>OW028737.1:22916859-32916859 GCA_932294355.1 Aporophyla lueneburgensis | reverse complement strand
CCGAAACGTGGTCGCTCACAATGGGCCTTATTAGAAGGCTGAAAGTCACCCAAAGGGCGATGGAGAGGGCTATGCTTGGAGTTTCCCTACGCGATCGAATCAGAAATGAAGAGATCCGTAGGAGAACCAAGGTAACCGACATAGCCCGAAGAATTGCTAAACTAAAGTGGCAGTGGGCAGGGCACATTGCTCGCAGAACAGATGGCCGATGGGGCCGAAAGGTTCTGGAGTGCCGACCGCGTACCGGAAGACGTAGAGTTGGAAGGCCTCCAACAAGGTGGACCGATGACCTTGTGAAGGCCGCAGGAATCCGCTGGATGCGGGAAGCACAAAACCGGTCGAAGTGGCGGAGCTTGGGGGAGGCCTATGTCCAGCAGTGGACGTCTTTCGGCTGAAATGATGATGATGATGATGATGATATTTTATTACGCACTTGTCTTAAGTGAAATAAGTGTTTATTAAAAGTGATTTTGTGGGAATAAATCGGTAAATAACTGGACGGGAGTGAAAAGCCATGCTTATTACTTTATCATAGACTACAAAACTAATCATTTTATTGAGTTCACTTCCTCGCATATCTGAAGCTCTACGTTTTTTTAAATACGACTACATAATACATACAAATATATGAGTGTTAGCTTTTGTATTATAGCTAAGATTTCCTTAAAGCTGCGGCGTAATAGAAATCTTTAAATATTTTCATTTTTGTCTATAAAATAACAAGTGGTCGAACAATGGTCAAAATTTAACAATTTAACAATTTTCTAAAGCTTTTTGTACTACTTCTCCATATAAATGTTAACTGTGCTTAATTCCATTCCCCACCACCTGCTTTATTTTGGTAAAAAGGGGTAAAAAGTTTTGATTCACGTATAGAACAGCTTCCTTCAGAACATTTTTTTTTTCTGTTCGTAAATGATGAATAGTATACCATTAATCATTAAAATAAAGAATTATTTGATTAAGACGCAAACTTTTAGTGAAATATACCTGAAAATACAAAACAAACAAGTCAATTTACGTCACTTATGTTAAAATAAAATATTGAAAACAGATGTGTCATGGAAAAGTTGCAAACAAAAGGACCATAATAGTAGCTCTTCGAGGAAAAATTACGTATATGACAAAAGTGCATGCTTCTTAATGGTTATTAGAGTCAAATTTTCGCAATTAATCTTAAACCTAATAAAACTTTAGCGACAAAGTTGAAAAACCTATCATAGAAAGGAGATGTTTCATTTTCGGCCATCAGATGTACATTTATCGAAAAAGAGGAAAAAATACCACAAATTGGGGAAAAATATTCTCTGGTGAATATGAGCCTGATTTGTTGTGTACAAAAAATAATAGTTTTTCAATTATTACCATGTTTTATTCAACATGGCGTCTCGTTTGCTTCCAGACTTTATTCGTTTTGAAATCATGTCTCATCAAATTGATGTTAAGTAGAAAATAATTAACAAATATGTGTATTCTTGTAGTGTTAAAAATAAATTACTATTATTCTCTTATAAATATTTTTGAGTAAAATTAATTAAGTGTGATCATTTCATCGTAACAAAAATTTTTAGTCTCCATTTTTGAAGTGTGTTTCTAAACGTATTCAAAATAACCGCTTGCTAACTCTTAAGAAAAACGTCAAACATTTTTAATTTTTATTTTGTACATAAAAAACATTTGATATTATGAAAAAAATGTTTCTTTATTCTATTCAGGAGTAAGTTTCCCAGCTTCTCAAAACAGTACACGTTATGGCCGGAGCCCCATATAAAAATGAAACATCTCCTTTGACAGATTGTAGTGACTTTATCTGCTGTCGTCTGTACTTTCATTTTTACTCGAATTTTTACTTTTTTAATGTTACTAATTTTCCTTTTTACATATAAAACCTAATTCAGACTATTATATAAACGTTTTAAAATAAAACAAAATAACCAATTTGGTTCGATCATTCTAAAATGATGCTCTTACCAAAGAGAAACGTTTAATTTTTTAATAAATAGATATTTTTTATTAATATACAGATAAGTTTGACAAACGAACAAAATAAACTAAATATAATAAAACTGCAAGATTCGAAAGATGAAGAGTATAATATTACTGTAATATTAATTAAAGTACATATTTAAATTAGGATATTGTGAATGTTTTCACGTCTTGATTAAAAGTAAGTATTCCGTACTTTTCTATTTTGTGGTTCGAGTGACACAAAGCGGCGCCAAAATGACGTCACAAGGCCGCCTAGATTCAACTAAAAATAAAAATACTACATATCGATGTTGTGTACTATAAATTGTATGACAAACTTTCATGTTGGTTTAGCTGAAAAATATTTGATGAAGTCGCTTAACCTATGATTTTTTAGAGGAGCAGTGACTGCCGCATACCAGCCGCAGTGAGTGACAGCTGTCATGTAAATGATGGCAGCGGGGTTTGACTTAACGATGTCAAAAATGCTCTTCAGGAAAACACACTACTTTACTATTAAAAAGAAGGTTTCCGTGACGTCATATGCCAGTAAATTGCAAACACTATATTGTTGTCACCACACTTTTTGAAAACCGTAGCATATGTCTGGAAAACCTGAGTAGATATTATAAGAAAGGCAAAAAGATAAAACAAGTACGGCACATGATGATTGTAAAGCTGTATCAAATTGTTTTACAACCATTAATTCATACTTGTGATCAAGTTGAAAAGCAGTGTCAGGCAATAGTTGCCTAAAATTTTTACTTGGACTTTCTAGCAACTTATGGTATCATATTTACGGTAAACACACACATACACACCCACACACATACACATCCACACACATACACACCCACACACATACACACACACAACCAAACACACACACATACACACTCACACATATACACACATCACCCCACCTCCACTCTACACTTATACTACATAGTAACCTCCACATATAGTATTTTCTGTTTTATATTATCTTAAAAAAAAAAATGTTATTCCGAAATTAATTATTATTAACTTTGTTTGTATTTTTTGTCTTTTCTGGAACAATGTAATTGTGTATATTTTTTTTGGATTGGGCGTTGATAGCTGCGCCACAGTATTTTACTTTTGTGGCTATCTTCGTTTTCCTTTGTAAATTATTGTAAACTTAAGTTGTTCCAAATAAACATTTTTTTTTTTTTTTTTTTTTATCGCAGGCGTGGAGCACATTTTCCTGCTAATTCGTATATTACGCTATATATATTGAATTCTATTGGTCAATAAGTTTAACATTGCATTTTACTCTTTTAATTTGATTTTTATTTTTTATCAGCTGTATGTTGTATGCCTTTTAGTCTACGCTAAATTAATGTGCCACTCATCCAAGAAAAAAAAAATGATTTTAGTTTTCTTGTATGAGAACAAAGGGTATTCATGTTAATATTTTTGTTTAAACATTTCGTTTATAAGTTATTTAGGCATTGAGTGGAAACACTGTGGAGGGAGCTGCCCTAGAAGGACATACAGTGACCTTATTGGTGTTAGCAGTGACCAGTTGAATGAACCTTAAACGAAGCAAAAGGAGTATGCATTTGGCAATCGATAGTTTTTCTTTTCTTTTAGTAATTTAAATAGATTTTTTTTTAAATAAAACTTTATTATTATAACAACAAAATTATACAAAATTTTATTATATGTTGCATCTATTTTGAATCCAATTCCTTCAAAACTTTATGACAGAACGCTGTCAATTTATATTCTAAATGATTAAAAACTGAGTTATATCATGACTACTTGCACAACTCATTATTTTTAACGTTTCAGATTTAAATAAAATAAATAATGAAATTAATTAATAATAGCTGCTTACATCTTTGCCTAATACTCAAGGAATTCAGGCGTAATGTTATGTATGTATTAGGGACTTGCTAATTAATTATTATGAAAGCATAAGTCTTTTGACATTACTGTGTTTGTTAGTTAATTCAGATTTAATTTAGTATGTATATTTAACTGTTCCTTTTTTTCTAAATGTAAAAATACTGCAAGTACCTAATTAATTTTGCATGAAATTAATTATTTATTTTCTAAATGATTGTTAAACACTATAAAACAAAAAATCGCGATAAAATATATGCATTAAACTGTCAATTTGATTGCATTTCTGTGAACAACAAGATTGCACAGCGATGAATGAAAATAACAGCGCACACAACATGCAGTGGTTTCTAAAAATATTTTTAGTAGTTAAATTCCTAAGAGTTAACCGCGCTTAAAATAATATTCTACCTGAGTGTGAATCGTGTTTTGAACATACGAACATTTTTTTTTAAATAGTAAGTCATTTGCTTAGCAATATTTTTTGTGTCTTTACATTTAGTTCTAGTTATAAAACATAACTATTCTGTAAGCGAAATATTTTTTCGGATATGTTTTTAACGAAGCGCTATGGCCAAATAATGATCGTTTCAATAATGATCGTTAGTTAAAGATCATTGGAAAACATTGGTCCCAGCTGTCTTTCGTAGATCTTAGACAGTCGTTACGGGTCGTCAGAAGCCCGAAAGTCTGACAACCAGTCTTACCAAGGGGTGTCGTATTACCCAGTAACTGGGTTGTCGAGTTCAGATAGGCAGTTGCTCCATACAAAATACTGGTACTTAGCTACATACGGTTATACTGAAAACCGATGATGATGATGATCGTTAATTAAGTAAATGTTTTATTAAAATTATCAATCAGTGCTAATGTTTTTGCTTAATTAATGTGGATGCTCTACAGTATCCCGTGAATTTCAAATTGTCTTAAGATTTTTTTCAATTTGCAGATCAGTGTCAGGATGCTTACCGTGAATCATATTTTGTTCAACATACAGCCTTTTTTTTTTTTTTTTTTCAGGATGGGAAATCATCAAATGACTTCTCCCGCTCTGGGCGGAGCGGGAGGGCGTGTCAGACTTTTACTGACTAAAACCCACCCGTGTTCCATCAGTTGCCCATGTGCCAGGGTCACGGTATCTCTTTCGAACAATCACGTGACCCCGGCAGGCATCGGTCCTAGTAGACCCCTACGCTGCTGCTGACATCTCTTTGAGGCGCGCGTGGGACACTGCGCGCCGTCGACCCGAGCTTGGTCCTTACCGGGCGGCGAGCTACCCATTGCTCGCCACCCGCAAGCTCGCGCCTACGGTGGCCGGGAGTCCGCAATCGACTCCCGACGCCCGGGGCGTCTCCTCCTGCGGCGGCTAGGGACGTGAGGGTGCAGAGACTGCCACTCCCTCACGCGCCCCGCCTCCTCCTTCGCGAGCATTACTGCTTCGCAGAAGGAGGTGACGGCTTCCCACTCCCTCTCGCTCCGTACCATGGCTCGCACCAGGGCTGGACGCGAGAGGTCGCCGCCGCCGATCGCCTCCACGAGGACACGGCGGTGCCCCGCCCAGGCAGGGCACACCTCCACCGTATGCTCCACCGTGTCCTCCAGACGATCCTCGCAATGGAAACACCCGGACGTATCCTCCCGCTTTATCCTGAACAGGAACCCACCGAAGCACCCATGCCCGGTGAGAACCTGCGTCAGGCGGAAGGTGAGGACGCCGTGGCGCCTCTCTATCCACTCCTCAAAGAGGGGACTTACCGCCGCAATTGTGGCGTGCCCTTTCAACATACAGCCTAACATTGACCTGTAAATAACTAAAAACGTAACAAAATTTGAATATCGCAGGCTACTCTGGCGGTTTTACTTTGATAATTCTATATTTGTCATTAATAATTGGGCATTTCTTCCCGTGGTTGTCGTAATCGGTGACTAACGGACTTACCAGAGAATGAGCAGCAGCGTTTTGTGTGCATTTTACCGGCATACTGCGATTGCCAACCCACCTGCCACGTGGCAATTACGGCAAAACCCCTTTTTCGGGGAGGGCTTGTCCAGCGGTGGACGTCTTTTGCCTGAAATGATGAATAGGACACAATTTAACCCTCCAAACTACTCACAATTTTAGTGACTAGAACCCAGAATAACACTGTGTGACCCGGGGACCGAACCAGTCTTGATACTGCTGGAATCACACATGGAACTAATACACGGTTTGTCAACCCGCCACCGTCAACGGAACATCAGCGAGAACCGAGATAATTCGAACCAAGTAGCACGTCCCGGTGACGGCCATCCTCTCGTTCTCTTTGACGTGACGGTAGACACACGGCCTTACATCAACGAAGCAAGAAAACATGTTTATTTTCTTGCACTGTCTTGTTAGCGCAATATGTTGTTTAACGTGTGCTCAAACTCAAATTCAAAGTCATTCGTCTACTACGTAGAGTCGATGGAAATTTTGTTCATAATCATAATCATTGAACTAAAATTTTTCCACTTCCACGACACCATCGGTGGTGGCGATAGGTCACTGTAACAACATTTTCGTTGGGCGCAGAGAACAGAATAACGGGTGCGACTCTCATTATTATAATTTCAGTCGCAAAAATGTCCACTGCTAGACATAGGCCTTCCCCAAAGGGATGGGAGATTTCCCATAATTGCCACGCTTGGCAGGCGGGTTGGCGATCGCAGTATGGTAGTAAAATGCAAAGAGAACGCTGCTGCCCGTTCTCTAGTAAGTCCTTTAGTCGCCTTTCACGACACTCACGGAAAGAAATAGGTGGTGCTATTTTTTTCGTCCGGGACCGCACGGACTACGGACGGGACGATAGAACCCTACTGTTAAGCACTTAGGTCAGTCTGAAAAAAAGTAACTTTGTTCCAGAACCATGCGTTAACCTTTGACGATATATTTTTCTTCGTTCATCTCTACATTGACATGTACGGGCTGATCGATGATGATGGTTGCACAACGTAGCTCTAAAATTGTCTGTCAACTATTGAACTAGAATCCCCGCGGCGCCTATCATTGGCAATAGTACACAACGCTTGTACTATCACATAAATTGGCAGGAGTTCTACAGTTTTCACATACTTCAGATGAATCATAAGAATAATGGGTTCAAATTGAAAAAAGAACGAAGGTTTTTTCACTTTTTCATTTTCTTTTCTTTTCATCATTGGCTTGTACCATTCCACTGTTAGATTATAAATTATGTTTATTTCTGTAAATTGGTTAAAAAAAAACACTTTTCCAAAAATAACTTACATTATTTGAAAACTAGGTGAGTTTGTTGTATTCTATCCGACTAATGTGAGAGAAAGACTGAAAAAACTCAAGAGGTGCTTTATAAAATTCAGACTTAATTTTTGTCACACCTAATGAGGACCATGCAGATTAATGTCTGATGTAGTCTTTTGAGAAAAGGGTTTGTGGCTAAGTAATAAAAGATACTTCGATCGATCAAGTTAAGCTATGCTTGCCACGGTTGGGCCGTGGATAAGTGAGCATACCAAGCTCTCTCTATGCTACGAAAGCACGTTAAGCCGTTGGTCCCGGCTATAATTCTTAGATTAACTGTCGTTACGGGCCGTGAGAAGACCGAGATTCGACAGCCAGCCATATTAAGGGTTACCATTACCCAGTAACTGGGTTGAGGAGGTCGGTCAGATAGGTGGTCGCTTCATGTAAAATACTAATAGTCAGCAGAATTCAGTTAGACTGGAATGGTTTCCAGTCTAACCACACACTCCCACACAAAATTCAACACACTCACACATACAGACAACACACTCTCTAACACACAGTTTGTTTCACAAACGAGTGAAGACACTGACTCCTGTAACACAGGTATCACCTAGCTCTGGCTTCAGTTGAATTTGTCACACCTTCTTTTGACTAGCCTGTTAGTCTAGTGGTTAGTGACCCTGACTGCTAAGACTGAGGTCGTGGGTTCGATTCCCACCCAGGAAAAATATTTGTGTGATGAGCACAATCATTTGTTCTGTGTCTGGGTGTAATTTATCTTCAATATGTATGTATTTAGAAATATTATATATAAGTACGTTTATCAGTTGTCTGGGTACCATAGTACAGGCTCTGCCTAGTTTGGGATCAGATAACGTTGTGTTGGTTGTCCTAAGATATTTATTATTTATTTATTACTTCTTTATATCAATACTAGCTGACCCAGCGAACTTCGTACCGCCCTACCAAGCTCCTACCAAGCTATGCCAACCTGGTACTTCGAAGACATAAAGCGTTTTCTAGCTACCACACACCCATGTTAGGTGAGCTCCTACCAAGTTATGCCAACCTGGTACTTCAAAGACATAAAGCGTTTTCTAGCTATCACACACCCATGTTAGGTGAGCTCCTACCAAGTTATGATAACCTGGTACTTCGAAGATAATATTAATAAGGAACTTTTTTGGATGATTTTTTACACCTTGGGTCCGAAAAACCCAAATATCTTACGGACCGCTACTTTTTCTTAAATAAATATAGCCTATGTTACTTGTAGATAATGTAGCTTTCTAATGGAGAAAGATTTTTTAAAATCGTTGCAGTAGTTTTTGAGTTTATCCATTACAAACAAAAATACTAATTTTTCCTCTTTATAATATTAGTATAGAAAAGCAATTTTATTATTTCATTACTAAGTTAGGGCCGATAACACAGGGCTACCACTGCTCTCAAAAACAGAAAAAACTTTAAAAAGTATCGTAAGCCTCAGAACTGCGCCAATTTAGTGTGTAGCTCGCAGCCATGAGGTATCGTGAGGGCTTTCTATCCTACCTTAAGCTCGCCGATTTGCGGTATCCACTCAAGAACACATTTACCCCAATGGTCATTGTTCTACGGCTAATAACGCCGGCTCATTGCCACTTCAGCTTGCTTATTCTGTAGACTATGTCGACTACTTTGGTTCTTTATCGAATCATTGATAGGGTGGGAATTGTATGCATAACCCAACCAGTCTACAAGTATCTAATAATATCGGAGAGATTAAACTCATTGCCTCAAATTAATTCTTATGATTGATGCTGATTAGTATCTAACTTTGGTTAAAAGAAAACCTCTTAGCACAAGGTTTAATATAATGTTACTATAGATTTCTCATCTGGAGATCATAGTATCTACCATCATAACTGTCATGCCCTTACCCAAATTTACTTGTTGTTAGTGCATCATGTTTTCTTCGTCTATACGTCAATATTGATTGACATCTTGGTAGTCAACCTTTCTACCCATTATTTTTCACACAATTCTTCAATCGTTTCTTTGGTCTTCGATTCCCTACCCTTATAGATCCACATTGATACTCAAAACGTTTCGCTTAGAGGACATCATGAATAACGGTTCGTATTGTGGAAGGCAGAGCAAAACCTAGTCCCACGCTTGAGATTTACCTACGCTACATACACAAAAAAAAAGTATATATAAATAATTAATATAATAACAGCTATTAGAACATGCACCAGAAACATATTTGCCATCGTTTTTCACTAGAGTATAAATAACTATATTGAATTATTGCGTAGAGAATGGATGGTACCTAAAAACATCATAACTTTTTAAAATTGATGCTCTCATGCCCCGTTTTCTATACCTCTAGGTGACACTTAAATGAATGGCGAAATACAACCCCGGTGTTGGATTTTTAACTTTCAGCGCTAAGTCGAGCGTTTAAAATCCAAAAGCAAAGTTTATTAGTGGAATCGGGCATAATTGTCTGACTCCTGAGGCAACGCGGAAAGTAATGGTAAACAAAATTGGCACTTGCGTTAAAATTTTTCAGATTCCACAAATGAATCATAAAGGAATTTGAATGGCCTAACACGTGCTAAAAACGTATAAATTACAAAAACAATTTGTTGAAATCCAATTTGAAAATGTCACCATCGTCTTTTAGTTCTGATTTATAAATACTACGAAATTCTTGCGTTGTACGATTGTTCTCTTGGTCTTTCAATTAGAGGAAATGATATGAAACACTGAGATAAATGTGCTTCTCGTTATATTTTACGATCATAGCAGCGTCTTCAAAATAATATAACACATACTTACTAAGCTTAATATTAAATTATATTTTCTAGCACTAATAGAGAGAGTGTTAGATCAAAATAACAAAAAAATTGATCATAAATGCTAAGATGAAAATATTATTTATCGTTCTTTATCACTAACTAGCGACCCACCTTTGCTTTGCACGCTTTTAACGACTTGACAAGATATCGAAATTTCTATATTATGTATTTCTATATTATGTGTCCAAGATTGTTGTATAATTTATGAATCTTCTGGAATAAATTATCTAAATGATAGTGTGAAATCGCATCAAAATCCGTTGCGTGGTTTAGAGATACCTACAACACGGTCAAAAAGACAGACACGAAAAGCCACTTTAAATATGCATGGATAAAGATAAATGCAGTACTGTAATTAGCCTATAATGACCCCACAACTAGGACACAGGATCCCCTGAGAGGGAATGCGCCGTAATCCAACACACGGGCCCATTGCGGGTTGGTAGATGTCACATTTCTGCGAAGTTATAGTTCTAGTACATAGGTTTCCGTTTTTATAGCAACGGTGCAACATAACTTACATAAAATGAAGCGCCTGTCTGGGTTCGAAGCTACGACCTATATACAACGCATAACTCGGGGTCGACACCACTGAGCTACCACTGGTAGCCTCAAATAATGGGTAGAGATGAATGTAGAACCCATGAAGAATGAAGAACAAGATAAATGCTGTAATCTTAAATAATTTTATTTGACAAAGGGAGTAATCAAAATGTACAATTTTTCAGCCCAAGAATCCATCTAGCCACTGTTGAAAAAGTTTATAATGGGCTCAGACATTTTTTCAGGCTCAATTTAATCCAAACTTCCAAGAACTAAGTCTCATTTAGTCTTCATCCAAAGCCAAAGTCAAATCATTTATTTCTAATAGCCATTTAAAGTCACTTTTAAAGTCAACATTGCATAAGAAAATAGATTATATAGAAGATGACCTTCCAAAAGGAAGTTTCGTATGGAGAAAAAAGGGCAAGAAACTCCATAGTTACTCTTTTATAATATTTCCACTAGTCCCTAATGACAAGTTAAAGTACCGAATCTTATAAAAATTTGCATGCCCCTCAGAAAGCAGGCCTAAATGGATGGTGTGTTCATCAAAAAGTTGAATTGCCTATTTTGCGCAGAAATGAGCGAGAAAAAGTTTTAAGTACACCTAATCGTATCGCATTCGTCAAGAAAATATAATCACCGTTTACTTTGAGTTTGTTTCAAGGCCAGAGGGAATCTTCTGTGGGTATTGCTATTAGGAAATCATAATATTTAGCAGGGTGTTACGGTTTCTTTAATGTTAATGAATTCCACAGAAGTGACACCGATGTTCTTTAACAGTTTGATCTACCGTTATCTATTATTTTATTTTCTGTTGTTAGAACTATTTTGTTAGAAAATGTAAAAAAAAACCAAAGAACAAATTTTAAACACAAGTTTTACGTCATGTCTTAACAAGGGGTACCTATTCTGCCGTCATTATTAAAAAGGGCACAACTAGCATTTTGTAAATGTTGAGAAAATCGATGTTAAAATATTTTTTTAATTATGTTTAAAAAAACACGATTAAACTATGTTTTTCGAAATTGTGTGAATTTAAATAGTTGTATATATATAGTACATATAATAAAAAATAAAAAAAAATTTAATGCATATAATAAATAATTATGTTTAAAAAAACACGATTAAACTATGTTTTTCGAAATTGTGTGAATTTAAATAGTTGTATATATATAGTACATATAATAAAAAATAAAAAAAAAAATTAATGCATATAATAAATAATTAGCTTATTTTTTTCAACTAACATAAAAAAATACATAACAGGTGCAATATTACAGTTAAAAGGCATATACAACCAAATGTGCCTTTTCAATGTAAAATTTTAAAATGTTACATTGAAAAGGCACTTTTATTCAATTGTGCCTTTTTACATATTATTAAAATAGTATACATACAGTAAAATATTAGAATATATTATATTTTATACTTCTTGATGAATAAAAACAATCTTATTGTGCACTTTCTTGTGTTTCTACAGTGGGACGTGTAAATAACCTTGACCCACCACTTCATCTTCGTTCATAGATGTTTAGTAGTAAAGGCATAACCGCCAGTGTGCCTTTTTTTAAACGCTTTATTTATAAAAAATAAGGTATAGGGTAAATAGTAGACACGTAACTGCTAGTTGTGACTTTTCTTCTTCAATAATTGCTAGGGTGCTGGTATAAAAAAAAATAAGCACAATTGCCACATAAGCCTTTTATATTTGACGTAAGCCAATTACGCCTTTTCAATTAAATATATTAAAAATATAAAGGTGAAATAAAAGGCATATCTCACAATGTGCCCTTTTCCTGGTTAAAAACTTTAAAAATGTTGCAGTTGTGCCCTTTAAGCTTATGGTATCTCTGTTATTTTTTTTGCTAAAAATAAAAAATAAATTAGGCATATAGGCTTTTTTTTTACTGATTCCGGTGATATAAACTCAATTTCATGAGAAATGTTAGTTGTGCCCTTTTTTTATTAAAACGGCAGTATTGTATTACCCAGTAACTGGGTATTGGAGGTCAGATAGGCAGTTACTCTATCGACACTAATTAAGTTTGTGAGAAAGTTGTTTGTAGGAACTAGTAGTCGGATTTCAAAACAATTTTTTTACATTCAAGAACCCAATTCTTCAGGTTATTTAAAATCCCCCTACGACCCTTGCAAGCAGAGCAAAATATAAGAAAAGTCGGAAATAACGCGAAGTATTTTTGAAGGCAGGCGATAGGATATGACGCGACAGGTTGGGGGCCAACATTAATCGCGAATGAAGTGGAGGGCAGTGAAGCTAGCCTACCATACTGATACTCAGCTGCATCCGGTTAGACTGGAAGCCAACCCCAACATAGATTTCAAAAAGGCAACGTAGATAATGATGTGTAAAACCACATTGCCGAACCAAATCAACAACGAAACATGTCAATCACGGTGGCCGTACACACGTTAGTAACACTACAGTTAATGGCGTTGCATGTTCATTATGTATGTAGAAGTCTTTGATCTTGCAGTTATGACAAGCGTCTTGCACTCTATTTGTTGACTGCAGTTTGGATGTGGAACTGACTGCTGTTTCTCTTGCTGTAAGCAGGAAATAGATCTAAAATGAGCTAATAAACGGAGAACGTTTGAAGAGTAATTAGCTAGGAATGTTCTATTAAGTTCGTCGAAGTCACATGGTAATAAAATCGCAGCGTTATTTTCTTGCACACTGAATCTTCTGTTTAGCGCCGAGAATATAAGTCGAAGATATGTGACATCTACCAACCCGGGTCCGCGTGGTGGATCATAGTCCAGTCCCTCTCACCTTGAGGAAGCCTGTGTCCTAGCAGAGGGAACATTGATAGCACCGAGAGATGAAAATCGAACATTAAAACATTCTGTTCGATTTTCGAAACGCTGAGATGCACTCTCTTGCATTCTCAATCCTCAGTTCAATATCAAGAGTAGAAATAATAATAAATGCGTTTATGACTGTGCTTTCTCAGTATATTTATGAAAACATTTTGTATGCCCATAAAAATATTAATCTCTTTAAATGATTCCGTGATATCCATTAAGCAAAATCATCGTCATCATCATCATCATCATTTCAGCCGAAAGACGTCCACTGCTGGACATAGGCCTCCCCCAAGCTCCGCCACTTCGACCGGTTCTGTGCTTCCCGCATCCAGCGGATTCCAGCGGCCTTCACAAGGTCATCGGTCCAACTTGTTGGAGGCCTTCCAACTCTACGTCTTCCGATACGCAGTCACCACTCCAGAACCTTTCGGCCCCATCGGCCATCTGTTCTGCGAGCAATGTGCCCTGCCCACTGCCACTTCAATTTAGCAATTCTTCGGGCTATGTCGGCTATGTTAAGCAAAATACTAGGAACAAAAACGAACTAAATTTGACTCTGTGTGATGTTGGTCCCATAGAGAAATTTGTTCAGTGTGATGGTTAGAAAAAAATTGGTCACTGTATGTAACATTTTCAATATCAGTTCTCAAACACAATGTCTATTAAGTCAGGTTTGACTTGATAGATTTTTTAGGTGGCATAGCATATAACAATGTTGTCATATTCTATCTGATAGTCATCCGTTCCGTTGTAGGTCAGGTCCAGTGATAAACCAGTGTCAGACAATTGTTCCCTTTTTTATATGGTTCGGAAATCTTCAAATGACGTCTCCTGCTCTGGGCGGAGCGGGAGGGTGTCAGACTTTTACAGACTAAAACCCACCCGTGTTCCTTCAGTTACCTATATTCCAGGGCCAATGTAACTCTTTCGAGACAATTGTTCCCTGGTATTTTTATTGAACTTTGCCTTTTTGCCAGTGCTATGCACCTGACCTTTCTGAAGAACATCACCAATAAAGTTATTATCATTATGTTCTCCTATGGCGTCCCATTCCGGCATGTCCAGTCACATCTGCCTTCTAAATACCCTTTATAAGTTGTCCTTCATTCATCCTCTCAACATGACCAAACCAAAATAAGCATACTCTTTAAAAAAAATATCACTGTTTGTATTTATCCAATAATTATGAACATGGTTTGCTTCAGAGACCTTACAGTACTGTTTGTCGATCTGCCGATAAGACCGCCAATTGTGTCCTTATGTAACATAACTTGCATATGTAATTCGTATGCCGTCACCGTCAAAAATAAATCAAAGTACGAATAGACTGTTCAAAATGATCTCAACAACTAAGAAACTTAAACTTTATCTCGATTGGATAAAGCTTTTGTCAGAATGACAGTAGTCGTGTACTGCCTTCATTTTGAAACATTATTTGTGTCATTGAATTAATATTTATTTTTCATAGTTGTTTAGATCATTTTGAACATTATTTTCGTCCCGATATTTTTGAAGCTGGCTGTACAGAATAAAGAAAATTCTCTTCCTTTGTAACCTCCAAACTTCAATACACAAGCCAATTTTACAACTCAACCAGTTCCCCGAAAACTCAAAAA
Organism: Aporophyla lueneburgensis; assembly: GCA_932294355.1. NCBI lineage: Eukaryota > Metazoa > Arthropoda > Insecta > Lepidoptera > Noctuidae > Aporophyla > Aporophyla lueneburgensis. The sequence continues at coordinate 32,901,944 of OW028737.1, read as the reverse complement.
AACATTAGCAAAGAAAACTAATACAGGTTCCCGGGGTTAAAAATAACTTTGGCGCCATCTCGTAGATTCGTAAGAGTAAATATATGTCAATCATGCCAAATGTCGGTCGAAAATACCGAAATAGTGTGTAGACATTCGCTTACAGAGTTTTAGAAGGAATTAGGGCAATTTATTTACTTCTCTTTAAGTTTGCGGTTGAAAAGATGGCAAAAGGCCAAGAACAATAGTTAAGCTTTATATTTTGGAAGTAATGATACTATATCTATCAGTATTTTTCCAGAAACTTGCAATGTCTGCAAACCCTAATTTAATCCTAATACGTATAAAATGTTTAAATTTCATAAAGACTTACACCAAGTACCATTTTTATCCGTATATTCCGCTGGCGTGGGTCGAACTGCAATATTTTTTATAATTTTTTTTATTCACATTGGCCCCACTAAATAATTTTAGTTGAGTTGTCTAGTAGCGAAAAATACTCATTTATCTTCGCCATATCTTTGCTTAAAATAATCCTTCTAATATTATAAATGTGAAAGTTTGTGAGTATGGATGTATGGATGTATGTTTTTTTCTCTTTCACGCAAAAACCACACATCGGATTTGGCAGATATTTGGCACGCTGATAGTTCATAACCTGAATTAACACATAGGGTACTTTTTATCTAGGTAGTTCGTTTCCGACTTCCACGCGGGCGAATTACATTAATATGATAAATAGGATCGTTTGTATGTTTGTTACTCAATTACGCAAAAACGGCTAAACGAATTTGGATGACATTTGTCACACACACATACACACACAGTTTATAACCTGGATTAACATATAGGATACTTTTATCCCGGTAGTACGTTCCCGTGGGCCATTTTCCAACCTCCACACGGGTGAAGCCGCTGGTGAAAGCTAGTAAAATAAAACATAAAAAAAATTCAGACGAATTGAGAACATCTTCCTTTTTTTTGAAGTCGGTTAAAAATAAAACTTAAAGTTACGGTTTGACGTTTGTACCACCAGACAAGGACAAGAGAATTCTCTTACGCTGTAGGTATATAATATTTACAATATCTGGATGACCGAGCTTTGCTCGGTATTTTTTGGTAAATTGTGTTTAAAATAAAAAGTTTATGTTCAAGTTGATTATCGATAAAGTTGATCATTGAAAACATGAATAAAATGACATTTTATAAAAATGAATCCTAGCTAGATCAATTTATCGCCCCCGAAACCCCCTGTATACTAAATTTCATGAAAATCGTTGGAGCCGTTTCCGAGATTCAGATTATATAAATATATATACATATATACAAAAATTGCTCGTTTAAAGGTAAAAGATATGTCCTGAAAAGTTAAACAGTATTTATAAATATTTTGCATAATCACATAACACAAACAAAACATAATCTTCTGCCTAGCCTTTTCCCAACTATATTGGGGTCGGCTTCCAGTCTAACCAGTACCAGTATTTTACATGGAGCGACTGCCTCTCTGACCTCTACAACTCAGTTACTGGGTAATACGATACCCCTTGGTAAGACTGGTTGTTAGACGTTCGGGCTTCTGACGACACGTAACAACTGTCTAAGACAAACAAAACATATTATGACGCCTACACAGAGGTGCACCTTTACTTCGTACACCCACTTTTTTGAGTTGAGTTCCTCTAGTATAGATTAAATCGCTGGCATTACACACACTGCACTCATAAAACTGCCGCCATTTTAAATTCCGTGACGTCACGGCCTACCCCTATATTTCTATTATAAGCCACGTCAGCTGCGCACCAATTCCACGTCTAATTCCGTTACTTCCGTCGCTAACTATCTAAATTCTGGAATATATAAATAAACATTTGGAACTATTAGAAGTGGCGCGTGAAACTAAACTTTGTTCAGGAGACGTTTGTGTGCCAGTATTTTGAGATGCTGTTGCAGAATTGCAACATGAATGGTTTAAGAAGATAATGATGTGTTTGAATTTAGAATAGAATGTTGCTTCATTCATTACTAGTTTTTGACAGCGGCATCTCCCGCATATCTATACTAACTAGTGATCGCCCATTGGTCGAAATTCGACCGTACTCCATTTGAATAGAAATACATTATTAAATGAAAAAATATAGATAATAATAAATATAAAAAAATAATATGGTTATATTTGACATGCAGTAACACTATAGACAAATTGTTGACGCTGTGCTACTGTGGAGAGGGTTCGCTGGCGGGATGGTGATGGCCAGGACCAGGACGTAGGTGTAATGAGTAAAGAATACTTCTTCAGGACTCTCTTTTTTATTTTCTTCATACTTCTTAACTGCTGGATATGGAACAATATGAAATGAATTATCACAGAAATTTGTTCTGTTTTTATAGAATTCTCCCTATTATTTTTAATAAATTATGACGGTTCCAAATGTCATAATTATAACCAGCCTGTACAATCTATGACCAGCCTGTACAATCATGAGGCATACAACCTCTACAGTTTGCACACGACACTAAGTTTTGTATGGGAAACTTACTAATGCCATACTTGACACTCCCCATAAAACCACAAAAAATATTTCTTTTCTATCTAAACTAAATTCCTATCGTCGCTAATACAAATAATATTAAAGACAAATATTCTCGATATGATCATAGATTTATAAAAGGAAATAGGTTATAAATCTATAAAATTAATTTATTACTTGACATTCAGTAAGACTATAGACACAAAATCAGGCTTACCAACTTAGGGGTTTTCCCAAATTTAGGGGGTAAATAAGAGGATTGAGATTTTTAGGGGCGTTCCATTTTTAGGGGTATTCTTAGGGTTTTTTTGCCATCTTACATTTCTCATTGTGTTTTTGATTACAATAAAAGTATTAGCGACTTCTAGTACGGTTCCTCGATACTAAGAATGCAGAGTGAATGATTAACAAATGTCGCGTAATAAATATAGACAAATATTACTACTGTGTGCCGGTCTATGATTACTGAACATTCCTTGGTTATTTTCATTATAATTTTTTAGCGGATTTTTTTAGTAATTGTGGCAATTTTTCGGGGTTTTTAACTTAAGCTTTAGGGGTAAATATTTCTGGGTGTTGGTAACATTGCACAAAATAATAAAGACAGATTTAGACCATAAAAAAAAGGTTATCTATGCATGTGTGTATTAGATACACGGTAATGAACAGTAGTATATGTAACGTGTTATTTATTGAAAATAATGTATTTTAACGCATAATTTAAAAAAATATTAGCATTCGTCACTTCTTCTTCTTCTTCTTCTGCTTCCTACTCCTCCGTCTGCCCAATTTTCGTAAAAAGGGATCCAAAGTTTTCGCTTCACGTATTAATATATAGATATTATAAATAAGCCTCGTAAATTGAGAGATGCCTATGTCCAGCTCTGGACGCCTTTCGGATGAAAAAATGATGAATAAAATACCGTTAAGATTGGACCTTTGTGAATCAAAGGTCCGATTTTTACGGAACACTAGTTAAGTCTAGGATAAAGTACATTGCCTTCACTTCCCAAACGATAGAACTACAAGTACCCTTCAACATAATACCTTTGTTATAAGGAACTCGATAAAATCTTAAATGGAAAAAGTGGGATTACTAAATTCTATTCGGTGTTCTATTTTGGTCTCTGACGAATGGTGGTTAAGGTTTAAATTCGTGTGGGTACGAGAAACGTCCCGTCAACTCCAGACGTAACCTAGCAATCGTGAGTAATGAAAAATTGTATGGCCAGAAGTTTAATTCCGTACAAGTATTTATTTAAGATATTTTTAATGCACAATCATTTTTTTTTGTGTAAGATGTAAAAGGTTATTCCGATTCAGGAGTCCAAGTCCAAAGCCAGTAGCTTCTAAGGCTTCTTCTCAAACACTGAAGTTAACCGCACCAGCCAACTGACTATATTGCCCTGTAACTGTTGAAGATTTCAGATAACCCAATCCAGGTTTCAGGTTCTTCAGCATGTATTACTTTAACTTAGGCCAATATTAGGTACAGATAATTACAAAGAAGTAGTAGGAAATCCGAAGAAATTACGAAGAAATTCAGGTGTCAAATCCACTTCTGGTCTTGCCGAAAATAAAATTTTGAATATCTTTACGGGTAGTTTAAAGTCCGAAAGTGTTGCCAACGGGCTGTCGTGCTAACTAGCAACTAATTTGTGGAGGTATGATAGGCAGTCGCTCCAGGTAAAATACTGGTATTCAGTTGTGTCCGGTTAGAGTGAAAGTTGATCTTAACATAGTCGGTAAAACTCATCATCATCATCATCATTTCAGCCGAAAGACGTCCACTGCTGGACATAAGCCTTCCCCAAGCACCACCACCTCGATCTGTTCTGTGCTTCTCGCATCCAATGTATTCCTGCGGCCATCACCAGGTCATCGGTCCATCTTGTGGGAGGCCTTCCAACGCTACGTCTTCCAGTACGCGGTCGCCAAAACGCGCTCGGTAAAACAAGGCTGATACAATTCAGTCTCGTTTGTCTTAAAGTCCCAAACGCTACTGCTGATCATGACACCTGGGATCCAGTCCCACGTCGAGCAAAGTATTGTTAAGTTTTTCTATCAGGCCATTTTTCTGTAGCATCCCGTTGTCTGGATTTGTGCAGGGTCGATGGCTATAGACATTTCCCTTAATATGTACATAGGACTTAAATGGCGAAATGTGGATTTACTTGCCATGAGTAAACCTCTGGCCTTCCCTTCATTGTCTTTTCCAAAAAAAACATGCAACTTGTACTACTGCTATTCCATTCACTGTGGCTCAGTAAAATTTTCACGTAATTTTCCTACAAACAAAAGGCCGTTAGGAACAAAGAAACCCGCTGAACAATGCACAGTAGACGTGTTGACTGCAAGGGTACGACACTATTGTTTTAATCTTGTTTTTTAATGTCCAAAAAAACTGTAATTATCTGCCCCTGCATACGTTGATATGATTTTGAAAGTCGTTCTACTTTTGTAAACATTGGAACTGACAAGAATCTTTTGGTATTTCTAATCAACGAAGTCTCGATAATATGAAAGCTAAGGCAACATTTTACTGTCTTTAATTTACATTTGTATTATTGAAGCTAACTTCAAAACAACTGATCAGAATATGACAAAATTTGTCGCCATGCCATGCGTCATGTTCGTGAACGCCGTTTGTAGGGACTGGTCATATCAGCTAAATTAATTTCTGAATTGTAATTTTATTTCGGTTCTTTTGATTACGGACGCTTTTAATATGCACGTCTTTTACATCGTTCTCATATGGATAGTTTTTCCCAATTTTTACCAATTTTTTGTGACGATTTATGACTTAAAAGCATATCCGTGGAGTTTCGTGCTCGTTCTTCTCCAACAACTTCTAGCAACTACATATTCTTTCTTACTGACAGACCCCTCGACAATTCAAAGTACCAGTATTTGCCATTGTAGTCTAAAAGGCTCTATTTATATTGTCGATGTTGTGTGACCGTTCATCGCATTCAAGAAACCAAAGACTAGCCCAAATTCCCATCGATATTTTAATGTCTGCATGAATGTTGACTTTGGAGGTAGTAGTAGGTAGTCTATTATTATTATGATCATCTAAAACTTAGGTCATACTACTAAAAATATATTCACAGTATAATATGCAATCACCTCGCACGTTGTTCCATATAAAATATGACTCTTTCTCAGTACATTAACTTAATTTACAATTTATTATAACCCTGTGGGTTTCCCTAATCTGTGACATTTCCCATTCACATTCGTTGCTAACACTGTTATTTTGTAAAGCAACTTAGTCATGGTGGTATATAGGAATTATGGTGCAGTGGTGCCCTAGTGGGAAGGGTCGTGACTTACGGTTTGTAGGTTGTGGGATTGAACCAAGAACCAAAATCGAATATAATAGTTTGATACCGTAGCAATCCGTTAGTGATGTCAGTATTTTGGTACCTATATTTACATTAAATATATATTTTTGCTTTTGCTTGAGTATAGATTTCATTTCAATTGTTGAACTATTGGGTTGGCTTGTTTACATATGGCAAATAATATAATTTAATGTTTTGTGTCTCTTAATGTTAACTACTTACAATTGTATAGAATCAACTGAACAGACAGCTGTGCTGCTGGGGAGTTTATTGCGCCACTTCTTTCCAGCTAAAGCACTAGGAAGTGGTGAAGGGCGGGCTTTTGGGGGACTGTCTTATGTAATTTTGACGTTCGAAAAGTGCTGATCCTCAGCCAATTTGAATAAATGAATTTTGATTTTGTTCATAATATTCAGCCTTTAATGATCCTACTGGATACATGCCTCCTCTTAATGCGAGGCTGTGAGTCATAATCAACTACGTGGGCCCAATGCGAGTTGATATTTGACACATGTTTAAAAAAAAATTGTTCTATGACATTTCGTTACCCTCACGATGTTTTCCTTCACCTAGAGCAGTGGAGATGAAACTGTGTGGGGAGAGTAAAGCGCCTGCTTGGGTTAACACCCACAAACCGTACGTCGGAGCCATTTACACCGAGCCAACACTGCTCTTCACTTTTGTCAGGCGCTTTACTATAATATTGCACATAGCCTATAATGTTCCCACTGCTGAGAAACATGTCCCTTCGTGGTCTGAAAGAGTGGGTCGTAATCCACCACGCGCGCCCAGTGCGTGTTCATAGATGGCACATGTCTTCAAATTTTGGTTCTAGGATGTTTCCTCACGTTTTGAGATCAGTGGTGGTGAAATAATTTACACAAAATAAGTACCTGTGTGGGTTCGAACCAACGACCTATAATTCTGTAAGTCCCATTACCACTGAACCACCGCTACTTGCTACTTATTTTGGAAGTCGATACCTATCTTTGATTAAGTATTTTCGATTTTTTTTGCCACCGACTTCCGAAATTAAATTAATTTTTCGCTTTATAGTATTTTTTGAAAGTCAATTGTGTTTTCAAATTACTTTTTATTTTCCACTTTTTGGGTGTGGTACCCCACATATTTTTGTATACTTTCTCTGCCCCTTTTTAAATTCGGTTAATATTTATTACTAGCTTCTGCCCGCGACAAATTTTTGCTCCCCTGATCCTTCCCGTCGCTTCCTATTGCTTGTCAATTTTCGTACATTTTTCGTTGCAGCTCCGCTCCTTTTGATCGTAGCGTGATGTTATATGAAATTTTCAATTCGGACCAGAAGTTCCTGAGATTACCGGGTTCAACCAAATAAACAAATTCTTCACATCTTTAGCTTTATAATATTATAAGTATAGATTTATAAATTGGACTGTACATTCATTAACAACATTTCTGCGACGTAAATAAATTGCAGACGCTATGGGGCCGTAATCGCAACTTTACTTTTATATTTTTAACACTCACAATGAAACGTTGAAATTAAGTTTCAAATGCTATGATTAAGTTCAACAAACCATAACCCAACTATGGCCAACATTGGCATTATGTACCAACTAAAGCCGTGGAGATTTATCATTGGAGACGGCTCTTGGCTAATTGCCTACAAGCTGTACTAATTAACCTATTTCGTCAGTAAATAAATGTTTTACAAATAAACATTTTGAGTTAGTTAAAATAAACATTTCCTGTTTTATATTTAGAATTCTGTTTTGTTATTATAACGACATTATTATCACCTCTTTAAAAGGTAATTAGTACGATTCGATTATAACGATTCTTCGTAGTTCCGTCCTTTCATAATTATTTTACCTCTGATTTTGCATCACTCTCAAAAGCACAGTGACCTTTACAGTAGTTTAAATAAGGTTGCTGTCACTAACAATTCTGTCAAATTCACAGTAATTGTTTAAAGAAGGTTACTGTTAGGTTGCTGCCACTGACGAGGCTGTCAAAACCGTAGCAATCTTTAAAACAAGATTGCTGTAGGGTTGGTCTTACAGACAAATCTGTTAATCACAGTGATCATTTAAATGAGGTTGCTGTTGGGTCGCTGCCACTGACAAGTTTGTCAAAATCACAGTGATCTTATAAACAAGGTTCCTGTTGGGTCGCTGCCACTGACGAGTCTGTCAAAATCATAGTAATCTTTAAAACAAGCTTGCTGTAAGGCTGGTCCTACTGACAAATCCGTTAATCACAGTGATCTTTTAAAAGAGGTGCTACAACACTGTCAAAATCACCTTGATTCTTGTTCACGTAACAATAAGGTTACTGTTGGGTTGCTGTTATAACAAAACTGTCAATACCATGGTGATTCTTATTTTCGTAACGATAACGTTGCTGTTGGGTTGTTGCTACTAAACAAACTGACCAAAACACGGTCATTATTATTCTCGTAGCTATATGGTTGGTTATTAGATTGCTGCTACTGACTAGATTGTCAATATCACGGTAATTCTTATTTTCGTAACGATAAAGTTGTCGTTGGGTTGTTACTACTAACAAAGTAACAAAAACACGGTCATACTTATTCACGTAGCGATAAGGTTGTTGTTGGGTTTGTTGCTACTACTAACAAGATTGTCAATATCATGGTGATGCTTATTCTCGTATCGATAAAGTTGTTGTCGGGTTGCTGCTACTGACAAGGGTGCTTACTCTCGAATATAATTCCAATAGCTCGACATTGGAATTGTCAGTCAAACGTCAGGGATTGGCTGGACTCACTGAGTCTAGTCAATCCCTGACGTTTAACTCAACCAACTGACGTTTGACCAATGTCGATCTATTGGAATTATATTCGAGAGTAAGCACCCTTGTCCAACACCGAAACTTGAGGATGAAGTGCGCGATAAAATAACGCCGCGATATTTTTACGTGCATATGTACGACATGGTGTACGTGTTTCATTCATTAGCATAAACATAGCAGTGAATGTGTTAGGTTTAGAGATCACTAATGTTTATAGGTAGTTAAGAATTAATAGCTCGTTACAAACAAGTGCTATAACAACCCATTTCCAGTTTATTCTTAGGTCTGACGCATCGGAAGAATAGTTAGTCAATCATCATCTGCTTAGACTCAACTATCTTAGTGTAGGCTTCCAGTCTAACCGGATGCAGCTGAAATCAGTCCTTGTAAATGCCGAACATTTTACAAGGCCTTCCGTGTGATGTCGGATGTAACGAATAGGACATTTACGCCTTTGCCGTTATGAACATTATTTTATCACCACTGCTCTTGAAATGGAGACGGAAAACATCTTGAGGAAACAGAAATTCGCACGTGACCTCTGCCAACCCACACTGGTTGTGGATTATGGCCCTATCCCTCTCACCGAGAGGAGGCCTTTGTCCCAGCATTAGGAACATTATAAGCAGATAATAAGGTTATGAGGTATGTTATTCAAAGAAATCCGGTGGACCTAATCAGACGTAGGAAAATGGGACAACTTTCAGGAAAAATAAATGGAACTGGAATCAAAATTGTAGGTATCTTTAATCTACAGAGAAATTAGAACAAAAACTTTAACATAAAATTCAACTATAGTGGAAAAGTTGTTGTCACATTAAGGATATTTCTTAATTTTAATCACATATTTGCTCCTTAAGTATTACTTATTAATCTATAACAGCAGATCAGTCAGTAGGTTTAGAGAAAAAGCTTAATGCATTTTCATCAGATTTCGAACTAGATTTTTTTGAACCACTAGCCAAATTGTCTTGAGAAGTTTTTGCTTCTTGCACGCCCATTAATTCATACTTGAAAAGTACTTCAAAAATATCCCTTTTTGCCTTTATTTGTAGGAGAGGCGGAAGTTTATTTAGAACATCTTTCACGTGAGTCGCAAAAGATACCACGTCACTGTTAGCATTATTGTTCTGGGACTGGTTTGTTTCTGATAAATGGCGTTTTTCGTCTCTTTCTTTAAAGTAATTCAGCAAGGTATCGAAATTTGTGGTTTGTGATGAGACTCGCTGATCCTTTGGAGGTTCATTGAAGTTGTGGACAGAAATGAAAGGTTTGGTGTTACACTCCGTAGTGTCTGCCAGGGAATCGTTTGCCTGGTGGGAATCCATACTGACGAATTCTGCCTCGACACTGTACGTCGTATCCTCAGACTCACCTTCATTGATTCTAGGCAGCTCTTCAGAATAACTTCTCTCCATCCGTTCTTGAGTTACCCCATCCAGAAAGGTTAACAGCTTGTAAAATTGCCATTTGCTGCGAGGATGTTTGTTGTCTGTTCTTGCGCTTTTACATCTTTTAAACCTTGCATAGCCATCCCTTATGTTTCTCCAGTGCCTCTTTAATCTGATGTGATCTGTAATTTTAATATATTATTTAATTGTTTATGATAATAGAATGCTCTTTATTGTCAACGTCAATAACATCGAGACTTCAAATGATCTAAACAATTAAGACAATTAAGTTTTAACTCCATGACACAAGGAATGTTTCAGAATGAAGACAGTACACGGCAACTGTCATGACAAGACCTTTATCCAATTGGGATAAAATTTTAGTTTCTTACTTGTTGAGATAATTTTGACCAGTCTGTTCTTCACGAAATTTTTGGCGCTGACTGTACACAATAAAAATTACTTTATATGTATAAATCGGACATTGGGTGACAAAATAGGTGGTTTTATCGATTAGAGCGATATCTTAGAAACACCCTTTGGATGGATTAATGGAGAAGGACATAATGCACACTTCCACATCCACACTAATATTATAAATGCAAAAATAACTCTATCTGTCTGTCTGTCTCGCTTTCCTGCTAAAACTACTGAACCGATTTAAATGAAATTTGGTACATAGATAGATTAGAGCCTGAGAAAGGACATTGGCTACTTTATATCTCGGTAGTATGTTCCCGCGGGAAAATTTACGACCTCCACGCCGGCGAAGCCGCTGGCAAAAGCTAGTACTGTATAAAGACAATCAAACATAAAATAAAATTAATAATTAAACCTTAGAGTGTAAAAAATCAACATTACATCACATTTTCTTAATGCAAATGCCTCCGACTGCAAGAGATTTTTAAGAACATCGTGTTGACTCTAGCATTACTTTGTGCTTTGAACATTGAATCTTATTGCCTTACAATAAGATTTAATTTTCTTTGGCCCAATCTGCGGTAAGTATGACAAAACACCGTTTTTTTTTTTAAAGGGTTTGTTTCAGCAAATAATGTGGGCTAAATTAATTTTTAATACAAAAAAAATCAATCTACTAAATTGGTAAATTGCTGAAAAATAATGTAACCCAAGGAACCAAAAATGTTGAGGTAAATGCTAAAAAAAAAACCGACTTGAGAACCATCTCCTTTATTGAATTCGTTAAAACAAACTTTAGGTGCAAATAATAAGATATAAAAAAAAACAACTTTAATATCATGACATAAAACTAGTACACAATAATAAAAATATTGTATTAAAATCGTGGGCTAGTAATTGTTTAAATAGAGAAATTAATTACGTCAACATTACGTCTATTTGCCATCAATAAAGCCATGTCATAGTATAGTCGATTTGTGGCCCAGTAAGAGCAGTGGTGGCCCAGTGGTAATGGCCCCGACTTACATGTTGTAGGTCGCGGGTTCAAACCCAAACAGGCACTTTGTTTAAGTGCATTATTTTATCACCACTGCTCTGAAAACGGTGAAGGAAAACATCGTGAGGAAACCGGCATGTCTTAGAACCAAGAATTCAAAGACATGTGACATCTACCAACCCACACTGTGCCCGGGCGGTATATTACAGTCCACCGTCTCTCAAAGACAGGAGGCCTGTATACCAGCAGTGGGAACATTATGGGCTGATTACGATGATGATATACCCTTACTTATTATCGTTTTTTTCTTGGATCGTTTTTACACAGGATCGTAAAACAACACGTGTTGGGTGTGAGTTATTTTTGCACACACACACACATACGCGCACGCACTTATACAAGTTCACTCATTCACTCCAAATCTATCAACCGACGTACGACACTCGAGTGGCGACGCAATAAGTAGATAAAATAAACTTACCACTTTTATTAAGTTCTTTACTGATATCCTTCCAAATATTGTCTTTTAAATGCAGTTCTTTAAAATCAACATGTTTAGTGTCGTATAAAATAGGAAACTGTGACACTAAATGTATAAATCGTTCGTCTTCCTCTGGCGTAAACGCCTCCATTTTGCTTGCGACACGCGTCAGTACTGAGGGGGGCATTCCAGTGTCGTCGACCGCACTGCGGCAGCTGCGCTGACTAAGTGCCGTCTCGCTCTCACGTCGCAGACAGGAGAAACGAGCGAGAGAAAAGGCATGATTATGAATAGCGCCGCCATTTTGAATTGGTTTCACTGTTGCGCGGCTAGAGGTTGCGAATGCGGTCGACTTCGTGTCGACGCGGGCGGAGCAGCCACAGAATATTGCACGGACGCACGAACGTAAAAATATCACGACAGGACTTTTCCTCGCACTAAATTTTGAACGCACTACTCAGCACCTAGAGTTCAAATTCCAACCGTGTGTTTCTTTTGGATTGCGCTCTGTTGGATTCTCTACACCGAGAGCTGAAAATACAGAGCACGATGAAAACTTGCCTTAGTACCTATTATTTATCTAAAACCTGTAGGTATATATTGTGGTAGGTACAACTAAACAATTATAGACATATAGGAACAAAATATTTACTGACAATTATTTTAACAATGGCGCTTCCGCACTGCTGCTGTGGTCTGTTGCAGAGATGTCAACGTCAAACCATTTTTTTTTTTCAAATTTCTTAAGCCCATAGACATAGTCAACAGTAAAAACGAATTATTGAAACGGTTCCTTTGTCCCGTAACATAGGTAAAGACTCCATGCAGATAGGGTTGCCAGGTCTTAAAACCGAGAAGCTGGGCAGACCAGCCAGTTTAGCCGGACATTTGGGTAAAAGGCCGGACGCCCTTAATTTTTCTTAGTGTAACACGACAGTAAAAAAGTATAACAAGGTTTTTATCAATTACGGTAAAGTCTTCTTAAATTTGAATGAAACAACAATAAAATTAAATTAATCGTTCATCATTATGATTAATTATTACATATCGCAAAAAAACACTGAAAGCCTTACAAAAGCCGGACAGGCCGGACACTTCCTAATTCGGCCGGACACGCAACCAAAAAGCCTGACTGTGTCCGGCTTTATCCGGACGCCTGGCAACGCTACATGCAGATCTACTTCTTTTTTCGAAATTTTCATCTCATGATTAATTTCTTTTTTCTCTTAAATTATTCTTTAATAGGTCTAAATATTAAGATGTAAATATGTACCTAGGTACATACTAAAAAACCTTTAATAGCCTTAAAACGCCAAAGGCTTAACGCTGACTCGTCAAAGGAAACCTCGCTTTGATTTGAACAAAAGGCCCAGTGATTTACGCGCGGATCGTAAAAATACCCTTTCCTTGTTTATTTTGAAACGTCAGACAAGGATAGAGATATTCCGGTTACACGGAATATAAGGAAGCTATTTAATTTATGCGATCATTTCGATTTCTCGTGGCAATAATAAACCAATCACAATATGCTTTTGTGCATACGAACATCAGTTCTGACTAAGTTTATAGCCGTGTGTGAGTAAGTCAAAATAGGTGTTATGGCCAGTTATTTTTGAAGCACTTGCGAAATAAAAGCAAGTGAATTAACAATTCAAGTAATTTTAAACTTCTTTTAGAAAATCTCGAACATTTCAAATATAAGAGACAATTACTTTGCATGTACGTTCAACTTTCATGTTTTCTTGGCGGATACAATAATAATTAATTTAACTTAAACAGCTAATGACTTTAACATCTCAGCTTTATGGTCACACACAATACCTTTGTTCTCTTACTACTCTTACAAACATCTTTTAATAATTGAAACGTTTTAATGCTTCATTTAAATAAGCCTACTGCACAAGATACAACCTAAATGTGTAATAAACTTATCCTAAAAATAATCTCATTGCTTTTGTGAGCATTTCAGACCACATTCGAGGGATTAGGTTTGTCGCGCTCGCGTTAAAGAAACCGTGGTCTTACTAATGGTACAGTAATGTGTTAAAAGCCGTCACCGCTAGAATTCTCTCATTTCCGCTCGCGTTACTCATGCTCGAGTTTACTTCCTTTTTTAAACGTTCACTTTTAAGTCACGCGTTTGGTTATGGTTTAGGGTTTTGTGGAATATTTAGATACGGGTGAGGAACTCAGGAGCCGTGCGTATTTTTAGAAGGGATTGAGATGTCGCGTCAACTTGGGAGTGTTTTTATTACACTTTATAGTAATTAGTTACTTATTTATTGATTTCATTAAATGTCTCAGTTACTTACCAATATTATATTAGTTCATCTTGTGCACCAAGTAATAGATAATTTCTTTTTAAAAACCCTTTGATAACGATACGTTGCTTATATGGACCCAGTTAATATTTATCATCGTTCAATATTTTACAAAATTACTTTGAAAATTCTCTTAAATAATAATTTAATTAATAATATACCTAATTCTCTTAATTAATTATTTCCTGAGTTTATATGGTAGCTTAAATACTTGTACTTGAAGCGTTTTAGAACTCAACTTATTTTAGCTACCCAAATTTATTGTGCTTTGCATAACATACTTTTTATTTTAAAATACAGTTACTAAATCTACATTCAACGTTCTGCAGACACCAAAAATGTATAATCTCTTGATTTGAAAACACCGCCATCTATGAACAAATTATTGGACTACTTAAGCTGCTACCTAAAGTTTCTGTATTCACAGTGATAACACACGTTCAGCTTGGTACCTTTAAATATCGACAGTAGTTCAGCCATCTCGTAATAGATGGCGGTATATGTCTCATAATTTGAATCTGCAGACTGGAATTAAAGGAGAATTAAAGTATCCAAAACTTTCTCTAAATATCACAAATATATAGAGAATGTTTTGGTTAATTTAAAATGAGAAAACTCATGTAAGTTTTAAAGTTTAAAATCCGCTGCGGAATTGGGAATTAAATTACAGAGTATTTTCTATGACAAAGATAAAAAATGTACAATGATGAAAAACGGTTTTATATCAGACAATTAAGATTAGCTTTGGTCGATTAATAATTTAAGAAGCTGTCCTTCTAACATACAACTATAATTATCTGTCAGAAACGATATCGAGAAATGGATATAAACTTGATAAGTATTTGGTGTGTAATTAGATCATCATCATCAGCCTATATTGTTCCCACTGCTGGGACAAAGGCCTCCTCTCGGTGAGAGGGAGTGGGCCTAATCCACCACGCGGGCCCAGTGAGGGTTGGTAGATGTCACATGTCTTCGAATTTTTGGTTCTCACACATACCGGTTTCCTTACGATGTTTTCCATCACCGTTTTGAGAGCAGTGGTGATGAAATTAATTTACACAAAGTATAGCGCCTGCTTAGGTTCGAACTCACGACTCGGATGTTGCGGCCGTTACTACTGGGCCACCACTGCTATGTAGTTAGATACTTCATATAAATTGACAATAGTGTTTAAATAGTGTGATAACAAATAAGGTTCAAAACGGCGGTGCGTCTAATGTTAGCTGAATCAAATGACCACCAAAATAAAAAGAACACCAACATATAAAGAATTTTGCAGTTTTAATCAATGCATAAAAAATCACACAGCCTCAGTGGAATAATTATGAGGTACTTCTTTAGTTACTTCATAATCAATAAATAAAATAAGTTAATATATCTACGCCAAAAAAAATTGAGAAATACGCGACGAAAAAAAAATAAAGCTCTGTTTTTTTTAAGACTAGCTTCTGCCCGCAACTTCGTCCGCGTATTTTTTTTTCAATTCGGACTAGAAGTTCCTGAGATTACCGCGTTCAACCAAACAAACAAACTCTTCAGCTTTATAATATTAAGTATACATAGATGGTCTCTGTTTTAAGATTGTTCTTGTTATAATGATATTTTTTTTTTATTTTTTTATTTTACACTACACCCCACTCCAACTCTTTTCTGGTTTGTAATTAATTAACAATACGCCTAACTGTGCGTCAAAAAACTGCTGCACCTAAATTAACTAGGTATATTCCTACATGGTACTTACCAAGTAGTGATCCTATTTAATTTTTAAGTTTATTTCAATGTTTCATTGGGTCTAGCCTGTAAGGATATTGTATGACTGGAGTGAATAAATATATAATATAGGTATAGATAATAAATATATAATAAATAAATAACAAATAAGTAAATAAATGTATTTTTATAATAACAAAAATGTAGGTAGTAAAGTATTGTAAAAGGTAAAAATACCTTAACATTTGTTAGAAACGGGAAAAGGTAAGACAGGATTGATTTGTGGAAAGGCTCCTTTGATCTCTGCAACGATTACATTCAGCAGCGCCAAAAAATAAACCCAACTGCTCCTCAATAATAAACCTTATGACAAAACCCACAAAGTAGAAATCGCCAAAACCAAATCAAGGGTACAATTAACGAAACTTTTTTCCCGTTTCATCCATTTAGAGGGGAGATTATCAAATAAATAAAGATTAGCTTTTTTAAAGAGAAAATTACTGTGAGAATTTTGTTTTTTATTTAAATATTGTATATTTTAAAAGACGTTATATATTTCTTTAATTGCTGAATGGTCATGCTCTTGACCTCCAACATTATCTATGTGCAGAAAAATGTAATGTTGCCGTTGTGCATACACACAAATATAAATTCACGTATTTGTTCTCTTGCATATTGAAAACAAATATTTATGCGGCAAACTCACATTGAATTGGCTGTGAAAAGTCATAGGTTTATGAGAAGATAATTATGTCCAGTAATTGAATAATATCGCAACCCGGTGTCTTCAGTTTGTTCCTACCACTAGCCACAACTACATATACAGATCAGTAAAAGCAACGGGTACTAACTCACGCAAAGACGCGCATTTGTAAATCAAAACGTATAACATATTCAATTAAGAACCTTATCCGATCAAACACAGCGTGCATTTACAATGCACATACATCTCTATGGCAAAAATCAAACGAGAACTGCAAACTTGACTTATCGACCGCCTAAAATTTTATGCAATAACTCAATATTTGGTTCCGAGTTTCGTTCGTCTAGTAAATAACATAAAATAAATGGGTCAGTTTCACTGCATCGCATTTGAAGCGGTCGATCGGTCAAACGCTGACACCAAATCAGGAATATCTGCAAAGCGTGCATATTTCTTGTATGGCACGCTGGAGTTATCTGCTGTTACATACTTCATGGGAATATTTGAACGTATTTCTCGATGTGAATACTGAATTTGATGATCACAGGATGGATTGATTGGTCCAACTGTGTGTGAGTTACGTGTTCAATATAATAATGCACTGAGATTTCGGCTGCGGCTGTCATGGTGTTCTGGTGTGTCAGGGATGTTTATAGAGAATAATATTAATATTTTAGCCGCTATTGTTAGGAATCGTTGTGCACCCCTTTTATTCTGGATGGGAAATCATCAAATGACTTTTCCCGCTCTAGGTGGAGTGAGAGGGGGTGTCAGACTTTTACTTACTAAAACCCACCCGTGTTCCTTCAGTAGCCAGTGCCAGTGCCAGGGCCACGCTAACTCTTTCGAAACAAATCCGCAACCCTGGCAGGAGTTTTGCATCTCTTTTTTTTGGATGAGAAATCATCAAATGACTTCTCCCGCTCTGGGTGGAGCGGGAGGGCGTGTTAGACTTTTACTGACTAAAACTCACCGATGTTCCTTCAGTTACCCATATGCCAGGGCCACGGTATGTCGTTTGAACAATCCCGCGACCCTGGCAGCATCGGTCCTAGCAGACCCCTTCAGTGCTGCTGACATCTCTTTGAGGCGTGCGTGGAACACTACGCGCCGTCGACCCGAGCCTAGTCCTTACCAGGCGGCAAGCTACCCATTGCTCGCCGCCCGCAAGCTCGAGCTTACGGTGGCCGGGAGTCAGCTATCGACTACCGATGCCCGGGGCGTCTCCTCCTGTGTCGGCTAGGGACGTGAGGGCGCAGAGAATGCCACTCTCTCACGCGCCCCGCCTCCTCTTTCGCGAGCATTATTGCTTCGCAGAAGGAGGTGACGGCTTCCCATGCCCTCTCGCTCCGTACCATGGCTCGCACCAGGGTTGGACACGAGAGGTCGCCACCATCGATCGCCACCACGAGGACACGACGGCGCTCCGCCCAGGCAGGGCACACCTCCACCGTATGCTCCACCGTGTCCTCCACACGATCCTCGCTATAGAAACATCCAGGCGTTTCCTCCTGCTTTATCCTGAACAGGAACCCCACCCATGCCCAGTGAAAACCTGCGTCAGGCGAAAGGTGAGAATGCTGTGGCGCCTCTCTATCCAATCTTCAAAGAGGGGACTTACCATCGCAAGTTTTGCATCCCTGACGATGCATGTGCGTTACTTACCCATTTAGATCCTTTTTCATGAATTTATTCCCACCAGGGAAAATCAGAGGACATATCTTATCGTTATATCTTTACCGTTTGGAACTATCCTCATTTCTATTCTCAACAATTTCATGGCTCCAGGATCCAAAGCCTGTTCTACAAATTATTTATTTATTAACTACGATCTTTCCCTTTGTCCTCAGAACAAAAAACCAAGAAGTTTCCCGTACTAGTCTTCATTCATGGCGACTCATTCGAGTGGAGTTCTGGCAACCCGTACGATGGCAGGATGCTGGCTTCTTACGGGAACGTCATGGTCATCACTGTCAACTTTAGGCTGGGGATTTTGGGTGAGTACAGTATGATTTTTACGTTGTTCATAAAATAATATTTTGACACTATGTTTTCTAGTATAAGTACTGTCAAATTGTCTTGCATTGCTACCACCTCGGTCTGAAAGAAAGAAAGAAAATATGTTTGCGGTAAACATCACGCGAAGAAAGACTAAACGCACACAAAAAAATCTGAGAGAAAACATGAGTCATATTCACGCAAAACTGCCATCGCTCAGTATAATACTGTGACCCTATGCAAAACAGTCTTAACGCTGGTTTTCAGCGACAACCGGCGCTGACATGATGACGTAGACCAGCAAACAATCAGTAAAATAACGCATTCGTTCTGAGCACTAAATATGTAAACAACAGACGATCGACAATGATTTTTTTCTGTAAAGAGCACCGACTCATCAGACATATCGTATTGATCGATAAAACACAGCATATAAACAATTAAGGCACGAGCCACATAAAAGCGACGTGAGATGAGGACAGGAAATAGTACGCAGATGAAAAAGTGTCATGCCCTGCGTGTTGTTCTTCCAATATGTTTTATGCTAGATCGCGTTAATACATTTTGTATGAAAAATAATGAAGTAATGTGAAAGCGATGCCTGCCGTCTACGTCCCGTATTCGTCTCGCTATACTTCCATCTGTCTCTTACCTGACGGTCTTCCAAATAGACGCCACTTTGCGATCAAGTACCTAATAAACATTAACCATTTTTAAAATTTCAGGTTTCATGAAGCCAAGTCTAACAGAGCACGTTTACGGTAACAACGGGTTATTAGACCAGTTGGCAGCACTCCAGTGGATCAAAGATAATATCGAGGATCTGAACGGAGACCCATCATCTGTGACACTGATGGGCCATGGTACTGGTGCTGCCTGTGTCAATTTCTTGATGCTCTCTCCAATATCAAACGGTAAGTACATTTTTTTTTTTACCTGGAATCCTTTTATAATCTTACTTTGTCTTTTAGAGCACTGATTTTCGTAATTATTTGGCTTTAGTCGACTTGTTTCGAAGTCTAACCGCAGTCTTCGGACATATAACATCTACAATGAAGTTACGCAATATTTCTATTACGCAATATGATTGAATCAGCTCTTGCTCTAAAACAGTCAATTATTTTTACCCAATAACATGAGTGGCCCATGAGCTTAAATGTTTTCGCGCGTACATTTTTTTTCTTGAGTACCTATGAATCAAGGGTAAATGTCACATGTCATGTGATTTTTTGAAAATTACCAATATTATCAATATTATTCAATTATTATTTATTTACACGTACGCACCACACTTATTCAAATTCAAATGGATAAGTGTTCTAAGCCGTTCGAACAGATTTGTCTGTTCCTAAGATTTTTTAAGAAATTTGAAGAAAGCATGGATACTCTCAAAGGCAAGGTCACGATTTTGCGGTCGACTGTATCCACTGGTACCTTTAAACGATGTGATTTTTTTTTAAGTTTGATCCAGTTAGCAAATAAAAGTACAAACAATAACTTATGTGGTCAAGTGGACCAGCGGGTCCAGTAGTCAGCAGGTCCACCTGCATGAAGACTAACAGTGCTCAGATGATGCAGTTATTTGTTGTTTAACTTTTATTGTGTGCCGCAAACAAGAAACTACATCGTGTAAATGGTGCAGTAGGTATGACTTTATCATGCAGCATTGTCGCTTTTGAGATTACGATGTAATCAAAATGTTGTACAGTAGAATCCGGTTATAACAACGGTGAAGGGACCGGTGATATTACGTCGTACTAACCGGAAGTCGTACTAAAGGAAATGACAATTTTGGATTTTTTATTCAAATCACTTTCATTTATATACATACAAACATAATGTATTTAATAATATTTACGTTACCGAGAGAAAAAAAAACACACACATAATGTACATTATAATGTATCATAATAATGACACTTTTTTCTTCAACAGAGAAACTTTTCCGTTTTGTAGAAGCCATTCTTGTACGCAAAATCACACATCACCCGCAAATTAACGCTGTAAACTAAACAGCCGCATTCAAATCCGCGATGTGCAGGCAAGGGGGAAGCGCGGGTGGAGATAGTTTCTTACCTACGATTTATTTGTAAACACGTCAACGCTCGTCGTCGTTGTAACCAGACAATTTTGAGTGAAATTCTGTCGTTAAAAGCGGTCGGTCGCTGTAAGCGGAGTCGTAATAAACGGATGTACTTTCATAGTGGCTCATATTAAAACCAAACACGCACCTATATGTACGTCGCTAAAAACGGTTGGTCGTTACATGCGAAGTCGTACTAAACGGACTATACTGTATGTCATCTCCACCAGCGCACAATCAAATGATCAATCTGAACACCGCACTCACTTCTACATAAACATAATTCAGATTTCCACACCACCAAAATGTTGGTGTTTAACGTTAAATTCTACTGCAAATTGAACTTTATAGTTTACGATGCAGCTGTTGTGAAACTTGTGAAAGAAAAACAGCAACGCGTCGCTTTCCAAGTTTTAATTCTTTACACTCGGCGTTTTCACATCGCCTCATGTTTCATTCTTTAGAGACTTACCTATCACCGTGTTCGGGCCATTACACAAGCTATATTTTTATTGTGAACGTATGAGTTTTCTCACCAAGTTTTCCTTAATCGTTTCAAGGCGATATCGCACTACCGTTCAGACATCTTTAGTGCACGTACTTCCATCTCTTGAATACCTTTGCTAAACGAGCGTTAGCGCGATAGAATCTTTAGATGTCGATACAAGACCGTAGTGCGATTCTGAAACGATGTTTCAAATACAGATGGTGTCACTTTTACTTTTATCTTGCTTCTGATTATACTTATAACAGTGATAGATTTCTTCACTAAAAAAAAATCAAAATTTAATACTTTATTTTCATCAATCTATTTCATATCAAGAATGCACTACATAGACTGGCAATTTAGTTACCTATATCCGTCAAACGGGTGATTTTACATGTCAATCTAAACAACTTTTGCTATGAAAGCCACAAATGAATAGTATAGGAAAAACAAAATTTCAAATATGCATCAAAATATTTTTACATACGGTTGTTTTCACGAATCGGAAGCGAAAGTTGTTAAAAATGTCGGATAAACGTGACGCAGATAAAGAACACAACCGAAATTATAAGCAAACATAATCATCGTGTTTTTTGTCTGATCAATGTCCTAGATTGATGAGAAGAGTGGTGTATCAAATATCAGGTCAGTATGTCAACAGGAAGGGGGTAAAATTTTGATTGCTCCATTTGATCAAATCAAATAAACAACATACGTAGCAAGCTGAATAAAATCGTTTAAAACAGGAATAATTTGAGGGAAAATATGCGTCACATCTACGCAAGAACTCCCTTGATGGATGACTAAATTGCCGACGCGATATCATCATTTCAGCCGCAAGACGTCCACTGCTGGACTTAGGCCTCCCCTAATTTGGGGGGCTTTGCCATAATCGCCACGCTTGGCAAGCATGTTGGCCATCGCAGTATGGTGGTAAAATACATAGAGAACGCGATATATTTGATTCAAACTTTAAAGCATTTGTGCGACCATCATTAAGTACGACATATACATTCATTATATAGGAATATTACTCAATTTTCTACTGGTCTGACTTGCAGAAGACCTTAAACTTAATTGGGTAAAGGTTATATAGATTCATTGCTTAATTTTCCAGGGTTATTCCACCGTGCAATACTAATGTCAGGATCTGCGCTATCGGACTGGGCGATGACGAAAGACCCGACGCCGTATACACTACAAGTGGCCCAGAGTTTGGGCTGCAATCCGAGCTCTAAGAACATGATGACCTGTTTGCAGAAAAAACCGTAAGTTCCTTTATCATCACCATCAGGTTTGTAAACATTACCTGAACTATGCTTAGCTCAATGCTTATTTTGGCTACCCAATGCAGCTGCATATAGTGCGTGCAATCATGGAGTATCTGGAACAGTAGCGGTCCAGTGGTACCGATCCCGGCTTACGGAGTTGTTGGCGGTGAATTCGAACCCAAGCAGGCGCTTAAATTTTTTGTAAATTATTTCATCACCACTGTTCGTAAAACGGTGAAAGAAAAAAATTATATGGGACCCCTGAAGCATAACCTATTCATTAAAAAAAGAATTGTTGAAATGGGAGAAATCGGTGAACATACATAAAAAATACATATACAGTGGAACATAAAACCTCCTCCTTTTTTGAAGTCAGTTAAAAATTAGCAAAACCACTTTGTCCTTCCGTATCAAAGCATTTAAAAAAAGATTATCTTCTTTGTAATCAAACTATAAATCTCCATTTACAATTGAAAAGTTTCAGAAAAGAATACAAGGACTTCAAACGTTCAACACTATACCTCTTTTCATTTCCATTGTTCCTTATTAGAATAACTTTAAAGGCGGTGTTTAAACGTAAACGAACAATAAACCAGGTAATATTCACAATTGAACAGTTTCTATTCCTCATCTCAAGCGTTAAAAGCTTTTAACGTTTATAGAAATTTTAAAAGCCTTATAAAATATGTAGAGTCCATTCCGGTTTTAATGTTCAAGCGTACAGATTTTATTAGGCATCGGGCTTGTGGGATGCGCTGTTTGATTATATATATTTTGATTATCACGGGTATCACCGCTTGGTGGCAAGGGCACTAGATGGAACAACGATCTTCAGAAGGTGGCTGGGACAGACTGGATGCGGAAAGTGGAGGACACGGCGTTGTGGCGCAGCCTTGGCCATATATGATAGAACAGTGGACTTCTAGAGGGTCGTTTTTTTTAGGTGGCAAATCATCAAATGACGGCTCCCGCTCTGGGCGGAGCGGGAGGGCGTGTCAGACTTTTACTGACTAGAACCCACCCGTGTTCCTTCAGTTGCTTGTGCAAGGGCCATGGAAACTCTTTCGAAGAAATCCGCTACCCTGGCAGTCATCGGCCCTAGCGGACCCCTTCATACGAGAGCATGACTTAGTTGTTTGATAGATTGGGTATTACATTATTAAGGACGCAGAATTTTTATAAATTTTACAATATTAACAAAAATGACGCACATGTGCGTATGTAGATGATTGCTAATCTTCTTTTTTTCAAAACTGTGCTGTCAGTTTTTAAGTACCAAAACTTTTCAAGTAAAATTTAAAATTGCTAACTCTTATCTATGACAATTTACGGAGATAATAAAATAACAACTTTGAAGTATGTGTCGGCAACAACCATCAAATATTATAATTTTATTATTTGAAGGACGAGTTCTGCTCGTTTTTGGTCTGAGTATACATATATCACAATACCATCTCACTGCGCTCCTAAACACAGATTGTTGACGATGCTCAAAAAGGCGCTAAGCTGAAGTAATCTAATTTGGTTTGGCCACGTCTACCGTATGCCCTATAATATATGGGCCAGAATAATCACTAAATAGCAACCCTGACACAGCCAGACGGCGTCGCGGCCCCATAAAAGACGGTGGGACGAGCTAGACAAAACAAAAGACCAGTGGTTCACATTGGCTATGGGCAAATGTGGAATAGACTCAGCCTTACCTAATTCACTTCAAATGGCATTCATGTCAGCAGCATTGAAGGGGTCTACTAGGACCGATGCCTGCCGGGGTCGCGAGATTGTTCAAGCGAGATACCGTGACCCTGGCATATGGGTAACTGAAGGAACACGGGTGGGTTTTAGTCAGTAAAATTCTGACACGCCCTCCCGCTCCGCCCAGAGCGGGAGAAGTCATTTGATGATTTCCCATCCAGCAAAAAAAATGGCATTCATTTCGACAATTGGACATATGAATTAATTTATAGATCTTTAGTTTTTGTGATATAAAGTATCTTACGGAATTGGTTGGGGTTCTTGGTAAGTATACCGACTTCCAAGAAGAGTGATTACTTTCCCTTAACAGTTAATGATGGCATGAACGTGGGTCTACGGGGTCTCTATTCAGAGAATAATTTCTGGGCGATAATACACCGTAACATTTTAATCGTCTTACAACGGCAGCCCACTTCATGTATCCAATGACTAAACATCCACAAGAAAAAAAAAACCCATTTGAATAACTAAAAAATAAAAAATATTCTTCATTATAACGACTCAGGCAGTCGTTTTAAAATGATATTTTGTCTCATGGAAAATGGAGATGGAATGATCTAGCCGACTCGTGCGCTAATTATATAGTTCTATAGGTACCGTCTGATCCTTAAACATTATTAAAATAATGTTTCATAATTCTAATGCATTATTTATTTTTCTTAGTACCTATTATCTGGATTAATGGTAACATTTTTTATCATGCCTAGAGGTATACAATGTCGGATACATTGAGTGGACAACCTTTGTTTGACGACTACAATATCACGGTGTATAATGATGTTGACACAGTACCACACAATTAGGTACTGAGTTAGGTGATAAAATACTAGCAAAACGCCCCTGCTTAGTGCGGTTTTTACTACAGCAATACATAGGATTTTTTTTGTTATTACGTAAATTTAATAATAATAAATATGTTAAACATATAAACTTTCCGGACTAATCTCTAAATGATAGTGAAAACCACATTAAAATTGTAAGAGAACAACACGAAAAGCGACAAAAATAAAAGTTTATGTACTAGCCCGCGAATCACACATATAAACCATCCTTTTAAATCACTCTGTCTATTGATGAAAACCGCATCAAAATCCGAAAAACTCCAAAAAAAGTTACCTAAGTAATTTATTATCATCAAAATTGACTACCAGTGAGGTAGGTTCAAGGTGAGGTCAATGTTTCTTTTCTCCAAAATCTCAAGTTACATAATATTATCCCCACTAATTGTTGTTGTTATTTTTCTTCTGTGTTATTATTTGAGAGTTGAAATAATAATCTTGCCGACCTTGTCGTATTTTTACAAAGGGATTATTTATTTTGTAAACAAGTTTGACCTTTTGGTGTCTTTTATTTTGGATAATCGAGCGTCGTTCTGTTTTGTTTTCGTCTTTAATAAGATCCTGAACATCAATGTAATGTTTTTCGATTTTTTATTTGCGGGTAATTGCGTCACAACGCGGTATAGCTTTCATTTTAACAGTTTGATAGTTGTTGAGTAGTCAAATTATTCGAACATATATTCACATTGGGGTTGATAGTGTACTACGCATGTATCAATGCTTTTACTGTGGTCATATGACTCGAATGACTTATCTACTGGCAAATTCATAAGGCTAATAATTTTAATTCTATTTTTAATCGTGCCCTCATAATTATGTTAGTTATTTTATATTGTCGTAAGTAAGTAGTCATAAACAGGAAATAGTATGTACAGACGCCAGCACACCAAGGTACTCGAAACTGTCAAATTCTTCCAATCAACTTTGAACCTAATGCTGTAGCGATAAAGTTGAAAAATCTATTAAATAAATTTGACAGATTATAGTAGCTTGATGTGCTGGTGTCTGTACATACAAATACAAAGGACATGACCAGTCGGCTTAAGGGTGCCTGCCCAGGTGTAAAAATCAATGTGCAGCAAATATTTTTTTTGCAATCGTTGTAGTCTATAGTTTACAGAAAAAAAGTTACATGGGTCTAAAAGGTACGGAAAATGAGAAAAATAAAGATATGTAAGTTTTCTATAAATAATTCTGTTTTTCGATATGAGATGGCGCTAGGCGTTGTGGTTATGAAGTTTAAGAATGATTTTTTATTATTTGAAACGCCATCTAGTCACTATTGTTTTTTTTATATCATCCAGGGGCCCAGGACCCGTATATTGATTTAAGCATACTACACAATCTACAATCAAGTATCTTGCCTAATAATCATCATGGGAAATAAGGGTTAGTAATAGGCTATCAGCAGAAATCACATAGAAACGCAGTCCTCTGACAACACACCGCAACCAGTCCACAACCACGATAAACCATTATATGGTCTAGCAATCTCTCATTGGCAACCTGTTCGGTATTCAATAAGTTGAAACAGGGGTGTAAAATATACGCATCTAATCGGGTTTTTGAGAAGTCAGTCCGTATAATATAGTAATGGTCTTTAAAACATAATGCAATAATGTTACAGTATATACAACGAACGCGTAAACACAATGTGCGTCCGGAACTGCAATGAATCGTCAAGATTGCATGAACTACTAGGGATGTTGAACGGCGATCTGAAATCGATAAATCGATTATTTATGGTTTCACAATCCTAACACGCTAACATTGAAATCAGTTGTTTATATTGAATATCAGTGCTGTAGCAATATATACAGCAATGTTGGTGACAGTGCTAACGACCTCCGAGTTGTAGGTCGTAGGTTCGAACCCAGACAAATGCTTTAGTATGTGTAAATTATTTTATCACCACAAGGAATATATATATCGTGTGGAAACCGGTATATCCTAAAACCAAAAAACGAAGACATGTGACAAACATATACCAAACCACACTGGGCCCTCGTGGTGGATTACGGTACTCGATTTTAGGGAACTTATTTTTCATGCTTCGAATAATCGATTTTCTGACAAAAAGACTGCTGCCTCTTTGCTCCCTACACGGGTGTCCGCCACTAATAGCAGATGGACTGTCAAAGATATGTCTTTGAGGTCTTTGACAATGCATCTGACATAAAATGTTATTACACTCCTTTACACGTAGTGATTGTCTAAAAAGATGGTCTTCTGGGTCTTAAAATTACACACATGTATCCATAAAATCCTAACCTTACGTGTAGGCATGACAAATAAAATTAATAATATACAAAACATATGCATTCCTAGGCAATAAAATTCACGTGATCGACAAAATAACTAGTTCTTAATTTATTGTTTCCATGATATAGGTAGGTTGGTATGGTAACGAGATGATTATAGATACAATACAACGGGACGTCAAAATCAGGAAATGCATTTATGAGAATAGCAGAAGCAATTAACATACTGTTTATTCAGGCATTTTATCCTTGCCTTAAGCCGGATTAATATAACCATGATAAATAAAACATTATTTTTTTAAAATTTTGTGTAAAAACTGTAATCCTGCACAACTCGCACTGCTGTATTCGAAGGCTATTTCTGGTCAACTCTTTTTCTAACGTTTTTTGCCATGTGCATTTCAGTGTAAGCTTTTGCCAGTGGCTTCGCCCGCAGGGAGGTCGGAAATTATTCCGTAGGAACATACTACCGGGATAAAAAGTACTTTGTGTTATAAACTATCTGTGTGTCAAATTTCATCTAAATCGAATCAGTAGTTTTTGCGTGAAAGAGGAGCAAACATCTATACATCCATACACACATACTTTCACGTTTATAATATTAGTAGGATTCATGACCGTAATAAATATTGCTATACAGAATCAGTTCCCATTTAATGATTTTTTCATAACTTTTATCAAAGTAAAGTTCATATCGTAGTTGAACGCATCTGCGTTCAAATATAAACTTCTTCACCTTTTTTTTTTTTTTTTTTTTTTTCAGGATGGGATATCATCAAATGACTTCTCCCGCTCTGGGCGGAGCAGGAGGGCGTGTCAGACTTTTACTGACTAAAACCCACCCGTGTTCCATCAGTTGCCTATGTGCCAGGGTCACGGTATCTCTTTCGAACAATCACGCGACCCCGGCAGGCATCGGTCCTAGTAGACCCCTACAACTTTTTCACCTTAATCCTTATTCACTATAGATACTAGGCCTAGCCTACCTGTCATGGTAGATTCTATGTTATAGATTTATTGTTGGTTTACCGATAATCTTACTCTTTGTGGGTAATGTAGTTACTATACAATAGTTATTTTCTTTTGCAGATTATCAGAAATCAAGAAGGTGCAGATACTAGCTCGCGAGTTCGAGACACCGCTGGGACCCGTTGTGGCTGGTTCTTTCATACCGAATGAGCCTGCCAAGACCATGGAGTCATACCCTAATCTATTGAGCAAGTAAGTATGATAGTAGTTAAGATTTTAGTGTAAGATTATACGTATCTTATTTCCTTTTTAGGGTTCCGTTGCCAAATGGCAAAAAACGGAACCCTTATAGATTCGTCATGTCTGTCTGTCCGTCTGTCTGTCTGTCTGTCTGTCTGTCCGTCCGTATGTCACAGCCACTTTTCTCCGAAACTTTAAGAGATATGCTGTTGAAACTTGGTAAGTAGATGTATTCTGTAAACCGCATTAAGATTTTCATACTAAAATAGAAAAAAAACAATAAATTTTGGGGTTCCCCATACTTAGAACTGAAACTCAAAAATTTTTTTTTTCATCAAACCCATACGTGTGGGATATTTATGGATAGGTCTTCAAAAATGGTGTTGAGGTTTCTAATATATTTTTTTTCTAAACTGAATAGTTTGCGCGAGAGACACTTCCAAAGTGGTAAAATGTGTGTGTCCCCCCCCCCCCGTAACTTCTAAAATAAGAGAAAGATAAAACTAAAAAAAATATATGATGTACATTACCATATAAACTACCACCGAAAATTGGTTTGAACGAGATCGAGTAAGTAGTTTTTTTTTTAAAACGTCAAAAATCGTAAACCACAATTTACCTTTCATTCAATTAAATTAAATATAAAAATTAAAAAAAAACCATTTCATTTCATAAACATGAACTTTATGCATAAACCGAGAATACCTACAGGTTTGTACGGAACCCTTGGTGCGCGAGTCCGACTCGCACTTGGCCGGTTTTTTTATTCTTACACACACTGTCTACGCCTCTTTATCTTTTGTCATATATTATACCAGATGACAGTTTTTACCGTCTCGACCTTCATACGGTGTATTGTGTAACTAGAATAGAAGACAGGAAGGCCTTCAGATTCATCGCAGGTGACTAAAGGAGCGCGGGATGCGGGCGGACGGGGATGCGTGACTGGTTCGTGCGCCTGCGAAATCATTAATACATGCCGCGCATTGAGTAGGGTGCATATGATTTGAGTTTGGTTGGTTTGGTTTGAGTTTAATTGTTTTTTTTTTCTAAATTTCTGTTTTTGTTGTTCTAGTATGAAAATGTTACTTTAAATGTGTAGTATTTATTGTTAGATCAATTTCATTACATGTTATTCAAAAATAAAAATAATAAAAAATTCTATGCCAAAGGCTTCTACTCCGTTCACCTATTATACCCATTTTTTTTCAAGACGTTAAAAAATGTCTCCCGGTATATAACTCCTACAGCATCTTTTGGACGACAGGGCTTCGTGTATTTACTCGTGAGATTAGGCACCAGCGGTCTCTTTTTCATCATCATCATCATCATCATCATCATCATCATCATCATCATCATCATCATCATCATTTCAACCGAAAGACGTCGTCTGCTGGACATAAGCCTCTCCTTATTTGGGGGGTTTGCCATAACCGCCCATAAGGGGGCGTTATTGCCCACTTTGGGAAAGGCTGCTATATAGCCTTCCTCAATAAATAAGCTGCACTACATCATGCTATGGTCAAAAGGAGCGGAGCAGCAACGAAAAATGGACGAAAATTGCCAGACAATTCGATGCGACGGGAAGGGTCAGGGGAGCAATAAATTGACGCGGTCGAAGTCGCGGGGAGAAGCTAGTAGAAAGATATTTGTATGCTTTACCAACATATCTAATTAATGATACATTTACTTACTACTAACAACATCAACAACTACAGTTCGTCTAAAAATGGCTCCAAAATTCAATATTTTTCATGAAATCAGAGCTTATAATATTCCATTTAGTCTAGCTTAATCAAAAATCAATCAAAAGACGCTCAGTTCTCTTTCATGGTAACCGGACCGAAATAAACCGTTTCTAGGGTTCCGTGGTGAATGAGGAACCCATATAGTTACGGTACCTCTCTCCGCAGCTTAGCTCAGCTATAAAGCTGTAGTTTGACATGGATATTTAGTAACGTTTACTAAGTGGTAAAATAGAAGATTGAATAAAAAAAATGTGTACCTCTGTACGTTACCAAGATTTTGTTTATCTGTTTGTGAGATATTCAGCTTTATAATGCTAATTTTATTAGAGTCAAGGGTGGGGGACAATTGACTTTAGCAAAAATTAGGAACTCTACCAGCTAAATGGTTATTTTTGAACATTTGCAAAATAATCACGGTGTAGTATATGCATAATAAAGTTAAAAGGAAAATTATCTCTGTATGTTACAAAAGCTGTTGCTTAAGAAATTAATGACTTATAGTCGACCGGCTTAAATTTGCAGTTGTAATGATTTTAAGAAAGAACATGTTTATCAACCATAATGTTAAGTTTCTTCCTGGGATAAATTCATCACAACTACGGCACCCTTCATTGTGCCAGGTCCAACTGGCAACTGGGCCGGTTTTTTTAGATTTATTCTCAATATCGTTAATAACGGATTCAGCCGTTCTATCAGCTTAAGAAAATAATAAATTAAAATCAAGGCTTTACGTCGTAAGTAAATTGATCTGTCAATTTTAAATCCCTCTACCAGATTGATCTTTAATTCTCTTGAAAAATGAATTGTTTGTCTTCTTTTTGCTCTCAAGTAAATTAAATTATTTCATTTGGAAGGGATTTCTTTCAGAGTAAGTATAAGTTGACAAGCCATTTAATTCTGGGATTTATATTCTAGTTGGCTTGGTTTGGAAAGTGACATCTTGATTTTTACAATGAGCACGACGTACAATATTCATTTAAACTTTTGTATGCCATAAGTAAGCAGTCGTAGGTGGAATCTAGAGAGGCGCTTTTCTTTTTGTAAATTATTTCAACACCACGGCTCTAAAAACGGTGATGAAAAACATCGTGAAGACATCAGAATATCCTAGAACCAACAATTTGAAGACATGTGACATCTATCAACCCGCACTGGGCCCGGGTTGTGTATCAGGGCCTACTCAGCAGTGGGAACATTATAGGGTGATTATGCTCATAGGTAAATTTGGAGGCGATTGCAAATATGGAAGTCAACACATTAGACCGTAACCAACAAAGCTGATTATATCTATACTATAATATTATAAAGCTGAATAGTTTGTTTGTTTGTTTGGTTGAACGCGCTAATCTCAAGGATTACTGATCCGAATTGAAAAATTCTCTGTCTTGAGTAGCCTATTTATTGATAAAGGTTATAAGCTATATAAAATTACGCTATAATTAAAAGGAGTGGCTCAGCAACGAAAAATGTACGAAAATGGGCAGGCAATTCGATGCGACGGGAAGGGTCAGGGGAGCAAAAATTTGACGTGGACCAAGTCGCGGGCAGAAGCTAGTTTTGTATAAAATTGTTATTTCAAACGTTAAGTTCAAACATAGAGCCTGTTATCGTACTTCAAATAATTGGAATATTCTATGGCATAATTTCAATACAATAATAGACAACACGACATACTTACAAAACTATTTCCTAACAACGTTACCATGCAGCAGAAACTAAATCTAATTCTCACTAGTACGATACTAAATGGAATAACATGGGCACACAAACAAACATACCACTCTGAGTCTCGTGTAAATGAATGTTACGTATGTGTGCGTGCATCCAACATCAGATACAAGAGGTTAAATACTAGGCACTTGTCTCATCAACGATTTTCTAGCTCAAGAAACGTAGGTACAGACGCCAGCATATCAAGCTCGTCGAAACTGACAAATTTGCCAATCAACCTTGAACCTAATGCTTAGCGATAAAGTTGCAAATCTATTTAAGAAATCTGACAGATTGTAGTAGCTTGATTTGCTGGCGTCTGTACAAAAGACTGTTGTAGCTCCCGTGTTGTAGTAAAACAGATACATGGTATAGTAATAGTTAATTTCTGAGTGTTCATATCGCGCCAGCGAGTGCTCGTTTATCGCAGCGACAAGAAATAGCAATTAGACCTGACCATTGAAAAATTACGCTCTATAAAATATGAAACTAGAAAATGTTTCCATCTGAAAGCCGTGGTTGTATGCCACTTTTCCTTAAGGCTTATTTATGATCTCGGGGGTTTCCATTGTGAGGATCCTCTAGAGGATACGGTGGAGCATACGGTGGAATTGTGCCCTGCCTGGGCGGAGCACCACCGTGTCCTCGTGGAGGCGATTGGCGGCGGCGACCTCTCGCGTCCGGCCCTGTTGCGAGCCGTGAGGGAGTGGCAGACTCTGCGCCCTCACGTCCCTAGCCACCGCAGGAGGAGACGCCCCGGGCGTCGGGAGTCGATAGCGGACTCCCGGCCACCGTAGACGCGAGCTTGCGGGTGGCGAGCAATGGGTAGCTCGCCGCCCGGTAAGGACTAGGCTCGGGTCGACGGCGCGTAGTCTCCCACGCGCCTCGAAGAGATGTCAGCAATACTGAAGGGGTCTGCTAGGACCGATGCCTGCCAGGGTCGCGAGATTGTTCGAAAGAGATACCGTGACCCTGGCACATGGGCAACTGAAGGAACACGCCCTCCCGCTCCACCCAGAGCGGGAGAAGTCATTTGATGATTTCCCATCCAAGGAAAAAAAAGGCTTATTTATGATAATTTACTACTGTTAGAACTTATTGGTGGCATAGGTTTCCTACGACCGCAGCTTCTTTTCTACTGAACTTTGGAAATCAATTACTATTAATATATCCAACGCTTTCAAAGATACGTCATTAGACAAAATGTATGTTAATAACGTTCGAAGTTATGAGACAACAGATGAACATATATACATACAGGTCAAAATCATAAACCGTTGTGTAGCTTCGCCGGAGTCGGGTACAAACAGGACACTTACTGAGAGACTCACGCTTCCTACGCATACCAGTAGTTTTTAGTTGCTAGTTCAACTCGCTTCTCGTAAATCGCCGGTTTCAGCATTAATAAATATACTGTATCATATAGCCAAGAGGCGTGTATCTGAAGAATTTATCACCGAACGCATTATATTCGGGCAGATATTGATGGCCATAGTTCTGATAGTCATTGTTTGTTGTGCCCTAAGTTTGCCCGAATCTATCAGTGGGAGAGTAAGTTATATCGATAATAGTGTGTTTTTAGGAGTTACTAAAGTGGGACGTAGGTCGACTAAATATGGATGTTTAGTGGTAGTTATATAAAAGCTGTTATTATAGTGCTTACTGTTTTTCGATTCCTATTTTGAAAACTCGCGTAGGGTCTTTTAAATATACTGATCTAAAATCTAAACCAATTATAAAGAGGTAATCGGCTTGCTGCGCTGGCCCTGCGGCTGCGCCTGTAGAAAACCTCAAGCGGCGAAAGTATAGCAACCTTATTGGTAATTATATTTTCGAGCCGTTTGGGGTTGAAACCCTCGGGCCGTGGGGTCAGAGTGATCATGGCCTCTGTAAAGAAATATCAAAACGGCTGGTTGACACTTCTCGTGACCCAAGGGCTGGTTTTTATTTTGGCCAGCGGCTAGGCATCGCTGTACAGCGTGATAATGCCGCCAGTCTCTTGGGTACATTGCCGGTCGACAGCGATGAAAATGAATTTTTCGACGCTTTATTTTAGTTTGTGTATAGTTTTGGTTAAGTTAATATATTATTTTGTTATTATTATTATTTAATAAATTACACTTATTATTGATGAGGTAAAGTTTGTTTGTAGAAAGTAA
The DNA here is from genome assembly GCA_932294355.1 of Aporophyla lueneburgensis. Taxonomy (NCBI): domain Eukaryota; kingdom Metazoa; phylum Arthropoda; class Insecta; order Lepidoptera; family Noctuidae; genus Aporophyla; species Aporophyla lueneburgensis. The sequence goes on along the minus strand of OW028737.1, from coordinate 32,867,748 downwards.
TCTCTGGTACTACCAGTTGGATTCGATTAATGTTTGCATTGTCATTACATAAACCAATTCTTGAGAAAGATCAAAGAATATTTAACATCATGCTACGACTCATAACAACCGAGAAAAATGAAAAAAAAATGACGAAAAGAATGATAAGTGTGAACGAAGTAAAAGCGCGGGCGGGCAATGCGATACTACGCGACGCGAAGGGGCCAAAATTTCACGCTAACAAAATCGTGGGAGAAGTTCTAGTAATATTAAGAGCTAAAGTTGTTTGCTTCATAGTGTTCACTGATAGTACTGGCCCGATATCAAACATTGATTATTTAGCGATATAAAGTTAGACTATTGGCGAGTGCCACAGCAAGGTTTTATGGTATAGTTGACTTCTACACACGACAGGACACAATAGAAATCTTTAAAGTCAAGCTGTATTAGAGTTTTATGTTCTTTAAAACACACATACTACGGTATTAGGCATACTTCAACTTTAAAAGTCTTATAGAATGTAAAAATAAGAATTGGAATAAAACTTTTATTTTATTTATTTAAGTACTAGCTGACCCAGCGAACTTCGTACCGGCTCAGAATCAATAAAAGTTGTGTTAACTTGTTAGATCAAAGCAAAGAGCACCAAGTACCATATACCCATGTTAGACCAAGTTATGACAAACTGGTACTTTGACGGCATAAGCGTTTTATAGCTACCACACACCCATGATAGGTGAGCTCCTGCCAAATTATGCCAACCTAGTACTTCCAAGACATAAAGCGTTTTCTAGTTACCACACACCCATGTTAGGTGAGCTCCTAACAAGTTATGCCAACCTGGTAGTTCGAAGACATCAAGCGTTTTCTAGCTATCACACACCCATGTTAGGTGAGCTCCTAATAAGTTATGACAACCTGATACTTTGAAGACATAAAGCATTTTCTAGCTACCACACATCCATGTTAGGTGAACTAAGTAATCAAATCAATTTATTTCGGCCTACAAAGACCCATAACATAAATACCTTACAGACTAACATACAAATAAAAAAGAATGTAAAACTATTGTACACTAGCTTTTGCCAGCGGCTTCGCCCGCGTGGAGGTCGGGTAATATCCCGCGTGAACCTACTCCCGGGATAAAAAGTAGCCTATGTGTTAATCCAGGTTATTTTTTTTAGCTCGAAAGCGCATTTTCATCCAACTTGCTTCAAATTTATCGTCACTGCTCGGCTCCTATGTGTCTTAGCGTTATGTTATATAGCCTATAACCTGCCCAGAAGTATGGACTACAATCGTACTAAGTTTGGTTAAAATCCCTTCAGTAGTTTTTGACCCATGCGTGCACATACAGACAGACGGACAGACAGACAGACAGACAAAAAAATTACTGATTGCATTTTTGGCATCAATATCGATCACCATTCATCCTCCAATATTAATTTTGAATATATTTTCAATGTACAGAATTTATCTCTCTACAGTTTTATTATAAGTATAGATGAAGTGACGGCGTCGTGTTGCGCTGCGTGGTGTCGCGTAGCCTTCCGCGGAATCGCCGATACACGACACCCTTCGGCCAAAACTCTGCCTTGAGGAAAGTCTTGATTTGAAGAGTTGGAACACGCACCACGAATGACTTGAAGTTCGTGTTGTGGCGCGGTTCCAACTTCTCGACCCTCAAAGTCCAGTTCGTTCACAACAACAGTCAACAGTCTGGTACTTCGAAGACATAAGGCGTTTTCTAGCTACCACACATCCATGTGAGATGAGCTCCTACTAAGTTATGACCACCTGGTACTTCGAAGGCAGAAAGCCTTTCTTTATATTGTGTTTATTGATTAATAAGGAACTTTTTGGATGATTTTTTACACCTTGGGTCCGAAAAATCAAATATCTTACTGACCCCCTACTTTTTCTAAAATAAAATATATTCTATGTTACTTGCAGATAATGTAGCTTTCTAATGGTGAAAGAATTTTTAAAATCGGTTCAGTAGTTTTTGAGTTTATCCATTACAAACAAACAAAAATACAAATCTTTCCTCTTTATAATATTAGTGTAGACAAAATAGTGCATACGGGTAATACATAATCATACATGTTGCTTTATGCGACTTCTCATTTAATATAATCAGGCGAATACTATTTAAAACATATTTTTTTTCCTTTCAGGTATCAACTTCTAACCGGTGTGACAGAACTAGAAAGATACCACGATTTTGGTGTCATAGAGCTAGAGCACGGAGTACTAGAGAACCAAAGAGATGACTTCATCAAGAAGTATGCTAAGATTGTATTCCAAGGAGCCGAGGAAGAAACACTGAAGTCGTTATTAAAAGAGTGAGTTTCTTGGTAAAGTTTCCTTTCGATTTGACTTTAGTGTTTGTTGTTTTTTTTATTCTACTTTATGATCTGGAAAAAGCTTACTGAATGGTTTTGGGGACCTGCAGCTATTTATATACGCGTTTTTATTTTTTTAAATTTATTAGCTTTATTTTATTATCTTATCAAGTTTTTGTACTTTAAAGAAGTTTTTGTATTTATTAGATGTAATGCTAAAATTTTCCGACTACAATGTTTGTACTATGATGGCACTCCGTCTTGTAAATGGTATGCCCTTCCTACTCTTACGATTTCGTACCATACTAGCAAAAAGGATCCCTTATGGAGGGACTCAGTCTGTCTGTCTGTCACAGCTAGATATCTCACGAACTACTAATGATATAAACTTGAAATTTAAAACACTTTTAGATGACATTTGCCCAACAATTTTGCAAATAAGAAAGAAATAAAAATACCTATCTATTTATCGTATACTCGGCAGCAGCGTTCTCTATGCATTTTACTAGCATACTGCGATCGCCAAACCGCCTGTCAAGCGTGGCAATTATGGCGAAGCCCAGCCCAGCATTCATCATCATCATTATCATTTCAGCCGTAAGACGTCCAATGCTGGACTTAGGCCTCCCCCGTTTGGGGGGCTTTACCATAATCGCCACGCTTGGCAGGCGGGTTGGCGATCGCAGTATGGTGGTAAAATGCATAGAGAACGCTGCTGCCCATTCTCTAGGTAGGTTGGTGTAAGATGACGCACTTTTGAAACAATCGGTCATAAGAAAATAAAAATGCAACGCTTCGAAATCAAATTTAAATATTCTAAATCTTTGGCTTATTGGTAACAATAGAACATTTAAATCAAAATCACATCTATTGTCTTCGGACAAATTTTCATACAAACTTAAAAAATCAGAAATGCGCACTTTTACACAACCCATCCGGTAAGTTGGCGCAGCAAAGTCGATAAGATGGCGTAGTTAATGCGAGGTCATCTAAGGGAGACACATGTCGCATTTAAATACACCAAATCCAAGATATCCCGTACATTTATCATGCCACCATTCTTGACACACTGAGCATTCTATCCAGTCTTCTTTTAAGGGTTCCTTATATATTTCCTGACACCCAGGATGTCCTGGGTGTCAAGAAACCTGATGGAGAAAAGGTCTGGATATGTATCCAGACCTTTTCTCCATCAGGTTTCTTGGGTGCTTTAGATTTTTGTTTAGGTTTTTTAGGTTTTGGTTCAGCTTTTTGCTTACATGCTGCCTCTAATTGCTGTTTGTAAGGTGAACTGCTAATTACTTCAGATTTCATACGTTTCCTATTAGTGGATCTTATTGTCTGAGATTTAGGGAAAGGCTTAATATTAAGAATTTTATCAGACACTGACATTTCGTGTGAACATGTAGCATTTGTGTCTGTGAGATCTTCATTGGTCGAGGTAGAAGGGTTGCATTGACTCGGTTGAGGAGACTGGGCATCAATAATGGTTGTTGGCTCAGTGACTTGCGTGTTTGGATGGAGATCTTGTGATGTGCCAGCATTGCTACTTGGCGGTATCGAGTTTCCTACAAAATCATCCGGATCTTCTCTATCTGTTACAGAACTGGCCATAAAATCAGCATCACTTAAAACATCTGGGTTCCAAAGCCAAATTCCTGTGACTCTGAAACTATCTACAGCACACTGAATATTCGCAGCTCTGTTGTAGGCAGATGCAAAAATAGATGTCACCTGGAATACTGTAATAGCTCTTCCTGGATGACTCCTCAACCATTTTTCACACTCCGCAGCGTAATACTTTTTCAGTATTCCGTGAAAACCTCTATCGAGAGGCTGCATCTTGTGGCTGCTATGTGGTGGTAAAGTGAGTGCAACAATATTATTTTCCCGGAAAAAATCCACAGCTTTAATCGAGCAATGTGAGGAGTGATTGTCTAAAACGAGGAGAATAGGGTCATTTTCAGTGGGCTTAGTATGATCTCTGAAATGACTTAACCAATCAATAAATAGATCCGTATTAATAAAGCTAGAATCTGAGATCATTCCTATTGATCCAGCTGGTGATCCATCTAATAATTCAGCTTTCATTCGTTTTCTGCGGAAAATAACTGCAGGTGGAACAAAGAGGCCACTTGCAGACACAGCACTTACAACAGTCACATTTATGCCTCTCTCAGCACTTGCAATTTTATTGACTGCACGTTTTCCTTTAGTTGTAAGAACTTTGGGTGGTCTATTTGGGACTGTGGATATACCCGTTTCGTCCATGTTGTAGATACGGTGAGGAGCAAAGTTGTATTTGTCTAACATAGCACTCAAGTTAATATAGAAGCGTTTACATTGTGGTCTGTTAAAACCAACGGCCCGCGCAATACTTGTCGATGTTGGTTGTCTAATGGATAAGTCTGGATGTCTTCTTAAAAAACCACGAAGCCATTCCTTACCCGCAGTATTTGTTTCTTGATTGAATCTGTGTGCTATATTATTTTTTTCAGCGAATTCATAAGCAAGTGCCCTTAAATCTTTCGCGGTCATACCAAAAAACATTGAATCTACAGTTTTCAAATAATCACAGAAAGCTGTTTCGATCTCTGTTGAGAAGGTAGTGTCAAATCTGCCCAGTTTTGTTGGACATGAAGGTCTTTTCAGTAACCTCCTCAAGGAAGATTCTGGCATTCCAAGTGATTTTGCAACAAATCTTTTACTTTTACCTTCATGTATGAGCTTGCGTGCTTCTTCTATAAGTGAAGGTGCCCATGTTTGTCTGTCACTTTTCCTTTCGCGCCTTGACATTCTGCAATAGATTTTTTTTCTATTTATAATTGAATTGAGAAACACAGTCCAAACCTCTCATTAAAATAGGGTGTGTAAGATGGCGCGCGCCATCTTGTACACTCGCTCAGTGCGCCATCTTACAAACTTCCCCACAATGCAGAAATCATTGCACTAACGCCATCTCTTATGAAATACCAGAATTATTTCATTTCTTAAATTGAGATGAAGTATGTGTTTAGTCAAGAACTCGTTCAAAATATGTAATAAATGCATTGTTTTATACGGACTCAACTTCCAAATGAGAATAAAATTAGATTAAAAGTGTTCAAAATCTTAAGACTTACCTGGAACAATCGTTTTGTGAGCAAATCGAATATTTTTTTGGGAGCACGTACCGGCACAAGTTGTCAACAAAACACGACTGAAGTTAGCTGCTTACGTCACACCAGAATCCACCAATCGCGAATGCGCCAACTTATCTCCTGCGCCATCTTACACCAACCTACCCTAAGTCCCTTAGTCGCCTTTTACGACACCCACGGGAAGAAATGGGGTGGTGTTATTCTTTACGTCCGGCACCACACGGTACGTCCAGCATTACCGTCTTAAAATAGAATTAAATTATAAGACTTTTTCTGTACATTTTTTTTTTCTGTGGTGGAGGCCAATTCCAATAGTGTTTTTTTCCTAAAATGATGGTGGTGAGACCAGTTAACAAACAATGAAATTATTTTCCAGATATTCACCATCAAAGCTAGATCCTCAGCGGTGGAACGTGGAGACGAACCGTGACGTCATTCTGAATATGTTCAGTGACGCTCGGACCCTGGCTCCCGTTATCCGCTTCGCCAACTACCACTCGAAGGCCAACCGGCAGTCCTACTTCTATGTCTTTGGACATAACTCCATCAGCTTGGATTATGCTGCGGTAGGTACAGCAGCGATTTAGAATATTGTTTTAGTTTAGTCTAGTAGGAACAACAGTGCATAGTATAAAACAAAGTTGCTTCCCTCTGTCTGTCCCTTTGTATGCTAAAATCTTTAAAACTGCGCAACGCAATTTAATGCGGTTTTTTTTTAATAGATAGAGTGGTTCAAGAGGAAGTTTTATACGTATAATATGCGAGCGAAACCGCTGGCAAAAGCTAATAGTTTATAATTTCTTAGGGAGCAATCTGTTTAGGAGAGATGTGCTGAGGTTTCTCGCGTATTTCAATTATTCTGAGTTGAAATTTGTATGAACAACATCAGTCTGTATGTTGATTAAGATATAATTCGCGACCGTAATAAAATATGGCTTTACCGAATTAAACTTTAAGGGTTGTATTTTGCTGAATATAATGATTACATTAGAATCAGAATTGCTATACTCTAAATTTATTTAATCCCATAGAATAACTATTTGCCGTTTACCCCTGAAGCCACTTGGCAAATTTGACTTTGTTAGTCTCACTTTAGAATCTGCAGGCAATCTATTGAGAATACAGTACTTAGTTTGATTAAAATTGTATGTAGTCATAGGAGAACTACGCAATCCATGTAAACTAATAGGTATCTACTCCTTTCGTGCACTAGGCGACCACGAACGCGAGTCACAGTGGTGACCATCATTTTACTTAATATACCTAAGTAAAGTTGGTCACAGAGAGCCTTGTGGCCAAGTAATAACAGCCGCACGGATTGATCGATCGTCTTTACATACCAAGACTCCTCTGTGCCTCGGAAAGCACGTTAAGCCGTTGGTCTCGGTTGTCATCTGTGGATCTTTGATAGTCGTTACGGGTCGTCAGAAGCCCGAAAGTCTGACAATCAGTCTTACCAAAGGGTATCGTATTACCCAGTAACTGGGTTGTGGAGGTCAGATAGGTAGCCACTCCATCTAAAATACTGGTATTTAGCTGCATTCCGTTAGACAGTAAATTGACTCCAACATAGTTGTGAAAAAGTTAGGCAACTGATGTAGTGGACGAATGGGATGTAGTCAGCACCCTTACTCGCCCTGGGACTTCTCCCACGTTTTTGACGTGCTTCCCTACTTACCTATTGCGCTGGTAAAACACGTCACCACGCACCCCTGAATGCGTAATAACAATACGGTCGACCAAGACCTCGGGAGACTGAACGTGAGGCTGAATTCTGAGAGAAACGGACGAAATAAAACACTTTTCTTCTAGTATTTTTGGTCCATGGACTCCGGCTTGTTCTTCGTTGTGCCTCTTCAACGGCTGAGCTGCGACTAAATGGGCCCGGCCGATCGTGCGTATTTTATAGTCGACGGGGCCGCTTCCCATTACCTTATAGACGACAGTGATTTTCAAGCCCATTTCACTGTTAGTTTTCATCAAGCCGAAGTCTTTGAACCCCTTTATTTTTAATTAATTATCACATAACCCTTACATTTTATATATTTTTACATTTGTTATGTGGTCCCTTCTTATATAAAAACACAATATTGCATGTACATAGTCACAATAAAAACTTTCTAGAACAAAAACTTACAAAGTTTGACTTAGGACAATTGCCACTATCTTTAATCTATAATATCTCTGAATCCTGTGGTCCGATTTTGATAATTTAAACGTTAAAAGTGGTTTTACATCTAATTCTATCGTTAACAACAAAAATAGCAACAATCGGACCATAAACAAAAAACCTCATTTTCAAGTTACGTAATTATAGAACATCCTTTCGAAATTTTGTACATTTCCTTACAAGATTCACTCAAATTGAAGTTAATTAGATTCTAATAAGAAAACTAAGCATGAAATCTATAAACTAAAACTAATTAGAATCTAATACATAAACTTATAAACAAGACTTTTCAAAATTATTAAATTCCTTACTAGCTACAAAATTATTCCTTATATTTACATTTTATTATCAAGGCGCTCTCTGCGCTACTTGCACCCACTTACCCAGAGGGGGTCTAAATTTTGATATTTTTAGGAACTTTTGAGACCTTTACTAATTTAAAAATGCTTTCTAACTTACAAAATCATTGTCAGGGTGCACTCCGATACTACTTGCGCCTAGATGCTTAGATTTCGTCGCCGACATTCTCCCCCTCGTGCGTCGCACCATCCTCCAGGCTCGGCGATACTCCCGGCACCAACAACACCACTCTCGAACTGGGTCTTCGTAGAACTCCTCCTCTGGTCTCGACGTCGACGATCCTGACTCACCCGTCTGGTCCCGGATACACCTGCTGGATTCTGCCGCGTGGCCAGGTACATCTCGGCAGGCTGTGGTCGACGATGAGCACGACGTCTCCGACTCGTAGATCGGTGGGGTTGGTTCTTCCCTTGATCTTCCTGGGCAGCAGGGTAGGTAGGTATTCCCGCAGCCAGCGTTGCCAAAAGTGGTCGGCAAGCCAGCTCGCTGTCTTCGAAGTTGCCGACTCTTGGTGCGCCACATGACCGCCCAATTAAGAAATGATTAGGCGTTAGCGCTTCTTCTTCAGGATTCTCGGAGAGGTGAGTGAGAGGTCGAGAGTTAACGATGTGCTCGGCCTCTAAGAGGAGGGTGTGGAGTATCTCCTCTCGCGGGTGTTTTTCTTTCAGGGTGGTGTCCAGCGCAGTTTTGATCGATCGCACTAGACGCTCCCATGCACCGCCCATATTCGGGGCACCAGGAGGGATGAACTTCCACTGCACGCCGATCTTTTCTGCTTCTGAGATGAGATCTTCTTGTTTCATGGTGTCTGGTGCTTCTTGTAGTTCTTTGTTCGCGCCGACGAAGTTAGTCCCGTTGTCGGTGTAGACAATCTTCGGCATTCCTCTTCTCGCTGCGAATCTCCGTAAGGCCATTATCATGCTGTCGGTGGAGAGTGAAGGGGTGAGTTCCATGTGTACGGCTCTAGTTGTTAAGCACGTAAATAGAGCTCCCCATCTCTTCTCATGGCGTCTTCCTACGGTGATTGTCATCGGGCCGAAGTAGTCTATGCCAGTGCACGTGAAGGGATGTGTACTGTGCATCAGCCTTTCTGCAGGTAGGTTGCCCGTCGGTAATTCTCGCGGTTTAGCTCTTCTCACTTTGCACCATTGACACTGATGTTGCACTGCTCTGATTGCTGATCTTATTCCCAGCACCCAGAAACGCTGTCTCACTTCGTTTATTACTGTTGCGTGATTACCATGCTTGAATCGGCAGTGGAAATCTTCCAGTATAAGTCTCGTGGTCTTGTCCTTACTGTCGAGCACGATGGGTCTCTTGTATTCTCTTGTTACTCCCCGTATCGCGTCGATTCTTCCTTTCAGCCGCAGGAGACCGTCTTCCAGCACTACGTCGAGCTTCTTCAATTTGCTGCTTCCTTCTAATGGTTTTCCTTGTCGCAGACACTTGATATCTTCTTTGAAGCTTCTCTCTTGACTGCCTTTCAGTAGGATGATTTCAGCTTGCTCTAGTAGTTCGGCGTTCAGCGGTATATATTTCCTGTCTGGCACTCTTGAAGATTGATGTCGTTTCTCGACACCTTTTCCTTTCGTCGCTTTCCAGGCGGGATCTTCTCGGCTGACGTTGACCCTCTCCTTTGTTCTGCAGAGTTGTATGAATTGTAACACTCTTGCTGTAGCTCGCCACAGTCTCTTCCAGGACGAGAACCTCTCAGGATCTGGTGATGGATAAGTGGTGCTTGCTGCTGCTACGACGTCTGCTGTCTTCTCTTCACCGGTGGCTTCCTTCTTGAATGTTCTAGGTGCCGGCCAGTGGGCTTCCTCTTTCCTTAGGAAGTCAGGTCCAACGTACCAGCGGTGACAGCAGTCGAAGTGTTCCGGTACGTCGCGCGTCGCATCGTCAGCAGGGTTATGTGCTGTCGGTACCCATCTCCAGTCTTGTGGTTTTGTGAGATCTTCTATCTCTGCTAAGCGATGAGCTACGAACGTCTCGAAGGTTCTCGGGTCCGTCTTGATCCAAGAGAGTACGATGCTGGAGTCTGTCCAGAAGGTCTTCTTTACCACCTTCAGGTCCATTTCTTCTTCCACCGAATGTGCTAGTCTGCTTCCAAGAAGGGCCGCCTGCAGCTCGAGTCTCGGGATCGACACTGGTTTCAGTGGTGTGACACGTACTTTTGCCGCCACTAAGCTGATGTGGTAAGTCCCGTCCCGACCTTGTGTCCTCCAGTAAACTGTTGCCGCGTACGCCATCTCGCTTGCGTCTGTGAAGGTGTGCAGCTCCCCCTCGGTGCCATGTGGCGCTAGACATCTTGGAATCTGAAGGTCTTGAAGCAGCTTCATCTTCTCTAAGAAGGTTCTCCACGCTTCGTATTCCTTGTCTTCTATTTCTTCATCCCAGCCGACGCCGCTTCGCCATATGTTCTGAAGCAGCTTCTTGCCTTGGACGAGAACCGGTGATGCTAATCCCAGTGGATCGAAGGTTGACATTACGGCACTGGTGACTTCTCTCTTCGTAGGCACCTGGAGCCCTGTAGCTATCTCCTCCGGTGTGTTTCGAAGGTTCGCCCTGAAGCCGATGGAGTCCCTTTCTGTGAACCAGCGCAGTCCTAGTGTCTTCTCTTCTTTCTCGCCAAGGTCCATTTCGGTTTTCTCTGCTGTGTCCTTTTTTACGTCTTGCAGCAGCTCAAGTTGGTTTGATGCCCATCCTCTAAGCTCGAAGCCTGCCTTCCGATGTATGTAGTCCACCTGCGCCGTCACTCTTCTGAAGTCTTCTTCTGAATGAAAGCTGTGTAGGTAGTCATCCATATAGTGGTTCAGCTCGATCGCTCTTGCAGCTTCTGGGTATTGTTCCTTGAAGTCCGCTGCGTTTCGGTTCTTGACGTAGATCGCTGTGCTGGGAGATGAAGTTGCGCCGAAGATGACTGATGTCATCCTATACTCCTTCGGTACTATGTCGCGCCGATCCCCTCGCCACAGGAAACGCAGGCTGTCTCTATCTTCTGGTCTGATACGAACTTGCAGGAACATTTCCTTTATGTCGGCTGCCACTGCTAAGGGCCCTTGACGAAACCTGAGCAGTACTCCAAAGAGTGACTGCAGTAGGTCTGGTCCTGGCAGTAGAGCATCGTTGAGGCTTCTTCCCCTGGATTTGGCTGCTGCGTCGAAGACGATCCTTATCTTCTTCTTAAGGGGATGAACCACGGAAAAGTGAGGGAGGTACCATTTCTTCTTGGAGTCTTCTTGTCCTATAGGTGCTTCCTCTGCATACTTGCTGTCGATTAGATGCTGGATCTGCTTGTTGTATTCTGCCTTCAGCTGGAGATCCCTGTCTATCTTCTTCTCGATATTGATCAATCGATTCTTAGCAGACGTGTAGCTCTCTGGCATCTGCTCTTCTTCGTTCTTCCACAGGAGTCCAGCTTCAAATCGACCATCTTCAAGTCTTCTGCAGGTCTTCTCTAGGATGGCAAGTGCTCTACCTTCTGAGTCCGTAGTAGGTCTTCTCGGTAGCACCCCAAGCGCTTCGATCGCGAAATGGTCCTTGATGGCTTGATGCATCTCTTCTTCAGGTGTGCTGACATGAAGACACGTGTTCAGGAATTGCACTGGTCTTGTACTCCCGCTGTCCGATCCATGTAGCACCCAACCAAGTCCTGTTCTTGAAGCGACTGGTTGTCCTGGTTTCCCTCTTCTTACTTCTTGAGTCACAATCAGCTCCCAGTTATCTTGACCTATGAGTAGCTGCGGTGGTTCCCCTTCGTAGTACAGCGAGTCGGCGATCTTCTTTAAGTGTCGACATTCTTCAATCCTTTCTCTGTCTAAGAACTGTGGTGCAAGCTTCAGCTCGTTGATAGTTCGGACTCTTCTGATTGTCTTCTTGGTTCCTTGGTGAACTCCCTTCACCGTGAGGTCAAGTGTCTGAGAATCCTTTTTCTTTATCAGCCTGCCTCCTACTGTCTCGATGACCAGTTCTTCTCTGTTTCCTTGAGCGCCGACTTCTTCTGCCACCTTCTCATCCAAGAGTGACACTGTTGACCCCTCATCCATGAGGGCTAGTATCTTCTTAGATCCTTTTGACCCGAAAACTTCCACTGGAACTATCTTCAGGTATGCTCTTGCGTTGTTTACTGCATTCACTGACGCCGTGACACTTGTTTCTTCTTGATGTGTCTCCTTTTTGTCTCCCGAGGTCCTGTCTTCTGAGTCGACGTGCAACAGATGATGGTGCCACCTTTTGCATTCCTTGCATGGTGGTTTCCTGCAGCTCTCCTTCCGGTGTTTCCCTTGAAGGCACTTGAAACAGACGTGGCTCTTCTTAACTATTGCCCACCGATCTTGAACCGACGCCTTCTGGAACTTCTTACATTCAACTAGGAAGTGCTCACTTTCACACATGGGGCAAGTCTTCTTAGCATCCTTTCCTTTGAAGTCCTTCTCCTTCGTAGCATGCGCCGCTTGTCGATGAGTCCTCTTGATCCCACTCTTTTCTTCTGAGGTCGCGAAGGCTCCACATTTGTCTGCTTCTTTGTTCAGGAAGTTGGATACCAGGGTTAAGTCGGAGAATTCACTTTCTTCTGCTGCTGCCGTGAAGTCATACCATCTGAACTTGAGGACCGTTGGCATCTTCTCTATTATTTGTTTCACTATTTCAGGTGAATGCAGGTACTGCGGTTTCTTCAACCCTTTTATCGCTGCTACGCTGTTGTTGATCTGGCTTGCGAAGACACATATGTCCCTTGGATTTTCTGAGATCTTCGACAACGCCTTGACTTTGTCCAATTCTGCTAACACCAGCGCGTCAGGCCTTCCATATCTTCTTCTCAGGGCTTGCATCACTTCCAGCGGAGAGGCTTCGGAGTACAGCAGACTCTTGATAGCTTCTCTTGCGTTGCCCTTAAGTGCTCTTCTTAAGCGAGCCAAATTCTGGACGTCGTTGAACATCGGTGCTGTATCCTCGTAGACAACCTTGAACGCCAACCACTCACTGCTGCTGCCGTCGAAGTAGGGTAACTCGTGGATATACTTCGGCTGCGTTGCTTGTTCCCGTATAGTGAAGGCTTCTTTCAACGCCGTCGCCAACGTTTGAATTTCAATCGTAGTTCCTTTCGTTGGAGAGTGCTCTTCTGGCTTCACCTTCTGAGGTTCTTCTGCTGGAGGTTGATCTCGTGGCTCCGGTCGTTCCCTGTTGTCGTCTTCCATTATAGATGTCTGGATCCAGTTCTGCACCTGTGCTGTTCTGTCTTCCAGGTCTTCATCCACGGAATCATCATCTTCACACTGTGCCAGTTCCAATCTGACACGGGCTAGTTTCGCCGCGGCCTGTGCTTGCTTCAGTTCCAGGCGCGCTAACTCTTCTTTGGCTTCCAGCTCGCGTCTTCTGGCCGTGGTGCTCGTGGTCTTCGTGGACCTGGCGCGACGACCGACCCCTTTCGGCTTTAGCGTCTTGGTAGAACCAGGAAAAGCCTTTTCCGCGGCATCTTCTGGGGCCTTCTTGGTCGTTTCCTTCTGTGCGGCTTCTTTCTTCTGACCGTTCTTCTCGGTCGCCGCTGTGGTCGCAGTCTCCACCGTTGTCTCCGTTGTCGTGGTCTCTTCCGTAGCCGTCGTACCCGAAGAGGTGTTCGTGCCCGATGTAGTTGCGGTTCCCGATGACGCCGACGTGACCCCTTCTGATTCTGTTGCCTCTTCTGTCGCGTCCTTAGCGGAAGGACGGGACGGCGGACGTGAGGGGGCATCCTTCTGCGACCTGGTAACCGGCATGTTTCAGTCTTCTGAATTTTTCGGACTTCTGAACTTCTAATCTTCTGAACTCTTCTGGTTTCTTCCTGCAGGGAATCCGGCGCTCGAAGGACCAATTGTAGTGGACGAATGGGATGTAGTCAGCACCCTTACTCGCCCTGGGACTTCTCCCACGTTTTTGACGTGCTTCCCTACTTACCTATTGCGCTGGTAAAACACGTCACCACGCACCCCTGAATGCGTAATAACAATACGGTCGACCAAGACCTCGGGAGACTGAACGTGAGGCTGAATTCTGAGAGAAACGGACGAAATAAAACACTTTTCTTCTAGTATTTTTGGTCCATGGACTCCGGCTTGTTCTTCGTTGTGCCTCTTCAACGGCTGAGCTGCGACTAAATGGGCCCGGCCGATCGTGCGTATTTTATAGTCGACGGGGCCGCTTCCCATTACCTTATAGACGACAGTGATTTTCAAGCCCATTTCACTGTTAGTTTTCATCAAGCCGAAGTCTTTGAACCCCTTTATTTTTAATTAATTATCACATAACCCTTACATTTTATATATTTTTACATTTGTTATGTGGTCCCTTCTTATATAAAAACACAATATTGCATGTACATAGTCACAATAAAAACTTTCTAGAACAAAAACTTACAAAGTTTGACTTAGGACAATTGCCACTATCTTTAATCTATAATATCTCTGAATCCTGTGGTCCGATTTTGATAATTTAAACGTTAAAAGTGGTTTTACATCTAATTCTATCGTTAACAACAAAAATAGCAACAATCGGACCATAAACAAAAAACCTCATTTTCAAGTTACGTAATTATAGAACATCCTTTCGAAATTTTGTACATTTCCTTACAAGATTCACTCAAATTGAAGTTAATTAGATTCTAATAAGAAAACTAAGCATGAAATCTATAAACTAAAACTAATTAGAATCTAATACATAAACTTATAAACAAGACTTTTCAAAATTATTAAATTCCTTACTAGCTACAAAATTATTCCTTATATTTACATTTTATTATCAAGGCGCTCTCTGCGCTACTTGCACCCACTTACCCAGAGGGGGTCTAAATTTTGATATTTTTAGGAACTTTTGAGACCTTTACTAATTTAAAAATGCTTTCTAACTTACAAAATCATTGTCAGGGTGCACTCCGATACTACTTGCGCCTAGATGCTTAGATTTCGTCGCCGACAACTGATAATGTGTAAAGAGTTGGTTACTGTGACCATGGTACGAGTGTACAAAGTTGCGTTTTATTTAGGTAAAGTAGGGCTTATTTTTACCAAAACTTTTCAGGCAATTACTGCAACAGTCTTCAGAGTCTTAAATACTTCGATATAGGTGATTTTCAGATGAAGGTTTTTTTAAAGCTTCATCTTTTTTGAGCATAAATTATTCTCTTACCAAGAAATAAAACTCATCTGGAACGGTAGGGAGACGTTACTAACATTTTTTCCAAGAAAATTTAATTCCCTGTGCTCGCCGCTCTTTATGCTACGTAACGTATCCGAAGAAACTACTTCAAAACAGAATTCTCAAAGAGAGAAATAAGTAAATAGTACATGCAAATGGAAAGATTTCTAGAGGAAAATGTATTTCCTGATGTCAAATCGACTTTCACGAAACAGTAGACGCAGCAAGAAATGTATCGCGAATGCCTTTTGTTTCATTCTTTGAACAGTGGTCGGTAAATTCGAAAGGTCGAATGTTCTTCGAGTTTCAAATGATCGGTAATGCTAAAAGTGCGACAGTAATGTAGATGTAAAATCTTCAAGATTTAAGATTTTAAGATCGTAATCTGTAAGATTACGTGAGCAACTTCGCTATTTAATTCTGATGATTTCAAAAGCACTATTTTGTTTAAGTTTAAAAGTTTTATTAATGTACGTAATAGTGATGGCTTTGTGATATCGGTCCCGACTTAACAAATTGTAGGTCATAGTTCCGAACCCAGGTTACTTTACTTTGTGTAAATAAATTACTCACCACTGCTCTTAAAACGGTGAAGCATGAAGCAGAACACTATGAGAAAACTGGCACGTCTTAGAATCAAAAATTTGAAAACATGTGACATCTACCAAGTCATCTACCAAGTCTGATTATGCAGTAAGCATTTTACAGGATACGCGACAATACATAACAGAAATGGTTTTATTACACCTCTGCTTAAACCTTCACGGCATTGACGCGTGATGTAATGTGACCATACGTCTAGGAACACTCGTGTATTGTCAAGGCTGGAACTCACCAATTACGGATACAACATGCAGAAGGACTTGCATAGTGTGAAAATTTGAGAAGTCACTCCAAGTGCACCGCATGTGCACTGTATTTCTAGTTTATTGTATTCAGTGTACCCCAGCCTTAAGTGCGATTAAATACACAAATCATGCATACACCATTACTTGGTGACAACGTAGCTTTACAGTGCAAACTTATGCCTTGGAGAGCGGTACCCTCGATGTTTTGATCTAACACATCTGTATACAGCGAAGTAGTCTATGAATAGGTACGTGCCCAAGTTAGGGTTGTGAAATTAGTTTCATAATGATATCGTAAACTACTGTGAAGATACTGCTGCCCAGGTGCTGGTATCAGCTGTAACATCAAAGATAAGGTACTGGTTTAATATACATGTAATACTCAACAAACTCTATCCCTAAACCCTCTTACTTGTTTATCAGAAGTTTGAGTACGCTCTCTTCAACTAAGTATAATGTAAATATTAAGCATTGTTTTTCTTCGAAAGCGGTGAATGGTCGCACGATAAGTGCTTTCAAAATACAGAACGTTTTTTGACAACGTATTGTCAAATTCTGGTGAATTCAAATGACAGATTTTTATGACGGCCGCTATAATAATGACGAAATCGCTCAGTTCTCAGCTCAGTTCCTAGAAAAGTCAAGCTTAAGTAGCTGTAACATTTCGTTTCCAATTTTAAAATTACAGATACTATTAAATACAAGTAACAATGTCTATATTTTGTATGAATAAATATTATTTTTGTGACTGGGCCCCATTACTGAACTCCAGGAACAGAAAATATTTGATTTTATTCTCTACTGATTTGTTTAGTCGAACAAAAAGTTATAACAACATAACATTACGTCTGTAATTCCGGGCAGATGTGGATCTATAGTAGACCCACATTTCGTCAGCTTTGCAGTCTAAGATAAAATTTAAGATACGATGAATAATGATGTCGTGTGTACCAAAAATAATTTAAAAGTATGTTTTTGAATTTCTTGCTGTGCAATACAAAGACATTCATCTTCATTCACATTCATCTTTTAATAAAATACTGCTATCGACTTGATAGCTTCATTTTCCGCAATTTTCCGGCCGACCGCAAATATTATTCGATCACATCCGAATCCGATCACATACACATCCGTAGTTCGTAAATTAAAATAACAATTGTATACCAAAATAAAATATACAGTTAAAAAGCTGAAATAAATGAGATTTTTTTTTTATTAATTTTGAGGGTAGATGTTAGTTATGTTCGTTCTGGGTACTACAGTATCCCTTGGCGCTCTACAGGCTATGACACTTTCAGTGCAACATATTCTTTCAGGTCTGTTTTCACTTTTATACTTTTCCTAACTTTTTCATTCATTTCCCAGCTCAACAAAAGCGTGCAAGGTCAAGAGCTGCCATACGTATTTGGAGTTCCACTTGGAGCTACGAACACCCACTTCGATCCTGACTACACACAACAGGAGAAACTACTCAGTGAAGTCGTCATGAGGATGTGGACCAATTTTGTTAAATATGGGTAAGCTTTGTTTTGACCTTGGCTTAGTTGAGATACATAAAAACCATCAATCAAAACAGACATTATGCTGGGCTAAGGCCTTTTGGCATTATTATCATTGTATTATTTTAAAAAGGTATAATACCAATAAACGATTTTTCTTTCTTTAAAAAAAAAAAAAATGTTTCAACTTTACATTCCAATTACAAAAATATTGGAAAACAGCAGATTTCATATTTTATGATTTATTTTTGAACAAAACGATAAAGGACAATGCCAGAAACTCTATAGAGCTTTGACCCATAAAATAGAATTTTGTTTACAAGCATGAAAAATGTAGCATTCTATTGCTGCTTTTTTAGAGATATCTAAATTATGTCTAAATGCCTTTAGAACTTGCTGTGTCTGTTTAAATCTACAATGCTTATTATTTAGGATTTTTCACTACGGTCAAATCCGAGCAATAAATACCGTAGTATTTACATACCTTGTACAACAATTTCCATGTTGCAATAACATATCTTAGCATCCTGTCGACGCCCAAATGACCATTTATGCACCTCGACATCGTTAACTCGAGCATTGTTCAAAATGGAAGCAATATAATCAGAATCCGTGGCAAATAGTAAAAAGTCGGCGAATAGGCGAGATCGAGTCCGTGTACAAGCGCAAAAGTCGTCGGGATAATGTAACAGTAATAATATTGACCACGTTGAGATTAGGGAGCGTAAAATACAAACAGCAATGCAACGGCAAACAGAACAGAGCTAATGTCAAAAAGTCAAAGAATGACTTTTTGTAGGGGTGGTGGGCGTTACGACAACGAACCGTTTCCGAAGACCGTTTTATGTTTTGCAACAATGAAACCGTTTTTACGTCCTGGGTCCAAACAGTCTTCGTTGCACAAACCAGTCTTCGAATTACTAGATGCGATTATTTATTTTACAGCTAAGAAAATACGGTCGAGAACGCATTGATTCAACTCGTCGCGACGTCGTCCTTAGCGTACCGCGTTCGTTCACAAAACAGTTCTTACAGTAAAAAGTGAACTTTTTGTCAGTGGTATAGAGTCTTTATTATATTACTACTTCTCTATATTGTCGTTCGTGATGCGACGGTCAAAGCTGTGTAAGCTTATAGCCGTTAAGTGCAAAATCGCCCGGCATATTGAATTGGGATAATAGGTAAATGAATATCCTGTAATTCGAGCCGGTGAGCGCGTCATATAGACCTTGTTTGTTTACATTGTTTGGTCAGTTGTGTAATTGGGCATTTATAAGTAGTTGTAACTTTGCAGGAACTGCAACTATTTCACGTGACGAAAACGCAATTCTATTCCATATTCGATAAGTTTCGTCTTTTACAAAAGGGTCGTCGTCGCAACTGATTTGAAGACGGCTCTTCAAAAAAGTTCCGACGACAATCGTTTTCTGCAACCGTTTTCGTCGTCGGAAAAACGTTTGCGTTTCGTCCATCAAAAATTCGACAACGACCCACCACTAACTTTTTGACATTACCATTAGCTCGTCAGTGACGTTTCATTACACCTTAACCTACTAGTGTTCAAATGCGAAACATTTATTAGAATATATATTCATAATAATATTATATAGGTATTCACAAAGATTATTTTCATTAACTGTGTGTAATTTAACCAAATACATATTAAAATCCGTATATAGTAAATTAATAGATATTATTTTTAAAATTAAATAACTGTTTTTGTTCCGCGTGTGTGCGTACTAAGTAACGCAGATGGTCGCGATTAAAACAGGAAATACTTTTTGGGTTTTTAAATTCCTTTTTATCGCTAACTTATTATCCGCAAGTGTAACAGAATAATATTTAAGCAACAAAGGGTCATAATTTCTTGTGATATTTTTGATTAAGTTACATTTCCGGTACGGTGGTGAAGGGTGGGGCAGGATCTGGCATTGTCATTTTCTTCATTTATAGAAATTGAATTTGAAAACGATACTCTTATTGAAATTTAATTCGGTATGGTTTCGGTCTACAACGGTCATAGAATACAAAACTATCGATGTAATTCAAAAGAAAGAATTTCACCCGAATATTTTAAGTACATGCATGGTATGTTTTTTTTTTCTAGGTCTCCAAACTCACAGGCTCCGGTCAAGTTCTTTAATTTGGATAGAAGGCAATGGAGTCTGTATGACCTAGACTGGCCAGAGTATGAAGGTACTCGGCAGTCTTACTTGAAGTTCGGTAAGTCTGCACCTAATTTGTCTTTTAGACATAGTTATTTCAAGGAATGTCAATTGAATCAAATCAAAACAAAATCTTTTCAATTCCTCATTGGCTCCAATTTCTCTTATATTTTTTTCTTAACGCATCTATTATTGTTTTTTTTTTCAGACATCCCACCGGAAATTGATGCCGCTTACCGGTCTAACTATACCAAGTTTTGGATGGAAACATTACCTAAAAAGTTGAGCAAATACGTAGTGGATCCACTGTTTGAGTATACTCCAGCCCCTTCGTCGCCGAAGCCGAAAATTACGCATAGAAATACTGGGAATGCAGGAGGGAACGGCGGAGGCAATGCAGGTAAGAAAACAACATTGTATATGAAAATTATGTAGAGCTAAACGTAAAACAGTATTGTTATACGCTGTGACAAAATAGTCACCAAATCTTTTATATTCCACAGAACCAAATCGCAGAATATGGGCACCGCAAGTGGCGGAAACTCCACACTATTCTTCATCGATATACGGAAAAATGCGTCCTTACTCCCAGCCTGTACGCAAGCCGGACACCGACGTTATATACAAGGAGATTATGTCCATCGAGAAGCCATCGCGACCCGTTCCATCGGGATTAATCGAAACAACCTTTCAATACACTACTACATCCAAACCAAAAGTCAACAAC
The DNA here is from genome assembly GCA_932294355.1 of Aporophyla lueneburgensis. Taxonomy (NCBI): domain Eukaryota; kingdom Metazoa; phylum Arthropoda; class Insecta; order Lepidoptera; family Noctuidae; genus Aporophyla; species Aporophyla lueneburgensis. The sequence continues at coordinate 32,847,345 of OW028737.1, read as the reverse complement.
AACATGTCCGTAAAAACGTCAAGTGCAACTATTACATTGATAGTCTCGTTAGCTATTCTCTTTCTCGCTGTCAACGTTGGAATTTGCTCAATATTGTATTTCAAAAAACGTAAGCTCAGACTACGGGAACAAACACTCGAGAGTTCTCATCAGCCGCGCGCTGAAATAGGCGAAGTGGATGTAATCGGTCAAAAGAGCTCCAAGGACGACAAAAGCGCTTTGAAAACTCTAAAAAATGGTTGCAGCGTCATCAAGTCGATGAGTTTTAATAAAATGAAAAACAATTCTAAGAAACATAAAAAGAAATCTGATCCTTGTAAGACGCCTAAATCTGATGACTCAGGAGGCTTTAGAGAGAGATTTAAGCTAAGGAGACACTTATCGACGAGTACTTTGGATGCGCATACTAAAGTAAGGGACTGGATTGCCAATGAAATGATGCACCGGTGCTCTCCGGGTATACTTAGAAAATCAAATTCTGATTTAAACGAAAAACATATGACTGTTGCGAAACCTTTCACGAGATCAGAAGAGTTACTTTCAGATGCAAAGAAAAATAAAAAAGACACTCTGCATATGAATGATAGCGTTAATTCTAAGAGCTTTGCATCAAAAACGTACAGTAAAACTAGAACTTCTGAGAAAACTACATCCACCTCGGCACTTGGCTCTCACTCTTCTATAGGAAGTCATAAACAATCACTCAACAGTATTAAACAAACAAGTAAATCTAATGATTCCATAAAAAGCAAAGCTACTGAAAGTATTAAGTCAAAAAAGGTATCAGTAGCGATCGATGCGACACCTGCCGCTCGGACTCACTCCATATTAAATCAAGAACCGATCAAAATATCTAAATCATTCGATGCTGGTGACCAAATACATTCCATTAAAGTTGAAAAATCAACCGAGGTTGAATTTAAAGCTCCAAGTTATATTGAACCGAAACAAGAAGAAAAAACATTTACAAATGTTGTTACTCTATCGGTTCATGATAAACCTTTGATAATTTCTCACAAGCATTCCTCATCTGACCCAGTTACTGATGTGAATTATGATAAATTACTAGAAAAGATGGAGTCTGCTAATCTTGCAAATATCTTACCACCGGTCACATTCAGAAACGATATAAATGTGACTTCTCGTGAAGAACGTTCACAAGACAACCCAATGACAGCTGAAGAAGCCCTATTGACTATCAAAAAAAGGAATTTTCCTAAAGTACTGCCTGATTTACCAAAAGCCCAAAAGCGCTTATCACTGCAACCGACATCTTTGCAAACTTTTCGTGGATATTCCTCAATGGACGATCGCCCTAGAGTTCCACCTCAGCCCCCACCAAGAACTACAACTTTGGAGCGACGTCTTGCATATAAAAATACGAAACCATTGTCCTCGTTTGACGCCTCCAATGTAAAGAAAATTAATGAAAATGTAATGGTTAAAAATTATGAAAATATTGATAGTTTATCGCCATGTTATTCTGTAGCTACTTTGCGTAATGCATCATTTGACAGTAGTAAACCAGAAACGTCTATTATATTGGCAAAAGACAGAGAGTATCCTCGAGTGATTATAGCTTCTAGTGACATTCCTTCATCACAAGAACCTAGAATAGTAATAACACCATCACCCAGCCAGGCCGAAATACCTACAAATGCGCCAAGGGTTCGCCTTCCTGCTGATTTCCATATCCAAGCCGGATCAGTTACATCTTTTTCATCGTTTTGCTCTGATGAAGATGACGATGACGATATCGATATTGATGAAGAATTTGAAGATAAACTTATACAAGAATTAGTTGGTGGCGTTGATTCACCAACAAATATGGACGACGTATTAGATTCTAAGGGCCCAGACACAATTTTTGAGAAGAAATTAGAAATTGTGCCAGTAAAAATTAATCCCGGTATAGTAGTTCCTAAAAGAAAAGATGATTATGTGTGCGTAAGTGATTTATTTTTGCCAGATGTAAGCAATTTAGAAAAAACTGCCCAAATAAAACCGAATTTTGGTTTGAATAAACTGCAGCATAGAACAGATAGTATTAATAAACCCCCAGAAAAAGCAATTAAAGTAAAACAAAGGAAAAACATGAGAACGCCTTCGATTTTGAACCGTACGTCTAAGGGTAAAAGGAGTGCTGTTAGCAGAAGTGATTCAGTAAAACTGGAACATTCTAATTCTGGTTCATCAAATGATACTGAAACAAGCACAGGGACAGTGAAAAAGGTAGAATTTAAGAAAGGTTAGTAGAGAATAAAGAAGAAAGGTTGTAAGTTAGACTGAGAAGTTAAAGGTAGTAATTTAGTTTGCAAGCTAATTGTTCAATATCCCAGTAATTATTTAATGGTTTTGCAATTTATACTGTAGGAACATACAACAGTAAGATCTCTGTAGATTTAATACACAATACATATAAATAAATATTATACATTAAACGACTTAGCAAGATATTTTGGTAATGGATGAACCCTGTTATAATTGGTTATTAGTCTTGAAACTTTAGACCATACATTTTGTACAAAAGATACACTGAAATCGAATTGCCGTGTCTCTCTAATTAAATAAATTGAACCAATTTTGTCAAATTCAAGTGATATTGTGAACAAAAGCGTGGTTTGTCGTTTACGAATTTAGTTTATATTTCCATTTGGTTAATGATCTTAAATGCTAAAATGTGTGCTACTTTATTCATGCTATATATTTCGTACATTTACTATTATTTAGTTTAAGATAACAAATATAGTGCCTACGTAGTGGGCAAGTGGATTCATAGTGATAATGTATAGTTTTATGATAAAAATATAAGTACTGGTTATGAATGTTTTATGTACGACTAAGATATCTGACCAAAATGTAAACCAAAGTACCATTTATATAAAAATGCATTTAGAAAATATAGGTTTTGTACAAAATGTTTTTTTTTGTTTTTGTTGTTTTGTACATTTGTTTATCATACCATCCTGAAAATACTCGCACAAAGCGGGCGAATCTACACTACAACACTTTTGTTTTTTTTGTAGCCGTTTCGCACGAAGTGAATTTATTTGTGGTCGAATCGTTTAGTCAAGAAATATGTATAAGTCAATTGACACGCTTTATATAATATTTAATGCAATAAAGTAATGACATTCGTTTTACTATTTCCTATTATTGAGAAAGAAAACAAAAATTAACTATATTGCATAAAATCTCAAAGCATAGTAATAAAAATATTCCAGTTTGCAAAAAGTTATTACCACAACACATTAATACCTACGTATTCCGAAATATGTTACGAGTACACAATCGCAACTTTATCATGGCCTGCTTTTGAATCCTGGCAATAAAACCAGCAGTAAGTATTAAACGATATTCCGGCTTCGCGAAATCTTTTATTGTCTTTTGAAAACGTTGTTACTTCCCAAATTTCCCGAATTATACTTTGATCCCAAATGTGGTATAATTTAAGAGATTTACACTTTTTATTTCTTTTGAGATAGATAGATGAGTAGGTAGTATACTTTTTTATAATTTCGATTGCTGTAGAGGGAGAAGCAGGTCAAAGTAAAGACGGATGGATTGTGTGACGATTTATATGACAGGGGAAAATGAAAATATTAAAACGTGTTGCACCGATTCCAAGTAACATGGTAAAAAAGCAGAGCAAGATCTGACTCTTAAATGTGAAATAAATGAGCATAGCTTATGTTGTGTAGTAGAATAATCAAAACTATAATAGAGAAGATAAAATAAAAAAAAATACTGATACAAGCAAATCGGAAGGAAGTAGTGGTATGAACACAGCAAGAATAAATAGATGATGATTTTTCGAGAAGGTATGGAGACAAAGTGCATCGGAAATCTAGTTTCAGATGTAGTTAATATAACTATCATTATCTACATTCTCAATAAATTAAAATTTTGTTTAAAGGGCAATTTTTTAACTTTTTTTGTTTAAATATCCGTATCAGGCTGTCATCATCATCATCATCATTTCAGCCGAAAGACGTCCACTGCTGGACATAGGCCTCCCCCAAGCACCGCCACTTCGACCTGTTCTGTGCCTCCCGCATCCAACGCATTCCTGCGGCCTTCACCAGGTCATCGGTCCATCTTGTGGCAGGCCTTCCAACGCTCCGTCTTCCAGTACACGGTCGCCACTCCAGGACCTTCCGGCCCCATCGGCATCAGGCTGTATATTGATTAAATACGATTTGCAACCGTAACACACATATATTTATAGTAAATAAATCAACAACGCAACTAATTCTAAGTTCAAATAATTTTTCACGAAATAGTTCGTTGACTACCTTAGCGCATCTCTTTACTTAAGTAGACCAAACTTTCAGGTTACCTTAATTATCAATATTTTCATGTTTAACGCTTCCATCTTCTAACTTAGCCCTCTCAGACACTTACAAACTTTACATCCAGCAGCGTTATCGAGGAGCGAGTTTGTAAGTGTAATTCTTGAGTCATGTCTGCCATTCAGGGTCCCCATCATCACTGCTCATGCCAATTAGCCCCTGATCCTTACGAACCACTCCAAAAACTTGGCGAATTATAAATTGTAATCTTAGGACAGCCGCTCTTGAATTTGGTTGGTTTGTCTTGTTTTAAGTTTTTGTAGTTTATTCTTGAAAGTGTAACGTACTCTTTTATGATAGTGAAAGTTAAGTAAAGTAACGATTTATTCATTGAGATTGCAGGTACAGTAAATAAGATGTGAAGCAATACTGCTGACACAGTTCATTAATCTTTATATATGTTGCTTTGTATACGCAACAGATTTTAATGCGGTATCCATTAATAGACAGAGTGATTCAAGAGAAAGGTTTATGATGTATAATACCACGGCTGCTGGTAAAATCTAGTTCTAAATAAAAGAAACAAAATAGTGGAAGAGCCGATCCGAATCCAATTAATTCATAAACACCAATAAGCATAAAAATATAACACAGAAATATAACCACTTCTCGTATAACCGAATGATCCGCAAACCTCACAAAAAAGAGCTGGCCACTAAGTTAAACCCACAACACTCGTGTGATTTGCAACAAATTGGAAGCGCTCGGCATAAAACCAAAATGGCGATTATCTCTTTTGTTTTCGCGGTCTGTTTATTTTCACAGGTAATTCCGTATGTAGTGGTAGGACTATGTGAATGCGTTGAGTATGTTAATCATTGACGCTTTGTGGAAATGTGGATTGGCAACGTTTTATCTGACTGTTAAAATGTATCGCTTTGATAAATGATGGTTTGCTTAACTGAGCGACGCGATGTGACAATTTTAATGGGCTGCAATTAAGCTCGTATAAAGAACTGTTATGAGTTATGTATTCGTTCGGAAAAACATCAAAATGAAGCGTCGAGTGTAAGAATAGTACGCAGAATGCATTACAGATGTACCAAATACTTATAATAAGACCGAGGTAGCGCTAGCAAAAATGCATGAAATAAAATAATTAAAGTAAATCAAAGAAGTATAATAAATAAAGTTAATGAAGTAAATAAAATAAGTAAAGTAAATAAGGTAAATAAAATAAGTAAAATAATTACATAAAATAAATATTTTTACTTGTTTATAGTTCGTATAAGACATCATTTGCAAAGGTATTTTAAATAAATGTCTTTAAATAAAATAATATGATTAATCACTAAGCTGTAGTAGCGAGCCCATTATCGTCCTTTGGTTGTGAAAGATCAATCGTTATTTCAATTAAAGGAACTTCAAACAAACAAGAAGTACTTGTCGTTCAAATAATAGACTTATAATTTTGCCTGAAATGACTGAAATTAAAAGGGAAACAATATCTTCCACCTTGATCTCAAGTTCATTTAACATTATTACATAAGCAGAGAATGGCGGCTATTCAAAGCAAAATTTAAATTAATCATTAAGAAATTTAAATGACTGCCAAGCGTTTATTACAATTTATAATTATCCACGTTTCTGGGGTGTCATATAAGGATTAGTAAATATGTATACTTAACATTATAAAGCTGACGAATTTGTTTGTTTGGTTGAACGCGATAATCTCAAGAACTACTCGTCCGAATTGAAAAAATATTTTTGTGTTGAGTAGCCTATTTATTGAAGTAGGCTAAGGCTATACAACACACACACACACACACACTACGATTAAAAGGAGCGGAGCAGCAACGAATAATCGGTGAAAACTGGCAGGCAATTAGATGCGACGGGAAGGGTCAGGGGAGCAAAAATTTGACGCGGAGGAAGTCGCGGGTAGAAGCTAGTCTGTTATAAACTGTAATATCTTAATTTGGCCATTGGTATTTTATTATTATAATCTATCCCTTGCCTTTTTGTTGCACAGTTTTGGACTTTATTTACTTATTTATAACATCTATCATTACAGTTAGCCGAAATGTAATAGTTTAGTCCACATCATAAATCTCCATACTCTTTACTTCTGACTTGGGGCTTATGCCTAAGTAACAACAAATGCACAGATGGATAGATCAGGTTAAACTACGCTTGGCGCGGTTGGTTCTTGGGTGGGTGACCATCTTTACATCCCAGACCCCTCCATGCCTCGGAAAGCCCGTTAAGCCATCGGTCCCGGCTGTCATTTGCGGATCTTTGACAGTAGTTACGGTTCGTCAGAAGCCCGAAATTCTCACAACCAGTCTTACTAAGGGTAGGGTAGTACCCAGTAACTGGGTTATGGAGGTCAGAAAAGCAGTCGGTTCATGTAAAACACTGGTATTTAGCTGCACTTGGTAAGACTGGGAGCTGACCCCAACATAGTAGGGAAAAGGCTGGGCAGATAGTGACTTTCTACTTCTGAATGCCCGTAATAACTGTTATAGTTGTTCGAGTTTCATTGGTCAGCTGTTTTCCTTCCTGGTTTCACCTTAAAAAACGGTAGAGTAATTCAGTGCATTTCGCTAAATATACAAGAATGATTTGATAGAACGGACTAAATGGTACCCATTTGAACCCAAAAAATGGTGATAGTACTTGCAAGGAAACGTTTACTTTAAGTTATAAAGCAATAAGGATATTACTTCACTAATAGGCAGACCTTGCAAAAGGTAATACTCATAAAAATGTCACTTTACCTTAGAAACCTAACATTTTCGTTTGCCTTTGTTTCTTTGCCAAAATTGTCGCGAAACGTTAGGCCTCATTCAGGGTGAGAAGCTTGCGCGGATGCTAAAGTGGGCGCACAGGCTCAAAGATTACCTATACAATGCCGTTTATGTCCATAGGGAAATTGTTAATTATGGCGGATGCCACCGTGATGGTCTCGAGCAACTTCTATTAGGTGTTAAGCTGAACGACAGACATATAAATTATAACGGACTGTGGTAGAAATGAAAATGAATAGCTTTTTTATATATCTCTGAGTTGGTCTCCTAGGAAAAGTTGTTCATTGTCATGAGTACTCCGCATTCCTATCTAATTGTGGGCCATAACAGAATATATCTTTAATGAATTTAACCAGTTTTTTTTTTAATATTTATGAAAACGAGGCTCCTGCCTAACAAATCATATTATGACACACTCCATTGCTAGAGTGTTTTTGCCCTGTTTAAACACGTTTAACCTTTATTGCCAACTAAAACAATCCGCGATCACTCTGGCCAAACTAATCGCGCTCGCCACCGCGCCCACGACCACGCTAGTCACCGCGCATTCACCCTGGATGAGGCCTTAAAGTATCAAGAAACATATTCTTGGTACAGTTTCACGTTGCCAAAACTGCAAAATGTGCCCACAATTTCATGTGGCCGGTGTGTTTGTGAATACAAAACACCTGCATTTTCTTTGTATTGTATGCGGTTGTAGTTATTTGCTTAGTGACCGGAAAAAAATATAACATACATGATTTTATTTCTGCAAGAAGGTTTGTACTCACTTTTACACGTCAATCATATTTGAAAACTAGATGAGGTCGGCGTTTCCCATCTGACTACTCTGAGAAGGAAGGAAACCAACTCAGAAGTCACAGTCTCTTTTAAAGTCCAGACATGATCTTGATCAGATCATGTGAAGACCATGTGGATTGGTGTTTGAAATGGTCTTTAGAGGTAAGATCCACACAGATTTAGTGGACCTGTCTAATATGTGCACGCATTTAACATCGAATGTTTTCAGTCTATTACGAAAATTCGCTGTTTAATAGTAATTTATTTCTCAACTTCAGTACACGTTACATCAATGAGGTGTCGACCCCTGAACTAGGAATCCTGTATGACAGCAGACGAGGTTTCTCAAGTTGCATTTATTTATTTACTTCAGGACAACAAACAGCAGTGTACTAAAAAGTAGACATAGGTTAGAACTTAATAATAGAGGTAACAAATACACTACTAACAACGTTATCCACATAATTAATAAACAGAACTACTAGTTGTTCGAAAGAAAGATACAAATTAAAACAGAATAAAACTAAACATTACTTAACTATTAGGGTTCTGATAATTAAAAATAGAAACAATATCTTTTTTAAATATAGAGAAGGTTTAGGCATTGAGAAGGTTTAGACTACGTACAATGTACACTTAGTTTATACAATGGGTCATTAAAACAGAAAGAAATTTTAAATGGTAAAAATAACACGAAAGAAAAAAAAAAGAATTATGTATAATTAAAAAATACATGTAGTTTCTGATTAGAATAGAGGTAACAGTTGAGTTGTGTTATAGGTGTGTGAGTGTGCGTGTTGCATGAGTCTTTCCATTAGGTTAGATAACCTACTAATAATATTTTCAGTATCATCATAGCTAAAGCTTTGATGACACTAGAAACAATTTTTAAAGTATTATGTATACCTGCATCATTTCATTGTTTTATCTAATAAACCAATCGTACGACGGTTTTCATCATTACAACTTTGAAAAAAGTTGTCAATTTCTTATGAAATAATCCATATCCACCACTTACGAAAAATATTTTCTTAGGTTGTCCGACATAGTCATACTGTTTAGTGGTGGTGAAACTGTCCAACTCCCTCCAATCAGCTTGCGATAAGCCTCCCAAGTTCCACAACTAATACCTCTTACCTCTAAACTTGTACTAAAGGGGCTAGTAAGCTACACAGAAGTCAAGCTTGCTGATTTTTTGCATCAAAACGACTCTATTTAAGCCTATATAGTTGCCACATCTTTTCTATGGTATCTTTAAAATGTTGCTAAGAGACGCGTTAAGCTTCATACTGTTAAATAAACAGCTCTTTAGAGTGTTATCACATATTTATTCCAATTAGGCTGAGAATCAGCACTTTTCGAACATTAGACAATCCCCCAAAAACGCGCGCCCTTCACCAATTGCTTAGTGCATTCGCTGGGAAGAAGTGCCGCAACAAACTCCCCAGTAGCACAGATGTCTGTATAGTTAGATAAACTTGATCCTATGCAATAGTAGCAAAGTTATTAACATTAGAACAGACACAGCACATTTAATTAAACTATTTATCATATGTTTTGTTTTTATTATTTGTTTTGTATTGTTTGCTAGCCAAGATAAGTGTATCTATTGTCAGTCAGGTTAACATAAAAAACGATTGGTAACTAACCACAATAATGTTGTGTTACATACTTTGTTTAGCTTAAGACAGGAGATAAATCCGGTTTTGTGGTAGTAAGATAATATTCTAGCTTCGAGTTAGAAAAAAACAACATTTCTATCATGTAATAAAGTTGTTTAAACCAAAAAAAATAAAGCCAGAACACACCATTCTCCCACTAACATTTAACATCAACAACAACGTACAACGCCAATGTTTTAACATTTACCATTCGCAGAGAATTTACTTTAATCGCATCATATTTTTCCAAAACAGCGGCGAACGGTACGAGTCCCATGCGGTTTGTTCGATACGGATGTTTATACGGTACGATCCGAGTACGTGACGACTTTAAACATACAGGCTGATGTTTGTTTTTTGTACAGATTTTCCTCTTTTACTCCTTCAAAGTCAATGCATTTTTTTCACATAGGCACATAAAAAGCATTTTTGAACGTCAACATTTAAATTAAAATAGAATTGATTCTATTCGCACCTTCGGTTGAGAAAAGGTTTATTCGTATTCGTATTTACTCTTTTAAAATCTTTTTTAATATTAGTACATAATATTTATGTAAGTGTAAGTGAAGAAGTTGCACCTACAGTAAAATTTCAATACCACAATAGGTAGAAGAATTAAAAATGAAGCAATGAGAGATAAATTAATAATATGATAGATAAATGTACATAGTGCTCAAATATTTACAAACATTGCAAAGGCAAGTATACGAATTTTCAAAAATTTTAACAAGTTTCAAGTATGAGTTAATCACAGAATGTATGGCCATCTAACAATCGCTGATGCAAGACGCGGGGTGTATGAGTGTGAAGTCCAATGTATTTGGTGCGATATCATGATGCGTCCGGGTGAAAATTGTGTTTTATTTTTATTACATACATACGACCACACGAACGAATGGAATACGGAATGCATAATATCTGAAACTGAGTTGTCATTGGAATAAAAACGGACCAAAATTTGTGAAAAAAAGTCCAGAATCTGGATTACAAGTTCTTTTAGAATCTGGATCGAATATGAATAGGTTTAGAAACTAATGTGCACTTATCATTGAGCTGCATTTGACAGTTGCATGTTCCAGAAGTTAGGCTCAAGCCTTCATTTGTAGTAACCAGGTTATTCAGTTTACGCCAAGATGAAAATATTTGTTTCATTATTTTCAGTCGCTTTCGACCCACTGCTAAGTTAGGATCCACTCCCACGTCTAATCTGCACTGATTCTTGATAGTTTCAATACTCTTACCTAATTTCTAAAAACCTATTCCAAAATCTTTACAACTAAACGTCTTTCAAGAATATCGTTTCCATACTTTTGGTTAAAATTTATAGATTTAAGATATTATATAAATGCGATGCGGCACACGTTTGAGAATTTTCATCGTCCAGACATCGTTTTATGAAGCCTCCATAGTTAACTTTGAGGCTATTACGGAGGTGTTCTAAAGCTAATATAAAAATTCTTTATGTTATGAAATACGAATACTTCACGTTTATGCTTGTAGAAAAATTATGACATGGAGTCATGGGGATAATTTAGTCCGTGTCATGATGAAAATATTTTGTCAATTAGGGGTTTTGGGGGGGGACTACATTTAGAGCTATTCTTATATTATATTAATAATAATATCAGCTCATTATTGTCGCACTGCAGGGCAAAAGAGCGGACACCGTGGCTGAAACCTGGACTTATCTATCTATATCTTCTATCTATACTAATTATGAAGCTAAAGAGTTTGATTGTTTGAACGCGTTCGTCTGGACCTACCAGTCAAATTTGAAAAAAACATTTTGTATTTGACAGCCAAACTCTTGAAAGAGGTTATATGCTATTTAATATAACACTACAAGCCTTAGGAGGCGAGTCAAGAGAAAAGTCAAAAGAACGCCACGTGAAAACGAAATAATAGCGTGGGCTGGCGATGGCATACGACGCAACACTGCAGGTCTGGAGCCTAAATTTTAAGCGGACGAAGGAAGTCGCTGGCAGAAACCGTAAGTTAAAAATCGCCAACCCATCTTAAGCACGAGTGGTAATCAGGCTCGTGTCTTCTCTATATGAAAATAAGCCTTTTTATATGACCACATAATTAAACTAACTTGTTGGTTTAATGACGACTTGGATTTGATTGCAAAGCGATGTGCAAAAAGCTATTACATTTTTTCCGTTGAAAAATTCTTAGTAGCGTGATTTTGTGCCCAGTACATGACAATAGTAGCCGTAGGCAGATATGCATACAGCGACCTAAGCGTTCAATATAACAATGCACTGAGAGTGCTGCTGCGGTTGCCGTGAGGTAGTAGTGCGTCAGGGATGTTTGCACATAATAATTGACCACAATTATTAGAAATAGATGTGCATCCCTGATGACTCGTGTTCGCGGCAGCACCAACATTAATCACAGTGTATTCGCAGATGCTGTGGGATTCCCCGATGCTGACAAGTGGGATTCCTCGATGCTGCGGAGATAGATGCGGCTCCATGCTGAATTTTAATTTTATATTTTGTATCTGTGTCTGTAACCTACTAACACTAGACGTTAAGAAGAATATTACTAACCCTATGGACTCCAGTCTGAAATAAAAATATTAATTTCTATTCTATTAAATTAAATTCTATTATATTCTTAAAAGTCCGACAGTCAGTTTTACTTTGGCAGTCACTCCATGTAAAAATTAAATTAAAAATTTAAAAAACCCCCGACACAAAAACCTAATTTCCCTTTAAAAAGTAAAAAATAATAAAAAATAACTCAATCTTAAAGTACCTAAGAATGTATTAATAATTCAAAAATATACGCCGCTTTGGGGGACCGCTTCAAACCTAACAATTTAATTACCAATAGTCTTATTACCTAACTAAGCAGTGAACGACGTCTGCACTCGCGGAGCGGTCCACAAACGCGACGTTTTTTTTTTGAATTATTAATACATTCTTAGGTACTTTAAGATTGAGTTATTTTTTATTATTTTTTACTTTTTAAAGGGAAATTAGGTTTTTGTGTCGGGGGTTTTTTAAATTTTAAATTTAATTTTTTATTTTGTACTTTTTATAGGTATATACTTAATATAATGTAGAATCAAACGAAGCTAAGAACACTCTCGATTAATTCATCAATATTCTATTTCAGTGCGCTTTCATTTGAGACCCCACTCGAGTATATTTGCTGACATTCGGTTACTCTTCCCCACTTTCCCCCCCACAACTTTTAAACGGCTGAACCGATTTTCATCAAAAATGTCTAAGAACACTCGCAGATAAGTCACCTTTAATACGTATTTTTTTTATTGAAATCGCACCATCCGTTCGGGAGCTATGATGCCACAGACAGACAGACACACAGACAGACAGACAGACAGACAGACACGTCAAACTTATAACACCCCTCTTTTTGCGTCGGGGGTTAAAAAATACTAGTTTTCAGCTGCATCCGGTTCGATTGAAAAGCAACCCCAATATAGTTAGGAAAAATCTAGGCAGATTGATATTCTATGATAATGCAACAAATGTTTGCTTTTTTTTGTCAGATTCAGATATAAATTCAGATTCCAGCATAAGTTTTAAACGATTCGAATAATTCAAATTAAAAAATCCTTTTAGCCAGTCTTGTGGACTTCAATTTTATTATACCCTCGTTTTATAAAATAAAAGTTTACGTATTTTGTAGCAGAATCTCGTTATAGCCAGACTTGCAGTATCGAGCGACAATTAAGACAAAAAGACGATAGTAGCTTCCGCGGTAGTGTTTAACAGTGATCGTTTTGTGGTGAAACAAAACTGGTTTGTAGACTAGGAATACTGTATCGTAAGGTAAGACGGGACATGGTCTTTTAAATTCCATCAACATCATCATTATCATTGTAGTAAAGAAAGAAATACTTTTTAGAAATACTTTTACTGGTGGACACAGGGCTCCCCCAAGTATCGCCACTTCGACCGGTTTTGTGCTTCTTGCATCGAGTGAATTCCTGCAGTCTTTATTGACACTTAGTTAATTCTAAACTTATGTATTGTAGCTATTGAAAATATTCAACTGGTTCCAAAATATGGTTAAAGCAGCGAACTGGTGAATAGTTCAAGCAATATCAACAATTTTTATATTTGAGTAGGTATATGTCATCATCATCTGCAGCCTATAACGTTCGCACTGCTGGGATACAGGCCTCTTCTCGGTGAGAGGGAGTGGGCCGTAATCCACCACGCAGGCGCAGTGCGGGTTGATAGATTTCACGTCTTCGAATTTTTGGTTCAATGACATGCCGGTTTCCTCACGATGGTTTCCTTCACCGTTTTGAGAGCAGTGGCGATGAAATAATTTACACAAAGTAAAGCGCCTGCTTGGGTTCGAACTCACGACCTATTACTCGTAAGCCGCGGTCGTTACCACTGGGCCACCACTGCTCTATAGGAACATATATGTATATTCATTCAATCGACATTCAACTCAGCCTATCACAATCCAACGCTGGACAGAGACCTCTCCTAGGCTCCGCCACAATACACTGTTCTTAGTTCTGAGGTATAAAACATGTAACATAATTAACTCGAGACCTTTACGGGATGTATGAGATCTTGCGTTAAATAAAATCAAAATCTCTCGAATTTCGTCGTCTGTTATTTAGCACAAACCAAATTGTAACACAGTAATTCCAACGTAATAATACAGTTAAACAAAACTGTGGGATGTCACCGAATTATAAGCATCTAAATTCCCATTAAACATGGAAACCCTCTTTCTACTCGGGAGCCAAAAACGCGGTTGCACGATGCTAAAGCAGCACTTTAGTAGTTCTGCGGTATAAAGTATTATGAATGTCCTCAAGAGTACTATTTACCGCTAACAAATGGTTAATATAGCCATGTTTTCCCGACTTATTATTATATTGTGTATGACTTTCTTACTATTTGTGAACCTGCAGTTTTGGGGTTATGAGTTAGCTTCTAGATTTTGTCATCATGATTGATTTTATAGTTTGTTTGCTTGGTCTCTGTAGTTGTCACTTCATCGGCAGAGATCTATATATATAAAAGAAAGTTGTGTTAGTTACACTATTTATAACTCAAGAACGGCTGAACCAATTTGGTGGGGAAGTAGCTTAGAACCAGGAGACGGACATAGGATACTTTTTTTAATCCCGTTCCACTATAAAGAGGAAAGATTTGATTGTTTGTTTGTATTGAATATGCTGCGAAACTACTGTTCCGAATCGAAAAAAATCTTTTTGAGTTGGGGTAGCCTATTTATTGAGGAAGGCTAAAGGTTATACAACATCACGCTACAATCAAAAGGAGCGGAACAGCAATGAAAAATGGACGAAAACTGGCAGGCAATTCGATGCGACGGAAAGGGTTACAAGCTAGTTATTCATAAATCATTATTTCAAGCATTTATTTCAAATATAGATACATTAAAGAGACTTTTGATAGTACATTAAAATAGAATTGATTCTTGTTGCCTTTTTCAAAAGGTAGTTTATTCATTATCATCTTCCTATCTTTTTCCCAACCAAGTTGGAGTCGGTTCCCAGTCCAACTGGATGCGTAACCATATTTTTACATGAAGCGACTGCCTATTTGTGTTCACCCCTTGATACCCCATAATAAAAATGGTTGTCAGACTCACGGGCTTCAGACGACCCGTGAAGACTGCCAAAGGACTTACGGCTTAACGTGCATTTCAAGGCACGGAGGGATATTGGTATGTAAAGCTGGCCACCCACCTACGGACGAAGCGTAGCTTTACCTGATCAATCAGCCGGTGCGGCTGTTATTACTTAGCCACAAGCCTAAGATTAGTTCATTATCTGTTTATTATGTGTTCGTTTTTTACAAAGATTATTATTATTAGAATATTTATTCCTAAGAGATGTTCGTTTTTTATCATATTCCATTTTCATAATATTTAGTTAAATGCTCTCTCTACTAAATTGATTAGAAAATATATAAATACTAGCTTTTGCCCGCGACTTCGTCCGCGTCAAATTTTCGCTCTCCTTCCCGTCGCAACGAATCGCCTGCCAGTTTTAGTCCATTTTTCGTTTGCTGCTCCGCTTCATTTGAACCGTAGCGTGATGTTATATAGCCTTCCTCGATAAATAGGCTACCCAACACAAAAATATTTTTCAATTCGGAACATTAGTTCCTGAGATTAGCGCTTCGATTAACTCTTCAGCTTTATAATATTAAGTATACATGTGCCTATGTAACGGAAACTTTGAACATGATTTTGTCTCCCTTTCGATTATGATGGGACTCCCTTTTACGCACTTAGACCCTCATTCGGGTGGGTCCCCGAATGAGGGTAGATTGGACTGCAGATTGGAGTCAGCACTTTTCGAATGACAAAATTACATAAGACAGTTCCCAAAATGCCCGCCCTTCACCACTTCCTAGTGCTTTAGTTGGGAAGAAGACAGTCCCACGGCAAGTTGGGAAGAAAAACTGACGCAACAAACTCTTCAGCAGCTCAACTGTCTCTTCACTTAGAAGAGCTTAATCATCATAATCAGCCTATATTGTTCCCACTGCTGGGACACAGGCCTCCTCCCAGTGATAGGGAATGGGCCGTAATATACCACACGGGCCCAGTGCGGGTTCGTAGATGTCACATGTCTTCAAATTTTTGGTTCTAGGACATGCCGGTTTCCTTACGATGTTTCAAGAACTTGATAAAATCTTATATCTTTAAACGAGCAATTCTTGTATATATATATACAAGATTATTTTTAGTATATGCGAAACCTGAATATAGTTTGTTCAGAATCAGTAACTGAATCGATTCCAATAATTTTTACACCATGTTATATTTTGTACCAAAAATATTTAATTACGCTTCCAAGTCGCGGGCCGCGCTGTTTTGTTTCGATTTTAAAATTATCATGTCTTTCTCGTATTCAAACGTCCATTACACGGAGATGGTACGTACACTAGCTGTTTGTGGTGATCTGCATATGTTTTTGCGTGGACAACCAGGTAACTTATCAAGCTTATAACTTTGTGATTATTAATGATACAGTTTTGAAATTTTTTTCATAGATTCTTTACACAAAAATACTAGACCCGTGTTTCGGGTTTCGCATAAACAAAAATTAATGTTGTATAATCTGAATCTAGGAAACGGCTCCAACGATTTTCATGAAATTTAGTATACAGGGGGTTTCAGGGGCGATAAATCGATCTAGCTAGGATTCATTTTTATAAAATGTCGTTTTATTCGTGTTTTCACTGACCAACTTTATCGATATCAACTTGAACATAAGCTTATTATTTTAAACAAAATTTACCAAAAAATACCGAGCAAAGCTCGGTCATCCAGATATTATAATACTAATAGCTGACCCGGCGAACTTCGTACCGCCATATTTTATTTCTCTAATCGCAACTGAGGAAATAAAACCCTTCCGGTAAAATCGAATTAGCTAAATTGAAAATAAAACTGGAGTACTCTATTGAAAAATTCATATTGTCGTACAAAATTCGTAGGGTGCTTATTATAATTACTACAGGTATACTAAACTATCGTTAAAATATTTACAGCAATGCAAATCAAACCCCCCACGCTTTTTGTACAACAATATGAATTTTTAAATTGAGTACTCCAGTGTTATTTTTAAATTTTTAGTTCAGTTAGTTTCAAAAGCGTGTTTTTTAGATTTTTCAAACTATAATTTATTAAATGCAGATTTTATTTTTCTTATCTTTAACTATTCTTTATAAACAATGACTTATTTACAAAATACATGAAGAAAATAAAATAAAATGCAACTAAAAATACTTACATGTGTATAAAGTTATGATTTTGCACTGATTAATACTTGCAGAGGTTATATACTTGGTAAATGCACAGGTATATTTACGTAGAGACTGACGCAGAGAGTAGTACTAAGACTTGCACTGAGATTTTACTGAGACTATCACTTTCCGGGAGATAGTATTAATTCACTCGTTTAAAAAGGAACTGTACTACGGTGACACTCGGCGCCAGTATTTATACCTGAACATTGAATTTCCCGAACGTTCTAGTTGGCATTTGAAACTTTGATTAAAATTTGGCGCCAAGACTTTAATAGTTCCCTAACAAAAATAGTATATTTTTTTATTGTTATTAATGGTAATAATATTGTAACATAATACGCAGTATAATTATAAAAATATCAGTCACAAACCATTAAAATAATACGGTTATATCGTGAACATAAATAAATATTACGTGAAATAAAGTAATAGAATTTATATTCTAAGAAACAGAACACAGCGCCATCTATTGGGTGTATTTGTAACCTAGATGTCAAACAATATTGAAGAATTTTATTGATGAATCAACGTACACCGCCATCTTTTAGTTTTATGAAGTTCTCATAGATGGCGGTAAATAAACACTTGCTTAAGAAACAATTAATTGATACATTTATTCGTTTACATTCACGACATAAGCGAATAATTGAGATGATAACTATCCTACCCAATAAGTTAGACCAAAATACGGGTACATGTGAAATTTGATTGAAATCGGTTCAGTAGTTTTGGAGTTTATTGGCAACATACATCGTGACACAAGATTTTTATATATATAAGATAGTTCTCATCGTCATGAATTTATTACGTATACACGAAACTATACAATCCATTCATCTCTTCCATGATATCTAATAACATTTCATCCTGATATATACACAAGGATTTGTTTTTTGTCAACTTCTAAAGCATAAAACTCCTTAAAGGCTTAACGGACTTATGTTTTATATGATACAAAGAAAATATGACAACACATAAGTCTTTATCTGAAGCCGCACGAAAAACACACAAGACAGTGTAACGCGGAGAAGTATTAAATCATTTTATCGATAAAATATAAAGTTCCTTCGAAGGAGTTTTCAAACACTATCTTCATAGTCATGCGATATAATAAAACTTTATGACACACTCGCATCGCCTGCGACCTCGCTCGCATAATTTTCGATTACTGCATCTATGTGATGGGTTTATGGTCATATAATATTTATAATGCCTGCTTTTGTTTTTTTTTTTGTTTTGACTGCCTCGTTGGTTTAGTGGTAGCAAACGCTACTGCTGAGCTCGAGGTCCTGGGTTCGATTCCCAGGTCAGGCAAAGTGTTATTGGGTTTTTTCATCTGGAATTTCTCAGTAGCAGCCCGGAGTCTGGATTTGTGCCCGGTTGATGGCAATAGGCTCACCCACTATTACATGGGCTTAAACATAACACGTGAAATGAGGGTGTACTATTAGGTACACCTCTGTCTAACCCTTTGGGAAAACAAGGCGTGATGTTATGTTATGTATGTTTGAAAAGAAGTCACGCAGGCTATAGTAGCTTTAATTTCTGTAAAGTACTTTTAATACTAGAAGTAGCGAGAATTGACGTAACATTCTCTGAACAGTTTTCAGAAGTGTACCTCTAATACACCTAAGTCCCATGTAATAGTCGACGAGCTTATTGCCATCAACCAGGCATAAAACCAGTCTCTGGTCTACTACTGAAAAATTCTATATACGAAAACACAATAATACTTTGCTGGACCAAGGAATCAAAGCCAAGACATTCATCTCAGCCGTAGAGCTTGCAACTGCGACCTCTAGACTTACGAGGCAGTTATGAGTTCCCAGCGTGAAAATTGTCATCGACATCTCCAAATTATAACGTGAAAATCTAATAACACGAAAACTTCTACTATCACAAATTTAAATTAAAAACTTTCCCCAAATCGTCAGTACTTACCACACGAAATTATAACATCGCTCAAAATGTTTCCCAAGTACAAAGTCAAGGGAAAAAAGTTGCACCCATCGAAAATTAAAACTTCACGGCGGCGCCCATTAAAAGTTTTCTAAAATTTATTAACGATCTACTACCAGAACCTGACTCTTTCAATAGTATGCTACCATTGAACCTTATAATTGAAACCTTAAGAGCGAAAATCTATCTTTTGAATAGCATTTTCAATTTTGTTGGGTAATGATTTGACAAAATTGGAATCTGCTGTTGAAAAGAATTGGTCAGGAACCTTATGCTGTAACCGTTAAGGTTGACTTTTGTTTGTTCGACTATGTGAATATGAGAATGATAGGGTCTCTTCACGTGTGAAACCTAATAGAAGTTCTTACTGGAGCTGAAAACTTGAAAATTTGTCCAGCGCGCCCCCTTAATAGTTCCGATCACTTTGTATTGGAAAGTTAATGGTTACAAAGTTGTGGAAGGCTCCAATATTTATGGTTTTATGGGGAAAGCAGGTAGTAGAATGACTTTACGCCAGTTTTAATCTGGTTAGAAGTATAAATGGCGAACTTTTTACAACTGCCATTTTTCGGTTAACCCTCAATTCTTCGAAAAATTTTACCTTGTGAGATATACGCCAGACACAGAAAATACGTTACTTACCTTTAATTCGTGTATAAACTTTTTATGTCTGAATTTATTCCTCAAGATTATAACTTACTAGCTTTTGCCAGCGGCTGCGCCCACGTGGAGGTCTAAAATTGTCCCGCGAAAACGTATTACCGGAGTAAAAAGTAACCTATGTGTTAATACTGGGTATAAACCATCTGTGTGCCAAGTTTCATCCGAATCCGTTTTGTAGTTTTTGCGTAAAAGAGTAACAAACATCCATCCATACTCACAAACTTTCGCATTTATAATACTAGCTTTTGCTAGCGGCTTCGCCCGCGTGGAGGTCGGAAATTATCCCGCGGGAACATACTACCGGGATAAAAGTAGCCTATGTCCTTTCTCAGGCTCTAAACTATCTGTGTATCAAATTTCATTTAAATCGGTTTAGTAGTTTTACCAGGAAAGCGAGGCAGACAGACAAAGTTACTTTTGCATTTATAATATTATATATAGTGTGGATTAGTAGGATTTCAATGATTAAACACCACACATTGACATCTTTGCCATTAATGTTGCTATTTTATTTTTTTTAAGATTTCTTTTGCGAGGAATCATCAGGTTCCATTATTGTTTAGTTAAACAAATCTACTTTCAAATTAAACCCAAAATAGAGCTATCAAGCTCATCTAATCCTGCCACAACCCCTTTAGAACAACCTGCTATTACCGATCTCATATGAAAAAAATAGTACAACGTCGCGTCCCATTACCAATTCACGTGCTTAGACGACCTCTTCGTTACTAGCCCAGTAAACACTCCCGAGGCGCACTTTCTTCACGTTTTGCACAGATAAAATAAACGTTGTAAGTAATAAACTCGCTTCCGAGTTAATTAAGAGGTACGTGTCACACCGTGAACTGGCTAAATTAAAATACATAGCTCGCAAGTGCACGATGTTTTGACATTAAGTTCCCAGAGATTGGCCGAGGGTAGTGATGCGAGAAAACGTTCTACGAGCAACTCAAGAAAATGCTGAAGTTAATTTTGTGTGTTAAATTTTCATGATGATTTTTGGGACGAGGGGAAATTAGAGTGCTTGTGAGCACGGAGCGTGGAGGGTGAGCAGGGAATTGATTACGGGAATGACTTTGTTAGAACATGTCTAATATGACGGTAACTGCTTTTTAGAGAATGTTTACCTCTTCTTCTTCTGGTGCCTCTCCAGTCAATGATGGATGGCTATCAATTCCAAATATTCCTTTTGTCCTCTGCAAAGTTGGGCAGCTTGAAAGCACTGGTTTCTCCGGTCCATTTGCAAATATTTCTCAAACCGTCTTTTTGTTTTTTGCTATTTAGGTAAATGCCAAATAGTAAACACAGTTTAGGGTTACTAAGGTCCGGTTGTTCGTACATTACAGTAAAGTAAAAGTTAAAATTTAACTGTTGTCAGTTTTGACCACGGTTAAAAAAATAACGTCGGTTATCTTCGCATTCAGTTGCCCAGAAATATTTTACGCGGCGGTTAAATTTGACGAGGGTTAAAAGTGTTGTCAGTACATTTTCGTGTAGCTTCCCTTATTTTTTGATGGGTAATATTTTTTCGACTGCCAACATTGTGTTAGCTGTCAACTTGTCATTGTTGTTTTGGAAGAAATATTATTTTGTTGGTGATTTAAATTTCAGTATTTTTGTAATTCTCTTGCGGTTTCTTACCATTCGACATAGATTTTTGTTGCTACGGAAGCAAAATACCATTTCACACCTACTGACTACAAGTGTATTCGCCAGAATGGACGTTAAATCAAAGTAAGTGCATGTTATTTTTTAGCAACCGTGGTGTTTTTATAACATGGCTTTTTGTGTCTAAAATAATTTTTATCACATGTTTTGTTCCAGGGAAAGAGGATCTAACTTTTCAAGTAATGAACTTGAACTATTTAAACGTTTACTTGATGAAAAAAAACACATATTACTGTGTAAGAAAACAGATGCAGTTTCTCAGGCACAGAAAGAAAAAACATGGGTTAACCTTCACCTGGAATTTAACGCAAGTAGCTCGAGACACAGAACACTAAAACAATTAAAATATAAATTTGATAATATGAAAAAGTGTGCACGGAAAGTAAGTACTTACCTGAAGTAAATATAGTATTTTTATGTGGTGGTGTTGTTAAAATTACCAGTTCTACATGCCCAGTTGATTTACTTACACGAGTTTTACCAGAAACGTCCCTCTAAGCAGGTTGAATGCCGAAGTATTGAGTATATGCATTGAATTATTTGTAGGAAGCAAGTAAAGAACGTCAAGAAAGACGAAGGACTGGAGGAGGTCAAATACCAGGCACATCAAACAGTGACCACCCCGACAAAGACTGGATGAGATCTTTGATGGTTTTATCTGCAGAAGGTCTGGAATCAACATGCGATGATGACGCCCTACCTGTGGTATGCACTTTTATCTGTACTAAATGTGTGAATATTTTTAGTTTTCAATCTGTATTAATATCAAAAGAAAGCAAAAAAAAATACAATTATTTTCCTATGTATGTTGGACGGATGTAGACATTGGAAACTCATCATAACTATATTATAATCAATTAACATATTATGTTTTACTATTTATTAGAATCTTGAACCTACTGGTGGTGAAGGAAACCTGGCACCCCTAGCTCATATGGTAAAGTTGACTTTTTATTTGTATTCTGTATCTTTGCTGGTATAAAAAGCTTTGCTCCAATCTTTGTGAATTATGCAATGTTCATTTTGTTTTATTTTGTAGAATGTTGATGAAATAATAGAAACACATTGTGTGATGACACCGCCAGCAAAAAAGAAATTGGAGTGCATAGAAAACTCTCAGGTAATCCCTATAATTATTCAAGTTTCACACATTCACATAACAATTTCTTTGTGTATGCAATGTTGAAGTATTACACAAAATAATATTTGTTTGTATGACAATCCACTTTTGTACAATAAATAGAACATTCATTTATTATTCAAATATGTGCTTTCCTTTTTTGTGTAATAAAGGGATATTTAAGTTTTTATTTATTTGTTTTAGGATATGCTGCTACTGTCTCATGATATGATTGTCACACAACCATCCTGTACACCAAGCCCATCAAGCCAATTTAAAATGCCTAATACCGATGTAGTATCATTAATCCCATCTGGTGAATTGGAGAATGTTGTGAGTATCAAGGTGATTAATTTATTGCGTGCTTAATGGAAAATCTCTGCATTTTATATTATTTCATAAATGTATTTATTCTGTTTCAGAAATCCTTAATAAAAGATACCGGTGCACCTGGGTGTTTATTAAGACAGCCAGTGTCATCACCCTTAAAATGTAAGTAGATATAGTAGAGAGTGTTAGTTAGCTGTCAAGTGTCAGTTGTGATGGGATGATGAATATTAAATTGTTTATTTTTAGGTCGGAAAAGAAATTTCGGAGCTACTCCTGTGTCAGTGAGGAGATCTATAAAGATGCTGAGTGAAGAGAAACTTCACTGCACAAAAGAAAAGGAAAGAGTTATTGAAGAATCGAATAGACGTGCAGAAGTCGAGCACAGGGAAAAATTAAGACAGTCACAAGAACTGCATGAACAACTCATAAAACACAATGAGGAACGCCACCAAAAAGAAATACAACTATTAGATTTAAAAATAAAAATTCAGGAGGCACAACTAAAACGATTGGTTTAAGATTTATTTATTTATTTATAATGTAGCATTCCAGATCCCTGTTACAAAAAATCTTTTGTATTTTAATTAACCCTAAATTAATAGTAATAATAGTGTAATAGTGTGTAGTGTAGTGTATAGTAATTAGTATAAGTTTTTACTTTGTGATTTAAAAATGTTTGGTCTTTTCAAGCTCAGTAATTTTAGTACAAAATAAAAGAGTCTGATACCTAAATGAATATTTTTTATTTCAAATTTTGTTTAGGTACATAGTAAGAAAACATTTGTCATGTATAAGTAGCAGCTAATCTGTCAAAATATGTCGATATTAATTCTCCTCTAGTACTATCTTGATAGTTCGGAGCAGTTTCATGAACTATGTCCATCTCCTCGTATAGATCTACTAAATCTGGAGGTTGTTCCTCATTCATCTTACGACAGATGTTGTGTAGAACAGCTGTTGCAACTATTATTGCTTGCATATATTTCAAATTGACTCTCAACTTGGATCCGATTGCAGGAAATCTTCGTTTCCAACAACCAAATGTCCTCTCAACCACATTTCTAGTTCTTATTTGGCTTTCATTATAAAGATGCTCTCCTGCTGTTATAGGGTTTGCTAGTGGCGTCAAAAGAAATGACCTCAAGGCATATCCTCTATCACCTAGTAGCCATGTATCACCAAATTCTCCATCTTCCATTCTGCCTTTGACGTTGCTTGAGTCAAATATGTGACTATCGTGACTTCCTCCGGGCCATCTTGCAACAATATTTTTGATATAACAATTAGCATCAGCAACAACTTGGACATTTAATGAAAATGAGTCCTTTCTATTGCGGTAATACTCTGCATTATTGCCACCAGGTGATTGTATATATACATGTGTGCAATCTATAGCACCTATAACTTTTGGAAAGCGGCTAATAGTGTAAAAGTTGTTAACAGTGGCTTTCCTCTCATCTTCATTTCTTGGCATATAAATAAAATGGGATCTAAGTTTAGCTAACTCTTTGCTCACAGTGTGAATAGCTCTACATACTGTCGATTTGTGCACTCCTTTTGAATCCCCAACACATCTGAGAAATGATCCAGATGCGTAAAACTGTAGAGTTAACAAGACTTGATCCGTAGATGTAATTGCATTGTTTCTGAAAAAAGTGAATGAACATACATCATTAGTTGTTAAATATTTTAAAGGTTTTACCACAGGTTTTAGGTAGGAAACTAACAAAATTGTTTCTAAAAACCATACTAGTATTAATTTAAATGGATAAAAATTGACTCACCTCTTGGTCAAACGTTTGAGACGCGAATCTAATAAATTTACAAGCACTTTAGCTAAATTCCTCGACACTCTGTAGCGTGCTCTAAAATCTGTTTCCTCCCATAAAAAAAAATCAGTTCGTGGCCGAAAATTTCTCTGTCTTTGTTGGACTACTTGTCGAAATATGAATTCGTCATCAGAAGAACTGTCTTCATTGATTAAATCCAAAAGAAAACGCTCCGATCCCATTTTAAATGGTATTCGAAAAGAAATATTTTGTAAATAACCTAAAAATTGTTACCATTAACTTCAAATTCTACTAACGTCAAAATTTAAACCACCCCCACCCTGTCGGTAATTTTGACCGCCGTTAAATCGATAATTTGACCGCTCGTTAAAGTAACCGCTCCTTCAACAACGCTTTTTAAATTTGTCCCTCGGTTAATTTTACTTTAACCAAAACTTAACCCTAAAGTTGACGTAACCGAGCTTCGAGCAACCGGACCTAACTATGTTTAAAATTGAATAAACTCTCCTAAGACAACTAAATTCATTAGTTGACGAATACTCTAGTTATTTCCCGAAGATCTTCTTGCGTCTCTAGTGACGTAACAGGCTACTCTTCTTGGAATCACCATGTCGAAGCCAAACTTTATTTCAATTGATGCAATAAGCAGCTAATTTAACCGATAATATTATGAACGTTACATGATGGCCAACTTGCACCACAAAACACTAAAAAACATCTCATGATACTGATTGTTTAATTATATTATCCAATTCGGTGAAAATAATCGTGTATACAATATGTGGTACATTTAAAAAAAATGTGTTACGGTATGTGTGTTTTTTCTAAACTTGTACAGTTAATACGTCGATAACAATTCTTTAAAGAACCCAAATGGTTTTATAAAAACCAACTATTCATTCTCATCAATGATAAACTTTAAGATTAGTATCTGTATATTGTACAAAAATCTAACGAAGAATTTTTCCTCTAATACATTAGAGGAAAAATCGAAACTTACAAGGTTCGGTTTTTTTACAAGTCAGTTAATATAAGAGCCATAATAGCTTCTTCTAGTCTACCAACCCACAATATGTCGGTAGCTCTAGGGGGGCACGGTTGAAAATTTAGCTTCTCAAACACCCCCGATCATCATCATCCAGCTGATTATGTTAAGCCTGCAGAAAGGCTTCCAGCGGGACACCATGGCGCATTTGGAATTCTCTTAATCGACTAAGAAGCCAGGTTGACCGTTTCCAGAACAATTTAGTCAGGAGGGCCTATGACCCGCAGTATGGAGTCGCGACTATGGAGTCACATCGTATATTTTGACTCTCCTCTTGTATTGCTCTTTGTGCACTAACACCTGCAAATCCTGCAATGGAAGACCTTTGCGAGACCAAAGATAACGCTGTCAAAGTGGCTGAATTCTGGTGGAAGCTTATTTAATACCAAAAATTAGAAATCATCGCCACGACTAAGAAGTTTAAAATTAAGTCATATAATATTTTCTTTACTTTTATAGGTTCTCTTTATACATTCAACGTTTCATCTTTATTTACCTCGGTCAAAAAGCGGCCCTTAATTTACCGTCTGCTTACGCATTCATAATTTTGTTTACGGTTTTGGTGTTTACATAGGCTTTTTTATTAGGTTACCGAAAGATTTTTTTTTTTAAGCTTTTTACAACCTTATCTGTTTACAACATAGCCTATCTCTAAAATAAAGAAGTTGGTAAACAGTTAAGATGTCTTTATAAAATATATTTACTGAATTATTTTTTTATATTTATTTTGTTTGAAGATAAATATAAAAAAAAAAAATGTTAATTTAATATGTATGTGGTTTATTATATTGCATACATATATGTGGTTTCCGTACTGTATATTATATCGACTTGGCTACGGCGAAGCTGCTTAAAGTCACCGAGGAGTTTTTTGTAAGTAAGTTCTTTTTATCTTAACTTGCAATCCAACTCACTTTTAGACAGCCTTAGTTTCTTTGACGTAACTTTGACCACCACTCGGTTACTGCATTACTCCATCGGCCATCACCTTGTTTAAGTAGATGTCCTGACCAACTCCATTTGAGGCGCAGCATCCTGTTCCATAGGTTATCTAGTAATATTATTAAATATCGTGTAAGTTGAACATACCTACAACTGTGTATTTACTCTATTAGAGGTGAAATTTGTGTGAGGCTACTGATCCGGTTCCTAAAATTCTTTGTTGAATGAAAAATTACATTATTTCTGAGTGCCAAAGAATATTTTACGCAAGGCTAGTATATAATATAAGTTCTAGCTAGCGTCTAGATTCTAAAGCATGTCTTAGATCAAGCCACTGGCTTCACGCTCTGCAAAGCTGAACTCAAACCGCACTTAGTCTTCTAGCCATGACTATGGAGACATATTTCTTTATCTTATTTCAAAGCTACTCTAAAACACAGAAAATTGGAATTTATTTTAAAATTAAGGTGAGCCTAAAATGTGAGTATTTTGTAATTTTTGTTAGATGTACATACGCTAAATGATTATATTTCTGTAATTAGGTTTGTACAAACACTTTTACACGTCAATCATATTTTTTTGAGGTCGGCGTTTCATAATTACTTTAAGAAATTAAAACCGGCCAAGTGCGAGTCGGACTCGCGCACCGAGAGTTCCGTACAAACCTGTAGGTATCCTCGGTTTATGCATAAGGTTTATGTTTATTAAATTAAATGTTTTTTTTTTTTAATTTATATATCAGTGTTGATTGAATTAAATTAAAAACTACTTATTGGATCTCGTTCAAACCAATTTTCGGTGGAAGTTTATATAGTTATGTACATTATATATTTTTTTTAGATTTATCATTCTCTTATTTTAGAAGTTACGGGGGGGGGGGACACATTTTACCACTTTCGAAATGTCTCTCGCGCAAACTATTCAGTATAGAAAAAAATGATATTAGAAACCTCAATACCATTTTTGAAGATCTATTCATAGATACCCCACACGTATGGGTTTGATGAAAACATTTTTTTAGTTTCCGTTCTAAGTATGGGGAACCCCAAAATTTATTGTTTTTTTTTCTATTTTAGTGTGAAAATCTTAATGCGGTTTACAGAATACATCTACTTACCCAGTTTCAACAGCATAGCTCTTATAGTTTCGTAGAAAAGCGGCTGTGACATACGGACGGACAGACAGACAGACATGGCGAATCTATAAGGGTTCCGTTTTTTGCCATTTGGCAACGGAACCCTAAAAAGGCCGAATAAAAATCAAATATCACAGCCTTGTTTAAAGTCTAGACATACTCTTCCTCACATAATAAATGAAAATGAAATATGAGGATAAAATTGGCATAATTACTGGCATGTTACTGGTGTAACGGTTAACTATGAAGGGAACTACATATTGTAATTATTTATTAAGTATTGCTGCAATTTTAATAGTTTCTTTGAAGTTTTACTTTAATTTCTTTTTTTATTCGTAAAATTTAACGCGCTTTAGCATAAGCATAATCCACGCATAATTTTGCCACTGCTGGAACACAGATCTGTGAGAGACAGTGGGTCATAATCCACCACGCTGGTCCAGTGCAGATTGATAGATGTCACAAGTCTTCTGTTTTTTTTCTAATTGGTCAAATCCGACTCCGATCCAGAGATTACTCCCTACATAGTAACTTACAAACCAAGAAATACCGGGTGACATTTTTTAACGTCTTGAAAAAAATGGGTGTAATAGGTGAACGGAGAAGAAGCCTTTAGCATAGACATTTTAATTATTTTTATTTTTGAATTATATGTAATGAAATTGATCTAGCAATAAATACTACATATTTAAAGTAACATTTTCATACTAGAAAAAAAAAACAGAAATTTGAAAAAAAAAACCATTAATAATAATAATAATATATCTGTGGCCCAACTGTCAGCTTGACGGTGCAAAAATTTTTTCTCCGTGTATTTTTTCTAGAATTTTTAACACCAATCATGGAAAAATGTTTTATTATAAGTTTCTACAACACCAAGGAAGTACCTGATATTGGTGCTATAATGATAACATTATACCAGGATATAAGAAAAAATTAAATAACACGAGAAATTGTGAGATGCTGACGCGAAGTCGGGCACGTTTTCTACATAACACACGCCTAACATCTTCGGGTTCGTCGCTCAGCTCCGCCTCGCAGTTGCCGGATCCTGCTCCAGACGTGAGTCCAGTGACACCGGCCTCTGCAGTTGCGTCGAGCTCGAGCGACGAATACTTCTCGCCGCCGACGACACCACCACCAGTACGTCGGCGCGGACGAGGCCGACCACCGGCCAGCTTGGGACTCCGAGGCCCACCGGCTTCTGATGGGGTCCCCGCTACCGGTGGAAGTATGCAGCGCATGAAGTGGACACAAGCGGTCAACGAAAATGTCATGCGCGCATACTATGGGGCTACAGAGGGGGGAACTAACTTGACTGCGTACCGTGGTCGGATGCTCTCTCTGTTTCAGGTGCTTGAACCAGGTGTCAACGTGTCGTCGCAACGATTATCGGATCAGGCACGGGTCATCCAGCGTAATCATATGCTGGATGCCGCCGTGCTTGATCGACTTTGCCTCGAATCACGGAATAGCCATGTTACGCCTGCTTCGCCACTGGTCGCGGTGCAACTGCAAAATTTACCCAGTGTTTCACCGCGACCCAACTGTGTTGGTGGAGAGGATGATGACGGGGCTATATCCGTGAGTACCCAATGCAATGCACGATTGAGGAGCGCTTTGGAGGATGCTTTCAGGGAGTATCGCTCTACTCCGCCTGAACATAGACCACGTTTACCTCGTTTGCCCATGCATAAGAAAAACAAGGCGCTGGTGTGTGCTCTAGACTCACAGCTGTCAACATATTTTGACGGCAGCAAAGACCTGGTTGATACCCACTCGATCTTGTACTGCGCAGCTGTAGCGGCTTGTCGTGTAGCTCATGTTAAGTTTCCTAACAGTGACAGAGCTACACGACCAAAACCAGCCGTACCAGCTTGGCAGTGCAGGATTGAGTGTCGTATCGGTGAGGCTAGAGCACTCATCGGTAAGCTAATCTGCTTCAGGGAGGGCAATACTCGCCCTCGAGTGATGCGCTTTGTGAAGCGGGCGTTCTCCGGGACTGATGTTAGTCCCCGAGATTATTTGCCCCGCGTCACAGAGCGCATCGACTTCCTGAAGCAGAAGATCTGTGCATGGGCAAACCGTATTCGTCGGTATCGGCGGAGGGTGGAGCGGTACACTCAGAATCGCACATTCCAAAGCGATGAAAGGTGGGTTTACAGAGCTTGGGAGCGACCGGACCAAGGTGTGGCTGACATGCCCCTTCCGGATGATGACGCCATGTCTTCGTTCTGGCGAAACATCTGGTCGGTGCCTGTCAATCACACCGAAGGTGACTGGACTAGGCAGATCGAGCGAGCGTGCGGACAAATACCAGAAATGGGGGCAATTACCATCAGCCCCCAAGATGTCGCTTGTGCAGTCCGTCCGTTGCCTAACTGGAAATCTCCGGGGCCGGACGGACTGCACAACTTTTGGATCAAGTGGATCCAAAAGTCGCACGCTCGCTTGGCATCTCAGTTCCAGTCAGCCTTAGAGTCAGGGTCGTTGCCCCAGTTCTTAACAACAGGGATAACCCACCTGCTCCATAAATCAGGTAGCACCGCGGAACCCAAAAATTATAGACCGATCACTTGTCTACCGACGGTCTATAAAATTCTTACATCCATTTTGAGAGCTAAAATTTACAATCATATTGACACAAACTCTATCTTGTCTGTCTCTCAAAATGGATGTAGGAACGGGTCCCGCGGTACTAAGGAGCTGCTCCTAATCGATATGACCATTAGTCAACAGGTTCGTCGTTCCCGAAGGAATCTGTCGACATGCTGGATAGACTATAAGAAGGCCTATGACTCGGTACCACACACATGGCTCAGGAGGGTGTTGGAGTTGTACAAAGTAGATACAACGCTGTGCACCTTCCTGATGTCATGTATGGGGCAGTGGAGGACGGTCCTTCGCTATCCAGGATGTCGACAAATCCAGAGGAATAGCGAACCGATAAGGATTGAGCGAGGTATATTCCAGGGCGATAGTTTGAGTCCACTTTGGTTCTGCCTAGCCATGAATCCTCTTAGCACACTGCTGGAGGATTCAGGTATAGGCTATCGATTGAGGAGAGGTGGTCAGGTTATATCTCACCTCCTCTACATGGATGACCTAAAACTCTTTGCCCACAACAATCTGCAACTGATGGAGCTACTGAAAGTAACTGAAACCTTCAGTAGCGCCATCAGGATGGAATTTGGTGTGGACAAATCTGCAGTCATGCATGTGAAGCGAGGGGAGATTGTGGAATCCGTGGGAACCCAACTCACGGATTCCATACACCTAAGATCCCTCTCCTCAATCGAAACATACAAGTATTTGGGTATGTCGGAAGCGTTAGGCATCGACACTGCTGACATGAAACAATCGTTGAGGGAGCGCTTCTTTGGCCGCCTGAATAAAGTTCTAAATAGTCTTTTATCAGGCGGAAACAAGGTGCGCGCCTTCAACGGTTGGGTTATGCCAGTTTTGATGTACTCTTTCGGCATACTCAAATGGACTCAGACGGAGCTGGACGCCCTGGATAGACGGGTCCGCACACTGCTGACCGTAAATCGGATGCATCACCCACGGTCCTCGGTGATGAGACTGTATATCCCGCGGAAGTGCGGAGGTCGAGGTTTTTTAAATGCCAAGACCCTGCACAACCGTGAGATATGCAGTCTCAGGGAATACTTCCTTGAAGCCGATGTGGGGATGCACCGAGATATGGTCTCAGTGGACAAGGGCTTCACCCCGCTCTCCTTGGCTAACGAGAACTGGCGCAAACCTAAAGTATTAGATACTAATGACCGCCGGGAGGTATGGCAAAGCAAGGAGCTCCACGGACGCTTTTACCGGGTCCTACATGGACCCGATGTAGACCTCTTAGCGTCCGTATCCTGGTTACGATTCGGAGATCTATTTGGAGAAACCGAAGGTTTTGTCTTTGCAATTATGGACGAAGTTATGATGACAAACAACTACCGGAAATATATTGTGAAGGATGGCACGGTTGACATCTGTCGGGCATGCCACCGTCCGGGGGAGTCAATCCGACACATTATTTCTGGTTGTTCTCGTCTGGCTAACGTTTATTTAATATTTTTTCTAAAAGTTTAGATAGTATGGATAACACCGATATGGGTCTGTAGTTGTTGACACTGCCTCTGTCACCTTTTTTATGAATAGGGTGCACTACGGCTTTTTTAAAAGCTGATGGAAATATTCCAGACGAAAGGGCAAGGTTAAACACGTGGCAGATGACTGGGACAAGAATGTTTTTGGCACCAAATATCACAGTGGCTGGGATACCATCCCATCCTACAGCGCTATCAAGCTTCAGACCAAGAATTAGTCGTTCAATTTCTTCGTTGTCCGTGTTCAAGATGGCCATCGAACAGGAGTGGACCCCAACCGAAGCAGCGTTAGTGGTTGTCGAGACATAATTTGCGGAATTCACGATGTCAGATGCAAGCTCCTTACCCACATTTGCGAAAAAATTATTAGCCAAATCAAGCGACTGAGATAAATCTGGAGTAAGAGACAGCAGTTCCCTGGCAGAGGTCTTATTCGTTTGAAGATTGGAGATAGTTTTTATAAGTTTCCAAGTAGCCTTGGGATTGTTACGGTGTTTTTCAAACTCATGACGTTCATATTCACTTTTTAATTTTTTTAACAAGTTATTGCAGTAGTTTTTATACCTATTATACGTTGTCTTAAGAATATCGTTATCAGCGTCTTTCTTAGTCTTAAGGTACAGTTTATCCCGGTTTCGAATACACTTAAGGAGTCCAGGTGTGATCCACGGCTTAATAATTCGCTTTCTACTCGGGATGATAGGGTTACTGCAATTTTTATTTACAACTGAGGAGATCAAACGAACCATGATAGAAGCAGCAACATCAGCACCATGACAGCACATGACGTCAGAAAAATCTGTGTCCTTGAGTGCCTCAACACATGCTGAAATATCTACTCGACGTTGACGGAGGAGTGGTTTAGGGATGTCTAGTTTTAAATCACAAAAAACTACAATAGGCGCATGGTCCGTGATAAATGAGTCAAGTACTAGGGTAATAGCTGGTTTATTCGATTTAAGAATAACGTGGTCAAGACAGCTATCGTTGCGGGTGGGAAAAAGGTGACCAGGGAGCATAGCGTGTGACGCCACAGTATTTAAATATAAGTCAGAATTTAAGTCACCGCAGGTACGGATAATGTTAATATTTATATCGCCAACCAGAATTATAGTCTTGTAAGTGCTTAGGGATTTGAGTATTAAGTCTAGACTTGTGACAAATGGCTGGATGTTTTTCGTTGAAGATCTATATACTGCAATAAGAGCCACATCATTACGTAATTTAACTACTAGGCAGTTTGCGTCTGCGAGTATTGGCTTTTCGATAGCGAGTTGTAACTCTAGTTTAGTGTACACGACAACTCCATCATTTTGGTTTGAGTTATCGGAAAAAGTGGATACGAAGCCCGGAATGGAGGGCAGGGTAGAACATTTGCGTAACCAGTACTCTGACAAAACGATGACGTCAAACTGAACCCTTATACGATGCAGCAGTAGAACGAGATTGTTAAAATTGCCAATGCTGCCGATGCTTCTTATGTTTACGTGGAAAATTTTTAGACCATAATTTATATTCTGTAAATATGAGTCAACTAGTTCCGGGGAACATTGATATGATGCCGATGTTGCAATCTGCTCAATATCATCTAATATTTCGACGTTATCATTCATAATGGAAAGTAAGAATTAACAAATATTTTATAAAGGAATGATTATTTCGAATTTTGAATAAGACAATCCGAAATGACTGATACTCCGTGCAACATAAACTTCCGTAATTAGTAGTGTAAAATATGCTGTATGTGTGTGCGTGTAAGGAAAGTGTGCTTTTTAGGTAAGTGTGTTTCAGGGACAGAGTTTTAGTATTGGGTATTAGAGTGTAATAACAAATTACATTTATAATGCAACGGTAGCTTAGTAAAAAATAACATTGTTTGAAATGATTGAGAATTAAGGAGTTTACATAAATACTAGGTACAAGCAAAATGGCGTGCAAGCTGATAGGTAGGCCAACACCTAGTCATTCATTATTTTTAAGTTTTGATAGGTCAGACTCGTCTTTGATCATTAGGTGTTGAGCTCCATCCTTTTCTCGAAGAAAAATTTTGCCATTTTTTACCCAACAATAGCGGTATTCATTTGAGCTGGCAAAGTCCCGGGCTAAGAAAAACAGGCGTTTCATTTTAGGTGAGAGATTTTCAGACACGAACACAGGTTTGGCGGGTCCGCTTATACTCAGATGCTCTGTTGATAATTTGCTATTTTCCTTATTGTACTTTATGTACATCTGTATAAACTTTTCCTTCAGAAGATTGCTAGTAAAATCCACAATGATAGTCCTATTATCCGAGTCCTTAGCACCGATCCGGTAAATATCCTTCACCTCTAGGGGTTGAATGGGGACGTTTAGGGTTGAGCCGATCTTGGCAACGGTATTTAATAAGGCTTCTTTGGTTTCTGATTTTTTTACCGGTATATTCCTAATTTCCACGCAGGACGAACGCGCACTTCGTTCCAGGTTATCCATTTTTTCTTCCAGAGATTTTACATAATTTGAATTTTTTTTCTGTTCCTGGTCAAGTTGCGTTTCTAATTCCTGTATTTTAATTTTAAGGTCCTCATAGTCTTGTGAAAGGAAGGATACAGTCGACTGTATGTTAAAATTTTGAATTTTTATTTCTTCAATTGAATTGCATATTTGCTCGATTTTTTTATTTTGTTGTTCCTTAAATTCGAGAAACATGCTTTTTATTTCCAACATGAATAAAGACAGCTGGTCATCTTGATCTATCCCAGACTCGGTGCATTTACGTTTATTGCGCTGGGAAATGTTAGAGAACTCCCCATCCTTACTGACCGACTGGTTTCTATTTGCAATGTTTGATTCGGAGGAGCTGTGATGCAACGGACTCGCCAACGGCGCAACAAGTGACGTAGAAGGTACAGGAGTTTGCGGTGGTGAGCGGTTAATCGGCATATTAATTGATTTGCTTCACAGGTACCAGAGCGCTAGGATTACAAGAAGGTAGCACTCAGTATTTCCGTTTTACGCATGCGTACTTGAATATTAAGCTTATTTTCGTTGATCTCTATTTTTGGTTTTCAAACGCCGAGTTTACTAGGCTAAAGACCACGAGTACCAGGCGCACATAGAGAGAAGTGGTAACGCGAAGTCGACGTCACCTGGGGGGTGGAGTAATATTGGCGAATAAAGATGGTGGCGCGCGTACCTTTTGTCTGACTGGTGGGCGGTGTTGCGTGAGCGGGGCAGCACTATGTCCTGGTAGGTGATCGTGCGCAGGGGGGCGGAGTCAGCTGGTCTCAAGGTTATTCGGCGCTGCTCGGCTTGTTGCTCGGAGTATAATATTACTTCTGTGATTTATGCACTCCTATTTTTTCTGTCGGATTTATTATGTGTAATTTACTGATTTTTATAGTTTAGAATAAAATTGCGTGAAGCTAGGATACGACTACTCGTCACCGAGGTCCGGAGGGAAGGGCATTAACATCTATCGAAGCTCAAATCATACGCACCATACCCAATGCGCGGCATGTATGCAATGATTTCGTAGCGCGGTCCTACCCTTCGAAGCCGGCCAATAGGCGGCCTCATTGATCTTTCGCAGGCGCACGAGCCGTACACGCATCCCCGTCCGCCCGCGTCCCGCGCTCCTTTAGTCACCTGCGATGAATCTGAAGGATTCTAGTTACACAACACACCATATGAAGGTCGAGACGGTAAAAAATGTCATCAGGTATACATATATGTTTTTAGCTTATCTCTAATTGGTAAGGTTTTTCATATCAAAAATGTTGAAAATAAATGTTTAACTCCTGAATGCAGAAAATTGAATTAAATCACGATTCAACGCATTTTTATAAATTTGCGCAATAGATTAATAAAATTAACACCTAGTACATTAATATAACTTTAAAATCATTTCAAATAATCGGCTCCATTGGATTACCACAAAACTGTGAAAGTTCAAAACTATTCTACATTATTTATTTATAACGAAGTTTAGATCCAGTATCCATTTGAATATTTAAACGGAGGATTGTATTTATACGATACGATTTGTCGTTGAAGTAGTGGACATCACGGTATCATGATATCCTTGGCAGAAAAAGCCAACCACTTAGTAGTACTAGTGTAATAATGAGAAAAATAAAGGACCTTAAGAAAATGGGGGAAGGTTTACCCTCCTTTCTTTAAGGTCCTTTTTTTGGTTCTTTTTAATTAATTGCTCAGCGAATTTACTCTCAATAGAAATTGTTTATCTTTTCGAATCATTACTTTCACGCCCCTCTTTTACAGTTGTGTGAAATGAAATAAACACGGCAAATTGATGTAGATTTATTTAAACTCCCTGACTAGCCATGGGTTCCTCAAAGCTTGGTTTGCAACATTTAGAACAACAACGTATTGATATAAAACTGATTTACTTCCGTCACCTCACACTTTAGGTCCAGTTGAAAACCAGCGTCAGGCACTAGTTGTCTGGCATTTTTGCTGAAATGAGCCTTATTGGTGCAGCCGTGAGGCACACTATAATTCTAGTTTTTGACACCACACACCGCCGTATACCTTCACCTTATAATTTTTACTCTTTCCTGTTGTATACCTATTGTGTGCATTTTAGTCTGTGCTAAATAAATGTAGGTATTTTCTGTCATTCTTTTATTTAAGTCATTATTAACACACAGATTTTATAAATATAGGGAGAATTTAGAAGCAGTACCGTTTTGTGGACTTTCACTAAACATCAATTTACCTAGCTTTTTCCATATTATGTTGGGGTCGGCTTCGACTCTAACCGAATTCTGCAGAATACCAGTGATTATATGGGGCGAATGCGGATTTGACATCCCTAACCCAGTTACTAAGTATAACGAAATACGGATGACATATTTTTTTATGCAACTCTCTCATATAACAAAATACGAACTGCATCAAAATAAATGCAACGACAAAAAATATGCTACCACCAAAATCGTACTACCTAAAAGTATCCAAAGAAGCAAAGGCCAAGATAAGTCTAGAAACTTACAAAGTTTGAGAATAATGGTCAACCACAGACTGGTCTCTAGCCAGCGGGGATTCGGAGTTTGATAATACGTTAATCAACTCCATGGAACACCCATCTTGGATTTGAATGAAGCAAGTTTTTAGTGAGATCCAAGTTACCTCAAGTTAGTCGGAAAAGATAAGCCGAGTTTCGAGGGAAGTCTAGCAGCAGAATTTAACTATCTACGAGGTTCTTTTGAAGACGTTGAAGTTTACGAAATTGTTAGTGATTTTCTTGAACCTACGGAAGTTTTTGCAGTTAATCCTGCTTTTCCGGAAATATTATTATTGTAAAAATTCGGAGGTTTGTTCCTGAATCAAGCTTTAACGGGTGAATGGATTTTCATGTCAACACTATGATCTGTATTACCATATATAATAAGTTTTCTGGTTCTGTTATGTTTAAGTCCCTTGTAATAGGGAGCGAGTCTTGCCATCAACCGGGCAAAAATCCAGACTTCGAGCTGCCACTGTGTTCTACAGATATATTAAAGCTACAAAACTCCAATTACACTTACCCGAAATAGCACGTTGCCCGACTTGGGAATCAAACCCGGAGGACGGAGGACCACATGCTTAGCAGTAGCGCTTGCTACCACTAGATAAACGAGGTAGTCATTTAATTCCGCAGAGATTGACTAAAACCGTTACTAACTTAGAATTAATCACTCAGTGCAAAACAACGTTCGTAGCAATGAGATACAAAGCTCACTGAACACAAGAAACAAAGCCTATTGTCTCGAAACCACATTAAGTTACTTGCTTTACTACTAACACGACTTGCTCAATACCACAAACAGCTTACTTTACAGATCTGGACTAGAAACACAAGAAATATACATTTTTATAGACGGTGCGGTGGGACGTAGGTACATACCAT
This sequence comes from Aporophyla lueneburgensis, assembly GCA_932294355.1. Taxonomy (NCBI): domain Eukaryota; kingdom Metazoa; phylum Arthropoda; class Insecta; order Lepidoptera; family Noctuidae; genus Aporophyla; species Aporophyla lueneburgensis. The sequence goes on along the minus strand of OW028737.1, from coordinate 32,809,358 downwards.
ATTAAATAAAACATTTTATATGTAATTACTTAATAAATTAATAAGAACATAATAAAATAATTTAGTGTTAAGGAACATTATTACTTATATATAAAATACATTATTTCATGTTTCAACTATATATTTAACTAGCTTCTGCCCGCGACTTCATCCGCGTTAAATTTCTTGTTCCCTCGACCCTTCCCTTCGTGTCGAATTGCTTACCCATCTTCCCCGTTTTTTCATATTTTTCATTACTGCTTCGCTCTTCTTAGTTGTAGCGTGATGTTATATAACCTATAGCCTTTTTCGATAAATAGGCTACCCAACACAAGAAGAATTTTTCAATTCGGACCAGTAGTTCCTGAGATTAGCGCGTTCAATCAAACAAACATACAAACAAACTCTTCAGCTTTATAATATTATAGTATAGATTACATTTTTGCTTGTAGACTGAGAAGTTTACAAGCTGAAATTCAAACAAAAATATATTTTCACCAACCCGCACTGGGTCCACATGGTGGATTACGACTCACTCCCTCTTAATGAGAGGGAGGCTGTTTTTGCTAAAGCTATTGTTATGTAATTTCCAACTATTCGCTAGTCTGATTGGCAAAAACACAGTATGACCTTCGCTACCATATTATATTGATTGTAAGAAAAACTATTTTATATGATTTCGTGTCTGGATTTAGGTATTAGATGGATAGTCGTTACGGATCGTCAGGAGCCCGAAACTCTGACAACCAGTCTTACCAAGGAGTATTTGCTACCCTGTAACTCAGTTACAGGTACTGAGGTCAAATAGGCAGTCGCTGCATGTAAACTGATATTCAGCTGCATCTGGTTAGACTGGAAGCCAACTCCAAAACAGTTGGGAAAAGGCTAGCCAGATGATCATTTGTAAACAATAATGTTGCCAGAGTGTTCGTTTATTGACTATTTGTCGCCTCACGGTACATAAACATTCGCCAGGCCTGTTGGTCTAGTGGTTAGTGACCCTGACTGCTATGCCAGAGGTCGTGGGTTCGATTCCCACCCAGGGCAAATGTTTGTGTGATGAGCACGATCATTTGTTCTGTGTCTGGGTGTAATTTATCTATAATATGTATGTATTTAGAGATATATAAGTATGTTTATCAGTTGTCTAGTACCCATAACACAAGCTCTGCTTAGCTTGGGACTAGATGGCGTTGTGTGATAGTTGTGGAATATAAAAAAAAAAAAATAACCACGTCATCACCATCACTGTTATTTTCAGCCGAAAGACGTCCACTGCTGGACATAGGACTCTCCCAAGCATCACCATTTCGATCAGTTCTGTGCTTCTTGCATCCAGTAGATTCTTGTGACCTTTCTACAAGTCATCGGTATACCTTGTAAGAGGCCTTCCAACGCTCTGCATCTTTTGAAAATCCGCCGTAGGAAGTCCAACTCCTGGTTTGGGTGTAAGTAGGAATCAAGGTTGAATCTAAACACATATCTTATCTAAATTTTCATTGGGTTTGACCTAAAAATGTTTATATTTCTCTTCTCTATCAAAGTTTTTATGATGAACATAACATTTTTACTCTAATTCTACGAAGATAAAGTTTGGATGTGTTGAAATAAAATGGTGTGTCGTTATTGTTAATACAATTTTATAGTTTTGTCTTCGAAACGTTATCGGACTGTATCACGCGATTTACTGTTTTGAGTGGTGTAAGGCACAAGAATAAAGCAACGATAATTGCCTATCAGGTTTAATTTTTAGACTAAAAGGAATTATTAAATCATAACTTAAGGTTGCTTTTTGAAAAATCTACAGTAAAAATATTATTAGCCATTCCATCTTATTACGTGAAGACCCTATAACTTCAGCTTCATTTTTCAATCCAGTTAAGCCATGATTAGATGTTTTAGAGTTTGTTTACCGCTGGGTTGAGATCATACAAATGAGATATCTGGCTAATGTCACGATGTTTGACCCGACTACGATGAAGTAAGATGAGAATATTTTCATCTTTCAGACTTTCTAAAGTAGGATGTTTCAGAAGTCAGGTTTTTGTTTTTGAACTTACTTTATAATTATTATTGACAACATTGTGTTTTGCGTCATAGTATTTGCACCGACTATTGAGTCATAACAATTTATTCGTACATTTCTTTCCCAAGGATCGATCGACAAGCGATCTTAAACTTTCAGTTATCTGGTTAGAAGTAACTTCAAAAATACTCATTAGCTAATTTAAACTCTGGATTGTACCTTTAGAATTCGATCCTACCTATTATTTACACCTCCTTGAAGGTCGGCTATCGCACCAACACCATCATCAATTCTCTTTCGTATTCTGAATACATATATCTCGGTCCTACTCTATCGATATTGACGTGAGCGAGACCGAAGATAATTTATCGAATCGAATATCTGCACGGAATTGTTGGCGTGAACGGAACGTATCTTTTTTTTTTTTTCAGGATGGGAAACCATCAAATGACTTCTCCCGCTCTGGGCGGAGCGGGAGGGCGTGTCAGACTTTTACTGACTAAAACCCACCCGTGTTCCATCAGTTGCCCATGTGCCAGGGTCACGGTATCTCTTTCGAACAATCACGCGACCCCGGCATGGAACGTATCTGAAGATCAAAGGCTGTTTACCTACGGAGAGTAAGTGATGAACTTCGAATTACCATATGCAGGTTGTTAAGTTCGAACCGAAGCAGACATGTGCTTTATTCAATTAATTTATTTATTTAATACTTCACGCACACAAATGTACATAGGCGGACTTAATGCCATAGGCATTTTCTACCAGTCAACCTTTGGGTGGTGCAGAGACAAACAGTGGTAGGTGCAATAAATTTGGTGAACAAATATTTAAAATATAAACGCATAAACCTTTTTAAACCATAAATACAATATATATACCTAACTAAATATAAATATATACACACATAAATATATATAAATAAACGAATTTACTAAAATCAAGAAGAAACATTACCGTTGCAGTGAAACTGCCAACTTTTTTCGAATGTGCTCGCGAACTTTAACTTTGAAAGTCAATCGGTTGGGTGCCATCCTGATTTCTTGGGGAAGCGCATTCTACAGAGAGATATACTGTACGAAGAAGGAAGAGTGAATAAAGTCTGTGCGATGACTGGTACATTGAAAAAGACGATTCTGCGATGAGCGTAGATTTTTATGATGGTTAGCGCAAATGTACTGAAAGTGGGATGCAAGATACACAGGGAAAGAGGGAGAATCAAGAAATGAAAACAAGGTGGTCAGCGCCCTTTGCTCTCTGCGCTGGCGTATGGGCAACCACTTAAGAAGTGACCGATGCGCAGAGACATGATCATATTTACGCAGATTGAAAACGAATCGAATGCAGTTATTTAGAAGACGGTCAAGTTTGTCGAGGAGATCCGCATTCAGGTCATAGTAGCACACATCACCATAATCGATGATAGGGAAAATTAAGGACTGCACAAGCATTGTCTTCGTACTCGATGGTAATACGTTTTTTAATCTGTACAGAGCCCGCAGCGTTCCAGTAACCTTTTGGCTAACCCTAGCCACTTGAGTATGCCAGTGCAGGGAACTATCAATATGCAAACCAAGGTCCTTCACGTCAGTGCTAAAAGGGACGATCGTACCATTGAAGAGAACTGGTGGCAAGATTGAACAAGCCACCTTGCTAATACTGCGAGGACTGCCAATGATAATTGCCTGACACTTCGTAGGGTTTACAGCCACATCAAATTTATCAGCCCAGGTTTTAATGGCTATCAAGTCCCTGTTTAGTTTTTCGATAGTGTCAGGTAATTCATCAACCTTTCAGTGAGAGTATAACTGCAAGTCATCTGCATACAGATGATACGCACACTGAAGTTCGGAAGTCATAAGATGAATGAAAATAGAAAACAGAAGTGGAGAAAGTATACCGCCTTGAGGAACGCCAGTTTTCAAATCACACCAGCAAGAAGAAGAATCTCCAACATGAACTGATTGCTGACGTTCCTGAAGGTAAGAAGAGAACCATTCCAGTGCTTTGGGAGAGACCATAACAGATGAAAGAATGGCTAACAGGATGTCGTGACTGACGGTATTAAAGGCATTCGAGAAATCAACCAATACTAGAGTAGTAACTTTGGTGTCTTCCAGCCCTGCCCTTATATCGCCAGTACTTTAAGGAGGGCGGAGACAGTGCTGTGCCCGGGCCTAAACCCAGATTGAAGAGGACTAATGACAGAATTATGATGAACAAAGTTGGAAAACTGTTTGTGGACACAGGCCTCAAGCACTTTGGATAAGAAGGGAAGGATAGAAATCGGACGGAAATCGGTGAGAAGAGAGGGATTAGGAACCTTAGGTAGTGGGCGAACATAGGCTTTGCGCCACAGGGAAGGGAATATTCCGGTGAACAAGGAAAAATTTATGATATGGGTAATCGAGGGTAGGAGATGATCTAGAATGGTAATGATCATACCACGGGTGATATTATCACATCCTACCGCTTTCGATTTAATGGAGAGAATGATTTTTCTGATCTCTCCCGGTTCAACTGGAATGAAATTGAAAGGATTAATTTGAGGACGCGTTAGATCTGAGATTAGAAAAAGAGTTTGCTGCTTGGTTAGACGATCCATTATAGGAACAGTGGAGAAATGTCGGTTGAGATCGTCTAAGTCAATTGAACTAGAACGATCTAAATGTCGCGATTTGCCGATACCCAGCGTTCCAAGGAATTTCCAAATATCGGCAGAAGACGAAGAATTGATAGTATCGAGAATATGGCGGCGTTTTGCATTGCGTATCATCTGGTTACATCTGTTCCTTGCAGCCTTGAACAGTGTCCAGTTCTCGTCAGTACGATCCCTTTTAAATATACGGAACGCGCGATTCCTACGTCGCATCGCCATTTGTATACCCCTAGTCATCCATAGTGCAGGTGGGCGTTTTAACTTGACCTTTTTGACGGGGGCATGGATGTTATAAAGTTTAATTACAACATCGTTGAAAATTGCAACCTTATCGTCAACTGAAGTGGCATCCGTCATAGGCTCCCAATCGACCACAGATGCATCCTCCTTGAGCTTCTCCATATTCATCCGTGCAAAACAACGCCTGTACAGAACCTTAGGCTTAGGTTTGGGAGGTTTCAGGATATACGAAAGGAAAATCATGTCGTGATGAGAAAAGCCAGGAGCGTCATGTTGACCGTGGGAGGAAACGAGGGAAGGATTCGAGGTAAGGATTAGGTCGAGCCAGGTGTCATCGCCGACAGTGTTATGATGAGTAGGTTTGAGTGGCAACACGTGAAGACTAGCTGACTCTATCAGGTGGAGGAGCTTACGGGACCGAGGGGAGTTGGGGGCAAGGAGGTTTGTGTTAAAATCACCCATGATGATATGATGTGCGTACTCCGAACCCAAAAATTCAAGTACTGATTCAAATTCAGTGAAGTAATCAACAGTGGGAGGACAGTAGACAACACCAATAATGGTTTTGGCTCCTTTGACACAGATTTCAAGGAAAATGAACCCCGCAGAAGCAGAATAATTTGCAGAGGAAGTAGCAAGTATTTTATACGGAAAGTCATTGCGAAGGTATATGGCCACACCACCTCCTCCCTTACCAATTCGATCATTCCGTATAAGAGCAAAACCAGTGAGAGAGTAAGTAGTGGACGGGAGATATGGTTTGAGCCAAGTTTCAGAGATCAAGATGGCGTGGACGTTGCTGTTATTAAACGAGTCATACAGCTCGCTGTAATGGGTAGGCACGCTTTGAGCGTTAATATGACACACATTCACCAACCGATTAGACTGATCATTGAAATTTTGTTGCATAAAGTCACCAAGGGTGTAGCTGAAAGAACAAAAACTTTCATCGCTAGAAGAGGCAGTAGATTGATTGGCAGAAAAATAAGACTCATTGTCTGACATAAATATAAGTAGTTAAATTAAAGAAATATATCAATATTAATATGCTAATGCTAAAAACAGAGTAACTAATAAGTGCAACTGCACCACCCGCCAGCCAACACATACACTAAAAGCAATTAAAACATAATATTCACCACAAATTACATAAAACAGAACCTGCTCACATTTTTAGTTTACTTTACAAAGTTAAAACCGTAGTTCCCAAATAGAAAATAGAATAAAAATATCAAAGTAAAGAAAAATAAAAATTAACAATAATTGCACACCCAAGACCCAATAGCAGACTGAGTAAGCGCATAGAAAAACGAAACATTGGTACTACTAAGTAGCTAGCTATTTCAGAACAATTACTTGGATCGTCAATATCAATTTACCATTACTGTCTATTTTGACAAGATGACATTTACGACAAATTATCATGAGTTGAGGTTGACCAAAATAAACATTGATGAGGGTAAAACCAATTCACTACTCAGTATTAAAACAGGAATAATAATAACAATTGGGGCACAAAACAAATGGCAGAATTAGACGGGACAACTACATAGCAGTAAGTAAAGATTATGAATATATGAAGCAACAACAAGAAATCAAAGTAAACATTCACCATAATGACGTAATGTGCTTTTCAGGCTCCCGGCAGCATCGATTCGTCTTCATCTTGTTGATGGAGTCGCGCCTGGCGCCTTAGGATACTTGGCTATCAAGGGCTTTAACTCGTCGATGGAAATAACCTTGTGCCGACTTCCATCAGAGGCTTTTATGCAGATAACGCCGTCTTGAGTCCAGCACGACCGCATGCTAAAGTGCTCGCGCGCTCTTCCGAAGACAAATTGCCTCGCCCTGGTCAAAAACTCCTTCACAGATATTTTGGAGCCTTTCAAGCTTGTCTTTGCTTTCCAAACTGAGGCCTTGATGTCCTTATTGGTGAACTTAACTATAATAGGCCTGTGATGCTCCTTGTTTTGGACTCCAAGCCTGTGACAGGCTTTAATTGAGGACACCGTTAGCTTTTTGAGGGCAAGCTTCGTATTGAGAATCTCCATTATGACCGCTGTACTGTCTTCATTATCCACTTCAGCAAGATCTTGAAAAATCAAGGCTTTCCGCCGCTGCCTGGTCTCCAGACTATCAATTTGTTTGGCACATTCACTGATTTGGCTTCGAAGCAGACCAAGCATAGAAAATATGAGCTCCCGGAAAGTGCGGAACTCTTCGGCTATCTTCGCCACCGTGTCCTTAGCAGGACCGGCACACTGGATGTGTGCTTCAAGCTCACCCATCTTCCGCAAAAAGTTATCCTCCAGGGTTTTCTGGGCAGCAAGGATTTCAGCAAGTTGAGACATTCTGTGATGTGTAGTGCTAATAAATGCTTTGTGCTAGTGCAGATGATGAGCTGGCAGGTGGTGTTGTTTTTATAGTGTTTATGTCACATATATGTGCCACAAACGTGAGTACTAGATATATTACTCGTGTAGACTAAGTACAGATGTAACTTAATCAGTATTTTGAATTAAATATATTTTAAACAAAATTCCAAATTAAAAAACGTCTTCACTTTTTTACACCTACCTCCGAAAAAAAAAACAAAAAAAAATTGCATTGGTACTGCACCCAAAACAGTGAAACTCTCGTGAGTAAATCGGCTAGTGCCAGAAACAGAACTTCAAAGACTCGTAAACTAGCACCAGATGCAAAAAACATACATAAAAAAACGATTAAACCATTGACAGGCTCTTTTGAATGAATAATTTAAAAAATCCCACTACAATATAATAGTTACGAAAAACAATATTAGCCATTCCAGGGCTCACAGACGAATAATGTTGGAGACTGGTACCTATTCGATTAATTGTCATAAATTCGGTCAACTAATCAGAAAGTTGAAGCTATTTGTCGATCCCAAAACAAATCTCATCATCTGCCTAGCCTTTTTTCCAAATATATTGGGGTCGGCTTCCAGTCTAACCAGATGTAGCTGAGTACCAGTATTTTACATGGAGCGACTGCCTATCTGACCTCCACAACCCAGTTACTGGGTAATACGATACTCCTTGGTAAAACTGGTTGTCAGACATTCGGGCTTCTGAGGACCCGTAACGACTGTCTAAGATCTACAAAAGACAGCCGGGACCAACGACTTAACGAACTGTCCGAGGCACGGAAGGGTCTTGGTATCTCAAGATAGTCACCCATCCACAGACCAACCTTGGCAAGCGAAGCTTAACCTGAACGATCAACCCGTGCAACTGTTATTACTTAGCCACAAGCCCTTACATTCCAAAATATATCTATTGAAAAGGAAGGGCAAAAACTCCAAGAGCACTTTTTTAAGTCAAGATGTTTCAAAATCCACGACCACATATACTATACATGACTCGCGTGGTGTGGAGACTATACTTATTACGCAGGACATCAAAAAAAGAGAAAAGGCAAGTGGCTACGAGCTGACTTAAAGTTATATCCTAACGTTTAGGGCGTGGAATCCCATGGGAAAGTTTTGGGTTCGAATCTGACCTTATTAATGGGAAAGGACCTTAGATTGAAAGGTCGTGAACGGACCCCATAGATTTGACAACCCGTTTTCCAAGTGTAGATCATTTAGCCAAGTCTGTTGGGTTTAGAATGTTTATAAGCCAATTAGCTATGGGAGTGTGAGTTAGTAAATACCACTAATTATTTCTTCCACTACTAAAGTAAATCACATGAATATTTGATACACTATAAAACTTTGTAAGCCGCCAGAAACTATAATGACCAGAAATTATTAATAAGTCTGGGAATTAAAGTAAGTAAAATGTAAAAATGAATTTGTTCCATGTTTAAATTATTCATTGATAGATCGTACAAAATTTAAAAAAATCGGTATCAGAGTTCCAAAAAAGGTGAACATCGTACAGATTTATTAGCGAGAACGATGTTTAATGCTTGTTGAGAAAACGTAATCAAGATTATTTTTAATTGACACACTATTTTATAGACTCGACACACAAAAAAGCACAACCCTGGCAGTCATGTAAAGAATACCCAAATGTTGCGGGATTTGGCACCAACGTATATTTTTCTAAATTCCTGTTTGTAAATGTGCCATTGGATTTTATTATTTATGCCAATAAAATATATTATATCTGTTGAAAAGATACGATAACTATAGCTCCTTTTTATCTATTCGCCTATTGCAAACATGTTAGAAAACATGCCTTCAGAAATAAGAATCACTATTTTAGTCCTTTCTTCTTGTCTGTTTACAATTTTATAAGTGTACATACATCAACGATTAAATAAATAATAATGAAAGTAGAACTCATTTTATATCAACATCAGAATAATGACATCGTGTTTCCGATAAAATTCTTTGATTATAGTACAAAGACATTCATTCAATACAGTAAAGTTAAGCGACTCAATCCCAACTTATATCAGCACTTTAAAACTATCTTTTATCTACAAAAGCCTTAACATCGGAGCAATTTCTCAGGATAAGCCCTCGTCGATCGACCCCGACGTTGACAGATGACAACCCTCTATTACAGATTATAGAACAAAACACTCGACGGTGCTTGTAATTAAACGATATTTTATAGATGTTTTTGTTAAAACTATTAAATCATATCGTAACAATGTCGGTAATGAACCTGTTATGTATACTTTCGGTAATAATACAGCCAGTGAATAACCTCCACTAGGTATTGGGTCTCAAAACGAACAGTCTATAATGACCCGACTAATATTGTGAATTTGTAATATATGTATATCGTTGCAGTCAACACGATTGTTCAGTTAACTAGTGACTAAAATTTTTAGTTATTTGAAGAGTCATCTGAATATTTATGTGGCAGGTAGCTAGGACATCGACGTGCAAACTGTATGCATGAATTCAGCACAAGCTTCCAGAACCGTAGATTTATTTTTGTGGGTTATAAAAATATGTTGATTCAGGGAAAAGTGCAAAATGAACGCAATCATAATACATAATAAGGAATGACATTTTTTTCAATAACCGGAAAAAAATTGCAACCCTTTCATGTGCAGAAGATTGCACTAAATCTATGGTGACATTATTTGTGTAGAGAAGAACTCGATTCTTACTTTCCGTACATGATTTTATGGTCAGTATCTGAGAATCGTGAGTTGAACTCCAGGCAAACACTTTACTTTGTGTAAATTATTTTATCATCAATGCTCTCAAAACGGAAAAGATCGTGAGGAAACCGGCATGTCCTAGAACGAGAAATTCGAAGACATGTGACATCTACCAACTCGCACTGGGCCTACGCGGTAAATTATGGCCATCTCTCACTCATTGAGAGTAGGCCTGTGTCCTAACAATAGGAACAACATAGGCTGATTATGTATCTGACAACGATACGAATTAGAAAATGTGTGTTAAAGTTCTCAGATTTAGAAAGAGAGAGAGAGATTTAGGCTTCTTCACGCCTTTGGCGACGACACAACACCCACTACTTCATCAAATGAATAGTGCATTGCAAGTGACAAGTTCATCATTTACCAGAACAATGAGGCGCCCCGCATATACAGCGTGATGTACTTAGTAGAAGTAATACTTGTCATAATTAATTACAACCGTTCCATTGTGTCTGGCTCAAAATGCGAACCTATCAGACGCGTTCCGACCTGTTCAGACTTGTTTGCTTAGGGTTCCCGCTCGGCCTATTTATTTAACTGGTGTTTCTTTCGTAGTCTTTGTTTCGTGAACACATTTTTGTGTAGGGATGGCCACGTCTAGTCTTTAATTCTTCATCTTTTCGAGTCGATGGTATTTTATATTAGTTGGGACTTGGGCACTATAGGAGTTTATGTCATTAGCTGGATATGTGGCGTTCATCAGATGTCGTATTGTTTTTGGATCAATAGTTGCCACATTGGGTACTCTCTCGTGATAAAGTATCAGTTTTCAGGCGTTCCTCATTGATATAATGCAATAAGTATTAATAGAACTTTTGACGGTACTTCGAAGCTGCCTTGCTCTAAGGGCTCCTGCATACGCTTTGCACCTGTCTGGGAATCCTTAATTATTTTATTGTGATTGACTGAATTTACTTGGCCAAAGTACTTATTTAAATGGTGCCTACTTCTAGTTAAATTAATTTAAGATCCTTCTACCCAATGCCACTGATTATTGTCAGAATATAAAATAAATCTCTCATTAAATACATGAGATATTTGAAATGCGTAGGTAATAGGAGAAAAGTGTCCCCATGTCTAATTTAACGTCTCCATGTAGTTTTCACAGTACTTAAAGATGTTATAAAATTTAGAAAAACACATAAGAATGTTCTGGAATCCCTATATTTCCAATACACCCACCAACCCTACGCTTCTAGCAAGTCACGCGAGTAATTAATGTGGAAACGAAAGGTATCTGTTGTAACGAATCGTTTGCGGTAACCGTATTTTGAGAACTTGAAACACTGCGGAGTTTCGTCTGCCGAAATGGCTTGTCATTTGAAAAGTGAGCTTCGATCGATTGTTCATTATTAGGGTAAACAGATTAACGGTATTTCTAATTTACTAACGGTTTTACTAATGGTAATGTACCTTTGGGAAAATCCGTCTGAGAAAATTAGTCGTGAGAGCCCGAACTACAAGCGTAAGAGAACAATTGTTTTAGTAGTTTCTAATTCATATAGTGGGCATTCGGCAAAACTTAACTAATTCTTAAATGTTATTAGTTTTGCTGAATATACCACGAGGCAAGTAGCTTTGTGACACAGACACGATGTGTAGTTTTATCATTTGTTTGGCACAGGTCAAAAGGGTAAATGCGTAATATACCTACCTACTATGAGTAGGAATCGTGGACGTCGTAAAATGCGACTAAGGGACTTACTAGGGAATGGAAAGTAGCATTCTCTACGCATTTTACCACCATACTACGATTGCCAACCCGTCTGCTAACCGTGGCGATTAATGCGAACTCCCCCTTCCGAGGTTGCCCATATCCAGCCGAGGACATTTTTCGGCTGAAATGATTATGATGACTGGCCTGCCCCACTGCTGGGTAAAGGTCTCTTCTCAGACAGAGCATACACGAGCATAGACGATCAAGATTCCAAATTTGTATTAATTTAAAGTCCAGGTTTCCCCTTGACTCCACCGATCTCAGTGATGCCGAAGGTAAACTTTAAAAGGTCAACATATGAACTAAACAAGTCACATTGGATGCCCGGACTCAAATCAACAGACGTATATGAGAGCTGAACTAAACCTTTGGGCAATCACGATAGTAACAATTACTTCTAATATTTTACGGCCAATCAAAATTTAACACACCAATTTCATTAATCAAAAGTCCCCGGATATAGGATGACGTATGGGTTCCAACTATTAAATACGGAACGACCCGAACTAAGTTCGGATCTAACTCGTAAACAGGGTCATAAAATCCGTCACGTAGGTTTCCGGTCAGTTGCTTTGTATTAAGTTTTTGGTAGCGTGTTTGTAGTCCTGATAATGTCATAAAATATTATTACGGAGATATCATAAAGTTTTTGTGTTTTACGAAAATACTAGAGAAAGTATGACAAACATTATTGAGGGGCATGTGGCTAAGTAATAAAAGCAGCAAGGGTCGATTGAAGTTAACGCGCTACGCTTATGTATTTAGTCCAAAGATGGGACCTCTACGTGCTTTAAAAAGCACGTTAACCCGTTGGTACCGGCTCTCATTCGTAGATCACTGACAGTTGTTACGGGTCGTCAGAAGCCCGAAAATCTAACAACCAGTCTTACCGAAGGAAAGATAACTCTTTGGTTATTTTGATTACCCAGTAACTGAGTTGTGGAGATCAGATAGGCAGTCGCTATATATATTACAAAATACTGGCATTCAGTTGTTGGTACTAGTTAGACTGGAAGCTGACGGTAACATAGTTGGGAAAAGGCTAGGCAGATGACGAGTAAGATATTTTTATTTTACAACAACTGTTACAACATTTTGGTCTAAAGATAACTCATGTTAAACTGTAGTATGTCCTTTATATGTAGTCAATGGCAGGGAGGGTCAGGTAACAGCTATCACAGACCCTACATAGTATAAAACAAAGTTGCATTTCGTGTCTGCAGGTAAGCTTAGATCTTCTAAACTACGCAATGGAGTGTAATGTGGTTTTCGTCATTAGACAGAGTGATTCAAAAGGAAAGTTTATATGTATAAAACGCAAGGGAAGACGTTGATAAAAGCTAGTACCTACCTATTTTATTTTTATATAAAAATTTAATACAAATATCACATGGGCTCACAATATCTCACAAAAGTGATGTGCACGTCTTTTCACATCGTTCTCAAATGTCAACATGTATATTTAACAACATGTGTGTTGTATGTGACGGCGCGTCTACGTCAAAATCAAAATGACAGTGTCAAGAGTGGCTTGACTGTGATTGTCAAAGCTACTCTAGCGGAGCGTCGTGTCGATGGTAGCGGGGCAGCCATCTTGAAAAGGCATTCTTTGACGGAACGGCGCCAGCGCACCACGTCCTCGACGAATCGCTTCCCATTGCGTCAATCATAGTGATTTTTGAAAATAAAACTAGAGATTTAAGGACTAGAGATTATTCTTTTATTATTAGATGATTGATTTGAGTAATATTGTAATTTTAGAAGAAAATAATTATAAAAGTTGATTTTTGTGTAAAGTGTTCGGTTTTATTCACCGCCTTATTTCCACGCCCTGCGAGATGAGTTCTGATGATGGCCCTCCTGCGCCTTCATCAGAAGTGGGATCTAACGGACTGCATGGTGAAGCAAACCCACCAGATAAAACAACTGCTGAGCAACTTTTGTGTAACATGGAAGCGTTATTTACCCGAGTTTTAGCAGCGCAACAGACACCAACTGTGAGTACTAATCAAACACCGTTGTTAAAGTTTGATCCAGATGAGTCAGACGCAGATATCGATGGCTGGTGTAAACTGACAGAAGCAATCGTGCAACATAAGTGCCTGGAAGGAATTAACTTACTCGTGGCTCTGACGGGTGCGCTGAAAGGCCGTGCAGCTGCATGCCTTACTAAGCTGAATTTAAATGATATTACATGGAGTTCAGTGAACGAGATTTTAATCGCAAGGTTTGCTAAGCCGAGACTTGTTCAAGATTTCTTCGACGACATCTTACGATTCCAAATAGGCGTTAAAGAGACGGCATCTGAATGTGCTCTTCGGTTATGGAACCTCATTGAACGAATTCCCGAAGCCTCGATGCCTGAAGAAGTCATAACTGGATTTGTTATATCGGTGCTTTGCCAGAAGGATGGATTAATACGTCGTGAATTAAATGCGCAAACTGTTACGAGTCGAGCTCAATTGTTCCGTATCCTTGGCGGAATATCACTTAAGCGACGTTTGGATGCTGAATCCCAAGAACCTGAAGCCAAGCGAGCTCGTGTAACGGAAAGATTCAGTGGTAAGTGCCACTTCTGTGGATTGGCTGGTCATCGTATAGCCGAGTGTAGGAAGCGACGTGACGATACTGGATCGAAGTCGCAAGATACTTCAAGTTCAGCACATACAATGGAGAAGAAGGCTGCTGTGACCTGCTACACGTGTGGCCAACCTGGGCACGTGGCGACTGTGTGTCCGGACAGGAAGAATGGTGGCGGAGCTGCAGTCAAAGAAGTATATCAATGCGAGCACCGCCCTTCCAGGGGTACTTTGAGGACATCTTCCGGTGAGCCAGTCTCTTTTTTATTTGATAGTGGGTCATCTTGTTCTCTTTTAAAAGAAAGTTTCTGTGACAAACTTTTGGGTATTGTGCGTAAGAGTCTCGTTTATCTTAGTGGCATAGGTGGTGATGATGTACAAAGTACAACCCAAATTCAAAGCGATGTGACAGTTGACGAACTCACAGTAAATTTACTTTTTCATGTTGTCCCATATAGTCATATTTCTGATCCTATTATAATCGGTAGAGACATTTTTGAGCAAGGTTTATGCGTCAAAATTGACAATGACAATCTTATATTTTATTCCAAGGAACAAACTCATTTTTGTGACTCAAATAGGCTCGACTTTACAAAAATTGACACGGATTTACAAGGACAGGATTTAAAATAGCTAATATCATTATTAAACAAATATTCTGACTGTTTCACCGAAGGCATTCCTTCCCGCCGGGTTAAAACAGGAACATGTGTCATTAATTTGGTAGATCCTCATAAAACGGTGCAACGGTGTCCATATAGGCTAGCGCCAGTAGAAAAACAGATAGTCAGAGAAAAGGTTCAACAATTGCTAGATGCTGGGGTAATTCAGGAAAGCTCCTCCCCCTTCGCCAGCCCCATACTTTTAGTTAATAAAAGGGATAACTCATACAGAATGTGCGTGGATTACAGGGAATTAAATTCTAATACGCAGGCTGAGCATTATCCTCTACCGCGTATTGAAGAGCAAATAGATCGGCTTACCGGGGCAAATCATTTCTCATCATTAGATATGGCATCAGGGTTCCACCAAATTTTGATGCACCCTGATTCTGTAGAGAAAACAGCATTCGTCACACTTGAAGGGCAATATGAGTACCTTGCTATGCCTTTCGGGCTGCGAAATGCTCCATCAGTCTATCAGAGGTATATCACTAAGGCTCTGAATAATTTAACAGATAAGCCACTGATCTATTTGGATGACGTTCTGTGCTACTCTGTTGACGTAACTGAAGGTCTGCAGCGCTTAGACAAGGTTTTGGGTGCTTTAGCAGAAGCTGGGTTTACATTTAATCTCCAAAAGTGTAAGTTTATGAAGCGTAAAATAGAGTATTTGGGATATTCGCTCCAATCTGGTGAATTAAGGCCGAACTCGCGGAAAATACAAGCGCTGGTAGATTCTCCTCAACCTAAAACAGCCACTCAGGTCCGACAATTTCTTGGACTTGCCTCTTACTTTCGTAAATTCATTCCCGATTTTACACGCATCGTGGGACCGTTGTATCCTCTTACGAAATTAAAAGGTCCCATTAACTGGACTCAGAGGCACGAGGAAATACGTAACGTTATAATAAAAATACTAACATCTGAACCGGTTCTTACTATCTTTGACCCGGAACTACCAGTAGAGCTGCATGCCGATGCAAGCTCAGAAGGGTATGGAGCTATTCTCATACAGAAACAGAATAATCTGCCGCATGTCGTGGAGTATTTTAGCCGACGCACGTCGGAAGTCGAATCACGCTACCACTCGTATGAATTAGAAACGTTAGCAGTTGTACGAGCGGTAGAACACTTCCGGCATTACCTTTACGGTCGACGTTTTGTAGTTTTTACGGATTGCAATTCCCTAAAAGCCTCAAAATCTAAAAAAGATCTCAGTCCTCGCGTCCATCGATGGTGGGCTTTCTTACAAGCCTACGATTTTGATATTATTTATCGTGAAGGACGAGGAATGGAACATGCGGACTATTTCTCGAGAAATCCTCTTCCTGATATCGATGCTGCCAGCACATCTTCCGAGAGTACACAGGCAAAGCAGGTTCAGTATATCGAACTTCATCAAGATTGGCTTTCCGTCGAACAAAAGCGTGATAGCGAGATACAAGATCTAATCACGAAACATAATGATAGTGGTTTTCCCGACTCGGTAGCTGACACATACGATGTTAGGGAAGGTATCCTTTACAGAAAAATTAACCGAAACAAAACCGTTTCTTGGTTGCCAGTAGTTCCACGGTATTTAATTTGGACGTTAATTAATCACACTCATAATGAGATACAGCATTTAGGCAAGGATAAAACATTAGATAAACTTTATGAGCAGTACTGGTGTCCCGAGATGTCGAAATGCGTGCGTAAGTTTATCGACTCGTGTATTATCTGCAAAGCATCGAAGGGCCCATCGGGAGCTCAGCCCGTTCAGCTCCATCCAATCCCAAAAGTCTCTGTGCCATGGCATACCATACACATTGATTTTACGGGGAAGCTTAGCGGGAAGAGTGATCGAAAAGAATATTGCTCTGTAATAATCGATGCTTTCACCAAATATGTTTTACTTGAACATACTTGTTCTTTCGACGCCAAGAGTGCGATACGTGCTCTACAAAAAGCAGTTTGTCTGTTTGGAGCGCCTCAACAAATCATTGCCGATCAAGGTCGTTGTTATATTAGCTCTGACTTCAAAAACTTCTGTGCTGAGCATAAGATATAGCTTCATTTCATTGCGACGGGCTCTAGCAGGGCAAACGGACAAGTTGAGAGGGTTATGCGTACTCTCAAAAGCTTGTTAACCATTGTTGAAAACGATCCCAATAAAACGTGGCGCGATGAACTAGAAAACATTCAACTCGCACTCAACAGCACCAAATCTGCCGTTACAAAATACTCACCCACAGAACTTATGTTAGGAATTCGTGCACAATCGTTAGGTATGGCTAAGCTAAACTCGCAGGTCCATGGTCAACGAGATCGTTTAGACCTTGATACTATAAGGGAAGATTCATCAGCTAATATTGAAAAAGCCGCAAAATCTGAGGTAATTCGTTTTAATCGAGGCCGCGCAAAAATAAAACCGTTTACAAAAGGTGAATTTGTATTCCTCAAAAATAGTGAACGGAGTCAAACCAAATTGGATAGGAAGTTTAGGGGTCCATTTGTTATAACTACGGTACTAGACAATGACCGGTATGAATTAAAAAGTTTAGGTGGTAGTTCCCATTGAATGTACAAGTATGCCCACGAGAATTTGCGCCCAATACCCCAAGGTCATGATGGATTGCTTGAAATCACTACTAATCTCTTGAATTACGATGAGGCCGAGACGGCGCCAGAAGATGTAACTTTAACTGATCAAGACGACGCAATACCTTCAAACGACTGTGATACTTTGACTGTATGCTCGGATACTATTTCCGCCGACTCTCGGACAAACACAGCCGGTTCAGACACTCTCAGTGTACAATCTGATCCTGAAACATGGGATATACAAAATGAAATAGAAATTTATGCTGAACAAGATAACCTGCAATTATAGGTATGCCATCATTACGTTTTATGTTATGTATGTTATGTACATGTTTGCTTATGCTGTCGATCCTGGTGGATAGTGACATCCGGGTTCGCTGAACGAGGAAGGATTCACTAGTCCAGTCCAGATGTAAGGTAGTCTATCCTGGTCAATGTGTGTCTGCTGGGCCAGAAGTAATGAAAGTGGTCTATCCTGGTCGAGGTTTGTCATCCGGGCCGTACCTGAAGGGTTTGGTTGAAAGGATGCATTCACTCGGACCAGATGTATTGCGTTAGTTGACTGTTCGAAGCGACAGTGTCGTCCGGGCCAGACTTAAGTGGGTTGGTTGAAGGGACACACTCGTCCAGTCCAAGTCATTTGCGATGATGTTCTTAGTTCAAGTATTATTGCATTGATGTCGATGACGATCATCCATTCAGAAAAGTAATATTATTAGCAGGATGATCGAGCGGATGTCCTAGTGATTAGAAAACTGTTTGTTCTAGATACATATTAACGCCCGAGGACGGTCGTATGTCAGTCCGGCCGTGACGGCGCGTCTACGTCAAAATCAAAATGACAGTGTCAAGAGTGGCTTGACTGTGATTGTCAAAGCTACTCTAGCGGAGCGTCGTGTCGATGGTAGCGGGGCAGCCATCTTGAAAAGGCATTCTTTGACGGAACGGCGCCAGCGCACCACGTCCTCGACGAATCGCTTCCCATTGCGTCAATCATAGTGATTTTTGAAAATAAAACTAGAGATTTAAGGACTAGAGATTATTCTTTTATTATTAGATGATTGATTTGAGTAATATTGTAATTTTAGAAGAAAATAATTATAAAAGTTGATTTTTGTGTAAAGTGTTCGGTTTTATTCACCGCCTTATTTCCACGCCCTGCGAGATGAGTTCTGATGATGGCCCTCCTGCGCCTTCATATGTATCAACATGAATGACGTAATCATGTTTTTGTAATGATTTGGAGTTACTTGCCTATTCTTTTCCATTGAAAAAATGCTTATATGCATATGCTTTGCTTTGGAATGGGTAACTAGATTCCTTTTTCTGCATGAACGATCACTTGACAATTCAAAAGTGACTGTAAATGATTTATTCGAAAAAAATAGTTTTGAGATTGACATAATGATTTCTAGATAATGTTATGTATGATCCCAAGTAACTCTGGTTGCTAGCTCAAACAAAAATAAACATAAAACTTTCATAAAAGTAACTATTTTTCCTTGGTCTGACAAAAGTACTTCTCGTATCGTCGACCTTTTTATTGAGCTACTCGTAACATAATAATATGTTACCGTCCAAACTATTATTATTGCAAAGTTTTTATAAGTTTTCCTCAGAACACTTCGACTTTAGTTTAGCTGTAAGAGAAAATCAAGACCAGTTGACATTCTTCCTAAACTTTTTACGATATTGGAGCAGTAACTGAAGTAAAGAACTAAGTTATAATGAAAAGTATTTAATTGGTTATTTAAACGACGTGGAACGTACGTCAGTCCAACTTTTCTGGTTTGATATTTTATTACCATACCTGTTAGTTTTGATTTTCCATTATTAAGGTATTTTGGATTATTTTCAGTGAATAACGTGAACAGTGTAAAATGCAGATGGTATCTTCTATACGTTCTGAGAAAACATTAGGAATTATACAAGGACAAGAACAGATAGCCCCTGCGACATGGGACTGCCCCGTTAGTCTCGTGGTCGCAAGCGCGACTGCTGAGCGTGGGGTCCTGGGTTCGATTTCCAGTTCGGGTAAATTGTTACTGGGTTTTTCCATTAGGAATTTCTTAGTAACAGCCCGGAGTTTGTAAGTTGCGGTGCGTTGGGCCTGCGCCTGATCTCTCTCCGGTTGTGTCGGATTGCCGTCCCATCGGAATATGAGAGTGAGGGAAGAGTGAGTGCTCCTGTGTCTGCACACACTTGAGCACTATAATATCTCCCGCGCCGATAGCTAGTTTCCGTTGAGACTGGCCGCCGTGGCCGAAATACGGTCTGGAGGACTATATATACATGGGACTTAATCTGCCGAAATGTGGGTGTACTACAAGTACACCTCTGCCTTACTTTCTGAGGAATACAGGCGCGATGTTATGTTATGTTAAGAATGAACAAAATACCAAAACAGAACTAAAAGACAACACAGTCAAAACCAAAACGTAATTTACACCAGAAAAAACTACAAAGGAATTTACAATGGACTCTCAATCGGGGGTTTCCAGCAGAAATATAGCGAAATATACTCAACAATATGTCCCGAAAACCGAGAAGAACCGTTTCAAAGCCCGACTTCGTTTCAAATGGAAATCTGGATGTGAATTTTCATGCAAATTTCCCCGAGGTGTTATACATGGGAGGCTGTAACGCGGATGTTAAAATCTCAGCATAAATTCTATTCATGTATGGTAACGTTGTTATGGGGTGGTACGCTTTTGTTTTGGGCCCCATAGATTTTATAGCCACTGTCTCTTTAGGGAGTAAATCCGGGAAATTTTGGTGCATTGTCGATGTAATGTGACGTGAAATTGTTATTTTTAATGTGAAATTTGTGAATGTGATATTTTGTTCTTTAAGCCATTCCATTTGATGATTTCCCATCCAGAAAAAAAACCACTCCAGCCGTTTAGACTGTGACCAAAAAATTACAGAATATTTTCATTTTATAAATGGCGAAGTTATTACTCTGATCTGCGTCGGTGCTACGGGGCATGTTTTTACCAGGCAGGCCAATTATAGAACCCCAGAACATATAATTTTATAAAATATAATTGAATGAGTAGGTTTTCTAAATTCAAATATTCTGATTATTCAACATCAAAACAAATCCAATTTAGTTTCACTGGTAATAAATATGAAACTCTGAAACTAATAAAAAAGCCAAATTGAATAAACCAGTCAACTTTACGTCTGATGAAAAGTATGATCATAGTTACACTCAAAACATTTTTGCCGAAACTAAAACAAACTTTAGTAAAACTAAAACAATAAAATAATTTTAGTCGGCGACCTCTCACTAAATTATCACTGTTTCCGTATTTTGACAGTGTTATTCATAATTTAAAGGACGAGGACCTTTAGTTCCAAAGTTTTGGGATTGCAAAGTTATTTAATACTGTCACGTTTCAGCGGTTTCATTTTGTCTTTTTTGGGAAGGAACTAATGAAGAATGATTTATTGTTTGGCCTCGTGAAATGAGACTGAATTTCCTTAGATTTTTTACCAATTCATCATCATCAGCCCTGCTGACAGGCATCTCGGTCATCATTTAACCCAATCCAAGGATGCCTACTCCTTCCAGCTACTCAACCTGCCAAGATTCTCGAATGATCTAAAAACACCGTGGAAACTCATGTTACATGTACCTATGTCAACTCAGTGAGTGACTGACTCTTTTGAATAAATCCGCGACCCTGGCAGGAAAGTCTGCTTAATAGGCTCAATTTACATTGCCACAGAAAAGGAAAGGAAGCGAAGTTTTACTACGGAGATTATACATAACAAAGAATTTTATGTCAATTGTGTAGCGCACAAACTAGCTACGAGCTTGTGAGTGCGGAAATTCCTGAAAACTCTCCAGAAGACGCACAACTTGTTATTTAGCTCGCATTTAATTTGTAATATATAAAAAATAAATTGTATTCCGTTCCGCGGCAATGTAAATTAAGCCTTAATGCTCTCCACATATAGCTGCGATACGACTACAGTAGAACAATTCTTATGAAAACTTCATGGAAATTGTTCTACCAGAATCGTGTCGTCATCGTGTTGAGCCTCTCTGCGGTACCTTTTAATCTACTCGTAGATTAGTTTGACAACTTTAACAAGAAATTATAAACATGTGGCTAAATATGTTGAAACATAATCGAAGTTTTGATTGATCGGCGCCAGTTCATTGAAGATTTAATTACAATCAACTGGATATGGATTGGGAACTATTAAACTTTGCCTTTGTATTTCGGATCGGAGGTTAGAGGCGGATTTTGCTTTGGTGAAAATGGTTTTCAGTACTAAATGAACGGTTGAGAGAAACTTTCGGAAAAAAATCGGTTGATTGGTTTGGAGAATGGTTTTGGTTTGGCTTTTAAGGTTCCGTAACAAAATGGTAAAAACGAACCCTTATGGTGAGACGCAGTCTGTCTGTCCGGCTTTCTTTCACGTTGGACGTGACTGCGCGTGTCGATTGTTTCAATGATGAGAAACTCACGTGTCTATTCGCGTCAGTTTGAGCCCCTCCATGCAAGTTAGGTGACAGAATCAGCGAGAGTGGATTTCGTCCTACATCCATTGCTAGATGCACTTTAGTTTAGCCAGAGCTTAGGAAAAGACAAATCGAACTGTAATTTTTTTAAGCTCTGGCTAAACTGAACTTGAAACATACTATGGCTATTTCAGAACAGGATTTATGCAGTAATATTATAATATTAGATTTAAACTGAACGACCGCATTATGAGCTCTATATTTCGTTACAAAACGCGGACACTGGCCGCTCAGCCGCTGAACGAAAGTGGAGCTGGGCTGGCTACATCATCTTGTTGCATTTCAAAGCAGCAATACGTAGAAATCACCACTCAGTGAATTTCAAATCCCAGGAAATGACTAAGCGACAGGCCCAGAAATGGTGACGGGAAGAGCTGGATCTCTTCTTAAAGAATTGGCCCAAAATCGCAGCAGAGCAGGAAAAGTGGAAAGAGGAAAGGGAAGTTTTTGTCCTGCAATGGGTCAATAAAAGCTTTTAGTAATAATAAATTAAGCTAAACGAAAATAGAATTTTAATCAAATTCGTTAACACTAGAAGTGCGGGCGTCTCAAATTTGACCCATTTCGATGTTCATCCTGCTCTAATTAATATTTTATTATGCATGTAATCGTAATTTTTTATGACTTTTCATGAAATATGATGATTATTATATTTACTATTTATACGAGACTTCAACCACGTAATTGCAATACCCATATTTTTTATCCAAATTTACCTCAGTCGGTATGTTCAGCGCTTCTAGTGTTAATAAATTATTATCTTCAAAACGCAACAATAAAATGTTCTATAAACTGTACCTTCCTAAACTCAATAGAGCCTCCATCCAAATTTAGTTATTATACCTGGACCGACCCAAAATAATATTTACATTTAAAACCACTGAAGGATATTATGAACTAATCAAAATAATAGTTTCGACTTCCCAATTTGAACCGAAACTAACGACGAAGCAATTTGAAGTTTAAATTCGGTAACCAGGTTCAGAAGGGGTTCAACACGATAGGCGTAAATATCAATATTATTGTTTATCATCAATCCTCCGCATAGCTTATTCGCAACTATGTTGAGGCGGCTTTCAGTCGAACCGAGTGCAGCTGAATGTCAGTATTTTATATGGAAGGACTGCCTACTTGAGCTCCATAAGCCACTTACTGGGTAATACGGTGTGCTTTGTTAAGATTTGTAGTCAGGGCTTCTGACGACCCGTAAGGCTTGTCAAGGATCCACGTACTTTCCGAGAAACTGGCAAGGCGGCCAATCGCAACGAAGATTAGCTAGGTACACAGGAAATATTATACTGACAAATATGTACACACGACTGGGGAAAGATCAGGTGCAGGCTCAACAGGTCTCTAAATGTCACTTTTCACTAACCTCACTGTTTGCATAGTCTTCATTGCTACGGCAGTACCTTAGTATTTTAACATGCTTTCGCACGTAACAAAATTTTCTACAACATTAGGCAGTCAAAAGTTGAAGGAAGAAGTTTGTTAACCATGCTCAAAAATATTCCACGTACACGAACTTGGACACTATTTATCTCAAAATTTTACGATGGCATTAAGCGTACAATTTCATTTAATCAACTAGATATCTAACAAAAAAATGCAAATTGATGAAATATTTTAAAAAATTTAGTGATAAGCGACTTAATTAACTTTTTTATAGTGTCCCAATTTTTTACTAACCTGCCAGCAATCGCGCAGCCTTTAATGTTCCCACTACTGATGCTGGGACATAGGACGCCTCTCGGTTAGAGAAAGTCGGCAATAATCCACTACGTGGTCTCAGTGCGGGTTGGTACATACATTAGATACTGAGGTCAATAAATTATAACTCATCCTGTACATCTATAGAGGTTGACTACACACACACACCATGAACACAAACACACACACTAACTCAGATGTGTCAGCTACACATTATGGCTAACACATCTATCTAGGTATATTCCTCAATCTAATGATCTTTAAATCCTCTCAAGTTTGGCACTGGCATATATGGCACTAAATAACGTAAAATAACTAATGTCTCGAAGGAATTAAGCAAAGAGCCTTATATTCTTGAAGCCAAAAACAAAAATAATACGACTGTTCTTTCCTGTACATTATTGTAGTAAGTAGGTAGTGCAGAAAGTAATAAGTTTCGGAGTCTTGTAGGAAATCCTTGCCTGTCAGTGACTTAAGCTGAGTTCTACCGCGATCTATAAACTCAACAGGTAAAAGTCAGTTTCTGGAGGAAGAACTACTCATTTGTTTAATAGTTGATGCTGATTTAAGACTTAACGTTAATAATCGTAAAATCGGTATCCGTAATATCGTAATTTTGTTTTTTATTTTGTTTATAATTGAATTTTTATTTCATTAAAAGTATTGCTTTTTGTATAGTTTCTGTGCGTGTCCCAATAAATACTTTTTCTTTATTTATTTATTTATTTCCCAGTGTCCGTTCGAAATATGTTTTTAGGGTACCGTACCCAAAGGGTAAAACAGGACCCCGTTACAACGCTTCGCTGTCCGTCCGTCTGTCACCACGCTGTATGTAATGAACCGTGATAGTTAGTTGAAAGGATACCGGCGAGAGAATTGTTGATGAAATTATTAAGCGTCTACGTATGTCACCCTACTAGATACCAACGAAATAATTTACTAAGTTTTATCAAATCAAACATAAGTACTAATAAAGTCTGAAAAAAAAAATATCATAATAAAGAGCTTATTTGACTAGATTATTGATGCTTTATGAAATAATCATGGCTTAGTAATTTTTCTTTCTTGCTCGACTTCATGACTTTTGGCTAAGCGATACTTTTAATGTTGCCATGTAATATAAATCTTAGTCAACTCACATACGCTGTAGCTTTACGTATTGCATTAATATACTTAGGAGATATATTTCTGTATCAGAATACAAATGTTAAAATAAAAATGATTGCTTGTGCTAAAGATTATAGCGGTCATAATTTTTTAATACGTACATATGACATCGTAGTGCAATTCGAGTATGGCAACATCGCAAAAAAAAAACATGACATTTCAATTGTCAATCGGCCGGCACTGATAACTTGTCGTTGTTTTCGCGTGCGTCTCGTTATTTTGTTTTCCATCGATTTTCCGTGATTTTCTACTTCATTGACTGCTTTTGCTTATGGACTCTGAGATTTACGGTTCCCTGTGTGACTAGTGCTTGCCTAAGGATTCTGATTGTTTGCCTTTACGACGACATTTTTCTGTGACTCTGGATTCCGATTCTGCCTGATACCTTGGATTTTGCTGTGTGTGCATCGATTTGTTTATCACGATGAGTAGCCGTGTAAGGCCTACACGCATCATGTGTGTCAACTGCAACATATTATGTGTCAATAAAATGCGCCGATACCCGGCATTGGCATCGAGAGTTAGATGTTGCGCTCATACAATGACTGAAGTATGATATCTAGGATGGGCCAGACATCAACCATATATCACAGCACCCACAGGTTTTCTTGATGACATTGTGGTTAGAGAAGATGAGGAATAAATATTTAAAAAACAAAGTTGTTTTTTTTTTCTATATGTATATCAATGACCTACCCTTATCATGTAATGAATCATACCATATCTATAACTAACTGCTCTAATGATAGTTGACTGAGACTATTAAATAAATATTATTCTGAACATATAATTAAGTAGGTAAGTACCTGCCTACTTACTTACGTGGACCATGTGGCAGACCTACGCACGTCGGTTGGACTTAATATCCTGAATATACGTAGTCCGTAGTTTATTTTATATTTAAAATGCATTTCTATCAATGATATTTTGAGCAATAAGTAGGTATATATATATCTTTTTCAATAAGTCTGTTGTTGACGAGACATAACCTCTAAAACTTCAACCTGAAATATCTTAAATTCCTGACTTCCTATAAAAGTATAACTGAAGACAAAACTGTTCAGCAATTCAATCACTATACTTTTAAATATTTTTCATAGGAAGACGCTAAAAAAATATGTCAACAAAAATTTGTTCGGGAGTTCGCCACTGTTCTTTCACAGATGATGTATTTGTGTAGCCGCTATTACAACAAATACTAAAAAACAGAATGAAATAAATATTTAAGGGGCTCCCATACAACACACTTGATTTTTGCCGTTTTTAGAGATAATGATAATTTCCGTGGGTGTTGTAGAAGGCGACTACAAAACTTACTAGAGAATGGGCAGCGGCGTTTTCTATGTTGTTTACCACCATACTGGGATCGCCAACCCGTCTGCCAAGCGTCGCGTTCATGGAAAAACCCCCAATTTGGAGGAGGTCAATGTCCAGCTGTCTCTGCCTGTCAAAAATCCGAAAACCTGACTGCATAAAAAGTGAACATACTGGAAACCAGAAAATTCTCATACAGTCGGAGGCAATAAAGGTCTTTATTGTCAAATTTAAGAAGATGCCTCTCCTACAGCATGAAATTACTATATTTAATCTCTTAAAAAAATATCTTGTAAACATTGTTTTTCAAAAATTACGGAACCCTTCATGCGCTACTCCGACTCGCAATTGACCAATTTTTTCAAATCTGTATTTTCCCTAAAATGTGAAGTTTTCGAAAAGAATACATAATTTTAGTATTGATCCTACTGTAGCGGCATATACACTACCATGTGAATTACGCATCATAATAAACTCACACAAAATTCTGCATCGCGCAAGAAAAGTTTACTGCGCAACTAGCAACTGTGGCGAGCAATGGGTAGCTCGCCGCCCGGTAAGGACCAGGCTCGGGTCGATGGCGCGTAGTGTTCCACGCGCGCCTCAAAGAGATGTCAGCAGCGCTGAAGGGGTCTACTAGGACCGATGCCTGCCGGGGTCGCGTGATTGTTCGAAAGAGATACCGTGACCCTGGCACATGGGCAACTGATGGAACACGGGTGGGTTTTAGTCAGTAAAAGTCTGACACGCCCTCCCGCTCCGCCCAGAGCGGGAGAAGTCATTTGATGATTTCCCATCCTGAAAAAAAAAAAAAAATATATACACTACCATGTGAATTACGCATCATAATAAACTCACACAAAATTCTGCATCTCGCAAGAAAAGTTTACTGCGCAACTAGCACATATACAATGTCCCGACATCAATCGTCGGGCAGTTGCCCACCAGATACGACACCCGTCTGGTTGGAGTTTTGTCCTTTTTCTTCGGAGGTATGATTGAAATTTACACCCTGTTCCTCATACTTCTAATATACCATTTAACCAAAGGCACACAGGATTTATTTTAAAATGCTTACTCATTTTCAGCAAAATAATAGCGTCTCGTTTCAAATCATCATACACCTTGTGGTGTACCTTAACAACCGTAATTTGTAAAGCTTTCTTTCCTAGACCAACGATTTATATCGTCCTAAACAATTTTTCACTTTACTTCATACACATTTCTTCGTTTATATTATTGTTCCAAACAAAATTTCAGTAAATAACAGCGTCGTCTGACCGCACCACCAACTCCATTATACACTACATCAAAATGTACACTGAGGAGATGAAGTGCGTACATTGTTCTCTTCCACGCAACTGTACTAAATCATTCTGGGAGTTCGTCACGCACAACTCTTTTGTTCGCCATTGTACTCGCTTCTAAAGGGTATTGTCGATTACAGGTGAATGGATGCGGTAGTTTATAGTTCAACAACAGGTAGGGCTGTACTAAAATGTTTTGTGGAGGCAGGGGTAATGCACGTAAGGGTCGGATTTTTTGTTGGAGTAGTTTTTATAGGTCGGGAAATGAGTGTTTGTGTAACTCCGGGGTTTTATTGAAATGATTCTCGCAATGGTGTAGTTTAAGTTGGGTTTCAGGCTGGTACGTGAAAATTTCGTTGTGTAAGCATTTTTTTTTTGTCGACAAAATGTTTTATAATTTATTTTTAAAAGATCTTTGAAGCTGTTACAATAAAGCAAAGCTGAGAATACCAAATTGATTGTCAAATATTAAACCAAAAATCTACTACCATAATACTAGTGGGATTATCGTCTCAATAGAAAAGAAAGAAAGAAAGAAAATACTTTTATTTAGCACAAACTCAAAGGCACACAAAATAATAGTGTAAAAAATACATAAATTAACCAAAAACAAAAATTAAAAAGAAAATCAATAAAAAATGTGAAGTGCGATATTATTAACTAGCATTTAAGTGTGCCCCACGGCTGCGCTAAAAAGGTTCAGTTCAGCAAAAATGCCAGACAACAAGTGCCTGACGCTGATTTTCAACTGGACCTGAAGTGTGAGCGGACGGATGTAAATCAGTTTTACACAAATACTGTAACGTGGCGAATGTATGTATACTTAAATAAAATAGATGAATAGTGAAATGTTAATATTGGTATATACTAAGTTTAGTAACTATGTAGTGTAAGTTTTTACAATATTAAATAATAATAAAAAATAACAAACTTAAATAATTTAACTTTCAATATTAGAGTGTTATCTATATATTAATACGTGAAGCGAAAACTTTGGATCCCTTTTTACGAAAATTGGGCGGACGGAGGAGTATGAAATTTCGCACACTTATAGTTTACACAGAGAAGAAGTGACGAATGCTAATATTTTTTTTAAATTATGAGTTAAATACATTATTTTCAATAAATAACACGTTACACACACTACTGTTCATTACCGTGTATCTAATACACACATGCATAGAAATTCTTTTGTTTATGGTCCAAATCTGTCTTTATTATTTTGTGCAGTGTTACCAACACCCAGAAATATTTACCCCTAAAGCTTAAGTTAAAAACCCCTAAACATGCCACAATTACTAAATAAATCCGCTAAAAAATTATAATGAAAATAACCAACGAATGTTCAGTAATCATAGACCCGGCACACAGTAGTAATATTTGTCTATATTTATTACGCGACATTTGTTAATCATTCACTCTGCATTCTTAGTATCAAGGAACCGTACTAGAAGTCGCTAATACTTTTATTGTAATCAAAAACACAATGAGAAATGTAAGATGGCAAAAAAACCCTAAGAATACCCCTAAAAATGGAACGCCCCAAAAAAAATCTCAATCCTCTTATTTACCCCCTAAATTTGGAAAAACCCCTAAGTTGGTAAGCCTGATTTTGTGTCAATAGAGTCTTACTGAATGTCAAGTATAACCATAGGTAGTAAATTAATTTTATAGATAAATAACCTATTTCATTTTTGAAATCTATGATCATATCGAGAATATTTGTCTTTAATATTATTTGTATTAGCGACGATAGGAATTTAGTTTAGTTAGACAAGAAATATTTTTTGTGGTTTTATGGGGAGTGTCAAGTATGGCATTAGTAAGTTTCCCATGCAAAACTTAGTGTCGTGTGCAAACTGTAGAGGTTGTATGCCTCGCGATTGTACAGGCTGGTCATAGATTGTACAGGCTGGTTATAATTATGACATTTGGAACCGTCATAATTAATCTATACTATAATATTATAAAGCTGAAGAGTTTGTTTGTTTGTATGTTTGTTTGATTGAACGCGCTAATCTCAGGAACTGCTGATCGGAATTGAAAAATTATTTTTGTGTTGGGTAGCCCATTTATTGAGGAAGGTTATAGGCTATATAACATCATGCTACGGTTAAAAGGCGTTGAGCAGCAAACGAAAAATGGACGAAAACTGGCAGGCAATTCGACGCGACGGGAAGGGGAGCGAAAATTTGACGCGGACGAAGTCGCGGGCAGAAGCTATTAAAAATAATAGGGAAAATTCTATTAAAACAGAGCTTTCTGTGATAATTCATTCCATATTGTTCCATATGCAGCAGTTAAGAAGTATTAAGAAAATAAAAAAGAGAGTCCTGAAGAAGTATTCTTTACTCATTACACCTACGTCCTGGTCCTGGCCATCACTATCCCGCCAGCGAACCCTCTCCTCAGTAGTACAGCGTCAACAATTTGTCTATAGTGTTACTGAATGTCAAATATAACCATATTATTTTTTTAATATTTATTATTATCTATATTTTTTCATTTAATAATGTATTTCTATTCAAATGAAGTACGGTCGAATTTCGACCAATGGGCGATCACTAGTATTTAATGAAATTGCAAAACAAAACAAAAGGTAGGTAAAAACATAAATGAGACAAACGGTCTATCATGAGTCACCTTAGATAGTTATATACATTAAGAGAGAAACGCATAAAAAGAATTCAGAGCAAAAAACACCTGTCTTATAGAATGCGATTCTTCCATAACACTATTACAATTCATTTATCCATGCAGTTCATCGGACAATACACTGCAAGCAGCGAAACACGACAGACTATTCGCGGACAGTTTGCAACTTTTAGTGTTTTTAACTTGTCTATTATTACTATGGTTTGGTTTGCATTGAGTTTGATATAAATGTCGATGGTTATGACATATTTATATAAGCCTGTTAAACATTTTAGCTGGAAGTGGAAATGGAAGAAAAAAAAAACATGCTGGCCAAACGAAGAAGATAAGGATAAAAAGGTATGCGGTAATCAATAATAATTTGTAGTATCATTTGCAGAAACAGTCGTGATGAATTGCTTATAATGTGTAGGCACCTACCCTCCTCCATTTTATTTTTCTGTCTCAATACAAACATATGAAGCGCCAGCAATTTTTTAAAATGGCCGTCTAGGATTACTTTTTCAATACTCTTTAACGAAGCCACGTAGTCACTATCCACGTTTTAAATCCTTCAATATTACCACATATTCTTTCATTTTCTCTTCCTACTTCACATCCACGTCTTATATTATCTTCAAGGGTTACTGTGGTTCCATTGTTGATAATGTTTTAGGCTTATTTACGAGGTTCCTCTTTGAATTATGAGGTGTCACCGCAGGGTTGATTTATACGCTGAGTGGAAAGCACGACACGCGATCATCTATGGATAGCGAATTAAACTTAATTAATGTAGGGTTTAGATCGTAAATTCTTGGACATGCACGTATGCCTCGCAGGGATAGAAGTGTTTCTTATATTTTCAATCAAATCAATCTAGGCATACTTTAATATTATAAATGCGAAAGTTACTAGGCCTGTCTGTTACGCTTTTACGACTAAACTCGTGAACCGATTTGGATGAAATTTAGTAAAGGTTAAGTTTGAATCCCAAGAAATGACATAGGCTACTATTTATTTAGTGACTTTGTCTGCGTCTGCGGACATTTACGCGGACGAAGTCAGTAGCAAAAGCTTTTTTCACATAAACCTACATGGGTACTTATGAAAACGTCAGAAGCTAGATCCACGTGATTCTTTGACATGGTATCATTAATACCCTAGAACTGTTTAATATTAAAAGGAACACCTTGTATTAATATAATAAAGATAAAACAATAAATCATTAATTCTATCAGAATAATTCTCTTCACCTTACTTTATACCGCTAGAAGATCTTATAAGCATTGACTGATAGTTTCGATTATTTTGGTAAGTTGTGTCCTAGGCAGACCTTCGGATTACAAAATTACGTAATATCTTAAAATAGGGTAATAACTCCTCTTCTTCATCATCAGAAACTCATCATCACCAAAATCATTTCAGCCGTAAGACGTCCACTGCTGGACATAACTCCAGCCCCTAATTTAGGGGGGTTTGCCATAATCGCCACGCTTGTCAGGCGGGTTGGCCTTCGCAGTATGGTGGTAGAATGCATAGAGATCGCTGCTGCCCATTCTCTATTAAGACCCTTAGTCGCCTCGTACGACACCCACGGGAAGAAATAGGTTGGTGCTATTCTTTACGTCGGGCACCACACGGAACTATTATCAAGCTCTTGATTATTATCAATTACAAATCAGGAACTTCCGCAATCCAATTAGTTCAATCGATCAAACACATTGTCACGCAGCTAAGAGTGCTTGACACTGAATGACAAGTTTAGAAGTTCGACTCTATACAACGAGTGAGAACTCTCGCACACATAAACATATTTATACAATTGTCAGTGAAAACCTCGTGATTGCAATAAAAATAATTTTACAGAGTAAGATAAAAACTGTTTGATAAATGGACGTCATTGGCGTTCTCCGAAGTCTTCACATCAATAAAAGGCAATCAAGCATTATAGATTATGTGCGCGTGTGTACTTAATATGTAGGGTTAAAAACAAAACTGATAAAACTGAAAACCAATCTTTCCAGCGAAGTCAGGGGACCTGCAAAAAACTGTTCCAGGGCCCCAGCCCAGCCCCCGACTGCAATAATAAACTTGGTTTTCAGCTTGACCATGAACACTCTTTTGGGGCATTCGTGTGAAAAACAGTGTTTTTTTTTTATTTATCAGGTAGAAAACTTCGTTATATTAACTATAGATTTATTACTTACCTTGTGCCTTTTCCATTGCACTAAAATCATTTAGCGTGTTTTGAATTTTTAAAGTAAAATTTTTCATGAGACTTTTGATATGAAGGCAAAAAATTACGGAAAAAAAACTTTTTGACAAAAAAAAACCGACTTCCTCAAAAACACTAGAAAGTGAAAAATAACTTTAATTTCGGAAGTCGGTGGCAAAAAACTCAAATACAGATCCTAAGACACCGACTTCCGAAATTAAAGTTATTTTTCACTTTCTAGTGTTTTTGAGGAAGTCGGTTTTTTTTGTCAAAAAGTTTTTATTTTTTACTTTTTAGTTATGGTATCTACCCGCACTAATTCCTATACCACTAATCGCCAGGTGAAATTTAATACTTTACTACTGCTGTAAATCGTTGAGGAATTCCCTTGACTGTCTGTCTATGGTCTCCATCATCAGACCTGTTATGGTACTTATAAGCCTTATGGGAGCTTTCTCATCAATAGAAATGAATTAAGTTCAAACACCACGTAATTGCTGTAAATCGTTGAGGAGTTCCCTCGATTGTCTTTTGGCTCCATCATCAGATCAACTCCGGACCTTAATTAAATTGTAGTTATAAAATTGGCACTTTGAACCGTATAAAGTAACCCCAACAATAGGGAACTGCTGTAAATCGTTGAGGAATTCCCTCAACTGTCTATGGTCTCCATCATCAGACCTGTTATGGCACTTATAGCCTATATGGGTGCATTGTTCTCATCAATAGAAATGAATTAAGTCCAATCACCGCGTAATTGCTGTAAGTCGTTGAAGAGTTCCCTCGACTGTCTTTCGGCTTCATCATCAGATCAACTTCAGACCTTCATTAAATAGTAGTGCTTTAAGATAATTAATGAAAGAAATAAAAAACACACTAGTCGCCACTACGATTTTCGAAGGTTCCCTTCGACTTCTCTGGGATGCCATCATCAGATCCTGGTTTCCTTATCATGGGACCACCCTTGGGATATTTCCTTTCCAACAAAAAAAGAATCATCAAAATCGGTCCATATACGACGAAGTTATCGGTGAACACACATAAAAAAAAAAAAATATATATATACGGTCGAATTGAGAAACCTCCTCCTTTTTTTGAAGTCGGTTAAAAAATCACGTGTTTTGCATTTTTACCTTTAATTTTATCATTTATTGTTATAGCGGCAATAGACATACACACTTTTTGAAAATTTCAACGGCCTATCTATCACGATTCATGTGATACACCCCGCTGATGGACGGACGGATGTACATCGGAGGATAGGATAGTCCCGTTTGCACCCTTCGGTTACCAAATCCAATAAAGAGTAATTTTACTTTAAGGTTTTCACTGCACAGCGAGAATACAAGGTACACACACGCTTCACAACATACATCGAGTGCGTTTGCACCCGCGACAATTCTTACGTGTCTACGCGTCTTTGTGTGTTTGCACCTGTTTTCACCGACCTTCTGCATCTACTAGATTTGTGCATTTGCTTTGAAACTGAACAACTTCAATGAATGGAATGGAGTTCTTGTCTAGTTGAATCGCTTTACTTGGAACTTGTTTCAACTTGTTCATAAGTTTCAAGTCTTTGTACGTTTTGTTTTGATTTTTATTGAGTGGATTCAGTTTTAGTAACGTTTTGTCAATTAGTCGGAAAATTTTTAATTTTTGATGAATTTGTTTTGGTAAATTTACACTAAAACGATAAAGCAATGTATGCAGCGTATGTTTGCTTATTTTTATCTTTTTGGTGCAAATTTGCGTCTTGCAGCTTTTATATAGGTAAGTAATTTATTGTTCAGTAATGTTAATCCCAACATGTGTTGAAATTATTTACTTCTTTATTATATATCATCTTTTGTACAAAGTGGACGAAGATTTGAGTGAAGTGAAGTGAAATAAGTTTTTTCAGTACAAAGTAGATAATGTAATAAAATCCAAGTTTAATCATACAGAAGGTCAAATTTTTAGCTACCCACATATATTAAGACGGCCATATAAAAAATCATGATGAGTTATAATAAATTCACCACATTACATTAGATGTCTGAATATCAAAGTTAAACTGACACTGAAATTTATTATAATACATGGGTCTCATTACTAATCTGCAATTCACCGCAAAATGTTGACAGCTGTGTGCAAAAGTGGTTTTGATGCATTTGTCGACCAATCTATTATTTTGTTATCCATTCATTATTTTGCTGTGAAACTACATCACTTTTTTTGACATAAAAATAATAAAAAGTAAGTAATATACAACGGCGCGTGATGATTTAGCCGATTTATTGTAACAGTTTTTTAAAATTTGTAATCGATTATTTTTACTCTATGTTTGAGAATTTATTTCGCTGGTGGTAATTTTAATTTAGAGCGGGTAACACCGAATGGGGTTGTGAGTGTCATGACGGCGGAAGCGATCACTTTTGATGCGATTGCCACGCGGTACACACGCATAAATCTGTTGGCTCTAAACTTCAGTTGAATAATTAATGTGATTTTATTTAAATCAGTGTTTATCTCTACAATCGTTACTTTTTATCGATAAGTTTTATTGTAATTATTTTAATTAAATTAAGTGAGTTATTTTGCGAGTATTATTTTTAAAACAGCTGCAACTACACGCCCGCTATGGAGGACGAACAGGGGATGGATCAGCAGCGACACGTGGTGTCTCAGCCGCTCGAACATCCGTCCTGCGTCATCATAATAAATAATATTTTTATTTTTTAGTTATTCAAATGTTCATTTTTTTCTTATGAATGTGTAGTAGTCATTTAATACATGAAATTGGGCTGCCGTTGTAAGACGACTAAAATGTCACGGTGTATATAAAAATAACACATAAGCGTACTTCATGCTTTAGTCTTTCTCAAAGACATGATCTCAAGAAAAACTAAACCAAACAATTAACTATAAAATGCGATGGATACAAACTTTTTGTAAGAACCAAAAAAGAACTAATAACGAAAATTTAAGTAAAAGAAAATGATAAAACAGAGTAAATTGAATTTGATGAAGTGCGGACACTAAGAATACTGAATGGGGGAAAGTTTTGCCGTTGTAACACCTTCGGTCGTGGCGAGGAATAAATTGGAATCCAATTGTTTGGTATAAACATTAGACATTTATTTTGGTCGATTTACTTAGTTTTATAAATTATTGGTGGAAATCTTGGAAGATATTTTTTTAAATTATCGACCATTTTTCTAGAATTTTTGTTAAAAAATATTTTATTAAAAATAGAAAATTTATTCCTTTTTGAATTACTTTATTATTATACCCTCAGCCATAATTAAGCTGTCGCTATGATTTGGTATCTACTTAATTAATTACTGCACATAGCTCGTTATTAAATAAGCCTAATCGATGTTCATTTCCATTTATTTGTATACAGATCTGTGTGTGTGTTTTCTATCTAGACACGCGGTAGCGTGTCAAGCCAAGTTCAAGTAACAGAACTGGCGAGCAGCACCGTGTGTAATATTACACGAACCATTTGGAGCCACTTTTGACCCCCTCATAACTCAAAAACTAATTCACATAAACGTGTCAAATTTGGTTCATATAGTGAGACTTACAATATACATATGTGCTCCAAATTTCATAAACACATCTCAAATGGTTATTTAGATATTAACGTCCAAATATCGTAATTTTTATCACTGACTGACCTATAGATCAAAACTCTAACCCAGTTCCAGATGACCTAGAAAGTTCAAATTTGGCATGCAGATAGGTTATTAGGTGAATACAAAGGAATAAATCAGAAACTGGTAAATTTTTATCATTTTATTATAATTTTTCACTTAATTGATTCTATTAGGAACACTTATAACAAAAACCATTTGGTATTAATTTTGTTATAAATAAGTACCGACTAATAATTTATGTACAAAAAGTAATGATATCCCATCAAAAACATAAATGTGAAATGAGAGCCAAGTTCAATATAGCCAAAGGTCTGACTTGGCTAGTTTTCATATACGAATTATATCATAGCCTTCGCAAGTTCTAAACCTGTTACTTGTCGGTTCTTATTTTATTATTCCAAAAATTTGGTTTGATGGTAGAAACTATCCATCGAACATAATAATTCGGATATGAGAACTAGCCAAGTCAGACCTTTGGCTACAATATATTATCCTAAGTTATGAGAATAAATGATATTTTATGTAATTATAAATAAATTTCAGGACTGATCATTGAACTTTGCAACCATTTAGATTTCATTTCTTTTGTCGTTGAAGTCAACAACTAAGGCATATTGAACTTGGCTCTCATTTCACATTTATGTTTTTGATGGTTTGATTTTCACTATATTCTAAATAATTTTCAGTTCCTTCCCAGTACTGTTAACATTTGTGGATGGTAATATACATTATAACTATCATCACTAAAAACAAGCTTTATTATAAACTGACATATTCTGCCAATTAAACTTTAACCTAATGCTTTAGCTATAAAGAAATCTATTAAATAAATTTGACAGATTGTGGTAGCTTGATGTACTGGCATCTGTACATAATCATACACCTTTTTCCCAGATACTTAGAAACCACAGAACAGGCAAGGATTCTTGACTACTCCTTTTGATTCTATTACGTTTATATTTAGATACTGGTGGTACACAAATGCCAGTTGCACCTACTACGTAACTAAGCTTTCTGGAGCACATTACCAGTAAGTTTTGTCTTTCTAGGGCATCCCCTCTAGGCGTTCCCACTCACATCTGCCTTGTGAGCTTTTTTTGTCACCTTCTACTAATCTTCTTTACATCCCCAAACCATCTAACCAATTTTTTTTAAATTTTCGTTTACACTACATTTCCTAATACAATAGATGCGAAATATATAGAAACACTAGTTCCACAAAGAGTTAAAACAGTTATAGTTTAATTTTATTTTATTCGCTTCATGCAATTGCAACGCCGAGCACGTCGGTCAGTGCTCATTTTTTTGCAATCTGAACAGGAAAATAAAGAAAACCTTTCAATGCTCTTCGAGTTGAAATGTGCAATATTTATTGCTATCTTCCGCCATGTTTTCTCCAAACAAATATTGTAAAGCACTATGTGAAATTAATGAAACTCGAGAGTATATGAAAAAAGACAGAGATGTACTTTTATCGAAATGACGATCCTAGATGTCATTTGACATAGACATACTTAATGATAGGTTGTGGACTTTTGAGGAAGACGTTCTATAGTAGAGAACGCAAAACAACAAACGTTAGGTAAGGCGCCCTCAGTAAAGATGGAGCGACAATCTTTGTAGGGTTGCTGGTAGCGGCTGGATGGGAGTTGCCAACAATCGAGCTGAATGGCGTGCAATTGGAGAGGGCTATGTCTAGGATTGGAAAGGGCAGTAGATTGCTATAGCCTGATGATTATGAATATAATTATGATTTGAGCATCCTCCTTAGCTTTATGAATATTAAATGAAATCAAATCAAAATATTTTTATTTTACATAAACCAACAAGAGCACTTATGAAACGTCAGAAGCTAGGTGCACGGTTCTAAATTGTTGATTCCTATGGAGAAGCGCCGGCAAGAAAGTCCATGGTTACTCTTTTAAAAGTAATTGACTTTTACAATGGTTTTAAATGTGGGAAATCTTCTAACGCTCAAGCTGTGTCGTAAGGTAAAATACAATAACCTTAACTTTAAGGTCAACACGGGTCGCTGTCCTTTCAAAACTAAGTCATCAATTCAATCCGAACAGATGGTTCTGAAATCGCTTCTAGGCTTCGATGAAATTCATGATTTCGCAGTCACCCAATCTTATTGTCTCATATTTTTACCCCAACAGATATTGAACGCATGAATTCTGATAGAATTTATCGTTAGCACTTTGAACCTTCTAGCAATTTAGGCATGAACGGGTTGCCGAACAAGATTGTGGAAGCTTAAATTGGGAACATTATTTATATTCAGTCATTGCTAACTTCAAGAGAAGAAGCTATGTATTATGTTGCTAATCAGAATTGTTACGGGCTGGGGTTCGAGATAAATTAATTCAAACCAATATTACCGAAAGACACAAAACAATTTAATTAAATTAACACAAATATCACAAAAACAAGAAACGTCAAAAGGAATCACTTGTTTCGCTTGTACTGTATTATTACTTGAATTGTATTCGATCGCTTCCGTAACCAAACTGCTCGTCGGCCCGACAATTCGCTTTTTATATCCCGAGCACAACATTCGCGAACATTCGACACTGTGTCACAGTTCACAAGTAGCGTAGAAACTTCCAGGAACCTCCACAAACAACTGTTTACTGTTTAATCCCACTATCCGACAATAGATGGCGGTAGCGCCTACGTACAATTTCGTGTAATACTTGCTACTTGATAACAAATAGCGTTAGCGTGTCGTTTCTAGCAGTTTCGAACACTGCCCCATCCTTGGATGGAATTAGCTTGACGTTTCTATCTACATAACACTGCTCCCTCCTCAGATGGAGTTAGCGTGATGTTTGTAGACTTTACGATATACGTAACAGTATCATCTTAACCGTTCTCCTTAAGGACCTCTTACGCCTTGGAATCTTCATTTTTCTGACGAACCAACTACTGGTTAATTCAAAAATGCCTATAAACGGTTTAATGGAAATAAAATTAATGTCGCCACACCACATTTTATGCTATAATGTAAAAGGGTCGTTATAGTTATGAGATCATACATACAAATCCTAAATTCTGGCAAAAAAATAAAATGATTTGATTTGGTTTGCAGAGCTGATCATCTACAGCTTTTAGCCAATTATTTATAACGACGAATAAGTCAAATATGTTTCATATAATTACGTACAAAAAAATAGTATAATTCTGTACCAAAGCCAACAGAATCATTATGGCAGAAAGTTGTAATACATCGTTTTTAAAAGAAAGCTCTATGCCTCATCGTAGTCTTGGAAAACATCAAAAAGTCAATCTATAATCTTCATTTACTTTAATGACCTACAAAAACCTGAAGCTCTTTTGAACTGAGATTCTTTACAAAACTGAGAAAAAATCTATTAAAAGTGTAGTTAAATCACTAATTAGTTTGAAAGAGTCAGAAAAAAGTCGGAGTTGAGTCCTTGCAATTCGCGGAGCGCGTAATGTGGGTCTTATGTCATAGTCAGAAGGTATGATTTGTAATGAGTGACGCGCGTCCGTGGAATGTCACTACCATAAAAGGAATTAAACACAATTACGTCTGAAGTTCAAAGCGAGGTAATCATTTCACTCGCGGTCAAAGAGATTAATCCGTTTTATTATTGCAATTAAAAATGCATGGGGGTAAATCTGAGCTCATTCTTTATGCGCCGAGGAAATATTTCATTTTATTCATACATTTTTGTGTTAATGAGTGTAGAATTTACTGATAGTCCTATTCTTGGTAACTCATTTTATTGGGACTGAAAACAAAAGGTGTACCTGGAATGCAGGTTTTTTTTTTTTTTCCCGGATGGGAAATCATCAAATGACTTCTCCCGCTCTGGGCGGAGCGGGAGGGCGTGTCAGACTTTTACTGACTAAAACCCACCCGTGTTCCATCAGTTGCCCATGCGCCAGGGTCACGGAATCTTTTTCGAACAATCACGCGACCCCGGCAGGCATCGGTCCTAGTAGACCCCTACACTGTTGCTGACATCTCTTTGAGGCGCGCGTGGAACACTGCGCGCCGTCGACCCGAGCTTGGTCCTTGCCGGGCGGCGAGCTACCCATTGCTCGCCACCCGCAAGCTCGCGCCTACGGTGGCCGGGAGTCCGCAATCGACTCCCGACGCCCGGGGCGTCTCCTCCTGCGGCGGCTAGGGACGTGAGGGCGCAGAGACTGCCACTCCCTCACGCGCCCCGCCTCCTCCTTCGCGAGCATTACTGCTTCGCAGAAGGAGGTGGCGGCTTCCCATTCCCTCTCGCTCCGTACCATGGCTCACACCAGGGCCACGCGAGAGGTCACCGCCGCCGATCGCCTCCACGAGGACACGGCGGTGCTCCGCCCAAGCAGG
Source organism: Aporophyla lueneburgensis (assembly GCA_932294355.1). Lineage (NCBI taxonomy): Eukaryota > Metazoa > Arthropoda > Insecta > Lepidoptera > Noctuidae > Aporophyla > Aporophyla lueneburgensis. The sequence continues at coordinate 32,768,886 of OW028737.1, read as the reverse complement.
GCCACCTCCACCGTATGCTCCACCGTGTCCTCCAGACGATCCTCGCAATGGAAACACCCGGGCGTATCCTCCCGCTTTATCCTGAAGGAATGCAGGTTTAAACAAATTTACGATTTATTTCTACTGCAGTGTAGTCTACGTCATATATGCCTAACATTTTCCCATTAATGTTGGGGTCGGTTTACAGTCCATCTGGATGCAGGTAAGTACCACTTTTTTACTTGAAGCGACTGCCTGTCTGAACTCCACAACCCAGTTACTGGGTAACACGATAGCCCTTGGTGTAGGCGAAGCCCAATAGAGATGCGCATAAGTGGGCTGGATGATTCGGTAACCCCAGAAGAAGTAGTGGTAGCCATAGCCCATAAGGGTGAGTGCCAACCTGAAAGCGTGAAGGTGGGTGGAATCAGGTTCGGCGTTGACGGGCTGGGCACGATTTGGGTGCGGTGTCCGGTTACGGCGGCTAAGCAAGTGACCGATGGGGGACGCCTTCTGGTGGGATGGGTGTCAGTGAGTGTCAAACTCCTGCCACCCAGGGTCATGCAGTGCTATCGCTGCCTGGAAAAGGGGCATGTCCGGGCACAATGCACTGCAGATACAGACCGCAGTGACCTCTGCTATCGCTGCAGTCAGCCTGGCCATAAGGCGGCCCAGTGCTTGTTGGAACCAAACTGCAGCCTTTGTGCATCTGCAGGAAAGTCCGCAGGGCACAGCATAGGTGGAAAAGCCTGTGGTGTGCCTAAAAAGCGCAGCAAAAGGTGGGCTAAGACTGTTGGGGGAACTGCACCCCCCTTACACATTCCCCTTGCACAATTCCATTTCCTTCAGGCTAACATCAACCACTCTGCCAGAGCTCAGGATCTTTTGCTCCTGAGCATGGCAGAGTGGTCGATCCATGCAGCGGTGGTCGCTGAGCCATATTTCGTTCCCCCCCGAGACAACCGGGTGGGACACCTTGACGGCCTGGTGGCCATTATAGGTGGGACTCTTGTGAACGCCTCTCGAGGTCACGGCTGGGTAGCCGCCCTCGTGGAGGGCATAGTCACTATCGGGGTTTATTTCTCGCCCAACAGGAGTCTCGCCAACTTTGAGAGCTTTCTCGTAGATTTGGGAGCCGTCGTAGGCCGGTATCACCCTCGACCCACGTTACTTCTAGGTGATTTCAACGCCAAGTCTGCGGCTTGGGGTTCATCGGTCACTGATCCCAGAGGTGAAGTGTTGGAGGAGTGGGCCATCACGACTGGGATGACCGTTTTAAATAGGGGCTCGGCCTACACGTGTGTGCGGCAGAAGGGCGGGTCAATAGTAGACATATCGTTTGCCAGTCCCTCTGTCGCGCACCGCATCCATGATTGTCGCGTTATGGCAGAGGTGGAGACACTGTCGGACCACAAATACATACGCTTCAATGTCTCTCCCCAGACCGCTGGTAGTCATTACCAATCGGCCCCTCACACAGTCGGTCCACGCTGGGTGCTTAAACGCTTGGACAGAGAGGCTCTAGAGGAAGCCGCTATCGTCCAAGCTTGGGTCCGGGAGTCGGCAACAGCAGATCCCATCGACGTCGAAGAGGAGGCGCTGTGGTTCAGCGAGGCAATGATGCATATCTGCGATGCATCAATGCCACGCGTCCACACACAGTCCACAAGATGCCGACTGTACTGGTGGTCTATCGAGATCGAGCGGTTGCGCGTTGCATGTACGGACGCCAGACGCCCGTACACGCATTACCGGAGGAGACGTCGACGGGATCCCCGTGAGGAAGCTGCGCTCTACGAAGTATACCGCGCGGCGAAGGCGGCTCTGTGGCTGGCCATAGGTGCGTCGAAGACGCGAGCCTGGGAAGAACTGCTGGAGAATCTAGATGGAGATCCGTGGGGGCGCCCTTACCGTACAATCCGGGGGAAACTTCGTGCCTGGGCCCCTCCACTCACGGAGAGTCTCGAGCCGCAGTTGCTACAAGAAGTGGTCTCAGCTCTCTTCCCTGCGAGAATAGAGCACGAACCACCAATGATGACTCTGCTCACAGCCACAGAGCCTGAAGAAGAGGAGGCAGAAAGCGTCCCAGAGGTGACACAACTTGAGATGATAGCGGCCGTGAGTCGGCTCCGGGCTAAAAATCACAGCTCCGGGGCCCGATGGGGTACCAGGCCGTGCTCTAGTACTTGCCCTTAAGCAACTGGAGCCCCCGCTCAGAGGACTCTTTTCAGCGTGCCTTGAGCGGGGCCAGTTTCCCACTCAGTGGAAATTAGGACGACTGGTCCTTCTCAGGAAGGCAGGGCGCCCTGCAGACTCGCCATCCGCTTATCGGCCCATAGTGTTGCTAGACGAGGTGAGCAAGCTGTTCGAGCGTATAATCGCAGACCGCCTCGTCAGCCACTTGTGCAGAGAAGGGCCGAACCTGGATGACAACCAGTTTGGGTTTCGGCACGGGCGCTCTATCATTGATGCCATAAAGAGAGTCAGAGAGCTGGCGGAGGAAGCGGTGTCCCAGGGAGGGGTGTTGCTGGCTGTGTCCTTAGACATCTCTAACGCATTTAACACCCTGCCCTGGAGTTGCGTTAAGGAGGCGTTACGTTATCATCGGGTGCCTCCCTACCTCCGCCACATTGTGGGAGCTTATCTTACAAGGCGATGTGTCACCTACACGGGGCGCGACGGCAGAGGCCGGCGTGAGATGTCGTGCGGTGTTCCACAGGGTTCGGTCGTAGGTCCGCTCCTGTGGAACATCGAATACGACTGGGTACTGAGGGGCGAGCTCGAGCCGGGCGTGAACCTGACGTGTTATGCGGACGACACGCTGGTCACGGCCCGGGGGAGCTCGTACGGGGAGGCAGCGTTGCTGGCGAGGGCTGCGGTCTCGCGGGTGGTGAGCCGCAAACGGCGCCTAGGCCTGGAGGTGGCCCTCAACAAGTTGGAGGCCATGGTCTTTCATGGTCCCCGGCGGGCGCCGCCGGCCGGATCGCACATCGTGGTCGGGGGCTGTCGAATCGCTGTCGAGTCTACCATGAAATATCTTGGATTGGTGCTCGACAGCCGGTGGGACTTCGGCCCCCACTTCCGGAGGCTGGCGCCCAAGTTGTTGGGTGTGGCTGGGGCGCTGTCAACGCTGCTTCCCAATCTGGGGGGCCCGAGCGCTGCTTGTAGGCGGCTCTACGTGGGGATCGTGCGATCCATGGCCCTGTATGGGGCCCCGATCTGGGCGGCTGACCTGACGGCCGGCAGCATCGCTGTTCTGCGAAGACCGCAGCGAGCAATGGCCGTCAGAGTCATCAGGGGGTATCGCACGATCTCCTACGAGGCGGCTTGTGTGCTGGCTGGATCCCCGCCGTGGGACCTCGAGGCAAAAGTGCTCGCGTCACTATATCGGTGGCGCGAGGAAGTGAGGGAGCGGGGCGAGCGACTGACGGACCGACACATGGAGCTTCGTCGGTCGCAGTTCCGCGCAGCCCTGGTGGCGGGCTGGCAGGACAGGCGTTCACGCCCTACCGCCGGGCTCGCCACGAGGCGGTCCAGCCAGTACTCGAGCGCTGGCTCGGGAGGGAACACGGCTCCCTGTCGTTTCGGGCGACGCAGGTGCTCTCGGGGCATGGTTGCTTCGGGAAGTACCTGTGTCGCATAAACAGGGAGCCGGACGCCCGGTGTCACCACTGCGTCGACTGCCGGGAGGACACGGCGCGGCATACACTGGCAGAGTGTGCCGCTTGGGAGGAGCCGCGCCGTGCCCTCATCTCAGGAGTAGGCAGTGACCTGTCGCTGCCGGCTGTGGTCGAGTCAATGGTCGGCAGCGAAGAGTCCTGGGACGCGGTGGTAACCTTCTGCGAAACAGTCGTGTCGCAGAAGGAGGCTGCGGAAAGGGAGCGGGAGATCTCTTCCGCTCACCCGGCCCGCAGCAGGTGCACCGGGCGTCGGCGGACGGCGGATAACGCCCTCTTCCGGCCCTCCTAAATGGGTCCAGGGGCAATGGATCTGGGGACATCCATCGCCCCCTATTTCTTAGGACCCGGGATGGCGGCGCGTTGTGTTCCACGCGCGCCTCTGTGATGTACGGGGGGAAGTTTAGCATCTCACTCCCCCCTAACGTGAGGAGGCCCGCAGAGGCGGGCTGGCACCAGTCGGGGATCGCGGAAGACGCATTAGTTCCCGTGGTCCCCGACGTAGGTGTGGGACGGAACACCGGGGTGGTTTTAGTCAGTAGGAGTCTGACAGACCCCTCCGCCCACCCCAGGCCGTGGACATCCATGAGGATTTCCACCTCGATATCAAAAAAAAAAAAAAGGCGAAGCCCAATAAAACAAGCTATAGTTAATATTTATGTTACTTTGTTGTTGTGAGCGAAGCCCAATGAGACTAGCTAACTTTTAACCTTAACATTTCCTTGCTATTGTATAAGGTAAGTCCGGTATAGCCTCTGTAAAATACCTAAACATATACCTATACTGTTATTTAATAAAAGAAGTAGATTTCCATGAAGATACTTACATAAATACTAATGCATGTTTATAATCACATGTATTACCATTGTCTTAACCTTTTAAATGCTAATTAACCTATAATTTATTTATTTATTTATTTAACACTTTGAGCACATATTATGTACAGAGGCGGACTTAATGCCATAGGCATTTTCTACCAGTCAACCTTTGGGTGATGCAGAGACAAACAGTGGTAGGTGCAATGAATTGAAGAATATTCAAAAATAAACGTATAACCTATTTAAATCATAAATATAATGCATATACCTAACTATATATAAATATAAAAACAACATACAAACATATACATAAATAATCGAATTTACTAAAAACAAATGAGACAAACAATGACGAAACATTACCGTTGTGATGAAACTGCCACCTTCTTGCGAATGTGTTCACGAACTTTAACTTTGAAGGTCAATCGGTTGGTTGCCATCCTGATTTCCTGGGGGAGCGCATTCTACAGAGAGACAGACTGGACAAAGAAAGAAGAGTGAATGAAGTCTGTGCGATGAGTGGGACACTGAAGAAGACGATTGTGCGATGAGCGTAGATTTTAATTGTGGTTGGCGCAAATGTACTGAAAATGTGGGGCCAGATAAACAGGGGAAGAGGAAGAATCTAGAAATGAAAACAATGTGGTAAGCGCCCTTTGCTCTCTGCGCTGGCGTATGGGCAACCACTTAAGAAGGGACCGATGCGCAGAGACATGATCATATTTACGCAAATTGAAAACGAATCGAATGCAGTTATTGAGAAGACTGTTAAGTTTGTTGAGGAGATCTGCATTCAGGTCACAGTAGCACACATCACCATAATCGATGATAGGGAAAATTAAGGACTGCACAAACATTGTCTTCGTGGTCGATTGTAATAAGTTTTTTAATCGGTACAGAGCCCGCAGCGTTCCAGTAACCTTTTGGCTTACCCTAGCGACTTGAGTTTGCCAGTTCAGAGAGTTATCGATATGCAAGCCTAGGTCCTTAACGTCATTGCTGAAAGGAACGATCGTACTGTCGAACAGTATTGGTGGCAAGATTGTACCAACCATCTTGCTAATGCTACGAGGACTGCCAATGATGATCGCCTCACACTTCATAGGGTTTACAGCTTACAGCTACACCAAATTTATCAGCCCAGAATTTTATGGCTATCAAGTCCCTATTTCGTTTGCCAATAGCATCCGGTAATTCATCAACCTTCCCTTGAGATTACAGCTGCAAGTCATCTGCATACAGATGATACGCACACTGAAGTTCGGAAATAATTAGATTGATAAAAATAGAAAACAGAAGAGGAGAAAGTATACCGCCTTGAGGAACGCCACTTTTCAAATCACGCCAGCAAGAAGAAGAATCTCTAGCATGAACAGAATGCTGACGTTCCTGAAGGTAAGAGGAGAACCATTCCAGTGCTTTGGGAGAGACCATAACAAATGAAAGAATGGCTAACAGAATGTCATGACTGACATTCATTTTTGACTGTCATTCGAGAAGTCCACCAATACTAGAACAGTAACTTTGGTATCTTCCAATCCTGCCCTTATATCGCCAGTCACTTAAAGGAGGGCGGAAATAGTGCTGTGCCCAGGCCTAAACCGAGATTGAAGCGGACTAATGATAGAATTATGATGAACAAAGTTGGAGAATTGTTTGTGCACACAGGCTTCAAGCACTTTGGATAAGAAGGGAAGGATAGAAATTGGACGGAAGTCAGTGGGAAGAGAGGGGTTAGAAACCTTAGGAAGTGGGCGAACATAGGATTTGCGCCAAAGGGAAGGGAATACTCCGGTGAATAAGGAAAAATTAATAATATGGGCAATCGCGGGTAGGAGATGATCCAGAATAGTTATGATCATACCACGAGTGATATTGTCACATCCTGCCGCTTTGGATTTGTTGGAGAGAATGATTTTTCTGATCTCTCTCGGGTCAACTGGAATGAAACTGAAAGGATTAATTACAGAACGCGTTAGACCTGAATTTAGAGAAAGAGTTTGCTGCTTGGTTAGACGATCCATGGTAGGAACAGTGGAGAAATGTCGGTTGAGATCGTCTAAGTCAATTGAGCTAGGGAGATCTAAATGTCGCAATTTGCCGATACCAAGAAATCCAAGGAATTTCCAAATATCGGCAGAAGACGAAGAATTGTGTGGCGGCGTTTAGCATTGCGTATCATCTGATTACATCTATTCCTTGCAGCCTTGTACAATGTCCAGTTCTCGTCAGTACGATCCCTTTTAAATTTATGGAACGCGCGGTTCCGACATCGCATTGCCATTTGGATACCTTTTGACATCCATGGTGCAGGTGGGCGTTTTAACTTTACCTTTTTGACGGGAGCATGGATGTTATAAAGGTTGACTACAACGTCGTTAAAGATGGCAACCTTGTCGTCAACTGAAGTGGCTTCCGTCATAGGCTCCCAATTGACCACAGATGCATCTTCCTTTAGCTTCTCGACATTCATCCGTGCAAAACAACGCCTGTACAGAACTTTGGGCTTAGGTTTAGGAGGTTTCAGGATATAAGAAAGGAAAATATAATAATATATAATTACCTGTCACAATAACCTGTTGGAGTCTAATTAGTCTGTAATGCCTGTGTCATGTTAGTTTAACACTAATTAGCCTGTAGTTACCTAACTCATTGATTGTAAATCACTAATTATCTGTAATTAGGTATGAATATACCTAAAATATCATATGTAGTTCGGTCATGATTGTGAAAGTAGCGTATGTTCAACTAAGACGAGCCATATTGATAATCCAATAAGAAATCAAAGACCTTGAACTAGCTTACACGTATTTTCAAATTCTCGACAAGTTGAAACCTGTCCCTTTGGGAAAGTCCATTTTTCTCGTTCTCAATTGGCGGAGCGGCTAAAAAGAAAGGAAATGTATACGCTACTTGCACTAAGGAAGAAAAGTTATATAAGGGCCGAGTGCCTATTTTTGGGTTAGTATTTTTTTGCAAGTTTACACGAATCATCAAGTTACCACGTCTGCCGTGCAGGCCCTAAAGTGCAGTATGAGGAAAAAAGCGGTTTCGAGAAAACTGCGAAAAACTTTTTAACACTGTTTTTTTTTATATTATTAATGTGTATGGTGCATATTTTTATTACTACGAGGACTAAGTGACAACAAAGATGGTATTTACAAAAACAAATGTTAATTTAGTTTATTAGATTTTAAGTAAAACCGGGTTTTTTAAAATCTTACCAGTTACTGCACGCAAAAAGTTACACATATTCAGATTAAAATGCGGTAAAAATACTCGATACTAAACAAACTTTGATTTTTTTGCTACTTTGCAGACTAATTTGCAGCATAAGACTTTCTTTACTGCATTTTAATTTGTGTCTTGACCTAATTGCACATGTAGTATATAACAATTTCTTCCAACTTACGAGTATGTTTTAGGTAAGAATTTACAAAAAAAAAATACATTTATGTATGTATAAAATTGTCGTTCATTTTATAATATTATAGGGTAATGGTAACTTAAATTTAAGGTGTGTAAACACAAGCGGTTATAAATACATTTCGATAAAAAATAAATGGTACATAAAAAGCTTTTTGGTTTCGCAAGAAACATGAGATCTTTCAATTAAATGGGTATATAACTAAAAATAAATCACAAAAAATATCAAACGTATCAAAAATACCATAAATGCTCAAAATTCGATACATCTCTATATGGCATGCATAAATATAAAAATAATAAAATATGGTAATGATACGAGTATCATTTAATCGGTTTCATTACCAAAAACAAAAGTTGGTTAACGATAAAACAAAAAAAAAACGAATGTGTTTAAAAAAACATATGCTTAACGCTCGGTACATTTTTATATGACATGCATAATCAAATTACCTATGATTCGGTATCATCATCAAAAGCAAATGCTTCTAGTGCATCTTCGGTTTCTACAGCCGATAAAGATAACATTCTCCAGAATGCCATTCTGTTTTCTGGCATCAATGGCCCCAACATTTTTATTATATTTAGCTTCCTGGTGAAGTGGTTCCTTTGGGGGTGCATCTTTTATCAGGTCTGGGAAGTTATTTTTTATTTTAAGCAATTAAATTGACTGTATTGTTAAAAACGGAGGAGGTTCTCAATTCGACGCGTATATATATATTTGTTTTTAATGTATGACCACGCATAACTTTTTACATAGTGGTCCAATTGTGACAATTCTTCTTCTATTGGAAAGAATATACTCCTAAGATGGTCCCATATAAATTTGAAAAACAAAATCGAACCCTAAGGGTCGGAAAATAGGGGTTGATTGATTGTTTACTCACTGATTGTAATGTACGAGTATAACCACGCACAACTTTATACAGAGTAGTCCGAATTTGATAATTCTTTTTTTGTTGGATAGGGTATACCTTGCCAAGTATTATTAGTACATTAAAGTTACAAAAAATTATAAAATAAAAACTTTTTAATAAAAAAATTAAACCGCCGAAAAAACTGAAAAGCAAAAAATAATAAACCTTAAAATTATGATTCGGCGCTTTGAGTGATCTTTGTTCATTGATTTTTTAGCGCCGACTCATAATTTAAAGGTTTATTATTTTTTGCTTTTCAGTTATTTCGGCGGATTAATTTTTTGTTTTATAATTTTTTAATATAGGCAGTAGCTTCCTCTATTTACGTCTACCTTTTATTCCACTATAGCGGAATTAGCAATCTCAACAGCATGGCAAAAATCGTCGAAATCGTAAACCTTTTTCTTTTTGTTTAAAGATTGTTCCACGTTGTGGTGGAACGAGTCGGCAGACATAAAAGTATGTCCTGGCTCGAAATACATCAATATAATTTTTGAACCGGCTAAATATAAAATTAATATTAAATATAATATAATAATTCCGAAATTTCAATATTCATAATCCTGACCATACTAAAAACGGACGAGCCGTTTTAGAATGGTCAGGATTATGAATATTGAATTTTTCGCACGATTCACTCTCCTCGTGTCCAAGCCTGGCGAAAGAAATATTGAAAAAAATACTAGAACGCAGTAAAATATGACCTGTACTGCAGTAAAATTAGTAAAATCGTTCAAGTTACCAATTATAATGCAGTAACAGAGTGTCATACTGCGTTTTAATTAGCATTTAAGTTATTTTCATCTTTTGAAAAGTACCGACTTTACTGCAGTAAATAATGAACATACTGCAATTTAAATAGTATCTTCACACTTAAAAATCATATTACGATAAAAGTAAAAGAAAGAAGTTTTGATTATGCTGCACTTTAGTTGGTTTTCACGATATAAACTTACTTGAATGACACTAAATAAAATACCACATTTGACTACTTTGCTGCATTTTAATCTGTAGTTCACGTGGGATAAACTAGTGATCTAACATGCAGTATTAACAGTGCTGGTACAAAAACTACTTACTGCGTTTTAATTTATATCTCTCAATATTTTTTTGGGTGAAAAATACAGATTTTTTGTGGTAATATAGATATTTACTGCGTTTAACTTCGTAAAGTGACGGATCGTGGTAGAAGTAACTGCTATAACTGTATTTTAGTTGGTATTCTAATATATTTAGACATGCAAAGTTAACTTACTGCTTTCACAAATTTGATTTTATAAACGTTTTAAGCATCCTAACAAAAACCTGATTAGATCTTCATGTTCCTTATACCGTGTGCATTAAGGTTCAATATTTAACAAAAAAATGACAAAAAACCTGTTACTGCGTTTTAGGGTCTGCACGGCAGACGTAGTGTCTGTGAAGTAAGTGGCTACGCTGTCCACTGCTTAGTCGCGATGTACCCTATATCTAGTTAGTCAGTCTTCAAGTATAATGTAGCTAGGATTTAATTATGTGTACTGCTTATTGTGATTGTATTTTATATTGTGTGCTGTGTACTATTTTACAACCATTTGTGTGATTTCTGTGTGATTTCTGTGTGCCAAATATAACTAAATTATTACGACATTCTGACTGGTTTAATTTCACTCTTTCTTCAAGGGAACACCGTCACCCCCGCCTACAAAACCTGAATCCCGTTTTATTAACACTTGGTATACTCGGTCGTCAGACTTTCAAGCTTCTGACGACTTGTATCGGATGCCAGACGGGACTGTGCTTTCCGCGGCACAGAGAGATCCTGGTATCTTATGTGAGTGAATGTAATTTGATTGGAAGGTGTTCAACATTTATATAGCACCACCTATGAATAACGATGTTTTATAATATTGTTTAGTGTATCTATAACTTTGTTTTTAGCTAAAGATTACAGAAAACACTCTGAACTCACAAAAACATACATATGATTTTATTTCAATGAACAAAAAACCAAGTTGGCATTACAATATGCAACAAAAAGCCTCTACATCTCGGTTCTAAATCTGTAAGCCAGCAAGATGGCTGAACACAAAATATTTGTAGCTTGAAAACATGAATATGCATCTACCCAGCCCAGCTTAACGTGTAGAAACATGAATTATGAGCGAACAGCGGGATTCCCTTTTTGTATTTAGCTGCAGTGGAACAATGTAAAAGAATTTGGAGTTTTATTCCGGTGTTGAAAATGAAGCGATGTTTTTAAGGAGATTTTTCTTCTGTCGGTGCTCTCAGAGTTCAATAGAAACATTATTTAAACGGAAAATTTCAAATAAACAGCCATTTTATCACCGACGCCGATAGGCATCTGCAAAGCCATCCTATAAAATTAAAAATACCTCCCTCATGTGCCTATAGCCATACAGTAGCGACAGCTATTATCGTTCAAACCGAATCAAAGCTGGTTGGCGTTAGTTCTTCCCCGGACGAGGCCACTCACAAAGTTTTTCCATCACTTTTACTTAAGAAGGCTTCCTGGTCCACTTGTCGTCAACGCGAGTTGATTGAAAAGCTTGTTGTTTCATCCAACGCAATGCGGACTAGATAGATTTAAACCCCTAAATAACTGTATACATAATATTTGGAGTTGTTATAACGCCGTAATCACGAACGTTTGTGTGGTTCAGAATTAGGGCGGGTTGCTTGCTCTGAAAGGTTTGTAGACCGAACGAGACGCTTATTTTACCGTCACTCTTATTTGGTTAGCTTTTCTCTCTGTACGAGTATCAAGAATTTCAAGAAAAGAATGCTCTTTCTCTTGTTATTATTATTTATATTTTATGAATACTCATTATGTCTAGATTCATCTTTAGTAGACGGATCGCTGATCGAATTTCATCCTTAATACTAGGAGAAAGCGCTATGAGTGCATTTTTTGTCATCGCAAGAGTCTGTAATTTGTGCCGTTTTATAATAAAATGGAGTTCCTAGGATAGAGTTACTTACAGAGATTTTTTAACGACGACGCCTCATTTTGAGCAAGACAAACACGATTTTGTTTCGTCATCTCTCAAAAATGTTTACATTTAATTTTTTTTCTTCTCTTGAAACTTACATTGTATTGGTTCATTATTTGTAGCTGAAAGCGAGAAACATGGGACCGTGCGATGTTGAAACGCTTGGGAGCAGCAAATATCCAGCAGTAGACTTCATACGGGTCAAATGATGACAATGTTTATTTAGTAGAATAATCTTTGTTCAAAAAATTTAAAGGTGACTAAAAAATATTATGTCATATCGGCCATTGAAGATCACGAGTAATAAGCAACGTGCCTTGCCAGCGACTCGCGTGCGCTTCCGCTTCTTTCATTTGTCTTCTGCACAATAGCTTTCGCAAGAAAAGTATCGCTTGAGCACGAAGCTCTTCTCTTGGTCCCGAGGTTAGAACATATATTTACTAAATGTTCATGAAATTGTTGAATCACGTCAGTTGCCAGTAACACAAGTGCTTTATGTGTATCCTTGTGCAACCGATAATTTAATCAATCGTCTGCACAGATCCTTGGGCTCCGATTTCATCCTCGAATGCTCGAATACTCGGGTGCCAAACAGTTGCCAGACATGCCAATTAGCTGAAGTCCGTAACTGATTGTGTGTTGTAGTAGTGATCTGGTTATCGATGGCGTGCAGCATTAACTAGGTACTTCGGAAATTATTTGGAGTTAACACCTCCTTCCAGAAAAGTGCCAAACGATTACGTTTTTTTTTCTACTTGTATTTAATAAGAGGTTTCTCATTCTATGACGTATTTTAGCAATACTAATCCACACTTCCACACTAATATTATAAATGCAAAAGTAACTCTGTCTCTCTGTCTGTCTGTCTGTCTCACTTTCCTGCTAAAACTACTGAACCGATTTAAATGAAATTTGGTACACAGGTAGTTTAGAGCCTGAGAAAGGACATAGGCTACTTTTTATCCGGGTAGTATGTTCCCGCGGGATACTTTCCGACCTCCACGCGGGCGAAGCCGCTGGCAAAAGCTAGTATGCTATAATTTAGCCATAAAATGTCTACTGCGGGACATAGGCCTCCCCCAAGCACTGCCACCTTAGCTAATTCTGTGCTTCTTACATCCAGCGGATTCCTGCGGTCTTCACCAGGTCATCGATCGCTACGTCTACCAGCATGCGGTCGCCACTCCAGAACCTTCCGGCCACATCGGCCATCTATTTTTAATTCCAGCTAGTGATATAAAGGCTAAGGATGAAATGCATTAACCTCTAAGTCCCTGAGATACCACATTTGGTATAGACACAATGGTTTTTAATTGTGTCTGTAATTAGCGGCATTCAACGGGTTAAACACTGCCACATACGGTAAGGAGTTAGAGTAATATTTATCCAATTTGTAGAAAGCTAAATTCAACAGGTAAATAAAACATGTCCCCAAAATGTTTTAATTTGCATATGTGAAACAGGCGTACCTACTGCTACTACGACTCCTGTAGGAATTTAATTATCATTGTTATGGATACTTCATCCATCCTATCAATACAAATTAATGCACCCATTAATACCCAGGAGTGTCTTATTCCCGTGCCGCAACACCATGTTATTACCAGACCTAACTAATTGACAAGCTGACGCAAACATCGTACATATGCGAGCTAAATTATTGGCTCGATCAGGCGTGAAATCTGAGTATAAGATATACTCCGCTGCGACTGACACTGAATGTGTGTTGGTGTTGACGGTTTTAAGTCTTATTGGACTTATATACTGTATAGTGGACTATCCAAATACTATTTTTGGAGACAGGTGTATCCAAATCTTTACATAGTATAAAATAAAGTTGCATTTCGTGTTTGTCAACCGACGAAAAAAAACGGAGGAGGTTCTCAATTCGACAGGTTTATACAACATAAAATAAAAACTATGGTTTATTTTTTTTGTTAAAAAGTTTTTATCGCTTAGATCTTTTAAATTACGCAACGGATTTTAATACGGTTTTCATCAATAGACAGAGTGATTAAAGAGAAAGTTTTACATGTCCAACACGCGAGCAATGGCAAAAGCTAGTGTAGAATAAGTAAAGTATAAATGGTTATATAAGTGTCAAAAGTGAATACGGATCAGATGGCTAACAGAAAATGCATACAGGAAGATATGCGCTAAGAATTGCAAATACGGGTTTTAAATCATGTGTGCATAAAAATATTTCCGTTACACACGTGTAAGTATAGTAGACCCACTTATTTCAATAACAAAGTTAACCATAAAACAATTAAACTAACGGAATAAACATTAACGTACATTACAAACTTCACGATTAAGAGTAACAACAAGTGACGTCACGCCACAAAGATGGCGGAGTCCGCCATAAATGGCGCTAAGTGGATACGGTTGTACTGTTCTGTAGTAATGGGAAAGTGTTAGCTGTTAATAATAAAACAGGGAACGAGAATAACAGGCGATATCAGAAGCCAGTTATGAAACTTTTGTACAGTCAGTGCCATACATTACCTGACCCCTCCTACGCAGAAGAAATGAGGAAGAGGGGTCAGATAATGCAGGGCATTGACTGTACATTAGCCTCCCTGGGTAACAGCTTGTGGCTAAGTAATAACAGCCGCACGGGGTGATCGTTCAGGTTAAGCTAGGCGTGCCGCGGTTGGTCCGTGGATGGGTGACCATCTTTATATACCAAGACCCTTCTGTGCCTCGGAAAGCACGCCAAGCCGTTGGTCCCAGCTGTCTTTCGTAGATCTTAGGCAGACGTTACGGGTCGTCAGAAGCCCGAAAGTCTGACAACCAGTCTTAGCAATGGGACGATTACCCATTGGTAAGACTATGTTAGATTTTGATTACCCAGTAACTGAGTTGTGGAGGTTAGGTAGGCAGTCGCCATGTAAAATGCTGATATTCAGCTGTTGGTACTGTTTAGACTAGAAGCTGATCCCAAAATAGTTGGGTAAAGAGTAAGCAAATGTTTGTAAGATAAGAATTTTGTTTTAAAGACAACTCATGTTAAACTGCAGTATATTCTTTGTTGAGTATTAAACAAAGTCGCAGTTGTCTATGCGCCTAGATCTTTTAAACTACGCAACGGATTTTTACTGCGGTTTTTAGGGTTCCGTTGCCCAATAGCAAGAAACGGAACCCTTATAGATTCGGCATGTCTGTCTGTCTGTCTGTCCATCCGTGAGTCACAGCCACTTTTTTCCGAAACTACAGGAGCTATGCTGTTGAAACTTGGTAAGTAGATGTATTCTGTAGACCGCATTAAGATTTTTACAGGAAAATAGAAAAAAAAAACAATAAATTTTGGGGTTCCCCTTACTTAGAACTGAAACTTCATCAAAAACATACGTGTGGTGTATCTATGAATAGGTCTTCAAAAATGGTATTGAGGTTTCTACTATCATTTTTTTCTAAACTGAATAGTTTGCGCGAGAGATACTTCCAAAGTGGTAAAATGTGTGTCCTCCCGTAACTTCTAAAATAAGAGAACGATAAAACTAAAAAAAATGTATGATATACATAACCATGTAAACTTCCACCGAAAATTGGTTTGAACGAGATCTAGTAAGTAGTTATTTTTTCATAATTTCAGCCGTAAGACGTCCACTGCTGGACTTAGGCCTCCCCCAATTTTTTTTGCCATAATCGTCACGCTTGGCATGCGGGTTGGCGATCGCAGTATGGTGGTAAAATGCATAGAGAACGCTGCTGCCCATTCTCTAGTAAGTCCCTTAGTCACCTTTTACGACACCCACGGGAAAAAATGGGGTGGTGTTATTCTGTACGTCCGGCACCACACGGTACACGGTACGGTAGTTTTTTTAATACGTCATAAATCGTAAACCGCAATTTACCTCTCCCTCCATCAACTCAGATACAAAAAAAAAAAAAACATTTAATTTCATAAACATAAACCTTATGCATAAACCGAGAATACCTACAGGTTTGTACGGAACCCTCGTTGCGCGAGTCCGACTCGCACTGGCCGGTTTTTGTCAATAGACAGAGTGATTCAAGCGGAAGGTTTTTTGTAAAATTCATGGGAGAAGTCACTAGTAAAAGCTAGTAATTTAATATTTTAAAAAAGTACTGCAAATATCACATAGGCTCTCAATCCCTCACGAAAGTTATGTTCAATTCTTTTCACATCATTCCCACATTTATAATTTCATCCCGAATGATATAACCATTGTTTTGTAACAATTTGGATTTTCTCGTCTATTCTGCTCCATGGAACAAATACTTATATGCATATGTTTTGCTTTGGTATTGGTAACTAGCTTTATTTTTCCGACCGACCAACCCCTTGATAATTCAAATGTGCCTGTAATTGGGTTATTTGAAAATAAAAAACCGGGCAAGTGCGAGTCGGACTGGTCCACCCAGGGTTCCGTCCCTGTTATTTTGTGATTTAATTACAAATGTATAGTTTACAGATTTTTCTCTATACTTGTAGTTTAAGAAGGTATTACTTGCCAAATTTCATAGTTTTAGGTCAACGGGATACCCACTCCCATTTTGATTCCCTTGAGAGTGTCGAAATATACGTTTTTTAAACGGCCGTATCATTTTTTCATGTTAACTGTTCCACGCCAGGCCAGGGCCCGGCCATAGGATTTGAATAGCGCAGTGGAAGTTATGATGGTGGGGCCCTGGAGACAAGAGTGGCGGGCGAACTGTCCGCCGTGCGCGGAGCTGATTAGTACAATATTCAAAAGACTCACCTGATGGTAGAAACTGCTTCTGGAGCCTACCTGGATTTATGTTTGTAAATGAGTGTATATTGTATTGTGTAGTGACGCTGTAAGTGGGTATTCCAGGATACCAGGCCGCTCAAGACATTCTGCTACCAAGACATGCGGTCTCCAAATCACTGTCACTATAACCTCAAACTAATTTCCATTTCAAACAAACTGAACCCGTATTATATCGTCAAAGGGGGTTGGTTATACAAACAAACAATTGGATCACGATAAATTGTCCACAAACGATCGATTTAAAGGGATTAATTTACAACAGGTCGCGAATTCCAAACGGCGACGATGCTTCCTTTTTCCAAGATAAAACCAAAGTGGGTTGTCAATTTATTTATTTATTTTATTTTAAATAGAACGGCCGAAGCCAATTACACTATTTAGACATATAATAAAACTATTTGACACAATTCATTTAGCACAGTCATGCATTCTTCTCACAAAAATTCAAAGTCAAACTGAAGAGTGACAGTTCTCACCCTGTTACACGAAATGATGAGTACGCGCCCAGAGTAAAAAGTCAAACTGACAAGTGACACTTGTCACTCTGTTACACGAAATGATGAGTAGGCGCACAGAGTAACCAATTCAAACGGGACGGAACATCTACCCCCCCCCCCGGACGGGCCTTCCCGTCCGCTAATCAATTGGCAATCTTGACAAGGTTTTACAGTCCACTTGACGCGCTGCTGGAGGATGTGTAAATACTCCAAGCTCCAACGCTTCCAAAAACTCTGAGCGAGCTGCTGCACCAACTGAAACCGCGATAGCCGATTTTGGCTCACATCGACAAAAGGGTACTCGGGCAGGGCGACAAGTGGCTGTCCAATCAAAAAATGGCCCGGAGTTAGGGCCTCCAAGTCGTTCGGGTCCAAAAACAGCGGGCACAATGGACGCGAGTTCAATACAGCTTCAATGCGGCAAAATAACGTACCTAACTCCTCAAAGGTGAGAACGGTGTCTCCCAACAATCTGTGCCAGAGTCCCTTTGCCGCTTTCACCGCGGCCTCAAAAATACCCCCCCAATGGGGGCAGGCTGGCGGGTCAAAACAATAACAAACAACAAAAACAACCAAACAACAACAACCCAAACAACAACAAAAACACAACAACAACAATTTAACCAAATGGCCCTCCTTAGGCAACAAAAGGGGGTGACGGGCCCCATAAGGAAGGCTACAGTGCCTCAACCGTCCCCCAACACGCAAAAGACCCGTATCGTCCAAAAAGGGGTTCAACTTACTAACGGCTCCCGACAATTTCCAAAACTCTCGCTGCAGAATGGCCAACAGCGCATTGCAACCGGCATGCGAGTTCTTAATGTGACGATCAGTCACCAACAATTCAACAACTTGTCGAGGGAGCTAAATTGACTCAACAAAAATCAGGGTCAAACGGAGAGTCCTTCGTTCCAACAGCGAGCACCTTGAGCCCGGGCAAAGGACCCCACCATAGGGGGTGAGCAATCAGGCGGGATGCCATGCACCCACGTGAGGCCTCGTCACCTGGGTTCTGATCTCCAGGCACGTGCCTCCAAATCAAAAGCGTTTCCGAATTTTGAATCTGGGACACTCGGTTCGCAACAAAGACCTCCAAAGAGTGGACGGACGTCTTCAACCAACACAAAACAATTTGACTGTCCGTCCAGGCGTAAGAAGCCCGAATGTCCACAGTTCCACCCAAAGTGTGAGCAACGTGGTTCAATAGAAGCACAAGAAGCGCCGCCCTTGACAATTCTAACTTAGGGATGGTCAGTGCCGTCCGGAGGGGGCCACCTTGCTCTTGGCCAAGACCAGTGACAACTTCACCTGGCCTGTCGCGCTGACGGTGTGCAGATAAACAACAGCTGCATAACCGTGCGAAGACGCATCAGAAAACCCATGAAGGGTAGCAGTGCAGCTCCCAGGGGGGAGGACAGCGTGGGGTAACACGACCTCGTTGACTGCAGGGAGTGCGGATATAAATTGGAGCCAATCTTTCAACAGGGTTTCCCGAAGTGGCTCGTCCCAACCAAGTCCCGCAGTCCAAAGGCGCTGAAGAAAACAATTTCGCCCAAAACAATACACAAACAAAACAACGATGTTAAAATCTCAGCGTAAATTCTATTCATGTATGGTAACGTTGTTATGGGGTGGTACGCTTTTGTTTTGGGCCCCATAGATTTTACAGCCACTGTCTCTGTGTAAATCCGGGAAATTTTGTTGCATTGTCGATGTAATGTGACGTGAAATTGTTATTTTTAATGTGAAAGTGAATGTGAATTTTTGGTTTTAAGCCATTCCATTTGATGATTTCCCATCCAGAAAAAAAAGCCATTCCAGCCGTTTAGACTGTGACCAAATAATTACAGACTATTAGGTCTTTACCTATGAAATTGCCGTTCTGCAGTACTGGCCATTTCAAATCAAAATATTTTTTTTTTTGTTTTTCTAAGAATTCTAATTTCAAATTAATTTTATTTAAAAAATATGGAATTCTTTTTCCAAAAGTAGTCATTTTTTTATTGATTAGTTTTCATCGCATTTCAATCTTTTTCGTCATCATGGATACGTTAAAAATTCGAGTAATTGTGGAATATGAGTACCGTCGTGGCAGCAACGCGGCACAAGCGGCACGCAACATCAACGACGTTTACGGAGCTAACACTACAAACCAACGCACCACCTGATATTGGTTTGCTCGCTTCCGTTCTGGAAATTTAGAAAGAAAGAAAGAAAAATTATTTATTCTGCACAAACAAAACGCACCATATAAACTAGTAAAAAAAAATAAAAATACACACGTACAAAGTAGCCAAAAGCCCCGTATTTATGATTCAAAAGGTTGTACAATATTGTCCATTGCTTGTTGATGTCATGAATACGGACCAAAGACAATACAGATAAATATGCGATTACGACATTGACAATTACTGAATAACAAACAAAACAAAAACAAAATTGCCGAATGCAGAGTGCATTATTGGTTACTTCTGTGATAAACATACCATAACAATAAGAAAAATTGAGCCGTGCGTCGTATCTGTGCAAGAGCAGGTCGCTGCTTAGCAAAATGCTGTGACTTCAGACGGATCTATCGTCAAAAGCGCTGATTTCGACCTGAAAAATGAACCTCGCGGTCGTCCTAAGACCTTGGTCGACAATGACGAATTAAAGGCGATTGTGGAAGCTGATGATACACAATCTACGGCTGAATTAGCAGCAGCTTTCGACGTTAGCGTCAAAACAATATTGGTCCATTTGCGTCAAATTGGCAAGGTAAAAAGCTTGACAAATGGGTGCCCCACGAACTCAATGATCGCCAGCGCGAAGTACGCGTCGAGACTAGGGCATGCAAACCGGATACCCGGATATCCGAAAAAACCGGATAACCGACTGATTTGAAAACCGGGTTTTTGCAGATATCAAAACCGGAGTTTTCGTTTTTTTCTGTTACCATTATAAATAATCATTTTTCGACTACTAAACCGACGGCAACTATAACTCAGGAAAACTTAGAATATACAGTAGTAAATGTTTCATGGAACATCAAGGACCAACTCGGACAAGAAATAAAGAAGACGCTCAAACAACATACCTCTGGTGCAAGCCCATCTACAGAACTTGATTTAGATACTAAAATGAGGGTGGAGATGGCACTTTACGACGGTGGAGGAAAAATGGGAGAGCACTTAATAAAAGTATAAAAAGCTTTGGAATCTATACCTCCAACAAGTGTGGAATCAGAGAGAGCCTTTTTATCAGCAGGTCGCATCTATACTATCTGTTCTGTCCCGATTATTATCTGTGCGCCTAACGGAATGCGCGTGTAACGAAGTGACATCTAACTTGTCAGTTTGACGTTGACACTTGACAGCTCTTGTTAATTTTGCCGCTAAAAAAGCCGTCGCGCTATTGGAACCCCCGCGACGCTTTTGTTGAAATTAATCCTTTTAAATCGATCCGTTTGTGACAATTAGTCGTGATCCAATTGTATTAATTAACCGGTCGTTTTGTGGACAATCTGTCATGACCCGATGGTTAAGTGTGACGCTGTTGGGACGAGTGATTTGAAGACCGCATGCTGTGATTGCCTCCAGCCGACGTTGCAGCGGATTCTAACCTGAAGAATACTCGTAACGTCACGACACGATACATATACACTCACTTACATACAGAACTCCAGGTTGGCACCAGAGCAGTGTCCTTCAACCACCAGGTAAGTGCTTTTGTTGTATTGTAAGTGTTTGATTTGATTGTCTGCTCCGCGTACGGCGGACTAGTTGCGCTCGCCACTTCTTATCTCTAGAGCCCCACGATTATCACACTTCCACTGCGCATTGAAATCCTATGGTAGGGGTCTAGTCTAGCCTGGCAGCGTACACTATCTATACTAATATTATAAAGCTGAATAGCTTGTTTATTTGGTTGTTTGGTTGAACGCGCTTATCTCAGAAACTAGTGATTCGAATTGAAAAAATCTTTTGTGTTGGGTAGCCTATTTACTGAGGAAGGCTATAAGTTATATAACATCACGCTACAATCTAAAAAAGCGGAGCAGCAATGAAAGATGGACGAAAACTGGCAGGCAATTCGATGCGGTGGGAAGGGTCACGGGAGCAAAAATTTGACGCGGACGAAGTCGCGGGCAGAAGCTAGTGTTTAATAAATCTGTAGTACTCTAAATGATGACTCCCTCAATGCACTTGTATCCTATCAAAGTAAAAAATATATGGTAATTTTATCAAAGTAAAAAATAGTAATTTGATTTAGCTGTTAATAATAATAATAATAAACACAAAAAACTACAGGAAATATATAGTCAAAGATCCTACAGTGACAGATGATAAATGTCGCAAATGCCACACCCAACCAGAAACCATTCAGCACATAACTGGTGCCTGCACAACTCTCACGCAAACAGACTACACTCATAGACACAACCAGGTAGCAAATATCATTCATCAAAAACTAGCACTGAAACACATACTCATTCAAAATACCAACACTCCATACTACAATTACACACCTCAAACTATCTTAGAAAATACCACACATAAGCTCTACTTCGACCGTGCCATCCTTACCGATAAAACAATTCACTATAATAGACCGGATATAACCCTACAGGATAAAATTAATAAAATTACTTCCCTAATAGATATTGCCGTCCCCAATACACACAACATACAAAAGACAATCGCTGAAAAAATTAGTAAATACACAGAACTCAAAGATGAAGTTACTAGAATCTGGCGCCAAGAAAAAGTATACGTAGTTCCTATAGTCCTTTCCACCACGGGCGTTATTCCGAATCATCTTCTGCATAGCTTAAAACTATTAAACTTAAAAGAAACCCTTTACGTCACTCTACAAAAAGCTGCGATATTAAACACATGTAGAATTGTGAGAAAGTTCTTGCAGATAGAAGAGAACGAAGTTGGAAGCGTAGCAACATCACAACAACACTTAAACACTTAAAATTTTACACACACATGCTACATTTACTTGGTTTCGGCCCGTAATTGTAGCTCAAAACCAGCCAAAGAGCTGAGAAGAAAAAATGTTTTCCCAAAATAATAATAATAATCCACAACTATCACACAACGCCATCTAGTCCCAAGCTAAGCAGAGCTTGTGTTATGGGTACTAGACAACTGATAAACATACTTATATATTTCTAAATACATACATATTATAGATAAATTACACCCAGACACAGAACAAATGATCGTGCTCATCACACAAACATTTGTCCTGGGTGGCAATCGAACCCACGACCTCCGGCATAGCAGTCAGGGTCACTAACCACTAGACCAACCACTAGATTTTGCCAGTTTGTATTTTATGACAGTTAAATTGTTATTTAATATTCTGTAATTTTAGGCCTTTGTCTACCTACCAAATGTTCCTAATTGTGTATGTTAGATACCTTAAGTTTTAAAGAATATGTTATTTTCCTAAATAATAAGCTTTATGATTATTACTAGCTTCTGCCCGCGACTTCGTCCGCGTCAAATTTTTGCTCCCTTGACCCTTCCCGTCGCATCGATTTGCCTGCTCGTTGCTGCTCGCTCCTTTTGAGTTATATGAGTCAATCTTAAAAGATAGACATATGCTCTCGCGGACTTATTTTTGAACTTTTTAAACGGAACAATTCCGTCATACATGATTTTTGCGTTACTTTAACCGTTTACGCAGCACACGCAACGGAAACTCTCAAAAGGAATACATTTTCCCCGTTTTTGCAACATTTTTCATTACTGCTCCGCTCCTCTTAGTTGTAGCGTGATGTTTTCATTACTGCTCCGCTCCTCTTAGTTGTAGCGTGATGTTTTCATTACTGCTCCGCTCCTCTTAGTTGTAGCGTGATGTTATATAGCCTATAGCCTCCCTCGATAAATAGGCTACCCAACACAAAAAGAATTTTTCAATTCAGACCAGTAGTTCCTGAGATCAGCGCGTTCAATCAAACAAACAAACTCTTCAGCTTTATAATATTAGTATAGATTCTATGCTATGTATAAAGAAAAGAACCTTTTTGTATTGCTTGTTAGTAGTTGTAGCTTATTTCAGTCAGTAAAAAATAAAAAATTTTGATTAGACTTCAGCATTTTCATTTCTTTACAGGCATATTTCTCATTTATTTAACAAAAATTAAAAACCTGATAAACCCGATTTAACCGGTTTCGCCGGTTTTGTAAATAAAAAACCCGAATAAAACGGTTTTTATAAACAACCCGGTTTTTGCGTGCCCTAGTCGAGACGTGCCTTGCACTGCTCAACAGACACACAAATGAAGGAATTTTGAACCGAATTGTTACCTGCGATGAAAAATGGATTCTGTTTGATAACCGCAAGCGCTCAACAAGTTGGTTGGATCCTGGTTCAGCTCCTAAACAATGCCCTAAACGAAAACTTACCCCTAGAAAAGTGATGGTCACTGTTTGGTGGTCTAGCGCCGGTGTGATTCATCACAGCTTCTTACCAAACGGTCTGAGCATTACTGCAGATGTGTACTGTGAAAAACTGAACTCAATGATGGAGAAGCTGGCACATCTCCAACCAGCATTGGTCAATCGCTCGTCTCCGCTGCTCCTGCACGACAACGCGCGACCTCATACTGCACAGCAGACGGTCTCCAAGTTGCAAGAACTGGGGTTGGAAGCTCTCCGTCATCCGCCCTACTCACCAAACCTTGCGCCTACAGACTACTACTTTTTCCAGAATTTGGATAACTTCTTGGCGGGAAAAAAATTCAATACCCGAGAGGCAGTACAAAATGCCTTAGAAGAATTTGTTGCCTCCCGTCCAGCTGATTTTTTTAAGAAGGGCATCAATAAACTGCCACTGCGTTGGCAAAGATGCATTGATTGCATGGGTGATTATTTCGATTAATACAAATAAAAAATACATGAAAAAAGTTCGTTTAATTTTTTTCATACAAAACGGCATTTTCATAGGTAAAGACCTATTATTTTTATTTTTAGGGTTCCGTTGCCAAATGGCAAAAAACGGAACCCTTATAGATTCGTCATGTCTGTCCGTCCGTCTGTCTGTCTGTCTGTCTGTCCGTCCGTATGTCACAGCCACTTTTCTCCGAAACTATAAGAGCTACGATGTTGAAACTTGGTAAGTAGATGTATTCTGTGAATCGCATCAAGATTTTCACACTAAAATAGAAAAAAAAAAAAAAAAATTTTTGGGGTTCCCCATACTTAGAACTGAAACTCAAAATTTTTATTTTCATCAAACCCATACGGGTATCTATGAATAGGTCTTCAAAAATGGTATTGAGATTTCTAATATCATTTTTTACTAAACTGAACAGTTTGCGCGAGAGACGCTTCCAAAGTGGTAAAAAGAGTGTCCTCCCCCCCCGTAACTTCTAAAATAAGAGAATGATAATACTCAAAAAAATATATGATGTACATAACCATGTAAACTTCCACCGAAAATTGGTTTGAACGAGATCCAGTAAGTAGTTTTTTTTTTAATACGTCATAAATCGTAAACCGCAATTTACCTTTCATTCAATAAACTCAGATATAAAAATTAAAAAAAAAAACATTTAATTTCATAAGCATAAACCTTATACATAAACCGAGGATACCTACAGGTTTGTACGGAACCCTCGGTGCGCGAGCCCGACTCGCACTTGGCCGGTTTTTAAATGGCGATGTCATTACTCTGATCTGCTTCGGTGCCACGCCAGGCCAGCCAATTATAGAACCCCGGAACATATAATTTTTTAAAATATAATTGAATCGGAAGGTTTTCTAAATTCAAATATTCTGATTATTCAACATCAAAACAAATCCAATTTAGTTTCACTGGTAATAAATACAAAACTCTGAAACGAATAAAAAAAGCCAAAGTGAATAAACCAGTCAACTTTACGTCTGATGAAAACTATGATCACAGTTACACTCAAAACATTTTTGCCAACACTAAAACAAACTTTAGTAAAACTAAAACGATAAAATAATTTTAGTCGGCGACCTCTCACTTACCAATTCATCATCATCAGCCCTGCTGATAGGCATCTCTCCCATCGGTCATCATTTAACCCAATCCAAGGATGCCTACTCCTTCCAGCTACTATGAAACAAACTGCGAAGATTCTCGAATCTTATACCTTTAAACGAGAAATTCTTGTATATGTATATATAATCTGAATCTCGGAAACGGCTCCAACGATTTTCATAAAATTTAGTATACAGGGGTTTTCGGGGGCGATAAATCGATCCAGCTAGGATTCATTTTTATAAAATGTCGTTTTGTTCGTGTTTTCAATGACCAACTTTGTCGATAATCAACTTGAACATAAACTTATTATTTTAAACACAATTTACCATAAAATACCGAGCAAAGCTCGGTCATCCAGATATTGATTTTAAAACACCGTGGAAACTCATGTTACATGTACTTATGTCAACTCAGTGAGTGACTGACTCTTTCGAATAAATCCGCGACCCTGGCAGGAAAGTCTGCTGATCTCATAGGCTCAATTTACATTGCCACATAAAAGGAAAGAAGCGAAGTTTTGCTAAGGAGATTATACATAACAAAGAATTTTATGTCAATTGTCTAGCGCACAAACTAGCTACGAGCTTGTGAGTGCGGAAATTCCTGAAAACTCTCCAGAAGACGCGCAACTTGTTATTTAGCTCGCATTTAGTTTGTAATACATAAAAAATAAATTCTATTCCGTTCCGCGGCAATGTAAATTAAGCCTTAATGCTCTCCACATATAGCTGCGATACGACTGCAGTAGAACAATTCTTATGAAAACTTCATGGAAATTGTTCTACCAGAATCGTGTCGTCATCGTGTTGAGCCTCTCTGCGGTACCTTTTAATCTACTCGTAGATTAGTTTGACAACTTTAACAAGAAATTATAAACATGTGGCTAAATACGTTGAAACATAATCGAAGTTTTGATTGATCGGCGCCAGTTCATTGAAGATTTAATTACAATCAACTGGATATGGATTGGGAACTATTAAACTTTGCCTATGTATTTCGGATCGGAGGTTAGAGGTGGATTTTGCTTTGTAAAGCTTTGGTGAAAATGGTTTTCAGAACCAAATGAATGGTTGAGAGAAACTTTCAGAAAAAAAATCGGTTGGTTGCTATGGGGAGTGATTTTGGTTTTTAGGGTTCCGTACAAAAATGGTAAAAAGGAACCCATGTGTTGAGACTCAGTCTGACTGTCTGTCTGTCCGTCACGTTGGACGTGACTGAACGTGTCGATTGTTTCAATGATGAGAAAGTTACGTGTCTATTCGCGTTAGTTTTGAGCACCTTCATGCAAGTTAGGTGACACAATCAGCGAGAGTGGATTTCGTCCTACATCCATTGCTAGATGCACACACACAAAATAATAGTTTTGACTTCCCAATTTGAACGGAAACTAACGACGAAGCAATTTGAAGTTTAAATTCGGTAACTAGGTTCAGAGGGGTTCAAAACGATATGCTTAAATATCAATATTATTGTTTGTGATCGAATATCCTCAGCATAGACTATTCGCAACTATGTTGGAGCGGCTTTCAGTCGAACCGGGTGCAGCTGAATGTCAGTATTTTATATGGAGGGACTTTTTTTTACTACTACGTTATCTGATCCCAAACTCGGCAGAACCTGTGCAACTAGACAACTAATAAACATACTTATACAGGGTGACTGGAAAATAGTGGTGGAGCCGTTAAGGGGAGGTAGTCTAGGGTTATTCCGACGGATATCACTATGAGACCTATCGTCCTTACTTAACCCTTTCCAAGATATTCCTACTTAAAGTGTGTAACCCAAAAATTCGTACAAAAATTTTTCAAATAGTAATAAATCCTAAAAAAATGTGATTTTGGCCTACTTTTTTTTTGTTTTGCAACAAAGATATTCTATATAAGTAATTTAATTGTTAAATTTCGCAATGCGATACTAACAGTGATGACTTGTTAGAGAAAGTAAGTATAATGTTCCGATCAATAATAAAATCTAGACTCACTGTTTCGTCCCGTGACAACAGACGGCCCGACCTTGTTTACTCTGTGCGCCTACGCATCATGGCGTGTAACGGAGTGACAACTGTCACTTGTCAGTTTTGATTTTGACACTTGGTTTTGGTCTTTGAAAGATGGACGGTCGTCGTATTTGCTTTGCGACCGTTGTTGTTAATTAATCTTCTTGAATCGATGGTTTTGTGGTCAATTTGTCGTGATCCAATTGTTTGTGTGTAAATAACCCCTTTTGACGAAATAGAACGGGTTTTAGTTTGGACTTTGATTGAAATAGTTTGAGGTGACAGTGATTCATTGTGAGCCGCATGCTGGGAAAATCTACAGCGTATTGGAGCGGCCTTGTATCCTGGAATACTTACAGCGTCACTACACAGTACAATATACACTCATTTACATACATAAATCCAGGTAGGCTCCAGAACCAGTTTTCACCACCAGGTGAGTCTTTTGAATATTTGTATTAGTCAGCTCCGCGCACGGCGGACAGTTCACAGCCACCTTTGTCCAAGGCCGACGATCATCATGCTTCCACGTACGTCATTAAATCCTATGGTCAGGGCCTTGGCCTGGCGTTGAACACTCACATTATGTTTCCAAAGACTTTGTTTTATAATAATAAAATAAATACTAGCCTGTCCGTGCATCCGTGCATTGCTGGACAATAAGAATAGCACCTTTTTTGTTGGTTGAAAATCATTAAATAACTTCTTCCGCTCTGGGTGGAGCGGATGGGCGTGTCGGAATTTACTGAGTAAAACCCACCCGTATTCCTTCAGTTGCACATGTGCCAGAGCCACGGTATCTCTCTAGAACAAATCTCTCGACCCTGGCAGAAGAATAGCACGTGTCTTTCCGTGAACGTCCTAGACGGGAAAGGGAAGTTACTAGAGAATGGAAAGCAGCGTTTTCTATTTATTTCATGACCATACTGCGATCGCCAACCCGCCTGCCAAGCACGGCGTTTATGGCAAACCTTTACCTTTGGAGCATGCCTATATCAGCAGCGGACGTCTTTCGGCTGAAATGATGATGACTAGCCTGTCCCACTGCTGGGCAAAGTCTTTAACTCAGACAAAGCAGATTCAAGCATTGACTATGACTACCTAGATTTCAAACTTACCTATATTAATTATAAGTGCAGGATTTTTCCCGATGTTTGCCTTCACCTTCGAAGTTAAACTTAAGAAAACCGAGATATAAATTAAACAAGTGACTTACCTGGGTTTGAATCAACAAACGTACATGAGAGGCGAGGTCTAAACTGCTGGGCAATCACGACACTAACAATTACTAATAATATTTTACGGCCAATCAAGTTTAACACACCAATTGCATTAATCAAAAGTCCCCGGATATAGGATGACGTATGGGTTTCAACTATTAAATACAGAAAGGACCCGAACTAAGTTCGGATCTAACTCGTAAACAGAGTCATAAAATCCGTCACGTAGGTTTCCGGTCAGTTGTTTTGTATTAAGTTTTTGGTAGTCCTTCCTGATAAACTCATAAAATATTTTTACTGAGATATCATAAAGTTTTTGTGTTTTACGAAAATACTAGAGAAAGTATGACAAACATTATTGAGGGGCATGTGGCTAAGTAATAAAAGCAGCAAGGGTCGATTGAAGTTAACGCGCTACGCTTATGTATTTAGTCCAAAGATGGGAGCTCTACGTGCTTTAAAAAGCACGTTAACCCGTTGGTACCGGCTCTCATTCGTAGATCACTGACAGTTGTTACGGGTCGTCAGAAGCCCGAAAATCTAACAACCAGTCTTACCGAGGGGAACATAACCCTTTAGTTACGTTGATTACCCAGTAACTGAGTTGTGGAGGTCAGGTAGGCAGTCGCCATGTAAAATGCTGGTATTCAGCTGTTGGTACTGGTAAGACTGGAAGCTGACGGTAACATAGTTGGGAAAAGGCTAGGCAGATGACGAGTAAGATATTTTTATTTTACAACAACTGTTACAACATTTTGGTCTAAAGATAACTCATGTTAAACTGTAGTATGTCCTTTATATGTAGTCAATGGCAGGGAGGGTCAGGTAACAGCTATCACAGACCCTACATAGTATAAAACAAACTTGCATTTCGTGTCTGCAGGTAAGCTTAGATCTTCTAAACTACGCAATGGAGTGTAATGTGGTTTTCGTCATTAGACAGAGTGATTCAAAAGGAAAGTTTATGTGTATAAAACGCAAGGGAAGACGTTGATAAAAGCTAGTACCTACCTACCTATTTTAGTTTTATATAAAAATTTAATACAAATATCACATGGGCTCACAATATCTCACAAAAGTGATGTGCACGTCTTTTCACATCGTACTCAAATGTCAACATGTATGTTTAACAACATGTGTGTTGTATGTATCAACATGAATGACGTAATCATGTTTTTGTAATGATTTGGAGTTACTTGCCTATTCTATTCCATTGAAAAAATGCTTATATGCATATGCTTTGCTTTGGAATGGGCAACTAGATTCCTTTTTCTACATGAACGATCACTTGACAATTCAAAAGTGACTGTAAATGATTTATTCGAAAAAAATAGTTTTGAGATTGACATAATGATTTCTAGATAATGTTATGTAAGTAACTCAAGTAACTCGGGTTGCTAGCTCAAACAAAAAGAAACATAAAACTTTCATAAAAGTAACTATTTTCCTTAGTCTGACAAAAGTACTTCTCGTATCGTCGACCTTTTTATTGAGCTACTCGTAACATAATAATATGTTACCGTCCAAACTATTATTATTGCAAAGTTTTTATAAGTTCTCAGAACACTTCGACTTTAGTTTAGCAGTAAGAGAAAATAAAGACCATTTGACATTCTTCCTACAGTTTTTCGATATTGGAGCGGTAACTGAAGTAAAGAACTAAGTTATAATGAAAAGTATTTAATTGGTTATTTAAACGACGTGGAACGTACGTCAGTCCAACTTTTCTGGTTTGATATTTTATTACCATACCTGTTAGTTTTGATTTTCCATTATTAAGGTATTTTGGTTAATTTTTAATAAAGTGAACAGTGTAAAATGCAGATGGTATCTTCTACAGTATCTTCTTCTATTCTTCTTCTTCTTGTTCTGAGAAAACATTAGGAATTATATAACGACAAGAACACATAACTTGGATTTGCCTGGTTGATGGCAAAAGATTCGCCCCCTATTATATGGGACTTAAACTGCCGTTGTGGGTCCTCTGCCTAACCCACTGAATAATACAGGCGTGATGTTATGTTATGTTAAGAATGAACAAAATACCAAAACAGAAATAAAAGACAACACAGTCAAAACCAAAACGTAATTTACACCAGAAAAAAACTACAAAGGAATTTACAATGGACTCTCGATCGGGGGTTTCCAGCAGAAATATAGCGAAATATACTCAACAATATGTCCCGAAAACCGAGAAGAACCGTTTCAAAGCCCGACTTCGTTTCAAATGGAAATCTGGATGTGAATTTTCATGCAAATTTCCCCGAGGTGTTATACATGGGAGGCTGTAACGCGGATGTTAAAATCTCAGCGTAAATTCTATTCATGTATGGTAACGTTGTTATGGGGTGGATCGCTTTTGTTTTGGGCCCCATAGATTTTATAGTCACTGTCTCTTTAGGTAGTAAATCCGGGAAATGTTGGTGCATTGTCGATGTAATGTGACGTGAAATTGTCATTTTTAATGTGAAATTTGTGAATGTGAATTTTTGTTCTTTAAACCATTCCATTTGATGATTTCCCATCCAGAAAAAAAGCCATTCCAGCCGTTTAGGCTGTGACCAAAAATTTACAGAATATTTTCATTTATTAAATGGCGATGTTATTACTCTGATATGCTTCGGTGCCACGGGGCATGTTTTACCAGGCAGGCCATTTAGAGAACCTCGGAACACATTATTTTATAAAATATAATTGAATGGGAAGGTTCTGTAAAATCGAATATTCTGATTATTCAACATTAAAACAAATCCAAATTATTTTCACTGGTAATAAATACGAAACTCTGAAACTAATAAAAACAGACAAATTGAATAAACCAGTCAGCTTTATGTCGGATGAAAAGTATGATCATAGTAACACTCAAAACATTTTTGCCGACACTAAAACAAACTTTAGTAAAACTAAAACAATAAAATAATTTTAGTCGGCGACCTCTCACTAAATTATCACTGTTTCCGTATTTTGACAGTGTTATTCATAATTTAAAGGACGAGGACCTTTAGTTCCAAAGTTTTGGGATTGCAAAGTTATTTAATACTGTCACGTTTCAGCGGTTTCATTTTGTCTTTTTTGGGAAGCATCTAATGAAGAATGATTTATTGTTTGGCCTCGTGAAATGAGACTGAATTTCCTTAGATTTTTTACCAATTCATCATCATCAGCCCTGCTGATAGGCATCTCTCCCATCGGTCATCATTTAACCTAATCCAAGGATGCCTACTCCTTCCAGCTACTATGAAACAACCTGCGGAGATCCTCGAATGATCTTAAAACACCGTGGAAACTGATATTACATGTACTTATGTCAACTCAGTGAGTGACTGACTTTTTCGAATAAATCCGCGACCCTGGCAGGAAAGTCTGCTGCTCTCATAGGCTCAATTTACATTGCCACAGAAAAGGAAAGGAAGCGAAGTTTTGCTAAGGAGATTATACATAACAAAGAATTTTAAGTCAATTGTCTAGCGCACAAACTAGCTACGAGCTTGTGAGTGCGGAAATTCCTGAAAACTCTCCAGAAGACGCGCAACTTGTTATTTAGCTCGCATTTTGTTTGTAATATATAAAAATAAATTCTATTCCATTCCGCGGCAATGTAAATTAAGCCTTAATGCTCTCCACATATAGCTACGATACGACTGCAGTAGAACAATTCTTATGAAAACTTCATGGAAATTGTTCTACCAGAATCGCGTCGTCATCGTGTTGAGCCTCTCTGCGGTACCTTTTAATCTACTCGTAGATTAGTTTGACAACTTTAACAAGAAATTATAAACATGTGGCTAAATATGTTGAAACATAATCGAAGTTTTGATTGATCGGTGCCAGTTCATTGAAGATTTAATTACAATCAACTGGATGTGGTTCGGAACTATTAAACTTTGCCTTTGTATTTCGAATCGGAGGTTAGAGGCGGATTTTGCTTTGGTGAAAATGGTTTTCAATACTAAATGAACGGTTGAGAGAAACTTTCGGAAAAAAATCGGTTGATTGGTTTGGAGAATGGTTTTGGTTTGGCTTTTAAGGTTCCGTAACAAAATGGTAAAAACGAACCCTTATGGTGAGACGCAGTCTGTCTGTCCGGCTTTCTTTCACGTTGGACGTGACTGCGCGTGTCGATTGTTTCAATGATGAGAAACTCACGTGTCTATTCGCGTCAGTTTGAGCCCCTCCATGCAAGTTAGGTGACAGAATCAGCGAGAGTGGATTTCGTCCTACATCCATTGCTAGATGCACTTATTTTAGCCAGAGCTTAGGAAAAGACAAATCGAACTGTATTTTTTTAAGCTCTGGCTAAACTGAACTTGAAACATACTATGGCTATTTCAGAACAAGATTTATGCAGTAATATTATAATATTAGATTTAAACTGAACGACCGCATTATGAGCTCTATATTTCGTTACAAAACGCGGACACTGGCCGCTCAGCCGCTGAACGAAAGTGGAACTGGGCTGGCTACATCATCTTGTTGCATTTCAAAGCAGCAATACGTAGAAATCACCACTCAGTGAATTTCAAATCCCAGGAAATGACTAAGCGACAGGCCCAGAAATGGTGACGGGATGAGCTGGATCTCTTCTTAAAGAATTGGCCCAAAATCGCAGCAGAGCAGAAAAAGTGGAAAAAGGAAAGGGAAGTTTTTGCCCTGCAATGGGTCAATAAAAGCTTTTAGTAATAATAAATTAACCTAAACGAAAATAGAATTTTAATCAAATTCCTTAACACTAGAAGTGCGGGCGTCCCAAATTTGACCCATTTCGATGTTCATCCTGCTCTAATTAATATTTTATTATGCATATAATCGTATTTTTTTATGACTTTTCATGAAATATGATGATTATAATATTTACTATTTATGCGAGACTTCAATCCCATAATTGCAATACCTATAATTTTTTATCCAAATTTACCTCAGTCGGTATGTTCAGCGCTTCTAGTGTTAATAAATTATTATCTTCAAAAGGAAACAATAAAATGTTCTATAAACTGTACCTTCCTAAACTCAATAGAGCCTCCACCCAAATTTAGTTATTACACCTGGACCGACCCAAAATAATATTTACATTTAAAACCACTGGAGGATATTATTAACTAATCAAAATAATAGTTTCGACTTCCCAATTTGAACCGAAACTAACGACGAAGCGGAAGGAAGAAATTCGGTAACCAGGTTCAGAGGGGGTTCAACACGATAGGCGTAAATATCAATATTATTGTTTATCATCGAATATCCTCAGCATAGCCTATTCGCAACTATGTTGGAGCGGCTTTCAGTCGAACCGGGTGCAGCTGAATGTCAGTATTTTATATGGAGGGACTTTTTTTTACCACTACGTTATCTGATCCCAAACTAGGCAGAACCTGTGCAACTAGACAACTAATAAACATACTTATACAGGGTGACTGGAAAATAGTGGTGGAGCCGTTAAGGGGAGGTAGTCTAGGGTTATTCCGACGGATATCACTATGAGACCTATCGTCCTTACTTAACCCTTTCCAAGATATTCCTACTTAAAATGTGTAACCCAAAAATTCATACAAAAATTTTTCAAATAGTAATAAATCCTAAAAAAAAGTGATTTTGGCCTACTTTTTTTTTGTTTTGCAACAAAGATATTCTATTTAAGTAATTTAATTGTTAAATTTCGCAATGCGATACTAACAGTGATGACTTGTTAGAGAAAGTAAGTATAATGTTCCGATCAATAATAAAATCTAGACTCACTGTTTCGTCCCGTGACAACAGACGGCCCGACCTTGTTTACTCTGTGCGCCTACGCATCATGGCGTGTAACGGAGTGACAACTGTCACTTGTCAGTTTTGATTTCGACACTTGGTTTTGGTCTTTGAAAGATGGACGGTCGTCGTATTTGCTTTGCGATCGTTGTTGTTAATTAATCTTCTTGAATCGATTGTTTTGTGGTCAATTTGTCGTGATCCAATTGTTTGTGTGTAAATAACCCCTTTTGACGAAATAGAACGGGTTTTAGTTTGGACTTTGATTGAAATAGTTTGAGGTGACAGTGATTCATTGTGAGCCGCGTGCTGGGAAAATCTACAGCGTATTGGAGCGGCCTTGTATCCTGGAATACTTACAGCGTCACTACACAGTACAATATACACTCATTTACATACATAAATCCAGGTAGCCTCCAGAACCAGTTTTCACCACCAGGTGAGTCTTTTGAATATTTGTATTAGTCAGCTCCGCGCACGGCGGACAGTTCGCAGCCACCTTTGTCCAAGGCCGACGATCATCATGCTTCCACGTACGTCATTAAATCCTATGGTCAGGGCCTTGGCCTGGCGTCGAACACTCGCATTATGTTTCCAAAGACTTTTTTTATAATAATAAAATAAATACTAGCCTGTCCGTGCATCCCTGCATTGCTGGACAATAAGAATAGCACCTTTTTTGTTGGTTGAAAATCATTAAATAACTTCTTCCGCTCTGGGTGGAGCGGATGGGCGTGTCAGAATTTACAGAGTAAAACCCACCCGTATTCCTTCAGTTGCACATGTGCCAGAGCCACGGTATCTCTCTAGAACAAATCTCTCGACCCTGGCAGAAGAATAGCACGTGTCTTTCCGTGAACGTCCTAGACGGGAAAGGGAAGTTACTAGAGAATGGAAAGCAGCGTTCTCTATTTATTTCATGACCATACTGCGATCGCCAACCCGCCTGCCAAGCACGGCGTTTATGGCAAACCTTTACCTTTGGAGCATGCCTATATCAGCAGCGGACGTCTTTCGGCTGAAATGATGATGACTAGCCTGTCCCACTGCTGGGCAAAGTCTTTAACTCAGACAAAGCAGATTCAAGCATTGACTACCTAGATTTCAAACTTACCTATATTAATTATAAGTGCAGGATTTTTCCCGATGTTTGCCTTCACCTTCGAAGTTAAACTTAAGAAAACCGAGATATAAATTAAACAAGTGACTTACCTGGATTTGAATCAACAAACGTACATGAGAGGCGAGGTCTAAACTGCTGGGCAATCACGACACTAACAATTACTAATAATATTTTACGGCCAAGCAAGTTTAACACACCAATTGCATTAATCAAAAGTCCCCGGATATAGGATGACGTATGGGTTTCAACTATTAAATACAGAAAGGACCCAAACTAAGTTCGGATCTAACTCGTAAACAGAGTCATAAAATCCGTCACGTAGGTTTCCGGTCAGTTGCTTTGTATTAAGTTTTTGGTAGCGCGTTTGTAGTCCTGATAATGTCATAAAATATTATTACGGAGATATCATAAAGTTTTTGTGTTTTACGAAAATACTAGAGAAAGTATGACAAACATTATTGAGGGGCATGTGGCTAAGCAATAAAAGCAGCACGGGTCGATCGAAGTTAACGCGCTACGCTTATGTATTTAGTCCAAAGATGGGACCTCTACGTGCTTTAAAAAGCACGTTAACCCGTTGGTACCGGCTCTCATTCGTAGATCACTGACAGTTGTTACGGGTCGTCAGAAGCCCGAAAATCTAACAACCAGTCTTACCGAAGGAAAGATAACTCTTTGGTTATTTTGATTACCCAGTAACTGAGTTGTGGAGATCAGATAGGCAGTCGCTATATATATTATAAAATACTGGCATTCAGTTGTTGGTACTAGTTAGACTGGAAGCTGACGGTAACATAGTTGGAAAAGGCTAGGCAGATGACGAGTAAGATATTTTTATTTTACAACAACTGTTACAACATTTTGGTCTAAAGATAACTCATGTTAAACTGTAGTATGTCCTTTATATGTAGTCAATGGCAGGGAGGGTCAGGTAACAGCTATCACAGACCCTACATAGTATAAAACAAAGTTGCATTTCGTGTCTGCAGGTAAGCTTAGATCTTCTAAACTACGCAATGGAGTGTAATGTGGTTTTCGTCATTAGACAGAGTGATTCAAAAGGAAAGTTTATGTGTATAAAACGCAAGGGAAGACGTTGAGTTTTATATAAAAATTTAATACAAATATCACATGGGCTCACAATATCTCACAAAAGTGATGTGCACGTCTTTTCACATCGTTCTCAAATGTCAACATGTATGTTTAACAACATGTGTGTTGTATGTATCAACATGAATGACGTAACCATTATTTTGTCACAATTTGGAGTTTTTTGCTTATTCTTCTCCATTAAAAAATGCTTACATAAATGAATATGTTTTGCTTTGAAATTGGCAACAAGCTTTATTTTTCCGATTGACCGACCCCTTGACAATTCCAATGTGCCTGTAATTGGGTTATTTGAAAATAAAAACCGGACAAGTGAGAGTTGGACTGATCCACCGAGGGTTACGTCCCTGTAATTTTATGATTTAATTACAAATGTATGGTTTTCAGATTTTTTTCCTATACTTGTAGGTAGTATAAGACGGTATTACTTGCCAAATTTAATAGTTCTAGGTCAACGGGAAATACCTTATACATTTTGATTCCCCTGTGGCGAAATATAATTTTTTGCGGCATAAACAGCCGTATCTTTTTTTCACGTTAACTTAGAACTTTGGTTTTTTACAGCTTCAAGACAATAGATCTAGATCTTGAACTCCTAGATTTGAGTAGATTGTTTAATTTCAATTTGATACCTCCACGAGTTCCCGAGATAAAGGGTCTTGGAAGAAAGACAGACGGATGGACAACAAAGTGATGCTATAAGGGTTCCGTTTTTCTTTTGAGGTACGGAACCCTAAAATAAGCCTTGAGTTTGAGATAATGTTATGTATGACCCCAAGTAACTCTGGTTGCTAGCTCAAACAAAAAGAACCCTAAAAGTTTCATACAAGTAACTATTTTCCTTAGTCTGACAAAAGTACTTCTCGTATCGTCGACCTTTTTATTGAGCTACTCGTAACATAATAATATGTTACCGTCCAAACTATTATTATTGCAAAGTTTTTATAAGTTTTCCTCCGAACACTTCTACTTTAGTTTAGCTGTAAGAGAAAACATTAGGAATTATATAACGACAAGAACACATAGATTTGTGCCTGGTTGATGGCAAAAAACTCACCGCCAATGCATTGTGATGGAAATTTTCATCAACCAATTCCATGTAATTTTTTCGTTTTTGTTCGTCATTTTTTGTTTTTGTAATTGGAAAAAAGTGCTTTATTATCTCACTACACATTTTGTTCTCAGTAGGTTGGTCCTGATTACATAAAGATGTAAATTTCCACCAAACTATTTAAAAAAAAAGTATTTTTATGAATATAATTTTATAATATTTTTTTCAACACACTTGCTCGTAAAGTGAGCCTTATTATATCGTTCTTAGGGCCATAAACCGAACTATAACATACACGTGCATAATAATATTACACACTAGTGCATAATAGAATGATCCCTACAAAGTTAAGTTAGTACCTAACTGCAAATTATATGCGAGTAAACAGAGCATTTTCAATTTAACCGGGTAATACAGTTTTTTTTTTTTTTGTAACAACAAGGAGGTTTTATGCCACCGAAAATCTATTTACATTTTTGAAATAAATAAATGTGTCCCTAATTAAGACGAAAAAACATTTATTATTATCAAATTATTTATAATTCACAATAATTTCTTATAAAATATTTGCATTTTATCACAAAAATTATCATTTTGAAGTAGGCTGTATGGCTGTAATCAATCAACTTACATTTGGCGCGTGCAAAAAAAAAAATTGCGCGCCATTTCCCAATTTTCCCCTAATTTTCATATTTTGTTTGTATCGCATTTGTTGCTGTGTGGTAAATAATTATTACCTTTGTCGCCGACATTTACACAAGAAGTAAATGAAGGTACTAAAGAAGTGGCAAGTACCAATGTAACACAAACTGTGAAATTGCCATCAAAAACAATCCAATATCGTTTTGAAAATTGTACATTCACCAATTGTTTTAATAATTAAACGATTTATGCAATACATATTTGTTTTTTCCTCGCAAGTGTGTTGAAAAACGTCGTATGATACACGTGTGTATTGATGATTACCGTCCTCGGCTCTATTAAGACCCTCACCTGACGGCTCGGGTCTCAATGGCGCCTCAGCGGTAATCACCAACATTACACACTTGTACCATAATGTACTATTTCCTTACCATATAGCTAATCTTACATCCAAATATTTTTTTTTTTTTTTTAAGTCAAAATCATGCATTTAAGGGTTAAACTGCCGCTGGGGGTCCTCTGCGTAACCCACTGAATAATACATGCGTGATTTTATGTTATTTTAAAAATAAACAAAATACCAAAACAGAAATAAAAGACAACACAGTCAAAACCAAAACGTAATTTACACCAGAAAAAAACTACAAAGGAATTTACAATGGACTCTCGATCGGGGGTTTCCAGCAGAAATATAGCGAAATATACTCAACAATATGTCCCGAAAACCGAGAAGAACCGTTTCAAAGCCCGACTTCGTTTCAAATGGAAATCTGGATGTGAATTTTCATGCAAATTTCCCCGAGGTGTTATACATGGGAGGCTGTAACGCGGATGTTAAAATCTCAGCGTAAATTCTATTCATGTATGGTAACGTTGTTATGGGGTGGATCGCTTTTGTTTTGGGCCCCATAGATTTTATAGCCACTGTCTCTTTAGGTAGTAAATCCGGGAAATTTTGGTGCATTGTCGATGTAATGTGACGTGAAATTGTTATTTTTAATGTGAAATTTGTGAATGTGATATTTTGTTCTTTAAGCCATTCCATTTGATGATTTCCCATCCAGAAAAAAAGCCATTCCAGCCGGACTGTGACCAAAAATTTACAGAATATTTTCATTTTTTAAATGGCGATGTTGTTACTCTGATCTGCGTCGGTGCCACGGGGCATGTTTTTACCAGGCAGGCCATTTAGAGAACCTCGGAACACATTATTTTATAAAATATAATTGAATGGGAAGGTTCTGTAAAATCGAATATTCTGATTATTCAACATCAAAACAAATCCAAATTATTTTCACTAGTAATAAATACAAAACTCTGAAACTAATAAAAAAAGACAAATTGAATAAACCAGTCAACTTTACGTCTGATGAAAAGTATGATCACAGTTACACTCAAAACATTTTTGCCGACACTAAAACAAACTTTAGTAAAACTAAAACAATAAAATAATTTTAGTCGGCGACCTCTCACTAAATTATCACTGTTTCCGTATTTTGACAGTGTTATTCATAATTTAAAGGACGAGGACCTTTAGTTCCAAAGTTTTGGGATTGCAAAGTTATTTAATACTGTCACGTTTCAGCGGTTTCATTTTGTCTTTTTTGGGAAGCATCTAATGAAGAATGATTTATTGTTTGGCCTCGTGAAATGAGACTGAATTTCCTTAGATTTTTTACCAATTCATCATCATCAGCACTGCTGATAGGCATCTCTCCCATCGGTCATCATTTAACCCAATCCAAGGATGCCTACTCCTTCCAGCTACTATGAAACAACCTGCGAAGATCCTCGAATGATCTTAAAACACCGTGGAAACTCATGTTACATGTACTTATGTCAACTCAGTGAGTGACTGACTCTTTCGAATAAATCCGCAACCCTGGCAGGAAAGTCTGCTGATCTCATAGGCTCAATTTACATTGCCACATAAAAGGAAAGGAAGCGAAATTTTACTAGGCTATACATAACAAAGAATTTTATGTCAATTGTGTAGCGTACAAACTAGCTACGTGCTTGTGAGTGCGGAAATTCCTGAAAACTCTCCAGAAGACGCACAACTTGTTATTTAGCTCGCATTTAATTTGTAATATATAAAAAATAAATTCTATTCCGTTCCGCGGCAATGTAAATTAAGCCTTAATGCTCTCCACACATAGCTGCGATACGACTGCAGTAGAACAATTCTTTTGAAAACTTCATGGAAATTGTTCTACCAGAATCGCGTCGTCATCGTGTTGAGCCTCTCTGCGGTACCTTTTAATCTACTCGTAGATTAGTTTGACAACTTTAACAAGAAATTATAAACATGTGGCTAAATATGTTGAAACATAATCGAAGTTTTGATTGATCGGTGCCAGTTCATTGAAGATTTAATTACAATCAACTGGATGTGGATTGGAAACTATTAAACTTTGCCTTTGTACTCGTATTTAGGATCGGAGGTTAGAGGCGGATTTTGCTTTGCAAAACTTTGGTGAAAATGGTTTTCAGAACCAAATGAATGGTTGAGAGAAACTTTCAGAAAAAAAAAATCGGTTGGTTGCTATGGAGAGTGATTTTGGTTTTTAGGGTTCCGTACAAAAATGGTAAAAAGGAACCCATGTGGTGAGACTCAGTCTGACTGTTTGTCTGTCCGTCACGTTGGACGTGACTGAACGTGTCGATTGTTTCAATGATGAGAAAGCTACGTGTCTATTCGCGTTAGTTTCGAGCACCTCCATGCAAGTTAGGTGACACAATCAGCGAGAGTGGATTTCGTCCTACATCCATTGCTAGGTGCACTTTAGTTTAGCCAGAGCTTAGGAAAAGACAAATCGAACTGTATTTTTTTAAGCTTTGGCTAAACTGAACTTGAAACATACTATGGCTATTTCAGAACAGGATTTATGCAGTAATATTATAATATTAGATTTAAACTGAACGACCGCATTATGAGCTCTATATTTCGTTACATAACGCGGACACTGGTCGCTCAGCCGCTGAACGAAAGTGGAACTGGGCTGGCTACATCATCTTGTTGCATTTCAAAGCAGCAATACGTAGAAATCACCACTCATTGAATTTAAAATCCCAGGAAATGACTAAGCGACAGGCCCAGAAATGGTGACGGGATGAGCTGGATCTCTCCTTAAAGAATTGGCCCAAAATCGCAGCAGAGCAGGAAAAGTGGAAAGAGAAAAGGGAAGTTTTTGTCCTGCAATGGGTCAATAAAAGCTTTTAGTAATAACTAGTGATCGCCCATTGGTCGAACTTCGACCGTACTTCATTTGTATAGAAATACATTATTTAATGAAAAAAAAAATATATAATAATAAATATAAAAAATAATATCGTTATATTTGTCATTCAATAACACTATA
The DNA here is from genome assembly GCA_932294355.1 of Aporophyla lueneburgensis. Classification (NCBI taxonomy): domain Eukaryota; kingdom Metazoa; phylum Arthropoda; class Insecta; order Lepidoptera; family Noctuidae; genus Aporophyla; species Aporophyla lueneburgensis. The sequence goes on along the minus strand of OW028737.1, from coordinate 32,727,563 downwards.
GACAAATTGTTGACGCTGTACTACTGTGGAGAGGGTTCGCTGGCGGGATGGTGATGGCCAGGACCATGAGTAAAGAATACTTCTTCAGGACTCTCTTTTTTATTTTCTTAATACTTCTTAACTGCTGGGTATGGTATGGAATGAATTATCACAGAAAGCTCTGTTTTTATAGAATTTTCTCTATTATTTTTAATAGCTTCTGCCCGCGACTTCGTTCGCATCAAATTTTCGCTACCCTTCCCGTCGCGTCGAATTGCCTGCCAGTTTTCGTCCATTTTTCGTTTGCTGCTCAACTCCTTTTGACCGCAGCGTGATGTTATATAGCCTATAGCCTTCATCAATAAATGGGCTACCCAACACACAAAAGAATTTTTCAATTCCTATCAGCAGTTCCTGAGATTAGCGCGTTCAATCAAACAAACATACAAACAAACAAACTCTTCAGCTTTATAATATTAGTATAGATTAATTATAACGGTTCCAAATGTCATAATTATAACCAGCCTGTACAATCGTGAGGCATACAACCTCTACAGTTTGCACACGACACTAAGTTTTGTATGGGAAACTTACTAATGCCATACTTGACACTCCCCATAAAACCACAAAAAATATTTCTTCTAAATCTAAACTAAATTCCTATCGTCGCTAATACAAATAATATTAAAGACAAATATTTTCGATATGATCATAGATTTTAAAAATGAAATAGGTTATTTAATTATCTATAAAATTAATTTATTACCTATGGTTATACTTGACATTCAGTAAGACTATAGACACAAAATCAGGCTTACCAACTTAGGGGTTTTTCCAAATTTAGGGGGTAAATAAGAGGATTGAGATTTTTTAGGGGCGTTCCATTTTTAGGGGTATTCTTAGGGATGTTTTGCCATCTTACATTTCTCATTGTGTTTTTGATTACAATAAAAGTATTAGCGACTTCTAGTACGGTTCCTCGATACTAAGAATGCAGAATGAATGATTAACAAATGTCGCGTAATAAATATAGACAAATATTACTACTGTGTGCCGGTCTATGATTACTGAACATTCGTTGGTTATTTTCATTATAATTTTTTAGCTGTTTTTAGGGTTCCGTTGCCAAATGGCAAAAAACGGAACCCTTATAAATTCGTCATGTCTGTCTGTCGGTCTGTCTGTCTGTCCATCCGTATGTCACAGCCACTTTTTTTCCGAAACTATAAGAGCTATGCTGTTGAAACTTGGTAAGTAGATGTATTCTGTGAACCGCATTAAGATTTTCACACTAAAATAGAAAAAAAATGATAAATTTTGGGGTTCCCCATACATAGAACTGAAACTCAAAATTTTTGTTTTCATCAAACCCATACGTGTGGGGTATCTATGTACAGGTCTTCAAAAATGGTAATGAGGTTTCTAATATCATTTTTTAGGGTTCCGTTGCCAAATGGCAAAAAACGGAACCCTTATAGATTCGTCATGTCTGTCTGTCTGTCTGTCTGTCCGTGTATGTCACAGCCACTTTTCTCCGAAACTATAAGAGCTATGTTGTTGAAACTTGGTAAGTAGATGTATTTTGTGAACCGCATTAAGATTTTTACACTAAAATAGAAAAAAAACAATACATTTTGGGGTTCCCCATACTAAGAACTGAAACTCAAAATTTTTTTTTCATCAAACCCATACGTGTGGGGTATTTATGAATAGGTCTTTAAAAATGGTATTGAGGTTTCTAATATCATTTTTTTCTAAACTGAATAGTTTGCGCGAGAGACACTTCCAAAGTGGTAAAATGTGTGTCCCCCCCCCCCGTAACTTCTAAAATATGAGAATGATAAAATTAAAAAAAAAATATGATGTACATAACCATATAAACTTTCACCGAAAATTGGTTTGAACGAAATCCAGTAAGTAGTTTTTTTTGAATACGTCATAAATCGTAAACCGCAATTTACCTTTAATTCAATCAACTCAAATATAAAAATTAAAAAAAAAAAAATCATTTAATGTCATAAACATAAGCCTTATGCATAAACTGAGGATACCTACAGGTTTGTACGGAACCCTCGGTGCGCGAGTCCGACTCGCACTTGGCCGGTTTTTTCTAAACTGAATAGTTTGCGCGAGAGACACTTCCAAAGTGGTAAAATGTGTCCCCCCCCCCCCCGTAACTTCTAAAATAAGAGAATGATAAAACTAAAAAAAATATATGATGTACATTACCATGTAAACTACCACCGAAAATTGGTTTGAACGAGATCGAGTGAGTAGGTTTTTTTTTAAAACGTCATAAATCGTAAACCGCAATTTACCGTACATTCAATCAACTGAAATATAAAAATTAAAAAAAAAAACATTTATTTTTAAACCGAGAATACCTACAGGTTTGTACGGAACCCTCGGTGCGCGAGTCCGACTCGCACTTGGCCGGTTTTTTTTAGAAATTGTGGCAATTTTAGGGGTTTTTAACTTAAGCTTTAGGGGTAAATATTTCTGGGTATTGGTAACACTGCACAAAATTTTAAAGACAGATTCGGACCATAAACAAAAAAATATATATATGCATGTGTGTATTAAATACGCGGTAATGAACAGTAGTGTGTGTAACGTGATATTTATTGAAAATAATGTATTTTAACGCATAATTTAAAAAAAAATTTAGCATTCGTCACTTCTTCTCTGTATAAACTATAAGTGTGCGAAATTTCATACTCCTCCGTCCGCCCAATTTTCGTAAAAAGGGATCCAAAGTTTTCGCTTCACGTATTAATATATAGATAAATTAACCTAAACGAAAATAGAATTTTAATCAAATTCGTTAACACTAGAAGTGCGGGCGTCTCAAATTTGACCCATTTCGATGTTCATCCTGCTCTAATTAATATTTTATTATGCATATAATCGTAATTTTTTATGACTTTTCATGAAATATGATGATTATTATATTTACTATTTATACGAGACTTCAACCACGTAATTGCAATACCCATATTTTTTATCCAAATTTACCTCAGTCGGTATGTTCAGCGCTTCTAGTGTTAATAAATTATTATCTTCAAAACGCAACAATAAAATGTTCTATAAACTGTACCTTCCTAAACTCAATAGAGCCTCCATCCAAATTTAGTTATTACACCTGGACCGACCCAAAATAATATTTACATTTAAAACCACTGGAGGATATTATTAACTAATCAAAATAATAGTTTCGACTTCCCAATTTGAACCGAAACTAACGACGAAGCAATTTGAAGTTTAAATTCGGTAACCAGGTTCAGAAGGGGTTCAACACGATAGGCGTAAATATCAATATTATTGTTTATCATCGAATATCATCCGCATAGCCTATTCGCAACGATGTTGGAGCGGCTTCCAGTCTAACCGGGTACAGTTGAATATCAGAATTTAATATTGAGGGACTGCCTACCTGAGCTTCACAATCCACTTACTGGGTACCCGTAAAGCTTGTCAAGGATCCACGTGCTTTCCGAGATACTGGCAAGGCGGCCAATCGCAACGAAGATTAGCTAGGTACACAGGAAATATTATACTGACAAATGTGTACACACGACTGGGGAAAGATCAGGTGCAGGCTCAACAGGTCTCTAAATGTCACTTTTCACTAACCTCACTGTTTGCATAGTCTTCGTTGCTACGGCAGTACCTTAGTATTTTAACATGCTTTCGCACGTAACAAAATTTTCTACAACATTAGGCAGTCAAAAGTTGAAGGAAGAAGTTTGTTAACCATGCTCAAAAATATTCCACGTACACGAACTTGGACACTATTTATCTCAAAATTTTACGATGGCATTAAGCGTACAATTTCATTTAATCAACTAGATATCTAACAAAAAAATGCAAATTGATGAAATATTTAAAAAAATTTAGTGATAAGCGACTTAATTAACTTGTTTATAGTGGCCCAATTTTTTACTAACCTGCCAGCAATCGCGCAGCCTTTAATGTTCCCACTACTGATGCTGGGACACAGGACGCCTCTCGGTTAGAGAAAGTCGGCAATAATCCACTACGTGGTCTCAGTGCGGGTTGGTACATACATTAGATACTGAGGTCAATAAATTATAACTCAGCCTGTACATCTATAGATTGACTACACACACACACCATGAACACAAACACACACACTAACTCAGGTGTGTCAGCCACACATTATGGCTAACACATCTATCTAGGTATATTCCTCAATCTAATGATCTTTAAATCCTCTCAAGTTTGGCACTGGCATATATGGCACTAAATAACGTAAAATAACTAATGTCTCGAAGGAATTAAGCAAAGAGCCTTACATTCTTGAAGCCAAAAACAAAAATAATACGACTGTTCTTTCCTGTACATTATTGTAGTAAGTAGGTAGTGCAGAAAGTAATAAGTTTCGGAGTCTTGTAGGAAATCCTTGCCTGTCAGTGACTTAAGCTGAGTTCTACCGCGATCTATAAACTCAACAGGTAAAAGTCAGTTTCTGGAGGAAGAACTACTCATTTGTTTAATAGTTGATGCTGATTTAAGACTTAACGTTAATATTCGTAAAATCGGTAACGGTAATATCGTAATTTTGTTTTTTATTTTGTTTATAATTGATTTTTTATTTCATTAAAAGTATTGCTTTTTGTATAGTTTCTGTGCGTGTCCCAATAAATACTTTTTCTTTATTTATTTATTTATTTCCCAGTATCCGTTCGAAATATGTTTTTAGGGTACCGTACCCAAAGGGTAAAACAGGACCCCGTTACTAAGACTTCGCTGTCCGTCCGTCTGTCACCACGCTGTATGTCATGAACCGTGATAGTTAGTTGAAATTTCACAGATGATGTATTTGTGTAGCCGCTATAACAACAAATATTAAAAAACAGAATGAAATAAATATTTAAAGGGCTCCCATACAACACACTTGATTTTTGCCGTTTTTAGAGATAATGATAATTTCCGTGGGTGTTGTAGAAGGCGACTACAAAACTTACTAGAGAAAGGGCAGCGGCATTTTCTATGTTGTTTACCACCATACTGCGATCGCCAACCCGTCTGCCAAGCGTCGCGTTCATGGAAAACCCCCCAATTTGGAGGAGGTCAATGTCCAGCTGTCTCTGCCTGTCAAAAATCCGAAAACCTGACTGCATAAAAAGTGAACTTAATGGAAACCAGAAAATTCTCATACAGTCGAAGGCAATAAAGGTCTTTATTGTCAAATTTAAGAAGATGCCTCTCCTACAGCATGAAATTACTATATTTAATCTCTTAAAAAATATCTTGTAAACATTGTTTTTCAAAAATTACGGAACCCTTCGTGCGCTACTCCGACTCGCAATTGACCAATTTTTTCAAATCTGTATTTTCCCTAAAATGTGAAGTTTTCGAAAAGAATACATAATTTTAGTATTGATCCTACTGTAGCGGCATATACACTACCATGTGAATTACGCATCATAATAAACTCACACAAAATTCTGCATCGCGCAAGAAAAGTTTACTGCGCAACTAGCACATATACAACGTCCCGACATCAATCGTCGGGCAGTTGCCCACCAGATACGACACCCGTCTGGTTGGAGTTTTGTCCTTTTTCTTCGGAGGTATGATTGAAATTTACACCCTGTTCCTCATACTTCTAATATACCATTTAACCAAAGGCACACAGGATTTATTTAAAAATGCTTACTCATGTTCAGTAAAATAATAGCGTCTCGTTTCAAATCATCATACACCTTGTGGTGTACCTTAACAACCGTACTTTGTAAAGCTTTCTTTCCTAAACCAACGATTTATATCGTCCTAAACAATTTTTCACTTTACTTCATACACATTTCTTCGTTTATATTATTGTTCCAAACAAAATTTCAGTAAATAACAGCGTCGTCTGACCGCACCACCAACTCCATTATACACTACATCAAAATGTACACTGAGGAGATGAAGTGCGTACATTGTTCTCTTCCACGCAACTGTACTAAATCATTCTGGGAGTTCGTCACGCACAACTCTTTTGTTCGCCATTGTACCCGTTCTAAAGGGTATTGTCGAGTACAGGTGAATGGATGCGGTAGTTTATAGTTCAACAACAGGTAGGGCTGTACTAAAATGTTTTGTGGAGGCAGGGGTAATGCACGTAAGGGTCGGATTTTTTGTTGGAGTAGTTTTTATAGGTCGGGGAATGAGTGTTTGTGTAACTCCGGGGTTTTATTGAAATGATTCTCGCAATGGTGTAGTTTAAGTTGGGTTTTAGGTTGGTACGTGAAAATTTTGTTGCGTAAACTTAAAATGTTTTAGAATTTATTTTTAAAAGATCCTTGAAGCTGTAACAATACAGCAAATCTGAAAATACCAAATTGCTTATCAAATATTAAAAGAAAAATTTGCTAACATAATATCAGTGGGATTATGGACTAAATACGAACACGTGAAGCCCCAGCAATTTTTTACAATGGCCGTCTAGGATTACTTTTTCAATACTCTTTAACGAAGCCACGTAGTCACTATCCACGTTTTAAATCCTTCAATATTACCACATATTCTTTCATTTTCTCTTCCTACTTCACATCCACGTCTTATATTATCTTCAAGGGTTACTGTGGTTCCATTGTTGATAATGTTTTAGGCTTATTTACGAGGTTCCTCTTTGAATTATGAGGTGTCACCGCAGGGTTGATTTATACGCTGAGTGGAAAGCACGACACGCGATCATCTATGGATAGCGAATTAAACTTAATTAATGTAGGGTTTAGATCGTAAATTCTTGGACATGCACGTATGCCTCGCAGGGATAGAAGTGTTTCTTATATTTTCAATCAAATCAAATTATTTTATCTAGGCATACTTTAATATTATAAATGCGAAAGTTACTAGGCCTGTCTGTTACGCTTTTACGACTAAACTCGTGAACCGATTTTGATAAAATTTAGTACAGGGTAAGTTTGAATCCCAAGAAATGACATAGGCTACTTTTTAGGGTTCCGTTGCCAAATGGCAAAAAACGGAACCCTTATAGATTCGTCATGTCTGTCTGTCTGTCTGTCTGTCTGTCTGTCTGTCCGTCCGTATGTCACAGCCATTTTATTCCGAAACTATAAGAGCTATGCTGTTGAAACTTGGTAAGTAAGTGTATTCTGTAAACCGCATTAAGATTTTTACACTAAAATAGAAAAAAAACAATAAATTTTGGGGTTCCCCATACATAGAACTGAAACTCAAAAATGTTTTTTTCATCAAACCCATACGTGTGGGGTATCTATGAATAGGTCTTCAAAAATGGTAATGAGGTTTCTATTATCATTTTTTTCTAAACTGAACAGTTTGCGCGAGAGACACTTCCAAAGTGGTAAAATGTGTCCCCCCCCCCCCGTAACTTCTAAAATAAGAGAATGACAAAACTAAAAAAAATATATGATGTACATTACCATGTAAACTACCAATGAAAATTGGTTTGAACGAGACCGAGTGAGTAGTTTTTTTTTAAAACGTCATAAATCGTAAACCGCAATTTACCTTACATTCAATCAACTGAAATATAAAAAAAACCGGCCAAGTGCGAGTCGGACTCGCGCACCGAGGGTTCCGTACAAATCTGTAGGTATTTTCGGTTTAAAAATATATATATTTTAAAAATTTTATATTTCAGTTGATTTAATGTAAGGTAAATTGCGGTTTACGATTTATGACGTTTTAAAAAAAAACTACTCACTCGATCTCGTTCAAACCAATTTTCATTGGTAGTTTACATGGTAATGTACATCATATATTTTTTTTAGTTTTGTCATTCTCTTATTTTAGAAGTTACGGGGGGGGGGACACACATTTTACCACTTTGGAAGTGTCTCTCGCGCAAACTATTCAGTTTAGAAAAAAATGATAATAGAAACCTCATTACCATTTTTGAAGACCTATTCATAGATACCCCATACGTATGGGTTTGATGAAAAAAAACATTTTTGAGTTTCAGTTCTATGTATGGGGAACCCCAAAATTTATTGTTTTTTTTCTATTTTAGTGTGAAAATCTTAATGCGGTTTACAGAATACACCTACTTACCAAGTTTCAACAGAATAGCTCTTATAGTTTCGGAATAAAATGGCTGTGACATACGGACGGACAGACAGACTGACAGACAGACATGACGAATCTATAAGGGTTCCGTTTTTTGCCATTTGGCAACGGAACCCTTAAAAAATTAGAAAATATATATATTTTTAAACCGAAAATACCTACAGGTTTGTACGGAACCCTCGGTGCGCGAGTCCGACTCGCACTTGGCCGGTTTTTTATTTAGTGACTTTGTCTGCGTCTGCGGACATTTACGCGGACGAAGTCACTGGCAAAAGCTAGTTTCACATAAACCTACATGGGTATTATTTTGGTAAGTTGTGTACCAGAATAATGTATGGTTAAATACATTGTACTAGTCCCAATAGTTCTAGGCAGACCTTCGGATTGTAAGACTCCAGTCATATTAACCTGTCCTACGTAATATCTAAACGTAGGGTAATAACTTCTCTCCTTCATCATCACCATTTCAGCTGCGAGACGTCCACTGCTGGACATAGCCCCCCCCCCCATTTTAGGGAGGTTTGCCATAATCGCCACCCTTGGCAGGCGGGTTAGCGATCGCAGTATGGTAGTAAAATGCATATAAAACGCTGCTGCCCATGCTCTGGTAAGTCCCTTAGTCGCTACCTTAGGAACCCCCCAAATTAGGAACTTCCGCAATCCAATTAGTTCAATCGATCAAACACATTGTCACGCAGCTAAGAGTGCTTTGAAAAGTGCAGAAGTTCGACTCTATACAACAAGTGATTGACTGGAATAAATGTTATTTTAGAAGGGGAATAAAAAGATGCCCGGTAAATAGACCTCAAAATCGTGTTTTGAATGGAGACCCCCTATATTTTTAAAGTTTTTTTATTGTTTTGTTTCTTGCTATAGTAATAGCACACACACACACGCAGTGATTAATTCAACTGCCTACCTATCACAATTCTTGAAATACAGCCCGCTAATAGATAGACGGGCGGACGGACGGACAGGCGGAGGTTTAGTAATAGGGTCACTTTTGCACCATTTGGGTACGGAATCCTACATAAACAAAAATTTATTTTGAAGTTTTCACTGCGCAGCGACGACGTTTTCACTGTTCCTACGTGTTTATGCGTGAATGTGTGCGTGCCCCTGTTTTCATTTGTTTTATAGAGCCGACCTTCTGCATCTACTAGTGCATTTGCTTTGAAATTGAACAACTTCAATAAATGGAACAACGTTTCTATCTAGCTGAATCGTTTTACTTGAAACTTTTTTCAACTTGTTCATAGGTTTCAAGTCTTTGTACGTATTGTTTTGGTTTTTATTGAATAGATTCAGTTTTAGTGGCTCTCTATCAATAGGTCAGTTCAATTATAGTTTGAGATGTTTCTAATTTGTTTTGGGTAGGTACATATTTGCGTCTTACAGCTATCGCATAGGTAATTAATTTGTGGCAGTAATAATTACCCCATCCTGTCTTGACATTATTTACTTTTTATTGTATCTTAGTCCAAATGAAGAAAATCCGAGTTTACAGAACACATACAGAAGGTAAAATTTTAACTGCTCAAATATATTAAGACGGCTATATAAAAAAAAAACATGATGAATTATAATAAATTCACCACATTACATTAAGTGCTTGTCATCCTTCGTCAATTCCAAGAATAAACCGACCGTAAAATTAGATTTCTGAATATCAAAGTTAAACTATTAAGTCTCATCGTTGACACTGAAATTTACTATAATGTATGGGTCTCATTATTAATCTGCAATTCACCGCAACATGTTGACAGCTGTGTGCAAAAGCGGTTTTGATGCATTTGTGAACCAATCTATTATTTTGTTATCCATTCTTTATTTTGCTGTCAAAATACATCACGTTTTGCGACATACATATCTACAGACACAAATAATAAAAAGTAGATAATATATACAAAATAACACTTAAAATAAACGTACCTCATGCTTTAGTCTTTCTCAAAGACATGATCTCAAGAAAAACGAATCCAAACAAATTACTGTAAAATGCGATAGATAAAAGCTTTTTGTAAGAACCAAAAAAGAACAAGTAATGAAAAGTAAAGTAAAAGAAAATGATAAAACTGAGTAAATTGAATTTGATGAAGTACGGACACTAAGAATACTGAATGGGGGAAAGTTTTGCCGTTGTAACACCTTCAGTCGTGTCGAGGAATAAATTGGAATCCAATTGTTTAGTGTAAACATTAGACATTTATTTTGGATGATTCACTTAGTTTTATAAATTATCGGTGAAAATCTTGGACGATTTTTTTATAACTGTCGACCATTTTTCTAGAATTTTCGTCGAAAAAGATTTTATTAAAAAGAGAACTTTTCTTCCTGTTTGATTTACTTTATTATCATTACCCACAGCCATAATTTAAACTGCCACTATGGTTTGGTCTCTAATTAATTATAGCACATAGCTTGTTATTAAATTAGTCTAATCGATGTTCATTTCCATTTATTTATTAAAAACACGACCCGTTTCTATTTGATTTTCACTATATTCGAAATAATTTTTGGTTCCTTGCCAGTACTATTAACAATATCTGGGTGACCGAGCTTTGCTCGGTATTTTTTGGTAAATTGTGTTTAAAATAATACGTTCAAGTTGATTATGTTCAAGTTGATTATCGATAAAGTTGGTCATTGAAAACACGAATAAAACGACATTTTATAAAAATGAATCCTAGCTAGATCGATTTATCGCCCCCGAAACCCCCTGTATACTAAATTTCATGAAAATCGTTGGAGCCGTTTCCGAGATTCAGATTATATATATATATATATATATATATAGATATACATACAAGAATTTCTCGTTTAAAGGTATAACATAACATTTGTGGATTGTATTATACAATATAACTATCATCACTAAAAACAAGCTTCATTACAATAGGTACATAATCTATCGCCTTTTCCCCTGAGAAATAGAAACTACAGAATGCCACACGCAAGGATTCAATTACTCCATTTGCTTCTTTTACGTTTATACATCTGGTCATAGACGCACCCTGGATACAAACAAATGCTACGCACCTAACTTTTCTAAAAATGTCACCAAAATGTCACTGTGTGTTCTTCTAGGGCATCCCCTCTAAGCATTTCCACTCACATCGGTCTTTTAATACCATTAATTGGTCGCCATTCACTAATCCTCTCTACAGCGCTAAAACATTTAAGCATTCTGTTTTTAATGTTGGTCACTACATTTTCTAATACAATATATGCGAAATACATATAGCAACACTAGTTCCACAAAGAGTTAAGACAGTTTTACTTTACTTTTATTTTATTCGCTTCATGCAATTGCAATGCCGCGCACGTCGGTCAGTGCTCATTCTTTTGCAATCTGAACAGGAAAATAAAGAAAACCTTTCAATGCTCTTCGAGTTGAAATGTGCAATATTTATTGCTATCTTCCGCAATGTTTTCTCCAAACAAATACTGTAAAGCACTATGTGAAATGAATGAAACTTGGGAGTGTATTAAAAAAGACAAAAATGCTATCGAAATACCATTCCCAGACGTCATTTGATATCCGTAATGATAGGTTGTGGACTTCTGAGGAAGAAGTTCTAAAGTGGAGAACGCAAACATAAGGTAAGACGCCCTTAGTCTAGTTGATGTGACGATCTTCCTAGGGTGGCTGTTAACAGCTGAGTAACGAGCTGAATGGCGTGCAATTGGAGAGGGTTACTTCTAGGATCGGAGAGGGTAGTAGACTGCTATAGGCTGATGATGATGACTGTAAATAAAAGATTTGGGCATCCACCTTAGCTTTTCGAATATATCTTTTCAAAGAAATCCATTCTATTGTTTCCTATCTAAATGTTCATTTTTTTAAACAATCCCATTGCCTATCTAGTGCAATAAATTGGAGTAACAACCAAAGTCGTACCGTCTAAATCTTGCCCTGGTGTGTCACAACTTTATTATGACATCAATTAATAGCATGCAGCTGGCGATTTAATTGCTGATGCTGTCAACTTCATCATCATATCAGCCGAGAGATCGACCGGTTTTGTGCTTTCCGTATTCCTGCGGCCTTCACAGGTCAGCGGTCCATACTGAGAAAAGCTGTGTCGTAAGTTAAAATACAATAACCTTAACGTTAAGGTCAAAACGGGTCACTGTCGTTTCAAAACTAAGTCATCAATTCAATCCGAACAGATGGCTCTGAAATCGCTTCTAGGCTTCGATGAAATTCGTGATTTTGCAGGCACCCAATCTTATTGTCTCATATTTTTACCCCAACAGATATTGAACGCATGAATTCTGATAGAATTTATCGTTAGCACTTTGAACCTTCTAGCAATTTAGGGATGAACGGGTTGCCGAACAAGATTGTGGAAGCTTAAATTGGGAACATTATTTGAATACATTTGTAATATCTTACAGAGAAAAGCTTATGTATTAGTAATACATAAGCTTTTGCCAGTAGCTTCGCTCAAGTATTATATGTATAGACCTTCCTCTTGAATCAATCTATCTTATTTAAAAAAAACCGCATCAAAATCCGTTGCGTAGATTTAAAGATTTAAGCAGACATAGGAACAGACAGAGGGAAACGACTTTGTTTTTTACTATGTAGTGATAGTGATGATGCTATTCAGCATTAATGCTCATTCTCCATAGGAACCTCTTACGCCTTGGAATGGGCAACTAATTTAATTTTTCTGAAAGATAAGTCCTTGGCCGCTCAAGAGAGCCTATGAATGGTTTAATGGAAATAAATGCTTCGGGTTTGAGTATCAGTTTACATTATTGTACATCTTACAGTAAAACCACTAGGTACGCCTTAACCTTTTTAAAACAACAAAACAAATGCCTGTCTCTGTTCAATACCCAACCAAAACAGGTTCAAATATCGGGATAGCAAATAGATTCTATTTTACCGATGCTTATAGATGTCCTGTATTTTAAACGTGAACTTTATCTCCTGAACCGACATAGGTATAACTTTGATATTATTTAATTAATTTGTTCCATAAAAATCCTAATGCATGGGCGCTTATTTGTTCTTACTTTGTCTTTTTTATTATATATTCAAATATAATGATAGCATTGTGCAGCCTAACAATAAATATTTGCACATCATATAAAATGGTGAATGTAAAGGGGTCATTATAGTTATAAGATCAGAAGCTTACCTACATGTTGACAAAAAATGTTTTGATATGCTAAAAATTCACAGCTTTTAACTAATTATTTAACCGACGAATAAGTCAAAACGGTTTGATATAATTATACCTACACAAAAAATGGTGATGGTTACAGACCAAAACCAATAGATTCAAGATTTCAGAAAGTTTGTAATATAGGTACCCTTTTAAAACTCATTGCCTCATCGTAGTCTTGGAAAACATCAAAAGTCAATCTAGAACCTTCATTCACTTTAATAACCTACAAAAACCTGAAGCTCTTTTGAACTGAGATTCTTTACAAAACTAAGAAAAAATCTATTAAAAGTGTAGTTAAATCACTAATTAGTTTGAAAGAGTCGGAAAAAAGTCGGAGTTGAGTCTTTGCAATTCGCGGAGCGCATAATGTGGTTCTTATGTCATAGTCAGAAGGTATGATTTGTAATGAGTGACGCGCATTCATGAAATGTAACTACTATAAAAGGAATTAAACACAATTACGTCTGAAGTTCCAAGCGAGGTAATCATTTCACTCGCGGTCAAAGAGATTATTCCATTTTATTATTGCAATTAAAAATGCATGGCGGTAAATCTGAGCTCATTCTTTATGCGCCGAGGAAATATTTAATTTTATTTATACATTTTTGTGTTAATGAGTGTAGAATTTACTGATATTCCTATTCTTGGTAACTCATTTTATTGGGACTGAAAACAAAAGGGGTACGTGGAATGCAGGTTTAAACAAATTTACGATTTATTTCTACTGCAGTGTAGTCTATACAAGATTATTTTTAGTATATGCGAAACCTGAATATAGTTTGTTCAGAATCAGTAACTGAATCGATTCCATTAATTTTTACACCATGGTATATTTTGTCCCAAAAATATTTAATTACGCTTAAAAGTTGGTTTCCGCAATCATATGTTTGCACACAGGTCACGACAGTTCATAGCTTTCTAGGCGGCGTGGGAGCACAGCGGGACGGTGACGGCGGGGCGCCCTCCGCTAGATGCATATGTTTTTGCGTGGAAAACCAGGTAACTTAGCAAGCATATAACTTTGTGATTATTAATGATACAGTTTTGAAATTTTTTTCATAGATTCTTTACATAAAAATACTAGACCCGTGTTTCGGGTTTCGCATAAACAAAAATTAATGTTGTATATGCCTAACATTTTCCCATTAATGTTGGGGTCGGTTTACAGTCCATCTGGATGCAGCTAAGTACCAGTTTTTTTACTTGAAGAGACTGCTTGTCTGAACTCCACAACCCAGTTACTAAGTAACACGATAGCCCTTGGTATAATCGGTCGTCAGACTTTCGAGCTTCTACGACTTGTATCGGATGCCAGACGGGACTGTGCTTTCCGCGGCACGGAGAGATCCTGGTATCCTACGTGAGTGAATGTAATTTGATTGGAAGGTGTTCAACATTTGTATAGGACCTATAAATAAAAACGTTTTTAATATTGTCTCGTGTATCTGTTTCTTTGTGTTTTGCTTAAGATTACAGAAAACACTCTCAACTAAAAAAAAAAAATACAATAGGTACATAATATGATTTTATTTCAGTGAAGAAAAAACCAAATTGACATTACAAAATGCAACAAAAAACCTCTACATCTCGGTACTAAATCTGTAAGCCAGCAAGATGGCTGAACACAAAATATTTGTAGCTTGAAAACATGAATATGCATCTACCCAGCCCAGCTTAACGTGTAGAAACATGAATTATGAGCGAACAGCGGGATTCCCTTTTTGTATTTAGCTGCAGTGGAACAATGTAAAAGAATTTGGGGTTTTTTTCCGGTGTTGAAAATGAAGCGATGTTTTTTAAGGAGATTTCTCTTCTGTCAGTGCTCTCATAGTATAACCGAAATAATAGGTCTTTACCTATGAAAATGCCGTTTTGTATGAAAAAATTAAACGAATTTTTTTCATGTATTTTTTATTTGTATTAATCGAAATAATCACCCATGCAATCAATTTATCTTTGCCAACGCAGTGGCAGTTTATTGATGCCCTCCTTAAAAAAATCAGCTGGACAAGAGGCAACAAATTCTTCAAAGGCATTTTGTACTGCCTCTCGGGTATTGAATTTTTTTCCCGCCAAGAAGTTATCTAATCTCTGGAAAAAGTAGTAGACTGTAGGCGCAAGGTCTGGTGAGTAGGGTGGATGACGGAGAACTTCCAACCCCAGTTCTTGCAACTTGGAGACCGTCTGCTGTGCAGTATGAGGTCGCGCGTTGTCGTGCAGGGGCAGCGGAGACGAGCGATTGACCAATGCTGGTTGGAGATGTGCCAGCTTCTCCATCATTGAGTTCAGTTCTTCACAGTACACATCTGCAGTAATGCTCGGCCCGTTTGGTAAGAAGCTGTGATGAATCACACGAAAATCGTAGAACAACTACTGATTAAAAATGGTTTTTGTCAATGTCGCTACTGGCATGTTTTTTTCATTTTACTTAATAGTTTAAGGACCAAACTAGACTATAATATCAAAAAATTGTACATATTATATGAAATGGTTTTTTTACTATACCACAAACTTTATAGTTTTGACGGACGTCCATGTTAAGCCCGTTCACTTCATCACTTTCAAATTGATTTTATTGTTATACGTTACAGAAAAAGGTATAATGTATTATATATTTATGGAAACCTCGTCTTTTTTTAAATATAAAACAACTAATATGTATTTAATATTATGTTAACGTTTATCTTAAAATAATAGCAAAATAAAATAGGGTGAAAAAAAAGTTTTTTCAAAGTTCATCGAGACTTTTGACAGTTGCCCACGTTTACCCCTGCTTTATATTTAATGTTGATTTGTAGCCTAGCTATCCATAAACATAATAAAAAAAACAGCTGCGGATATTTACGGTTTACGGAGTTATTAGTAAAAATGTGATAAAAGTCAGAAAACGGAAAACCGCTCGCTATCTATTGCGGATTTAAATGTTGCTGTTTACATAAATATTTTGCGGTAAATTTTGTAATTTATCATTGATATTAGGGCGTTTATCTTTTTAATCGACTTCAAAAAAAGGAGGAGGTTATCAATTCAACTGTATGTTTTTTTTATTTTTGTTATCATAACTTTTGACTGGGTGAACCAATTTCGATGATTCTTTTTTTATTTGAAAGCTGGTACTTCCAGAATGGTTCCACCATTTTAATTTGGTTCCATTGAGACAATGGAGTCCATGTGAAAACCATATAAGTCTTAAATTTGCATTAAGTATTTGCGCGACAAATGAACGAATAACGCGATTAGATTAGTACGGGGTATCTACCATAACTAAAAAGTTAAAAATAAATACTTTTCACAAAAAAATTACAACCAACTTCCTTAAAAAACACTACAAAGTCAAAAATAAGTTTAGTTTCGGAAATCGGTGGCAAAAACCTTAAATACAGATCCTAAGACACCGACTTTCGAAATAGTTTTTTTTTGAACTTGTAGTGTTTTTTTAAGGAAGTTGGTTGTTATTTTCTTGTAAAAAGTTGTTTTTGCACTCATGTTGCGTGTGAAAATATTAATCAACAAGGTGCACACTACCCTCATATTTCATATAATATATAAACAGTTGTTAAATTTCATTCCAAATAACAAAATATTGGTGAATTAACAGAAGTGTAATTGTTACGAATACAATATAACTACGTGTTTTGTTGACTCTTCAAAATGCCTACTTTCAGGTGTTCTAAACGTGAAATAATATTTTCGTATATCGAAGGAGGAAAATCATTGAAGGCATTATCAACAGTTTTAAAAGAAAATTATCAT
Source organism: Aporophyla lueneburgensis (assembly GCA_932294355.1). Lineage (NCBI taxonomy): Eukaryota > Metazoa > Arthropoda > Insecta > Lepidoptera > Noctuidae > Aporophyla > Aporophyla lueneburgensis. The sequence goes on along the minus strand of OW028737.1, from coordinate 32,710,584 downwards.
GTATCTGAAGACAACTACTGTTCTGGACTTCCTATTGGTCAACTTTCGGAAGATGCACAAGAATCTCGTAATAAGGATTATAAAAAAATTCGTCTACATCATGCTAGAAAATGCTCAAGATCCGCTACAAACGAGAATGTATTTATAGATACTCTTCTATATACTTCAGATCCTTACATAACCAGCATTAGAAAACCGTATACTAAAAACCTGAAGAAACTTGATGAAGACACCTTAGTTCTTTTGAAAGTGAAGGAATTAATTTTAGATCCCGAAGTTCATCAAGTATAAATAACATAACATTTAGTAAACATTTATTTAATTAATTAATTAATCTGTGTTCGATTTTAATCACAACATTTTTTTTGTTTAAAAAAAAAATATGTTTTTATTATTTAAATTGATTTGTATTTTGATTTACTATATAATTATGAGTTTTTGTAAACATTAAAATAATAGTATTCATTGTTAAAAAATAAATATTGGACATTTTTGATAATATTTAATTTGTTTTATTTTTTAATGTATGGTTTTAAATTCAATCATAATAAGTTACATTCCATTTGAAGCCATATATACTATTCTATATTTGTGCAAAATTTTAGAACATAATATTGAGAAATAAAAAAGTTATTGATTTTTAATCAGAAACAGGCCTTTATTTTCCATAGTGCGGCGCTAGACCACCAAACAGTGACCATCACTTTTCTAGGGGTAAGTTTTCATTTAAGGCATTGTTTAGGTGCTGAACCAGGATCCAAACAACTTGCTGAGCACTTGCGGTTATCAAACAGAATCCATTTTTCATCGCAGGTAGCAATGCGGTTCAAAATTCCTTCATTTGTGAGTCTGTTGAGCAGTGCAAGGCACGTCTCGACGCGTACTTCGCGCTGGCGATCATTGAGTTCGTGGAGCACCCATTTGTCAAGCTTTTTTACCTTGCCAATTTGACGCAAATTGACCAATATTGTTTTGACGCTAACGTCGAAAGCTGCTGCTAATTCAGCCGTAGATTGTGTATCATCAGCTTCCACAATCGCCTTTAATTCGTCATTGTCGACCAAAGTCTTCGGACGACTGCGAGGTTCATTTTTCCAGTCAAAATTTCCAGAACGGAAGCGAGCAAACCAATAACAGGTGGTGGTGCGTTGGTTTGTAGTGTTAGCTCCGTAAACGTCGTTGATGTGGCGTGCCGCTTGTGCCGCGTTGCTGCCACGACGGTACTCATATTCCATAATTACTAAAATTTTTAACGTTTCCACGATGACGAAAAAGATTGAAATGCGATGAAAATGTAACACTAATCAATAAACAAATGACTACTTTTGGAAAAAGAATTCCATGTTTTTAAAATAAAATTAATTTGAAATAGAATTCTTAGACAAACAAAAATTTTTTTGATTTTAAATGGCCAGTACTGCAGAACGGCAATTTCATAGGTAAAGACCTAATATCATTAAAACAGAAAATTTCAAGTAAACAGCCATTTTATCATGAGTGGTCACCGACGCCAATAGGCATCTGCAAAGCCATCCAAGAAAATTAAAACTACCTACCTCATGTGCCTATAACTATATAACAGCTTTGATTCAGTTTGAAGGATAATGGGTGTCGCCCATTATCATTCCAACAGAATCAAAGCTGTTGGCGTTAGATCTTCCCCGGACGAGGCCACTCACAAAGAGTTCTTCCATCATTTTTACTTGAGAGGGTTTTTCCTGGTCCGCCTATCGTTAACGCGAGTTAATTGAAAAGGTTGTTGTTTCATACAACGCAATGCAAGCAAAATGCAATATGAGTGAGAATTGAGTCTTTAAAAAAGTTTGTTATTTAGAATCTCCACTACTACATGAGCTTCTTTTATTTTGTGGCTGGGAATTCATCAAATGAGACGTCATTCTCGCTTTGAGTGAAGCGGAAAGGCGTGTCAGACTAGATAGAAACCTAGATATAAACCCCAAGATAACTGTATTCATATTATCTGGAATTGTTATAACGCCATAATCACGAACGTTTGTGTGTTTCAGAATTAGGGCGGATTGACTGCTCTGAAAGGTTTGTGTAGACGAAACGAGACGCTCATTTTAGCATCACTCTTCTTTCGTTATTCTTTCTTTCTCTGTCAAAATTTCAAGAAAAGAATGCTCTTTCTCTTGTTATTATTAAATACATATTATTTATACTCATTTTGTCCAGATTCACCTTTAGCAGACGGATCGCTGATCGAATTTCATCGTTAATACTAGGAGAAAGCGCTATAAGTGCATTTTTTGCCAACGCAAGAGTATTTAATTTGTGCCGTTCTTTAATAAAATTGAGTTCTTAGGATAGAGTTACTTATAGAGAATTTTTAACGACGCCTCATTTTACGCAGGCTAATTCCTGCGTAAAATGAGGCGTCGTTAAAAATTCTCTATAAGTACCATAATTTTTTTTCTTCGCCTCTTAAAAATTAATACATTTAATTTTTTCTTCTCTTGAAACTTACATTGTATTGGTTGATTATTTGTAGCTGACAGCGAGAAATATGGGACCGTGCTATGTTGAAACGCTTGGGAGCAGCAAATGTCCAGCAGTGGACTTCATACGGGTCAAATGATGACAATATTTTTTTAGTAGAATGTCTTTGTTTAAAAAATTAAAAGGTGACTAAAACAGAATATGTCATATATATCGGCCATTCAAGGTCACGAGCGATGTTAGGTAAGCAACATGCCTTGCCAGCGACTCGCATGCGCTTCCACTTATTTCATTTGTCTTCTGCACAATAGCTGTCGCAAGACAAGTATCGCTTGAGCACGAAGCTTTTCACTTGGTCACGAGGTTAGAACATATTATATTTATTACATCTACATGAAATTGTTGAATCACGTCAGTTGCCAGTAACACAAGTGCTTTGTGTGTACCCTTGTGCAACCGATAATTTAATCAATCGTCTGCACAGATCCTTGGGCTCAGATTTCATCCTCGAATGCTCGAATAATCGGGTGCCAAACAGTTGCGCCAGACATGGCAATTAGCTGAAGTCCGTAACTGATTGTATGTTGTAGTAGTGAACTGGTTATCTATGGCTCAGCATTAACTACTAAGGAAATACTTTGGAGTTAATACCTTTTTCCAGAAAAGATGCCAAACGATTAGGTACTTTTTTTCAACTCGTATTTAATAAGGGTTTTCCCTGATGACGTATTTTAGCAATCTAATCTATGAAATTTCAAATTAATAGCTTTTCACTAAATGCATATGAAAGTAAATACGGTACTTACACCATAAAAACATTTTTTTAAACTTTTGTCTGTATGTCTTTCTGTCTGTTTGTTCCGGCTAATCTCTGAAATGGCTGGACTGATTTTGACGGGAGTTTTTTTGGCAGGTAGCTGATGTAATAAGGAGTAACTTAGGCTACTTTTATGTTAGAAAAAAAAATATTTTAGACAAATACCTCCGTTCATTTCCGACATCCACGCGGGCGAAGCCGCGGGAAAAACCTATATACTATAATTTCAGCTGAAACATGTCCATTGCTGCACATATTCCTGCCCAAAGCACCGCCATTTTAGTCAATTCTGTCCTTCTTGCATCCAGCTGATTCCTGCGGTCTTCACCAGGTCATCGATCGCTACGTCTTCCAGAATGCGGTCGCCACTTCAGAACCTTCCGGCCCAATCGGCCATCTATTTTTAATTCCAGCTATGGATATAAATGCTAAGGATGAAGTGCATTAATTTCTGCCACATAAGGTAAGGAGTTAGTGTATTATTTATACAATTTGTTAAAAGCTAAATTCAATAGGTAAATTAAGGATGTCCCCAAAATGTTTTAATTTGCATATGTGAAACATAGGCGTACTACTACTAGACACTCCTGTGGTGAATTTAATTATTATCATTGTGGATCCTTCATCCATCCAATCAATATAAATTAATGCACCCATTAATACCCAGGAGTGTCTTATTCCCGTGCCGCAACACCATGTTATTATTAGTCCTAACTAATTGACAAGCTGACGTAAACATCGTACATATGCGAGCTATCAGGCGTGAAATCTGAACATAAGATATACTCCGCTGCTATTGACACTGAATGTGTGTTGTGTTGGTGTTGACGGTTTTAAGTTCAATACTGCGTAATGGACTGTAAAACTATCAGGTTTGGAGACAGATGTAACCAAATTTTTACAAAGTATAAAATACAGTTTGAAGGAAAAAAAGAAAAATATCTTATTCGCGACACGCACAGGACATAAAAACAATAAAAAGAGCGTAGAAACTTTAGGAATAATACAAATAACAAAATAGTAAAAGATATAAAATTAAAAGAGTAAGACCTGTGCGAGGCCAAAAAGGCTCCGATCTCAGCATATTGCTGCGATATTTGTAAAAAAAAAAGACGTGTGGCACTCGGGGACTGCCGCGGTAAAGCTTTTGCATAGCATTTTGTATCAACTTATGCAATTATAATTATTTATTTATTTTATTTATGCAGTATTTCTTTTTCTTTGATGTTAAAAAAAAACGTACACTAAGGAAAACTTATTTTTGGTGGTAAAATTTGGAACTAAAGCATAAAGGTTAGTACATATGATTGCCACCGCAAAATTTGATAACTTTAGTACCTAGTTTTGCCACCGCACAAAAGGACTAGTACTCCATGCCCATAATACTCTATGGCCTGGTTTGTTACCTAGTAACCGATGACAAATAACAAGACGGTAAATATTTTGGGTTTTTACCTAGCAACCGATGACAAATAATACAAACACTTTATACACAAATTTTACAAGTACAGCCATTCACTGTTGTACATAAATACCTATACACCTATATACTTTCTCATAAACAGCTGCTTATGTATTCGTCTGATTTCGGAGCAGCTCGTCTCGATTCGTGCGAGCTTCGTAGAGTCGTACAATACGGCTAGTTGCACGCACACAAACACCGTGTCGAAGACTGCCGAAAAAAAACGAAGTTAGACAATGCACGGCCTTCAAGCCACACCTCCGTGCCCGTCGGAGTGGGGAGCGTGAGGTTTTTTTCGTTACGGAATTTCTGGATTCGGTCCCCGCGCTCAAGGCCCTCGATAGAAGCTATGCAATAGTTTAAAAACAACTACCGCGCTGGTTTTCAGATAGGGCTCACTATGATGCCATCCACGGACACACTTACGGACGTGACAAAATAATTAATCCCACTTATATATTTAAACGAGCAATTCTTGTATATATATATATAATCTGAATCTCTGAACGGCTTCAACGATTTTCATGAAATTTTGTATACAGGGGGTTTCATAGGCGATATTTCGATCTAGCTGGGATTCATACCGAGCAAAGCTCGGGCATCCAGGTACTAAAAATATAACAAATGTTAAAATCAACTTAAGATATATAAAGTTTTGCGGTTACACGCTTAGATCTTTTGAAGTACGAAACGGATTTTAATGCGGTTTTCATTAATAGACAGAGTGATTAAAGAGAAAACTTTACATGTCTAATACGCGGGCAATGCCATAAGCTAGTGTAGAATAAATAAATTCTAAAAGGTTATATTAGGTGTCAATTTTGAGTGAATACGGATCGGAGGGCTAACCGAAAATACATACAGAAAGATATGCGCTAAGAATTCCAAATACGGGTTTTAAATATTACTGTGCATAAAAATATCTCCTTCCGTTACACACGTGTATGTACTGTACACCCACTTATTTTATTAACAAAAGTTTACCATAAAACGATTAAACAAACGGAATAAACATTAACGCACATTACAAACTTCACGATTAAGAGTAACAACAAGTGACGTCACGCCACAAAGATGGCGGAGTACGCCATAATGGCGCTAAGTGGATACGGTTGTACTGTTCTGTAGTAATGGGAAAGTGTTAGCTGTTAATAACAAAATAGGTGTACGAGAATAATAGGCGATATCAAAAGCCAGTTATGAAACTTTTGTAAATTAGCCTCCTTGGGTGACGGCATGTGGCAAAGTAATAACAGCCGCACGGGCTGATCGTTTAGGTTAAGCTACGCGTGCCGCGGTTGGTCCGGGGATGGGTGACCATCTTTACATACCAAGACCCTTTTGTGCCTCGGAAAGCACGCTAAGACGTAGGTCCCGGCTGCCTTTTGTAGATCTTAGGCAGTCGTTACGGGTCGTCTGAAGCCCGAAAGTTTGACAAGCAGTCTTACCAAGGGGTATTACCTAATAACTGGGTTGTGGAAGTCAGATAGGCAGTCGCTCCATGTAAAATACTGGTACACAGCTGCATCTGGATAGACTCGAAGCCAACCCCAACATAGTTGAGAAAGGGCTAGACAGATGATGGGCGACGGTGATAAAGTACGTACCTATAGCGCAACAAGGTTTTAGTAGCACGTGGCCAAAACTAGAACAAACACCGCCATTTTTTATTTTACCCGACTACGCCTCAGCGGCGAGGTGTAAATAATTCTAAAAGAGAAGCCGAAGCGAAGTCGGCTATAACTTACGGACTCATCAATAAAGAATACTTACTATCATTCTAAAATTAATATAGGAATGTAATGAATTAAATACAATTAAATTGAACAGCTGAAAACCGAATAAAATATGCAATATTCCTCTATCTCGTTCTCGCTGACGCATTTTTCTATACCTGTCTCTGTCATAACCCGTTGTACAGCGGCTTGCTCTCGTACATATCAAGCGGTGCCACGTGACCTAAAGTGACATCATTACGGGATCGCTGTTGTATGAATTTTTAGTTCCCGATTATGACGTTTTGGCGCCGGGTTAATTTAGAACATTACTCTTTTGTTGTAATATAAAGCGATAAATAACCTTTTTTGTTGTTTGAATGTTATGGTGAATTAAATACCCGTAGTGTAACTATATTTATTGACAATAGTAGCCACTATTTACATACTATTGTATTTTTAATAGTGATAGAGTTACCAATGCGAATCCCCGAAGGCAAGCCGGTAGGAATCGTGTTATATGGTGCTTTCGCCACTACGCCTAGGGTTATGCATTTTACCACTTTGTATGTATATAAGGTCATCTATTCCCTCAAAACGACTAACTACATAACATAATTTAGTCAAATGAGATATCATTGGAAGTGTCTTTAAAGTCCGTTGTTTATAAGCTATTAAACGTCACATTAAATGTACACGGCGCCGTCTTGAGGCCAAAAATTCTGCGTGGTGCCGCAAGTAAAGAATAGCACCATCTCATTTCTTCCCGTGGGTGTCATACGAGGCGACTAAGGATGCTTACTAGAGAATGGGTAGCATGCATTGCACCACCATACCACGGTCTCCAACCAGCCTGCCAAGAGTGGCTATTATGGTAAACTCCCCGAAAGGGTATAGCAGGTTAAGTATTGAAAATGTGCCCCCAGAGCCAAATGTAATGAATATGATATTGTCAAGTACGCTGCTCATTTTCATTATTATTTATGTAGTTTTTGACTGCCTAGCTTTAACTGTCATTGAGTAACCATGGGAAATGTCCTAATATCAGACAATTTTTTAAACTTTTCGTTGTCTAAAACTATTAGAGCTAGGAATGTGATTCTAAAGCCAAACTGTAGACAACATTATGACAAATATTATGTATATCGATTTTACTTAGTTTGCTAAAAATAAATATATTTTTTTTAATGAAATAATTTTTCTTTGGCTATTATAAGTAAGTTCTAATAGAGTGACCACTTTAGAAAAAATCTAGGGAATAGTACTTAGTATGCTGATTTTACTGTTACAAGTTTCATCGAAATCCCCTACCTGCAATACATATTCAAAAAAAAAAGAAAATTTTGCATACATAATAAGAAAAAGTTATTCTCCATCCACTCTGCTAACCCCGTAAGGGTTTGGCGTGCAGTTAAGTACGCAAATTGAATTCAAAGTATGCAGATCCAAGTGTATTTTTATTCAAGACCCTTAATACAGACTGTGCCTGTATCCTTCGTGGCACACTTATTTAACACCGATTGATATACCCTTCTCGCTCTTCCGCATTGGCGGGAGAACACATAAGAGCGAGAAGAGTATATCAAACATTGTTTAAGATGTTTGCCGGGACCTATACAGTGTTACGTAAACGTTAAAAACGTAAGTATAGGAACGATAGATTTTTCATTCGATTATAACTCTCTACAAGACATGTCAAGTCTGTTTACGGATATTTTGCACTGTACACACTTAAAACGAATAGACAAAACATCAACTTTGTAGAAAAATAAAGTATTGATAAGCTATTCACAAGCTTGTTTGAACTCGCTTTGCGGTAACATTTGAATCGAACACAGGGAATTCAAGCTTCCACAAACGTTTTTCAATAACATGCATGAAGTGTGTACAGTGCAAAATATCCGTAAACAGATTTTACATGTTTTGTAGACAGTTATAAGCGAATGAAAATCTATCGTTTCTGTACTTACGTTTTTAACGTTTACGTAACACTGTATAGGTCCCGGCAAACATCTTGAACACTGTTTGATATACTCTTCTCGCTCTTGTGTGTTCTCCCGCCAATGCGGAAGAGCGAGAAGGGTATATCAATCGGTGTTAAATAAGTATGCCACGAAGTATACAGGCACAGTCTGTATTAAGGGTCTTGAATAAAAATACACTTGGATCTGCATGCTTTGAATTCGATTTGCGTACTTAACTGCACGCCAAACCCTTACGGGGTTAGCGGAGTTGATGGAGAATAACTTTTTCTTATTATTTATTATTATTATTAAACATATTATTTAAAAAAAATATGTGTAATGTCACAAATAGGGACCTGAGCAACATTTTCTTTTTTTGAATATGTTGCAGGTGGGGGATTTCGATGAAACTTGTAACAGTAAAATCAGCATAATATGTACTATTTCTGAGATTTTTTTAAAAGTGGTCACTCTGTTAGAACTTACTTATAATAGCCAAAGAAAAATTATTTCATTAAAAAAAAATATTTATTTTTAGCAAACTAAGTGAGATCGATATACATAATATTTTTCATAATGTTGTCTACAGTTTGGCTTTGGAATCACATTCCTAGCTCTATTATTTTTAGAGAACGAAAAGTTTAAAAAATTGTCTGATATTAGGACATTTTCCAAGGTTACTCAATGACAGTTAGAGCTAGGCAGTCAAAAACTACATAAATAGTAATGCAAATGAGCAGCGTACTTAACAATATCATATTCATTACATTTGGCTCTGGGGGCACATTTTCAATACTAACCTGCTATACCCTTTGGAGAATACTATTGCCTATGTCCAGCAGTGGACGTCTTTCGGCTGAAATGATAATGATGATGAGAGGCCAAAAAAAAGATATTGTGAGCTAGCCCCAACGTTATTTAAATGAAAAGTTAGTTTGAAAATTGAAACTCGATTACTGAAAAATCTATACTTTTTAGAGCGTGTTTTTTGCGTAGCAGGATTTTAGTTTTTGTGCTTATTTTTAATACCTTTCAAATGGCATTTCACAAAACAGTGCATAAATGATCACAACTAACGCCCCCTTCTTAATGACATTCAGGCGCCAATAGATCCTTGTAGCACACCTACTATGCGTTTGGATTGGAGCTCATGAGACCTTTGGTTACCATCCTCAAAATAATCAGCCTATAATGTTTTCTCTGCGAGTAACTAGGCCTCCTCTCTTCAAGCAAGATAAAAGCTCGCTCCCTGTGGACTGTTATCTACCACGTGGGCCCAGTGCGGATTCGTAGATGTCACATGTCTTAAATGTTTGGTTTTACAATATGCTACTTTCTTCACGATGTTTTAATTCACCGTTGTTGAGAGCGGTGATGACGAAATTATTTAGCCTGCCTGAGTTCGGACGACGACGTACAAATCGTATATCGGGGTCATTACCACCCCTCCATACTTTTTTTTTCTGGATGGGAAATCATCAAATGACTTCTCCCGCTCTGCGAGGGGGTGTCAGACTTTTACTGACTAAAACCCACCCGTGTTCCATCAGTTGCCCATGTGCCAAGGTCACGGTATCTCTTTCAAACAATCACGCGACCCCGGCAGGCATCGGTCCTAGCAGACCCCTACACTGCTGCTGACATCTCTTTGAGGCGCGCGTGGAACACTACGCGCCGTCGACCCGAGCTTGGTCCTTACCGGGTGGCGAGCTACCCATTGTTCGCCGTCCGCAAGCTCGCGCCTACGATGGCTGGGAGTCCGCTATCGACTCCCGACGCCCGGGGCGTCTCCTCCTGCGGTGGCTAGGGACGTGAGGGCGCAGAGACTGCCTCTCCCTTACGCGCCCCGCCTCCTCCTTCGCGAGCATTACTACTTCGCAGAAGGAGGTGACGGCTTGCCATTCCCTCTCGCTCCGTACCATGGCTCGCACCAGGCCCGGACGCGAGAGGTCGCCGCCGCCAATCGCCTCCACGAGGACACGGTGGTGCTCCGCCCAAGCAGGGCAAACATCCACCGTATGCTCCACCGTGTCCTCTAGACGATCCTCACAATGGAAACACCCGGGTGTATGCTCCCGCTTTATCCTGAACAGGAACCCACCGAAGCACCCATGCCCGGTGAGAACCTGCGTCAAGTGGAAGGTGAGGACGCCGTGACGCCTTTCTATCCTCTCCTCAAAGAACTTACCGCCGCAATTGTGGCGTGCCCAGCACTGGGTTGCGACAATCGTACCCGCCATGTCGCCATGAGATCACACCGGAGCTCTGTCCGCCGTGCCGCGATTTGTCGCGGCAGCGGAGTTTCGCCCCGGCGTTTCGCCTCCTCGCGCCACTCCCACATGTGTGCGAGGACCTTTGCCTCCAGATCCCACGGCGGCACTCCGGCAAGGAGACTCGCCGCCTCGCACGAGACCGTGCGGTATCCCCGGATTAACCGGATGGCCATGACCCTCTGGGCCGCAAACAACCGGCGCGCTGGGCGCAGCCTCAATGAGGGCGCCCACACCGGTGCCCCACCCCACCATACTTGCTGACTGTATAATCTCCATCCACCACAAAACCGAGTTTCTATTGATACGAAAGAAGACTGTCTCACTGTTCCTTTGTGAACTGTTTCCGTGACTCAACATCAGCCAAAGTTAATCAAATCCTACTAATATCATTAATGAGAAAAAATTGACGTGTGGCACTCGGGGACTGCTGCGGTAAAGCTATTGCATAGCATTTTTTATCAACTTATGCAATTCCATCCATCCATCCATCTCAGCCGCAAGACGTCCACTGCTGGACATGGGCCTCCCCCTATTTGGGGGGGCTTTGCCATAATCGCCACGCTTGGCAAGCGGGTTGGCGATCGCAGTATGGTGGTAAAATGCATAGAGAACGCTGCTGCCCATTCTCTAGTAAATCCCTTAGTCGCCTTTTACGACACCCACGGGAAGAAATGGGGTGATGCTATTCTTTATGTCCGGCACCACACGGGACCAATGCACGGGACTTATGCAATTATAATTATTTATTTATTTTTTATTTGACCGATATGAAAACAATTTTTTATTGATTAAATGAGAAGTTACTGCCCCCGCTTTTTAAATCTCTGATATCTTCTAAGATCTTCATTTAAAATTACATGCTGTAAAAGGCCATATTGATCTATATTAAATGCACAATGTATTTTAGGTACTTAATTGGATAAGGATTAATGCTGTATTGCTTAAAATCGCTTCGTTAATAGGTAAAGGATAAAAAATGGTTATTGTGGGTTACCTCTAAGAGATAGACACGTACCATTGCGGATTTTTTTGTAGACCTTTTTAAGGTGTACAATACTGTAGTACATTATTTTGATCTATTTCGTAGGGTTCAGCCAGCTTTCGCAATGTAAGCGCAAAAAAATGTGTTTATTTATGACATCACATTAGAAACCCCTAAAATTATCAGCGCTTCTTTACTATATTATGCATGTTATATACATATAAACCTTCCTCTTGAATCACTCTATCTATTAAAAAACCCGCATCAAAATCCGTTGCGGAGTTTTAAAGATCTAAGCATACCTACATAGGGACAGACAGACCGGGAAGTGACTTGTGTTAGGTTTTTTTGTTACGGGATTTCTTGATTCGGTCGCCGCGCTCTAGGCCCGCGATAAAAGCTATGCAATAGCTTAAAAATTATATTTGAATGTTTCCTATTCAATCACGCTAAGCAGCCGAACGGATTTAGATTAAATATTTCTTTCTTTCTTTCCAGCACGCGTAGCATGACGACCGTAGAAATAGGTTTTGTCGACGGAAGAATAGACAAAATTACAGATTGTAGGAAGATTAAAGACAGAATTAAAGATTGTAGAAAGATTTGTACCGTTTTATGCTGGCGTAGCATGACACTTCTATCTCTATTCTACCAAGAATAGACAAGACAATAGACGATTTCTTACCAGATGTCAGAATTTGAAGACGATCCAGAACAGTGTCAATTATTTCGTAGTTTTTGGTACAGCTGATGAATTTATATAAAACTTCCGTGTAAGAAGTTTTTTTTACCTATTTAGTTTCGCTTTAATCTTTCAATCTGTACTAAAATGTTCATTGTGGAGCGGGACAAAAATAATAGAACGATCCCATTTATTCATGCGCGTGTCCTAAGAGGCGGCTAAAGGACTTACTAAAGAAGGACAGCAGAGTTCTTTATGCATTTTACCACCTTACTGCGATCGCCTTCTCGTCTGCCAAGCGTGGCGATTATCGCAAACCCCCTCAAATTGGAGGAGGCATATATCCCGCGTCCACTGCTGGACATCTCTTGGCTGAAATGATGAATGATGATGATGATTTGTTTAAGTCATAGATGCTAAACCAAATCAATGTCATTCAACGTCTTTTTAAAAATGTAAGACCTACGACTTCACACGTCCAATTGATTAGGGTCGATTCTGAACATTTTAGCACACGATGCGAATAAAGTTTTAACGAAGAGTGACTTTGTGCCAATCGAGTTTTCGCTCATTAATAGTTGACAGGCGCTTTCGTTGGCGATATTTTCTGGAAATGTAATTTTTAAGTGACGGGTCTCTTTTGCAGTGAGATTTCGTAAAAGCAGAGCAAGTATGTAATCACCAGTGTATTAAGAAATGCAGTAAGTACAAGGCAGAAGAAAATTGTATGTGTTTGATGAAATGTCGACTGGCCTGTTAGTCTAGTGGTTAGTGTACCTTGACTGCTAAGACTGAAGTTACCATTCTGGTTACCATAGTACAGGCTCTGCCTAGTTTGGGATCAAATAACGTCGTGTAGGTTGTCCTAAGATATATTATATTATATTATAATTTGTAGTAGATACCTATCTTTTCCATAGAGAACACATGCTATTCGAATAGGTGTTCTATAGAATAGAGAGGTACTATAATTTTCGTGTTATTTTGGCTTAAAAGTATTTACATTTTATTTATCTTTATTTTAGGTATATCGCGCATAATTTTCGGAAGATATCTATGTATAGTAAATAGGTATGCTATTTTTCAAGTTGAATTGTACTCAATACAAGTTTAAGGAACGATAAATCTACTAAGCCATCTTTTGGACACAGCCTCATCAGATGACCTCCAGTTTTGCTAGCAGCACTGCTCAGGAGACGAACTGTCAATTTAGTACTAAGACTTTAATTTCAGATATTATTTGTGTTTTTTTTTGTTTAAGGATAATGAAAGCTTATTCCCCACAAGAAAAAACTGCGTCAGAGATTTTGTCAACATTCCTCATCAAAAAACGTCATATTAATTGCTAAAAAAGTAAAAAATATTTTCGCTGTCTTGGTTAATGAAGAGCTGGTATTACCGGGGACAGTGCTAAGACCCCGAGCTCTGATTTCCCAAGAGACGACCAACAGACCGTCACAAAAATTGAAACTGAAACGCAACTTCATAACGATAATATTTCTCGTTTCATACTTTGAAGAAAATTAGATTTTTTTATATTTTTAAACTTCAAGTTTATTACTCGAGTTGTGTTAAAAGTATTCCCCAAGTGTCAGTCTTACTTAAATTGGACTAGATTTAATATTAAATTGCTTGAATTATAGTATTAACTTCTGTGTCGGGGGAAATAAAGTATATTTATATTGATTTGAACTTAAAGAAAGGAAAACATAGGTTATTGCAACACAGCTAGCCTATGTCATCCCACTTCTGGGCAAAGGCTTGACTTCCAACTCTTATAATCAAAGGCTAAAATATGGACCAGCTCGTCCCGTCTAAGGCGGAGACTGAAGATGCGTCCAACCGCGGTGCGCGGAGCGACGTATAACGCACGGGGCGCATTCCCGCGCATTTCCGCGTCGGCAGTGTGTTGTGCTAGGCGTGATTTATATATAAATTGAGATACTTGCATACAATGGTAAAATCTGCCATCCCGCGCTACGCGACGGGGCGCGGTACAGTGGGTGGAGCGCCTAAGGGCACGCTCTCTGGATGTTTCCTACAAACGCTATTGCGATAAATTTTACATCATAAAACTTCATCATCATCATTATCATCATGTCAGCCGTAAGACGTCCACTGCTGCACATAGGCCTCTCCCAATTTGGGAAGTCTACGGGTTGCGGGTTTGCGATCGCGGTATGGAGGGCACAATGCATAGAAAACGCTGCCGCGTATTCCCTTAGTCACCTTTTGCCACACTAACGGAAAGAAATGGTATGGTGCTATTCTTTACGTCCAGCACCATACGAAACTTACGATATTTCAAATGTTCATTTCATTTTTACTATGACTATAATATTAATATTGTACCAGGAGATGTTCTCGTACTATATAAGAAGTCACTTATAAGTCGGATCAGTAAATAAGTTAACCGATCATCAAATCTTATGTTAACTAGGAGGGCATTATTTCAGTCAATAGCCATCAAGAACAATGTTCTAGAGTCACTGGAGAGAGATAAAGAGTACCTACATCAAACTTTAGTGCAAAGTTATTTAAAATACATAAAACTTTACGAACATTTTTATCTTTGAATAATTTCAGCATTTTCAGCACGCTTGTAAATTCTACCTTTTTTTTTCCTTTCCACATTTTCATATAACGTGACCTCGAAAAATTATAAAGAACCGGCCAAGTGCGAGTTGGACTCTCGCACCGAGGGTTCCGTACAAACCTGTAGGTTTTCACGGTTTATGAAATTATTTTTTATTTTTATATTTGAGTTGATTGAATGAAAAGTAAATTGCGGTTTACGATTTATGACGTATCAAAAAAAATACTACTTACTAGATCTCCTTCAAACCAATTTTCGGTGGAAGTTGACATGATAATGTACATCATATATTTTTTTTTAGTTTTATTATTCTCTTATTTTAGAAGTTACGGGGGGGGGGGGGCACATTTTACCACTTTGCAAGTGTCTCTCGCGCAAACTATTCAGTTTAGAAAAAAATGAAATTAGAAATCCCAATACTATATTTAAAGACCTATTCATAGATATCCCACACGTATGGGTTTGATGAAAAAATAAATTTTGAGTTTCAGTTCTAAGTATGGGGAAGCCCAAAATTTATTGTTTTTTTTCTATTTTAGTATGAAAATCTTAATGCGATTCACAGAATACATCAACTTACCAAAGGACAATGCCCATATACTAGAACAACCGTGGCCCACAGTAAACACTTACAAATAGTTTAAGGAATGATAGTATAAGGTGTTATGAGCACCTTCTAGTACTTATCAGTTCAGAAAATAAGTCGCCATCTGAAAATAAAACAGTTTTTAATTTTTTATAATTTTTAATTTTTTCACAAGCACTGACTTATTCTATACACTTACAGTCACTTTTGAATAGTATTAACACAGTCATTGTTCATTTCAAAGTTATTTACTCATTTTATCCTTTTGAATAATAGTCACCTTCTAAGTTTAAACAGCTATGGGCTCCATTTTATACAGTAAAAAAATGGTACAGTTATATGTTATGGGTAGCTAAAAAGATTTTGTTAATCAATATTTATCATTTGTCCCAATCAACACAAAACAATACAATGAAATAATGCTGATGTCACGTCAGTCAAAGCAAGCAGCTGAAGGATGTCTAATTTCTTTCCATGGTGCAGTACAACATGAATGACAAACAGAATCATTGCTCGAGATATGCACCTGAAAATGCAATTAATTATTTATTTATTGCACAGAAAACGATGAGAAAGAATGAAATGGAGAGCTTAGAATGGTGTTTATAGGAAGGGCTTGCGGCTCAGTAAAAACAGCCGCACGGGTTGATCGTTCCGGTTAAGCTATGCTTGCAGTGAATGGGTAACCATCTTTACATACCAAGACCCTTCTATGCACTGACCTCTATCTAATACGCTGGACTGGCTACCGCTATCAATTTATTGTGCCTATTTGAAAATCGCCATTTTGGCGCTGACGGCAGCAGTGAGGGGGAATGGAACTAATACTAGTGATGTACAACAAATGGTTTGTTATCGATAAAAACTTCTCTGATATCGACTACAATGATAGAAATATTACCAACGCTATTTTTGTTACTATTTTCTATAAATTAAATTGGTTTAGATAATTATTAACATGTAACATTCGTGTTGTCTTCTAAACGTAATGTTTTTAAAACGTGGAATACGTTTTATAACATAAAATACGTTAGGATTTACTAAAATCATAGATAATTAATTTAAAACAAGTAATATAGGCATATATTTTGTTACTAAAACACAAATAAAAAGATATGTCTGCACTAGTTGAGTACCTAACTAAACCAATGAACTATAGATAGTCGTAATAAACAGATATTTTACATATAAAACATAAATTGAAATAGCAGTATATAGTACTGTTTATGGACTGTAATTCATAATAAGTTGACCCCTTCCTTGTTCTCCTTAGGGCAGATTTTACCAACGTCAGATATCTTTTATCCTGGGAATTAAATCGACGTTTGACAGTTTCAGTACGAATGAACTGTCAAAAATTCAAAATTTATTCTCTGGATATGACTTATTCTAGGTATAAAAGTTTGGTGAAATTCGCCCTTTAACGGATAAAAGTTAACTATCGGATCAATAAATAATAAAATTCTGTAAAATAGAAAATTAAGTACCTCTAATTGTCTTATCGTGCACTCTTTATAGGAAGAGATTATTTTTTACTAGTCAGATACCGTATGTCGCCATGTGGTACGAGACACAATAAATTTTTATTAGGTCTGTAATTACGGTAATTAACTTGTAACAACTTCATTACCGCAGGGGAGGGGGACAGGGAAATATAAAAGCATTCTGAAATCACATATTTTATTAAATTAAAACTTACTGTCGAGCCCATATTATTTGCCGAGTCAAAAAATGTCTAACCTTCTCTCCAGTTATTAATAAAGAATATTTTTTTGTTTCTGCGAACAAACGGATGTTTACATATTTAGTTATTATTTCTTAATAATAACTAAATAGAATTAAATAATTAATATAAAAATAATAATATAAATATAATAATATAATTTATATAAATATTAATTAATTACTATTTTTCAATTTGTTTCCTAATCTTAGGCCTTCAGTTTCTTGCAATTTTGCCAAATTCTCGACATATACCCATTTAATTAAATCACCTCTGTCATCTTTTAAAACTTTTAGATCACCCAAACAATTTCTTATATTTTTTAACATATGACAGGGGTAAAAAATAACATGCACTTTGTGTTTTTTATCTATGGGATGACAGAAATATGGTTTTGCTGCTGTTCCTATTTGAAGCTCTGCCCCTAATTTAGCTACTGCAGAAAAATGTTCAGGTGGTCCATCTAAAGTTAAGGAGCATATCTCCACAGATACATCATGCAACCGAATTAAAGCCTGTTTAATTAAAGCACTTTTGGTTTCTGAAGTCAAACTATTAATAAAAAATAGGCTATGGGCAATTTCCAATAACTATTTAAAGGCACGACCATAAATACCAACGCATCTTTACATTCAGGTAAATCGTTACTCTCAGAATCTATACCCAAATCGATTTGGCCACGAGTCACTCCATCACGACTGCGAGTGCAACTTTTTTTTAAGCTCATTTCGTCAATTATTAATGCACATATAAGTTTTTCCCCTTTTTGTTTTGCTAGTTCACTTTTAAGTCGCAAAGCATTGAAACTTTCAACAGAGAAACCTGGATTGGCATCAAATGAACTATACCATGAGCGTATAACACGAGGATGCGGCAAGGCCAAATTAAATTTACTACGCACATATGCATATGCCTTTGGCGAGTAAAAATGTAGAGTAATGGCAAATGATCTTAATTCTGGAGCATACTTAGCATGTTTTAAATATTTGGTCATTCTTTTAAAAAGTTGTGGTTTAAAATTGTCGTACTGATTTAACATATATAAACAATCATCACATACCAGTTTTCTTTTTTTTTAATCAGCAATTACAGATCTTAAAGTAGACACGATAATTTTCATACGTTTCACATTTTGAGACAATACTTTAATTCGGGCTTGTGACATTTTCAACCAGGCTCTTTTGACCCTTTCCAATTTAATTTTGGAACATTTTGGGGTGTTCTCGTAGCGGTGACCTAATTTTACACTAGAACAGATTTCCGCTAAAGTTCTAGATATCTTTGGTGTACTACAATTGCTTGTGTTGTAACTTGTGCTTGGAACTGTAACAAGAAATTATATTTCATTACTTATATTATTCAAAGAAGGATGATTAGATAGTGAAAATATCATTGAAAATAATTTGGAAAGGTATGTCATCATCATCATTTCAGCCGAAAGACGTCCACTGTTGGACATAAGCCTACCCCAAGCGTCGCCACATCGGATTCTAGTGACTCTCATCAGGTCATCGGTCCACCTTTACGTTTTCCGATACGCAAAGAACATGCGATATGAACGCGTATATTTAAAAAAAAAAATTACACAAGGGCACAAAATTAAACATTGTTTAGTATTAGTATTTAACTACTGTTAGTCGCCAACTTAGTACATCAGTAAACCATGTTCAGTATTTTAGATATTTTTTTTTTACATAACTACCTGCATGGGCTTCACATGGCAATATTTCTTTTGGATTAACTTCAATATATTTGCAATCATAATTTGGTAACCCGACTTGCACAGGTACTAAAGGTAAATTAAATTTATCCAAGTTCATTTCAATATCACTCCGGCATTGGTATCTCGTTGGTTGGTCAGCGTCTTTAAGCATCTCAGTTTGTACCAAGGACAAATTAGTTTCTGAGAAAAACATAAGTTTTATTTTATTAAGATAATCAATAATATTTCTTGGATACCGACAAAGTATTTACTTAGGTACTATGAATGTACACTCACCAAGAAATATTGTGGGGATACTGCATTTTTTCAATGTAGTCCGTGACTGATGTTTTATGAAACATCCATCAGTGAAGTGTTTAGAACAGAGATAATGATACATTGTTGGAGTCCAATTGACAACCTTCATATTTTTTAACCAAAGTTTGAGAGTGTAATCGGAGGGGAACCTGTAATTAAAAGAAACATTATAGTAGGTATGGGTAAAAAATTAAAATAATATAGTATATCTATAATTATATAGAACACTTAATGAGAATTATGAATCATAGGTGTTAAATTATTTGTTATTGACTCTAATAATAATAAACCTTAAAGTGTTTTGCTATTATTACAGATCATAATAATGTGCGTATTATTATTTTAACAAAGATGATAAACATTATTGTTAAGCATATTACGAAAGTATCGATATGAATTTTGACATCCCTAACAAAAGTTATTGGTTAAGTAAAAATGTTCGTAAAATCCCGTAAACTCGAACAGTTTACGTTTATTATTGTAAAAATACACTGCTTTAAGCGGTTTTCTAATAAGTATTTATGATTTAGATACACTTACTTGTGAAAAGTGACACCACTGCCTTTTTCGTATCGTGTTTTACAATATACGCACGATTTCATGTTGGACGAACAATACAAGCTATGTTATAATCACTGTCATTATTATAACACTTTAATTTATATCACAATCACAATAAATACTTTAGAAAAGTTTTTATTTCGCAGAGACGCTTAGCTCAAATACAACAAACAACGGCCATTTGCTATCTTATTAGTTCTTAGAACTCTCACTGGGGGCGCTTTGAATCGGCACAGCAAATAGTTGTCATTTTGTATGGGATAGCCAGTCCAGCGTATTTTATAGAGGTCAGTGCTTCTATGCCTCAGAACGCATGTTAAGCCGTTGGTCCCGGCTGTCCTATCAAGGGGTATTGTATTACCCAGTAACTGGGTTGTCAAGGTCAGATAGGCAGTCACTCCATGTAAAGTACTGGTATTCAGCTGCATCCGGTTAGACTGGAAGCCAACCCCAACATAATTGGGAAAAGGCCAGGCAGATGATGCTGAGCTGTAAGATTTGGTTACTTTCTCTTTGAAATAAAAGTATTTAGGTATTTAAAAATATTTTTCACTTATTTAATACTAGCTTTTGCCAGCAGCTTCGCCCGCCTATTATACGTATAAACCTTTCTCTTCTATCTATTAAAAAAACTGCATCAAAATCCGGTGTGTAGTTTTAAAGATCTAAGCATACATAGGGACAGAGGGAAGCGACTTTGTTTTATACTGCGTAGTGAAGTTAAATCACTATAAGCTTGCATTAGTACTGGCTATTGTTATTATCATAGTTTTCTAAAGGTATTGTTTAATGTAGGTGAGTAATATAAGACTTACCTGTTGTGGAAGAACTCATTGCTGTACAATATTTATTGAGTTGATGAGAGCGTATGCGCCTTATATCTGTTATGGACCAAGTGAGAAATTGAGCATAATACATAATGCCCGGTCATTATGAAAAATGCCCAATATGAGAATGCAATTTGATAATAATTATTCAAATAATCAAATTGACCGGGCATTATACATATTGTCCATCACCTTTTGGGCAGAGTAATACAAATATATTTAATGGCATAGAATTAAAGCGGCAGTTCAATATTTGAGTTATGGTAGGTAAAAAAAATAAAGACTCATGTTTGCAAACTAGTTTAGCAGTAAAAACTGAGCAGTAAACTAAATAAAAATGAGTCCTAAAATAATTTAAACGGGCAGTTCAATAAATACTGAGCCGTGGAATAGTTGAACTGGGCGGTTAGGCGCGTATAGTTAACAAATCGTAATTGGTTAGTAATAAATTTTATTTTAAGTAGTTCTATAAATGATGAGGCATGCAAGCAAGCATGCAATATGCAGCAGGCATGATTTCTGTCAAGGCTCCGGCGCTACGGGGCTCCGACGGTCCCACACGAGCTTATCGTCGCAGATGTGTTTTACGCTCACCACCGCAGCTTCGGCTCGCTGGCCGGCTTCGCCGCCCAGCCTCAGCCGCGGTGGCGAGCGTCAAAACCACCTGCTCCTCAGCTCGCGGGCCGCCTCGCCCCTCCGCGCCTACGCGGTTTTAAATTACACTCTAGGGGTAGGGCAGACAAGACTACGTGCAGTCGGTTTGCAGCGATTCGTTTCTGCCACTAAATGCAGCACAACATATTGAATTTATAAGACAATACTTGTAAAAATTAAACAGTTGTAAAAATTAATTCCCATATTTAATTACTATTTTTTTATTGTTATTGTCATTTAACTTAAAATAAACTAAATATTAAACCATTTAAATAATTAGACTTATTATTTGGATTAATTATCAAGAACTTCTACATCAAGAATTCACTAATTTTTGCATTTAAAACTTAAGGAAAGTCGTAATGGCGGTCTCTGATTGGTCAAAGCGTGCCACGCCATGCGTGCCTCCCTCCCTGCCCTCACACCGCGTCATATTTAGCTTTATTATCAAATTGCCCAATTATCAAGTAGCAATATAATAATTACCGTGCAATGTGATAAATAATGAAGTTAAAATAGTATTAATCACTTTGCCCGATAGAGCTAGACATTATTCATAATGCTCATACATTATGCATAATGCCCGCATTAATCACCTGGTCCATAACATATCCACTATTCAATTCGCACAGCGGACCTGATTAACCTTGCGCCGGTTAATCCATGCGACGTGTTCGGGACAGCAGAGTTGATCAGGTCCGAATTCGCGCCGGATTAATCATTAGTAAAAGTGGGACTCACGCAGTCCAAATACATGCGGGGGTCTTCATCAATATGCAGCCAGCAGTTTTCACATTCACACCAGGGTCGTCATTCAAAGTGAAGCCACGATCCAAGTTCGTGCAAGGATTGTCATTCTGGTGAGATTGATCGGAGTCCATTGTCGTAAAAAAGCTCACAAAAGAACACAAACTATATTTTATATCTTTATCTATTTGTTTACTGGGTGTCAAATGTCAAATTCATCATCTGTCAAAGAATAATGCTGCCATATTTTGAAATATAATCGATTACTTGCATCGATTATTGGTCTTGAACAATTTAATTTAATCTAATTACGGCAAAGCCATAAACAATACAATGATATTACCATTCCATGTTTATGTATGTTTGGACTATAAGATATCTGGTTTGAGATATTTATGCACATAATTGTTTTGTCTTAAGCTGGAGTTGGTTGGTTACGTTCACAGAAACTAAAATGGCCGTCATGATTATGACGGCATGCAGTGTGATTACACTGCACGCCTCTGAGCACATGGATTGATTTTTATAATTATTAATTAATCCGTAATCGATTAGACTTGTTCAATATATGATTCGAAATTAAATTGTCAATATACTAGCAACCCTAAAATTTGCTTGACGGTCAAACTCTCAGTGATAATAATAAGTTTAACTACTTATTTATTTGTTATTATGACGGCGTCTTAGTTAGAGACAGAAGTTCAACGGATAATTTCTGTTTTAAAACAAAGTTTTTTTTAATTATCCTTCGAAATGTGTTCTGGTTGGGCCATCGATGGGCATTGACCTTTCAATAGCATAGCTCTTGTAGTTTCGGAAAAAAGTGGCTGTGACATACGCACGGACAGATAGACAGACAGACATGACGAATCTATAAGGGTGCCATTTATTGCCATTTGGCAACGGAACAATAAGGATCGGTTCACATCTGACGGAAGATGCTTCGCGTATTATCGGTCGCGTAACGTCAGAACAGACAATTATACCCAACAAAAACATAAATGTGAAATGAAAGCCAAGTTCAATATTATGATATATGCCTTGATTGTTGACTTCAACGACAAAAGAAGTGAGATCTAAATGGATACCAAGTTCAATGGTCAGTCTTGACTTGGCTAGTTTAAAGGTTGAATGTTTAAAAAAACATTCAACCTTTCACACTTAACCGATGATGCGTTAGTGAGTCGAGCGAACAGCGTCTGTTCCGTTCCCGTCAACGCATTGTCGGCCGACGTAAAGAGCGGCAACGTCGAGCCACGTGTATTTTCAACCGACGAAATAAAACGGAGGAGGTTCTCAATTCGACGCGTATATTTTTTTTTTTTTTTTATGTATGACCACGCATTACTTTTTACAGAGTAGTCCGATTTTGATAATTCTTTTTTTGTTGGATATGGTATACCTTGCCAAGTATTATGAGTATTGTACCGTGTGGTGCCGGAGTACCGTGTGGTGCCGGACGTAAAGAATAACACCACCCCGTTTCTTCCCGTGGGTGTCGTAAAAGGCGACTAAGAGACTAACTAGAGAATGGGCAGCAGCGTTCTCTATGCATTTTACCACCATACCTACTGCGATCGCCAACCCGCCTGCCTGCCAAGCGGGCCTAAGTCCAGCAGTGGACGTCTTATGGCTGAAATGATGATGATTATGAGTACATTAAAGTCACAAAAGAATTATAAAATAAAAACTTTTTAACAAAAATTTAAACCGCCGAAAAAACTGAATAATGTGCCAAAACAAAGTTACGCCCGACGCATCTTCCGTCAGATATGAAAACACCCTATTTGACCGAATTGACGCGACCGATGATACGCTCGACGCATCTTCCGTCAGATGTGAACCGACCCTTAAAAGATGTATGTCACATTTCCAACAATTGCATTAATTTTGGTAAGTACTTTAAAAGACCGAATGGTAACCAAAATATAAAATGCACTCGCACACGAAAAGTGCAATGCATAACACGCTGATAAAATACGTTTCTTGTAGGAAGGTACCCACTTTTATTTTAACTTTACTTTGTTTGTCTATTTTTTGTTAGTGCGGTAATAAAAATACATATCATAATCATCATCATAATTTCAGCTAAATGACGCCCACTGCTAGACATAGGCGTCCCCCAATTTGTGGAGCTTTGGAAAATCGCTACGCTAGGCAGGCGGGTTGACAATCGCAGTATGGTGGTAAAATGTATAGAAAATGCTATTGCCCATTCTCTAGTACCTAAGTCTCTTGGCTTTTTCGACACCCACGGGAAGAAATAGGATGATAATATTTTTTAAGTCCGGAACCACAGGAATAAAAACACTGTGAAAATGTCAACTGCCTACCTATTACGGTTCTTGAGATACAGCCCGCTGACAGACAGACCTACGGACAACTACGGCTTAGTAATGGGTTACCGTTGGCACCTTTTTAGTACAGAACCCTGGAAACCTGTAAAATCGCAAAATTAAATTTTCTCCACCTTCGCTTTCCGATTTTACAAACGATTTGACCCTTTATACGTTTACGAAATTTTTCGAATAGAACACCATTTTATTTGTGAATTTTCTCCAATGTTACGAGGAAGCGGTTCTATCAATTTGTTGTGCACTGGAGTACAATACTGTATTGGTGTCAAACGGTGTTCAAATGGATGCATGGATTTCAATATTGAAGGAAAGTGGAGTATTTGTGAGGAAGGAAATTTAATTTTCCACGAGAAAGGTGTTGATGTATCTCAATATAAAATTGTATTCGGTGTCAAAGCAACCAAAAATAATAGGAAACGACGGACAGTTAGAACAGCGTTCGATGTGCAATTATTGTGCATGTGCCTGTGTGATAGTTTCAATACTAATGAACTACTACCTTCAATTGTACCAGAGATTCTCACAACAACCTTTTGGAAATGCGAACAATCTTCTTGCGAAACGCGACCAAACATGCCAAAATGATTTTGTTTTTACAGCCACTAGCCATAAAGTTCTAAATAGTATAAAACCGTAAACAGGAACTCCACCAAACCGTTTTCTCCACCATTTACTTCATCTTTCTTGAGTCTGAAGTTTGACAGTTGTGCGTTACAAAAGTACAATATTATAAATCTTATTTAATGCCGACAAAAACATGTTTACGCGGCCATCTTGTTGACGTCATCGTGTTTTGACTCCTAGGTAGGAAGTGAAAGTTTTAATATTGTTCGCAGCAAATTATAAACTTCATCACGAATGTCTATTTGTATAATTTTATGAACAATATACGAGCCAATGTGATGTCACTTGGGCGAAATTATATGATATTTTGATACTATTTTTGGTACCCTAAAGTTAAAAATTAAACGACAGTTACGAAAATACCAAACAATTTAAGACATTTTTCATCTACGAACCAGTATTAGGCCCGTGTGGTAGATTATGGAAAATTCCCTCTCATAGAGAGAAGAGTAACAGCAGTGGAAACAATTAAAGATGATTATGCTATGCTAAAAATAAATCCTGTTCGAGGCCAATAGGGCTCCATATGCTGCGACATAAATTGTTATTGTGTCTGTCTCTCAGGTGTGACCGCATTTTTCCTCTTAACTACAGACCCAATTTTGATGTGGCTTTCACTATCACTTAGAGATTATCCTCTGAAAGGTTTTGTGTCGTATTTATAATACCATGTGGAACTTTAATTAACTTAAAGAAATTTTAATGCGTTTACAAGTCAAGCGAATCAGGGTTGGGTCGCTAATCCTAGTAATATTATAATCCTAATAATATTATAAATGTGAAAGTTTATTAGTATGGATGTATGTATGTTTGTTACTCTTTCACGCAAAAGCTACTTATTGGATTAAGATGAAATTTGGCACACAGATAGTTTATAACCTGGATTAAAATGTTTGGTATCTCGATGATGGAACCTTGGGAGGCGATGTGGAAACAGTTATAAATGACCTAACTTTCTTAAAACATGAACTTCATTCCATTGGCCTTGATTTAAACCTATCAAAATGTGAACTTTATATAACGGACAGTACTGACAGACAACTGACACTTACAAAATTTAACGCAATAGCTCCAGAAATAAAAATTATTGAAAAAAGCTCTCTTCGTCTCCTTGGGTCTCCAATCTTTGAGAACTCCTTTCCCTCTTTTATTGAGGAAAAAATACAAAATTTTAATGACGTTTCGGAGAGACTGTTCCAAATTAACATGCATTCGGCCATCACTTTAATTCGTTACTGCTGTTTCGCCCCAAAATTAACATATTTCCTACGCGCTTCCCATTTATGGAAGCACACTCACCTTTTAGACAGAATGGACCAAATTATCCGGCACACACTAACCTCCATACTAAATGTGGCCTTGGACGACCGAGCTTGGGCACAAGCAAGTCTTCCCATTCGTATGGGAGGCATTGGCGTCCGCAAAATTTCCAGTCTTAGTTTACCGGCTTTCATATCCTCGGTCCACGGCACTGAGAAATTAATCAGGAAAATCTTAGCTTCCACACTGAATAATTTTGATGTGCCCTGCTTTACCGAGGCTATGGATGCCTGGAAACTCGCTTGCCCGAATTCAAATCTACCCGATAACCCACTCTCCCAAAGACAGTGGGATGAGCCGCTCTGCAGAGTTATACAAGACAATTTACTGAGCTCGTCTGCTACTACTGCGGAGCGTGCGTGCCTGCTGGCTGTGGTTAAATGGGAATCGGGTCTGTGGCTTCATGCGCTACCGTCGTCGAACATAGGCACTTTGCTCGACGACACTACTTTCCGCCTCGCTGCTTCTCTAAGACTAGGAGCTCCTTGTTGTTCTCCTCATCGCTGCCACTGTGGCGAAGTTGTCAACAGTCTAGGACACCACGGCCTGTCTTGTAGCCGAAGTGCGGGTCGCTTAGCGCGGCACGCAAACATTAACGACATCATCCGACGAGCTCTTGTCACCGTCGGCGTTCCAGCTGTATTAGAACCCAATGGCTTGGCACGCGACGATGGCAAGAGACCGGACGGTATGTCTTTGTTTCCTTGGAAGGTGGGAAGGCCTTTATTGTGGGATGCAACGTGTGTCGATACTCTTGCGCCATCCCATCTTCCTAGCTCGGCTTGCTGCGCTGGCGCTGCCGCTGCGGCTGCGGAAAACCTCAAGCGGCGAAAGTATAGCAACCTTATTGGTAATTATATTTTCGAGCCGTTTGGGGTTGAAACCCTCGGGCCGTGGGGTCAGAGTGCTCATGGCCTCTTTAAAGAAATATCTAAACGGCTGGTTGACACTTCTCGTGACCCAAGGGCTGGTTTTTATTTTGGCCAACGGCTAAGCATTGCTATACAGCGTGGTAATGCCGCCAGTCTCTTGGGTACGTTACCGGTCGACAGCGATGAGGATGAATTTTTCGATGCTTTATTTTAGGTTGTGTATATATAGTTTTGGTTAAGTTAATATATTGTATTATGTTGTTTAATATATATCCTATTAAGTAAAATAGAATCATAAACCTTACAAAATAAATTATCTATACCTGGATTAATATATAGAATACTTTTGATCTCGGTAAAACGTTCCCGGGGATAATTTTCGACCTCCACCCGGGCCGCTGGCAAAAGCTAGTTAATAATAAATGCTGCAAGATAAAGAGACGTTTCACTAAGTCCCACAAAAAAAATATCAAAAGATCAACCTAACCTTGAGCTCCCGTTTAGGTCCGCTATCTCAGCAAACCGATCCCGATCTTCGATCTTCATTAAGCGCCATATATCGAAGGATCCTCCTCACTCGGAATCGTTGAAACTTTCCAAAGGTCACAACAGCCCTATTTATAGGTGTTCGCGCCTCTCGTATTTTCTTCTTAATTGACACTTAGTTAGATTTATGCCTGCGGATGGTAATTCCAAAGAGTTGCTAAATGGGGGAGTAACGACAGGGTAAATCGTATAGGTAATAAAAGTCTGTAAAGTACATTGACCTTCAGGTCTTTGATTGTAATTGGGGAAGATTTCGTAGAAAAAAGTTTTGTGTATGAATGCGAATAGAGGGTTAGAAAACGATAGTTGGATATAGTATACAATAATCACAAAACCACATTCTTTTTTCAAGTTAGTGGTTAGTAAACAAACTTACGGCCCACCTGGTGTGGCTCTGTAATGGTTTTGCAATATTAGTCGTATCGCAGATACGTTGGCATCCCGTAGCCAAAGCTGTGTAAATTACACTGGCAACCAAACCGGCAGTCTGTGAATACGAACAAAACAAAGATATCTAATTCCAATATTCTTCCCAGAACGAATATCTTCATAAACAGCTGGACAACTACAAACCACGCAAGCTAATTACTATTTCATGATCAAATCTGAGTGACGTAAAACCACTACACATGATTACAATGAGATACGAGTTGAATGAGAAAGAGGCAATGAGTTACTGTATAATGGTTTACGTCATTCTTTTCATCGTAAATGTCCTCTTGTCAAAAGTTACAGACACATCAGTGCAGGAATGTGACTCACACTTGATAATAACATTTCCTGGTCGAAATCTGAGAACTTGCACACAAAACAACGTTAATCAAACTAAAAACACATACATAAACTTATGCCATTTTCCCATGGGGGTAGGCAGAAACTACAGAACACTACCTGCTACATATTTACATAATTTTATTTGCATGGTTACTGAAGTGCTTATGCTATTGGTGTGCTTATTATCAATAAATAATCTTTTTGTTTCTTTCATGCTCATACATATGGTTAGTTTTTTTTATGTTTTGGGTGAGAAATCATGAAACAATGTCTCCCACTCGTTAGCCGCCTTCATTCATCGTTTGAGCATGACCAAACCATCTAAGCAGAAAACTTTTCAATATTTGTCAATATAAACTAAAATAGGCAAAAACATTTCCTTCAGCGTCCTATCTACGACTATAATCATTGTTTTAAACCGTTCGCTTTAGAGATAATTGAGCCAGCGCTGAGACAGTGATAAATCTGCCTTTAATAAGTGCTTACACGCAGCATTCTGTTTGCAGACAGATGCCTGTTGCGGTGTTGTGCGGCGTGTATAGATGAGATGAATCAACCCACGTAATTACTCGGGTGATGTTAATATGAAGGAAGGAAGAGAGAGATTGGATGGGAAAATCCAGTTGGGTGTAACAGGATTTCTGGAGAAAACTAAATGAAGCAGCTTTATTTTCTTATTTTTTCCTGTTTAGATAGATGACTATTGGGTAGACGTATTTTTGAATGGAAACTGCAGAAATTATGTAAGGACGCCTTTAGAAACGACGATCTTCGCAGGTTGGATAGTAGCAGTTAGATAATAGTTGCCGAGAATCGTTATGAATGGCGTGTGAGTAGAGTGTTTTAAGCTATAGATGCATACTTTTTTATGATATGAAGAAATTATGTGTTTTTTTGTGGATGGGAAATCATCAAATAACTTCTCCCGCTCTGGGCCGAGCAGGAGGGCGTGTCAGACTTTTAATGACAAAAACCCACCCTTTGATCCTTCAGTTGCCCATGTGCCAGGGTCACGATGTCTCTTTCGAACAATCTCGCGACCCTGGCAGAAATTATGTGTTTATGGATGATGTGTTTTGTTCCCGGGAGGTTCTATAATATGTTATTTAGTTATGGATCGCAATTTTTTTTCGTAGCTTTTTTATTGTGCTGATGCACCTATCGTTTTACAATATTATCCAATTTCTATGCATCAGCCTTTGATATTCTCAATGCTAGGACACACGCGTCGGTGAGAGGAATTGAGCCATAATCCATGATACGGGCCCAGTGCGAGCTGGTAGATGCATGTTTTTGAATTTTTGGTTCTAAGGTATGCCAGAAACTGAACTTACGACGTTCGATAGTCGCGGCCAATACCAAAGCTCATTCAAAAACAAAAAACAAAAATCTCATAAATACACTCTTCGCTGACCAACATGTCCCTGAATAAAATAACATTACTTACTTAAACAATAAACTAGCGAACAGACATAATGAAGAC
Source organism: Aporophyla lueneburgensis (assembly GCA_932294355.1). Classification (NCBI taxonomy): domain Eukaryota; kingdom Metazoa; phylum Arthropoda; class Insecta; order Lepidoptera; family Noctuidae; genus Aporophyla; species Aporophyla lueneburgensis. The sequence continues at coordinate 32,680,539 of OW028737.1, read as the reverse complement.
AAACGACCACCACCTTAAACAAAGCAAAAAGAAAGAAATAACAATAAAATAAAAGCCAGAATTATAACAAAAACGATAGCCACGTTTAAACACGACGCAGTCCGAAGTTTTCTCATTTCCTTTAAAAAGATTAACACGTTGTTGGTGTACGTGATCTGAACGTAAATTTCTTTGCCGTTAATATTCATTTTGGTTTTTTGATTTTCTTTGCTCTTGTTTTGTTTGTATTGTAGGCTTAAGGAACTCTTAATATTCTACTGAATAACCTATCAATATGTTTTTTGTTAAAATTCAATGCAGTATCATTTTATAAAACACAATATGACATCACGCATATATATGCGTGATGTCATATTGTGTTTTATAAAATGAATAATGCCAGAGAGTTTGGCAGAGATGTACGTATTTGTGTAGGCACATTTTTCCAGTTATATGCTCATGTAATAGGGGGTGATTATCGCAGAACGTCTGAAAGTGACTAACGAAAATCGCAGGGAATTCCTGTATAAAGGACGCACGGAATCATGGAGCATGGCATATAGGTCCGTAAAATATCCATGAGAAATTCAGGGCTGAAACAGACGATTAATATAATTGTAACGACAAAGAAAAAAAGAAATGACTTATGTTGTAGATAGAAATAAGCGAATTACTACTATAGTCCAATGATACGACCTATAGCGATGGATTAGTAATCAAATAGTTCCTATAATTAACTAATTACGATACATCACTATGAAAGTCAGGCATGATAACGACTTTCTTGGAGGCCAATATTTTTTTAACAGCATCAGCTAATCTCTATTATAGTTTAGTGCCAGCATAGAAAAGAACAAAAAGACATTGCCCAATGGAATACGTATATATGTTTATTTTTCAATGACAGCCTCATTGGTCTAGTGATTGCAAGAGTTAATGCTGAACATTAGGTCTTGGGTCTGTTGATATACCTAATCTTTTAAGGACTACCGGCGTGATGTTATACTTCAACTTTTCAGTTGTAAGTAGGTATTGTCATGCCACATTATTCCAGTCTCTTCTTAAGTTCAGTATATAGAGAATTTTATCTAAAGTGAGTGGAACATTCGCGTCTGGCATTATATTTTATGCTGCTTTATCTGTTCTTCTCCGAGATGTGCGATTTGGCCTAATGTCTCCGGAAAATTCACTTCTACTGAGCTTCTTTTTACTACACGATACGAGGGCGATACGATTTTTGAATTGTTTGTTAGTTTTTGCTGCTGGAAAGTAATAAACCAATATTTGTTGTGTTTCTTTATTTTAGTGTTGGCACGGAAATGAGCAGTGGTTGCTCCTTGCAGCTGTACTTGTTTCCTATACAGAAGCTACTTACTCATTTATTCTTATTCCTCTTTGTTACTCCATCATCGGACCCTGATCGCCATCTATGTATGACCATTCATTGAGACTTTCCCAATGAGCCTGTCTGTTATAGATTACCGCATTTCAACCTGAATAGACCTGCGGTAGACGACTGAACAGATTTTCTTGAATCATAGCTATACAAAAGAAAATAAAATACGTTTGGTCTTTTTAGAGATACGTTGCAAACACACAGATACACTGCAAACTTTTAAGACCCATTTTTTTTCGGCGGGGGTTCAAAAATATAGAACAAAATTATGGAATATTCTTAACCGAATTTTATGTATTCACTGGTGCTGCTTTTGGTTTAGTATGTATCTGGACACATTGCAATTCCAAACACTCAATGTACTTTGTTCAAATCGATGACTTTATGAAATCATTAACTGTTGAAAGTTTATTCGTATTTCTCAGAAACCGAGGATTAAGTAGTATACCTACTTTGATGAATGGAACTGAATAATATTTATTTGTGTGGATAAGTTTTCTTCTAACTAGGCATTTAATCTTATTAGTCGTCTCCTATAAATGCCCCTCGCATTATCTCAAAGCGAGCGCGCGAAGTGTACTAGGTAGTGCGATCTTGCGACTTTGTCTGTTGTGAGCCAATTTATGTAACGTCCTCGCTTAATTGATATCGCTTCTAACAAAACAATTGTTGAGCGAATAGAATAAGAGTTCTTCATTCATTTGTTTTAAACTTTGACTGTAGAGTATCAGTCAACTGGGACCGCCTTTCATACTATTCGGATGCCGTAGAATAACTTTATTTTATTCTGAAATGGAACTACTAATGAGCAATATCCTTTGATAAAACTGGTTGGCAGGCTTTCGAACTTCTCTTTGGACGTCAAAACTGTCAAAACCATTGTTATGAGAAATTGAGATCGGATTAGCCACTGGAGGCGTGCCGATATGTGGTGAAGTAACTTGTGAGCATAAATAGATTTTTACCGAAAAAACGAAAAACACAATCATATTGACAGTGATGATAATTACAATGACTAATCGAGTTTCTGGCCTTAAATTAATAATCAAAATTCTCTTTAAATCTCTTTAACGTTTTATAAATCTACTTTAATTTTAAAAATTGTATCAATTTAGTTATCTTTAAGATACCTCACCATATTAGTAACAATATAATATATCAAGACATAAAAAGACCCACAGTCAAACAAGAGATAATCCTATTCAGCGGCAAGTAGCGAAAAAGACTCTCAAAACATCAAAATGAATTAGCTCTAAAACTAAATGGTGATGGCTCCCTGAAATTTAAGAGATTAAGGATGAATGACGTCATGTCTTCTGGACAGATTCAGCTGATTGAAAAGAGGAACATAACTACCAAGCTATCACTCACCTCCATAATCTAACAAAAAACCCATAGGTATTGAACAAAGAAGTAGCTGGCGTTGACAACAGACCGCTGCGATGGATAAAGTACAAGAAAACAAAACATATGAAATAAGGAATGACGAGACTGTGGAAGCTGCCTGTAGCCAAGTTGTTAGAACTTGTTGCACTGACAGCTCATATCGGCTGGGGTTTCAAAAGTGGTGTAACTTGACAACTTTCATGACAGCTGTTCATTCAGTACATTAAGTCTTACGTGTAGATCAGAACTGAAGCTGTGGAGAATGGAATATTTATGGTAGTCTTAATGATATCTGGATTAAAAACCGGATGTTTTGTTATAGTTTATTATAGAGTTTTAAGCCAATATGTAAATGAGAAATTACTTTTCATAGTCGTTGTGGGGAGATGGTAGCCTAAAAGTCCAACAATTAGTCTTTTTCAAGTGGTATCTTTTTAAGATAAGATAAGATTAGATAAGATATGATTTATTTGCTAAAAACATGTGTACACGTACAAGAATGAAGACATGCATGCAGGATATTATGAAGGATAAAAATATAGATTCTAACATGTTTGCCACATAACATGGCGGGCAAATATGAATAATTGTAATTGTTTATAATTAATTTAAGTCAATATCATTCTTGTAAAAATTATGTCATCAAGCAATAATAAATTTAAAAATATCAACAGTAAAATAAAAAAATCTTTTTAACAAAAAATTAAACCGCCGAAAAACTGAAAAGCATAAAATAATAAACCTTAAAATTATGAGTCGGCGCTTTGAGTGTTCCTTGTTCATTGATTTTTCAGCGCCGACTCAAAATTTTAAGGTTTATTATTTTATGCTTTTCAGTTTTTCGGCGGTTTAATTTTTTGTTAAAAAGATTTTATTTTATGATTTTTTGTGGCTTTAATGTACTAATAATACTTGGCAAGGTATACCCTATCCAACAATAAAAGAATTATCAAAATCGGACTACTCTGTACAAAGTTATGCGTGTTTATACGTTACAATCAGTGAGTGAACAATCAATCATCCCCTGTTTTCCAACCCTTCGGGTTCGATTTTGTTTTCCAAATTTATATGGGACCACCTTGGGAGTATACCCTTTCCAATAGAAGAAGAATTGTCACAATCGGACCACTATGTAAAAAGTTGTGAGTGTCAGTGAGTGAACAATCAATCATCCCCTGTTTTCCAACCCTTAGGGTTCGATTTTGTTTTCCAAATTTATATGAGACCACCTTGGGAGTATACCCTTTCCAATAGAAGAAGAATTGTCACAATCGGACCACTATGTAACAAGTAATAAGTTATTCGGCGGCGGCGACCTCTCGCGTCCGGCCCTGGTGCGAGCCATGGTACGGAGCGAGAGGGAATGGGAAGCCGTCACCTCCTTCTGCGAAGCAGTAATGCTCGCGAAGGAGGAGGCGGGGCGCGTGAGGGAGTGGCAGTCTCTGCGCCCTCACGTCCCTAGCCGCCGCAGGAGGAGACGCCCCGGGCGTCGGGAGTCAATAGCGGACTCCCGGCCACCGTAGGCGCGAGCTTGCGGGTGGCGAGCAGTGGGTAGCTCGCCGCCCGGTAAGGACCAAGCTCGGGTCGACGGCGCGCAGTGTTCCACGCGCGCCTCAAAGAGATGTCAGCAGCAGTGTAGGGGTCTACTAGGACCGATGCCTGCCGGGGTCGCGTGATTGTTCGAAAGAGATACCGTGACCCTGGCACATGGGCAACTGATGGAACACGGGTGGGTTTTAGTCAGTAAAAGTCTGACACGCCCTCCCGCTCCACCCAGAGCGGGAGAAGTCATTTGATGATTTCCCATCCTGAAAAAAAAAAAAAAAAAAAATGTAACAAGTTATGCGTGTTTATACGTTACAATCAGTGAGTGAACAATCAATCATCCCCTGTTTTCCAACCCTTAGGGTTCGATTTTGTTTTCCAAATGTATATGGGACCACCTTGGGAGTATACTCTTTCCAATAAAAGAAGAATTGTCACAATCGGACCACTATGTAAAAAGTTATGAGTGATCATACATAAAAAAAAAAAAAAAAATATATACGCGTTGAATTGAGAACCTCCTCCGTTTTTTTCGTCGGTTGAAAATTATTAATGTTATAGTACAGACGCCAACACATCAAGCTACTACAATCTGTCAGATTTCTTTGATAGATTTTCGACTTTATTTCTAGAGCATTAGGTTCAAGGTTCATTGGGAAAAATTGACAGTTTCGGGTAGCTTGACCTGGTGGCGTCTGTACAATTATGTCATGCAGTGAAAACAGAATTATTTTATACAATTTAAAATCAAGTATTTAATGCAGAATATCAAAATTTGTATGCTTCTAGATATGCATATGGGGTCATTCGATGAAAAATTTAGCTAGATCTATATGAACTAGTAGCCTACCTAAACGTATGACTGAGTAAAGGCAAGGTAGATGATACCAAATGGAAAAACTACAATTGAGTTAGTCCAAGACAAGTCAGTAAAGAAAACTCAATTTACTTCAAACGCTTGAGAAAAACATACCCAGTTTCCTTTTTGTACCTCACGATAAAACTTGTGCTATTACCTAGGAACTAAAACTGGCAGTTTCTTCATCGACCATAAACTTTCAGTATTCCACCGTAAGCATTAAGTTGAAAGGCCAGATCTACATGATGTCGATAAAACGGCGCGAACAGAAATACGTAGGACATAACTGAGACGTTGGTATTATGACATTCGGCGACATTAACTTTCTAGTAAAATGTTTGGGCCGAGGTATAGGAGGTAACGAAATCAAACCGCGAGTAATTGCGTATCACGCAATGAATAATGCCAATAATTTTGAGTCTCCTTTCATTAACATTCATTTCGGGGGTTATGTTGTTGAGCAGACAATTTGTTCAAATATTAATTTGAAAAAACTTTTTAACAAAAAATTAAACCGCCGCAAATACTGAAAAGCAAAAAATTATAAACCTTAAAATTTTGAGTTGGCGCTTTGAGTGATCGCAGTGGGTGAACATGAACAATCAATCATCCCCTGTTTTCCACCCCTTTTTTATTTTTGATGGGAAGTCATCAAATGACTTTTCCCGCTCTGGGCGGAGCGGGAGGGTGTGTCAGACTTTTACTGACTAAAACCCACCCGTGTTCCTTCAGTTGCCCATGTGCCAGGGTCACGGTATCTCGTTTTCCACCCCTTAGGATTTGATTTTATTTTCCAAATTTATGTGGGATCACTTTCGGAGTATACCTTTTCCAATAAAAAAAGAATTATCACAATCGGACTACCATGTAAAAAGTTATGCGTGGTAATACATTAAAAACAAACAACAAATCAACACATCAACAAATCTTTAAAATTTTATGTATTCACTGGTGCTGCTTTTGGTTTAGTATGTATCTGGACACATTGCAATTCCAAACACTCAATGTACTTTGTTCAAATCGATGACTTTATGAAATCATTAACTGTTGAAAGTTTATTCGTATTTCTCAGAAACCGAGGATTAAGTAGTATACCTACTTTGATGAATGGAACTGAATAATATTTATTTGTGTGGATAAGTTTTCTTCTAACTAGGCATTTAATCTTATTAGTCGTCTCCTATAAATGCCCCTCGCATTATCTCAAAGCGAGCGCGCGAAGTGTACTAGGTAGTGCGATCTTGCGACTTTGTCTGTTGTGAGCCAATTTATGTAACGTCCTCGCTTAATTGATATCGCTTCTAACAAAACAATTGTTGAGCGAATAGAATAAGAGTTCTTCATTCATTTGTTTTAAACTTTGACTGTAGAGTATCAGTCAACTGGGACCGCCTTTCATACTATTCGGATGCCGTAGAATAACTTTATTTTATTCTGAAATGGAACTACTAATGAGCAATATCCTTTGATAAAACTGGTTGGCAGGCTTTCGAACTTCTCTTTGGACGTCAAAACTGTCAAAACCATTGTTATGAGAAATTGAGATCGGATTAGCCACTGGAGGCGTGCCGATATGTGGTGAAGTAACTTGTGAGCATAAATAGATTTTTACCGAAAAAACGAAAAACACAATCATATTGACAGTGATGATAATTACAATGACTAATCGAGTTTCTGGCCTTAAATTAATAATCAAAATTCTCTTTAAATCTCTTTAACGTTTTATAAATCTACTTTAATTTTAAAAATTGTATCAATTTAGTTATCTTTAAGATACCTCACCATATTAGTAACAATATAATATATCAAGACATAAAAAGACCCACAGTCAAACAAGAGATAATCCTATTCAGCGGCAAGTAGCGAAAAAGACTCTCAAAACATCAAAATGAATTAGCTCTAAAACTAAATGGTGATGGCTCCCTGAAATTTAAGAGATTAAGGATGAATGACGTCATGTCTTCTGGACAGATTCAGCTGATTGAAAAGAGGAACATAACTACCAAGCTATCACTCACCTCCATAATCTAACAAAAAACCCATAGGTATTGAACAAAGAAGTAGCTGGCGTTGACAACAGACCGCTGCGATGGATAAAGTACAAGAAAACAAAACATATGAAATAAGGAATGACGAGACTGTGGAAGCTGCCTGTAGCCAAGTTGTTAGAACTTGTTGCACTGACAGCTCATATCGGCTGGGGTTTCAAAAGTGGTGTAACTTGACAACTTTCATGACAGCTGTTCATTCAGTACATTAAGTCTTACGTGTAGATCAGAACTGAAGCTGTGGAGAATGGAATATTTATGGTAGTCTTAATGATATCTGGATTAAAAACCGGATGTTTTGTTATAGTTTATTATAGAGTTTTAAGCCAATATGTAAATGAGAAATTACTTTTCATAGTCGTTGTGGGGAGATGGTAGCCTAAAAGTCCAACAATTAGTCTTTTTCAAGTGGTATCTTTTTAAGATAAGATAAGATTAGATAAGATATGATTTATTTGCTAAAAACATGTGTACACGTACAAGAATGAAGACATGCATGCAGGATATTATGAAGGATAAAAATATAGATTCTAACATGTTTGCCACATAACATGGCGGGCAAATATGAATAATTGTAATTGTTTATAATTAATTTAAGTCAATATCATTCTTGTAAAAATTATGTCATCAAGCAATAATAAATTTAAAAATATCAACAGTAAAATAAAAAAATCTTTTTAACAAAAAATTAAACCGCCGAAAAACTGAAAAGCATAAAATAATAAACCTTAAAATTATGAGTCGGCGCTTTGAGTGTTCCTTGTTCATTGATTTTTCAGCGCCGACTCAAAATTTTAAGGTTTATTATTTTATGCTTTTCAGTTTTTCGGCGGTTTAATTTTTTGTTAAAAAGATTTTATTTTATGATTTTTTGTGGCTTTAATGTACTAATAATACTTGGCAAGGTATACCCTATCCAACAATAAAAGAATTATCAAAATCGGACTACTCTGTACAAAGTTATGCGTGTTTATACGTTACAATCAGTGAGTGAACAATCAATCATCCCCTGTTTTCCAACCCTTCGGGTTCGATTTTGTTTTCCAAATTTATATGGGACCACCTTGGGAGTATACCCTTTCCAATAGAAGAAGAATTGTCACAATCGGACCACTATGTAAAAAGTTGTGAGTGTCAGTGAGTGAACAATCAATCATCCCCTGTTTTCCAACCCTTAGGGTTCGATTTTGTTTTCCAAATTTATATGAGACCACCTTGGGAGTATACCCTTTCCAATAGAAGAAGAATTGTCACAATCGGACCACTATGTAACAAGTAATAAGTTATTCGGCGGCGGCGACCTCTCGCGTCCGGCCCTGGTGCGAGCCATGGTACGGAGCGAGAGGGAATGGGAAGCCGTCACCTCCTTCTGCGAAGCAGTAATGCTCGCGAAGGAGGAGGCGGGGCGCGTGAGGGAGTGGCAGTCTCTGCGCCCTCACATCCCTAGCCGCCGCAGGAGGAGACGCCCCGGGCGTCGGGAGTCAATAGCGGACTCCCGGCCACCGTAGGCGCGAGCTTGCGGGTGGCGAGCAGTGGGTAGCTCGCCGCCCGGTAAGGACCAAGCTCGGGTCGACGGCGCGCAGTGTTCCACGCGCGCCTCAAAGAGATGTCAGCAGCAGTGTAGGGGTCTACTAGGACCGATGCCTGCCGGGGTCGCGTGATTGTTCGAAAGAGATACCGTGACCCTGGCACATGGGCAACTGATGGAACACGGGTGGGTTTTAGTCAGTAAAAGTCTGACACGCCCTCCCGCTCCACCCAGAGCGGGAGAAGTCATTTGATGATTTCCCATCCTGAAAAAAAAAAAAAAAAAAAATGTAACAAGTTATGCGTGTTTATACGTTACAATCAGTGAGTGAACAATCAATCATCCCCTGTTTTCCAACCCTTAGGGTTCGATTTTGTTTTCCAAATGTATATGGGACCACCTTGGGAGTATACTCTTTCCAATAAAAGAAGAATTGTCACAATCGGACCACTATGTAAAAAGTTATGAGTGATCATACATAAAAAAAAAAAAAAAAAAATATACGCGTTGAATTGAGAACCTCCTCCGTTTTTTTCGTCGGTTGAAAATTATTAATGTTATAGTACAGACGCCAACACATCAAGCTACTACAATCTGTCAGATTTCTTTGATAGATTTTCGACTTTATTTCTAGAGCATTAGGTTCAAGGTTCATTGGGAAAAATTGACAGTTTCGGGTAGCTTGACCTGGTGGCGTCTGTACAATTATGTCATGCAGTGAAAACAGAATTATTTTATACAATTTAAAATCAAGTATTTAATGCAGAATATCAAAATTTGTATGCTTCTAGATATGCATATGGGGTCATTCGATGAAAAATTTAGCTAGATCTATATGAACTAGTAGCCTACCTAAACGTATGACTGAGTAAAGGCAAGGTAGATGATACCAAATGGAAAAACTACAATTGAGTTAGTCCAAGACAAGTCAGTAAAGAAAACTCAATTTACTTCAAACGCTTGAGAAAAACATACCCAGTTTCCTTTTTGTACCTCACGATAAAACTTGTGCTATTACCTAGGAACTAAAACTGGCAGTTTCTTCATCGACCATAAACTTTCAGTATTCCACCGTAAGCATTAAGTTGAAAGGCCAGATCTACATGATGTCGATAAAACGGCGCGAACAGAAATACGTAGGACATAACTGAGACGTTGGTATTATGACATTCGGCGACATTAACTTTCTAGTAAAATGTTTGGGCCGAGGTATAGGAGGTAACGAAATCAAACCGCGAGTAATTGCGTATCACGCAATGAATAATGCCAATAATTTTGAGTCTCCTTTCATTAACATTCATTTCGGGGGTTATGTTGTTGAGCAGACAATTTGTTCAAATATTAATTTGAAAAAACTTTTTAACAAAAAATTAAACCGCCGCAAATACTGAAAAGCAAAAAATTATAAACCTTAAAATTTTGAGTTGGCGCTTTGAGTGATCGCAGTGGGTGAACATGAACAATCAATCATCCCCTGTTTTCCACCCCTTTTTTATTTTTGATGGGAAGTCATCAAATGACTTTTCCCGCTCTGGGCGGAGCGGGAGGGTGTGTCAGACTTTTACTGACTAAAACCCACCCGTGTTCCTTCAGTTGCCCATGTGCCAGGGTCACGGTATCTCGTTTTCCACCCCTTAGGATTTGATTTTATTTTCCAAATTTATGTGGGATCACTTTCGGAGTATACCTTTTCCAATAAAAAAAGAATTATCACAATCGGACTACCATGTAAAAAGTTATGCGTGGTAATACATTAAAAACAAACAACAAATCAACACATCAACAAATCTTTGTGTGATGAGCACAAACATTTGTTCTGTGTCTGGGTGTAATTAGTCTATAATATGTATGTACCTATTTAGAAATATATAAGTATATTTATCAGTTGTCTGGTTACTATAGTATAGGCTCTGCCTAGTTCGGGATCAGATAACAGTGTGTTGGTTGTCCTGAGATATTTATTTATTTTATTTATTAAAAAAAAAACATGCGTTGAATTGAGAACCTCCTCCATTTTTTTTCGTCGGTTAAAAACAGAGGATCCTTCGACAACTGCCCAACGATTAATGTTGGGTACACACATATGCTAGTTGCGCGGTAAAATCTGCAAGTACGAAGCAGGATTTTCGGTGACGTCAGTGTGTTGTGTAGTTCGCATTTGGCGGTGTATATGCCGCTACATTCCCTTCCTGCCTCTGACAGGGAATGTGGTTTCCTCACAATGTTTTTCTTCACCGATTTGAGAGCAGTGGTGATAAAATTAAATACAATAAGTAAAGTGTACGCCTGGGTATGAACTCACGACCTACAACTCCTAAGTCGGGGACGCTACCACTGGGCTGTCACTGCTCTACTGCACAACTTTTTTACAAAAACACATAATTAATTGTTAACTTTGTAAACTGAATAATTACTACGAATTCAGGATAGGTAGCTCTTATACCTTACCCCAAACCCTAATTCGCCCACTCCACTTTATGGGTAATTTTTACTTTTATGACGTTTCTTTCAGCAAAATTAAATTACTTATGCGATGGGTGTGTTGCGTACCCTTGTTATTTCTACTTTCACGTTTATTGAGTCATTATTATTAAATAAGTACGTAAGAATTGAAATGCGTTGCTGATTTCAATACCAAGAGCATACATCGGTGGGCCTTTATTCCAGCAGTGAGAAAGAACATTATTGGCTGATTGTCATTTGTGTTGTGTGTTGGAAATTTAGTCGGTGCTTCAACCCTATAACTTCAAACTATTTCAGGCTTTATTCAATATGCTAGTCATTATGAAATAACCACTATAATTACGCTAGTGGAAATGGAAATAACGTCTGGAAAAAAGTATTTTGATTACGAAATAGTTTGATTATTAGGTACTTGAAATGATTCATTTATCAAGTTTGAATATTAACGGATAGTTTTGACGACGATTATGGAGTAAGAAGCATAATCAACCTATAATAATTCCATTGCTGGAGCACAGACCTTTTATCGAAACGGAGTGAGTGTGCTGTAATCTACCACACGGACCCAGTGCGCAGAAGATATCATATTTCTTCGAAATTTTGGTTTTTAGAGCTGCTGGTTTCTCACGATGTTTTCCTACATCGTTTTGAGAGCGGGTCACGAGATTTGTTCGAAAGAGATATCGTGACCCTGCCATATAGGCAACTGAACAAACACGGGTGGGTTTTAGTCAGTAAAAGTCTGACACGCCATTCCGCTCCACCCAGAGTGGGAAACGTCTTCTGAATATTTCCCACCCACAAAAAAAGTGGTGTTGGAACAGAATACACAAAATAAAGCGCTCTCCTGGGTTAGAACTTACGAGGGGCTACTAATGCTCCCATGGTGCTATGGAATAAATCTTTGCTTAAAATATTTTACTTAACGTCATGTGAAAGAAAATCCTCTTTCATAAATTTTGCGGATTATTATCCATATAATACAGTCTAAATTAATATGGAATTCTGTGATAAATGTAAATATTGTGAGGACACCAAGATTTAATTACTAGTTGCCAAGACGAAGACCAAATCGTTAAATTACTGTTTAAAATCTTCTTCTTTGTGCCGCTGGCACGATACTTTTTCCAATTTTGTTGGTCCAAAATTTCGCCACTTCCTGATCGTCATTGGTTGTACCGCAAAAGTCTCTTTAGAATAAGCCGTTTGAACGGAGGAAAAATAGCAATTTGTCAAAGTCTGCCGATCCAGTCGGTATAAATCTTCATTGTCATTGTTACCTGTCCTCATAGTAACCTGTTCAAATATCAAATCAAATAAATTTATTTCGGATTAAAAGATCTATAGGTGTTAGTAACAATAAACTTAGCCTAATATTCGTAATTACAATTGATTAAATTAATTTAAGTACGCGCCGGACTGAGCGCCCTTTGCATGAACACTCATCCACTGCTTCAACAGTGGAGAATCCCACCTGTTCGCCAACGTGTCTAAGATGCCGTTTGTGGTGCCCCAAATGCGTCTCAGACAACTGACAATACGCTTTAAAAGCGTCAGTTTAACTTGCTTACTACAATGTCAAATATACGGGCCAACATGTTGCAAAGCACACACAATGCCCTCTGCTCTCTTCAATATCAACGTCATCCAATTCAAATGTCATCATCCAATTTGTCTGTGACCCAGTGACCCAAGTATTTAAACTGCTGAACCAGCTTCAGTGGTATCCCTAGTGTTAGTGAGGTAAGATAATTGTAACACTTCTTACCGGTTTTAAATATCATCAGCTCGCTCTTAGATGCATTGTATTTCTGCATTGTTCGAACTGGCCTCATTTCTGAACGTATTAATTTAATTCTCTTCATAAAATTACCAACCAGTTAATGCTCATATCATAAAAGCAGCTTTACCAGTTAAAATAAACGGATAAGTAACAATATTACTGGATAATTTCACGGGAAACAGCGTGCGATTGTGATGTACAAAATGCATTGTACATGTTTAACTTAATGCTGTTAACGAATCGCCACTTTAATTCGCAGTTATTTACTGCTAATTAGTTCAGTTTGTGCTCGTAAAATAATGGGATGTAAGAGGCAATATTGGCAGTAAATAATTACAACACCTTTTGCTGGATGGTGAAGGATTTAAATTAATAAAGAAGTGGGTATAGATGTAACCAACATTGCTCTTTCAACCAAAAGAGATCTGTGGCAATATATATATTTTTTAATTCTAGCTGTTACCAGTCGTTTCGCCAAAATGGAGGTCGGAAAGTATCCCACGGGAACATTCGACCGGGAAAAAAGTACTCTATGTATTAATGCAGGTTATAAACTATCTTGTACTAAATTTCATTCAAATCCGTTCAGTAGTTTTTGTATGAAAGGGTAACAAAGATCCATCCTTCTTCACAAATTTGCATATTGACATGATAATACTTGTTCTCATGACGTCATCAAATAGAAAACATGATTTTGTAAAAATCCGTTAAAAATTGGAATCATGAATGCAGAACAAATGCTGTGGTAATAATATGCTCCTTGCGTAGCATTTGTGGTATGAAAATGAATAGGCTGAGGAATGTAACGGTGCGGTTTAAAAGAAGACGTACTGCCAACAATTGAAAAGATGTTATTATTATGTTGCTTATTTTGAGAGGATGAATAAAAGGCAGCTAAGAAACGATATTTACAATGCAGATGTGAGCGGAAACGCCGGGAGGGGTCGCTTTAGGAGGACATTAGTGAACTTATCGGTGATGTTCTTCTGAAACTTCAGTTGTGTAGTACTCGTTAATGAGTGCAGTGAACGTTAATGAGGCAAAACGACGGTAGCAGGTTGCGTTCTGTACTTTTTGCTTACGCTCATAGGAAAAACTTGTGAGTGTATGTGTGTATGTTAAACATTTGGCGAACTAAGAGATTATATTCTCTTAGCGTCTGAAAGACTAGTTTTGGAAGCGTAGAACTTAATGATGTATGATAGGATTTTCATAAAGGGACACGATTTGGAGTCTTATCAAATAAAACAAACAGCTACACAGTTACTCATAGAGTCCCGTAGACAGAATAAACCACATTTTTGCTGGTAAACCGAACTCTCTTAAAACAAAAACTGGACGTGATCCAATCAATAAAGCCTATACCACGACAATATGATCGAACCAAACTCGGGCAAGAAATGCTATAGGTCTGTCCATCAAAGTTCTAGTGGTTAGCAAAAAGTTCCATAAAACTGGATTCTTCGTCAGCGTTCGTATTCGTCAAGTTGTGACAAATGTGGGAATCCTCGGGCCGGGACCGATACGAGGCAATCAATCAATGCTCGGAGACTGGACGTATAGGGCTGGCATGGGTAACGTTGTCCCGGGGTTTTAATATTATTATAATTTATATATGAAGAGATTGCACTCAAAACTATGCCCCCACATAGTCATGCATTTGAAATATGCATAAGCATTATTAATGCATAAGTATTTTTGTTTGTTATTTTAGCCATTCTTGTGGTTGAGCAAATTTTATGTGAGAAAGTAAGTTAACTGAAAAAGAAAAATTATTCTCAAAACGGAGCACATTTTTCCTTTTTAGGGTTCCGTTGCCAAATGGCAAAAAACGGAACCCTTATAGATTCGTCATGTCTGTCTGTCCGTCTGTCTGTCTGTCTGTCTGTCCGTCCGTATGTCACAGCCATTTTTCTCCGAAACTATAAGAGCTACGCTGTTGAAACTTGGTAAATAGATGTATTCTGTGAACCGCATCAAGATTTTTATACTAAAATAGAAAAAAAAAAACAATCAAATTTGGAACTGAAACTCAAAATTTTTTTTTTCATCAAACCCATACGTGTGTTGTATCTTTGAATAGGTCTTTAAAAATGGTATTGAAGTTTCTAATATCATTTTTTTCTAAGCTGAATAGTTTGCGTGAGAGACGCTTCCAAAGTGGTAAAATGTGTGTGTCCCCCGTAACTTCTAAAATAAGAGAATGATAAAACTTAAAAAAATATATGATGTAAATTACCATATAATCTACCACCGAAAATTGGTTTGAACGAGATCGAGCAAGTAGTTTTTTTTTAAAACGTCATAAATCGTAAACCGCAATTTACCGTTCATTCAATCAGCTGAAATATAAAAATGAAAAAAAAAAAACATTTATTTTCATAACCATAAACCTTATGCATAAACCGAGAATACCTACAGGTTTGTACGGAACCCTCGGTGCGCGAGTCCGACTCGGACTTGGCCGGTTTTTTTTTAATGTTCGATATTTTTTTCACACTTCCGTTACTTTCAATTAAAAGTGAAATTAAAACTTTACCCAAAAACTAGCTAATAAACAAATATTTTAAGTTTATATCCAAGTAAATCAACATCTCGAAATGCAACAAAAGTATGTAAAAGTATTCGTATCATTACTATGTTAGAAAACATCTCATAAAAACCAAGTAATAATATTTTTACTCGATTATCTCTCTCTCTCTCTCTCTCTCTCTCTCCATATCTTTAAACTTTCTTACCTGTGATATCTGATGACCATGCTTTTCGGTCGGTTGGGATCGTTCAACTTGTAAGTCCCTATTTTGTGAATCCCGGAAATTTTCCCGGGAAGCACACCACTATGAAGAACCCTATCGATCTCCAGGCGTTTCCATTTACAGCCGCACATTCATCATACGTATTATTTAAAACATATTTCTACGAATTCGTACTTATTTAAGGAAAAACGTTAGTAGGAGTTTCAAAGTGGTAAGTATAAAGATCTTTCTAAGAAAGTTCTAGAATGTTGGCGGAAGTCGTACTCAAGATAAATGCAAAACACCTTCATTTTTGATCAAGTGCCAACATGTATACACGTCTTCTGTCCCTTTTTGAAATGCCTAGTCTTATCGTATATTTATCCTAAAATTTCTTTTTTTTTTTGTTTAATAAGCCTACAATGTCCCATTGCTATGCAAAAGCTTCGCCAAAATCCATCAAGTTAAAACATTATTTAAGGTTTAGAGAAAGTCTTTATTGTTTCTTATGTTTCAGTTGAAACAGGCTGGCTCCAACATACGAATATGTTGAGCCGGTAACTGTACTATCGGGTAAATGGGTTTAACAACTGTTTTTAAGTCCCATTTACCCCATGCAAGTTTCTTAATTGTGGCATACAATACAATTGAAGAAAGAAATATCTTACATCGCCTTAACATTGTATCTTATATTATTGCTTCAACTTATGGCATGCTGCAGGCAATTAAATTGCAACAAGCAAGCTTTATTCTGTTCAGCACAGTTTTGCTCTTTTGTTTTGTTTTTGAGCGTAGCAAAGCGATTGTGACCGCACCTTGATTTATCATCAAAGGAAACAAAACACTATCGCTTTTTAAACGAACTCGATTGTGAGAGGAGCTGAACAGAATTGCACCCGCTGTATTCTTTTTAGAAAATTTTATATTGTATGAGTCCCAATCTTGGCTAATAATCAGGACCGGTGTGTTGAATTGTTTTGATTCAAAACTCCGAACGCAACATTTAGGACTCCTTTCAATATTATAGCAAACTTCAGATCTCAGCAACACTTTAGCACAACCAAGTCTCAGGCCACAACTCCAACTAAATTCGAAGACTATTCCAAGTCAAGACTTTAGGCAAACGGCTCATTGCTCCAGGATACGAAGTATTCCAAGTCAATTGATATCTGTACCAAGTTCGACGCAGAACTTTCAGTTTGATTTTGCTGATTCGATTAAACAACTTCGAAATACGGAATTACTTATGAAGGAATATTAAGTAGATTAAGCGATAACTTTGTTGGAATAAATGTCCAATGATGGATTTATTACGTTCTCTTTATTTATTGGGTACATTCACCCAGACGGTTAAAGTGTTTTTAGGATTTCTTCGAAATAGTCATTTGAATGTAACTGATCATTTGTTTGGTCTTACGTAGTAAATCATTTAAGATTCAGCAGAAAGACCTCCACTGCTGGACATAGGCCTCCCCCAAGGTTAATCACCTAATTATATATCTCTTGGCAGGCGGGTTGGCGATCGCAGTATGGTATTGGTAAAATTCATACAGGAAGCTGCTGTTCATTCTAGTTAGTCCCTTAATCACCTCTTACGAAACCCACGGGAAGAAAAGGGATGATTCTATTATTTACGTCCGTCACCATACAGTATACTAATTTCAGTTCATTTTGGATTATTTGTAAAAATCCGAAGACATTACAAAAATTTTCACAAGCGGCATTTCGATGTTCTAGTCACACGGCCCAAATATAACACAGCATGCAATAGACATTTGGCAATTGAATAAATGTGTGTATTTTTAATTGATGAAATCAAACATGTAGGTATGTAGGATTCTAGATGTATTCAGGGCAAAAACTAAATATAGTTGTTACAAACCCCATCATTAGAAGCGCTCAGAGAAAGAGAGAAATAACAGTGTAATAAACACAACAAAACAACATTTTCCTTCAGTGCATTTCATCATTCTTGCAAGTTAAATTGAAGCGCAGAAATAAAACCAACGCCTTCATTTTTCATTTCTTAAGACAATGCCTTCAAGCATCACAGTTCTAATAAAAATCACAATTTCATTACAAAGTTGACTGAAAACATAATAGACTCAGTTCCTTCTCAAAGAGTGAAGGATGTTGTTATACCGTTGAAGGAAATTGAAAATATAAAGGGACCCTCTGATTAAGTGGCTTTTGAGACCCCTTCCACAAGGCACCAAACTTGGACCTCCTTTGTATGGTAATCTACATGTCCAGTCTCTGATGTGGGTAAAAATGATTTTTGCATTGAGAATACGGTTGAAGCATTTCTTTTGTATATTCCTTTTGATAGAATAGGATTGAAAGGGATGTGTCAGGTCTTGTTGTAGAAATATACTGAGACAAGGTTATTGTTATTGTAGTGTAGCTAAGGAACTTGCTGTTATTTTTGTACTCCTTTCTTTTTATCAACTATCTTCATAGTATATCCTTAGAGTAAAACTCTAAATGCGTTTGTGTTTTCTGTTTGTCATATCCAGTCAATGTCTCAAACTGTTTAATTATAAACTCTTTGCCTTTTCAAATTAAGAATTAACGCAGTACCAATACGACTTTCTTCCACACAATTTAAAATTACAATGTGCCATAAATTCTTACAACATCATTAGTAAACTCCACTGCAATTAATTGATTAACGGATCGGGCCGTGTTTTCCAGTACATATAATGGAGCTAAAAGTGGTAATAAATTAATAAACGAAATATAAATTACCTTATTTGGAAAATTAGAAAGCACTTTATCATGTTGGTATAGTGACTGTTCAGTATTTAACTGCAACATTTTCTTGGTAAGCACCAGAAGACACTACAACGAAATTATTCTCAATTGTTTAAATTCTACTTGTAGCGTCTTCTGAATAGAAAGCTAGTTTCTTCCATATAATTCGCTCACCATTATCACGAACAATTTTAGTAATATTTTTCTCCCTGATGGAAGGCACTCGGAGCGAAATTTCAATTAATTTGAATTCAAACACTCGACAGGAAAGCGAATGACAATCGAATTACTCGCTAATTGATTTTAAAGTTTGACGAATTTATGCGGGATGCGCTCGAGTGTTATATTATTATAATTTAATTAGATGAGGAGATGAATTTTGATGAGAGATTCTGATAAGGTGTTGACGTTCAAATGTTTTGTTCACTTATTATTCTGTCATTTAAACAATAGCCTAATATTTCATCATTTTATCACATTCAACTCAAGACCGCTTTTTGGTGAGTTAGTTTAATTATTGCAAAACTGAGACTGGAGTATGTTTCATGGTTATAATTTAAGTCACAGTACTGTTTTATGCGGGTCACTTCTTATTTGTTTTTAAAAGACCTGTAAAATTGATGAACATCTGTAGCTCGACTAGAGGGCAAGTTAGAATAACCAAATTAATGCTAACACTATCAATGAAGTATTACAAATATTACTATTTAAATAGACAGAAAAATATTACTAATGAATAAGACATATTAATCTACCCAAGTCAATAAAATCTGTATAACTGAACATCGCTTTTGGTCCACATAATTCAGCAATGGCTCATTAAAAATGTATAAAATATATATCGTTTACATTGATGAGGTAGTTAAATTTAAACTATCACATACATGTTAATATTCACAATGTTGTTTGTATGCAAAACTACAGATTCAACCAGTGAAAATATAATTTGCTGTTACTTAGCATGCTTAAAATTAATTGTAAATATTTAACAGATCTTCTGAACTGATGATAGACACTTTTCAGGGTTCCGTACCCAAAGGGTAAAACTGGACCCTATTAATAAGACCCCGCTGTCCGTTCATCCGTCCGTCCGTCTGTCACCAGGCTATATCTTATTAACCGTGATAGTTAGAGAGTTGAAATTTTCATAGATGATATATTTCTGTTGCCGCTATAATAATAAATACTAAAAATATAATAAAATAAATAATTAAAGGGGCTCCCATACAACAAACGTGATTTTTTTTGCCATTTTTATAGATAATGGTACGGAACCCTTCGTGCGCGAGTCTGATTCGCACTTGGCCGGTTTTTTTGAATTTATAAACTTCTAGCGGTTTATGATGCCCCTTTTTTAAATCAACCGCTTTTTTACTTTCTGACCTTTTCCTTTTTTAGTTATAGTATCTATAGAGTATATAGTAGTTAGTTATAGTAGTTAGTAATTCTTAGAGGTTTGATTAAATACATACCTATTCGTTTACCAATCTATAGGAATTCACTCAAAAATTTCCAGAAAGTTTTTCTCACGCTTCAAATTTCAGGACTTCACTGAAATTAAAACCAACCCTCGTTACTCTTAATCAGAAACAATAAATCACACTTTTCCTTCTTGTCAATTGCATCTGTTTCAAGTTGTGAAGGTTCTTTAAGGGGGAGCCGTGAGTAATATATAACCACAAATAAATTGGCGTCGATTGGCACATCGGCAGCGGAAAACATGGTTACTTCTTTTTCGGACAGGTTTTCGCCGAATTATTTTTAAGAGTTACAGACAGACCTTTATAAGTAGGCAACGTTACGAAAAGATCAATAAAAATTGATAGCCAAAATGATTTAATTTTCTCGCATAATTTATTTTGAGCTTTCGCCATGAAATTGGAATTTTTGAGAAGTAAAACCAAAAAAGGAAATGGAGTGAGAATAAATAAAGTAATTATGACCTGGCTGTGATGTGGGCAATGTCAAGGAAGGAGGTAAATACTTATTTGTAGGCTATTAGAAAGAAAAAACCCGCTCCAATAACAAACGAAGTGGTATTGTTAATATTTTCCAAAATTAGCAGACTTGTCATTGTACAGTCACGAGCAATAACATAGAAACGCCCTTAAAATTCAAATTCATGTAGCAACATTAAATCGCAAAAATAAGTATGCTAACTGTGACCAAAAATTATGTAAACGTTAAATTGTGTCAAAATTAACAACACATTTTTATCAAATTTTCGTCAACAATAGATAACCAAAAAAATAATATTAACTTTTAGTTACGTAATTATGAACGCAAGGAAATTTCAAAAACATGTTTACAGTACAGTTTCGAAATTATGTAAACAATTACAAAGCAGCAGTTTCAAGCACCTTGAGCTCGGAAATAAGTCGCAATTCGGGTTCAAAAAGAACCCAAATTGTGATTTTACCAAATTGACAAAACCAGAGTACATAAATAGTTATAGGATCTTATTGTATTATTTATTTTTAAATTTTTTATCATTGCGTTATACATATTGTGTCATAGTAAGGTAAAAGTAGCCATCACTCAGTGGTATCGACTCGCCCGTCCACTGTTTTTATTTCCGTGTACTGTCCTAAAACTATTGTGCTATTAGATTCCTTTTTACTTTTTGTTTTTGCTATTGTGGTGGAAATCCTCATGGATGTCCTCTGCCCTGGGGCGGACGGAGGGGTCTCTCAGACTTCTACTGACTAAAACCACCCCGTGTTCCCTCGCACACTTGCACCGGGGGCTACGGGGACGCTTAAGCATTCTTCAACGCAGCCCTCGGCTGCTGCCGGCCCGCCACTGCGGGGCCCGTCTGGTCAAGCAAACTGAGGTGTTTGACTCCCCCCGCGACGTCTAAGAGGAGCGTGCGTGGTACATTACGCGCCACCACCTCGGGTCATATATGATAGGGGGCGGCGGACGTCCCCGAGTCCGCCGTCCCTGGACCCATTTAGGGGGGCCGGTAGAGGACGTCTACCGATAATATCCTCTACCGGCCCCCCGAAATACATGTATTTTTATGTATTTTTAGCAGGTGCACCAGGTGTCGGCAGAGGGTACTCTGCCGACGCCCGGTGCGCCTGCTGTGGGCTGGGAGAGCACTCGAAATCTTCCTCTCCCTTTCCGCTGCCTCCTTCTGCGACATGATATTTTCGCTGAAGGAGATCATCGCATCCCACGACGCTGCGCCTCCGACCATAGAACGGATCACAGTCGGCAGCGACAGATCATTTCCTTCTTGCGAATCAAGGGCTCGACGCGGCTCCTCCCAAGCTGCGCATTCTGCAAGCGTATGAACACCGTGTCTTCCCGACAATGGACGCAGTGATGACACCGAGCGTGTGACTCCCTGCCTACCCGAAGCAACCGTGCCCCGAGAGCACCTGCGTCGCTCCTAAATGACAGGGAGCCGTGCCTTCTCCGAAGCCAGTCGTCTAATAGCATCGGTCGGACCGCCCCGATGGTGACGAGGCCGGCGGGCTATTAGATTCCTACGGCTACATTGCAAATTATACAGAAGGGATAGGCGCGCATTACGGTTGTTTTTTGTTGTCGTGCAGTACAGCTGGATAAATATGTATTTACTGTGTTATTGTGATTATTATTTAACAACATAACATCACGCCTTGTTTCCCCGAAGGGTTAGGCAGAGGTGTTCCTATAGTACACCCACATTTCGCCTGTTATGTTTAAGTCCCATGGAATAGGGGGCGAGCCTATTGCCATCAACCGGGCACGAATCCAGACTCCGGGCTGCTACTGAGAAATTCCAGATGGAAAAACACAATAACACTTTGCCCGACCTGGGAATCGAACCCAGGACCTCATGCTCAGCAGTAGCGCTCGCTACCAACAACAACAAACACCAATAATAACAACGTGCTATATCGTATTTCTACATATGAAAACACTGATTTTGTAAGTCCTTGTTTTATTACAGTAACCAACCCTTATTTATTTATAAAACTGTATTTATTACTGTAACAAACATAACAAAAACAGGAAAAAGTAGGTATACACTTTCAATCTCATTTTAATGTATCCATGAGAATTCCTATAACACGTATACAATTGTATATATGTTATAGAAATTGTCATGGATACTTAAAAATTACATTGGAAGTGTAAACCTTTTACTGATTTTGTTTCGTTTATATCATTGTGAAACTAATGTATACCCAGTTTTGACGCAGTTTGAGGGTTAGGTAATTTAAAAAAAAAATATCGTACACATATTTTTTGAATGGTAGAAGTTAAGATATTTTAGAAAATGTGACAATGTATATATATTATTGCTCGTGACTGTACGCGTCAATCATCGTATATGGAAAAAAAGTAGTAGAAATAGTAGTATATAGTAGTAGTACATATCTACATCATCATTAAAATATACTAGTTTGCTAAGTAAGAAATACTTCCTCTCTCCAAACTCATTTATTTCGCTGTGCCCATATGATCTAATCATAAGTTTAATATCTAAGAATACCTATATGTGGAATGCAATAAAAGTATCGAGTAATAAGTATTGTATTCAGTATGGCACACGCGCATTGCATGATTAGCAGTTTTCTGTCGCCTTGCAGAAATTATAGTGTAACTCGACAGTACACAATCACCCTTCATACTCAGTCGTACTTTTTCACATAATATTCATTAGGTACGTGATGGTTTAACTTTTCAATAAACCATCATACGAGACTTTTTATTTCAAGCTATACAACATACAAAATATGTACGTATATAGGTACAGACGCCACCAGGTCAAGCTACCCGAAACTGTCAATTTTTCCCAATGAACCTTGAACCTAATGCTCTAGAAATAAAGTCGAAAATCTATCAAACAAATCTGACAGATTGTAGTAGCTTGATGTGTTGGCGTCTGTACATTCGGCAGGGTATACCATCATAGATAGTTTTCTACAGCAAATACGTAACAGAATGCTAAAGTCACGCCCCATTGGAACGGATACATCACGCAGTTTGTATACAAACACAGAGAAAAAATATCTGCCTTTTTAAAAACCTAGCTTTTTAGGCCGTGTTCTGGCATCGTTCCAAAAAATCCTAAATGGGCTTGTTTTCTATTTTAACGGATCATTCGTTACTGTGTCGTTTTAAATTGGATGGGTAACGTGTTCTGATGTTTATGATTGTTGGATTTGTAGTGCTATCGATTCTCAAATACCTAGACCACTTTTCAACTTGTAGTTGTAGACTCTAATAGTAATCGTCATCATAACTATAATGTTCCCACTGCTGGGATACAGGCCTCCTATCGGTGAGAGGGAGTGGGCCATGATCCACCACGCGGACCCAGTGCGGGTTGGTAGATGTCACATGTCTTCGAATTTGTTGTTCTAAGACATGCCGGTTTCCTCACAATGCTTCATTTCACCGTTTTGAGAGCAGTGGCGATGAAATAATTTACACAAAATAAAGCGCCTGCTTGGGTTCGAACTCGCGTCCTACTACTCGTAAGTCGCGGCCGTTGCCACTCGGCCACCACTGCACTTAATTGTAATGCTTATGATATATCTAGTGAAAACATTGTTTAACCTAACTTAAATCATTGTTTTTGGTAATGAACTGAACCTTTTTGGCGGCGATTCGATAACTTGAGGAGATATAAGAGTAAAATATCAAGAAAGCGTCACGTTTGGCCATACTTCATTACATGAGTAAGAAGAAAGATGTAACTCTCCGTCCCTCGCACTAAATCTCCCTTATTATTTATTTAAAAAAAATAACACTTGTATGACTTGTTCGATGCGGAACGCCCAAAATTTTAAAAACCGGCCAAGTGCGAGTCGGACTCGCGCACCGAGGGTTCCGTACAATCCTTTAGCTATTCACGGTTTATGCATAATAAGGCTTATGTTTATGAAATTAAATGTAATTTTTTTAATTTTTATATTTGAGTTGATTGAATGAAAGGTAAATTGCGGTTTAAGATTTATGTTGTTTTAAAAAAAACTACGAACTAGATCTTGTTCAAACCAATTTTCGTTGGAAGTTTATATAGCAATGTACATTATATTTTTTTTTTAGTTTTATCATTCTCTTATTTTAGAAGTTAAAGGGGGGGGGGACACATTTTACCACTTTGGAAGTGTCTCTCGCGCAAACTATACAGGTTAGAAAAAAATTGATATTAGAAACCTCAATATCATTTTTGAAGACCTATCCATAGATACCCCACACGTATGGATTTGATGAAAATTTTTTTTTGAGTTTCAGTTCTAAGTAAGGGGAACCCTGAAATTTATTGTTTTTTTTTCTATTTTTGTGTGAAAATCTTAATGCGGTTTACAGAATACATCTACGTACCAAGTTTCAATAGCATAGCTCTTATAGTTTCGGAAAACAATGGCTGTGACATACACGGACAGACAGACAGACAGACAGACAGACATGACGAATCTATAAGGGTTCCGTTTTTTTTCCATTTGGCAACGGAACCCTAAAAAGGCTGCTCATCATCATTATCTGCCTAAATGATTCCCAACTGTGTTGAGGTCGGATTCCAGTCAAACCGGATGCAACTGAATATAATTATTTTACATGGAGCGACTTATTGGTAATACGATACCCCTTGGCAAGACTGGTTATCAAACTTTCGGGCTTCGGACCACCCCTAACTATAGTGGAAGATCCTCAAATGACAACCGGGACCAACGGCTTTTCGTGGCATAGGGATTGTTTAGTCCCGGTCTATTTGTTTATTATCTGTGCGCCTAACGGAATGCGCGTGTAACGAAGTGACATCTAACTTGTCAGTTTGACGTTGACACTTGACAGCTCTCTCTTGTTAATTTTGCCGCTAAAAAAGGTCCGTCGCCTGTTGGAACCCCGCGACGCGTTTGTTGAAATTAATCCTTTTAAATCGATCCGTTTGTGACAATTAGTCGTGATCCAATTGTATTAATTGTAATAACCCCTATCTTGACGTAATATTACGGGTTACGTTTGTTAAAACTGAAGTTCTTGTAAAGGGATGGCGGTCCGAATTGCGCGTGCGACCCTGTTGTAAAGTAATCCCTTAATCCCTGAGAACCGGTCGTTTTGTGGACTATCTGTCATGACCCGATGGTTAAGTGTTAGTGACGCTATTGGGAATGAGTGATTTGAAGACCGTGTGCCATGAAGACATCTGGCGGATTGTTGCGGATTGTTCCTGAGAATATTTACTCATAATGTCACAACACAATACAGATACACTCACTTAC
Organism: Aporophyla lueneburgensis; assembly: GCA_932294355.1. Taxonomy (NCBI): domain Eukaryota; kingdom Metazoa; phylum Arthropoda; class Insecta; order Lepidoptera; family Noctuidae; genus Aporophyla; species Aporophyla lueneburgensis. The sequence continues at coordinate 32,654,834 of OW028737.1, read as the reverse complement.
ATACACAACTCCAGGTAGGAACCAGAGCAGTTTCCTTCAACCATGAGGTAAGTTCTTTTGTTGTACTGTAAGTGTTTGATTTGATTGTCTGCTCCGCGTACGGCAGACAGTACGCTAGCCACTTTTGTCTCCAGAGCCCCCCATCAAAAACTTCCACTGCGCAATTGAATTGAGGTTTGGCCTGGCAGCGTACATTTTTGGTAGCAGAGCGTGGTTTTAACCTACAAAACCACCAAATTGGTAATTTACAGTAGGCTAATTACTTGGCAGTCTCTATAAGGGAAGTAGTAATACGCTGTAAATATTTGATAACTATGATTGCTAGTTTATTTGAAATAATTTGTTGGAATTAATTGAGTTGAGTAACTCATATTGCCGGGGGTCAACCAGGTTTGCATATGCTTCAGAGTTGGTTAGATTGAGCTATGTTATAACCTCTTGTTGTTGTTATTTGACCTCTGTCTTGTATTGAATGTCAGGAAGATATTAAAATGTTGAGTTTGTACCATTGATATGGTTATTTGTGAATATTAATATTTGAAATTGTCATTTTTGAGTATTACCATTGTTTTAAATAGGAAAAAAGGTTCATTATTGTTGTACCATTAACAAAGTGGTTTGTGAACTTAACATTTGGAATTGGATTGGAATTTGAATATTTGAATTGAATTGTGAAGTTGAATGTTGAACGTTGATATTGGTTTGAATTAAAATAAAACTTTATTTTTGTTCATTAAATTAGAGCCAGTATTTGTTATTTCTTGAGGTGCTGATTAGTCAGTTTGGTAGTTTGATTGTTTGCTTGTAGTTATTTTGTATTGATTGTTTGAACTTTGTTATTTGATTATTTGGTTTATTTGAATTGTATTGTCTGTGCAATGGCACACAAAGCGGTGAGAGAGGCAATCAGTGGATTGACCACACAGCTACGGTGGTTCACTTCAGCTGCAGCGACTGCTGAGCGCCAGGATCTCGAAGGGATCACGCTTGCTCGGTTCGAGCAGTTGAACGTTAGACTCGGCAACGCTGATGCTCTGCTTACCCGCTACAACGAGTACATCTGTGATGTGGCTCTGGAAGTGCTGGATCAGGCAGCACGTGACAAGGTCCTTGCTGACTACGACCAGATCTTGGACCTGGGGGATGTCATTGGTCAACGTGCTCGGGAAATATTGGGGAGCCGGACACCTGTCCAGGTCAAACCGGAGACCTCGGTTGTTTCAGGTCCCGGACTATTGAGTAGACTGCCTACTTTGGAACTGCCACACTTTAACGGTCGCTTGGACCAGTGGTTAAGTTTCCAAAACCTGTTTGAAAGTTTGGTTGATGCACGCTCGGACCTCAGACCCGCCCAAAAGTTGGCCTATTTGTTGTCCGTCCTGGAAGGTGAGGCCCGAGCCTTGGTGCAGCATCTGTCTTTGACTGACTCAGCCTACCCTACCGCTGTGGAACTACTCACCCGGCGGTACCAAAATAAACGTTGTTTGGCTGACGTTCATATTGGATTGATTTTGGGGTAACCGGTCATTACTAGTTTGTCAGCATTGCGTACTGACCTGTTGAACCCGTTGGTGGCAGCGACCAACGCTTTAAAGCAATTGGAGTTGCCGGTGGACCATTGGTCTTACTTTTTGGTACATGTTGTGCTGCAACGGCTTCCTGCCGATTTGAGGGCTCGTTTTGAGCAAAAGTATGGTGGGGATAGTGTCACACATCTCCCCCCATTTGATGACCTCGTCCAATTTTTAGAGGATGAGTATCGGTTTGTGGACAACTCTGGCGTTGCCACTGAGTCATGCCAGCCGTCTCCCCGGCCACGAGACCAGGGACGGACTAGGGCTCGCGGGCCTGTTGATGGTCGCCCCGCCGCTCGTTTTGCTGGCACCCAGAGTCGTCCTGGTTGTGAGTTTTGTAGGGACACGGGGCATGGCATGGCAACTTGCGCGGCCTTTTTGATGTTGCACGTGAGTGCCCGCCGCCGAATTGCCAATGCACGCCGCCTGTGCTTCTCTTGTTTGGGGGCTCACTTCCATAGGGACTGCCCCAACCCCCGCCCTTGTAGAATTTGTGGGGGGTCCCATTTGGACATATTGTGCGCTAACGCGAACCACGCTGGCAGACCAGCCTCTGATGAAGGTTCGCGTACGGGGGGGTACCATGGAGTTGGTCACCGGGCTTCTGCCTCGCCGGTTCAGAACCGGGGAGAGGCCCGCAATTTTGAGCGCCGCACTCCACCCCCCGCGCAAGTTGATCGGGAGCCGCGCGACCGCCATTTGGTCTCCCCGCGTAAAGGCGATTACGCAGTTGTTGCTAGGCAGCGCTGGCCAGACCAGCACCGCCTTCCCTCCCCTCCTTTGGCGGAACGTCCCCGGTTGGAGTCACGCCCCCCGCCATTCAGGCATCCGGTGGGATATGCCCTTCCAGCGATGGCGCGTGGCTCGGGACACCGCGCGTACGAGGAATTTGAATTGCATCCTCGTCGGGAAAGACTTGGGTCTGGGTGCGGCGATCGGTCGCCGCCCAGGCATTGTTAGGACATTGGCGCCTGCCCCGCTAAGGTACCCCTCAGATCGACACTGTTTGTTGCCAACGGCATCGGTCGGATCTGGGGGCCCACGGGGGACTCTCTTGTGCTCCGTGCCATTTTGGGACATGGGAGCCCAGGGTTGTCTTTTGTCTATTGTTTTGTTGTTTGTTTGTATTGTTTTGGGCAAAATTGTTTTCTTGAGCGCCTTTGGACTGCGGGACTTGGCTGGGACGAGCCAATTCGGGAAACCCTGTTGGAAGATTGGCTCCAATTTGTATCCGCAATCCCTGCAGTCAACGAGGTCGTGTTACCCCACGCTATCCTCCCCCCTGGGAGCTACACTGCTACCCTTGTTTGTGATGCGTCTTCGCACGGTTATGCAGCTGTTGTTTGTCTGCGCACCGTCTGCGCAACAGGCCAGGTGAATTTGTCACTGGTCTTGGCCAAGAGCAAGGTGGCCCCCCTCCGGACGGCACTGACCATCCCTAAGTTAGAATTGTCAGGGGCGGCGCGTCTTGTGCGTCTATTGAACCACGTTGCTCACACTTTGGGTGGAACTGTGGACATTCGGGCTTCTTACGCCTGGACGGATAGTCAAATTGTTTTGTGTTGGTTGAAGACGTCCGTCCACTCTTTGGAGGTCTTTGTTGCGTACCGAGTGTCCCAGATTCAAAAATTTGATACGCCTTTGATTTGGAGGCACTTGCCTGGAGATTTGAACCCAGGTGACGTGGCCTCACGTGGGTGCATAGCACCCCGCTTGATTGCTCACCCCCTATGGTGGGGACCAGACTGGCTGACTCATCCCGAGGATGATTGGCCTCGATCGCCAGTCTTGATGTCGGGTCCTTTGCCCGGGCTCAAGCTGCTCGCTGTTGGAACAAGGGACCCTGAGTTTTGTTGAGTCGATAAAGCTCCCTCGACAAATTGTTGAATTGTTGTTTTGTTGTTGAATTGTTGGTGACTGATCGTCACATTAAAAACTTGCATGCCGGTTGCAATGCGCTGTTGGCCATTCTGCAGCGAGAGTTTTGGATATTGTCGGGAGCCGTTAGTAAGTTGAACCCCTTTTGGACGATACGGGTCTTTTGTTGTTTGGTTGTTGACGGTTGAGTCACTCTAGCCTTCCTTATGGGGTCCGTCACCCCCTTTTGTTGCCTAAGGAGGGCCATTTGGTTGTTGTTGTTGTTTGGTTGTTATTGTTGTTTGGTTGTTTTTGTTGTTGTTTTGACCCGCCAGCCTGCCCCCATTGGGGGGGTATTTTTTGAGGCCGTGGTGAAAGCGGCACAGGGACTCTGGCACAGATTGTTGGGAGACACCGTTCTCACCTTTAAGGAGTTAGCTACGGTATTTTGCCGTTTTGAAGCTGTATTGAACTCGCGTCCATTGTGCCCGCTGTCTTCGGACCTGAACGTCTTGGAGGCCCTGACCCCGGGCCATTTTTTTTGATTTGACAGCCACTTGCCGCCCTGCCGGAGCACCCTTTTGTCGATGTGAGCCAAAATTGGCTATCGCGGTTTCAGTTGGTGCAGCAGCTCGCTCAGAGTTTTTGGAAGCGTTGGAGCTTGGAGTATTTGCACATCCTCCAGCAGCGCGTCAGGTGGACTGATAAAACGCAACCTGTCGGGATTGCCAAGTGATTAGCGGACGGAAAGGCCCGTCCGGGGGGGGTAGATGTTTAGTCCCGATCTATTTGTTTATTATCTGTGCGCCTAACGGAATGCGCGTGTAACGAAGTGACATCTAACTTGTCAGTTTGACGTTGACACTTGACAGCTCTCTCTTGTTAATTTTGCCGCTAAAAAAGGCCCGTCGCCTGTTGGAACCCCGCGACGCGTTTGTTGAAATTAATCCTTTTAAATCGATCCGTTTGTGACAATTAGTCGTGATCCAATTGTATTAATTGTAATAACCCCTATCTTGACGTAATATTACGGGTTACGTTTGTTAAAACTGAAGTTCTTGTAAAGGGATGGCGGTCCGAATTGCGCGTGCGACCCTGTTGTAAAGTAATCCCTTAATCCCTGAGAACCGCTCGTTTTGTGGACAATCTGTCATGACCCAATGGTTAAGTGTTAGTGACGCTATTGGGAATGAGTGATTTGAAGACCGTGTGCCATGAAGACATCTGGCGGATTGTTGCGGATTGTTCCTGAGAATACTTACTCATAACGTCACAACACAATACAGATACACTCACTTACATACACAACTCCAGGTAGGAACCAGAGCAGTTTCCTTCAACCATGAGGTAAGTTCTTTTGTTGTACTGTAAGTGTTTGATTTGATTGTCTGCTCCGCGTACGGCGGACAGTACGCTAGCCACTTTTGTCTCCAGAGCCCCCCATCAAAAACTTCCACTGCGCAATTGAATTGAGGTTTGGCCTGGCAGCGTACAGGGATCTTGGTTTTGTAAAAATCGTTATACATTCACGACACAGTCACGGCAAGCTTAGCTTAACCTGATCGATTGACCCATGTAGCTGTTATTAATTAGCCACAGGCTTCATAAAACAGGGCTTATTATCATCTTCCTAAATTCCCAGCCTTAATTTTACAAATAATGTTCGCACCTTAACAACATTGCCAAATCAAAAAATCACTCTTCATCTTCGTCACAATCATACATTCTAACTCCATTTGCAACAAACGCACTCATATCCCTTTTGAATACTAAATTACTTGATCTAACACGCAATCTTGCCGCCATTACTCAAACCAAATTAACACAATAATTGTTACATCTCCGAAGTTAAACTCATAACACTATGTCATGCATAATGTGATAAGGGTTGCCCGGTGGAAAATTGAAAGAGGCGGATAGCACTGCGGATTTTCTTCTTTTTTTTTGGTTTAATTTTATGACGATTGCGCTAGTTTCATAAGATTTTAAAGTAATAAAAAAATGTGTTAGAGATTACATACATAAGCTTAGGCTTTTTTCCCATGGAGGTAAGCAGAAACTACAGAATAGTACCGATCCTTACAAAATGCTTTTGCTTCGTCTACGTTCATACACCTGGTGATACAAACGGTTGCGAGTTCCTGATAAAGATGTTAGGAAACTTCTCATTTACACTCAGGAACACATACAAGATTCAGAACAGAGGGGGCTACATAGGAATGATTCGGCAGCTAAATATATTTAAAAAAAAATGCTCAATCACACATTTTGACCGCGTAGGTATGGAACTTTTTGAAAGGGTCTGTTAGGCCTGAAGTGGTCCGCTAGGTTCGCGAGATTTGTCCGAAAGAGTTACGGTGGCCCTGAAATATGGGCAACTGAAGGAATACAGGTGGGTTTTAGTCAGTAAAAGTCTGACACACCCTCATACTCCGCCCAGAGCGAGAGTCGTCATTTGATGATGTCTCACCCACAAAAAAAAGGTACTTTTTAATGAAACAGCAGATTTTTTTTTGACAACCTTGAACCAATTCCTACGCTGGGATTCTAGAATCATGTGCTAAATTCATGGTGGATGTGAAATACCACCTTGTGTGATAATGAGGTTAAAATACTGAGATGACGAACGATGTAAAAGATTTAGGTACTACGCCTACCCCTGATGCTGAGTCTCATCTAGGTAAAACGGAAGCCAACTATGAAAACACCCTAATTGTGCGAAACACTATCAATCAGAATCGGAATCATTTTGAAGAACATTGCTTCATATATTTGAAATATTTATCTGCTCCACAACGCAAATAGCGAAATGTATGTTGTGTCAAAATAAAAGTCATTCGTACTGTTAGTGTAACAAAGTTTGTGCTCGAAATGAAACCGAAATCGTTTTCATTACACAATTTTGTTTACAACCACTTATATATTGTTTTAAAAGAATGTAAAGGCGTAGATATAGATCCTACATGTTATTAACCCTCGACGCAAAACGATGGGTTAGGTATAAGTTTAACCGCTATGTGTGCTTGTCTGTGGCAACATAGCTCTTAAATGGTTAAACCGATTTGGGTGTGGTTATTTTTTATTTAAAAAACTTTTTAACAAAAAATTTAACCGGTTTAATTTTTTGTTAAAAAGTTTTTATTTTATAATTTTTTGTGGCTTTAATGTACTAATAATACTTGGCAAGGTATACCCTATCCAACAAAAAAAGAATTATCGAAATCGGATTACTCTGTATAAAGTTATGCGTGGTTATACATTACAATCAGTGAGTGAACAATCAACATTCCCTGTTTTCCGACCCTAAGAGTTCGATTTTGTTTTTCAAATTTATATGAGACCATTTTGGGAGTATACCCTTTCCAATAGAAGAAGAATTGTCACAATCGGACCGCTATGTAAAAAAATATGCGTGGTCATACATAAAAAAAATATAAATATATATATACGCGTTGAATTGAGAACCTCCTCCGTTTTTTTTTCGTCGGTTGAAAAGTAGGCTTCCTAGCGGTGGGTTTTAGATATGTTTTATCAAAATTGGTTCAGCTGTTTTGGCACAACGATCCTTTGATCAAATTTTACCTGCAACTACTAATTAAACTTAAAGAGCCATCTATATTTTATTTACTTATTAGAGGATTTTGTGTTGGTAGGAGGTGTTTTGAATTTTAAATTTAAGTTTTAGTCTTCTCGTTACCTTCATTAAACGTAGAAGATCCACATTCCGATTGTTTTCGATCATGGAGCCACCCTAATGTATTTCTATCAAATAACGAGCGACATATTTTAATAATTGGCCATAAAACTTGCAAACAGACGTCGTTAGAGTGAGGGGTAGACTTTATTGCTGTACGAATATAAATCACTTGAAATTTATTGACTCCTTTTATAGATAACAGATGGCGCTGACTTAAATTTTATACATGTCCTGTGTGCATGGAATTAGAAGGTACTACGGTAGTACGGAGTAACATGAAGTCTGAACATTTCCAAAATACAACAAAAACAAACAATGCGGGCGGGAAAATGACTTTTCAAAACATTCAAAATTACAAAGAATTTTAGGAGTTCATCTAACAGCAAAATGCTATCAAACACCGCCATAATCTTAAAAACAAACAACAAAATCTTCATTCACTATTAATCGAATACCGAGCTCAAAAAGCAAAACAAAAGGTAATCAATAAAACACACACTCTGCTCGCACTGGGGCTATTATTTTTAATTACTCCCATCGCATCGTTCAATTTAAACTTTTTAATCGACTGCACGCCCGTTATTATTACTGCAGAACTTATAAGTACTGAATTAGTGAAATCATAACACTTTGCTCCGTATCAGTGAAGTTGGCTCGATAGATGTCAGTGTTTAGATAGCTTCCTGCGTTAGATGGTTAGATAGAAGTGAGCTTTTGTTTTCTCTGATCGTAGTTTGATATTTTAAGGTTTGATATTGGTTTTTCATAAACAATCATTTCATCAGCAGACTATATTGTTCCCACTGCTGGGAAACAGGCATCCTCTCAGTGAGAGGAAGTGGGCCATAATCCACCACGCGGGCCTAGTGCGGATTGAAAGATGTTACATGTCTTCGAATTTTTGGTTCTAGAACATACCGATTTCTTCATGATGTTTTCCTTCTCAGTTTTGAGAGCAGTGCTGATGAAAATATGTACCTACACAAAGTAAAGCGCCTGCCTGGGTTGAAACCCACGACCTAAAACTGGTAAGTAGGGGCCAATACCACTGGGCCACCACTGCCCCTAGATATACATAACAAAAAAAAAAAAAACAACCGATTAAATAAATATAAAGACTTTACTAGCAGTGTGGTGGTATGTTAATAAACTAATAATTTTGTGAATTGTTTCGTAAGTTTTGAGGCAGCTTAATTGGTTGCAGGTTAGCGTAGAATACAGCCGAGCGATGATTTACGGGCAATTTCGTTTTTTAACAACAATATCATTCTCAATCTGTCAAAAATACATCTATTTTACCTACATTTTTAATAACTCCTTTCACATTTATTGTACCTCTGACAGCAACAACTTAAATGTAACCTTATTGTGATGAAATAAAGATCGTAGTGATTTTGACAATGCATGTTATATCAGAAGTAAATGTGAATGGACTGTGGATGAAATTGCGACTAGATATTGAACAATTTTATAAAATATCTAGCGCCCTGCCCTGGCTTCGCACGGGTGTACAGTGTACATGTGTCATAGCTCGTATATTTATAAAGTAGCTCCCCGCCGCGTGGACGGCAACGGGGCATGCTGGTCGACCACCCGTTAAGCTGCAAGCGATTAATAATATCAAATTTAATTGAAAGTTCAATACTTTCTTGTTCAAAATAGCTTCGTAAATGACCCATTATTATTTATTTATTAAAACTTTATGCACAAGTAAAACTACTGTACAAAGGCGGACTTAATGCCTGAGGCATTTTCTACCAGTCAACCTTAGGGTGATGCAGAGAAAAACATGGCAGGTGCAACATAAGGGACAGATAACTCGAAAAACAATGAATAATAAATACATACATAGATACATACATACATCCATATCACGAAAATGAACTTTGTCTGGAGACATAACGATCGGTAGAGGAGAAAACGAACCCAGCTAATCAGCGCTGGGCTGCTTCTGCCAACTTCTTCCGAATATGCTGTCGTAATTTCACCTTAAATGATAACTGACTGATTGCCATCCTGATGCTCAGAGGGAGCGCATTCCAGAGGAAGACCGCCTGAACAAAGAAAGAAGAGTAAATGAAACCAGAACGGTGAGAAGGACATCGTAGAAGGCGATTGTTGGTGGAACGAAGATTTTTACTATGCGCAGAGCACAAGTAGTGAACCTGGAAAGTAAGGTAGGAAGGAGAAGTGGGTTTTTCGAGTATAGAAAATAACACTGACAGAGCCCTCAACTCTTTGCGCTGACGAATGGGTAACCATTTTAAGGCCAACCGGTGTGCGGACACGTGATCATACTTACGAAAATTGAAAACGAATCGAATGCAGTTATTCAGAAGGCGGTCAAGTTTATCGAGGAGATCTGCATTCAGGTCGTAGTAACACACATCGTCATAGTCAATTATTGGAAAGATTAGGGATTGTACAAGTGTTGCCTTTATGTGCTATGGGAGAACGTTTTTCAACCGATAGAGCGACCGCAACGTTCCGGTGACTTTTTTACTAACAGTCGCGACCTGCTCTCGCCAGTCAAGTGTCAATATGTAGCCCAAGATTCTTAACGTTGGAGCTAAGCGGGATGATAGAATTGTCGAATATTATGGGTGGCACCGTTTGGCCGCTCAACTTCCTCATACTGTGGAGGCTCCCTATAACGATAGCCTGACATTTTGTAGGGTTAACCGCCACCCCAAATCGATTTGACCAATTTTTGACAACTTCTAAATCTCGGTTTAGCTCCACAATTGCATCGGAAATATTGTCAACACCTACCTGACAGTAAAGCTGCAAATCGTCGGCGTAAAGATGATACGCAGTCCGAAGCAGGGTGGTAATGAGGTTAATATAAATGGAGAATAAAAGAGGAGATAAAATACCGCCTTGGGGGACGCCAGCTGCAAGATCGCACCAACTCGACGAAGAGTCTCCAGCACGAACAGACTGCTGACGCCCTTGAAGATAAGAGGCAAACCATTCCAGTACCTCCGGAGAGACCATAAGATAGGAAAGGATGGATAAAAGAACTTCGTGAGTGACGGTATTAAAAGCATTGGAGAAGTCAATTAGCACTAACACTGTAACTTTAGTGGCTTACATTCCCCGCCTTATATCGTCAGTCACTTTTAGGAGAGCTGAAACGGTACTGTGCCCGGGCCTGAAACCAGATTGAAGTGGACTGATGAGGGACTATTTAGAAATAAGAAAAAACATAAAAAATATTACAGTTGGATATCTAGTAGGAGTATAGGTATAGTAGGAGTTAAGCATAATGTATACTATCGTGGATTTTTCTGAAGTCCAATTTCGTGGTACATATTTTGATTTATCTCATAAGGTTGCGAGCATTAGCAATGTATGCGCCCAAAAATAATTATGATGTATACGACATCATTACACATCTTCGAAATTCCCCAATTTGTAAATTTTTGAATTCATTTATTACAGTATATTAAACCGTCGCGTAGAATTTCTTTAAATGATAGTGAAAAACACATCAAAATTCGTTGCGTATTGTAGAAGAACTAAGCCAAGACATACGAAAATAGCGTCTTTACTTAATACTATTTAAAGATACAAAAATGGCCTTCTGTCCTGTTGACAAGTGCTTTTGCTGTGATGAAATAAAATTGGTAAAAAACCTATTATAACTGTTGAATTACCGTCAACATGAATCATCAAAAAGTCCCACATACTCGTAACATTGCATTAATACCGTAATGCATGATGTTGGCCTGAATTTCAGTGAACTTTAATAGAAAATTCGAATTTCCCGTTATTATTTATTATTGTTCAGTCGGAGGTTCAATTAAAAGTTTTTAATCGACTGCACAGTGTTTTACGCAGAATACGTCATACACCATGAAAATGTGTTAAGTCCAGCGTTGTTAAATGTTCAGTGTTTAAATTTGAAACAGGAGTAAATTATTTCCTGTCGTTAGTTAAGGGTGCTAAATGATAACAATCGTGTGGGTCGATTGTAGGTTGAGCAACGCTGGCCACAGTCAGTTTGTGGATGACCAGATGATGATGTGACCATCTATTGTATATGGGATTCCCTCTATGCCCCTATCGTGATGAAAAGCACAGGAAGTCGTTGGTCACTTTTGCATCTTTGAAAATCGTTACGGGTAGTCAAAGCCTTAAATTCTTACCAAGGGGTATCGTATTACCCATTAATTGGGTTGTTGAAGTTAAATAGGTAGTAGCCCCATATAAAACTGGTATTCAGGTGCTTTCTGAGGCACAGAGGGGTCTGAATGTGTAAAGTTGATCATCGGTCCACGAACTGACCTTGGCAAGCGTACGGGTAGATCGAAAGTAAAGGTTACTTCCGATCGACCCTCACGGCTGTCAGTACTTAGCCACGAGCCTCTCCGTGTTTTTTATAAAATGTCCATAAAAAAAACTAAATTATTTTATTTAGTAGCCATATTTCAGTCTTCACATACACACAATAACACGTACATTCCTTTTATTTTATAGCAAGATCGATAAATAAAAAGCCTACCCAGTGATTTACATAAAACCTTTCACACTTAAGTACCTAAATAGGAATAATGAACTCAGTGCTTTTAGCCAGCCGTTACTCTAACCGAGTGGGAGGTAATTATGTTCAAACCTTACTTATAATCTATAATAAAAGAAAGTTGTGTTAGTTACACTATTTATAACTCAAAAATGGTTGAACCGATTTGGCTGAAAATTGATGGGAAGGTAGCTTAGAACCGGAAAACGGACATAGGATACTTTTTTGTATCGCGTTCGACTACAAAGAGGAAAGATTTGATTGTTTGTTTGTATTGAATAGGCTCCAAACCTACTGATCCGAATTTAAAAAAATATTTTTGGGTTGGTTAGCCTATTTATTGAGGAAGGCTACATGGTATAAAACATCACGCTACAATTAAAAGGAGCGTAGCAGCAACGAAAAATGGACGAAAATTGGCAGGCAATTCGATGCGACGGGAAGGTTCAGGGAAACAAAACTTTGACGCGGACGAACTCGCAGGCAGAAGCTAGTATTAATTATAGATTATAAAGGATGGAAAGGCCTCCGGCAGTTTGTAGAGGACCGTGGTGACTTAAGATGCGAATATCATTAAAGAAGAGGTCGCGCCCTCATTGATCGTACTGCTCCTCATATTAACACAACTCTACTCAGCCTATTGCAGTCCATTGCTGGACATAGGCCTCTCCCATGCTGCGCCACAACATCCTGTCCTCCACCTTCCACATCCAGTCTGTCCCAGCCTCATTCTTCAGGTCGTCGGTCCATCTAGCTGGGGAGCGTCCCACACTACGCTTGCCGATACGCGGTCTCCATACCAAGATTCGTCTGCTCCATCTGCCATCGGTTCTTCAACTAACATGGCCAGCCCAATGCCACTTCAGCCTTCTTACTCTGTGAGCTATGTCGGTAACTCTGTTTCTATTCCGGACAATTTCATTTCTGATTTTATCCTTCAAATAAATTTCCAGCATAGCCCGCTCCATAGCGCGCTGAAGGAAATTTGTAGAGTGTAGTGTCCATATTTTGGCACCGAATGTCATTACGGGTGGAACGAACTGGTTGAAAACATTGTGGGATAGGCTACAAGAAGACTTTATGAAGTTTCCCAAACGCGGCCAAACCCAAACGGATCCTTTTGTCGGTTTCCGTCTCAAATTGTGTCTACCGAGCTGGATGACTCTTAATATAGTGATCACTATAAAGAGTATTCTGTTCAACTCATGCTTCTTTTTCATCAAGGGAGCAAATTGATTGTCACGTATTACTTTATAGATTACGTATTGTTTGTTTTTCGGTTGTAGGTGAATCAGCAAAAATGCCAATCGCTTCAAGGAACCTTAGTACAAAACCTTATAAGCCAGCAAATAAATCCAACATCTACATAAAAAGCTACTACAAATTAGAATAACTAAAACTAAAAAGGAAACGATATAAAAACTCCGAGATAAGCTCACACCGATCCATCTGACTGTCTATCCATTAAGGCTGTGCCCGATCCAGTGGATTTATTTCGACAAAGTAAACCGGATCAATTTTCAAGGCCGATTTTATTCCGAACATAAATATCTATAGGCGCAAATTGTATTGATTATTTTTTTACGGGGAATGGATTGAATGTTTTTAGTAGAAAATATAGGGCATCCGGCAATCGTGTTGTAAAAGTAAATTGGGAGCTTTGAAATTACTTAAGTTATTATTAATTTTGAGATTTAAGGGAAGGTTTGTAAATTAAATAAATAAATAGAGCACTCAAAAATAACTTTCTGACCGCTATCCAGCATGCACAAATAAGAAATAGTACCTGGATGCCCGGTTTTTTTTGGTAAATTGTGTTTTTTAGAAATTATATGTAAATACAAATTACACTTTGTTATTTTTCTTCCAATAAATAAAAAAAACATAAATTTATGTTTTAGTTGATTATCGATAAATTTGATTATTGAAAACACTCATAAAACGATATTTTCTAAAAATGAATCTTAGCTAGATCGATTTATCACCTCCGAAACCCCCTATATACTAAATTTCATGAAAATCGTTGGGGCCGTTTCCAAGATTCAGATTATATATATACATATATATACAAAAATTGCTCGTTTATAGATATAAGATATACATACCTTACTAGCTTACCTGCATAGACGTTAATATTATCTTACGGGAACGTGCTATCGGGACAAAAATGCTAAGTTATAATATCAGTCCTTATAATATCAGCTATCTGAACCCGAATTGCGTAAAATACTATTTATCAGAATTTGATAATTTTAAGGGTTATTGGTAATCCATTTTTTCATGTGTTCAATTCTTAGATTAATTATCCGAAAAAAAAAACAGAGAGATAGAAAAGATTAAAATAGTTTTCTGTTATAAGTACTGTGGATACTTTCCTAAGCATTCCGTATAAAGCTGTCATTTTGATTTTACTAAAGACACTTCAATTTTATTTATTTATATAAATGTAAACAATTTACTTAAGGTGACAGAATGAGCTTAAAGAAGCAGAAACGTCGCTTACGACATATATCACAAGTCTGAGATGAGGTATTTGATAAATGAGAAGTGATTTTGCCATCAATCATGGTCATAAGCATCGAGTACTTAACAGAATGGCTTCCCATAATAGAAGGCTGCAGGTATTCAATTAATAAGTTAGAGGTCTTTATTTTTGGTTGGGAAATCATCAAATGACGTCTCCCGCTCTGGTCGGAGCCGAAGGACGTGTCATTATAACTCAGCCGTAGTCACGGTGATTAACAAATGAGGTACTTAATAACATCAGTTTTCAGTCACTTGTTAATCACCGTGATTATGATTGATTATGCAATTTTGTAAAAAAAAAAGTGATTGATCAATAACGTATTTAATTATGGTCACCAAAAAAGTCATTAGTAGGCTATTAACTAACGATAGTACGAGTAAATCGATGGTCAACTTCGCTTGCCCATTTCAAAGATTTGAAAAATCAGCTATCGAAAATTCAAAAATTTGGTACGCGCGAAGCGGCACCGAAAGGTATATGAATTTGATGTCACCTTAATCACCGTGTATGGTACAATACCTCGTATGAGCACCAGCCCTTCAGTTCCATTCAGTTTCAAATAAATTAACTTTAAGTGTTTTCTCCCATACAAAAAAAACTTAAAACTTTTTTTTTCTCACGCCTGGAGTTACTAATACCTTCAATACGTTAGTATTACATAAAGGTATGTATACCAGACACATTGCAATTTTTTGTTTTTAATTTCCTGACTTTGAATTTTTATGAGTATGGAGCTCGATTTTCAGACCCTGTGCGTCGCGCTAAAAGCGGTCGTTTAAAGACAACCTTTTTAAACGGTACTAACTTTTCGACATTCTTACTCAATTACACACTTAAATATTGCACTGCGGCAAACAATCCAATCCACTCAGACCTTAATGACTTATAAACTGGGCATAATGCTAATATTTTTACAAGCCCAAGTAATCAGTTCGTACATAAATTAATGAGTTTATTCTCCGTCCTCAGACTACCTTTTTGGCTTTGCAGTAAACATAATTAGGGAACCGTGGGAAGCGTATTTATTTTGTAGTAATAACCCGAATGTTGGGTAGACCGTACACCAGTGAATTTTGTGGCAGCAAGAAGTTACTTAATGTTGAATTTTTGTGGGCAAAGGTCAAAGTTTTTTCTCTTTTTTGGGTACCGTTTGAGTTCTAACTTTGTTCGTATTTCTGACGATAATTGCATGCCAAAGGAAAAATAAAAGGTACATTTTGTAACCGACTTCAAACAGGAGGATGTTTTCAATTCGTCTATATATTTTTTTTGTATGTACGATCCGCGATATCTCCGGTAATTATGATTCAGAAAATTGTTTTATAGTGGATAGGGTATACCTACATTTTTTTATGGGAAATCAACAAATGACTTCTCCCGCTCTGGGTGGAGCGGAAGGGCGTGTCAGAATTTTACTGACTAAAACCCACCCGTGTTCCTTCAGTTGTCCATGTGCCAGGGTCACGGTATCTCTTTCGAACCTCAGCCTATCATTCATAGTCACACCACACACGCTTCGCAAGGAACGCATTTCCACAACATTTATTCTACTTTCATGCTTATTTTGCCACACCCGACATTCACTGGGAGTGATACTATTGTGAGTCAGTCGAGCCTTATCGGATATCAATTGGTTGGTCACAATTGCATGTAAAGCACCATTTACTTTATTTCCCGCAATCACTCTTCTTTCCAAATCTTTATCAAACTTTCCATCCCTTGTAAACTTTATTTTTTTGCTAGCCTGCACTGTCCCACTCCTGGGCAAAGGCCTCCCCCGCGCGTCCTGCTGCCAGTTTTGATGGAACCTATCTAGCTCGTCCCGCTATCTGCCCGCGACCCCGCCTCACTGTCTCAGGACACAAGTTCTGTGTTACTTGGGCCCACAGTTTGGCTGGCATGCGGCAAACATGTCCTGCCCAGTCCCATTTCAGTTGGGCAGCCTTTTCAGCCACGTTAGCTATCTTTGTTTTGGAGCGCAGTATTGTGTTTCGAACGCGATCCGTTAATTTAACGCCGAGTATACTGCGCTCCATTGCTCTTTGGCAGACCTTGAGTTTGGACTTCTGAATGTTAGTCAAAGACCAAGTCTGTGCACCATCCAAATATACGAACTCACTTACTTGCTCCACATTCTTATCTTATTGTTGTAAATAATAATAATAAAACATTTCGGAAGTCACTGACAAAAAAAAACACTAAAATAGGAGCCCTTTTCGCCTCGCACAGGTCTAACTCTTTTATTTTTATATCGTTCTGTAATTTTCTTTTTTTATTTGTAACTTAAAGGTAAATGTTTCTATGTTCTTCTCATTGTTTTTATGTCCTGTGCGTGTTCCAAATTCAATATTTTTCTTTCTTTAAAATGTGTATCCAAAGACACCGACTTCCGAAATTAAAGCTATTTTACACCTTGTGGTGTAGTTTCGGAAGTTGGTTGTTTATTTTTTAATGCTTTGAGCACCTAGTTTGTAATCATTGACCTGAACGTGCTGGTTTACTGCGCAATATTTAAAGTGGATAATCATTGACGATTATGTACTTGTTCACCGAATGAGTGAGATCTGTTTTTTCCCAAGTTCATTGCTTCTGAAGATAAAATGTTCCAATTAAGGTTTCAACAATATACCATATTCTGTAATTTTGTCTACTCAATAACTTAACAGTAAGCAAATTACAGCAGGCGTAGCATGACCAATTCTATCTCTATTCTACCAAGAATAGACAAAGTTCTTTCTATTCAATTCGACATCTCTTCTGCCCGAGCACGGGGCGACCCGTAGACTCGGGATTCTATGAAGACAAAGACAGTTATTCTTTCCATAGCAAGAGAGTGGTAACTAATGTAATTAAGGTGGATCCGTTAAGGACTTTTTCATTGAAAAGTTGTACAGTGGAATTCAATGATCTTAGAATATTGTATTGATGATTATAATTCATATAATCCTGTAAAAAAAATGTACCCCCAACTAAAACTCCAACTCAAAAGTAGAGAAAAATTAGTCGCCATGCTCGACATCGTAGAATTTTGTCGACTGAAGAATAAAAATATTTCCTCTCTTCAGTTATAACATCGCCGTGCCATTTTGTCTATTCTTCCGCCGACAAAACTCGTTTCTATGGTTATCATGCTACGCGTGTAGGACGTAAATAAATGTCAGTTACTTACAGTCATAATTTGCTCAGCTGAATCTTAGTTAGACTGGAGGCTGACCTAAAATTGTTGGGAAAACGCTAGGCATAATGATGATGAGCTAAAGTCATAATTTTATCAGCCTTTTAGCATTTGCAATTAAGTGTCTTATTTTATTCTTATCAGAAAAAGGTAGTAGACACGAAAACTACGCTTCACACTAACGTCCCGCAAAATTCTGCATCGCGCGAACAGAGTTGAGGCTCGTTCAGACTACGGATTTATATCGCTGAATCGCGGGTTAGCGTCGCGTCGCGCTAGTCTGCACGAGCCTTTAACCGCGCAACTAGCATGTATATAACGCCCCGACATTAATCGTGGGACAGTTGCCCACCAAATACAATACCCGCCTGGTTGGAACATCCTTCCTTTTCGGTGGAGGGTTAGTAAACTTTGCACCGTGTTCCTCATGCCTCTATACTGGTGACATCGAGCATGAACGTCAACGCAGCCTTTATGCAACTGCTTCAGCGTGATTTCACATCGTCTCTCTCGAGCAGCTAGTCAAAGTTATCTCAAACCTCAACTAGAACAATACTTCAAAATACCAATCAGACACGAATCATATCCACTGTCATCAACTCTTTAAAACCCAAAAGTAACTCCTGAACTTCATTACAAACCATCCTACTCGATAACTTGACTATTTAGGCATAAATTCCCTCCTTATCCATAAAAGCAACAATGAATAGCGTCATGAATATACGATGCTATTTTCAACGGTTTTAGGCCGGTAAATAAATGTCCCTTTAAGGCGGAGCTCGAAGGTATGAAACCGACTAATGTACCACCGGAACGTGGTAAAGATGATGTATGCGTAAACGGACGTAGGGTTCCGGTTAGAGAATTGCTGTGACCGTACCTTAGGACCAGGTATCAGGAAGTAATAATAGTTAACTTGACAAAGGATTTATGATTTAAGACCTGGTATTCTGGTGACAGATGAAGTAATGATGCCGTGCGAAAGAGGTCTGAATGAAATTTCACTACTTTTTGATAGATTCTCAAGGACCGGGTAGGGAATGACTTAAATGGTAACTAACAGTTCAACAAAAATTGAGTTTCACAGCTGTACCTACTTGAAAAAAAAAGCTTACATTTTCTTGCTGGAAAATATTTCAATTTTCTTTTTACGAAAATTACGTGGACGGAAAAGTTTGAAATTTGCCACAGTTAAACTTGTTATGGAAAAGGAATGCAGAAAGATATTTATAAAATATAATGATGCATTACAAATACATTAATTTTTAAATGATTTCTGAGCGATCACTAGTTACATTTTAATTGTAGTGGAAAAGCTAGCAATCAATGGCTTGCAAAAATAATATAATAATATAAACCATAGAAGTTAATCGTTACCGTATAAAACCAACATCGTTATTATTTTTAAGCGTTAATTCCATGCCCTTAACAAAAACACTCAGTACAGGCTTAAATGATTCTTTGTCGCTAAAAACTTCGCTCAAGTTCATGAAAATGTTCCGAAACATTTAAATAATAAATAAACTTAAGTCGGCCGGCTGTTACTTTTCGAAAACATTCGTGGTCTTGAATCTAATGGACGGATTAATAATAATCAAGGATTTTGTAAAACGTTAAATGGAGGGGAAAGAAAAGTTATTTTTGGGTATGTTGTATAACAGCAAAATAATATATGGCTGTCTGTGAAAGAGAGTAGGCCATTAGCACGTGGGGTCACTGCAAGTCGGTGGATATCAAGTGTCGTCGAATTTTTGGTTCTAGGACATGCCGGTTTCCTCACGATATTTTCCTTCATCGTTTTGACAGCAGCGATATCATCATCTACCTAGCCTTTTCTAGACTATGTCGGGGTCAGCTTCCAGTCTTACCGAAAGCCGCTGAATTCTAGTATTTTAAATTTATCAGCCAAAGCAAAAAAAATCTTTTAGAATCTTTCTTTATGAGGTATTCCACTACCAGCACTTGCCCGAACCGCACTTGAAATCTTCCACTAGCAGCACTGAAACAAAATTCTGTAACGTGCTGTTCGGTGGAACAATTTATCGTATCTTTATTTGAACAAAAAACAGTACATTTACAATTTCATTGCTTACGATAATAGCCACATTAGTTATAAACTGTGTCGTAGCTGTTAACGCCCACCTCCGTGACGGGTAAATTGACAAAGTAAAGTGTCTACTTAGGTTTGAACACATGACCTACAACTCATAAGTCCTGGCCATTACCACTGTCCCACTATTGTTGGGTATGTAATAATATATTAATTTGTGGGTACAGACGCCACACATCAAGCTACCCAAAACTGTCAATTTCTCCCAATCAAAATTGAACCTAATGCTTTAGCGATAAAGTTGAAAATCTATTAAAGAAATTTGAGAGATTGTAATAGCTTGATGTGCTGGCATTCGTGCACGTTCAGGGATGCTGTGGTCATTACAGGTAGACAGAAGACTGAAAGTCATGGCAAGAGGTATTGTATTTAACAATAACTGGTTTTGTGGAGGTCTGATAGGCAGTAGCTTCGCGAAAAATACTGGCATTCAGCTGCGTTTAAGTAGACTGAAAACTGTCCCCAATATAAGGTGTATCTATTCATACACGAAATATTTTAAGAGGTACACCTGTAGGTGGTAAAGAAGCTACATCAACGAAAAAAAAATGTTTCTAAATGTATTTCTTTTTCAAAATTTAATATTTATAAATTATTCGACGCACATAAGGAATACTGGCTCCTTCTTATTTTTTACGGCCCGAGACACCGCGGCCATGCTTGTGCCGTCCGGTCAGCGCCCTCGCAGTGTCAGGCGAGCCATTCATAGAATTTGGAGTAAAGGTTTTATGCAAAACGTCTCAAGCAGTTTTAAAATTATAATAATTACGAAAATTCAAAAACGCTTAGATAAAAAAAAAAATTTTGCTTCTATAGCTTCTTTACCACCTACAGGTGTACTTCTTAAAATATTTCGTATATGAATAGATACACCTTATATATATTTATATACAATGAAGGTCGCGGGAAACTATACTAATATTATAAAGCTGAAGAGCTTGTTTGTTTGTTTGTGTGGTTGAACGTGGTAATCTCAGGAACTACTAGTCTGAATTGAAAATATATTTTTGTGCTGAGTAGCCTATTTATTGAGAAAGGCTATAAGCTTTATAACATCACGCTTAAATCAAAAGGAGCGGAGCAGCAACGAAAAAGGGATGAAAACTGGCAGGTAATTCGATGCGACGGGAATGGTCAGGGAAGCAAAAATTTAACGCGGACGAAGTCGCGGGCAGAAGCTAGTATAATATAATGTACGAAGAAAGCCGATATCACGAAATCCGCAAGATCTCTTAGTAAGTTTTGCCTGAATGGCTATATGGTTTGCATAACATCTTGTTACCAATGTAAAATCCCTGACAGGACGGGATGTTTGTTGCTGCGCATCGTTTCAGGTCAAGACACATTCCACGAAAGGACTTTGCTTTTCTTATGCGAAAATCAGCCTCTCCTAACTGTGAGGTGTGTGGTAAAATAGAGGATGCACAACATGTGTTGGTGGAATGTGTCCGATGTACCAACAAAAGAAACGCACTGCTAAACTATTGGAATGTTCCATGGTATTTTAGCTAAGCCTACTTGTGAAGCAGTAAAAATATTGTATACCTTTTTATTAGATAATAAATTAGATTCACTTTTGTTTGACTCGGGTTAGTTTTTGTAGTTTAAGATTAAGTGATTATTTGTAGAAGCATGATTGGATTGGCATCGTCACATATGCGTACAAAAATCCTTTAATTAAATAATTATTTAAAAAAAAACCGGCCAAATGCGAGTCGGACTCGCGCACCGAGGGTTCCGTACAAACCTGTAGGTATTCTCGGTTTAAAAATAACTGTTTTTTTATTTTTTATATTTCAGTTGATTGAATGTAAGGTAAATTGCGGTTTACGATTTATGACGTTTTAAAAAAAAACTACTCACTCGATCTCGTTCAAACTAATTTTCGGTGGTAGTTTACATGGTAATGTACATCATATATTTTTTTTAGTTTTATCATTCTCTTATTTTAGAAGTTACGGGGGGGGGGGGGGACACACATTTTACCACTTTGGAAGTGTCTCTCGCGCAAACTATTCAGTTTAGAAAAAAATTATATTAGAAACCTCATTACCATTTTTGAAGACCTATTCATAGATACCCCACACGTAAGGGTTTGATGAAAAAAAAAACATTTTTGAGTTTCAGTTCTATGTATGGGGAACCCCAAAATTTATTGTTTTTTTTCTATTTTAGTGTGAAAATGTTAATGCGGTTCACAGAATACATCAACTTACCAAGTTTCAACAGCATAGCTCTTATAGTTTCGGAGAAAAGTGGCTGTGACATACGGACGGACGGACAGACAGACAGACATGACGAATCTATAAGGGTTCCGTTTTTTGCCATTTGGCAAGGACGGGATGTCCAATTTTTAAATGTATTGATTGAGGGAATAAGACTATACATACATATTTCGGCTGAAACTCCAACAACGTAGTTAGAAGTCTTAGCATCTTTCTCCCCCGATTTCAGGATTATTTTATGAAGGTCAAAAAGGATCCACGTACTGGTAACTTATGGAATACGTTTAAACGTCAGCAGTAGACGTCTCTCGACTGAAAGCTGGGGGTCATTCAATAGATTCACTAAACCAGTGACGAATACACGCATGTTATGATGATCATCATGGCTGCTTAACCCTTTCCCAACGTAATTGGGCGGCTTGCAGTCAGGCTTAAAGTAAATACTAATATTTTACATTGAGTGACTGCCTATATGATGTCCTCTACAACACTGTTAAGACTGACGCAGATCTGGGCGTGCCAAATTGCATTTCAAACAACCTCCCACATCCATGCCGCATATTTTGTATGATCCATCGCATACTATAAGCATCCGCACCACAAGTTTTTAGGGTTCCGTTGCCAAATGGCAAAAAACGGAACCCTTATAGATTCGTCATGTCTGTCTGTCTGTCTGTCTGTCCGTCCGTATGTCACATCCATTTTATTCCGAAACTATAAGAGCTATGCTGTTGAAACTTGGTAAGTAGGTGTATTCTGTAAACTGCATTAAGATTTTCACACTAAAATAGAAAAAAAACAATAAATTTTGGGGTTCCCCATACATAGAACTGAAACTCAAAAATGTTTTTTTTCATCAAACCCATACGTGTGGGGTATCTATGAATAGGTCTTCAAAAATGGTAATGAGGTTTCTAATATAATTTTTTTCTAAGCTGAATAGTTTGCGCGAGAGACACTTCCAAAGTGGTAAAATGTGTGTCCCCCCCCCCCCCGTAACTTCTAAAATAAGAGAATGACAAAACTAAAAAAAATATATGATGTACATTACCATGTAAACTACCAACGAAAATTGGTTTGAACGAGATCGAGTGAGTAGTTTTTTTTTAAAACGTCATAAATCGTAAACCGCAATTTACCTTACATTCAATCAACTGAAATATAAAAATTAAAAAATATATATATTTTCAAACCGAAAATACCTACAGGTTTGTACGGAACCCTCGGTGCGCGAGTCCGACTCGCACTTGGCCGGTTTTTTGTAAGAAAATACGCAGCACTGCAGCGCGATGCGGTTGTAATGTGCTCTTAGCTTAACCGAGTTATACTAAATGCAACCCGGTTCCCAATAAAACTGTACCATCGTTACAAAATCTACACAGTTCAAAAACAAATCGTTCTTCTAGTCCCAGCGTAGCAGTTCTTTTTGCGCGCCGTCAAACTTTAGTTAAACGTAACACACCCTAGGGTGTTCCGGGCTTTCGGGGATGTACGGCGCGCGGCGTGGTGCTGTGAGCGGGAACGATGTGTACAGATGGGGAACCAGTGATGTTGTTTTTCCATTATTTTCATAGTATCTGACACCATATTTGGCCTACACAAAGTGACTTCTATCAGCGACAACGATGATGGAAAATGCAAAAATGTAATAAGCTACTGAAAGGTTATGCCAACGAAAGTCATTTTTAGAAAACCATATGCTTTTTCACTTGCCCATTTAGTTGTAATGTCGTGATGGCGGTAAATTTATCAACACGACCCTCAAGCAAGAACACATGTAATAAAAAAAATTAAGTACCTATCTGTCTTTGAAGTGATTATTTCAAAATACTTTTTTATGTAACTCTTTCTCTGAGATTGTCTATTACACTGATGAATAATTTTAGTGTCTTGGGCATAATTATCGGAATTCATGTTCGAGAGGCAGTTCGATTTTATATGCGTAGATCATTGTCATCATTTGCCAAGCCTCTTCCTAATTATATTAGGATATTAGGGTTGGCGTCCAGTTAATCCGGATACAGCTGAATAATCGGGTTTTTATAGATTAGCTCTGTCACATGTAACTGTGCGGTGTCTTTGTTTTGTTTTCCTTTTTTGAGAATGGAACCTCGTATAACAACCTAGGAGGTTGTCACCTGCTTTTCTAGAGTTGCTAGTGGCTGCCATAATAAATTAAGATCTCCAGCCAGGGCTTATAAACTAAGCGCACAACGCTAAGGGCACCCTCTCGGGGATACGGACGTCGACTTAGGGCGTCGCTGGAAGGGGACAGCAAGAGCAGTATGATCACTCTTTAATGTTTCCACGATCTCTTTCTTGAGCTCAATATACCAATTTACGTTTGCGTACCTTCCTACGTAACGATGTAACATACAAAACATTCACACAGAATTTATTAAAACAGTTATTAGTCCATTCTCCCTGAATTCATTATAAACTGCCTATAATTCTGATTTACAAGCCAACACAAAGTGAAGAAGCTAATAAAATTAAACATTCATAATCAATGAGACCTCGTTCGACGTAGCTGTTTATAGGGAAGCTTATATTCATAAAATGTAAGCCTATTTACTGTTATGAATTATGTAAACACATAAATTTACCTGTCAGAATAAACGCCGAAACAAATTAAATTCACTTAGTGTTGCGGGCGCGCTGCGACGGAATATGTTCGCGTGTTTTCATTTCTAATTCGTAGAATGCTTAGCTGTATGGCTGTGTGTTGAGTTATGATCAACATGCTGTTTTAACACTGGCGTATGGTATTTATTTCTCGTTCGTATTTCTATGGAAGGCAGAGGAATTCGTAGAGTATTGTGGTTCTTGAATTCGTCCAAAACTTCTCTACAACAATGATAAAATAAGTATTTTTCCCGAATCTGCTGGATGCGGAAAGTACGGAACCGGTCAAAGTGCTTGCGTAGCTTGGAGGATGCCCAAGTCCAACAGTAGACGTATTTCGGCTAAAATTACATTGTTTGCTTTTGTTAATATTTCGTTTTGAAGTAGAAGGTATCTGTCAGAGAAATATATTGAGACCCTTACTACAGAAACATTTAATTTTATTGTATTAACAAGCTTTTATTCGCTTGGTATGTTTATATGTAACGGACTATTTGAACGTTATTTTAACCCTCTCATAATGGCTAAAAAAAAAAGACACTGTCATAGAAAACCAAACTAAATAGTAGAAAATAATGAACAAAAATAAAAAACGTGGGGTGCGTTTTATCAATTAAAAATACCACAAAAAGCACACATCGCTTTTTTAGTTTGCTTGTATTTAATTCATGTTATGTGGTATTAAGATTATGAATTAATTGTTTTATTTTGAATTTCTGAAGAAATAATCTCACATCAACAAATATTTGGTCACATAAAACTTCACTTATTCTAGAATATAGAAAAAATTATAAAGTATTGTAGTATAAAAATTTACTTAACAATGTCGAA
Source organism: Aporophyla lueneburgensis (assembly GCA_932294355.1). Lineage (NCBI taxonomy): Eukaryota > Metazoa > Arthropoda > Insecta > Lepidoptera > Noctuidae > Aporophyla > Aporophyla lueneburgensis. The sequence continues at coordinate 32,629,688 of OW028737.1, read as the reverse complement.
CCCAAAAAATACCTTGACTCATCCTAAATAAATACCCCCTGAACAAGTGAAGGTATACATTTTAGGTTTAATCAAAAACTTAATAAATTATTCACCTTTCATATTCTTCTTTTGGGTACACAACACTGTATTTCATTACAGGCTTACTCGGGTTTATGCCTTTTGTGTTGTAGAGTAACCGGGCTTAGTAAAATTTTACTTCAATAATTTATATATTTTTTTAACACTGAAAATTGTGCAATCAACTAGTGAACAATTCGGGCTAGGTTCTTTTTTTGTGGAAAGTAATTTATTACTTCCAACAGTCCTGAGTGAAAATTTAAAAGTTTCTTTGAACATTTTCCAGGAAATTTTTTATCTAGTTCCTCTTTTTAACCGACGAAAAAAACGGAGGAGGTTCTCAATTCGACGCGTATGTTTTTTTTATGTATGACCACGCATAACTTTTTTTAGCAAGAGGTTGAAACTAGGTAAATTACTAATATAGCACTATTATTTTTTACTAAAATATCATGACTACCATTTACTAAAACTAATAAAAATATTTGTACATGGTGGTCACCATGAATTCAATGAACAAAATAAAGTTGCCAATTGCAATGAACAGTACTGGCGACCAATGTTCGTTCCATCTCTGTATATGTTGACGCGATTTCTTTATCCGCAGACACTGCCACAAGTCGCGTGTAGCCTGATCGTGTGTCTTGTGACCAATGGATAAGTGTTGCAAGTTCTGCGTTAGATCCAAAGTCAAGCAAGTCAAGCATTGGGCTAAAGTTACGGTTATTCTATTAGATAATCCTCAGTATGCGGGCATTTCTATCTTCTTTTCCAATAGGCTTGCTACATAAGGCGAATGCAATTCAGCAGTTCTTTATTTTAACTTCAAAGCAAGTACTACCTACATAATAATAATTATTCGATATGACCGTTGCAGATAAATAAATAAAAATTTAATTAAAATGCCTCTCAATATTAATGACTTTCATTTTTACGATTCAACAACATTCATTACGCTATTTACATTGTTGGGCAGATACCTATTTCAAACCTAAAAAGCAATGGAGTAGCAATATTTAAATTATTCAGATTCTCATTGATAATTACGTAATATAGGTACAGGTTTAAGGTATACAAGTAACATTTCCAAGGTTATCAACACCAAATAAAAAGAGTACGTTGCTTTTTCATCATATAGTTACAGAAAAGCCCCTTGAAAATGAGTAGCAGATTACGTTTCTCTGTTAGTCAATCACGTCTCACTCAAAAAAGCTTATATGCTTAATACTAAATCCCTGAGAATTTTCCAAAGAAATAAAAGCTTTGCACGCAAATTTGATGCATAATTCATGTATGATTTTGTGTTTAATATTTAAGGACGGTAATTGTTTTTTTGTTAAAAAATCTGATCATGAATTCACTCATATAATGTTTTTCATGGTTTACAATGTTGTTCTGTTTGGTTTCTTGTTTTTGCCTGAAATCTCTCCGAACGTGTCAGATAGCCGTTCCATCGGACTATGAGAGTGAGGAAAGCAAGAGTACAACTGTATCTGAACTGCATTCACTTGTGCACTGTACTATTTCCTACGTAGATGGCTAGTCATCGCTGAGATTGGCTGCCATGACTGACATTCGGTCTGAAGCCCCCTTTTTAGGGTTCCGTTGCCAAATGGCAAAAAACGGAACCCTTATAGATTCGTCATGTCTGTCTGTCCGTCCGTCCGTATGTCACAGCCACTTTCCTCCGAAACTATAAGAGCTACACTATTGAAACTTGGTAAGTAGATGTATTCTGTGAACCGCATCAAGATTTTTACACTAAAATAGAGAAAAAATAGTAAATTTTGGGGTTCCCCAGACTTAGAACTGAAACTCAAAAATGTTTTTTTCATCAAACCCATACGTGTGGGGTATCTATGAATAGGTCTTTAAAATGGTATTGAGGTTTCTAATATCATTTTTTTCTAAACTGAATAGTTTGCGCGAGAGACGCTTCCAAAGTGCTAAAATGTGTGTCCCCCCCCCCCCCCCCCCGTAACTTCTAAAATAAGAGAATGATTAAACTCAAAAAAATATATGATGTACATAACCATGTAAACTACCACTGAAAATTGGTTTGAACGAGATCCAGTAAGTCGTTTTTTTTTTAATACGTCATAAATTGTAAACCGCAATTTACCTTTCATTCAATTAACTGAAATATAAAAATTATATTTCAGTTAATTGAATGAAAGGTATACATAAACCGAGGATCCCTACAGGTTTGTACGGAACCCTCGGTGCGCGAGTCCGACTCGCACTTGGCCGGTTTTTAGGGTTCCGTTGCCAAATGGCAAAAAACGAAACCCTTATAGATTCGTCATGTCTGTCTGTCTGTCTGTCTGTCTGTCTGTCTGTCTGTCCGTCCGTCCGTATGTCACAGCCATTTTATTCCGAAACTATAAGAGCTTTGCTGTTGAAACTTGGTAAGTAGATGTATTCTGTGAACCGCATTAAGATTTTCACACTAAAGTAGAAAAAAAACAATAAATTTTGGGGTTCCCCATACATAGAACTGAAACTCAAAAATGTTTTTTTTCATCAGACCCATACGTGTGGGGTATCTATGAATAGGTCTTCAAAAATGGTAATGAGGTTTCTAATATCATTTTTTTCTAAACTGAATAGTTTGCGCGAGAGACACTTCCAAAGTGGTAAAATGTGTGTAACTTCTAAAATAACTTCTAAAATAAGAGAATGATAAAACTAAAAAAATTATATGATGTACACTACCATGTAAACTACCACCGAAAATTGGTTTGAACGAGATCGAATGAGTAGTTTTTTTTTAAAACGTCATAAATCGTAAACCGCAATTTACCTTACATTCAATCAACTAAAATATAAAAATTAAAAAAAAAAAATTAAACCGAGAATACCTACAGGTTTGTACGGAACCCTCGGTGCGCGAGTCCTTCTCGCACTTGGCCGGTTTCTTTAGAATGCAGGTGGTAGCAATATTTTTTTTTAACGAAAAGAGTTACGTAGGGAATAAACATTATAAACCCCCCGTGCGAGTTTAATTATACGGGGATCACACCGAAAGTTTGTAGAATAAGCCACTATGAAAAGCAGCAGAAGAAAAATTTATTAAATTTCGAATTATGAACTCGTTGGGAATCTGTGGATGTGTAATGAATTCACATCTCATTTGTTCGAACAAAAAGGCGGCAATTGAGAAAGTGTCTGTCGTCCGTTGAAATTGATTTGGCTAGAGAACATTTTCGCCAATCTTAGCTGCAGAAGCTCCGACGATGGTTCTTTGGCTGTTCGACGTGTCGTAAGTAAGACCAGTTTTGTTCAAGATTGCAGAAGGTCTTGAGAGAAGTTCTGATTTAGTCCCTTATCCTCCTTTAAAAAGAGAGAGAAGTTTATTTAAACGATGCTTCGATCCCATACCAGGGTTGGTAGATTTTGTACATACTTTCCTCGGCACGCTAACTAAACATTCTAATTCTACAACAGACAAAGGTACTTTAATATTATACATATAAACTCATACAGAATGCATAACTCCTTTTGTATGAGATTATATAAAATTAAAATAATACAAATCTAACTTTTAACTGTCTCTTAGGGTCCCAAAGTAATTAAAACATTTAACTACTTTCTCCAAAAGTAATGAAAGAACTATTATAATAGCAATTATATTTTATCACCAAAACTTTCGAGTATTCGAATATTAATGAGATCGTTAAGAATTCATGCCGTTTTGATATTGAAACTAAAATAATTGGGAGTGACAAGAAAAGAAAAACGTAACAATTGGGTTATTCTAGATTTTATAATCGTGAAGTTGATAGTAAGAAAGAGTGTGTGGGGACACAATACAAATAAAATATTATTTGGTGACTCAAATAGTTTGTTAGTCAATTTAGTATGAAAGTTTATACAGTGTTTATATTTATGCTTAACATAACAACACTCTTTGTTTCCCCGAAGGGTTGATCAGAGGTGTACCTATAAAATACACACATGTCGCCAGTTATATTTAAGTCCCATGTAATAGGGAGCAGGCCTATTGCAATCAACTGGGCACAAATCCAGACTGTGGAATTCCTCACAGAAAAACACAATAACACTTTGTTCAACCTGGGAATCGAACCCAGGACCTCATGCAGTAGCGCTTGCGACCATCATTTCAAAGAGGCAGTTTATATCCCTATCATTATGAAAACAAAAATATTAAACATTTAATTTTGTTTTTCCAATATGTTCATCATTATTATCATCATTTCATCCATAAGACGTCCACAGTTGGACATAGGCGTCCCCTTATTAGAGGGGCTTTGCCACAATCGCCACGACTGGCAGGTGGGTTGGCGATCGCAGTATGGTATCATAGTAAGATGCATATAGAACGTTTTTGCCCATTCTCTAGTACGTCCATTAGTCACCTTTTGACACCCATAGGAAGAAATGGGGTGATGCTATTCTTTACATCCGTCACCTCGCGGACACCGAAAAATCTGCATGTTCAATTTAAGATAATCTACGTACTTGAAACATTATGCAAAAATCCAGTTTTTGATCTGAAATTCAATAATAAATGAAAATGGGATGTATTCAATATTGTCAATCTCCTCGTTAATTGCTTTTCGAAATAGTAATTAGCTTGTGAGCCGATCTAATTCGTTCGTTTCGTTTAAAAAATTAAATAAATAGCGTTTTAATTCAGGCATTGTACCCATATACAAAAAATACAAAAATAAATCAAATCAAACCATAATCAATGAAAACTAAAATTTGAAATCAAAATTAAAAACAGAATCAAGATTAGAACGAAAAATTCAAAATTAAAAGAAAAAGCACTAATATTTTTCCTTTATGTGAAACGTTCTCTTTTAGAACAAAGTAATATAAGATTATGAGCATTTACAAAATGGGCAGAGTTCCACAGTAAGGGTTATCGATATACTACCTTATGTAACTGACTATTTGAAGGCACGCTCGCGAGTTATAGTCTTGGTTTAAAGATCATAAATTTCGTTCAACCACACAAATCATTTTTCAAGAATTCTTATAAAGTTTTCCGTTTATATTTTTGTAGTTTTAGTAGCCAAGCTAACCAACAGTTTCTTTTGGTCAAAGATTAATGTAGTTGATCCCGATTCGTGGTACTAACCAACCGTTGCGCATTGGTAATAAAACGATGAAAAAAAAACCGGCCAAGTGCGAGTCGGACTCGCGCACCGAGGGTTCCGTACAAACCTGTAGGTATTCTCGGTTTATATGCATAAGGTTTATGTTTATGAAATTAAATGTTTTTAGGGTTCCGTTGCCAAATGGCAAAAAACGGAACCCTTATAGATTCGTCATGTCTGTCTGTCCGTCTGTCTGTCTGTCTGTCTGTCTGTCTGTCCGTCCGTCCGTATGTCACAGCCACTTTCCTCCGAAACTATAAGAGCTACGCTGTTGAAACTTGGTAAGTAGATGTATTTTGTGAACCGCATCAAAATTTTTACACTAAAATAGAGAAAAAATAATAAATTTTGGGGTTCCCCATACTTAGAACTGAAACTCAAAAAAATTTTTTTTCATCAAACCCATACATGTGGGGTATCTATGAATAGGTCTTCAAAAATGGTATTGAGGTTTCTAATATCATTTTTTTCTAAACTGAATAGTTTGCGCGAGAGACGCTTCCAAAGTGATAAAATGTGTGTCCCCCCCCGTAACTTCTAAAATAAGAGAATGATTAAACTCAAAAAAATATATGATGTACATAACCATGTAAACTACCACCGAAAATTGGTTTGAACGAGATCCAGTAAGTAGTTTTTTTTAATACGTCATAAATCGTAAACCGCAATTTACCTTTCATTCAATCAACTCAAATATAAAAATTTAAAAAAAAAACATTTAAGTTCATAAGCATAAACCTTATACATAAACCGAGGATCCCTACAGGTTTGTACGGAACCCTCGGTGCGCGAGTCCGACTCGCACTTGTTTTTAATTTGATGAAAAAACATTTTTTGAGTTTCATTTCTAAGTATGGGGAACCCCAAAATTTATTGTTCTTTTTCTATTTTAGTGTGAAAATATTAATGCGGTTCACAGAATACATCTACTTACCAAGTTTCAACAGCATAGATCTTATAGTTTCGGAAAAAAGTGGCTGTGACATACGGACGGACAGACAGACAGACAGACAGACAGACAGACATGACGAATCTATAAGGGTTCCGTTTTTTGCCATTTGGCAACGGAACCCTAAAAAGGAGTGGCACAAAAGAGTCAGAACTAGTAAGCGCTCTGATCGCTCTACGGAATATGGCTAAACATATTTATTAACTCCCTAAAATGGGGCTGAGCTGCACTATGCCTGATGCATGAATGTCGACTATCGGGATAAGTCAACTCAAAAATGTACTACTGGTGCTTTCTTCCAAAATCCCTATCAAACTTGGCCTTACATTGTTACTCACCATACATTTGTATAACTTGGATTTTCGACTTTAAAAGAAAACATGATCTCTGAGTTTGTTTCGGCTTTTCGTCCGAGGCATCAGCCAGCTAGGAGAAGCCGGCACCATCTAGTTTGAAAAATTTACGTGTAAATGTATTTTAAAAGATCTACTTACAGAATTGAACGTCATTTCATTTTAATAACATGAGCTATTACATACATACATAAACTTACGCCTTTTTCCCATAGCGGTAGGCAGAACATACGGAACACCATCTGCTATGATCCTTAACCCGGCGTCATTGTGGCTACTAAACAGAACATAGCCGTTGTGGCCGGGTATATTTTACCCATGTACATTATTGTACACTAAATCAAGGTTATGTCAATACCAGTTTTCTAAATTAGAGAAATAGGTAATAATACACATTACTTATACAAATTAAACATTTATTTATTATAAAAAAGCATATTACCATCAAACATAAAAAAAACAAAACTTTTTTATCTCGAGATCAATTTTTAGAACATTACTTAAAACAAATATTCAAATACAAAAAAAAAAAAAACTATATGTAGAAAACATAAAGTTGTGTTTAACACGTTTACATAAAATTATTAACTTTATTAAACAAAGCTTATGTATTACTTATATACAAAGTTATTCGCTATCGAGATCAACGCAACTTTGACATAATGGGATAATTTGTGTTGCATACAAATAGGTTTGTTACATTTATTGCAGTTATACCTAGTTTTTATCTTTAGCAGGACAGTCTTTGCACCTCGTATATGTTTTCGTACTTCTATTCAGAGGGTAGGTCGTAGTTTCGCTGCAGTCTTGCTCCGTATCACTGCCTTGACTTCGCTCTACTTAGTCGATTTCACCTTCGTTGTCTGAACTGTACTGTTGATTGTCACAAGGGCCAGCTTGTTTATACAAGGCTAGGAGTCGCCTTTGTTAATTTTCATAAGACATGGTTCGTAAAACTGTGAAAAAGGATATGGAATTTATCAATAAACAATAAAAAACAACAAGCACACTGTATGTATAAATATTACGTGGCCATTGTGGTCGGGTATAACTTACCCGCGCGCTCTTCACAGACGTGTATACTCCGTCGTAGCCACAGCAACACTAAAAAGATTACGTAATACGCACTAAGAGGTCAACATCCGCAGCTACTGTGAGTGGCTAATAACACGCGCTTTTTGTTTTTCAACCGACGAAAAAAAAACGGAGGAGGTTCTCAATTCGACGCGTATATTTTTTTTGTTTTTTTTTTTTTTTTTTTATGTATGATCACGCATAACTTTTTACATAGTGGTCCGATTGTGACAATTCTTCTTTTATTGGAAAGGGTATACTCCCAAGGTGGTCCCATATAAATTTGGAAAACAAAATCGAACCCTAAGGGTTGGAAAACAGGGGATGATTGATTGTTCACTCACTGACACTCACAACTTTTTACATAGTGGTCCGATTATGTCAATTCTTCTTCTATTGGAAAGGGTATACTCCCGAGGTGGTCTCATATAAATTTGGAAAACAAAATCGAACCCTAAGGGTTGGAAAACAGGGGATGATTGATTGTTCACTCACTGATTGTAAAGTATAAACACGCATAACTTTGTACAGAGTAGTCCGATTTTGATAATTCTTTTATTGTTGGATAGGGTATACCTTGCCAAGTATTATTAGTACAGTAAAGCCACAAAAAATCATAAAATAAAAACTTTTTAACAAAAAATTAAACCGCCGAAAAACTGAAAAGCATAAAATAATAAACCTTAAAATTTTGAGTCGGCGCTGAAAAATCAATGAACAAGGAACACTCAAAGCGCCGACTCATAATTTTAAGGTTTATTATTTTATGCTTTTCAGTTTTTCGGCGGTTTAATTTTTTGTTAAAAAGTTTTTAAGATATTACGGTTTTAAAATCCGTCGGGTATTAGATACCCGGCAACAATGACGCCGGGTTAAATATTACTTTTGCCCCGTTATGGTTCACACATCTAGTCATACACGCACTCTGGTTACAAGTACCAGGAACCTGAAATTTTTGAGAAACATAATCAATGAGGTCTCGAGGTCGGCCTTCCACTCACATCTTCCTTGTAAATATCATTTGTAAGGCGTCCTATATTCATCTCAACATGACCAAACCATCTCAGATATTGTGTTCTCATTATTGGATTAGAGCTATTAAAATAGACGTTATTAGTAAAACTAACACTATTGCATATTCAAAAGATAAGTATCAACTAATTTAACAGCCAATAAACACACATGAAACAATGACCTATCATGTTTATAAACTTACGTCCAGGCAAAGTTACAAAATATGATATAAACATGGAGTCAACCGTCCACTGCTATATGAGATGTAGGTATAATCGTGGACCACTTTTCACTTAAGGCCTTAGCTATCACCGCCGTGTCCTTGTGGAGGCGATCGGAGGCGGTGACCTGTCGCGTCCGGTTTGGTGCGAGCCATGGTACGGAGTGAGAGGGCACGGGAAGCCGTCACCTCCTTCTGCGAAGCAGTAATACTCACGAAAGAGGAGACGGGGTGCGTGAGGGAGTGGCAGTCTTTGCGTCCTCACGTCCCTAGCCGCCGCAGGAGGAGACACCCTGGGCGTCGGAAGTCGATAGTGGAGGTCGATACCGGCCACCGTAGGCGCGGGCTTGCGGGTGGCGAGCAATGGGTAGCTCGCCGCCCGGTAAGGACCAGGGTAGAGTCGACGGCACGGAGTATTCCACGCGCGCTTCAATGAGATGTCAGCAGAACTGAAGGGGTCTGCTAGGATCGATGCCTGCCAGGGTCGCGAGATTGTTCAAAAGAGACACCATGACGCTAGCACATGGGCAACTGAAGGAACACGGGTGGGTTTTAGTCAGTAAAAGTCTGACCCGCCCTCCCGCTCCGCCCAAGAGCGGGAGACGTCATTTGTTGATTTCCCACCCACAAAAAAAAGACTTACTTATAATGTTGAAAAGTGGTCCACCACCATTGTCCTACCGTCACAAATCGCCGTCCTTCCGTCCTCGCCGCCGAGGCCCGCCGCGACGTCCCAATCCATTTCCACCCCGACCCTTGCTCGAGCCAGCCCGCGCCACTGAGCCTGTAGCTTTAAAATTATTCCTGAATAATAATCATTCCGATCCAGCTCGTCCCTTGCTCCCCTGTCTACCAGTGATGCCCTAAGCTGAAATTGATACTCTATTGAAGTGCCCTTAATGAGTAGTCCCTATAGTTTTAAGTTTCATAACCCTGGCTGGAAGTTTTCATTTATTAAGGTAGCCACAGGCTAGTTGTTTGCCAGCCACGCATCAGAGTGAAACATGACAGTGGGTTGCAGTGGAAGCTCCCGCCAACATTCTCATACATGTACTGTACACCTGCGTAGTTTAGCCGTAGACTGCTATGCAGCAGCGCTTTAAGAACCTTTATCTATTGCATGGTTTTGAAAAGGCAAAAGTTTCATGAAGTATTAAACTAGCTTATCATACAGATAATGAACAATGCAATTTTTGTAATTTTTGCTCATTATATTTGTAATTTAATGTAATTTTTGCTCATTATATTTGTAATGTTATGTAATTTTTGCTCAGTTTTTGTAATTTCTGCTCAGTAATGTTTCTTTTCTTTCTATTTTGTGTGTTTTTAGTTTGTTACTTAATTCAATCTTAAATTTAATTTAAATTATTTTTTTTTTAATTAATTCAATCTTATTTAATTTAATGCAATCTTATTTAATTTAATTCAATCTTATTAAATTTAATTCAATCTTATTTTATTTGTTACACATTAATTCTAACTTTCTAAGGACATAATATTGTTGATCTTAGTTCTAGTTGCTTTGTTATCCATCTTTGTATTTTAATTATTGTATAGTGAAATTTTAATAAAATGCTGTGCTCCCCTATAATTTAGATGCATGCAATGCTATTACATTAGAAAATGATTTGTACTGTGAATGTATTTGTGTGTATTTAGTTGGTTTGCCTAAATAAATGAATAAATAAACCAAGATACTTAACTGAATGGTCTAAAGTACCTACAATGTTATGCGATACAAAATTCACAAGACTTAACTCTCAAGGGTAACTACTAATGACGAAAACTAGAGTTGTTACTTTGACTGCAGTAAAATTTAACTGCGCAATTTAACTAGCAGTTTATTAGCCGTTTACAGTGCACATTAGCTGTGTGTAGCTTAAGTTTTTATTGTTATTTGTTGATTAAGTTGACTTCAAAGTATTAAAACAGGGTTGTACACAAACTGCTTGATATCTGTACGAAGCCGGTCGCTTTAATAATATTCCTTTAATTTACACACTAAGCTGCCACAATCAAACTAATTTAGGAATTAAAAATTGGTAAGGACTAACGTTTACGTTGATACTTTTTAAACTTACACGTTGAGACTTGTTACCCTTTTTTACAGACTGTATGTAGATTAATATTATAGATCATTGTAGATTCGTTAAGAAAATCACGTTAACTGGAGCCCGTCAACTCGTTTAGTGTCCTGCCATCAGGCAATGGACCAGACATCATGAAGCCTTTTCACGAATCAAATAAAATGCGTCAATAATATAACTAAAAATGATATAACTCAAAATACACACTCAGCCTACAAAAATCAAATAATCACTGCCACACCACCATACACAAATTATGTAATCCATTGATCCCATAATCTGGCATAATAGCAATACAAAGGCCACTGAGTCTGGCATGTCCCATGAATGATCGTTTGACTAGCTCAGTTTGGCATGTGCAATAAACCACTTTAGGATTGCCTGAAATTTTGGACATATGAAAACACATTTGAAGTATCGCATTTCGTTATGAATGCAGGTAGGTAGTGAGTTTTGGTGTGAAAGCCATGGCTTAAAACATCATCAATTTTCTATTTTGTACTTTCTGATACTTTTACATCTTAATTGCATTTTTTTATTCTTTGACATCATTGACTCTGATATCATACATGTAATAATAGATGGTCATTCTAATTGTTTACTATAATATTATTATTAACTGACATGGGTATCTCAAATTGTAATTTAAATTCTTGATTCATCATCATGAGTCATCATTTCAGCCAAAAGACGCCCACTGCTGGACATAAAAGTCCCCCAATTGATGGGGATTTCCCATAATCGCCACGCTTGGCTCGCATTGCTTGAGTTAGCGATCGCGGTATGGTGGCAAAATGCATAGAGAACGCTGCTGCCCATTCTTTAATAAATCCCTTAATCGCCTTTTACGACACCCATGGTATGTAATACGATGGTGCTATATACTTTACGTCCGGCACCACGGAATATTTGACAATAATAATTATTATATCGGTCATGATAATTATGTTATCAAACTCAACGTCAACTGACCTGATTGGCTTCTCTTGTATCGCCAAACCAATCACATCAGCCAATTATGTTTGATGATAGCAGATTCACTGATTTGAAGGTTGACGTAATTAAATCTCAACTCAGCGCTAGTCAGTGTGAAAAACTGGTCAAAATTGTAGGTGTGTTTTTGAGGGATTAGAATTTATACGTTTTTAAAGACAAAGTTTTAAGGTCATCCGCGAAATTCAAGATTTCTCCCGTTTTTTTGCAATTTACAAGTCAGTATCAGGCTGTGTGCTGAACAAAATATGACTAAGTGACGAACGAAATTGTTTTCAGAACTATTATCGTACATAAAAAAATATATAAACCTCTAAGTTCATAGTTCTATTAAATGACTATTTCATGAACTATAAATGTCAAAATAAATAAATGTAATCTGTAAATACATAGGTACCTGTTAATGTCGCAAATATTTTTTTTATTCGTGCACCCTCATGATAATATAAATTACACAAGCCACCAGTTTGCATCCACTTTAAAGGTTTCCGCAGACAGGTTCTTGTAGAATCACTCCCATGACGCGTTCATAGAAATTTGATTAACGAAAGTCGCGTTGCCTCATTGGTCTAGTAGTAGCAAGCGCTACTGCTGAACTTGAGGTCCTGGGCTCGATTCCCAGGTCGGGCAAAGTATTATTGGGTTTTTCCATCTGGAATTTCTCAGTAGCAGCCCGGAGTCAAGATTTGTGCCCGGTTGATGGCAATAGGCTCGCCCCCTATCACATGGGACTTATACATAACAGGCGAAATGTGGGTGTACTATAGGTACACCTCTGCCCAACCCTTTTGGGAAACATGGCGTGATATTATGTGTGAAAGTCACATCGTGCGTGTTTCTTTGCAAATCAATGATCGTATGAAATTATAAATGTAAAGAAAATTACTTTGTCTATCTGTAACCTTTTCACGCCCGAACCAACAGATAGGAAGACTTTTTGTTGTGTGGGAAATCGACAAATGACGTTTCCTAGGGCGTGCCAGATACTTAGTGATTAAAACCATGTCCACGGTAAAGGAAGCCTGGAACCTGTGAGATACTTTTTATCCTAGACCGCAGATCATGTCACGAACAACCGCTAGTTCAAAATAAACAACATTGATTGTATTACCAATCGCCAATACATGTGTATGCAGTACAAAAAACTTGTTTTTTTTTTGGAACGAAGTTCCTTATCGCGCGGTGCGAAAGGGGGCTAGACGGAAAAATTTAAGACTAAAAGTTGTAACGACACTTTTTGCTATAGTTGTAAGCCGTGCGGCGTGCGCGTGTTTCTCTGTCTGTCTCTCTCTCTCTCTCTCTCATAGAAAGCAAGCCAGTTATTTTCGTTTCGTTTTTCTATTTCGCATTGAACAGTGTGGTGTCGCGACTATTATTTTTGTTGAGGGTATACGGGTTTTTTGTACATAATAAATAGTAGAAAAAAAATAAAAAAATATTACAATTCCTTCACTAATTAATTGAAAGGAACTTCGTTCCATCCGGGTGTCCCTTGACACCTCTCAAGTTTTTTTTCTTAGAAAAGTAAGTAAACCAGGCACAATTTATATTTTACAAAGAATTAAATACTATTAAAAACAGTAGTTAATCGTAATAAATTATTGTTTCCGCACACCAAGTTCGCTTGCAACCTAGATTTAAATCCTGCTAGTTGCAACATTACTTGCCGCTGCTGTGAATAAATTCAGCATAATAGCTAATAAATAACTTTTGTATTTGTATTCTAAAATTGTATTTAACGATAATTTTTGCTCGTTAAGTTTGCTGTTTCCACGAAATGTTAAGCTGTTTAAATATTTTAGTGGTATCGTTGTATATTGAAAAACGAAAAAATCTATCGTTAGGATCTGCTACTAAATTACACTTTAAGTATGTTCTCTACTTATATTAATGAGATTAACACAAAAAAATGTGTTACGTGTGTGTATGTTAGAGTGTATTGTGTGTGTGTTGGTTGTCTGTTGTCAGTATGAATTGTGCGTTAGTAGTTATTACATTTTTTAAACCATGCAACTTTGTTAAAGGTCGCCAATCAGGGTCCCTAAAGAAATATTGTCTGGGTTTGAGAATTTAAACATTCCATCGTCAATTACTATTTCTCTCAGTATCGAAACTAAACGGAGGGTTCAATTTTACTCATGAAAATGAAAAATTTTCAGAAATACGAATAGATTTTTCGGATATGTAGGTACAATTGCAAATGAGTAACCCGAAACTTTTCAGTACAATAACTCACGTAAAGTTACTAAGGATATTATGTTCTGCAATGGACAAATAGAGCAAAGTGATTTTATTTATTTCTACTAGAAATTACTCTAGAACTCTGAAATTAGTTTGAGTTGTCGAAAATTTTCAACAAATCCGTATTTCTACGCTAACATACAAACGCTCCATTGCAGTTTTCGTTTCGGAGTAGTTAAACGAAGCGTTCGTTTGTAATACAATATTTTCGTTTCAATAAATAGATTGTTGTTGCCTAGATGTTTGAATTCGTTATTTTTTATTTATTTACCTGCGTTCCTGTGCTCTTTTTAACACGCTATTGTTAGCTTCACCTGTGTGTTTGTATGTACATAACTATGTTTGTAACTATTCGGTTTATAAAAGGATATAGGGTATAAAGGCATAAAAGTCCCTTTGGACTTGATTTTGACCCACTTCATACGGTCAGATTTCATTTAAACTTTGTAGACGTATCGAGGACAGATGACAATATAATTTCATACATTTGTGCCGTTATCCTTGCCACAGGTACTAGGATAGCATAAATAACACTTTTTTGAAGCTCGCCGAACTAAAAAAACCGGTCAAGTGCGAGTCGGACTCGCGCACCGAGGGTTCCGTACAAACCTGTAGGTATTTTCGGTTTAAAAATATATATATTTTTTAATTTTTATATTTCAGTTGATTGAATGTAAGGTAAATTGCGGTTTACGATTTATGACGTTTTAAAAAAAAACTACTCACTCGATCTCGTTCAAACCAATTTTCGTTGGTAGTTTATATGGTAATGTACATCATATATTTTTTTTAGTTTTGTCATTCTCTTATTTTAGAAGTTACGGGGGGGGGGGACACACATTTTACCACTTTGGAAGTGTCTCTCGCGCAAACTATTCAGTTTAGAAAAAAATTATAATAGAAACCTCATTACCATTTTTGAAGACCTATTCATTGATACCCCACACGTATGGGTTTGATGAAAAAAAACATTTTTGAGTTTCAGTTCTATGTATGGGGAACCCCAAAATTTATTGTTTTTTTTCTATTTTAGTGTGAAAATCTTAATGCGGTTTACAGAATACACCTATTTACCAAGTTTCAACAGCATAGCCCTTATAGTTTCGGAATAAAATGGCTGTGACATACGGACGGACAGACAGACAGACAGACAGACAGACAGACAGACAGACAGACAGACAGACAGACATGACGAATCTATAAGGGTTCCGTTTTTTGCCATTTGGCAACGGAACCCTAAAAATAGAAAATATAGCCGAACTAATAAGTAGAAAACACGGTTCTATAGAAAAGTTTTTTAATGTATTTAATTTCGTATCAAGAACACCACCCTTTTCTTTCAATTATTTTTTACTTTTAGCTTGGGTTTCTATGGAAGCGTGTTTTTAGTTGTTTTTTTTTACCCTGTTTTTGTACAATTTCATAACTGTCATAACGTTGTATTGTTATTCTCCCACTACTCACGACATACCATTAAAAATCTGGTGGACTCTTATTTGTACCGGTAGGTTACTATAGCATAGTTAACTACTATCTACCTCGGTACTATTCCAGAATCTGATTGCTTTGTAAAATAACTACAAATCGATATACTGTGACATATATAAAAACTTGAGAGGTGTCAAGGGACACCCGGATGGAACTGGGCATTTTATTATGTACTAAAAACCTGTATACACGCAACAAAAATATTATCTCTCTCTTTCTCTCTCTGTATCTCTCTCTCTCTCTTCGTTCCAAAAACTACGTTCCAAAAAAAAAAATATACAGTCGAATTGAGAAACCTCCTCCTCTTTTTTAAGTCCGTTAAAAAGTGTCGTTACAACTTTTTCTCTTAATTCCGTCTAGCCCCCTTTCGCAACGCGCCATAAGGAACTTCGTTCTAATAAATAAAATTAGGTCTTCTAGCGACTAAAGTACTATTTCAGAACTAATTACAAATAAACAAAACAATACAATGTCTACACTTAGCATCAATAATATCGAGATAAAGAAGCTGTTCAAAATGATCTTAACTTAATGAAACAAGGAATGTGTCAGAATGAAGACAGTACACGACAACTGTCATTCTGATATGAACTTTATCCAATTGAGATAAAGTTTAATTTTCTTAGTTCTTGAGATCATTTTGAACAGTCAGTTTGTCCCGATTTAACGCTGACTGTACCCATGTTTCGTAATCACTTAAGTTGCGACTGCTTCATTGGTTTAGTGGTCACAAGGGCTTCTGGTGAGCCTAAGGTCCTGGATTTGATTTCCAAGTCAGGCAGTGTCATTGGGTTTTTTCAGCATGACATTTTTAGTAGCGGCCCGTAGCTCTATATTTGTGCCTAGTTAATGGAAATAGGCTTGCTCCCTATTACATGGAACTTAAACAAAACTGGCAAAATAGGGGTGTTTTTATGAGTTACTGAGGTGACGTTCTGATATGTTTCGTTATGTTATTAAACACTTAAACCAATAAAAAAACAACTGATAATGCTAACTAACAGCTGGTATGGTTCAGACGTGTCACGCATTCTTTTTAATCTAGCAGCAAAATATGAGCTGTAACAAATCGATACTGGGATGCATGTCGGCCTCTGGATAAAGAGCTATCACTCAAAGATGTGAATGGTGCCAAAAACAAGCGGAGTCAAATGCAGAAATTTATGGTAGTTTAGTGATCTATATTGCTAAAACCCGTAGTCATACAGTAAACCTCCATTCAATAATGTTAAAGAAGATTTTTTTGTAAACTTACCATAAATTCTTAAAACAACCTACTTCTGAAAACACTCTACAAACTTACTTTTTAGTTTTAGTATCTATGGCACTTCTTTTCGTATACTACTACTTGTGATAGGACGTATTAGATCACAACCAAGACATATAAAGTGAATAAAAAAACGTATTATTGAAGCAAAATACAACTCAAGCAAAGTTAATAATAGTTCTATGGGACCAACCCAGAGGCATACTCTATCCATTAAAAAATTAATTTAAAAAATCGGAAGACAATTGGCGGAGATAAAAGTGAACATACAAAAAATGTTACATTCAGGCGAACACAGAACATTATTTTAGTAATCTATATATTAATACGTGAAGCAAAAACTTTGGATCCCTTTTTACGAAAATTGGGCGGACGGAGGAGTATGAAATTTCGCACACTTATAGTTTATACAGAGAAGAAGTGACGAATGCTAATATTTTTTTTAAATTATGCGTAAAAATATATTATTTTCAATAAATAACACGTTACGCACACTACTATTCATTACCGTGTATTTAATACACACTTGCGTAGATATTCTTTTGTTTATGGTCCAATTGACAATATCTGTCGTTATTTTGTGTCTATAGTCTTATAGTAAGGGAGCTGGTGAGCATTTCGGTATATGATTTGCACACGTTTCACGTCGAGGTGGATTGCAGTTTAAATCATTACGAATCGATTTGGTCCAATCAATTAAGGTCCTATGTCGCTGCGTTTTCGCGTTACAGCGGATTGAAGTTGCTTAAAAAATCGGGGTATTAAATCATTTGCACATGTATGCCTCTAGAGTTCATGGTCACAATCATCTTGGAAACAAAGAAAATCGAAGAGGCAGACATTCAGGACTCTGCATTATTATGGGATGGAGTTGCAAAAATGTTAAAAAAGGCCCTACTAAGTCATTTGCACGCGGTTCTCATTGCACCCATTCGATTCACTATGACTCTGTGGATTCGAAAAAATATGTGGCAAAATCTTTGATCACTGATTTTCATCTGTATAACTCTTTGAAATTCACGGAATCAAGGGACAGCGGGTATTGCATGGGATTATTGTTATTATTTATAGTTTTATTCTTATAATTTTATTTAATATTATCCTCTAAACTCACGGTAACGATTAAACTTCTGGAGCTGAAATCTATGCAATCATTTTTATCTCAATGCCAACCAGAAACGAAATGCGCTTGGAACTTTAATTAGAAAGTCTTTTTTTTAAATTGCATGCTTGATTGTAATCTGAATAGGATTAAGATCTGGATAGGAACAGTCTTTAACTATTTTAAATCACGTTTTATTTGTGTAAAATACGTAGATTTTGAGAGGAAAAGCGTGCAAAATAAAAGGGGAGGCTGTATATAGATATACGCTCTATACATTTAGTTTCACAATACGAAAAAGGTCGGAATTGAGTTATACCGTTCTCACTCATATTCCCAAATAGAAAAGAGACACCACGAAAGGAACTATGGGGATATTTTATACCTACTTGGTTTGGCGCGAGCGTTGGGATGAAAAAAAAAAACAAATGGTCTGCCTTTGGAATATCAGAGGCCTGAACGTCTGCCTCATCGATTTTCTTGGTTTTCATAAGGAATTCAAACATCAGTCCAAGAGGTAGACGTGTGCGCATAACATAGCACACCTTTTTTTACATTTTTGGAGCACTGTCAATAGACAATGCAGAGGCAACATGTTGGCAGACTATTTTTCCGTGGTTTTCTCATTGTTTTTAATCGAACAGTTCAAATCTGCCAAATGTGCACTTCATATAGAGTTTTTTTATCATAAAAATAAATGTAAAAATGAATCTACAAAAATCAGAGCCCTGGATGTCTGCCTTTTCGATTCCTTGTGTTTCCAGGATGACTGTGATCATCAGCCCCAGAGGCAGACGTGTGCGCATATTATAGCACACCTTTTTTTTAAACATTTTTGAAACGTTGTACGTTGTTTACAACGCAGCACCACCATGGTGGCAGACGAGGTCCGAGGTCCTTGATGTTTCTTAGGGTATAATTATCACTATTAATAACGTTTGCCTTGTGTGCTGATCATATCGAAATTTTGCTCGCCAGCTCCCTAACTATTACTGAATGTCAAGTATAACCATAGGTAATAAATTGATTTTATAGTATATATTTCATTTTTTTTAATCTATGATCATATCGAGAATATTTGTTTTTAATATTATTTGTCTATAGTGTTACAGCACGCGTAGCATGACCGCCTAGAAACGGAATTTGTCGACGGAAGATAAGATAAATTGATAGATTGTATCGTAGAAAAATTGTTTAAAACTGGAAAAAAAGAGATGTTTCTATTCTTCAGTCGACAAGAGTACGATGTCAAGTATGATGACTATTTTTCTGATGAGATAAAAACATTTTTACAGCAATAAAATACATAAGGAACTTTTTTGTTCTTGGTAGAATAGATATAGAATTGGTCATGCTACGCCGGCTGAATATTAAAATATAGCCATTTTTTTTTAATATTTTTATTATAATTTTATGTTTTTTTTTTCATTTAATAATGTATTTCTGTTCAAATGAAGTACGGTCGAATTTCGACCAATGGGCGATCACTAGTTAAAAATAATACGCAATGTCGCTGGTTGAAAATAACAATTTTAAGGCTGTTTCAAAATTAACTTCTGCAAAAAAGTTCGGGAGATTTCCGATAATTTATAATGCAATTGTCTGTTTTTGGTAGATCTGATAAAATACAAAAGCAGTAAACTACAATGGTGTATGTCGCACCAATCTTTTTCTTTGCTTCCTTTTGACAGAGCGGTCGGAATCACAGTGAATTCTTTCCAATTGCAGGTGCAGTTGTATCACGCTTCAATTTTACCTCTACTTTTTGATACTGTTTGGAATTTCAGTAAGAATGCAATTTAAAATCAACTAATATCAATCATCTATAATCCCTTCTTGATAACATGAACTTAGAAATATAACCAAAAATCAGCAAAAAGTGATATAGATGAATAAATAGCAACTGACTTTGATTCAAGCAATTATGGAATTGTAGTACTACTTAATAATTTATTCCAAATAAACAGATCAATATACTGTACAACAATACCTGTGACTGAATGATATATTTCAAATATTTCTATCTCTTTGATAAAAGCTCGGAATACTTACATGAAACATATGTTAATTAACCAATAATGTTACCACATAGTAATTCCCACATTATAATTACAAATAAAAAGCAGCAAACTGAAAATAAATCGTCAAAGGCTCGCAACAAGCGCTCATTGACCGATCCTTTTATTAAAACACGCCCCTACCAAGCATGGTTGTTACGACTTACTCTCTCAATTTATGTGTAAGTTAAATAACAAGAAAATACGTAAATATGCCTTTCGGAATCAATTCTCTAAATAATGGAGAAAAGCACATTCAAATTCGTTCTGCCTGCGATCAGACAGACAGATAGATACAAAACATGACTTCAATTTATACTGCAATATATAACTCTCATCGTAATCATTATTATTTCAGCTGAAAGACGTCCACTGCTGGACATAAGCCTCCCCCAATTTGAGGGGTTTGCCATAATCCCCACGCTTGACAGGCGGGTTGGCAATCGCAGTATGGTGATTAAATAGATAGAGAACGCTGCTGCGCATTCTCTAGTAAGTCCTTTAGTCGCCTTCTACGACTCCAATGGAAAGAAAAGGGATGGTACTATTTTATTTTGGTTGTTACATAATATTTGTAGACGTGGTCTAATAAGCCCTTCAAAATATATCGTGTCTATAACATAAACTTTCACACAGAACATCAACCTATCGAGAAAGACATTCTAGATTCATTGTCGTTATTTATAACTCGGGCGTGCTCGTAAACAATAGTCTGGGTCACGCTTATGTACATAAAACCAGGTTTCTCGGGTGTTATGTCTTTATGACTGTTAGTTTTGTTTTCTTCGAGATAAGAATTTTGAGGTGTACCTTTGACCTTGACATTGTTTTCTTTGTTTAGAAATACATGCACAAACGCATGTGCTATATTTGCTTCTTTTTAACCAACTAGCGACTTCAAAAAAAGGAGGAGGTTACCAATTCGACTGTATTTTTTTTTATGTTTGTTACCTCATAACTTTTAACTGGGTGAACCGATTTTGATGATTCTTTTTTTAATGGTCCCATTTTAATTTGGTTCCATTCGGACAATGGGGTCTATGTGAAAATCATAAAAGTCTTAAATTTGCATTAAATATTTGCGTGACAAATGAACGAATAACGCGATTAGATTAGTGCGGGGTATCCACCATAACTAACCACAACAAAAAACAACAATAACAAAAAAACAACAAAAACAAAAATAATTTTAATTTCGGAAGTCGGTGGCAAAAAACTTAAATACAAATCCTAAGACACCGACTTGCGAAATTAAAGTTATTTTTGACTTTGTAGTGTTGTTTTAGGGAAGTTGGTTATTTTTTTTTTGTAAAAATTTTTTTATGTTCATACTTCTTTGACATGTCACGTTATACTGTTCGATGTCGGTTAAAAGTTGTTTTTTATACAAAGATTCAATGAGCATCAATTACGTGGTTTTGGCAACTTCAAATTCTTAAGTCCGGAAGTACGATTTTGTTATGGGTTACTATGGACCTCGTTCATACGACCGAAAACTTATTCGAAAGGCATTTTTTTTTAGTAAATTAAATCACATACCTACTCAGTTTTAAACCCGTAAACCAAATGATATCATACATAAACAACAGACAGCAATATTGCATATTTGGTACTTAACTCTTATCTTCCTCCATATTCCCTAAAACGAGCATTCTCTGGAAAAATTTCGACTCTGAATGACGAATGCCAATATTCAAAAGAAAGAAACTAGCAGACCACGATGCTCGGAAGTTTATTGCAAAGAATAATTGTATTTATGTGCTATATTTCGTAACCCTTAATTTCATTCTTAGTGTATATGAGAAAGGGGATCCACATTTTTTATGTATACTCTATTCTAACCTAGAGGGCTCGTGGCTATTACAAATAATAAGAGCTGCACGGGTCGACCAATCAGGTTAAGCTGTACTTGCTGCGGTGGGTCCGTGAATAAGTGACTGATCTTCGTGAACTTGACTATTCGGGATCCCCGTGTGCTTTGGAAAGCAAGTTAAGCCATTGGTCCCGAGTGCCATCCGTGGATCTTTGACAGTCGTTACGGGTCGTCAGAAGTCCAAAAGTCTGACGACCAGTCTAACCAAGGGGTATCAACCAGACTTCTTCGATAACATAGATTGATGTTTGATTTTGACGCCTCAAAGAGATGTCAGCAGGACTGAAGGGGTCTGCTAGAACCGATGCCTGCCAGGGTCACGAGATTTGTTCGAAAGAGATTTCGCGGCCCTGGCACATGGGCAACTGAAGGAACACGGGTGGGTTTTAGTCAGTAAAAGTCTGACACGCCCTCTCGCTCCGCCCAAAGCGGGAGACGTCATTTGATGATTTCACAACAACAAAAAAAAGAAAAAAAGGGTACCGTGTTACCCAGTGGGTTATGGAGGTTAGATAAAAGCAGTTCCTTCATGTAAAACATTAATATTCAGATGCATTCGGTTAGACTGGAAGCCGACCTCAACATATGCGAAAAAATGCTAGACATGATGATGATTCTGTTTAATAATAAATCAAAACTTGATACCAATCACAAACTAAGAAACAGTTTATACTAGATCTAAATGTACAAAATAAATCAGTGCCAAAATATCTTGTAAGCTATCCTCAGTGAATTTCTGGAGTAATGACTTCACATTTAAACTAGATGTAAGGCTAAAGGTGACTGAACCTAGATCTTACAAATTAGGGTACTTGCGTCGTCATTTCGTGAGTAATAGTCTAGCTCAGATGTCTGTACGGGTAATGATGATAGAGCATGTACATCCCTTCGTAAAAGGTCGGTATTTGCGTATCTTAGGGACTTAAGATTTCTTTTTGGAAAACCTTTTTGCCTGAATAAATGTTTATAGGTAATGAATTTGGCTGCACGGCAGTTTAGTCAGCTCAGTTTTCATTGCTTATTGTACTCAGTTATTTGCAGTTATTACGGGTGCCGCTTCCCAAAAAAAAAATTGAATATATAGAGCCCAACTGAAATTTGAGCAGAATACAGCAGGTAGGCAGCATTCATATAAAATACTAGCTTCTGCCCGCGACTTCGTCCGCGTCAAATTTTTGCTCCCCTGACCCTTCCCGTCGCATCGATTTGCCTGCTCGTTTCTGCTCGCTCCTCTTAGTTGTAGCGTGATGTTATATAGCCTATAGCCTCCCTCGATAAATATGCTACTCAACACAAAAATAATTTTTCAATTCGGATCAGTAGTTCTTGAGATTAGCGCGTTCAATCAAACAAACAAACAAACAAACTCTTCAGCTTTATAATATTATAATAAGTATAGATTGGTATTTAGTTGCATCTAGTTAAATACTCTAAAGTATTGCATTCCAAAGCCTAGTTGCAGGAACTTACGAAGAAAAACCGGCTAAGTGCGAGTCGGACTCGCGCACCGAGGGTTCCGTACAAACTTGTAGGTATTCACGGTTTATGCATAAGGTTTATGTTTATGAAATATTTTTTTTTTAATTTTTACATTTGAGTTGATTGAATGAAAGTTAATTTGCGGTTTACGATTTATGACGTATTAAAAAAACTACTTACTAGATCTCGTTCGAATGAATTTTTGGTGGAAGTTTATATGGTTCTGTACCTACATCATATATATTTTTTAGTTTTATCATTTTCTTATTTTAGAAGTTACGGGGGGTCACACATTTTACCACTTTGGAAGTGTCTCTCGCGCAAACTATTAAGTTTAGAAAAAAAATGATAGTAGAAACCTCAATATCATTTTCCGTTTTTTGCCATTTGGCAACGGAACCCTAAAAATGGAAAAATGGGCAAGAATTTTCATTAATAAACGTTTTAATCAATATATCGTTACACAATAATGGCTGCAACATTAAAATGTAATTTATACATGGGAGATGGATTTAGAAAAATGTGAACATTAATGCTGATTATTAAAGCTGTTCATCATTCAGGCTAATTCCGTCCACTGCTGGACATAGGCTTCCCCCAATTTGGGAGGATTGCCACAATCGCCACGCTTGGCGGCGGGTTGACGACCGCAGTGTGGTAGTAATAAAATGCAGAGAACGGTGCTGCCCATTTTGTAGTAAGTCCGTTAGTCGCTTTTATGACACCCACGGAAATAAATCGTCATCAGCAGCCTACAATGTTCCCACTGCGGGAAAACAGACCTCATCTCGGAAAGAAATGGGATGTTGTTTTTCTTTACCTCTGGCACCACACGGCACGCGTTTATAGTAAACGATTAAATCATTAAATGTGGCAACTAATAGATGACCAGTATTGAAATAGTACCTTTCAGAATCTATTGAAGTTTGCTCAATAGATTGCAAGTAACCTCTGTCAGTTGGAGTAATACGTAATTGAGACTACCAGGAACTGGAGATTAGTCTGACAGCCCGAACGTTGTCACATATTGACACATTGGCTTTTGACAAGTCAGTCAACAGTCATTTGGGTGACTGCATTACCTGGAAATCTGCATCCATTTTAAGTGTAACATGTGACTGATTAATTTCGATAAAAAGATCAATAAAATTATAGGTACTCATTTCAAGAAATGGTCTTATTACAGAGAGTCAACTGAATTGTTACTAAAGACCTAATACTTCTTTTTTTTCATTTTACTTTTAGTTTACATACATTAGAATCTGTTTTCTTTGCCACCATCTCTTATTGTTTCAACGTCTAAATTTAAGTACGGCTTTTTTTGTTTACGGAGAATCACTGACTCCTAAGTCACAGGCCTACACCTAGTTTAGGAATCAGAGGATTTCATTAATTTGACCTAGTAATAAGCCTTAAATGTTCTTAGTTTTATGGATATTTTAATGTCATGGCTTGTGGTGAAATAAAGAATTTATTTATTTCTGTTATGTACACTACCGTCCAAAAGTTTGGAAGCAACAAGATAAAATCAAATAAAATAAAAGTAAGCCATCTTAATTTTTATTTATTGATACAGAATTAAAAAATTGACAAAAACACACTTCTACAATAGTGAAATTTAGTAAGTAATATAAAAATTAAATTAAATTTTAGCTTCATCGAAGTGTCCACCCCTCTCTTTAATTATCTTCTCGCATATTCTAGGCATCCTACTAATTAATTTCATAAAATACTGTTGATCTAACTTCTTCCATTCGCTCTCTAATAGTTGCCATAAATGTTCTGAGCTCGTAGGAGATTGATTTTTCACCCTTTTATCTAGTTCATCCCAAACAAGTTCAATGGGAGAAAGATCAGGTGATTGAGACGGCCACTGCATCATTTTTACAATCCTTTCATCTTTTTTCTTCCTTAAAAAGTTCTGGCACAGTTTAGACGAATGTTTAGGATCGTTATCTTGCTGAAAAACGAGTCCAGGACCAATGAGATTCAGTCCACTAGGTATGGCGAAATCCTTCAGAATTTTCAAATAGCGTTCCTTGTTTAGTTTTTCAGTTATCCTCACAAGACTTCCAGGTTTACTGTTGCCGAAACACCCCCAAACCATGACATTACCACCACCATGTTTGATAGTAGGCACTGTACAAGCTTCTGAAGCTCTCTCTTCTTTAGACCGGCGCACAAAAACACGTCTATTGGATCCGAAAATCTGAAACTTCGATTCGTCACTCCAAAGAACTTTTTCCCATTGGTCTATTGTCCAGTTTTTATGTTCCTTTGCCCATTCTAGTCTGTTTTTCTTATGCCGAATTGTTAGTTTTGGTTTTTTAACAGCAACACAACCTCTTAGCCCCGCAGACAGCAGACGTCTTTTAACAGTTGTTATTGAAATGGGTGTTTCTCGCGTATCATTCAGAGCTGTGGTAATTTGTGGTGCAGTTAAGCGACGATTCCGTTTAGAAAGAACTCTGATGAAGTTGTCCTCTTGACTTGTAGTAGATTTGGGCCTACCAGACTTTTTTCTATCTTCATTTTTGCCGTTTTCTTTTTTTCTAGCGAGGGTGTAGTGGACACCTTTACAAGAAATTCCGAGTTTTTTTGCGATTTGGTGTTCACTGTAGCCTTCCTCACGCAGAGTACAAATAGCGCTTCGCTGTTCAAGCGTGATTTGCCTGCGTTTTGCCATTTTCAATAAAAAAACACGGTCAAGGAAGTAGCCGAAATCTTTCGAATACAGACGATGTTAATATATAATAAATAAAAGCCCCTCAAATGTTCCTCCCGTAGATCTAAACGGGACACATTTGCAGAGGGTAACAGAATTTAAATATTTGGGCCATATTGTTACGGAAGATCTTAAAGATGACTCAGATATGGAAAGAGAGCGCAGAGCGATGGCTGTGAGGGGAAATATGTTGGCTCGCAGGTTTGCTGGTTGTTCAGTACCGGTTAAAATAACACTTTTTAAGGCGTTTTGTCAAATATTTTACACCAGCAGTCTGTGGGCTAATCATACCCAAAAAGCAGACAACACACTGCGCATTCAATATAACAATGCCTTCAGGGCGCTGTTGCGGCTCCCGCGTTACTGTAGTGCATCAGGGATGTTCACTGATGCGCACACTGACGATTATTTCGCGATCATGCGCAAGAAAGTGGCATCACTGATGCGCAGGGTGAGGGAGAGCAGCAATAGCATTCTGCAGGTTTTTTCAAATAGGTTAGAAGGGCCTACAATGTGTTGTGGGCGCTGACGCTTCATTTTGTATTCGAGTTAAATGCGCAGTGCCCGGCGACCGACAGTTCGCCCGCAGACACCATAGCCTATAGACGCGCTTACGATCTTAATACTAAATTCCTTATGTAAATCCTTTCGTAAAGTAAAGTACATATTCCAATCTAATCCGCATTTGATTTCTCTCCGTACACACACACCTAAAGACTATATACACGCACCCACTAAATTGGTGACCCCGACGTGATCTAAAAAGTGTCGTGATTAAAGTGTGACGTGACTTTAAAGTGTGTACGTCGAGGGAACGGGCAACTCAACTCGCGTCTATACGGTTATACTTTCGCCCATATCCATCCGTATCCGTGAACAAAAATGGAAGCAAAACTGTCCACCGATGAATTTGTCCTCTTACCTGTCTCCATAACTGACAAGATCGAAGATTTTTGGCCAAGGGCACCGGAATTATGGTTCGTCAAAGCAGAGGCGATCATAAATCCACAGAAGATGTCCGACGATTCCAAGTATCGGATTTTATTATCAAAACTGAACCTGGAAGTCACCGAGCAAGTCGCGGATATCCTACTAGATCCGCCGAAAGAAAAAAAATATGAGGCTTTAAAAAACAATCTTATTTCGGTCTACAAAGAGTCAGCAGAACGTCAAATCAAGAATATGATTGGAGAAATGGAGCTAGGCGATCAGCAGCCATCGCACCTCCTACGAAAAATGCGAGACCTGGCCAGAGGAAAAGTTACCGACGAAACACTCAAGGTAATGTGGAAAAATCATTTACCACCATCGGTACGTGGCGTTTTGGCAGTGACGGATGAGGAAGACATGGAGAAATTGGCGTCGATCGCAGACAAGGTCGCTGAGACTATCACCCCGATTCACAGCGTTGCAAGCGTTAAGGAAAAACCAGGACAATCGGACAAAGATAATTCAGTGATAGCAGAAATAAATAAGCTAAGCGACAGATTAAGCAAGATCGAGAACAGTTCCAGAGGTCGCTCGAGAAGTTACGGGTCCAGAAGATTTCAATCCAGATCAAGTTCCAGGTCTAGAAATGAGAGAGCACCTGACGACGACCCCAACTGGTTGTGTAGATACCACTTCAAGTTCCGCAACAAGGCGAATAAGTGTGTTCAACCGTGCAACTGGAAGAAGAAAGACGCCAAGCCATCGGAAAACTAGAGTCGGTGCAGTCAGCGACGGGAGGCTGTGACCGCGCGCACGTCAATCACCGTCTATGCGTCCGGGACAGGAATTCAGGTTTGAACTTTTTAGTGGATAGTGGTGCAAATGTGTCTGTTCTACCTCGCAAGGCCGTATTTAAAAGTGCTAACGCACATAGTGCTAATTATAAGTTGTACGCTGCGAACGGTACCGAGATTACTACGTACGGTACACATATTTTAGAACTAGACTTAAATCTTAGAAGAGCGTTCCGTTGGTTATTTACGATAGCGGACGTACAGCAACCAATATTAGGTGCTGACTTCTTAGCTAATCATAAGTTATTAATTGACTTGAACGGACGAAGGCTAGTCGATGAGGTTACTAATTTAAGCACGAGAGGAAATCTCTCTAGTTCGACTGAGCCCACTGTAAAAACCATTGTTGATAATTGCCACTATCACGAGTTATTGAGTAAGTTCCCAGATCTAACTAAGCCTGTTTCATATAAGGAGACACCTAAACATGGCGTTTGTCATCACATAGAGACAACAGGTTCTCCAGTGCACGCGCAAGCCAGACAGCTTCCACCGGACAGGTATGTAAAAGCCAAAAATGAATTTAGGGTTATGCAAGAGCTTGGGATCTGTAGGCCGAGCCATAGCGCTTGGGCAAGTCTCTTGCACGTAGTACCCAAGAAGGACGGTAATATTAGGCCATGTGGTGATTATAGACGTTTAAATGCGATCACTAAACCGGATCGCTACCCCGTCCCCCGTCTTCATGATTTTACGTACATTTTGGCAAATAAGAAGATTTTTTCTAAATTAGATATAAATCGAGCATACAATTGTATACCAGTCGCGGAAAATGACATTGAAAAAACTGCTGTGATAACACCTTTTGGTTCATATGAATTCATGCGCATGCCTTTCGGATTACGCAATGCGGCACAAACTTTTCAGCGTTTCATGCATCATAATGTTTTACAAGGTTTAGATTTTTTATTTAATTATATTGATGACGTAATAATTGCGTCAGACAATGAAACGCAGCATAAACAGCACTTAGAAAAAGTTTTTGAACGATTCAATGAATATGGCATAACTATTAATTTCTCTAAATGCAGTTTTGGTAAACAAAAATTAGAATTTTTAGGATACCAAGTATCCGTAGAGGGAATTAGACCCCTAGAAGATAAGGTTCAAGCTATTTTAGATTTCCCCAAACCACAAAGTATTGAGGAGCTAAGAAGGTTTTTGGGAATGTTGAATTTTTATAGAGCAAGTATTCCTCACTCAGCTGATCACCAAACAGAGTTAAACAAGTACTTAGGAAATTCTAGGCGTAAAGATAAAACTAAAATTAACTGGACAGAAGACGCCGAACGCAATTTCGAACAATGCAAAGAAGACCTAAGAAATGTAGTTTTGCTATCGTATCCAATGACAGATACTCCTTTGGCATTGATGACCGATGCGTCAGACACTTGTGTAGGTGCAGTATTACAGCAAAACGTTAATAACGAGTGGAAACCATTGGGTTATTATTCTAAAAAGTTGACAGATGCTCAAATTAAATAAAGCACTTATGATAGAGAACTATTAGGAATTTATTTGGCTATAATTCACTTTCGTAATATGGTTGAAGGTCAAGAGTTGATTATATTTACAGATCATAAGCCCTTAACTTTTGCATTTAATAAAACAGGTACGAATAGGGAAACGTCGCGTCGAGCTAGGCAAATTATGTTCATTAGCGAATTTAGTACAGACATAAGGCACATTGAAGGGAACGATAACATAGTTGCAGATGCTTTATCTAGAGTATCAACTATATCGTGTCCCACGATGCTAGATTTCTCAGAACTTGCAGCTGCGCAGGAAACGGACGTCGAGCTTGCAAAAATGCAAAGCGATTCAAATGACAATAACAACGTGTTGTTGAAACGTGTTATTCTATGTATTTGGAACGGATAAGTACGTAGTGTGCGAAATGTCATCCGATACCGCATGTCCGTACCTGACTGGAAATTTCCGACGTTTAGCCTTCGATTCGATACATAATTTGAGCCATCCAGGTATTAAGACAAGTAGGAAATTAGTTAGTAATAGGTATTTTTGGCCAAACATGAATAAGGATGTTGGTAATTGGGCAAAAACTTGCATTAGATGTCAAAAAGCGAAAGTTCAAAAACATACTAGTACAGATTTAGGAACTTTTGAGAGTAGTAAGCGTTTTGAACATATTCATATAGACATTGTAGGACCTTTACCAACGTCACCTGAAGGATATAGATATTGTTTAACAATCATAGATAGATTCACGCGTTGGCCAGAGGCGTATCAGATAAAAGAAATAACTGCAGAAGTAGTAGCCAAAACGTTATATGACGGTTGGATTAGTCGTTATGGCTGTCCAGTAAAGCTCACAAGTGATTAGGGAAGACAATTTGAAAGTAATTTATTTAAAGAGCTAATGTTGTTAATGGGAATTCAAAAAACGCGTACCACTCCTTATCATCCTCAATGCAATGGAGCGGTAGAACGATGGCATAGATCATTAAAATCTGCGTTAAAAGCACGTTTAGATAGCAAAAGCTGGGTAGACGAGTTGGCAACGGTAATGTTAGGTTTACGCACAACTATTAGGTCTGACACAGGCGTAACCGCAGCTCAAATGTTGTATGGTAGCAATATTAGGTTACCAGGTGACTTTTACGACGCCAGTAATGTGAAATCATACGATGATAACAGTTTTGTAAAAAAATTAAAGGACGTGATAGATGGAATAAAACCGTCCTGTAGGGAAACCAAGTCACCCCACAAGATTTTTGTACACAAAGATTTATGCACTAGCGATTATGTATTCATTAGAAATGACGCAGTACGGAAACCATTACAATCTCCGTATGATGGACCATACCGCGTCATCAGCAGAAATGATAAAGTATACCGTGTACAGTTACCAGACAGACAAACTAATGTATCTATAGACCGTTTAAAACCAGCATATATATTGACAGAAAATGAATCGCCATCGGAGAATTATGATAAACAGATAACGGATAAAACTGACATTTTAAAAGATAGTTTTCGGTACCGTTTATTATCTGTGCGCCTAACGGAATGCGCGTGTAATGAAGTGACATCTGACTTGTCAAGTTTGACGTTGACACTTGACATCGCTCTATCGATTTGCCGCTAAAATAAGCATGTCGCCGTTTTGGGTCTCGCGGCTTTTGTTGAAATTAATCCTTAAAATCGATCCGCTTGTGACAATTAGTCGTGATCCAGTTGTTTGATTGTTGATAGCCCCTAATTTGACGTTTGATAACACGGGTTTTGGACATATTTTGGATAAATAGTTTGAAGGTCAAACCAAAGTGACGCTATTGTGAATGAGTGATTTGAAGACCGCATGCTGTGACCTCCTCCAGCCTAATTGGAAGCGGAATCTAACCTGAAGAATACTCATAACGTCACGACACAATACAACATACACTCACTTACATACACGGATCCAGGTAATCCCAAGAAGCAGGTGGTGTCGCTCAACAGGTAAGTGCTTTTGTTGTATTTGTAATTGTTCACTTGTATTGTCTGCTCCGCGTACGGCGGACAGTACGCTAGCCACTCTTGTCTCTAGAGCCCCACGAACCAACTCTTCCACTGCGCACTTGAGATCGTATTGGGAGGCCTATCCTGGCAGCGTACATTTTGGTAGCAGAGCGCGGTTATAAGACATAACCAACAAATTGGTAATTTACAGTGAGCTAATTACTTGGCAGTCTCTATAAGGGAAGTAGTAATGCGCTGTAAATGTTTGTTAACTATGATTGCTAGTTTATTTGAAATAATTTGTAAATTTGTTGAGACGGGTAACCTGATGTTGCCAAGGTCAGCCGGGCTAATAAAGTGGATTGGATTGGGCTGTGGTGCAGCCCCTTGTTGTAGCCCCTTTTTGTGTCTGATCTGTGTTGTATTGAATGTCAGGAAGACATTAAAATGTTGAGTTTGTACCATTGATATGGTTATTTGTGAATATTAATATTTGAAATTGGCAATTTTGAGTATTACCATTGTTTTGAATTGGAATAAAGGTTTATTATTGTTGTACCTTTGACACAGTGGTTTGTGAACTTAACATTTGGAATTGGATTAGAATTTGAATATTTGAATTGAATATGATATAGAATTTTGAACGTTGATATTGATTTTGAATTAAAATAAAAGTTTATTGTTGAATTGAATTGAAACAATTTAATGTTATTTCTTGAGTTGCTGATTAGTCAGTTTGGTAGTTTGATTGTAGTTATTTTGTAATATATTGTTTGAACTTTGTTACTTAACTACCAGTTTGCGTTGGATTTCCTTGTTATTTATTGATTGAAGTTTGTTATTTGATAATTTAATTGTTTTGTTTATTTGAATGGTTTGTTTGTGCAATGGCATACAAATGGAAATATTGCAGTGCCGGACACCTGTCCAGGTCAAGCCGGAGACCTCGGTTGTTTCAGGTCCCGGACTATTGAGTAGATTGCCTGCTTTGGAACTGCCACACTTGACGGTCGCTGGGACCACTGGTACGGTTTCCACAACCTGTTTGCAAGTTTGGTTGATGCACGCTCGGACCTCAGACCCGCCCTAAAGTTGGCCTATTTGTTGTCTGTCCTGGAAGGTGAGCCCCGAGCCTTGGTACAGCATCTGTCGTTGACTGACTCAGCCTACCCTACCGCTTTGGGACTACTCACCCAGCGGTACCAAATGAACGTTGTTTGGCTGATGTTCATATTGCATTGATTTTGGGGTTACCGGTCATTACTAGTTTGTCAGCATTGCGTACTGACCTGTTGAACCCGTTGGTGGTAGCGACCAACGCTTTAAAGCAATTGGACTTGCCGGTGGACCATTGGTCTTACCCTTTGGTGCATGTTGTGCTGCAACGGCTTCCTGCCGATTTGAGGGCTCATTTCGAGCAAAGGTATGGTGGGGATAGTGTCACACATCTCCCCCCATTTGGTGACCTCGTCCAATTTTTGGAGGATGAGTGTCGGTTTGTGGACAACTCTGGCGTTGCCACTGAGTCATGCCAGCCGTCTTCCCGGCCACGAGACCAGGGACGGACTAGGGCTCGCGGGCCTGTTGATGGTCGCCCCGCCGCTCGTTTTGCTGGCACCCAGAGTCGTCCTGGTTGTGAGTTTGTAGGGACACGGGGCATGGCATGGCAACTTGCGCGGCCTTTTTTGAAATTGCACGTGAGTGCCCGCCGCCGAATTGCCAATGCACGCCGCATGTGCTTCTCTTGTTTGGGGGCTCACTTCCATCGGGACTGCCCCAACCCCCGCCCTTGTAGAATTTGTAGGGGGGTCCCATTTGGACATATTGTGCGCTAACGCGAACCACGCTGGCAGACCAGCCTCTGATGAAGGTTCGCGTACGGGGGGTATCATGGAGATGGTCACCGGGCTTCTGCCTCGCCGGTTCAGAACCGGGGAGAGGCCCGCAATTTTGAGCGCCGCACTCCACCCCCGCGCAAGTTGATCGGGAGCCGCGCGACCGTCATTTGGTCTCCCCGCGTAAAGGCGATTACGCAATTGTTGTTAGGCACCGCTGGCCAGACCAGCACCGCCTTCCCTCCCCTCCTTTGGCGGAACGTCCCCGGTTGGAGTCACGCCCCCCGCCATTCAGGCCTCCGGTGGGATATGCCCATCCAGCGATGGCGCGTGGCTCGGGATACCGCGCGTACGAGGAATTTGAATTCCATCCTCGTCGGGAAAGACTTGGGTCTGGGTGTGGCGATCGGTCGCCGCCCAGGCATTGTTAGGACATTGGCGCCTGCCCCGCTAAGGTACCCCTCAGATCGACACGGTTTTGTTGCCAACGGCATCGGTCAGGTCTGGGGGCCCACGGGGGACTCTGTTGTGGTCCGTGCCATTTTGGACATGGGAGCCCACGGTTGCCTTTTGTCTATTGTTTTGTTGTTTGTTTGTATTGTTTTGGGCAAAATTGTTTTCTTGAGCGCCTTTGGACTGCGGGACTTGGCTGGGACGAGCCAATTCGGGAAACCCTGTTGGAAGATTGGCTCCAATTTGTATCCGCACTCCCTGCAGTCAACGAGGTCGTGTTACCCCACGCTATCCTCCCCCTGGGAGCTACACTGCTACCCTTGTTTGTGATGCGTCTTCGCACGGTTATGCAGCTGTTGTTTGTCTGCGCATCGTCTGCGCAACAGGCCAGGTGAATTTGTCACTGGTCTTGGCCAAGAGCAAGGTGGCCCCCCTCCGGACGGCACTGACCATCCCTAAGTTGAATTGTCAGGGGCGGCGCGTCTTGTGCGTCTATTGAACCACGTTGCTCACACTTTGGGTGGAACTGGGGACATTCGGGTTTCTTACGCCTGGACGGACAGTCAAATTGTTTTGTGTTGGTTGAAGACGTCCGTCCACTCTTTGGAGGTCTTTGTTGCGTACCGAGTGTCCCAGATTCAAAATTTGAAACGCCTTTGATTTGGAGGCACGTGCCTGGAGATTTGAACCCAGGTGCCGTGGCCTCACGTGGGTGCATGGCACCCCGCTTGATTGCTCACCCTCTATGGTGGGGACCAGACTGGCTGACTCACCCCGAGGATGATTGGCCTCGATCGCCAGTCTTGATGTCGGGTCCTTTGCCCGGGCTCAAGGTGCTCGCTGTTGGAACAAAGGACCCTGAGTTTTGTTGAGTCGATAAAGCTCCCTCGACAAATTGTTGAATTGTTGTTTTGTTGTTGAATTGTTGGTGACTGATCGTCACATTATGAACTCGCATGCCGGTTGAAATGCGCTGTTGGCCATTCTGCAGTGAGAGTTTTGGATATTGTCGGGAGCCGTTAGTAAGTTGAACCCCTTTTGGACGATACGGGTCTTTTGTTGTTTGGTTGTTGACGGTTGAGTCACTCTAGCCTTCCTTATGGGGTCCGTCACCCCTTTTTGTTGCCTAAGGAGGGCCATTTGGTTAAATTGTTGTTGTTGTTTGGTTGTTATTGTTGTTTGTTATTGTTTGACCCGCCAGCCTGCCCCCATTGGGGGGGTATTTTGAGGCCGCGGTGAAGGCGGTTAGGGACTCTGGCGCAGATTGTTGGGAGACACCGTTCCCACCTTTAAGGAGTTAGCTACGGTATTTTGCCGCATTGAAGCTGTGTTGAACTCGCGTCCATTGTGCCCGCTGTCTTCGGACCCGAACGTCTTGGAGGCCCTGACCCCGCGCCATTTTTTGATTTGACAGCCACTTGTCGCCCTGCCGGAGCATCCTTTTGTCGATGTGAGCCAAAATTGGCTATCGTGGTTTCCGTTGGTGCAGCAGCTCGCTCAGAGTTTTGCAAGCGTTGGAGCTTGGAGTGTTTGCACATCCTCCAGCAGCGCGTCAGGTGGACTGATAAAACGCAACCTTGTCGGGATTGCCAAGTGATTAGCGGACGGGAAGGCCCGTCCGGGGGGGGTAGATGTTCGGTACCGTTTATTATCTGTGCGCCTAACGGAATGCGCGTGTAATGAAGTGACATCTGACTTGTCAAGTTTGACGTTGACACTTGACATCGCTCTGTCGATTTGCCGCTAAAATAAGCATGTCGCCGTTTTGGGTCTCGCGGCTTTTGTTGAAATTAATCCTTAAAATCGATCCGCTTGTGACAATTAGTCGTGATCCAGTTGTTTGATTGTTGATAGCCCCTAATTTGACGTTTGATAACACGGGTTTTGGACATATTTTGGATAAATAGTTTGAAGGTCAAACCAAAGTGACGCTATTGTGAATGAGTGATTTGAAGACCGCATGCTGTGACCTCCTCCAGCCTAATTGGAAGCGGAATCTAACCTGAAGAATACTCATAACGTCACGACACAATACAACATACACTCACTTACATACACGGATCCAGGTAATCCCAAGAAGCAGGTGGTGTCGCTCAACAGGTAAGTGCTTTTGTTGTATTTGTAATTGTTCACTTGTATTGTCTGCTCCGCGTACGGCGGACAGTACGCTAGCCACTCTTGTCTCTAGAGCCCCACGAACCAACTCTTCCACTGCGCACTTGAGATCGTATTGGGAGGCCTATCCTGGCAGCGTACAGATAGAAAACCGAAAAAAGTAACTTTTCAAACGAGCAAACCCAGTAGCGAAACATATACAACGCGAACTGGTCGAGTAAGCAAAAGACCATTAAAATATCGTTAAATTAGCAGTAACTAAATTGAGGTCAAATACTCGTACATCGAATGTCATTAAAAATATATTTGTCAGTAAATCTAAGACACTAGTCTACACATTTTAGTAAAACTAATTTAAGATAATCGGCTCAGAAAACATCCAACGTCCATTCAAGTCAAATGATGCGTAGTACATATGTGTAATTTTTTTTTAATTCATCAATGTGTGTAATAGTGCTAGTGTAAAACCCAGTTGTGAATGTATTTTTATTTTGGCGTCAGCATGACGAATACTGTGGACTCTCACGGGTGCCAATTTATTTTTGCAGAGTAGTTCGTCATGGTGACTACCCTTAAACGGTTAGTAGTAAGATTATTAAGTTGTTAGCATAAGATTTTTTTTATTGTATTTTTGTGCTAGAAATAAGTGACAAGATTTTTGTAATAAACGGACATACACTGCTGATACCCTTTTGTTATCGTAGCGTGATGATAAAACTTAAAACTTTCATTACAGTAGTCACAACATTGTTTAAAGTGTACATTGTAAGTTGCGCAAAGGCGCACAGATATCAGATTACGACATAGTTTATAGAACCTAAATGATGTATAAGCAAATTCTTTGTAACTTGTAGTACTGTTAGTCAGAAATGTGTTTGGTGATGTTATTTTGTTACATATTCGATTTTAGAATGATGATAGTACTTTGTAAAAAAAAAAATTGTTTTTTTTTTAAAAAAGGGAAGAGTAGTGTTGTGGGCGCTGACGCTTCATTTTGTATTCGAGTTAAATGCGCAGTGCCCGGCGACCGACAGTTCGCCCGCAGACACCATAGCCTATAGACGCGCTTACGATCTTAATACTAAATTCCTTATGTAAATCCTTTCGTAAAGTAAAGTACATATTCCAATCTAATCCGCATTTGATTTCTCTCCGTACACACACACCTAAAGACTATATACACGCACCCACTAAAAATGGATAGATTTATCAAGCTACATGTCAGACGGGGGGCTTGATAGATCTTCCTCTAATTGAATGCTGTGTTTTTGTTTTATTCTAGTTATGTTCTTACTAATATAGTTGGTAAGTTTTTTGGTAATACTAACACGCTATGGGCCTTCGATGCCTGAGAATAAACGATTTTTATTTTTTATTTATTTATTTTTATAATATCACAACCTTCGCGTACTAATGCTCAAGTGTGACTAAATAAGGTCTAAAAAAGATAAAACTACAAAATATTTTCAATAAAACCGCGTCAATGCATGAAAGAAAGTACCCGACGGATGAAGTAATAAAACACGTGTTTCGTCAAAATCCAGGAATTTGTTAAAACTCAAGGAATAAGCACTAGTAATCCTTTTGTTTTGTGTCAAAAAATCACAAAAGGTCATAAAACTTTATTTAATAGCCATTATTTACCGCAGGGAATCGGCAATCTTTTGTTTTGTTGGAAATCAGGTGTGCTTCCAAACTTTTGGACGGTAGTGTATGTACTACGATTTCACAAATAAATGTTTTATTTAATTCATTCAATCAAAAGTGTTCTTAAAATAAGATTAATTAATTGTTTTTGCCCTGTTTGCAAATTAATATTAATATTTGAGGTTTACAAATAGGGCTATTTATACAACTCATTTACCTTTCAATTCAATTTCTACATTTATATGTGACACATATAAATGTAGAAATTCGAAAATAAATCTGAAAGTAAACAAATCGTGGCTAAATAATAATAATTACACGGGTCAGTGGATGGTTAAGCTAAGACGCTGGGTCAATTCGTGGACGGGCGAGGTGACCATCCCTTACATAATTATCAAGACTTCTCCGTGCCTCGGAAAGCAGGTTAACCTCTAAGTCCCTGAGATACCACATTTGGTATAGACGCAATGGTTTTTAATTGTGTCTGTAATTACGGTAATTGACTGGTTAAACCTTTTTTCTCGGCTGTTATTTGTACATACATGTTTTATAGTTTGTATAAGTCGTCAGAAGCTCGAAAGTCTGACAACACGTCTTATCCAGGGGTATCGTATCACCCAGATCCTGAGTTTTTTTTTTTTTTTTTTCAGGATGGGAAATCATCAAATGACTTCTCCCGCTCTGGGCGGAGCGGGAGGGCGTGTCAGACTTTTACTGACTAAAACCCACCCGTGTTCCATCAGTTGCCCATGTGCCAGGGTCACGGTATCTCTTTCGAACAATCACGCGACCCCGGCAGGCATCGGTCTTAGTAGACCCCTTCACTGCTGCTGACATCTCTTTGAGGCGCGCGTGGAACACTGCGCGCCGTCGACCCGAGCTTGGTCCTTACCGGGCGGCGAGCTACCCATTGCTCGCCACCCGCAAGCTCGCGCCTATGGTGGCCGGGAGTCCGCTATGGACTCCCGACGCCCGGGGCGTCTCCTCCTGCGGTGGCTAGGGACGTGAGGGCGCAGTGACTGCCACCAGATCCTGGGTTGTTCAGGTCAGAGAGGCAGTCGCTCCATGTTAAATACTGGTACTCAGCTGCATCTAGTTAGACTGAAAGCCGACCCCAACATAGTTGCCAAAAGGCTAGACAGTTTAATATGTGTACTTTTGATGTTACATATAATTAAGATTATTCTATCCATCTATTTATCTCAGCATTTTTTTACTTCGATACGTTTTTTATAGCCTTGAGCGAAATAAGTTTTCTTGCTTCAATTTGCCAACTCACATAGAAACTAATTCTATGTATATTTTATTCAATTTGTTCTAACGTACTGTTTTATTTCTCAAGGGAAATTTCAAAAAGCCACGAATATTTTATTGTCCTTTTTAATTTCACTCCCAACTCTTGACTCATGTACACAAAATTTTTTGGAACATTTATTATTACACTGAATTTTGTATATCAACGTTGTGTTTCGGTTTTAGAATAGCCCAGTGCTTCTTAAGTACAGCAACAAATAGTGTTGGGGCTTCAGTGATCTTTAGTGAAACTCCCGTTTTGAGATATAGTTGTTCAAGTAGGGAGTGTGGTTGACAAAAATAATACAAAACACTGAATATCTTCAGAATTATTATGCAGGCGTAAACAAATAGTAATATTAATAAAATATGAAATGAGGTGAAAATATAACAAGTAATTTGATAGTTTTGTTTCATTTAGAATTGTATTGTCTTGTTTACATTAGCATTTTTTTTTGTAAATTTTAACGTCGAATCATTTGGTTGGGTATCATGAATGCGGGTTTAAATAGCTTAGTGTTTAACATTGTTTAACAGGCAGAAAAATACGCTTGAACGAATTTATATTAGTTTTATTAAACTCGTACCAATGTATAACCTAAGTTCGCGAAATTTTGATTTCGACGGCAAAGCGCAGAAATAGAGGTCTACGGCGTAGAGCGGGGTTTCTACGGCGTAGCATTTCGGGCTCTACGGCGTAACACCTAGAGATCTACGCCAGTGGATTGCACTGGTGGTGTAGACAAAGTAACAACGAAGCTTCATGTAGCACGTAGAGTAACAAAGTTCGCAAAATTTTGATTTTGACTACAAAGTGCAGAAAGGGAAGTCTACGGCGTAGCATAACACCTAGAGATCTACGCCACTGGTGTAGAGCAAATAATAACAAAGTTTAATTTCTATCACTGATACCATCAAAAAGACTTTCATTGTTCAAGAGAGCTTTCCAAATTAAAATAACACTAGCCTACACGCTATAATTCCCTGTGTCGGAGACAGTGACGGATGTAGCGTCGGTCGGTAAATTTACTGTAGTTTATCTGAACATAAGAAATAAGCTGAGGTACATTAATTTAAACGTGTATTTTACACGTTTGCGGCACACCACACGATGTTTTCCTTCACCATCTTGAGAGCAGTGGTAAGACCTATAAAGCCACATTACTTTAATAAAGCAGGGAATATTTATTGAATCATTAAAAATGCAATAAAAACAATTCACAAATTTAAAGCTTCAGAGCACAGAAAATCCTGCAAAATTTTTCATGCAGACATTCCAATTTACTAAAACGCAGCAAATCGTCGGTATTTTAGCAACAACGCTTATCTATAGGGGCGTCACACACTGAAATAAAATATGTAATGCATTTCGTACCGCCACACGTTGTAATTGAAAGTTGACGCAAGGTATACGCTTATAGCGAGCATTGCATTTTTCAACTCTAATATATTTTTTAGCCTTGAGCCAAATAACTTTTCTTGCTTCTATTTGCCAACTAACATAGAAACGAATTCTATGTATATTTTATTCAATTTGTTTACCTGAAGTCAATCTTAGAAATTTGATAAGTTCTACATTTCAAATTTTCAATTCATAAATTCGGTAATAGTATAATTAACAAGCAAACACACTGAAAATGACAAAAAAAAATATATGTTAAAACCTCATATCGGTGAACGCAATGTGTTGATAAAACGCTTGGTTTAGCAATATTTAATACTTTGTCGAATTGAAACATAATCTTACTGCAGTTTTGCATAATACATAAACATTGACAAATGTCGTCATTATTTAGCCAAAAGACGTCAATAGAGACAAGGTTTCAAGAGGTTTCAAGTATCGGTGAATACTTGTGATCTTTAATAGGTCACCCTATGCGCGACGTACCCACGCTGTGCCTTACGGTACGTGGTCCGTGGTACGTGGGCTACACAATGTAATAAAATATTCATTATTAGAAACACGATACAAGTTACAGATATTTTTTATTTTACAAAACGACACGAAGGATGATCCTATTGCTTACAACAATCTTTTAAAGACAAGCTTTGGATGGATTTAAGGGAGGACTCTATCTTCTATCTGGTGTGGAATGCCACATAACAGACTCCCTGAAGTATTGTCTGTAGTATTTCGGCCCGTCAGCTAACTGTTCTTTCAGTAGCGATCTTTTAAAGACAATATGTGGATGGATTATAGAGAGAAGGAGAGACAGTACCTACTGTAGGTAGTCTGTGGTGTGGAATGTTTTGGCACCGTCATTCATTTGATCCATGAGCGTGGTTTACTTTCACTTAGGTCAGATGGTGATGATAAGCTGTTTATGGGATAGTTAGAAAATTTATAACTATATATAAACCAATTTAGAACTCTGTAACTCTACACTAAATTTAAGACTCGATCATTTCTATATAGTTTATATACGACCATACTAGCAGTTTCCGCTTATAACTTGTACAGCACAAAAGGAAAGTGGCCATAAAACACGGTGGCTGTTTTGGATTTATACCGTTAGAGTAGTCCCGGTTTATGTCCCACGTAATGTGGTCACTTGAGCGCTGGATTAGCTGCGTTTACTTACGGTCTTTGGTTTTAGAATTGTGGTGCTTATGTCATTTGTAGTGGAAGAAATTAGAATGGAACAAGAACGTGTAGATGGTTTGGCACGGATAACAATTTAGCTCTAGAAATATGATCAATAGAGCACTAGTAGCTGGTTTATTATTTATGTTGTAAGAGTTTCATAGTATTTGCAATTAAATACCAGCTAGTGTGCCGTTGCAGAAGCTTCAGATTGTTTAAATTTTATTCACTGCTAAAATTTATTATACGTTTGCAGTACGAAATGATGTCTTGTAGATATTAGAGGAGGATTTATAATTTATATCGTTTTTTTAGCATTTTGTAATACGCAAGATTGGATTTTACTAGTACCACGCAAGATTTGACGACTTTTACTTGAAAAGTCAATCATCGAAATTTCTTTATTTTAATACAAGTTTAATATGAGTATGTAATGTATTTTACACAAATACTTTCCTACGCGATAATTAATTAAATGATGGTGGAAATCGAATTTAAATCCGATACGTACTTTAAATAAATGGCCTGAAAATTGGTGGCCAACCCGTCTGCCAAGTGTGGCGATTGCGGAAATAATAAAATGTTCCGGTTAAAGTGACGGTTCTAGAGGGAAGCCGATATCTTACAGTGGACGTCATTCGCCTGAACTAATGAAATGTCGCTGAAAGTTGCATTTTTCGATGTGTACCTATAATATTTTAAAACAACGGAACTACACGAAAAGCTACTTGAATGTAAAATATGTATTGGTACCAATATAGGACTTAACAATAAAGACCCAGATAATGAGAACCTAACGAAGCAGATTAAACAACAATTTATGAAACACAATTTGAGACAGACACTGCATTATATTTAAGTACCAGAATAGTTGATTTGTGAATGCATTTGCTACATAACTACACAAATTATCATGCATGTAGCTGCTAGCAAATCGGCTTATTACTGCGGCTTTGCATGTATGAATACGTCATGTATTATTTTAGTTTGAAGTTTGTAATTGAATTTGATGTATGTAAAAGCTGTAATGGCTGATGCTACATGCGTAAGAATAAAGTTATGGGCAAATAGAGTAGAAAATCGCTTGTGCCGATTGTGTCAACTATTTTGTTTGGAGCTATTTAAACTAGTACAAACAGTCGTGTACCTATTTTTTATCATTAAAACCGTCGCGCTATTTCCTGCTGTTTGAGCTGTTTCTAATTCGACACTTTTGAAATATTTATAAAAAATACAAAGCAACGTAGGTGGCACAAATAAAATTATGTCAAAAACCATTAAGGTAAAATAGTTCTAAAAAGTATTTCTAGGTTCATTGTTCTTATTCTTTATGGTGCCGGACGTAACAAATAGTACCATCCCATTTCTTAACGTGGCTGTCGTAAGAGGCGGCTCAGAGACTTGCTAAAGAAAGGGCAGCAGTGTTATCTATGCATTCTATCACCATGCTGCGATCGCCAACCCGCCTGCCTAGCGTGGCGATTATTGCAATCCTCCCCAAATTGGGGGAGGCCTATGTCCAGCAGTGGATGTATTTCGGCTGAAACGATGACGACGAGATTCGTTATAAACCAATTCAAAATACGTGTAAAAGTAATCCCACTTCAGCTTAATTTAAAACAGCATAAACGAAACATTATCTAAACACACCAATTGTAATTGCACCAGCATAAATCCTACTCCAAAATTCGCACCAACTAAATCACACGTGGCTCTCGAAATTCACCCCGGAGTCTAAAGTCGAGCTCGCCATCTGTCCGGATTTAACCATCCGGGTCCGTCCGACTTTCAGTGTCCGGGATTTGGAAATGCGTTAGTAATAAAAATGGAAAGTCTGGATGAAAGCGTGACTGTATACTGAATGTAGGATTGAAAGAAAAGTTGTGGGTTCGTGTAGTATTTTTGGAAAAACCACATGTAGGTTTAGGAATAGAAATAGTAGTAGAGTGTTTTTAGGGCATTCGACATGACTGTAGTCTGAGAGCTTGTTTGTCTCATTTTTATTTGAGTGAGTTCGTTCATTTGCGTTCAAATCGCCTTAGCTGGCCACCAAATACCAAAATCTACACATTTATTAGTTTGGCTTGTCGTGTCTGCCTGTGCAATGCAGACAGCGTTGCTCATCTAAACTACGCAACAGATTTTGATGTCTTTTTATCATCATTTGGAGAATTTATTTCGGAAGTTTATAAATTTATAATACATTAATATACTTAGCTATGCCGATTTCGGTGATAGTCTTCGTTTCCGACTGCTAAAGGTTACCAGCGTGTGCTCTGATGTGACAGTAAAGGTGCCGTGCATACTGCGGACACATTAGAATACCATTGAAGAATGATAATGTATGTTGGAGGTTGGTGTAGTCTTGAGGTTAACGCCGGCTGTCGAAATCTCTCGTCCGCTGGTTTTCAAAGTCATAAAACATTTTGTTTTAACAGACGCTCCCAAATAGGTCTATCATTTGACAAGATATACATCAGAGAGATATATATCATTGTAATACAGAAATCTAGATATTTTGGAAAGTCGTAAAAATCGTTTCAAG
Organism: Aporophyla lueneburgensis; assembly: GCA_932294355.1. NCBI lineage: Eukaryota > Metazoa > Arthropoda > Insecta > Lepidoptera > Noctuidae > Aporophyla > Aporophyla lueneburgensis. The sequence continues at coordinate 32,585,862 of OW028737.1, read as the reverse complement.
CAGAAGCTTGTCGCTAGTTTCAAATATAGTTTAGTTATTCGTTAATGCCAGTAACATACAACGTTGTATTAAAGGTGTGGTGAGAGTTGAGATACGATAAAGTCACCAATATAATTAGAGAAGAAGTTGCAGTTGAGTGTTGCTCAAACTATTATACGACTACGACTGGCCTGTTAGTCTAGTGGTTAGTGACCCTGACTGCTAAGACTGAGGTCATGGGTTCGATTCCCACCCAGGACAAATGTTTGTGTGATGAGCACAATCATTTGTTCTGTGTCTGGGTGTAATTTATCTATTATATGTATGTATTTAGAAATATTTAAGTATGTTTATCAGTTGTCTGGTTACCATAGTACAGGCTCTGCCTAGTTTGGGATCAGATGACGTCGTGTTGGTTGTCCTAAGATATTATTAGATTATTATAATCCAAGTTGGTGGATATCGAACGCAACGCACCTGGCACGCTGTCATTACTAACACGCCGAGGCGCGGCGCGGTGGCTACATGGAACAAAGAGCACTCGCTTCCACGGACTCCTCGATTTGCACTCAGACGATTCTCCTATCTAACATCATTTATTGTTTGGCCGGATCGTTTACATTTGTAAAAAGCAAGGCATTAAATTCCACAGTTCACTTTTATTTGCTCTCCGCGCTAACACAAGTAGTCTCCTAAACTATTCATTCGTACCAGGCACCCATAAAATTCAAGAAATAACAGAACTAAGTATTCAATATTTCATCCGACTAAAAACAAGTAATTTGCCAAACAAAGTAATTGAATTTAACTTACTGGATTGAGGATTGATTTATCTCTATTATGTACCAAGGCAACAGCACTTAATAGATGCTCCATTTATTATCCGAACGGTCAAGGTCATGTCCCAATTATAAACGAATTCGGCAATCAAAAGACTCAATTAACCCTTAAAATAGTTTATTCTAAAATTTTCCTTTAATTCAAAATTTTCTGATTAAAACAGATCATCCAATATCGTAATTTAACCAAATCAACATTGACAGACAAATCACATTTAAAACTGCTGGGTCTAAAAGCAATAAAGTTTGCACAAGGCTTGTTTTTACAACACAGGTGAGCACTTGGGTAGGATTTCTGAAAATTCATAGTATAAAGGGCTTATGCTGGTGAAGTCGGGGGTGGAAGGTGGAATTTCGTCATTTTTACCGATGGAAAACTTCATTGAGTGACAGGATTTTACGCAACATGCAACTCTCAGCCAGCGTTTCTGTTACCTTCAATATTTAACCCTGCCTTAAAAGCAAAAGTAAACAGGAATCTTCTGGACATACTCGTTCTATCATAAACGTAATCCATAGTTATGGTTTTCCTTCTGGCTTGATCAAGGTCAAGAGACTGACTATTAATTCTAGTTGAGCCATTTCGGAGATTAGCTCCAGGCAAATAGACACACTGGAATTTAAGAAATGTGATGTTATTGTTATATGTCTCGTATATACTTTCATAATCATTTACTAAAAAGCTGTTATTTTGGCATTAAAACAGACACATGAATTTATTACATTTTTATAAAAATAACATGCCTCTAGATTTATTTTAGCATTAAAATGAAATAACGATTTTCTTTTTAAACTTTAACTTTATCCAGGATAATCCAAATGAAAACTAAAAACGTTTTAACATTTTAATACAAGTAGCTACACAGTCAAGCATATAAAGCAATTAAGCTCAAACAAACAAACTCACTTTAATCCACTATGTACTGTAACGGTTAATATCTGCACAAATTGTACCTTGAAAAGTGTTTCACTTTCTCTTCTTAATCTCTTTGCAAAAGGAGACAGTGCTCGCAAAAATGTCCAGCATTGTTGACTAAAAATTTTATTTTGTCAGTCCCAACGGTCCTATAGAAAAAAATATTTTATTTTAAAAGCACCACCATTTTAGAGCAACTAATCTATACTATTATTAACATTATCTTTACTAATAATAAAAAGCTGAAGAGTTTGTTTGTTTTAACGCGCTAATCTCAGAAACTACTGGTCTGGATTGAAAAAAAAACTTTTTGTGATGGGTAGCTTATTTATCGAGAAAGGGTATAGGCTATTTAACTTCACGCTACAACTTAGAGGAGCGGAGCAGTAATGGAAAATGTTGCAAAAATGGGGAAAATCGCTCGGGTAGGCGATTCGACGCGACGGGAAAAGTCGGGGTAACAAGAAATTTAACGCGGGCAAAGTAGCGGGCAGAAGCTAGTTAATATTATAAAGCTGAAGAGTTTGTTTGTTTGAACGCGCTAATCTAAGGAACTTCTGGTCGGAAATTAAAAATTATTTTTGTGTTGGGTAGCTCACTTATTGAGGAAGGCTATAAGTTACAAAACATCACGCTACTTTCAAAAGGAGCGGAGCAGCAAACGAAAAATGGATGAAAACTGGCAGGCAGTGCGATACGACGGGAAGGGGAGTGAAAATTTGACGTGGACCATGTTGCGAGCAGAAGCTAGTTAAGGATATAATTCCACTGTTGAGACAAAGCTCTCCTCTCGCACTAGCCCAATACGTACGGGTTGTTAGATATCACAAGTTATCCACTCTGGCACAGCCTTACTCCCGCTATCACTGCGTGTTACCTGATGTCCTTCCCAACTTCATTTGAGTTCCTGAAGATTATCGACTATCATCTTCGTATTTTGGATAGACCTAAAGAAAAAGAAGTTAATTAATCCAATATTCTCGACACTTTTACATTTTCATGTCAAACTTCATCCCTATTATAACGGTACAATTGTTGAGTGGCCATAAGTAAAACTAACGGTGCCATTTTGATTTTTCAACACAATGTCTGCGAAAATTTCACAAATGTTGACCAACAACGCTTTCTATCAATTTCACATTAAAATCGTATCAAATGTCATTTATAATCAAACTAAGTTGAGAGTCAGCCATTTTTGAACGTCGAAATTACGTGAAATAGTCTCCGAAAATGCTCGCTCTACACCAATCTTTACTGGGAAGACGAAGTGGTGCAACAGCTCCAGCAGCTCAACTGTCTGTTTAGTTAGATCAACTTGATTCTATGCAACAGTAACGAATTAATATTCCAAATCGAACAAAAATCCTTGCGGCATATTGATTGAGTATCGCGTGTTAGCCACGGATGCTTTTTCAAGTTCCCTACTCAGAAACAGGCTAAAGAATTTAAATATGGAGAGGTCAGATACTCACGGGATGTTGGGAGCCAGGGGATCACCACACTATCACTCGCAGTCGTATTTCACCATAGTTTTTGTGTTTTCTTTTTCACCGCGCGTATTTTGGAAATCGGCCGGATTTCTCGCTAAGTTCGAACTAAAAAGTCTTCTTTCACGCCGTTAGATGGCGGGGGCGATGCGTCGTCCTTGTCGCACTCACAGCGATGGGCGAGTGCAAGTGGCGGCGAATTTAAAACGGGAGGAAAAGGAAGGACTGAGGAAAGCATCCTGAAGCCTGTTCCCCCAAGAAAACTCCCCAAAGAACTGCTTTGTTATAATCGCCACGCTTAACAGGCGGGTTGGCAATCGCATTATGGTAGTAAAGTGCATAAGACATTTTAAACATCGAATAATTTCATTGTCAACTAAATCTCTAAAACTGTTCACCCGTATGTCTCATAAATAAGCCTGATACATTGCATCGCGTCTCTGAGCGTCATATTTTACGTCTTAATCTCGCGTTGTTATTACTCTTAGTTTGTGTTTATCCCCACATTTATACAGGGATGAAGTTCTCTATCCTTTGCGTTTATATGTATGGATAATAATAAGATTTGGTATAATTTACTAAACGTGTTGGGGTCCGGGGTGTTACCAGTGGCGTGCATTGTATATAGGCATATAAGCAGTGCGTATTTCGAAAAATCATTAAAAGACTATCATATACATTTTAATGTGTGTGTCCCGAAATTATTATGACAGTAACTAGATTATCATACCTAAAAGAAAGAAAACTGTGTGTATTGGCATTATACATCATTAAAACAAAACCCGCAAGAAAACGAAATGGAAGGGCTTGTCAGAATTTTACTGACTTAAACCCACCCGTGTTCCTTCAGTTGCCTATATGCCTGGGCCATGGTAACTCTATCAAACATCTCGCGACCCTGGCAGGATACTTCCTGCCAGGGTCGCGAGATGTTTGATAGAGTTGGTTAGGCTAAGAGATAACGTTTTACTTAAATGTAAATATGTAAAAATAAATCAATAATATAAATTTTAATGTCAAAGTTTTTAACTAAACGCATATGAAAGTACGAGCCTCAATCATTACTGGGTCTAAAATTCCATATCTGCTTTAGGAAAACCACAAATTGTAACCGTTGCAATATTTGTACAATATTATTCCTCTCAACCAATATTACTTCCAATAAATATAGTTAATGATAGCCCGCCTGTATTCTCCCTGGTTTCTAGTTAAATTATGCACATAAACTAGATAGGTATACACCGACCTTTATGGACCTTGTTAACGTAACATCTGTTAATATATTGCCCGCAATGGATTCAGGATGTTGAGTGAGTCCATATTTAGGTATATAGTTTGATGTTATAATTGAGGAGCTTGTTGCTAAATATTAACAGATGCTTGGGGTCGATCGCCAAGCTTAAGCGACACTTGCCGAGGTCAATCTGTGGATGCATAACCATCTTTTTAGACCAAGATCTCTCAGTGTCTCAGAGAGCATGTTAAGCCGTAGGTTCTGGAAGTCATTCTTGGATCTTTGGCAGTCATAACGGGTCGTCAGAAGCCCGAAAGTCTGACATTCAATTCTATCAATAGAAGAAGCCTGACTTTCTATGAATTGCGCAGAGCCGAGCAGAATTCAGTGATAGCACATGTCAAGTGATCGTCACTAGCCACCTGAAAGCTAAATATGATTACAATAAATTTTCGACAAAATATCCCTTGCGTTATTTCATTTTCTGACTATAGACCCATAGTAGTTGCCACACAAATACTGTTGAATTGAATGTATCGATCAAACAAGAGTAAAATACACCTCACTTACAAAAAAAAAAACATGATTTTATTGAGACCTAGCGTTATAAAGACTTCCGAAGACAGGTGCGGCCGCAATAGTGCAATGCGACTCTACTAGAAAAAAATCAAAGGAATTTACACGGATATTAACCTACTTGTGAGTTGCATCCCGCTGGTCTACGGGAGCGTTAAATGTTCATATTGATCAATTCTAACTCGGTTATTAACACTGTGTGAAGTAAAAACTCCAGCGCAAAATAATACTAAGGAATATAATTTGTAAGAATTATGATGTCGCATACGTCAGATTGCTTACAAATTATATTCCATATTGCTCACTAAAATGTTTCAATTTAAAATAAAAAGAAAAGAAAGTAAATAAAGTTATCAACCCCCGCAATAAAGACTCAGCTGTGGTTTACGACGGTACTTACACGTTGAAAGAACTATCAAGTACACCATTGTAGTGTTTATATTCCAAGTATTCAAGAAAATGGAGATTTAAATGCATATTCCTTTCTGTTTCGTAGACTAATAAACTTGGTTAGTACCAAGAAGCTGCTATAAATAGCGATTTCATCATAGTTATTCTACGCCTAATTAAATTTCTATTCTTACGATAAAGACAATATAAAATATCGTTAAACAAACGTTAAAAAATATAGTTATACAAGCGATAAGAAATATCGTTAATGTTATATGTCGTTAAACAAACGTGTGGTACTCAGATAAGATTTTATTAAATGATATTTTATGTCACTAAAAGCACAAAGATAGAAAGAAAATACACTTAATGTACACAAACAAACAAGCACAAAATATACAGTAGATAAAAAATAAGCTAACAGTGTAAAGTGCGATCAAATAATAGTTGAAATAAAAGTTTAAAGTGCGCCGGTGCGGCGGCATCGTGCCCGTACACCTATACATAGCATGATCAGCCAATAATTTTCCCAATGTTACACGGGATTGGGCCATAATCTACCACGCTGGCACAGTGTGGGTTGCTAGATGGTCACATGTCATCGAAATTCAAGTTCTAGGTCGTGACGGTTTCCTCACGATGTTTTCTTTCACCTTTTTGAGAGCAACGGTGATGAAATAATTTATACAAGGTAAAGCGCGCGAAAGGTTCGAACTCACAACGTAAAACTCGTAAATCGTTGTCGTTACCACTGGGCCACCTCTGGTGTCTGCCTATTATAGATAGACTTGATGTTGGATCCCAATGGCGACGGCACCCTGGAAAAGTATTATTAATCAATGGTCAAACAAGTCCTACAAACACAATATAGGTTCACGAGAAACAAATCACAATATTATACTCGGAATTCCTTTGGAAGTGCTCACACAATCAGGTCTCATCGAGTCTCGCCTTTGATATCAAAAATACTCATGAAATCCATTTGAAGCTTCTCTTCAATTGGTTCTTGTAAAACTCGAGGACCAGAAGTAATCAAAATGCTTGAATTTTTTGGCTCCTTTTATATTCCGGGCATTATTGCTACCAATACGTAGAATAATTAAGAAAAATGTTATGAATACTACTCTTAGTTAAACTTATAGGAAAAAAATATTGAGACGTTAATATAACATGCGAAATGTGAGTAGAAGTTTATACGAAAAACAAAGAGGAAAATATCAAAGGGAAATCATAAAAATTGTTTGTGGTTCGGACAGGCCGCATTGCCATGTTGTATTCCAATGTTTTGAATAAGACTACAAATGTTCATTCTATATATTTATCTATCATGGTTTTCATTTTGTTTATCAGATGGCTGACCTATTTGTGGCGAAATATAGTTGAGAAAAAGCAGTCTGGCAGTCATACCAGCAATCGGCATTATCATACAACGTGGCAACTTTTAAAATAAACTGCACTCAAATCAGTTCACCCGTTTAAGAGCTACGGTGCCACAAACAGATACACATAGCGGTCAAACTAAAAAAAAACTTTTTTTTGCGTCGAAGTTAAAAAATAATTGTGCCCCTGACACTTATAACTCTTCACCTACTTCACAAGTGTTTAAGAGGTAAAAGAAAATTCTAGTTGGTACTTAATTCAAATAATTCTTTAACCCATTTTCACACACCCAACACCTACACACCATCAAAGCGCATATATCGCTAGCATTTCACACGTCGTTTTCACTAGCGTTTATAAATCTAATCTGAATGTTGGTCGTAATGGCAGAGGGCCCTTGGGACGCATAGTGCCTGCTATTTCATTGCAAACGTTTTCAGCTGCGGGGAAAACCTTTGCAAAATTATCTTTGTTGGTGGCTTGATGTTTATGTTGTAATGTAGCTTCGTCTGGATTTGAGATATTTATCTTTACGTGTGTTTATTTTTAAATTATTTGAATGATTGTCGAAGTTATGGGTAAATAAACGTTGCTCTGAACATGGAATTACGTAGGAACGTAGTGTAGTTATAAGAAATATCAGTATTATGGTGTAAAGTTCACAGAAGTGATCGGTATCGTAATTTAAAAACAATAAAATAAAATAAAAATTTGAAATTTCTGAAATTATACTTGAAATAAATACACCAATATTTGATGTTGACTCCAAATAATTTTTAAGCATAGCTTAAAAATTATTTGCTGATATTTCCGCAATTATTTATGCAATATGCATAGCTTCTATCGAGGGCCTTGAGCGCGGGGACCGAATCCAGAAATTCCGTAACGAAAAAAAACCTCACGCTCCCCACTCCGACGGGCACGGAGGTGTGGCTTGAAGGCCGCGCATTGTCTAACGTCGTTTCTTTTCGGCAGTCTTCGACACGGTGTTTGTGTGCGTGCAACTAGCCGTATTGTACGACTCTACGAAGCTCGCACGAATCGAGACGAGCTGCTCCGAAATCGGACGAATACATAAGCAGCTGTTTAAATAAATTCATTCTTCATTATGTATATAACAGAAGCCATCGAACCAAGCACGTGTACTATTCAGTACTTTTGTTTTTGGTGTATAGATAATGCACATGAATGCCGCGCAGAGAAAGTACATATGATATTTTATCTATATAAATGTACATCGCGCAAAATTCGATAATCACTTCTTAATATCGTTATTTTTTTTTAAATGAATAATTTTGTTTTGGTGTGTCATTACACTATTTATACCTAATTATTTATGCAATAGCTTTACCGCGGCAGTCCCCGAGTGCCACACGTCTTTTTTTCTAGCAGTGTTCAGAAATTGATGTTTACTACATCAGCGAAATATAGCTAGTTAATTTGAGCCTATAGAAAAAAAAAACGTTGTCACCATAATATCCTCTTGCGCGTTTTCGTACATCTGACAGAAATCCTAAACGACGTCAGTAGATTTTTTACTCAAAACCGCAAGAAACCTGCCCCCATGCACAAAACCTTTTTCGTCGACAGGCACTTAATAGCACATTCGACTAAATAGTCCATTTGCACGAATTACTCGCCCGGAATGGGCGAATCGACAATTTTCAAAAATACACTTCGACAAAGAAACTTATCAGGCAATTAGCACGTTTTAATTTTGTGTAAGGGAGTTAGTGTACTTTTTCCTAGCTTTTCGTTGTTTCCTGGATGTTTTATTCAAAATGTGCCCATGTTATATGCTAGCAGGGTTTGGTTTCCGGACTTAGTCCTTAGACTGGACCATTGTGCGTCAAAAAGTCCCCATTACGTAAGACTTATTTATGAAATTGTCGATTCGCCCACAATTATACAAATTTCCCAAAGACAAAAAAAAACTAATTTAAAAGTGTCCATTCGCCCTTTCCGGGTGACTTCGTGCGAATGGACCACTATGCCGCACATTCACAGTAACACATCGCCGTCCCGCACTCATCCGCAAATAGCACAATATAACACCTAAATGACAAATGCCGAACGTTTTTCATGAGCATTAAACAAATCGTCCCTTCCGATGTAATAGGGGTAGGCAGGAAATTGTGCCAAGCTGTCCGAGGTAAGTGTGCTCATATTTATAATGGTGGGCATTGTATTAAGATGTGGTTTTGCTTGTCCAGTTTATTGGGGTCTCTTTTAGATTTTATTGCAGCATGAGGTTTTGGGATCGAATCATGAAAATCGACGTGACCTTTAGTGTATAATATTTTCTTGTTAAGTAATGTTCTGTCTCATTAAACTTCTAAGATGGCAAATGTTGTTTAGCGATTCTTGGCTTCGTTGTTACAGCAGAACTGGTCGACTTTGCGGGTTAACCTACGCTTGCCATGGTCGGCCTTTGGATATATGATCTTTACGTACCGAGAACCCTCAGTACCCCAAAAAGCAAGTCTAGGCTGTCATTTGTGTATGATTTGATATTCGTTATGGGTTGTCAGAAGCCAGGAAGTTTGATAACCAATTTAACCAAGAGGTATTGTATAATCCAGTAGTTACTTGGGTTGTAGGCTAAGACAGGCAGTCGTTTTTTTTTTTTTGTAAAATATTGTACTAGTGTTCATCTGTATCCAGTTAGACTTGAAGCTGACCTTAACATAGTTGAGGAATAATCAGATGACGATGACAAGATCTTAAAAGAAATTGAATTCGCGGCAAAGTAAGTTAGAAACTATGTTCAGTAGTACGCTCTCTTCCTTAAGTAGACATACTTTTGCTATGTCCACGTTCACATCGGGTCATACTCACGCGCTGGTAACGCAAATGACTTTTTTAAAGGTCATCATAAATAGGGTCAGTTTTCGCTCGTCTTGGACGATATCCTTATACCATGTCCAAATGTAATACAACCAAACTAATAGCCCAACATCAAAAAAACAGCTGCCAAACATTTTTCATGAACATTAAACCGTCATGTGTCGTACAATCAACTACACGGTCACGCTAACAATTTCAAATCGCTTTTATGTACGAAGTTATAAGGTTGGTTTTTGTAGTTCAAGTGAGACTTGTGGCTGACCGTACAAGGAAACTCGTGGAGGCTCAAGGTGAGGATGTGTTGGTATTAAATCATTGTTAATGTCTTGGATTAGCTCGCTATCTTATGGATATTGGAGTAATAAAGCTTTGGCAATATTAACGGTGTTTTTCTATGGTGTTGTGAGAAAATACAAATTGCAACAACCGTTTGGAAATTAATAAAATCGTAGTAATGGGGGAAAATTTACGGTCAATTTATGTTATTTAATTGATATCGAAAATAAGTGGAACAGTGGAGTGAAAAATTTTCTACGTGGTAAAAAAAAATCTTTTTCTATGAGGCAGTAAAAAATACTTTCACACAGTTTGTCGAATCTCTCCAAAGACTCCAGAGTTTTATCGCAAAGGCATGAATGAACTTGCGATTAGATGGCGGCAATGTATAGATAATGAGGGTAAATATTTTGATTAAATAAATATGTTACATCTTGGAAAAATACGCGATTTTATTTTTCATAAATCGGCAATTTTATACTTTATAATATATACTTTGAGTTTGTAGCACACTGTTTCATTCAATACGTTTTCAAAAGCAATACAATTTAAACACATAGTAGGAAACTTTTCAGAACCAAAAATGGAGGCAAAATAATACATTGTTACCAAATATACAGCTCCATAACACCAGTAAGAGTCGCTTGGAACAGCCAAGAGTTTACTGCAGAAATATGTTATGTAATACATCGTAAAATTTACTGTTACACCATCCGCTTCCTTATGACGTCACGGCCGCGTCACAAAATGTGCAAATCACGTGAACACAGCTGATAATATCGTTTATTTACCAATAGACCTGGACAGACTTGCGACATGAATGTATGTTAAAGACAGGATTTGAAAACAGTTGTTTCACAATTTTATAAAATTTACCTGGTTTAAGCCTGATTGGACATTATAAGTGTAACAAGTAAAAAACATCGATATAAAGTTTAAAAAAAATATCGATTAATAATACACAAAAGATAACATTACATAAAATCACGCCTTGTTTTCCCGATGGTTTGGGCAGAGGTGTACATAAAGAATAGTCACATTTCGCCAGTTAAGTTTAAATCCCTAGCAAAAGGGGACGAGTTTATTGCCATTAACCAGGCACAAGTTCAGACTCCGGGCTGCTACTGAGAAATTATAGATAGAAAAACTAAATAACACTTTCTTCGACCTGGGATTTGAACCCAAGGTTTTGTGCTCAGCAGTAGCAGTTGGATTGAATTTTATGCAATTAACTTATACGCTACTACTATCGCTACGAATACATGTAGTAAAATGCATAAAAATCCAAACGAGCTGTATGCCTAATAAATATTTCTGGATTAGTCGTTTCGCTCACAAATAAATAAACTTCGTGCGAGTATCCTATAGAACACAGTATAAACTATTTCAAATGATCGATTTGACCGATTCGGTCGAAAAAATTCGTATGAAGCAACTAATGAGCCGATCAATTTAATTAATTACAGTGTCACTTCATAAGTCGCACGTCTGTACATTTCCTTATTTCTACGACACGCTGCGTTTTGACGTCACAAGACGGATGGTTTGACGAACGATTAATCTTGGTTTACACGTCACTGACACTAGAAAAGTGTTTGTTAATTGTTTACGTCGATAATACTTGGGATGAAGCTGAGGAGAAGTTAACATGGAGCTTGTGGGTAAGTATCGGATCGATCGATCAAGGAGGTTTTATTCTTGGTGACCGTATTGTGCTCGTCATGATTTTGGTTGTAAGTCCATTATTAGAGATACAGTTGTGAATAGTTTCATAATAAAACCAGACTGTTATTGTCTCACGGTGCACTGCCCGTGTGGCGCCGGACAGATAGAATAGTATCACCCCGTTTCTACCCGTGGCTATCGTATAAAGCAACTAAAAGACTTACTAGAGTATGGGCAGCAGCGTTCTCTGTGCATTTTCCCGCCTGCCAAGCGTGGCGATTACGGCAGAATACCCTGGGAGGAGGCCGGGACGTCTTTTTCCAGCAGTGGATGTCATACGGCTGAAGTAATGATGATCATGATGATGATGAATATCCCACTACAAGGCAAAGATCTCTCTTCATAAAGAGAAGGCAAGGGCACATCGATCACCCCACTTGCTCCAGACGGGTTGGTGGTTCAGACTTCCATTAACTACAAGACAAGGTTACTTCTAGGTTTTATCTTCACCGATGTCGGTGGTGTCTAAGATAAACTTAGAAAGTACATTTGATTTTTTTTTTAATGGTACTTGCCCGGATTAGAACTCACAGTCGCACATAAAAGGCGAAGCCTTAACCACTAGGCCATCACTAGTTTACTACAGTTATGTCAACGATTCAACCGTTACCGTTGCGTTATTTACAACATCGTGAACGGTATGGATGAATTCCTCTCACCTATAGTCTGTGCCAGATGTGAAAAAAATAAAAGTCGTTGACACCCGCCTTTTTTTTTTTTCAGGATGGGAAATCATCAAATGACTTCTCCCGCTCTGGGTGGAGCGGGAGGGCGTGTCAGACTTTTACTGACTAAAACCCACCCGTGTTCCATCAGTTGCCCATGTGCCAGGGTCACGGTATCTCTTTCGAACAATCACGCGACCCCGGCAGGCATCGGTCCTAGTAGACCCCTACACTGCTGCTGACATCTCTTTGAGGCGCGCGTGGAACAGTGCGCGCCGTCGACCCGAGCTTGGTCCTTACCGGGCGGCGAGCTACCCATTGCTCGCCACCCGCAAGCTCGCGCCTGCGGTGGCCGGGAGTCCGCTATTGCCTCCCGACGCCCGGGGCGTCTCCTCCTGCGGTGGCTAGGGACGTGAGGGCGCAGAGACTGCCACTCCCTCACGCGCCCCGCCTCCTCCTTCGCGAGCATTACTGCTTCGCAGAAGGAGGTGACGGCTTTTCATTCCCTCTCGCTCCGTACCATGGCTCGCACCAGGGCCGGACGCGAGAGGTCGCCGCCGCCGATCGCCTCCACGAGGACACGGCGGTGCTCCGCCCAGGCAGGGTACACCTCCACCGTATGCTCCACCGTGTCCCACCCGCCTGCCAATGTATTCAAATTACCGTTTTGACCGTGCTAGCGACACTTTCTTTACATTTTTTTCGTATCGTTTTAAAATATTTGAATACATTGGAAGTCAACAACTTTTATTTTTATCTTATCTGACACAGACACATGAACAACAATTTAACTTACTTTTGAGGATATGTAATTGCCAACTTCCAAACTCTGGACTGGTACTTTGAAATTCATATTGGAAAAACTCAATAACAGGTTTTCCGACTTGAGAATCAAACTCAGGACAGGACAATTTTTTCGAATATAAATGATTCAGCAAAATCCTTCAAGAAGGGGGCTGGATACATTAATTGGATACATTTAAATTTTGGCGTTTATGTTGAAAGTTTATAATTCAATTACTGAGGCATATTTATGGAGGCTCGGATTGAAGACTTTCAAGCCATCAGGACAAAGAGAACGACTTCCTTATTACATCGTATTCTAGCAAGCTCCAATAGCTTTCGGGAAGTCATAACGGACAGGTTAACCTATCTTTTAGACACTGGATTGCACTCTATCCGCTCAATTGATTTTATTGATTTTATTTTTATGAGGGTTTACAAACATAGTTCTCAACTACTGGATGCTTGAAATAAAGATAAGATCAGGCGCATGACCAACAATTTAACTTACTTTTGAGGATATGTTATTGCCAACTTCCAAACTCTGGACTGGTACTTTGAAATTCATATTGGAAAAACTCAATAACAGGTTTTCCGACTTGAGAATCAAACTCAGGACCTCGCTCAGTAGCGCTTACGACGAGACCACCGGAGCAGTAAAAGGCCCCATAAAAATATATTAACGAATAAATATTGTCACTGTAAAGTGTTTAATAAAATTCCAAGTTTACTGAGCCGTGAGGAAAGAGTAAATTTTCCAATAAATTACATTAAAACCTTGGCAAATGTATTAATAGATTGAATAATTAGAACGAAAAAAGCTTTGTTATAGAGGCAATTTTCTATATCAGGCTTTGAAGAATTTACCTTACCATGCAAATTAATGACGCTAAAGCGACCCATCATTATCTGCTTAGCCTTTTCTGAACCTATTGGGGTCAGCTTCCAGTCTAACCAAATACCGCTGAATACATGGAGTCTGTCGGACCTCCGCAACCCAATTACTGGGTAATACGATATCCCGTGGTAAGACTGGTTATCAGACTTTCGGGCATCTCACGACCCATAACGACAGTGAAAGTGTTACCAATGATAGCAGGGACCTACGCCTATCTTTCGTGCTACATTCTATGCATACATGCTTTCCAAGGCACGAAGGAGATTTATTAAGTAAAGATGGTCAGCGTGCCATGAAGGCGAACCAAACTGCGGTAAGCATTGTTTCATTTAATCCACCAACCCATGCGACTGTTATTACTTAGCCACAAGCCAAAAATGTATATTTGTAGTTACCTACCAACACAACAAAATTGTTCGTCCCACATCACAAAATGTTTACGTTCACATAATTTATAAATAACAAGGCATCAGCCTACGGCGGCTATATCCACTGTTGTAACCAGAAAGAACTTGAATTTCTATTAGATATTGACACAACAAAAACTGATATATCCCATGTCACCATTGGTAAAACACGAGCAAAAAATCTATACGGCAAAATGGGCCATGTCTGCCGCGAGGCTTCGTTCCTATATTATATGTTGAATAATTTAGTTCCTGGCGTTGACAACGCTAAATGAATTGAACGTACAATATTAATTAACTACGGATACTGTAATGGATTAAAAGCGGCTTATTTCAAAAGGGGTCTATTTAGATAAAGGAAGTGGTACCACTTCCTTTATCTAAATGAAGAGCTATTACGTAAAATTTTAGATTGTGTTAAAGTTACTTCCTGGCAATTCGAAAGAGCTAGAGATATAATTGAAATAAATTTGTTGAATTCACAATTAAAGTCATTACAACTTGCCCCTAAAACTGGTAAAATAGGACACTAAGAATTTCAGGTTATTTATTTCGCTGTCCTCAAGTTACATAAACAGTTTTCCAATGATAACAGTGACCTTTGCAGTTGGACTATCGTCAACTTGGGCCGAAAACAATTACGAGATCCCAACCCAAATTCATTTGCTAGCAGGAAACAGTTCATTTATAAAATCTTTAAGGATCTATTGCGAGGCCGTGCCTGATACCCACAGCCTCAACGATATACCCAAATAAAACCCAAAACAATCAGCCGCCGCTATATATTAGGGGGAATCCCAAACAGACATGATAATATATCGTACGTGATGCCATAAAATTGTTCAGAAGGTCGATTCCATACAACTAGCGAACATATAGACATGCTTTACTTATAGCAAATAGAGTACTAACGCTAAGCCTATACTATATCTCCGTCAATAGTGTACGCACTCACTGGTTCTTCCATGTGTGTTTGATGTGATTGGTCGAGTTTGATCGACAACGTCTGATCATCGTTCGGCCGATGATGGACTAGGTGTACGTAAGCTGTGAGAACACCGTATGTACACGTCTATGTGTGCGTAAGCCTGATATAATCCTATGTCATTTGTATGAAGCTGCCCTTCTGTAATAATTTCTGATAAAGCTGAGAAATGTTCTCCACACCCCAAGGAAACGGTTGTTCTTAGTCGCGGATCACTGTTTCCTCATAACGAGGAATGGCCGCAATTTTTACTAACAAAGTACAATGGAAACATTTGAGTTGGAAATCATGAAGTGAGTCGCGGTAAAAAAATCTTTGAGGGTTGTTTAACTTTTGGGTTTTCGGGGTCGTCGAGAGTTTAATTTTAGGTTTTTGTGTTTTCAAAGTTGAATAAATAATATTGGAAATGTAACCCTTAGTTCCTGGAACTAAGTCTCTTTTTATCGGAAAAATCTTGAAAACTGCTTTCAGAATACTGTTTTCTGCATTTCGGTAGTTATAAAGACCAAATTTTTCGACAAATGATACTGCTGTTTTAACGCATCAATAATCTGACTTTTTCTTTCTTTGTTTCGCTGTGTCAAACTACTGAAGCAATTTGAAACTATCGCAAAACACTTATCTCACAATAAATCAGGGAACTACTGTACTGTTTAAAATTCACATAAAAAACTCAGTTTATTTAAAGTTTCGGATTATATTTGAATTGTAAAATACAAGACTTTGTAGGGAAAAATTTCGAAGCAAATGAACTTTTTGAAATTTATTCGGAGCTGGAGAAATAGTTTTAAGATAACGAGTGGGGGGAGTTTAATCTTGGAATTGTGTAATTTGTGAAGTTCTTCCTTGATCTGGGAAACTGGGAATTGAATGAGGCGTCAGCTGCTTTCCGTAAAGTTTTTAACCACTTCACACACTCACACCACGGCCCTGTACTGTGAGAGCTAGCACACTATCACATTGAAACGAAATAGATTAAGTTTAACAGAAAGTTTGAAGGTCTTTGAATAGTTATTAAGATTGCTTTTAAAAGCGGGTGTTTCACTTAAGGTAACAATACCTTCCCGCCTACCATCAGGTCATCTATTCTGCGTATCACAAACAGAGAAATATGATACAGTACAATATCCGGTTATGTTCCGATATCATCGTAATCATAAATCAGATTATAATCAGGAAAAATGATCAACGAGCAACACAAACAAATTAAAAAATAATGATAAACGAATTCGGATTGCAATCAGAAAAAATTGAATATTCTCCTTATCATAAACATCACGCGCTGTTCTTCCGAAGGGCTGGGCAGTGGTGTACCTATAATACACCCACACCACCCATTCTTTTTTAAACGCATATTACGAACTTTTCACTTCTCATGAAATAGGACAATGCTTGGCTAGCTGCTAAGTTTGAGACTGATAATGACATTTAAACCTTTATTACACTTTGGTGTTTGTCTTATATGATACAAGAACCTAATACTTCGTAAAGAGATTTAAAAGATTATTCGCAACGACATATTTTCTCTAAGCTCGCAATAATTTATTTTCCGTCGCCTCCAGTATTAATAGTGTAGACAGTAACTAGGTAACTAAGTCCTTCAGAACTTGGCCTCAGAACTGGGATCTAGGGCTTAAGAGTTAGGTCTTAATGAAAGCAGACTTAGTACTGACTTAACGTTATTTTACAGTATAATCTCATCTAAAGCGAAAGCTTCCCAATCTGCTTCTGATTTTCGGAGATGTTAGCAGAGATTACCGTTTATTTAAGTAGTGATGTAATATTTTTGTTTAGGGAAAGATCTAATAAAGGAGTCTTTAGGTGAGTACAGCTTATGAAGACTTAACCTTTTGTGTTTACACAGGATAAACCCTGTCAAAATTATGTGATCACTTTTGTTTTTGATAAACCAGTCAATAATGATGTGTTCATTTTTCTTTTGTTTTCTGCGGCATAATAACGTAACACACTAAATTTTACATGGCGATTGCAATGCTATTCATTTCGACCAGAAACTTTCAGAAACATTCATCTACGTCGCTGTACAGACAAATTTTAGGGTTCCGTTGCTAAATGGCAAAAAAACGGAACCCTTATAGATTCGTCATGTCTGTCTATCTGTCTGTCCTTCCGTATGTCAAAGCCACTTTTTCCGAAACTACAAGAGCTACGCTGTTGAAACTTGGTAAGTAGATGTATTCTTTGAACCGCACTAAGATTTCACACAAAAATAGAAAAAAAAACAATAAATTTTGGGGTTCCCCATACTCAGAACTTCATCAAACCCACACGTGTGGGGTATCTATGGATAGGTCTTTAAAAAAGGTATTGAAGTTTTTTTTTTTCTAATCTATAAATAGTGTGCGCGAGAGACACTTCCAAAGTGGTAATGTGTCCCCCCCGTAACTTCTAAAATAAGAGAATGATAAAACTAAAAAAATATATGATGTACATTACCATGTGAACTTCCACCGAAAATTGGTTTGAACGAGATCTAGTAAGTAGTTTTTATTAATACGTCAAAAATCGTGAACTGCAATTTACCTTTAATTCAATCAACTCAAATATAAAAAAAAACATACAGAGTTTATTATAAGTTACTTAATATTGTCTTTAATTTTACTTATTAACTTAATATTAATTTTGTCTTTAATTTTACTTATTAACTTAATATTAATTTTGTCTTTAATTTTACTTATTAACTTAATATTAATTTTGTCTTTAATTTATATACTATTTTATTGCCTCAAATTGTAATGTTATATCACTTTCTTTTTTTTTCTCTAAGCAGATGTTAATATTTCTACTTGGTGGCTATTTTTTAACCGACGAAAAAAAAAGGAGGAGGTTATCAATTCAAGGTGGTCCCATATAAATTTGGAAAACAAAATCGAACCCTAAGGGTCGGAAAACAGGGGATGATTGATTGTTCACTCACTGATTGTAATGTATAACCACGCATAACTTTATACAGAGTAGTCCGATTTTGATAATTCTTTTTTTATTGGATGGGGTAAACCTTGCCAAGTATTATTAGTACATTCAAGCCACAAAAAATATTAAATAAAAACTTTTTAACAAAAAATTAAACCGCCGAAAAAACTGAAAAGCATAAAATAGTAAACCTTAAAATTTTGAGTCGGCGCTGAAAAATCAATGAACAAAGATCACTCAAAGCGCTGACTCATAATTTTAAGGTTTATTATTTTATGCTTTTCGGTTTTTTCGGCGGTTTAATTTTTTGTTAAAAAGTTTTTTAAGTATAAATTATTTGAGGGTTTGGCGCTGATAGCCGAAATACAGGCTTTTGCCTAGTGTCTAATTCATTTGTTTAAAGAAAATATAGCCTATAAGATGTCTGCAAAATTTTAAATTATTATCGAAATAAAAAAATATTATTATTATTATAGTTAAAGAAGGGGTTATCAGTATTTGGATATCAATTGAATATGATACTAGCCAGATATCTATTATTGCTATGAAGTATACACAACAATATTCACAGTTGGACGTTCGAAGTCTAACAATCTATAGGTACTATACTAATCTTATAAAGCTGAAGAGTTCCTTTGTTTGTCTGTTTGGTTGAACGCGCTAATCCCAAGAGCTGCTGGTTCGAATGAAAAAAAATCGTTTAGTTTTGGGTAATCAATTTAGTGTGGAAGACTATAGGCTATATAACATCACACTAAGACCCTTAAGGGATGAGCAAAAAGAAAAGAGTCAGGAATACGATGCCCTCACACGAGCAGGCGATACGATATGACGGGGTGGGTCGGTGGAGCAAAAAAAATTACGCGGCTGAAGCTGCAAGCAGAAGCTAGTACTAATACTGGGTGTTAGTGTAAACACCGTTATCCTTGAAACCAGTGATTTGGTTTCGTTAATAGAACGTAAAATCAATGAAAAAAAAAACAACTTTTTTTTTTAAAGAAAATCTGCATTTTTCCTCAAGAATATTTCACCCTATGCGCGAGGGCAACAAACTTCGGGAACTACACCGCGTTGCACGACGCGACGCCGACACGGGTCGCGACCCCGCAGTCAGTCAGCTGGCAGTCTCGCTAGCGATCGCACGTAACGCCGCGTCTTAGCGTCCGTCGCTCATTTCTCGCGCGTGAATTGAGTGTGTTACAATGTCTTACACAAATGAACAGTGAACCGAAATGGCTCGGCTTTACGCCATTGCGGGTAATAATCTGAACGGGGCGCGTAGGATGTACGCAGAATTGTTCCCTGGACAACCTGTGCCAAACCGTGAAACGATGTTGGCGGCGCGCAACGTACCTACGGCCAGTTCACTGTGCCGGCGGTTCAATTTTCAATGTTTCCCACTGGACACTATGGACAATACTCTCCTCAGCGATCGTCAACATCCATATCATTTCAGCCGGTCCAAGAACTAAATGATAACGATCGCATACCACGGATGGTATTTTCGCAGTGGCTTATCAATAATCTCGATAACAACAGAATGTTGGACGGACCCCATTTTGAACACGTGTTGAGGTTAATGTAGGTCGGTAAGTGTTGATATTTTATTCAGTCAGTGTAAATTTAATTTAATTTTTAATTAAACTGTACATAAAATTGTGATTAACTTTTTAAATACGCTAAAAGTACCTACCCAATGGTTTGGTTTATTAAAAACAAAATGTTTTCAAATCATTTAGAATCCAAAGCCATTTCGAATCAAATTTACGTTTAGACTCGTCACGCAATACCAAAGGTGGCTGTCCTAAGCCAAGATAAGTATGATGGGAAAGTTACATCACAGGTAATGTGTATTTATGTGTTGTGTGGACGGGACGGCTGGCGATCGTTGTAGTGATTACGTCACTGATGCGCATATCCATGAATTTGCGGGCGGTCTGGGATAAAATCCGTTATAAACCTTTTTAGGAAAATACTTTTTTTTTTTTTAACTCGCTCTGTTATTTTATATTTAAGTCAAATTACCCATGGGTTAAGTGACAACGGTGTTTACCCTTACAGTCTGTATAAAATCCTAGTAATATTATAATGTTAGCACTTGACGTCTGAGTTTGTTACGGAATTTCATCCCAGTCAAGCTAGAAAATGCCAGCGCCTTTGCATTTTAAAATATTGATCTACAAATTATTTACGTGCAAAATTGCATTAAAAGATCTTCTTGCATAAATAAACATTTTAATCGAATCTTAGATAGTTATTAATATTATAAAGCTGAAGAGTTTGTTTGTTTGGTTAATCGCGGTAATCTCAGGAACTGCTAGTCCGAATTGAAAAGTTATTTTTGTGTTGGGTAGCATATTTATTGAGGAAGGCTATGTAACATCACGCTACAATTAAAAGGAGTGGAGCAGCAACAAAAAATGTTCGAAAATTGGCAGGCAATTTGATGCGACGAAAGGGCCATGGGAGCAAAAATTTGCTATCATTGCAAAAGTTTACACAACAATTCGCAATTGAGATTCTGACCCACATTTGAAATGTACATATATTCAAAAGCAACGTACCGACTACCTCACTACAACCTTGTAGTAGACCTTATTCGTACATGAAACTTAACTTCTAAATCCAATTTAAATTCCCAAAATTCTAGTCCAAATTCTAAGGTTGCGGGAGCAGATTTACTACAGACGTGCACATAAGGCCACTATTTCAGTAATCTGTGCTTAGAGTGCGAAAACATATGGAGATTACGTGAGAACACCTAGACAGTTGTAGTGTTGAAGGGTGGCTGGTGAGAATGGGAATGTTGGCGCGTATGCCGAATGTACATAATTCAAACATATGTTTATCAACCCCTCTAGTTACGTTGGAGCACCTAGATAATATTATCCTAATAATATTATAATTGAGTAAGTTTGTATGTGAAACTGTTTGTTACTCAATCACGCAAAAACATTAGAACGGTTTTGGATGGAATTTGGTATAGTTTATAACCTGCCAAGCAATTACGAAACATACTGTCGGCAGCAAACGTTTTTATTTTGATCGTGCAATAACTTCACTGTTTCTTTTATGTTGTTGAGCGGACAATTTTTTCGAATCTATATGATTCAGCAAAATCCTTCAAGAAGGGGGCTGGATACATTAATTGGATACATTAAAATTTTGGCGTTTATGTTGAAAGTTTATAATTCAATTACTGAGGCATATTTATGGAGGCTCGGATTGAAGACTTTCAAGCCATCAGGACAAAGAGAACGACTTCCTTATTACATCGTATTCTAGCAAGCTCCAATAGCTTTCGGGAAGTCATAACGGACAGGTTAACCTATCTTTTAGACACTGGATTGCACTCTATCCGCTCAATTGATTTTATTGATTTTATTTTTATGAGGGTTTACAAACATAGTTCTCAACTACTGGATGCTTGAAATAAAGATAAGATCAGGCGCATGACCAACAATTTAACTTACTTTTGAGGATATGTTATTGCCAACTTCCAAACTCTGGACTGGTACTTTGAAATTCATATTGGAAAAACTCAATAACAGGTTTTCCGACTTGAGAATCAAACTCAGGACCTCGCTCAGTGATTGCGCTTACGTCGAGACCACCGAAGCAGTAAAAGGCCCTATAAAAATATCATTATGGGAAAATATTGTCACCGTAATGTGTTAAATAAAATTTCAAGTTTACTGAGCCGTGAGGAAAGAGTAAATTTTCCAATAAATTACATTAAAGCCTTGGCAAATGTATTAATTGATTGAAGAATTAGAACGAAAAAAGCTTTGTTATACAGGCAATTTTCTATATCAGGCTTTGAAGAATTTACCTTACCATGCAAATTAATGACGCTAAAGCGACCCATCATTATCTGCTTAGTATTTTCCGAACCTATTGGGGTCAGCTTCCAGTCTAACCAAATACCGCTGAATACATGGAGTCTGTCGGACCTCCGCAACCCAATCACTGGGTAATACGATATCCCGTGGTAAGACTGGTTATCAGACTTACGGGCACCTCACGACCCATAACGACAGTCAAAGTGTTACCAATGATAGCAGGGACCTACGCCTATCTTTCGTGCTACTTTCTATGCATACATGCTTTCCAAGGCACGAAGGAGATTTATTAAGTAAAGATGGTCAGCCTGCCATGGAGGCGAACCAAACCACGGTAAGAATTATTTAATTTAATCGACCAACCCATGCGACTGTTATTACTTAGCCACAAGCCCAAAATGTATATTTGTAGTTACCTACCAACGCAACGGACGCAATTGTTCGTGCAACATCACAAAATGTTTACGTTCACATAATTTATAACTAACAAGGTTCAGCCTACGGCGGCTATATCCACTGTTGTAACCAGAAAGAACTTGAATTTCTATTAGATATCGACACACCGAAAACTGATATATCCCGTGTCACCATTGGTAAAACACGAGCCAAAAATCTATACGGCAAAATGGGACATGTCTACCCCGAGGCTTCGTTCCTATATTATAATTATGTTGAATAATTTAGTTCCTGGCGTTGACAACGCTAAATGAATTGAACGTACAATATTAATTAACTACGGATACTATAATGGATTAAAAGGGGCTTATTTCAAAGGGGGTCTATTTCTGTATCACTTCCTTTATCTAAATGAAGAGCTATTACGCGCAATTTTACATCGTTAAAGGTACTTCCTAGCAGTCCAGAGGAAGCTAGTGATATAATTGAAATAAATTAGTTGAATTCACAATTGATGTCATTACAACTTGCCTCTAAAACTGGTAAAACAGGACACTAAGAAAAACAAGTTATTTATTGCACTGATCGTTTCATCTAGTTCTCAAGTTACATAAACAGTTTTCCAATGATAACAGTGACCTTTGAAGTTAGACTATCGTCAACTTGGGCCGAAAACAATTACGAGATCCCAACCCAAATTCATTTACTAGCTAGGAAACAGTTCATTTATAAAATCTTTAAGGATCTATTGCGAGGCCGTGCCTGATACCCACAGCCTCAACGATATACCCAAATAAAACCCAAAACAATCAGCCGCCGCTATATATTAGGGGGAATCCCAAACAGACACGATAATATATCGTACGTAATGCCAGAGAACAGTTCAGAAGGTCGATTCCATACAACAAGCGAACAAATAGACATGCTTTACTTACATCAAATAGAGTACTAAGGTGAGGCGTATACTATATCTCCGTCAATAGTGTACGCACTCACTGGTTCTTGATGTGATCGGTCGAGTGCGACCGACAACATACGAACATCGTTCGGACGATGATGGACTAGGTGTATGCAAGCTGTGAGCTTACCGTACGTACGTGTCTATGTGTGCGTACGCCTGATATAATCCTATGTAATTTGTATGAAGCTGTCCTTCTGTAATAATTTCTGATAAACCTGAGAAATGTTCTCCACACCCCAAGGAAATGGTTGTTCTTAGTCGCGGATCACTTTTTCCTCATAAAGGGGAATAGCCGCAATTTTTACAAACAAAGTACAATGGAAACATTTAAGTTGGAAATCATGAAGTGACTCGCGGTAAAAAACAAATCGTTGAAGGTTGTTTAACTTTTGGGGTTTCGGGTTCGTCGAGAGTTTAATTTTAGGTTTTTGTGTTTTCAAAGTTGAATAAATAATATTGGAAATGTAACCCTTAGTTCCTGGAACTAAATCTCTTTTTATCGGAAAAATCTTCTCCATTTCGGTAGTTTTAAAGACCAAATTTTTCGATAAATGATACTGCTGCTTTTAACGAACCAATAATCTGACTTTTTTCCTTCTTTGTTTCGCTGTGTTCAACTACTAAAGTAATTTTAAACTGTCACAAAACACTTGTCTCACAATAAATCAGGGAACTACTGTACTGTTTAAAATTCACTAAAAAAAAGTCAGTTTATTTAAAGTTTCGGATTATATTTGAATTGTAAAATACAAAACTTTGTAGCGAAACATATCGAAGCAATGAACTTTTTCAAATTTATTCGGAGCTGTAGAAATAGTTTCAAGATAACGAGTGGGGGGAGTTTAATCTTGGAATTATGTCATTTCTGAAGTTCTTTCTTGATCTGGGAAACTGGGAATTGAATGAGGCGTCAGCTGCTTTCCGTAAAGTTTTTAATCACTTCACACACTCACACCACGGCCCTGTACTGTGAGTGCTACCACACTATCACATTGAAACGAAATAGGTTAAGTTTAACAGAAAGTTTGAAGGTCTTCGAATAATTATTAAGACTGCTTTTAAAAGCAGGTGTGTTACACTTTACAAAACATTACCTTCCCACCTACCATTAGCTCTTCTGCGCTGAATATATCTCTAACAGAAATACGTTACAGTATAATATACATATATCCAGAGTAATGTTCCGACATCTTCGTAATCAGAAATCAGATTATAATCAAGAAAAATGTTAAACCAACGACACAAACAAATAAAAACTGATAATAAATGAATTCGTATTACAATCAGAATCATTTAAATATTCTTCAACATCACAAACATCATGCCTTATTTCCCGAAGGATGGGGTAGAAGTGTATCTATAGTACGTACACCACCCATTGTTCTTATTAACTTTTCACTAGGGATGTTATGGATATAAAATTTCGGATACGGATTGGTTACGGATGTAGAAATGATTATTATACCGGATACGGATAAGGATACGGATATGAAATTATATCGGATTATCCGTTAGTTTCGGATAATTTCGGTTACGAATATTAAACTTTTAAGGAATTTCAAAAGTAAAATACAAATAGCTAATAAAATGGCTTTTTTTAATGTCAGCATTTGGTAGGAATTACAATCAGTGTGTGAGTAATTATTACAGCTATTTAAAATAAAAATTATTATAAATATATATTGAGTGTTATCTAATCTACCTAAAATAAAAATGTAATAACAAATCCGATATTATCCGAAACTTTTATTTCGGATTCGGATACGGTTACGGATAAATTTTTATATCGGATATCCGATAGTTTCGGTTACGGTTACGGAGCTCCCTAACATCCCTGCTTTTCACTCATCACGAAATAGGACAACGCTTGACTAGCTGCTAAGTTTGAGACTGATTATGACATTTAAACTTTTATTTTATTTCGCTCTTTGTCTTATAATTATAATACAAGAACCTAATACTTCGTATAGAGATTTAAAAGATTATTCGCAACCACATATTTTCTCTTAGCTCGCAAAAATTATTTTCCGTCGCCTCCAGTATTAATAGTGTAGATAGTAACTAGGTAACAAAGTCCTTCAGAACTTGGCCTCAGAACTGGGATCTAGGGCTTAAGAGTTAGGTCTTAATGAAAGCAGACTTAGTACTGACTTAACGTTCTTTTACAGTATAATCTCATCTAAAGCGAAACCTTGGAAATCTGCTTCTGATTTTCGGAGATGTTAGCAAATATTACCGTTTATTTAAGTAGTGATGTAATATTTTTCTTTAGGGAAAGATCTAATAAAGGAGTCTTTAGGTGATTATAGTTTATGAAGACTTGATCTTTTGTGTTAGGATAAACCTTGTCAAAAGTTATTTGTTCATTTTTCGTTTTCTCAAATCTCAAATTCGGCGTAATAGCGTAACACACTTTACATGAAAATTAATTGCAGTGCTTTTTAGGTTACGCTATTTAGGTTTTCGAGACTTTTTTTCTAAGCCTATAAATCAATGAATTTTGAATTCCCTTTAAAGCCCTCGCATTTGTGAAGTGTGAAGATGAATGTAAGTGTGTTACGAATTTAGGTTAGAGTAGATTTGTAGCTGTCCCCCCCAGTGGGTTCCCACATTGACGAGGCGGGGGGGCTCAGTAGCCGTGGTTTGGACACCCACGGTGAAGCTAAGAGGAACCCGAGGAGGGGCCGCTCGTCAGGGCTTTTCCTCCCAAAGCCGACGACGTAGCGGCCAACACGTAGGTTGCGGTGTCGTTCGTCGATATCGTAAATGAGGCGGGCCGCGATGTCTTAGTATCTGAGGCATCGCGGCTGGGGGTTGGAGGCCGCGGCGAGAGAGGAGTGCCGGTTTTGAGGTGCGCCGCTCTCCCTACCTTCCACGGCATGAATGGGGTTGCCGCCGTCCGATGGCGTACGCGGTGGGGTCGTAGTGGAGGAGGAGTGCAAGTATAGCGTTGGCCACTCTCCCTATCCCCTGCGGCTGAAATGTGTTAGGCGGCCACAGTCCTGACCCGTCGCAGGGGGAGTAAGAGTGCCATACACGGGGTCGTCTGGCGCCCATGTGCTTATTGATCCCCGGGGTGGTCGTGGCATGCTAAGTGTGTTCTGACTTTTTATCCCGGTAGTATGTTCCCGCGGGATAATTTCCGACTTCCACGCGGGCGAAGCCCAAATTGTTGTGCCCAAATGTTAAATATAGGTATTCAGATACATCCTGTTAGACTGAAAGCTGACTCCAACTTAGTTGAGAAAAGGCTAGGCAGATGATGATTTGGAAAAACTATTTGTATGGAGCTACAGAGGTCCAGTTAAAGAAGGATAATCTGTGTTTTGATATCAACTGAGTATTTCACTAGCCAGGATAACTATCATTTTGTTTATAAAGTTTGCAGAACAGAATTCACAATTGGACGTTCGTAGTCTAACAATACTAACAGAAAATCCTAGTAATATTATAATGTTAGGATTTTTAGAGACCCAGTTAGGGTAGCGGATTTGTTCGAAAGGGTTAACGTGGTCCTGGCATAGGCAATTGAAGAAACACGGGTGGGTTTTTGTCAGTAAAAGTCTGATACGAATTCCTGCTCCATCCAGAGCGGAGAAGATATTTGATAATTTCCCACCCCAAAAATAAAAAGGATTTCGAAAGAACTCTCAGACGTCATGATCTCTTAGACCATGACGTCTGAGTTTGTTTTGGAATTTCATCCCAGGGATCAGTCAGCTAGGAAATGTTGGTGCCATCCGGTTTTAAAATATACACCAACAAAACATTTAAATACCTGTAAAAGGGTCTTAAAAGATCTTCTTACATAAATAAACATTTTAATCGAACATCATACAAGTCATTGCGGAAGTTTGCACAACAATCTTCGCAATTGAGATTCTGACCCACTTGGGATATATATTTCCAAAACCTACGTACCGACTAACCCCACCACTACCTTGTAATAGACCTTATTCGTAAAATTTCACTTAAGGTAACTTCTAAATCCAATTTAAATTCCCAAAATTCTAGTCCAAATTCTGAGGTTGCGGGAGCAGATTTACTACAGACGAGCACATGAGGCCACTATTCCAGTAATCTGTGCTTAGAGTGCGAAAACATATGGAGATTACGTGGGAACACCTAGACAGATGTAGTGTTGAAGGGTGGCTGGTGAGAATGGGAATGTTGGCGCGTACATTACATAGGGTACGTGAATGCCGAATGTACATAATTCAAACAGATGTTTATCAATCCCTCTAGTTGCGTTGGAGCACCTAGATATATTATCCTAATAATATTATAATTGAGTAAGTTTGTATGTGAAGCTGTTTGTTACTCAATCACGCAAAAACATTAGAACGGATTTTGATGAAATTTGACACGTCCAGCTAGGCAATTGCAAAACACAGCATCATTAGCAATCGCTTTCATTTTGTCACTGCTGTAGGGCCTCTGACATGGAAGTTCAGATTGATGGCTTCCAAGCTACCATGAGAAAGGGAGCGCCTTCTTATTGACCTCCTTATTATCTGTTGTTCTGTATGCGTTGCTCGGATACGGTGCAATACGGAGGCCGCTCTCCAACAGCTTTCTGAAAGTGAAAAGCGGATTGGTTATCCTGTCTATTTCTTAAACTCTAGATCGTACTCCACCCGCTCATTTTATTTTGTTACATTTTTATGTTATACATACATAGTTTTAAGTACACAATGAATGCTATGAAATAAACTATTTATTATATAATATTGTACATTTTCATGCGTGAAAATGTTACAAATCTTGTTCCACAATTATTAATAAGAGCAAAACCTATTTTATAGTTATGGAGACTGTGTTAGCATGATAATGACGACTTTTTACTTAATTTTCCTTCGCACTCATTACCTTTGTCAGTTGTAGGTAATTATAAATAAATATATAATGATAGACGTTAGACGCTTTTGAAGAAATTCTGTAAAAGACAACCCTCCGTTGGTACAGGACTTTTGCAAGTTATGGGAACAACGATCTTGAACAATGAATTTTGGTGGGTAAAGTAAATATGGATCGTAGCAGATGCCACCTGTTGTAGTTTCTGCCTACCCCAATGGAAAGAAAGTGTGAGTTTATGTATGTATGTATTTGTAGTAAAGCATAAATCAATATCGAAAATAAAATTAGAGAGCAAAAGTCTTTAAATACAACTACAGACTGTAAGGGTAAACACCGTTGTCACTTAACCCATGGGTAATTTGACTTAAATATAAAATAACAGAGCGAGTTAAAAAAATAAAAAATCCTAAAAAGGTTTAGAACAGATTTTATCCCAGACCGCCCGCAAATTCATGGATATGCGCATCAGTGACGTAATCACTACAACGATCGCCAGCCGTTCCGTCCACACAACTAAATACACATTACCTGTGATGTAACTTTCCCATCATATGGCTTAGTACAGCCACAAATACCTACCGTGACGAGTCTAAATGTAAATTTGATTCGAAATGGCTTTGGATTCTAAATGATTTAAAAACATTTTGTTTTTAATAAACCAAACCATTGGGTAGGTACTTTTGGCGTATTTAAAAAGTTAATCACAATTTTATGTACAGTTTAATTAAAAATTAAATTAAATTTACACTGACTGAATAAAATATCAACACTTACCGACTTACATTAACCTCAACACGTGTTCAAAATGGGTTCCCCGTCCAACATTCTGTTGTTATCGAGGTTATTGATAAGCCACTGCGAAAATACCATCCGTGGTATGCGATCGTTATCATTTAGTTCTTGGACCGGCTGAAATGATATGGATGTTGACGATCGATGAGGAGAGTATTGTCCATAGTGTCCAGTGAGAAACATTGAAAATTGAACCGCCGGCACGTAGGTACGTTGCGCGCCGCCAACATCGTTTCACGGTTTGATCACATCCTACGCGCCCCGTTCAGATTATTACCCGCAATGGCGTAAAGCCGAACCATTTCGGTTCACTGTTCATTTGTGTAAGACATTGTAACACACTCAATTCACGCGCGAGAAATGAGCGACGGACGCTAAGACGCGGCGTTACGTGCGATCGCTAGCGAGACTGCCAGCTGACTGACTGCGGGGTCGCGACCCGTGTCGGCGGCGCGTCGTGCAGTTCGCACGCGGTGTAGGTGTAGTTCCCGAAGTTTGTTGCCCTCGCGCATAGGGTGAAATATTCTTGTGGAAAAATGCAGATTTTCTTTTAAAAAAAAAGTTGTTTTTTTTTCATTGATTTTACGTTCTATTAACGAAACCAAATCACTGGTTTCAAGGATAACGGTGTTTACACTAACACCCAGTATAAGCCTTGAAATTTAATGAATTAGTCACCGTGTAAAGACTTTAAAAAAACACGCAGTCAAGTATAAAAATATCTAAATGAAAACAAAGACGAATGAGTAATGATGTAATTCTGAATCGAAGGGTCGTATTTGTTTTTGGCAATTTCAACACAGAAACGGACTACAGCAGGACAAAGTCCATACGTCCCTTTAGCCAGAATCTACCCCTATTAGATAAACGAAATTATATATATTTTAGTGCCAATACCGTCCCTGAATATGAAGCCACTACTTCAGTAATCATTGCTGAACGCAAGCTAACGTATGAAATCACTTCGGTACACCTGCGACACGTTATTGCTGAGGGTTGACAACCTCTGGGTTATCGAGAAGAATAATAATCATACGAAATATTGTAGAATTCGCTAATCCAATTCTGTTGATAGGTCTTTGTTGTCTACTTATAGTATAGAACTCCGAAAACAGATTTTTTTGGATTTACAAGTGAAGTATTTATTGCTCTCGAATTTAATAGATGTGTAATCCGATGTAATTTTCTCTGCTATTCATCAATTTCATATTTTCTTTTGTCAACAGAATAATCATCTTATACCATTACCATTGCTGGAACACAGGGATACTATCTGTGAGAGCTACTGGGCCGTCATACACCACGCGGGTCCGGAGTGAGGTTGTAGATGTCACACGGCTTCGAATGTGTGATTATAAGATTATGTCGGTTCCCTTCCGATTATTTACTTCACCGTTTGTAGAGCAGTGGTGATAAAAAAAAAATTAAGCATAGAAAAGCGTCTACCTAGAATCAACCCCATGACAAACAACTCATATCTAAGTCGGGGCCGAAACCACTGATCTCTATAGGTCATCTTTCTGTCTATAGTAACCATAATCATCTTCTGAAGCAGCTCAGTGTGCATTTCCGACGTTTGGCTCCCAGACTGGAGCGGGCTGGGGCTGCATTAAAGTGGCTCCTGCCCAATCTGGGGGGTCCAAACGCCTCCTGCTGGAGGCTCTACACGGGGATCGTGCGGTCCATAGCCCTCTACGGGGCACCGGTTTCGTCGCCCTCATTGAGGCTGCACCCAGCGCGCCGGTTGAGTGCAGCTCAGAGGGTCATGGCCATCGGGTTAATCCGGGGATACCGCACGGTCTTGTGCGAGGCGGCGAGCCTCCTTGCCGGAGTGCCGCCATGGGATCTGGAGGCAAAGGTCCTCGCGCACATGTGGGAGTGGCGCGAGGAGGCGAAACGCCGGGGCGAAACTCCGCTGCCGCGACAAATCGCGGCACGGCGGACAGAGCTCCGGTGTGATCTCATGGCGACATGGCGGGTACGATTGTTGCAACCCAGTGCTGGGCACGCTACAATTGCGGCGGTAAGTCCCCTCTTTGAGGAGTGGATACAAAGGCGTCACGGCGTCCTCACCTTCCGCCTGACGCAGGTTCTCACCGGGCATGGGTGCTTCGGTGGGTTCCTGTTCAGGATAAAGCGGGAGGATACGTCCGGGTGTTTCCATTGCGAGGATCGTCTGGAGGACACGGTGGAGCATACGGTGGAGGTGTGCCCTGCCTGGGCGGAGCACCGCCGTGTCCTCGTGGAAACGATCGGCGGCGGCGACCTCTCGCGTCCGGCCCTGGTGCGAGCCATGATACGGAGCGAGAGGGAATGGGAAGCCGTCACCTCCTTCTGCGAAGCAGTAATGCTCGTGAAGGAGGAGGCCGGGCGCGCGAGGGAGTGGCAGTCTTTGCGCCCTCACGTCCCTAGCCGCCGCAGGAGGAGACGCCCCGGGCGTCGGGAGTCCATAGCGGACTCCCGGCCACCGTAGGCGCGAGCTTGCAGGTGGCGAGCAATGGGTAGCTTGCCGCCCGGTAAGGACCAGGCTCGGGTCGACGGCGCGTAGTGTTCCACGCGCGCCTCAAAGAGAAGTCAGCAGTGTAGGGGTCTGCTAGGACCGATGCCTGCCGGGGTCGCGTGATTGTTCGAAAGAGATACCGTGACCCTGGCACATGGGCAACTGATGGAACACGGGTGGGTTTTAGTCAGGAAAAGTCTGTCACGCCCTCCCGCTCCGCCCAGAGCGGGAGAAGTCATTTGATGATTTCCCATCCTGAAAAAAAAAGCAGCTCAGTGCTGAAAAATATCTTCTCATCTATGTATTAAAGTCCCTTTTGTATCTGTGGGTGGGACCATGTTGTTCTTCTAAACCATGCGACAGATTTCAATGCAGATTTGACAATGATTTGGATCATTTTATTTCGGAAAATTTATGTTTATATGAAACATATAAAATAATAATAATATCTCGTAATTTTGTATTGTTGTTCACTAATATAAAAATAAATTCCAGTCATACATCATTATTTCCAAACAAACTTATTGCTTTGAATTTGAAATAATACCAAAACAAATTTATCTATTAAAAGTTTCAACCCTAAAAGTTATGTCATCCTTTATCCCTTGGGCGAAGCAAGTCAAATACTTAGGTGTGATCCTCGATCACCACCTTACCTTCAAGGAGCACATAGTGATGGCTTATTCGCCCGTCGCATTCGCTCTTAGTAGGCTTAACTTCATTCTGATTGCCCGTAGCAAATTGACCCTTAGGTGCAAACAGCATATCTATACCGCGGTCATACGTGTGCATATTATGACTTATGCGTACGTAGTATTCGCGCACACTAAGCCTCATCACATCCATAGAATTCAGACCCTTCAAAATCGTTTCCTTAGAAAAATTACGCCCCCTTAGCCCGCCCCCGCCCTGCGAGGCGGCGAGCCTCCTTGCCGGAGTGCCGCCATGGGATCTGGAGGCAAAGGTCCTCGCGCACATGTGGGAGTGGCGCGAGGAGGCGAAACGCCGGGGCGAAACTCCGCTGCCGCGACAAATCGCGGCACGGCGGACAGAGCTCCGGTGTGATCTCATGGCGACATGGCGGGTACGATTGTCGCAACCCAGTGCTGGGCACGCCACAATTGCGGCGGTAAGTCCCCTCTTTGAGGAGTGGATAGAGAGGCGCCACGGCGTCCTCACCTTCCGCCTGACGCAGGTTCTCACCGGGCATGGGTGCTTCGGTGGGTTCCTGTTCAGGATAAAGCGGGAGGATACGTCCGGGTGTTTCCATTGCGAGGATCGTCTGGAGGACACGGTGGAGCATACGGTGGAGGTGTGCCCTGCCTGGGCGGAGCACCGCCGTGTCCTCGTGGAGGCGATCGGCGGCGGCGACCTCTCGCGTCCGGCCCTGGTGCGAGCCATGGTACGGAGCGAGAGGGAATGGGAAGCCGTCACCTCCTTCTGCGAAGCAGTAATGCTCGCGAAGGAGGAGGCGGGGCGCGTGAGGGAGTGGCAGTCTCTGCGCCCTCACGTCCCTAGCCGCCGCAGGAGGAGACGCCCCGGGCGTCGGGAGTCAATAGCGGACTCCCGGCCACCGTAGGCGCGAGCTTGCGGGTGGCGAGCAATGGGTAGCTCGCCGCCCGGTAAGGACCAAGCTCGGGTCGACGGCGCGCAGTGTTCCACGCGCGCCTCAAAGAGATGTCAGCAGCAGTGTAGGGGTCTACTAGGACCGATGCCTGCCGGGGTCGCGTGATTGTTCGAAAGAGATACCGTGACCCTGGCACATGGGCAACTGATGGAACACGGGTGGGTTTTAGTCAGTAAAAGTCTGACACGCCCTCCCGCTCCGCCCAGAGCGGGAGAAGTCATTTGATGATTTCCCATCCTGAAAAAAAAAAAAAAAAAAAAAAAAGCCCGCCCCCGCCCGGCTATAGCTGAAACAATAATCTCCATCTAGATCTCACAATGCCCAACATCCAGCAGTTGATAAACGCTTTTTGAACCGTTTCTTCTACTCTGCAAGTACCTCAATCTCCTGATCCCGGCTATATCCTCACTATTCCTGATGACGCTAGAACCCTTCTATTGGAGAGTAGTTAACTCACTATCGCTCTCAAGACACCCCATCACAGACCACCGTCTTTCCTTCCTCAACGCCGAGGCTCGCTACGACGTCCCAATCCATATCCACCCCGACCCGCTTGCTCGTACCAGCCAGCAACCTTGAGCCTGTAGCTTTAAATTTGTCCCTAAATAATAATCATTTCGACCCAGTCCGTCCCTTGCTGCCCTCTATCAGCGATGCCCTATGTCGCGGTCCAAAGGGGCACCCTAAGCGAGTAGTCGCTCTTATTTTTAAGTTTTTAAGCCCTGGCTGGAGGCTTTAATTTATTAACGAAGCCACAAGCAAGCCCGGTTAGGCAGCCGACAACTTCATAGGTTGACCTGCAAGATGTCATTCCAGAAAAAAGAAAGACAGATGAAACGCGATAATTTGAAATCTAAGATTTTTTAAGATTTTACGTAGTTCCCAGGTTGATAACACAGCATCTGATCTATGAATTTTTTTGTTGACATTTTTTTCGTTGCTCTATCTATTATAATCAAGAAAATCGACAAAAGAATAGTTTCCTCTCCTCTAATTCAATTTTCATCTAGTCTAAATCGACATTCATAAACAGTTTTATCTCAATTACAAACAATTAATCATTTACGACAGTAATTAATTAAATTAGATCCACCTACGCGTTTAACAGAGCACATTACTGCCACAAGAGCATCCTAACACAACATTCCTCTATAACCTATAAAGGGATTATAGAAATAGTACACTAACGCGCGTTCATTACGGATTGTCGGAACGTAATTATTGATAACATAATAATTGTATCCTGTTGTGCTAGACACGGCTGTACTCAATTAATTAACTTAATGTACGTTTAGATGGAAAATCAATATGTTGTTTTGTTATTTACCTGTTACTATGACACTGCACATTTAAACTTACTCACTTGATCGATCGACCCGTGCTTCTGTTATTTCTTAGTCACAAGTCCTTTTAAATCAAAATATGGTGACTAAATATTGGTTACTAAACACTCATGCTGACGAACGAACGTAAACCCTCCCTTATATTGGTTATTCTATAACCTAGCTGGGAATGCAGCACCTCACAACCATTTCAGTTGCAGTTTTAGTACATTCAATATGTCAACCCTTTAAACTGTACTACAATGCTCTTATGATGAATAAACAATTTTTTTTTAAATAGTTTTTGAAATTGAAAAAATCACATGGTTAAAGTACGACTAAACTTAATTTCATCTACACTTACACCTATATATTAACCAAGCAATACCAACGCGCTCGCCCATGTTATTTGGGACTTAAAAATATAACTGGAGAAATGTCGGTGTACTGTTCATTTCTGGTCAAAATTTTAGGGAATACGGGTGCGATAACATATTATGTGCTTAATCAGGTATTAATACCTATCTATTTCTGCTTATGTTCATATAAGTTAAAGTCGTATAACTTAAAAAGTTCTTTAATTTTTATGAATACAAAATATTTGAAAAGAGCTATTTCTTTTCTTTACGAAACTTTCTTTTATAAGGGGCAACAAGAATCACTTCTATTTTCTTGTAAAAAACATTCAATCAAAATCAATCAATCAAACAACTCCACCTATCGCAGTCCACTGCTGGAGTAGGCCTCTCCCATATTGCGCCACAACACCCAGTCCTCCGCCTTCCGTATCCAGTCTGCCCCAGCCAAATTACAAGAAATACATTCAAGTTTATGTATGTGCCTTTACTGACGGAATTTCTATCTTACGTATTGCAAGGTATTGCCAGATAAATCATTTTGGAAAAACTCAATAACAGGTTTGCCGACTTGAGAATCAAACTCAGGACCTCGCTCAGTAATTGCGCTTACCTCGAGACCACCGGAGCAGTAAAAGGCCCCATAAAAATATCTTTACGTGTCAATATTGTTATCATAAAGTATTTAAGTAATAAAATTTCAAGTTTACTGAGCCTTGAGAAAAGAGTAATTTTTCCAATAAATTACATTAAAGCCTTGGCACAGGTATTAATAGATTGAAGAGTTAGAACGAAAACAGCTTTGTTATACAGGCAATTTTCTATATCAGGCTTTGAAGAATTTACCTTACCATGCAAATTAATGAAGCTATAGCAACCCATTAACTGCTTAGCATTTTCCGAACCTATTGGGGTCAGCTTCCAGTCTAACCAAATACCGCTGAATACATGGAGTCTGTCGGACCTCCGCAACCCAATTACTGGGTAATACGATATCCCGTGGTAAGACTGGTTATCAGACTTTCGGGCATCTCACGACCCATAACGACAGTCAAATTATTACCAATGATAGCAGGGACCTACGCCTATCTTTCGTGCTACATTCTATGCATACATGCTTTCCAAGGCACGAAGGAGATTTATTAAGTAAAGATGGTCAGCCTGCCATGGAGGCGAACCAAACCACGGTAAGAATTATTTAATTTAATCGACCAACCCATG
The DNA here is from genome assembly GCA_932294355.1 of Aporophyla lueneburgensis. Classification (NCBI taxonomy): domain Eukaryota; kingdom Metazoa; phylum Arthropoda; class Insecta; order Lepidoptera; family Noctuidae; genus Aporophyla; species Aporophyla lueneburgensis. The sequence goes on along the minus strand of OW028737.1, from coordinate 32,549,667 downwards.
CGACTGTTATTACTTAGCCACAAGCCCAAAATGTATATTTGTAGTTACCTACCAACACAACAAAATTGTTCGTCCCACATCACAAAATGTTTACGTTCACATAATTTATAAATAACAAGGTTCAGCCTACGGCGGCTATATACACTGTTGTAACCAGAAAGTACTTGAATTTCTATTAGATATTGACACAACAAAAACTGATATATCCCATGTCACCATTGGTAAAACACGAGCGAAAAATCTGTACGGCAAAATGGGCCATGTCTGCCGCGAGGCTTCGTTCCTATATTATATGTTGAATAATTTAGTTCCTGACGTTGACAACGCTAAATGAATTGAACGTACAATATCAATTAACTACGGATACTGTAATGGATTAAAAGGGGCTTATTTCAAAAGAGGTCTATTTCTGTATCACTTCCTTTATCTAAATGAAGAGCTATTACGTAAAATTTTAGATTGTGTTAAAGTTACTTCCTGGCAATTCGAAGGAAGCTAGAGATAGAATTGAAACAAATTTGTTGAATTCACAATTGATGTCATTACAACTTGCCTCTAAAACTGGTAAAACAGGACACTAAGAAAAACAAGTTATTTATTGCACTGATCGTTTCATCTAGTTCTCCAGTTACATAAACAGTTTTCCAATGATAACAGTGACATTTGAAGTTAGACTATTGTCAACTTGGGCCAAAAACAATTACGAGATCCCAACCCAAATTCATTTCCTAGCAGGAAACAGTTCATTTATAAAATCTTTAAGGATCTATTGCGAGGCCGTGCCTGATACCCACAGCCTCAACGATATACCCAAATAAAACCCAAAACAATCAGCCGCCGCTATATATTAGGGGGAATCCCAAACAGACACGATAATATATCGTACGTAATGCCAGAGAACAGTTCAGAAGGTCGATTCCATACAACAAGCGAACAAATAGATATGCTTTACTTACATCAAATATATATATATAAGTCGGATCAGGTGAGGGAGTAGGAGGGGGAGGAGTGCCGAGCGGTATATATCGTCAGGATTTGGCGTTCCCATTTTACATTCTACGCTCGACGCCCGCCTTGGAAGGTCGTTACGCTGCCGCTCCGCTGCGCGTATCCCCTCCACCGCTCGCCGCTCGCTCGCCCGTCAGTTGTGCTCCGTGCGCCACGCTGCGTAGTCGCCCCGACTACTCTCCGCTATTTTGTGATTTAAATTTATTTAAATCGCAAAATTCGGAATTCTTGTTTCTCGGTCGGATTCAGTCTAATACCGTACTGTCTTGTTCGCAAGACAGTGGTATTTTGATTCGTCAGAATCATCGTCAAAAACGTGTGTTGTGTTGTGGCCCCTTCAGGGCAAATCCACAGTTTCGTGGTCACTCGGTGGATACCTTAACGGTGCCAACGAAGCCGAGTGGGTGCAGACCCAACGCACCCGTCTATCCCCTTCAGGGCTAGACGAAAGTTGGACGGGTCCCGGATCGCTGGCCTTGGGGGCTTCCCTCGTCAGCCCCGGTGACAGTCTTCCCTCCACAGCCGCGTACTAGTGCCGCGGGTATATCTATACCCCCCGCACTAGACTGGTCGGGTACCTTCAGTACCCATCGCATGACCGGTTAGGAACCCGTTCGCACAATAAGATTGGCGACGGGAGTCACTCTTAGGGCTCACCAGGATCACCTCCCTGTCTATACCCGACAGGGAGTGTAACACTCACCCCCGGCATCCCACCGGGGATTAGGCTACGTAGGAGTAGGGTTTTTGATCAGGATCACTCTCATGAGTGATTAGGTCCCCCCCACCCCTTAGTTTTTCTCCCCGGGAAACATGGTTAAACCCATATCTCCCGAGGAGAGGGAAGCCCTCTCGGAGGCTTTCTTCGAGCTCGTGGATGACGACCGAGAGTTCGTCATCTCTTTTAAGAAACGCTGGAAGGCGAACAGGGAGAGGAAGGCCAGAGCCAACAAGCTAGTCACTGTTTTCAGTGACGCACTTGAGACTCCGGCTATCCCCTCCCCCATCGCCCCAGTAGACGATCTTCCGGTGTCCATGGACACGGAAGATCATCCCGATACCGCCTCAACCGCTCCCCAGGCTGACTCAAACCCCTCCTCGTCCTCGGACACGGAGGCGTATGAGTTAGTCTCCCATACAAAGGGCAAAGGGAGCAAGAGGAAGAAGAGCAAGGACAGCAGCTCAGCCCCAGCCGCTAAAATCATAGCGGCTGAGGACTCCGCTCCTCCGTCCCGCGCCCCCACCCCGCTGGCGACCTCCGCCAACGCGTCCGACCCCCTCCCCGATACGCAGGCGACCCCCGCCACCGCGACCGCGTCCATCCCCTCCACGCCGCCGGCGACCGCCGCCACCGCGTCCCCCTCCCGTCCCTCGCCTTCAACCTCCGCGAAGGTTGCCGCGCCCCGCGCTAACGGTAGCGCCCCGACCGCTAACTCTGGCTCAACCACCGCCAGGAAACTCCCTCCACCGCCCCCTGTATTTATATAGGACAAGGCCAAGTGGACGGAGGTGTCCAAATGGTGCGTTGACCAGAAGGTCAACTATACCAGTGCCCGTGCCACCCAGCAGGGCATAAAGGTATCGGTACCGACCTCGACCGATTACCGCGAGCTGACCAGGCTCCTCTCTGCCAGGAACGTGTCCTTCCACACGTATTCCTTGCCCGAGGAGCGTCTGACCAGGGTGGTGATCCGCAGGATCCCCTGCGAGATCCCCACCAGCGAAATCAAAGCTGACCTCGAGAGACAGAACGTGCCTGTCACAGAGGTCCATAGGATGCACAGATCCAGACAAGGCATTGCCTTTGACATGGTCCTGGTGGTGTGCCCTCCCACGGAGGGTCACCACCCCATTTTCAAAGTCAAGGCAGTCTGTAATCTGTCAGGTCTGATCATAGAAAAGCCCCGTAAGTCGAACATCATTGGCCAGTGCCATAGATGTCAACTTTACGGGCACTCAGCGTACAACTGCTACGCCACTCCCAGGTGCGTCAAGTGCCTGGGAGAACATGGTACAGCAGATTGTACCCGGCCCAAAGACCGCACTCTCTGCACCGAGCCACCTAGTTGTGTGCTCTGCAAAGAGTCCGGTCATCCGGCAAACTACCGGGGCTGCCCGAAAGCCCCCAAGTCCTCGTCCCCTAAATTGGCGCAACGTTTCGACGCTCGCCAGAAAAGGGAATCCCCCTCGGCCAAACTCCCCGCGAGATTGGCCCCTCAACGTCCCTCCCAATGGCCTCTTTTGAGTTCCCAGAAGGAGTTCCCCGCACTGGCCTCCTCTAGGCCAAAGCCCGCCCCCATCCCTCCCTTAGTGGACCCGCGTACCCGCGCCCCCGCGCCCCTTACGCCCCCCGGTTTTCCCGCGACCGCTCCCCCCGCCCGCGCCGCGGCCCCTCCCGCTGCCCCTATGGCAGGACCCACCCCAGTTCAGAGGAAAGGTCAGGCTCCCCTCAATGCGTTCAACGTCATTGCCGGGACCTTTAACACCTATAGCACGTTCCTCTCCCCGCGTGCCCAACAGATGGCCCAGGAACTAGTTGCCGCCGGCGGCAACCTGTTCCGTATCCAATCTATATATGCTGCGTATCCAGAGATCACGCAAGCACTCCACGTTATGAACTCCCAACGCCCCTATTATGGATAGTCGAGGAGTATTAACTAGACTTAAACCCCGTTCCCTAAAGCTAGGCTTCTATAATGCCAACGGCATTCACGGCCAACGTGATGAGATCGCCACGTTCCTCCGCGACCATCACGTAGACATTTTACTCATACAAGAGTCGTTCTTAAAGCCTCATCATCGCGACCCGAAAATTGCAAACTATCGTCTAGTTCGCAACGACAGGTCACGTTGTCACAGAGGCGGCACCCTCATTTACTATAGGAAGTCCCTGTACTGCATACCTATGGATCCCCCCCAACTCTCCCGGATAGAAGTTTCGGCCTGTCGGTTAGCACTGACAGGTCACCAGCCGATCACTATCGTGTCGGCTTACCTTCCTCCCACACATGAGTCAGAGGACCCTCAACTCCTCGCTAACGACCTTTCCGATCTCTTCGGCATGAGTGACTCCGTTATCATAGCGGGCGATCTCAACGCCAAACATCCCGCCTGGAATAGCACCAGGACCTCGACTAGAGGTAGGCAACTTTTCAACCTCTGCTCTACCATGATCTTCGATGTCATCGCCCCGATGACTCCCACTCACTTCCCCTTCGATGTCGATCAGCTACCCGACGTTCTTGACATAGCGCTCCTTAAGAATATCAACTTAAGGTTGGATTCTATAGAGACTATTCACGAACTCGATTCTGACCATCGACCAGTAGTCATGAACCTGGCCCCCCGATTAGGTATTCGCGACCCCTCCCAACCCCCCGCCACTAAAGTGATCACTGACTGGAAGAAAGTAAGCGAACGCTTACAATCTAACACGTCACATCACTTAGACTCTATCCCAGATCAGTTTGACTCTGTCGCCGCCACAGCGGCCGCGATCGACTCTCTCACGGAACACGTACAATCGATCGTGAGCGAAAGCTCACGGGAGGTTCCAGATACGGGCGACCGTAAATGGAAACTCCCCGACGATGTACGTGATCTGCTGACAGAGAAGAACGCGGCCGTTCGTGCTTACAGCATCTTTCCCTGTGATGCTAACAAAGCTCACATGCGTTACTTACAGCGTGCTGTAAGGACACGTGTGACTGAGCTGCGTGACGCTAACTGGGACAAGATGGTGAGCGAACTAGAGCCGACTCATCTCGCCTTCTGGGAACTTCAGAGGAAACTGAAATCCTCTGAGTTTTCCACTATGCCCCCCCTGACCCGCCCCGATGCGACCATTGCATTCGAGGATATCGACAGGGCTGAATGCCTAGCCGATAGCCTCGAAGCCCAATGCACACCCAGTTCGCAGCCAGTAGACCAAGCGTTTGTCGATAAGGTAAACGCGGAAGTCGAACGCAAAGGCTCACTCCCGCCCGTTGAAGACCCTGATGATCCCCTGCCCCCCGTCACACCTGACGAGGTGCACGAGATCATCAAGGGTCTGAAGACTCGTAAAGCCCCCGGATCAGACGGCATCACCAACAGAGTGATCAAGCTGTTCCCCGCTCACTTGATTATGCTCATGTGTACCATCTTCAATGGTGCCTTGAGTAATAATATTTTCCCCCAAGCGTGGAAGGAAGCCACCGTCATTGGCATCCCTAAGCCCGGTAAGCCCAAAACCGAGCCCACGAGCTACCGCCCCATTAGTTTGCTCAAAGTTCTCGGCAAAATCTATGAGAGACTTATTTATAAGCGACTCAGGGATTATGCCGAAACCAAGGGCCTCATCCCCAACGAGCAGTTCGGTTTTCGAACCCAACACTCGTGTGTCCATCAGGTACACCGCATCGTCGAACATATCAATGCTGGTTTTCAGCGTGGTATGTTCACGGGCGCTGTATACTTCGATATAGCGAAAGCGTTCGACAAAGTCTGGCACAACGGCTTATTATATAAGCTGTACCAACTCGGAGTGCCAGACCGTCTCGTGCTCATCTTACGAGACTTTCTTGCGAACCGTACCTTTCGCTATCGCATCGAAGGGGCACTTTCCTCCCCTCACCCGATCCGTGCAGGAGTCCCTCAAGGCTCTGTACTAGCCCCCCTCATTTTCACGCTGTTCACTAGCGATATCCCCAGAAGCAAGAAGGCAAGGTTAGCTCTGTTCGCAGACGACACTGCCATCTTCTTCTCGGGATTTAGTGACACAGCGCTGGTTCGCTACCTCCAAACCGCAGTCGACGAGCTCGGCGATTGGTTCAGGAAGTGGCGAATCGAGGTCAACCCCGACAAAAGTCAGGCGGTCTTTTACACCCGACCGCGACGTAATCACCCCCCTCCCCGACCCATCTCAATGTTCGGCAAGCAGATCCCTTGGGCGAAGCAAGCCAAATATCTAGGTGTCATCCTCGACGAACACCTCACCTTTTCCGAGCACATAAAGCAGGCTCGCTCGCGGGCCGCTTTCGCTCTCAGTAGGCTCCATTGCGTCCTGAACAAGCGGAGTAAATTGTCTCTTCTGTGTAAGAAGCGGCTTTACACCGCTTGTATCAGGCCGATTATGACATACGCAAGCCCAGTCTGGGCACATGCCAAGCCCCGATTCATCCATAGGATGCAGACTCTCCAGAACCGTTTTCTCCGTCAAGCCACAGGCTCGCCTTGGTTTGTTCGGAATATCAATCTTCATTTAGACATGAAACTCCCGACTATCCATCAATACATAAAACGCACTTCGAAGCGTTTCTTCGATAGGGCCGTAGCCCACCGCAACCCTCTGGTTGTGGCGGCAGCTACTTACACCCCCTCCCGTATTAGCAAAGTCCGCCGCTCGCGGCACGTTCTTACCGATCCTGATGATCCCACTACTCTCCTCCAGGAGAGTCGAAAAGAGACCAGTACAGCTAGACCAGCACACAGACACAAACCGTACCGACCTCGCCGCCGAGGTCCGTCGTCGCGACCCCGACTTAACAGTCCCTCCCGACCCTTGCAAGAGCCAGCCCGCGATGCTGCGCCGTTAGCTTTAAATTAGTCCCTAAATAATTTAACCCAGATCCAGCCAGTCCCTTGCTGCCCCCCTATCAGCGATTGCCTAAGCCGAGGTTCGTACCCCCCTCGGGGTAACCCTTAGAGCTTTCGCTTTAGTTTTTAAGTATAATAAGCCCCGGCTGGAGGCCTAAAAAGGTAACTTTTTAGAACTCGCCGGGCCCCAATCCGTTTAAGTAGTCACAATCTTTTCAGGATTAACTACGAGATGCCCCTTTAAAAAAAAAAAAAAAAAAAAAAAAAAAAAAAAAAAAAAAAAAAAAAGTTCCCATTTTATTGGGATAAACAATATTATTAACAACTACAAACAATATTATGAACAACTACCAAGTTGTATTACAATATTAATTAAATGATAAAAAAGAAACAATCAAAAGTCATTTATTCAAACTAGGCTGAGAGTCAGCACTTTTGAACGTCAAAGTTACATAAGACAGTCCCCCAAAACGCCCGCCCTTCGACACTTCCTAGTGCTATAGCTGGGAAGAAGAAGTGGCGGAACAAACTCCCCAGCAGCACAGCTGTCTGTTACGTTAGAAGAACTTGAATAAAACGGTTACAAGATAAAGTAGGTAATAACAATACAGTACAACGAACAAACCCTTAAGGTTGCAGTTCGTATAGGCCTAAGCCACCCAAACACAAAGTGTATCTTTCGCTATCAGCTAGTCAATACAGCTATGTGAATATACAGCAGCGCTGTACCAGGTAAACCGACAGTGTCGGGAGCAGAAGCTCTGTATTGAGTCTAATCCGAAGATAGACTGCCTTGCTCACTGAATGCAAGCTCTTTTATAGGACAATATCCCGCCATAATATCTATGACAACTCTGTCCGATGGCGCGCGGAAGTACGCCACGTGTTTACTTGATACAAAACACTAAAGTATGCTAAACTAAATAAGACTCACATTATAAAATAATCAAATACTATTAGAATAATTGTCGTAAATAAACAAATAGTGAATTCACTACGTAAATCATTTTAACATTTAAAGTAACATGTCATTCATTGTTTTGAACAAACCTACCGGTTACAGTTATCAAAATAAGTTTCCAAAAATGAATTAGTGAGTACACCAAGTACTCAATAAATTATGTTTTGATTTATAGGACAATATCTCATAGAAACATCACGTAAATTAATGATAATAAAAACAAAGGATAGCAAATTATGCGGACTACCCACAATTTGTATTTGACAGCCATCTCCGACACGGCCAGAACTGACGTTCTACACGACCTCGTGTGATTCTGACAAGAAAATTCTCTTTGTGATCATCGTTCGGCCTTTCTGACAAACAAAAAGCCTTGACAAAAAGTACATCGGAAAGAAAAATACTGAATTAGTCCAATAAAATTATTAGCAATAGCAGTTGCACCGCAACTATTCAAAATGACCATACTGTTACTGATAATCCATAGCTCAAATAAAGTAGAGACATAGTCTCCCAGCCAAAATCACACCATGGGATTTGACAAGTAATTTGGAGTTGAATAGACAACCCGCATAGGCGTCAACATAGACAACCCGCATAAGCGTCAAGATCAACCTCCAAATCCAGGAGTCAACATAGACATCCAAGCGTCAAGATACACATTCCAAACAAGAGTCAACATAGACATCTTTTCAATATAGCTATAGTATGTCAGAATCAGATGAATCATCATCAGTGTCAACATTGACATCACACTAAAATTATCTGGACATTCAGGCATTTTCTGTCCACGATCATGAGCACATTTGTAAATCCAGTTGGTACTCAATACAACTGGGAAAAATCACCATTAGGATCTAATTTAACAGAGTTTCCAACCAGTCCGGCTTTATCATATCACCGCTTTAGCCATAACCAGGGCTACATAAAACCAACTATAAGACAGAGTTGTATATTCGACACGTTTCTGATCTGCTTTGTTGATTGATACATAATTTAAAAATCATAAGCTTGCAGAAAACCCCATCATCAATTTCTACGTTACTCCGAAATTGTTCGGTACATGTTTTAGAATTTCCTATTGAATTATGTTGACTTCACAAGAAATACGTTTGCAAGAAAACCTTTCAGCAAATAGCAATAAGAAAATTCAGACCCAGAGTAATAACAAAATAAAAGCGACTCGCCACATTGGTTTAGAACACCAGTAAGAGGCTAATAATAACCCATCACCAGCCTCAACTCAATTCAAGAATCGTTGGCTGCTCTTTACCACAAGCTATAGACTATTATATCTGGTTTAAACCTCTTAGGTTGAGAAGAATCGGGTTGATCAGAGGAAATCTGAGACTTTCTCTTCAGATGGGACAAGACACTCAGTTCTTGTTGAAGTTTGTATCTAGTATGTACTTTGGTAAAGAAAGAAAGAAAGAAAAATTGTTTATTCTGCACAAACAAAACGCACATTACAAAATAAAAATTTAAAAAGGTACATAGAATGCAACGTAGCCAAAAGCCCCGTATTTAATCAATAAAAAATTAACAGTTTAGTAATATTGACATTGCTTGTAATCTAAGACTAGTGAGCAAAGACAAAACAGAATATGTTTTGACAATTACATCACATAATCAAAACAAAAACAATAATGTAGATTGCATTAATATCTACTCTTGTAACGATGAACCACAATATTAAATAACAATTAACCTGCGCGTCGCATCTGTGCAAGAACAGGTCGTTGCTCAGCAATATGCTATGACTTCAGACGAACCTAGCGTCAACAGCGTTGATTTTCAGCAACTACCTTTCGAAAATGACGTAATGACGTCTGTGTGAGCTAATATGTAGGTAGTAAATGCTAGTCGACGAGCACGGGAATCAAATTTGGAGACATGGGCCAGTATAGTAGAATCAACAAAGTGCCCGAATCAGTAAAGTGACCCGTCGAGTGGCACATGCAGCCAAAAACTCCGTCTCCCTTGGCTGACTAATATGAAGGTCAACTAGGGCAGCGGCAACAGCCTCCGAAACGTCATAACGAGACAGAAAGAGACACTTAAAGTCAGTCCAGGTCATGCCTGGATACGACACTTGGGAGAGCCATGCGTTAGCACTGCCTTTTAACGTTTAAGTGAGGGCATTAATAAGAGATCCACCTTGAAGTGGTTTCTCCGATAGGTAAATATCAACTGTTCTCCAGTATTGAGCATTGGAGTCGGGTAGGTCTGGGTCAAAACCGGGAAAGCGAATTTCAACAGATGGAGCAGACTGCGACTTAATCGCTTCAATTAACTGAGACATATTATGGTTCTGAAGCTCTAATATCACTCGCCATAGATCACCAACAACTTGCGATTACTGGGCTAAACCTAATCCCGCTTCTGAAGTCGGATCATCAGGAGGAGAGGTGTGCGGTATATGTCGTCAGGATTTGGCGTTCCCATTTTATTGGGATAAACAATATTATTAACAACTACAAACAATATTATGAACAACTACCAAGTTGTATTACAATATTAATTAAATGATAAAAAAGAAACAATCAAAAGTCATTTATTCAAACTAGGCTGAGAGTCAGCACTTTTGAACGTCAAAGTTACATAAGACAGTCCCCCAAAACGCCCGCCCTTCGACACTTCCTAGTGCTATAGCTGGGAAGAAGAAGTGGCGGAACAAACTCCCCAGCAGCACAGCTGTCTGTTACGTTAGAAGAACTTGAATAAAACGGTTACAAGATAAAGTAGGTAATAACAATACAGTACAACGAACAAACCCTTAAGGTTGCAGTTCGTATAGGCCTAAGCCACCCAAACACAAAGTGTATCTTTCGCTATCAGCTAGTCAATACAGCTATGTGAATATACAGCAGCGCTGTACCAGGTAAACCGACAGTGTCGGGAGCAGAAGCTCTGTATTGAGTCTAATCCGAAGATAGACTGCCTTGCTCACTGAATGCAAGCTCTTTTATAGGACAATATCCCGCCATAATATCTATGACAACTCTGTCCGATGGCGCGCGGAAGTACGCCACGTGTTTACTTGATACAAAACACTAAAGTATGCTAAACTAAATAAGACTCACATTATAAAATAATCAAATACTATTAGAATAATTGTCGTAAATAAACAAATAGTGAATTCACTACGTAAATCATTTTAACATTTAAAGTAACATGTCATTCATTGTTTTGAACAAACCTACCGGTTACAGTTATCAAAATAAGTTTCCAAAAATGAATTAGTGAGTACACCAAGTACTCAATAAATTATGTTTTGATTTATAGGACAATATCTCATAGAAACATCACGTAAATTAATGATAAAAAAAACAAAGGATAGCAAATTATGCGGACTACCCACAATTTGTATTTGACAGCCATCTCCGACACGGCCAGAACTGACGTTCTACACGACCTCGTGTGATTCTGACAAGAAAATTCTCTTTGTGATCATCGTTCGGCCTTTCTGACAAACAAAAAGCCTTGACAAAAAGTACATCGGAAAGAAAAATACTGAATTAGTCCAATAAAATTATTAGCAATAGCAGTTGCACCGCAACTATTCAAAATGACCATACTGTTACTGATAATCCATAGCTCAAATAAAGTAGAGACATAGTCTCCCAGCCAAAATCACACCATGGGATTTGACAAGTAATTTGGAGTTGAATAGACAACCCGCATAGGCGTCAACATAGACAACCCGCATAAGCGTCAAGATCAACCTCCAAATCCAGGAGTCAACATAGACATCCAAGCGGAGCAGACTGCGACTTAATCGCTTCAATTAACTGAGACATATTATGGTTCTGAAGCTCTAATATCACTCGCCATAGATCACCAACAACTTGCGATTACTGGGCTAAACCTAATCCCGCTTCTGAAGTCGGATCATCAGGAGGAGAGGTGTGCGGTATATGTCGTCAGGATTTGGCGTTCCCATTTTATTGGGATAAACAATATTATTAACAACTACAAACAATATTATGAACAACTACCAAGTTGTATTACAATATTAATTAAATGATAAAAAAGAAACAATCAAAAGTCATTTATTCAAACTAGGCTGAGAGTCAGCACTTTTGAACGTCAAAGTTACATAAGACAGTCCCCCAAAACGCCCGCCCTTCGACACTTCCTAGTGCTATAGCTGGGAAGAAGAAGTGGCGGAACAAACTCCCCAGCAGCACAGCTGTCTGTTACGTTAGAAGAACTTGAATAAAACGGTTACAAGATAAAGTAGGTAATAACAATACAGTACAACGAACAAACCCTTAAGGTTGCAGTTCGTATAGGCCTAAGCCACCCAAACACAAAGTGTATCTTTCGCTATCAGCTAGTCAATACAGCTATGTGAATATACAGCAGCGCTGTACCAGGTAAACCGACAGTGTCGGGAGCAGAAGCTCTGTATTGAGTCTAATCCGAAGATAGACTGCCTTGCTCACTGAATGCAAGCTCTTTTATAGGACAATATCCCGCCATAATATCTATGACAACTCTGTCCGATGGCGCGCGGAAGTACGCCACGTGTTTACTTGATACAAAACACTAAAGTATGCTAAACTAAATAAGACTCACATTATAAAATAATCAAATACTATTAGAATAATTGTCGTAAATAAACAAATAGTGAATTCACTACGTAAATCATTTTAACATTTAAAGTAACATGTCATTCATTGTTTTGAACAAACCTACCGGTTACAGTTATCAAAATAAGTTTCCAAAAATGAATTAGTGAGTACACCAAGTACTCAATAAATTATGTTTTGATTTATAGGACAATATCTCATAGAAACATCACGTAAATTAATGATAATAAAAACAAAGGATAGCAAATTATGCGGACTACCCACAATTTGTATTTGACAGCCATCTCCGACATATATATAATAAATAGAGTACTAAAGTGAGCCGTATACTATATCTCCTTCAATAGTGTACGCACTCACTGGTTCTTGCATGTGTGTTTGATATGATCGGTCGAGTGCGACCGACAACGTACGAACATCGTTCGGACGATGATGGACTAGGTGTACGCAAGCTGTGAGCTTACCGTACATACGTGTCTATGTGTGCGTACGCCTGATATAATCCTATGTAATTTGTATGGAGCTGTCCTTCTGTAATAATTTCTGATAAACCTGAGAAATGTTCTCCACACCCCAAGGAAATGGTTGTTCTTAGTCGCGGATCACTTTTTCCTCATAAAGGGGAATAGCCGCAATTTTTACCAACAAAGTACAATGGAAACATTTGAGTTGGAAATCACGAAGTGACTCGCGATAAAAAACAAATCTTTGAGGGTTGTTTAACTTTTGGGTTTTAGGGTTCGTCGAGAGTTTAATTTTAGGTTTTTGTGTTTTCAAAGTTGAATAAATAATATTGGAAATGTAACCCTTAGTTCCTGGAACTAAGTCTCTTTTTATCGGAAAAATCTTCTGCATTTCGGTAGTTTTAAAGACCAAATTTTTCGATAAATGATACTGCTGCTTTTAACGAACCAATAATCTGACTTTTTTCCTTCTTTGTTTCGCTGTGTTCAACTACTAAAGTAATTTTAAACTGTCGCAAAACATTTGTCTCACAATAAATCAGGGAACTACTGTACTGTTTATAATTCACTAAAAAAGTCAGTTTATTTAAAGTTTCGGATTATATTTGAATTGTAAAATACAAGACTTTGTAGCGAAACATATCGAAGCAATGAACTTTTTCAAATTTATTCGGAACTGGAGAAATAGTTTCAAGATAACGAGTGGGGGGAGTTTAATCTTGGAATTATGTAATTTCTGAAGTTCTTTTTTGATCTGGGAAACTGGGAATTGAATGAGGCGTCAGCTGCTTTCCGTAAAGTTTTAACCACTTCACACACTCACACCACGGCCCTGTACTGTGAGTGCTACCACACTATCACATTGAAACGAAATAGGTTAAGTTTAACAGAAAGTTTGAAGGTCTTTGAATAATTATTAAGATTGCTTTTAAAAGCAGGTGTGTTACACTTTACAAAACCTTACCTTCCCACCTACCATTAGATCTTCTGTGCTGAATATATCTGTAACAGAAATACGTTACAGTATAATATATATCCAGAGTAATGTTCCGACATCTTCGTAATCAGAAATCAGATTATAATCAAGAAAAATGTTAAACCAACGACACAAACAAATAAAAAATGATAGTAAATGAATTCGTATTACAATCAGAATCATTTAAATAATCTTCAACATCACAAACATCATGCCTTATTTCCCGAAGGATGGGGCAGAAGTGTATCTATAGTACGTACACCACCCATTGTTCTTATTAACTTTTCACTCATCACGAAATAGGACAATGCTTGGCTAGCTGCTAAGTTTGAAACTGATGACATTTAAATCTTTATTTTGTTTCGCTCTTTGTCTCATATAATACAAGAACCTAATACTTCGTATAGAGATTTAAAAGATTACTCGCAATCACATATTTTCTCTTAGCTCGCAATAATATATTTTCCGTCGCCTCCAGTATTAATAGTGTAGATAGTAACTAGGTAACAAAGTCCTTCAGAACTTGGCCTCAGAACTGGGATCTAGGGCTTAAGAGTTAGGTCTTAATGAAAGCAGACGTAGTACTGACTTAACGTTATTTTACAGTATAATCTCATCTAAAGCGAAACCTTGGAAATCTGCTTCTGATTTTCGGAGATGTTAGCAAAGATTACCGTTTATTAGGGTTCCGTTGCCAAATGGCAAAAAACGGAACCCTTATAGATTCGTCATGTCTGTCTGACTGTCTGTCTGTCTGTTCGTCCGTCCGTCCGTATGTCACAGCCATTTTCTTCCGAAACTATAAGAGCTATGCTGTTGAAACTTGGTAAGTAGATGTATTCTGTAAACCGCATTAAGATTTTCACACTAAAATAGAAAAAAAACAATAAATTTTGGGGTTCCCCATACATAGGACTGAAACTTAAAAATGTTTTTTTTCATCAAACCCATACGTGTGGGGTATTTATGAATAGGTCTTCAAAAATGGTAATGAGGTTTCTAATATCATTTTTTTCTAAACTTAATAGTTTGCGCGAGAGACATTTCCAAAGTGGTAAAATGTGTGTCCCCCCCCCCCGTAACTTCTAAAATAAGAGAATGATAAAACTAAAAAAAATATATGATGTACATTACCATGTAAACTACCACCGAAAATTGGTTTGAACGAGATCGAGTGAGTAGTTTTTTTTTAAAACGTCATAAATCGTAAACCGCAATTTACGTTACAATTAATCAACTGAAATATAAAATTTTTAAAAATATATATATTTTTAAACCGAAAATACCTACAGGTTTGTACGGAACCCTCGGTGCGCGAGTCCGACTCGCACTTGGCCGGTTTTTTAAGTAGTGATGTAATATTTTTCTTTAGGGAAAGATCTAATAAAGGAGTCTTTAGGTGATTATAGTTTATGAAGACTTGATCTTTTGTGTTAGGATAAACCTTGTCAAAAGTTATTTGTTCATTTTTCGTTTTCTCAAATCTCAAATAATAATAATAGCGTAACACACTTTACATGAAAATTAATCGCAGTGCTTTTTAGGTTACGCTATTTAGGTTTTCGAGACTTTTTTTCTAAGCCTATAAATCAATAAATTTTGAATTCCCTTTAAAGCCCTCGCATTTGTGAAGTGTGAAGATGAATGTAAGTGTGTTACGAATTTAGGTTAGAGTAGACTTGTAGCTGTCCCCCCCAGTGGGTTCCCACATTGACGAGGCGGGGGGGCTCAGTAGCCGTGGTTTGGACACCCACGGTGAAGCTAAGAGGAACCCGAGGAGGGGCCGCTCGTCAGGGCTTTTCCTCCCAAAGCCAACGACGTAGCGGCCAACACGTAGGTTGCGGTGTCGTTTGTCGATATCACAACTGAGGCAGGCCGCGATGTCTTAGTATCTGAGGCATCGCGGCTGAGGGTTGGAGGCCGCGGCGAGAGAGGAGTGCCGGTTTTGAGGTGCGCCGCTCTCCCTACCTTCCACGGCATGAACGGGGTTGCCGCCGTCCGATGGCGTACGCGGTGGGGTCGTAGTGGAGGAGGAGTGCAAGTATAGCGTTGGCCACTCTCCCTATCCCCTGCGGCTGAAATGTGTTAGGCGGCCACAGTCCTGACCCGTCGCAGGGGGAGTAAGAGTGCCATACACGGGGTCGTCTGGCGCCCATGTGCTTATTGATCCCCGGGGTGGTCGTGGCATGCTAAGTGTGTTCTGACTTTTTATCCCGGTAGTATGTTTCCGCGGGATAATTTCCGACTTCCACGCGGGCGAAGCCCAAATTGTTGTGCCCAAATGTTAAATATAGGTACTCAGATGTATTCTGTTAGACTGGAAACTGACTCCAACTTAGTTGGGAAAAGGCTAGGCAGATGATGATTTGGAAAAACTATTTGTATGGAGCTACAGAGGTCCAGTTAAAGAAGGATAGTCTGTGTTTGGATATCAACTGAGTATTTCACTAGCCAGGATAACTATCATTTTGTCTATAAAGTTTGCAGAACAGAATTCACAATTGGACGTTCGTAGTCTAACAATACTAACAGAAAATCCTAGTAATATTATAATGTTAGGATTGTTAGAGACCCAGTTAGGGTAGCGGATTTGTTCGAAAGGGTTAACGTGGTCCTGGCATAGGCAATTGAAGAAACACGGGTGGGTTTTTGTCAGTAAAAGTCTGACACGCACTCCTGCTCCATCCAGAGCGGAGAAGATATTTGATAATTTCCCACCCCAAAAATAAAAAGGATTTCGAAAGAACTCTCAGACGTCATGGTCTCTTAGACCATGACGTCTGAGTTTGTTTTGGAATTTCATCCCAGGGATCAGTCAGCTAGGAAATGTTGGTGCCATCCGGTTTTAAAATATACACCAACAAAACATTTAAATACCTGTAAAAGGGTCTTAAAAGATCTTCTTACATAAATAAACATTTTAATCGAACATCATACAAGTCATTGCGGAAGTTTGCACAAAAATTTTCGCAATTGAGATTCTGACCCACTTGGGATATATATTTCCAAAACCTACGTACCGACTAACCCCTCCACTACCTTGTAATAGATCTTATTCGTAAAATTTCACTTAAGTTAACTTCTAAATCCAATTTAAATTCCCAAAATTCTAGTCCAAATTCTGAGGTTGCGGGAGCAGATTTACTACAGACGAGCACATGAGGCCACTATTCCAGTAATCTGTGCTTAGAGTGCGAAAACATATGGAGATTACGTGGGAACACCTAGACAGATGTAGTGTTGAAGGGTGGCTGGTGAGAATGGGAATATTGGCGCGTACATTACATAGGGTACGTGAATGCCGAATGTACATAATTCAAACAAATGTTTATCAATCCCTCTAGTTGCGTTGGAGCACCTAGATATATTATCCTAATAATATTATAATTGAGTAAGTTTGTATGTGAAGCTGTTTGTTACTCAATCACGCAAAAACATTAGAACGGATTTTGATGAAATTTGACACGTCCAGCTAGGCAATTGCAAAACACAGCATCATTAGCAATCGCTTTCATTTTGTCACTGCTGTAGGGTCTCTGACATGGAAGTTCAGATTGATGGCTTCCAAGCTACCATGAGAAAGGGAGCGCCTTCTTATTGACCTCCTTATTATCCGTTGTTCTGTATGCGTTGCTCAGATACGGTGTAATACGGAGGCCGCTCTCCAACAGCTTTCTGAGAGTGAAAAGCGGTTTGGTTATCCTGTCTATTTCTTAAACTCTAGATCGTACTCCACCCGCTCATTTTATTTTGTTACATTTTTATGTTTTACAAACATAGTTTTTAAGTACACACCGGATGCTCTGAAATAAAATATTTATTATATAATACTAGCTTTTGCCTGCGGCTTCGCCCGCGTAATTGTCGGTAATTATCGCAAGAGGATGTATTACCGCGGTAAGAATGTATTAATCCATGTTATATATACATAAAATTACGCCTTTTCCCCATGGAGGTAGGCAGAAACTACGGAACGCCACCTGCTACGATCCTTACATATCTTGTGTGTTTGATGTACTTAAAATAAAACTAATAGTATTCAGAGTAAGAAGACTGCGACATAGGGCTGGATTGAATTGAATATAAGTCTTACTGGTTTTTCTTAACGCTCCTATTCTACCTATATAAACACTCAGTTATTTACCAGACACCAAATTAAACATATTTATAAGAATAGTACTTTGGCCAGTGGCTTTGCCCGTATAGCTGTCGGAAAATATCACCCGGGAAACTACTACCGGGATAAAATATCTATGGTATGCTATATATTGTAAGTATCCAGGATAATCAAAAATCCAAATCAATCCAAAAATCTAAACATCTAAGCCATATTTCGCGGTCTCTTACTTGGAATAATACAATTAGCTTTATTTTGGGTACTTCGAAAACACATGATGATATGCATTTACTATGAAGCCCAAGTAATATGAATTACCATCCTACTAATCCTGCACTACCCGACCGCTACCAAGCGAGATGACCGGACGCGAAACGGCCCGCTAGCCGCTCTGCGGCTATTTTATTATAATCTCTGATATCTTCTAAACTATTCATTTTAATGATATGCTGTAAAACGCAATTTTGATCTACATGAAATGCACAACATGTCTAATGTATTTAATTGGATAAGAATTAATGCTGTATTGCTTAAAATCGCTTCGTAAATAAGCCATTATTTCTCTTAAAAATTAAAAGATAAAAAATGGTTATTGTGGGTTATCCCTAAGAGATAGACATATACCATTCCAGACTTTTTTGTAGAACTTTATAAGGTGTTCAATACTGTAGTACATTATTTTGATCTATTTCGTAGGGTTCAGCGAGCGTTCGCAATGTAAGCGCAAAAAAATGAGTTTATTTATGACATCACATTAGAAACCTCTAAAATTATCAGTGTTTCTTTACTTTATTATGCATGTTATAAACATATAAACCTTTTTTTTTAATCCTTCTATCTACTAAAAAAACCCGTATCAAAATCCGGTGCGTAGTTTTAAAGACATAAGCATACATAGGGACAGCGAATGATAATGATTGTACATTTTCATGCGTGAAAATGTTACAAATCTTGTTCCACAATTAATAAGAGCAAAACCTATTTTATAGTTATGGAGACTGTGTTAGCATGATAATGACGACTTTGTACTTAATTTTCCTTTATACTCATTACCTTTGTCAGTTGTAGGTAATTATAAATAAATAAATGATATACGTTAGACACTTTAAAAAAAATTATGTAAAAGACAACCCTCCGTTGGTACAGGACTTTTGCAAGTTATGGGAACAACGATCTTGAACAATGAATTAAGGTGGCTAAACTAATTATGGATCGTAGCAGATGCCACCTGTTGTAGTTTCTGCCTACCCCAATGGAAAGAAAGTGAGAGTTTATGTATGTATGTATGTATTTGTAGTAAAGCAAAAATCAATAACGAAAATAAAATTAGAGAGCAAAAGTCTTTAAATACAACTATAAGCCTTGTAATTTAATGAATCAGTCACCGTGTAAAGACTTTACAAAACACGCAGTCAAGTATAAAAATATCTAAATGAAAACAAAGACGAATGAGTAATGATGTAATTCTGAATCGAAGGGTCGTATTTGTTTTTGGCAATTTCAACACAGAAACGGACTACAGTAGGACAAAGTCCATACGTCTCTTTAGCCAGAATCTACCCCTATTAGATAAATGAAATTACATATACTTTAGTGCCAATACCGTCCCTGAATATGAAGCCACTACTTCAGTAATCATTGCTGAACGCGAGCTAACGTATGAAATCACTTCGGTACACCTGCGACACGTTATTGCCGAGGGTTGACAACCTCTGGGTTATCGAGAAGAATAATAATCATACGAAATATTGTAGAATTCGCTAATCCATTTCTGTTGATAGGTCTTTATAAAATAGAAACCCGAAAACAGAATTTTTGGATTTACAAGAGAAGAAGCTATTTATTTCTCTCGAATTTAATAGATTTGTAATCCAATGTAATTTACTCTGGCATTCATCAGTTTCATATTTTCTTTGGTCAACAGAACAATCATCATCATCATACCATTTCCAAGGATACTCTGTGAGAGCTACTGGGCCGTCTAACACCACGCGGGTCCGGAGTGGGGTTATAGATGTCACACGGCTTCGAATGTTTGGTTCTAAGATATGTCGGTTCCCTTCCGATGTTTTACTTCCCCGTTTGAAGAGCAATGGTGATAAAAACTTTTTACGCATAGTAAAGCGTCTACCTAAAATCGACCCCATGACGTACAACTCATATCTAAGTCGGGGACGAAACCACTGGGCCACCACTGCTCTCTATAGGTCATCTTACCATATATATATAACCATACTGAGGTGAGGTGTTATAACCATACTCATCTTCTGAAGCGGCTCAGTGCTGACAAATATCTTTTTATTATGTATAGCTTTTGCCCGCGGCTACGCCCAAGTGGAGGTCGGAAAATATCCCGCGTGAACGTACTACCGGGATAAAAAGTAGCATATTGTTAATCCAGGTTAATTTTTTTTAGTTCGAAAGCGCATTTTCATCCGACTTGCTTCAAATTTATCGTCACTGCTCGGCTCCTATGTGTCTCAGCGTTATGTTATATAGCCTATATCCTGCCTAAGAGTATGGACTACAATTTTACAAAGTTTGATTAAAATCACTTCAGTAGTTTTTGACCCATGCGTGCACAAACAGACAAAAAATTTACTGATTGCATTTTTGGCGTATCGATCACCTTTCATCCTCCAATATTAATGTCCAATGTCCAGAATTGACCTCTCTACAGTTTTATTATAAGTATAGATGTTTTTCTCTTATTTGTTCTTCTAAACCATGCAACGGATTTGAATGCAGTTATGACGATGATTTAGATCATTTTATCCGGAAAGTTTATGTTTATATGAAACTTACATCATTATAATAAAATCTCGTAATTTTGTGAAGTTGGGTCACTAATATAAAAATAAATTCCAGTCATACATCATTATTTCCAAACAAACTTATTGCTTTGAATTTGAAATAATACCAAAACAAATTTATCTATTAAAAGTTTCAAGCCTAAAAATTATTTCATCCTTTATTCAGCTACAGATTCTCGGTTGACTGATCAAAAGAGTTTGTTACTGCGTGTCCTAGTTACTCTTCGACCTCGGGCGTTTCCCACGAATTTCAACTTTAAAGTATTTGTGTTTAGTGTTGTGTAGTCTCTTCTCTAGAGTACGACTAGAAGTCAATTTTTTAAATCTAACAGGTGACAGGTGAAAGCCAGTCCAATTACTATGTACGGTAAGCTGATACCTTAGGCGAAGTATATCAAATACTTAGGTGTGATCCTCGACCACTACCTTACCATACCTTCAAAGAACACATAATAACGGCTCATTCGCACGTCGCATTCGATGTCAGTAGACTTAACTTCATTCTGACTGCCCGTAGCAAATTGACCCTTAGGTGCAAATTGCATATCTACACCGCGGTCATACGTGTGCATATTATGACTTATGCGTGCGTAGTCTTCGCGCACACTAAGCCCCACCGCATTTGTTATATTAAGCAGTATATAACTATAAGTGTATATATATGTACTAATTATGTATAGGGAAGGGTTTCAATAAGTAAAGCACAGAAAGACAAGACTAGACCTTTATTTCAATTAGGCTTGTCAGCAATTAATCAGAAAGCTAGTCGTCCGTTCCAAAACTAGGTCTTCATGGAGAAGAAGGACAAGAAACTCCATGGAAACAGTATTGATGTATTATATCAACACATTTCTTACATTGCCATACATTATCATTATCTTAAATACATTAATTCTATCTCTTGGACCATTGTCCAAGAGAACTCAGAATAATATCAATATAATCAAAATATAACAATAATATCTAGGAAAAGAATATGAATATTCCATTTATAGGATTTAAAACATTTGCAATATTGGCAACACTATAAACAGTACAACAACAATGTCATAATAGGCAATAATTACGATATAATATCAATTACTTAACTTACGTGACCTCTGGTCGATCCTTCCACACAACAACAGCACTAGAACTAGCCAACTGAACATCTGCCAAGCAACTGACAGTTTCACTGTGGCTCCGGCCTTTTATACCCGTTAACAAACAAATATGATTCAAAAACTGACAGCTTGAGTCAAATCAGTGTTTGACTTATACAAAAATAAGTTTATAATAAAAATCATTTACTAATTCCATAATTCAATATTAGACACATAATAATTACATATAATAATTACATATATCACGGCCATACTGACAAGTACTTCGCTCTCGAAGTACATTAGATACCTTGTTTTCTAAAACTGTTCCTTTTTTTTTTCTTTTGTTTTTTCTCCTTTTGTTTTGCCAAGTGCCTAGACGTGCTAAGTCCCCTCCACCCGCTGCTAGTGGTATAAACTTGCACCAAGCAAATGACCGACCAGCGGAAACAAATTTTATCGGTTACTTCGTCATGCAAGTCCTATTCACCCACTGCTGGTGAGATAGACAAGCACCAAGTAAACGATCGCCTAGCGAATCTTTACTTTTTTTTTTACTTTTCGTTTGATTCTCATTTCAGGTTCTCTAAGCGTAATAAAACTTATCTACCTATGTATCGAAATCTTTTGTTTTTTTTTTCTTTACCTCCCTAATGTAATAGAAACAGGTTAAATACTTTAACAATTTTGACAAATAATTAATCGTTTATCGGTATAATTTAGTTTACAAAACAATTATTTTAGAAATAATTGAAAAAACCATTCCTACTGATTAACTTTTAACTATTGAAATGAAAAATTAACCGTTGTATCAAAACAGTAGCCAGTGATCATGAAAATGATTCGAATAATTCATCGCTCGGTCAATCTGACAATATTACCGAAAACCGTATTCAATAATCATTTACTATTAACATTTCCACAAATTTTTAGACATGGCCACTCCGACCACAACATTTCCACTTCACTTTGGAAGTAATAACTGTAAGTAATACCTAACAAACCAAAGTAAAAACAATTATTTCACAGAGGTTAATCTTGAGAAAAGCTATTTATTTTCTGTACTATGTGATGCTCACTACTTTGAAAAAAATAAAGAATTAATCCAAGTAAAAGAAGCCACATCCTCAAATTAATTTCAGTAGGTGATGTTAGCTACTTTCTCACAGAGTCAACGGAGCCTGACTGTCCGCTTAAACGGGTCCAGTGACCACGGTCTCCAGCAACCAAAGACCGATTGAAGAAAAAAATGGAGGATCATACCGAAGTATAAATTGAATTTTCAGGACGTTAAACTACCACCAACTATGTGTTGTTTTCTTCGTTAAAATTATCTCCGAAACAATTTATAAACATCAGAACCTAAACAAGTAATTTTAAATTACCATGAAAATTTAAACGGCATTTAAATATCTCTCAAATAACATCGTTTTTATAGTACTTGTACAGTCAACCAAACTATACTCGTACAGCTTCACCGACTCAACAGTTTGTAACGTCTATTAGCACAGAATGACATTCAGCTATCATCTTAATATGTCAAACCGAATCAATAGTGTGACACTAACAGCATCATTATTTTCTGTTGTTTTTATTTTATTTATTTTTCATAAAATGGTCAGGCCATTGTAAATAAAAGATTTGGGTTGCTTTATTGGTAATCGCTCTAATCCAATTTAATTTAATTTTCTATGTGATAATCTGCTCAGTATCGTAGCTTAATGAGGTGAGCTTGATAAAGGAAATAATTTGAGAACTGAAGATATAAAGGATCAGACCATAACTACAAAAAAATAAATAATGGTAAATGCCCATTACGATTGTTACATCATGTTATTACATCAGTATTCACAATACCTTTTTCTTAATCTTCCAAAATAATTATCCAATTAATCATAGTAAATCTAATCTTTGTCAATATATCGTTTGAACGTTCCGTACAACTGAAATGGACAAAAATGCTTATAATTTGAAAATAACTTTTTACGACCATGCCGAACTGTACGTCATCTCGAAGTACAAGTGTCAAAAGCGATAAGAGGAACATTTATATTGTTTTCATTGTGTACGCTGCTAGACTAGACCTCACAATATGATTTCAACTGCGCAGTGGAAGTGTGATAATCGTGGGGCTCTAGAGACAAGAAGTGGCTAGCGAAACTAGTCCGCCGTACGCGGAGCAGACAATACAAGTACAATTCAAGTGAAGACGCAATTCAATTAACAAATGACTCACCTACAATACAACAAAAGAACTTACCTGGTGGTTGAAGGACACTGCTTCTGGGGTTACCTGGAGTTATGTATGTAAGTGAGTGTATATGTATCGTGTTGTGACGTTACGAGTATTCTTCAGGTTAGAATCTGCTGCAATAAGGCTGGAGGCAATCACAGCATGCGGTCTTCAAATCACTCGTTCCCAATAGCGTCACTTGCAATTGACCTTCAAACTATTTCAACAAGATATGTCCAAAACCCGTGTTATTACGTCAAATTAGGGGTTATTAACAATCAAGCAATTGGATCACGACTAATTGTCACAAACGGATCGATTTAAAAGGGATTAATTTCAACAAAAGATCGCGAGATTCAAGCGGCGACATGCTTTCCTTGTTAAGCACCAAAAACCAAGAGAGGTGTCAAGTGTCAAAATTAAACTGACAAGTCAGATGTCATTCCGTTCAATGGCGCGTTCCGAAAGCGCATAGAGTAACTAATCCAACGGTCCGAAACATCTACCTTAAACCGGACCAAACACATTGGTCTATGACCCAAGTGATGTTATGGTCTCACCCGCTGCACTTGAGTCTCCTAACACCAGGCCTAAGACTCCAGCGGTTAATTTTCATTTTTTTCACAATTAAATTCACCTCGAATTGTGTAGTTTATTTTTCTTTTATTTGTGTTGTTTTATAAATCCGGTTATTTCAGTTTAACCAAACCTAAATAAGTTTTTGTCTCAGGTCTCATCCCTGTGAGTATGTCCCTATAATAAAAACCTCACAAGCTAATTCTAAATATCTTAAAATAATATACCTAACCCTCAAAAGAAATGAAACTAAAATTGCATTAAGTACTGAGATCTACATAATCACTTTTATAATTAAACAAAGTGTTATCTGATCTATGAATTCTGCGTTTACTACCATCTCAAATATTTTTTCATATTTATTCCGTTAATCGATTGATTTCAAAATGCTAGAACAACCTTGGGCATACACCGTCCGTGACATGTTCCAAAGCTAATAATGAACAAGCTGTGAAGAATTAACACTTAAAATATATCTTATGTCGGAGAAATAAGTCTATCTATAGTGTATTCAAATCCTAATAACAAATTTATTTTATAGAAACTTGAATATCTATTTAGCTTTACGTGTAGGTATCAAGATTATTATTTTTGAACTAATTTGTTTACATGTTTGAAAATTAAATAGCAAACACAGATTAAGACAAAAATTAAAAATGCAGAAAACAATTAGTCAACATTATGACGTTTTTAGCATCTTATTTTTTTCTAAAAGTAATTTCATATATTTGTCGGAGTTTGTTAACAATTACAAATTGTGGGTAGTCAGCATAATTTGTTATGAATTGTTTTTATTATCATTCATTTAGGTGATGTTTCTATCAGATATTGTCTTATAAATCAGAGCATAATTTATTGAGTACTTGGTGTACGCACTAATTGATTTTTGGCTACTTATTTCGATAATTGTAACCGATACTTTTGTTCAAAACAACAAATGACTTGTTACTTTAATTTTAAAATGATTGGCGTTGCTAAATTCACCGTTGTTTATTTATGACAATTGTTCTTGTAATATTTGATTACTTAATAATGTAAGTCTAATTAGATTAAGCATACTTTAGCGTTTTGTATTAACTAAACACGTGGCGTACTTCCGCGCGCCATCGGACAGAGTTGTCATGGATATTAAGGCGAGACATTGTCCTATAAAAGAGCTGGCACTCAGTGAGCAAGTCAGTCTATCTTCGGATTAGACTCATTACAGAGCCTCTGCTCCCGACAAAACTGTCGGTTTACCTGGTACAGCGCTGCTGTATATTCACAAAGCTGTATTGACTAGCTAAATAGTGAAAGATACACTTTGTATTTGGGTCGCTTAGGCCTCTATACGAACTGTAACCTTTTGCTCGTCTAACTGTATTGTTTTAACCTACTTTACCATCTGTTACCTTTTTATTGTGTTTCTTTTTATATCGTGTAATTAATATTGTATTATAACGCTGTAACTGTTTATACTTCTTGTTTATCCCAATAAAATGAGAATTCCAAACCCTGACGATATATCGCTCGGCACTCCCGATTTATTTGTAACCTAATCAACGGTTTCTCAGCCAAATTCTGGGCTGACTATATTTAGATTGTTATCGACACGCTAAGAAGAAGAACGGTTTCTCCTTAAACTTTTCTAATGCTACGGTAAATAATAAAATACGTGGCCAGTCAAGTGTGTATTACGGGCCTAATGTAACGATTTCTTGTTGTTAGTACGTGTATCATCATTAAAACTTTACGAAAACCGGATTCACTTTACTATTTTTTCAACCGACTTCAAAAAAGATGTTCTCAATTCAACTGTATTTTTTATGTTTGTTACCTCATAATTTTTGGCTGGGTGAACGATTTTGATGATTCTTTTTTTAATTGGTAGTCTTATTTGTATTTCATTGACTTTGCTTTGGTAGTTTTTGCATTAGCTTCGATAATACGAATTTAATCCACTTTGTTTATCATGATAATATTCTAATAGTCCTGTCACTGCTATTCACGTGGCCAGCAGTGATATAGGAGATACATACCATAACTAAAAAGTTAAAAATAGAAATCCCTTTTCAAAAAAACAACAACCGACCTCCTTAAAAAGTGGCTAGGTTCTTTTTTTAAACTTTAACATCTGTAACCGGTACCTCTTTCTGTGCAAATAAATACTTTCTAAACATCTGACATCGTGAAGTTTCATTTCTGTGAACACCTGCATCATACTACTTCCCCTTTTTTTTCAAAGTTGTATCCTCTTATAATACTTGAAAGAAACAAAGGTACAATGACTATTAAGTAGTTAGTATGTTTCCATCCACAATAACCCATTGGTACTTGATTATCTATTGAACGATGATGTAAAAGTGATTTGCAATACTTAATCCCTTAATTTAATCATTTTATCCCTTTGTATTTCGCTTTAATGTAGAAGGGCCTCTAAGGATTTCAACGATTTCATTTACTACTTATTTTCTGAAAACTTCGTGATATTATTACAAAAAGTCGAGGTTTCGCAGTTTCAAACCTCATACAGCAACTTGCAGCACCGCAGCTCAGATGTCAAGGTGCATGTGTAGTCAGCGATCTGCCAACGAACGGTTTCCAATAGACCGTTGATGGCCCCACCATCGAGCATGAAAATAAGAAAATAACATTCATTAGTAAGCAGTTTTAAAAGGACAGGGAACAATCGCCACTTCTGATGATATATTAAGCAGTATATAACTATAAGTGTACATATATGTACTAATTATGTATAGGGAAGGGTTTCAATAAGTAAAGCACAGAAAGACAAGACTAGACCTTTATTTCAATTAGGCTTGTCAGCAATTAATCAGAAAGCTAGTCGTCCGTTCCAAAACTAGGTCTTCATGGAGAAGAAGGACAAGAAACTCCATGGAAACAGTATTGAAGTATTATATC
Organism: Aporophyla lueneburgensis; assembly: GCA_932294355.1. NCBI lineage: Eukaryota > Metazoa > Arthropoda > Insecta > Lepidoptera > Noctuidae > Aporophyla > Aporophyla lueneburgensis. The sequence goes on along the minus strand of OW028737.1, from coordinate 32,522,364 downwards.
AACACATTTCTTACATTGCCATACATTATCATTATCTTAAATACATTAATTCTATCTCTTGGACCATTGTCCAAGAGAACTCAGAATAATATCAATATAATCAAAATATAACAATAATATCTAGGAAAAGAATATGAATATTCCATTTATGGGATTTAAAACATTTGCAATATTGTCAACACTATAAACAGTACAACAACAATGTCATAATAGGCAATAATTACGATATAATATCAATTACTTAACTTACGTGACCTCTGGTTGATCCTTCCACACAACAACAGCACTAGAACTAGCCAACTGAACATCTGCCAAGCAACTGACAGTTTCACTGTGGCTCCGGCCTTTTATACCCGTTAACAAACAAATATGATTCAAAAACTGACAGCTTGAGTCAAATCAGTGTTTGACTTATACAAAAATAAGTACCCTTTTAAACTGTTCCCTTAGAAACGTTTCGGGAGCCCCCCTTCTATGACCTAAACGAGAATCTCCATCCAAATCTCAGAATGCGCACCATCCAGCAGTTTATGAATAGCCTTATCAAGCGTTTCTTCGACTCTGCCGTGAAGCACCCCAATCTTATGATCCTGGCAGCCGCTCACTAAACTCCCTCCCGCATTAATAGGATTTGTCAACCGAGGCATATCCTAACCATTCCCAATGACGCTAGAACCCTTCTCCAGGAGAGAAGTAAACTCACTATCGCTCTCAAGACACTACATCACATACCATCGTTTTTCCGTCCTCAACGCCGAGGCCTGCCAAGTCGTCCCAATCCATATCCATCCCGACCCGCTTGCTCGTGCCAGCCCACAACGTTGAGCCTGTAGCTTTAAATTTATCCCTAAATAATAATCATTTCAACCCAGCCCGTCCCTTGTTGCCCTCTATCAGCGATGCCTTATGTCGAAGTCCACAGGGGCGCCCTAAGCGAGTAGTCGCTCTTGTTTTAAGTTTTTAAGCCCTGGCTGGAGGCTTTAATTTATTAACGAAGCCACAAGCAAGTCCGGTTAGCCACTCAACTGTCCATGGTTACAAAAGTAAACAAATAAAATTTTGTCGAAACGTCCATGGTTACTTTTGTAACCATGGACGTTTTATGCGTCAACTCATTCGTCACTTGAAACGTGTTTATCGCTACAGTCCTTTGATAGTCGTACATTAGAGAAATACTAGATGTCGCTATATGAGATTTGTCATCCAGGAGAGTGAATTTCGTCTGTGGACCGCCAACATAAAATTTAGAAAAAAAAAAAGAAAATGACAGTTCATCCTTGTTGTCTAGCGAACTATGTTTGTGTGTGGATCTCCAACTAAAATGTGGTAAGTTTTCTGTTTTTATACCACATTTATATTGTTATTGTACATCAAATTAAACGTGAAGATATTTCCTTTGCGAAATATGCATTATTACGCCAATTTCGAAACGTTTACATGGAATAATATAGCTGGAAAAGTTTTATGATGACCGCGCGGACATTATTCGTTGGTTGTAGTTGATCGAGTTTTCGAATTGGTTGTTTTTGTTAAATAAATGCTTAAATATAAGAGAATACTTTACTATTAGCACTATAACAGCTATTTACAAACGAAATATATTGAGATGGGGTCTACAAATTATTAAAACGCAACTCGTAATTCATGGTTTTAGTGTTGGCTCGGGGACCTTTTGAGAAGTATTTGTTTTTTTCTTAATAGAAAACTAAATACTTATATTTAGATATTGGTGTCATTTTGAAGGGTATATTATGTACAGACGCCAGTTCATCAAGCTACTACAATCTGTCAGATTTCTTTGATAGATTTTCGACTTTATTTCTAGAGCATTAGGTTCAAGGTTCATTGGGAAAAATTGACAGTTTCGGGTAGCTTGACCTGCTGGCGTCTGTACTATTATAATAAAAATAATTTTGCCTAGTAACTATTATACTTTTCTTGTAAAACACGAAATAAAAAATAAATACGATATTTTTTTTGAAATCCCCGACTTTATTTTCTAGTTAGAATTCAATATCTTATTAGCTTTTTGTTTGATTAATTTAGTTTTTTCCAATTAGAATTAAATATCTTATTAGCTTTCCGTGAGTATTTCTTATTAGAATATAGCTATAGTAGTTTTTCAGTCGTAATCGTTTTTGTGCAAAAAATTTCGCAATGTCGTAAAAAAGAAAGTGAAATTTGATGCCCGGACAGTTGGGGAGATAATCACCGCGCGGGTTGGACAGTTGAGTGGTTAGGCAGCCGAAAATCTCATAGGTTGACCTGCAAGATGTCATTCTAGAAAAAACCGGCCAAGTGCGAGTCGGACTCGCGCACTGAGGGTTCCGTACAAACCTGTAGATATTCACGTTTTATGCATAAGGTTAATGTTTATGAAATTAATTATTTTTTTTAATTTTTATATTTGCGTTGTTTGAATGAAAGGTAAATTGCGGTTCACGATTTATGACGTATTAAAAAAAACTACTTACTAGATTTCGTTCAAACCAATTTTCTGTGGAAGTTTACATGGTAATGAACATCATGCATTTATTTTAGGTTTATCATTCTCTTATTTTAGAAGTTACGGAGGGGGGACACACATTTTACCAATTTGAAAGTGTCTCTCACGCAAACTATTCAGTTTAGAAAAAAATGATATTAGAAACCTCAATACCATTTTTGAAGACCTATCCATAGATACCCCACACGTGGGGGTTAACGAAAAAAAAATTTTTGAGTTTCAGTTCTGAGTATGGGGAACCCTAAAATTCATTGTTTTTTTTCTATTTTTGTATGAAAATCTTAATGCAGTTCACAGAATACATCTACTTACCAAGTTTCAATAGCATAGCTCTATTAAAGTTTCGGAAAAAAGTGGCTGTGACATACGGACGGACAGACATACAGACATGACGAATCCATAAGGGTTCCGTTTTTTGCCATTTGGCAACGGAACCCTAAAAAGCAAAGGAAAGGTGAAAGGCAACAATTCCAAAATCTGGCAATTTTTAAAGGTTTTACAAAGTTCTCAGGTTGATGAAACAGGATCTCTAAGCAAATGTGACTATCATGTAATATTTTGACGAAGAAGCAGCATTATCAGATCGAATACAAGATTACCCGCAGCAAAAAGTGGATTTAAAGATTATCACCCGCTTTTTTCTATAGTTTTTGTAACCATGCGGCATGGGTTGTAAAAACTACAGATATAAAACAGACTTTAGTTTGTGTATATGTATTTTTTTAACTTAATGTAAGATTAATTTCTTGAAATGAAATATTTATTTCTGTCAGTAGAAAATGATCGAAAAAAAAATGCTGCCTCTGGTTCAATTTTCATCTAGTCTCAATTGAAATTCATAAACAGTTTTATCTCAATTAGAAACAATAAATCTTTCACGACAGTCATTAATTAAATTAGATCCACCTACGCGTTTAACAGAGCACATTACTGCCACAAGAGCATCCTAACACAACATTCCTCTATAACATAAACACGGATTATAGAAATAGTACACTAACGCGCGTTCATTACGAATTGTCGGAACATAATTATTGATAACATAATTGTATCCTGTTGAGCTAGATACGGCTGTACGTACATTAGTTTAATTAATTGACAATTAAACTAATGTACGTTTAGATGGAAAATCAATATGTTGTTTTGTTATTCAACTGTTACTATTACACTGCACATTTAAGGCCTCTTGTTATGCGGAAAAAAACCAACAAAATGATTTTCCATCGTTCAAACTTAACCTCTAAGCATTTGATTTGCAGGCATTTCTAATTATCAATGTGTTGGTTGGTCAGAAAGATAAAACTAGTTGCCTATTTAAATAAAACTAGTGGCGTAGTAGGTTCCTATGGAGGTCATCAGGAAAGAAACTCCACGGACATACTTTTAAATGAAAATCTCTATGCCTACAGTTTTCTAAACTATGTTAGGGCCGGCTGCGAATTTACAAAGGCTATTTTAGTCACGAGTCAGACTCTAATCAGTGAGCTTTTGTTTCTGAATATTACTCGACAATACCTAGTCTATCTCCGTAAAAAAATTGACTCAAATAGACTAGCTTTTTGTTTTGATATTTTCAAAGAAAATGCACGGACAAAATCTAGTACCATTTCAGTCACGCGTGGACGAAATCCCATCCATGGTTAATACCCCAACTCAGAGTACCCCGACTCGGATAGGTTAGGTTAGAAGGCTAAGGCGGGAGCGAAGCGGAGCGGAGCTCCCGCCTTAGCCTTCGTGGTTATTTTTTTTAAACCACCCAGAAATAGGAGCCCCGCGAAGCGGGGCTCCGTCAACCTATCTTAGCGCAGGTGGCAATCAGTTACATACCTATTAATTTTGAATACATATTAATCAAATAGATAAGCTTCAATTATAGGTTGATAGTTACATGGCAACTGTTATCATTTTAATTGCTCGTTTCTATTATGTATTTGATAAACAAAAATAAAACGAATTAACAAACGAGAAGTATTTTTATTAGGTTAGTACTTTTAAAGAACACTACCGTAGGGTTAGTACTTTTAAAGAACACTACCCACTTGTTGCGAGTATAAATTTAAAAATATCACGCCAAAAGCTTAGCTATTCGAGTGATATGTATTATATAGAACTAGATTTTGTCCGTGCATTTTCTTTGAAAATATTAAAGCAAAAAGCTAGTCTATTTGAGTCAGTTTTTTTACTGAGATAGACTAGGTATTGTTGAGTAATATGCATAAACAAAAGCTCACTGATTAGAGTCTGGCTCGTGACTGAAATAGTATAGCCTTTGTAAATACGCGGGCCGGCTACCTGTCAACTAGAAGCAGTGAAATACGAATATTATACATAGAGTGACTGTATATCTGTAGTCCACAATCCAGTTACTGAGCAATACCCTTGGGTAAATGATAAATGATTTTATTTATGTAAGTAGGTTTATACAAACACTTTTACATGTTAATGATATTTTTTTAAACTAGATGAGTTTGGCGTTTCCTGACTACTCTGAGAAGAAAGGTAATTTGTCAGACTGTCGGGCTTGCGATGACCCGAAACAACTATAAAAAATCCACAAGTGACAGCTGGGACTAATCTTGGTTTCCGAGGCACGGAGTGGTCCCATCCACGGACCAATCGCAACAAGCGTAGCGCATTAACCTGATCGATCAACCCGTGCTGCTGTTATTACTTAGGCACAAGCCCTTTTAAATCACAAATGGATACGAAATACTGGTTACACTCATAGTTTGAGAACTAACGTAGATAGTATATGAAATTGAAGCAATCACGTCGTTAAAGTACGACAAAAAATTAATTTCATCTACATACTTACTTATCAACAAAGCAGTAGCTATAGGCTCACCCCTGTTACATGGGTCTTAAATATAACTGGAGAACTATCATTGTACTGTTCAGTGTTCATTTCTGGTCAAAACTTCAGGGAATACGGATCCGATGTCATAATATGTGCTTAATCAGGTATTTATACCTACCTATTTATTTCTGCTTGTGCTCATTTAAGTTCAAGTCGTATACCTTAAAAAGTTCTTGAATTTTTATGAATAAAAAATGTTTGAAAAGAGCTAATTCTTTTCCTTACGAAACCTCCTTTAATAAGGGACAACAAGAATTACTTATATTTTCTTGTAAAATAAATTCAATCAAAATCAATCAATCAAACAATTCCCCCTATCGCAGTCCACTGCTGGAGTAGGCCTCTCCCATATTGCGCCACAACAACCAGTATCCCACTTCCATATCCACTCTGCCCCAAATTACAAAAAATACGTTCAAGTTTATTTATACGCCTTTACTGACGGAATTTCTATCTTATTTATTGCAGGTATTGTCAGATAAATAATGCTGATGTTTTTTTTTTTCAATTTACTCTCAGTCACCGACGTCATCCCCATAATATTAAATCTATTGGCATTTCAACCGCATTGATATGTAATAACGTTCCCGATTGATAGATAACATGGTAACCACTGAGCCGAATATACACGAAATTGTTGATATAATCTGATAAGTCCAAATGTGGTTTACAATCCTGTTCGTGACGTCACAGAAAATAAATAGAGCCAGGAAGTTTTCTATCCACAAACTCAATTATTCTCTCTTAGCGTGTAGGTAAAAATAACATGAAAAATTGTACGTTACTTTGTCCTAAATTATAAATAGATATAATATAGTTTAGTCCAAAATTCAGTATAAAACGTGATATTTTTCCTTGTTAAATGTTGTCAAGTATTGAATATCATGTTGCATTGTTTGATAAAATAAATAGGCCTAATTCACAATTGTCCATTGTTTCTTTTTTTTGTGGGTAGGAAATCTAAACTCTCCCGTGTTTTTTCAGTTGCCTATATGCCAGGGCCACGGTAACTAACACGGTAATTGTACATTGCTGCGGATGCATGTTAAACCAAAAAGAAATCATTTATTGTAACGGTTTGCACTTGAAGAGCGCCCATTTAAAATTGCTTTAAAATTTACCTTCATGATTTGAAGTCAAAGACGACGCACTTTGAAGGGGTCTGTTAGGACCGATGCCTGCCAGAGTCACGAGATTGTTCGAAAGAGATACTGTGACCCTGGCACATGGGCAACTGAAGGAGCACGGGTGGGTTTTAGTCAGTAAAAGTCTGACACGCCCTCCCGGTCCGCCCAGAGCAGGAGAAGGCATTTGATGATTTCCCATCCAAAAAAAAAAGATGACGCACTTGATTTGATAAAACTATATTATCACAATAGCGGTTTCACATGCATTACTTTCGATCCTGTGTGAATATCAACATACAAATTATCCAATGTCCTAATGTACTAAAATCTACCTTTTTCTCTTTATAATATTAGTTAAAACAAAATACTTACTTCAAAGATTGTAAAGGCAATAACTGTAACGACCACATCATCTAAACCCATGTCTAAACGGACCTAGAATATCGCAATCTTAATCATCAACTCTTATAAGTAGAACAAAGAGTTCCTAATCGACTGGCAAATGAGAACAGACAGCTAATTCTAAACTCTCCATCTATACGAATTAGCTATCGTTCCCGTTGGCTAAAGATCCAAACTTTGTAGATATTGGCAGATAGTACATTCACCTTCTAATGGTTTATCTTAGCCGAAGGTAAGATGCTGCACTCGGCACCACGATTAAATAGATTAGAGATTTTGCCCCTACCATGCTCGCTTTTAAAGCATCTCAAAGACTTTGTGAGGTAGTTGCATTGAAAAACCTTTTTGTATAAAAAATATTAACCATGGACTTCCAAAAAAACACTACAAAGTGAAAAATAACTTTTGCTTTTCTTTTTTCTGTATTTTAGTTATTTGTCACAGACTTCCTATTTTTTTTTATTTTTTTGATTTTCCTCTTTTTAGTTGTGGTATGTACCGCGCACTAATTCGTATGCCACTACTAGCCAGGTCAATAGCAGTGACATGAAGTATTAGAATATCATCACGTTAAACCAAGTGAATTAAATAAGTATTATAGAAGCTAACACTACGAAAAGTTACGACCAAGCAAAGTCATTATAACCAAAAATATACAGTGGAACATAAAACCTAAAAAAAGTTTGTTATAAACAATAGATCCCTTCGGGACGTAGTGATAGTTAGAAAAGATTTTCTTACTTCTTTTGTGTACTTTTAACAGAAGTATTCATTACATTTTCATAATTTCAATATAAGAAATAATTTATAAACTTAATTTGCTCTAGGAAGGTAACTTAGAAATAAATAAGGTACGCATTCTCTTTATGAAAAGGTAGTTTGGCGTTAAGGGACCCTATTATGTAGACTTAATTTTAACACATTCAATCCAGCTTATCCCAAATCCACACACCAACATTGCTTTACAAGCCCAGATCCTAATGTCCCCATAAGAGGCTTAACTTGATGGCAAAAATCTTTACAAACCACTAGTCCACTAGTAGGGTCTTCTAAATAACTGCATTACAACCACGGTCCCGAGACGGCGAGATTATCCGGGCTCATTTAATTACGGCTAGAGGTCAAACGGTGCTGGGCTCCAGCTGCCCAAACTGATTTCCTGAAGATCCCCCATTAAAACTTAATGAGAACACTTCTGAATATAATTGGACCAGTTACTAATTGTTTGGATTGTTTCCCTGTCTGATTGCAGTGCTGAGAAAAAGTTTGTAGCATCTGGTTTGTAATTCTGCCCCAGTTGCAACAAAGTTTGCCTAGCTATTGAGTATAAGTTTTCTATGCAAAGCGGATTTCTATCGAGTTGTTGCTTAGCTCGTTCGTTCACGACGCTACTGAAAAGCAACCAATTCTTCATCTGCCTAGACTTCTCCCAACTATAAGGGGTCGGTTTCCAGTCTAACTGGATGCAGCTGGGTACCAGTATTTTACATGGCGTGACTGCCTATCTGACCTGCACAACCCATTTACTGAAAGAAAGAAAGAAAGAAAGAAAGAAGGAAAGAAAAGAAAGAAAAATTGTTTATTCTGCACAAACAAAACGCACAATTTAAAATAGTAACAAAAAATAAAAATACACACGTACAAAGTCGCCAAAAGCCCCGTATTCAAGCTTAAAAAGGTTGTACAATATTGTCCATTGCTTGTTGATGTTATGGCTCTTAGAATAATAACTAAAAACGCTAAAAAATGAATTCTGTAACTACTTTTATACTCGTTTTATCTTACGGCACGAAAAAGGATGTGTGAAAGAGATAAATGATTTACTCTTTGTTTTACTTTTTGGCATTTCACAAGACGAACTGTCATTTGGTTATATTGGTTCTAATTCAACCCGGCTAAATTTGATAGTACTTTGCTTCAATGCCTGACAGTTCGTTCATTGAACTACTTGAATTGTTTGCATGTTCATTGTTTATGCGTTTGTTGTAATCTGGGTATGTTTTTGCGATATTTTAGTAAAATTTGTACTGTTAGATTGCACGAATTCTTTGTTTAACTACAAATAGTGAGTGTGTGGACGCTGTGGAGCAATGTCTTGTGTGGTTGGGGGCTGCAAGTCCCATTCATCGCGCAAAGAAAATAAACAAGAAATATTGACCTTCCATCGGTAAGATTTTGCAATTTTTTTTGTTGAATGTGAACTGATGCACGAATTTAAATACATAACAAATGTTGCTGAATCACTTTGTAGCGGAAACCAGACGTAATATCTATTCCAATTGAAGTTATTAGCGAATATTCGGAAACTGTTTTGAGGTTATCTTGATCATACATAGTGACGTAAATAATGTTGTCGATACTTTTATTTTACAGATTTCCTAAAGAAACTGTGAAAAAAAATGAATGGGTAAATTGTATTGGTAGACGAAATTGGACTCCAAAAAAGCACAGTCACATATGCTCCAAGCATTTTACTTTAAATTCATTTGTATGTAATGAAACGAAATGGAGACGACTTAGAGAAGATGCTGTTCCTACGTTATTTATCGAACATGATAGAACAGATGAAATGGTATAGTAATAAATATGATTTATTTATAATTTAATTAATAATATTAATTAGAAATTTGATTTTATTTGCAATAAATAGTATCCCATTCAAATTTGTATTACATTACAGGAAGTACTTATGGAAGTCTGCGAAGAAGGACATAGCGCAGATCTGCAGATTCAAGGAACCACTCATCATCGACAGCAACCTAACACATATCTTACAGGAAGACAGGTATAACATTTCATAAGGTGAAAAATAGGTTCACATAATGCATGTAATAACACACACAATGCATAATGTTGCATACATTTGTTGCATGTTCCTCTAAATATCTCTGTCGGAAATAATCATTTGGGTGCGCAAATTTATTTATTTTTATAAATATATAAATTTTAGGATCCCTTTGCAATGGAAATTGAACCAGGACCTAGTACCTCGGTACAGATTAATGAATCGCCGCTAACGTTGACATCTTGTGAAATCATCTCACACCAAAGTCAGGTAAGACATGCCTGCCTACATTAAATAAAAATTAAAACTTAAAAATGTTACATTTATCATTGAGAACTATTTGTTTTAGGAATCCTCGACACAGATGACAATAACAAATTCAGAAATAAATTATATAAGAAGAATTAAACTGTTAGAGAAAGAACTTGAAAGGGTCAAAAAGATATCCAAACGCCGCCTTCGGAAGATTAACACGTTAACTAAACGAGTTTCACGATTAGGGAAAAAAAATGAAAACCTTTACAGTATTTTAATAGAAAAATTAAAACAAGAAAATATTGAAACTGAATATATAACTATGCTGGATAAGATAAATAAAAATGATATTATCAAACGGTTTTTGCAAAAACAACTAGGTGACTCTTTGTCTAAGGAGTACAGTCTGGAAATTAAGAAATTTGCTGTAACTTTAAATTATCTTTCGCCAAAAGCATATACGTATATTCGAGAACAATTTCAAGATACCTTACCACACCCTAAAACCATTTCCACCTGGTACCGATCCCTCAATTGCAATCCCGGTTTTACTACAGAAGCGTTAGATGCAATCCGTTCCCGAGTAGTACAGCACCCATCTAAAACCCTATTTTGTATTTTAGCAATTGATGAAATGGCCATTAGAAAAATGGTTGAATGGGATAGCTACAATTATAAATACCATGGATATGTGAACGTTGGATACGACCTGGAATCAGATGCAGTGCCTCTTGCTACCCAAGCCTTAACATTTATGGTTACTTGCCTGAATGACACGTGGAAATTTCCCGTTGGCTATTTTTTTATTAAGTCTATCACAGCTCAGCAGAAATCAATGCTCGTACAGCAATGCATTCAGCTATTACATGAATGTGGTGTGAAAGTTGTATCCTTAACATTTGATGGAGCGGCAACCAATATTGCAATGTGCACTCATTTAGGATCTGACATGTACTCGGGCTCTGTCTCATTTCAGTGTACCGGTTCAGATATATATTTATGGCCAGACCCTTGCCATAACATAAAATTAGTACGGAATACAATAGGAGAAAAGAAAAAAATTATAGATGCAGATAACCAAACAATATCTTGGGATCATATAGAGCAGCTTTTAGAGCTGCAAGAAAATGAAGGTTTACATCTAGGTAATAAACTTAAAAGAGATCATGTTCATTACATTAGACAAAAAATGAAGGTCCGTCTTGCAACCCAATTATTCAGCAACTCAGTTGCAGATGCCTTACAGTATTGTCAAGAAAATTGTATTCCTGGCTTTGAAGACTGCAGCGGAACAATTAAATTTCTAAGAGTTTTTAATAATCTGTTTGATATTTTTAACAGTAGAAACATGCGTAGCAAAGGATGGAAAAAGGCACTAACTTCTTTTAATCTCGAGGAAACCCAGATCTTCTTTGAGGCAGCTGCTTCATATATAAAAAAATTAAAACTTATGGACGGCACTTATGTTGTTAACTCCAACCGAAAAACTGGGTTTACCGGCTTTCTTGTATGCATGAAATCGTTATTGAAAATGTATCACGACGTCGTAGAAAATAATTCTTTACAATACTTGTGTACACACAAGATGTCACAAGACCATTTGGAACTATTTTTTGGTGCCATAAGATCTAAATGCGGATATAATAATAATCCGTCTGCACGTATGTTCCAAGCTGCATACAAAAGACTTTTGGTGCACGCTCAATTCAAAGATGGGTCCAATGGCAATTGCGTACCGCTTGAAAAAATCACAGTGTTGAATTGTACTGCTTCAAAATGTGTAGATTCAATTAACAAAAGCAGTGGAAATGTACGCATTATGAGCGATGAAATCATAGAGGCAACAAGTGCGGTTTTAAGTATCGTCGATTTAGACCATGATTATTTATTATCGTCTCAACTTACTGAATACTCAGTAGATGTGGTTCACTACATTGCAGGCTTTGTGGTTAGAAAGCTGAAAAAAGTTTTAAAGTGCGAAATATGCATGGAAAGTTTATGTGGTGATATAGATTCCAGACCGTCACTTATAAGAGTTAAAGATAGAGGAGGTCTAGTCAAACCATCAAAATGTGTAATAAACATCTGTAAAACTACTGAGAAGATTATACGGGAGCAAATTTCAAAGGCCGGTGGAAAGTTTTTGGGTCGTAAAGAAATAATAATGATGATGATGAATAAAGTGTTTTCAACATATGCAGTATCAAGCGTTTTCCACAATCTTGTTCAGCATTGTTTAGAGCAAGATTTTGCTGAAAATCATCGAAATCGTCTGGTCAAATCTATATGTCAGATATATATAACAATAAGAATTCACTATTCAACAAAACAGGCGAATCAGCCTCATGAGAAGGTGCGTAGTTTTCTCACAAAAACTATTTTATTTAAAGGGCAGTAATATAAAAAAAAAAATACCGCCACCAACTTCCGAAATTTAATTTTTCAAGTAATTTTTCACAATGCAGTGTTTTTTTGGAAGTCGGTTGTTTTTTTTTTTGTAAAAACGTTTTTATTTTTCAGTGTTTAGTGGGTCGGTTTGTATTTTATGGTGTGCAAACAATAAAGTATCCATCCATCTATTTGTCTTTTATTAAAGATTATTATCAATTTCCACTTTGTAGGATACAAAGTGGAAATTGATAATAATCTTTTAAATGTCTAAAATCCAAATAAATATGAGAAGTAATTTGAAGCAAGAGTTGCTAAAAACATTCGTAAAACCGAAGTCTCCCACGTTGGTTTAACGTTGTTGCAATTAATACATTCGGGGGTAGCCGGGTCAGGTTTAATACTTGGATACAATAAAAATTTGTAGGGAACCAAGGAGGACTTTAGTGATGATGATGACGAACTATTTAGTTCATACCTAAGTACGAACTAGATAGTTCGTCATCAATCATCGTTCGTTTTTGAAGTTCGTCCAAAATGAAACTACTTACTTACTTTTATTAATAAAGTAGTTTCATTTTGAACGAACTTCAAAAAAACGATTTAGATGTTAAATGTATAAATTGTAATTATAACCGAGGCACCTAGAAATTACTATGATATGCATAAAAAAAATACATTCACACATGCATTGTAAATTCTATCGATGTTGAAATTTTGTAGGTCACGTCACTAGTCTGAACATAATGAGTGACAAAAAGGTGACAACCAACGAAATTTCGAAACGTTTTCTGTATAGATGTCCTTCTCTAACATCGAAGCGGCTCCATGGGTCAAAATGAAGCAAGTATATTGAGTTCAGTTGCTATTTTAGCCCTCCTTCTATGCTTTAGTTATTATTCTAAGTTATGGCTACGGACCAAAGACAATACAAATAGATATGCGCTACGACATTGACAATTACGTATTACTTAATAACAAACAAAACAAAAACAAAAATTGCCGAATGCAGAGTGCATTATTTGCTACGTTTGTGATAAACATACCATAAAAATAAAAACAATGGAGCCGTGCGTAGTATCCGATGGGTACTACGTTACCCTTTAGTAAGACTGATTGTCAGATTTTCGGGCTTCCGACAACTCGTAACGACTGTCAAAGATCCCGGAACGACAGCTGCAACCGTGTTTTCCGAGGGTGGGGATTTGTTAAGTATAGATGGTCACCCATCCATGGAGCAACCACGGCAACAAACTGTCAATGTTTCCCAATGAACCTTGAACCTAATGCTCTAGAAATAAAGTCGAAAATCTATCAAAGAAATCTGACAGATTGTAGTAGCTTGATGTGTTGGCGTCTGTACACAGTACCTAGTATTTTAATTGCGGACATTGTGGTCCGTACACAACGCAACCAATCACAAATTACTAAGTAACGCGTTAGGACCTCACGTTGTGTGCAAATCACCGTTGGAATGTCAGTGATGTGACATTCTGGCTACATAGTAGTGAATGGAGTTTGTAAGACGTTCCTATTCAGAAGCGTCGTGGACGATGGGCCTAAGAGTTGCAGCTTACTATTGACTTCGGCGTACGATAAGTTTTATTAGGCGAAGCAGAAATAAACTAGGATGAAGAAGTTACTAACTTGCAAGTTGGTGAGAAGAGCTCTTGGAATTTTTACATAATAAAATTTTTATTCTTGAACCTTTAAAACTTTTCAGGAACACCATAATTGCTTTGTAACTTGCGGGTCATGATTTATATTAAATTCTTCTTTTTTTATGACAAAGAATGATAAATGCTTTTTCTCAAATATTCCATAACTTTTGAAGTTATCATGCTGGTATTTTCTGAGGCGTCGATGTGAGAAACTATGCAAAGTTTTCTCATTGTAAGAACATTATTACAAACCAAACTAAAAGTAAAGCAAAGAAAACTACACTTCATTCTTACAATTTATTTTAAAGCGAGCGCATAAAATAATGAACTGCCGAGAAATATCGGGGGAAGTGCGTGCTCAGAGCAAATAGATTTTAATGAAACGTTTGAAACGTGTGGAAGATTAATGGCCCCTGAGATGATAATACAACAATTTCTCTGTGTTTAATAGCAGCGTTTTAGGTTGGTGGATCACTGAAGAACACAAGCGATATTTGAAAGCTGGCAAACTATGAAATAAAGGAGGAAAAAAAATAGTGATTTTGTTTATTTGGCATATTATCATCATTTCAGTCAAAAGATGTCCACTGTTATATATCTCTTGTTTCTTGTTTCCAGCTAACTGCTGTGGCCTTCACAAGTTCATCAGTCCACCTTGTCAGATGCCTTCCAACGCCTCATCTTCCGGGACACGGTCGCCATACCAGAACCTGTCTACCCCATTATGGACATTTTTTCTGCGAGCAATGTGCACTGCCCACTGCCACTTAATTCAATATGGTAAATCTTCAGCTATTTGGCACATATAGTACACACAATATGAGACTTTTTTCTGACCTGAATAGTTAATGATCAGGTGATTAGGCAACCAACTCTTATAAAAGCCATATCATTTTAGACCAAAATGAGTTAGACAAGCTAATAAGTCACGGCAGTGTTTAAATAGACTATCGTTCATGCCCAGTTAAAACTATTTTGTTATCAATTCTACAGCTTTGCCCACAGTATATAAATATGAAGGTCGAACTATTAAACGAACAGTAAAATATTCCTCCTGTCTCTGAAATTCTGAGTTATTATTTATGCTTTCTCTTTAAAATTTATAGCAGTAGCTGCGCTAGTGATACGCCCAAATCCAACCTTAGTAATTAGAAGACACGGCGTGGGGAGAATTTTTAATGATTTAGGTGAAATTTATAATGAAATAATTAATTATGAAGCGGTGACATCACATCTCTGGAGGCGGAAGCCGTACCTACAATTATGTTTGGTGCCTGCATATTTTGGCCCCAACAAAGGATCCCTCGCTATTTTATTTTTCACAATTATTTTTGGCTAGGAACTCGGTGGCAGATCTTTCTTTGCTCTCTGTATTTTAAGGCAGCAACGATGAATTTGCCTCTAGGGGTTTCTGTGTCTTTGTCATGTTGAGTGGGAAGTGGTAATTTTAATTCGAGTTTTTGTTTGAGTTGAAAAAGACTCATGAAATGAAATGTTTTATAGAGCAGTATAATGAACGGTTTATAAAACTCTCAACGACAGTATTCTGCTTACTTATTGTCGATTTGACTTTGTAACAAGTTATTTTTGAGCGGCGGTTCATCTCCGGTACTAAAGAATATTCCTTGGAACCAGTTAAGGGGGCTAGAAAAGGGCGTTGTCCGCCCTCCATCAACGCCCAGTGCGCCTGCTGCTGGCCGGGTGAGCAGCAGAGGTCTGCCGCTCCCTTTCTTTAGCCTATTTCCTTCTGCACCACGACTGTTTCGCAGAAGGATATCACCCCGTCCCAGGACTCCTCGCTGCCAACCATCGATTCGACAATGGTCGCCGATCAACCTAAGTCAAGTTGTCTGCGATGGAAATAGAATCTAGCCTTTTTGAAAAAATCAAGAGATAGAATTAGGTAGGTTTTTTAGCATGACACGATATGATTGACCCATCATTTTCCCGTCAGCCCCAAATCTTCACGAAAACCAATTATTCTTCTCACCCATCAAATCCTCACTCACTTTTGTCATATCATTCCATAACCGTGGAATAAATTTGAAGATTTTTAAGACCTTTGCAAATAACGTGTCGACCCTACTCAGTATAAGTTTTTGTAATTCTTGTCTAACGTTGGCACCTATAGCTATATACATAGAAATGAAATGGTGTACGTTTGTGAACGCATCACTTGAGAACGGCTGGACTGATTTGGCTATTTTTTGTTTTGAAATTTCGTTGTAGTCCAAGTAAGGTTCTTAGGGATGAATAAATATTTTAGAAAATTCTAAAAATGAGAAACACTGAAATTCGTTTTTTTGTATGTGAAGTCATACAAAAAAACGAATTTCAGTGTTTCTCATTTTTAGAATTTTCTAAAATTGCAATTGTTTGGACTTCTTGAATTGCATAGTGATTTTGAATAAAAATGTGTTTTATCTAAAAAGATGACTAGTTAATTACTCATTCGAAGATTATTTGGAATCCTACCTATGACTCTTGCACTCTGCAGTACCTAATCCCTAAAAATACTTACTTAGTATTTATGGTTCTCAACGTATTCTCGCAGGAATACGTTGGATGCGAGAAGCACAGAACAGGTCAAAGTGGTGGTGCTTGGGGGAGGCCAATGTCCAGCAGTGGACGTCTTTCGGATAAAATCATGATGATGATGATGATGATGATGGTTCTCAAGACTAAGGGTAAGTGCACATGAGCCGCCGGCCAGCCACAACCACTGTTGGCGGTCGCCTTTTCCTGTGATATTGACCCCACAACAAGAGGCGCTACAGGCGCTGCAGTAACCACGTACTTAGAAGGGGTGCCCGCCACCGCGCACCGGCTACACGTGAGGGAAGAATCCATAAAAACTTATGAAAAAGCATGTGAACTGATTTTTGCTATGCTATCTATGCTTGTGGCTGGTTGATCGTTAGCACCAAAATCAAAATCAAAAGTCATTTATTCAAATTCGGCTGAGGATTAGCACTTTTCGAACGTCAAAATTACAAAAGACAGTCCCACAAAACGCCCACCGGTCACCACTTTCTAGTGCTTTAGCTGGGAAGAATAAGTGGCCAGCAAACTCCTCAGCAGCACAGCTGTCTGTCCAGTTAGAAAAACTTGATTCTATACAATGGTATGTAGTAAAACATTAAGAGACACAAAACATTAAATTAAATACACCTAGCCTAATACAAGTTTAATAATTGGAAATTCTAACAAAGAACCAAAATAATGTTTGCTATACCGATTCATACTATTTTGTGTCTTTCCACAATTACTACTCAATCCATTTTTGCATTTTTAATACCTACATTAAAAAGTTATGAGGGCTTTATGCCATCATCACAGAATTATGGCGATAAGCTCCTCAAACATTAGCTGTAGTAGCCCTTTGTGGGATTAGCAATGTCCAACACGAGTTATTTTGCAAACTACTAATTAATAATGCATTACTTTGTCTACAGCATCAACAAAATAACAAAATATATTTTCTACAGACCAGCGGGGTAACTTCGTCACACAGACAAAATGGCAATCGATCGCAACGTCTTTCATTACGATAGTTCAGCCCCGTTCATTGCGTCATTTACGTCGTTTAACAGGCATATTTTTCAAACTTATGAGCAATGGATTAGAAACTTTACTCAAAACCCTCGGATTGTGCTTGAAGTGTGTTCAGCCTTATTTAAACCGCTTTTTCCAGTCAATGATTTCACAAAGTTTAGGCATTACTTTCAATAAATAGTGTATGTAAATATCGCTTAAAATTCAGCCAACCCTAAAAGGCAAAAACCTTTACAATACAAAACACACTATTAACCTTTCTTGCGTCCAATATTGTAATGTAAATATGAGGGTTAAGCCCCGTATTCACAGGGCAACTAATGTTGAACGTAATCTGAAAATGTTGGACCTTGTTGACTGTAATATAACTGGGCTGATAGACCTTTCCAAATTCATTTATTTATGTTACACACCGTTCTAAGAGAGTTTCTCTTCTCTAAAAGAAGAGGCCTGTGTGTCCTAGCAGTAGGAACATTTTTGGCCCAAAATGCTTTTGTGCTGTGTCAAAACTAAACAAGTTACTAAATAAAATATAGACTAACAGAAGAATTTTCACAGATTCAGCAGCGGCCCATACTAGACACACTCTGTATCTTTGGTGACTCAAACAAAAAATTGTTCAAAATTATAATTGTGGGGGATAAAATTACCCAGAGGAGTAATGGCGTAAACGCCCTATCAGCAGGAATCACTTTCATTTTGACCGTTTCACAACATTCAAGGCGTTGTTTACTTTGCTAACCAGATTTTTTTTTCGAACATATGAAAGAATAAATTAGCAATACGTTTCAAAATGATTCAATTCTGATTAATAGTGTGTTGCGCAATTACAATTCCTTAAAACTATATATAGACTAGCTTCTTCCCGCGACTTCGTCCGCGTAAAATTTTCGCTCCCCGTCCCGTCGCGTCGCATCGAATTGCCTGCCAGTTTTCATCCAGTTTTAGTTTGCTGCTCCGCCCCTTTTGACCGTAGCCTGATGTTATATAGCTACGGGCTACTCAGAACAAAAAGATTTTTTCAAATCTGACCAGTAGTTCCTGAGATTAGCGCATTCAATCAAACAAACAAACAAACTCTTCAGCTTTATAATATTATTATAGATGACTCAGGAATCAGAGATTTTTTTTTTACATTAATTTTGATTGAGCACGTGATAATATGATGTGATTTGTATAGATTGCCAAATCGTTTCCTCCAACCTTCGTTACAATAATAGCATACAACGTTTTGACGGGCTTGTCCGCGATAGCCATTATTGACCTTATCTTTATTATCAGAAAGCTGGCTTTCCATTTCAGATCTACTATAAACGTAGCCTTAGTGAAGTTAATAAGCACGAAAACCAAATAGAAATGTTATTTTACTCGCTCTTCGTGTAAGCTTTACATTTTATGACGATCGAAACGATTCCATTGATTGTATATTTTGCATTTTATATAAGGGACCGTTTAAATAGTTCTTTTGTAAGAGTGTGCTCTTACTCTGAATGTTTTTACACTACACTATGCATAAAGTATTGTGGCCACAATAAAATGTGCCGTTTGTTTGACCTTTGTTAAGCGCCTCACGAAAAAGTAATAATGCTTTTATAGCATGGCAAGTAGATGTAGATTTTTATTTTTGGCATGTCTGGAAAAGACTTCGTATATTATAGGTTCCACAAAGGAATACTGCAAATTAGCATGAATGATTAAAACATTTGATTTGATTAAACCCAACAATGTGTGTGACTATTTATGCCGGGATTATATGGAAGGAGCATATATAGAAGGGTAGATCTGTTCATATGTTTTAGAGCACAATACTGCAGCGTAAGTGTTGAAATATACGGCACAAAAATGTATCAGAAACGAGATATTTATCATCCATGCCCAAGAGATCCAAAACGGCTAACAGCAGCGCAAGGTTTCGTACACAAGCAAGCCAGTGCAACACTTAAGAGCAAAGTAATAATATATTATACTTCGAACAGACTAGAACAGCGTTCCTTAATTAATTACGAAACTTCCTGAATATGGAGCACGTGAGATTATTGCTCTATGTAGCATTAAATAGTATTAAGGCAAGTTTTAAACGGTTGTGGGTTTAGCTGTAATTTGGTCGTCTTTGGTAAATATGTCGCTCATTTTATGAGCAACATCTGTTGTGTCGTGAAAATGGAAATGTAATCTCCTAAAAACAAAACATTATACATAGAAGTTATGGTTGACGTCCAAAATCTCTCTTAGAACTCATTAGTTTAATCCTGGCTTATTTCATTATAGACTTCAAAATCAGTCTGTATAATTTTAGAAATATCCTCTAACCACTTGCTTACCTCCATAGTAATTAAAACATGATTAGTTTATTAAAATTCCTCCTGAAAATAAACTTTTTTAACCATTTTTTTTTTTCAGGATGGGAAATCATCAAATGACTTCTCCCGCTTTGGGCGGAGCGGGAGGGCGTGTCAGACTTTTACTGACTAAAACCCACCCGTGTTCCATCAGTTGCCCATGTGCCAGGGTCACGGTATCTCTTTCGAACAATCACGCGACCCCGGCAGGCATCGGTCCTAGTAGACCCCTACACTGCTGCTGACATCTCTTTGAGGCGCGCGTGGAACACTGCGCGCCGTCGACCCGAGCTTGGTCCTTACCGGGCGGCGAGCTACCCATTGCTCGCCACCCGCAAGCTCGCGCCTACGGTGGCCGGGAGTCCGCAATCGACTCCCGACGCCCGGGGCGTCTCCTCTTGCGGCGGCTAGGGACGTGAGGGCGCAGAGACTGCCACTCTCTCACGCGCCCCGCCTCCTCCTTCGCGAGCATTACTGCTTCGCAGATGGAGGTGACGGCTTCCCATTCCCTCTCGCTCCATACCATGGCTCGCACCAGGGCCGGACGCGAGAGGTCACCGCCGCCGATCGCCTCCACGAGGACACGGCGGTGCTCCGCCCAGGCAGGGCACACCTCCACCGTATGCTCCACCGTGTCCTCCAGACGATCCTCACAATGGAAAAACCCGGAATGTATCCTCCCGCTTTATCCTGAACAGGAACCCACCGAAGCACCCATGCCCGGTGAGATCCTGCGTCAGGCGGAAGGTGAGGACGCCGTGGCACCTCTCTATCCACTCCTCAAAGAAGAGACTTACCGCCGCAATTGTGGCGTGCCCAAGTTCCAGGCCTCTCATCTAGCTACTAACAGCCTGTCTATTCTATAAAATCTCATCGTGAAAACTTAGGTGAAGTGAGTTGTTATTTCACCTGATGCTATAGGCAGTGACTTTCTTGACAGCTCACTTCACACTCACTTCATCTAAGTTGTTACGGTGACATTTTTATAGAATACCTTGGCAGATATCCCTCAAAATAAATAACTGTAACTTTATTTCACCTTTCAAATAAATATAAATATTATACAAAGCAAACAAATCTCATATATAACTCTTACGAATTTATCGAAAGCAAAAAACAGAGTCCCTTCCCTTCCAATAATATATATCAGAAAGATAACTGCGTTATCTTCAGATTCCCGCGTAAAATGGGCCGGGCGACATTTTAAATCTATTTCGTTCCGCAAGATGGCCGCCAGTTGATTATCTACGGTGATAGTAATGGTAAAGGGATTTTTCTTCGTTTGTTGAAATGTTTTTGTGAGCTGGTTACATCATATGAATGGTTTTGCTTAAATAATTGACTATATTTTTACTGCGATGTTGATTTTTAAAATAAAAATACTAAGGGAGAGCATGAGAAAATACTCAATCATAAAATTTATAGTTTTATGAGATGTTTGGCAATGTTAGGGTCTTAAAAGTAAAATTTATGCGATATCTGTTGAGGATAAAGCAAAACATGGATTACTAAATTTGTCTTTACTAAAAGGCTAAGAAGTCTTAGGCTGAGATCTATATCAGCTACTTAACACGAACTTAGACTAAGCGTTCTTTCTATCACGATCGCTTCTGTTACAAAATGTCAACAAATGTGAACATGTTACAAAATGTCAATAAATGTGAACATGTTACAAAATGTCAACAAATGTGAACATGTTTAAGTCACAGGACGAGCTAAGGAACGTTTATATATCTCAGTCTTCGAGCTTGTTCAAATGGCATAGCATAGTATCCTTACCATACAGTTGAATTACTTGTATTTACTTGTGCCTCATGCAAAAGATACTCATTCGTATATTAAAAGGACACGCATAAGAACCTCTAATCTCACGGAGATTCTCACAACTTTCCTGATTATGGCTTGTTCAATTATTTTACACGAAAAAACCTTGAGTAATTCCTAACCAACCAGAGAAAGTTCCAACCCCACTTACCATCACTGAATAAATTATCAAACAAGCGACCAAAGATAAGGCGATGCAGAAACTTTATGCCATTTTAAACAGACATTATTATCATAAAAAGGATCCACTTACAAACTCTGTGAATCGCCTGAATTTGTTCCCCTCTCTACGTGACCACAGCGTAAAAATATTCTTGACAGTATCTGCCATAACTATATAGTATGACTACTCTTTGAAACTAATTATTTTATACTGTGTCGCAAAAAGTATTGAGGTTCTAATATTAATCTGATACTATGTTAATAATTGTTAAAATTTCCTTAACAAGATTACGTGGGGTTTGTTTTTATTCAAGGGATGGTTACTGTAATGTAGGGTAGGTTGTATGCGTGCCTACGAGTACGCGCCCGGTGATTCAGTGCCCAATAAACCGCGCAACTAATGACACGTTGTTTTACTCAAACACCTCTGTGGCGACGAGGATTAAAATTATAAGCGTATTTCTACCTACACAAAATGTCGATCGGGAAGTTAACCGAGTTTAACGTAAGATCGGGGAATTGGACAATGTATGTGGAGCGCATGGAAATGTTTTTCAAAGTGAACAGTGTGAAGAACGAACTTTGGTTACCCACAATGATTGCGGCCATGGGTGACGAAGCATATGAGTTGTTAAGTAATTTGACAAGTCCGGACAAACCTAGTGCGAAAACTTATGCGGAGGTAGTGGAAGTCATGGAACACCACTTGCAACCAAAGCCGTCGTTCATGGCAGTGAGGTATCGTTTTCGGCAAAGAAGACAAATTGAGGGTGAATCGATTTTACAATACATTTCGGAATTGAAGAAAATGTCAAAATTTTGCGAATTTAAGGCCGTTCTAGAGGAGAACTTACGTGATCATCTAGTTTGCGGGTTGCGGAGCGAGTTAATCAGGCAGAGACTGTTCACGGAAGAAAATCTGCAATATGCAAATGCCGTGAAAATTTCATGTGCAATGGAAGCGGCGGAGAGAGATGCAGCAGCAGTGGAACAGACAGTCGCGAATGAGTCGAGAGGAAGCGGTGAGGCAGCGGCCGGAGCGCTGCACGCGGTGGCGGCGGCGCAGGCGGCACGCCGCGCCGGCCGGAGCCGTGGCGGCGTGCGCGGGCTGGCGGCGGGGCGCACGCGCAGCACCGCCAACGATTCAAAAAGCAATTGTTCGGCTTGCGGGGCGTCGGATCATCAGAGTGAAGGATGTAGATACAGTCGATTTATCTGTGGAAGATGTAGGCAGAAAGGGCATCTACGTCGGGTTTGCCCGATGCACGTCGGAGGGATGCAGCCGCGGGATGGACGCGACGCCAACAACCTGGTGGCGCACGTGCATGCAGCGAGCGGACCGGCCAACCAGATAAATACCTGGGACCAGTCAAGGGACGACGAGCCCTCGTTGTCAGATAATGACTGGGAGGCGGTAGAATATTTACATCAACTCAGTTTAAACAGTTATAAACCGGTGAGCTTAACTTTATGGGTTGATGAAACCAAACTATCGATGGAGATTGATACAGGGTCATTAGTGTCATGTATTAGCAAAAATATGTACGATAAACTGTTTAGTTATAGACCCTTAGATAACTCAAATTTAATATTTAGATTTTATGACGGTACGTCAATAAAACCACTAGGGGTAATTAGACCATTAATCCAGTATGAAAATAAGTCTAAACAATTGGAATTGTTTGTAATAGAAGGGGGTACCACCTCACTGTTGGGTCGACAATGGCTTACGGAATTAGGCATTAAAATACCTTTGTACCAAAATTTTGTTTCTATGAAGGTAGACGAAACAAATTATAATAACTCATGTAATAATCAATTAACGCTATTACTTCACAGATATAGGGAATTGTTCACGGAGGGACTGGGACGGTTCACGGGAGGCAAGGCTCGGCTACGAATACGCGAGGGGGCAACGCCCGTGTTTTGCCGCGCACGGCCTGTACCGTACGCACTCCGCGAGCGCGTCGAGGCAGAGCTCGAGGGCATGCTGCGCGCCGGCGTCGTCGAGCCGGTGGACAGCGCGGACTGGGCTACTCCGCTCGTACCGGTGCGTAAGGCTGATGGTGGACTCCGTATTTGTGCTGATTACAAAGTAACTTTAAATCCAGTCTTATTAATCGATAAATATCCGTTACCACGTATAAATGACTTGCTGGTTAAATTAAACGGGGCTAAAATATTTACAAAAATAGATTTGACACAAGCCTATAACCAGATTGAATTGGAAGATCCCGATAATTATACGGTTATTAATACACACAAGGGCCTTTTTAAATACAAACGATTAGTATACGGCTTATCTTCGAGCCCGGGGATATTCCAACGAATTATGGCAAATCTTTTTAACAACATTCCCAATGTAGAAGTATTTCTCGATGACATAATAATAGGTTCGCCCAATATGAATGAACATTTACTTACTTTAGAAAGAGTTCTGGAGCGGTTACATAGTAACGGAATGAAACTAAAGAAAGAAAAGTGTAAATTCATGACTAATGCAGTAGAATATTTAGGATTCATTATTTCGGCCGATGGAGTCAAATCAGACCCCAAAAAGGTGGAAGGCATACTAAATATACCCCGACCAGACAACATTACCGATTTAAGGGCCTTTTTAGGGACAATTAATTACTATGCGAAATTTGTGAACAACTTGAGCACGGTACTTGCACCGTTATATCGGTTATTGAAGAAAGGGGTGATGTGGAAGTGGGACAGCGAGTGTGAGTCGGCATTAAAAAAAATAAAAGCCATATTAATTAGTGCAGACGTCCTTGCTCATTATGACCCAAGCAGACCTTTGTTTTTAACTTGTGACGCGAGCGCGAAAGGGATAGGCGGCGTGCTTAGTCAGACGTGCGAACAGGATAGTCAAGGCGCGGGCGCGGGCGGTGCGCGGGAGCGACCCGTGGTGTATGTGTCGCGCGCGCTTAACGCAGCGGAGAAACATTATTCACAGATCGAGCGCGAAGCGTTAGCTATCGTATTCTGTTTAGAAAAATTACACCAGTACTTATACGGGCGACGTTTCACACTACGCACGGACCACAAGCCGTTAGTGACTATTTTTGGCCCTAAGCAGGGAATACCGTCGATGGCAGCCAGTCGGTTGCAAAGGTGGGCTATTAAGTTATCAGCCTACACATACGACATCGAGTATGTTACATCGAAACAGAACGGGGCAGACGAGCCGTGACCAGTTATTAGGCCGAGTTTTAAGATATATTCGCGACGAGTGGCCGTCGGATAGTGAAATAATATCGCTCCAGCCGTATTTTAACCGTAAGAAGGAACTATATGAAGAGTTAGGATGTGTTATGTGGGGACATAGGGTAGTTGTACCGGGAGCGTGTAGGGATAAAGTTTTATCCGATTTACATGAAGCCCACATGGGAATAGTGAAAACTAAAGCTTTTGCTAGGAGTTATGTTTGGTGGCCGGGTATGGACGAAGACATTGAGAAAACATGCCGTGGTTGTCGTGTCTGTGCTGTGGAAAGTGAAGCGCCGCCGCGACACATGCCCTGTCCTTGGCCGTGGCCAGATAAACCGTGGGCCCGGGTACACGTTGATTTCTTAGGACCAATTAATGGCCGAATGTTTTTAGTAATGGTTGACGCCAGAACTAAATGGCTAGAAGTTAGTCAGGTGCCCAACACTGCAGCTCGTCACACAATCAACGTTTTAAGTGACGTATTTGCACGTTTTGGATTACCTAGACAAATAGTTTCCGACAACGGGCCGCCGTTTACAAGTCATGAGTTTTCACAATTCCTAAATACCAATGGCATTGAACACATATTCTCAGCACCATACCACCCCGCCTCAAACGGTGCGGCTGAGAAGGCTGTCCACACAGTAAAACGTGCGATTAAGAAGGCACTTAGAGATAATTTAAACTTGCATTTATTTTTGAATAATTTCCTTCTATACTATAGAAACACGGAACATTGTACGACAGGTGAAACACCGGCGTCACTCATGTTTGGCCGTAGGTTACGTACTAAATTCGATGCCCTAAGACCTAATATTGACAGTAAAGTTAGGGATGCGCAGGGGCGACAGCAGACATATGGCGCAACGGGGTCTCGTCAACTGTGCCCGGGGGACGAAGTCTGGCTACGTCAGTATAGGGGACAGGATAAATGGGTATCTGGGAAGGTAACAGAAAAGATGGGAACCACCGACTATAGGGTATTAGATGCTTTTGGTAAAGAAGCCCATAGACATGTTGATCAGCTAAAGCCACGCATACGGAGTTCATTAATCTGTCCTTCTAGCCCTTTTGGTGAGAAGTCGGAGTCGCTGGCAGTCACACGAGAACAGGAGACGCCCAGTCCGAGCGGTCCCGCGAGCGACGTCTCGGCCGCAGCGGACACGCAGCATAAAGGCGAACTAGAAACGTTTGAGGACTGCGTTGAACCGTCAGATCATAGCCCGATACGGCTTTCGCTTACTCCTGAGCCGCCCCAGTCTCGTCCCATCCGTCAATGCCGTTTAAATAAGCCAATTAGATATAAGTTAGATTAAGAAGGTTTAGGGAATATCTGGTTGTTTTTATTTTTAAATTATTACTAAATCTTGATTTTTTTTTTTATATGTAATTTAAGTAGATAATAATCTTGATTAAACTGTATGATTAAATAGGAAGGGGTTCTAGATTAAGGGTGGAGGTGTAATGTAGGGTAGGTTGTATGCGTGCCTACGAGTACGCGCCCGGTGATTCAGTGCCCAATAAACCGCGCAACTAATGACACGTTGTTTTACTCAAACACCTCAGTTACAACTAATGTTATTAGCGTAGAGTTCGAAGATTAAGGGCTTTTTAGGGTTCCGTTGCCAAATCGACACCTCTATGCAATAACATCGTAACTCACTTTTTGTGATTTTACAGGAGAGCGATTTTAAAGTTTGAAAAATTATAGCAAACTCAAAACACCCCGTACAATTTTTGAAGCTGGCTCTATTTAATATAGTTTAGGCGGACTATAAATAGGTATGGTTAAGTTGTAAAAGAAAAATTGTTTTCATGGGTTTTCATGACTTACGTGAAAAACAAAACAGTGAAATGACATATAAGTTACGAGGACAAACATTGTATGTCTGAGTTACAATTTAGTTTTTTTGTAGTTTAATTTATTTTTGTGGTCAGATAATTGTAACTCCAAGGTGTTAAGTTCCATAAAATGTTTTTATATAGTAAAAATTAAGTTAATTCATGCAATCCAAACAAATCTGTAAATACACATCTCATAATGCGATAATGTATTATTATTATACCTATTTTTGTGTTTGTTATTATGTTGTCTTATTAATTTGAAAGATAAAATAAACATTTTGTAGTACTTAAATATTATTTAATGAGATCACAAAATCAGAATCAGAAATTACAAAATAGCAGAACTTAACTGAATACCTTCTTATATTATTCAACATAAAATTAAGACACTAAGTATGTATCTTTTAAACATAAGTAACAATTTTTTAAACATATTAAAAAAACAAAACAAACTTATTAAAAATATTAATTTTCTTCATCACTGTCATTGTCTGTAGCTAGCTGAGTGGAATATGGAAGATTTAAATAAAAACTATGATAAATATCTGGTATTGCCTTACATTGTAAAATGTACCAAAAATCACACTAATAAATGAATTTGAATTTGAATTGACACAAGCTTACAAGGTCCTTATACTTTGCTGTTGATATTGGGAGCACTTTATTGTACAATAAAGGAATACTTTGTCCTTCGTTTAACTGTTCACACTGAACAGTCTCTTGTGCTCTTTTTGCTCGTGTGATTCGTGAAGTAGGTTTCATAGCAAGGCTAATAGATAAGTGCTGATCACTGAGAAAATCGTATTGAAAATAAATTAAATCAGGGTTTTCCTTTTCTATTTTAATGTGTTCTATTTTAGTCCATGTCATCTTTTTCCAGAACTATTCCAGCCCCAGTTTAGTTTTTTCTTTATAAGACATTTATAATCAAGAATCAGGTTTTGATCTAATTCAGTAACATCATAAGGAGTCCCCGTAGTTTTAGCACATCTGATCAGGGTGATCCATTGTTCTGGTACAAAATAATCAGATTTTTTTTCCGGCGCTCTATCAACGCGTGCATAGCATCCCCTTCAGATTGTGAGTGTCCTACTTCAAAATAGTTATGTGTAATTGTTATTCCAAATAGTTTACATACATGCGAGTACATAGCTATTATTATTCGATTGCGGTTTTGTCCGCCACAGCAATCGGAAAAGAAATTAAATATACGGAATCCTTCTTCGTATTTACACAGCGCTACTAATTTCTGAGGAGGATCCTCATCATTCTTCTTGCCAATTGTCTCATTCCAGACGTACGAGTATCCTTTGGCCTTTCCTATATCATATATGGTAAAATTATATACCGCAAACTTCCTTCTGTAGTAAAAGAGCGAAACTTCAGATTGGGGTGTAGTCAATACTTTCTGTAAGTCATATGAGGCTGTTACAATTAAATCCGATTGTTTTGACTGAGACTTACAAGTGTCTTTCACCTCTCTTACTACTGTTTTGTTCGCAATATGCAAGGAATACTCTAGCTTCATGTCTTCTTTCTCGTTTTCAGTCCCTCTCTTATAGCGGTTGCAAAGAATACAAAGGTCCTTCTTAGGCTTATGGAATTCAATATTATATTCAGTATAAAATATGTCCTTATATTGCCTAGAATTTGCCACTTGTTCCAAAGGACGATTTTCTTTCATCCAATCGACGTAAAGCCTGTGCAATGCAGGGTATGTTAAAGTTTCTTCAAAGTAGAGCTTTGAGGTTCTTTTTCTTACATAATGTGAATCCACTGTAGGAAATAATGAAATATGAGCACTAACAGATTCTTTAACTTCATTTGGTATCACATTTTTCCGATTACTATGTCACCCCCTCAAGTCTCCTGTCATCAGTCCGGTTCTCCGGTCCGGTCTTTGTCTATTTTCTTGTAAATTGTTTGTAGCCACATATCTCTAATACACAGGGTATCAAGAAACATTTTTTTGCAGACCCTTTTTCTGTTACCATCTTCAAATAAATAATACTGAAAGGAGCAGTGGCGCCGTGACTGTCCAATAACTGATGCTGTTATTTGTTTTCGTGGAACTCGTTCTACAAATCTACAAATAAAGTCTGCTTGTCTTGATCGGCCAAACCCCAAAAATCTTTAAAAATTGCACTTGACTGGCCTGTTAGTCTAGTGGTTAGTGACCCTGACTGCTAAGACTGAGGTCGTGGGTTCGATTCCCACCCAGGACAAATCTTTGTATGATGAGCACAATCATTTGTTCTGTGTCTGGGTGTAATTTATCTATAATATGTATGTATTTAGAAATATATAAGTATGCTTATTATTTGTCTGGTTACCATAGTACAGGCTCTGCCTAGTTTGGGATCAGGATAACGTTATGTTGGTTGTTCTAAAGATATTTATTTATTTATAACTTACCAGTTGAAATTCCACTCAATGATAATGCCAAATTTAAGATATTTTGGTTACGCTTCATTTTATTATGGTTTTACACTATAAACACCGCAATCGTCACTTTGTACACCTTCTCACTTCTATTTACCAAGCAACGTAACAACACCGAAATTCTATGAGCCGGAGTAAACTACTAAATAGAACATCGCAACTCTTCTTAACTAGTCGTAATGCACTAAAAACTAACGTGCAACATCATTGTAACTCAACTTACAATTCAGTTTATGATCATAAACCGTAATTTTATCATTTACATAGATTGTATCTAATGTTACCATTTTGTTGTACTTGATAAACAAGCTACTCATAATATTTTCTATAAATTGTAAATCAAGTTGCAATTATATTGTTGACAAAAAATATTTTTTGGATTAGTTACAATACTTTGACGTTGGTTTATTTTAGAAACGAAAGGGAATAGAATTACAATGATACTACAGAAAAAATGCAATTTTTTTTTACATAACAATGCCGTTGTAACTCAATTTTTGGAAAAAAGTGAGTTACGATGTTATTGCATGGAGGTGTCGAAATGGCAAAAAACGGAACCCTTATAGATTCGTCATGTCTGTCTGTCTGTCTGTCTGTCTGTCTGTCCGTCCGTCCGTATGTCACAGCCACTTTTTTCCGAAACTATAAGAGCTATGCTGTTGAAACTTGGTAAGTAGATGTATTCTGTGAACCACATTAAGATTTTTACACAAAAATATAAAAAAACAATAAATTTTGGGGTTCCCCATACTTAGAACTGAAACTCAAATTTTTTTTTTTCATCATACCCATACGTGTGGGGTATCTATGAATAGGTTTTCAAAAATGGTAATGAGGTTTCTATTATCATTTTTTTCTAAACTTAATAGTTTGCGCGAGAGACACTTCCAAAGTGGTAAAATGTGTGTCCCCCCCCCCGTAACTTCTAAAATAAGAGAATGATAAAACTAAAAAAAATATATGATGTACATTACCATGTAAACTACCACCGAAAATTGGTTTGAACGAGATCGAGTGAGTAGTTTTTTTTTTAAACGTCGTAAATCGTAAACCGCAATTTACCTTACATTCAATCAACTGTATAAAATTTCAAAACAAAAAACATTTATTTTTAAACCGAGAATACCTACAGGTTTGTACGGAACCCTCGGTGCGCGAGTCCGACTCGCACTTGGCCGGTTTTTTATTTTTTTTTTGGATGGGAATTCATTAAATGACTTCTCCCGCTCTGGGCGAAGTGGGACTTGTGATGTCAGACTTTTACTGACTAAATCCCACCCGTGTTCCTTCAGTTGCCCATGTGCCAGGGTCACGGTATCTCTTTCGAACAATCTCGTGACCCTGGCAGGGAGATTAAGGGTTATATTCATCTGGGAATAATTATGGGAGAATGAATTATAATGATGGGAAAGTTTCTTGTTCATTTTCTTGGTGGAGTTATTCAAGGGATTCATTAAGTTTTCATTTATACCAGATTTCCATTATAGAGATTAGGAAGTTATCCATTTTCACTATAAATTCGTCGGTTTAAAATAATGCGATTGCATTGTTTTAAATCAAACAAATATGCGGCAATTGGTTTCTTAGTTGGTACAAAATAAATAAATTAAATGTTTTACCGGCATTGTTCACTTTAGTTTTTTCAACTTCACCGTAGGAGCAGTATTAAGGTTACCGTAAGATTGTTAATCACGTTAGGTTAATTCTAATCTATCTAGCGTGACTGTAAATTATTGAAAATTTGTAAGCTGTAACATAGTGCTTACCGTAATTTAACGCATTGTTTTTCATTACTTTATAATCTCGCGCGATAGATTTTAGCCTAACGGTATTTACAATTTTACGGTGACATTTACACCACTGGGAAGCTCAGAAACAATTAAGGTTTTAGGGACACAATAGCTGTACCATGTTACCAAAGGATTCTCGGGTACTCTTGTCACATTGCCCGCCGAGAACCGGATAACCTTGAAAAGTTGGTGGTGATGGGTAAGGTAGATGGAAAAAGACCTCGCGGCCGGTCACCTAACCGCTGGTCCGACCAAGTAACCGCCCTCACTGGACTCTCTGTTACAACGGCCATGAGAGAAGCGGAGAACTGAACGAAGTGGAAGACCATCATTCAGAAAGCCACGAAAGCCTTTCAGGGACACGACCTTCAGCAATGAAGAACGCGACTTAGAAGAAGAGCTGTACCATACACACACACACACACACACACACATGATGTTGATGATGTCACATTATCCAATTCTACCTTTCTAACCTAACCTAACATTAAATTAGAACAATGTAATTCCCCCACTACTGATAGCGTACGTGGATAATACAATAATGCAGATTAGAACGAATATCACATCGCATTACCAGATGTTCAGAAAGTACAGAAGGTTAACTCCATACAACAAGGTACGCACGTACACATCGACGCCTACGTACGGCGTTCGCCTTCGATCAATAATAGCACTAGATAAAGGATCAGGAACAAAAATAAGGCGCTCAAGTGGCCACGTTTGCACACACTTACACATTTATATTTCTTACTACGAAATATAGAAAAACGTTTCATAATAATAACAACTTCAGTTTATTATAATCCTTAACACTCAAACATAAAGCATAATCACGATTGCAAAATATTCATATTTAAGTCCTTTTGTCATCGGAGAAAGGTAAAGAGCAATAAATTTAAAATGTCCCTTAAAAATCAAAAGTCATTTTGATATAAGTACAAAATTATTTATTCTAAACTGAAACTTAAAGTCTAAGCAATATGGTTAAAAACAATGTGTTGACAATTTCGTGCTTACTCTATTTTGGAACTAGACGTAGTTCTTGGTATTACATTTCAATGCTCAGAACACAGTACGTATGGGAAGACGTAGAGTTGCAGAATATAATTTTTTAGGTGAAAAGGTACGTTTTGATGGTGGCAAACATTTTTAATCAATTTAAAAAAGTAGTAGGACTAAAATAGTATAATAGTTATTTTATTTAATTAAGTGCGGGTTAAATCAATATGATCCACCCGTATAAAAAATGGGTGCGTCTACTTTTATGTACTAGTATTTAGAAGTTAAATTTGTATTAAATCAAATTATTTTTTCATTTAAATTAAAGTTCAAATATGAATTTTTATAAGGTTTGTATATTTCTTCTCCTCTTTCTTTCGCTACAATAGATACCCATTCTGCACAGCGAAATGGCTCGCTTGGAAATCTACAAACAAAAATAAAATATAAAATTACAATACTACTTCATGCATTCTCTGTTCCAGAACAGACAATGTTTGTTACAATAGTTGGTGCGTTGTCGCAAACATTGGTCAAACAATCATAATATGTATTTGCTAAATGATTTATATTTACTATTTGTTTGTTTTTATTTTATGAAAAACACTTAAAGATTTAAACTTATGGAGAAAAAGATATTCCTTCCAAAAACTTGGTGATACAGTGGTTATTTACACAATTTTTGAACGCGTGCTGCGGCATTTAGGACGTCTTATCGTTGGCTATCATTGGACCAAACTAATTTCAAATAAGAGCACAAAAATATTTGTGCTCTTATTTTTCCGGCCGTTTTTGAAGCGCTCATCGGGAATCTAGTACATTTTTGATCGAAGGCGTTCGCAAATAAATTGTAGTTGCAAACGCACTCGTTGTATATAGATTCCTTTCATATCAGACACCTCCTGAGCCTTTACCTCAAAATGGGGATATTCCTTTGGCAAATTTTAACTAATTTACAATTATGCTCTCGCAATTCTGTAGCACCTAAAACCGTCAATAGTTTAGTGTCTTTATTATCCAAATAACAAAGCATGACTATGGAATATTAGCCAAAAATTTCAATTTTAAAATATTTCTGGAGTTTATTTCTTAAGAATCGACTTTCATAAATAAGCCCGTGGTATGAAAATTTATGGAGAGTAAATCAAACTTTCTCCGTTACGTTATGCATTATGTTATGTTTACTAATCTATATAAATAAATAATAATAAATAATAAATATCTTTGGACAACCCACACACTGTTATCTGATCCCAAACTAGGCAGAGCCTGTACTATGGCAACCAAAAATCTGATAAATATACTTATATATTTCTAAATACATACATATTATAGATAAATTACACCCAGACACAGAACAAATGATTATGCTCATCACACAACGATTTGTCCTGGGTGGGAATTGAACCCACAACCTCAGTCTTAGCAGTCAGGGTCACTAACCACTAGACTAACATATATTTAATAATCGTTCGTTAGGACTAAACTTCAGTCGTACGTTGGAGCTGAACACACACAATTTTTGTTTTAAAGCAAAGCTATCCATAGTATCCATACTATATATACTATATACTATTACTATATATATATATTATGTATTATATATAATATTATAAATTATAATTATAATTATAAATCTATATCTATACTATCTATACTTCTATACTAATATTATAAATGCAAAAGTAACTCTGTCTGTCTGTCGGTCTGTCTGTCTGTCTGTCTCGCTTTCCTGCTAAAACTACTGAACCGATTCAAATGAAATTTGGTACACAGATAGTTTAGAGCCTGAGAAAGGAGATAGGCTACTTTTTATCCCGGTAGTACAGACGCCAACACATCAAGCTACTACAATCTGTCAGATTTCTTTGTTAGATTTTCGACTTTATTTCTAGAGCATTAGGTTCAAGGTTCATTGGCAAAAATTGACAGTTTCGGGTAGCTTGACCTGGTGGCGTCTGTACGTTCCCGCGGGATAATTTCCGACCTCCACGCGGGCGAAGCCGCTGGCAAAAGCTAGTTAATATATAATTGGAAAAAAATACTCATAGAGTGGTGATGTAAATAAATCTATAATATTTTTTTTTTAATCTTCAATCCAAGCCGTTAATGAGAAGTAAGGGTCATAAAGTGACCGTATTACATTACTTAACTGTTGTAAGGGCCTTAACCAAAATGATTGTACCCGCGATTGCGCGATCATTGCGCTCATGTCTCATTTTTCAACCGACGAAAAAAAACGGAGGAGGTTCTCAATTCAACGCGTATATTTTTTTTTTTTATGTATGACCACGCATAACTTTTTACATAGTGGTCCGATTGTGACAATTCTTCTTCTATTGGAAAGGGTATACTCCCAAGGTGGTTCCATATAAATTTGGAAAACAAAATCGAACCCTAAGGGTTGGAAAACAGGGGATGATTGTTTGTTCACTCACTGATTGTAACGTATAAACACGCATAACTTTGTACAGAGTAGTCCGATTTTGATAATTCTTTTATTGTTGGATAGGGTATATCTTGCCAAGTATTATTAGTACATTAAAGCCACAAAAAATCATAAAATATTTTTTTTTTAACAAAAATTATGAGTCGGCGCTTTGAGTGATCCTTGTTCATTGATTTTTCAGCGCCGACTCAAAATTTTAAGGTTTATTATTTTATGCTTTTCAGTTTTTCGGCGGTTTACTTTTTTGTTAAAAAGTTTTTTGGTTGGAAGACTGCGGCTACCCAAGCGACACTCCCTGACCACGCCAAACCGAACGCCCTTGTCGGTGTGATTACGCGTTCGGATTCACCGAAAAATAATATCGTCGCCGTGGTTAGGATGCGGCCTATGTGTGCGGTTCGTCGAATGAAGCCGACCTTCTGTATCTATCAATGTTAATGCAAATGCAAAATTATGATTGAAAATCTGATTTACCAGCCTTTATTTCGAAATTTACAGTGATACAGTCCCGTTGTGCACGTTGCGTGTGAGAAAAAATTGGTGTCAGTGAAAATCCGATGCGCGTCGCTAGTGTCGCGACGCGTCCAACCAACCGCCGCTCTCGCATCTTCGCTCAGTGGCGTTTTGGGCGTTGACACGGAGCGCGGCCGCTAGATGGCGTTGTTTTAATCGATGATTGTAGACATGCCCCCGGCCTTGGAAGCACCAGGTTCCAAAGGAGCTTGATCTTCATCCGGATGCAGAAGCGGGCATATCTTTGGGTATGATCTTCGTATGATACCCGCCTCTGTTCTGATGGTGGCCACGCGTGATATACCATCCTTGCCGGCGAACGTCTCCAGTACTCGGCCGAGGCGCCATTTCAGAGGAGGTAAGTTGTCGTCTTTGACCACGACGAGGGTGCCAGGGACTAGCGCGTCTTGATTAAGCTGCCATTTCGTCCTCTTCTGGAGCTCGGAGATGTATTCGGTTGACCAGCGACGCCAGAAGTGCTGCCTAAGTTGTTCTATGCGATCGTAGCGCGGCAGGCGTTGTGTAGCCTTCGCGGTGAGGTCGAGGCTGGCAGGTGCAGTGAGTGGCCGGCCAATCAGGAAGTGAGCAGGAGTCAAGGGAAGTCGGTCATTTGGATCGGGGGACATTTGGAACATTGGTCGGGAGTTGAGGACAGCCTCTATTTGTGCCAATACTGTACTCAACTCTTCGTACGTTAAATGTGCGTTACCCACGACACGACATAAATGCGATTTACAAGACTTGACTCCTGCCTCCCACAAACCGCCAAAATGAGGCGAGTAAGGCGGGATAAATTTAAATTCTATAGAATTATCGGTCGTGTAATTTATTATGTCTGATTTAGACGAATTTAAAAAATTTGAAAATTCCTTTTGTGCTCCTACAAATGTCTTACCATTGTCAGAATAAATCTGCAATGGTTTGCCGCGTCGAGAAATGAACCGTTTCAGTGCCAGTAGGTATGCTTCACTAGATAGACTTGTAACTAATTCCAAATGTATTGCGCGAGTAGCAAAGCAGACAAAGAGACAGATGTAACACTTTGTGAGTTTTGCCCCCCTCCCGGCACGGTTCAACATGAACAATGGCCCAGCATAATCCACACCACTGCGAATAAATGGATACCCTGGCTTCAATCGTTCAGTAGGCAAGTTACCCATTTGAATTGTTAATGGTTGAGGTCTCGTGCGTTTGCACCTCATACAGGCGTGCACTACTTGTTTGGCCAAGTTACGCCCTCTAAGAGGCCACCAGGTGTCTCGAATAGTGGCCAGTAATAATTGAGCCCCTGCGTGTAATAACACTTTGTGCTGATGCTCAAATATAAGGCGAGTGAATCTATGTTTACCACACAACAACAAAGGATGTTTTTTATCGTACGAGAACGAATCAGAGTATTCTATTCGGCCTCCTACTCTGATCAATCCGTGATCATCAAAAAATATGTTCAGACTAGAAATACTGCGTGGACATTTTAACTGACTCTTTTCCTTTAATTGAATGTAAATATCTGGAAACGAATGTTGTTTTTGCCAATCTACCAGTATAGGTTTAGGTACTAAGTCATCCCAGTCTATTTTAGAAAGCCACATCTTTTGCAATAGAATTTTAGCTATAATTATAGTAGGTGTGAGTAAACCTAAAGGGTCATAAATCTGTGCAACAACCGATAGAATATGACGTTTAGTAGCGCGTGTTACGTCATGATCACATTTAGTAGTAAAATGCAATTTATCGGATGCGTAAAACCACCCCATACCCAATGTTTTGGTATGGCAGTTTTCATCTAATGACAGTTCCTTAGATGCAGACAGTAACTCGGACTTTGGAATTGATGAGTTAGATATCCATTTTCTTAGATGAAAACAACCTGATTCTAGTACTTGAGAAACCTTATTGCATATTTCTAATAACCGTTGTTGATCCTGATGTCCCGTTATTAGGTCGTCGACGTAAAAATCGTCATTTATTACCTGCGCGATGACGTCATCTTCACATTCTAATGCGAGTTGTTTTAAACATCTAATACTGAGATAAGGCGCGGACGCCGTTCCGTAAGTGACGGTGTTAAGTTGGTATACACCGAGAACGTCAGAAGGATTTTCCCGCCACAGTATAAGTTGCAAATTCCTTTGGTCAGGCTGAATTAAGATTTGGCGATACATCTTCTCTACGTCGGCACACGCGACATATTTAAATTGCCGAAACCTAAGTAATATTGAAAACAAATCATTTTGTAATGTAGGCCCAATGTGTTGTATGTCGTTCAATGATTTACCTGACGTGGACTTAGCACTAGCATCGAAAACCACCCTAAGTTTTGTAGTGGAACTATGCTCCCTGTAAACACCGTGATGCGGCAAAAAATAACATGGTGAAGAATATTCTGAAATGCGACTCATGTGACCCAGACCTAAATATTCACTCATAAAATCATTATACATTTTCCTATAGCTAGGCGCGCTCCTCAAAAGTTTGCGTTCGAGCGCTAAAAACCTATTTTTTGCCATAGTAAATGTATCGTGCAGGACATCAGCTGATTGACTTAACGGCATGCGCACGGAAAAACGACCTTTATCGTCGCGTGTTGTCGTCTCCTTGAACAAATTTTCGCATGCACTTTCATCTTTACTTAAATTATTGTGTGTTTCTGGTATTTCTTCCAGTTCCCAAAATCTTTTGAGGTCTGAATCTAATGTTTGCGTGAAATTACAATGAGTTGAGTTAACGTGTGATACCTTTTTGTGGACGGTTCCCGATATGACCCAACCTAATTGCGTGTTTTGTAAATAGGGTCCGTTCGGCAACCGTATCAGACCTTCACTAAGCAAATCCCAGAACCTATCTGCCCCTAACAATAAATTAATTTCGTTAGGCATATAGTACTCAGGATCGGCAAGTTGAACATGGTCTGGTATGTCAATGTTATACATACCTCCAATTGATGGTAATTGTGCGGTAATGCGCGGCAAAACTAAACAATTAAAACGTGTGTTGTACGAGTTAGTCTTAGACCGCAATTGAATGTGACACGATTGCGTGGATTTAGAGATAGTGTTACCTACCCCTATTACTTGAACAGTGGACTGTATCAATGGAAGATTAAGCTGTTTACATAACGATTCGGATATGAAACAGTGTTGGCTCCCGTTGTCTAGGAGAGCCCGCGTTGTGTGATATTTATTATGTACGTCCGCTATTTCCACCAATGCGGTT
Source organism: Aporophyla lueneburgensis (assembly GCA_932294355.1). Taxonomy (NCBI): domain Eukaryota; kingdom Metazoa; phylum Arthropoda; class Insecta; order Lepidoptera; family Noctuidae; genus Aporophyla; species Aporophyla lueneburgensis. The sequence goes on along the minus strand of OW028737.1, from coordinate 32,484,030 downwards.
GATAATAAAACAGGATTTTGAAAACAATGCGTATTAATATTATTATCATCCTTGTACAATGTGTGAGTTTTGTGGGAAATAGTTAGCGGCGTAGGTATGTGTGTAGTACTCGTATGACGTTCAGACTGAGGCACTATTTGCGTGATTTGAGCAACAGCTGATGATGTACTCGGAGTGTCTACGTCAGCATCTCTGTGTATTAATGTGTTGTGCTTTTTGTTACAATGCCTGCACGGTCCGTACCAACACTCGTTCAATGCGTGGCCTATTCGTAAACAATTACGACATAACTTTTCTCTTCAATTAAATTTAATTTATCTTGAAGGGATAGGCTAAGGAATTCTTCACAGGAAAATAACGGGTGATTGGAACCGCACCGATCGCATTTAAAACGTTGCGACTTACTTGTTTTCCTTTGGTTATCTTTGTGTGTTACAACGTGACTGTGTGACTTTATGATTGATGGTTTCTTTGTGTGAGTGTTGGGAGCGTCTGCCGTTTGTTTTTTGTTAGGCTTAACCACCGCTTCTAAGAAATCAGCACGATTCTGGAGGAACGTCATCATATCGGAAAACCTTAATTTTCTGTCTTTCGGGAGCGTGCCTTTGTAACGTTCCCATTCGTGTTCTGATAAGGAATCTAGCTTTGGAACAATTATGAGGATAAGTAGTGTGTCCCAGTGTTCGGTGGGTTCCTCTAATGTTTTTAAAGCCCGAATATTTCTAAGGATTAAATCGATTAGCTTACGAATTGACACGGCCGATTCCTTAGCTAGCGGTTCCGCGAACAGTATAGCATTTACGTGATTTTGTTGTAACAAACGGTCATTATTATATCTATTTTCTAATAAGCTCCACGCCACTAAATAATTGTCTGCCGTAAATTCCAGCGCCTTGACTACTTGTAGTGCATCGCCTGTGAGTACCGAACGCAAGTAATGAAACTTTTGAATATTTTCTAAACTGTCGCAGTTGTGTATCATGGATAGGTAAGTATCTCGAAACTCGAGCCATTGATCATATGTACCGTCAAATTTAGGTAAAGTGATTGTAGGTAGTTTCATGCCGTTCGGAACGCGAGTCTGACTCTGCGCGATCTGTGCCGGAGTACAACCATTACTATCTTTGGATTTTAAGATGCATTTACACTGACCTACAATAGAATAATACCGGTTCTCGAATTCCTCCCTTTCAAGCAACTCATCGTCTAGCTGCGTATCGGGCAAAAATAATTCTACCTCATCTTGAATCTTTGTATATTGTTCGAACAATAGCTTGTAGGCACCGAAACGGTCCTCTAACTCGGCCTTTTGCGCGTCTGTTATCTCCGAGTCAGAACTAATAAGCGATTGCACGTATTTCGAGAATAAAGTGACTTTACGTTTAATCGACCCACGTTTTTTGACTAGATCGCCAATAATATCGTCACACTTTTTTGCCATAATGGCGGCTCGAAAGAGGAAGAAGTCAAGTACCTACTTGCTTGATTGCGGTTTTACGATGCACTTTAACACAATATTACACGATATCACAATTGAACAATAGGTATTAGCACAAATTGAGACTTACTGGAATCCGACAGGAATAAAAGGGAACGATTGACCTGACCGTCGCTGCGTTGCTTCTCCAGATCTCCAGAAAGTGCGGCTCTATGAGTGTGACGCTGCTTCTTCTTAGTTGTTCGGCTCGGAGGACCAATTATGTTAATGCAAATGCAAAATTATGATTGAAAATCTGATTTACCAGCCTTTATTTCGAAATTTACAGTGATACAGTCCCGTTGTGCACGTTGCGTGTGAGAAAAAATTGGTGTCAGTGAAAATCCGATGCGCGTCGCTAGTGTCGCGACGCGTCCAACCAACCGCCGCTCTCGCATCTTCGCTCAGTGGCGTTTTGGGCGTTGACACGGAGCGCGGCCGCTAGATGGCGTTGTTTTAATCGATGATTGTAGACAATCAATTTTGTAGTATTAACGTTATTCACCGAAATAGTTTCAATTGTAATTATTTTGTAAATTAGAATTATATGTTTTACAATTATCGGGATGAACTTAATAATACTGTAACAGTTATTATTGTTGTGTTTGTAGGCATCAGTAATTACTGTTAATCTATTTCTAATTGTATAGACAGGTATCATGGTTTAGATGATGTTTTAAGTGGCAATATAGTCTCTGCATAATCCATACTCATCATCATCATCTACCTGGTGTTTTCCCAACTATGTTGGGATCAGCTTCCAGTATAACAAGATCCAGTGAATACTAGTAAAATCTATACTATGTTATAAAATAAATTCGAGAGTAACTCCGTCCGGTAACATATATGTTACCTCACGCCTCAGTCACTGAATGGATTTAGATAAAATTTATCAGGAAGATACATGCCATCTTGGGGAACATAGGGTATTTTTTGTCTGGGTAGTATTCATTTATTTATTTAAACTTCTCGCACTCAGAAAGGTACAAAGGCGTACTTAATGCCTTAGGCATTCTCTACCAGTCAACCAAGGGTGGTGAAGAGATTAGGTGGCAGGTGCTTTGGTTGAAAGGAACAATAATTGAAAAATATTATTAAAATATTTCCTATATCAAATTATAAATAAGATGGAAATACAAGTATAGAAATAGATTATAAACTTATAATACACACATACATATTTACTATATTAAACCGAAAGAGATGTTGAGATGACTGGACGCTATTTGTTTTGAAAATAACTGCAATTTCCGCTTAAATGCACACCGAGTGATGGCCGTCCTGATAACGAGAGGGAGCGTATTCTAATTTCTGACAACTAAGCGGGCGAGGCTCTCAGAAAAAGCTAGTTCATAATAATTTTTATCCATTGAAAATTGATGATGGAAATAACTTTTGATCTTTTCTTCTAATCAAGGTTTTTCATGATTTAAACAAATTATCTCCTCCAACTTCAAGATTTATCCCATATCTGTGTTTTCAATACATCTTCTCCCATTAAATGTGTAAAATACTCCACACATTTTCTACTAAGGTGACATCTAGAACTTTGACCGATCTTATCTCACAGTTAAAGTCAAAGCAATCTCTAGTTAATGAAGGTAACGCTGTCAATAAATTAGGAAAGTTACTTCCTTTTCTTAATCCCATTAGTGTCTGCCAGATAAGGCCAATAAAAGTTTTCCAAATGCCGGAAGAGCCTAAAGTTGGATCTTCGTTGAAAGCTGAAATTTTGTCGCGACTAGGGTTCACAGAATTCGGAAAATGGAATAGTAACTATTCTGAAAGTTTTTGATGAGACAAAGGTTTTGTGTTGGTAGTTTTTGTTTTGATTTCAAGGACGGTCGCTTATTCTTTTAGTAAAATAGAAAGTAAAATATTCTTTGATGGTGTTTTTATAAAGTCTGTTAAGATTAATTAGTGCACTGCTTAATCTTATGATATACATTTTAAACGCTGCTTAGCTGTTTTTATGTTTCCAGAAAATCTTTTGTTTTACCTATTCATTATTAGGTAAGCTAACATTTGGTTTCCTTATTTTATATAATACCAAGATTTTCATGGGTACAAAGGTTTATTTAGTAGTAGCGTTTTTACGCATAATTTCGTTCTTTAGCAATGAATACCTACTTTACCTTTAGCCATTTTTAATGTAAATAAATTTCAGATTTGGAATACTATCTAATTTTCTCAATTAAATAACGTCACTTGCAATGCTTCAAAACTACGTCCTAAATTATTGCTATTTACAAACCATAATATGTATGTTTATCATTATCCTTTATTCCTATACTTCAACCTAAGTCATTCACTCATTATTTCCCAAACGTAAATTCTGTTAAAGCCAACGTATTTCAACTTGATGTATTGCCAGCACCTTATTCTGGCACCCCTTGACTTCCACTCTCGGTAAGCACAAAAACACTACTCTGTATTCCAACAAAAGCCTTTTTAATGCGATTACGGGAAGTAGGACATCAAAACACGCTTTAAGTTTAACAAAATACGTTCACTTGAAATTTCACCCTCTTGAAGAAATATATCAAAAGATCGTGAACCCGTGACAGAACATCGATCATGCTTAGATAGCAAAGCGGGGATGTCCTCATTTTTGATGTTGATTACTCGAAATTGAGACATCGAATGTGAATGGGTTCTTGGGTTTTCCTTTGGAGCTAAAAGTAAATGCTTGATTGCATTTCACTTGATTTTAGATTTCTTATGTTTGTATTTTGAAATAGTCGAAAATTTCTCAAGATTTCATTACTGTTTGTACTTCAGGGTGGAAGATATAAAGTTTTTTTGATATTCAACGAAAGTCAACTCCCGAATTAGCCATGTGGCAAAGAAACTGCATTGTATGCACAGGACTACCTAAAACACAGAGAACATATTCTTTTAAACTCGTTTCCTACAAACAACGTATCCTTTACAAAAGAGACCAATTCATTTACCGACTTAGTCGTTCCTTCAAATGAACCCGACGAGTCGTTGCGAAACCAAACAAGTTCCATTTGTCAAATCTAATAACGTTTGTACGTCTGTCTTTTAAAACAAATGCTAATAATGTTAGGCCCGTCTTCCACAACGCTACTGAAAAGGATCCGGCTACAAACTAAAACCAACAATGCGTAGCCAGAATGTCACTACTCACACACATAAATTCACGCTTTCATCCCGAGCAGAAACAGCAAAACGCCACCTGCTAAATCCTCCTTTACGTTTACGGTCACCTGACCATTCTGTAGAATATCACCAATAAGGTTACTATAGGTCCTTCTAGGTCGTCACCTTACACGCTAGTGTTTGTAATAATGGTTCATACACGACGCTATCAATCATAATAGTACACTAAAATGTGTATTCTAATGTACTACATGGGTCATTATCAATGCACCTGATTTCATACAACATTTTCAACATACTTGCGAGGTAAAACAGACTTATATTGTTAATTGGCCTACGTGGAGTCGACATTTTTAATAGTAATTAACTGTTATGGTTAATCTATACTATGTATACTATATACTACAATATATTACTATATATATATATATATATTTATCCTGCTAATGATATGGCGTCCCACATAGCCCGAAATGCATTTAATCTGGCGTCCACCGGCTTTAGACGTCCGCATACCGGACGCCACTTTTTTAGTCAGTGTTACTTTGGTCCTTTTGGCTCTAGCGACCTGTACAACAAAAATTGCCGGAAGGCAAAAAATCACTGAAGCGCTTGCATTTGTATAACTAAAACTTCCGCGAAATCCCGCATCAACGGTGCGTCGCTCGTGTAGCGCGTATATCGACAGTGCGTATACTCATCTAAGACACTTTCGATAAAGCCGATTATTTGGCGTCCAATTGCGACGTTGCCAAACCGACTGTATTTGAACGGTTCGAAATATTTTATAAATGAAAACAACAAATCAGTTATACACAGTTTGCCGAAGTTGCCGCATACGTATCGCTGCTTATTTGACGCTCGGTTGCAAAATAAGTATTGTGCCCTCACTTGTGAAAATCAGGCGGTGGCCATCCGTAAATTATACAGCTATTTGAAGCTTGATGCTTAGCACACGTAATAACAATACAACAATCTAATATCTAATATTTTATTAAAATTAATTATGTTGGATCTGAAAGTCACAAAAGTAAATTGTCATTAATACGTTGAATAATACTAATTATTTTACGTAATTTTTAGGGATTGATTTTTAAAGTTTTATAAATACAGAAAACTATTTCAATTGTTTTCACCTGTCATACTTATAGGGTAACCCATCTGTCTATAATAAAATAGTAATCTTAAATTTATGTGTGTTTATTTCATTATTTTTCCTTGCGACTGTAGAAAAATACACGGATGTCGAATATGGTGCGGCATGAATAGTATGTACCGTCAACTGAAGTTCGTTTATGGCTTCAAAGCTGCGCGACACATATACGGATGTCAGTTTGACGCATACTTTTCATACTGTACGATATTTGACGTCCGTATACATGAATCTATGGCACTACGTTAGAAAAATAATCGGACGTAGAATATGGTGCGGCATGAATACTATATACTGTCAACTGACGTCCATATATAGCTTCAAAGCTACGCGACACTTAAACGGATGTCGGTTTGACGCATACTTTTCATACTGTACGATATTTGACGTCCGTATACATGAATCTATGGCACTACGTTACAAAAATAATCGGACGTCGAATATGGTGCGGCATGAATAGTATATACTGTCAACTGACGTCCGTATATAGCTTCAAAGCTACGCGACACTTATACGGATGTCGGTTTGACGCATACTTTTCATACTGTACGATATTTGACGTCCGTATACATGAATCTGTGGCACTACGTTAGAAAAATAATCGGACGTCGAATATGGTGCGGCATGAATAGTATTATATATACTGTCAACTGACGTCCGTATATAGCTTCAAAGTTACGCGACACTTATACGGATGTCGGTTTGATGCATACTTTTCATACTGTAAGATATTTGACGTCTGTATATATGAATCTAATAGCACTTCTTCCTTTTCCTATAAATGCATAAGCTCCCATTATGAATGTATGACCCATCGCCATCTCAAATAAATAAATCATAAATCATTTTATTTGCAACCAAGTACTTAAGTCTAGCATACAAGGACACTTTTTCTTTTTTTTGGGTGGGAAATTATCAAATAACTTTTCCCGCTCGGGGCGAAGCAGGAGGGCGTGTCAGACTCTTACTGACTAAAACCCACCCGTGTTCCTTTTGTTACCATGTTGCCGGGGGCCACGATCTCCCTTTAGGACTTCTTCGCAACCCTGGCAGGCATCAGCCCTAGTGAACCCGGTCAATTCCGCTGACATCTCTTTGAGGTGCACGTGGAACACAACGCACCGTCAACCCGGGTCTGGTCCCTATCGGATGGCGAGCTACCCATTGCTCACCGACCGCAAGCCCGCGCCTACGATGGCCGGAAATCGGCCTGCGATTCCCGATGCCCAGGGCGTCTCCTCCTGCGGCGATTAGGGGCATGAGGGCGCAAAATTAGCCTCTTTCTCACGCGTTCTGCCTCCTCCTTCGCGAGCATTACTGCCGCCCAAGTCGGGCAGACCTCTACCATATGCTCCACCCTGTCCTCCGGGTGATCCACACAATGGTGACACCCGGGCGTTTCCTCCCGCCTTATCCTGAACAGGAACCTCCCGAAACAACCGTGACCCTGCCTCAGGTGGAAGGTGAGGACGCCGCGCCGTGGCGCCTCTCTAGCCACTCCTCAAAGAGGGGACTTATCGCCGTAATTGTGGCGTGCCCAGCGCTGGGTTGCGACAATCGTACTCTCCATGACGCCATGAGATCCCACCGGAGCTCTGTCCGCTGTACCGTGATTTCTCGCGGCAGTGGAGTTAAGCCCCGGCGTAAGATATAAGGACCCTGGAAGGGTTTCGCAACGATCAGATAACTTATAATCAGGTACACTAGTGGCTCTGTGAGTTGTAGACCTCGCGAGACTGTCTTTTTTGCATAACTCAGACGACGGTGAACTTGAGCGACCTTCTTCAAGGTACCTATACAGCAAAAGAAGTAGAGAATGTATTGGTACATATGAAGCGCGGAAAATCCCCGGGACACGACGGGCTCAGTGTGGAACACTTAAAGAACGCTGGTATCCATTTGCCCAGGGTACTGGCTTTGTTTTATAATTGTTGTGTGTCGCACGCTTATCTGCCAAAGGATATGATGAAAACTATTGAAGTTCCTAATGTAAAAAATAAGACAAGTGATATATCAGATAAAGCGAACTGCAGACCAATCTCTCTCTCTTTTAAATAATGATGTCAAGCTCCATGATGCTCAACATAGGTTCAGAGAGGGCTTATCTACGGAAACTGCAATTTTATGTATAAAAAGACTGTAAAATATTATACAGGAAATCAGACTCCTGTTTTTGCCTGTTTCTTGGATACCTATGTCAAAGGCATTTGACATGGTGTTTTGTGACAAGTTATGGTCTAAATTGTGTGTGCCCAGTGAATTGATGAGTGTTTTTAAAAACTGGTACACACATCAAATTAAATGTGTAAAATGGGCAAATGGACGGTCGGATGAGTATACGTGATGGAATGTGGAGTTAGACAGGGTGGATTAAGCTGTTTAATTTATATATAAATGTGCTTATTCTCGAGCTCAGCAGTTTGCACGCTGGCTGCTACATAGATGGGCTAGTATTTAATAACATTAGCTACGCTAATGACATGGCGCTGCTGAGCCCGTCTATGGCAGGTCTCAGAAAATTTAATAAAGTTTGTGAGCGTTACGCTGAGGAGCATGGTTTTAGATATAACACGGACAAAAGTCAGTTGCTTATCGTTAAGGTGGCCAATAAAGGCGCAGAGAGATACCCTACTGTCACTTTAAATGGTGGTGTCATATGCGTATTGTAGCGGAGGATTTGAGGAACAATCTAGATCGGATCAATGAATACCGGGAGCGAAGAGCATTAGCAGTGAGATGTACCTAATAGTTTTTTACTCGTGTAGCGTTTGGACTAGTTTCACTCAAAAAGCTGTTAATGCTCTTCGTGTCCAGTGCAACAATGCATTCAGGATGCTGTTGGGGCTGCCACGCTTTTGTAGTACCATGAAGATACGCTCAGCAGTGGGCGATTACAGGCTGTGAATAATATCAGAAAAATCTAGTTAATAGTACTCTTTGAATCTAGTCAAATTAAACTTAGAAAAACCCGTAGTAAACTCATGTTAATATTAGGGTTCCTTCGTACGATGAGGAAGAACGATTGATTCCACAGCAGTAGTAACATCTTGTATAGGTATACAAAAATGAACGAATAACGCGATTAGATTAGTGCGAAGTATCTACCATAACTAAAAAGTTTTTATTTGTAACTATTTAGTTATGGTAGATACCCCGCACTAATCTAATCGCGTTATTCGTTCATTTGTCGCACAAATACTTAATGCAAATTTAAAACTTATATAGTTTTCACATGGACCCCACTGTCCGAGTATCCAAATTAAAATGTAACCATTCGGGAAACACCAGCTATCAAAAAAAAAAAGAATCATCAAAATTGGTTCACCCAGTCAAAAGTTATGATTATGAGGTAACAAACATAAAAATATACGGTCGAATTGATAACCTCCTCCTTTTTTTGAAGTCGGTTAAAAACACGATTAATAATTTTCAATACTGTGTCTCTGTATTTAGGTCAAGTCAGGATAGAGAACTTTTATCTGACTATTAAAATCAAAACCCATAAGGTGGATGTGTGTTTTTATTTTTAACTCTTTAGTTATGGTAGATACTCTGCACTAATCTAATCGCGTTATTCGTTCATTTGTCATTCAAAAAATAATCATCAAAATCGGTTCACCCAGTCAAAAGTTATGAGGTAACAAAAATAAAAAAAAATATAAAAAATACAGTCGAATTGATAACCTCCTCCTTTTTTTTGAAGTCGGTTAAAAATGAGAATAGCCCAAATAAGTCAGGGGTCAACCGTGAAACTAAAAAAATATTTACTTAGAATAGACAATGCGTTTTGCGAGACTCCGTGAAAGAAAGAGATAAGTATAAATAAACGAATCATAATGCTGGCAACGTCGCACTTTGAAATCCCAACCGTCTGATTTGGACGTAAAAATATCCACGCAATAGATTAATAATATTGATATACGTAGGAGGTCAATAAAGCTTCACTATTGTGCGGGGTCCAAAAATGTTTGGGCCTAACTACAAGAAGAATATTGCCGCAAATAAATGAGCAAGAAAATGAAGTATAGGATGGAGTAGGAAATCAAAAAACTAAGCAATATTCATCAACAGATTATAAAAAATGTTAGCAGAACTGGTGGACGTCGTAATGATGCGCAACATGCTTGACGCCAAATGAGTTCCTGGATGTAAATATATATATATATATATATATATATATATATATATAATATTATAAAGCTGAACGGTTTGTTTGTTTGATTGAACGCGCTAATCTCAGGAACTCTTGGTTCGAATTGAAAAAATCTTTTTGTATTGAGTAGCTTATTTATTGAGAAAGGCTATAGGTTATACAACATCACGCTACAACCAAGAGGAGCGAAGCAGTAATGAAAAATGTTGCAAAAACGGGGAAAATCACACGGGTAGGCGATTCGACGCGACGCGAAGGGCCCGGAACAAAAATTTTTCCGCGGACGAAGTCGCAGGCAGAAGTTTGTGTTGAATAAATCCTTCGATGGAACTGTGGCCATAGGCGAGCCTTTAGTCATGCAAAATCACTTGAAAAACTGAGATTAAAGAAAGGTACTCACTGTTCCTCACCGTCGACGGCTTTTCGGTGGCACCACTCCAATACACAGTCCAGGGACGTTGCTAATTTGACACTTAACACTGACATTAACCATATAGCGAAAACGTTACCAAATAGTTATGGAAAATGGTGCGATGGATTTGTTTTTCCACGCATCACGTTAGTATTGCGTGCGCAGGTGTAAATGAAGGCACTGGTAAAACTGCTAAACAGCCTATATAAAAATTCTTTGCAGAGATTGAAAAAAAGGTAAAGTCATAAAACTAGTGTGGTAATATAAAGTAAAAAAAAGCACTAGTGTATAAACAATCTGAATTATGAACTTAAATATGTTTCTATAGAGTATAGTTTTCAATACAGTATACTCCATACTGTATTGAAAACTAGATAATGAGAAGTTAGTAAGTCGCTTCCACGTCTAATTTTGATGTCTAGTGCTGGCTACTATTTTGGCTACTCATTGGCGATTTGAGTCACTGAAGCATCCTGCCAGGGTCGCGAGATTGTTCGAAAGAGATACCGTGACCCTGGCACATGGGCAACTGAAGGAACACGGGTGGGTTTTAGTCAGTAAAAGTCTGACATGCCTTCCTGCTCCGCCAAGAGCGGGAGAAGTCATTTGATGATTTACCATCCAAAAAAAAAAAAGTCAATAACTCATTACTTTTGAGTAGTATCGTGGGCGATGGGCCTTAGATTCTTGGAATTATCTATTGTGTACAACTTTCGCTAGTCTATTGTAGGCGATGGTACATCGGCAACTTTCTTGCTCTTTGTTTCATATAAAGAGGCTTTCATTATAAAGCTTCCAACGAACGAAACTTGTAAAAGTTAGAGCTTAAGTATTTTTTATGAGAATTTCTATGTTGATGGTAAACTTACTGACTAAGAAGCTATGAAGACAGGCATTGTATGCAATAAACAGGAAATTAAAGTGGAATTTATAAATATATTTTTATTTGAAGTTCGAAACATTGTTAGAGACAGGTACTTTAGTCTAGTTTCGGGGACGTCTTTAATTATAAAGATATACAATACAACACAACGTACAACAAAAGTTTTTGTACTGATGACAGAACTGCTTTTTAAGACGATGTTCGTTTTTATATCTTACTATCAAAGTGACAACTATGAAACACAGTGATAAGGAAGAAAACACTAGTTATACAATAGATCAACCCTCGACACGCCCAAACACTGAAATGAAGATTGATGGGCCACCTGCGCGACCAATGGATTTTTAGAACAAACGCTAAACTCTTTGGGCCTGAAAAGGCCCGAAGACGAAAGAAGTAAGAAAAGGCCAACCAGCAGAATGTCATCAAGATTAGTTAGAAGAATGGGTTGATAGGTAAATTAAAGTTGATGAAAGCAGGAAACATACACATACTCATTGAGGGAAATTAAATTTTAGTTATTGAATATTAAGGGCTTTCTTATTTAATTTTATATATTTATATTTCGCAAAACAAAACTACAACAAAGCTGCAACAAGCTTGAAAGACAATTTCCGTTGCACTTTTCACGGTTAACCACTTTCCACTCAACTTTTAAATCTTATTTCCTTAGTCCAGTGTACTTATTTACAGTCACTTTAATGTGTATCGCACAGCGTGCGAGAGTTCAGTACAAAAAATTAATTGAAAAATATTTATTTACATACAGCGTCCAAGGTACCACGTTAGTGCTTTTGGAGCATTGCCAACTATAAGTGGCATAAATGTGTCTAGCATTATTTTGGTATACAAAGGTTCTATTGTGAAGCTAATATAATATTTTCGTAGTTTATAGTAGCGCTGCAAGCAATGGAAAAGTTAGCCGTGCATAATTTCCTTTACTGATTACCTCTTTTGTCTATTTTGGTAGGTCGCAAGCAGATTTTTGCAGGTTTCGTATCCTATGGTTTTCGGGTTAGGTCAAAGTGATATTGAGTTTTCTGTCACTAATGCGATCAGAAAATCTAAGCTGCGTTCAGGAGTTATCAGTGACATCACTGTTGTAGAATGTTGACACTGACAGCTCCTGAATGCGGTTTAGCTGTGACCATCGTGTTCAGTATCATTGGTGAAATTAATACTTAAACTGCCATTTGCTCCTGCGACAGATTGCAGTGGGGACGGAATGTTCCCACTTTTGTTTTTTTTCTATTGTTAAATATAATTATTACATCTTACGATAATTTATGATTTAGTATTTATTTAACGATTGTTGCTGCATCGGTCGACGTCATCACGTCAGTGCCGGTTGTCAATGAAAACCAGCGCTGGGACTCTGTCTCGCATAGGGTCACAGCATTATACTGAGTGATGGCCGTTTTGCGTGAATGTGACGCGTGTTTCCCCACAGCTTATTTTTTTTTTTTGTATACTTCTGTGTGCGTCATGTTTGCCGCAAGTAGACGTATTTTCTTTCTTTCTTCTTGTTTCTTTCATTGCAAATGGTGAAATATATACCATACCTTTTTTTTGGATGGGAAATCATCAAATGACTTCTCCCGCTCTTGGGCGGAGCGGGAGGGCGTGTCAGACTTTTACTGACTAAAACCCACCCGTGTTCCTTCACTTGCCCATGTGCCAGGGTCACGGTATCTTTTTCGAACAATCTCGCGACCCTGGCAGATATACCATACCTCACTGGTGAATTCTGGCAAAATAAGATATAAAAAAAATAGATTTCATGTTTTCCGACTGTCAAAACATTGTAGGTCCCTAAGTTAGCAACGAACTGCGGACGAAAAACTTTTTACTTAGATTTCAACTCTAACCTAATAAAGTTCTCTATCTAAGTTTATTTTTAGAACCAGTTTCAGATTGCTTGTTTTGGCAAAAGTTTTTTTTGTTTTCTTCATATCCAGTCTGTTTCTTATTTAAGCCTTTTTATAAAGCTTAACTATAAGTATCTTGTCTGTAGTAGCTTAAATTGTATTAGCTACACAATAAGTCAATGACATAAAGTCGATTTTCTAGTTCTATGTTCTTCTGGATGTCACAACAGATTTAAATGCAGTAATCAACATAATTTAGAAAAGTTATTCCGGGAGGTACAGAACACATAAGTGAAAAACAGATTTATAATAAACTTACAGAGAATAAAGAAATCTAGAAGTCATATCAAGTTCTAAAAGGGAAGCAGGTTATTAGATATTTATTTTTTCATCAGTATGTTTTTGCTATCAAAAAGTATTTCAACTGCCAAAAGTATTGCTAAATCCGTAATGTTTTCGACGTTATTCATCTGCTCTTTAACTCTTTAAACTTTGGCCCATGTTTCATGTAAGTGTCAAACTTTGATCGCGTTTCGCCCGATGTGAAAGAATTCTGCAAATTCTAACATATTTCAGATTTATATTATTTATTATCAAATGCACGAAGTTTAGCTCGGTTCACTTACGAAGTTCAAGAGTTTTGAGTCAGAAGTTTTTGTATGAAGTTTATGTTTGTGTTAGTACTTGTGTAGAATAATTTTGTTAATATTTTTGCGCCGTGCTTGTAAAATGTTGTACGTTGTTTTATTTCTGCGTTGAAAATATTTCAAAAATAGTCTTTTTTTTTAGTAAAATCTTTAACACTAAACTATTCTTAAAATATGATTATACATGCCTTCTCTTTTAAAAGTAAACTCTATATTTAATAGTACTCCAAAGAGTACTTAAAAAATGTCCATCTAGTAAGTGTATGATACATATATGACCGAAGCTAAGTAAGATGAAAAATATCAGAATATCTTAGACAACATTTACAAAGTCGACATAATACTTAAATTCATAAATATCGTAGTTTATTTCTTTATTCATTCAAACATAATAATTGTATAAAGACATTTATAAAATATGGTGATACAATATAATACACTTTTCTCTTTGATCAGGCATTGAACACACTGTTTCTAAACTAGATATAAATATCTTTGTTTCAGAAATCATCGCTCTTTGATCTATCAACTTACAGATGGCAGATAAAATAAAGAACACCTCTTCTATTTTCAAACTTAATGCCTATTTATAGATCCAACTACAGACCGCCAGTTTCGCTCTTGGCAGAAAAGAATCCAAAATTACCGCCATAAATCGAAACTAAGGAGATTAAACATACGACCACGAAGATATGTATAACAGCATTGGGAATCGTCAGATGTAGACATAAATCTGAAATGCACGAGTGGGCACAGCCGTAGGGATCCAGTTTGTGCCTGATATATGGTGCCTGGTTAAGAGAAAGTTGAAGTAACATGTGTCATTTTTATGGTCACGAACCGTTGAATTTGTGATAGGGAAAGAACCGTGGGTAATGGTACAGACGGGCATATTTTTGCGGAATTGAACGTTAGAATTGGTTGGGGGCTTAAATCAGGAACGTTTGGAAATGGGAATAAAGTCCACAATCGTTAATCAAAATACTGGGTCTCCGAAATTTTTGGACAAACTTTGTGGTACAAAATCACGAAATGCCTTTCCATTCATTTGCAGTTCCCATAAAATTAACCCAAGAAACGTGGTTATTTAAAACTCAGCGCTCAAACTTAATCAGAAATAGAAGCCAACCGCTGCAAAAACCCACGGTTACGACATCGTATTTGCAATGCACCACGTTACACGTACGTCTCACAATGCATTTCGGACATAAAGCCCCGTTAATACATGCGAACTTGTCACCACCACTGTGCCACTGTGCCAGACAAGTATCAGAAGTTCAGCTACAAACAACAATCGAAAACAGAGAAATCCTCATACCAACGCATCTTTTGCGTATCTATTTAAGCGTCATACGATAGTCGATCTCAAACGAATGCCAGTCGTTAGTGTGCTTGCACTACCTGTACGTGAAGCGTGTGTGAACAATGTGTGCGTACGTTTACATTGATTAGTTCGCATATACACGAGTGGCACGCATTCATTCCGATCCAGCCAATCCCATGCTGCTCGCTTCCAGCGACACGACGCTCTAAGCCGAGGTCTGTACGCCACATGGGGGTACCCTTAGCGTATAGTCACTTAGTATTTAAGGCCTGGATGGAGGTTATAATTTATTAAGGTAGCCACGGGCAGGTCCCAGTTAAGCTGCCGATGACCTCCTAGGATGACCTGCGAGATAAAAATGACAAAAAAAAAAATGTGGCACACGTCGAAGGTAGAGGGAACTGTAGCCGCCTACACTCACCGACGCAGACTGTCGACGTAGTTACGAGTACAGTTGCCCGCTCGTGTGTATGAACACTTATATAGACCCAACCTTCTGCACCAGTCTATTTTGTGCTGCAAATTTGTCTTTGTAAGGCAATTGTCTCATATTTTTCCACTACTGATGACGTATTTCGCTTTTAAGCTTGTTTTGGGGTGGGAAATAATAAGTGAGACGTTTGTCTTGTCGAAATTAGGGATGTCGGTTTGGATTTTGTGACTCAAGTGGCTGAGAAAATTATGAAAACAACTAAGGAAGAAAGTACTGTATATTACAGAGATTATTATTTTACCATTATTTATTTTTATACATATAAAATAACATTTTTACAAAATAATATACAAAACATTTAAAAATATAAAAAAATACAAAGTTTATTATTATTGTAGAGATATGTAATTTTTGGGATTTTGTTGATGCACGTGATTTTATAGACATGCAGTTACAGTTAAAATACTTTATTTCTGTAAGTTATAATGCACACTGTGCGATAAACCCCGCTGAACTTAAGAACAAGGAACGTAAAAATATAGATTTTACGTTCTTGCGAACGCGGGCTAATTCCGAAAAATTTACGCGACACACACATTTTTATTGATGAGCATACATATGGAACAAAGGTCCAGAGCACATCGAGTTGGAAACAGATCGAGCAGCGTCGAAATAAATACCCCAAGATAAAACCATTAATACAGTTCGTTCATTTAAGTTCAATTCGTATAACTTAAAAAGTTCTTTAATTTTTATGAATACATACCTAATATTTTAAAAGAGCTAATTCTTCTTAGAATACAAAATATTTGAAAGAAACTATTTCTTTTCCTTACGAAACTTCCTTTAATAAGGGGCAACAAGAATCACTTGTATTTTCTTGTATAGATACATTTCACCAAAATCAATCACTCAAACAACTCCGCCTATCGCAGTCCACTGCTGGACATAGGCCTCTCCCATATTGCGCCACAACACCCAGTCCTCCGTCTTCCGTATCCAGTCTGACCCAGCCAAATTACAAAAATACATTCAGGTTTATTTATGTGCCTTTACTGACGGAATTTCAATTTTATGTATTGCAGGTATTGCCAGATAAATAATGCTGATGTTTTTTTTTTTTCAATTTATTCCCCGTTACCGACGTAATCTCCTAAATATTAAATCTATTGGCATTTCAATCGCACTGATATGTAATAGCATACTCGATTGATAGATAACATGGTAACCACTGAGCCGAATATACACGAATTTGTTGATATAATCTGATAGAAATGTGGTTTACAACCCTGTTGATGACGTCACAGAAAATAAATAGAGAGTGAGGAAATTTTCTATCCAAAAACTCAATGACATAATGTCATATCTTAGTGTAAAAAAAAACTTTTTGAAAACAAGCTTTTATTTAAATACCCTAAAAGGATGAAATAAACATTTCCTTTGAAATTTTTACTTTCGACTTATGACGTCATTACACAATTTATAGGTATGATATAAAAGCTTGTCGCGTGATTTCATCATCAGCCTATAATGTTCCCACTGCTGGGACACAGGCCGCCACTCTGTTTGAGGGAGTGGGCCATAATCCACCACGAAGGCCCAGTGCGAGTTGGTGCGAGTCGTGAGATTTAATACTCGCATTTATATTGTGTGCAAATTTAAAAAAAAGAAACAGTCATATCAAGTTACTCAATTTACTTGTTTGCCTATACAGGCAAATCTCTAGTGATTTTTGTATTAAATAAATCAAATCTCTTCTCTTTATAAAATTAGTTGAAAAAAAGCACCAACTTCAAAGATTGTAATTACAATAACTATTTCTACCACATGAGCAACACCTAAACCCATGTTTAACGGACCTAAAACGTCTCAATCTTAATCATCCATTCTCAGACCAAAGGGTTCTGAATCGATTGGCAAATGAAAACAGATAGCTAATTCTATACTCTCCATCTATACGAATTAGCCATCTTTCCCGTTGGCTAAAGATCCAAACTTTGTACATACTGGCAGATAGTACATTCACCTTCAAATTATTTATCTTAGACGAAGGTAAGATGCTGCACTCGGCAATACGATTAAATAGATTAGAGATTTCGCCCCTACCATGCTCGCTTTTAAAGCATTTCAAAGACTCTGTGAGGTTCGTTTCACTAGAAAACTTTTTTGCAACAAAAAAAAATAGCCGATTTCCAAAAAAAAACATGCTAAGTGTAAAATAACTTTAATTTTGGAAGCCGGTGACTTTAGATTAGAGTTTAAGTTTTTTGCCACCGACTTCCAATTTTTTTCACTTTTGTTATGTATTTATCCCGCAAAAAATCTTATAGGTACCACTATTAGCAGTGACAGAAGTATTAGAATATCATTACGATAAACTAAGTGGATTAAATAAGTATTATAGAAGCTAACACTACGAAAAGTTAAAACCAAGCAAAGTCACTAAAAACCAAAAATATACAGTGGAACATAGAACCCAAAAAAATAGTTTGTCATTAACGATTGATCCCATCGGGACGTAGTGATAGTTAGAACATCTTTACTTCATTTGTGTACTTCGAACAGAAGTATTCATTACATTTTCATATTTTCAATATAAGAAATAATTTATAAACTTATTTGCTCTAGGAAGATAACATAGAAATAAATAAGGTACGCATTCTCTTTATGAAAAGGTAGTTTGGCGTTAAGGGACCCTATTATGTAGACTTAATTTTAACACATTCAATCCAGCTTATCCCAAATCCACACACCAACATTGCTTTACAAGCCCAGATCCTAGTGTCCCCAAAAGAGGCTTAAGTTGATGACAAAAATCTTTACAAACCACTAGTCCACTAGTAGGGTGTTCTAAATAACTGCATTACAACCACGGTCCCGAGTGACGAAGAGATTATCCGGGCTCATTCAATTACGGCTAGAGGTCAAACGGTGCTAGGATCCAGCTGTCCAAACTGATTTCCTGAAGATCCCCCATTAAAATTTATTGAGAACACTTCTGAATATAATTGGACCAGTTACTGATTGTTTGGAGTGTTTCCCTGTCTGATTGCAGTGCTAAGAAAAAGTTTGTAGCATCTGGTTTGTAATTCTGCCTCAGTTGCAACAAAGTTTGCCTAGCTATTGAGTATAAGTTTTCTATGAAAGCGGATTTCTATCGAGTTGTTGCTTTGCTCGTCCGTTCACGACACTACTGAAAAGTATCCAATTCTTCGTCTGCCTAGACTTCTCTCAACTATAAGGGGTTGGCTTTCAGTCTAACCGTATGCAGCTGAAAACCAGTATTTTACATGAATACCAGTATTTTACATGAATACCAGTATTTTACATGAATACCAGTATTTTACATGAATACCAGTATTTTACATGAATACCAGTATTTTACATGAATACCAGTATTTTACATGAATACCAGTATTTTACATGAATACCAGTATTTTACATGAATACCAGTATTTTACATGAATACCAGTATTTTACATGACGTACCTGCCTATCTGATCTACACAACCCGGTTACTGGGTACTACGATACCCTTTAGTAAGACTGATTGTCAGATTTTCGGGCTTCCGACAACTCGTAACGACTGTCATAGATCCCGGAACGACAGCTGCAACCGTGTTTTCCGAGAGTGGGGATTTGTTAAGTAAAGATGATCACCCATCCATGGAGCAACCACGGCAACAAAAGCTTTATCTGATGGATCAAATCGCGCAGCTGTTGTTACTTAGCCTCTCAAAAGTAACTAGTTATAAATTTAAAATACCAAAAAGTGACTAGAATGTACAGTATTTTAATTGCGGACATTGTTGTCCGTACACAACGCAACCAATCACAAATTACTAAGTAACGCGTTAGTACCTCACGTTGTGTGCAAATCACCGTTGGAATGTCAGTGATGTGACATTCTGGCTACATAGTAATGAATGGAGTTTGTAAGACGTTCCTATTCAGAAGCGTCGTGGACGATGGGCCGAAGAGTTGCAGCTTACTATTGACTTCGGCGTACGATAAGTTTTATTAGGCGAAGCAGAAATAAACTAGGATGAAGAAGTTGCTGACTTGCAAGTTGGTGGGAATAGCTCTCGGAATTTTTACATACTAAAAGTTTTAAAACTTTTCAGGAACATCATAATTGCTTTGTAACTTGCGGGTCATGATTTGTATTAAATTCTTCTTTTTTTATGACAAAGAATGATAAATGCTTTTTCTCAAATAATTCCATAACTTTTGAAGTTATCATGCTAGTATTTTCTGAGACGTCGATGTGAGAAACTATGCAAAGTTTTCTCATTGTAAGAACATTATTACAAACCAAACTAAAAGCAAAACAAAGAAAACTACATTTCATTCTTACAATTTATTTTAAAGCGAGCGCATAAAATAATGAACTGCCGAGAAATATCGAGGGAAGTGCGTGCTCAGAGCAAATAGATTTTAATGAAACGTTTGAAACGTGTGGAAGATTAATGGCCCCTGACATGATAATACAACAATTTCTCTGTGTTTAATAGCAGCGTTTTAGGTTGGTGGAGCAATGAAAAACACAAACGATATTTGAAAGCTGGCAAACTATGAAAGAAAGGAGGAAAAAAAATAGTGATTTTGTTTATTTGGCACATTATCATCATTTCAGTCAAAAGATGTCTACTGTTATATATCTCTTGTTTCTTGTTTCCAGCTAACTGCTGTGGCCTTCACAAGTTCATCAGTCCACCTTGTCAGATGCCTTCCAACGCCTCATCTTCCGGGACACGGTCGCCATACCAGAACCTGTCTACCCCATTATGGCCATTTTTTCTGCGAGCAATGTGCACTGCCCACTGCCACTTAATTAAATATGGTAAATCTTCGAGCTATTTGGCACATATAGTACACAATATATGAGACTTTTTTCTGACCTGAATAGTTAATGATCAGGTGATTAGGCAACCAACTCTTATAAAAGCCATATCATTTTAGACCAAAATGAGTTAGACAAGCAAATAAGTCAAGGCAGTGTTTAAATAGACTATCGTTCATGCCCAGTTAAAACTATTTTGTTATCAATTCTACAGCTTTGCCCACAGTATAATAAATATGAAGGTCGAACTATTAAACGAACAGTAAAATATTCCTCCTGTAAAGGTTGTCTCTGTAATTCTGAGTTATTATTTATGCTTTCTCTTTAAAATTTATAGCAGTAGCTGCGCTAGTGATACGCCCAAACCCAACCTTAGTAATTAGAAGACACGGCGTGGGGAGAATTTTTAATGATTTAGGTGAAATTTATAATGAAATAATTAATTATGAAGCGGTGACATCACATCTCTGGAGGCGGAACCCGTACCTACAATTATGTTTAGTGCCTGCATATTTTGGCCCCAACAAAGGATCCCTCGCTATTTTATTTTTCGCAATTATTTTTGGCTAGGAACTCGGTGGCAGATCTTTCTTTGCTCTCTGTATTTTAAGGCAGCAACGATGAATTTGCCTCTAGGGGTTTCTGTGTCTTTGTCATGTTGAGTGGGAAGTGGTAATTTTAATTCGAGTTTTTGTTTGAGTTGAAAAAGACTCATGAAATGAAATGTTTTGTAGAGCAGTATAATGAACGGTTTATAAAACTCTCAACGACAGTATTCTGCTTACTTATTGACGATTTGACTTTGTAACAAGTTATTTTTGAGCGGCGGTTCATCTCCGGTACTAAAGAATATTCCTTGGAACCAGTTAAGGAGGCTAGAAGATGGCGTTGTCCGCCCTCCATCAACGCCCAGTGCGCCTGCTGCTGGCCGGGTGAGCAGCAGAGGTCTGCCGCTCCCTTTCTTTAGCCTATTTCCTTCTGCACCACGACTGTTTCGCAGAAGGATATCACCCCGTTCCAGGACTCCTCGCTGCCAACCATCGATTCGACAATGGTCGCCGATCAACCTAAGTCAAGTTGTCTGCGATGGAAATAGAATCTAGCCTTTTTGAAAAAAAACAAGAGATGGAATTAGGTAGGTTTTTTAGCATGACACGATATGATTGACCCATCATTTTCCCGTCAGCCCCAAATCTTCACGGAAATCAATTATTCTTCTCACCCATCAAATCCTCACTCACTTTTGTCATATCATTCCATAACAGTGGAATAAATTTGAAGATTTTTAAGACCTTTGCAAATAACGTGTCGACCCTACTCAGTATAAGTTTTTGTGATTCTTGTAGAACGTTGGCACCTATAGCTATATACATAGAAATGAAACGCTGTTCGTTGTTGAACTCATCACTTGAGAACGGCTGGACTGATTTGGCTATTTTTTGTTTTGAAATTTCGTTGTAGTGCAAGTAAGGTTCTTAGGGATGAATAAATATTTTAGAAAATTCTAAAAATGAGAAACACTGAAATTCGTTTTTTTGTATGACTTCATGTTTGGACTTCTTGAATTGCATAGTGATTTTGAATAAAAATGTGTTTTATCTAAAAAGATGACTAGTTAATTATTCATTCGAAGATTATTTGGAATCCTACCTATGACTCTTGCACTCTGCAGTACCTAATCCCTAAAAATACTTACTTAGTATTTATGGTTCTCAACGTATTCTCGCAGGAATACGTTGGATGCGAGAAGCACAGAACAGGTCGAAGTGGCGGTGCTTGGGGGAGGCCTATGTGCAGCAGTGGAAGTCTTTCGGATAAAATGATGATGATGATGATGATGGTTCTCAAGACTAAGGGTAAGTGCACATGAGCCGCCGGCCAGCCACAACCACTGTTGGCGGTCGCCTTTTCCTGTGATATTGACCCCACAACAAGAGGCGCTACAGGCGCTGCAGTAACCACGTACTTAGAAGGGGTGCCCGCCACCGCGCACCGGCTACACGTGAGGGAAGAATCCATAAAAACGTATGAAAAAGCATGTGAACTGATTTTTGCTATGCTATCTATGCTTGTGGCTGGTTGATCGTTAGCACCAAAATCAAAATCAAAAGTCATTTATTCAAATTCGGCTGAGGATTAGCACTTTTCGAACGTCAAAATTACAAAAGATAGTCCCACAAAACGCCCACCGGTCACCACTTTCTAGTGCTTTAGCTGAGAAGAAGAAGTGGCCAGCAAACTCCTCAGCAGCACAGCTGTCTGTCCAGTTAGAAAAACTTGATTCTATACAATGGTATGTAGTAAAACATTAAGAGACACAAAACATTAAATTAAATACACCTAGCCTAATACAAGTTTAATAATTGGAAATTCTAACAAAGAACCAAAATAATGTTTGCTATTCCGATTCATTCTATTTTTTGTGTCTTTCCACAATTACTACTCAATCTATTTTTGCATTTTTAATACCTACATTAAAAAGTTATGAGGGCTTTATGCCATCATCACAGAATTATGGCGATAAGCTCCTCAAACATTAGCTGCAGTAGCCCTTTGTGGGATTAGCAATGTCCAACACGAGTTATTTTGCAAACTACTAATTAATAATGCATTACTTTGTCTACAGCATCAACAAAATAACAAATTATATTTTCTACAGACCAGCGGGGTAACTTCGTCACACAGACAAAATGGCAATCGATCGCAACGTCTTTCATTACGATAGTTGAGCCCCGTTCATTGCATCATTTACGTCGTTTAACAGGCATATTTATCAAACTTATGAGCAATGGATTAGAAACTTTACTCAAAACCCTCGGATTGTGCTTGAAGTATGTTCAGCCTTATTTAAACCGCTTTTTCCAGTCAATGATTTCACAAAGTTTAGGCATTACCTTCAATAAATAGTGTATGTAAATATCGCTTAAAACTTAGCCAACCCTAAAAGGCAAAAAAACTTTACAATACAAAACACACTATTAACCTTTCTTGCGTCCAATATTGTAATGTAAATCCCATCAAAAACATAAATGTGAAATGAGAGCCAAGTTCAATATATGCCTTGGTTGTTGACTTCAACGACAAAAGAAGTGAGATCTAAATGGGTGCCAAGTGCTATGGTCAGTCCTGCAATTTATTTGTAACTACATAAAATATAATTTCTTCTTATAACTTAGGATAATATATTGTAGCCTGAGGTCTGACTTGGCTAGTTCTCATATACGAATTATTATGTTCGATGGCTAGTTTCTACCAGCAAGCCAAATTTTCGAAATAATAAAATAAGAACCGACAAGTAACAGGTTTAGAACTTGCAAAGGCTATAATATAATTCGTATATGAAAACTAGCCAAGTCAGACCTTAGGCTACAATTTATTATCCTAAGTTATAAGAAGAAATGATATTTTATGTAGTTACAAATAAATTGCAGGACTGACCATAGCACTTGGCACCCATTTAGATCTCACTTCTTTTGTCGTTGAAGTCAACAACCAAGGCATATATTGAACTTGGCTCTCATTTCACATTTATGTTTTTGATGGGATATCATTACTTTTTGTACATAAATTATTAGTAGGTACTTATTTATAACAAAGAATCAATTAAGTGAAATATTAAAATAAAATTATAAAAAATTACCAGTTTCTGAATTATTCCTTTGTATTCACCTAATTACCTATCTGCATGCCAAATTTTAACTTTCTAGGTCATCTGGAACTGGGTTAGAGTTTTGATCTATAGGTCAGTCAGTGATAAAAATGACGATTTTTGGACGTTAATATCTAAATAACCGTTTGAGATGTGTTTATGAAATTTGGAGCACATATGTATCTTGCAAGTCACACTATATGAGCCAAATTTGACACGTTTATGTGAAACAGTTTTTGAGTTATGAGGGGGTCAAAAGTGGCTCCAAATGGTTCGTGTAATATTACACACGGTGCTGCTCGCCAGTTCTGTTACTTGAACTTGGCTTGACACGCTACCGCGTGTCTAGATATGAGGGTTAAGCCCCGTATTCACAGGGCGACTAATGTTGAACGTAATATGAAAATGTTGGACCTTGTTGACTGTAATATAACTGGGCTGATAGACCTTTCCAAATTCATTTATTTATGTTACACACCGTTCTAAGAGAGTTTCTCTTCTCTAAAAGAGGAGGCCTGTGTGTCCTAGCAGTAGGAACATTTTTGGTCCAAAATGCTTTTGTGCTGTGTCAAAACTAAACAAGTTACTAAATAAAATATAGACTAACAGAAGAATTTTGACAGATTCAGCAGCGGCCCATACTAGACACACTCTGTATCTTTCGTGACTCAAACAAAAAATTGTTCAAAATTATAATTGTGAGGGATAAAATTACCCAGAAGAGTAATGGCGTAAACGCCCTATCAGCAGGAATCGCTTTCATTTTTACCGTTTCACAATATTCAAGGCGTTGTTTACCTTGCTAACCAGATTTTTTTTTCGAACATATGAAAGAATAAATTAGCAATACGTTTCAAAATGATTCAATTCTGATTAATAGTGTGTTGCGCAATTACAATTCCTTAAAACTATATATAGACTAGCTTCTTCCCGCGACTTCGTCCGCGTAACATTTTTGCTCCCCTTCCCATCGCGTCGCATCGAATTGCCTGCCAGTTTTCATCCAGTTTTAGTTTGCTGCTCCGCTCCTTTTGACCGTAGCCTGATGTTATATAACATATAGCCTTTATCAATAAATGGGCTACTCAGAACAAAAAGATTTTTTCAAATCTGACCAGTAGTTCCTGAGATTAGCGCATTCAATCAAACAAACAAACAAACTTTTCAGCTTTATAATATTATTATAGATGACTCAGGAATCAGAGATTTTTTTTTTACATTAATTTTGAATCGAGCACGTGATAATATGATGTGATTTGTATAGATTGCCAAATCCTTTCCTCCAACCTTCGTTACAATAATAGCATACAACGTTTTGACGGGCTTGTCCGCAATAGCCATTATTGACCTTATCTTTATTATCAGAAAGCTGGCTTTCCATTTCAGATCTACTACAAACGTAGCCTTAGTGAAGTTCTATAAACACGAAAACCAAATAGAAATGTTATTTTACTCGCTCTTCGTGTAAGCTTTACATTTTATGACGATCGAAACGATTCCATTGATTATATATTTTGCATTTTATATAACGGACCGTTTAAATAGTTCTTTTGTAAGAGTGTGCTCTTACTCTGAATGTTTTTACACTACACTATGCATAAAGTATTGTGGCCACAATAAAAAGTGCCGTGTGTTTGACCTTTGTTAAGGGCCTCACGAAAAAGTAATAATGCTTTTATAGCATGGCAAGTAGATGTAGATTTTTATTTTTGTCATGTCTGGAAAAGACTTCGTATATTATAGGTTCCACAAAGGAATACTGCAAATTAGCATGAATGATTAAAACATTTGATTTGATTAAACTCAACAATGTGTGTGACTGTTTATGCCGGGATTATATGGAAGGAGCATATATAGAAGGGTAGATCAGTTGATATGTTTTAGAGCACAATACTGCAGCGTAAGTGTTGAAATATACGGCACAAAAATATATCAGAAACGAGATATTTATCATCCATGCCCAAGAGATCCAAAACGGCTAACAGCAGCGCAAGGTTTCGTAGAAGCAAGCCAGTGCAACACTTAAGAGCAAAGTAATAATATATTATACTCCGAACAGACTGGAACAGCGTTCCTTAATTAATTACGAAACTTCCTGAATATGGAGCACGTGAGATTATTGCTCTATGTAGCATTAAATAGTATTAAGGCAAGTTTTAAACAGTTGTGGGTTTAGCTGTAATTTGGTCGTCTTTGGTAAATATGTCGCTCATTTTATTAGCAACATCTGTTGTGTCGTGAAAATGGAAATGTAATCTCCTAAAAACAAAACATTATACATAGAAGTTATGGTTGACGTCCAAAATCTCTCTTAGAACTCATTAGTTTAAACCTGGCTTATTTCATTATAGACTTCAAAATCAGTCTGTATAATTTTAGAAATATCCTCTAACCACTTGCTTACCTCCATAGTAATTAAAACATGATTAGTTTATTAAAATTCCTCCTGAAAATAAACTTTTTTAACCATATTTTTTTCAGGATGGGAAATCATCAAATGACTTCTCCCGCTTTGGGCGGAGCGGGAGGGCGTGTCAGACTTTTACTGACTAAAACCCACCCGTGTTCCATCAGTTGCCCATGTGCCAGGGTCACGGTATCTCTTTCGAACAATCACGCGACCCCGGCAGGCATCGGTCCTAGTAGACCCCTACACTGCTGCTGACATCTCTTTGAGGCGCGCGTGGAACACTGCGCGCCGTCGACCCGAGCTTGGTCCTTACCGGGCGGCGAGCTACCCATTGCTCGCCACCCGCAAGCTCGCGCCTACGGTGGCCGGGAGTCCGCAATCGACTCCCGACGCCCGGGGCGTCTCCTCCTGCGGCGGCTAGGGACGTGAGGGCGCAGAGACTGCCACTCTCTCACGCGCCCCGCCTCCTCCTTCGCGAGCATTACTGCTTCGCAGAAGGAGGTGACGGCTTCCCATTCCCTCTCGCTCAATACCATGGCTCGCACCACGGCCGGACGCGAGAGGTCACCGCCGCCGATCGCCTCCACGAGGACACGGCGGTGCTCCGCCCAGGCAGGGCACACCGCCACCGTATGCTCCACCGTGTCCTCCAGACGATCCTCACAATGGAAACACCCGGACGTATCCTCCCGCTTTATCCTGAACAGGAACTCACCGAAGCACCCATGCCCGGTGAGAACCTGCGTCAGGCGGAAGGTGAGGACGCCGTGGCGCCTCTCTATCCACTCCTCAAAGAAGGGACTTACCGCCGCAATTGTGGCGTGCCCAAGATCCAGGCCTCTCATCTAGCTACTGACAGCCTGTCTATTCTATAAAATCTCATCGTGAAAACTTAGGTGAAGTGAGTTGTTATTTCACCTGATGCTATAGGCAGTGACTTTCTTGACAGCTCACTTCACACTCACTTCATCTAAGTTGTTACGGTGACATTTTTATAGAATACCTTGGCAGATATCCCTCAAAATAAATAACTGTAACTTTATTTCACCTTTCAAATAAATATAAATATTATACAAAGCAAACAAATCTCATCTATAACTCTTACGAATTTATCGAAAGCAAAAAACAGAGTCCCTTCCCTTCCAATAATATATATCAGAAAGATAACTGCGTTATCTTCAGATTCCCGCGTAAAATGGGCCGGGCGACATTTTAAATGTATTTCGTTCCGCAAGATGGCCGCCAGTTGATTATCTACGGTGATAGTAATGGTAAAGGGATTTTTCTTCGTTTGTTGAAATGTTTTTGTGAGCTGGTAACATCATATGAATGGTTTTGCTTAAATAATTGAGAATATTTTTACTGCGATGTTGATTTTTAAAATAAAAATACTAAGGGAGAGCATGAGAAAATACTCAATCATAAAATTTATAGTTTTATGAGATGTTTGGCAATGTTAGGGTCTTTAAAGTAAAATTTATGCGATATCTGTTGAGGATAAAGCAAAACATGGATTACTAAATTTGTCTTTACTAAAAGCCTAAGAAGTCTTAGGCTGAGATCTATATCAGCTACTTAGCACGAACTTAGACTAAGTGTTCTTTCTATCACGATCGCTTCTGTTACAAAATGTCAACAAATGTTAACATGTTACAAAATGTCAATAAATGTGAACATGTTACAAAATGTCAACAAATGTGAACATGTTTAAGTCACAGGACGAGCTAAGGAACGTTTATATATCTCAGTCTTCGAGCTTGTTCAAATGGCATAGCATAGTATCCTTACCATACTGTTGAATTACTTACTTGTATTTACTTGTGCCTCATGCAAAAGATACTCATTCATATATTAAAAAGACACGCATAAGAACCTCTAATCTCACGGAGATTCTCACAACTTTCCTGATTATGGCTTGTTCAATTATTTTACACGAAAAAACCTTGAGTAATTCCTAACCAACCAGAGAAAGTTCCAACCCCACTTACCATCACTAAATAAATTATCAAACAAGCGACCAAAGATAAGGCGATGCAGAAACTTTATGCCATTTTAAACAGACATTATTATCATAAAAAGGATCCACTTACAAACTCTGTGAATTGCCTGAATTTGTTCCCCTCTCTACGTGACCACAGCGTAAAAATATTCTTGACAGTATCTGCCATAACTATATAGTATGACTACTCTTTGAAACTAATTATTTTATACTGTGTCGCAAAAAGTATTGAGGTTCTAATATTAATCTGATACTATGTTAATAATTGTTAAAATTTCCTTAACAAGATTACGTGGGTTTTGTTTTTATTCAAGGGATGGTTACAGCTAATGTTATTAGCGTAGAGTTCGAAGATTAAGGGCTTTTTTATTTTTTTTGGATGGGAAATCATCAAATGACTTCTCCCGCTCTGGGCGAAGTGGGACTTGTGATGTCAGTCTTTTACTGACTAAATCCCACCCGTGTTCCTTCAGTTGCCCATGTGCCAGGGTCACGGTATCTCTTTCGAACAATCTCGCGACCCTGGCAGGGAGATTAAGGGTTATATTCATCTGGGAATAATTATGGGAGAATGAATTATAATGATGGGAAAGTTTCTTGTTCATTTTCTTGGTGGAGTTATTCAAGGGATTCATTAAGTTTTCATTTATACCAGATTTACATTATAGAGATTAGGAAGTTATCCATTTTCACTATAAATTCGTCGGTTTAAAATAATGCGATTGCATTGTTTTAAATCAAACAAATATGCGGCAATTGGTTTCTTAGTTGGTACAAAATAAATAAATTAAATGTTTTACCGGCATTGTTCACTTTAGTTTTTTTCAACTTCACCGTAGGAGCAGTATTAAGGTTACCGTAAAATTGTTAATCACGTTAGGTTAATTCTAATCTATCTAGCGTGACTGTAAATTATTGAAAATTTGTTAGCTGTAACATAGTGCTTACCGTAATTTAACGCATTGTTTTTCATTACTCTATAATCTCGCGCGATAGATTTTAGCCTAACGGTATTTACAATTTTACGGTGACATTTACACCACTGGGAAGCTCAGAAACAATTAAGGTTTTAGGGACACAATAGCTGTACCATGTTACCAAAGGATTCTCGGGTACTCTTGTCACATTGCCCGCCGAGAACCGGATAACCTTGAAAAGTTGGTGGTGATGGGTAAGGTAGATGGAAAAAGACCTCACGGCCGGTCACCTAACTGCTGGTCCGACCAAGTAACCGCCCTCTCTGGACTCTCTGTTACAACGGCCATGAGAGAAGCGGAGAACTTAACGAAGTGGAAGACCATCATTCAGAAAGCCACGAAAGCCTTTCAGGGACACGACCTTCAGCAATAAAGAACGCGACTTAGAAGAAGAGCTGTACCATATACACACACACACACACATGATGTTGATGATGTCACATTATCCAATTCTACCTTTCTAACCTAACCTAACATTAAATTAGAACAATGTAATTCCCCCACTACTGATAGCGTACGTGGATAATACAATAATGCAGATTAGAACGAATATCACATCGCACTACCAGATGTTAAGAAAGTACAGAAGGTTAACTCCATACAACAAGGTACGCACGTACACATAGACACCTACGTACGGCATTCGCAAATAAATTATAGTTGCAAATGCACTCGTTGTATATAGATTCCATTCATATCAGACACCTCCTGAGCCTTTACCTCAAAATGGGGATATTCCTTTGGCAAATTTTAATTAATTTACAATTATGCTCTCGCAATTCTGTAGCACCTGAAACCGTCAATAGTTTAGTGTCTTTATTATCCAAATAACAAAGCAGATGTATGGATATTAGCCAAAAATTTCAATTTTTTAAATATTTTTGGAGTTTATTTCTTAAGAATCGATTTTCATAATATAAGCCCATGGTATGAAAATTTATGGAGAGTAAAAACAAACTTTCTCCGTTACGTTATGCATTATGTTATGTTTACTAATCTATATATTTAATAATCGTTCGTTGGGACTAAACTTCAGTCGTACGTTGGAGCTGAACACACACAATTTTTGTTTTAAAGCAAAGCATAATATATAATTGGAAAAAAATACTCACAGAGTGGTGATGTAAATAAATCTATAAAAAAATTTTTTTCAATCTTCAATCCAAGCCGTTAATGAGAAGTAAGGGTCATAAAGTGACCGTGTTACATGTGCACAACTGTTGTAAGGGCCTTAACCAAAATGATTGTACCCGCGATTGCGCGATCATTGCGCTCATGTCTCATTTTTCAACCGACGAAAAAAAACGGTGGAGGTTCTCAATTCGACGCGTATTTTTTTTTTTTTTATGTATGACCACGCATAACTTTTACATAGTGGTCCGATTGTGTCAATTCTTCTTTTATTGGAAAGGGTTTACTCCCAAGGTGGTCCCATATAAATTTGGAAAACAAAATCAAACCCTAAGGGTTGGAAAACAGGGGATGATTGTTTGTTCACTCACTGATTGTAATGTATAAACACGCATAACTTTGTACAGAGTAGTCCAATTTTGATAATTATTTTATTGTTGGATAGGGTATACCTTGCCAAGTATTACTAGTACATTAAAGCCATAAAAAATGATGATGATGATGATGATGATGATAAGTATGGATTATGCAGAGACTATATTGCCACTTAAAACATCATCAAAACCATGATACCTGTCTATACAATTAGAAATAGATTAACAGTAATTACTGATGCCTACAAACGCAACAATAATAACTGTTACAGTATTATTAAGTTCATCCCGATAATTGTAAAACACATAATTCTAATTTCCAAAATAATGACAATTGAAACTAGTTCGGTGAATAACGTTAATACAACAAAATTGATAGATACAGAAGGTCGGCTTCATTCAACGAGCCGCACACATAGACCGCGTCCTAACCACGGCGATGATATTATTTTTCGGTGAATCCGAACGCGTGATCACACCGACAAGGGCGTTCGCTTTGGCGTGGTCAGGGAGTGTCGCTTGGGTAGCCGCAGTCTTCCAACCAAAAAACTTTTTCACAAAAAAATAAACCTCCGAAAAACTGCAAAAGCATAAAATAATAAACCTTAAAATTTTGAGTCGGCGCTGAAAAATCAATGAACAAGGTTCACTCAAAGCGCCGACTCATAATTTTAAGGTTTATTATTTTATGCTTTTCAGTTTTTCGGCGGTTTAATTTTTTGTGAAAAAGTTTTTCACTCACTATACAAGCCCATACCAATCATGGGTGTCAAATGCATTCTTCTTGTTTGTGTCCTCCTTTAACAATCACACCAAACATAAAATACCTAGGAGTGCTGATTGACAAACATCTCAATTGGTATAGCCACATTGATAACCTGATAGCCCGCACGCGAAAACTCATATCAATCTTCAAAAAACTTCGCTGTTCAGCAGACACAGACACACTTAAATTGGTATATTTTTCACTTTGCCAATCTCTCCTCTTATATTGCTTGCCAGCATGGGGTGGCACTTGCAAATCACACTTTTTAAAATTAGAACGGGCCCAGAGGGCTGTTCTCAAAGTTATGTTTTGCAAGCCCTTCAGATACTCTACAATGGAACTATATAGGGATAGCAAAGTATTGTCAGTGAGAAGACTATATGTGTTACAGTGTATACTAAGAAGACATCGAATGCCATTACAAATAAGTACCAAACGTCGTGCAGATATTGTTATCCCACCAGTAAGACATAAGACCGCTTTCGCAAAACGTCAATTTACCTTCCTCAGTTATAGTTTATATAACCAAATTAATAAATTTCTCCAGGTGCACAAATTGAATTACCATCAATGTAAAAATACGGTGAAGGTGTGGCTTATGGAACTGTCTTATGATGAAACGGAAAAATTGCTTCTCACCCAGTCCTGAGTGACTTGAGACGCATATATACGCCACATATCCTTTCACACATACACACACACACACACGCACACACACACACACGCGCACACACACACACACACACACACACACACACACAAATTTCTCTTCTCCTATCTTATATTTTATATCCTATGCTTTTGTAATTTTAGTAATATGTAACCATAACCATGTAAGAAGTCTATTGTTGTATCGTACGTAGTTTATGCTAGCATAAGTTTTTGGAATCACTGACTCCCAAGTCACAGGCAATAAACCTAGTTTGGGAGCCAGTAGATAAATTAGTTTCACATCTCTGTACCAACTTATTGTACAATTGATTTGTCAACATACTATAGATAATAAAGCATTTTTCTATTTTCTATACAAATCACCAAACAGTTATACTTTTCATTAAACTTTTTTAAACTTTTATTTTTTATCATGGTTTTGATGATGTTTTAAGTGGCAAAATAGTCTCTGCATAATCCATACTCATCATCATCATCTACCTGGTGTTTTCCCAACTATGTTGGTATCAGCTTCCAGTATAACCAAATCCAGTGAATACTAGTAAAATCTATTCTATAAAATAAATTCGAGAGTAACTCCGTCTATATGTTACCTCACGCCTCAGTCACTGAATGTATTTAGATAAAATTTATCAGGAAGATACATGCCATCCTGAGGAACATAGGGTACTTTTTGTCTGGGTAGTATTCATTTATTTATTTAAACTTCTCGCACTCAGAAAGGTACAAAGGCGTACTTAATGCCTTAGGCATTCTCTACCAGTCAACCAAGGGTGGTGAAGAGATTAGGCGTTTTGCAAATTATAAATAAGATGGAAATACTAGTATAGAAATAGATTATAAACTTACAATACACACATACATATTTACTATATTAAACCGAAAGAGATGTTGAGATGACTGGACGCTATTTGTTTTGAAAATAACTGCATTCCGCTTAAATGCACACCGAGTGATGGCCGTCCTGATAACGAGAGGGAGCGTATTCTAATTTCTGACAACTAAGCGGGCGAGGCTCTCAGAAAAAGCTAGTTCATAATAATTTATACCCATTGAAAATTGATGATGGAAATAACTTTTGATCTTTTCTTCTAATCAAGGTTTTTCATGATTTAAACAAATTATCTCCTCCAACTTCAAGATTTATCCCATATCTGTGTTTTCAATACATCTTCTCCCATTAAATGTGTAAAATACTCCACACATTTTCTACTAAGGTGACATCTAGAACTTTGACCGATCTTATCTCACAGTTAAAGTCAAAGCAATCTCAAGTTAATGAAGGTAACGCTGTCAATAAATTAGGAAAGTTACTTCCTTTTCTTAATCCCATTAGTGTCTGCCAGATAAGGCCAATAAAAGTTTTCCAAATGCCGGAAGAGCCTAAAGTTGGATCTTCGTTGAAAGCTGAAATTTTGTCGCGACTAGGGTTCACAGAATTCGGAAAATGGAATAGTAACTATTCTGAAAGTTTTTGATGAGACAAAGGTTTTGTGTTGGTAGTTTTTGTTTTGATTTCAATGACGGTCGCTTATTCTTTTAGTAAAATAGAAAGTAAAATATTCTTTGATGGTGTTTTTTTTAAAGTCTGTTAAGATTAAATTAGTGCACTGCTTAATCTTATCATATTCATTTTGAACGCTGCTTAGCTGCTTTCATGTTTCCAGAAAATCTTTTGTTTTTCCTATTCATTATTACGTAAGTTAAAATTTGGTTTCCTTATTTTACATAATACCAAGATTTTCATGGGTACAAAGGTTTATTTTTTAGTTGTAGCGTTTTTACGCATAATTTCGTTCTTTAGCAATGAATACCTACTTTACGTATCCTCTATTTTTAGTGTTAACCTTTAGCCATTTTTAATGTAAATATATTTCAGACTAGCTTCTGCCCGCGACTTCGTCCGCGTCAAATTTTTGCTCCCCTGACCCTTCCCGTCGCATCGATTTGCCTGCTAGTTTTCGTCCATTTTTCGTTGCTGCTCGCTCCTTTTGAGTTATAGTGAGTCACCCTTAAAAGATAGACATATGCTCTCGCGGACTTTTATTTAGAACTTTTTAAAAGGAACAATTCCGTCATACATAATTTTTGAGTTACTTTAACCGTTTACGCAGCGCACGCAACGGAAACTCTCAAAAGGAATAAATTTTCCCCGTTTTTGCAACATTTTTCATTACTGCTCCGCTTCTCTTAGTTGTAGCGTGATGTTATATAGCCTATAGCCTCCCTCGATAAATAGGCTACCCAACAAAAAAAGAATTTTTCAATTCGGACCAGTAGTTTCTGAGATCAGCGCGTTCAATCAAACAAACAAACAAACAAACAAACAAACAAACAAACAAACTCTTCAGCTTTATAATATTAGTATAGATTTGGAATACTATCTGATTTTCTCAATTAAATAACGTCACTTGCAATGCTTCACATCTACGTCCTAAATTATTGCTATTTACAAACCATATGTATGTTTATCATTATCTTTTTATTCCTATATTTCAACTTAAGTCATTCACTCATTATTTCCCAAACGTAAATTCTGTTAAGCCAACATTTCAACTTGATGTATTGCCAACACCTCATTCTGGCACCCCTCGACTTCCACTCTCGGTAAGCACAAAAACACTACTCTGTATTCCAACAAAAGCCTTTTTGACGCGATTACGGGAAGTAGGACATCAAAACACGCTTTAAGTTTA
This sequence comes from Aporophyla lueneburgensis, assembly GCA_932294355.1. Taxonomy (NCBI): domain Eukaryota; kingdom Metazoa; phylum Arthropoda; class Insecta; order Lepidoptera; family Noctuidae; genus Aporophyla; species Aporophyla lueneburgensis. Next base: position 32,449,037 of record OW028737.1, on the reverse strand, counting down.
ACAAAATACGTTCACTTGAAATTTCACCCTCTTGAAGAAATATATCAAAAGATCGTGAACTCGTGACAGAACATCGATCATGCTTAGATAGCAAAGCGGGGATGTCCTCATTTTTGATGTTGATTACTCGAAATTGAGACGTCGAATGTGAATGGGTTCTTGGGTTCTCCTTTGGTGCTGTAAGTACATGCTTGATTGCATTTTACTTGATTTTAGATTTCTTATGTCTGTGTTTTGAAAGAATTAAAAGCTTCATAAGATTTCATTGCTGTTTGGACTTCATTGTGGAAGAATTACAAGATTTATTTTGAGATTTAACAAAAATAAGCAGTACGATGCAGCAAATAAAATCTAATTTAGACACAAGAATTACTAAAAGACAGAGACTGCGTTCTTTTAAAATCGTTTCCTACAAACAACGTATCCTTTACAAAAGAGACCAATTCATTTACCGACTTAGTCGTTCCTTCAAATGAACCCGACGAGTCGTTGCGAAACCAAACAAGTTCCATTTGTCAAATCTAATAACGTTTGTACGTCTGTCTTTTAAAACAAATGCTAATAATGTTAGGCCCGTCTTCCACAACGCTACTGAAAAGGATCCGGCTACAAACTAAAACCAACAATGCGTAGCCAGAATGTCACTACTCACACACATAAATTCACGCTTTCATCCCGAGCAGAAACAGCAAAACGCCACCTGCTAAATCCTCCTTTACGTTTACGGTCACCTGACCATTCTGTAGAATATCACCAATAAGGTTACTATAGGTCCTTCTAGGTCGTCACCTTACACGCTAGTGTTTGTAATAATGGTTCATACACGACGCTATCAATCATAATAGTACACTAGAATGTGTATTCTAATGTACTACATGGGTCATTATCAATGCACCTGATTTCATACAACATTTTCAACATACTTGCGAGGTAAAACAGACTTATATTGTTAATTGGCCTACGTGGAGTCGACATTTTTAATAGTAATTAACTGTTATGGTTAATCTATACTATCTATACTATATACTAAAATATATTACTATATATATATATACATAATATTATAAAGCTGAAGGGTTTGTTTGTTTGATTGAACGCGCTAATCACAGGAACTCTTGGTTCGAATTGAAAATATCTTTTTGTATTGAGTAGCTTATTTATTGAGAAAGGCTATAGATTATACAACATCACGCTACAACCAAGAGGAGCGAAGCAGTAATAAAAAATGTTGCAAAAACGGGGAAAATCACACGGGTAGGCGATTCGACGCGACGCGAAGGGCCCGGAACAAAAATTTTTCCGCAGACGAAGTCGCAGGCAGAAGTTAGTGATGAATAAATCCTTCGATGGAACTGTGGCCATAGGCGAGCCTTTAGTCATGCAAAATCACTTGAAAAACTGAGATTAAAGAAAGGTACTCACTGTTCCTCACCGTCGACGGCTTTTCGGTGGCACCACTCCAATACACAGTCCAGGGACGTTGCTAATTTGACACTTAACACTGACATTAACCATATAGCAAAAACGTTACCAAATAGTTATGGAAAATGGTGCGATGGATTTGTTTTTCCACGCATCACGTTAGTATTGCGTGCGCAGGTGTAAATGAAGGCACTGGTAAAACTGCTAAACAGCCTATATAAAAATTCTTTGCAGAGATTGAAAAAAAGGTAAAGTCATAAAAACTAGTGTGGTAATATAAAGTAAAAAAAAGCACTAGTGTATAAACAATCTGAATTATGAACTTAAATATGTTTCTATAGGAGTATACTGTATTGAAAACTAGATAATGAGAAGTTAGTAAGTCGCTTCAACGTCTAATTTTGATGTCTAGTGCTGGCTACTATTTTGGCTACTCATTGGCGATTTGAGTCACTAAAGCATCCTGCCAGGGTCGCGAGATTGTTCGAAAGAGATACCGTGACCCTGGCACATGGGCAACTGAAGGAACACGGGTGGGTTTTAATCAGTAAAAGTCTGACATCTATGACACCGCTCCGCCAAGAGCGGGAGAAGTCATTTGATGATTTCCCATCCAAAAAAAAAAAAGTCAATAACGCATTACTTTTGAGTAGTATCGTGGGCGATGGGCCTTAGATTCTTAGAATTATCTATTGTGTACAACTTTCGCTAGTCTATTGTAGGCGATGGTACATCGGCAACTTTCTTGCTCTTTGTTTCATATAAAGAGGCTTTCATTATAAAGTTTCCAATGAACGAAACTTGTAAAAGTTAGAGCTTAAGTATTTTTTATGAGGATTTCTATGTTGATGGTAAACTTACTGACTAAGAAGCTAAGAAGACAGGCATTGTATGCAATAAACAGGAAATTAAAGTGGAATTTATAAAATATATTTTTATTTGAAGTTCGAAACATTGTTAGAGACAGGTACTTTAGTCTAGTTTCGGGGACGTCTTTAATTATAAAGATATACAATACAACACAACGTACAACAAAAGTTTTTGTACTGATGACAGAACTGCTTTTTTAAGACGATGTTCGTTTTTATATCTTAACAAAGTGACAACTATGAAACACAGTGATAAGGAAGAAAACACTAGTTATACAATAGATCAACCCTCGACACGCCCAAACACTGAAATGAAGATTGATGGGCCACCTGCGCGACCAATGGATTTTTAGAACAATCGCTAAACTCTTTGGGCCTAAAAAGGCCCAAAGACGAAAGAAGTAAGAAAAGGCCAACCAGCAGAATGTCATCAAGATTAGTTAGAAGAATGGGTTGATAAATTAAAGTTGATGAAAGCAGGAAACATACACATACTCATTGAGGGAAATTAAATTTTAGTTATTGAATATTAAGGGCTTTCTTATTTAATTTTATATATTTATATTTCGCAAAACAAAACTACAACAAAGCTGCAACAAGCTTGAAAGACAATTTCCGTTGCACTTTTCACGGTTAACCGCTTTCCACTCAACTTTTAAATCTTATTTCCTTAGTCCAGTGTACTTATTTACAGTCACTTTAATGTGTATCGCACAGCGTGCGAGAGTTCAGTACAAAAACTTAATTGAAAAATATTTATTTACATACAGCGTCCAAGGTACCACGTTAGTGCTTTTGGAGCATTGCCAACTATAAGTGGCATAAACGTGTCTAGCATTATTTTGGTATACAAAGGTTCTATTGTGAAGCTAATATAATATTTTCGTAGTTTATAGTAGCGCTGCAAGCAATGGAAAAGTTAGCGGTGCATAATTTCCTTTACTGATTACCTCTTTTGTCTAGAGGTTGCAAGCAGATTTTTGCAGGTTTTCTATCCTATGGTTTTCGGGTTAGGTCAAAGTGATATTGAGTTTTCTTTCACTAATGCGATCAGAAAATCTAAGCTGCGTTCAGGAGTTATCAGTGACATCACTGTTGTAGAATGTTGACACTGACAGCTCCTGAATGCGGTTTAGCTGTGACCATCGTGTTCAGTATCATTGGTGAAATTCATACTTAAACTGCCATTTGCTCCTGCGACAGATTGCAGTGGGGACGGAATGTTCCCACTTTTGTTTTTTTTTTTTCTATTGTTAAATATAATTATTACATCTTGCGATAATTTATGATTTAGTATTTATTTAACGATTGTTGCTGCATCGGTCGACGTCATCACGTCAGTGCCGGTTGTCAATGAAAACCAGCGCTGGGACTCTGTCTCGCATAGGGTCACAGCATTATACTGAGTGATGGCCGTTTTGCGTGAATGTGACGCGTGTTTCCCCACAGCTTATTTTTTTTTTGTATACTTCTGTGTGCGTCATGTTTGCCGCAAGTAGACGTATTTTCTTTCTTTCTTCTTGTTTCTTTCATTGCAAATTGTGAAATATATACCATACCTTTTTTTTTGGATGGGAAATCATCAAATGACTTCTCCCGTTCTTGGGCGGAGCGGGAGGGCGTGTCAGACTTTTACTGACTAAAACCCACCCGTGTTCCTTCAGTTGCCCATGTACCAGGGTCACGGTATCTTTTTCGAACAATCTCGCGACCCTGGCAGATATACCATACCTCACTGGTGAATTCTGGCAAAATAAGATATTAAAAAAAAAATAGTTTGCATTTTTTCCGACTGTCAAAACATTGTAGGTCCCTAAGTTAGCAACGAACTGGGGACGAAAAACTTTTTACTTCGATTTCAACTCTAACCTAATAAAGTTCTCTATCTAAGTTTATTTTTAGAACCAGTTTCAGATTGCTTGTTTTGGCAAAAGTTTTTTTTTCTTTTCTTCATATCCAGTCTGTTTCTTATTTAACCCTTTTTATAAAGCTTTACTTTAAGTATCTTGTCTGTAGTAGCAATACAATATGTGAATGACATATAAAGTCGATTTCCTAGTGAGACCGCTATGTTCTTCTGGAGGTCGCAACAGATTTAAATGCAGTAATCATCATAATTTAGAAAATTTATTCCGGGATGTACAGGACATATAAATATACAATAGATTTATAATAAACTTACAGAGAATAAAGAAATCTAGAAGTCATATCAAGTTCTAAAAGGGAAGCAGGTTATTAGATATCTATTTTTTCATCAGTATGTTTTTGCTATCAAAAAGTATTTCAACTGCCAAAAGTATTGCTAAATCCCGTAATGTTTTCGACGTTATTCATCTGCTCTTTAAACATGAACAAAAAACTTTGGCCCATGTTTCATGTAAGTGTCAAACTTTGATCGCGTTTCGCCCGATGTGAAAGAATTCTGCAAATTCTAACATATTTCAGATTTATATTATTTATTATCAAATGCACGAAGTTTAGCTCGGTTCACTTACGAAGTTCAAGAGTTTTGAGTCACAAGTTTTTGTATGAAGTTTATGTTTGTGTTAGTACTTGTGTAGAATAATTTTGTTAATGTTTTTACGCCGTGCTTGTAAAATGTTGTACGTTGTTTTGTTTTTAAGTTGAAAATATTTCAAGCATAGTTTTTTTTTTTCTTAAATCTTCTAACACTTACCTTTTCCCTGAAGAGATATTCTTAAAATATGATTAAACATGCCTTCTCTTTTAAAAGTAAAGTAAACTCTATATTTAATAGTACTCCAAAGAGTACTTCAAAATTTTTCATCTAGCAGGTGAGAGATGATACATTATGACCGAACCTAAGTAAGATGAAAAAATTAGCATATCTTTAACAATATTTCACAAAGTGATCTTAGTACTTAAGTTCATATATACTGTAATTTATTTCTTTATCATTTAAAAATATTAATATGGTGATACAATATAATACACTTTACTCTTTGACATTAAACATACTATAACATACTACATCTATACTTATAATAAAACTGTAGAGAGGTCAATTCTGTACATTGAAAATATATTCAAAATTAATATTGGAGGATGAATGGTGATCGATACTGATGCCAAAAATGCAATCAATAAATTTTTTGTCTGTCTGTCTGTATGTGCACGCATGGGTCAAAAACTACTAAAGGGATTTTAACCAAACTTGGTACGATTGTAGTCCATACTCCTGGTCAGGTTATAGGCTATATAACATAACGCTAAGATACATAGGAGCCGAGCAGTGACGATAAATTTGAAGCAAGTCGGAGGAATATACGCTTTCGAGCTAAAAAAAAGTTTACCTGGATTAACACATAGGCTACTTTTTATCCCGGTAGTACGTTCACGCGGGTTATTTTCCGACCTCCACGCGGGCGAAGCCGCTGGCAAAAGCTAGTATAAAATATTATCTTTGTTTCAGACATCCAATGATGTCTCATTGACTATCAACTTTTATATGGCAATTTAAATAAAACAAAGAACACTTGTTCCATTTTCAAACCTAACGCCTCCACTATTCATAGATCCAACTACAGACCGCCATTTTCGCTCTTGGCAGAAAAGAGTCTAAAATTACCGCCATAAATCCAAACTAAGGAGATTAAACATACGACCACGAAGATATGTATAACAGCATTGGGAATCGTCAGATGTAGACATAAATCTGAAATGCACGAGTGGGCACAGCCGAAGGGATTCAGTTTGTGCCTGATATATGGTGCCTGGTTAAGAGAAAGTTGAAGTAACATGTGTCATTTTTATGGTCACGAACCGTTGAATTTGTGATAGGGAAAGAACCGTGGGTAATGGTACAGACGGGCATATTTTTGCAAAATTGAACGTTAGAATTGGTTGGGGGCTTAAATCGTGAACGTTTGGAAATGGGAATAAAGTCCACAACCGTTAATCAAAATACTGGGACTCCAAAATTTTTGGACAAACTTTGTGGTACAAAATCACGAAATGCAATGACACCTTTCCATTCATTTGCAGTTCCCACAAAAATTAACGCAAGTAACCACGTTGGTTACTTAAAACTCAGCGCTCAAACTTAATCAGAAATAGAAGCCAACCACTAGAAAAACTCGCGGTTACGGCATCCTATTTGCAATGCACCACGTTACACGTACGTCTCACAATGCATTCCGGACATAAATCCCCGTTAATACACGCGAACTTGTCACCACCACTGTGCCACAGCATAGACAAGTATCAGAAGTTCAGGCACAAACAACAATCGAAAACAGAGAAATCCTCATACCTACGCATCTTCCGCGTATCTATTTAAGCGTCATACGATAGTCGATCTCAAACGAATGCCAGTCGTGAGTGCGCTTGCACTAGCTGTACGTGAAACGTATCGATATGTGCGTCCGTTTACACTAATTAGTTTGCATATACACGAGCGGCACGCATTCATTCCAATCCAGCCGATCCCATGCTGCTCTCTTCCAGCGACGCGACGCCCTAAGCCGAGGTCTGTAAGCCACAGGGGGTGCCCTTAACGTATAGTCACTTAGTATTTAAGGTCTGGGTGGAGGTTATAATTTATTAAGGTAGCCACAGGCAGGTCTAGTTAAGTTGCCGACGACCTCCTAAGATGACCTGCGAGATATCAATCACAAAAAAAAATGTGGCCCACGTCGACGGTAGAGGAAACTGCAGTCATCTACACTCGTGGTCGCCAGCCATCACGCAGTTGCATTTGCCCACCCATGTTTATGAACACTTATATAGCCGTAACCTTCTGTACCCATCTATTTAGCGACTCGGTTATGCTACAAATTTGTCTTTGTAAGGCAAATGTCTCATATTTTTCCACTACTGATGACGTATTTCGCTTTTAAGCTTGTTTCGGGGTGGGAAATAATAAGTGAGACGTTTGTCTTGTCGAAATTAGGGATGTCGGTTTGGATTTTGTGACTTAAGTGTCTGTGAAGATTATGAAAATAACTAAGGAAGAAAGTACTATATATTACAGAGATTATTATTATTCCTTTATTTCAGTATATAAACATATAAATTATATTTTTAAATATTAGAATATAAAATAAAAACATTTAAAAATATAAAAAATAGTAGCCCACCGGTATCGGGAACAGGGTCCAAGCTACCGGCGGTCAGGGCTCCAGAGAGAGGAACCTCCTGACGATGCGAGCCGTGTCCAGAAGTACCGCTTTCTGAATCAAGCCCTTGACCCAGCTGCCTAACGAGAGCCTCCTTAGATGTTGGTCGAGGCTCTTGGCTATCAACCCATTGGCTGTGACGACTATCGGCACAATGATCGCTGAATCCACATCCCACATATCGACAACCTCGCGAGCCAAGTCAAGATACTTGATCTGTTTATCTTTCTCAGCTTTCACGAGGTTCTCGTCATGTGGGACCGTTATGTCAACAATCATTGTGCGCCGCTCTACTCGATCCACCACCACTATATCAGGCTTATTTGCGGTAATAGTCCTGTCAGTGATGATGGATCGATCCCAGTACAATGTGATATTTCCATTTTCGAGAACTGGGTCGGGCACATACCTGTAGTACGGCACTTCCGATTCCACAAGGCTGTATTTAAGAGCAAGTTGCTGATGGATAATCCTGGCTACTAGGTTGTGTCTATGCAAGTATTCTTCGTTAGCTAGACGAGAACACCCGGAGATTATGTGTCTAATTGATTCTCCTGGACGGTGGCATGCCCGACAGATGTCAACCGTGCCGTCTTTCACAATAAATCTCCGGTAATTGTTCGTCATCATAACTTCGTCCATAATTGCACAGACAAAACCTTCGGTTTCCCCAAAGAGGTCACCGAAACGCAGCCAGGCTACGGACGCTAGTGTATCTACATCGGGTCCATGTAGGGCCCGAAAAAAGCGTCCGTGGAGCTCCTTACTCTGCCATACTTCCATGCGTTCATTAGTGTATTACAGGTTTGCGCCAGTTCTCGTTAGCCAAGGAGAGCGGGGTGAGGCCCTTGTCAACCGCGACCACATCTCGATGCATCCCCACGTCGGCTTCTAGGAAATATTCCCTGAGACTGCATATCTCGCGATTGTGGAGAGTCTTAGCGTTTAAAAAGCCTCGACCTCCACACTTTCGCGGGATATACAGCCTCATTACCGATGACCGTGGGTGATGCATTCGATATGCAGTCAGCAGCGTACGGACCCTCCTATCCAGGGCGTCGAGTTCGGTTTGAGTCCATTTGAGTATGCCGAAAGAGTACATCAAAACCGGCATGACCCAACCGTTGAAGGCGCGCACCTTGTTTCCGCCTGATAAAAGACTATTAAGTACTTTCTTCAGGCGGCCAAAGAAGCGCTCCTTCAACGATTGCTTCATGTCAGTAACATTGATGCCCAACGCTTCCGACATACCCAAATACTTATAGGTTTCGGATGCGGAGAGGGCTCGGAGGTTTATAGAATCCGAGAGTTGGGTTCCCGCGGATTCCACAATCTCCCCTCGCTTTACATGCATGACCGCACATTTGTCCACACCAAATTCCATCCTGATGGCCCTACTGAAGGTTTCAGTTACTTTCAGTAACTCCATCAGTTGAAAATTGTTGGGGGCAAAGAGTTTAAGGTCATCCATGTAAAGGAGGTGAGATATAACCTGACCACCTCTCCTCAACCGATAGCCTATACCTGAATCCTCAAGCAGTGTGCTCAGAGGATTCAGGGCTAAGCAGAACCAAAGTGGACTCAAACTATCACCCTGAAATATGCCTCGCTCGATCCTTATCGGTTCGCTGTTCCTTTGGATATTTCGACATCCTGGATAGCGAAGGACCGTTCTCCACTGCCCCATACATGAAATCAGGAAGGTGCGCAGAGTTGCATCAATTTTATACAACTCCAGCACCCTCATGAGCCATGTATGTGGCACCGAGTCATAGGCCTTCTTGTAATCTATCCAACATGTCGACAGATCCTTTCGGGAACGACGAACCTGTTGGCTAATGGCCATATCAATGAGGAGCAGCTCCTTAGTACCGCGGGACCCGTTCCTACATCCATTTTGAGAGACAGACATGATGGAGTTAGTGTCTATATGATTGTAAATTTTAGTTCTCAAAATGGATGTAAGAACTTTATAGACCGTCGGTAAACACGTGATCGGCCTATAATTTTTGGGTTCCGCGGTGCTACCTGATTTATGGAGCAGGTGGGTAACTCCTGTTGTAAGAAACTGGGGTAGCGAACCAGACTCCAAAGCAGTCTGGTACTGAGTCGCCAAGCGAGCGTGCGATCCTACAAACCATTTTATCCAGAAGTTGTGCAGCCCGTCCGGCCCTGGAGACTTCCAGTTGGGCAACGGACGAACTGCACGAGCAACATCCTGGGGGCAGATAGTAATAGCCCCCATTTCTGGTATAGGATCGCAGGCTCGCTCGACTTCTCTAGCCCAATCACCTTCGGTGTGACTCACAGGCACCGACCAGATACTGCGCCAAAAAGAAGACATGGCATCATTATCCGGCAGATGCGTGTCAACCACACCTTGGATCGGTCGCTCCCAAGCCCTATAAACCCACCTTTCATCACTCTGGAAGGCGCGATTCTGAGTGTATCGGTCCACTCGCCGCTTATACCTACGAATACGGCTTGCCCATGCATAAACTTTCTGCTTCAGGAAGTCTATGCGCTCTGTGACACGGGACATAAAATCCTGAGGGCTGGTATCAGTCCCTGAGAACGCCCGTCTCACAAAGCGCATCACTCTAGGACGAGTGTTGCCCTCCCTGAAGCAGATTAGTTTGCCGATGAGCGCTCTGGCCCCACTAATACGTCGCTCAATTCTGCACTGCCAGGCTGGTACGGCTGGTTTTGGTCGTGTAGCTCTCGAGTCACTAGCAAATTTGACGTGAGCTACACGACATGCCGCTACAGCCGCGCAGTACAGAATTGCATGAGTATCAGTGAGGTCTTCGCAGTCATCAAAATAGTTTGACAACTGCGAATCCAGAGCCGCCACCAGCGCCCTATTTTTGTTATGCATGGGCAAACGAGGTAAGCGTGGTCTAAGTTCGGGTGATATGGACCGATATTCTCGAATCGCATCCTCCAAAGCACTCCTCAATTCCTCATTGCACTGGGTACTTACGTTTGTAGCCCTGTCATCATTCCCCTCATCAGCTTGACTTGTCAAGTACTGTGGTGGGACCACAGCAGTCTGCAACGGGGGTGCGATGACATGGCTACTCTGCATTTCATTTCGAAGGCGATCAAGTACAGTGTCATCCAACATATGATTACGCTGGATGACCCGCACCTGATCCGATAGTAGTTGGGTTGAGACGTTGACAGCTGGCTCAAGCACCTGAAAAAGAGAGAGCTTATTATTATTATTCTTTTATTTATTTTCATACATATTTCGTTACATTTTTAAATATTTTTACAAAGTAAATACCTATACAAAAACATTTAAAAATATAAAAAAATAGCAGTCCATCGGTAGCGGGAGCAGGATCCAAGCTACCGGTGGTTAGGGCTCCAGAGACAGAAACCTCCTCACAATGCGAGCCGTGTCAAGGAGTACTGCCTTCTGAATCAGGCTCTTGATCCAACCGCCTAACGATAGCCTCGACAGGTGTTGGTCGAGGGTATCGGCCATCAGCCCATTGGCTGATACGACAATCGGCACAATGACAGCTGAGTCAACATTCCACATGTCAACAACCTCGTGTGCTAAGTCGAGATATTTCATCTGTTTCTCTTTCTCAGCTTTCACGAGGTTGCCGTCATGCGGAATGGTAACATCGACTATCATTGTGCGGCGCGCTAACCGGTCTATCACCACTATATCAGGCTTATTGGCGACAATAGTCCTGTCAGTAATGATAGACCGATCCCAGTACAACGTGACATGGTCATTTTCGAGAACTGGGTCGGGCACATACTTGTAATACGGTACCTCAGAATCCACTAGTTTGTACTGCAAAGCAAGTTGCTGATGAATAATCCTGGCTACTTGGTTATGCCTGTGCAAGTATTCGCCGTTAGCCAGACGAGAACAACCAGAGACAATATGCCTGATGGACTCACCCGGATGGTGACATGCCCGACACACGTCCACCGTCCCGTCCTTCATAATATGTCTCCGGTAGTTATTCGTCAAGATAACTTCGTCCATAATTGCACAGACGAAACCTTCTGTTTCCCCGAATAGGTTACCAAAACGTAGCCAGGATACGGACGCTAAGAAATCTACACTGGGCTCATGAAGAGCCCGGTAAAAGCGCCCGTGAAGCTCCTTGTTTCGCCATACTTCCTTGCGGTCATCGGTAGTAAGTACTACAGGTTTGCGCCAGTTCTCTTTAGCCATGGAGAGCGGGGTGAGCCCCTTGTCCACTGCGACCACATCACGGTGCATACCCACTTCGGCTTTTATGAAATACTCCCTGAGACTGCACACCTCGCGGTTGTGGAGGGTCTTTGCATTTAAAAAGCCTCGACCCCCGTACTTCCGCGGGATGTACAGTCTCATCACCGATGATCGTGGGTGATGCATTCGGTTTGCGGTCAGCATTGTACGGACCCTCCTATCCAGGGCGTCGAGTTCTGTCTGAGTCCATTTAAGTATGCCGAAAGAGTACATCAAAACTGGCATGACCCAACCGTTGAAGGCGCGCACCTTGTTTCCGCCTGAGAGAAGACTAATTAATACCTTCTTCAGGCGACCAAAAAAGCGCTCCTTCAACGATTGTTTCATGTCAGCGTCGTTGATGCCTAACACTTCCGACATACCCAAATACTTGTAGCTTTCGGATGAGGAAAGGGATCTGAGGTATATGGAATCCGAAAGTTGGATTCCCTCGGATTCCATAACCTCACCTCGCTTTACATGCATGACTGCACATTTGTCCACACCAAACTCCATCCTGATGGCGCTACTAAAAGTTTCAGTTACCTTCAGTAGCTCCATCAGTTGCAGTTTGTTGGGGGCAAAGAGTTTTAGGTCATCCATCTAGAGGAGGTGAGATATAACCTGACCACCTCTCCTCAGCCGATAGCCTAGACCTGAATCCTCCAGCAGTGTGCTTAGAGGATTCAGGGCTAAGCAAAACCAAAGTGGACTCAGACTGTCGCCCTGAAATATTCCCCGCTTAATCCATACAGGCTCATCATTTCGCTGGATCTGTGGACATCCTGGATAGCGAAGGACTGTTCTCCATTGCCCCATGCACGACTCTAGGAAGGTGCGTAGAGTTGTATCAACCTTGTACAACTCCAGCACCCTCCTGAGCCATGAATGTGGCACAGAGTCGTAGGCTTTCTTATAGTCTATCCAGCATGTCGACAGATCCTTGCGGGATCGACGAACCTGTTGGCTTATGGCCATGTCGATGAGGAGTAGCTCCTTAGTACCACGGGACCCGTTCCTACATCCATTTTGAGATGCAGACATAATGGAATTATTATCAATATGCGAACTAATTTTCGCTCTCAAAATGGATGTAAAAAGTTTATAAACCGTCGACAAACATGTAATCGGTCTATAATTCTTAGGTTCCGCGGTACTACCTGACTTATAGAGCAGGTGGGTGACGCCTGTTGTTAGAAACTGCGGTAGCGACCCAGACTCTAAGGATGACTGGAAATGAGATGCCAGGCGACTGTGTGAACTAGTGAGCCATTTTAACCAGAAATTGTGCAGTCCGTCCGGTCCCGGTGATTTCCAGTTCGGTAACGGACGGACTGCTCTGGCTACATCTGTTGGCGTAATTAACACCGGCTCCATTTCTGGTAATGATTCACACACTCGCTCGACATCTCGCATCCAGCCAGCCTCAACGTGACAGACGGGTACTGACCAAATGCCCCGCCAGAATGCATTCGTGGCGGCGTCATCCGGGCAGCGCACGTCCGTCACATTTTGTTCGGGTCGCTCCCAAGCTCTATATACCCACCTCTCATCGCTCTGGAACATACGATTCTGCTTGTATCGGTCAACCCGCCGCTTATACCGCCGAATACGGCTTGCCCATGCACAGACTTTCTGCTTCAGGAAGTCGATGCGCTCTGTAACACGGGACATGTATTCTGGAGGACTGATTCCAGTCCCCGAGAATGCCCGCCTTACAAAGCGCATCACTCGTGGTCGAGTATTGCCCTCCCTGAAGCAGTATAGTTTGCCGATGAGTACCCTGGCCCCATCGATACGACGCTCGATCCTGCATTGCCAGGCTGGTACGGTTGGCATTGGTCGAGTAGCTCCGTCACAGCTTGGAAACTTGACGTTAGCTAACCGACATGCCGCAACAGCCGCGCAATACAGGATCGAGTGTGTATCAACGAGATTCTCGCTGCTCTCGAATAAATTCTTAAGCTGCGAGTCCAAGGCACACACCAGCGCCCTATTTTTCTTGTGCATAGGCAACCGTGGTAATCGGGGTCTAAGTTCGGTTGGGATAGACCTATACTCGCGAAGCGCATCCTCCAGAGCGCTCCTCAGTCGGTTGTTGCACTGGCTACTTACTGTGGCAACCATATCATCCTCTTCTTCAACATGATGGAACCGCGGCGAAATTTCGATAGATGACCCTTGTGCCGCGGTTTGTGTCGGAGTCGAGACGACATAGTTGCTCAGTACTTCTGAGCGCAGCCTTTCAAGTGCGGTGTCGTCCAACCTGTGATTGCGTTGGATAACCCGCACTTGATCCGAAAGTCGTTGGGCCGAGACGTTGACGGTTGGTTCTAGTTCCTGGAACAGAGACAGCATCCTGTCACGATACGCAGTGAGGTTAGTTCCCCCCTCTGTAGACCCGTAATATGCGCGCATGACGTTCTCGTTCATAGACTGAGTCCATCTCATGCGCCGCACACAACCACCGGCAGCGGGGACCCGGCTCGGGGCCGGCTGGCCCCTAAGTCCCAAGCTCTTCGGTGGCCGGCCTCTCCCCTGCCGACGTACAGGTGTTGGCGACGTCGGCGGGGAAAAATATTCGTCGCTCGAGCTCGACGCAACTGCCGCGGCCGGTGTCACAGCACTCTCGATGGCGCTGGGTTCCGGCGGCGGCGAGGCGGAGCTGAGCGACGAGTCCGGAGGTGGTAGTCGTGCGTTCCGTGCAGCTGCTCTTGTCAACATTTACTCACATTCCGTATTTATATTTTCCTTTTGATTTTCATTTTGATTTTATCGGATTTAATCGGAGATGACATCTGTCATGCCACCTCCGATTCGCTTCTTTTAACATTAGTTTTTTACATTATGGTAAAAATTTCTTGTATTTTATTATTCCAAAAGGTTTTTACTATTGGGGATTTCCTTTCTATTGCTAATTTCTTGTAAAATTGTGTCAAATTTATTGTTTTTGTTGGATATTATATATATTTATTATATTTTGTTGAAATTTATTATTATTATTGTTACTGTAGAGGTATAAAATTTATGGAATTTTTCTGATGTACGTGATTTTTATAGACTTGATTTTACAGTTAAAATATTTTATTTCTGTAAGTTTTAATGCACGCTGTGCGATAAACCCCGCTGAACGTGAGAACAAGGAACGTAAAAATATAGATTTTTACGTTCTTGCGAACGCGGGCTAATTGCGAAAAATTTACGCGACACACACTTTTTATTGATGAGCATACATAATTATGCGACTAAGATCCAGAGCACATCGAGTTCAAAACAGATCGGGTAGACCCGAAATAAATACCTCAAGGTAAAACCATTAACATTAGATAGGAAAAAAACTCATGACTTCACCCGAAAATAACGCGATTATTACAGTCATTTCTTCTCATGGGTCGTGGGAAAAATTACCTGTGTCCCCCCTCCGCATACCCCGTTTGTACCCAGTTCGTTTAACAGCCTAAATGACGGACGTAAATCGTACGACAAATACACGTGTGGTTAGTATTTGCATGTATATTGCGAAATGTGACATAGAGTCGTTGGAATTGGATAGGCCTCTTTGTTAAAGGTTTGGGACAATATTATGTAATTAAATAGCAGCTCGTGGATTAGTGTGGGAAAGCGTTATTAGGATTCTGCATGTAGGATTTCTCCGTAATAACCTGGACTCTGGATTTGTTCTAGATTGATGGCAATAGGCTCGTCCCTAACGAAATTTGACGTAAATGTAAAAAATACTCTAGTTTTAGGTACTATAATTGTTTGGAAAATTTACTACCGGTGGCTAAATGTGAATATTATTTTCTTCTTTATTTGATAAAAAAACATATAAATAAAAAAAAAATATCCCATTCTTTGCCTTTCATAATCGCCAAGACCACTCACGTAGACCACGAGTTGGCGATCACAGTATGGTGGTAAAATTCATAGAGAAGGCTGCTGCTTAGCGCCGTCTACGACACACTGTGGGCTTAATTTCGGCTTTCATAGACATCCGATCAGTAATCTCGAAACCAGTGACTTTTATGCCTGAATCTATTTCGGAAGACCCAATACATACCCCGAAATTGTATCATTATATCACAGACTTATAAACGCAATAAATATAACAGGACCACGAAAATATATGAATATACAATAAATACATATTTGAGTGACTATTATTGCACTTTATTTTTAGTAATCGATATTTTTGTGTTTTTTATCTAAAAATCTAATTATATTCCAGTTTGGCATCTATAACAATGTCCTGAACTATTTAGAACATAATTAAATAACGATGTCAAAAAAATTTATTCAAACATTAATGAATGAATGAATGAAT
The DNA here is from genome assembly GCA_932294355.1 of Aporophyla lueneburgensis. NCBI lineage: Eukaryota > Metazoa > Arthropoda > Insecta > Lepidoptera > Noctuidae > Aporophyla > Aporophyla lueneburgensis. Next base: position 32,433,041 of record OW028737.1, on the reverse strand, counting down.
GAATATAATTTATTTCAAACCACATGAGGATCATAATTTTTACATTTTAATTACATTAGATATATTTAAAAATAATAAATTAACTAATAAATCAAAATTAAAATCAATACAATTAAATTAATAAAATAAAATTAAAATTAATCAATTAAACCAAAATTAAAAACAATACAATTAAATTTAAATTATAATTAACAGTAAAATAAAATAATATTAAAATAAAATAATTAGGAAAGCTGCCTCTGAGTCATTTGTTTGTTTGTCAGTACAACAATCATATAACAATGGTTAATATACTGACAGTCAAACCTATTCGCAAATACACTCAGGATGGTGTTGGAGGTGGTCCGGAGCCTGCGCCCCAGAGATGTGCACCGCTTTCACATCATCGCGTAGAAACAATCGACACGGGCGTCAGCGAACATCCCCGACGCGCTGCAGTGCCGGGGCAGCCCAAACAACACCCTGAACGCGTTATTATACTGGACACGGAGAGCGTTGTACTGCTTCTGGGTATATGAAACCCACAGGCTGGCTGTGTACAGGGACGTACAAAATGCTCTGAAAAGAGTTACTTTGACGGCCCCCGAGCAGCGAACAAACCTGCGGGCGATCATATTGGCCCTCACAGACAACGCCCTCCGCTCCCTATCGATGTCCGCATCGTCTCTCAGGTCAGCTGCAGTCACGATATGCCCGAGGTATTTAAAATGGTGAACTCTGTTTAACATCAAACCGTTCAATTTAATAGGTGGAACAGAATTTGGGCAGCTCTGACCCCTGGCCTGAAAGACCCACTTTTAGTGTTTCTCTTTTATCTCTTGTATTCATATGCATACTTAATATTTGCATGGTTCCTTGTTGTTTTTTTTAATAATTATTAATTCAACCTTATTCTATACTGTGAAATTTGCAAATAAGTTATTAATTACATAATAATCTTTTATCAAATAAAGTGTGTTAGTGTCTCGAAGAATCTACATACATACATACAATCACGCCTTTTTCCCATGGGGGTAGGCAGAAACCACGGAACGCCACCTGCTACGATCTCTACACACTCCTTTTGCCTCTTTAAGGTTCATACAATTGGTCATACACACACGCCGGTTGCGAGTACTACGCACCTGACCTTTCTGAAGAACATCACCAATAAGGTCACTATATGTCCTCCTAGGGCGTCCCCTCCCGGTGTTTCCACTCACATCTGCCTTGTAAATACCTTTTGTGAGTCGTCCTTCATTCATCCTCTCAACATGACCAAACCATCTAAGCATACTTTTTTCAATTTTTGTCACTATATCTTCTTTTAAACCACACCGTTCTCTTATCACATCATTCCTCAGCCTATCATTCATAGTCACACCACACATGCTTCGCAAGGAACGCATTTCCACAGCATTTATTCTACTTTCATGCTTCTTTTGCCACACCCAACATTCACTCCCATACATAAGCGTAGGCACCAGTACACCATTGTGAACAGCCAGTCGAGCCTTATTGGACATCAGTTGGTTGGTCACAATTGCATGTAGAGCACCATTTACTTTATTTCCCGCATTCACTCTTCTTTCCACATCTTTATCAATCTTTCCATCCCTTGTAAACAAACTCCCCAAATATACGAACTCACTTACTTACTCCACATTCTTTTCATTTATTTTCACATCACACACCGATACGTTCTCTTCTCTTTCAAACACCATGACCTTCGTCTTATTCACATTTATATTCATCCCTTTCATCTTAAATGCTTCATCCATTACAGTCACCATGTCTTGCAACTGTTCTGCTGACGATGCAAGTAGAACTTGATCGTCTGCGTATAGAAGGCATTTGACAGGCAACTCACTCATAGTCAATCCACACTCACCCTCTTTCAAATCTGTCAGACAACTATCCATGTACAAGTTGAATAGCCACGGTGACGCTACACAGCCCTGCCTAACACCCCTCGAGATGCAAAACCAGTTCGTGTATGCCCCATTTATCCTAACACAAGCACTGGAATCCTTGTATAAAGATTTCAGTGCCCGTACCAAGCGCCAATCCACACCGTACATGGATAGTGTTGACCACAGTTTTTCTCTACACACACTGTCATAGGCCTTCTCCAAGTCAACGAAAGCGCAGTAGACTTTCTTGTGCTTTGCCAGATGCTTTTCGGCTATGCACCTTAGGGAGAAGATCTGATCCATACAGCCCATCCCCTCTCTAAATCCTGCCTGCACATCCCATATTTTCTCACCGGTCACTCCTATCACTCTATTTATCAAAACCTTCGCATACAGTTTGCCGACAACACTCAAAAGACTAATGCCGCGATAGTTTTTACACTCCTGCTGTGAGCCTTTTCCCTTATATAGTGATACGATTACAGCCTTACACCAATCATCCGGTACACGGCCATATCTCCAACACATATTAAAGATCCGGCACAACAGGCTTGCTACCACCCCGTCACCGCTCTTCAGCATTTCAGCAGACACTCTGTCATATCCTGCAGCTTTCCCAACTTTCATACCTTTCAGCGCTCGTACTATCTCTTCTATTTCTATTTCATTATCTTCATCTACTTCTAAGTTAGGGTCTTCTAAACTGGCATCTGCCCAGTTGCCCACTTCTTGCACACTGTCCTGACAACTGAATAAACTTTCAAAGTATCCCTTCCAGCGTTCCAAGACCTTACATTCTTCATTTAGTAAACATCCATCTTCTGCTCTCATAACATTCATACTCGATGTTCCTGTTACTCCGCGAGCCAATCTTACTTGTTTCCAAAACAGCTTAACATTGGCCCTGAAGTTATCAGAGAACTTCCTGTTATAATTTTCTTGCCTTTCATGCTTTTTCATTTTTACCATCTCTTTCACACTCACTTTCATTTCGGAGTATTTCCTTTTCACTCTTTCCAAACCATCCGTCACATTCGCTGCCTGATTCACCCTATTTTGAGCCTTATAGGCTAACACATTAAGCCAGGCCTCTTTCTTCTTCCGCACAACCTCTTTAACATCACCATCTACCCAAGAATCACTCATTCTATTACCATTTTTTCTCCGTGCTACACCACATACTTTTGTGGCTACTTGCACCATACTATTTTTCATAATATCCCATACTTCCTCCATACTATAATCATTCGTATCATCAAATATTTTATCCGTCTTCACCTTTACTTCCTACTTGTATTCCTCTTTCACTTTCACATCTTGCAGTCTTTCTACTTTTATTCTTTCAAGTGCAGTCACAGGAACTCGAACTCGGTGACGCCAATGTCTGAACAGACCATCCATCCGACACATCACCAGATAATGATCTGTCCCTACGTTAACACCCCGATATGCTCTAGTATCTGTCACTTTACTCTTTAATCTTTCATCCACAATCACAAAGTCAATCATACTTCTACTGTCTTGCCTTTCCCACGTATACCTATGAACTTTTCTATGATTAAACATAGTGTTCATAACTGACAAATTCTTCTCTATACATATATCTAACAGACTCATTCCATTCTCATTCACTCTGTCATCCCCAAATGCACCTAATACTTTTTCATACCCATTCCTCTTCACACCAACCCAACCATTAAAGTCACCTAGCATAACAATCTTCTCGTTTGCTCTACATTCATTCACTAGATCCCTTATGCTATTCCAAAATACATCCCTCTCCGACGGTGAGCTTCCCATATCGGGTGCATAGACGCACAGCATAAAGATAGGGTTTAGGCCCACCTTCGCTCTCAGCCATAAAATCCTAGGACTCACACAAACATATTCTTTCACACATTTCATCATTCGCTCGGAGAGGACAACTCCCACACCCTGACAGGCTCTTTGTGTCTCTTGAACACCAGACCAGATAGCGGTCAGAGATCCGTGTTTAGTCGTGTCCACTCCCTTTCTTTTCGTCTCATTCACACATAGCACATCAATCCTTTTATCTTTCACTATGTCACACACCTCATCCATCTTATCTTTTATACCTCCCTGCACATTCAGCGTTGCTAAGCGACATTCCACTGCTCGCTTTTCGCCCCGTGGAAACAAATGACGTGGTGTGTGGCGAGCATCACCGCCGTCGAAGAATCTATTCATTAATAACGTTTTAATGTGTAAATGTTAATGACCCCATTTTTATTCCAATATCATTTACTGATTACGTTGAGAATATATAATAAATACATATTTAAGTGACAAGTTCTTTAACAAATATGTATGAAACTAAAAATATTTTTATAAGTACAATCATACTCCAAATCGTCATGATGATCCAGAGTCTGAATCACAATCAGAGTCCAAATCAGAGTCAGAGTCCATTTCAGAGTCAGAGTCTAAATGATAAACATCTCTAAATTCAAACTCAGGTTCTTGAAGCTTAAGTAGATCACGGGTTTCACTTAAGAAAGTTTTCTTCTTCTTCGCATCAAAAGTAGGTCTCATCGATGAAATAAGTGGATCCGAAGAAAGAAGAAGAAAATTTAAAATGTCTTCATTAGAACTCACTCTTCTTACGAGAGTTGTGTTCTCTGAATCTTCGAAAATCCTTGAGCGGGCTTCAGAAGACTCTTCAGAAAGGTTCTCAATTGGAAGAATGGCATTACAAGCAATGATGTCAGCTCCATGAAGTAGGAGTTTGTGCACGGTTGCAGACATGTAGTACCAATCATACAAAGGCACGTACCTCTCAGCAGTGTTGTATGCGTAATCTTTGAATTTCACAGTATCTACAATTCTACATGCTCACCGGAGGTTATCACATGCAAAATAACAGCAAACCTGTGAATTAATTCCACATCGAGTCCACTGGATCTTCAAAGAACCTTCTTGCTGTGTTACCGTCATTGGTAGTACCATAGCCTTGCTTTACTACATCAATGAGTAAGCCGAGTTCACTTTTAAAACGATCTTAAACTATCTTCTTTTTGCGTCTCTTACATTTTGATCTTCTTTTTCTCTAACAGACCATTTTTTTATGTAGTCTGTATGATATGTGTAAAAGGCATTCCATCATATTTATGCGTGCATGCAGCGAAGATAATCCTCAATATTTCAGGTGATATTACTCTTTTTTCTACAGCTTCCAAGTTGTTCATCTCGGTCGGTTTTGCTAAACAAATGTAGCACGCAGCATTGGACTAATCCTCTGAAAGAAAGATAAGTGCAAATCTTAGCATCAACCATTGTTATTACAAGTTCATGGCTTACTTTATTGGTTTCGAATACGGTTGGTCGAAGAGCTGATATTTCCTCATTTACTTTCGATACTTCGGCCTTCACCACTGCCTCACTTTCTTTTATAAATTGAAAATGCACAGGGCGACAAAATACTGGTGAGCAAGGTTTGGGTTTTCCCAAATTGTATTTTCCTCACAAGTAATTTTTATGGGTATCAAACATGTCATAAAAATGCTGAAATCATCGTCTGCAGAATCTCACTTTTGCTTATATCTACTCTGGCTCGATGCACCATCACAGCCCCATTTTGATAACAGGGTCATTTGTTCCTTGTATATCATCTGGTATAGATTTTAACAAGCTTATTGCTGTAACGTCCAGTAGACTTTGCAGAGTAATTTTAGCCGAAGAATCAGTAACTGTGATAGAGTTCTCTGGTGGATAACACTCTTTCTTCTCTTTTTGTACTTGTTAATATGAGGGGTATAAGTTACAAATGCCTTCACGTATAGTTGTCTCTCTCAATGTGATGTATTGCCATTTTGACAGCTTCAGAGATAGCAATAAACCAAGAGCCTTCTGAGGCGTAAATATTTTCTTGATGACTGATTCTCTCAACATGACGTCTTGAAATTTGCTAATTGACTCTGGATTTTTTATCATATGTTCAATAACACGAGCCATATTTTCCCTGCCGCCCGCTTTTAATTTTGATACAGTTGCAAAAATCACTTCACTAGTCTCACCGTCCAAGTCACCACTTCTTTTTTTTTTTTTTGCTATGTTCCTAAATCCTCAAAAGCTTTCCGAGGATGCTTCCTTTTGGTCATCGTTCCAGCTGAACGTGCTGATGTAGATGGCTCTGCTTCATAAACTGAAGCTATAGATATTCCTTGTATTTGGCTTTGTATGCAGCTAGTCCAGTCAATATTCGTTTGCAGCCAACTTTCATATTTCTTTCGGAATATGTCCGCTTCCCGACCTGCTGAACGCCAACGTTTATCGACTGTTCTAACAAATTTTCGGCAAAATTCCTGAAATATCACACGATCATCTTCGGATAAAATGCAGCCCAGTCGTGATAACACTGATTCGAACAAAAATTGGTAGTCTGTTATTTTGTTCGCACTTTTTAATATCACGAATAAATCTAAGTTAGTAACGATACTCTCCATTTTTAACCGACTTCAAAAAGGAGGAGGTTATCAATTCGGATGTTTATATTTTTTTTTTTATGTATGTTCGGCCATAACTCCGTCATATTTGAACGGATTTACAAAATTCTTTTTTTTTCGAAAGGGGTTTATTCCGAAATGGTCCCATATAAGTTTCATATAAATCTGATGATGACTTCCGGAGACAGACATCAGAACTCTTTAAAAATGACAGCAAATCAACCGCAATTTCAGCTATCGCATAAATATCCATTGTTTGTTTGAAATTAGTGCGGGATAGATACTATAACTAAAAATGTAAAAATAAAAACTTTTTTACAAAAAAAAAACAACCGACTTCCTTAAAAACACTAGACCTAGACCTAGTCCTTAAACCGATTTTAATAAAATTTGCACAACGTGCGCAGTTTGATCCAACTTAAAAGATAGGATAGTTTTATCTCAATTACTGATCTCAATATTTGCAAATAAAAGGTTTTTTAAAGGACAATGTGTGTCAATTGGTTAGTTCTATGAATTCCTAATAGATGGCGTGGGTTTCAATTTCCAGATAATCTACATTACATGCTTAGATCTTTTAAACTACGCAAAAGATTTAACATGGTTTTCACCAATAGACAGGGTGAATCAAGAGGAAGGTTTGTAAGTATATACACGGGCGAAGCCGCTGGAAAAAGCTCTATAAAGTAATAAACGGGTCCATTGACGGACAATTGGTAAACTACTTTAACTTTAGATCTAGCAAGCGTCATCATTGTGTTTTTGAATTGCCTATATCCACATTAAATACCATATTTAGTAGCCTCTTAACACGTATAGCAATGCAATGAAAGGTCCAATTTGATAGATATCCCCTGTTGATATGTTTCTCAATGAGTTTCACTTCATACAGGCGTTCCCTACTTAAACTATGTGAGGAGTGCACGTCTGTGTAGCGTGTAAAATTAGTATTTTGTAGTGCTCTAGGCTTGGGTCTCCGGACACACTTTCGGTGTTTTTCTTTTATCTCTTGTAATCACATCCATACTTGTTATTTGCATGGTTACTGAAGTATCAATTTTCGATTTTATTTCATTTGAATTATAAGTGACTGTGCTGTTAGTGTGCGTATTATAAATAAGTAAATATTGGGCCCTAAATACCATGTTGTGTAATATTCACTTCGGTACGTTTTATTCACCTCTAGGTCGACAACCCGTAATCACGCTACCAAAATTCGATTAAAGCCACACCGACCAATATATTAAATTCGGAACCGACCAATCTAAACGCTCCATCAGACCATTACTATAACGCTAAATTAAACTTCAACTATAATTCTACAAAAGAAATTCGGTTTAGTTCCGTTGAAAAAACTCGGGGGCCTAACAGGCCACTGCCTAACGATTCGTGAAACACAGAGTTATTGCAGGGTTAACATCCTAATTCTGTTCTATTTAGTGGAAGGTTACATGTGTGAACGTTCAATGGATGTTTGTTTGGTCGTAATAACAGTCGTTTGGGTTGCTGAATGCTAATAGAAATCTACTATTATGTTTGTAGGTACGCCAGCACATCTAGTCACTTCAATCTGTCAAATTTCTTTAATAGATTTTCAACCTTATCGCTAAAGCATTAGGTTCAAGGTTGATTGGGAGAATTTGAAAGTTTTGGGTACCTTGATATGCTGGCGACTGTACACACATAAGTGTAATAATAGCTCCGCTCACGGTGTAAACACGTAATTGTAATTATGTGTTGATCTTAATTAATTGGTGTGTATTGGGTTAGAAACAGCATCTAATAACCAGTCTATAACGTTCACACTGTTGAGACATAGGCCTTCTTTCTGCGAGATGGAGTGGATCATAATCCACCACGTGGAGTCAGTTGGTAAATGTCAAATGTTTACTCGACTAGGCAACCACTGCTCGCTTGGGTATGCAATGACTGATTCAAAATTATTTAATAGGAACCTCAATGCATAGGGTTGTATAAGTGAAAGCATTGAACTGCGCCACTGCAAGGCAAATATTTTTTCTTCTTATGCAAAAATACTCGTGGGATCGTGAAGTTCCCCTTTAGGAACAAAGATCTTTACGCTTTTTCTTGAACCTCGAATGTAACGTCATTTAATGATATAAACTTTATATGGACCTCACTTTGGATTTCAGCGCCCTCGAAAACCATGAACACCACACCCCTGATGAAAAGTTTGGAAAGGCGCTCCTATCGAAAGCTGGGTTAAAGAACTTCGTGCCACAAATGAGTGAGCATTAGTAATCAACATCGATATATGTACTACGCACACTCTATGGTAATCAGTGACTACATTTAAACAGAGTAGTGGCTAAACCATACGGTTTATCTGGCACTATTCTGATAAATTATTTAGACGTAAAATCAGGGAAATCAATTATTTATCAAACTGTCAATCATATGAAATTGTTCATAACATATTTTTATCATATCAGTTGTCATCCTTAAACTGACGATGAAATGGCTATAACGCGGAAAAGTTACAAAGTGTATCAATTTCATCAAACAAAAAGTTCCTAAAAATAATGATGAAATTAAATCACAACGCGTATATGCCGAGGAGGCAGTAAATAGAATTCGATATGGGGTGCTGTTGTTACAGCGAATACAACACAAAGAGAGGTATCGAAAATTATAAAATTCGTCTGCTCATGCCCTTAGATTGAGTGAATGTGGAATAGAAATATCTTTGTTCATTTTTATTTTTATTTTTGTATAATTATTGGTTCCGTGTGTTGATAGACTTAAAGAATAGCACCATATCATTTCTTCCCGGGTGTCGCACTGTGGGCTGGATTTCGGTTTTCATAGACATCCAATCAGTAACCTCGAAAGCGGTGGCTTTTATGCCTGAATATGTTTCGAAAGACCCAGTACATACCCTGAAATTGTATCAATATAGTACAGACTTATAAACGGCTCATTGAGATTTTTTTTTCAAAAATTTTTATGGCGCTGACAGAATAAAACAATATATATCTCTGGTTTCGCACAATTGGCCCTAATTGTTTTACAGGTAGTTAATCATTGAATTATTTATGATTTTTTGGTGTATTGCATAATAAGGCCAGTGGTGCGAAATCTCACTTTTTTAAAGAAACACATTTTTTTGTAGTGTATCAAAAGTTTAACTTTAATCCAGCTTGGCAACTATGACTAGCGCAATAAAAGTAACAGGACCGCGAAAATAAATGAATATACAATAAATACATATTATTTAAGTGACAATTATTGTTTTTTTTTTTAAATAATCGATGTTTTTGTGTTTTGTAACTAACAATCTAATTATATTCCAGTTTGGCATCTATAAGTGTTGTCATTACAACAAAATTAAATAACTAGATTGTCAAAAAAAAAAAAACTCAAACATTAATCATTAACCTAAATCTATACTGTGGAATTTGCAAAGAAGTAACTAATTAAATAATAAACTTTTATCAATAATAGTAAAGTCTCGAGAATCTATTAATTAATACCATTTTAAACTGTTCCCCTTATGGATCCCATTGTTTTTCAATATCATTTACTGATTACGCTGAGCGTAGTTAGAAAATTACTTGCAATTAGAGTGGATATTTATATGCTATCCCAATTCCTACCCACTCAGTTCGCTTTGACGAATACAAGTGAATACATTTACCTAAATATAAAAACTTTTTTACAAAAAAAAACAACCGACTTCCTTAAAAACACTACAAAGTGAAAAATAACTTTAATTTCGGAAGTCGGTGTCTTAGGATTTTTATTTAAGGTTTTTGCCACCGACTTCGAAATGAAAGTTATTTTTCACTTTATTTATTTATTTATCTATATATGCTTTATTGTACACCAGAAAATACATTACAACAAGAATATTTAACAAAAAAAAAAAACACAACTTGACGCGTAATTTATCTATATTAACATAAGTAAGTCAGAATGGTTAAGTCTTTCTTTTTAGCTAATCATTTTAAAGTGCCTTAACCTGTCATCGTAATCAGGTATAGCTTTTCGGATCCTATTCTTCATAAGTACATAAATGCATAACAAAACGGGTCTGAACAGTTTGAATATTATCAGTACATAAGTGGAATATACAGATGATGATTTTTTTTTAAGAGAGAAGAGTCCTTCTTCATTTCTTTCAGTTATTACATCATTTCGATTGAGAAAAAGGGTCCCTGAATGTTATGGAGTTTATAATGGCTTAAAGTAAAAAGCAATTGTTTTGTAAGATTTTCTACTCGGTTGTTGTTCTGTGGTGTTTTGCTTAAACAGCATAAGCACACGTTTCTGATACAATCTTGCTGTAACTATATTATGTATTGTGATCGGGGGGCATGGCAGTGCCCCCGCCAAGTCGAGTGCGAAGCAGACACTGCCGTACCATCCTTTACTGGAACCATTTCGCCGCATTTTCAGGCCCCTATTTGAGAACCTCTGGATAAGACCAGAACGTAGAAATTTTCGTCATCCAGTAAACTATAATTACATACTTAAAATTCAAAATTTCAAGTCTGTAGGTCTTTTAGTTCCGAAGTTAAGCGAAAGCAAAGTTTCGCATTTATGACACTCACTCACTCATGATCATCAGAATAGAACTAGTACTTCCCATAAACTCAGAGAGCTGAAATTTGGTACAAAGCTAGGGTTTAATGGCCACATAAAGGGAACACTATAAAAACTAGGATAATGGAAGATCTGGAGTACCTGGTGACCCTGATTAGAAAACACAAGAGCCCAACCAAACTTTTAGAGATCGACATACCGTCTTTACAAAAAATATTCAACTTGGTGGGCCGCTTCATTTGATGTCAAAAAACGAAGTTCTGAAGTATCTGATGAAGAACCCTCAGCTGGTCTCAGCTGTATTAGAGATATGGTAATGCCCCCTTCTACTATTGGTACATAAAAAAATCGACTTTCATTGCAAAAATCCAGCGTAGTGGGACACATCTTTTAATTTAATACAGCCTATAGCGTCCCACTGCTAAAAAAAAACTAGTCCTAAAAAGAAAACAAGCTGTGTCAAATAAGAAACTCTAATAAAATAAATCAAAATACGTGTCTACAAAAAGAAGTGAAATCCCACCAAAAACATTCTGTAAAAAACTAGCCAAGTCTCGATGGAGCTGCTTGTTTATCTCTAAAAAGTAATGAAATCAGTCGTGCCAAGTCTAAGGTTCCTTACTGCGATTTCTTTATTATTATAGTTAATGTTGTGTGACTTGGCCGTTGAAGGGTACAAAACCAGGTGCTCCATGACACCATTGCACCAATCTGTCGCCAGAACCGCTACCCATTGACGATGGAAAATTGCCACTTGGAAAATGTTGATTCAATAACCAGTCAATTGTAGGCTTGATAAAGCTGCGTATTTCAATAATACTTATGTATAGGCGAGCCTGAAACAAACAGTATAAAAAATTATTTCCAGTACAGACGGACTTCTAATCATTGATAGAAGTACGTCTGTACGTGTTCAACGGCCAAGTCACACAACATTAACTATAATAATAAAGAAATCGCAGTAAGGAACCTTAGACTTGGCACGACTGATTTCATTACTTTTTAGAGATAAACAAGCAGCTCCATCGAGACTTGGCTAGTTTTTTACAGAATGTTTTTGGTGGGATATCTTCTTACATTATTGACCTGTAGCTTTTTTTGTTCGAATAATGCTCAAAAGGAACTTTATCATATCACGAAGGAAACAATCACTGTCTCGAAGTTTTGTCTATAGTTCGTATTTTTAAAAAAATGTTCGTTTAGAGCGGTTTGTATAATTATTTTCTCGGAAAATACATACATATTACCTACTAAACTACATATTACTACTTGAGGGGATTTTTGGTTTAGCTATGCTTGCAATGGATGGTCCGTGGATAGGTGATCATCTGTACATACCAAGACCCCTCTATGCCTCGGATCTTCGGCTGTCATTCGTAGACCTATGACAGTCGTTACGGGTCAAAGGAAGCCCGAAACTGTGACGACTTCTAACAAGGGGTCTCGTATTACCCAATATCTGTACATACCAAGACCCCTCTATGCCTCGGATCTCCGGCTGTCATTCGTAGACCTATGACAGTCGTTACGGGTCAAAGGAAGCCCAAAACTGTGACGACCTCTAACATGGGGTCTCGTATTACCCAATATCTGTACATACCAAGACCCCTCTATGCCTCGGATCTCCAGCTGTCATTCGTAGACCTATGACAGTCGTTACGGGTCAAAGGAAGCCCGAAACTGTGGCAACCTCTAACAAGGGGTCTCGTATTACCCAATATCTGTATATACCAAGACCCCTCTATGCCTCGGATCTCTGGCTGTCATTCGTAGACCTATGACAGTCGTTACGGGTCAAAGAAAGCCCGAAACTGTGGCGACCTCTAACAAGGGGTCTCGTATTACCCAATATCTGTACATACCAAGACCTCTCTATGCCTCGTATATCCGGCTGTCATTCGTAGACCTATGACAGTCGTTACGGGTCAAAGGAAGCCCGAAACTGTGGCGACCTCTAACAGGGGGTCTCGTATTACCCACTATCTGTATATACCAAGATCCTTCTATGCCTCGGATCTCCGGCTGTCATTCGTAGACCTATGACAGTCGTAACGGGTCAAAGGAAGCCCGAAACTGTGGCGACCTCTAACAAGGGGTCTCGTATTACCCAATATCTGTACATACCAAGACCCCTCTATGCCTCGGATCTCCGGCTGTCATTCGTAGACCTATGACAGTCGTTACGGGTCAAAGGAAGCCCGAAACTGTGGCGACCTCTAACAAGGGGTCTCGTATTACCCAATATCTGTATATACCAAGACCCTTCTATGCCTCGGATCTCCGGCTGTCATTCGTAGACCTATGACAGACGTTACGGGTCAAAGGAAGCCCGAAACTGTGGCGACCTCTAACAAGGGGTCTCGTATTACCCAATATCTGTACATACCAAGACCCCTCTATGCCTCGGATCTCCGGCTGTCATTCGTAGACCTATGACAGTCGTTACGGGTCAAAGGAAGCCCGAATTTGTGGCAACCTCTAACAAGGGGTCTCGTATTACCCAATATCTGTATATACCAAGACCCCTCTATGCCTCGGATCTCCGGCTGTCATTCACCTATGACAGTCGTTACGGGTCAAAGGAAGCCCGAAACTGTGACGACCTCTAACAAGGGGTCTCGTATTACCCAATATCTGTATATACCAAGACCCCTCTATGCCTCGGATCTCCGGCTGTCATTCACCTATGACAGTCGTTACGGGTCAAAGGAAGCCCGAAACTGTGACGACCTCTAACAAGGGGTCTCGTATTACCCAATATCTGTATATACCAAGACTCCTCTATGCCTCGGATCTCCGGCTGTCATTCACCTATGACAGTCATTACGGGTCAAAGGAAGCCCGAAACTGTGACGACCTCTAACAAGGGGTCTCGTATTACCCAATATCTGGTTTGTGGAGGTCAGATAGGCAATCGCTCCATGTAAAATACTGTTACTCAGCTGCATTTGGTTACACTGGAAGCCGACCCAAACATTCAGTAAAAAACTAGGCAGAGGATGACCTACATTATTTTCTATTTTTATAAAGTCCCCCTTTTAATAATCCCACCCAATTTTGTCATAACAATCGAAAATTCAATATTCCATCCAAAATAACCTAAAAAGGTAATTGAAAACGCCATACCGTTAAACATCGGCTTGTGAATAATGCATGTAAAGCAATTTCAGTTGGTTGGAGGCATCTCAGCCGGTCAGATGAATTGCATGCAAAATGTATACAGTGCTGAATTACACCGCACTCGGTTCGCGATGCCGATATTGTTAATATTGTACCGCTTTGGGAGTAATTTTGTGTGTTGGTAAGAGAAGTGAAGAATAATGTAATTTAATTGCCAATATTAGGAAGTGTGGAGTATTTTATCATTATTTCGATTTATTATACATCTGCATATTATATTTTTTTTCTTGTTATATATCTATAAATGGCTATAGAAAATGAACCATTTTTGCAATTTTTATGCCATATCTACCTACATAATTATTGTATGCCTATAAGGCAGGACATATTGATACTTTAAAATATTGTTAAGACCTGTAACTTACATGTGCCCACAATAAAGATACTTTGACTTTGACTTTGACTTTGCATTTTGAGCAAAGACATCTGTACTTAAAGAAGGTCAAATAATATTCAAGATAAACAACATCTTCAAATATGCGGACATATCTGGCGAAAGGAGAAGGAGACTTCTGGGCCCAGCAGTTAACTAGTTGAAATGTGTATTTAAAAAACCGTTATATTTTTCTAAAGGAAATCACAGAATATGGTACCATGTTTCTACCTAGAAAGCGAGAAAACTTCAATTAAGTTAATGAAACTAAATAATCGATTAAATAATGCCTGAATTATGATTATATCGGTAAAATCTGAGAATATGTATGCAAGTCGAGTGACAAGTGCATATCAAGCTTTCGTGGAATAGATTGAATCGACTTATAGTGTTTTTTTTTTGTTCCGGCAACACTTGTGCCTGACATCCGTCAGTCACTGACTGACAGATGCACTTGTTTGTTTTCTTTCGTTCTGAGTGCGCCCGTAATTTCCTTGTTTTATTGTTTAACCCCATGACACCTCGGCTTTGCATATTATAACGGACTATTTGACAGATCTTGCTACTCTAAATTACCTGGCTCTCTATTTTGGACTACTGTTTACGCCTATCGATTGGATATTGACGACATGGATTGCTGTGTAAAGTGTAAACCTCATTTTTACTATAATTCATATAACTTGGTTCCTGGATAGCCAAATTTCACTAAATTTTCATTAAGTCCTTGTTATTATACCCTCTTACAAATAAGGCTAGTTTGATTTAGTTAACACCTGGGCCCAGGAATCTATGGAGTCATTCCCTTCTCCTTTGCGTGCAGGTACAAGTATACTACTACTATATGGAACATGTATAGTACTCTAAATATACTATTCTCTAAAAACTAATCGTTACAATGAAAACAAGTGTGATGTGATATTATGTAGTAGTAACTTTTGCCAGCGTCTTCGCTATCGTGGAGGTCGGAAATTATCCCACAAGAACGTACTACCGAGATGAAAAGTATCCTGTTTATCCAAGTTATAAACTATCTGTGTGCCTTTCATCCATGCATGGATGATTTGCCTGATTGAGTAATAAAGATACTCAATTTCACATTTATAGTAAGATACAATAAATAATCCAAACTTCCATACTTCCATACTATCCATACTTCCATACTTCCATACTTCCATACTTCCATACTAATATTTTAAATTCGAAAGTAACTCTGTCTGTCTGTCTGTCTGTCTCGCTTTCCTGCTAAAACTACTGAACCGATTTAAATTAAATTTGGTACACAGATAGTTTAGAGCCTGAGAAAGGACATAGGCTACTTTTTATCCCGGTAGTACGTTCCCGCGGGATAATTTCCGACCTCCACGCGGGCGAAGCTGCTGGCAAAAGCTAGTACTTAATAAAGGCAGCATTGTTCCTTGTGGTGTCGGACGTAGAGAATAGCACCATTCCATTTCTTCCCGTGGGTGTCGTAAGAGGTGACTAAGGGACTTGCTAAAGAATGGGCAGCAGCGTTCTCCATACTGCGATCGCCAACCCGCCTGCCAAGCGTCGCGATACTGGCAAGCCACCCCCCGCCCCTCTACCCCAAATTGGGGGAGGCCTATATCCAGCAATGAACGTCTTTAGGCTGAAATGATGATGATGATGATGATGATGAAAGACAGAATTATTTTACATCAAGATAACGCACATGCCAACGCACATGGAGTTTGTCATGTCTTTGCATTAATAATGCAAAGACATGACAAACTCCAACACGATGGACTTGCAACAAGCGTCACTACAAATTGAATTAGAATTATCTACTAAATCAGGTTTCAGCGAGGGTTAAGTGTAATTATCGTTCGGCCTATAATAACGTCATTCTGTGGCTGCCAACTAATCCGCCTGTCAAGCGTGATCGGTATAGCATTTTGAATTCAGATTAATTTTAGGGTTAATTGTAGCTGTTCTATTCTAATGTTTTGTATACGATGGAAATAGGTAATGTTAATGTCGATATTTTGTATTCAGATCGTTTATCCAGCGTGACATGGCAACGTCGCTATTCAAGTCGTTTTTCATTGATATTTTATTATGTCATGCTATTTTTTACAGCTTTTTTTGTAATCTTTACATAGTATAAAACAAAGTTGATTTCCGCGTTTTTACGCTTGGATCTTTCAAACTGCGCAACGGATTTTAATGCGGTTAAAATAAAATAATCAAGAAAAACCACTAGAAATGCGACGTTACTAGCCCACGCGGTATGAACGCTCTTAAAGAGCTACAAAGAGTTTCTTGGCTGTTTTTTATCATAGAGATCTACGTTTTGGAATGAGTAAGCAGCTTCAACATTCATACGAACTGATCGACTCTTTGACAGTTAAAGGGTACCTGTAAATGTGGTATAATTGAAATAAATACTTTGTGTTTGGAGGACCATTTGACGCGTGGCAAAAATCTGAACCAACACCGTGAGTTTGTATACAATTGTAGTGTAGTTTCAATACAATTCCACAAAGTAATTGTACCGTGTGGTGCCGGACGTAAAGAATAACACCACCCTATTTCTTCCCGTGGGTGTCGTAAAAGGCGACTAAGGGCCTTACTAGAGAATGGGCAGCAGCGTTCTCTATGCATTTTAGCACCATACTGCGATCGCCAACCCGCCTGCCAGGCGTGGCAATTATGGCAAAGCCCCCCAAATTGGGGAGGCTTAAGTCCAGCAGTGGATGTCTTACGGCTGAAACGACGAATTGCCGAAATGTTTACCATGTTCATACGATTCAGGGGCCAAAATATCCTTGTAGGATTGACAGTAAATTATGATTTCGACCGCCAGCGCCATACAGGATTTAAAAAAAGTATCTAATCTAATCTAATCAGCCTGTATTGTCCCATTGCAGGGCAAAGGCCTCCTTCTCTCTGTTCCACAGAATTCTATCTTTTACTAGTCCTGGCTGGCTAGTCCTTTCAGTAGAAGTCAAGCTCGTTCTGCCATCTTCGTCTCGGCCTGCCGCGATGTCGTCGTACGTTTAGTGGGCCTCAGTTGGTGGTTCTATTGGCCCATTTGCCATCTGACATCCAGCAGACATGTTCGGACCAAGCCTACTTAAGCGGAGCAGCTTTCTGGGTAACGTCTGTGACATTGGTTTTGGCTCGCAGTGTTGTGTTCCTTTACGGTCTGAAAGCCGAACACCCAGGACACAGCACTCCATGGTAAAAAAAAAAAAAAAAATTAAACTCTATTTTGAGATAAGTAGTACATACTACGCACGTAAGCCAGGTAACTAGCAAAAACTTAGACTAAACAATCATATTCTTTCAAAAGTGCAAGCTCAGCGACCTCACAGATTGTGTTAGGTAAAAATGCTTATAAACGCAAAATCTGTGGTTCCTTATCTAGTTTTTCTTTTTATATCTTGGGGGAGAACTTCGAGTTATACGTATAATTAAATTGAATACTGACTACCTTGTTGATCTAGTGGTTGCCTGCGCTGTTACTAAGCATGAGGTCCTTTTATTTTGGGTGGGGAATCATCAAATATATTCTCCCGCTCTGGGTGGAGCCGGAGGGCGTTTTAGACTTTTACTGACTAAAAACTACCCATGTTCCTTCACTTACCTGTGCCAGGGCCACGGTTTCTTCACGGCAGCGAGCATGGGGTCCTGGGTTCGTTTCCCAGGTTGGGCAAAATTGTTATTTGTGTTTTTTTCAAATGTTATTTCACAGTAGCAGCCTGGAGTCTGGAATTGTGCCCGGTTGATGGCAATAGGCTCGCCCCCTATTACATAGGTTATAAACATAACTGGCGTATTGTGGGTGTACTATAAGTAGGTAGGTACACCTCTGCCCTACTCTTTCATTACGATGCAACCCGTCCCTTGCTGCCCTCTACCAGTGATGCAATAAGCTGAGGTCCATACCTCACAGGATGTGCCTTTAGCGAATAATCGCTCGATTTTTAAGTTTTCTAAGTCCTGGCTGGAGGCTTTCATTTATTAAGGTACGGACTGGCTAGTTCGAATAAGGAGCCGATCAACTCAAATATTAACCGGAGAGTTGTCATTAAAAAAAACTGCCATACCCTTCGGCGTGATGGTATGTTATGTTATGTTAATTGAATAATGTAGTCGAGTTATTTTAGTACGGTAAAAAAAAACCCGTACATTTTAAGAAAAACCGACATTAAACAGAAGAAAATAAAAAGGGCTATTCCAGTCATTACTCATTGTAATGAACATAAAATACTGTTTTATAATGACAATTACGAACACTCGGCATTCCTTAAAAGGTACCTATTAAATCTTGTAACAATTAATTAGAAAAATGTTTTTACAAGTTTTTACGTTGGATAAAGCTTATTACCAGAGAATAATGTCCGTGTAGAAATTAAGCTAAGAAATTGCTACTATAAAATTTTGTATGTTCGAAACATACAAAATTTTACTCAATTAAGCAAAAACGTTTTGTTTGTTACTCAATTAAGCAAAAACGGCTGAAAAATTTTGATTAAAATTCGGTACATAAATAATTAATAACTTGGATTAACAGACAGGATAGTTTTTATCCCAGTTAATGACATCCACGTGAGCAAAGCTGAGACCAAACGTATACAAGCAAACGATCTCATCATAAAATAGTCTTTAAACGTAAAAAAAAGAAAAAAATCAGTATAGTTTAACACTACAACAATGGTGAATATGACAATAATTCAGCGGGACTAGGGCACGTTACATAGGTACCATGTTATATTATTCACAGAAATCTTTTTCTTTCATATTTACGGGCCGAATTTTATGAGCAGGCCTATTCTTTGCGTCCTGACTATTTCGCGACAGATGTAAAGGAGAAACTTACAGCGGGTTTGAAAACTACACTTTCATTGTTTCATTTTTTTCTTAAAGCATAATGAAGTAAAAATTCTTATGGCTATGTTGAGTCAAAACTCGATCCTTAAGGTTGAGATACCGCGGCTAGTACGTGGATTGGTGTTCATCTTTACAAACCAAGAAAGGGGTCTGTGCCTCGAAAATTACGTTAAACGTTGTGGATCTTTGACATTCGATACGGGTCTTCAGAAGCCTGAAAGTCTGACAATTAGTCTTACCAACGGGTATCGTATTACCCAGATACTGGGTTATGGAGGTCAGACAGGCAGTCGCTTTATGCAAAATATTAGGATTCAGCTGCATTCGTTGGGATAAGTGAATGCTGAATCAATCTGATGAAGTATTACCCCCTTTTTATGGGGTGTGAAACAAGCAAGGGGCCCACTTGATAGGAGCAGTCAGTTTCGCCTATGAAAATCTACGGTAACGGTTAAATGGCTCCGATGGCGACTGTGACTAAGTGGAGCGACGATCTTTTTTTTTTGTGGGTGGGAAATTATCAAAAGACGTCTCCGCTCTGGGCGGAGCGACAATCTTCGCAAATTAGCAGGCTAGCAGCTAGTTGAAAGTTGCTAAGGAAGATGCTAAATGACGTGCAATGGAAGAGAGCTATGTCCAGCAGTAGTCAGTCTATGAACAGTTAAATATACCAATTATCACTCACTAATATGTAATCTGTCTTCAGTCTATCATCAGCCTTCAGGAATCCGCTACAGGATATGGCCTCTCACATCACACGTTGTTTAACCAGTCAATTACCGTAATTACAGACACAATTAAAAAACGATTATTTGCATACCAAATGTGGTTTCTCAGGGACTTAGAGGTTAACACGATCCATGGCCACTGTCTAGGCGGCCGTTTTGTTATGATCATCAAAAGCATTCAGCCGAAAGACGCCCACAACTGGACATAATTATGTAAGTCAAGAGCTTCTTAATCGTATGGATTTTTTTATGAATTAATTTACTGGATCAAATTAGATTAGCGACCGAAACTCCGTGTTTAACTAACCGCCCCATTTTTAAAACGTCAGATTATTTATTTTCTGTGTCGATCTTAAATTAAGACTTGATTTTTGAATGGTACTGTTCGCTTTGTTTACATTTTGGCATTTAAAAAAAATAAACGTCAAAGTGTTGGTGCCATTTTTCCTGAATTTTGACAAAATAAAAAGTGCAAGTGTGGTGCTCACGATGGCGGAAAGTAAAAAGTAAGTTTATTATTATTATTTTTATTAATAAAACCGTGTAAAGCAGTTTTTTATATGTACTATATTATACTCTGTTAGGTTTATGACAAAAATCGATTTTTCCTGTTGAGATTTTGTTTTTTTGAGGCATTATTCATAGCGCTCCATTATTGGGGCATTGAGCGCTTACTTGCACGTTGATTTCAAACTTCGTAGTATGTGTGTTATATTTTATTTACATTGTTTATAGCATCTGCCAGTTATATGGGTACTTTAGATGTTATATTTTTATTATGTTGTTTCAAGTTGAGTTTGGCGTTGGAGTTTCAAGTGGAAAAACTGATTTACCCGAATATCAAAAAAGGAAATGGCATCGTCCTGAGTTTATTTATATTATAGGTCACCTACTGATTTTTTAAAATTATTTTACGATGACGACGTTGTGAATTTATTTGTTAAAAAATTCAAGAAGGTATGCGGTTTTTCGAAGGAAAACAATTTGATGTCAGAAGATTATCAAAGAAGAAATTCACCTCGTCTTAGATATATTTTTGCTAAGTGGATAAAACGTTCAAGCTAGGAACCGCATGTATTGGGATACGGGAGTTGATACCTATCACCTTGGTGTAGCTAATGCAATGTCTCGATCTGGATTTGAACAATAGGCCGTCCTATGAAGCCGTCTAGGAAAAGAACGGTGCCAGATGATGTACATACGTCTAGATGGGGCTGACCATATAATTATTTCCAGTGCAACACAGATACGTTGTGCCCATTGCCATAAAAATACTACGAAGAAATGCCGAAAATGTGATGTCGGCTGCCACACTAATTGTTTTGAAATTTTTCACTTCTAAATACAGATATAAAAAATACTGACAGAATAAGCACATTTATATAATAAAAGTTCTTTAGATATATGATTAAAAAAATTCCCAACCTCTACAACAGTTATTTTATTAATATTACTCTTTATTTTAACCGAAATTGAAAAACTTAAGAAGTTGTTATGGGCGTGGTCTACCGTGCTCAGCGCCCCAAAATTGGGGTGGTGAAAATTTCCAAAATGGTATTTTTTTAAAACCTCATTTTTATGCTAATTTGACTTAGAATAAAAAAATAATACCAGATTTTACGAAAAAAAAAGTTGAGCACATATGGGATGAACTTGATGTTTTCTTTTTTTTAGGTAAACGACAGTTTAAGTAAGTACTTGAAACACGAGTAAAAAATAAATAAAAAAGTTGTGGAAAGATCACAAACGTGATGAGTATCGCTTTTTAAACTCGATAAAAAAAACTGATTTTCCCCAATCACAGTTAAAGTTACAAAACTACTAGCGGACCTTAAAATAAATACCTTCGAATTATTGCGTTTTGTCTCATTATGTTTAGATATCAATCACCTGTCACATCTTCAGAGTCATGCTAACTAATTTAATTTGACCCCGTAGAACTCATGAGCTTGTAACTTGTACCACAACATTACGTCACGTAAGTCATAAGAAGCGGGGGTCCCGCATAAAATGTGCATTAGTCTGAACAAATAAACGCTTTTATCCCCACTTTCAGAGGATTTGTGGTCGCCGCGATGTGCTTGCAATAAACTGTATTGTTGGGTTGGGTTGCAATAGCAATCCGTTTAGCAATTGGATCGAGGAATATATTCGCAGTATTGCCTTCGATTTGGTCTATATAAAGATTTGGTTTAGGTCTCTCTCGTTTATGAGTCCTCCCGGTTTTACTCTTGTCTGTCTTTAGGGTTATCATGTTTGTTCGAGCATTTTAAAATGTTGTCAAAATAGTAATTTCATGATTATTTTGCCTGTGACAGTTATTGGATAACAACCTACTAGTAGCCTTATAGCAACGAACTCAAATATCTCTTTTATTTTGACATTGATGCAAAGTCTGATTTAAAAATAACTGCGAAAGGACTGCAGTCATACATGTCATTATTTAAAAAAATACCAAAGTGACTTTGTAAATCAACTCAAGGACATCAACTTCCTATAGTAAATAGCCACATTACTAAAATTAATACAGAAAATATATCACTAACAGTATCGTTTCGAAATGAGAAACCAAAATTCATTAAAAAATGTAAGCTTCTGTAATATTTAACTAACCATGTTTTGCATTCTCAAACAAAAAAAAAATCCTAGCAAAAGTTAGCCTCATCAAGTCAACTTAAAAACTATGCGAACGACAAGTTTCTACTAGACGGTTTAATAACTATCCCAGTAAGTGTCATGGCGACTAGCCAGAAAAAAAAACTGAACATAAAGAAGAAAGTTAGCTAGCACTTTGACTTTGGTTAAAAGTTTGCCGTGTATAAATAAATTGTAAATGGAATTGCAAAAAGTTGAAAGGATTCTCGCTAAAACATTTTTGGTTTCTAGTATTAAAATTCAATACCTACATAAAGTCGTATAACAAACAAACTATTAGATATACAATAATCCTTAATGTTCCATATTCCTACATTTAATTTATGACAGACGTCCCGTTTATAAACTCAGTTTAAATATAAATTTTGTTGGACCATCCCGAATATGGCACGTTCTTACAGACCAGTCGTTTTCACTTTTGATCAATTAGCGAAACTATCCTTTCAAAAACAAAACTGTACCTTAAGGACATCATCATTATCATCATCATACACAGTCCAATTTAACACGCTACTGGGCATAGGACTCCCTTTTTATTATGGGAATCCCCACGTTCCTGTGCCAGCCTCACATAGATTTTTCCCGCTATGGCATGAATTTCGTGCACCCATCTCACCGTTAGATGATCGGCACCTTATCTTCCATTCCTTAGATGCCACTCTATTACAGCTTTACTCTACCTGCCATCTTTGCACCCTGCCCAACTGCATTTGAGGTACATAATACGCTTTCTATTTCCAAAGACCTCCGTACGTCTTCGTGTCTTGACGCTTGGAACTCAAGCTTATGGTCATAGTCATAATTATTTACTTCACAAAACGTCATGCCGGTTACAAAGGATATGGCAGACGTTTCAAGCAAAACATAATGTAGTGACCTTATTCATCTCATTTTCGATATTCACCCAGAAAAGTTTATATCATAAACATTTTGCTCTAAAAACAAACTGTCCAACATTATTTCCGACTAATAAAACAGTGGCTAGACGGAAAGAGCGAACTCTTCTGTATTATTATTTTAGATCACTTTGTACAGCATGATTTCTTACAGACTCGATTAGAACTCGGGTCACGTGCTTCCAAGTAATTTTATATCGAGGCAATATCCGATAGGGTGATGGTACTATCGTTTATTTTCTTCCACGTGGTGGATGGCAGTAATAAGCTTTGTGTTTGCTTGGGTTCTTTGAACCTTAGCTAATATTACTGCAGTATTTTCACTGCAGTTGTCAACGTTATTAACTTTTCATAAAATAATAAACTTTACACGAACAGTATTTTAGTTAAATGACCTTTTACCACAATTCCCTGCATTTTTTTATGTTCATCATAATTTATTATTTATATCATATGCCTGTTTTGTCCTACTGTATGGCAAAGGTCTTCCTTCCCTTTTTTGACTTTTCTGGTCTACTGCGATTGTGGGCCAATCCCTTAAGAAGGACTCTCAGCTTAACATAAAGTTATTATTCTGTGATAAAATGCTAAGCAACTTGGTGTCTCGAGGCAAATAGCTCACCCAGGGTGAGCCGGACGCCAATTTTTATTCCAAAGTAATAACATTTCACCGGATAAGTTGACGAGCTTTTTTCTCATATGTGTAGGCAACGCACCTGCAAAACTTCTTCATTTCATTGGCACTAAGCACTAAGTTACTGGTGGGCCGATTGAATGGACACATCACGCCACGTCAATACCGGCTGTTGCAAAACTGAGAGCCCCAGCGTAGGGCTCTGTCTCGCATAAAATCGTAGCCTTATTCTGAGCGCTGACTATTTGTATGGATATGACGCATATTTTCCCCCAACTTGTTCTTTTTGTGTCTATGTTCTTTTTCGGCATCATGTTTCCCTGAAGAAAACGTATTTTATTTCTTTCTGATTTTTAACGGTTCCTTTGAATGAAACTCAATTGTTGTTTCAATCCGCATTTACACGATACCGGCAGAACTAAACTGGAATGAACGTTCATTTGCAACTTTCATTTCATTTTTTGGTGGCGAGTGAAATAATTATGTCAATACATCAGTATATTGATGCATTTATTTTACAACATTGATTCATTTTATGTTCACTTCGAGTGAAAGATCAACAAAATGTGAAGCATCTGTAATAGGTTTAACATAAGTACATACTATAACAATTGTACTCATATCCTCCTCTAACTTGCTGTTTAAATACACGATGACGTGTATTTTATTCTTTTCGAAGTCCTTTATCGAGCCAATATCGAATAGCGAGTCTCAACGTGGTTTGTTTTGTATCCACGTGGCGAGGCGCGTCGGTTCACAGGGTGCTTTGTTATTTGTGCTAGGTGAATGTAACAAGAACCTTTGATAAAAGCGCACTGTGTTTTTGTTTGAATGTATTTGCTATGTTTTTACTGTACGTACTAGGTTTATTTAAGACGATGATGTTTTTGGAGTCGATAGTGGTGTTGTGGTGTTTTATATTTTGTCAATGGAAAAAAAAAATATTTCACCTCTAAATTTTTAAAGGCACAGACACCTAGTAAGTACATCAATGCTTATTATAAATTTGCATATTGTAGGCATAATTAATCAAAACAATATTATACTTAGCGAATAATTCAACACAATAACACCAAAAAAAAATTCAACCATAATTATGTAACTTAAAAGCACTGCAAAACTATTAAATACGAGTTTAAGTACAGACGCCAGCACATCAAAGTGCCCGAAACTGTCAAATTCTCCCAATCAACTTTGAACTTAATGCTTTAGCGATAAAGTTGAAAATCTATTAAAGAAATTTGACAGATTGTAGTAGTAGTAGCTCGATGTGCTGGCGTCTGTAGATTAAAAACAACCAAAAGAAAAACAAGCAAGGAGGATCATTATAATAATAACATCACGCTCCGAGTCTCCGACCATCAATCGCTTGCTACAACACAGGCAAACTTATAGAAATACTAGCTTACGCCAGCGGCTTCGCCCGCGTGGAGGTCTGAAATTATCCCGCGGGAACATACTACCGGGATAAAAAGTAGCCTATGTCCTTTCTTAGGCTTTAAACTATCTGTGCACCAAATTTCATTTAAATCGGTTCAGTGGTTTTAGCAGGAAAGCGAGACAGACAGACAGACAGACCGACAGAGTTACTTTTGCATTTATAATATCTAGCTTTTGCCAGCGGCTTCGCCCGCGTGGAGGTTGGAAATTATCCCGCGGGAACATACTACCGGGATAAAAAGTAGCCTATGTCCTTTCTCAGGCTCTAAACTATCTGTGTAACAAATTTCATTTAAATCGGTTCAGTAGTTTTAGCAGGAAAGCGAGACAGACAGATCGACAGACCGACAGAGTTACTTTTGCATTTATAATATTACTAGCTTTTGCCAGCGGCTTCGCCCGCGTGGAGGTTGGAAATTATCCCGCGGGAACATACTACCGGGATAAAAAGTAGCCTATGTCCTTTCGCAGGCTCTAAACTATCTGTGTACCAAATTTCATTTAAATCGGTTCAGTAGTTTTAGCAGGAAAGCGAGACAGACAGATCGACAGACAGACAGAGTTACTTTTACATTTATAATATTATTAAGGAAGTAAGGATTAAAGTTCCATACAAATTTTACAACAGTACCTCAGTCCGATATAGAATTTTTTACCAGTGCGCAATTTGTAACCATTAATTCAGCATGATGTTTCTCGACCTCTAGCGTAGGAACGCAATACGATAAAAAAAAAACTATTTTTAAACGCGGAGGTAAAAAAAAAATACACTGATCTATAAACGCTGATATGTTTTTTGATAACGGACGAAAGATTCAAAGTCAAAGCATTTATTTCAATTAGGCCCAAAAAAGGCACTTTTGAATGATATGAAAATAGAATTGATTCTAGTTGCCCCTTCAAAAAGGTAGATTCGTATGGAGAAGAAAGGGCAAGAAACTCCATCGTTACTCTTTTAAAATAGTTTTCTGTTTTTGTATACAATATTAATATACAATAACAACAATACGAATGTACGAGAAGGGCTGCAGTACGAGAGGAATGGCGACGGATTGTGAAGCTCGCCACCGCACCAGAAATGACGCCCACGACCACTCTGTCAAGAGTGTGACGATGAAGAAGAAGATTAATATAATAGGTAATAGGTAGAACGGGCTGGTGTCCGCAACTCCACGTCTGAGCGCGTATTTTGCGTACGGGTGGGAAATCGGTTATTCGATCCACCCCAGCTCCTCGAGAAAGGCCAGCAACGCCTTGATGTTGCTGACTATCTCACGTAGGGTACCTGGGTTACCGAAGTACTTGGCCCTGTATGTGGCGATCGCCGGGCAGTTTAGAAGCACGTGCGCTGCTGTCTCGTCGTCCTCAATGCAGGCCCTGCACAGCGGACTGTCTGTAACTCCTATGACAAATAGATGTTTATTAAACGACCCATGGCCAGTTATTGCTGCCGTAACCATACGCAGCTGTCGTTTGTCTAACCGGAGGACTTGTTTATTGAGGCGGGCATCGATGGTAGGAAGTGCTTCCTTGGCCTGCCTGCACTCACTTTGGTCCACCCATAGCTTACAGTGTAGATCCCTGGTACGTTTTCTTACCAGAGAGCGTAGGAACCCAAAGGGGAGTGGCGCGATGGGTTCTGGTCCCACTGGTGTCATGCTCGACCCCCTTCTGGCCAGTTCATTGGCGGCATCGTTACCTAGCGAACCGCTGTGTCCTTTTATCCATTGAATAGTTATATTATTGAGGCTACCCACCTGGTTGAGGCGCTGGTGGCACTCGTATATTAGCCCAGAGTCAATCGAGTGACTGTCCAGCGCTTGCAGAACAGCCATACTGTCTGAGAGTATGCGGATCGAGTGGTCTTTAACTGCCCTGGCCATGATGGCTGAGGCGGCAAGAGTGATCCCAATGCATTCCGCCTGGAACACTGTATTGTGGACTCCTAATGGTGTGGCTATATGTATGTTGAAGTCCTGCGAGAAGACTCCAGCACCTGTGCCACTGTCTGTTTTTGATCCGTCTGTGAAGATGCGCAGCTCAGTGGGGCGCAGACCCTCACACCGGCGATTTTCGTGAAGCTGGATTCTGTATTTTTTTATCAAAAATTAACTGTTTGGGTACCCGGTCATTTATAGCCTTGGTGATGGGGAACTCATTGTTGAGTTCCTTAAGTAGCGCGGTGTGTTGTGTGCCTCTCTTTCTCAAGAGGTTGGTTGCGTCCAGACGCGCTGCCGCCATCGTGGCTTCCTGCTGTATGAACAGGTGGAGCGGTGGTAGTCCCAGCATGGCATCCATGGCTGCAGTCGGAGTAGTCCTCATGCAGCCCGTGACCGCCATGCAGGCTAGTCTCTGCATGCGTTGCAGTTTGTTGCAGGCTGTAACAAGCTTGGTGCCGGGCCACCAGACCACGGTCCCGTAGGTGATCATGGGTCGGATCACTGCGGTGTACAGCCAAAGTATGATTTTGGGGGATAGGCCCCACTTCTTACCTATCATTTTCCTGCATTGCCAGAATGTGATGCAGGCCCTGTTTAGTTTGCTGTCTAAATGACTACTCCAGTTTAACTTACTGTCAAGAATGACCCCGAGGTACTTGACTTTGTTGGCCAGCTGAAGTTCTGTATTGAACAATTTCGGTAGGCGGAAGGGGCCTAAAGCTCGCTTATGGGTGAACATGACGAGCTCAGTTTTAGTGGGATTCACTGAGAGGTCATATTCACTGCACCATCTCTCTACGATACGTAGTGCTTGTTGGGTGAGGTTAAAGATTGTGCTCGTCACGAAGATTAATATACAATTATATGTGAAGATGATGTTATTCTCAAATCATATGCTGGTTTCATGGTAACAGTTTGCGCAGGTTTAGTCATGTTGGTTGGGCACCTTAAGTGACCCAAATTGACTTGTTAATACTTATTTTTGTTATACCTAAGTATTAGGTCATTTCTTTAGCAATAATTAATTCGTTCCAAATGGTTATGTTAGTATCTGTGGCTATCTGGTTTGTGCATTTTCGGATCGCGCGCTGGGATTCGTTGAACCTGGTGACACTAGCGCCATAGTTTGGCCACCACTCCCCGAGTGCCGATTAATGAGAACCCCAGTCAGTCTTCTTTTACGAAACCCCTTCGCCGGTGCTTTTTCCTGTAATTTTGAGGAAAAGTTGGTTTTTCACCGTGATGACCGTGAAGAGACTCGTTATAAATACCCAACGGTGATCTGACAATCTGTTTCGTGAAAGTGCTTCACGGTATGAGCTGCTGACAGTTGCTGGTGAAGGCGTCCCTGAGCTGGTCTGCAGGTTAGTGGGCCAATAGTTTTCAGTGCTGACGTCGAAACCATTTATCATTCTTCAGCTCACAGGGTGCTTTTCATAGGAATCAATATGATTACTATTAAACCATCCTGCCGGGGTCGCGTGATTGTTCCTGCCGGGATCGCGTGATTGTTCGAAAGAGATACCGTGACCCTGACACATGGGCAACTGATGGAACACGGGTGGGTTTTAGTCAGTAAAAGTCTGACACGCCCTCCCGCTCCACCCAGAGTGGGAGAAGTCATTTGATGATTTCCCATCCAAAAAAAAAACCATAACTTTTCATAATTGAGCTCCCCGCGTGCTGTCAGCTATTTACACGCCGCCACATCACATGTGTGGGACGGTGGTGACTTATGATTTCTAAGTCGTAGGTTTAAACACAGACAGGCGTTTTCATTGGTGTTTTTTCTTCACCACTGCTCTCAACATGGTGAGGAAACCGCCATGTCCAAGAACCAAAAATTTGAAGACAAGTTCTATCTAATCACCCGTTTTGGGCCCACGTATTGGATTACTGTCTACTCTACACTCACTCATACGAAGAAGAAGCCTGTCCCATTAGTGGGAACATTATAGGCTGGTTATTACTGAATACTGCCATAATAACCATGGCTAGAACTATCATTAGCGCAAAGATAAAAAGAGTGTATTTCTTCTCTTTACTTATGAATAGTACTCTCACTAAGCGTTCCTCACTTATTGTATCAACTTGAGTTAATATTACTACAACACACTCTTGTAAACTCCATATTTAACACGTTATCGGGAGTCGATAGCGGATTCCCGGCCACCGTAGGCGCGAGCTGGCGAGCAATGGGTAGCTCGCCGCCCGGTAAGGACCAGGCTCGGGTCAACGGCGCGTAGTGTTCCACGCGCGCCTCAAAGAGATGTCAGCAGCAGTGTAGGGGTCTACTAGGACCGATGCCTGCCGGGGTCGCGTGATTGTTCGAAAGAGATACCGTGACCCTGGCACATGGGCAACTGATGGAACACGGGTGGGTTTTAGTGAGTAAAAGTCTGACACGCCCTCTCGCTCCACCCGAGCGGGAGAAGTCATTTGATGATTTCCCATCCAGAAAAAAAAAAACACGTTAACTGAAAGAAAGAAAGAAAAAAAATTTATTTGAGACACGCACAGGGCATAAAAACAATAAAAAGAACATAGAAACTTTTAGGATAACAAAAAGTTAAAAGATATAAAATTAAAAGAATAAGACCTGTGCGAGGCCAAAAAGGCTCCTATCTCAGCATAATACTGCGATATTTGTTAAAAAAAAAACAATTACCGCAGCGCTGGTATAACTGCCATGTCGGACTATGTGTCCGACACTTTTTGTTCCATTCAGGCCTTGTCGGACTATATGACCGACAACACATACAAAATCTGAACATGTCGGTGCTGCCTGGCGGCCATGTCTTTGGAATAAATAATGTATTTATGGAATAAATAATCTATTTAATGTGAAATTACACTAAGTAAAAATTTTTGACTTTTTCTGATTATAGCCATGGCGTGTAAAAATTTCTATTTAATTATTCTAGTGTCTGTGTGACCCTGTTTTGGGCATATAATTGCATCACATATTCCTTTGACCTTTACCCCATATTCAAGCCTACATATCGTTTTTGCGTCCAACCCGCCTGTTGCTCGGCTAGTGTTAAATTTTTTGCGAAGTCACTCACCACAAATGTTCAGCGTTGTTCCAACAGTAAATTATGAGCTAAGAGGATTTTTACTTCATTGTCACTGGAATTAAAATTTTACGAGCTTTTTAAAATGAGGATTTAATTGTTGACGTACATTTATAAAGATGTTGAAGTTCGTGTGACTTGTAGAATTTACATTGTAATGCACAATGGGATGTAACAGATGACTGTTAAAAACAGTTATGCATGAGTAAAATTTAAATGAATATAAATAGTCTGGCCACTAGTCAGTTCGCTGGAGCTGAAAATAAGACTCACACAAGATGTACTTCCTACTTTCAGCCCTTCTAGCTAGATTACTAGGATATGACGAATATAAACCATTTACATGAAAAACAGGGTGTATGCTTATCCCCACATGAAAAAAGCGACAACTTAAACTAGATCCAAGTATATGCCATTCTGCATCACCAGCAAACTGGGGTCGAGTATACCCGATTCAGCGTCACCGACTGACTCGTTCACTGTTCAAAAAGAAGATATTTTCACTTTAAAAATGGTAAAAAAATACAACCGATTATAAATGAAAACTACAAATAAAATAGAACTGTGGCTTCAACAAGGGATCCCAAAAAGCGAATAGTTCTCGATCCGCTCTCAGCCTCGTAAAGTTTAATTGCAACAGTTCGTTTATTTTCCTTTCTCGTGGCTTCGTACTATAGAAGTTTCCAAAACTGTTTCGACCAATCTACCGTGATGGTGTTCGCTTCTGCCATTTCAACTTCACCATGTCGGAAAATAATTGAGATCTATTATAGCTACACAGACAAGATACTTTTAACATCGGCGATTAGCGATTTAAAGTTCTTTTCACCCGCTCTGGGCGGAGCGGGAAGATGTGTGAGACATTAACTCACTAAAATTCACCAGTGTTCCTTCAGTTGCCTGTGTCAGGGCCACCGTAACTCTTTTGAACAAATCCTCAACCTGACAGAAATTTAGGATTACATAATGTTTTAGTGATCCTCCGATATTTTTCTGTGGAACATGGTTCGATGCTCAATTTATTTACTCTAACGAGCCAGTTTTTAAAATAGAACCTAACAAAAATTGAGATTCAGTTCTTTTTTACAAAACTGGCAAGTTAGCCGACGGACTAAGTTGTCAGATTTGTTATTATTAGTTCTTAATATAAAATTGAAAAAAAACTTAAGTAACGATGTAAGAACGTTTTATAAATAGGTTTTATATTTAGAACTTATTAAGTACGATACGGTACGGTACGTTACATACTGACCAACACTAGCAAAAGACAGAAATGTGTGAAAAAGGGTGAAGGAGGCCTTTGCCCTGCAGTGGGACAATATAAGCTAGTTAGATTAGATTAGAAGTACGATATACAAAAATGGACATGAAACCAAAGATTAAGGCTCGTGCAAAAGTTATGTTGTTTTAAAACAAAACAATGTGAGTCGCCAAGGCGCGATGAAACATCGATGCAGTAGCAAAATCTCAAGTCGCTGAAACTAAAAATAACGTGTCTTTTATAGCCTTTAAAGAGAAACGTTATTTTGTTGTTCTGCGCTTAAAATTTTAAGGCTGGTCTTAATTTTGAGTGCGGTGCGCGGTGTTGCCTGATTGTTGTTGAGTGTCAGAGCTATTATTTTGCTGTCAAAATGTTGCGGAGTTGTGCTTGCAATATTCGAAAGTCTGGTATTGATGTTTAATTTGTTGAGTCGTTTGCAATTATTACGGTTATGTTTGTAGAGGTGCTGTATAAATATACTTTGGAATTATTTGCTTAAACTGTAAGCAGTTTATGTATCCTAAAATGCTGCAGTGTTTGCGAAATAGCAAAATTTGTATTCATTGAATTTCCTATACTTCACAAATTGTTGTATTCATCCAAAACAGTTTGTAAAACCACCTTTTTCGCATTCGAAATTCTACAAGTACCTACTTACATTTTTCACCTATTTCCTACAATGTATTGTGTTTTGCAAAAACCGAACCCAACAACACCATATTCACAGTCACGCCCCAAAAATACATCACCTACATGTAATACTGTATGGGACGGAGACATATTGGTAGCTGTGACACTTACTCACGACATTCTTCCCCTCAATCAAGTTTTACGACGTGCGGTGAACGAAGCAGCTGACACTACTAGTGTGTCATTGGCAAAATATATTGGCACAGAAGGTCGAATTTATACAACGTACGAGAACAGATATACGCGTACGTATGGGTGAACTAAACAAATGACAATCAAGAGCAGGGCTTGAAATACTGGTATTTTTGGAAAACGTTATCATTGACCGTGGTGTACACCAGTTTCAAACGAATATTTCCGCCAGTGAGAGTGATAAAACAAATATAGTATAGTACGTAAATAAAAAAGTGATCCATTTTTGAAAAATAAATACAAAAAATAACTTCAAGGTTGCCAACCGTTTGAGGTTCTTCGTAAAAATATATATGATATTTATTGGTATGCACCGGGTGCCTGAATTTGGTATGTGTACTTGTTACGTAGAATACCAGTATCGAAATAGCAAGATGCTAAGTACCTGTACAGAAGTTGTATTTTTGTTACCAGTTACAACCCCAACCTATCTATGCTGTACATAATCTCACCGTGAAGTCTTAGTTGAAGTGAGCTTGGAGTGAGTTGTCAATATCAATCTCTAGCATCACGCGAAATGATAACTCATTTCATGCTCACTTCACCTAAGATCTCACGGTGAGATTTTTACAGAGTAGCAGTCTCATCATCTGCCTAGCCTTTTCCCAACTATGTTGGGGTCGGCTTCCAGTCTAACCGGATGCACCTGAGTACCAGTATTTCACATGCAGCGACTGCCTATCTGACCTCCACAACCCAGTTACAGAACAGCAGTCTATTCTGTACATCTCACCGTGAGATCATAGGTGATCACGAGCTAATCATGAGTGTGCTTGCACTCGCTGTACATTGACTCGTGTTCATGTGTGCGTGAGTTTTGGGCTAATTGTATAAGTATAATAAGTATAATTTATTTAACAAAAAGGAGGAATACAATGCATGTTACGATATTTGAATATTACATTTATGCTCAAGTTTTGTGAATAATGACCCCGATGCTAGGAAAATCCTGTGTTATAGGCGCCATCCATTTGTTCGTTTATCTTACAAAATTAGGGAGCTAAAACGTTTAAAAGCGGCAGTAGTGTGTGAGTAAGCGCGTGTAATGTGGTGTAATGGGGAAAGTGTATGTGTATCTGTGATATGTGTAGACGTGTGTGATGTGTGTGAACGTGTGAGTGATGCGTGTCGTGTGGGTTTAGAGAGGTATGTAAGTGTTTGTGATACTAATACATACGTATGGAATAAACCTTCTGTTTCTATATACTGTGTGTCTACTATGTCACTGGAACAGTCTCCATTCATTCCGGACAGCTGATGCTGTGTTTAGTTCTGTTAGGTGAGTAGAACTACGGTACTGTCGTTTATTGGGCTGTTATGGGGGTAGTTAAAGATTGTAATGGTGTTAATAAAGGTGATGGAGTTGCGTTTAATCTTTTTGGATACGGTTTCTATTCTAATGGTTTGAATTCTATGTAGATAACAAACGTTAATATAGAAATGTAAGAATTCAAATAAGAACGAGTACAGACAGAAAAGTCACAAGATTAAAATCTAAATGGGAATCATCATTCATCATCATAATTTTCGCCTTGTAGTATAGTGAAAACGTCTCCTGCTGGACATAAACCACTCTCAAAGGGGTGGTTTTACCATAATTGCCACGTTTGGCAGGAAGGTTAGCGATCTTCGTATAGTGGGAGAATATATAGGGACCGCTGCTGCCCATTCTCTAGTAAGTTGCTTAGTCGCTTTCTACGACAACCATGGGAAGAAATTTTGAATCGAAGATCTAGAATAATTCAAATTACGACTACTTTAGTTGCTACCAATTCGATTTTTTTTTTAAATAGCTCAATTCCGTAGCTTATACATAACTACAGTACAATATACCAACACTACAAATACATAATAAATATATCAAAGCAAATTTTACTCATTCCCTAAACGAAATTCAATACCTGTCCCATATCAAAATAAATTAAATACTTAACACGTGCGTTTGCAGAGAACACCTACGGTTTGTGTACGTTTATAGGGTTAGGTAAGGGCAGTGGTTTTACCGACCTTTCCTGATGCTATTTGTCCCTTCGCCCTTAATAGTAGGTGGCTAAAGTATACGCGACAACGATTTGATTTCGTATTAAAAGCTATTTTTTTTTTGCTATTCGTAACCAGTGTGCGCGTATGCTCAAATATATGAACGTTAGTGAATCAAAAAAAACCGGCCAAGTGCGAGTCGGACTCGCGCACCGAGGGTTCCGTACAAACCTGTAGGTATCCTCGGTTTATGCATAAGGTTTATGTTTATGACATACAATGATTTTTTTTTTTTTTTTATATTTGAGTTGATCGAATTAAAGGTAAATTGCGGTTTACGATTTATGACGTATTAAAAAAAAAAATACTTACTGGATCTCGTTAAAACCAATTTTCGGTGGAAGTTTATATGGTTATGTACATCATATATTTTTTTTAGTTTTATCATTCTCTTATTTTAGAAGTTACGGGGGGGCGGGGACACATTTTGCCACTTTGGAAGTGTCTCTCGCGCAAACTATTCAGTTTAGAAAAAAATATTTTAGAAACCTCAATACCATTTTTGAAGACCTATTCATAGATACCCCACACGTATGGGTTTGATGAAAAAACATTTTTTGAGTTTCAGTTCTAAGTATGGGAACCCCAAAATGTATTGTTTTTTTTCTATTTTAGTGTAAAAATCTTAATGCGGTTTACAGAATACATCTACTTACCAAGTTTCAACAACATAGCTCTTATAGTTTCGGAGAAAAGTGGCTGTGACATACACGGACAGACAGACAGACATGACGAATCTATAAGGGTTCCGTTTTTTGCCATTTGGCAACCGAACCCTAAAAAAGTATGTAAGGATCGTAGCAGGTGACGTTGTATTGTTTTTGCTTACTCTCGTTAGAAGGCGTTTTTGTGTGTGGGTGTACATGTAGTTATTTTTCTTGCTGCATTTTGTTTCGTTGTTACTTAGACGGAACACAAAGGAAACCAACGTTTTCTTACATTTACAGTGAAAGATAACATTTTTGAATGAATTTGTGCATAAAATAAACCATATTTCTTCTATCTGACAATAAAATAATTTATTTCAACGAAGTTTTTTGCTAACACGGCTTGGGGTTGCGCGTTGAACGGTAGAAGTCGTCACGAAGAAAAAAGGCTTTTTGCTCCCTTTATGCGAAATTTTCTCTCTATTTGTCTTATTTTATAATATCTTTTTTTATTATTATGAGTGAATGTGTGTGTGCGAGTATTGCGTAAGGAACTACACACGTTCTTGATTCTTTTCACCTTCACATTTAAATGGAGAGAAGTGTGAAATGTAAATTTTTTTAGTCGTTGTAAGCTAGTATAAAAACTTTTTACAAAAAAAACAACCGACTTCCTTAAAAAAAACACTACAAAGTCAAAAATAACTTTAATTTCGGAAGTCGGTGGCAAAAACCTTAAATACAGAGCCTAAGACACCGACTTTCGAAATTAAAGTTATTTTTGACTTTGTAGTGTTTTTTTTAAGGAAGTCGATTGTTTTTTTTGTAAAAAGTTTTTATTTTTTAACTTTTTAGTTGTGGTAGATACTTCGCACTAATCTAATCGCGTTATTGGTTCATTTGTCGCGGAAATACGTAATGCAAATTTAAGACTTATATGGTTTTCACATGTCCCCCCCATGTCTCCCCATTGTCCAAATGGAACTAAGGGACCATTCGGGAAGTACCAGCTTTCAAATAAAAAAAGAATCATCAAAATCGTTTCACCCAGTCAAAAGATATGAGGTAACAAACATAAAAAAAATAATAAAAGAAATAAAAATAAAAACAGTTGAATTGATAACCTCCTCCTTTTTTTGAAATGGGTTAAAAAACTATCATCAATCTCTTGTCTTTATACCAACTTATTTGGTGTTGGCACAACATGTTGCTTATTCATAGTTTTCTTAGTTATATCTTGCTTCTAGTCGTCACCCAATTATGAAAAAATCCGTTAGGCCGATACTTAGAAAAGGTAGGTGATGAGGGTAGAACCATCATTTATATTCTACAATAATGGTTCTAGGGCCCATAGTTATGGCAGAAGTGTCAAATGTATAAGACAGGGCCTAAAGCATAACCAAGGGGACCAAAGAGTTTGTCTCAAAAAAATATGGTACAAAAGTTCATATAAATTCTGTCGATTGTTACTTTATTCCCGCTTCAGCTTACATCTTAAGCCTGTCAATATTCCGATTAGTCCGTTCCACATTGTCCATTTTAAGGTCAATTCACCGAACCCATTTCGTTGGGTGAATTTGCACAATGAGCTGTGCTCAAATTGATGTATTTTTGAGCCGCCTGGATTTTATTGTATCCTCTTATGTATTCTGGCTGAGTGGTCACATTAAATGGTTTTTTGGTAAGAGAGGTTTTGGTTCCATTATCATAAGTTACAGTTATTATAAGGGCTACGACTGTTAAGCCCACTACGAATATACATACAGAAATAATGTGAAAACTTTTGGAATAACCCTTCCTTGATTATACAGGGCAAAAATTTACAAATTATAATAGCTGGCGACGTGTTCTTTTTTCATTTCGACATCTAATGACAATAAAACGGAAGGGATATTATGAACACTCAACATTTAAAGTTGTTCTGTGTAAGTAGCTACGTAGAGCAGTGGCGGCCCAGTGGTAATGTCCCTGACTTACAAGTTGTAGGTCGCAGATTCGAACCCAGGCTGCTTTACTTTGTAATTTCATCATCATTGCTCTCAAAACGGTGTAGGAAAAGATCGTGAGGAATTCGGCATGCTCTAGAACTAAAAATTCGAAGACGTGAGACATCGCCAACTTGCACGGGGGCCACGTGGTGGATTACCCTCAGCAGTGGGAACATTATAGACTGATTATATATACGTGTAAGTAATGGTTCGCAAACGAACTTTTTCTAGATCATTCTCGTTTTCACCTTGAACTTATATCCAATTTTACTATAACATCCACGAAAACAGTTCCTAAAATCACTTGATTTAAAAAAAAAACACTTTTCTATATACAATAAAAACATCTATTATTAAGTTACTTAATGCACCATCGGGCGCAAACAACAAACATGTTTTGAAAGGTTGTGTAAAGAAACCGAATCTAAATTGCGGCCGAAAAATAATTTCGGGGACTTTAACCTCTAAAAAGCTTCGCACTTTTGTAAAAACAAGGCTCGAGAATTAATTGCTCTGAGATCTTGAAACGTTCTGCTTCGTTAGTGAATTAAATGGCGCATCTATGATCAACATTTTTTGATAAAACTTTGAGATTTTTTCATTTAAATTATGTTTCGAAATTAAAACCAGACGATGTCGTGGTTGATTTGAAATATTGAATCGTCACAAAGTGGCTTATATTAATTTATTTGAGGAAATAGTGCTGGCAAAAAAGGAGGTAACACGTTGCTTAGGGCAAATTTCACCATTAGAAGTGCTGTCAGTGTCCATATTCCACAGCAATGGCTAGATTCTGATCTATACTGTAATCGATTTGAGCGTGCTAACACGCGCGTTCTGAATTAGTGTGAGCGCAATAACGATATACCGTCAATTGTCATAGATGACGTCATGACATGCGCCATCTTGCGATTACATGGTATAAACTTATATCACCGTGAGCGCTGTCAAAAATAACATTTGTGCTGTTTTGTTTTGATTCGCATCATATCTATAAACTAACTAGGATATATTAGAAATTGTGCTTCCGGCTAGAGTCGCCACCTAACCAAGGAAGAAGAAGAAATTTATGGTGTATATTTAGTTTTATATGGCGTCTAAAGGTTTTGACGTTGAGCGAGCACTGTTAGTGCGTTCACGAGCGTTCCATTTTACTAACAAAAATAACAGCTCTCAACTGTCATAATCGTGATATCCAAGTTGGAACGCAAATTCTTGATGTGAACGCTGCACGCTGTGAGCAATTATGTAAAAGAGCAGCCAATGATGACACACTCATAGCACACTCATAGCTCTTGAACGCGATATGGATGAGATGATCGGAATCCACTATCATTGGTGAAATGTATTTTTAAGTGTTAAATTCACAGTATTATGAGAAGTCTTCTTTATCATTTTAGTTCCGTGCCTAACAAGTATAATCAACCTAATTAAACTACCACTCTAATCCTATAGTACCCGGAGATGGTACACACTTCGCAAATCAAGCCGGAGAGACATATTATAATAAGCTACTACGTTTCTGTCATCACCAGCCGAGAGAAGGAAAGAAACCTTTTCACAAAGTAAGAAAAATATAACCTTTACAGTACAGTTCTTAAAATCAAAATATAATTCCGAACCGAACAGAACCAACGTAGCATGTCGCAGAAAAATATTACGAAAAAAATATCCCGAAGCGTTTCTTTTAAATAGTATCACAGTAATATTCCCGGGACTTGAATACAGCTGGAATTGCGCCAACTTACTCGAAAAATAGACAAGAATTCTGTACAGGAACAAAAACAAACAAAAACGAGTTAAGTATCCCTTTTTAGACTGAAATTGAGTTAAACGACGGGCATTTTAGCGAAGACACTGCGGTGCTAATTCTACTTGTAGGCTATACTTTCGCAACGTTTTTAGCAAGATTTCCTGGAAAAGGTTGCTTGATTAAGTTTTTTATTTTATAAAAAACGTGTGGATAAGCCTCTTAACAAATTATCTTCAATCTGATTTCATCACTTTTAACCGCAAGACGGCCACTGCTGGAAATAGGCGTCACCCAATTTGCGGGGTCTTGCCATAATCGCCACGCTTGGCAGGCAGGTTGGTGATCACAGTATTGTGGTAAAATGCATAGAGAACGCAGCTGCCCATACTCTATTAAGTTCCTTAGTTGTATTTTGACGACAATCAGAGGAAGAAACGGGGTGATGCTATTCTTAACGTCCGACACCACATCCTATAAAAAAACCTGATTTGCGTTTTCCAACATAGTTTGGGGTCATCTTCCAGTCTAATCGGATGAAGCTGAATATTCTTACATGCAATGGCTGCCTATTAGACCTCCATAGTCCAGTAAGTTACTACTAGGTTATACGATACTCTAGGGTAAGATTCAGTGGTCAGAAACCCAAGCGATTTTGGAGCGTCGAGTCTGGGTAGATTGTATAATTTATTAATAAGTAATACGGTTTTATTTATTTATATCTTAAGTATATTTTATCATTTGTTTAATTTTTATATTTAATATTGTTTTTTTATTTTTTTATTGTGGGATTATTTTGTCACGTCCGTAAGTGTGTTCGTGGCATCACAGTGCCCTATTAGAATACCAGCGCTGCGGTAATTGTTTTTTTTTTTTTAACAAATATCGCAGTATTATGCTGAGATAGGAGCCTTTTTAGCCTCGCACAGGTCTTTTTCTTTTAATTTTATATCTTTTAACTTTTTGTTATCCTAAAAGTTTCTATGTTCTTTTTTATTGTTTTTATGCCCTGTGCGGGTCTCAAATAAAATATTTTTCTTTCTTTCTTTCATTCAAAAACATACAAAACCCGACGAAGTCTGACAAACTACTATGACTGTCACAGATCCGCGAATGGCAGCCGGGACCAATGAACGTGCTTTCCGAGGCACAAAGAGGTCTTGGAATGTAAAGACGGTCACTCATCCCCGGACCAACTGCAGCAAGCGTAACTTAACCTAGTCTTTCGACCCGTACGGCTGTTTAACTTAGCCACAAGCACTTCTTGTAACATCTATCTTGAAATGGTGGAACGTTTTTTTTTTGGATGGGAAATAAAACCCACCCTTGTTCCCTCAGTTACCCATATGCCAGGGCCACGGTATCTCTTTTGAACAATCTCGCGACCCTGGCAGAACGCTTCATAATTAACCGGCAGTCCATCTATATATTAATACATGAAGCGAAAACTTTTGATCCCTTTTTACGAAAATTGGGCGGATGGAGTAGTATGAAATTTCGCCCACTTATAGTTTATACAGCTCTACTAAGTCATTTGCACGCGATTCTCATTGTACCCATTCGATTCACTATGACTCTGTGGATTCGAAAAAACATGTAGACTCTTTGCTCACTGATTTTCAGCTGTATAACTTTTTGAAATTCACGGAATCAAGGCACAGCGGGTATTGCATGGGATTATTGTTATTATTTATAGTTTTATTCTTATAATTTTGTTTAATATTATCCTCTAAACTCACGGTTACTATTAAACTTCTGGAGCTGAAATCTATGCAATGATATTTTTTCTCAATGCCAACCAGAAATGAAATGCGCTTGGAACTTTAAATAGAAAGTATTTTTTTTTAATTGCTTGCTAGATTGTAATCTGAATAGGATTAGGATCTGGATAGGAACAGTCTTTAACTTTTTTTAATCACATTTGTGTAAAATACGTAGATTTTGAACCAAGATGTGTGAAAGTGCCTGAGAGCGAGAGAGAGGAAAAGCGTGCAAAATAAAAGGGGAGGCTGTATATAGATATACGCTCTATACATTTAGTTTCACAACACGGAAAAGGTCGGAACTGAGTTATACCGTTCTCACTTATATTCCCAAATAAAAGAGAGACACCACGAAAAGAACTATGCGGATATTTTATACCTGCTTGGTTTGGCGCAAGCGTCGGGTTGTAAAAAAAAAAAACTAATGGTCTGCCTTTGGAATATCAGAGGCCTGAACGTCTGTCTCATCGATTTTCTTGGTTTTTATAAAGAATTCAAACATCAGTCCAAGAGGTAGACGTGTGCGCATAATATAGCACACCTTTTTTTACATTTTTGGAGCACTGTCAATAGACAACGCAGAGCTAACATGTTGGCAGACTATTTTTCCGTGGTTCTTCTCATTGTTTTTAATCGAACAATTCAAATCTGCCAAGTGTGCACTTCATATAGAGTTTTTTTAATCATAAAAATAAATGTAAAAAAATAATACTACAAAAGTCAGAGCCCTGGATGTCTGCCTTTTCGATTCTTTGTGTTTCTAGGATGACTGTGATCATCAGCCCCAGAGGCAGACGTGTGCGCATAATATAGCACACCTTTTTTTAAACATTGTTGAAACGCTGTAAATTTACAACGCAGCACCACCATGGTGGCAGACGAGGTCCTTGATGTTTCTTAGGGTATAATTATCACTATTAATAACGTCTCCCTTGTGTGCTGATCATATCGAAATTTTGCTCGCCAGCTCCCTAACTATTACTGAATGTCAAATATAACCATAGGTAATAAATTAATTTTATAGATATATATAACCTATTTCATTTTTTAAATCTATGATCATATCAAGAATATTTGTTTTTAATATTATTTGTCTATACTGTTACTGAATGTCAAATATAACCAATTTTTTTTAAATATTTATTATTATATATGTTTTTGTCATGTAATAATATACTTCTGTTCAAAGAAGTACAGTCAAATTTCAACCAATGGGCGATCACTAGTAGTTATAATTACGTATAAATTATCACTTAGCTTACAAGATCTTTTTAAACGTTGAACTAAATAGGAAATATTAAAAGCCTTATTTTTCTTATAAAGCACTTATTAGTCTACCGAAGCATTAAAGGTAATGGTTGAACTCAATGATGTTTATAAAAGACTTTGGACTGGAAATTCAATACACACGTGCCTTTAAAAGGAAATAAGTGGCACTTCATACATACAAATTGGTGCAAATGGATACAGGTCTGGGCATAACTGTACAGTTGGATGAAAATCGATGGTAACAATTTGACTTTAATAATAATAACTTATAGCATTATTTTTTTGAAAATGTGGGTACAACTCATAAATCCCATACAAAAAAACAATCTGAAAAGTTTTGAGTATGTAAAGAGTAGCTTTGACCATCGGCTTCACCCGCGTCGAGGTTGAAAATTATCCCTCCATAATGTACTACTATTAATCCAGGTAGAACTGAGTTACTATAGAATAAAAAGCCAGCTGTATTTGTTACCACAGACGTGACATGCAGCTTACTGTACTTACTCGATTCAGAATAGACCCTACCTAAGTGAGAATGAAGTGTAATGGGCTGTTGTGTTCTAGTAAGATCAGGTACAGTTCTTGCAAAAGAAGACTTAACTTCATATTTAAAATAATAGATTGTCATTATATATTTATCCACTGCTGTAGAAATACAGAGTAGTCGGGACATCAACGCACAAACTGTTACCATGGAATCAGTGCATGAATATGGAACCCTCAGAGTTGTAGAAAAAATTAACCGAGGAAATTTTACTACTTTTACAAAAAAAGCCGCTGTTTCTTACGAAAGTGCAATTTTATTCATATAACTATCAAAATGTATGGAACAGCCATTTTTGTTTTTTAAACTGACCAATAGTTTCAACGCGACGTGGTCCAGATCGTGATCATATGCTGAATCCATAATCTTAGGCTAAACATCAATGTCCTTGCTACCTTGTATTATTATGTTACGAAAATAAACCTTCATTTGACTTATAATACTGTAGATAAAACTGAACAACTATTTACATAATATAAATCTTATTCGATTGCGTACATTCGGTTATTAGTTATTTATTAGTTCTTTCGCTCGAATAATTTTCATTTAGATAGCCTTGTTGGTTGACTCCTTCTGGAAGAAGTTAAAAGTCAAACCTATCTTAAGGATTTTTCTTAAAATATGTAATTTTATTTTATCAATAGAATCATTTCATTCCAGATTTTACGAGTTTTTTCCTAAGATATGTAATTTTAGTTTATCAATTTTTAGAGAACGTAGTTCTGACATAAAAGTGCTCTATGCGTTAATCCAGGTTATAAACTTTTTTTTTGATTTTGACTTTTACATCCTCACAAACCTTCAGTGGGATTATAGTAGTATAGCACTCCCCAGTTACGTGAATCCTTCTAAAAATAAATGGTAGTAGTTATGTCTATTTTGGGCTTACAAAGAAAACACTTGGATTGTTATCACATGGCCAATGAAAATTGTCCTGCGTCAGTCTGGCACAATCACAGACAAATGAAATTGTTTCTATTTTTGTTCCGAGTTTTCTCAGAAATTGTTCATTACACAACTGTCACTAAGGTTCACTTTACACTGCAGTGTAATAAATGTTTAAAGGTGCTTAGTTTAATTTAGTGTCTAACTTATCTTTTTGCTGAATGTTCTGCTCTAATTGAATTTTCTGTTGAAAAGTCTTTACTGGAAATATACCACTGCAATGCTGATGAAGACAAGACTGATAGAATTATTACGTTTCTCTGCAAAGTAAAGTTTATTAATCTTAAGATACTCTGCGTTTGTTGACCCGTCTGTATTAAACAATTGTAAGTAAAGAAATGGAATTGGTTTCCTAGAATTATTCAAATAAAAATTAATCAGTACGGAAAACCACAAGTACAAGATATGTCGAAAATTCATAAGTTTCTTAGATAATTATGTTGAAATATATGTAGTGGTCGCCAAAGTTAATGCTGACCATGAGCTCTTGGGTTCGATTCCCCGGTCGAGCGAAAGTGAATTTCTCAGTAGCTGCTTTGAGGCTAAGTTTGTGTCCGGTTGATGACAAATCCCCACACACAAATACAAACAAACACACCCGTGACAAATACCATTTTATGCCCCATTACATGGGACTAAAACATAACCGGTGAAATGCGACT
Source organism: Aporophyla lueneburgensis (assembly GCA_932294355.1). Classification (NCBI taxonomy): domain Eukaryota; kingdom Metazoa; phylum Arthropoda; class Insecta; order Lepidoptera; family Noctuidae; genus Aporophyla; species Aporophyla lueneburgensis. Next base: position 32,388,595 of record OW028737.1, on the reverse strand, counting down.
GTACTAGGTATAAGTACACCTCTGCCTAACCCTTGACGGAAAACAGGCGTGATGTTATGTCGTAGTAAAGCTGACACAACATTATATTTTCTAATAATAAACGTTCAATTCCGTTACACTTCCATGCACAAGAACCCTAACCAGCTGCCAAAATACGAACACGACTTCGTACGACAAATACACGTGAGAAAAAAACCATTCAAACGTAAGCCTAGCCGAATATGAGAGAGAAACTCAATTACGACAACACGTGGCCTTCTAAGAGATATGTCAGCGTTTTTATTTAACTTTACCCGTGTCTTACATAAATATTAGGAGCTTAGGACGGTCTCAGGATCGTACGTATGAATGTTACTGCACAATTGGTGGAGAAAGATATTTTTTGTAGGTTTATTTTTGGGTTTAAGTGATTGTCTGGATACTGTTTGGGCAGTGTAGTAATGTAGTGTCCTAAATTGTTACTGAAACATTAATTCTGCTGGGTTGTGGTATTTTTGTGGTCGCCTTATCACATAATTCCTCAGCCTATCATTCATAGTCACACCACACATACTTCACAAGGAACGGAAATTCTCTTCATTATCATACCTCAATGGTATTTTACCGAGGCGGGGCGCGTGAGGGAGTGGCAGTCTCTGCGCCCTCACGTCCCTAGCCGCCGCAGGAGGAGACGCCCCGGGCGTCGGGAGTCAATAGCGGACTCCCGGCCACGGTAGGCGCGAGCTTGCGGGTGGCGAGCAATGGGTAGCTCGCCGCCCGGTAAGGACCAAGCTCGGGTCGACGGCGCGCAGTGTTCCACGCAGTGTTCGCCTATAAGAGATGTCAGCAGCAGTGTAGGGGTCTACTAGGACCGATGCCTGCCGGGGTCGCGTGATTGTTCGAAGGAGATACCGTGACCCTGGCACATAGGCAACTGATGGAACACGGGTGGGTTTTAGTCAGTAAAAGTCTGACACGCCCTCCCGCTCCGCCCAGAGCGGGAGAAGTCATTTGATGATTTCCCATCCGGAAAAAAAAAAAAAATGGTATTTTACCGTACCGTATGTGTGTTCTTTAGGTTATTTAGAGCCCAATATATTATAAAAAAACACACATCCTTAATACAGTGCCACTAGGACCCAGGACCCAGACGTGCTCTGGGTGTCTAGTGTTTTTATTAATAACAGCCCGGAATTTGGAAATGGGCGGTGTGATTCCCCCATGTCTCGGAAAGCAAGTTAAATCGTTGTTCCTGCGCCGGCTCTCTCTTCGGTCTTGTTGGATTGCCATCCCATCGGACTTTGATAGAGAGAGAGGAAAGTGCGAGTGCCCTTGTGCCTGTGCACATATTTATGCACTATAATAGTCTCCGTTGATATTGGGCGCCATGGCCGAAATACGGTCTCGAGGACTAAATTATATACAGTGTCACTATGATTTGAAGAGTGCGAAATCATCAAATGAAGTCTCCCTTTCTGGGTGGAGCGGGCAGGCGTGTCAGATTTTTACTGACTAAAACCCACCCGTGTTCTTTCAGTTGCCCATATTCAGGGCTACGGTATCTCTTTCGAACAAATCTCGTGACCCTGGCAGAAGTACATAATTATTTAAACCATGCCAAAGTAACTTTTAAACTGGGTCAATTTTTCCAACACATTATTGCAGTGCTTGGTCCGTGTGAATGTGCCTAAACACTCAGTCCCGAACAAACAGAGTCAGTTCCAACCCGGTTTTATTTGGCACTCCAAGGTCGTGATCTGCATAATACATGAAACTCAATCTCGGCAGGTTTTGCGTTTTACAGTCTAATGAAATATTGATTCAAATTGAGAAGATTTTACTGTGCAACCTCTCGAGATTTCGGTCGTTACCTTTTTATAGGAGGTGAGGAAGCAATTAGAAGGTTTAATACGATGAATGGCAATAAAAATGGTACTGGTTTGAGTTTACATTTTTCAATTTGATACCTACTTAACTGCTAGAACGAAATGATGAATCCTACTTCCTATTATCTTAATATCCTTCTAATATTATAAATGTGAAAGCATAGGTATATATTTGGATATTTCTAACTCAATCACGCAAAAACAACAAAGCGGATTTAAATGAAATTTGATACATAGATAGATTATAACCATGGTTTACATATATAATACTATTTATTCCGGTAGTACGATCGCGTGAAATAGTTTCGTCCTTCATGCGGAAGAAGCCGCTGGAAAAAGGTAGTTTAGAATAAATGAGAAAGGCATCTTGATGAGAATAGCAATTAAGTTGTTTCATATGAATTAAAATACTTAATCTCACCATTTTTCATAAATACTTTAGTCGGGCAGATTAACGTTACGATTTTGTTGGTTTTAAAATAAAATTGTAGGAGTGTTTTAAATTAGAGTACCTAATTTATATGTATACTAGCAGAACTGACAGAGCACCACCTAGCGGGTAAAATTGTAAACATAGACCATCCAAGAACCCACTAAAACACAAAATCTTGAGTGTTAAAATTATTGTATGTTTAAATATTGAAATGGTTTTCAGACTGCCTATCAACCTATTTCAGGACACACAAAGCTAATTCCAACATTATAAGTCTGTAAGCTTTTCAATCAAAATGACAGCAAAAACCGTAAAACACTATTCTGCGCTTTTAAACATTTTGCATTAAAAGAAAATGTTTTAAAACACAAACATTTATAAGACGTGTTTCCTCAGAAGTTGATAGTAGAAAAAGGTTACAAAGTAGATTCTCATAGGAATCATTAGCTGGAAAAAAGTGCAGTTGGAGAGCGGTCGGGTCGAGTGGCGCGGTGACTGTGGCTTTGCTAATGTAGGGATAGATTGTGTAGTAACGTAATGTTTTTTTTTACTGTACTTTTGAATTTGTAGTTTATTTAAGGGTACATTCAGTTGTTTAGATGTCTAAAGGTTGTTTGATAAGAAAACTTTTCTTACATTTAGCACTGGCTACCTTTCCTGGTTTAAAAATCAACCGCATTTCAAAAAAAATATAAAGTGAAAAATAATTCGGTGTCATAATAATAATATGTGTAATAACTAATAATATTCGCCGTCTTTGGATATGTATTTTAGTTTTTTTGCCACCGAATTCCGAAATTAAAGTTATTTTTGAAAAAAGGCTTTTTTTCAGTTTTTAGGTATAGTATCTACCCCGGCCTAATTCATATACCACTGCTGGCTAGGTCAATAGCAGTGACAGCAAGTATTAGAATATCATTACGATAAACAAAGTGGATGACATACGTATTAACGACAAACTTACAGACAGACAGACCAACAAACAGGTGGACAAAGCTCTCTTATCAAGAAAAAACCCGTCAATTACCCTTCACCTACCTATATCTTCATCATTTGAGTTTCTAAATGAAGAATTTTCAAGTAACACGGTTTTGCCCAGTGCAGAAAGAAAACTTAAAAACCTCGGAAAATGTCCTCCATAATAGAAAAAGCATGGCGCCTCCAACATGATGCTCGTTCACGTCATTAGGACAAGTTAGCATCACGACGCGATACGTGACGCGTCTGAGATTTAAATAGGGACACTATCACGCTTGTAACCTTGAGGGCATAAAACATTTTGTGGGTCTGAGGGTACAATTCGTGGTCTGTAAAGTTTTTCGACCATTAAGTAGGTACGATGACTGGTTTTAATAACATAGTTGGTCCCTTTTTAGGGTTCCGTTGCCAAATGGCAAAAAACGGAACCCTTATAGATTCGTCATGTCTGTCTGTCTGTCTGTCCGTCTGTCTGTCTGTCTGTCTGTCCGTCCGTATGTCACAGCCACTTTTTTCCGAAACTATAAGAGCTATGCTGTTGAAACTTGGTAAATAGATGTATTCTGTGAACCGCATTAAGATTTTCACATTAAAATAGAAAAAAAAACAATACATTTTGGGGTTCCCCATACTTAGAACTGTAACTCAAAAAAAAAATTTTCATCAGTCCCATACGTGTGGGATATCTATGAATAGGTCTTCAAAAATGGTATTGAGGTTTCTAACATCATTTTTTTCTAAACTGTATAGTTTGCGCGAGAGACACTTCCAAAGTGGTAAAATGTGTCCCCCCCCCCCCCCCCGGAACTTCTAAAATAAGAGAATGATAAAACTGAAAAAAATATACGATGTACATAACCATGTAAACTACCACCGAAAATTGGTTTGAACGAGATCTAGTAAGTAGTTTTTTTTAATACGTCATAAATCGTAAACCGCAATTTACCTTTCATCCAATCAATTTAAATATAAAAATTAAAAAATAAAACATTTAATTTCATAAACATAAACCTTATGCATAAACCGAGAATACCTACAGGTTTGTACGGAACCCTCGGTGCGCGAGTCCGATCGCACTTGGCCGGTTTTTGCTAATGTATTTTAAAATATTGTTTAGGAAAACGAAGGTCTCTTAAAGTGACCTATATTTAATAAATGTGTCGAGTCTATAGAACTCCAAACAATGTGTTAACAAAACTTTCCAAGACGTTAAGTGAATAGAGAAACAAATAAAAATGAGGGTTTTTTAGCAACTAAGAGCACTCTTTTGTTCTTCTTTTTCACTGTAATCGACCACGTGTGAACCATGTGAGGAAACCGAGTGGAACCACGCAGAGGCCGGCGAGTGCCACAGCCACGTTAGTCTTTGATACACTAGACTAAGGCACATCATAAAATGCCTATCACTGAGTATAATAGCGTAAATATCTATTAGTATTATGCATCTTCATCGTTTCAGCTGAAAATTGCTCGCTACGACACCCACGGGAAGAAATGAGAAAGTGCTATTCTTTATGTCCGGTACCTCACTGAAAATTAGCACTATCGGTATCGATTAAATACATATATTATTTCAATCAACTCAGCTTATCGTAATCCACTCTTGGACAAATGCCTGTCCCACATTACACTTTCTTTCGCCTTATGCTTCCACTATGGGACCGGTCACCTGTTTTAAAGTTGAACGATCAAAGACATGGGCGATAAAATACATGCCGAATAAAAAAGCTATTCTCTTCAAAACAAAATGATACGATAAGGAAGTTTGTAAGCGAAGTAAGTTGCTGCAGTGTATTTGCAACGTCTACAGTTACCACGGAGCTAAGTAAGCGAGCGATAACGGCTACTCTAGCAGGAAGCAATAACGCGCGCTCGGGATACAGAACCGCGCTATTTTTATTTTCACATTACTGTTGGTGGGTGAATTAGTGACCCAGTGGTGTTATTTAGTTTAAACGTGATTATTATTTTATTTTCATAAAATTACGATGGTAAATGACAGGTTAAGAAAAATAAGGATAAAATCTCCCAACCAGGGAGTTATCCCTGGTTGGGAGATTAAGGTTGAAGAGCTATAATTTTTATGTGAGCGGCAAAAAAGCATTATGTTGGCTAAAACAGTGTTTTTACTAATATTATACATATGTTACCTGTGTTATCTGGAGCAGACTGAGATAATAACATTCAAAGGACGAATTTTAGTTAAAGTACGGTACACGTGGCATAGCTCTAAGAATACATATACGCTAGCTCATAAATACTTAAGTCCCAAAAACCTAAATAATTGACCGTAAGTAAATATGGATCACTGTAAGACAACCCATGTGGCCATGACCATGAATAATCATCTCATAAAAAAATAATTAGGCCTTCAACATGAATTTAAATCTTTACAAAATCCTGATTCCCCTTTTAATAAGCCCTGAACATGAACAAGAAACCAAAGGCAAGAAAATAATTCTCATTTTGCGTGTACCAGTGAAATTGGCCCGCAGTGTACGACTACGGTTTTGTCTTACAATTTTGTGCTTTCGGTGCCAGCCTTTTGTTTAGTAGGATGAGAATAGCAATTAAGCCGTCTCATATGAATTAAAATAATCTCACCATTTTTTATAGATGCTTAGTCTTGGATATTTAGGTGATTTTGCTGGTGTAACAATAAAAAATAAATGGGAAGTGATTTTATTCCTGTAAGTAGGTTGGTACAAACACTTTTATACGTCAATAATATTTTTAAAACTAGAAGAAGTTGGTGTTTCATATCTAACTACTCTGAAAAGAAATGCCGAAACAAATTCAGAGGTTACAGTCTCTTTTAAAGTCCAGACATAATCTTGGTCGGATTATGAGAAGACCATATTATTATGGAAAATTGCAGTAGTGTTGAAAAGAATTTGTATTTAGATGCTTTCGATGTAATTCTTGTTAAATGCTCCCGTGCCTATTTCTTGATCCTAAAGGTACCCTTTTTTCTATGATTTTATTATGTAAACTCATAAAAATAACATTTAAATTTGTATCATTTTAATATTGAACTAATAAATTACGACCAACCTTGAGAATATCATTATTAATAACCATTGGTACGGCTTCTGATTTTTCACAAGAATTTTTTCTCGTAATTTGAAAGGCTTTGCCAGTAATATGATTACGTTGCCTAATTAATTTTTATACGATATCTCGTCTTTTCTATAACTGGGATGTACCCTAATGTAAAAGTACTCCTCGTTCATTTGAACAACCAATAATAAACTCGTATTTTGTAGAAACCGGTGAGTTAGTTACATAGCCTTCAACGATTACTTTAAAAAAGTTTAAATCAGAAAGCTAATAGTATAATTTTTTTAAACACTCGAGATTAAGTATCTCATATGTAAGTCATGCGAAAAATGTTTGACAGTAAAATAGTGCACAAACTGCGCCAATGAAATCAGCACATGATTTTGACCCTGTAGTGTATCTATTCAATAAATATGTAAACACTGTCTCGTGCACACAAGCGGAGGTAGCTGCTGTTACTAATGTCATCTGTCAGTCACGAGAATGACGGGAAACAGAGACGGTGAAGCAGGTCTGCACGGTAGCGCTTGATGTGGTGATGAGCCAGTGAAGGGATATTATTCAACTTAAATACGTAATCAACGTGATTCTCCAGACCCCATTTTTTTTAGATGGGAAATCATCAAATTACTTCTCCCGCTCTGGGCAGAGCGGGAGGGCGTGTCAGACTTTTACTGACTAAAACCCACCCGTGTTCCTTCAGTTACCCATATGCCAGGGCCACGGTATCTCGTTTGAACAATCTCGTGACCCTGGCAGGTACAGACCCCGTTACATTGCATTATATGTATACATAGAATAGCAATTCTTTTGTTAAATAACCTATTATTTTTTTCACTTGTTTTTTTAACCTTCTGGGGTTCAGAATTATGTGTTGGATTCATGATTACAATTTGCACGTTGAAGTCTCTGCCACCTTGTGTTGTATAACATTATATTCAGAAATAAACGGATTATTCTTGCACAAGAGAGTTCCGTTCACAATCCATCATACAGGAGATAGTGTCAAATGTATTTCCTCTACTAATAAAATGTAACGTCGGTTTGTTTGTGCGTTGTTTGATTAACAGGAAATGTTTGTGACATGGCGATATTGATGTTATTATATTATACATAGTGACACAACTGTAACCATGAATTCGGCACATGATTCTAAACCACCTAGCGTAGAACCTTTCGTCTGTTTTCAAATAAAAAAATAATAATTTCATGCAACAGAAATACATCAGCTGTGAAAATTTCAAATGTCTAACTATCAAAGTTCTTGAGATACACCCTTTGGGTACAGAACCCTAAAAAGAACTTTTACGGGGATTTTTTTCAAAAATAACGACTACAGACGAATTGAGAACCTCCTTCTTTTTGAAGTCCATTAAAATTATCTTTGATCTTTGATAAAATAAAACTGCAAAAAATATTTCTGTTTCCCAAAACACAACCTACGGGCAATGGTAGTTTGCGCATAATTCTCACATAAATAAACCACCCTTTCACTTCTTATCTCATACATTTGAGCACCACACCATACAAACACCCCTTTTCTTCAGTTGAGTAACAGTTTCGTAAGATAAGGGTCATGTTCCGCATTCAAAAACTACAATTAATCTTAGTCAATTTTAACTTTAATACACCAGCAGGCGGACCATGACCAATTCTATATCTATTCTATCAAGAATAGACAAAGTTCTTTCTATTCAATTCGACATCTCTTCGGCCCGAGCACGGGGCGACCCGTAGACTTGGGTTTCTATGAAGACAAAGACAGATATTCTTTCCATAGCAAGAGAGTCGTAACTAATGTAATTAAGGTGGATCCGCTAAGGACTTTTTCATTGAATAGTCATACAGTGGGATTAAACGATCTTAGAGTATTGTATTGATGATTATCTATACATCTATACAAATAAATAAAATTGGAGTGTCTGTTTGCAATATTAAGATAACCACTTTTTACTAAGTGTATATGGATGTATACACGGTACATATACCAAAACGACATTTTTTACAATTTTTGTCTGTCTGTCTATCTGTCTGTCTGTTCCGGCTAATCTCTGAAATGACTGGACCGATTTTGACGGTACTTTCACTGGAAGATAGCTGATGTAATTAGGAGTAACTTAGGCTACTTTAATTTTAGAATAATTCTTTTATTTTAGAAAAATAGCTGCATCAATTTCCGACATCCACGTGGGCGAAGCCACGGGCAAAAGCCGTTAATATAATCCTGTAAAAAAAATGTACCCCTAACTCCAACTCAAAAGTAGAGAAAAATTTGTTGCCATGCTCAACATCGTAGAATTTTGTCGATTGAAGAATATAAATATTTTCTCTCTTCAGTTTTAACATCGCCGCGCCATTTTGTCTATTCTTCCGTCGACAAAACTCGTTTCTATGGTGGTCATGCTACGCGTGCAGTTCCCAAGTATTAAGAGGCGTATGATCAGGTTTAGCTATACTAAACTACGTTAAACCACGGTATGATTGGTTTGTGGATAGGTAACAATCTTTATTATTAATTAACCATTCGTGCCACGGAAACCGTCTTCGTCAGAAACTCGAAAATTTGACAACCAGTCTTAAAGAAGTATTGTGTCACCCAGTAACTAGATTGAGGTGATCTTATAGGCAGTTGCTCTATCTAAAACACTGGTATTCAGCTGTATTCGGTTATAATAGAAGCCAACCTCAACATAGTTGGGAAATGGCTAGGCAGATGTTGAGGCCAGCGTAAGTGAAACTTCCTTGGTCAAAAACATGACAGATTGAAGAAAAAAAATCAACGTTTAAGATAATAATACCGACGTTACTGATGATATAGTTCAGAACGACCAGATGCGTAGTACATAAGCAAAAGAGTATGTAAGAATCGAAACACTTGGTTCTGTAGTTTCGGTTTAATCTCATGAAGAAAAAAGTGAGCCGTCGCGGGATGCCTGGCAGATGTGAAACATCGAAATTACTTTGTAAAGATAATATTTATAAAGCATACTTTACGAAAGGAAATAAATATGGTTTAATAAAAAATAACATATTAATTATATGTTAATTATCAAAATTTGGACTACTCTGTACCACCCTAGTCTGAAGCACCTGGTTTCAAATAAAAAAAGGATCATCAAAATCGGTTCACCCAGTTGAAAGTTCTGAGGTAACAAACATAACATCATATAGCGTGGCGATGCGTGGCCACAGCCATTCTCGCTACGCCAAAATTTAGGTTTACCCTCGCCTATAGATGTTTCACATCAAAAAGTGTGAGTTTTGGTATGAGTGCCAAGATACGTAGTTTATTTTGAAATTAAAGTTGATGATCCATTATATTATTATTAAATTACATCTCGGAGTGCAGAAATCACTTTAATGATTACCAAATCAATCCAGAATCAATTATTTCTTGGAATCAGTTTATGCTCCTATGTAATGGTATTGAAAATGTAATAATTACAGCCTAAATTGTAGCTTTGTATTGAATAAAGTCACAGTTTGGTTTGCTAATCGATAATGAATTAAACGACATTTTGAGGCTTTCACGTGGCTTTGATGATCACCTATTTACAATTAACATCAGTACCACAGTCGCTTTGAATATTGTTTAATCCAATCAACAGTAACAAAAGCGTAATTATACCTGAATGGTGTATTGAAATCCTGCTAAAATAGCATCTGTTTATTTGAAACCGATTTACCTGGATATAAGGTTTTACAATACTTTTGGATTTTTTTTGGTAACTGCTTGGAGTTTAGATTTAATCCAGTTTATTGGCTATAGAATCAGAATTAGTATCGGAATATATTTATTAATGAAATTATGTAGTTTTACATTTACTGCAACATGTTTTAATAATATGGTGGACTAAATATTCTTCGAATGTCATTCTTAACTAAGTGCAATCAATAAAAAAGTGATGTTACATGTTAAATCTTGTTCAGTTCCTATAAAAAAAACCGGCCAAGTGCGAGTCGGACTCGCTCGCCGAGGGTTTCGTACAAACCTGAAGGTATTCTCGGTTTAAAAATAAATGTTTTTTTTTTAATTTTATATTTCAGTTGATTGAATGTAAGGTAAATTGCGTTATACGATTTATGACGTTTTAAAAAAAAACTACTCGCTCGATCTCGTTCAAACCAATTTTCGGTGGTAGTTTACATGGTATTGTACAACATATCTTTTTTTTAGTTTTATCATTCTCTTATTTTAGAAGTTACGGGGGGGGGGGGACACACATTTTACCACTTTGGAAGCGTCTCTCGCGCAAACTATTCAGTTTAGAAAAAAATGATACTAGAAACCTCAATACCATTTTTGAAGACCTATTCATAGATACCCCACACGTATGGGTTTGATGAAAAAAAAATTTTTGAGTTTCAGTTCTAAGTATGGGGAACCCCAAATTTTTTTTTTTTCTATTTTAGTGTAAAAATCTTGATGTGGTTCACAGAATACATCTACTTACCAAGTTTCAACAGCGTAGCTCTTATAGTTTCGGAGAAAAGTGGCTGTGACATACGGACGGACAGACAGACAGACAGACAGACAGACAGACAGACGGACAGACAGACAGACATGACGAATCTATAAGGGTTCCGTTTTTTGCCATTTGGCAACGGAACCCTAAAAACCGAATCGTCTTGATTACAAATGGTAGTTTTAATTTGTATTGCCAAACTGGGCACATTTTAAGATTCGTAAGCTTATTTTACTATGATAGCTATTTCCACATGGGAGGGTCTACCAAACAAAACTATGAGTTTATTGCTTCATAACTGGTAAAGATTCGATACAAAAGTCTCAATCCTAACCGGTAACGATCCGTAACTCATCAACAAATTGTAACTGACAAAATTTGAGTGTTCTGTACTAACTTACCTATACGATTAGCGAAAAGAGGATCACAAGCAAATATCATTACAAAATGCACGAACCGTCGCCATGATCCATCTCCAAAACTAAAGTATTACCAACGACTTACCTCCAAATATTCAAGCCACATACACTATAAAACTTAGTAAGACCAATTTTACTGAAGACACCGCAAGTTGGCTGGGTAACGGGCTGTTGCATTGTTGCTAACTAGTTTCTAACTCATGTACTAACTATTTAAGGTAAACATACGGGAGAGATTTCTGTCAAGCAAGTTGGTTCTATTAACAGGTGAGGAAAAATTTTGCAGCGGAAAGACGTCTACAAATACATTTACATGTAGGTCTTTAACCTCTAAGTCCCTGAGATACCACATTTGGTTTCAGACACAATGGTTTTTAATTGTGTCTGTAATTACGGTAATTGACTGGTTAAGTATCCATCGGAATCAAAAAATTAGAACCGTGCACCTAGCTTCTGACATTTCCTTCTGACGTGCCCATGTAGGCTTATGTGAAATAAAAATATTTTGATTTGGTTTGATTATCGTGACCAGCACCCATCTTATACTGCCGGCATCCGTCGGCTTTCCGTGACCTGGCGTTGCTAGTAACATACATTTATGTGTTAGAGCAGAATTGCTGACTCTTCTAACACATTTAATTTTTTTTTTGTGCTAATTCTTCCACAAATATTTAGATTCTGATGACATTATATTAGGCATATTTGGCTCTGCTGGCTCGTTTGACATCAAGTGCCCGAAAACCAAAGTCGCCCGAAATAAAACTCTAAAGCTGGCATTACATACCTTACTCCACGTAGTGTTGCTAATGTCAACAGGCGGTGGGTACATCTTATTAGATGGACGATTGGCCATTTTATCCTAGTAGGTGTTAAAAAATATAATATTCAAAGACATCACCAAATATGCTCGCCACACTTAGCCGTCGTAAAAACTAATCAAAGCGTTATATTTATTCAGTATAACGCAAAGTTGTAAGTCTCACGCATCGCTCAACTTTGTATGAGCTAAGTAGGAGGTACCAACTTATGAAAACTGTACCGTAATCATTTTACATGTAAAGTAAGACGTGATATTAGTTTCCAAGCTAATGGGGTGTAACAACTCACATCATGAGAAAACTGTATCTACTTTGGAGCTTCTGACAAGCACTTCAATTGCTTTCCTTCATTTGTTTTATAGAAGTACCAAATCTCACACAAACACAAACTCGAACACGTGAATTTTGACGTGAAATATGGACTTCGCTATGGACTAATAACCAAGAGCCTCTAAAATTTTCCCATGAGGCTCTTGTTGGTTAGCTGGATCAAGGACTTGAATTGGAAGGCCGTTATCCTCGGTATGGCATGGATTGTGAAGTTTATTTTTCAAGACCCATTATCATTTGACGCTTGGACGACGAAAGTTTTGAAGAAACTACTGTTTTCATAGAGGTATTCGATTTCAATTGGTAACCACCATAAACGGATTATAGATTTATGTCTGGAACCACGGGTTATAGATTTATGTCTGGAACCAGAAAGATAAAGAAGCAACGTCTTTTTGAAATTGAAATAAAATGAGTGAAATCAATATAACTAGTGATCGCCCATTGGTCGAACTTCGACCGTACTTCATTTGAATAGAAATACATTATTAAATGAAAAAAATATATAATAATAAATGTAAAAAATAATATGGTTATATATGACATTCAGTAACACTATAGACAAATTGTTGACGCTGTACTACTGTGGAGAGGGTTCGCTGGCGGGATGGTGATGGCCAGGACCAGGACGTAGGTATAATGAGTAAAGAATACTTCTTCAGGACTCTCTTCTTTATTTTCTTAATACTTATTAACTGCTGGATATGGAATGAATTATCACAGAAAGCTCTGTTTTTATAGAATTTTCCCTATTATTTTTAATTAATTATGACAGTTCAAAATGTCATAATTATAACCAGCCTTTACAATCGTGAGGCATACAACGTCTACAGTTTGCACACGACACTATGTTTTGTATGGGAAACATACTAATGCCATACTTGACACTCCCCATAAAACAAAAAATATTTCTTATAAATCTAAACTAAATACCGTACAGTACCTTTGTACTCAATTGTATTAATATGCCTTATAACTCTGTTTTTTTTTACTGTGTGTACATAAATAATAAAATAAATAAATAAATTTCTTATAAATCTAAACTAAATAAACTACTAATACTAAAAAAAATAATTAATGACAAATATTCTCGATATGATCATAGATTTAAAAAATGTAATAGGTTATATATCTATAAAATTAATTTATTACCTATGGTTATACTTGACATTCAGTAAGACACAAAATTAATATTAAAGACAGATGTTCTTGATTGGACCACAGATTTGAACCATAAACAAAATAATATCTATGCATGTGTGTATTAAATACACGGTAATGAATAGTAGTGTGTGTGGTTCTCTATTGTGTGACCTAACTTTTTTATCCATAATCTACAGAGCCATATTTTTTTTTGTCCTAATCATCATTTGTCCGAATGATAACTTGCCCGAACTAAATGTCACATAATATCACATGCCATACAATTGAAATCCCTAAATATAATATGCCCTAAATCCGTTTGTCATAAATATTACTATCAATAACATACAAAAGACTTAAAACTGTTTTCCATAAAAGTTATAAGGTCTAAATTCAAATTATTTATGTTTATTTATCCTAATTATACTTTTAAAACAAAGTATTACGGAGTTCATTAAAAATGTCATTATTTTATCAAATTCAACTGATACAATACATGAATAGTAAAGATACAAAAGCATTATGGTATTTATCAAGGCCTGGCATGGCGCTGCATGTATTATCACTCAATAAATACAATATCACTCAATAAAACCGGTGACCGGAACAAGTGATTTTATTTCCCTCTAAGAAACATACAAACAAACACACACCATGCATGCAGCATGCATGCACGCAAGCAACATGCAATCGAGCGTGTAAGCAAGCATGCATCATGTAGCATGCAAGCAAGCATGCAGCGTGCAAGCGAGCATGCATGCAAGCAGGCAAGCAGAATTCAATCGAGCATGCAAGCAAGCATGCAGTATGCAAGCGACCATGCATCATGCAGCAGGCATGGTTTCTGTCACGGCTCCGGCACTGCGGGGCTTAGGCGGTCCCACGCGAGCTTATCGTCGCAGACGGTTTAACGATCACCACTGCCGCTGCTGAGGCTGGCCGGCCCAGCCGGCCAGCCTCAGCAGCGGCGGCGAGCGTTACAACCACCTGCTCCTCAGCTCGCGGGCCGCCTCGCCCCTCCGCGCCTACGCGATTTTAAATTACACTCTAGGGGTAGGGCAGACAAGACTACGTGGAGTCGGATTTACAGCGATTCGTTTCTGTCACTAAAACCTAACTTGTAGCATTTTTTTTACTACTAACGATTTTATTATAAATGAACATTCGGCATAATACAGTTTATATAATACAATACTTAGGACATATGACTTTATAACATGCAAAATTAGGAGACTTAATGATTATAGTTTTTGATATTATGACAGAATAGTTTTAGAAGCAAAGATAATTATGTTAAACAAAATTTCGACTTTTTGAATATTATGGTTACTGCCGTTTATAGCTAACGTGTTATGGATAATGATTTTCGGACAAACAATTTTAGGAGAAGAAAGGGAGTACTAGTGTGTGTAACGTGTTATTTATTGAAAATAATGTAATTTTATACATAATTTAAAAAAAATATTAGCATTCGTCACTTCTTCTCTGTATAAACTATAAGTGTGCGAAATTTCATACTCCTCCGTCCGCCCAATTTCCGTAAAAAGGGATCCAAAGTTTTCGCTTCACGTATTAATACATAGATAACTATGATTACAATTTCTACAGAATTTAATACAAATGTTACAAATGCAAAACTTAAAAGCAATACCTCCTTTCAAAACTTTGCACAAAAATGCATCCAAGTTATTTTCAGTTAGGCAAAGTTTTCCAAACAGTTGATACAGCAGAAGAGCGCGAGGCGCATTCGAGTGCGGAGCAGCGGTGTCTAAGGCATTTTGCTTCCTTTATGAAATCCTACGTGGGAATTTTGGGAAACTGTTATTGCAAATTCTGGTGGGGTCCCAGTGAACGATTTTACTCTACGAACGATTTTTTCTGACGAATCAAACATAACACCGGTTAATCCCGATGGTGCGGGCGTAGGCGGGTGTGGTAATGTAGTAAAAATACAGTTTGCCTTACAAGTCCTGAGAGGCGAGAAATATCTGCTTATAAAACTGACAAATTTCGGTGTAATTCCTTAAAATTCTTCTATGAGCGAATAAAAGTGTTCTTGAAAATAGACCTATGATAGATGTAGATTGTGGTGCTGGATGTAAACAATATCACCATCCCAATTCTTCCCGTGGGTGTTGTAAAAGACGACCAAGGGACTTACTAAAGAATGAGCAGCAGCTTTCTCTATACATTTTACCAGCACACTAAGATCGCCGACTCGTCTGGCAAGCGTGGCGATTATTGCAAACCTCCCTAAAAAAAAATGACAAACACCATAGAAAATCCGCTCCTAGTTCCTAACCGTCCGTCTACCCTGGGTAACAGTAATGGTAGCGGTCAAGGCTACGGTGCTTTTGGGGGAGACATGTCTAGCAATGGACGTCTTTTGTCTAAAACGATGATGCTAAAAATAGCGCAGTGCCGTATGGAAAAAACTATGCTGGCACCTCTTACCTTAACTGCAAAACTTTATCATTTATACAAACTTGTATGAAAAATGTTTTCACTGCAAGTGGGAACATACCTCACCACTATAGGAATGTGTGAACAATATTAAAAGTTTGTACGTTTAACAAAACGTGGCTCCGCGGAGATCCTTATTTTCCTTGCAAACATTTTGTATGTTATTGTAAGTTTTATGATCACAAAAAGTGGATTACTTTCAGTACGTGTGGGTAAAGAACATTATTCTAGAACGGTCGTAAATGTAATTTGTGAGGCCGTAGTATCTAATGGAGTAAAACAGTCTGGAATTGTCCCACTAAAAGGCAATTAAGGCTGTTCTCACACAGAGAAGAAACAGCAATAAATCACGACCCTTGATCAGTGTAATAAAAGCCCCACAGCAGTGTGAAAGCCCCTTCTTAACTCAGAAAGAGAATGGCGAAGCATTAATTGTTAATAACCGCGCTTGCTTTGTCAGGGTTGGCGATTTCAGATCATTGTAAGTGTTTTTCTCGATGTTATAAATCGCTCTTAATCCGCGAAGTCTAAACTAATGTTATAAAGAGGAAAGATTTGATTATTTGTATGTTTGTTTGTTATAGATAAACCCCAAAACTACTGAATCAAATTAAAATAAAATCTTTAACTTATAGAAAGCTACATTATTACCAAGCAATATAGGCTACTTTTGTATCGAAAAAATGCACAGTTCCTGTGGGTCACGTGGACGAAGTCGCGGGCGAACTGCAATCTACAATAACTTTAGGAGAGCTTGTGACTAAGATACAACAGCTGCAAAGGTCGATTAATCCGGTTAAGCTACGCTGCATGCGGTTGGTTTTGTGGACCGTCTATACCTAATTGCATAAGATACATGAACAAGGTGGATTTATCCGGTACAAGTCTTAGTGTCTACCGATTTATATCGATGTGTGTTGTTTGTTTGCCTTGGAAAAAAAATACATCCCAACACTAAAAAAATATTTAACGTAAGTGCTGTTCGGACACTTAATACAATAACGATAAATTGTTCCACCGAACCGCACGTTACAGAATTTTTTTTCAGTGCTGTTAGTGGAAGGTCTCAAGTGCGGTTCAGGCAAGTGCTGTTCAAATCAGTGCTGTTAGTGGAATACCTCGTCTTTACATACCAAGACCCATTCGTGCCTCAGAAAGCACGTTAAGTCGTCGGTTCCGACGATCTTTTGTGGATCTTTAACAGTCGTCGGATTACCAGTCTTGCCAAGGCGTATCGTGTTACCCAGTGTGTAAAACGACAATTGTAGGGGTCAGATACGCACTCACTCCATATAAAATATAACGGGACACAGTTTTCCTTCGAAGCAAAAGAAAAGAAAATGGATTTGGATACTGTCAACATTCCTTGCTACTCGAAAATGCAAAACACTTTCAAGTTCCACACAACAGCGTCACTACTTCCACCGCAAAAGAAAAAAAAAAACTATTCCGTCAAAATCGACACACGCTCCTACCGACAGCAAACAATAACAATAACAAATATTTGCATCAAAGCAAAAACGTTTCTCGAACTACAATATTTGCCATCCCTATGAGGTAAACATGCTCAAAAGAAAAGAATCCAGTTTAGCGTGAAATAGGGAAATTCCTTATAGAATGTTCGTGGGCGGGTCGACGTTGATACATCGTAAAGAAGATGTGCATGCAATCTTGAGAGTGTATTTACTTATAGGGGTGTTCAAGGGTCTATCGAAGAATTACAGTAGGTCTAAATAAGAATAGAAATGGGCTAGCAACGGGTCGGGACACTATTTATTTATTCATTTCACACTTACGTCGAACAGATATAAATCAATCGTCGTTGTAGATACAATTTGCATGGTTATTTCTTCAAAATACCATTTTAGATACCAACCTACATGGTCGTCACATGATTACCAACATGATGGAGTGAAATTCAAAAGAGACTGTCCTTGCGCTTGTTTCGGCTTTTTTCTCAAAGTAGTCAAATAGAAAACATCGACTTTATCTAGTTTTAAAAATATGATTGATAAATAAGGTGGAGTTACGGAAAGAAAATCAATTATATCTTTAAAGTATCCTAAAGTACTTAGCCAAGTTTTGAATAAAATTATTTTTAATTTTGATAATGATGTACTACTAAGTTACGGCATTTTTTTAATGGAAAAACTCTTAAGCTGTACATACTTTAAGTGGGTGTAATATCACAAGCCTACTCCAGAAAAAACCTCTAGATCATACAAATATGATGTGCGGCAACAAAACCCACATCCTTTACAGTTAATTTTGAACTGTTCTAACCGTATCAAGCAAGATTGATAGATGAATTATTGTAGGATATCAAAAAACAGGAGTGTTATAAATTATAATCCATGATTCATGCATCTAAAATAAATTTTGTTTACAAATAAACACGTAAATTATAAATGATTTTATATCTGAAAATAGGTTCATACAAAACAAACTTGTATTCCAATTCAGTACTGTAATTGGTTTAAAATTTTAATAAGAGACGCCGTAGCTATCGTCTGTACCTATCTCCTTACAATTAATTTATTAGCCAAGTTTACCTTATGTAAAGTTGCGAAGCAGGAAATGCGGACAAGGGTGTGTTTTCTAAGGGAGTTGAAAGCGGGAAATGTAATTTAACTTTGATTGTAGTTGTAACATTATCGGGTGGATTACAAGCGGTGTAGAGCTTCTTGAAAAGAGAAGTTTTTAAAATATTGCTAGTAATATGCGTGTTTGGGATTTAAATGTACGTTGTTTCTTGATATTTTTCTTGTACTCATTGCATCTACCTCATAATAACTTCATTGAATTTCTCAGTAGCAGCCTTTTTTAACTGACTTCAAAAAAAAGGAGGAGCGATTCGACTGTATTTTTTATGTTTGTTATCTCAAAACTTTTGACTGGGTGAACCGGTTTTGATGATTCTTTTTTTATTTGAAAGCTGGTGCTTCTCATCTGGTTCTATCCAAATTTGTTGTTTTTTTGAAAAAAGTCCTTTTTTTCTTTTGTGGATGGGAAATCATCAATTGCCGTCTCCCGCTCTGAGCTCAGGGCGTGTCAGACTTTAACTGACTAAAACCCACCCATGTTCCTTGCCACGGTAACTCTTTCGATCAAATCTCGCGACCCTGGCAGCTCAGTAGCAGCCTGGAGCTTGGATTTGTGCCCGGTTGATGGCAAGAGACTCATCCTCTGTTACATGGGACTTAAAACTTTTTAACAAAAAATTAAACCGCCGAAAAAACTGAAAAGCTTAAAATAATAAACCTTAAAATTATGAGTCGGCGCTTTGAGTGATCTTTGTTCATTGATTTTTCAGAGCCGACTCAAAATTTTAAGGTTTATTATTTTATGCTTTTCTTTTTTTTCGGTGGTTTAATTATTTGTTAAAAAGTTTTTATTTTATAATTTTTTGTGACTTTAATGTACTAATAATACTTGGCAAGGTATATCCTATCCAACAAAAAAATAACTATTAAAATCGGACTACTCTGTATAAAGTTATGCGTGGTTATACATTACAATCAGTGAGTGAACAATCAATCATCCCCTGTTTTCCGACCCTTAGGGTTCGATTTTGTTTTCCAAATTTATATGGGACCACCTTGAAAGTATACCCTTTCCAACAGAAGAAGAATTGTTACAACCGGACCACTATGTAAAAAGTTATGCGTGGTCATACATAAAAAAAAATATATATATACGCGTCGAATTGAGAACCTCCTCCGTTTTTTTTCGTCGGTTGAAAAATAAACTGCAAAATATGTTTGTACTATAAGTACATGTCTTACCAAACCGTTAAGGGAATATAGGCGTTATGTTATGTTGTTTGTAGATATCAAGTTTAAGCCGTTTAGCTGGACGACATTATTGTTCTGTTCAAATTTAATCAAGTCCACTGAGATAGACAAAACAGAGCAGTGGTGACACAGTAGTATTAGCACCGAATTACGAGTGAGTTTAGTTTCGTCACCACTACTCTCAAAACGATGAAGGTAAACATTGTGAGGAAACTGGCTAATACTAGAACTAAAAATAAGACATGACATCTACAAACTCAGGCCTGTGTTTTGGATTATGGCCCATACCCTCTCACAAAGAGGTGGAATGTGTCTCAGCAGAGGGAAAATTACAGGCTGATTGTGTTCTGAGTTAGACGCAATAATGATCCAAAATGGAACAATAATTTTAATGAACACCAAGACTAACTATCAGAAGTAATTGCGGTAAACATTGTAAAAACAACATACTTATACTGTAGCATATGTATCTATTATATATATCTGAAATCAAAAGGCTTTAATAGTACTTTCGGTTATTAAGGAGCTATTTCCAAGAACCTGAAATGGGCCATGGAATTCTGGGAGAGAATTATTATCAATTTTTTCTCGCTCCCATCAAATAGGTCGAATTGTTATAAATCACAGCGAAATATGGGTTTACTATATAACCACACGAAGTATTAAGTATACCCACCCCGGCTGGAGGCCTAAAAAGGTAACTTTTTAGAACTCTACCATCCGTTTAAGTAGTAAAAATCTTTTCAGGATTAACTCCGAGATGCCAGACAAAAAAAAAAGAAAGTTACGGCGAACGAGATTATTATTAAAAAAGATATTTATTTGAATTAAAACAATGTTTATTGATTGAAATGTTCTACAAGACTAATTTACAATTATGATATTTCTATTAACTAAAACGTATTACTATAATTTACGAATCTGCAATTGTGCAGTTTAATATTGATGCACGGACGCATCCGCTGCATTAGTCAGCGGTTACGTTACTCAGGCGATTGCCTAACTCCTCCCTCCTTAAGATGGAAGCGCGTCCCGCAGCTTCCCGCAGCGTCCTCGGTCCGAAGTTCAATCTGTTTCTCTGGGCGTCGCCGATTCCACTGCCAAAGCTTCCATAGCAGAATTGTCATCAGGATGAGGTACAGTCCTAGTGTTGACCAACTGGGCGTTGCCATCATAGTCTGCCAGTCAATTGTGAGTTCTTGTAAGTTGTCGGCTCGTTCTATCAGTTCGTGGATGCTGTCCAGTGATATATCTTCCAATTGTAGGTTGGAATGGATGTTCTCCTCTGTAATCACGGCTTTACTGGGTAGTGGTATAATTTTGTCTACTGCGACAGTATTGATGTTTGTTGTTAGTGTTCGGTTAAGAACTTGAATTTGGCAATCGCTTGTAATACTGGCGATGTGTATTCCTGATATCCTCTTGTATTCAGATTTAGTTCCGCATTTACTTCTTAGGACCTCTTCTTCCTTCATGATGATAAGCCACTTGTTGTCTTGGAGTTTCTGGATTCTTCCTTGTTTGAGGTCTATCTTGGCCCGTGTGCAGTTTGCGTTTTGGTGTTTTACAAGGGATATTATGCAGTCTTCTGATTTAACAACAGGCTGGGTGTTCAACGACGTGCAGAGTTGTGTGTCTTGTGTGATCCGTTTGCAGTCTTCCTCTAGGTACGAGTACTCGTTGGTGCCTAGTACAAGGTATTTGGATTTAGGAATAATTGTCAGGTTTGGCTTGTCGGGAATGGAGTACAGGTGGATTAGGTCGTATTGGTTTGTATCGATGGAAGGGATATCTAATATAAATGTTAACGTGTGATCTGTGCTATACGCTTTTACACTAATAGACTTCTCCAAGCTATGTATATTATTAATAGTAACGCTATCCACTGGTCTAAAATTGTATGATTTCTGAAAAGCTAACATTTCGTTTATAAGAATGTGTGGGGATACAATGCTTGGATGCATGACTTCTAACTGGGCAAAAGTCATGGCGTCTTCTAAAATTACTAGCTTATCTAACAGCAATTGCAGACTGAAATCTATTTTATATATAAATCTAGAAAGTGCAACCTATTTACTATAACATTATTATTAAAAGTGGTATTTCTTAGCATTAGACTTAATTTTTTCTGGTTCTCGTCTAACACCTTAATCTGTTTACTATAGCACTTACTTCAACTGCATGTTTTGCTATGAATAATGATTGCTTTTGAGACAAATTAATTTTATTTACTGAATTCTGTAATTTTGATATTTCGTTTTAGAATTTAATAGCATCTTCATAATCTAAATTACCTGTTATAGTTTTAACGATGGAACCTAGGCCGTTAATAAAACCACGTCTAAACCTATGGTGCGGTGTAATAAAAACTATTTTCTTACCTATTAAGTTTAAGCTATTATCTATTTGATCTTTGTATGCTTTATTTAGTTGTTCATTATTTTCAGCAGCTTTAGTATTGGCATATAAAGACATAAGTTTTAAAGTTGTTTCGTGTAAATAGGATATGTTATACACGCAGGCCAAACTAAACGTATCTGCTTGCTTCAAAATTTGACCTTGTTGTAATAAAAGTATGCCATTGACGTTATCTACGGGGTTAAGAGTCAGGTTGGCAGTTGCGTAGAGCAAGAGGGTTCCTGTGATGAAGGTCCTGGAACAAGATGTTGTCTTCGTAAAAGTTTGAAATGAACTCTGATGGATTTTGAGTTGGGGTGGTTTCCTATGATTTCAGCAATATTGTTAGGATGAAGGTGAATAATCTTATACGGACCTTTAAATACTGGTTTCGTTTTGTCGCTCCTCGTAGTCTTTGCAACCTGTTTATATACTGTTTCACCTACCTTAAACGTGATCTCTTCAGCAGCCTGATTCCGTTTTTCTATTACCTGCTCTTTATTTTTAGATACGTGGGCTGCTATGCACTCCTGTACTGCTTCTGCATTTTTGCGATGGTTATGGACATAATCCTGATAAAACTCTTTAGGATAGTAGAGTTCTAGTGGATTTCTGGATGCTGTATGACCAAATAAAAGCTCACGCGGTGTATAGCCTGTTGTAGAATGAATGGCATTATTGTAGGCAATAATAGCGTACTTCATCAGTAATTGTATAGGGTCATCTTTATTTGTCATTCTCTGAATTCTGATTATTTCAGCAATGGTAGAATGAAATCGATCAATGGGTGAGTTTGAATTCGGATTATAAGGAGTCGTGAAGTGTATGTTAATATCGTGAGACGCACATATTTCCTTTATGACGTCGTTGTCGAATTTCGTGTCTGAGTCAGTAGAAATTTTTAGAGGTAATCCTAGTACGGAAAATACTTGTAATAAAGCTTCTGCGATATGAACGCTGATTTAAGCATTTAGCGGTACAGCCTGGGAAAATTTTGAAAAATTATCTATAATTGTCAAGAAAGTCGCGCCTCCAGTGGAATATAGGTCCATAAACAGATGTTGAAACGGTTTCGTGGGTGTTTCCGTTAACGTTAGTGGGGGTTTCAAAGGATTTCTTTCGTATTTGGCTCTTAAACACATGTCACATTGATTAATGAATCTTTGAATTGACAATAGCATATTAGGCCAGTGATCGTTTCGGTGGAGTTGTTTGTACGTTTCCTGAATACCTCTATGCGATGATTTACCCTCGTGATGTCGCTTAATGAGTTCTTGTTGCTCAGTTTTGTTTTCAACAAGGGTAACCCGTGACGTACATCGTATAAGTTTAGGACTTCTGTCATAAAAAATTGTAGTGTAGACTCTCGCGAAGGACGAGTACAGATTTTCATCGTAGAAATAGCAGTGGAAGATACGGTCTGCTATTGTGTGCTCTTAAGGAACCTGATGATTTCGGGTTCCGTATTGTTTACGGGGATAAAAACATCTTTAATAACAGTCCCAGAGTTAGTTGATCTATTGTCTACTCTATATGTTGAACCCGGGGTAGACCTAATATAGAATTGTCTCAGTTGTCTATCTATTGCATCGGATAAAATAGGAATGCCGTTGTTTTCATTATCGGGTTGGGTATGATTTGTCGAGACTAATTGGTCAGGGTCGACTGTAACAATGCTCATTGAGTCTGTTCTGTTGTCAGTGTGGGAGTGGTTAGCACTTCTTTCTTCTACGTCATTATTATTACCAGGGTCGTTATTATTGTCAATGGGTACATCGGTATTATTATTGCTAGGTCCGTCATTGTTGTCGTCTCGGTCGTTATTTGTCTCTGCTTGTCTACGAGCGTTCTCAAATATTCTGTTTATAATCTCGTCGTCATCGTTATCGTCAAAATTGACAACTAGGGAATCTATGCTGTTATGAAAGATTTTGGCTCTGGATAATGCATCAGCGTTGGTGTTTTGTTTACCCTTTTTATAAACTACTTTATAATCGTACTCCGCTAGCTTTAGTTTCCAACGTGTTAGCTTTGAGTTGGGATCTTTTAAAGACATCAGCCATGTCAAAGGTCTGTGGTCTGTATAGATAGTGAATTTCCGACCATACAAATAAGGCCTAAAATATTTGATAGCCCAAACTATCCCGAGTAGTTCTTTCTCTATAGTCGAGTAACGAGTCTCTGTTTCTGATAAAGTTCTTGTAGCAAAAGCTACGGGCTTATCAGCACCAGCATTGCCTTGCGATAAGACCGCGCCTAATGCAAAGTCAGATGCATCCGTTGTCAAGATAAATGGTTTATCAAAGTCAGGGTATTGTAATATTGGGGCATTGGTTAAAATTTGTTTACACTTGTCAACTGCGTCTAAAAATTCGTTACTGTGAACAACTTTTGCATTTTTTAAGACAGGCTGTTAGCGGTTTTGTAAGTTTCGCAAAATCTTTAATGAATTTTCGGTAATAACCTACTAATCCTAGGAAAGACTTTATGTCTTTTTGTGTTCGTGGTACGGGGAAATTTAAAACTGCTTTAATCTTGTCTTTGTTAGGTTGTAGTCCTTGGTGAATCAATTCATGTCCTAAAAATTCACATGTTTTTGTAAAAATTCCGACTTGTCTAATTGCACTTTGAGGTTATGCATTCTGAATCACTGAAGTACTAACTTGAGTTTTTCGTTATGATTCTGAAGTGAGGTGGCTGTAATTATGACGTCATCTAAATAGGTAAAAACGTTATCTATTCCTTTAAGAATATGGTCCATACGCCGCTGAAAAGTGCTTGGAGCATTTTTCAATCCAAACGGCATTTTTAAGAACTCATAGTGACCTCTTTTTGTAGTAAACGCTGTTTTTTTTATGTCGTTGGGGTGCATTTCTAGTTGATGATAGCCACTTGCTAGATCAAGGGTGGTAAAATACTGTGCGCGCCCTAATCTATCAAGTATGTCGTTAACATTTGGTAACGGGTACTTGTCTTCAACAATTCTATCATTCAGTCGTATGTAGTCTATAACAAGTCTCCATTTGACTTTCCCTGAAGCGTCGGGTTTTTTTGGGACGATATGGACAGGGCAAGACCAGGGTGAAATACTTTCCCGTATAATTCCTTGTTTTAGTAAATTATCTATTTGTTTTTTTTTAATTTTGGCACGTTGTTGCGGAGCTTGTCTATAGTTTCTAACAAAAATGGGTGTGTCGTCGATAAGTCTTAATTCATGTTTTACAGTGTGTGTGAAAGATAACGGTATGTTCTCCGAGTAAAATACGTCGCGATATTGATAGCAAATTTTGGTAACCTCACGTTTTTCTTCCTCATTCATATGACTGGTTCTAATTTTCTTTAAGTTTTCGTAAAGTTCTTTGTCAATGTCCGTTTTAGTTTGAAGGTTGTTAATTTTTCAACCGACGAAAAAAAACGGAGGAGGTATGACCACGCATAACTTTTTACATAGTGGTCCGATTGTGACAATTCTTCTTCTATTGGAAAGAGTATACTTCCAAGGTGGTCCCATATAAATTTGGAAAACTAAATCGAACCCTAAAGGTCGGAAAACAGGGGATGATTGATTGTTCACTCACTGATTGTAATGTATAAACACGCATAACTTTATACAGAGTAGTCCGATTTTGATAATTCTTTTTGTGTTGGATAGGGTATACTTTGTCAAGTATTATTAGTAAATTAAAGCCACGAAAAAATATAAAATAAAAACTTTTTAATAAAAAATTAAACCGCCGAAAAACTGAAAAGCATAAAATAATAAACCTTAAAATTTTGAGTCGGCGCTGAAAAATCAATGAACAAGGATCACTCAAAGCGCCGACTCATAATTTTAAGGTTTATTATTTTATGCTTTTCAGTTTTTCGGCGG
The DNA here is from genome assembly GCA_932294355.1 of Aporophyla lueneburgensis. Taxonomy (NCBI): domain Eukaryota; kingdom Metazoa; phylum Arthropoda; class Insecta; order Lepidoptera; family Noctuidae; genus Aporophyla; species Aporophyla lueneburgensis. The sequence goes on along the minus strand of OW028737.1, from coordinate 32,362,558 downwards.
TTTAATTTTTTGTTAAAAAGTTTTGTGTGTTTTATTTTGATTTATCAATTGTGGCGGTAAAGGTTCAATGGGTAGATGGCAATTGTTACTAGTTACTTGTTCTTTATCGGTTAAGTTAATTATCGATGTTTTAAAAATTCAATTTTTTACCGTTACTACCGCGGCGGGTGACTTAAGCCCTATAAACCAATTAAAGTCGTCACAGATATAGTTACCGTCCATATAATTCGTTTTTACTGTTATAAACTTTTCGCAATTCAGTTCAATTTTAAGTCTCTTTACTGGATAATCAAAGTGAATTGGTATTTCGGTATTATAAGTTCGCAGTAACTTATTTTTAAAATCTATGTTACACCCTAATTCTTTTAATAAGTCCATCCCTATTAGTCCTTTATACTTTGGGTCAAAATCGAAAAGTAAAAATGTATGATATATGTCTGTCTTAAACAGTGGGGGTAAAGGTAAAATAGCAACGTGTTCATGACGAGTAACAGCATGCGCAGTTTTTACTTGGAATGGCTCGCGCTCAACGCAATGTTCAAAATTAGTACCGGCTATTACGTCAGGTGATATCATACAACGCGAAGCTCCAGTATCTAATAAAAATTTTCCTTGAAATTCCGGCAACTCTATATAAGGGAGATGGTCTTTACCTTGGTTGTTGAGGTGAACAGTCTTTACTAGCTTTGATTCAATGGCTCCTCGTCCTGGGGAAAATCCTGATGGCTTGGTCCATCTATAGGCATGTCCTGTGTGTAGCTGCCGTCTTCACCAGTAAGCTGTAAATTATTTTTTATTATACTCACTATCATAGTAGGCATTGTAGTCAGGGTAACACTGTTCTTGGTTGTGCTGTGTATAAAACATTTCTTCGGAAGCAAAACGCGGTACTTCGGGCTTACTTACCGATCTCATGGTGACGTCAGACACCTTTTTGTGGCGGGTTCACCTGCTGACGAGGCTTATTTGGCTGAGATCTAAAATTACCTGAGTTTCTGATAATGCCAGAACCACTAGGTCTTACGTTACCTGGAGCGGGTCTTCCTTGGGGACCTTGGGGTATGCTTTGACCCCTTTGTTGTCTCTGATCTGTATTCCAGCTATTACGCGGAGGAAAGTTATTATTTAGCGATACCATTTGGTTTGGCTTGGGTATTTCTTTCGGTTTGTTTTGGATGGAAAGTGTATTAAAACTATTATTGAATCTATTGAATGCTAAACATGCCTCTTCTTGCCTAGCCGCTACTATAGCTGCTTCAAGAGTCGTAAGTTGAGCAATCCGCACGCCGATAGAAACGTGAAAGTCCAAATGGTTAATGTATTGATCTATGACCATACTCTCATAGTATGACTTATCCGTATGCTTACCTACTACGTTTAAGGTGTCTAAAATTTCCCGTAGTCGTTTACCAAACGTCTCAGCATTTTCATTTTTATTACGACGTAAACACGTTAGTTCTTGCATCAGCTGTATTTCATTACGCGGTTCCCCTAATCTACGCGTTAACGCAGCCTTAATTGTCTGCCAACTATCCACTGTTTCGTCGGATGCTTTTACACTGATCGCCGAACCGCTTAATTTGCTTTTAATTAAACTAACAATAGCAGGGTTTGCCCTAACTTGTGGGTCCAGTAATGCTATAACATTTTCAACTTCTCTAATAAAGTAATTTAACGTTTTAGGATTGCCATCGTATTTTGGCAATAGCTCTGAAACGAACTTGAAAGTCGCTAGATCACTGCTTGCCATAGCCATCGTATCTTAATTTGTTAAAAGGAATAAAAAGTGCTATACTGAGCTTAAAGAATACTGTTCAATATTACACTGACCGCAAAACGCCGGTATATGCCTGTTTCCTGGATCTCTCCAGAGCCTTCGACCTTGTGTCATATGATGCGCTGTGGAGAAAGCTGGGGGACAGGAATGTACCGGCGGAAGTTCTAAAAACCCTGCGGTATTGGTATGCAAACCAGACCAACCATGTAAAGTGGTCCAGAACGTTCTCTGAGTCGTACGGGTTGGAGTGCGGTGTGAGACAGGGTGGTTTGACGTCTCCCAGGCTCTTCAACCTGTATGTAGATGATCTCATAGCCGAGCTCAGCAGTATGCGTGTCGGCTGCCGGGTTGGTGGTGTTAGTGTTAACAACATTAGCTACGCGGACGACATGGTATTGCTGGGCCCGACTGAGGGGTCTATCAAAGATATGCTGAAGGTTTGTGAGAAGTACGCCGGTACGCATGGTCTGGTTTATAATGTCAGAAAATGCGAATACATGGTGTTTGGGGCCGCCGGCAAGTGCCCTAACTATACTCCTACTTTCACCCTAAATGGCATGAGCATTAACAAAGTGGATCAATTTAAATACTTGGGGCACATGCTTACCGACGACCTTAAGGACAATGTTGACATTGAGAGGGAACGTAGGGCACTGGCGGTCCGAGGTAATATGTTGGCCTGTAGATTCTCCCGTTGTAGTGACCAAGTCAAAATCACCCTATTCAAGGCTTTCTGTCAGGGTTTGTACGCGGGGGGTCTATGGGTCAGCTACGCCAAAAGATCGCTAGATGCCTTACGCGTCCAATATAACAATGTTTTTAGGATGCTGTTGGGACTGCCCCGTTTCTGTAGTGCATCAGAGATGTTCTCGCAAAACCGAACTGACGGGTTCCACGCCCTGATACGCAAAAAAGTTGCTTCACTGATGCATCGGACGGCGGTCAGTAACAATAGTATCCTGAAAACAGTGGCGGAGAGTCCTTACTCCCCTGTTCTGAGGCATTTTGTAGAGAGGATGGTCAACTAGGTAGCTGTTCTCTTGCTTGATCATTCTCTGCGCAACCTGCCTCGGAAACTTTTGTGTGTTGCCGATATTGTTTGTGTATTGATTACTAACATTAGTTATAAGTTATTTTTTCACTAACAAGATGGATTTTATTGTTGTCCAAAATTGAATAAATAAAATAAATTAAAATTAAAAAGAAATAAATTCTAGTGCACTCTAAAATACTATTGAGATTACGTCTAAAAAAATTATTTCGTTTTAAATACTGCCTACTCTCTAAAAGGTTAGCTTGAAGTTATTTTAATTGTGTTATACGAACCACGATTATAGCGAATGCGTAAACAAGTGAATATATCTTGTTACAGAATAAACTGCTGAAATGCGAAATGTATACCGCGCACGACGCTATTGTGAATGAGTGATTTGAAGACCGCATGCTGTGACCTCCTCCAGCCTAATTGGAAGCGGATTGTTGCCAGGAGAATACTCATAACGTCACGACACGATACACATACACTCACTTACATACATATCTCCAGGTTGGCACCAGAGCAGTATGAGGTAAGTTCCTTTGTTTGTATATTGTATCTTGTACTTGTATTGTCTGCTCCGCGTACGGCGGACAGTACGCTAGCCACTCTTGTCTCCAGAGCCCCCCATCAAAAACTTCCACTGCGCAATTGTATTGAGGTTCGGCCTGGCAGCGTACATTTTGGTATTCAGAGCGCGGTTATAAGACATAACCAACAAATTGGTAATTTACAGTGAGCTAATTACTTGGCAGTCTCTATAAGGGAAGTAGTAATGCGCTGTAAATGTTTGTTAACTATGATTGCTAGTTTATTTGAAATAATTTGTAAATTTGTTGAGACGGGTAACCTGATGTTGCCAAGGTCAGCCGGGCTAATAAAGTGGATTGGATTGGGCTGTGGTGCAGCCCCTTGTTGTAGCCCCTTTTTGTGTCTGATCTGTGTTGTATTGAATGTCAGGAAGACATTAAAATGTTGAGTTTGTACCATTGATATGGTTATTTGTGAATATTAATATTTGAAATTGGCAATTTTGAGTATAACCATTGTTTTGAATTGGAATAAAGGTTTATTATTGTACCAAATGAACGTTGTTTGGCTGATGTTCATATTGCATTGATTTTGGGGTTACCGGTCATTACTGGTTTGTCAGCATTGCGTACTGACCTGTTGAACCCGTTGGTGGTAGCGACCAACGCTTTAAAGCGATTGGACTTGCCGGTGGACCAATGGTCTTACCCTTTGGTGCATGTTGTGCTGCGGCTTCTTGCCGATTTGAGGGCTCATTTCGAGCAAAGGTATGGTGGGGATAGTGTTACACATCTCCCCCCATTTGGTGACCTCGTCCAATTTTTGGAGGATGAGTGTCGGTTTGTGGACAACTCTGGCGTTGCCACTGAGTCATGCCAGCCGTCTTCCCGGCCACGAGACCAGGGACGGACTAGGGCTCGCGGGCCTGTTGATGGTCGCCCCGCCGCTCGTTTTGCTGGCACCCAGAGTCGTCCTGGTTGTGAGTTTTGTAGGGACACGGGGCATGGCATGGCAACTTGCGCGGCCTTTTTGAAGTTGCACGTGAGTGCCCGCCGCCGAATTGCCAATGCACGCCGCATGTGCTTCTCTTGTTTGGGGGCTCACTTCCATCGGGACTGCCCCAACCCCCGCCCTTGTAGAATTTGTAGGGGGTCCCATTTGGACATATTGTGCGCTAACGCGAACCACGCTGGCAGACCAGCCTCTGATGAAGGTTCGCGTACGGGGGGGTACCATGGAGTTGGTCATCGGGCTTCTGCCTCGCCGGTTCAGAACCGGGGAGAGGCCCGCAATTTTGAGCGCCGCACTCCACCCCCCGCGCAAGTTGATTGGGAGCCGCGCGACCGCCATTTGGTCTCCCCGCGTAAAGGCGATTACGCAGTTGTTGCTAGGCAGCGCTGGCCAGACCAGCACCGCCTTCCCTCCCCTCCATTGGCGGAACGTCCCCGGTTGGAGTCACGCCCCCCGCCATTCGGGCATCCGGTGGGATATGCCCTTCCAGCGATGGCGCGTGGCTCGGGACACCGCGCGGACGAGGAGTTTGAACTCCATCCTCGTCGGGAAAGACTTGGGTCTGGGTGTGGCGATCGGTCGCCGCCCAGACATTGTTAGGACATTGGCGCCTGCCCCGCTAAGGTACCCCTCAGATCGACACGGTTTTGTTGCCAACGGCATCGGTCGGGTCTGGGGGCCCACGGGGGACTCTGTTGTGGTCCGTGTCATTATGGACATGGGAGTCCAGGGTTGCCTTTTGTCTATTGTTTTGTTGTTTTGTTTGTATTGTTTTGGGCAAAATTGTTTTGTTTGTGTATTGTTTTGGTTAAAATGTTTTCTTCAGCGCCTTTGGACTGCGGGACTTGGCTGGGACGAGCCAATTCGGGAAACCCTGTTGGAAGATTGGCTCCAATCTGTATCCGCACTCCCTGCAGTCAACGAGGTCGTGTTACCCCGCGCTATCCTCCCCCCTGGGAGCTACACTGCTACCCTTGTTTGTGATGCGTCTTCGCACGGTTATGCAGCTGTTGTTTGTCTGCGCACCGTCTGCGCAACAGGCCAGGTGAATTTGTCACTGGTCTTGGCCAAGAGCAAGGTGGCCCCCCTCCGGATGGCACTGACCATCCCTAAGTTGAATTGTCAGGGGCGGCGCGTCTTGTGCGTCTATTGAACCATGTTGCTCACACTTTGGGTGGAACTGTGGATATTCGGGTTTCTTACGCCTGGACGGATAGTCAAATTGTTTTGTGTTGGTTGAAGACGTCCGTCCACTCTTTGGAGGTCTTTGTTGCGTACCGAGTGTCCCAGATTCAAAATTTTGAAACGCCTTTGATTTGGAGGATGTCGGGTCCTTTGCCCGGGCTCAAGGTGCTCGCTGTTGGAACGAAGGACCCTGATTTTTTGTTGAGTCGATTTGGCTCCCTCGACAAATTGTTGAATTGTTGGTGACTGATCGTCACATTAAGAACTCGCATGCCGGTTGCAATGCGCTGTTGGCCATTCTGCAGCGAGAGTTTTGGATATTGTCGGGAGCCGTTATTAAGTTGAACCCCTTTTTGGACGATACGGGTCTTTTGTTGTTTGTTGTTGACGGTTGAGGCACTCTAGCCTTCCTTATGGGGCCCGTCACCCCCTTTTGTTGCCTAAGGAGGGCCATTTGGTTGTTGTTGTTGTTTGGTTGTTATTGTTGTTTGGTTGCTTTTGTTGTTTGTTGTTGTTTGACCCGCCAGCCTGCCCCCATTGGGGGGGTATTTTGAGGCCGCGGTGAAAGCGGCACAGGGACTCTGGCGCAGATTGTTGGGGGACACCGTTCTCACCTTTAAGGAGTTAGCTACGGTATATTTCCGTTTTGAAGCTGTATTGAACTCGCGTCCATTGTGCCCGCTGTCTACGGACCTGAACGTCTTGGAGGCCCTGACCCCGGGCCATTTTTTGATTTGACAGCCACTTGTCGCCCTGCCGGAGCACCCTTTTGTCGATGTGAGCCAAAATTGGCTATCGCGGTTTCAGTTGGTGCAGCAGCCCGCTCAGAGTTTGATTTGATTGTTTGGCTCCGCGCACGGCGGACAGTACGCTAGCCACTCTTGTCTCTAGAGCCCCACGATTATAACTCTTCCACTGCGCACTTGAGATCGTATTGGGAGGCCTAGCCTGGCAGCGTACAACATACATGCATAGAAATTCTTTTGTTTATGGTCCAAAACTGTCTTTATTATTTTGTGCAGTGTTACCAACACCCAGAAATATTTACCCCCAAAGCTTAAGTTAAAAATCCCTAAACATGCCACAATTACTAAAAAAATCCGCTAAAAAATTATAATGAAAATAACCAACGAATGTTCAGTAATCATAGACCCGGCACACAGTAGTAATATTTGTCTATATTTACTACGCGACATTTGTTAATCATTCACTCTGCATTCTTAGTATCGAGGAACCGTACTAGAAGTCGCTAATACTTTTATTGTAATCAAAAACACAATGAGAAATGTAAGATGGCAAAAAAAAACCCTAAGAATACACCTAAAAATGGAACGCCCCTAAAAATCTCAATCCTCTTATTTACCCCCTAAATTTGGAAAAACCCCTAAGTTGGTAAGCCTGATTTTGTGTCAGTCTTGCTGAATGTCAAGTATAACCATAGGTAATAAATTAATTTTATGGATATATAACCTATTTCATTTTTAAAATCTATGATCATCATATCGAGAATATTTGTCTTTAATATTATTTGTATTAGCGACGATAGGAATTTAGTTTAGATTTATAAGAAATATTTTTTGTGGTTTTATGGAGAGTGTCAAGTATGGCATTAGTAAGTTCCCCATACAAAACTTAGTGTCGTGTGCAAACTGTAGAGGTTGTATGCCTCACGATTGTACAGGCTGGTCATAGATTGTACAGGCTGGTTATAATTATGACATTTGGAACCGTCATAATTAATCTATACTAATATTATAAAGCTGAAGAGTTTGTTTGTTTGTATGTTTGTTTGATTGAACGCGCTAATCTCAGGCACTGCTGATCGGAATTGAAAAATTCTTTTTGTGCTGGGTAGCCCATTTATTGAGAAAGGCTATAGGCTATATAACATCATGCTACGGTCAAAAGGAGTTGAGCAGCAAACGAAAAATGGACGAAAACTGGCAGGCAATTCGACGCGACGGGAAGGGGAGCGAAAATTTGACGCGGACGAAGTCGCGGGCAGAAGCTATTAAAAATAATAGGGAAAATTCTATAAAAACAGAGCTTTCTGTGATAATTCATTCCATATTATTCCATATCCAGCAGTTAAGAAGTATTAAGAAAATAAAAAAGAGAGTCCTGAAGAAGTATTTTTTACTCATTACACCTACGTCCTGGTCCTGGCCATCACCATCTCGCCAGCAAACCCTCTCCACAGTAGTACAGCGTCAACAATTTGTCTATAGTGTTACTGAATGTCAAATATAACGATATTATTTTTTTATATTTATTATTATCTATATTTTTTCATTTAATAATGTATTTCTATTCCAACGAAGTATGGTCGAATTTCGACCAATGGGCGATCACTAGTTATTTTAATAATGCCTATTAATATGTCGGCATTTCAATAAATTTACATGGAATGTTAGAATTTATCTAATATTTGATGTGGAGGTTTTGATAAGTTCAAAAATATTACTGTTCTTGATGAAGTTTATATTGATAAGTACTGGTCTCTACTAGGAGTGAGCACATAGGCTCAGATTTTGTTTAATTTTGTTAGATTTTATTTGGCTTCTTCGTGACTACCTTCTTTTAAAAGAAAAATGTAAATACGTAACATTAACTCAGGTAAAGGTGTACCCAAATAATCTAAATCACTTCAATGTTTTTAAATCTACTGACGAGTTGAGAACGTAGGCGTAAAAGACTATTGTCGATCACGGTCTGCATAAAAGCTTAAAGTGGTTTTTAAATAATTAATAATTCAAGTTTCTCCCCATTTCTTCTCGTGGGTGTCGTAAGAGGCGACTAAGGGACTTACTAGAGAATGGGCAGCAGCGTTCTGTATGCATTTTACCACCATTCTGCGATCGCCAACCCGCCTGCCAAGCGTGGCGATTATGGCAAATCCCCCCAAAAATTGTACCAGTCAAATTGGCGGTGCTTGGGGGAGGCCCATGTCCAGCAGTGGGCGTCTTGCGGCTGAAGTGATGATGTGTGAATAATTCAAGCACATTTTTTTGTATAAGCAAAACGTTCCCACATATATAATTCCGTTCACTAATCAAACATAGTATAAACTAGCTGACCCGGCAAACGTTGTTTTGCCATATAAATAATTTCCTGGATAACTAATTAAATGACGATTGATCAGTTTTCGACCGGAGAGGAAAAATGATTAAATTACTAAAATGGCTATTAAAAAATAAGGGTTGATTGTAGAAGGGTGAAAATTGAGGATTGTATGTATTTTTGTATGTTGTATCATAAAAAAATAGAAATTAAAAATTTTGTCTAAAAAATAAAAAATAAAATTTAGGGGTGGACTACCCCTAACATTTAGGGGGATGAAAAATGGATGTTGGCCAATTCTCATAGATACCGGATAAGTACAAAAAATTTCATCAAAATCGGTCAAGCCGTTTCGGAGGAGTATGGCAACGAAAACTGTGACACGAGAATTTTATATATTAGAAGATATCTTATTGATCTTTTCTAACGTGGACAAAATTATATTTATCTACATTTTCTAGAACATTACGAGCCCCTTCATGTTTTCCTCTATATTCTAATGTAAGTACGGTATATTTTCCTACAACGTCAAAATGTTAGTCAGAGGTATGTCTTCAGGCAATGTTGTGTTTTCCGTAGAAACATGTGACGTCATGATACAAGCAAAACTGAACGTCTTTAAGTTAGACAACGTCATTTCTATGTAGAGAAACAGTCTTGTTTGTATATCATCGTACAATGTAAATTAATTAGACGTGGGGTACGTCTGTCGCGGCTAAACATAAGTAAAATTGTAATGTGAAATATTAAGATATTCAGTTTATGTAATATAGTCGCAATACCATTTTTCTAAAATAGTCAATGCTATACGACCATCATAGAGAAAAAAAAAAATATCCATAATGTTGTCAGCTGAAAAAAAGCCCAAAAAATTTAGAATCTATACTTATCTTATATATGTAAAAGAAAGTTGTGTTAGTTACACTATTTATAACTCAAGAACGGCTGAACCGATTTGGCTGAAAATTGGTGAGGAGGTAGCTTTGAACTAGGAGACGGACATAGGATACATTTTTTTATCCCGTTCGACTATAAAGAGGAAAGATTCGATTGTTTGTTTGTATTGTATTGGCTTCGAAATTACTGGTCCGAATTGAAAAAATATTTTTGAATTGGATAGCCTATTTACTGAGGAAGGCTAAAAGTTATATAACATCACGCTACAATCAAAAGGAGCGGAGCAGCAATGAAAAATGGACGAAAACTGGTAGGCAATGCGATACGACGGAAAGGGTTACGGGAGCAAAATTTTGACGCGGACGAAGTCGCGGATAGAAGCTAGTATAATATTATAAAGCTGAAGAGTTTGTTTGTTTGAACGCGGTAATCTTAGGAACTACTGGTCAGAATTGAAAACATCTTTTTTTGTTGGATAGCTTATTAACTGAGAAAAGCTATAGGCTTTATAACATCAAGCTATGATCAAAAAGAGCCAAGCAGCAACAAAAATGGACGAAAACTGGTATGCAATTCGATGCGACGGGAAAGGTCAAGAGAGCAAAAATTTGACGCGGACGAAGTCGCGAGCAGAAGCTAGTGCAAAATAAAACGAAATAAACATTAAATCTTTGTTCAGATACAAACACCATCTTCTCTTACTATTTCTAGCAAAACAAGCCGTGTACTGAATGGAATTTCCTTTCAAACTTACATCCCTCACTTAATACTTTTAGGGGATGGATTAAAAAAATAATGTTTTGTTCCTTTTAAGAGTCGAAGTTATGCAAAATGTTATGTTTCTTAACTAAGGGCGTATTTTACCATTGAATGCGCTCAGCGCAACCACATTCTGTCAGTGTTGATAGTTGTTGTTGAGTTATTTTTAACTAGCTGACCCGTGCCCACTTCGTTGGGCGGTAAACATTTTAACTTGTGATGAAATTATGAGTGTGTTTCGGTTTGTACTAAGTGTTATGATTTATTTCCTGACTGCCAAAAGGAGGGTTTTGTTTTTATTGCATATGTATGTGTGTATGTATTTGCATGCCACTTTGGCTATATAACCAGGTTTCAAATGAGTGAATGAAATGATTATGATTGAATAAATTATGTTAAATATAATTATTCAAAACTTCTCTGTATACTATATTAGATGTAATGCTATTATTTGGTACCAAAATATATTGTCTTTCAGGAGTTTCAACCCGAGATAAGCCAACATATAACTGTCCATGGCAAAAACACTGCTTTCTCAGGTCAATGCCCACCAGAGAGAATGTTTTGATCCTGGGACTTATTTATAGTGAAGGCAAAAGAGATTTTGACGGGATACTGTAGCCTTTTAAACGGTATGGGTAAATCCGTCGGAATCATGGGTATCCGCGGAATATAAGTTAGTTGTCCCACTGCTGGCCCTGTGAGAATGGTCGCCACGATTATATTCTCCCGCAACTCTTTTATAAGCAGCCTTGTGCCATTACACATGTTGGGGGGGGCTCAAGTTTCTTGATAGCATGATAGGAATGCCAATTTTTAACATAACGTCATGAAGAGGTAAGCCAGAAGGGCTCAAAGAATTTAAAAATTCTTGAGGATAGTGCACTGTACCCCCAATATTACACACCGTATCAATGGACTTATAGTGTTTGCTTTGACCGGGAATTTTCTCTAAAATCAGTTTATTTATCTCATTCACTGTATTGTTTCTAGGAGACACTATTGCCCTGGAACAAAGCCAATGATATATAATCTCTGCCCAGTAAATTTTCAAGACCGGGATAAATAGCGTCTATCAGATGTTCTAACCTATGTAATATGTGACCTAATCTATTGTCAAGTTTAATGTCATCGCTAGTACTGTTGGTGCTAGAACAGCTATTTTTTCCTTTTCCAAGATTTAGTAGTTGATGTGGAAAGTCGTTATCGTAGTTGTCGCTCAAATGAGCTCTCATGTTTGTTCGTAAATTGAGAGTTTCAACAGAACTCCATAAGTAAGATGATTTTAAACATGCCCTGATAACATCGGTGCGTGTTCCTTTTGTTAATAATTTAGGCAGTGTTTGCCGAAAATCACCCGCAAAAACAAAAGTAACACCAGCCATAACAGTATCTGAGTTTCTGAGGTCTTTGAGCGTTCGGTTTACTGCTTCAACATGACCTCTATGACTCATGGTACATTCGTCCCAAATAATAAAGATGTCTCTTGTAACAGTTTCCCGAGCGGTCCATTTTTACGTATGGAGGATACTGACTGTTGTTCCAATGATACTGTTAGTGGTAGCTTAAAGGTGGAGTGTGCTGTTTTCCCATCATTTAATAGAGTTGCGGCAATCCCTGAAGAGACAACAGCTAGCCCATTTATCTCGGATTGTCTGACTTTTGCCAATACATAATTTGCGAGGAACGTTTTCCCAATGCCTCCTGGGACATCTAGAAAAAATATTTTACCCCTGTTATTTAGAACACTGTCAATAATAGCATCAAAAGCTTGTCATCTATGGGTAAATGGATAAAACGTCCGTACAAAGCATGTTCTAATGCGGTACGTGAATGGACGACGGCATTTTGCGATTTAGTAATTTTATATTATCTTCGAAACTATTTAACCAATTGACATACTTATTCGGGCAAATCTTATCTCTATGATGTTTTTGTAATCATAATAATATTATATTTTCGATAAGGTTTAATATTTTGTTGTTTAAAAAATCGTCCAAAGGTAAGTACGTCGAAAAATACTTTTTTTAATACATAAAAGTTACTATATCTGCTAAAATATAAAAGATAGTAATATGGTGTTTCAGACTCTTTTGTAGAACTATTTAAAGCGGACCAGCACCCCTAGCCAAGTTGATAATCTGCAATCGTTAACGGTAGTCGCTCAACGTTAAGTCACGTGGTTAGAATAAACGAACAGAAAATTCGTAGCCAAATTCACATCGTTCAAAATGATAGAATGATTTTTTATCGTTTCTATAATGTTCAACGCTAAATCCTTTGTTATAAGGTGTCGTTTTTCTAAAGACATTGTAGAACGAGCGGCCGACTCAGGCGCTTCAACATGGCTACCAACTTATCGTTTTCTACAATTGCTGACACTGAGGCGTTACCGATTGTAGAACGGTAAACGTTTGTGACTTGGCTAGGGGGGCAGGTTGCGCTACATTGTTTTGAATTATATACAACTGTTAAGGCAGCGCAAGCAAATAACTTTGTTGTAAGAGCTATTTTTTTCCGCCTGGCTAGACAAAAATTGAGATAGTTCGGCTAATACGCATGATATCTTTATAATTTATAGCCTATAGCACTCACGAATAATGTAGCTTTCTACCAGTGAAACAATTTTTAAAATTGGTTCATTACTTCCGGAGATTACCCCCTACATACAAACTTACAAACTTACAAACAAATGTTACCTCTTTATAATATTAGTATAGATAAGTGTTTGACAGAGCAGTTGTGGCCCAGTGGTATTGGCCTCGACCTACAAGTTGTGTGTCGTGGGTTCGAGCCCAGGCAAGCGCTTTGGGGTGCTTGGACAGGAAACCTCCTCGTGTGCCCGGGGGTTGGAGTTCCCTTATGGATACGTCCGGGGGGAAGGCCAATGTCCGGGACGGTGCATCCTGGGGTGCGGGCAAGGACTCCCCATTAGGTACTGTGTGCCTAAGGGGTCTCGGTGCCCGTACGCTAATGTCCTGTCGGAGGAACGCTCCACCGTGTGTCCCTCTGAGCTCTTAGCAGAGGCGCACAGCGGTGGAGTTAGAGCGGGCTCGGTGTGCACTAACCTGCCGCCGGGCAAGCAAGAAGGAATGTACTCCTTCTGCCAACGTTAGTCTCGTAGCCCGAAGATTGTCACGGTCATGTCTCTGACTTTTGACGGGGGTCGAGGGTCTTGGCTTAATCGCCCGGGCCGCGAGGTAGAAAACCTCTATAAAAAATCACCCCAAACCTTCAAGCGGCGGCGCACTGTGAGGGAGGTTGACAGCTTGACTAATGGGTAGCTGAATTAGTCACTAGTGCGAACCACTGAATTTTTGTGACACAAAGTTATATACTCGTGGGAACTAATCATGGAAAATTTTTTAAAAACCAAAAAACCAAAAGAAGTGGAAGGGTGCGATGTGGGGTCGGAGTCCGACGCCACGTCGAGCACGAAGGGCTCGCGTACGAGCCCGGAGCGAAGTGTGGCGGGCGCTGCTGGTGGAAACCGTAAGGTCTCCCACAAGCGCCCTAAATCGGGGGCAGGGCAGGAGCTTCCTCTGACGGCGGGCTGAGCTCAGCCCGCCGGAAAATATCACGGCGTGGTGGGCTCCAGGAGAGGGGCACCAGCCGAGGACTCCACACCAAGGAGGCCAGCGAGCCGAGGCAAGTAGGCTCAGCCGAGCTAACTCCGGGAGGGGAGAGACTCACCACCGAGCGGCATCCCTCTGGAGGGGCTAGTAGTAGGGCCCCCTCAGAGTCCTCCGGTGGCGAGTCGGATGCTGCCAGTGGCTCGGAGCAAATGGGCAGGTTCGCGGAGGTCGTGGCTGCGGCTATCAAGAGGGCCACCTTGAAGAGGCTTCAGACCTCCAAGGATAAGGCCATATCTGCAGCCACGAAGGCCATTGTGGCGGCCGCGAAGGCCATTCGCTCCAGGCCTCCAATGAATGGGGTGGCTGAATTGCGGGCGGAGGCCACCCGCGTGACTGCCGCCATAGAGCTCCTCCGAAAGGAGAACGCGGAGCTCCGGGCGGACCTGGCTGGGCTCCGAGGAGCCGGCCCCCAGGTGGCGTTGCAGGGGGAAGCGCGGTATGGGCAGGGCGTGCCCCCGCCTGCTGAGGCCCAGGTACTGGCCCTGGTGCGGCGGGAGCTCGCTGCCTTCCAGAGTAGGTTTTCTGCTCTGGAGGCCGTTGTCCTGCGCCCCCCACTGGTGGCAAGCTGGCCGGTTTTGGGCCAGCCTAGGGCGGCCTCGGGTCAGCCGAAAGCTGCTTCGGGCCAGCCGAAGGCAGCCTCGGCCCAGCCGAAAGAAGCCTCGGGCCAGCCGAAGGCGGCCTCGTATGCCGCCTCCATGTCTGCTCCAGCCAAAGGGTCGGGGCAGACAAAAGGCCGGCCCAAGCAGTCCCCCGCGAGGACCCCAGCAACAGAGGTGAGAGGGCCACCCGCACGCGCTAGATCTCCTCCTGCCACCGCCGAATGGCAAGTGTTCGGGGAGAAAAAGAAGGCGGGCAAGGCCGCAAGGAAGGCCCGAAACAAGAAGAGGCAGCAGCGGCGCAAGAGGAGCAGTGTCGCGGCTAGGCTTCGCGCCCCGAAGTCCGCAGCTGTAGTGATCACGCTACAGCCGGAAGCGGAAAAGAAGGACGTAACCTATCGCGACCTGCTCTCCAAGGCTAAGGCAGCAGTGGACCTCCAGGAGATCGGCATCTCCAACGGCCTCCGGGTGAAGGTCACTTTGACTGGAGCCCGGATGCTGGAGGTCCCCGGTGCAGCGAGTGGCCCGACTGCTGACGCTCTGGCCGATAAGCTTAGGGCGTCCTTAGACGCGGACGAGGCCCGAGTGTCCAGGCCCACCAAGTGCGCTGTCATGCGCATCCTGGGCCTGGACGACTGCGTGACGGAGTCGGAGGTGATAGCCGCCGTTGTTAGGACGGGGGGGTGCTCGGCCGATCAAGTCAGGGCAGGTACCATCCGTCCTGACAGCACGGGGATGCGGACCGTAACGGTCAGCTGCCCCGTGTCGGCGGCCCAAAAAATCACCGCGGAGGGCCGAAGGCTGCTGGTGGGCTGGGTCTCAGCGCAGGTGAAGCTGTTGGAGCCCAGACCTCTGAGGTGCTTCCGATGCCAGATGGGCAACCACGTGTTCGTGAGTTGCACCTCAGAGGTGGACCGCAGCGGTCACTGCTTTCGCTGCGGTCAGCTCGGTCACAAGGCCGGCTCGTGCAATGCCACGCCGCACTGCTATGCATGTGCGGCGGTTGGCAAGCCGGCCGATCACCGAGTTGGGAGTAAGGCCTGCGCTGCAGCCGCCAAGGCCGGAGGCAAGGGTAAGCCCTCCGCCACCGCTGTCACCGCTGTCGCCGCTGCCGCCTCGACCACTGCTGTCGTGGCCAGCACCGCCACGGCAGGGCCGTCACAGGGGGCTCAGGAGGGGGCTGAAATGGAGTGCCAATAATAAGTTCTCCATTGCACCTCCTCCAAGCGAATATCAACCACTGCGCCTCCGCTCAGGATCTGTTACTCCAGAGCATGGCGCAGTGGTCGATTAACATCGCTGTGGTCGCTGAACCGTACTTTGTCCCGCCCAGGGATGACTGGGTGGAGGACCTGAGCGGCTCAGTGACCCTCATTTCGTCGGCCGCCGCCGGGACCCCAACCCTCGAGGCTGTCAAGAGGGGAAGGGGTTGCGTTGCAGCACGGTTCGGGGAGATTGTTGTGGTGGGCGTATACTTCTCCCCGAGCCGAACTCTCGCCGAGTTCCACAACTTCCTTGCGGAGTTGAAAGTTGTCGTCGTCGGGTTCCGTCCCCTCCCCGTGCTCGTACTCGGGGACTTAAACGCCAAGAATTTGGCTTGGGGTTCCCGGTATACGGACACACGGGGCAGGATGGTGGAGGACTGGGCTCTGGAGACAGGCCTAGTCGTCCTTAACCGGGGTTCTGTCCCTACGTGCGTACGGATGCGGGGCGATTCAGTGGTGGACATTTCGTTCGCCAGTCCCGCTCTGTCGCCGCAGGTCATTGACTGGTGTGTAATGGAGGGGGTGGAGACGTATTCCGACCACCGGTATATCCGGTTTGACGTCTCCACCCAGACCTCGACCGCGCCGGTCCAACAGGCTCCGTGTGGTCCGCGGTGGGTGCTTAAGAAGCTGGACCGGAAGCTTCTCCTGGAAGCCTCGATCGTGCAGGCCTGGGTGTCACCACCGGACAGGCCTGCTGACATCAACGACGAGGCCGTGTGGGTCCGGGAGGCCATGTCCGAGATTTGTGACGTGGCTATGCCCCGAGTCCAGCCAGGACGGGCTTGGCGCCAGGTGTACTGGTAGTCGCCGCAGCTGACAGCGTTGCGTGAAGCGTGCGTTGCGGTGCGACGCCGGTACACCAGGCACCGCAGGCTCCGTATCCGCCCTCTGGATACGGAAGCCATTCAGGCGGAGCTATATGAGGGGTACAGAGCGGCGACGACCACCCTCCAAGAGGAGATCCTGCGGGCCAGAGGACTGGCCCGCAAGGAGTCACTGGAGACTCTGGACAGGGACCCATGGGGTCGGCCCTACAAGGCCGTCCGGTAGAAACTCTTCCCATGGGCTCCTCCGCTGACTCAGAGTCTCCAGCCCCAACTCGTGGAGGGCGTGGTGAGCGCTCTGTTCCCTTCGCGAGGGGAACATAGTCCCCCACTCATGGCTCCGCCTCCTGCGGTGCCCGACGCTGCGGACCACACCACCGAGGACGACGACAACGCTCCAGAGGTGACCGGGGTAGAGTTGAGAGTGGCGGTACGTCGGCTAAATGCCAAAAATACAGCCCCAGGACCCGACGGCTTGCCTGGCAAAGCCTGGGTCCTGGCCTTAGAGGCTCTCGGGCATCGACTCAGGGGCTCCTAAGCGCATGTTTGGAGAGGGGCCAGTTCCCACTTCGTTGGAAGACGGGGAAACTGGTCCTCATTAAGAAGCCTGGGCGCCCAGCGGACTCTCCGTCCGCTTACCGGCCCATCGTGCTGCTCGACGAGGTGGGCAAATTCTTTGAAAGAGTAATTGCAGACCGCCCCGTTGGGTGGCTGGTGCGGGAGGGGCCGGATTTGGCGGACAGCCAGTTCGGTTTCCGCAAGGGGCGCTCTACGGTGGACGCCATCATGCGCGTGCGAGCCCTCACGACGGGGGATGCAGTGGCCCGGGGTGGGGTCATCTTGGCGGTGTCTCTAGACATTGCCAACGCCTTTAATACCCTGCCCTGGAGTTGCATTAGGGAGGCACTCTAGTATCACCGGATGCCGACCTACCTCTGTCGCGTGGTCGAGGCTTACTTGACGGATAGAGCCGTCATCTACCCCGGTCACCAGGGAGACTGGAACCGGCGAGAGATGTCGTGCGGTGTCCCACAGGGATCGGTCTTGGGGCCGCATCTGTGGGACATCGGTTACGACTGGGTACTGCGCGCCGACCTCCCTAGCGGCGTCAGCGTAGTTTGCTACGCTGACGACACGCTGGTCCTGGCGCGGGGGAGGTCGTACGAGGCGGCAGCCAAACTGATGACACGCGGGGTTGCGACAATAGTCGATAGGATCCGGCAATTGGGACTCGAGGTGGCATTGCACAAGTCCGAGGCCATGGGTATTCATGGTCCTCGGAACGCGCCGCCTGCGGGTTCCCAACTCACGGTGGGAGGGGTTCACATCGGCGTCGAGTCGACGATGAAGTACCTGGGACTTGTCCTCGACAGCCGGTGGAACTTCGTCGAGCACTTCCGACGTTTGGCTCCCAGACTGGAGCGGGCTGGGGCTGCCTTAAAGCGGCTCCTGCCCAATCTGGGAGGTCCAAACGCCTCCTGCCGGAGGCTCTACACGGAGGTCGTGCGGTCCATGGCCCTCTACGGGGCACCGGTGTGGGCGCCCTCATTGAGGCTGCGCCCAGCGCGCCGGTTGAGTGCGGCCCAGAGGGTCATGGCTATTCGGTTAATCCGGGGATACCGCACGGTCTCCTGCGAGGCGGCGAGCCTCCTTGCCGGAGTGCCGCCATGGGATCTGGAGGCAAAGGTCCTCGCCCACATGTGGGAGTGGCGCGAGGAGGCGAAACGCCGGGGCGAAACTCCGCTGCCGCGACAAATCACGGCACGGTGGACAGAGCTCCGGTGTGATCTCATGGCGACATGGCGGGTACGATTGTCGCAACCCAGTGCTGGGCATGCCACAATTGCGGCGGTAAGTCCCCTCTTTGAGGAGTGGATAGAGAGGCGCCACGGCGTCCTCACCTTCCGCCTGACGCAGGTTCTCACCGGGCATGGGTGCTTCGGTGGGTTCCTGTTCAGAATAAAGCGGGAGGATACGTCCGGGTGTTTCCATTGCAAGGATCGTCTGGAGGACCCGGTGGAGCATACGGTGGAGGTGTGCCCTGCCTGGGCGGAGCACCGCCGTGTCCTCGTGGAGGCGATCGGCGGCGGCGACCTCTCGCGTCCGGCCCTGGTGCGAGCCATGGTACGGAGCGAGAGGGAATGGGAAGCCGTCACCTCCTTCTGCGAAGCAATAATGCTCGCGAAGGAGGAGGCGGGGCGCGTGAAGGAGTGGCAGTCTCTGCGCTCTCACGTCCATAGCCGCCGCAGGAGGAGACGCCCCGGGCGTCGGGAGTCGATAGCGGACTCCCGGCTACCGTAGGCGCGAGCTTGCGGGTGGCGAGCAATGGGTAGCTCGCCGCCCGGTAAGGACCAAGCTCGGGTCGACGGCGCGTAGTGTTGCACGCGCGCCTCAAAGAGATGTCAGCAGCAGTGTAGGGTTCTACTAGGACCGATGCCTGTCGGGGTCGCGTGATTGTTCGAAAGAGATACCGTGACCCTGGCACATGGGCAACTGATGGAACACGGGTGGGTTTTAGTCAGTAAAAGTCTGACACGCCCTCCCACTCCGCCCAGAGCGGGAGAAGTCATTTGATGATTTACCATCCTGAAAAAAAAAGGCAAGCGCTTTTCTTTGTGTAAATAATTTCTTCACCACTGCTCTCAACACGGTGAAAGAAAACATCGTGAGGGAACCGGCATTTTCAAGAACCAAAAATGTTAAGACATGTGACATCTTACAACCCACACGGGGCCCGCGAGGTGGATTACGGCCCCCTCCCTCTCACCGAGGGAGGCCTGTGCCCAAGAAGTGGGAACAATATAGGCTGATCATGATGATGAATAAGTGCTTCTGCCAGCGACTTCGTCCATGTGAAATATCTTGTTTTAACACAAAATAGGGGTGTAAGGGGGAGCACACAACAACCGGACTCTCCAAAAGTCAACCTCACCTGCACGCGGTACACCCTGCCACTGACAGACGAGGCGCTGGCGACCGACTGATGGCGGTATAACCATCCAACAAGCCAATCGAAATCCTCCAGAGCGATGGCGGGCAGCAGCGTCATCGCTGCGAAAGGATTGGCACTGCGGTCACCAACCCGCATGCCCAGCGTGGTGACTACGGGCATTAAACCTCACCATGGATAAAGTGCCAAAACAACGGCCCCCAGTTCCCGGTGGTCCCGCTATTCCTGGTCAAGGTAGCGGTCACGGTAACGGCGGGACGGGGGGTGCTAAGAATCTCCGGGTTACGGCAGGCTACCAACGACGACTACATCTGGCTACGTATAATGGACGTTCGATGAGGCTGGACCATCACCTTGCCGAACTAGAGGTGGAGCTAGGGCGCATTAACTGGCATATACTGGGGTTATCTGAAGTCCGAAGACAGGGGGAGGATACGATAACTCTGGAGTCAGGCCACCTACTCTACTTCCGCGAAGGTGATCAGCTCTCCCAAGGCGGTGTCGGCTTTCTGGTCAACAAGGAACTCACTAACAGCGTTGTGGAAATCAGTAGTGTGTCGACACGGGTAGCGTACCTTGTACTAAAACTCACTGACAGGTACTACGTGAAAGTGATACAGGTATATGCGCCGACTTCGACATGCTCTGACGACACAGCCGAGGCCATGTACGAGGATATTGCCAAGGCAATGCACTGTACGACTAAGGCCCACTACAACGTTGTTATGGGGGACTTCAATGCCAAAGTGGGATTACAGGAACGCGGCGAATCGAGAGTCGGACCCTTCGGTGTGGGGCGCAGAAATCACAGGGGGCAAATGCTGGTCAACTTTTTAGAATCGCAGGGGCTCTTTTTGATGAATTCGTTCTTCGAAAAGAAACCCCATAGGAGGTGGACCTGGCAGAGCCCCGATAACGTGACAAGGAACGAGATAGACTTCATCATGACGGATAAGAAGCACATATTTAGAGATGTCTCCGTGATCAATAGGTTTAATACCGGAAGCGATCACAGACTTGTCCGAGGCAGTCTAAATATCAACTTTCGAGCTGAGAGAATCCGCATGATGAGGCCTACCCTCCGACCTACGCCGCTCCAAGCCGCTCTAGGGTCCGAAAAGTTCCAACTGGAACTTCAAAATCGATTCGCCCTACTGGAAACCACTGGCACCGTTGACGAGAAGGCCGACGAGTTGGTCAAGGCACTACGCGACGTTTCCCGCAGAGTTTTCCCGTCACAGCGGAAAAGTAAGGTGTCCAAACTTTCCTCAGAGACTCTCGGACTTATGAGGGAAAGACGAGAGTTGCCATCCACGCAGCAGTCTTCGTCAGATAAGAGGGCCTTAAACTTAAAGATCAGAAAGCTGACGCGACGCGACCTTCGGTGCTCCAACACCCGCGACATTGAGGTCGCGATTGAGCAGAACCGAGGGTCGAAAGTGTTCGCTCAGCAACTAGGAAGGTCCCATCTGACGAAACTTAGAACTGGGGATGGCAGAATCGTGACTTCGAAGTCCGAGATACTCGAGGAAGTCGAGGATTTTTACGGGCACCTATACTCAACGCGGACGGCAAAACAAGCGGAACATAGTGCGGATGACCATCGAGCCGAACTAACGCGCCACTACACGGAGGACATCCCAGATGTCGACCAGTGCGAGATTAGGGCGGCTCTCGAGCAGCTAAAGAACAACAAGGCACCTGGCGATGACGGAATAACGACAGAGCTCCTTAAAGCGGGCGGGGCTCCAGTCTTGACAGAGCTCGCGAGTCTCTTTAACTCCGTCATCCAAGAGGGTACAACGCCCGAAGCGTGGAGCAGAGGTGCGGTGGTTCTGTTCTTCAAAAAAGGTGACAAAACCTTGCTGAAGAACTACAGACCCATCTCACTTCTGAGCCGCGTGTACAAGCTGTTCTCGAGAGTCGTCACGAACC
Source organism: Aporophyla lueneburgensis (assembly GCA_932294355.1). NCBI lineage: Eukaryota > Metazoa > Arthropoda > Insecta > Lepidoptera > Noctuidae > Aporophyla > Aporophyla lueneburgensis. The sequence goes on along the minus strand of OW028737.1, from coordinate 32,341,094 downwards.
GTCTCGCCAGGAGACTTGACGAGTTCCAGCCGCCAGAACAAGCCGGTTTTCGAAAAGGCTTTAGTACCGTAGACCACATCCATACTGTTCGGCAAATTGTACAGAAGACCGAGGAGTACAACCAGCCGCTGTGTATGGCATTTGTGGACTACGAGAAAGCCTTCGACTCCATCGAAATATGGGCAGTTCTGGCCTCTCTGCAACGATGTCGTATTGACTGGCGCTACATCGAAGTGTTGAGATGCTTGTATGACGCTGCCACGATGACTGTCCAGATCCAGGACCAAAAAACCAAGCCCATCCAACTTCTAAAAGGGGTGAGACAGGGGGATGTTATATCCCCGAAACTGTTTACCAACGCATTGGAGGATGTATCAACGTGAACGGCGAGTACATCTCACACCTTCGCTTTGCCGATGACATCGTCATAATGGCAGAGACGCTGGAACAGTTGGACCAGATGCTGCACAGCCTGAATGGAGCCTCCCGGCGGGTTGGCCTCGGCATGAATTTGGATAAGACGAAAGTCATGTTCAACTCGCATGTCTTGCCGAATCCAATCCGCATCGAGGGTTCGCTTCTCGAAGTTGTGAAGGAGTATGTCTACTTAGGCCAAGTCATCCAGGTTGGTAGACACAATTTCGAGAAGGAAGCCGACAGGAGGATTCAGCTAGGTTGGGCAGCATTTGGAAAGCTTCGTCAAGTCTTCTCGTCACCTATCCCGCAATGTCTGAAGACTAAGGTCTTCAACCAGTGCGTCCTGCCCGTAATGACATACGGTGCCGAAACGTGGACACTGACAGTTGGGCTGGTCCACAAATTCAAGGTCGCTCAGCGCGCTATGGAGCGGGCTATGCTCGGAGTCTCTTTGAAGGATAAAATCAGAAACGAAGTTATCCGGAAAAGAACTGGAGTTACCGACATAGCTCGCAGAGTAAGCAAGCTGAAGTGGCAGTGGGCTGGCCATATCTGTCGAAGGACCGATGGCCGGTGGAGCAGACGAGTCCTGGAGTGGAGACCGCGTATCGGCAAGCGTAGTGTAGGACGCCCCCCAGCTAGATGGACCGACGACCTTAGGAAAGTGGCTGGGGTAGACTGGATGCGGAAGGCGGAGGACAGGGTGTTGTGGCGCAACATGGGAGAGGCCTATGTCCAGCAGTGGACTGCGATAGGCTGAGTTGATTGATTGATTTGAACACAAAATATATCCTTAAACATCGCATCATACTAGTATATTACTTATTTACAACTAGCTTTTGCCAGCGGCTTCGCCCGCGTGGAGGTCGGAAAATATCCCGCGGGAACGTACTACCGGGATAAAAGTAGCCTATGTGTTAATCCCGGTTATAAATTAACCGTGTTTCAAATGTCATCCAAATCCGATCAGTCGTTTTTGCGTGCAAGAGGAACAAACATCCACACATCCATACATCCATACATACAAACTTTCGCATTTATAATATTAGTAACATAAGAAGTCGCAGTATACCGGGAAAAGTGGAAAAAAAGAAGGCAGGCCTTTGTCCTGCAGTAGGATAACACAGGCTTATAATTGAAAAAACTCTGTCTGCCACTATTAATTTTATAGTCGCAGCTCAACCGCTTATTCACCTTGACATTTTCCAAAGTATGAGTATGACATCAAAGCCCAAGCATTACGATAGAAAATGTACTACGATAACCATACAGTCACATATATCGATTTGAATTTATATGATAATAACCCAATGACTATAAATACATAGAGAGTATAGAGGTAAAGGGGTCAGCTCAACCATAACCCGAGGAAATAATAATCAATTTTGATTGCTTATAGCTACTTGCATCTGTCCCCGCACTATCAAAATGGGATCTAGTGATGTGTCGTTGGTTGGAATGGGTGTCATTGATACTTCAACATTTTGTTGTATGTTATTACTGGATTATTGGATGGTGTTAAAAGGGATAGGCTATAGAGACTAAAGGTATAGCTATGGATGGACCGCCGACCTTATACAGGTAGCTGACAGACTGTGTCGAGAATGTGGACGTCAGGGAGATTAATTTGGCGTACCTTTTCCTTTTTACTGTGTGGGAAATCATCAAGTGACTTCACCCGCTCTGTGCGGAGCGGGATTGTGCAAGATTTAACTGATTAAAACCCACGCGTGTTCCTTCAGTTGCCTATGCCAGGACCACGGTAACTCTTTCGGACAACTCCGTGACTTTGGCAGGAATTTGGTGCAGCCTGGATATTGTTTGAATGTTTTTGTATAGATAATGACGTTACGCGTGTTTGAAAAAAAAATGGGTAAAGAAAAGTATTGAGTATATTCTTACTTAGATAATCAATCTGGTAACAGATTAAACTGATGTCTTTTTGATCGAGATTGATGGTGCAAATCAAAGTTTTTATTTGTGAAATTCACGTACTGATTTATCAGTCAAAACATAACTTAATCAATCTGACACAGGCGGAAATCGTACCAAGGTAATTTATTAAACTAAAACCAGATTGACTGATTATTAGGTCACCTTAGTAGCAAAAGAAAAACCTCCAACTAGTTTTAATAAACAAGGCTCTAAAGGTGTTTATGGTATGTTTTAGTAAGTTTGGTGCTGAGAACTAACAAAAAAACAACTGATAAAATTCTGCGTTATTTTATTAGTTCAAAATGTCACAGAGCACAACGTTGTTCGCATTAAAAATATTTCCAAATTAGCCGGGAATTTTGTGTGGGCATATCTTTGCGCCAAATTTACGTCAACATACTCTGTATTATCCTAATCATCATCATCATCATCATCATCATCATTTAAGCCGAAAGACGTCCACTGCTGGACATAGGCCTCCCCGATTTGAGGAGTTTACCATAATCGCCACGCTTGGCAGGTGGGTTGGCGATCGCAGTATGGTGGTATGGTAAAATGCATTGAGAACGCTGCTGCCCATTCTCTAGTAAGTCCCTTAGTCGCCTCTTACGTAACCCACGGGATGAAATGGGTTGGTACTATTCTTTACATCCGGCACTACACGGTACATTATCCTTGCTATTATCCTAATGAACTAAATAAACTTTATTTTTAACTTCAAACAATCACCACCACTCAAATCCACAACTTTGGTGTCAGTTTCAAAACTTGTACAATTCTCTTGCACCAAAAACTACTGTGTATCTATGAAGTAGAATAGTCTTGTTCCGTGTGTGCCTAGCTGGAATTGAACCAATAAACGTTTAGTTCGATGTCTAACTGTCAAGTTCTCGGAAGTAGTGAAATAGCTGTGAAGAGAGTATTGGTTGGAGACACAGACAGTGTATTTTAGACTTCGATTTTGTTTGCGTGACAAAGAATGAAAATAAATGCATTTGGTGAAAACTATGATACAGAATCATTTATAACTCAATTCGCATGGAAACCGTTACCTGGTTGTACGAATACTATATTGATTTTGATTTCGAGACAGTGGGCTGTTCATTCAGAGTTGTCTATAAGTTAACCTTTAATTAGGAGCGCGGGGTCGCCGCGACCCCAACGTGCCCAAGTGATCTTCAGGTTAGGTTATTTTTTACCTATTAACGCTGTCCAGTCCATAAGTTTACCAGACTTCCTCTCCTCGGTCCACAGTACCGATAAATTAACCAGGAATATTTTATCCTCCGCACTGGTCGATTTAGAAGTACCGTGTTTGACCGATGCGTTGAATGCTTGGAAAATGGCTTGTCCAAATACGGTTTTGCCCGACAACCCGTCCTCGCAGAGACAGTGGGACGTGCCGCTCTATTGCCGTGCGTGAGTATTATACGGAATATCCTGATAAACACGTCACCTAATTCTGTTGAGCGTGCCCGTCTGCTGGCTGTGGGAGAATGGGAGTCAGGCTTGTGGCTTCAAGCGCTCCCATCCATCCACCATAGGTACTATGATGGATAACTCATCGTTTCGGCTCGCTACCTGTCTCCGCTTGGGCGCACCTTGTGTTGCTCCGCACCGCTGTCACTGCGGTGAAGCTGTCGACCGTCTAGGGCACCATGGCCTGTCCTACTGCAGGAGCGCAGGCCGCATAGCACGACACGCCAACATAAACGATATTATTCGGTAGTCACCGCCGGCGTACGAGCGTTATTAGAACCAAACGGCTTGGTACGTGACGATAGGAAGAGACCAGACGGCATGACGTTGTTTGCCTTGGAAGGTGGGTAGGCCTCTGGTGTGGGACGCAACCTGTGTCGACACCCTTGCACCATCTCATGTTCTTAGCACGGCGGGCTGTGCTGGCGCCGCTGTTGTGGCTGCTGAGACCCTTTTCTTTCATATTCTTACAGGAATAATTAATTTAATTACTAATTTAAATGTTTCTTATTTCATACCTATCAATTTGGGGTAACTGCAGACCCCGCGCGACTAACAATGTTAGTTTATTGGCGCGCCTAATTAAAGGTGGTTATCAGATTTCATTGAAAAATACACAATATTAAACAACGTTTGTAGTGCATAATGTTTTATCTTAATTTTTGTGCAGTGCAGGTGTAAGTCCCTTAGTCGTATTTTACGACACCCACGGGAAGACATACAGTGTAGCTATTCTTTACGTACGGTACCACACGTACCGAGTCAAATACAATCAATCAATTGGGAAACGGTTGAAAAACCAAACAGTTTTAAACAATCACAATCCAACAACAGCAAGCCATTTTAAAATTGATTAAAATTAGGTAGATTAACATTTTAAAACGCAATTACATGATAATAAATGATTAACTACAGCATTCTGAACTTAATTGAAGTACAATCATGAATTACACACACGAGTGAATAATTGCAGCTGATAATTGTACTCTTAGTACCGTTGACATCCTGTCAAAATTAATTACTGTCCTATTTAGTCAATCATTGAATTTTGACATTTTGTTCGTAATTATTGGTGCGGTTATAAGTAGGCTGCGAATTAATTTCACACTTAATGGACCATTCTACCACATAAAATATTTCTGTAGTGAGACTAGACTCCACTCTCTTAAGAAATCGATTCTCATAAGAATCTCGGTATACAGAGTGTTTGGCACATGAACCGATATACTTTTTTGGAAGATTGGGTGGGGCAATGTAATTGAGATACGGTTTATTTTTGTTTTGAAAATTAACTGAATCATCGTCTTTAAAACAAGATATTATTGTAGTTATTATATTTAACTTGTAATGCATTATTTTATGTATGATTATTCTAAATAGAACATAAATTCATATAACAAAAAAAATTTTAGACGAGCTATCAAACTCTTAAAAATGCATTAATCCATGAAAAACAGCGATAAAACAGGATCTAATTTTTATATGGGATGAGTATAATATGTTACGGCTAAAGGTGGCTGTGAACATAAACTTAAGATTAGCCGGCTAAACTTAGGTTTATCTTCGAGGAGGTGTTAATTTTAGTTTCTTCTATCTTTAGCCGGCTAAACTTAAGTGTAACTGGAGGCCCTTGGCTAAAAATGTAGAAGGAAATGAAAAAGGAAACAATGTAATAATGTTTACTATTATGACACGAAAACTTTTATTAAAAAATAATCACTCTCATTACGGTTACGTATTATAATACCTAATTTTGTTCTAACTATTTTCAAGATAACTACGGTTGATTCACATATGTTCATAACGCATATTGGTCGACTCAACTACTGTTTAACTTACTTAATGTTGATTACACTAAAATTAATTGCACTAACGAACGAGTGATCTAATTTTTTTATTTCAACTATGTATGAAATACCTAATGGACGCCTCGCCTACAGTTTAATACTGCGCGCTGGAATGATTTCTAAAGTAGTGGGTAGATACAATGTCAATCCCTTTACACGAGCAACTTGGAAGTAGTTTGGTCACAGTTTTAACCTAACCTAACCTATTTCACCCAGTTAAAAACGACAAATCATACAATCTGGCGTTGAAATGTTATAACCATCGTCTAATTATCCAATCGCAGGCAAATTTTAGTTGTAATGATTGTAAACTAAACGAAAACATTGCCACGTGTGCGCGCATTGTCTTCCCAACGCCCCCTCAAGCCCTATGCCGGTCCGGCGCGTCCATCGAATACATTTTTAGCCGTTTCGTTTCGGTTAATGTGCACATTAGCCGTCTAAAGATGGAATATCACAACGCAAACTAACATCATATCGAACTTTAGCTGCTTCTCGAAGATAAACATAAGTTTAGCCGGCTAATCGTAAGTTTATGTTCACACCCACCTTTAGCCGTAACATATATACAGTTGTTGTTTGGCCAAAATAAATAAATCTATGAGTGACACTTTGAACATGGGGTCTATAGGTGAAAGATAGCACATGACCTACCTAATTCCCCAAAATATGTTGACGGTCCGTGCGCCAAACATCCTGAATAGTTGTTAGCGTAGATACGAACAAAATACCTATTATTTATTCGATGCCGTTTGGTTACCAGTGGGGATAAGTGGTCCGAAGAATATAGAAGAAAAAATATTCATAGAGGTTCCAGCGGATCTTTTTCTTTAGCACAAAGTCCACAGATTTGGCCGGAGTTAAGGGCTTCTCCGTATCACTTACGGATATAAAATTAGTTCGGTTTCCGAACTAAGAATTAATAACAACACATTTGACAGTTGTTGGTACAACTGACGTGTTTTTACCAGTTAGAAAAATTGAATTTGACACTATTGTTTTCAAGAATCAAGACTTCGTTGATGAACTTAGAGAAGAGACTTCGGCTATTTTTGATTATTAATCGGACGTAGTTAAGCGAAAAGGATCCAATCCACACCAAGTTACTTTTGAGAAATTGATGTTTGAAGTTCAAAAGGTATTTTTTTTTAATTTGTCATTGGAATCAAATTTCTAGTTCTTAACTAGTATTTCTAAAATAATAATTTATTATAACTTTACTCATAAAAACAAAACGTGTATTAACACGTTTTGTTTTTATGAGTAAAGTAATAATTTATTATAACTTTACTCATAAAAACAAAACGTGTATTAACACGTTTTGTTTTTATGACACATCAATTTCTCAAAAGTAACTTGGTGTGGATTGGATCCTTTTCGCTTAACTACGTCCGATTAATAATCAAAAATAGCCGAAGTCTCTTCTCTAAGTTCATCAACGAAGTCTTGATTCTTGAAAACAATAGTGTCAAATTCAATTTTTCTAACTGGTAAAAACACGTCAGTTGTACCAACAACTGTCAAATGTGTGTTTAAAACACGTTTTGTTTTTATGAGTAAAGTAATAATTTATTATAACTTTACTCATATAAACAAAACGTGTATTAACACGTTTTCTTTTTATGAGTAAAGTTATAATAAATTATTATTTTAGAAATACTAGTTAAGAACTAGAAATTTGATTTGTTTATCCTAAAAAAATAAAAAGTGCCATACCATTGGTTCTAAACTTTAAGTATACGAAAAATAAAGCTATTTTTAGCTAGATCGTTTTCACTAATCCGTAGTATGCATAATTTGGATAATTGCGGTGCACTTAACTCATTTTTTACCAAGTTGTGGATTGGATCCTTTTTGCTTAACTACGTCCAATTTTGACATTACTGCCTCAGTCCGAGTTAATCGAACTCGCAAGCCATCTGTTTCCTGGCACGCAACGCTGTAGCGTGGCTAATGGAAAAGAGTTTTCATTAATGGGAAAGATAATGAGTTTGTACTTTTTCTTAGCTAGTTCATAGCAGTTCAAATTGAGTCATTCAGAATTCACCTATGGGTTTGGCACTTTCAACAATATCCATCACTTCCTGTAACATGTAGAAAACATGACATTCTAGACCCGAAATTAAGTCCTCCATCGTTCATGGAACAGCACTCCATTTAATCTCCACGCATAAATATATTGGAATTACATAGAAGTGATCGGCATTTCAAAACGAACATCCGATATAGAGCAACCATATTCTTCAAGCTCATATTTCAGCCAGTTTAAAGTAAGCACTCCACAGTCGAAACCCTTTAAAGCCATACATCATAGTGACGGGTCCAGACCTGGCACTGTGCCAGCTGATAGCAATGCTGATTGACTTATTGCCCGAACGTAATAGAGCAACGGATTAGTTTTGTGTGAACCCCGCGTTAGATTTCGTTTGGCTTTAAGCTGTGTTCAGACAGAGGTGGCTTGTGTTGGTAGACAGTTTTAATGTGTTATCTTATATGGAGTTGTTCAAATAAATACGGACAGAAAGAAAAATAAATTACGTTTCCTTGCGGTAAATTTGACTCAAAGTAAAAAAACAACAACGACACAGAAAAGAACAAGATGGGGGAAAATATATACAAAACCATACTACGATCGCCAACTCGTCTGCCAAGCGTAGCGATTATGGCAAATATCCCCAAATCACAACAGGCTTATGACCAGCAATTGGAATATAGACGTCTTTTGGATGAAATGATGACGATGATGCGCAAAATGCCCATCAGCCATCACCCTCCACCGTCCGCCACCTCTGTCTGAACAACGCATTACAGGTCTTTGACCATCCTGCTGCTGTTTTACTATTGTTTTTCTTTGTGTTTGTATGACGAAATTTAGTGAGCACTGATGTCGAAAATTTTAAGTAGTAGAGCTAATTAGTGCTAAAAGCTTGGCTGTAATGAATATCTGGGAAACAACTCTGTTTTGTTAACCTGCTGAGTTGAAATTTGTTTGGGAAATAAATACTAGAAATCGTTTTTATTTTTTTGTATAGCACTAGTGTCGAAATGGAATAGTGGTGAATTGTTTCAGTACATACTTGCATATTTTTTGGGATATCACGAACTTTGCAGTACCCGTGAAATACTGTTTCAATGAATTCCCAAATATCATTTACACACTGCTGACTTATTGGAACTTTGAACAACATGACAATCGATTGTGCTTTTAATAAGCGTAACTGTTAAATCCAGACCTTTTTCATGTATCCACCACATGTTCACTTCCCGGCTTGGAGTTTTCGGGCAAAAATACTACATTGGTTTGTTTAATGTAACTATTTGTTCCGAGTCACATAGTACATTGTTTTTTATTTTATACAATTCCATAACCAAAAAATAACCTACAATAGCTGTCCACAGTTCCACAATAAAGCCAGCACATTATTTTTTAGTCTCGGCACTGCTGTCCGTAATCTGGACACGGTCAGCAAACCAGCCTGGCAGCACGCCAAACTTGCACATCATTTTATCAAGATCTGTTCACGACGTGTTTTTGGGAGTTCCGGTACCGAATAATAAACAGGCAGGCTATTGCAGGTGGATATTTATGGATTTGTTATTGACAGTTCAACCAGAAAAAAATCTGCGCTTCGATAAGTTTTATTTCCAAACTAGCATGAACGTCACGCCACAAAGTTACCACGCTTTGTAGTATTGCACCTATATAATTGCGGTCCTGTCATGTTCTGGGTAAAAAAAAATCGGAAACATTTAACATCTAACGTATGTTATCCGCATTGAGGCTGCGTCGTGGATTATGGTCCACTCCCTCCCACACAGAAGAGGCTTGTGTTCCAGCAGTGAAAACATTATAGTTTGATGACGTAATGAAGTATTTTTTGTGTCGGGTTACTACTGTTGCACCTCGTTATCGGTCACTCAAAAGTTTTTCCCAAGATAACCAATGATTACCGAAGTGCACACTGTTCCTGGGAGATCTGTGGGTTATGCGGTAGGAAAAGAAAATACTCGGTTGCAAAATTGGCCTGATTTGCTGTTTATATCAAAGGAATCGATGAATGTCAAACGGCTGCATAAAACAGATGCTTCGTTCAGCTACTGTGGTACAACAAACGTCTTATATTTTGCTGAACAGTACCAGTAGTAACAATACGTGAGGAATAAGAGTTAAAGCTACAAAATATGGATGATTAACTTTTGCCAGAGGTTCACCCGTATGGACGTCGACAATTGTCCCAAACAAAAGACGAGCAAAAATATGCTATATGTTAATTCAGGTTATAAACTATCTGTGTGCCATATTTCAGCAAACATTTAATCATACGAACTTTCGTATTTATAATAGCATGTGGATTGCCATATTACAGTAATCTGCGCTTTCAGGTTGTTACCTGAGTTAGGCTTACTCCTATTCAATAAATAAGTCGCTACTCCACAGATGTATATCACAGGGATCGACACAGGATACAACACAATAAACAACAACAACATCACTACAACTCCCAACACAACACTTCTAATACACACACGTACACATACACACGCTACACTAACTACTATACAATACTAATAGTTCGTCTTACTCTGACTTAGAGATAAATTCACCGGTAAGTTGCTTACCTTTGTGCAACTTTGTTCTGAAAGCTAAGGAACATTCAAGTTTAAATCAAATCATGTGAATAGTTCAAGACTGCGGGAAAGTCGTAAGCCAAAGTGCGTCCCACCTACGAGGCGGATATAAGCCTCTTAGAAACTAGAAGCCAACGTTCGTCTTCGTTATAATCTGCAAAATATAGGTCAACTTATGTTCAGACTGATTAAGGTCAAGATGGGAGTGATGACGTTGTCAAGATGTGATTTTAAGTGACTTTTAAAGTAGATTTTTAATTTTGTTTGATCTTTGAAGACATAACACCTAACCAAATGGTTTTAACTGATAGGAATAAAAAAGGATTAGGTTCTCAATTCGTTTGTTTTTTTTTTTTGTATGCGTATTCCTCAATATCTCCGGCAATTGTGTATAATCCTTAGGGTTGGTTCCATATATATTTATTAACTTTGCTTGTGTATTTTTGCGTTAAAGTCAATAATACGTATATTAATTATGTGTTTCTTAATGATCTTCTAATACTTTCTGCCAGCATTGTTTAAGTAGCAAGTAGTGGTATATAAAACCAACTTCCAAAAATAACTCGATAAAATGATAAATAATTTCAGTTTTAATTTAATTTCAGTAAAAAATTAAGACAGTTCCAACTCATCTAAAAGATACCGATTTCTTTTTTATTAAATTAAAGTTTACTTCGTGGTATTGTTTTTTGGAAGTTGTCCGATTCTGAGTTGCAGGCTGGATCTTGGAGCTGGACTACTGAGCGACACATGCCATTAAGCAAGTAATTTGTTTTTAAGCGGCTTTTATTGCAATACCACGTGAATCTGTTAAATACACCAACATTTTATTTTATACTAGCTTCTGCCCGCGACTTCGTCCGCGTTAAATTTCTTGTTCCCCCGACCCTTCCCGTCGCGTCGAATCACCTACCCGTGCGATTTTCCCCGTTTTTGCAACATTTGTCATTACTGCTCCGCTCCTCTTAGTTATAGCGTAATTTTATATAGCGTATAGCCTTTCTCGATAAATAAGCTACCCAATACAGAAATTATTTTTCAATTTGGACAAGTAGTTTCTGAGATTAGCGCGTTCAATCAAACAAACAAACAAACTCTTCAGCTTTATAATATTATAAAAGTAATATAAGTAATAAGTATAGATTGATTTAACAAGATGCAACTGGAACACCCGCTATTATTCAAGTGAATTGGTATCCAAGAGCCGGCAATCAATCTACCAAGATTATCTTTAGGTGCGACGGTAGCCTATTTGTGTGCCTACCACGAGACGTCCAGAGCCAACGACGATGAACTTCATTCAAAATAGGTACCTACTAACTTCACAAAATAGTTCGATAATCATTCTAAAACTTGGCTGGAGAAATAATATCCCACAGTTGGGAGATAGGCATCCTCTATTTGTGAAGGAGCGGGCCATATTCCACCACGTGGGCCTAGTACGGGTATGTTCAATTAATTCCATATAGTGACTATGTCATTAAAATGATATTCAGTGGAATTTAATGAACTTTGAGGGTTGAATCTAAACATTCGGTAGCATGTAAAGACAAGTTCAAAGAAAAAGGAACTGGCGACGCAGCAGCCGTATGTTTTAATACATGAACCATTTGGAGCCACTATGACCCCTTAATAACACAAAATCTAGTTAGCATAGATACATGAAATTTAATATGCTTTATTTATAAAAAGAATAGATTAACGAGAACGCAAACTGTCATAAATAAAACTCAAACGGTTATTGGGATATTTAGGTCATAAATTTGTTTTTATCACTGATGGAAAATAAACAGAAAACAATGTTTTTTTACGATTTAAAACATTTTCGAAGTAATCGATTTTTATTAACACCGAGTGCTTTTCGAAATTATAATAGAAACAAATATTTTTTCTTGTACAAGATTATAGGTTTCAGGGTGAAGACCACTGTTATCGTTTTGTATACCAGATAATTTATTTGAATTTTACAGAGCACTTTTGAATGATTTTTATTTACAAAAAGTAATGATATCCCTTTAAAAACTTAAATATGAAAATGGGAACCAAGTTCAGTATTAAGAATCTACTACACATGTAGTTGACTAAATAATAAAAATTTCAATGGGTGACAAGTTCAGTAGATAAATAATCCTGAAATTTATTTTTAGTTACTATTTATAAATTTTAAACAAAATATCTTACCTGTTTTCGGTACAATATTGTTTGCTATTTACCAAAATAGCTTCTCAAATTTGAATAGTCGAATTATTTACATAAAGCAGATAACTTAAGACAAACTGAAGCCCGAATTGGTATATACCGGTCAGTCAGCAAACAAACACACCTAAACAATATCACCGAAACAAGGATCCAAATATGAAGGTATCCTCAAAGTCAAACTTTTAGTTGCTAAGCCCGAAACACAAACGTTTGCAACAAACATAGAGGAACTTCGTTATGTTTGGCACGGTTGTGGCTATCGCGGTTGACGGAAAACCCGATAGGTAGAAGTAAAGTTTGGAGTTTGCACAGATTTGAAAATAGAAGTGATGCGTTTAGTTTATACCAGCGAGGTGAATCCGGTGCTCGATTCAAAATTGCTGTGCCCTGATTTTCAACTGGTTTCTGCTCTCGGTATTCAGTTTCAGAATTTCGTCACAGTTCGGTGCTGCTGCGCTGGTGGTAAGTTCTTTTAGAATCGTGGCAACATACGCCCTGAATTTTGTGGGAAGCCTTATGGTTGTAGCATTTTTCTAATTCCATCATTACTTCAACAATTTCTCTTTGTTCCTAGAACCAGCAAAGGTTTATCATCTCAAATATTGCAGGTAAAAAAAGACCGACATACTAAATAAGTGGTGAGTCCATTAAACCTACGTTGCATCATATAGCTTTTAAGAAAATATACTTTTTGTCTGTAGTTACGTTTCTTATTACACTGGTGACTTATTTTTGTTAATTAAAAGAAATTTTATAAAATACTAGCTTTTGCTAGCGGCTTCGCCAGGGTGGAGGTCGGATAATATCCCGCGGGAACGTACTACCTGGATACAAATAGCCTATGTCCTTTCTCAGGCTCTAAACTATCTGTGTACCAAATTTCATTTAAATCGGTTCAGTAGTATTAGCAGGAAAGCGAGACAGATAGACAGACAGAGTTACTTTTGCATTTATAATATTACTAGCTTCTGCCCGTGACTTCGTCTGCGTCAAATATTTGCTCCCCTGACCCTTCCCGTCGCATCGCAGCCTGCCAGTTTTCGTCCATTTTTTTGTTGCTGCTCCGCTCCTTTTGATTGTAGCGTGATTTTATATAGCCTATAGTCTTTCTCAATAAATAGGCTACCCGACTCAAAAAGATATTTTCAATTCGAACCAGTAGTTCCTGAGATTAGCGCGTTCCACCCCCCATTTTAGGGAAGTGGGGGGTTAACAAAAGACAAAAAGTAGCCTATATCACTCTCCATCTCTTCAACTATCTCCGCTTAAAAAATCACGTCAATTCGTGGCTCCGTTTTGCCGTAAAAGACGGAAAAACAGACACACACACTTTCCCATTTATAATATTAGTATGGATTATAGTGTGGATAATCCAAAAAATATTGAGAACAAAAAACGATCAACATCATCATCATCATTTCAGCTGAAACACGTCCAATGCTGGACATAGGCCTCCCCAAATTTAGGGGAATTGGGGCTTGGCAGGCGGGTTAGCGATCGCAGTATGGTACTAAAATGCATAGAGAACGCTGCAGCCCACTCTCGTATGAGCCCTTTAGTCGCCTTTTACAACACCCACGGGAAGAAATGAGATGGTGTTTTTCTTTACGCCCGGCACCACACGGAAAAAATAACGTTCATGAAAGCGATATTATTATTTTCTAGTATAGATAGTTCACTCCACGAAGACGCGCCCCTCTACGTCACTTTCCTTTGTTTTTAACCGCTCTCGGTACAGTTGTCAAAGAGTGGGGCGCGTCTTTATGTATTGAACCATCTATAATGGCCTAGGTTTTTTTTACTGAAAAGCCAATTCAGCTTACAGGATATTTTTTTAAATTCAAAAGTTTTCCGCCAAACACAAAGGCAATGCTGAAAAACAATAAATTATATTAATGTCTCAACTAGCTTTTATGTTTTTCATAACAATATCCCCATTCAGTGACCCAACTCGTACGAAATAAAGGTCTCTTTGTAGTGAGAAATAAAAAAAAAATATAATATCTGCGACAAGGACTAACTTTGTGTGGGAAAATGCTTTTAGAAGAAAATAATATATTACCTAGTGTTCCTAGAGTTACTTACGATACAATTTTCTTTTTTGTAAAACAAAATACAAAGCTTGAGAGTGTTATGCAGTAGTTGTGTTTAGTATTTTAAGGTACCTGAATGAAAAATTATAAGAATAATGAATAAAAAAAATACAGGCAGGAAATACATCAACGTGCACATTGTCACCATGAATTCAATACTCAATACTTTATTGCATTCCATAATGTGTACATCTAACAGTTAGTATGTCAAAATATCGAATCAATTATGGACCAGCAAAGTTAATTTTTAATAGGAGAGAAGATGAATTCGCTTGTCGATGACCCGCACACTCTGTACGTATCCCAGTGTTTGGTTGATAAACGGTTTTTTATTTAATTTATTAGGAAGAACAAAAAATTTGGTGCACATTATATTTTTCAAATAAATAGAACCAAAGAAGTTATATAAATGTGTAACCAGCAACATTCTTCACAGATACACAAAGCCAATGTTGATAGTCAGACGTAATAAATAAATGAATAAAATAGTATACATATGAGTTACAGCTACTACAAAGGAACACTAGAGAGATTTAAGACGTCTTACAGATTTTTTTTCGGATTTTGTTGATTTACTTATTCAATCAAAATGAGTAACTGTTACTCAGACTTCGGCATTGTGTGATTAACGGGGTGATTGTGTAACACATATAAAATGACAATCTATTGTAATGCTTTGCGATTTCATTGTATTACTTATATCGTTGAGCAGACGAATTTTTCATATCTACGAAACACTTGGAAATTCCTTCAATACCTTTGGACTGTTATTAAAATTGCGTAATGTAATTAGGGCGCTGGAATAAGATCAAGAAGTAACTATAAAAACAAAGTTACTTTTATCTTACAGAGAGTTGACTTAATTCTTTTGAGCAAATCGAATCTTGCCAGTCTTAGAAACATGAAATAAAAATAGTAGCACTGAGTAAAAGTCTCTGTTTAGAAAGCATTGCAGAATATTTTCTTTGAAAGTCCTTAGGTCAAACAAATCTTGTAGGGAGGTGCACAAAGCACACAATTTCTCATAGTCTGTACAAAGGGACTTGGTTTGTTTCCTGGCATTTACAGGGATTTTGTAATGAATAGGACTATAATTTGTAGTTTTTGTTTCTTTTAAAGGATTAAAAAAAGAGGGACAGTAGGATTTATTTTTGTAAGCGGTTTATTTTATTTTGTTTTTTTTTGTCACGATAATTCGTATACTTACTAGGTACTACTTTTTATGTAATAATCTGTTACAGAAAGTACCAATATACACAATGTAGATTAATACGTATTGTTGAAGCTAAGTCTATTGATTAAAAGAAGATTTTTTTTTTTAAATAGACCTCCTGGTACAATTGCTAGAGATAGAGAAAACTTTTTTACAAAAAAAAAAACAACCGACTTCCTTAAAAACACTACAAAGTGAAAAATAACTTTAATTTCGGAAGTCGGTGTCTTAGGATTTTTATTTGAGGTTTTTGCCACCGACTTCCGAAATTAAAGTTATTTTTCACTTTGTAGTGTTTTTAAGTAAGTCGGTTGTTTTTTTTTTTTATAAAAAAGTTTTTATTTTTAAATTTTTAGTTATAGTATCTACCCCGCACTAATTCCAAACAAACAATGTATATTTATGCGATAGCAGAAATCGCGGTTGATTTGCTGTCATTTTTTAAAGAGTTCCGGTGTCTGTCTCCGGAACTCATCATCAAATCTATATGAAACTTATATGGGACCATTTCGAAATAAACCCCTTTCGAACAAAAAAAGAATTTTGCAAATCCGTTAATATATGACGGAGTTATGGCAGAACACACATAAAAAAAATATAAACATCCAAATTGATAATACAGACAGATTGAGAACCTCCTCCTTTTTTAAATCGGTTAAAAATACTCCGTGTTTTTCAGCATTCTCCATTACTGTTTTCTAGGTTGACATCAAACGTGAAAAATCAATATAAAATTCAATTACATCACCCTCAGTTAATTAAATAAAATGCGATGGCGGGATCAAGTGGCTCACAAAGCGTAACATTGACACTCGTCGTACAGTCCACCATCTAAGTGATAACATAGCACTGCGAAAATCAGCCTTACCGCTACGACATAAAGGCACTGTCTATGTCAAATTTTCATCACTAATGTCTAATGAACCATTCTGTAGAGGAGGTTCTTCAACGATAAAAGACTTATTTTTATGAATGAATTATTAAAATTATCAATTCAGTGTTATAACTACTTCTCATAATTATTAAATGAAGGAATTAAATCAAGAAACACGTATATCGTGACATTCACTTATCACCTTCTTAAACGGACCCTAAACAAGGGTCAGACTTCTTAATTTGAATTAAGCATTTATCTTATAATTTTATAATTACTCAAAAAGGTTGCATGGTAGATACTGGAAAGATCTAAACCTGCTTGGATTGACTCCAAGCAGGTTAAGATCTTTAAAGTACCTACCTATACTGCTGGCTTATTTTTGTCTCAGTATAAATCCAGCATTTCGTCAATTATTCCTCCATTTTGTTATTTATGCGACACAGCTGTTTAACTTTCCACGGATGCTTAATTTTTTTATGTCGGCAACAATCTGGCTACAAAATTCACTCTAATACTTATAAACCGACTATGTTGGACCCTAAAAGAAGGATTATGTTTAAAGAAAGTCTCTTTAAATAAAGACCATAAAGAAGTTTTTACAAAAATATAACATGTACCTTTACTAAGCGCTGCGCTGTTTCCTCATTACCTAAAAACAATATCTTTAGGTGAAATTTAACCGTATGTTCCACAGAATGGTCATTGCAATAATAAATATTGATGCGCAAAATAATGGCGAAGGGCGGGAGTTTTGGAGGACATTGGTACCGATTCCCTTGTTCACAAACTAAACTAAATTTAAGTTCAGTGCATCTTTTTCTTTGTATTGCATTAAGAAGAGGACAAAAGAAAAATTTTGGTTTAGTCCTGTCAAATTAATCAGTGCCTGTCACTACTCCATACAAGTTTAGACGTGATTAAAAACTTGCCTACTAAAATTACGTCAATTTACGTCTAGCGCTGATTAACTTGACAGGACTAAACTAACATTTATCTTCTGTCCTTTCCATAATGAAATAGAAAGAAAAAGATGCACTGAACTTAAATTTAGTTTAGTTTGTGAATAAGAGAATCGGCACCAGTGTTATCTTATTTTGATGCTCAAAAAGTCTTGAGTCAGCCTAGTTTGCATTAATGACGTTTGATCGTCTACAGACTGCAACTGAAGCGATAGACTACATTACTACTATTGCAATTGATTGTTTCAATTACACTTTTTATCAAGTTTATATAATTACGACTATAAACATTTCATTCACCTAACCTATATCATTCTATAGAACAAAAACGACCCCAATCACACTATTCCTGACCACCAAACAATTAAAACAGATCCCCGACCAATTCCAACTTCTCCCTAACATTTTGTTACGCTCCCCGCGTTTCGGCATCAACTACGTTTTTACTGCGTTATCAGTTTGCTTACTTACAATATCGACTATTAAAGTCCGTCCGATTAAAATGTTAATGAGCATGCTGCCACAGACGCAATTGCAGGAGAAAAATTGATATCCCATATTGGTGCATTAACTGAAATCAAACTCAAAGCATTAATTTCAAACTAGCTTCTGCCCGCGACTTCGTCCGCGTTAAATTTCTTGTTCCCCCGGCCCTTCCCGTCGCCTCGAATCGCCTAACCGTACGATTTTCCCCGTTTTTGCAAAATTTTTCATTACTGCTCCTCTCCTCTTAGTTGTAGCGTAGTGTTATATAGCTTGTAGCCTTTCTCGATAAATAGGCTACTCAACACAAAAATATTTTTTCAATTCGGACCAGTAGTTCCTGAGATTAGCGCGTTCAATCAAACAAACAAACTCTTCAGCTTTATAATATTAATAGTATAGATAGTGTAGCTTCTGCCCGCGACTTCGTCCGCGTCAAATTTTTGCTCCCTTGACCCTTCCCGTCGCATCGATTTGCCTGCTAGTTTTCGTCCATTTTCCGTTGCTGCTCGCTCTTTTTGAGTTATAGTGAGTCAACCTTAAAAGATAGACATATGCTCTCGGGAACTTTTTTTTTAGAACTTTTTAAAAGAAACAATTCCGTGATACATGATTTTTGCGTTACTTTAACCGTTTACGCAGCGCACGCAACGGAAACTCTCAAAAGGAATAAATTTTCCCCGTTTATGCAACATTTTTCATTACTGCTCCGCTCCTGTTAGTTGTAGCGTAATGTTATATAGCTTATAGCCTCCCTCGATAAATAGGCTACCTAACACAAAAAGAATTTTTCAATTCGGATCAGTAGTTCCTGAGATTAGCGCGTTCAATCAAACAAACAAACAAACTCTTCAGCTTTATAATATTATTATATATTATATAGTATAGATAAACCAATTACATGCTTTTTTGAATTGTCATGGGGCGGTGAGTCAGAAAGATGAAGTCAGTTGCCCAGTCCATAGCGTTGAGGAAGATGAGAAATGATGTAACCAACTTTTGGAACCAACCAACATATACCTATGGAAAAGAACGGGCAAGAAACTCCATAGATACACTTTGAAAAAAAAAAAAAAATTGGTACAAAAGTTGGTTACATCATTTATGTTGAAATTAACAATGAGAAACGATGTAAAAATACGTGTACATTAAAAGCGTCCGGTATTAAAACCAAAAACTAAATAACAATTCAGATATTAAAATGAGCCGTGGCAACTAAGAGATGATTAGTCCCTACTGATAGTGCCTGTTCACGAACATGACGTATGGTGCTGACAATGGATCGTTTGAGGAGGCCTATCCAGCAGTAGACGTGTTAATGCATACTAATATACATGCGAATATAAAACTCCATTTGTCTGTCCCTAATATTTTCACGCTTTAACTTCTGAACGCCACACAAGTAAATCATGACCTGGATTTGTTTATAGCCATTTACATTCAGGTAGTTCGTTCCGTTGGGATAAATATCGACTATCATCATACAATTCCTTCTTGCCATTTTGCTACACCGTCACTATTATATCGTATAGACTTTACAAACAATACGGACTATCAATTAATCCTGGTCAAATAACAGCCAGAAACAGAGATAGCGGTCCCCTCCAAATAGAACCGTATAATAATAATGGCGGATGCGATCTGGTGGAAGGTGTGAAAGATTAGCGGAATTTGGAAAATATATCGTTAGCCATGTATGTATGATGCTCTGATAATTTTAATCAAGGAGTATTCCAAGTTTCAAGTGAACACTGAGGCAAAAATAATTATGCTGAAGGGCTAGGGCCAACGCATGCCAGAGTCACAGATTTGTTCGAAAGAGTTACCAGAGCCTTGGCACAGGCAACTGAAGGTTTTAGTCAGTAAAAGTTTGACACGCTCACTCGCTTCGTCTCGTACCCAATAAAAAGCAAGCATGCGTCGTGGACCGTATCATCGTTTAGTGTATCATTTGACCACCGTACCCATTGGGGTACGGTGGTCAAATGCTAGCCTAGTTTAGATTGTTGCTTCGATTACACATTGATCAATCAAACAAACAAACATCGGTGGACTGCAGCGAAACATGTTGCAAGGTCGATTACCAGACTTAACAGTATAGATATTATCCAGAGTACTGACTAACCCAAGCGATCGGTAGCTTTCATATTATGTAAGTAATTTGTTCGGAAACCGTAAGGCGCTCTTTGTCAAAACGGTGAAGGAAAACATTGTTGGGACATCGGCATGTCCTAGAACCTGTAATTTGAAAACATGAGACAGACCCGCACAAGACCCGTGTGATAGATTACGGCTCACTCTTTCTCACCAGGAGGAGGTCTGTGTCCCAGCAGTGGGAAAATTATAGGCTGATTATCTTTTTTAATACAACGACGCTTTCGGGTTTACCGAAAAAAATTAACACGACGGTCGCATGTAATGTGTCTTCATAGTTTTTCCCTTTATGTTTATAAACAAATCATCAACGTAGAACAAATGTCTAGAACACAAATATTCCTATTCTTATCTTCCATTCCATTTATCCTCTCAAACTTTTTAATAAAATGCTTGGATGGTTTATTATCCCATTAGAACTTTAATATTTTAAAAGCTAAAGTAATAATGTCGTTAGTGTTATTACTAGAACACTCATAGGAATTAGACAGAATGGAGCAAAAACTTTGATAGATTGTAGTCATCATCGTTAGGCTCTTTTATTTGTGGAGCACAAGGAATTTCATTCGAAACGGTATGGATATTAAATGCATTGGGACTTTGCTATGAAGAAAATCAGAATGCGAGCATAAATATTTTCATTAAAATCGTTAATTTTAACACGTTAACTGCTATGGTGAAAATCAGAAAAAAACAAAAAAAATACCTACTTAGTGTTATTCGACTTAAATAGATTATTTATTCCAAAAATACATATATATAATATTTATTACATCATATACAGCCTATTTTTATAATCTGATTCCTTACTTTTATTTTGACTTCTTAAACTTTCCACAAAGTGTATGAGGGGCCATCCATAAACTACGTCACACGAATTTCATGATTTTTGACCCCCTCCCCCATCCTTGTCACAGCTCGTCACATTTGTGAGACCCCCCCACCCTAGTGTGACGTTACACATTTTACACCTAGAAATAATATTATCCGGAGTTCCGGAATTTGTTTTATTTCAATTTATATGATTTTCGAAACGAAGTATAAACAATATCACCGCTAGGCACGGTGCATTTAGCATTTTTCAAAGGGCAATTGGGCGGTGAGCGTGTAACACTAGTAGACCGAGTGGCCGACAACACAATTTGAACCTTATATTTCTATGGATAGAGTTGTAAATGTTTTTGAGTTTTTCGTTAATAGTTAGTCTTTTACTTAACACTTAGATTAAAATAGATTTTGAAATGTGACGTCACGAAATTTAGGACCCCTCCCACCACCTTGTCACACAATGTCACACAACGTTGACCCCTCCCTCCCCCTTTACGTGTGACGTAATTTATGAATGGCCCCTGAGAGTAATCATAAACAAAAGTTATATTGACACAGTGATTTTTAAGTCGCGCGGGTCTCTTAATATAGCTGAAAGAGTACTGAACATGACCGCCAGTCAGCAAATACACGTTCAGATTTGGTACGTGTTGTCGGTCATATAGTCCAACAAGGTCTGAATGGAACAAAAAGTGTCGGACACATAGTCCGATATGGCAGTTAACGTGTTAAAAGAAATAATCTAAACTGCAATTATATTAAAATGTTTAACTAATAATGCCATGAAATTTATATTTTTAACCGACTTCAAAAAAAGGAGGAGGTTTCTCAATTCGACCGTATATATATATATTTTTTTTTTTTTTATGTTTGTTCATCGATAACTTCGTCGTATATGGACCGATTTTGATGATTCTTTTTTTGTTGGAAAGGAGATATTCCAAGGGTGGTCCCATGATAAGGAAACCAGGATCTGATGATGGCATCCCAGAGAAGTCGAAGGGAACCTTCGAAAATCGTAGTGGCGACTAGTGCGTTTTTTATTTCTTTCATTAATTATCTTAAAGCACTACTGTTTAATGAAGGTCTGAAGTTGCTCTGATGATGAAGCCGAAAGACAGTCGAGGGAACTCTTCAACGACTTACAGCAATTACGCGGTGTTTGGACTTAATTCATTTCTATTGATGAGAACTTTGCACCCATATGGGCTATAAGTGCCATTACAGGTCTGATGATGGAGACCATAGACAGTTGAGGGAATTCCTCAACGATTTACAGCAGTTCCCTATTGTTGGGGTTACTTTATACGGTTCAAACTGCCAATTTTATCACTACTATTTAATTAAGGTCCGGAGTTGATCTGATGATGGAGCCAAAAGACAATCGAGGGAACTCCTCAACGATTTACAGCAATTACCTGGTGTTTGAACTTAATTCATTTCTATTGATGAGAAAGCTCCAATAAGGCTTATAAGTACCAAAACAGGTCTGATGATGGAGACCATAGACAGACAGTCAAGGGAATTCCTCAACGATTTACAGCAGTAGTAAAGTATTAAATTTCACCTGGCGATTAGTGGTATAGGAATTAGTGCGGGTAGATACCATAACTAAAAAGTAAAAAATAAAAACTTTTTGACAAAAAAAAAACCGACTTCCTCAAAAACACTAGAAAGTGAAAAATAACTTTAATTTCGGAAGTCGGTGGCAAAAAACTCAAATACAGATCCTAAGACACCGACTTCCGAAATTAAAGTTATTTTTCACTTTCTAGTGTTTTTGAGGAAGTCGGTTTTTTTTTTGTCAAAAAGTTTTTTACAGTGTTGTAATTATTTTTGTAAACGAAATCCTTATCAACAATTCAACCAAAAGATGTCCACTACTGAAATTAGGCTGCATTTAAGCGTCACCACTTTGACTGGTCCTGTGCTCCTCGTAGTCAGCTGAAGAAATTTTTGAACCAAGTTCTTTAACGCAGTTTGCGCTGGGAGTAAAATTTTAGAAATCGTGACGTAACGAAGAAAGTATTAAAGATACACTAAACAATGTTACATTCGGAGATGACAGAAAAACGTAAGGAACACTGTTTTGGAAAAAAATAATGTCTGGGATCAGATGGAGTCTATTTTACCCCATAATTTTCGTTTTTTTTTTGACTAAACATCTTCCAAAATTCTTTATTTCTCAGTAAGTTATATGGCCTATGGATACTTTCCAAGTAAGTTTTATCCAAGTTCTAGTTTTAAACACGTAAGATTCAAACTCCAACCGAAATTATAGGACCAACTTATTACCAGATTCTACCGCTTAGACCATACTGAAACTTCAAATATATTTAGAAGTTAGTCTTAAACCGTGGCTGGACTTAGATAATGGTATACAGACACCGTTGGTGTCTGGATCCTTAGCTCCGAATGCATGGAAGTTATCTTACTTCCAGACATCTGGACCGGATCCCCTGAAATGCATGCATCTAGGAAGTAATTGAAGATTAGTTTTGCCAGTGCAATATATTTCTTGGAGTTAGAATGGTTAGTTTTCACTTTAAGTAACATTATTAAGGACACGAGTCCAACAAGGACAGAGCAGTAAGGTTTTAGTTTTCTTTTCATTTTATTTATATGATCAAGGAATTAAAAATTGCATTTACGTGAATTTTGCGAATGTGTTACCGAAACAGATTTACAAAATTCACAATATGCTATTTATTTACCGACCTTACACTGCCACATACAAACTTCGCATCACACTGACGTCATAAAAATCCTGCATCGCGCAATCATAGTTTGCACTCAACTAGCATACATACGATTTAAATGTTCCGAAATCATTCATTTAGCAGTAGCCCACCAGACACATTACCCGCCTGGTTGGACGACCCTACCTTTTCTATGGAAGATAAGTGAACTTTACACCCTGTAGGTGTATGTGTTCAGATTATGTTTGCAATCGGCTGTCGTGCATGGACGGATGTATAAACATTGAACGTAAATAAAACACAAGTAATAAGACAAAATGTATATAGGTATAAGCCATGTCAGAGCTCCTACGTAAGATTGTGAGAAATCTGAGACAGGACTGTGTATAGCAGAACTACTATATGAAAGCAATGAGTGAAACAGATTTATCAAAGTTGTTAAAACGCAATACTACAAAATCTGTGTCTCAGGTCAAAATTTGTAAATCGATGATAAATATTCCTGTTATGTTTCTACATAGTATGCGCCACTCTTAACCCCTATAGAAAATATACATGAATTTATGTGTGTATGTGTTTTATTGTGTTACAGCAGCATTCAATCAAATACAACAGTCTTCCTCAATCATATCTGTGACGTCATCTTCGTTTAGATTTATCATTTGTATACTTACGACTCCTCTCTTCCGTTGCGGATACACATTACCTTATCTTAAATGAGCACACGCTGTGTGTGATGTATACGTACCAAGAATGAGAAGATAATCAAGCAAGTATAAGGGTTCTTTTCAGATTAGTGTTTGGGAAAATTTGTAAATGTTTATGTATATAATATTTACATAAATCAATCTTTTGATACCCTGCATTTTGTGATCGATAAATTGCTCGATTCTCTTGAAAGGCAAGAAATATGACATTTAAATAGTATATAATCAATTCTGTAAGTCAAGTGTTAAATCTAAATCTTTCATCTTATTTTCTCCGGGTCCATGGTAGCACCAACACTGCCCTCAGAACGTTAGCGTGCAAAATTAGCTGTCCATTTACTGTGTACTGGGAAAATGTACACCTGCTCAGAAATAGGAAATAGATTTAGTTATAATAAAATAGTATTACTTGTTTTGTTTACTAACAAATTACTAACACCTGTTTACTTTTTGGTGTGTACTACTAATAACCCCACTAACGCTTTTCTTTGTAAAAACATAGACATATGTCTGAAATAAAATAAATTAAATTTTCTATAATAGTAAAATCAGTTGGCGACAAGACACGAAATACTTTAGTATCATCAGCGTATAATATTACCACAGCTTGAACACAGGCCTCCCATCTATGAGAGGGAAATTCAATATTCCCCGATGTGACGATTTTAATATTATACAGAGTTGATATAACAGAGGGGCATTAAATTACACTACGTGTTTAGTATTAATTCGTTACAGTATAAAAATAAAAAGCACCAAAAAAGAGTTTTTTTTTTCAAACAAACTAAATCGCCTACAAATCAGAGTAAAACGCAACCACCCTTTGTAAATTAACTCAACTGACCTTAGGTAGGTACTTATGTAAAAGCGGCAACGTTGCGCGATCGTTTTAAGGTGCATGTCCTATGCGTAGACATAATCAGCTGTTAGAAAAGATACATCGTGTTTTAACGGGGCAAAAACTTAAAAAATCATTTGCGCCTAAACTACTGCTCCTAATTAATTGATTTTTGGTACGTAGCTTGAACATGGTACCTAGTATAGGCAGTTTAAAGGAAAACTCCTCTATCGTATCATCTTTGCATAAGTGTTCTCCATACAAAGCGATCATACTGATTTTAGTTTTTATGTTTCTTGAAGTTATTTTTGTATTTCTTTATGGCAACTAAGTTAATCTGAATTATCAGCAAGCATCAATAAGTTGATATACTAGTATAATGGCAAAAAGACAATTTCATTAATGTAGCTCTTTCTTTACGGATTCAAAAGAAAAATCCTACCGAATATAAGAAAATAGCATACCTGAATAAAACCTATGACAATTGACTAATAACAAGGTGACAGAAACTAATGGAAAAGTAACATAACGTGTAGATATAGGAGCGATAGTAATTATTGCAATAAGTCAACGTCGCCGTCGTCACAAGATTAACGACGAAGAATTATGATTGATTATAATGAGGATTGAATCTGCGAGAAAAGAAACTATTTAGATTGCTGTTATGTTTCGTAGGTTTTCGTGTAAATCTATCTATATCACTATAATATGAAGCAAATGAAATCAAAATATTTTTTTTACATAAACCTACTTGGGCATTTCTGAAACGTCAGAAGCACGGTTCCAATTTATCGATTCCTATGGAGAAGAACTGGCAAGAACTTCATGGTTACTCTTTTAAAATAATTGTTTTTACAATGGTTTCTAATTAGTGTTAATATGTATGGGAGGACAGTGTAGGCCTGTCAACAAGTACCAGGTACTTAATAAAATAGAAATTTGTCTACAGTATACAAGGTTTACAACGTTTCCACATCCAAAAACTATTAAAGAATCTACATAGTGATAGTATTTCATAAATAAGACATGCATCATCAGTATACGGGAGCGTCCAAGCCAAGCGGGCCACTCGGCGCTGGCAGCAGCTTTTTTGCATAAAACACGTTCTGTTCAACTCGCTCACGAGCTTTGGGAAATAGTTAAAAAAAAAATTGAAATGCATAATTCGATAGATTTTAAGCTGTTCTTTCGAATGGTGCTATTTGTTTTGACCATAATAATTTTCTTTTTTAGTAAAAATTGAGTTTTAATTGGAGGTTAGATTGCCTTGAAAAATATATTTTATTAATTTTATTTTTTCACATCGGTCGAAAGTTTAACTGCCAGCGCTGAGTGGCCCGCTTGGATTGGACGCTCCCATATATGCATCATACAAAGTAGTTCTGGACTCAGGCCTACTTTCTATAAGAAGTATGCTGAAATCTACCACGCAGACCAAGTGCGGGTTGAAAGAATTATGTATGTGCCGCATTTTTGGACCTAAAACACTTAAGTCACATTAGGCAAATATAGTATATCATACCCTAGCCTAAAGTGACATACGTATTGTAGGTCGCTGTTTTGAACACGGATAAACACTTAACTTCGTGTAATTATTCCATCACCATTGCACTCAAAACGGTGAACGAAAACAACGATAAGAAAACGGCATCGGCATGTCCTAGCACCAAAAGTTCGAAGACATGTGACATCTACCAACTCGCACTTAGTCCGGGTGGTAGATTACGGTCTGTGTCCCAGCAATATGGATGATATAGGCTTATTATGATTACTTGCCTATTTCAGGTACTTACTTGTGGCAGTTGCTGTACCTCCAAAATACTTTGGTAAAATTACTTCTAATTTTCGTTCCACTTCCCAATCTAATTGATTTGATAGGAAGCCATTTCATATAACATTACGTCAAAATCAATTAACACAATTTTTTTTTACAAAGGAAGCTCCATTACTGTATTTAATACACAGGAAACTCGTGTCCGATCACTTTTTAAGGAAAATGTTGACAATTGTATCATAAAAACTGTTAAGGAACTCGCATCGTGTTAAATACCTTCATATTATAATATTAAGTCTTCATTACCATTGTTATACCTTATATAATAGTAAACAAAAATATCGATGATTTTTTGATTAATCGTATTAGAGACACTAGCTTCTGCCCGCGACTTCGTCACCGTTAAATTTCGTGTTTGACCCTTCCCGTTGCGTCGAATCGCGTACCCGTGCGATTTTCCCCGTTTTTGCAACATTTTTCATTACTGCTCCGCTCTTCTTGGTTGTAGCGTGATGTTATATAGCCAAACCTCCTCCTCCTCCTCCTCCTCCTCCTCCTCCTCCTCCTCTCTCCTCCTCTCCTCCTCTGTGCCTTCCTCGATAAATAGGCTACTCAACACAAAAAGAATTTTTCAATTCGGACCAAGAGTTCCTGAGATTAGCGCATTCAATCAAACAAACAAACAAACAAATATTAATTATATATATAGGATAGATTTGAATTCTTACTAGATAATGGTGCCGATTCTGTTGTCCACGAATTAAACTAACTGAACTATCTCTAAAATTCCTTACTTTTGGCTATGAGAATTGTAACGCTATTCTGCAAGGAAAAATCTCTAAATTTAAAAATTATTTTGACACGACTAAAATCGAATTTGACAATCGCGACTCAGCGTGGTATTTTTTTTTTCTTTTGGTTTCGCAACGTTGTACTTGTGTGTGCATTGCGTAGAATGAATTTTTTGAGAGACGAAGGCGCGTGCTGGTGGGGCAGCCTCAACGTGTTTTATATGGAATTTTTCACTTTCGTTTGAAAAATATAAAAAAAATATTACCCACGTGTTGAGATTTAAATGTATACTAGGGTATACTAAAGGGGCCGAAAATTTCATTATTTTTGCGATAGGACACGCCATTTTCAAGATATAAGCAAAAAGAAAATAAAAAACCGGCCAAGTGCGAGTCGGACTCGCGCACAAAGGGTTCCGTACAACACTGTAGGTATTCTCGGTTTATGCAGAAGATTCATGTTTATGAAAATAAATGTTTTTTTTTTAATTTTTATATTTCTGTTGATTAAATGAAAGGTAAATTGCGGTTTACGATTTATGACGTTTTAAAAAAAAAACTACTTAGTCGATTTCTTTCAAACCAATTTTCGGTGGTAGTTTACATGGTAATGTACATCATACATTTTTTTTAGTTTTATCATTCTCTTATTTTAGAAGTTACGGGGGGGGGGGGACACACATTTTACCACTTTGGAAGTGTCTCTCGCGCAAACTATTCAGTTTAGAAAAAAATGATATTAGAAACCTCAATACCATTTTTGAAGACCTATTCATAGATACCCCACACGTATGGGTTAGATGAAAAAAACCATTTTTGAGTTTCAGTTCTATGTATGGGGAACCCCACGATTTATAGTTTTTTTTCTATTTTTGTATGAAAATCTTAATGCGGTTTACAGAATACATCTACTTACCAAGTTTCAACAGCATAGCTCTTGTAGTTTTGGAGAAAAGTGGCTGTGACATACGGACGGACAGACAGACAGACAGACAGACATGACGAATCTATAAGGGTTCCGTTTTTTGCCATTTGGCAACGGAACCCTAAAAATACAGAACTGTTTTTGCACGTGAAGGCGAGGCATTGTTGAGAATTTTAGTTCATGACCACTAGTTTTATTCCACACCTTTTTAATTGCGATTAAAAATAGTCAGATTTAGTTAAAATAAATTATTATAGTCAAAATTTTTGGTGAAAACCGGCAAACTCAGAATAGCAAAATTGACATTTTCACTAAACTAGTAACTCAGTGCAATCTTAGTGCTGTCAAACTAAAATATAGTTAAGTTGTGTCACTTTAGTCTATTTCAGAATAGGAAATCGTCGTTTGACAGGATTAAACCAAATTTTAGTGATTTTTAGTTTAGTTTAGAGAATTTTGTGACAACAGAATCGGCACCAATGACGTGAAGATACTACTTTTTACGAACTTTTTCACTCTCTAATTCAGACTTTGTGTTAATACAGACAAAGTGCACTTTTAGCTGATAATCTCAGCACCCCTAGCAAAGTTTATAATCTGCAATCGTGAAAACTAATTAAATGTATAGGAATTCAATCATTTCAACGTTAAGTCACGTGGTTAGAACAAACGAATAGAAAATTCGTTGCCAAGTTCACATCGTTCAAAATGATAGAATGAATTGTTATCTTTTCTACAATGTTCAACGCTACATCCTTTGTTATAATGTCGTTTTTCTAAAGACATTGTAAAACGAGCGGCCGACTCAAGCGCGTCAACATGGCTACCAACTTATCATTTTTTACAATTGCTGACACCAGGCGTTACCAATTGGAGAACGGAATTCGACACAAAACGGTTGTAACTTAGCTAGGGGGGCAAGCCCTTCAGGAAGATGTGATACGTTGGCTTGTATTCATTGCAAAAGTATTGTTCGGAATGAACTAAATCTTTTCAAATGTTATGTACAATAAGATGCAGGCTAGGCTAAGAGGATAGGTTTTTGAGTTTTAATTGTTATCGTTTCAGTTTCGGGAAGCGGACGGTTAAGTTTTAGAATTTCAAGAAGCAATAAAAAAGCAAAAGCACTTAACCCCTCAGATATATTCCTCCAGCGTACAGTAAGTGTTGCTACTATGTAATATTTCGGCACCATAATATGATGTTTGCATGCATCGAAGGTAATGTGTTTTACACCCACATTTTGCGAGTGTTTTAAGTCCTACGTAACTTATTACATGGAAATGGAGAGAATGGAGGAAAGTATTGAGTATGAATGTCGATGGCTATAAGAGTAGAGGGAGACCAAAGAAACGATGGATGGACTGTGTGAATTATGATATGGGTAAAAAGGGAGTGACTACCGAGATGATGACTAATAGAGAAGTGTCGAAGTAAAAGACATGTTGCGCCGACACCAAATAAATGACGGCAGGAGAATGATGAAGTAACTTATTAATAAATAAATAAATAAATATTTTAAAACAACCAACACATCGTTATCTGATCCCAAACTAGGCTGAGCCTGTACTACGGTAACCAAACAACTGATAAACATACTTATATATTTCTAAATACATACATATTATAGATAAATTACACCCAGACACAGAACAAATGATTGAGCTCATCACATAACATTTGTCCTGGGTGGGAATCGAACCCACGACCTCAGTTTTAGCAGTCAGGGTCACTAACCACTAGACTAACAGGCCAGTCAACATTACATGGGACTAAAAACATAAGGCAAGTGTTTTGCCACCAATTGATCACAAATCTAGAATTCAGGTTGCAGGTGAGAACATATATACCGATAATACTTTGCCCGCCCAGGGACCCCATGCTCGCTGATAGCGCTGGCAACCACTAGATTAACGAGTCCGTCCAAAAATATGCCTTATTAACTTCGTGCTATCCAAAACAAAAGTATGCCATTATCTATATCTATACTTAATATCTATACTAATATTATAAAGCTGAAGAGTTTGTTTGTTTGATTGAACGCGCTAATCTCAGGAACCACTGATTCGAATTAAAAAAAAATTTTTGTGTTAAGTATTTCATTTATCGCGAAAGGTTATAAGCTATATATCATCACGCTACAATCAAAAGGAGCGGAGCATCAATGAAAAATGTTGCAAAAACGGGGAAAATTTATTCCTTTTGAGCTCACTGTAACTTAAAAGGAGCGGAGCAGCAACGAAAAATGGACGAAAACTAGCAGGCAAATCGATACGACCTACGGGAAGGGTCAGGAGAGCAAAATTTGACGCGGACGAAATCGCGTGCAGAAGCTAGTAATTTAAAATCCAGATACACCTATACCTTTTCACTAAGTCCAATATCAATAACCTCAGAAATACCAAACAGTATCCCCTTTCGAGCAATAATAGACAAACTTAACTAAACTATTATTTGGCGGTAGTCACTCAATTTGGTCTGACGAACTATTTCACCAGTATCGGTTTCCTTAACTATAGTTTGTAAGTTCGGGTCGCGGCGTTTGGACTACGGTGATACTCTTAGGAATTTATTGACTGGATATAGCTGTGTTTATTGGCATGTGGTTTTAATTATTTGTTTGGAGGTATTAGAAAAAGGGTCTAAAGTTTACTCAACATCGGTGGAAAAGGGATGAACTTCCGTCCAGACGGGCGTCGCATCGTGTCTGGTGGTAAACTGCCCGACGATTGATGTCGGGACGTTGTAGTTATGCTAGTTGCACGATGTAGGATTTTTTGTGACATCAGTGTGTGTACTACATTAGCGTTTGCCAGCAGCTTCGCTGGCGTGGTGGTCGGAAATTATCTCGCGGGAACGTACTAGCGGGATAAAAGTATCATTTGTGTTAATCTAAGTAAACTGTGAGAAAAATTTCGTCCAAATCCGTTTAGTAGTTTTCTAAGTGAAAGAGCAGCAAACAAACATCCATCCATTTATCCATCCTTACAAATTTTCAAATTTATAATATTGGTGGGGTACGATTAGCTATTGATGACTTTCTGTTGAGCAAAGGTCTGTCCACTTTTCTTTATCCAGAGCTGCTAAGAATCAAAAAATCATTCAAAGATGCCAATCTTTATTAAAGGTGTCTTCCTTCCGCCATCGTCATCTGAGCTTGCTGCAATGTCGTTTGCCATAAAGCGGAACCCACTTGTTTTTTTGGGGGTTGGAAATTATCAAATGACTTGACTCTGGGCGGAGCGGGAGGGCGTATCAGTTTACTGACTAAAACTCACCCGTGTTCCTTCAGTTGCCTTTATGCCAGGGCCACGGTTACTCATTTGAACAAATCCGCAACCCTGGCAGATGGATGCATAAGCGGAACCCACTGAGTTGTATGTTTGGCCCATTGATCGCCTGACATACGGCAGACGTGTTCAGCCCAATCCATTTATGCGAGGCAGTTTTCCGAGTAACACCAGTTATTTTAGTGATAGAAAAGATTGCTGTATTCCAAACCAACTTGACATAATAGTTTTCGATAATTTCTTATCGTCCTACACGGTTAATGAGAAACCAAATTCATTACCACATAATACTAAAGGCATATTGTTCATACGTACTCATCAATATTATATTATTACTAGCTGACCGTACAGACGTTGTCCTGTTTCCTAGAACACCCCACCTACCGGGTCCAATAGTGAATCTAAACCATCCAGAGTGCCACCTAAACGCATACAAAAAAAATCATTCAAATCGGTCCAGCCGTTTAGGAGGAGTTCAGTGACATACACACGTACAGTAGAATTATATATATAAAGATAAGGCAAATATTTATATGCCTATGTCCAGCAGTGGACGTCTTTCAGCTGTAATGATGATGATCATGATGAAGGCAACTACATAACTATGTATAATTGATTATTATTTCTGATAGTTAACTCCAGGATTTAATTTAAAGGTTAGGAAAACAGTCACTGGGTTTTCCATTAGGAATTTTACCAGTACCAGCCCTAAGTTTGAATTTTAGCCCGTTGGATGTCAATAGATACGCCCCATCTTACATGGGGATTTAACTTAACTGACAAAATGAAGATGTTACTATACACCTCTGTCCAACCTTTCACGGAAATCAGGGGTAATATTATGAGAATTTGGTAATTATAGTTCCGACTCTATGACATTACTTTCGATTCAAATCCGACAAATTGCAGATCTAAATGAATAAATTTCTAATGTATTATGTTCAGAGGTTCAGAATGAGGTTACAGCTCTAAATGAGGTTAGATATGGAATATTATAAGCTGCTACAAGAATCGTCTGGCAATTGAATTAAGTTGACAGGGTAGCGTTGTCGGTAAACATATTTTGTGAACTTGTTTCGCGAAATGTAGGTACCTATTGCCCCAAATGTCCTTTCTTTGATATTGTTTTTTGAATCGTTAAAGTCCAAAAGGTCTTAGTTAAGCTGCACGATAACTGACAAATGCATGCACTGACTGAACAAGTCCACTCAATCTGTGTCGTTCTTTCAGCAAGAGACCATTTCAAACACCAATCTATCCTGGACTTTAGACTAAGACCTCGAGTTTATTTTGCCCTTTTTTCACAGTAGTCAGATAGGAAATGCCGAATTCATTTAGGTTTTTAAAATATGATTGACATGTAAAAGTGTCTTTATAAACCTACTTACAGAAATAAAATCATTTATTGAGTATACTTCCTATATGTAGATCGGCTCTAAGTCAAGTATCGTTAAATAAATAAACACCAAACAGTATTCTCTTTCGAGCAATATTAGACATAGTTCATTCTCTAAGTCATTGATCAGTGAAAACACTACATGTTGGCCACGTGAGGGAAGAACATTGTTCAGCTGTATTTGATATTTAAAGCGATTAAAGTGCTAACCCGCTTTCCAAAAATGAAAAGACAATCGTGACGTCAAAACACTCGCTAGCATGCAAAAAAAAAAAACACAAAAAAGCATCATCCATCCTTTATGAAGAAAAAAATACTAAGGAATTCTTTTAACACCATTCGAGAACATTGTACGGACGACATGTTCGCCTCAAGGGAAATTAATAGATGTATCAGAGACTCCCAACATGCGTTACAGCCAATAAAAAATTCTTCCTCGTCTTGACTATGAAAAATGAATGTGGATACATCGGATTTGTTTTGACAAACCCTGGATGGTTTACTTAGAAGGTTTTGAATGTTATAAAGATGAGGATTTTTTTTAATCTGATGTCATTTATTTTTAAATACGTTTTTTTATTTGTCTATTACATTACTCATTTTCTAGTGTGTGAATGTGAAAACGTTGTCGGCCATGTAAACTAGATAGTAGATTTGTTGACTATTTCTATTTTATAGTACCCGGTACTTGCTGACAGGTCTGCACTGCCCTCCCATAACTTTTAATATTATAAAATATAGTAAAGTCAATTATTTTTAAAAGAGTAACGTTGAAGTTTCTTGCCAGTTTCTTGCATGGAACCGTGCATCTACTCTTTTCGTTTCATATGTAAGTGCCCATGCAGGTTTGTGTGAATTTAAATATTTAAACTTTGATTTTACAAAACCAGATGGTTTTGTGCTTAAGACAACTTTCAATAAGTGTAACAGAGATAGTAATAGTAATTAATACCTTTGGACTTCGCTTATAATGTTTCAATAAGAAAAAAAAAACCGTTTTAGGCTCCATTTACAGCCGAGTTGATTTAATCTTCTTTAATCAGCAGCATCAAAGTTCCCGCAGAATGGCGCGACGCGACACTAAGACGCGACTCAACTAGAAGGATTTCTATGAAACCTTCATAGAAATAGATCTACAAGAGTCGCGTCACACTGCCTACAAGTCTTAATACTATCAACCTAGAAATATCAATTCATACCGTAATATTGTCAATTCCTCTTATGATCACATCGTTAAGTTAGTATAGTCCTCCAGACCGTATTCCGGCCATAGCGGCTAATTCCAACAGAGACTAGCCATCAGCGCGTGAGATGTTATAGTAAATGTATGCGTAGAAACAGGGACACTCACTCCTTACTTACACTTATAGTCCGACGGTATGGCAATCCGACAGGACCAGAGAGAGATCAGGTGCAGGATCAACGGCTTACTGCGTACTTTTCGAGGCAAGGGGTCTCAAACTCCAACTTTCAAACTCCGAACTGTGTGCTAAAAAATTCCTCATGGGAAAACCCAATAAATACTTAAGTTTGTAGGTATGCACCAGTGACCATTTTGTGTCAGTGTACACAAAGGGCCATCGTCTTAAGATAGAAACTAAAAATCAATTCAGGAAGTACAATCACTAGACACTTCGCTGGGTTCCTTCGTTCAGTCTATTTTCTTTTCAGAGCATTGCAATCTGAGAAAAACTTGCTATCACACAGAATGTACGTCCTCTTATTTTCAGTATGATATTTCAAATTGTCATAGAAGTAGTAGAATTTAAATAAATCTAACCTTCCCAAACAAATTTTTGGGTTAGCTTCCAGTTTAACCAGTAGCAGCTGAATATTAGCAGTAATTTACATGGAAAGACTGCCTGTTTGCCCTCTACAAGCCAGTTACTGGGTAAGAGAATACACTTGGTAAGACTTTTGAGTTTCTGACAATCCGTAATGACTGGCAAAAACTAAGAGTAATATATCGATATACATATCTCTTCAGAAAACTAAACCGCAACTTGATCAGTTCCTATGAAATACATACATGAACCTAATCAACACAGGAAAATTCAACACAGCAGTTTCTATACATACAACCAAAAACATACATAAACAGTTTATCCTAACTTTTGCTGAACCATTGACACCTTGCATATTGTACAATAACAGTTGGAAAACCACTCGTTCAGTCAGTCAATTATGAACCTAACCATTCAAGTTATAGAGTTCGTAATTGTTTATATGAGATCATCAAAGGGGGTACTATTGAGGGCACCAAGCCATAAGGGTGTATGCATGTGAGAAACTTTTCCGAATCACGTGACAGAAGTAGGTGAAAAAGAGAAAACTGGGTATACATTATTCAAATGTTTTTGGCTATTTTTAGCGTACTTTGTTTTGTTTGTGTATTTGTTGTGAGCCGGTTTTCTAACTATATCGAGATCATTTTGAGTTTAACCGCGTGCACCTGAATACCAGTACCTTACATAAAACGACTCCATCTGGCCTGGATAACCCAGTTACTGGGAACAGCGATGCTATTGTTATAACTGGTCCTCCACATTTATATTTAATGGCTAGACTGATGTTTGTCAAGTTTAAATAAATTTTAATTGTCAAGTCACAAAAATTATATAATTTTAGTCAATTATCGATATATTTTATACACATCATAATTAAGTGCTTAGCTCTATAAAGGTATAGCGTATTGTTATAACTGGTCCTCCAAATTTATATTTAACCCTTAACCACCTAGCGTCGGTCACAGTGACTTCATGCGATATATTTTTTCAAATATTTCCGTTATTACGCGTGCCACACGCCTGTGACTCTGTGTACTTTTCCCCTCCTTCTCCAGTTTGCGCTCCGTGCTCGATCAAGCAACACGTGCGCGCAGTGAAAAGATTCAGGTAAATATATTTCGTATGCGGTCATGGTGACCGACGCTAGGTTGTTACGTTACTTTTAGTGTTAACATTTTCTTGTTGTTTTTTTGGGTTTATCGTGTCTCAACGTGATCAAAGTTTCAGTAGATGGTTAGAAGAGTATGACTTAGATTCCGAGGATCAAATAAACGTGCCAGAAATACCAAATGAAGATTGCAGTGACGTTGAAGATGTACCAGTAGACCACGTCATTGATGGTGAGTGTTAATCAGACTCTGATATTGATATTGACGAGTTAAGTGAAGATAACGATAGTCTGCCAGTTGATGATGATCTGCCAGTTGATGATGATGCATTTTCCGATGATGATGTTCCATTGGCAAGGTACCGGAACTATTTCGGAAAATATCGGTTCCGTTGGTCATCTCAACCTCCAGTTTCGCGATCAAGGACTTTGCGACACAACATCGTTTGCCAACCGCCAGGATTGAAAAGGAACTTCAGAGATGTTTTGAACAGAATATCTCTGAAGTTCCTTGAACAGTGCAAAAATCCAATTTGCGTTGAGTGTTCTCAAAAAATGTGTGGAGGCTGCCGCGAGAAATTGTAAATGTTAAGGAGCTGTAATTTTGTAATGATTGTGATTTGATTGTATCAATGATAGTTTTATATAAGAGGTTATATGTTTAAATTACTAAATAATTAAAAATTAAGAAGTCTCATTGATTGTTATTGCTTAGATCTCAGCTTAATTAAAAACCTATAATTTGTTAAAATATTTGTAAGTCAACTTTTATTAATGATAGTAAAAAGTAAAAAGTGTTAATTTGAAGAGTTTATTAAAACAATTTGAAATAAAAATAATTGAAGAATATGATGTAGTTTTGATTTATAGAAATTTTTAAACTTTTCACCTTCCTAATTAGTACTTATACGCAAGCGGTCACCACGACCGACGTTAGGTGGATGTGTTACTAGAATACACGTTAGGTGGCTAAGGGTTAATGGCTAGACTGATGTTTGTCAAGTTTAAATAAATTTTAATTGTCAAGTCACAAAAACTATAAAATGTTAGTCAATTATCGATACATTATACACATCATAATTGGCTGCTTACCTCTATAAAGGTATAGCGTATTGATAATCATTTAAAATGTTGAACCGTTCAAAAATGATCCGAAGCTCTTGGCGTGTCTTTTTACTATTTGTGATGAAGAATACGAGCATTATCAACCGACGAAAAAAAAACGGAGGAGGTTCTCAATTCGACGCGTATATTTTTTTTTTTTTTTTTTTTTTTTTTTTTATGTATGATCACGCATAACTTTTTACACAGTGGTCCGATTGTGACAATTCTTCTTCTATTGGAAAGGGTATACTCCCAAGGTGGTCCCATATAAATTTGGAAAACAAAATCGAACCCTAAGGGTTGGAAAACAGGGGATGATTGATTGTTCACTCACTGATTGTAACGTATAAACACGCATAACTTGTTACATAGTGGTTCGATTGTGACAATTCTTCTTTTATTGGAAAGGGTATACTCCCAAAGTGGTCTCATATAAATTTGGAAAACAAAATCTAACCCTAAGGGTTGGAAAACAGGGGATGATTGATTGTTCACTCACTGACACTCACAACTTTTTACATAGTGGTCCGATTGTGACAATTCTTCTTCTATTGGAAAGGGTATACTCCCAAGGTAGTCCCATATAAATTTGGAAAACAAAATCGAACCCTAAGGGTTGGAAAACAGGGGATGATTGATTGTTCACTCACTGATTGTAACGTATAAACACGCATAACTTGTTACATAGTAGTCCGATTGTGACAATTCTTCATCTATTGGAAAGGGTTTACTCCCAAGGTGGTCTCATATAAATTTTGAAAACAAAATCGAACCCTAAGGGTTGGAAAACCGCGTGATTGTTCGAAAGAGATACCGTGCCCCTGGCACATGGGCAACTGATGGAACATGGGTGGGTTTTAGTCAGTAAAAGTCTGACACGCCCTCCCGCTCCGCCCAGAGCGGGAGAAGTCATTTGATGATTTCCCATCCAGAAAAAAAAAGGGTTGGAAAACAGGGGATGATTGATTGTTCACTCACTGACACTCACAACTTTTTACATAGTGGTCCGATTGTGACAATTCTTCTTCTATTGGAAAGGGTATACTCCCAAGGTGGTCCCATATAAAGGAAAACAAAATCGAACCCTAAGGGTTGGAAAACAGGGGATGATTGATTGTTCACTCACTGATTGTAACGTATAAACACGCATAACTTTGTACAGAGTAGTCCGATTTTGATCATTCTTTTATTGTTGGATAGGGTATACCTTGCCAAGTATTATTAGTACATTAAAGCCACAAAAATCATAAAATAAAAACTTTTTAACAAAAAATTAAACCGCCGAAAATCTGAAAAGCATAAAATAATAAACCTTAAAATTTTGAGTCGGCGCTGAAAAATCAATGAACAAGGAACACTCAAAGCGCCGACTCATAATTTTAAGGTTTATTATTTTATGCTTTTCAGATTTTCGGCGGTTTAATTTTTTGTTAAAAAGTTTTTATTTTATGATTTTTTGTGGCTTTTTCAATATTGCTCAACCCCGTAGCAAATAACGTGGCAGATTATAAATTATAGACTGCTTAGACTTTTAAAGATTATCAATGGAACTAAATCTACTTTGAAGTACTTGCGTGATGTGCCGCCATGGGATCAGGAGGCAAAGGTCCTCGCGCATATGTGGGAGTGGCGCGAGGAGGCGAAACGCCGGGGCGAAACTCCGCTGCCGCGACAAATCGCGGCACGGCGGACAGAGCTCCAGTGTGATCTCATGGCGACATGGCGGGTACCATTGTCGCAACCCAGTGCTGGGCACGCCACAATTGCGGCGGTGGAGGTGTGCCCTGCCTGGGCGGAGCACCGCCGTGTCCTCGTGGAGGCGATCAGCGGCGGCGAACTCTCACGTCCGGCCCTGGTGCGAGCCATGGTACGGAGCGAGAGGGAACGGGTAGCCGTCACCTCCTTCTACGAAGCAGTAATGCTCGCGAAGGAAGAGGCGGGGCGCGTGAGGGAGTGGCAGTCTCTGCGCCCTCACGTCCCTAGCCGCCGCAGGAGGAGACGCCCCGGACGTCGGGAGTCCATAGCGGACTTCCGGCCACCGTAGGCGCGAGCTTGCGGGTGGCGAGCAATGGGTAGCTCGCCGCCCGGTAAGGACCAGGCTCGGGTCGACGGCGCGTAGTGTTCCACGTGCGCCTCAAAGAGATGTCAGCAGCAGTGTAGGGGTCTACTAGGACCGATGCCTGCCGGGGACGCGTAATTGTTCGAAAGAGATACCGTGACCCTGGCATGTGCCACCCGTGTTCCATCAGTTGCCCATGTGGGCAACTGATGGAACACGGGTGGGTTTTAGTCAGTAAAAGTCTGACACGCCCTCCCGCTCCACCCAGAGCGGGAGAAGTCATTTGATGATTGCCCATCCAAAAAAAAAAAAAAAAATATTTGCGTGATGGTGGAACACACATTCAGAT
Organism: Aporophyla lueneburgensis; assembly: GCA_932294355.1. Classification (NCBI taxonomy): domain Eukaryota; kingdom Metazoa; phylum Arthropoda; class Insecta; order Lepidoptera; family Noctuidae; genus Aporophyla; species Aporophyla lueneburgensis. Next base: position 32,301,154 of record OW028737.1, on the reverse strand, counting down.
AAACAGATATACAGACAAATATTCTAAAAACTTTATTATGGCTTTAGAATCGTTTTCACGCGTCGTAAAGAATAAAAAAATAAAACGATTTCGTTAGTATCTATAGTATAGTATCTTTATACTAACGGACTGAAAAAGTTTTAATATTATTATTTCTATACTAATATTATAAAGCTGAAGAGTTTTTGTTTGTATGTTTGTTTGATTGAACGCGCTAAGCTCAGGAACTACTCGTCCGAATTGAAAAAATCTTTTTGTGTTGCGTAGCCTATTTATCGAGAAAGACTATAAGCTACATAATATCACGCTACAATTAAAAATAGCGGAGCAGTTATGAAAAATGTTGCAAAAACGGGGAAAATCGCACGGGTCGGCGATTCTACGCGACGGGAAGGGTTCGGCGGAGCAAGAAATTTAACGCAGACGAAGTCGCGGGCAAAAACTGGTATAATATTATATAGCTGAAGAGTTTGTTTGTTTGAACGCGGTAATCTCAGGAACGACTGGTACGAATTGAAAAAATATTTTTGTGTTGGGTAGCCTATTTATTGAGCCTATAGGCTATATAACATCATGTTACGATCAAAAGGAGCGGAGCAGCAACTAAAAATGGACGAAAACTGGCAGGCAATGAAGGGTACGGGGAGCAAAAATTTGACGCGGACGAAGTCGCGAGCAGAAGCTAGTTTTATTATAATATGCAAAATAGTTACAGATTATATGAAAATTTATATTTTGCTACGAAAATATTTTATAATTATGGTTTTAATTAACATTCTACAGAACATTTTAATATTAATTCTGCGTCAATAATGCGAAAACAATTTATTGCCGATCACTTTTTAAATAGTCAAATGATCCGAACGCTACATTAAAGTATTTTAATTAATTCCAGTATAAACATAATACACTAACGTGTATTGTATTTTATTCCAATACCCGAAACCACAAGCCTGTCACCATTTTAAAAGGTTTATTAATTAAGCGAAAAGCCCCTATCATTACAGGGATAATATTTAATGGATAGTAGGTTTTTGGTTTTTGCCGCATTATTACAGTGAAAACGGTGATACATTGACTTATGGATAAATTTTTGGCATTTATGTATGACAGGAAAAATAATTTCATCATAATTTCAGCTGAAAAACGTCCACTGCTGGACATAGGCCTCCCCCAAGCACCGTCATTTCGACTGATGCCGTGCTTCTTGCATCCAGAGCATTTCTGCGGCCTTCACCAGGTCATCGGTCCAACTTATGGGAGGCCTTCAAACTCTACGTCTACCGGTACGCGGTCACCACTCCAGAACCTGTCGGCCCCATCGGCCATCTGTTCTGCGAATAATGTACCCTACCCACTGCCACTTTAGTTTGGCAATTCTTCGAGCTATGACGGTTGCCTTGGCTCCGTGGCGGATCTCTTCATTCGTAATTTGATCACGTAGGGAAACTCCAAGTATAGCCATCTCCATCGCCCTTTGGGTGACTTTAAGCGTTTGGATACGGCACATTGAGAGTGACCACGTTTTAGGGTCATAGGTCATCAATGGCAACTCGCAAAAATATTAGAATTGTGTATAATCATAATTCAGACCTCATTTGACACTGCTAGTGTGGTCAAAATTATCCCGTAACTAATGATGCAAGTCCAGTGATGCAAGTGATAATTGGTAAAATTATTAACTATATTTTTTTAACCCCCGTCGTAAAAAGTGTTATAAGTTTGACGCCTATGTGTGTCTGTCTGTGGCAACGTAGCTTTTAAATGGGTGAACCGATTTGGGTGCTGTTATTTTTATTAAAATAAGGCTGTCTAGCGGTGGTTCTTAGACAAATTTTATTAAAATCAGTTCAGCCGTTTCGACACGACGATCCTTTGTTCAAAATATATCCTACAATTTCTCATTAAAATTAAAGGGCCAATACTTTTTTTTATACTTTATAGAGATTTTTCCTTTGGTCGGCGGTTTTTTAAATTTAATATTGTACTACAAATTGCCTAGCTCGGCACATCCTTTTTATAAAGTAACAGAATAACAATGAGGACGAAGGACAATTTTCGATCAGAGCAGATGTTACATGAAACAAATCAAGCAAATTTAAAGAGAATCCTAATTCATCCTATATGGACGATTTGGGAGTCTAGATTTTTGAGCAAAAGTGAGCGAACCCTTTGAGCAGGGACGAACACAAAGGTCGTTGAATTTTTGAATAGGAATATATTGTTGGTAATCATGTGTGATCAATTTCACAGCTCAATGCACACTCGGTTTTCCAAATAAAATATGTACATGATTTAATTTATACGTGTAGAATGTAAATAATTATTAGAATGCTTAAATATGTTTATAAATATTTTGTGTGTTGTAAATAAGTAATTATTTTTTTCAAATTAAATATGTTTTTATTAGTCATAATTTTCAAGTATACAATAGTTGTATTCCTCGTATGTTGTCTTCATTGAATGAAAGGTATAAGTGACATCTAACATGTCAATCATCTAACATGTCAATCATCTAACATGTCAATCATCTAACATGTCGTGGGTTCAATTAACATCCAGGACAATTCTTTGTGTGATGAGCACAATCATTTGTTCTTTGTCTGGGTGTAATTTGTCTATAATATGTATGTATTTAGAAATATATAAGTATATTTATTAGTTGCCTGGTTATCATAGTCCAGGCTCTGCCTAGTTTGGGATCAGATAACGATGTGTTGGTTGTCTTTATTATTATATTATTATAAAAGTGTGAGGTATAGCCAAACGTGCCAATTGCCTAATTAATAATTCTGGACTTGTCGGTTCGCCCAAAAATAAATTAATTTAGTGCAAGTTGCCTATAGAAAATAATATATTATTTAAAAGTGTCGATTAACTGAATTGGGCGAGTAAATTCGGGTGAATCGACTAATAAGATCGATAAGATATTAAAGTTTTTTTTTTCTAATAAAAATAACGTTGGTTTCATGGAGAAAGTGTTGAAGTAGTGTTTGTAATTAGTATTTAATAACATGATTTATTTGAAACCTAATAATTTTATCTAACCGTTACACACTATTGGTTTCAGCATCCTCGAAAACCATGAAAACTATCTCTCTCACTCTGTTCCTTTCTATCATTTTACATAAAGTTGCTTGAAATGGGGCAAGCTATGGGGCATACTGATTTTTTGTAACGAGTCAATTCCTATAATTTTTGAGCCATACTCAAACCGCAATATACTTTAAAGAACTTCATTAAAAAAAACACCTAGGTATCTTTTCGATAGTTGTAATTACATAACGTTAGTTCTGAAAGTATAATCATGTTATTATTAAAATAATTCGAAATACAATTAATAACTATCTATCCAAATAAATACTTAAGAAAAGCACATCTCATCACATTTGTAATTTGGAAAGTGTGCCCGGAAGACAGTTTTGCTACATTGAATGGCAATGCTGCTTGAATAAATATAGAGCTAGCCTGACCACGTGAAGTGTTGGCCAGTCGGCGAGAAATTTCCATAAAAAGCCGTTTGGACCCCAAACGGCTCAAAACTGTTACCCATAAGGTTATTATTAAATGAAATAACTTACTTCACAAACGTGAACACATTTCATTACATAAGCAATTCAATATAATGTACACTGACAATCTCAATGAAATGGGTTCTCTCGAGGCACTCTAGCGTAAGGAACGCACTTACCGCGCATATAATTCTGCAACATACCAATAATACATTAATGTAAGTACAGCGTAAACGGGAAACGTCTCATTATCACACCTCGGTATGGTTTGATTGTCAACCCCTTTGTCTGGCAGACAAAAGCCTCAAAATAAGGATGGGGACCAAAATGTTTGAGGCGATTGTTTCATGTGAGTGACGGCGTTTTGAGTCTGGGTTTGTGGAGTGTCCGACACGATTATGTTTTGTGTGGGTCTAGACTAGTCAAAGGCCTTTCTAACAGAATGATGTTCAAGCGTGAATTTCAATTTAAAACTGAATTAGGATAAAATCTGACAAATTTTTGTAATTTTTTAAGAATACTGGCCTCAGATCTTGCATCAAGCTCACGTTGTTTATTGCATACATCCCAAATGCCTGCTTCCATGGTATGCAAAAACTGTAGAATGCCACCTGCTCCGATCTTAACATACACCTTTTTGCCTGTTTACGTTTATACATCAGCACGCGTAGCATGACCACCGTAGAAATGGGTTTTGTCGACGGACGAATAGACAAAGTAACGTTTCGGGTACACAGTACGACGGCAGCAAAGTAGCAAGAGTCAACTACACAACTTAACGTAAGATAATTTTTTATTTTGCCTTGTGTCGCAGGTTCGCTAAGTTCACAGCTGCACTTCACAAGTTCAGCCTTTGGATGGGTGACCATGTAGTTTTTGTTTTGCCTTGTGTCGCAGGTTTGCGAGGTTAAGCTACGCTTCTCAAAGTCAGCCTTTGGATGGGTGACCATTTAGTTTATGTGTGGCGTTTCGTCGCGGATTTGCTAGGCTAAGATGCACTTCGCAAGGTCAGCCTTTGGATGGGTGACCATTTAGTTTTGTTGACACCGACCGTATGCCGATTGTTCACGCAGTCGAAAGTTATGAGGTAACAAACATAAAAAAATACAGTCGCATTGAGAACCTCCTCCTTTTTTTGAAGTCGGTTAAAAATAATTCTGAGTCGAATCATGTCGAAGAGTAAATTTTATAAAAAGTGTAGTTGACTATTTTTACTTTGCTGCCGTCGTACTGTGTACCCGAAACGTTATTTTGTCTATTCGTCCGTCGACAAAACCCATTTCTACGGTGGTCATGCTACGCGTGCTGGTCAAACACGCACGCCGGTTGCGAGTACTACGCACCTGACCTTTATGATGAATATTACCAATAAGGTCATCGCATGTCCTTCTAAACCATTCGCATTTATCGTTTCGCAGGAAAAAAGCCTGAGAAAATACCTGCGGTTGATTAGATACGGAAGATAAAGAACCGGCTGTTATTGCTCGACTTCGGAGAAGTCACTACCCGGCAGTGAATTACGGCGGTAATACAAATGTTTTTTCAAGTAAAAACACATATCCGCGTTTATGTTTTTAAATAAGAAAATAAAGACCATCTTCATAAACGTGTTCTGTTACGATCATGGCTTGGATTTGAATTGAAAATACTTAGACTGCTACTCCACAAACTTAATTTAATTAAAACAAAATATTACAATAAACAAAACCTGTGGAATACCCCGTCAGGAACATAGTTCCTTAGGTTTTTTTTTTTTAATTCCGAATATTTCGTTTGTAAAATAATCAAATTTTATCTTGAATTCACCTTCGGCTGCACATCGAAAACTATCAGAAACGTAAATGTTTCGCAACCACCATCTTAAAGTCTAATTTTGACCTCACTAGCGGCATAATTTTCACATTTTTGTTTAATTTTTAAAACTTTCGCTGCCTCCATCTTGGATTTTCAATTAGACCTCAGTATTGGCTTCATCACCCTCGAAAACCTTGAAACTGATCTTACTCTCTTTCTCTGTCTCTTTCTATTATATATAATAAAAAGTTACATGAAGGGGACAAAGCTTTTTCGTTACGTGAGGATTTCTTCAATTTTAATCATACCGCAAATTGCGTTAAAGAACTCAGTACCAAAAATACATATATATCTGACAAAAGTGTAGTAGTTTCACCGCTATACATAACAAGCAATATTATGAAGCACTGTAATTACATCAGCAATAATTGCTGTTCACTAAAATTATGTATTACTGTTCTTATGACTGCAAAGATTCCTGTTACGGAAGACTTAAAACAAAAAACAAACACGCAATCTCAACACTATAAACCTTTCCTAAAAACGCCTACATCACTTAGTATCATGACTTACATACCCCGAATTACTCCCCAGAGCAGTACCACCATTCCACGATATTTTCCTAAGTCGTAAACCAACAGATAAATGTATATATCGGAACATGGAAACCGATTCAAATCCCAAAGGACGGGAGGGTTTACAAAATGTTGGCTACCGTTTTGAGTGATTTTGTTCGCAATGAAACGAATACGTTTGCTCCCTTTTAATTTGACTTTTATTTGGACTGTTCCGAGTTAATATTTGATGTTTCGAATGATCTTTTATTGGAGATTTTACCGTTGTTGTTATTTAAGATTATCCGGGATTTTGTGTGGGAGTAAAAAATGGATGCGGGAAGAGAATCCACGAAATGTATTGATTTATGAAGAGGTTTTCTATCAATCATTAATTTATATTCCTTTGCATAACGTATTTAGGACCGAATATTATCTTTAAACGCTTTCAAAATTAGCTCACAAAGCTCTAACATGACTAGTCTGAAGTCAAAAACAGCAGGGGTAGAAATACATACAATATAGTAACAGGGAATCATAACGCCTTAGGCACATAAAACACACAAAGACCTCATCTTAATCACAGAAGTCAGTTGTCAGTCTTCGTCCAACAATATCACTTCAATAGCTTACCAAACCAGAAATAGGTTTAATAAAGCTTTGCATACAAATTAATTCGGTACCTTAATCGTATTACTGCCAACTTTTGTAGGTAAATTTTACGTAAAAACCCTCTAGGGCGATCAAATTGGACACAGAGTTAATTTTTCTACACGACAGACGTTTGATTAGAAAAATGTGGTCGGATGAAATTAATTGGGTGCTTTCAACTCCTGTTTTTTCGGGGAATTGGGGTTCGGCAATGTATAGTTACGCCATTACCTTTATGGGTGGTGATATACGCTTTTACGCTTGATTTCTCCTATGGTGTAGGGGGAAACTTGAAGCTTTTGTAAGTTACTTTGGAACAGTATTTTGCTCTAACGTCAGAGTTACCTTTAGCAGTACTAAAATGATATGAGAATGGTATTTAAATTAGTAACCTGTGTGACTTAGTAAAGTGATGTGATCCCAACATTAAAAACCAACCAAGTGCGAGTCGGACTCGCGCACCGAGGGTTCCGTACAGACCTGTAGGTATTCACAGTTTATGCATAAGGTTTATGTTTATGAAATTAAATGTTTTTTTTTTAATTTTTATATTTGAGTTGATTGAATGAAAGGTAAATTGCGGTTTACGATTTATGACGTATTAAAAAAAAACTACTTACTAGATCTCTTTCAAACCAATTTTCGGTGGAAGTTTACATGATAATGTACATCATATTATATTTTTTTAGTTTTATCATTCTCTTATTTTGGAAGTTACATTTTACCACTTTGGAAGTGTCTCTCGCGCAAACCATTCAGTTTAGAAAAAAATGATATTAAAAACCTCAATATCATATTGAAAGACCTATCCGTTGATACCCCACACGTATGAGTTTGATGAAAAAAATTTTTTTTGAGTTTCAGTTCTAAGTATGGGGAACCCCAAAATTCATTGTTTTTTTGCTTATTTTTGTGTAAAAATCTTAATGCGGTTTACAGAATACATCTACTTACCAAGTTTCAACAGCATAGCTCTTATAGTTTCGAAAAAAAGTGGCTGTGACATACGGACGGACAGACAGACAGACATGACGAATCCATAAGGGTTCCGTTTTTTGCCATTTGGCTACGGAACCCTTAAAAGTGTGGAGATTGTTATATATAGGTTGGAGGTTAAGAGACCTAAGGCAATAAATTCCGCTGCTTCTGACCACACATTAAAATATTAATACAGTCAGGTCGAACCAAAATGAATAAATAATAATAACATCACCCTTGTATTGAGTGGAGTGGTAGGCAAAGATGTAATTTTATTGTAATTTACCGATGGCGACGCGTCTTCCTACGTTAGGTCGTAGGTACGTGTCACTCCGGTATATAAACACCAAGAAACCAAAAAAGGTTTAATAGACATTACAAAAAAAAAAAAACATTTGAATTATGTGATTGAGCGGGCGAGTTTTTCTGTTAAATTCGTAATTTAAACAATATAACGAGGGTAGTTCAACCTTTTGGGATACCTCGTCATCAGAATCCGTGTTCGACATGATGTAGGTACGAAATAATAGTCTCAACACTAATTATAATCGTCTATTTGTTCACTCCCAATAACAAAATAACAAAATCTCAAATAATCAAGGCGATGGAAATGGATTAAACTGCGGAAACGCGGTAAGTTCGGTACAGGCTGGCAGAACGACCTCTCGCCATCGTGTCCCACTCAAAAGTGCCGTCTCTCAAATTCAAATACGTTCAATGTCAATGACAGCTGATAGCTGTCAAACATGCCACGCCCGTACCGACCTCACCCAAGCACACTGCTTGACGTTTCCGGCAAACGATAATAGATGGCGTTGTACTAAATGAACATTAATCAATAGCTATCTATATATTAATACGTCAAGCGAAAACTTTGGATCCCTTTTTACGAAAATTGGGCTGACGGAGGAGTATGAAATTTTGCACACTTATAGTTTATACAGAGAAGAAGTGACGAATGATTTTTTTTTTAATTATGCGTTAAAGTACATTATTTTCAATAAATAACACGTTACACACACTACTGTTAATTACCGTGTATCTAATACACACATGCATAGATATTCTTTTGTTTATGGTCCAAATCTGGCTTTATTATTTTGTGCAGTGTTACCAACACCCAGAAATATTTACCCCTAAAGCTTAAGTTAAAAACCCCTAAAATTGCTACAATTACTGAAAAAATCCGCTTAAAAATTATAATGAAAATAACCAACGAATGTTCAGTAATCATAGACCGGCACACAGTAGTAATATTTGTCTATATTTAATACGCGACATTTGTTAATCATTCACTCTGCATTCTTAATATCGAGGAACCGTACTAGAAGTCGCTAATACTTTTATTGTAATCAAAAACACAATGAGAAATGTAAGATGGCAAAAAATCCCTAAGAATACCCCTAAAAATGGAACGCCCCTAAAAAATCTCAATCCTCTTATTTACCCCCTAAATTTGGGAAAACCCCTAAGTTGGTAAGCCTGATTTTGTGTCTATAGTCTTACTGAATGTCAAGTATAACCATAGGTAATAAATTAATCTTATAGATATATAACCAATTTCATTTTTAAAATCTATAATAATATCGAGAATATTTGTCTTTAATATTATTTGTATTAGCGACGATAGGAATTTAGTTTAGATTTTTATGAAATATTTTTTGTGGTTTTATGGGCAGTGTCAAGTATGGCATTAGTAAGTTTCCCATACAAAACTTAGTGTCGTGTGCAAACTGTAGAGGTTGTATGCCTCACGATTGTACAGGCTGGTCATAGATTGTACAGGCTGGTTATAATTATGACATTTGGAACCGTCATAATTAATTAAAAATGATAGGGAAAATTCTATAAAACAGAACAAATTTCTGTGACAATTCATTCCATACTGTTCCATATCCAGCAGTTAAGAAGTATTAAGAAAATAAAAAAGAGAGTCCTGAAGAAGTATTCTTTACTCATTACACCTACGTCCTGGTCCTGGCCATCACCATCCCGCCAGCGAACCCTCTCCACAGTAGTACAGCGTCAACAATTTGTCTATAGTGTCAAATATAACCACATAATTTTTTTTATATTTATTATTATCTATATTTTTTCATTTAATTATATATTTCTATTCAAATGAAGTATGGTCGAATTTCGACCAATGGGCGATCACTAGTTCTAATAATTGTGCCACTTTGTTGATTCTGCGACAAATATATATAATTATAAATTAATTCATTTCAGCTAAAGGCTAAACAAAAATGACTAGAAATCATATATAAAAATTCAGGTACAAGAATGTAATAATAAATCTTGATTTATATAAATAATTATTTTATAAACTTTTAAATGTTTTTATAATTTCATATTCCTAAAAAAAATATAATTTATAAATGTGTATGTGTGTATGTAAAGGTATTATTAATCAAATAATATCAATGACTGGTACTTAATCATGAATTAATAAGTAGGTAATTGTGCCTTAAAAACCGCTTTGCAATAAGTGGGTTTTCTTTCTTTCGGCCCTATTATCCCTTTTCAAAATTGTTTGACAACTTTGTCAAGATCAGGAAGCGAATGATGCAGTTTTTGTTTTTCTCCAAAATCTGTGAAATAATTTAACAAAGTTAATTGTCCCGCTGAAATGTCTGACAGGATTAATAGCGAACTTTTGAACTTTCTCTTTTTTTGCTCGAAATCGGTAATTGTTTTTAATCGCGTTCATTTTTAGGGTTTCATTTAGCTGTCAGTTCAACTTTAACGAAGAAATTATAGCCTGAAATTGATGTGATGAAAAAATATTTATTATTCTAGTTACTTTACCAGACGCAGTATTCTGAATTACGTGTTATCAAGAACATGATACCTACTGAAAAAATACTTTTTGAAAAACTTCACGATTTTTTTTTAAATATTTTTAATATCTATAAAAAAAGGATGTACGAAACTTAAGTAGTAACCGACGATGTTTTAAAACACAATATTATTAGCCCTTACTTATGTGACATTCTCTTTGTAGGTAGTATTATTTCGACCTGTTAAATATCTACCACATCTCCAATTTTTTCGTCTACCACATGAGCATCTTCCGTATAGATGACTTTTTGCTGTTTACACCTACTTATACTACAAAAACTGATGCAAGTACAACTCAAAACAGTTTGTCTATTATCATTAAATTATTCTCAGTGAAAATAGTGTCGATTTTGACCATCCTTGTTGTAATTTGCGTAGCGATGACAAGGCAGATAATCGAGCTGTCAATAAAATAATGTCAAACTCCAAAAGTCTCTTCTCTGTGACAGTTAGGCTTACTGTCCACGGTCGCGTCATTTGACGAATGCACGCAACCTACAGATGACGATAGGCGTATTTTGCATATTTGTTATGTCCACGCTATCTACATGCAATCGTCAATCGCGCTAAAAAACTTCTCAGTTTTCTTTTGAGTAGCATTACACGCGCAGCGCATGACGATGACATGCTGCCGCGCGCACCGTATGACGAACGCAAGACGAGAGGCGGATGCGACGCTTTCGCTCCGTGGACTGTTTTGATTGTTTCCTTGCAAGATGCAAGCAATCGTCAATTTCCGATAGCGTGCGCATGACGTGCGGTTTACGTGGATAGTAAGCCTTATGGTCACTGGTGACACATTTTTTTTTAGTGCGAATTCCTTTTGTTCATGTGTCGATTGTGGCGTACCAGAATGTCGCCATTTCTTAGTTTTATAATATTGTGTACAATTATAATTATATTTCTTGGAATATTTTTTTTACTTTGTTAATATAGGTTTTATTTACATAGGTACTTTAATTGATGCACTGAAATTACGCTGAGCGATGGTCGTTTTGCACAGATGTGACGCATATTTTCCGCATTAGTGTTTCTTTTTTATATTTCATTTTTAATTATCTATACTTCTATACTAATATTATAAAGCTGAAGAGTTTGTTTGTTTGTTTGTTTGTTTGATTGAACGCGCTAACCTCAGGAACTCCTGGTCCGAATTGAAAAATTCTTTTTGTGTTGGGTAGCCTATTTATCGAGGGAAGCTATAGGCTATATAACATCACGCTACAACTAAGAGGAGCGGAGAAGTAGTGAAAAATGTTGCAAAAACGGGGAAAATTTATTCCTTTTGAGAGTTTTCGTTGCGTGCGCTGCGTAAACGGTTAAAGTAACGCAAAAACCATGTATGACGGAATTGTTCCTTTTAAAAAGTTCTAAAAAAAAGTCCACGTGAGCATATGTCTATCTTTTAAGGTTGACTCACTATAACTCAAAAGGAGCGAGCAGCAACTAAAAATGGACGAAAACTAGCAGGCAAATCGATGCGACGGGAAGGGTCAGGGGAGCAAAAATTTGACGCGGACGAAGTCGCGGGCAGAAGTAAATAATAAATAAATAAATAAATATCTTAGGACAACCAACACACCGTTATCTGATCCCAAACTAGGCAGAGCCTGTACTATGGCAACCAGACAACTGATAAATATACTTATATATTTCTAAATACATACATATTATAGATAAATTACACCCAGACATAGAACAAATGATCGTGCTCATCACACAAAGATTTGTCCTGGGTGGGAATCGAACCCACGACCTCAGTCTTAGCAGTCAGGGTCACTAACCACTAGACTAACAGGCCAGTCAATTTAATGCGTCCGTTATAGAAAAAGAAAATATTATTCTATGTTCTTAAGCCATTCTATGCCAGCAACGCACTCGGGTACGTTTTCTTGTTTTTATTTGTGTGCCTACAACACACCCTTGCTTTGGTTTGCTTTTTTTTAAGTATTTATCTTTTTTTTTTCTAATTATATCATGAGTAATCTATTTACTACCTTAATACATAATAAAAACTGGTATGTAAATAAATAAACGTATTTTCTCTGTACGTACAGTGAACAGCACAGCAAACACTACTTAACGTCATTCGTAACACAACCTCACTTTCACTTAGTGCCTTCAAAGCAAAGAATCGTTACTCTAAGTCATAACACATCTCATTCATTTGGATTACAATATTTACGTATGGTAATCATGTACGTGTTGGATATCGTGGACTTACTTTATTCCGGCCAATTTATTCTGCGTAGGTACAGTCTCCGGGGCGCATTATGTATGTGACGGGGACGTGACGGAGGTGTATGTGTTCTCAAGTGTGACTGTTTGTTTGTTTGATTGATGGAGCTATTTTTGTGTTTCTTTGTGATGTTGTTATGAAGATTAAATCCAAAACAATGTCCTCTGAAGATCTTCTCTTCAGTGTTGGAAGATGTATATAGAAGCATCGACTGGTACTAACAGCATCACTGGCTAGAATTAGGCATTAATACTAATGGAATATTATTAAACTACCTACGATTTGCAGATGACTTAGTCTTAATTTCTGAAAACATTCAAGCATTCAACATTGAAGGCATACAAGTAGGACTCTCAATGAACAAAGCAAAAACAAAACTGATGACAAACTGCATTGAAAAGATCATTAGTATACACAGGAAAAAATCCCGTAAAAAATACAACAACAAAATGTTAACGGCGTAATCCATTAGCTCCCATAAATAATTTACTACTCAAAAATTTTAGTCCATTATCCAGACAGCGTCGCGCGCCTTTACTAGACCAACAAAATAAGCCGTGGCAATATTTTGTCATTAACCATGAAGAATGGCCGGTGGTCTCCTGTTCCTTTGCAGCTAAATTCTCATTACGAAGGAGTCGAGTAAATAAACTGAACCGTCGTCGCCGCATTATTAAGAATTTTTATTATTATAAAGTTTGTTGCACAAAGGGTTAGTACGAGTAATAGTCTGCGCAACGTCGCCTTTATATTTTGTTTGACACTTTCATAATTTCCAATTTGGAATCTAATTAAGGTGGTCAATTTTGCTGATATAATTTTAAATTAGGAAGCACTATACAGGGTGATATTGACATCGACGAGTGTAACCATACCGACCTTAGATGAGGTCGGTATGGTTTAAAAATATGATTGACGTGTAAAAGTGTTTGTACAAACCTACTCACAGACATAAATTTAGTACTAGTTTCGGCATTTAAAAAGGGTTTAAATGCCGGTTTTATAAAAAAAACTTGAGAGGTGTCAAAGGACACCCGGATGGAACAAAGTTCCTTTCGATTATTATTGTCTGTATAAAATCTATACTTACCTAACTCCATCAGTAATATCCGGAACTTGTGCAGAAACACTGTCAGGATTAATTTTGTTATTATTATTTATTATGTACAAAAAACACACTCAACAAAAATAATCGTCGCGACACCACACTGTTCAATGCGAAATAGAAAGACGAAACGAAAATAACTGGCTTGCTTTCTATGAGAGAGAGAGAGAGAGAGAAACAGAGAAACAGAGAAACACGCGCACGCCACACGGCTTCCAACTATAGCAAAAAGTGTCGTTACAACTTTTGGTCTTAATTTTTTCCGTCTAACCTCCTTTCGCAATGCGCGTGGATCTTCGTTCCAAAAATAGCTGCTTCATACATTTTAAAATAAGGGAAAGGGAGAGTGAGGCTTCTGCCCTGCAGTGGAAAAATACAGGACACAGATACATAATGAACTTTTCTATGAAGCAGATTTTTTTTTATAACGATGACAGATAATTGCGCTAGAATAATGTGCTGAATTCATGGTTGCAGTTTGTTTGTCGATGTTCCATACCCCCATACATGTATTTAATATTATTTTTTTTTGTGGGTGGGAAATCATCAAATGACGTCTCCCGCTCTGGGTAGCGGAAACGCGTGTCAGACTTTTACTGACTAAAACCCACCCGTGTTCCTTCAATTGCCCATATGCCAGGGCCACGGTAACTCTTTCGAACAGATCTTGCGACCCTAGCAAGCATCGGTCCTAGTAGAACCCTTCAGTACTGCTGCAATTTCTTTGAGGCGCGCGTGGAACACAACGCGCCTTTGACACGGGTCTGGTCCTTACTGGGCGGCGAGCTACCCATTGCTCGCTGCCCGCTAGCCCACGCCTACAGCGGCCGGGAGTCCGCTATCGACTCCCGACGCCCGCCCGGGGCGTCTCCCCCTGCGGCAGCTTGGGACGTGAGGGCGAAGAGACTGCCACTCCCTTACGCGCCCCACCTTCTCCTTCGCAAGCATTACTACTTTGCAGAAGGAGGTGACGGCTTCCCATGCCCTCTCGCTCCATTTCATGACTATACATTTACTATTACATTGCAATTTTGACTATAATTTAACTTTCTTGTGATTTTAACTGTACAGTAAACCGCACGTCAGTGACGGACAATTTCACCCTGAGCTAGTTTGTTGTAGTACTGAGTTTGAATAGAGTGCAAAGCCAGCTTAGGCCTGCTAGTTTTGTTATCACTGAATTTCAGCTTACTTTGAGCATCTTTTTTGCAGCTACATAGATTTGGGGTCAATTATAGACCGTCATCTAACCTACCTAGTTTAGCCTTTGTATCTCTACTTAAGTCCTAGACTGAACTCAAACACGTAAACAAAACCAATCATCTAGCTGAAACTTTAGACGAGTATCTAAATAAAATACTGAAAAATCCAATTTTCAGTCTCAATCCACAATTTCAGATACACAAAGAAAATTCAAGAGTGTTCTTTTATAAAAAGCCTATTTTTTGTGCTGTTATTATTGAATTTCATTCAGTTGATATCCTTTCTACGTTTTTGGATTTTAATGTACGGTAAATATTAAAGTTTTCGGTGAATAAAATATATTTTTTGTCTGAAAGATCATTATAGTTTTAAGTATTAGTATTTCGTTCGACCGCCCGCTGTGGCACATTATATCGTACGTAAGATATCATTATTTATTTTTCAAACATGGGTACAATCGAGTACATACAACATGTCCCCTTTTACCGACACCCCATAGCTTCACCAGATCACAGATAATCACAGATATTTTGGTCTACCACAATATGATAGTCGTTACTAGTCGACGGAAATGGGATTCTGATTCTGTATGAATCACAAATGTCAGTTGCAATCGAACAATTGCTGAAGCAGCTTACTTGAGGCTGACACTAAAACCGTGGTCTCGAGAGAACTTTGTATTACTAGAGGTTTTTATGGTGAGAAGTGATCGAGTTTTTATGTAATAGGGAACTCATTTTTAAAACGGAGGAGGTTCTCAATTTGAAGCGTATATTTTTTTTTTTTGTTTCTTTTTTATGTAACTTTTTACATAGTCTTCCGATTGTGATAATTCTTTTTTTATTGGAAAAGGTATACTCCGAAAGTATATACCTTTTCCAATCTAAATTTGGAAAACAAAATCGAACCCTAAGGGTCGAAAAACAGGGGATGTTTGATTGTTCACTCACTGATTGTAATGTTTAACTACGCATAACTTTAAACAGAGCAGTCTCATTTTGATAATTCTTTTTTATTGGATAGCGTATACCTTGCCAAGTATTATAAGTTCATTAAAGCCACAAAAAATATAAAATAAAAACTTTTTAACAAAAAATTGAACCGCCGAAAAAACTGAAAAGCAGGTTTAATTTTTTGTTAAAAAGTTTTTAAGATAAATAAATGGTCTCCACTACCCCTCTCTCTTTAAAGGGCATTGCAGTCACTGTGTCGCACAGAACTCACTACTTGACTAAACATCAAGATTTATTTATTAAAATAAATTTTAGATACATTTGGATCCTAACTAGTATTATAATGCGAAAGTACTTTTATTTTGTATGTTATGCTTTCAAGCTAAAACGTCTGTACGGATTTGGTTGGAATTTGGCACATATTTGGGCGGATTTTTTTAAAAGTGTATCTTGAGTTTTCATGATGTCCCTTAAGTTTCGATTTTTTTTTTACTTACTTCATTAGAAAATACTAATATTTTTTAACGTCACTTGATAGAGCATATGTTTGGTAGCATAGCAGTAATTTTTTTTTCTTTGATTTTTGGTTAATTGATCATTTTTTAGTGCAATAACATTACTAATCAGCAGGTTTTTGCCATGTCCCATCGTCTCGTAGTAACATAAAAACTAGAATAACAGTTTAGTTATCAGTATGTAGATTGCTGTAATTACAGTATTATACGGCCTTAATAATATATTTATGAAAAACCTAAACAAAAATTAATTACAATAACAAATAGATTTTAAATTCGTTTTTAAATCAAAGTCTGAGATTTCGACTGGGTGGAACTTTCCCCTGAGTAACGCGAGTTTTAGTGGTTTTATGAAAATATTTCTAAATCACAAATATTTTCTTTCGTTTGCACCATAACAAAGCCGTCTGATTGGCTGCCGACATCTTGACAACAAATTACCAGTCTCGTTCACAACCCCTACATTGCGGCGACCTCTCGCGTCCGGCCCTGGTGCGAGCCATGGTACGGAGCGAGAGGGAATGGGAAGCCGTCACCTCCTTCTGCGAAGCAGTAATGCTCGCGAAGGAGGAGGCGGGGCGCGTGAGGGAGTGGCAGTCTCTGCGCCCTCACGTCCCTAGCCGCCGCAGGAGGAGACGCCCCGGGCGTCGGGAGTCAATAGCGGACTCCCGGCCACCGTAGGCGCGAGCTTGCGGGTGGCGAGCAATGGGTAGCTCACCGCCCGGTAAGGACCAAACTCGGGTCGACGGCGCGCAGTGTTCCACGCGCGCCTCAAAGAGATGTCAGCAGCAGTGTAGGGGTCTACTAGGACCGATGCCTGCCGGGGTCGCGTGATTGTTCGAAAGAGATACCGTGACCCTGGCACATGGGCAACTGATGGAACACGGGTGGGTTTTAGTCAGTAAAAGTCTGACACGCCCTCCCGCTCCGCCCAGAGCGGGAGAAGTCATTTGATGATTTCCCATCCTGAAAAAAAAAAAAAAAAAGAAAAAAAACCCCTACATTGAGGACGCGTGCAGCGTGTGCACAATTTATATCCAGTGACAAACCACACTTTTTAAGGTAATTAAACAATCTTTTACATGTTTCATACTTAATTTACGAACAGTCAGTTATTAGTTTTTTAAATTGTTGCATTATTTCGTTGATATAACTACAGGTCATGGAAATATTAATGCAAACAATTTTTTGTCGGACTTTCGTTACATTCCACTGACTAATTCTGTTAAAAATGTTACTCAGTGGAGAAAATTGTTACACAATGGAACGCTAAAGCTGTATTCACGACGAACAGCGTTCCGTCAGATCTCTTTTATATTTGATTACGTAATTTAAATAGCTCCTTAATCATTTTAAAACTAGCTGAACTGAACGTGGATAATTATTTGTTTTTGCTGTGCGTGTATGTATTTGTTTTTTTTTTTTGCTTGAAACATTGTCAAACAGTGACCATAGTAAGATTTTAGTTAATTTGTTTCATAATAACACAAGGATAGGAGAGTTAACTTTTTAAGACTTTTGTTATCTGTGTAAGAGCTTGTAATTTTTGTGTTGTTATGATTAAGAAGTTTATTTAGTTTTCTAGTTTACTATATTCACAAAGCAAAATAATTTCAATAAGTCGATAAAGCAATCAAAATTGGCAAAAAAATCCTTCATTGTAACCAGAGCCCTTACTTTTCCACTGACCAGGTTCAACATTCCAATGAGTAACTGTCCCTATACAAATAATTCAACATTTTGGGTTTATTTTTATTTGGTGTACAGTTTTTAATATTTTAAATATTGTTATGAAGAGAACATACTCTCTTTACTTTAAAATTTTATGACAAAATAGTAATCAATGACAATTTGAATAGTTATAAAGAAAAACACGCAAGTGATTAATCAACAAGTTAGTCAGAGGATATAAACATACAATAATATTATTATTTCATTACTTTATTCGAACTAAATGTTTATTATTCTCATATAAAAACCTACCTGAAATTAATAAAAGGATGATTTTTATTATACCCGATTTATTGAACTCACTGAGTAAGATAATAAATTGTTATTCAGTGGAACCAAAAATCCTCTAACTGAATTTCAATAATTTATTATGTATAATTTGTAGCAGCTATTCAAATATTCTATACATTTTAGTATAGTTCACTTATTATATAATAAGAATTCAACTACTCATATTGAAAAAAATACAAAAAAAATGAGGACCTGCATTTTAACTTAGGTACACTTTTTAAAAAATCCGCCCATTTAGATCATGACCTGAGTAAGGATATAGGCTACCTTTCATCTTGTTCGTAGGTGAAGTTGCGGGCAACAGCTAGTGTGTTATAAAAATTCATTTCCCCGGAGATAGTTTAAATAATGGCAAAAACCGCATCAACATTCGCTTTATAGTTTAGAAAAACAATGCGGTCACACAGAAAGAGAGAGAGAGAAGAAAGGCGACTTATTTTATAAAATATGTGTACATTTAAGTATTTTATGATTCATTTTACCTTTACTAATAACGTTATATTCGAAAGTTATATATTCAGCTATTGATATATAAAAGAATTTTCGGTAATTCTCTGACTGTAGCAAAACTTGAACAACATAATGCGTTTCATTAATATTTATATCGAACACGCCATGGTGAAAATTCATGAAAACCTTTTATATTTAGAGCACCGTTCGAAGTAGCTGGTGTTGATAGCAAGATGCTTTCTCAATTTTATTTACACCAAAAAGAGACGATTCATCTTAATATTTAAATTTATCCTTCAATCCTCAGACGAATATTCATATTTTCAATTTACGTTTACAAAAAACGAGCATTTGCGTATTCATTCCAAATTGAATTCTCACACGAAGTTAACGCTGAATATGTATTTCATCTAATATTTATATAAATAATTATTGTAATAATAAATAGGGCCTACAAATGCTTGCTTATGAAAAAAGCACGTAGGTACGTATTCAGATAACTTCTTATAAATAATTGCAAAAAGCTTAGTTCGAATCGTGACAAATTCGTAATAAAGAAATTGTGGTTAGAGTTTTCATAGCTACCTATAATGTTTCCAATACTAGGAAACAGGCCTCCTCTTGTTGAAAGGGATTAGTCTGTAATTCATCACGCGGGCCCAGTGCGGGTTGGTCATCAATCGCAAAATCCAGTATGCTAGGTGTAAAAGATACACTTGAAACGAGTGTAGTTGTCGAGATAATTAAACCGACTTTGAAAGGAAATAGATCAGCTATTCTATAACTGGGATCTGTTTTGCTCCCTCGATATTGCAGGGCTTCCAGCATGTTAACTGACGCCACCGTAGATTACTTTTACGCAATTATGAATTAAAAAGTAGCGTCGGTGCGCGTGGTGCAACGAGTACGGAGGGCCCGAGTTTGCGTCCTAAGGATGACTGGTGAGAGAACCGATACTGTTCTGCTCAGTAGGTTCACTGAAATCCATGTGTTGCACGATGATCCTACTGTGCAAAAGGTATGTCTAGTTTCTTGTTTTTATTTTGTAATTGCTAACATTAGTTATAAGCAAAAGCTGCCTTGCTTATGACTCTTTTTGACAGAAAATTTTATTTTAGTTTCATTTATTAATAACTTTGGTCATGTATTGTACTTATGAATCAAACAGTGTTTTTTTTAATTATATTTCGGAGCTGGTCGATATGTAATCATTTCAAATAAAAGTTACATAAAAGTTCACCGTCTTAAAGTATGTCCCTCGTTTACCCTATGGCACTCTACGAGGATAACTCCTAGTTGAAATTCAGCACGGTAGGTACCCAAAAGTCAGTTTAGTTTCTTTACCGGTGAAGTCAAGTAAGCGAGGAGTTTGAGGATTGGGTGAAGTTTTAAGTACTTCGGTACGTTTTCAAGACTTTTGATGAAGTCCTTGACGTGAGGTTATGTATATATTAATACTTGAAGCGAAATATTTGTACCCCTTTCTACAAAAAATCCGGACGGGGGAGTATGGAATTAAAAATGGGCGAAAACTGGCAGACAATTCGATGCGACGGGAAGGGTCAGGGGAGGAAAAATTTGACGCGGACGAAGTCGCGGGCAGAAGCTAGTTATATATATTTCAATATCATGACTTTTAATTTAAACTCTGACAACGGAAACTATTTGCGTAGTACCCTATACCAACATTAAACTTGCTCTTCTTCTCAGAGTAAATACTTATTAACTCATACCAGATACTAAGTCCGTAGACGAAGCCTCAGTTACTTGTTGGTTCTAGCGAGTAGAATCAACATTCTGACATGGCTCCTGGCGATTCGAATGTGCTTGAAAAGAAAGAATTGTGTAAAAAGTAAATAGGTAAAGTTTTCCTGTAATCCTGGAAGGCCTGCCGGGGTCGCGTGATTGTTCGAAAGAGATACCGTGACCCTGGCACATGGGCAACTGATGGAACACGGTTGGGTTTTAGTCAGTAAAAGTCTGACACGCCCTCCCGCTCCGCCCAGAGCGGGAGAAGTCATTTCATGATTTCCCATCCTGAAAAAAAAAAACCTGGAAGGCTATTCTCTCATTTACTCTCGCAGCATTACGCATTGCCGCTCGTCTTATCTCGCTTATAAAATGGCGTCATCTAGCATCAAATATTTTCAGTTCAAGGGACACACAATGTTGCCAGTGTGCGTCGTACGAAGAATAATGATGCATTTTTTTTTCTAATAAAGTACTTTTGACCATCTTGATGTTAGTGAACTCGTTAGATATTTTATTAAAAATACAAGTTATTTTCTTCAATCATAATTGACAGAACAGTATTGTGTCAAGTGCGTACGCCGGTCGACATGACATAATGTACGTGCCGACTGGTTACTTGTAAACTACTGCAACTGTCTCCTGGTTTTTCTGCGAGAAATTCTCGAAGAGCTCACTTTATTTTTACGAAGGCAAAGTACGAATCGAACGACAGTAACGAATTCGAGATGAACAAGAATAGCCATCCTAAGCTTGACTGATCGGGGCTTAACTTGAACAAGTTATGAGTTGGCACTTGAAGTTGTAATTTGATATGCCTCAATTATTTTTAAAGATGATGTTGAACTAGGATCTCGGTAAGAGTTTTGAAAAGGTCTGCACGCTATCTACTTACCTTAGTAGATAGCGTGCAGACCTTTTTCAAAACTCTTATATCTTGGATGTATTTGCATAATTCAACAATATTCATTGCGTTTGTCTGCATATGTTTCTTTTTTCAGTAGATGAAGTATTTTGAAAAACATAACATATCAGTCTGAATAATTCGTTCTGAACACAAACGCAGGATCCATGTTTCCTTGTTGTGATGGCATCAGGGTGCTTTTATGATAAATTGAGTGAGTACTTGAGGGAGCTCACTCTATCAGGGTCTTCGGTAGACACGTTGATTGACTGATGTAGCTGCAAGACGTCGTAAGACTTATAATTTTTAAAAATTCCATACCCATCCTTTTCCAAAATAAAAACTGTTTCCACATTGACTGCGATAATGTGATTAACTAACCGTTTTCTGGTGTTGATCATGGTCGCATGTTTTTGAAAAAGCAACTACTAACTGTTACCATATGTACATAAAAACGATAGCGAAAGCGGATAAGCCATCCATTGTATTAATATTGTTATGTTCATTCGTGTTCCTTGTTTCTTTGTTATGTTTTTTTGTCTGGAAGAATAAATGAATAAATAATATCAGACCTGCAATTCCCGAATGGTTAGGCAGATATGTTCCTAGTACACCCACATTTCAGTAGTTTTATGTAAGTCACATGTAATAATGGGCGAGCTTATTGCGATCATCGTCGTCATCATCATCATAATTTCAGCTGAAAGATGTCCACTGCTGGACATAGGCCTCCCCCAAGCTCCGCCACTTCAATTTGTTTTTGCTTCCTACATTCAGCGGATTCCTGCAGCCTTCAGAAGGTCATTGGTCCACCTTGTGGGAGACCTTTCAACTCTACGTCTTCCGGTACGCGGTCGCCACTCCAGAAGCACCAAACAAGCACTAATCCAAACTCCTCGTTGATGCTGAGAAATTCCTGATGAAAAAATCCAAAAACAATATACCTGATGACATGAAAATCTTGAACCAGGAATTCATGCTCAGCAGAATCGCCTGACCTCTAAATGACCTCTAAACTAACTAGGCACAAAATTTAATTTATCTGTTAGAATACTGCTGAAAGTTACCTGCAAACCCTATGAGCTAAAACATTTCGCAAAGTGTCTCATTTATATCTGTTTTCCGGGTGGACGCGCTAAATAACGCAGGTAAAGTGGAAAAAGCGCCCATTAGGTCTCGAAAGCGCTTTCGACGACCGATAGGGTACCAGGATACAAGGAAATAGAGAAGGTTAACACTACTTAGACTTACTTTTGATGGATTTATTTGAGCACGCAAATGTACAAAGGTGGACTTAATGCCATAAACATTTTTTACCAGTCAATCTTTGGGCGATTGGTAGAAAATGCTGCTAAAATAACCCGACAATGCCGCTGTAATAGTGCTTGTAATATTTTTTGGGGATTTAGGTAGCCAGATAACTACCGGATTAATATCACTGTTGTACCGGTGTTGATTGGGTTTATATTAATAGAATTAAAAAACTAACGTATGTCCATACCACTACAATCAAATGAAGGTTTTTTTTGGACTTAGTTAAGCAAAAAAGATACAACCTACAATATGGCCGAAAAATAAGTTGTGATAAAAACACTCTTTGTAGGTAGTTAAAACTTTAATAACACGAAAATAATCCAAGTAAAATTCAAACGCAACATGCTGTTGTCTGCCCATGTTTTATTTTTTTGTTAACTGCCATGGAAAAAATCAGAAAAGTCAATAAATTTACTTAGTGTTACTTCATTTTAAATAGATTGTTTATTCCATAAATACATACATGTTTATTACATTGTATACCGCCTATTTTTATATTTTTTTTCCTTAATTTTATTTTGACTTCATACTTTCCACAAAGTGTATGAGAGAAAATTTAAACAAAAGTTATATTGACACAGTGGTTTCGTGTTCTACGGGACATTTAATATAGCTGAAAGAGTAATAAACATGGCCGCCAGGCAGCGACATACTCTGGTTTGGTATGTGTTGTCGGTCACAAGGCCTGAATGGAAAAAAGTTTCGGACACATAGTCCGACATGGCAATTAACATGTTAATGGACATCACTCCAAGCTACTTAGATCGTTATTGAGCAAATCATATTTACGAAAATACTCCAATTCATATGACATGTAACTAAAACAATCTCAGCTATTTGGATAATTATTATTTAAAAAAAAAACAATTAAACAAAAACGATTCAAGTGTCATGAACTTTTTTTTATAAAACATTGAAAATAATGATTACATTTTATACAAACGCACACATTTTATTATCAAACCATAATGCCAATATTCCCCGAAAGGTTATTCAGAAGGGTACCTATAGTACACCCACATTTCGCCCGTTATGTGTAAGTTCCGTGTAATGGAGGCGAGCCTATTACCATCAACTGGGCACAAATCCAGACTCCAGCTGCTACTCAAAAATTCCTGATCAAAAATCCAATAACACGTTGCCGGGTTTGAACAATAAATGTCACCCACGATAAGCTGGCCTGTGCTCTCACAAGGTTTAAGGATTTGTCACACTGGATGCGTTCTGCGGCCTGCGGTCAGGTCAAAGCGAACGCAGCCCGCATGATGTATGAACAACATTGTCGGTATCAATATATTTTGTATAGAATGCAATCTGACCGTGCGTGCACAACCAAAGAACGCATGTTGGCCCGACGGGGCGGTGGCGAGGGAAGGACGCGTACGGACCGGTTGGCTGCGCTGACCGATTGCTCTGCCCTGACCGCAGATCGATTGTCCCGACCGACAGCGTTGTTCATACATGATGCGGGCTGCGTTCACTTTGACCTGACCGCAGGCCGCAGAACGCATACAGTGTGTCAAATCCTTTAATGCTCTACAGTACCAGAACATTGGATTTTAGGAATCCTTTAGCACCCTCAGTGTCATCCATCTACCACATTCTTCATCATCATTTCAGCCATCAGACGTACACTGCTGGATATATGACTCCCCTAATTTGGGGGAGCTTACCCTGGGGTTTGCCACTATCGCCACACTTGGCAAGCATATTGGCGATCGCAGTATGGTGGTAAAATGTATAGAGAACACTGCTGCCTATTCTCTAGTAAGTTTTTTAATCGCTTTTTGGCCTCCACGGGAAGAAATGGGATGATACTATTATTTTCCTCCACACGGAGCGTAAATATTATTTCTACACGCCAATATTTATTGCAACCACAGAATGAGTTAAGCTGATGATATCTTTGCACATGGATATACTAAAGTTTTAGAACTAAGTAGACCTTCTGTGTTATTCCTGGTAACACGTTTCATCGATTTTGTGTTGCGGTTTTGGAATGTAGAGGCTTTTTAGTGCTGTTATGGTTTCCTAAATTGTAACAGCGTAAATTATGGTTCTTTATCCTTACTTGTTTTACAATTCTATAATTTTAGGAATTTTACGTACAATTTTAGTCGAATAATCTATACTAATATTATAAATCTGAAGAGTTTGTTTGATTGAACACGCTAATCTCTAGAACTAATGGTCCGAATTAAAAATTATTTTTATTTTCAGTAGCCTATTTATCGAGGTAAGCTATAGGCTATATAACATCTCGCTACAACCAAGAGGAGCGAAGCAGTAATGAAAAATATTGCAAAAACGGGAAAAACGCACGGGCAGGTGACTTGACGCGACGGGAAGGGTCGGGGGAACAAGAAATTTAACGCGGACGAAGTTGCGGGCAGAAGTTAGTGTTGTTATGTCTGCAATTATTAAGGCGCGGCGAGTAGCAGAGATATTTTTTTTTAGATATTTGATAATAGCGTTTCGCAGCAGCAAATACGGTTATAAAAATCGATGAGTTCAATGTTCGTCGAATTGAAGGACAATCAAAATAAAATTTATTTTCATTACATTAAAAAATAAATACACGGCTCAGTGAAATAATTTTATGGTATTCCTTTAGTCGACTGAATTCCATATAACATCTATACTAATATTATAAATCTGAATAGTTTGTTTGTTTGATTGAACGCGCTAATCTCAGGAACTATAACTGGTCCGAATTGATAAATTATTTTTGTGTTGGGTAGCCTATTTATCGAGAAAGGCTATAAACTATATAACATTACGCTATAGTTAAGAGGAGTGGAGCAGTAATGAAAAATGTTGCAAAAACGGGGAAAATCGCACGAGTAGGCGATTCGACGCGACGGGAAGGGTCGGGGAGCAAGAAATTTAACGCGGACGAAGTTACGGGCAGAAGCTATTATTACATAAAATACGATCGTTTACGCTCAGCATTTTGTAAACTATGCGATGAATAAATTTTTGAGCTCTATTTTACAATTTATTGAATAAGATAGGTACCTACTATTTTATTTTGATGAAACATTTTCGAATAAGTACTTCTTTTATGTTAATATTTGACAGTACACTTAATTTCATCTGGTTTTAATTATTTACCAATACGCTAAATTGTCCAACAAAAACCTTATCTTACGGTAAGAGAAGAAGAGTCTTACGGTGTCTTATGTTGCGGTAGCGCCTTAAAAGTTCGTTGAACTTTTTTCCGAAATTATTTTACATCTTCTCTATAGAGGTAAACTCTATGGAGAAGGTAAAACATTTTTTTCGACAGATCAATTTTCGAAACTTTTGTGCATTAAATTGAATGTAGAATGTTGTTTTTTCGCGAACCTACTTAATGCTACTCTAAATTTGTTTCCTGCCCCTTTTTCCTTAAGGTATCTGAAACCTTTTATCGTTAATTTATGGCACTTTTTGCCGTGCCGAAATAGAATTATCAGTCGCTGAAAGCAAATACGTAACGTAGGCTCCTGAGGTGAAACCTAAGTACCTTACAGTAAGCCTGTCGTACTCTGAATGAATTAAAGCTCCACCTAATGCACAATTTTATTTTTCCACCCATAGAAATGAACATGATTGAGTATGATTTACACGTCGCTGTCTGTACATGTTCAAAAGAACACAGAATCGTATTTGCGTGCTTCGTATACTCTTTTCAAAACAATTTATCATTTTTGTTCTTCCACACATTTTAAAACATATCATTGAAAACTAACATACGCTCACATATAATCACCATAACGATGTAAACATAGAGAGATATAGTATAAATCAAATTTACTACGAACTCAAATTTTTCGTAGATTCAACATATATTCAAATCACAACAGTACTTTTTTGACGGTAACTTTAGAAAGAAAGAAAAAAAATACGTTTATTGGTAGTATATCATTTTAAAATAAAACCTTAAAATGAATAAAAATAAAGCAGAAAACAAAAATAATAACAGCATCATAATGTCCGATGGCAACACAAGGTGTGCCACCTGACGCTGATTTTCAGCTGCAACCCACGAGTACCATACGCTATAATAATACATACACAGGGAATTATGTACATATGTGTCTATAATAAAAAATTAAGAAAGTCCAAAAAATAAAATGAGGCATACGTCAGTGTGAATGTGTGTTGTTTTGTGATTAATTAAAATCTTTACATAGTGCCAAACAATTAATTTTTCTGACCGTACCCAACAATCAATCACTAAGTTCTAAAGCAAAACACAATGTCAACAAAAACAAAATACGATTGAACGTACACAATACTGCAGACAGTGAAAAAATATGAATCAACAAAGACCAAACAAAAGAATCGGAACCAATCCAATCGACAGCGAAATAAAATCCAAAAAAATATATCCAGAAATCTATACGGAGCAAAAACAATACGTTCTTATTTAGCGCGATAGGTATCTAGGTGTCGAGCGCGGCAGGTGATGCCGAGACATAAATAAGGCCAGGAAAAATGCGGTTTGAAACGTTGATGGCGGAAAATTATACTATTTATTCGAAGGCCCACCAAACTGAAGATCAGATACAATAAACCGATTATTGTTGACACTTTTGAATCGTCGAGAGATCGCTCAGTCAGAAAACTAAAGCTAATTGACAATTATATAGAGAACAACATGCAAGAAACACTTAATTCAACAATTTGATTTAAAAGAGTATCTCCATGGACACTCTTTTATAAAATATTGGTAACATTATCAATGTTGAAATTATTCACGTAAGCATAATACCGAACGTTAAAAGAGTGTGATTTAAAAACATGAAAGCAATTCAAAAAATATTTAAAATAAAAGAATATGAGACCCGTAAGAAATTACCAGTACCTATTGACGGCGCCCGTTCACGAAAATACCGAATTTATCAGCACCAATCAACTCAAATATTTTGAAGATTAATGATTCACACGCAACCATTACATGGATATTAGAATGAAAATGAAATACTCTCAGCAGTCAAGACACATCACGTCAATGAAAGAAGACGTACATAGAGCACTTTATGGCAGAAGGTGAACGCCGTTTTTGAAAATCTGTAATAACATTCAGCATTGTAGGTGCGTAGCTAAATCTGAGATATAATGTTGATTTATTATATTACCATATTATATTCTTGTTAAATTACAAAAACAGGAAGCTTCAACGGTGTTTTTAGGGTTCCGTTGCCAAATGGCAAAAAACGGAACCCTTATAGATTCGTCATGTCTGTCTGTCTGTCTGTCCGTCCGTCCGTATGTCACAGCCACTTTTCTCCGAAGCTATAAGAGCTACGCTGTTGAAACTTGGTAAGAAGATGTATTCTGTGAACCACATCAAGATTTTTACACTTAAATAGAAAAAAAAAAAAATTTTGGGGTTTCCCATACTTAGAACTGATACTCAAAATTTTTTTTTTCATCAAAACCATACGTGTGGGGTATCTATGAATAGGTCTTCAAAAATGGTATTGAGGTCTGTAATATCATTTTTTTCTAAACTCAATAGTTTGCGCGAGAGACGCTTCCAAAGTGGTAAAATGTGTCCCCCCCCCCGTAACTTCTAAAATAAGAGAATGATAAAACTCAAAAAAATATATGATGTACATAACCATGTAAACTTCCACCGAAAATTGGTTTGAACGAGATCCAATAAGTAGTTTTTTTTTTTAATACGTCATAAATCGTAAACCGCAATTTACCTTTCATTTAATCAACTCAAATATAAAAATTAAAAAAAAAGATTTAATTTGGTAAGCGTAAACCTTATACATAAACCGTGGATACCTACAGGTTTGTACGGAACCCTCGGTGCGCGAGTCCGACTCGCACTTGGCCGGTTTTTTTAGATTTATTGCAGTGATCTTCAGCTGTGGTGTGTCGATGTTATAAATAATTCGTGTAGCGTCGTTGACATACCGACCACATTAATTGGCAAATTTTTAATACAGATTTTTTTTTAATGCGTGAGCAGAAGATACTTATTCCATCTGTACGCAGAATTCATGTCACATTTTTCGGTTTCGTGCCAATTTAGAATCCAGAAAATGACTGGTATTGAAAGCCATTCTAATATGCGCATTTACAAATATGTAAGTATCCATTTCTTTGTCTTTATAGATATTGCTATCTATATAGAATAGTATTGTTTTCTTTATTGAAGCTTGAAAATAAAGTACTCTCCATAGACTCAAGAATATATTTATATGATAACGTCATAGTAAATCTTTTTTAAATTGTCTCCTTCTAGTTAGACCATCATCGACCTTATTGACTCAAGTGTTACCTAATTTTCTTCTTCTATTCTTTTGCTTTGTCCTATTGTCAGGGATATTCCTTTTAAGTCATTTTGATATGATTTGATATTAGTCCATAATTTTCTTGATTTACGAATTTTTTAGTTTTTTCTGTTTTATCATACATATCAACGTCAACCGCTGTTTTTGTAGCTACACACGGTAGTTCGTTTGTTCCCGAAAAATTCCGGGATTTGATTCCGTGAAACTGGCACCTATGGATTGGCGTAGCGACGATGGCACTTCTCCGGCACGTTATACCGATCACTTGCAGCGTTTTTCCAACACTCGCTTGTATTTTCAAGCAGCCATGAATTTAAGTGCTTTTATCAAAAATGTTTCATTTGTATCTGCAGCCTTTTTTCCAGTTTAGCTTGTCTTTCGAAAGCTGTGGGCAAAATAAATGGGTTTGTATATTTTTTTAAGTGATTTTTTACCCTGCACGCTGGCTATCCCTCGGTAAAACTCCTGTATCATAAGTGTTTATGTACAAAATGCACGATCTCCTCTTGTACATATCGGGAAATATCACAAATTTCATTGTTAAGTGATGTGAAGCTAGAAAGTATTGGCTAAAGTACGCAGTTTGCTCAAAATTTAAGACCAACTAGCTGCTGCCCGCGACTTCGTTCACTAAATTTCTTGTTTCTCCAAACCACTACGTGGCATCGCATCACCTATTCGCGCTATTGCTTCGTTTTGCCTTGGCGATCTTTCTTTATTTTATTTCTGCTAGACTTCTAAGAGCCTTAGCGTGATTTAAGACAGCCTCAAAAACTGGACTATGTCCTAAATCCGATCGGTATTTCCTGGGATTACCGCGTTCAAACAAATAAAAAAACACTCTTCAGCTTTACTCTTAGTATATATATATATATATAGGTTGTTCTTTGTTAGATTAGATACCAGCGTATCTAATCTAACAAAGAACAACCTACGCATAGTACACCAACTAACTTCATACTCCATTCCCAGAAAGTAACCAATATTTTTCTTCTACAACTTAGCTATAAATAATAACAATGTTATAATTCTAGTTACAATATTAACTCAATATCACGAACTATCTACGGAATTTAATAAGCATACAAACAATGTTAGTAGTTCAGCTGATGGCACCGATAGGATTGCGTTGTGAAAATATTTTGGCCGCCATTTTTATTGAGTTTCTTCAGGATATTGGCAATTAAGGGGTGGGAGTGGGTTTTATTTTTGTAATACATAAGAGTAGAAAATGAGAAATAGTTACAACTCTAATATATAACACTTTTTTTTTGTAGGTGGGCAATCATCAAATCACGTCTCCCGCTCTGGGTGGAGCGGAGGGGCGTGTCAGACTTTTACTGACTAAAACCCACCCGTGTTCCTTCAGTTGCCCATATGCCAGGGTAACTCTTTCGAAAAAATCTCGCGACCCTGGCAGGTAATAATATTTAACACTCTTTGTGTGTTACTGTGCCACTTGTGCACACTATAATATCTCTCGTGCCGATGGTTAGTCTCCGTTGAGATTGGCCGTTATTGCCGAAATACGGTCTGGAAGAGTATTGATTATGTAACTGGCAAAGGTCTTAAAGAGAAGAAGCGTGTCTTTTTCAGCAGGCTTGTTTAGTTGCCTTACTTATTTTATTTTTTAGATCATTTTTTGTCCCTATCCACACGATAAGGAGTATTTAAAAATCATAACAGATAGCGTTCCGTAGTTTCTGTGCCTACTCCTAAGGTAAAAAGATGGTGGTAATTACATAATATCGATGCCTTAGTTCACAATGGCACTAACTACAAAGTTTTCAATTTTCACTTTTTAATGCCAAACACAACATTTTATACATTACAATATTGAGATATTATGATGGAGTAAAAGGACTAGTCTTTTGAATAGATGCACATTTGTTTTGTTATTTTACTTTGTTTTTGTACTGTTCTTGTCTAAAGTTTAAAAAAATTTAAAGCTCTCTCCTCAAAATTTTCAATTTTGTAGTTATTGCAATTGTAAACTAAGGCATCGATATGTTATTGTGTGTGTTCACCGGCTCTGCCTAGTTTGGGATTAGATAACGGTGTGTTGGTTGTCCTAAGATATTATGTGTGTTTACCATGTTTACCTTTATTTTCGTATTTCAGGTATACATAGCATCGACCTTGTATTCCCCGTAGGCAGGGGTTGGGTAAAGCAGAGGTGTACCCTCTTTTCTCGAGTCATGTTTAAGTCCCATGTCCCTGTTACATGGGACTTTGGGTCATGGGAGAAAAGGAAGCCAGATTTCGGGAATGTCTTACGAAAAACAACTGAATGCACGAGTTAATAATTTGTTAGTACTTCTGTCAGCTTCTTTTACAAAATTGTGTTTACCGAGTTGGAGGACTAGCCCTATAGTCCGGTCAAGTTAGCAAAACAAGATTGAATTTTCCAGCCAAAACGTCAAGTTTGATCATAAAAATACATCAGACAAAATTGTAGATCATAAATTGAAGATCTACAAGAATTGTCCTTACATTTTTTTCTTCGCAATATCAGTTTAAGAGTTAAGACCTTTATTTAACTTTCAGCAACTATTTTGTACATGCGGGATCGATTGTGACTTTTGAAATTTCTTTTATATTGATGAAATAAACAATCAAACCAAAAGAAAATTTTAGCTGAAAATTAATGTGACCTTGAATGTCTGTTTTGAACAGACTACTAAAAAGACATCTTTCTCAACTTAACTGACATATTTACAAAGAAACATTTTACGTTTACAAAACTCGGTCGCAGCTAAATAAAATGTTAAGTATCAGATGTCATTCTTATTTTCAGGATTCTGTTGGAAGCGAGAAGCACACAACCGGTCGAAGTGGTGGTGCTTGGGGAGGCCTATGTCCAGCAGTGGACGTCTTTCGCCTGAAATGATGAGTCTAATCTTAATATAACCACAGAAAATTTACTCTTGTCGTTAATTCAAAACACAATTATCGCCCCTATATATTTTATTTAACTTAAACATATAATAGATCACTGCTCACCAAACATCAAGCATCAGAGCGTGAATATAATTGGCTCGTAACACGTTCAATAAGCCACTTACGTATTAATGATTCGGGTTACGTTAGCGATCCCAGGAGAATCTGTTAATGGTATTTGCCAATGACATAATTTAAAGTTGATTATTATTCTGTTTTAGATGTGTCTCTAATTCCTGACTCGTGTCGTATTTATCGGTTCAATTACAGGCAGATATCGATGTTCATTCATCGCGTCGATTATTATAGGGTGATTCGTTTAGTTAAAGACGAGTTTTAGATGCAAATCTTTAGGAGCAACCACGCTACATTGTGTATGATATGCTTTGTATAATGTGCGGCTACTCTATTACAAAGAAATTCGTTCAGAATTAGTCGTTTTTTTTTTTGAAAGAAAGAAAGAAAGAAAAATATTTTATTTGAGACACGCACAGGGCATAAAAACAATAAAAAGAACATAGAAACTTTTAGGATAACAAAAAGTTAAAAGATATAAAATTAAAAGAAAAAGACCTGTGCGAGGCCAAAACGGCTCCTATCTCAGCATAATACTGCGATATTTGTTAAAAAAAAAACAACTACCGCAGCGCTGGTATTCTGATAGGGCCCACTGTGATGCCACGGACACACTTACGGACGTGACAAAATAATCCCACAATAAAAAAATAAAAAAACAATATTAAATATAAAAATTAAACAATGGATAAAATACACTTAAGATATAAAGAAATAAAACCGTATTACCTATTAATTAATTATACAATCTACCCAGACCCGACGCTCCAAAATCGCTTGTCAATGCCACAGACAATAATCTATGGTCTATGACAAACGAAGGGACGCCGGCGCAGGTGATGTAATTATTACCTCAAATGTCAGATTACAAAATTTTTAAATTATAACTACACAAGAAACAGGAAATTCATACCTTAACACAGATTAATTTACCACGCCATGGACGGCCAACAAAACATAGCATTAGAATAAATTATAGTTGTGTGAATAATGCTGTGACAGGAAAGTGGTGCATAATAAATAATGTAACTGTGATGTGATAATATAAGATATATGATATTATAGTGAAGAGGAAAAGATTGAACAATACTAACTGCGTGCAGTCCCAGGGTGAGTTTATTGACCAGTTTCCTTTTGTATACGTAACAAGTGTTGTTTATACTTATATCTAAAAGTGCCAACTGTTTTTATAGCACGAAAAGGTGGTGGCAAGTCGTTCCAGCAACGAGACGCAGCAAATTTGAAACTACCACGGAATGCAGCAGTTCTGTGCGATGAGGCTAACATGAGGTACGAGGAAGCCCTAGTTTTAATCTTGTTTACATCGCGCGACCAAGACAGCTTCTTGTATAAATAATCTGGTTTCTGAGTGAGAATAGTGCCAAAGAGTAGGGTAGCCAGGTGAAGCTTTCTGCGTGCTGACATTCTCATCAAATTACCCTTATTTAAAAATGGGGTGATGTGGGATCGTGGTGGGACATTGTAGCAGAACCTTGCGCAAGCATTCTGTACCCGCTGGATTAGTTTTTCTGTTCTACCGAGAATGCACGCCCCATACACAGTGTCAGCGTAGTTAAGCTTGGATAGAACAAGTGACTCACATAGCATCACACGCATATCCACACTTATGTAGGGACGCACACGATATAAGAGTTTGAGTCGGTAGAAGCAGTTGCGGACGGCCTCCAATATGTGAGTTTCAAAGTGTAGCTGCCCGTCAAATACAACCCCAAGATTACGAGCTTCCAGAACCCTCTCCACACCACAGCCATCTATCCTGAGGTCCAAGTTGCAAGCAAGCATTTTGTTCAGGAAGTCTCTAGACCCCATCACAATGTACTTGGACTTACTTGGATTGAGGACCAGAGAGTTTCTCTTAGACCAAGCTGAGATTCTCTCTAAATCCTCATTTACCCTGTTTACAGTTTCAGAAGCATCCTGGGAGCGGAAAGAGAGGTACAGCTGCAGATCATCGGCGTAGAGGTGGAACTTGGTGTTGACCAAACAATTGATGATGTCTGCACTGTACAGAATGAAGAGAAGCGGGCCCAAAATCGATCCCTGTGGTACGCCCCTGTCTACACGCTTCACGCTAGATGACACTGTGTCTCCGTTGTCGCTTGTCACTTGAACAAACTGTGAACGATCTTTCAGGTAACTCTCAAACCATTTAACTGTATCGGCGTCACACCCATAGTAAGACAGCTTGGAGAGAAGAAGTGAAATATTGATGGAGTCGAAAGCACGTGAAAAATCCAGTAGGACAAGTAGGGTTCCCATACCTTGGTCTCTGGCTTCCAGAATGTTCCCAACTACGTCCAGGAGAGCTGTTGCTGTGCTGTGGGCTCTGCGAAATCCAGATTGGGCCAGTGGCAAAATGCTATGGCGTTCTAGATATTCCCTGAGTTGGTCAGAGACAACCCTTTCTAGGATCTTGGACAGACATGGCAGTAGGCTAATTGGACGAAGATCTTTTAAACTAGTGGGGTTAGGTACTTTAGGAATTGGTCTAACTATTGCCATTTTCCACAGATCAGGGAATGAAGATGTGACTATGGATCTGTTAATGATAGCTGTGATGACTGCAAGTGTTCGAGGAAGTGTCAGCATCAACATCTCCAGTGAAATATGGTCAGAGCCCTGCGCATTGGATTTAAGACTACGCAAGATTCGCAGCACCACATCCTGTTGGACCGGCTCAAGGTGGAAGTGATTATTGTCATGTCTATGGTTCTCAAAATAAGTTAAATCTGCAGCAGTAACCTCACCATTGCCCGGTACATCCAAAAAGTGTTGATTGATAGACTCAGGGTTATTACAGAAATGTGGCAGACTATGCTCTGGTTTCTTTGAAGTGGCTATAGTTGACTTAATGTGACTCCATAACTTCTTAGGTTGTTTAATATTGTTATTAATATATGTTTTAAAATATGCGCATTTCTCACTATCAAAAGCAGCTCTAACAAGGTATTTGAACTCTTTGTAGGATTTGACATGATGTTCGGATTTCGTAGTTTTGGCCCTCGAGTGGTACTTGTCACGCAGTCTCATCATTTCCTTGACAGTATCAGTTATCCAAGGATAAGATTTCTCTTTTATTAAGACTTTCTTAAGGGGAGAGTGTAAATCAAATTGCATGCAAGTCCTGTTAAATCTTCGGCAAGTGTGGATAGATTTCGAAATAAAAATATTGATAGAGTACTTAAAATGGTCTCTGAAGGTTCCTCCCATTTACCTACGTATTATTAATTTTGTTTGCGTAGTTTTTTGCATTAGCTTCGATAATACGTAAAGTAAACTTCTTCTGTATTTTGATGATGTTGTAATACGTCCTGTCACTGTTGTTTACTTGGCAAATAGTGCCATGCGAGTTGGAGTGCGGCAGATACCACATTTTTTCCGGGATCGGTTGCTTTTTTTGTCTGAACTTTTTTTTGCCTTTTCTACAATTATTTTAAAACATTGGAGGAGGCCTATGTCCCAGAAACGGAAAACATTTAGGCTGATTGATTTGCTATTCAGTTAAATAAATTGTGACTAACTTTGTTAGAAGAACTTGATCTTCGCAACTTCTGAAAAGATTACAAAACATCTTTCACTAATAAAAAGCTACGTTATTGCCGAGTGCCATTTAATACATATATAATAATAATAATAATAATAAAACATTTATTGTCAGGTTACAATGACCCATAGATATATACCTTACAAACTAACAT
This sequence comes from Aporophyla lueneburgensis, assembly GCA_932294355.1. Taxonomy (NCBI): domain Eukaryota; kingdom Metazoa; phylum Arthropoda; class Insecta; order Lepidoptera; family Noctuidae; genus Aporophyla; species Aporophyla lueneburgensis. The sequence continues at coordinate 32,265,337 of OW028737.1, read as the reverse complement.
ACATAAGTATAATACAAAACTTGTGTTAATAATTAAATCTTAAACTATGTTAGTAACACTTCACTTCACTCGCTTGTCCGTGAGCTGTCCTGTGGTACTTGTCCGCGGAAGCGACGGAACACCACGTCCTGTGGCCAAAAGTCTTCGTCCATGACAACAGGCAGATAACAATTCGGTACACGCACCACAAACGCCTTGAAGTTGACGTTGCGGTGTGACTCCAGTAACTGTACCCTCGGCATGTACTTCGTCTTCTGGCGTACGTACTCCACAATATCTTCCGCCTTAGTGGTGTAGTGTAGGCGGGAAATGTACACGGGAGTGTTGGGCTTAGCAGCGCGCAAGCTGACTTCGGGCTTCGCAGCAGCTTTCCCGCAGCGGTTCTTGTTGGCTCTCAAACGGTGCTTCCTCCTTTGCACCGTCACGAAACCCTCATCATCTGACTTAGGTTTAGGAGCGCCTGGGGCACTCGCAGAGACGCTAGTGAAATCCTTTTGTGAGGATTTCATCAGAGCTGCAGACACTGGTAGCGGGCCGGGGCGAGGGGCGTGGGCGGCGCTGCGTGGAGGAGCCGTGCAGACGGGCGCAGAGCTGCGAGTTACGCGGGCAGGGCGTTCTGCAAGCTCAGCAAACGACGGTTGCGCTGGCGACGAAACTGCTGACGCGGAAATAGGCGGCGATACATCGAGGCCGGCACCGCGACACATGTTTACCACATGTGTATCTATTTGTCGCTGGTTAAGCGTGTTATGATGTGTGCTTTCGCTGGTTAAGCGTTAGTGGGTTAATATCGCTGGTTAAGCGTTATTATTATCACTGGTTAAGTGATAGGATTTGTAACGCTGGTTAAGCGCTACAATGTTAACTACTGGTTAAGTACTTTGGTGATTTACACTACTGGGTAAGTAGTGATGCATGGTGCTGGGTAAGTGATGTGGATTTGTTTGGTAGAGTCATAATACTTTCTTAATTTTGTGCCTATTTCTATTATGTGCGCTATTCTTTCATTTTTGTTTGTTTTGTTTGGTTCACAATCAATTAAGCATTAAACGTAAAACTAAACGGTTTAATTTGACCCAATTATTTTTGTGATGATGTCCCTGACGTGGGTCAGGATAGCCGAGTGAACTAGTTACTTTTCTGGATTATTTGTATTTTCAGATACCTCATCCCACGAGGTCGTGTGAAGGTCAGAAATGGCCGTGTCGCAGATCCCATAATGGAATGTCAAGCATTTTTTCATTTTAATTTAGTTTGATTTGATTTTTGGTATGGCAATGCTTGAGTGTGTTTAGTCGATTAAAGTTATCGTTGGTCATTTTTGATGTGAATAAAAAGGCGGTTGACTTGTGCAGTTGACACATTCAAATTGTAATCATGGTGACGAACGGTTAACTTGGCTAACCTCACTACATTCCATTTTATTTAATTTTAAGCCGAAAATAGCTCTTCAATCTTTTGTTATTTTTAATTGTAAAGTGTTCTAAACAGTAAAGTTTAGTGTACCGAACAGTGCCTGTGTATTATTTCAAGTCGGACTCCACGTTGCATCATGACCGACTAACAAGGTAGCAAACACATGCCGTAACTGTCCTCATCAGAAGTGGGGTGCCCACGTGCTTCCCGACCTGAACCTAAGTGTGGAACAAACAGCATATTTCTACCGTGCTAGCACACATGTCACACCTTGATCATCGTGTTCAGCGGCTGGCATTCACTACTGACATTGACACAAGATCCAAGCTACAACAAGAACTCCGTGCGATGTCGTTCCTGAAACGCAAAAACCCGTTTAACCAGGGTGCTCCAAGTGTGGATAGCAAGCATTCCAAGCCTAACCCTACGACTAGTGCAAACAAATGTTACGTATGTGGTAAAGCAGGCCACAAGGCTTCCACATGTTACCAGAGAAGAGACAGCAAGACTGACAGAAGACCTCACTCCTCATCTTCTCATGGGAGTACATCATCTGTTCCGGCGAAACCCAAGGACACCAGCTCCGTCACCTGCTTCCGGTGCAAGAGCCGAGGCTACTACGCGAACCGTTGTCCAGCAGCAGCCCAGGGTTCCGGCAGCGGCGGCGCTGGTGGAGCTCCTGAACAACGCCGTGTGGACTTGTGCGTGGTTAACGTGCCTACCGGTATTCTCCGTTACTCTGGTGAGTCTTTTAGTTTTTGTTATGATTCTGGAGCAGAGTGTTCATCCTTGAGAGATTCTATTTTGTGTAAATCTAATGGTGAGCATAATTATAGTGTCGTTACTATGACGGGTATAGGTCAAACTTCCGTGAATAGTAACCTGTTTTAATCGCGACCATCTGCGTTACTTAGTACGCACACACGCGGACCAAAAACAGTTATTTAATTTAAAAAATAATATCTATTAAACTAACACTAAAATAAATATAGTATATACAATTAAATAAAGGTAAAAAAAAAAAAAAAAATGGGAGGCGCTCACTGGGCATCAAAGAATTCGTCCGCATCGCTGTCGGTGGGAAAAGTGCCCAGAAGGCTGGCAGCATTGCCACGTTGGATGGCAATGCTGATTCTTTGACCTAAAAATAGACCAGCCCTCTGGTCACATGAAGAGTCAACCAACCGCTTGGCGATGTCCCGGAATACTCGATGAGCACTCGGACCCCACGGCCCTAGTGTTTCAACCCCAAACGGCTCAAAAATATAACTCCCAATAAGGTTGTTATATTTGCGCCGTTTGAGATTTTCTGCACCTGCAGCAGCCGCCCCAGCACAGCCTGCCGTGCTTAGAAGATGGGATGGCGCGAGGGTGTCGACACAGGTAGCATCCCACACCAAAGGCCTACCCAACTTCCAAGGCATTATGGTCATTCCGTCTGGCCTCTTCCCATCGTCGCGTGCCAAGCCATTGGGTTCTAAGACAGCTGGCACCCCGGCGGTGACAAGAGCCCGACGGATGATGTCATTAATGCTGGCATGCCGTGCCAGCCGGCCAGCGCTCTTGCTGCAGGCAAGAACGTGGTGTCCGAGGCGATCAACTGCTTCACCGCACTGACACCGATGCGGAGCCACGCAAGGAGCACCCAGACGCAGACTTGTAGCGAGTCGGAAAGTCGAGTCACCTAGCATAGTGCCTATGTTAGGTGACGGTAGCGCTTGAAGCCATAAGCCCGACTCCCATTCTCCCACAGCCAGCAGGCGGGCACGCTCAGCAGTATTGGTGGACGTATTAATGAGATTATTCCGTACCAACCTGCAGAGCGGCTCATCCCACTGTCTCTGGGAAGACGAGTTCTCGGGCTGAACCGTATCCGGACAAGCCACCTTCCAGGCATTCAGGGCATCGGTCAAGCACGGCACTTCCGAGTGAACCTGAGAAGGAGCTAAGATTTTCGAGATTAACTTTTCAGTGCCGTGGACCGAGGACAAGAACGCCGGTAAGCTTACACTGGAAATTTTGCGGACGCCGAGCCCACCAAAACGAATCGGTAGTGTGGCTTGTAGCCACGAGCGGTCGTCCAAAGCCACATTTAAAATGGATGTTAGGATGCTTTTAATAATTTCATCGACTTTGTCTAAAAGGTGTGGGTGCTTCCATAAAGAGGAAGAGCGGAGATAATACATGAAATTTGGACTGAAACAGCAGAATCTGATAATAGTGAATGCCGAATGTAAATTAATTTTAGAAAGTCTATCCGAGATATCGTTAAAATTTTGAATTTTTTCGTCAATAAAAGGTGAAAAACTGTCTTCGAGAATTGGGGAACCTAGGAGGTGCAGTGAACTTTTTTCCAAAAGTTTGATGTCTGGGGCAATTGAATTGAATTTCTGTATAGTCGATTGTCTGTCGGTATTGTCACAAAGGTATAATTCACATTTTGAGTAATTAAGGTCAAGGCCGATGGAGTGGAACTGCTGCTTTAGGAATTTAAAATCTTTTAGCACAGTGTCTACGTCACCTCCTAGTGTTCCATCATCTAAATACCACACATTAAATTTTGAATTTAGTTGTTGTATTATGGGATGGATAGCCAAACTGAAAATGACTGGCCCGAGAGGATCACCTTGTTGGCATCCGACTGCCGATTCCAAAATGTTGTCTTTATATAATAATTTTGATGGATGCCTATAGCACTGCCACATAAAGCGGTAAATTTCAGGCAATTCCTTTTTTACTTCAGCCAACAAAGTATCCCTGTTTACGGAGTTGAAGGCGTTCTTAACGTCAACCTTGAGGATAACCTCACCTTTCCTGGCATTTAAAAAACTAGAAAGGGCATGTACGGCAGCTTCGCAGCCCCCTTTGGATCCAAAGCCAAGCTGTAGGGGCTGGAACTTGTTGGTCAATTTTTCACTGTACAATTTGCAGCATATTTTGGCTGCCGTACGCCTATAGGTGCACCCAACGGCAATAGGTCGAATGCCGCCGTCCCTCTTGCGCAGGGCGCATAAGTTAGCCCCGTACAAGACATCGACGACGGCATCACTTACATCGCCGTTGAGCATCAAGTTGATTAAAGCCGCAAGCTCCTTCAAAAGCGATTCACCAGCTTCCCCGGAGCCTGAACTCAATAAATCTTTTAAATGCTGTGGAGTCAGGCCATCGAGGCCGCCGGCGGAACCACTTCGGAAGGAGCTCACGGCTGCCATCAACTGGGGGCTAGTAATATTAAAGGGAATCGGGGTTGAATTCGGGTCGGGATGGAGGGGAGAGTCGGGAAAGGTGAGACCATCCGCAGGCGCTGGATGTTTACTCTTCAGGGCTGAAAGAGTTTCTGAAGAGTAGGGCGCCACCACATCACTACTGAACAACAGCCTGGCCGCTCCCCTGATGTCACCATCATTAATTTTGGATTCTACATACGAACATATGCCTCTTCGTGAAGGCTTATTGAAAACTGGTAATTTTGGATCTAAAATAGGGGTCGAATTGTTGCAGTTATCTTTAATTTGGTTTGTTAATGTTTTTGTAGTTGCCAAACTTTTTTGTGCATGTAGAATCCGATAGGGGAAGGTAAGTAGTTGCTCCCAGGCGCTATAAGAATTCTCCTGGGTCACAAGGCGGAGACATCGCGCCAAACATAGAGCGACAGACCGCCTTGCGCCACGGGGAATTCTCTTCAAGACAGGGGTAGAATTTTTCAAATTTGAAAGTTTTTTCCAAAGAGTTTGGTCCGGCTGAATTGGAGTTGTGGCTGGGGGGCACAAGGGTACACTATGAGGTTTGTGAACCTTGCCATAGTGTATCCGTAGCCCCCGTTCACCTTTAAAAAAGCGTGGCTGGGAGCAGTGGGGACATCTTACCTGAACATCGAGCGATGTGGCAGGTTGACTGGCGCTGATTCCGTCGCTACAGCCGGCATTTAGCATGAGCACACAATACACTTCCCTAAAACTAAAATATCAATTCAGGACATAAAACAATAAAAATAAATACACTTAAAACTTATAAAAACACACTAGAAATGTTTTGACGGACACTTCACTCGGTGACAGTTCGACAGCAGCGCTGCAGACGCGCGTTCCTAGGGCGCCGCGGCGCGCATCATCGCGCGTGCCGGGCGCAGCCCTTGCGCCTTGATGTCTGTTTCCTGGGAGCCTCGAAAGCAATGGTGCGTCGTTTGACAGGCGTCGGGTACACTTTTTGCAGTACAAATATAATATATTATTTGGCTATATTTTTTTTGTTGTTAGTAGGCATGGAAATAGGAAGTGCAATATTTTAAACTTGGAGTATTTATTTCAATTACATCATTTACACGCCCTTTTGAACTGTCAAAAATTTGGTCAGTTAATCAGAAAGTTGAACAAAGATCTTCGTGATTTGATTATTGATTATTTAGTCATATTCTAGGTATAGGTCTGATAAAAAATTGGAAACTCTTATAAAAAACTGAGTCAAAATGATTTTAACTATTTAAATAGTAAAGAGCTGAAAAACTTGACGTTCCCCGTTCCTGACGTTCCAAATTCAATTCAATTAATAGTAACCTGAACATTTTAGTTAATGTTGATATTGATAACTTTAGTTTGGGTATTGTTTTTCATGTTTACCTGATGTATATCTTCAACATGACTTAGTGATTGGACGTGAAATTTTGATTAATAACTTGGTAATTAACATGACGTCTAGAACTTTAACTTTTTCGAAAAAAATACCTAACGTGAATACCGTAAATGTAGAGTCGAATGTAGAGTCGAATGTAGAGTCGAATGTAGAGTCGAATGTAGAGTCGAATGTATAGTCGAATGTAGAGTCAAATGTCGAATTACGTACCATTTTAAATGTAGAGTCAGATACAGTTAAATTTAATGGCATTGATACTGACGTTTCTCCGGATATCAAAGCAAGATTAATTTTAATTTTAAGTCAATTTTCAAACAGTTTTATTATTGGAACACCTAGCTCTCTTGCAAATACGTTTGTCGCGGTCTATATGGACGATTTAATGGTCTAGCCTCAAATGTCGACCAAGCTCTACATAGGTTGCAACTAGTTTTGGATGTTTTAACAAAAGCTGGATTTTCATTTAATTAAAAAAAAAATGTTCGTTCGTCAAACAAAAGGTTGAGTACCTAGGTTTCGAGGTTAGCTGTGGTTAAATTAGACCTAACCCTAAAAAGATAGAAGCTCTCGTTGCTCTCCCTCCCACAAAGACTGTAGTTACGACAATTTATTGGTCTGGCGTCGTACTTTCGTCAATTCATCCCCAAGTTCTCGCAGATCATGGCACCTCTTTATGCACTGACAAGTGTCTCTAAAGGTAACCTCAAATGGGAACTTTCTCACGAGACTGTTAGGCAAACAATTATCTCTGCCTTAACCAATCACCCAGTTCTGACTATATTTGACCCCAACTGTCCCATTGAATTGCACACAGATGCAAGTTCTTTAGGGTATGGTGCAATTTTGATCCAGAAAAAGGATTTCAAACGTTGTGTGGTCGCCTACTATAGCAGACACACCCAGCTGTGGAGTCTAAATACCACACATATGAGTTGGAGACTCTCGCAGTTGTGAATGCGGTTAGGCATTTTAGGCACTACTTGTACGGTAATCATTTTACAGTCCTGACCGATTGTCACGCTCTTGAATCCACTCGTAAAAAGCTGGATCTCACACCTAGGGTTCATAGGTGGTGGGCATTTGACGCAGTCGTTTGACTTCAACATTATTCATGTTGATGGCAAGCGGATGCAACATGCTGCCTTTTTCTCTCGAAATCCCGTACCTGACAAGACCGCATTCACAAAGGTAGAGCAGAAGCATGTCAACATCACAAATCTCTCTGCCAATTGGTTGCTGGCTGAGCAACAACGTGATTTTGAGATTTCTGAGCTTATGGCTAAACTTAAAGATGGGAATCTTGGCAATGTATCGCAAAATCGTACGAGATCAGGTCTGGTGTTTTGCATCGTAAGATACAGCGCAAAAATAGGAGTCAATGTCTACCCATAGTTCCTAGAGCTTTGAGATGGGCTATCGTTAGCACCACTCACGAGTCCCTTATGCACCTAGGATGGGAGAAAAAAAAATGAAAAAAATATACGTTTTGTATTGGTTTGAGCATATTGCTAAAGTTAGGAAATTTGTTGAGAGTTGTGTTGTTTGCAAAATTTCCAAATCGCACTCAGGCAAAGTTTCAGCGGAATTACATCCCATTCCTAAAATTTGCGATACCTTGGCATACTCTTCATATTGATGCTACAGGCAAGTTAAGTGGTAAAAATGATAAGAAAGAGTACGTCTTTGTTCTCACTCTCTTTTGTTCGCATTCACAAAATATGTGCTGCTACATCACACCCTGAACATAAATAGTGCTAATGCTATTCGTGCTTTAAAAAATTGTGTGACTTTGTTCGGAGCGCCGACGCGAGTAATTGCAGATCAGGGACGTTGTTTTGCAAGTACCGACTTCCGCGAGTTTTGTTCCTCTCGTAATATTAGTTTGCATTTAATTGGTACTGGTAGTTCTCGCGCGAATGGTCAGGTAGAGAGGGTCATGAGCACTCAAAAAAATATGCTCACGGCAGTAGAGACTAGCAAGGATCGTTCTTGGCAGGACTCTCTCCCGGATGTGCAGTTAGCTCTTAATTGCACTATGAATAGAGTAACCAAACACAGCCCTCTAGAACTTCTCATAGGTAAAGTCGCACGTCCTCTAGATTTAATGTTTTCCGATGAGCCCGAAATAAGTATCGACGAAGTAAGGTCTGACGCTATCGTTAACATGGATAAGAGTGCACATTATGAGAAAGCAAGATTTGATTCAAATAAAGCTAAGTTTGATCGGTTTGTCTTAGGTGATTTTGTTCTCTTGCAAAATGAAGAGAGAAATCAGACAAAACTTAACCCTAAGTATAAAGGTCCATTTAAGGTCCTTGAAGTGTTAGACGGTGACAGATACAACTTAAAATCATTAACAAGTAATCGCCATTATAAATATGCTCACGATCGTCTCAGGAAAATGCCTGATTCTAATGTTACAATGGAAATTAAGAGACTGAATGAATGAACCTGGTTGATTTTTGAAATTGTAAATCTTTTATTTCTGTCATTACTCTTTCCCAATAACCTATCGCTAGTTAAGCGGTAGTGGTGTTATCGCTGGTTAAGCGGTAGTGGTGTTATCGCTGGTTAAGCGGTAGTGGTGTTATCGCTGGTTAAGCGGTAGTGGTGTTATCACTGGTTAAGCGGTAGTGGTGTTATCGCTGGTTAAGCGAGTTATGTTGACTATCGCTGGTTAAGCGTTAGTTTTGTAATCGCTGGTTAAGCGAGTTATGTTGACTATCGCTGGTTAAGCGTTAGTTTTGTAATCGCTGGTTAAGCGAGTTATGTTGACTTTCGCTGGTTAAGCGTTAGTAGTGTAATCGCTGGCTAAGCGGATTATGTTGGCTTCCGCTGGTTAAGCGTTAGCTGTTGAATCGCTGGTTAAGCGTGTTATGATGTGTGCTTTAGCTGGTTAAGCGTTAGTAGTGTAATCGCTGGTTAAGCGGATTATGTTGGCTTCCGCTGGTTAAGCGTTAGCTGTTGAATCGCTGGTTAAGCGTATTATGATGTGTGCTTTCGCTGGTTAAGCGTTAGTGGGTTAATATCGCTGGTTAAGCGTTATTATTATCACTGGTTAAGTGATAGGATTTGTAACGCTGGTTAAGCGCTACAATGTTAACTACTGGTTAAGTACTTTGGTGATTTACACTACTGGGTAAGTAGTGATGCATGGTGCTGGGTAAGTGATGTGGATTTGTTTGGTAGAGTCATAATACTTTCTTAATTTTGTGCCTATTTCTATTATGTGCGCTATTCTTTCATTTTTGTTTGTTTTGTTTGGTTCACAATCAATTAAGCATTAAACGTAAAACTAAACGGTTTAATTTGACCCAATTATTTTTGTGATGATGTCCCTGACGTGGGTCAGGATAGCCGAGTGAACTAGTTACTTTTCTGGATTATTTGTATTTTCAGATACCTCATCCCACGAGGTCGTGTGAAGGTCAGAAATGGCCGTGTCGCAGATCCCATAATGGAATGTCAAGCATTTTTTCATTTTAATTTAGTTTGATTTGATTTTTGGTATGGCAATGCTTGAGTGTGTTTAGTCGATTAAAGTTATCGTTGGTCATTTTTGATGTGAATAAAAAGGCGGTTGACTTGTGCAGTTGACACATTCAAATTGTAATCATGGTGACGAACGGTTAACTTGGCTAACCTCACTACATTCCATTTTATTTAATTTTAAGCCGAAAATAGCTCTTCAATCTTTTGTTATTTTTAATTGTAAAGTGTTCTAAACAGTAAAGTTTAGTGTACCGAACAGTGCCTGTGTATTATTTCAAGTCGGACTCCACGTTGCATCATGACCGACTAACAAGGTAGCAAACACATGCCGTAACTGTCCTCATATTTATACACGAAATATTTTAAGAGGTACACCTGTAGGTGGTAAAGAAGCTGCAGCAACGAAAAAAAATTATCTAAATGTGTTTTTTTTTTATTTAATATTTATTAATTATTTGACGCACATAAGAAATACTGGCTCCTTCTTATTTTTTACGGCCCGAGACACCGCGGCCATGCTCGTGTCGTCCGGTCACCACCCTCGCAACATCAGGTGGGCCATTCATAGAATTTGGAGTAAAGGTTTTATGCAAAACGTCTCAAGCAGTTTTAAAATTATAATAATTACGAAAATTCAAAAACACTTAGATAAAAAAAATCTTTTTGCTTCTATAGCTTCCTTACCACCTACAGGTGTACCTCTTAAAATATTTCGTGTTTGAATACATACACCTTATATACGTATTACGTTACACTTTACAAAAAATGAATGAGAAATTTCGTATTTGACTTTTGTTATTTTTATCTTTACAGTGAATAAAATGTAGGTAAACTAGGAATAAGATAACAAATAAATAAAAATTCGTCAAAATTTCAAGACTTCTGCTAATGTTAAATATTGTAAAGAATTTTAAGGTCCTAAATTTACCACTAAATATGAGTTCATGCCGCCTATGACAGTGGTTAATACTAGTAGAGCATTTAACATTATGACACCTTTATAAATTACTTCTAAGAATTAATGTTAATATTTTACCAACAGTACAATACACTAAACCAAAAAAATATTTTTTTATTTTTGACGCGGACGAAGTCGCTGGCATCAGCAAGTATTTTTAATTCCTAGTAAGTAGCAAGCAAGAATCTATTTTCACTTCACTATCGATAACCTTTAAGATCCCGATTTCTGGACAAGTGACTTCATTACAGAAATGAGGTCAAAACGTGGATTAGTGGGCAATATATCATCTTGTATGGGCGCTAATGGCGGCATGGGGTAAGGTGGGTATAATGTGGACAGTTCAGGTAAGGAGATAGGGGTTTATGTAACCATGGGTGTGTATATTTTGTTTATTTATCTCTATTATATCTTCTTTTCTTTACAAATAAATATAGCTGAAGTGTCTGTTAGTTATGTTAAAATGATAGCTTTTTACTAAATGCGTAAGAGAGTAAATACGGTACCTAATAAAAAAAAAACTGTGCTAAAAATATTATCTGTTTGTTTGAGTCGGCTAATTTCCGTAATGGCTAGATGGATTTTGACAGGACTTTCTCTGGAAAATCATCGTTTCAGCTGAGAGTCGACCACTTCTGGATACCTCTCCCATAATATGTGGGGGTTTTCCATAATCTCCACGGCGGGTGTGTGATCGCAGTATGATAGTCAATTGCATAGAGAACGCTGCTGCCCATTCTCTAGTAAGTCTCTTATTCGCTTTTTATAACACCCACAGGAAAAAATGGGATGCTGCTATTCTTTACGTCCGGCTACACTCGGAACACAGGTAGATAGCTGATGTTATTAGCAGTAATCTATATATATAAAAATGAATCCCTATTTCCCTTGGTCACGTCATCACGCGTGAACAGCTGGACCGATTTCGCTTTTTTTTCTTTGTTGTGTTTGTTATTGTCAGGAGAAGGTTCTTATGAAAGAAAAAAATAAAAAAATTACGCGGAAAATTAGAAAATTTAAGAACACTTATTTAAGAATACTTGAACAAATATTTTTGAATTTGATTTAATTCTTGAAGAAGGCTATAAGCTTATAAACATCATGCTAGGGCCGTTAGGAAAATATAAAGTGAGAAAGAACGCTAAGCTAAGAGACAGCGCGGGAAGACAATGGGATGCGATTAGGTGGGTCGGGGCAACAAGAAATTTCACGCGGACGAAATCGCGGGCAGTAGCTAGTATATGATACTTTTTTGTTCCGGTAGTAAGTTCCTTTGAAATCATTCCCAATATCAAATCGGACGAAGCTGCTAGCAGCAGCTTATACATATATGAATAAAGATATATATTTAGATTATAAAACAATTCTTTCAATGGAGTTGAACGCAAATAACTTGACATGACAACTCCTGTTCGTTTTAAATAACAGAGCTTAGGGCAAATGGAATGTCTGGTCCTGCTGTCCAAGGATTAATAGGTTATGGATACGAAAAAAAAAACGAATTCTTTCGTATCACACTGAGCAATGTGAACATTTTTGTTAGTACAAAAATTGCTACAAAAAAAAAATTAAATCTTAGTTGCAATATCACCAAAAGTTCGTGGTTACTGCCTCATTTTATCTCAATTTCTGTTGAATATTTTAGAAGATTAGTCCCCAAGGCTTCATTTAAGCTAACATAACTATGAAAATAAGTAGCTATGAATAATAAAGTTACTATAAAAATAGTTCTATAAGAGTTATTCCCACAGAGATAATTTTATGATATCAAATGTTTTATAAATTATGTTCGGTGAAAAGAAAATTTGGATCAAATAAACGTATCCACATTTAAAGCATCCCAACTCATACCTTATTACAAAGGCAGATCTGAATGGTTGGGGACAAATTAAAGTTTGGTTAGGACAAACGCAAACGTGCGCGTTATCGTCCAACATATTAAAATATACATTCTAATTTACTCTTTTTTTGCTAAGCGATTTTAATTAACATGGCTGATGATGTTTTTTGATGTTGGAGATGAAAGGAAAAAAGGGTAGATAGGCGAATTTGAGATAATAATGAGTTTAGGACCTTGCTATTTCTAATGATGTTGATCTTATACAATATGTTTCAGAAAGGTGGCCAAATTTAGGGATGTTATACAGACTGTTAAACTGATGAATTTTCTCCGTGGGACCAACATTATAATTGCAATAAAAATTTACGGTTTCTGAATAAAATTCAATACTCGACCCTAATTTATGGGATAACTGTTTATTTTTTAGCGATTATGAAGTTGATCCTACAGAGGATGTTGTTCAGTTCGATGGTCTGTACCACAATCTTAAAGATCAAACTTTTCTGATACATGCTGTATAATGCCCTGGCTTCGATCCCCAGGTCTGGCAAACTCTTTTTAGATTATTTCGCGAAGTATTTTCCAGTGGCTTTAAATTGGTACGCAAAATACGTGCTAGGACATGGAGATGCGGACATCCGCCTGTCTTTTTACTATATAGATACAACATAGGTTTAAATTACGAAACAATTACATGATGAAAGAACTCTTTGTATCATTTATCCATGCTAATAATAAAAATGAAAAACGTCACTCAATATCTTCGTCTGTTTTCCACCACCATATATGCAAATAAATAATTTTAATTTAACATAACATTAAATCTCGCCTTCCCCAAAGGGCTACATTACTACGTTTCAGTTATGTTTAAGTCCCATGTAATAGGGGGCGACTCTATTGCCATCAATCGGGCACGATATTTTCAATTTGCTTGTTAGGGAGTAGCTACTTGCTTTACTCAAGTTGAACTTAAACTCCCGTCTTCTTACTTCTGTTTCCTCATAACCTCACGATTATTCCTCTCTTACCTTCCTACCCATTTTTCAACCGACGAAAAAAAAACGGAGGAGGTTCTCAATTCGACGCGCATTTTTTTTTTTTTTTTTATGTATGACCACGCATAACTTTTTACATAGTGATCCGATTGTGACAATTCTTCTTCTATTGGAAAGGGTATACTCTCAAAATGGTTCCATATAAATTTCGAAAACAAAATCGTACCCTAAGGGTTGGAAAACAGGGGATGATTGATTGTTCACTCACTGATTGTAACGTATAAACACGCATAACTTTGTACAGAGTAGTCCGATTTTGATAATTCTTTTATTGTTGGATAGGGTATACCTTGCCAAGTATTATTAGTACATTAAAGCCACAAAAAATCATAAAATAAAACTTTACCGCCGAAAAACTGAAAAGCATAAAATAATAAACCTTAAAATTATGAGTCGGCGCTTTGAGTGATCCTTGTTCATTGATTTTTCAGCGCCGACTCAAAATTTTAAGGTTTATTATTTTATGCTTTTCAGTTTTTCGGCGGTTTAATTTTTTGTTAAAAAGTTTTTAATTAGACAAAAAATTTGTACTATTTCTCATCCACAGATCTCTGATAATTGGTGGTTATAAAACCGATGGAAGATCTTGATTAAATTTGACAGATCCTGGAAATGGACAATCAACAGCTAAGTTTTCTATGCTTCATATAATTTCAGTGACCTCAAGGCTTAATCTCAAAAAATACACCCCCAAAGGTACAAAACAAGTAAATACCACAATACGTACAAAACAAGCAAATAAATTGAAATTTAACCAGACACATCCACCTATTCCCTTGGCTACATCCTTTTCAGCATTCACCCTTTGGGGTATAATATGTACCTGTAAGGACTTAATGTTGTATTATTACGGACTGTAGGCCTTTTACTCAAGGTTTGGCTCCGAGACTCAATTCATTTTGAACCACTAAGTACCCCACCTAATTACAGCCCAGGTGTTTTGGGAAATTACTTCGTCTGATGTAGGTAGGTGAATTCGTTTCTAATTATTTGTATGTAAAGGAATAGTGAGAGTAGTTATCTTGTCGTATGTCGGCTTAAGATTAACACAATATTTACTTGTGCGTGTCGCAAAAGTTGTACAACCAGTCTTACCAAGTGGTATAGCGGTTACGTATTAGAATACCTAATTTTGTTCGAACTATTTTCAAGATAACTACGGTTGATTCACATTAGTTCATAACGCATGTTGATTAAACTAAAATCAATTGCACTAACGAACGAGTGATCTAATGCTTTTTTAAGATATTTGATATTTCAACTATGTATAAAATACCTAATGGACGACTCGCCTACAGTTTATTAATACTGCGCGCTGGAATGATTTCTAAAGTGGTGGGTAGTTACAATGTCAATCTCTTTACACGAACAACTTGGAAGTAGCGCTCGCCGGCCGCTACCGCGGCACCGCTCGCTACGCTCGCTCGGCTCGCGCGCGGTTGGTCACAGTTTTAACCTAACCTAACCTATTTCACCCAGTTCAAAATGACAAATCATACAATCTGGCGCTGAAATGATTTTACTATCGTCTAATTATCAACTCGCAGGCAAATTATCATTTGAACTGAGTGAAATACGTTAGGTTAAAACTGTGACCAACCGCGCGCGAGAAGAGCGAGGAGCGTAGCGAGGAGCGTAGCGAGCGGTCCTGCGGCAGCGGCCGGCGAGCGCTACTTCCAAGTTGCTCGCAGAAATGTTTTTACCATTGTCTAATTATCCGTGTTTTCGCAATATCCCTAGGGTTTTCGCGAAAATTCGAATAAGCAAATCAGCCAATCGACATATACAAAATCACCAGTAAATCAAACACAAGACCACATATAAATCAACAGTAGGTGAATCGACCATTAGTTTAATCAAACTTAGTTTAATTAATTGTAGTTGAATAAACCGTAGTTGAAATGTCCTTTATGGATTTCGTTCATTAGTTATTACAAAAATCGGTGAAACGATCATTAGTATGTACGATATGTTAAACGATAGGTCTTTTGACCGTAGTTATACTGAAAATAGTTGGAACAAACTTAGGTATTATGATACGTAACCGGTATAGCGTTACTTTGTAGCTGGGTAGTGGAGGTCGGATAGGTATTCGCTCCATTTAAAATACTGGTATTCAGCTACATCTGGTTAGACTAGAAACCTACCGTAATATAGCTGGGAAAAAGCTATGCAGATAATAATGACTGGTGCGTGTCGTAAAATAGATAGGAATGGAATGTTCTAGATCTGGCAAGTTTATGTCAATCCATACATTTTTACATGACCTCTTCATGCTCAGTAATAATAAACTTTTGCATTTCAATGCAAGAGGTAATCGGCCCCTTTTGGGCACGCTTGTTCCATCATGAGGTATCCTTATTAATTGCTATCCAACAGGTATGATCGACGTCAAGAGCAAGAACATTTGGAAATTTAAAAAAAGGATTTTGTTATAGTTCTACCAGTCTAAATATTTTTTCAGCTCTTTTACAGGCATTCAAACATATATTCAAAGTTGTGCTTAAATGTCATATTTGGTTAAAAGGAATTAATTTATCTCTGTAAAGAATTCGCCTAACTTATTAAAAGATTCGTGTTGCTGGAACGTATCAAAGAGAATAATTAAATAGTCATGGTCAAGTCCAATCTCTCATTTCTCATTTCAGAAGTGATAAGGAAAAAGGAAAACAGAAGCCATTAACACTTAAGTGCCACATTCCAACAGCAATACAATTTACCATCACAGCTAATCAGAATAAAAAATCTTAAAACGTTCATAAACAATTTATGAATAAAAACTCCGTGTTAAGGCGCACGCAGTCAGGCGCGAAGCGATTCTGGTGGGACAATTTCTATAAAAACACTTCATGTAAATTGTTCTCGACTCCCGTAGAGTCGCATCCCCGCTGTCTGTGAGAGCTTTTACGTATTTTTTACTTCACGAAGCAAACGAAACATGGCGACGCCCGGCGTTAAGTCATTTACCGCCAATTTTATAGCGAGTGACATTAAAGTGTGTTTTTTACAATTCTACGTCAAATATAAAAAAACGTGGTAGTAAATATTCTCTTCCTGATATAAATTAGGAATTTCAAGGGCTAAGAAATGTAGAATAGGCTACGAATGAAAAATATGGACGTGTGTCCCACTACACAGTTATGGAGATTACAGTGTTCCCAATGAGATACGTCAGAATGTTGCCCTATAAGATAAATCAAATGAAAAATTATAACATATGATTTCTGTCAACTTCTTAAGACAAAGTACCTACAGTCCATTCACACTTATTTTACCTCTGATTTTGCGTCACAGTCAAAATCAAAGTGATCCTTGTTTTCACTGCAATAAGGTTGCTTTTGAGTTGCTGCCATTGACAAGTCTGTCAATATCACAATGATATTTAAATCCGTTAAATAAGGTTCATATTAGGTTGCTGCTGTCAGAGGTAAAATAACTGTGAACGGACTGTACCTACAGTTCGTTCACACTTATTTGAATTCAGATTTTGCGTGACTGTCAAAATCAAAGTGATTTTTGTTTTCGTTACATTAAGGTTGCTTTTGTGTAGCTGCCACTAACAAGTCTCTAAATAGCATAGTGATCTTTAACGTCGTTACAATAAGGTTTCTTTTAGTTGCTGCTGTCAGACGTAAAATAACTGCGAGTGGACTGTGGTCATTTTTTCTCGCCTGAATGACATTAAACAGGGGTGAAGTTGTTTTTGAAACATTCGTGAAATTGTTTTGGTAAAACCAGGTGGCGCCGGTAGCTCACGTTCTCACGGAGACAATAAAACCGTGGCGGGATGTTATTGCGCTCTGGGTTTTGAACTTTCTGTGTTGAACCGAGAATTGAGAATCCAATATCGATGATTTACCATCCACAAAAAAAGCAACAAATTAAAAAGATTTCGGCCGACTTCATTTTGACACTCGTAATTTCACTTAGGTATTTCATTCTGCAAATAAAAAAAAAAAGCCTATGAAAACAATTTAATACGAAACATTTAACTGATAAATGATTTTATTTCTGTAAGTTAGCATGCACAAACACATACACGTTTATCATATTTTTATATCTCGTCGAGGTCGGCGTTTCCTATATAACTATACTAAGAAGAAAGACAAACTGAGAGGTCCAGAGTCTCTTTTAAAGTCCAGACATAATCTTGGTCAGATTGTGTGAAGACCATGGTATCTGAAAAGGTCTTCTGAGTAAAGAACCACACGGATTAAGTGGACCTGTCCAGTCAGTGCACGCATTTGTCAGATAACGTGCAGTTCAACTCAGAACTTAAAAAGGTCAACACGCGCTTATATTCCTACAAGCTTCATACATAGGAAACATTGCATTTAATTCCTGCCATGACTTTCATATCTAGTCACAGCACGACCATCTCCATTTAAATACATTTTAAAAAGCGACAAGTTACATCTAGGACATACTTGACATGTAACAAGATTAAGTGTCTTAGCTTCCGTTGTCATGGTAACGGAGTGCTTCTGAATATTCAGCGTCTGAGCGTTTGCAGAGAATTAACTGAGCATCAAACCCGTTTGTTAACCCTTGGAACAGGTCTCGTTTTACTACTAAGTGGATTGTATTATTTTATAGAAGTTCACGTGAAGGGTTAACTTTTTGGGCTTAGTTAGGTACCTGTAGCCGATGAACTTAAGATTTTAGCACTGAGCGTACTCTTTATTGACTCGTTGGAATACATTTACACTTTTAACACTTTTTGCATAACACTGTCAGACCCAGGAATCCACTCGACCCTGGGTCATCATCATAATCAACCTTTATAGTTCCCACTGCTGGAATACAAACCTCCTCTCAGTAAGAGCGAGTGGACTTTAGTCTACCACGCAGGCCCAGTGCGGGTTTGTCAAGGTTAAATATCTTCAAATTTTTGACCGGACATACCAGTTTTCTCACGATGTTGTCCTTCACCATTTTGAGAGCAGTGGTGCTGAAATAATCTACACAAAGTAAAGCGGCAGCTTGGGTTCGAACCAACGACCTCCAAACTCGTAAGTCGGCATCACAGGTCCATCATTGCTCGAACGTGGGTCGTCACGTCCTAAATAGATACAATATGCATTGACGTTAAAACGTCATCCAAATCCAAATTTAAATCCCATCAAAATTGATGGAACGTTTAAAAAAAAATGGCGATGACATATTTCACAGGCCGGTACAACTGTCGGAAAACAAATGACGTGTGAATTCATGGAGGCAGGAGTGCGATAAGTGGGCCATATATTGGTTTATGTCGTTTCATTTGCCGCACCGTTAGCCCTCCCATCGGGCTGTCACCGTTATCGGGGCCATGCCATTAGATTTACAATTCTGAAACATTTTGAGTGTGGCGTGAACTGCGTGGCGTTCTTGTTACAGCATTGGTACAGTTTTGAAGGTGTGAGCGGTTTTTCTTAGCTTAACCAGTCAATTACCGTAATTACAGACACAATTAAAAACCATTGTGTCTACACCAAATGTGGTATCTCAGGGACTTAGAGGTTAATATTTCTCAATATTTAATTTCACTTTAAAATATGAACCAAATTTTGGTATCGTTTGTTTAAAATTCGTACCATAAAACCAAATAAAATATCACCCATTTTTGTGTTTCTAAAGAAATATATTTTCAAACACACTATCGCATTAGGTAAAAGGCCCTGTAATGAAATTTGTAATGGATAAATAAATAAAACTGTGGATAATGACACCGTTAAAAATGTTCATGGACTTTACGTAACCTTCATAGTTCAAATTTAACCTGTAAGGTGACATTAAGAAACATAATCCTGTATTATAATACTATAACTTATGTTTGTTTCTTGACCTTCACCAGGGATTAAAAAGGTTCCTTAATTTCCCTTATCCTAAATCTGAATTGGAACCTTGAAAAACCTTTATTTTATTTTACCGGTTGTTCTTTAAAATGAGCCGGTACGAGTTCATCCTTGTGTAGATTAATTTGCGTACAGTACAGACATATGCTCTCCAATATATCGGAGGCGATATGAAAGAAAAATACACAAACCAGACTGATACGGAATAATATATTGGATCCTTAATTTGGAAGCGTTACTTTGGAACCATAACCGAACCGGAACCGAAAATGGACCCGTACTGAAAAGGAGAACCGAAATGAAGTACCGGTTTTCAATCCCTGCCTTACACTATCCCTAACACAGTGTATGCGCCTTAAGAATGATTAATAGCCCTATTAGTCTTGTTCGGCGCCTGACATCGGCGCAACGTGCATACAAGTGCCATTCATAATCTTAAGTGACTATTAATTCAATGTGCATGCTCATTTTGTTGTTGAATATAATTTATTATACGTACTGTTATTAATGATATCTTTAAGGACACATTCTGGACAGTCGCCTTTGAAAGTTGAGTGATTAATATTTTTTACTACAGTATAATAAATCTTCGTGCCAGAAAAGCATATAAGGGCTTAGTTTTGTTAAAAGTAGTTGAGAAAAAAATACAATTCTTACTAGATCATAGGATAAAATCGAACTAATGTTATTATTTAAACATGTAAATACGAGTCGTGGGTGGTTGGAGCTCAGGCAGGCGCTTTAATTTGTGTAAATATTTTCATCACCACTGCTTTCAAAACGGTGAAGTAAAACATCCTGAGGAACCCGGCATGTCCTAGAACCAAAAATTCGAAGACATATGACATCTACCAACCCGCACTGGGCCCGCGTGGTAGATTACGGCCCACTCCCTCTCACCGAGAGGATCCCTGTGTCCCAGCAGTGGGAACAATATAGGCTGATGATAGTGATAAAACGTGTCAATTGCTTAAAATGTATTTCTAGAGTTGCCGATTTCGCTAAATAAATGTTCGTCGTGGGCATCACCTATAGAAAATTATAAATATTAATTAAAATGTCGATTCACCAGATTACCGAATCTGGTGAATCGACATTTTTTCAAAAAAAAAAAAACATTTCGGAAAAGTATGATTGGACACCGGTCCAATCATACTTTTCCAAAGTGTTTTTTTTTCGGCAAAGGACGGTACGTAGATTTTGAACGCTAACACTGTGGTTACATTTATAATGGTCAAATATTAAAAACAAATACTAATAATTTTCAAGTATATTCATATTATTTTTTTAAATTTTGATTTGCTTTCCTTTATGGACTTTGTCTGAATAAATAAATAAATAATAATTAACAATACCCACATTCTCAAATATCAGTAATATGTGATTTATTGAGAAAAGCTTCAGAATGGACCATGTAAATGGCAGATAAGGTCAACATTTGAAGGAATTGATCTTTAAAATATAAATGTAAAAAATGATTAAGTTATATATTATGATTAATATGATTATAAAGAAAACCCGTTAAATTGTTATTTTTATATTTTTTTTTTACTTTTTGAAAATATACCTCTAAGTGAATCTCCCATCACTTACTTTATTTATGAGCCACAGGAACAACAAGCAATTTATTAAAATGCTCAGCTTATACAAAAACAACGATCCCTAAATAATTTAACCCAGATCCAGCCAGTCCCTTGCTGTCCCCCTACCAGTGATTGCCTAAGCCGAGGTTCGTACCCCCCTCGGGGTAACCCTTAGAGCTTTCGCTTTAGTTTTAAGTATAATAAGCCCCGGCTGGAGGCCTAAAAAGGTAACTTTTTAGAACTCGCCGCACATCGGAACGGGCCACAATCCGTTTAAGTAGTCACAATCTTTTCAGAATTAACTACGAGATGCCCCACAAAAAAAAAAAAAACAACGAGTTATTTCCTTTTAAATGATAATATTTTCTCCGTACCATATAAGAAAGTCCGAGAGCGCGCAGTTGATGGGAAATAAATATGATTCCATTTCGTTTAGTTTGTGCTACTCCAAAAGCAATGGAATGAAAACTAGAGTAACGAAAATTCTTAGTATGATAAAATGTTCATTGATGATCTTACGTTCTGACTCAAAAGGATTTTTATGTAAACCGTAGTGTTATAAAAACTTGAAAAGAGTAAAATATTGTTTATAACTGTAGTTGATGCACCTAATGTTATTTTGAATAAATAGTAAATGTAAACGAATAACAACTGATTATTTACACTAGGTGACTAGGAACTAAATAACTAACTACGTACTTATACAAATATTGCAGAACAGGAGGTCAATTGGACCTGTAACTTCACCGTTGAACATATTACTGGACGTAGATGAGTGTTGCGGGCAAAAAAAAATATTCTGAAGATGATTATTGATTTTTAGGTTTTATATTTGAACTTGACAAAATTTATAAAGAAGAAAGAAAGAAAATACATTTATTTAAACAAAACGATGGACAGTTTTAGGCACTTATTGTCCGTGTCATGTCCAATCGTCGCTCTCGCCGATTCACACGAACGTTAGAATGGACTCAGTCGATGCTTGCTAACTTTACACTTGCGTTTTTGGCGTCGCTTTTTACGACACAAACTTAACTTTAAATATTAATACACGCATTTTTTGTAAGAACTTTATCTACATTGAGAACATCCTGCGATCACTAGCTTTCATTACGCTACAAGTACTACAGGTAGCTACAGTATACGTTACAGCTTTTACGATAAAGTATAAAAACGACGTAAAACCCAACACATGTTGTTATTCTTTATGTTGCACGTTAATGTTTCACTGTACTATAAGAAGCACTATTGACACGGAAAATGTTAAGGTTGTTCTGCCAGGATATCATGAAGAGTTCGACAAAATTACTCGTCGCATTATCTCGTGGTTAAACGAGATGTGAACAGGTTTACTCATAGTCATTATCTCATGTTTTGCTTCTTCGCGAGATAACGCGATGTAAAAAATTTGTCGTGTTTTTTCTCCGTCTGGTATTCACATTTGTTACCGTTACGGTATGACGCACTTAATACTTTTGCACAACTTTTTTTCAAGAAGAACATTTTTCAAGCATCGTCGAATTGGGAAAAAACCGGCCAAGTGCGAGTCGGACTCGCGCACCGAGGGTTCCGTACAAACCTGTAGGTATCCTCGGTTAATGTATAAGGTTTATGCTTATGAAATTAATTTTTTTTTTTTAATTTTTATATTTGAGTTGATTGAATGAAAAGTAAATTGCGGTTTACGATTTATGACGTATTAAAAAAAAAACTACTTACTGGATCTCGTTCAAACCAATTTTCGGTGGAAGTTTACATGGTTATGTACATTATATATTTTTTTAAGTTTTATTATTCTCTTATTTTAGAAGTTACGGGGGGGGGGGGGGACACACATTTTACCACTTTGGAAGCGTCTCTCGCGCAAACTATTCAGTTTAGAAAAAAATGATATTAGAAACCTCAATACCATTTTTAAAGACCTGTTCATAGATACCCCACACGTATGGGTTTGATGAAAAAAGAAATTTTGAGTTTCAGTTCTAAGTATGGGGAACCCCAAAATTTATTTCTTTTTTTCTATTTTAGTGTAAAAATCTTGATGCGGTTCACAGAATACATCTACTGACCAAGTTTCAACAGCGTAGCTCTTATATTTTCGGAGAAAAGTGGCTGTGACATACGGACGGACAGACAGACAGACAGACAGACAGACGGACAGACAGACAGACATGACGAATCTATAAGGGTTCCGTTTTTTGCCATTTGGCAACGGAACCCTAAAAATTGTTCGTCGTGTCGAAAAGTTTGAGACATGCAAAGTTCGTTTTTAGAATTTCTGTTTTCAAGCGTTGTAAGTGGTTGGAAGCTTTCTTTTTTGTTAATTATGTGGAAATCGTATTCTGGTTTTCTTTTACAACTCGAAGTTTATAAAAGATAAACATTTTAAGGAGTTTTTGTAGACCGCAGTAGAACGAATAAATTGTAGCATTTTTTCACGTTTCTAATTAAATCACGTATTTCATTAATGAGCATGACTGCCTTGTTTTTCACTTGCAGGAGTGACTTATAAGCATGATCCTAAGTCCGAACCCCGGATAGAACAAAAAGCTTTGGGTTGTTTCATTGGCATATTCTTAGCAATCCAAAGATCAACATTTCTCCCCAATTAATGGCCAAAGGATCATGCTGGCTCAAGCTTTATAAATCTCGAAATTTAATGAAAAAATTGACTGTGATTGTGAGTACCATGGAGGCTAGATTGACTTTATAACTTTGTGGTGGTTTGGGTATTTTGTATATCCCATCAAAAACATAAATGTGAAATGAGAGCCAAGTTCAATATATGCCTTGGTTGTTGACTTCAACGACAAAAGAAGTGAGATCTAAATGGGGTGCCAAGTGCAATGGTCAGTCCTGAAATTTATTTGTAACTACATAAAATATAATTTCTTCTCATAACTAAGGATAATATATTGTAGCCTAAGGTCTGACTTGGCTAGTTCTCATATGTTCGATGGCTAGTTTCTACCAGCAAGTCAAATTTTCGGAATAATAAAATAAGAACCTACAAGTAACAGGTTTAGAACTTGCGAAGGCTACAATATAATTCGTATATGAAAACTAGCCAAGTCAGACCTTAGGCTACAATATATTATCCTAAGTTATGAGAAGAAATTATATTTTATGTAGTTACAAATAAATTTCAGGACTGACCATTGCACTTGGCACCCATTTAGATCTCACTTCTTTTGTCGTTGAAGTCAACAACCAAGGCATATATTGAACTTGGCTCTCATTTCACATTTATGTTTTTGATGGGATATCATTACTTTTTGTACATAAATTATTAGTAGGTATTTATTTATGACAAATTCATAACAAAATTAATACCAAATGTGTTTTTTATAAGTGTTCGTAATAGAATCAATTAAGTGAAAAATTATAATAAAATGATAAAAATTTACCAGTTTCTGATTTATTCCTTTGTATTCACCTAATTACCTATATGCATGCCAAATTTGATATTTCTAGGTCATCTGGAACTGGGTTAGAGTTTTGATCTATAGGTCAGTCAGTGATAAAAATGTCGATTTTTGGACGTTAATATCTAAATAACCGTTTGAAATGTGTTTATGAAATTTGGAGCACATTTGTATCTCGCAAGTCTCACTATATGAGCCAAATTTGACACGTTTATGTGAAACAGTTTTTGAGTTATGAGGGGGTCAAAAGTGGCTCCAAATGGTTCGTGTAATATTACACACGGTGCTGCTCGCCAGTTCTATTACTTGAACTTGGCTTGACACGCTACCGCGTGTCTAGATGGCCTACGCAAATATCCCGTAGATCTGGGAGCGTCTTGTGCCGGTTTCGTTGAGCTACCTCAAATATGGTTGACCTATACATTAACTGACGATGCATGCCTGCCGTCTTTTTGGAATAAGTCAACTTAAAGGTGCAATGGCTCTTTCTTCAAAAAGTTATCCCAGTGTCGGATACACAGGTTATGGAGGGTGAGACACAAAGGCGGGTTGAGTATGGAAAGAATACATTTCGAAAAGTGGGCTCCTCAATGCAAAAATCAATAAACAGTAGGTACATATAAAAGTTTGTTCGGACACAATAATTCGAAATACCCTACGTGCCGTACTTTGTCTGTGAGGATGATATTCCGCTACACCAGACATGGGCCTGAATTATTCGACTCATATAAAATCTTTTTTAGACTTCAAAAGACCATGAGATCTGAGTTTATTTCACCATTTCTTGTTAGTGATCAGTCAGCTAGGAATTGCTGGCAGCATCTAGTTTTAAAATACGACGTGTAAAACGAGTCTTAAAAGATCTACCCACATAAATAAACATTTCACATCTTTCAGCCCTGAGTCTATTCCTTCGGGGTATGGTCCGATGTCACCTGCTGATGATATAATAGATCATTGACCTCAAAACTCAGTGACCAGCAGCACGCCAGGAATGCGGACACAGATCTATTACAGGTATACGTACTGTAATGCTAATCTGACACCGTTCGCGGCTTACATTGTATTAGAGATGTATTGCAGTTGACCTGTGACTAGAGGATACAATCCCGAGCATGTTTTTCAATCCCGGGATTACGGGATTTTAGAAGCGTAATCCCGGGATCCCGGGCCTATCCCGGGATTAGACTATGTGGTTTCTAATTGAACTAAAATGAAAAAACAACCTAAATAATTAAAAAAAAATCTTTTTAATGTCTTTGCACAACAAAAATCACAATATAATAAGAAAGATAAAGACAAAACAAAAACTAAACTTTTGCAAGAAATCAAAAAGACAGCACAAAAAAAAAAAAAATTCGATATTATAATCGCAGAAAAATATCAAAGCATCCAATCTTTGACTTCCAAGCCTGCTTCGTAGTTTATTGCCAACATAAGCAGCAGCTGAAAACACTCGCTCAGGTTCTACGCTGACTGGAGGAATAGACAATACGTGTAGATACTTATATGCTGTTTCTAAGTGATATCCACGAACTCCTCCATTTTTGAACAGGCTCATTTCACGTCTAATACTACAATATTTGCCAACCCCAATTCATTTTGTACTACAGGATCTGGGGATTTCATACTGTTGTTAATTTCCAGCTGTAACTTTTTCTTTAAGTGCCTTCTAAGTTCTACGACAAACATATGTATATTAGGACTGTATCTGTTTAGTGTATACTGTGTATAGTAGGTACGTATCGTACGACGGCGTATCTAAGGGTTGTTTTTTGTCGTTATGTAATAAATGCTATTCATATAATCTAGGCAAGGTTATTGTCAAGGCGCAGCGGACTACGGAATACAAATTAGACTTGTTTGTGGCAATCCCGAAAATCCCGGGATTAGCCAAGTACAGTCCCGGGATTTTCGGGGCCCGAAAACGGTCGGGATCCCGGGATCCCGAGATTCGGGATCCCGGGATTGTATCCTCTACCTGTGACATATAGCTATGTACGGACTATGCAGGTTTGGGTTTAATTAATTTTCTGTTAATAAGTGGCATTTAGTGCGTTCTCATTTGGAAGTGGAATGGTGGTTTAATTACGAGCACATTATGATTTTTTTATTTGTTTTATAAATTTTAGGTTAATACAGAGTTATAAACCTCAGTCACCCAAGCTAAGATTCAACTTGTGTTATGAGTGACAGGCCTCTCAAGTTAACACCAGTTTTACAACAACAAAAATTCGGAACTTTACAGTGTACGCACAACGTAAGCAGAAAAGATAGAAGATAAAGATTTTATACCAAAAATAAAAATAAATAAAAAATAAACTAATTAAGGAGGGAACCATTTGTATTGTGTGTGTTCTGTATGTGTTTTGTATGTGGAGGTGTGTTTGTGTGTGTTATGTTGTGTTGTATAGTGTTCTGTAGTGTTTTTTGTGTGGGAACGTGGGTGTATTCGAGGATGTACAAGAAGGAGAGTTTTCGGGTGAGAAGGGGTGTGGGTAAAACTTACGTAATAAGAATTTTTTCGACCTCATCATAACTAAGGGTAGTTATCCAATTACGGACTTTATCTTTACACTCAAATTTATTGAAGTGTAGATATTACATTTTTTATTGACGAAGTTATAAATACGACTACCAAGAATTTTGAAGCTGCGACTAGCAAGTTTCGTTCTGTGTCTCTCTATGGGACACACTTCCGTAGTTCTACGTCTTGTCGAGCGATTAAGATACAGTCGTAGAGAAGTATATCTGCGCAACGTACAGTTTAGCACAAAGAGCTGCCTCACAGTCAAGACCTGACAGTCCTTGTACAATTGAGCCGTACTATACCGAAAGTGTTTAAAGGTCATGACCTTGAGGACAGCTCTCTGCGCCCTCTCCAGCAGCTGTATCATGCTTGACCTCGCAGCACCGCCCTAGACTGTAATGCCAAAAGTTAGTATTGACTGGCAGAGAGACAAATAAACCATACGTAAGGTATCTATGTCAGCACTATACCGAAGGCTTTTAAACACGGTCATAAGTTTTGTAACTCTGCCAGAAAATGCTCCAATCTGAGAATTCCATGATATGAGGTTATCTATTACTACTCCAAGGTATTTCACGTTTGTTTTTCTTGTAAGTCTAAAGCACGAGCATTGGTTTGGGTGAGCATTACAATTAGTTTGCGCTTTAACTGAGAGTGTGTTATCAGGTTGCGAATAGATTTGAGGGAGAAAGTGATATAGTTGGTTTTTTGATTGTTACTGGGTCAAGTGGTCGGTTCAGGCAGAGTGTTATTGGGTTCTTTTACCTGAAACTTCACAGTAGCTTTATTTTTTGGAATGACATCTTGCAAATGACACTTGTCAGGGACCTTAGCTTAGGGCATCGCTGGTCTTGCCAGGTTTGCGGAATTGTTCGAAAGAGTTACCGTGGTCCTGGCATAGACAACTGAAAGAACACGGATGGGTTTTAGTCAGTAAAAGTCTGACACGCCCTTCCGCTCCACCCAGAGCGCGAAATGTCATTAGATGATTTCCAGGCCACAAAAAACGGCATCGCTGGTAGAAAGCAGCAAGGGATGAACTAGATCAGAATGATTATTGTTTAGCGACAAATTTAAAGGCACAAGCTCAGGGGCGTCGGCTGGCTCGAGTAAGGGTCGGGGCGGTCGTTCTCAGTAGCAGCTCGCGGTCCGTATTTGTGCTCGCTTAGTAGCAATAGGCTGGCCCATTTTACATGAGACTGAAACATAACTGCCGAAATATGGTGTACCATAGGATAACCTCTGCCTTCAGTGAGTCCAGAGCGCTGATTGCTGTAACGATCAGTTAAAGAAAAAAAAATGCATTTGATATCACGCTAAAACCCTTCAGAGCCGAGCACAAACGGCGGCGACCTCTCGCGCCCGGCCCTGGTGCGAGCCATGGTACGGAGCGAGAAGGAATGGGAAGCCGTCACCTCCTTCTGCGAAGCAGTAATGCTCGCGAAGGAGGAGGCGGGCCGCGTGAGGGAGTGGCGGTCTCTGTGCCCTCACGTCCCTAGCCGCCGCAGGAGGAGACCCCCCGGGCGTCGGGAGTCCATAGCGGACTCCCGGCCACCGTAGGCGCGAGCTTGCAGGTGGCGAGCAATGCGGGGTAACAAGAAATTTTGTAAGTGGGCTGAAGTTAGTGTAAGATATTTTAACTCTGTCTTGAAGTTGGACAATGCATCAGCGATATCTTTATCAGAAGGGCCACTTCTTTAACAATCATAAAATAGCGTCGCCATCTGATACGATATGAAAACATACTCGCTCAATGATATTTTATAGTAAAATCCAAAAAATATTAAAAAAAAACATATCATTAAAAGAAAATTAAATAATTAATTATACTGCCCATTCAGATCTGAATTTCATCTCTTTTTTATTAATTTGACCAATTATTTAACTAGATTTTGCCAGTGGATTCGCCCGCTTGGAGGTCCAAAATTATCCCACGGGAATGTACAGCCTAGATTGAAGTATTCTTTGTGTTAAGCTATTTTGCGTGATTGAATAACGAATATCCAAACATTGAAACTTTTAGATTTATATTAGCAGGATCGTCTTTAAACGTTTATTCATTATAAGTTTCACAATTGAATATCGCTAACCTGATCTTTATTAACCTCTGATAGCTACCTTCAAAAAACGAACTACCTCATTTAAAATATTTGCAACACAAACCAAACAACAAACCATAAATTAAACCTGCTGTTACTTTAAACTAACTTAAGTACGACTAAAACAGCTTCAAGTGCCTCCTCAAATTTTAAGCTCAAGTTTAACTGCCCTATAAAGGAGTAAAGTGCAACTTGGGTATAATATAACTTGATACTTGATACGATACTGTTACTACCCTATAGGTATAAATGTCGCTGGGATATTGTGGAAAGAAGAGTATTATTAGGTAATGTTAATGTGAAGACCAAAATATAGTTATAAAAGGCAGTGAAATTAATTGTTGAGCAAATTTTCCGTATGTTTAAATCACAGAATCCTCATGTACATGGTCCTCAAATGATAAGACAGCGACTATTTTCTGTTTTTATATACACATTGACATTGATGAATTTCACATAAACAATGACATAAATATTTACTTTTAAAGTATTATTTTGTTTTAATTATTGTAAATGTGAAGGGTGTTATTTTTTTTCTGGGTTCCTTTTCTTCTCATTTATTTTTATCACGGTCTGGTAGTTTGAGTAATTTCAAATGTTCTTTCTTTGGTATTGTTCGTCGAATCATTGACCTCCTTAAGTTCTGAGTTGAGCTGCATGATTACTGACAAATGCGTGCACTGATTGGACAGGTCCACTCAATCTGTGTGGTTCTTTCCTTAAAAGACCACTTCAGACACCAATCCACATGGTCTTCACAAGATCTGCCCAAATGATGTCTGGACTTTAAAAGAGACTGTGACCTCTAAGTTTGGTTCGGCCTTTCTTCTCAGAGTAGTCAGATAGGAAACGCCGACCTCATCTAGTTTTAAAAAATACGATTGACGTGTAAAAGTGTTTGTACAAACCTATTTGCAAAAATAAAGTCATTTATCATTTACTAGCTTCTGCCCGCAACTTCGTCCGCGTAAAATTTCTTGGTCCCCCGACCCTTCCCGTCGCGTCGAATCACCTACCCGTGTGATTTTCCCCGTTTTTGCAACATTTTTCTTTACTGTTCCGCTCCTCTTGGTTGTAGCGTGATGTTATATAGCCTATAGCCTTCCTCGCTAAAAAGGCTACTCAATATAAAAATAATTTTTCAATTCGGACCAGTAGTTCCTGAGATTAGCGCGTTCAATCAATCAAACAAACAAACAAACACTTCAGCTTTATAATATTAGTATAGATTTATCAGCGGTCATGGTTTGATTGTTGTATGAAATAACTACAACACGGAAAATTGAAGAAGGTGACGGACTGTACATAATACGAGTGCTTAATCAGTATAAGATGTTCTAAATGCTGAGACATACGCCTTGTCTTTGTGGAAGGAAGTGGGCTGTGATCATCCACCACGTGAGCCCAGTACGGGCTGATAGATGTCGCAAGTCCCCGGATTTTTGGTTCTAGGACAGGCCAGTTTCCTCACGATGTTTTCCTTAGCCGTTTTGAAATCTGTGGACTACAATGTAAAGAACCCACCTTGGTTCAAACCCTTACTCCTTACTCATAAGTAGAGGCCAATATTACTGGACTAACCACGGCTCCACATTATACAAGTGCAGAATGGTTTAATGAAGGGTATGCAAAATATAAAATAAAAAAAATCCACGTAAATATTCTGGCAATGTATTAATAAATTATACCTCGTTGAGATATGGGGAACTGTAGCTAAATCAAACCTACAAAAAATACAAGTTCTGCAAAATAAAGCAGTAAAAACTCTTTATAACTATGACTACTTAACACCAACAACCAAAATTTATAATGATACAAAAATACTTAAAATTAGCCAATTATACATACTTAAAACATGCACTCTAATACATAAAATCATAACACAAGGTACACATTCACAATTAAACTTTGAAAAGAAAACTTACACATACAACGCAAGACGACGAGACAAACTAGAATTAAGACAACCCAGAACTAACTATGGAAGGAAAAATATACTGTACGAGGGAGCAAAACTGTATAATGCACTACCTGACGATATAACCAATAGTGACACCATATTTAAATTTAAAAAAGCCCTAGAAGAATACGTTAGAAAACAACACTAACAATGTCAATTGTCATCTTTGTTGCCTAATTATCTTACTGTGAGCACAGAGAATCACACTGACTTTTAGTTATTTCTCAATATTTTAAGTGAACTGTAAGGTTCTTGTTTTTTTGAGAAATAAATGTCTTTAAACCGAATTATATCTCAAATTCTACAATACAATCCAAGATTTTAACTTTGAATTATGCGGCAAACAAAGATGTACCTCACGTTCACCCAGATAAAAAGAACAGATTTGCTCATCACTTGAAAACTTCCAATTAAGGCGAATTGTCGAACGGAGATTTTAGCAACAGAAAAAAATACGTAGTCAGACGTACACTGACTAGGTTTCACTGTCGGGACACTAGCCTACCACCACCCGCCGATCTTTTTGGGACAAATTGGGCCACCGAAACACACCACGCAGGCCAAATGCGGTTTCCTATTTGGTTCTAGGACATGTTTGTTTAACGCACATGCTTACACAAGACTTGCTTGTGTTTCTGTATGGTTCCACTTATGACATTAACGAAGACATTGTAACAGACACTAATTAGCTATAATGTCCTAATGAGGCCTCATAATCCTTAGCCTTGTGGAATTATGAGAAGGAAAATGGCTAGTAGAATTTGATGCTAATGGTTATTTCTGCTTGTAGTAGGTGCCAGTATATTCATTATTTATCATTCAGGAAAATCTTCTAGATATAGATATATATATATATTTTTATAGACAACATGGTAAGCACATAAAGTAGTTTTAAAACAACATTATATACATAATCAGCCGTTAACGAATCCATTGCTAGAACACAGGCCTCCTTTTTTTTTTTTTTTTTTTTCAGGATGGGAAATCATCAAATGACTTCTCCCGCTCTGGGCGGAGCGGGAGGGCGTGTCAGACTTTTACTGACTAAAACCCACCCGTGTTCCATCAGTTGCCCATGTGCCAGGGTCACGGTATCTCTTTCGAACAATCACGCGACCCCGGCAGGCATCGGTCCTAGTAGACCCCTACACTGCTGCTGACATCTCTTTGAGGCGCGCGTGGAACACTGCGCGCCGTCGACCCGAGCCTGGTCCTTACCGGGCGGCGAGCTACCCATTGCTCGCCACCCGCAAGCTCACACACAGGCCTCCTCACGATGAGAGTAAGTGGGCCGTAATCCACTACGCGGGCCCAGTGCAGGTTGATAGACGTCACATGTCTTTTTGGTTCTAAGACATGCCGGTTTCCTTCACCGTTTTGAGAGCTGCCCAATAAGTACTGCCGAATCGAATGTAACGCCTCTAATATAGTAGCACTCTTTAAGCTGATTAAAACATTTCTTTCTTTCACAATATCCGGATTTGCTTCCCTAACAATAAAGTTACTCTGGCCTACAATATTCTTCCCAATGGTACGTTTAAGCAAGAGAATAAACAATTAAGAGTCCAAACAGGCCATCCATATAATTTACTGTTGCTTTAGCTGAATTAAAATAGGTTAATTAGCCATTATAAATTTCTTATAACGACTATGCTTTACAATTTGCCCAGTGAATTTCTCCGGTTTGCCCCACCCTTAATACTTTAACGGCCCATCGACAATTTCATTAAATGTTACGATTGTTGTCTGTGAATATAATTATTGTGTTTTGTTTACGGATTTAATCATGTTTTTGCTGCGGGATGGCCCGAATAGTTTGAAACTTGGACTGGTCCTTTAAACCATGAGCACTGCCCACGACACGGTCATAAATATCTTGTATTGTAACCTATTGTGCACTGTCTTACAGCGATGGATCGTATCTCAGTTAACTTTATTACGTACAGAATTTATGAAAAATCGCCCACTTAAATTCACACCCCAAAAGTAACTGGTGTCAAAAGTAACTGGGGTCAAAAGTAATTGGTGTCAAAAGAGCTTACAGCTCTATAAAAATGACTTAACAAATAAACACAGACCAACATAAAATATAATCGGAATGTACTACCCAATCTGCACATTTAAAATGACAGTACCTTTGTAACGCTGGCCAGTGCAGAAAAGAAAAAACAAGCATTTTACAGAATTTGTCGCCAGCATTTTTTAAACATCAAATTAAAATACATACGTCGCTTTGCATTTTTATGCAGCAACTGTGATATCGTAAAAAATCTCATATTTTTTATGTAGCGTTTGCATTGGACGAGTACGTGATAAAAGAGCTGTATATAGGGCGTTTTATGAATGTCAAGGAATATTGAACGAGGTGTGAGGTGACGAATTTAAAACCATAACTTCCAGGATTAAATCGATCCAAGGGTGGTTAGTGTTGGATGGCCAAGAGTGTCTGAGTACCAAAGTCATTCGGATAGGTCTGTAAGCAGGAGTAAACAGCGATTGGCTGGTGATGAAAGAAAAATATATTTTAATTTAGGTGAAAGGTTACCATCGCTTAAGCAACGGTTTTCTAGAAGAACGCTGACCGCCATATAACGCACACAAACACAGTCACAGCTGTCATGAAAATGATGACAGTGGGTGTGACTTTACGATATTACAAAATGGTATCTAGGAAACCACACCCACTTACTTTCATAAATAACATTTCAGTGACCCTTTTGCCGGTAAACTGTATAAGCTAAGTGGGGGCCGCCATTCTCTTCTATAAGAATATGTATAATAAACATATCCATAATATATAATATCTATACGAAGCCGTAGTTTAAGCGATGGAAACTTTTAGTGAATTCCTTTATCAACCGACATAAGAAAATCTCAGAATTTCAAAATCCCATTATCCAAGCTTTTCCGAGGAAAACAGGAAAACATAAGGTGCACTTACCACCTTAGTTTGGTCATTTCCACCTTGTTGACCCAAGTTCTCCGAAGTGAAAATGAAAGGGGAATAAATCATAAAAACAACAGGAGCTTATCAGAACTTGATTGACGTTATTTTGATTCCAACGTATCCACCTACTTAACTATTTCTTTTATACTTAACAACTTTATATACTTATAAACTTTCAATTTTTACTATGATATCTTATGGTAAATACCTACATCGAAAATTTCTCAGTAGCAGTCTGGAGTCTAGATTCGCTCGGTTAATGGAAACAGGCTAGCCTCCTATTACATCTGACTTAAATATAACTGGGGACACGTGCTATGGACACCTTTGCTCAACCGTTTGGGGCTTACAAGTGGTTATGTTATTACAATTAACCTAATCCTAACTCTAAAAGGGAGAGAAAAAGTTACGTCTGAAAAAGCAGCATTGCAAGTTTTCCAAGTAAGACACCATGTTATACTAAAAGTTCCTAAAGCACACTTCACTTTACTTTCTCTTGTCACAGTAAAATATTTCTCGAACCACTTTAGCTGATGCACTTGTGTCGGAAACACTAATGTATTACTCCACTGCGTTTGATTTATTGCATACAGATATGTTAGGTCACGAATGTAGGAACGGGGCTGGTTTGAATAATGCAAGAAGAATTATGGCATCACCTAAGAGGATTCAGTACTGGAAATAGAGAAATAAATAAGGTTGTATTAAGTAAGTATATTTATTATTATTATTAAATACTTTTATTCAGACTAGGTGTCCATTTTGTTAGTAACAATGTTCTTATAGACTACTGTTAGTAATACTTAACCACTACAACAAAACAAAAATAAAAACAAACTCAACAATCACTACCGCGCCACTCCATGACAAATGGCGCAGCAATGATTGATGTAACAACAGTCCAGTCGACTAGCGATCATGCTAAGGATGCTGTTGGTGCTGCCACGTACTCTACGCACCAGGGATGCGCACCTTTTACGCATCGTAGCGTAAAAGCAATCTACGCGACGTTCAGCAAACATCCCTGATGCGCTGCAGAATCGCCGCAGCCCCATCAACACCCTAAACGCGTTATTAAATTGGACTCGGAGGGCACTGTAAGACTTTTGACTATAGTCAGCCCACAGGCTGCACGTGTAAAATGATGTACAATAAGACTTAAAAAGTGTAATTTTGACTTCTGTCGAACAACGTGCAAACCTGCGAGCTATCATGTTCGCCCGCACTGCCAGCGCCCTCCGTTCCCTCTCGATGTCATCATCGTCCCTGAGGTCAGAGGTCAGCATATGTCCTAAGTACCTACAACTAGACACCCTACGCAAAGCTGTACCATTGAGCGTAACGCTGGGAAACACGTTACCTGTACTGGTTTCTCTGGCCTCAAAGACCATGACTTTTGAGTGGATTATATTTCAAGCCGTGTTGCTCGGCATAAGCTTCACAGATGGTAAGCAGTTTATTTGATCAAGACACTGAAACGACAAAATAAACATAAAGAGATACCGAAACAATCAGCTAGGGTGAAATTTAAGTTAAATCCGGCTCAAAGGACGAACTTATAGACATTGTCGTGGATGTAGATGGTGTAATAATAAAATGACTCACACACAAATTTAAGTAAATCAGATCTTATTCTTCTAATGTAATTAACGTAAAAGTTTGAAGATATAGAAGAATAGTTGTTGGTAGAAACCGTGGGCCAAAGCTAGTTTGTACAATTAGTTAAAAAAACTGTTTCCATTGACTAACTAAACCTCATTATAGAAAGGCGGAGGAAATTCAATCACAAAATATAACCTGCGTTGGTAAGATCACAA
Organism: Aporophyla lueneburgensis; assembly: GCA_932294355.1. NCBI lineage: Eukaryota > Metazoa > Arthropoda > Insecta > Lepidoptera > Noctuidae > Aporophyla > Aporophyla lueneburgensis. Next base: position 32,229,749 of record OW028737.1, on the reverse strand, counting down.
TAAAAAAATTGTACATTCATAATGCATCCTTTGCAGCTTTACCCAACTCTATAACGAATAACATAATATTAAATTTTTCGCAGTTTGGTAGTAGAGCCAACATTCACAAATTCCTCATAATATTCATAACATTAAAATTCCTTTCCGACACTACACATTCCATGTCGGTGCATCGTTTATTACATTTCTCATTAGCGGAAAAATTGTACGCGTTGTTGAAATGAAAATACATGAAGGTTGTTTTCGTTTAAAATAATCTGTTTACAAGTCTTTTCATAGTGTTAAATACTGATAAATGATTGATTTTATGCCAAAATATCGTAGGTACATTTTCAAAGTACTAGTATCCAGCTGATTGTAATTTGGGCACGCCACAATTGCGGCGGTAAGTCCCCTCTTTGAGGAGTGGATAGAGAGGCGTCACGGCGTCCTCACCTTCCGCCTGACGCAGGTTCTCACCGGGCATGGGTGCTTCGGTGGGTTCCTGTTCAGGATAAAGCGGGAGGATACGTCCGGGTGTTTCCATTGCGAGGATCGTCTGGAGGACACGGTGGAGCATACGGTGGAGGTGTGCCCTGCCTGGGCGGAGCACCGCCGTGTCCTCGTGGAGGCGATCGGCGGCGGCGACCTCTCGCGTCCGGCTTTGGTGCGAGCCATGGTACGGAGCGAGAGGGAATGGGAAGCCGTCACCTCCTTCTGCGAAGCAGTGATGCTCGCGAAGGAGGAGGCGGGGCGCGTGAGGGAGTGGCAGTCTCTGCGCCCTCACGCCCCTAGCCGCCGCAGGAGGAGACGCCCCGGGCGTCGGGAGTCAATTGCGGACTCCCGGCCACCGTAGGCGCGAGCTTGCGGGTGGCGAGCAATGGGTGGCTCGCCGCCCGGTAAGGACCAGGCTCGGGTCGACGGCGCGCAGTGTTCCACGCGCGCCTCAAAGAGATGTCAGCAGCAGTGTAGGGGTCTACTAGGACCGATGCCTGCCGGGGTCGCGTGATTGTTCGAAAGAGATACCGTGACCCTGGCACATGGGCAACTGATGGAACACGAGTGGGTTTTAGTCAGTAAAAGTCTGACACGCCCTCCCGCTCCGCCCAGAGCGGGAGAAGTCATTTGATGATTTCCCATCCTGAAAAAAAAAAAAAAAGCTGATTGTAATTAGATTGGACGCCGACCCTATTGGAGACATATTATAATGTTAATAATGTTTATTGTTCACTCAAACTCAAAGCATTTATTTCAAATAAACCAATTATAGGTACTCTTCAATTGTTACGGACTTGGTGAGTCACAAAGATGAAGCTAGTTCACTCAACTTGTTAAGCGTAAACCAATCATGTGTGATTTCAGCTTGTTTAAAATTCCATTTCTCACGTAAGTCAAAACCAAAATACGAGTGTTTCGTTCCTTTGATGATGAGTGGCATAAAACTTTATTACAAAACAGTTTTCAGTATTTGGACTCAACTCATTCTTTTGATTTCTCGCTATATAACAATATTTTCCTCCATTAAAAGCGTATTGTTACACAATTGCAGCCTATGCAATCCATCCACTTAATATCGTCTTAGTCCAGATATGTGCTTAAGACATCGCTCTGATTGCACTCTCCACCAGCCATCTTAGTCAACCGTCAGCGTCTTTAAGTAATTTCGTAGTGTATTTGGCTATAAAGGGACTGGGCGGGTCACGCTAGCCGCATGCACAGTGAGTGCCTGAAGATGGACGGTGCCGCCAAGACCAGCCCAAGAAGAGGTAGCGAGACAGCCTAAACGCGTACTGCAAGGTTTGGATTGAGGTGGCCCTGGAAAAGGATGCCTGGAGAGATTTCGGGGAGGGCTTTGCTCAGCTGTGGGACATTGTGTGCTAATAAAATCGGCTTGCTAAAAATTCGTCTTCCTGCATCTACCCCAAAATTAAAATTTTTCGTCATTTCCTTCTATAATCATCATCATTATCATTTTATTCCCCTTGTCCCAATTTGTTTAGAGTTTGACCAACGTTTTGCTCATACCTCTTCATAAGTCGTCTTTTTCCCTCTATTATAAATCGCTCAAAATAAAATTAAAAAGTCGTTCTTCAATTCATGTGCATCTTGTCTCCCACTTTGCATTATAGAATATTTTTCCTCCATAAAAAAGCACTTTGTTACACAATTGCAGACTATGCGGGCCGTCCACTTAACAGCGTCGTAGTCCAGGTACGTGCTTAGCGCAAGTTTGCATCGCTCTCATTGCGCGCTCTCCACCGGAGGCAAACTTGTGTTAACTAGTGAACGTGAGATATGTCGACCCTTAGTGGAGAATTTAATGACGCGTAAGGATGTTATTATTTTTACGAAAGTGAGAGGACTTCACTTAAAAAGGTTATTAAAAATACTGAGGTTTTTTTGTGCCAAGTGAAATGCTTAGTTTTACGAAGTGCCAAGCGATTTTAAACCATATGCGGTGTTACTGTTAGTGTCAACTTGAATTGCCCTGCAAATGATTATGGGACATACCCTACCTTCTTATATGAAATACATTTTTCAATCAACTTCTAGGAATAGTCTAGTGATGATTATGATGTAAATAAAAGTGAAAAACCAAAAGAAAGAGGATTGTTCAAACCTACTTTTAAACACGACCTATTCCTATCTATACTATAATATTATAAAGCTGAAGAGTTTGTTTGTTTGTTTGATTGAACGCGCTAATCTCAGGAACTACTGGTCCGAATTGAAAAAATATTATTGTGTTGAGTAGCCTATTTATCGAGAAAGGCTATAAGTTATACAACATTACGCTACAACTAAGAGAAGCGGAGCAGTAATGAAAAATGTTGCAAAAACGGGGAAAATTTATTCCTTTTGAGAGTTTCCGTTGCGTGCGCTGCGTAAACGGTTAAAGTAACGCAAAAATTATGTATTACGGAATTGTTTCTTTTAAAAAGTTCTAAAAAAAAGTCCAGCAGAGCATATGTCTACCTTTTAAGGTTGACTCACTATAACTCAAAAGGAGCGAGCAGCAACGAAAAATGGACGAAAACTAGCAGGCAAATCGATGCGACGGGAAGGGTCAGGGGAGGAAAAATTTGACGCGGATGAAGTCGCGGGCAGAAGCTAGTTCTCAATAAAATTGTATAGATGAAGAGAAAATGCAATAATAAAATGAACTGTAATTGCATAGATATTAAAAGGAAAATACTTCTCACAGCAGCGAAATAATGCGCGATGCAAATTTTCAATACCTCCCACTAATGGAGGTTGGCTGTCGGTCTAAACTTTTGAACTTCGGTACTGAACTTCCTCTGACGAGATCTGTGTCAGCCTGCGTTTTGTACTTCATCTCTCTCACAGTATTATTTAGAGTTTCTTGCTACTTGGTAAACGTCCGGAAGTTCAACGGTGTGGAACTGTTGAAGCTTTGATCCTGGTGAATAGTCGTACTGCAATGGAAAATCATTATCCTATCTAAAGTCACAGGAATAAAAATAGTGTTCAGAAAACAACCAACAACCAACTCAAAATTGGCCGTATATTTAAATCACAATTGTTATTCTTTGGCATGTGTTTGAAATGCCTATAATCCCTCCAAATCATGTTGGGTGTCAGGTTACGTTATGCATGAAACATGGGCCATGTCCCATGCCCTTTTAGGAAAAAACATGCCATTAGGTTTGAAATTCAGTTTTAGTTAGATAAAAAGCCAGAGCCTGTTATAAATAATCGAATAAAACCAGAGTCTAGGTTGCTACATTGGTAATATTTTCAGAGCTCGACTCTCATTTATAGTCGCGTTTAGACCAATGAAAACACTTTCCTGGGGTTGAGTAAGAATGCATAGAGTAAACATAACGTATTTGCGAGCGATTTCAAAATTGAAAATACTCCTTCAGAGATATAAAAACTGAGTAAATATAATTTTAACTCAGCTTTATCTATCTCTGGGGCTTCGTTTTTCATGTACAGGCTTGTACCAATATACTTATGGTTCAGTTTTTTTTTTTAATTCTTAAACAGTCATGCCTGATCGCTGTAGGGTTTCGGGATTGAAATACATCAGGAGAGTGGACAAAAGCGTCATCAAATGCATAAAAAGCAAAATGTATATGTGTGTGGTCTTCAAACGCAGAGCGTACAAGGGCTGTAAAATTATTTGTATCATCTGATTTGTAAACGTACATTCTTTGCAAATAAACATTTCTATTCTATTCTCAATTTAATTCTAGTGAAAATACGTTTGCAATTGCAGTGATTTGTGGACAGTCATTTTGGAACACCCATTATACTGTAGCTTAACTGGCTGATGATGCTAACCAGTTCAAAACAGCCCACTAATAGCAATTTCAAAACTGAAAGAGACAACTGTATTCATTTCCAAATATCAGAGAGAGACCACACAAGTTCGTTGTTCGAATATTAGCCGGATATTAGCCTAGTAATTTTGTAGGTCAGGTAATGAAGCGAAAATCCTGAGTATCTAGTCGGCAGGATAGCTAACTACGCATGTAATATGGCGTGGTTCTAGATAATGAGCTTAATCACTTGTGAGCGTATCGAACTGTGCGTCATGTGTGTTGGGGATGGAAATACGTCTGTCCGATGCAACGCGCTAAACTATGCTAAGTTGCCGAGTTGGTTAGTGGTCAAAGAGCCAGCATTTGAATTTCGATTAGATCGATTTTTAAACGACGAAAAAAATAACAGGTTCACAATTCGACACGCATATTTTTTACTGAACTTCTTACTGATTTGTTTATTTTTTTGCAAATTGTTTACTATGTTGTTGGTGTCCTTCAAAATTGAAATATTAAATCTACCCCCAAATATTGAAAAATAAACGACGAAAAGGAAACTGAAAAGCAAAACATAAACAACTTAGCCTAACTAAGCTCTTCAGTTAATGTAAATTACTAATTTTGAGTCGGTGCCAAAACAAACGTAAATGCGCCAAATAAATTAATGGCAGCTTGATTGATCTGCGCTGCGTGTTTGGCGCCGACTCAAAATTTGTTTATTTTTTGTTGTTAAAACGTTTTATGGGTGGTGTATTAAACATTTCGTATATATCTGTACTTGTTACAAGTTTCATTATTTTAGTTTATATCGGAGTGTACAGTTTCTTGTGTACATTCTTATAGTTTACAACAGCATCAGTTTAATATCATATAATCAAGTACTCTTTTTATAATGAAACAAAAGATGACGCATTGGCATTTTAGTAGTCTACGAATATTGCTACGACGCGACGTAGCACTTGAATTGACGTAGTGGCTACGCCACCTATGTTGAAGTAGTAGATATTTGAGCACGCGGTGTCATGATGAAATCCGCTATGATTTCAATTGAAACCCGAAATTTTGCTATTCATTAAATATCCGGTTAATTCAGTGAGTTTTAGGGGTGAATTAAACAGTTTAGCACTACCGGCTATAAGTAGACAAATGTTTATTTGCTTTAAGGGAATCATTAGCAGATAACTTTACCATTTTCAGTGTAGGTAAAGAAAACATTACGATTTCTTACATACTGAAATCCCTTCAAACATAACAGTGTGTTTTATCACTCCTGCAATGGCCTGCTGGTATTAGCAGATGATTTATTCCCAAGGCTTAACCCTTGAAAAATTGCTTACACCCCAGGTTTATGGGCGTGATAAAATGTTAATGCTGGCCCCATTTATACTTCCATAGCTACGTTGATATCAATTAAATATTGTATGGAGCCAATAATCAAATTTCTAATTAAAAAAAAACGATTTTTATGATAAAATTCTTGCAAAAAATATTACGATTATTCTATAAACTCATGCCTTTTTCGCGCTACCTGCTACGATCCTAACATACTATTTTTGCCTCGTTTAGGTTTATACATCTGGTCATACACACCAGTAGTGATCACTACGCACCTGACTTTTCTGAAAAAAAATACCAATAATCTATACCTAATATTATAAAGCTGAAGAGCTTATTTGTTTGTTTGAACGCGGTAATCTCAGGAACTACAGGTGCGAATTGAAAATAGTTATTTGTGCAACAAGAGAGCAACGTCGTTTTTTGCTGCGAGTGCTGATTTTGAATCTCGAGCAAGCGAAGGATTCAACGATTGAATCACGAGCGTAGCGAGTGATTCTAAAGTTGAATCCTGAGTGTGGCGAGGAATTCAAAGGCACGACATGCAAAAAACTTTGCTCTCGTGTAACGCACATAACTTTTCAGGTCAGCAGCGAGAACACTTTAGGAGATAAAATAATAAACAGAAATAGATTGAAATAACTATTTATTGTGAATCAAAATAATTAACATTGTAGGTAGAGGTACCAATTCAATAAAATGGAACATTTTAAAAGTTAAAAGTAAAATTACTGTAATTCTGCAAATTAAAAGTAACAGATTTATTTGGCAACGTTATTGTTGCATTGAGTTTAGTTTGATTATCTGGGGTTTAGGTTTCTGTTTCGGTGGTGGATTGAGAAGGAACATCGGTGGACGTTGGTGACTCTGATCGGCTTTCTGACTGTGCGTCGTTTGGAAGTGGATGGGCGTGGGTGAAACCAAGGATCCGAGGTCGAATTCAGACTTATTGTTTCCACTATAGGCTTACAGATTTTCGACTTATTTTCTATTGAGTCTTCAATATAGCCTTCTGCAACCGTATTGGACTTCCACCCGCCGTGACTTTTTAAAGTTGTGAGATCGGCTCCGGAATCAGCCAAGAGTGTTGCCGAAGTTCTCCGAGAGCAGTGACCCGTGTATAGCTGAAGCTCTTCCAGTTTTAAGAAAGTGGCAATTTCTCGCGGTATAGCACCTATTTTATTTACTCCCATAGGCTATCTTGAGCATTTATTATTATGGTATTGTAAGAAAAATCGGTCGGTATTTATATTGGCTGGACGTAAATGTTGGTATTTTTCTACAATATTATTAATCAATTAATCAGTTTATTTCAGATAAAAACATAATCCATAATATTAGAATTTACAAAAATTATCAAGGGATATAAATTAATATTCAAACACATAAAATTATTATAATTAGATATAGGTTAGTAAAATCTTATGTACTATGTTAGTCAACACCTATCATAATACGCATCCACTTGTTCCGGATAGGGCAATCCGCACGAGATACAACCATCTGCAGGATACTGTTGCTACTGCCTCGCACGCGCTGAAACAACGAGGCTACTTTCTTGCGTATCACTGCGTGAAAGCCGTCCGTTCTCGCTTCGGCAAACATTCCGGACGCACTACAATAGCGAGGCAGCCGCATCAGCATCCTGAAGATGTTGTTGTATTGGTCACAACAATAGTTACATATTCTTCGCGTACGATAAAATACCTGTCAAGGTTCGTCTTCGTATTTTTCAATTTTACTAACAGTAATTTATCAGAATGGTTTTCGATATTATTAACTGTTTAGCTGTTATAGCTCGTTATTGCGACACGCTCCACTAATTTCTATGATCAGTACAACCTGTAATGAAAATATTACGTAATTAATATGCATAATTTAACATTTACAGCATCTTTTACATATCTTATTAAATATTTTAACAGTATTGCTAAGCCAGACTAGGATTGATTGCGCCTCCAAAAATTAGTAGTAGGCAGTAAGTCATCATTCATTTCAACCGTAAGACGTCCACTGCTGAACTGAGGCCTCCCCCAATTTGGGGGGCCTTGCCATAATCGCCACGCTTGGCAAGCTTGTTGGCGATCGCAGTAAGGTGGTAAAATGCATAGAGAACGCTGCTGCCCATTCTCTAGTAAGTCCCTTAGTCCCTTAGGCAGTAAGTACCTTTATACAAAACAGCCCACACACAAATTTTAATAACTAACAACATAGATTCATAGGTACCACTTACTTTAGCGGCAAGAAAATTGCAGTCCGGAGCTTCATTAAGAAATTTTTCTGTGTTAAGGGCCGTGAAAATGACATTATTTTTAAAAAAGGTACGAGTTTTGCGTATGTTTCAATATGCACGTTATGTTTTGTTTTTATAGTAGCTTTCAACATTGAGTAAATACTCCACATTGTAGATGATCGCCTTGTCTGTGATAAATCTAAAAAATAAGATAGCAACACCGTCTCCGAAAAACTGCTTACGCCCTTTGTAAGTCTCCATTCATTGAAGACATGGTATGCTTTCAGATATTTCTCGCGAGACTTCTTAGGTAGAAAACTTAATTCTGCATTAATAACTTGTTGTTTTAAATCTTCCGGTGTCAAAATACTGTTCTCGTCGCTAGTTTCACTCATATTTTACGATTATTTTAATATTTTTTTAACTTATTCAACTCTTGACGCCAGCTACGAAATTTTATTCGCGCTCTTTTATTTAAATTAAGGCGTGTTCGGAAATAGCACCCATGATATTTTAGTATTCAAAATATTTACGTAACATTATTGAAACTAGAAATAAATATTTACAGGTTAAATATCAGTTTTATTTGCAGTAAATACTTATTTTCGTTTTAATAAAACAATAACTTAAAAATTAAATAAATTACATTAAAAGACATAATTATCTTTTTGCAAAATTTCTTTAGTTAGTACTTTCTGAACGTGTTTGTCTTTGAGGTCGAATTCAAAATCGGAACTTCAAAAGGGCTGGTCTTTGTCTCTCTCTCTTTCTAATGGCGGGAAAGAGATAATTAAAAAATTACTTTGTCTCACTCAGTGAGCAAAATCGCATTTTGCTCAATGATTTCAGGCAGCAAAACCTACATGTTTGAGCTACTGAAGTGAAAAATATTTTTGTATTGGGTAGCCTATTTATTAGGGAAGGCTATGAGTTATATAACATCACGCTATGATAAAATAAATCAGAGCAGCAACGAAAAATGGACGAAAACTGGCACGCAATTCGATGCCACGGGAAGGGTCAGGGGAGCAAAAATTTGACGCGGACGAAGTCGCGGGCAGAAGCTAGTATCACATATATCCTCGTAAGGCGTCCGCTGTTAGCCGTTCTTCATTCATCCTCTCGTAATGACCAACTACCATTTAAGCATACTCTTTTCAATTTTTGTTACTACATCTTCATTGAAACCGCGGAAAATATTAGGTTATAGGTTTTAATTTATCGAATGATTAAGCATAATTATAAAAAATACATTTTATTCCATTCAACGAAGTTTTGTGTTTGTAACACAATTACAAAATCATAAATACCTACATTATTAAAATCAATCTTCCCATGGGAGTAGGAAGAAATAACAGGTCGCCTACTGCTACGACCCTTGCATAGGTACTCGTTTTGTCTCATTTACGTTCACATGACCTATGGACTAATGATCACAATGTTGTATAATTGGATCCCGCCACTACTGTGATATTTCACAACATTGACAATGTGCTACAAAAATACCTATGTCAATACTGCTGAACGAATCCTTTTTATCTGTCGATCAAACTAGTTTATTTTACTGCACAATCATTCAGTGTTGGCTATACCTTTCATTTCCGCTCTTTTCAATCAAAATAAATCCATTCAATTCAACCGTGTAATACTTTTTATCATTTGGCATTTCGAAAAAATATGTTACAAATACATTTGTCATGATAAATCTTCCTGGTACGCGCTCGCCACTCCAAAATACTGGAATACGTAGCGGTGGAAGGTCTCCCATACAGTAGACCGATGGCCTGATGAAGGCTGCATGAATTCGCTGGAAGAGAGAAGCACAGAACTGGTCGAAGAGGCGATTCTTGCGGAAAGCCGATGTCCAGCAATGGATGCCTTTCAGCTGTTACTATGATGATAAAATCCTTTCGACCAAATACCGGCCACGGTGGCCAATTTGAAAGGACTTGGCCAATGTCCAAGTCCGCAAGAGATATTATTGTATGCAAGTGTGTGAGTAAACACAGGTGCATTCTGTATTCCTTTACTCTTTTGTTCTTTGTTCCAATAGGACTGCAATCCAACACGATCTGCAAGAGATCGGGCGCAGAACCAACGAATTTATGTGCAATCTGAGGCACGGGGGCACTTACTTCCAAAGTCCAGGAAGCTACTTACAAATTTATAATGGAACAACCTAGCAACACTTTGCCGGACCCGGGAGTCACACCGACGACGACCCCCACGTTCGGCAGTCGCTCTAGCGACCACGAGACCAACTTGTACTGTACATACTGTCTTACAGAATTTAGAAAACACTTAATGATTTTAAATATAATTTAACAGAAATAAATGTAAAAGCAAATTAGTGAAACAACATTATCTAAGCCCCAAAACCGACAGTCACATAAAATTAACAAAACATAACACCAAAAGTAAGCGGTCCGAGACCGCGTAAGTACCAATGTAATTATATAATCTAATAACTAAAATGTTGGCGTGTACGGTAGTAATTTAATTAAAATATTCAACACAGTGCAAGAAGCCCTATCTGTTGACATTAAATAGAAAAGTGCAGAAGGTCAGCTGTATAAAATGAGCGAAAACGCAAGCAGCCACGTAGCACACGCAGCACACGTTTCAGGCATGGCGAGGACAAGTGCGCTCGCAACCGGCATTTGTTTGAGGTTGCTTTAAGTACTGTACGTCTATATATATTATTAAAATTAAAAATTAATAAGGCCCCGACACAAATTTCCCTTTAAAAAGTAAAAAGTAATAAAAAACTCAATCTTAAAGTACCTAAGTATGTATTAATAATTCAAAAAAAATACGTCACGTTAGGAGACCGCTCCAAATCTAACAATTTATTTACAAATAGTCTATTACCTAACTAATTAAGAAAAGAAAACTTTTATAAAATTACTTCACAATATTGCATTTAGGATACGACCGTCAACGTCTGCCCTCGCGGAGCGGTCCCCCAACGCGACGTATTTTTTTTTTTTAACGTATTAATTCATACTTAGGTACTTTAAGATTGAGTTTTTGTTTATTATTTTTTTACTTTTTAAAGTCGGGGGTTTTTTCATTTTTTATTTTATGCTTTTTATAGGTACATACTTATTATAATGTAGAATCAAACTAAGCTAAGAACACTCTCGATTAATTCATCAATATTCTTTTTCAGTGCGCTTTCATTTGAGACCCCAGTCGAGTATATTTGCTGACATTCGGTTACTCTTCCCAACTTTTTCCCCCACAACTTTTAAACGGCTCAACCGATTTTCATCAAACATGTCTAAAAATAGTTGCACATAAGTCACCTTTAATAATTTTTTTTTATTGAAATTGCTTCATCCGTTCGGGAGCTATGATGCCACAGACAGACACATAGACAGACAGACACGTCAAAATGATAACACCCCTCTTTTTGCGTCGGGGGTTAACAAAAATAGGTATGTGATACAAGTGTAAAAGCATTAATTTATCTATATTTAGAAAGTTTCAACTATAGATCCCTCACACGTTTTCCAACTTTATATTGTTTGGATAACTTAACTGTAATTGGAAATATCATCACGAAATTTGAGGTCAGCATCAAAATTGCGGGTTAAAGTATTCATAATCAAATGAAATCACTCGATTTGTAAGTGGCGCTACAAATTAGCATTCACAGGTACGTTTCATGATGTATGTATTTGTTAACATTTTAATCACATATTTTTGGAATAGATTATACGTGTGTGTGCGCCTGTTTCCACTCGTTGCATGGAGTCGGCCTTCTTTAACAATCTGTTTAGTGCCAGCTAGGAAAACCGCAGCACAACTCCACAGAGAAAATGACCTAAAAGTTGCGGCAACTCCGTTGAAAAGTTGCGCTACAGGTTTCCAAGTTGTAGGGATAGTGACGAATAGTACGTTGTGAATAATGAATGTTTCAGCCAGCACCTTTGGATTTTTAAATATATTGATCACGGTGTTTCTGTGGTGTATTTTAGTTTGAACGGTATTGGTGCCGGTGGAATCTCGGCCCTTGTGATTTCTCAGCTTTGTAACTGTGATTCCCAAAGTAAGTATTGTTACGTATCTGCTTAGTGAAAGAAATGGATAAGGCAGATCTGATACAAATTATTAAATGAAAAAGAGTAAACTGTCAGAGTAGAACGCTTCAAGAGGGCTTCAGAGTAGACCGGCTTCAGAGTTCAGAGTAGACGGGCTTCAGAGTAGACGGGCTTCAGAGTGTGAACGCTTCAGAGTAGACGGGCTTCAGAGTAGTTTCCCCAGAGTGCGGGCTTCAGAGTAGTTTCCCAGAGTGTGGGCGCTTGAGAGTAGTTTCCCAGAGTGCGGGCGCTTCAGAGTAGTTTCCGAGAGTCTACAGTCTTTCAGAGTGTGTCCTCCAGAGTGTACGGCCTCCAGAGTGTGGTCCTCTAGAGTGTGGGCCATCAGCGGTTCAGACGCCCCTTTTTATACCAAAGCCGTCTTCCCTTTCCAAACATTTTCAAAATATTAGTTTAGCTATCATCTCATCTGACAAGTGTAGTCGGCCAGGACATATCCATGAGTGCGGGTAGCTGGCCACATGAGTGCGTAAAGAATTTTATGAATATAATTTTAAGTTAAGTTATTTAGTAAACAATCGTAATAATTAATAAAATCAAAAAAAAAAAACCAAAAAGAGAGAGCATCCGGACACGGTACGCGGTCAGATTGTTTCCCCCGTCTGTAGCCCCATAGTATGAGCGCATGACATTCTCATTGATGGATCTTGTCCATCTCATGCGCTGCACACTTCCGCCGGGAGCTGGGACCCTATCAGAGGCCGGTGGGCCTCGAGGTCCTAAGCCGTCCGGCGGCCGGCGTCCTCTCCGTCGACGAGCAGGTGGTGGCGTCATATATAAAGCTGGCAACACTATCGACAGGTCATCTTGTGTTCCTAATTCCAACAAAAACAATAAATTTGACGCAATTTTACAAGAAATTTGCAATAGAAAGGAAATCCCCAATAGTAAAAACCTTTTGGAATAATAAAATACAAGAAATTTTTACCATAATGTAAAAAACTAATGTTAAAAGAAGCGAATCGGAGGTGGCATGACAGATGTCATCTCCGATTAAATCCGATAAAATCAAAATGAAAATATAAATACGGAATGTGAGTAAATGTTGACAAGAGCAGCTGCACGGAACGCACGACTACCACCTCCGGACTCGTCGCTCAGCTCCGCCTCGCCGCCGCCGGAACCCAGCGCCATCGAGAGTGCTGTGACACCGGCCGCGGCAGTTGCGTCGAGCTCGAGCGACGAATATTTTTCCCCGCCGACGTCGCCAACACCTGTACGTCGGCAGGGGAGAGGCCGGCCACCGAAGAGCTTGGGACTTAGGGGCCAGCCGGCCCCGAGCCGGGTCCCCGCTGCCGGTGGTTGTGTGCGGCGCATGAGATGGACTCAGTCTATGAACGAGAACGTCATGCGCGCATATTACGGGTCTACAGAGGGGGGAACTAACCTCACTGCGTATCGTGATAGGATGCTGTCTCTGTTCCAGGAACTAGAACCAACCGTCAACGTCTCGGCCCAACGACTTTCGGATCAAGTGCGGGTTATCCAACGCAATCACAGGTTGGACGACACCGCACTTGAAAGGCTGCGCTCAGAAGTACTGAGCAACTATGTCGTCTCGACTCCGACACAAACCGTGGCACATGGGTCATCTATCGCAATTTCGCCGCGGTTCCATCATGTTGAAGAAGAGGATGATATGGTTGCCACAGTAAGTAGCCAGTGCAACAACCGACTGAGGAGCGCTCTGGAGGATGCGCTTCGCGAGTATAGGTCTATCCCAACCGAACTTAGACCCCGATTACCACGGTTGCCTATGCACAAGAAAAATAGGGCGCTGGTGTGTGCCTTGGACTCGCAGCTTAAGAATTTATTCGAGAGCAGCGAGAATCTCGTTGATACACACTCGATCCTGTATTGCGCGGCTGTTGCGGCATGTCGATTAGCTAACGTCAAGTTTCCAAGCTGTGACGGAGCTACTCGACCAATGCCAACCGTACCAGCCTAGCAATGCAGGATCGAGCGTCGTATCGATGGGGCCAGGGTACTCATCGGCAAACTATACTGCTTCAGGGAGGGCAATACTCGACCACGAGTGATGCGCTTTGTAAGGCGGGCATTCTCGGGGACTGGAATCAGTCCTCCAGAATACATGTCCCGTGTTACAGAGCGCATCGACTTCCTGAAGCAGAAAGTCTGTGCATGGGCAAGCCGTATTCGGCGGTATAAGCGGCGGGTTGACCGATACAAGCAGAATCGTATGTTCCAGAGCGATGAGAGGTGGGTATATAGAGCTTGGGAGCGATCCGAACAAAATGTGACGGACGTGCGCTGCCCGGATGACGCCGCCACGAATGCATTCTGGCGGGGCATTTGGTCAGTGCCCGTCTGTCACGTTGAGGCTGGCTGGATGCGAGATGTCGAGCGAGTGTGTGAATCATTACCAGAAATGGAGCCCGTGTTAATTACGCCAACAGATGTAGCCAGAGCAGTCCGTCCGTTACTGAACTGGAAATCCCCGGGACCGGACGGACTGCACAATTTCTGGTTAAAATGGCTCACTAGTTCACACAGTCGCCTGGCATCTCATTTCCAGTCATCCTTAGAGTCTGGGTCGCTACCGCAGTTTCTAACAACAGGCGTCACCCACCTGCTCTATAAGTCAGGTAGTACCGCGGAACCTAAGAATTATAGACCGATCACATGTTTGTCGACGGTTTATAAACTTTTTACATCCATTTTGAGAGCGAAAATTAGTTCGCATATTGATAATAATTCCATTATGTCTGCGTCTCAAAATGGATGTAGGAACGGGTCCCGTGGTACTAAGGAGCTACTCCTCATAGACATGGCCATAAGCCAACAGGTTCGTCGATCCCGCAAGGATCTGTCGACATGCTGGATAGACTATAAGAAAGCCTACGACTCTGTGCCACATTCATGGCTCAGGAGGGTGCTGGAGTTGTACAAGGTTGATACAACTCTACGCACCTTCCTAGAGTCGTGCATGGGGCAATGGAGGACGGTCCTTCGCTATCCAGGATGTCCACAGATCCAGCGAAATGATGAGTCTGTATGGATTAAACGGGGAATATTTCAGGGCGACAGTCTGAGTCCACTTTGGTTTTGCTTAGCCCTGAATCCTCTAAGCACACTGCTGGAGGATTCAGGTCTAGGCTATCGGCTGAGGAGAGGTGGTCAGGTTATATCTCACCTCCTCTACATGGATGACCTAAAACTCTTTGCCCCCAACAAACTGCTACTGATGGAGCTACTGAAGGTAACTGAAACTTTTAGTAGCGCCATCAGGATGGAGTTTGGTGTGGACAAATGTGCAGTCATGCATGTTAAGCGAGGTGAGGTTATGGAATCCGAGGGAATCCAACTTTCGGATTCCGTATACCTCAGATCCCTTTCCTCATCCGAAAGCTACAAGTATTTGGGTATGTCGGAAGTGTTAGGCATCAACGACGCTGACATGAAACAATCGTTGAAGGAGCGCTTTTTTGGTCGCCTGAAGAAGGTATTAATTAGTCTTCTCTCAGGCGGAAACAAGGTGCGCGCCTTCAACGGTTGGGTCATGCCAGTTTTGATGTACTCTTTCGGCATACTTAAATGGACTCAGACAGAACTCGACGCCCTGGATAGGAGGGTCCGTACAATGCTGACCGCAAACCGGATGCATCACCCACGATCATCGGTGATGAGACTGTACATCCCGCGGAAGTACGGGGGTCGAGGCTTTTTAAATGCAAAGACCCTCCACAACCGCGAGGTGTGCAGTCTCAGGGAGTATTTCTTAAAAGCCGAAGTGGGTATGCACCGTGATGTGGTCGCAGTGGACAAGGGGCTCACCCCGCTATCCATGGCTAAAGAGAACTGGCGCAAACCTGTAGTACTTACTACCGATGACCGCAAGGAAGTATGGCGAAACAAGGAGCTTCACGGGCGCTTTTACCGGGCTCTTCATGAGCCCAGTGTAGATTTCTTAGCGTCCGTATCCTGGCTACGTTTTGGTAACCTATTCGGGGAAACAGAAGGTTTCGTCTGTGCAATTATGGACGAAGTTATCTTGACGAATAACTACCGGAGACATATTATGAAGGACGGGACGGTGGACGTGTGTCGGGCATGTCACCATCCGGGTGAGTCCATCAGGCATATTGTCTCTGGTTGTTCTCGTCTGGCTAACGGCGAATACTTGCACAGGCATAACCAAGTAGCCAGGATTATTCATCAGCAACTTGCTTTGCAGTACAAACTAGTGGATTCTGAGGTACCGTATTACAAGTATGTGCCCGACCCAGTTCTCGAAAATGACCATGTCACGTTGTACTGGGATCGGTCTATCATTACTGACAGGACTATTGTCGCCAATAAGCCTGATATAGTGGTGATAGACCGGTTAGCGCGCCGCACAATGATAGTCGATGTTACCATTCCGCATGACGGCAACCTCGTGAAAGCTGAGAAAGAGAAACAGATGAAATATCTCGACTTAGCACATGAGGTTGTTGACATGTGGAATGTTGACTCAGCTGTCATTGTGCCGATTGTCGTATCAGCCAATGGGCTGATGGCCGATACCCTCGATCAACACCTGTCGAGGCTATCGTTAGGCGGTTGGATCAAGAGCCTGATTCAGAAGGCAGTACTCCTTGACACGGCTCGCATTGTGAGGAGGTTTCTGTCTCTGGAGCCCTAACCACCGGTAGCTTGGATCCTGCTCCCGCTACCGATGGACTGCTATTTTTTATATTTTTAAATGTTTTTGTATAGGTATTTACTTTGTTAAAAATATTTAAAAATGTAACGAAATATGTATGAAAATAAATAAAATCAAATAGCTAGACATATTGATAAAAATAATTTAACATTATATAAACCAAAAAGTAGCCATTCATAGACTAAGCAGAACAGTAACTGACAGTTGACAATTTGGCTTGTCACAACATGAAAATTTGAGTTAAAATTTTATTTCACCTATTTTTAAGTTAATAAATCGTATTTAGATCGATTTGCTGAGTGTACATATGAATAAAATAAAATAAGTAAAGCATGAAATGTAAACATAGAAACAAAAACGATGATAAAGAATCATGAAAAGTGTAAGTATAGCATGAACACTATAGTATACACGGCAAATTGCGGAAGTATTTGTGGGTACAAAATAAGCAAATATGGACAGTAATTCACTATTTGCCCTTTTATAGTGTCCTTATACATTACATGTCATACACTATTTGAAAAGTAAAAACCATACAAAAATTTGTCTGAATTTTTTTTAGGTTATTACAAGGTATTTTTTTCTTTTTTAATTATAATAAACTTTTTTTTCTAAATGTATCTCACATGTCTCTAAATCTCAAAAAATCAAATTTATCGGTAAGCTATCAAATTAATAATATTTTACTCCAATACGTCTCGGCTTCAAGTAAAATATTTCGGTATTTTGGAGTACCTACAAGCAAAGATCCTTTCAAACGTTTATGAATGCTCCACAGACTATTTGAAAGCTTGTACTTGTGGGAGCTATGACGACAGAATGCGAGTTGAAGTGGTAAAGTTAATGCTGGTATGCGTAGATGTTATATTGAATAAACTCGGAAGCCAGATTTTCTAAGTATTAAAATTATATATTGTTAGTAGTAGTCATGTAGTTGTATCATGAAAACGTGTGTATAACTGCTAATGTGATGTCCAAAAATAATATAAGATACAAAACACTGCATCACACCTGTGTTCCTCAAAGGGTTTGGTAGATATGTATGTATCCTACACAAACACACAGACACCACACAGATATATCACCGGTAATATTTAAGTCCTACGTAATAGGGGGCGAGCCAATTGCCATTTAACATGATGGGTCTGTGCCCACTGAAATATTCCTGAAGAAAAAACCCAATAAAATTATGCCTGACCTGGTATTTGAAAAAAACCCTGAAGAAGATTTCGAAAACAAATCGTGCTTTCGGTCACTGAGAATGGAAAAATCAAATGACGTCATCCTGGACGCAGAGCTTACATACACTTCCGATAATCTGACGCCATCATTTCAGCCAAAAGATATCCACTGCTCAACATAGGCCTCCCGCAAGAACCGCGCGCCACCTCGACCGATTCCATGCCTCTCGCATCCAACCGCACTCAAACGGATATTTCCATACAGCCGCACCTGCACAGTGCTGAATGGATGTCTAGGTTATACAGGATAAGTTTTTAACCAGTGCGCCAATTTTAACAAATTAAACTTATACGAGTTATAATAACCAATTTTTATTTTGATATATCTTAGTACAAAAAAAAATAAGTTATCGTTAACGAAAGGTGTTTATTTTGAAACTGGTTTTGATGGTAACTTGCGCGCGGTGCCAGAACGGTGGCGAAGGTGAACGACTGAAAGTTGCTACAAGTACCTACCAGCTGTTCGATAGGTCAAAATTCTAAGAAGTTCGAAATACCTACGCCAGCGCGCGGTTACTGATCTATTCATATTGTCGATATCATATTACGAAATATGTAGGGTGTCCACAGTTTACTGATTTAAGGTCGGATATTTTTTTTAAGTTTTGAAAAAAATTGTTGACATGTTGACTGATACTGAAATACCAAAAAACATTGCACACTGGTTAAAAAATGTTCGTGTTTATGAAGCTAATCAAGGGATTTAATAGCCATCCTGTACAAGTTGACTCTGTTTTCTTCTCTTAGTATTTAATGGGTGTGCCCAATAGCGACCTCTCCTTTTTTCCTTGTTTAGCGCCAGTTATAAGTGCAATAGGAATCAATTCGTCATCCTCAATGTTAAACATGCTTTTATGAGAACGCCACTCTACCTACTGGTAGTGTATATTTCTAATATAAAAAAAAACATAGGTACGTATCACACGGATTTTACAGATACAGTCACACGGAATTCCAAATCAGGGATACTGATCAGGAAACCGTACGTATGCAGCTGGCCTTAATTAACATCTTTAGTAAAACGAAAAGTGTTTAGTGATTGTGGCAAAAAGATTTAGTATCCAGAGTCATATAGTCAGACTCATATTAGCAGAAGAGCTTCATGTAACAAAAGAGCAACATACGTAGCGTATGTCAGTTTCTTTTGCTCTCTTTTCATCAAAGACTTTGAAGCACTTGCAAACCTTTTGTGTACTTTACAAGTAAATATATTAAACTTAATATCTTGCAGTAAACGCTTTCTCTATCCAACGTTCGTAGACATAGTAATACTGTAATTACAGCCTTCCAGAATTTGTTTTCCATTAAAATCTTAAGCAGAAGAAGCAATTATAGTCGGTACAGTGAACTGAGTGAAATTATGAGCAATTCTTATGATTACAATCTAAATGACTTGTGCCGGAATTTCGGGATTGTTAGGAAACTTTGAAAGTTTATTGTGAAGCCTAATATACAGCCTGACTGATAATAATTAGACAGTTGGTTAAAGTTTTAGTTCAGACTTCGTTTGGATAACAACTGGATTTGTTCGTAAGGCAAGTCTGGATGAAAACTGCTAATTAGACAGAAGATCAAAGACATAATGATCGCACTGTAATTTAGTGCCCAAAGTTTAGCCTAAAGAATTTGCACCAAATTTCAAGCTAACTTTGCATTAATTAAAAGCAATATCTTATTTCTGTATGTGTTTCTGAAATGTTAGAAGGGGCTATTATTGATAGGTTACCTTCCTGTAATTTGGTGCTTTGTTTCTATAAACTTTTAATAATTTGTATAGTTTTTCCTATCTCGCTGGTCTAGTGGTCACAAGCCAAACAGAAGGCCCTGGATTCGCAGGTCCGGATTTGTGCCTTGTATATGGCAATAGGTTCACCGCCTATTATATGGGTCTTAAACATCACACCACTGCCCAACCAATGTGATTAAGTTTTTAATTTACTTGTAATACTAACACGCTATTGGCCTACAATGTATGCCATCAAAAGATTTTTTATTTTTCGATTAAAATATTGGTTAAGTTTATGTTAAAAAAAAAACCGGCCAAGTGCGAGTCGGTCTCGCGCACCGAGGGTTCCGTACAAACCTGTAGGTATTCTCGGTTTATGCATAAGGTTTATGGTTATGAAAATAAATGTTTTTTTTTTATTTTTATATTTCAGCTAATTGAATGAACGGTAAATTGCGGTTTACGATTTATGACGTTTTAAAAAAAACTACTTGCTCGATCTCGTTCAAACCAATTTTCGGTGGTAGTTTATATGGTAATTTACATCATATATTTTTTTGAGTTTTATCATTCTCTTATTTTAGAAGTTACGGGGGGGGGGGGGGGACACATTTTACCACTTTGGAAGCGTCTCTCGCGCAAACTATTCAGTTTAGAAAAAAAATTTATTAGAAACCTCAATACCATTTTTGAAGACCTATTAATAGATACACAACAGGTATGGGTATGATGAAAAAAAAAAATTCAGTTTCAGTTCTATGTATGGGGAACCCCAAAATTTATTGTTTTTTTTTCTATTTTAGTGTAATAATACTTACCAAGTTTCAACAGCGTAGCTCTTATAGTTTCGGAGAAAAGTGGCTGTGACATACGGACGGACGGACAGACAGACAGACAGACAGACGGACAGACAGACATGACGAATCTATAAGGGTTCCGTTTTTTGCCATTTGGCAACGGAACCCTAAAAATCGACAAAATTTTGATTAATCTTTTATTTTGGTGGGAAATCATCAAATGCCGTCTCCGCCGAGACCTAGGTGGCACACCACCTAGGTCTCGGCGGAGTTGTGGTCTCGGAAGTTGGATTTATTATTAGACACGCCTACCCACAGGTAGGCGTGTCTAATAATAAATCCAACTTTATAATTTCATAACCTAACAAGACTACGTCATTTTTCCCATGAATTTTCCGATACAAACATTAATTATTCAACTTATTCAAGCCTTTTGCTAGTAGCTCATCCATAAATAGTTCATGCAAAACTCATCTTGATAGCCGGAGGCTGTGAAGTAAAAAGCACAGCGAGCTCATAATAATCTAAGGACTTGAAGGCAATAACAACACCGCTACACATTTAATTTTCTTCTCTTTTATGTTAGAAGTAAGGTTCAATATTCGTTAATAGTGTGTCTAATTAAAATATAATTTGATCGACGTGTGATGAAGGCGAATGTAGAGAAATTTAATTAATAACAGCTAACAGAAACGTTATCTGAAATATTTAAGAAAGTGGAAAACCATTTGGAATTATGAATGGTAATATTTTAATAGAATAGAATATTTCTTTATTCGAGTAACCAAGACATAAAATTGTGAGTAAAACTTATGACTATGTTAGTAAGCACAGACTATAAACAAAACAAGGAAAAACATTACAAGAAATATATTGCCGTTGGTCACCGTTGCGACATCCCATGAGACACGGCGCAACAGTGACCCACGTATTCACAGTCTAGGCGACTCGCAATCATGCTCAAGACACTGTTGGAACTGCCCCACACCGTGCGCACTGCTTAATGATAACGTTGACGAGATTATGCCTTAGTATAATAGCTACACGGTTCAAACAGTCAGATCAAGGTATGCTTGCTGCTATTGGTCCGTGGACGGTTGATCTTCTTTACACATCAAGACCCCTCCGTGCTACAAAAGCAGGTTAAGCCGTTGACCCCGGCTGTAATTCGTGTATCTTTCACAGTCGTAACGCAGATCAGAACCCAGAAAATCTGACAACCAGTCCTACCATGGGTTATCGTTTTACCCAGTAACCTTGCCAAGGTCGCGAGATATGTTCGAAAGAGTTACTGTGGTCTTGGCATATAGGCAACTTAAGGAACACGTGTGTATTTTAGTGAGTAAAAGTCTGACACGCCCTTCCGCTTCACCTAGAGCGGAAGACCTAATTTGATAATTTCCCACCCAAAAAAAAATCCACAGTAACTGAATTTTGGAGGTCAGTTAAGTAGACGCTCAAAGTAAAATAGTGGTATACAACTGTATTGTTGGGGTAAGGCGAGGCAGACGTTGAACGTATGTACTTTAGATGGTTCTATGTATACTGAAATTGTGTCAAAACAGTCACTTCTTCGTGAATGTCTGTGAATGTATGTCTTTTAGTACTTCAAAATTTAAACTTTTTGATGAATTTTTGAACGTCACTCATAATTTGTGTTAATCGCATTTTAAATGTCAGTCAGTTCTAGTTTTTACAATTAACCTCTAAGTCCCTGAGATACCACATTTGGTATAGACACAATCGTTTTTTAATTGTGTAATTACGGTAATTGACTGGTTAAAATATAGTGTAACTTGCCAAAGGTTTAATATTATTTCATGTTGTATTTCAGCGTTGCCAAAGCCCAAAATATCGAAGCTGAGTCTATTAGCAATAAAAATTTGGTAACTTGTAAGCTCTTTTAATATTTACATAATTTAAAAGCACTATATAATTGCATTATAAATACAATCCGGTTTCCAATATTAAATCCCGGAAAACTAAGTGATTAAAACTTAGGCAAATCTCCGTTAATTTATAATTAACTTCTATTCAACTTTAGACTAAGTAAAACTTATGGCAACCAAGACTACTCAGCTAATACTTTGAATGTAAACACGCTTAAATAAAGTAATAAGTTAGTTAAACAATTACTTGAAAATCTGTTCCGTTTTAAAACTTCATGAATAAGAAATTTGAAGTCAATGATTTGGATAAACTAACTTTAGGAAATTTTCAGGACAACTGAGGCAGCCGAATAGGAGAAAATAACTCTGTCTGTCTGTTTTTATGTACCTTATCCAAGGCCGTCAGGGTTGCATCGATTGGGCACGCCACAATTGCGGCGGTAAGTCCCCTCTTTGAGGAGTGGATAGAGAGGCGCCACGGCGTCCTCACCTTCCGCCTGACGCAGGTTCTCACCGGGCATGGGTGCTTCGGTGGGTTCCTGTTCAGGATAAAGCGGGAGGATACGCTCGGGTGTTTCCATTGCGAGGATCGTCTCGAGGACACGGTGGAGCATACGGTGGAGGTGTGCCCTGCCTGGGCGGAGCACCGCCGTGTCCTCGAGGAGGCGATCGGCGGCGGCGACCTCTCGCGTCCGGCCCTGGTGCGAGCCATGGTACGAAGCGAGAGGGAATGGGCAGCCGTCACCTCCTTCTGTGAAGCAGTAATGCTTGCGAAGGAGGAGGCGGGGCGCGTGAGGGAGTGGCAGTCTCAGCGCCCTCACGTTCCTAGCCGCCGCAGGAGGAGACGCCCCGGGCGTCGGGAGTCGATTGCGGACTCCCGGCCACCGTAGGCGCGAGCTTCCGGGTGGCGAGCAATGGGTAGCTCGCCGCCCGGTAAGGACCAAGCTCGGGTCGACGGCGCGTAGTGTTCCACGCGCGCCTCAAAGAGATGTCAGCAAAACTGAAGGGGTCTGCTAGGACCGATGCCTGCCGTGGTTGCGTGATTGTTCGAAAGAGATACCGTGACCCTGGCACATGGGCAATTGAAGGAACACGGGTGGGTTTTAGTCAGTAAAAGTCTGACATGCCCTCCCGCTCCGTCCAGAGCGGGAGAAGTAATTTGGTGATTTCCAATCCAAAAAAAAAAGAAAAAAAAAGGGTTGCATCGATTTGAATAAAATTTGGCACATAGATAGCTCAGAGCTTTTTGTTGTTGTTAAGAAATCTAATGACTTCTCCCGCTCTCGGTGGAGCGGATGGGCGTGTCAGAATTTTACTGACTAAAACTCACCCGTGTTCGTTCAGTTGCCTGTGCCAGGCCCACGGTAACTCTTTCAAACAAATCCACGTACCTACAGACTAGCTTACAGCTTGTGATCGTAGTATTGTAGTGGTTTTATAACTTTATCTAATTTGGTTATTTCTATAAATATGTCAGTATATCCGTCCATAACATAAGTGATTGGATTGATCTCATCGTTTTGTTAACATACGTCTATAGTGTAATGCTGAAAAAGATTTTTTGATCTGTGTTAATAACAAATATTACCCCATTTCTGCCCGTGGGTGACATATAAGGCGTGCAAGTGCAAGTGCATTCTCTTTGCATTTTATCACCATACTGCGATCGCCAACCCGCCTGCCAAGCGTGGCGATTATGGCGAAACCTCCCAAATTGGGGCATGCCTTTGTCCATCAGTGGACGTCTTACGGATCGGATTATGGATGTACCAGTATTGTTTCAGTTGTGTTTTTAAGATAATTACTAACAAATGGGATTTTATAATCTGAAAATTAAATAAATGATGATGACTATTGCTTAGACTTTATACCGTGGTAATAAGGTTCCGTGCGATAATCTTCCTTATACAGGTTACTCTATAACCTAGCTGGGAATGCAGCACCTCACCACCATTTCAGTTGTAGTTTTAGTACACTCAATTTGTCAACCCTTTAAACTGTACTACAATGCTCTGATGATGAATAAACATTTTTTTTTTCCAACCTCATCATGGGTTGAGCCGCGTGCAAAACCTAGTAATTAATAAGGTTTCCTTGACTTACTTGACAGTGAGCGAGACTTTATGTTTGCAAAAGGCTGGATGAGACCGCAGAAGGTGTGAGTGGAGCGTACACGTGGTAAAGTTCGCACAAATCTACTCAGTAATGGGCAGAGGATTCGGTCGTTGTGGCAATCCTTGCAATAGGTCTTAGTTAAGTAACTTTTTTTATGCACGTGTTTTTTCTGTGACAAATAAATTTATTTTTCTTTCCTGGTCCAGCAGTGGACATGTGTCGGCTGAAATTATGATAATGACATTTTCTGAAAAGTAAATGTGAATTTTCGTATGAGCTTTGTGGGATGCTTAATTATTGCAAGTGGGTCATAGTTTCATGTCCTGATTCAGGTTTCAGGTCACCCTGTATAGATTCTATCAGCTCGTAGGCCTAGAGATATACATTCTATAACTGTCGAATTATAGAACTTTTTCTGTTTTACTAAGTACCTCGTACTACAAATGGCAGACATGCACCGCCGGCTCAAACCTATTTACAATTAACTGTAATTTGAAAACATTGCAATGAAAGCAAATTATTTTTCAAAGCATAACTGTTAACTGTCTTGCCAGTTTTTCTTCATAGAAAACTCCCAATGTTGACTAGCTTCTGACATATAATAAGTGCCCTACATGTTTACGTGAATTAACATATTTTGATTTGATTTTATTTGAAAAGTACTAGTATGAGACTGTTAAAACACTAGCTACACAGCTACTGTTTTCACAATTTCATACTTTTGATGTAGCTAAGTCAAAGATAAAGCGTGAGTTAAATCTTGAATATACTTGACATGAATTTCGGCACCTCAATATTTCCTCATGAAGATAAATTACGCATCACTTGTCTTACAAGGAAGCTTCAATACCTCCCACAATTTATGTTCGTGTAACCATAAAGATATCGGAGAATATGATTAAAATACAGCGCTGAGCAGAGCAACTTTACACGTGCAGCAAAATAGCGCGCTATAATTCGTTTCGTTACGTAATAAATTTACGCAAATCAGTCAACTGACGTGCATTTACGCGACAAAACTTTAACAACGGTGCTATTGAGAATCAATGTTTTTAAATTTATTGTTCACTAGCTTCTGCCCGTGACTTCGTACGCGGATCCTGTTGCTTATGCCAGC
Source organism: Aporophyla lueneburgensis (assembly GCA_932294355.1). Taxonomy (NCBI): domain Eukaryota; kingdom Metazoa; phylum Arthropoda; class Insecta; order Lepidoptera; family Noctuidae; genus Aporophyla; species Aporophyla lueneburgensis. The sequence continues at coordinate 32,204,259 of OW028737.1, read as the reverse complement.
GACAACGGGGTCGTCAAAATCGAAAATCTGAAACGTCTGATGTAGAATTCTAAGGCCCGGGGCGGGAAAACAACGGGATGAGCGAGACGATTGGAGTCATTCCAGATCTTACATTTTTGTATGTCAATAGGAAATGCCCATCAGACTAAACAACTTTTGCTAAGACGTCATTCCATAATATGTTATTAAGAGTTTTACTTAAGAGTTCCACAACAGGTGTTCCAGATCTTCAAAATTCTAACAGCAGAAAATGCTCTTCACGTGGAATATTTTTTGCTATGGCACCATTTTTATATCTCTTATACTTACTTTTTTTTTTATTATTTCATATGGGAAAACAAACAGTAGTATACTAAAGATAAGCAGAAAAAAACTTAACATACAAATTAACAAATATACTACCCACTACATTTTCCACAGATTACAATTTTGAAAACATTAACTGTAATCGGGGCAAAATCAAGTAAACACTAGAAAGGCCTAGGGCAGTAAGTCCGCCTTCATACCTATTTTTGTCTGCGAAAACTTTATAATACATAAATAAAAACACTATAAACTAAAAATAACTAACTAAAAAAACTCTTATTTATTATATTATACTAATTTGCCTATGCATACAGAATTTACTGCTGATCCCTTAAAATTTTAATGATATTATTTTTAAAAGTATTACGGCTAAGAAATAGTATGTCGATTTCACTAAATCGCTTATTATATGTGTCGACTAAGCGGTGTAGCGGTGAGCGCACACCAGCCTTGGACTTACAGAAATTGGTAGCAAATAATCTCCTGGTGCGCAGCTCCCGCCCATGCACATGTCGAGGAACCAGGTAACACAACCTGTTCACTAGGTCAGAGCAATCAATTTTGTTGCGGCATACATTAAATAGAGTCATAGTCTCAAGCAGCGTACGTCTTGACTGTAACGTAAGTAGGCCGTATTTTTTAAGTAGCCACTGGTAACTTGCTTTTTTCCGAAAACACCTATAATGCATAGCACGAAGGTATTTACGTTGAATTATTTCTATAATTTCAAGATATTTAGCATAATAGGGATTCCAAATCGGTACTGCATATTCTAATTGTGGTCTTACTATGGACTTATATAAGTGTAGGAAAGTGGAAGGGCGACGGAATTCTCTAGAAGCTCTCATTACAAAACCAAACATCTGATATGCCTTATTAGTTATGTTTTCAATATGAATGTTTAGATGAAGTTTCGAATCCAGTTGCACACCAAGATCACGTAGACATGTAACTTTGTTAATAATGCTATTAGCAAGACGGTAATTAAAATTAATAACATTTTTCTTTTTTGTAAACGTTATAGTATGACACTTAGACAGATTAAGGTATAGCTTATTAGAAGAACAATAGTATGAAAAACGATCAAGGTCTTGTTGAAAGTCAATACAGTCCTGTTCATTGCAAATTACTTTGAAAACTTTTAAGTCATCGGCATAAAGGAGAAATTTGGAGTTTCGAAAACAATGTTTTATGTCGTTTATAAACAGAATGAACAACAGAGGCCCTAAAATTGAACCTTGTGGCACTCCTGATGTGACTTGAATACAGCTAGATTCGAAACCATTAATCACAACTTTCTGGGTTCTATTTGTTATATAGGAGACAAACCAGCGCAGAAGATCACCTCGGATACCAATGTATGCGATCTTATCAAGGAGCAATTTATGATCTACTTTATCAAAAGCTTTCTGAAAATCTGTATACACCGCGTCAGTTTGTTGCCTGTTATCAATATTTTCAAAAAGCTGTGTTGTAAATATTAAAAGATTACTCATACAAGACCTGTCTTTAACAAAACCATGCTGTTCCTTAATTAAGACCTGGCGGATATATGGGTAAATCTCAATATGAACAAGTCTTTCAAAAAGTTTCGAGAATGCTGATAATATGGAAATAGGGCGATACATCTCCACGTCATTCTTAGAACCACTTTTGTGGACCGGTACTATATTCGCACGCTTCCACACATTAGGAAAAACACCAAACGAAATGCACCTGTTAAATATTATAAAAATGGGATAACATACTGTGTTATAAGTATTTTTTAAAAACATCGCAGGTACTCCGTCTGGACCTGGTCCTTTGGTAGAATCCAGCATTTTTAATTCTTTACGGATATTATCTAAGGGAAAATACAATTTTGTTAGGTTGATATCATTGTCAGCACTTGCAGAGGGTGGTACCCAAGTATTAGGGTCAAACGTGGAAGATTCATAGACCGAGTGAAAAAAGGCAGAGAATAAATTACATTTTGTGGTAGGGTCACTGGTTGAATTTTGTTTGTAGTGTATATTGTCAGGAATTCTATTTGTGGTTTTACGATTGGAGACGTATGACCAGAAGGCTTTAACATTAGTGGCAATGTTGTTTTCAATAGACTTCATATATCTGTTATAGCATTTATCTGCCTCCTTTTTGAACCTTGTTCTGTGATTGGAAAACTTTTCATAGTCACATATGTTCCCATATTTCTTCCATTTAATCCATGCATTGGTTTTGTTATTAAACATGCGTATGAGAGAATGTGTAAACCAAACAGGAAAATAAGAATTTTTTGCTTACTAATGGGCGTGTGCAATCTAATTATTTCAAAAAGCTTCTCGTAGAAAGTAGAAACAGCCTCTTCAGGCTCCAACTTATCCAACAAACCATTCCAGTCAACATTACTAATATCTTTATTAATGTTATAATAATCAGCTTTGTAATAATTGAGTGACTGTGCATGTTTGTTCCTCGAGTTACGGCTTGTATTTATTAATGGTACGCGGGTATAGAAGGCAGGATGGTAAGCATCAATGGGCAAGAGGGGAATATCGGCGGGAAACGTGACACAATGAATATTACTAAAAAACAAATCCAAAATACGACCGCTACAATTGGTTAAATTATTATATTGTCTCAGATTTAGTTGTGACCAAAAGTTTAAAAGTCGGCGGGTTACATTAGAATGCGTATCAGTATCACATTCCATAAACGATAATTTATGGACCCAATTAAGTTGAGGCATATTAAAATCACCAATAAAAATAATAGTATCCACACGATGATCATCAAGCAAGGTTGAAAGAGAATTAAGAAAATTTAGGTATACGTCTTCTGATGTGTTCGGAGGTATGTAAGTAGCGCAAAGTAAATTATAATTGCCATTGCAAGACGGGAACTTAATTATTTTGTGCTCAGGTAAAATTAAAGGGGGCGATAGTGAAAGACAGAATGGGTGGAACTCACGAAAGACTGCTATAAGGACACCACCACCATCTTTTTTTTTTGTTACTGTGCGATCACGATCACAACTTTAGCTGGTCTGTTGCGGTCTGCATCAGGTGTTCATTTTCCAAAATAAATTATGTATAGCTTATATGTTGCTACGTTCACGATCAGCGGACAGTCGCGCATCATGTTCCGCACTTATCTCTAGAGACCTAGCAGCAGATGTGTAGATACGCTGAGAACTCAAGCGCAATTCTCTATCAGTGAACGTCTCCGACTCGCGAGACAATGCGTGACGTTCACGATCAGCGGACAGTCGCGCATCATGTTCCGCACTTGTCTCTAGAGACCTAGCAGCAGATGTGTAGATACGCTGAGAACTCAAGCGCAATTCTCTATCAGTGAACGTCTCCGACTCGCGAGACAATGCGTGACGTTCACGATCAGTGGACAGTCGCGCATCATGTTCCGCACTTGTCTCTAGAGACCTAGCGGCAGATGTGTAGATACGCTGAGAACTCAAGCGCAATTCTCTATCAGTGAACGTCTCCGACTCGCGAGACAATGCGTGACGTTCACGATCAGCGGACAGTCGCGCATCATGTTCCGCACTTGTCTCTAGAGACCTAGCAGCAGATGTGTAGATACGCTGAAAACTCAAGCGCAATTCTCTATAAGTGAACGTCTCCGACTCGCGAGACAATGCGTGACGTTCACGATCAGCGGACAGTCGCGCATCATGTTCCGCACTTGTCTCTAGAGACCTAGCAGCAGATGCGTAGATACGCTGAGAACTCAAGCGCAATTCTCTATCAGTGAACGTCTCCGACTTGCGAGACAATGCGTGACGTTCACGATCAGCGGACAGTCGCGCATCATGTTCCGCATTTGTCTCTAGAGTCCTAGCAGCAGAAGTGTAGATACGCTGAGAACTCAAGCGCAATTCTTTATCCGTAAACGTCTCCGACTCGCGAGACAATGCATGACGTTCACGATCAGCGGACAGTCGCGCATCATATTCTTCACTGGTCTCTAGAAACCTGGATGTAGATGCATAAATACGCTGAGAACGCAAGCGAGCTTCGCGATCCGAAGATTTTCTACGGAGCGAGTTGCAGCCTGATGTTCTCGAACAGCATCAAATCTATCCGGACTCTCTTTGGTAGATTCTTGGGATCTTATGATCCTCAATCTTTTAGCTCCTTTGGAACGTTGGGAAAGATTTGACCTCTTTCTAGGCATGGTTATAGTTTTATTCTGAAGATACCTGATCAATTAAAATCTAAGTGACTGCTCCCCTGCGTTACCGGGTAGGCTACCGTGTCACGAAGATAAATGGAAAAGGAAATTAAACACTCAAATAACATAAGCCCGAAGGCATATTTCTTCGATAAAATAAAATAATAAATGGGAGTTTTAGCCAGTAGAATCAAATTTTCAATGATTCATAGAATTTTCATCGAAAATCAGTCCTAAACTGTTACCACCTTCACCGCGTGGAGGTACTCGCAGCTTATGTTATTTTATAATTATACAGTGAAATTAGTGATAACTTTGATTTCCACATCAGGTGTTCCAGATCTACAATCTTTATACGTCAACAGAGAGTGCTCATCAGGCTGAACAACTCTTGCTAAGACGTTATTCCTATATATGTTATAGTGTAGCTGGGCTCTTGGAGTTCCACATCAGCTGTTCCAGATCTTCAAATTTTATACGACAACAGAGAGTGCTCATCAGGCTGAACAACTCTTGCTAAGACGTCATTTCTATATATGTTATAGTGTAGCTGGGCTCTTGGAGTTCCACATCAGCTGTTCCAGATCTTCAAATTTTATACGACAACAGAGAGTGCTCATCAGGCTGAACAACTCTTGCTAAGACGTCATTCCTATATATGTTATAGTGTAGCTGGGCTGTTTGAGTTCCACATCAGGTGTTCCAGATCTTCAAACTTATTCTCTTAGCAGAAAATGCTCATCACGTGAAATAATTTTTGCTATGGTACCATTTTTGTATCTCTTATAGTTTAGCTGGTCTGTTGCGGTTCTGCATCAGGTGTTCAAGTTTCCAAGATAAATTATAGCCTATATCTTGCCCAGACTTAATACCTATACAACAAAAAAAAAATTATTCAAATCCGTTCAGTAGTTCCGAAGATTAGCGTGTACAAACAAACAGACAAACAGACAGATTATTTTTTTTAGTTTCGTGCTCTGTTACTGTTTCTAAACCCTCCTCAATTATTTTTTTTTTAATATATTCAATGTACAGACACAGTTTTTTTACTGTTTTATTATATGTATATTGCGATGTGGAGGGAATGCGATGTGGAGGGAAGGAGGGGTTAAGTAAATACCATGTCGTGTACTTGTCCATGAGTCAACTGGAGACTGACGACTCAAGACTCCCTTTATTAGTGTAATATATACCTAGTCCGTACGTGACATATAGCATAATATAACTATGGACATAGCTTATCTACCTTAACTTAAACTAAGATCTAAACGTGACGTACGTGACACACCACATCACCCTTCCTAAAGTAAAAAAAAAAAAAAACTTAGTTACTTTTTTTTTTTTTTTTTTTCATCTCTTTACATTTTTAAACTTACATTCTAAGTCTTACAGTATAACTTTGTCCTATTTTTATGTATTACATCTATCTTATTTTTATATTTAACTATTACATTTGGTGACTCGTCCTTTACAACTACAAATGGCCCATTATAAATACACACCAACTTATTGCCTACTTCGTTTTTTACCAAAATCAAGTCACCTTCCTTATAAGTTATAGAATTAAGATTCTTATCATAACAATGTTTCCTTGATAACTTACTTGATACCAAATTTTCTTTTGCATCATTTTGAGCCCTTTGTAACCTGTATTTAAATTCTAAAGGATAATCATCAAAATTATACAAAGGTTCAACACTTTCACCTTGAAGACTACTTGGTAACCTACAAACTTTACCATAAACTAATTCATAAGGCGTATACTTAGTCACAGTATTAACTGTTGTGTTATAAGAAAAACACCAATATGGAATCCAAGAACTCCACGATGATGGATTATTATCTGTTTGTATCCTTAAATAAGCACCTAAAGTTTTATGAACGTTTTCCAAAGACCCTATACTTTCATGATGATATGACGTTGATAAGATTTTATTGATGCCCAAGACATTACATAGCTCTACCATTACTTTTGAAATGAACTCAGAACCCCTATCCGTAGCAATTGTTCCCGGTATCCCATATCTCAACACAAAATTTTCTGCCAACGCTTTTGCTACCTCATTTGCGGATTTATTTTTTAGTGGATAAGCCTCCACAAACTTCGTAAGTTCACATTGAAGAGTTAATATGTAAACATTACCATTTTCGTCCCTATCAAGTGGCCCCACTATATCTAAATAAATCTTTTCAAAAGATGAAGATGCAGTGGTAGTAACCGTCATTGGTTCTTTAGTATGTTTGGAAAACTTTTGTTTTTTACACTTATCACATTGACCAACGTACTCCGCTACATCTTTCTCAATTGACGGCCAATAATAATATTTCTTTATATTATTCACCATCCTGCGTATTCCTGAATGACCACTCGTAGGTAAAATATGAAAATCATTTAAAACAATTCTCTTCTCATCTGCCCCTTCTATTTTCCGTACACCCTTCACTACATATATTCTAAAATCCCCACATATCGAATTACTGTTTTCCTTCAAATATTTGGCCATTTTTGTAATAAAATTAACGTTATAACGATTTTTCAAAATAATAACTTCTTTTATGCCCTTTCCAATACAAAAAGTGACTATGTCTCTCGACAACTCGTCTCGCGATGATGCCGATAAAGATTCATAGTTTACGTAAATACTCGAGTTTTCTGGCACATACATTAAATTGCGCGACTTTGAAAATATTTTTTCACCATTAGTGTTACGTAACATCTTCTCCCACTCATTCAAACATATCTCAATGTCATTTCCTTGTTTCTTAAGAACTTCCACGATCCTAGGGTGATCAGTCCTAGATACCACAGGGTCCGTATCACAAACATTTGGTTCTTCCAACTGTTTGTACTGCGCTCTTGTCATTACGGATATAGTTTTTTCACGCATGGTTTTCAAATCTTCACTTGAAATTACTATCCTAGAAAGTGCATCAGGTAATACATTTTCTTTCCCCTTAATATACTCGACCTCAAAGTCACACTCTTCTAAACATAAACGAAACTTAGTTAACCTACTTGATGGATCTGTCATGTTAAACAAGTATAATAGTGGCCGGTGATCCGTTTTTACAACGAACCTCCGTCCATACAAATACGGTCTAAAATATTTAACTGACCATACTATAGCCAATAACTCCTTCTCTATAATAGGATAATTTAACTCACTTTTCCCCAAAGACCTACTAGCGTATGCAACGGGTTTACCGTTCCCATTACACAAAACACTTCCTACCGCATAACCCGAACTATCGGTTTGCAATACAAACGTGTTGTCTTCAGAAAAATTTGGATAATCCAACACTGGTGGATTCATTAACGCTTCCTTAAGCAACAAAAAAGACCTCTCACATTCATCGGTCCAACTAAACACTACATCCCTCTTACATAGCTTATTCATAGGCATCACTATACTAGCAAAATTTGGTATGAATTTCCTATAATAATTTGCAAACGCCACAAACCGCTTTACTTCATCAACAGCACAAAGCATTATTCCTCAAGAAATTACTTTTTATTGCCGATATCGACGCACCCGTATCGACTAACCATTCCGAATCCACATTATTTGCTAGAAAATTCACCCAGTTAACACTATTGCAAGCTAAAATATGCTTAGCCTCGAAAAAACTGCGTTTCATTCAATCGTCCGCCTTCGCTACTTCGTGACATCGACACTGCACTTGAGTCAGCATCGCCCCGCACGTGCTCTAGACACGCTACGCGCTGTCGACCTTGCTGAGTCTGCGGTCCACGATGAGTACTATTGCTACGACCGCGCATTCCACTACTATACCTCACGTTTCCTTTTTGGTACGTACGTCCAACAGCTGTTTTTTGCTGCGCGTATCCACTACCTACAGCGTGCCGCCTATAGTTATTTCCACGACCCCTATTTCCCGTAGAAAAACTACCACCCGCGCACCACCGCTGGAACGCCATGACTTGACCCGACGAAGCACAATTTTCGTCTTCCGCTACCCTGATAGCATCTTTCAAACAAGTCAAGTTCCGTGCCGTAATAATTGTACCAAGACGCTGATTACGAAGTCCGTCAGCAAACTTTTTAACCGCATACTTCTCATTTAAAGGCCGCAAAATTTTATAAGCTTCCGAATTTTCCCCGGCTTGAGAAATAGTCAAATCTACCATTAACTTCTCTATCCCTGCCCCGAAATCCGTGACCGACCTATCATTTTGCCTAGCGCGAGCAAATTTGGCTTGCACCGCAACGTCTGACTTAACCGTCAACAAATGCTTCTTCATGTCCGTCAAAAGACTGTCTACAGTCGTATAAGTAGAGGACAATCGCATCTTAGCCCCCTGGGTAAGTCGTGTAGTTAGCACGAATCTAATTAAATGAGCACTATCAGCCGCTTCTAACATCTTGGGTTACCTGCTCATCCCCATTCATTTTCGGGAGTAAGCTAACCCCCGTTTTCAATGAAAACCTTTCCAACGCCATCTCTGTATCGGTTCCGGTACCGTTTTCAAACTTAATAGTGTCTACATACAAATTTTCTATTTTACTCACTAGCTGTGCCAATTCCTCCGAAAACTTGCTACACTTAGAAACTACACACTTAAATTTACAATACAGGGCTTTTACCTCGCTTATCTTTCCATCAAAATTTTTGCCTTTCCGCCTACTGGGACCTAACTTGACAATTGATTCCCTCAATAACTTAAGCTGTACAAACAGTGACGTTAACTCCACTTCCATTTAAAATTAATGTCTCTAACTGATAGATGACCGAAAATACTCGTCACTACACTTAAGTTCAAATCACATCACTTACTCCTCTTGTCGCTCCGCCAGCTCCCGGTCAGGCCATCTGCACAGCTCGCTGCACCTCACGCTGATTGATCTTCTCTTCGATCCAATTCTGATGACACCTCCTGTACAGCCGGACTGCCACGCCAATGATGACAATCGCCAAACACACGGCGATAAACAACAGCATCGCGCTGATGGTGGATATCTGCTCTTGTGTTACTGTCGCGGTATTTGAACCACCCGCTGCTGTCTGGGCTATAATAACCTCTTCCTTGGATGACGTGCTCCCCATGGCCTGTGACTATCCAACTGTCGAGAAACTGACTGAAGCCGACTGAAGTGACTCCGACGAGATCCCGGTCGGGCAACTATAACGCCGTCCAGTCGACTGGCAGGGTCGCCATGCGATGTGGAGGGAAGGAGGGGTTAAGTAAATACCATGTCGTGTACTTGTCCATGAGTCAACTGGAGACTGACGACTCAAGACTCCCTTTATTAGTGTAATATATACCTAGTCCGTACGTGACATATAGCATAATATAACTATGGACATAGCTTATCTACCTTAACTTAAACTAAGATCTAAACGTGACGTACGTGACACACCACAATATATATATATATATAGATTTTGCGCGCATGCGACAACTTTGTCGTCAATTTGTTGTTCAGTAAAGAATGGATTATTCTGAAATGTGTCGAAATTTGTTTCGAGTATGAATGTAATTAAGAACAATGTTTCGTGATTTATGTGTATCACATGTACGTATGTGTTACGTTATTTTATTATATGCGTCACTTGTACTTCGAAAATTATTAGTTTATTTTATCATAACCATTATCATATCAGCCGAAAAACGTTCTGTGCTTCTCGTATCTAGTGGAATTCTACGGTTTCAACTGGTCCCCGTGTGGTAGGCTGTCCTACGCTACATTGTCCGATACGCTTGCCATTCTAGAATCTCTTGGCTCCATCGGCTATCTTTTCTGCTAGTAATCTGCCCTACCCACTGCTATTTAAGTTTGGCAATTCTTTGGGCTATGTCGATTACCTTGGCTTTCCAACGAATCTCTTAATTTCTGATTCAATTGTGTAGGGTAAATCCAATCATAGCCTTCTGCGTTGCCCTTTGGGTGACTTTGAGCCTTCTAATGAGGCCCATTGTGATCGACAATGTTTCAATTTCGTTTCCGTTTTTTCATTTATTTTATGATGATTGATATTGACACGTGAAAAACAAGTTTTTAACAGAATCAACAACGTTAGCTTTTATTGAATCAATAAATGAGTAATCAGCTTTCGATGTGACTGATGACGGCTGAAAAACGATTTTATCTTTTGCTCTAAAATAATAATTCAGGATGATTGGGAGACTATCAAATCCCATCAATTAAGTAAAGAAGTGAATACGAGTAAATTCAAAAAATGTGCTCTCGTTTATGGGTTGATAAAGGTGGCTTTAAACCAATAATAATAGCAGTGTATTATTGTTCCACTTCAGGGCCTTTTCATACGGTTAACGAATAGACCATCACGCTTTTTTTAAATGTGTTGGCGATTTCAGACTTATATTAACTATAAATTCAGGTTGCTTTTCGACACTATCCGTCGCCGCTGTCAGTAATATACAAAATAATTAAGAAAGTACAAAATAATTAGAAAAAATAGTATTGGTACTTACTCGAATTTTAAGCCACAATCACGTGCATGACAGACAAGGCAATATCAACACCAATTTCAAATAATTAGGACAATAAAGAGAACTCATAACCGTGACACCAATTTCAAACATAACAATAAAGAGAACTCACAAACAATATATCTATACAATAATATGTAAGCTACAACAGTTCACCGTTCGCTGTTGTTCAGTGGCTTACATTTTCCGACCCACATTAGTCGTGAGCAAAAATGCAAAGTCATCAATTCGATTACGTAAACGCTAGCGAAACGTTTGATTATAATCGAAGCTGCGTGACGTGGAAGTAAGATGTTGAGAACACGTTTGTAATAATTAAATATTAAAGGTGTGCTCGAAACCTTTGATATGTATATGTGCCAAACCTTTCTGATATATAAAGGTAGCTGTTGTAGGGAAGCCAGCTAGTTAGGTACATCAGGGACACTAACTTAAAGTGTTTGTATATGCAAGTGCTATACTTATTTTTTTTTTGGATAGGTAATCATAAAATGATGTCTCCCGCTCTTGGGCGGAGCGGGAGGGCGTGTCAGACTTTTACTGACTAAAACCCACCCGTCTTCCTTCAGTTGCCCATGTGCCAGGGTCGTGGTGTCTCTTTCGAACAATCTCGCGACCCCGGCAGGCATCGGTCCTGGCAGACCCCTTCAGTTCTGCTGACATCTCTTTGAGGCGCGCGTGGAACAATACGCGCCGTCGACACGAGCCTGGTCCTTACCGGGTAAGTGCTAAACAACGGTCATCATCAACATCTGCCTTACTTTTTCTCAACTAGGCTGAACCGGATACAGCTGAATACTGGTATTTTAAATGAAGCAACTGTCTATCTATCCTCAACAACCCAGTTACTGGGTAATCGTTACGCTTTGGTAAGACTGGTTGTCAGACTTTCGGGCTTCTGATAGCCCGCAACGACTATAAAAGAAACACGAATAACAGCCAGGACCCGTTGGTACCGGCTGTCTTTCTTGGATCCCGCTGTGCCTTGGAAAGTACGTTAAGCCGTTGCTTAACGTACTTTCCGAGGCATGGAGGGGTCTTGGTATGTAAAGATGGTCACGTATTGATGGACCATCCACGTCACAGGCAATAAACCTAGTTTGGGAGCCAGTAGATAAATTAGTTTCACATCTCTGTACCAAATTATTGTACAATTGATTTGTCACCATACTATAGATAATAAAGCATTTCTATTTCTATTTCTATTTTTATATCTGACAGTTACTTGAAAATTTAAAATGCACGAAAGCAGTGCTCCTTCACTTATACTTAGGGATACTTTCAATAGATTCCCTTCGAAAACTTTGACTTTGAAATTAAACCATGATTTATAATATAAACTTTTTCGGTAAAAAAAAGCGTAGTTCGTTTACTAGTATTATGATACTACAGTAAAATCTAATCATCAATAAGCATGTTACAATCCTTACAAACTTCATACAATAGTAGCCTAATTGCGTCAAATTTTTTTTTCAAATTCTTTTATTTTTTGAGGATATCCATTGCCTTCACTTGAGTTGAGTTGATTTTTAAAATATACAGCGTATTGGATAACTATTGTTTTATTGACTAAATGTATGGTTTCATTTTGATATCAAACCAGTATGAAATGAAGAGAACGTGACGCAATAGATTACTGGCCCTACATGCGTTTCGTCTACAATTTCTAAGCACGTGACCTTTAAAGAACACCGACAACTACTCGGCATAATATAACGTTAAATCCAAGATAGAATTTTCATGCAAATTCGGTTAGTTACTAATTTCGACTGGTAGTAGAAATATAATAGCTATAGTGATGTTTTAGTGTGACGGTAACGCAAGCTGGACAAATCTGATTATTAGCAGGGAGATCACATGATTCTGCGAATTTAGAGCCGCTATAATGGCGCTTGAAGACGTATAGCCTTCTTCTTCCCAGCTAAAGCACTAGGAAGTGTCGAAGGGCGGGCGTTTTGGGGGGACTGTCTTATGTAACTTTGACGTTCAAAAAGTGCTGACTCTCAGCCTAGTTTGAATAAATGACTTTTGATTTTGATTTATAAAATATTAAATTACTTTATTTTAACCACTTATTACTGCCAGTCTTCTGGACACGTTTCCGAATGATGGGATGCAGGCGAACACTTCAAAAGTGTGCTTTTGTATTAATTTGTACACTTATATAGTAAGAAATTTGTTATATTATTCAGTCACCACCATACTAACAGACGTAAAGAATAACAGCGACCCATTTCGTCCCTTGGGTTTCGTTAAAGGCGATTAAGGGACTTACTAGAGAATGGGCAGCAGTGTTCTCTACGCATTTTACACCATCTTGCCATCGCCAATCCACCTACCAGGCGTGGCGATTATGGCAAACACCCTCTCAAATTGGGAGAGTCATATGTCCAGCAGTGGACGTCTTTTGGTTAAAATGACGATGTTGATGTTAAATATTGTAAAATTTACTTTAAGTAATATTACCAAATCACCACGCAGCGTCAGAGTAACACCACTCCAAATTCTATTGTTAACCAGTTCCGTCGCATCAGTACGGTCCGCAAATAGGTACATTTTGAAACTTAGTGGAATTCCGGAGTCCGGTTATCATGAGATTTTGCGGTACTCGATATTGGAATGTCGGAAATCATTTTGCTAACGGTACCGTTCGTAATTATGATTCCGCTTTCTATTTATTGAATAAGCCGAAGTTTCGCGAGTCAATAGTTCGATGTGTTGAATCAAATGGTTTAACTTCGGACTTCCTAGAAATATCCAAAGGATCCGTAAAATTAATTCTGCTACTATACCCCTTCTTTCAAACTACTCGTGGCTCAGTCATAACGTTGCCCAGGTTGCTCAGGTTCTGCAGCGCGTCTAGCATGTTTGCTGTTAGCACGAACTGACGACTTCCATGCTATTATGAGGAAAAAGACCACATCCTTATTAGGCAGAATGAGGGCTAGCAGCAATAGTATCCTGAAAACCCTAGCCGAACAACACGATGCACCTATACTGTGACACTTTGTCAGGTTGCTCGTGCGGCATGTATAAATATATAATAGGTACCTACTGTTTTATTCTAATTAATAAATACTAACCCTTAGTTGACTTATCAAAGACTTATCTTTACTAACCAGTGGCCAATGTTGTCTAATCAAAAAAATAAATAATAATAATAATAAACCCGCAGGGCGGCTTGTGGCGAGCTGTTGGGCAGTAGCGACCCCACGGACCCTATCTCCCGGGAGAATTCTTGTTCCTCATCTCTGGCTTGCCTTTATTGGCCGGCTGGAGTGAACACTGAAGAGGATCAGAGCTCCCACCTCATTCTTGCCTTTATTGGCTGGCTTGAGTGGAGATTCGCAAGAGTAAACGTGCTCGGGGAAAGGAAGTATTCCAGTAAGTGCTCGTAGGGACTTGACCATCTTCCGGGCTCTGGGATTGTTCTGAAAGCCGTGGAATACCTCTCCACTTCTCAAGCACCTCAGGAAGTGTTGCCCCCTTGTCGCTACGTCACTATGTGCTCGCGACGTTTCCCGGGGGCCCATTATTGAGTGTGCAAGTCACCCCCTGCCGTGTATACAAAACATTGATCAGGCAGGGGCCATAGTTCTTCCATAATTGCAGTTATCAATCCACTGTAGTCAGCCAAACCCAGAGCCTAATTTGTTTTATTTCCATATTCTGTAATAGTCCTGCTCCAACCGGGGATTGTCCTTGGGTGCACTTGCATAGGTGCATACAGGGATAATCGTCGGTTGGTGCCCCCTCATCATTTAAAATTGTCTAAGGGGCCTCTGCGAGTTGGCTTCGGCCCCTCGTACGCCTTCCAAAAGACCGGGATCCCAGAATCCCGAGATATGTTAGCAATTATGAAAATAATAATAATAACCGCCGCATCGTATCGATCAATCAGGTTAAGCTACGCTTGCTGCGGTAAATCCGTGGATGGGTAACCATCTTTACATACTGAGATTTCCCCGTGCTTCGCACGTTTAGCTGTAGGTTCTGGCAGTCATTGGTGGATTTTTGGCAGTCGCTACGGGACGTGAGAAGCCTGCAAGTCTGACAACCAATCTTAGCAAGGGGTATCGTATTACCCGGTAATAGGATTGTGGAGGAGAGATAGGCAATCACTCCATGTAAAATACTCGTATTCAACTGGAAGCCGACCCCAATATACAACGGGTAACATAATTAACGCAAGGCCTCATACTAGGCATGCCTTTTAAGTTCTGTCGTTTCCATATTTCCCGGCAATTTTGAATTTGGAACTGTTCTATTTTAGAATGTGTTTAAATTTTGAATCTCAAAACAGTTGAAAGTATTAGGATTAATACTATTGTCTTTGATTATATACCTGTCTAGATAGAGTAATGCAAACAAACGATGCACAAAAACTGTCCCCAGTTTCGCGATTATGTGTGAGTACCGCTCGCGTACTTATTGTAATCAAACTGTCAAAGTGTGCGTGTTTAGAGATGCCAGCTCCAAATGATGAACTTACCTTTCGTCCATCATTTAATAAGATCAGTTTTAAAGAAGTTAGGTTAAATAAAATAATCATTTTTGTGTTAGTGTTTTATTTAATTAATACAGTATGTCTCCCAGCAATTTGCTTTTACGGAATCCGCAGGAAATCTAAATCCCAAATATTAGAAAGAACTAACAACAATACTATTTCGTGCATGACGTCACGGATTTCATTTATTTTATGTACGTAATTTCTCATTTTCAGATCAAATAAATACCATCAGTTTATAATAATAAATTATTTATTATTCTCCTGATTGAATTTCGGTCACGGCAGATAATCATAAGTTTTAATGATATTTGTAATATGTTTCCCATATTTTCGCCAAATTTCCCTAGTAATAAACTGGCAACACCGGCTAATCAAAGTAACCTACGAAGTATCGAATTAAAAATTCATGTTTTAAAAAAAAATGTGGTTAAATAACAAAACTTAGCGATGAAAACTGATCTTGGTATTATTATTTATCTTTCCCACAAAAATGTGACACTGTTTGATAGCACAAACCAGCGTAATTAATAAATTCTCGTGAGCACGTTACCCCTAAGTGACTCAAATGACACTGACGTCGTCGGTGAGAAGCGAGTCTACCAAAGGAGACGGATACGCTTTCATACAATTTTGGGCCTGGATGTAAAAAGATGAAATTGGTGTCAATTGATAGGTACTATATTTTAAACATTCACTGAAAATTTTGCAGATTTTGGCAATCTGAGTGCCGAGTAAAAAGATATTTACGAAAAGTGAGTTTAAGTAACAATCTACACTTAACAGCTGACTTTTGAAGTTCGATTTTCATTCTTTATAATATAGATAGGGTGTTGATTATAAAGAATAATTATAATTCATCATCAACATCATTTCGGCCGAAAGACGTCCACTGCTGGACATAAGTTTCCCCGAATTCGGGGGGGTTGTCATAATCTCCACGCTTGGCAGGCGGGTTGGCGATCGCAGGATGGTGGTAAAGTGCATAGAGAACGCTGCTGCTCATTGAATCATAAAAGCTTAAATCATACTTAACAAGAAGAGGCCGATTGGTGGTTTATTGAATTTATGGCAGTTTTAGTTTCAAAATATTCTTAATGGAAAAGCGTGAGTGAAAGAGTTAAAAATAAAAATGCTTCTTTGTAATACTTTTTATTCATCTTCAGGTGCTTCTTTATTATCTTGGTACCCTTTTTTTGGTATTGGGGTGGAAATCTTTTTTTTTTTGGTATTGGACGGAGGGGTCTGTCAGACTGCTACTAACTAAAACCGCCCCATGTTCCCTTACAAACTTGCACCGGGGGCTACGGGAACGCTAAACCATTCTTCAACACAGCCTTCGGCTGGATTTTGGTACTTAGCCCAAATAAGGTACCATATTATTGACATAACAAGAGTGGTCTTTGATCAAACTCTCAGCAAGCTTGGCAAACATGGTCACTGCATATTACTTGAAATATGTAAAAAGTGTTTATTAACAGATAACATGATTACTTTAAAATAATCTTGGTCCAATACTGATACGATTTTAAATGTTTACCTATCTATACTTTATTATTTTGGTAGTATAATGGTGAAGGAAAACACTGTCAAGATTGCAAGTTAGCATGGTAACAGGAAGTGAGTAAGTACTTACAGATTGTGGTGAACGCCATTGAGGAATCACTGCTAATATCATTTCGTCATGCAAAGCTCGACGATCTGTTGTAATACAACGATTAGTCGCTATGCTACAGTTTACACAACGTACCATGGTGTCAATTTTAAATCGGTACGCTGTTCATAGAATCTAAAATAACAAGTCCAAGTCCAGCGTTTACGCGGGGTTCTCCGTGTCTGGTATGGTGGGAAGGCAAGGGTCGTACAGGAGAGTGGCTCAGAAATCCGTGGAATGAAAGCAGGGTTCGAATAAAATACAATTAAAACTATGGGAGGAAACACGATACGCTCACGCACTAAACAATAAGAAACGTAAGAAACGAGTGAGTGTCAGTGTCATGTCATGTCAGAGTTAGCATAGACTAAACACACAATAATCGATTAGTAAACGTGCATCGATTTATCTTAATAATATAAATATTGAATTGGTTTAAGCTGTTCAATACGTGAACAGAAATAGATTTAATTATTTTAATTGAATAAAATATTTGGTGAAGGCATCTTCTTAAATAGTATGAAATCTGTCACGTTAATCGATTATAATTAAATCGATATTCAATTTACTTCGGAACCATAACTTAATTTTAGGATTTCTCAATTTCCAGATTGTAAATAAAGTTGATTTTTCAGATTTTGATTTAGAAAAATACAAGCTTTTTTTTAAACCATTTCTCCACTTATTGCAATTTGGCCCAGAAATGCCCGTATCCTTTAGTAGACTTTTTTTGAGCCGTTCGGTACGGCCAATGTGTCATCTAGACAGGTATATAATCAAAGACTATTGTTTAGTCACAGCGTCGATTGGAATCTGTCAGGTTACGTACGAAAATGAATCTTTCTAAGGAAAATGTTCGTGCAATAATTTTCTACAACTTTAGAAGAGGCCTGACACGGCTTCAGTATTTTGAAGAGCTAACATCTGTGTTCAGTGATGAAACCCCATGTCTGCGGACTGTCGAACACTGGTATTTAGAATTCCGGCGTGGACATACTAGTGTTAGTGACAAATCTCGCGAAGGACGCCCAAAATCCGCCTTCACTGAAGATAACACCATTGCGGTGAGTCAACTAATTCTCGAAGATCGTCATGTGACGTATCGAGAGATAGAAGCTCCATTAGGCATCTCAGGGACAACCATTAATAAGATCTTGTATGAAGCGCTCGGTGTGAGAAAGCAAGTTTGCCGTTGGATACCGCATCTGCTTTCCGACGATCACAAGGTGGCTCGTGTCAGATGGTGTAAGAAAACTCTGCAAAGGTTCAACCGAGGAGAGTCAAATCACGTCTACGATATCATCAGTGGTGACGAATCTTGGATCTATGCCTACGATCCTGATTCCAAACAACAATCTACAATCTGGGTCTTTCAAGACGAGCCAAAGCCGACTAAAGTTGTTCGTTCTCGAAGCACTTCATAGAAGATGGTGGCCACATTCGTTGGAATAACCGGCCATGTTGCGACTATTGCACTTAAAAATCGTAGAACGGTTAATGCAGAGTGGTATACCACAGTTTGTTTACCACAAGTCATCGCCGAACTTCGAAAATCTAACTCAAAGCGACGCATCATCCTGCACCACGACAACGCAAGCTCACACAGCGCTCGTCAAACGATTGAGTATTTGAAGCAGGAAAAAGTAGAAATTCTTGACCATCCTCCATACAGTCCTGACCTAAGCCCTGACGATTTCTTTACATTTCCTAAAATTAAGAAAAGTCTCCGTGGTCAAAGGTTCCAGTCCGGTGAAGAAGCAGTCGACGCTTTCAAGTCAGCCATATTGAACACCCCCACTTTAAAGTGGAATAAATGTTATAATAACTGGTTTGAGCAAATGGAAAAGTGTATTAAGCTACGTGATGAATACTTTGAAAAACAATAAAAAGTACTATAAGGTTCTAGTTGTGTTTTTTTCTTCAAACGACAAAACTTAAAAGGCATGCCTCGTACACCCCAATGAGATAGAGTATTGAGTTAAAAGCATAATACAATGACCCGATTGTTTTTAAAGCTTACTATTGTGATCAAGAAAATCGTGATCACCTAAACATTATTTTATGCAAATAAAATTGAGTATTATTACCTTGAAATATGGTTGAATTTTCTTTGGCTTGATCCGCGGTAGGTCAGGCAAAATACATAATTTAAAATAAAATGACTGAAATTGATTCAATGGTCAATTATGAACAAAGTACTTTCAGAATTTGCGTCTATTCTGTTACACCTTGTAGTTGGAAAAAGCCTAGGCTTATGGTGATGATGATCTTTTAAAACGGAGTTCAAATAATAATGTCTTAATCTTAGCTAGAGTTCAAACTTAACCAAACTGCAGCATCTAACAAGTTTAATGGCGGCAACCTTAATTATAATCATAGTTATAACTATAGCTGCAAGAACTTAGAACTAACTAACGGAATCAGGCTTGAATATACTTCATTGTGTGAAACACTGACTGAGCTTTCAGACATATCTATACACACGTATATGCTACATACGATTAATAAAATTGAAGTGTGTTTTTACAATCTTCTTTTTACACGCTTTATATTAGCTTCACTTCTATGTTTGTATGTTTGTTTGTATGTTTGTGTGTTTGTATGTTTGTTTGTAACCGACTCCTTATAGCGCGATTTTGGCCCTCTTTAAACGACCAGATTTCATACACACTTTGCACACCTGTCAAAGACCAATGACAATGCAATAATTTAATAAATTTGTGTCATTATCCTTGCCAGGGTTACCAGGACAGCAAAAAACAGTCTTCGAAAACTACGCTGACATATGTTACAAACTACGCTGACATACGTCTCAAAATTCGAAACACCCTAAAAAACAGAAAATAAATAATAGTTTAAAAAATCTAAAAAACATGCTTTTTTAAAAAAAGCGGGGGGGTGCCTGATATCAATAAAAATTAGAGAAAACCTTTATAAGTTCATTGTAATCTTAAACGATAATTAATCCTCTTCCTTTATAAATAAAAGCGTGTTACATTTTGATAGCAAGAGGGAAAAGAACGTGCTAAATGTTCTTAATTATACCATTAAATGTAACACGCTTTTATTCATAAAAGAAGAAGATTATTTATCATTTAAGATTACAATGAACTTATAAAGTGTTATATTTCTTATTAGAGTTCATTTATTTTCTACTTTTTAGTTCATTTTATTAACAAATAATAAAAGCTTGTTTTTAAAAAAGGTTTTTTTTTTCTCTAATTTTATTTTTAACTTTTTTAATTATTTCCCAAATTTGTTGGAGTTGCATATTCACCCCAACCAAGATACTCGTCAAGACGAATCAAAAGAGCCCAAACTCAATGGGGTTGCTTCGGTTAATTACGGAGTTCCTATGGCCACCTTTCAGCTCCATCATCACACCCTGGTTACCATATAGTAGCAAAGTACTCGTTAAGACGAATCAAACGAGCCCAAACTAGATGGGATTGTGTCGTTTAATTACGAAGCTCCTATGGCCACCTTCCAGCTACATCATCAGACCCTGGTTACCATGTAGTATCAATGTACTCGTCAAAACGAATCAAATGAGCTCAAACTCGATGGGGTTGCATCGTTTAATTACGGAGTTCCTATGGCCACCTTCCAGCTACATCATCAGACCCTGGTTACCATATAGTATCAAAGTACTTGTCAA
Source organism: Aporophyla lueneburgensis (assembly GCA_932294355.1). Lineage (NCBI taxonomy): Eukaryota > Metazoa > Arthropoda > Insecta > Lepidoptera > Noctuidae > Aporophyla > Aporophyla lueneburgensis. The sequence continues at coordinate 32,183,489 of OW028737.1, read as the reverse complement.
GACGAATTAAACGAGCCCAGACTCGATGGGTTGCGTCGTTTAATTACGGAGTTTCTATGGCCATCTTCCAGCTCTATCATCAGATCCTGGTTACCATATAGTATCATAGTACTCGTCAAGACGAATTAAACGAGACCAAACTCGATGGGGTTGCGTCGTTTAATTACGGAGCTCCTATGGCCACCTTCCAGCTCCATCATCAGACCCTGGTTACCATGTAGTATCAAAGTACTCGTCAAAACGAATCAAATGAGCTCAAACTCGATGGGGTTGCGTCGTTTAATTACGGAGTTCCTATGGCCGCCTTCCAGCTCCATCATCAGACCCTGGTTACCATATAGTATCAAAGTACTCGTCAGGACGCATCAAACGAGCCCAAACTCGATGGGATTGTGTCGTTTAATTACGGAGGTCCTATGGCCACTTTCCAGCTACATCATCAGACCCTGGTTATTATATAGTTTCAAAGTACTCATCAAAACAAATCAAACGAGCCCAAATTCGATGGGGTTGCCTCATTTAATTACGGAGTTCCTATGGCCACCTTCCAGTTCCATCATCAGATCAGCTATATGGTATAATAATATTGCATTGTCATCCGATTTATACATGCATCCAAAATTTCAGCTCAATCGGAAATCGGGAAGTGGTTCAAATTTAACTTGTAAGATTTGATTACAGACAACGGGACAAGTGAAAGTAAATAAAAGCTAGTAAAATACCTTAAAAAGCACCCCACGCTTTTTCTCCATTATTTTCTACTTTATTTAGTTTGGTTTTCTATGAAAGCGTGTTTTATAGTTTTTTTAAACTATTATTTTTTAATAATTACATAATCCGTAATTTTACAGTTTCATTTTTACATATAATCTGCCAAACTGCAAAACAATTTGTCTGCTCTAGATTCCATGGATTTTGCACGAATCTACGCTTGATTAAAAATCAAACTAAATTTTACTTAATGTATATAATTATAATACATACAATTAAAAAAACAGTTTTATATGTCGTTCCGGCTAGTCTCCGATTTTGACAGGACAGACAGACACCTGATTTTATAAGGAGCATAAGGATACTTTTTCTCAAGTTAGCACATTCCCGTGGGATGTTTTCCGACATAAACGAGGACGGCAGATACTTCAAAAAAAAAAAGAAACATTTATTAAAATTTCGCATATTATATCCATTAGATTTTCCCAAAATAATAACTATTTCGTTACGACACATTTTTATTTTCCACTAACTACACTGGTTACGAAAATGTGGCAAGCTTCTACACTAAGCCCTCCAAGTAATATGTATGTAAATCACTTAGACACATGTACAAGTAGCACATAAGTGGACAATGGACAGCCGGTCTAATAATCTCTTTGATGTCAAGCTCAAAGTTGCGCCCACGTACGATGAGAATGTGGGCAAGAAATTATATTCTACTTACTTTGGTTATGACTTTGTTGAAGACTCGCTTTGAGCGATTTCTGTAAGGATCCATTGTGAATGTTTGAAAGTGTTTTGAGCAAACCTTACTTGAGCGAATAGAGTAATTTATTTACCTACCTCTAGAAAGTATATTATTAATATTTCTTACCAAGGCTTTTTATCATCTAATTCCACTTATGTATAACGTCATGCTAATAAGCAATTATTGAAATTTTCTAATTTTCCTCATGGTTTCATTCATAATTTTCTTCATCTTAATGTAAAATGTAATTATTTAAACAGTAACTAAATAAACATAATCACAGATAAAAGAAAGTTAATTTACGTTAATTTCACTAACGCGACCGAATCAAAGTCTTTGAAGACGACTTCCAGGAAAATTGCTTCCGTCATTCAATTAACGAGCTCACGTTTTGAACGACGGGCGTCGAATCAATCACTCGTCATAATCAGCGACGTACTATTAGTTCTCGTTCATCATTCATCACTAGTAATTGACGTGTCAGAGGCAACGGCACCTCCTGTTTTATGTAGGTATCTTCTTAGGAAACACACACTCGAGCCGAAGGATAGTTGTACTGTTCAAAATTTAGTAGCTTATTGGTAGAACTGTTAGTTGAGATTTACATTTACCAAAGCAACGACTGCTGTCATACCTGCTTTTCAAAATTGGAAGCCCGTGATAATATCACATTTCTAAGCCAATCTGAAGATCGCTCATTGCTTAAATTTTGACGAAACTGCAACATCATCTGAAATGAAATGAAATGTTTATTTATGTAAACTAGTGATCGCCCATTGGTCGAAATTCGACCGTACTTGATTTGAATAGAAATACATTATTAAATGAAAAAATATAGATAATAATAAATATATAAAAAAATATTATGGTTATATTTGACATTCAGTAACACTATAGACAGATTGTTGACGCTGTACTACTGTGGAGAGGGTTCGCTGGCGGGATGGTGATGGCCAGGACCAGGACGTAGGTGTAATGAGTAAAAATTACTTCTTTAGGACTCTCTTTTTTATTTTCTTAATACTTCTTAACTGCTGGATATGGAACAATATGGAATGAATTATCACAGAAAGCTCTGTTTTTATAGAATTTTCCCTATTATTTTTAATAGCTTCTGCCCCAGACTTCGTCCGCGTCAAATTTTCACTCCCCTTCCCGTCGCGTCGAATTGCCTGCCAGTTTTCGTCCATTTTTCGTTTGCTGCTCAACTCCTTTTGACCGTAGCGTGATGTTATATAGCCTATAGCCTTCCTCAATAAATGGGCTACCCAACACAAAATATTTTTTTAATTCCGATTAGCAGTTCTTGAGATTAGCGCGTTCAATCAAACAAACATACAAACAAACAAACTCTTCAGCTTTATAATATTAAGTATAGATTAATTATGACGGTTCCAAATGTCATAATTATAACCAGCCTGTACAATCTATGACCAGCCTGTACAATCGTGAGGCATACAACCTCTACAGTTTGCACACGACACTAAGTTTTGTATGGGAAACCTACTAATGCCATACTTGACACTCTCCATAAAACCACAAAAAATATTTCATAAAAATCTAAACTAAATTCCTATCGTCGCTAATACAAATAATATTAAAGAAAAATATTCTCGATATGATCATAGATTTTAAAAATGAAATAGGTTATATATCCATAAAATTAATTTTACCTATGGTTATACTTGACATTCAGTACGACTATAGACACAAAATCAGGCTTACCAACTTAAGGGTTTTTCCAAATTTAGGGGGTAAATAAGAGGATTGAAATTTTTTAGGGGCGTTTCATTTTTAGGGGTATTCTTAGGGATTTTTTGCCATCTTACATTTCTCATTGTGTTTTTGATTACAATAAAAGTATTAGCGACTTCTAGTACGGTTCCTTGATACTAAGAATGCAGAGTGAATGATTAACAAATGTCGCGTAAAAAATATAGACAAATATTACTACTGTGTGCCGGGTCTATGATTACTGAACATTCGTTGGTTATTTTCATTATATTTTTTTAGCGGATTTTTTTTAGTAATTGTGGCATGTTTAGGGATTTTTAACTTAAGCTTTGGGGGTAAATATTTCTGGGTGTTGGTAACACTGCACAAAATAATAAAGACAGATTTGGGCCATAAACAAAAGAATTTCTATGCATGTGTGTATTAGATACACGGTAATGAACAGTAGTGTGTGTAACGTGTTATTTATTGAAAATAATGTATTTTAACTCATAATTTAAAAAAAATATTAGCATTCGTCACTTCTTCTCTGTATAAACTATAAGTGTGCGAAATTTCATACTCCTCCGTCCGCCCAATTTTCGTAAAAAGGGATCCAAAGTTTTCGCTTCACGTATTAATATATAGATACTCGTAGATCTTATAAGACTATTTTACATGTCCATTTATTTTGTTAGTCAATATTTTTTAAGTTAGAAGTCGCCGGCATTTCCTAGTTGACTGTTCCCTGAGAAGGAATGCCGAAACAAACTCGAAGCTCATGTTAACAATGCAAGGCCATGTCTGGAATGGCTTTATGAAGGAAGAGCCATTGCAATTTTGAGCTGACCTGTCCCAACAGACGGCTTGGTATCAGTCATCGTGTAGCTCAACCCTATTTGAGGGAGCGCAACAACCCGTCACAAGACGTTACCAGATCTACAGGACATTTTTGTAGGCCATATACAGGAAACTTAAAACCGCCAGACAGTTATAAAATTATGTATTCAATCTAGCCTGCTTAGTCTAAAGACGTATACTAGCGATTATAGTTTCTTCGACCTACATTGCCCACAATCAGCAGATGACAGTGACTTTTAACAGATCTTTAGCCCACCGATGCGCTACCCTGCATCGAGATCCGGGAATTTATTGGGCCAAAAACCAACACACACAGAGCATACTCTCTGATTGTTGCTCATAGCTTATCGGTATGAAAAGAGGCATTTGCCTTTCATAATTTCAGGCCTGAATCAGTAAAGTCTGCCAGTAATATATTTTCCCATTGTACACTTATCCCAAACAATTAATCACAACGTATTTGTCTACTAGATAAGTTTTACAGCACGATTTATCTTCACAGTAAATCACTGAAATGTTTTGTAATAATTTCAAACGGCGCCACCAAGATATGTGGGTACAGTCGCGTTCAATATGATAACGTAAAATAAATTGGTTTTGTTTTTGAACCTCAGTGCTTTTTTGTAAATGGAATTCCGATTCAGAAGGTTTTATTTAAATTGAACAGGTATACTGTTCAATTTATTTTGGCGGGTATTATTTAGTTTTTTTTTTTTAACAACATCTGTTTGTATTTTTTGTGACATATTGATTTGGGTTGCTAGCAGAAATAACTCGCTATTATAGGCTAACAGACATAAAAAATATAATATGATAATATGTAGATATATATAAAAACAGAGAGAGGGAAGAGAAAGAAGTATCAGAGGGCATCAAAAAACTTTTCTGCATCGCTGTCAATGGGAAAAGTGCCCAAAAAGCCGGCAGTATTGCCACGTTGTATTGCAATGCTGAGTCATTTGCCAAAAAATAGGCCAGCTCTCTGGCCACGTGAAGAGTCGATCATCCACTTGGCTATGTCTTGAAAATAAACCAAGTGGGTACTTGGACCCCATGGCCCTAATGTTTCAACCACAAAGAGATCAAAATTCCAACGAGATTGGAATATGTTCGCCGTTTGAGGTTTTCCGCACCTGCAGCAGCCGCCCCAGCACAACCAATCGTACAAGGAAGGTGGGTTGGCATAAGGGTGTTGACACATGTTGCGTCCCACACCAAAGGCAAGTAAATAACTATGTAAATTTTATTAATTTAAGTTATTGGCTCACAAAAAAATTAATATTGAATGTAGTTCGAAATTAATTTTACATAACAGCACTACAGGTATCATGAAACACCTACTTAATAATGCGACAGCCATGTAACTAGGTGCCAAATACGTTCTACCTACAAGCTTGGTTTGAACTCAATCATCCCACGTAATTCTAGTGAATATTGCCAGGTATCGTGTTAGAGTATACGGGCGTGTACACATTTAGGCAAAAGCGTTAATGTGTATTCACCCTGTAATGTGTACGGTGTGCATCAAAAGAGAGATGAATGATGAAACTTGCGTATGTCCAATAAGCCTTGGGCAGTCGCGGTAGCTATGTAATGTAGGTACGGCACAGAGAGTCTAGCTTGCTATAGCATTTGTAGTGGATATAGAACGTGGTGCGTTGGTTGAGAATATTATTTTCAGAACCTCGTGTCGTGTGATTGCAAACCTGCAAGGATAAGTCTTGTTGAATGTGTATGTGTGATTAATAGTGACCTAAAAGCACTTTGCTTGCCAAGCCTAAATTTGTGCCTGATAGATGGCAGTAGGCTCGCCCTCTGTTACAAGAGACTTTTTTTCTATAAAATTAAAGATTACTTGAATGACAAAAAGGCTTGGGACTAGCAATGTACAGACGCCAGCACATCAAGCTACCTGAAACTGACAAATTTTTCCAATCAGTCTTCAACCTAACACTTTAGCGATAGCTTTATATGTTGGCGTCTGTACCACCTAGCAACTAACTATCATGCTAAGTGTGTGAGCGAATAATGTTGTTATTTTACATTTATGTTTTCTTTTTATGACATTCAAAAATAAAAATAAACTGACTGTGAATGTGAGTACCATGCAGGCTACATTGAATTCATGACTTTATAACATAACTGTCTGGCGGTTTTGAGTATTTTATATATGACCTACGCAAATGTCCTGCAGAACTGGTAGCGTCTTGTGACGGGTCGTTGAGCTACCTTAAACAGGGTTGAGCTACACGATGACTAATATCCTTTTTTTTGGATGGGAAATCATCAAATGACGTCTCCCGCTCTGGGTGGAGTGGAAGGGCGTGTCAGACTTTTACTGAATAAAACCCACCCGTGTTTCTTCAGTTGCCCATATGCCAGGGCCACGGTAACTCTTTCGAACGAATCTCGCGACCCTGGCAGATGACTAATATTCGTAGAATCCTTTCAGGATTACAGGCAAAAATTACCCCAATTTGTATTGTACACTAAGAAAAATGTTACAGAGAAACTATTCTATGAGTAGATAATTTAATTAGCACTATTCTAACCGACTGTACTTAGAACATACTCGTATATTATTCACTTCAATTATGCCTCCACTGTAATGATTACATAGAATAAACTCATTAACATTACGTACAGTAGTAATAGCGAGGTAATGTTCTCCACAAGTACTTAATTTTCTAATTAAACGCTGTTAATAGCTTGTTTGTGTAGCTACTTGTGTATTTCATTTCACTTATTAATAGAGTAACTACCGTACCTAGTGTTCACACCTTTTTTTTTTTTTTTTTTTTTTTTTCAGGATGGGAAATCATCAAATGACTTCTCCCGCTCTGGGCGGAGCGGGAGGGCGTGTCAGACTTTTACTGACTAAAACCCACCCGTGTTCCATCAGTTGCCCATGTGCCAGGGTCACGGTATCTCTTTCGAACAATCACGCGGCCCCGGCAGGCATCGGTCCTAGTAGACCCCTACACTGCTGCTGACATCTCTTTGAGGCGCGCGTGGAACACTGCGCGCCGTCGACCCGAGCCTGGTCCTTACCGGGCGGCGAGCTACCCATTGCTCGCCACCCGCAAGCTCGCGCCTACGGTGGCCGGGAGTCCGCTATCGACTCCCGACGCCCGGGGCGTCTCCTCCTGCGGCGGCTAGGGGCGTGAGGGCGCAGAGACTGCCACTCCCTCACGCGCCCCGCCTCCTCCTTCGCGAGCATTACTGCTTCGCAGAAGGAGGTGACGGCTTCCCATTCCCTCTCGCTCCGTACCATGGCTCGCACCAGGGCCGGACGCGAGAGGTCGCCGCCGCCGATCGCCTCCACGAGGACACGGCGGTGCTCCGCCCAGGCAGGGCACACCTCCACCGTATGCTCCACCGTGTCCTCCAGACGATCCTCGCAATGGAAACACCCGGACGTATCCTCCCGCTTTATCCTGAACAGGAACCCACCGAAGCACCCATGCCCGGTGAGAACCTGCGTCAGGCGGAAGGTGAGGACGCCGTGACGCCTCTCTATCCACTCCTCAAAGAGGGGACTTACCGCCGCAATTGTGGCGTGCCCAGCACTGGGTTGCGACAATCGTACCCGCCATGTCGCCATGAGATCACACCGGAGCTCTGTCCGCCGTGCCGCGATTTGTCGCGGTAGCGGAGTTTCGCCCCGGCGTTTCGCCTCCTCGCGCCACTCCCACATGTGCGCGAGGACCTTTGCCTCCAGAAGTGTTCACACCTTGATGTTATTTCTAATTAGGTTACGTTTATCACAGACTGTATGTATGTACCCTGATTTAAATCTATACTATTATACTATATATACTATTATACTATAATATTATAAAGCTGAAGAGTTTGTTTGTTTGTTTGATTGAACGCGCTAATCTCAGGAACTACTGATCCGAATTGAAAAATTCTTTTTGTGTCGGGTAGTCTATTTATCAAGAAAGGCTATAAGCTATATTACATTACGCTACAACTAAAAGAAGCGGAGCAGTAATGAAAAATGTTGCAAAAACGGGGAAAATCGCACGGGTAGGCGATTCGACGCGACGGGAAGGGTCGGGGGAAAAAGAAATTTAACGCGGACGAAGTTGCGGGCAGAAGTTAGTCTAAAATACAATATTAAAGTGTCTGTTTTTAATATCAAAATAACAGCGTTTTACTAAATGGTTATGAAAGTATATTATGCGGTATTTAAAACAAAAGAAAAGCGATTTAAAATTGTTCTTGCTGTTTGTTCCGGATAATCTCCGAAACGGTTGAACAGATTTTGACGGACATGTATTTCTTATTATAAAAAGTATTATAAGCTTTTTGTCTAGGTAGCAATACTAAATAATTCCCGTTTGATATTTTCGAACATCCACGCGGAGCAGCCACGGCAACGTTGTGCACAGCTAGGACACAAATAGAAATACTCAATGAAGCATGTATAATATATTTTTTAAGACTAAGGTCTTCAACTTTTGTATTTCTACAGCATTAATATATAAAATATATTAGCTTTCTGCACTCCTTCTTCATACAAACCTTCACTGTGCCAAATTTCATCCTCTGTCAGCGTAATTTTCGTGAAAAGGGTTCAAAGTTTTTGCTTCAATGCGTGAAATATATACATTATGATCAATGGTGATCCAGTAGTAAATGCCCCGACTTACGAGTTACATGTGATAGACTCCAACCTAGGCAAGCGCTTTCCTTAATGTTTCATCACCACTACTCTCAAAACGGTGAAGGAATCAAACATTTAAAAACATGTGACATTTGCTAACTCGCACTGAGTCTGCGTGAATAGATAACAGCCCACTCCCTCTCAAAGAGAGCAGACCTCTCTCAACAGTGGCAACATTATAGCCTAATTATGATTATCTCGCCCCTATGATACCGGTGGGACGTACAGATTAGAAAGTCTTCAGTTTGATAAACCAACAAATTATGGAGTAATTCGCTCCATATTTTTTGTCGTTACTGGGAATGCTGTATCTATTATGTGCGTACATTTACGAAAACAGTTTTTTTTGATTAAATAAAGTCAGTACCGTGTTAGTAACTTTCTAAAACAAAAATGATTTCATTCACAAATTCCAACAGAATTGTTAACAAAAAAACAACCGACTTCCTAAAAAAAAACACTACAAAGTCAAAAATAACTTTATTTTCGAAAGTCGGTGTCTTAGGCTCTGTATTTAAGGTTTTTGCCACCGACTTTCGAAATTAAAGTTATTTTTGACTTTGTAGTGTTTTTTTAAGGAAGTCGGTTGTTTTTTTTTTGTAAAAAGTTTTTATTTTTTAACTTTTTAGTTGTGGTAGTTAGTCCGCTCTAATCTAATCGCGTTATTCGTTCATTAGTCGCGCAAATACGTAATACAATATTAAGACTTATATGGTTTTCACATGGACCCTATTGTTCAAATGGAACCAAATTAAAATAGGACCATTCGGAAAGCACCAGGTTTCAAATAAAAAAAGAATCATCAAAAGTCGGTTCATCCAGTCAAAAGTTATGAGGTAACAAACATAAAAGAAAATAAAAAAAAATAATTTAAAAAAATACAGTCGAATTGATAACCTCCTCCTTTTTTGAAGTCGGTTAATTAGGTCGCATCTATGAAACCGAAAAGAGACGTATATGGAGACAGAGGACGTAGATTGGACCGTTCACAGTTTGTGAAAATAACAGATTATTTAGAAATACGCCCTAAAATATCGTAGGTTCTTTTTTAACCGACTTCAAAAAAAGGACAAGGTTATCAATTCGACTGAATTTTTTTTGTGTTTGTTACCTCATAACTTTTGACTGGGTGAACCGATTTTGATGTTTTTTTTTTGTTTGAAAGTTGGTGCTTCCGGACTGGTCCCATTTTAATTTGGTTGTATTTGGACAATGGGGTCCATGTGAAAACCACATAAGTCTTAAATTTGCATTAGTATTTGTGCGACAATTGAAAGAAGAACGCAATTAGGTTAGTGCGGAGTATCTACCATAACTAAATGGTTAAAAATAAAAGTTTTTACAAAAAAAAAAAACAACGGACTTCCTTAAAAAAAAACACTACAAAGTCAAAAATAACTTTAATTTTGGAAGTCGGTGGCAAAAAAATCTTAAATACAGATCCTAAGACACCTACTTCCGAAATTAAAGTTATTTTTGACTTTTTAGTGTTTTTTTAAGGAAGTCGGTTGTTTTTTTTTTGTAAAAAGTTAAAAAAAAAAAAAAAACGATACTAGGAAATCATTCATTTCTCATTACAATTTTATTTTTTGATATGATTTTTTCAATTTATATAAACTTTGTGAGTAATATCTTGGACATTACTGACACCAGTGAATAAAAACATCGGGATGAGGGAAACCTGCACTTATTTAGTTAAGAGAAGTGTGAATTCGCCAACGTATCTTGAGCAGGCGTGGTGCTCAAAGCTTGTGCCATCTGTGAATGGAAAGAAGCTTTTGCCCAGAAATGATTACGTGTACATCTATAATCTAAACTAAAATAATATTATAAAGAGGTAAAGTTTGTAAGTTTATGCGTATCTCTGGATTTAACAGTCGTATTTCTAAATTCTATATATTTAAATACTCCTACATTTGATGGGCCAATTCCTGAGGAACTTTATAGATAGGATACGACACGATGGGACTCTGCCAGGGTCGCGAGATTAGTTCGAACTAGATACCGTGGCCCTGGCATATGGGCAACTGAAGGAACACGGGTGGGTTTTATTCAGTAAAACTCTGACACGCCGTTCCACTCCACCCAGAGCGGAAGACGTCATTCGATGATTTCCCAATCAAAAAAAAAAAAAAAACTTAAAAAACCGGTGCTAAAATTTCACGCGATCGAAGTTGCGGGCAGCAGCTTGTAATATTAAAAAGAGGTTAAATTTGTTTGTAAGTTGATTTGTAGGGGTAATCTCAAAAACTTCCAATCGTATTTGAAAAAATATATTTTCAATCGATAGCCCGATTTTCGAGAGTTTATCCGCAATAATATCACGCTAAGACCCTAAGAAGCCGTTTAAAGTAGTAACCAAGGATATAGACTCTTGTATATATTTTATAGTAAAATAGAAGAAGAAGCAAGTATTATTATTTTGGTAAAACGTACATTCCCATTTTGTAACAAATAAATAGTAAGCAACCTATGAATGGAGATTTCTATATTATTAGTAAGTTATTCACAAATCCCAACACAATTTTTAATAGTGGAACTTAATTCAATAAACTTGAATGGATTTCTTATTATTTATTTATCCTAAACGAATTACCAATCCAATGTAGAAATACACAACAGTTGTGAACGTGTTCTATCAAAATACATTCAGTAACACACCTACAGTTTGAAATAGTAACAAATTGTTTTCATACACGCCCATTTAAAACTAACAGACATATTTTATCGGAACTGCGTGAGGCACTGCCTGTTTCAATTTAAGCTAAAATTGAAACTGTCTAGTTATTTATGTGTTGCGATTGTGACGAGATTTATTGTTGTTTTTGGAACGAAGACGTTCAATCCTTAGTATGTGGCTTAATAATAACGCACCGGTCCATCGATGAGGTTAAGCTATGTTTGCCACGGTTAGACCATGTTTCTTAAAAGTTTGACTCAATCTCAAACTCAAACCCTTTGTTTCAAATACTTAGACCAATTACAGGCACTTTTGACTTAATGGTAAGGGGCGGTGTGTCATATATATGTTATGGACCAAGTGAGAAATTGTGCATTATAGTAATGCCCGGTCATTATGAAAAATGCCCAATATGAGAATGCAATTTGATAAAAATTATTCAAATATTCAAATTGACCGGGCATTATACATATTGCCCATCACCTTTTGGGCAGAGTAATACAAATATATTTAATGGCATAGAATTAAAGCGGCAGTTCAATATTTGAGTGATGGTAGTTAAAAAAATAAAAACGCATGTTTGCAAACTAGTTTAGCAGTAAAAACTGAGCAGTAAACTAAATAAAAATATAACCTTGACCCCTCACTTCATCTCCGTTCACAGAAGTTTAGTAATAAAGGCCTATCCGCCAGTGTGCCTTTTTATAAAAAAAACGTAAGGCATAGGGTAAATAGTAAAGACATAACAGCTAGTTGTGACTTTTCTCCTTCAATTATTACTAAGGTGTTGGTATAAAAAATAAGCACAATTGCCACATAAGCCTTTTATATTTAACGTAAGCCAATTACGCCTTTTCAATGAAATATATTAAAAATATATCATATCTCACAATGCGCCCTTTTCCTGGTTAAAAACGTTAAAAATGATGCCGTTGTGCCCTTTAACACTTAAGGAGTCGCTAATGGGTCCAACGGACCCAGTCCTTCATATTTTGCTTCTTAAATATTATAATTCGACGAATGCGACGTTGCCACTCTTAGTACCTTTTAACGATAGTGTAGGACAGCAAATGACGACGTCGGCAGTCAGTTGGCGCGCTGCAAGTGAGTGCTACGGACGTAAAAGGTGTGTGTGGGTCCGCCGGACCCGGTAGCGACTAAATACGTAAGTGAATTTTTCATTTTGTTATTACTATTTATTTACCTATTTTCTTTATTTCTTTCGTAGAAAATGGCAACCAATAGGGTTTTAAGGCCTGAAGAGATAGATGAATATCTCAATGAAGAAATAGAAAACGAAGACTGCTCTGAAACTGAAGACTGCTTAGATGTAAGTGAACATGAATCGGATTCCGAACAAGAAGGCGAAGTATTCAACTTCCCAAGGTCATCAGCATCAAATATACAATCTGAACATGAACTAAACTCAGAGCCAAGGCAAGGCATCCGTCGACCGGCGCCTGATCTCCGACGTCCGGATTTAGATTGTGTTCCATTGTCGATTTTACAAAATGGCTATTATATTGGTAAAGACAAAACTACTTTATGGAGTATTGAAGAACCCGCAAGAAATGTAAGAACTCGGAGTCATAATATCATGCGTGAAGTTCCTCGGCCTTGTCAAGAAATGTTGAACTCAACTACACCGTTGGAAAAGTTTTGTCTTTTTTTCCCCGATGAAATGTTGACGAAAATAACGAATTTTACAAATATTTACATGACTGAAAAAGTTCGAGACAATTTTGAAAGAGAGAGAGACTGTAAACCTACTAGTGTCACGGAAATAAAAGCTTTGTTTGGACTTCTTTTTTATATTGGAAAATTGAGAGGAGCACACTTGAATACTAAAAACCTGTGGGCCACCGATGGTACCGGATGTGATATCTGCATAGCAGCTATGTCAAGAAGTAGATTTCACCTTTTGCTTAGATGCTTGCGTTTTGATGATATAAGAACAAGGCCAGCAAGAAAGGAAAATTATAATTTGGCGCCAATTCGAGAGATTTTTGAGCAATTTGTGGGTTATATTCGGCAATAACTACAGGCATGGAGAGCATGTCACCATAGATGAAATGCTTTTAGCATTCCGTGGTCGATGTCCATTCCGACAATATCTTCCCAGCAAACCAGCCAAGTATGGCCTAAAAATATTTGCAGTCTGTGATGCAAAAACTTATTATACATCAAACCTTGAAATTTACGCCGGCAAACAAAATGATGGTCCAAAACAGATCAGCAACTCTCCAAGCGATGTGGTGAAAAGACTTATGGACCCGATAAAAAGTTCTCATAAACCAATTGTCATGGACAATTGGTTTATGAGTGTTTCATTGATGACAGATTTACTGGACAACTTTGGCTTGACATGCTTAGGAACTCTCAGAAAGAACAAAAAAGAAATACCTCCTGAGTTTACTCAAACCAGAGGAAGACAGGAGCACGAAACTTACTTTGGGTTTCAAAATAATACCACATTGCTATCTTACGTGCCTAAACGTGGCAAAGTAGTTCTTTTAGCATCTACTATGTATCATGATGCTAAAATAGACGTAGAAACCGGTGAACAAAAGAAACCTGAAATGATAACCGATTACAATAACCTCAAATGTGGAGTCGATGTAGTTGACTAAATGACTGGTACAGTCTGTGCCCTACATTATCTGACCCTCCCGGTATGAACGACGCTCACATCGAAGTGCTAAGTCCCGCCCCATTTAAATAAATCATCTTGTTAAGCCATTTTGGTCATTATCTTGTTAGCGTTAAGATTGAATTGCGTATTAACAAGTAATATGTTTGTGTTTACACGGCTACTACCTAATCGTTAATTTCGCTTATTCTCAACAAGTTACTGTGGCTTCGCGGTTCGATGCTGGATTGACGATGAATGGTGTGTGAGTTCGAAATCACACTACACATGTTAACAATTTCTTTTTTAATTGTTTTCAATTTATGATTTCTACCATATTTCTTGCATTATTACAGAACTGGTGATATGATTTTCAACTAACAAACATATCTTTCAAACAAGTGGGTAAATAAAGAAATCTTTATGTCCACAGAACTTATAATTACCAAGGAAGTAAAATATATTGACTTCGTGGGGTAGATTGAAGTAAGTTGTTTTAAGTGACACAGGTCAATCTACGCCTAATAGCAGTGACAAAGCAAAACATTGGTAAAACGTTTGACGTAAATCGTGAAAAGTAACATTAGACATGTCTTTATTGATTTTGTTATGTGTAAACAAAGCGTCATGTCGCAATCTACTGATTATACTAGACATAAAATAATAATTATGTTTACATGAGCAAAATGGTGGAATCAAAGAGATTGTTCGTAGTGTTAATATATCGGTAAGTGTTTTAATTTTTTATTTTACTCTTTGAAATTGACCTTTATAATTTGTTATAGCCTAGTAATCTTGTATTTTGCTATTATTCCATTACACCCACTCCCTACAAGTTAGCTGCACGTTTCCAAAAATGTTAATAAGTTTTTTTCTTTTGTTTCAGACGAATACAGTCAGGTTATGGTTAAGACTTTATGGAAATACTGAAAAATCTTCAGTGAAATCGTCCAGGAGCAAATCCCATGATGTATATCGTATAGTCACGAATCCGAACGCCACCAAACTACTTATTGTTGCAAGCCATATTCAATGTCCATTGATGCCTATTCGCTTAGCTGCAATTAAACATAATATTTCTTACTACTTTGTCTAACCATCGGTAGAATGACCGTGGGCCACTGCAGCACATGAGAGGAAAAGATTTGTGCTGGAACATGGTGCATACGTAGCCGCTTATAGCAAGTTATTGGAGATGATGCGTCACGCCGCCACTCACTTATCTACATAAGTATTTTTAAACATATTAAGTAAGTGAATGCTCAATTCAATGAATGCTAAACCATTACAATGTTACAATTTCTGTGGTGATGTTATTGTTATAAATGGAAATCCATTTTTCTGTTTAAATAACATGTTGATTCACCACATACTTATACCTATAAAACTGTAAAACATTTCACAAATTACTTAATCACAGTTAATGAACTGTTTGTTGAACAATAGCTAGCTTACCGATGAGTCCTCATCATAACATATACCGTTGTTAATAATATATGTAAGAGAAGAAAGTGTTGTGGTTATTTCATTGATATTGTTTTATATAATTTATTAAGTAAATAGTTAAGTTTGAATATGCTATAAAAAACTTATTTTGTAAACAGGTGGGTAAATAAAAAATCTTTACGTTAAAAATAAACAACAAACTTCCAAGCATTGTCATGCTTAACACGTTGAGTGCCGATCACGCGGTATCACGTGATTCGTCGGCTCTGTATTATGGCCGATCACGCGTTATCGCGTGCTTGCTACCAACAATTTTTTGTTTGGCTCTCAACGTTAAAATGTTTAAAAATTAAAAATGTTTGTTAGCAAATAGTTAACTTTGAATGTTACAGTAAAAAAGCTAATTAATTCTGAACTATGAGCATTTACTCACTTTATTTACTTATAGTATATAGTATATTTTAAATAATAAAGATTATCATTTTTTTGCAATGATTTTGTTTCATTCTTTTACAAACTACCCATTGAAAAACACATTTAAAGACTTCGTTCCTTAGAGAAAAGTAAAAAAATATAAAAATAAACAAAAAATATAAAAATAAACAAATCATTACGAACAAAAAGTAGTCTATAGGTTATGCTGGTTTTGAACCCAGACAACAATTTGTTTAATGACCACGAGACCAAATGAACTCTTACTAATTTGTCTTCAAATTAGCTGTTAGTTGTGAGCTAGATGCAATATTCTATAGAATTTGAACCATATAGTAGGTATCATTAAGTTCAATATCGCAAAATCACTAGCAGTTATTAAAATGTGTCACAGAATACTAAGCGTATACAGCAAATTGTGATGTTATTGATGCGCGATTTTTTTTGTTAATCCACCCTCACCTTGGTTGTTTTAAGTAGTCTTATTGCATTTTGATACTCAATCTTTTAATACTCTCAACCTTAACGACAGTAGGATAATAATTAAAAAAAAAAACCCAAAGGAGTTTCTAATGCGTGATAAGGATCAAATTCGCTATTATTCAAGGAAATTTTACCCACTTGTTTAAAAGATATGTTCGTTAGACGAAATCATATCAGAAGTTCTATAATAATGCAAGAAATATGGCAGAAATCATAAATGGAAACAATTAAAAAAAAGAAATTGTTAACAGGTGGAGTGTGATTTTGAACTTTCGAACGCACCATTCATCGTCAATCTAGCATCGAACCGCGAAGCCACAGTAACTTGTTGAGAATATTACTTGTTAATACGCAATTCAATCTTAACGCTAACAAGATAATGACCAAAATGGCTTAACAAGATGATTTATTTAAATGGGGCGGGACTTAACACTTCGATGTGAGCGTGGTTCATACCGAGTGGGTCAGATAATGTAGGGCACAGACTGTACATATGTGGAGGCGATCGGCGGCGGCGACCTCTCGCGTCCGGCCCTGGTGCGAGCCATGGTACGGAGCGAGAGGGAATGGGAAGCCGTCACCTCCTTCTGCGAAGCAGTAATGCTCGCGAAGGAGGAGGCGGGGCGCGTGAGGGAGTGGCAGCCTCTGCGCCCTCACGCCCCTAGCCACCGCAGGAGGAGACGCCCCGGGCGTCGGGAGTCGATTGCGGACTCCCGGCCACCGTAGGCGCGAGCTTGCGGGTGGCGAGCAATGGGTAGCTCGCCGCCCGGTAAGGACCAGGCTCAGGTCGACGGCGCGTAGTGTTCCACGCGCGCCTCAAAGAGATGTCAGCAGCAGTGTAGGAGTCTACTAGGACCGATGCCTGCCGGGGTCGCGTGATTGTTCGAAAGAGATACCGTGACCCTGGCACATGGGCAACGGATGGAACACGGGTGGGTTTTAGTCAGTAAAAGTCTGACACGCCCAGAGCGGGAGAAGTCATATGATGATTTCCCATCCTGAAAAAAAAAAAAAAAAAAAAGACTGTACATATTCTGTGTCTAGACGAACTCAACGTTGGCCACTTTGCATATTTTTTGGGTTATTGAATATTGGCGGACTAAACGTTTACGTTATCCAAAAGGCCATGTTACCTTCTGATAACTTCACACGAAGAGATTTTATCAAAACATTGAAGAATTTCTATTACAAACATTCCTCAGCACATCAAAAATCGTATCCGAAATATAATACCAGAAGTAGAACCAACTGCTGCATCCAACCCACCTGTGAGTGGACGAAAAGTGCGTTGCGGCCTATGTAATTGGAAAAAAGATAGGAAAACCAAAGTTTTTTGCACAAAGTGCAGTGTACCAATTTCTGGAGAACACATGAAGCATGTTTGTACAAATTTTTATAACTAAATTTTATGTACTAAGTGTCTGAAGAATGTTGACAAATGTGATTTTACTCCAAAGAAGATATTTTTTGTTTTATACTTCTGTGATGATTGATCTCTCATTGCTATTCCGTTTATATAAGTATATTATAGTTGTGTAAGTAAATACAGAAAATTTTGTTTAAAATAAGTAAATATAAAAATTACAATGATTACCCTAAATCTTGTCACAAAACTAAGGAGAAATTAAGTATACTTTTGTAATAGCCTTTGTTTAAGTAAAATAAATAAATATTAATATTTGATTCAATAATATCTTTTATTATACATATAGAATCCGTATAAAAAAGTAAACATTTACGTTTATCATACAGTTCTGAAAAAAACTTATGACATTATACTGGGTCCAGCGGACCCGGTAGCGAGTACTTGTGCGACAAATTAGGACGCGAATCCCTAAGTGTTAAGCTTGTGGTATCTCTGTTAATTTTTTTGCTAAAAATAAAAAAATAAAAAAAAGACAGGTAGGCTTTTTTCCTGATTCCGGTTATATATATATATAACTCAATTTCATGAAAAATGTTAGTTGTGCCCTTTTTTATTAAAACGGCAGTATAGAACCCATGATTAAGCGTGGTCCAACTACTAGCTTGTTTTTTTTCTTCTTTTAGCTGAGGAAACCGCAAACCCATATTTATTCAAAGTATTTTCTGGAATTTTGCTGGGTAGGCAGATTTTTACTTTTGCCTACCCCGTCGGGAAATACAAGCGCGATGAACTTTTCAAAACTTTTTTCCGTAAAACTTTTCAATCATGAAAACGAACCAACCGAATAACAAACAAAAAATACACAAAATGTTTTCCCAATTTAACTAAAAGCTAAAATTACAATACTTTTGTTATTTTGCCGATACCCAATGAGCATTTACAGTTCAATCAAAAACTACAAGCGTAGGCTTTGCAAACGTTATAAAAAGTTTTATGAAATGTTTGTGGTTAATTATTGTTATTTTTATAACGAAAATTGATAGGAACAAACTAATTTTTTATAAGCCGATTTTTTTAATCGACTTAAAAAAGGAGGAGGTTATCAATTTGACTGTATGTTTTTTTTTACAAGCTTTTATTTACTTTCACCTGTCCCGTTGTCTGTAATCAAATCTTGCAAGTTAAATTTGATCCACTTTCCGGTGTCCGATTGAGCTGAAATTTTGCATGCATGTATAAATCAGATGACAATGCAATATTATTATGACATAGAGCTGATCTGATGATGGAACTGGAAGGTGGCCATAGGAACTCCGTAATTAAACGACGCAACCCCATCGAGTTTGGGCTCATTTGATTCGTCTTCACGAGTACTTTGAAATATAAATACATATACTAAAACTTTACACCTTAATTATTAAATCTTCCCGTTTGTATCACAGTCCCAATTTTATGAATAAAAGCGGGTTACATTATGATAGCAAGAGGGAAAAGAACGTGCTCAATGTTCTTAAGTAAACCGTCATAATGTAACACGCTTTTATTCATAAAATTGGGACTGTGATACAAACGGGAAGATTTAATAATTAAGGTGTAAAGTTTTAGTATATGTATTTATATTTCCTATTAAAATTCATTTATTTTTAACTTTTTAGTTAATTTTATTAACAAATAATAAAAGCTTGTTTTTAAAAAAGGTTTTTTTTTTCTTTAATTTTATTTTTTTATGTTTGTTACCTCATAACTTTTAACTGGGAGAACCGATTTTAATGATTTTTTTTTGGTTTGAAAGCTGGTGCTTTACAAATGGTCCCATTTTAATTTGGTTCCATTCGGACAATGGGGTCCATGTGAAAACCATATAAGTCTTAACTTTTCATTAAATATTTGCGCGACAAATGAACAAATACCGT
This sequence comes from Aporophyla lueneburgensis, assembly GCA_932294355.1. Lineage (NCBI taxonomy): Eukaryota > Metazoa > Arthropoda > Insecta > Lepidoptera > Noctuidae > Aporophyla > Aporophyla lueneburgensis. Next base: position 32,163,832 of record OW028737.1, on the reverse strand, counting down.
ATGTTTGTTACCTCATAACTTTTGACTTGGTGAACCGATTTTGATGATTTTTCTTTACTTGAAAGTTGGTGCTTTCCAAATGGTTTCATTTTAATTTGATTTTATTTGGACAATGGGGTCCATGTGAAAACCATATAAGTCTTAAATTTTAATTACGTATTTGCGCGACAAATGAACGAATAACGCGATTACATTAGTGCGGAGTATCTACCACAACTAAAAAGTCAAAAATAAAAACTTTTTACAAAAAAAAACAACCGACTTCCTTAAAAAAACACTACAAAGTCAAAAATACCTTTAATTTCGAAAGTCGGTGTCTTAGGCTCTGTATTTAAGGTTTTTGCCACCGACTTCCGAAATTAAAGGTATTTTTGACTTTGTAGTGTTTTTTTTAAGGAAGACGTTTGTTTTCTTTTTGTAAAAAGTTTTTTTTTGACGGAAAATTTAACATATATAATATATATTAATCACTAAATGCTATGCTTTACATGATTCCTGCCCGCCGCTACTTGAGAATCTATTGAAAGATATAAATTGTTTTTCTCAGTAAGTTGTAATCATGATCACACACACATCTTGAGTAATTTATGCGGTCTACCCAAATGTCCTTTCTTTGGTATTGTTCGTCAAACCGGTGAGCTTCTTAAGTTCTGCATTGAGCTGTACGATTAGTGACAAATTTTTGCACTGACTCGACAGATCCATTCAGTCTGTCTGGCTCTTTCCACAAAAGACCATTTAAGACACCAATCTAGATGGTCTTCACATGATGTGACCAAAACTATATCTGGACTTTAAAAGAGACTGTGACTTCTGAGTTTATTTCGGCCTTTCTTCTTCGAGTAGTCAGTTACTTAGGAATCGCCGACCTCACCTAGTTTTAAAATATGATTGACATTTAAAAGTGTTTTTTCAAACCTACTTACACAAATAAAATCATTTATCATTAAAAACACAATATAATAAACCAACATATTTATATTTAAAATTAGTGTACAATGGGTGATCTTATCGCATAAGGCGATCTCTTTCTTAGCTTTTAAGGTTTTATATTTGTTGGTGCTCCTCCATAAAGGTTGAGTGCGTAACCTTTGGTATCACTGCGTGTATGACCTGACGCTTGGATGTTTATATAACTTGCCTTTATATGATAATCCGTTTGTTAGTACTTGTTTTTGAAATACTAGCTTCTGCCAGCGACTTCTTCCGCGTTAAATTTCTTGTTCCCCCGACCCTTCCCGTAGCGTCGAATCGCCTACCCGTGCGTTTTTCCCCGTTTTTGCAAAAATTTTTATTACTGCTCCGCTTTTTTTAGTTGTAGCGTGATTTTATATAAGTAGCCTTTCTCGATAAATAAGCTACCGAACACAAAAATATTTTTTCTGTTCGAACTAGTAGTTCCTGAGATTAGCGCGTTCAATCAAACAAACAAACTCTTCAGCTTTATAATATTAGTATAGATTTGCTGCTCAGACTTTCATTTTTCCAATAAGTTTTTACAGATTCACTTAAATTTAGTTTTTTATTCAGGGATCTTATTGGAGTTGGTAAATTATTCCAGCTGCGAGAACTATAATTGGAATATCATTGATCGAAAACTGGTGTTATGTCGAGCCATCGAAATTAGGTTACACGAGCAGAGTAGCTGTAGTGCTCGTGCCTTGGGCCTTTTTCTTTACACAGATATTCTGATTAGTGAGTTTGTATGATACCTACCGAACGATGAAAAGGTTTGACGTCGTTCAATTAAATACGGTGTCTTCATGCCTCCGGACTTATGCCACAGCAATAACGAGCACACGCATTATGTACACGTTGTATTAGATGGAAAACGAGGCACGGCACGTATACAACATCACAATAATTAATTTTAGTTCGTACAGGCTGTCCACCAATCTCGTCTTTAATGTGATAATCAGAAAGTCCCTCACACTATATGACACTTTAAATGTATAAAAAGCGGTTACGGTTTTACTACGTCATTAATGTGCGCCTCGAGATGAAATTCCAGATCGATGTTCTACCTAGGTTGCATACGAGTTCTAATATTATTATACTTTTACCAATGATTTTTATATCTGGTTTTACACATGGAATTGTTGTTTAATTGGTTTCTGCTGCCCATGGCCATAAACGTAAATTTTGAGGATTTAATTCTAGTTAGTTGCCCACAGACCACAAAGTACTTCTATCACGCTTCTCGTTTAGAGTACGCACAGCGAATGCTGTGTTACTAGCGATACACAAGACACACAATTGAGTGTCATCCACGAATATCATGTTATTTGAAGTTCTTAATTGCCGGAGATATGTCAACACTATACAGTAATGTTCCCTGAGAAACTCCTCGTATTAGTCATTGTGGAAGGGCAGATACAGTAGTATCACCAGACTAGCGACCCATACCTACTTCGCATGGTTTTACAATTTGATCCGGATTTCTTTGATCAAATAGAGTTTATTATTATTGTGTGTAGGTAAACACGTAAACCCTATGAAACAAATTTTCAAACCGCATCAAAAATTTGTGGCATATCTTAAAAGAACAACGCAGTCACATATTTGGATTATAAAAAACGAGTTTAATTCATATTATGAACAGAAAGAAAGAAGGATTTTTTTTTATTCTGCAAAAACCGAACACATATTGCGAGAAACAAAATAACATAAAATACACACATACAATGTATTTATTTCAATAAAAAAAAAAACACTTTAACTATATCGTCCATTGCTTGTTGATGTCAGGATTATTTACCAAAGATAATAGAAATAGACTGATGTTACGACACTGGCAATTATATAATAATTATAATGAAACACAAACAAAATGCCGATTGCAGCGTGCATTAATTACTATTAATAAATGTATATAGATATGTACAGATAGATAGGAAAGCCCGATATTCTCAAGTTAAGCTTGAATCACATATATTCTCCAGACATTTACCAACCAAGCAAACACAAAATAAACCAAACAAACGAACCATAAATTATCCAGAATCTCACCACACATGCAAATGATAGCTACAGGACACAAAAAAGTAAAAAAAAGCAGTAATAATTTTTCATTCTAATAAGTGGTACTCGTTTCCGACCGCTTGCCTCCATGATGGATTGAAATAATTCCACGCGACACCATCAAATCGCCTGACAAATGGTCTCCTATAGAAAGAGCTGTATATTTTTAACCCCTAACGTTTTTTTTCCCCTTTTGTTTGAATATCCAATTGATTTGGTCGAACGTGACCTGTGTTTATGGTAGTGTTTGTAATATCCATAAAATGTTATGGAATGGTGTGGGAGTTCTTGGAGTAAAAGTTATGGGGCATTAGAGTGTTTTTACTAACTTCAGAAAAAGGAAGCCTCGCTGAAAAAAATATTGTACACTCTGAACAATATTTTTTTCAGGGAGGTTCAGAGGGAAGTAGGGAGGCAATTTAAAATACCTGGCAATATTGCACCTACGTATTGGTTATCAATATCGAAAATGAATGGAACAAAAAACCCAAAAACCATTTCATTATTTGATAGGCGAAGGTCAATGATCATAATTATTGGTCAGCTGGTTTTATAATTTTTCGTGGATCTTAGACGTACACGGACACGTTTTATAAGTGTTACTAACAACAATATAAATCACTGTGTTCGAATTTAATAAATATTAATAAAAATAAAACATTTTAACTAAAACATAACACTCATTTGGTTGTCTTAATGTAGATGTCATAGTGTCATTAAAAGTTTTGAACAAAAGATGTATGAATTGATGACAAAAAAAAAACATTTTTTTTTTATATAATTCTTTTCGAGCCATGTGGACATACGGAATAGCATCATCCCATTTCTTCCCATGGGTGTCGTAAAAGGCGACTAAGGGACTTACTAGAGAATGGGCAGCAGCGTTCTCTATGCATTTTATCACCATACTACGATCGCCAAACCGCCTGCCAAGCGTGGCGATTATGGCGAATACCCCCAGATTGGGAAAGGCCTACGTCCAGCAGTGGACGTCTTTCGGCTGAAATAACGAATGATCATGAATTAATTTCGATACTGATAGCAAACCCGTATTTCCAACAAATATAAATTGGCCTTGTATGTTTGAAAAGTGAAACAGTAGAAGTCGGCACCAAAACAATTTCAAATCAAACCCACCCAAAACCTTCTACATTGTAGGGGTCTACTAGGACCGATGCCTGCCGGGGTCGCGTGATTGTTCGAAAGAGATACCGTGACCCTGGCACATGGGCAACTGATGGAACACGGGTGGGTTTTAGTCAGTAAAAGTCTGACACGCCCTCCCGCTCCGCCCAGAGCGGGAGAAGTCATTTGATGATTTCCCATCCTGAAAAAAAAAAAAAAAAAAAAAACCTTCTACATAAAATAGGGAATTTAATTTCATTCAGAATCGAATGGAATAAAATAAATAATCTGAAACATCTGTTTCAACAACATTTTTTAATTAAAACATCCCGAAGGTCATCCAATAAGCAATTAATTAAATGAAAATATTAATTTGTCTAACGAATTCATTCTTGTGTCCTCCAAAAAAGTTCTTTCATTATAATTTGAAGGGAATTCATTCAATTAGCGTCCAAGGATCATTGACCGGGACAAAGTATTGTAAAACTATTTTGAAGTGGTTTAATTTAATTGTAATAATCTTATTCTGTTTATTAAAATTTTGCTATCCTGGTAATTTGTGAGAGTTTTTGTTTTCACAGTTGGTTTAGAATGTTGTTAGGGTACAGTAAGTGGATATTTTTAAAACAAAACCCTTTATAAAATCATTATAATATCTGTCTGAATGTCACAGGAAAGGAGAAGGGGACTTCTGGGCCCAGCAGTTAACTAGTTGAAATGTATATAAAAAAACCGTTATATTTTTCTAAATTCCTGTGATTTCCTCACAGAATATGGTATCATGTTTCTACCTAGAAAGCGAGAAAACTTAAATTAAATTAATGAAACTAAATAATCGATTATGAATAAATCGGTAAAATCTGAGAATATGTATGCAAGTCGAGTGACAAGTGCATATCAAGCTTTCGTGGAATCGATTGAATCGATTTATAGTGAATTTTTTTGTTCCGGCAACACTTGTGCCTGACATCCGTCACCGTCAGTCAGTCACTGACTGACAGATGCACTTGTTTGTTTTCTTTCGTTCTGAGTGCGCCCGTATTTTCCTTGTTTTATTGTTTAAACCCACGACACCTCGGCTTTGCATACTACCTATAACGTACTATTTGACGGATCGTGCTACTATAAATTACCTGGCTCTCTATTTTGGATAACTGTTTACGCCTATCGATTGGATATTGACGACATGGATTGCTGTGTAAAGTGTAAACCTCACTTATACTATAATGGGGAAGATTTCATGGTCAGAGGGCGCCACACGTATGATCTATTTACATTCTATGGTTCGGAGCGGTTCATACGAAATATTTTATTTACAATTTAAAATTTTATAAACCTGGGTATATGTATATATAAATTTTATTTACGTTTAAAATTTACCCAGGTTACAAATATATTAGATATTACAGTTTGAGTGTCACCAAATATTTTTGATAGTTCGAAATTACAATAGTTACGTCTCAATTTCATTAATGTTAATAGAAACTGGTCTTCCACACTTAAAGATATCACATTTCCTGATTTATAACACAGATTATAGGCCATAAGGCATAAAGTATTCAAAACAAATTTAAATTTTTTGTACGTTTCAAGTCCAGTATAAAATTTTACTGATGTGTCATCAAAAAGTAGTTCCTCTGTAGCAAATAATCTCAACAGAACAGAGGTTTGTGTCGATTTATTGTTAATATTCTGAATTTTATTATCGCTGTAACTTGCACACTGCTGTTCATTTATATTTGAAATTTCATTATACAGAGTTCCGGTATCACTAAAACCTACGAAGTTCGGTGCGAATATTGTTTTTTTTTTAGGTTTCTATTCCGCAGTCTCTCTTCTCTAGCAGCTGCATAAGGCGGTAGAACCTTTGACCAAGGGAAAATAGATGGTATCGCATTCATCCTCAAAATTCGGCGCTCTAAATTGAAACCTGCAATTTACGCAATCATGATACATATGACATTGGTGAAAGATTTGAACAAAGACAAAATATAAGAATACACCTTCTCAGCTGTAGACGATTTCAAAGTTTTATAATCATTTTCTGTAAAATGATGTCCACATAATCGTAAATATGAAGATTGCGATTTCGCCAATTCTGACCGTTTTATTGCTTTAGCCCACAACCTTTTCCTATTTTTATCTTTTGGGCACAAATGATGACCATTTTCTTTGCATCCCGGCACTGCACACTTCGTCATTTTAATAGATTTAATACAAAAACGTGAAAAAGATCTAAAATATAACGATGCACAGATATGTATAGCGGATCATAGGAGTCGCGACACCTAGCGGGGAAAAATTGCAAAAATCTTCCCCATTCATATAACTTGGTTCCTGGATAGCCAAATTTCACCAAATTTTCAGTGAGGCTTTGTTATTATACCCTCTTACAAATTAGGCTAGTTTGATTCAGTTAATACCTGGGCCCAGGAATTTATGGAGTCATTCCCTTCTCCTTTACTCCACGTCTACTTTATCGATTCAGTTGAAATTATAGAAATATGTATTTCTGTAACCAAAATGTATACATGTTACGTTAAATAAATGAACGTTTAATGTGGGTGGCCATATTACAAAATTAAACAACGATAAAGATAAACAACAAAGATGAACAACAACGATAAAGATTTTTATTTTGCAGACCGTAAAGGGATATCAAAGGAAAACCTTGCGGCGATGGTAATTTAATTTCTTGAATAACTATAAACATAATATAGTATTATGGTTATTCAAGAAATGTAATGAAAAATTAACACTACGAGCCTTATCTCCAAAACTACGAAACCTAAAAATTCGTATTGATATTTGTTTTTACGTCTTAAAAATCTTCAAATAACGTGGTAAATCTGTCAATATAAACTAACATTAGCAGTTAGAATGTATGGGAAAACATGTTTTTCAACTCAAATTGTAAGTTTGTCGTTGAGGCTATTTCATTTCACTCGAAACCCCAGGCAACTTGGCACAGCTTTGGGACGGAACCCTTAGGGCACGAGTCCTATTCCTTTCATCTCTTTGAGGCGCGCGTGGGACACTACGCACCGTCGACCCAAGCTTGATCCTTACCGGGTGGTACTGCTTCGCAGAAGGAGGTGACGGCTTCCCATTCCCTCTCGCTCCGTACCATGGCTCGCACCAGGGCCGGATGCGAGAGGTCGCCGCCGCCGATCGCCTCCACGAGGACACGGCGGTGCTCCGCCCAGGCAGGGCACACCTCCACCGTATGCTCCACCGTGTCCTCCAGACGATCCTCGCAATGGAAACACCCGGACGTATCCTCCCGCTTGATCCTGAACAGGAACCCACCGAAGCACCCATGCCCGGTGAGAACCTGCGTCAGGCGGAAATTTGACCATTTTGGGTACTAAACGGTCAAATTCTCCCAATAAACATTGAACCTAATGCTACAGCGATTAAGTTGAAACTGTATTAAACAAATTTGACAGATTGTAATAGTTCGATGTGCTGGTGTGGGCGGACTTTAGGTATTTTACATTTCTGCTTGACTGTTGGGGGATAACAAACGTGATGTACCCTTCAAACAGGCAAACAACCACGCAGCTCTAAACTTGTTTCATGCTAAATTCAGAATTTAAATGGAAACTAAACCAGACCAGACGTGTTATGATTAAACTTTTGGAACTAAATTGCTCGAAAGGACGTACGTTTAAATGTAACGTATTGTTGGATATTCAATTAGTTTTAGGTTCAAAACTTTAGTAAACAGTCTGTAGTGTCGTAAAATACTGGAAAATTAAGCTGTATTTCTAAAATGACCGTGATGGGCAATTGGACTGAAAAGTTCTTGAGTGGCAACCGGTTACGGAATAGCTTTAGTAGGTAGGTTCCCTGATTTGTGGTCCAACGACTTGGTGATAAGCTGCTGGTTGCTGGAAGCACGAGAATTTTCGCTAAAACAGTAAATGGATGGATTAATGGATTTCTACTAGGATCATAATTTCAGCAGTTAGACGTCCACTGATGGACAAAGGCCTCCCCCAGTTGTGGGCTTGCCATATAATCATCACGCTAGGCCCCAGTTGTGGGTTTGCCATATAATCATCACGCATGGCCCCAGTTGTCTATCTATATCTATAATAAAACTGTAGAGAGGTCAATTCTGTACATTGAAAATATATTCAAAATTAATATTGGAGGATGAATGGTGATCGATACTGATGCCAAAAATGCAATCAGTAAATTTTTTGTCTGTCTGTCTGTCTGTCCGTCTGTCTGTATGTGCACGCATGGGTCAAAAACTACTGAAGGGATTTTAACCATACTTGGTACGATTGTAGTCCATACTCCTGGGCAGGTTATAGGCTATATAACATAACGCTAAGACACATAGGAGACGAGTAGTGATGATAAATTTGAAGCAAGTCGGATGAAAATGCGCTTTCGAGCTAAAAAAAAAATACCTGGATTAACACATAGGCTACTTTTTATACCGGTAGTAAAAACGTGGGATATTTCCGACCTCCACGCGGGCGAAGCCGCTGGCAAAAGCTAGTTTATAATAAATTGCCAAGTGCTTGGAAAGACTTGAAAACGGTATAATTCAAAAGTACACTTCGTAAATTGTTAATAGATAAAACATACTACAGTGTAACTGAGTTTTTAACGGACAATTTTTATCAAAAAACCTCATATTTTTAATGAATTAATTATTGTTTTGATAATGGAATAATTATGGTGTATTATCTATGATCTGGAATTTTTAATGTTTGTTTGTCTATTTATCTTCGGACCACGATTTTGTATTTCTTTGTATAAGCTGTTACTGACAATTTTAATTTTAATTTAACATGAGTATAACGTAATAATTAAGTTGAAAGTTTTAATGTACATTTGAATTTTAATCATTTTATTTAATGAGAATGACATAACTAATTTAATGTTCCAATAAGAATTTAAATTTCAACAATTTTATATAATGAAAATGTTCGCATGCCGAATGGTGAAATATGGCAGAACTCTGATGAAAACCTATTAATACCTACTTCTTATGTATAACCCATATTTGCAAATAAATGCTATTCTATTCTATTCAATTCTATTCAATTCTATTCTATTTATTCTATTCTTGGCAGGCGAGTTGGCGATCGCAGTATGATGGTAAAATGCACAGAAAACCCTGCTGCTCATTCTTTAGTAAGTGATCACTGCGACTCTACTGGGATCATACTGATATCAAAATGACACTGGACCCAGTGTAAATGTCGAGCTCTTTCAAAAGATTTATTCTGTTTGCTCTTTCAAAAATAAATACTGTCCGGGATCGGAACAATAATGATATTCTGAGTGCTATTAGTCCCGAACTAAACTAGGCTAATCCTGCATCTTCAGATCCAATACGGAGATTTACATTAATTTACATTGAGTACAAACATCTTATAGTACTAATACCAGCCTACTTCACTTTATCTAAGAATATGCTATTAGTTTGAGAATATGTCATGTGTCAATCACGAAATACTGGTCAAATATGTGCTGCTAAAACTATGATCTCGAGAGCAGTATTAGCCCAGTGGTAACGACCGTGATTTACGAGTTGTAGGTTGTGGATTCAAACCCAAGCTGGTATTGTACTTTGTGTGTAAATTATTTCATCATCACAGGTCTCAAAACGGTGAAGGTAAACACCGTGAGGAAACTGGCAAGTCTTGGAACCTTCGAAGATATGTGACATCTACCAACCCGCATTGGGCCCGTGTGGCTCTCTCCCTCTCACCGAGAGCAGGCCTGTGTCCCAGCAGTGGGAATATTTTAGGCTGCTGATGAAAACTATGATATTGAGTTTTGTTATAGTCTTGGCTATAGAAAATATACATGGTAGTAAAAAGTGGATTCAACACAATCGTGGAGAATTCACGCTACAACGTTCGTATGAAAAGTAATCGCACCTTTATTCCATTTCATATTGTGAAAGTTAAATAGCGATGGTAGCCGTATTACCTTGGGAGATTGTGTCTGAATAGAACTGCCCATTCTTGAAGAACAAATCAAGAGAAAGCACTAAAGCAATGGTCGATGACATATATATCTGTCATCTTTAGGCAGCTGCAGCAGCTGTTCTATGCGTGGTAGCTGCCTGGGTCTGGGAAAGACTGAGATGCTGTCTGCTAATGCTCTCTATGGCCAGCCATGCTGAGCCACATTACAGACAGGAGTATGTGGCGACTACATCAAAGTCAATCAGAGTGTATAGTGAAGTGCAACCAAAAAAAGCAGAGTACTGTTGACCGCCAGCAAATTGAGAGGGAGTGACCAATAGGTTTAATCGGGGGACACAACAGTGCCCCCGCCAATATATATTACCAGATAGCCGCCCGGTGCTATGCTTATACCCATAAAAAAATATAAAGAAACTAGCTTCTGCCCGCAACTTCGTCCGCGTCAAAAATATCATCCATTTTTCGTTTGCTGCTCCGTTCTTTTTGACTATAGCGTGATATTATATAGCCTTCCTCAATAAATAGGCTATCCAACACAAAAAGTATTTTTCAATTCCAACCAGTAATTCCTGAGATTAGCGCGTTCAATCAATCAAAGAAACAAACTCTTCAGCTTTATATAATCTGTATATATAAAATTCAAAGTCCTGAGTGACTGACTGACTGACTGACTGACTGATATATCAACGCACAGCCTAAACCGCAGGTCGTAGAGACATGAAATTTGGAGGGTGTGTTCTATGTGAAGAGTAGGTATCCACTAAGAAAGGGTTTTTAGAAATTCTACCCCTAAGGGGATGAAATGGGGGGTTGAAGTTTCTATGAAACTTTTTATTCTCTGGGTCGATTGACACAAAAATTGGTACACATACTCACACATATTAAAATTTAGAGTTGGCGTCCCAGTTATGTTGCTGCGTAATTGACCCTGAGTGAAAACCTGAGTGAATATATTGCAACGAAATGTTATTGAGGCAACTATAATGACAGGTTGTTCCAGAGAGGAGTCTGTGTTTATTCCGATTATTCCTCTAACGCCATCGAACTACCCCTTCGAGTTCAAAAGAGTGCAGTTTCCCCTCAAAGTCTGCTTTGACGTGACCATAAATAAATCTCAAGGCCAAACACTTAATTTAACAGGGTAGACTTAAGGGAGAACTGCTTTTCACACGCTCTGGTGCAGACCAGCAGCCTGGTGATTCAAGCACCTGAAGTAAAAAAAAATATTGTTTACAAAGAAATACTGCGGTAGGCATAGTATTTCGTTTTAAACAATATTAATTGTTTATTATCCTAAATAAATCTTTTCACACACGCTTTAAGTTCTATTAAAACTATACTACTCTCATCCCAGAGTCCCAGAGATTAGTTAAGTTTTACGAAGAACTTCGTCCTATTTGTTTGGGATATTGTCAGTTTGTATATTAAATTGAGAGGTAGTGTGAGCGCGGATGTTCGTTTCTGAAAAAATAATGCCGCGGACAGAAGCTATACAAAATAAACCAATGAAATAAACACAGGCAACAAAAATCTGTTGTAATTATATTACATGCATACGTGTCGAATTCATAAAGATGTTGCTATACACTATTCTATGGAGCTCTTAAATTTATTCAACCCATCTGGTCCCCGTCGCACACACTTATCCTCAAGGTGGGTGCTTCAGCAATGCTACCACGAAATCTCAATCCGGCCAAGTTGTGCAATGGGACCAGGTCACGTGTGAAAACCTCACATCAATACGTGGTAGAGGCTCCGCCATTGTATTTACTGGCTGTGCTCAAGGTGAATCGGTGTACTATATACCGCAGATACCACTAATACCGTTGGAGTACCCATTTGAGTTTAAAAGGCTGCAGCCCCCTTATGGTATGTTTCGCAATGATGATTAATAAGTCTCGGGGACAGTCACTTAAAACAGCGGGATATCATCTTAGAGGGGACTGCTTCTCGCACGGCCAGGTTTACGTTGCCTGCTCGAGAGTGAGCTCATCTAGCAGGCCGGTTGTATTAGCACCTGAAGGTAGAACCTCTAAAGTAGTATATAAAGAGATACTTTAAGTATAAACTAAATAATAAATAGTCTTTAACCCCTGTGAACAGCAATGTAAGTAAAATCGTCATTTGAATAATTTAAGTAACATTTTTTTTCGAATTCCCAGGGAATAAACAGAACTTATATTTTCACTTTAAAGTTGCCTTCAAATTTGGCATGCAAGTAGGTATTTTGGCGTTCCGTTATATATTCCGTCAATATTGTTATGTTTAAGCAATATTTATCCTACTACAATCAATTATCAATCCGAAGGCTGCTCCTTGGATAACACAAAGCAAGCAGTGCAATAACCCATTCTTTACCTGGATAAACACAAAGGGTACTTTTAATCCTGGTAATACGATATGGATATGGACATGGGATATTTTACGACATCCACGCGGGCGAAGCCGCGGGCAGAAGCTAGTATTAGTATAGATTGTATTTTTTGCGATTTCATGTATGGTACAGTACTGAAAATTGTTCATAACGATGACCTATTTTCGGGTTCCCAGTATGAGACAAAGCCTTTGCCCTAAATTGTGACAGTTACAATCCAGCCAAATGTTGATCATAATTCTAATCACGTATCAGAAAGCTTGCGTGACCCACATTCTATTTATACGTTGTCGCCAAAATAAATGGTATTTTTCCAGACCAATAAATAGCTGTATGTTTTTCCAATAAATTAAAAGGGGAAAATATTTGCCGTGTTAATGGTTGACTATCGAGCGGAAGCGCGTGTTTGATGGGTCTCGGTATTGAGTGTAAGTTAGAAGTTATGAACGAGCGGTTCGATCTATTTGATAAGTTTTAAGAAAAAAGGTGACCAATGTAGTAAATAAGAGTTCAATGAGTAATGTAAGTAATGTATAAAATATATTAGTAAATTTGTGAACAGTTAAATAAAATAAAAATAAAATATGACCAACGGGTTCTTCGCAAGCCAAAGATAAGTTAATTAATGAACTAGATGCATTCTGCAAGGTCTGGATAAAGGTGGATCAGGAAAAGGAAGATCTTTGGCCAAGTGACGGTTAAATAAAATAAAATTAGAATCGGACTCGTGGCATGACAGTGGCAAATCGTACATAATTCTCCAGTTTTCTCCAAGGTGGACGTGTGCTTAACTCCCAAAATTCGCAAGTTATATTTTAATTAAAGCATTTCATGTTTAAATATCAAAGCTTCAAGGTCGTTTCTATGTTCAATGAAGAACGTGGCCTTGCATGAAAAACAAGATGGATTATGCATAATTATGATTGAAGAGAGATTTCACCTTGTTACTAGGAGTAGGGACATGTTTTCATAAAATAATGAGAGTATTCGTGTTGTCTGTTGGTCCATATTTCAGGAGCGTAGAAAAATGGAACAAATTATAATAAACGTAAGGATTCAAGGAGTATTCAAGGAGCAGAATATAAAACAAAGTGTGTGCAGGTTATGGCGCTTTATTTTGTAAGCAAATAAGGCGTAATTAAAATACAGATGAAAAATTAAATACGTGTTTTAAATGGTGAACCATTTAAAACACGTATTTAATTTTTGAAAGCATTGTTTAATGTTATGAGATTTCTGGTATGTTATGTATAGGCATAAGTGTTTCATATAATGATGATAAAGTATGACAGGATAGTTTGTTTACAAAATATGAAATGTCAATACAAATGGACCGAAAATGTCCTTTGATTTAAATTTGTTAATTATCCAGTTAATTATTTATAATAACAAATGTTTGCTTCCGTCCATCGTGACTAATTTATGGTCGACAGAATAAACATTATGAATTTCCTTTAAATTTCTATGTTCACTTCGTTTGAAGTGTAGTTGTATTTTCATGATATATTTGACATTTTACATATTGGTAGTTGTTTATATGCATAAAAACATAACTCGTTTGATTTACCATGCTTGTGCTGATTTTGTATTATTTATTATGATTTTCACGAATTCATTTATTCATATAATTTTAATACGGGGAGTGGTTTCAGATGAGTGATGATACCTGAAAACGTTAACTATGCTATTCTCTAAGAGACAATGTCTTTGTTGTACTCTACAACGGGCTCGACATTGAGACAGCCTTGAGATCAACCGAGTGTGCTGATTCGAACAGTATTCACAAACGCAGTTATTATCATCGACCAATTCTAGACTGTTACCTCCCGTCACTGTTTTGAAGATGAATAAGGCCTTGCACCAAACTTTAAATCATTATCATGAATCTCGACTGAGAATTTGATGAGTTATAAATATTTAAGTTGAGTAGTTCTAGCTTACTATCGTCGCAACCTCGAGCGTTAGTGTAGCTCTCATTGTTTAGTGAATACCACAATGTTATTTCATTGTGGCGATGGCGGCAGCGGTGCATGCAAGACTGTATATCCTTAGAGAATAGCACTGCAGGATCTCTCATGCATTCATTTTTAAGAGTAACCATGGAGCTTCTTGCCAGTTCTTCTCCATAGACATTAACAAATTGGAACCGTGCACCTATTTTTTGACGTTTCATATGCGCCCATGTAAGTTTGTGTAAAATAAACATATTTTGATTTGATTTGATGCCAGATTCATGCAGTACAAACTTATAAAGGACGAATTTCAAAAACAACATTATATAATTACCAAAATAAGTATCTATTCTTCCCTAATCCAGATTTGATCATAATTACGTCAAAAACTCAAAAAGAAATCATTACAATTTTCACTGAACGATAAGTGCCTACTCCTGTCCCCAAAATCACTGAACCTTCCCAAAACCATGATAAATAGACATTTATCTCTTATAATTTAGGGCTGCGCATATCCAAACGGTCTCAATTTCTCTCATTGATTGATTACGTCTACCGAGGGACACCCCTAGCCGGATTCGCACATTTTTCAAACTGTGACGTCCCTGACAATGGCTTTATTGAATGACGCTATGTAAGATTGATAGTTTTGTTAATTTCGTACTTGTAGCTAGAATGTTTTTGAGTTGGTGTAAGGCTGTGTCAGGACTTAAATACCGGTAGTTTTGGGAACCGGTACCATGGGTCTTAGTGTGATACCGACACCCAAGTAGTGTTTGTACTGGTACTGAACGTAGTATTTGTACCATTCATACTAGTACAAGAAGTAGTACTTGTATTATTAGTACTGTAAAATGACGTACTACATTATTGTATTTTTGATACTGATACAAGACGAAGTACACACCATTTATACTGGTACCGAACTTAATACCTGTAATATTGGTATTTCTAATCAGTATCGATATCGTAAAGGTACAAAAAGATTTTTTCCTTAAGTAAGAGTGAGAAAAGTACATAGTCAATAAAAGGATCGTTAATAGGTATTAGAAAAATAGCTTCAAAGTTGTCAATCGTAAAAGGAATCACGCAGGTTCCTTGTACAATTAAGAGATTTCTGAACTTTCTTCTTAGGAACCTGAATTTGAAACTGGTACTTGTAAGGTAGGGTACTGGTACCCAGGCACCGAAATGGCAAGAACTGGTACAGAACTTGTACTTTTGGTACCGGTTCCAAGCCCTGATATAGACAGACTTAGTCCAAACAGTTTAATACTGGTACCGATTCCCTTGTTCACAAGCTAAACTAAATTTAAGTTCAGTGCATCTTTTTCTTTGTTTTTCATTAAGAAGAGGATAAAAGATTTTTTTTAGTTTAGTCCTGTCAAATTAATCAGCGCCTGTCACTACTCTATACAAGTATAGACGTGATTAAAAACTTGCCTACTAAAATTACGTCAATTTACGTCAAGCGCTGATTAATTTGACAGGACTAAACTAAAATTTATCTTCTGTCCTTTCCTTAATGGAATAGAAAGAAAAAGATGCACTGAACTTAAATTTAGTTTAGTTTGTGAATAAGGGAATCGGCACCAATATCGCTGTACAAACTCTTATCAACCAACGAAAAAAAACGGAGGAGGTTCTCAATTCGACGCGTATTTTTTTTTTTAATTTTTTTTTTATGTATGACCACGCATAACTTTTTACATAGTGGTCCGATTGTGACAATTGTTCTTACTATTGGAAAGGGTATACTCCCAAGGTGGTCCCATATAAATTTGGAAAACAAAATCGAACCCTAAGGGTCGGAAAACAGGGGATGATTAATCAATCATCCCCTGTTTTCCGACCCTTAGGATAGGATATAGGAACAATCAGTGATTGAACAATCGTTCAATCACTGATTGTAATGTATAAACACGCATAACTTTATACAGAGTAGTCCGATTTTGATAATTCTTTTTGTATTGGATAGGAAATACCTTGCCAAGTATTATTAGTACATTAAAGCCACAAAAAAATATAACATAAAAACCTTTTAACAAAAAATTAAATCGCCGAAAAACTGAAAAGTATAAAATAATAAACCTTAAAATTTTGAGTCGGCGCTGAAAAATCAATGAACAAGGATCACTCAAAGCGCCGACTCATCATTTTAAGGTTTATTATTTTATGCTTTTCAGTTTTTCGGCGGTTTAATTTTTTGTTAAAAAGTTTTTTTAAGTACATTTTGACTTACACGACGGTATAGTCAAGGTCTATATTACTTTAGATAGTTACAAACACCACTACAGAACAGTTTTTTCTATCATGACAAATGAATTTGGCGTTCTCTCAAAACTGTTTTTCAGCACATTTTGGCAACATTGACTATGTTTTGTGGCGAATTTTGTATTCACAAAGTGATAGTCTTGACTTTGGCTATGCACTAGCTAAGTTTGAAGTTCTTGAAGAAACGAGGCCCGAGGGAGCGTTAGAGCATTTTATTTACTCTGAATATTATTTCTCCAGGGAATGTGTAGGTTTTCAAGTTGTAATGCTCATGTAGTTTTAGTAACTAGCGAGTTTGGTTTGTCTTGAAGTTTACTGAAGTAATTGGTTTTGCTTTACTTCAATTGACTTGGTATGCGCTCATTAGCACTTCTAGCAATCCATAGAGCTGTTATTTAATATTTGTACGTGTATTATGGACGTCTTAATTATTTTATCGTCTTAAATTTTAATATTTACTTTGAAGTCTTAGTATGACTCACCATTTTGCAAGCATTAACATTTAAATAATGAAGATAAGTTAGAAGTATAAGTTACAAGTTAAGAGAATAGTGGTAGCCCAGTGGTATTAGCCTTGACTTTCGAGTTGTAGGCCGTGGGTTCGAACCCAGGCAGGCGCTTTTCTTTGTGTAATTAATTTCATCACCACTGCTCTTAAAACGGTGAAAAAACATCGGGAGGAAACTGGCATGTCCTAGGACCAACAATTCGAAGATATGTGACATCTACCAACGCGCGCTGAGCCCGCGTGGTGGATTACGGCCCACTCCCTCTCACTGAGAGGAGGCCTGTGTCCCAGCACTGAGAGCATTATAGGCTGCTGATGAATCAATGCAAGATAAACACTATAATAATATAATAATATAATTTATTCACCAAAATAAGAACACGTATTACAAAAAACTTTTTAACAAAAAATTAAACCGCCGAAAATCTGAAAAGCATAAAATAATACCTTAAAATTATGAGTCGGCGCTTTGAGTGATCCTTGTTCATTGATTTTTCAGCGCCGACTCAAAATTTTAAGGTATTATTTTATGCTTTTCAGATTTTCGGCGGTTTAATTTTTTGTTAAAAAGTTTTTATTTTATATTTTTTGTGGCTTTAATGTACTAATAATACTTGGCAAGGTATACCCTATCCAACACAAAAAGAATTATCAAAATCGGACAACTCTGTATCAAGTTATGCGTGTTTATACATTACAATCAGTGAGTGAACAATCAATCATCCCCTGTTTTCCGACCCTTAGGGTTCGATTTTGTTTTCCAAATTGATATGGGACCACCTTGGGAGTATATCCTTTCACAATCGGACCACTATGTAAAAAGTTATGCGTGGTCATACATAAAAAAAAAAAAAAAAATATATACGCGTCGAATTGATAACCTCCTCCGTTTTTTTTCGTCGGTTGAAAATGGAAGATGACAATATACACTAAGTAATGGTTTAAAGTAATACATACATTTTGGGACTATCTGCATCCGAACTAGGTGGTAAACCTGTATCTCGGATTGCATTTGATCCCCGTACATAAATTTTGATCATTTGATGCCATGTTTAAGGTTGTACACATTTAATAAGATTGCCATGTTATCTAGAAAGTTGGAAAGTATGCACAATCACAATGTAAGAGAAAAATATAAATGTGGTGTGAAGCTGTTTCTTTGTCTGTGTTCATGTGATTGAGTATATGATCATGTGTGTGTGTGTGTGTGTGTGTGTATGTGCGTAGTTAGTTATTTTGTAAACACTACAAAATAACTACTGATATAACATAAAAAAACTTACACAACTCACCCTACTTTTACTACTGTTAACCTTTTTTACGGCCCTCGACTCGATGTACCGGAAAAATCTTCACGTTAATGACCACTCAAGCCTTTTATTGTTCCCGTTAGTAAAAAACTGTGTCTTTTCCTCTTCGATTTCGCGATTGCAACTCTACAGAATAATTGCTTCCTCTAAGAGTTCAGTTCGGGTGAAAGCGAAGTCGATAGAAAGTCGGAAACGTTTTGTTGCAGTCGTG
Organism: Aporophyla lueneburgensis; assembly: GCA_932294355.1. Taxonomy (NCBI): domain Eukaryota; kingdom Metazoa; phylum Arthropoda; class Insecta; order Lepidoptera; family Noctuidae; genus Aporophyla; species Aporophyla lueneburgensis. Next base: position 32,145,097 of record OW028737.1, on the reverse strand, counting down.
TTTTACTTGAAAGGTGATTTGTCTGATTTTGGACTCAGCGCATATAGGAATAGGGTTTGTTTGTTTGATTGAACACGCTAATCTCAGGAACTACTGGTCCGAATTGAAAAGTTATTTTTGTGTTGGGTAGCCTATTTATTGAGGAAGGCTATAAGTTATATAAAATCACGCTACAACTAAGAGGAGCGGAGCAGTAATGAAAAATATAGCAAAATCGGGAAAATCGCATGGGTAGGCGATTCAACGCGACGGGAAGGGTCGGGGGAACAAGAAATTTAACGCGGACGAAGGCGCGGGCAGAAGCTAGTACATGAATATAATGTGTAGGAATAACTTAACTGACTTCAGAAAAAGGAGGAGGTTATCAATTCGACTGTATTTTTTTTATGTTTGTTACCTCTTAACTTTTGACTGGGTGAACCGATTTTGATGATTTTTTTTATTTGAAAGCTAGTGCTTCTCGAATATTTTCATTTTAATTTGGTTCCATTTGGATAATGGGGTCCATGTCAAAACCATATAAGTCTTAAATTTGCATTAAGTATTTGCGCGACAAATGAACGAATAACGGGATTAGATTAGTGCGGGGTACTAAAAATAAAAACTTAAAAAAAAATTACAACCGACTTCCTACAAAAAATACTACAAAGTCAAAAATAACCTTAATTACAGATCCTAAGACACCGACTTCCAAAATTAAAGTTATTTTTCACTTTGTAATATTTTTTTGTAGGAAGTCGGTTGTTATTTTTTTTTTGTAAAAAGTTTTTTTTTTATCAAGAAGTTTAATTTTATTTACCTCTCTGGTATAAATAGGAACATTTCTAGTTAGGTACTTCTTTTCGAGTGATTTTGGATTAGTAGACGTTGCAGGGTTCGATCGATTGAGTTAAACTATGATTGCGGTGGTTGGTCCACGAATGCGTGAGTTATCTTTACATACCAAGACCCCTCTGTGACACGGAAAGCACGTTAACCTGACAACCAGTCTTACATAGGGGTAACGTACTACCTAATAGCTAGGTTGTAGAAATCAAATAGGCAGTCATTCCATGTGAAATAGTGGTAATAAGCTGCATCTGGTTATCACCATCAGTAGCCCATAGCTTTCCCACTGCTGGGACACAGGCCTCTTCTCGGTGAGGAAAAAGGAACGTAGGTCGCTGGCTGTCCGTTGTAACATGCTGGCCCGCAGGTTTGCACGTTGTACGAAACCAGTGAAAGTAACGCTGTTCAAAGCTTACTGTCAGTGTTTCTACACGTGCAGCCTGTGGGTCAACTTCACTCAGCGGACATACAGCGTTCAATATAACAATGCACTGAGAGTGCTGCTGCGGCTGCCGTGGCGTAGTAGTGCGTCAGGGATGTTTGCAGATAATAATATTGATGGATTTGCCGCCATTATTAGAAATAGGTGTGCATCCCTGATGACTCGTGTTCGCGGCAGCACCAACAGTATTCTCAGTGTATTCGCAGATCGGTGGGATTCCCCGATGCTGCAGAGATGGATACGGCTCCATGCAGAATTGTAAGTGTATATTTGTTTCTGTCTGTAACCTACTAACACTAGATGTTAAGAAAAATTGTTACTAACCCTATGGACTCCGGTCTGAAATAAAAATGTTCTATTCTATTCTATTCTATAATCCACCACGCGGGCCCAGGCCCAATGCGGGTTGATAGATGTCACATGTCTTCGAATCTGGTTATACTGGAAGCCAATATAGTGGAAAAAGGGTAAACAGTTAATGACTTTTTTCTGGGTCACATCGCTAGGACAATTTTATTTTATCATGCATCCTAGAGCTCCATCGACCGTGTTAGTCACAGTATTATTTGCATCCTTGTCACGTTTCCTTGGCCCATTTTCAAAGACAGTCGCATATGAGTAGAAAGTTATTTCATAACATAACATCACGCCATGTTTCCCCGAAGGGTAGGGCAGAGGTGTACTTATAGTAAACCAACATTTCGCCTGTTATGTTTAAGTCCCAGCTAATAGGGCGCGAGCCTTTTGCGATCAACAGAGCGCAAATCCAGAATCCGGGCTGCTACTGTGAATCCTAGATGAAAAAAACACTGAATAACACTTAGCTCGACCTGGGAATGGAATCCAAGACCTCATGCTCAGCAGAAGCGCTTGCTACCAATAGACCAAGGCAGTCCAGTTATTTCATATATCCAAAAATCTCATGAACTCTTTATTACTGGATGACAAGACGATAAAAGTAACTGCTATAGTCCGTCGCAACATTAAAACCACACCTTAACATTTTAAGGTCCCGCAGCGAACGAGGATACGGTCGTCCGTCACTTTTGAAGTGTGTCAGTCACGCAGTCGCTGCCAAATTGAGTCAAGATTTATTGGAATTGGGACGTCATTGTCTCAAAGGCTTTGAGTGTAATCAATTTTTATTGTCTTTCCGCTTGCGATTAGGGCTGTTGACAAAACAAAAGTTGTTGGCATGTTTTGTTTTTGTTTGCTTTTAAAGTTTGTAATTGTATTTATTTATTCAGACAACAAGATATATTTTATAAGTAAAAATGGTGTTTAAAACTATATTAGTTCATGCATTGTTTCACTTTATTTCATTTTTTAAAGGTGGGATTGTCATACCTGTCTGCACCGAAGATGCTGTGGATGCTTATTAAGAAGGTTGCTTACGCATACTGTGTAGCAAAGATTTCGTTTTTTGCGTAGAATGGCCGCAAAACAATCTGTGCTGGAAAACGGAGGGAGTGTCAGCAGCATCCTTTGCGTATATGCTGTTCATAGCCTGCTGGAGTAAAATGTCTTATAAATAGCAATAGGGGTAAATAACCACATGTTTACCTCTCTTGTGCAGGGGGCAAATCTGCGAGGTAGCATATTAGCCCACTTACATAATTTTCAAAATGACGTTAAATTGAATGTGTCTTGAATTAAAAGTGATTACAAAGATTGTTTATATTTGAAAATGATTTTTATTTTGTTAACAAGGCTTCTAAATTATTTAAAAGTTTTGCATATTGCTTCAGAGCGGATAATTGAATTCTAGTTGGTCAAATAAATTATGAAGCACGAAGCCAAGGTCAAATTAATGTGTAATTACAAATTATGTTGCTAAGTTTAATTATGAAACCAATTACAGTTGGGCGCCTTTGAAATAATTTTTAATTTCCTACCAATTAAGTAAGAGGACAATCTTGTTTTCTATTTAAAATTGACGATAACCTAAAAGCTAAATGAATGGCCTGTCTATAGTTTTGAGATAATATAATTGCCCTTTGACCTTTGTCGGCTTCGAGGTAATTATATTTGTGTTGTAAGGTCAATAAACTTTCAACCCTTATCCCGAAAAGTTAGAAGGGAGGGAAGTTTTAGTTTTATACGGAAAATACTTCTTTGGGATGCGGTTATGTGTTATAAAAGTGTGTTGCTGCAAACCACAACACGTTTATTTTTAACCTGCTTCAGGCACTCTCACAAAGTTAACTCTTTGTTTATACGCTATTTTCAAACATAATATTAACATTATGTTGAAGACTTGTGAAGAGAAAATAAACTTTTTTTTTATTACACACGGATGAGTGGCCAGCTGCGGGGTGAGACCTTTTTCCAGCAGTAGGCTGATTCAGTTTGAAAAAAAAACACTAGTCAAAGTAGGACAAAATTCTCATTGCAGGGCACTCATAACCTTCGTTTCATCAACATAAAAGAAAAGACGTTTATTTGCGGCAAATATGACGCACAGTTAGACCAGAAACATACAGAAATAAAAAATAAGATGTGGGAAAATATGCGTCATATCCACGCAAAACGGCCATCACTCAGCATAATGCTGTGACCCTATGCGAGACAGAGCCCCAGCGCTGGTTTTCTGTGACAGCCGGCGCTGACGTTATGACGTCGATCGGTGCAGCAAACAATCAGTACAATAAATACTAAAAACACTTTCGTGCTTTTAAATATTTAGAAAAAAATACATACACATATTTACATATACATATAATGTCACATTTTCATCGCATAGTAGAGAGAAAATACAGAATGACACTGCTAAAAACAATAACCAAAATTCAAAACTACATTACCAGTTATATTTTTGGTCTGGTCTATGTCAGAATAAGGTCTCTTTGCAAGGCACTTACTATATCCTCCGTACCATCTACACTAAATTTTTATACAAAAATCAATCTCGACAGATGCATGCATTATCACATGTTAATCTTGTTGTTCAAATTCTTATTATTTTCATTTACATCATTTTATATTGTCCAATTACTTATTTAAACCTACACGTAACCGTTAGACCAGTGACCAAACATTCCGGTTTCTGACCATTGTTCACGGCAATCATGATATTTTAATGTGGAATGGTTCTGATTGTTCAATTACCTTCCTCGGCAGGACGAGGTCTGGTGTATCCGGGTCGAGGCCTCGTAGTTCAAATGGGGACCTGAAAACGAGGAAAACTAAAAATAATTTAATCTAAAAGGAAAAAAAAATTGTATGAGAACCAGTTTTAACTCATCACAACAAAAATCCTCGAGCTTGAATATGCATGAGACATGTATTACGCCGAGTGAATAGAGACACTACTGACCGCTTTCCTCCCTACGGGTTAATATTTTGCATTCAACTTCATGTAGTGACGGCCGCATTAAGAGACAGTTTGTCGGACAAGTTCTTAATAATGTGGCGTAGTTAGAGGAAGAGAAATCTAAAGTATTAATAGGTGTCTGGTCTTAAGCACAAAGTACTTATACCACAGTCGATTTCAAGTATTCCACTATTTTTTTAAACACAGATGGACTTGCTCATACCAGGGAAGGATAAAACAAAAGAAAAGATGCTGTAACTCACCAGTGGGTTGACCAAGTCTACCATTAACGATGATAAAGATTTTTACCACGTAAACATTTGTGTACTTTGCTCTTTTACCATAGTAAAAGAGCAAAGTCATAACTAATAGGCTGAAAAATTATGTGGTAAGGTAACGGTGTGGTTTAACTCACCAGTGGGTTGACCAAGTCTACCATTAACGATGATAAAGATTTTTACCACGTAAACATTTGTGTACTTTGCTCTTTTACCATAGTAAAAGAGCAAAGTCATAACTAATAGGCTGAAAAATTATGTGGTAAGGTAACGGTGTGGTTTAAAAGAAGATTTAGTGGCATAATTTGAAAATCATGAAAGGCGACTATTAAAAGGTATTAGTGGAAAAGCCGGGAGGGAGGGGGTCTCTATGTTTTTTTTTTTTTTTAAATAGTTATCTAATTGTAGATGATCTTCAGAAAAGTCAGGTACATAGTACTCACAACCGGCGTGCATGGATGACCAGATGTAAGAACATAACTGAGGCTAAAGAAGTATGTAAGGCCTGTCATCATGGGAAGATGGTGTAAGATTATATAGTTATGTATGTATTTATCTATGTATATCAAACTTTTGTAGTCATTTGAGGTGAAGGTATAAAATGCGCCTCACACATTTCATCCCAATACATTGCCGTAAACAAATCTACACAAATCCATATACAATTCAAGAGCCATGAGTGTGAAACGTTTATTTATTTCAATGAACATCGTAGTGCACATAAACATTTCTCACTGTTAATGTATCTCCCGACCTGCGATATACATCTCCGAGCAGACATTCTGCATGACGACACATGTGGAAAGGAGAAGGCTCAGTTGCCACAATGTGCATAAAACGGAACCCCACTTGAAAGTGATCACTGGAAAGTTGGTTGTAGCTTTTTTTTTTTCAGGATGGGAAATCATCAAATGAGTTCTCCCGCTCTGGGCAGAGCGGGAAGGTGTGTCAGACTTTTACTGACTAAAACCCACCCGTGTTCCATCAGTTGCCCATGTGCCAGGGTCACGGTATCTCTTTCGAACAATCACGCGAACCCAGGCAGGCATCGGTCCTAGTAGACCCCTACACTGCTGCTGACATCTCTTTGAGGCGCGCGTGGAACACTGCGCGCCGTCGACCCGAGCTTGGTCCTTACCGGGCGGCGAGCTACCCATTGCTCGCCGCCCGCAAGCTCGCGCCTACGGTGGCCGGGAGTCCGCAATCGACTCCCAACGCCCGGAGCGTCTCCTCCTGCGGCGGCTAGGGACGTGAGGGCGCAGAGACTGCCACTCCCTCACGCGCCCCGCCTCCTCCTTCGCGAGCATTACTGCTTCGCAGAAGGAGGTGACGGCTTCCCATTCCCTCTTGCTCCGTATCATGGCTCGCACTAGGGCCGGACGCGAGAGGTTGCCGCCGCCGATCGCCTCCAAAGTTGGTCGTAGCTTCAGTTTATTATGAGTAGGCATATACTGATTGTATTTAGGGTGGAGCATGAAAGTATGAAAAAAATTTTTTTGTGATATTTTTTGTTGTAATAGAGGGGGATTGATGCCTTACATTAAAGTTAAAATAAATACATTTTTTCAATCAATTTGATCACTATCTTCTGCCTCCGCACTAACCTCAAAATTTTTATTTTAATGAAAAAAGTCTAGTACAGATATGGCAAAATATTTGACTTAATTTAACGGTCAAGCCTTTAATATGCGCCGAGCTGCCAGTTCTCGAATGTGTCTTCCTGTCATCTGTTATCATTGCAAGGAGAATGCTCTCGGGATGTGCAAAATAGCTATTGCGTTGAATGATAGAATCAAAAACCTTTATGTCCTCTGAAGGCCTTAATCGTATTAAAAAGATATTGCGTGCCATCTTTGCATGATGGTATAATTTTTTTATGTAGAACAAAGATGGTGCGTAAACTTTTACTACAAATGTGGTTAAAGTTGTCAAGTTTTTTGATGGTGTCTCTGTTGTAACATACAATCGTAGTATTCGGTTGGCACGTGTGGGCCAACGGGCATGTGACATTTTGCCTGGAGATCTGATTGCTAGATCTTCTGGGAAATCGCTGTAAACTACCGCTGAGACAATCTTGTGCAAGTTCTGTTGATTTGTACTCAAATCTTGAAGCAATTGTCCTTCAATGCGCAGATATTTTTTTTAACAGGCAATTTTTCACAAGTCTCAACTACTTTCCCCAATGTTCCAGTGTAAGACTTAGGCCACGAAGTACCCCCATCAGGATGAAGAACTAAGTGTCTCAAATGAAATTCGCCCATGTGGAGTAAACAAATTATCCACTGGAGTGGTTTTTGTAGTTTATAATATCCTCATACTTGTCGGTATTCACATTGGTAACATCATAACCGATTGCCATAAGATGATGCTGTGTAATTCCTTTATGTGACGGGAACCTTATCATCGCAGTTTATATTCCTTACGCTGCACAGTGGAACGAATGTATGGGAGCGGTTGGACGTAGACATGTCCGAAAAAAAAGAGTAAAATTATGCCAAACTAATGATGCCATCTTATTCGATTACTTAATGCCTTCATAACTTGTGGTGATGAATTTCTTCATAACTCCCATATTTCGGGAGTAATTTGAGAAAATGTGAAATTTTACTATGAAAATGAGTGTATCGAGCTCTCTCCCTCCTGATTCCGGGCTTGTTTCAAGTAGCGGTCTCTAATATCATAATGCTAATACTAAGAGCTATATTTAATACTAAGACACATAGTGCGCCAAATGTGCACTTTCTGGGATAAAGAGTGATGTTTATTTTATAACACAATTTTTTTATTTTTTGTTTATTTTGTTGATTAAAACCGTTTTTCTAAAGGTTTACCTTATTACAATAACATTTCTGAGCAGCCAATTAGAGAAGATATAAGCTAATTAGGATATATAATTAGGGACTTAAGGTTTACATATAAAACTGATGCACTAATGATTACTGATAAGAACATTGCTATTATTTAATTACTAAATGGCTCTTAATACACTAATTTAGCATGCATCATTTACTAATTATCACAATAACTAATTACCTTGCAATATTTAACAAAGGATACCTGGGATACCTGGATTTTATATAAATAGGTCACTATTAGTAACTTTAAAATCAGTGTTGATTTACACCTCGTTGTATCCAAGCTAATCTCGCAATGTATTTTCCAAATTTTAATACAAATCTTGATATTCACGTTGCTTTATGCGCACGCGCACATAAAGATTTACGCGACTTTAACTATTTGTTCAGTGTTTTAAAAGATAACAGTTGTGTTCAGTTATGTGAAAGTGCTGAAACAAGTTTAAAAGACTGGTGTCGTCGATTTTGCTACCGCATTTATGCAAAATGGACACAGTCTGGAAGAAGCACAGATAAGTTTCGGAAGAAACATGAGATTTGGCTACAGGCTGCAATTCAATGGCCGGAATTACAGAATGAAAATATGGAACCTTCTACAGAAAATATAAGTGACGTCATCGAGCCCATAATTTCTCCTGCTAAATCTGATGCTTCAACTTGTACACATCCTAGTCCTCGTAAATCTTTTGAGGACCTTAGTAACCGGCAAAAAAGAAGACGCACTGAAGATAGTCTTTCATGCAGCAGTAGCAGCGCTGAAATTATGTTTTCGGCCGAAAGGGCGCTTCAAAAGGCAGGACAAAGCGATACAGCTTATGTTATGAAATACTTGACGGAGAATCCAGAAGAGGCCTCAAAAATCAAAGCCTTCATTGAAGGTAAATCAATTCAGGTACGGGAAATATCCCCTTTGAAGGCATTGGCTCTTTATGTATCGATGAACTTATCGAAATGGCGCTATAACACTCTTCGGGATTTCAACACTCAAGAAGGAGCTCTTCAATACCCGAATTACTACATGTTGGTTAAAGAAAAAATTAAGTGCTATCCGGCCAAAGAAGATCTCACAGTTACAGAGAGCTCTGCAAAAATCAAATTACAAGCCTTGATGGATTTAACCTCAAGAAGACTTATTAGGTCGTTAGAAACCCCTGTTGATCCCAATCAACAGCTCGTATTGACCAGCAAATGGGGTTTTGACGGATCATCTAGCCAAAGCATTTATCATCAAAAGACGAGTGAAGATGAGCAAATCGATCTTGCTAGTAATTTTATGATTAGTCTTGTACCACTGCGGCTCGTCTCAAAAGGTGTAACAATTTGGGAAAACGAGCGACCATCTTCCACTTCATTTTGCCGGCCAATATTGTTTAAGTTTATAAAGGAAACCAAAGAAAATGTGCAGAGAGAGATGGCTGAAATCGAAGCAGAGATTGAAGCCTTAACTCCATCCACCATCACTGATGGAATTAGTGTCAAACACCAACTGCTGTTGACAATGATTGATGGTAAAATTCATTCCATTATATCCAATACAGCAGCTTCAGTGTGTGACATATGCAAGGCTTGTCCTAAAGAAATGAATAATTTAGAGTTAATCAAAGATAAACACGCAAACGAGGACATGTATAAATATAGCTTAAGCACCCTTCACGCTTGGATTCGCTCAATGGAATGCTTATTACACATTTCCTACAAATTAGACATAAAATCATGGCAAGTAAGGGGTGATATAGCAAAAAGGCAAGTTGATGACAGGAAGAAAAGAGTTCAAGAGGCTGTAAGAAGAGAAACGGGCTTACTTCTCGATGTTGTGAAACAAGGCAGTGGATCCACCAACAATGGCAACTCGGCAAGGAGATTTTTTGAAAACTACACTAAATCTGCTGAACTGACCGGAATAGATGCTATGCTTTTAAGAAAAATCTGTGTGATCTTGCAGTGTATTTCATCAGGAGAGAAGATCAACGTAACTAAATTCCGAGAGTTCTGCTTTGATACTGCTAAGCTTTACGTGGAGTTATACCCATGGTATTATATGCCTTCTTCACTTCATAAAATTTTAATGCATGGGCCAGACATAGTTCAGAACATGTCAATTGTGCCCATTGGTTTTCTATCCGAAGAGGCATCTGAGGCTAGAAATAAAGATTTTAGAAAATATAGAGAGGGGCATTCTCGAAAGCATAGCAGTATCTCATGCAATGAAGATATTATGCACAATCTTTTACTGTCTTCTGATCCACTTGTTACAAGTATCCGTCCAAAAGGAAATAAGTTTGTAAAAAAATCTTCTTTTAAGGAATTTTATGAGCTTACGGATTCTGAGAAAAGTGATATCGAATTTGTTTATAGGTATATAGGTGTGGTGTGTGGTAGAAATAAATACGTAACTCACGTTGTAGAGGATTTTATTGTCCACAGTCGTACACCGTTAACACTAAGTTCAGAAGGCACAATAGAGAAGAGTTCACAAGCACAAGCAGTAGCACAGTATAGATTAGCGGAAGGATGAAAGTAGAAGAATGATAGATAGATGAAGTATAGTCCAGATTAATAACAATGAAAAACAAAGCTAAATCGCAATACTGCGTGTTTATAAGATTGAGGCGACAAGCGTGCGCTCCGCGTCGAGGTAAGGTCCTGACTGGTTCGACCTTGCGCGGTGGAAAGGGCATGCGCCCGCGCAGCCGTAGCCGGCCGTATATAACTATTGATAGTTATGCAGGTATCGGTCATTAGTGATGAGGGCTCGGTCGATAGTTCGATGACCATCGACTATCGATAGAAAATTTATCGACCAACTGATAAGGGTGTATATTTGATGGTGTTTAAATGTAAATAAATATATATAAATTGTATTGTAATTTGTAATTGTGTTTGTTTGTAAATATTAGTTTTAAGTTTTTGATTATATAGATAAATATATGTAAATAATTTAAGTAAAGTGTATAGTTGCCTACACCACCCCCCTCCAGAGACCGTCAAGGGCGATAGAAGTCAGTAAATTTTACACGCCTCCCAGAACGTGTTGTGTAACTTGGCGGCATTACTGGTGAGGGTTCCTCCACCTGGTCAGATAGGATGAAGGCAGGCTTCAGTCGGTCAATGGATACTGTCGCTTCTCTGTTTTTAACAAGTATCTTAAATACCTTGTCCCCTCGTGTGATGACTTTATATGGCCCAGAATAAGCAGGCTGGAGAGCACCTCGCAATGCGTCTTCACGGAGGAAAACGTGATCGCAAGTTTCTAGCTCCTTGTACACGAACACCTTGGGATTGCAGTGGTGGGAAGCTGGTACCGGTCGCAGTTTCTCGGCGAAATTCCTGAGCCTTGCAGTAAATTCGGACGTGTCTACTGTACCGTTGACCGTTGGCTCAAAAAATTCTCCGGGTAATCTTAGTGGCTCCCCGTACAGCAGTTCCGCAGAAGAGGCTTGGAGGTCTTCCTTAAAGGCAGTTCTTACGCCTAATAAGACCCATGGCAAAGATTCCGTCCACCTATCGTTTGCATGGCAGACGATCGCGGCTTTCAGCTGACGGTGAAACCGTTCAACCAAACCGTTGCATGCCGGATGGTAGGCTGTTGTCCGTTTGTGTTCGAATCCGGCTATCCTCGACAGACATTGAAACAAAGCCGATTCGAACTGGCGACCACGGTCGGTTACAATATCTGTCGGGCAACCGAACCGAGAAATCCAAATGGACAGCAAAGCCTTGGCCACAGTTTCCGCCGTAATATCTTGTATCGGTACTGCCTCTGGCCACCGTGTAAATCTATCCACGGCCGTTAAGCAGTACCGATAACCCTGTGAAAGTGGGAGAGGACCTACCAGATCAATATGGATCTGCTTAAATCGAGCGCGCGGTAAGTTGTAAGTGCCGAGAGGGGAAGTCACGTGACGGTTGACTTTCGTCCTCTGACATGGTATACAAGCACGCGCCCAGTCCCTACAGTCTTTTCGCACACCTGGCCATACAAACCGCTCGGCTATGAGCTTGGCCGACGCATTGGCACCAGGGTGGCTTAAAGAATGCAAGCTATTAAAGATTTGCCTTCGAAGTGCTTTAGGTACGTATGGCCTGGAAGCTGAAGTACTGACGTCGCAGTACAGAGGAATTCGGCTTCCAGGGACATTGAATTTTTTAAGCTGCAGAGAAGAACCTTCGCTCAAAAGCTTACAGAGTTCTGAGTCAGAAGCCTGTGCTTGAGCTAATTTTTCGAGGTCTACTGGGTCTGATAGCTCTTCAATTCGCGACAAGGTATCTGCAACCACATTATCCTTTCCGGAAATGTGGCGGATATCTGTTGTGAATTGGGATATAAAATCCAAGTGCCTGTATTGCCTAGGCGAACAGTTTTTCTTCCTTTCATTGAAGGCAAAACTTATAGGCTTATGGTCAGTATAGACTATGAAATGGCGAGCTTCTAGCATGTGCCTAAAATATTTAATGGCCTCGTAAATTGCTAGAAGCTCCCTATCATATGGTGAGTATTTCACCTGTGAAGTGCTCAATTTCCTTGAGAAAAAAGCTAAGGGCTGCCACGCGTCATCTTTGAATTGCTGCAGGACTGCTCCGATAGCCCTGTCAGAAGCGTCTGTAACAACAGCAAGCTTAGCGGTGCAGTCCGGATGAGCTAGAAGAGCAGCTTGGGTCAGGCTTTCTTTACAAGCTTCAAAGGCAGCTAGTGTGTCGCCTGTCAAGGAAATTGGCTGTGAGCCTTTGACGGAGCCTGTTAGTAAGGCGTGTAGTGGGGCTTGGATTTCGGCTGCGTGAGGAAGAAATCTCCTGTAAAAATTAAGCATACCGAGGAAGCCTCTGAGCTGGCGAACGTTAGTTGGTGGGGGAAAATCCTTGATCGCCTGAACTTTGGCATCAAGTGGCTTAGTACCGCTCTCGGTAATCCGGTATCCTAGAAAATTTACCTCCTCCATACCGAAAACGCACTTCGAGGTGTTCAGCAACATGCCATGTTCCTTCAGCCTGTTGAAGACCTGACGAAGGTGATCCTCGTGCTCCTCAGGACTTCTAGAAAACACGAGAAAGTCGTCCAGATAGCAATATACGAAGTCTAATCCCCTCGTCATCTCGTCCACGAACCGCTGAAAAGTTTGGCCCGCATTCCTAAGACCGAACGTCATAAAAGGAAATTCAAATAACCCAAATGGGGTCGTGATGGCGGTCTTAGGAATGTCCTCGGGGCTGACAGGTATCTGATTATATGCTTTTTCTAAATCGAGCGTGCTGAAGACTTTACATCCAGCTATACTATGGGTAAAGTCGTGGATGTGTTTAATCGGGTACCTGTCAGGCACAGTACGGGCATTCAACTTACGGTAATCGCCGCAAGGACGCCAGCCATTGTTTTTCTTTGGCGCTAGATGAAGTGATGAAGCCCACGGGCTCTCAGAAGGTCTAGCTGTGCCAAGGGACAGCATAGACTGGAACTCTTTTTGGGCAACTTTAAGCTTGTCCGGTGCTAAACGACGAGGTGAAGAGCAAACTGGTGGGCCTGGTGTCGTGCGTATGTGATGTACTGTTTTGTGTGGTGTGCAGTGTGGCTTACCAGCTGGTCGAGTAATTTCTGGAAATTCGCTGAGAATTTTATGATATCGAGTCTCACCAGTCACGACCTTAACAGAAGAAATGCTATTACAATTAGCTACGGCAGCAATAGTGGAAACAGAAGTTAAATTATCAATTAGGCGCTTGCTACGACAATCAACAATGAGATTATAAAAGTTTAAAAAATCTACGCCTATTATAGGCTTCGTTACATCGGCCACAATGAAACGCCATTGAAATGTTCTGCGTAAACCAAAATCTAAATCTAAATTTATACAACCATATGTAGCTATGCTAGAACCATTAGCCGCACACAAACTGTAGTCCGTACGAGCACGACGATCATGTAGTGCTGACCGTGGGAACACGCAGAGGTCGCTCCCTGTGTCGACCAGGAACTGCGTCTTCGAAGATCGGTCAGTAACAAACAGGCGACCAGAAGCGGGTAAAGGGCAATCGTCAGTCGCCATTATCGACCGCCCTTGGAGTTTTCCGCCTTGAAGTTGCAGGGCCGGATACACTTGTTGGCCTTTTCTCCGAACTTGTTGTGGTACCAACAACTGGGGTACTTCTTGTAGTTCGATTGAGAGCGCTGCCTCGAACTGCTGCGAGTGTTTCTGGTGGAACGGGAGTGTGAACGGCTGTTCCGAGTAGACATTTGCTGGAACTGTCGACGAAGCTCAGCTATCTCCCTAGTTAGTTCGTCCAGACCTGAACTAGGGACAGCGTCACTCACTGCTGCGACCTTCGGAGTTGTTGTAGCCAGGTCGTTCACTCTATCGGCTAAGTCAGCTAGATCCTCGAGAGAAGTTGCCCCTGGTTGACCTGCGAGCACAGTCTGGATGCCATGCGGTAGGCGACTAACCCATATCGTCCTTAAGAAATCGTCAGGAACGTTTGAGCCTGCCAGGCTTTTCAGGTGACGAAGAAATTGAGACGGCTTTCGGTCACCAAGCTCCTCATGCATCAACAACTGTTTGATTTTCTTCTCGTTAGACGAGGTGAGTCGCTTGATAAGCTCGGTCTTCAGTTTTTCGTATTTGTTACTGGTAGGCGGGCTAATTATTATGTCCTTTATCTCTCTGGAATACTGGTTGTCCAGGTGTCCGATGACGTAATTAAATTTAGTTACGTCGCTGGTTATTCCAGCTATACTGAATTGGCCTTCGACCTGGGCAAACCAAATCTCCGGCTCTTCAGCCCAAAACGGAGGCACTCGTACGCCGACTTTAAAAACGTTGCTGGGGTCTATCGACATCGGGACATCACTAGTGGTGCCAGGTGGCGGCAACGCTGCCGTGCCTTGTGCGTCTTTGAATATGTCTCGTTCCATCGTTCTTCACGGGGTCACCAGTATAGGTATATAGGTGTGGTGTGTGGTAGAAATAAATACGTAACTCACGTTGTAGAGGATTTTATTGTCCACAGTCGTACACCGTTAACACTAAGTTCAGAAGGCACAATAGAGAAGAGTTCACAAGCACAAGCAGTAGCACAGTATAGATTAGCGGAAGGATGAAAGTAGAAGAATGATAGATAGATGAAGTATAGTCCAGATTAATAACAATGAAAAACAAAGCTAAATCGCAATACTGCGTGTTTATAAGATTGAGGCGACAAGCGTGCGCTCCGCGTCGAGGTAAGGTCCTGACTGGTTCGACCTTGCGCGGTGGAAAGGGCATGCGCCCGCGCAGCCGTAGCCGGCCGTATATAACTATTGATAGTTATGCAGGTATCGGTCATTAGTGATGAGGGCTCGGTCGATAGTTCGATGACCATCGACTATCGATAGAAAATTTATCGACCAACTGATAAGGGTGTATATTTGATGGTGTTTAAATGTAAATAAATATATATAAATTGTATTGTAATTTGTAATTGTGTTTGTTTGTAAATATTAGTTTTAAGTTTTTGATTATATAGATAAATATATGTAAATAATTTAAGTAAAGTGTATAGTTGCCTACATGTTAACATAAATGATTTAGCGGACATCGATTCTGAATTTGAATTAATTGATGATGATGATGATGACGAAGATAATTAAATGATGTTATTGTTTTAAAATGTGTAACTTAGTAAATTAGAGCTTACATCTTAATTATTTATTGTACTTTTAATGAAACTAGGTAATTTATTATCAACTTACTTAAAAGTCATACTCTCATCAGTTCTTGTGAATATTTTTGTATATATATAATATATTTATAGACCTCTTAATAAGTCTGTCTGCGGTTTAAAGTAAATACAAATGGGGAAAAAACGTTTTTTTTTTTAAATTTTCATTTCCTTTTATCCCAGAAAGTGCACATTTGGCGCACTATGTGTCTTAGTATTAAATATAGCTCTTAGTAATAGCATTACGATATTAGAGACCGCTACTTGAAACAAGCCCGGAATCAGGAGGGAGAGAGCTCGATACACTCATTTTCATAGTAAAATTTCACATTTTCTCAAATTACTCCCGAAATATGGGAGTTATGAAGAAATTCATCACCACAATTTATGAAGGCATTAAGTAATCGAATAAGATGGCATCATTAGTTTGTCATAATTTTACTCTTATTTTTCGGACATGTCTACGTCCAACCGCTCCCATACATTCGTTCCACTGTGCGCTGAACTGAAGTTAGGTACTACGTACCCTCCCGCGCGCCCTCACTCTTCTTATTTTAAATAATAAACATAAGTTTATGCATTCTTTATGTTTTGTTTTGAAAATAAACTGTAACTGCAAACATTGTTGGAAATTAAATAGGTCGGTTTATTAAAATTTTAAACATTGACATGTCGTCAAATTGGAATCTACCTTTCTTTTTTCAAAAATTCAATGACGTTGCGGAGGCTGTTACTGTTAATCAAATCAAATAATATTTTGCATGGATTAATTTAAGCCTAAAAGGCATACATTTTTCACTATTAGATCACTCACAACCAAAATTTTTTTTTTCGCTCCACCCTATTGTATATATATTTTTCGTTTTTAGTATAATAATTTCAGTATCATCATCATCATCATTTTAGCCGAAAGATGTCCGCTTCCCCCAATTTGGAGGGTTTGCTACAATCGCCACAATTGGCAGGCGGTTTGGCGATCGCAGTTTTGTAGTAAAATGCACGGGAAGACATGGGAATTTTTATATATTGTGAACAAAAGTATTTTTATTTAAATATCAAAAGTTTTCGGGAACGCTAAGGTAGGGTACGGAATCCTCAATGTGCAATTGTGACTGGAACTTGGGAGGGATTTTTTTTTATTTCAAACTTTTTTCGTTTTGACAATTTGGTTGTACGTGAATTCTTAATTATTTTTAGTATTTTTATACCATTAAAAATTATACTTAAAGAAAAGTAGTTTTTCTACTGGATTTTCTGCAAGAATTTCCATAGCCAACTCCATTGTTTGGCGTCCAGCCACCGTCTCAAGTGGTAGACTAACTTTCAAATAATATGCGACTAGGTGCAACAGTGTTGTATGGGGAACGAGTGGGCCCGTTACTAACGAAGCATACTCTGGACCCTCTGGCTCTGGATAATTTTTTTTAACTCAAATGTAGCAAAATCAGAGATAGAATAGTAGCAGACATCAATACTTGTCAATACACGCGAGATATCCTATAAGAGTAATGTAGTGGTAAATCTGGAACAAACTCCGTAAATACTCTACTTGCGGCCTAATGGGTTTCAAATCAAACATATTACATGTCATATTAGTTATTTTTAACTTTGTTTTTATTTTTGTTATGTGTTGTTGTAGCGGCAACAGAAATAGGTGCGCATTCTGTGAACATTTTAAATATGTACTTAATATGGATCATAAGATACATACAGCTCGCTGATAGATAGACAGACAGATAGTTAAAGAAAACAGATAGTTTAAAACGTAGATTAACTCATAGGATAACTTTGAATCTGGATACGTTCCGGTGAAATAATATTCAACCGCTGGCGAGAGCTAGTGTTCTAATACAGTAAATAGTAGAATATAAAAGTTCAGTACCCTAATTTCACAGAGTTCTGCATTGAAAACTAAACTATTATTCGAATAAAAAACGCCCAATATTGCTCTGGATCGAGTATAAAAGGGATGAAATTGCTCATTCAAGTGGATCATTTAGAATGCATAAAAGCGTAGGTATTACCTTTATCGGTTTTCAAACTATAATTACTTTTACAGCCACTAGAATTTCAGTAATATTCGGAATATTAACAATTTATATAAGTGTGTAGTGAACGCTAAGTAGATTACGTGCTAGGCTAAGTGCCTCGGTGTTTAGTACAATGGCGTGCAAAATAAATGACCCACTTTAAAAGCAGCTGAATTTCCTGTGCTGAATAAAAATATTTCATTGAGAAGTTAATTACCAACGGTTTTAGTTGGCGGTTCCATAGTAATTAAGAAGGTAATGAAGCTGTGTTACATTGTTTTGTTGTGAGTTCTCTAGAATTTCATGTCTGTGGAAACCATTTCAAGGATTCTACAATGGTGGAACTCACTTTGGTTTTGGTTCTAAAACTTTCTTAAATTCATTAAAGTCAAAGGTTTTTAACTTGTATCAGGTAGTAAAATTACCCTGTTCCTACTTTAAGGGTTTTGAATTTATTTGTACACTTAACCATTTATCTACAGACAAGAAACAAGCACCAGAAAAATCCTACAAAGGTGTTGTTTATTTCAAAAGCAAACCTGCTATGTGACCGAGTATAAATAGATATGTAGACAACGTGTTTGTCTAGATAGTAAATGAAAACAAGAAACAATTACTGAATGTCTTAATCTATACTAATATTATAAAGCTGAAGAGTTTGGTTTGAACGCGCTAATCTCAGGAACAACTAATTCGAATTGAAAAATTATTTTTGTGTTGAGTAGCCCATTTATCGAGGAAGGTTACAAGCTACATAACATTACGCTAAGATTAAAAGCAGTGGAGCAGCAAACGAGAAATAGACGAAAACTGGCAGGAAATTCGATGCGACGGGAAGGTGAGCGAAACTTTGACGCGGACGAAATCGCGGGCAGAAGCTAGTCATTTTATACAATCAACTTAAAATAATAGTTTTCTGAAATCCTACATTAGAAATATCAGAAATAACCAACCCATTCATAACTCCAGATTATGCGAAATCAGCAATAATGATTTCTAGACTGTTAATGACTTGGATAAATCTCATACAGTTGAAAGAAGTGCCCATTAATTTTGTCCGCCAGAATCTAATATCGTAATAGGTATAAAGATTAAATGAACACAGTCAAAGACAGCCATAATATGATCTATATGAGGCATCAGATTAACTATAAGCCCCTCGTGGGCAAGACTTAGAGAGTTCTTACGTAATGTGTTCATGTTAGGGATTTTACTGACTGAGTGGATTTTGAGTGCATTTTACTGAGGATATTATAAAATCTATAATAACTATACATCTATATCTATACATCTATACAAATAAATAAAATTGGAGTGTTTGTTTGTAATATTAAGATAACCACTTTTTACTAAGTGTATATTGGATGTATACACGGTACATATACGAAAACAAAATTTTTTACAATTTTTGTCTGTCTGTCAGTCTGTCTGTTTGTTCCGGCTAGTCTCTGAAATGCCTGGACCGATTTTGACGGGCCTTTCACTGGCAGATAGCTGATGTAACAAGTAGTAAGTTAGGCTACTTTTATTTTAGAAAAATACCTGCGTTAATTTCCGCCATCCACGCGGGCGAAGCCGCGGGCAAAAGCTAGTATAATATATAATCTATAATAATATCATAAAGCTGAAGAGCTTGTTTGTTTGATTGAACGCACTAATCTCAGGAACTACTGATTCGAATTGAAAAATTATTTTTGTGTTGAGTAGCCCTTTTATCGAGAAAGGCTATATACCATCACGCTACAATAAAAAGGAGCGGAGCATGAATGAAAAATGTTGCAAAACGCGCGTAAACGGTTAAAGTAACGCAACAATCATGTATGACGGAATTATTCCTCTTAAAAAGATCTAAAAAAAAGTGCGCAAGAGCATATGTCGATCTTTTAAGGTTGACTCACTATAACTCAAAAGAAGCGGAGCAGCAACGAAAAATGGACGAAAACTGGCCGGCAATTCCATGTGACGGGAAGGGTCACGGGAGCAAAAATTTGAGGCGGACGAAGTCGCGGGCAGAAGCTAGTATATAATATTTACAGAGCTAGTATCTATATATTAATACGTGAAGCGAAAACTTAGGATCCCTTTTTACTAAAATTGGGCAGACGGAGGAGTATGAAATTTCGCACACTTATAGTTTATACAGAGAAGAAGTGACGAATGCTAATATTTTTTTAAATTATGAGTTAAAATACATTATTTTCAATAAATAACACGTTACACGCACTACTGTTCCTTACCGTGTATCTAATACACACATGCATAGAAATTCTTTTGTTTATGGTCCAAATCTGTCTTTATTATTTTGTGCAGTGTTACCAACACCCAGAAATATTTACCCCTAAAGCTTAAGTTAAAAACCCCTAAACATGCCGCCACAATCACTAAAAAAATCCGCTATAAAAATATAATGAAAATAACCAACGAATGTTCAGTAATCATAGAACCGGCACACAGTAGTAATATTTGTCTATATTTATTACGCGACATTTGTTAATCATTTGCTCTGCATTCTTAGTATCGAGGAACCGTACTAGAAGTCGCTAATACTTTTATTGTAATCAAAAACACAATGAGAAATGTAAGATGGCAAAAAATCTTTCATAATTTTTTAATTCTTAGAATACCCCTAAAAATGGAACGCCCCTAAACAATCTCAATCCTCTTATTTACCCCCTAAATTTGGAAAAACCCTTAAGTTGGTAAGCCTGATTTTGTGTCTATGGTCTTACTGAATGTCAAGTATAACCTTATGTAATAAATTAATTTTATGGATATATAACCTATTTCATTTTTTAAATCTATGATCATATCGAGAATATTTGTCTTTAATATTATTTGTATTAGCGACGATAGGAATTTATTTTAGATTTTTATGAAATATTTTTTTGTGGTTTTATGGAGAGTGTCAAGTATGGCATTAGTAAGTTTCCCATACAAAACTTAGTGTCGTGTGCAAACTGTAGAGGTTGTATGCCTCATGATTGTACAGGCTGGTCATAGATTGTACAGGTTGGTTATAATTATGACATTTGGAACCGTCATAATTAATCTATACTTAATATTATAAAGCTGAAGAGTTTGTTTGTTTGTTTGTTTGTATGTTTGTTTGATTGAACGCGCAAATCTCAGGAACTGCTGATCGGAATTGAAAAATTCGTTTTGTGTTGGGTAGCCTATTTATTGAGAAAGGCTATATAACATCACGCTACGGTCAAAAAGAGTTGAGCAGCAAACGAAAAATGGACGAAAACTGGCAGGCAATTCGACGCGACGGGAAGGGGAGCGAAAATTTGACGCGGACGAAGTCGCGGGCAGAAGCTATTAAAAATAATAGGGAAATTCTATAAAAACAGAGCTTTCTGTGAAAATTCATTCCATATTGTTCCATATCCAGCGGTTAAGAAGTATCAAGAAAATAAAAAAGAGAGTCCTGAAGAAGTATTCTTTACTCATTACACCTACGTCCTGGTCCTGGCCATCACCATCCCACCAGCGAACCCTCTCCACAGTAGTACAGCGTCAACAATTTGTCTATAGTGTTACTGAATGTCAAATATAACCATATTATTATTTTTTTATTTTTCATTATCTATATTTTTTCATTTAATAATGTATTTCTATTCAAATGAAGTACGGTCGAATTTCTACCAATGGGCGATCACTAGTAGTTACTTAAAACGTGATCTATTTGCAATGATTACATTTTGGGACTGCATTGTGTAAATGTTTCCTTGGTTTTTGTAATGTTTATTCGTTTGCTGTTGTATAGAATCATAGATGTCTTATGAAAGTTAGTTACGATGGATGTACTGTGTGAATGATTATATGGTAAGAAAGCGTGCGCCTACAAAGAAATTGAGTAATACAGAAGTGTGGAAGAAATATACATGTTTTGCTGATCAAAAATATATTGAGATAATGAGCAGGAGAAAGATGAACACTATTGTATCGGATCTTATTCTTCTTACTTAACAAACAGCGGTGCTGCTTAGAAGTTTGTTGCGTGACTTCTTTTTCCCAGCACTAGAAAGTCATGATGGGTGAAAGCGGTTGAGGGACTTTCAGCCTAATTAGCGTTAAAATACTCAGATATAGCGACGAATGATTATTGCTGTTTAACTAGTTTCGGACGAGAATGGCACTGTTAGTACACTGCTCTTTAGCGGGTCATAACTAATTCGATTCTTGTCTGAAAATTTTGAGACAGACATATTTTTATAGTCCAAACGGTGCTCTGGATTCCTTAGTAGCAGCCCGGAGTTTTGATGTGTACCCAGTTGAAGCTAATAAGCTCGCCCTCTATTACACGGGACTTAAACATTACAAGTGAAATATGGTTGTACTACACGCACCTCTGCTTAACTCTCCGGGGATTACAAGCGTGTATTTTATGCTTAGGGTTTTTGTTGGACTTGAATTCAGTTCACAAAATAAACATCCATGTTAAACGCACATAAATAAACGCTAAGTCAGTAAGCACCCTAACTATATTCTCATGTGGTAAATACTTTGCAACGAAATTGCTTTACTTACTGTTTTTAGTGCTGTAAAAGAATGGCGTAGAATACTAATGGCCTGGTGGGAGTTAAACGTTGAGGTATTAGAGTTCAGTTTGGGCTTTGAGCAATGCTTATATGTGGGATTTGTTAGATGAATGTTGTTACTGGGTCGAAGATTTAAAGGATTTCTAGGATGCGTGGCCACGAATGTTTACTTTGAACTTACTGACTTTAGAAGTGGTAGAGTTTATTGTGAAAGCCAAAAGCAACGTGGTTGTATTAAATGATGTATAGGTACTCGTTTTTAAGTTAAATGTTGCGGTAAATAAAACTATCAGTAGGCAATGTAAGTATGCCAGGGCAGTGTAAACAAAAACGTAGCCTTAAGATGGTTTTGGTGAGCATTTGAGAAGGTATCACATTAATGAGTAATAATATATTTATGCAATGATAAAAGCACCAAATGGAATTCAGTATAAATTTTAATACCTGTACAAGAAATGCGTTCTCTAAAGTAACTTTAAAGAGACATTCATATTAATTTCAACATCAAAATGATAACGTATTCGTATATGATATGACGATTAAAAAACCGAAGCAGGAAAATAAACCGCCCCATACTTCTTTAAAACCCCATTTTCAAATTGACGTTCTACCCAAATTAAATTTACATTAGCACGAACACCCAAAAACTCGTGGCCACAAAAGACAAGAGTCAACCCTCTCCTCACCGTATAATGGAACATCTGTGTCGTAGGCCTCCACCACTTTTTTATAGAAGCGACCCCCGTCAACTCTGTCAACCGCAATGTTTTAGAAAAACAGTGCGAAAGTGTAAGTCATAGGTGCCTACAACCCTACATAGCTACAGGGTGTCGGTAAGGCGAGCGTCAGAGGAAAAGCGGTATTTTTAGGGTTTATAGTCATGTTGTTTTTATACTTATAAATAGGTCTTGGATCGTGTTGATACAAGATAAAGCGTTTGCCATGGTTGGTATGTAGATAGATGACCATACTTTACATATCATGATCCCTCCATTGGTTCCGAATGTTGTTGTAGCTATTTGACAGCCGTTACCAGAAGAAGCCCAAAAGTCTGATAACCCGTCTCTACCAAGGTTTATTGTGTCACTCAGTTATTGTGCTGCATCAGACTGGAAGCCGACCTCGGCCATGTTGTACGGGTTAGCTAGTTGAGCATTTGCTTTACCCATATTTTTATACGTAGGTTAGGTAAAAGTGGATACTGGATAATGTGGGATTTATTTAAAAAAAGCACAGCCACATCACACACATTAAACTTACACTTAATTGATCTTTATGGGATGATTTAAATCCAACTTTTAGATCATTATATATCAATTGGCGAAGAAATATAATTCAATGAACATTTTTGAACACAGATTTTATGAGTCAATTTATTTTTTATTTAATTAAAACAAAATCCAGTGTTTGCTAAATATTGGGGTAAACCAAAATTATACTTTTAGATCATTGCATTTATTTTCGTCTGGCACCGAAATATTATTCTGTTAAGGTTACTGAACTAAGATAAATATTGTGGGACATTCGACTTTATAATAATTTTAGGAATAAAGGATTTGAAAATAAATGATTTTTATTCCAATTAAAAAAACTCATCGTCAAGCTCAACTATCATTTTTCATTAAAAGGACCATTCGTTTCATTATCAAATAAATTTTTAACAAAATGTTTTGCAATAAAGTGGTATCTATAGAACAAAATAACAAGCACGGGTTCATAGCTCCATATTTTTATTTAGCCATTATATAATATGGCTAATTAACACTTTGTAGGTTTTTTTAAGTTAAATGACAAGAGGCAATTTGTCACTATTTTGATCACAATTTAGTTTTCCAAGCACGGTGTTGTATTTCGATTTCGAACTTATGAGGAAAACTTTTACAATTGCATAATATATTTTTGGTCCTATGGTCTGCCCGCTTATCGCTCCGCTTACTGTGGATCCCGTCCCACATAGCGGTGTGGTCAAAGTTTTTGTCGTTAAAGTTATACTTAGCGAAATTTAATTATGACTGTTCTATCAGAGCTTAGCATTATGAGATCCTTTTAGGTCCAAAAGTCAGAAGTTAGTTCTAGGCGTTTATAAGACCTTACTTACTTGTCACACACACACAATCTGTCTGTGTACACTTATGTTTAAGTGCCTTCAAGAGTTTGTAACATTGGCATTCGTGATGGTCCGATTGTGCCCAAAAAAACAACTTAATTTAAGCTATCTAGACACGCGGTAGCGTGTCAAGCCAAGTTCTAGTAACAGAACTGGCGAGCAGCACCGTGTGTAATATTACACGAACCATTTAGAGCCACTTTTGACCCCCTCATAACTCAAAAACTATTTCACATAAACGTGTAAAATTTGGCTCATATAGTAAAACTTGCAAGATACATACGTGCTTCAAATTTCATAAACACATCTCAAACGGTTATTTAGATATTAACTTCTAAAAATCGTCATTTTTATCACTGACTGACCTATAGATCAAAACTCTAACCCAGTTCCAGATGACCTAGAAAGTTCAAATTTGGCATGCAGATAGGTAATTAGGTGAATACAAAGGAATAAATCAGAAACTTGTAAATTTTTATCATTTTATTATAATTTTTCACTTAATTGATTCTATTAGGAACACTTATAACAAAAACCATTTGGTATTAATTTTGTTGTAAATTTGTTATAAATAAGTACCTACTAATAATTTATGTACAAAAAATAATGATATCCCATCAAAAACATAAATGTGAAATGAGAGCCAAGTTCAAAATTATGATATATGCCTTTTTTTTTTTTTTTCAGGGTGGGAAATCATCAAATGACTTCTCCCGCTCTGGGCGGAGCGGGAGGGCGCTTCAGACTTTTACTGACTAAAACCCACCCGTGTTCCATCAGTTGCCCATGTGCCAGGGTCACGGTATCTCCTTCGAACAATCACGCGACCCCGGCAGGCATCGGTCCTAGTAGACGCCTACACTGCTGCTGACATCTCTTTGAGGCGCGCGTGGAACACTGCGCGCCGTCGACCCGAGCTTGGTCCTTACCGGGCGGCGAGCTACCCATTGCTCGCCAGCCGCAAGCTCGCGCCTACGGTGGCCGGGAGTCCGCTATTGACTCCCGACATGATATATGCCTTGGTTGTTGACTTCAACGACAAAAGAAGTGAGATCTTAATGGGTGCCAAGTTCAATGGTCAGTCCTGAAATTTATTTATAACTACATACAATATCATTTCTTCTTATAACTTAGGATAATATATTGCAGCCAAAGGTCTGACTTGGCTAATTTTCATATACGAATTATATTATAGTCTTCGCAAGTTCTAAACCTGTTACTTGTCGGTTCTTATTTTATTATTCCGAAAATTTGGCTTGCTGGTAGAAACTAGCCATCGAACATAATAATTCGTATATGAGAATTAGCCAAGTCAGACCTTTGGCTACAATATATTATCCTAAGTTATAAGAAGAAATGATATTGTATGTAGTTATAAATAAATTTCAGGACTGACCATTGAACTTGGCACCCATTAAGATCTCACTTCTTTTGTCGTTGAAGTCAACAACCAAGGCATATATCATAATATTGAACTTAGCTCTCATTTCACATTTATGTTTTTGATGGGATTACTATTTCTTTCCTTGTAATAGAACAAAAAGAGACGGAAATAAATTAGACCTGTCAAATTAAGCTGAACTAAGATTTCCTTAACGGTGAAAGAAAACATCGTGAGGAAACCGGCATGTCCTAGAAACAATAATTCGAAAACATGTGACATCTACCAACCTGCGGTGGGCCAGCGTGGTGAATTACGGCCTGCTCCGAGAGAAGGCTTGTGAACTAGCAGTGGGAAAATTGTAAGCTGATTATGTAAGATTTTTTTTTATGCAACTATTACGAATTAAATTCACCATACTTAAAATCACTCCAAATTCAAGGCAATCGAGAAGTAATATATTTTGATGGTTCTCAAGCGTATTTTTAGGGATCCGTTGCCAAATGGCAAAAAACGGAACCCTTATAGATTCGTCATGTCTGTCTGTCTGTCTGTCTGTCTGTCTGTCTGTCTGTCTGTCCGTCCGTATGTCACAGCCATTTTATTCCGAAACTATAAGAGCTATGCTGTTGAAACTTGGTAAGTAGGTGTATTCTGTGAACCGCATTAAGATTTTCACACTAAAATAGAAAAAAAACAATAAATTTTGGGGTTCCCCATACATAGTACTGAAACTCAAAAATGTTTTTTTTCATCAAACCCATACGTGTGGGGTATCTATGAATAGGTCTTCAAAAATGGTAATGAGGTTTCTAATATCATTTTTTTCTAAACTGAATAGTTTGCGCGAGAGACACTTCCAAAGTGGTAAAATGTGTGTCCCCCCCCCCCCCCCCGTAACTTCTAAAATAAGAGAATGACAAAACTAAAAAAAATATATGATGTACATTACCATGTAAACTACCAAAGAAAATTGGTTTGAACGAGATCGAGTGAGTAGTTTTTTTTTAAAACGTCATAAATCGTAAACCGCAATTTACCTTACATTCAATCAACTGAAATATAAAAATTAAAAAAAATATATATTTTTAAACCGAAAATACCTACAGGTTTGTACGGAACCCTCGGTGCGCGAGTCCGACTCGCACTTGGCCAGTTTTTTTTTCTAAACTGAATAGTTTGCGCGAGGGACACTTCCAAAGTGGTAAAATGTGTGTCCCCCCCCCGTAACTTCTAAACTAAGAGAATGATAAAACTAAAAAATATATATGTTATACATTACCATGTAAACTACCACCGAAAATTGGTTTGAACGAGATCGAGTAAGTAATTATTTTTTAAAACGTCATAAATCGTAAACCGCAATTTACCTTTCATTCAATCAGCTGAAATATTTTTTTTTTTTTAATACATTTATTTTCATAAACATTAACCTTGTGCATAAACCGAGAATACCTACAGGTTTGTACGGAACCCTCAGTGCGCGAGTCCGACTCGCACTTGCCCGGGTTTTTTTCTTTTTTGCGATCTGCCAGTAAGAGAAGTAATACTCTTATAATTTAGTTTAGGTGGTGAAAAAAACTATCGCCACTATTGTATTGCAAGCTTAATTTCGAAGTCAAATTGTGTGCTGAATTCTATTCTTCATTTTAATTTATACCGTAACTGTTTGTGGACATTAAACAATACACTTACTCCGGGAAAGGCAGACATTTTAGTGCATTTTTTTTAATGATACTGAATGCAATCAGTGCATCAGAACTGCGTTCAAGAGATTTCAGTGGAACATTGACACTGACAGATTTTGAACGTGGTTTAGCTGATTTTCCCTTTGTGAGTTAGCTATATATTTCGTTATGTACATTAATACAATATTAACACGTGTAGGACTCGGTAAGCCAATCACTCAAACGCTGCCATCATAACCCTTTTAATAATCGAATTTAACAAGCTTTCGTACATGTCTTAAACAAAATGAAATTTAAACATAAATTCTTGTTGTTACTTATCTTTCAGACAAAATCCTTAATAAGCTTACGACACCAACGAAAACAGATGGGGAAGGCTTTGAAGCCCACAAGGCAACTCTTGAAAAACAAACGGCGGTAATTAAACAAGTTGGAACATTAATTAACATTGGGTTTTAATTGAAACGTCCGTAATAGGTACTTACATGAGATGTGTGACGTAACGTTTTATAATACATATGAAACAAGAAAGAGACGAAAATATATACATGGATTCTATGTATTTGACACTTTATTTATATACAGTATTTATTTGCATATAATTTATTATACACTGTGTCATTTTAGTCGCCTTACAAAGGCTGCGCACTCAATGTATCCGATATAATATACCCCCAGGCGTGATTAAAAAATTGATTGAATGTACATAAAAACCGGCCAAGTGCGAGTCGGACTCGCGCACGAAGGTTTCCCTACCATTATCTGCGGTTTATGATTTATGACGTATTAAAAAAAAAAAACCACTTACTAGATCTCGTTCAAACCAATTTTCGGTGGAAGTTTACAAGGCAATGTACATCATATATATTTTTTTTCAACCGACGAAAAAAAACGGAGGAGGTTCTCAATTCAACGCGTATATTTTTTTTTTTTTTATGTATGACCACGCATAACTTTTTACATAGTGGTCCGATTGTGACAATTCTTCTTCTATTGGAAAGAATATACTCTCAAAATGGTCCCATATAAATTTGGAAAACAAAATCGAACCCTAAGGGTCGGAAAACAGGGGATGATTGATTGTTCACTCACTGATTGTAATGTATTATATAAACACGCATAACTTTATACAGAGTAGTCCGATTTTGATAATTCTTCTTGTGTTGGATAGGGTATACCTTGCCAAGTATTATTAGTACATTAAAGCTACAAAAAAATATAAAATAAAAACTTTTTAACAAAAAATTAAACCGCCGAAAAACTGAAAAGCATAAAATAATAAACCTTAAAATTTTGAGTCGGCGCTGAAAAATCAATGAACAAGGATCACTCAAAGCGCCGACTCATAATTTTTGTTATATCATTCTCTTATTTTAGAAGTTACAGGGTGGGGGGACACATTTTTCCACTTTGGAAGTGTCTCCCGCGCAAACTATTCAGTTTAGAAAAAAATGATATTAAAAACCTCAAAGTCATTTTTGAGACTCATTCGTCAACTCGCGCGCAAGAGCGAGTTAGCACATTCCGATTGTATCTTTTTTTGTTGTCGTCAACTCGCGACTGAGCGAAAATTTACAGTCGTCTACAAAAGTGTTTTTATAAATTTAACATTTAATTTAATTGAACCTGCTTCACATGTTTAAGACATTAAAAGTATAGAGTGGGTTAACTGAGGGTCAGTAGGTCGTCTTAGAGGTGAAATTCTGCTCGCGGTTCGAATCTTTCTTCCAAAGAAAAGCTTTTGTTAAGTTACTATTTGGCGAAATTACGAGAATGGTTGTACATTATATCTCAATGTCCACGAGATGAAAATATTTTCAAATTTAATGATTATTTTGTAGAGACTTGGTTAAATGACACTTTATTTTTTGCCGACAAATGGTCTTGCTATAACAGGCATCATCGTACTACAAACATGGTCGAGAGCTGGCATTCTACTATAAATAAAAAAGTCAACAATAAACCCTCAAGCATTGCACATTTTTTCTTTTCATCTTTTCTTTCATCTTGAAAAAAGGAGATGATTATTATCAAACTTTATACTTGAAAGGGTCAGTAAAGTCAAAAGAAACGTGCGTTATTGATGAACACATTACATTTACCATAAATGAATTTATGCACGGCGCTATCAGTATCGATTTATGTATCGTACTTCTGATCTTGTGATTATTACGTATATACAGCAGTTATAAAAATCATTTTCAACAAACCCTGGTCTGTGATTTTATAGTTCCTAAGACTGTGATTGTTGTCATTAGTTAGTAATATATTAAAGTTTGTTATAAAAATCAACTACAAACCCTGATCTGTGATTTTACAGTTCGTAAGAATATGATTGTTTATAGTAGTATTAATTAATAATTAGCCAAATGGTATACTCGTATTTTTTTGATATTGTTGATTTTACTTTGTTATATTTGTTTAGTATTAGTTATGTTACAGACTAGGTTATTAACCAAAATCTTGAGGAAAAAAAATCTTTAAAAAATGTGATATTGTTGATAATCTTCAAAATGTAGGTAACATAAATATGAGCAGCTTTTTTTAATGTTTGGCATGTGTTGTAAATTATAAATACATAAAATATCTATTAAAAAACTACATTTCTTTTATTTCAAATTCAAATCGTACAACGCCTTAAACTTATAAAGTAGGTTTCTATATTGAATTTATAATAACACTTTTATAGACGACTGTACCATTTTTCGCTCTAGTCGCGAGTTGACGACAACAAAAATAATTAAAATCGGAATGTGCCAACTCGCTCGATCAAGCGAGTTAATTGCGCGCGAGTTGACGAATGAGTAATTTTTGAAGACCTATCCATAGATACCCCACACGTATGGGCTTGATGAAATAAAAATTTGTTGAGTTTCAGTTGTAAATTTATTGTTTTTTTTTTCTATTTTAGTGTGAAAATCTTAATGCGGTTCACAGAATACATCTACTTACCAAAGGAGGAGGGTTGATAAGAGGCATTTTTCGCCCATCAGCCACTTGATGTGATATGAATCTTATTTAATAGTATACATCATGACAAATATAAAAATAACAATTATTTATAAAAAAATCCTGTAATTGATGGGATAAGTAAAAAAAATATTTATGTATCTATTATGAAAATGTATTAATATAAACGTTTTTGTCATTATTTTAGCACCAAAAAACAACTGTTATTAAAACACTAAATGCAAAATTAAGATAAAAGAAGGTTATTAATTATTATTATTTCAATATTATAAATATGGGAAATAATCAATAATCAGAAAGCTTGACATACTTTTTGCAATATGTTTTTTAATCTTCCTTCTGACTTTCTTCATTCGGATCGCTACTGGACCATCCTTTAGCGGTAGCATCTTGTAGTGTACTAGCATATTCAAGACTTGGTGTTTTTACTTCGATTGACTGATGGCGCCAGTAAGCCAGAAACCATAATACGGAAGCAACATGCGCACAACATCCTACGACTCTACAATATATTGACAATACCATTGTATGTGTGCGATGTTGCTTCGCTCTGTTTTTATCCAAATATTATAGTTTTTGGAACCTGTATGCCGTGATCGTAGTTGTACTCGAAGAACAGAATCATCTTCACGATGTATGTAAAGAGAGTACAAACCTTCTTCATTTAAATGCTCTTGAGTATATGATTTTACCCCGAGCCACACGATATTCATATGAACTGCATTTAAAACACAACTTAGAACCACTCTGTAAATCACAGTTTTTAGATCTTCGAAGTATTGATATAATTTTTCTATTAGAACAGATACGAAAATCACTATTCGTTTTTCGCCATATTTTACAACAGTCACATTGGTTACCAGGCATTATTAATGATTAAGTTTATCAATAAATATTCACAACTACAGCTTCCGAACACAAATTCAACATCTACGCTACGTAACTTTTTGAGCGTGTTAAAACACGTTCCGATCGTGACACAATTGATAGAGTACACTGTATACGGTTGAAACAAACGACGGTTGAAACAGAGTAATTACCTCTCAATAGTGTGCGATACGGAGAGGAGTACAGGGACGAACAAAGAAGTCAACAAGTCCGAATGATATTCAGAATAGTATTCTGTTCTAGTTCATCGTTTGTTTTAATCGTATCCAGTCTATTCTACTCTCACGCGTAATATATTTTTTTCTTTTAGGATAGAAGCGCACAGTGAAACAAAATAAAATAGTACTCACATAAAAGCTTATAAACAGTAGTTTCATTGTGAGTCAAAAATAATTTGTTTCAAAGAACGCTTCTTTAAAAAATATTAATTTAAAGATTGAAAAAACGTCAAAAATATACAAAAAAGACGAAATACTCTCTTTTTGGGCAATAATTGGTATGACTTATATTATTTATCACGTAAATCTTATTGAATTAAAAAATACATATCTTCAACCGTACAAGTGCATTAATAAATAGTTGAAAATCGAAACTTTTTTTTTTCGAGTCTGTGATGGGCGAAAAAAGTCTCTTATCAACCCTCCTCCTTTCAACAGCGTAGTTCTTATAGTTTAGGAAAAAAGTGGCTGTGATATATGGACGGACAGACAGACAGACATAACGAATCCATAAGGGTTCCTTTTTTGCCATTTGGCTACGGAACCCTAAAAATGGGGTTGTAAGTGGTTATAAATATAGATATTTGGAAGCGTATGGGTGCGAGTAAATGAGAGGCAGGACAAAGATTGAGTTTAAGTATAATAAAGTCAAGGTTAAGATAGAAACAAGTGATAGGTGAAATTATAGAAAGAAAGGAAACGAATTCAAGATGGAAAGAATACAAAGTAAAGTTCGTTAGGATGGCGGTAAGAAATACGAGTTTACGCGAGCTAATAATAATAAGCGGTAGCGAGCCAAAGCGACGAGGATTCGCGATGAGGGCTTCTGGCTGACTGTCCGGCGGTCCACGCCGTCTGCGTCTTGAGCGGGCTGCGGAGGCGCCGCGGAGCGCGGCGTCCAGGGTGAGGTAGCAGACCGGTTTCCGCGGCAGGCGGCACACGCATAGATGGTCGGCGCGCGGTATGCGCGCACCTTCACGCCAACAAGAAATGATAGGGTCGCCGGGGATTGTCCGCCATTTTGAATGAGCGGCCTCTTGAATTACTTCTCGAACGGGAGAATCGCCGGTTACGGCTCCTATTTGACCTACCGCTGGTACGAGGTTGCCGATCTACCTTTGTGGATAATTCATCTAGCTTCCGCGTGAGACTGGCTATTTCTGTACGCATTACCTCAAGTATGCTCCCTGCAGAGGATGAAGTACTCGCGACCTGGGTCACCGGGTTCACCGGAGCGATCTCTAATACCCGGTCCGCCAGCTCCGCAACTGCTTCCAGGGACGTACCATCCTGAGACGCCATAATCGTCTGCAGGCTGGTTGGTAGACGGCTGGTCCAGATGGTGCGTAGAAAGTCGTCAGGTACATCTCGGCCAGCCAGGCTCTGCAGGTGGCGAAGAAATGCTGACGGCTTGCGGTCTCCAAGTTCCTCATGAATAAGGAGTTGACGCACTTTCTTTTCCTGGGAAACTGACAAACGCTTAATTAGCTCGGTTTTAAGCTTCTCGTACTTATTACTAGCTGGTGGATTTTCTAAAATATCCTCTAGTTGAGCCATAATGGAAGGTTCTAGATTACCGACCACAGTAAAATATTTTGTCGCATCAGAAGTAATGCTCGACAAAGCAAACTGGGCTTCAACTTGCGTAAACCATAGCGCAGGTTTTTCAGGCCAAAAAGGAGGAACACGTACTCTAACCTTAGCGATCTCTGCTGATCCTAACGCTGCAACCAACGCCTCCGCAAGATTTTCTTCTGCCATCTCTGCAATGACTTGCAGAAAAAAAAATTGCTCGTCGTCAACGTTTCCTTCGCGAACGTTCCGGAAAGTTCTCTAACGCCACGCGGTCGCGTCACGATATCTTCGCGCCTTGTATCACGTCGGGGTCACCACTTTTGGAAGCGTATGGGTGCGAGTAAATGAGAGGCAGGACAAAGATTGAGTTTAAGTATAATAAAGTCAAGGTTAAGATAGAAACAAGTGATAGGTGAAATTATAGAAAGAAAGGAAACGAATTCAAGATGGAAAGAATACAAAGTAAAGTTCGTTAGGATGGCGGTAAGAAATACGAGTTTACGCGAGCTAATAATAATAAGCGGTAGCGAGCCAAAGCGACGAGGATTCGCGATGAGGGCTTCTGGCTGACTGTCCGGCGGTCCACGCCGTCTGCGTCTTGAGCGGGCTGCGGAGGCGCCGCGGAGCGCGGCGTCCAGGGTGAGGTAGCAGACCGGTTTCCGCGGCAGGCGGCACACGCATAGATGGTCGGCGCGCGGTATGCGCGCACCTTCACGCCAACAAGAAATGATAGGGTAGGTAGGCATACTGCGAACAATTATAAATGTTAGTGTGGGTCTGTTAACATGACGCCACAGATACAATATACTACAATTATGAAGGGGCGAAGACCACCACAACATGGGTCCCCGAAAACATAATACGGCATCGCGGAAGACCCAGGCGTAGATGGCGGGACGAACTTGATGCATTGCATTACATGAGGGATTGGTCCTTATTGGCTCAGGATACAGTTGAGTGGGTAAAGGAAAGGGAGGCCTTTGCCCTGCAGTGGGACAACACAGGCTGATTATTTATATTATTATACTACAATTGATACACAGTAATTGGTTTCAATCAAGGCCATAATCATAACAATACCTTCACTGATATTCTTTAAGAGCCCTCTCACAAAATTTGAATGCTCGAGTTTAGGTAAAAGACGGCAACCTTATGTATGTGTGCGTAGCTATCCACACATGCACAATAAAAACAGTGTAACACGAGTGTCGAGCCGTTCTAAACAATCTTGAGCCGTTAGAATTATAATGCGGTATTTAGAGATTTATGAAAATACTTACTTTTATTTAGTCAGTCTAATAAAGATTACTAGACTAATAAAAAATTACAAATATATGCTATGTAAAGTATACAATAAAAATAAAAAAATCAAACAATTACATATTGGTGCCGATTCTGTTGTACACCGAACTAAACTATCTCTAAAATTCCTTACTTTTAGCTATGAGAATTGTTACGCTATTCTGCAAGAAATAATCTCTAAATTTAAAAATTATTATGACACGACTGAAATCAAATTTGACAATCGCGACTCAACGTGGTATTTTTTTTTCTTTTGGCTTCGCAACTTGGTACTTGTGTGCGTTACGCAATGAACTTGTTGAGAGACGAAGGCGCGCGCAAGGGGGCAGCCTGAACGTGTTTTATATGGAACTAGCTTTTGCCAGCGACTTCATAGCGCAACGTAGCGTAAGCGAGCGCTAAGAAAGGAAGTAGAATTGCACGGAGAAGTCACGGCCAAAAGCTAGTAAACTACAAAACTTCTTTATACACCACATTTTTTGCTAATCTATTACTGTATGCCAAAATTATCAGACTACTGGGCGAGCTTTCGCGAGAGCAAGCCACATAGAATTGCCCGTGTGAAAAACAGTTTTCTCTCAAGTCTATACCCACAAATTTTAATGTCTGCTCTTGTGATTATGGTCATTGCAATGCACTTTGAGGGGAAACTGTATTCGTTAGAATTCAAAGGGAAGATCATTCAGGATCAATACAAAATAGGTTAGTATTTCTCACCTTAGTATTTCTTTTGGTTTTGCCATTTTACTAATACGAAAAAAAAATTTTTGGTTTTTTATTTTCATTGTTTTTTTATTTTTTAAATAATATTATTTTTATTCAGGTGTAATTTTGTGCAATTTTTTGTATTAATCTTCTTGTCTATTTTATTTTATGTTTTTGTGCAATTTTTGTGAAATAGTTGTTTTCGTAAACAGCGACCCAATAAATCATAAAAACGATACCCATGTTGATTTTCAGAATTTGTCACCCCTTTTCTACCTTTTAAGGGTTGAATTCTGAAAGAGTCTGACACACATGTTTACTCATTTATTGATAGGAATACTCCTGTGAAGTTTCGAATCAAATAGTTTAACTGATCATGTTTCCCCATACAAACTTTCAAACCCTTTTTCACCCCCTTAGGGGTTAAAATCTCAAAAACCCTAGGACACGTAATTGTTTATTTCTATTTGTTAACCTAAAAACAAAGTTTCAGGCTTGTAGCTATAAAAATGACGGACTTCCATACAAAATTTTAATCCCTTTTTCACCCCCTTAGGGGGCGAATTTTCAAAAATCCTTTCTTAGCGGATGCTCACGTTATTACAGCTATCTGTATGGCAAATTTCAGCGAAATCCGTTTAGTAGTTTCGGCTGTGCGTTGATAGATGAGTCAGTCAGGTTTGCCTTTTATACATTTAGATTTTTCATTTTTTGTTTGAATTCTATAAAAAAAATATTACCCACGTGTTGAGATTTATATGTTAAAAAAATAAGGCGACTAAAATGTTAGATATTCGTGCAAAAATGTAAAATGGCTCTTAACTTTGATGAGGACAACATACTAATACATCAGTAACATTATTAAATAAGGGTATTTTAGCAGATGAGATGCCGTAACGAGCGAGACACGTGCTGCAAGGCTTGCATTGAGGTGGCTCTAGAAAAGGTTGCTTAGAAGGATTCGGGAAGGCTTTCGCTCAGCAGTGGGACAGGGAAGGCCAATTAAAAAAAAACTGTCCACTTTAATACTTAAATTCTGGAAATGAATATAAAGACTGATTTTGTTGGGCATAAAATAAATAAATGAGAACCATCATCAACCGATCTATGAAACCAACAAACCATACCACTGATCTCATAAAATTAAAATCTAAAATTTACAAAATAAAAAAATGATAGTGGTGCATCCTACTGTACTACTGATATAATTATAATAATAAATATCTTAAGAAAACCATCACACCGTTATCTGATCCCAAACTAGGCAGACCCTGTACTATGGCAACCAGACAACTGATAAACATACTTATATATATCAAAATACATACATATTATAGAGATTAATTACACCCAGACATAGAAAAAATGATTGTGCTCATCACACAAAGATTTTTCCTGGGTGGGAATCGAACCCACAACCTCAGTCTTAGCAGTCAGGGTCACTAACCACTAGACTAACAGGCCAGTCCAGTATAGTTTGTATGTTTCGATGTTTGGAGGTTTGTTACTAAATCACGCATAAACGGCCAACCTAGATAACCTAGATTCTCTCATAGGATAATTTCTATCCCGGTAGTATTTTCCCGATGGATAATATTCAACCTCTCTGCTGGCGAAGCCACTTGCAAAATCTACTTCGCTATAATAACTAGAAGGCGGGAAATAACTATGTTGGTATTTATGTTACGGCTGTGGACAATCCCATGAAAATAAATAAACAAACGACGCAGCTGGTCCTTGTTAAGAATTCTCCGAGAATTCCTACTTGGCTTTTACAAAAGCGTCTTGAGACCGTTCACCATTGTAGGTAAGTTTTGCTACTTCAGAAAACAACCCGAGAAACTCCACAATATTGCACTACGTATGAATTGTCAACATATTTGTGATGGATTACCTTAGTACTTTTGGTGCTACAAAAAAATTCACTAATTTTCCTTAAAGAGCACTCTTCTGCTTTCAGAATGTGTATTATGTATTCAGTTGGTGTAGATTTCTATTATAAATAACATCTTCTTTTCTATTGTAATGTTAATTTAATCTGTATGACTGTGTATGACGGATATTCGAGCGCCTGAGATACCACGTGTCGCTGATCCATCATCAGTAGGTCCTTCATTATCGACGTTAACGTGCAGATGTTTAAAAAAATAACTATAATAATTTAATTAACTCCCAAATGATGACCATAAACTATGATGATGACAATGATTATAACTGGTGACGTCATAACACAGAACTTATTTTTTTTTTTTTTTAAGTGTAAAGTGATCATTTCCTCCGCAATGACACTTGCAACTCCATGCGGTGTTCGTTCTTCACCTCTCTGAATTTAAATGGCCAAGTGTCATATTAATTCAGAGAGGTAAAGAACAAACAAGAAATAAATTCTAAACAAGATAGTAAAACTTTAAAAATGTCGTTCAATAAGTCGATCAAATGATTAAAACTTTAAAAATGTCGTTCAATAATTCGATCAAATGATTGCGGTACAAATGGATTGTCAAAAATAATATTTCTCCAGAATAGAATTTCAAAATTGAAGTTTTCAAACTATTTGTCTTGACAATATCAGCAGTTTTCCCAGAAGGAGTTAAAGCGACGGAATAAAATATGTAAATCTAGATAAGAATACAAAAATACAAATGCGCGGAGGAGCGCAACATTGCAAATTGTATATACAAAAGCAGAAGTGATTTCTTTGGACAGACGACAATTTTGAAAATGAAAAAACATTATGTGGCCTGGTGCAAATACTACTTGCGAATATTATTCTATGCATGCTTTGTTACGCTTCTAGCTAGGTAAGTAGCAACAATTTCGAGCAGCTGAATTTCTTCGGTACAAATTCCGAGTTGTATTAGCTTAGGTACAGACATTCCATCGAGAGTGCAAATTTTGTTTAATCAAACGTTTGTTGTATCTAATGAAATTGTTACTTTAATGCTACAAAATGGGGTGCTTGGACAGGAAACCTCCTCGTGTGCCCGGGGGTTGGAGTTCCCTTATGGATACGTCTGGGGGGAAGGCCAATCTCCGGGACGGTGCACCCTGGGGTGCGGGCAAATACTCCCCATTGGGTACTTTGTGCCTAAGGGGAGTTTTGCCCGTATGCGAATGTCCTGTCGGAGGAACGCTTCACCGTGTGTCCCTCTGATCTTAGCAGAGGCGCACAGCGGTGGAGTTAGAGCGGGCTCGGTGAGCACTAACCTGCCGCCGGGCAGGCAAGAAGGAGTCTTCTTCTTCTGCCACCGTTATTCTCGTAGCCCCGAAGACTGTCACGGTCATGTCTCTGACTTTTGACGGGGGTCGAGGGTCTTGGCTTAATCGCCCGGGCCGCGAGGTAGAAAACCTCTATAAAAAATCACCCCAAACCTCCAAGCGGCGGCGCACCGTGAGGGAGGTTGACAGCTTGACTAATGGGTAGCTGAATTAGTCACTAGTGCGAACCACAGAATTTTGAGACATAAAGTTACTTACTCGTGGGAACTAATATGAATAAACTTTTTAAAAAACCAAACCAACAGGAGGAGGGGAGCGACGTGGGGTCGGAGTCCGACGCCGCGTCGAGTGCGAAGGGCTCGCGTGCGAGTCCGGAGCGAGGAGAGGTGGGCGCTACTGGAAGGAACCGAGAGTTCTTCCAGAAGCGCCCCAAATCGGGGGAAGGCCAGGAGTCTTCCTCTGACGGCGGGCCGAGCTCGGCCCGCAGGAAAATATCTCGTCGGGGTGGGACCCAAGACAGAGGCATGGGCAGAGGGCTCACCACCCAGGGGGCTGATGAGCCGAGCCGAGCAGGCCCAGCCGAGCCAGCCCAGGGCGAGGACATGCTCGTCACTGAAGGACATTGTTCTGGAGGGACCAACAACAGCAGGGCCCTCTCAGAGTCCTCTGGCGGCGAGCCGGATGCTACCAGTGGGTCCAATTTGGAAATTTCTGCCAATATGGACGGGTTCGCGCAGCTCCTACTTGCGGAACTCAAAAATGTTTCCTTGAAGCGGCTCCAGGCTTCCAAAGACAAGGCCATATCAGAAGCAATGGCCACCATTCTGGAGGCAGCAAGGCCCCTCTGTTCCGGGCCTGCGTCGGATGGGCTGGCGGAATTGCGGGCAGAGGTCGCCCGCTTGACCGCCGCTGTGGAGCTCCTCCAAAAGGAGAATGCCGAGCTCCGGGCGAACCATGCCGGACCCCAAGGAGCAGGCCCCCGAGTGGTGGCGAAGGGGGGAGCGCAGCATAGGCAGGGCGGACCCTTGCCTGCCGAGGAGCAGGGTCTCGCCCTGGTGCGACAGGAGCTTGCTGCCATCAGCAGTAGGTTCTCTGCTCTGGAGGCGATTGTTCTGCGCCCCCCGCTTGCGGCAAGCCGGCCTGCTTCGGGCCAGCCAAAGGCGGCCCCAGGTCAGCCGAAGGCATCCGCGGGCCAATCGAAGGTGGCCTCAGGCTCAGGCCAGCCAAAGGTGGCCTCGGGCCAACCGAAGGTGGCTTCGTTTTCCGCCGTCGCGGCCGTTCCGGCCAGGGGGTCAGGACAGCCAAAAGGCCAGCCCAAAAAGGCACCCGCGAGGGCCCCTACAAAGGTGGTGAGAGAGTGGCCAGTGCCGCCCCCGACTGCTGGATCTCCCCCTGCCACCGCCGAATGGCAAGTGGTCGGGGAGAAAAAGAAGGCGGGCAAAGCCGCAAGGAAGGCCCGAAATAAGAAGAGGCAGCAGCGGCGCAAGAAGAGCAGCGTCGCGGCTAGGCTTCGCGCCCCGAAGTCCGCAGCTGTAGTGATCACGCTACAGCCGGAAGCGGAAAAGAAGGGCGTGACCTATCGCGACCTGCTCTCTAAGGCTAAGGCGGCAGTGGACCTCCAGGAGATCGGCATCTCGAACGGTCTCCGGGTGAAGGTCACGTTGACTGGAGCCCGGATGCTGGAGGTCCCTGGTGCGTCCAGTGGCCCGGCTGCTGACGCTCTGGCCGATAAGCTAAGGGCGTCCTTAGACGCGGACGAGGCCCGAGTGTCCAGGCCCACCAAGTGCGCTGACATGCGCATCCTGGGCCTGGACGACTGCGTGACGGAGGCGGAAGTGGTAGCCGCCATTGTTGGGACGGGGGGGTGCTCTGCCGATCAAGTGAGGGCAGGCACCATCCGTCCTGACAGCACGGGGATGAGGACCGTAACGGTCAGCTGCCCCGTGTCGGCGGCTCACAAAATCACCGCGGAGGGCAGAAGGCTCCTGGTGGGCTGGGTTTCGGCGCAGGTCAAACTGCTGGAGCCCAGACCTCTGAGGTGCTTCCGATGCCAGACTGGTCACCACGTTTACGTGAAATGTACCTCAGAGGTGGACCGCAGCGGTCATTGCTTCCGTTGCGGTCAGCCCGGTCACAAGGCCGGCTCTTGCAATGCCACGCCGCACTGCTATGCATGTGCGGCGGCTGGCAAGCCGGCCGAACACCGGGCCGGGAGTAAGGCCTGCGCCTCATCCGCCAAGGCCAGGGGCAAGGGCAAGCCCTCTGCCGCCACCGTCACCGCTGTCGCCGCTGCCGCCTCGACCACTGTCGTGGCTGGCACCACCGCCACGGCAGGGCCCCCACAGGGGACTCAGGAGGGGGCTGAAATGGAGTGTCAATAATAGGTACTCCACTACGCCTCCTCCAAGCGAATATCAACCACTGCGCCTCCGCTCAGGATCTGTTACTCCAGAGCATGGCGCAGTGGTCGATTAACATCGCTGTGGTCGCTGAGCCGTACTTTGTCCCGCCCAGGGATGACTGGGTGGAGGACCTGAGCGGCTCAGTGACCCTCATTTCGTCGGCCGCCGCCGGAACCCCGACCCTCGAGGCTGTCAAGAGGGGACGGGGTTGCGTAGCAGCACGGTTCGGGGAGATTGTAGTAGTGGGAGTATACTTCTCCCCGAGCCGAACTCTCGCCGAGTTCCACAACTCCCTTGCGGAGTTGAGAGTCGTCGTCGTCGGGTTCCGTCCCCTCCCCGTACTCGTACTCGGGGACTTCAACGCCAAGAATTTGGCTTGGGGTTCCCGGTATACGGACACACGGGGCAGGATGGTGGAGGACTGGGCTCTGGAGACAGGCCTGGTCGTCCTAAATCGGGGTTCTGTACCTACGTGTGTACGGATGCGGGGCGACTCAGTGGTGGACATCTCGTTCGCTAGCCCCGCTCTGTCGCCGCAGGTCATTGATTGGCGCGTCATGGAGGGGGTGGAGACGTATGCCGACCACCGGTACATCCGGTTTGACGTCTCCGCCCAGACCTCGAGCGCGCCGATCCGGCAGACCCCGAGTGGTCCGCGGTGGGCGCTGAAGAAGCTGGACCGGGAGCTTCTCCTGGAAGCCTCGATCGTGCAGGCCTGGGTGTCACCACCGGACAGGCCTGCTGACACCAACGACGAGGCCGAGTGGTTCCGGGAGGCCATGTCCGAGATTTGTGACGTGGCTATGCCCCGAGTCCAGCCAGGACGGGCTTGGCGCCAGGTGTACTGGTGGTCGCCGCAGCTGACAGCGTTGCGCGAAGCGTGCGTTGCGGCACGACGCCGGTACACCAGGCACCGCAGGCTCCGTATCCGACCTCCGGATACGGAAGCCATTCAGGCGGAGCTATATGAGGGGTACAGAGCGGCGAAGACCGCCCTCCAAGAGGAGATCCTGCGGGCCAGAGGACTGGCCCGCAAGGAGTCGCTGGAGACTCTGAATAGGGACCCATGGGGACGGCCCTACAAGGCCGTCCGGGAGAAACTCCGCCCATGGGCTCCTCCGCTGACCCAGAGTCTCCGGCCCCAACTCGTGGAGGGCGTGGTGAGCGCTCTGTTCCCTTCGCGAGGGGAACATAGTCCCCCACCCATGGCTCCGCCTCCTGCGGTGCCCGATGCGGACCACATAACTGACGACGACGGTGCTCCAGAAGTGACCGAGGTAGAGATGAGGGTGGCGGTACGAAGGCTTAATGCCAAGAATACCGCCCCAGGACCCGACGGCTTGCCTGGCAAAGCATGGGTCCTGGCCTTAGAGGCTCTCGGGCCTCGACTCAGGGGGCTCCTTAGCGCATGCTTGGAGAGGGGCCAGTTCCCACTTCGTTGGAAGACGGGGAAACTGGTCCTCATTAAGAAGCCTGGGCGCCCAGCGGACTCTCCGTCCGCTTACCGGCCCATCGTGCTGCTCGACGAGGTGGGCAAGCTCTTTGAAAGAGTGATTGCAGACCGCCTCGTCGGGTGGCTGGTGCGAGTGGGGCCGGACTTGTCGGACGGCCAGTACGGCTTCCGCAAGGGGCGCTCAACGGTGGACGCCATCATGCGCGTGCGAGCCCTCACGACGGGGGATGCAGTGGCCCGGGGTGGGGTCGTCTTGGCGGTGTCTCTTGACATCGCCAATGCCTTCAACACCCTACCCTGGAGTTGCATTAGGGAGGCACTCCGGTATCACCGGATGCCGACCTACCTCTGTCGCGTGGTCGAGGCCTATCTGACGGATAGGGCCGTTATCTACCCCGGTCACCAGGGGGAGTGGAACCGGCGAGAGATGTCGTGCGGTGTCCCACAGGGATCGGTCCTGGGGCCGCATCTGTGGGACATCGGTTACGACTGGGTGCTGCGCGCCGACCTCCCTAGCGGCGTCAGTGTAGTGTGCTACGCTGACGACACGCTGGTCCTTGCGCAGGGGAGGTCGTACGAGGCGGCGGCCGAATTAATGACACGCGGGGTTGCGACAATCGTCGATAGGATCCGGCAATTGGGACTCGAGGTGGCATTGCACAAGTCCGAGGCCATGGGTTTTCATGGTCCTCGGAACGCGCCACCTGCGGGTTCCCAACTTACGGTAGGAGGGGTTCACATCGGCGTCGAGTCGACGATGAAGTACCTGGGACTTGTCCTCGACAGCCGGTGGAACTTCGTTGAGCATTTCCGACGTTTGGCTCCCAGACTGGAGCGGGCTGGGGCTGCATTAAAGCGGCTCCTGCCCAATCTGGGGGGTCCAAACGCCTCCTGCCGGAGGCTCTACACGGGGATCGTGCGGTCCATGGCCCTCTACGGGGCACCGGTGTGGGCACCCTCACTGAGGCTGCGCCCAGCGCGCCGGTTGTTTGCGGCCCAGAGGGTCATGGCCATCCGGTTAATCCGGGGATACCGCACGGTCTCGTGCGAGGCGGCGAGTCTCCTTGCCGGAGTGCCGCCATGGGATCTGGAGGCAAAGGTCCTCGCGCACATGTGGGAGTGGCGCGAGGAGGCGAAACGCCGGGGCGAAACTCCGCTGCCGCGACAAATCGCGGCACGGCGGACAGAGCTCCGGTGTGATCTCATGGCGACATGGCGGGTACGATTGTCGCAACCCAGTGCTGGGCACGCCACAATTGCGGCGGTAAGTCCCCTCTTTGAGGAGTGGATAGAGAGGCGCCACGGCGTCCTCACCTTCCGCCTGACGCAGGTTCTCACCGGGCATGGGTGCTTCGGTGGGTTCCTGTTCAGGATAAAGCGGGAGGATACGTCCGGGTGTTTCCATTGCGAGGATCGTCTGGAGGACACGGTGGAGCATACGGTGGAGGTGTGCCCTGCCTGGGCGGAGCACCGCCGTGTCCTCGTGGAGGCGATCGGCGGCGGCGACCTCTCGCGTCCGGCCCTGGTGCGAGCCATGGTACGGAGCGAGAGGGAATGGGAAGCCGTCACCTCCTTCTGCGAAGCAGTAATGCTCGCGAAGGAGGAGGCGGGGCGCGTGAGGGAGTGGCAGTCTCTGCGCCCTCACGCCCCTAGCCGCCGCAGACGCCCCGGGCGTCGGGAGTCGATTGCGGACTCCCGGCCACCGTAGGCGCGAGCTTGCGGGTGGCGAGCAATGGGTAGCTCGCCACCCGGTAAGGACCAGGCTCGGGTCGATGGCGCGCAGTGTTCCACGCGCGCCTCAAAGAGATGTCAGCAGCAGTGTAGGGGTCTACTAGGACCGATGCCTGCCGGGGTCGCGTGATTGTTCGAAAGAGATACCGTGACCCTGGCACATGGGCAACTGATGGAACACGGGTGGGTTTTAGTCAGTAAAAGTCTGACACGCCCTCCCGCTCCGCCCAGAGCGGGAGAAGTCATTTGATGATTTCCCATCCTGAAAAAAAAAAAAAAAAAAAAAAAAAAAAAAAAAAAAAAAAAAAAATGCTACAAAATTGCACGGGTATTATGTTAAATAAACACACTCTGTTAGAAAGGAAATTTCACAGACAATTAGTCTAGTAAACGGTTGCAAATCCACTATGGATTAATACCACGGTAATATTCGAAATATAATCAGAAAATTCTTACCGACACGACTCACCCGCATACTCTGAAAACAGAATTGTGTGGAAAAGGGAGGGAAGTTGCCCTGCAGTGGAACAATACAGGCTCGTTTGATTAGATAAGAATAGAATCATGAAGTACTGCCAACATCATCTGGCTCATAACATAATTCTGTGTTCAAAAATCTTAAGAATCTCAAGAATATAATAAGACTCATTTTAGAACAACTTAAAATATCCAGTATCGTATCTTACCTAACCTATGTCTATAACTATGTGACAGGTAAAAGCTCAACCACTCAGTTCAAACTGCCTAGCCTTTTTCCAACTACATAATATTGGGGTCGGCTTTCAGTATTTGACATGGAGCGACTATCTGCCCTCCACAATCCAGTTACTGTCGACCCGTAACGACTGTCCAACCA
Organism: Aporophyla lueneburgensis; assembly: GCA_932294355.1. Lineage (NCBI taxonomy): Eukaryota > Metazoa > Arthropoda > Insecta > Lepidoptera > Noctuidae > Aporophyla > Aporophyla lueneburgensis. The sequence goes on along the minus strand of OW028737.1, from coordinate 32,100,626 downwards.
CCAACGAACCAACGGTTTTACATGCTTACCGAGCCACGGATCTTGGTATGTAAAGAAGGTCACCACTTTAGTCTAATCACGGCAAGAGTAGCTTAACCTGATCGCTCGACCCGGCTGTTAGTTCATAGCCTCAAGAAATACTCCTATATCTACCAAATATAGGATGTTGATGATGCGGAACATATTACCGTGAATTCAGAACATGTTTTGGAAGGGGCAGTGGGGACTGCGTTAAAATGTATCGTAAGTTATTAAAAAAGAACGTTGGTTCATTGGTGCTAACGTGTTCATTTTCATCGCAAAGGTATTGCATGTTTCTTTGAAACAGCTTATATTATTTTTGACTAGCTTTTGCCCGCGATTTCATCCGCGGCGTAAACGTCGATTATCGCGGGCGTAGACGAACTCGCGGAATAAAATTAGACCTACGTCCTTTCTTGGAGATCAAACTTACCCTGTACCAAATTTCATCAAAATTGGTTCAACGGTTGAGTCGTGAAAGCGTAACAGACAGTTTTTTAAAGTTTAGAACTTTAGATAGTATAGAAGTATAAATAAATGACAAAAAAACTACATTATGTTCTTGCTACTTCTATATAATCATGCCGCCTTTACATAGTTATTCTTCTTTCTCAGCAAAAAACTGAAAGACCTATCGAAGTAACAAGTATTCACAAATCACTTCCACATCTATACCCAAAGCCGAGCGCAGTCAAAATGAAATTGTTTAGCATTTCCTTTAGTCTGGACCAACGACTGCAGCCTCTGAGGGGCCCTGTCTGCTACCGATGCACTATTCAGATACGGAATTTTAAATTGTATCGGCATTTGTATGGATTTTCGGAAAAGTTTGATCTTTTCAGGGTTTTGGAATAGTGAGTTACGTTCTGGGTTAATTTGGTTGAAAATATTCATTTTGAAGGTAAATGTTACGTAAAAACACGTAAACATTAACCTTTTGAATAAACAAAAATGTACTCAAAGCGAAAAATATTTAGGATCAGACGAATGGAAATAGAAAGACAAAAAGAAAGAAAGAAAATACGTTTATTTGCGGCAAACATGACGCACAGTAAGACTAGAAACATACAGAAATAAAAAAAATAAGATGTGGGAAAATATGCGTCATATCTACGCAAAACGGCCATCATTCAGCATAATGCTGTGACCCTATGCGAGACAGAGCCCCTGCGCTGGTTTTCAATAGATTTTTAATTTAACCTAGCCTTTTCCCACTGTAGGGGTTGGCTTTCATTCAAACCAGATGAAGCTCCGTACCAGTATTTAATATGAGCCAAGCTGCCTATTTGACCTCCATAACCCAGTTACTGGGTAATAAATATGATAACTCTTGATAAAACTGGCAGTCAGACTTTCTGGCTTCTGATGACCCAAAACGACTATCACAGATAAACAAACTTTCTGAAAAACTTACGGACTTGCTCTCCGAGGTATGAAGGGGTCTTGGTATGTCAAAATGGGTCCCATTCACGTACCAACCGTAGCAAGATATAGATAGGACTAAAGTGACTTGTCCAATATTACTTGTCAACATCATCATTTTCCTGTCATCATCTCAATTTATTTGGGGTCAGCGCAACGTGTCTTTTTCTTGCACACTTCTCTATTAGTCGTCATCTCAGTAGTCACCCCCTTTCTATCCTAATCATAATTCACACAGTCCATCCATAGTGTCTTTGGTCTCCCTCTACTTTTATAGCCATCGACATTCATACTCAATATTTTCCTCACGACATTTTTCTCATTCCTCCGTATCACGTGACTATACCATGACAACTGATTCCCACACAACTTTTCAGTTATTGATGCTACTATCAGACTTCCTCTTATGTACTCATTTCTTATTCTATCCATTTGTGTAACACCACACATCCCTCTTAACATTCTCATCTCAGCTGCATGCAAATGCCATTCATTCATTCCTTTTCAAACGATGAAAAAAAAGGACGAAAAAATTCGACGCGTATATTTTTTTTTAGTTTTTTTTTATGTATGACCATGCATAACTTTTTACATAGTAGTCCGATTGTGATAATTCTTCTTCTATTGGAAAGGCTTATACCTTGCAAACTATTATTAGTACATTAAAGCCACAAAAAATTTAAAAAAATAATAATAAAAAATTAAACCGCCGAAAAAACTGAAAAAAAATAATAAACCTTAAAATTTTGGCGCTTTGAGTGATCTTTGTTCATTGATTTTTCAGCGCCGACTTATAATTTTAAGGTGTATTAATTTTTGCTTTTCAGTTTTTTCGGTGATTTAATTTTTTGTTACAAAGTTTTGTGGCCCAACATTCTGACCCATACAAGACAGCAGGTCTGGCCATGGTTTTATAAAACTTCTTCTTAAGTTTAAGGAGGATGGGAGAGTCACAGATTGTTCCCGTGACCTGCCGCCATTTCATCCGTCCTGTGTCTATTATTTGTTTTCTAATATTATTATCGGCCGTTATTTAACGGAATCATAAAGATGCAGGCTCGTCCCTTCGCCATGGATGTCACTTTATAATTTGCTTGTTAACGATTTAATTAAGTCCCTTTTAATTTAATGGTGACATCGTTTGCTCTAATTGGGGACTTCACAATATTTTGGTTGATAAATCCCTAAGGGACGAGGGGTCAACACGTCAGTTGGGTTGGCAGCTGGAACTTTTTATTATTAACGCTGTGTTATTATGTTGGCAAACCAGTGGGGTAATTGTCTAACACACTAACATTAGCATTTGCTTTTATTTTGACAGATCTACAATTTTTAACCGACGAAAAAAACGGAGGAGGTTATCAATTCGACACGTTTTTTTTTTTTTGTTTTTTTTATGTATGTTCACGCATAACTTTTTTTACTGGAAAGATTATACTCCGAAGGTAGTTCCATATAAATTTGGAAAACAAAATCGAACTCTAAAGGTCGGGAAACAGGATGATTGATTGTTCACTCACTAATTGTAATATATAACCACGCATAACTTTATACAGAGTAGTCCGATTTCGATAATTATTTTTTCATCGGATAGGGTATACCTTGCCAAGTATTATAAGTACATTTTTTTTTTGGATGGGAAATCATCAAATGACTTCTCCCGCTCTGGGCGGAGCGGGAGGGCATGTCAGACTTTTACTGACAAAAACCCACCCGTGTTCCTTCAATTGCCCATGTGCCAGGGTCACGGTATCTCTTTCGAACAATCACGCGACCCCGGCAGGCATCGGTCCTAGCAGACCCCTTCAGTTTTGCTGACAGCTCTTTGAGGCGCGCGTGGAACAATACGCGCCGTCGACCGCCATTGCTCGCCACCCGCAAGCTCGCGCCTACGGTGGCCGGGAGTCCGCAATCGACTCCCGACGCCCGGGGCGTCTCCTCCTGCGGCGGCTAGGGACGTGAGGGCGCAGAGACTGCCACTCCCTCACGCGCCCCGCCTCCTCCTTCGCGAGCATTACTGCTTCGCAGAAGGAGGTGACGGCTTCCCATTCCCTCTCGCTCCGTACCATGGCTCGTACCAGGGCTGGACGCGAGAGGTCGCCGCCGCCGATCGCCTCCACGAGGTTATAAGTACATTAAAGCCACAAAAAATTGTAAAATAAAAACTTTTTAACAAAAAAAAAATCAATGTACAAAGACCACTCAAAGCGCCGACTCATAATTTTAAGGTTTATTATTTTATGCTTTTCAGTTTTTTCGGCGGTTTAATTTTTTGTTAAAAAGTTTTCATTTCATTATTTACGTTATTGAGCAAACAAATTTTTCGAACATAATAATTACGAAGCAATGAATTAGCATCATCCATCAAAATGATCCCGATTCTAATTGATAGTGTTTTACGCAATGGTTTTGTCATTTTTAACTGACTTCTATAAAGGAGGAGGTTTTCAATACTGTTGTTTATTTTTCGTTTATGTTTGTTTTCTCAGAGCTCTAAACTATCTCTAAAATTCCTTACTTTTGGCTATGAGAATTGTAACGCTATTCTGCAAGGAAAAATCTCTAAATTAAAAAACTATTTTGACACGACTAAAACCGAATTTGACAATCGCGACTCAGCGTGGTATTTTTTTTTCTTTTGTTTTCGCAACGTTTACTTGTGTGTGCATTGCGTAGAATGAATTTTTTGAGAGACGAAGGCGCGTGCTAGGGTGCAGCCTGGACGTGTTTTATATGGAATTTTTCACTTTTGTTTGAAAAATATAAAAAAAATGTTACCCACGTGTTGATATTTAAATGTTCCGGGGTGTACTAAGGGGGTCGAAAATTTCATTATTTTTGCGATAGGACACGCCATTTTTGAGATATAAGCAAAAAGAAAATAAAAAATACAGAACTGTTTTTGCACGTGAAGGCAAGGCGTTGTTGAGAATTTTAGTTCATGACCACTAGTTTTATTCCACACCTTTTTAATCGCGCTTAAAAATAGTCAGATTTACTTAAAATAAATTATTATAGTCAAAATTTTTGGTGAAAACCGGCAAACACAGAATAGCAAAATTGACATTTTCACTAAACTAATAACTCAGTGCAATCTTAGTGCTGTCAAACTAAAATATAGTTAAGTTGTGTCACTTTAGTCTATTTCAGAATAGGAAATCGTCGTTTGACAGAAATAAACCAAATTTTAGTGATTTTTAGTTTAGTTTAGAGAATTTTGTGACAACAGAATCGGCACCATTCTGTAACATTATGCGAGCAAACCCTAGAGAAAGGAAAACAAAAGGAAAGGGGAAGGGAAAGTCCAAAGGGAAAAAAAACAGATTAACAATAAACCAGTGATTGATATGGATACAGTGAAGCAGCTATACAATAGTAGATTACCAATAGCCACTGCGAAATATAAAGACCTGATAAACCTGTGTGAATATGGAACAATACCTAAAAGATTTCATAAATAATACAGGGAGTTTCCATGCAATTCTGAGCTACGTGAGACTTTGAACGAATCAGACGAAGAGGACGATGAAAAAAGTGAGGAAGAAGGTGAATAAATAAACTATCAGCTGATGATGATTTATTTACTCATCATCTCATCAAACAGAATAAAGTTAGTATATAGAAGAAAGTTAGTTTAAGAGAATAAAGTTGATTAAAGAAGTGAAACTAATTAAAAGAGTACAAAAGAGAGTAAAGAAAAGGCAAGCAAGAAAAACTATGTTAATTACCAAAATATTATTTTTTATCTTTAAACATTTAGAGCTTTGTGTTCAATTAAGTAAGTACAAATAAACGATCTTAATTTGATTACACAAATGTACGTTTTATTTGTATAATTATGTTATTTCATGAATATTCGTAAAGAAAATACAGTAGTATACACATAAATACATACAAAATTACATAATCCATTTAATACTTAAGTTTAATTATTAATTTATCCTTCTTCTTAGCGTGTAAGAAGAATTGAGAAGAATTTATCCTTACAGAATATCTTAGTGAGTTATCCTTAAGAACCTAAAAAATATTACACTTGTCGATTATTTCCTTATTTTGTTTAGTTTTGTGCAGTAAAGTGGATTTACGCCCTTAGTTTATATCATAGGGTGAAAATTTGAAGGGTGTAAAGGACTTTTATTTTTAAATTTATGGTCGTAAAGGAAATCTATCTCGGTAAATACGTCACTAGGGTAATTTTTTAACACTGCACTAGATAATACTAGAAATTCTAAACCCTTTTTTCCTAGGTTTCATTTAAATAGCTCAAGAAACAAAGAAGTTAGAGTAAAAATATATTTCTTTTTTTCGTTTTTTGCTTCTCCTGAAAAGTCGCATTTTGTCCTTTACGACCTTTGAGCCCAGAGGTATCGATATCTTGCGTTTATTATGTTACATGTTGCATAACTGTACCTTTTCAATCAATATAATATTTTTCAAAACACTGTAACTATTTCACGGAGCTCTGAGAAAACAAACATAAACGAAAAATAAACAACAGTATTGAAAACCTCCTCCTTTATAGAAGTCAGTTAAAAATGACAAAACCATTGCGTAAAACACTATCAATTAGAATCGGGATCATTTTGATGGATGATGCTAATTCGTTGCTTCATAATTATTATGTTCGAAAAATTTGTTTGCTCAATAACGTAAATAATGAAATGAAAACTTTTTAACAAAAAATTAAACCGCCGAAAAAACTGAAAAGCATAAAATAATAAACCTTAAAATTATGAGTCGGCGCTTTGAGTGGTCTTTGTACATTGATTTTTTTTTTTTGTTAAAAAGTTTTTATTTTCCAATTTTCCTCCTTCGCGAGCATTACTGCTTCGCAGAAGGAGGTGACGGCTTCCCATTCCCTCTCGCTCCGTACCATGGCTCGCACCAGGGCTGGACGCGAGAGGTCGCCGCCGCCGATCGCCTCCACGAGGTTATAAGTACATTAAAGCCACAAAAAATTGTAAAATAAAAACTTTTTAACAAAAAAAAAAAAATCAATGTACAAAGACCACTCAAAGCGCCGACTCATAATTTTAAGGTTTATTATTTTATGCTTTTCAGTTTTTTCGGCGGTTTAATTTTTTGTTAAAAAGTTTTCATTTCATTATTTACGTTATTGAGCAAACAAATTTTTCGAACATAATAATTATGAAGCAATGAATTAGCATCATCCATCAAAATGATCCCGATTCTAATTGATAGTGTTTTACGCAATGGTTTTGTCATTTTTAACTGACTTCTATAAAGGAGGAGGTTTTCAATACTGTTGTTTATTTTTCGTTTATGTTTGTTTTCTCAGAGCTCCGTGAAATAGTTACAGTGTTTTGAAAAATATTATATTGATTGAAAAGGTACAGTTATGCAACATGTAACATAATAAACGCAAGATATCGATACCTCTGGGCTCAAAGGTCGTAAAGGACAAAATGCGACTTTTCAGGAGAAGCAAAAAACGAAAAAAAGAAATATATTTTTACTCTAACTTCTTTGTTTCTTGAGCTATTTAAATGAAACCTAGGAAAAAAGGGTTTAGAATTTCTAGTATTATCTAGTGCAGTGTTAAAAAATTACCCTAGTGACGTATTTACCGAGATAGATTTCCTTTACGACCATAAATTTAAAAATAAAAGTCCTTTACACCCTTCAAATTTTCACCCTATGATATAAACTAAGGGCGTAAATCCACTTTACTGCACAAAACTAAACAAAATAAGGAAATAATCGACAAGTGTAATATTTTTTAGGTTCTTAAGGATAACTCACTAAGATATTCTGTAAGGATAAATTCTTCTCAATTCTTCTTACACGCTAAGAAGAAGGATAAATTAATAATTAAACTTAAGTATTAAATGGATTATGTAATTTTGTATGTATTTATGTGTATACTACTGTATTTTCTTTACGATCTATACGATTTATCGACAGGCATGTATGTATGGCCCGGGAGTAAATAGTTAATTTGAATGACCTCCAAATTAATTGCTGATTTCAGGAAATGGTTCATGGCAGCTAATACGATTTTATTTTTATTTTGACCATAACACGAATCACAGTACATCAGTAGCTGTTTTACGCCCGTTTTGTCCTTTTCCTCAAGATATTTCATTAAGCAAGTTTTAATTTCGTTACTCCCTCTTTTGCCATCACATTCCCCCCATGTATAACAATTAGCATCCTGTGTGCGACTTGAATGGTGAAATTAAACACTGAATATTTTATAGAATAGTACAATATCATACTTTGTCCATGTGGCGAATTCAGGACTTTTTGTAGGTCAAAGCTGCAGCAGGTGATAGTTTCATTGTTGGGTGAATTAAGGGTTTGATGAATCTTAAATCTCTTATTAGTAAATATCTTCTCTTTGGGATGAGAGTTCAGCAGCTCTGTGTCCATGTCGTTCATTTGGTCTTTATTATTCTCTGCTTTGACGCAAGTTAGGCTCTTTAAAAATAGTTCGAAATGCGTTCTCACTTAATGCCTGCTGTTCCTGTTCAGTACAATATTTTAAATATATTTGATATAAGTTAGGTATATATGTTTTTTATTTCCTGAGGAAGATAAGTTCTATTAGTTTTTTGTCTATTGTAGTGCGATGGGACTGCTGGCAGCTTCTCAATTAAGTTTTTTGTGAACACTTTAGCCTCTTCGGTATATTTTCTAAGTACGTTAGGTTTTCGAAAATCTTCTTGGGCCATATCCTCTTTGGCATCTAAGGTGTAAATAATAAATTTTTGAGTAATAGCCAGGGTATCAATCAAGAATTTCTGGCATACTTGCTTGTGGCCTTCACCGTCATTAATATAATACTCATGCGTAATATTTCTTTTTTTCTTCGGCTGAAATCATTATTCGTTTTTTTTCTCTTTATTGGAGTCCTATGAGCACTGCGCACTATCTAATCTTTTCTACACTGAGAGTCTAGATTCCAATAATATTCGAATAGAGAAGTTCGCCTTTTTTCAGAAATATCATAGCATCCTCTGGCAAACGTACCAGGGATACATGGATTACTTTTCATTGTTTTTTTAGGTACGGTTTCTCCTTTTCTATTTTTGTAAGCTTTTCCTTCATTCTTTGCTTTTTTATTTACATTGCGGTTGTTAATCGGTTTCTATTTTTTTTTTATTACTGTATTAGTATTAGTCTCACTTTTCTTCTTTTTCTTCTTCTTTTTCTTATTGATATCTTGTACCTCATCATCATTATTCAACTCTGATTCATTACATGACCAAAGGTCTGAGCTATCTGATGAGTAGTCTTCCTTATCCTCGTCTGACAAAAAGTCAATATAAGCTTTCCTTGTCAATAAATTGCGCCTCTTCCTTTTCGTTGGTATTTTACCAGTATTATTGTCAGTATAATACTGGTAAACTGGTATATTTGAGTAAATTTTGCTAGTAAATAAAGCCACCGAAGGTGATAAGATTGCGGGTGTCTGAAAAGAAGTGCCAGCGAGAGTAGCATACAAGATATTATCTTCGAGTGTCTCAGAACGAGTAAGATCAGTGCAAAAATTTCAGCTACCGTAGAAGGTGAGATTGAGGGCTGCTGCGGAGAATCGCAAAAAGTGGCATCAGATTTATATTCCAGATTTTCAGGTTCCGAGTTCACAATCGTACTAGTGTCAGTAAACTTAGAGAGACGCTTTGTCTCTGTTTCATTGCAATCTACCACTCGCACAGCCGGATCTATTATCTCGCTCTAACTACAGTGGATCACTATGCAGACAAGATAAGAAACAGTCGTTATTATTATTATTACATTTCAAGTGTATAGGGTTGTAGATTTAAGTCAAACTTTATTGTAAATTAATATCATTTTGTAGGGAGTAAAGTTCATATTGATTTACAAATGTAGAATGTAAAGGACCTACAATACATTTTCATAGATTATTTGGGTAGTAAAGGACAAGTTTGTTTTCGTTCAGTTATTTTTTCTGGGTTGTATAGGGCATTTTATTTAAGTGTCGTAGATACACTTTTTATTTCATAGAATACTAGTTATTTACAACCTAACCAATACAAGAGGCTATTTGTTGAATATAGGTAAGTAATGTATAACGAGTATTAGAAACATTTTAATAAGGTAGGGGTTGAAACTTTGTGTACAGAAATCAAGTCCTACGATAATGAAGTGGATACCTACCTAAACTTGAACATCTTGTAATTTCGATAATCGTTATAATACATTTCGTAAAATTGTGAGTAATAATAGTTACGTGTAAATTATTTAATTTTTATTAAGTTAGGTAGTAAGTTTAGATTAAATTCGTTGTTTTTTGAATATTCTAATATTTATGGGATAATTCCTCACTTACGTTTATAAACGCCCTTAGTGGAAGCAAATAAACTGAAACTAGGTCGTAAAGGACACTTGTCATTTTTTATTTTAAATTGTAAGGGTGTACAGGACAATTTGCAAAGACGATGTCCTTTACATCCAAATTTCTGAGGTGAATTATATTAACCACCTGAGGTGGTATAAGACAATTGATATTTTACACCAAAAAGTTGTTTTATACTTTGCTTTACTACCAAAATGAGTTCACTCTGGTAACTAAGTGTTATTTACGTCTATATTTTCACGGTAAACTATGTTTAACGTCTCAAATTATGTGGGTCGTAAAGGCATTTTTTTTGCGAATTTCTTAAAACGGAATATACAGATCGATAGAGAATTAAAAACTGAGTAAAACAGTATCAAAAAGTCATTTTCGCCCAAATGTCCTTTACGACCTTTGAGCCCAGAGGTATCGATATCATACACCACAACAAGAGTGATGAGTATAAGTATAATACGATGGCCAAAACTTTTTTAAGCTACGTAAAAGCCTCATTAAGAAAATAGTGTTGAACCTATTTTGTTATATTTTGGGAAATCTTACATTAGTATATTAGACATAAACAGAAATAATATAACATTAAACTTGACAAATACACATGTCTGAAATATTGTGTGCGTGGCCATCAATTGCACTACGTTTTTTTGGGAAGTGTGTATAAGTACAGCATGTGATAGTTGTCTGTAGAAATCGTCAAAAAAAGTTACGTAAAGAAAAATCGTTAAACATCCACCATGCTTTTTTTGTGGGTAGAAAATCATCAAATGACGACTCCCGCTCTTAGGCAGAGCGGGAGGGCGTGTCAGACTTTTACTGACTCAAAACCACCCGTGTTTCTTCAGTTGCCCATGTACCAGGGCCACAGTATCTCTTTCGAACAAATCTCGCGACCCAGGCAGGCATCGATCCTAGCAGACCCCTTCAGTATTGCTAACATCTCTTTGAGGCGCGCGTGGAACACTACGCGCGGTAGACACGGGCCTGGTCCTGACCGGGCGGCGAGCTACCCGTTGCTCGCCACCCGCAAGCTAGCGCCTACGGTGGCCGGGAGTCCGCTATCGAATCCCGACGCCCGGGTCATCTCGTCTTGCAGTGGCTAGGGACGTGAGAGCGCAGAGACTACCACTCCCTCACGCAACCCGCCTCCTCCTTCACGAACATTACTGCTACGCAGAAGGAGGTGACGGCTTCCCATGCCGTCTCGCTCCGTACCATGGCTCGCACCAGGGCCGGAGGCGAGAGTTCGTCGCCGCCGATCGCCTCCACTAGGACACGGCGATGCTCCGCCCAAGAAGGGCACACTTTTACCGTATACTCCACCGTGTCCTCCAGACTATCCTCGCAATGGAAACACCCGGTGTTTCCTTCCGATTTATCCTGAACAGGAACCCACCAAAGCACCCATGCCCGGTGAGGACCTGCGTTAGGTGGAAGGTGAGAACGCTGTGGCGCCTCTCTATCCACTCCTCAAAGAGGGGACCCACCATGCTACTGTTTGTTATTTGTCATTTTTACCAACTTTTTTCTTTTCATTATTTCTTCCATTTCAAGTCCAGATGGAATTAATTATCTTTTAACTGATATAATTGACTCATTTAAAGACATCATCATCTCTTTGATTGTGAACCTCAAAAGTAATTGGAGTGATTTAATTTAATGACCTACTTCGGACAAAAAAAATGCCTAAATAATTGTTTTCATTTGTTTTGGACAGTTCCCGGTGAAGGGTTAATTTTAATAATTAGTTTACTTTCGTTACGTTGCTGTCTATTTATAACTTGGAGAGGAGCTTTAAGGCAGATTGTTAATTAGGACTTTTTTAAGAAAATTGAGTGAAAAACAATTTTAAATTCATCCATACTAATATTATAAAGGGGAAAGTGTGTGTGTCTGTTTGTCCGTCTTTCACGGCAAAACGGAGCGACAAATTGGCGTGATTTTTTAAGTGGAGATAGATGGAGGGATGGAATGTAACATAGGCTACTTTTTGTCTCTTTTTAACCCCCCACTTCCCTAAAAAAGGGGGTGAAAGTTTGTATGGAGCAAAAAAAAATTAGTAAGGGATGGAAATTTGTGTGAGACTGCTCTCTTATTACCTATATGTATAGCTTGGGGTAATGCATTTTTAATACATTAACCGTCGTAGTACGTCCTCTTGTGATCATTTCCGACATCCACGCAGGCGAAGCCGCGGGCAAAAGCTAGTACTATATATATATGTGTATGTGTGAATTTAAAATTGATTTCCACTTTTTAATGCTAACGATGAATGGCTTGTGGCCAAGTAATGATAACCGGTCAGGTAAAGTTACGCTTGCCGTGGTTAGTCCGTGGGCAGGTGACCATTTTTACATTCCAAGACCTGTCCGTACCCCGGAAAGCACGTCAAGCCATTAGTCTTGGTTGTCATTCCTAGATCTTTGATAGTCGTAACGGGTCGTCAGATACTCAAAAGTCTGACCACCAGTTTTACAAAGGGTTATCATATTACTCACCCAGAAACTGGGTTGTTGTGGTCAGATATGCAGTCGCTTCATGTAAAACATGGGTATTCAGGGTGGACTTGAAGCTGACCCTAAATAGTGGGAATACGGCAAGGCAAATAATGACGACGTTTTTTTTTTTGAACGAAGTTCCTTATGGCGCGTTGCGAAAGGGGGCTAGACGGAATTAAGAGAAAAAGTTGTAACGACACTTTTTAACCGACTTAAAAAAAGAGGTTTCTCAATTTGACTGTATATATTTTGTTTTGGAACGAAGTTTTGAACGAAGGGAGAGAGATGGGGAGTGAGAGAGAGAGGAGAGAGAGAGAGAGAGAGATGGAGAGAGGTAGAGAGTTAAGTTTTTTTTAGATATAACTTCACTGCACATTTAGTAGCACACAGATTAATCAAGCTTAAGTGCCAATGGGCCGGTCATATAAATTAACCGTAGAACGCATAACCGTTGTGATAGACGTGTTCTAGAGTGGAGACTGCAAATCGGCAAAGGTAAGGCAGAATGCCCTCAGTTGAGGTGGAGTGAAGAACTTGGCAGGTGCGTTGATAGTTGCCAAGATTCGAGCTGAATATAGCGGGCCATGTGCGAGGCACATGTTCAGCAGAGGACTGCTATAGATTGATAATCTTGACAGGATAAGTAACCAATTCAAATGGAATGTAATTTTCATCAAATAAAATTTAAACGCATTTAAGTTTACTTGAAAATTTTTGTGAATAATATCACCAATTGTTCGCTCCGTTCACCATAATATATCGTTAGTGCGATATACCCTCATATCTTTTAAAAATCCTCCGAATGGATATGGGTAAAATATTCCAAATCTATAACACAGTATGCGAACGGCTTGGGTGGGTATAAAAACATTATCTTTTTGAACAAACCTTTCTTTATCTTTTGACGGGTGAGGCATAACTTTTCGACTCTATTTCGTTTACATTTTTTTCTCTATTGAATTGGTAACGTCTTGTGATGGAAAAATTGAGTGAAAGTCAGTAGCTGTTTCGGGGGTTCCGTAATATTTTTATGTGAGTTTATCTTTTTTTTTTATTGTATGAAATATCGGTCAGTTGTGGTCGGTTGTATGTGCTTAATGTCAGTGTCAGTGGATATATTATAATTAAAACTACAGGGCTATACCATCTCCTTCTGCGAAGCAGTAATGCTCGCGAAGGAGGAGGCGGGGCGCGTGAGGGAGTGGCAGTCTCTGCGCCCTCACGTCTCTAGCCGCCGCAGGAGGAGACGCCCCGGGCGTCGGGAGTCCATAGCGGACTCCCGGCCACCGTAGGCGCGAACTTGCGGGTGGCGAGCAATGGGTAGCTCGCCGCCCGGTAAGGACCAAGCTCGGGTCGACGGCGCGTAGTGTTCCACGCGCGCCTCAAAGAGATGTCAGCAGCAGTGTAGGGGTCTACTAGGACCGATGCCTGCCGGGGTCGCGTGATTGTTCGAAAGAGATACCGTGACCCTGGCACATGGGCAACTGATGGAACACGGGTGGGTTTTAGTCAGTAAAAGTCTAACACGCCCTCCCGCTCCGCCCAGAGCGGGAGAAGTCAATTGATGATTTACGATCCTGAAAAAAAAAAAACGGGCTATACCATGGATCAAAATCACCTATAATTAATAAAAAAAAAACATGTATATAGGTACACCTAGCTTCTGACGTTCAATAAGTGCCCATGTAGGTTTATCATCATCATCTGCCTTGCCTTTTCCCAACTATGTTGGGGTCGGCTTCCAGTCTTACCGGATGCAGCTGAGTACCACTATTTGACATAGAGCAACTGCCAATCTGACCCCCACAACCCACTCACTGGGTAATACGATACTCCTTTGTAAGACTGGTTATCAGACTTTCTGGCCCATGTAGGTTTATGTGAAATAAATATGTTTTTTTTTCTTTTTTTGTACCGTCTGGTACTCGAGTACCGTGTGCTGCCGGACGTAAAGAATAACACTACCCCATTTCTTCCCGTGGGTGTCGTAAAAGGCGACTAAAGGACTTACTAGAGAATGGGCAGCAGCGTTCTCTATGCATTTTACCACCATACTGCGATCGCCAACCCGCCTGCCAAGCGTGGTGATTATGGCAAAGCCCCCAAATTGGGGGAGGCCTAAGTCCAGCAGTGGACGTCTTTCGGCTGAAATGATGATGATGATGATGATGAAATATATTTTGATGAAAAATTGATTGATTCGCGTTACGAAAAAGTCAAGCACGGGGTGATTAATATTTTTTAATATTGGTTAAGCTTCTATAGAATCTTCCTGAATTATAAATTTACTAGCTTTTGTCAGTGGCTTAGCCCGCGTATTAGACATATACCTTCCTCTTGAATTATTCTATGTATTGATGAAAACTGCATTAAAATCCGCCGCGTAGTTTAAAAAATCTAAAAGTACAGATGTAGGAAGCAAATTTGTTTTGTACTATGTAAAGTTGTTACGGTTCATGATAGTGCAACGAATGAACAAATTAACATGAAAAAAAACTCGAACCACAAAAATCAACTTAATTTATCCCAAACCAAACACATCCAACCAGAATGCCAGACTGACACTTTACAAATGACACTTTAAAAAAACAGAATGCAAAAGCAAAATGTCATTTTATTTGCGAACTACAATTTTAAAAGTATCCTTACATTTTTGCATACGGCTCCGCTTGCCCGGTCTCTGGGATTATGCAAAATTGTTTCGCTTCTATCTGGTTCCAGGAAGAACTTCTTTTCCGGCCACGGATGTTGTTGCAGGTGACTGAGGGATTAAACCGGGTTTTGTGGCAAATCCTTGGTACAGTCGATAGTGAAACCTTATCGACTGATAGGTGGATTTTGGAATTGAATTTGTTTTCAATATCAGGGTGCTTACTCTCGAATATAATTCCAATAGATCGACATTGGAATTGTTAGTCAAACGTCAGTGATTGGCTGGACTCATTGAGTCTAGCCAATCCCTGACGTTTAACTCAACCAACTGACGTTTGACCAATGTCGATCTATTGGAATTATATTCGAGAGTAAGCACCCAGGTCTAATTTTGAAATTAGAATATAATATTTTTAGAACAATTTTTTAGCATTGGGGCTGCTTTGCAATCCAGGGCACTATTGCTTTGATTAAAAATACAAAATAAAGAAAATATTATAATATTCACTGTGCAAGTAAATATTTTTTTCATACAACATTCATCATTTCTAGAAAAAATGTTTTCTCAAAGTTCTTAATTCCTTGTCAACATCTAGTTTTATTTTTATAGCATTTCGTTAAGAACCCTTCAGTACATATTTTGCATTTCACTTTAAACTCAAGAACCCCAAAAGCCGACATTCAGTTAGAATAAAATTCTATGAGAACTGTCGTAAACCGTTTTTTGTTTACTTGATAAAGTGCTCCAGTTCAATTACGTACCGTCGGCGACGGCATAGAATAATAAAACTGTGTAGAAGTGACACAATCAGTGATACGAATGATTTAGCAAATAGAATAGGAACCTAAATTGTCCTTACTCTATAATGATTCATACCATATTCAATTACAATCTTTAATCAGTCATACTACACTACTGTTGTAGGTAAGCCTCTGATGGTAGTTGTACATGTTTTTTAACAAATAAATATGTTAATAATAACATGTCAATCTGAAAAATAATAAACATGCAGCCAGAGACATCGACGAGTCGATTAATCGCAGGACAGATGGCCAATGGGTTCGACAGGATTTGGAGTGAGGACTGCGTACCAGTTGGAGGGAATAATAATATAATAATAATAATATTCCACAACTATCACACAACTCCATCTAGTCCCAAGCTAAGCAGAGCTTGTGTTATGGGTACTAGACAACTGATAAACATACTTATATATTTCTAAATACATACATATTATAGATAAATTACACCCAGACACAGAACAAATGATCGTGCTCATCACACAAACATTTGTCCTGGGTGGGAATCGAACCCACGACCTCCGAGCACATAACCTGTCGATGTGGTGGAGCTTGGGAGAAGCCTGAGAAGGCTAGCAATTGACGGCTTTTGGCTGAAATGGTGATGATGACGAGGTATGTAGTAAAACTTTTCTTTGAAACAGCAGATGGATTTTTGATAACACATGTATCATCTTATTACAGTTTGCGCGTCGATATCGGATGCTTGATCAGATACTGTACTCGTTGCTGGGTGGCAGCAAGGGATAGATTGATTCGGATTAAGATTAACAGCAATCCAGACTGCGTTGGCCTATGTTCATCATTGGTCCGACATTGTACTAACTAAACTACACTAAACTACGGTAGTTTCGCTTCTACACATTTTTATTCTTTGCAGCGGTTTCTCCTTCACGTGTGAATTTTATCGAAGGGCTTTTACATTATTTCTTTGGCGATTGTCGTTTATTTTTATTGATAGGTGCTTGTGTGCTGCGTAGTTTTTTGAAGGTATATATATGTGTAGGTAAATATTTATAAAGTTCGTATAGAAAGTTTTTTATAGATTATTTATTTGCATGGATTTTTTTTAAGATTTTGTTCAGGGCCCAATTAACGTTGCATTTGTTTGTATATTACCTGTTACTTTTAAGTAGAGCTAAGCAAGCGTTAAAAGCTAAGATTTTAACAAAAAAAAAATGGTTTGAGGTAATTGTCGCTTTTTGCGTTTTAAAGACAAAATAATCTGCTGGCCAATCTACTACATACTTCAAACGCATTTTATGTTTTGAATCAATCAATAGTTGATGACTAATACCTACTTATTGTTGCTGGTCTCTATACTATGTGAAAACCACGTCATCATCATTTCAGCCGTGAGAAGTCCACTGTTGGACATGTATTCCGTCAAAGGGTAAAGGCCAAAGGCCAGGGGGCAAATAGCTTAATCGCCATGCTTGGCAGGCGGGTTGGCGATTGCAGTGTGGTAGTAAAATAAATAGATAACGCGGCTGTCCATTACCGAGTAAGTCTCTTAGTCGCCTTCTATGACATCCACAGGAAGAAATTGTGGATAGTGCTACTCTTTACATCTGTTAACACGCGGAACACCCACAAACCACATATGCAATTAACGAAATCATATATTTATTATCACTTTTGTTGACGATACACAAAAAATAAACTTTTGGCATCCATAACACAAGTTTAATCTTAGCTTGGGTGCCAGTGGAGATACTTAGTGATTTATGCAATTTGAAAACAGTTGTGTTATAGTATAATCCTATCACCTGTATGTTAATTGTGAAATTGGAAATAAAGCAATTTATTTAAATTTATTTATTTCTTGTAAATCGATCTTCTTTTCACCTTACTTACTTACTTTAGGTCTAAAGTAGAGTTTTAATTTTAAGTAAGTTTGAAAACTTTGTAAAACTGAATCATAAATTAAATCATTTCAATGAACTGAATCCTTGAACATTGAATAGTGACGTAGCCATGCACTGCCAATCAAACTATCACGACCCCATTATGTATTCTAAATAAAGTTTAAGTACACTTTAAAGATAAGGTACTTGTACAAAGGCACGCTGTCTCAATATAGTGTTTATTTTAACTGAAAGTATTTAGATATTTCATTTATTTGAAACACGATATTTTATTTTACTATATTTCTGTGGGCTAATATTACTTGTGGTTTCATTTATTGCTTAAATGTAGTTTCCATACTAGATATACATTTTATTTTAACCCTTTATTTCGTAATGCAAATAACATCAAAACTCGTTGAAGACGAATCCTACCAAAATCACGGGGGAATATAATATTGTCTCAACATTACAATATCATAAATTTTACAGGCGTCTGCGGTTTCTTGTAATTGATCATGAATAATGTATACACCCTCATTCATTCTCCTGTGCAAGATAAATTGATTCTGATTGTATTAATATTCCTTTGGAATTCAGGTAAGTGGGATTGCCAGTGGCTGTTTTTGTGAATTTCCTATAGGCTTTAATGCGGGCTTTGTGAAAAAGGATGATCATATGATAATAAGTTGTTTACCGGGGTACATTTAAAAAGCCTATACGAATAATTTATCTAGAGCTCTAAATTTCGCCCACGATTTCATTCACTAGAAGTTGTGGTTCTCGAATCGCCGCGCCCACTTTTGCGCCTATAACTGTCCTTAAAACCAGATAAATATTGCTGGGCCAACATATTTTGCTATATTCTGCGTTCAAAATTGTTAATAAATACTTAACTGGAAATTATAAATAAGGAAATACCTCTTTCTAATTAGCATTAATTTGGGTTGTCTTTTAGATTTGATTAGATCAGATTAGTTAGATTGGTGCAACTGGTTAACATTATTTACGGCAGCCTAATAATATTTGAGAAGAGGTGGGTACCCTTAGTCAGAAAATGTTAATGTTAATCAGTTATCAAACAAATTTCTGCCCTTCATAGCGAACGGCTATGATGTATTTAAAATGTTGCAAAGCATAATCGGAAAGAAGGTGCAAATAAAATTAAACTTAACCTAACACTTCTATTCCTTAACTGACGAACCTATTTTACATCGATACATTTTTTAAATGCTATATATAACATTTGTCGTACTACAACCCTTCTCATACGTAATCCTCAATCACTCAAATCTATCGTACAATGGAGGTCGAGGCCAGCACTCGACAAAATTGTCACCATTCGTGCCATTATTTAGCGTGGACCGTGCGTTCGCGTCAGTCTGCCCGCAAATTAGCGGGCATTACCATAATTTGGCTAACAGCTCATGCTGCAAATGTCATGGATATAGCTTGCTGTTAGTTGTTGTGAAAGTAAGACGGATTTTATGAGGTTGGACTAGTACAGACGCGTACATTAAACCATTTGCAAATACTATCATCGCCATTATCATTTCAGCCGAAACACGCCCACAGGTGGACATAGGCCCTCCCCAAGCACCACCGGTTCCGCGCTTCTCACATTCACCAGATTCCTGCGACTTTCACCATGTCATCGGTCAATTTTGTGGGGGCAAATACTACGCTTAAAAAAAAGTTACTAATATATGAACTTGAATTCAAGCCTGTATGTATTTTCTTGGCTATCAACCAGGCACAAAGTCAGGGAATCTTTGAATATGGAATTCAGAACTCAGCAACAGAGCTAATAACATATTTTTTACGAGGCTTTTGCAGTTTTGCCTGCATAAAAATAAGAAATTATACCTCGGGAATTTGGTACCGATGATAAAAAGTCTCTTATGTTTAATGGTTTACCTGTGAGTTAAATTTCATTGAACTCCGATCAGTCGTTAAGGTCTCATAAGGTAACTGAAATACAGAGCTGTCTTCACCTTTAAATATAATCTAATCCATCCAGGATCTAGTCTCCACATTTTTCCTCCATATATTTTCCATATTTTAAAAAGTCACCATAACAGTAAGAGCTTGTAATAAAACGAACTTACTGTGACGCAAAAAGGCGTCATCCATTAGCCCAGTCTTTTTCTAAGAGAGTTAGGCTTAAAAATAGTTTTCACGTTACCGAAGTACTAACTTTTGGCCGCAACTTCATCCACGATAATGATTTTAGTTGACTTAACTCACATAAGCCAGGTTTAGTTAAGTTTAAGCCGGATTTTACTGACGCGCTTTTAAACATTGGAAATTGTATGAAATCCTATTTTTAGTTTCTACCTCTGGAAAGGGTTTATGTAAGTTTTAACTAATTACTTTAGAGTATTATTTGTGATTTTGATTTTGAAGTCTTTCAAACTGAACGTGCTTAAATGTAAAATAACTATCATAGATTTTTGTTTGCAATTTATAAACCAATGTATTTATTTAATTTTTTTGACTTATTCAAATTTTACAATTTTATATCGGACATTTTATTGGTGATGTTATTCAGAAAGGTCAGGTGCGTAGTACTCGCAACCGGCGTGTGTGTGTTACCAGATATGTATAAAAACCTAAACGAGGCAAAAGAAATATGAAGGAATAGTAGCAGGAAGCTTTTCGTAGATTCTGCCTACCTCATGAGAAAAAAGCGTGGGTTTATGTATGTATGAGACCCTTCCCGTTGCATCGAATTGCCTGCCAGTTTTCGTCCGTTTTTCATTGCTGCTCAACTCCTTGTGATGGTAGCGAAATATTAAATAGCTTGTAGCCTTTGCCAATAAATAGGCTTTCCAACAAAAAAATAATTTTTCAATTCGGACTAGTAGTTCCTGTGACTACCGCGTTCAACCATACATACATACAAACCAACAAACTCTTCAGCTTTATAATACATATTATAGAATAGATATGATTCTGACATTTTTGAATTTTTGGACAATATTAATTATTATATTTTACTGGGTTGTTGAGTATATAAATTTAAGTAATCGTCTTTTTGTTTTAGGTTTTATCTGTTTAGATTAAAAAAAGTTTATAATATAAATGTATTTTAATTAAGTGTAATACAATTAATATACAATTAATTATGCCAATAAAAAGTGGGTTGGGGCAGCAAGAAATTTAACGCGTACGAAGTTACGGGCAGAAGCTAGTACTTATTTGGGAACATAGTCACTGCGACCTTTTATTGATACGTTTTTAGCTGTATATTGAAAATATCTATTGCTCCTCAATCCTCAATCAATCAATAATATCTATTGCTCTTGTTCATCAAACCGTGAACCTATATAAGAGCGTTTCAACCGAAGAAAACGTTGTAAACATCATCGCCCTCTAAATGAATTTCATCCCGATTTAGCGACAAATTAAAAGTTACATAATATTAAGTCAAGAAAAATTGTATTTTAAAAAAAAATTGGGGATGTAATTTATCTCTTTTTTTCGAAACACTGCACATTATGAGAGATAATACAGAACTATTTGCGGGAACCTGAATAATTAATAAAGGAGAAGTAAATAAAAGCTGTTATAATGCATCAGAGAAATGTGGAATCAAGACCAATGGATATCGCAATTACCAATAGAATTTTCGACCAATAGAGATTAAATTAAGAGTCTTTTATGCCTGTAATTATAGCAACACAATCAAAAAACGTTATTTGGTGTTTAATGCATTTTTTTTGCGTGTATTTTTAATGGAACCTCAAAAAATGTTATCCAATTTTGCATTCTTTGAAATATTATTGAAAACTTTAATAAAATGCATTTCTTTTTGTTAACATCAAATAATTCCTGTTTCCTGTATACACATACTATATAGCTAAGTAAACAAAAAAACAGGAAAATAAAAGATAAGGTCGTATAAAGAAGTAAATGTGGGTACATATTTGCCTAATTCTTTGGGAATTACAGGCTTGATGTTATGTTTATGTGTTTTACACCCAAATAACTGCGACCAACTTGAATGTAACTGGCGCAGCTAGGATGGACCAACGTGGTTGTTCAAAGTTACCTTACCTAAGCCAGTTGGTCGGAGCACCCTAGGTTTAGTAACTGCGAGAAGAGACCAGAAACTTGAAAAAAGTCACAATAATTTTTTAAATGTATGCATCATTAGGAACAAGAAAAAGTTATAAGAGAGTTTAATTAACAGAAAAAATCGCACGTCATTAGAAGGGCAGTCAGTTTTAAGAGGATTAGTCAAATATTTTTCGGTTAAATACGCACGATAATACTACTCGGACAAATTTTGCCCAAATTGACTCTCACCATAACCAATACAGTATCCAGTTGTTGTAAATGTTACTAAAGTTATGTTTCCAAGTAACTTCTGAGGAGCAATACTCGTAATTTAAAGAACGTTTACAATCTGTTCTCAGTCTCAATCTCTCAAAAATACTTCAAGTTTCTCAACGTTTTTGACAAGTTTTTGACATTACCGTATCGCTGTGATGAAATTTCGAAAATTTTTTAAACGTATCTTCTAATGACGATAATTGGCATCCAGATGTAATTGTGAATTTGTAGTTTAGTTCATTTAGATTACGATATGGTACCTATAAGGTGCAAATAGTCAATTATAAACATCGCAAAACCTACATAGAGATCTAGAAAGTTTTCTATCTAAACAATTTTCACTCATCATTACTTGTGTTTTTGAAGTAAAAACTTCTTTAGCGGCGTTGTGCACTTTTTTAGTAATGGGCAAAAAATGTTAAACTCGCGTCAGGACACGTGACTTGATCGAAAATTCATTAAACATTTTAATGTAATATAAATTGTCATGTTTGTGTACGATAGCGCAATAAATAAATATTCTATTCTACCACACAAATGATAGTACTTTTATACTGATAATTAAAGCAATTCGTGCAAAATTATTCCCTAACCATTCCAAAATATCAAAAATGCACAACGTTAATATTCAAGTTTTCACTCTACCGGCACTCCCGGAGTGTAACCCGTCGTTTTTTTTATTTGTGTTGGAGTGAGCTTCCCACAAAATAGATAGATGACCTGGTGCGCGTTGGATGCGAGAGGCACAGAACAGGTCAAGGTGGCGGTGCTTGGGGGAGGCCATGTGCAGTGGAGGTCTTTCGGCTGAAATTATTAGCTTCCAGTCTAGCCGGCTACAGCTAAGTATCAGTATTTTACATGGAGCGATAGCGTATCTGAACTTCACAACCCAGTTACTGGGTAATATGATACCCCTTGACAAGACTGTTTGACAGACTTTCGGGCTTCTAATGACCCGTAACGACTGTTAAAGATCTACAAATGACAGTCGAGACCAACAGCATGCTAGCCGAGGCACGTTGGGGTCTATAAAGGGGGTATGTAAATCTTTACATACCGATCACCGATCAACGGACGAATCGCGGCAAGTGTAGAATCACCTGATCGCCCATGCAGTGGTTATTACTTAGCCAAAATCCTGAATTGTTTAAACTAAACTAATTTGAAAACTTATTTTTAGGTTGTCGCCACCAACGCGTCTTTAACTAGCGTAGTGATTAATGCACATTATATAAATATGTATACAGAGAAGACATGACTGTAGTCCATAACAAAAATGAGCTTACTTTTAAATACTTACACAAGAAACTCCATGCAGGCAATAAAAAACTGCTATCCTCTTAAACATACGCAGTCTTAATAAACCCCTTATCCAAACAGACTCGAGCATCGAACGACAAAATTAAACTCACATCGTGCACAAATAATAACTTGAAAAGTATGTTGAATCGCAAAACTCATTTTTGATTTCCCATCTAAAGGCATTGTGTAGGAAAGCGAGTAAATAAGAAGGATTCATTACAAGACGCTCATATTGAAAAGTGTTCTAACACCGATATTTGAATTATATTCAGTAGGTTTTATTATATTGGTGCAATTGAGATGAGTATGTTGCATTATAATGATATTTATTTTAGAAATCTGTATGTATGTTTGTTTGTATGTATGAATCTAAGTATATTCTCATATAATTTGTTTAATTTTAACCAGTGGATTGTTTTTGATAATATGTATTTTATTTTTCTAGAACTCTTACTACTTAGATTACTGGAAGTTTTTTTTTTAGAAATAAGCATCACCTCTATACCCATTTTTTTGTTCTTTTCTTTTTGTCTGTTAAAATGTGTGTATATAAATGGTTAAGCGTTTTTTGTACGTTGTGACCCATCAGAAAACACCATGACTTAAGTCATGGTGTTTTCTGATGGGTCACAACGTACAAAAAACGCTTAACCATATACGAGTTGTAGTTTGTTGGTCCGAACCCAGGCAGGCACTTTATGTAAATTATTTCATCACTACGGTTCTTCAAACGGTAAAAGAAAACATCGTGAGGAAGCATGCATATGCATACTTGTCCTAGCACAAAAAAACTAAGAAATTTGACTTCCACCAAAGCAAACCGGGCCCAAGTAGTGTATTACGACCCACTTCCTCTCATAAAGGGCAGTCCTATGACTCAGCAGTGTGAACATTATTGGCTGGTTATGCTTATGCTATGCTTATGCAATAAAGATGAGATTTATATGTTAACAAGAAAAATATTCATGGTTTCCGTGTTATGTAATTGGTATCAGCAGGGGTGAATTTTTAAGATGGTGTAATATCTTTAATGTGTTTCAGTGGGTTGATTAAAGAATTAGGTGTGGAATTGTTCGTGGGAGTACTGGATAAGTTACATGATGACAGAGAATGATGACTTATTTCTTTATCTTTTGATGATAACCCACCCGCAATCCATACAGTTTCGAACTGTCGAGCCGTTTTTTTTGGGGGTAAGTAATCGTCTAATGACGTCTCCCGCTCTTGGGCGGAGCGGGAGGGCGTATCAGACTTTTACTGATTAAACCCTCCCGTGTTCCTTCAGTTGCCCATGTGCCAGGGTCACGGTGTCTCTTTCGAACAATTACGCGACCCTGGCAGGCATCGGTTCTAGCAGACCCCTATAGTTCTGCTGACATCTCTTTAAGGCGCGCGTGGAACACTACACACCGTCGACCCGAGTCTGGTCCTTACCGGGTGGCGAACTACCCATTGCTCGCCACCCGCAAGCTCGCGCCTACGGTGGCCGGGAGTCCGCTTTTGACTACCGACGCCCGGGGCGTCTCCTCCTGCGGCGGCTAGGGACGTGAGGGCGCAGAGACTGCGACTCCCTCACGCACCCCGCCTCCTCCTTTGCGAGCATTACTCCTTCGCATAAGGAGGTGACGGCTTCCCATGCCCTCTCGCTCCGTACCATGGCTCGCACCAGGGCCGGACGCGAGAGGTCGCCGCCACTGATCACCTCCACGAGGACACGGCGGTGCTGCACCCAGGCAGGGCACACCTCCTCCGTATGCTCCACCGTGTCCTCGAACTGTCGAGCCTTCATTTTCAAAAAACCCCAAATGAGGAATATTATAAACTAGATTGTTCTAAAATATCACAGAATATTATCCTACCAATGCCAAAGTAGATAAGTGTTAAATAAATATTACACCCACTAACTATTTAGTTATTGTTAGTCCATAAAGGTTTCAAATGAAATACCCTACATTCCTATTAGAAATCAAAGCAGTGCTAGAGGCATTTATCCAATTAAACCGACAAAGGATCTATGGTTAGATAGAATAATCGGATTCCTTGCAATGATTCTATGAGGAGAAATGTGCAATTTATTTAAACATATTTACATTACTATACGGGCCTGGCCGCATATGCAATGGTTTATTTATTTAATGGTTCCGTTAGGTGGAGGACCGGTTGCTTTAGCGCAACATGGGAGAGGACTATGCCCAGCACCCTATCGCTGTCCACTGACAGCGATAGGCTGAATAGATTGATTAGATGCACCAACTATTCATTTCACTGATAAAAACACAATACATAGTACGTTGTTAAAGTAATATAAAAGTGCATCTGTAACTTATACGTATATGGCATGGCAACCTATGAATCAGAAAAATCAATACAAAACAAAATACTTGCATTATTTGACCCAAATATTCGAAACAGAAAAATAGCCGTTAAACTGAAATGGCACTAAGGCAAAAGCAAATAGCGGATGATCGTCATGTAAAAAATACATTTGAATGGTTGCTAAAGAACAAAAAGTTATGCCGCCGTAGACCTATTTCATGTCGGGGTAAAATTCTCATGGATGTATGTCGGGGTAAAATTCTCATGGATGTTCTCCACCCTGGGGTGATCAGAGGCTCTGTCAGACTCTTATTGTTGTTTTTTGCTGTAGAGCTTCAAACACGACACAACCGCGAGAAATATCAAGTGACACCTTTGCCTCGCAGTGGGCAGCATATTGGTAGATATAATAAAACAATACTGTTCAGTCGCGAATTTAATAGAGAGTTGTCTCAAACACCCAATAGATGGCGTTGTTCATTTATTGCTAAATCCTGAACCGCGGTGTTAAGATTCTCCGCCGATACACGACCTCAATGTGATTTATAAAAATATGTTAGAGGATTGGCTCCGTGGCCAAGCAGGTGCTATCCCACACGCACCTGCCCATCCTGCGCGGACCGCACCTAGTGCTCATCAGTGCACAAGTTTTAACCACTTCCGTACGTGTCGACTCAGGGACCAGCCGGCACCTGGGGCGACACGAACGGAGGCTCGCTGCCCGGCGGATCGCCGCCGCAGCGGTCGCGGGAGGCCTACGCCCCCGTGATGCCTAAGCCCGGCAAGCGCGGCTCATTGGGCCGCGATGCCGGGACCACGGAAGAAGAGGAGGGGCGTCCGGCGTTGGACCGGGCGACGTCGCTGCCGAACATCGGCGTCGCGTCGTCCGGTGCGCCGCTGGCCGCACCAAGAAGAGGAGGGGGGGAAGACCCCCGAAGAGGAGGAGGGGCAACGAGCGCCGCTGCGACTGCGGGCCCGTCGACGACGCTGGCGCCTGCGCGCGCTGCGCCTACACCGTCGTCGGGCCGGCACCACGCTGTGGCCGTCCGCCCCGCGGCGTTTCGCCCGGTGCCTATCCAGGCCCCGGGTCCTGCCGCCGGTTCGGGCCGCGACCCAGCGCGCACCGCAGCGCCGCCCGCGCGCGTGCCCGCTCCCGTGCGCCCCGCTGCGCCGAGTGGGCGCTCCGCCGCGCCGCCCGTGCGCCCCGCTGCGCCGGCCGCGCGGACCGCGCCTACTGGGCGCTCCGCCGCGTCGCCCACGCACCCTGCGCCCACGGCGCACCATGCGCCTACGGCGCACCCAGCCGCGCCTGCTGCGCGCTCCGGCGCGACCCACGCGCAGTCCACGCACGGTGTGCGCGCCACCGCGCCACCCGTGCACCCAGCCACGACCTCCGCGCGCCCCCGCGCGCCACCCGCGCGTCCCGCTGCGCCGCCGCCGCGATTCACTTCGCCGCCGGCGCGCAGCGGCGCCCCGCCAGCACCGACACCGACGCCGTCTCGTGCTGGCCCAGCTCCTCGCACCTCCGCGTTGGACCCCCGCCTCTTGCCAGCGGGACCAAGCGCGTTGAGGGAGCAGGAGCGCCCGGCCAGCACGGGGCCACATGGCCGCCCGGTGCGAGCGGTGCCATACGCACCGGATTCGCCCGCACCCCCGCGAGCCTCCGCTTTCGACTCGCCCGCGATGCTGTCGGCGTGCTCGTCCCATGCGGGATCGAGCATGTCGCTGGCGTCCGCGGGCTCGGCCGCCTCCGGTCGCAGCAACGTGTCGTACGATACGACGCCGCGATCCGGACAGCGGCCCTACGTGGGAGAAGCGGAGGCCGATGCGGCCACCCCGGCCTTCTCACCGACGCCGTCGCTGGGGTTCGGTTTCGAATTCCAACTGGACCCGAAACCCCAGCGACACAGGAGGAGACGCAGCTCGGGGGACCAACTGGAGGAGGCGAAGCGTTACTGCCTGGACCCGCCGCGGCCACAGCGCGATAGCGCGCCGCGGGGTCGGGACACGCCAGCGTCGCCCACCTTTGCCGACGCGGCGCGCCTTACGCCTTCTCCAACGGCGTCCACCCGGAGCAGAGGAATTGGGTCCAGCGCCGCTGCGCGGTCCCCCGCCACCCCTGCTGCCACACCTGCTGCCACCACTACCTCTGGCGCCGCGACGACGACGGCCCCAGCAGGTAAGAGAACCAAAAAACTAAGATATCCTCCGCTGGTGGTGGAGAAGTTGCCGAACTGGGCAACACATTTCCGGGCCATCGCTGCCAAGCTGGGCCGGCCGCCTAATGCTCGGCCTTACGGGGGGGGGGTACGTTTCACCCCCGACTCGGAGGAAGAGTACAGGCTGGTCCAGCGGTACCTGACTGGCCTGGAGAAAGAAGAGGGCATCGCCTGGTTCGCCTACTCCCTACCAGCGGAGAAGAACCTGAAGGTGGCCATAAGGGGGCTGCCAGCGGACACTAGCCCTCAGGAGATAGAGGACGAGCTGCGCAATTTGGGATACCAGCCGGAGTACGTGCGTCACATCAAGGGCGCACAAGGAAGACCCGGCTGCGTATTCCACGCAATTTTGAAGAAAACCCCAGACGTCCGGGCCATATACGACACCTCCATCTTCATGATGATGAGGGGTGTCAAAATCGAGGCCTGGCGTGGGAAGCGTGGGCCCGCTCAGTGCCACCGGTGCCAGCAATTTAGACATAGCTCGCACCAGTGTCACCGCCCGCTCGCCTGTGTGCGATGCGGGGGCGAGCACACGGCGAGAGACTGCCCACGCCCGCGGGAGGAGCCGGCCACCTGCATCAACTGTGGTGGCCCGCATCCCGCGTGCAACATAAAATGCCCCGCCTACCAGGCTGAAATAAGAAACAGGCGGGCGGGGACCGCCGCCAGATCCGCCTCCACACGCCGGCCCTTTGCGGCCACCGAAAGGCAAGTGGAGCCAGAAGGGCCACCGGGCGCATCATCATTGATGGCGGCGGCCAACGGGCCCACGCCCAGAAATGTGCAGCCGTCCTCCACTAGGCGGAGGAAGAAGAGGCGCGGGGGAAAAGGGAAAGGCAAGAAGCCCAAACCCCCCGCGGCGACCACAATAACAGAGGAACCAGTCGTCCCGAGGGCTGGCCCTGCCACCAGCGGGGCACAGGCCGAGGAGGTGGTGCCCACCACCAGCGCCGGCACAGCGCCGCGACCGGTCCAACCGAAGAGGAACAAGAAGAATAAGACCCACAAATACCCCGAGCCCAAACCGAGTCGCGGCGCTGCCGACGTCGACGCCCACGCCGCACCGCCACGCACCACTCGGACTCCTGGCACCACCAGGAGTGATTTCACGGCCTGTGCGATCCAGCTGCTGATGGACCTAATTAAGGCCATCAGGCAGGGCCAAAATGTAGAGACCGTCATCCTCGACGGTCTGGCCAAGTTACTTACCCTGTACCATGGCTAGACCGTTGAGGGTGATCCACTGGAACGCCCGCGGCCTTCGGGACAAGGTCGCCCCCCTCCGCCACCTTCTGAGAGAGCAGGACGTCGACGTGGCGCTAATCAGCGAGACGCTGTTGGGCCCCGGAGACAGGATTAGGTTCCCGGGGTACCATATTTACAGGCAGGACGAACGGTCGGCACTCCAGAACTACCGTGGTCTGGTAGTACTGGTAAGGTGAAGAGTCGTCCACCAGGAACTCCCCTTGCCGTCACTCGGCACGTTTTACGCGCTGGGTGTTCAGCTGCACGTAGCCGGCGAGGACATAAACGTGTACGCCTGTTATAAGCCGCCCGCAACTCACTTAGACACATCTGAGTTGCGGGCCCTAATATCGGGCTCTACGCGTCCCACTCTCCTCGCCGGTGACTTGAATTGCAAGCACCCGGCGTGGAACTCGTGCCGCACGAATACCGGGGGGAGACGGCTCTTAGCTGATGCCGAAGCCTTCGGTTACACAGTGTCCGGCCCAGAGACACCCACCCACTACCCAGACGCTGTCTCATACATGCCGGACGTGCTGGACATTGTGGTCCACCGAGGGCTACACTGCCAGATCACCCAGCATGTGATCGACGACGAGCTCCAGTCGGATCATCACCCGGTGCTCGTCGTCCTTTCGGGTGTGCCGACCCGCCTGAAACCTGTGGCGCCACGTCGACGTATAGACTGGACCCAATTTTCAGAGGAAGTAGAGACCACCGTGCCGACTCGGCCCATCGCTACTTCCGCGGACGTCGACAGGGCGGCGCGTGACGTCACTGCTTGCATACAGAGCGCCTTGCAAACGGCGACTACTGTGCAGCCGCAGGAGAGGGGCCTATTACCGCCTCTACCTCCGCGGCTGTCAAGGATGATCGCCGAGAAGAGGCGCCTACGCAAGCAGTGGCAACAGCTCCGCTGCCCTACACTTAAGACGCAGCTGAACCGTCTCGCGGAAAGGGTCAAGGCCGAGTTACAGGCCCAGACCGCCGCGGGCTGGGAAGAGAGAATCGATGAAGCGACGGACAGCTGGCCGTCGATACACAGATTGTGCGGCCAGTTATCGAATACCCCAGCCCCGGTGCGTCCCTTGTTGAACAGCGACGGGGCGCTCAAATACGTAGCGGAGGACCGGGCGGAGGTCTTCGCCGATCACCTGGAGCGTCAGTTCCGCCCAAACCCGACTCAAGACACCGACCATGTCGCAGCAGTCGAGAAACACCTGGGAGACTACTTCGCTTTGCCGATAGCTCCCGATGAAGAGCCGATCTTCTTCTCGCCCAACGCAGTGCGACGCGCCATCCTGAGGACGAAGCCCAGGAAGGCCCCCGGTGCTGACGGTGTCACCAACACAGTGCTGCGCCACCTGCCGTACCGTATGGTAGCGGCGCTGGCGCGCCTGTTTACGGCGATACTGCGCACCGGCACCTTCCCCGATTCGTGGAAGGAGGGGCGCGTCGTAATGCTGCCTAAGGCGGGAAAGAACGTGCTGAAGCCGGAGAGCTATCGGCCGATCACCCTGCTGCCGACAGTCTCCAAGGTGTTCGAAGCACTCCTGCTGCGACATCTCCTACCGCATATGACGCCGCGCCCGGAACAGTTCGGGTTTCGGGCGGAGCATAGCACGACGCTCCAGCTGTCGAGGGTACTGCACCACCTCGCAGCTGCACGCAACAAGAAGGAGTACGCGGTAGCAGTATTCCTCGACATGGAGAAGGCCTTCGACCGAGTGTGGCATGAGGGCCTTATTTATAAGATGGCCACCACTGACGCGCCCCGTCGCGTAGTTAAGGTGGTCTCTACTTTCCTCTCTAATAGAACTTTCAGGGTGGTGGTTGATGGGGCGCTTTCCAGCGCCAGGCCGGTGCTCGCGGGCGTACCGCAGGGCAGCTGTGTCTCGCCTGCGTGTTACTCACGGTACACCGACGACATCCCCACCACTCCGGACGTGATGCTCGCGCTGTATGCGGACGACGCCGCGTACATCGCTACCTCGCTCAATGCGAAGTACGCGGCCGTCAAAATGCAGCGAGCGCTAGAGCTCCTTCCCGAGTGGCTCGCCAAATGGCGACTATCGGTGAACGTGGGTAAAACGCAGGCCATAATCACCGGCCACGTCCAGCACCCACCACCCTTGAAACTGCAAGGAGCCGACATCGCGTGGTCGCCCCGGGTAAAGTACCTGGGGGTAACCATCGATCGTCGGCTCACCATGGGTCAGCACGTCCGCCAGGTCGCTGCCAAGGGGAGAGTCGCCCGCTATCTCCTCCGGCCCGTGCTCTCGTCCCGAATCCCGGCGCGCGTCAAGCTGGGCGTGTACAAGATGTACGTGCGCCCGGTGTTGACGTACGCCGCCCCCGCTTGGTTCGCCCTCACGAGCGAGTCGAGCCGAAAGCTGCTCCGCACGCAACAACATCTGGCGCTGCGGACCATCGTGAATGCTCCTCGCTGCGTGAGGAACGACATCATCCAGCGGGATCTCGGGATCGAGAGCCTGGATGATCATGTGCGGCGCCTCGCGAAGGGGATGTTCGCGCGTGCCGGCGCGTCTGAATGGCCTCACGTCAAACAGATCGCGCCCTGGCATACGCGGCCCCCTGACGCGAGACCTCTGCCCCGCGACCTGGTCAGGGACGACTGACACCATGACCGGACTTGACTCCCGGGTAAGTCGCATCCAGGTTACACGCGGCTTACCTTGACAAACAGAACTCTACACTTATAACACACACTCGCTGCGTGGCGTGTTCTAAGTTAATATAGGCATGTCACGTAACGAAATCAGACACCCACCTCTTAACAGGCGCCAAGACACACACGTGCGCGCGGACGGGCCCGCGCGTCGCGTTAACATGGGCGGTGTCACACAGCACAATGCCGCCCATACGCACATACTGCCCCTTAGCTTAGACCGCTACCGGCTTGCTCTGGAAAACGGGATAAGCGGGGGCGCGCACTTTACTCTGTGGGAGCGTCGAGTCGGCATCTTGTCGCTGGTCGTCTCTCGCCGGGCCTCCCCCGGGTAACCGGGGGTCTCACCTGGCGGGGACAGACCGCCAAGATGTCGTGAAGAAAGCGGCGTTGATATTAACTCAACGTCGCGGCGCGCCTACAGAGACACGCACAGCAACCACTCACATGGACGCGTTATTTTTAACGCGTCCAAAACTATCTATTGCCCAAGGGGCAACACAGTGAGGGGCCCGTTTTAGCGGGCCACCGCGAACCCTCCGCGGCCAGGGAGCAATGCTCTGGCGCCGCCCGCCGCGCCCCCTGACGGGGGCGTCGCGAATTCAACACGAGCAAATATGTTAGAAGGGCGCGTCGCTGATGGCGGTGGCCAACGGGCCCACGCAAAGGAACGCGCAATCCTCCTCTAGTCGGAGGAAGAAGAGGCGCGGGGGAAAAGGCAAAGGCAAGAAGCCCAAACCCCCCGCGGCGACCGAGACCACCACTACCACCGCAGCTGTCCCGAGGGCAGGCCCTGCCACCAGCGGGGCGCAGGCCGTGGAGGTGGGTCCACCCACCACCAGCGCCGGCACAGCGCCACGGCCGGCACAACAGCGTAAAGCACAGAAAATAAAATACCCCGAGCCCAGTAAGAGTGGCGGCGCTGCCGGCGCCCCCACTAAGATGCCCATCACCAAACCCAAACACAAAGACTTTACGGCCTGCGCCATACAGCTTTTAATGGACCTAATAAAGGCCATTAGGCAGGGCCAGGAAGTAGAGACGGTGATCCTGGACGGCCTGGCCAAATTGCTCACCCTTTACCATGGCTAAGCCGTTGCGGGTCATCCACTGGAATGCCCGCGGCCTTCGGGACAAGGTCGCCCCTCTCCGACATCTCCTGAGGGAACAGGACGTCGACGTGGCGTTGATAAGCGAGACGCTGCTGGGTCCCGGGGATAGGATTAGATTCCCGGGATATCTCGTTGACAGACAGGACGAGCGGTCGGCACATCAGAATTACCGTGGTCTGGCGGTACTGGTAAGGCGACGAGTCGTCCATCAAGAACTCCCCTCGCCGTCACTCGGCACGTTTTACGCGCTGGGTGTACAGCTGCACGTAGCCGGCGAGGATATAGATATGTACGCTTGCTATAAGCCGCCCGCGACCCACTTAGACACATCTGAGTTGCGGGCCCTTATATCCGGCTCTACGCGTCCCACTCTCCTCGCCGGTGACTTGAATTGCAAGCACCCGGCGTGGAACTCGTGCCGCACGAATACCGGGGGAAGACGGCTCTTAGCTGATGCCGAAGCCTTCGGTTACACAGTGTCCGGCCCAGAGACGCCAACACATTACCCAGACGCAGTCGCCTACATGCCGGACGTGCTGGACATTGTGGTCCATCGAGGGCTACACTGTCAGATCACGCAGCATGTGATCGACGACGAGCTGAACTCGGACCATCACCCGGTGCTCGTCGTCCTTTCGGGTGTGCCGACCCGGTTGAAACCCCTGGCGCCACGTCGACGTACCGACTGGACCCAGTTTCAAGAGGAAGTAGAGACCACGGTGCCGACTCGGCCTATTACTACTTCCGCGGACGTGGACAGGACGGCTCGCGACGTCACTGCTTGCATCCAACGCGCTTTTCAAACGGCGACCACCGAGCAGCCGCGGGAGCGAGGGCTATTACCGCCTCTACCTCCGCGGTTGATTAGGTTGATCGCCGAGAAAAGGCGCCTTCGCAAGCAGTGGCAGCAATCGAGGTGTCCCACCCAGAAGAGGCAGCTCAACCGTCTCGCGGAGAAGGTCAAGGCCGAGTTGCAGGCCCAGACCGCCGCGGGCTGGGAGGAACGAATCGACGAGACGACGGACAGTTGGCCGTCGATTCACAAACTCTGCGGCCAACTTACGAACACCCCAGCCCCGGTGCGTCCATTGCTGAACAGCGACGGGGCGCTTAAATATGTAGCGGAGGACCGGGCGGAGGTCTTCGCCGAGCACCTGGAGCGTCAGTTCCGCCCAAACCCGACTACCGACACAGACCATGTCGCAGCAGTCGAGAAACACCTCGGGGACTACTTCGCGATGCCGATAGCTCCCGATGAAGAGCCGATATTTTTCTCGCCCAACGCAGTACGACGCGCCATCCTGAGGACGAAGCCCAGGAAGGCCCCCGGTGCGGACGGTATCACAAACACAGTGCTGCGCCACCTGCCGTACCGAATGGTAGCGGCGCTGGCGCGCCTGTTTACCGCTATACTGCGCACCGGCGCACACTGGTCCCAAATTAAAAAAAAGTGGACATTGATAGTAGACCGCTGATATTTTTTTTTATTGTTGATATAATGATAACAGATAAGGCAAAAAAATATTATTGTCCTACTTCAAATACTTTTCTCTATAAAAAATATTTCTTTTTTTTTTGTATGGGAGTGATTACATTTTACTCAATTTCTCAAAAACCTTAAGCGATGTCGAGATGGCATTCACATATGTTAGAAAACTAATAATTCTGAGTATTTGGCTCGAAGAAACTTATTGCTTATCTCTGCGTACTTTCGAGATAATAGTGACAGAAAATAACAATTTTTTTTAATGTTAATTGTTCGCTTTTTTTTAATCATAGCCTTACTCATATCGCAATAGGTCCGCTGGCCAGCAAAATGGAGCTTCGACGCGAGTTTGCCGGGATAACCGCGCCGCCGGGCCGCCTCTCATGACGTAACGTAATACGGTCACGAATCGCGCGCGTACACCTCACTCAGTGTACAACTAAATGTGGTTGCGATAAGACGTGTCCTTATTTTTTCTGTGCGCTTGAAGAAATGCTTGTTGTTTGTTTGTTTTGTTATTGTTGTATTTTGAATCTTTGGATTTTAAAATCAAATAATTTTTGTTTGTCTTTCTTTCGTCGAATTTGTTTTCGTAATTTTTTTTGTTAAAATCAAAGTCACTTTGTCTTTGATATCTTTGACTCTAATTTGTTTTCAATTTTCCTTAAAATTATAATATGTCCGCATTTGTCACCAACTTAGACTTATACGTTGTTCTTAAATCAGGAGGTGGTTTTAAAAATGTCGAATTTTTATTTAATGCCCTTATTGAACGTATTGGTGTTGAATTGTCTTCCGAAGATTTGAGTAATATTAAATTATTTTGTCGTAATTTTTCAAGTAATATCTCAAAAAGATGGTCTGCTTCCAGTAGAGCTCAAAAGACCTTTCTTAACAAAAATTCAGACTGGTTACAATCCCAAATAGTTTGGCCAAAATGTCAAAATATCGATTTAAGCAGCATTTTTAAAGTTGCCGAGGAAGTAATTCCAAATTTCGAAACGCAAGTGGATACTCATCAATTAAGTTATGGTACAAGTAAAAAACCATTTGTTGATATATCTGATAAACAGAAGAAAAGGCGTTCTCTAACACTTCTAGATCACACAGAGGAGGAATTAGTTTATGCTTTATGTGCCAAATTAAAAGAGTCTAAAAAAACAAAATTAGCAGCTATATTAAACGAACTCAGCCAAAACAAGGAAAAATGTGAGATGGTACATGATGTACTATTCGCTAAAAAGACTGACAAACCGTGTTTACCAGATGATAAAACGTTAGCACTTTACACCTCAACAAATTTGTCAAAATGGCAATATCGAAATTTAAGAACTATTCTTGCTTCAGAGAAAATGTATGGTCTTCCATCCTATCAAAAGCTCCTGGAAGCTAAAAAAACTTGTTATCCTCCAGAGTCAGACATAACTGTAACTGAATCTGATGCTAAGATAAGACTTCAATCGCTTCTAGATTTGACAACTAATAGGATATTAAAAACAATTCAGCACAACTCTGCCGACAAAAAATCGCTAAAACTAATAAGCAAATGGGGTTTTGACGGGTCATCTTCTCAAAGTAATTATAAACAAAAGTCACACTCCGACACTAAAATTGTCGATTCTTCAGTTTTCATGATTAGTTTGGTTCCGCTTCGTTTGGAAGAAGAGAGTGGTACTATCTTGTGGCAAAATCCTGCTCCCTCTTCAACAAACTATTGTCGTCCAATTGGCTTTATATTTGCAAAAGAAACAAATGAATTGATAAAGAAGGAAAGTGCATCCTTAGAGGAAGAAATTCGTAATCTTGTTCCCACAATTGTAGATAATTTTGATATTAAACATGATTTGTACATGACTATGATTGATGGGAAAATTTCTACTGTGATTTCCAATACTTCTTCTGCAGCTGTTTGTAATATTTGCAATACCCCACCTAGCAAAATGAATGACTTGGACTTTGTATCCAAAAGACTCATCAGAGAAGATATGTATAAATATGGTCTGTCTTCGCTTCATATGTGGATAAGATGTATGGAATGTATTTTACACATTTCGTACAACTTAGACTTCAAAAAGTGGGCTGCACGAAAAGAAGATAAATTGTTAAAAGAAATTAAAAAGAATTTGACACAAGAAGAATTCCGGGAAAGAACTGGTTTGTTAATTGACATAGTAAAACAGGGATTTGGTACAACCAATGACGGTAACACGGCAAGAAGGTTTTTTGAAAATTATGAAGTATCTGCTGAAATAACGGGTATCCACCCTGATTTAATCAAGAGATTTGCAGTCATTTTACAAACAATTTCATCTGGTCAACTTATTAATACCAACTTGTTTAGGGAATATTGTAAAGAAACAGCAATGCTTTATGTAAACTTATATCCATGGTATTACATGCCTTCAAGTGTCCATAAATTGTTGATACACGGTGCTGATATTTGTGAAAATTTCTCCTTTATTCCGATAGGCATGCTTTCCGAAGAAGCTTCCGAAGCGAGGAATAAAGATTTCCGGAATGTTAGAATGGCACATACAAGAAAAATCGGTAGAGTTCAGACTAATTTAGACATTATCCACAGCTTTCTAATTAGCTCAGATCCTTACATCAGCCATATCAAACCAAAGTTTGCTCGTTTACATAAACAGTTGTTTCCAGAGGCTAGTGCTTTGATCTTGAACAATGAATTGCTTTCGTTGGAAAACGAGGAAATAGAGATTTCTCAAGAGAATATAGACCCAAATATTAATCTTTCACCATAATATTTTTTCAGAATCGTTTGTGAACATATTCAACTTTATGTTTGCAGCTTAATATGTCTTCATTTTGATTGTTTTTTAGAACTGATGAAAGTACTCCTTCAGAAAGGTCATAGCTTTTCAGTCATTAGTGAGCCCCCATAACCTCTTTTACAGAGAAGTCTCTTTTTACTTATTTGACATTACGCATACATTATAATTATGTGCTAAAGTAAGGCTATGATTAAAAAAAAGCAAAAAATTAACATTAAAAAAAAATGTTATTTTCTGTCACTATTATCTCGAAAGTACGCAGAGATAAGCAATAAGTTTCTTCGAGCCAAATACTCAGAATTATTAGTTTTCTAACATATGTGATTGCCATCTCGACATCGCTTAAAGTTTTTGAGAAATTGAGTAAAATGTAATCGCTCCCATACAAAAAAAAAAGAAAAATTTTTTTTACAGAAAAGTATTTGAAGTAGGACAATAATATTTTTTTGCCTTATCTGTTATCATTGTATCAACAATAAAAAAAATATCAGCGGTCTACTAATCAATGTCCACTTTTTTTTAATTTGGGACCAGTGTGCGGCGCCTTCCCCGAGTCGTGGAAGGAAGGGCGCGTCATAATGCTGCCGAAGGCGGGAAAGAACGTCTTGAAGCCGGAGAGCTATCGGCCGATCACCCTTGTACGCTGCCAGACCAGGCCCCTACAATAGGTTTCAATCATTATGTGGAAGCGTGCTAACCGCGGGGCTCTAGAGACAAGAGTGGCTAGCGTACTGTCCGCCGTACGCGGAGCAGACAATACAAGTACAAGGTACAATATACAAACAAAGGCACTTACCTCATGGTTGAAGGACACTGCTCTGGTGCCAACCTGGAGTTCTGTGTGTAAGTGAGTGTATGTGTATCGTGTCGTGACGTTACGAGTATTCTTCAGGTTAGATTCCGCTTCCAATTAGGCTGGAGACGATCACAGCATGCGGTCTTCAAATCACTCGTCCCAACAGCGTCACACTTTGCTTAACCTTCAAACTATCTATCCAAAATATGTCCAAAACCCGTGTTATTACACCAAGATAGGGGTTATTAACTCAAACAACTGGGTCATGGTCCATTGTCCACCAAAAACGACCGGTTAAGAGATTGATTTCAACAAACGCGTCGCGGAACTCAACAGGCGAACCCACGCTTCTTTTAGCGGCAAATCAAGAGAGCTGTCAAGTGTCAACGTCAAACAATGACAAGTCAGATGTCACTTCGTTACACGCGCATTCCATTAGGCGCACAGATAATAAACGGTACGCAACATCTACCCCCCCCCCGGACGGGCCTTCCCGTCCGCTAATCACTTGGCAATCCCGACAAGGTTGCGTTTTATCAGTCCACCTGACGCGCTGCTGGAGGATGTGCAAATACTCCAATCTCCAACGCTTCCAAAACTCTGAGCGGGCTGCTGCACCAACTGAAACCGCGATAGCCAATTTTGGCTCACATCGACAAAAGGGTGCTCCGGCAGGGCGACAAGTGGCTGTCAAATCAAAAAATGGCTCGGGGTCAGGACCTCCAAGACGTTCGGGTCCGAAGACAGCGGGCACAATGGACGCGAGTTCAATACAGCTTCAAAACGGAAATATACCGTAGCTAACTCCTTAAAGGTGATTACCCCCCCAATGGGGGCAGGCTGGCGGGTCAAACAACAACAAACAACCAAACAACAACAACAACAATTTAACCAAATGGCCCTCCTTAGGCAACAAAAGGGGGTGACGGACCTCATAAGGAAGGCTAAGTGCCTCAACCGTCCCCCAACACGCAAGAGACCCGTATCGTCCAAAAAGGGGTTCAATTTACTAACGGCTCCCGACAATATCCAAAACTCTCGCTGCAGAATGGCCAACAGCGCATTGCAACCGGCATGCGAGTTCTTAATGTGACGATCAGTCACCAACAATTCAACAACAATTCAACAATTTGTCGAGGGAGCCAAATCGACTCAACAAACTCAGGGTCCTTTGTTCCAACAGCGAGCACCTTGAGCCCGGGCAAAGGACCCGACATCAAGACTGGCGATCGAGGCCAATCATCCTCGGGATGAGTCAGCCAGTCTGGTCCCCACCATAGGGGGTAAGCAAACAAGCGGGGTGCACGGCGCCTGGGTTCAAATCTCCAGGCACGTGCCTCCAAATCAAAGGCGTTTCAAATTTTGAATCTGGGACACTCGGTACGCAACAAAGACCTCCAAAGAGTGGACGGACGTCTTCAACCAACACAAAACAATTTGACTGTCCGTCCAGGCGTAAGAAAACCGAATGTCCACAGTTCCACCCAAAGTGTGAGCAACGTGGTTCAATAAACGCACAAGACGCGCCGCCCCTGACAATTCAACTTAGGGATGGTCAGTGCCGTCCGGAGGGGGGCCACCTTGCTCCAAGGCCAGTGACAAATTCACCTGGCCTGTTGCGCAGACGGTGCGCAGACAAACAACAGCTGC
The DNA here is from genome assembly GCA_932294355.1 of Aporophyla lueneburgensis. NCBI lineage: Eukaryota > Metazoa > Arthropoda > Insecta > Lepidoptera > Noctuidae > Aporophyla > Aporophyla lueneburgensis. The sequence goes on along the minus strand of OW028737.1, from coordinate 32,061,099 downwards.
ATATCCGTGCGAAGACGCATCACAAACAATGGTAGCAGTGTAGCTCCCAGGGGGGAGGATAGCGCGGGGTAACACGACCTCGTTGACTGAAGGGAGTGCGGATACAAATTGGAGCCAATCTTCCAACCGGGTGTCCCGAATTGGCTCGTCCCAGCCAAGTCCCGCAGTCCAAAGGCGCTCAAGAAAACAATTTTGCCCAAACAATACAAACAAACAACAAAACAATAGACAAAAGGCAACCCTGGGCTCCCATGTCCAAAATGACACGGACCACAACAGAGTTCCCCGTGGGCCCCCAGACCCGACCGATGCCGTTGGCAACAAAACCGTGTCGAACTGAGGGGTACCTTAGCGGGGCAGGCGCCAATGTCCTAACAATGTCTGGGCGGCGACCGATCGCCACACCCAGACCCAAGTCTTTCCCGACGAGGATGGAGTTCAAACTCCTCGTCCGCGCGGTGTCCCGAGCCACGCGCCATCGCTGGAAGGGCATATCCCACCGGAGGCCTGAATGGCGGGGGGCGTGACTCCAACCAGGGACGTCCCGCCAAAGGAGGGGAGGGAAGGCGGTGCTGGTCTGGCCAGCGCTGCCCAGCAACAACTGCGTAATCACCTTTACGCGGGGAGACCAAATGGCGGTCGCGCGGCTCCCGTTCAACTTGCGCGGGGGGTGGAGTGCGGCGCTCAAAATTGCAGGCCTCTCCCCGGTTCTGAACCGGCGAGGCAGAAGCCCGGTGACCAACTCCATGGTACCCCCCCGTACGCGAACCTTCATCAGAGGCTGGTCTGCCAGCGTGGTTCGCGTTAGCGCACAATATGTCCAAATGGGACCCCCTACAAATTCTACAAGGGCGGGGGTTGGGGCAGTCCCTATGGAAGTGAGCCCCCAAACAAGAGAAGCACAGGCGGCGTGCATTGGCAATTCGGCGGCGGGCACTCACGTGCAACTTCAAAAAGGCCGCGCAAGTTGCCATGCCATGCCCCGTGTCCCTACAAAACTCACAACCAGGACGACTCTGGGTGCCAGCAAAACGAGCGGCGGGGCGACCATCAACAGGCCCGCGAGCCTTAGTCCGTCCCTGGTCTCGTGGCCGGGAAGACGGCTGGCATGACTCAGTGGCAACGCCAGAGTTGTCCACAAACCGACACTCATCCTCCAAAAATTGGACGAGGTCATCAAATGGGGGGAGATGTGTGACACTATCCCCACCATACTTTTGCTCGAAACGAGCCCTCAAATCGGCAGGAAGCCGTTGCAGCACAAAATGTACCAAAAAGTAAGACCATTGGTCCACCGGCAAGTCCAATTGCTTTAAAGCGTTGGTCGCTGCCACCAACGGGTTCAACAGGTCAGTACGCAATGCTGACAATCCAGTAATGACCGGTAACCCCAAAATCAATCCAATATGAACGTCAGCCAAACAACGTTTATTTTGGTACCGCCGGGTGAGTAACTCCACAGCGGTAGGGTAGGCTGAGTCAGTCAACACCATAAAAATACATCACAAAAAACATTATAATTATTACAAAATATACAATGGGTGGCCTTATCGCTTTATGCGATCTCTTCCAGGCAACCATGGAATGGACAGTGAAAAGCGTGGACATAAAATGGGTATGTCAATGGTGTAAACACAACTAAACAGTTATTTATATCCTAAATAATATATACATAAATACATACATACTAAATATCCATATAAGGCACAAAAATTAATGACGACAATACATAGAAAATTACAGTTCGGTTAGGAGAACAAGATCACAATGACAAGTAGTGTTCCTTCACGAGTCTTTTAAAAACGTGTAACGTCTGCGCGCGTTTTATTTCAACAGGCAATGCATTCCACAACCGAGCGGCTTGGACAGTAAAGGAATGGTCGAGGAAAGTTGTGAAATGCATAGGCATTTTAAGCTTCAAGTTATCTGATGACCTTAAGAATTTTGTGTGGGAGTCACAAAGAAACTGAAAACGCTTCTTGAGATACAGAGGAGTGGAGGGAGAAAATAGCACATCATACAAAAGAGAAAGAATATGAGCATTCTGGCGAAGGCGAATTGGTAACCACTTGAGCTTCACTCGAAATTTGGAAACATGGTCATATTTGCGCAAACCAAATATGAACCTTATACAAAAGTTTTGAAGGCGCTCAAGTTTGTCCAGTTGGTCTTGGGTAAGGTCAAGATAGCTGGCATCGGCATAGTCAAGGATGGGTAGAAGAAGTGATTGTGCAAGCGCAATCTTGGTGGCAGTCGGGAGAAAGTTACGTAATCTCTTCAAAGACGCAGCGGATGCAAATAGCTTATGGCTAACTTCCTGTAGCTGGGCAGTCCAAGAAAAGTTCTTATCACTAAATATTCCCAAGTTTTTGACTGTATCGCTGAAAGGAACAACTGTATTGTCAAAAGAAACTTGAGGAAGAGTACTCCAGTCAATCCTTGAGACCATTCTTGAACTGCCTACCACCACAACTTGCGTCTTTATAGGGTTAACCATAAGTCCATATCTCTTGCTCCAGTCGCATATACGGGCCAAATCACGATTTATTTTTAAAATAGCCTCGGACAGATTCCTAAGAGGAGCTCGCGAGTAAATTTGTAAATCATCTGCATAAAGATGGCAGGAAGAAATAAGTTCATCGGAGATTGAGTTTATAAAAACTGCGAAAAGTAAAGGGGATAAAACAGCACCCTGAGGTACACCGGCAGAAGTATACTGCAGGCAGAAAAAATCTCTCCAAGGCAAATACGTTGCCGAAGACCGAACAGGTAACTGCGAAACCAATCAATTACCGATGGAGATATATTAAGAGAGCATAGAATCCCAAGCAGCACATCAAAATCAACAGTATTGAAAGAATTACTGAAATCTAATAAAGCTAAAACTGTAAGATTACCGCTTTCCATCGATGACCTTATATCATCCGTAATGTTTAGAAGCGCTGTGGTGGTGTTATGACCAGAACGGAAACCAGACTGGAAGGGGTTGAGGAGATTATTTTTAGTGAGGAAAGTGCTCATTTGATTGTGAATCAACCGTTCAAGGACTTTGGATAGGAATGGTAAAACGGAAATTGGACGGTATTCAGAAAAGGATTTAGAATTTGACTTTTTAGGTAAAGGAATTATTTGAGCATCTTTCCATGAGCATGGAAAGGCACCACTACCCGCAGAAAAATTGAGGATGTGGCAAATGACAGGGAGTATAACATCCAGCACAGGGACCAACATATTACGGCTGATACAGTCACTTCCCACTGCATTGGAAGTAATCGATAGTATGCTCTTCTTAACATCACATGAGGGGAACTGATCAAAAACAAATGGAGGATAACTGGGAGTCGGAAGAGAAGAAAGATAATTCAGTGTTTTCAGTTTAATTGTCCCATCATAATTGGACGAAGCAGTAAAGTGATTATTCATTGCATCGAGGTTTACATCTTTTGGAATGGTCTCTTGTCGGGTTTTACCGACTCCCAATGATCTAAGTAATTTCCAAACTTTGGATGCGTCCCCATTTTGGACAGAAGTGTGAATGTGGCGGCGATTAGCATTCCTACACACCTTATTGCAGTGATTACGGATTGAGAGATATCTTTCCCTGTTAGCGTCATTAGCCCTACGTTTAAATTTGGACTTTGCCATGACTTTCTTCTTCTTCTTTCCATACTTGCTCAAATGGAAGACGTTGTTTTATTTACAATAAATCCCCGGGCTGTGGTCGAGTGCTGTACAAATACTGACCTATAATAATATCATTTATCAGCAATACAAAACCCCTACTCAAACCAAAAAGGAACGAATTAAAATAATCACGCTTGCACAAAGCTGGTCGGTTATTTCAGGCAAATAAAGTTGAGATCAAGCATTTTTTGATCACCATAATTTCTTTATTCTCTGTAAGATGGATTGAATCGTAATACGCCACGTGGGTACAATGCAGTTTGATAAATGTCACTATAAATTTTTGTTTCATGGACATGGGTTTCTTCACGATGTTTTTCTTCACTAATTTAAAAGGTGATGAATTGGATATCGCATGGAAAAGTGCAGACTCACGATATTAGTTCAATCTGTAGATTTTTTCCAACCCAAACACTTTAAAAGAAGTACATTCCATACTAAGCGATAGTGCAATTAGATCTACACCACATTTAATCCTTTGCGTATCGGATGAGCCACAGCTGTTTACATTTTAATTAGCCACAGCTTTCAAGACAGAACGAATGGATCTATTTTAGTGAAACGAAATTAAAGAAGTTTCGCTATGTTTAAGTGGCTAGCTGGCTGTTTATACAAGATTGTATCGTGATTTGTCTTCAAATTTAGAAGTCGGTAGGTACCTCATAAAGGAGGCTGGGTCCTAAAAAGTAAGAATTGTAAAATATATTTTGTTGACCATTACAATTAATTTTGGTGATAAAACACTTTATCAAGAAAGGTGGACATACAATGGTAAGTCCGTTTGGCACAAAGAGGCCTAAGTAAGAGTCCGGTAAAGGTTGTTCAACGCTTCAAACATTATCACGATCAAGTCCATAATGCTCTTTAAATTTAATTTATTTTTGTGCGGCAAAAATTGATCAGAAACAAGAATTAATACCTGTAAGTATATATTTACTGTCTATGAATGTATGGTACCTTGTGGCCTATCCAACAGTAATTAAAACTACAGACAATTTTAATTATTGTATAAAAATCTTATCGTTGGTACCGGCTGAAAATATTTGATTAAATATTCCACCTTATTTTCGTACTAAGAAACGATCTTAATAAAGGCAGGTATTCGTACGTACGCTGATATACCAAGCTATAATATCCAGTGGAGGCTGACCTTTAATCGTACAGAAAGTAAAGAAACACCAGGTCAGCTTATACTAGATTGTGAAAATTGACGAGTCTTCGTGTGTACTACACAATATCTGTGTTCAACTGCACAGTTCGGTTTGTCACGTTCGAAGTAATCTCGATTCCCGTGAACACGCCGCCGTTGTGGGCTCTTACGAGTACCTATGTACCTCGTGCCACGTATCTCTACTTTTATCTATTTCCTTATAGGTGCACCTCGTGCCTGACTTGCGCGTTTTGTGGGATCGCATTAAGCTGCAATTTTGACAAGGAAGTATTATATTTTAGAGCATGCAGTACATATTGTTTTCAGCCTGAAAATTCAATATGATTAAGGAACAAATTGTGAAGTTATTGGTGTTAAGGGTATGTTATAGAATAATAAAAAAATGAGTCACAACCCTACAGAGGCAAGACTACGAGCCACCCCTTTTCACAAGAAGGAGGTCTGAGTACTCAGCAGAAGGATCTGTATAGGCTCAATATGTCAGTCAAGCCCATTTGGAAGCAACAATTTATAAGAGACTAGCTTTTGCCAGCGGCTTCGCCCGCGTGGAGGTCGGAAATTATCCTGCTGGAACATATTAGCGGGATAAAAAGTAGCTTATGTCCTTTCTCAGGCTCTAAACTATCTGTGTACCAAATTTCATTTAAATCGGTTCAGTAGTTTTAGCAGGAAAGTGAAACAGACAGACAGAGTTACTTTTACATTTATAATATTAGTATGGAGTCATCATCATCATCATCATTTCAGCCGTAAGACGTCCACTGCTGGACTTAGGCCTCCCCCAATTTGGGGGGCTTTGCCATAATCGCCACGCTTGGTAGGCGGGTTGGCGATCGCAGTATGGTGGTAAAATGCATAGAAAACGCTGCTGCCCATTCTCTAGTAAGTCACTTAGTCGCCTTTTACGACACCCACGGGAAGAAATGGGGTGGTGTTAGTCTTTACGTCCGGCACCACACGGTACTAGTATGGAGTATGGATAATATCTATATATATAAAAGAAAGTCGTGTTAGTTACTTCACTTATAACTCAAGAACGGCTGAACCGATTTAGCTGAAAATTGGCAGGGAGGTAGTTTAGAGCCAGGAGAAGGACATAGGATACTTTTTATCCCGTTTTTTTTTTTTTTTTTTTTTTCCCCTTTTTACGACCGCGTTCCCGTGAGACGTCACATAAAACGTCAAAGAGAATACAAGTCACTATAAAACGTGGTACTATGACAAAAACGTTGCCTTCGAAGTACCAGGTTATCATAACTTGACAGGAGCTTACCAAACAAAGGAGTGTCAGCTAGAAAACGCTTTATGCCTTCGAAGTACCAGGTCATCATAACTGGGTAGGAGCTAACCTAACATATGAGTGTCAGCTAGAAAACGCTTACCAGATCACCACCGCGTACCAGGTTGTCAAACTTGGTACGTCTGGGTCAACTAATTATCTATACTAATATTATAAAGCTGAAGAGTTTGTTTGTTTGATTGAACGCGCTAATCTCCGAATCGAATCCGGTCCGAATTGAAAAATTCTTTTTGTGTTAGGTAGCCTATTTATCGAGGGAGGCTATAGGCTATATAACATCACGCTACACCTCAGAGGAGCGGAACAGTAATGAAAAATGTTGCAAAAACGGGGAAAATTTATTCCTTCTGAGAGTTTCCGTTGCGTGCGCTGCGTAAACGGTTAAAGTAACGCAAAAATCATGTATGACGGGATTGTTATTTTTAAAAAGTTCAAAAAAAAAGTCCCAAGAGCATATGTCTATCTTTTAAGGTTGACTCACTATAACTCAAGGAGCGAAAATGGACGAAAACTAGCAGGCAAATCGATGCGACGGGAAGGGTAAGGGGAGCAAAAATTTGACGCGGACGAAGTCGCGGGCAGAAGCTAGTAATAATATATAATATAAATAATATATAATTTATATATTATAATATTATATATAGTGTGGATTTCAATACATAACTTGCTATTAAAATAATGAGAAAGAAACTCCATAGTCCATAAAAATGTCCATTGTCGGACATAGGTTTTCCAAACAAACACCTTAACGATAGTTTCAGTGCTTCACTTTTATCAATTAATTAAACCAACGTCACCGTAAAACCACGTCCAATCCCATACGAAGCTGAATTTCGCTTAAAACGTGATGCCGGGTATAAAATTCCGTATAGGATGGCACGCCTCGGCATGTCAGGTGCCTAGTAATCTCGATTCGCGTGAACACACTGCGTCGCGGCGGGCTATCTGATATGTAAGTATACATACATGTGTGTGTTGTGTATGTAGTCACAGTTCGAAAAGTGTGGGTGTATTTGAATGGAAGTATGTGTGTGTGTAAATTGCTGTAGATGTTTTTATTGTATCTGCAGAGGTGTGAATGTTTATTTCTAGTATGTAAGGGTTGTAAGCAAAACCGTTCTGAGAAGAACAGAGATTTTTCTAATGGAATTAGATGACCTTTCAATAATTAAGGTGTGCTCATTAATGGATATTGACAGTGATTATGTTTACTTATTTTGTATCAATTTATGCCTAATAGGGTTCCACTAAGGTACTAAGTTTCATAAGTGCCCTTGTAGTTTTATGTGAAATAAAAATATTTTGATTTGTTTTGACTTGCTAGAGAATGTGCAGAAGCGTTCTCTAAGCATTTTAACATTATACTGCAATCGCCAACCCGTCTGCCAAGCTTATGAGCGATTATGAACTACCTCCCCGCCTCCCTCTTTGAGGACAGCCTTTGACCAGCAGTGGACGTCTTTGAGCTGTAATGATAGTGACGAAGTTTGTAAAATCCACAAATAATGAAAATTTCAATAACACGTTGTACATATTTTATTAAAAGTTGTTCGCTATAGCTGCGCGTAAACTGCTAAATATACATACCTATCTATTCATTTTTATATAACAAAGGTAAACATGATGCTCTATTCTCTCTTCAGTTCATTCACGAAAGAATATTACTTCTCAAGCACTTTCAATAACGGTAGTACTTTCATAATACGGTTAGTATACCAAGAATTATTGCAAGGAATATAGGTAGAGAACGTAGTGATAATGGACATGTTCTGCTCAGAATCTCAATTCAATGTATTTCTAATAGTCCAATGGTTCTATCTACACTTCAGGAATCAATATCTTGGTGCGAATATCTTGTATGCAACCGGTGTGAATTGATTTCACGACCTCTTGATTGGTCCCATATCTTATGCTGGGATCACGTTTAGCATACGAGTGTGCCTTGGGTTAGGTCTAATAGAATGTGTTATAGTCCTGGTTAAGTTGGATTTCTTATGAGTATATTTATTTCTTCATTTAAGAAATAAATAAATTTTTATTTGGAAAAACGGTTTAGGTGGTGAAAAAAAAAACAGTAAAAATTGGTGTCAGACAAGGCACTCTGAAGGGTTACGCGTTTAAAGTGGGCGCCAAATTAAATTGAAATGAACTCTAAACCATTTCAAGTTAAAAAAATACTTGTACTTCAACAAGATAAATCATATCAATTACTTATAGAGATATTTATATTTTCTTTTAACATGAAGACAGAAAAACTAAAATTTTTGTACAATTTTATGTATGCATGTCCACAATGCAATTTTTATAGTGCACTGTGCGCTCAATCCGTGTAGAGTAAACTTCCGTGTCATGTTTTGTAAACGAATTTGACAAGTGACACTGAAGTAAACGCTATACGCTTCCTATTGGGAACAACTATGTGAACAACAGTTTACATGTCAGTTCAAAAATGTGGGAAAACATGAACTATGACTGTCCATTTATGGTAAACGAAGTTTTGAGCTACATTGATGTAGCAATATGTTTCTCTGTGTTGCTGACAACATGTTGACACCATATTTTTTTCTGTGATTACGGGGCCATATTCACGTTAATTTTACCAGAGAGGACCTATACTCAATAGTTTCCCCTCCCGGGAGAGGTCACTGGCTCTTGTAACACACTCTTGTAACTCTTTGCCACTACTTAAAAAGCCGCATAAAATAGTATGCAGGCCTTATACAGCTAGTCGTTGTAATAAATTTAAAAATAATATAGTTCATAGGATTACACCATCTATAGTAGAACGCGAGAATCCTAATGAAATCTATGAAGCCCTTTTTGATATTGTGCAAAAAGAATACGAATCTACTTTCAAGACCAAAACTATTGACATTAATAGCACTTCCGTTAGCTTCAACCAATGGGCTACTCCAGGAATTTATAAAAGTAGAGCAAGACTATACGAGTTATATGGTTTGAAAAAATACAGATTTGATACTCCTTTTCTAGAGTATGTCAGTAATTATTCAAAATTATTTAAAAAGATCTGCGCTTTAGCTAAATCAAAGTTTTTAAGCGATACCATAAAAAAATCCAATAATAAAATAAAAACCACTTGGAAAATTATTAATAATGAAACGGGTAAACCGGTTAAACAGGAAAAACAACTAGAGATTATGATTAACAACAAATTGGTTAATAAAGCAGCCGACATAGCTGAGGCATTTAATGAGTTTTTTGCCAACATACCTATAACTACGACCTGCTCCTTAAATTCGTCCCCGTCTAAAGCTGAAAACCTTTTGCATAGTAGTGTGCCCGGATGTAGTCGCTTATTTAGTTTCGAACATGTAACGCCTCGTGATGTGATTAATATTTTTAACACACTCAAGTCAAAAAACACTGGTGATTACTGGGGCATCTCTGTTAAACTGTTAAGTAATATAATAGATATCGTAGCCCCCTATCTGGCTGTAACTTTTAATAAATGTGTTGATTTGGGATCTTTTCCTGACCTCATGAAGAGCAGTAAAGTCATACCATTATTTAAAACAGGTAATAAAAATAACGTTGGCAATTTTAGGCCCATTTCTATCTTACCTGCATTTAGTAAAATATTTGAAAAGTTAATACTCAAGCAGTTGCTAAGACATTTTAATTTAAATAGCCTCCTTCATAATGAGCAATATGGCTTTACAAAAGGTCGTTCGACAACAGATGCGGGTGTTGCTCTGCTGAAACATATTTTCAACGCATGGGAGAACTCGCAAAATGCTATCGGAGTTTTCTGTGATCTCTCCAAAGCTTTTGATTGCGTTCACCATGACACACTTTTGCGTAAACTACGTCATTACGGTGTTCAAAACGAAGCTCTCAGTGTCATAAGTTCTTATTTGCAAAATAGGCACCAATGTGTAGATGTCAATGGTGTAAAATCTTCCGGGCTACTAGTTCAGTTAGGTGTACCTCAAGGATCAATACTGGGTCCATTCTTATTCTTAGTGTATATTAATGACTTACCATTTTATTTAAAGAATATCTGTGACATTGTACTATTTGCTGATGATACCTCACTTATCTTTAAAGTAGACAGAAATAGACAAGATTTTGACGACGTAAATAGTGCGCTCTCAATGGCTACGGAATGGTTTACCACAAATAACCTAGTTCTCAATGCTAAGAAAACGAAATGTATAAAGTTCGCCTTACCGAATGTTAGGAATCTGGGACCCAATGTCGTTTTAGATAATGAGGTGCTTGAAACTGTACACTCGGCGGTTTTTCTGGGCATAACAGTAGACGCCAAACTTCAATGGGGATCACATATATCAAGCCTAGCGGGAAGGCTCAGTTCGGCCGCCTACGCAGTAAGGAAAGTTAGACAGTATACGGACGTTGATACAGCTCGATTAGTCTATTTTAGTTATTTTCATAGCATAATGTCCTACGGCATTCTGCTGTGGGGCAAAGCCGCGGACATTCAAAATATTTTTGTTCTTCAGAAACGAGCTGTTCGAGCGATTTACCAACTAGGTGCTAGAGTTTCTCTGAGAGATTTGTTTAAAGATATTGGTATTCTTACGGTGGCATCACAATTCATCTTTGCCAACATCTTATATATTAGGCAAAATATACACCTGTACACTAAAAACAGTGATATTCATAATATTAATACTAGAAATAAGGACAAACTACGTGCTCCCTTTCACCGGCTTCATAAGGTTCATAATTCTTTTGTTGGTCTTGGTATTACCTTTTATAACAAGCTTCCCTCTGCTTTACTAGATTTGCAGTTTAATGAGTTTAAAGCTAAAGTAAAATCCAACCTTTGTTCAAAGGCATACTATTCTATCAACGACTACTTAAACGATAAGAATAGTTGGTCGCTGTGATTAACTCAAGACAAACTCAAGACAATGTTTATGTTCTTTCAATCCAGAATTAGCTTTCCTACTGACAGTTTATATGGGTAGTTCATATAATTGTTTTTTATTTATTTTTTTATTTAACAGATTTTGTTAATTTATTTATTTATTTTTATTTTCTTTTAATTTCATTTATTGTGGACATAATCTACTTATTACAATGATTTTAAATGAGTTGTATTGCAACATGTAGTTAGCTAGCGACCTCGTCAGCTGTTCATAATATTCTTGCCTGACAAACCGGCAGCAAGTTCGTCATGCTCCCTTAGATGTCACTGCTTGCGGTAGCGTCGGGGGTCGGGTTACCATCTTCCCTCAAATATGGCGAGGGGGGTAATGGCTGACCTTTGCGTTATGCTCGTGAACGGGTGCTGCTTGTGGTGACTGGTCGTCTTGCTGACCATGGTTTTTGTTATTGTTATTTGTATTAACTGTTATTTTATTCTTCTACTCCGGAGGTGCTAGTTTAACTATTGTAACTTCAACTTAGCTATATGCATCAATGTATGTATATCGATCATTTTGCATCGTTGAACATGTAAGCGGGCACGCCCTTTATGCCTGGAGGCTTTATTTAGTTTTTAAGTTTTGTTTACGTTTTTGTTTTATTATTTCAGCTTGACTTTAGTATTCAATTTTTTTTTTGTTGGTATATTGGCGTGTGCTAGCTGACATATGGCAAATAATGTATGTTTTGTTTTATAATATTAATTACTTACACAATATTGTATAGAGTCAAGTTCTTCTAACTTAACAGACAGCTGTGCTGCTGGGGAGTTTGTTCCGCCACTTCTTCTTCCCAGCTACAGCACTAGGAAGTGTCGAAGGGTGGGCGTTTTGGGGGGACTGTCTTTTGTAACTTTGACGTTCAAAAAGTGCTGACTCTCAGCCTAGTTTGAATAAATGACTTTTGATTTTGATTTTGAACAGGTTTACCATATGTACAAAAGTTTGCATCTTCTCAGCATTTGTAATACAGTCCCTACGTATTTTTTTTTTTTAGCAAACTGGAAAAAAACCATCAGGAACGCGCAATGCGAGGGTACTGGGACAGACAGATCTTAATTATAGAAACATAATAAGATTTTTTTTTCTTCTTTGCTTATAATGGATTTTGCTGTTATTACCTAGCCATAAGCCCCTTTAAGCTTGTAGCTAAGTTATAACAGCGAAACGGATCGATCCATCAGGTTAAGTATGCCTTGGTTGTGCCGAGGAATGAGCGATAATGATAACATAGTAAAACTGCTTCGTGCTTCAGAAAGCACGTTAATCTGTTGGTCCCGCTGCCAGTCGTGAATACGGGTTATGGATAGTGAGAAACCCGAAAGTCTTCATACTGCAGCATATAAAATAACCTCCAGTAAATACGAACTATAAATCCATACTTCCATACTATCCATACTATATACTATATATACTATATACTATCTAAATCTAAACTAATATCTAAACTTTAATATTATAAATGCAAAAGTAACTCTGTCTGTCTGTCGGTCTGTCTGTCTGTCTGTCTCGCTTTCCTGCTAAAACTACTGAACCGATTTAAATGAAATTTGGCACACAGATAGTTGAGAGCCTGAGAAAGGACATAGGCTACTTTTTATCCCGGTAGTATGTTCCCGCGAGATAATTTCCGACCTCCACGCGGGCGAAGCCGCTGGCAAAAGCTAGTCTCTCATAATTCTTGTGTTACTGGTGAATCCGTCCTGTGAAAGTGCACGTGGCCGAATGGAAGAATAAACTTCGTGGAAGCCGATGCAGGTGAGTGTAGTATTGTTTATGATTTGTTCTCTGATCTGGTAGGATCAGGCGTGTTCATCTTGATACCCTCACTCCATTTATACAATACATAACTTAATCGCATTACCTTTCACTTACGTTGGAACAACAACACCTTGGTTTTTATTACAATATCTCATTTACATTATTTCAACTCGATATTCGATCCATACTTCCGTGAGAGAAAACGAAGACAATTTTCAACAAACCTACCCAATTTTCCTTAACAAAATCTTAAAATATTAGCATATCGCCGACGAATAAGCAAACGTGTGACCATTTGAGAATCAGACTTTCAAATCCCTTCCCGTCCGACCTGAAGCCGCAAGAATAAATTTATTCGCATACATAATCTTTTTAAGTTCGAAAGGAAACGGAACTCAAAATTGAAGAGTTTTTATAGCTAGAACAGTGGCTGAATTTTTGTACGTTCCAATTCGGAATGTTGTTTTGTCCATTGCTACTTAATTAAAGTAGAGCAAAATATTTGCAAATCAATGTGAAAATGTTTTCGAGATTTCAAGTTTAATATCATGGAACAAAGTCAAAGCATTTATTTCAAATACATATATTTTTTGTTTAGCCTATACTGTCCCATTGCTGGGCAAAGGCCTTCCCCAATTTCTTCCAGGAACTCTTGTCCCGCGCCACCTCCAAACCGGTCATCGCGGTACGCATCCAGGTCGTCTCGGCAGCGCTTTCTGAGCCGACCTCGGTGGCGACGTCCATCTTCAGGCACCCATTGTGTACAGACCTTAGTCCAGCGGTCATCTTGCATACGGCTAATGTGACCCACCCAATCCCATTTGAGCCTGTCTGTGTGTAAAAAGACAGGACAGAATTCGCAACACCACGCTGCGTTTCAAAACGGGTATAACAGACTTAGGCAAAAAGGCTGCCAGGCTCAAATGTATAATCCGATATAATATTTATTGTCTCAAAAAGTTGTTTACACTTGTCATTCCCTAGACCTAAACCGAGGATTTTCTGTGTCATGGGATCTAGTTAATTCGTTCCGTTACATTAGAAGACAAACATCAGGGAACGTTTTGAAGGCTGTTAGATGGAAAATAGACATGAAAGGCAATTTCAAATGTCAACATTTACATCAAAGGAGAATTGATTCTAGTAGCTCCTTCTAAAAGGTAGATTCTTATGGAAAAGAATGAGCTAGGAACGCCACCGTTACTTTTTAATTATTTTTTTTTTAAATATTAGTGTACAAAAAGATACAGAGATTTGTAAGGATCTTTTGGCGCTCGAATGACGGTGATAGAGTGTTACATATAGAGTGTTACATATTCGCGTAACACGTGAACCGCTGATCGCGCGTTACCCTAATTACCGCGGATTGCAACAGCGGAGACACGAGTCGCCGACGCAGCTCAACGTGATGCAGCCCGGCACCGGACATCGCGGCCTTCGCGAAATCGTCACTTTTGGCACAGCATCGGTCAACTGTCGACATCTTAGTTAATATTTTACATTGTAATTTCTGTAATTAAATTTAAGTTCAAATAAATTCTGTATTTTTTTCCATCCTCCGGCTACAGCCTTCGTAATTGGCGCAGTCGGTAGGATACTCGCGGGCCGGTTCGCGAGAGTAAATTGCTAGGATCGCGAGTCACCCGGGTGGCTTCGGGCACCGTACGAGTATCCGGAATCTACAAGAGCTGCAGTCCAGAGGAGTATCCAGACATCGATACAGAAGAGGTACAAAATCATTGCAAGTAAGTACTTTAGAATCGCTCTAGAGTCGCTTCCCTTTTTTTATCCTATAAGATTCCAAGATTTTCCATCCAAGGCAATCTCGGTCCCCTAGGTTAGGTAATAGAATTAATATTTTAGACGCTAATAGAAATTTAGAGGCAGAACAGGAGGATAGTAATAGTTCATATATATCAAGTATGGCTGACTCAGTGGATCAAGTTTACAAGGCCCTACGATTGTTGCCGGAGTTCGACGGAAACTCGAACGTATTAACTCGATTTATAAAACTATGTGATCAACTAGTACAGCAGTTTATGAGAAACGGACCGGAGTTTCAATTAGCTAATTTAGCATTATTAAACGGGATTTTGAACAAAATAGTAGGACCCGCATCGCGTACGATTAATTCGAATGGTATCCCGGAGACTTGGGAGGGAATTAGAAGTGCTTTAATAAATAATTTCGCCGATCAACGCGATGAAACATCTTTATATAATGACTTGGCACTTTTAACGCAGGGTTCGTCCACCCCGCAAGAATTTTATGAGCGTTGTCAAAACCTTTTCAGTACTATTATGACTTATATCAGCCTACATGAAACGATAGCGAGTACCATTGAATCGAAACGCACTCTGTACAAGAAACTCACGTTACAGTCGTACTTACGTGGTCTACGTGACCCGTTGGGCTCTCGCATTCGTTGCATGCGGCCTGATACAATAGAGAAAGCCTTAGAGTTTGTGCACGAGGAAATGAACACGTTGTACCTGCAGCAGCGCAACGACCATGTTCCCGATAGGAAGACGCAGCCTCAGGTTAGTCCAAAAATTCCTTATGGCTTTATGCCACCAATTCACGTGGCACCACCCACACCGCGTCCGTCTAATTTGCAACCCCCAGGATCTTTTAATATGCCAGGGCCATCGCGACCACCCATGCTTCAAGGACAACACCCTGTCCCAATTTGGAGAAACCAACCCCCACAAAATCGCGGGCCCACACGTACTCAACAAATGTTCAGTTCTCCACCGCCTAATTATATACCCCAGGGTCAAGTTTTTAGAATGCCTGGTCCCAGGCCAACTACAAGTAACACCCCACACCCGATGAGTGGCGTAAGTCACTACGTGGCTAAACCATTCGCGCCGCGCGCGTCCCATGATTGGTCCAAATCTGGGAATCCGCCACCCTCGAATTATTTCAGAACGCGGGAATTTAACTTTAACGATTTTAATGACCAGTTGCAGTATGACAATTATAGCGATTATTTTGTTAGCGATTATTACCCCCAGGAATATTTTGAGTATCCCATTTACGCGTACCCGAGTGAATATGTGTATGAGCAACCACAGCGTACAGATTCTTATGTTATAGCCCCGTCTGCTGAAAAAGAGGATTTTCAGAAGGACCCCAAATCAGACAAGTCAAAATAGAAATTAATTTGCAAACGCAAAGGCAATTACCATATATTCAGATTTCAAATCCCCCGCTTAAACTATTAATTGACACTGGCGCAAATATGTCTTTTGTGAGTCCCGAAGTTGTTCAAAAATTCTTTTCTCACATACCGTGCAATTATGATCCCTTTGAAGTAACGAATATTCACGCTACCACAAGGAGTGATTACTCCATTACTTTACCGTGCTTTCAGGAATTTAACGAGGCAGGTGATATAACTCTTTTCGTTTATGCATTTCATAAATTTTTTGATGGTTTGATCGGCTATGATTTATTAGAAAAATTAGAATCTAACATTGACTTAAAGAATAGATTGTTGATAACTCGTAATTCTAGTAACCCTTTATTAATGTACGACTCTCGCAATAGTAACTTATACGAGGATATAATACCTGCTAATTCATCTAAATTAGTTAAAGTTCCTATAAACTCTGCGGACGGTGACGTTTTTATTCCTGAACAATGCATTTCAAATTGTTTAATAAGTGATTGCGTT
The DNA here is from genome assembly GCA_932294355.1 of Aporophyla lueneburgensis. Classification (NCBI taxonomy): domain Eukaryota; kingdom Metazoa; phylum Arthropoda; class Insecta; order Lepidoptera; family Noctuidae; genus Aporophyla; species Aporophyla lueneburgensis. The sequence continues at coordinate 32,044,591 of OW028737.1, read as the reverse complement.
ACAACAGTTAGAAATAATAGAGGTGTAATAGAGGTAGCGAATACGTCACGTCATGACGTAGTCTTTTCCATGGATCGCCCTATTAGTGCTGAGTTGTTCAATGTCCAGTGCACGCGCACTAAACAACAGTCCGACCGCGTAAAGGAAGTTTTGTCTCGTCTGCGTACGGATCATTTGAACCCCGAAGAAAAAGCTAATTTAGAAGTACTTTGCGCTCGGTACGCTGACGTATTTTATATTGATGGCGAACCATTATCTTTTACGAACCAAGTAAAACACTCTATTCGAACTACAGATGATGTGCCTATCTATACGAAAAGTTACAGATATCCTTTCATACATAAGCAGGAAGTTCAGGATCAAATTTCTAAAATGCTAGAACAGAATATCATACGTCCGTCTCAATCTGCGTGGAGCTCCCCCATCTGGGTAGTTCCCAAGAAAGCCGACGCCAGCGGAAAAACCAAATGGCGCTTGGTAATAGACTTTAGGAAATTAAATGAGAAAACTATAGATGATCGTTATCCTATACCCAACATTTCGGACGTCCTTGACAAGTTAGGTAACTGTCACTATTTTACCACCCTTGACCTCGCGAGTGGATTTTATCAAGTGGAGATGAACCCAGATGATATTCACAAAACTGCTTTTACAGTAGAGCATGGACACTTCGAATTCCTCCGCATGCCAATGGGTTTAAAAAATTCTCCATCAACCTTTCAACGGGTAATGGACAATGTCTTACGGGACCTTCAAAATGTCGTGTGTTTAGTATATTTGGATGATATAATTGTGTTTTCAGTGTCCCTTCAGGAACACATGATTAATTTAGAAAAAGTATTTCAGAGACTTAGGGAATCTAATTTCAAAATACAAATGGACAAATCCGAATTTTTAAAGTTAGAAACTGCATATTTAGGACACATTATCAGCAAAGACGGTATCAAACCTAACCCGGATAAAATTATGGCCATCCAGAAATTCCCAATTCCCAAAACGGCAACAGAAATTAAACGCTTCCTAGGTCTGTTGGGTTACTACAGGAAATTCATCCCAGACTTTGCTCGTATAACAAAACCTATGACGCAATGTCTGAAAAAAGGTTCAAAGATTGATATAACTAATCCTAATTACATCAGTTGTTTTGAGAAGTGTAAAACCCTTTTAATCAACGACCCAATCCTGCAATATCCAGACTTTAGTAAAGATTTTATACTGACAACAGACGCATCTAATCTTGCCATTGGTGCTGTTCTCTCTCAAGGTCAGATAGGTACCGATAAGCCCATAGCATATGCATCGCGCACATTAAACACTAGTGAAATTAACTACAGCACAATCGAAAAAGAATTATTAGCAATTGTGTGGGCAACCAAGTACTTCCGCCCGTACCTATTTGGTAGGAAGTTCAAAATTGTTACAGATCACAGGCCCTTACAATGGGTAATGAATTTAAAAGAACCCAACTCACGTTTAACCCGTTGGAAATTAAAGTTAAGCGAGTATAATTTCACTACTGTCTATAAGCAGGGTAAGCTGAATACCAACGCAGATGCTCTGTCCCGCATAGAAATTAATAATGAAGACGCTAACTCTATAGCAGTTAACACGTCTGAAAAACCCCCTTCAGTAATTGATTCCACAACCGCAACAGCTCACACAAGCGCTGAGAACCCCATATTAGAGATACCAATATCGGATGAGCCTCTAAATAAATTCCACCGTCAAATATCCTTTATAATCGTGGGAGACATTAAAAAACGCCCAACCGTGTCTAAACCATTCGAAACTCATACCAAAACTACTATACAACTATCAGAGTCAAATCTGGAAGAGGAAGTAATTAATGCCGTAAAGGAATATGTTAATCCCAAAGTAAAAACTGGAATTCTTATACATCCCCCTCTAGCCATGTACAGCATAATTCCGATTATACAAGACAAATTTAAAAGCTCCGCCTTAAATATGGTCTTAACAAAGAAAGAGGTAGAAAACGTTAAAAATTACTTGGACCAGCAAGAAATTATTCGTAAATACCATGAAGGAAAAACAAATCACCGTGGTATAACCGAATGTTTCCTTGCCTTATCACATCGTTATTATTGGCCTAAAATGAAAGAAAATATCTCGAAATATATTAATGAATGTAGTATCTGTGGACAGGCAAAATACGATCGGAACCCTATTAAGCAAAAATTCTCTATAGTTCCTCCCCCAACCAAACCCTTTGAAATTGTTCATCTTGATCTTTTTACAGCACAAAACGAGAAATTTCTTACTTTAATTGATGCTTTCTCGAAATATGCACAAGCATATCATCTCAGAGATGGTACCGCGTTAAGTGTCGTCCAAGCACTTTTAACGTTTTGCACCCATCATGGCGTCCCCTACACCATAGTTACAGATCAAGGACCTGAGTTCACTAACGCATTATTTTCGGAGTTCGTCCGTCTTCATAAAATACAGCATCATAAGATACTTGCACATACCCCTAACGATAATGGCATAGTAGAGCGCTTCCATTCTACTATTCTCGAACATCTCAGAATCCTGAAATTAGAAAAGCATAATGAACCTGCCGTAAATCTCATGCCCTATGCAATTTTAGGTTACAACAGCTCAATACACAGCTTCACTAAATGTAGGCCTATAGACTTAATCACAGGACACTTTGATCCCCGTGATTCCCTAGATTTAAATTTATCGGAACATTTACTGCAAAATTACTTACAAGACCACAAAAAACGACTAACACAAGTCTACGATATAATAAATGAAACCTCTCTTCACCATCGGACTGAATTAACTGAAAACAGGAATAAGGACCGCGAACCTGAAAAAGAGTATGTCCCTGACCAACAAGTATTTGTCCGCAATCCGTTAGCTAGCAGACAAAAATTAGCTCCACGTTTTACCAAAGACATAGTCCTAGCCGACCTTCCCATACATATTTACACCAGAAAGAAACGAGGTCCCGTTGCAAAATCTCGTCTTAAAAGAAGCCCTAAGGAATCTGTATTGTTACAGGATGTTACTGCTACTACTACTCCAAATGACGCAAGGACAAGAAGTGATGATTGATCCTTTAGAGAACGGCCCTGGAATACTTCCGTTTAATCTAGGAGCGACGCGCATCATTTCCCATTATCACTCTTTCCTCAATTATGTCAACCTCGATAGTATACAATCTCAAATAGATACAGTTAATACCAGAATGACTGATGTTAGACATACATTAAATAATAAGACATCTCTATTATTCGAACCGCACATGGATTACCTTACATCCAAACTAGTTAAGATATCTGCCCAGTTAGAGTCATTTGAACATAATCGCTATAAAAGAGGACTCATTGATGGCCTCGGTTCTGTAATCAAAAGTATATCCGGTAATCTTGATCAAACTGATGCAATTAAATACGACAACGCCATAAAAATCCTTAAGGAAAATGAGTATGGGATTCAAGCTCAACTTAATCAACATGTTAGTTTATCTAAAACTTGGGTTTCACAAAATGCCAACTTATTAACTAATATAACTAAAAATCAAGAGTTAATAGGCAATGTTTTAAATCGGATAATAAATAGTACAACAGCAAATCTTGATTTAATCCACTACGCCCACATGGCTCAACACTTAATTATCTTAAGTGATAACATAGATAATTTGTCCGAAGAACTCCATAAACTAGAGTATACTTTAGCTTTTATACGCGCACTAAGCACACCGCACATGGTAGTTAATATAACTGAAATTAAGAATATGATACAGAAACTAAGGATTCTATATTCAGGCGATGAGATCCTTGAATTAGAATTAAGAGACTATTATGACGTAATTAAGCTAGGCTACTTTTATAAAGATAATCAGATAGTTATAGTATTTAAGGTGCCGATTGCCTTCCCTCCAATCTATAACCTTTATAAACTGTCCACTGTCCCTAACAAGAATAACAAAATCCTTTTACCAACCTCACCTTTCATTGCGATTTCTGGTCAAGATTCTATGTACATGGAGGCTGAATGCCCGAAGGTAAATTCTCTGTACCTCTGTGAAGCTAAATCAAAATACAAGGCCCGAGATGATCCCGATTGCATCCAGCATCTGATCTCCAAGCAAGAACTTCTCCCATTCTGTAAACTGTCTTCAGTCGCATTGAAGAAAGAAGCTGTAGAACAACTCGACGAGAAGCATTACACCATCAGTTTCCCACATCCAACCAAGGTGAAGATATCATGCGGACAAGAAACATATAAAACCCTGGAAGGAAGCTATTTGGCGATCATCCCCTACAATTGCCACATCAAAACGCCCGAATTTACTATAGCAAACTCTAACAATCACATCAAAGGTTTCGCTCTGGAGATTATGCAATTGCCCACAATTAATGAAGATTTAGAGACGTCGAGCGAATCACCAATCATACTAAACTCTGCAAATCTAGAAAATCTGCACTGCATTAACACAAAGATCATGCAACAGGCACCAGCAAAACTCAATGAAGTAGTTGATCCAGCTCTCTACCATACTACAATTCCAATCTATCTGATACTAACCGGTGCAAGTGTACTCATTATCACACTGACGTACCGACGATATCGAGCGAAACGCCTTCAAAGAAACCAAGCAATGCAAAATGATGACGCAACATCTCCAGGAAACTATGCTGAAATTCAAGAATCGCATGGAATCAGTCCCAGCAAGATAAAAATTGACCACAGCAACATTTCATCATCTCTCTCACACAAGATTTCGAAATAGTTGCTTATCTTCGGGGGGAGGTGTTACATATTCGCGTAACACGTGAACCGCTGATCGCGCGTTACCCTAATTACCGCGGATTGCAACAGCGGAGACACGAGTCGCCGACGCAGCTCAACGTGATGCAGCCCGGCACCGGACATCGCGGCCTTCGCGAAATCGTCACTTTTGGCACAGCATCGGTCAACTGTCGACATCTTAGTTAATATTTTACATTGTAATTTCTGTAATTAAATTTAAGTTCAAATAAATTTTGTATTTTTTTCCATCCTCCGGCTACAGCCTTCGTAATTCGCTAATGGTAGCTTTTTGTTTACTAATTTTGAGAAAAAAATCCCCTGAAATTTATTTTTAAACCATGATAGCAGCGATTTTAGCAACGTAAGTATGTAGCGCTATATTAAATAGACACTATTATAATGGCGACTTGAATGTATATCAGGTAGAAATGGAAGACGTTATTGTAATATTGTTATTTTTCTAATACAGCGTACGTTGTCCCACTTATTTTGTTATTACTGAACAAGAACTTTTTATTAAAGTAACCAAGAGTCAAGATTTTTGCCCGGTTAATGAAATGGGACTATAACTTGGGGTAATATAAATATTACGTTTACTCTTATTTACCTTATCATTTACCTCAATCTTAGTTTAACACAGAAACATACATAACAGAAAAAAAAGAAAAATGCTTCACAATCTTCCTTGCTTCTAAACTTAACATAAATCTCTCACACACTGTTTAAAATCCTTTATTTTTTCAAAGGCTTCTAAGGTATAACTTGAAACTTGTGTAACGGAGTAAGCTCATTTTATGAAATATTCCCTCCAGTTCCGGGCTTACATTGTCACGTACTAAGCACAAACGTAGCGTAAAATATTATCTTGGTGACTGGGATGCTGTCGCTAGTAAGCTTTTAGTAAAGTTTCAAAATACTCTCATATATGCAATTTTAAAGTTAAATACTTATGAGCTAAGTTTTGCTTTTGACATTATGCATAAAAGGACTTCGGCTTGAGAGCATATGCAGTGCTTAAAAAAATGTAAATGAAATGGGTATTTGAACTCGTCATTGTAGAGGTCTTGCTGACATTTTGCTAATCAACAAACCTCAGAATCACTTAATATTTCATTTCTTTCAGCTTTGTTCTCTGTGCCTATACGCCGACTGCTACGAAGCGTAGCCACACAGCTATGCCGTAGACGCAGCTACGAAGGCCGCTACGCGTATACGCGCTTCTTCATCTTTGCGATTAAATGATAATATTGTTACGAGCTGGGGTTCGGGATAAATTAATTTAAACCAATTTACCAAAACACACAAACTGTTTAATTAAATAAACACAAATATCGCAACTACAAGAAACGTCACTTGGAATCACTTGTTTCGCTTGTACTATATCACTCGAATCGTATTCGCTCGCTTCCGAAATCGAATTGCTTGTCGGCCCGACAATCCGCTATTTATATCCCGAGCAGAACATTCTCGAACATTCGACACTGCCACAGCGTAGAAGCTTCTAGTAACTTCCATCGAACTGTTTAATGCCACTATTCGACAATAGATGGCAGTAGCGTCTACGTAGAATTTCGGGTAGTACTTGCTACTCAATAACAGATGGCGTTAGCGTGTCATTTCCAGTAGTTTCCAACACTGCCCCGTTCTTAGATGGAATTAGCGTGATGTTTCTAGACTTTTCGATTTACGTCACACTGCCCCTTTCCGAGACGGAGTTAGCGTGATGTTTCTAGACTTTACGATCTACGTAACACTGCCCCTTCCTTAGACATGCTCGTCCCGAGCATCATTATTCCCGTAGTATCGTGCCAATCGATCTACATGGACAATTTTAGGTGCAGTTCGCATACCCTTTTGTATTCGGTAAGTGACGTCGTTGATCTTGATCACAATTCGCTACGGCCCGTCCCATTTTGCCTGCAGTTTAGGGGACTTTCCTTTGCTGCGCACTGGGTTATGCAACCACACTAGCGAGCCTTCGTCGAAGCCAGTATTGTTCATCTTCCGATCATAACGAGTTTTCATTCTCTCGGACATCTGTTGGCCTGATTCTCTGACATGCTCATATACGTCATTCATCTTGTTGCGCAGATCATTTGCATAATCTGTTATACTCCGTGGTGAATCAGGGGGAATGCCGGTTATTAGATCAGCTGGTAACCTTAACTCCCTTCCAAAGTTCGCGAAGGCTGGCGTCACAGTTGTACTCTCGTGAACTGCACTTCGGTATGACAGAAGAAACGGTTGTATGTGCTTGTCCCAATCCTTTTGTCTACTTGCTACAACTTTTGCCAGATATCTTTCCAACGTCTGATTAAATCTCTCCACCATTCCGTCAGATTGCGGGTGGTATGAATTGGTTCTGGTTTTGTGAGTACCCATAACCTGACATGTTTCCTGAAACACTTGAGACTCGAAATTCCTTCCTTGATCGCTGTGGATTTCCAAGGGTACCCCAAACCGACAGAAGACTTCGTGGACTAATTTATCAGCGACTGTTGAAGCTTCTTGATTAGGGATGGCGAAGACTTCCGGCCACTTGGTGAAGTAATCCATGACAACCATGAAATATTTATTTCCACTCTCACTTTCGGGGAATGGCCCAGCGACATCTAGTGCTATTCGTTCCCAGGGGGCGCCTACGTTGTACACTTTCAATGCACCCCTGCTGCGTGTGTATGGTCCTTTTACCGCTGCACAACTGGTGCATCTGCGACACCAGTCCTCCACATCCTCTCGACAATGGATCCAGTAAAACCTTTCTCGGATCTTTAACAGAGTCCTTCTTACTCCCATATGACCACCTGAAGAACCATTGTGGTAGAGCCGTAGAACTTCTGGTACCTTCATTTTTGGGACTACCATTTGCAGGTGACAGCTATTCCCTCGAGCATTTTCCCATTTTCGGCACACCACACCATCCTGGATCACCAAGCTCTCCCATTGTGCCCAATAACTTTTTGTGGTGGTACTCATCGCTGCAACATCACACCATTTCGGTTTGGGAGCATTAGCTTTAATCCACTCGAGAATTGACCTGATATCTGTATCACTTTGCTGAGCATGCTGTAGGGTTTCCTTCCATTCGTCACTAAGGTCCGTTGTTAGCATCCTGACAGGTACCGTTTCCTTAGCTTCTTGCCTGACACAATGCTTGCAGTCTTCAGGACAAGGTCTTCTTGATAAAGCGTCTGCGTTACCGTGAGACTTCCCACTACGATGTTCAATTGTGAAGTCATACTCTTGTAGCAGTTCAATCCATCTCGCCACTTGTCCTTCTGGATTCTTAAATTGCAACAACCACTTTAATGCAGCATGGTCAGTCCGCAAGTGGAATTTACGTCCAAGCAGGTATTTGCTGAAATGCTGCAATGTCTTGACAACTGCAAGAAGTTCGCGTCTCGTGACACAATAATTTCTTTCTGGCTTTGATAAAGATTTGCTGAAGTAAGCTATCACAACTTCATAATCTCCTTTCCGTTGAGATAACACACCGCCAATTCCAGTATTACTTGCGTCCGTGTCAACTATAAATTCATTTTCTGTGTCTGGGTAGCCCAAAATTGGGGTATTGCACAAACGTTCCTTTAAATCTCGAAATGCGATGTCACAGTTCTCATCCCAACAGAACGGTCTCTTCTCCTCAGTAAGCTTGTGCAGAGGTTTGGCAATGTCAGCAAAATTCTTGACAAACCGTCGATAGTACGAGCACAAACCCAAAAATGCTCTGACCTGCGTCTTGTCTTTTGGGACTGGCCATTCCTTGACGGCGACGATTTTCTCAGGATCTGTTTGCACTCCTTCCTTCGAAACCATGTGCCCCAAAAAGCTAACTTGCTGTCTGAAGAATGAGCACTTCTTTGGACTTAGCTTAGATTTTCGATAGAACACGTTCCAGATTTTGAAGGTGGTCTTCGAATGTGTGGCCCACGATGATGATGTCATCTAAATAGACAAGGCAGGCGTCTCCAATTAGTCCCGTGAGAACTAACTCCATTAGCCTTTCAATTGTTGCGGGAGCATTGCACAATCCGAATGGCATGGCTTTAAACTGCCATAGTCCCTTTCCCGTAGAAAATGCAGTTTTTTCCTTGTCTTTGGGGTCTATTTCCACTTGCCAGTAGCCACTTTTTAGGTCTAACGTGGTAAACCACTTCATTCCTGACAGCGTGTCCAGTGTGTCGTCGATCCGGGGTAGTGGATAGCTGTCTTTCTTAGTAACGTCATTCAATCGACGATAGTCTACACAGAACCGTATGCTGCCATCTTTCTTTTTTACCAGAACCACAGGAGAACACCAAGGACTAGACGAAGGCTCTATAACTCCATCCTTTACCATTCCTTTAATCATGGTATCTACCTCCTTTTCTCTTGCCACTGGTAGTCTTCTTGGTCGCTGTCGTATTGGTAACTCATTTCCGGTATTAATTCTGTGTTGAACCAAACCAGTCTTCCCTATGTCAGCATCATTTGTAGAGAATATGTCTGCATACTGAAGTAGCATCTTCCTAGCTTTCTCTTTTTCTTCTTCCGATAAATCTTTACGACAGTCTTCCAAAAGATTTAACACATTAAATCTTGCACTTTGGGCGTTATTTTGAGAAGGCCGATGTTGGCATTCACGCATCCAAGCTACTTCCCCACAGGAACCCATCAACGTACCCTTCTTGATTACTTGTTCCTTTTCACTTGGGTTCAGTATGCGTACGGCTGCAACGTCAATTGCCTTTACCAAGGTCCGCGCAATCTTCCATGGAAGGTTTCCATCTAATCCTTCAATGAGAATACATCGGTTTTTCTGCCCAGAATTATGTGGAAGACTAACTGGAACTATTGTTTCCGATCGGGGAGGAAGAACAATCTTCTTGAAACAGTACACTTTCCCTGATGGTGCACCTTCCATGAAGACTTCTTCTGACTCACATTTTAGGACTCCTTGGTTAATGTCGATCTCACAACAGTGCTGTCGCATGAAGTCCAAACCTAGGATGCAGTCGTCTACTATGTCAGCCATTATGACCTTATGCCGGTAGATTGTGTTACCCAGTTTTAATTCCACCTCCTTCTCACCACGGACGGTTATGTGCTGACCGGTTGCTGTTACTAAATTTACGCCGTCATGCTTACCGAAGAAGTCCCCAAGAAAACGATTCGTTAGTTGGGAACTGACAACCGTGCGAGAAGCTCCAGTATCCAATGTCAGCTTACATGGTCTTCCGTTCACTTCACCTTTTATGACTAGGGTGTTCCCGTCATGGGCTTGTGAGACCGAAATTCTTGGGGCTATTTTAACACCAGCCAGCACCCGCCCCGCAGTCCTGGCGTTTATTAGTTTCCCTGCTGCTGGGCGGTCACATCAGCCGCCCTTCTTTCCTGGGTCTGGTCTTCGTTAGCTGTGCTTCGCTTCGGGCAACTTGAGCGAAGGTGGCCTTTTTCTCCGCAAGTGTAGCATCTTGGGCTGTACCTAACACGGTCACGAACAGGTGACGCCGCAACCTCCCAGATGCGATGAGCTCGATGATCATGCCTCACTGCCTCCACCTCCAACGCATGGTCCAAGGCGTCCTTGAGGGTTTCATGGTGCCCAAGTCTCACAGCAGCCCTTACTTCCAGGTCCCGTATGCCATCTATGAAGGTTTGAATTAGTATACCCTCGATGAGCGCGGGCGCAGTCTGGTACGCCTTTCGAACCAGCTTTTCGATTTCCAGGGCCCACTGCTGTAGGTTTTCACAACTGCGCTGCACACGATCCTTCAACTGGGCACAAAAAACGTGTTCCAGGTGCGCGTCACCATATCTGGCCTCTAACGCCTCAACGAGCTGCTCGTAGGTAACATTTTTGCCGAGAGCCTCTAACACAGTTAAGGCCTGGTCACGAAGCGCCAAAGTAAGCGCGGTCATGGCCTGGCCCGTTGTCCACCCATTTGCTTCCATGACAGCTTCAAATTGAATTTTGTATGCCGACCAGGAAGATGTTCCGTCGAAGGGTGGCACTTTAAACCCGCGCACGGAAGGTGCAGCAACTATCGAAGCCGTAGGCCGATCTCCAGCTTTCAGAACTCCAACCGCTTTTCTTATATCAGCGATCTGGACTTCCGTCTCGGAGATACGATTTTCATGTACCTGAACAGTCTCCTTCATGGCTTTGATGTCCTTGCCAAACGTCGCGTGTAGATCTTTCAAAAGGAGAACCTGCTCCTCTTTATCACGCTGAAGCTGCTCTTGCAGGCGGCGGGTCTGTTCATCCTGTCGACGGGCCTGTTCTTCCTGCCGGCGAGCTTGCTCCTTTTTGTCCTGCTGCAGCTGTTCCTGTAGGCGGCGGGCCTGTTCTTCCTGTCGGCGGGCCTGCTCCTGCAGCATCGCCATTAGCGCAGAAAGATCCATGGCTGGTGATGCTGTAGGAACACCAGACGCTTGGGAGACTGGCTCTGTCGTTGGCTGATTACACCCAGGTGTCTGTCTAGAAGTTCCTTCAAACCGCCTCTGATCCACCTCCTGCTGGCGCTGACTCCTGGTACGGATACCTTCCGTATCCTCCTTCGGTAAAACTGGCATAATTTATCCCTTACTTCTGACACCAAATGTTACGAGCTGGGGTTCGGGATAAATTAATTTAAACCAATTTACCAAAACACACAAACTGTTTAATTAAATAAACACAAATATCGCAACTACAAGAAACGTCACTTGGAATCACTTGTTTCGCTTGTACTATATCACTCGAATCGTATTCGCTCGCTTCCGAAATCGAACTGCTTGTCGGCCCGACAATCCGCTATTTATATCCCGAGCAGAACATTCTCGAACATTCGACACTGCCACAGCGTAGAAGCTTCTAGTAACTTCCATCGAACTGTTTAATGCCACTATTCGACAATAGATGGCAGTAGCGTCTACGTACAATTTCGTGTAGTACTTGCTACTCAATAACAGATGGCGTTAGCGTGTCATTTCCAGTAGTTTCCAACACTGCCCCGTTCTTAGATGGAATTAGCGTGATGTTTCTAGACTTTTCGATTTACGTCACACTGCCCCTTTCCGAGACGGAGTTAGCGTGATGTTTCTAGACTTTACGATCTACGTAACAGTATTAATCGAAAAAAATATTTGTTTGATCTTGCCAATACCATATTTGTATGAATCAATGAATTATCACATAACATAACATCACGCCTTGTTTCCCCGAAGGGTTAGGCAGAGGTGTACCTACAGTACACCCACATTTCGGCTGTTATGTTTAATTCCCATGTAATAGCGGGCGAGCTTATTGCCATCAACCGGGGACAAATCCAGACTCCGGGCTGCTACTGAGAAATGCCAGATGGAAAAACCCATTAACACTTTGTCCGATCTGGGAATCGAACCCAATGCTCAGCAGTAGCGCTCGCTACCACTAGACCAACGAGGCAGTCATGAATTATCAGTGGTCGAATAATGATAAAAACTATTTGTTAGGGTAGATCGACGTTTATAGTTAGTAGTTATGCTGAATCAATCCATTAATATTTCGAATGCATTAATATTTGTTACCCACAGTGTGGTTTGGATTATTTTGTTATGCTTGTAATGATTTCGTATGATTTGTTAATTCCGACTACTAACCAACTGGTTTGTTAGTAGTCGGAACTCTGTGGTTTCATTGCGGTTAATCATTACGATAATTGTTTATAAAATAGCAATTTTTCAATATTATTGATAAGCCATCCATGATTGCTAATGTTACTTAATTACTTAGTAACTAGTGAATGATTAAATAGCTATCCAAATATTTGTAAGCCATTTATTGGTCGAAATGAGCTGTTACAATCATAAAATACATACATAGGCTGCACTAAAAGTATCGGGAATGGAATATTTCCAGTTCCTGTCATATTAAAATCTTTTTAATTGAAAACTCCTTGGTTTTAAAAATCGAATACCATTTATTTATTTAAAAAAAGATTCTCGGTCTTGTCACAAGGTTTTGTCAAACTTGTTTAGTCGTTGAGAAAATGGAATTGACTCGAGAAAATTCAAGAGCGATGATTTATTATGACTTTCGAAGTGGTTTAACACAAAAACAGTGTGTTGACCGGATGATTTCTGCATTTGGTGATGAAGCCCCATCCAAAAACACAATTTATCGCTGATTTGCTAAATTTCAATGTAGACGTGTCAAACTCAGTGATGATCCCCGTCAAGGTCGTCCAAAAACTGCAGTCACCCAAGAAAACGTTGATGCTGTGCGTAAGCTGATTGAGGAAGATCAACATGTGACATATTGCAAAATTCAGGCAATTTTAGACATTGGCATGAGTCAAATACAAATAAACTTGCATGAACAATTAGGTGTAAAAAAGTTGTTTTCCTCATGGATACCGCATTCGCTCTGTGAAGCGTAAAAAGCGGCTCGCGTTACTTGGTGCATCAGAAATCTCGAAAGATTCCACACAGGGTCCTCAAATGCTGTATACAATATTGTATCAGGTGACGAATCCTGGATATACGCGTACGAACCCGAAACGAAAAACCAGTCACGAGTTTGGGTGTTCGAAAATGAGTTAAAGCCAACAAAAATTGTTCGTTCGTTGTCTCCAAAACCGGCCATGTTGCGACTATTCCTTTTGAGGGACAAAGAACGGTTAATGCAGAATGGTATGCTAGCATTTGTTTGCCACAGGTTGTTTCTGAACTCCGTAAAGAGAACCGCGACCGTCGCATCATCCTCCATCACGACAATGCGAGTTCTCACACCGCGCACAGAACAAAAGAGTTTTTATAGCAAGAAGACATAGAATTATTAGACCATCCGCCGTACAGCCCAGACCTAAGCCCTAATGTTTTCTATACTTTCCCTAAAATAAAGAATAAATTGCGTGGTCAGAGATTTTCATCACCTGAAGAAGCTGTGGACGCCTACAAAACGGCCATTTTGGAGACCCCAACTTCCGAATGGAATGGTTGCTTCAATGATTGGTTCCATCGTATGGAAAAATGTGTCAAATTTCGCGGAGAATACTTCGAAAAGCAATGAATACATTTTTAAACAGTAATGTTGTGACACTTCCTTGATTCCCGAAATTTTCAGTGCCGCCCATACACAAAGAGAACGAGAACTACTACTAGAAAAAGGGTAGCAGCGTGAGGGACTTCCCTTAGTCGCTTCTTACGATACCCACGGGAAGAAATAGAGTAGTGCTATTCTTCACGTCTGGCACTTCACGGAACGTGTGACTAGAAGTATTTAAAGGAAAAAAAAACTTTGTTTAATTATGCCTAGTAGCAATATAATTAAATATCTACCAAACTTCATAATTTTCTATTATATGTAAGTACATTCATGTACTCATTTCTTCTGCCCAGACTAAAAAAACGATATATCCTTTGCTTCGTTTACGTAAATTTATTACCTACCACAAAAAATATAATTGTAGCGTCATACTCATACATTTGTGAATAAAATCTTGTTCTTTACTATTTAAACGTCTTTTAATTATTACTTACAGAACCCACATACGTCCTTTTGATTTTCAAATGTGTGGCATGCTTGGTTGATGACATATCAGCTACGCTTTCGCTTGACCGATTTGTTGTTCAACATTATGTGTGCACACATATTAACAGAAATCTTGTTGATATTCCTGGTTTACATACACTTATTAAAATTAATGAATTTCTTATTCAGGGGTACGATGTTTAAGAACCAACATAATCTTATCCATTTATTAAAAAAAATATATCTTGAATCCATTCGTTCACTTCCAGAGATCTAAAACCATTAAATTTTTCTCAAGAATGGTAAAACGAAGTTAAGAAGGGATTTTTTTAATCACTCTTTTTTGTAGTTTATCTTTTATACAATGGGAAATCCAATCAGGTGAACCATACTACGTAACGTATGGGAGTATTTAAAATAAAAGGTAAAAAAAACCCACCAACGCTTACAAGAATAAGAATTTATTTAGGATCGTGGATTACAAGGCCGTCACTTGGTAATTTATTGTTCCGTGAAAGTAGGCGCACTATGTACTGCCCTGGCTTATCGCGTAGCTGGAACGACGCGACGCCTAGGAGTTGAACCCGAGGTGAAAGTGGCCGCAGGGACGAGATGGTAAGGGGCCGACAGGTCAGGTGGGTGCCGCCAGGTGACGCGTGCGCAGGTCTCGAACGTTCGGTAGGGTGAGTTAGCTGAACTCAACGTACGTCGATGAGGGAATTATTAATCCCAATCTTGTTCCCTGGAATCAACGTCCAGCGGTAAATAAATGTCCTCTGCAACCCCTCGCTGATGATGACCTCGCAGCGTAAGCGAAAGCCTAGGACGTAAAGCGCTAAGGCGTTTGTGAGTATTGGTCCTCATCAGAGCGGAGTTTACATGGTACGTACACGTAGTTAAATTAGCGAGAAGCATTATCACATAAAACATCGATTGGCCCTGCGAGCGTGTGACACACTCGAGGCTTAACAAAGAATAAAACCAACAGACAATTAAAAATATGAACACAAAATAAATTATGTCTGTAGGTACCTACTCAGTAAAGAAGATAAAACATGAGCTAGCAGTTATAATAATTGTTTGATTTGGTTTGGCAAACTTACCCTTCACGGGGATAAACACTACACTTGTGAAATATATCTATATATTAATACGTGAAGCGAAAACTTTGGATCCCTTTTTACGAAATTTGGGTGGACGGAGGAGTATGAAATTTCGCACACTTATAGTTTATACAGAGAAGAAGTGACGAATGCTAATATTTTTTTAAAATTATGCGTAAAAATATATTATTTTCAATAAATAACACGTTACACACACTACTATTCATTACCGTGTATTTAATACACACATGCATAAATATTCTTTTTTTATGGTCCAATCGAGAACATCTGTCTTTATTTTGTGTCTATAATCTTATAGTTAGGGAGCTGGCGAGCATTTCGGTATATAATTTGCACACGTTTCACATAGAGGTGGATTGCAGTTTAAATCATTACGAATCAATTTGGTCCAATCAGTTAAGGTCCTATGTCACTGCGTTTTCGCGTTACAGCGGATTGAAGTTGCTTAAAAAAATCGGGGTATTAAATCATTTGCACATGTATGCCTCTAGAGTTCATGGTCACAATCATCTGGAAACGAAGAAAATCGAAGAGGCAGACATTCAGGACTCTGCATTATCATGGGACGGAGTTGTAATTTTTTTAAAAAAAAGCTCTACTAAGTCATTTGCACGCGGTTCTCATTGCGCCCATTTGATTCGCTATGACTCTGTGGATACGAAAAAACATGTGGCAGACTCTATGCTCATTGATTTTCAGCTGTATAACTTTTTGAAATTCACGGAATCAAGGGACAGCGGGTATTGCATGGGATTATTGTTATTATTTATAGTTTTATTCTTATAATTTTGTTTAATATTATCCTCTAAACTCACGGTAACGATTAAACTTCTGGAGCATAAATCTATGCAATCATATTTTTCTCAATGCCAACCAGAAACGAAATGCGCTTGGAACTTTAATTAGAAAGTATTTTTTTAATTGCATGCTTGATTGTAATCTGAATAGGATTAGGATCTGGATAGGAACAGTCTTTAACTTTTTTAATCACGTTTTATTTGTGTAAAATACGTAGATTTTGAACCAAAACGTCTGAAAGTGCCTGAGAGCGAAAGAGAGGAAAAGCGTGCAAAATAAAAGGGGAGGCTGTATATAGATATACGCTCTATAAATTTAGTTTCACAATACGGAAAAGGTCGAAACTGAGTTATACCGTTCTCACTCATATTCCCAAATAAAAGAGAGACACCGCGAAAGGAACTATGGGGATATTTTATACCTGCTTGGATTGGCGCGAGCGTCGGGTTCAAAAAAAAATCAAATGGTCTGCCTTTGGAATATCAGAGGCCTGAACGTCTGCTTCATCGATTTTCTTGGTTTTCATAAAGAATTCAAACATCAGTCCAAGAGGTAGACGTGTGCGCATCATGTAGTAGACCTTTTTTTACATTTTTGGAGCACTGTCAATAGACAACGCAGAGGCAACATGTTGGCAGACTATTTTCCCGTGGTTCTTCTCAATGTTTTTAATCGAACAATTCAAATCTGCCAAGTGTGCACTTCATATAGTTTTTTAATCATAAAAATAAATGTAAAAAATGAATACTACAAAAGTCAGAGCCCTGTATGTCTGCCTTTTCGATTCTTTCTGTTTCCAGGATGACTGTGATCACCAGCCCTAGAGGCAGACGTGTGCGCATAATATACCACACCGTTTTTTAAAACATTGTTGAAACGCTGTAAATTTACAACGCAACGCCACCATGGTGGCAGACGAGGTCCTTGATGTTTCTTAGGGTATAATTATCACTATTAATAACGTCTGCTTTGTGTGCTGATCATATCGAAATTTTGCTCGCCAGCTTCCTAACTATTACTGAATGTCAAGTATAACCATAGGTAATAAATAATTTTATAGATAAATTATATAACATATTTCATTTTTAAAATCTATGATAATATCGAGAATATTTGTTACTGAATATATATTTTTTTTATATTTATTATTATATAAGTTTTTTTCATTTAATAATGTATTTCTATTCAAATGAAGTACGGTCGAATTTCGACCAATGGGCGATCACTTGTTTGATTAATAGAACTAAAGTCATTACAAACTTAATAAAAATAAAAGTCTGGACACGGGGTAATGTTGCAAGAATCTAATACAGAGAGAAACTATTTTGCGAACGTATAACCAGAAAGTTTTAGTAATAAAAGTGAGCTATCGTCTCCTGTACGAGCATATTTATACTCGTGCGCGCTTTACTTCGGTTAATGTCGAGATCATTCGTCCGACTACGACACCAAAAGGAAGTGTCTGATTCCGAACTACCCGCCTAACATGACTTTTCGTCACTACACGATTAAATACTGTTATCCTGTTACTGAGTTATACTGTTACTGATACCCACAAATGACACCATTTTATGACGTCACGCAGAACATCACGTCGTACTGCTACAACACCAAAAAGACTGTGAAGACATTCTTTGCATTCCATTGACGACATTACGATAGTGTTTTTATAAGTTAAGAATTAACGTTGATTATGAATTAATTGAATATGTGGATATTCACACAGCTTATAAATTTTATAAATTACAATATTTGTACTATTGTAATTTATAAAATTTATAAGCTTTTAATTATTTTTGTTAAACAATGAATTTGGTAATGCGATTCCTACTGTCATACCAGATAAATATATTTTTACAGTAAAACATTTTTTTTTTTGGCATAAAGTAGAAACCCTGACGCCTGCACTACTTCTGTATTTTATCAGTCACCTCCAGGCCTGTAAAGTGCCTCACCAACAAACATTACTGTGGCACTAGGCCACTTCAAACGGACAACTGACACGCAATCCACGTTCATCCTCCTATAACTTACGTTACCAGACCTGACAGCCACATCCCTACAAGCCCTAAAAACACCACCAAATTCCACTTTATACCGGATAGTATGTGCACATACGACCATATTTCACGAACATCAGACAGCAGTTTATCAAGCAGTGGATCGTCGCATAAATCAGTGGGTGAATGCTCTGCGACGCGATGTGGCCTGTGGCCTGAAAAATTTAAGCAATTTGGTCGGATGTCCTATTAATTGGGTGGTTAAGTGGTTCAGCTGGATCATTTTGTTTGTGTACGTTGTGTACTTGGTTGATAATAATTTTGTGGAAGTTTGGCTTGTAAATTGGGCCCTATTTTGGTCTGTTAAGTGTGCTATGGCTTTACGATACGTGTTTTATTGTTGAATAATTCTGCGTGCATACCTCAGCGTCTATAAGAAAGTGAATATTTGATGAATGATTGTAAAAATACATAGGTAAAATAGATTTTTTGTAAAAATCTAAATATTGATTTTATTACATACCTCCTGAAGATGATCTTATCATCTAACGTATCTTTAATTATGGATAAATTAGAAATAACATATTTTTACCATCCAACATCCATTATCTGATATTTATATGACGCCAGTCATCAATTTTCTATCAAAAATAATATCGGAAAAACATCATTTTTTTGTGTGTAAAGATATCTGTTTCAATACATTTCTTCTTCCGAGAGCTGTCAAGTAGCTCGACCCTCGCAGCATGCCCTTTTTACCCAATTCCAAACCCTTATTGGACGCTATTATTCAATTCGAACTGTGAGCATTTTTTCCTTACATGTAAACATTTATTTCTTAAGCGACAGTGGCCCATCTTTTACTCCTGTCTTGACAGGCGATCGAAAGGATGTGAGTTTAAATTAAGGTTAAAATATCGAGTACAATAAACATACAATTATGACTTTTATGTAGTATCGAGTTAGGTTTATTATAGCTTGTTACAGATCGGTCAACCTACATGACACAACATTTAGGTCTTCCGCGTTGGAGTTGGCTTCTAGTTTGAGCTGTTTTTTGTTCCGTGGTGGAAACATTTCATGGATATCATCCGCCCTGAGACGGGTGGAAGGGTCTGTCAGACTCTTACTGACTAAAACAGCCCCGTTGTTCCTTTCAGACACTTGCAACGGGGGTCACGGGATCTGTTGCTAGTTCCGCGATCTCCCGCTGGTGCCGGCCTACCTTAGGGGTCACCATAAGTCACGCTGGGGAGAGTGAGGATATCCCATCCCATGAGAAATAAGAAGAGCACGCGTGGAATACTACGAGCCGCCGCCTCGTGTCCGGCTGTCATAACGGACGTCCTCGAATCTGTCATCCCTGGACCCATTTAGAGGTATGAAGAGGGCAATGCTCGCACTCCACTAACGCCCGGTGCGCCTGCTGTGGGCCGGGTCAGAGGAAGACATTTCCAGCTCCCTTTCCTCAGCGTTCTTTTATCATATGACTGTGTCGCAGAAGGATATCGCCGCGTCCCAGGATTCCTCGCTGCCGACCATCGAGTCGACCACGGCAGTTAAACCTGGGGTAGTTATACCTGATACGACCGCACACTAAATAACAACTTTATCATTTTACTAGCTTCTGCCCGCGACTTCGTCCGCGATAAAGGAGGATGCCCAAAACGGCCCCAGTCCTCGCAAAATAAAACCAATGGCAATCGATTCAGCTCATCAATACAATAAAAAAGTTCTAGAATTAGAATTAGAATAAAATTAGAATTAGAATATTATTTATTTGCTCAGAATGTAGGTGTTTACAATAAGGTGATTACATTATGTGATTTAAGGAATCCTTGTACATTCTACCACTTTGGCATGCAAATATTGATGCAGTTCAAATAAAACCATTGTCATGCGAGCCGTCAGTTCCAAGATATAAACGAAAGTATAATATAATATTCCAAAATATTATAATATTCCACAACTATCACACAACGCCATCTAGTCCCAAACTAAGCAGAGCTTGTGTTATGGGTACTAGACAACTGACAAACATACTTATATATTTCTAAATACATACATATTATAGATAAATTACACCCAGACACAGAACAAATGATCGTGCTCATCACACAAACATTTATCCTGGGTGGGAATCGAACCCTCGACCTCCGGCATAGCAGTCAGGGTCACTAACCACTAGACCAACAGGCCTGTCTACGTATGTATGTAACTGTATGTATGTACTGCAAACTACATATATACCCACATAGTGTGCCTCGATGGACAAAACATCCTCTAGTTAGCTTTTATCTCTATTCTAAGAGTCACCAATAGCCGGTGCGTGATAAGAAAATGTTCATCCGCCGAAGGAGCCACCTCCTCGTGGTGACGGCGGGCAAAGAACTCTGTTCGGCTAAGGCTTCTTTCAAGAAATAAATGTCGTCATGGCGGATAAAAGAAAACGCGGGGTCTCGAGCGGTACCCTTTCAAATAAAGCTCGCGTTGGTGAATTAGGTAGAGGTTCACCAGCGGAAAATCAGTTACAGTCTCCTCCCCCAATCAAGGTTAAATATAGGTTCATGTTAAAATACCGATTTTGAGTCCGAGACTTTATCAGCCTATTTCTTCTTAAGGACAGCCCAGACAGCTTTGATTTCGCGGACTATTTTTCATATCTTGTTGAGTACTTTTCATCAAGACAAGTTTTGTCTTGCGAGGCTGGGGGGCCAACACTTCTAAGGATTTGGGCATCCTCCTTTCATGTTCTCCCGATCCTTCACATCCAATCAAATCGCCTGCCCGTGCGGTTTTCCCAGTTTTTGCATCATTCTTCATTGCTGCTCCGCTCCTCTTGGTTGTAGCGTGATGTTATATAGCCTATAGCCTTTCTCGATAAATCAGCTATCCAATAAAAAAAGAATTTTTCAATTCGGACTTGTAGTTCCTGAGATTACCGCGTTCAATCAAACAAACGAACTCTTCAGCTTTATAATATTATATAGTATAGATTCATAGACTAGTTATCACACTTCTGTGATTTTAATAACACATACCGATTGGATTATGTATTTATACTCGCAACTGGATGCACACCTTTTTGACAAATACACCCTTATTTTTGTGGGTCATCAAATGACGTCTCCCGCTCTGGGTGGAACGGCAGGGCGTGTCAGAATTTTGCTGACTAAAACCTACCCGTGTTCCTTCAATTGTCCATATGCCAGCGGTAGGCCACGTTAACTCTTTCGAACAGATCTTGCGACCTTGGCAGGAAATACTCCCTTATAATCAATTCATTGATTAAGTTTTACAAAGCAAACAAATTAAAAATCTAAAAGTAAAATCCTTTGTCAAAACAAAATAAAACAACCTTAAAAGACTACACAAAGCCATTCAATAATATTAAAAGCATAATACATTGCAGCGATAGAAAAAAAGAGTACTTTTTTATCCGCGGAGCACCCTTCCGCAGCAAATTAAATTAAGTAACAAAACAAGCTGAGCGTCCATCTAACAATAGATGTCCAACAATAATGGACTGGCTGATAAACTATCCTTTCATCTCGGCCTTTCTTCCGGCCTATTGTGGCCTCAATTTGGCAATAAATCGCCTATTTGAGGCCCCGAGTGCGCGGCGTTGATTGGTTTTCTTTAGTTCTATTTCATTGGAGTTTTGGAATGCTCAGTTGGGTTGGACTTTTGTTTCTGTATGTCAAGTTCACCCAGTTTCTGAAAACTTCAAAAAGTTTTGATTGGCATATCTCTGCTACCTATTGTTCCAGACGACTTGATAATTTATTAATAACAGACAACGGGTTAGCAGGCGCCTACCTGAAATAAATTCGGATAGGGTAAGGACGGCGTTGTTGAGATTAGAAACCAAATGCTTCAGAAATTAGAATAAGCATCACTTGGTGCCCATTCATACACATACAAAATATAACATTAAGTCGCCTTTCGTGACTGTCTGTGTAACTGACTCGATTTTTTATATTACAAAGTGGATTTTGAGCCGATTTTACAAAATCATTGGAAGCATTTATTCTTAAAGCTTCATGTGTATCGTCATCATTTCAGCGGAAATATGTACGTCCACATCTGGACACAGGCATCCACTAATTTGTATGTAATACAAAATGGGTATGTTGGCTAAGTAATATCAGCCGCACATTTAAATTGACAAGGTTAAGCTACGCTTGTCGCGGTCAGTCTGTGGATGGGTAACCATCTTTATATACCGAGACCCCTCGGAAATCATGTGAAACGTTAGTCCCAGCTGCTATTCAGGGACCTTTAACAGTTGTTACGTCAGAAGCCCGAAAATGTGATAACCAGTCTTACCAAAGGGGTTTTTTTTTTGATGGGAAATCAAATGACGTTTCAGAGTGTCAGACATTTAATGACTAAAACCCACTCATATTCCTTCAGTTGTCTATGTGCTTGGGTCATGGTACCTCTTCCGATGAAATCTCGCGACCCTGGCAGACCAAAGCGTTAAGTGTTTCCCACTAAATGGGTTGTGAGGGTCAGAAAGGCAGTCGCTTTAAACAAATAAAAAAAAAAATATTCAGCCGGATACGGTTAAACAAAGCCGACTCCAAACATATTTAGAAAGCAGAGGATGATGTGCAATACAACAATATTAAACTAAGAAACAGCGCAAAGGATCATTTTTAGAATAAATTAAGCATAAAACAGATTAGCATCACTTGCAACTCCTTCGAGATCTTTAGATAAGCGAAACGAGAAAAACTACCTGAAATATATTTTCCCCTGAGGACACGCAATTTTAATCCAAAAAATGTTAGGCCACTAAAGTGGTGACCCTTTTAACAAAATTGCTTTCTCCGAACAAGGGTCGGCATGCAAAACCTTTTTGAAATAGTTTTGCAACTAACTATAACTGTGAAATATTTAGTTAACCGACACAGCAGTTATTTTAGTTTTAAAGCTCTTGCCGCCTTCATTATAATTAGCTCAGGCGAATGCTGCCGCTTATGTCAGAAAGTTGAGAAATATTTTCGACTCATTTGATACAAAAATATAAAAACTGTTGCTTAAGACCATAATTTGGGATTGTTTGACATAATCGCTACGCTTGACAGGCGGGTTGGTGATCATAGTATGGTGGTGAAATGCATAGAGAACGCTGCTGTCTATTCTCTAGTAAGTCCTTTAGTCGCCTCTTACGACACCCAAGGGGACAAATGGGACTTAGTATTGCCATTAACCGACGTCATTACTGAGAAATTCCAGATGTAAAAACCCAGTAACACTTTTCATGACCGAAAAGTCGAACGTCGGACCTCATGATCAGCAGTAGCACTTGCGAACACTAAACCAATGTGGCAGTCTTTACCATACGATAGTTTATCATCTATACTTATCTATATACATATAATAAAACAGTAAAAAAACTGTGTCTGTACATTGCATATATTAAAAAAAAAATAATTGAGGGGGGTTTAGAAACAGTAATAGAGCACGAAACCAAAAAAAAAATGTGTCTGTTTGTCTGTTTGTTTGTACACGCTAATCTTCGGAACTACTGAACGGATTTGAATGATTTTTTATTTGTTGTATAGGTATTAAGTTTGGGCAACATATAGGTTATAACTTATCTTGGAAACTTGAACACCTGATGCAGAACCGCAACAGACCAGCTAAACTATAAGAGATACAAAAATGGTACCATAGCAAAAATTGTTTCGAGTGATGAGCATTTTCTGCTAAGAGAATAAATTTGAAGATCTGGAACTCCTGATGTGGAACTCCAACAGCCCAGCTACACTATAACATATATAGGAATGACGTCTTAGCAAGAGTTGTTCAGCCTGATGAGCACTCTCTGTTGTCGTATAAAATTTGAAGATCTGGAACAGCTGATGTGGAACTCCAACAGCACAGCTACACTATTACATATATAGGAATGACGTCTTAGCAAGAGTTGTTCAGCTTGATGAGCACTCTCAGTTGTCGTATAAAATTTGAAGATTGGAACAGCTGATGTGGAACTCTAAGAGCCAAGCTACACTATAACATATATAGGAATGACGTCTTAGCAAGAGTTGTTCAACCTGATAAGCACTCTCTGTTGACGTA
Organism: Aporophyla lueneburgensis; assembly: GCA_932294355.1. NCBI lineage: Eukaryota > Metazoa > Arthropoda > Insecta > Lepidoptera > Noctuidae > Aporophyla > Aporophyla lueneburgensis. The sequence continues at coordinate 32,020,322 of OW028737.1, read as the reverse complement.
TAAAGATTGTAGATCTGGAACACCTGATGTGGAAATCAAAGCTATCACTAATTTCACTGTATAATTATAAAATAACATAAGCTAGGAGTACCTCCACGTGGTGAAGGCGGTAACAGTTTAGGACTAATTTTCGATGAAAATTCTATGAATCATTGAAAATTTGACTCTACTGGCTAAAACTCTCTAAATTGATTATTTTATTTTATCGAAGAAATATGCCTTCGGGCTTATGGTATTTGAGTGTTTAATTTCCTTTTCCATTTATCTTCGTGACACGGTAGCCTACCCGGTAACGCAGGGGAGCAGTTATTTAGATTTTAATTGATCAGGTATCTTCAGAATAAAACTATAACCATGCCTAGAAAGAGGTCAAATCTTTTCCAACGTTCCAAAGGAGCTAAAAGATTGAGGATTATAAGATCCCAAGAATCTACCGAAGAGCGTCAGGATAGACTTGATGCTGTTCGAGAACTGCAGGCTGCAACTCGCTCCGTAGAAACATCTTCGGATCGCGAAGCTCGCTTGCGTTCTCAGCGTATTTATGCATCTACATCCAGGTGTCTAGAGACCAGTGAAGAATATGATGCGCGACTGTCCGCTGATCGTGAACGTCATGCATTGTCTCGCGAGTCGGAGACGTTTACGGATAAAGAATTGCGCTTGAGTTCTCAGCGTATCTACGCATCTGCTGCTAGGTCTCTAGAGACAAGTGCGGAACATGATGCGCGACTGTCCGCTGATCGTGAACGTCACGCATTGTCTCGCGAGTCGGAGACGTTCACTGATAGAGAATTGCGCTTGAGCTCTCAGCGTATCTACGCATCTGCTGCTAGGTCTCTAGAGACAAGAGCGAAACATGATGCGCGACTGTCCGCTGATCGTGAACGTCACGCATTGTCTCTCGAGTCGGAGACGTTCACTGATAGAGAATTGCGTTTGAGTTCTCAGTGAATTTGCACATCTACTAACAGGTCTTTCGAAGCGAGTGATGAACGTGATGCGCGACTAACTGCTGATCGAAATTATCATACATTATCCCGAACACGCACACAACTAAATATTCATAATCAGTTAGAAAGTGAGACAGAAAGAATTGCTGAAGTACGGCATGAAGAGACAGAAGAAGAGCGCAACGAACGTTTGAATTCTGATCGCCTTTGACATTCTCTGAACAGAATGTCGATATCATCTGAAGAATCGGACGTGTCTCAAGATATCGCCGTAGGGCATGGCGACCTTCCTTGGGTTGATAAGGAACGGAGTGCATTTACGTTCACTCCTATGATTGACTACGCCACATATTCCGCCATCGGAGGTGTGGTTCAAAATTGTACATTTTGTGAAGCTGTTAAATGGCAAAAAGAAACAAACGGTACCTATGTGTTGCCCAGGTGGAAAAGTACATATTGAAATATTACAAAATCCTCCAGAAATATTAAGATCACTACTAATCGGTGACCATCCACAGTCAACACATTTCTTGGACAACCTATTGACATACAAAAATGAAAGATCTGCCCCCCTAGCCAAGTCACAAACGTTTACCGTTCTACAATCGCTAACGCCTCAGTGTCAGCGATTGTAGAAAACGATAAGTTGGTAGCCATGTTGAAGCGCCTGAGTCGGCCGCTCGTTCTACAATGTCTTTAGAAAAACGACACATTATAACAAAGGATTTAGCGTTGAACGTTAAAGAAACGATAAAAAATCATTCTATCATTTTGAACGATGTGAATTTGGCTGCGAATTTTCTGTTCCTTTGTTCTAACCACGTGACTTAACGTTGAGCGACTAGCGTTAACGATTGCAGATTATCAACTTGGCTAGGGGTGCTGGAACGACTCCAATCGTCTCGCTCATCCCGTTATTTTCCCATCCCCGGGCCTTAAAATTCTACATCAGACGTTTCAGATCTTCAATTTTGACGATCCCGTTGTCGCTGGCATAAGCAACAGGATCCGCGTACGAAGTCGCGGGCAGAAGCTAGTACTTACTATATATAATATTATAAAGCTGAAGAGTTTGTTTGTTTGTTTATTTGTTTGTTTGATTGAACGCGCTAATCTCAGGAAAAAAAAAAAAATCTTTTTGTGTTAGGTAGCCTATTTATCGAGAAAGGCTATAAGTTATATAAAATAACGCTACAACTAAGATGAGCGGTGCAGTAATGAAAAATGTTGCAAAAACGGGGAAAATTTATTCCTTTTGAGAGTTTCCGTTGCGTGCGCTGCGTAAACGGTTAAAGTAACGCAAAAATCATGTACAACGGAATTGTTCCTTTTAAAAAGTTCTAAAAAAAAATCCGCAACAGCATATGTCTATCTTTTAAGGTTGACTCACTATAACTCAAAAGGTGCGAGCAGCAATGAAAAATGGACGAAAACTAGCAGGCAAATCGATGCGACGGGAAGGGTCAGGGGAGCAAAAATTTGGCGCGGACAAAGTCGCGCGCAGAAGCTGGTTGTACAATAATACTACCGGCAACCATAGTACAAGTGATCGAAAATCAGTAATGTCATCTCTTCCCCATCATATTGAACATCAAACATCTACAGTACAATTACGTAAACGTCACGACAGAATATCAGCGTCCCATTATTTGGTCCCAATCTCATCATGATGTGACGTCACCGCTGACAAACAATAGTTGCCGACGGACGGGCCGGCCAGTGAGTTCTATTCTAGCCCCTTTGTTGTTGCGGTCAATCTGAACGTTTTAACTTAATTGAACGTCGTTCTGCCTGTTATACTATAATTAATTTCGATTTTGATCGATGGTCGGTTGTTGTATTAATTTTCAGTTTGATTAAGTGATCGTTGGATAAGGTTTGGTGAGGACTGATCTGGATTTTGGTGTACGTATTTAAGATCGTTACGACCACCTAAGTGTTTTCCAACGAATAAATAAAAAAAAGATTAATTCAAGTTTTGATGATATGTGAATTTAAACCATGGTGATAAAGGAATACAAAAAAAGGTGCTGGTAGAGAAATTAAATCAGCCGCATAGTTCGATCCATCAGGTTAAGCTAGCTAGCTTGCCTCGGTTGGTCCGTAGATAGACCTATCTATGGAAGGGTCTGGATATGTAAAGAGGGACCCCTCTTTACATATCCAGACCCTTCCATGCCTCGGAAAGCACTTCATAACAAGTATTATATAATTTACCTACATTGACAGAATGATCTGTCTGTCAATTACATCATAATTATATTCTATTCTAGGTAATGAGTTGAACCAGTTAGTATTATTCAAATATAGAACAAAAGCCTCCCATCGTGATCAACAACAGTCATGACCTATTTCACTAAGCTTAGACCTCTAATTTACATCATAATAATATACTCAGTGCCACAAAGGGAATGACAAACAGAGTCTAGCTGTGCTCATACGCACATAACAGCTTAGAAAGTTCTATTATAATAGTGATAACGTTTAAATTTGTTTGTTTTCGTGAGTGGGTGTGTGGGCTGTTTCACAAGCAGCGCGTTTTACGAAGAAGTTGTAATAATAATAACACTAAAAACAATCTAAATTACAAAAAGGAATTCTATTTGCTTAAAAGATATACATTTATAAAAATAATCGACTCATACACTTTTTGTAACATATCATCTTTTATCGACTACTGGCAACACCCACCAAGTAGGTATCGGCTGTGTATGACGTCTCAAGCAATGATTGATAAGTATCATATTAAAATTGTTCCTAGCTTCTGACGTTTCATGAGTGCTAATGTGAAATAAAATACTGAATTCATATTAAATTATTATGTAAATATAGGTAATTGATGCGAATATTTTATATTTACGTTTTGATAGTTAATACACAATTAAATACAACTACCAATAATTACTTGATTGTATTTTTACTAAAATTGTAAAAGTATAAATAAAGTAGAACATTGTTATAAAAATTAGTCCTGGAAAATATTTTGCTAATAACGTGTCTCTGTTCAAAACTATACCGGTGTATTAAAAGTATTCGGGAATTTAATTTGGCCAAACTCCTACTACGTTACACACCATTTTATTCCAGCACTTAATAAGTGTCTCATGATTCTACTCGTGGTTGGTAGAAACAGCATGCAACCAAATTGCATGACATTGTGCAAACTGTATATGCGCGGCTATTCTTATTCGAATCACTTCAGTATCCAACAGTTACACTTAACATTTTAGAATATAGTCGGTGCTGGAACTCACATTCTGGTACCTTTTCACGCCTTCACATGTAATATCTGTAACCCAACTTACGTATAGTAAGTAGGTCTTGCATTCGAACCCAGGCTCTCAAAATCGTGAAGAAAACCATCGTTAGGAAACTGACATGCCCTAGAACCAAAAATCTGAAGGCGTCTACCCACCCGTGCTCAGTACGGGTGGGTAGACGCCTTCAGATTTTTGGTTCTAGGGCATGTCAGTTTCCTAACGATGTTTTATTTGGTTCTCGTGGCTAGTATTGCATTTTTCATTTTTATCATTTGCAGTCTCGTAGGTATTGCAATTCGGTGTCATTTCCAATTCGACGTATCCGGGCAAATTTCTACCGATGGAGGGCAACAATAATATTCTAATTTCGTTCCACTACGGAATGTTAATGAGTTAATCAAGTAAATGTATTACATAGGTTGTCTACGAAAAAAACAAAGATCTTATGCAAAATCAACTTTTATTTTTCATTTTAAAACATAAAATTATACTTCATTCGATAATACCCAGTATAAAATATTATAATCAGCCAGTTCTGTCCTACTCCATTTTAAAGGCCTGCCCACCCTCTTTTCAGTTATCATTATTTACTGCTGTTTGTAGTCAATCCATATGAAACTGTCGAGTTCATTCCTTCATCTCCGTGCGCTACAGTGGGTTCACTGACATAATCCCATTAAGGGAGTTAATTTCTCAAATCCCCGCTTCTCGCTCATCCTTTGCACCACACTTATTCTAACACGACAGTCGAGTGACAGCACAATATATTCAGAGTGAACGTGCTACCATCCTGGTAACCGTTGATAGGTATGTTACACTTTCTTTACGCAATACACTAAGTAATTAAGATTAACGGAAATATACTTGAGTAATTACACGAGTAGGTTCTTAGTTCTACTTACTAATGTTGGATGACAATATTGGTGTGTGGGTGGGTATTCATTTGTTGATTTAGTTAAGTACGTTTAAGGAGAATTTGCTAGTTTGGAACTACGTTTGACGTCGTCATGCCCTAGTAGATTATGGTTTTGGAGCTAATATATATCACGTTAACTGCCATGGTGAAAATCAGGAAAAGTTAAAAAAATGTACTCAGTGTTATTTCACTTTAAATAGTTTATTTATTCCATAAATACATATATATCATATTTATTACACGATATACAGCCTATTTTCATAATTTAATTCCTTACTTTAATTTTGACTTCATACTTTCCAAAAAGTGTATGAGAGTAAATGTAAATAAAAGTTATATAGACACAGTGGTTTTTGCGCTCTACGGGACACTTAATATAGCCGAAAGAGTAATAAACATGGCCGCCAGGCAGCAACAACCTGTTCAGATTTGGTGTGTTTTGTCGGTCATATAGTCTGACAAAGCCTGAATGGAACAAAAAGTGTCAGACACAATAGTCCGACATAGCAATTAACGTGATATTTTCCTACTTATGCGTGAATTCCTATAATTGGAATAAATATACATAACACGCTCAGAAATCACCTCTCTATACCTGAACTTTTTATAATCCTATTCAGTAACTTGACAGTTGGAGGGATTTTGAAAAAAAAAAATATAGTGAGGTGGTGTATGAATGAATGAAATTGATTGAACTTGAAATATGTACTAACATGCATTTATTTTATTTTAAATTTAATAACTTGTCTTGAAACACGATATAATTATATTGTATCGATATACCTATACGTCGTCTATGGTTGCATGTTGCATGATTTTTATATTTAGTTTTGTTTCCATTAGAAGAAAATAAAAAAGGTAATAACTGTTATTAAAAAAAATATATAAATTATTCTTATATTCCACATCCAAAAAATATTTTTTTAAATTTTATTTAAATTAAACCATTTTTATCATTCGTTCATTAGGTGAAAACGTTCACTACCCCAACACTATTACTTGTAGCATGGTATCATTATTTTTCTTTGTACTGTCAACTTACTGAATAGAATTAAAAGTCCAAATTTAGTGGAATTCGTACTCCGAGCCCTAAAGTACAGACTGTCTAATTTGGGGCTCTCTGACAATTAATAAAATATTGTAACCTAGCTGAAGCTAATATATTAAGGTACTAATGTCGTTTCAACTTTGTGTTAACCTGTAAAGCTGCTTACTGTATATCCAGGACAATTCATATTTTCGATTCTTTTCCTAATTACTCGACGTTTTTATCTGTGTAGTACGTTTTGTGGTATCATTTTCTACATCCACGTGCACCAAGCCACTAGTAATATTACGTATAGTTTGGTGGTGTTACCTGTGAAGTGATAAAAGCAAACTGAATGAGCCTTGATTAATAAAATATTTTAACTAGTCGAGTTATGGGTAGCGACAGCAGTAAATGTTCAAAACTTGCACAAGTAGTACTGTGGGCCTAGCACGGCCGTGCAGAGTAAACGTGTCATAAATAATATTGTATTTACTTCGATTTAAGACTGTTTTCTACTTTATGCAAGATCCGCAGGAGAACCAAGGTAACCGACATAGCCAGAAGAATTGCCAAACTTGAGTGGCAGTGGGCAGGGCACACTGCTCGCAAAAGAGACAGCTGATGGGGCCGAATGATTCTGGATTAACGACCGCGCGCGAGAAGATGCAGCGTTGGAAGGCCAGGCTGAGCCGATGAGCTGGTGAAGACCGCAGGAATCCAGAAAGTATATAATGGGTCGAAGTGGTGGAACTTAAGGAGACTTATTTACAGCAATGACCGTTTTTCGCCTGAACTGATGAAGATGGAGACTTTTTCATATCTATGGGTTATACTAAAATACTGTGCGATAGTTGAATATTCGATAAAAAAAACCAAATTACGTTCCCTATCATTTGCGCGTTCAATTTAGGTCCTCTGGTCGTCTCCCCAACATATATATACGTACTTTTTCGTCGCCATATTATACGTGTGAACATATCAATACATATTTACGGTGCCATAAAATATAGTCGTAAACAAGTAATAAAACGGTCATTCGGCTCATATTGAGACCGACAGATAGGTTATAGCTAGTCATGTGTAAAGTGATAAATTCACGTCTTCGGCTTGATAATATACCGACCCTCGTTTTTGGAGACGTGGTGAGTTCGGAAAATTCGGAGTACCCACGAAATAGTAGCTATATAAAATAAAGTCAGATCAGAGTAAATTGGCGTTAATAGCTATGATAGATTGGCTGGCGTTTATATCTAAGATAGATTCGCTAAACCTTGATAGAATATACGTATGTTCACCGCTCTCTATGTTACAAGCTGTAATGAAAATAGCGTCAGACTTGAGAGGGCATTGGGCATCATTGTGTATAACAGAGCTGTTCTGTGTTATATCGAGTTATCTATCTATACAGTAATAAAGCCCAAGACTGTTGCTTTTTATTGGTTTGTTTAAACGCAAATTCTTTGAAACTACTTGGCAGATTTGAACAAAACCTTATGCTAACCTTTTTAATTGACAATACTCTTTAGATTTAATTGATGACATTGTATTTATTATTGGACATTGCTTGGTTTAACCTTTTTTTTTTTTTTTTGACATTTATAATTTTACTGACATGTTTCTATATGATATTATTTAAAATTGTTTGTCAATATTTGCATGCCTAATTTAATATCAAGCAAGATACCAAGATCACAATTTTGTAACTATCTTATTTTATGTACCTACTATCTTAGCAAATAAACGATTATGATTATAATTAACCCAATTCTTAAAGGTGGTTAGAGGCGTTAGAAATAATCCTTAATGAAAACGAAATAATAGTGCAAACAGGCAACGCGAAGTGACGGGATGGGTCGGGAGAAGAAGAAATTTCACGCGGATACAGTGGCGAGCAAAACCAAGTGCTTGATTAAAAGTATGTATGGAGTAGTTGTTTCTTGACTCGATATCTGAGTTAGTTTCTTACTAATAGTTGTTTATAATGATGACTACCAAAATAGGTAAGAGTTTTTCAGTTATTTCAACTACACCTTAAAGATATATAAGGTCTGTCTATTCATACACAACATATTTTAAGAGGGACACCTGTAGGTGCTAAAGAAGCTACAGCAACGGAAAAAAATTGTATAAATGTATTTTTATCAAATTTTAATATTTATAAATTATTTGATGCACATAAGAAATACTGGCTCCTTCTTATTTTTTACGGCCCGAGACACCGCGGCCATGCTCGTGTCGTCCAGTCGCCACCCCCACAGCGTCAGGCGGGCCATTCATAGAATTTGGAGTAAAGGTTTTATGCAAAACGTCTCAAGCAGTTTTAAAATTATAATAATTACGAAAATTCAAAAACGCTTACATAAAAATTTATTTTTGCTTCTATAGCTTCTTTACCACCTACAAGTGTACCTCTTAAAATATTTCGTGTATGAAAAGATACACCTTATATAGATACTTCTACACGTGAAGATACCTATAATACGTCAGGCGTACTTCTAGGCAATCAGCTGTGCTACCATGTTTGCTGAATATGTATGGTAAATGATTTCACTATTTAAATTTTGCAAAAGTGAGAATTAACAAATTATGAGAAAAAAAAATAAGATAACTGATACACTTGCTCGACTGAACCAACACAAGTAGATATGAATCGGTCACATGATTCTGGAACCACGAGAAAAATTGTTTCTGAGTGGTATCTCAGAGATCTAAACCCAACAAAGGAAGGCAAAAAGCAAGATAGGATGGTGATTTAAAACTCACAGCTGGTCACTACTGGAAAAGGGTAGCTCGAGTAATAACGAACGAGTAATAACTATTCCTACGTTGCAATTCGTCCATATATTACCATATAATTATTTTGCATATTGCCCTTATAATATTATGTTTATATCGTATTATCACAACGCATGGTCCAAAGGGGTTGACAATTTTAGACTTATAAAACTACTCAAGTCCAGAGGGAATTCTCGTAATTTTTAGAACGTTCTCAGTATGATTCAGTCTCAATTCGACAAAAATACCTCGACTTTCCATACATTTTTGACATTTGATTGTCGCTGGAGTGAGTCTGTGACTGGTTTTTAAATCTCTTTATTACGAGAATTGGTTTTCAGGTCAATGCTCAGCCCATCTCCAATATGAGGCTTTTGCCCTACAGAGGGACCATAATAGGCTATTATAATATTATAATGTTTTACTAAATTATATTTTTGAGCTATAAACCACGTGGCTATTATTTCATGTTCCACTTAAAACGACATTTACTCCATTGCAGAAGCATGGCCTGAATACTAGTATCCTTTTGAAAAGTTTGAGCACCTACATACCTGCAACTCAGAAATATTACGATTTGCTCATATGCTCCAAAATATTTTGCAGATTGCCCTTAAAATATTAATGTAATTCCTTGGTACATTTTTGACCTCTAAGCCAAGGCTATTTTCTATTTCATATTCCATCTTAAACTGCACAGTTTTCCAGCGATAATCTCCCATATAATACCGGGGCGCTAATACCATTCTCTTTCCGGCATGTCTGAGTACCTACAATCCAGAGACATTGCAATTCACCTGCCGCGCATCGTGCAGATCTACGCGACGTTCATGCTATTAAAGTTACGTCCAGTTTCTGTAGAGATGTTGTTTCTCGTTTGTTTTATTTTCGGTTTCAGTGTGATGCTGTTTTGTTTTAGTGTTGGAGGTTTCGAAGATAAGTGCTCTAATATTATGAACTTGAATGTAAATTTGTTACTGTGCAGCAACTTGTTTCATGATCCGAGTCGCCATAAAATTTGCATTGGCCTATTTTTTTTCTCATATGGTTAGTGCAAATGAAAATAAATACTAGCGTGCTGTGTATTCTTATTTATGTTAGTTTATCTATATATTAATACGTGAAGCAAAAACTTTGGATCGCTTTTTACGAAAATTGGGCGGACGGAGGAGTATGAAACGCACACTTATAGTTTATACAGAGAAGAAGTGACGAATGATAATATATTTTTTAAATTATGCGTTAAAATACATTATTTTCAATAAATAACACGCTACACACACTACTGTTCATTACCGTGTATCTAATACACACATGCATAGATTCATCTTTTGTTTATGGTCCAAATCTGTCTTTATTATTTTGTGTAGTGTTACCAACACCCAGAAATATTTACCCCTAAAGCTTAAGTTAAAAATCCCTAAAATTGCCACAATTACTAAAAAAATCCGCTAAAAAAATATAATGAAAATAACCAACGAATGTTCAGTAATCATAGACCGGCACACAGTAGTAATATTTGTCTATATTTATTACGCGACATTTGTTAATCATTAAATCTGCATTCTTAGTATCGAGGAACCGTACTAGAAGTCGCTAATACTTTTATTGTTATCAAAAACACAATGAGAAATGTAAGATGGCAAAAAATCCCTATGAATACCCCTAAAAATGGAACACCCCTAAAAAATCTCAATCCTCTTATTTACCCCCTAAATTTGGGAAAACCCCTAAGTTGGTAAGCCTGATTTTGTGTCTTTAGTCTTACTGAACGTCAAGCAATCTAATCTAATCTAAACTTCTAAACTAATATTATAAATGCAAAAGTAACTCTGTCTGTCTGTCTGTCTCGCTTTCCTGCTAAAACTACTGAACGGATTTAAATGAAATTTGGTACACAGATAGTTTAGAGCCTGAGAAAGGACATAGGCTACTTTTTATCCGGGTAGTATGTTCCCGCGGGATAATTTCCGACCTCCACGCGGGCGAAGCCGCTGGCAAAAGCTAGTAAGTAATAAATTAATTTTTAACCTATTTCATTTTTAAAATCTATGATCATATCGATAATATTTGTCTTTAATATTATTTGTATTAGCGACGATAGGAATTTAGTTTAGATAAAAAATAAATATTTTTTGTGGTTTTATGGGGAGTGTCAAGTATGGCATTAGTAAGTTTCCCATACAAAACTTAGTGTCGTGTGCAAACTGTAGAGGTTGTATGCCTCACGATTGTACAGGTTGGTTATAACTATGACATTTGGAACCGTCATAATTTATTAAAAATAATAGAGAAAATTCTATAAAAACAGAACTGTGATAATTCATTCCATATTGTTCCATATTCAGCAGTTAAGAAGTATAAATAAAATAAAAAAGAGAGTCCCGAAGAAGTATTCTTTACGCATTACACCTACGTCCTGGTCCTGGCCATCACCATCCCGCCAGCGAACCCTCTCCACAGTAGTACAGCGTCAACAATTTGTCTATAGCGTTACTGAATGTCAAATATAACCATATTATTTTTTTATATTTATTATTATCTATATTTTTTCATTTAATAATGTATTTCTATTCAAATGAAGTACGGTCGAATTTCGACCAATGGGCGATCACTAGTTCTTTGAATTACTTGAAAGTTAGAGAAAACTTAAAAATGTTCTTTTTCAAAACATTTTATTTATAGCTTATGCTTTTTCTGTTCAGAATTTAAGTCAGTTAATACTTTTGAAGACCTCTTTTACAACATTTCTGTCCATCGTGGACCGACGTTCATACTATTAAAGTTACGTCCAAATATTTATCTTTTGTTTTATTTTCAGTATGATACCGCTTTGTTGTTGGTGTTGTTTGTGGATGAGTGTCGTAAAATTCATACATGTAAATCTATGTATCTAGTATCCACGTGAAATTACAATGTCACTAAAACCAGGCCGTTAAATTGTAAGAAATGAAGTCGATTGACAATCTACCGTTCCATTATAATATCACTAGTGAAATTGTAATATCACGGCTTTGACAATATACCTGCGACATATACATTATTGGCAAGCGTAGTGTGGGTGGCGCGCCCCAGCTAGATGGACCAGACGACCCTAGGAAAGTGGCTGGGGCAGACTGGATGCGGAAGGTGGAGGACAGGATGTTGTCTAGTAAGTCCCTTAGTCGCCTTTTACGACACCCACAGGAAGAAATGGGGTGGTGTTATTCTTTACGTCCGGCACCATACGGTACTGCGATAGGCTGAGTAAAAAAAAAAACTTTATTGTTATAAATTAAAATTGATGTGACCGCATGCATAATACAGTTGTATTAAAGTTAAATATATAATAAACAAATTGAGATGTTTCGTCACACGGACACGAGCATCGTTTGCTGTTATTATAAATATGAAAGTCATTCTTCAGTATTTATGTTATTGTGCCTGGGGGAAAAGTTTTACCTTTTTTAGGGTTCCGTTGCCAAATGGCAAAAAATAGAACCCTTATAGATTCGTCATGTCTGTCTGTCTGTCCATCTGTCTGTCTGTCTGTCTGTCTGTCCGTCAGTATGTCACAGCCACTTTTCTCCGAAACTATAAGAGCTATGCTGTTGAAACGTGGTAAGTAGATGTATTGTGTGAACCGCATTAAGATTTTTACACTAAAAACAATAAATTTTGGGGTTCCCCATACTTATAACTGAAACTCAAAAAACATTTTTTCATCAAACCCATACATACGTGTGGGGTATCTACGAATAGGTCTTCAAAAATGGTATTGAGGTTCCTAATATCATTTTTCTCTAAACTGAATAGTTTGCGCGAGAGACACTTCCAAAGCGGTAAAATGTGTGTCCCCGCCCCCGTAACTTCTAAAATAAGAGAATGATAAAACTAAAAAAAATATGTGATGTACATAACCATGTAAACTTCCACTGAAAATTGGTTTGAACGAGATCCAGTAAGTAGTTTTTTTTTAATACGTCATAAATCGTAAACCGCAATTTACCTTTCATTAAATCAACTTAAATATAAAAATTAAAAAAAAAACCATTTAATTTCATAAACAAACCTTATGCATAAACCGAGGATACCTACAGGTTTGTGCGGAACCCTCGGTGCGCGAGTCCGACTCGCACTTGGCCGGTTTTTTTTAATAGGTTACCACTTTTAGTAGTCCTAGTAACAAAAAAGATCTACATGGAAGATTAAAAGATGAATGATGAATATAAGGGGTTCCCTCTATCTGGCAGAAACTTGATGCTCCGAATTTTATTTGGCATAACACACTTGGCATAATCTTATTTAAACGAATATTTGTAAGGCATGCTGCATGCTGCATGCTTCTTCGATATGAAATGTATGCCAAAAGGTGATTCTAAGTTTAAAGTTTCTGAGATATGATAGTTCTGCCTTTTAATAACTATCAATATGAATTTATGCCAAGAGACTATTCTGACTGCGAACTTTCTGCGATATGATGGTTCTACTTTTTAATTATTACTAGTGATCGCCCATTGGTCGATATTCGACCGTACTTCATTTGAATAGAAATACATTATTAAATGAAAAAATATAGATAATAATAAATATAAAAAATATATATGGTTATATTTGACATTCAGTAACATAATAGACAAATTGTTGACGCTGTGCTACTGTGGAGAGGGTTCGCTGGCGGGATGGTGATGGCCAGGACCAGGACGTAGGTGTAATGAGTAAAGAATACTTCTTCAGGACTCTCTTTTTTATTTTCTTAATACTTCTTAACTGCTGGATATGGAACAATATGGAATGAATTATCACAGTTTGTTCTGTTTTTATAGAATTTTTCCTATTATTTTTAATTAATTATGACGGTTCCAAATGTCATAATTATAACCAGCCTGTACAATCTATGACCAGCCTGTACAATCGTGAGGCATACAACCTCTACAGTTTGCACACGACACTAAGTTTTGTATGGGAAACTTACTAATGCCATACTTGGCACTCCCCATAAAACCACAAAAAATATTTCTTAAAAATCTAAACTAAATTCCTATCGTCCCTAATACAAATAATATTAAAGACAAATATTCTCGATATGATCATTTGATCATAGATTTTAAAACGAAAAAGGTTATATATCTATAAAATTAATTTGTTACCTATGGTTATACTTGACATTCAGTAAGACTATACAAAATCAGGCTGCTTAGGGGTTTTCCCAAATTTAGGGGGTAAATAAGAAGATTGAGTTTTTTTAGGGGCGTTCCGTTTTTAGGGGTATTCTTAGGGATTTTTTGCCATCTTACATTTCTCATTGTGTTTTTGATTACAATAAAAGTATTAGCGACTTCTAGTACGGTTTTCGATACTAAGAATGCAGAGTGAATGATTACAAATGTCGCGTAATAAATATAGACAAATATTACTACTGTGTGCCGGTCTATGATTACTGAACATTCGTTGGTTATTTTCATTATAATTTTTTAGCGGATTTTTGTAGTAACTGTGGCAATTTTAGGGTTTTTTAACTTAAGCTTTAGGGGTAAATATTTCTGGGTGTTGGTAACACTGCACAAAATAATAAAGACAGATTTGGACCATAAACAAAAGAATATCTATGCATGTGTGTATTAGATACACGGTAATGAACAGTAGTGTGTGTAACGTGTTATTTATTGAAAATAATGTATTTTAACGCATAATAAAAAAAAAATATGTGCATTCGTCACTTCTTCTCTGTATAAACCATAAGTGTGCAAAATTTCATACTCCTCCGTCCACCCAATTTTCGTAAAAAGGGATCCAAAGTTTTCGCCTCACGTATTAATATATAGATGGAATAAAATTTATGCCTTAAGATGATTCTGACTTATAAAATTATGCGTTGTGAATGTATGATAAATGAGTGTATGCCAAACGATTTTCTGCGAAATGAAGTTTATGCCATCCGCTGTTATGCAAAATAATATTATGACGAAAAAAATTCTGCCATAAAGGGTGGACCCGAATATAAGTTCTAGGTAAACAACAAATTGTCGTCGCCCTACATTTTGTTTACTGTCTCTTCTTCTTATTTATGTACTTCTTTTTGAACAGAGGTGACTAGAACATTTCGATTACTAGAAAAAAAAAATAATAGATCCTTACCGAGCTTGACTATAAAAATTAAATTTGAAAGAAAAATCAACGACCCGCCAATGCATTGCACGGTTACAACTTGACAAAATATCGACATTTCTTAGACACATCAATTTAGATTGATTATTAATATAAAAAATAATATTAAAAACCATCAAAATCAAAATTAAAAGTTATTTATTCAAACTAGGCTGAGAGTCAGCACTTTTTGAACGTCAAAGTTACATAAGACAGTCCCCCCAAAACGCCCGCCCTTCGACACTTCCTAGTGCTTTAGTATCTGGAATGAATTCTTTAACTGTGGCATCAATCTGTCCCGTAGTTTAGAAAAAAATTCTGGGTGACCGCTTTGGTCACCCAGAAAATTACGAAAAGCAACCTTAATTTGTAATTTTTATGTAAAGTTATTATAAATTAATTTTATGATAATTTAATTGTTTGAAAAAAATATAGCATTTGATAGCTTAGCTTATCCAGAAAAACTCACCAAAACAAAACAAATGAGACCAGATTCGATGGGTTTATATTGTTCAGTTAAGAAGTTCCTACCGTCTTCCAGCTACATTATCAGAACATCTCCATGATACCATATTATTATATTGTCACCAAAGATACGTATGAACACCAAGCCCAATCGAACATCGGAAAATGGTTCTAATTTAGCTTACAAGATTCATGCCTCACACACATAGATACAAACAACGCAAGTCAAATAAAATCTTCTAAAATAAGTATTCCGATACTATTGTCATTAATCAAAATTTCCTATAATATAGTATTAACCAAACATTTTGATCATTAGAATTCTGTTCACCAATAAATTCAACTAACATTGATGTTTGAGCTACATTGTTGTAGCTCGTTAGCATAAATACCTAATTTTGATGCATTTGTTTCGATGCAAATCCCAACAGAATTCCCGTCACAGGAATGAGATAATCAGTAATTCGAACACTGCTCTTGTGTTTGAATTTACATGTTCGTGGTCAAATTAACAAAATAGTCACATTGGCCCCGATGACAAAAACTTGTTAACTAAGTTCTATATGGCATCGTACACATGCGATGTACACGAAACGCGCGTGTATTACTAGATGTGGGAACGTTGACGTAGCAAAAGAGTTAGTATGTAAAGAGCGTAACGCGTGCTCTAGTTTCAGCGTAGTTTATATCCCATGGGAAGGTGGGAACAGTTTTTTACTAGCGACCCGTACATACTTTGCCTGACTGCAATGTAACTGCTGATGTGGAAATTATGACAAAACAGTCAGATTTCTATGCCATACGATATGTAAGATACTGTTTATAAACATAAAAATTGAGGAATAAATTCTATTACATATAGTGAAAAACGTTTCAAAATCCATCGTGTAGATTGAATCCCATCAAAAACATAAATGTGAAATGAGAGCCAAGTTCAATATTATGATATATGCCTTGGTTGTTGACTTCAACGACAAAAGAAGTGAGATCTAAATGGGTGCCAAGTTCAATGGTCAGTCCAGACTTGGCTAGTTCTCATATACGAGTTATTATGTTCGATGGCTAGTTTCTACCAGCAAGCCAAATTTTCGGAATAATAAAATAAGAACGGACAAGTAACAGGTTTAAAACTTGCGAAGGCTATAATTCCTATATGAAAACTAGCCAAGTCAAGACTGATCATTGAACTTGGCACCCATTTAGATCTCACTTTTTTTGTCGTTGAAGTCAACAACCAAGGCATATATCATAATATTGAACTTGGCTCTCATTTCACATTTATGTTTTTGATGGGATATCATTACTTTTTGTACATAAATTATTAGTAGATACTTATTTATACCAAAGTTATAACAAAATTAATACCAAATCGTTTTTGTTATAAGTGTTCCTAATAGAATCAATTAAGTGAAAAATTATAATAAAATGATAAAAATTTGCCAGTTTCTGATTTATTCCTTTGTATTCACCTAATTACCTATCTGCATGCCAAATTTGAACTTTCTAGGTCATCTGGAACAGGGTTAGAGTTTTGATCTATAGGTCAGTCAGTGATAAAAATGACGATTTTTGGACGTTAATATCTAAATAACCGTTGGAGAAATGTTTATGAAATTTGGAGCACGTATGTATCTTGCAAGTTTCACTATATGAACCAAATTTGACACGTTTATGTAAAATGGTTTTTGAGTTATGAGGGGGTCAAAAGTGGCTCCAAATAGTTCGTGTAATATTACACACGGTGCTGCTCGCCAGTTCTGTTACTTGAACTTGGCTTGACACGCTGCCGCGTGTCTAGACACACGGTGCTGCTCGCCAGTTCTGTTACTTGAACTTGGCTTGACACGCTGCCGCGTGTCTAGATATCTAAGCAGTCAATATTAAAGACGCGAAAAGAACTTTCTATCATATTATTTGAGGAACTTTTTGTTTACAATTCATGGATAATTGTGGGTAAATCACATAATAGACATGTTTCTATCGGACTTTTTCTAGACACAACTGGAGAAAAAAAAATTGCTAGGTATATTTTTCTGTAATACAAAGTCTAACAGTACCTACTGGACGAATAAAGTTTGCAGAGACGCAACATTGTGACCTGTCCCTGAGTAAAGTGTGCAACAAAACAAGGTTTTTATTTACACTTTTTATGTTTGTCTCGTTATGAACAGTTTATTTGATTTATATCGTCACTAAGTTGTAGCAACCACCTGTGCTATAAACAAATAGTAAGAAATAAACCCGTCAAGCAATATGGGTGCTTACAATGTTGCGTACCTAGACTCCAAAGTTGTAGCATCTTTAATCTTATTTGGTTCTAAGTTTCTTTAAAGGGTATAAAGTCGCTGTTTTTAACCGACGAAAAAAAACGGAGGAGGTTCTCAATTCGACGCGTATATTTTTTTTTGTTTTTTTTTTTTATGTATGACCAAGCATAACTTTTTACAGAGTGGACTGATTTTGATAATTCTTTTTTTTTATTGGAAAGGGTAAGTAGGCCTTTGTCTATTGGCGATGCAAAGATTATCCGTGCGCCTGTAGCGGCGAAATTTAGAAGTTGTCTAAGAACGACACTTTGCTTTAAAGTTGAGGTTCAGTTTAGACATAATCAGATGGATCACGATTACATACAAAAACCTGTTGCTAATAAAAGCAGAAATACGAAATATTGTTGCGTTCATCAATGTAGTAGGTACTTACGGAAATTCGGGAATAAGTTTTCATTTGTTTCCAAAAGACAAAATTATGAAGAAAAAATGGGATACTGCTTTAAGAATAGGCAAGCCGATTTCATCAGCAATGATAGTTTGTTCTCATCATTTTCAAGCTTCATACTATTTTCCAAACAGTAAGTATAATTATGTTTTAATTATTTTATTAATATGTTATATTCGCATGAATTTATTTTGTCTAAGCTAAGGCGAGTTTCTTGTCAGATAACGAGTACGAGATATGATTATTGTTCCAGATTCTAAAAGACAGAAGTTGTTTTCTAATGTCGTACAGTCTCAGAATATTCCTAAAAGAAGCTCTCTTAAAGAAGTACCATTAGCCCAAAAAATAAAATCAATTGCTCGAGAAAATAGGGCTGATCTCAGACGCAGGAAAATAGTTGTATCAAAGAAAGATCTTGGACTGGCTCAATAGCCAGGCCAGGCTCATTCTCAATAGAATGTAAAAATTAACGTTGAGGATGGATTTGAGGACAATAACATAACTAACTAGCTTCTGCCCGCGACTTCGTCGGCGTTAAATTTCTTGTTCCCCCGACCCATCCCGTCGTCGCGTCGAATCGCCTACCCGTGCGATTTTACCCGTTATTGCAACATTTTTCATTGCTACTCCGCTCCTCTTAATTGTAGCGTGATGTTATATAGCCTGTAGCCTTCCTCGATAAATAGGCTACCCAAAACAAAAAGATTTTTTCAATTCGGACCAGTAGTTTCTGAGATTGGTGCGTTCAAAAAAAAACAAACAAACTCTTCAGCTGTGTAATATTAATTACTAGCTTCTGCCCGCGACTTCGTCCGCGTCAAATTTTTGCTCCCCTGACCCTTCCCGTCGCATCGATTTGCCTGCTAGTTTTCGTCCACGTCGTTTTGAGTTATAGTGAGTTAACCTTAAAAGATAGACATATGCTCTCGTGGACTTTTTTTTAGAACTTTTTAAAAGAAACAATTCCGTCTTACATGATTTTTGCGTTACTTTAACCGTTTACGCAGCGCATGCAACGGAAACTCTCAAAAGGAATAAATTTTCCCGTTTTTGCAACTTTTTTCATTACTGCTCCGCTCCTCTTAGTTGTAGCGTGATGTTATATAGCCTATAGCCTCTCTCGATAAATAAACTACCCAACACAAAAATAATTTTTCAATTCGGACCAGTAGTTCCCGAGATTAGCGCGTTCAATCAAACAAACAAACAAACAAACAAACAAACTCTTCAGCTTTATAATATTATAGTATATATAGTATAATAGTATAGATAGATTCTACATACCTATACAAAGTACCAGTGCTTTTACATGAATTATGTTATTATTTTTTTCTTTTTTTTCCTACAGAAATCACCATTCTACTGCGTAATAATTCTTCTCCAGATCGCATTGGTTTTGTGTATCCTGCAGACGCTTTAATTACGTCGATTATTGGCAACATAATTTTATTATTGTTTCGTCTAACAAGAAAACACATAAATCTGATTTATATTTGATAAATAAACTTTTCCGTGACTTAAATTGTATAGAAAACTGTCAAAGTGTCGTTCTTAGACAGCTTTACAATTTTGACACTTGGGGCGCTAGTTAGAATCTTTGCATCGCCAATAGCTTCGCTTGCCTGGATGTCGTAATAAACCCATATACCTTACATACCTTTTCCACGAACGACTAAATGTATGTGGCCAGTTTTATGGTGATCATTCAAACAGTGTTAGAGTTTATAAATCTCATTCTTCTCAACATCTATACGTATTTTAATGTTAAGAAAAAGTCTAGCTATTATGTTTATCTTATATTCAATGATATTTATATTGACTGAACTAGAAACCTTAGATAATAAAAGATATTCGTTTCTAATTAATCCCTGATCTGTAGCATCGAAGCTAATCATTCCGTCACTGCGGCATGAACTATCTGATTACAATAGTAAACATGAATTCCTGTACCATAAAACGTAGTTGAACGAAGATATTAGAATAACGCCTATTGTAAAAGTAACACAAACTACAATAATCTTACATCAAGACTGCTATTAAATCGAGCTTTGTAATAAAGTGAAGAAATAAATCTGAATCATTTTGTGAACACCTTTGTAGTAAGGAGAACATCTGTTTGTAACATTATTCGTCGCGTCGCGGTCGCTTACATTCCTCGTGGCCACAAGCTACACGCTTTAACGAAACGCGCCCTGTGACTGTGGAGAAAACAAATGAAAAATTGTTTAGAGAAAGCCGGATGTGGGACGGAAACAGGTGCATGTCGCTTGACTCAAGTCGCATCGCTAGAGGCCGTGAACGCTGCCTTAGAACCACAAACAAGTAAGCTCTATGAAAAGCTGTGCCTAGAACGCTAGTGCTGTAGTAGTCGCACACTAGACGAGAGGCGAACAATGTAATTCACTCTTACATGTCAACGAGAGAGCTTTCTGACAGGAGTCTAACACAACTTTGTTGTTAGATATCATTTTGTGTTTAGATAAAAGTGCAGAGAATAAGTGTGTTTGTATTTTGGAGAAGACAAGAGTTTATTATTTTGAAGAAAGTAAGTTCAGTAGTGTCTAATATTTTACATCTACCTATACTAATATTATAAAGCTGAAGAGTTTGTTTGTTTGGTTAAACGTGGTAATCTCAGTAACTGCTAGTGCGAATTGAAAAAATCTTCTTATATTGGGTAGCCTATTTATTAAGCAAAGCTATACGCTATATAACATCACCCTGCGATCAAAAAAGCGGAGCAGAAACGAAAAATGGACGAGAACTGGCAGGCAATTCGATGTTTCCCGTCTGCCAGTCAGGGTCAGGGGAGCAAAATTTGATGCGGACGAAGTAGCGGGCTGAAGCTAGTATATTATAAATGTGAGTTGGTATGCTTGGATCGCTATTACTCAATCACGCAAATACGGCCGAACGGATTTGGATTAAATTTGGCATACAAGATAATTTATAATCTGGATTAACAAAGAGGATACTTTTGTCTTGGTATTGTGCTCCCGTAGGGTAATTTCTGACTTCCACGAGGGTGAATCCGCTGCAAAGGTAGTCTTAAATAAATCGAGAAAGTTAATTGGAACGGAGAATCTTTTAGAAAACATAAGCACAGGCTTGCTTCAAACTTTGTTTTTTTTTTCTCATAGTGGCTACATTAACTAACTGCCTACATTTTTAAAGGTTTGAAAGAGGAAAGTACAATCTATTAACGCATCTTTCATTGCAACGAACAGCCTCAATAATCCTAATAATAAAAATATTTATTTTACTTAGTAGCCTATTTATTATATTTTCAAAAGAATCAAACCTGCATAAATACTATCATGGATTTGAGAAAAATAGCATGTAAGAAAATGTATGACATAAGCCTGAGATTTTCAAGACACGTATTAACTTTCTTTGCATATGAAATAAGGGTGAGGCTAGAAGAGTATAGTTCACGTAGCCCGACGTCATTATCATCTGCCTGGCGTTTTGTCTACTATGTACATATGTTGGGATTGGTGTCCATTCTCATCAGATGACAAGACCAATTGGCAGATTTTCGAGCTTCTGTCTACCCGTAACTGCAAAGGATACCGGCGAGAGAATTGTTGATGAAATTATTAAGCGTCTACGTATGTCACCCCTACTAGATACCGACGAAATCATTTACTAAGTTTGATCAAATCAAACAATAAGTATTATGAAAGTCTGGAAAAAAATCATCATAATAGAGAGCTTATTTGACTAGATTATTGATGCTAAGAAATAATCATGGCTTAGTTTTTTTTCTTTCTTGCTTGGCTTCATGACTTTTGGCTAAGCGATACTTTTAATGTTGCCATGTAATATAAATTTTAGTCAAGTTACATACGCTATGGCTTTACGTATTGCATTAATATGCTTAGGACATATATTTCTGTATCAGAAAACAAATGTTAAAATAAAACCGGCCAAGTGCGAGTCGGACTCGCGCACCGAGGGTTCCGTACAAACCTGTAGGTATTCTCGGTTTATGCATAAGGTTTATGGTTATGAAAATAAATGTTTTTTTTTATTTTTATATTTCAGCTGATTGAATGAACGGTAAATTGCGGTTTACGATTTATGACGTTTTAAAAAAAAAACTACTTGCTCGATCTCGTTCAAACCAATTTTCGGTGGTAGTTTATATGGTAATTTACATCATATATTTTTTTAAGTTTTATCATTCTCTTATTTTAGAAGTTACGGGGGGGGGGGGACACATTTTACCACTTTGGAAGCGTCTCTCGCGCAAACTATTCAGTTTTGAAAAAAATGATATTAAGAACTTCAATACCATTTTTGAAGACCTATTCATAGATAACCCACACGTATGGGTTTGATGAAAACAAAAATTTTGAGTTTCAGTTCTATGTATGGGGAACCCCAAAATTTATTGTTTTTTTTTTTCTATTTTAGTATAAAAATCTTGATGCGGTTCACAGAATACATCTACTTACCAAGTTTCAACAGCGTAGCTCTTATAGTTTCGGAGAAAAGTGGCTGTGACATACGGACGGACAGACAGACAGACAGACAGACAGACAGACAGACAGACAGACGGACAGACAGACATGACGAATCTATAAGGGTTCCGTTTTTTGCCATTTGGCAACGGAACCCTAAAAATGATTGCTTGTGTGCGGTCATATTTTTTTAATACGTACATATGACATCGTAGTGCAATTCGGGTATGGCAACATCGCAAAAAAAACATAACATTTCAATTGTCAATCGGCCGACACTGTAACTTGTCGCTGTCTTCGTGTGCGTCTCGTTATATTGTTTTCCATCGATTGTCCGTGATTTTCTACTTCATTGACTGCTTCTGCTTATAGACTCTGAGATTTACGCTTCCCTGTGTGACTAGTGCTTGCCTAAGGACTCTGATTGTTTGCCTATACGACGACATTTTTCTGTGACTCTGGATTCCGATTCTGCCTGATACCTTGGATTTTGTTGTGTGTGTATCGATTTGTTTATCAGGATGAGTAGCCGTATAAGGCGTACACACATCATGTGTGTCAACTACAAATGATGTGTAAATAAAATACGCCGATACCCGGCATTGGCACTTAACTCGAGATTTGGATGTTGCGCTCATACAATGACTGAAGTATGATATCTAGGATGGGCCAGACATCAACCATATATCACAGCACCCGCAGGTTTTCTTGATGATATTGTTGTTAGAGAAGATAATGAATAAATGTTTTTTTAAAGTTGTTTTTTTTCTATACCTACCTATCAATGACCTACCCTTACCATGTAATGAATCATACTATAACTAACTGCTCTAAAGATAGTTGACTAAGATTATTAAATAAATATTCTTCTGAACATATAATTAAGTAGGTAAGTACCTGCCTACTTACGTGGATCATGTGGCAGACCTACGCACGTCAGTTGGACTAAATATTCTGAATACGTAGTCCGTAGTTTATTTTATATTTAAAATGCATTTCTATCAATGATATTTTGAGCAATGGGTAGATATTTCTATATATCTTTATCGATAAGACTTTTATTGACGAGACATAACCTCTAAAACTTCAACCTGAAATATCTTAAATTCTTGACTTCCTATAAATGTATAACTAAAGACAAAACTTTTCAGCAATTCAATATCTATACTTTTACATATTTTTCATAGGCAGACGCTAAACAAAAATGTCAACAAAAATTTGTTCGGGAGTTCGCCACTGTTCTTTACGTCCCTCGAAGTGACTTGCCCAAATTATGTTACCCTAAATTCAGTCCTGCAGTTAGGTGTTCCCAGTATAATTATTACTTTACTACTAATAATTTTACGTTTTAAACAAGCATGTATGTTGAAGGTATTAAGAGGTGAAGCTTTAATTTAATTAATTCTCGATTCCTAGAATTGAACTGGTATAGGACGCGACAATGACTCACTTGGATGCAAAGGGAAGCAGTTTAGAACTTTCTGCAATTAATTACCTAGGTACTGTTACACGAGTAATTTATAGTTATTAAGTACCTACCTTAGTGTAAGACAGACAGAGTATAATTATAATTTCGTTGCACACTTACCTACTCATGGTATACATCATGGTATACATCATTCGTCGTTCGAACTTTGCTCTAAGTACTGAGTGTGACAACCGCTGCTACAATAATTTAGAAAAAGTGATTAAAACGCTCAAGATAAGGAAAGTTTTGTGGCTTATTATATTGAATAACTTCAGTGTCACGTAACTCAATAAAGTGCTAATATAATAAACTATTTTATATCAGAATTTCAATCAAAAACAGTGAAATACTATTGACTTAGAAGTGTTTGTGTGTGGGTACTTGACCAAAACTGCGACACCGCGAACAAAGAAACTCATTAGTAACGAGTAAATTATTCATTAAGTAAATAAACTTTTTAGTACAGATCCTTCATTTCGAAACGTTGTCTTAAGTACGAATGGTCGAGTGGTACTAGTAAGCTCTTTTTGTCATACGAGCAGTACGCGACGCGGCGCAAGTTCGGATCCCACAAACTGCAAACAATTTTGTATATTTCGAAAATTTAAAAACTGATTGTTTCTTCTCTATTGAACAAAATATTATAAGTCAGTTCAATAAAATGCTCCGTTCACCTGATAACAAGTTTCATTCGGATAATGACCTACCCAAAGCTTCTGGATCAGCAACAACCGTTGATGCGAGTGCCTTGACGCGTAAACCGAAACGTAAACAACCGGATTCGGAATGGTCTGAAGCAATAAATACGTTGGCTATGGAGTTTAAGAATACCCTAAATTAATGGCGACGTGATTTGGATAGCAGCATTAACAAGATATGTGACAGTGTAACTTGTATTAAAGACGAGCTATCAACAATTACACAGACCACAACGGAAATTAAAAATGACATTCAGTCATTGCGTATCGAGCAATCGGTAATAAAGCAAAATGTTTTAGAACTGGAGACTAAATACAACGATCTTACGCTAGAGATTGACCGTCTGAAGGACTCGATTCGATTTTCCGATGAAGAACAGTCCGATATTTCGAAAAAAGTTGGTCACTATAGTAAACAGATTCATGAATACACTGAATCTAAACAAGTGATATCACAACTTGTTGCTAAAATCGACTCTCTAGAACAGAACGCTCGGAGCTGCAACATTGAAATCTGTAACCTCCCCGAAAGGCGTAATGAGGACTTGGTTACACTTATGATCAATATTGGTTCCACTATTAATTGCAATTTGAGGCAGAGCGACATAATATCCATACACCGGGTTCCACACGCCCACCGAGAAAATGATAAACCGAAGAATATTATTGTACAACTGACTTCGCGCATACTACGGGATAATTTTCTTAGCGCTCATCGTTTAAATAAGGGGCTCAGTACTGAAAAATTGGGCTTACCGGGTACGTCGCTTTCTATTTATTTGCACGAACATCTCACTTTAAAAAACAAAAAGTTATTTCGTGAATGCCGGGACGCAGCAAAAGCGAATAATTACCGATTCTTATGGGTCAAACATGGAACCATCCTCGTTCGTGAGAAAGAGGGAGCAAAATCATTCGCAATTAGATCTCCTGAAGACATTGCTAAGATCAAGCCCGGTCAGTCAACCCTCATACCTGCGATCGCAGAATGATCGTACGCGTGCTAATGTTATCATATGTCTGTTTGTATTTCTTTCAATCTATAGGGCATGGAAAAAGGCTTGTGTTTATATTTATAGGGATTCAGTTAAATATAATCAACTCTTTAAAATTAAACTTGTTAAATCTGTCTCCATATTTTTTACTCAACTGCTGCTTTATTGTGGTTACAGATAAACGTTAGATTGTATATATATAATGTATATTCATTTCTTAGATGTCTGCTATGTCGATAAATGTTATTATAGACTATTATGCTGCCTCACTGCTTGGTATTGGAGATTTTTGTTAGTATCTAGGTATTTCTTACATAACTGTTTGTGTGCATGTAACTCTACCCTGCTGCACTCGATCAAACTGAAATATTGTGCTCTTTTGTTGTTTATTCTTGAAACATATAATGCTGGCTTGATATCTTGTTGTAAAATTAACTTTTTCAATGGCGGATACCTTGGTTATTTATTATCAAAATTGTCGCGGGATCCGCACTAAACTGCACATTTTATACATGAATATTCTAGCGAATTGCTACGATATAACAATACTCACAGAAACCTGGTTAACACCTAAAGTATTAGATAGTGAGTTCATTGATTGTCGTTACATTGTACATAGGTGTGATCGAGACCGTACGGCCACGAATAAAAAAGACGGAGGTGGCGTCCTGGTTGCTGTATTGAGGGGATTGCGCTCTATAAGAATAGTTCCTCAGTTTGTCCTAGACGCTGACTTGGAGCACGTCCTTATTAGGTTTCCCAACTCCACTAAAGGGAAGAACCAAATTATCGGGGCGGCCTACATACCATCTAAAACACCGGAATCGATTTATGTTCAATATTTTGATCTCCTACAACCTTTACTTGGCGACACTAACGTAGAACAGTTTTATCTCTTGGGTGATTACAACTTGCCTGATATTGACTGGATTCCGTGTAATAATAATAATGGATCAGTATCGGGGCTAGTTTGTAGTGGCAATTCCTCGATTTGCGGACATCTTAGTCTATTTATGTCTTTCATTAATGCTCATCAATATAACACTGTCAAGAATCCGAGCGGGAAATTATTAGACCTTGCCATCAGCAACAATGAATGTTCTGTTTTCCCCCCCACTGACTATTTACTACAACTTGACAGCCACCACCCGCCACTCTGTTTATTAATACCATTTAAAACCCCCCATAAAAACATGATTCGAAAGTCCATAAAAAAGTTCAACTATTGTAAAGCTAATTACGAGAAAATAAATGAGGAATTAAGTAAGATTGATTGGAATGAGCAAATTGGACTGGAAAACTCTGTAGATGCAGCAGTAAATAAGTTTTATAATAACATTTTCAGTATAATTAAACTTTACGTTCCACTCGTTCACTCTAAATCAACGAAATTTCCAATTTGGTTTTCACCATCGCTGATACATATTTACAAAAATAAGGCAAAGGCCTGGGTTAAATGGAAGGTGTATCACAACATTTCTGATTATGAACAGTTCTCGCTATACAGATCTAGATTCCATAATGAATGCAATTCCTGCTATACAAAATACATGGAATCTGTTGAAGACGGCATTCGCAGTAATGTTAAATACTTCTGGACGTACATTGCTAATAGGAAGTCTTCTTCTGGCATACCTTCTGAGATGAAATACAAAGACCAAAATACCAATGACCCCAAAGAAATTTGTAACTTCTTTTCAGATTTTTTTAAATCAGTATATGTTCAATCGTCTATTAAGGGTATTTGTTCTAGTGTGGATTCGGAGCGCAACTCCCTAATTAGTAAGATAGAGCTGAACAAAGACGAAATAATGAAGGCACTCAATTCTTTAGACTCAACTAACGGTCCGGGCCCCGACGGTCTTCCAGTAACATTTCTCAAAGCAACCGCTAAAAATATTTGCACTCCTATACATATTTTGTTTAATAAATCACTAGCATAAGGAGTTTTCCCCGACGTATGGAAGAATGCGAACATAACACCAATATATAAATCGGGCTCTAAGCAGGATGTTGAGAACTATCGTCCTATATCCATAATGTCAGCCTTGCCGAAGCTTTTTGAGAGATTAGTCCACGATAAAGTTTATCCTGTTCTTCATCACTGTATAATTCAACAACAACACGGATTTGTAAAAAAAAGATCAACTACTACAAATTTGGTGGCATTTATGGATTACTTGTTCAACAATATGGATTCTCGTGTTCAAGTGGACGCTATTTACACAGACTTTCGAAAGGCATTTGACAAGGTTGATCATGAGCTTTTATTACATAAAATTGCATTTAACGGTATACGTGGTGATTTGCTCCGGTGGTTCTCTTCATATGTCACGAATAGAACTCAAAGGGTCGTAGTTAACGGTTTCAGATCTGCTACAACTATTAATGTAACTTCCGGTGTACCTCAGGGTTCTATTCTCGGACCCCTTTTATTTATATTATTTATAAACGATGTTGACACCTGTTTTCAAAATTCAAAAATTTTACTCTACGCAGACGATCTCAAAATTTATAGACCAATAAAAAATTTGCACGACAGCAGATTATTACAGGAAGATCTGGATCGCTTCAGTGAATATTGCAGCTACAATAAATTGCAACTGAGTCTATCAAAATGCTGTTGTATCAGTTTCACAAAGAATAGGAATGTTTTCAAGCACCCTTATTCTTTGGACAGTACTAAACTATCTAGGGTATCCCTTATACGTGATCTCGGTATTCTGCTCGATGATAAACTTCACCTTGATGCCCACATTAACAAAATTGTAAATAGTGCCTATCGGATGTACGGTTTTGTGATGAGATCTGCGAAGGAGTTTGTGAGCCCCTCTACCTATTTATATTTGTACAAGTCTCTGATCAGATCACAGCTCGAGTACGCAGTGCCAGTATGGAATCCATTTTACAATAAGTATTCAGAACGTATTGAAAGGATACAAAAAAATTTTTTAAAAGCCATGCACTATCGTTGCTTCCGCACAGTTTTGACTTATGATGATTTGCTTAAGAAATATAAATTATTTGGATTAAAATCAAGACGCACTCTGCTAGAGACGGTATTCTTGTTTGATTTATGTAGCAATTTATATGACTGTATAGATATCCGGAACAAAATAAGTTACATCGTTCCAAGAACGACAGTATGCCGCGCGGTGCGCGTACGTCCGCTTTTTGCAGTTACATCTTGTCGCAGTAACGCGGGTACGAGCACCTCTGCGTCGATTAACCAATAATTATAACAATAACTAGCTTCTGCCCGCGACTTCGTCCGCGTCAAATTTTTGCTCCCCTGACCCTTCCCGTCGCATCGATTTGCCTGCTAGTTTTCGTCCATTTTTCGTTGCTGCTCGCTCCTTTTGAGTTATAGTGAGTCAACCTTAAAAGATAGACATATGCTCATGCGGACTTTTTTTTAGAACTTTTTAAAAGAAACAATTCCGTCATACATTATTTTTGCGTTACTTTAACCGTTTACGCAGCGCACGCAACGGAAACTCTTAAAAGGAATAAATTTTCCCCGTTTTTGCAACATTTTTCATTACTGCTCTGCT
Organism: Aporophyla lueneburgensis; assembly: GCA_932294355.1. Classification (NCBI taxonomy): domain Eukaryota; kingdom Metazoa; phylum Arthropoda; class Insecta; order Lepidoptera; family Noctuidae; genus Aporophyla; species Aporophyla lueneburgensis. Next base: position 31,990,904 of record OW028737.1, on the reverse strand, counting down.
CCTCTTAGTTGTAGCGTGATGTTATATAGCCTATAGCCTCCCACAATAAATAGGCTACCCAACACAAAAAGAATTTTTCGATTCGGACCAGTAGTTTCTGAGATTAGCGCGTTCAATCAAACAAACAAACAAACAAACAAACTCTTCAGCTTTATAATATTAGTATAGATTTCCATCACATCGATATGTTTGCTCTTTCTGCTGGTAGTTTCAAAAATACTGTACTAAAAACACTTAGTCACTAGTAACTCTAATTAAGATTTGTATGCCTTGATGAGGTTTTAATTAATTTTATTTTTCCTCTTTGCTAAATTTACGTTTTTACTTTTAAGTTTAAAACATGTCTTCATTAACATAAATTGTTGTAGTTTGTAGGTTTAAGTTAAAATAGCATAGTTTGTAAAGCTTATTATTTTTATGTGTATTCCGTGGAAAATGTTGTTGGTTTCACATTTGGCCACATGTTTTTGTATTTCTTCATAAAATATGTAATGTGTCACTGTTTGTTTTCCCGAATAAATAAAATTAATAAATAAATACATATTTATACTCAATAAATAGTATACTTTTCATTATTAATATTGTCAAAAGTCAAGTTATTTAAAAATTATTCCACATTGCTGTCAATAGCATAAGTGCCCAAAAGGCTGGCAGTAATGCTACGTTTTATGGCGATGCTGATTCTTTGGGCAAAAATAGGACAACCCTCTGGTCACGTGGAGACTGTACCAACCGCTAGGTGATGTGTCGAAAAACCAAACACTCGGACCCTAGTGTCGGACGAATGTGCCCTAGTGTTTTAAGTCCAATCGGCTTGAATATATTAGTGTATATCTACTACAAAGATTGTAATATTTACGCCGTTTAATATTTTCCGCACCCGTTAAAGCAATTTTTGTAATTCTAGATGATCCGAGATTCTACATTACATTCCAGTAGGTAGTTTCAATCTACCACGATAGTCAGAAAATATCCAAAAAGAAAATGTTTGATATCTTTCAGTTTTATATGTCGGTTTCATTGAATCCAAACAGTGTGTTATTTGAACACTTTATAGAAATGCACATTTTACACTTTTCTTTTCATTTTCACAATTTTTTGGCAAATATTGTTTTTTTGACCATTGAATATAAACAAACAATTTCCAGTTGTACTACTTTTTCACTTTACGTTAAAAAAGCTTTGAAATATTTCTTTAAAATTGCTAAACAAAACATTCTCAAAAGGTCTAATAGTGTATAAAACATTAACCGGAACATTTCACTCGAGTGCAGTGCAACGTGACAGTGTAATTCACTCCACATCAAGAGTTCTCTCAGCGTTACTTACATTATAATGGAGTACGACTGAACGCGTTGAGAATCACTATTTTAGACGTTTAGATAGAAATGGAACCTTTTTTGCTGCTTTAAAAGACTGAAGAATTATTTCAGCCCTATTTTAATTCCTTATGTTTATTGGAAGAAAAGATTTATTTATTTATTTAAAACACACATAAAACTATAATCACAGGCTTACCTAATACAATAGTGTAGTTATAGCTATAATAGCATAAATGATTCGAATTACAAGATGGATGGACTGTGTGAATAATGATAGGGATAGAAAGGGAATGACCATCTAGGTGACGACTAATAGAGAGGTGTAGAAGGAAAAGACATGTTGCACCAACCTCAAGTAAATTCCCCTGAATAATGATGTTTATTGGAAGACGCTCCATATTAAATCCAGAACTTGCATCTGGTTAGACTAGAAGCTGAGACTTGCATAGTTGTAAAAAGAGGCAGGCATTAATTATAAGGATGAATGATTAAATGTGGTCAGCGCAGGACCAGTCGTTTCGATAATTCTTAAAGCAGCCATTTTCCAACAGAGGATATGATTTAGCTGAGTTTACATTTAAGATAGTGTTTTATATAAACCCAAAAAAAAAACAATAAAGAGCTCTATATAGTCAGAAAAATTATCTCATTGCGACAGTTTATAAATTGCAATAATCTTCGTAAATCATCATCTTCCACTCAGCCTATTCCCAATTATTATTGGGTCTAGTAAGATGATCCCGAATACCATTATTTTACGTGGACCGACCGTTTATCTAATCTCCACTCCAAATCCAGTTACTGGGTAACACGATAACCCCATGGTATAACTGGCTGTCAGACTTTCGGGCTTTTGAAGTCAGTAACGACTTCTGACATCGTCAAAGATGCACAAATGACGGCTGCGAACAACTGCTGAACGTGCTTTCTAAGGGCACGGAGTGAGACGTCGATAAACTGACCTCGACAAGCGTAGCTTAACCTGATAAATTGATCCATGAGGCTGTTACTTTTCAACCGACGAAAAAAAACGGAGGAGGTTCTCAATTCGACGCGTATATATATTTTTTTTAATGTATGACCACGCATAACTTTTTACATAGTGATCCGATTGTGACAATTCTTCTTCTACTGGAAAGGGTATACTCCCAAAATGGTCCCATATAAATTTGGAAAACAAAATCGAACCCTAAGGGTCGGAAAACAGGGGATGATTGATTGTTCACTCACTGATTGTAATGTATAACCACGCATAACTTTATATAGAGTAGTCCGATTTTGATCATTCTTTTTTTGTTAGATTTGCCAAGTATTATGAGTACATTAAAGTCACAAAAATTATAAAATAAAAACTTTTTAACAAAAAATTAAACCGCGGCGGTTAAAAATAAAAAAAATATGAGGCGGCGCTTTGAGTGATCTTTGTTCATTGATTTTTCAGCGCCGACTCAAAATTTTAAGGTTTATTATTTTATGCTTTTCAGTTTTTTCGGCGGTTTAATTTTTTGTCAAAAAGTTTTTTTTTAAACACGAGCTCTTCAAATGAGTACGTAAATTTTATTTTCCTAGGGTTACTCAGAGAACGAAAGACAAATAAACACACACTGTGCCTCAATAAATACTGGAACCCATAAAAGCTTGTACCAACCAATAAAATTGTCTTCGCAAGCAAAACAACTGTAATTGCACTGCAACCCAACTAACTAGTTTCAATAAATGACGTATTGGTATTCGGATGCACTAACACTGTTAATTACCACTTTTAAAAAGATACTCACCTAAATACAACTGAAATCCAACCCAATCGTGACGAACATAAGGTTAAAATTCAAAATGAAGAAACACTTATAGTCCCATTGCCTGTTAAAGAGAAAATATATGAACAACCATTAAAAAGTTCTATTTTTGCAGTACAGGAACTCATGTTCAGAATTTATAACATAGTAGCTGGTGCCTCGGAGGTCGTTCAGGTTAATTTATTCCTTGCTCACTGCCAAGCTGAGGGCGTTGTAAATGTATCATATTATTGTAAAACTAGTATTTGGGTAACAATGCCTTGAATAAAAACAAAGATAGCGACTCATCTTTTATCTTTGCTGTCATAAGATGTTTCTAGTGTATTTTTACTAAGATACTGACAAGGATGCCAGATAAACATATGCTTCGTGAAAAATACCGGTCTTCAGCTCCATCTGATGAGCCGGGTAGTTGGTCCAAATAAAGTTGAAAAATGTTAGGCAGGTGAAGATGATAGTTTTAAATATGGTAGTGCAAAATATTCAACTATAAAAAAAGTAATTCAATATAAACACACACTTACTTCTGAAGGTAGCAACAAATCCATACAATCTTAATACAGTTTCGCTACAATGTTTGTATTGGATTACATACTATTCTTGTGGGAGTCACTTTCATATTTTGTATCGTTCAATATGTATGGTTTGAATTTATTTTAATGTATTCCTATTTATCTGAGAATTGAAATGTTTGAGGTTTTGTCAAGAACGTTTTGTCACCACTGCATGTATACTTTTACCTACATAACATCACGTCTTGCTTAAGAAGGGTTGGGCAGAGGTGTACCTAGAGTAAACCCACATTTCATAGAAACTTTTTAACAAAAAATTAAACCGCCGAAAAAACTGACCGGTTTAATTTTTTGTTAAAAAGGTTTTATTTTATAAATGATAAATGATTTTATTTCTGTAAGTAGGTTTGTACAAACACTTTTACATGTCAATGATATTTTTTTGAACTAGATGATTTCGGCGTTCCCTAACTGACTACTCTGAGAAGAAAGGCCGAAACAAACTCAGAGGTCACAGTCTCTTTTAAAGTCCAGACAAAATCTTGTTCACATCATGTGAAGATCAACATGATCTTAGATTGGTGACTGAAATGGTCTTTTGAAGAAAGAACCACATAGATTGAGTGGACCTGTCCAGTCAGTGCAAGCATTTGTCACTAATCGTTTAGCTCAACTCGGAAGATAAGGAGCCCAACACTTTGACGAACAGTACCAAAGAAAGGACATTTGGGTAGGCCACATAAATTCCCTCTCAAACTGCCAGATCATGATTACTAAGAATGAAAGAAAACAAAATTAAAAAAAGACCCACATAGTCTTCGCATTCACAATAATTAAAAAATACGATACTTTACAAAGTAAATATTCATGTCATTGTATATATAAAAAAATATCAATGTCAATGTGTATATAAAAAAAAAAGAAACGGATATAATTTTGTTGGTCAGATCATTTGATGACCATGTAGATCGGTGTCTGAAATGGTCTTTTGAAGAAAGAACCACACAGATTGAGTGGACCTGTCCAGTCAGTGCAAGCATTTGTCACTAATGTTTTAGCTAGCGTTTGACGAACGGTACTAAATAAAGGACATTTGGGTAGGCCACATAAATTACTCAAACTGCCAGATCGTGAGATTATTATGCTTTATTAAACTTTTTTATCAATAAAAAAAGAATTATCAAAATCGGACTACTCTGTATAAAGTTATGCGTGGTTATACATTACAATCGGTGAGTGAACAATCAATCATCCCCTGTTTTCCGACCCTTAGCGTTCGATTTTGTTTTCCAAATTTATATGGGACCACCTTGGGAGTATACCCTTTCCAATAAAAAAAGAATTATCACAATCGGACTACGATGTAAAAAGGTATGCGTGGTCATACATATAAAAAAAAAAATATACGCGTCGAATTGATAACCTCCTCCGTTTTTTTCGTCGGTTGAAAAGTGATTTCGACGTCCAACCATATATGTAAATTGCTCATGATAATCTTATCACTAATATTAAACTCTTTCTTCATTCACAATAAGACATTATCAACAAAATACCTAACGATATTTCTATCTTCATCCCTTCATACACAATCCACTCACTCAGACAATTGCCATTCATGCAAGAGGGGCTCATGTCAAATGTTTCAGTCTCAGCCCTCATCTAGGGTGAAGAGCTTTCGCGGATGGTAAGGCGGGTGTAAAGTTCTAAAGCGCATTTTATTGTGTCCATTGTGCAGTGACTATCCCGGCGGCTTCGTACTAAGTTATTTTCGTGCAACTAAGTGTTCGAATCAAAAACATCATTTGTGTATATAGGTATGGAGTTGTCCCGTTCATATTTCACTAATTTCTTCTGAAACTTAGAAAAAGTTCGGGTTTGCCAAATAAAATTAACGCGACAATTGCATCGACGATCGAGTTAGTTATGACGTAATCTTTGGCAGTCGTCTAAAGCAACGTGGCTGAGCGACCAGACTAGCATGCGATTGTCTGTTGTTTTGTCCTGGAGGTAACGTTTCTATCCGCTACAACAACTCGAGATGTACTGTAGACATTTAATCGCTACCGCCCACTCACCGCTCATTCACTCTAGAAGAGGCCTCAGTGTCAGTCTGACGCGGAATTGTGCTCTGCACCCTTTATCAATTGCCCTACGTGACTCGCCTTTTACATGCGACGATGCGAATTAACTGAATTGAGATTTATTTTGGAGTTCGTGCTACGTTTGGGTTTTTATTAGTGACTGTCGTCTCGGGTAAGTAATGTTTAGGATGGCCTCTTTTATTTACTTGAGGTAAGATTTGTTGTTGAAGAACGTGTTTTAATTGTCGTGCTGGAGTTTCAGTATTTATTTTAGCTGACTACCTCAAAAGAGATATACATTAATATTATGAATATCATATTTTATTATCAAGAAATAACGCGTATTCATACTGAATTTTCCTTTCTGAAAATTATATATTGTTTCAAGAACACGACAATATCGTAATGTAACTAACCCGAATACGGTGATAGCTATTGATGATTTCACTTTCCTCTTTCCTCGATAACATATAAAGAAACCATTAAAATACACTTTCGTAACAATTACAAGATACATAAATAATAGACGTGTCTTTAGCAATTAAAAAACATTAACTATAACCAAACCCAATCAACTCGTCTTCCTTAATATTATTGACATAAATTCGCCAGAACAAATAATTCAGTATTACACAAGGAATATTTACGAACATACACAAACAGTGGTTCTGTAATCAGACAAGCTAAGTCAACGCACGACTGAGTTGCAATTCAACTAGGTACTGCTACATTTTGCTGTAATTAGCTGAGAATTAGCTTGAGTCGGAAACTTGCTCGTGCTGTTTGTGGAGTTATAAGGTCATCTATAAAAATCAATTTATATCTGGATGGTAATTTGATGATTATACTTTAAAGTTAAATTTCGTTTTTGAAATCCGAATTGTAATTTTTGAGTTGCAAATTTTCACTTGGATGGAAAACTTGACTAAAATGGATCAAACGATTTTAACGTTCGTAACTTTAATTCTATTTGAAAATTGACTTTCTTAGTAAGTGTACTAAAAATCCAAGGTATAATTTAGGCTTATTCATATCAACGACCATAAAGAATAAACTCGCCCACCACACGAGCAGAGTCATAATTGTCAAATTACCTATAAAATATTTTCCACCCACCTCTCTCAATCTTTTTTACCGTTACAAACGAGAAGGTTACAACAATAATTTCTGACTTCTAATAATATTATTTTCTCCATCGAATATTCAGAATTACGAAAAAAATACTCAACCTACATCTTTTCTCAGATAATCGTCCTTTATGTATCTTTACGATGTCTATATTTTATGTGTTTATACGACCCAAGTTATTGACTGGAAAACTTCTTGTGCGATAAGAAGTAAACAATTAGGCAACCCACTGGCTGGTGTCGCAAAAAACTTTACGTTTCACTTCTCTTTATTGCCGAGTGGGATGTGCCTAAACGGTAACGTATCAATTATAGGATCGCGACGCGAGAAGACCCAGTATTACGACGGCATAAATTTTATAGGGGTTTCACCCATAAAAATGGGAAATTATCAAACTGTGACGAAATTACCTCAATAAATTATTGCGTTTAGGGGGAACGTTGAGAGTAATGCTGTTGATACACCAGATTGGATTAGCTCGCTTAATTTATTTGGAGTAGTGCGCGCGCGGAATAGTGATTTTGAATTCGGCGAGGAGCGCAAGACAATTGATGTAGCTTCTTTGTTTGTCTTAGTCAAGCATGCATATATGTAGTACGCTTTGTCTTTGCCTGTTACTCACGATTCTAATGTTTTACTTGCTATAAAAATAACATAAGATGAAATTAAATTTGCCAAATAAAGTTACATAAATATATCACTAGCTGCTGCTCATGACGTCATCTACTTCTTTTTTTTGTTTCAACATATAACATATCCTATAACATCACATCGCCCGCCCACGTTATAACTTCGTTTACTCTTTGCGTTCTCTCGGAATGATTTTTCTTTTTTACTCGTCTCTGTGGGGTGGTACGTGATATTAATTAGCCTAGATTCTTCCTTAAGAAATAGGCTATCAACAAATCGGATTTTTAGCTCCAAAGATTACTTTCTACATGCAGAATTACTCTTTATAATTATTAGTACAGAATACACCTTAAAACATTCATATAGGCGATAAAGAGACCAATTTACTTCGGCAGTCCCTTTACTAGTTTAAGTTGCGTGAATTCCACCACAGCGTAAGTTTACCCTGGTCTATGTAGCCATATACCCTACCAATAATCAGAATTGATCTGAGGTATGCGCTTACTTCAAATGGAATATGCAATCACCGGTCAGAACCGAACGGAGATTGCAATGGTCGATCAAAGCTGAAAAGAGGAGCCAATAGAGGATTCACGTTAAACACAGGAAAATTTCCATACGGTTCAATGTGAGACTCATTTTCCATGTGGTTAATACCCAATTTCCAATAATTGACCCAATTTCGTAGAATCACTTCATCCACTGCAAATTGTATAATTTTGTCAAATTATAATTACATTATGACGAAGATTCATGTAATATTAAAGTACGCAAACTATCCTTTAAACCGAAAGTAAAAACGGTCCCTTTAAACCGAAAGAGCTAGTACCAAGGTGCCTTTCCAACAGTTTACTTCAAAATCAACTGAGTGAACGACACACTAACCCTTTCATTTCATTAACGACGGAAGACTAATGTTAGGGCCCCTCAATTAGTCAGTGTTACCGCAAGTTCATTGTATCCCTAACTTTACGATGAACTGTTTCACTAAAATTCACTTCTTCGACTCGTCAGGGTATGTCTGTAGTAGCAAAATTGATTGCTAAGTCATTGTGGTGGATTTTGACAGGTTTCTGACCGAAGTATGTAACGTTCACATTATACAGAATTTTGCGTTTGGCATATCTATAATTTTTATCGCCACTCAAACATTGAAATACGTACGGAACTTCTGGGATATTATTATGTTTGAAAGTTTCTCTGCGGGCGTAATTTACTTTACTAGCAATCCTGTAACTCATTTCAGAGAGATCCCTTGACCTCATTATGATCATTACTATGTGAATGACACGGTTAAGTCATCAATTATACTTTCCGGATTCGTCCATCTGAATTACTGAATGAGTCGTTCAACTTCGATTTTATTTATTGACTTCGTGGTAATTTGTCCCGACCTTGGGCTTCGCTTTCATGTCGTTTACGGTAACTTAAGATTACTTTCGGAATAGCGTTTTGTTCTATTGATGAGTTTTCAAGTTTTCTTCCTTCGTATTAGACGTATTGAATTTTGTGTTTGTGGAAGAGAATTGTTTTGTGGGTTAAAGGCAAAGTTCGGATATTGTATTTCTTACTTCCGGCTTTTGTCTTAGGTCATATGAAACTTGGCAACATTAATTTGTTTACTGAGCAATAATTGCTTTATTTAAAAGGATAATTTAGGCGTTTTCATTGACTCTCCTTAACCGTCTTATTTATCTCGGTATAAAAGATCAATGATAGGTATTTCATTATCAGAAGTATGTAATTGCTTTCAACTGCAGACATAGTAGCCCACGAAGTTTAATTAGCCTTCAAATCAATAATAATATTCCGTTCAGAATTTTCTGCAACAATATCTTAATTATTGAAGGCGACCGATAGTCACGTGTTTGCAGACAGGTAGAATTGGTATAATTGTACTACTGATGGCTATTTGCTAAATGAGTTAACAGTTTCTGGTCACGTAAAGCATTGCTCGCAGAATGCTGCCACAATTGTTGAAGCTTCTGCCAACTGTTGAAATTATATTGTATTTAGGGATTTTAAAGTTGCGCTGTGAGATTTTGATGTTTGGAACCATAGAAATTTATAGATACTCGTAGTCGTTCCAAGAATCACATTTATAGTAAAAATGTTTTCGGATTTCTCAAAAGTGAAAAATGTCATAAAAGCTAATTACGCAAGTGGACTAAAATTTCTTATTACAAAAACAGTACTTAAAGTTGAAAACTCTGCAATCAGAACAAAATATGGAACCGTAAAGAGAAGATTCCATTAGCATAAAAAAGCAAAGAGTTACTATAAACACAAAACGTTACTATTATGCCTTTATTTTTTAACAAAGCTACCAAAAGTATTGTTAGTAAAATTCAGAAAAATTCCAGTCCAAAATAAAAATAAATTAAACATCCAATAATCTTAAAACGTATCTAGTAAACGAATGCCTAACCACAAAAACTCATTTGAAAATCAATTACCCAAGATCAAAGCGTTAGCACCCAAATAGTAATGAGATTTTTCCTCTGAAATACAACATTTCGAATTATTGGACGAGAATTATCGAATCTTTGAATAAATTTTAAGGATCATATATTATATTAGTTGAGTGGACACGAGATGATGACCGAATTGAGTAACTTAAAGTGCCTCTTAATAATCTTATTGGATGATTCGCATAGTAAGGGAGATGGCTACCTAATTAGGCTGATCCGTTAATGTCAAGATATATTTAAATTTTTTATTAAATTGAAAGTTAAGTGGTCTTGCAAGTCTCATTACTGTAAATCTGTAATTAAATAGTCTCAAGTTTTTGAATAAAAGTTTAATCTTTTTTATGAATTAAGAAATCTTGGGTAAAAATATTATAGGTAACATTGTATTTGCGTTTAAAAACCAAACGTTTAAGTAACTACAACTAATCAACAGATTTGTTTATTAACTTTTAAAGGAAGAAGGTATCTCAGATATACCAAAGAATCTGTGATCCTTAATAATACTGATGACTAAAATTGGTAGGGAAACATCCAACTGTCACTTACGGATTGAGGAAAAGAGGTTTGTTTCGACATTGATTCCAGGATCTTTCACTCATATTATAACATTTGATTCAACATGTTCTAATAATATATTTCTTTCACGGATAAATACAAAGGGTCATACATTAAAAGGTAAGAGTCGGCTTCCATTATTCATTTATATTCTATACACATTCACCTTTTGGAAAACATTATTTTACCTGAATAAATATTACGGTCAAAAATGTTATATTGCCTGCTTGTGCACGTGATTTTGCTTTCGTAGAATGAATCTCTTCTTTCGACGAAAAGTGTCAGAACATTACTTCTAGAAAGTTATCGGAATCAATTTCTGTTATCTGTAGTAGGAATCCAGGCTGGTAAACAACTACATAGAACATTTTTGTGTATTCTTATAGGCATTTTGTATTCCACAGAGCTTACAGACGAAGGTCTTCAACCAGTGCATTCTACATGCTATGACTTACGGAACCGAAACGTGGACTCCCATGGTATGGCTGGTCAAAATATTCAAAATCGCCAAACATGCTGTGGAATAGGCTCTGCCTGGAACCTCTCTGAGGGATCAAATCTGGAACTTGGTTATTTGGCAGATAACCAAAATTGTTGATATCTATCTAGTTGCTTATTCTATACGCTATCGCTTTTAGAATAAGCATGCTGAAGTGGCAATAGACTGGTCATATTAGCCGTGGAACGAGCGAAGTTCGTCGCAGGATAACTGGTAATAACTTGATGAGACTTGCCGAGAAATGAGCTGCATGGCGTGTGATTGGAGAGACATATGTCTAGCAGTGGACTGCTATAGTTTGATGATTCCCCTGTTGATGACCCTGTTATTTGAGTTGTCCAACACAAAGATCAAGAAAAATACTGGCCGTACTTTTTTTTTGGAAACCGTATTTCTACCGCGCTCCATCCTTGACCATCCGCGGTGCAGTTACAAAAATCAAAGTCTATAAATTCCCGAAATCTATGTTGAAATGAAAAACGCCTTTCGCTTACGTGCTGACATACAGTGTCGAACGGTCACTTGTTCATACCATACCAATTGTTGTCTTGCCAGATCATTCCACTGACGTTTACATTTTCACCGACATTGTCACTTGTCTTGTGCGGTGCTCCTGGATAGACCATGCCTCATCTGATAGTGTTCCGAATGTCCGTTCACCTGCACCCTTGACGTACGAAGGGCCCTAACGTCGCATTAAATGTGGCCAACCACTGGGCTCAAACAGTATAAGAAACATCGACACAAAAAGACAAAGACCTTGTCATGTGTAAGCAAGCAGTAGGCCTCATACACAGTTGTTTTAATATAAGAACTAACCTTATTACCTACCTAATACAAAATCATGTTTATAAGTTAGCAGGTCAAACAACTGGTGTAGATAACTTTAGATTTTGACGTAAAACTAACATTATAATGTTGTTTTTTTGCAGTCTTTCATCAAAATCCATACATAAACACGAGTTTGTGAAATAAGGTAAAATCATCGCTATAAATTCACCAAAATTGTCTCATTACGATTACACACAATGTCTCCTTAGAAGGCAATTATTTCCCGCTTTCCAGGAAACACCTACTCATTATCTAAAATAACACGTATTTCCCATGAAAGTACCACAAAATGTGACATACCACAATACCAAGAGTAATCAGAACGTACAATTGTACTTTATTTAACCATCCAACTTAATTCCATACTGTATTTGCGAAGCACGAAATTACACCAATCCAGTATTGGATTATGGAAATGTGGATACGAATATGCAGATGCCCCGAATTTATAGGATTTTTTGTACTACAAAATATTACATTTTATGAAAACATGTAATACATGTCGATAAAATTGTTCTTTCTTCAATTCTTCGTTCTAATCTTTTTATTTATATAATCATTTATGAATGTCATGGTAATTTATTAGAAAAACGAATTATCCAGAAAATCCATTGTAACTTACATAGCTTCCTGAGTCAGCAACGTGAAGTGTCATTGGGCTGGTCATGTTTGCCGAAAGACCGATGGCCGGTTGAGCAGACAATTCCTGAAAATGAGAACGCGTTTTGAGGGCATAGTGTGGAGTCGATAGCGGACTCCCGGCCACCGTAGGCGCGAGCTTGCGGGTGGCGAGCAATGGGTAGCTCGCCGCCCGGTAAGGACCAAGCTCGGGTCGACGGCGCGTAGTGTTCCACGCGCACCTCAAAGAGATGTCAGCAGCAGTGAAGGGGTCTACTAGGACCGATGCCTGCCGGGGTCGCGTGATTGTTCGAAAGAGATACCGTGACCCTGGCACATGGGCAACTGATGGAACACGGGTGGGTTTTAGTCAGTAAAAGTATGACACGCTCTCCCGCTCCACCCAGAGCGGGAGAAGTCATTTGATGATTTCCCATCCTGAAAAAAAAAGGGCATAGTGTGGGATCATCATCATCAGCAGCCTATATATTCCCACTGCTGGGACACAGGCCTCCTCTCAGTGAGAGGGAGTGGGCCGTAATCCACCACGTAGGCCCAGTGACGAATTCGAAGACATGTGACATCTACCAACCTGTAGACGTCACATGTCTTCGAATTATTGGTTCTAAGACATGGCGGTTTCCTCACGATGTTTTCCTTCACCGTTTTTAGAGCAGTGGTGATGAAAATAATTTACACAAAGTAAAGCGCCTGGTTGGGTTTGAACTCACGACCTACTATTTGTAAGGCACGGTCGTTACCACTGGGTCACCACTATTCTCAAATGTGTGAAGCCCATGATATATCTGAGATGATATAGCTCGGATATGGATTGATAACCCGAAAAGGGCGCCTGGGACAGACTGGATACAGATGGCGGAAGACAGGGTGTTGTGGTGCAGTGGCCTCATGACTGCGATAAGCTGAGTTGGATGATGTTAATTTGGTAATATGCCTTTCAAATCATAGCTGAATAGTACATTATGACGTACTAGTTTATGAAATTTGAGTGAACTTGAGTGATTAGAATACTTATCAATTACACAAGAAGGCATTTTGATGCGGATTTCAAACTGAAATTATCGAGCTGCATCGACATGCGCTGTTTAGACATTGGTTGGCGAGTGAGTGAGTGTCACTGCGTCCAATGAAATTAGATAAGTAGAACTGCTGTCATCAAGAAACATATTGTCTTCCCCTTCTATTATGATACGAAAAAATTATAGTAGTCCTATGGATAGCACATATTAGTATTGAATCTCTTCAAAAAGTAACTCGTGCTCGTGTTAAAATTATTATTTCCCAATCGATTACTCAACATTAACGTTTAAACAAGCGCACACTAACACCTGATACCGACGTCGACGTCGCTTAAACTTTACCTCGAAGGGCTCGACGCGAGAAAACTTTCCCTGAAAAGGGAGTGAAAAGTTACTAATGAACGAACTTCCGCACACGTATGCCCCATGGAAATTAGACATTGTTTCAGCATACTCTTTGTATCTTCACGATCGTTTTCGCGTTGAAGGTAAGAGGGTTGCACTTAGGGTGAATCAAAACAAGTATATAAGACAGAGGATTTTAAGTGGCTTTTTAAGTGCTTCACTGTTTTTGATTACTTATGGGACCCCAAGATGACAGATGATAGTATACCAGGCTACTAGGTGAGTGAGGGTTCAAAAGATAAAGTTCTGCTTCTGAAGAATTAAATTGTGGGTTCGAACCTGGCAACTGAAGGTATGAATTTATCAATATTTTTGTTCCAGAATAATTGTCTAAACGCTTTTTCAATATTTAATGCCTTTCATTTAATTTTATGCCTTTGATGCCTGCATCGGCGCTGGAGCGGTCCGGGAGTCTTACTGCACACTGACGGTAGATCCTCATGCTAGGAACCTAAAGGCTGGACACGCGATGCGATACGACGTATATTTACCGAGTGGTTCCATATAAATGTGGTCAAGTTCTGATTACTGGTTTTTGAGTTAGCTTTCAGTAAAACGTTTATTTTTCCACTTACTTTATGTTGATTAGGTTATAGTAATTTGCTGTCACTGTTATTTACTTAGCAAGTGAAAGTGGGGGTTATATGGTATTTATTTGTATTACTTCCCAACTAAATTGTGAAAAATAAAGTAAATTATAAAAAAAACAACAATGAAAAATAACTATAATTTCAGAAGTCGCTGTCTTTGGTTTTGTATTTTTTTTTTGCCACCTCTTTAAAATATAAGTTATTATTCACTTTTAGCTTTTTATTTTCGAGAGTCGGTTGTTTGTTTTATTTTTTTAAATAATCTCTTGAATCACCGAAATAAATAATTCTCTTCCACAATTACAATTCTTATACCAGACTTTATTGGTACATGAGCTACAACACGCAATACGTATCCCTCACAATTTCACCTCTCATTTACTACTTTCTTATGTCGGCAATTACATTTATAGGCTTGTCTCTGGTGTGTTATCATGTAACTCGGGAGGCGGTTGCTACCGTAATTATGCGAGTATGTTTTCCTTGCTATGGTGTATTAAGGGGTATATTTGAGATGGTACTGGGTTGTTTATAAGAAAGTTTATATATTACAAGCTTCTGCCCGAGACTTTATCCGCGTTAAATTTTTTGTTCCCCCGACCCTTCCCGTCGCATCGAATTGCCTACCCGTGCGATTTTCCCCGTTTTTGCAACATTTTTCATTACTGCTCCACTCCTCTTAGTTATAGCGTGATGTCATATAGTCTATAACCTTTCTCGATAACTAGGGTACCCAAGACAAAAATATTTTTTCAATTCGGACCAGTAGTTCCTGAGATTAGCGCGTTCAATCAAACAAACAAACAAATAAACTCTTCAGCTTTATAATACTAGTATAGATGGTTTATGTCTTGTTAAAACAAAGTCTTGCTTAGTTCGAAAATTCTCAGTTATTTTCTTATGTTTGGCTTTAAGTTTATTATTTCATTGGAATAAGAATCAATCATAACTCGCTTTACAAAATCCTATATTATAGAAAATAGTTGAAGTAGAACCATTATGGTATTGCAAGAGATATTGAGTGCAATTTTAAAGCAATGGAAGGAAAAAATCCCATTTTCATTACGAATGTCAACAAAAAACGATGACTGATGACATCACTTCGTATTTTTGTCTTTGCAGAATAAATTCCGGTCAAGTACTGTAATTACAGACACAATTAAAAAACGATTGTTTGCATACCAAATGTGGTTTCTCAGGGACTTAGAGGTTAAAAACAATAAAGGTCAATGTGCCTATTTTTTTTCTTATAGTGATACATGACATTCTAAGCGATAATTTTAGTTCACTACACGAAGTAAATAAAATTCTAAGATACGAGAAATCGAACCTAGGAAAAACGAAATCAGAAGATCAAATGAATTAGTGACCCAATATTTTACATAATGGCATGGGTTTCCGGGAAAATACTCGGCCTTATCGTAAATAAATACATCGTGCTGCATTTGAAGAATGCGGAGGTTACGTTTTGAAAGCCGATAATATCCAAAAACCTCACTGCAAATCAAATAAAATTGTGTATTTATTATGTATATTTTAAACATTTTTTGTGTGAAAAAATCAATTTACCGTAATAACGAAGTTGTTAAGCAAATGACTATCGAATAAAGTATCATATTCGATAGGAATCCATTTAACACAAACGTTTATTTTACTCAAATTCCAGCAAGTTTGAAAAGAAGAAAAAAAACATATTAATGTATAAAGATCGAACTGAAACAAAAGTTTTGTTTTAGCGTGGTTTCACTAAAAATACTTCAATATTCTTATTCATCGAGCCTGATTCTTAATAACTTGTGTAATGTATTCGTGGTATCTTGAACATTGTCAAGCTGAGTATTTAAATAAAAGCCCCCTTCCTATCTTCAACTCTGCTGTGCCGAACAGGTCCGCCATGGTCATGTATTTGAACCTATATCTAATTTCACATTGTGAAAGCAATAAATATAATAAGTAATGAGTATAACAATTATGCAATTACGGCATATTATCTTTTGCATGGAGGGCGGAAAATATTCCAAGGGAACGTACTACCGGAATAAAAAGTAATCATCATCTCAACCGCAAGACGTCCACTACTGGACATGGGCCTCCCCCTATTTGGGGGGCTTTGCCATAATCGCCACGCTTGACAAGCGGGTTGGCGATCGCAGTATGATGGTAAAATGTATAGAGAACGCTGCTGCCCATTCTCTAGTAAATCCCTTAGTCGCCTTTTACGACACCCATGGGAAGAAATGGCGTGATGCTATTCTTTATTTCCGGCACCACACGGGACTGTCCGGCATCACACGGGACAGGAATAAAAAGTAATAGTAAGTATGTATCAATCCAGGCTATAAACTATCTGGACGGTCTCCCACAAAATGGCCCGATGACCCCGTGAAGGCCACAGGAATCCGCTGGAACCTAGAAGAATCGAACAGAATTGCCCGAAAGAACGAGAGAGAGACCTATGTTCACAGTGAACGTCTTTCGGCTGAAGTGATGATAAAACAACCCACACTGGGCCCGCGTGGTGGATTATGACCCACTCCCTCTCACCAAAAATAGGTCTGTGTCCCAACAGTGGGAACATTATAGGCTGATGATGATGATGTGATGATAAACTATATGTGTGTCAAATCCAAATCCGTTCAGCCGTTTTTGTGTGACTGAGATACAAACATTTAAACATTTATACATACAGACTTTGACATTTATAATTTTAGCGGGATAGAGTTATAGTAGAATTCCAGCTGTTTAAGTAGTGTTCTCGTCTCTGTTATACGACCTCTGTGTCTTTTACTATAATCGACGTTTACTCATCGAGCTGTGTTTCATTCACCTTCTTCTTCCTTCTTCTTCTACTTAATGCTATAAAATCTACTATGAGGTAAGAGGTGTCATCTTACCTCCATAACCCAGTTAATGGGTAAAATAACGGCAGTCACTCCATGTTAAATACTGGGTTTTGCTGCATCTAATTAGACAAGCTGAATCCAATTTAGTTGCGAAAAGGCTAGTCAGATGATGTGGGGTTAACTGTTGTAACTAAAAAAACTAACTGAAATTATGAGAGCAAGCAGATTCCTTGTTAAACAGCGTTTTCACTTAGTGTTCGGAGTGAGCAAATATTCGTTTGCAAGGTAAACGGTAAGAGCAATCAAAACCTTGCGCGCACGAACTGTTGTAGAATGAATGTTTAGAACCTATTTATGTTCTGACAACTTGCCGAGATATCCGTTCATAACAGTAAGTAAAATCACACCTATATTTAAAACTAATAACAGAGCAATATTCCTGTGTAAATTATATTATTGACTGCTTTTTTTTTTTTTGGATGGGAAATCATCAAATGACTTCTCCCGCTCTGGGCGGAGCGGGAGGGCATGTCAGACTTTTACTGACTAAAACCCACCCGTGTTCCTTCAATTGCCCATGTGCCAGGGTCACGGTATCTCTTTCGAACAATCACGCGACCCCGGCAGGCATCGGTCCTAGCAGACCCCTTCAGTTTTGCTGACATCTCTTTGAGGCGCGCGTGGAACACTACGCGCCGTCGACCCGAGCTTGGTCCTTACCGGGCGGCGAGCTACCCATTGCTCGCCACCCGCAAGCTCGCGCCTACGGTGGCCGGGAGTCCGCAATCGACTCCCGACGCCCGGGGCGTCTCCTCCTGCGGCGGCTAGGGACGTGAGGGCGCAGAGACTGCCACTCCCTCACGCGCCCCGCCTCCTCCTTCGCGAGCATTACTGCTTCGCAGAAGGAGGTGACGGCTTCCTATTCCCTCTCGCTCCGTACCATGGCTCGCACCAGGGCTGGACGCGAGAGGTCGCCGCCGCCGATCGCCTCCACGAGGACACGGCGGTGCTCCGCCCAGGCAGGGCACACCTCCACCGTATGTTCCACCGTATCCTCCAGACGATCCTCGCAATGGAAACACCCGGACGTATCCTCCCGCTTTATCCTGAACAGGAACCCACCGAAGCACCCATGCCCGGTGAGAACCTGCGTCAGGCGGAAAGTGAGGACGCCGTGGCGCCTCTCTATCCACTCCTCAAAGAGGGGACTTACCGCCGCAATTGTGGCGTGCCCAGCACTGGGTTGCGACAATCGTACCCGCCATGTCGCCATGAGATCACACCGGAGCTCTGTCCGCCGTGCCGCGATTTGTCGCGGCAGCGGAGTTTCGCCCCGGCGTTTCGCCTCCTCGCGCCACTCCCACATGTGGGATTATTGACTGCTTAGCATCGAATCGCTATGATAGGTACCAACAATTAAACAGATAAAATACAGTTTTTAAAAATGTTATGTTTATTTTAACATTTTATAAACCTCGCTCACAGCAGCTTTGTGATCTTCTTATCGCCTGGAAAGGATTTTTTACTGCTTCTATTCGTATATTTTATTTTATTCTAGGAAATCTATGATCTATTATGAAATTTTTTCTATGTATCCACTGCTGGGACTGAAAATTTCTGGTGTCCTTCTCAAAATTCTCCTGCCCTTATACCAAAGTGTGTCTTTTCTTCCCTATTAGTCGTCATCTCAGTATTCACGCCCTTTCTATCCATATCATAATTCACTCAGTTCATCCATCATTTTTGTGTTGTCCTTCATATAAAATTACTTTTGTTTCTGCTCGTGGGATCGCGTTGTTATTCAGAACTACGACATGGATTTGGATTATTTTTACCATCATTAATAGAATTACCTTCTTTTACTTAATAATTTATAAATCTCCATGATTTATCAAGCCGTACAAATCAGAGGTGAGTTGCATATATGCCATAAATGAATTGAAAAACAACTAAAACACAACCGGTAGCAAACGCAATCAACATAATAAGTCTCCCAAAGCAGTTCTTCCATTCTGAATCCGAATCCGTTAGTCAG
The DNA here is from genome assembly GCA_932294355.1 of Aporophyla lueneburgensis. Taxonomy (NCBI): domain Eukaryota; kingdom Metazoa; phylum Arthropoda; class Insecta; order Lepidoptera; family Noctuidae; genus Aporophyla; species Aporophyla lueneburgensis. The sequence goes on along the minus strand of OW028737.1, from coordinate 31,971,548 downwards.
GTGATTGGAGATGTATACCCCTCATTAATACCAACAACTGCGTTGTTCCTACTTTCTTTACTTTTCCCTTCTTGCCAACTACCGTTATCTGGGTCATTTGGGTAACAGTAGTCTTATTTCAGAGCACTTTCTTTGAGGGTAGATAGTAACTTCAATATTATTGTACAGAAGTAAAGTCGAGGTGTAAATAAATGAGCGAATCAGATCAATTTTGACATGAGTCGTGCAATATTTTTATTTAATAAACTATACTAACATCAAGACATCGAAAAAGTCAGAATTGGAACGCGTTAGCAGGATATTGTAGTTTCGTGAGGTAAAAATTAAAAAAAAAAAATTGAAAAAGTTTTCAGATATTATTTCGTCTGGGTATCCAATCTCTTGTCAAGAGAGAGAGAGAGAGAAGGGAGGGGCCCTTCACATAAAATTTGCGCTTAACAGAGGTAGTAACATTCTGCAATGAATAAGAATAAAATCCACTCACTTGGCTGGGTACATTAACTTATGCATACCCTGTTTAAAGCTACTCTTTCGGGACAAACATCACAATAGTGATGTTAGTACTTATTTGCAAATTGTGTCCACCTTTCCGCCCTTGACCTTCTTAATAAAAAATGGTTTCATTGCGAACCTTCATAGGTAATGAGCCCCCGAACCTTGAATATAAAGTGGGCATTTGGCACAAACACTCAACATCACTCACTGATTGCCAAGTTTGCGGTACAACTTTTGTTTAGGAACACATTAGACATGCATATGTACATAAGCGCTTTATGGCGATGGGGTAAGGTTGAAAGTTGGATAATACGTTTTTTGGGAGAATTTGACGTGTATGGTAAATGCAAAGACATTAGTATCTACTTATTTGGCCGCCTTCAAATCAGAATTTATTAGTGATGCGCACGAAAATGACTTATGTTTGCCAGATTTCTAGCTTGAGTTAGGTTCTTTTACCTAAAAACAGTACAGTTTACTATTTGAAACAAGGAAATTTAAGTAGAAGTTAAATAATACTGTACAATGTTATATATTTGTATAGCTTATAAATAAAAAGGTAACTAGAACTAGGGCTAGTGCAAAACATTATAGACACTTCGACTTTCGCAAAGGCGCGAGAGTGGTTTCACCTGTGACTTTGACATTGCAAAAAGGTTTTATAAATAACGTATAACATACACAGCTAAAAGAATAAAGAGATCCTTCCATCCACACGTCCAGACATCTCAGCACAAATTGAAAAAGGTCTAAGGTAGTGCTATAAATTTATCCGTTACCGGAGGCCAGTTATAAATAAAAAATGGAGCAATTATTATTTTACGTGTGGGCCATTCAATATACCGCGGCTAATATTATGAGGACGATGGGTCTGGTGAAATGCCAGATAGACAGCTAGCCCGTGGTACACTAAGATATGGCTTTAGCCCGTGTTGCCTTACTATTTAGGACACGACGCTCGAAACCAAATCTATACTTCTATACTAATATTATAAAGCTGAAGAGTTTGTTTGTTTGTTTGATTGAACGCGCTAATCTCAGGAACTACTGGTTCGAATTGAAAAATTCATTTGTGTTGAGTAGCCTATTTATCGAGGTAGGCTATAGGCTATATAACATCACGCTACAACTAAGAGGAGCGTAGCAGTAATGAAAAATGTTGCAAAAACGGAGAAAATTTATTCCTTTTGAGAGTTTCCGTTGCGTGCGCTGCGTAAACGGTTAAAGTAACGCAAAAATCATGTATGACGGAATTATTCCTTTAAAAAAGTTAAAAAAAAAGTCTGCGAGAGCATATGTCTATCTTTTAAGGTTGACTCACTATAACTCAAAAGGAGCGAGCACCAACGAAAAGTGGACGAAAACTAGCAGGCATATCGATGCGACGGGAAGGGTCAGGGGAGCAAAAATTTGACGCGAACGAAGTCGCGGGCAGAAGCTAGTCCTAATATAACTGTCTCGATACCAATGTCACTAATTATAGTGTGCATATTGAGTCCCAAATTACCGCCATAAGAAATAACTAGTATTTTCTCCAGGTTATCACGGATCACGGATGAGACTACAATTTACATAAATATAGATTCCGCTCGCAAGTTACACGAGTAAGAATATATTAGGAGCAAGTCGGCCAATATTAGCAGAACTAATTCAAGCAAAAGGTTTCCACGAATGAATAGATTCATCAGCATAAAATTAAGAATCCCTCAAAGGCTGCCTGTGTAACAATTGTTTAAGGTTTTCGTACAATTAACTTGAATTATAAAGAATTCGTTTAATTGGCCGTGTCGACGCCGAAGCCATATTGGCCGCAAATATTGTGTTAGCTAAAAGTGTTGTCTTTAAAAGTTGGCGTTGTATCACCTCGCCAATATTGCCCTTTAGGTGATTTTTGAGTAAGCTTAACGAGTTTCGAGTCAAAGGGATTCGCTGAACACTTTCTCTTTAGCCCCTTCAACGTTTATTTATCGTGTGTACACAGAGCAGAGGGGAACGACTTAATATATTATGAATGTGCAAATTGACTCATCTTGACATTATTTTGACTACGTTGGCGTTGGTGTCAATATACGACCAACCAGAAGCAACATTTAATATATTTCTTAGAAAATTCAAGCCATTCCTCCAAATTGAGTGTTGTTATCCAACCTTTTCACTTTTGCTCTGAGCAAAAAATGGCGGTATTTATATTTTCCCTCCGCTGGGTATTAAACCCAATTGTGTCTGAAAATTGAGATGGACGATTAGTTTTTTTAGGATATTTTGCAACGGAAGTGGTGTTTTTTGAGGCAATGTGAATTTTTTAAATAATTAAACATACAAATGTAACAAAAAATCTTGTAGCAGTCACTCTAACAGGCCTCATAGTAATTAAGTATAGCTTATGCATAATCACCCTGTAATATTCCCGGTGCAAGGACACAGGTCCTTTATGTGAGAAGGCGAGGACCATAATCCAGCACGCGGGCCCAGTGCGGGTTGATAGATGTCACATGACTTCGAATTCCAGGTTCTAAAACATCCCGGTTTCCTTACGATGCTTTCCTACACCGTTTTAAGAGTAGTTGTGACGAAATTAAATACACTAGTAAGTTAGAGCCGATCCCAATAGATCACCATTGCTCAGTATTTAGTCGAACAAGAAAACAATTTTACAAAGTTTACACTGGTATATTCTCCAAATGTAACTGTAATTGACAATAATACTATTAATAATGTTGATGGAAATATTCTGAACGTTAAATATTAAATGTATTATAATATACAGTTGGTAGTGACTAAAAGCGTGTTCTGTATTTTACATCAAATATTGGTGAGCCGCATCTCAAAGATTCATGCCATTAGTAGATTGTGTAAGTACTAAAGTAAACCGCATTTCAAAGATTAAGGAATTGGGGGAGACCGTTTGTAATTTGCAAGTTAAGTCAAAGTGTACCTGGTATCTGCTAATTGTGTAGATTTTGGCACAAAATTTGCAATGACATTTTTAGGGTTCCGTTGCCAAATGGCAAAAAACGGAACCCTTATAGATTCGTCATGTCTGTCTGTCTGTCCGTCCGTATGTCACAGCCACTTTTTTCCGAAACTATAAGAGCTATGCTGTTGAAACTTGGTAAGTAGATGTATCTATTCTGTGACTCCGCATTAAGATTTTTACACTAAAGAAAACTAAACAAAACAAAACAAAATTTATTGTAAAGATTTTTACAATAAATTTTGGGGTTCCCCATACATAGAAATGAAACTCAAAATTTTTTTTTTCATCAAACCCACGCGTGTGGTTATCTATGAATAGGTCTTCAAAAATGGTATTGAGGTTTCTAGTATAATTTTTTTTTTAACTGAATAGTTTGCGCGAGAAACACTTCAAAAGTAGTAAAATGTGTGTACATAACTATGTACATAACTATGTAAACTTCCACCGAAAATTAGTTTGAACGAGATCTAGTAAGTAGTTTTTTTTTAATACGTCATAAATCTTAAACCGCAGTTTACCTTTCATTCAATCAACTCAAATATAAAAATAAAAAAAACACAGTTATTTTCATAAACATAAACCTTATGCATAAACCGAGATAACCTACAGGTTTGTACGGAACCCTCGGTGCGCGAGTCCGACTCGCATTTGTTTATGTTTGGTGTTAAATAACAGCTGCACATGTCGATCGAATTGGTTAATCTACGCTTTACATGGTTGGTCCGGGAATGGGTGACCGTCTTTACATATAAAGAAACCGCTAACGACTAAAGTGCTTTCCGCAGCACGTAGGGGCCGTACAGTACGTAGCTTGCGGGCGGTGAGCAATGGGTAGCTCGCCGCCCGGTAAGGACCAAGCTCGGGTCGACGGCGCGTAGTGTTCCACGCGCGCCTCAAAGAGATGTCAGCAGTACTGAAGGGGTCTGCTAAGACCGATGTAACTTTTAATAAATGTGTTGATTTGGGATCTTTTCCTGACCTCATGAAGAGCAGTAAAGTCATACCATTATTTAAAACAGGTAATAAAAATAACGTTGGCAATTTTAGGCCCATTTCTATCTTACCTGCATTTAGTAAAATATTTGAAAAGTTAATACTCAAGCAGTTGCTAAGACATTTTAATTTAAATAGCCTCCTTCATAATGAGCAATATGGCTTTACAAAAGGTCGTTCGACAACAGATGCGGGTGTTGCTCTGCTGAAACGTATTTTCAACGCATGGGAGAACTCGCAAAATGCTATCGGAGTTTTCTGTGATCTCTTCAAAGCTTTTGATTGCGTTCACCATGACACATTTTTGCGTAAACTACGTCATTACGGTGTTCAAAACGAAGCTCTCAGTGTCATAAGTTCTTATTTGCAAAATAGGCACCAATGTGTAGATGTCAATGGTGTAAAATCTTCCGGGCTACTAGTTCAGTTAGGTGTACCTCAAGGATCAATACTGGGTCCATTCTTATTCTTAGTGTATATTAATGACTTACCATTTTATTTAAAGAATATCTGTGACATTGTACTATTTGCTGATGATACCTCACTTATCTTTAAAGTAGACAGAAATAGACAAGATTTTGACGACGTAAATAGTGCACTCTCAATGGCTACAGAATGATTTACCACAAATAACCTAGTTCTCAATGCTAAGAAAACGAAATGTATAAAGTTCGCCTTACCGAATGTTAGGAATCTGGGACCCAATGTCGTTTTAGATAATGAGGTGCTTGAAACTGTACACTCGGCGGTTTTTCTGGGCATAACAGTAGACGCCAAACTTCAGTGGGGATCACATATATCAACCCTAGCGGGAAGGCTCAGTTCGGCCGCCTACGCAGTAAGGAAAGTTAGACAGTATACGGACGTTGATACAGCTCGATTAGTCTATTTTAGTTATTATCATAGCATAATGACCTACGGCATTCTGCTGTGGGGCAAAGCCGCGGACATTCAAAATATTTTTGTTCTTCAAAAACGAGCTGTTCGAGCGATTTACCAACTAGGTGCTAGAGTTTCTCTGAGAGATTTGTTTAAAGATATTGGTATTCTTACGGTGCCATCACAATTCATCTTCGCCAACATCTTATATATTAGGCAAAATATACACCTGTACACTAAAAACAGTGATATTCATAATATTAATACTAGAAATAAGGACAAACTACGTGCTCCCTTTCACCGGCTTCATAAGGTTCATAATTCTTTTGTTTGTCTTGGTATTACCTTTTATAACAAGCTTCCCCCTGCTTTACTAGATTTACAGTTTAATGAGTTTAAAGCTAAAGTAAAATCCAACCTTTGTTCAAAGGCATATTATTCTATCAACGACTACTTAAACGATAAGAATAGTTGGTCGCTGTGATTAACTCAAGACAAACTCAAGACAATGTTTATGTTCTTTCAATCCAGAATTAGCTTTCCTACTGACAGTTTATATGGGTAGTTCATATAATTGTTTTTTATTGATTTTTTTATTTAACAGATTTTGTTAATTTATTTATTTATTTTTATTTTCTTTTAATTTCATTTATTGTGGACATAATCTACTCATTACAATGATTTTAAATGAGTTGTATTGCAACATGTAGTTAGCTAGCGACCTCGTCAGCTGTTCATAATATTCTTGCCTGACCAACCGGCAGCAAGTTCGTCATGCTCCCTTAGATGTCATTGCTTGCGGTAGCGTCGGGGGTCGGGTTACCACCTTCCCTCAAATATGGCGAGGGGGGTAATGGCTGACCTTTGCGTTATGCTCGTGAACGGGTGCTGCTTGTGGTGACTGGTCGTCTTGCTGACCATGGTTATTGTTATTTGTATTAACTGTTATTTTATTCTACTCCGGAGGTGCTAGTTTAACTATTGTAACTTCAACTTAGCTATATGCATCAATGTATGTATATGGATCATTTTGCATCGTTGAACATGTAAGCGGGCACGCCCTTTATGCCTGGAGGCTTTATTTAGTTTTTAAGTTTTGTTTACATTTTTGTTTTATTATTTCAGCTTGACTCTAGTTTTCAATTTTTTTTGTTGGTATATTGGCGTGTGCTAGCTGACATATGGCGAATAATGTATGTTTTGTTTTATAATATTAATTACTTACACAATATTGTATAGAATCAAGTTCTTCTAACTTAACAGACAGCTGTGCTGCTGGGGAGTTTGTTCCGCCACTTCTTCTTCCCAGCTACAGCACTAGGAAGTGTCGAAGGGTGGGCGTTTTGGGAGGACTGTCTTTTGTAACTTTGACGTTCAAAAAGTGCTGACTCTCAGCCTAGTTTGAATAAATGACTTTTGATTTTGATTTTGATTTTGATGCCTGCCCGGGTCGCGAGATTGTTCGAAAGAGATACCGTGACCCTGGCACATGGGCAACTGAAGAAACACGGGTGGGTTTTAGTGAGTAAAAGGCTGACATGCCCTCCCGCTCCGCCCAGAGCGGGAGTAGTCATTTGATGATTTCCCATCCAGAAAAAAAAAAACAAAAGGGGGTCTAAAATCATTTCGTGAAATTCATGGTCACAGTTTGCACGTCTTTGTCCCGGCCACCTTATATATAGCAATGAGAGAGCGTACCTTTGTGCGTGCATTGTGGCGTACTTCAATGCGTATAATTAATATTGTTTCTACCACAAGTACCACTTCCTACATCCTATTTTGAAATAATTAACCAAATAAGGCACACAAACATGGAAAACGTTTGAAATTGAACAGATAATGATAATGCTCTTTACAATGCCTGCGGACATGAGTAGTATGAACACTGATGAGCTGTATGCCATTTCAGTGGAGATAATACTGCAAATGTACTAAATTCATTCTGTAAATATTGTAATTAGTCGGTTGAATACAGGTCATTTGAAATTACGAATTCTGATTTTGAAATGGCACTTTTGAATTTGTACTTTGTCATAGAATTGTTATGACTGCAATCTGTGTGTTTGACTTTGGCTATTCTCATAAACTAACAACTTTCTGCGGCTGTCAATTAACAAAATTATAATATACACAGGTGAGATTAGTACCGTTGGGAATTTTCTGACAATCTATTTTTTCAATAAAATTAACACTCATTAACTAAGTTACTTCATAAGTTAAGCTAGGTTTAATTGTTAGTTATATCGCCTAACTGAATATTACATAACACATTTAGTGTAATGACTACATGGCGTGAGTAATCATCAGCAGCCTATAGTGTGCCCACTGCTGGCACAGAGGTCTCTTGGTGAAAAAGAGTGGGCCATAATCTACTACGCGGGCCCAATGCTGGTTGGTACATGTCACATTTCTTCGAATTTTTGGTTTTAACACAATGAGTGCCAAACACAGATTGATGGTTAATCCGATATAGCCACAGATTTAGAGGTATACAAAATTTTAGTAGCAAGCACGCGATATCGCGTGATCGGCCACAATGCAGAGCCGATGAATCACGCGTTATCGCGTGATTTGTCATCGCGTGTATCCGCACGATGTATTCTTTCACCGTTTTGAGAGCAGTAATTATGAAATAATTTACACAAAGTCAAAGGCCTGCTTGGGTTCGAACACATGTCCTACAACTCGTATGTCACGGCCGTTACAACTTGGCCACCACTGCGCTGCTTTTACGAGTAACATCTGAAGGAAAGTCTCGTTCATCCTGGAAGTAACATTCTTGTGTTTATATTGTGTAGTATCCACTTTGCAACTCCGGTAACTATCTATTTTATTACAATTTTGACACCAGAGAAGATAAAAATCTAATGATTTTTTTTCTTTAAAAAGGGTAAAATTTAAGTACTTGTTCAGCTTTTCATGTACGTACATACATCAATTTTTCCGTAATTACAGGGCTGATTAACATGACTCTTTTACATTTGATCTGTGCGGTGATGCCATATAAATTTGGCTAACGTTGCTTCAGTAGTTTACGAGCTAGCTTCATGTTGCTCTCTACACGTATGCGTAGGTTTCAAACAGGGAACCCAGTTACAGCTACATAAACATGAATTCCCCCAAAGGTTTTATCAACAGCTCGAAGCTAATACCAACTAAGCTATCCGTTCAATCAAGTTGAATGAACTAAGCAAGAGCGGTGTATCCTAACTTCAAATTAGGATAACCGAGACCAGTAAAGTTTAGGATTAGGTAGCAAACTTCGAGAAACCTGGAGAGTGCGATTGAATATTCATTGATGTGTTTAGGTATAGTAATTAAAGCCGATACCTTTGTATTCACAGGCCGAATATTTAAACGTGGATCAAATTGAAGGAGGTTATTCAATATTTATTGTTTGATTTTGTCTTTAACTAAATGGTAAAAATAACGGTGTTGAAAGAAAGCCTTCGAAAATTCAAAATGTCAAAATTCAATTTGTTGCAATTCGACTTTTTCAGGAAATGCTCTTAGAGCGCCGTACTGATGATTTTTATGGTTCCGTTGCCAAATGGCAAAAAACGGAACCCTTATAGATTCGTCATATCTGTCTGTCTGTCTGTCTGTCCGTCCGTATGTCACAGCCACTTTTTTCCGAAACTCTAAGAGCTATGCTGTGGAAACTTGGTAAATAGATGTATTCTGTGAACCGCATTAAGATTTTCACACTAAAATAGAAAAAAAACAATAATTTTTGGGGTTCCCCATACATAGAACTGAAACTCAAAAACTTTTTTTTCATCAAACCCATACGTGTGGGGTATCTATGAATAGGTCTTTAAAAATGGTAATGAGGTTTCTAAAATCATTTTTTTCTAAACTGAATAGTTTGCGCGAGAGACACTTCCAAAGTGGTAAAATGTGTCCCCCCCCCCCCCCCGTAACTTCTAAAATAAGAGAATGATACAACTAAAAAAAATATATGATGTACATTACCATGTAAACTACCACCGAAAATTGGTTTGAACGAGATCGAGTGAGTACTTTTTTTTTAAAACGTCATAAATCGTAAACCGCAATTTACCTTACATTCAATCAACTGAAATATAAAAATTAAAAAAAACATTTATTTTTAAACCGAGAATACCTATAGGTTTGTACGGAACCCTCGGTGCGCGAGTCCGACTCGCACTTGGCCGGTTTTTTATGAATTTAATTCTGTGAATACATACAACAGTGAGCAAATGGCAAAAAACGGAATCCTTATAGATTCGTCATGTCTGTCTGTCTGTCCGTCCGTGTATGTCACAGCCACTATTCTCCGAAACTATAAGAGCTATGTTGTTGAAACTTGGTAAGTAGATGTATTCTGTGAACCGCATTAAGATTTTTATACTAAAATGGAAAAAAAAACAATAAATTTTGGGGTTCCCCATCTATGTTCTATGTTATGGGGTTTTGGTTTCCGCACTTAATCCTTTGAGTGGACCATTGTGCGTGGGCCATGGCGGCCGTCGGTATTACTCCAACCAGCCCACCTCCCTCCAGAAGTTTATAATGTCTCTTGGTCTACTAAGAACGTCCGTGTAAGATTTGGGTGTCCCGAGGGTATCTGTCCTAATCTGGGTGACGCCTGTACATTCGAAGAGTACATGCGCAACGGTTTCCTCAGCTTCCATGCAGGCCCTGCACAGGGGGCTGTCCGTTATGCCTATTGTGTAAAAGTGTTTGTTTAGCGGGCAGTGTCCTGTGATGGTGCCTATCATCAGACGCAGACCATCCCTGTCCAGGCGTAGCAGACGTCTGGTTAGCCTGCCATCCGGGGATGGCATAGCTTCCCTGGACTGCCTGCAGCCTGGTGCCGAGGTCCACCAGCTCTCCGCTTGTATGTGGGTAAATTCCTGCAGCCACCTGCGTAGCTGGTTGAAGGGGATGGGCACGATGGGCTCGGGGCCGCAGACTGACGCGCTGGATGCCTTTCTGGCCAGTTCGTCAGCAGCATCATTGCCTAGTGATCCACTGTGTCTTTTTATCCATTGCAGTGTCACTTTGTTGCGATTAGAAACTGTAACCCGTTCTAATGCATTATGACATTCTAGTGTAAGGCTCGAGGTTATGTATTGTTTGCCCGAGTGGTCGTTTTGTTCTTCTGTGAGTATAACGTCGTCGTGCTTTTGAAAGAAGTGTAGTTTTGGGGTTTTATCGCAGGGTGATGCCATCATTGGTTGTCGCTTGATCGCATCGTCCCTAATGCGTGAGTGCTTGACCCTCGAGTCATTGCTTAGGGTCCCTGCTATGTTCAGTCTTAGGGCAGCCAGGGCAGCCTCCTCCCGCACGATTAGGTGTAGAGGTGGTAGCCCAAGCATTACCTGTAGGGCAGCGGTGGGTGTAGTCCTCATGCAGCTAGTGATGGCTACACAAGCGAATCGCTGCACCTTTTCAAGGTCTTTTTGGGCTGTGCTCAGGTCTGTTCTGGGCCACCAGACTATTGAGCCGTATGTAATAATTGGTCGAATAACTGTGGTGTATAGCCAGTGGGTGACTTTGGGGCTGATTCCCCAATTCCTGCCAAGCATTCTCTTGCACTGCCACAGGGCTATGCTGGCTTTTGTAGTAATGTAGTTGGTGTGCTTTGCCCAATTCAGCTGTTTGTCCAAGAATATGCCCAGGTATTTGGTTTCAGTTGATAGGCTGAGGGTGGTGCGAAACAGTTGTGGCAGTTTGAGTTTCGCGAGTTTTCTCTTTTTTGTAAAGAGGATCATCTCGGTTTTTGTGGGGTTTACTGATAGTTGGTGTTTATTGCACCAGTCCTCTACTATTTTCAGGGCTTGGCGCATGAGGTGGCATAGGGTGTTTTCATGGGTGCCTTTTATTATTATGGTTACATCATCGGCGTATCCTATGGTGAAATAACCTTTATCGTTGAGTGTTTTGATGAGGCTGTCTACGACCAGGTTCCATAGAAGTGGCGAGAGGACGCCCCCTTGCGGGCAGCCCTTCGCCACTACCGCCCTTGTAGTGTCGTTCACTGTAACTTGTACAGCTCTCAATTTGAGCATGTTGGTAATCCACCCGCTCAAGGTCGGGTTTATGTTGTGTCTGTCGAGAGCCGTGCTGATACTATTGAACATAGTTTTGTCGAAAGCGCCTTCTATGTCAATGAAAACCGCCAGTGCTGAGCATTTGTGGTCCACTGCGCATTCAATTTTAGAGACCACGCTATGTAGCGCAAACTCTGTTGATCTGCCCGTGGAGTACGCGTGCTGTTGTTTGTGAAGCGGTTTTACTCGGAGAGGTCCGTCTCGGATATGTCTATCGCAGAGTCTCTTGAGGGTTTTTAGTAGGAAGGATGTGAGACTTATAGGCCTATAGGCCTTTGGTTGTGTATAGTCGGGTTTGCCTGGCTTGGGTATGAAAATGACTTTCACTTCGCGCCACGCTAGGGGTATGTATCTGAGTGCAATGCAGGTCCGGTAGATCTCCACCAAGCATGGTATCAGGTGGTCAGCTCCCCACTGTAGGAGGGCTGGAAAAATGCTATCCAGCCCTGCAGATTTGTAGGGCTGAAAGGTGTCAATGGCCCACTTTATCCTTTCTTCTGTTACCATACTTTGTGCCCTGGACCAATCTAGGTTTGTTGGGGTCCATTCTGGTTCAGCTTCCCACGTCCTGACTGACCTCTTGGAGGTTACAGCCGGGGAAGTGGGTTTCCAGGAGAACCTTACTGGTTTCGTGGTCACTTAGTGTGTATGAGTTGTCGGGTTTTTTGAGCGCACCAAGGGTTCGATCCTGATCAGTCGAGAGGATTTTTCTTACCCTTGCGGCTTCGTTGTTGGTTTCGATGGATTCGCAGAATTTCCGCCATGCTGCCTTTCTGGCAGTTCTGATCTGCTTTTTGTATGTGTATTGGGTTTCTTTGTATTGCTCCCAGTCGTCCGGGAGCCTTGTGTTTTTGGCCCTGTTGAATTGTTTGCGTAGTGTATCTCTGAGTTTACTAAGGTTGGCGTTCCACCAGGGATTTCTCTCGCTGTTGTTTCGTGGCGCCCTTAGTTTGCAGCATGCATGGTATGCTTCGATTAGGTATTTGGATAGTTTTCTGACGGTGTATTCTAGTTGTTCGGGGGTTTTTACTGTTACTCGTGATAGATGTCTAGCTAGTAGGGAGCCCAGGAGGCGTTTGTACTCGGGCACATTAGTGCGCCGCGGGTTACGTTTCGGTACGGGTTCCCTAGTGTGGGTAGTTAGTGTGAATCGGATTCTTCTGTGGTCGGAACAGGATGGTTCATCCGAGACGTGCCAGTTTGTGATGAGGTTTGTCGCGTTTTCTGTAGCAAGCGTCAGGTCAATGATTGTTTGTCCTCGGACTGTGACCCAAGTTGGTTCAGAGCCTCGGTTAAGAATGTTAAGGTTAGTAGATAATAAATAGGTGGATAGTACCTCTCCTCTAGAGTTCGGCGAGTCGCTACCCCAGAGCGGGTGGTGGGCGTTGGAGTCAGTGCAGATGATCAGGTCCAGTTTGGCACGTTCGCAGTGCTGCACTAGGTCGGCCATCTCCTTTGGCGGGCAGTTAGCGTCCTCGCCTGGCATATATACCGAGGCTAGTACGACGTCTGGAACGTTACCATCGGTCTGGAGCCTGACTGCTGTCAGGTCTCTGAAACAGAATTGAGTGAGTGGTGTGGTAGGGATTTCTTTGGGTATGTAGGCGCAGGTTCGTGGTTTGTCTGCGCCGTGTGTGTTGAGAATTAGCTTACCTCCGATGTTACTGAGGCCGCAGATTCTGTTGTTCCTGATCCACGGCTCTTGGATCAGTGCGATGGTTCGGGGCTTAACCTCCAGAGCTCTGCGTAAGTTGGCCGTGGCAGTTTGGCTGTGTTGGAGGTTGGTCTGGATGACATGTATGGGCGTTGACGGTGGTGGGGTGAAGTTAGTCTGAGCCGCATCCATCGGAAAGACTTTCCTCTACTTCCACCCTGAGCTGGTCTTCGTGTAGGTCACCCGGTGACGAGGCGAGTAATCGTTCGTTCCAGCCGGGTGATTAGGGCGGTAAGGTGTCGCTGTCGTCCTCCATTGCTGCTCGGGCCATGACCTGCTCGAGTTGGGCAACGTCGGTGTCAGTCGTCTGTGTCTGTGTCAGTGGTTGTGCGGTTGTCACGTCAGTGCTGTCGGTCTTGGTGACAGAGGGTAGGGTCGTGGGCCAAAAGCGCACGTATATCGACCCAAGGAGGTACGATATCCGTCGCTCCCGGGCTAGGACCCTGTCAACTTCCTCCGGTGGTACACCTAGGCTCAGATACGTCCCGTAGTTGTCGCCACCGACGGTAGTTGCTCTGTACAATGACCACCTGGCAATGTCGTACCAAGTATTCTGACGGATCAGAATACTCTGGAGCCTGGCCACGTCACCTTTGTAACGAGGGACGAAGAGCGAGGCTCGGACACGGGTGGGCACGTCGGACTGTTTCAGTACGGTCAGTGTTAAGTCAGTGTCAGGGAGTCTGATTTTGGATGCGGCTTGTGTCAGCCAGGTCAGGGCATTTTCGTCCTCGCACCACATCTGCACGGTGCCTTCCGCTACCCGTGGGTACCCACGAAAGGCCGGGAGTGGTGTTGTCGGGTTGGTGTCCATTAGAAAGTCTTCTAGGGCCGTCTTTATGTGTTCGGCCTCTTCCTTGGTCAGGTCTCTGGAGGGGGGAGGGAAGCAGATCGCTACGGCCAGCCTCGCAGGAATATCCTTCGTGGCTCGCGTGTAGGTTCTCTGCTCCCCCTGAGCAGAGTGGACCCTCACACGCTTGGCGTCCCCTTGGAGCGTGCTCGGTGAAGCCGTATCGTCCGGGCGTCCTCTTTTCACCGGCCCTGTACCGCTTGGTCCAGGCTGCGGCTTTGAGGGCCCTGGCAAGGTGTTTGTTGCCGGTGGCGCCTGTGCGTGTGTTGGTCTAGGCCGCCGCCCCCTCCTCGTCCTAGGTCCGGGTTGGTCGTGGGTCTTGTCGGAGGTCAAGGGTCGTCTGGCGACCCTGGCAGATCCCGCCGCGTGCGGAGGCTGTTCGCGCTGGGTTTCCCCCGCGCGGACTTGCCCTCGCCCGCTTTGATGCGCGTCCGGCCGCGTTTCGCTCGGGTTTACCCCTGTGCGGACTGACGGCCGATCGCGTGGCTCTGCACCTGGCCGCGTTTCGCTCGGGGTTTCCCCTGTGGGGTTCCCCATATTTAGAACTGAAACTCAAAAAAAAAATTTCATCAAACCCATACGTGTTCGGTATCTATGAATAGGTCTTCAAAAATGGTATTGAGGTTTTAAGTATCATTTTTTTCTAAACTGAATAGTTTGCGCGAAAGAAACTTCCAAAGTGGTAAAATGCGTGTCCCCCCCCCGTAACTTGTAAAATAAGAGAACGATAAGTCTAAAAAAATATATGATGTACATAACCATGTAAACTTCCACCGAAAATTGGTTTGAACGAGATCCAGTAAGAAGTTCTTTTTTAATACGTCATAAATCGTAAACCACAATTTACCTTTTATTCAATCAACTCAAATATAAAAATTAAAAAAAAAAACATTTTAGTTCATAAACATAAACCTTACGTATAAACCGAGGATACCTACAGGTTTGTACGGAACCCTAGGTGCGCGAGTCTGACTCGCACTTGGCCGGTTTTTTATTAGTTACTTCGTTTGTAAATTACCATGATTTTCAGTAGGTTTCACAGTTTTTTTAAATTTGTACAGTACTAAAGTTATAATCTCTTATACTAAAAGTAGTTAATCATTTCTCCAAATTATAATAGATTCAAGAGTAGTTGTTGTATCACTTCAACCATTAACGAAAACAAAAAAATAATCCCCTGCAGTCTTTAGTTCATTTCCCAGCTGCGGGGTGCTTTTTCGCAACGCGGCATAGCTGTTAATTGACCTATTGACCCGACGACAAGGTCAAAGGGGTCATAATGTTTCGCTGTTATTAGCCGTTTCATAAACGCGACTGGGTACTAGTGACCGGCAGCTTGTGTGTTATCTGACTTATATGTTGTTTTATTTAAATAGTGATGGTCGATGGGAACAAGTCAGTAAAAATTGTTATTAAACTTTGGGTTACCTTTGCCATGTTGAAAAGAGGCAGAGAGTTTTTAATTTGCATGTTTTTTAGACAAACATTTAAATAAAAACGGTAGATGAAAATGCAATGTGTCACATTATTGGTAGAAAAGTGGTGATGAACTTCAGAAAGGTCAGGTGCACAGTACTCGTAACCAGCGTGCGTGTATGACCAGATGTAAGAACGTAAACGAGACAAAATAAGTATGTAAGGGTCATAGCAAGTTGCGTTCTATAGTTTCTGCCTAGCAGGAAAAGAATGAAGTAAGAAAATAAGACCGTAGACCGTAAGAAAAGTTAACATTAAATTCACTCAAGATATTATTGGGTAAAGCAAGTAAAATGTACGTACGTAAATAAACAGATTACATTTGTATATCACCAGATTATAATACAAAATTACTTAGAAATACCGAACCGAACTACTAACTACTACGGGTACCGTGTGATGCCGGACGTAAAAAATAGCACCATCCCATTTCTTCCTGTGGATGTCTTAAGAGGCGACTAAGGGACTTACTAGGGAATGGGCAGCAGCGTTCTTTATGAAAGAAAGAAAGAAAATACGTTTATTTGCGGTAAATATGACGCAAAAAAAAAAAAAAAATTGAGACACTACAAAAATATAAAAAAGCAGGGGAAAATATGCGTCACATCCACGCAAAACGGCCATCGCTCAGCATAATACTACGACTCTATGCGTGACAGAGCCCCAGCGCTGGTTTTCAGCGACAGCCGGCGCCGACGTGTGACGTCGAACGGTGCAGCAAATCATGAGTAGAAGAAGTACAAATATTAAAATTTAAATAATAAAAACACAGTATTAAAGCAAACAATGAGTAAAAACAAGTACAAATACTAAAAATTAAATAATAAAAAACACAGTATTAAAAAGCAAACAATGAGTAAAAAAAGTACAAATACTAAAACTTAAATAATAAAATAACACAATATTAAAAAGTGGCAACATTCCGTTAAGACAGCAATACGACGCACGCGCCGCCGGATTTTATTTATCTGTGCCATTCTTGACAAAGTCATGCATAATATTTGTTTAGTCTATGGGTTATTGAAAAAAAAAGCAAAGCGCGGGAACCTTGAAATAATAGGCGGTCTTTTTTTTACTTCTTGTAATTTTACTTTAATTTTAATTTAGTTTGTACATATTTTCCTGTTTTTATTCTACTAACTTAGTTTATAAAACAAGATTTAAGATGCCTAAGAAAAGAAAAAAACCCAAACAAGATCCTGGTGAAGAAATTGTTACTGGTCCTCCGGATTCATCTTCGGAGACAAGTGAGTCTGACTACGTCGACTCCTGCACTGCGGAAGAAAAGGCTACAGAGAAGTATGCCCCGTATAGGGTTACAGACTACAGTCGCAGGTACCCTGAGGATGCCGTAGCTGGGTATGACTTTATTGTATTTATCGAGAGCACAAATGAAGAACAACCAATAGGCCAAAGAGATATGATGTACCTGAGTGGATGCTTCACTAGATTTGTTAAAGGGATTAAGTACTTGAAAAAAATTAACAGATACAAAATCGGCGTAGTTTTCGATCGCCCGAATTTAGCCAATTCATTCTTGGACAATGTTACTTTTCTGAAAGAACAGTCGATCAAAGCGTCGATTCCGGCTGGAACGACAGAATTGTCTGGAGTTATCACGTCAGTACCTACGGATATGTCAAACAAAAAAATTTTTAAGGCAATATCAAGTTCAAAAAAAATTATAAGCGTTAGAAGAATAATGAAAAAAGTTAGAGTAGGTAGCTCATCTGAACTACAGCCTACCCAAACTGTAGTTATTACTTTTGCTTCATCTACATCTTTACCAGATTACGTTCATATTAAGATGTGGCGGCTTTCAGTACTGCCCTATATTCCACCAGTCAAGCAGTGTTTCCGTTGCTTACGTTTTGGGCATTTAGCCAAATTTTGTAAAAATTCGCAAAGATGCTCAGTATGTACTGAGGGTCATTCCTTCAAGGAGTGCTCTGTACCTGCGGAAAAAGCTGTATGTGTTCATTGCAAAGGTAATCATTTATCCATATCTGGCCAATGTCCCATTAAGAAAAGAAAGATTGCTGAAAGCAGAAATACATCGAAAACCCCTTTTTCGGACTTATTTAATAAAGCTAATTTCCCATCACTGAACAAATCGGAACATTCGACAGATATTATAAACTTGATGTTGTCTAATAGCACAGCATTAAGTTTGTTGACAGAATCTATTGTTAACTTGATTAAGTTAAATAAAACACAAAATGAAAGTATTTGTACACAAACTATAACATCTGCTATTAGAGAGACTATTAAAGGTAAAAATATTATAATATAAAATTCACTAACAAAATTTTAAATATTGCTCAGTGGAATGCACAAAGTTTGCTAAGTAATAAACTACAGTTTCAGCAGTTTCTCTATAATAATGACATACATTTAGCTTTAGTTTCAGAAACATGGTTAAAACCACACATACAATACAACATTCGTGGCTATACAGTTAGGAATGATTGTGGTAATGATCACAATGGTGTTGCTATATTTATACGTAATGGCATTGAATTTAGATTATTAGACACATATTTTGACGATTCTATTCAAAATATTGCAATTAAAATTAAAATTAATAACAAATACATTTCAGTAGTTAGTTTTTACAGTCCTGGAAATTGCAGTCCTACTTTTGAAAAGAACAAATTTGATTCACTAATAAATAGTATACCTAAACCATTGATAATTGCTGGGGACTTTAATGCCCATCACACTTTTTGGGGTTGTTGTAGTGACGACTCTCGTGGCAGAGCTATAATGAATTCCATGGATGAAAATGACTTGATACT
Organism: Aporophyla lueneburgensis; assembly: GCA_932294355.1. Lineage (NCBI taxonomy): Eukaryota > Metazoa > Arthropoda > Insecta > Lepidoptera > Noctuidae > Aporophyla > Aporophyla lueneburgensis. The sequence goes on along the minus strand of OW028737.1, from coordinate 31,953,286 downwards.
CTTAAATGATGGTCAGCCAACTACTGTAGGGTCTCATCTATGGAGACCAAATGGTCTTGATTTAACTATGGTTTCTTCTTCCTTGGCTTTGTCTTGTGAATGGCAGGTTTATCAGGATTCTATAGGCAGCTATCATTTGCCTACCATTACAAAATATGTTATAGATACTGCTAATGATGTGGATCCTTCTAATGTTTCAAATATTCCTCTTCATTGTAATCTGAAATTAGTTGATTGGTCTATTTATAAAAAGATTGTAAATGACATGATGGAAAGTTTTCAGTATAATAACTCGAGTCATATTGATACATATAATAATTTTTGTTCAATAATTCTACAAGCAGTTCAGATGTCAGTAATCAGTTTTAATAAAAACAATACCACTTGCGACTCTCGCAGATCTAGGAGGAAGCTTCGACTCCCTTGGTGGAACGAGAAGTGCACTAGAGCTGTACAAGATTGTAAGCAAGCATACATCTTATTTAAATCAAATCCTTGTCTAGACAATTTTATAAGTTTCAAACATATGCAAGCCCGAAAAAAACGTATCCTACGACAGGAGCGTCGTGCATGTTGGTTAGAGTTTTGTCATTCTATTAATAGACTCACTCCAATGAGTCAAGTTTGGGCAAAAATGAGGAAGTTAAAAAATGTTTCTACAAATAGCAGTTTGTTTTCTAGTTATGAATGGATCTCTCAATTTCTGCATAAGTATACTCCTGATTCAGTTCAGAATTTTTACACAGTCAGTCACAATAACTTACAAAATTGCACAAATAATTTCATGGTGGAAACTTTTTCTATTGAAGAGCTAAAATCTGTTTTAAGATCAAGAAGAGATTCGGCATGTGGCTTAGATTGGCTCTCATACAAAATGTTAAAATTATTAAATTCACACAGTTTGTCTATATTTTTAAATATTTTGAATTCACTTTGGCATTGTTCTATTATTCCTGAGGAATGGAAAACAGATTGTTTAATACCTATCCTGAAACAGGGTAAAGACCCTAACAGCGCTGACTCATATCGTCCTATTACTCTAAGTTCGTGTGTTGGTAAAATATTTGAACAGCTTCTAAAACAACGTTTGATATTTTACATTGAAAGTAATAGTCTACTACCTTACAATCAATTTGGCTTTCGATGTGGTCGTTCTGCTCGGGAAAGTCTTAGTCATTTATCTCTGGTTAAACACAGTGCTCTTGTCGAGCATAAAATATTGGGATCTGTTTTCTTCGATATTGTTGGTGCTTTTAATAATGTAAATTTAAGTACATTGTCATCCATTCTCCTTTCACTAAATGTTCCTGAAAAAATAGTAAGTTGGATTTTTGAGTTTTTAAATGAACGTAAATTGTATGTAAAAGTCAATAATCAATTAATAGGACCTAGGTATTCTTATAGAGGAGTTTCTCAAGGAGGAATATTAAGTCCTCTATTATTTATTTTATATATTGCTAGATTAAATAATGTGCTGGGTAGTGATGTCTGTAATTTACAATTTGCTGATGATTTGGTTGTGTATTGTTCAGGAGAAAACCTTAACAGCATTGAAACAAAACTCAATGCTAGCTTGGAAAAATTGGGACATTATTTTGAAAGTCTCAGTTTGGAGGTCAGCTATGAGAAAAGTAAGGTTGTTGTCTTTTCCAAAAATGTTGTTGGTTCTCCTAGTATTAAAATTTATTACAATAATAGCCTTATGTTAGTGGATAGTTCCATAAAATTTTTAGGTGTTACTTTTCTCAGTAATTTTAAATGGAATGTGTATGTTGATTACTTAGCAAACAGAGCATTAAAAGCTTGCAATATTTTGAAATCTCTCGCTGGCACTTATTGGGGTGCTGATCCAGGGACATTACTGATTTTATATAAGTCCTTAGTAAGAAGTCACTTCGAATATGCATTTTTTTGCTACAGTGGTGTACAAAAACTAGTAGAAAAACTAGACAAAGTGCAAAATAGATGCTTACGTATTATTTTGGGAGCTATGTGTTCAACACCTATAGTGTCAATGCAAGTCGAATGTAGTTTGCCTCCATTGATAATTAGATTCAATTACCTCAGAACAAAATTCTTCATTAAGATTTCTTCTATCAGTGATCATCCTCTTCTATTGCAGTTAAAGAAGGCTATTAATGGGATCAATCCCCCTTTTCTAGTACAAGGTTTATCTGAAATTTTAAAAGATTGTTCTAATCAAAATTATTTTTCTAGCTCCATTTGGCCTTGTTATTTATATTCCTATGAATCAAAGTATTGTCCATTTAAAATAGTAATTAATGAATCTTTGAAGTTTAAAGAGGATGTTTACAGAATGCTTGAGGAATGGAATGGTTACAATCAATTGTACACAGATGGCTCAAAAAATGATAATGCTGTATCTATGGCTATTTATGACGTTCAGGCTCGAAGTGGGTTTGGAAATAGGTTGTCTTCAGTAGCAACTGTGTATACAGCAGAGGCTATGGCAATACTCAGTGCTTTAGAGTATATTGAGACTAGGCAAGAAAATAAATGGATCATTATCACTGATAGTATGAGTGTATTGAGAGCACTAGAAAATCCCAGTTGTAATGCAAAAACAAGTTACATAATTTATAATATCAGAGAAAAATACAATAATTTACATAAGTTCAAAGATATCGTCCTTTTCTGGACTCCTTCACATATCGGGGTAGTTGGAAATGAACAAGTTGATTACCTGGCTAAATTCATTGTTAATCATCATCAGGAATGTCCAATTTTGCATAAGCCCATTCCAAATTCAGATGCGTTGACTTATTTCAAATCAAAACTGGCACGTGAATTTCACAATTTCTGGCAGCATGTAGTTGAAACCAAAGGAAAGTGGCTAGCTGAAATTAAAACAAAGATTTCTCCTCCTTGGTTTACAGGAGGAAATATCTATCGGAACAGAAAGTTTTATACAACGATTTGTCGTTTACGGCTAGGTCACTGTCGATTTAATGCACATCTGTTTAGAATTGGCATTCTGTCTTCCCCAAATTGTGATTATTGTAATTCTGCTATACAAACATTGGATCACATTGTATTTGATTGTCCTAATTTTGCTCTTCAAAGGATCATTTTAGTTGATCGCCTGCTAGGTATTTATGAAAATGCTGAAGATATCCCGCGCTCGCTTCAGCAACTTTTGACGAAAAAAGATTGTTTTTTACCAATTTACGATTTTATTGTATCAACTGTTGATGAAATTTGAATTTGACAACTACTACACTTTTGACATAAAATTATATGATATTGAGATATTGAGATAATACTAAATAAAACATGAAAGAAGACTCGGCTCCGGTCTAACAAAAGGTACTGAACTTGAATATATTAAAAGAAGACTTGGCTTACGCCTAACTATTGGTTATTGAAGACATTGATAAAAATAAGACTTGGTTTCGGCCTGACTATTGGATATCGAAGACATTGAATAAAGAAGACATGGTTTCGGCCTTGATTATATTATAGAAAGACAAGAAAGAAAAAAAAAAAAGAAGAATTGGAAGAAAAAGAAAACTAAATCAGACTTGGCTGTATGGGCTCAGCTCCCTTTGCCTGTCCCAAAGAGGGACGAAAAGAACCAAAAAAAAAAAAGTCTATGGGTTACATAATAATAAAAAAAACATCATGGCGATTGGCGACGCTTAACAGGCATTACGTAATTAATAATATTGATCGGAGAATGCTGTGCTATACTATCTTAGGAAATTGTTTAGTGTTACTGATGGTAGAAAAAGTGTGTATGAAAGTGTGGGATGGTGTGGATCACAGACTCGGTGAATTAAAACTATGAGATCGAATACAGTTCGGTAACAAGATGGTAAGTAAAATATAGTAGAATTAGTTAGGCAGAAATCATGCATCAGATACTTAATTATAGATAAGTCATATGATTCAAAATAAACGAATATTATTATTAAAAAACAAATTAAAATGGATAGTTAATTAAATAAATTAGGATTCATGTAAATGTTTGTTGTATAAAATTGTATATGTAAAATTAACAGGAACAAGGGATAAAAGAAGAAGTTAGACAGACAGCTCCACTTTCAGATGAGCGAAATGCCAAGCCACGCAGCCCACGCCAAAGATGATGCCAAACCACAGCCTGCGGGCCATGATACCTGAGGTATGAGTTTATTGTTAGGAACTCAGTGATATTTGCTTAAGCATAAGTAACTTTTTGTGTTGAAATTTGAAAGATTGTAATGTTTTCAGGAGTCGCATTGGAGGTGGGAGATCATTCCAACAGCGAGTGGCTGCAAACTTGAAACACCCCCTGAAAGCTGTAGTTCTATGCATTGGGACTGACAGAGGGCCTACCATGGAACGAAGACCATACCTCAAATGGTTTTGCTTCCAGGTCAGCTTTTCATAAAGATAGTGTGGTTTATGAGAAGTAACAATGCCAAACAACAAGTTGGCCAAATGAAGCTTCCTCCTGGCAGCCATTTTTAATAATTTTAGTTCATTAGTATATGGAGTAACATGACTTCTTCGCGGAACATTGACACAGAAGCGAACACAGGCATTTTGAATGCGTTGGATCACACGCTCCGTTTTTGAAAGCAGGCATGGTCCATACACTGTATCACAGTAATTTAACTTTGACAGAATGAGACTATCAACAAGTTGTTTCCGGAGTGGTATGCTCAGGTATTTCCTTATTCCATATAAGACTTTTAACCTATAAAAACAATTTCGGAGGACATTGGTTACATGGGCCTCAAAATGCAGTTCTGGGTCCATAATAAGCCCTAGGTTGCATGTCTGCTCCACTCTCTCAATTTTCTCTCCCATAATAATTATCTCAGGGTTGGCAGACAGTATTGCACCAACTTGTTTCTTAGAACCCAGTACCATAAATTTGGATTTAAGGGGGTTCAGAACGAGAGAGTTCTCCTCTGACCATACAACCACCCTATGCAAGTCCTCGTTTAATTTTTGCACCGCCAAAGATGTTTCATCCGCTTTAAAGGATATATACAACTGGATATCATCAGCATACATGTGATATTTACAGTTAATAAGTGACTTTATGATATCCGCACTGTATAATATATACAACAAAGGGCCTAGAATCGATCCCTGAGGGACACCCCGAGACACTTGGAGGGGAGAGGATGCCACTGTTGACCCGTCCTCCCTATGCATCTCTACATATTGAGACCTCATTGTAAGGTAGCTTTTGAACCACTCCACCGCATTACTGTCAAAGCCATAAAAGGCTAACTTAGACAGCAGTAGAGTGGTATTAATTGCGTCAAAAGCCCGAGAAAAGTCTAGCAGAGCCAGAATTGTTCCCTCTCCCCGGTCACGTGCTTCAAGGATATTCCCAACAACATCAGCCAGAGCTGTTGCCGTACCTCTACCTTTTCTGAAACCCGACTGGAGGTCAGGAAGAATGTTATTGGTTTCGAGATATTCAATAACCTGCGAGTATACCACACGTTCCAAGACCTTAGATAGGCAAGGTAGAATACTAATCGGTCTTAAGTCTTTAGTATTAACTGGGTTATTGTTTTTAGGAATGGGGCGTACAATAGCGCATCGCCAGAGTTCAGGGAATGTACGCGTGGCAATGGACCGGTTAATGATGTCAGTAATGGCTTGCAGGGTAGCTGGCAACGTGAGTGATATCATATCGAGACTCATACCATCGACACCCTGTGCATTTGACCCTAGACTTTTAATTATCTTTAAGATTGACTCGGGATTGGTTGTTTTAAGTGTGAAAGAGGCAGGGCCAAGCCTATGAGACTCAAAGTAGGACAATTGTGAGATATTGTGATGACAATTTCCTGGAACGTCCAGAAACGCCGCATTAATCACATCAGGGTTGTTAAAGTGACTAGGCAGCAATCTTTGCTTATGATCTGGAAGCACATCCGATTTTAAGTTGCGCCACAATAGTTTTGGGTCCTTCAATTGGTCATTAATGCTCTTGGCGAAATATGCTCTCTTCTCATTAGCAAGTGCTGTGATCGCTTGGTGCTTCAGATCAAGATAATATTCCCTATGACCCGGTAGTTTAGATTTACGAAATCTATCCTTGGCTTCATCTTTTAGTTTCGAAATTAATTTGACATTTTCAGTTATCCAGGGAGTAGGGCGGGTTTTGAAGGTCTTTCTTTTAAGAGGAGCATGGAGATCGAATAGCTGGATCATAAATGAGTTGAATGTTTGCACCATAGTGTTAACATCACTCATGTCACCAATAATCGACCATGGTATCAATTCCAAATCTATATTAAAGTAGTCCTCCAATATGTCACTGAGCGGACGAAAAACGACAGATCTTGGTTTGGACTTCTGCTTCTTATAAACCGTCTCGCATGTAATAAACGAGTGGTGGCTAAGTTCACTAATATGGTTCACTACGACATTGCGGATTGGAGCATCAGAGCAGATTATGTCAATAAGTGAACTACTATCACCTACAAAATGTGTGGGTTTTTGGACCACTTGGTTGAGGTTGAAGTAGCTAAAGAAATCTAAAAGTAGTTTTGTTTTTGAGCTATTGACATCTAGCATATTGACATTGAAGTCCCCCAATAATATTACATTATCGTAGGGGGCCAAACCACCAATACTGGTAGTCAAGCCCTCGAGAAAAGACTCCAAATCCAACCATGGCGGGCGATAACCAGTGCCAATCAGTAACTTTTTCTTATTGACAGTAAGGGTTAACCAGAGCTGCTCAACACTGGTATGGTCTGGATGAGCTCTTACACGCGCAGCAACACCATTTTTAATGTAAAATGCGACCCCTCCGCCCCGCCCACCACGTACAGACATAGGTCGCGGTATGTGCTTGAGCTTGTACCCGGGCACACTAGGCGCTCGATCCTCCTCGCCCTTACGCAACCAAGTTTCGTTGATAGCCATGATATCCACAGAATGGTTACCCATGGCTATCAAAAATTCATCCTGTTTAGTCCCTAGAGAACCCGCATTCAGTAGACCAAACTTGATACATTTCGGAGTCATTAGCATATACCATCAGTGTATTGTATGTGTATCTTGTATATTTGTGTATTTATATTAAGTATGTGTAAATTTATGTAGATGTAGGAAATATGTTCAACAGTGGGTTCCTGTGAGCGTAAATGATTGATAGATGATGTACTGTAATTATAATAGTTTAGAATAATTGTAAATAACTTGATTGTATATAATTTTTTGTTAATATTAGTGTATGCTGTAGTAATAGGTGTTTTAAGTGTATTGATAATTATAACAAATATATAAAAAAGTATTAATTGTAACTTATTATTTGAACTAGCCGAACGGTGGTGAAGCACTTGATAGAAGCAGTTGAGAGTGTTCAGACGCATATTTTCCCACTTAGAAATAATTAAAATTAACTTAAACAATAACAACAAGTACCTAATAAATAACACAGAGGAAAATAAAACCTGACAGTAATCAATCGGTTTCGTTGACAGGTCCGAAAATCCGACAAATGTCTTCTGCGGTGCGGATTCTTTGTGTGGGGTCACCTGGCCTCTTCCTAGCAAGTATGCGGCCGCGCTTGGTCCACACAAATCTCCAGTCGAAGAGGCCTGCAGCGTCCCGTGCCTTTCGAAACAACTGACGGTTGATTTTTGTAAGGCGCTCGTTGAGGAAGAATCGCTGGGCAGGGCCGGACATATCAAGGTCAGCTGTCGTCGCACCACGTCGCACTCGTGCGCTCGCCAGTAGCTCGTCCCGCAAATCACGACGCGCCAGGCGCACGACAATAGCGCGCGGGCGGGTTTCTACCGCACCAGCAGAGCTCGTCGCATTGAGTTGCCTCCCGCCGACTCGTTCCGCGCTCACAATGTCGCGCTCCTCAATATTGATTCCTAACTTAAGGCCTATGACCTTGGTGATGTGAATCGGGTTGTCAACCTTGGCCTCGGGTATATTTGTTATTTCTATGTCATTCGCCAAGAGATCCTGGTCTCTGTCATTGAGCTCGCGCCTTAACTCCAGCACGATCCCGTCCACTGCCCTGGCATTCTCCGGACCCGAAGAAGCCCGCCGCTCCAAAGCGTCCACTCTGGCCTCTAGGCCATCGATGCGCGTGTTGCAGGTATTCATAGAGGTTTTAAGCTCCAACATTTCTACCTCCATTTCCTTGCGAAAGGCTTGAATCTCCGCACGCATCGCCCTCAGTTCCTCCATGATTAATTCCAGGTCGGAGCCGGCGATCAAGGATATTTCCCGGGCCGTGACATCGACCACTGTGGCATTGCAAGGCAGCGGGGTAACGACTCTAGGTGGGCACGCAGACTCCATAGTTGCAGATTCGGAACAATTATCAGACGTTGTATTAGGCGTGCTGGTTTCGATGCAAGCTTGTTCTACTGGCGTTCCAGCTTGAGAACCTTCCGAAGGGCCCCTGACGGGGGTTTCAGCCCTATTGTCTCTGACGAGGTTCTTTTTGCATTCTGGGCAACGCCAGTTTGCTGTAATAGTGGTTTTCGTTGGAACGCCTACACACACTCGATGATATAGAACCTGGCATTTTCCACACCTAGCGCCCTCTAACGTCGAGATAAAGCGACCGCAACCTCCGCACTTGATACCTGGCATGATGGTAAATGGGATGTAACTTGTATCACAGGTGGTTCTAGGTTGGCACGCTAGATGGCGCAAGAGACGACTCGATACGGATCGTTAGGCAGTTGACCACAAGAAAGATAGATGGCACTGTCAACACGTTAGAGCTGTTACCACTTGTTGTAACTTGTTCTTTAAATAGAGGGTAAGCAGCTAATTACGCTGAGTCACTGTGTTATTGTTTTGTTAATTTAAAGTCCGTACACACACTATATACTGCTCACTTCAATATATGTCACGATATATTCCACTAACTTTACAGTAATATACTAATTATTCACAGAAAGTTGTTTTTGAATTATTTACGAGATAAAAATGACAGACAGGTCTGCACCGTTACAGACGTCAAACGTCAACCCCTGCACTATACCACCATACTGTGATCGCCAACCCGACTGCCAAGCGTGGCGATTATAGCAAACCCAAAAATTAGGGGAAGCTTATGTCCAGCAGTGGACGTCATACGGCTGAAATGATGATGACATAGAACTACACATATATACGATTGCAACGTATTGCAACTCCTTAATATTGACTAGCCTCCTAATTGCGTAAAACATTATCAGGCATAATCTGAATCAATTGAAGGATATCACTAAACGAGAAACTTGATTGCTCGTAAAAGTAAATTACGCAATAAATATTATTGGTCTGACAAAATAAAACTGAGACTGTTAGTCACGCAATACCCCGCTTGTTATAATAATATTTATAAAAAGAACCCAATACAAGACCAAAAGCCGGTTCATATCATGAAGGAATATTGGATCAAGTTGTCTCGTTGCATCAAATCTAATACCCCGTCTGGCTGCCATGGCTCCTTGCTGCCAGGTACTTACGACGTCCAGACAATTAAGTGTCTAAAGACAGTCTAAATTAAACAAGTGCCTGACCGGTACTGCTTGCAAGAAGTTTGAGCTGTTGTGGTACAAGTGAAGAGATGTAATACGTCCTGCTAGGGTCGCGAGATTGTTCAAACGAGATACCGTTGCCCTGGCATATGGGTAACTGAAAGAACACGGGTGTGTCTTAGTCAGTAAAAGTCTGACACGCCCTCCCGCTCCGCCTAGAGCGGGGAGAAGTCATTTGATGATTGCCCATCCAAAAAAAAATGAGATGTACAAAATTTCAAGATGATTTTGGCGAGTCAAAATTGAAACTAAGGTCACCATTAATGTTTTTCTCTCATACATTTTATTTCGCAAAACTACTTTTTCTTCGGGGTCAGTCTTGTAGCTAAGTAATAACAGCCGCACGGGTCAATCGATCAAGCTAAGCTATGCTTGCCGCGGTTGGTCTGTCGATGGCTGATTTTTTTTACCTACCAAGACCCCTCCGTACCGCGGAATGCACGTTAAGCCGCTGGTCCCGGCTGTCTTCCGTGAGTCTTTGAAAGTCATTACGGGTCGCCCGAAACTCTGAACCTATCTTACCAAGGAGTATCGTATTACCCAGTAACTAGGTTGTCAAGGTCGTTGGTCCATGTCAAATACTGGTATTCACCTGTATCCGATCAGATTGAAAGCCAACCCCAACATATTTGGGAAAAGGCTCGCCAGATACTTTACAAGTATATGTACGTTTAAACTAATAAAAATCTTTTTGGTGTTATTTCATAAAACAACATTACAGCGATTAGTATTTTTATTGTTCGTATTTTTGACCGAGGTGATGCAGGCTCCGCATGGCGCCTTCATTTCTACAAAGAATAGATACAGGTCTTACTTAACAAAGTGAAAGTTTGTTTCTTTAATTTTGACATTGTCATCTTGTCATTCGTTTCTTACGATCTTTGTCTACGTCACTTTAGATGTAGACTAGTTCAGAATAAAGTTTTCTATCCAGACTGTCAAAATCGCAGTGACAACTGTTAGTTGCAATAAGGTAGTAAAACAATTTGATTTTGTAATCGCCATAACTAATCGAATTGACTTAGGTTTAAAACAAAACAGCAACCATAAGTAAATAAATAAAGAAACTTTGGATAAATTTAGTTTATTGTTGTTAATTTTCACATTGCGCGAACTGTCACTTAATCTACAAAACTCCTTTCTACGGTGGTCATGCGAAGCATTTTGGACTTACCGATGTATAATGGTTGGGTACTAAGCACTGAGATTTTTTTAAATGATAGAAGCAATTATCATACCTAATAAACCTTGCCTAACTCGAGGATAAAACTCAGGCCGTAACTTTTAAGATTTCCTGACGTCCAAACCGAAACGAAGCATGACGCATAATGCATAACGTTGACGTCGACGCCGATATCCCGTCGGTAAGTCGACGCGGTATCGGCTTGAGCCAGTCAGAAAGAGTTATATGAATAAATGCGTAAAAGACGTCATTTTCCTCGTTTTGGTTAGAGTGACACGAGTCGACACCGTGTCAAACTCAATACGACAAGTGCCGTCATAGCGTACTATGCGACAAGCGTCAATGACAGCTCGGTGACTAGACGCAGAGTTCGTACCGGCACTTAGCAGCTGAGCTTTAGATGGTAACTAGAATCTATTTTTATTGTGCCAACAAACCTATCTACCAATTTCTGTGAAATCTATTATTAGGAAACTTGGAATCTTAACTAGATAATATATCATATTCACTCGCTTGTAAGTTATCATTACAAAATTCCTAAGAAAAACATAGACAGGTACGTCTAAAAATATTTAGTATTCATAACATTAAATATAATTGAAATGTAATTGATTTTTTTTGTTTCACATTTTAAGTACGTAGGTACTTAAAATGTGAAACCAAAAAAAATCAATTATTTAATTAATTTAAATTGATTTATTAGATTGCACCTCATAAAATTTCCCAAATTAATGTTAAAATTGAATAAAGATTTCTTCGAATTACAAAAATGAGAACCGTCAAGTTCTCTTAATTATTCCAGAGGGACTCGTTAAGAAGAGATTACGTTCATATTGGGCAATGAACTGGTAACTTTGTAACCTACGGCTAATGAGTCTGGGATTCAGAATCTCGAATAGGTTACCTACCTTTGGTATTTTATGTATGCGTTCTAGTCTAGACAGAATTGCCATAAAACCATTAGGTAGGTGTACCGCTATCGTCATTATTTTGGTTTATTAAGATTCAATTCATTTTGAAATGTGAATTCTGAAGTTTATAAACCCGCGCTTACACACCAAATCGCAAAGATTAGTTTTATACAAATGTTGGCAAAATAGTCAACATTATATTTGTCTGACTAGCTGACCCAGCGAACTTCATACCGCCTCAGAATCAATAAATGTTGTGTTAACTTATCAGATCCCACCAACACAAAGCAAAGAGCACCAAGTACCATATACCCATGTTAGACCAAGTTATGACAAACTGGTATTTTGAAGGCATAAAACGTTTTCTAGCTACCACACACCCATGATTGGTGAGCTCCTACCAAATTATTCCAACCTAGTACTTCCAAGACAAAAAGCGTTTTCTAGCTACCTACCACACACCCATGTTATGTGAGCTCCTACCAAGTTATACCAACCTGGTTCTTCGAAGACAAAAAGCGTTTTCAAGCTACTACACACCCATGTCTTTCACCCATTTCTTCCCGCGGGTGTCGTAAGAGGCGACTACGGGACTTACTAGAGAATGGGCAGCAGCGTTCTCTATGCATTTTACCACCATACTGCGATCGCCAATCCGCCTGCCAAGCGTGGCGATTATGGCAAAGCCCCCCAAATTGGGGAAGGTCATGTCCAGCAGTGGACGTATTACGGCTGAAATGATGATGATGACACACCCATGTTAGGTGAGCTCCTACCAAGTTATGCCAACCTGGTACTTCGAAGACATATTAATAAGGAACTTTTTTGAATGATTTTTTACACCTTGGGTCCGAAAAACCCAAATATCTTACGGACCCCTATTTTTTATAAAATAAAGTATAGCTTATGTTACTTGCAGATAATGTAGCTTTCTAATGGTGGAAGAATTTTTAAAATCGGTTTAGTAGTTTTTGAGTTTATCCATTACAAACAAACAAACAAACAAAAATACATTTTTTTTCTCTTTATAATATTAGTGTAGATATAATGTTAAAACGGTTTATAAGTCGATTCACACAAATGTACTCGCCTGAATCGAGAGAATCGAAACTTTTAAATAATCATTATTTTATTCCAAATAATTATTATATAGTCCATTTTGAACACGTTTCTTGTTTTGGGGCAGCCTTTATTTTTAAAAATTTATTTTAGTTTCATAATTTACTGTTTTAGCGGCAATAGAAACACACACTGTAAAAATGTTAACTGACTGCGCTTTACGGTTCATGCGATACAGTCCACGAACAAACAGATGGACGCAACAACGAATTAATTTTCCAAAGAAATGCTCATATTAGAATATTTAGATTTAGAACAATTTCTCAGGTATTGCCATCACAACCCGCTTGCATTGTTTTCTTAGACCCTCCACCACTTGTCTCTGTTGACAGGTCCTATTGTTTGCACAACTGTCCCCAAGGACCCTGCTTACTATCCAACTACGAACTTGGACAAGGAAACGATCCTCCCCTATAAAGGAATGCATTATTACACCGCGGAGGCGATAATGAAACTTTTTGGTGAGAAACTGTAAGTGGATGTGCAGATTCAGCAAGTTCATTGTTTTTGTGTATCTTTAGAAGAATAAAGAAATTAAATACGAGAATTTTGAAACGGGAAATATTAAACCGATAGGCTAAAAAAATATTGAGCTTCTAATGGTGCACATTTTTCTTAATAACTGCACTTATTTTGAACATTCTGGCTTTTTATCACAGTTGGTCGCAGAAGCAGACTGTGCTACACTGTGTGACTGTGCTGTATTTTCAGGACCCCAAAAATAAGATTAAATGATTACACAAAAAGAGGCGGAGTAATTAATGGGGTTATCATAATCGCCACGGCTAGGCGCATTGACGATCTAAGTATGGTGGTAAAATGCATAGAAAACGCTGCGGCCCATCCGCCCGCTGGACATGCCGATTACCGTACTATGTTTACCATCACTGTTTTGACACAAAACAAAGCACCTTTGTTGGTTCCAACCCACGGCCTACAAAACTCGTAAGACGGGACTGCTACCACTTGACCACGACTGCATCCCGGTAATAATTTGCAAGCGCATAAAACTTCCTAGTTGAAATATAAAACCAGTCTACAAAAACTTCCTTCATTATCCCTTAACTCCATCGTAAGTAGCAACCAATCTTAACACCCCAGCTATTTAAACCGACGAAACTAAAGTTTAAACACTGTATACCCAAACCCATCTAACCAGCGCCATTCGATAGAAAGGTCGATTTCACGGCCGTATTTCAATGGGAAAATATTGTAATGGAATATCCCGGGAAAGCGGTTTGTGGCCACGATTTTAAGAGTCGTATAAGAGAATTATTGGCGGTTTCGTCTACTGATAAAAGAAATGCGCAGATACTGTTATGTGAAATTGTAGAGGTGTGGTTTGGATGCCTTTTTCTTTAAAGTGGTTTTTCTGTTGTTAGTACTTCGTCAAACAAAGTTTAAGAAGTCGAATTTCCACTAATCCCTACAGCAAATTTGGGAATGACGTTTTGGTGCAGTATGTAGTGCTAGAAATTAAATCTATCTTTAAAATGGTTGAATGGAAATCTCAAAGCAAGAAATGAAATTGTTTTTCCACATAATGTTATACTTAACTACAGTTACAAACTGGTCTTATCAGAATTGAAATCTTTTATCGACGCTCCATTTTCTACGAAATTTTAGACTAACTAGCCACAGTAAGTAGGTACTTACGCCACTTCTATGTGGTTTTCAAGTCAAATCAAATCATTATTTTACAGATGATAAAATCTAATTTGTTAGTAATTACATAACATCTTAAACACTAGCGATAGCACATACATTTAACAAATGATGGTAATACTTACTAATAATGTCAATAATTAATAATACATATTTTTTTAAATGTTTGGTTAGAGTCTAATATTTAAAAATATGATTTATAAGTTAGTTTCAATGAAATAAAAGAAATAATAACGAAATACAAAATAACCAAAAATGCAATAAGTACAGGTAACAACATTATTTCAAAGCATGGTTTAATGGAAATACTTGTATCACGTTGTTCGAGTATTAGACCTTCTGTTCTATCGGCCACGGTGATCAAGAGGCTGCTGGTTATAGCCACTATCTCAACTCTTAAAATCTTGTTGTCCTTCTCACGAAAAATTAAAATTCACCCAAATCATTTTTTTAAATACCTGCAACCTGTTGGTATACTAACAATCCAACTCTCATTTATTCTGGCATTTTAAAAATATTCATTGAGTTATTTATACTATCGAATGGACACATTTTTCCTTTAAATCCTTAGAACTGTAACAGAAAATGGGTTATTGGGGTGCTAATTGCCTTAGATCCGCTGTGGTTTCCCAGAATCTATTTTATCTAAGTATATAAGGTGTATCTATTCATACACGAAATATTTTAAGAGGCACACCTGTAGGTGGTAAAGAAGCTATAGCAACGGAAAAAAAAAGTTCTAAGACTTTTTTAAAAATTTATTATTTAAAATTATTTAACGCACATAAGAAATATTGGCTCCTTCTTATTTTTTATGGCCCGAGACACCGCGGCCATGGTCGTGCAGTCTGTTCGTCGCCCTCGCAACGTCAGGCGGGCCATTCATAGAATTTGGAGTAAAGGTTTTATGTAAAACGTCTCAAATTATAATAATTACGAAAATTCAAAAACGCTTAGATAAAAAAAAATCTTATTGCTTCTATAGCTTCTTTACCACCTTACATACCCTTTAAAATATTTCGTGTATGAATAGATACACCTTATATTTGACGTCACATTACTTGCTTTACTTAGGAAAACATTGGTTATCCACAATCAGTTTATGATGCACACTGCTGGGTCACAATCCTTCTAACTACGCGAGGTAGTGTGTAATCCACCACACGGGCCCAGTTCGAGTTGGCTGGTTTTTTTTTTGGATGGGAAATCATCAAATGACTTCTCCCGCTCTGGGCGGAGCGAGAGGGCGTGTCAGACTTTTACTGACTAAAATCCACCCGTGTTCCTTCAGTTGCCCATATGCCAGGGCCATGGTAACACTTTCGAACGAATCTTGCGACCCTGGCAGGCATCGGTCCTATAAGACCCCTTCATTTTTGCTGACATATCTTTGAGGCGCGCGTGGAACACTACGCGCCGTCGACCCGGGCTTGGCCCTTACCGGGCGGCGAGCTACCCATTGCTCGCCAGCCGCCAGCTCGAATCTACGGTGGCCGGGATTCCACTATCGACGTTAGCTGGATATCACATTCTTCGAATGTTTGGTTCTATGACATGCCGCTTTTTTCACGATGTTTTCCTTTACCGCCTTTTTTTTGGATGGGCAATCATCAAATTACTTCTGAGGGCGTGTCAGACTTTTACTGACTAAAACCCACCCGTGTTCCTTCAGTTGCCCATTTGCCAGGGTCACGGTATCTTCCTTTACCGCCTTGAAAGTGTTATGGTGATGTAAATAAATACACAAAGTAATGTGCCTGCCTGGGTTTGAACTCATGACCTACAACTCGTTAATCGGAGTCGGTACCACTGCGCTAGCACTAATCTTTTTATTTACTGACTAGCTTTCGCTAGCAGCATCCCCCTCGTGGAGGTCAGAAATTATCGCAGGAGAGTTTTAAATAATAAAATGAATTTACCTTTGAATTGGACAAAAATAACACCATAAACCCTGGTTTTTACAATCCAATTAATGAGACTGCCATTAAGTACCTAAGCATTGTTACTGATGAACGCCTTTCGAATTACCCACTCTCAGAGGATTTATTAACGAAGCAACTTAGAAAGCCTAATTCTGAAGCAGAAAATTTCTTCATTATAACCAGTCTCAGTAAGATAAATATTTACGTGAATCCTTAGAGTTCTAAGCCTAAATAATATCGTACAAACAGAATACTAAGTAGTTTAGTACTTGAGTTAAGTTTGGGATTCAACAATTTGATCCAGGTCGTCTTATTAGTGAGTAAGTTACGATGGTTCAAGTTCGCCAATATGTCTAGAAATTATTTAATGTTGTCTGAGATACTATTGCTCAGTGTAACAGAAAATTATACTATTGATGTTGAATCTACAAGAGGTTGCACAATGTCCAAATTCAAGCAACTTCCTCCACATTTATTATGCGCCCAGTCAAAGTGTGAAACTCACTGCTTGCGTCTGTGTTCCTTTTCCCGTTTAATTCAACTATCTTCAAAACAAGAGTAAACAAGCATCTTCTGGGCACGTTTGGTCCAACATAGACCTCATCAATCGCTTTCCATCAAGTGTGATCAAGTTCAAGAGCTGCCATTCGGCAATAAAAAAATTGAAAACCTTTTGAACAAAAAATTAAACCGAATTTTAAGGTTTATTACTTTTTGCATTTTCGGCTGTTTAATTTTTTTTGTTCATTTTTTTGTAGCTTTTATATACTAATAATACTTGACAAGGTATACCCTATCCATTAAAAAAAAACTATCAAAATCGGACTACTCTGTATAAAGTTATGCGTGGTTATACATTACAATCAGTGAGTGAACAATAAATCATCCCCTGTTTTCCGACCCTCAGGGTTCGATTTTCTTTTCCAAATTTATACGGGACCACCTTCGGAGTATATCTTTCCAATAAAAAAGAATTACCACAATCGGAGTACTATGTAAAAAGTTATGAGTGGTCATACATTAAAAAAAAAACGTGTCGAATTGAGAACCTCCTCCGTTTTTTTCGTCGCTTAAAAACTTTAATCATAGGTAATCGAGAGATATTTAAGTACTGTACTGATAAGTGGTGTATTTAAATACCTCTAAAATATTTTAGTTTTTTTCGAATTTCTACATTTGAAACGCTTTGATACTAAACATGTTCTGCCAGGGTCGCGTGATTAGTTCGCAAGAGGTTCCGTGGCCCTGGTCTACGGGCAACTGAAGGAACACGGGTGGGTTTTAGTTAGTAAAAGTCTGATACGCCTTTCCGCTCCACTCAACTCTCTAGAGCGGGACACGTCATTTGTAGATATCCCACCCACAAAAAAAAAAACACATGTTGAGTTATTAAGATATACTAGCTTTTGCCAGCGGCTTCGCCCGCGTGGAGGTCGGCAGATATCCCGCGGGAACATACTACCGGGATAAAAAGTACTCTATGTGTTAATCCAGGTTATAAACTGTGTTCCGAATTTACATACCTACATACATGTTATGAATTTAGTTGGATAGATATATTATTGAGGACTTTTTTGTAGATCTTTTGAAGACCATCATCTTTGTAATACATACTTTTGGTGTATGATCGCATTTTCATCCGACTTGTTTCAAATTTATCATCACTGCTCAGCTCCTATGTGTCTTAGCGTTATGTTATATAGCCTATAACCTGCCCAGGAGTATGGACTACAATCGTACCAAGTTTGGTTAAAATCTCCTCAGTAGTTTTTGACCCATGCGTGCACATACAGACAGACGTACAGACAGACAGACAGACAGACAAAAAATTTACTGATTGTATTTTTGGCATCAGTATCGATCACCATTCATCCTCCAATATTAATTTTGAATGTATATTCAATGTACAGAATTGACCTCTCTACAATTTTATTTTAAGTAATATCTGGATGACCGAGCTTTGCTCGGTATTTTTTGGTAAATTGTGTTTAAAATAATAAGTTTATGTTCAAGTTGATTATCGATAAAGTTGGTCATTGAAAACACGAATAAAATGAAATTTTATAAAAATGTACCCTAGCTAGATCGATTTATTGCCCCTGAAACTCCCTGTATACTAAATTTCATGAAAATCGTTGGAGCCGTTTCCGAGATTCAGATTATATATATATATATATACAAGAATTGCTCGTTTAAAGATATAAGATATAGATTAAGGTACAGTACTCATAGATAAAGTTGCTCATTGAAAGTGGCATCTTTTAGTTGATCACACCAATATGACTTTTTCAATTAATTATTTAACATTCTTAGTTTATCTTGGACAATACTGACATCATCATTTCAGCCAAAAGACGTCCACTGCTGGACATAGGTCTCCTATATCAAGCCATTATGCCAAACCCCCCAATCATTTTGGTGGGGTCATAATCACCATGCTTGGATGGCGGATTGGCGATCGCAGTATGGTGGTAAAAAATGCATAAAGAACGCTACTTGAGAAACTAGTCAGTTTCTAGTTATACTGACATCGGTGATGGAAAATCATCGTGAGGAGACTTGGACTTAGTATTAATAAAAGTATAAAATCACCAAATTGTCTTGAGCAAGCGTGGTGATCAAGACTCGTGCCTTTTCTGTGGTGAAGAAGCCTTTAACCTTCAGAGGGATTTATAAGACAATGTTCGCAAGGACTTATAAATATTGCAGCGAGACTGAATCGCGCTGGAATTCAACTCTCAGTCTTGAACCAAGCATTGCGTTTCCCACAGAGGGCAATCCAACGGTTTGAAAAAACACAATTTTCGATTTTCAACTTTCAGCGCTAAGTAGTGCGTTGAAAATCCTCCTTGTGAACGTAGAAGTAAGCTGGTCAGAATTGTAACAAAAAGCTGTTTATTGTTAAAGGAAAATTTCTTTCTTTTATAAATGTAGCGCGTACATAACTTTTACGTCATTGAGACATTAACCAGTCAGAAATTATTTTCGTAGATTAATTGCATACTTTTGTGCTAGTATGCAAGATTTTACCTTTAACATAACATAACAACGACTCTATATTTGCAGAAGCGTAACGACAGAGGTGCACCTATAGTACACCCACATTTCGCCAGTTATGTTTCTATCCCAGTTATAATAACTCTCAGAAACAGTAACGATTCCAAATGGAAAACTCCACTAATACGTTGCCCAATCCAGAATTCGAACCATCGACCCTGAACATGCTCAGTAGTTTCGTTTGTGACTTAGTAGTCACAAACGAAACTACTGAGCATGTTCAGGTGCCCAACAACAAAGACCAAGATTTTAATTCGCACGTTATTTTGTGTGCCTTTCAGTATGACTGCGGTATATATAGATGTATTTCCTTCAAGTTATTAACGGTTTATTTGCGGTTTAAGTCAAGTCGCACGGCGCAAGGAAAGGGTGACGGTAGTTGAATGCGAAAGTGAAATGATAACCGAAAATGATATAACAGCTTGCCAAAATTCCCCAAAACACATATAATTTTCGCACGTCACGCCCTATACAATTTACAGCAACCAAATTCATATTTGTATCTTATGCTCCGTAATCCCCAAAAGAATATGACGAGCGTATACGTCAGGAAAACCGCAAAAATCTTGTTTAGACAAGCCGAAATCTTCGCATGCGAGAGTGGCGACGGATTAAGCCGTAATAACATGTAAATTAGTCCCCCATTCCTTATTGTAGGGATTAAGATGGCAGATGAAGCGGTGAAAGATATGGGAAATGTGTGTCAGTATGTTTGATGTTGGTAGTAAAAGATATACGTGGCATAGGACGAAATGTAGGTAATATAAGTATGAGAAAATGTACAAAGAGCATAAGCAGTAAATCCTTCCTTCTTTGACTATTGTCAACGTGTTCAGTACGATATGTAAATAATTTTAATTTGGAGCTAACAACAGAAATCAATTTGACCTCATAGTTTCTACGAACAAGTAGTGTGGGAATCAAATAAATACGTACGGAGAAATCATTCCTAGTCGCCAGACAAAATTCTAGGAAACTCCACCGAACTCTGTTAAAAGTTAAGGATAGTGTGGCTGACTCAAAATCAAAGGATTAATTTCAAATAGGCAATTTTGCTCTTCGAAATTTACAAGAAAATAGAATTGAATCTGCACCCCTAGCCAAGTTGATAATCTGCGATCGTTAACGCTAGTCGAAAACTAATCAAATGTATGGGAATGAAATCATCTCAACGTTAAGTCACGTAGAAACAAACGAATAGAAATTCGTAGCCAAGTTCACATCGTTCAAAATGATAGAATGATTTGTTATCGCTTCTACAATGTTCAACAACCAGCCCCCCATCCCCTAGGATGTAGATCCTAGGGGATGGGGGGCTGGTTAGACTACCAAGAAAATCCAATCATAACGATATCTCTAATTACTGTAACACATCACTCCACGGAAATTTTATTGCAGCACTCCATTTTTATTGTTGTGATTCTAAATGAATATTATTTTCCAGAAAAATTAAGTATCTAATTCCAACCAAACAGAGCCTAACCTAACTCTTGACACACCCGCTGTCCCCCACTACTTGCACTACCTCACCATTCATAAATAATTCATGGACTGTAAGTTTTAGTTTTCCAGGTACACATACACCGAGCAACCTGTGGGTTGCCTGTTGTTAACCATTTAATATGAGCGCTCGCTGGAACAGTTTGATGTGGTAATCCTTGCTGAGGGGCAATTAAGCACAAATTTGTCTTGAGGAGTTGCTTGTAAACAATTTGGCTTTATTATCGTAGCTATTAAAGTGGGGCAAGCCTTGAATTAAGGGGTTATCAATGGGTAGTGGAAGTAGGTCAAGAAGAGATGTTTATAAATGTCTATAGAGACTGATCTGTTGTCAACAAGATTTATAAGTTATTGCATATGAACTACATACCGAAGCAGGAGAAGTAACAATCAGTAAGGTAAGTAGTGGTGCTGACTTACTTGAGTGCACAAGGTGCCTAAAATACGGCATTGTATTTGGAGTAACTAAAAACCTGAAAGAAATTATAATGGACCACTTTTACCATGGATTCAATGCTATCACAAAAAACTGCGGCTTCATATACATATATATTTATGTCCGCAAACCTCAACAAAATGTAGGGAACAGCTAGGTTTTATTTGCGATTCTAGGGTTGAATTCAATTCAAACCGACGAATCCGTGAATTTGTTAAGTACAGATGCCAGCACATCAAGATACCCGAAACTGTCAAATTCTCCCAATTAACCTTGAACCTAATGCTATAGCGATAAAGTTGAAAATATTTTAAAGAAATTTGACAGATTGTAGTAGTTCGATGTGCTGGCGTCTGTACAATGACGTCTTACTCAGATTTCCAGTTATTTTAATTGACTTAAAGTAAAAATGACCTGGTGGAGGATTTCGCTGAATTCAAGAAGCACAGAACGGTGCTCTGGGGGAGATCTAAGTGCAGCAGTGGACGGCTTTTGGTTGAAATTATTAAAATCAAAAAGTATAATTCAGTAAAAACATTTTCTGGAGGTAATCTTTTATCGCATTGATATAAAAAACATTGACTTCCATTAATAAATTAACGTGTACAATATCAATTTCAACCACCTTTTATAAAAGCTCGAGATTTTATTAATACATAAAAACAACAAATGTAAACATTTTTTAATAAAACTGCAATCTCTTCGCTACAGGCACGAGACCGCTTGGTATTGATTTATAAAATCTCCAACGGATATTTAAAAACGGGTGGCGAAAATGTCAACATTCAACTGTAATATCAACTGTAGAAACATTGTATATTTGTGAATAACTAGCTGTAACGGTAGCTCTGCTTGGGTGAAAAGTTATTTAAGGATAGAGGTACCTCTGAAATTTAAACTTTACCTATTACTTCATATGTTATACATTAATCCCTTTATTTAACATACTTTATCTTGTTACTAGACTTAGTTTCTGTTCGCGTCGTTTTCGGGTGACCACGACAAAAAAACTTCCACTCAGCAGACATGCATCACTGCTGCAGTCAAAACGTGCAGAAGGGTGCACTGTTTTTATATACACATTATTATGTATGTTTATTTATGTTTGTCTTGCCTATTGTCTTATTTATGTTTTTATGTAGACTCGATTCTAAGGCAAATTACCCTATTTTACACGCTTTATATTAGCTTCACTTGTATGTTTGTTTGTAACCGACTCCTTATAGCGCGATTTTAACCCACTTTAAACGACCAGATTTCATTCAAACTTTGCACATCTGTCTAAGACCGATAACAATGCAATAATTTCAAAAATGTGTGCCATTATCCTTGCCAGGATTACCAGGACAGCAAAAAACTGTCTTCTAAAACTACGCTGACATACGTCAGAAATTACGCTGACATACGTCTCAAAATTCGAAACATCCTAGAAAATTGAAAATAAATAATAGTTTAAAAAAAAAACTAAAAAAACATGCTTCGGTGCTTTTTAAGGTATTTTTTTATTGATCAGGCACCCCACGCTTTTGTCCATTATTTTCTACTTGTTAATTTGGCTTTCTATGGGAGCGTGTTTTTTAGTTTTTTTTAAACTATTAATTTTTGTTTCGTTCTTATAGTAAAACGTGTAGTAAAGTTATGTCAAACTTAACCTCAAACATTTATGGTAAAGTTGAAGTTAATACTAGTTTGACTTTAATCCGCGCATACTAATAAAAGGAATAGTAAATTAGATAGGCAACCAAGAAGAAAATAGGTTTTCTTTTTTAATGTTCTCTACTGTTAGTCTGTATTATTTAGTTTGGTTGCAAGTACCTACCAAGAGTGTTGACAATTTTGGCTTCAAAGGAGTATATATACACTGCGTTTCAGCATAATTAAACTATGTATCAAAATTGAATGTTTAATTTCCAAAGGAAACCTTTACAATATTATTGATCTATTGAATGTTATTAATATTACAACACACATCAGCGGAGTATTTGTGTAACCTGCTAACAAAAACTCTGGCTCCATATTGACAGGTCAACAATGTTCGTTGCGATGCGTATTTACGTTGTTGAACAGACAAATTTTGAATTTAGCAATATCCTTCGAAATTATTCACACTGTGACTGTGACTGTGACTGATGCAAAAAAGTGCTTTTCAGCATCAAGTCTGTCTCGCGTTCCTGCTAAAACTACTGAACCGATTTAAATGAAATTTGATACACAGATAGTTTTGAGCCTAAGAAAGGATATAGGCTACTTTTTATCACAGTAGTATGTTCCCGTGGGATAATTTCCGACCTTCACGCGGGCGAAGCCGCTGGCAAAAGCTAGTTTTAAATAAATATATTTACATTTAATAAATGTAAGTGTATTTGTTTAAAACTAGCTTTAAGCGTTAAATGCCACTACTATTTACTAGTGTTTCTCTTTTATTTATAATTCATTATTATACATTTTTAAATTATTGTTCCTCTCAACCAAAGCACCTGCCGCCTAATCTCATCACCACCCTTGGTTGACTGGTAGAGAATGCCTAAGGCATTAAGTCCGCCTTTGTACCTTTTTGAGTGTGAGAAGTTTAAATAAATAAATGTGTTATGTATTGTATATTATATGTAAAAGATACACTATAGACTACCTGAGTAATATTTCTCCTTTGACCTTAATCCAAGCAAAGGTTGCCTTTTAAAGATCGCTTTGAATGTTAAGATCTGAGAGTAGTAGCGAAACACACTCTCAATAGGCTTCGCTTTCATTTTTTTTCCCACATTAGAGACCGAGTGGATTAGCAATATCTTTCTAAGTTACGCAATTAAAGTGCGTGTCAGCCTCTGTGAAATTTCGACAATTATACCTATAATTTTTATGAAGATTATTGTATCTAACTATTACGTCCCACCCGCATTTTGAAGATTATTGCTAATTCATCATGTTTCAACAAAAAATGTTGGCTTAGCAACGTAAACAAGCCACGAAGATTGTGAAACTGTCAAAATAAAAAACCAGCCAAGTGCGAGTCGGACTCGCGCACCGAGGGTTCCGTACAAACCTGTAGGTATCCTCGGTTTATGCATAAGGTTTATGTTTATGAAATTAAATGTTTTTTTTTTTAATTTTTATATGTCAGTTGATTGAATTAAAGGTAAATTGCTGTTTACGATTTATGACGTATTAAAAAAAAACTACTTAATGGATCTTGTTCAAACTAATTTTCGGTGGAAGTTTATATAGTTCTGTACATCATATATTTTTTTTAGATTTATCATTCTCTTATTTTAGAATTTACGGGGGGGGGGGACAAACATTTTACCAATTCGGAAGTGTCTCTCGCGCAAACTATTCAGTTTAGAAGAAAATGTTTCTAAAAACATCAATACCATTTTTGAAGACCTATTCATAGATACTCCACACGTATGGGTTTGATGTAAAAAAAAAATTTGAGTTTCAGTTCTAAGTACCGGGAACCCCAAAATTTATTGTTTTTTTCTATTTTAGTGTGAAAATCTTAATGCGGTTCAGAGAACACATCTGCTTACCAAGTTTTAACAGCATAGCTTTTATAGTTTCGGAGAATAGTGGCTGTGCCATACGGACGGACAGACAGACAGACATGACGAATCTATAAGGGTTCCGTTTTTTGCTATTTGGCAACGGAACCCTAAAAAGCGATTCATACTGATAATGTTTTACACAATCACACCTAAGTTCTGCCGTAAATAATCCGTCACCCTTATAACTGACTAACATCTATCTATATACATAAAATTCAAAGTCCTGAGTGACTGACTGACTGATATATCAACCTCACAGCCTAAACCGCTGGTCGTAGAGACATGAAAGGAGGGTGTGTTCTTTGTGAAGAGTAAGTATTCACTAAGAAAGGTTTTTTTTTGAAATTCCATCCTTAGGAGGGTGTAAAGGGGGTTGAATTTTCTGTAAAACTTTATTCTCTGTGTTGGTTGACACGCGAGTGAAATAGCTTCTGCCTGCGACTTCACTCGCGTATCAACCAACACAGAGAATAAAGTTTTACAGAAAATTCAACCCCCTTTACACCCTCTTAAGGACGGAATATCAAAAAAAAAAAAAACTCCGCTGCCGTGACAAATCGCGGCACGGCGGACAGAGCTCCGGTGTGATCTCATGGCGACATGGCGGGTACGATTATCGCAACCCAGTGCTGGGCACGCCACAATTGCGGCGGTAAGTCCCCTCTTTGAGGAGTGGATAGAGAGGCGTCACGGTGTCCTCACCTTCCACCTGACGCAGATTCTCACCGGGCATGGGTGCTTCGGTGGGTTCCTGTTCAGGATAAAGCGGGAGGATACGTCCGGGTGTTTCCATTGCGAGGATCGTCTGGAGGACACGGTGGAGCACACGGTGGAGGTATGCCCTGTCTGGGCGGAGCACCGCTGTGTCCTCGTGGAGGCGATCGGCGGCGGCGACCTCTCGCGTCCGGCCCTGGTGCGAGCCATGGTACGGAGCGAGAGGGAATGGGAAGCCGTCACCTCCTTCTGCGAAGCAGTAATGCACGCGAAGGAGGAGGCGGGGCGCGTGAGAGAGTGGCAGTCTCTGCGCCCTCACATCCCTAGCCGCCGCAGGAGGAGACGCCCCGGGCGTCGGGAGTCGATAGTGGACTCCCGGCCACCATAGGCGCGAGCTTGCGGGTGGCGAGTAATGGGTAGCTCGCCACCCGGTAAGGACCAAGCTCGGGTCGACGGCGCGTAGTGTTCCACGCGCGCCTCAAAGAGATGTCAGCAGCAGTGTAGGGGTCTACTAGGACCGATGCCTGCCAGGGTCGCGTGATTGTTCGAAAGAGATACCGTGACCCTGGCACATGGGCAACTGATGGAACACGGGTGGGTTTTAGTCAGTAAAAGTCTGACACGCCCTCCCACTCCGCCCAGAGCGGGAGAAGTCATTTGATGATTTCCCATCCTGAAAAAAAAAAAAAGTCAGAAGCTATTAGAATATATTTTGGTTAAGAGATTGTGTCACACACAACATGTTTTAGCCATTCTGATCACACATTTCAGTTTCCGAACTCCAAAATACATCTAAATCTAAATCTAATCTAATTCTAAATTTCTAAATATTAATATTATAAATGCAAAAGTAACTCTGTCTGTCTGTCTGTCTGTCTGTCTGTCTGTCTGTCTGTCTGTCTGTCTGTCTGTCCCGCTTTCCTGCTAAAACTACTGAACCGATTTAAATGAAATTTGGTACACAGTTAGTTTAGAGCCTGAGAAAGGACATAGGCTACTTTTTATCCCGGTAGTATGTTCCCGCGGGATAATTTCCGACCTCCACGCGGGCGAAGCCGCTGGCAAAAGCTAGTATAACATAATTAGGTTCACGATTTCACGAACTATTCTGAAAATAACGTAACTATTTATCTTTGTACACTATCTTGCAGAAAAATCAATGGAGCGAGTGAAAGGAGGTATCCAGTATACCGGTATACGAGTATTTACTTTGTCAAATGCAGTTACAAACAAACCTTTGTGAACTAATGTTAGAACTGTACTCGTATTTCGTTTCCGAAAAGTCTGCACTGTTGTGAGTAGTTTAGAATGTTTGACTAGAGAACGAGTTTGTAATTTACTTTTGCTCATTTGTCGAGAATTTTGTTTAAATTGGAGCAAGCGATTTATTTTGTGAAATGCTAAACAATTTTTTATTTTAGCATATAAATTAAAAATAGTCTGTACACGAAAAAAACTAAAAAAATCTGTTTCTGTAGGTATTTTCTCCAAGAAGGTATGTTATTTATCTTTAGGAAAAAAAAACAGCATAATAGGTTTGGTTAACATTAGTGGCCTTAAAAAATTGTTTGAAAAAATACATTTTTAAATGTAACTTTTGTAGCTTCTCCTGACTTCCAAAACACATACATTAAATACTCCGATTTTGGCAGAGTCCATCCCCTTTTTATGCCAAAACTTTTCTTTCAGTAGTTGAAATTTAAAAAAAAAGAATTCCTCTTGAAAAGTCAAGCTTAAACTTGTAAACGTATCAATTAATATAATACTCCTAAATACTTTGGTCTTCAAAAATCCTATGGTACGAATATTTCTAAAAAAGGTCGCTCTTCATAACTTAAGTTTGCAAACTTTAGAACAATATCTGAAATCAATAGACTTATATTAAAACCGAGGAGGCATGAAATCGGTTGTGGCATTCTTATAACTCAATCCTCAAAATAAGCGATGATTTGAATAATTTCTATTAAGAAACTTAACATATTTACATAATATATCAAGTTTCAATATTGATAACAAACAATGGGATCTGCTAGAATGCGATTGTTTATAATAATTAATACATTATTAATTAATACGTTAATAAGCTATACATACTGGTCGCTGCCAGACTAGACCTCACAATACGATTTCAAATGCGCAGTGGACGTGTGATAATCGTGGGGCTCTAGAGACAAGAGTGGCTAGCGAAACTAGTCCGCCGTACGCGGAGCAGACAATACAAGTACAATTCAAAGCAAGACGCAATACAATTAACAAATGACTCACCTACAATACAACAAAAGAACTTACCTGGTGGTTGAAGGACACTGCTTCTGGGGTTACCTGGAGTTATTTATGTAAGTGAGTGTATATGTATTGTGTTGTGACGTTATGAGTATTCTCCAGTTTACAATCCGCTGCAATAAGGCTGGAGGCAATCACAGCATGCGGTCTTCAAATCACTCGTTCCCAATAGCGTCACTTGCACTTAACCTTCAAAGTTCTTCAATGTCAAGTAATATCTAAATTCAACCCGTATTAATTCACCAAGATAGGGGTTATTAACACAAACAACTGGGTCATGAGCTATTGTCACCAAAACGACCGGGGTAAGGGATTACTTTACAAAAGATCGCGAGATACAAACGGCGACGTGTTCCCTTTTTTCCCACCAAAAACCAAGAGGAAGCGTCAAGTGTCAAAATCAAACTGTCAAGTCAGATGTCATTCCGTTCCGCATAGAGTAACAAAGTGTTCGGTCCGAAACATCTACCCCCCTCGGACGGGCCTTCCCGTCCGCTAATCACTTGGCAATCCCGACAAGGTTGCGTTTTATCAGTCCACCTGACGCGCTGCTGGAGGATGTGCAAATACTCCAAGCTCCAACGCTTCCAAAAACTCTGAGCGAGCTGCTGCACCAACTGAAACCGCGATAGCCAATTTTGGCTCAAATCGTCAAAAGGGTGCTCCGGCAGGGCGACAAGTGGCTGTCAAATCAAAAAATGGCCCGGGGTTAGGGCCTCCAAGTCGTTCGGGTCCGAAGACAGCGGGCACAATGGACGCGAGTTCAATACAGCTTCAAAACGGCAAAACACCGCAGCTAACTCCCCAAAGGTGAGAACGGTGTCTCCCAACAATCTGCGCCAGAGTCCCTGTGCCGCTTTCACTGCGGCCTCAAAAATACCCCCCCAATGGGGGCAGGCTGGCGGATCAAACAATAACAAACAACCAAACAACAACAACAACAACAACAATTTAACCAAATGGCCCTCCTTAGCCAACAAAAGGGGGTGACGGACCCCATAAGGAAGGCTAGAGTGCCTCAACCGTCAACAACCAAACAACAAAAGACGTTATCGTCCAAAAAGGGGTTCAACTTACTAACGGCTCCCAACAATATCCAAAACTCTCGCTGCAGAATGGCCAACAGCGCATTGCAACCGGCATGCGAGTTCTTAATGTGACGATCAGTCACCAACAATTCAACAACAAAAAACAACGATTCAACAATTTGTCGAGGGAGCTAAATCGACTCAACAAAAAATCAGGGTCCTTCGTTCCAACAGCGAGCACCTTGAGCCCGGGCAAAGGACCCGACATCAAGACTGGCGATCGAGGCCAATCATCCTCGGGATGAGTCAGCCAGTCTGGTCCCCACCATAGGGGGTAAGCAAACAAGCGGGGTGCCATGCACCCACGTGAGGCCACGGCGCCTGGGTTCAAATCTCCAGGCACGTGCCTCCAAATCAAATGCGTTTTAGCATTTTGAAACTGGGACACTCGATACGCAACAAAAACCTCCAAAGAGTGGACGGACGTCTTCAACCAACACAAAACAATTTGACTGTCCGTCCAGGCGTAAGAAGCCCGAATGTCCACAGTTCCACCCAAAGTGTGAGCAACGTGGTTCAATAGACGCACAAAACGCGCCGCCCCTGACTATTCAACTTAGGGATGGTCAGTGCCGTCCGGAGGGGGGCCACCTTGCTCTTGGCCAAGACCAGTGACAAATTCACCTGGCCTGTTGCGCAGACGGTGCGCAGACAAACAACAGCTGCATAACCGTGCGAAGACGCATCACAAACAAGGGTAGCAGTGTAGCTCCCAGGGGGGAGGATAGCGCGGGGTAACACGACCTCGTTGACTGCGGGGAGTGCGGATACAAATTGAGCCAATCTTCCAACAGGGTTTCCCGAAGTGGCTCGTCCCAACCAAGTTCCGCAGTCCAAAGGCGCTGAAGAAAACAATTTCGCCCAAAACAATACAAAACAAAACAACAAAACAATAGACAAAAGGCAACCCTGGGCTCCCGTGTCCAAAATGGCACGAACCACAACAGAGTCCCCCGTTGGCCCCCAGACCCTGACCGATGCCGTTGGCAACAAAACCATGTCGATCTGAGGGGTACCTTAGCGGGGCAGGCGCCAATGTCCTAACAATGCCTGGGCGGCGACCGATCGCCGCACCCAGGCCCAAGTCTTTCCCGACGAGGATGGAGTTCAAATTCCTCGTACGCGCGGTGTCCCGAGCCACGCGCCATCGCTGGAAGGGCATATCCCACCGGATGCCTGAATGGCGGGGGGCGTGACTCCAAACGGGGACGTTCCGCCAATGGAGGGGAGGGAAGGTGGTGCTGGTCTGGCCAGCGCTGCCTAGCAACAACTGCGTAATCGCCTTTACGCGGGGAGACCAAATGGCGGTCGCGCGGCTCCCGATCAACTTGCGCGGGGGGTGGAGTGTGGCGCTCAAAATTGCGGGCCTCTCCCCGGTTCTGAACCGGCGAGGCAGAAGCCCGGTGACCAACTCCATGGTACCCCCCCGTACGCGAACCTTCATCAGAGGCTGGTCTGCCAGCGTGGTTCGCGTTAGCGCACAATATGTCCAAATGGGACCCCCTACAAATTATACAAGGGCGGGGGTTGGGGCAGTCCCGATGGAAGTGACCCCCAAACAAGAGAAGCACATGCGGCGTGCATTGGCAATTCGGCGGCGGGCACTCACGTGCAACTTCAAAAAGGCCGCGCAAGTTGCCATGCCATGCCCCGTGTCCCTACAAAACTCACAACCAGGACGACTCTGGGTGCCAGCAAAACGAGCGGCGGGGCGACCATCAACAGGCCCGCGAGCCCTAGTCCGTCCCTGGTCTCGTGGCCGGGAAGACGGCTGGCATGACTCAGTGGCAACGCCAGAGTTGTCCACAAACCGACATAGAGTAACAAAGTGTTCGGTTCGAAACACATACACCGACCTAAAGATACGGGTCACTCAAGTATTCTTCTTCTTTATCTTAACGTATCCATAGCAATTTATATACAGCCAGCCCAGAATTTGGCTACGCGTTTGGGGGCCAGTAGCGTCAACTCAGTAAATACCACAGAAAAAAAACCTTATCGCACGGGGTTATTTATTTATCATCATATGCCTAACTTTTTCCAACTACTAGAAAGTAACTACAGTTTGGGCCAGCTTTCACTCTAACTGGATGCAGCTAAATATCAGTACTTTATATGGAGCGACTACTGATCTGTCTTCCACGACCCAATAACAATACAATACAATTCTTTATTGCAGGCAACTAAGGCCCATAAAACACAATACAAAAATAATATAAAATAATAACTATAAACTAATACATATTCTTCAAAAACAAAACTTAAACTACAACTAAACACTGATGACGGCGTCGTGCTCCGCTGCGTGGTGTCGTGAAACCGTCCTCAGAAACGTCGATATAAGACACCTTTCGGCCAAAAGTCCTCTCTCAAGCAGAGGGGTAATTGCGGAACTTTTTATCGGTAGGAATTGGTTTCATATTCATAGTTAAACAACATTCATTGCGTTATTTACTTTGCTGAGCCACAATTTATTCGAACAAATGACGCAATGGTTTAGAAATAATCTTCAATCCCATTCAGATTCTGATAAATTGTGCGTTTCGCAATTAGGGTGCAGGTCTGTAGATAGTGGGTTGGAACTCGTACCACGAACGACTTAAAATTGATGTTGTGGCGCGATTCCAACCTTTCGACACTCAGAGTCCAGTTGGTCTTAACTTTCAAATACTGCACAACTTCCTCAATCATCGTGAAATGGTGCAGACGCGAAATGAAGAACTGCGTCGTAGGCACAGCAGGGCGCAGCAGCATGTTGGGTCCACTCGGAGCGGTACCACACTGGTTCCGTGAACAAGGCTTCTTCTTCTGCCTTCCCACTTTCCTGAAATCCTCTTCACGACTTCGACTTCTTTTTCTACGACTCGTAACGACTGTCAGAGATCCACTACTGACAGCAGGCATCCAGCTTAAGCTTGAATAGTAATTTATTTACCAAAAGACGGGATATAAACTTCAGTGTTGTTTGTTGTGTACTTATATGTAAATATGATCCACCGTCTTCGGACCGGCCTATGTTATTGATCAACCTGTGCGGTGAATATTACCTTATATTATGAAAATAATCATGATGATTCATTGATTGACAGCCCATTAAGAAAACTCGTTGTTTTCAAGCCCACAAGCGTTGTTATTATTGGGAACACACCCCAAAAATACTTCCGGCTATCAATGAAATGTTTGCCAACACCGTACAATGTTTGTACCGTTTTCGCTTTTGTTACCAAACTTGTGTTGATTTTTGGTGAAATAAATTATTATTCTTGTGTAACGCAAGAATAATTCCAAACAGGCCTTTGTGTTAGAGAATGTATTTGTTTTCTGCTAACAAACACAGTTGTTTGGGGATAAAGTTGTTTCTGTGTCTAGGCTAAGTATAGAATTTCCGGTTCGTTTGCGTTGAGAAGAATAACAATGAACAGCACAACTGGAATATGTATATTCTACTAGCCTTGCCTTGGGCCTTTGTAGATAGCAGCTATAATAAGATGCCTGTAGGTTTTATTCCCAAGTTAACGATAGTACCTCAGTGTCGGGAGCCATCCTTGAATTGGTTGATTAAAAGGGTCTGAATTCCGTAACTAATTATTTATTGTGTTTGTAAGAATGGTTGAGAAAGATCCAGATCAAAAGATCAAGTTACTGTGGTAAAATGAGTTTAAAATAATCAGCCTATAATTTTCCCACTAATGGGCCTTAGGCCTCCTGTCGTTGAGTGGGAGTGGGCCGTTATCTACCTCGCGGGCCCACTGATGGTAATAGTTGGTAGATGGCTCACGTGTTTGAATTTTGTGGTTCTAGGACATGCCGTCTTCCTCACGATGTTCCTTCATCATTTTCAAAGCAGTGGTGATAAAAATTATTAACACAAAATATAGCGCGCCTATTTGATTCGATCGATAAATCGTTAGTCGCGGTTGTTTCCAGTAGCCCACCACTGCAGTTATTTACTGCACTGTATTAGCTGGAGTAATTAATTGTAATTCTTGCCTGGATAAGGATTTACATAGAACAAACTCCGGAAAAAGCGTCCGCTGGATCAATCCGAATAATAAATGTGAGACCCACACAATCTAAAGGTCACTGACCAAATAGGATTGCCCCTTACAACCACCCACAAAGTAAGAAAAGTCCCTATTCTTAGACCAGACATCTAAGAACACTTTGTTGTATTACTACAATGCAAAGAAAACAGTTGTATACAAATACAATACAAAGGCAAACCCTCCGTTGTTTAGTTTCTATTATTGTTCTCTAACGGAATCTGAATAGCGTAAATAATTGTATTTCACTTGTGTTTATGCAATTTCGTGGGGATCGATGCATAGATGTAGATGTGGGTAGAAGAAATACAATTAGAAAGATCTGAATAATTTTTAATTAAAAGTTTTGTCTTATAAAGCTTCATCCATCCTTTTTACACCGTGAGCTAAGGGAACACAGTTATTGTAGTATAATATTTTTATTCAGTTACTTTTACCCGATTTTGGCAAAGGTAAATAGAAGTGTTATGCTTTTAGCAGTCCTCTAGCGCTAGCATAGTGACTATTTATGTAGGTATACATGCATCATCGTCATCATCATCATCATCATCATTTCAGCCGAAAGACGTCCACTGCTGGACATAGGCCTCCCCCAAGCTCCACTAATATGACCGGTTTTTCAACCGACGAAAAAAACGGAGGAGGTTATCAATTCGACGCGTATTTTTTTTTTTTTTTTTATGTATGACCACGCATAACTTTTTACATAGTAGTCCGATTGTGACAATTCTTCTTCTATTGGAAAGAATATACTTCCAAGGTGGTCCCATATAAATTTGGAAAACAAAATCAAACCCTAAGGGTCGGAAAACAGGGGATGATTGATTGTTCACTCACTGATTGTAATGTATAAACACGCATAACTTTATACAGAGTAGTCCGATTTTGATAATTCTTTTTGTGTTGGATAGGGTATACCTTGCCAAGTATTATTAGTACATTAAAGCCACAAAAAAGTATAAAATAAAAACGGCGGTTTAATTTTTTGTTAAAAAGTTTTTTGCTTCCCGCATCCAGCGAATTCCTGCGACCTTCACATGGTCATCGGTCCAACTTGTGGGAGGCCTTCCAACTCTACGTCATCCAGTACGCACAAGACGTTGTAGTATAAGACGTTTACACATATGTATATGTTTGTATTTGTGTGTGTGTCTTGTGCATGTTTATGTTTGGATTTTCTTGTGTTTCACCGTAGCGCCTAAACTTTCTAGCCGATTTTGATGAACAATGTATCTACAGATTCATAACAATAGTTCGGGTGACAAAGACTGTATAAATTCTCCATAAATATAATATAGTGGACTTTCCGTTTTAGTTTTTTACCTTTTTTTCCGTGGGGAAATCCTCATGGATACCCTCCGCCTGGGTTGAACGGAGGGTTATGTCGGACTCCTACTGACTTAAACCCCACTGTTCTTTCTAGTATCATGTTTCGGGGCCCCCGGAAATACTTGTATATTCGCCGCTCGCCCGACTGATACCAGCCCACCATGCTTAGCGAGCCCCATCACAAAGTGTGGCCGATCCCATGACCGCACATCCTCCCACTAAGGCGCGTATACTGCGTGCCACTTCTTTGAGCTTGACTGCTCGAACGACGATACAGCTTCAAATTCACCGCCCGCAGGCTCTTCTTATGGTGGCCGGAGTTAGTTAAGCGCCCTTCAACGCCCGGCTGCTCTTCCGGTGCAGGTGAAATGAGACGTATGCTCTCTGTCCCTCTCCAAAAACGGGTTCGGGGGGTCTTCGCACGCGTTTTCGCTTCCGACCATGGACATAACCACGACCAGAAGCGAGATATCACCTGCACCAAGTGTCGCGATGAGGGTACAGCGCTTCTGGGCTCAAGCTGAGCATTCCTCCTGCATATGTTGTGCCTTGTCATCGGAGCAGCCCACACAGTGATGACAAACGGGCGTCCGGTCTTGACCTACGCAGGAGCAGGTACTTCCCGAAACATCCGATCCGATCACAATAGCGATTGTGGCAACCCCCCCCCCCAAATTGGTCAAAGCATAAGTCCAGCAGTGGCCGTCTTTCGGTTGAAATGTTTTTTTTTTTTTTTTTAGGATGGTAAATCATCGAATGACTTCTCCCGCTCTGAGCGGAGCGGGAGGGCGTGTCAGACTTTTACTGACTAAAATCCACCCGTGTTCCATCAGTTGCCCATGTGCCAGTGTCACGGTATCTCTTTCGAACAATCACGCGACCCCGGCAGGCATCGGTCCTAGTAGACCCCTACACTGCTGCTGACATCTCTTTGAGGCGCGCGTGGAACACTGCACGCCGTCGACCCGAGCTTGGTCCTTACTGGGCGGCGAGCTACCCATTGCTCGCCACCCGCAAGCTCGCGCCTATGGTGGCCGGGAGTCCGCAATCGACTCCCGACGCCCGGGGCGTCTCCTCCTGCGGCGGCTAGGGACGTGAGGGCGCAGAGACTGCCACTCCCTCACGCGCCCCACCTCCTCCTTCGCGAGCATTACTGCTTCGCAGAAGGAGGTGACGGCTTCCCATTCCCTCTCGCTCCGTACCATGGCTCGCACCAGGGCCGGACGCGAGAGGTCGCCGCCGCCGATCGCCTCCACGAGGACACGGCGGTGCTCCGTCCAGGCAGGGCACACCTCCACCGTATGCTCCACCGTGTCCTCCAGACGATCCTCGCAATGGAAACACCCGGACGTATCCTCCCGCTTTATCCTGAACAGGAACCCACCGAAGCACCCATGCCCGGTGAGAACCTGCGTCAGGCGGAAGGTGAGGACGCCGTGGCGCCTCTCTATCCACTCCTCAAAGAGGGGACTTACCGCCGCAATTGTGGCGTGCCCAGCACTGGGTTGCGACAATCGTACCCGCCATGTCGCCATGAGATCACACCGGAGCTCTGTCCGCCGTGCCGTGATTTGTCGCGGCAGCGGAGTTTCGCCCCGGCGTTTCGCCTCCTCGCGCCACTCCCACATGTGCGCGAGGACCTTTGCCTCCAGATCCCATGGCGGCACTCCGGCAAGGAGGCTCGCCGTCTCGCACGAGATCGTGCGGTATCCTCGGATTAGCCGGATGGCCATGACCCTCTGGGCTGCACTCAACCGGCGCGCTGGGCGCAACCTCAATGAGGGCGCCCACACCGGTGCCCCGTAGAGGGCCATGGACCGCACAACCCCCGTGTAGAGCCTCCGGCAGGAGGCGTTTGGACCCCCCAGATTGGGCAGGAGCCGCTTTAATGCAGCCCCAGCCCGCTCCAGTCTGGGAGTCAAACGTCGGAAATGCTCAACGAAGTTCCACCGGCTGTCGTACTTCATCGTCGACTCGACGCCGATGTGAACCCCTCCTACCGTGAGTTGGGAACCCGCAGGTGGCGCGTTCCGAGGACCATGAATACCCATGGCCTCGGACTTGTGCAAGGCCACCTCGAGTCCCAATTGCCGGATCCTATCGACAATTGTCGCAACCCCGCGTGTCATAATTTCGGCCGCCGCCTCGTACGACCTCCCCTGCGCAAGGACCAGCGTGTCGTCAGCGTAGCAAACTACGCTGACGCTGCTAGGGAGGTCGGCGCGCAGCACCCAGTCGTAACCGATGTCCCACAGATGCGGCCCCAGGACCGATCCCTGTGGGACACCGCACGACATCTCTCGCCGGTTCCATTCCCCCTCGTGACCGGGGTAGATGACGGCCCTATCCGTCAGATAGGCCTCGACCGCGCGACAGAGGTAGGTCGGCATCCGGTGATACCGGAGTGTCGGTTGAAATGATGATGCTTACATAAAATAAAACAATTAAAACAGTGTGAAGTAGGGGCAACTCACTAGTTATTTTATAAAAAATGTTTAATTAACTTTTATAAAAATCACAGCATAGGTACTGTTTTTGCTCATTAGCAAGCTTGTCCATAAATCCACGATACTAAGCGAATTCTCGCTTTCATACTGAGTTTTGATATTTTACAAAATCGAGCTCTATTTGCAAAAAAATAAAAACTCTTTGTACAATATATTTTCTGCCCATTATGGTCCGGTGATTATAGACGGTATTTTTTTTACATTGAATGGAACCCACCTAACCTATTGAAGTATGTACTAATTATATCATCTAACGAATAGGTATATGGTTTTTTTTTTTTTTGTATGGGAAATCATCAAATGACTTCTCCCGCTATGGGCAGAACGGGAGGGCGTGTCAGACTTTTACTGACTAAAACCCACCCGTGTTCCATCAGTTGCCCATGTGCCACGGTCACGGTATCTCTTTCGAACAATCACGCGACCCCGGCAGGAGGTATATGGTGACTATGAGATTTTATTTTCTCCGTTAGAGAGTTTAAATAGATTGACCGTCTCACTAGTTTATTGGTCGCATGACCGGACCGGACCTCATGTAGCCAACCGCAGTAGCGTTACTGCTAAGCATGAGGTCCTGGAATTGGTTCCCAGGTCAGGCAAAGGGTTATTGAGTTTTATTTACCAGAAATTTTTCAATAGCAGCCCAGAGTCTAGTTCTATGCCCGGTTGATGGAAATAGTTTTGCCTCATATAACACGGCACGAAAGCTTTTTAGCGCTGTCATCAGGACGACCGCTCACTGTTAGAACGCCACCAGTGAAGTTCCACTTAGGTCCTAGTGGGTAGCTCACCATCCACGCGGCAATGGTGCCGATTCTGTTGTACACGAACTAAACAAACTAAATTATCTCTAAAATTCCTTACGTTTGGCTATGAGAATTGTAACGCTATTCTGCAAGGAAAAATCTCTAAATTTAAAAACTATTTTGACACGACTAAAATCGAATTTGACAATTGCGACTCAGTGTGGTATTTTTTTTCTTTTGTTTTCGCAACGTTTACTTGTGTGTGTATTGCGTAGAATGATTTTTTTGAGAGACGAAGGCGCGTGCTATGGTGCAGCCTGGACGTGTTTTATATGGAATTTTTCACTTTTGTTTGAAAAATATAAAAAAAAATGTTACCCACGTGTTGAGATTTAAATGTTCCAGGGCTTAGTGAACCCTCGGGGTCGAAACATTATTTTTGTTATAGGACACGCCATTTTCAAGATATAAGCAAAAGGAAAATAAAAAGTACAGAACTGTTTTTGCACGTGAAGGCGAGGCGTTGAGAATTTTAGTTCATGACCACTAGTTTTATTCCACACCTTTTTAATCGCGATTAAAAATAGTCAGATTAAGTTAAAATAAATTATTTTAGTCAACTTTTTGGTGAAAACCGGCAAACTCAGAATAGCAAAATTTTTATTTTCACTACACTAATAACTCAGTGCAATCTTAGTGCTGTCAATCTAAAATATAGTTAAGTTGTGTCACTTTAGTCTATTTCAGAATAGGAAATCGTCGTTTGACAGGAATAAACCAAATTTTAGTGATTTTTAGTTTAGTCGTAGGCGTTCCTGAAATACATACAAGTAATAGCGAAGAGAGACGTGAAACAGACAGGAATGAAGCAACAAGAATTATAAAAACTATATACCCAGATTGTCCTACAGCAATAAAAGTATTCAGAGTCGGTAAATATGATGGCAAGAAAATACGACCACTTAAATTATCTTTTTCATCCCAGGACATTGCGAAGACTATACTGCGAAATAAAGCTAACCTGAATGTAGATGGCTTACGAATTTACTCTGATCAGACTCCCCAACAACAACATTTCATGAAAACCCTAAGAGATGAATTACAACAGAGGAAAGACAACGGAGAAAAGGATTTAATAATAAAATATTCAAAGGGAACACCAAAAATAGTCAAAGAACAGTCAAAAAACTAAGTGGCTTAGGAGAACTTGTAACAAAGCAAAACTCAATTACCTACGAACTAGCAAACAACTATGCAAATATCACAACTAAAACGAAATCAATTAGTTTTCTCTACGCAAATGTTCGCAGTATTGTTGCACCAGGAAAACTTGATGAAATTAAATGTATCATACAAACGTTTAAATGCACTATACATGTTATACTGCTGGTCGAAACCTGGATAAGGAATGAAAATGAAGCCTTGAGGCAAAAATTACCAAACTATACACACTATTACAACTACAGGACATCTTCAAGGGGCGGTGGAGTGTCGATTTATGTGCATAATGACCTAAAACATGAATTAATGGAAGAACATTGCGAAGATAACAATCACTTTTTATGGATACACCTGGAAAAACTCTCTTTAGATATTGGAGTCGTCTATAAACAGCCTGCGGCAAATGTACAAAAGTTTCTTGAGATATATACAAATCAATTAATCAAAAGGAAAAGAATTATAATCTTTGGAGATTTTAACTTGAATCTACTAAGTAAAGAAAAATCTATTAAGGAATATAAGACAGTGCTAAAAGAAAACGGGCTTAGAACACTTAATAAAATTGATAAAACGTACTCTACTCGTATTACTAAAACTACTAACACAATATTAGATCATGTATGTACGACTCTAAAAGACAATACTTTTCATATGGCTTTAGTAGAAAGCGCTATGTCAGATCACAAACAAATTTACTTCGAGGTAAACAGAATCGCACCGGAAAGACCTAAAAAAGCAACATACGAAGCCATTAATTATGAAAAACTATACAAAACTATAAAAGATCATACTTTATCTAACATACACAATGACTTTGCAACGTTGGAAAGATACTTATTGCATGCTATCACCAAAAATAAAACAAAAAAGAACAAAATATTAAACAAACCAAGACAAGACTGGATCAATAATCACCTTATAACATCCATAAACAAAAGAAATATGCTGTTGCATACACTGAAACATTCCTCACCTGAAGACACAGAGCTAGAAAACGAGTTTATACAGCAGAAAAATAATGTGTACAAAGAAATTCAATCAACAAAGAATCAATATTACTACAAAGCCTTTAAAAATTGTGAAAAAAATCCTCTTAAAATGTGGCAACTCATTAATAGTCTGGCTAGCAACAAAATAAAACATAACTCTACTCCTGTAAAATTAGAAACGCCAACAGGCCAAATAACTGATACTAAGGAAATCTGTGAGTGTTTCAACTTATTTTTCTCTAATATAGGTGAAGAACTCGCTAGTAAAATCCCAAAATCATATCATAATAATCAAGCTTTACAAATACCCGCTAGCAGAATAGATAGTACGGCCAATCTAACAAATTTTGAACCTGCAACCACTGCAGAAGTACTTAAAATAATTGAAAATTTAGATACAAATACAAGCGCTGGCATTGATGGAATAAGTGCAAAAACTATAAAATGTATTAAAGATCAAATAGCGGAAAACCTAACTCTATGTATTAATAGATGTCTAACAGAAGGAAAATTTCCAGAATCCTTGAAATTAGCAAAAGTCAGCCCCATTTATAAGTCTGGAAACAAATCAGATCCAGGTAACTACCGGCCGATATCTGTATTACCTATATTATCAAAGGTGTTTGAAAAAGTATTACACAACCGACTTAGTACGTTTCTAAAATCAAAAAATTTCTTATACGAAAAACAATATGGGTTCCGACCAAAGTCAAGCACAGTTACAGCTGCAACTGATCTAGTGACAAAAATCAAATCAAATATTGACAGTAAGAAAATTACACTGGGAGTGTTTGTAGATTTAAAAAAAGCTTTTGACACTGTTAGTCATAGTATACTTTTGTTAAAACTTAATCATCTAGGTGTCTCAGGATCCGCTTTTGAAATGTTAAAATCATACCTTAGTAACAGGTATCAAATTGTGAAAATCGGTGAAGTGCAAAGTAGACCTCGACAAATCACCTACGGAGTCCCCCAGGGCTCAATCCTCGGGCCATTATTATTTTTAATATACATTAATAGCATCCACGAAATTGGTTTAAGGGGGGATATAGCTCTGTATGCTGACGACACCACTTTATTTTATTCAGGCACCACACTGTGCTCAATTATAGAACAAGCACAACATGATTTAAACGATTTACATACTTGGCTTAAATCAAACTTACTGACAATAAACATTTCTAAAACGAATTATATTATATTCGCAGCAAAAAACAAAAAGCTTGGTCAGCACAGTAACTTACATATCGATGGTCAAATTCTAAAGAGAGTTCATCAAGAAAAATATCTTGGTCTCATGCTTGATGATCAATTGACATGGAAACCACATATAGAGAGTATCAAAAACAAGCTCACATCACTAACAGGTGCGCTCCGTGGTTTAGTGCGGTGTCTTCCGAGAAATGTGCGTTATACTATATATAACTCCATGGTTAAATCTCACTTAGACTATTTGATTGAGGTCTGGGGAACTGCTGCGAAATCAAACTTTAAGGTACTCCAAATTGCCCAAAATAAAATAATCAAAACACTATTTAGGTATAACTATTTAACTCCGACTGAAAAAATATACAAAGAAACACAGCTTATGAATCTCCGTCAAATATATAAATACAACACATGCTTACTTGTAAGAAAAATTCTAAATAAAGATATACATTCACATATAATATTTACAAAAAGGGCACAAACTTATAAAATATTAACAAGACAAGCTAATGACATCTGCTTAACCCAGCCTAGGACGAAATATGGAAAGAGGAATATTATGTATGAAGGGGCCAACTTTT
This sequence comes from Aporophyla lueneburgensis, assembly GCA_932294355.1. Taxonomy (NCBI): domain Eukaryota; kingdom Metazoa; phylum Arthropoda; class Insecta; order Lepidoptera; family Noctuidae; genus Aporophyla; species Aporophyla lueneburgensis. The sequence goes on along the minus strand of OW028737.1, from coordinate 31,911,708 downwards.
ATAACAAACTACCAAAAGACATAAAAGAAATCAAATCGTCATATATTTACAAGAAAGCTCTAAAAACATATATATTACGAGATGTAAACCTGCTTTTAGATTAATTTAAAAAAAAAATGTGATAGTTTGTGACAAACTAACAAAGTTACATATATATACATATATAATTCATACATATATATATATATTTGTAAATTTATAATAATCATTTATAAATACTTATCCTAAACTTATGTACAAATATAAAATGAAACATTAAAGGGAAAAAACCTACAAACAAATACAATCAAAAAATCAATCATGATAGTCTACATATACAAAATAAATAAAAATAGGCATATAAATATCCTACAAAAAAAAAAAAAACCTACAAACAAATACAATCAAAAAATCAATCATGATAGTCTACATAAACAAAATAAATAAAAATAGGCATATAAATATCCTTACAAAAACCGGAATAATGACTCGCTTAAGTTCTACACTGTGGTGTAGGCCTTAGTAAACACGCCACAGCTATTATATTGCACCCTACCCTCATCGTTCAACTATTGTGCCGTTTCTTGTGTGTAGTCCTACCTTGTTTTGATTTGTTTATTTTGTATTAGTGTTATGATAGTTTTTAAGTTTCCTAGACGAAGTATTCGTATAATGTTGGTTGCTTTTTTTTTTTTTTTAAGTTCTCGTGTTTATGTTTATTTATTATCTACGCTCGCTGGCGGATAACATTATTTTAAACTTATATTTACGTTTTCTCTATAAGTGAATGTATGTATATTCTTTTGAGAAAATAAATATCTTTAACCGTAGTTTAGAGAATTTTGTGACAACAGAATCCGCACCAATGACCAGTTTTCAGCTTACAGACCGGTTTGAGAACATTAGAATAGTTGTGAATTTGCGGGAGAAGAAGAGACAGCCGTGAGAGCGGGGCGGCGTGAGGAACTGAAGACTGCTCGCGTGCGGTGAGGCACTGGGTTGCAAACTGTTTGCAAGCGTTTCATCGCCGGGGAGCCGGCAGTTCACTGTCCACTATTCTATATTGTCATCTTAAAATGTACTCTAATGCAGTTTATTTAAAATCCTAACTTTAATGACAAATTATTTTCAAAGTTAAAGCGTTGCCGTAAAATGTTGTCATGACCTTTATAGGACTTATACAAGAAACACACAGAGAATCAACCCTAAATAAACTGGTCTAACAACCGAAGAATAATGATGATACTAATAAATAAACAACAGGCCGGAATAATTGTACCGTTAATAATGTTCATCTAGCACTATACACAGAGCGGAGGTAATCTAATGGATTGCAATCAGGTATATTGATACTACGTAATTTGCTTATCTAAATAAGCTAGCTGTAAACCGGTAAACAGGATGATTGTTAAGTGATACGCTTCAATAAACCTGTAGGGAAAAGGCAGAGTAGGTATCATTAGAATTTGACTAATGTGACGGTTTGAATGCTTTGATTAAGTTATAAAATGAAAAGTCATTTATTCAAATTACTCTGAAGATCAGCACTTTTCGAACGTCAAAATTATATAAAACAGTTCCCCAAAACGCCGGCTCTTCACCACTTACTAGTGCTTTAGCTGGGAAGAAGAAGTAGCGCTACTAGCTCCCCAGCAGCACAACTGTCAGTCCAGTTACAAGAACTTGATTCTGTACTTTGGGAAGTAGTAAACATTAAGAGGCACAAAATATTAAATTAAACGAAATTAATGAATAACGTGTCATCGTAGTTATTGTAATATAATATAATCAATAGCTGTGTCTCTATTCGATCAGTAATGTAGATACATCCTCATAATAACTACTGCAAAGAATAGATTTGCGAAACTGGAAATTGCTGATTCTAATCGTCCATTTAATTGACTTCTCAAAACTTAGTATTGGTTTTCAGTTCGGTTATAAATGACTTAGGATTATTTGTTAGTGTGACATGTTCGTAAAATAAATTTCACCAAATTATATCCAGTTTGGCCTTTCCAGCACCCTATGTGCGTATGTTACGCACTGTCTATTATAATCTGAATAATTTTAAAAGATTATTCATTATTTATCATTTTTTTTTCCTGCACAGCAACGCAAATAACGCAAAATGTTATCGAACTTTCAAAACTGATAGTGTGGGTCAATTACAATAACAGTTTTTAAGAATAAATTATGTTCTAATTTCAAACATTGACTATCTATTTTTCTTGCTTTTGTTTATTGGACAAACAAAAACTGTTTCAATTATAACTACGTCAAAATAGGTCTCTATAAATGTGTGCATGTTTATTATAATATTTATTTTAAACTGACGGAACAGACATGCCTAAACATAAACAGTACATTACCCAATATTGTATATCATCATCATCACCGTTTCAGCTGTAAGACATCCACTGCTGGACAGAAGTCTCCCCCAATTTGGGGGGTTTCGCCATAATCACCACGCTTGGCAGGCGGGTTGGCGATCGCAGTTTTTTGGTAAAACGCCTAGAAAATGCTGCTGCTCATTCGCTGATAAGTCCTTTAGTCGCGTTTTACGACACCCACGGGAAGAAATGAGGTGATGCTATTCTTTACGTCCGACACCACACAGAACATACACAGCGTATAATGAAATTTGACTGTAACTGGGTGTGTATATGTACTTAATGGAGCGATGTATAGCCGTGTAATCGAGTAAAGGCTTCGCGTGCAGTCAATTAATAGTTATTGTTTGAGGGCTTTAAGTGATAAAGCATGTTCAGGTCGGTTGGTAATGATTTTAGGTGGAAATAGTAAGAGTGTAATGAATCAACTCAGTCTGTCGTAGTCCACTGTTGGACATAGGCCTCTCCCATGCTGCGTCACAACATCCTGTCCTCCGCCTTCCGCATTTAGTCTGTCCCAGCCACCTTTTTGAGGTCGTCGGTCCATCTAGCTGCGGGCGTCCCACACTACGCTTGCCGATATGCGGTCTTCACTCCAGGACTCGTCTGCTCCATCGGCCATCGGTCCTTCGACAGACATGGCCAGCCCACTGCCACTTCAGCCTGCTTAAATTATAATAGATGCTTTGAGTATATTAGTTGCACATAACATCATACTGTATTTCTCGGAGGGATAGACGTTTCTATGGTACACCCAAATATTACCAGTTATGTTTAACTACCATGTTACAGGAGGCCTACTACTCTATGGCCAACAAACGGGAACAAATCCAGACACCGGGCTGATACTGAGAAACTCCTGATGGGAAATAATTCCAAGGGACTAATTATTTCAGAATTTTAGACAGTCAAAGAGAATGTTATCGTAAAAATATTACTTCACTATGATTTAAAATTAGGTACACTATATTACAACAAAGATTCAACATTCATTCAGGAAAATCATAGATATATCGCTATAAATATAAATCATATTTTCATAAAAGTTCACCAGATCTCTGCTCGATAATATCTCACTCCAGTTATAAGTAAATCAAATTAAAGATTATCTTATTCCACGTAACACAATATATTACAGTATTTTAATATCTTTAATATGTAACAATAAATTTTAAACAAAATAATAAATTTGTTTTAGAACTTTGATCAACTAGGTAAATAAATTTCAATCTATTAATATTTATATTCCAAAAGTAACGTTAAATATAAAATTTTATTTCATACTAGCTTTTGCCAGCGGCTTTGCCCGCGTGGGGGTCGGAAATTATCCCGCGGGAACATACTACCGGGATAAAAAGTAACCTATGTCCTTTCTCAGGCTCAAAACTATCTGTGTACCAAATTTCATTTAAATCGGTTCAGGAGTTTTAGCAGGAAAGCGAGACAGACAGACAGAGTTATTTTTGCATTTATAATATTAGTGTGGATAGTGTGGATTTATAGGCTATCTCTCCAGTACCTTATTTATAAACACTTAAACAGATTCTCCGTACACTAAACGAGAGCAATGATGCTGAACAACGCCTTGACTGGTCTGAACTATTTCATTTCCAACTAGCTAGCCAGTACTTTCACTCGAAGCAAGTCAACTGGAACGATCTTTGTGAATTATTGTATCTTTGCCGTTTGGGAATTTCTTTCAGATTGTGTTATTAGTTGAGGGTAGATTACGATAAAGTAAATTTTCTGAAACTTAGGTACGCCTTGAATATAATCAATAATTATATGTTTAGCTACTAAATGCTTTAATGAAATATTACGCAAAAACCTTTTTTAGTAACGGATTAATAACTTGCGGCGTGCATAAACCATGAATGGCATGTGCTTCTTACATACTTCATTTAAACATTTAACCACCGCACTATGATCACCAACCCGCCTGCTAAGCGTGGTGATTGTGGCCAACCCCTCCAACCTGGGAGAGTAGTGGACATCATTTGGCTGAAATGATGATGGTTTATTTTGTAACAATATAATTTTAAAAGAGTATCTATGGGGTTTCTAGTCTGTTCTCCTTCATAGGACCTAATAAATACGCTTAGGAGTGGACAACGAGCTTCAAATTTCTGACCGACCTTTTCTTGACATTTGAAAGTGCCTGTAAATGGTTCTAACGAAATAAATGCTTTGACTTATTAACGTTGTCAAATAGAAGGATAAAAAAAAAACATTGACGTAATCGGTTAGGAATTTCCTTCGGATTCGAAATGCACATGTTTTTCGCAATACCCCTGTTAGACCAACTATTTAACGTGGCTTCAAAAACAATGAAGACTGTAGATGTATTGAAATGATCTGCGTGATTTTTCCGATATATCTAGTCAAACCGACATTTAAATTCAATTATATCAAAATAGGCACCCATCTACAGGATTTCCTTGGCAACAACAGCTTAACATCGCATATTAATCATCCCGCAAAGTTTATATGAATATAAAAGCCTAATTTCTGATATCTTTTTCTAAGTTTTCATTTCCAAAGTGAGGATTAAAATTTCAGCATTAACTCACAACTGGAATAAAAGGGTTGTAGTCACAAATAAAACTGAGCTTGGTCACTGAAGCGAATAACGTGTTCGTTATATAATAGCCATTCGCACTTTGAACTCGAAAGATTCTTTAAAATAGCCACTCTGCAGTACTTTCCCGCAAGTGGACGACAATGGCCGGCAATGGCCCTGAGGATTGTATAAATAATGCCAGTAGCAATCGAAGACCAGCTTTATAAGTTTATCTTGGACGCCACTTAATTTTGTGAAGAAATAAATTGTGATAAGGTTGAAATCGCCAATCCGACTTGAGCAAGCGTAATGCTTGATCAATGCCCATGTTTTCTCTGTACGAGATGAAACCTTTGCCCAGCGGTGGGACAATATTAGTAATCCAACACACGCGGGTCCTGCACGGGGTGGTAGATGTTAAATGTAGTCGATTTTTCGGTGTTAGGACACGTCGGTTTCCTTGCGATGTTCCTCTTTCGCGTTTTATACTTAACTAGCTGACCGTACAGACGTTGTCCTGTTTCCTAGAACTCGATAGCAGTGCCACCTACCGGGTCCAATAGTGAATCTAAACCATTCAGGGTGCCACCCAAACGCATACAAAAAAATTCATTCAAATCGGTCCAGCCGTTTAGGAAGAGTTCAGTAACAAACACACGTACAGTAGAATTATATATATAAAGATATAAATTACACAACGTAAAGCGTTGGCTGGGACTCTGTTCGAAGAGAAGAATCGCAGTTTAGACAGGTTGAAAAAGTGGAAAAAAGTTTTCAGCCATTTTGTTTTTCCGAGGTTTTACATTCAAAACCGGTTCAAATACAGCTATTGAAGCAAGAATGTTTTGTGGCCAGAGAGGTATTTGCAACATCAGATGTTTGTATGTCCAATGACAAACTGTTTTTACTGTGCTTTTTCATTCTGTGTATACTAGTTTTATCCTACTAATTTTACAAATGTAAAAGTTTATGAAGATGTATGGGTGTTAGTCACTCTATTACGCATAAACTACTGAACGGATTTAGATGAATTTGGCATACAGACAGTTTATAAATTGGATTAAAACATATAGTATTTTTTATTTCGGTATTACGTTCCCGTGGAATAATTTCCGAGCTGCACGAGGGCACCACGGTGACAAAAGCAAGTACATGGTATTTTTTTTGCGAAAAACAACCCAATTCAATAAAACAGTTTCATGAAAAAGTATTTGCTTTATTTATACGTGCATTTTGGTTTACATTTCAAAGAATTGCGAAATGAACTTCGCCGAGGCTATGATTAAAACATTTGTGTTGTTGTGTATAGAAATATCTAAAGCGTGCAGCAAATAAAAGGTTCTGTATTAGAGTATTGCGATATAAGGATGTAGTATCTCCCAAATAACAACAGTAGTTTGATTTTTCAGGTCCAATATCAAACCATCTTTCCTTATGAAAGAAATATTTTTTTTTAAACACTGACTTAGGGCACAAATATACAGTAGATAAAACATAAAAAAAATATAAACAGTAATAGGAAAGTGTGCCTCACGTCTTCTCTAAAAAGACCCAATTCAGCAAAAATGCCAGACAACTAGTGCTTGACGCTGTTTTTCAACTTAAGCAACCTGTTTATACAAATATCATATTTTTCCTATCGAGAAAGTTTCTGTTCTCGTTTGTGTGTGTGTGACTTAGATAAAACATTAATCTTTATTGTCATGAAGCCAGTCGCAAAACATCCACTGGTGAAAAGTAGAGTCCCCTAATTTGAAGGGCTTTGCCATAATCACAACGCTTGGCAGGTGGGTTGGCGATCGCAGTATGACGATAAAATGCGTAGAGAGAACGCTGCTGACCATTCTTTGGTAACCAACTACTATTTTTAAGAATCAAGTTTACCTACTAAACGTATAGTTTGGCTACTGAGGAGTTTATTGCGCCACTTCTTCTTCCCAACTAAATCACTAGGAAGTAGTAAAGGGCTGGCGTTTTGGAGACTGTCTTATGTAATTTTCCTGATCGAAAAGTACTGTTTCTTAGCCTAATTTGCATTAACGACTTTTGATTTGATTTTAATAGCACTCGTGCAAAACAGTGTGCTACAAAACAACATTAAAATACTGTCACACAAATTACCATCCTTAATTCATTTTACCCACAAACTACTACATAACCCTACTCCCACACTATTGCAGTCTACCAACCCGACACGTGCCTCCGATATAATCTTATTAGACGATACACACGACCATATGTTTGACAATATAGACTATGCGAACATAATGCGATTTATTACGGGCACAGTTTATGCAGTAGTATCGTTTTATGTTTGTTTTATTGTTGTTTTGTTGTCTAGCTAATAATCTTGTTGTTTGTTTTCTGTGGTCATGTGGTTGTGCTGATTTTCTATAATAATAATAATAATATTCCACAACTATCACACAACGCCATCTAGTCCCAAGCTAAGCAGAGCTTGTGTTATGGGTACTAGACAACTGATAAACATACTTATATATTTCTAAATACATACATATTATTGATAAATTTTCTAATTGTTGTAATTGTTTTCTTATGATCATAAGATCATTTGAACTCCCTCGACAGTCTAGGTCACAAGTGACACAGTTGAGCAAGAGGTCCTAAGTTCTATTCCCGGATTGGGCAAAGTGAAATTGGATTACTTGATCTGGAATTTCTTAGTAGCAGCCCAGAGTCTGGTAATACGATATCCTTTGGTTAGACTAGTTTTCAGACATTCGGGCTTTTAACTACCCGTAATGACCATCAAGTTTATTTTGATTAACAGCATAATATCTTTTGTTCTACAGTGTAACGTGCTTTCCAAGGCACGGAGGTGCCCCAATATATAATGCACTAGCACTTCGCCCGCGACTTCATTCGCGTGACCCACAGGAACTGTGCAGTTTTTCGGTATAAAAAGTAGCCTATGTTACTTCGTCATAATGTAGCATCTTGTAGGTGAAAGAATTTTTAAAATCGGTTCAGTAGTTTTCGAGTTTATCCATTACAAACACACAAATCAAATCTTTCCTCTTTATAATATAATAACTAGCTTTTGCCCGCGGCTTCGGCCGCGTGGATTTCAGAAATTAACGCAGCTATTTTTTAAACAAAAAGATTTTTTCTAAAATACAAGTATCCTAAGTTATTCCTTATTATATCAGTCCCGTCACAATCGGTCCAGCCATTTCAGAGATTAGCTGGAACAAACAGACAGACAGACAAAATTAAAAAATGTTGTTTTGGTATATGTACCGAGTATACATCCATATACACTTAGTAAAAAGCGTTTATTTTAATATTACAAACAGACACTCCAATTTTTGTTTATTTGTCTTGATGTCTAGATTGAGTGCAGATTGTCACTCATCCATCTGACTTGGCCAGCGTAGAATAACCTTCAATTCACACTTGTGATTTTTATCACTTAACCGCGAGATTTATTGATGCAAAGTTACTTTTAGTTAAATAGAACTTAGTATTTTTTTTCTAGTTGGTAATAAATTGGATTGCCTCCCACAAGATGGACCGATGACCTAGTGAAGGCCGCAGGAATACGTTGGATGCGTGAAGCACAGAACAGGTTGAATTGGCGGTGCTTGTGGGAAGCCTATGCCCAGTAGTGGACGTCTTTCGCCTGAAATGATGATGATGATGATGAATAAATTGGATACTATCACATTAAGAGCACATTCCCTTGAAATTATGTATGACTCAATAAACCGTGTCTCCAAAGTATCAATATGCGATAAGAACGACCTTTAATAACATTAAGTAATAAACTCGTTCCTTATTATTAACATTCTAAAAATACGAATATTGGTATTAGCAGGAAGACACAAAAGTTTATCGGATCATATATATCAAGAGCTTAAGTCGAGAAATAATTTATTAATACTTTATATTACGTTGATATGGATTATTTTATTTTTAGAACATACACAACAAGTTTGTTAACTTTATAACAAACAGGAGTACATACGGTAATTTACGCGTTACATTAATTTTAACTGGATTACACTCCGTCTAATGTTATGATGGCTTCCACACTGAAATGCTTCAAGAATCGAATAGACTGCTAAAATATCTCCAAGTTTTTGGGTACATATACCAGCTCATTAGCTGATAGCATGTTTAATCATGTTAGAAATACAATGTAATATGTTGTGTTGGCAACACTAGTGTGTGTTCCGGTACTATTAAGGTGTGTCTTCCGGTTATAGAACTGTCAAAACTGTGCTTGCTATCAATTGTAGTTAATTAAAACATTTCGTAATAAATCAGTCTTTACTTACTTAATCACAACAGAAAAGGAGAAAAGGGATTGATGGTTGGGTACGGGGAAGATGTGAAAGGTTTTAGAATTTACTTTTCGCAGAAGAACACAGTTGAAACTAGGAGAGATATAGTGTTCATCGAAGATGAAAACGGAGGAACAGAAAATATAGTTTCACTGGAACCGGAGAGTGAAGACCTAAACTGTGCAGGAGAAACAAAGATAGTGGAGGAACCTCAAGAAGAATCTCAAATAACCGTAGTTGACGGCAGTGAAAGTGGAGCAGAGAGTTTCAACGACAATGATAGCGAATATGAACCATGTAATGATGAAGAGGAGAGTACATTGGATTCAGATGGAGAGGGTGTGGCAGAACGAAACCAATGTGAGAAGCGTAAACGAAAACAAACATCGTTTTACCGATGTCATAATGTGTATACTGCTGAAAACGAGCCACTCACCTACAAGGAGGCTATGCAGAGAAAGGATGCAAGCAAGTGGCGTGAAGCTATAAATAGAGAACTGGAAACTCTTCAAGAAAATAATACATGGGACTATTGTGAGGTGTCTGTAAATGAAAAGGTTATTAGTAGTAAATGGGTGTTTAAAATAAAGAGAATGAATAATATTACACAGTATAAGGCTAGATTGGTTGCTAGAGGGTTTGAACAAGATGATGTTGTAGATTTAAATGAGATTTATGCTCCTGTAGCTAAATTGTCAACATTTAGAATATTTATGGCTGTAGCAACAAAATTGAATTTACCAGTGTATCAAATGGATGTAACTGGGGCTTTTCTGTATGGGGAAATTACTGAAAATGTGTACATTAGTTTACCTGAAGGAGCATATGCAGGGAAAAGTAATATTGTCAAATTAAATAAATCACTCTATGGTTTAAAGCATTCACCTAAGTCATGGAATAATAAATTTAATTCTGTTATAATGAGAGAAGGATTTTCAAGATCATGTAGTGATTCATGTCTGTATTCAAAGTGTAATGATAAAGATAAAATGTATGTATTGTTGTATGTTGATGATCTTTTAATGTTTGGCACAAAGAATAGTGAAATTGATCAATTTAAAAGTGTATTGAGTAAAGAATTTAGAATGAAGGACCTAGGGTTGGTCACAGAGTTTTTGGGTATACATGTCAAACAAAATTTAGAAACAGGTGTTACTGAGCTATGTCAAAAAAGGTATTTAGAGAATGTTCTTATAAAATTTAATATGAAAAACTGTAAGGAAATGTCTTCCCCAATGGATCAGAATTTTAATGTAAAAATTTTGTTACAGGATGATAAAAGCAAAGATAAAAATGTAGAAAAATTATGTAGACAGATAATAGGGTCTCTTATGTATGCTGTGTCTGGTACTCGACCAGATCTATGTTTTCCTGTAAACATGTTGAGTAGATATCAGAAAAATGCTAGCAATGTATTATTAGTAGCTTTAAAAAGGGTGTTAAGATATGTGAAATATACATTAGATTATAAATTAATATATAAGTGTGATGATTCAATGCTGCAGGGTTATTGTGATGCAGATTGGGGGGGGAATGTAAAAGATAGAAAGTCTACTTCAGGTTATTTATTCAAGTATTGTAATTGCTTAGTATCATGGTGTTCGAAAAAGCAAATTTCAGTTAGCCTATCATCGACAGAATCTGAGTACATAGCGTTAAGTATGGCAGCTAGTGAATCATGCTGGATTTTAAACTTACTGTATGACTTTAATGTCAGAAATGTAATTCCTATTATATTTTGTGATAATCAGTCTGCCATATCTGTAGCAAGTACTGACAATATAAAGAGATTGAAGCATGAGGTATCATTTTGTCAAAAATTTAGTCAGGGAGAATAAGTTAAAGATAAAGTATGTAAAAACTAATGAACAACCTGCAGATATTCTTACAAAAGCTCTAAGTAGTGAACTGATTAAAAGGTGTTTGAAGGAATGTTGTATAATAGTCATAAGTTAATAAACATTGGGTGTACTGTAGTTATTTTTTTTAGGTATTGTAGGTTCAGTATATAAAAGTGTTAAGTAGAGTTGTTTTTCTTTGTTATTGCTATTTTGAGACATATTACCTTGAGGGGGGGTGTTAGAAATACAATGTAATATGTTGTGTTGGCAACACTAGTGTGTGTTCCGGTACTATTAAGGTGTGTCTTCCGGTTATAGAACTGTCAAAACTGTGCTTGCTATCAATTGTAGTTAATTAAAACATTTCGTAATAAATCAGTCTTTACTTACTTAATCACAACAAATCAAATAATAATAATTATAATCTAAGTCTAAGGATAGTTGGTTTCGTAATGTGGTAAAAATTACAGAGCTTATTTTATACAGATGAAGCTAAGTAGGTACTCTGATAAAATTTGCCTACAATTTCGTCAATTGTATACGTCAATGCAGATAGAATAGAAAAACTGACTTTTTAACATGTGGATAGACGCTAAATGCAGGAATGGTTTTTATTCTGAATTTTCAACAACATTTATTGCGTATTTTACGGGGCTGAGGAGATTAATTCTTCAAACTTTTGAAACAGTGAATTAGCAATATAATTCAGATTGTGATCAAAAAGTTACGAAATTAAGTTGTTGGAACCTAAGCATAGCAGTCCGACTTATGGGCACTAGTAATACTACGGTTATAAACTGACAAACCGTACTTGACAAACTTGTACCGTGTGGTGCCGGACGTAAAGAATAACACCACCCCATTTCTTCCCGTGGGTGTCGTAAAAGGCGACTAAGGGACTTACTAGAGAGTGGGCAGCAGCGTTCTCTATGCATGTTACCACCATACTGCGATCGCCAACCCGCCTGCCAAGCGTGGCGATTATGGTAAAACCCTCCAAATTGGGGGAGGCCTAAGTCCAGCAGTGGACATCTTACGGCTGAAATGATGATGATGATGATGAAACTGACAAAATGAAAAACATACTGAGTCATTTGGTTTAAATAGGTTTTTATATTTTATTTACCTTGTATTTCATTTATGTAGATTCTTTTATATTTTGTGTATGAGAGAATATTGGCCTTGTAGACTGTAGATTTGATGACCATTTTCTATTTATATTAAGTATCTGGTACTAGCTGTCAGGCCTACCCTGTAATCCTATACATATCAAAATTTTAATTTGAAACCATGGAGTTTCCTGCCAGCGCTTCTCCATAGGAATCAACCAATTGGAATCGAGCACCTAGCTTCTGACTTTTCATGCGCGCCCATATATTGCCGTCTGGTCTTGAAGTCATCAATACTCATTATACCACCTACACACCTAACACAAGTTTTTTTTTTTAATCAATGGAAATACAGAATAAATAACATGAAACTCTTTCAAGACTTTTACAAAGCTCCTACACGTGTACCTATCTATTATTAGTCCATTCAGTATTTCAAAATCCTACGCATACTTATTCCTTGAGGAATTATTCCGGTTTGACGCTTCACCAATTTTTTTTTTTTTTTTCAGGATGGGAAATCATCAAATGACTTCTCCCGCTCTGGGCGGAGCGGGAGGGCGTGTCAGACTTTTACTGACTAAAACCCACCCGTGTTCCATCAGTTGCCCATGTGCCAGGGTCACGGTATCTCTTTCGAACAATCACACGACCCCGGCAGGCATCGGTCCTAGTAGACCCCTACACTGTTGCTGACATCTCTTTGAGGCGCGCGTGGAACACTGTGCGCCGTCGACCCGAGCTTGGTCCTTACCGGGCGGCGAGCTACCCATTGCTCGCCACCCGCAAGCTCGCGCCTACGGTGGCCGGGAGTCCGCTATTGACTCCCGACGCCCGGGGCGTCTCCTCCTGCGGCGGCTAGGGACGTGAGGGCGCAGAGACTGCCACTCCCTCACGCGCCCCGCCTCCTCCTTCGCGAGCATTACTGCTTCGCAGAAGGAGGTGACGGCTTCCCATTCCCTCTCACTCCGTACCATGGCTCGCACCAGGGCCGGACGCGAGAGGTCGCCGCCACCGATCGCCTCCACGAGGACACGGCGGTGCTCCGCCCAGGCAGGGCACACCTCCACCGTATGCTCCACCGTGTCCTCCAGACGATCCTCGCAATGGAAACACCCGGACGTATCCTCCCGCTTTATCCTGAACAGGAACCCACCGAAGCACCCATGCCCGGTGAGAAACTGCGTCAAGCGGAAGGTGAGGACGCCGTGACGCCTCTCTATCCACTCCTCAAAGAGGGGACTTACCGCCGCAATTGTGGCGTGCCCAGCACTGGGTTGCGACAATCGTACCCGCACGCTTCACCAATCTCCCCAGTTTCTGTCCTTTGAAAATAATTTATGACAGTCCGCACGTAGGAACTTAAAGACATTCTGTGAGGGTTATTTGGGCAAAAGAATGGATGTGTGTGTAAGTGACACTAATTTTACAGAATAAGACATCTCATGTTTTTCGTTGTTTGTGCTAGGTTATTTACAAGGTTTTATAAGCTAGAGACTATGATACAATCTATACAAATGAATAAAACTGAAGTGTCTGTTTGTAATTTCAAATTAACAGCTTTTCACTAAATGCACATGAAAGTAAATACGGTACTTACACAAAAAAATCATTTTTTAAAACTTTTGTCTGTCTGTCTGTCTGTTTGTTCCAGCTAATCTCTGAAATGGCTGTACCGATTTTGACGGGACTTTTATTGGCAGGTAGTTGATGTAATAAGGAGTAACTTAGGCTACTTTTATTTAAGAAAAAATCTTTTATTTTAGAAAAATACCTGCATTAATTTCCGACATCCATGCGGGCGAAGCCGCGGGCAAAAGCTAGTCTAAAATATATTAGTTAAAAGTCAACATCTAGGGGGAATATTTCATGTGTGCGACTGGGCGTGGATGGCCAAATCTGAATCTATAAGTAGCCAAATATACTCAAATTTGTAGTGGATAGGGATGATATGGTTGATTTGAAGGAAAGCTAAAACAGATTTATTCGATTTTTGACGACTTTATGCCATTTAACTGTTTAGTCCGTAAAACTTGGACCATGCAAGTCGTAAACGTAGCAACGTAATGCTGAACTGTGAGAAAATTTGTATTCGAAATAGAAAATATACAAAGTTATCAAAAAAAAAGAGACAGCACGTTTAAGAAAGGTTTATCCATTATTTGCGGTTCGCTGCAAACGTTTAGATTGAGACCGAACCGATGGCAACGTCCCACATAAAATATTCCAAGATGGTAACACCTCATTGAAATTCTAATTAGAAAATAATTGGATTTCTGGAGGAACGACAGAAAATCTGATATCGAACAAAATCGGTTGGAATCCGGTAATATTCGACAAAACACTTCTACATCTCGAAGCAATTGTGAAAATAATCCAAGAATGTAATTTCCAGATTATATTTTTAGATATCCGAATGAGGGTGCTTTTTTAATTTGATAATCTTAAAAAAACAGGCTAGAATACTGCAGCATGATTCTAAATGTAATCACAGACATAAACAAAATGTAGATAAAAAATCGACTACGAAAATTTTGGATTTTCATTTCAGACCTATATAAACAAGAAGTCATATTGTACAAGTTTAGTATTATCTTTTCCTCAAGTCATCCAATTACATACCTTTTCGTTTACTGCTTCATAAGTGCCGTAAAACCTTGGAAGCGTCTTATTATGCACAACACTTGAATCTTCTTCCATTCCTAAGATTTCCTCATCCTTCAAAATTTTATTTAGTGAGGCCGGCTAAATTTTGACAGGGCGAATTTACGACGCCCTAGAGTCTAGCTTTTATTGTGAATGTAACCTAGATTTACCGTGCTCCAATATTTATGTTAAACATTTGTGGTGTTTACTCAGTGGGTTTAGTAAAATTTGTTTGAAGCGGTGACAGTTTTATAGATGGAGCACCGGGTAAATGTGGGCACATTTGCTGGCTAATCGTGCGCGACGAATTAGATCGCAGATCGTTCTGTTCTGGAATGTTCCTGTCTAGTTCAGTTGTTTGTGTCATCGTGTTTGTTTGCCGGGTCAGACTTATTGTCTTCGATGGAGCTATAAAGTTCTGTGTGGTTTTACTCCTATACAGGCAGACTTGTTTACTATTTTATTTTCATACCAACGATTTCATGCGGCTTTGCCCGCGTAGATATAGAAAACAACACGTATTTACTTATTTATTGACAGAAGTACTTCAATGACGTTTCGAATAAAAAAATCTATCAAATCTTGTTTCTCCATTCATAATTTGGACCCCCGTTTCATCTCCGTAGCGGGTGATTTATTATGGAAAATCCTTTCTTAGCGGATGCCTACGCCATAATAACTATCTACGTGCCAAATTTCAGCGCAATCCGTTCATTTTGAGCTGTGTGTTGATAAATTAGTCAGTCAGTAACGGTTGTCCTTTATATATACGGACAGATAATTTCTATGAGATTACAAAAACTTTTCATCAAAGCATTTATTGACATCAATTTTCTTAGTATAAATTGTTGGTACAGTGAAGTGCAACATAGTTTACTTGTTGGGGACTTTCCAATACAGTTGATTTTAATCCCGAGAATGTCTTCAACTTTGAAAACAAGAAACTTGCGAAAGGGCAAATTGGGGTCTCTTGTAAGTTTGACCTCAAAAAGTCGATACTCAGACAAATTAAATTTTCGTCTATGCAAAATATGACATAGTTGTTCAATTATAAAACACAGTTAATTTTCAAACTATAATCAAATTAATGTTCTTATTTCGTTTAAATTAAATTATACCGTGAATTAACCGAACATAATACAGTGCCACTAGAGCCAATTAAATAGCGCGCTGAAATCTAAATTAGAAGAGAGATTGCAATGATAAATTAAATTTTATTATATATAGAGCCCGTTTGTAACGTAATTATGCGGGTAAGTACAAATGTGGTAAATAATAATAAAATCTACTTACAAAATTGAACGACTTTATTTTATATGCACTAATGACGATTATCCCAACGATTTTGTTTTCAGCGAGTAAAATTTCAATCAGGACCAAATTTGCCAGATTGTATCAAAGCGAGAGCTAAGCGCAGTTCAAACAAGGAACGCTCGGGAATTTAATGTATTTGTAGTTTACCCTTAATCCGAGCCACACGGATCCCGGAAAAGAAAGCCCCCTCTTCAAACTGTGCGTGTCATTTAATGCGAAAAAGGGATTACAGGCTGGTGGTGGATGCCGAGATTCCATTGAAGAATCAGCACCGTTAGTATTAATAATAACAAACGATCATCACCAATAAATCTGCCGTGCCTGGTGTAATTTGGGTACATTCAAGGGATTTGTACCTGCGTGCAGAAACTAGGAAATGATAATTAGGTACCTATCATTATTATAATCATACTAAAGTGCCTGTTTCACATTGCTTTATGTCTGGACCAAGTATGAGATTTTTTATTATAATAACGTTATTTGAACATCTACATGTCATCCACATAAATGATGGAACGGTCTGCATCGAAATTCGTTTCTCAGCTTAGAAAAACAACGCGGTTCTACCTCGGAAGCGACTTTAATTTATAATATGACATGTGTGGACATAGATCTTCCTGATCTTGCTAAGGCTTGACCGATAACTGACCAATTAATAATCTTTTGAAGGGTCACGAACACACTTACATCGTAACCGATATTATTAAAAGGCTTAGTCCCTAAGTCTACCCACATAAACTTCACAGTTATTCTTACGAGTTTATTCTAAGGAAAAGGCTTTATAGAAAAACTCCACTTTCATTCCCAGTTAAAAAGTTACTACACATAAAATAAAATATCCAAAAAAATATATTACCTTCACCCAATATTTCTGCACTTACCCAATAAAATATGAAACATTATTATGGAACGTTTTGCCGTTCAAGTAACTCGTAAGTTTTCTTTGCTTCACCGAACTTTTTGAGTTACTCCTAAGGGTGTTTGAATAGCCCAATAAAGCTGAAGAATTCTGCAAAAAAGGGATTCTTTGCTAAGTATATGAACGTAATGGCTTAGGAAACTTAATTTTTGGCGCGTTGCACGTTGGATTAAACATGTTCAGGCATTTTGTGGAGAAGTTTTGGGTTTAAGGGAGTATAAGAAACTTGGCTAAAGTGAAAATCGATGGGATTTCGTGACGGTTACAAGTATTAATAAGATGTAGGTGTATTAATAAGATTTTCACTCACACCGCTCAGTTTATTGCGGTTATCGTTATGAATGCAAATGTTTTACTTTACATTACCCCAGATTTATAGAATTTGTGATAAACATGTATCACAATACAACATGTCTGGTAAAATACTAGTAAAAGGCAAATATCTTGTTGACTTTCAGCATTTTTGACAAGTTTCGTACACTGCTTGTCTTAACATCTGGTTTGAGATGCAAATGGTAAATGAAAACAGTAAACATAACATGAATACAAATTTATGCCATGGCGTAAGCGCAAGGTTAGAATTAGCTCTGAAATCTTTGCACTTGACAATTTTATTTGATTAGCCAACAAGATGTCAAGGAATTAAAAAATAATAGTCGATTTGCGAAACCTTGAATGTGTATACAGTGCCAGATAGGCTTTACAAGCACTGGCTTGATCATATTAGTACCTACTTTAGTAGTTCTTTATCCGGAATATAGCCGCAGTTCGTCGGACGTGCTATGACAGCAGCTCTCATCAGAAGACAGTTGCCACGCAACCATAGATGCGACGCTCTGTTAGAGGGCCCGTCACCAGCCAGTGTCGCTCTTGTGTGGCGTATTCAGTGATTCCAGTTTCTTCGTAACAATACAAGGCGGCGCATCTTGCTGCGCTGTCACGTAGATATAAATACATACCCACATGTACAACATTACCCATTGCTGTTTTCGGTCGTTGTACCTTTATGCTCAATTCGTTATAAGGAAGTGAGTTTCTCTGCCTCCTTTTCCTGTATTTTCTGAAGATAGTTTGATAGATTGGGTACACAACTGTCATACGTTTGATTAATGTGTCCACAGTCGAACGGTACGTTGTTTTGATGTCATGGTTATAGACGAAAAATAGAGACTATTAAATTTTGAAAACAACACGGAATCATAATGGTCGTCAGTTATCATTCTCTTTTCTGTGAGTGGGAGTGGGCTATAGTCCACCTCGCGGGCCTAGTGCAGTTTGAAAGATATCCTAGAACTAAAAATTCAAAGACATGTATCTTTGAATTTTTGGTTCTAGGACATGCCAGTTTCCTCACAAAATCCTTCAGCATTTTGAATGCAGCGTTGATGAAATGAATTCCATACAGTAAAACGCCTGTCAGGACGTAAATCACAATGGTGGTTGATACAATTCTTAAAATCTAGTTAAATATTGTTATGTTGCATTAACTAATGTTTTAACTTTATTTATCCTTCTCAAGTCAAATCCGTACTTCTTTATTATACTCATAAATTAAATGTGGAAGAAACCAAGCCTGACCGTCATCAACACGATAAACGGCACACGAATAGAACATGACCTGCGTACGGTTGTATATACAGATAGTACGTTCCCGTGAGATAATTTTCGGACTCCACGTCGGTAAATTATCTATATATTAATAAATCTGCCAAAGATAGTAAGCCTATATTCTCAAAAAATGTATGCTATATGGAGTGGAACTACGGAGTAGCGGTGCCCTGATGCTGCGTGATCCATCATCGCCCATTTGATGTCCAACACGCATATTTATACTCAAAAAAGAGCGGCTAATGAAGTGATTTTTTATATGTACGCGCTTGGTGTAATTGTTTTACTGCGTTCCAGTGCAAGGATGAACATACATAACTGACTAGAAGCGTTCAAAATATCAGTTTATTTGCATCCTTAAAATAGCTTTTTGATGTAGCACCATAGAACGAAAGCATAAAGCCTTGGATGACGCACGACGAAAAATATTTTTTTTAATTAGGGTAAACCAAGGTATAACTGGCCACTTCCAATAACTAGCCACTTAGTACTTTATCTATTTGTAATAAGAATAATGTTTTATTTGCGCCATCTGTGAATGTATCAAACAATAGCCTTGTTATTCACCTTTCATAGTAGCTCAACTTTTTTTCGCTACGGATACTAGCACCAAAGCACACGGCCATTTACTGACCGTCGGTGTACGTGTTTCAAAATGTAAGTTACTTCGCTACGTAAATGTTAGTGGCTAAGTTTTTTCAAAATTTAAATTACGGGTGATAATAGTTAGCGTCGGTGAAAGAATCGCATATTCCTACGTGTTTGCATGGTGAGTTATATGAATCTTAAGCCTAATTGTAATAAAATCTTAAAAAAGCCGTCATTGAAAGGGTGGCTAGTTTCTGAAGTATTTTTTTGCATGTTTTTAGTTATTGGCCACGATAGCAAATAAACAAAGATAAGGCTCTTAAATGATTTGAAAATAAATAAGGTTCCATTCGACAGGCAGCAAAACAATTTGGTATGCATAGAACTAGCCTCCAATTTAAAATTCAAAATCCTGACACAAAATTTAAGTCTGGACTAGATCCAATGCTTAAAGGTCTAATTAAGGTTGCTTGGAAGAAGGTACTGTACGATTAGTGTGCTGCAAAGAATTACTAGAAGAATCTGAGCAAAGAAACGCTCCACTTTATAAATGGATTCAGATTATCCGGTTTGTGTCGATTTAAGCCAAATAATGTCAATTTTAGCAAGTGGATTGCAACAGTAAACCAACCTGATGACCCATCCACGTCAGAAAAAAATATTGAGCATAGTATGAGTGTGCTGATCTATTCAGAGTTTTGTAACATTGTGGGTGAATCAATTTTTGTAATATATAAACTTTATTACATTTTACAATTTATGGCAAAGATTCGAGGCTGAATCGGAAAACGTAACATGAAACAAAACTTAAACGCCAAAGAAAGTTAAAACAAATAGCGTCTTTCTATTTGGTTAAAAGACTGCAATTTACTTTCACTTTCTGAAGTTAATTGGAAAAAATAAAAGCAAAGCAGTTAAATAAGGAGGAAGAAGCAGCTGCAAAAGAGGAAAGAAAGAGACTACGAGAAGAAAAAAAAAAGAAAACAGAGTACCAAAGAAGAAAATCAAGAACAAAAGGATGGAAAAGCAAAATGAAGATAATTAAAGAAGTTATATGTAAAGACTTAAAATGCAAATAAGGTTAATGAAAAATTAGTTTTTTTGTGATTACTGTTTGAATCTCATTACAAGTAGGATTATTGAATGTAACTAGTGTAAAAACAGTTTCGTTTAGATTGTGATCCGATATATCATAGACTTTTCGTGCCTGTGGAAGATGAGGATCAGTTTTTGTGCCACATTTGCTATCGAGAGAGTAACACTGACTCATCTGACGTTGATTGTGATGCCATGTTTAGCTCTGCTTGCGAAGAAGCACGATGAAACTAGGATGAAACTGAAACTATTTCATGTGGCCAATTAATAGTCTCAAGACGGCCAGTTTCTGAAATTTGCGGCTAGAAACTAGCAAAAAGTGATAGCTTTTTGTTTTAATTAAAATTTGATACAAAATATTGTTTTTTTTTACGTTTAAAAGCCCGAAATACATAAAAGACTAAGTATACTTTTGTGTGGCAATGCAATAAATCTAATATAATAACTTATTTTGACATAATTGAAGTGTCACTTGGTGAAAGTGCTTAAATGGCCAGTTACTGGTGGTTTTACCCTACCCGCGGATATCCGTAACAAAATGGAGAGCCAGTGTAGCCCAATAGTATCGGCCTTTTTTTTTTTTTTTTTTTCAGGATGGGAAATCATCAAATGACTTCTCCCGCTCAGCGCGGAGCGGGAGGGCGTGTCAGACTTTTACTGACTAAAACCCACCCGTGTTCCATCAGTTGCCCATGTGCCAGGGCCACGGTATCTCCTTCGAACAATCACGCGACCCCGGCAGGCATCGGTCCTAATAGACCCCTTCACTGCTGCTGACATCTCTTTGAGGCGCGCGTGGAAAACTACGCGCCGTCGACCCGAGCCTGGTCCTTACCGGGCGGCAAGCTACCCATTGCTCGCCACCCGCAAGCTCGCGCCTACGGTGGCCGGGAGTCCGCAATCGACTCCCGACGCCCGGGGCGTCTCCTCCTGCGGCGGCTAGGGACGTGAGGGCGCCGAGACTGCCACTCCCTCACGCGCCCCGCCTCCTCCTTCGCGAGCATTACTGCTTCGCAGAAGGAGGTGACGGCTTCCCATTCCCTCTCGCTCCGTACCATGGCTTGCACCAGGGCCGGACGCGAGAGGTCGCCGCCGCCGATCGCCTCCACGAGGACACGGCGGTGCTCCGCCCAGGCAGGGCACACCTCCACCGTATGCTCCACCGTGTCCTCCAGACGATCGTCGCAATGGAAACACCCGGACGTATCCTCCCGCTTTATTCTGAACAGGAACCCACCGAAGCACCCATGCCCGGTGAGAACTTGCGTCAGGCGGAAGGTGAGGACGCCGTGACGCCTCTCTATCCACTCCTCAAAGAGGGGACTTACCGCCGCAATTGTGGCGTGCCCAATAGTATCGGCCTTGGCTTATGAGTTGTAAGTCGTTCGAACCGAGACAGTCACTTTACTTTGTGTATTTAATTTCATCACCGCTGTTCTTAAAACGGTGAAAAAAATATCGTGAGGAAACCGCCATGTCTTAGAACCAAAATAAATCTAAGACAGTTGACATATACTAACCCGCACTGGGCCCGGTGGATTATGACCAACTCCATCATAGAGTAAAGGCCTGTTTTTCAGCAGTGGAAACATTATTGGCTGATTATGATCCGTCGCAATATTAATACTTATAGAAGACCAGCACAATAGAACACAGTAAAGACTGGCGCACGCTCAGAGGATGGCTATCTAAAACAAATGCCGGTCGCGAGTGAGTATGCACCAGCTGCACGTAAAGAACGTCTTTGTGTGGGTGAGTTTACTCTTGTTGTGTAAACCAAATCTTCTATTATATATATATCGGTTTTTGTGGCATCAAATACGTGGACTTATTTATATACGACTCCGTAGTTAAGTCGGTTATGTTTACCGAGTTGCTTTGTTTGCCTTGTGTTATTGCGATACAGGTATTTAGGTCAGCTATGGGTCGTAACGTTCTTATAGTATTGGTTACATAATGGGAGTATTGATTATTTTTAAGAGTGAAAGTACAGCAGTCTCTTAATGCTATATATTACTTACTATCGTATAGAATCAAGTTCTTCTAACTGAATAGCCAGCTGTAGTGCTGAGGAGTTTGTGCGCCACATAGTCTTCCCAGCTAAAGCACTAGGAAGTGGAGAAGGGCGGGCGTTTTGAAAGAAAGAAAGAAAAATTGTTTATTTTGCATAAACACTTGGGACTGTTTTATGTTATTTTGACGCTCGAAATGTGCTACTCTCAGCTTACTTTGAGTAAATGACTTTTGATTTGACTGCAGTAGGTTTTTGATGTTAGCAACAGCCAGCTACTTTTCAATGCGCATACCCATTTAACATGGGGGCAAGCAGAAACTACAGCACGTCACCTACTACGATAGTTACATACGCCTTTTGCCTCGTTTATGTTCACATATCTGGCCATACACGGACGCCGGTTACGAGTACAACTCACCTTTCTAAAGAACATCACCAATAAGTTTCTATATGGTCACTATTATGTTCTCCTAGGCATCCCCTTCTGGCGTTTCCAGTCAATGTGCCAATAAACCAGTAATACAAACTATCAAGCCATAAACTAGAACCCTAGTAATAAACTTTCTTAAAATCAATCCAAAGAGGTTGTTTCCCACCTCCTTCTGCGAAGCAGTATTGCTCGCGGAGGAAGAGGCGGGGCGAGTGAGGGAGTGGCAGTCTTTGCGCCCTCACGTCCCTAGCCGCCGCAGGAGGAGACACCCCGGGCGTTGGGAGTCGATAGCGGACTCCCGGCCGCCGTAGGCGCGAGCTTGCGGGTGGCGAGCTATATGCAGCTCACCGACCGGTAAGGACCAGGCTCGGGTCGACGACACGTAGTGTTCCACGCGCGCCTCAAAGAGATGTCAGCAATACTGAAGGAGTCTGCTAGCACCGATGCCTGCCATGGTCGCGAAATTGTTCGAAAGAGATACCGTGACCCTGGCACATGGGCAACTGAAGAAACACGGGTGGGTTTTAGTCAGTAAAAGTCTGACATGCCCTCCCGCTCCGTCCAGAGCGGAAGAAGTCATTTGATGATTTCCAATCCATAAAAAAAAAGGTTTTTTCCTCTTTATCATTTATCTGGGGTTTTAATAGTCCTTTATAACGGGGCTGGCATTTTTTGTTTAACGTTCTTGACCTATCTTTTATGTCTTCAATTCAATAGTTTCCATGTCATTCTCTACATGAAAGCATCATTCTTCCTTCAATATTATTATGCATCATTAATTTGTAACATACCAATTTATGATTATTTAATTTACTACCAAGTAATATTAACTTGCCAGCAAATAATACCACGGTATACAATTAAGCCCCTTAGCAATATTTGCGCAAGTTCCTCGTGTTTTGATAAAGCATAAAATACGTTTCCCTCTATGTATTAGATCAGTGGCTCTCAAATATTTCTCTTCACGTATTACATATGACTTTGACTACAGTTTAGAGTAACCCGCGTACCATTACAGTGCTTTGCTAGAGAGGCATTTGAGAGATAAATTATTATACATTAACATCCTAAGCCATTATCATCATAAGCCTACAGCACTCCACTGCTGGATAAAGTCTTTTCCAATCGCAAACGTTCAGCATGATTCTCGGCTACTCTCATCCAGCCTCTCGTCGCTCCATCTAACCTTTTTTTTTTTTTTTGTATGGGAAATCATCAAATGACTTCTCGCGCTCTTCGCAGATTCACCATCTTCACTTTAGTTCACACTGGTGGCGAGAACTCACTCTACTATACGTTACTTGATCGAGAAAATAGTCAATAGCTAGTCGATCTATAATCGACTTTATGAGCCTAAATCAATAAGTATTTTTTTTTAATTACGTTAAAGATTTCATTTATAGCTAGCTTCTGCCCGCGACTTCGTCCACGTCAAATTTTTGCTTCCCTGACCCTTCCCGTCGCATCGAATTGCCTTGCCAGTTTTCGAACACTTTTCTTTGCTGCTCCGCTCTTTTGAATTTTAGCGTGATTTTATATAACCTATATAGCCTTCTTCAATAAATAGGATACTCAGTACAAAAATAATTTTTCAATTCGGACCAGTAATTCCTGAGATTAGCGCGTACAACCAAACAAACAAACTCTTCAGCTTTATAATATTGTACAGTATGTATAGTATATATATATTTTTATGAACAGGGTGACAAATGGGAAGCTGCCTAAAGTAATCCATACTTCCATATCCATACTATCCATACTAATATTATAATCCATACTATCCATACTTCCATACTAATATTATAAATACTATAAATATCCATACTTAATAATATTATAAATGCAAAAGTAACTCTGTCTGTCTGTCTGTCTGTCTGTCTGTCTGTCTGTCTCGCTTTCCTGCTAAAACTACTGAACCGATTTAAATGAAATTTGGTACACAGATAGTTTAGAGCCTGAAAAAGGACATAGGCTACTTTTTATCCCGGTAGTATGTTCCCGCGGGATAATTTCCAACCTCCACGCGGGCGAAGCCGCTGGCAAAAGCTAGTCACTTATAATTTTGAGATGATGGCTTACACAATATGGTAAAAGGGGAAAGAGATGCGTATACTTTAGGCAACTTCCCATGTGTCACCCTGTATAAAATAGGAATTTGCTTACAAATGTAGACTCCAGTCCAATCACTATGTACGGTAAGCCAATCCCTTGGGTAAAGCAAGCCAAATACTTACGAGTGATCCTCGACCAACACTTTACCTTCAGGGAGCACATATCGACGGCTCGTTCATGCGCCGCATTCGCTTTTGGTAGACTCCACTTCGTACTAAACCACCCGTAGCACATCGTCAGGTGCAAATTGCGTATCTACATCGCGGTGATATCATGACTTATGTATGTGACGTCTTCGCGCATGCTAAGCCACATCACATTCATAGGATGCAGACCCTTCAAAAACTTTTCCATATAAAGGTTTTGGGAGCCCCATTCTATGTCCGAAATGAGAAACTATCTCAGAATGTCAACCATTCAGCAGTACATGAAACGCCTTTCACAGCGTTTCTTTGATTCTGTTGTGAAGCACCTAAATCCCCTGAGCGCGGCAGCCATCCGCTGCACTCCCTTCCGCATTAGTACGACTAGCCGACCGAGGCACTAAGCATTCTCGATGACGCTACAACCCTTCTCCAGGAATGTAGTAAACAAACTAGCACACTCAAGACACACAGACACATACCGCCGTCCTTCCGTCCTCGCCGCCTAGGCACTCCACGACGTCCCATTTCATGTCTGCCCCGACCCTTGATCGAGCCAGCCCGCGCCACTGAGCCTGGAGCTTTAACTTCGCCCCAAAATAATAATCATTCCGATTAGCTCGTCCTTTGCCGCCATCTACCAGCGATGCTCTTATCCCACAGGAGGAGCCCTTAGCTAGTAGTCACTCTAGTTTTAAGTTTTTAAGCCCTGGTTGGAGGCCTTAAATTATTAAGGTAGCCACAGGCAAGTCCGGTTAAGCAGCCGACAACCTCATAGGTTGACCTTCGAGATGCCGTACAAAAAAAAACAAATATAAAGTATTAATAGAATTTTATCATTTGCTTAGTCTTTGCGCTACTGTGTTTGGGCCAGGTTCCATTCTAACAGATGCAGCTGAATAGGTACCTGTATTTTACATGGAGCGACATGGTTTTATTTATGCTATATAATTTTTCAAAATTCTGTTTCGAAACTGGTGCTAAAAAACTATATGATAAAAACCTCCAAGTTACTACTATAGTTTAATATAGTCTACAAACAAAACAGAAAAGAGACAAACTACAATGTCTACCCTAATATCGTGTACCATTTCTGCCATTACTGTATACCTCTGCGGCACCACCAACGATGCCGTAGAAGTGGCGAAGTTTTGGGCCAACATAATTTAATACTATATTGTGCCATGGACACGGTGACGAAGAATGTATAGGAGTGTGGGGTGTGTGCTTACTAAAGTTTGAGAACCACAGTTTTAGATAAATAAAGGATATGAACGTATGATATCGGGATTGCTGTAGTGTGTTTATTAATATTCGCGGATGGGTGGGTTTGTGATGTTAAGGGGTGGAAGAAAATTATAATAGTCATGTATTCATAGAGTATAAACATACCTACTTATATTATAATTATAATGATGTTCTGTGAATCTGCTATGGTATTAATATCGGCACACGTTTTTGTATCTTGTCGAGATTTTGAAACGTAACCCGACATGTTTGACATTAATATTTACTTTGTAAACTATAATAAAATTTAATTTGTTTCTTTGAATTTTTGTGAAAGTGAAGACTATGTGGGTATTTTTTTTATTTGGGCCGCGACTTACGAGTTGTAGGTCGTGGGTTCGAACCCAGGCAGGCGCATTACTTTGTGTAAATAATTTCAACACAACTGCTCTCAAAACGGTGAAGGAAAACATCGTGAGGAAACCGGCATGTCTTAGAACCAAAAATTAGAAGACATGTGACATCTACCAATCCGCACTGGGCCCGCGTGGTGGATTATGGCCCACTCCCTCTCACCGAGAGGAGGCCTGTGTCCCAGCAGTGGGAACATTATAGGCTGCTGATGAAATTTCCTTTCTTTCGTCAAATTGTAGAGCTCCTTAAGTTTTGAGTTGAGCATAACTGATAAATTCGTGCACTGACTAGACAGGCCCAATGTTTTTTTGCTTGTATCAGGCTTGTGCGGTACATGTCCAATAACAAGTCCACTTTGTTTCAGTCACCGTCTCTCGATCAGGTTTCATTTATATAGGCGGGTTTTTCCGTTTAAGTCTTAATGCCATGTTCGTTCGCTCATTAGATGATTTGCAAATTAATCATGTTCTATTCTGTTTTATATTTGTTGCTAAAGACAGCGTTTCCATGGACGTAACAAAACGAACGTGTTTTTTCGACGCTGTGAGACTCACTTGCACTGCACTCTGAACTACCGTGTGAAAAATCCAGACCACAAAATTATCCCACCGCGATTTTCGTCCGTGTTCATGTCGACTAATGACGTAGCTTGTGGTGTAATAAAATAACAAAGAAAGTTGAACTAATTTAATTGAATATATCAGCATACTACTTAACGGCCATTACCCGAAAGTCCAATCACACATCGCTGGACGATAAATGTTTTTTTTCTTCTGAGTCCATTTATTTGATTAAACATCCCGCTATATCAGCCAGTTCGAATGTTTCTACAGCAGTTATACACACGCTAAGCACATTACAGACAAACTTCTCCAGCTAATGTACACAAAAAGATAGGTACAGAAGACCAACTTCAAATAAAACCCACAATACCCCTGTAACTTGTAAAAAACGTATGCAAGTATCTTACACGGTGACGTTCCATGTATTATGGACTTAATGAGCGAAAATGCACATGACATGGGTTTTTTTATGGGTGGGAAATCATTAAATGACGTCTCCCGCTCTGTGGGGAGCGAAAAGGCGTGTCAGACTTTTACTGACTAAAACCCACCCGTGTTCCTTCAGTTGCCTATATGCGACCAACTCTCGCGCAAATCTCGCGACCCTGGCAGGCATCGGTCCTAGCAGATCCCTTCAGTGCTGCTGACATCTCTTTGAGGCGCGCGTGGAACAGTACGCGCCGTCGATCCGAGCCTGGCCCTTGCCGGGCGGCGAGCTACCCATTGCTCGCCGCCCGCAAGCTCGCACCTACGGTGGCCGGGAGTCCACTATTGACTCCCGACGCCCGGGGCGTCTCCTCCTGCGGCGGCTAGAGACGTGAGGGTGCAGAGACTGCCACTCCCTCACGTACGGATAAGGATATAGGCTTTTAATCCTGAATTGTAAACAAAGTTGCGAGAGTCGGTGAGAGCAGTGGTGGCCCAGTGAATTGAAGGTCGTGGGTTCTAACCCAGGCAGGCACTTTACTTTGTGTAAATAATTTCATCACCACTGCTCTCAAAACAGTGAAGGAAAACATCGAGAGGAAACCGGCATGTCCCAGAACCAAAAATTCAAAGACCTGTCACATCTACCAACCCGCACTGGGCCCTCGTGGTGGAATACGGCCCACTCCGTCTCACCGTGGGAACATTATACGCTGATGATGAGACAAAGTAGCGGGCTACAGCTAATCATTCATCAGTAATTGATCAAATATATGAGTCTAGTGTTATTGTTCAATCTTCTGACCTCTAATATTTCATCTGTGTACCTACTTTTTGGACGAGTCCAAATAAACACACACACACATATTATGTATTCAAATTCGTGTATCCAATTCACGTTATTTCAATTTAAACAACTTTATACTTTATCAAAGCGTCAATTATGTTGATTTCAGAATGGCTATTATTATTGAAAAAGTCCTAAAGAAGTTGGAGAGTAAACTGATTTTAATATATTATGAGTATAGCAGCATGCGTAGCATGACCACCGTAGAAAGGGGTTTTGTTGACGGAAGAATAGACAAAGTAACGTTTCGTGTAGACCGTACGCTCTCCTATAAAATCGTGAATTTGTAGATAACCATATATACTTTGTGCCGTAGAGGAAAAAATTCTACTGCCTTTAGCATGGCGATTGTAAAATATTTTTTTTTTCCCTCCCTTAGGCGACTGACAGTTGTCAGTGTGATTTTGACAGTTGGTTGGTTGGTTTTCACTTTCTTTTAAAATAGTCCACATCAAAAAGGACCTAGAGAAGGATATTTAGAAACGAAACAAACAAAATTACAGATTGTAGAAAGATTACTACGATGAGTTGTCATAAACGAAGAAACAAAATATATCGAATAACATGGCTCTTAAGTTTTTATTGCTTTTTTTGTACCTAACTTACTTACATAAAAATGGATCTCTGTTGTCTAAGAAAATAAATAATTTAATTTTTTAAATGTTACATTGTATGAAAACAGCTATGTCTATTCTTCGTAGAAATAGAAACCGTCATACTACGCCTGCAGTTATTGATGTGAAACATCTTTTGCGGCGAGGTGAAGTCAAAGCCTTTGTTTACTTATTTGGTATTTTAAATTGCGAACGCAGATACAGAGAAATGCTTCACGTACGGCGAGTGCAAGGGTACTCGATACTGGCATCCGACAAAGAAGACTGAGTTCGACGTACGTAAGCATCTATGTGTACCCGCCTGTTTTCGCTTCTTGTATAATACAACCTTCTGAACTTTTCTGTGGTACGTATTTACCGAACTATTTTATTAATCTTTGTAAATCGCCAATAAAGTCACCAACAGCGAACATTTTTACGGCTTGAGGGATAGAAATACGCCTTGGAACGATAATATCGATATTTATTATACATATTTCTTGTTCAGATCTCGTGGTGAAGTTGTTCTTATATTTTATGTGTATTTTAATGCTGGTGTTTTATTTTTGTGAACGAAAGATGTTGGTGTTTGTAGAACGTAGAAAAGCCAGGTTATTGAAGTGAAACTTCTAATGAGTTCCAATAAGGTTATGTTAAACGTTTAACGCTACCATGGAGGGGGTATGAAAGCCTCTTGCGAAAAATCAATTTCTATCCCTTCCTATTTTAATTTTTTATTGTAGTTTTCTTTCAATATCGAACACTATTTAAAGTATTTGTAGTTTCAATAATAAGATTTTGATATGGATATGTAAACCCTATATGGGTTTTGTAGTATTTTGAAGTGAAACTTCTAATGCGGCTTCCAACAAGATTGTGTTAAACGTTTAACGCTACCATGGAGGGGGTATGAAAGCACTGTTGCGAAAAATAATTTCTACACCTTCCTATTTTCATTTCCATATTACGAAGTTTCACTTCTTCCGCGCGGAGGGACTCCACGCACTATTTTATTTTTTTAGTTATTATTTTTATGTTGGCTATAGTCACTTTACGTCATTCAATAAACTAAACTAATCTTGTGGGAAGCCTTCCAACGCTACGTTGTCCAGAACGCGGTAGCCAGAACCTTCCGGCCCCATCTGCAATCTATTCTGCGAGCAATGTGCCCTGAGTCCTCCTGGTCACTCAAAATGGGCCTCATAAGAAGGCTGAAAGTCACCCAAAGGGCAATGAAGATTATCCCTTGCTGTTATTATAATATTATTAGGAAGTAGCATGTGTGTATTAATGCTTGTGTATTGATTTTGTAAAATGTAGGACGATGGTTATCGTAGAACGTAGAACATACATTACAGGTTTGTATTTATTTCTGTTGTAGGTAATTATTTATAATAAACTTCCAAGCCATGTTCAAGATCTAAGTCTCAATAAATTCAAATCATTCATTAAACGTAAGTTGTGCCAGAAAGCCTTTTACACTGTTAAAGATTATATTGAGGACAAAAAAGCTTGGGATTAGGCTGCTCCAATTTTTATTTTTAAATTATTATTGTACTGAATGATATTTTTTATTATTAATTACTTTCCTTTTTTTTATTAATTATTTATTGGGAATATACACTTTGACATTTTGATTATTGCTTAACTATGAATATATACTCTGAGGAGTATACTATTATTATTATTTTAATCACTTTGAATGTGAGGACTATGTAGATGTTTTTTTTTTATATATATCCCTCTTACTCATTTCATTTTAATGATAATCTGGCAGTTTGAGTACTTAATGCGGCCTACCAAAATGTCCTTTCTTTGGTATTGTTCGTCGAATCGTTGTACTCCTTATGTTCTGAGTTGAGCTGCAAGATTACTGACAAATGCGTGCATTGACTGGACAGGTCCACTCAATCTGTATGGTTCTTTCCTCAAAAGATCATTTCAGACACCTCCATGTACATGAACCTCAAAAGATCAGACAGCGACTATCTCCTGATTTTATATATACATTGACATTGATGAATTTTACCTATACAATGACATTAATATTTACTTTTAAAGTATTATATTGTTTTAATTATTGTAAATGTGAAGATTAAGTGGGTGTTATTTTTTTTTTCTAGGTTCCTTTTCTTCTCATTTATTTTTTATCACAGTCTGGCAGTTTCAGTAATTTATGTGACCTACACAAATGTCCTTTCTTTGGTATTGTTCGTCGAATCATTGACCTCCGTAAGTTCTGAGTTGAGCTGCATGATTACTGACGAATGCGTGCACTGATTGGACAGGTCCACTCAATCTGTGTGGTTCTTTCCTTAAAAGACCACTTCATACACCAATCCACATGGTCTTCACATGATCTAACCAAATTATGTCTGGACTTTAAAAGAGACAGTGACCTCTGAGTTTGTTTCAGCTTTTCTTCTCAGAGTAGTCAGATAGGAAACGCGCCCTCATCTAGTTTAAAAAAATATGATTGACTTGTAAAAGTGTTTGTACAAACCTACTTGCAAAAATAAAGTCATTTATCATTTCTAAGTTAACTGCAGTCGCTTTACGTGAGTCAATCAAAATCAAAATCAAAATCAAAAGTCATTTATTCAAACTAGGCTGAGAGTCAGCACTTTTTGAACGTCAAAGTTACAAAAGACAGTCCCCCCAAAACGCCCGCCCTTCGACACTTCCTAGTGCTTTAGCTGGGAAGAAGAAGTGGCGGAACAAACTCCCCAGCAGCACAGCTGTCTGTTAAGTTAGAAGAACTTGATTCTATACAATTGTAAGGAGGTAACATTATGAGACACAAAACATTAAATTAAATGATTTGCCATCTGTCAGCTAGCCAACCCAATAATCCAGGAAATAAAATGAAATCTATACTCAAGCAAAAGCAAAAAATATTTTTATCATGTAAATAAAGGTACCAAAATAAAAGCCTCCTGGCATAAGGGCGTGACAGCTTACATATGCAATGCTGAATCACGTTCACATAGCTGTTACGACCCGAGTTACAACTCGAGGCCTCAAAATGATAAACTAGGACCATCGGCGTAAAAACAAATAAACAGGTA
Source organism: Aporophyla lueneburgensis (assembly GCA_932294355.1). Classification (NCBI taxonomy): domain Eukaryota; kingdom Metazoa; phylum Arthropoda; class Insecta; order Lepidoptera; family Noctuidae; genus Aporophyla; species Aporophyla lueneburgensis. The sequence continues at coordinate 31,879,515 of OW028737.1, read as the reverse complement.
GGTAATTAACAACAATACCAACATCAAGGTCAGCAAGACGACCAGTCACCACAAGCAGCACCCGTTCACGAGCATAACGCAAAGATCAGCCATTACCCCCCTCGCCTTATTTGAGGGAAGGGGGTAACCCGACCCCTGACGCTACCGCAAGCATTGACATCTAAGGGAGCATGACGAACTTGCTGCCGGTTGCTCAGGCAAGAATTGAATGACAACTTGTCGAGGTCGCTAGCTAATCATTTTATGCAATACTAATCATTATAATATGTCAAAGCATAGAACATGTCAAAACCAATAAATACACAAAAAAAATGACTAACACAGTAAAAAAAATATATAATAAAAATTATATTACAGCTATATAACCTATCACTAGGTATGCTAGTACTGGAGAAAGAACACAAACATTGTCTTGAGTTAATCACAGCGACCAACTAGTTTTGTCATTTAAATAGTCGTTGATGGAATAATATGCCTTTAGACAAAGGTTGGATTTTACTTGAGCTTTAAACGCATTAAAAGGTAATTCTAGTAAATAAGGTGGTAGCTTGTTGTAAAATGTTATACCAAGCCCAACAAATGAGTTATGCACCTTATGAAGCCGGTGAAAGGGAACACGTAGTTTGTCCTTATTTCTAGTGTTAACAGTGTGAAAATCACTGTTTTTAGCGTGTAAGTGTAAATTTTGCCTAATATATAAGATGTTGGCGAAGATGAATTGTGATGCTACCGTAAGAATACCAATATCTTTAAAAAAGTCCCTTAGAGAAACTCTGGCACCTAGCTGGTAAATTGCTCGAACAGCTCGTTTCTGAAGGACAAAAATATTTTGAATATCAGCGGCTTTGCCCCACAGTAGAATACCGTAAGACATAATGCTGTGAAAATAACTAAAATAGACTAACCGAGCTGTATCAACGTCAGTATATTGTCTTACTTTTCTGACGGCGTAGGCGGCTGAACTGAGCCTCCCCGCTAGACTTGAAATATGTGGGCCCCACTGTAGTTTGCCATCCACTGCTATGCCCAGGAAAACTGTCGAGTCTACAGTTTTAAGAACCTCTTTATTTAAGACGATTTCGGGACCTAGATTTCTAACATTCGGTAAGGCGAACTTTAATATTATTAAGGGGATAAAACTTAAATTAAGAGATTCATATAAACCTAGTAATATTTCAATATTAGAAGAACCAACCAGAGAGCAGTGGTAGCCCAGTGGTAACGGCTGCGACATACGAGTAGTAGGTCGTGAGATCAACCAACAAAAAACTCAAGCAGGCAACTTTCTTTGTATAAATTACTAGCTTTTGCCAGCGGCTTCGCCCGCGTGGAGGTCGGAAATTATCCCGCGGGAACATATTACTGGTATAAAAAGTAGCCTATGTCCTTTCTCAGGCTCTAAACTATCTGAGTACTAAATTTAATTTAAATCAGTTAAGTAGTTTTAGCAGGAAAGTGAGACAGACAAACAGACAGAATTACTTTTGCATCTATAATATTAGTGTGGATTTCATCGCCACTGCTCTCAAAACGGTGAAGGAAGAAACATCGTGAGGAAACCGGCATGTCTTACAACCAAAAATTCGAAGACACGTGACATCTACCCACCCGCACTGGGCCCGCGTGGTAGTTTATTGCCCACTCCCTCTCACCGAGAGGAGGCCTATGTCCCAGCAGTGGGGACATTATAGGCTGATGATGATAAGAAGAATCAAACTGATAATACTAACCACGGCTATATTATCATCAAATAACCCAAAATAATAATTCACCCACATTTATAGTGACACGTCAAGTCCCTTTCTTATCTCAAATATTACAGTGACCTTTTCTTTCGGTCGACTTAACAATTAACTTGCCCACAGTCAATTGCGACCAAACACAGTTCGCTGAGAGAGAGAAAACTGTTTCATTTTATTACTAGTTGTATTAGAGATGCTTGTGAATGATCTCATAATAGAATTGTTTTTATTTCTAAAGCAAAAAGCGTTGCTTTCTTTTGCTTTGAAAGGTATGGGTGACGAGGGATTACTGGTTTTTTTTGGAGCGGGAGGGCATGTCAGAATTTTACTGACTTAAACACACCCATGTTCTTTTAGTTGCCCATGTGCCAGGGTCACGGTATCTCTTTCGAACAATCACGCGACCCCGGCAGGCGTCGGTACTAGCAGACCCCTTCAGTTTTGCTGACATCTATTTGAGGCGCGCGTGGAACACTACGCGCCGTCGACCCGAGCTTGGTCCTTACCGGGCGGCAAGCTACCCATTGCTCGCCACCCGCAAGCTCACGCCTACGGTTGCCGGGAGTCCGCTATGGACTCCCGACGCCCGGGGCGTCTCCTCCTGCGGCGGCTAGGTACGTGAGGGTGCAGAGACTGCCACGTTACTGGTTAAGTAATAACAGCTACAGGAGTCGGTCGATCAGGTTAAGTTACGGTTGCCGTGGTTGATCCGTGAATGGTTGACCATCTTTATATATCAAGACCCCTCCGTGCCTGGAAAAGCAAATTAAGCCGTTCTCCCGACCCTCATTCGTGAATTTTTGATAATCGTTACGGGTTGCAAAAACCCCGAAAGTTTGATCTGAATAATGATCTGAGTTAATAAACTGGTGGTCAGACTTTCGGGCTTTTCAATTTTTGGGCTTTTTGGATTGAGTTGTGTTGGTCAGACAAGCAGCCGTTGATGTTTATACTGGTATTCAATTGCATCCGGTTAGACTGGAAGTTGACCCCAACATGGTTAAGAAAATATTAAGCTAAAGATCACCTACCCCCATGGAAAGAAGGCGTCAGTTAATGTTTATTAGTGACGGTCACAGTGACTTGGACAGAGTTGTCAGTGTCAGCAACCTAACAGCAACCTTATTGTAGTAACAGTATGTTTCACTGTAATTTAGACATAAATTCAAAACCATTTGATCGTTTCTCTACGAAAAATTAACATAATGAAGCTCTTTTGTTCTTTACATATAGTGAGAGCTATTTTTAACAGCATATATTATACTGACCATGGTTTTGTTATCATTATATAAGCATTGAAAACTACATTCACTCTAGCAGAAACAATAATAAAAAAAAAAAACAAAACATAATACCTAAATAAAAGCTTCCATGCATAAAGGGAGTGCCCGCTTGTAAATGTAGTGATTCATTACATTTATACAGCTGTAATTTGAAGCCACAAATGATAAACTAGGACTTCTGAAGTTAAATATATATACAGTTAATAACAATAATATTGGCTTTGGTCAGCTGAAATAATGGTAAATAATTTAATTTAAAGTTTGTTGTTTCGTCGTATTCATTTTACTGTTCATAGAATAGAGTTCTTCTAACTATACAGACAGCTGTACTGGTGGGGAGTTTGTTGCGCCATTTCTTCTTCCCAGCTTAAGCACTAGAAAGTCGTAAAAGACGGTCTGGCATTCGGGGGACTGCATTATGTAATTATTTGACGCTCAAAAATTTTGATTCTCAGCGTGGTTTGAATAATGACTTATGATTTTTACATAATCATTCTGCTGTGGTGTGATGTCACGTACATCATACACGTGCATCACATACATGTACATCAGCACATATGTAGTTTAAGTTAAGATAGATATGTCATCGAATAAGTAGAAGGACATCACGTACATATTATGTATATAAACTGAACCGTTGAACATTAAAGTTAGTTCTTACTAGTTGATACATGGACCTCATAGTGTTTGACTAAACCCCCTCCATCTCCTCACATCGCATGGCGACCCTGCCAGTCGACTGGATGGCGTTCTAGTAGCTTGATCGAAGGCTCGGAGTAAGTTACTTCAGGCAGTTCGAAGCCAATAGTTCCAAGCCATGGGTACGACGTCATCGAAGGAAGAAGTGATAATCGCCCAGACAGCATCGGGTGGTGCAAATGCCGCGACGGTGACGCAGGAACAGCTGACAACGATGAGCGCTATACTGTTGTTCATCGCCGTGTGTTTGGCGGTAGTGATAGCTGGCGTAGCACTCCGGATGTACAAGAGGTGCCACCAAGGTTGGGTAGAAGAGAAGGTCCAGCAGCGAGAGGTGCAGAAGGCGGTACAGATGGCCTAACCAGGAGCGCGTGGAACAGCGGAAGTAAGTGTCTGCGATATTTTAACTCGAGTGTAGTGACGTGTGCCGGCAAGTGATCGTGATGATTTACCGGTTTAGAGACTATATTGTTTTTAAATGGAAGTAGAATTAGCAACGTTATTACTTCAACTTAAGTCGTTAAAGGAGTGTTGGGCGTACGTATAAAAATGAGCGTGTCTGGCATAATGGTGGGATGCGCGGACGTAGCAATAATGCGCATCGTGGACGGCAGACTCAGCAAGGTCGGCAGCGCGTAGCATGTTTAGAACATGTGCGGGCTGATGCTGACTCAGGCACAATGTCAATGTCGTGGAAGAATGAAGACGGGGAAGTGAATGAGACGCAGTTTTTTCGAGGTTAAACATGTGTTAGCATGTAATAGTGTTAATTGGGTAAATTTTCTAGTGGATAATGTAGATTCGGAATGGTTGGTAGATACAGGTGCGTCAATATCAGCTATAAAAAGCAGTTACTTGAAGGGGAATGTTTTGTGCAGTAAGGTAGTTAAGGCAGAATTAGTGATTAATGGTGTAGGAGGTAGTTTGCGAGCTATAGGTTATGTTTATTTGAAGTTAGAATGCGGGCAATGTTTGTTCGAGCATAGATTTTATGTATTTGACGATTTACCATGTAGTTCGGTAGGCATATTAGGCCAGGACTTTTTGCAGAAGTATAGTGGTATTGTAGATTTTTCGGGGAACAGGTTGTCTCTTAGAGATCGTGAGCGGCGGATGGTTTCAATGCCACTGAAGTCCTATGATTACTTGTTAACTATTTCTCCGCGTTGTGAGATGATTAAATATATTCCCGCTAACCGAGCGCAAGATTGTGTGGTGTTTAGGAAGGAATTGCGTGAAGGGGTATTCTTAGCCAATGGGGTAGCTAGATCTAAGAATGGGATGATGCCCATTAGGGTTTTGAATACGACATCTGAGGAAGTTGTTTGTAGTATGTCCGATGTGGAGGTTTTTTCCATTGAGTGATTTTGATTGTTGTAGTTTTGCGGAGTCAGAGGTGAACGTTAAGCAGGTTAAGGAAGTATTTTCTTTGCTTAAGCTAGACTATTTGAAAGCCGAAGAGCGGTTGTCGGTTGAGCAAATATGTGCTAAGTATCCAGATGTTTTTTGTCTTCCGGGTGATAAATTAGCTGTTACGAATGTGTATGAGCAGTCGATACGATTGAAAAAGAATGTTACTCCAGTTTACAGGAAACAGTATAGGATACTTTATGTACAAAAGAGGGAAGTTGATAAGCAGGTGCAGGAGATGTTGGATAGTAATATTATAGAGGAGGCGGTTAGTGAATGGTCTAGTCCTGTTTTGGTAGTTCCTAAAAAGGCGGATCGAAGTGGAGAGAAGAAATGGCGAGTAGTCATAGACTATATATAGGCAGTTGAATGAGAGGATTCAGGACGATAAGTTTCCTTTGCCGAATATCAATGAGATCTTAGATTCATTATCGGGTGCTGTTTACTTCAGCCACTGCGATCTATCCCAATCATATTATCAGTGTGCTTTAGATGAAGGGAGTAGGAGGTACACTGCTTTCACAACAGATAAGGGACAGTATCAGATGTGTAGGTTACCGATGGGGTTGAAGATAAGTCCAAGTTCTTTTAGCAGGTTGATGACTGTAGCCATGTCTGGATTGAATTATGACAAATGTCTAATTTATTTGGATGATTTAATTATTTTTGGGCGGAATTTGGACGAGCATAACCGGAACCTTACGTCAGTTTTTTCTCGTCTAAGGAAAATCAATCTTAAACTGAATCCGTCAAAGTGTGAATTTTTGAAGAAGCAAATACTTTATTTGGGGCACGTTATTTCAGCAGAGGGTATTTCACCGGATCCAGAAAAGGTAGAAGTCGTTAAAAATACCCGCGTCCGGCGACCGTTGATGAGGTAAAACGGTTTGTGGCGTTTGCTAATTATTATAGGAAGTTCATACCGAATTTTGCTAATATAGTAGTGCCTATGAATAAATTGTGTAAAAGGGATGTTGAATTTAGTTGGTCTGATGAGTGTGAGAGATCGTTTTTGTTACTTAAGGAAGCGTTGGTGAATCCACCGGTATTGGATTATCCAGATTTTTCGGATAGTAACACTTTTATATTACAGACCGATAGTTCGGGGTATGCGGTAGGAAGTGTGTTGTGTAATGGGAATGGGAAACCCGTTGCATATGCTAGCAGGTCTCTGGGGAAAAGTGAGTTAAATTATCCTATAATAGGAAGGAGTTATTGGCTATAGTTTGGTCAGTTAAGTATTTTAGACCGTATTTGTATGGACGGAGGTTCGTGGTGAAGACGGATCACCGGCCACTGTTGTATTTGTTTAATATGACGGATCCATCGAGTAGGTTAACTAAATTTCGTTTGTGTTTGGAGGAGTATGATTTTGAGGTCGAATATATTAAAGGGAAAGAAAATGTGCTAGCTGATGCACTTTCCAGGATAGTAATCTCTAGTGATGATTTGAAGGCGATGCGTGAAAAGGCGGTATCGGTAATGACGAGGGCGCAGCGTAAACAATCGGGAGAACTGAATGATTGTGATAGGAGTTCTGTGGGGTCTAGGACTGATCACCCTAGAATCGTAGAAGTTCTTAGGAAACAAGGAAATGATATTGAAATATGTTTCGGTGAATGGAAGAAAATGTTACGTAACACTACTGGTAGGAAAATATTTTCAAAGTCGCGCAAAATAATGTATATGCCAGGAAACTCGAGTATTTATATAGACTATGAATCTTTATCAGCATCATCGCGAGACGAGTTGCCGAAAGACATAGTAACTTTTTGCATAGGAAATGGCATAAAAGAGGTTGTTGTTTTGAAAAATCGTTATAACGTTGAATTTATTACAGAAATGGCCAAGTGGTTGAAAGAGAATAGTAATTCGATATGTGGAGATTTTAAGATATGCATAGTGAAGAGTGTGCGGAGAATAGAAGACAAAGATGAGAAGAAAGTCATTTTGAATGATTTTCATATTTTACCTACGAGTGGTCATTCGGGGATACGCAGGATGGTAAATAATATAAAGAAATATTATTATTGGCCGTCTATTGAGAAAGACGTAGTGGAATACGTTGGTAAATGTGATAAGTGTAAGAAACAAAAGTTTTCGAAACATGTTAGAGAACCAATGACAATTACAACAACTGCATCTTCATCTTTTGAGAAGATTTATTTAGATATAGTAGGTCCACTTGATAGGGATGAAAGAGGTAATGTTTACATATTGACTCTACAATGTGAGCTAACGAAATTTGTCGAGGCTTATCCGTTACAGAATAAGTCCGCAGATGAAGTAGCAAAAGCTTTAGCAGAGAATTTTGTTTTGAGATATGGAATACCAGGAACAATTGCTTCAGATAGCGGTTCTGAGTTCATTTCAAAAGTGATGGTTAAGCTATGTAATATTTTAAATATCAATAAAATCCTATCAACATCATATCATCATGAGAGTATAGGATCTTTGGAGAATGTTCATAAAACTTTAGGAGCATATTTAAGAATACAAACGGATAACAATCCATCGTCGTGGAGTTCGTGGATACCGTATTGGTGTTTTTCATAATAACACAACAGTTAATACTGTGACAAAATATACTCCTTATGAGTTGGTTTATGGTAAAGTTTGTAGGTTACCAAGTAGTCTTAAAGGTGATAGTGTTGAACCTTTGTATAATTTTGATGATTATCCTTTAGAATTTAAGTACAGGTTACAAAGGGCTCAGAATGATGCGAAAGAAAATTTAATAGCAAGTAAATTAGTAAGGAAAGATTGTTATGATAAGAATCTCAATTCTGTAACTTATAAAGAAGGTGATTTGATATTAGTAAAAAACGAGATAGGCAATAAATTGGAACGTATTTATAATGGACCATTTGAGGTTGTTAAGGATGAGTCACCAAATGTTAAGATTAAATATAAGAATAAAGTAGACGTAGTTCATAAAAATAGAACGAAGTTGTATTGTAAAAGTTAGAATGTAAGTTTTCGTGTGATGGGAAAAAAAAACAATGTAACTTAGTTTTTTTTTTTTCTCTAAGAAGGGTGATGTGGTGTGGTGTCACGTACATCATACACGTGCATCACATACATGTACATCAGCACATATGTAGTTTAAGTTAAGATAGATATGTCATCGAATAAGTAGAAGGACATCACGTACATATTATGTATATAAACTGAACCGTTGAACATTAAAGTTAGTTCTTACTAGTTGATACACGGACCTCATAGTGTTTGACTAAACCCCCTCCATCTCCTCACATCGCACTGCTATTTTGCTTTTCATTTCTTCGTTGGTCATGCTACTTAAGTTGCTTAGTATTCTTAATTGCCATTGATCATCATCATCATCAGCCTATAGCAGTCCACTGCTGGACATAGGCCTCTCCAATTGCACGCCATTCAGCTCGATTCTCGGCAACTCTCATCCAGTTACTACCAGCTACCCTGCGAAGATCGTCGCTCCACCTAGCCTGAGGGCGTTCTACCTTACGTTTACCGATTCGTGGTCTCTACTCAAGAACACGTCTACCCCAACGGTCTTCGGTTCGACGGCTAATGTGGACAACTTTGCCATTAAATAATCTACATATCAATACGTGAAGCGAAAACTTTGGATCCCTTTTTACGAAAATTGGGCGTACGGAGGAGTATAAAATTTCGCACACTTATAGTTTATACAGAGAAGAAGTGACGAATGCTAATATTTTTTTACATTATGCGTTAAAATACATTATTTTCAATAAATAACACGTTACACACACTACTGTTCATTACCGTGTATCTAATACACACATGCATAGATATTCTTTTGTTTATGGTCCAAATCTGTCTTTATTATTTTGTGCAGTGTTACTAACACCCTGAAATATTTACCCCTAAATCTTAAGTTAAAAACCCCTAAAATTGCCACAATTACTACAAAAATCCGCTAACAAATTATAATGAAAATAACCAACGTATGGTCAGTAATCATAGACTGGCACACAGTAGTAATATTTGTCTATATTTATTACGCGACATTTGTTAATCATTCACTCTGCATTCTTAGTATCGAGAAACCGTACTAGAAGTCGCTAATACTTTTATTGTAATCAAAAACACAATGAGAAATGTAAGATGGCAAAAAATCCCTAAGAATACCCCTAAAAATGGAACGCCCCTAAACATCTCAATCCTCTTATTTACCCCCTAAATTTGGGAAAACCCCTAAGTTGGTAAGCCTGATTTTGTATCTATAGTCTTACTGAATGTCAAGTATAACCATAGGTAATAAATTACTTTTATAGATATATAACCTATTTCATTTTTAAAATCTATGTTCATATCGAGAATTTGTCTTTAATATTATTTGTATTAGCGACAATAGGAATTTAGTTTAGATTTTTATGAAATATTTTTTGTGGTTTTATGGGGAGTGTCAAGTATGGCATTAGTAAGTTTCCCATACAAAACTTAGTGTCGTGTGCAAACTGTAGAGGTTGTATGCCTCACGATTGTACAGGCTGGTTATAATTATGACATTTGGAACCGTCATAATAAATTAAAAATAATAGGGAAAATTCTATAAAAACAGAACCAATTTCTGTGATAATTCATTCCATATTGTTCCATATCCAGCAGTTAAGAAGTATTAAGAAAATAAAAAGAGAGTCCTGACGAAGTATTCTTTACTCATTACACCTACGTCCTGGTCCTGGCCATCACAAACCCACCAGCGAACTCTCTCCACAGTAGTACAGCGTCAACAATTTGTCTATAGTGTTACTGAATGTCAAATATAACCATATTATTTTTTTATATTTATTATTATCTATATTTTTTATTTAATAATGTATTTCTATTCAAATGAAGTACGGTCGAATTTCGACCAATGGGCGATCACTAGTATGAAATAAAAATGTAAAGACTTAAGTTTAACAATATGCCTCCAGCCGGGATTGAAGGGCCCCCTCTATGTGAGAGGGAATCGTAATCCAGCACACGGACCCCATGTGTGTTTAAGATTTAAGTGGCAAACAATTATTATTATAAAGCAATGCAATGCAGGTAACTGGCATTATCTTTGTGTGCGTTTTAGATTTCAGAGAAATATTAATTGTTCTCCACTTAGCATACACAAGTCTGGTAAAACGCTGATGTGGTGCGTTATTTGCACACTTACATAATAAAACTATAATCTCCCCATTGCAGGGGGACAGGTGACCTCTCAGTGAGTGGGGTTGGGACCGTGATCCATCATGCGGGCCTAGTACAGGTTGAAAGATGTCACATGTCATCGAATGTTTGGTTTTAGGACATTTCGGTTTTCTCACGTTTCCTTTACCATTTTGAGATCAGTGAAACGCATGTCTGGGTTCGAATGTACGTCCTACAACTCATAAGCCCTGGCCGTTCATTATCATCATTTTAACCGAAAGACGTCCATCGCTGGACATAGGCCTCCCCAAGCTGCGGCCGTTACGACAGTACAACCACCGTTCACTTGCACACTTAACTCCTTAAAATTACCATTTTATTTAATACTAACCGTCCTTCCTTGTACTTACCTTTCTTCTTTTCAATTTTCTTTCTGCTCATTGATTGAATTGATGCAGTCGCATGCACGATTGTTAAATGTGAAGGGGGTTAATCGATGGGTCTGATTGTGTCTTTGCGTTTTTTATTGGAAAATACTCACAGCCTAGATTGGCAACAAGCCCCCTAACACATGCGACTTAACATAACTGGAATAAAGCGAAATTGTTTTACTTCGGAGCTCCTAGTTTAGCATTTGTGACTTCAGGTTACAACTATACATATAAACATAATGCAGCATTCTATATTTAAGCGGGCACGCCCTTTATGCCTGAAGGGTTTTACTTAGGTTTTGTTTTCTTTACGTTTTCTATTATTTATATCATTTTTTTGCTGTTGGCTTTGCCCGCATAGAGGTTGGAAATTATCCCACGGGAATTTTATTAATCTATGTTAAAACGTACCCGTGTGCCAAATATCATCAAAGTGTAACAAACATCCATATATCCATCCTCAAAAAATTTCACATTCACAATATTTGAGTAGGATGGGATATCTGCTAGAGTACTTATACGTAGTTTTCAATGCATTTGTTGGCTTGAATAAACTGACATAATGGCAAATGATTAAATTTTAAGTTTGTTGTTTCGTAATATTGATTTTGCTTACTGTTGTATAGAATAAAGTTCTTCTAACTATATAGACAGCTTTGCTACTGGGGAGTTTGTTGCGCCATTTCTTCTTCCCAGCTTATGCACTTGGAAGTGGTAAAGGACGGAATTTGACTTGCTCATTTAATTTTTGATATTCAAAAAGTTCTTATTCTCAGGCTAGTTTGAATAAACAACTTATTTTGTTATCTTTCCACAATCATTCCACCATTTTATCTTTCATTTCTGCGGCGGTCGTGCTACTCAAGTTATTTATTCTTACTTACCACCAAATATTGTGAAAAAAAGTACAAAGACTTAAGTTTAACCATGTTCCTGCAGCCGGGATTCATGGGCCCCATCTATGTGAGAGGGAGTGGGTTGTAATCCAGCACGCGGGCTTCGTGTGTGTTTAAGATTTAAGTGTGCAAGCAAACAATTATTATTATGAAGCACACAATTCTGGTAACTGGCATTATCACTGTGTGCTTTTTAGATTTCAGAGAAATGATTAATGGATTTCCACTTAGCACACACAATAAGTGTGCTAAAACGTAGATGTGGTGCGTTATTTGCACACTTACATAATCACACAGGGGGACAGGTGACCTCTCGGTGAGTGGGGTCGGACCGTGATCCATCATGCGGGCCTAGTACAGGTTGAGAGATGTCACATGTCATCGAATGTTTGGTTTTAGGACACAGCGGTTTCCTCAGAATATTTCCTTCACCATTTTGAAAGCATGGAAATTTTCAGACGCCAGTCTGGATTCGAACAAATGCACTACAGCTCGTAAGGCACGGCCGTTACGACTGGGCCACCACTATTCACTTGCACACTTAACTCCTTAAAATTACCTTTTTACTTTATACTTATCGTCCCTCATTGTACTTACCTTCGTTCCTTACATTTTCCTTTCTGCTTGTTGATTCAGTATGCAGTCCTTGGTTTGGGATGTATTATCAGGTTTTTTATTGGAAAATACTTAGTCACAGCGTCGATTGGCAATAAGACTAGCCCCCTAACACATTCGACTTCACATAGTTGGAATAAAGTGTAACTCCATACATCTCTGCCTACCCCTTTCTTGAGTATCAAGCATAAAGCTTGATATTCGCTTACTATGTTACCTAACTTTACTGGTTTCAAGATTTCCTATCCAATTTTACGATAACTTCAGTTTAAAGCCCCAAGCTCGAGCTATTTTACTTAAGGTACATTGCTATCAAACATACTCCGATGTCGACTTCGTATATTATGTCTCTTCGTGACGCAAACGGAATATATGTTTACGTATGACCCAGAGAGACGCAAAGATCTTTATTGCCCTGTTTATCGTCGACCCAACCCGGGGAAATGTTTAAGTAAAACTTCCAAGTATCCATGATTAGTTGTCTCATTAGTTAGTCATTGTGTTGTAGTGAACTTTATAGACCTTTCACTAAATTATCTCCTATTTTAGTGAAAGGCATTTTGAAATGAAGCAATAATCTAGTGAAGATATAGTATTTTTTAATTCCGTTCATTTAAAAAAAAGTTAGAAAGTATAGTTGTCGCGTGTTAACATGGCTTTATCGGTCATCGACCCATCAAAATTTTTTGGCATTGCTTGTATCAAAAACTGAAATAAAAGTTCATTAATCGAAATAAAAATCTATTGTGATCTTCAATATGTTCCAAGAACAAAAAACTATACAAAGATTATTGTTTGGGTTCCTATGAAGAGATATTTTGGAATAAGCAATGACCACTATTGCCATGTCATGCCAGGCTCCAACTAAAACAGGCTTCTTGACATTGAATGAACATTTCTTATCATTCGTCGTTTTTCTTCGATACCTAAATTTTACAAATGGATTTTGACTTGTACTTATCCTAACCCATTAGGAAAAATATGACTGGTTAAAATCAAGGCTGAATCTTTATAAAAGCCAGATCTAGGCATTTTACATTTTTATTAGCAGAGCTAAATTGCTCGGCCTAAATATTATAAGTTCCCTCACCAAAATATATAAAAGTCTGAGCCATGCTCAATTAATTTTAGAGATTACTTCTACGTAAAGCTAGCTAGCTTTTCATGGCCGCTATTTAGCTAATTAATCAGTGTCCAGTAACTGACTAATTTCGCGTTTGAAGAATTATTTATCGTGAACGTACATTAATTTAATCTGAAAATATAACGAGACTAGAAAAATAATTACAGGAAAATATATTATTTACGTTTGCATACACATGTCATGGTGAATGATGTACCTTCTTTCCCTCTTTTCGCAAAGAACGTAATAATATCATAATAATAATAATAGAACTAGCTGAGCAATAATAGAACTAGCGAGAAATATTAGCCAATGATCAGTTCCAGCATAATTTCTTGCAAAAAATATAGAAATAATACCGTTTATTTGGCACAGTTCGTGATATTTGTGATGAATAAGCCTACCAGATGAAATTAATCAGTAATACACTAGATATAATTACGAATACAACAGATTTCTTGAACAGAATTTTACTGAGCTCAACAGGAAAATGCACCTTAAAAGCTTTTAATTGTGCTTCTTCAAACGTAAATATTCGAATGAATAGAGTATGTACTTCAAACGCATTCAGCAAACCAGTTGAATGAACTACTCTGAGAGCTCATTGATATATTCAATATTAGCCAGTCATTGGCCAATTGGCGTTTCAATTGCATTCATCAGTTCTCTATTATGTGCAGGAGAGTTTTCGTGAAGAGAGATCTCTAGGAATTCTTTTACTGAGTTGTTTGTAAGCGATTAAATAATCAAAGACTATTGAAGCGCTGTCTACAATTTAGAGATGGAAACTAGACGATGTTTCTCTATTTATTAGAATACTAGTTGTATAATTTTACTCAATAAATATATAAGCAGTCAATTTATACGCTAGACAAAAAAAAATTAAGCTTAAATTAAGTTGCATTTGTATTCAGGGTCAAAATGAAAACAAACCAAAAGTTATGATACAATTGATTTTATTCGATAATCATATTCCAATTTAGGAGAAAATCGATAACATTCCTAAAAAAAAATCTCGACGCCCTCAAAGTACAATAGTATTTACAACCATACAATTACACACACACTTTTAATCCTGTAATGCAGAGTCAGATGGGATTAACTGTCACACTCTCATTTCGTCAATGGCGGCTTGCGGGAGGTTCGAGTGAAGGGAGGCCTTCCCTCTCCGCAGGGTTGCGTGCGCCCCCCGCGCCTCCGCCTCCCTCCCCGGGGAGGTCTGAGCCGTCGATCCGTTTGGAGGTTGGAATTTCTGTTGCCGTAACTCTTGCAAAGGCGGTGAGTTATTAAACTGGCTCAAATTCTTCGGCATAGTCGCGTAACCCATCTGCGGGTAACTCACGTTAGGTATTCTGAAACTGTTGCTCCGACTCCCGAGTTTGCTCGGAAGCATCATGTTGTCCATACTCAGGGTTGGACTCGGCGGAGACTTCGGAACATCTAAAGGTCCCTTGAAGTTTAAACTTGCCAGATGATCGGAACTCATCATGTGCTTCTTCCTATTTTGTCTTTCAACGTCTACAACCAAGCTCGGCGCATGCGTTGGATCCATATGATAATGCGAGTGTTTCCCGGAAATTGTCTCAAAATGTTTCTCGTTAAAACGCTGCTGTTTTCCCCGAGACCTTGACTTATCTCTCTGATAATAAACTCCAGCAAAAATTAGGACATTCAAAATCAGTAGGGAGCACCCGATCGCTATTGTTACACTTAGGGCCGTTGAATAAGCGGCATAGCCGGCCGCTTCTAAATTAGCCAGAGTGTTTTCAGTAGCGTTCAATGTTTGCAGATCTCTTCCTGGCAGTATTGTGGCGCACGTCGCCAGTATCGTATCAACGGTCGTTAGGGCTGTGTCGGTGTACACTGAACCATTTGTTCGTCTGATTGCGTCATTATCGTTGATGTTTCTCGCCAATGGATCCGGCCTTACGATGCCTTCGTAGAGATCCTGCTCGTTGTGGTTTTTGAATAGGTTGTGGCGCGCTGCCACATCCTCCATGCCTGCTCGATGGAGTTCGGGAACTAAGCGCAGCCAAACGGAAAGTTGGTGCGCTCGGTAATGGTTCTTCAGGCGAGGTTTCATACCTGGACAAAAATATAAAGGTTTCAAAACAATACACATAAATACAGTATTAAATAGAGAACATTATATTGAGGGTACTGTATCGGACGTTTCTATTGCGTCACGGGTTTGAGTGTCAGTCATTGCGTGGAATGTTTGTTTGGATGTAACCAGTCATAATGTTATTGGTCGTGAAGTAGGTACGTCATGCTCGTATTCTGTCCTGCTACAACGTTCTGTATTTATTTTCAGGCAAGTTGTAGGTATATTGGATATAAATCTGTGACTCTTTTATTTTATTAATCTCATATTGATAATTCAGTGTTTTATTAAGTAAAATAATAATAATAATATTATAATATCTTAGGACAACCAACACAACGTTGTCTGATCCCAAACTAGGCAGAGCCTGTACTATGGCAACCAGGCAACTGATAAGCATATTTATATATTTCTAAATACATACATATTATAGATAAATTACACCCAGACACAGAACAAATGATTGTGCTCATCACGCAAACATTTGTCCTGGGTGGGAATCGAACCCACGACCTCAGTCTTTGCAGTCAGGGTCACTAACCGCTAGACTAACAGGCCAGTCAAATGGATATAAATAAGCGTACCAATAGTGTCTCTGAGGTTTTATCAAAGAAAAAATATAACTGAATTAGTCTGGATTGATGTATTTGGCTTTTTTTTTAAATTAGGTGGACGATAATATTATAGTTTGAATTCCGAGTGGTAATATACATATAACTGAACTATAATTAATTATACATACCACCTAATTATTTAGCTATATATCTTTTGTATTATAAACTATATTTGTAATATAAATATCTATTCTATTCTAATATAATAAATACTTTAATAGGGATTTAGAGCAAAATATTTTCAAACTAAACGGATTTGCCCAAATGTTTTTAGTTTTAAACGTCTTATTTACATAATGTATAATTTAGAAAACATCGTTTTCAAGCAAAAGTTTTCTAACTGTCTTGAGCAAAGGCAAAATTTTATTTTCTGGGTTAGGCAAGAAAAACAAACCTATCATAATATGTCGAAAGAGACTGGATCTTGCGACATAGGGATCCTAGTCGCACCTTTGCCTTTGTCACACCTTTTTTTTTTGGATGGGAAGTCATCAAATGACTTTTCCCGCTCTGGGCGGAGCGGGAGGGTGTGTCAGACTTTTACTGACTAAAACCCGGGTGGGTTTTGTTCCTTCAGTTGCCCATGTGCCAGGGTCACGGTATCTCTTTCGAACAATCTCGCGACCCTGGCAGCAATATTGTTAAACTTTTTATGAACCAATAAACTAAACTATATTTATCTATTTTATCTATTTCCTTTGGAAATCATTGTTACAATCTATAATTTTAAAATATGAAACCAACGTAGCAATATATTAAAATCAGTACAACATACCAAGGTGGTTAGCTACCTATCTCACTATGTCTTCTATAATATTATAACTATAAAAATCATAGTAAAACTTACCTATTTCCAAATACTTCTGGTGTGTGGAGTCGTATTCTTCCCAATTTATACCACGGAATTTATTTCTCTCCCTCGACGCGGGAAGCAGGGACTCTTGCCGCGCGTTGTCGTTCGGGTTTCTGTAATGAAAATATTCTTTAATCTTTGTTAAGAACTCGTGAGAGCTCCTAAATATTTTTGTGGAGTTCCTTAACTTCACTGTTTTTAGTTTTCAGGACTGCTTCTTCGTGCTTTTATTTTACATAGTTTAGATTTCATAATTTTTCAGTGTAAACTAATGCTACATTTTGTTTCTTTTATGTCATCAGAAACCCATATTACTTTACCAAAAAGTATCTAAAATGAATATGATGGTAGATCCAACCAAAATTCCTGTTAAATATGAAAAGAAGAAATAAAACGCGTTATATGTTTTAGTACAACTACAAAAATATATAGCGCATTTCATTTTTGCTCTGGGATTACGAGAGAGTACAAAAGAATTTTAAGTTGTAGAAACTGCAGTGAATGCTAAAATGTTTGTAAAAATCTACCCTACGTATTGTTTCTTATGCAAAGCTTTAGTTAGATCCAGTTAAACCTCGCTACTGCTAAAAGCGCTGCACAGTATAAATGCCATGGAAATAACAAAACAGTTTTAAGAAATATAACAGGTGAAATTTAAACGCGCTCCCGGTGTTACTTTAAATCAGGGACTTCTAAAATTCACTGCTACAGTTAGTGCCTCCGTAATGATTATAACCCTCACTAAATAACAGTAATTATTAAACACTCCCAAAAATTAAAGGAATATAAAACACATAATTAAAGGGAGAGATTATCGTAAAACGACGTACAAAAGCACGGGCAAAGACGAAGATCAAAGTAATTTAAACCTTAATATCTGACGCAGAAAGTTAATACTTCTTTGTAAGTTTCTAAAACTTTGAGGAGCTATTAAATAGAAGTTCAGAACAAGACATTAAGGGCATCAAATGGTTCTTATTCCCTTATTTATAAGGCTCACGTTACTGAAGCAATTAGTGATGCTTTGAGCGAACTTATGTTTCGCAAATTGTTAGATGTTATTAAAGGTGACGTGGATTTGTGCACCTTTGCCTCGGCGTGAAGATATTACGAAGTTGGAGAGAAAACTTGACTTGACCTATTTTCTAAATTGCATTTTAGAGTTATGACTACATTAAAATTCATGGTTTGCTTAAGAAGAATGGGAATTATGTTATAATGAGGTTCTTTTGTCTGCAAGACGCAATTTTGCGAACCTCAAGGTTGGTATTGTAACCAAAATAAACCAAAGACTTTTTGGTCGTTATGATTTAAGCTTTGGCACGTAATGATCGTAAGTATCGCAACATAAGATACTCACAATCGATACGTGCTAAAGCTAATTCACTAATATTATCAAATTAGTACTGGTCAACAATAAAATCCTTTCAGTAATCCAAATCCCCAGCATTCATATTTTATTTATCACCTTCCTTAGTGGCTATTTTGCTCTGTTTATATTTGTTTGTCAATCGTTATTAATATGCGAGAAGTTATCCAATACCAAAATTGGGAGTTGAATATTGTTATTAACCAGTCAATTACCGTAATTACAGACACAATTAAAAAACCATTATGTCTATACCAAATGTGATATCTCAGGGACTTAGAGGTTAAACTCACCCAGTCTTCACAAAGTTAGCCAGGAACAGCATGATGGACTCTGACAAAGCAACTTCAGACTTTGTGTAGTTCTGAGGAAAATGGCCAAAGCCATCGACCAGTGGCGCACCAAGGACGTACGGTAACTCCTCGCCATGTACTGCTCCCATTCTCTGAAACAAAATATATCATTTTATTGAAAAGAATCAGACACTATTTATGGTTGTTACTCCAAATATTGAATCTATACTAATATTATAAAGATGAAGAATTTGTTTGTTTGAACGCGCTAATCTCAGGAACTACTAGTCCAAATTGAAAAAGTTAAGTGGCCTATTTATCGAAAAAGGCTATAAGCTATATAACATTACGCTACAACTAAGAAAAGCTGAGCAGTAATGAAAAACGTTGATACGGGGAAAATCGCACGGGTAGGCGATTCGACACGACGGGAAGGGTTGGGGGAACAAGAAATATAACGCGGACGACGTCGCGGACAGAAGTTTAAAATAAAATGTGTGGATTCTACTTGAAAATCTGTACTAAATTTATGGATGATAGTATTTTCTTCACACTTCTAATTTTATTTAGGGTAGATTTATGGGGAATAAAAATACGGTTTGACGTCCTTTTTATGAAATAAATTAGATGGAGGAAGTTCAGAAAAATATCAACTGACGATTGCCACCAGCCACCTCTCCATCGTTAGTAAAATTACAGTAAAATTTACTTCATAAGTCACAAAAGCAGATTTAGTACGTAATTCACTCAACAATCAACTATCTGAGACATTATTTTCAGCCAGTCGTCTCAATGCCATTAAAACCATTAAGGCCATTTCAATCTGGACCAACACGAATTCCTATATGCTTCATCAATATATGTCCCCACATCATTAATTATAATTCCACTAACATCAAGTTGGTACACGTAGATATCCATAGGTACTAAATGAATATTATTTATATCTGAGTATGTTTCGGCCTTTATTCTCAGAGTAGTCAGATAAGAAACGCCGACCTCATCTAGTTTAAAAAAAATATCATTGACGTGTAAACGTGTTTATACAAACCTACTTACATAAATAAAATCATTTATAAATTCAAAATGAGATCCGACTAGCTATCAGTCTGATACCTTTCAATCCTTAATAGTAGATCAGATTTGGATGAAATTTAAATAAAAAAATGTATCACAATACTGAGATCCGGTAGGATAGTTCCCGACTGACAAGTGTGCTAAGCTGCAACCAGAAACAAGTCCAATTAAACATCTTAGATATTATCTCCATGCAGTCATTTTCAACACCCCACCTAAAGTAATTGCCCTTGCTTCATTAATAAGTCCCCACATTATTAATTATATGTAATCATTACATACAAATACACGTTTATTAATTTTAATTGCTGTATCTATCGCAATGCCTGCAGCTACATGACTTGTATTGCCTTCGACATGAACATGATTGTGGTTTATCGCGTGTTAATGATATTGCTATAATGAGGTAACAGCTTTATCGTCTGTTTCGAGGAAATTAATAGATTAGATAGATTTAAGGTTGTATTCATTTGCCTATGTGTATTTAAGAGAAATATTACTCAAACTTAAATTGAGTCTTAACTTAATTTTTAACAATATTTCTTGGCTGGTAACACAATTTCCAACATCGAATTAATTTATTATTTTGAATGTGATTTTATTTTTAAAGTTTTCTTCAATATCTGAATAGATAAAATATTTTTTTACTAAAATAATATGAACTTTTGACATGATAATTTTCTTTGTCGATATTTAAATAAAAACTTTCAAAATGTATCCAACCGGACTGGCTTCAGATATCTTGTAGGCAAAAATATTTTCACACGACTTCACAACGCGTTGAACTTTCTAAAATCTCGTAGAATCTTCCCAAAGATTTTCACTAAGGTTTCAGCTAATAAGAAGAAACGAGGGTTTATTTTCGTAACAAGCTTTCGGCCTTTCCTTAGAAAGATAATACGTATAACATTAGATATTATCAGACATGTTACATGCGAGAATTACGTAGGGATTGTTCCGAGCCACGTTACATAAGTAGTGACAAGATAATCTATCGGTTGCGAACAACGTTTTCCTCAATCGACCTTAAAAAGTTTCGTAGGAGGATAATCAGGAGATACAATCAACACGCGTGTATACGATAGGTCTTTTCAGATAGGTGGAAAGCAATATTACCTTATTATTTACTTTTGGGTACATTTGTAGAAATGCTACAAGGGTTTTATTACGTGTTTCTTAAGCATCAGGTTACGGATTTAAAACATAGAATATGTATTATGAGAGCAGTTGTGACCAAAAGATCAGAGGTGGCCCAGTGGTTACAGTACCGACTGACGACTTAAATCTAAACCCAGGCAGACACTATACTTTGTGTAATTTATTTTATCACCACTGTTTTTAACACGGTGAAGCAAAACAAAGTGAGGAAAACAGGAGGTTCTAGACTCAATAATTAGTTGACATGTGACATCCGCCAACACATTGGGCCTTTTTGGAGGATTACAGCTCACTCCCTCTCGTAAAGAGTGGAGTCTCTGTCCCAGCAGTGGGTACACTATACGCTGATTAAAATTAAGAAACATACATTTTTTAAAGAACCTCCGGTAAATTGTTATTTTCAGTCATTCCAAGACCTCAATCATGTCACGGAAACGGATTAAGATTCATTGTGGAAGCAGAATTGAATCCTCATTTAATTTTTTGTTTTAGTATAAGTACTTTATCTTAAGTTGGGACAGTTTCAAAGTGAACATTATTATACTGTCATATTGGTCGTTTTACACCTGCGTTACCGATGATGAATTAGTGCCTACGTAAGCCGGGGAGCCCAAGTAGGTCATAATTCCAATCCACACAAAGTCAATCAAACGCACATGTCAAGTTCGCCTCTGTTGTGTAATTATTTGTATCACTAATCATATTAACAAAACATTTGTGGTCAAATTTACCGAAATGTTTCGAAATAATTACAGAAACATCCAGAAAATATAATTACGCGCTAAAATAAACAGTCGTAATAAATTATATTATTACAGTCACATATTAAAGGAGTAATCCAGATTTTACGGCTTAATTTTAGGCCCAGGCTGAGTGAAATGTAACCTTATTTACCTACAAAGTCATTAACTTAGGTACATCACTCTGTACGTCTTATTTAATTGCGAAGAGAGAAAACCTAATTATTTCACAAAATCTAGCCAGAATTAAATCTCGCTTTAAGTCTTTGACATGATGGCTGTTTAGCTGATAAGAAATGCTACATTGAGAAAGTAATTAATGAGTGCTGAAATTTAAATAAAGATAAAAATAAAAAGACATTTTCATCCCACCATCTCGGAAAGAGTATTTTTAATCTTCAATATCTGAGTGGAAAAGCTGTTTTTATTCTCTAGAGGATAAAGTAAATTGAATTTAGAACATCGTGTGCACTAAGTTTGTGAATTAAAAACATCATTAAATCTATTTACTTCTATCTCCATGGTGCCGAATTTATCATTCAACCTTTTTCTAATTTGTAAAACTTAGACTCGGAACCTTCTTGATATACTTTTTTTTTAATTTGCTTTGCGCGCGCCATTTTACTTTTCACGTCACCAACATTACAGTACCTAACAAAAATATTACACTCGACTTTTGGTAACTGTAGCAACGTTACTTTCAATTTTTCTTAATTATACCCAAGTATCATTTGAAATAATTTAAAGATTATTCTGTAATACTTACCTATCATAATGTGTACTACATTAAAAAAATAATAAATGTTAAATGTTAATAAGAGAAAAATAATAAATGTTAATACCTAAACTGAAATAAAAGGATCTTGTGATTGAAATGCTTTTTTTTTTTGCATATTTAGTCATTTCCTCGCTGAGGTGGGATAAAAAGTTACGTGTTGCACTCGAGTGCAAAGATTTTTCACCTCGTGCTCTTTTGATTCCCTCGCTAACGCTCAGGATTCTAATTTTAGAATCCTTCGCTTGCTCGGTCATCAAAATTGAACACGCGGTTAAAAAGCAACTTTGAACTCTTGTATAACAAATAACTATTATTGAGCAGTGGTGCCCCAGTGGAAACGCCTCTAGGTTCAAACCCAAACTGGTAGGTTCATTTCATTTCAGCCGAAAGACGTCCACTGCTGGACATAAGCCTCCCCCAACTCCACCATTTCGATTGATTGCTTGCTTTGTGCTAATTATTTCACCACCATTGCTCTCTAAACGGTGAAGGATAACATTGTGAAGAAATCGGCAAGTTTTAAAACCAAAAATTCGAAGACATGTGATATCTACCACCCTCACTAGGCCCGGAACTCTCTCTCGGAGAGTCCTCTCTCCGAGACAGATCTCCCGATGTGTGTTTCAGCAGAGGGAACACTAAAGGCTGTTTATATAGTGTAAAAATAAAAGGATACAGTACGCAAATCAAGTAACAATTGAACGCAAGGAAAATTTCAAACAAAAATGGCCATCTTTTAGGTCGCCTGTCTCATAAATACACAGTAAGTTTTGAGGTGACTGAATACTCAACACATAACTTACATAAAATCATATTCATTAAAAAGAGAGGAAAAATGCCTGAATATAGATACAAAATCACTAAACTCTTGGAAAGTAACAGACTATCATGATATTGCGTTGGCTATATAAATATCTACACAGTAATGCCAAGAGCGATGTTATGGATAATTATCATTTACACAGGGATCATTAATTCTCATTAATGATTCGACGATCATCTTCGGTCAATAAGTCTTGGAATAATTATAGTATAAATCTATAGCTGAATGAGTAAACAAGTACTGGAATAAGTATTTCAAGAATTCTGAAAACAGAGGCAGTAAATAATGCTACTTTTATAGAAGCTTCTAGAAATAGAAATTAGGACCAGTATTTTGATCTCGCGAATCAACGCGCGCTTATCTGGTGGTTACCAGTTATACAAACACGCTGTGAATAAGATATTCCTAAGCACAGGAGCTCTCAGTACTGTTCTAGACAATAGTGAAGTCAAAAGTGTTAGTGAGTGAGTGTGTGTGTTATGTTCTGATACAAAAACGTCACACGATGTGAATGTTTGCGTGAAGATGAGTACGTTTGCACCCACCCACATCATGTTTTTCACGTAGGTATGACAAGAAACGTGCGTGACGTTTCGTGAGATAAAAGTACTATGCTTTAATTGATTGACCGACATAAATAATAGCTTAGACAAACTCTGGTGAACAAAAATATATGTATGTCGTAATTTTTCCCGTAGTTAATATGTAGGCTTTAAAAACGTTTTAGAAAAAAAAAATATGGAGAGAATATTTTTGACCGTGAACAAGAAATTACATCTCACCAAGAAATAGATAGCAATTTTCGACTGCTATTAATAAGACTTTGGACATTTTGTTGTTTCTCAACAGAAGCCTATAAATAATATGCAACTATTTGGGCTAAAATGATAAGGCTTATGGTAACTCAAACCTACTTACCTGAGGGTAAAATCCATCCTTAGTCTGGTAATCGAATACATAGAAGAAAGTCTTGGTAGGTCTTCGCGGTCCGTCTTCATCATTCGGAGCTGGTCTCGGTCCACCACTAAGAAGATCCCCACTTTGAACTAGTGGGGCAACGTATTGGGCATCAGATAACGCTGATACTGTTGCATCTCTTGTATTGATAGGGTTCTGTGGAAAATTTAACTGTCCATATATTTTGTATTTAAAACTGTTAAGACTTTGAAGTTTCTGATGGCGGCAAAATAAAAGTACCATTACTTTTGCCTTCAAGAAATGAACAATAGAACACATCTTATGTACTTCGTTAGTAATATCAGTCGAAAAATAAAATTCACGCTGCTTCAATCCACGTCAGAGGATTATGATAAATCCAGGAATATGACCTTGACCTCAAATACACACAATTGTGGTCCATATTCCATGTATCATACGATTCAAAATAGCAACGTAATCTCCTCCAGAATTGTTACCTCATTTGATTTCGCAAGCGAACCCCGTCGAATATTTGAAGAAGTAATCCAAAATCAAATCTTAGGGAGATTGGGGTTTAACCGTTTGAGATTTAGCTTTAATATTCGTTTGGAATTGTTATTTGAAATCTACAAAGTATTATTCATATTTTTGACAATTAAAATCGTTAAGTGAGATATGATTTGGCTCCTTGGCGTGAGTTTTGAGAAAACGTCTTCGCGTGTTCGTCTTAAATTTATGAGTTCTGTTGAAGTTTCAATGGTGACATACTGTTTACTTGGCAGTCAAATTAGATTTCTTTGGAGACAGTGTCTTCTCTTTTTTGAAACTTCAACATTTCATTTAATACTCTTTCGGAAATATTTACCCCAACTGTGGAACATTATTGAGATCTATCGTCAGAGTGACAGTACAAAATAAATATTGAAATAATCAAATATCTAGAAGAGTGATTTATTACTGTGATGAAAATTAATAACGCTATAAATGAACGTAAAATTACAGTTCAGTTCAAAAACTTCCTTAGAAGAAGTCAAAGGCTAAGTAATTACTTGAGAATTGTGAAGAGAAATATCAAAGCAATTCTGAATTACAAAGTTACTGTTGAAAGCTGACTGTGAACTTAGAGATTCCGAATAAATATTTGAAGATTGCGGGGAGACAAGTCTGAAGGGTTTCAAGAAGTGTGACAACAATATCGCTACGTTTATAGACAAACAAACCTCTACCGTTCTTTCCCAATCCGTGTATTCGTTCACGATTGTGTAGAAGATCTCGCTTAGGTGATAAGTGTAAGAGTTTCTCACGTACGTTCTGCAAAATAAATACAGTTTTAGTATTGGATTTGAATACAAGGTTTTGGTACATATAACCTGGTAAAACTGTGGATTTGTCATAATATTTGTAAAGTTCTCTCGGGTTATTTGTTTGAAAGAGTTTTATAAATCATATGAGTCTATGACGTATTGTAGTGCATTTCTCTTTGAAAGCTTTTAACAAAAAATATTTAAAATCAACTCCGATATTTTTATAATACAAATGTATGTTCTTAAAGATACAAGTACTAAGCTCTTTCGATTGTGATTTTGATTAAAATACTGACTAGATACATTAAAAATCACGCGTGTATAATGTAATTTGACATAATACATCAAGAGAATGTTCGAGATTCGTTATTAAACAGTATTAAACACGGACCAATGAGCAGGCAGCGTAATGACGTACCCCATGGATTTTAAGGTGCGTACCGATTATGTCGAAGCGTAGCATCGCGCAATGCGGTGCCATTTTGCCGCGCGAGTGAATTTGAACGTTGCCGCGCACTAGTATGCGGCATGGTCAGCCGCTTTCGGTCCGTTTGGCTAAATCGTGTCAGTGTTAGGCATGTGTGAATTTGTGACTTTAACAGTTTGTGTGGCGATTAGTGTTACAATGTTCTTGGTATTACCAAGTTTTCCAACCAAAAATCATTACTTTGTTAAAAAATATATATATTTAATGAAGAGAATACACCCGCTGGTGGCGTATTGATGTGTTTTAGGTAGTATTTGTGTACCAATCACAAGAATATATTCAAATTTTAAGTTACTTTAGAAAAAATGAAAATTCGGAATGTGTAACTCGCTGTAAGATTCTTGTGTAACTTTAGCAATTTAGTAAGACCAGTTTTACCCCGCTGTTTTACCTGCAGTTCGACTCTGAGAGGAATCGTGAAATCTGGTATAAACAGTATTTTATTTCGTTCTGGAATAATTTAGCTTAGGATAAAATATTCCACGAACGAATTTCACCTACCTTCTTTCATTCCCAGAAAAAGCTGAGAAGATACTTTGAGGGCTGTAGTAAATAGGATCAAAGAACTAATATCTTACAGTATAAAACTCATAAAAGTACCCACCTTAACATTCGATCCCTTTTATCTGGCTCAATCCCATTTTGCACATCATGTGCCGAGAATTTCCACAACGCTTCACTTGTTACAACTCCGAATAACAAATCGTATTTATTTTGAAACAATCTTCTGCCACTATCGCTTCTTTTCTTATGAACGTTCAAGTTTATATTCATGTTATTTAGAGGGCCAAAACTTGGGAAATCTCCTGTAGAATACATCGTCAGAAAGTCTTTGGCGAAATCTGTCTTTATGACTACTCCATCTACTGATGGTCCAAATGCAGTCAAAAAGTTTGGAGGAGATATGTCTGCGGATAGTAATTCTTCTATCGATGCTTCTCTTAGACAGTCCACTATTATCTCGTGGTCTTTCGTAAGGTCATCTGGTATACTGCAATTCATATGCTTGGCTAGCTTTAGTGAATAGTACACTGGGTCATCTACAATAGCCCAGGAGCTAAGTGCTGACCCAGATAAAAGGATTGCTCTGTGGAATAAACCTGAAAATGAAATTCGGGTTAGTAGGTATACAAAAGGAATTATTTTCAAAGGTATTTGATAGTACAATATTCCCTTCAAGATTTGTGCCTAAAATGTATTGTTCATTTTTTCGACTCCTCAGAATTTTGCGGATTTGTAACTCTTGGATCCCTTTCAGTGTGCCTATGAGAAAGGATCAAACCGTCTATAGAAACTATTGTTGCTTGATCGGATTTATTTCTCCGTATTTTCGGAGCAAGTGTTCTGATAATACTTTTCCGATGTGGTTTGTATTGGGACTTAACTTGTGTTTAGAAAATTGTGAGACGTGAATCTCTAGTTGTAAAGGTTTGAAAGTAAATATTCAATTACTTTAGTGAATTGAGAAATTCTCTTTGACTGTCCAAATTAAAGATTTGGTCGTTTTTGCGTTTGAAAAATCAATTATTGAAATAATTATTTGAAAAAACCCTTTGTCTTTATGCTTGTCGAAGCCTTAAGAAAACAAATAACGCAAACAGATAATGTAATTGAAAAAGTTCCCAATGTGGATGTTTTATGATTTTGTTCGGAAATCTTTTTATATAAGAACCAAGAACTGATCCAGGCAATATCACAGATTTCTGTAGAAAAATACGCTTAGTTCCAATATGATTCTTTATAGACTTTACTGTCAGTAAAGTTTCTAGACTGATAGGAAATTCTGAATATTCATAGCTTCATTACAGTTTTCAGATTCATAGTAGCCTCTTGAAAACTATATGATCTTATGAATTGTTTCATTTATGAGCTCATTGATCTGACTTTATTTGACCTAGTTGTTCAATAATTTATCATCTATCAAAACATATTTCGTCAAGAAATACTTACTATTCTATGAGACACTGTTATGAAGTAAGAGAGCAGCTGATTTATTCAACACGAGATTAACCAAGTAATAAATTTTAAAAATTAGTCGTTTTCTCAAAATAAGCTGTCAAACGATAATTTTAAAGGGAAAATTGTCGTATTTTAAGAATATTTGCATTCAAATCACAATAAAAATACCTTTACTTTCACAACATTTTGTGTCACGTTTATATATAATGATTGTCTCTGAGGTTATACTGAACGTTTTTAAGTCGGGAATTAATCTTCTGACGTTTAAAAAAATCTTGACTAACATAACATTTTAAAGCCATCTTTCACTTCAAAAATTCAAATTAAAAACAAAAGACAATCTCACCCGGCATAACAGTAGGCGATATCATAAGGAAATTGATGCACGCGGCCCCGGAGCCGTGGCCCATTAGCGTTATGTTGGTTGGATCGCCTCCAAACAGGGCTATGTTCTGTTGCACCCAATGTAAGGCCGCTATCTGATCCATCAGGCCGTAGTTTGCTACCCGGGCTTTCAGATGCGGTGCTGGATTTGCGTTGAGAAAGCCTGCAAAAATAATGTACAGTCAAGTCTTTTATTACTTCAACAGTTTTCAAATTCTTAATTTTATCAAGTCAGGACACGTAATTGCTTTTGAATCTACAGCACTGAGTAGACTATTATATTATCATCATTTCAGTTGAAAGATGTCCATTGCTGGACAAAGGCCTTCCTAAACACCACCACTTTGATCGATTCTGTAAATTGTTTGGGGATTAGCCATAATCGCCATGCTTAGCAGGCGGGTTGGCGATCCAAGTATGGTGGTAAAATACGTAGAGAAAGTTGCTGCCCATTCTCTAGCAAGTCCCTTAGTCTCCTTCTATGACACACACGGAACACTATTGCTTACTAAACGTTATTTAATGACTTGATAACAAAGATAAAAATAACATACACCTTGTCGAGTTGACATCTACCAAAAACGTTTTAATGGCAAGCCATTTAATGAAATATTTTTACATTTATTTTTTAATTGTCAGAGTTTGTCAGTGTCGTCAATTTGGCCAAAAGTGAAATGGAGATGTCTGAATTTTATCACGACGCAATATAATATTGTTAAGTAATTAAAGCATCTCATATCGTCCAATGATGAGATAAAAATAGCCCTTATGGTGACAAACTGATTCAGTATCTCACTGTACATTTAAAGCAGCGTGTTTTTGGGCATTGCGTTTGTGGAAGTCTAATGGAACAGTAATTACAGTCTGCTTAAAGTTTTAAGCTCTATGTGCCACTGTTACTCTAAAGTTGAAAGTAGGTTAAACTGTTTTGGTATGTTCAATGTTTGTAGTACTTCATTGTTCGTATTTTCGAATATCGTATCCAGTAAGATCAGTATGTGGTTTTAAATTGCTGTAAATTATTGTTACACTAGAACACATTTGTGTGAGTTCGTTAAGTGTGTTTACTATGTTCGAAATGTTCTGTTTTATCGTGTATTCGAAAAAGTTATTTTTTATCCATAGTCAAAAACTACACGTTTTCCAGAACCATATAGAACCATCCATTTCATGAACAAGAATTTTTAGTAAACAAAATCCATCAAAGCGTTATAAAACGATGATTACATCGCTACGCTTTTACGAAGCGATTGCACGCCAAATACCTAAAAATCAAATTTATTCTCGATATATTTTCACGTTGAAACTATCCTCAAGGGGCGGGTTTAATTCAAACAGCGGGTAGCATTGAAATGAATTGAAATGGAACGAAACACGTCTGTATCTACACAGCTCACAGAAAAAGCAACAAAATAAAATCACGTTCATTACGCACGAATGTGCTTTGAAAAACTTTACTCGGAATATTTTGTGAGCATAGTAGGTATACATCGGTTACATGTTTATTTTAGTTGTATCCCTCGTTTAAAAATGGAACACTCAATAAAAATAAAACTTCGTTATGCTTGCTGGTTTTAAAGTCCATGTTTGTGTGACTTTCAATTTGCTTCATTGATTTAGGAGTGAACGGAAAGTGTGCAATGTATCAGCTGGATTCTGCACAATTTGTTAGTCGACTGAGACGAAATGGATTACGGAGCGGTGTAGGAAGGCAACAGCCTGACTGTGTTTTCTATTTATGCAATTTTGTGATTCAGATTTAACGATTCTGCGAGTGCTTTTCTTTTGTATTTTAAAAATAAACAAGAACGAACGAAACATCAGGCTGTGTATTTTTTATTTTGTTAAAATTGTCTGCTTGTTATAATTTTTTCTCTATATGATTTTTCTGGCAGAGTATTATTACATTTATGTATCTGTAACACAACAGTCTTTACAAATAAGCATCAACATTCTGTAGAATACTCTTCCACAATAATATAAACTAAAAATGTAGCAACAACTGATAGAAATTGTATATAAACATATTTATGTAGATCAAACGTTTTGAACAACAGCAATCTCGAAACATGACTTTACATCTGTCCGTAACTTATCATGTTATATCAAAAAGATACCGCACTAAAACCACAGCAAATAATATACCCCCAATAATATCACCCCATTTCTTCCCGTGGGTGTCGTAAGAGGCAACTACGGGACTTACTAGAGAATGGGCAGCAGCGTTCTCTATGCATTTTACCACCATACTGCGATCGCCAATCCGCCTGCCAAGCGTGGCGATTATGGCAAAGCCCCCCAAATTGGGGGAGGTCATGTCCAGCAGTGGACGTATTACAGCTGAAAGGATGATGATGATGATGATGAATAATATTCAGTATCGACCACATACAGCAATATTCATCTTTGTTCTTATACAATCGGAAGTTGATTGCCAACTGACACTGCAGTAACTGCATCACTTTAACTGTAAATCAGAGCATTTAAAGTTGCGAATTGAATTTGTACGACGATTTCTGATATACTTTTCAAGTTGATTACGATGAGGGAATTAATGGGAATTGGAATGCATTTTTTTTTAATACTCAGTAATGATGTGAATCTACTCAGAAATAAAATATTTATATCAAAGTATTATCAAAACTTAATTATATTACTGAAAACAAGTATAGTCTTAACTTTCATTAGGCTTTCGAAACATCTAATCACCAAATCTATTTCACAAAATTCCCACATTTAAATAACTCTTAAATATTAAGTGTGTTATTTTAACCACGCAGATGTGAAACATAAGTTGACGTGCTTAATAAGAATAAATGTTTATATTGATTAAAATAATTGCTCACTGACATATCACTAAATAATGGAGTACCCACAGGAACCATCTTCGGACCATTGCAGCTATTGCGGAACACGACGCCGTCTTCATTACGTGTTTAGAGACAGTTTTAGTTTAGTTTAGTTTTATAGAATATGTATTAGTTTATAGTTATTGATTTTATATTATTTATGTATTGTTTTTATGGGCCTTAGTAGCCTGAAATAAAGGATTGATTGATTGATTGAGATATTTATAGTATAATTATGTAACTTGAACTAAACTATAACGGATAGATATTTATAAAAATCTATCCGTTATAGTAATAACAAGCAAGAATTAAGTCTCATAAACAGTCCGGTGTCAAAACAGCTAATAGACTGAACTTTATGCAAAAATGAGTGTGGAAATAAAACTTGATTATATTTCAAGAATTCTTCCAACTTCGGGCCGTTGAACTTTCAAGTATTTTGCGAAATAAGAAGTCGACTTTATGACGTTCACTTAATTCACTTATTCAAATGAAGATGAATCTAAACTTTGTGTTGGACTCTTAAATTGTGTAGACTTGATTTGTTTAAGTGGTTTAAAATGTGATTGTTTTCTTTGATATTGTTGACAGAGGAGCAAAAGTGTCGTTTGGGCTTTTACGTCGGTTTTACTTTTCATGGTTTTTGGGAAAGCGAACTAAGTAATTAAGTCGATCTTCATTATTAATCACGAGTTTACCGTTTTGCGGCTTACTTACATTTAAAGCAAAAATCTTCATTCAGCACTTAAACGCTGATGTTTTAAAATCAAAGCTAATAAGCGGACAGACAGTACGGTGAAATGTTATTATTATTTTCGAACATCTGAAAAGATTTAACTACAGTTTTGTCTATACCGTGGAATTTAATAATAGCAATATTTAAATAAACAAGCACAGAACTACTAGTTGAACTATAAGCCACATGAGTTGTCTTCAATCATAAGTCAGAATGAAATACCGCATAAATTAATTGGAAGAGCTTTTAATGGGAACTGTGGTTATGTCAGCTCTGGAAGACGACTTTGAATCTAATTAATATCTACTACGCCTTCTTACGTAGAATCCGGTAAACGGTTTGAAACTTCAGATTTCAGAGTATTATAAATTTCCCTACGCAGCCTCTTAGACCCAAATTTTCGGGGTACAATGCCCAAAATGGGTACTATTGTGTAACTGAAGCACCAGTTTGATAACTTAAACAAGGAACAATTTATAACATATAAATTTCAGTGTAAACAAAGTTTCACCAAATATGCGTTGGATTTGGATGACAAAAGTATATTACGATTTGAAATTACTATGTTTAATAGGTATAAACATCACGTTGCATAAAAATAAAACTAGGTACAATTGATTGGCGTTAAAAAATTGCCACCAGTCCTCAGAATAGGTGAAGTGACGATCTACGCAGGGTGACTGGTAGAAGCTGGTTGAGAGTTGCCAAGAATCGAGCAGAATGGCGTGAAATTGGAGAGGGCAATATCCAGCAGTAGACTGCTCATGATGATGAACAGCCAATATTGAGTGCTTTAAATTAGGTCATGATACTTATAATAATTCGACATCTGTTTGCACACTAAGTAACCACACGCACAGAGAGACCACGGCCGCGGACATGGTCACAGTGACCACTTTCCAATATACTGACTATATAACGCAAAACTGTGTTTACTGCTACTATAGTCGCGGTCGTGGTCTATGTGCAGCAGGCCACAAATGAAAAGAGAAAAATCGAAATATAACTTACCTAGAACACCAAGCCTGAAATTCAGGGTGACAACGATGAGATCCGTATAGCTAGCAAGTACTGCGCCATCGTACGGGTGACTAGAACTCGAAGAATAGCTCTCGCCATGGATGTACACCATCACTGGTAACGCGAGCTTCGTTTCGTCCACTAAAAGAAATAAAAGCGGTTAATCACGCTGATAATTAAATGAAATTAAGAAGCGTAGAACATTGACAGTCCCAGCGCAATTCATTTTTTCAATCAGCCGGTGTAGTATGATAAATTCTATATTTATTCTATCAGCTCGTAAATGTTCAAATTCTAATCTTTGAAAATATAGTGGGTAGTATATTTGTTGTTTGTTAGTTTTTTCTGTTTATTTTTAGTATAGTATTCTTTGTTTTCCCAATTGAAATAGAAAAAGAATAGAAATAATTATTTCTATCCAACTTAACGTCTCTTTAGAGCACGGGACTACCCATAGACTCACGTTTCTAAGAAGACAAACACAGTTATCCCTTCCATAGCAACGGGGAGGTAGATAGTAATGTAGTTAACAATGTGCCAAAGTATTCGATTTTTTCATTCAATAGCCATTCAAAGTGATTAAATTAACAGTACTGATGATATAAATAATTATAATTCTGTAAAAATTTTTTGTAACCCCAAGTGTCAAAATCAGAGAAAAACTGGCCTTCATGCCTAATATCGTAGACTCTTATCGACTGGAGAATAGAAACATTTCTTGTCTTCAGTTTTAATAAAGTATACGAGAACTTTGTAAATAATTTATTGCCTATCATAGATATTGTTTCATTAACAAAGGGTTAAAAATACTAACAAATATTTCTGAAGGTTCTAAAGAAGTCTATAGTGGCGTAGTCATCTTTTGTGTGGCGATTATGAAACAGAATAATGTAAAACTTTTACGATGATAATAGAGAATGTTTGCCTTAGTTTAAATTTTTGCCGGTTGGCTTAGTCTACTAGTTTATTAATATGGATAAGGGTAAATTTAGCATTGTCTAATTTTGCGTTTTGATAAGTTGCATGTTTTTTAAATTCATTAATCTGTTTTTATAAAGTAATAACTGAAATAATTCAAATGATTATTTTTAGGCTTTTTCTATTATATATGTACCTTTCGATAATGTGACTGCAGAATTAACGAATAAATATTTATTTCTTCTTTCATTTCATTTCATTTCTTATAATTAAGTACTGGCCTACTAAAAATACATCACTCTGAAACAATATCGTTGTGACGCCCGCCGACAAAATAACTTGAGCGTAAAGCGAAATGTTCCCTATAGCTATAGTATAGGTATTTCCTTTTACGAAGTTTACAAAGGTGAAATTAGATTTAATTGGAGAATTAACAACACCTTCTACCTACAAGTACTTTGATACAATATGTATGAAATCAAAGCTACTTTAAGCAATTACAATAATATTATTTGACAAGAAACCTTAGCCAGGCGTAAATATCCGCAGCCTTTGACGTCAATAATACTATATATCTGTCTGTCGCAGTTATGTATCTACTAAGACAGTCTTTGAGCTAAAAATACTTATCATTTGTGCAGTAAAATAGGCAAACAATATTAGACTCTAATCACGAATGAATAAACTTGTATCTCAAAGATTATGAATCTAAAATACCTGAGACATACATACATAAAATAGATTGTCCCCAATTACTAGCAAAATTTCGGTTTCGGACTCCTGCTAGACTTCCTCGTGCTCCTATTACTCCTTTGTACCCACCTCCCCGTAGAACAGTACTGGGCTCTAGCTCTATTATTCCTCGACTTTGTAAACTGCTAAACAGCTACAGTGAGCTGGTTGATGTGCATTTTGACTCATTTGGCAAATTCCACAGTGCTACAGTTAGCAGTGTGTAGACTTAATTCGTGTACTTTGAATATTATCTTTGCATTCCTCGGTATTGTGTTTTAATCTTAATTTTGTTTTATTTTCTTTTGGTTTTTATATGTCTCTTAAATGTAATTTAATTTTATAGCACAGTGTAAATTTGTATCATATTTCTTACATTTATGGGGCATGCGGTGCGAACCTATAATAAACTGTAATACTAACCTTAGTTAATAGAAAAACATTTTTATATTGTATGAGTATATACAGTTGTTGATTGGTCAAAATACATAAATAAACGGCGTATAGTACTGTACGCCTCCTGCTACAATCCTCACCTACTCCTTGCGCTTCGTTTAAGGTCATACATCTGGTCATACACGCTTGTGAGCATTACGCACCTGACCTTTCTGAAGAACATCACCAATAAGGTCAAAATGTCCTACTAGGGCGTTTCCACTCACATTTGCATTGTAAATTTATGTATAATTATGTTAATCATTCCAATGTTTAATTTCGTCTTAATAAATTCCGTTTCTGAGTCACAAGATACAAGTGACGCTTATTTTGTGACTCACCGAATATTAGGTAATACTGTGACATTTTGGTGAGCCATATTACTACATATTTGATTAAGAAACGTTATTATAACTATTATTTGTTTAAGCTTTTTGTAAATCTCAGAACCTTCCAACTTTGAAAGGTATTCAAAGAGCCGAAGGCAACTTTCAGAGGCCCGTTAGACATATTATATTAAATATTAATGTTACTTACTTTGCAATGGAGCGAAAATGTTTAAATATAGACAATCTTCACTTTGATTCTTAAGATAGGGAATCAGTCTTTTCAAATATTCTAGTCTGCCTTTAGGCATTTTCTCTAAAATGGTCCTTTCATCATCCATGTCTGGTAGTTTCTGCGGGCAGGCAGGACCTGGTCTATCGGATACGCGCACTCCATCCCACGGTGAGGGGGTACGTGTTGGGCTGAACCTAAAACAATACCAAGAGTATAACATGACACGTCATGGTCTCATCCTTTGCGTCCTAACTATAAGTCCCATGGGGGCGAACCTTCTTGCCTTCTGATCTTTTGCAAACTGAGTACATCCTCCAAGCTGCGACTGAGAAACCTCAGATGGAAAACCTTATATCACTTTATTCAACCCAGGTATCGAACCCAGGACCATATTCTCAGCAGTAGCACTTGCGACCATTAGATCATAGAGGCAGTCAAGACTATACTGAACATGATTAAAATTGTAGTGGCATAATCCGCCAGTAATATTACTATTGTTGGGACACAAGCGTCACTGTGAAAGGCTCCACTTGGGTTGGTTGATGTCATTTCTTTGAATGTGTTTGTTTATAGCAGGTGCTGGTATCGTCACAATATTATTTTATACTAAGGAAAGTGCCTGCCTGGGTTTTAACATGTCGGACTATGTGTCCGGCACTTTTTGTTCGATTCAGACCTTGTCGGACTATATAACCGACAACACATACAAAATCTGAACGTGTCGTTGCTGCCTGGCGGCCATGTTTTTGGAATAAATAATGTATTTATGGGATAAATAATCTATTTAAAGTGAAATAACACTAAGTACATTTTTTGACTTTTCATTTTAGCCATGGCAATTTAATATGTTAAATAATGACACACATAAGTCGCAATCATATCCACTGTATCACCGCTGTTACATAATTACAGTGCCCATGACCTACTAAATGATTGTTAAGAGAAACTTGAAATAATGTTGAATTCAACAGACTGATAAATGACGAACAAAGGACAGCTGGCTAAATCTAAATGATACTAGCACAGACCAGGGAAACATGGCAGAAAATGAGGAGAGCTTAAGTTAGCAGTGGGCTGGCAATAATTACAATGATAAATCTAAAAGTCAATCTAACAGTATGGCAATAAAAACCAAATAACAAAGTAATGAGCTACATGGATACATAAAACTGTTGATATAAGAATTGCTATTTTGCGAACTGGTATGATAGAAACTTGGGTGGGTATTTGCTTTTTTAAGTCAAACATCAAAGTAAGTAAGATACAATGAACTTACCAACTTTAGCTATTAACAAGCTTCCACATACAAATATCTTCGCATCTAACAAAAGTTAACCAAACAATTTGTACCTATCAAAAAAGTTACGACAAGAAACTTTCTGTAACGTATTTTTATCTAAGGACGTTAAAAAGTCAATGCACTGATCGCTTTTATTTTCTCCAAGGTTAATTTTATACTTTGTACGACGCTCTTTCAGTAACCCGCATCGGGCACGCACTCTTTCCCGAAGAGAGGAGGCTCGTGTCCCAACAGTGGGAACAGTATAGGCTGATCATGCTACTCTTTTGAAAGTAAGTGCAAATTGATCGTGAATGAAAGTAATCATTGCTTTTCATAACTAAAACCCTGAATCCTTTGAATTCCATCCCCATTAAAATAACTATTTCCATTATGTTTATATAGTGCTAAAGTTTACAACAATCGGGCCTCCAATTTAAATCCAGTTTTGGACTCAAAATTCATTCTTTCATTGCTAGTGAAAAAATGTGTGGGTAGTCTTTTTATATTTTTTACAACTAAACCCAAACAAGGCATTATCATTTAAGTAGTCTTTATTTTTCTAATTTGATATCTTTGAAATCCATTCAGTAAAAGGTTCCCAGCCCATTGCTTACTCAATAAAGCACTCCTCTCGCAAAGCGAGCATAAAATTAAATACTTAAAAAGGTTTAATGGTCTAAAAATATCTCACCTGTTGGATCCAACCGGCGGTGTAGCGTACGGTACGCCCAAAAAAACCTCAAGCGGACTCAAATATCTGTGCTCGTCCATAGCCAAAACTATCCCCTGTAATTTTCCATACTTAGTCTGCACTATTCTACTACTTATCTTAAACTTAACATTAGATTTAGGGACTGGATTAGAAGGATTCAGATAGAACTTTTTATAGTCTTCATAATTGCTGTAAGCGTTATTCTCGTTATTGTAAAATTTAGTATTCAAATGTAGAAAATTTTCACTATTGTAATAGGGGTTCGTATCGAAATTGACATCTGCATGTGAGGGGTCATGATCTTCATAATTGTCATCGGGAGCATCGTTCTGTTTTGTGTTGAAGTATTTTACACCTTTTTCGTTGAAGTGCCTGTTCATATTTGTGGTGTTAGAGTTAACTGTGTCTACTGAGAGGCATGTCACGACGAGAATGAAGTAGATATTGAAGAAGACTACTTGTTGGGGGCTTCTGATGTGTGCACATAACGGGACATGGCTGTACATGCTCGAACCACAGTGTCTAGTCCGCGCGCTATTGCATTTGCTTAACATATTTCGTCATGTTATCATTGTGACGCGGTTGAAGTCACAATCAACTGGTTTTTGCTCTCCAACTGTTGTAATGACATCTGAAACAAAAAGAAAGCGACTGTAAATTATAAATTCAACTTCCATTATTTGAGTTATTAAGATCCTCGTCCAAGCCTCGGAGAGCACGTTAAACCGTTGGTCCCAACTGTCATCCGTGAATATATGTCAGCCGGTACGGGTCGTCAGAGACCTGCAAATCTGACAAACTGTCTTATTGTGACACCCAGTAACTGGGTTGTGGAGGTCAGTTACTACGTGTAACATACTAGTATTCATCTGCAGCTAGCTTGACTGCAAGCCAATTCCAACATGGTTGGGCAAAAGACTGGCCAGATGATGATATTTAACTTCATCATCAACATCCTCCTTAATCAACTCATTTCAAAGGGCCAATAATAATCACCATTAGGTAGAATAACAATATAATTTTATACTTCAATTCTAAAATGCTAAATATAATATTTAAAGTTCCACAAACGACTGTGGCGTTTTATGAACGCAGTAAAGTTTTATTTTATTGAAGCGAGTTTTTGGGTGAAATTTATTTGATGGAGTTCTCTCATTGCCCTTTTCGTTTAAATGAAATAGCTAGCAACAATTCACTGGACTTTTTGTGGTAAAACGCTATCTGGGAACGCTATTTGTTACGTTAAATGACCCAAAGTATCAAGGATGTGAATGAAAGGTAAGAAAAGTAAGAGAGAATTCTTGTAAAAGTGTAAAGGTAAACGTTAAACCGACCGACCGACCTGCCGACCGGCCGACCGTTATAACTAAGTTTTACGTTATATTCATTTTCAGACTGAGTAATTCTGTAAATTCAATTTAATTAAACTTGTATATATTTAATTTCATAGATCTATCAAACTTACAATTAACCATTTATAACATTAAAAAAAAACTAAATCTTTTATTTCAAACTTTTAACGTCCATTTTGTTGGTATACCAACAACTTAAAAACGCGTGCAAGTAATTGAAACAGTTAATGAATACAAAGTGTATTTATTATTACGCCACAGTGGCATGGAGGCGTACTAGTATTCGATGTCCCAGTAAGAGCCTACCCCACCCTATGTGCTATAGCATTCAGGATGCTGCTGGGGCTGGCGCGTGCCCTGTGCATGATGAAGAAGCATTGGTTGCGCATGATGGCATGAAAGCCATCTTTTCTACCTCTGCGAATATACCAGAAAATTGCAGTAGTGCGGCAATCTCATCAAACCCGGAAAGCATTATTAAATTGAACTTGCAGAACCCTGCATGCCCACTGCGTGTACATACTGAATTTCTAGAATACTATGGCAAGGACACTGTAAAGAGTAGCCTACATACTACAGTCGTGTATATTAATAATGATGTTAGTAAAATCCTTTAAATTCGGTCAAAAATGTAACTTTGTGATTTCAATTGCTGTACCTACATTAAAAGACCCTAAAATCTATTAGTAAAATTTCGCTTAATTTAGTGATTACGTCACTACATCTAAACTAATATCATAAAGAGAAAAAAATTATGGATATTTGTGTAACTAATAAACTTAAAAAAATACTGAACTGATTTAAAATACTTCCTATAGAAAACTACTATAACTATAACTAGCACGCTACAATTGCAGCGGTAAGTCCCCTCTTTGAGGAGTGGATACAGAGGCGCCACGGCGTCCTCACCTTCCACCTGACGCAGGTTCTCACCGGGCATGGGTGCTTCGGTGGGTTCCTGTTCAAGATAAAGTGGGAGGAAACGCCCGGGTGTTTCCATTGCGAGGATCGTCTGGAGGACACGGTGGAGCATATGGTGGAAGTGTGCCCTGCCTGGCCGGAGCACCGCCGTGTCCTCGTGGAGGCGATCGGTGGCGGCGACCTCTCGCGTCTGGCCCTGGTGCGAGCCATGGTACGGAGCGAGAGGGCATGGGAAGCCGTCACCTCCTTCTGCGAAGCAGTAATGCTCGCGAAGGAGGAGGCGAGGCGCGTGAGGGAGTGACAATCACTGCGCCCTCACGTACCTAACCGCCACAGGAGGAGACGCCCCGGGCGTCGGGAGTCGATAGCGGCTCCCGGCCACCGTAGGCGCGAGCTTGCGGGTGGCGAGCAATGTGTAGCTCGCCGCCCGGTAAGGACCAGGCTCGGGTCGACGGCGCGTAGTGTTGCACGCGCGCCTCAAAGAGATGTCAGCAGCGCTGAAGGGGTCTGCTAGGACATCGGTCCTGCCGGGGTCGCGTGATTGTTCGAAAGAGATACCGTGCCGGCACATGGGCAACTGAAGGAACACGGGTGGGTTTTAGTCAGTAAAAGTCTGACACGCCCTCCCGCTCCGCCCAGAGCGGGAGAAGTCATTTGATGATTTCCCATCCAGAAAAAAAAACCTATAGAAAACTACATTACCAGCATAACAAAATACAGTCCATATTACATGTGCTGTATTTTATTGTCAATAAAATTAGAAATTCCTGCGAAAATTGCTAAAACCAAGGTACCAAAATTTGCGTGTATATTCATTAGTAAGATATAAAATACCACGTTACGACTGTTAGAAGCCGAACAAAAATAACAAATGCAAGGAAGAATGCTTAGAAAAAATGAAGGAATAGCGCAGGTAGAAAATGTGGTTGTTATTTTAGTATATTGTAGCGTCTTACAACTTTCACGCGGAAACGAAATCGCGGACACAAGCCAATA
The DNA here is from genome assembly GCA_932294355.1 of Aporophyla lueneburgensis. Lineage (NCBI taxonomy): Eukaryota > Metazoa > Arthropoda > Insecta > Lepidoptera > Noctuidae > Aporophyla > Aporophyla lueneburgensis. The sequence goes on along the minus strand of OW028737.1, from coordinate 31,838,808 downwards.
GTTAATATAAGTCAAATTAATTTGTTACTCGCAACTTTATATCGATAGCTATAAAATATTTTACTACGCTTTGCTCAAGCGCTGGAGCTGGCCGTGGTTTCGTCCAGTTCAAATTCGATACCGAAATCAATTTATTTGAGATCCGAAGTTGCGATCGGGTATTTTCGTCCGATACGCCCTACCAATGATAGCCCTGCGGTTAGAGCGATCACCGGTCCATTGTATGCCCACAATGTACATGGCCGAATTGCCTAGCCGTTCATTTAATTGGGCTTTGCCTTGTAACAAGGAAATGTTTTATTATATTGTCTTCGGTTAGTGCATGTACGTATGACTATATACAAATAGTTTATCTACCTTTACTCACACAATGACAATTATTTGACATTCATTTAAAATATGGGCTGCCGTAATAATTAAGCTATATCTGACAAGAATAGACTGGAATAGGACTTCTTATGTTTCATGATAGCATTGTAACGCTATGGTCTGTACCTACCTATCAAATGTTTATACAAATTATCTGATAGTCTATCTTATCTCATAGTCGAACTTCACACTAACGACTCCATTTCTTTTACTTCAATTATCCTCTTAGACTGAAATAGTACTAGTAGGAAAGCGACAGATTTCAAACATTTTATTAAATAATGACGACTTTAAAATAAATAAATCTCTTTTTGTATAAGACTGGTGTAAGTGGAAGTGCCACCAGGGAATGCCCAAGAATAACATTATAGTAACTTTATTTGGGATGTTTATCAGAAAAGTTAGGTTTAGGTGCGTAGTACTCGCAACTGGCGTCCGTGTGATGAAACCAAAGGAGGCGTTCTGTATTTCTTGCCTATTTCCATGGGAGGACGGCGCTAGCGTATACATATACAGTTATGAACATCCATAGAGAAATTCAGTAATAAACTGACTAGTAATTGCGCATTAAACTCCATTACAATTAATAATTTTAATCTGAAATAATGAAGCACTGCACACGGTCCTACAAAATCTGATACATTTCGTTCTGCCTTCATTAGTGAGCATTATTAATTCTGATTATTGGCCTCCCAATTTTAATATTCACTTATAAGTTACAAAATCCGATGAAATATTGTGGTAATAATATTTAAATATAAGAGGGACTTTATTTGGTCAATATTGTTGTTTTATTTACAAATTGACAGTGGGGTATAATATTCGTCAGTGTACGATTTTATTACCCTGTTTGGATAATAATTATTTTGATTGTGGTTTAGCATGATGCTTGTTAATATTTTGAGTGTTTTAAGCGCCACTTTTATTGCATTTTGAGGTTACGAATGCGTTAATGTGTTAATACTTAGGCTAGTTATAATATTATTTCTCGTATCCAATATTTTGATGAGCATAAATCTCCCGATGGAAGCGATCAGTCTCAATATGGCAAATTACTAAAACTATGTTTTAAGAAAGTCTTGACGTTGGTCTTGGCTTGGTTTCATAAATAAACTTCCAAAAGAATAAGAAAAGAAGTTGAGACTGAACAATTAATTAATTTTTATTTATATTAAAAATGTGGCAAAAAGAAAAATAGTATCATAATCAGATTAAATTTGATTGATATAGTCAACACATAATGTGGTCGATAAAAGCTGCACTCTACATCATAATAATGGAAAACAGAACATTGGAAACAATAATGCTATACCAGTTACTGATTATCGTTTTCATTTAAACTCAGCACGTTCTGTTTACCTCTTCAACAATAAAATCAAAAGAAATCAATCATAATTATTTTCAGATGCTGTTTAAAATCTTAGCCTCTTGAACTCGCCCATCACCATCCCCATCGCCACTTTCTAATGTTTAAGTCGTAAAGAAACGCCAACCAACTCCCTAGCAAAACCATGTTTTGTAATAACTTCATAACTTTCCCATTGACGCGTTGTGGCTTACCTACAGGCTCTTATTGTTTTGTTGTTGTAACCACAAAGTTTCTAAACATTCTACAGAACAGTTCCTGGAAGTATTACCCAAATGGGTCAAGTAAATGGGACTCTGTGACACGCATGGGTACAAACTCATGCATAGTTATGATTTTCATTATGAGTAGCTCCGTTTCATCTACGATGAATATTGAAGAATATTCAGTTGGCAAATAGAATTTTGAAATTGGTAAAGATCATGAAGATGTTCAGTTAAAGATGACGCTGCGAAGATTTCAGAGGCGATTGTAAAGTATTTTAAGTTGTGGAACAGAGGGGCATGTGGCTACATACAGTGTCCTGTCAGTTCACCAAAAAATAATTTAATTTTTTACTTGACAAGCAACGATTGGCAAAACCATGATTTGTCATTTCATCAGTATACAAGAAAAAGTTTGTCAAATAATTCACTTAAAAAAAATATTTTTTGATAAACTTTTTTTTAATAACATATTTGACAAAAAATTCATTTTATTTTTCATTTTACCTCATAAAACATCGTTTGAAATAAAAGTCATTCGGTCATTAGACTATTTAGTATGTGGTTTTTTTAAGCCTTGAAATACCCTTCGGGGCAGATCCAACATGGTTTGGGGAGGTTAGGCTAGGTTAAAACCTGTGACCTCCTACGCACGAGCAAGCGAAGCGAGCGGTGCCGCGGCAGCGGCCGGCGAGTGCCAGAAACGACTAGATTTTAGGGAGGTAGTTCTATAAAATTATGCAAAACAATACCGTCATGATTACTTTGTGTGACTGGTTTAGAAAATGTCATCATTATCATTTCAGCCGCAACACGTCCACTGCTGGACATGACCTCCCCCAATTTGGGGGCTTTGCCATAATCGCCACGCTTGGCAGGCGGATTGGCGATCGCAGTATGGTGGTAAAATGCATAGAGAACGCTGCTGCCCATTCTCATTAAGTCCCGTAGTCGCCTCTTATGACACCCACGGTAAGAAATGGGGTTGGTTGTAAGAAAATGTGTTATAAAATAACACAATATTTAGTATAAACGTAATTTTTCCAAAAATCTAAATAATACATGAAAAATGCATAAATTATTTAATATTATCCGACACATTTGTTAAGAGAAGCATTTTCCAAATAAATGTTTGTAAAGCGAGTGTTTATAAAATAAAACATTTTTCAGAATAAGTTGTTTGTGAAGTAAATAGTATACGAGACGTTGGTTGTAAACTAAACATCTGTCAATGGTGTTTTGGTGAAACATTATTGAACAGTTGACCCCACGTAGTTGGGAAAAAGCTAGGCAAAAGCTGATTTGCGGAACGGAGAACAACAAAACCTAACCGAATATCCCCCCGACTGAGTTATGAATTTGGTGGACAGTGTTATACAATATTGGAAAGATAGAGACATATTTTTTGAACAAACGTTCCCAAAAAAAAGCAAGAAAATCCACTTTGAATCCTACACCTTGGCTTAAGCTAATTAGATGTTTAGTTATCTAAAATATCAACATCTGTTTTTTCATCTATGGCCTTTAATCTTCTGGCACCAACATTAATAACATGCTCTCGTAATCATTTAATCTAACACCCTCCCTCATGAATATAAACTCAAAGTACATACATATCTACATACACTTTCCCAAAATACTTCCCTCTTTTCAAAACTTCACCATGTTGATAAGCGCATGAATATTTTTCTAGCGCGGAACAATCCTACGAATATATTTCCATAAGTCATTTAGTTTCTAAATTATGAACAGACAGTCATATCTTGTTACAGTCAACTGCTTGGAAGAACATAAAAAGATCAAGGGAGAAATATTCTTAGTGCTTTCAGAACTATTTACTTAAAATGGCGACAAGGCGCTTCCCTACCAAACCCATTCGTTCCACCTGCTGAAAATCTCGCAACTGGAAACGAATTGCCTTGGCTTTCATGGAAGTCTTTAAATAGACTCCAGACTCGGAGTAAAGAAAACCTGTACAAGATTCATAGACGACTCAGCCCTGGAGTGTAAATGTGGTGCTGTCCCACAAACGATGAGGCACTTGATATCTTTTTCAGCAAGTCCTGTAGTTTGCACGCCACAGGAGTTGATGGACGCTACTGAAAATGCTAAGCTCGTAGCCAAATTCTGGGCTAACTCGATTGCTATCGAAACGCTAAGAAGAAGAAGATTGACTTAATTTTTTTTAATCTCGTTAACCCGTATAATTCACCATTAAACTCATCTATACTTAATATTATAAAGCTGAAGAGTTTGTTTGTTTGTTTGATTGAACGCGCTAATCTCAGGAACTACTGTTCCGAATTGAAAAATTATTTTTGTTTTGAGTAGCCTATTTATCGAGAAAGGCTATAGGCTATATAACATTACGCTACAACTAAGAGGAGCCGAGTAGTAATGAAAAGTGTTGCAAAAACGGGAAAAATCGCACGGGTAGGCGATTCGACGCAACGCGCGACGGGAAGGGTCGGGGGAAAAGAAATTTAACGCGGACGAAGTCGCGGGCAGAAGCTAGTTAATTATATAATGTGCCTATAATGTTCCCACTGCTGTGACACAGGCGTCCCCTCTTAGAGAGGGAGTGAGCTGTAATCTACCACGCAGGCCGAGTGCTGGTTGCTAGACGTCACATGTTTTGGAATTTCTGGTTCTGGGACCATGCCGGTTGCCTGAAGATGTTTTCCATCATAGGTTTGAGAGCGGTGATGAGGTAGTATGAGGAAGTATTTACACAAAATAAAGCGCCTAACTGGTTTCGAACCCTCTGACCTGCAACTCATTAATCGGGCCCGTTAACAGTAGGTCACCACTACTCAGTAGTATCATTATTAGCGCGCATTTTCTACTAGCTTCTGCCTTCAATATACATTTTATCCTATTAAACTCGGTTACACTATAGCTGTTTCAAAGATTACCCGCTATACACAAGCTTACACATTTTACTGCTTTCTAATATTAGTATACATGCACATGAAAATAGTTTTTTTTTTCAATCCGTCATAACTATTTCTGACAGAAAGCGTTTCAATGTATCATCATCATCATTTCAGCCGAAAGACGTCCACTGCTGGACATAGGCCTCCCCCAAGCTCCACCAATTCGACCGGTTTTGTGCTTCCCGCATCCAGCGGATTCCTGCGGCCTTCACAAGGTATGTATACTTGTTCATTAAACCGCATGACTGATTCTGTCAGACTATTAGTAACTTTGGTTTTAAAGTGTTTTTTTTTTTTTTTTTTTCATGATGGGAAATCATCAAATGACTTCTCCCGCTCTGGGCGGAGCGGGAGGGCGTGTCAGACTTTTACTGACTAAAACCCACCCGTGTTCCATCAGTTGCCCATGTGCCAGGGTCACGGTATCTCTTTCGAACAATCACGCGACCCCGGCAGGCATCGGTCCTAGTAGACCCCTACACTGCTGCTGACATCTCTTTGAGGCGCGCGTGGAACACTGCGCGCCGTCGACCCGAGCTTGGTCCTTACCGGGCGGCGAGCTACCCATTGCTCGCCACCCGCAAGCTCGCGCCTACGGTGGCCGGGAGTCCGCTATTGACTCCCGACGCCCGGGGCGTCTCCTCCTGCGGCGGCTAGGGACGTGAGGGCGCAGAGACTGCCACTCCCTCACGCGCCCCGCCTCCTCCTTCGCGAGCATTACTGCTTCGCAGAAGGAGGTGACGGCTTCCCATTCCCTCTCGCTCCGTACCATGGCTCGCACCAGGGTCGGACGGGAGAGGTCGCCGCCGCCGATCGCCTCCACGAGGACACGGCGGTGCTCCGCCCAGGCAGGGCATACCTCCACCGTATGCTCCACCGTGTCCTCCAGACGATCCTCGCAATGGAAACACCCGGACGTATCCTCCCGCTTTATCCTGAACAGGAACCCACCGAAGCACCCATGCCCGGTGAGAACCTGCGTCAGGTGGAAGGTGAGGACGCCGTGGCGCCTCTCTATCCACTCCTCAAAGAGAGGACTTACCGCCGCAATTGTGGCGTGCCCATTGGTTTTAAAGTGTTGTTAGGCTTTTTTTAATGAGAAGTGAGTTTGAAGCTTGATCAATAAATACTCCCTGTAGTAGATTTCTCGATATACGATTTAATTTAAAAAAAAAACAATTACTGTAGCAAAAACGAGAGAGTGACAACTACTCTTCTCGCAAAATAAATGATTATTTACGAAAGATTTTGGAAAAGTTGGAATGAAGTCCGCCTTTGTGCAATATCATTTACTTCTGCATAAAGTTTTATTAAAAAACTAGCTTCTGCCCGCGGCTACGCCCGCGTGGATGTCGTAAAATATCCCACAGGAACGTATTACCAGGATTAAAAGTACCCTTTGTGTTTATCCAGGTAAACAATGGGTTATTGCACTGCTTGCTTTGTGTTATCCAAGGAGCAGCCTTCGGATTGATAAATGATTGTTGTAGGATAAATATTGCTTAAACATAACAATATTGACGGAATATATAACGGAACGCCAAAATACCTACTTGCATGCCAAATTTGAAGGCAACTTTAAAGTGAAAATATAAGTTCTGTTTATTCCCTAGGAATTTCGAAAAAAATTGTTACTTAAATTATTCAAATGACGATTTTACTTACATTGCTGTTCACAGGGGTTAAAGACTATTTATTATTTAGTTTATACTTAAAGTATCTCTTTATATACTACTTTAGAGGTTCTACCTTCAGGTGCTAATACAACCGGCCTGCTAGATGAGCTCACTCTCGAGCAGGCAACGTAAACCTGGCCGTGCGAGAAGCAGTCCCCTCTAAGATGATATCCCGCTGTTTTAAGTGACTGTCCCCGAGACTTATTAATCGTCATTACGTAACATACCATACGGGGGCTGCAGCCTTTTAAACTCAAATGGGTACTCCGACGGTATTAGTGGTATCTGCGGTATATAGTACACCGATTCACCTTGAGCACAGCCAGTAAATACAATGGCGGAGCCTCTACCACGTATTGATGTGAGGTTTTCACACGTGACCTGGTCCCATTGCACAACTTGGCCGGATTGAGATTTCGTGGTAGCATTGCTGAAGCACCCACTTTGAGGATAAGTGTGTGAGACGGGGACCAGATGGGTTAAATAAATTTAAGAGCTTCATAGAATAGTGTATAGCATCATCTTTATGAATTCGACACGTATGCATGTAATATAATTACAACAGATTTTTGTTGCCTGTGTTTATTTCATTGGTTTATTTTGTATAGCTTTTTTTTTTCAGAAACGAACATCCGCGCTCACACTACCTCTCAATCTATATATCTATATATATAAAATTCAAAGTCCTGAGTGACTGACTGACTGATATATCAACGCACAGCCTAAACCGCTGGACGTAGAGACATGAAATTTGGAGGGTGTGTTCTTTGTGAAGAGTAGGTATCCACTATGAAAGGGTTTTTAGAAATTCTACCCCTAAGGGGATGAAATGGGGGGTTGAATTTTCTATGAAACTTTTTATTCTCTGGGTCGATTGACACAAAAATTGGTACACATACTCTTCAAGTATAATTATGAGATACGTGTATCACATTTTTTCCAACATCATTCCTTTACTGAGTCAAATAGGGCTTCGAATATCCTACGCGTTACCTATCCTGGTAGACGGGCGTATGGCGTGCGGGGCAGCCCGGGGAGCGCATTGTTGTCACCGGTGTCCAATCTCAACCAAGGTAACGGGGATGTATCAATTAAGTAACTGATATTAACATGAACTAATATTTGCAAGTAATAAGTAAGCACATGTAAAAAAACGCGTTTGTTTTGTATTCAATAAAATTAAATAACTACAGTGACAATTGTTAAATAGATTTTTATGCAATTTTATAAGTAAAACCTAATTGGGCACATACATCTGTACGTTCAGTGAGTAATAATGTGACTTTAGTTTATACATTAAAGTAAAACATAACGACCAAGCCACAATTATCAATGAAATTCTCTTCAGATCGTTCGATGGAGTTGAAAATCATTATAAATCAGTGGACTCGAGTGATAAACCGCTATGACGCCATACATTACCCGGTTGAGTTTTTTAACACATTGAAGCCTCCCGGTCTCCCAACTCACATATTAAAATTTAGAGTTGGCGTCCCAGTTACGTTGCTGCGTAATTTAAACCTGAGTGAATATATTGCAACGAAATGTTATTGAGGCAACTATACTGACAGGTTGTTCCAGAGAGGAGTCTGTGTTTATTCCGAGGATTCCTCTAACGCCATCGAACTACCCCTTCGAGTTCAAAAAAGTGCAGTTTCCCCTCAAAGTCTGCTTTGACATGACCATAAATAAATCTCAAGGCCAAACACTTAATTTAACAGGGTAGACTTAAGGGAGAACTGCTTTTCATACGGTCTGGTGCAGACCAGCAGCCTGGTGATTCAAGCACCAGAAGTAAAAAAAAATATTGTTTACAAAGAAATACTGCGGTAGGCATAGTATTTCGTTTTAAACAATATTAATTGTTTATTATCCTAAATAAATCTTTTCACACACGCTTTAAGTTCTATTAAAACTATACTACTCTCATCCCAGAGTCCCAGAGATTAGTTAAGTTTTACGAAGAACTTCGTCCTATTTGTTTGGGATATTGTCAGTTTGTATATTAAATTGAGAGGTAGTGTGAGCGCGGATGTTGGTTTCTGAAAAAAAAATGCCGCGGGCAGAAGCTATACAAAATAAACCAATGAAATAAACACAGGCAACAAAAATCTGTTGTAATTATATTACATGCATACGTGTCGAATTCATAAAGATGATGCTATACACTATTCTATGGAGCTCTTAAATTTATTCAACCCATCTGGTCCCCGTCTCACACACTTATCCTCAAAGTGGGTGCTTCAGCAATGCTACCACGAAATCTCAATCCGGCCAAGTTGTGCAATGGGACCAGGTTACGTGTGAAACCCTCACATCAATACGTGGTGGAGGCTCCGCCATTGTATTTACTGGCTGTGCTCAAGGTGAATCGGTGTACTATATACCGCAGATACCACTTATACCGTCGGGTACCCATTTGTGTTTAAAAGGCTGCAGTCCCCTTATGGTATGTTTCGCAATGACGATTAATAAGACTCGGGGACAGTCACTTAAAACAGCGGGATATCATCTTAGAGGGGACTGCTTCTCGCACGGCCAGGTTTACGTTGCCTGCTCGAGAGTGAGGTCATCTAGCAGGCCGGTTGTATTAGCACCTGAAGGTAAAACTTCTAAAGTAGTATATAAAGAGATACTTTAAGCATAAACTAAATAATAAATAGTCTTTAACCCCTGTGAACAGCAATATAAGTAAAATCGAAGAATAAACACAGACTCCTCTCTGGAAAAACCTGTCAGTATAGTTGCCTCAATAACATTTCGTTGCAATATATTCACTCAGGTTTAAATTACGCAGCAACATAACTGGGACGCCAACTCTAAATTTTAATATGTGAGTTGGGAGACCGGGAGGCTTCAATGTGTTAAAAAACTCAACCGGGTAATGTATGGCGTCATCGCGGTTTATCACTCGACTCCACTGATTTATAATGATTTTCAACTCCATCGAACGATCTGAAGAGAATTTCATTGATGATTGTGGCTTGGTCGTTATGTTTTACTTTAATGCAATAACAAAAGTCGCATTATTACTCACTAAACGTACAGATGTATTTGCCCAATTAGGTTTTACTTATAAAATTGCATAAGTATCTATTTAACAATATTCACTGTAGTTATTTAATTTTATTGAATACAGAAACAAACGCGTTTTTTTACATGTGCTTACTTATTACTTGCAAATATTAGTTCATGTTAATATCAGTTACTTAATTGATACATCCCCATTACCTTGGTTGAGATTGGACACCGGTGACGACAATGCGCTCCCCGGGCTGCCCCGCACGCCATGCGCCCGTCTAACAGGATAGGTAACGCGTAGGATATTCGAAGGTCTATTTGACTCAGTAAAGGAATGATTTTGGAAAAACTGTGATACACGTATCTCATAATTATACTTGAAGAGTATGTGTACCAATTTTTGTGTCAATCGACCCAGAGAATAAAAAGTTTCATAGAAACTTCAACCCCCCCATTTCATCCCCTTAGGGGTAGAATTTCTAAAAACCCTTTCTTAGTGGATACTTACTGTTCACAAAGAACACACCCTCCAAATTTCATGTCTCTACGACCTGCGGTTTAGGCTGTGCGTTGATATATCAGTCAGTCAGTCAGTCAGTCAGTCACTCAGGACTTTGAATTTTATATATATAGATGAACTAAAAAATAAAACCGTACCGTATTACCCTATTGGGAAATGCAGTATATTGTTTCCAACTTAAGTGCCTTCCAAACCCTTACTTGTTATCGTAGGACACTTCTGAAAAATGGAAATTGCTCCCTTGTGAATTTTCTCATCTTGAAACCACAAGATACGAAAATCCTTAGGCATTATAATTACAAAAAAAAAAAACTCGAGAATAAATCGTATCTTCTTTCTGCAAAACATTTTGGTATAAAAGCAACAAACAGCCACCCTTCTATTAGCATTTATAAAACAACCCGCAAACAACCCCTTTTAATGTTGCCAGAGAAAAAATTCAAAACATGTTTATTACGTGAAACAACCGGTCATTGCCCGTTTCGCCCCGCAAAAATGGTAACCTAGAATAGGGCGCAATAATTCAAAGTAATATATACGCTGACGCGAAAAAAAGAATCGACGAAAATCCTTCCCTGCCATTTACCCTCACCATTGAACGGTACAAAACAATACAAAGAATCTATTCCCAAAACAGGCTATTACAATGCTGCTTTTGTTTACAGAAGACGTATCAAGGGAAAAAGAAAACGTTCGATGGACGTCGTTTATTCGGATTGTGTCCTCTTACTTTCGCAAATGTGACCATTGCAGGGGTCCGATGGTAGGTTTCGAAATAAGCCATGATTTCGTTGGAAGCGATGCGTTTCACTTGGTAATACTTTCTGGGAGGTTTTGAATCGACTAACTCTGTTTTATTTGTAGGGTATTACCATATTTAATGCTGCTATCTATCTGGATAACCATTCGGATTGTCAGAGTGACTACAAAAGTACGTAAATAGATGCTGCGACACCATTATTTGACAGTCTTGATAGTAATAAACAATATAGTGGTCGAACTAACACTTACTAGATGAACCCTAGGCATTTTTGGGGTTTATTTTGGGTAATGTCACAAAACATATTGATCTCCTACCACTACTGAAGTTCTGGTAACTGGACCACTAGTTTCTAACACGAAGTACGTAATTTTGGCTGAACTTATGGGTGATTTCTATTGCGTATCACTTACGGATATTAGATTAGTCCCGGGACCGAAATAAGAATGAATGACAGTTGGCCTTATTCCCCGTGTGTTACTATCCATCATAAAAAATATGTTTGACGCTTGTTCGGACGGATCAACCACATTTAGATGCGTCTGTATCTTCTTCAACGGACTAGGAGACTAAAACCCCTGTCGGGGAATACCGTATCTACGTCTTTAAGGCGAAAGAGCAAATAAATCGTCTTCAAAGCTACAGGTATGAAAATGTATACATATAGGGACATATTGTTGTCATATTATGACCCAGATAAAACAATTCATTTGCTAAGTCCATTACTATGATCGATGTACAAGAAGCATAATATTATTTGTGTTACGGTTTTAACCCTCCCTAGGGAAATAATAAATAAACTACAATATATTTCTGCGGAGCAAAAAAAACATTACTATAACCTGTATTATCTGAAAAAAAGAACTACCATTTCTTCCCGTGATAAGTGCGATTTCGGGTAAAAGTATTCGTAGATATGTAAACATGTAATGGGCATTAATATGAGTGGTTTAATCTCAACTTGACTATAATATTTTTCTAATTTATTCATTGCAACATGACTACTGTCTTCTTATAATATTATTCATCTCAGGAATGACTTAAACAAATATCGGGTAAAAGTATTCGTAGATATGTAAACATGTAATGGGCATTAATATGAATGGTTTAATCTCAACTTGATTATAATATTTTTCTAATTAATTCATTGCAACATGACTACTGTTTTCTAATAATATTATTCATCTCAGGAATGACTTAAACAAATATGGCTTTGCTATCTATTAAAGCACAGGACAACATTTTCTGTGTAAACCTACAAAACAAATGTTTGGTCTAGATCTAATCTAAGATCGAGCAAACAGCCCGCGGATATGCCGTCAAATAACATATGAGGTTTACGTGTAATTCTGTGCGGAGTTAACTGAGATTAGGTCTATATATTAGGCTATTTGCCCAATAAGCTCATTTGCCAGACTGAAAGGACCCGTAATAATATTTGGTAAAGCAATTAGGACCATTTTCCGGATATAGGAAATTATGTATTTTATCGGGGTCTCGTTGTATGTACACAGTTGGTTTATGTCAAGGACCATAATCTTGGGAAAGTGAAAAGGATATTTTAGGATCATGGATAAAGGTTAATGGATCCTATGTTACAATAATATGAAGCTCCGATCTTTTTTCGAGCACGTTCGTGGAGGACGTAGTTTACTAACGGCTACAATCTCTTTAACGACCATCCATATCTATTATCACAGTAATTTGAAAACATAGTAAAAGCTGGTTTTTAAAAGAGTAACCGTGGAGTCTCTTTCTGGCTCTTCTCCATAGGAAACGATCATCTCATCGATCATCATTAATCTATAATATGTATGTATTTAGAAATAAATAAGTATGTTTATCAGTTGTCTGGTTACCATAGTACAGGCTCTGCCTAGTTTGGGATCAGATAACAGTGTGTTGGTTGTCCTAAGATATATAAAGATATATTATATTTATCTGGAACTGTGCACCTAAATTTTGACGCATCACTAGTGCGCATGTAGGTTTATTACAATAAATATTGTATTTTTTTAACAAATCTGAATGAATACAAGGTAATTCCTCATTCTCTACAGAGAATAATCTCAAATAAAAGTCACCACTTAAACTTTAAAATAAAAATCTTCACAGCGTTTACAAAAGCCTTCCTTTCCTTTGTTGTACTCTCTTATTAAGTCGCCTTCAGATTGCCACAATTTATGGAAAGGCAGAACTTTATCATCTTCATAAAAACATTCCATTAGTGTCAAACGGGTAGGAGGGCGTAATGTCAAATTAGTGTCTGACCTCCGTCGACGTCTATTTTAGACGAATTTTGTAGACGTGAAGTGGGGACGGAAATATCACTGGAACTTTTATGATGCAAGCATGCATTTGATGTCATCGAGGTCAATTATTTCGGGCAGATAAATTTTGTTATTTTCGTATGGAAGTGAGTTAGGGGCATTTAATTAAGATGAAAATTACCGGATAAATAACCATACATTATATATATAAATCGAATAGTTCGATCTAACTAATAGCGAAATAGCTAAATTACGGTGGTTTAACTATTGCACTTCTTTGAACAAGCATCCTACCTTATAACATCACTGTATGTATACGTATACGAAAGCTGAACCAGCATTTAACATACAAATAGGATAAAAGTATATAAAATGTACTTCACACATCCCAATCAGATGCGATCAAAATGCTAAAGAAAGCATTCTTGTCACGCGAGGCGACCTTTTGCGACGCGGGACGAATTCCATTTAAAAAACGTCGATTCAAATCAGACCCTAATATATACCAATAGAGTGCAAAATTAAATACTTTAACGGGGTCCAGAAAAGGGAGATGTTAAAACGATGTCAAAGGTATAGAATTTGAAGATGAGCATGTTGGAATGGTCCCGTTGAGGGGTTTTCATCAGACTTTACATAATTATGAAATTTGATTTACTAGAGTGAGTGCTTTGGTTGAGATTAGGGTACTGAAAAAGGCAAATGTTGCAGATTACAAGTGCTCGGGATAATTACGAAAAAAGTCTCTAAGCTACAGACAACTCAATCTTTTCTGTTTGGTCCCCAAATTCTCGTGAAAATCAAAACCATTACTTCGGGTGCTCCTATGCCGGATGGTTTTAATACCGCATTTGGCTTTTTGCACCACGTTTTCCTTAACCCATACTTAATGAAAGTCTACAGCTGATAATATATTCTGTATTTTGAATGGATAGCCGTATATTTTCATTTGAAGCATCCCATTATTATGGGTGTGATATATCGAAAACATTATGAAGAAGATTATGCAAACGCTTATAACACCTTCCATCTTGATACGGATATAATACACTCCATAATGTTGAACATACATTCTTGCAAATCTTCAGCTTAGCACAGCAATTTGGCGGGCATTCCGGTCGCGTATAGCAATCCCACTGCTGAATTACTAATGTTGGCTTCGGCGTTTAGGGACCTAACGTAACCTGTTGGTGGCTTGAAAGTTTTATGCTTAGTTTATAGTTCAGTGGGTTTGCACCTGCAACGTTCAATCTATATTATTAATATTATAAACCTGAAGAGTTTTTTTGTTTGTTTGTCTGTTTGGTTGAACGCGCTAATCTCAGGAATTACTGGTCCGAATTGATAAAATCTTATTGTGTTGAGTAGCCTAATTATTGAGAAATCTTATAGGCTATATAACATCACGCTACAATCAAAAATAGCGGAGCAGCAACGAAAAATGGATGAAATTGGCAGGTAATACAGTAAACGGAAAGGGTCAGAGGAGAAAAAATTTGACGCGGACGAAGTCGCGGGCAGAATCTAGTAAAGTATACAACTATAATGGTTGTCTTTTGTTATTTAATAATCTAAAGTTAATCTTATAATCACGTTAAAGAGTCAACTTGGATTAGCTTTAAAGCGATTCGGGATGAATGGTGTCTTCAAGATTTGTCATGTACAAGTATATTACGACATCAACAAAAGTCACAGACGTAAAATAGGCCCAGGATATCACAAAGACATCGGCTTGTACACTTTGTTTTTAAATAAATCTAAGTTTTTTATAATAATTGCACAAGTTCACATACAACAAAAAAAAGGATATAGGTACTTATACAACCAAAGACCAAAACATTCTCAATAAATGTCTAAACTTGCAGTGAACGAACAAGTCCGTCAACATAAATATGATTCAAGAACACGATGAACAAAATAAGTAAACAAAATCATTCATGGTAGAAAATTACTTCACAATGGATATGAGGTTGTCTTTTTTTAATCATTAATTATTTAACTGCTGTTAAAAGTTGCTCCATTTATCCACATAATCCACACTAATATTATAAATGCAAAAGTAACTCTGTCCGTCTGTATGTCTCGCTTTCCTGCTAAAACTACTGAACCGATTTAAATGAAATTTGGTACACAGATAGTTTAGAGCCTGAGAAAGGACATAGGCTACTTTTTAGGGTTCCGTTGCCAAATGGCAAAAAACGGAATCCTTATAGATTCGTCATGTCTGTCTGTCTGTCTGTCTGTCTGTCCGTCCGTATGTCACAGCCATTTTATTCCGAAACTATAAGAGCTATGCTGTTGAAACTTGGTAAGTAGATGTATTCTGTAAACCGCATTAAGATTTTCACACTAAAGTAGAAAAAAAACAATAAATTTTGGGGTTCCCCATACATAGAACTGAAACTCAAAAATGTTTTTTTTCATCAAACCCATACGTGTGGGGTATCTATGAATAGGTCTTCAAAAATGGTAATGAGGTTTCTAATATCATTTTTTTCTAAACTGAATAGTTTGCGCGAGAGACACTTCCAAAGTGGTAAAATGTGTGTCCCCCCCCCCCCCCCGTAACTTCTAAAATAAGAGAATGATAAAACTAAAAAAATATATGATGTACATTACCATGTAAACTACCACCGAAAATTGGTTTGAACGAGATGGAGTGAGTAGTTCTTTTTTTAAACGTCATAAATCGTAAACCGCAATTTACCTTACATTCAATCAACTAAAATATAAAAATTAAAAAAATATATATTTTTAAACCGAGAATACCTACAGGTTTGTACGGAACCCTCGGTGCGCGAGTCCGACTCGCACTTGGCCGGTTTTTTCTTGTTATTCCGTGACTTTATCTGCATCCGCGATAACCGACATTTACGCAGATGAAGTCGCGGGCAGAAGCTAGTTAATTATATATTGAAAAATCATGTCATTTAATAATCATTGACACAATTGATATTCGACCTTTTGTACATTTTTGCAATATGATATAATTTGAGATATTTATATCTGCTGCAGATATAACCGCTTTTCTTTGATACCAAAATATCAAAACTCATCATTTAAATACCCCTTTTACAAATTGTAACTCAATCGGAAGCTCTCAGTTATTCGTAATTAAGTACGAAACACGATACGAAATTTATTAATTGTGAATGAACTTTGGTCGATCGCCAACATTTTATATTGGATTGTAGCCAGCATTCAGAGTTACAATCATTGCTTCCGTCATTATTGTTTCTGTGGCTATTGGTTTAGCATTGGAATTTGGTGTTCCGATCCGTATAGAGTTAGAATTTAGGAATATCATCCCTAGCTGTATTGAAGATTCAAATCGCTTTTACTATAAAGTTTCAAGTTTGGATGTCTGTAAAAACCAAGACAACCTTACATATATTCCAAGATTTCATATTTCCAAATTCAATTTACCAAAATGCTCGACATATTCCAATCAAAACCATATCTTTAGAATCAAACTGCAGTTCTACAAGTCCTTTCACATCTACGTTTGGTGACTAAACAAATCTGGTGAAGCCGTACTCAGATTTTCTTTTACCTCTTATACCGTCTCAATGAGTTGCTCTGAATATTCGAGGGAACATAAATCAATATCGCGCAGTAAACATCCAAGTTGGAATGAATAAACGTAATTTCTAGAGGCACCGCTGCTGGTGCTTCAAAAGACTTGCTATAGGCGAACGTTTTTGATTCGGTTACGTTGCTGTAAAATACTTTGGCGATGCCGCAAAATAAATTCTGTTGATGTTCGTTTCAAAACTGTTTTAATGGTATTTTTCATTCGAAATTTTGCTAAATTTTCTCCAACAGGGTTTTCAGGTTAACGGTGCTGTGCTATCGAGAAATAAAAACCAGGTTTTTTCACAATCAATTAGCTAGGTAAAATGCGACAAACCCAACAGCTTTAATTAATGAGATTTGATGTTGTCTTTAAATTTCCTTTTGCTTGAATAAATACGTGTAAGGAAAGATTTCAAACTTTGTATCGCTCTTAATACCACTCTACTATCCAAACGACTGCACATTAAAGTTTATAATAACATTACTTATTAAATTATATTATATAACCAAGAAAAAACAAAGAAAACTGTATAAATGTAATAATTGAGCTGAGTCGCAATTTCAAAGCCACATTACAGTACCACATGGCTCCAAATAGTGCTAACGCACTTACTTTAATTAATGTTGGAAGTTTCTAGAAAATTCTAAGAATTTTGTCGAGTGAAACCGGCTTGCAGTGTGCCATATGTAATACTTTGATTAATGTGAAATACGTGACACACAATTTGTAAATTTCACACTTTAAAAAGTTTTCCACGTGTAATTAATATTTTATTTTAAAGACCATTCCAAGTTACAGGTAATAAAAAGCTTACACCAGATTTTTCTCTACTATGATATAGTATATGGATTCGATGTCCAGCCGAACAATTTTTTTTCGAATTTAGGAATTTTATACAAAGGCCCTGCCAATTAACCTTGATATTTCAATTACTGAGAAATATGGATACCATAAAGGTTGTTGGGACCGGTTGTCAGGCTTTTGGTACCCGGCTTCACGAACAAACGGTACCAGAACGGTTAAGAATGGTCCTTGGGAGGCGATTTGTAAATTAATATTAGGCCAATTGTGTACTGGCTGTTGCAAATAAGCTCGCAGTTAAATCGATGCCATCTTGTTAAGAGATCCATTCCTTTAATAGGCAAAGAGAATTATGTATATCCTTGGTATACAGTTCAAAAATCAAAAACTGGTATTCGAATAGATATTTAATTGTTTTACGAAGGCTATTCGAATACTTCCAATAAACTGACTAAATATTCAATTTTTTTTTTAACCTATGACAATTGAATATTTTTGTTCCGGTTGCCAAATCGTTGTCTTTTAAATGGTTAAAAAAAGTTTCATCTAAAGCTATTTAGTTAAAACTATAAACTGTAAAGCAGGTACTTGTAGCCGTACTGTCGCGCAGCAAAGCTGATAATCTCGTTAGAGGCGAACGTACTTCTGCAAATATTAGCTGGGTTTGCGAGATAAAATATGAATTGCTTGTTTAAAAATATTCATTTTTTTGTTGCTTATATTACCAGTAGAGCGTTCGGCTTTTCTTTTAATATTAAAAGGTCAGCTGGCGTTTGTAGTTTCAGATTAAAAGGTTGCACATATTTTTGTTATATGTTTTTATATTTTGGTACTTACTGTGCTTTGATGGACCTTAAAAATACAGTTTATTTAAAACCAGCTGTGTCTACAACTTCTTTTGCATTAGATTTAAGTTTTCTGCGCGAAGTTTTAATCCTTTTTAAACAATTATATTTCCATCAGCTGCCACTGGCGTACGGTCTAAAACAGTCCAGCTGAAATAAACAGTCAGACAAAAGTAATAAAAATGTTTGTATTTTTTTTGCTATAAACACCCTATATGCTTTCATATACATTTAGCTGTTACTATTACGAACAGATACTTCTAGTTTGTTTATTTTTATATAAATTTATATCAGTACTCTAAATAGCTTTCTACTAAACAGCTAAACAGATGAACGTCAATAATTATGGCAGCTTTATGTTTATGTGGATTCTAAACTAAGATTATTTTCCGAGAACATATTCTCATCTAAAAGATATCTAAATGATAATTTCAACCAACTTACGAAATCATAAAACACAACAACAAAATTGCACCTTCTCACCACAAATAGAGCCAATTCCAAAGACAATGATACACCGGACGTATTCGCTCAATATGTTCGTAATCTATCCGATCACCTTGAATGTGTGTAAACAGTCTTGAATGGCCGGTCCATTTGTACTCTGTTGTTAGTCTGTTGCTGGCCTTCAATTGGGCGAATACCTCAGTGTACGGACGAAATGCCGGTCAATTATTTTGTGTTACCCTCAGGTGTTGATAAACAACACCTTATTGTTTTCAAAATATCTTCGGTTGGTCGGTTGCTTTTATGGACTGTTGTGGTTTTATATTAGTTTTTGTGTAGTGTATGAAAAAGTTTAAAGATATTTCTAATATAAAAAGGTATTATTTTCGTAAGTTTATATGTAATCTCTAGAACCACCAGTTATTTATGGAAATTTCTTATGCATTTGATTGCTCATTTTTTGAAAAGGCTTGGAGGCCGTTTCATGTCACGCTACGACTTTAGGACGTGTGCAAAAATGTTATTAAAACAGACAGGTGGGACAGCCCCAAACTACGACAGTGGATACGCCTACATGCCACTATGGCGTAATAATATTTTATGTTTTGATTCTCTGGTAGATGATGTAAGTACTAAAACTAATTTAAGTCGTTTGTGTACTAACCAAATGGACAATATCTGGATGACCGAGCTTTGTTCGGTATTTTTTGGTAAATTGTGTTTAGAATAATACGTTTATGTTCAAGTTGATTATCGATAAACTTGATCATTGAAAACACGAATAAAACGATTTTTTATTAAAATGAATCCTAGCTAAATCGATTTATCGCCCCCGAAACCCCCTGTATACTAAATTTCATGAAAATCGTTCGAGCCGTTTCCGAGATTCAGATTATATATATATATAATATCTGGATGACCGAGCTTTGCTTGGTATTTTTTGATAAATTGTGCTTAAAATAATAAGTTTATGTTCAAGTTGATTATCGATAAAGTTGGTCATTGAAAACACGAATAAAACGACATTTTATAAAAATGATTCCTAGCTAGATCGATTTATCGCCCACAAAACCCCTCGTATACTAAATTTCATGAAAATCGTTGGAGCCGTTTCCAAGTTTTTTTTTTTTGTGGGGCATCTCGTAGTTAATCCTGAAAAGATTGTTACTACTTAAACGGATTGTGGCCCGGCGAGTTCTAAAAAGTTACCTTTTTAGGCCTCCAGCCGGGGCTTATTATACTTAAAAACTAAAGCGAAAGCTCTAAGGGTTACCCCGAGGGGGGTACGAACCTCGGCGTAGGCAAGCGCTGATAGGGGGGCAGCAAGGGACTGGCTGGATCTGAGTTAAATTATTTTGGGACTAATTTAAAGCTAACGGCGCAGCATCGCGGGCTGGCTCTTGCAAGGGTCGGGAGGGACTGTTAAGTCGGGGTCGCGACGACGGACCTCGGCGGCGAGGTCGGTACGGTTTGTGTTTGTGTGCTGGTCTAGCTGTACTGGTCTCTTTTCGACTCTCCTGGAGGAGAGTAGTGGGATCATCAGGATCGGTAAGAACGTGCCGCGAGCGGCGGACTTTACTGATACGGGAGGGGGTGTAAGTAGCTGCCGCCACAACCAGAGGGTTGCGGTGGGCTACGGCCCTATCGAAGAAACGCTTCGAAGCGCGTTTTATGAATTGATGGATAGTCGGAAGTTTCATATCTAAATGAAGATTGATATTCCGAACAAACCAAGGCGAGCCTGTGGCTTGACGGAGAAAACGGTTCTGGAGAGTCTGCATCCTATAGATGAATCGGGGTTTAGCATGTGCCCAGACTGGGCTTGCGTATGTCATAACCGGCCTGATACAAGCGGTGTACAGCCGCTTCTTACACAGAAGAGACATTTTACTCCGCTTGTTCAGGACGCAATGGAGCCTACCGAGAGCGAAAGCGGCCCGCGAGCGAGCCTGCTTTATGTGCTCAGAAAAGGTGAGGTGTTCGTCGAGGATGACACCTAGATATTTGGCTTGCTTTGCCCAAGGGATCTGCTTGCCGAACATTGAGATGGGTCGGGGAGGGGGGTGATTACGTCGCGGTCGGGTGTAAAAGACCGCCTGACTTTTATCGGGATTGACCTCGATTCGCCACTTCCTGAACCATTCGCCGAGCTCGTCGACTGTGGTTTGGAGGTAGCGAACCAGCGCTGTGTCACTAAATCCCGAGAAGAAGATGGCAATGTCGTCTGCGAACAGAGCTAACCTTGCCTTCTTGCTTCTGGGGATATCGCTAGTGAACAGCGTGAAAATGAGGGGGGCTAGGACAGATCCTTGAGGGACTCCTGCACGGATCGGGTGAGGGGAGGAAAGTGCCCCTTCGATGCGATAGCGAAAGGTACGGTTCGCAAGAAAGTCTCGTAAGATGAGCACGAGATGGTCTGGCACTCCGAGTTGGTACAGCTTATATAATAAGCCGTTGTGCCAGACTTTGTCGAACGCTTTCGCTATATCGAAGTATACAGCGCCCGTGAACATACCACGCTGAAAACCAGCATTGATATGTTCGACGATACGGTGTACCTGATGGACACACGAGTGTTGGGTTCGAAAACCAAACTGCTCGTTGGGGATGAGGCCCTTGGTTACGGCATAATCTCTGAGTCGCTTATAAATAAGTCTCTCATAGATTTTGCCGAGAACTTTGAGCAAACTAATGGGGCGGTAACTCGTGGGCTCGGTTTTGGGCTTACCGGGCTTAGGGATGCCAATGACGGTGGCTTCCTTCCACGCTTGGGGGAAAATATTATTACTCAAGGCACCATTGAAGATGGTACACATGAGCATAATCAGGTGAGCGGGGAACAGCTTGATCACTCTGTTGGTGATGCCGTCTGATCCGGGGGCTTTACGAGATTTCAGACCCTTGATGATCTCGTGCACCTCGTCAGGGTTGACAGGGGGCAGGGGATCATCAGGGTCTTCAACGGGCGGGAAGCCGTTTCCAAGATTCAGATTATATATATATATACAAGAATTGCTCATTTAAAGATATAAGATATATATATATATACATACAAGAATTGCTCGTTTAAAGATATAAGATTAAGGGTCTGAGAGAGAGTGAGAGAGAGAGATAAGATAAGATAAAGGTAAGATTTTTATTTATTTATTTCAAAGAAAACAGTCGGTTTTTTTTTTTGGTCAGCAGAAAACGACGTAATAGCTAAGGCGAGCAATGGGATACGAAGCAGGTGGCTGGAGGCCAAAATTTCACATGGACGAAATCACGAAATAAGTGTTAATTTTAGTTATAAATTACGTACTTTTAATCAGATGTAAGAAAGAAAAATAGGATTACTTAACAAAGAAACACTTGCATACAATAAGATAAATACTTAACTCGAGTAGGTAGACAGAAAAATAAAACTTTCGATGATCATTTCCTATACATTTATAGGCTACTATTATGCAAAATTTCACTCCAATGAAATACTTAAGCAAAAAATAAAAAACCTTCGTATGTAAATGAATAACATTGTTAATTATCATAATTGAATGAAGCTGCAAAACGTACTTAAAAAGATTAAATAAATAACGAATTTAAATCTTAAATATACTATTGAATATCCAATCTGCTTCATCTTTACTATAAACTCAATCCACTTTTACTGGACCAGGTATTGGATCAAACATTTGTCCACACAAATGCTTCAATATAAATAAAACAACATGCATTCCCGTTAAATATTTGTCTCAATACCACCAGATTTGTACTTCCACTGGAATGTCATATGAAAGCGTTTGTGTGTCCAAATCCTTTGTATTTGGTTACAAAACCATCGTTTACAGTCGTCTGCTGCTTTAATCTTTGGTTGGTATACGAATCCACTTTATGTTATGTTAGTTGTATGGGTTGTATGATATCGGGGGCTTCCGAAACGGGGGTTTTGTTTGTGATCGACATGTCTGTACAGTTTGACGCCGATACAGGATATGTCGACAGAAACGTAGGTCCTGTATGGAACGATAAAGTTGCAATGAAAGGGGTGATAGACAGAGGGTTGGGTAAATAACATTTGGGCTTCTGATTCAAGTTTTGATTGACGGTTAGACCAATTTAATCGATGTTTGGAATAGTCGTTTGAATGGTGGTGACAAGATTGCCTTTTGGTATGGTAGCGATAGTTGCGCCATTGATAGATGATGTAAAACGGTTTATGGTCATCGTTAAATCTTTACTAATCTATACGTATATATTTTTTAGTTTGTTACACTGTCACACTAAAACGGCTGAATGGAATTGGATGACATTTGGCACATGCATAAAACATGACCTGGGTTATAGAGTGAGTGGGTGGGATATAGAGTGCTTTTTATCTCGGTGGAACGCAACCGTGATATAATTTCTGACCGCCACGCAGACAAAACTATGGGAAAAAGTTATTAATACTATTCATATAAATGCCACTATTTTCTAAATTAAGAGTAGGTATTTTATTATTTATGACAAAAAACGTAGAGACTATTATGGTAAAGAGTAGCAATTTGTAAATACAATTTACAGTTTATGTGAAAGATGATGGCTAGCGATGATATGATTACTAAGACAATGCCTGCAAAAGAAAGAAAATAGAATAAAAAGAGATGCTGCACCTGCCCCATATAAATCAGGATTAAGACACGAGTATAATGATTCACGTTACGGTAGTAAATTAAATTATTTTTTTGATGGATTCCACAATTTTTTGCCATAAGCGATAACCTAACGAGCTTTTTTTCCTAACTTCTAAAAAAAGAAGACACAACACGATTCGGTGATGACATATTAATAAAGACGGATGGCGCCAGACAAATGGCTACCATGTAAAGGCACATTCAATAAATACCGCACTTATATCATCGTGATCGATGCGTTAGATTATTTCGATGGGATGTGATTAATCGAATGATAGGTAATCGATTGTGTTACAGTGTTTTGATAGATGTTCTGCAAAAAAGATTTATTTTTAACTAGCTTTTGCTAAAATTATCTCAAAGAAACTTACTACAGGGAATAAACATGTCTTGTAGTCATCTTGGTTTTACGTATACTACCTTTGTGTCAAATTCGTACAGCCGTTTTTACGTGATTGAGTTACTAACATCTAAACATACAAATGTTCACATTTATAAGTAGTATTTTTTATTCAAAGACTGACGATGGAAAGAAAATAATGTTTTTGTTTACTGCAGCAGGAGAAAATAGCATGTTTTCAAGAAAATAACACGGAATTGTTGTGAAAAGGTAAGTCATAAAGAAATAATTGATAAGCTTGCTACAAATAATAAAGTTTTAAGGATTAGCCTAGAGGTAGGTAATTATTATCTATACTATCTATACTAACATAAATAATAATAATCTATCTAATATCTATTATCCTAATAAATAAATAAATATTATAAAGCTGAAGAGTTTGTTTGTTTGATTGAACGCGCTAATCTCAGGAACTACTGGTCCAAATTGAAAAATTATTTTTGTGTAAGGTTATATAACATCACGTTACAACTAAGAGGAGCGGAGCAGTAATGAAAAATGTTGCAAAAACGGGGAAAATCACACGGGTAGGCGATTCGACGCGACGGGAAGGGTCGGGGGAGCAAGAAATTTAACGCGGACGAAGTCGCGGGCAGAAGCTAGTTAGAAATAAAATGATATTACTTTCGAAAGTATTATAAAAGGAATACCTAATTATTATAACATTTTTATCAAAAATATTAATATACTTTGCAAAAAAAATAAAAAGTACCGCTATTTTTGGTAAACAGAAAAATTCAAGGGCTATAATTACCTCCTAAATTCAAATTTCAACCCATTAGCACACCTACCAACTTTCTAATTTTCATCCCATCAAATTTAACGAAAGCAATAATGTTACGGAGGCTCATCTTATTCTAAGGCTTAATTAGCAAACTTGTTTCAACCCAACAATTTTTTTCATCGCTTAACTTAATTTCAAATTAAAATTTCGCAACAAAGGCCGAAGAACAAAACCTCCGAAACCGCTAAACAAGAAAAAGGAAATACAAGGGAAAGTGAGGAAAATGGAAAATTTATTCATCGTCAGCACTTAGATTGGTGTCGCAAAGAAAATGGTGGTACAAGCCATTGAGCAAAACGTGGAATTAAAACTTAATGGAATGTGTTAAGATGGAGATGGGAAAAAATAGGAAACTTTCATTAAAGAGAATTAGGCTATTTACTTTGCTGGAGAAATTAAATTCTATGGGAGACACCATGAAAGCCTCAGTTCAAGGATCCAGCATATTGACGAGCAGACAATAGCCTTGAGCTTATATTTGGCTGTAGCCAGAAATCGTAAACAATTATATCGGATAGATAGATATTGGCAATGGCCCATTCGCGATTTCGTCATAAATTCAATACAAGTCATACAGAGAAATCCCCAAACGCCTCAAGAAATAATTTAATAACGAAATGGCTAGAATATTACATAGCCTGAATTATTGATAAATACGTTAACATTATTTAGTGCTGGTTATGTACGTACTACTACTAAAACTAGTGGTGTCTTGGAAATTGCTAAAATACATAGAAAGGAAATGTTTTGTAACAGAAATGTTAGTTCCTAAGAACCAGCAGTAGTAAAACCGAACGTTGAAGAAAATGCAGTTGCAATAGAGGATAATCAAGATCTCTACGGCGAAGAATTTGTAAGTGAAATTGTAGCCTTATCCGAACTTTACGAACCGTTTGATACGGAAATCTTTGAAGTAGAAAATCTTTTCTAGGGTGAGATGAAGTGTATAGCAACGTCCTCCACATTTTAGTACATGATGTTATGGAAAGATTTTAAACGAGAATGTAAAAAATTAAACCACCGAAAAAACTTAAAACCAAAAAATAATTAACCTTAAAATGATGAGCGCTTTGAGTGACCTTTGTCCATTAATTTTTCAGCGCCGACTCAAAATTTTAAGGTTTATTATTTTTTGCTTTTTAGTTTTTTCGGCGGTTTAATTTTTTGTTAAAAAGTTTTTATTTTATGATTTTTTGTAGATTTAATGACTTGGCAAAGTATACCCTATCCAATAAAAAATAATTATCAAAACTGGACTACTCTGTATAAAGTTATGCGTGGTTATACTTTATAATCAGTGAGTGAACAATTAATCATCCCCTGTTTTCTGACCCTTAGGGTTCGATTTTGTTTTCAAAATTTATATGAAACTATCTTTGAAGTATATCCTTTGCAATAAAAGAAGAATTATTGCAATCGGACTACTAAGTAAAAAGTTATGCGTGGCCATACATAAAAAAAAAACAAAAAAAATATATACGTGTGGAATTGAGAAACTCCTCTGTTTTTTTTCGTCGGTTGAAAATTTGATATTGAAAAAAAAATGTCCATGACGTATGTGAGATTATAGAAAGCTATTGTGGTCCTTTCAAAATCAAAAGTAATTCATTTAAACTAGGCAGCCCTTTTTGTCAAAATTCTATGAGACCTTTCCTAAAAACGCCTGCGTTTCACTGCTTCCAAGTGGTTTAGCTAGAAAAAAGAAGTGGCGTAATGAACACCCCATCAGTACCATCTTTGTGTAAACTAGGCGCTTGTCAAATTTTAGCAATCTGTGACCAAAACGTTCCAATATTTCGTCAAATTGACATTCAAAAAATAAAAATTAAATCATCATCTATTTCAATCTTCACTTCGATAGCATGATTGTTAAAATTTAATCGCAATCAATATATTTAAAAACAATTAATTAAATAATCTAAATAAAATTAAAATTATACTAAGAGATCGCTGGATGCCCTGCGCGTCCAGTATAACAATGCTTTCAGGATGTTGTTGAGGCTGCCTCGATACTGTAGCGCGTCGAATATGTTTGCGCGAGCCCGCACCGACGGCTTCTGTGCTATTTGTACGCAATAAAACTGCGTCGCTTCTGAGGAGAGTGAGGGGCAGTCAAAACAGCATCCTGAAAACTGTAGCCGAGAGCTTTGGCTCTCCGATTATACAGCAATTTGTGCGGAGGTTGATTGTTACTAACACTAGGCAATAAGTTGTTTTTTTGTATGTTACTAACACCATATGGATAATTGTGTGTCCGAAATAAAGCGATTCTATTCTATTCTATTCTTTAAACACAGTAATCGGACACGGTCATTAGATTGACCGGATTGTTTGTTTACTGGTTAAGGTACAAGTGATACCTAGTAAATGAATAGTTTACTTCCTTCTTGACGAAAGTTGGAATAGTCGACAAGCTTCCTTTAGTGTAATTTGTGCTTGGGACTGCAAGTTACTAGTTCTAGTAGTAAGTGTAGTCGTTTTAGTAGTATTTCTAGAACACAATGTTACTTAAAGATTAGAAAGGGGGACTCAAGAGAGTTTGCACGCATCAGTTTAGTGGCAAGTCACACCACATTTGAGAAAGATAACCAACCTTTTTCAAAAAACATGACATAATATTTTACAGCAACAATTATTATAAGCCCGATACATTATTTGGTAACATTTATAAACCACTCTAAACTTAAATTCAAGTGAATACGGCTCATGAACAGTATGAATATACTTTGTTTTGCTTTAAAACATTCAATAAACAAAACGTTTTATTTAGACCCTTCAAAGCAACTAATAGAAGTTTTTACATAATTAAATCTATGTTTTTCATCAAAGTTAAAACGGATTATCCATTCAGTTGAGTAGTGAACCTTCGAAGCAACTCCGTGAATTCATCGAACCGTTGCATTAGACAGAATGAATGGCATAATGAATATTTATTAGCTCGGGTAGCTTTTTTCTTCTTAAGTTGCGGTTCCACTGCGAACTCGGAATTCAAAAATAATAGCAGATATCAGCAATTTAGATTAACGCAAAATTTTTGTATAAGTTTATTGAGAGATGCATGATAGTAATTACCTTATCTTTGTTCATAGACGCATATGAGCGTAAATTTCTGTTTGATTCATCGTAACTATGCATTGGTATTTCATTAGATTTGCTCTCGAAGATTCTTTGTCTAGAGCAGTGGTGAACCAGTGGTATCGGCCCCGACTTATGTCATGGGTTTAAACCCAGGCAGGTGCTTAACTTTTTAACCGACTTCAAAAAAAGGAGGAGGTTATCAATTCGACTGTGTTTTTTTTTATATTTGTTTCCTCATGACTTTTGGGTGAACCGATTTTGATGATTCTTTTTTTATTTAAAAAAAAACTTTTTACAAAAAAAAAAACAACCGACATCCTTAAAAAAACACTACAAAGTCAAAAATAACTTTAATTGCGAAGTCGGTGGCAAAAAAACCTTAAATACAGATACTAAGACACAGATTTTCGAAATTAAAGTTATTTTTGACTTTGTAGTGTTTTTGAAGGAAGTCGGTTTTTTTTTAATAGTTTTTTGTAAACAATGAAATTGTCAACACTGCTCTCAAAACGATGAAGAAAAATACCATGAGGGAACCGGCATGTCCTAGAACAGATTCGGAGACACGTAAAATCTGACCGCACTGGGCCTGCGTGGTAGATTACGCCCACTCCCTCTCACCGAGATGAGGCCATTGTCCCAGCAGCGGAGTCAATATAGACTGGTTATATATGTATGTTCTCGAAAAATAAACTTAAACCTTGTCTTATTGAACTCGATTAAGTTATAACAGAATACTAATCTTTATGAAAATTAAATACAATTACAACTTCATCAACTGTAAGCGACGTTTTTTTCTGCGCTCAACTAAGAGTATAAAAAATTACTTTAGCATATCGTTTTCTAGTATCAAAGAAAACTGTTCTCTGAACTGGCAAAGTAATCTAAGCACGTAATTATATGGTAACTTCTTCGAATTTATTTCAAGATCCCAGCAATTTTCTTTCCATATAGAAGGTTAAAAAGTTTCCCAGTCGCGTGGGTATAACAAAAGTGTGAGGGAATTACAATGTCTCCGAAGGTTGCCAACATCTGTCTTATCTGCACGACATGACCTTTGTACAGCGCTCCGCTATTCACACATATTCACTTCTAGCCAAACCTAGCTCTTCAAATGGAAATACGATCCGATTCTCGAGAGTAAGATATACATTTCTATGCTAAGAGGGTAATTCAGACAAAACAGTGGTCGTTCAATAGTATATGCTGAAATATAAAATAGTTTTGTGTTACTCTTTACGCTTTGCAAAGGTTAAAGCGTGTGGAATTTTATGTTTTTTATTCAACAGATTTTTTTAGGTCGAATAGAAATAAAATACGTTTTATTGTGAATGTTTGTGTGAGTTAGTTATTTTCATTTCGATAGGTTTTGTATTTGTGTGCTGATTGGAAAGGAATGGAATACAATATTGTTGGTTCAAATTCGTCGTAAAAATCAATTGGGCGAAAGTAAGTTCCCGCCACGTTAAAATGAATTGAAAGGAAAAGAATTTCTATGGTAATTTTGAAATGAAAGACAAAAACTGTTTCTGTGGCCTTGTATGTAGCTGGTAAGAGAAAGGCCAAATAAAGTTAACTATACAGGATGGTAGAGACATTCATGTGTAAACTGAAAGTATGAATTCAGCATAAGATCCAGAACCCCTAGCGTAAAAGTATTTTGTAAGTTATCATAAAAGAAATTCCTGCGTCTAAGTCCCTGCCTCCCTATAAGCAAGTCCACAAAATATTTCCATTTTATAACATTACTCAGCCACAACTAGCTATAAACAAATAACTCCACTACGTATTGTACCCAAGAACAAGCATAAAATAAAAATATATAAAACTTCTTAACGACATGTTAGTGATGTTACTGCCTAACTAAAAGATTTATTATATAAGTGAAAGCACTCTCCGACTATTCAACGCAATATTGTACACGCCTGAGCGTATTTAGAATACTTTTATACCAAACCCTAAATTGAAAAGCTTTTAAGGTAAATTTGAGCAAACATTTTTTCCGCACGATAAAACATCTAACACACACAATAAAAACCACAACAGTTTTTGTTGGAACGAAATGTGCTATCTTCAGGGTACGTTGTGACAAATAGTTTGACACTTCATTCATCAAAATCTATTCAGAGATAAATCCCATGTGAAATGAAATAGTGATAGAGATTGAAATATAATATACTGTTTATTCTCTAGTGTATTCGTGTTTCCGTTCCATACATTATATTACATCAAGGATTTTCCTGTCGTAGGTAGATTTGCAAATAATGCAAAGCTTTTAGTCGGATTTTCGTTATTTCATATGACCTACTTATTTGAGAAAGAATGGAAGATGAATCAATAACAAAACTAGTAAGATTGTAGTTTACTTGTTAACAATCTTTTTGATGATACAAATGAAAAGTAATTGCCATTTATTTCACTTGAACGCTCATTCTAGCAAAGAGCTCCAAATATAAATAGGTGATAATAAGCCAAACGGCAGACACTTATTATCTGCTATGATGAGCACCATAACGACAAGGAAGATAACACAAATAACCGTAATTGGCATTTTAGCAGAGCTCATCAAAATGGCAATACAAAAACACCACGTAGAAATTAATGTAGCGAAAACGAGAGGAAAAAATGGCTATCCATAATAAGAAGTGAAAGGACCAGAAAAAGCGGTAATTAGGGTTCAGTTGGCAATCAAAAGTGAATCCCTTCAGGACGGAAGGAGAGATCGACGGCAATTTGCAACGTGGTCCTTGGAGACGCATTAGCCGAAATGTGTTGTTGACCTATTTCGCTACATCTGGGCTCCCTTAATCTATGTCGTATTTTCTTTCCTTGTCGTGGATTGAACTGATGTTGTAATAGTGTGACCGATATGTATGATGTTGAACTTGGACGTGTGGAGTTCTGATATATATTGCGTTAGACGAAAACAAAGTGGCCAAGGGCGGTGGTGTGGGAAAGAAATGCGGGATCCATCATCTATGATAGTTAGTAGCGAAGTAGGTATAATTCGTTTATAGTAAGTTGTGGTTGAGCAATGTTATAAAACGGGAATATTTTGCGGACCTAGGGTTACACCAGCTTTTTTTCATTTGTTCATGTTCATGATACAATTGTCTGCATTGTAGAGTTTTGTTTTCTTTCTATGATTTTTCGACGCCAGGTCAGGGCCAGGACCATAGGATTTTATAAGCGCAGTGGAAGGTATGATGGTGGGGCCCTGGAGCAAGAAGAGTGGCGGTAGCGAACTATCCGCCGTGCGCGGAGCTGATTAATACAATATTCAAAAGACTCACCTGGTTGAACAAGACTGGGTCTGGAGCCTACCTGGATTTATGTATGTAAATGAGTGTATATTGTATTGTGTAGTGACGCTGTGAGGATTCTCCAGGATACCAGGCCGCTGCAATACGCCAGAGTTTTTCTTACCACGCGGTCTCCAAAAGGGTCACTGTCACTATAACCTCAAACTATTTCAATCAAACAAACTGAACCCGTATTATTTCATCAAAAGGGGTTGGTTACACACAAAACAATTGGATCACGACAAATTGTCCCCAAAACGATCGGTTCAAACGGATTACTTTCAACATGGTCGCGAGATCCAAGCGGCGACGATCCTCCATTTTCCAAAGACCAAACCAAAGAGTCAAAGTCAAACTGACAAGTGACAGATGTCACTCCGTTCGGTACGCTCCGTTAGGTGCATAGATTAAACAAGTCAAACGGGATGGAACAATGATAATTAATGTAATTTGTATTGTTATTAAACTATAACTATAACTATTACTCTTTTTCGCTCCCGTTAATAAAGACATGTCGTCCTACTTCTACGTGTCATCTAATAGTAGATATGTTATTATACTGCTCTTGAAGATCTAGTATAACATTAATAATACTATAAATAAAATAAAAGAATTACCTTTATTGGTGCTCTTTTAGGTACCTCCAAAGAGTTGGGAAGTGGTGTGCCTATACTACAACCACATGTCACCATTTATGTTTAAGTTCACATGTAATAGGTTATGAGCCTATTGCAATCAACCGGGCACAAATTTAGACTCCGGGCTGCTAATTGACATATGTAACAACTTCTATAGTAAGCAAAGTACGTCTTAAGTCATTTATTTTATTAAAAAATACATTCTGGACAAAATAATACAGTGATGATAAATAAAACTAAAAAAGCTTCAGTACATATACATTTGTATTTAAAACTCATCACCCATTTTAAAATTTACAGTATCACAAATAATTTAAATTTTATATATTATGTAAATAATAAGTAACAATCAGTTTTGTAATCCACCAATGTTGCATCTCAATTACAAATTCACTATGGTGTATTTTAGAATATACGTACTAACCCTACTAAAATCAATAGATTGTAAAATCACTGTTGAGTATTCCTTTATTAATCTGTCTAAAGTTGTAAACGTTTCTTACTTAATAAAGCCTGAATACAACAGTGTTTTATCATCAGCTAGCTTAGACCTATTGTTTTTGTATTTAGTTCAGCACGTTATGTCCTCTAGAGGGTGTCAATTTCAATTTATTGTGACGTCACACAGCATATAAACAGTGGAAAAAAGCTTTTCCAACAAAAACATTTGATAAATACTTTAGAAGTTATGTGGAAACACATAAACACATTCAAGTACATACCGGTCAAAATCATAACAATATTGAAACAGACTAATATTCCGCCCAGTTTTTCCTCCATATATTGCTACATTTATTATATTATCTGTGTTGGCAATATGAATATTTTTATCAATACTTCTACCCGTTCAGCTTAGATACGTCAGTCTAGCTGCCCGTCCGTGTCAGATTCATGGCTTTGTATCTGTTTACCCTCCATTTATCTCGTCACGTTTAAGATATTTTATCTGAATGTTGGCTCCGAGCTGGGAGGATGGTGCCAGGTTGTTGTTTATTAGTTTGTGAAGCGGCGATGTTGAATTTAATTTATTTGTGTGAAATTGATGCTTTTAATTTCTCACGAAATTGCGTCTGATTTAAAAGAAAATTGCTGTCCTTAGATGTCTGTTGTCAGTATTTTTTTTTCCAGATTAGATCATGAAATCGACATCTCTATTGTTATTCATTAAATGAGTTTTGTTTAAATGGTTTTATAAAACTTAAAATCAAAACAAATCAATTTTGGTTGGCAAACGTAGGTAATTATTTCATACATGTTTTATTTTATCAGTCCTCTATTTTTTACCGTTACATGGGCATGTAAATAGTATATTATTATCTTATAGAAAATTTAGGAAAATAAAATAATACGATATACAAATTCAAGTACAATAGCTTGAGTTAGAGTAAAAGTAAATATTACCAAAATGTCAAAAGTTAACAAGGATACAGCAATATGAAAATGTCAAATGGAATAATAGCATTATAATCAGTCAGTGATTCAACATTAAGGACGTCATCAATAAAATTGTAAATTTTCAATAAATATTTCGTTTAGTGCCCGTTTAAAATTGAAAACTTTACTTTTGTATAATATTAGTGTCTAATAAATACATATATCAATCGTATCTTTATCAAGCCGTCAGACTTTATCAAGATGGCAAAATATCTACAAAGTTTCACACCAAGTACTTATTTTAAAAGCATTTATTTCATTGTTTCTTTGTTCTATGCCAAGAAATCTACTTTGTCATCGTTCCTTTTGTATCAACGAGAAATCTTTTTAAACGATCATTTTGCTAGTTACTGACCTTCGAAAGCCAACGAGGCGCGTAATTCAACTCTGTTTCGACCAAATTGGAATTTCGTAATTTCGCCGATTCCTAAAATATAATTTTGTATCTTTAAACGTTGGGGACAAAGGATCAAAATGAAAATAATGGTTCAGTTAAAAGTCAAACAAAAAGGGATAAAGAAAAGAGTTGTAACAAATAAAGGTTTTAAGAATGTACCAAGTTTTCTTTCGGATTGATAACTCTTTTTATTTAGAAAACTAAAGAGATTGTCTTGTTTCGAATCCTAGCTTTTCTTTCTTATTTATACAAACTGTTTTTATGCCTTAATAGTTAAACTATTCCTTTTAGAAACTCAAATTGAATTCCTTATAAGCAAAGATCAGTCATATCAGCATAGAAAACACATTTTTTTTTTCGCTTAAACACAATAACTGTCACACGGTATTAATTCGACACCGGACACTGACTTTTTTAACGATTTTAAACACCGCGTTCCACGTTTGAAATTATAATGTTGTAAGTGATATTTTCATTTTTTTTTAACACCATTTTGTTAGTTTCATACGTATGTTGTATGCTGTATGTGCCTATGTATCGGAAACTTTGAACACGATTTTGACCCCTTCAAAACGTCGGATTAACTCGAAATTTGGCATACTTATCAAAAACAAAACAAAACATTAATTTCATAATTGTTTGCCAATATCCTTGTTATATCTATGGTTTAAAATATTATCTGCCTTGGTCATTATTTTAGCAAATATTAGGGAATAAGCAGCTGAAAAAAGACAGAAATTTAACAATTTTTACTTCCGACCCAAGCAAAATTGAGCGGAACAAGCAAAAACGCCAGAAAGGATAGTGACAAATAAAATCATAAGACAAAAAACGTACGATATAAAACAGGAATCGTTTGTCTGTCACAAATCCGATATCTATCTCTTACAAATGACGATATCGCAATGAAATTCCTTCTACGTATTATTTTTTCATGCGACTGGTCACAAACGTGAGTAGCAAACAAAATATAGCAAGGATACTGTTATTTTTATTATTTTATTAAAGACAGCTTTGAAAACGTTGATGGGTATTTTTTATAAAGATAGCAACGTTTTTTTACTGTTCTTTATTATGACTTTCGTGACAAACTTTATGTTAATTCTGTTTTCCATTTTGTTCGTAACGATCTGGTTTCGGAAGGAGACTTATTCATGAGCTTATCACGCGGAGACGTTCGAGTCAAAGTCGTATTTTAAACTCGAGAAGACAAGACATCAAAATAGTTGTTCTGAAATAGTAGGGCCACATTTATTTTTTTATTAGTAATGACACTTAAGTATTGCAGTACGTCCTGGCTACGGAGCTGAAACGTGAACACACGGTATGGCTTGTGGTCCACGTCAATCTGCGAGCTGTGTAACGAGCTATGCTTGGAGTATCAATGAGGTATAAAATCCGGAATGAGGTGATCTGGCAGGGAACCAAAGTTGTCAATATAGTCGAAAGAAGCTGAAGTGGCAATGGGCCCGCCATATTAGCTGTAGAACCGTTCTAACGACTTGGCAAACGTATGATGAGCGCTCAAGCTAGGTGTAGCGAAGGTCATCGTAAGGTGGCTGGTAGCAGCTGGATGAGAATTACCGAGAATCAACCTGAAGGACATGCGTTAATGCAATTGAGAGGGCTTTGTCCAGGAGGGAACTGCTGTGGGCTATGATGAGTTATGCTTTGTTATTAAAGATAAAAAAACCCGTCAAGTGCGAGTCGGACTCGCGCACTGAGGGTTCCGTACAAACCTGTAGGTATTCTCGGTTTAAAAATAAATGTTTTTTTTTTAATTTTTATATTTCAGCTGATTGAATGTAAGGTAAATTGCGGTTTATGATTTATGACGTTTTAAAAAAAAAACTACTCACTCGATCTCGTTCAAACCAATTTTCGGTGGTAGTTTACGTGGTAATGTACATCATATATTGTTTTTAGTTTTATCATTCTCTTATTTTAGAAGTTACGGGGGGGGGGGACACATTTTACCACTTTGGAAGTGTCTCTCGCGCAAACCATTCAGTTAAAAAAAATGATATTAGAAACCTCATTACCATTTTTGAAGACCTATTCATAAATACCCCACACGTATGGGTTTGATGAAAAAAAAGTTTTTGAGTTTCAGTTCTATGTATGGGGAACCCCAAAAATTATTGTTTTTTTTTTCCATTTCAGTGTAAAAATCTTAATGCGGTTTATAGAATACATCTACTTACCAAGTTTCAACAGCATAGCTCTTATAGTTTCGGAAAAAAGTGGCTGTGACATACGGACGGACGGACAGACAGACAGACAGACATGACGAATATATAAGGGTTCCGTTTTTTGCCGTTTGGCAACGGAACCCTAAAAAGTATGTCAACAACTAAAACCGACCACTGAAAATCGCCACCTATATTGTTTATACATTTCAGAGAGTAATATTTCAGCTGTCAAAAATATATTCTGAATGCCGTGGTCGTATGCTCATTTGTCCTAAAGCTTACGATCGCTTACTACTGTTAGAATTATTATTTTAAGTTGGATACGATTTTCTTTTTTATTATTGTTTAATTGTCATCTTATGTCTTCTAGAGGGCACCATATTCAATTTAATGTGACGTCACATAGCCACGTCAAAGTATGATAAGTAATTAACAAATTTTGCGGGAACAAATGAAAATACATCCATATGTAGCAGTCAAAATCATTACCCTCGTTTTTGCTTCGCTGTAATCGGGAAAAAGTGAAACATTTTCAACGATTTTTTTTAAATAATTAGTTGTATTATTCACTTAACATAATTTATATTGTACAAAACATAAGTATGCCATTCGTGCTAATGATCAGTTCTCGTGCATTCAGGCGTGGTATACGAAATATGGAAGGGTTCGATTACTGGCTAGCACGCAATCTAGGTAATAACATTATGTTATGTGATAATAATTCTAGTTACAATCCTATTTTCGTGTTAATATTTTTATCCTTGACACAAATTTTAAATTTATATTACGGTGTAATGTATAAACATGACATTGCTTTTATTACAGCTTAATATCACACATGTGTGATATAATGTATAATAGTTGGCACTCGCACATATTATAAACTAGCTTTGGCACGCGGCTTCGCCCGCGTGCATGTCGGAAATTAACGCAGGTATTTTTCTAAAATAAAATATTTTTTCTAAAATAAAAGTAGCCCAAGTTACTCCTTATTACATTAGCTACCTGCCAATAAAAGTCCCGTCAAAATCGGTCCAGCCATTTCAGAGATTAGTTGGAACAAACAGACAGACAGACAGACAAAAGTTAAAAAAAAAAAAGATTTTTTGGTGTAAGTACCGTATTTACTTTCATATGCATTTAGTGAAAAGCTTTTAATTTGAAATTACAAACAGACACTTCAGTTTTATTTATTTGTATAGATTTAAGTCCTCTTACTGAGAAGGCTGTGTCCCAACATTGAAAACATTACACCGATTATGCTTGTACTAATTTTGTTTAATAACCGCATTGTCCTTTTAAATTACGCCATTAATTTTGATTCGATTTTTAACATCATGTTGAAAATATATTACCGAAATTTTTTACATTTAAGGTCACGGACATGACCCAGAAAGCTGTTCAGCTAAAGTGGAACTAGGCTGGATATATCTGCCGCATGTCTGATGAAAAATGGGCTAAGAGTACCGCTGATAGGGTCCGTCTTAAAACACGACGCTATCGCGGCAGGCCGAGGTGAAGCTGGCGGGACACGCTTGACTCCTACTGAAAGGGCTGGCCAGCACTAGCAAAAAACTGAATGCTGCGCAAACACGGTGGAGCATACGGTGGAGGTGTGCCCTGCCTGGGCGGAGCACCGCCGTGTCCTCGTGGAGGCGATCGGCGGCGGCGACCTCTCGCGTCCGGCCCTGGTGCGAGCCATGGTACGGAGCGAGAGGGAATGGGAAGCCGTCACCTCCTTCTGCGAAGCAGTAATGCTCGCGAAGGAGGAGGCGGGGCGCGTGAGGGAGTGGCAGTCTCTGGGCCCTCACGTCCCTAGCCGCCGCAGGAGGAGACGCCCCGGGCGTCGGGAGTCGATTGCGGACTCCCGGCCACCGTAGGCGCGAGCTTGCGGGTGGCGAGCAATGGGTAGCTCGCCGCCCGGTAAGGACCAGGCTCGGGTCGACGGCGCGTAGTGTTCCACGCACGCCTCAAAGAGATGTCAGCACCAGTGAAGGGGTCTACTAGGACCGATGCCTGCCGGGGTCGCGTGATTGTTCGAAAGAGATACCGTGACCCTGGCACATGGGCAACTGATGGAACACGGGTGGGTTTTAGTCAGTAAAAGTCTGACACGCCCTCCCGCTCCGCCCAGAGCGGGAGAAGTCATTTGATGATTTCCCATCCTGAAAAAAAAAAAAATGCTGCGCAAAAGGGAACTTCGGCATTCTATAAAATGTATGTGATGTTTGTACCTTTCCACCATACCCTTTTTTTTATTTTTTTTTCAGGATGGGAAATCATCTAATGACTTCTCCCGCTCTGGGCGGAGCGGGAGGGCGTGTCAGACTTTTACTGACTAAAACCCACCCGTGTTCCATCAGTTGCCCATGTGCCAGGGTCACGGTATCTCTTTCGAACAATCACGCGACCCCGGCAGGTTCCACCATACCCTAAAGTTAGATATTTTTTTTTAGATAGAGGATTAGATTGAAGTACCGTGTGGTGCCGGACGTAAAGAATAACACCACCCCATTTCTTCCCGTGGGTGTCGTAAAAGGCGACTAAGGGACTTACTAGAGAATGGACAGCAGCGTTCTCTATGCATTTTACAACCATACTGCGATCGCCAACCCGCCTGCCAAGCGTGGCGATTATGGCAAAGCCCCCCGAATTGGGGGAGGCCTAAGTCCAGCAGTGGACGTCTTACGGCTGAAAAGAAGATAGAAGATTGAAATACTTATTCCAAATGACGATTTGTGACACACACACACCCATATCGCAGAGTGAAATTTCAATAATTTGAATTAGATACAAAAAAAAAAAATACTTTGAACTTGGGGGAGAGGCTTGTGGCTAAGTAATTACAGCCACACGGATCGATCGATTAGATTAAATTACGCTTGCGACGGTTGGTCCGTCGATGAGAAAACATCATTACATATCAAGATCCCTCCGTGCCTTGGTAAGCACGTTAAGCCGTTGACCTAGCTTACATTTGTAGATCATAGACAATCTTTAGGGGTCGTCAGCAGCCCGAAAGTCTAAAAACCAGTCTTACCAAGGGATATCGTATAACCCAGTTACTGGGTTATGAAGGTGAGATAGGCAGTCGTTCCATGTGAAATACTGATACTCAGCTGCATCCGGTTAGACTGGAAGCTGACCCCAACATAGTTGGGAAAAGGCTAGGTAGATGACTTTGAACAAAAAACCGGGGTTCTGAGAGGCTGAAAATTGAATAGACAATCTAGCTTATACCGTTTTTGAACGTGAAAATCTTAAAAAAGTACCGACAAAATAACAATAAATCGTGTGTAAATTCAATGAAAACTCGACTGTTGTTGCCATGCGCTCGGTAAACTTTATTTTCTTAGCAGACGCGACTTCAACTTTGTTATTATGCTGAGCGGAGTTTATTTTGATGTGTTTTCTTTAGTTGAGACATGTTTCGGAAAGTAAATCTAAAAATCCGAGGAGTGTAACTTGATTTCTGTTTTCTAGCTTTTTGTAATTCATTTCGTTATCGACTACTTTCGAGCCTAGAAAGCTTTTAGGCTTTTCTTTCTTATATATTTTATTTAAAGGCAATTAGTTTGAAACGATATATGTTAATAGGCACAGGCTTAATAAATAAGCTGTATTTGGATTTTGGGAGACTAAATTATATTGTCAAATTTTTCACCCCATAAGGAAAACCCATAATATGGGTGTTTTTATTTCCTGGTTGCTTTTTCATTTAACTTATCATGGTCTGACAGTTTGAGTAATTTATGCGACCTACACAAATATCCTTTCTTTGGTATTGTTCGTCGAATAATTGACCTCCGAGTTGAGCTGCATGATTACTGACAAATGAGTGCACTGATTGGACAGGTCTTCCTTAAATAATCACTTCAGATACCAATCCACATGATCTGACCAAGAATAAATGTTTGGACTTTAAAAGAGACTGTGACCTCTGAGTTTGTTTTGGCCTTTCTTCTCAGAGTAGTCAGATAGGAAACGCCGAACTCGGCGATCTTGTTTAAAAAATATGATTGACATGTAAAAGTGTTTGTACAAAATTACTTGCGTAGGTAATTGTAAATAAAGTCATTTATCATTTATATGAACTTATGAGAATTTGATTTGATTTCGACAACGTTATTTTTACTATATGCGAAACCTGAATATAGTTTGTTCAGAATGAGTAACTGAATCGATTCCAATAATTTTTACACCATGTTATATTTTGTCCCAAAAATATTTAATTACGCTTTCAAGTTGCACAAACTACATTTCCGCAATCATACGCACACAACAAAGGTCACGGGAGTTCATAGTGGTGGTACGAGGCGCGGGCGCAAAGCGAGGCGGCGCGTGGCGGCGTCCGAATGAAACAACCCCTGTCAGTCGACCGATTGCTACGGATTGATGCGCATGTGTCACGCACGCGTCCGTTCTGTGCGACAATACGTGATTCGCGAGCGCGCGCCCGTTGCAGTGTTTTGTTTAGATTTTAAAATAGTGTAAAATGTCTTTCTTATACTCAAACGTCCAATACACGGAGATGGTTCGTACTTTAGATGTTTGTGGTGACAATGTATCTCTGGCAGTGCGTCGGTTGTGCAACAAATAGCATTGATTACATTTTACCACTTACTACTGCATTTACGAATAAAGTACATAATAATATCTACCTACACTTGACCATTACGACAGTCCAAAGCCTGCAAGTGTGATGGAAAATGTTTATCACCAACTAATACATAAACAATCACTGTGGCAAATTATTATCAATGAGTAAGAGTGAGAGCCGCGCGCGCGGCTGGCGTGGGTGCCCTCCGGTAGGCTGCATATGTTTTTGCGAGGACAATCAGGTACCGTAACAAGCCTATAACCTTGTGATTATTAATGATACAGTTTTGAATTTTTTTATATAGATTCTTTACATAAAAATACTAGACCCGTGTTTCGGGTTTCGCATAAACAAAAACTAATGTTGTATATTTGAAACCCAGACCAGCAGTAACCGAGTACTAGAGACAGACTAACTTACTAATAAGCGGTGGAGTCGTACAAGCTCTAATCATACTTTAATTAGTATAAGAAGGTGATAATATGGGTGTATGACATGGAGAGAGAATCGCGTGATCTGGTGATACAATGATATCGTTTCTACAAACCATGCCACCATAATTTTGAAGAATTAGGTGGTTGCTACTCAAACAGTATGGGCAGCGTAGTATTTTGTACAGACACATAAAGCGACTACAATCTGTTAAATTTCTTTAGTAGGGTTTCAACTTTATCGCTAAAGTATTAGGTTCAAAATTGATTGGGAAAATTTGACAGTTTCGAGTAGCCTGATGTGCTGGCGTCTGTACTTTAAACTTTCATATTATAAACCATTAT
The DNA here is from genome assembly GCA_932294355.1 of Aporophyla lueneburgensis. NCBI lineage: Eukaryota > Metazoa > Arthropoda > Insecta > Lepidoptera > Noctuidae > Aporophyla > Aporophyla lueneburgensis. The sequence goes on along the minus strand of OW028737.1, from coordinate 31,797,764 downwards.
ATCTATACTAATATTATAAAGGAGTAAAGTTGGTTTGGACATAGGAGGTAATCTCTGGATCTAGCAGCCGGTTTTGAAAATTTGTTATTGCATTTGTTAACCGAATTCTTCAAAAAGGCTATTTAACATTACGCTGCATCCCTTTGAAGCCAGTCAAAAAGAAAAATAAGCAGTGAAGATCGCTAAGCGATAGCAAAGTAATAAAGCGGACGGGCGATGGAATACGACTTGGTGAGCGGGTACAGTTTTACGCGAACTAAATCGTAGGCAGAAGCTAGTAATAAGACAAACAATACTCACAGACTAATCTATACTTATTTACTTATAATCTATACTAATATTATAAAGCTGAAGAGTTTGTTTGCTTGAACGGGCTTATCTCAGAAACGATTGGTCCGAATTGATAAATTATTTCTGTGTTGTGTAGCCTATTTATCGAGAAAGGCTATAGGTTATATAACATCACGCTACAGTTAAGAGGAGCAGAGCAGTAATGAAAAATATTGCAAAAACGGGGAAAGTCGCACGGGTAGGTGATGTGACGCGACAGGAAGTGTCGGGGGAACAAGAAATTTAACGCGGATGAAGTCGCGGGCAGAGGCTACATTACGATAAAGTGAAATCCGAAGATGACATGTATGTAAAAGATTTTTTGTGATTTTATTACTTACCTGCTTGTATTGATATTACAGAAAGGGAAAAGGAAAAAGTAGTAGTGATGACATTATCTTTGTCGAGGTAAATAAATGTTCGAATTCGCACTCTACCGTAAAAAATTCGACATCACACGTCACATAGGTGTAAATAGGATATTTTCAGCAAACATACACAACAAAATTGGATTAATTGGAACCGGAAAAACAAGATTTACAGATTGCAACCTTTATTTGATACAAACTCGTTGTTTAATTTAGTTGATATAAAATATACGATATTATTTTGAAAAAACGGAATTTAAAAGTGTGCGTGCTTAGATATAGAACAGGGTGGCATTAAAATACGTAAAACGTAATCCCTGATCGTATCGTCTAAAACAAACCACATAAATGAATTGAATAAAAAAGTATAACACACTCTGGCGAATCAACATCCCATTCTTTTAAATAAACTGCATTATATACAACAAAAAGTCAGGTATTAAATTGTTAGATCTACCTCTCAACTCCAATCCAAATTCAACACGATATTTTTTTGACATTTTGGCACCTCAATATACTAGTTACCGCGTCACTTCACTGGACGTTTTCCATTCAGTGTTCATAAAATATTCGATGGCCGGACAAAGCGCTACAATATTGATTTAGAGAATATATTTTTGAGGATTACGGCATGCCGACCATTTTGTTTTCAGATTATTATTTGACGTTATATTTGTTTAAGCGTGTACTCCGTATAAATACTAAATTTCAAATAAATGAATTCATGTTTCCGGCAGACAAAGTTCTCTTTTTGTTTTAAAATAAAATACAGTGTTAGCTCAAAAGTCGAGAAGTTTCAAACCGACAGTTTTAGAGCGTTGAAATTACAACAAATCATGTTACGGAACAATATTCGTAATGTTTCTTTTCTTTAGTATTCATTACTAGTTTGTTTGACATGTCAAATAAAACTTAATTATCTGTTTCTTATTGATTAGAGTCAATCTTCTTTAACCCATGTTTCCGAGGTATCAATAATAAGAACCTTACTTCCCATGCTAAAACAATTCTAAGCTTCCTTCAAAATAAATTAAAAATACATTAATGTAAGTTCTCGGTAACCTATCAACTACATCAAAACCCGTTCCAATCCAATATGCCAAGAAACGTTAATTTTTCGACACAGACAAAACTAACAAATTATTCACTTGGGCACCAATTGAACTGTCAATACTTAATACCTCTGACTTTATTATCATTCGGGGCCTTATCGAAAAAGGATCCCTCTGAATCTCCTGCCACGCCTTGTCCTATGCAAATCTCGTCCGCTTTGCTTGCTGAAGGGATAAAATCATTCGACTTTGAGGTCTGGGGCATGTGAAGTTAAATATAAATATTATGTGAATAGTTGGGACGCTTCTTTGAAATTGGGAGCATACGAAAGGGTATTAGATGCGGGTGTGTGATTGTATTGACAATTGAGGAAAACGACTCAAAGTGATTGATTGTATTGAACAGATTGGATGTCAACAGCGATTCGTTCATGTCAGTCTATATATATTCATGGGTAAATATAGTTTTTCTAAGTCGAAAACTGTAGTGGATCTTTTAGTAGCATTTATGACAAGAATAATGATATGATTAAGCATTTTTGAAACCACATTATCAAAACGGAAAACTTAATAAGAAAAAAAACTGGAGAGGTGTCAAGGGACACCCGGGTAGAACGAAGTTCCTTCCCTCCAACAAAAATATTCTCTCTCTCTCTCTACTCACAAGAAAACAAAAACAACAACATACAAACAAATGCAAACAACAAAATATATACGGTCGAATTGAGAAACCTCCTCCTTTTTTTGAAGTCGGTTAAAAAGTGTCGTTACAACTTTTTCTCTTAATTTCCGTCTAGCCTCCTTTCTCAACGCGCCATTAGGAACTTCGTTCCAAAAATATTCATTAGAAATATTATTTTTTCACAATTATCATTTCAGTCAAACGACGCCCACTGCTCAAGATATGCCACCCCATATATCGCCAATTCGAAGTGCTTCTACCAACGAATCCCTGCTGCCCTCACAAGGTCGTCGGTCCACCTTGTGCGACGCCATCCAACGTAACGCCTTTTGGTACTCTAAAATATTTTTGCTCTATCGGCTAGTTTTGAAATACTATTATTGATTTAATATTAAGTAAGTCTTCAATGTATTTATTCCATTAGAAAATGTTGTAATAAAGTAACACCTATAAAAAGACGTTTTAATGATACGGCTTTATGATCCTTATTATGAACACGTTCTCTTTACTATCTCGGTCTTGCAAGTTTTTTATTGTTTCTCTATGAAAGTATTATTTTATACTGTTTTATTTAAAACTATTAAACGATAATATGTTGCTTTAATTCAATGTAATACGCAATCTTACAGTTATTTCACGTACGATATGTATTATGATTTCTATTCAGTAAGATTTCAAAACGTACATGAAACCATACGGGCCTTCTTTGAGCCCATCAAAAATATCATTACCTAACCAACTAAAGCATAGCACGGAGGATTTTCCGGGTTCTGACTACCCGCTATCTCCTGATTCAATAATGCAGAAATGATTTGTGGGCCCATGATACGAACACCAAGAATCTTACCAATGTGAATATTTCGTCGTACGAAAACGTGTCATATAAGTCATGGAATTGACGCAAAATATCTTAAACATTTTATGGGAAGCCCTTTTATTACTTTTACCCAGGAATTTACTTGAATATCGTAGGAGCAAGCAGTCCCAGTATGGGCGTCAATATGAACTCAGCACATTCATGATTTATAATGCTGTTTAAATTTATTCTGTAAATATGAACAGACATTTATTATAATTGATTGCTCAATCTTTAAACACCGAAGTTACCCTAAAATAACATATTCATTTTCAATATTATTTTAGTCCCACGCTGGGCGCCAATAAAAACTTTGTGAAACTGTTAGGTGTCATTCTGTTTGACACTCTATTTACTTTAATTAAAATGTAAAATATTACACCTCGTAAGCCCAGTTAGTTCAGTTTGTGATGAAAATGAATTCACTAAGTCCTTAATATTAAATTTCAGTCAGAAACACATTTTTCAATTTAATAAAACTCGTCACGTCAGGACCATTTTAATAAAACCGTTTTATTATTCTGGCTTATGTGTCAGTCAAAATTAATTATTTATCGTTCCGACTATTCAGATTCCAAAAGGCATACCTGAGCAGGCAATAATCATAAGCATTTTTATTTGCTCCAGCCTTTGGTATAAAATTCCCAGAATTCACCACGTGACAATCTACCCGCAAATCCATCATCCTTAAACCACTCTCGGTAAAATTAAAAAGAAAGTCACGAAAGGGAAGGCGACAGGTGAAAAGTACCGTCAAACGCACCTGTGAAGAAAAAAATATATTAAATGGAAGGTAATCCTTCGGTAAGCCTCTTAAACTGTCACCGTAACGAGTCGCCGGCGATTATGAGATATGGCACAGATGGTACTCCTGTGTATATTTGAAGAGCTGTTTGCCTGTTTGGATATGAAATGTTGTATGTTTCAATCCTTTTAGGTTATGTTCGAGGGCTAAAATGTGCTTACACGTGTAAACTCATGTTGACATTTTATTCTGTGGATATTTTTTTTCCTCATGCTAATTTGGCGCGCCTGTAATGTGTGGGTAGGGAACTTTTTGGGATCTGACATTAAACAGTGTGGGTTTTTGTAATGGTAATTGATGAACAAGCAGCATCTAAAGTAATGACGTCGCTATGTTCAGTTTGTTTTTGTGGAAACATGGTGCTTTAGGAAATGCCACTTATATTAAAGCTGAATTTTGCGTCCATAAGAGAGTAAGGCGGCCTGAGTGTTTATTTTTAACGATTTTAAATAAATCGATTCCCATAAGCAGCAGATTTATGATTGCATGAAATGAATAAAGACTGAATCAATTTCTACAAACACTTTTACAAATTCTTACAAATCACAACTGATAGCTAGGTTAGCTTCTCAGAAACCTTAACATCAGTCCAAAAAACCTAGTAACAGGACTTATTAGGATATTCTATAACTTGGAAGGCTTTTAAGTCATCCCAGGGTAGGGTTAAACATACCCCAATTAATTTTAAGGGCAAGGTAGAACCTGCGAGGTGGCATGAGGTACCTTGGCATTAATTATTCTAAGTAAGCCCCAAGATGTCTGGGCGCAACTATTATAGGCCCATTTCAAAGCTGTCAGATGGCATCAAGGTGATTTATGGTCGAGTATCTGTTAGATAAGTTTGTGTTTGAATAAGTAATTGGTGGGTGATGATGTTTTTGGTCGCTATTGTAGGTTAGGCAGTCTGTATATAATGGTAGTTTGCGAATCGAAATGATTGAGCGTTTGTCCTTAATTTGATAGTTTCATCGTGGTCTATAGTAACATTTTCAAATTAGTTTTGTTTTAAAATAGTTCCACACCTGAACGTTGATATCTATATTTATCAGAAAAAATATTTCATTTATTTAAAACATATTCTTGACATCAAAACCACTATTAAATTAAAATCTCAAAAAAAAAGATGATATCCCTTTTTATCGAAGATATAAAATCACTTACCAATTTTAACACAATACATCGAAAATTAACACCTGAATCCGATCCCCAACCATCTGGTCTGACAAAATTGCTCTAGACGCACACAATTGCTCCCCGGATCCATTCAAACGAAGATTCTAGAACCCACCTACAATGGAGTCTAAATTTCTATTGAAAATTATACGCCGTCGGTCTGTCTTCGAATAAGTTAATTAAAATTGTAATAAGAAATGATGCTGAAGAATTCTGCTAGACTGATCGTATTTTACTTTTCTTTTGTTATTAGATTTCCTTCGGTGTTGTCTCGGTAACTGGTAGGATTTTTTACGATACTAATTGTGCTGGGTGCTGATTGGATACCATAAATTGGTGTCAGGATATTTGCTTTTTTTGTTGGTTGCTGTGTTTTTCTGTTTGGCCTTAAACTTTGGACTTTTTAAAGCGCCCATTCCAATAACTTTTATTTTAAACATAGAATACTGGACGAAAATAGGAAGCAGTCATGTTAAATTAGATTACTCCGAGAAACGAAGAGTTTCCAACTCAATGCTGCTTAAATTGAATTATCTCACAATGTTAGGTTTAAAAGTAGTTCAAAGTAATACAACGACATAGTTTGGGATATTTTGTTGTTTAAAAATCCATTACAGTTTTATTGACCTCTAGTTTACTCTCAACTATTGTGCTACTGAAGAACAAAATACAGTAACGTTTTTTCCTCTTAGTCTGTTGCTACTTTATTTCTCGAGAAAGAATGTTAGCAAAGTACCATTTTAAAACTACTTTCAAAGTTGTCATTTGAAACTGTCGCTATACGAAAATAACCAACTCATGTTATTGTTTAACCATTAAGCATTTTATTTTTATTGATTTACATGACTTAAATGACATGAACTAGTGAGTAGATGTGGCCCAATAATATCGGCCCCAGCTTATGAGTTGAAGATCGTGGGTTCGAGTCCAAGTATTCACTTTACTTTGTGTAAATATAATATTTTTGAATTATTGGTGAAGGAAAACATCGTGAGGTAACCGGCATGTCCTAGAACCAAAAAATCTAAGACATGTGGCATCTACCAACTCGCACTGGACTCGTGTGGTAGATAACGGGCCATTCCCTTTCACCGAGAGGAGGCCTGTGCCCCAGCAGTGGGGATAATATAAGGCTGATTGTAATATATATACTAACTGCTAATATGAGTGTCATGCAGGCTGAATAAATACATGACCTTATAACTGTTTAGCAGTTTTGAGTAATTTGTAAATTGCCAACTCAAATGTGTTGTAGATGTAGTAGCACCTTGTGACGGGTCGTTAAGCTACCTACAACCGGGTTGAGCTTAAGCTGGGTTGGGACAGGTTAGCTCAAATTTGTATCAGCTCTGTCTCCAAGGCCCTTTCAGACGTAGCCTTGCCTTACTAGACTCACATATAATCCAAAAAATAAAAGGGAGCTTTTAAAGTTGAAACATTTTATTTTTTGGATGACCATTCAGATTGTTTTGGCATTTCTTCATTCAATCAGCTACGAAATACTGGTGCCACCCAGTTATAAAAAATACCAGCAAAATATTGACGTTTAAAAGTAGAAGTTACAGATATTTTAAGATATTAAAAGATCTATAACTTACATTAAAAACATTTCATATCATTTTGTTTATCCATATATTCCCAGCGATAGACGAAAGTACTTCTATGTCAAATACATCTTAACGCATTTATTAGATACTAGCTTCTGCCCGCGACTTCGTCCGAGTTAAATTTTGGCTCCCGTGACCCTTCCCTTCGCATCGACCTGCCAGTTTTCGTTGCTGCTCCGTTTCTTTTGATTATAGCGTGATGTTATATAGCATAGCCTTCCTCAATAAATAGCCTACCCAACACAAAAGGATTTTTTTAATTCAAACCAGTAGTTCCTGAGATTAGCGCGTTCAACCAGCTTTATAATATTAGTATAGATAATATAATAATAAGTACAAGTAATTATTCATTTATGTATCAGAAATGGTCCATCCGGCACATTTTATTAGGCTAACTCCACAAACACCACAATCGAAACTAGGAAGAAACGTGTCAGATTTCAGGTCTGAAACCAAGATAATGGCTGTTGAATTTTAATGTTCCTCAAGGAAAATGTTCGGTATTGTAACCCTTTATTGAATTACAACGAGAACGAAACGGCGTGAACGATAAATATAATTATAGGGTTATCGAAATAATTGTGCCTACGAGTCGTTGGGGAGCCATTTTACAACATTTAAATATTTTCAAGGTTTCATATAATAGCTTTATAGGATACTGCTAAAGATTGGAAATATAAATTCGTATTTTGTTTTATCACACTACCTTTTTAGGGTTCCGTTGCCAAATGGCAAAAAACGGAACCCTTATAGATTCGTCGTGTCTGTCTGTCCGTCTGTCTGTCTGTCTGTCTGTCTGTCTGTCCGTCCGTCCGTATGTCACAGCCACTTTTCTCCGAAACTATAAGAGCTATGCTGTTGAAACTTGGTAAGTAGATGTATTCTGTAAACCACATTAAGATTTTTATACAAAAATAGAAAAAAAACAATAAATTTTGGGGTTCCCCATACATAGAACTGAAACTCACATTTTTTTTTTTCATCAAACCCATACGTGTTGTATATCTATGAATAGGTCTTCAAAAATAGCATTGAGGTTTCTAATATCATTTTTTTCTAAACTGAATAGTTTGCGCGAGAGACACTTCCAAAGTGGTAAAATGTGTGTGTCCCCCCCCCCCCCGTAACTTCTAAAATAAAAGAATGATAAAACTATCAAAAATATACGATGTACATTACCATGTAAACTATCACCGAAAATTAGTTTGAACGAAATCGAGTAAGTGGTTTTTTTTTTAAAACGTCATAAATCGTAAACCGCAATTTACCTTTCATTCAATCAACTGAAATATAAAAATTAAAAAAAAAAACATTTATTTTCATAAACATGAACCTTATGCATAAACCGAGAATACCTACAGGTTTGTACGGAACCCTTTGTGCGAGTCCGACTCGCACTTGGCCGGTTTTTTTTTTGTTTGTTTTGGGTGGGAAATCATCAAATGTCGTCTCCTGCTTTGGGCGCAATGGGAGGGCGTGTCAGACTTTTACTGAGTAAAACCCACCTGTATTCCTTCAGTTGCCTATATGCCAGGGCCACGGTAACTTTTTCTAGCAAATCCGCAACCCTGGCAGGTCATCATATTAACTTTCCTCATTAAAAATAGTAACACCCATTTTCAAGTTGTTTGTTGTAATAATAATCCTTTTGCTTCGTTAACCTTCATACTAAATCAAACCGTTCGGTTCGTCCGAATTATATTAATTCCCGGTAATTATTTCTCAAACAAACTCTTGTATTTTAGTATTGTAGGCAACCTCAGTATAATATTCTACTGAAGGATTAATAACTTTGCAATTATAAATCAAGATCAAGCGAGCTTCGTTATCGTTGTTATAAATACGTATTGTAACTAATACTCAGCGCTCTAGCCTTACTAACAAGGAAAGGATCGGCTTCCAATATAACGAGCTGCGGCTAAATACTAATATTTTACTTGCAGCCATTCAATTATTAATTATAGGGTAATACTCGTGTACTATAATCAACTGATGTTGAAACTAGTTAACTGTTGAATTGAAACTTAAGGACTGCCTTGTCTGCCAGGGTCGCGAGATTGTTCGAAAGAGGTACCGTGACCCTGGCACATGGGCAACTGAAGGAACACGGGTGGGTTTTAGTCAGTCAAAGTCTGATATCCCACCCGCTCCGCCCAGAGCGGGAGAAGTCATATGATGAATTCCCATCCAAAAAAAAAAAAAAGAAAAAAGGACTGCCTTGTAAGTGAACTGGTTGCAAGGGCTGTTTTGGGTTTGATTTCCAAATCGGACACATTGTATTTAGATTTTTCTATTCGGAATATCTCAGTAGCAGCCTGGAGTTCAGATTTTTGCCCGACTGATGGCAATAGACTCGCCCCCTATTACATGGGACTTAAATATAACTGGCGATATGTGGGTATACTATGTGTTAACCTATTGCCAACTCTTCAAGGAGGCTTAAGATTTACGTTGACAAGTGCTCAGTATAACAGACTGCTACTGTATTCTTTTAACGACTGTCAACATATTGAAAAAGCACGCATCCTAGAACATCACAGAGGAGTCCCGATGTTCAGAGAATAGCCATCCCGCCAAGGTTTGATCGAGACAAATGGAGCTTCACCTCAAACATTACCAGTCTGGCTGCGATTTAGCCATACATTTTGTTTTTGTCACTGTTTTAAATCCTGCCCGTAATAATCCGAGGCTATCTTGACTCACTCAGGGCAAAAGCCTCTTCTCATATAGACAAGAGCATTGATCACCATACTTACTCAAGACAGGTTGGCTATTTCATACTTATACATATAACCTACGCTCACCCCACGGTTCCACCCACATTAGTCTTGATTTCGAGGAAATTTTGGAATAAATTGTATATATTTCTGATCTACCTATGTGCCAAATTCATAAAAATCTAGGTCAGAATGACTGAGTCTCCTGCTTTTATCCTCATTTATTTTGTATTACAACTTTCACACAGCTTTATTAGCCACTGCATTTCATATTTACGTTATTCTCATTAACCTTAAAACAGGCACATTCACACAAAATACAACATTTTGTACATTCATTTGGCTTTCGTAAAGTGATATTAACTCGCGGATAGGTGCCAGCGGATAGGTGCCAAAGAGCGACTTAACACCTCGTTATCAAGTTGGCAAGCTCTTGGAAATATTTCTCAGAAGATTGTACTTGTTTTTGATGGCTGGTTTAATGAGTGTCCTATACACAGGTAGCACAAACATAAGGAAATCTATATATTAATACGTGAAGCGAAAACTTTGGACCCCTTTTTACGAAAATTGGGCGGACGGAGGAGTATGAAATTTCGCACACTTATAGTTTATACAGAGAAGAAGTGACGAATGCTAATATTTTTTTGAAATTATGCGTTAAATACATTATTTTCAATAAATAAAACGTTACGCACACTACTGTTCATTACCGTGTATCTAATACACACATGCACAGATATTCTTTTGATTATGGTCCAAATCTGTCTTTATTATTTTGTGCAGTGTTACCAACACCCAGAAATATTTACCCCTAAAGCTTAAGTTAAAAATCCCTAAAATTGCCACAGTAACTAAAAAAATCCGCTAAAAACAATCCGCTAATACTAATTATGAACCTGTATTATTGTAATATGTAAACATTTTATATTGTAGCTGTTTATTGTCCCATAATAAATAAAATAAAATAAAATAAAAAATTATAATGAAAATAACCAACGAAGGTTCAGTAATCATAGACCCGGCACACAGTAGTAATATTTGTCTATATAAGGTGTATCTATTCATACACGAAATATTTTAAGAGGTACACCTGTAGATGGTAAAGAAGCTACAGCAACGAAAAATTTTTTTTTTTCAAATGTATTTTTTTCAAAATTTAATATTATAAATTATTTGACGCACATAAGTAATACTGGCTCCTTCTTAGTTTTTACGGCCTGAGACACCGCGGCCATGCTCGTGCCGTCCGGTTGCCGCCCTCGCAGCATCATGCGGGCCATTCATAGAATTTGGAGTAAAGGTTTTATGCAAAACGTCTCAAGCAGTTTTAAAATTATAATAATTACGAAAATTCAAAAACGCTTTGATAAACATTTTCTTTTTACTTCTATAGCTTCTTTACCACCTACACGTGTACTTCTTAAAATATTTCGTGTATGAATAGATACACCTTATATTTACTACGCGACATTTGTTAATCATTCACTCTGCATTCTTAGTATCGAGGAACCGTACTAGAAGTCGCTAATACTTTTATTGTAATCAAAAACACAATGAGAAATGTAAGATGGCAAAAAATCCCTAAGAATACTCCTAAAAATGGAACGCCCCTAAAAATCTCAATCCTCTTATTTACCCCCTAAATTTGGGAAAACCCCTAAGTTGGTAAGCCTGATTTTGTGTCTATAGTCCTGAATGTCAAGTATAACCATAGGTAATAAATTCATTTTATAGATAAATAACCTATTTAATTTTTTAAATCTATGATCATATCGAGAATATTTGTCTTTAATATTATTTGTATTAGCGACGATAGGAATTTATGTTTAGATTTATAAGAAATATTTTTTGTGGTTTTATGGGGAGTGTCAAGTATGGCATTAGTAAGTTTCCCATACAAAACTTAGTGTCGTGTGCAAACTGTAGAGGTTGTATGCCTCACGTTTGTACAGGTTGGTCATAGATTGTACAGGCTGGTTATAATTATGACATTTTGAACTGTCATAATCAATTAAAAATAATAGGAAAAATTCTATAAAAACAGAGCAAATTTCTGTGATAATTCATTCCATATTGTTCCATATCCAGCAGTTAAGAAGTATTAACCTCTAAGTCCCTGAGATACCACGTTTGGTATAGACAAAATGGTTTTTTAATTGTGTCTGTAATTACGGTAATTGACTGGTTAAGAAAATAAAAAAGAGAGTCCGGAAGAAGTATTCTTTACTCATTACACCTACGTCCTGGTCCTGGCCATCACCATCCCGCCAGCGAACCCTCTCCACAGTAGTACAGCGTCAACAATTTGTCTATAATGTTACTGAATGTCAAATATAACCATATTATTTTTTTATATTTATTATTATCTATATTTTTTCATTTAACCAGTCAATTACCGTAATTACAGACACAATTAAAAAACCATTATGTCTATACCAAATGTGGTATCTCAGGGACTTAGAGGTTAATAATGTATTTCTATTGAAATGAAGTACGGTCGAATTTCGACCAATGGGCGATCACTAGTTTTATTAAAAATATCAATAATTTTTTTATTAAGATAAAAAATCAGAGTACTGATTCTGGAACTGAATCGTAGGGATTGGCACAGGCAAAGAGATACTTATGCTCAGCAGTGGGTTAGGTGAAGTCAGACTGTAGATGATTTTGATAAAATAAATTGACTGGCCTGTTAGTCCAGTGGTTAGTGACCCTGACTCTTAAGACTGGGGTCGTGGGTTCGATTCCCACCCAGAACAAATCTTTTTGTGATGAGCACAATTATTTGTTCTGTGTCTGGATGTAATTTATCTATAATATGTATGTATTTAGAAATATATAAGTAATGTACTTATATATTTCTAAATATCATCAGTTTTTTTGGTTGCCATAGTACAGGCTCTGCCTTCTTTGGTATCGGATAATGGTGTTTTGGTTGTCCTAACATATTATTTATTATTATGAAATAAATAGTGCTTTATTACAGGCAAAATACTATGGGTAATATGGTTTAAAAAATATGGTAAAACATCTCGATCAGGCTATAGTGTTCCTACTGTTGAGACACAGGCCTCCTATCTGAGTACCTGGTTGGTTGTTGGTTTTAATAGTACTTATTGACAGTCCTACACTGTTCTCGCATACCTATTAACACTGTAATTTGAAAACATTGTAAAACCCAATTATTTTTAAAAGAGTAACCGTGGAGCTTCTTGCCGGCTCTTCTCCATAGGAATCAACAATTTGGAACCGTGCACCTAACTTCTGACGTTTCATATATGCCCTTTTAGGCTTATGTGAAATAAAAATATATTGATTTGATTTGATTTGATCTACATATTTAAATTAATAAAAAAATATACAACCTAAATTAACTAAAACTAACTACAAATTAAAAAAATAGCGTCGAAAAGTCATCCGCATCGCTGTCGACTGGTAATGTACCCAAGAGACTGGCGGCATTACCACGTTGTATGACAATGCTTAGCCTCTGGCCAAGGTAAAAACCAGCTTTTGGGTCACGGGAAGTGTCCACCAGACGTTTAAAAATATCCTTAAATAGGCTAAGAGCACTCGGACCCCACGGCCCAAGCGTTTCAACCCCAAACGGCTCAAAAATATAATTACCAATAAGGCTATTATACTTACTTCGACTGGCCTGTTAGTCTAGTGGTTAGTGACCCTGACTGCTAAGACTGAGGTCGTGGGTTCGATTCCCACCCAGGACAAATGTTTGTGTGATGAGCACGATCCTTTGTTCTGTGTCTGGGTGTAATTTATCTATAATATGTATGTATTTAAAAATATATAAGTATGTTTATCAGTAGTCTGGTTGCCATAGTACAGGCTCTGCCTAGTTTGGGATCAGATAATGGTGTGTTGATTGTCCTAAGACTTACGCCGCTTGAGGTTTTCCGCAGCCACAGCAGCGGCACCAGCACAGCACGCCGTGCTAGGAAGATGAGATGGCGCAAGAGTATCGACGCACGTTGCATCCCACGGTCTCTTGCCATCGTCGCGTGCCAAGCCACTGGGTTCTAATACAGCTGGGACGCCGACGGTGACAAGAGCTCGTCGGATGATGTCATTAATGTTTGCGTGCCGCGCTAATCGACCCGCACTTTGGCTGCAAGACAGGCCGTGGTGTCCTAGACTGGTGACAACTTCGCCACAGTGACAGCGATGTGGAGAACAACACGGAGCTCCCAAACGTAGGGAAACAGCGAGGTGGAAAGTAGTGTCGTCGAACAAGGTGCCTATATTAATTTGATCTGAGAGGAAATGGGCCGTAACCACCATGCAGGCCCAGTGTCGGTTAGTAGAAGTCACATATCTTTGAATTTTTGGTTTTGGAAAATGCTGACGTCCTCACGATGTTTTCCTTCACCGTTATAAGAGCAGTGGTGATGAACCAAGACTGGCGCTATACTTTTTGTAAAGAATGACACACTAATGTTAAGCGCCTTTCTGCTTCTAACCGAGTACCTACCACTTGTAAGTCATGACTCTTACCACTGGACCACCACTGCTCTGTATAAGCAATAAAAAAATATATAATTAGAGGTATGCATTGGTAATCTAGACACGCGGGAGCGTGTCAAGCCAAGTTCAAGTAACAGAACTGGCGAGCAGCACCGTGTGGAACATTACACGAACCATTTGGAGCCACTTTTGACGCCCTCATAACTCAAAAACTATTTCACATAAACGTGTCAAATTTGGCTCATATATTGAGACTTGTGAGAAACATATGTGCTCTAAATTTCATAAACACATCTCAAACGGTTATTTACATATTAACGTCCAAAAATCGTCATTTTTATCACTGACTGACCTATAGATCAAAACTCTAACCCTGTCCAGGTGACCTAGAAAGTTGAAATTTGGCATGCAGATAGGTAATTAGGTGAATACAAAGGAATAAATCAGAAACTGGTAATTTATTATAATTTTACTATAATTTTTCACTTAATTGATTCTATTAGGAACACTTGTAATAAAAACCATTTGGTATTCATTTTGTTATAAATAAGTACCTACTAATAATTTATGTACAAAAAGTAATGATATCCCACCCAAAACATAAATGTGAAATGAAAGTCAAGTTCAATATTATGATATATGCCTTGGTTGTTGACTTCAGGGACAAAAGAAGTGAGATCTAAATGGGTGCCAAGTTCAATGGTCAGTCCTGAAATTTATTTATAACTGCTTAAAATATCATTTCTTCTTATAACTTAGGATAATATGTTGTAGCCTAAGGTCTGACTTGGCTAGTTTTCATGTACGAATTATATTATAGCCTACGCAAGTTCTAAACCTGTTACTTGTCGGTTCTTATTTTATTATTCTTAAATTTTGGCTTGCTGGTAGAAACTAGCCATCGAACATAATAATTCGTATATGAGAACTAGCCAAATCAGACCTTAGGCCACAATATACTATCCTAAGTTACAAGAAGAAATGATATTTTATGTAGTTATAAATAAATTTCAGGACTGACCATTGAACTTGGCACCCATTTAGATCTCACTTCTTTTGTCCCTGAAGTCAACAACCAAGGCATATATCATAATATTGAACTTGGCTTTCATTTCACATTTATGTTTTACATTAAAAAAACGGAACGGAATTTACATAAAAAAAATGGATTCAAAAGACTGGAAGAAGTTTAAAAGGAGCCATGGTTACAGAAAAAAAAGAAAAAAAGTCTACGAAAACATGGTTTTGAGCATTACACCCACCACCTCTACTCCTATAATGCTACAAAATGACCAAGTAGATACGAACGAATCAGCCAGTTGTTCCGCAGAGGATTATTTTATAGAAAAAAACCCCGACACAAAAACCTACAATAATTTCCCTTTAAAAAGTAAAAAATGATAAAAAAAACAATCTTAAAGTACCTAAGTATGTAATGATAATACAAAAAAAAAATACGCTGAGTTGGGGGACCGCTCCGCGAGGGCAGACGAGATTGAGACTTACAGAAAAATAAAAAGAAATATCCGTTTGCAAAACAGTGTAACAGCAAAAATGGATCTGTATTGGTACTGCATTTTGAATCTTTTATTTTATCTTCCCAAAAACACGATCCATGGTTTTTAACAACGGACGAACAAGTTATAGAAATAAGAGCAATTGACAATAATGAAACTGGAGACATACGACTAGAAGGATACCGCATGGAGAATTTAGTTGACGCCTATGACTACCCCTTAAAGTCTTCATTAATTAATATTTATAAATGTGAAGATTACATCCATAGCAAATCAAAAAAATTATATGACTTTTCATGCGCTGACATTAAATGTAAATTATTAAATGTAGAATATAATTCGGTATTGTATTTTACACCATTAATTCATACTTTGTAAAATAAAACAACTCGTTTGAAATTCACGTATTTTTAAAAGTCATCATTTTTTATAGGCTATCATGTCGCCGTATTTAGAGAAGAAATTAAAAATATATTACCGCCGTATTTAGAGGAAGAGTGGCTCTTAAATCGGGCATTGTCTAAAGGAAGGCTAATTTTGTATTTGTGTTTGTTGGTTTAAGGACTGACCTCTCAGTTAGCCCGCGAAACAGTTGGTGGGTTCACAATTAAAATCGCTATTTGAACATAACCTGTGAATGATGCCTGATTTGGGAGTTATCTCTTGGTCTTTTACTATCAAAACTGTTTTTTTAAGCCTTATTTAAGACAGGACTTCAATCATCATTCTTTGTAACAACAATTTATAAATTAAAAATATTATCTTAGGAATTAACGTAAGCGAACAAGGTCGCGGGAAACAGGTAGTTTAATAATAAAACAGTAGAGAAACTTAGCATGTTGGTACATAGTAATTAAAATATAGTTTAACTTATATACTAGTAGGAAAATGATCAACTAAAATATCTATTGATGATCAATAGATATTTTGATTCAGTGTTTACAAGTAAACCAGTGCACAAAAGCAAGTTTATCCCTATAAAGAGATCTCTTCCAGCCAACCCAACCATAGCGAAACAGGAACAAGACTAGCTAGGTACAGGATTTTGTTCGTGAAAAAGGAACCCTAACGATATGTAAAATGGCGATAGCATCAGCAGCAAATGATGCCATTATAAAATCTTCACTCTCATAGACTCCTTGTAGACGATGTGCGAATCGTTTTGCTCTCATAATAGCACTGTTTATAACATGACTAAATAATTAATCACTTTTGTAGCACGAAAACAGCTAAAATTCAAGGGCGGGTTGATACTACAACACACAGCGTACCACATTTTATCATGCATTTAAATTCCCATACACTTTTCACTATAAATGAGCACATAAATCAGGTAAATAAACTACCTAAAATAATAACTTACCGTTCACTTTAAATTAAAATGGTTGACTTTTCTCTTTATTTGCGAAACTATTGCGAAAATATAAATCACTAAGAAAAAGACTTATTGCAGAATCATAAACAGACGGCTATGAGGGCCTATGGTTTTTTAAGAGCCTTTGATTTGCCGCAATGAGTTTAACTCCCTTGTATCGGACCATAATAAAACACGTATAAGGGTGATCGCCCGTATTAACGCTTTCTGTGTGATTCTTCCAAGTGTAATGGCCTTGTTCCTTGTCATAATATAACACGTATAAGGAAAAAAAGCGGACAATAAAGCAACTAAAAGGGAGGTATAAGGTTATTGTCCTTATAATTTGTGCCCAAACGCACCCTTATTAGCGATAATGCGGCTCCTATAAGAATAATATTTTTGGCCATATAAGCCACTACAAGAGCAATTTTTGTTTTGTTGGGAACGGTCTTGAGACAAAATTTCAAAATATGTTCTTTCACTGAAAGTTATACCCTTGATAAAAACATGCTTTTTTGCTTTATTACTAAATATGGAGCTTAAGAACCCGGTCCATGATCTTTTTGATCCTTACTACTCTGAAAAGTAACGCCAAATTTTATAACTTGATTTTTTTCTAGGAAGGTAACTGCTCTGCTTAGCTTGGGACTAGATGGCGTTGTGTGATAGTTGTGGAATATTATTATTATTATTATTATTAATCTTGTCGCTGGTAAATTGGAAAGTCTAGGAAAGTTACGACACACGAACGTCGGCGCGAGTCGGTACGACTTACGATTGGTTACCCAATTGCTTTGCAGACTGGAAATAATATTGGGACAGACAATTTGTAATAGTCGGACGATATAACTGACAATATTGATACCAGAAGTGGAAAATACAATTGAATGTTTTAGGTCAATACTTATACGTCCAATTCATATTCTATCTCAGAATATGAATTGGACACCATAAGACAAAATATTATACGAGTATTTGCGGGACGCACGTCGTTGATAACAAATCTAGTATAAGCTGCCCTCATATTCTATTGAAATTTTGTACTACGCTTGGCCAGGCCAATGTCGAACTGTTTCCACTGACGTAAGAATTGTACTGAGTCTTTTCAGTACTAGCGATTTCAACCAAAGATTTTAGTTGGATGCGGATTGGATAAATCACAGTGTTTCCCTAAAGCCTCCCACAAACAGGCGCGACGTGAAACTCGTAGAATGATTTCTATGTAAACTTCATTCAAATTGTACTACTACAAGAATGGCGTCGCGCACGTCTGAAGAAGCCTTAAATAAGGTAATAAAAATGGAATAAATATAGCTGGATATATATGCATTTTTAATTACAAAACTACTATTTGCAGTGTGTTTTATGTTCTCTTAATTTCCAAGCAAAAACTACGAGCAAAGTCTCAATGAGGTTTCATTAATTAAAACTTCAGATTCCAACAACAAACATGTGAATAACCACGAAGTTTGGATGTGAATCAGTTGGGTTATATTTTTAGCTATGAAGGATAATGTTGATTCACTTTTGTCCCAACTTTAAAGACTTAATAGGTTAAGTTATATGCATATAAGTTTTGTTTGTGACGCGTACCTTCGTAAAAAATGAATTTGGCGTGATCGATTTTATTATTACGACATAGTTTGTCATTATTAGAAACTGCTGAAGTATGAACTTAACCTCTGATTTCCCTAACCGATTTTCCTTCTATTTTTCGATGGTCTTTTTTTATTTGTTTAGATTTGTTTGATGTTCTTTTTACTGTTTGTATTTTCTGTGCGTGTCCTAAATATTTAGTTTAGTTTCATTGTTTGATTTTAAAAATTACAAATCGTGTCAGTCTGTAAGAAGTAGGTATGTATGTAAGGACCGTAGCAGGTAGCGGTCCGTAGTTTCTGCCTACCCCAATGGGATAAACGGTGCGAATTTATGTGTTTATTTCAATCTGTTAACATTATAAATCAATTGATAAACTTAATCATGTTAATACAGTTCCATTGATTACAATATTATTGTATAAATTAACTATAAATTAAAAACCCAAAAAGACCTTTTCAGACTCTGTGTTCTAAATATAGCTCACCTAACCAACAAAATGTTATAATGAAATAAAACTCATTCCAAATTAAACGTGAAGCAACAAAATAAAAGAACCACTTTTAATAAAACCGCTGTAATTTTGAAACTTTTCACTCGCCGATACGCGACTGAACCAATCAGCTGAACACAAACGTATTTCAGAATTGTTTCAAGGATGTTTCAGTCAAACAATAGCAGCTTTACCTGTATTCAATCACGTATTTGTTTTTACTGAAACCTCTGAAACCTTCGGGGCTGTGCAAATGTTAAAATATTTTTTTTTTGTTTGAGAGTGTTTGATTCTTGAGTGGGTTTATTTAAGGGAACGTCGTGGATTTGTGGAGCTTAGGATTGGATTATGTCCATCAGTGGGGAATTGTAGATTTTGAATGGTGAGAATTTTCCTAATGTATTAATTAATTGTTGTCACTAGCTGGCAAAGTTAGACGAAATAATCCTACAATCTCAATATTTACGTAACATGATCCATTTGCAAATATACTGTGGCACCTGTCATTTTGTATTTATATTTGAAAGCTAGGTCAGGTTATCCAAAAGTTCGGACGATTAACCCTTGTCTCATCAAATCATCTGGACGTATTTAAATGATAAATGATTTTATTTCTGTAAGTAGGTTTGTACAAACACTTTTACATGTCAATTATATTTTTTTTTTAACTAGATGAGTTCGGCGTTTCCTAACTGACTACTCTGAGAAGAAAGGCCGAAACAAACTCAGAGGTCACAGTCTCTTTTAAAGTCCAGACATAATCTTGTTCACATCATGTGAAGATCATGTAGATTGGTGACTGAAATGGTCTTTTGAAGAAAGAACCACACAGATTGAGTGGACCTGTACAGTCAGTGCAAGCATTTGTCACTAATCGTTTAGCTCAACTCGGAAGATAAGGAGCCCAACGCTTTGACGAACAGTACCAAAGAAAGGACATTTGGGTAGGCCACATAAATTACTCAAACTGCCAGATCGTGATTACTGAGAACGAAAGAAAAAAAAAATAATTAAAAAAGACCCACATAGTCTTCACATTCACAATAATTAAAACAATACGATACTTTACAAAGTAAATAATCATGTCATTGTATATATAAAAATTATCAATGTCAATGTGTATATAAAAAAAAAGAAACGGATATAATTTTGTTGGTCAGATCATTTGATGACCATGTAGATCGGTGTCTGAAATGGTCTTTTGAAGAAAGAACCACACAGATTGAGTGGACCTGTCCAGTCAGTGCAAGCATTTGTCACTAATCGTTTAGCTCAACTCGGAAAATAAGGAGCCCAACGCTTTGACGAACAGTACCAAAGAAAGGACATTTGGGTAGGCCACATAAATTACTCAAACTGCCAGATCGTGATTACTGAGAACGAAAGAAAAAAAAAATTTTAAAAAGACCCACATAGTCTTCACATTCACAATAATTAAAACAATACGATACTTTACAAAGTAAATAATCATGTCATTGTATATATAAAAATTATCAATGTCAATGTGTATATATAAAAAAAAAAAAAAAGAAACGGATATAATTTTGTTGGTCAGATCATTTGATGACCATGTAGATCGGTGTCTGAAATGGTCTTTTGATGAAAGAACCACACAGATATTGCCACTAACTACTCAAACTGCCAGACAATAGTCAAAAGTGAAACAGTGACCCACATAGTCCTCAAATTCTCAATAATCAAAGTAATATTCATACAATTAATATTCATGTCATGTGAAATAATAAAAAAAAAAGAGTAAAAAATAGCAAAATAATAATAATAAAACAACAGTCAGTGTAGATTTATTGGAGCAGTTCAATCCCAGGCCGTTTTATCCTCAATATAGTCTTTAACAGTATAATAGGCTTTCTGACATAATTTACGCTTTATAAAAGATTTGAATTTATTTAGGCTTAGTTCTTGAATGAGGCTAGGAAGTTTATTATAAAAACGAATACATTGGCATCTAAACGAGCCACCTATTTTCTTGAGCCTGGTCTTAGGAACAACAAATTTTTGTTTGTTTCTAGTATTGACATTATGGATATCACTGTATCTTTTAAAGAGATTAATATTTTTATGTGCAAACAGCAGATTTTCATAAATGTACTGAGAAGGCACAGTCATTATATTAATCTCTTTATATTTGTCTCTGAGTGAGTATCTGGGACTTAATTTATAAATCGAACGAATTGCCCTTTTTTGTAAAACAAAAATTGTCTGAATATCGGCGGCATTTCCCCACAGCAGAATACCGTACGACATCACGCTATGAAAATAACTAAAGTAAACTAAACGGGCTGTCTCTAAATCAGTTAAATCACGAATTTTTCTAACAGCGTATGCTGCAGAGCTAAGTTTTTTTGACAATTTATCTATATGGGGGCCCCATTGAAGCTTGGCATCCAGAGTTATGCCTAAGAATACTGTGGTATCTTCGGGTTTCAACACTTCACCCTTTATGAGGACACTAGTTTCTACTTGTCTAACATGAGGTATCGTAAACTTAATACATTTGGTTTTTTTCTCGTTAAGAAGTAGGTTATTAACATTAAACCAGTTAACTACATTAGCAAGGGCTCTATTTACATTGTCAGTAACCAACTGCTGACGTTTGAGTTTGAATAAAAGTGAAGTGTCGTCTGCAAACAACACTATATCATGTTTATCCTTTATGAGGTAAGGCAAGTCATTTATATAAATAAGAAATAAAAATGGGCCTAAAATTGAGCCCTGAGGGACCCCCATTCTAACTTTAGATCCAGGTGATCTTTTTCCGTTGACGTCAACTCTCTGAATCCTATCACTTAGGTATGAAGTAAGAAGATCCAGAGAGGCGTTCCGGATTCCGTAGTGGTGAAGTTTCCTGATCAAGGTTTCATGAAGAACACAATCGAATGCCTTGGACAAATCGCAAAAAATACCCAAAGCATCGCATTTGTCCTCCCACGCATTATATATATGACCTAAAAGTTCAACTCCGGCATCGGTAGTTGAACGACCCTTTGTGAAACCAAACTGTTTCTTGTGTAATAAGTTATGTTTATTAAAAAATCGTTGCAATTGATTTAGAATAAGTTTTTCAAAAATTTTACTGAAGGTAGGTAGCACTGAAATTGGTCTATAGTTAGTAGGGTCTGATGTGCTACCTGATTTAAACAACGGTATTATTTTGCTGTTTTTCATAAGATCAGGAAACTCGCCACGGTCAATACAATTATTAAAAATAACAGCTAAAGTTGGTGCTACAATGTTTATGATCGACTTAGCAGTATCCACAGAATTACCCCATAAATCGGCGGTCTTTTTTACATTCAAAGAGTGAAAAGTTTTAACGATATCGTTACAGGTTACATATTGGAAATGAAATTCACTATCACAAACAGGAACGTTTTCTTTAAGTAGAGACTCTGCAGCAGTGGGTGATGAGTTCAAAGATTTGGTAGTAGATACTGGAATCTCTGCAAAGAAATTTTCAAAGGCCGCGGCGACTTGAGAATCTGATTTAATTATATTATCCTCAATAGCTAGACTGTAGTCACTACTTCGGTTGCATGACCTTCCTGTTTCGCTATTAATGATAGTCCAAGTCGTTTTAATTACATTACTGCTATTTTTAATTTTTAAACTCAAATAACGTGACTTGGCTATGCTACAAACTTTTTTAAATAATTTAGAATAATTTTTGACATACAAATTAAATTCAGCAGTGTTTATACAAGTCCGTTCATCATATAATTCATAAAGTCGTTTTCTACATTTATGTATACCAGTGGTGGCCCAATCACTAAAAGAAGCGTTAATACTAACCGAAAAAGTCTTTGGAATAAATATGTTATCAAATTGTGTGCAATACATTTTAAAAAAATCATTATATTGTCCATTAGGGTCATCATTTGGCAACACAAGTGGTAGATTATTCGAAAGTTTAGTTCTAAACATTTCCAAGCGATTAACAGTTTTTGGGTTAACAGTGATATCTTTCTTAGTTTTTTTTATGTTTACATTTGGAATAGTGATCAATTGACCACAATGATCTGAGTCTAATAAATTAATCATTTCTTTATGGATTGCTTTAACATCTGTATAAATGTTATCTAAGCATGTGGCACTAGTGGGAGTTATTCTAGTTGGCTCTAAGAATTGGTTGGCAAGATTGTATGACTGAAACAAACTTATAATTTTAGTACTTAACCCAGAAGTTTCTAACAAGTTAACATTAAAATCACCGCAAGTGATGATAAACTTATTTGAATTAGAAATTTTGTGCAACACTTCATCCATTACCTTTTCAAAACAATCATACAATCCTGAGGGAGGTCTGTACACACTTAATACAATGAACTGCTCCAATTCAATACAGGCTATTTCAATTGTCCGCTCAACAGAGAGGCTCACAATATCCTTACGGTCTTTAAATTTGAGCTGGTTATTTACTAAAATTAGTGAGCCACCATGTATAGCTTTTTCTCTGCTGAACGAACTACCAACCTGGTGGTTACTAAAATTGAATATAAACTGGTGGCTTTTAAGCCAATGTTCTGTTATACAAAGAATATCTATATTGTTACAGTTCAGGAAAAATTCTACTTCTAAATCTTTGTTCAAAAACCCTTGAATATTTTGATGCACCAGGTTGATACGATTTAATTCTTTTACACTTACATTTGATTTCTTATTTGCCATACTAACATTGTTGCTAGAGGTTGCCTCTATTGTCTTAATTTCTAATTTAAATGGAAATCAATATCTACAAGTGCTGTCAAATTATTGGCAGTACAGTTTAAAATGTCATTGCATTGCTCAAAAGAAGCAAGTTGTTTAGCCAAATTCTTGGCTGTAATAGAAAAAAAGTATGCTAGCGATGCTGCTATCTGTCTTCTATGATAGTTTGAGAGATAGTACATAGCATTATTATGCCTATCTTTTGTTAAATATAAATTATTACTAACATAATTGCTGGTATCTAATAAGTGAAATAAATTATTATGAAATGTCAAATTATGCAATGTCATATTAATTTCAAATCTTAACCTATTTTCTTCCTGTGGCAAACTGTTACTGTAAGGGAATGTAAACAATACAATTTTTCTCAACTTAAGATTACACAATGTTCCATAATATTGTAGCAATTCTCCTTTCTCCAAATTTCCCCTATTACCCATAAATATTATTAATGTGGTGTCCTGGTGAAAATTACATTTAATAATTTCTTTCATAATATGAAATAGTGAACAACCAGGCATGCAATTATTTATTATAGAGTGCCCCGGATATTCATCTGCCAACAAGTAACCTAACTCCTTTCCAATCTCATCACAAAATAATACTATATCATTTTTTACAATTTGTTCACATGGTTTAATGGGACAACTAATAGTAGGAGATGTTAAATCAACACAGAGCTGTGGTAAGGTGGTATTGCATGTTGTCAATGAATGTTCCGGTGTAGGTACATTGGATGGTGTTTGACACTGCTCACAGTTGTTTTGTTTTGAGTTTACCAGCACATTCATTGCCAACACATATTCCCTCATGAGCTCTTCTGAGGTATTATATTTAATGGTCATTGAACTAAGTTTCTCCTGTAAATAGTCTAGTTCAGATTGCAAGAATTCTGTGTCAATTTTGTACTTCCTAGTACTTTGTTCCAAATTATAAGAATACATATCCAATTGTTTTAGTAAATTTAGCCTTTCTCTATTAAGTTTAACATTTTTAATAAAGAACTTATGTTTTTTAACCAGCTTTTTTGTTTTAACAATGTATTTATTGATTTTTATGTATTTTTTAAGTTTATTAGTACTGGTGACTACCCTCAATGAGTTACATGACTTTGAATTATTATGATCTGTCAAATCTATAGTGTAGGAGGGATTAATGGCCGAAACCATTGAGGGGGCAACAGGCATCAACTCATCGAACAGACTCTGATTCAGCGAGGCGGTGATATTTGAGTTTATAGTCTGAAGTTCCGAAATTTGACTTTGTGCCTCATGTAGCTGTTGTTGTAATAAATGTTTATGACTAAGAGCTTGTTCATACTCTATGCTACACTGGCTGAATCCGTCCACAACAAGCTGAAGCCTGTCGCGTTCTTCGATGGCATCAGTGTATTGATTATATATCTGAGCCATTTCTATTTTTAACTTCCTATTATTATCATGGGCATCGAAGAGCACCTTCTCATTGTCATCCATTTCCTTATTCAGTTGGTCACAGAGCTCCTTTGACGCCTGTAATTCGCTCAAAACCTGTTTGAGTTTGGACTCTTCCAGGCGAGCACGGGCGCTGCGAGTCATAATCATGATTATAAAGAAAAGGAAGCGACAAGAAAATGAAAGAGAGAAGATAATGGTGCCAGTAGTCTACGCGAAGATTAGTTTATGTGAAAAATGAAATTTAGATGTAAAGAAGGAGTTCTGTCACCAAACCAAAGTAAGGTTATGTTTACGTGCAAAGGTCACTGGCATTAGTAGCCGTATTAAAAGTGAACAATGGAATAGTTGGTAAAAACGCAAACAAACTAATAACACGTAAAATACAAAGTATTGTACCTGATATCAAGATGACAACGCAAAAGTTCCTTTGTGCCGGCAAGTACAACTGTCACCGATTCACTATGAAATATTTAAGTACTTAATTTGCACTTGGTATGTGAATCTAATACAAAATACACTTTATTATTCTATTAAATTGATGAGTTATTGGAAAGAGGCTATAAAAACAATGAAATATAATAATTAACATTAAAATTACGAGGACAATTTTTAATTTTATTTAGGGCAATGATCGAATAAGGTCTAAAAATGCCACAAGGATAATTGCACGAAAAAAACAATGCGGTTTTTATTATGTCACTCGGTTAATGTATCTTTAGAAAAAATTATAATGTGCTACGCGGTGGCACATTGCGAGCTACGTCGTAGCACATTGTTAGCTACGCCATAGCACTTTGAGAGCTATGCCGTAGCACGACTCGAGTGTTATGTGACTTTCTCACATTCTTGTGGCACGGAATTTTACGTCAGTCGTCTTTGACCTACTTAAATAGTGTTTTGCATAGACATGTATTGTCATTTAAATATATTTGCTACGCAATAATATTCCTGTGTTAACCTATTACCGCATTCTTTATTTCTTAAAATTCATTGCAAACATTTTGAAAGACTATTAGACTCGGTTGCAAAACTTAAAGCTGCCACTTTAGCGTGCTCGGCGCCTTAGTAAATGATGAACGGACATGCCTCGGTCTGCTACAATTTATTGCGAGGCAGCTCAAGTACTTAAATGCCTCGTTTCGAGGCAGCCTTCGGAGGAGTGTTCTCGCCTTGAAACCGTTAGTATCTAGTTTCAGCGGTGCTGTTATTCATAGCACTTTGCTGTTGGATGTAAGAATATTTTTAGCTAAATTGCTGTGTCAAGTTTTTGTAAGAAAAATGAATAGTGCATATGTACATATTCCGTACTGTTGTCAGTTAAAATGTTGCGGTGCAGCATATATTGTGTGGACTGCCTCGTTGATCTAGTGGTAGCAAGCACTACTGTTTAGCTTGAGGTCCTGAGTTCGATTCCCAGGTTGGGCAAAAGTTTTATTAGGTTTTTCCATCTGGAATTTCTCAGTAGCAGCCCGGAGTCTAGATTTGTGCCCGGTTGATGGCAATAGACTCGCCCCCTATTACATGGGACTTGAATATAACAGGCGAAATGTGGGTGTACTATAGGTACTCCTCTGCCCAACCCAAAAACAAGGCGTGATGTTATGTTACCACATTTTATGTATATGGAGCTCACTGATTGGTCACCGGTACCGGACATCGCACCATGTAGAATTACGCTTAGAAAAAACATAGTGCCCTGATTCTGTGTATCTGTATAAAATATATTCCGTGTGTCCGGACGTATAAAATACCACCATCCTATTTCTTCCCGTGGGTGTCATAAGAAGCGACTAAGAGACTTACTAGAGAATGGGCAGCAGCGTTCCCTATGCATTTTATCACCATACTGAGATCGCCAACTTACCTGCTAAGCGTGACGATTATGGCAAATCTCCATAATAATGTTACCACTGAGCAACATAAGTCACATTTGCATCCAACCCAGAGATAGTTGTCATTGACCTATTCCTTCTTAGAAAACCCATATAAACAAAAGATCACGAACTTCACATAAAGAGGCATAACATACGATGTTTTGTCACTGGATTTATTAAAACGTTGAATATATTTCCTTTGCCCTTCTCAGGAACCTTTCACGTTCCAGATGTGACCCGCGCCTTTAAGCCGGTATATCTCACTGGGGGTGAGTTCCACCCTTATATTTTTAGTGAAACCAACCCCTATTAGATCGCCCCTTGCTATAACGCGAAATGGTATTCGACATTTTTGTAAGTATTATTTCTTTTTGGGAGCAAAGTTTTCAGGGGTAGTGATGCGTGATTCTGAAATGGGGTAAAAATGGTAGCTTTTACGGTGTCCGGTGAATAGTTGTTGAGTATCCTATGGTATACATAGAAATAACTTATGGCAGTGTTAGGTTTCTATGTAAAGTTTTAGAGTTAGTAACCCAAGCAGGAATATCAAGAAATAGTAAAGTTACCGTTATTACAAAGTAAAGTTGTTGCAGGGTGTTATCAGCACATTTAGAACTAGACAATTTATGTTATGAGTTCTTTTTTATAAATTTTAAGAAATATTTAGCAATAAATACGTGACCGTATTTATTCTACGGACGTTTCCTGAATTCAATATACAAATACAAAAGTGATCCCAACAAAAAGAAGACATAAAGCTACTGTTTCAAAGTAAAAATTCTATACCGATATTATCTTTTATCAAATTCTTTACACAATAAAAACATTGTTCATTAACAAGTATCCACAAATATCTCACGCATGATTCAAATGAGATTTTCTTCATGTATCTGATGTTGTTGCAATCATCAAGTCTTTTCTCAAAGTTTCCAAATGTATATCACGAAAAACGCTTTTGATTGTTACTCTTGGCTGAACCTTCGTTTTGTACTCTCAGATTCCGTCTAAGTACTTCCACATCTAGCTACGTAAGTAGGTAGATACAAGCTATGCTACTCTGTAACATTAAAGTCCATTAGCAGTCTTCTTACAGCGCCCTCGGGAAGTGTTGCGGTTGTGTATTCATTAGGAACGATAGTAGCAAGACTTAGTGTTCTTATTAATATTTAGATGTTGGAAATTGAAACGTATTTGCACGGTTATAATGATTTTAGTATTGCTAGTGACACGTTGTTGCTTTGCATGATTTGTATGCCTTGATTAATCATGTTTTTTATATTTAAGTTAAAGTAAGAATGTACCATGAATATTAGACAAAAATGTCTAATAAAAAATGTCGAAATAACGGTAAAACTGTATCGAAATCCGTCGTTGTATTTAAAATAACTGAGGGACACAATCACCCAGATACTCGAAAAACAACTTCGTATTTAACCTTAAAATTAAATAGTTGTTGCTTGCATTAAATTACCGTTATTAATATTATTATGTTTAAGCTCAGTTTTAACTGCCAGAGAGATTTATTCAAAAGAGATACCGTGGCCCTGGCCTATGGGCAACTGAAGGAACATGGGTGAGTTTTAGTCAGTAAAAGTCTTACACGCCCTTCCGCTCCACCCTAGAGCGGGCAACGTCATGTGATGATTTCCCAACGAGAAAAAAAAAACTCAGTTGCAAGTAACTTTACCTGAATGTTAAAATGCGGACTGACTAACGACCACCTGGTGTAGTTTGAACTTTGACCATTGCACAAATAAAAAAAAATCCCACGTAATTTGCATGCTTACAGAAATTGAGTTATTGTGAGAGATAACAACCACTGTATTATTTACTATCAAACTCTACGCCCAAACAAAAACAACACAAACTTCAACCATACGATTCACTTACACGAAGAATAGGGTCCTCAAACTTACCCAAATTTTAGTAATAAGCTTCTAAACTAACACACTCGACCTTGAGGTTCGGCGAATGGTAAATATACCGTCCCTAGTTTTGCTTGAGTAGATATTTTTGTATATCGGAACCGTGTTAGCATATTTTCTTGGTATTACAAATTCAGAAGGTACACTTTCTTTTGTATTGATTTTATATTGATGGAATACTCATCTTGTGTTGCCCTTGTCGAAAGATATTTTGGGTATAGAAAGAAATCGAATTACGTTATTTGGATCACGTAAAGGAAATACAAACAAGTAAAATACTTTGTAGAATAATAGACTTTTGTGGTTGTACGAGGCCTAAAATGCTCCTATCTCAGCATTATTCTGCGATAATTAAAAAATAAATACCGTAATATTGGTATTCTGATAGAGCCGGTTCCTCAATGTCAGAAAGTTAGATTTTTTCCTTATATGTCTACCACCTTTTTTTGGATGGGAAATCATCAAATGACTTTTCTCGCTCTGGACGGAGCGGGAGGACGTGTTAGACTTTTACTGACTAAAACCCACCCGTGTTCCTTCAGTTACCCATATGCTAGGGCCACGGTATCTCGTTTGAACAATCTCGCGACCCTGGCAGGCATCGGTCCTAGCAGACCCCTTCAGTGCTGCTGACATCTCTTTGATGCGTGCGTGGAACACTACGCAGCGTCGACACGGGCCTGGTCCTTACCGGGCGGCGAGCTATGCATTACTCGCCGCCCGCAAGCTTGCGCCTACATGTCTACCACATTATGTAACCACTGCAGGATGGCAGACAGACATGGCGCAAGGCGAAAATTACGGTTAATCACACCAAACTGTCTGAATGCGGAAGGCGAAGGACAGGGTATGGTGGCACAGCCTTGGAGAGGCCTATGTTCAGCAGATGATAGGTTGACTTGATTGATTGATTTGACACCACAGAAAACTTTGCGACCTGAGGGGCAAATCTGGTATTTCTAATTTGTTTTTATTTTGTATTCTAATCTTAGTCTTAACCTGTCAAAAATACCTCTAAGTTACTTAAAATGTAGGCAGGATTTGACATTGATTGTAGTTGCGGTGAGAATATAGCTACATTCTGGAATTGTGTAACTACGGAAATTGACCCTCAACGTAAATAGATTTTGCCTTAAAATATAAATTCGAGTACAGACGCCAACACATCAAGCTAATACAATCTGTCAGATTTCTTTGATAGATTTTCGACTTTATTTCTAGAGCATTAGGTTCAAGGTTCATTGGGAAAAATTGACAGTTTCGGGTAGCTTGACCTGGTGGCGTTTGTACCTACGTCTAACATGAGAATATTAAGAATGTCTATTCCATTTGGGCTAGCAACGTCGCAGTTCTCGTGGGTTTTCGTGATTATTTCATTATATATAAATCAACTTACTATTTTTTTTCAACCTTGCACTAGGTCGTTAGTGTTTAGAGTTATTTTCAACATTTACTCTTGAATAAACACATTCCATCGTAACAAGTACAGCACTGCCGGGGTCGCGAGATAGTTCAAGCGAGGTACCGTGACCCTGGCATATGGGTAACTGAAGGAACACGGGTGGGTTTTAGTCAGTAAAAGTCTAACACGTCCTCCCGCTCCGTCCAGAGCGAGAAAAGTCATTTGATGATTTCCCATCCAAAAAAAAGGTGGTAGACATATAAGGAAAAAATCTAACTTTCTGACATTGAGGAACCGGATAAAATAATATATCATACAAACTTACAATTATCAACGATCTGGTACTTAGCTGGAATAAAAATGTACTTACTAACTTAACAGGAGAATCTATTTGAAATGCGGCGTTGCCAGCCCGCTCAGGATGAATACTATATTCGATTTTAAAGCAACACCTGAACGTACTAACGATTCAATCCACGAGGTCTAATAATTTCATTTATGTCAAACAATTCAATTGCAGTTTCATTACCTTTAAACAAAACATCAAATTAGTTTATAAGTAAAAATTTCCCATGAAAGTTTTCCTACTCAAATGACATTTTCACAATTTCTCAAAAGATTTGCACGAATTTAAACATATCTTAAAAACATCAAGATGTATGAAACCACTACGTGGCACGGATTTATTGTGACCTTACTATCCTACTAGAATATTTATATAGATGTTTGGATGTTTGTAAAATAAAGATGAGTGTGGCACACAGACAGCTTATAACACAAAGGATAGTTTTCATCCCAATACTACGTTTTTTTGGGTTATTTTTAGATCTCTACGCGGTTGAATATTTAGGTACAGTAACAAAGTTTAAAATGAGAAGGTAAGAGCAT
Organism: Aporophyla lueneburgensis; assembly: GCA_932294355.1. Classification (NCBI taxonomy): domain Eukaryota; kingdom Metazoa; phylum Arthropoda; class Insecta; order Lepidoptera; family Noctuidae; genus Aporophyla; species Aporophyla lueneburgensis. Next base: position 31,766,476 of record OW028737.1, on the reverse strand, counting down.
TGAATCAATCTTGCACACTGCGTTTTAACGATGTCAGAGCATTTGGACCAGTACGGTAACACAGTCGTTATGATAATAGCTTTTGGAATAACATGTCTGTATGTTGCTAATTGTCGAACAAACTGAGTATATCATCTATAAATACAGTCATCTACATCTACAATTATCTACATCAACAGCCACACTTACTTATTTTTATTAAGTTTTTTTGTTAGTAGTAAGTAATCAATGGAACTGCTCTAGTCGGAATTAAAAAAAATGCATTTAGTAGCACAATTCAGGTGGAAGGTTGTAAATGTAACATAGGAGCCAGATAAAAACAAAAAGAGTCAGAAAGAATGCTACGCGTAAATTAAGGCGATTGGATACAACGCGATGGGTTAAGGGCCAAAATTTCATGTGAACAAAGTCGCGGGCATAATCTGGTAAAATATGTTCCATCTAGAAATAATTATTATCCTGTTATTAATGGATTCTGCAATTATAGAGCATGTACACTATATCTGCGCAGGTACATGAAAAATCAAGACAAGGCACAGTAAACATATTAGCATTGCGGTACAGATTTCCTCATGAAATTTTCCTTCGACATACATGACATACAACCCATTTATCATCGTTAACATGTTTTAGGCAGAGACAACCTGTGGCAAATATTAGAAAGAAAGATAGACAGAAAATACGATTGTAAGGCACGTGTCAGTGTACAGAGGTAAAATAACTATGAAGGGTATTGGGATGTTTCGACTCAAATAACAAAAGAAGTCCAAGTACTTATTTAAACCACGTACCTCCCATAGGTCGACAAAAGAAAGGGTCTTTAGTATAGTCAATAAACATTTACGAGAAAGATGCTTAATAACACTCTTCTATTCAAATCCATATATCAGACAAGAGCCCAAAGGAACAAATGCCTACAACCTCGCGCGTGCATGCCGTTTGCATCCAAATGATCCTTAAACTCTTTATTATATACTGGTTTTGGGCCTTATATCACTTCTATGGGATCTATTCATGACCATTTGGCATGTTAGTATGGGCAAGATGCAATACTTTTTTGCCAACATGGAAATAAGGGTCTGATATCATCGGGAATCAGGGGATCATGTGTGAGAATCTTAAATGTTGATCTGAAATATAACGAAGAATGTAGATAAAAATGTTTGTTCGCAATTTGCTGTTCCCCTCAAAGTAAGATGGTAATTGTTATTGTTCATATCTCACAGAGCCTCACCTTGGAGGCGGTAGTAGTATACAGCCCGCCGTGCTAGGAAGCTAAGATGGCACGAAGGTGTCGATACAGGCTATATCCCACGCCAAAGGCCTACCCAACTTCCAAGGCATTATGGTCGATCTGTCTGGATCCTTCCCACCGTCGTAGGTCAAACCATTGTGTTCTAAAATAACTAGCACATAAGCGGTGATAAGAGCCCAACAGATGATGTCATTAATGCAGGCGTACCAGTCCAGCCGACCGGCCCTCTTTTGTCAGGAAAGTCCATAGCATCCGAGGCCGTCGACTGTTTCACCGCACTGACAGCGATGTTGAGCTCCACAAGGAGTGCCTAGGCGCAGGCTGAGCGGGAAAGTTTTGCCACTCGGAATAGTATCTATATTGGGTGATATTACTGCCTAAAGCCAGAAGAATTAAGTTTTATTATTTTTATTTCTCGAATAATTTATGCATGAATTCGCCGTATGGCTACTCCTTATTAATTCAATTAATTATTAAAAGCAGTTATTTAAATACACTTGTATGTCCTAGAATTTTGTAATCAATATTTCAGCCACTTTCACTGAAGCTATCAGGCTGAAATTTAGCACACACGTTTGGTCTCTTGAAAATGCCTGGTTAAGAAGAAGCTTCTTTTATATTAAAGAAAGTATTTTAATTTAATTTTAACTGTTACTGTTTTATTTTTAATGAATATTGTGCAAAATATTTGAGCAAAAAAAAAAACAAAAATCTTTGTTACTTTTCAATTTGTCTTCTATAAAACGACAATTCTATTACCATTCAAATTAGAACAGCAAACTTGAAGATTGTTAATTTTCTTTACAATTACAAATTTTTAATACCCTTTCTGAGTAATTGGATTAACATCAAAGCTGAAAAATAAAACAAAGCTGATTCAGGGAAGGACACTACAAAGTTAGCAACGGTAATTGGATTAAAGTAATGGTTACTCAAAAACGCTGAAAATTGTTTCATGTAAAATTTTTGATGTCGGAATTTTGATTTTGTTGTAAGTGACTTCATTGAGCTTGGTTCATTAGAAACTTAATTAGGAGTAAAATGTTTGAAAGTGTTGTATAAGTCTGATGAGAGAATGTGAAACAAAAGAAATAAGTTTCAAAGATCAAATGACGTGGCATACTGAGGTTTACTTATTAACATAAACACGAGAAAAGCGTAGTACAAATGTGACTTTGTCAATGAATTTTATTTGACTAATGGGTTGGTCTCCAAACTACTGCATAAGCATTATGTACATAATCAGCCGATATAGTTCACATTGCTGGGTCACAAGCCTTCTCAAGAGGAACAGGGCCGTAATCTCCCACGCGGGCTCAGTGCGGGTTGCTAGATGTCACATCTCTTTGATTTTTTTATTCTAGGACATGTGATATTGGCAAGCATTGTATAAATCATGCCAATTCTGAAAACAAAACAATTTTTTCAACAAAATTGTCATGTTATTTAAGAGGTTGTTACTACTAATCATTATTTAAATCTTCCTCATTATTATTCAGATGTTCTAGATATTAAAGAGATACTCGCTGTATCCTGCTTGTCGTGTATAACTGAAGGAAATAGGTCGCTGCGTTCCCTGTTCACGAGGGGTTAATAACCTGTCTACGGACTGAAATATATGGAAGGGTTGTTTTTTTAAATATTATCTTCATTTTTGTATGGGCTTTGCTTGATATAGGAAACATTATGATTAAAATGGTTGTGAAATATTCTTCCGAAATTATACACGATGATTGAAAAGTTTAGTTACTTAAATTAAGTTCTCTTTACACTAAAAAATAAGCATTAAAACCGTGGAAGCAGTAAGCGATGCTTACGAGATGTGGTGTTTGTGGAGACTACTTCGTATATCATGGACCACCGTGAAAAAAATGTCTACTAGAGGGTCTCAACATCACCAAACAGCTATCTAAAATACGCCACGAGCGTGCTTTCAGCTTTTTCGAACATATTATTCATGGTCTGGAAAGGCTTATGTTACTGGGGCGGGTGAAAGAAAAATGCGGTCAAGACAAAGCACCGGCATGATGGTCAGACGCAATCAAGAGGGTTGAAGGAGGCGGCATCATCCGAGTGGTTCACACTGCTAAAGACCACATAACATTGGGACGCGTCATAATGTGTAGTCGCGATCCTCATGATTGAGGGAATGACGATGAAAAAAAAATATGCATGACTCATATTTGTTGCGAGTGAAAATGACCGATCAAAATGGTGATGAAGAAATGTAGATAGCTATTTGAAAGTCACTGAACTTTATAATTTTACGAGTGAACATGGTAATAGAGTTGGTTAGCTCAATGCGAAACATCGATCAGTTATCTTTCAAAAGGAAAGCTTTCAAAATAAGATTGATTGGATAGAGTAAAAGGAATTTGTAGACAATAATTGCTATTCAATTTTAATTTTTAAGACGTCCAATGCTGGGTGCATTGCGATACTGTAAACATAATATCGTATCACTGAACCCGATATTCTGTAGTTTTAGTATTGCGTACCAGATATTTGATACTTGACCAGGATTTCTAGATACCTTCCTAACTTTAAAAAAAATGCGCTCTTTAAAATGTCCATGGTGAAGTTAAAACCTTAAACAATGGAGGTTAAAGAATAGATTGCCATTATTACTGGTACCAGCAATGTATTTTTTTAAATTATATCACATGTTATAGCAAGCCAGTGGTTTAAATCCCATTTAAATTAACAAAATATAAAAATTGTCTTGAACGTTACTGATACTCATAACCAAAGTGTAGATTGGTAAAAGAAAGAAAGGTAGAATGACTCAAAAGAATGCAAATCAATAGTAAAAACCAGGTAATTGTTCTTTCTAGACGTTGCAACCAAACCAAATCTTCACCACATTATTGATGTATGAGCTGCTGCATAGCACACTCCTTGTAACACCTAGTTTGACTTAAAACGTCACGGATAGCTAAAGATGATGGTATTTTAAATAGTAAGTTTAACTATCACGTAGCTTATTTTACCTTATTAAATAGAAACAACAAAAAGTAATGTTCCGTGCTCGCATATAATGGATTACAAGACTTCACATACAATTAACAGAAAAATAATAAAGAAATCTGTGGACACACAGCGCTCCAGGCAAAATTATAAAAAAATAATACTTATACTTTCAATAATATAGTTGGAAAAGTATATAGTTTACTAATGGTAACATAATCTGAACAATATAAAGTATCAGGCAAAGTATGCCTAAACGTGCTTCATGAATGTTCTGTGAATGAGCTATGCAGTTCACAAACAGAAGGTCACAACCATTGAAATTAAACCTATCACATTAATTCTTCTAAACAATCGCACGACCGTCAACCAATCAGATCGATTGTTTCCATCCAATCGAACAGCGCCACCGGACCGTTCCAATCGGCCAATTGTTTCCTCATAATTGGGTCTCAGCGGGATTGGAAATTAGAGAGTTTTACAATTATCGCCATAGATAAATCGTGATTGCTTTTGTAAGTTTCAGCAAATTGATTCTGAGATTTAGGATCGGAGATATTTTACGTTGAACTTATCGCACTCTCTTATTAAGGTATCTTTAAAAGGACTACCTTTAGACGAAAAATCCTTGAAAGACGCTTAAATTGTAAGCTAAGTCCTACCTTAAATTGAGGAGTAATTAAGATTTTAATTTAATTGTAGATACTTGAAACGTTAATGAGTCCCGAGAAAAACGTATACAGGACTCATATAGGTGGATATAAATTAAAAAATATTGTGTAACAAACATTTTTGAAAAAATTTGGGTAAGAATACATTGATGACTGTATAAAAAAGTTTACATAAAAAGGAAAAGAAAATGGTATTAGCTGGTTCAAAGTCGGATATCTGTCATCACTCGTTTGATTTATGAGGTCAATGCAGGTTGATCTCGCCTTCGTAAACTCAAAGATATTGAATGATGTTTTATAGAAAACTAGCTGTGCCCGCGGCATCGCCCGCACGCTTGTCAGTTATCCCACGCGTCGTGCTACCGAAAAAACAGGTACTTTATGTTACTCCTTATATTGTCAGCTATCTGTCAGTGAAAGTCTCGTCAAAACCGGTCGAGCCGTTGCGGAGATTAACCGGACCAAAAATACATACACACAGAAACATAAAAATAGTATATTTTCATAATTACCTTAAATACTTTTGTATGCATGTCGTAAAAATCTGCTAGTTAGACGTTGTAAACAGACATTTCAATTTTATTTATTTGTATGGATGTAGGAATGGGACGAGCTGAATGCTAAAGTGTAAGTGAGTTAGGTTACATATCCTATGGTTGGAATGACGTGGAATATATAAAAAAAATAGAAGATGTGATTTTTTACTGAGACGTATTTATAGTTGTTCTACTAGTTTATTTAAAATAATAAACCAGTTGCTTTTATCTATTTTAATTTTACTGCGAACTCAGCCCTTTTACTCCCACATGTCATCATATACTCGTATGTGTAGATTAAAATGCAAAATGGCTTGTAATTATAAATTTACAGTGACGTCGTAAGGTCAGTCCCCTTTTAACTCGTCTACGGACAGAGAACGGGTGAAATTTAGCCTTGTCCGTCACTAAAACTAGAACAGAATAATGTCACTGTGAATTCTAAATACAGAAACATAAATTAATACTCAAATAAAATTACTAAGTGACATCAATATGCCGTTTTGATTAATAGTTTTTATAAAAATATGAAGAATGTTTTAATAAATAAACGTTACTATAATGTTGCTGACTATTTAAATTATGTATTTTAGACTTAATTAAAAAAAAAAAAATATTAACTATCTTTTGCCCGCCACTTCGTGCGCGTAAATGTCAATTATCGCTGACGCAGATAAGTCGCGGTATAAAAAGTAGCTTATGTCCTTTCTTGGGGTTCAAACTTACCCCGTACCAAGTTTCATCAATATTGGGTCAGTGGTTCTATCGTGAAAGTGTAACAGACACAGAAAATTACTTTCGCATTTATAATATTAGTATAGATTTTGTCGAAATTTAATCATTGTATTTGTACTCCTTTCTAGGCAAAACATGCTGAAATTTTATTCTTTTATAATCGTACCAATTGCCTTCAAACCTACACGTGCTTCTGAAAAAATACATGTATCTTATCTAATATTATGAATGACAATTGTGATTTGAGTAATCGAACAATTGAGTTAATTCTTTCTCCCAATTATGATCACCTTCGCAACTACCACTATAGCTTAGTACCTTCAACCCAATCGTTAGAACAACCTCATCTACAATTCCACCCCACTTAACACGAGTTTCCATTCCACTTAATTTCCCGAACCATACATAAGGCGACAAGTTCAAACAAGTTACTAGCGATACGCGTACCTAACTACATAACCCGTTTATCAGTCCATCAAATGTAGCTCCAAATGTCTTTTGTCAGTGATTGAAGTCCGCGTAAATTGAAACATGGGCCTAATCTAACCTTTGAAATAGTTCGTTGAACTGTCGAGGATTGATTGTTCTATTTCTGTATTGTGTGCGAGGTTATTGTTGTTACCTGGCCTATAATTGACCTTTAGAAATTTAACAATGGATTTCCGAGAATGACGTTCCTTAACTCCCTTTTATATCCTACTCACTCGATGAATGAGACTTGTGGCTAAGTAATAATAGCTGCACGGCTCGATTGATCAGGTTAAGCTATGTTTGCCGCGCTGGGATCGTGGATTGGTAACCATTTTTACATACCAAGACTCCCTCCGTACTTCGAAAAGCACGTTAACCTCTAAGTCCCTGAGATACCACATTTGGTATCTTGTTTACATCGTTTTTTTAATTGTGTCTGTAATTACGGTAATTGACCGGTTAAGCCGTTGGTCCCGGCTGTCATTTGAGGATCTTTGAAAGTCGTTACGGGTTGTCACAAGCCTGAACGTCTGACAGTCTTACCAAGGGATTTCGGATTACCCAGTAATTGGGTTGTGGAGGTCAGGCAAGCAGTCGCGTCATCTAAAATAAAGGAAACCGATCCCAAAATAGTTGGGAAAGGGTTAGCAGATGATGATGTTTCTGGTTTTACTGTGCGTCATGTTTGCCGCAAATAAACGTCGTATTTTCTTTCTTTCTTTCTTTCTATGACAGAGCAAGCGAATGAGAGATATACCGAAGTAAATTGTGCCGTCACGATACATTTGCTATAGTATGTGTTTATATCAATACCAGTGTATGTTAATAAAATTTAATTTAGGGATTAAATATTTTTTTGTAAATTGAGTTTGTTATTGCGCCGGGGATGCGTAGTAACAAAAGAAAAAGGTATTGGAATCCATGCTGCATTAACTAGTCTAAAGTAGTTATCATTTATTCATTTATTGATTACCAGTTTTTTATATTATGGATAGAGTCATAATGTCACTGGAGTTTTTTCAATAGATAAGTAAATAAAATTCTATTTCAAAATATAACAAAACAAAATCTATACCAATAACCGATGCCCGATATAAACACAAACAAAAACCTTTTTTGATATTAAAATCATTTATGATCGCCATTCCCATTACCATTATCCGATGCTAAAATCATTTATTCGTGCAATTAAATGTTGAAATATGCAAACGAGTATCATAAACTTACATCTTCTCTTTTGTTTCACATTTGGTACAAAACGACATAATATGCTATACATTGTCCAGTATAAGCTGACCTCTCATTTACACTGTTTAATCAGCGTAAAATATTCCCATTGCTGGCACTTCTCTCTGTGAAAGAGTGGGTCGTAATCTACCACTTGATTCCAGTACGAGTTGGAAGAAACATACCTTCGAATTATTGGTTTTAGCAGTATCAGATTTCGTCACGATGTTTTACTTCACCGTTCTGAGAGCAGTGGTAATGAAATGATATACAAAAAGTAAAGTACCTATGTGGGTTCGAACCTACGACCGTTAACTTATAAGTCGTGTTCGTTACCACTGGGCCACCACTGCTCTGAACAATTAATATTTTAGAACAACACATCGTTATCTCATGCCAAACTAGGCAGAGGCTGTACTATAGCAACCAGACAATTGATAATGTACTTATATATTTCTAAGTATATACATATTATAGATAAATAATACCCAGATACAGAACAAATAATCGTACTCATCACACAGAGATTTGTCCTGGGTGGAAATTGAACCCACGACATCATTCTTAGCAGTTAGGGTTACTAACCACTAGACTAACAGGCCAGAATTACACTGAAGTCCTATTATATGGGAGATCAGGTTATACTGGAAAGCATATAAAAATTACACAAATCCAGTCGGATATTCAGTATGCCGGATATTGAATGAGATTAGGTTTCCAATAAAACGGATTACGTGTAGGTTTTCATTTTGAATTTTATTTGATCAACGGTTCACAGGTCGCATTGAATGGGTTGTTTCGGATTGATATTAAAAATCCGTGTTACAAAAAACTGCGATACGTGATTTCATTAAAAGGTATTTTGTCAAGCACCGAAAAAGGACCCCACGTGTAGATATAGTACTACATAAAGACATTATCAAAATATCTATCGTGTGGAATTACTAACCGCTAGCCAACATATTATTAGCCAATATATACACTTTTGAAAAGTACTAAACTTTAGCAATTTATAACCATTCATAAAGTCGACTGTTTTTTGAAGAATCCACGTCAGATCACGTCTTTATTTCACCTTTCCTAAAAAAGGCATACGAAACACATTTTACATCGGCACATGCTTACAAAAGTATTCAGAAAAATGTGCGAAGGAAGGTCTGACCAATGAGGTGTTAGCACGTGTAACGTACGTGACGGTCGCTGTGGATATGTGAGGTCACCGGACTTATTGGTGAAATGGTGGCGTCCATGTCAAATGGAGAGGTGGAAGGGTAGACAAAGATATTCTGTTTGTTTTCGAATTTAATTCTTATGTTTCGTTTTTAGGCCCAGCATTAGGCTATGTTCACGGCCTCGAACGTAAAAACTGTTGTCTCTGTCAGTTTTTTCCGTCAGTCACTCCGCAAATCGCCTCGCGGTGACTCGAGGAATGCTCTGAACAAATTCTTCATTGTCATCAGGCACGCTCGCTACTAGGTTAAATACGATGGATGGTAAGTTCAGCCAGTTCCTTGATGTTCTCTTCCAGCGATGGCAGGAGCCGATGTCTTTACCCCACAGGGTACCCTTAGCGTACAATCGATTTTTTTTTTAAATTTTTTAAGCCCTGGCTGGAGGTCTTAATTACAGATTAAGCTGCCAACTATCTCTTAGGTTGACCTCAAAAAAAGGTAAGTTCTTACAATTGCTTACCACTTCACGGTTGCCAATACTACGCTTCATATTGGAAGACATCGCCTACCAGCGAAAAACTTAACATGAAGCTAACCCAATCTAAATTTAAAGTTTTGATCAGATAGCTTCAAGATATTTGCGCAGTCTTACAAATGTTTTATTTACCAACCTTAGCTATAAAGTACAGTTTGAAGTGCCAAGAGATAAAGAGTATTTAAAATACTTGACTGATGATGGCATGTGTAATAATTATATTCGAAATATTTAAGCATCATCATCATCATTTCAACCGAAAGACGTCCACTGCTGGACATAGGACTCCCCCAAGCACGTAAATCTTTAAGCGCCTTGCAATAAACCCACCATAATTTTCAAAATTAAAAATATGAACATCGTCGTCTTAATTAAATCAAAGAATGTTATAATGAGATCCTGCCTTCCTGTTATTAAGGTGTACAAGATACAGTTCAAAAGGAACGTGAAATGACCAGCTCCGGAACCAAGCCGGAAGTAATGGCGGAACCGCTGTCAAACGACAATGTCGAAGGGTCAAGATGCTGGACCGCGTTTATTCCGTCTCGTGTTGGGCGTGTTTTGCTGGCCCTGAGTGCCTCTTCAACTTTTGATAAATTCATTAACCAGTCAATTATCGTAATTACAGACACAATTAAAAAACCATTATGTCTATACCAAATGTGGTATCTCAGGGACTTAGAGGTTAAACCGATATTAGACACGTCACCTTAGTGAATGGTTTACTCCGGAATATTCATTTTTGTTTCATTCCAATTTCACACGATACCAATAAAATTACATTGGAATAGATGTCAATTTTACCCTTCCATTTCGTTTTTCAATCATTCGGAACTCGAGTGTCGAAATCAGACATGGTTGGATTGATTCATTAATGATACAATTTTCCACTTTTGATTTATTTCATGTACACGAACGTCACATGCCAAATGAAAGGCAACAATAGAATCATGTGTGCTAAATATTTGATCCTTGACACATTGTAACTTTATTTTTTATATGTAGTTTAAACTTCTCGCACACAATAAGGTAAACTGGCGGACTTAATGACTTAGTCATTCAATACTATTCAAGGGTGGTGTAGATTTCTACACCGCCCTTCGTGAACTGGTAAGATAGCAGCCGCTCTGTATAAAAAAAGTCACCACTTATAAGGCAATTTAATGAATTATGTATATATTATAAATTAGATTACACAAGTACACAAATCCACAAAAGCAACTCACAAAAGTAACTCTGTCTGTCTGTCTCACTTTCCTGCTAAAACTACTAAACCGAATTAGATGAAATTTGGTACACAGATAGTTTAGAGCCTGAGAAAGGACATAGGCTACTTTTTATCCCGGTAGTACGTACTACCGGGATAAAAAGTAGCCTATGTCCTTATATATTAAATATCCCGCGGGATACTTTCCAACCTCCACGCGGGCAAAGCTGCTGGCAAAAGCTAGTAGGTTATAAACTAAGAATACACAATCATACACATTTACTTTTATATTATAACTTTATGGTTATTTTTTTACTTTTGTACTCGGATCCTTTTATTATCATGGATCCTTTGATAGACATAGTGTCAATCATGGTAACGCGCTGGTATTGCATGTGCACTTGGCCGTAAAAATTGAACATCCAGCCTAAAACCCGAATGCCACACAAATGTGATTGATCTAGACTACGCTCTATAAAGCCGGACTATTTTTTCATTTTTGCTTTGACGACCTGGTGATGTAGTTTGATTAAACCAATCATGACTAATTTGTATAAAATTGGTTTGATCACCATTAACATCATTTTCTGGACATAGACCTCCTCTAAAGACCGGCACTTCGTTCGGTTCTTTGCTTTTCGCATCCAGCAGATTCCTGTGATCTTCACCAGAGGGGTAAATGCGTAACTGGCTATCAATAGTAATCGGTTTCATTTTCATAGTTAAATAACATTCATTGCGTTATTTACGTTGCTGTGCTGACAATTTATTCGAACAAATGATGTAATGAATTACAAATAATCTTCAATAAGATTCAGATTCTGAATGATAGTACGTTCCACAATTAGAGTGCAGGTCATCGGTCCACCACATGAAAGGCCTTCCAACGCTACAGCTTTTAGTACGCGGTCGCTTCGCTAGAACCATTCGACTCCCACCCTGTGACAGACGGACAAACACCACCACTCCTTGGCACCCTTTTATTTTTTGTTTTTTTTTTGGATGGGAAATCATCAAATGACTTCTCCCGCTCTGGGCGGAGCGGGAGGGCATGCCAGACTTTTACTGACTAAAACCTACCCGTGTTCCTTCAGTTGCCCATGTGCCAGGGTCACGGTATCTCTTTCGAACAATCACGCGACCCCGGCACCTCGCGCTCGGCTCCTCGGACCCGGCACTCCTTGACACCCTTTGGATATGGAACACTCACGTTTCCAGTAAGTAAAATCTCGATAATAGTTAGTTTTCTACAAGTCCAAAGTGTTGATTCAACGCCCAGTGGGTATAATATCGCTAACATCAACAGGAAAACGTTTGTTTATTAGTTTCGAAGGAGGAAAGATAGTTTCGGAAGTATCGAGGACTCGTCATTTGATAGTATTGTAAAGGAAAAATATATCCATTGATATAGAACTCGGTAAATGGCCCCGAATTTGTTGTTGGGTACTGAGTAACTAAAGGAAAAATATTTAACAAAAAAGCTTTGAGGAAAAAAGGCCTTTAATAATATCGAATCAAAACTAAAAATCTACAACTCAGTAATCTCAGTAAGGTATTTCTGGTGTACTGAGTTGGTGTCCAAAAAAAGTTTACATATATTATGAATGTTATTTGACGTAAATGTCTCAAATAGTGTTAACCGGTAACTGGGTTGTGAAGGTTACATTGGCAGTCGCTCCATGTAAAATCTTGTATTCATCTGCATCCAGTTAGACTAGCAGTCCACTCCTGCATAGTTGGAGAAACGCTTGGTAGATTTATTGATTTCAGAAATGGATTATGAGAAAACGCGGGTACACTTCAAAGATCGCGAAAAGTATTTTTATCCTATCCTACTAGTATTATAAATCTGAACGTTTGTATGTTTGTTTGTTATACAATCACGCAAGAATGGCCGAACGGATTTGGATAAAATTAAGTACACATATTTTTTTATACCTTGAGTTAACACATAGAATACTTTTTATTTCGGTAGTATGCTCCTATGGTTAATTTTCAACCTCCACGCAGGCGAAGCCACAGCAGAAGCAAGTATTCTAAGATAAAAGTAGATGAAATAAATTACCTCTACTCCTTGTTCTTCAGTAAAGCAGTGGGAATGGTCAACGAAATAGCCCAACATGTTAGGAGCATTAGAGGCACATAGATACCCGGGAACAAGACTCTCCACTTCGTGTACACCGATTGCTTACAACTTGTAAAGGATACTGTGTGTGCCACAAATTCTAACTGTTCTTGGTAAAACGTTACGAATGTATACCATTGAGTCTTAGTAGTACTGACGGTGAATTTTATTAATCGTATTGAATATGAAATTGATGATATTTAAATTCATACTGACTATGAGTTATAAGTTATATGGTGTTAAAATTAGGAAGTATCCGAGTATCGAATAAAATAATCTTTCTATGATATTTTGTTATTTAAAATTAAGATTTTCTTTTGCATTGTCTCACTAATTCTACTTCATCATCATTCGTTTCTTTCATTTCATCTCATTTATAATTTAATTTAAAAATTAATCTATTTCATTTCTGCAAGTACATTTGAACTATACTAACACTTTTATTGTCAATCATATTTTAAAATCTAGATGAGGCTGCGTTACTATCTGACTACTCTGCGAAGAAGGGCTGAAACAAAACTCAGAGATCACAGTCTCTTTTAAAGTCCAGTCAAACTTAGTCATATCACGTGAAGACCACGTAGATTGGTAAGTGAAATGGTTGTTTGAGCCACACAGAATGAGTGGCTCTACTCACTCAGTGCACGTATTTATCAATAATTATGCAGCTCGACTCAAAACTTTAGATATTTAATGTGTGATTGACTGGGAATATTATGTCATAGAAATACTACAACTATACAGAAGTCAATTCTTGTACCAATATAAAAAAATCTAATGGAAATTGTAATCTTGTCAAAAAAGTTACAAAAATTTAGGTAAATTCGAGATTTTTGGACTTCTTGAGTCTTAGTTTAGATTGCGAATCTTTCTTAAAAATACGGATATTACTACTCAAAAGTCAATGATAATGGACTTTTAAAACTTCAAATCACACTGCATCAATCCTTTCTTCAATATTAATATTATGCGGAATATTAAACGCAAATATGGAGAAGACAACTTTGAATACACCACTCGACAACTAATCGAGCTCAAACAGAGGAAACGCAAGTCAAAGCTTCTTGCAACTCAGTCAAGCAAACACAATGATAAAACTAGACTTGAACATAAACTTGAGGCATACATAGACATACGGACGGAAGATTTATAAGACGACAGACAGCCAGTTTCTGAGAGACTGTATATTAAACATTTAGGTTAATTTATTTAACATTTGATGTATTTATTTACCTATAACTGTTGTGATTGACAGTATCGATCATCTAATCACAACAGATGACGATTTATACAATAATACTTTTATTTATACAATTAGTAATATAATATTAATAATGTACCTTATTAAATAAAATTCATATTTTAATTACATTAAAAAAAAATGTAATATGTTACTGAATTTTCATTTTATTTTATGAGTGAATTGTAAATATTTTGTTGTGCCTGTTTTGGTTTGCCTGTTTTTAGTACAGCCAGTTTAGTTCAGAAAAAATACAAACAAACAACCCTCCCACACTTTCAAAATAAACACAGAACATTTCATAAGAAAATATGACGCTCTACAAATATCACCGGTACAAGGAAACCCACTCGGCGGCGTCCATTGCTCACGACTTGTAAAGATGTTCAAAATTGGCTTTTAGTGGAACTGGAGAGTGATACTGAGTAATAAGGAGAGTATTAAGCTTAACCCTTAAATGCATAGTGATGTAAATCTACATCGCATGTCTAAAACCTCATATCTCTTTATGTAGCCATCTTTGGTATGTTTTTTTTTTTTTAATTTTAATTTTACCAAATGTATTTTATCGTTTACGAACGCATGTCAAATGTTTGACAGTTTATTTTTTTTATCTGTGACAATTTTCATTGTTGGCGCGCAACCTGAGTACAACTTCATTTCGGCGGGTGTTATAAATTACGATTATTTTACATTAAAGTTTGAAAAATATACAGGAAAAATTGTTTTCGGATAGAAACAAGGTAAGAGTAACAAATAGTATTTACAGTTTTGTTTATATTGATAAATTTATGCAAGAAAATTTTACCTTTTTTTGTGATGTAAAAATACATCAATATGCAAAATCGGTTCTAATTTTGTTCACTAATGCTAATGTTATTTTGTGAAAGAGTTTTATTTTTGCTGTTCACATTTTTTTAGTATTTTATGTAATTGTATGATTGTTTTAATAATTATATAATTACAGTGTGGCTAAATTAGTTTGCATATCAATTTCTTACCAGTTGACGTTTATATTTTCACAGAATGTCTCGGTCATTACAAAATAAGGATATAGAACAACTCTTAGCTGCTTTAGAAGACGGCAACGTTTCTGATGATGGGTTAGAGAACGAGAATGATGACGAGGATCAATTTTACACGAGCTCTAGAGAAATTATATTGCAAGATTTGACGGAAGAAGATGACACGATAGGTGAACAAGAAACCACTGAACACGAACTTGGTGCAGATAGTGACCCACCTCTTGTTGAAGATAATCCTGAGCCATCTGTTCCAGATGAAGGTCAACAGAACCCAATCAATTTATTTGATAGACGTAGCCTTATCTGGAAAAGAAATTGCTTGACCTATGATGCCTCTCAAATTTCCCACGAACCCAGCCCATTAGATCCGAATATAGCCAATCTAGATACGCCTTATAGATGTTTCCACCACTATTTTACTCCTGATTTTCTCCAAAGAATTGTAGATGAAACTAATCTCTATGCCATTCAAACAAACCCATCGAGTTCGTTCGTGATAACTGTTTGCGAATTACAAAAATTCATTGGTATTTTATTATATATGTCGGTTCAACATTTCCCTAGTGTGCGTTCTTGTTGGCACGAAAAATTTGGTTACGAACTTATAAAGAACGCTATGCCGGTGAATCGTTTTGAGGTCATAAGAAGTATGTTACACTTCAATAACAATGAAGAACATCTTCCGAGAGATCATCCAAATCACGATCGCTTACACAAGATCAGACCTGTAATAGACCACCTAAATGAAACTTTTTCATCTATTCCTATAGAACAACGCCTCTCAATAGACGAACAAATGTGTTCTACTAAAATAGGACATTTCCTAAAACAATACTTGCCAAATAAACCCCATAACGGGGCTACAAGCTATTTGTTTTATGTAGTCTCATGGGATACGCCTACCGTTTCGAAGTGTACTCGGGACAAGACGACACAAGAAATAGACTAGCAGATGAGCCAGATTTGGGAGTCACCAACAATGTCGTCTTACGATTAGTCAGAGTGATACCAAGAATGAGGAATCATATAGTGTTTTTTGATAATTTTTACACATCTTTGCCCCTGGCATACTATTTATCAAAACAAGGAATCCATTGTGTCGGAACTGTACAACAGAATAGATTGCCTAATTGTAGACTCCCGGACAAGAAGGATCTTATGAAGACGACGATTCCTAGGGGAACTTATGAGGAAAGAATTTCTCACCATGATGGTGTTGACTTTTCAGCGACGGTGTGGAAAGACAACAAGATTGTAACTTTGTTGTCTACTTATATTGGGTCGCAACCCGTGGGCAATATCTGTCGATATGATAAACGACTAAAGCAAAAGATCAATATCCCTTGTCCAAAAATTGTACAAGAGTATAATATGCACATGGGAGGAGTGGACTTGATGGATAGCTACTTAGGTCGCTATCGTATCAGAGTCAAAAGCCGCAAATAGTACCTCCGCCTATTCTATCATCTACTGGACCTTGCCGTGATAAATTCGTGGATACTTATGAAAAAAAACCTCAGTGCAAAGGGCATCCCAAGCAAACAACTACCAAATCTTGGTCAGTTTCGCAATGATTTGGCTGATGCTCTTTGCAATGTGGGATCTCATAGTGGCAATAAGAGAGGCCGGCCTAGTAATGGCTCATTAGAGCAAAGTTTACAAATTAAGAAACCTAGAGGGTCATCTCATCCTTTGCCGTCATTAGATGTGCGAAAAGACGGCGTTGGTCACTGGCCTATATTTTCAAATAGATTGAGGTGTAAAATCCCACTTTGTAAGGGTACTACACAGTGGTCTTGTAGTAAATGCAAAGTTCCTTTGTGTTTAAACGCAAAAAATAATTGTTTTATGAATTTTCATGTTTTATAATGTATTTAGAAATATTAATTTTATGTTTGAAATATTGTACTATGTGGACAATACATTTGTAGAACTTAAGGAGCGATTGTTCATGATGATGTAGAAATACATCACTTACTTTTTTTAATTAAAAAAAATATATTATATAAATATTTTTTTTTTTTGTATTTTTCCCATTTACTACACACCTTTTCCGATTGATTTCAAATTTTATTTATAAGAAATAAAAATTCATGCATTAAAGGGTTAAGTAGAGGTCATTTTGGGATATACGGTGATCTTTGAGAATGTGCAACTGAATTAATTTAGAATTATTAATACTGACATT
The DNA here is from genome assembly GCA_932294355.1 of Aporophyla lueneburgensis. Classification (NCBI taxonomy): domain Eukaryota; kingdom Metazoa; phylum Arthropoda; class Insecta; order Lepidoptera; family Noctuidae; genus Aporophyla; species Aporophyla lueneburgensis. Next base: position 31,749,122 of record OW028737.1, on the reverse strand, counting down.
AAATTATTTTGACATTTTAATTATTTTGACATTTTAATTATTTTGACATTTTAATTATTTTAACATAATAAACTTTTTGACTTATTTAAAATTACTTTGACATCTGTACGAACTTTGACGTGTCAATTGTTCAATTTATTTTCTACTAGCTTTTGCCAGCGGCTTCGCCTGCGTGGAGTTCGGAAATTATCCCGCGTGAACATACTAACGGGATACAAAGTAGCCTATGTCCTTTCTCAGGCTCTAAACTATCTGTGTACCAAACATTTAAATCGGTTCCGTAGTTTTAGCAGGAAAGCGAGACAGACAGACAGACAGATAGACAGACAGCGTTACTTTTGAATTTATAATATTATAAGTGTGGATTTGTATAATTGATGACATAATAATGCATGATTTTAGTAAATGATAATTTGTAATCGTCATCTAGATATTCACACCATATTTGTACGCCTCCTGGCATAACATAGCGTTCTTTTATCAACAAAAGATCTGTATTTTTTACCTATGTTAACAAATAAATAAACCGAACTGAACTAAAACTTATTTTTGATTCTGTATTATATCAAATCCCCCCCGGATTTGATATAATACAGAATCAAAAATGACTTTAAATAACCCCCTCAAATGGGGCCTTTGTCCAACAGAGAACGTCATTGGTCTGAAATATGGTCATTGGTCTGGATAATAAGACGGATCAGGTGGTACGGTGGTGGTGGTGGATCATTATTAGTTAGAAATACTAATAAGTTGAGTATGTGCCAAGTTTTGTAAAAAATATACGGAAGGAATTGCCAAAAATAAAGGAAATATTTACAGTAATCTCACTTTAGAAACAAATTATACTCAAATGTATGTGTGCCTTGTTAATTAGGCACTAATACAATCAGTAACCGTTCTATTTATAAATCCACTTACTTATATATGTAAACGTAAAACATAGACTTTTATAACAGAAATAAAACATTCATTCAACCGTGAACACTTTAAAAGCACTGGATGAATTCAAGTCGAAATTACAATTTTCACACTGTACACTAAACCGACAATGTTAATATTTTAAGCGCTAGATTTTAGTTTTAGTGAAAGCCAGAAATACATACATGGTGATGCTTTTTATTTTGTTCGGTAGTAGCTTTCACGACCCGCGGCCCCACCCGCATGCATGTAAGCCCAGTTTTATTTATGTTTGTAGATTTTCTGACTTTTCCAGCAGTGAGTATGCCATGTTTTTCAGTTCAGGCCAGCCACGGTTTGATATTTGTTTATTATATCTGCTGGCGTTTCTCTGAGTTTGGGAACTTTACTCATTAACTTTACATCATTTGTAAGGACCTCTAAATCTTAGAACTCTGTTGAAATCAATATGAAGTCTAATTGATACATTTCCGAATGATTTTATGCCGTTGATGTTACGGTCAACAAATGAAAATAATTGTCATGATATGTAGTCAAATAAAATGTTGCCAGCAGAGACTTCAAGGCACGCGTTCAAATGCATTTTTAAGGTACCATACCCAGAGGGTGCCAGCGAGACCCTATTACTAAGGCTACTTTGTCCGTCCATCTGGCAAACGGTACTTTAAAATTTCGCAAACTGTACTCTACATGGCCTCTTTAATTGCAAATAAAACAAAATAAAGAATCCTCAGCCAAGATACTAGTTTTTTTTTGGCGGTTTTTCTCGACCTTTATAATGGCAAGGAGTTATTGTTCAGTGGTGAAAAATTGATCGGCCTTTCAGAATATGGCGTAAGACTAAAGTACTTATATGTCTATTCCCTTGGGGATGAATCATTTATGATCCGTTATGTTTTCTTTGCAGAAACACCAATACAAGGAAAAGCATAAGTAAACAGGAAGCTAAAAGATTCAAACGTAGAGATTTTTCTTTGACACATTGATAAGAGCGCACATTAATCATACCAATACATACAGTGACCATATTTCCGTCATGTCAACTATGATGCCACACAATACTCCACCGAAGAAACAAAACGTTACAAATAAGGAAAATCTTGATACATAGATCACAAATATGAGAGCAGTAATCAGACAGTGGAAACTTGTGTTTGTGTAAATTATTGCATCATCGTTGTTCTCAGAACTGTGAAGAAAAACATCATCGTGAGGAAACCAGCATTTTTTTTAACTAAAAAATCAAAGACAAGTTACATCCACCAAATCGCTCTGTGTCCACGTGGTGGATTACGTCCGATTTACTCTAACGGAAAAAAGGCCCGTTTCAAAACAGAAGGAACATTAAATGTAACAAATCACCATAATTTGTTTACTATATCTTATACCTTTAAACGAGCAATTCTTGTTTATATGTATATATATATATATATATATATATATATATATATATATATATATAATCTGAATCTCAGAAACGGCTCCAACGATTTTCATGAAATTTAGTATACAGGGGGTTTCGGGGGCGATAAATCGATCTAGCTAGGATTCATTTTTATAAAATGTTGTTTTATTCGTGTTTTCAATAACAACTTTATCGATAATCAACTTGAACATAAACTTATTATTTTAAACACAATTTACCAAAAAATACCTACCGAGCAATGCTCGGTCAACCAGATATTAAATATTGATACAGTAATACCAAGAACAATGTTATGGATATCAGTTACACGGGGATCATTAATCTTATACCTTTAAACGAGCAATTCTTGTATATATGTATATATATATATATATAATCTGAATCTCAGAAACGGCTCCAACGGTTTTTTATGAAATTTAGTATACAGGGGGTTTCGGGGGCGATAAATCGATCTAGCTAGGATTCATTTTTATAAAATGTTGTTTTATTCGTGTTTTCAATTACCAACTTTATCGATAATCAACTTGAACATAAACTTATTATTTTAAACACAATTTACCAAAAAATACCTACCGAGCAATGCTCGGTCAACCAGATATTAAATATTGATACAGTAATACCAAGAACAATGTTATGGATATCAGTTACACGGGGATCATTAATCTTATACCTTTAAACGAGCAATTCTTGTATATATGTATATATATATATATATAATCTGAATCTCAGAAACGGCTCCAACAATTTTCATGAAATTTAGTATACAGAGGGTTTCGGGGGCGATAAATCGATCTAGCTAGGATTCATTTTTAAAAAATGTTGTTTTATTCGTGTTTTCAATTACCAACTTTATCGATAATCAACTTGAACATAAACTTATTATTTTAAACACAATTTACCAAAAAATACCTACCGAGCAATGCTCGGTCAACCAGATATTAAATATTGATACAGTAATACCAAGAACAATGTTATGGATATCAGTTACACGAGGATCATTAATTCCCATTAATGATTCGACGAACATTGTCGGTCAATATAATGATTTGACGAACATCGTCGGTCAATAAGTCCCGGAATTACGTAATTGTGAAGCTATAGTTGAACGCGTATACAAGTAATGGAGTAAGTATTTCAAGAATTCGTAGAATAGAAGCAATAAAGTATTTTACTTATACGAGGCATCTCAAAATAAAAATTTGGTGTAGGTAATTGTATTCCATGTAGTGCTGGACGTAAAGAATTACACCATCCCATTCCTGTGGGTGTCATAAGAAGCGATTAAAGCACTTACTAGAGAATCGGCAGAGGCGTTCTTTGTGCATTTTACCAACATACGGTGATCGCCAAACCCAACTGTTAAGCGTGGCGATTATGGCAAGCCTACCCAATTTGGGGAAGGCCTATATCTAGTGGTGGAAGTTCTAGGCTGAAATTATGATGATGAAGGATTCTGATCGTACGAAAACTATTCACCACTTTGAAGATTACCTATAGGCGACTTATGCTTATGCTTGAAAAACAAACAAAGCAATACAGTCCAATTTTATTCAGACCACATCCCTTATAGTTTTCAATGAAGCGAACTATAAACTACACAATTTATAGAACAAATGTTAGTAAATCTCACAAGCATCTCTATAGAGAACTAATAAAACGACTGCAATAAAACATTCCCTTGAATATATTACGGGATTTTATTAAAAACTAACACGTTTTACGATTCTTTAGCAGAGATTTGTTGGAGATAATAAAATGTAAAAGTTTATGGCTCTTGTATACGGCTAGATTTTTCGGGTCAAATAAATTGTTGCGAACGTGCGAGGAGTTCGGAATGAATTATGTAGTTTCGTTAGTGATGATGGAGATGTAACTCAGATGAAAGTTTTTTGTATTTTTTTGGAAGAGGGGAGGAGAGAAAATGAGAAATTTGTATGGAGAGTTATATTTGACACAGATTTTTATTTTTAAAGAAAGTTTTGTTAAGATCAATGAAATATAAGAAGTTTTTTTTTTATCTGCTTTTCATCTTAAAAAAAATGATATAATTATCTCATACAAAGAAATTTCATGCTCGTTAGACAAGTCCATACTTAATTCGAAGAAATGGTACGTAGAACATTTCATAAAACAAACATGAACGTTCTGGCAAAATAAAAAGCGATCCAATTATATCCTCACTTTTTAAGGCACGAATTGACAAAAATACTTAAACCTTCATTAATAATAGAAGATCATCTCAATCTTCGATTTAAATCGAATTCGGAACGTGCAAACTGTTTTATTTTTAACTGGAATCGATTTGAAAACATTATTACTAAGGGAACGCAGAATTACTTTTCCCAAAACCATTTTGTATGTTTTTTCTGCCATTTGCATTTTCGATTTAAATCGTTAGCAGTTCAGAGCGCGATTCCGAAATAAACGAATTTTTAAAATGTTCGTATCGAATTTCAAAATTTGGTCACCGTTTTAATTAAATTCGGAGTTCGATTCGAACTTTTTAAAATTGTAAATTAAAGTTTATGGAGGGAAAACTAGCCAGGCGTAGGCGTACATACGTCACATAGTATTTTTAATAAGCGATGCGCACTTTACTTCTGAACACCAAGTGTACAAACTTGCTGTGAATGTGTGTGTCATGTTTCGCTTCGTAAGATAAAAATACTGTACGAGCTTTTCATAAGATTTTTTTGCAAAAGTGTCTGGTTAGTTTTTAGTTTTGGGTTTATGTCAAAAAAGTTTTGATCTGTATTTATTCTAGTCAAAAGAAAACATTTCACATGATTTTCCAAATAAGTTGTAGAAAAAAACCTATCGTTCTATTCTAGAAAATTTCTATAAAATATTCACGTAACTATTATTGCTATAAAGCAGCACCGTATAAATATGAGAAATATAATATGAGAGAAGGCTTTTTCCTCTAGTTTGAAAATCTTCCATCAAACACAAAACAACACATGCCACCATAACGGAGAAAATTTTCCTTCATACAACTTATCCTATAGTCCCATCATCCACTTTGAAAACAAAACACTGTGCATAACGGATGTCATCCAAATCCTTAAAAATATGAAGGATTTGGGCCGCGGCTTGCAAACGAGCAGACTACAGAGTGGGTCCGCTGCCGGAATATTAATAAAGAGATCTTATTAATATTGATGATGTCACTGGAAGAACATGACAGATTATGTGTAGCTTTGTGTCGCTCAATCAGCGGACACAAGTTCCGAGGGGAGTTTTTCTGGAGGCTTGAAGTTATGATTACGTTTGGTAAGAGTTTGTCGTTGTAATTTTTTTTTTTGTTTCATTATCATTATCTTTGATTCAACTCATGAGATATTACTAGAGATTGAATGCATATTTATCGAAAGTATTTTTAGCAGCGAACACATTACTTGAATTGGCTTCTTAAACTGTTTTTTTTTTGTAAAAAATACTGGTACGTCTAAATAATTTAGTGAAAAAAAACCCACGGAATTTTTGGACTACCTTAACTATTTGATTAAATTAAATACTGTATCCTGGGCATTGGGCGTAAATTAATATTTAATTTTAATCACTAATTTTCGGTTTCGTCACTGAAATCTAACGTTAACGACTAGGAAGCGCATTATAAACTGAACTTCCGATCTCTGGATATGATCCATTATGATAACAATTCTAAAGATTACTTTGAAAACTGCCTGCTATGGTAGCAATTCACAGTAATCCTTAGAATGTTATAACGGTGTAAACGTGAATCAATATAAAAATAAAAAGATCAAAGGTTTTGATCCTTTCAGTTCGTTTTAGATGAAATAAAAACGAAACTCGACATCTGAAAATAGGTCTGGTTCAATCTATTAATTCGTTACGATATTGCTTGCCAATACACTTACAGAAAACCTATCCCATCTAGAATAAATCTCAAACAAATTGAGGCCGCGACCCGACTTGAATAGCTCCAATCAATGAATACTACTAGGAACATTAATGTCAAAGTGCTCAGTACACTCGCATTTAGCAAAGAATCGGTGCCAAGTACTTTTTTCGTGAGCCGACTCACTAATTGCTCGACAGAAAGATTTATGCACTCAATCGGCAATTGTGTTCAGAATTTTGTTTCGAATGTCTCAGTATTTTTGTTGCTTAATTCAGAGTGATTCAGTCCTTCGAGCCGGATTTTTCGTCCTTCTTCTTTCTTTATTTGCGTTGCTAACAATACTCCCAAATGATGCTTTGAATTTCGTTCGTCGTGGAATTTAAACAATGTTTCCTTTGTTTTACTGTATTGTGACGAAGATTTATGTACAGTATTGAACATGATATATTTATTTAGGGATTGTCACTTGTTCATTCAGTTAAGAAACGAGTAAAAGGGCGGCCACCCCTATATTCGTCAGTTCTTGAGGCTTTTATTATCAGAATAATCTTTATTTAAGCTTCACACAATGTGATGTAAAATGACCAAATTTCAATTCCAGCTTAAGCTTACGAATCGAAGAAAACAAACGGGATAGTGTACCAATTTACATTCATAAAATCAAAAACACACCGTATAAATGTCTTTAAGCATCTAAGCAACAACGTTACCCAGTCCCAACAGAATTGACTAGCGAAACGGTGAAGCTACTAATTAAGTAGGAAATGAGAAGCACGCGTGCAGACACAATGTGATTAAGTGTACGGAACCGTCTGAGCAGAGTTTTGTTGTGAACTTGCTCCTAGATATACCTATTGAATAGTGCGGCTCCAAGGACTCATTGCTTGTGGTTAAAGCGAGTACAGAACAGAGACTTCTGGTGCTTTGTCTTGGATGCTAACAGAGGCTGTGCTTGGAATAAAGGGTGTGTTTTGTATGGAGTCTGAGTATCTGAGATAATTATATATAACTAAAGTATTTGTTAGAGAGTCATCATCTTCTGCCTAGCTTTTTTCCAACTACGTTGGAGTCGACTACGATAGACTGGACTAGATGCAGCTAAGTACCAGTATTTTACAAAAAGCGAATGCCCAAGTCAGTTACTGGGAAAAATGTACCCTTGGACTTGTAAAGACTGTCAACGATCCAACGTGCTTTCCGAGGCATAGTTAGTAGTTAGTTAAGCAATTTAGTCATGTTATTAACAGAATTAAAAATGGACTCGACGATAGTTTTTTCTTCATTATATAGCATAACACAGCAATATATATATTTTGGGTGTTTGCTCATTGTTTTATAATAGTAAATCATTTGTTTCACCACATTGTATAGCAAACAATTTCAAATAATATACAGCCAAGCCATAGCCAGCCATTTTGTAGCCATATTACGTATGCGTGTATCGCACACACTTTTATTCTTTTCCCTTGCGGAATAAATAAATTACGTGCGGAGAAACATAGCAAGTTCTATGAGAACCTTCTAATGTTTTACAAGTCGATACTTGGTGAAATTGTGGGTGGAAATTGAGATATTCACTTCGACGGGAGGTGTAAATTTCAATTATTAGGTCTTGAAATATTGTGGGAGCTTCCAGATTTTGACGTCAGTCTTCTTAAATGCCTTATAATATGTCTTATAAGATTTTTGAAATAGATTTTAACACGCAACTATCCAAAGGCAGACGTGCGTGGAAAGGCTGGGAGGAAGACTCCCTAAGAGGACAAATGTGACCTTATTGGTAATGTTCCTCAGAAAGTTTAGGTGCATAGTACTTGCAACTGGCGTGCGTTTAAAAAACCATTAACCGTAAGACTTATGATCGTAAACGAGAAAACTGAAAAGCATAAAATAATAAACCTTAAAATTATGAGTCCGCGCTTTGAGTGATCCTTGTTCATTGATTTTTCAGCACCGACTCAAAATTTTAAGGTTTATTATTTTATGCTTTTCAGTTTTTCGGCGGTTTAATTTTTTGTTAAAAAGTTTTTATTTTATATTTTTTGTGGCTTTAATGTACTAATAATACTTGGCAAGGTATACCCTATCCAACACAAAAAGAATTATCAAAATCGGACTACTCTGTATAAAGTTATGCGTGTTTATACATTACAATCAGTGAGTGAACAATCAATCATCCCCTGTTTTCCGACCCTTAGGATTTGATTTTGTTTTCCAAATTTATATGGGACCACCTTAAGAGTATACTCTTTCCAATAGAAGAAGAATTTTCACAATCAGACCACTATGTAAAATGTTATGCATGGTCATACATAAAAAAATATATATATATATACTCGTCGAATTGATAACCTCCTCCGTTTTTTTCGTCAGTTGATAAAAAGATGATGTAAAGATTGTTGCAGATGGCGTTCTGTAGCTGCTGCCTTAGGAAGAAGGGGTGAGCTTATCTATCTACATGTGTACTTTAAACAGAAACAGGGCTCATAAAATAATATATTTCTTTTGAATTTGTGAAATAATCCAGTATAAAACAAACAAAACACCCCAATGTTGTGTTGAGAAGATCATCCCACGCTTGCTCACTGTGCTTTCGTGACTCATAGCTTGTCAGTTTTCTTTGTTATGTTTTCTTTTCACATTGAGTTAGTGATGGAACTGCAATAAATATCCGAAAAACTTTATTATAATTGCAACTGATTCTAACATTATCCGCCCAGGCATTTTCCAAATATGTTGGGGGCTGCTTCAAATCTTACCGTATGTAACTAAATACACATGCATTTTACATGGAGCGATGGATATCTATACTATATAATATTATAAAGCTGAAGAGTTTGTTTGTTTGTTTGTTTGTTTGTTTGTTTGTTTGATTGAACGCGCTAATCTCAGGAACTACGGGTCCGAATTGAAAAATTCTTTTTGTGTTGGGTAGCCTATTTATCGTGGGAGGCTATAGGCTATATAACATCACGCTACAACTAAGAGGAGCGGAGCAGTAATGAAAAATGTTGCAAAAACGGGGAAAATTTATTCCTTTTGAGAGTTTCCGTTGCGTGCGCTGCGTAAACGGTTAAAGTAACGCAAAAATAATGTATGACGGAATTGTTCCTCTTAAAAAGTTCTAAAAAAAAGTCCGCGAGAGCATATGTCTATCTTTTAAGATTGACTCACTATAACTCAAAAGGAGCGAGCAGCAACGAAAAATGGACGAAAACTAGCAGGCAAATCGATGCGACGGGAAGGGTCAGGGGAGCAAAAATTTGACGCGGACGAAGTCGCGGGCAGAAGCTAGTATGAGATAAGCCACTAACATCCACAACCCAATTACTGGGAAACACGAAAACCTTGGTCTTTTAGACTTTCTGGCTGCTATATGTATGCATTATAATAAAGTTTCGTCTCTGTCTGTATGGCCACGTTTCTTGTAACTACTCTGCAGATTTAGATGCGATTCTTAACTTAATTTATATAATGTATTTCAGTTAGTTTATGTTCTGGCATTATCATACATTAATACTACACTTCCAGATAATAAAGGAATTTCGATGTTTTGTGATGTTGTAAAAACCGTGTGAGGACGGCGTGGGTCCCAAGTTGATTTATAATTATTTATGCCAAGATGAAATTAAACATGGTTCTTAAAAATGGGATGATTTTCTCTTTGACAAAACAATTAAGTTCATTCATTTATTACAAAATATAAAGACTGAATTCTTAAACCACTACAACTAAGCTTAGCCCAAAACTTAAAGCATCTACCACAATACCCTAAAGCGAAACATGTTTGAAAATATACATTTAATTAGAATTACCAAAAGCATTGACCTCTTAACATCAAAGGATTCCACAAAATCTGGTTTATAAGAAAAAGGGCTCGAACATGACATAATTTAAAAGATTTTCATGGGGGCTGGCCAATGGGACCACCCATTGGCGTATCTGATAATCCCCATAAAAAGCTTGGGAATAACTTTAGTTTTGTTTTTGTTAAGCTAAAGTATATTTGAGATTTTGGTACTTATTGTTATCGCAGTTAATGATTGTTTTTGTCTGATTCAAAACGTAATGAAAAAGGGTGCTCACGTATCATCAGAGGTCGATTCCCGTATTTTTAAAAGCATCACAATTTTAAATCTATCTCATTTTGCTAGAAAAACTCCTTAATCTTTGACAAGTTTTTGGTATCGATATACGCCAAGGTGAAATTGCGACTGGAATTTTAACGTTTTCAAGTACGCGAATTAGGTTTCAGATGTATTAATGTGCATGAGGCAAAAATGTTATAAAATAATCGTAGCAGGTATATAAAAATAACTATATTCTGTTCTTTATTTTACATCATAGGAAAAGACGCGGGTTTTATTTTGCATAAAAATAATAAAAAGGAAGTAAATGCTTTCTCTAGCTTTATCATCATAGACACGAGTTTGTGATAAGACCATTTTATAAAATATTGCCTAATCCGAGAAGTTAACTTAACAACGGCTGAACCACAGTAAAAAAAACACCTTCTAAATTTTAGTTGATTCCACAATACCCTTCTGAAAGGCCTCGAGCACACTCTATTGTCACAAAAATGGTCCTTCGCTCCGAAAAAATGCTTCAAAGCAATCGACAGTAGAGCTGGTGTAACATTGTGGAATGGTTTTAAATTGCTATAAAATTCTTCAGGATTTCGAACAATATGTTTCTTTCTGTCTTAAATGTACGTAGGCATTAACAGTGAAAATCAAATATATATATAAAAATACTAGAGTTTCACTAAACGCAAATATACGCAATTATTGAAAAAAAATGTACCGAAAATTATGGCTACAAATATGCAATATTTATGCACACTTTCCACAAGGCTTTAAAACTTCATTCAAAATGTATGGAGAAAATCTTTGTTGAACTCCTCTAAGTATGCACATATTTTTTTTTAAATACCAAATTCAGCAGCTACATAAGTACATTAAACTCTATCCTATTTCGGCAGTTATTGCTGAAATATAGAATTTCGCCTAGTTCGACTACAGATTCACTTGTAACAATAAAAAATAGCCTTATCATTGTTAACAATTATTAAAACAAAATTATTAAATTTGAAAAATCATTTACAAATAACAATAAAATTTAATTATACGAACGTGGTGTTGCAAACTGATTGCGGTAAACGAGAAACTAAGAAGTGGCGATATGCTAATGAGGCCAACTGAATGCAGCCTGGATATTCGATCCGATAACACCACATAATACTATAATATCACATCATCACGCCTTTTATCCGCTAAGGGTTAGACAGAGGTGTACCTATAGTACAATGAGTTATAAATTGCGCCAGTTATGCTTAAGTCCCTTGTAATAAGAGTCGAAATTAATACCATCAAACGGGCAGAAATCCAAACTCCGTGCTGCTACTGAGAAACTCTTAAATGATTGTAAAATAGACGAAGTTGTATATAATTATGTTATCCCGCTTTGAGAGAGAAGATAAATAAGTAGAAAACGTCAAAGACCTTTAATATCAACACTTGCCAATTGATTCAATCAGGAACTAAAATAACCGACAAAGAAAATTATTAATAACATCAAAATGTCTGGTAAAAACAAATGCAAAATAATCAATAATATATGATAATTAGTTAAATAAATGTTTGTTGAAAGACACTCAAGAATCTCATAAGTTTCGTTTTGTTGAAAAATATTCGAAGAATTGCTGACCCAAATAGGATATTTTTCAGAAAAAGCCTCGCAAAAATTTTGTTTTTCGCACATTTCATGCACAAAATAATGGTAATTTATTCGTATTTTTATTTAAAAGGCCGTATTTATAAGATTATGCGAGAAGAATTTCTCTACGCAATTTTCCTTAATTCAAAATGTTGCGATGGCTAATGAAAGATATTCGTAATATGACAAAGTTTTTTAATATTAAAACTCAAGAATCATGAAACATAATTGAGGAAAATCCTTCACATGATATCATTAGACGCACCGACAAGCGTTACTCTCATTTTAATTCAATAAAGCAAATCGTCAAATCTTCAACTGTAAATAAAAAATATAAGAAACATTCATTCCATTTATACCTAAGCCCGTTACATTTCTACGCCGAAATCATATTTCTCAAAGAACATACACATTTGAGAAATGGTATAAAAAGAACACGATTTATGAAAAGTCTTTGCTATACACCTGAACGTTTTCAGACAATACGTACCTTTCTAAAACCATGTCGGGGTCTCACGCATCCATTCAATTGCGATCGTCTCACAAGAGACATATCGTCATATCTATGAAAAGGCAAAACACTTCCTAAACCTAACTTCACTGTAACTAACACAATCTAAAAACTACTTATTTTAAGTCACAGAACAAAATTTACAACAATAAGGAACTTTGTCTTTATAATATTGTTTTAAAACAAACACGGTGTCGGATTTGGGAACTAATCGTCGCGTCTCAAGACGTCCGCGCGTGTGCCTGATCGCGAGGCGACTGACAATATCACCAAATATGAACCTAATTTTCCCCAGATCTGTGCGTGAAGGTGACGGTGGGGAACAGTTTGCGTGCAACCTTTTGTGTTAGTTCGCGAGGCTGATAAGAGATGGCGTTGAAATAAACTTTTGTTAATATTTATCAGGCTTGAAGTTTAATGAAATATTCGTTGAGATTATTATGGTTTATCATTTGATGCGGGCAAAAGTAACTCAGATAGAGATTAGCTTTTTGTTTGACTGTGATATTGTATTCATTAAATTGCCTTATTTAATGGTTCCATTGTGCGAAGCTGATTGTTATTTCAGAGTAATTTTCATTGAAGACTTAATTAGTTCGTGAGAGAAAACATGAGCTTTGAGTGTGAATATTAAACAGTTCAAGACAATAACTTCAAGCTAAACAAACATAATTATTTATCAATGCACATCATTTATGAACATTTTTATAAGAATGATCAATTAGTAATTTATTAATTAACTTTTTTGTCCTTAAGTCCATTGTTGTACAAGGAAATAAAACGAAACAACACGAACCGAAATATGTAAATATTATGCTAAATAATCTTGGAAGATAGAGAAACGGATCCTTTATTTGATTTTTTGTGCTAAATAAGATTTAAATGTAACTCGGGGCGGGCCTAAAAAAATAAAATGAACGATATAAACTAACATTACTGGATATTTTCTCGAAATATATCCCTCTTAGGACCGCTGATATTATTGCCATTTTATGGCTGGTGCAAAACATAAGCTGATCTGCGGATGAAAGGACCATTTCGGTGTTTAGTGATGGTGTTAGGATCAATTCACAGACTTTCGACAAAACTGTTATTTTTTTTTACAGGTTCGGTTACGACTTCAAGCACATTTGATAATTGAACCACAGACTTCTGTTAGCTTGTTCTTTTTATGAACACTAAATGATGATGTTGATAATTAATAATAATATGAAATGTTTTTACAAAAGATTTTATTAATTTAAAAGATAGAGAAACCCAGTCTTACAAAAAAGTTTTGACACTTTGTTGAAGCTATGACTAGGTTGAGTAATTAATTGATTCAGTCCAGACTGACTATTGCTTATAGCCCAGATTCATAATACATTATTTTCACAGAAAAACTAAAGAATTGTAAAAATAACTCCACCCTTTTCAAGATATTTTTTTAATTGTTTAACAACAGCCACATTACGTAGGAAACTAAGTAGGAGCACCTAATCAAAACTAAAACAAACCCTTAGTAAATATCATCTTACGACACACAAGGGAAATTATGAAATGATTTATTCTTAGTCGAGACCGCACAGAGAGTTACGGCTTAAAGTGCTATTGTAGCGCAGTTCACGTAGTACACTCCAAGTCGTAGCAATGATAGTTACGAGGCAACTACGGCGTAGCAGCCGCGTAGAGGGTCTACGAGTGTGCTACGAAAGATCTACGCCGTGTTTGTCTGATGTTTGTTTACATTTTGTCGATATGAAGCAAAGTTTGGAATGTTGGAATGTTTAATGTTCCTTTGATGTAGATGCACGTTGGATATAGTTTATTCTAGAGTAGTAGTTTTGAAAGCTGTTTTGTTTGGCTGTTATAATCTACGTTCATTGTTGTTCCATTGTCCATGAAATTTGATCTATTTTCAGATTTTCAAATTAAATTATTTGTTATTATTAAAAATCTAGTGTAGTCCTTTTTATTTATTGTAATATTGTAATATCAAAAACAGATCATCTCTAAACGCTAAGTCTTATAAACCACAACGCCTAACATTAGAATTCCGTAAGAGTGGGATATTTTTGCGCTATGGACACGATTTAGTATCGTTTTTATTTGTTTACAAGAAATATATACGGGTTCTGCCGCATTAAATATCCACGTTCCCTTTTATTTCTTACTTTTCCCTTTTTCTAAGGTTTTTCGGTTACCTTAATATTTTTAGGATGTTTGGTTCTAACAAAAAAGTGCTAAAATCATACGTTTTTATTATTTAGTTGCAAAGTAATGTGGGTGCACGTGGGATTTATTGTTTTTTGATACGTCTTTGTGAGTAAGTGTTGTTTTTATTCCTTTCCGTGTTTGGTGAAATTTTATTACCTACGTTTTATTATGTAGATATTCCTTTTCTTTTAGTTTTGTTAAACTTTTAGATTAACAAGCAAACTACTGTTTGTATACATATGTATAACGATTTAAGTATACACATTTATAAAAAGAAAAGAATAGTCATTTGGTTAAATAAGTTTAGTAATTTTTTTTTTTTTGTAATAACGGCAACAAAAAAACACATTCTGTGAAAATTTCAACGGTCTACTTATAACGGATCATGAGATACAGCCCGCTGATATGCAGACCGACAGACGGCTTAGTAATAGGGTCCCGTTGGTTAACCGTCGCGTATGTAACCGTAAAAACTGTCTCAAAAGTAAGAGGGTTAATGTTAAATTGTAAAAAACGGTATGTAAGTCTTTTGTTGTACCTTAAAAGACACTGGAAAAACTTTTTAACAGAAACTTACACCGACGAAAAAACTGAAAAGCAAAAAATAATAAACCTTAAAATTATGAGCCTGCGCTTTGAGTCATCTTTGTTCATTGATTTTTCAGCACTGACTCAAAATTTTATGGTTTAATATTTTTTGCTTTTCAGGTTTTTCGGCGGTTTAATTTTTGTTAAAAAGTTTTTATTTTATAATTTTTTTGTGGCTTTAATGTACTAATAATACTTGGCAAGGTATACCCATCCAATGAAAAAAATAATTATCAAAATCGGACTACTCTGTAGTTAAAAAAAAAGTTAAAGTTATGCGTGGTTATACATTACAATCAGTGAGTGAACAATCAATCATCCCCTGTTTTTCGACCCTTAGGGTTCGATTTTGTTTTCCGAATTTATATAGGACCACCTTCGGAGTATACCCTTTCCAATAAAAAAGAATTATCACAATCGGACTGCTATGTAAAAAGTTAAGCGAGGTCATACATAAAAAAAAAAATATACGCGTCGAATTGATAACCTCCTCTGTTTTTTTTCGTTGGTTAAAAACAGAATTCATGTCAATAAATTCACTTCCAAACGCCATCACAAAATAATTATACTCGTATTTCCGTCAAACTTCTGATCAAAGCTGACATAAACAAGAACCCCATGTGTGCAATAGCGAAGTTTTCAACAATTTTATCTGTATTATAAATTCAAGATGGCGTCGCGCGTTAAGGAAACCAATCTATCTCAACAAGTTAGTGAGAGCGTTCGTTTTGAACCATTTTGTTTTGTGGATTATTATTTTCTGTTCAATTCGGTTTTTGTATTTTTCTGTACTGAGAGAACTGAATTTATTCGTGACCTATGCTAGTTTTGTTTTGATACTGCTGTTTCCACTTTGGCTTCAGAGCGAGATTAAATGTGTTGTATTATTAAGGTTCAACGATTTTTATACATCATCATCATCATCATCATCATTACAGCCCTAACACGTCCACTACTGGACAAAGGCCTCCCGTAATTTGGGAGGCTTTGCCATAATCGCCACGCTTGGCAGGCGGGTTGGCGGTCGCAGTATGGGGGTAAAATGCATAGAGAACGCTGCTGCCCATTCTCAAGTAAGTCCCTTAGTCGCTTTTTACGACACCCACGGGCAGAAATGGGGTGATGCTATTCTTTGCGTCCGGCACCACACCCAGCCAGTAATGTTTAAGTCTCATATAATGGGTGCCAAACTATTGCCATTAACCAGGGTAAAAACTCCGGGCTGCTACTGAGATGTTCCAGATGGAAAAACCCAATACGACTTTACCCGACCTTATCGAACTCAGGCCATCATGCTCAGCAAAAGCGCTTGCGGTCACTGAACTAAAGGGGCATATATCAATATATTGATTTACGAAGGAATATATTGACACCTGTATTAATAATTTTTGTGAAGTTATATTTAAATACATCAATGGAAAATATGCAAATACACTTTGATCGACCTGGGTATCGAACCCAGAACCTCATGCTCAGCAGTAGTGCTTGACTACTAGACCAACGAAGTAGCAATTTTTCAGGTATATGTATATATGTATTTACGGCTCAACATTCACAGTTACAGCAAAATACTGTAAATCACAGTGAACTTTATTTCTTAGAACATTGTGCTTATTATTTCAAAAATGAAACTTAGTAAAACATAACTCACATAAGTTAAAATTAGCCATGTTAATTGCTATCCGTATTATGTCATGCCCTAAATAAAACTCAAAAATCAGTTTGTTAACGAATATGTAGATTCATTTCTTCAAAACTCCATTTATAATATCACTTTCAGCAAACTCAGACGTAAACAGGAAACAACCAGAACACTCTGTAAGATCTACCCAATAATCTGGAGCTCTCCCAGTTTTCAGGGACGTAAATCAAAGTTCAACAATTAGATGGAAAGTCTTCCTTTGGGACAAAGCCTCCTAGACCGGGATCCTGAACAAAACCTTATGTTTTGGGGTAAGTTGTGAGAGTAAGCGAGTGGGTAAATTGTGATACCTGGTAAGTACTATTTCAACTTTAGAATGGCCTATATGATATACATCTACAGGGCGTCCCACGGATATGCCACATGGACGGAAAGTACCTTGAATATTGTAGATGGAACATTTTACTGAAAGAAGACATTATTTCAATTTAAAAAACAATTTGAACTGCATTCATAGATATTTAAATAATTGCATGGTTGAACCGGGAATCGAACCCGTTACACGAGAAAAATAATCACCCTGTAGTTTTATCATACCGATCGAAAGGCTTTATCATAAGGATTATTTTTGCTAAATAACATAGTGTCAAAAATAAAAGGAAGACCATGAATTTTAACATTTTTAATACAAAATTAATCAATTTATGAAATGCTCAAAATGAGTCCCTTTCTGTTGAACACAAAGTCGCACTCTTTTGATTATTTCGCTCCCTGTCGATTTTTTTATCTTGTCGTGGTGGATTTTTTTTATATTATTTTTTTATAATCAGCCAGCCACATTGCGATGGACAAAATAATTTACGCGTCTTTCGGCTCAGGATATGGCTCGATTTGTTGCATACAACCTGGACCAGGTACCTACTAATTACGTATCTCTTTATCATGCACTTAAATTATAATAGAGAAATGATGCGTACTTCAAAAGTGGGTACATTTATTGGTAATAGATACTTATGATAATGTCAGTTGTATGTCCTTACGGCAATGTCAGCTTTTGATTTTTCTGAACAAAATTTCACATCAAATGTTAAAATTCATGGTCTTCCGTTTATTTTTGACACTATGTTATTTAGCAAAAAATAATCCTTATGCTAAAGCCTTTTGATCGGTATGATAAAACTACAGGTGATTATTTTTCTCGTGTAACGGGTTCGATTCCCGGTTCAACCATGCAATTATTTAAACTAGTGATCGCCCATTGGTCGAAATTCGACCGCACTTCATTTAAATAGAAATACATTATTAAATGAAAAAATATAGATAATAATAAATATAAAAAAATAATATGGTTATATTTGACATGCAGTAACACTATAGACAAATTGTTGAAGCTGTACTACTGTGGAGAGGGTTCGCTGGCGGGATGGTGATGGCCAGGACCAGGACGTAGGTGTAATGAGTAAAGAATACCTTCTTCAGGACTCTCTTTTTTATTTTCTTAATACTTCTTAACTGCTGGATATGGAACAATATGGAATGAATTATCACAGAAATTTGTTCTGTTTTTATAGAATTCTCCCTATTATTTTTAATTAATTATGACGGTTCCAAATGTCATAATTATAACCAGCCTATACAATCTATGACCAGCCTGTACAATCGTGAGGCATACAACCCCTACAGTTTGCACACGACACTAAGTTTTATATGGGAAACTTACTAATGCCATACTTGACACTCCCCATAAAACCACAAAAAATATTTCTTTTATATCTAAAAATTCCTGTCGTCGCTATTACAAATAATATTAAAGACAAATATTCTCGATATGATCATAGATTTTAAAAAGGAAATAGGTTATATATCTATAAAATTAATTTATTACTTGACATTCAGTAAGACTATAGACACAAAATCAGGCTTATCAACTTAGGGGTTTTCCCAAATTTAGGGGGTAAATAAGAGGATTCAGATTTTTAGGGGCGTTCCATTTTTAGGGGTATTCTTAGGGATTCTTTGCCATCTTACATTTCTCATTGTGTTTTTGATTACAATAAAAGTATTATCGACTTCTAGTATGGTTCCTCGATACTAAGAATGCAGAGTGAATGATTAACAAATGTCGCGTAATAAATATAGACAAATATTACTACTGTGTGCCGGTCTATGATTACTGAACATTCGTTGGTTATTTTCATTATAATTTTTTAGCGGATTTTTTTAAGTAAATGTGGCAATTTTAGGGGGTTTTTAACTTAAGCTTTAAGGGTAAATATTTCTGGGTGTTGGTAACATTGCACAAAATAATTAAGACAGATTTGGACCATAAACAAAAGAATATCTATGCATGTGTGTATTAGATACACGGTAATGAACAGTAGTGTGTGTAACGTGTTATTTATAAAAAATAAAGTATTTTAACGCATAATTTAAAAAATATTAGCATTCATCACTTTTTCTCTGTATAAACTATTTATGTGCGAAATTTCATACTCCTCCGTCCGCCCAATTTTCGTAAAAAGGGATCCAAAGTTTTCGCTTCACGTATTAATATTTAGATATCTATGAATGCAGTTCAAATAGTTTTTTAAAATGTCTTCTTTCAGTAAAATGTCCATCTACAATATTCAAGGTACTTTCCCTCCATGTGGCATATCCGTGGGACGCCCTGTATACTAATATTAGAAGCTAAAGAGTTTGTTTGTTTGTTTGGTTGAACGCGCTAGTCTCAGGAACTACTGGTCCGAATTGAAAAATTTAATTTGTGTTGGGTAGTTTATTTATTAAGAAAGGCTATGGGATATATAACATCACGCTACAATTAAAAGGAGCGGAGCAGTAATAAAAAATGGAGAAAACTGGCAACCCTTCCCGTCGCATCGAATTCGATGCGACGGGAAGGGTTGCCAGTACTTAACAGTAAAGGATTGACATAGAGAATAACGGGAATTTCACTGATGGTGTACCAATAATTCAATAACCCTAAATTTTCTCTAATTTCTACTTAAATACAACATAGGTCAACGAACTCCAATCCGGGAACCGTTCACAACTTACACCAACACCCGAAACTATTTTAAGTTTTGCACTTACCATATTTACAAAAACTCCTTACCTTCATACAAATATGGTCTCATTTAACTGCCTCAACTATGTTTGTGGGCTCAAACATTCTCCTGACAGAGGTGTAAGTGTGAACAGATGGAATGACTTTAAGCCGGAAATATCTTTGTTATAATAAAAGTGACAGGCCAACATATTTCCATGTTGGAATTTCAACAGATTTAGAATATTTTAGCGGAGCCAGCACTTCGTGTCTGAAGCTGAGTGTTGGTTGAAAACACGCAAAGTGTTTGGCGTAGGATTTTATTTGAATGTTGAAAATATGTTCTGTTGGGTACTTTTCTCAATAAAAGAGGATTTGATAGAAGCTCACTCTCTGAAAATAAAAGGTTATTATTTATTCCATTCCATAAAAAAAAGTCGTAAGTACGTACAAAAACTAAACCCCGACTACTGAAAAATCTCGCTCTAAAAAGTATGAAACAAGAAAATATATCTCATCAGAAAGCGTATGTTTGAATATATCGTTTTGTTAGTTCCTTCCGTTTGTTAAATCCTCAAGCTTCATTTGTTAAATTATGATAAGTACCTAGTTTAGAAGTTATGATGGCACAAACGAACATACATACGCACATATACATACGTATAAAATTGCATTGCAGTTTGGCGGGTGATATATAACAATAATACTGTAACATTATGAATTAAATAAACATTTAAAAAATACACACTAGTGATTATCACAACCCTCTTTTTTGCTTCGCCGTAAGTGGCCAAAATTTAATATTGCCACAGAAATAAACAGTTCATTTCACAATTTAACCAATGTTTCAGCTCAAATACCTGTCCCCACCGACATCGAAAACCGATAAAATATTGCTAATTATTACAAGTTCAGCGAAATCGTTATCCAAATAAATTGGAAACGAATTGTTTTTATCGTAAAACGTGAATCCACAAGATATACGATCCAACGTCTGCAGTCAATGGGTAATTACAGCCGAAACTCATTCGATTTTTATGGGCGACCACTTTTTTGGCACCCCAGTTTATTGTTGAAGTTATTGCTGAGCTTTTAATAGGTGATATCGAGAGTGATCGGTGCGCCGGCTGAATCTACAATTCAATGCGTGGAAACTAGGTAAGTGCTACTATTTTAACCCCCGACGCAAAAATATACTGTTTTAAGTTTGATCGCTATGTGTGTCTGACTATGGCACCGTAACTCTAAAACGGGTGACGCGATTTGGGTACGATTTTTAAATTTAAAAGTAGGCTATCTAGTTTTCTTGGCAGCTCTAGACAGAAATACGTAAAAAAAGAGTAGCTAGGCCTTTGCCCAGCAGTGGGACATCAGCGGCTAAGAAAAAAAAGCTTTCTATTTGTCGGTTCATAGACATGTTGTATCCAATTCAGCCGTTTTGACACGACAGTCCTTTGATCAGAATATTACCTACAACTTTTATTAAACTTAAAGAGCCAATACGTATATTTTATTATTTTTAGAGGTTTTTGTATTGATCGGGGGTTTTTAAAATTTAACTTTTTAAATGTTGTCAGGTGTTAAAAATTTAAATCTATATAACTTGCACTGTATCGTTGGCCTATTGGTCATAAGCGCTACTGCTAAGTGGCCAGGGTCTCATGGGCCCTGGGTTCTTTTCGATTCGATTTTTCTATCTGCAATATCTCAGTAGCAGGTCGGAGTGCTCGTCTTGTTATGTGGGACTTAAAAAATACTGTGAGAATGTAGGTCTTTATAGGTACACCTCTGCTTAACCCTTTGGGAGAATATCGTTGTGTTGTTATGCTATGTAATGTTATCTATACGTATACTATAAGTGAAGCAATAACGTTGTAGCCTTTTACGAAATTTGACAGAGGATTATTAATTTTGGCACAAATAAACGTTGAATGGAGTAGGAGCACAGGAAGCTAATATTTTTGATTATTGATGATTAAAATTTTAATGAGTTCTGGTCGTATTTAGACCACTGGGCAACCACTTACTTTTAATGCTTATATTATACCAGTTGATTGCAGGATCAACACATACAACATGAATAAGTGAGATAGCATTAGATTGATTTTGTGACGGGACAACGGGACCTTAGTCACTTTAAATTCACCTACTGTATGTGTTAAAAACATTGAAAAGTAACCTAAAATATCGTGAAAATAATGTTCCTGTCACTACGTCATCAGGCTTCAATTTATGCCAACGCTTAACGTTGCATTTAAAAATCCACTCTTCTCTAAAAAAAGTAAAGTCACGGAGTGAATATAAAAAAGATAGGCCAAAAAGTACTTTCAGACTAAATTGATCCATTACCGTTGAAGTGCGAAACGGGGGCGCGTGTGAGTAAATACAAAATGGGGGGGTTAATGGTCTACGGATCACATCTTAATGCAAAAGCACCAATTAGCGTTTTCGCTGTACAAAAATTGTGATAGATAAAAACCTACCTTATTTTAAAGCAACAGAATATAAAATAAAAATGTTCTTTTCAGCGCGAGCTCGGTATTACGTGCAGTTTGATTTTAAAAACTGTATTTGAACTTTGTGAGATGCAAATAGGATTAGTATTTCACTGGCTTCAAATCGTAGCGGATAAACATTATGAAAGTAGTGGTAAGAGGCTGTAAGATGAAATGCTAAGCTCATGTTGGTTTGAATTACAGACGGAACGTATCCAGTGTTGTGTTTGCCCCATATTTCCCATACCGATGGTTCGGATATACGCGTTATTTGATTTGCGATGTCATAAAGCGACTTCGCCTTTGACAGTGATGTACTTTTAAAAGGAGAACGTGACGTCGCGAGCGCCATTTTGGTTTTATGTGTTTCCTTGTTTTTCTGTTTTATTTGTGCGTTCGGGTTCACATGAAATCATGCAATGAAGGTTTTACTGTTGTTTTATCAAGGACACGTTAGGAATGAATAAATCCTCGAATGAGAAATTGTTGTAGTTGTAATTCTGGCTTTTGTTTTACATTCATAAACTATATAGGCGAGGAGATAAGGATTTTCTTGGGAAAAATATTACATATTCTATTGTTAAGCATGTTCTAGTTTGAAGATTTTTCTGTTCAAACTTTTCTGTGAATATACGCAGATTCTCAGTCAGACAAGAACGAGCTTTGCCCACCTTAATTTGACCACGTATGTTCACCATTTCAGGCAGGTTAATTTTCCCCAAAAAATATCCCCACCTGCATTTTCGATCTAGAAAAACTATTAACCTCAATTGTAATGAGTTACGTATGTTTGTGACTACCATTGATAATATTTGATTGAATGTTAAAACGAGCGCTAATCCTGCCGATAAACTGTTAAGCAGTTTGGCAGGTTTATGAAATGTTACACTAGTTAGGACAAAATAAATGATTTATTTATTTATTTATCTAGACCAAGGATTACCAATTAATTTAAATTGGGGTTCGTTTTAAGAATCAAATAATGTCCCGTCTTTTGTAAAAAGTTTTTATTTTTTACTTTTTAGTTATGGTATGTACCCCGCACTAGTCTAATCGCGTTATTCATTCATTTGTCGCGCAAGTACTTAATGCAAAGTTAAGACTTATATGGTTTTCACATAGATCCCATTGTCATAAAATGGGACCACAAGGGAAGCACTAGCTTTCTAATAAAAAGAGAATCATAAAATCGGTTTACCCAGTCAAAAGTTATGAGCTAACAAATATAAAAAAAATACTTACAGTCGAATTGAGAAACTCCTCCTTTTTTTGAAGTCGGTTAGAAAAGAAAAGGAACTGTAACCAATTTTTATAAAGTAATAAAAAATAATGTGAAGATCAACTGTAACAAAGTAAGTTAATATATACTATATATACTATTATACTATATTATATATTTAATATTATAAAGCTGAAGAGTTTGTTTGTATGTTTGTTTGATTGAACGCTCTAATCCCAGGAACTACTGGTCCGAACTGAAAAAATGTTTTTGTTTTGAGTAGCCTATTTATCAAGAAAGGCTATAGGCTATATAACATCAAGCTACAATCAAGAGGAGCGGAGCAGTAATGAAAAATGTTGCAAAAATGGGGAAAGTCACCCGCGTAGGCGATTCGACGCGATGGGAAGGGTCGGGGGAACAAGAAATTTAACGAGGACGAAGTCGCGGGCAAAAGCTAGTACAAACATAAAAAAAAATATTACTTTAACCAATCTGCTTGAAGTCTGGAGTAAAGTTAGTCGAAGCTAAGACTCAACGTTT
The DNA here is from genome assembly GCA_932294355.1 of Aporophyla lueneburgensis. Taxonomy (NCBI): domain Eukaryota; kingdom Metazoa; phylum Arthropoda; class Insecta; order Lepidoptera; family Noctuidae; genus Aporophyla; species Aporophyla lueneburgensis. The sequence goes on along the minus strand of OW028737.1, from coordinate 31,724,958 downwards.
TATTAGATAAAGTTACATTTTATTCTATACTTCATGTCTTAATGTGACTTTGGTGACTCCTGATTTAGACCACCACAATAGTCCTTTAAAAGCTCAAGTTTATTTTAAAGAAACACAACACAAACCTCTAATTCCATAAATATAAACAGTGCCGAACATTTGGCAGCTCGCAATAAGATCGGTATCAGACTGTCAGAGGAGCCTAGCTGGCAGTTTAAGTGCCGACGTGACTAACATCCGATGCAATACGAATATACGTGAAATAGTGTTCGAGACGTCGTTGATATCGATGAAAACGGCGTTTGGTGCACCCTTTTTAGGGTTCCGTTGCCAAATGGCAAAAAACGGAACCCTTATAGATTCGTCATGTCTGTCTGTCTGTCTGTCTGTCTGTCTGTCTGTCTGTCTGTCTGTCTGTCTGTCTGTCCGTCCGTATGTCACAGCCATTTTATTCCGAAACTATAAGAGCTATGCTGTTGAAACTTGGTAACTAGGTGTATTCTGTGAACCGCATTAAGATTTTCACACTAAAATAGAAAAAAAAACAATAAATGTTGGGGTTCCCCATACATAGAACTGAAACTCAAAAATGTTTTTTTTTCATCAAACCCATACGTGTGGGGTATCTATGAATAGGTCTTCAAAAATGGTAATGAGGTTTCTATTATCATTTTTTTTCTAAACTGAATAGTTTGCGCGAGAGACACTTCCAAAGTGGTAAAATGTGTGTCCCCCCCCCCCCGTAACTTCTAAAATAAGAGAATGACAAAACTAAAAAAAATATATGATGTACATTACCATGTAAACTACCAACGAAAATTGGTTTGAACGAGATCGAGTGAGTAGTTTTTTTTTAAAACGTCATAAATCGTAAACCGCAATTTACCTTACATTCAATCAACTGAAATATAAAAATTAAAAAATATATATATTTTTAAACCGAAAATACCTACAGGTTTGTACGGAACCCTCGGTGTGCGAGTCCAACTCGCACTTGGCCGGTTTTTTTTTGGTTGGGAAACATCAAATGACTTCTCCCGCTCTGGGCGGAGCGGGACAGTCATACTTTTACTGACTAAAACCCACCTGTGTTCCTTCAGTTGCCCATGTGCCAGGGTCACGGTATCTCTTTCGAACAATCTCGCAACCCTGGCAGGCATCGGTCCTATCAGACCCCTTCAGTTGGTGCACCCTTACTGGTGTCAAAAATAAATACAGAGACTTATGAAAACTGCTCCTGAAATCAAAAGTCAATCAATCATAATCAAAAGTCATTTTTTTTTTTCAAACTAGGCTGAGAGTTAACATTTTTGAAATGATGAATATTACAGTAGACATTCCCTCAAAATGACCGCCGTTTACTACTATCTAGTTCGTTAATTGGGAAGAAGAAGTAGCGCAACAAACTTTCCACTAGCACAGCTATCTGTTAAGTTAGAAGAACTTGATTCTGTCCAGTAATATGTAAGTAATTAATGTTACGTTACACAACAAATAAATTAAATTATTGGACATATGTCAGCTAGCACACGCCACTATACCAACAAAACTTTGAAAACTTAGTCAAGCCGAAATAAATATTCAAGAATAAAAATGTAAACACAACATAAAACTTAAATGAAAGCCTCCAGGCACATAGGGCGTGCCCGCTTACATAGTCAATGCTGCATCATGTTCAAATAGTTTACTTGAAGTAACAAATGTTAAACTAGGACCTTCGGTGTAAAATATGTACATTAACTGTTAATACTTATAAAAATAACAATATAAAAGGAGTCCGTGTCAACTCAGTGAGACAGTGTTGAGGTGGAGCTGTTCTTCTTCCACCTCAATATGAAGCAATAAGCCGTGGTATGTTCCAGTAGCTATTGTGGAGTTTATGAAATGCAATGAGCCTGCTACTTGACTTGAAATAATAAATACTTATAACAATAACGATATAAATACTTTTAATATATCATTTAATTATGTGTTGTAAGTTTAACAGCTGTTGAACTTTATACTCTTCTCTGATCGATATTTGGTACCAAAAACTGTGTTAGGGTAGAACGCTAAAAAGAAAAACACTTTAATTTAAGTAGAAAGTTATGGAGGTTGATACAAATCTGAACTTGAATGCAAAAAATATAAGTATCCAAATTATGTTAAAACTGAAAAACGAGTTTCAATTGACTTACGCATCTTATGCGATTCTAAGCAAATAAATCTTTCAAATGTTGAACTGTTCTGATAGTTAATTCCAAAAGCAACAAATATTAATTATTGTCATGTAAATTCATCAAACAAAATCAACCTATAAAATTTACATCTTCCAACCCTTCCTCAAAAGAACATTTAATACCATCATTAAACATTCTGTATAGAGCTTTACCCTCGATTTCCTGTAAACTACATAATTAAAATAGTCGAGACGACTCAAAGGTTCCCTTTGGTAAAAATCATAAATATAAAACAGAGCTCGACCAGCCCCAGAGCGAATTAAACTTGTAATTACAGTGATTGCTTTGCGGCACATTCGATGTTTTAAAAGGAAGAGTTTTAGAGTAGATGTGGTAATAGTGAGAACGAAAACATGTTTTTTTTTAATTAGTTCGCCTTTCTACAGCTGACTGAAACGTTGTCATATTATTGAAACTGAAAATAAACGTGATCAGTACAAATACACCATTTTCAAAATCTTTGTATTTATTATTTTTTTATTAACCATTTACGTACACACATAAATAAATAGACTAGAAGAAATGACTAGAAAAATTGGTACAAAGGAAATGCTTATTTCTAAAGAAATCTCTTATCATATACTTATAGGAGAGAAGATAAAGTGAAGTAGACAGTGTGTGTAAGAGTAAATGAGAAAATAAAATCCATATAATCAAAAACACTTAACTTTATAAATTCAAAACAAATAATTTGATAGTCTACTAAAATATATACAAACAAACATACATATATACATACAGACTCCTAAAATAAATATCATTATCATGTAATTAAAATAATAAATACTTACACAACAATGATGATATGGACAGATAGTGTTCTTTCATTCTTTTATGTTACTTTTTTTCATCAAAACATTTTCTTAAACATATATCCGTATCAATACAGGAATATTATGAATATTAGAATATAGGTGTTGTGTTTGTAGAAATGAAAGATAATGTTGAGTAGACTTGGTTTAATCAGACTAGGATCACAGTTTCACAGAGCACGTTCAGTCGTGGTATTTCAGACGGGATCCGACATAGCAGTGACGGACCGATGCAGAGCGGAACCATAGATTATTATCTAGTGGTGTACATACTAACTAATTACTAAATAGTGATGTTACAACATCCCCCTTGTTGAGTTCAAATTAAACCCCTGACAAACAATTAATAAGATGTACATTGACAAGTGACTCTACCTACATGACAACATGCTCTATGATACTTATAGTTATATTATAACTAGACAACATTCTTATTAATACTTAGTTACATTTAATCTAGACAACCTTCTTAATACTACTTAGTTAATGGTTTATCTATTTCGTCTATTAACCTTCTTGGTGGTTTTACAATTCGACCTGATCTGGTTGTTACGCTTGAGGATATATGAGATGAGGATTCTTGAAGTCTTGACTCCTGTCTGTCACCTTCCTCTCTCTCCTGCGACGAGTTGGATTGCATAGGAGGGTTTGCATAGTTTTGGGAATACTTATGTCTTAAGTGTATTCTATTTCTCCTATACTGTACACCATTGACATCCTCAACCACATACGACCTATTGTTCATTAATCTTTGTTTGACAATAGCTTGTTCCCAGTTACTTTTTGGATTTCTTTTAAAATAGACATGGTCATTGTAATGTAACATCGACATTGACTTAGTATTTTTATCATAATTCCTAGATTTGTTTTCATCATTTTTCTTGACTGACTGTTTGTAATCCTGAAATGTTACTACTTTTGGCTTTAATCTCTTATATGATACTGGAATATTGTCTCTCAAGTTTCTTGACATTAACAATTGAGCTGGTGATGACAAATTATTTTTTGGTGTATTTCTATACTGTAATAAAGCTATGTATGGATCTGTTTTGTTTTCTTTACATTTCCTTAACATGTTTTTTATTATTTTTACTGAACTTTCTGCTTGACCATTTGACTGTGAATGATATGGGCTAGTAACAACATGTTCTATGTCCCATTCTTGTAAGAAATTTTTGAAATCAATTGACTGAAAAGGAGGTCCACCATCTGACACCAGTGACAATGGTATTCCATGACGAGCAAAAATAGATTTTAAATGAGTAATTACATTTTGAGCAGTACTGTTTTTATTTAATAATGCTATCTCTATGTATTTTGAGTAATAATCTGTGACAATTAAATAAACTAAACTTTCAAAATGCATTAAATCAATACCGACTTGTTGCCATGGATATTTACATATTTCGAAATTTTGTAGTGGTTCCTTTTGCTTGCATGGTTTGAATTTTGCACATACAAGACATTGTTCGACTAAATTCTTAATTTCACTTGACATATTTGGCCAATACAAAGATTATTTAGCTATTTTCAGACATTTATTTATACCTTGGTGACCTTGATGTATTTTTTCTAACATTTCTTTATACATTGACTGTGGTACTATTAATTTTGAACCTTTGAACACTAAATCTTTTATTACATGTATTTCACCTTGAATATTCCAATATGGTTTGACTAATGAACTGACATTGTTCTTGTTTTTAGGCCATCCTTCATTATAATATTTTTTTAATATTTGCAAGGATTCATCTTTTTTGGTTTCCTGTGTCAATTTTGTGCTGTATTCCTTTGTTATTGCTAAATTAGCATACATTAAATTGACATGACAAGACATTTCTGACTCATTTTCAGGTGTGTAATTGTCTTTCAAAGCTGCCCTTGATAAAGTGTCTGATATATACATTTCTTTACCTGGTACATGTATTACTTCTAAATCATACTTTTGTACAGTTAACATCATACGCTGTAATCTAGCGGGGACATCATGCAATGGCTTTTTGAATAAATAGACTAATGGCTTGTGATCAGTATGTACTGTGACTCTATTACCATATACATATTGGTGAAATTTTTCACAACCAAATTGAATTGCTAGTAGCTCTTTTTCTATCTGCGCATATCTTTCCTGGGTTTCAGTTAAAGTTTTTGAACTGTATGCTATAGGTTTGTTTTTCTGTAATATGACTGCTCCTAATGCTGATTTCGACGAATCAACTGACAAGACTAATGGAATCTTAGGATTGTAATGAGCTAAAACTGGTGAGTTTGTAATCTCATCTTTCAGTTTTTTGAGACATTGACTATAATTCTCATCCCAAGTCCAGACTGAATCTTTTTTCAAAAGATTTCTTAATATTTGTGTTTTTTCTGACAAGTTACTAATGAAAGGTCCTAAATAATTAATCATACCTAATATTCTCTGTAACTCTTTGACATTTTTTGGTGTGGGCATATTGACAATGGCTTTGACTTTTTCTTGATCTGCCCTGGCACCATCTTTACTGAAGACATAACCCAAAAAACATACTTCTGTGACTAAAAATTTACATTTTGACTTGTTAAATTTTAAATTGACTTGACGAGCTCTTTGCATGACTTTGTGTAATCTTTCATTATGAACTGACTCATTTGGTCCATAAACCAAAATATCATCTATGAATATTAAGACTCCTTCGATATCACCGAATAGATTCATCATGACTCTTTGAAAGATTTCAGACGAGGCATTTATGCCATATGGTAATCTTAAATACTTATATCTACCAAATGGTGTTTGAAAGGTACATAATTCAGAACTGTATTCATCCAGACGTAGCATCCAGAAACCCGAAAATGCATCTAAATGAGAAAAACATACAGCCCCTTCGAGCTGAGACCTAATCTCATCAATTGACTTAAGTGGATAAAATTCTCTCATGATGTTTTTATTCAAATTTCTAGGGTCTAGACAAATTCTTAACTGACCTGAACTTTTTACAGTTATGACGACTGAGTTAACCCACTCTGTTGGTTTTGTAACCTTCTCAATAACTTGCATCTCCATCATGCGATCCAACTCTTCGTGTAATTTCCCTTGTAACGCAAATGGAACTTTCCTGGGCGGATCAACACATGGTACTGCATCAGGCTTGAGTTTAAGATGACAGACTGGAGGTAGACATCCAAGTCCCTGAAAAACATCATTATATTGTGTGAGAATTTGTTTACAAAAACCCTGCTTTGATACTGAAAAGACACGTCTTATAATTCCTAACCTTTCACATGTTGGTAGACCAAGAACATTTGGACAATCTAAATCTGCTATTATAAACATTATAGATTCGACGACGTCATTGTTATTAACGCATAATTTACAATTTATGTTCACTTTGCCTAGAATCGGAATGGATTTTCCACCAAATCCTGTGACATTTATTTGACATTTGACAAGTGACACTTTTGACAGGTTATAAAATGTTTGCTTTGACATAATGTTGACATCTGCACCAGAGTCTATGATGCATTTAATTTGTTTATTTCCTACTACTAGGTTAATTTCCCATGACTGTTTTGCATGGTTACTATCCACAGTGTTGACATTCTTTACTGTATGACTTATATCTGAGTGACTGACTAATGATCCGTTGTGTGCTTGTGAAAACTGTGAATGCTGACGACTGTTTCTAAGTCTATGACTTTGTGTTTTGTTGTGTAATCCCTCAGACTTGTGACTGTTTACATCATTGAGATGTAAATATGGACTCTGACATTTTCTATTTTGATTATTTGATTTGACGTTGGATCTCTCAGATATGTGACTATTTTCATCATTGAGATGTTGATTATTTTCAGTACATCTCTCAGACTTGTGACTGTTTTCATCATTGAGATGATAAACTTGACGTTGACTTTTGGACTTGACGTTGGATCTCTCCGACTTGTCACTGTTCTCATCATTGGGATACGGTGACTGTGACTGTCCCTTTTTATATACCACTACTGCTGTGTTTTTGTGTCCGTGTCTACTGCTCTGACTGTGTGAGTGAGACTGACTATGTGTTGCTGTATAATGACTACTTGACTGACTACTATGTGCATTATGATCCTCATGATTATCTGAATGACTTTTACTCGACTTTAATTGACTGTTCAACATGCCAACAAAATATTCTTGACTACTATTATCTGAATTAAACGATTGCAACTGACTGACTTTTTTATTCTTGAGGCAATATTTAGCAAAATGACCAAAAGATTTACATGACCTGCATTGAACGCCTTTAGCTGGACATTTGTAGCGATGAGACTGCCCACAGCGGCTGCATGTCTTCGAGTTGCTGATGTGGTCGCTGTTTGAAGCTGATGCTGACTTGCGACTGCTCGAAGCTGACTGGCGACTGCTCGACCTGCGACTGGAAGCTCGCTGTTGACCATCTTGTCGACTACGGTTCCTCCGACTGAGATGCATGACGTTTTCACTGGCGACACTGGTACCTTTGACGATTTTTTCAGCATCCTGCTGAGCGATTATGAGTGTCCTCGCCAGCTCTTGCATTCTCTGATATGTCAAATCAGGTTCTTGCAGTAACCTCTGACGTACATGTGACGAATCTATATTGAGGTTTGCTATAAAAATATCTCTGATTAAAGACTCCCTGAGCGTGCCAAACTCACATTCTCTGCTTTTATTTTCCAAATCCGTGAGGAATTCGTCGATGTTTTCGGATTTTTCCTGCCTACGTGTGAAGAATAGGTATCTACACATCGTCACATTTTTTCTTGGTTCAAAGAATTTGTCGAATTTGGACTTGACTTCCTGGAGTGTGCTTCCATCAATCTTTAAGTTAAATGTGTTAAATATATTGAGACCACGCTCACCAATTAAATGCAGTAGAATGGCAATTTTCCGCTTCTCGCTGGACTTGTCCAGGCCTGTGGCTAGCAAATATAGTTCCAGCTGCTGCCACCATTTTTTCCACGCCTCCGCATTATTATTTGCTGGATCCGACGAAATATGGAGTTTTTTCAGACGCGTGCTTAATGTTTGGTCATGTCCGCCATCATTGTCGTCACTCGTGGCTTGGTTCGGCATTTTCTGGACCGATCTTCTTAATTTGTTTTTTCTTACACGACTTCTGACACCATGTTGTGTTTGTAGAAATGAAAGATAATGTTGAGTAGACTTGGTTTAATCAGACTAGGATCACAGTTTCACAGAGCACGTTCAGTCGTGGTATTTCAGACGGGATCCGACATAGCAGTGACGGACCGATGCAGAGCGGAACCATAGATTATTATCTAGTGGTGTACATACTAACTAATTACTAAATAGTGATGTTACAACAATAGGCACGGACAAAAAAATGTTGATTATGTTCAGTTTCATTGGCAAAATTCATACTTATTTTATTATCCAAAAAAAATATATCTCTCTTTTTAACCGCTTCTTAATAATAACCGATAAATTGAAAATGTTATTCGCAAAATAGAAAACTTCTTTTTCTAGCACAAATTCTCAAAGGAACCTTTCTAGGATTACCGTCGGGGATTGTTGAAGTCTTTAAAGTGCAAAGGAGCTGTTCTCAACCCACGACGGAAGTTTTGGGACATCATTTGGAAGACAATCGTCATACTTAATTTTTATATTGTATTAAAATCTTAATTTTATTGTTTTGACTAGCTTCTGCCCGCGACTTCGTCCGCGTTATATTTCATGTTCCCCCGGCCCTTCCCGTCGCATCGAATTGCCTGCCCGTGCGATTTTCCCCGTTTTTGCAGCATTTTTATTGCTGCTCCGCTTCTCTTGGTTATAGCGTAATGTTATATAGCCTTCCTTGATAAATAGGCTACTCAACACCAAAATAATTTTTCAATTCGGACCAGCTGTTCTTGAGATTACCGCGTTCAAACAAACTCTTCAGCTTTATAATATTATAGTATATATAGTATAGATAGATGTGTAGTAACGCTTTACGTAATATCAATAATATTTCACAATCAGTCTCGTCAAAAGTCCAGTTATGTTTTTTTTTTTTGAGGGCAGACCCCTCTATCTCCTTCAGGCTTGATGGAAAGTGATTGATGAGGTCTGTGATGGAATGAGCGTGCCCAGAAGATGCCTTTTCCCTCTTCCTAATTTGTTAATTATGATTTACTACCTCAACATCGATTCCCACTAAGGAAACTGAGTAGGTACATTTACAACAAAAAGTTAAGTGAATTTAGTTATAAAAAATATAATTTTAGGTTTTTGCTTCCCGCCGGGCTAGGAAATCGAGATGGCGCATGGGTGTTCCCACACCAAAGGCCTACTTAATTTTGAAGGCATTATGGTCATTCCGTCTGACCTCTTCTCATGTCGCGCGACATGTCATTGGAGCTCCTTCCATGTCATTGGGTTCCAAATCAGTATATACCCCTGTTGTGTCATTAATGCTAGCATGCAGTGCCAACTGAGCGGCGCTCGTGCATTAGGATAGGCAATGTTAGCCGAGGCGTTCGATAGCTTCACCAGACTGCTAGTGATGTAATGAAGTCTTGCAAGTAGCGTTTATAGTGAGGACTTCTAGCGAGCTGGAAAGTAGCGTCACAAAAAATAATGCTTATGTTGGGTGACAGTAGCTCCTGACGCCACAAGCCTGCATCCCATTCTCCCACAGCTAGCAGGCAGACGTATTCGGCGGTACTGGTAGATGCATTGCCGCTCATCCCACTGTACGTGGCAAGACGAATTTTCGATTTGAACCGTATCCGAACAGGGTATGGAAATTGGCCAGGTGTTCACATGGCACTGTATCTAAAGGCTACTAAGCACAGTGCCGGCGGCAATGCCGCCGGGTTTATGCCGGCAATACAAGCCACCGGCAAAAGCCGCGCAAAGCCGCCAAGCAACTTTCCAGTTGTGAATAACAAACAAACCGCGCACCACTACCGCTCGAATGCCAGGAACGTACTGACGCCGGCAAGCCGCGTAACCCGCCGGCACACCCTGGCGGCCATGCCGGCGGCCCCTTTGTGTGACAAACCCGGTGGCTTTGAATGCCGCCGGGTGCACGGCAGTCTGGCCAGCGGCTTGCCCGGCGGCCCTGCCGCCGGCACTGTGTGTAGGAGCCTTAATATAATTGTCACATACGAGGAGCAGGCGGAATCATAAATATTTTTTCTTTCTTTTATTCCTTTCGTTTGGAAAATCAGTCTAAATCCGTAAACATGGATCGACCCGAGTCTTTACTAACGAACTCTCTCATGAAAAAAATCTAATTAATTAAATGAATAAAAAAAATAATAGTAATAAAATTTAATTATTTTACGAAGGCAACCTTATTATAACTTCACTCGTTTCTCAGTAGGTAACAGTATAACCTAATTTTCTGGAACGGACCGAAATTAGTACTAAGTACGTAACTATCAAATTCTGACGGGACCTGAATCATTCGATTTCACATATCCGCTGCGTCAGTGTAATTTGCTTCCTGTACCTAATTAGTAGGATTTAGCTTCGTCGAATACCTGTTTCCGAATTCGGATCCCCGGAAATTTCCTGTGTTCTGTATTCGCTGGTTTCATTTGTAGTGGAATATGTACAAGCCTATGTCGTGCATCATCAAAAAAAACTGGCTTGTACTGATTTTTTGGGATGTTTTTAGGACAAGGACCAATCGCGTGAAACCAATTTTACAGCTTCAAAAGAAACGAGCTCGTATTTGTACATTGATGCACCTTTTAGAAGATAAAACGTAATCCGAAAATGTCGAAGTTTTTAGTACTACGCAATTAGCACAGGTCTTTCGAAGCTGCAAACTTGGTTTTACACCACAGACATCTGCATTGAACACCTCCCTAAAATCAGTATCGGGCGTTTTTAAAAGATCAAGTTATCACATTTTTTAAATAAAAATTTGAGTCTCAACAATCTACCTATGTCGGATATGCAATAATCCTACCTATAACGTCTTAAATGTCCAAAATATCAGGTGCCTTTGGAGCTTAATACGATGGTATGTGATATCACTGTGACAGATTATTTCTTGCAGTCTTCAGTTTATATTTCATGATTTGAAGAAGTTACTGATGAAATTACAGATGCATGAGACTTCTGTATTGTTTTCTGTAAGCAATGCCCATTTATTAGTGCTAAAACTATATATTTATTACCTTCTCCAATCCTTCTCACTTCTCAGTTCCACCAAGCAGCCTGAGGCGTTGCTCCCCGAAGAAGTATAAAACGGGCGTGTCAAAGATAAATTGGGTTTCGGGATTTACAGTGCTTGACCGTGACGTAATTTAGATTAGCTTGCCGAGTTAAATAGCAACTTGAAATATCGACTCGAAGCAACTCCGCATTGGACAAACAACTTGGCTTTGCAACGTTTCCTCCAGTTGAAACTTGGTGCAGTCTAGGTTTTAAAGGGAATTTGTTTTGTTAAGAGCCGAATGGATAGTTGGCTGTTTATCTTGGACCGGTTTGCTGAGTAAATAGATGCCGTTGTCACTGAAGTTCGTTTAAAAGTTTCCGATTTATGGGTTGATAGGAAGTGAATACTCTCAGATAAATGTCGGGTATTTATTTGTTTTTCTTTTTTTTGTAGCTTTTGCTAGTGGTTTCGCGTGGAGGTCGGAAATTATTCCGGGGAACGAACTACTAGGATAAAAAGTCCTCCGATGTGTTAATACAGGATATAAACAGTGTGTCAAATTTCATTCAAATCTAAACATCTTTTTTCTTATATACTTATTGACTATTGTTAGAGATTATTGACTTATCGATGATCCTCAACTTGTGAAGATCTTCGGCAGGCTGTTTCGTCGGAGATCTTTGTCTTTATAATATAGCTCCTTATCATTTCACCTACATACATACATACATGTAAATCTAAAGATAATTAATTGATGGTAGACGCAGCTCTATATTATATGCAGTCAGTTTAAGGAAATTTCTCATCGACTGGTCGACACTTCACATGACCAGAGGGCTGGGCTACTCTTAGGCTAAAGAATACCATTGCTATTCAACGTGGCAATGCTGCCAGTCTTCTGGGCACGTTTCCGGATGACAGTGATACGGCCGAGTACTTCGACGCCTAAGTGTCCTTTTGGTTTTGTATTTATTTGTAATTTATTGTAATTAAATCTTTGTGTGTAAGAGCCGTTTCATACAAATGTCAATTATAGACAGTTTTGACTTGAAAACACACATACTATAAGTTAGTAGCCGAAGTGCTAAATAATATTTTTGCCAGAATATACTACCAGAGAGCAGTACAAAAAATAATCTAAGCGCCAAACATAACCTAAGCTTTTACCACCATAAATAAAACATGGCCGTACAAAGCGTAAAGCCATCAACCCATTGACGTACACAACAATACACAAGTATCCAATACAACACCAATTATAACCGATCTATCAAAAAGTATCGTTTGTAAGGGCTCTCCAAAACGAATCACGGTTCATTCATGCTCTCAAAAAGGTCGAGGGCTTGTGGACATTTGGGGTCTTTTTCTTTGTTACTAGTCATGCGTTGAAATCCGTTTCCGATTCCACTATAATGAAGGGCGATAAGTAACTATGATCGGGTGTATGTTATCGGGTTTTAAACTTTATTTAAAAGAGTTTTTGGTTGAACGACACTTAGCAGTGTGACCTTAAGCAGTGATGGGTCACACTGCTAAGTGATGTTCTCGTTGAGGCGATTGGCGGCGGCGACCTCTCGCGACCGACCCTGGTGAAGCTTTGGTACAAAGCGAGAGGGCATGGGAAGCCGTCACCTTCTGCGAAGCAGTAATGCTCGCAAAGGAAAGGCGGGGCGCGTAAGGGAGAGGCAGTCTCTGCGCCCTCATGCCGGGAGTCCATTGCAGACTCCCAGCCACCGTAGGCGTGAGCTTGCGGGTGGCAAGCAACGGGTAGCTCACCGCTCGGTAAGGTCCAGGCTCAAGTCGACGGTGCGTTGTGTTCCACGCGCGCCTCAAAGAGATGTCAGCAATACTGAAGGGGTCTGCTAGGACCGATGCCTGTCAGGGTCGTGAGATTTGTTCGAAAGAGATACCGTAGTCCTGGCATATGGGCAACTAAAGGAACACTGGTGGGTTTTAGTCAATAAAAGCCTGACACGAAGAGCAGGAGACGTCATTTTGATGATTTCCTACCCACAAAAAAATCCACACTTCCACACTATATATATATATATACATATGTATATATATAGTGTGGAAGTGTGGATTATATTTATATATCCACACTATCCACACTAATATTATAAATGCAAAAGTAACTCTGTCTGTCTGTCTGTCTGTCTCGCTTTAGTGCCAAAACTACTGAACCGATTTAAATGAAACTTGGTACACAGATAGTTTAGAGCCTGAGAAAGGATATAGGCTACTTTTCCGTAGTAGTCTTTGACGTAGATTAATGTGTCTTGTGAATAATGTTTGCATATTTATTTAATTCCGTGAAATAACTTTAAAGGGATGTGTATATAAGGTGTATCTATTCATACACGAAATATTTTAAGAGGTACACCTGTAGGTGGTAAAGAAGCTATAGAAGCAAAAAGAAAATTTTTATCTAAGCTTTTTTGAATTTTCGTAATTATTATAATTTTAAAACTACTTGAGACGTTTTGCATAAAACCTTTACTCCAAATTCTATGAATGGCCCGCCTGACGCTGCGAGGGCGACGACCGGACCGCACGAGCATGGCCGCGGTGCTCGGGCCGTAAAAAATAAGACAGAGCCAGTATTTCTTATGTGCGTTAAATAATTTATAAATATTAAATTTTAAAAAAAACCCTCAGAAATTTTTTTTTTCGTTGCTGTAGCTTCGTTACCACCCACTGGTGTAACTCTTAATATATTTCGTGTATGAATAGATACACCTTATATAAAGAGCACATTAATTAGCACGTGTCATAAAGTGCTTCACAAGATCTCTTTGGGCCTTGGAAAGCCCGTTAATTTTTGACAGTCATTTTTAGATTTTTGACAGTTTTAACAGGTCTTTCGTGTGGTGCCGGACGTATAAAATAGCACCACCCCATTTCTTACCGTGGGTAACAAAAGAGGTGACTAAGGGACTTACTAGAGGGCAACAGCATTCTCTATGCATTTTACGAAAATATGGCGATCGCCAACCCGCCTGCCAAGCGTGGCGATTATGGAAATACCTCTTCAAATTGGGGGAGGACTAAGTTCAGCAGTGGACGTCTTACAGCTGAATTGATGATGTTGAACAGGTCTTCAGAACCCCGAAAGTCTGACAACCAGTATTAATAAGGAGTATCGTATTACCCAGTAACTGGGTTACTGGTAAACTGTACCCTGTTCAGACGATCGTTAAACAAATTAGAGACATAAAAACTCATGACATACGACCGAGAAGGTTCATACCCAAAACTCAACTTTAATAACTATCCCACAGGAACTCATAAACGCTAACTGCCCAAATATAAGTCATCAAAATATATTCACGACATTATTTTCTTAGAAGCTTTATGCACAGTATATTATCGCCATGTGTTGCGGACCCCTTTCTGTCCCGCGTTCGAGCCGCCTCTGACCTCTGCACTCGTCATCACTTATACGTAATATTCTGGTCACAAATATTCAAGAACACAACCCCTGAAAATGCGCTTTGTGATGTTTCACCCAGGGTTCGTTTTGGAATGCAAATTGGAACGGTGCTAAATCGACAAGTCATAGTGGACAGACATCCGCAATGTAATATAAACTTTCGACATAAGGAATAAGAATCAATCTAATTTGAAGATGTCATATCAACATGTAACTGACGTAATTTTAATATTGTGTTTTTGAATTCGAATTTTATCTAGTCTAGTTAAGGTTGATTTTCAGTTGAGATGGAATATGGGCTTGAAGAAAATCTAAATTTAGATGTAGGTCATTGCATAGAGGGCTCGCTAATTGTTGGGCGTGCGTTAAGAAGCACTCTCAAGGCTTTTAGCAAAGACGTTGCCTTGTAAATATTGTAGTTAGTTGTGTGTTTAATGTAAACTTGGAGAGAGAAAAGTTTTCGGGTGTTTAGTTGCAACGGTATCCTTGTTTGAGTAATGTTTTGTGACGTCGTTGGTTAACCAAACTTAGGAGGGTTACTTTCAGATTGTTGTAGGATTGTTAGGGTTCCGTACCTCAAAAAAAAAACGGAACCCTTATAGGATCACTTTATTCTCCGTCCGTCTATCTGCCAGTCAAGACTCTTTATCTCGAGAACGCGTGGAGGTATCGAGTCGAAATTAAAACGATATACTCAAGTCTACAGTAACTTAAAGCTGTGAAAAACCAAACTTCTAAGTTAACGTGAAATAAAGATACGGCCATTTATGCCGCAAAAAACGTATCGACCGTCCCTACATAAAGACATGTCAATAATGGAATGTTTTGAAATGTCTTTATGTACGTAGGGACCATCGGTATATTTCAACACTCTCAAGGGAATCAAAATGTATTGGGTATTTCCCGTTGATCTAGAACTATAAAATTTGGCTAGTAATACCGTTTAATACTACAAATATAGGGAAAAATCTGAAAACTATGCATTTGTAATTAAATCATTAAAAAATATATATTTCAGTAATTAAAAAACTTTATTTGACTATATGTACCCACAAATTTGTACGGAACCCTCAGTGAGCGAGTCTGACTCGCACTTCGGTTTTTTTACATAAATTACACTTTGTTTATTTTAAAAACCTGTGTAAAATCATTTAAATATTGTATTAATCGGTTGTGCTAACCTATACTATACATACAGATTTGCACAACCAATTTAAACCAATATTATAAAGCTGAAGAGTTTGTTTCTTTAGTTGAACATACTAATCTCAAGAACTACGTTTAACGTTTTAAAGCTCATTGATCGAGGACGACTATATAAAATCACGGTAGGAGCCGGGACAAAAAAATAATACGAAAATGGAGACCACGCATGGGCAGATCATACTTCAATGCAACGTGGTGTGTTGGGGGCGAAAGAAATTTGACAAGGACGAAGTCGCGGGTAGAAGCTAGTATTATATATAACACTAGCCTCTGCCCGCAATTTCGTCCCATCAAAAGCAGATTTAATATTTCTTAACATTACCCACAGAATCATGAAACGCATACGAAAAATAATAACGTGAATAAGAAAAAGTGCATCTGTTACAACATAATATGTGAAAAGTGAGACAGCACTACTTACACCGCCCTGTCAACTTTGAAACTTCTTGTAATTCTAATATTAACCTTTTAACAGACAGAAAAAACTACACCGTTTCATTCAAAAATGATTTTCTTTTTACGAACACCTCTCTCCAAATTACAAAAGAGGCCAAAAAAACTGAGAACGTCTATGCAAATAAAACGCAGCTCCGTCGCGACATAAAAAAAGTTTCAACCAAAATTGAATCAACTGTGAGAACAATTGAAAATGGCCGCCTGTTGGAATTAAACGAACGTACAAAATTAAACTTTAAGTTTTAATCGTTCCTGTGTTCCTTAACATTTTTTTTAATTCTGAAGGGGATTATTGGATTAAAAGTTTGGCATGTTCGTTACGTGCGCTGAATTGGTATTGGCCATTGGGTATCTGTAATTGCCGGTTGATGTCATGGTTTTTAATTACGGTGTGGGTCGAATTGGCTTTAAGGATTATAATCCAAAATTAATCTGTTTTTAGTCATGCGAGACCTATAAAATTAGGCATCATTGATGCTATCTATGTAAGAAGATTGTCATCTAGGTCTGCCTTACTGTAAGTTAGAATATAATTATGTCGTACATCGTTTTAGATATTGGTTCGTACTGTATGCATCCTAACAAACAGGATTGTCCCCTTAGTCTAATGGTAGCAAGCTCTTCTGCTGAGCATGCGGTCCTGGGTCTCATTCTAATCTTATTGGGTTTTTCCAACAGAAATTTCTTAGACACAGCTCGGAGTAAAGATGAGGGCTCGTTTGATGTTAATATGCTCGCCTCAGTGACGTGGGATTTAAAAACATAGTAAGTTGTGAAATGTCTGGTACTATAGAGATACCTCTGCTTAACTCTGCGGGGATTACAGGTGAAATGTTATTTTTTAACGACTTCAAAAAAGGAGGATGTTATCAATTCGACTGTATTTTTTTTTAATATGTTTATTACCTCATAACTTTTAACTGGGTAAACCGATTTTGATGATTCTTTTTTTATTTGAAAGCTGGTGCTCCCCAAATGGTTCCATTTAATTTGGTTCAATTCAGACAATGGGGTCCATGTGAAAACCATATAATTCTTAAAGCATTAAGTATTTGCGCGACAAATGAACATACCATAACTAATAATAAAACTTTTTACAAAAAAATAACAACCGACTTCCTTGAAAAAACACTACAAAGTCAAAAATAACTTTAATACCTCCACAATTCTAAAATATTTTTTTCTATTTACGACAAGAGACACTAATGCTGTTACTCGGCAACTCGGATCAGCATCATCATTTTGGGCAAAAGACATCTAATGCTGAACATAGGCCTCTGATTTCAAGTGGTTTGCCATAATCGCCACGCTTGGCAGGCGGGCTAGCGATTGCAGTATGGTGGTAAAATGCATAGACATTGCTGCTGCCCATTCTCTAGTGACTCCCTTAGTCGCTTTTTACAGCACCCTCGGGAAGAAATGGGTTGATGCTATTCTTTACGTCCTTCAACACACGGGACTCACGTGAGCTTTCATATTTTATTATATTTCAAAACTAGCGACCCGCCATTGCGTCGCATGGTTTTCAGGACTGGACATAACATCCAGATGTATTTTTAATATGTAAAATATTAATGCTACTAATATTATGAAAGATTGTATGTATGGATGTGTGGATGTTTGTTCCTCTTTCACGCAAAAACTACTGAACGGATTTGGATGAATTTGGAACACAGTTAGTTTATAACCTGGATCCCGATAGTACGTTCCCGCGGGATATTTTCCGACTTCCACGCGGGCGAAGCCGCTGGCAAAAGCTAGTGTACTATACATTCAATAATCCTGAGAAAATAAACTCTCTAAATTATGGTTTAAGTCGCATCAAAATTTCTTGCCTTGTTTAAAAGAACAACTTGGCAGTACAGACGGTCACGAAAGGCTAATCTATACTAATATTATAAAGAGGAAACCTTTGTATTTTTGTATTTTTATATGTTTGTATTGAATAGGCTCAAAAACTACTGGACCGATTTCAAAATTTCTTTTACCATACTTAGAGGAATTCTTCCGAATCCGTATAGGCTATATTTTATCCCGGAAAATAGATAGGGTTTTTCGTGATAGTGAAAATTGTGGAGTAAGGCGTCGAAAAAACTGCCGTACGTTAACGATTCTCGCGAACGCTGCCTAAATGGTTAGAGATGTATGGTTGACTTCTATAAAAAAGTTGTAGAACTTAATAATGCCTACAAAAAAGTCCGCGATAGTATAAACCAAACATTTATATTTTAGCCATTATAACCACTTTTCCATAGAATAAAAGTAATTAAAATTATTAGCCTATGTTTATTGATCATATTATCGTCAAATACTAATCCTTATCCAAATAAACTATTTATTGAGCAAGATTGTTTCAATAGCTATAAATTACTTTTTATTTTATTCCAATCGGACAATTCATTCAAAAGATATTACGAATTTAAAATTGTAATTGGTATTAAAATGAATGATGGTGTCGCACGACTCGCACGGCGAAACCGCAGGGGGTGCACATCTATGAAGCAGGTTGCCGCGCAGCTCACTCACGCGGTCGGCTCAGAGAGTTTAAAAAATAAATGTCCACCCGTGCGAAGCCGCGGCAGGTCGCTAGTTTATAATATGTATTAATTTCCTAGACAAGCGCTATACTTTATGCTAAACACCACCACAAAACCACACTCTCAAACCAGTGAAGAAAAACATTGTGAATAAACCGGTACGTCCTAAATCCAGAAGTTCGAAATCATGTGCCATCTACCAACCCGCACTAGGCCCACATGATAGAATTCTGCCCACTCCCTTGTACCGAGATGAAGCTTGTGTCCCAGCAGTGGACACTTTATAGGCTGATTATGTCTGTATTAATTAATTGTTAGATAATTAATTTAGATAATTAATTAATTAATTGTTAGAATATTAATTAAACAGTATGAACTAACAACAAAAATCGTAAATACATTTCTTACAGCGAAAAATAAATATTCTCTTAGAACCTTAACCGTATTTACCCGTAACATTACTGTAACGAAAAATAAACAGGGATAGAAATGTAAAGCATACTTATCGTGTTCAATTTTGTCAAAGCATCGCATAGTTTGCCTTCCTCTGGCAACACTGTAATGTAATTGGCAATACACTTAGCGTTCGCTGACAATTTGCACTTGCTAATGAATGTTTACAGGAACTGATAATTTGTGAAAAGTTTTTGGACAAAATTCAAATTATGGAAATGTAAATTTTAGGAATTTCAAGGATAAAACGTGTAGGATTGAAATTTTAACACTATGATACTGGTATAAAATATTATTCGTGAAATTGGGTTTTTCAATAATTATTGGTTTGATGAAGATGAGGAACTTATTAATGAAAGATTCAATAGGTATAAAACCGGTTCCTACATAACACAGGAATGATAATTCAAATAAGCATCGACAACCAACATACTACTGTCCAAACCATCTACCATCATATTCCACATCGGTACAACCTATGTAGTTATATTAGGTACTTACCATATTTTCTTATACCGTAATATTATATAATACGATACCATTAATAATGCAGTGACAGTCAAGAAAAGTTTCCAAGATTTTTCCAATTTTACGTCCCGATTCGAGACATATTCAAAACGCAAACTGTTCAGTAGTCCTACCATGAGTTCACATAGTTAAAACTTGCTAGCGTCTCCGTTAATGTTATCTATGAATATTGTGCAGCGCCCCTAGCAGTCACAAAAATAATGTATTTATTTATTTAAATAACATGAGAGACTTACAACTACAACGAATAGATCAAGGACAATATACATATTGTCCTTGATCTATTCGTTGTAGTTGTAAGTCAGAAAGCCAATTACAGGTAAATTAAAATTTGTACCATGAGCACTATACACTTCAATTAGGTAAAAAACCTAACGTAATCTTTTTGACAGTCACTAATAATTACTAATAATAATTGGTTGCCTAGCAGAGATCGCAGAAAGCGATAAGGCCACCCATTGTATGTTTTTATTGTTAAATGTTTTTTTGTTGAAATGTATTTTCTGGAGTACAATAAAGCATATATGTATATATAAATAAATAAACAATATTTTCCAGCTGTCGCCATAAAAAAAAAACAGTACCAGCCGCGTAGCATGACCACCATAGAAAGAACTTTATCTATTCTTGGTAGATTAGAGATAGAATTGTCATGCTACGGCAGTATAAAATAGTACAAATCTTTCTACAATCTTTAATTCTGTCTGTAATCTTTCTACAATCTGTAATTTTGTCAATTCTTCCGTCGACAAAACCTATTTCTACAGTGGTCATGCTACGCACACAGGAGTCACTAATTTGACAGATACTATCTAAAAATATGCTTGTGATAGTAGTATGTGTACATTAACATTATAAAAGTTTGAGTCAATTCAAGTCAAAATAAAATCTATTAGAACATATTTTGAATGAAATAAATTAGTGACCGTTGAATATTAAGACTAAGTACGAGAACGACGTGAATTTCTAGACAAAATGAAAATAGATACCAATAGAAAAATATAAATGAAAGAAAGTTTAGTTTTACGCATTACATTTATTATTCTTATTGTATACTTATTTCAATTAATTTAAGTCAATGTCGCCGCGAGCCACACAGCGTCAACAAAATTATAAATTCGACATCGAAAGTGAGTTATTAATAGGTTACCTATGAAAATGCCGTTTTGTATGAAAAAAATTAAACGAATTTTTTTCATGTATTTTTTATTTGTATTAAGCCTCGTCCCCACTAGGAACATTTGTCGAGCGACATGTGTCCCCGGAGACATCGGGCGATGTCGCCCTACATCGCCCCACGTCGCCCGATGTCTTATCTCCGTCCACATCAGTTCAGTCGAACCTATCATGTCTCCGGAAGAGGTAGAGTTGTACAGTGCGGCTTATATAATGATGAATGCATCATAACAAAAAAGAAGAGAAGATGGTGGATTAAACAGTACTTGCGAAACAAAACAAGTGTATTTGATCTCAGTGTTCTAGACGGCTCATTTCATAATTTTACTCGGATGTCATCAACAGACTTTGAAATACTCTTGTGTAAAATATCCCCATCAATATCTAAACAGAAAACAAGATTCCGTGATCCCGTGGATGCTAAATTTAGACTTGCTGTTACGTTAAGGTACCTAGCAAGTGGTGATTCTTACACGTCCTTATCATACACTTTTAAAAATTTTGAAATACTCATAGGAGCGATATAGTTCAATAAGTCGCAGCACTACGTCGTTCGACCACATTGTCGCAGGTTGCACGCACGTCCACACTCTATCACTATTCTTCATCGACTGTGCGACAAGGAACAGTTTCAACAATGTCGCGGCGATGTCGTCCGACGTCGCCCGACATCGCTCGATGTCACCGGGGACACATGTCGCTCGACAAATGTTCCTAGTGGGGACGAGGCTTTAATCGAAATAATCACCCATGCAATCAATGCATCTTTGCCAACGCAGTGGCAGTTTATTGATGCCCTTCTTAAAAAAATCAGCTGGACGGGAGGCAACAAATTCTAAAAGGCATTTTGTACTACCTCTCGGGTATTGAATTTTTTTCCCGCCAAGAAGTTATCCAAATTCTGGAAAAAGTAGTAGTCTGTAGGCGCAAGGTCTGGTGAGTAGGGCGGATGACGGAGAGCTTCCAACCCCAGTTCTTGCAACTTGGAGACCGTCTGCTGTGCAGTATGAGGTCGCGCGTTGTTGTGCAGGAGCAGCGGAGACGAGCAATTGACCAATGCTGGTTGGAGATGTGCCAGCTTCTCCATCATTGAGTTCAGTTCTTCACAGTACACTTCTGCAGTAATGCTCACCCGTTTGGTAAGAAGCTGTGATGAATCACACCAGTGCTAGACCACCAAACAGTGACCATCACTTTGATTCTAGGGGTAAGTTTTCGTTTAGGGCATTGTTTAGGTGCTGAACCAGGATCCAACCAACTTGCTGAGCGCTTGCGGTTATCAAACAGAATCCATTTTTCATCGCAGGTAACAATGCGGTTCAAAATTCCTTCATTTGTGTGTCTGTTGAGCAGTGCAAGGCACGTCTCGACGCGTACTTCGCGCTGGCGATCATTGAGTTCGTGGGGCACCCATTTGTCAAGCTTTTTTACCTTGCCAATTTGACGCAAATGGACCAATATTGTTTTGACGCTAACGTCGAAAGCTGCTGCTAATTCAGTCGTAGATTGTGTATCATCAGCTTCCACAATCGCCTTTAATTCGTCATTGTCGACCAAAAACTTCGGACGACCGTGAGGTTCATTTTTCAGGTCAAAATTTCCAGAACGGAAGCGAGCAAACCAATAACAGGTGGTGCGTTGGTTTGTAGTGTTAGCTCCGTAAACGTCGTTGATGTTGCGTGCCGCTTGGGCCGCGTTGCTGCCACGACGGTACTCATATTCCATAATTACTCGAATTTTTAACGTATCCATGATGACGAAAAAGATTGAAATGCGATGAAAATGTAACACTAATCAATAAACAAATGACTACTATTGGAAAAAGAATTCCATGTTTTTAAAATAAAATTAATTTGTGATTAGAATTCTTAGACAAACAAAAATTATTTTGATTTGAAATGGCCAGTACTGCAGAACGGCAATTTCATAGGTAAAGACCTAATATTTATAAGGAACATAAATTCAACAACAGAAACGCCAATCTTTATTGACTGCCATCATTAATAGTATAGCCATACCACTACATTTTGACCATATTAGCCGTTCTCTCTTCTGGTTAGTGATAGGCAGGGGATAAATACTCAGAGGATAAATAAATACTCGAGTTTTTATCCGAAACGGATAAATACTCGTTTTTACTCATTTTTATCGGATAAATACTCAAAATGATGGATAAATATCTTTTTTGCGCGTCGGATGATTTTCTTTTTTTTTTTTTTTTTTCAGGATGGGAAATCATCAAATGACTTCTCCCGCTCTGGGCGGAGCGGGAGGGCGTGTCAGACTTTTACTGACTAAAACCCACCCGTGTTCCATCAGTTGCCCATGTGCCAGGGTCACGGTATCTCTTTCGAACAATCACGCGACCCCGGCAGGGTCGGATGATTATTTTATAATGTAAATTGGTTTTATTGTTATTAAGGCTTTTCAAAATACTACGTTATTATATTATTTAGTTGTAATGTTAATTGTCTGGGCTGTAATTGTGTCAGGAGGCCAAATGTCTCTAATAAAGCATGCTCTTTAGACACAATTTTAGAATCTTTCTTTGTTGAGAGTGTAGAGAATTGCTACATAATTGAACATCTCTGTGAAGAGCCTCTAAAAGTCATGAAAAATGCGGCGAAGACAAGTTTATTGTCGTTGTTTGCCAACGCTATAAACATGCAAAGGACTTTTTAATTAGTTAAAAGGTGTTGAGCCTTTAAAATGCGCAGCACACACTATTAATTTGCTGGCTCATGGCATCCTGAAATGCGGTAGTTTCAAAAATTTATAAACTATGCAGATATGATAAAATATATAAAAAACAATTGGTTGTCTGTAAAGTCGGTTTACGCACGATAATTTTACGTGATAGCATCTAAGTCTCTTTTACTCCGAGGCATCGGCAGATGGAGTGGAAGAGAGATAGATGCGTCACAAGTCGAACACTTAGGCTGATCGTGCCTCTCTATTGCTTGTTTCACGCTCTCGCTTGCACTCTCGGTGCAGGCGGAACGTGACAATGAGTCATGCTTTTTCGTGCGTGCTGCCAGCGTTCATCGATTCCACGCGTGCCTCAAAGAGATGTCAGCATATATATGCTCCGGGCTCCGGCTCAAGGGGTCCGCGAGCACCTATGCCTGTCAGGGTTGCGGATCTGTTTGAAAGAGGTATTGTGGCCCTGGGCATAGGCAACTGAAGGAATACGGGTGGGTTTTAGTCAGTAAAAGTTTGACACGCTTTCATATTGGCGATAGCAATGGTGGCCCGGTGGTATCAGCCCCGACTTACGACTTGTAGGTCGTGAGTACGCACTGCTCTCAAAACTTTACATTGATCACTGAATCCACATCCCACATTGTCGACAACCTCGTAAGTCAAGTCAGTATACTCGATTTCTTTATCTTTCACGAGGTAGTTTTTTTTGGAACGAAGTTCCTTATGGCGCGTTGCGAAAGGGGGCTAGACGGAATTAAGAGAAAAAGTTGTAACGACACTTTTTAACCGACTTAAAAAAAGAGGAGGTTTCTCAATTTGACTGTATATATTTTGTTTTGGAACGAAGTTTTTGGAACGGAGAGGGAGAGAGAGAGAGAGAGAGAGAGAGAGAGAGAGAGGGAGAGAGAGGGAGAGGGAAAGAGAAGGAGAGAGAGGGAGATGGAGATGGAGAGAGATAGAGAGAGGGAGAGGGAGGGAGAGAGAGAGGGAGATAGAGAGAGAGGAAGAGACGGAGAGAGATCTCTCTCTCTCCATCTCTTCCTCCCTCTCGGGAGAATATTTTTGTTGAGTGTATACAGGTTTTTTGTACATAATAAATAATAAAAACAATAATGAATCCTGGAAAGGAACTTCGTTCCATCAGGTGTCCCTTGACACCTCTCAAGTTCTTTATTATTACAATGATTTAAGCGTTACTTAACCCTTAAATGCATGATTTTTACTTTTTAACCAAATTAAATTTACTTTTTTGTAATGTTTTGGTAGAAATTTACATCTTTATGTAATCAGAACAAACCTACTGAGAACAAAATGTGTAGTGAGATAATAAACCACTTTTTTCCAATTACAAAAACAAAAAATGACTGGAATGATAACGAAAAAATTACATTGAATTGGTTGATGGAAATTTCCATCACAATGCATTTGAGGGTTAAATAGTTTCTGCCCACCCCCATGGGAGAAAGGCACGAGTTCATGTATGCATGTGAAAGAAAAAAAATGTACAAAATTAAATGTATAATTTTATCTAACTTTGACAGTTATTGACGAATTGTATTCATGATTGAGTGAAATTATTGTCAATATCAGCATTTTGTAATTTTTAAAATGATTAATAAGGTACGATACCAATCTGCATTGTCTGTTTTTCGCTAATTTTAATCCTTTTGTTAGTAAAATGACAAACTTTACGTTACGAAAACTTAAAATAGTATTTATCCGCTGTTTTGGATAAATACTCAGTAAAAATGGATATTTATCGAGTATTTATCCATTTTGAGTATTTATCCGGATAAAATCCCAACACTACTTCTGGTTAATGAGGAAGAAAGAAACAATACCTAAAAATGGATGTTTGTTAGACGACAATATCTATCGAGCTTACTTTAGCGTCTGCATAAAACTATGTGTTATTCAACGTGTAAACACTATTAAGATCTATTAGGCCCATGTTAACTTGCTTGCGAGTTTAGCGCTAGCGAGTATTTTTTCGAACAAAACTCATGGTAGACGTACTGTTCGTCCATTCTTAAAGTTTTACGAGCTCAGTGAATCCGAAGTTTCACGTAAAAACTTTCTTTTAGATTTTGATTTCGCTGCATTAAAATACTCATAAGCACGATGAATAGCGATTTGTAAAGAAATAAATTTGACGCATGTATGAATAATTACCGTGAAACTATATTTAAGGTTATTAGTTATTGCTGACTGGGTCACAACGTGTGACTCCTGCCAATTAAGGAGGTAGAAACAAACTGGGTTTAACAAACTGATTCCTTTTCTACAACGAATTAGCAACCTCAATATAGCGTTGAGAAATATCGATATATTTCTCAACTCCATTAATCGTCATTCATCTCTAAGAAAAAATAATATAAATAACAACTGATTCCTAATAATTTAATTGAAACAATATACAATATTTTAACTCTAAATACCTATTATCTAAATAAAATATGTCGTCGAATAATTTCTCCACATCGCTGTCAACTGGAAATTTACCTAAGAAAATAGCGGTATTGTCACGTTGTATGGCAATGCAAGCCTCTGGCCAAAGTAAAAGCCAGCTCTTTTTTTTTTTTTTTCATCATATTTCGTCAAATGACTTCTCCCGCTCTGGGCGGAGCGGGAGGGCGTGTCAGACTTTTACTGACTAAAACCCACTCGTGTTTCATCAGTTGCCCATGTGCCAGGGTCACGGTATCTCTTTCGAACAATCACGCGACCCCGGCAGGACAAGCCAGCCCGTAGGTCACAGAAGATCAAGCGTTCGGATATTCCGTTGAACAGACCATTAACACTTGGACCTCACAGCCCGAGGGTTGCAACTCTACAATAGCATTCTACTTTCTGCTAAACACACAAAATTAAAAACATAATACTACATATGTAGGTTTATAAGTATACTAAAAATCACAAAGTATTTCACAGTCACTATCACAGAAAGTGCACTTTTAACCATAAAGTTTTAAACTGTGATAATTGCACTTAAACTGAAATACCTCTTTAAAAGCACTCTCCCGTAATTTATATTGCAATACATTTTTCGTACCAACTTTGAGAAGAGAAATTGGCAGAATTTTCAATCGGTAGACAAATACCTAGCCGAGTCTGCTACCCGTCAATGTCAGGTCTAGGGTTCTCATTCTAGGATACTAGGACATTGATTTTCTATACTCAGGAAGATAGGAGTATAATTTAGACTTTAAATTCAAGTATTTTTAGCCTTTATTGACGTGTGTGTTTGTTCAAACCTACTTACAAAAATAACATAATTTATCATTTTATACTGGCATTCGAAATTGTGTGAAAGCATGCGTTTTAAAATTGTATATTTTATTAGTTTACCTACTCTTCACTTCGCTTTCTTGTCTGAGCGTATGAAACTGAAGAGGTGATCTGGAATCATAATTAGTTTGAAAAATAATTCCGCAAACCAAGTCTCCAGAACATTTACGTGATGTCAGCAAGTAAGGTTTAAATAGTATTATAATAACTTCATAACTATTATATTGACGGTTCCGTCCATATTTTTACGAAATCCACAGTTTGATAAAGTAATCAGCAATCAATATGGAGATCAAAGTCCTTAGTCTTAAAAACTCAAATTTAACAAAAAAGTGCCTTATCCCCGTAAAAAAAACACCTTACATTTGCATTTGCATACAATAGAGGCCATATTTGCACTAATCCTACGCCATTTCTTGGACGAAGTTCTAACTTTTGTTCTTAACACCCGAAGTTCGAGGCAAGTTTCCGTATAATATGCACGAATGGTGACCGAGAAATGGGTCCAACACTGCAAAAACTGCAGTCGTATAGTTTTCAGGATTTTTAATATGTGACGATATGAAATTATTTATGAACTTTTCTATGGTCCTTGCCTGCTATAAAGAAACAAAGTTTGTAGAACATAGAAAAGTAATTTGCAATTCTCTATGCAATGGGGAATATTATTTAAGGAGAATCGGACTTCAGTCAACAAAACAACTCAGCCTTTCGTAGTCCAGTGCTTCATAGACAGTCCGGCGACCTCGAGAAGGTAGCTAGGATAGACTTAATGTGCTAAGGAAGAACATTTCAGAACCAGTGAGTTTGCTAACGAACGTAACCCGCGCATAAACGATTTGGCACTTTTTACTTTGACCTTTGTTACTGAAAACACCGTTTATAAAACTCGCAAAATAAATTAAAAACTGAGAACTTTTTTTTAATTTCCTATCAAATGGTGTCCGTAGTTGCACCATTAACTTTTCGCTTAAATAGGTGACGTCGAAAACCTGAGCCAAATTGATAACGTCAATTTTTTCACAGCGTATCGTCCGCTGCCGGATTCCTCAGAAAAACTGCAAGGAGTTTTCTATAAATGGAAGATTTTTTCAACCGCATAAAATCTGTTGGAAAACTGTATAGAATTTAATATAAATTAAATTAGATTCAACGCAATCAGTCGGTCGGTTGAGCGATTATTTTATTGTAATTAGATTTTGTATCCAGATTTTTCTATATTTTCTTTCTGCGGTTGCTTTTCTTTGTCGTCACGGTTCGAGGTTGTTGTTTTATTTCCTAATGGTTTTTTAGTGCTAAACAAAAAGTCTGATAGTTATGAGAGAATTTGAACATAACCCGTGGGAATACGACATAATTGGTGAATAGCATGAGAGCTTTGAGGTCAAGTGAAATACGGTGTTACGATAGAACGCGTGTGATACATACTAGTTTTTTGTACACTTCTACCTTCCCATCTGCATTAGCATAACACATTTTGGAAGTTGTTTTTCTAACAATATTTATAGTAAAATATGAATAAAAAACGAAGAAACATATTTTCATACCAAAAATTATCTATTCCATAAAGCGGACTGATTGCAGTAACATAAGATCAGGTTATTTCTCGTCCAAAACATGAGTTTACTCACATGGTGTCCAAGATGTTACACTGAATTACGTCACAATCATGTTCAGACTCTTTCTTAAATTATACTAGCGATCCGCGGCCCGTTCCTGCTTTGCACGGTTCTGTGATTTGACAAAACAAAGAAATTTATTTATTATCAGCTTCTGCCCGTGACTTCGTCCGCATTAAATTTCTTGTTCCCCCGACACTTCCCGTCACGTCGAATCGCCTACCCGTGCGATTTTCCCCGTTTTTGCAACATTTTTCATTACTGCTCCGCTCCCCTTAGTTATAGCGTGATGTTATATAGTCTATAGCCTTTCTCGATAAATAGACTACCCAACACAAAAAGATTTTTTAATTCGGACCAGTAGTTCCTGAGATTAGTTTGTTCAATCAAACAAATATACAAACAAACAAACAAACTCTTCAGCTTTATAATATTAGTATAGATATGTAAGTTTAAACACATATACAACTTTCTGGATTCATTATCTAAATAATGTTGAATAACGTATAAAAATCCGTTTTTCAGCATAGACGAACAACGCCGTCATACTGACAGACAAGAATAACGATTTCAGTTAATAATATGATTGTAGATATAGAATTAAGATTTAAAAAAAACCGAATTCATACAACAAAAAAACCGCCGAAAAACTAAAAAGCATAAAATAATACTTAAACCTTAAAATTATGAGTCGGCGCTTTGAGTGATCCTTGTTCATTGATTTTTCAGCGCCGACTCAAAATTCTAAAGTTTAAGTATTATTTTATGCTTTTCAGTTTTTCGGCGGTTTAATTTTTTGTTAAAAAGTTTTTATTTTATATTTTTTTGTTTTATATTGCTTTAATGTACTAATAATACTTGGCAAGGTATACCCTATCCAACACAAAAAGAATTATCAAAATCGGACTACTCTGTATAAAGTTATGCGTGTTTATACATTACAATCAGTGAGTGAACAATCAATCATCTCCTGTTTTCCGACCCTTAGGGTTTGATTTTGTTTTCCAAATTGATATGGGACCACCTTGGGAATATACCCTTTCCAATAAAAGAAGAATTGTCACAATCGGACCACTATGTAAAAAGTTATGCGTGGTCATACAGAAAAAAAAAAAATATACGCGTCGAATTGATAACCTCCTCCGTTTTTTTTCGTCGGTTGATAACAGACAGCTGGGTGGAGTGACGATGCGTGTTATAATATAAGGATCAGTAAGTACCTACTTGGTACAAGTTCAACGTACCACGCAAATGCTAGGTGAAAATTTACTTTCATTTTGAGAGCACGTCCTTTCGTACGTGCCTCGCAAAAACTACTGGATCCCAATTTAATGGGATTTCCGACGTAACACCTCGCTTAAATCTTTTGAAAACTGAATGGAAAGGGTTAGCTTTGAAGTGTCGAGTTGCCAACGATGAGATTAAAATTGGATGAACCTAGTTATTTGGTTGGATGGGATGATGAATGTAGCGCCTTGTCTTTTTCTTCTCGATGGTAAATAAATTGTATGTTATGGGGGTCCAATAAACCAGAAGATAATTAAGTTTCTTCCGCAACGCATTGCTTGCTCCTCTTATCAAACCCGACGAAAACAAAACAAAATTATTTTCTGCCAGTAGAAAGTTTTCGCCCGGCGTATATATACCTAGGTATCGTCATGTTTGATAACAGGAGCAAGCAATGAGTCGCTGGTGAAACTACTACAAAAGACTAAAATTACGACAGAACTAGTACTGTAGTAATTTTAGTCTTTTGTAGTAAGCGTATGCAAAATATTAAGACGAAATAGGTCTATTTAATAACCCTAAGCTAATAATAACAGCTATGTGTACAAATAGGCATATTATTCAATATTATTGTATATCCGTGAATCTATTACCGACACTGGGGCATTGTTTTAAACATAACATCACGCCTTGTTTCCCCGAAGGGTAAGGCAGAGGTGTACCTTTAGAACACCCACATTTTGCCTGTTATGTTTAAGTCCTATGTGATAGGGGGCGAGCCTATTGCCATCAACCGGCCACAAATCCAGACTCCGGGCTGCTACTGAGAAATTCCGGATGGAAAAAATCCAATAACCCTTTGCCCGACCTGGGAATTGAACCCAGGACCTCATGCTCAGCAGTAGCGCTTGCTACCACTAGACCAATGAGGCAGTCAACAAGGCATTGTTTGAATTACCTGAAAATAAGTATCATTTTATATTCCGGTGTTTATTTGTTGGACATTAGCATTCATTAGAAAACCGCACAATTGCGAGCAGAACTCGCACCCTGGAAGTACCATCCCATAGTTGTGCCTGGATGCCCGCGGCTGCAATCTCGTACAGCCTATGAATTACCAATACCAGATTGAAGCACAAACTTGACTATGCAGTAATAAAATTATTTCTAATAAAAACCCTGTATAAGAAAGTATGATTTTTATTGGAGCCTTTAGAATTAGACAAGAAGACAGCTACTCAGAACTGAAACAAATTAAAGGAAGGAAGTGAATTAAGTGCAGTCCTGTACGGTTACGTATTATAATACCTAATTTTGTTCTAACTATTTTCAGGATAACTACGTTTGATTCACATATGTTCATAACGCATATTGGTCGACTCAACTACTGTTTAACTTACTTAATGTTGATTAAACTAAAATTAATTGCACTAACGAACGAGTAATCTAATGGTTTTTTAAGATATTTGATGTTTCAACTATGTATGAAATACCTAATGGACGACTCGCCTACAGTTTATTACTACTGCGTGCTGGAATGATTTCTAAAGTGGTGGGTAGTTCCAATGTCAATATCTTTACGCGAGAAACTTGGAAGTAGCGCTCGCCGGCCGCTGCCGGGGCACCGCTCGGCTCGCACGCAGTTGGTCACAGCTTTAACCTTTTTTTTTAACGTGGAGAAATGCTCATGCATTCTGCACTACCACAGGGAGATAGTGCAGTTATGTGGGACTCCAACCCACTAAAACAACACAGTGTCCTCCTGTGCCACTTGTGGCGGAAACACGGGCACACGTAATTCTTCCACGAACCCGCTGCGGCTGTCCGTCCTCTGGGAGATAAGGTACCCCCATTTACGGCGCGCCAGAACACACATAGCACGCCGAGACCACCCCAGGGACCAATAACCACATGGGCGCCAGACACTCAACAACACTCCTCCTCCCCTGCGACCTTACCGCGTCCGCCATCGGACGGTGGCGACCCCGTTCAGGCCGCGGAAGGTAGGGAGAACGGCTCACCTCAATACCGGCACTCCTCTCCCACCGCGGCCTCCAACCCTCAGCCGCAATGCCCCAGATACTAGGACATCGCGGCCCACCTCAGTTGCGATGTCGTCAAACGACACCGCGTTGGCCGCTACATCGTTGACTTCGAGCGGAAAAGCCCTGACGAGCGGTCCCTCCTCGTGTTCCTCTTAGCTTCACCGTGGGGTTCTAAACCACGGCTACTGAGCCCCCCCCGCCTCGTCAATGCGGGAACCGACTGGGGGGATCACAGTTTTAACCTAACCTAACCTATTTCACCCAGTTCAAAATGACAAATCATACAATCTGGCGCTGAAATGTTTTTACCATCGTCTAATTATCCACTCGCAGGCAAATTGTATGATTAGTCATAGGCGAGTATAGCGAGCGATGCCGCGGCAGCGGCCGGCGAGCGCTACTTCCAAGTTGCTCGCAGAAATGTTTTTACCATTGTCTAATTAAACATTTCCGTGTTTTCGCAATATCCCTAGGGTTTTCGCGAAAATTCGAATAAGCAAATCATCCAATCGACATATACAAAATCACCAGTAAATCAAACACAAGATCACAGATAAATCAACAGTAGGTGAATCGACCATTAGTTTAATCAAACTTAGTTTAATTAATTGTAGTTGAATAAACCGTAGTTGAAATGTCCTTTATGGATTTCGTTCATTAGTTATTACAAAAATCGGTGAAACAATAATTAGATATTTTAAAAGATAGATCTTTTGACCGTAGTTATACTGAAAATAATTGGAACAAACTTAGGTATTATGATACGTAACCTCCTGTACCTACTGTACACTTGCGATATTCCTGAATTAGGGCGAAACACTATTGGGACCATTGTCCATGAGACAGCCATAATGGCATTAGAAAACAGTCACGAAGAATCAGTAGAAACGGTTCAAATGGCTGTAAATCCAGTATATGACTGAATCAAAAAATTGGGGAAGTAAACTGAATGAATCCAAATCTGTTCACAAAAACTTTTCCCACGAATTATTATTTACAAATCCCGTACGAAAATGCAGCCAAGTATCTCGATATGATCCATGACGCAAAATTATGCCAGAAAGCCCACGAAAGAAAAAAAGAGGATTGGCTGGTTCGAAGAAACTGCATGCTGTCCGTGCAAAACCAACTTACGAAAATGTTTGTATTGACCAACTTTATAAGTGCAAAAATTGTGGCTGCTCTTGAAGTGACACTTTGTATACCTGCTTTTTAGTCAGATAAACTGTAATGACGATTACAAATGAAACGCTATTCAACATGATGTTTTTTGAAAAGTCTCATTAAATTTTAGTGCTGACAAAAGTGTTTTTAGCTGTTTTACCCATCTAAGCAATCCACTGCTGGATAAAATAATAAATAAAAACACCTTTGACATTGCTCAAAGGTTTTTTGTATCAATAATGATTTTTATAATATGACCAGACCAGATAATTTTATGATAGACACGTAAATATACATACAAAATTTTGTATGTCTGTGTAACCAGAGTAACCAGTTACGATAGGCAGGACTAGATATAGCTGCTGCAGGAGAATGGTTGTTTACTGCAGTGGCTTCCTGTTTCTGAAACCCAAAATTGAATTAAGTAAGTAACTGAGACACAAAAAATAATTTTACAATAATATGGTTTTATATAACCGAATATAAAAACGTAAATAATAAGCTATAATATTGGATTTCATAATTTTTTTACAACCCAATAGATACCCTTTTTACGATTTTTACTTAAACTTCTTCGTTCCACGATTACGACGCATTCACCAGTAGTAGCATCTCTTTCCGTGCCAGGAGGACAGCGGGCTTTGAATATGTCTGGATCTGCATCTCGTCTGCTTAATACGATTACCACGCATTCACCAGTGGTAGCATCTCTTTCCGTGCTGGAAGGACAGCCTGCTTTGAATATGTCTGGATCTGCATCTCGTCTGCTTAATACGATAACCACGCATTCACCAGTAGTAAGCATCTCTTTCTGTACCGGGAGGATAGCCTGCTTTGAATATGTCTGGATCTGCATCTCGTATGCTTAATACGATTACCACGCATTCACCAGTGGTAGCATTTCTTTCCGTGCCGGGAGGAAAGCCTGCTTTGAATATGTCTGGATCTGCATCTCGTCTGCTTAATACGATAACCACGCATTCACCAGTGGTAGCATCTCTTTCCGTGCTGGGAGGACAGCCTGTTTTGAATATGTCTGGATCTGCATCTTGTCTGCTTAATACGATAACCATGCATTTACCAGTGGTAGCATCTCTTTCTGTACCGGGAGGACAGCCTGTTTTGAATATGTCCGGATCTGCATCTCGTCTGCTTAATACGATAACCACGCATTCACCAGTGGTAGCATCTCTTTCTGTACGGGGGGGACAGCCTGCTTTGAATATATCTAGATTGGCATCTCGTCTGCTTAATACGATAACGACGCATTCACCAGTGGTAGCATCTCTTTCCGCGCCGGGAGGACAGCCTGCTTTGAATATGTCTGGATCTGCATCTCGTCTGCTTAATACGATAACCACGCATTCACCAGTAGTAAGCATCTCTTTCCGTGCCGTGAGGACAGCCTGCTTTGAATATGTCTGGATCTGCATCTCGTATGCTTAATACGATTACCACGCATTCACCAGTGGTAGCATCTCTTTCCGTGCCGGGAGGACAGCCTGCTTTGAATATGTCTGGATCTGCATCTCGTCTGCTTAATACGATAACCACGCATTCACCAGTGGTAGCATCTCTTTCCGTGCTGGGAGGACAGCCTGTTTTGAATATGTCTGGATCTGCATCTCGTCTGCTTAATACGATAACCTAGCATTTACCAGTGGTAGCATCTCTTTCTGTACCGGGAGGACAGCCTGTTTTGAATATGTCCGGATCTGCATCTCGTCTGCTTAATACGATAACCGCGCATTCACCAGTGGTAGCATCTCTTTCTGTACCGGGGGGACAGCCTGCTTTGAATATGTCTAGATTGGCATCTCGTCTGCTTAATACGATAACAACGCATTCACCAGTGGTAGCATCTCTTTCCGTGCCGGGAGGACAGCCTGTTTTGAATAAGTCTGGATCTGCATCTTGTGTGCTTAATATCCAAACTTCAAGGTTATCTTCACCGGTGTGCTGACATTTAATTATTCCCACGCTTGCTATTATAACAAGAAAGACGAGTAACTTGAACATTCTGGACTTGATTTTTTAATCCTACTACAGGATGATTGTAATTGTAGAGCCCGTGTGTGCCTATTTATGTAATATTTCAATATAATAATCAATCGGCCACATTATGCAATTTGATTTAATTTATGTGACACTTATTTTTTCTGTCGAGCTTATTATAACGGTAAATAATCGCTAATCAATTTATCAACGTTGCATGTCATTATTACGATTTCACAAAACATTTTCAAGTTCTTTTCGGCCTTTTTTCTCAGAGTAGTCAGATAAGGAATGCCGACCTCATTCAGTTTTAAAATATATGATTGTCGTGTTAAAGTGTTTGTAGAAATCTACGTACAGAAATAAAATAATAGAACATTTACCATTTGCTCGAAAACTTCGGTATAGCATTTAATATCATAAATCTTGTAACCCGCATCCTTCGTTACTTGAAAAGCTTCCTCATATACTGAGGCTACATATTATAAGAATCTATACGTGTTTTCAAAACCGGTCGAAGTGGTGGAGCTTGGGGGAGGCCTATGTCCAGCAGTGGACGTCTTCCGGCTGAAATGATGATGATGATGATACGTGCTTGGGTTCATTGCTGCTTCCCTGCTCAGATTGTTTACCTTCATAACTTTAGTTCTTACTATATTTGGTTGACGCTTGTGGGCCGCTTCCTGCAATTCTGATGTTATGATTCTCCGAAATTTTAATTATTGTACTTCACGAGCGATTAGAACATCTTCATATGGTTAAAAATTTGCGGCTGCAAATTGTTAAGAAGCGTCTGCTAGCGCTATCTTTGTACCGCGATAGGTATTTTTATGTACTTTCGCATGCTCCAGATCGAGTCTCTGTGCATCACTGGGAAGTCGTACCTTAGCGTCGTCCTTATTCTTTTTTGTACTTAATTACATGCAATTTTGATTATAATACAGTTTTAACACGATTTTTCAAGACACATAACAATAAACACAAATGTACCTAACATACCCACTATAACTCTCTGAACGAGATGTACAATTTAGAAATAATGTTAATTTCGGTAAATATTGCACGTTTACTTAAATGATTGGTGTGGCACTGAACAGTTTCATTGCTGGAAATCTTGCTCTTTCTCACGCTCGGCTCAGCCCCATGCCCTCCCTCCCCTATATCCTTGGCCACAGGCTGGTTTCGATACCCACGGAATTGCTGCGTCCCATTCGCGGGGGTGAAGCCTGTAGAATACAATACAACACACTAAAATGCACGTTTACCTACAATTTGAAGCATTGCTAAACGTCGTTTTCTTTTCAACTTACCTAATTTGCCTGGCCTACTTGCATGCGACTGAGACGCATCGTGATCGTGAGGTTGTGATGGTGCTATCTCACATTTCATCACCAAGAACTTTTCCCGTGGTGAATCTCGTGCATTTTATGATTTGTCATCCCCATAGAGTAGCATAACACTGTAGGCAAGAGACAAAAATAAAATGGAGGAGGGTAGGTGCCTACACATTAAAGAATTCATCACGACTGTTTCTGCAAATAATACTACAAATTATTATTGATTTCCGCATACCTTTTCATCCCTATTTTCTTCGTTTGGCCAACATGTTTTTTTTTTCTTTCATTTCCACTTCCAGCAAAAATATTTAACAGGATTATTTATATGTCATAACCATCGACATTTGAATCAAACTCAATGCAAACCAAACCATAGTAATAATAGATGATTTAAAAATACCAAAAGTTGCAAACTGTTCTGCGAATAGTCCGTCGTGTTTCACTGCTTGCAGCGTAATCTGCGATTAAGTGCATGGATAAATGAATTGTATAGTATGTTGTGGAAGATTCGCATTCTATAAGAAAATTATTTTTTATCTTTGTTTTTTTTACTCTGACTAATTTTTATACGTTTCTTTCTTTATGTACTTAATTAGCTAAGGTCTATCATGCTTTTGTCTCATTTATGTATTTGCCTAACTATTTGTTTTGTTTTGCAATTGTATTAAATACCACACTCTAAGTAATTACACTAGATACTTACTAAACTTAGTATATATGCATATCAACATTTCACTATTCATTTATTTTATTTAAGAATGCATACAGTCGCCACGTTGCAGTACTTGTATAAAACTGATTAACATCCGTCCGCTCACACTTCAGGTCCAGTTGAAAACCAGCGTCAGGCACTAGTTGTCTGGCATTTTTTGCTGAACTGAACCTTTTTAGCGCAGCCGTGGGGCACACATAAATGCTAGTTTTTAACATCGCACTTTTATTGATTTTCTTTTTAATTTATGTTTTTTGTTAATTTATGTATTTTTTGGTGTATTATTTTGTGTGCCTTTTGAGTTTGTGCTAAATAAACGTATTTTCTTTCTTTTCTTTTCTTTCAAATAATGATATTTTAATACAGATACATATGTTTGATTAATTTATGAATGTATGTTCGTATGTATTTCATTTAATATTTTTTTACTCTAATTGGTTTTCTGGTGCTGGTGTGTTTTTTTCTTAACTTGATTGCTTGAAGGCTATCCAAATATCAGTATGTGCTAGTTGCCTAATTCGTATTTCTGAAATTTTCGTTTCGCCCGCAAATAAATGCCTGAACGCCTACGGCAAAAAAAATGTGTCGACTCGTCGTTTTGGGCGAATAAATTGACGTGAAAATCGACCAGCCAGCTTAATTTAAAGTCGTTTTTCGTGTTGGTCTGTGTAAACTACGTATCGGATTTTGATGCGGTTTTACCATAATTTAGAAATGGTTTTATCCAGGTTTTTTGTTTTTTATAGTTCATTATATTTTCATTCAATATAATGAAATCTGGATGATTTGTCAAATTGCTCGATATAAAAAAATATTGTCACATAAATTAAATCAAATTGCATAGTGTGACCGATTGATTATATTGAAATCTATACTAATATTATAAAGAGGAAACCTTTGTATTTTTGTATTTTTGTATGTTTGTATTGAATAGGCTCAAAAACTACTGGACCGATTTCAAAATTTCTTTTACCATTACTTAGAGGGATTCTTCCGAATCCGTACAGGCTATATTTTATCCCGGAAAATAAATAGGATTTTTCGTGGTAGTCAAAATTGTGGAGTAAGGCGTCGAAAAAACTGCCGTACGTTAACGATTCTCGCGAACGCTGCCTAAATGGTTAGAGATGTATGGTTGACTTCTATAGAAAAGTTGTAGAACTCAATAATGCCTACAAAAAAGTCCGCAATAGTATAAACCAAACATTTATATTTTAGCCATTATAACCACTTTTCCATAGAATAATAGTAATTAAAATTATTAGCCTATGTTTATTGATCATATTATCGTCAAATACTAATCCTTATCCAAATAAACTATTTATTGAGCAAGATTGTTTCAATAGCTATAAATTACTTTTTATTTTATTCCAATCGGACAATCCATTCAAAAGATATTACGAATTTAAAATTGTAATTGGTATTAAAATGAATGATGGTGTCGCACGACTCGCACGGCGAAACCGCAGGGGAGGGGGGTGCACATCTATGAAGCAGGTTGGGTCGGCTCTCTACGCAGCGGACGCGGCCAAATCGAGTAAATTTACTGAATTAATGCACTTATTAAAATTGATTTCGGAACTATTTAGATACTCATTATCAAAAGTTCTTTTCAAAACAAAACTTTTTTTTCAGAGAGCTTAAAAAATAAATGTCCACCCGTGCGAAGCCGGGGCGGGTCGCTAGTGCTATATAAATAGACACACACGGGCGTTACAACTAGTAGTAATAGTCATCCTGTAGAAGGATTTTAAAATCAAGACCAGAATGTTCAAGTTACTCGTCTTTCTTGTTATAACAGCAAGCGTGGGAATAATTAAATGTCAGCAGACTGGTGAAGATGAGCTTGAAGTTTTGGTACTAAGCAGACGAGATGCAGATCCAGATATCAGGTTGGTGCATAAGTTCTTGGACACTTGGATTTCATAACAAAAATTCTAGGTTTTAATTTGGTTACACGCTAGAATAGTCTATCATTCTACAGAATGCTCTAGGAGCTTTACGCCAATGGGTATAAAAGGGCGCGCGCATTCCGAGTTGTTCAGTTTAGTTCAAAATGGAACCGCGTCAACTACGAGCGATCATGATTTACGAGCATAATCTAGGAACGAGTGCAAGCCAAACGGCCGATATAATTAACACTGCGTTTGGACAAGGCACTATTGATCATTCCACAGTGAGTTATTGGTTTAAGTCTTTCGATAAGGGGGATACGAGTTTTGAAGACAAACCTCGCTCCAGTCGGCCAATTGTCTTTGACGAAGACCCTCTACGCTCACATTTGGAAAGACATCCGGATACGACTACCAGGCAATTGAAGAAGGAACTTCGTTACGACCATTCCACTATAATTCGGCACCTGCATGCAATAGACTACCACAAAATAATGAGTCGGTGGACGCTCCACGCTCTGACAGACAGCGAGCGCGAAACACGCGTGACCAACTGCGAAAGTCTCCTTCTGCAACCACACAGACGAGACTTTCTCAGGTCCATTATTACTGTCGACGAATCCTGGGTTCACTACAACAACAAAACGCGGCAAGCCTATTGAGTTCCACGCCGGGAAAGAGTGCCAACGGAACCAAAGCCAGATCGTCATGGACAAAAGATAATACTATCAGTTTACCGGGATTGGCAGGGCATTCTCTATTGAGAACTGTTGGACGAGAAGCAGAATATTACCGCTACTATTTATAGAGAGCAACTGCAAAAGTTACTCGCAGAGATAGCGACTAAGCGTCCAAAAAGGCTGTCTGTATCACTTCTTCAGGACAACGCTCGACCACATATTGCAAAGTCAGTCCGCCACATTCTGGAAAAGTTAAACTGGACAGTGGTACCTCACCCACCATACAGTCCTGATATTGCGCCGTCGGACTATTGTTTGTTTCGGGCTCTAAAGTTACATCTAAGAAAGTAGAAGTTTGAAAACTATGAACAACTCCAAGACGACATCACCGAGTTTTTTGACCACCAGCCTCCTGCTTTTTGTGAACATGGCATAATGTATTTGCCAGAGAGATGGTTACATGCCGTTGAACATGACGGTCATTATATTGTGGATTAATACTTTTCTTTAATAAAAAATAAAATTATTTTTAATAAATGTGTTTGAGTGTCCAAGAACTTATGCACAAACCTAATATATTCAAAACAGGCTGTCCCCCCGGCACGGAACGAGATGCTACCACTGGCGAATGCGTCGTTATCGTATTAAGCAGACGAGATGCACATCCGGACATATTCAAAGCAGGCTGTCCTCCCAGCACGGAAAGAGATGCTACCACTGGTGAATGCGTGGTTATCGTATTAAGCAGACGAGATGCAGATCCAGACATATTCAAAGCAGGCTGTCCTCCCGGCACGGAAAGAGATGCTACCACTGGTGAATGCGTGGTAATCGTATTAAGCATACGAGATGCAGATCCAGACATATTCAAAGCAGGCTGTCCTCCCGGCACGGAAAGAGATGCTACCACTGGTGAATGCGTGGTAATCGTATTAAGCATACGAGATGCAGATCCAGACATATTCAAAGCAGGCTGTCCTCCCGGCACGGAAAGAGATGCTACCACTGGTGAATGCGTGGTAATCGTATTAAGCATACGAGATGCAGATCCAGACATATTCAAAACAGGCTGTCCTCCCGGCACGGAAAGAGATGCTACCACTGGTGAATGCGTGGTAATCGTATTAAGCATACGAGATGCAGATCCAGACATATTCAAAGCAGGCTGTCCTCCCGGCACGGAAAGAGATGCTACCACTGGTGAATGCGTGGTAATCGTATTAAGCATACGAGATGCAGATCCAGACATATTCAAAGCAGGCTGTCCTCCCGGCACGGAAAGAGATGCTACCACTGGTGAATGCGTGGTTATCGTATTAAGTCGACGAGATGCAGATCCGGACATATTCAAAGCAGGCTGTCCCCCCGGCACGGAAAGATATGCAATCACTGGCGAATGTGTCGTTATCGTATCAAGCAGACGAGATGCAGATCCCGACATATTCAAAGCAGGCTGTCCCTCCGGCACGAAAAGAGATGGTACCACTGGCGATTGCGTTGTTTTCGTATTAAGCAGACGAGATGCAGAGCCAGACATATTCAAAGCAGGCTGTCCCCCCGGCACGGTAAAAGATGCTACCACTGGTGAATGCGCTGTAATCGTGAGTCGAAGAACTTTAAATTATTTGATTGGCTGGGGCAAGCCAATCCTTATTAAATGGATACTTAAAAAAATATTGACGGGATCATAAACATTTTAAATCTATTTATGTATTTAAATTATAATTAAATATTTTTTATGTCTCATTTACTCTGGAATTAAAACACTCTGAATCCATTTCGTAGAGGCTAAAGTCCAAACTCACATACAATTGGACATTCAACCTTAATTCAAACGTCTGAACCAAACAGACACAAAGTTTCAAATGTCAAATCAATTGAAGTGATCATGAGGCTCTTTACATTAGAATGTCAAGTTATTTAAGCACGATTGCACGTTAAATGTCATGTCAGCAAATTATGGAAGTCCTGAGTCTCAGCGTCGGACGTGACCACGTTCGAGGCACCGGTCACATACTCGTAGTTAGAGGTCTTCCACAGAATAACTTCTTACAGTTGTACAATCGCTTTCGCATTTGACAAGATTCGAGAATTAGCAAAATTCATGAGATTATCGTAAACTGATTAAGTTATCATTCACACATTACTCCACAAAGTTTTTATAAGGAGGAGGCTAAAGATTAGAACATTTTTCGCCTATCATGTCATGAAAATTCAAAATATTTATTGACGTCATATTATTGTGTTAATATGAAGTTTAGGTATCGACCTTAACATCAATTCTCAAATACTACAGTAAAATGCTAGTTAAAAAGCCTATTTACTGTAGTATTTGAGAGACTAGGTATAAATCCAGAATGCTACTTTCCGTGGCTCTTCATATACATAACTAAATTCAAATGCATAAGAAAAGACGTGCCTTATTTTGCAAATAAATCGGCTCGTCAACATTCGACCCTAGTTCTAGCGGTCACGCGGAAATACTTTGGCGGCCAAAATGACGGCGCACAGAAGTTGGATTTGCGGCAGCCATGCAGTCATAGTCAATATATGTAATGCTACTTCGGCGCTGTCATCTCGTCTCGGTGGGTACGGTTCCGGTGGACAAACCGCAAAGTGTCTGCATTTTTAAAAATAGCAAACATCTGGCATACCTGCCCAAAGTAATCTCCAGTCAAGTATTAAATAGTTCAGCTTGTCCTTTCATTAAAAACAACCTAACTAGATTAT
This sequence comes from Aporophyla lueneburgensis, assembly GCA_932294355.1. Classification (NCBI taxonomy): domain Eukaryota; kingdom Metazoa; phylum Arthropoda; class Insecta; order Lepidoptera; family Noctuidae; genus Aporophyla; species Aporophyla lueneburgensis. The sequence goes on along the minus strand of OW028737.1, from coordinate 31,682,629 downwards.
CTAACAACAGAAAATCTCTAGTAATGCACGAATTAGGAAGTATTATCATTTTCGTCTCCGAAGTAGAAAATTTACAGAAGGGTGATAAATCACGCTGAGATTTATAGATGGCTGATTCCATTGATCTATCCTCTTAATATATGATATGCAGTATTGTAGTCAGGCCAAATATAGTAAAATATATTTTGTTAAGACTTCACTTTCGGAGTTGAGGGTAAATGATTTGTGAAGCACAACATCAATATCGACATGCTCAATTGTTACAATTTAATTTAATTTTAAAATATCTCTAAGGCAAACTAAAAAAAATAAAAAAATGAAATAGATAACATGGAGGCCTTTTGTTTTGGATGGTAAATCATCAAATGACTTCTCCCGCTCTGGGTGGAGCGGGAGGGCGTGTCAGACTTTTACTGACTAAAACCCACCCGTGTTCCATCAGTTGTCCATGTGCCAGGGTCACGGTATCTCTTTCGAACAATCTCGCAAACCTGGCAGAACATGGAGGCCTTTAGATGTATAATTATAAAATCCTGAAATATAACGACGATTATGTGATTTTTGGAGTCTCCTTAAGAATCGATTTTCATATATAAACACGGGGTATAAAAAATGTTGGGAGTAAAAACAATATTTCTCTGTTACGTTACGTTATAAAGAAAGATAGAAAGAAAATACGTTTATTTGCGGGAAACATGACGCACAGTAAGACCAGAAACATACAGAAATAAAAAATAAGATGTGGGAAAATATGCGTCACATCCACGCAAAACGGCCATCACTCAGCATAATGCTGTAACCCGCCATTAAGAGCAGACAGAGCCCCAGCGCTGGTTATGCGTTACTTTAGGTCATGCGTTATGTTATGTTTACTAATCTACATATATATTTTATAATCGTTCGCAAGGAGTAAACTCCAGTCATGCATCGGAGCTGACAGTGGACTAAATTTTTTATTTAGTTTAATTGCTCATAGTACCTACATGGTAAAATCCAGATTTGATCCGCTACAGTCCTGAGGTAAGTAGAAAATCAAACTAAAATTAGCTGTAATGTTGAACACGAAACTGGAACATTACCCATTTAAACCAACTGTGGGCAGCTACAACAAGCCTTAATCCCTAAAGCTTTCCACAGATTAGTTGCGGACACAGAACTAACTAAATAATTTATACTTCATTAACGTTTCATTGCATTGCGATTTTTGCTTTAAGTACCTCTAACTTTGACTTTACAGTTCAGTATATAATTTTTGATATAAAAGTTAGGTTATTATGTTAAGTTTATTATTAGTTCTACAGTTTGTAAATCTATTTAACACAGGTATGATTATTTTAAAATAATGTTTAATGTCCCTTTTTAGGGTTCCGTTGCCAAATGGAAAAAACGGAACCCTTATAGATTCGTCATGTTTGTCTGTCTGTCTGTGTATGTCACAGCCACTTTTCTCCGAAACTATAAGAGCTATGTTGTTGAAACTTGGTAAGTAGATGTATTCTGTAAACCGCATTAAGATTTTTACACTAAAATAGAAAAAAAAAAACAATAAATTTTGGGGTTCCCCATACCTAGAACTGAAACTCAAAAATGTTTTTTTCATGAAACCCATACGTGCGGGGTATCTATGAATAGGTCTTCAGAAATGGTATTGAAGTTTCTAATTTCATTTTTTTCTAAACTAGTTTGCGCGAGAGACACTTCCAAAGTGGTAAAATGTGTGTCCCCCCCCGTAACTTCTTAAATAAGACAATGATAAAACTCAAAAAAATATATGATGTACATAACCATGTAAACTTCCATAGAAAATTGGTTTGAACGAGATCCAGTTAGTAGTTTTTTTTTTGATACGTCATAAATCGTAAACCGCAATTTACCTTTAATTCAATCAACTCAAATATAAAAATTAAAAAAAAACAATTAATGTCCTAAACATAAACCTTATGCATAAACAGAGGATATCTACAGGTATGTATGGAACCCTCGTTGCACGAGTCCAACTCGCACTTGGCCGGTTTTTTCTATATTTATGTGCCTTCGATATTTGTAAAATGTTACTAGCAACGCGAAGGACCGAAAGGTTTCGGTGTTTTAGAACACTTCTGCCATTTTAAAAATGAAAATTACGTCGAAGATAGAGGAGTGACGTTTACAATAGCCAGTTCATTTTGATGTGTGGTGCTTTAAACTTTTTTTTTATCATTTTGATGTGTGGTGCTTTAAACTTTTTTTTTTATAGTAGAAACTAAGTAGAAGTAATTGTTTTCTGTTTTCAGCCCCCGACACAAAAAGCGGTGTGTTATAAGTTTGACCGCTGTCTTTGTCTGTGGCACCGTAGCTTATAAACGGGAGAACCGAATTGGGTGCGGTCTTTATTTAAAAGTAGGTAAAAGTAGGCTCTTAGACACCTTTTATCAAAATTGGTTGAGCTGTTTCGACACAATTTTTTTTGATTGAATATAAAGGGCCAATACATTTGATTTTGATTTATTGGTCGGGGGTTTATTTTTTAATGAAAAATTTAGCGTCTGATGACGAATACTAACAAAAAAAGTGCAAATCATCACGCTGTTTACAAAAACATTAGAACAAAACTTCCGTATACATCAACACAAAGATTTCTTTTAGTTCCTTTCCATTTTCATTACAAATGTAACTTTCTGAATTTTCTCTTTAAACTGGCCTTCGCTAACACACAGAAATTACCAGTTTCCTTTGAAAAAAAGGCAGTATCTGACACAAATCCGCAACATTAAACAATGGTGGACAAAGGATAGCTTCCGTCCACCCTTATAGCATGGGAGATTTATGGTACTTTTAAAGTTCGCTTTTTGTTCCTAAAGCGGTATTCGCGCGCTCGTTTAAATATTTATGATAATGTATTCAGATATTTTTACACTTTAATTATAGATTTATTTGGATGAACAAAAATCTTTTGCTGAAAATACTGGAAATATTGAACATCAGTCAGTATTTCCTACATACATTATTATCCTCATTATTTTGTTCCTGAAATACTCAGCTTCAAACACGAACTCTAAATGTTTCAGAACATTTCGTTTTATTATTCTCTACGTTGATAAGATGTTGTTGCTCACAAAAGAGTAAGTTCATGTGTGTATGTATAACTAGTAAAAAATTTCCAAACTTTCTGTTTCTCAATATAATTTTATACAAAATTATTTTCATAATACTGTCGGTGTTATTCCAATAGTGCCATCTTTTAGAAGCTTCCCAATCCTCTAAATCACTGCCCTCTAGCAGAAAATGCATGTACTATGACATGGAAACGCAAACGGGTGAAAACATTTTCATAATTTCATTAAGGTTCTCGACTTTACCGGTAGGTGGCGTTATTGTAAGTTAGTAAACGCTCTACTTCTCTACCTTACGTTCTACTTTTTTACCTTACGTTTATCTTAGGGGTTTTTAAATAGACTAATGACATGATTTTTTTTCTGGATAGGAAATCATCAAATGACTTCTCCCGCTCTGGGCGGAGCGGGAGGGCATGTCAGACTTTTACTGACTAAAACCTACCCGTGTTCCTTCAGTTGCCCATGTGACAAGCGTCACGGTATCTCTTTCGAACAATCTCGCGACCCTGGCAGGTAATGATATGATTGAAACTTAAACATCAAGTAAATTGGAACTGACTCATTTGTAGAGAGAAAACATCTTATGTACTCGTACTACACTTTACACCGAATGCTTTTGGCTTGTTGAAGTAGATTTGTTTAAAGAATAAGTATTTACTTTAAATAAACTTATAAGGAGCTCTCTTACATGGTTTTTTTTTGTAAGTAACCACAGTAGATATTAGACAATTTTTTTACAACTTTTATAAGCTAAGTCAATTCTATTTCAATTCGACTCAAAATATTATTTTACGTATCGAATCTAACTCCGTGTTTTCTGTAGCTAAAGGAGATATGTATGGCTAGCCTTTATTTTATGTCCAACATCCATTTATGTCACTTTCCACAAAACGTTGAGTTGCATTTCAATCGGCTAATCTGCGTGCGTGATCGAGCTGACTATTTTTGTTTTTAGTGTCACAAGTTAATAAAATAGGAAGGATTATATGTATAATATGCGGGAAAAGCCGCTTGCAAAAGCTAGTAATATTACAAAGCTTAAGAGTTTGTTTAATTGAACTAATAATCTAATCTCAGGAACTACTGGTTCGAAAAATATTTTAGTTTGATGCGTACAATTGTGGTGCCCATTGCTAAAAACAAGACAGGTGACGCGTCCGATAAAGCTAACTATGGACCCATCTCACTTGCCACAATAACAGCTAAGGTGCTTGACGGTTTCTTAAATGGTAATCTCATGAGGCACGTCGATGTGCATGATGCGCAGTTCGGTTTTAGAGCAGGACTGTCGACAGAGAGCGCCATACTGTGCCTGAAACATACTGTCAAGTACTACACGGAGAGAAGGACGCCGGTATACGCGTGTTTCCTTGACCTTTCAAAAGCTTTTGATCTTGTAGCATATGATGTGCTATGGGAGAAGCTGGGAAGCGCGGGTGTACCGGAGGAATGCACCTCTCTTCTCAAGTATTGGTACTCAAATCAGAGAAATCAGGTGAGATGGGCCGGTACTTTGTCGAATGACTATAAATTGGAATGTGGTGTGAGACAAGGGGGGTTAAGCTCGCCCCTGTTGTTTAATCTGTATATAAATCAGCTGATTGAGCGGCTCAGTAGTACTCATGTCGGGTGTTACATCGATGACATGTGTGTTAACAATATTAGTTATGCTGATGACATGGTGCAGCTGAGCCCCACAATCAGTGGATTAAGGAATTTGGTATCACAATGTGAGGCTTTTGCGATGTCACACGGACTTAAATACAACTCAAGAAAGAGTGAACTTCTTGTATTTAGAGCAGGTGCATACTATCCCGCATATGTTCCTCCTGTCATGCTTAATGGTGCAGCCTTAAAAGTGGTGGACAGGTTTAGGTATCTGGGTCACATTGTGACAGGTGACCTTAAGGATGACGAGGACATAGAGAGGGAGCGCAGGGCTTTGGCGGTGAGAGGCAATATGCTCGCTCGCAGGTTCGCTCGTTGCACCAAAGAGGTGAAAGTAACACTTTTTAAGGCGTTCTGCCAGTCGTTTTACTCGAGTGGCCTGTGGGTGAAGCATACGCAGCGAACCTACGCAGCCCTGCGCACCCAATATAACAACACTTTTAGGATGCTGTTGGGACTGCCGTGGCGCTGCAGTGTTTGCTGAGTGGCGTATAGATGGCTTTCCAGCCATCATGCGCAAGAAAGCAAACTCGTTGCTGATGCGTCTACGAAGCAGCAGCAACAGCATCTTAAATGTGATTGCTGCCCGTTTTGACTGTCCTTTCCAAAATCATTGGATAAGGACAGCCATTGGCATTCGTTAGATATAGGTACTAACAATACAAATATAATTTTAAGTCCAATTTTTGTTACTAACACACTAAGTTTTTATGATTTTGTAACGTTTTATGTACATTTATGGAGATTTTCTCTGAAATAAATAAATTGAATAGAATTGATTGAATTGAATAGCCCATATCACCGGGTAAAAGGCAAAACAGACTATTTGCGATTTTTTTTGTTTTTGTTTTTCGCTTTAATATACCATTATGTAAATAATCAAATGGCGAATCAAATGGTATATTAAAGTGAAAAACTAATAAAATCGCAGATAGTCGGTTTTGCCTTAAACCCGACGATATATCGAGGAAGGCTATATAACATCCTGAAGGGACCCTTAAGAGCCGAGCAAAAAAAAATGAACTCAAGTATTGGCACGGGTAGGCGATTTGATGGGACGTGACGTATGGGCTGGGTCGGGGAGTAAGAAATTTGACACGAACGAAGTCGCGGGCAGAAGCTAGTAGGAAATAAAATGGCATCGCCTTAAACAAAAGAAATGTTAAAGTTAAAATGATTTAAAATATAAAAGAATTTTTGGCGTCTGATTATTCGTGTGGTGCCGGACGTAAAGAATAGTTTCATCCCATTTTATTTATTTATTTTTTATTTATTTTATATCTTTTACCTTTTTGTTATCCTAAAAGTTTCTATGTTCTTTTTTAATGTTTTTATGTCCTGTGCGTGTCTCAAATAAAATATTTTTCTTTCTTTCTTTCTTTCTTTCTTTCTTTCTTTCTTTCTTTCTTTCTTTCTTTCTTTTAGAATGGGCAATAGCGTACTCTATGCATTTCACCACCGTACTACGATCGCCAACCCGCCTGCCAAGCGTGGCGATTATAGCAAACCCCCCAAAATGGGGGAAGCATATGTCCAGCAGTGGACGTCTATCAACTGAAATTATGATGATGATAATGATAAACAAATAAATAATTACTAGAAATGTAGTTAACGAGACCGATCCTTAACTATAAACATCATCATTTTTACCATCTGAAGTCAAGTATACCTAATACAGCACCTAAGGAACTTTCGACATGAAATATTAATAATAGAACATTAAAAGCACAGCTACCATTAATACCCACAATTATAAATACACAATTCCCCAGTCAGTTAGCTTCAAAAACTGGGACTCCACAATCCGAACCCTTTGAAACTCGACTATAAAGCGGATTTTACTAATCTGTGTCAATTTGCCGAAGTCAATGAATATAAGATTAATTGGGGTACGTATCTCGACGATCGGGGCCTCTTTTGAATAATTAATAGGGATGTTATGCTGCTCCTCTCTGACTTATAACTCTGTCTCGTTTCTCGACTTTAATTGGATAAAGAACAGGTAGTCCGTTCGTAATACTCGTAAATGTAAGGGGCTGTTAATTCCTGTTGGGCAGATGGAAATTTCGTCTGTTCTTGGTGTACTGTTTTTTTGGTCTTTGCGCCTTCTTGCTTTTTAATGGGCGCGGAAATTCTAATTAATGTTAATTGGAATGGCGCTTCGTAGGTTTTATGTTTCGGTATATAGTTTACTAATTGTTCTACAACAGTAATTATGTTTCTTACTCCAGAAATATAAATTTTATACTATACAATCAATTCGAAAGATTATTAAGGTTTATTGATTCAAAATGTTTTCCTACTTTACAATTACTAAGGAATATATTATTCCGTTAGTTTTGTGGACGAAGCATGACGTGAGCATGAAATGCTTGGTGCAATTCCCAGATCGAAAAACATGTTATTAGGTTTTGACTGGCATGTTAGTCTAGTGGTTAGTGACCCTGACTGCAAAGACTGAGGTCGTGGGTTCGATTCCCACCCAGGACAAATGTTTGTGTGATGAGCACAATCATTTGTTCTGTGTCTGGGTGTAATTTATCTATAATATGTACCTATGTATTTAGAAATATATAAGTATGTCTATCAGTTGTCTGGTTGCCATAGTACAGGCTCTGCCTAGTTTGGGATCAGACAACGTTGGGTTGGTTGTGCTAAGATATTATTATTATTATTTCCATCAGAAAATTCTCAGTAGAGGCCTTTTTTATTTGGTTTGGGAGTAATCAAATGAGTTCTCCCACTCTGGGTGGAGAGGAAGGGCGTATCAGACTTTTACTGACTAAAACCTACCCATGTTCCTTCAGTTGCTTATGCCAGGGCCACGGTAACTCTTTCAAACAATTCCGTGACCCTGGCAGGCTTAGTGGAGTTCTAGAGTCAAAACACATACAACACAACACACATATAACAATATACAGAACAACACAAGATATAAACAACTTTTTTAGTACATAAGGATCAGTGTACCGTGTGGTGCCGGACGTAAAGGATAGCACCATCTCATTTCTTCCCGTGGGTGTCGTAAGAGGCAGCAAAAATGGGCAGCAGCGTTTTCTATGCATTTTGCCACCATGCTGTAATCGCCAACCCGCCTGCCAAGCGTGGCGATTATCTATGGCAAACACTCCCAAATTGGGGGAGGCCTAAGTCCAGCAGTGGACGTCATTCGGCTGAAATGATGATGATGATGATATAGATCATTTCGAATCTCTATTACATTATATTCGTTCAAAACTAAATAAAAAATTGTCATCTTGCAAGTAGATTTAAAAAAAGTGTTCTAATTGCATTACGCTGTGCCTAAGTAATAGCAGCTGCAGAAGTCAATCGATCAGAGTAAGCTACGCTTGCCGTGATTGGTCAGTGTATAAGTACCATTTTTGAATACCAAAACCCCTACAAAAATTAAAGAAAAGCAGGTTATGCCGTTGGCCCTGGCTATCGCGGATCTTCGATAGTTGTTACGAGTCCTGAGAATCCCGAAATTCTGACCAGTCTTATTGACTTTTCAGCCAAAATATGTCCTGCCGGGGTCGCGTGATTGTTCGAAAGAGATACCGTGACCCTGGCACATGGGCAACTGATGGAACACGGGTGGGTTTTAGTCAGTAAAAGTCTGACACGCCCTCCCGCTCCGCCCAGAGCGGGAGAAGTCATTTGATGATTTCCCATCCTGAAAAAAAAAGCCAAAATATGTCCTCTGCTGGACATAGGCCTCCACCAATTTGAAGGGATTTGCCATAGTCGCCACGCTTGGCAGACAGATTGGCGATCGCAGTACGGTGGTAAAATGAATGAGAACGCTACTGCTATTCTCTAGTAAGTCCCTTAGTTGCCTTTTACGACACCCTGGGGAAAAAATGGGGTGATGGTATTCTTTACTCCGAACAATTTGTCGTATTACCCTGTAGCTGGATTGTGGAGGTCAGATAGTCGCTCCATGGAAAATGCTGGTACTCAGCTGCATCCGGTTAAGCTAGAAACCAACCCGAACTAAGTTTGAAAAGGTCAAGCATTGATGATGGTTACACTTTATGTACCTAGTATGGAATATCGAAACTTATTCCATGTACACATAAATTATTATGATACTGGGTCCGTATCATAATAATTTATGTGTACATGGAATAAGTTTCGATATTCCATCTCTCGAACCCTAATATTTTATTTACGCCATGTGAATATGTAATACTGAACATCAGTCAGTATTTCCTATTATGAATATGCATTACAAGCAAAAGGATCGTAAAATTAAATAAAATTGAGAAAGTAATCGTTTATAAGTAATAACATCAAGCATGGATTAGCTAGCTAATAATGCGGGAAAAAACCACATTTACTTTGGTATTAATTAATTAATTAAACGTGGTGGCCTTAATGTCACAGGCATTTTCTATCAGTCAAACTTTGGATGATGCAGAGACAAAATAATAGTGGTTTGTGCAATGAAATTGAGGATATTTTAAATATAACCGCTTAACCTATTTAAACTATAAAAATAATATGTATACTTAACTACATATACATATTTACTTTCAGTTATTCATTTATTTCCGTCAGAGCTAACAAAGTCAATAATATAATGGAATACTAACAAACTATGGTCAAAAATTGTCTGAATTAAAAAAATATATATATATATTTTTATTATACCGTATAAATGTTGTATTTTCCTACCATTATCATACACCTGCTCTTATCCCAATTTATTTAGATTACGGCGCAACATGTCTTTTCCTTTATTATTTTGGTGAACAAAAATTATTATTTATTCATTCTTTTCATATTTGCCGCCATATCATCGTTCGCACAGTTCATCTATCATTTCTTTGGTCTTCCCCTACTCCTATTGATATCCACATCCTTAACCCGGCGTCATTGTTGCCGGGTATCTAATACCCGACGGATTTTAAAACCGTAATATCTTAAAAACAAAAAGCGCGCGTTATTAGCCACTCACAGTAGCTGAAGATGTTGATCTCTTAGTACGTATTACGTAATCTTTTTAGTGTCGCTGCGGCTACGATGGAGTATACACGTCTGTGAAGAGCGCGCGGGTAAGTTATACCCGGCCACAATGGCCACGTAATATTTATGCATACAGAGTGTTTGTTGTTTTTTTATTGTTTATTGATAAATTGCATATCGTTTTTCACAGTTTTACGAACCATGTCTTATAAAAATGAACAAAGGCGACTCCTGGCCTTGTTTGAACAAGCTAGCCCTAGTGACAATGAACAGTACAGTTCAGACGACGAAGGTGAAATCGATCAAGTTTCAGAGCGAAGTCAAGGCAGTGATACGGAGCAAGACTGCACCGAAACTACGACCTACCCTCCGAATAGAAGTTCGAAAACATAAATGTATACGAGGTGCAAAGACTGTCCTTCTTCTAAAGATAAAAAACTCGATATAATTGCAATAAATGTAACAAGCCTATTTGTATGCAACACATTATCCCATTATGACAAACTTGCGTGGATCTCGACAGCGAGTATCTTTGTATATAAGTAATACATAAGTTTTGTTTTATATAGTTTATCATTTCATGTTTTTTTTGTATTTTTTGAATATTTGTTTTAAGTTATGTTTTAAAAATTGATCTCAAGATAAAAAAGTTTTGTTTTTTTTTATGTTTGATGGTAATATGCTTTTTTATAATAAATAAATGTTTAATTTGTATAAGTAATGTGTATAATTACCTATTTCTCTAATTTAGAAAACTGGTATAGACATAACCTTGATTTAGTGTACAATAATGTACATGGGTAAAATATACCCGGCCACAACGGCTATGTTCTGTTCAGTAGCCACAATGACGCCGGGTTAAATCTTTCCTCACGACAACTTCCTCATTCTCTCAGAATCAATAAATTTGCCAGCAGAGATTAATGTAACAGGGTGCCTATTTTAACGATATAAAATTGTTTTATTAAATCAGTTGTGAAAATATAAAAAGAACAATTTCAATTTTAAAAACCCCAATCGTAAATTTTCTAACACGTAAAAAAATAGTGTACTTATTGGCCCTTTAAGTTTATTAAAAAGTTGTGCGTTTTATCAAAGGATAAGTAGGTACCACCGCTAGAAACAAAAAGAAACCACTTCCAAATCGATTCACTCGTTAAAAAGTTACGGTGCCACAGACAGCCACAAATATCGGTCAAACTAATAACACCCATCTTTTTTGTGTTGGAGGTTAAAAATGGTTAAAACTGCCTCAAATTGCAACGAAATTTGCCAAGATAAAAAAAGCGGAATCCTCTTTGTCATACATCGCTTTGTTACCTCTCAAACTCACATTTTATTTTATCTAAGCCCGTCATATGACAGACGTGGACATGTTGTTTATTTTATCGTACCTCAGACTCGGTCCTTTGATCCGAGCACTCCTCAAAGGGCTGCCTTCAAACTCATACTATTTGTGTTGAATGCTTGGATCAAAGACATTATGAAGATACGATGAAATAGGACTTAGTAGTTAAAATTATTGTTTCCTAGGTTTGTTGATGTCGGAAAATATCTCACAGGAACGTTACCCGCTTTAAAAGTACTATATGGGCAAATTCACATTATTGACTATCCGTGTACCAAATTTGATCCAAATCCGATCAGCAGCTTTTCTGCCAATCTGGAATATACATATTATACATCCACGCTACACATATACATCCAGAAAAAACAAAAATAAAAAAAAATTAAACACCTTTATTTTCTCTCCGACAACTCAGTAGTTTTCTACAACAATTTTCAATTTATAGTTCATCATTCATCATTTCAGCCGTAAGACGTCCACTGCTGGACATAGGCCTCTCCCAATTTGGAGGGCTTTGCTATAATCGCCACGCTTGGCAGGTGGTTGGCGATCGCAGTATGGTGGTAAAATGCATAGAGGACGCTGCTGCCTATTCTCTAGTAAGTCCCTTAGTCACATCTTACGATAGATAGATAGATAGATAAATCGTTTATTTGGTGCACAAAAAAGACATAACAACATACAAGGCACGATTAACCTCTAAGTCCCTGAGATACCACATTTGGTATGTAAACAATCGTTTTTTAATTGTGTCTATAATTACGGTAATTGACCGGTTAAATAATAATTTAACGTCATAACTATTTAGCTTAAGTAGGTACAAAGTGCCAATATACAACAAGAAAAAAAAATGTAGATGACCGCAGCCATATTATTTGACAGCTGCGAGAGACGGCGACTAAATGGCGCTAGTGGAACGTGCACCGGACGCATCATAGACAAACCTTCACTCTTGCGATCATTTGACATAAAGTTCAGTTGAATAAAAGATTGTAACTACCCTCGGCCACTAGCAACCGCCTTTATAAGGAGCTGCGCTGTTGAGACGGCACGCATTTCAAACGGAAGCGTCTCGGTGCACGGACCACTGTCTCTCGACAGTCAGTACTGCCCGGTTATTAGATGTGGAACACTGTGTCCGACAGTTAGTACTATCTTTATTGCGGTGGGTGCATGGACCACTGTCCCTGACAGTCAGTACTGCCCTATGTGACCGCCCTCACTGCTATTATTCGTTATTTAATTTAATTCGGTTTTATTTCGTTTCTATATTTCCTAGATTTAAGATAACTGATTTTTTCAATTGAATAAATTTGTGTATTGCCATAACTGAGTTTTACTTCTGATGTCTGGACCAAACCCGACAAAGACATAAAATAGTGATGATGAGACTTAGTGTCACAAATTAAAATGTAAATAAAAATAACGTGCGGTAGAATACAAAAGTGCGGTGTGCGTCTCAGTGGCACCAAATGGGAGTCCAGCTCAGCATGTGTCAGGCAAATATACCTGACGCTGATATTCTGCTGGATCCTTGTAGTGACCTACGGACGTCGAGCAGATGGGATCAATACACGAATAATTACTATTGGTGTTGTGAAAAGCGGAATGTGCGGAGTAATATTATATAAGTACCCGCAATGTTCAAACAAAGTATCCTACAGTAAAGTTTAGCATTTGGAAGCGTTTTTGTGCGAAGAGGATTGTTTACACGATTACTTAATTGTTTATTGTTTAAATATATAAAAGTATAGTACATAATATATGTAAATGAATATTCAAAATATTACTAAATTATTGTGAATAAATAATCAATTTGACTGGACTGAAATGTGTTTGCAATAAATAAAAATAGGTATGTGTATTATAACTACTATCTATCTCACAATAAATCCACAAATTATTTAATAATTATTATTCCATTTGTATGCAGTTATGTGACAAAGGTGCGCTCAGAAAACGGGAAGAGCTGGGAAGAACACGACAGTCAGTTATATTAGGGACGTATTTGAAATCGTCATGCCAAGTTTTATCTGCGAGGTGTTAAGAATCCATCTTACGACAGCCACTCGAAGAAATGGGATGGTGCTATTCTTTACGTCCGACACCACACGCTACACCAATTTATAGTTACGACTTCGATATTGTTTTATTATATTATGATTGTTTAGATTACAAAACAAAACACAAAACTGTTTTTTTTTAATAACTAATTAACGCAAATAAGTTAGAATTTGCAATACCAGAGAAATCACTGAGATAACCCTGAAATGTCTCGGGCACCTGTTTATCATCATCATTTCAGCTGAAATATGTCCACTGCTGGACATAGGCCTCCCCCAAGTATTTTTGGGTGGTTTTCCATAGTTGCAATGCTTGGTAGGTGGATTGACGATCGCAGTATGGTGGTAAAATGCATCGAGAACGCTGCTGCCCATTCTCTCCATTCTACACCGAATAATATCAGATATAATTATTAAGAATGTTATCTAAATAAGCTTTTAGATTTGAGACATATAAATTTAGGATTGTTACATAAACAGATACCATCACTCCTGTAATCCCCGGAAGGGTTAGACAGAGGTGGAGGACGTATAATACACCCACATTTTGCCAGTGATGTAGTGCGATGTTTAAGTCCCATATAAAAGGGGGGCGAGTCTATTACTATTAATCGGGCACAAACCCAAATTCTGGGCAACTACTGAAAAATAGAAGATGGAAAAGTCCAATATCAATAAAAAAATACCTTAAAAAGCACCCCACGCTTTTTTTCCATTATTTTCTACTTTTTTTAGTTTGGTTTTCTATGGAAGCGTGTTTTTTAGTTTTTTTTTAACTATTATTTTTTATTTAATAATAAACCCTGAGGAACAGTGACTTAAATGATATTTCGATTTTTAACACGTACATAAATCTACCTCATTCTTAAAAGGTTTTTCACATCCACATTTATTCTGCAATCTAAGGCAAAAAAGTTTTTGCACACGTAAGTTTCCCTCACAAATATGTTTAGAGTATGAACCAGCAAAAACAGTTGTCTCGTCAGCATTGAACTAAATTAAGAGAGATCTCCTCCGGGACAGTACAAGTACAGTTAATATCTTTTGTATTAAAATTTTAAGGCAAAGGAGTTAGCGAGTTTATCTAAATCACAAAAGTTAATCACATTACCAAATGCATTGTATTTATTCAAAATCTGCTAAATCCAACTTAGTGCCTTTTAGTCTACAATATTTACAGAAACACACATTATAAGTGTACTATTAATCAATTTGCTGACATATTTTGTCTACATAAATATATTTTTGTTGCAGTATAATGAGAAATGATTAATGGCATTGCATTAGTATCGAAACAGCAAGCGATTATGAGAGAAACTTGGCATCTTCCTGAATAGAAAATATATTTTACAACGTCAGAACTGTAATGGAATCTACACCGCCAAATGCGAACTATGCATGACACTGACGTCATGCAAACCCTACATCGCGCAAGCAGAGTCTACTGCGCAACTAGCATAAATATATAACGTCCCGCCATAAATCGTCGGGCAGTTGCCCACCAGACAAGACATCCGTCTGGTCTAGGGATCTTTACTACGGAGGTCGACTGAACTTTACACCTTATTCTTCATACCTCATTAAAAACTTCGTCCTTCGAAACTTCGAAAGATATTTTATAATATTCTGCTGTCGCTTACCCCTTACACTTCATGCCACAATACAAGGTAAAGTCTTCCTTTGACTGCGGGTCACTCCCAAGGGTCAACCTCAATGTTTTATGATAATCGCCTTGTTTAATTTATGTAGGCTGGTCATAATTGACGTAAACTAATTACACGGTACATGTGATGAAATTTGCTGTATTCCTTGCGGGGTACCATGGACAGGTGGAGTTGAAATTTGAGGGAGTATATGTCCCAGTTTTCTATTAGGATAGTTTTACTTTTTGTCAGTTCAGTATGTTAACAGAATATTAAGGCTTTGAAATGTTGGAGTGTTGCTCGGATCAAAGGTAAGAGTGCTGTTTACTGAAAGAGTAAATGGTTCTTTCAGTCAAATTCTAAAAATACTTTCTTATATAAACTAGAACTGTATCCCAATAAAGTGAGGTTAAACAGATTCTCCGCCTATTTAGATACAAAAATGATTCAGCGTGCAGAAAAAGTGGTAAGGCTACATAAAATAAATAAAGTCAACAAGTTCAACTATAAGGAAAAATTACCACTACTACCACAACACTGTCAATATTTTCCACTCTCAACTCCATCCCACGCCAGAACTTTTCAACTCTCTTTAAAATAAAAATAATAATAAAATAATCAAGAACCACTGTTTCCACCATCATGGCCAAGAGTGGCTCATAACGGAAACTTACATAAATTGTCCGATCACAAACAAAAGTTGGTGTTAAAACTCGCCAAAGTGTGATTGTGGATCTGTGGCTAAGCACTTGGAGTATACGTGGTAGAAGAACGTCAAATTTGTTGGGCAATATACAGCCTGATCTCAAGAAACTTGAGATTAAAACTTGACATTTTAGTCATCATGAGTATGCACCATTTAATATACACATTAGCACTGATGAATATTATATACTAGCTTTTGCCCGCGGCTTCGCCCGCGTGGATGTCGGAAATTAACGCAGGTATTTTTCTAAAATAAAAGATTTTTTCTAAAACAAAAGTAACCTAAGTTACTCCTTGTTACATCAGCTATCTGCCAGTGAAAGTCCCGTCAAAATCCGTCCAGCCATTTCAGAGATTAGCCGGAACAAACAGACAGACAGACAGATAGACAAAAATTTAAAAAAAAATTGTTTTGGTATATGTACCGTGTATACATCCATATAAGGTGTATCTATTCATACACGAAATATTTTAAGAGGTACACCTGTAGGTGATAAAGAAGCTACAGCAACGAAAAAACAATTTTTCTAAATGTATTTTTTTCAAAATTTAATATTTATTAATTATTTGACGTACATAAGAAATACTGGCTCCTTCTTATGTGTTACGGCCCGATACACCGCAGCCATGCTCGTGCCGTACGGTCGCCGCTCTCGCAGCTTCAGGCGGGCCATTCATAGAATTTGGAGTAAAGGTTTTATGCTAAACGTCTCAAGCAGTTTTAAAATTATAATAATTACGAAAATTCAAAAACGCTTAGATAGAAATTTTCTTTTTGCTTCTATAGCTTCTTTACCACCTACAGGTGTACCTCTTAAAATATTTCGTGTATGAATATATACACCATAAATACACTTAGTAAAAAGCGGTTATTTTAATATTACAAACAGACACTCAAATTTTATTTATTAATCCCCGACGCAAAAAGAGGGGTGTTATAAGTTTGACGTATCTGTCTGTCTGTCTGTCTGTGTGTCTGTCTGTCTGTGGCATCATAGCTCCCGAACGGATGAGGCGTTTTCAATAAAAAAAAGTGCATTAAAGGTGACTTATGTAAAAAAAAGTGCATTAAAGGTGACTTATGTTCTTAGACATGTTTGATGAAAATCGGTTGAGCCGTTTAAAAGTTGTGGGGGAGAAAGTAGGGAAGAGTAACCGAATGTCAGCAAATATACTCGACTGGGGTCTCAAATGAAAGCGCATTAAAAGAGAATATTGATGAATAAATCGAGAGTGTTCTTAGCTTCGTTTGATTCTATGTTATAATAAGTATGTACCTATAAAAAGTACAAAATAAAAAATTAAATTTAAAATTTAAAAAACCCCCGACACAAAAACCTAATTTCCCTTTAAAAAGTAAAAAATAATATAAAATACTCAATCTTAAAGTACTTAAGTATGTATTAATAATTTAAAAAAAATACGTCACGTTGGGGGACCGCTCCGCGAGGGCAGACGTTGACGGTCGTATCCTAAATGCAATATTGTGAAGTAATTTTATAAAAGTTTTCTTTTCTTAATTAGTTAGGTAATAGACTATTTGTAAATAAATTGTTAGGTCTGGAGCGGTCCCCCAACGCGACGTATTTAAAAAAAAAATATTAATACATACTTAGGTACTTTAAGATTGAGTATTTTATATTATTTTTTTACTTTTTAAAGGGAAATTAGGTTTTTGTGTGGGGGTTTTTTTTAATTTTTAATTTAATTTTTTGTCTAGATGTCTAGATGTAGGCGTCGGCGATGTCTAACCCTTTTTTTTTGGATAGGAAATCATCAAATGACTTCTCCCGCTCTGGGTGGAGCGGGAAGGCATGTCAGACTTTTACTGACTAAAACCCACCTGTGTTCCTTCAGTTGCCCATGTGCTAGGGTCACAGTATCTCTTTCGAACAATCTCGTGACCCTGGCAGATGTCTAACCCTCAAGTTTGTTTCACCTTTTTATCTCAGGGGTATTCACACAATGTCAACTCCACCCAGCTTTTTTATAGTATTACGTTGAAAAGCAAACCCCCAAATTGGGGTAGGCTTATGTCCAGCAGTGGACGTCTTTGGGCTGAAATGATGACGTTGAAAAGTAATTCCGATATCCTATATACAGAATAAACGATTACTTCATTTCAAATTGTGTAGCACGCGTTCAATTACGGTCCAAAGAATTTTAAAGCAAATTCCATTTGTTTGAAAAATTTGTCTGCTAGAAGCAAAGTGACGGAACAACGCAATTCTGGTCGAGCAATATCCGTGAAGATTTCATGACAGATATTCGACTAGAGCGTTGCACTTGTATGCGGGAGTATAAACTGTTAATTTAGTGGGTAAACTTATGTAAAAACAGGTAACGTATGGTCAACTGAACACAATGCTCGTCGAACAAGCTCGTAATACCCCACAGCCGTGAACAATACGACGGTAACCATCCGTCCCGTTTTGAAAGTTCGCAACTTAACTTTAATCCTGACTAACGTAATTGCCAAAGTTTGAATACAAAACCTTGTTCACGGTAACGCGATTTAGTGTCAGACATTTCGTAATTGATGTAGTGGCTTCGCCCTTTTGCACTGAGGACTTGCATTGAGATAGAAGGATGAAAGAACAAATGTTTGGTGTCCAAGATGCAACAACTTTTTGGAAATGTCTTTTTGAAAACATTTAGGGTTGGATGATGTGGGGTTTCACTGTCGTTCTGCTTAAATAATCACCCTATAATATTCACACTAATGGAACATAGACCTCGTCTCTTCAAGAGACTGAACTGGGCTGTCAACCTTGCCTAGTGAGGGATGATAGATGTCTTTGACTGTCTGTCTTGTATAATATCACTAACATTTTTCTTACTTAGTATAACTTTTATGCTCGTTCTCACCTACAATAACGAATCTTAAATATAATGCCTTAATATTATTGCACTTTAGATTTTCACTTTCCACTCAGCCCTAAGCCGAGTGATAAAAATCCAACAGGGCGCTTTTGTTTAGGCATTCTATTTAGGTTTGGTAGTATTCATGTACGGGCATTCGGACCTAAGTCAAAGTTTGCTGAGAGTAAGCTGGAAATGGTACCAAATCGGTGGCAAATACATAACAGGCATTTATAAAACTAGGTAATACATAAATTTCTTCCCATGGGTGTCGTAAAAGGCGACTAAGGAACTTACTAGAGAATGAGCAGCAGCGTTCTCTATTCACTTTACCACTATAGTGCGATTAACAACCTGCCTGCCAAGCGTGGCGATTAGGGCAAACCTCCCTAAACTGTGGAAGGCGTATGTCCAGCAGTTGACGTCTTTCGGTTGAAATGATGATGAATAGTTTTTTTTTAAAGTAAGTGTCTCGCCAAATGAAAGTCGTACCAAAAATGAATTAGGTTTGTCTGTGTTGATACCAACTAGTGATCGCACATTGCTCGAAATTCGACCGTACTTCATTTTGAGAGTTTCCGTTGCGTGCGCTGCGTAAACGGTTAAAGTAACGCAAAAATCATGTATGACGGAATTGTTCCTTTTAAAATGTTCTAAAAAAAAGTCCACGAGAGCATATGTCTATCTTTTAAGGTTGACTCACTATAACTCAAAAGGAGCGATCAGCAACGAAAAATGGACGAAAACTAGCAGGCAAATCGATGCAACGGGAAGGGTCAGGGGAGCAAAAATTTGACGCGGACGAAGTCGCGGGCAGAAGCTAGTAATAAATATTTTAAAAAATGGTTATATTTGACATTCAGTAACACTATAAACAAATTGTTTACGT
Source organism: Aporophyla lueneburgensis (assembly GCA_932294355.1). Classification (NCBI taxonomy): domain Eukaryota; kingdom Metazoa; phylum Arthropoda; class Insecta; order Lepidoptera; family Noctuidae; genus Aporophyla; species Aporophyla lueneburgensis. The sequence goes on along the minus strand of OW028737.1, from coordinate 31,663,385 downwards.
TGTACTACTGTGGAGAGGGTTTGCTGGCGGGATGGTGATGGCCAGGACCAGGAAGTAGGTGTAATGAGTAAAGAATACTTCTTCAGGACTGTCTTCTTTATTTTCTTAATACTTCTTAACTGCTGGATATGGAATTAATTATCACAGAAAGCTCTGTTTTTATAGAATTTTCCCTATTATTTTTAATTTATAATTATGACAGTTCAAAATGTCATAATTATAACCAGCCTGTAAAATCTATGACCAGCCTGTACAGTCGTGAGGCATAATACCTCTACAGTTTGCACACGACACTAAGTTTTGTATGGGAGACTTACTAATGCCATACTTGACATTCCCCATAAAACCACAAAAAATATTTCTTATAAATCTAAACTTAATTCCTATCGTCGCTAATAAAAAAAATATTAAAGAAAAATATTCTCGATATGATCATAGATTTAAAAAATGAAATAGGTTATATTTCTATAAAATTAATTTATTAGCTATGGTTATACTTGACATTCAGTAAGACTATAGACACAAAATATTTAAGACAGATGTTCTCGATTGGACCACAGATTTGGACCATAAACAAAAGAATATCTATGCATGTGTGTATTAAATACAGGGTAATGAATAGTAGTGTGTGTAACGTGTTATTTATTGAAAATAATGTATTTTTACGCATAATTTAAAAAAATATTAGCACTCGTCACTTTTTCTCTGTATAAACTATAAGTGTGCGAAATTTCATACTCCTCCGTCTGCCCAATTTGCGTAAAAAGGGATCCAAAGTTTTCGCTTCACGTATTAATATATAGATTACATATTACAATTTTCAAAAAATCACTTATTGATTCTACATATCGCACTGAATAAAACTATAATTAACAATAATGCAACTACCACAAAATTAACCCCATTACTAGTAAAATGAAGTCTAAATTCATTCAAATATTTGGTCATAATGAATTCTACGAATCCAAACATAATTCATTGAAAATATCACCACCAGTTTTCAACAAAATAATGACCAAATCAAAAAGCTTTTCTATTCAATTAATTTGAAAGTGTTGGCTAAATAATTTCCATAATTAATTAATTAATGAACACGTACAATTTATTGGTAATAATATGCTGATCGCCACGTTGGTGTAGTGGTGGCAAGTGCTACTGCTGAGAATTAAGTCCTGGGTTAAATTTCCAGAACAGGCAAAGTGTTCATGGGTTATCTATTCGGAATATCTCAGTAGCAGCCCAGAGTTTACATTTATGCCCAGTTGCTGACAGTGGCAGATCAAGACTCCGGGGTTCCAGATATGTTCTAGCTTCATGCAGAGGTGAGCCTATTGGCAAATATTGGCTATAACTTGAGAATTAAATACAACTGGCAAAATTTGAGTATAACTCTGTCCAACCATACGGGAAAAACAGGCGTTATGTTATATTTGTTACATAATTTGCTGACCAGTGCTCAAATGCCTTTTTGTTTTCATCTCGAGGTGGAAATCCTCATGGATGTCCTCCACCTTGGGCGGAGGGGTCTGTCAGACTCTTACTGACTAAAACCACCCCGGTGTTCCGTCCCACACCTACGTCGGGGACTACGGGAACCAATATGTCTTCCGCGATCCCCGCCTTTGCGGGCCTCCTCACGTTAGGGGGGAGTGAGGTGTTAAACTCCCCCCCGTACATCACAAAGAGGCGCACGTGGAACACTACGAGCCGCCATCTTGGGTCCGTAGGAATAGGGGGCGACCTATGACCCCAGATCCGTCGCCCCTGGACCCATTTAGGGGGGCTGGAAGAGGGCGTTGTCCGCCCTCCGCCGACGCCTGGTGCGCCTGCTGCGGGCTGGGTGAGCGGAAGATATCTCCCGCTCCCTTTCCGCAGCCTCCTTCTGCGCCACTACCGCTTCCCAGGACTCCTCGCTGCCGACCATCCACTCGACCAAGGCCGGCAGCAACAGGTCGAAACTCCATGTGGCGCTCCGTCAGTCGCTCGTCCCGCTCCCGCGCTTCGTCACGCCACCGGTTCAGTGACGCGAGTACTTTCGCCTCGAGGTCCCACGGTGGGGATCCAGCCAGTACACAGGCTGCCTCGTAGGAGATCGTGCGATATCCCCTGATGACTCTGACGGCCATTGCTCGCTGCAGTCTTCGTAGAAAAGCGATGCTGCCAGCCGTCAGGTCAGCTGCCCAGATCGGGGCCCCATACAGGACTATGGATCGCATGATCCCCATGTAGAGCCTCCTACGGTGCTCAAATGCCTGAGTTAACTTGGTTTACCAGACTTAGTGTCAATTAGAACTAGTACTAATTGCAGATCAAGTTTCAGAGGATCGATTGTTAAGGCAAATTACTACGGCTATCAGTGAAATTCAACATTAAACAAGATTGACCGAAACGACGTATGGATATGCTGTGTTAAAAGAAATTAGCAAATCTGTTTGTATAAATGGTATCGCAGCATATGCAGATACCGAATATTTAAAAAAAAATTATTCAATCAATTTTGAAAAACATCAACTAATGGAGATTGAAGACGAAATCACATTGTGTTATATAGTGCATACATTATATATACGTAAGTCAGATTTTTAATCATTATCATCTCAGCCGATAGACTTCCCAGCAACCGGATTGCGGACCGTTCCTGCGAATTCCTGCAACCTTTACAAAGTCATCGGTCCATCTTATAGGAGAAGTTAATCCGATATTTATTCCTAGAAAAAAGACAAGACTACTTGTAACAAACAAACATAGTTTAGTCTTACAAACGAAACCGTAAAGTCATATAAACGTTCAAAATGAAAATATTAATAAAACAGCATTGTATTCCCTTTGTACCTCCATACGGATATGAAATCAGCTTGTGCAGCAGAGCTATTGTTTCAGCGATACAACGTGCATTGAAATCAGGGAACAAAATTAACATCTCATTATAGCAATCAACGCTGAATTTATTTCGTGAAAGCCGCTTTTTGTAAATGCGATTGTAAAATTAATTGTAATACCTGGTTCGAAGCTTTATGATTTCTGGCAAACAAAGAGCTGATGCTGAGCTGAATGATAAAGGCATTGTTTGAAGAGACGAAAAAGTGTAAAAACAGCCGCACTCGATCGAATAGGTTAAGCTACGGTAGCCGCGGTTGGCCCGTGGATGGGTGACCATTTATGCAATCCAAGACCCTTCCGTGCCTCGGAAAGTACATTATGTCATTGGACACGGCAGTCACATGTGAAATGGCGATAGGTTGAAGATGCCGGATAAAAAAGAGTAAAATATACTGGTATCCAGCCGCATCCAGTAAGACTGGAAGACAACAAAGTTGGGAAAAGTCTAGGAAATTATTGACAATAGGTGCATCCATATACAATTATTTACAGGGTCTAATTAAATGAGGTAGATAGTGAAAATTAATAATATCTAAACACAGTTAAACTAACTAATTTCGGTAACTTAAGTCAAATCAAATCAAATTAAAATAATTTTCTTTCACATAAACCTACATTAGCATTTATGAAACGGTAGAAGCTAGGTGCACGGTTCCAAATTGTTGATTCCTATGGAGAAGAGCCGGCAAGAAACTCCACGGTTACTCTTTTAAAAATAATTGGTTTTTACAATGGTTTCAAATTACAGTGTTAATAGGTATGGGAGAACGGTGTAGGCCTGTCAACAAGTACCAGGAACTGAATAAAATAGTAAATTGTCTACAGTCTACTACGTTCTCACATACACAAAGTATAAAATAATCTACATAAATATAGTGTAGTATTTCATAAATAAGATATAACTAATACACTATTTAAACCAAATATCATTATTGCCATGACAAAAAATATTAAAGAGTACAAATTAAAAATGTAGGTACAAAATGTCAAATAATGAGTAGATGTTAATGAAGAATTTAAAAAAAACTTAAATAAAAAATGTACATCGTCGTTTGGGAGCAATTAATCTAGACACGCGGTAGCGTGTCAAGCCAAGTTCAACAGAACTGGCGAGCAGCACCGTGTGTAATATTACACGAACCATTTGGAGCCACTTTTGACCCCCTCATAACTCAAAAACTGTTTCATATAAACGTGTCAAATTTGGCTCATATGTTGAAACTTGCAAGATACATATGTGCTTCAAATTTCATAAACCCACCTCAAACGGTTTTTTAGATATTAACGTCCAAAAATCGTCATTTTTATCACTGACTGACCTATAGATCAAAACTCAAACCCAGTTCCAGATGACCTAGAAAGTTCAAATTTGGCATGCAGATAGGTAATTAGGTGAATACAAAGGAATAAATCAGAAACTGGTAAATTTTTATCATTTTATTATAATTTTTCACTTAACTACTACTAATACTTATATACTTGCCTGTAATAACTGTATGTGAAAAAAATTATGTAAGAATCAGAAATCAGCAATCAAAACTTATGACAGTTGAATACCACCCTTAAATTTTTATACAAATATTTCCGTTTTAGTACTTATAACTAAGAGTATAGTCGACTTTCGTATTTATTACGTTATTAACTGGGATTTAGTATTAATTGTTGTTTAATGTTTAGCGCACATCAATAGTGTAAGGTCATTATGTACAAAAAGTAATGATATCCCATCAAAAACATAAATGTGAAATGAGAGCCAAGTTCAATATTATGATATATGCCTTAGTTGTTGACTTCAATGACAAAAGAATTGAAATCTCAATTATATTGTAGCCTAAGGTCTGACTTGGCTAGTTTTCATATACGAATTATATTATAGCCTTTGCAAGTTCTAAACCTGTTACTTGTCGGTTCTTATTTTATTATTGCGAAGATTTGGCTTGCTGGTAGAAACTAGACATCTAACATAACAATTCGTATATGAGAACTAGCCAAGTCAGACCTTAGGCTACAATATAATTGAGATCTCAATTCTTTTGTCGTTGAAGTCAACAACTAAGGCATATATCATAATATTGAACTTGGCTCTGACTTCACATTTATGTTTTTGATGGGTAGACATTTACATGGTCATCCTGTAATGAGCTACCAGGGATGCCACATGTGCAGAAGGAGTTATTGCCAAACTTCCTTGTCTTAATCGTAGTCTTTCATCTTATAATATACTAAGTAACTACGCATAACACGCATGTTTTTTTTTGTGTTGAAATGTGGCCCATAACAACTGCAGAGTTTTCGGCAGCTACCTAGAGAGTCCCCCACATCTTGTGTTAATGTCACAAAAAAAACATTTAAATGTTTTTGTTTTTCTGTATTAATCAAAGGTCAAGCTGACGAGGGGAGTGATGACAGGGCTATAAACGTAAGTAATCAGTGCAATGAGGAACTGAGGAGTACTTTGGAGGGTGTGATTCGGGAATGTCAGTTCATGTCACCTGAACTTAGGCCACGCTTACCTCTTTTGTCTATACATAACAAAAATAGGGCGCTGGAGCTGGCTCTGCATTCGTTATCGCCACATTAGAAAACCCTAGATCATTCATATACAGAGAATGTATGAGCAAGGCAAACATAAAACACCGCCAATTGTCCGCGTCAAATTAGTACCTAACGTTTTTCCGCATTTATCGTTCGTATATTTTGCTATTTTTGGCAACGTATGCCGATTTCTGGGGGTAAACGCACCCGAGGGATGACCGATAAAAAATTACGACACCGCAGGGAGTCGGAGTTTTTAAGAGAATTCAATCGACACCGCACACTACCCAATCTTTTTTTTAAAGCGATGGACGCATGAACAATTTGTGGAAACTGGACTGGAATTTTGAATAGCTCAGTTGGTTTTGGTGCACTCGAACGTATAGTTTTGGAGTGAATTTTTTTAGTATTTTTTTCAGGTTTTTCGAGTGAATTTTTGGAGTCCATGAAATAGTTTACTGTGTTGTGTTGGAAGTATCACGTCAAATATTTCGGTTCTTTTTTTTTTTTCCTTTCCAATATTGGGCGGTGTGCGTTGAAAAAGACTTCTGAATGACTAAAATTCTGCAATTTTTCATCGAACGATTGATGTCTCAACCGATTGTACCGGAGAGTACTTCCCAAAATTTATTTACAACTTACAAACATATGCAGTACCTTATTCTAATATGAATGTTAAAAACTACTTACCTTAATAAATTTATAGTTTAAAGAACAATAGAAAAACACGCTTTTATAAATGCACGTAAAAACCAAAAACTTAATCGTGGTCAAAGTTCATTACAAGACTTCTCTAACAAGTCCAAACACGGCTATGATACGATATTCTATCATGGAGTGCCAGTGTCTATCTTCCAGCTTCATCATCAGACCTTGAAACCTAATCGTGGTCAAAGTTCATTACAAGACTTTTCTAATAAGTCCAAACATAGCTATGATACGATGTTCCATCATGAAGTTCCAGTTTATATCTTCCGGCTCCATCATCAGATCAGTTTGACAGTACCATATTATTGTATTGTCATCAGAACTACATACAGCTGCCAATTTTCATGACGCTACGAACCTTGGAAGATGTTTAAATTAGTTACCTTAGATTCCATTACATAGTTAGTTACATACAGGTCGACCTAATAAAAGCGTGTTAAAAACATGGACAATGCCACGCCAAATTAGAGAGCCATGCTTTAAAGAAAAGATTGTCAATCTTAATTACATGCTGAAAACAGCTATGTATAGTCTTGATAATTGTCTAATGGTGTCTAGTTTCAATAACTAGACACCATTAGACAATTATCAAGACTATTCATCAGATTGTGCCGGCGATGATGGCAACCTATTTACTTTTGATGCAGTCTTATTTTGGTCCAACCAAAATAAGATATTTGTTTTAAATTTTCCCAAAATAGTATATACGCTTTTTGTAGAAGCTTTCCTTCAGTATTGCACAACATAATTTAAGTTTAAATTGTTACTAATTGTAGGGTAAGTCCGGGGTAGATGGCCATAAGGGTGAGATGGCCCATCGAAATAATTCCTGAACCGTTGGCTAGATGGCACTAGTAATTATTTAGTTCGCTGCGCGACGCGCGTGGGAGCAAGGGTGCATGCTAGTGTTTGGCGAAAAAAAATGAAAAAGTAAGTAAAATCCTAGCTAGGTATTTCTTTGGTGTAGTGGAAATATTTTTCAGTGAGTTCTTGTTTTAGGTTGTTGTGATATTAGTTTCGTAAAATAATGGTTATTTTTCATTTAGTTGCAAAATGTATGAGCAACAGTTTGTCTTAACCTCAAAATTACTCGCATCGTGTTGTAACTTGTTTTTTTTTAGGTGTGGTCATCTCTCCCGGAGGAAAAGGAGAGATGGCCAAGGTTAGTCAGTACCAAACACCAAATATTATACACAAAAATTACATCTTAATTAAAAACATTATTTTCCATTTTTTTAGTTGCCTAATAAATACAAGAGAAAGGCAGTAGCTGTAAGAGGCAATTAGAGTGAAGAATCACTTAAAGCAGCTATAAGTGCTGATGATGAATCTTCTGTGCGTGCCGCAGCTATCCAATATAAAATTCCAAGAAAAACCTTAGAAAGAAGATTAAAGAAGAATAATGACAAAAAGGGGCCTATGGGACCGTCCAGTTTATTCGGAGAAAAAAAAGAGAAGAGATTGGTTGCTCATATCAAAACGATGCAAACCAAAGGTTTTCCATTGACAATGAAGGACGTTAGGAAAATGGCTTACTTTGCCGAACAGTTAAAATTAAACCATCGATTTAATAAAGAAACTCAGATGGCAGGGTATGACTGGTTGCAAAAGTTTTTAAGCAGAAGTACAAATCTAGACACGCGGTAGCGTGTCAAGCCAAGTTCAAGTAACAGAACTGGCAAGCAGCACCGTGTGTAATATTATACGAACCATTTGGAGCCACTTTTGACCCCCTCATAACTCAAAAACTATTTCACATAAACGTGTCAAATTTGGCTCATATATTGAAACTTGCAAGATACATATGTGCTTCAAATTTCATAAACATATCTCAAACGGTTATTTAGATATTAACGTCCAAAAATCGTAATTTTTATCACTGACTGACCTATAGATCAAAACTCTAACCCAGTTCCAGATGACCTAGACAGTTCAAATTTGGTATGTAGATAGGTAATTAGGTGAATACAAAGGAATAAATCAGAAACTGGTAAATTTTTATCATTTTATTATAATTTTTCACTTAATTGATTCTATTAGGAACACTTATAACAAAAACCATTAGGTATTAATTTTGTTATAAATAAGTACCTACTAATAATGTATGCACAAAACGTAATGATATCCCATTAAAAACATAAATGTGAAATGAGAGCCAAGTTCAATATTATGATATACTAGCTTTTGCCCGCGGCTTCGCCCGCGTAGATGTCGAAAATGATCGCAAGAGGACGTATTACCGCGGTAAGAATGTATTAATCCATGTTATACATTCATAAAATTACGCCTTTTTCCCATGGGGGTAGGCAGAAACTACGGAACGCCACCTGCTACGATCCTTACATATCATGTGTGTTTGATGTACTTAAAATAAAACTAATAGTATTCAGAGTAAGAAGACTGCGACATAGGGCTGGATTGAATTGAATATAAGTCTTCCTGGTTTTTCTTAACGCTCCTATTCTACCTATATAAACACTCAGTTATTTACCAGATACCAAATTAAACATAGTTATAAGAATAGTACTTTGGCCAGTGGCTATGTCCGTATAGCTGTCGGAAAATTTCACCCGGGAAACTACTACCGGGATAAAATATTTATGGTAAGTATCCAGGATAACCAAAAATCCAAATCCATCCAAAAATCTAAACATCTAAGCCATATTTCGCGGTCTCTTACTTGGAATAATACAATTAGCTTTATTTTGAGTACTTCGAACACACATGATATGCATTTACTATGAAGCCCAAGTAATATGAATTACAATCCTACTAATCCTGCACTACCCGACCGGCCCGCTAGCCGTTCTGCGGTTATTTTATTATAATCTCTGATATCTTCTAAAATATTTATTTTAATGATATGCTGTAAAAAGCAATTTTGATCTACATGAAATGCACAATATATCTAATGTATTTAATTGGATAAGAATTAATGCTGTATTGCTTAAAATCGCTTCGTAAATAAGCCATTATTTCTCATAAAAATTAAAGGATAAAAAATGGTTATTGTGGGTTATCCCTAAGAGATAGACATATACCATCGCGGATTTTTTTGTAGAACTTTGTAAGGTGTACAAAACTGTAGTACATTATTTTGATCTATTTCGTAGGGTTCAGCCAGCGTTCGCAATGTAAGCGCAAAAAAATGAGTTTATTTATGACATCACATTAGAAACCTCTAAAATTATCAGTGTTTCTTTAGTATATTATGCATGTTATATACATATAAACCCGCCTCTTGAATCATTCTATCTATTAAAAAAACCCGCATCAAAATCTGTTGCGTAGTTTTAAAGATCTAAGCATACATAGGGACAGACAGACAGCGAGAAGTGACTTTATTTTATAATATGTAAGAAGATGCCTTGGTTGTTGACTTCAACGACAAAAGAAGTGAAATCTAAATGGGTGCCAAGTTCAATGGTCAGTCCTGAAATTTATTTAAAACTACATTAAATATAATTTCTTCTTATAACTTAGGATACATGGCCATTCTCATACTTATGCTAGATGGCCATTCTACTCATTGTAATTCCGTCGAAATGTTGGAGTATGCAAATCAGAACGACATAATTTTGATATCGATGCCGAGTCATACGTCGCATTATCTCCAGCCTTTAGATCGTGCGGTATTCAAATCATTAAAAACCCACTTCTATGAATAGTGTAGACTTTGGTTAAATCAAAATCCAGGACGACGTATAACGATACTTTCTTTCGAAGCTTTGCTTGACAGAGCTTGGGGAAAGGCAGCATCGGCAGAAAACGCAATTTCTGGGTTTAGAGCAATGGGAGTGTTTCCTTTTAATCCAGAAGCAGTGCCAGACTATGCGTTTATGGAAGAATCAGAAGGTACCTCGTCTAATACTTCAAGCACACATTTGATTTCTGAAACTACTTCCACTGTGGAAGATATAGAGCCATCTATTTTTGGTTGTTCTAATGAGCCAAGAAATGATACTAGTACCGAAGCTTCATTGAACACTGCCATTGTATCAAATATTCCCAAGCAAAGCACTCCACAAAAGTTGCCATCCAATGATGATTCAGATTACACCCCATCACGAATTTTACAGGAAATAACACCTATTCCACAAAAACTAATTGAAACCCGTAAACGAGCAAAACAGATTGGAACATTATTGACTGCGGAAGAACACATCAATGTCTGAAAATGTGCTGCAGAGAAAAATATAAAAAAAGAAAAAACTAAAATATCCGAAAATAAGGAGTAAAAAAATACTGTTCGACGCGTTAGCAAAAAAAAATCTATCCGAAGACTATCTCAAAGCAGTGACGATATCCCATTAAAAATAATAACTGATAAGAAAAAGAAGTTAAATGAAAGAGATAATTGTCGCGGGTGTAGAGAAAATTATTACGAAACTCTTCTCGTCGAGGACTGGGTTCAATGTAAACCAGTGTGGAACAGCTCCGAGTGGACCCAACATGCTGCTGCGCCCTGCTGTGCCTACGACGCAGCTGTATATTTCACGTCTGCATTACACCACGAAGGTTGAGGAGATCGTGGAGTATGTACGAGTGAAAACGAACTACACTTTGAGGGTCGAGAAGTTGGAATCACGCCACAACACGAATTTCAAGTCATTCGTGGTGCGAGTTCCATCTCTTCAAATCGAGACCTACCTCAAGGCAGAGTTTTGGCCGAAGGGTGTCGTGTATCGGCGATTCCGCGGAAGGCTACGCGACACCACACAGCGCAACACGACGCCGTCACTTCGTGTACAATAGTTTTAAATTGTTTTTTTATTTGTATGTATGTTAGTCTGTAAGGTATTTATGTTATGGGTCTTTGTAGCCCGAAATAAATTGATTTGATTTGATTTGATTTGAATGTACATCGTGCCAGTTATGAGTACATGAAAATTGCACGGAATACGAAGACATGTGCTCTGAATGTGGTGCAGAGAAAAAAAGGCTGTTAAAAATAGGAAATAAGGCCAAAAATTAGGCTAAAATATAGGATTAAGGATATGGCCGTCTTACCTCTTATGCCATGGTCATCACACCCGGACACCTCGGGAAAGATGGACAATCGTGGATTTAAAATTTAAAAAAAAAATATTGATCTCGTTAGAAATTGTTATTTTTGTTTCAATAATTACAACGTTGATTGTACAAAGTTTAATTAACAATCAAGATTTCTGTAATAATCTGTACTTAAGGTTTTTTTTTAACAGCATTGACGAAAAGCTATGGCCAACTACCCCGGACTTACCCTAAATAAGCGTTACTGCGTACATTGCTTGCATAACAAAACTTTACTCGCTGTGCGAAAATCCGTAACTTAGGCCATAGTTATGAGCGTTTCCAATTCCATATCACTTAAGGACATAAGATTAGCTCGGAGCCCGAATTAAGATTTCAATACAATACGATTTGAAGTTGATTTGATGCTTTCCCTAATGCCAATGTGCTTTGCCCGAACGCAAAAATAATTTACCATTTATTGTGGCACATCAATTACTTTCTAACCGATCCGTATCTTTGTCGACGGATTTAGAGAAAAGACCCGATTGCAAAGTGATTTTCGTAGTTATAAGCACACTTCCATGCTTAACGTTAGTCTTCGTCACACAAAAGAAACACTCTAAGGACGCTAAAGAAATGATTTAAAATTAATCACATTTTTATATAGTTTTTTTTTACTTACTTTGGGCAAAGCTCAGTAAGTAATTAAAAATATACAAAACTAGCTTTTGCCCGCGTGGATGTTGAAATTAACACAGGTATTTTTCTAAAATAAAAGATTTTTTCTAAAATAAAATCGGTTCAGCCATTTCAGAGATTAGCCGGAACAAATGGACAGACAGACAAAAGTTTAAAAAAAATGATTTTTTGGTGTAAGTTTGTACCGTATTTACTTTCATATGCATTTAGTGAACTGCTGTTACAAACAGACACTTCAGTTTTATTTATTTGTATAGATGTATAGATTAACAAAAGCAGCAAATGATGAGTACTTCTACAAAATTTTAAACCTATATTTTTATTCACACAGAATTCATGATACGTTTGCGGACGAAGCATCTGTTACCATTGATTATGCGGATTCAAGCCCGCGCCGATTTTATCCTTTATTTTATTAAGTTACGATACTTTTGTTGCCTGATTTTTTATCGCGCCTGTAATGCGCCGTCATTTCAGGCAAAAATAGGAAAAAGATTTCAGTTATTTGAGAACCAGCAAGATTAACAATATTGTTTTTGTTATTTGTTGCACCATTTTTTATTACCAGCTCTAGAAAGTGATGAAATGTGGGCGTTTTTGGAGACAGACCCCCAAAACGCCCGTCCTTAACCACTTACCATTTATGTAAATGTGTTTTCCACTTATATGTATTTTTGACGTTACAAAACAGCTTTTTTCAGTCTGTTATTACGTGAAGAAAAAAATTTGGCACCGTTAAAGTTTATATGGACAAGGAATGCAGAAAGTTGATATTTTTATATCAGAATGTATTTCTATTTAAATAGATTATTTTCGAAAATTGGCCACTGGGCGACCGCTAGTTTGTAAAGTATTCTAAAAAAAATAACACTTTATTAAAGAATATGACATGTGCCATCAAATTGACTGATCTCTTGCTCTTCTTGATTGTTGTTTTTTTTATTTATTATGTATGTTTTCAAAGTTAATGTGAATTGTTCCTGAAATAAATTGAATAGAATTGTTTAAGTGGGTGTCGGTTATTCTCTTTATATTCATTCATCCTCAAACGATTTGTGTCTATAACTTATCTCGTACAATACTCAATACTTTTGATGCTTCGATACTTATTTGGATTAGGTCCAATGCAAAGATATAAAAGGTTCTAAAGATCACGGAATTGCAAATACTACTTTGATATATCTTGCCCTACTCTCTCCAACAAAAACCTCAAAAGTTCCCTAGAAAAACACACCGCAAAAATCCTCAATTTTATTCTGAAAATATTCCGCGAAAGCGAACCATTCCGTACAGTGTTTTGTGTTTTATGGTAATCATAACTCCTGGAAACAATACAGGCCGAATATTCGGCGCCGAGAGAGCCGCCGTAAATCATTTTGGGAACAAAGTGTGTCCGCTGCGACGGTGATTTGTCAAAGGACTTGCAACGGACTGTCTGTGTGAGGAGACGTCTGGGGAGGCAGTTAGACAGACTTCCCTGTTGCGAAATTTGGAGGAGAAAATATGCAAAGAAGGAATGGAAAAACAATTCGATTGAGTTCGGATTGCATTCTGTAGATAGATGAATATTCAAACGATGTATTGGAATCGTGCGTCTGGTTTCGACTTTTCATCCTTTGTGAAATAGTTTGAATCTTTTCATCTTTTATTTAATTTTCCTATTCTAGTGTCAAACTTTAGAATCTATGCGTATTAGGTACCAGTTTTATGTCGAATGTTCACCTTTTTTTTTGTAGTAGGCTTTAGATAATAGCCTTATGGCTCACCACAACTATTTGTGGTTTACATTTAAAGGACTGTTAAAGTTGGTTTTGGTTTAGTATTTTGTTACCATTTTCTTTTCTTATAGATACTGCGATCTTTAACTTATAACGTACATTGATGTTTACTTGGTAAATTTAAAATCACCATCATCCAGACACACCAATAGCAGCCTCCTGCTAGTACCAGCATCACCTATGTATATTTTTTTCGTGTCTATTTAGATAAATGGTTCAAAATCTATCTACCTAACGAACTAGCCAGGATTGTGTGATTGCAGGCTTCTTTTACAAGTGTTAGCCAGTCCATACCGAAAGGAAAAATAACCAAAAGTAGTAAATAAATACTCAAATTAGACAAGGATCTAAATAGTAGGAAAATCAAATGCAAATGAACGTACGCACGGGTACTGCTGACTTCATGCAAGTGCCATCCACAATGGTGTCGATCGACAATTGTTTGAGTAATACATGATGTGTGCATATCTATGACAACAATTCGTCAAAGGAGTTGCAATTGCAGATAAAGTCAAGGCATTAAATAAGACACACGTGCAATATCAAGGAATCGCTAACGAAGATATATACAGTAATGCTATTTGAAGATTGGCACCAGAAGTCAAAAGCTGGATATTAAATTGTTGAAACGGAATTCATGTTTGTTTGTGACTAAGACGCATGTAGTAAAGGTGTTAATGAACCATACATAGATAGGTAGATAAACCATTCACAGAAAGCTCGTGCACAAAAAAGAAATAACCCAGCACATAATAGAATTATTAAATATTCTAATTACAAAATTGAAAAAGCAGTTTGTTACTTTCATCATCATCATCATTTCAGCCGAAAAACGTCCACTGTTGGACATAGACCGCTCCGCCACTTTGACCGGTTATATGCCTTCACAAAATCATTGGTTGTGTTCACGTGAAAAGTTGACCAACCGTTTGGCGATGTCTCAAAAAACTAAGTGGATTGACTGGCCTGTTAGTCTAGTGGTTAGTGACCCTGACTGCTAAGACTGAGGTCGTGGGTTCGATTCCTACCCAGGACAAATCTTTGTGTGATGAGCACAATCATTTGTTCTGTGTCTGGGTGTAATTTATCTATAATATGTACCTATGTATTTAGAAATAAACATATAAGTATGTTTATCAGTTGTCTGGTTACCATAGTACAGGCTCTGCCTAGTTTGGGATCAGATAATGTTGTGTTGGTTGTCCTAAATTTATTTATTTGTTTTTTAACCGACTTCAAAAAATGGAGGAGGTTCTTAAATCGACTCTATTTTTTTATATTTGTTACCTCAGAACTTTTGACCGGGTGAACTGATTTTGATGATTCTATTTTTATTTGAAAGCTGGTGCTTCCCGTGTAGACCCATTTTAATTTGGTTCAGTTCTGACAGCGGCATCCATGAGAAAACCATATAAGTCTTAAATTTGCATTAAGTTAACGCGATTAAATTAGTGCGGGCTACATACCGTAACTAAAAAAGCTAAAAATAAAAACTGTTTTTCAAAAAAATAATAACCGACTGCCTTAAAAACACTACAAAAAGAAAAATAACTTTAATGTCGGAAGTGGGTGGCAAAAAACTTAAATACAGATCCTAAGACACCGACTTCCGAAAGTAAAGTTATTTTTCAGTCTATAGTATTTTTAAGGAAGTCGGTTATTATTTTTTTTGAATAACAGTGTTTTGTACTTAATTTTTATGCGTAAGCGTAAGCTTAAATATTTTCTGTCCATATTATTAATTTGCAAGATGTTTTTTTTTCCTGAAAACTATACATTACAATAAATTCATCTCGGTACAAATCAACCAACCAAACTAGAACAGGCAGCAATTTTCACTAATATCACATACATTCCGTTAGCTTGTTCAGCAATTAATTAATTACGGTGGTTTCCCTAATGTGTTTGTGTTACTACAGTCACTCGTAGGCAAACAGGCTGTAACATATAGCAATAACATATAATATAGGAGACAACTTGAGAATTGTTCGCGTTTGAGGAAGTAGCGGATGATAATTGTTTGATTATCGTTTAGGGAAGGTGATATAGTAAGAGCAGTGGTGATATAGTAAGAACAGTGGTGACTTAGTGAGAACAGCCCTGAATTACGAGTTGCACTTCGTTGGTTCAAATCCAGGAAGGTACTTTGTAATCAATTTAAAACTTAAAGCAGGGAAGAAAACGTCGTGAGGAAACCGGCACGTCCTAGTGCCAAAAATTCGAAAACATGTGACGTGTACCAACCCGCACTGGGTCCGCTAAAGTCAAAGTCAAAGCATTTATTTCAATTAGGCCCAAAAAAGGCACTTTTGAACGTCAACTGTTACATGAAAATAGAATTGATTCTAGTTGCCCCTTCCAAAAGGTAGATTCTTATGGAGAAGAATGAGCAAGAAACTCCACCGTTACGGTTTTCACTATTTGTTTACAGTATTTATACATTTAACGGCACATGGCCATCATCGGCCAACTTCGAGTTCATCGCAGCTGCCGAGCTATCGTGGGTAGACGGGCGAGGAGAATTAAAGCCGCGTATTTATGACACACGATTATTATTTTGATAAAATACTAACGAAATCACAATCAGCACTTTCTAATTGGTCAAAATACAGAGACGCTCCACCGAACACGTCTTGCCTCAGCGCGATGCAAACGGATATCCAATTGTCTGATCGCTGCGCACAAAAGAACCTGGTGTTGCGTCAGAATGAAAAAACGTCAACCCGCGCTTGTCAAGATTTCTGCTGTCCTTCTTGACGTTTCTTGGCACTCTAAAAAGGTCGAAGCGCCGTCACATTTATATACATGTGAAGACGATGTACCACGTGGTGGGTAGTAGGCCACTCCTTATAGAAAGAAGGCCTGTATACCTACAGTAGAAACATAATAAGGTTGTTCTATGGTTCGGTTCTCGGATCGTGCAAAGTGTTATTAGATTTTTCCATCTGGTTTTTCTGGTTGTTCTGACCGGTTGATAACATTGGTCTCGCCCCTTAAATACATAGGATTTAAACATGAATGGTGAAATGTAGGTGATCTATGCATAGATATATCCCAGCCCAATACTTTGGGGAAAATACGTGATGTTGTGTTATGTCATCGTATAGGAAGATTTTAGTAAGATTACCTATATAAGTGTATTTATAAGAATGGTCCTGCTAGCCCTCGCATATTTTTGACAGTGTATTTGTACATACTAGTGGTCGCCTAGTGGTCGACATTCGACCATAATAATAAATCTATATGCATATCCATTAAAACTAAACAAAAAAATAATAATAGGGTTATATTTGACATTCAATAACACTATAGACAAATACTATTAAAGTCAAATATTCTCGATATGACCATAGATTTTAAAAATGAAAATTATTTTATTACCTATTGTTATACTTGAAATCAGAAAGACTATAGACCTCAAAATATTAAAGACAGATATTCTTGATTGGACCACAGATTTCAACAATAAACTTTCGTAATCCATAATTATACAATATTTGACATTCAGTAAGGCTATAGACAAATAATACCAAAAACAAATACAGACTCGATTTGTGCATGTGTGTATTAAATACACGGTAATGAATAGTAGTGTGTGTAACGTGTTATTTATTGAAAATAATGTATTTTCACGCATAATTTTAAAAAAATATTAGCATTCGTCACTTCTTCTCTGTATAAACTATAAGTATGCGAAATTTCATACTCCTCCGTCCGCCCAATTTTCATAAAAAGGGATCCAAAGTTTTCGCTTCACGTATTAATATATAGATTCTGGTTATAGATTGGCACGGTTGATAAAAACTTCACTCGCTTGAAAACCTTAAGTTAAACACAAAGGGAAGAATTTAGTACGTTGGTGAACATTAAAGTTGCTGTAACGCCCACCCCAAAATAAATTATATTATTACTAGCTTTTGCCAGCGGCTTCGCCCGCGTGGAGGTCGGAAATTATCCCGTGGGAACATACTACCGGGATAAAAAGTAGCCTATGTCCTTTCTCAAGCTCTAAACTATATGTGTACCAAATTTCATTTAAATCGGTTCAGTAGTTATAGCAGAAAAGCGAGACAGACAGACAGACAGACAGACCGACAGACAGAGTTACTTTCGCATTTATAATATTAAGTATGGATTACATAATATTATTTATTTTTAAAACAAGAAGAACACTCTAAATAAACCAAAAAAATTAAACGAGAAACAAATTCTCATTGTTACTTAAATCAGAAAGCGTGCTTTGCAGAATTTCAAAAACAAAATGTTTTGGTATTACATATCGATGCCTTAGTTCACAATTGCACTAACTACAAAATTTTCAATTTTTTATACCAAACACTAAATTTTTATACATTACAATATTGAGATATTATGACGGAGTTAAAGGACTAGTCTTATAGATGCATATTTGTTTTGTTATTTTACTTTGTTTTTGTACTGTCCTTGTCTAAACTTTAGGAAACTTTAAAGCTCTCTCCTCAAAATTGTCAATTTTGTAGTTAGTGCAATTGTGAACTAAGGCATCGATATATCCCCCAACGAATCCTTCAACAAGGAATTCTACTTCCTAATTGATAAAATCAATCTGATTATCCTTTTCCTAACTTTAACTTACCTAACCAGGGTGCAGCTGAATATTATTATTTTACATAGACCTATCTGACCTCTACTGAACCGAATTACTGGAAAACACGAAACCCATTGGTAATACTAGTAGATAGACTTTTGTGGTTTTGATTACCCGTAACCGCTGTCATAGATCTACGAATGACAGCCGGGACCAACTTTTACATTACGAGGCACAGATGTGGGTGGTTACCCATCCACATCCGACCGCGACAAGCGTAGCTTAACTATCGATCGACTCGTGTGGCTGTTATTATATAGCAACATGTCCATACCTAATTGATAAATCATCTATACAAATAAATAAAACTGAAGTGTCTGTTTGTAATTTCAAATGAACAGCTTTTCACTAAATGCATATGAAAGTATATACGGTACGCACATCAAAAAATCAATGTTTAAAATATTTGTCTGTCTGTTCGTTCCGGCTAATCTCTGAAACGGCTGGTACGATTTTAGTGGGACTTCCACTGACAGATAGCTGATGTTACAGGGAGCAACATAGGCTACTTTTTATCAGAGCAGCACGTCCCTGTGTTATAATTTCGGAACACCACGCGGGCGAAGCCGCGGGCACAGCTAGTTTAAAATAAAGGAAGCCTACCCTTAAAATTGCATTGTACCAACCAAAATACAGAGAAAATCACGTGACCCATATAAATACGATTTTATCGCAGACCCGTACATTTATTCTGTTATGTTCATGACAAATGGCCGTATCCGTCAGAATCGCGGGTGTATGACTTCCAAAAAAATCAAAAATAAACTGTATAAATGTACATAAAATGTACGTTTTTGTACTTAAATAACTATAAATGTACGTGTCTGTATGCGTAGCAAACATCATTTTAAAGTACGCCGCCATCCTGATGTCAGGATGGCGGGTGCATTTTAAATCAATTAACTTTTTTCAAATTTGATATTAGGAATGAAATGTACGTCAATTGTACATAAAGGAACACCATTTAAAAACTTCTCAAATGTTGTATAAGCTCTTATATTGTAACACGCACGTGAGCCGCCACCTTGACACCAGAATGGCGGGTTGATTCTAAACCGATCAAATTATTTTGATCAACCAAATATCAATTAAATGTACGTCTTATGTTCTTGTCAGATAGTAAAACAAAACTCAAATAAACAATTCATAGCATGAATTAATCAATTTTATAAAATTTGACCATAAAGAATACAATGGGAAATCGGCATTTCTGGACTTCTATTTAATCCTGGCTTCAGATTATTAGGTATAGCACATCCTTATACCATCACCCCTAATATCATCATCATCATCATTTCAGCCGATAGACTTGCACTGCTGGACATAGGCCTCCCCAAGCTCCGCCACTTCGACCGGTTTTGTGCTTCCCGCCTTCAGCGGATTCCTGCGGCCTTCACGCACACGACAAGGTCATCGGTCCACCTTGTGGGAGGCCTTCTAACTCTACGTCTTCCGGTACTCGGTCGCCACTCCAGAACCTTTCGGCCCCATCGACCATCTGTTCTGCGAACTATGTGCCCTGCCCACTGCCACTTCAGTTTAGCAATACTTCGGGCAATGTCGGTTACCTTAGTTCTCCTACGGATCTCTTCATTTCCAATTTGATCGCGTAAGGAAACTCAAAGCATAGCTCCCTCCATCGCCCTTTGGGTGGCTTTCAGCCTTCTGATAAGGCCCATTGTGAGCGACCACGTTTCAGTTCCATAGGTCATCACTGGCAACACACACTGGTCAAAGACTTTCGTCTTGAGACACTTCGGTATGTGGGAGGAAAAGATATTGCGTAGCTTCCCGAACGCTGCCCAAGTCACGCCTATATGCGGGTACGATTGTTACAACCCAGTGCTGGGCATGCCACAATTGCGGCGGTAAGTCCCCTCTTTGAGGAGTGGATAGAGATGTGCCACGGCGTCCTCACCTTCCGCCTGACGCAGGTTCTCACCGGGCATGAGTACTTTGGTGGTTTCTTGTTCAGGATAAAGCGGGAGGAAACGCCCGGGTGTTTCCATTGCGAGGCTCGTCTAGAGGACACCGTGGAGCATATGGTGGAGATGTGCCCTGCCTGGGCGGAGCACCGCCGTGTCCTCGTGGAGGCGATCGGTGGCGGCGACCTCTCGCGTCCGGCCCTGGTGCGAGCCATGGTACGGAGCGAGAGGGCATGGGAAGCCGTCACCTCCTTTTGCGAAGCAGTAATGCTCGCAAAGGAGGAGGCGGGGCGCGTGAGGGAGTGGCAGTCTCTGCACCCTCACAGCCCTAGCTGCCGCAGGAGGAGACGCCCCGGGCGTCGGGAGTCGATAGCGGCCTCCCGGCCACCGTAGGCGCGAGCTTACGGGTGGCGAGCAATGGATAGCTCGCCGCCCGGTAAGGACCAGGCTCGGGTCGATGGCGCGTAGTATTCCACGCACGCCTCAAAGAGATGTCAGCAATACTGAAAGGGTCTGCTAAGACCGATGCCTGCCAGGGTCGCGAGATTGTTCGAAAGAGATACCGTGACCCTGGCACATGGGCAACTGAAGGAACATGGGTGGGTTTTAGTCAGTAAAAGTCTGACACGCCCTCCCGCTCCGCCCAGAGCGGGAGAAGTCATTGGATAATTTTCCATCCAAAAAAAAAAGTCACGCTTTATAGTGCCCAATTGCATCATAATTACAAATTAAGTTTGGAAGTAGGTACATATTCAAGGACAATAAGTATTATTACCGTTGAGGGTTATTTGTAACGGAATATTGTTAATACAGATAAATGCCGATTCACTATATTAAAAACCGGCCAAGTGCGAGTCGGACTCGCGCACCGAGGGTTCTGTACAAACCTGAAGGTATCCTCAGTTTATGTATAAAGTTTATGCTTATGAAATTAAATGTCTTTTTTTTTAATTTTTATATCTGAGTTGATTGAATGAAAGGTAAATTGCGGTTTACGATTTATGACGTTTTACTGGATCTCGTTCAAACCAATTTTCAGTGGAAGTTTACATGGGTATGTACATCATATATTTTTTTGAGTTTTATCATTCTCTTATTTTTTGGGTTTGATGAAAATACATTTTTTGAGTTTCAGTTCTAAGTATGGGGAACCCCAAAATTTTTTATATTTTTTATATTTTAGTGTAAAAATATTGATGCGGTTCACAGAATACATCTACTTACCAAGTTTCAACAGCGTAGCTCTTATAGTTTCGGAGAAAAGTGGCTGTGACATACGGACGGACGGACAGACAGACAGACAGACAGACAGACAGACAGACAGACAGACGGACAGACAGACATGACGAATCTATAAGGGTTCCGTTTTTTGCCATTTGGCAACGGAACCCTAAAAAGTATGATGTTTTGGGGTAATATAAAAAAATACGGCTGTTAATGTATGGATGAGCGAAATCCGTAGGAGAGCCAAGGTAACCGACATAGCCCGAAGAATTGCTAAACTGAAGTGACAGTGGGCAGGGCACATTGCTCGCAGAACAGATAGCCGATGGGGCGGAAAGGTTCTGGAGTGGCGACCGCGTACCGGAAGACGTAGAGTTAGAAGGCCTCCCACAAGGTGGACCGATGACCTTGTCGTGTGCGTGAAGGCCGCAGGAATCCGCTGGACGCGGGAAGCACAAAACTGGTCTGGTCTGGTCTGGTCTATCGGCTGAAATGATGATGATGATGATATAGGGGTGATGGTATATGGATTTGCTATCATAATCTGAAGCCAGGATTCAATAGAAGTCCAGAAATGGCGATTTCCCATTGTTTTCTTTATGGTCAAATGTTTTAAATTGATTAAATCATGCTATGAATTGTTTATTTGAGTTTTGTTTTACTATCTGACAAGAACATAAGACGTACATTTATTTGTTATTTGGTTGATCAAAATAGTTTGATCGGTTTAGAATCAACCCGCCATTCTGGCGTCAGGGTGGCGGTTCCTGCCGGGGTCGCGTGATTGTTCGAAAGAGATACCGTGACCCTGGCACATGGGCAACTGATGGAACACGGGTGGGTTTTAGTCAGTAAAAGTCTGACACGCCCTCCCGCTCCGCCCAGAGCGGGAGAAGTCATTTGATGATTTCCCATCCTGAAAAAAAAAAAAAAAAAAAGGGTGGCGGTTCATATGCGTGTTACAATATCAGAGCTTGTATAACATTTGAGAAGTTTCTATAGAATAGTGTTCCTATATGTACAATTGACGTACATTTCATTCCTAATATCAAATTTGAGAAAAGTTAATTGATTTAAAATGCACCCGCCAACCTGACATCAGGATGGCGGCACACTTTAAAATGATGTTTGCTACGCATACAGACACGTACATTTATACTTATTTCAGTACAAAAACGTACATTTTACGTACATTTATACAGTATATTTTTGATTTTTTTGGAAGTCATACACCCGCGATTCTGACAAATACCAAATGGCCGCCATTGCAATAATTTTTTACGGAAAATACGATCCCATTTAAGTGACATTTTAAATCGATTCAATAATAAATCAGAATTTGATTTGTACCACCTGGTGGTTGAAGGCCGGTTATAAGATCATCATCATCTTCAGCTCGGCTGAAAGACTTCTATTACTGGACTTCGACCTCCCCCAAGTAACTGGTCTAGACCTCGCGGTCTTCATGAGGTCTTTAGAGATAGAGGTATAATGATCAATCACTTTTTTTAAACGCTTTATATTAGTTTCACTTGTATGTTTGTATATTTGTTTGAAACCAACTCCTCATAGCGTGATTTTGACCCACTTTAAACGATCAGATTTCATTCAAACTTTGCACACCTGTCAAAGACCGATGACAATGCAATAATTTCATAAATTTGTGCCATTATCCTTGCCAGGGTTACCAGGACATTCGTCACAAACTATGCTGACATACGTCTCCAAATTCGAAACACCCTAAAAAATACAAAATAAATAGTAGTTTAAAAAACTAAAAAACACGCTTCCATAGAAAACCAAACTAAAAAGTAGAAAATAATGCAAAAAAAGCGTGGGGTGCCTGATATCAATAAAAAAAATACCTTAAAAAGCACCTCACGCTTTTTTACACGCTTTATTTCCATTCTTTTCTACTTTGTAGTTTGGTTTTCGGAAGCGTGTTTTTCGTGTTTTTTAATTCTTTTAAATAATTATTTTAGATTACTAAAGGGGCTTGCTCTTAACCTGTTTCACGCCTGATAGCAAGATATAGATGAGATTTATGATTGAATGAGTGTGTCTAGAAGATGTTTGTTTACTCTTGCTTTGAAGGCAGGTGGGTAAAATATGACTATGAGCACTTCTCTTTTCTTTTTTTGTTTAAAGGGCCTCAAAACAGTGTTGGGATACACAAATTTCACTATTAATTACAATTGAGATATTCTAGTATTGATTGTAAAGTGAATTAATTTAATCAAATCAGTTGCTGTTTGGTAGTTTATTAACAAAGTTTCACCACGTTTTAAAACTACGTGTACAAACTTCCATTCAAAAACAAGAGTAATACTCACAAATTAAAAACCATCGCAAAAGCCATGGAACAGCCAAAATTAAACCCGTTATCAGGGTCAACCGGTGCGAAACTTTGCCAACATAAATTCAGAAACTTAAACGATCGAATAAAATTTTATTGTTGCCTATCTTGTCCGGGTTGACCGGGGCAATTAGCCATTGTTATGCCCGGGTTTATGGACAAATACCCGGGTACGTGGCACTTCGGGCAGGCCTCTATGATTTATTGGCCTACGTGGCCTCGCTTGGCCATTGTTCGATATTTCCGAGATATTTGAGTTTGATATTCCGATTTAGATCGGATCGTGATGTTCAGGAGGTTATTTGTGGGTGATTTGTCACGTGGCTAGTGAATTGTGTGATTTATTCTATTGGTTCCTTGTTGGCTTGTTTTAGTGTAGGTGAATGGAAAAGTTCTATGGCTCGACTGTTATTTTCTTTGATACTGCACAGGCAGTCAAACATATAGAGGTAAGAAAAATTTATTAATTTACCAATGACTTAAGTATCTTTGTCGTAGTTGCAGCCGTATCCGTATGGTGCCGGGCGTAAAAAATTGCATCGCCCCATTTCTCCCGTGAGTGTCGTTAAAGACGATGAAAGGACTTACTAGGGAATGGGTAGCAGCGTTCTTTATGCATTTTACCACCATACTGCGATAGCTAACCCACCAGTTAAGCGTGGCGATTATGACAAGCTCCCCAAATTTGGGAAAACCTACGTCCACCTGTGGACGTCTTTTTTTTTTTTTTTTTTTTTTCAGGATGGGAAATCATCAAATGACTTCTCCCGCTCTGGGCGGAGCGGGAGGGCGTGTCAGACTTTTACTGACTAAAACCCACCCGTGTTCCATCAGTTGCCCATGTGCCAGGGTCACGGTATCTCTTTCGAACAATCACGCGACCTCGGCAGGCATCGTACCTAGTAGACCCCTACACTGCTGCTGACATCTCTTTGAGGCGCGCGTGGAACACTGCGCGCCGTTGACCCGAGCTTGGTCCTTACCGGGCGGCGAGCTACCCACTGCTCGCCACCCGCAAGCTCGCGCCTACGGTGGCCGGGAGTCCGCAATCGACTCCCGACGCCCGGGGCGTCTCCTCCTGCGGCGGCTAGGGACGTGAGGGCGCAGAGACTGCCACTCCCTCACGCGCCCCGCCTCCTCCTTTGCGAGCATTACTGCTTCGCAGAAGGAGGTGACGGCTTCCCATTCCCTCTCGCTCCGTACCATGGCTCGCACCAGGGCCGGACGCGAGAGGTCGCCGCCGCCAATCGCCTCCACGAGGACACGGCGGTGCTCCGCCCAGGTAGGGCACACTTCCACCGTATGCTCCACCGTGTCCTCCAGACGATCCTCGCAATGGAAACACCCGGACGTATCCTCCCGCTTTATCCTGAACAGGAACCCACCGAAGCACCCATGCCCGGTGAGAACCTGCGTCAGGCGGAAGGTGAGGACGCCGTGACGCCTCTCTATTCACTCCTCAAAGAGGGGACTTACCGCCGCAATTGTGGCGTGCCCTGCGCTGGGTTGCGACAATCGTACCCGCCATGTCGCCATGAGATCACACCGGAGCTCTGTCCGCCGAGCCGCGATTTGTCGCGGCAGCGGAGTTTCGCCCCGGCGTTTAGCCTCCTCGCGCCACTCCCACATGTGCGCGAGGACCTTTGCCTCCAGATCCCATGGCGGCACTCCGGCAAGGAGGCTCGCCGCCTCGCACGAGATCGTGCGGTATCCTCGGATTAACCGAATGGCCATGACCCTCTGGGCCGCACTCAACCGGCGCGCTGGGCGCAGCCTCAATGAGGGAGCCCACACCGGTGCCCCGTAGAGGGCCATGGACCACCCGACCCCCGTGTAGAGCCTCCGGCAGGAGGCGTTTGGACCCCCCAGATTGGGCAGGAGCCGCTTTAAGGCAGCCCCAGCCCGCTCCAGTCTGGGAGCCAAACGTCGGAAATGTTCGCCGAAGTTCCACCGGGCTGTCGAGGACAAGTCCCAAGTACTTCATCGTCGACTCGACGCCGATGTGAACCCCTCCTACCGTAAGTTGGGAACCCGCAGGTGGCGCGTTCCGAGGACCATGAAAACCCATGGCCTCGGACTTGTGCAAGGCCACCTCGAGTCCCAATTGCCGGATCCTATCGACGATTATCGCAACCCCGCGTGTCATTATGTCGGCCGCCGCCTCGTACGACCTCCCCTGCGCAAGGACCAGCGTGTCGTCAGCGTAGCAAACCACGCTGACGCCGCTAGGGAGGTCGGCGCGCAGCACCCAGTCGTAACCGATGTCCCACAGATGCGGCCCCAGGACCGATCCCTGTGGGACACCGCACGACATCTCTCGCCGTTTCCACTCTCCCTGGTGACCGGGGTAGATAACGACCCTATCCGTCAGATAGGCCTCGACCACGCGACAGAGGTAGGTCGGCATCCGGTGATACCGGAGTGCCTCCCTAATGCAACTCCAGGGTAGGGTGTTGAAGGCATTGGCGATGTCTAGAGACACCGCCAAGACGACCTCACCCCGGGCCACTGCATCCCCCGTCGTGAGGGCTCGCACGCGCATGATGGCGTCCACCGTTGAGCGCCCCTTGCGGAAGCCGTACTGGCCGTCCGACAAGTCCGGCCCCTCCCGCACCAGCCACCCGACGAGGCGGTCTGCAATCACTCTTTCAAAGAGCTTGCCCACCTCGTCGAGCAGCACGATGGGCCGGTAAGTGGACGGAGAGTCCGCTGGGCGCCCAGGCTTCTTAATGAGGACACCTGTGGACGTCTTACCTGTGGACGTCTTACGGCTGAAATGATGATGATGATGATTTCCAGCTATAGATTAAACGTACTCAAATTGTCAGTGATAAGCTTCGAAATAATATTTTAACACAATTTTAAATGGCCGTCTCACTTCTAACGCCATTAATAATATAAACAGTCAAAAACCGGGTTAAAACCAAAAAGTTAAATTTAAAATAATCCCCATTTTTCCAGTGGGAAAAAATAAACATTTCGAAAACAAGCTGCATAACCTTACCTGCAGATAAAATTAAGAGGGGATCCTTCAAAGACGACAAGACACCTCTGTGGATGACAGGAGGATGATAAATTACTTTTATTAGTGGATTTGTCATGGGAGCCATCTATCAAAACCCATAACGATCGAACAACGAACTTATATCGTTAAATCCAGATTGATTTGGGAATCTGGGCCTCTGAGATTTTATGGTTGAAGCTCTTCAAGGTTATTACATTTTTAGGCTTCAGGTTTTAGTATGATTGAGTAAGGTAAGTTATTAAAAGTGGGAGTAGATGTAGTAAAATATATTAACATAAACCCATTGTAACTTACTTACTAGTTGTAAGCAAATTTACCGTAGGGCTGATTCGATTATGAGGTAACTTTTGCCTGAAGACTATTATTACTATAGACATTATTTTATAATTTATTGTTATATCAATAGCTGTCAAAAATTGGAATATTGATACGGGTACAAATATTTCAGTACCTTTTATAAAATTCTGCCTTAGATAAAGAAATAAAATTTTCTTAGTAAACTAGGTAACGGTAGGCTAGGTGGCTAGATTTTTCTATGTTGAAGATTTGTTGGAGAAATTATTTATAGGAAGACAAATATTATTTCTCTAATGAACCTTAGAGAAAAATCTATTATTCTAAGTAGTGACTTAGATACTTGAATAGCCCACACTTTTTCATTAAAATAGAGAAGAGGATGCTGTGGCCAATTCTCTAATGGCGTAGCATGGTTCGTTGCCACACCGCATATAATTAGGTCATCCCATAACGTCTCTAGGGAGCTGTAAGGAGTAAGCTTATCAGGGATTTATTTCAGGTGGATTGCTACCTTAATTTACCTTACGATATCTGAAATTATAGTAATTATAATTTTATATGGGGAAATAAAATAATGTTTTTGATTTTTATGACGTTTATTGATCTCTACTCTAATATCATAGGTGGTACCATCAAGTTTTAGTCCATGTTTAGTCAAGGAGAAACTTTAGGTTTACTGCAAGTTTAGTGTTTACGTCAAGTTTCAAAGCAAAATCTATAATTTTCTCTATTTTTCTTAATGATTTAAAGCAGCATTAGTGTTTCATAAGATAAGCCTATTTCATATTGAACTGTCTTTCAATTTGCTGACGTATTTAATATTTAACTAGTTAGCATTTCAATAGGTTTCATATGTAAACAAGGCTAATTTACAAACTTCAAGCCGTCAAGCAGGATACTCTGCGGTCTAGATACCGACAAAACTATATTTAGTAACCCTATCTGAATGAAACTACAGAACAAAGGAGCTATACATATAAAGCAGCCTAAACATTGTTGTATGAAGGAAACTACAACCTATTAAAGCTTTCAGGACAATAACTCTGATAAGGAATATAACACTACTTCCATAGTTATACGGATATTTTACTTCGCTGGCTCACCGACGTATGGTGCAGATCCTGTCCATGTAACCTTTGCATCCTGCCATCTGTAATAGAAAAAAAAAACAATTAAAAGACTTAAAACATGACCCTATAGTATGGCAAACGTAACCGGTTACTGTCGAATATAGAATTGCGTTGCGTAACATATTTTTTTAATTACAAACCAAGGGTTTTAAGAGAATGTCTAATGTTCATAGATTTGAGAAATTCGTCTGCCCAACAAAATAAATATCGAAATGAACTGTAAGAATGAAATAATTTACGATAAATTGTCATTTATGTCTGAATTGAATCAAAGAATCAGTCTATTGCAATCCCAATGCTGGGACACAGGCCTCCTCTCGGTTTGATTGGTAATTGCCCATGACTTTGAATTTTTAGTTCTAGAACATTTTGCTTTCCTCACAATGTTTCCCTTCCCATTTTGAGAGCAGTGGTAATAAAGAGATTCATATGTTTATTAAATACTAGTGATCGCCCATTGGTTGAAATTCGACCGTACTCCATTTGAATAAAAATATATTATTAAATGATAAAATATATATAATAATAAATATAAAAAAATAATATGCTTATATTTGACATTCAGTAACACTATAGACAAATATTCTCGATATGTTCATAGATTTTAAAAATGAAATAGGTTATATATATCTACAAAATTAATTTATTACCTATGGTTATACTTGACATTTAGTAAGACTATAGACACAAAATATTAAAGTTCTTGATTGGACCACAGATTTGGACCATAAACAAAAGAATATCTATGCATGTGTGTATTAAATACACGATAGAAAATAGTAGTGTGTGTAACATGCTATTTATTGAAAATAATGTATTTTTACGAATAATTAAAAAAAAAATATTAGCATTCGTCACTTCTTCTCTGTATAAACTATAAGTGTGCAAAATTTCATACTCCTCCGTCCTCCCAATTTTCGTAAAAAGGGATCTAAAGTTTTCGCTTCACGTATTAATATATAGATTAGGGCAAGACTGATCTTTTTGACCGTCAAATACCGATCAAACGAAAATTCCACCACCATTGTTAGGAGACAAAATTATAATAGTTTTACATATAACAAAACCCGCTTAGTCAACCAGCCAATTAGGCATCTGATGAGTGTAAGACGCAAAGAACCACCCATCTTTAACAAGCTATGATCTACCCACCCATCTTTAATATATCCTTGCAAAGTTACACCTTGCCTAAACTCGTTAAGCCTCAAAGAGGATATCAAACTAGGAACTAAGTTCTGACACTTATTCTAGATATATTCAATCACTCTACTAGTAACATTCAACACTTAG
This sequence comes from Aporophyla lueneburgensis, assembly GCA_932294355.1. Taxonomy (NCBI): domain Eukaryota; kingdom Metazoa; phylum Arthropoda; class Insecta; order Lepidoptera; family Noctuidae; genus Aporophyla; species Aporophyla lueneburgensis. The sequence continues at coordinate 31,633,916 of OW028737.1, read as the reverse complement.
CTAGTCATCTAGATCTACTCATATATGTCAAACACTCGTAGACTGAAGTACAAACATAAACAGGACGGCTTACTCTCACAGAACGCGCATATAAGGGCTGTTAAGTAAACCTAGACTTGAGACGGCTTTATGACGTACTTACTCATCAAAACAGAAATGGAATGCATGATGTAGTTTAATAAATGAAAAAGCATACTGACTTAGAATATTTCTATAAAACATTGCATAGTTTTGTTTTTAACTTTTGTAATAATTTAACTTAATTATGACTTTTAAAAATTTGCACACTTGAGGCACAAGATAGAAGCGACGCTTGTTTGTGGCTCACCAGGCATATACCACTGTATTGTTACTTTTTGATAAATATTAATAACATCTTTAAAAAAAAAGAACAAGTCAAGTCATATATGTCCGCATCATTGCCAGAAATCTCTTCGAATCATTAGTGTCTAAAACATAGCTAGTAGCTGCGAAATTTTCCAATTATTCTTACGTAAATACCTAACTAATTCTTGCTCTCGTAGTTTCCTCACAGTAGAAAAAAGTGTCCTATAGCAGTCTTGCACAAACTACAGAGTGCCACAAGCTACGTGTTTCATCTGCATTGACCTTATTCATATACGTTCACGTACGATTAACAGCAGTTATAAATAGTCAAGTGAGCAGTTATAGCGTACTTGGTATGTATCAATTTCTCAAGCGGCGTCGCATTTATGTCGTCACTACGTAGAGTTCCAACTACGTCATCGTGGGCTCGAGTGTCTACATTCAGCAAAACGCTGCAACCGCCACAGGTGTAGTAGTGGATATCAAACCTGAAAGCGGGAGAAATAAGGTTTAATTTTCAATATAGGGAGTATCCTCTAAAATATTTAAAGAGTAATTGCGAAAGGTTTTTACGTAAACGAGGCAATCTGTTTATGGGTGTATCAAATTTAAGGTTTTATAGTGTTATTATGATCAGCGAATGAGGAAGGAATAATAAAGCTTTTGTTTATAAGTTTTAATACCTTCGCTCAGCATGATAGTTTCGAAGCAGTTCACGGTTGGTGTTAAAGAGGACCCCATAGTGTCCTGAGCAGCTGGTTACCTGAAATTAAAATCGAAGTATTTAAAAGAATCCAGGTGAACATTTTAACACACGTCTATTCCCTTAGCTTATAGAGAATATTTTCTGAACGTACATGTAATGTTCTATGTATTTTTTGCAAAAAAAAAAAATGTTTTTATCTGACGTTATCTCATTTTAACACCATTTGCTAATTCATAGTATTCAATTAGGGGATAAAAAACGTTCTTAAAAAGAGTTGGAAACTTACATCTAATTTTATTATGTAGTTAACTACTATGGGGCAATTTTGTACGCAAAAGAAATCAACTAATAAATATACATACATAATAACCTCACGCCTTTGCGATAGAGCAGGCATGAACTAGAGAACGCCACTTACTACGATCCTTCCAGATTGCTCTAGCCTTGTTTAAATTCATAAATGTCATCTGGTCATACATACATTCCAATAATAACAAAATAGCTGGATGACCGAGCTTTGCTCGTTATTTTTGGTAAATTTGGTTTAAAATAATAAGTTTATGTTCAAGTTGAGTATCGATAAAGTTGGTCATTGAAAACACGAATAAAACGACATTTTATAAAAATGAATCCTAGCTAGATCGATTTATCGCCCCTGAAACCCCCTATATACTAAATTTCATGAAAATCGTTGGAGCGGTTTCCGAGATTCAGATTATATATATATATATATATACAAGAATTGCTCGTTTAAAGATATAAGATAAAATAAGATGTGTACTATCAATAATTATATTGTACGAACCCAAATAGGCAAAGCTGGAGTCTTCAACCTCGATCCAGGGTACTGTTTATTGATGTTATTCTTGGAGTTCTCTTCACCACCATACCATACCAACAAACCAACGTGGCTACGAGCCAATATTCCAAATTGTGGCATAGCCTGTAAAATTGAAAGTTAAGATTTAGCATAATCAACCTATAATGTTGGATTCATCATAATGACCAGGAAGGGGGATGAGAAGAGCTGCTGTAAACCTGACAACAGGGGTTCGAAGCAGTTGGGCCCGGCTTCAGGCACGTGTGACAAGGTTGGCTTCGTGATGGTGGAGAGGAAGAAGAGGAAGCCTCCTAGTCGGAACCAGTGCAGGACCGCGCTTGCAGGACCTAACATGCTGCTGCGTCCAGCTACACTGACGACGCAGCTCTATGTGTCCCGTCTACACTACACCACGAAGGTTGAGGAGATCGTGGAGTATGTACGAGTAAAAACGAAATGGACTTTGAGGGTCGAGAAGTTGGAACCGCGCCACAACACGAACTTCAAGTCATTCATGGTGCGAGTTCCAACTCTTGAAATCGAGACCTTCCTGAAGGCAGAGTTTTGGCAGAAGGATGTCGTGTATCGGCGATTCCGCGGAAGGCTACGCGACATCACGCAGCGCAACACGACGCAGTCACTTCGTGTACAATAGTTTTACATTGTTTTTTTATTTGTATGTATGTTTGTCTGTAAGGTATTTATGTTATGGGTCTTTGTAGCCCGAAATAAATTGATTTGATTTGATTTGATAATCAGTGGGAACTGATGGGACACGTGGGCCCAGTGCGAATTAGTATACAAGATGCAGTTTTGAACCTACAAAACATTTCAGGAGGTTGTTATGACACTCGTAAATAATCATATAACAATACGATACCAAGTTAATAATCAATAATACTTTTTATTTTAGATTTTTCAATTTTATTGTTTTTCAGAATAACTCTCTTAATAACCCTTTTCAAAAAATCTATGAAAGAAATGTCAGTTGCATTTGTTTGTGTGTGTGAAAGCGCAGTTTAAGGACACGTACAGACTGGCCCGTTTTAAAAAAGGGACACTTACCGATTTTCGTAAATAAGAATAAAATGAAAAAAAAAATACCTGCCCATTTTATTGTTGATTCGGGTCGAGAATCACTAACATAATCACCTCCTAAAATGTTTGGCAGATCCAAAACTGCAACTTTTATATCACATTTCTTCGATTTTTTGGTTCTAGAGCATACCAGTTTTCCTCACGATCGATGTTTTTTCTTTACCGTTTTGAAAGCAGTAGTGATAACATTATATAAAGAAAGTATAGCGCCTACCTAGGTCCAAACCTACTACTTGTAAGTTCTACCAGTATCAATTGTAACGATATTATCCATCGAAACAGTAAAATAATGCATGTAGAATATTTTATCTATCTACATCTATACTTAACTAGTGATCGCCTATTGGTCGAAATTCAACCGCACTTCATTAGAATAGAAATATATTAGATATTAAATAAAAAAAATATATAATAATAAATAAAAAAAATAATAATATGGTTTTATTTGATATTCAGTAACATTAAAGACAAATAATATTAAAGACAAATATTTTCGATATGATCATAGATTTAAAAAATGAATTAGGTCATATATCTATAAATTTATTACCTATGGTTATACTTGACATTCAGTAAGACTACATACACAAAATATTAAAGACAGATATTCTCGATTGGACCACAGATTTGGACCATAAACAAAAGAATATCTATGCATGTGTGTATTTAATACACGGTAATGAATAATAGTGTGTGTAACGTGTTATTTATTGAAAATAATGTATTTTTACGGATAATTTAAAAAAAATATTAGCATTCGTCACTTTTTCTCTGTATAAACTTTAAGTGTGCGAAATTTCATACTCCTTCGTCCGCCCAATTTTCGTAAAAAGGGATCCAAAGTTTTCGCTTCACGTGTTAATATATTGATATTGTAAAGCTGAAAAGTTTTTTTGATTGAACGCGGTAATCTCAAGAACTACTGGACGGAATTGGAAAATTATTTTTGTGTTATGTAGCCTACTTATTGAGAAAGGCTAAATAACGTCACGCTATGGTCAAAAGGAGCGGAGTAGCAACGAAAAATGAACGAAAACTGGCAGGCAATTCATTTAAAAATTTGACGCGGACGAAGTCGCGGGCAGAAGCTAGTTTATTCTAAACTCTCTGATCCAACAAACTTTTTTTAGTGAAATTTTTAAAATTGTCTTGAGTTCATACAAAAAATCCATAGAAATTTTAGATTTTTAGTTTTCCGGGCAAGTTTTTTACTTTTCCTTTCTATAAAACCTAACTCAGACTATTACAATTTAAAACAAAAAATAGCCATTGCTAATTAGCAGACGCAGAAAGCGACATTGTTTTACACTATGTAACGAAGTCATTTTTCTTGTTAGTGTGTTTTGTTATCTGCATTGTTGTTTTAAACTGCGCAACGGATTTTGAAGCAGATTTATCATCAATTAGAAAACGTATTCTGGAAGGTTATTGTGCCTAATATATTCATATTGAACTCACACATAATAAGGATATTTTAATGTTTTGTCAAGTCATAAAAACCATGACCATCAGATTTTTCGATAATGCTCTAAATTAATCCATAAATTAATCATTCACTTACGTAATCTGACTACAAAGCAGGTGGTGATGATGTAAATACAACTTGTTAATGTTGTGGATCGAGGTAAAACAATGCGTAGTGAGCAAATTATTATTTAAAAAAAACCGGCCAAGTGCGAGTCAGACTCGCGCACCGAGGGTTCCGTACAAACCTGTAGGTATTCTCGGTTTAAAAATATATATTTTTTTTAATTTTTATATTTTAGTTGATTGAAAGTAAGGTAAATTGCGGTTTACGATTTATAACGTTTAAAAAAAAACTACTCACTCGATCTCGTTCAAACCAATTTTCGGTGGTAGTTTTCATGGTAATATACATCATATATTTTTTTTAGTTTTATCATTCTCTTATTTTAGAAGTTACGGGGGGGGGGGGGACACATTTTACCACTTTGGAAGTGTCTCTCGCGCAAACTATTCAGTTTAGAAAAAAATGATATTAGAAACCTCAATACCATTTTTGAAGACCTATTCATAAATACCCCACACGTATGGGTTTGATGAAAAAAAAAACATTTTTGAGTTTCAGTTCTATGTATGGGGAACCCCAAAATTTATTGTATTTTTTTCTAGTTTAGTGTGAAAATCTTAATGCGGTTCACAGAATACATCTACTTACCAAGTTTCAACAGCATAGCTCTTATAGTTTCGGAATAAAATGGCTGTGACATACGGACGGACAGACAGACAGACAGACAGACAGACATGACGAATCTATAAGGGTTCCGTTTTTTGCCATTTGGCAACGGAACCCTAATAAAAATGTAGGGTTGGATAACAAAACTTTGTTAGGAAGCGCGCGCTGTCTCATAAGTTAGAAATGGCACTGCCAGTCTACGTGAACAAAAATTAAAATGGCGGTAAGGGACTAGCCCTTCCCACTCTCTCAGACTCCGCGCGCTCCCTTTACATTGCGTGGTTTTATAATTGCGTCGCTAACATACCCCACCCCAGTGCTGCCTCAGCAGCACTCACTATCAACTGGTATTCGAGCGACGCGCGTGACTGATCTAGTCAACATTCCTGACTTGGTCTTTATTCGAATCATTCTGACTCGGTCGTCTCTTCCAGGGATAACTTCCTCAATTATACCCTTGGGCCAACAGTTGCGGGGACTTTCAGGGTCTACTATAAGAACGCAGTCACCCACTTGTAAATTTTGATGTTCCTCTTGCCATTTCTTGCGGGGTAGCAAGTCTGGCAGTATTTCCTTGACCCATCTGCGCCAGTACATGTCAGCTAACCTTTGTGAAATTCGCCACTTTTTTCGCAGATAAACGTCTGATTCATCAAATTTTCCGATGTGAGGTAAGCCAGATGACGATCCCAACAGGAAATGATTGGGGGTTAACGTTTCAGGGTCATTTGGGTTTACAGACACGTGAGTCAATGGCCGGCTGTTCACCATATTCTCCACTTCTGTCAACAAGGTGTTTAAAGTTTCATCTCTGGAGGCGCGTTCTTTTAAAATTATTTTCAGGCTGGTCTTCACGCTTCTGATGAGCCTTTCCCACGCCCCACCCCAGTGGGGACTCGCGGGCGGTATAAAAGTCCATTTTGTTCCTCGGTTTAAGGCCTCATCTTTAAGTAATTCTTCGTCTAGCTCTTTTATAGCCTTCTTCAGCTCCGTATCCGCTCCACGAAGATTTGTTCCGTTGTCGGAGTACAAATATTGTGGCCATCCCCGTCTCGCAGCCATCCTTCGCAAAGCCATAATAAAGGAGTCGGTTGTAAGGTTAGTGACTACTTCCAGATGGATTGCTCGTACTGTCAAGCAAGTGAACAAGACACCGTATCTTTTCTCGCGGCGCCTTCCCACCGTGACTTCCATAGGACCAAATAGATCCACACCGCAGTAAGTGAAGGGCCGCTCATGATGAGCTATTTGAGCACCAGGTAAGTCTCCCATTCTTGGTACTTCTGGTTTGGATATTCTTATTCTGCAAGTTGAGCATTTAGATGTTACGTGTTTAACGGTAGGTCTAAGTCGGGTGATCCAGTATCTTTGTTTGACTTCATTAACTACTGTTTCTTGATTTCCATGTGCGTAGTAGTAATGATAATACTTAACGATCAATTTCGCAACGTGACTTCTTCCATCTAATATAACAGGGTTTTTAGTTTCAGGTTGAATACCAGCAGCAGCACCGATGCGGCCACCAACGTGCATGACTCCGTGTTCGTCCAGGTAGGGAGATAAGGTGAGTATGTTAATTGTTTTTGGTACACATCTTTTGTTTTTAATTTCAGTTAGCTCCTTGCGAAACGATTCAGCTTGCGATTTTCTCAGTAATAGTATTTCAGCTTTCTTCGTAGTGTCGTCGAACTCACAAGTAAGCTTCTTGCATTTATTTATAAACTTGAGTACCAAAGAAGCTGATCGAAGTAAGCGAAGCCAGGAACTAAATCGAGTAGCATCAGGTACAGGTAAGTTAATCTCTTGTGGATCAATACTTATTAAATTAATACATTCCAATAATGTTTCTTTTCTTTCCACAGATATGACGTCATGCGGCCACTCGTCTTCTTTGCAGCGTAAGAACGCAGGCCCGTACATCCATTCATCTTGCAGAACGGGGCAGATGTAGTTTTCTCTCGTAGCGATATCAGCTACGTTTAGTTTTGTAGGCACATATCGCCATTCATTCATCTGCGTTAGCTCATCGATTTCCCCTAAACGGTTTGCTACGTATACTTTATAGTCACGAGCATCATTTCTGATCCAGTGTAGTACCGTTGTCGAGTCGCTCCAAAATATTCGTTTTTCAGGTATTATAGTATGTTCTCTAGCTATTGTGTCTGCTAGTCTAGACGCTAGGACAGCAGCTTGAAGTTCCACTCGTGGAATAGTTATTGGTTTTTTTCCTACAACCCGACATTTAAATGCTACGCGTGTATTATTCTGTTCGTCTTTCCATCTCCAGTACGCGACGGCGCAATAAGCCTTGCTAGACGCATCACAAAATACGTATGCAACTGTAGGTGTCTATAACAGTATTGAGTAACAATCTGTCGATTTATTGATGTCACAACAGCTGTGCGTCGCGTCATAGCACACGTAGCCGATGTCGCGTCGGCTACGTTCGTAGCAATATTCGTAGCACTCGTAGCCGTAGCGCTCGAGTTGAATGGCGGGGAATTTTTATCTTCCTTCTCGCTCACTCCTATGGTAGCAGCCGGATAGTGCCTTGGCAAGCTAACATCTTGTAATGTTTTCAATAAACCAATCCATTTGGTCCATTTCTCGAACATTGTTTCGGGTATATAATCATCCCAACTGATCTGTAATTTCCAAGTTTCTTGTAATATAATTTTTCCATTTATGGTGTACGGTGCTAGAATGCCATATACGTCAAAAATGGACATTACTACACGTAACATTTCCCTCTTGGTAGGCTTTTGTGTCCCATTTATAATACTTTCGGGTATCCGCTTGAAAGATAGGTCGAATCTCAAAGTATCATCAATTGGATGCCAAATCAATCCAAGCATACGTTCGCCTTCATACTGTTGTCCTATTTTTAATTTGACAGCTGCATCGCCTAGTAAATGTTTAGGTAGGCTCGCAAGTACTTGTTTACTATTACTCGTCCAATTGCGTATTTCGAACCCACCTTTCTGGTGAATGGACATGACGTCATGTATCAGTTGTATCGCGGTCTCTTCGTTAGGTAAGCTGTCTATATAATCATCCATGTAGTGACTATATATAGCGGAAGCCGCAGCGGGCATTGATGACTCATGTTGCTTTGCGTTTTTGTTTTTTACAAATTGAGCAATGAAGGGCGAGCAGTTTGCACCAAAAATTAGAGATGTCATAACGTAGGTGTTTATGGGTCCTTCTGGTTCTTCTCTATATAGAAATCGTAAGGCGTCCTGGTCTTCTGGTCGAATTTTCACTCTGAGGAACATATCTTTAATATCTCCGGACATGGCTACTCGATTTTCTCTAAATCGCAACATAATGCCGAACAACGACATAAGTAGATCAGGGCCTTTTAGTAAGTAATCGTTAAGTGAAAACCCGTTTGTTTTAGCTGCCGCGTCAAACACTAAACGCAATTTCTTTTTGTTGGGATTGTCGACCCCAAAGTGAGGTAAGTACCAAGTTCTCAGCGGTGTACCATTTAAGTTGTTGCATTTTTTTGCATAGTTATTATCAAATAGATGTCGTATGCGGTCTTCGTACCTATTCGCATATTCTTTGCTTCTTTTCAATTTGAGTTCAACTCCTTTCAGTCTACACAGAGCTATCGGATAAGAGTCCGGCAACACACAGTTCTCATCTCGCCACGGTAAGCCAACATGCCATTGATCATTCATGAGTACAGAAGTTCGTTCTAAACTTTCTTCAGCGCGTAAATCTTCTGAGTTCTGTCTTGGTTTGCCAGACACACCCATGGATTCGATTGAGAACGACCTTCGTACCTCCTCCTGAATCTCTCGCAGGATACATTCTGTTTCTATGACGTCACTAGAGACAAAAAATGAGGAGTGACGTACTGCAGAATCAGATGAGTAAACATTAGGTACCCTTCCATGCAGGCACCACCCCAGTGGTGTACGGGTGGCACAGAGTTCATTGGGTCTACTCACCCTCATTTCCAAAGGTAAGAGAAGGTGGCAATTATCTTGTTCGATTAAGACTTGTGGTTGTAGTTGTGTTTCTGTGCATAAATTACGGCTGACGTCACATAGGTGCGTGTAGTTGTTGCTATTTACTGTAGACAAACTTTGTGGTAGATTTAATTCTTCAACAATTCGCGCGTCGATTGTAAACATCTTGTTATCAACACCACACAAAGTCACTTTTGCGCGCTGTGCGTTGCACACTATTTCAGTATCGTTCAACGCGCCACACACACGAAGACATTCCCAGCGGCCGCGCAGCCCCACTTTCTCAGCCAGCGAAGCGCTAACCAGCGACACAGTCGTGCCGTCGTCTAGCAGGGCGGTCGTACTCACACTTCCGTTTGGTCCGTGAATGTTTATCGGTACAATTTTCAACATTACGGAACAGCTGACATTAATATTTGTTATTGTTTCGGATGTAACTTCTGTATTGAGTGCAGGCACTTCGGGTTGTACCGCTGGCGCGGACTCACTGCTGTCCTGACGCGGCACATAATGTAGTAACCGGTGATGAGTTTGTCCACAATTGTTTACGTCGCAGCTGGGAGCGGTACACGTGTCCTTACGATGATGTGCTAGTAAACACGTATAACAAATACCGTTACGCTTTACGTGCAACCATCTGTCCTTTCGTAGTGATTTTTTAAACTTTTTACATTCTGTTAATTTGTGAGTAGCAGTACGACAATAACGACACTTTTCTTCAATTTGTCCATCTTGCACTAGAACCGTTTGTATATTGTTCACTTTATCACTTTGTTTACGTTTGAAAGCGTCCGTTCTAGGTTGTAATAACGTAGCACTACAGGTCGATATTTTCACAGCTTCTTCGGTGAGGAAATCTGACAGCATACCTAGTCTAGGTTTTGGTGATTCGGCGGTGATGAGCGGGTAACTATAGTCTGTCCACTTCGCGAGCAGGGTAGTGGGTAGCTTGAATAAAATTATGTTAGCTACTTCCATGCCTTGTAAATATTCATGGCGGCCAAGGGCTCGTACAGCTGCGACGTAGTTCTTTATTTAGACAGAAAACGGTACTATTTCTCGCTGGTAATCTGTCGATAAGTTGTTCATCCTTTTTATATCTGACACGATGCGAGAAAGAATGACGTCAACGTTTCCGAATTGCAATTTCAAAGTGGAGATGACGTCTGCAGATGAAGCACCACTGATAAGCAGGCCAGCTACAGCTTCTTGAGCGGCGCCGCGCAAACACTTACCTAAACGCCACATGTTTTCTTTATCGGTGAAGTTACATATTTCTGTGGATTCCATATAAGCTTGCTCGAAATGGAGCCACTCTTTTAGGTCGCCGCTGAAACTAGGAAGCTCTTTCGGTGTGCTGAGACGACTTATTAGTTTGGTATTTTGCTGAATAGCGGAGGACGTCACGAGTTCTTTTATTGCGCTTGCAAGCTGTTGAACTGCTCCGTCTGAGTCGGCCGGGTTCGTGTGCGACTTGTGTTTTTCAGTATCAAGTTGCTGTAGTTCTAGTTGACTACGCTCCAACCACTTTTCAATATCACCCGCGCCGTTATTTTGTGCCGATATTTCTGAAGGTGGACTGTATTCTTCTTCGAGTTCTGCTAGGTCCGCCGCTAATTTTTTATCAATGAGTTCCATTTCAATACGCGCCTTCGCTTGGGCTGCCTCTAGTTCCAGTTTCTTTATCTGTGCTTGTATCGATTGTGATGATGATGGTTTCTTGGACTTGACTGACTGTTGTGATGTATGTGAAAGCGGATTTTGTTTTCCGGTTCGTTCCGATTTCACTACACTCGCGGCACAAGAACTCTTCACTTTAAGTTCATCATCTTTGCTTTTAACTGGTGTAGGCGGTGGCATTTCCTGCGCTGTTACTAATTGGGACTTTGCCGCCAACTCCTCCTTCTCCCTCAGTTTGCTAGTGGTACTGTGGGTGTTTACCATGTTCCTCCTCGGCGGCGGAGTATTAAACATTCGCGATCTGGCTCGAAGACCACTGTTAATGTTGTGGATTGAGGTAAAACAATGCGTAGTGAGCAAACTATTATTTAATAAAAATGTAGGGTTGGATAACAAAACTTTGTTAGGAAGCGCGCGCTGTCTCATAAGTTAGAAATGGCACTGCCGGTCTACGTGAACAAAAATTAAAATGGCGGTTCGGGACTAGCCCCTCCCACTCTCTCAGACTCCGCGCGCTCCCTTTACATTGTGTGGTTTTATAATTGCGTCGCTAACACAACTTTTATACGTCAAAAACTAATAATTAATTTAAGATGTGAATGTTTCTCGTTTCTACGATAAACGTGTCGAATCGTGTCTTGTCTCTTTTTTCTCAAACAATGCTTTCTTTTAACATACTTACTTTCACACTAATATGAAAGATACCACAGACAAGTGATGAGAAATATCTCACAATGCAAAAGCAATTTTCTCCAGAAATACATAATACAAACTAAAGGGTTTATTGAAGCGGCGAGCAATGGGTAGCTTGCCACCCGGTAAGGACCAAGCTCGGGTCGACGGCGCGTAGTGTTCCACGCACGCCTCAAAGAGATGTCAGCAAAACTGAAGGGGTCTGATAGGACCGATGCCTGCCGGGGTCGCGTGATTGTTCGAAAGAGATACCGTGACCCCGGCACATGGGAGCTGATGGAACACGGGTGGGTTTTAGTCAGTAAAAGTCTGACACGCCCTCCCGCTCCACCCAGAGCGGGAGAAGTCATTTGACGATTTCCCATCCAAAAAAAAAGCGTTTATTGAATCCATACTTGTAAGGAATCAATAAAAGCTTTTTTATGACATAAAAATCTGAACATAGATATACTGGTATTACGCATAAAATAATAAGTTCCTTTTTAATTCATTTCATAGATAAACTCACGCCTTTTTCCCATGGGGTAGGCAGAAACTACGGAAGGCCACCTGCTACGACCCTTACATACTCCTTTCGTCTCGTTTAAATTCATACACCTGATCAAACAACCACGGCGGTTACCAGTACTACGCACCTATCCTTTCTAAAGAACATCACCCATAAGGTCACTATAATTATGTTCTCCTAGGGTCACTATGATTATGTTCTCCTAGGGTCACTATAATTATGTTCTCCTAGGGTCACTATAATTATGTTCTCCTAGGGTCACTATAATTATGTTCTCCTAGGGTCACTATAATTATGTTCCCCTTTCCCATTTCAATCATAAATTATTGTTTTCTATAACTGTATCACAGTTAGTTAAAACTAAATCTAAAGTAATTCTACTATGTGCGAGCGTGAATTTGTAATACGACCTCAATTTTCACCCACAATCAATTTTATTAAAAAATTGGTGCACGTAATATCATTACAACATAATATTCTAATTCTGAAGTGGCAGTGGCCTGGCCATATCTGTCGAAGGACCAATGGCCGGTGGAGCAAAAGAGACCTGGAGTGGAGACCACATATCGGCAAGCGTAGTGTGGGACGCCCCCCAGCTAGATGGACCGACGACCTTAGGAAAGTGGCTGGGACAGACTGGATGCGGAAAGCGGAGGACAGGGTGTTGTGGCGCAACATGGAAGAGGCCTATGTCCAGCAGTGTGGCCTGCGATAGGCTGAGTTGATTGATAATATTCTAATTGAGAGGTTAATACATCAATTAGACGCACATTACCTTATGGTAATGTGCGTTAATTCCGGGTCACGTTGTATATGATAAGGTTTTACGAACATAATACTACTGAAGCCAGGTTTCGATAATATTAGGAAAAGGGGTCATTTCTCAAAGTTCTATCGAAATTATTATTTTACGAGGAAAACGCATTCTGTGGCAAATTATTAAGGCAAGGAATCAGAACCACTTACGTAATGATCTTCATCGCCAACATACAGCACGCCATTATGAAGATATGGAGTAGCGCGACCAGTAAGCAGCAATGTCACCACGTTGATGGAACCCTCCACGTGCGCGGACACCAGGTGAGTTAGTTTGCCGTCCAAGTCTTTCTTGATGCTATACAAAATATAATAAAACATTACGCCATTTTCCCCCAAGGGCGTTATTTTAGGTTCATTTCAGAGGCGTTTGAATAATACACCCATATTTCGATAGTTAGGTTTAAGTCCCAATAGTGTAATAGGAATAACCATATTCTTACCATAATGGCACGAATCAAAAAGAATAATTTAAAAGTAAATAAATATTTATTACGGTATAGAGAATTTAGACAAAGTGACATTTTATTAGCGACCCCGAGCGATGATGGAAAAGTCACAAATGTTTTGGACTGACATAAGTTACAGAAAAATTTTCGTCAATGCTGTTGAAAGTCGTTCTTGAAGAACGAAACCCTTTGAAAGCGACTGTCTAGGCCTGCTGGTCTGCGGGGTAATTGCATAACTCACTAATATTAGCATTGCTTTTATCGATGGTTTCGAGACCGCATTTTGTAAACCTATCTTCATTTGGTCTTGTACTATTAATATAATTGTTTGCAAACGTTTGTCACATACACGACGAGTAATTTATTCGTTGAAGTAGTGTTCAGGAACATTATACTACAGATGGAAAGAAATGTGTCTTTCAAGCCAAATATAAACTGACTTACTTGTCACAACCTCGAGATAACACACAAGCATACAGCAACAGCAACGCTCCAATACCGTCTTCAGTTTGAAACTGTCAAAAACATGGTAGTTTTACTCTAATAACTTCCAAAAACTTATTCCATGTGGTTGTAAAGAATCCTACCATCCCATTTCTTCCCGTGGGTGTCGTAAAAGGCGACTGAGGGACTTACTAGAGAATGGGCAGCAGCGTTCTCTATGCATTTTAGCGTTTTGCACGACACTGCGATCGCCCACCCGCCAGTCAAGCGTGGTGATTATGGCATCATCACTTCAGCCGAAAGACATTCACTGCTGGACTTAGGCCTCCCCCATATTAGGGGGTGATTATGCCAAACCCCTCCAAATTAGGGGAGCCCTATGTCTAGCAGTAGACGTAATTTTGCTGAAATGATGATGAAATGTATCATAATTATATGATGTATCATAATGAAATGAAATCATAATGATGAAATGTCATCATCATCATCATCATGATAATGATGATGATGATGACTTCCAAAAATATATTTATCTACAATCAGTCTGCCCAGCTTTTTCTTAACTATGTTGGGGTTGGCTTCCAGTCTAAGCGGATGCAGCTAATTACCAATACTTTAGATGGAGCAACTGCCGATGTTAACTGAAAACCAGCGTCAGGCACTAGTTGTCTGGTATTTTTGCTGAACTGAACCTTTTTAGCGCAGCCGTGGGGCACACATAAATGCTAGTTTTTAACATCGCACTTTTATTGATTTTCTTTATAATTTATGTTTTTTGTTAATTTATGTATTTTTTGGTGTATTATATTGTGTGCCTTTTGAGTTTATGCTAAATAAATGTATTTTCTTTCTTCTTTTTCTTTCTTTCTTTCTTTTAGTCACTGGGTAACACGATACTCATTGGTAACACTGGTTTTCAGACTTGGCTTACGAGTACCCGTAATGAGTGTTAAAGATCTACGAATGATAGCCGGAACCAACGGCTTTTTGTGCTTTCTGAGGCACGGAGGGGTCCCGTTATATATAAGATCACCCATCCAGGAACCAACCGTGGCAAGAGAAACTTAAACTACCATCGACCCATGTGTGTGTTATCATTTAGCCATGAGGTCCTCAAATATGTCATATCTCCATCTAATATATAAAATTCTCGTGTCACAGTTTTCGTTGCCATACTCCTCCGAAACGGCTTGACCGATTTTAATGAATTTTTTTGTGCTTATCCGGTATCTATGAGAATCGGCCAACATCTATTTTTCATCCCCCTAAATGTTAGGGGTAGTCCACCCCTAATTTTTATTTTTTATTTTTTAGACAAAATTTTTAATTTCTATTTTTTTATGATACAACATACAAAAATACATACAATCCTCAATTTTCACCTTTCTACGATCAACCCTTATTTTTTTAATAGCCATTTTAGTAATTTAATCATTTTTCCTCTCCGGTCGAAAACTGCAGATCAATCGTCATTTAATTAGTTATCCCCGCCTAGGAAATTATTTATATGGCAAAACAACGTTTGCCGGGTCAGCTAGTTCTAATATAAAAATAACACTCACCAAATACAAATACCGCTTCACAAATATTTGAAGATCCTCCAAAGTCGTGAATTCGAAAATGTGCAGCTTGCAAGAGAATTTAATTTATGAAAATTTCTGAAAGTAAAGTGAAGCTAAAATATAATGTTGGTTTATTTTAAATATTGTCATTTTGAGTAGCACTTTTGAAACATTTTCTCCTTAAAGTAAAATTAATTGCGGATTGAGTTAAATAGGCTTGGACCACAAATTTTTTGATACTTGATTACTATCTTCTAATATTGTTCTGTACTCAAAAATACGATTTATTAGTATGTTTATTTTATTTCATTTAGAGATCATTTTCTTAAAAAATGCTATTTTATTAATCTTAAAACTAAACACTCTATAGATGACCCTTAATTAAAATGAGCCTTAACCTTAACCAAAAAAATATTTTAAAACATACAATATAACACAATTTCCCCTACAATCCTTAAAACAGTAAGCAAACAAGTACTTAAATACACCCACATTTCACTACTTATGTTTAAGTTCCATATAAAAGAAGGTGAGCCTAATGCCATCATTCGGGCAAAAATCCACACTCCGGTCTACGTAGAAATTCCTGATGAAAATCTCAATAGCACTTTACCCGATCTTGGACACAAGATCAAGACCCTACCTCAACAGTAGCGCTTGTGAACATTTAGACCATCAAGGTAAATAAATACCTTCTCAGTGACACCATCTTGATAGTATGCCGAGCTATGTTGCACGTAGTTATTTTCAGTGGGCAACGCGACCAAGGCCTTTGGCTCCACGGCAGCCTGGCCTATATTGCCTCCACCTCCACAACGCCAGATGACCTCACTGCAGGCACGCCAGAGAGCTTCCTCTTGACGCTCTTCCGAGGGCCGAAGGTACCTGGAATGTACGCAATAGTTTTCTTGAGTGACGACACTTAAATGTATGTGCAGTATCGTCGATACTCGGTCTCTTTTTTGGTTGGCTAACATTTCACTTTTTTTCACGAGCACTTAAAAAAAGTTTCCACGGCTTCGGCGCGGGAGATATTATAGTGCACAAAAGCAAGTGCATTCCCTCTTGCCTCAGTCTCATAGACCGATGGGATAGCACGAACGATCGGAGTGAGATCAAGCACAGGACCAACTGTTTTAAAGTAGTTTTAGCATGGGGTTATCACACCGCCAGATTCCAAACCCGAGCTGTAACTCAGAAAGAAATCCCTAATGGAAAAGACCAATAACGCTTTGCTTGACCTAGGAATCGAACTCAAGCTCAAAAGTCGCGCTCGCAACAGGACCAACGGGGCAGTAGAATGAGCATTTATCATGGTGTCACCGGTGGCTTCCTTGGTCTATTGATAGTGACAAATTAAAGGGATTCTTGCATTGAATTATACTGTGTAAAATTATAAAGATCTAGAATTACCTATACGCATAAAACATCTTATCAGATTAAGTAATTTGTTTGCTCACAATAACAATATTAGATGGCACCTTCTGACTGTTTTATGGAACAAAAGGGCATTATTAGTTACGCAGCATAAACAACGTAAGCAATTACTCCGATAAATATCTATCGTAATAAAAAAACTGTTTTGGAAAACCTGAACAGACTAATGAATTTGCCACGAAAGACAAGGTAATCCCAGTTTTTAAATTACAGGTAGTAAATATACATATTTTTTGTTGTTATCGTAAACCGTTACACAAAAAACAAAGTGAAAAATATAACGCCATTATCAAAAATACAAAATGCTTTACAAAATTTATTTAATATCTGCTATTTTTCACGAACCTTTTTATAAACATAAGCAATAATAAAAGTTTTGATAAAGTTAAATGATTAATCAAAACAGATTTATGTCTAGATGAGACGAGACGATAAATTTTCAATAGATCCTTTAGCGATTACAATAAATTATAAAATTGCTAGTGTAATCCGAGTTTGATAACAAATTGTTTTGAAATGTTTTGTAATTATTTAAATCGAAATATTGTTTTGTTATTCTCTTAATATTTTAAGAGAATCATCATCTACCTAGCTTTTTCCCAACCATGTTGGGGTCAGCTTTCAGTCTGACCGAGTGCAGCTGAATATTTTACATGGAGCGACTGCCTACACCTATTTACTGGGTGATACGATTCCCCCTTTGGTATGACTGATTGACAGACTTTCGGACTTCTGACGACCCGTACAACTGTCAAAGATCCACTAATGACAGCTGTTATTACTTAGTGACTAAGCCCCTCAATGTTTTAAGAGAATAACAAAAGAATATGCATATTTGGCATTGCATTTAACGCCAAATATACTTATTCCTTCCAGGCATTAAATACTTTGGGGGTCCTTCTACGAGAAGGCAAAGAGAGTTACATTTTTTCACAGAAATATTATTACATAACAGTTTAAATCAGTTATTTGGTGAAAATACACGAAAGATTAATCATTTGGAAAAGGTTTAGAGAAGTTTTTAGTATTTTGTGAACCCTTTATATCTGTATATAACCCTATATTTTGTGTGATGTTATATTTTAATAACACTTTTTCGCTATCGGGTAGAAACCGCTCCAATTTATTTGGTCTCGGGCAGACTAAGTGTATTTAGCATTAACTGACGTGAAATTTAGATACTGTCCTGAAATAATCCTTAGATCCCCGTGTATTATTTATAGGAGTATTTACAACAGACAATTACAATAAAATATCCTTCGCCACCATTAATATACCGTGTATTTGAAATATACAGCGATGGTGAGACCATAAAATCGACCATTTGAACTAAAATATTGTTCGGCGATGCATAGTGCAGATTTATGCCGAAACACGTGGCGTTCTCGAGAATTATGATCGGCATTTTGAAGCTATGCTGTATGCCTTTGCGCACGGAATTTTAGGGTTATGGTGGGAAACGGTGGTTGTACGTCGATTATTTAGTTTCAAAACGCACATTATCAAGTCGTTGATATTATCACGACTCATTCTTGAAATTAGAAATTGTCTAATTTTAAACTTGATTGTTTGTTTCATGTCGGAAATTATTCCACAGGACCGTGCAAATACTTTTGTTACTTTTTATAACATAATCTATCTGCCAGTGAAAATACCGTCAAAAACTGTCCATTCGTTTCATAGATAAGCCAAATCATACAGCCAGTAAGACAGACAAAAAATAATTTTTAATGTAGGTTGCAAATACTTTCATACGCATTCCGTAAAAAAACTGGTATCTCGACATTACAAATAGATATTTTTTCACAATTGAACTATGTAAGTAGTAGGAATGTAAAATTTAATTGATTTGTGTGCATAGTTCATTATCAACCTCCATCGTTAGCAGGTAATTAAATGATGACGCGTAATAAGCCCATATACATTTTAATATTGACATAATCATCACAAATGATTATGTCAATACTAAAATGTATTGTGATTTGATTTAACCGTATGATAATCTGAGTGTGTACCAACACACATGTTTAACAGACGTTTGATAAAATTCTTACTAATCTTATGGACGTTTTCTAAAATTAGTTTTCTTGTCTAAATTATTTAGATAAGTGCAGTTTATTTAAATGAACTTTAACTGTGAATCTTTTCACGCTGAAGAAAGATTAAAATAACACTATTATTAAAAATGGATTTAGGCACCTTGTCTACCGCAGTAAAAACAGGAGCGTTTGATAAACATATCGACATTTATGTGAAGAAAATATAAAAAAACTAGTACACACTAAATCTAGAAAAAAATGACCTCGTAAATCCAACACATTTTTCCGAACATTATATTGCCACAGCCTACCAAAGATCTGCAAAAGTATAAATCATCGATATCGAATAAGACGTAAATATTTTTATATCTCGATCGTCAAAATAACCGCTTTTTCAGTACAGATTCGAGCGTAGTTCCAGACTGGCATCGTTTGTTATAGCCAAGGCTTGAGCATATAAGGGAATGCTTGTAATTTTTACACTCACGCCTCTGGGTTAGAACAATATTGTCGGTACATTTTATGTGATAGATTGATGATATTGTTTTGTTACTTTTTTATTATTAAAATTGATGTTATCGGAGTATTGGGTTCGCGCCTACTCGTGTGATTAACATTTTGTAACCGGATTTTGCTTGTAACATGACATGGTGATAAATTGATCTGTTCCCACGGGTTGTGAGGTTATAAAAGTGGAATACTCTGAAATGATTGAAGCTGTAATTAGATTAGTTTGTTTATTATATCTTATGATAATCCCGTTTAGAGAAGCATATATTCTTGTTTCGTTTTTTCTTGGTGAGAAATCATCTAATGACTTCTCCCGCCCTGAGCGGAGCGGGAGGGCGTCAGATTTTAGTGACTAAAACCCACCCGTTTTCCTTCAGTTGCCTGTGCCATGGCCATGGTAACTCTTTCGAACAAATACGCAACACTGGCAGGTAAGAAACATACATTACATACGTTATTAGCTCGCGCCTTCTACAAAACTACAGAACACCAACATTTATGGTCTTCCCATACTCATTTTGCTTCTTTAACGTTTAAACATCTCTTACACTCACGGTAGCCGGTCATCATTTCAGCCGTCAGACATCCACTGCTGGACTTAGGCCTCCCCCAGTTTTGGGGGCTTTGCCATAATCGCCACGCTTGGCAGGCGGGTTGGCGATCGCAGTATGGTGGTACAATGCATAGAGAACGCTGCTGCCCATTATCTTAGTAAGTCCCTTAGTCGCCTTTTACGACACCCACGGGAAGAAATGGGGTGGTGTTATTCTTTACGTCCGGTACCACACGGTAGCCGGTAGCGATGGAAAAATAATTTAAAATAATCTAATATTAAGACTTCAAATAATATTTCTCAAATATATATATTTCTACTCACGTTTCTGGTGGGACATCACACTTGTTGTCTTTAGTCTGTGGCCTTGAATCGAACAGCAGCCACTTGATTACGTGAGCCTGAAGAGCTGACAGCAAAGACCTGCACAGAAACTTCTCTATTGAATAACCTATATTTATATCTTTATCTTATTTCACAACGTGAAACAGCAAAACAATTGATTTATATTCTTCCTCCAATACAACGGTTGTTTGTGTTGTATCCTCTTGAATCTTTTAACTGCGATCACGAAACTATCTCCAAGCGTGAATAGTCGTATACAGAGCGGCAAGGACATCAACACTCAAACTATAACCATGAATACAACATTTGATTCTAGTTCCCTAGCGTCGACATTTTTCGTTGGTTATCAATACAAATCTAATGTTTCATAGATAAGTGTAATACCTGTACGGTCAAAATGTATGTAATAGCTATTTAAAAAAAATAGTTACGAGAAATTTAAGCTGGGGGAAGCGGGGTCAAAGTCATATACTAACAGGTTAGGCGTTGATTTCCCTGCCACCCTGTTTGTTATAAGCGTCTCTCCTAATCATTGGCATGCGTATCAATTTAGACATTATTGTAGCCCATAAATTAGCCAAACATAATGGATCACTTATTGCAACGAATTTTTTGAACGGAGCTGACTTAGGTACTAAATTTTATATTAAAATAATAATAGTGTTTCACAGTTTAAATCGTAAGTTACCTGGTTCCATTCCTTGGAGCAGCTAGTCCATAGCCAAGGGGCTGATCAGGCGGCCTCATCATCAGCGCGGTTCGGATCCATTCTCCTCGAGGTGGACATGAGGCAGAGCTAAAGCAGGTGACGCGTAGTTCCTGCGAAGAAAATACAAGACAATAATTTAGTTTAAAATAGCATGAGTGAAAATTAAAAAAAAAAAAAATAGCGCTTCGAAATCATTACTAATGAAATGAGGTATAAGACATTCATTTGAGTATTTTTGTTTCAACAAGGACCAAAACGAAAGCACCAGTCAAAGAAGTCATTATAAGAAAAAGAAGGCTTCATGAACCTATTAGTACAAAGTCCAGGATATCAACAATATACTCACGGTCGCTAATTCATCAGTTATCGGTTTTCCACCGACCACAGCTGGTCTGGCCCCATTCAATAACTTGTTTCTGGCATACAGAACGCGCTCTGAAAAGAATTTATAGTTTCATTCCTTTGCTTTTACATTGACAGCTTTCGATTTCGTCTGCGGTATTCCGGATTAATCTGGATTGAAAAATTTGGCGCCGTAAATTTTTTATAGTAATTGGAAAAGGTATTACAAAAAAAAACCGGACAAGTGCGAGTCGGACTCGCGCACCGAGGGTTCCGTACAAACCTGTAGGTATCCTCGGTTTATGCATAAGGTTTATGTTTATGAAATTATTATTTTTTTTAATTTTTATATTTGAGTTGATTGAATTAAAGGTAAATTGTGGTTTACGGTTTATGACGTATTAAAAAAAAAAACTAGTTACTGGATCTCGTTCAAACCAATTTTCGTTGGAAGTTTATATAGTTATGTACATCATATATATTTTTTTCAGATTTATCATTCTCTTATTTTAGAAGTTACGGGGGGGGGACACACATTTTACCACTTTGGAAGTGTCTCTCGCGCAAACTATTCAGTTTAGAAAAAAATGATATTAGAAACCTCAATACCATTTTTGAAGACCTATTCATAGATACCCCACAAGAATGGGTTTGATGAAAAAAAAAATTTGAGTTTCAGTTCTAAGTATGTGGAACCCCAAAATTTATTGTTTTTTTTCTATTTTAGTGTAAAAATCTTAATGCGGTTCACAGAATACATCTACTTACCAAGTTTCTACAGCATAGCTCTTATAGTTTCGGAGAAAAGTGGCTGTGACATACAGGCGGACAGACAGACAGACAGACAGACAGACGGACAGACAGACAGACAGACATGACGAATCTATAACGGTTCCGTTTTTTGCCATTTGGCAACGGAACCCTAAAAAGGATCGAAACTGGTTTTGGAATCAAACATATAAAATGTTTTTTAGATAACATAAAAGTAAAGACGAGCGAGAGCAAGAAGTAATATAATGATGAAGATAGAAAAGTCTTGTATTATCATTTTAGAGATAAAATTAGTTTGACTCAATATTTATATTCTCTTATAACCTTATTCTTTACCCAATGCCTTGATAAATATGTCCAATATTCTTCCAGAATCAGATTACCTAAACTAAGATCTAATTCACGAAAATAACAATTTAGCGAATATCACTGGCTAAATTCGTAGTTTTCAAAGGTATTCAAGAATCGCATTTTCTTTCCCATACCTGCTCAACAAATCTTTACTTTTTATATAAATGGACCCCCTTTGGATCCTGTTAGCTGAACCATTGTTAGGATCACAATACATTCCAATTACGAAGGTTTCTTCCCAGATTTTCTTCCTGCCTCCGTAACTTGGAACGAATTTAGGAAAAAAGAGGAAATAAAATGAACGGTAGCATCGTATGATTTCATATTTGCAATGGGTTTTGGAGATTGTTTCATTTCGTTTAGTGTTGAAAACAACGATATTGCTTTATTTATATCCTTAAAATAAAAATAAGCATTACTTTCTTCTTTGTTATCGTCCTCAATTATCAAAACATGAGATAGATTATCCCTCAAGTTTAAAAAAAAGTGGCCATTAGTTCAAGAAACCTCAGCGATTTGGATTACCCGCAGAAAAATGTCACAATAGATTTCCGCAACGTAATGCCTAAGCCCATCAATTACAAAGTAGAATGATAAGACGAATTTATTTTTAGGAATAACAAATAAATGAAAAAATATCTTCTGGAATTTACATAGTTACAGTCCGCAAACGTTTTTCCGTATCAAAGGACCAAAATTGGATCCAATCGAATTTAGAGTACCTCAATTTGTCTTCATTTATTTTGATCTTGACCTGAGAAGTCTTCAAGTGACTGTAAATAAATTGGATGTAGGGATTTAAATTATTCCGAGTAGCGTTTATTTGTATACTTATATACGTTTTTTCTGGATTTGTAAAGGAAGTGATATACACATGATATCCGTCTTTAGGCGGATATCGCTACAAATGGGTGTTATTTATAGTTTCCTTAGTGATGATTTTTATATGTGACAATATTCGATTCACCTATAATGTTTTATGATAGAATATGTGTTTACATTTTAGTGAAAAGTTGGTTGTTCTGAACTTCGTGCTTTTTTGTGACACCGGAAGAAAGAAAACTGGACATTACACAATTTTGTATTGGACACTTGCAAGATTTTTTGTATCGGTGCAAAAATAAGGGCTCCTTCTTTGTAGCTTGGCAAGTCATTGTTTGGAGGCACCTCACCTTTAGATTTATTTACGACTGCCGTGGAAGCACTTTATGGTGTAAATAATGTTCCAATTTTATGAAAATTATTCAAACAAAACTGGAATTATAAATTATTATCAAAGCCCCCCCAAATTGGGGGAGGCCTAAGTCCAGCAGTGGACGTCTTATGGCTGAAATGATGATCTTATAAACACCTAGAAGCATAAATAGTCATGAAGGAAATAGTTCAAATGATTATTTTATTATTATTATTTTCGAGAAAAAACGGTTATAATCATAAATATATACCTAATTGTGCATTGTATTATATATTTAATTAAGTATGGCTATCTATTAACATTTCCAAGATCAAAACTAATTATAGAAAGAGAAAAAATAATAGGTAAAAATAAAAAATCATAGAAAACCAAACTAAAAGGGTGTTAAAAAGTTTAAATATGATTATGTTTGTTTGGCATGCTAAAACGGCTGCATGCATTTGAATGAAATTTGACACATCGATAAACTATGACCTGGCTTGGACATAATAAACTCATGGGATAATTTCCCAGCAAAAGCTAGTAACTTATAAAACTGACTTTAACGCCAAAATACAAATAGAAAACTCGCACCATAATACTCGTCCTGGACTGTTCCAAGGATCCCTTTCCTTCGCGTACCATCTTGAGTGTTGTAGCGGAAATGGAGATAGTGCTGTGATACAATCATGAGTTCTTCGGTGTCTAGTAGTATCAGATCTTCACAACTTGAAGTCCACTTTGGAATAACGAGGGCAACGAGCCGAGTCTTCAAGTCCAATGAAATTGGACGCAAACTTTCGGTATGAAATAAGTTCGCGTATGGTAAGCTGAATGAGTACTTGAAAAGGAGCTAAATTATTTTCCTTGCTGAATTGGTTTGTGATTGAAACTAGAACAGCGTAGTTAGTACGTTAAAACCAATATTTTCTCACTAGCTTTCTATGTTCAAAATTGACGCGCTCTTCGTAAAACTAAAATCCAAATAATTTATTTATAGCGCAATTCAATGATTACTTTGAGTTTAAATAAATTATCTGTGATTGTAATATTGAATACTGATATTCATAATATAAATTAATGGAAAACGCCTGATTACTTTAAATAAAGTAAGCTGCCTGCTCAATTTATCATGGACCATTTGATTTATGAAAATTTATAACTATCAATTGTGTTCAAGCAACAAAATATTCAAATTAAAAAAACTTTTTTACAAAAAAAAAAAACAACCGACTTCCTTAAAAACACTACAAAGTGAAAAATAACTTTAATTTCGGAAGTCGGTGGCGAAAACCTTAAATACAAATCCTGAGACACCGACTGCCGAAGTTAAAGTTATTTTTCACTTTGTAGTGTTTTTAAGGAAGTCGATTGTTTTTTTTTTTTTTGTAAACAAGTTTTTATTTTTAAATTTTTTGTTGTGGTATTTACCCTGCACTAATTCCAAACAATCAATGCATATTTATGCGATAGCAGAAATCGCGTTTGATTTGCTATCATTTTTAAAGAGTTCCGGTGTCTGTCTCAGGAACTCATGATCAGATCTATATGAAATTTATATGGAACCATTTCGAAATAAACCCCTTTCGAACAAAAAAATAATTTTGCAAATCCGTTTATATATGACGGAGTTATGGCCGAACATACATAAAAAAATATATATATATAAACATCCGAATTGATAACCTCCTCCTTTTAGAAGTCGGTTAAAAAGTAGATTTATCGTATTTCATATCTTTTAAGAACATACGTATTTAACAATCTGAATCATTTTCTACCAGTTATTTATGATAAGAAAGTCGAAGTATCTAATACATTTTTTGGAGCAATTAGTAAACCAGCTTTAAAGAAAAAGCTGATTCTTTATAAGGTCACTAAACTTATTCGATTTCAAATTTCAAAATATATTTTTTGTTCTATATTAAAAAAAAAAAAAACTAAATTCCACACACTAAGAAGTGGAAACCGGTACCAATACCTTACGAGGCAAAGAAAACAGTACAATTGAATGCAGAACGGAATTTTCGCTTTGGTATATAGTGTGAAATAGCTGAAGTAATTGTATTCGTGCAACACGCTCATTCAAGGGCAGACTTATAAGCTATATATTGGTTATTGAAGGCTGCAATAGTGTGAAAGTACAGGTAAATACAAAAGTCG
Source organism: Aporophyla lueneburgensis (assembly GCA_932294355.1). Taxonomy (NCBI): domain Eukaryota; kingdom Metazoa; phylum Arthropoda; class Insecta; order Lepidoptera; family Noctuidae; genus Aporophyla; species Aporophyla lueneburgensis. Next base: position 31,608,245 of record OW028737.1, on the reverse strand, counting down.
TAAATTTCCAAGTTACTTTGCAATAAGACGGTAAAGTTATGGGTGGTGACGTGATGGATGGCAATGCATTTGTTTGTGATGAGTTACAAACAAGTGTTATTGAATAGTTTTCACAGGCAAAGGCTGGTTGCATCATCAACAATGAAAAACTCTATAGGTGTTAGCTGTGTTATTGCTGAGGCAAAACAAATGACCTTTTAATTATGATTAAATGGTACCAAACAAACATGAACCTGTATTAAGACTATTCAAGGCGGCGGCATGGAAATTCACACACAACCAATTTAATGCAACATTTGCTCTGCCATACATTATGCTCGTGTAGATATTGCAATTATCTATGAAACAGCTGATTTGTTTTTTGATTACTGACGAAAAATTTCTACGCTAGCGGATCCAGAATTCATGATTTCAGTTCGTGCGTCGATGTCTGTCGCACGCCGTACAAATATATAAATAAAATAAAAATAAAGTATTGCAGGGAATGTAAAATACCGGATTGACCACTCATTTCCGCAACTCATTTCTGAAGAATATACGTAGTATGGTCCAATGAAGAAGATAATAAAAAGATCCATACAGAAGATAGTAGTTTTGAATTACGAACGTGTTTCTCCCTCATATTACCATGCACGGTTAATAAAGATTTTAAATTAGACGTCAATCACTATGGTGTATGCGTCACATTCGATTAACCCACATGGCAGACATATGACTTGAAAAATATTGAAGGAAATATAAATAAAGATAGAGGAATTTAGCAATGACTTAGTGAGAACGAATCAGTATGATAGTATTGTAAACCAAACGAAGCGTTTCTTTAAAAAAATAAATGACACTAGCAGTATAAATAAAATGAATAATATACATTGCGGTGAACAAGAACACTGTGATGGCAGTTCTTGTATGTATCGTCGCAAGGTTCGTTTTATTAGAAAAAGCTGGTTTTAACTTGGAAAGTTTTACTTTCACATAAATATGTGTTTGTGGTAATGTGGATTTACCTTCAAACGTAGTAGCTGCAATACCTTCCCGATTAGTTCGAAGCATTGTTCCAAAATTGCTACAATGACACAAAAATATTTCATTACATTATAATTTTATGTTAGAACTTTAAAGGGCTATTTATTGAGCCATTGATTCGATAGATAAAACTTAGCAAAACTTTATAAAAAACTATGTATAGTTAGTTAGTTATATGTTTCCAGAAGGAAGCAAAAAATTAGAAAACTTTTTTCAATTTAAGTTACTATTGTACAAAAACCCAAACAAGATTAGAAACAATTTGGGCATCCAATTTAAAATCATTGCCCATCATGATGTCAGCCAATCAAATAGCACAAAATCACAATAAAAGCCACAATCAGAATTCACAAAACTCACATTTGGCAAGCGAAAATCGGTCTTAACACAACAGCACAAAGTTCACAAGTGTAATAAAATGATGCAAAAATAATGCACGTCAAACCAGCGTAGGTGATTGTTTGGAAATGGTTGCATTTGCTTCACGCCGTTCCCTTGCACATTATAATGTAGATAAGCTTGGGTTGTACCTACGTGTCAAATAAAACTGCAGTATATCAGTGGATGAGGCAGTTTGGAAAAAGCACAAAACAGTGGAATATTTTGTCAAGATAAGAATCTTGATGGTTTTAGAAACTCCAGTAATGATAAGAAAACTACTAAAACACCAAGTAAAATTTGAAAAAGAAAGCTTACTACTTAAAGTAGTAATATTAGAAAAAAGGTAAGACAAAAAAATATTAATATAATAATAATTACAGCAATTAATGGAACCGAGGGAATCATTATTAGAATTATGATACACAAAAAATGTGACATTGGAATCTGGTAGGTTATGGATGACATATTTAAAGTAATGCAAATAGGCAGAGAGTGAGGTTTAACATAATAAATACTGTGATGTTATTTTATTTTGTAACATAAAAATACTCATTGAAAACCTTGCATACACTGCCAGAGAACGTCCAGCCTAAACCACTGGATTTAGAAGTATACAATGCTGAACAAGAGTTTAATAAATTACGAAAGAAGATGGCGTTTTAAAGTTTATGGCATTTTCAAAGTCCTTAATGGGGTTATGTAGGGACGAAAGTTTAATAATAATAATATCTTAGGACAACCAACACAACGTTATCTCATCCCAAACTAGGCAGAGCCTGTACTATGGTAACCAGACAACTGATAAACATACTTATATATTTCTAAATACATATTATAGATAAATAACACCCAGACACACAACAGATGATTGTGCTCATCACACAATTATTTTGTCCTGGGTGGGAATCGAACCTAAGACCTCAGTCTTAGCAGTTAGTGACCCTAGTCACTAACCACTAGACTAACAGGCGGTTACAGGCGGTGTGTATGGAAGTTCGCTTTTGCGCCGATAGGAAATCCCTTTAGGAATATGGCTTATAGAAAGCTTAAAATAGAAGTAAACGTTAATGCAAAAAACTGCAAAACCTACCGCTGAATTGGTTATATAAATTTAAAAATACCTACCTATGTTAAAACCCAATTATAGTTTCTACGAGGATCTGACAAGAAAGAATAAATTAAAAGAAAAAGGATTCTATAAATCAAGAGAGATTAAAAAGAAAGAAAAGAATTACATGAAACTTATCCGTGTTCAGCCAACTGTGGTTTCAAGTTAAAACTTAAGTTTTAAAAACCTATCAGCTAAAACATAAATCCTAGACCAAACTTAGTATATTGTACCTTACATCACTATTATCGGTTGCCACCGTGCCACCTACCGACCTTATAGGAAATTAATATTTTATTTTTAGCGCCAATATCGAGCGTGTGTTCGTGTATCCGCGCAATAATATGGCACGGCCATATTTTAAAATGGCGTCGAGAACGATTTAAAAAATACCGTTACGTTCGATACGATTTTAGAATTGTTTTCTATGTTGATTTACGATGTTTCATTCTTTGCTTGTCAGTTTCCGGAAAGTGGGTTTTTTGGATTTGAAAAAAAAAGACTTTTGTTGCGGTGCTAAATCTTTTTCAGTTTTGGGAGTGGTTTATTTGAGATTTAAAAGTTTATTCGAATCTATTAAGGTCAATGTATATTTTACATTCAATTCATTTTCTTGAAAAGGTATATCAGCTGCTTCTCAGGTGAGTATTTTGTAAGCAGTCGTAATTAAAATACTGATATTTAAAAATGTTCACGTAAGTTTATTCATTTCTTGTAATAATAGTTGAGAGAGATTGATTTTATTTACATAGGCACATAAATTGTTTTATTCTCAATGATTGTACGAATGATCCACTTCTATAGTTTTTTCGCTTTATTGATGCTCTTGGCTTTTGTACTTATTAATTTGGGAGTATCCAACTGATCTGTAACGTTATATTAGTAATAATTACTAAAGCTGATTAGATATTTTTGTTTTTACTATGGCTGTAAATACTAGTTTTAACTCGTGTTCTCCTACCTTTTCGTCCTTTCCTATTTTTAGGTTCGTTTTGCATGTTGATCAGACTAAGAAGCACTGTGTATGGTAGCAATTAACTTACTAAACTGATGATTTCACTGCCAAAAATGTACTTGTACCTTGATTTCTTACAAGTCTATGAGTGAAAGCGGAATTAGGTTCAATACAACAGTAAGCATTTAAAATCTTATATAAACAAAAAAAAAGCGGCAAAGTATGTCTTTAGCCACAAAGTGAAAAATAATTACCTACTTATTTCTGAATGATTACTAGGGGTGTAATTTATCGCAGACTAAATAAAGAATATTAAAACATAACTAAGTAGTGATTAAAACGTTAACACATTGTAAGTGCTTTTTACATGACTTTACATTTCGATTGTTTGGAACAAAATATAAACTCATGTAAATAGCACTAATCACTTAAAGAACATAAATCGTTAACTGATCTTTACAGAATTTGTAAGATAGCCTGGGATATAAAGAAGGACAAAGGCCGTTTTACACCGATCGCAGACAAAGTCACCGGTAACAGAGGGTGATCTATAAAATATACGCTAGCTTCTCATGACTTACTCCTCACGAACTACAAAGTGTGCTGTTATGCATTCATCAAACTAATCGAGAAGATAAGCATAAACTTGCAGCGTTTGAGTCTAAAGATCTTGAGTTCTGTGTTATGTTTGACTTTTACTTGTTTTATGTTTTGTACATTGATGTGTTCTTGCAGTTTAGTGTGCTTTTGGGTCATAACGTTATTTATCAATCTATGTCTATATACAATATACTTCTTAAAAATACTGCAGACTTTTTTTTTGTCTGTTTAACACGCTAATCTGTAGATCTACCAGTTGGTTTTGAAAAAGTCATGAAGATGATGCTTTTTTACAAAAACCGAACAAAAAGAAAATAAGTACGAAAGTGATGCGTCAGGGTGGTCGTCGTCAGTGTGAATTTTGTTGTCCTCCTTGATCCACCAAGGAGGACAACAAATTTCACACTGACGACGTTACGAGCCGATTCATAAAATTTATACTAATATTAAGCTTACGGTACATGTACATCAAATTTTTTATAGATATACATATGCCAAATGTGACAGAATGAAGAAGTTAACCAGTCAATTACCGTAATTACAGACACAATTAAAAACGATTGTGTCTATACCAAATGTGGTATCTCAGGGACTTAGAGGTTAAACAATAAAAATATTTAAAAATTACATTACGTCTTAGTCTTTTTGCGCAATGTCGTCATTACTTCTGTTCTTAATCATCTTGGAATATAATAAAATAGTCATTTCTACCTTTATTCAAACAATACACCTGAACACAAAAAAAAAATGTTTGAATTATGGTGGAAGAAACAAAATTTGCATACATCCAAGTATCAAAATCAAGAATCCAAATTAAAGCAATCTCACTGAAATGCTAAGCGGTGTTAACCACGAAGGTGTTCCGAAGGTTGCCTACAATGAATACGCGGAAGTAGCACATGAACCAACAAACATAGCTTGTTTTCATGGAAACTTCTTTGGAAATCAATTTTCAAAAGAAACGTACCTAATTTGAAACTAAACATATTTTTTTGATACGCTACTACACTCGATTCTCTGTCTTTTAAATCCACTTCGATATTAAAAGGGTTAATGTCACGATTAGTATTATGAGTATTCATTAAAAATATTATTGAGGTTAGTCCTAAATATTTATTGTTTAAGTTTCTTGTTTAAATTTAAAAAAAATATCTAACAGAAATGAAGTAAAACTGAAAGACAAAACGCTTATGATAAAACTTCATTTTTAATACAATATTTTATTTAGTCCCCGTGTTTGTTATAAATGCTCTTGCTAGTTAAGGGGATTACCTTGCTGAAATCCGAAAAATACCGTATGTTTAACGAATTTTGTTGAAGAATCTTACCGTGCGATTTTCATATGAAGAATATATGTCATACTTAAGGTCATTACAAATACTTTGTATTGCTTAGAATTTTAATAAACTTTCTCAAATTTCAGAAAAATCTGGCAGTAGACAGGTCCTCCTTCAACCTAAATTGAAAATTGTCTCTGTAACGGCTAAATCGTTTGACATGAATTTTATATCAAAATATGCGTACTGATTTATTTAATCATTTGTATTGTTTACTTTTTCTTATTTATTTTTACATTTTTAAATAATAAGTACAAACCCGAAACTGCGCGAGAAACCCGTTGCTTTCTTGTCACATATACTCGCGACGCGAATGACGCCATACATCAGTGCCTTGATGGCTGCGGTGAAAGGTGGACTATACGCGCGTTATTTTCACCAAATAAAATCTAAAAGTTCACGTTTTTAATGATTTCTGAATTAAATAATATTGTAAATATTACAAATATAAATATTTCGTAAATTAAGAACAGAAATTAATTGTGTATATAGAAATAAAGTAGTTTGTAATTTCGATTTGCTTTTTGAACCAGTCATAGAGTAAGCTTGCAATATTTTAAAGATATACCAGTCATCATCAGGCATCCAATTTTCTCAATGATGGGAATGTGTTTGGGTCAATTAAATTAACTGGCAAAATTCATCACATGAAAAAGTTTGGTAATCCTAACTAAGTCCGTTACTGAGAAACTATAAGCACTTACCTGGTCATCATCACACAAAATAATTTTTGAAAGCTAGGTCAGCAGGCAAAGTCCATCATTTAATTCAAAATAAATATTAATTTTTAATTCTCGAGGATAACAATACATAAGAACTCTCAGAGAGCGAATAAAAATAGGCAAAAACCTACATATCTGTGTTCTTGCTTATTCGTCAGTTCGTTTGTGTTTTGTTATGGTAGATGGCACCAAACGAAAACTTACTAGTACAGAGGTCAAATCGTCAAAGTCATCGGGCAATGTGATAGCCTTAAAGGGATTCAGTATTAGGAGAGATATTTTATACTAATAGACACGTTTCATACAAACTTGGTTCCAAAACCGGCCAGGGAAAATAAATGTGCTATCCTGGTCGAGGAAGTGCTTCGTATTCTTTTTTTTTCTGTTTCGCCGAATATCTACGCCCCTTCCTTCAACTGTTTTTTTTTTAATCTTTATACATTTTGATAAAACACTTACCGTACCGACTGATGAAAATAAATGAAAGGTGACCTTGACATTTAGTTAATATGCAAACCAAAATGTTAATATAACACTCGATGAGTTTAGTTTGTCATAGTAAGGAATGGGCTGGACACATCTGCCGTATGTCAAACGATCAGTGGGCCAAACTTACGACCCAATGGGTCCCGCTTAATGGCAAGAGGCATTGCGGCAGGCCCAGACGGAGATGGCGGGATGAGCTGGACTCTTTTAATAAAGACTAGGCCTTGGCAGCTCTGGACAGAGAGACGTGGAAAGAGAGTAGGGAGGCCTTCGCCCAGCAGTGGGACAGCAACGGCTAATAATAAATAAATAAAAAAAAGTAGGGAATGATTGTTGAAGATTAAGGAATGGTCATTGAGATTTGGTAAAAGTATAAATATAATATGAACTTTCCAAACTTGCATAAAAAAAACTTTGGATTTTAAGCCTAATATTGCTCATCTCCATAGGACCCACTTTTCGGTTTCTGATTAAGCTGAAATTTTCCATGCATATGTAAATTGGATGACAATGCAAAATTATTAGGACATGAAACTGATCTGTTTATCGATCCAGAAGGTGGCCATAGGAACTCTGTAATGAAATGACGCAAACCTATCTATATCTAGTTTGGAATTTCGATTCTACTTAACAAGTACTCTAGTTCTAAACAGTTATTAAAAATAATAATAAGTGCGAATAGAAATTACTCCTTCAATGTTATTAATATCTATAATATACAATAAGTACTAAATTAAATTACATTTACGTTGTCACGTTGAATGGCAATGCTAATTCTTTCACCAAAAAGAACGATTTAGCCCTCTGATAACGTGAAGTGTCGACCATTCGGCGATAAATTAGTAAAATGGTTAGTTTACATTATAAGAACCAAAACGTAAAAAATAAACTTTATATTTTAAAGCTTGAGGTGTTAACGTCCAACGTCTTACACTTCAAGATAAACTTCAAGCTTTTAAGAAAATGTTTAAGTTCTCTTGTTTACGTAAGTTTCATTCGGTACTTTTCAGTTCATTCGTTATGGTTTAAAAAAAAAGTAAATATTTAAAGACGCCTCTTACGTATTTTTTTGTTAAATCACATACCTAAAGATAATAAAATATAATGGTTTTACCTTCATAATCACTTTCACGGTCCGGCGACAGAAGACGCAGTCTCTTGTCAATATTTCCACCTATCTGCTCACTCTCTTTCTTCTGTGCTTTTATAGCATCATAGTCCATATCATTCCGGCAAATAGGAGTTCTATTATACACTAGATATTTTGTTAGTTGATCCATTTTGTACTTTTATTTTATCGAACACTGTTTTAGTGTTAAATTTTTTTAATTTAATATTTTGGTTTATTGTTTATTCACTGCTCCATATATTTTATTTGGTTCACTATGAATATGTTATTACAAACTGTTAAATATTTAAAGCTTTGATTTTGTTGTAAAATGGTTTTATTAGTTCGCAAACAAACAAAATTTTATTTGTCGATATTAAATCTTTATGGTTTTAGTAGGTTTTGTTACAAAACTTGTGTTAGTTTTATTTCCTACAACTCTTTTACAATCCGTTTTTGCGCATACACCTGTGCTTTCTAGTGTCTCCAAGTATAATCATTTTAATTTCCGTAACTAAAATAATAATTACTCACTTACTCTTTTTTTAATAATTACGTTAACTTACAATTGCTGAATGTAATCAAGTAACATCTCAATAACTCTGGTGTAAAGACCAAGGAAAATTATTAAATTATACTTAGAGATCAAGAAACAACAACAAAGTTTAATCACAATTAGCTAGGTATCATTAGAAATACGCCTTCAAAGAAAAATATAATTTTAAGCAGTCATCACGGTAGTACAATTCTATTAGATATCACCACCAATAAAACCCAAAGGGAATCATGTAAATCCCACAACACCACCTGATTCGCACGACAGGGTAATTCTCTTCGCGTCAAGCAATGCTTATGCAAATCACAATTTACATTAACCGGATGAGTGGGCCTTGGCGGCGCTTGTCGTGTGACGACTGCCTAATCTGTTTGCCGTTAAGATGTTTGAGAGTTTCAAGGCTTATGTGTGGTTAAATTGGCATGATGCATACTGTAATGAAGGTGAACTGTTTTCTTTTCATATATCGTATTTAATCTGTACTAAGCTAAAGCAAATTTCGTGAGAAAAGTTTTGAGTATGAATATCAATGGCTATTAGAGTAGGGAAAGAGCAAAGAAATGATGGATAGACGGTGTGAAAGATGATATAATTAGAAAGGAGGTGACTACTAAGATGACGAACTATATAATATAATTAGTATAAGTAATTATATACTATATAATTAGTATAAGGGTAGAAGAATATGCCGGGGTCGCGTGATTGTTCGAAAGAGATACCGTGACCCTGGCACATGGGCAACTGAAGGAACACGGGTGGGTTTTAGTCAGTAAAAGTCTGACATGCCCTCCCGCTCCGCCCAGAGCGGGAGAAGTCATTTGATGATTTCCCATCCAAAAACAAATAAATAGTAGGAGAATGATGAGTAACCAACTAGCCATCTGCAGTTCCTCATAGATTTTAAAGATTTTCTGCGTAGCCACAGTCAAAAGCATCGCAAAGATATTTAAATAAACTATTAAGGTCTGGTTTTCCAAAAAAATGTGAAAAGCGAGCTGAAAAATACTTTTTATTTGATATCACCAATTCTTTATTATTTTAATTCTAATGTTGTATGAGTTCAAATCCGCGAGGTTTTCCTATCTTTATAAGTTAACTAGCTTTTGCCAGCAGCTTCGCCCACGTGGAAGTCTGATATTATCCCGCGGGAACATACTACCGGGATAATAAGTAGCCTATGTCCTTTCTCAGGCTCTAAAATATCTGTGTACCAAATTTCATTTAAATCGGTTCAGTAGTTTTAGCAGGAAAGCGAGACAGACAGACAGAGTAACTTTTGCATTTATAATATTAGTCTGGATTGACAGTTTTAACAGATATAATAATATTAATATTATGTTTTCGTTAAAACTACCTGCCTACATTTAATTTTATAATCCATAACCAACTTATCCTGTGAGTGAAATTAAAACACTATGCAACACGTTGCAGCATAATTCAATTTAACTAAATTTAAACCCTCGTACTCATACCGAACATTGTTTTAATTACTGCTTTAAAACTAATTGGGGCTCCCCTTACCGCTCAGATCTAAACGTGACGTAATATGTACGTTATTCGAACATTTTCACAGAATTTCTACTGAATTATTATTTTAGTAGTGATGTTAGAACTAAATGTACAGTTGTGGACTAAAATTTTCTGGCACTGTGGTCTACAGTAATTGCTTGCATGTTTGAGTTTCATTAGACCGTTGACAAAAATATATAGAACAACGACGATGAATCATTTGATCTGATATTAATAAAATACCACAAATTACACATTATAAAACAAAATCGCTTCCCGCTGTCTGTCCCAATGTATACTTAGATCTTTAAAACTACGCAACGGATTTTGATTCGGTTTTTTATAGATAGAGTGATTCCAGAGGAAGGTTTATGTGTATAATATGCGGGCGAAGCCTTTGGCAAAAGCTAGTAAAATAATAATACAGTGTGTATGACTAAGAGTAGTCACATGCTTTGTTTACTATTTGTAGCTCGTGTGACGTAAACCCCCACTTAAGTCATACTTTTCTGTGACATAAGTAGTGAAAAAATTGAAAAGCGTATACGTAGATGGCTTGCAAGAGGTATTTACAAGGCAGATTGGAGTGGTAATGCCGGGACGCCCTAGGAGAACATGATTAAGTGACCTTATTGATAATGTTGTTCAAAAAGGTCAGGTGCGTACTACTTGCAACCGGCGTGTGTGTATGACCACATGCATGTATGAACCTAAACGAAGCAAAAGGAGTAGATAAGTATCGTAGCCGGTGGCGTTCGTAGTTTCTGGCTACCCCCCATGGGACAAAGTCATGATTTTATGTATGCATGTAAGTACCTACTAAGAAATTGACTATTTAAATCGTAGAAACACTAGACATAAATAAGTAAATAAGTGCGGGATTCGGTCAAATAGTACTATAGAAAAAAATACTACAGTCATAATGTCATAATTTAAAAGTAATTATATTATTTCACGCCCGTATTTCGCCAGTTAACAAACTAATATTTGTATTAATAACGGTGCTAGTTGGAAATTTGCTCAACATTTTTAGTTCACGACCGTACCTAACATTGCAGAGTTTGTAGATACGTATAGGAGTTATAATAGGGTGATTTTGTATGTAAAGTTAACACCTGCATCGCTCGCTTATCGCTACTAGGCTTTTGACAGTGATGGCTTTGTAGTGCGTCCTAATGTGATTGATACTTTCGAACAATGGCGGTGAAATGATAATAGCGTTAATGGTCATTGAGAGATAGCTGTCGATGTGTTTTGATGTATCCTGCTGTGAGTGTGTTTATGAATGTAAGGTTGTTTTAACAAATATTTTAAATTACTAATGGGAATTCAGTAATTATAAATGTAACTATTTGGTGACAAATGTCAAAAAATAAATAAATAAATCTTGTTTACTTCGTTTTCAGGACATTGAAAACAATCTCAAGGTTTAATAATGACATACCGTGCAAGTATCAAAACCTCTCTAGCGGTGTAGAGGTTTAAAATTAGAATGATTTGTAATTGGTTTACACCGCAAAGTATGCTTTCAGTTTTGCACACATCTGCTAAGCTTGTGTGCGTTGGAGAATATCAAGGTAAAATTGTTTTTTTTTTTTAACACTTGTACCTATAATTTATTTCGGAACCAGGAAGTGTTTTGTGTGTGTTTTATCTGAAGTTTTTTTACATCAATTAATAACATTAATTGCAGTGTTTTTTTTTTTTTGTTTATGTATTAAAAGAGTCCAGTATTCTTCTAAATTAACTCAATATGAAAAGTTTAAATTTCTGTTGATTAACTTTTAGTAATACTTGAAAATAATTTCCGTTTCCCTGTATATTTTTTTTCAAGAAAAATTTTGAAAAAATTTAATTACTTTCGAAAATATTTTAGGTTGAAAAAGCAGTCTTCAACCGCTACCAGCGACAATCTTGTATTTTAATGCCTTTTTAAAAGTACGCAATATGTCAATTGCATTAATAATCAGCCTCCAAATGTAGCATTTCATTCCAATCAATTATTTTAAAAAAATATATAATTATCATTAATTCTTAAAATATGAGTTAAACAAGAGTGCCGCAGGCAACAGCCAATACTTTTATTTACTAGAAATCAATTTTAATTGCGGAAAACGTGTCAAAATGCAATAAAATATATTTATAACAGAACAGCCGTCACCTGTAACGCTCTTGTTTTCTTTATAAAATTAATTGCTTGCAAGACTCAATTGCTTGGAAAATACAAATACACGTTTCATGGAAAATAAATTATATATCCTTCCTTAAATCCAGTTAGTGTCTTACAAATAAGGTATTTGAAAAACGTTCAAAGTTCCAAGCAGTTTTTGGTATAAATTTAGGTGAAAAACAAACTGATCAAAGTTTTCTCGCCCCCACAAATAAAGATGTTGTTTTATTATAAGAATGGAATACACGCCCTTTTGAAATATTGATTGGAGGACATAGAGCTGTCTCACAGTTAGCAGTTTACACTCGCTATATAACAGAAATGTAGGGTAGGTAGGTACATGCGTGGTTTCTTATGCAGTAGACAGAAAGAACCAACACCGGCTGAAATATACACTATAATATATATTTTATCTATATAGCATATACAAGATTATTTTTAGTATATGCGAAACCTGAATATAGTTTGATTAGAATCAGTAACTGAATCGATTCCAATAATTTTTACACCATGTTATATTTTGTACCAAAAATATTTAATTAATCGCGAGCGCGCGCGTGCCCGCCGCGGGCCTTAGTGTTTTGTTTCGATTTTAAAATTATCATGTCTTTCTCGTACTCAAACGTCCATTACACGGAGATGGTACGTACACTAGCTGTTTGTGGTGATCTGCATATGTTTTTGCGTGGACAACCAGGTAACTTATCAAGCTTATAACTTTGTGATTATTAATGATACAGTTTTGAATTTTTTTTCATAGATTCTTTACATAAAAATACTAGACCCGTGTTTCGGGTTTCGCATAAACAAAAATTTATGTTGTATAGTATATGTATATATTTTGTCTTTGCCTTGTATGTAACTGTTAGGAAGTATGAGCAAATTTAATCACGATTAGAGTCTTTTGTTGCATTATTTCCGCAAACCGGAACTTGTCACACGTTTTTGTCTCACTCTCGCATCAACTGTCCTTTTCTAACATGCCGTAGGTATTATTCATATTTTAATAAACAAATAAAAAACAAAATATCTCACCACTCTCACTCAAAAGCATATTAGGTGGGTTTGCCGTCTCAGGATCGTCTGTCGCAAGTCCAGCCATTTTTCCAAAGATTTATCTTCTATAGTTTTTTTTTTTCAATTTTTGACGTTGCCTTATCAAACCCGACACTCGACTACCGTGTGTGGCGTTCTGACGCGATTAGGCCTAATAACCATATAATTTTACATGGCTAGGAAATGACAGGGCCGCGAAAGAAAAGTTTTGGCGACGCCATGTTATCGTGAAAATGAGAACTGAGAACGATAAACTCTCCTTGATTGGCTGCTGTTAAAGGTTTTGGAGTATTCTAGAAACCTTTTATAATATGGTTTAGCCTTGGTAGAATAAGTTTATTTTATTATAAATATGTGAGTGTGGTTTAAAAGGCTGCCGGACATTTGATTGTATGGCCGTACCCAACCTGGTGTCACTGAGTTTTAGTTTCTGTTTGATTGAGTACATTAGGTACAGCATATTTAGCATACTCAATCAATTACTTCAATAGGAATATTCTGTGATTTTTATGGGTTAAAAGGATTTGAAAAATGCTCGAAACAGGGGTAGTTTGCATTCTGGAGTTAAAAAAAATGTCATGAAAACATAATACATATTCCAAAATGTATGTTATGACAATATAGACAAGGTTCTATTCTAAGATCGTTAGTCGTCGCTCTAACTACGTCTATAAAGGAAATTAATTCGGCGAATTTATAGATACAATGAATAGTGAAGCTAGCTCGGATTCGTTACCCAATTAATTGCTCGAAGATTTTGTGAAATTGAGATGAATTGATACAATTATTATGGAGTTACTGTAAATCGATAACAGAAGGTTTACTATTCAGTAACTGGTTTTCAAAACGCAAGAATAGTCAATAATTAAAATACACGAGAGATTGATACCGCTGTCATTGTTAACCTTAGAGTTGAAAAACTTCATGTGCTTTTTAATTCATCGCTATTTGGTAACTGACTAATGTGACTCTCATCCTACCTTAGGAAGCATGCTTTCAATTACAATCTAAATCATTTTGAAGTATATAATACTATTTCCTTAATTTAATTTATATCGTGATTTTGCATATTGTAATTGAATAGATGGTTTAATTTCTCACCTATGTATTGTTAATATAAACCGGAGGAGCGGTAGTACCTAATACAAGCAATGCTTTGCTTAAAAGGTACTACCTATCATTATAACAATATAAAGCAATAAAAAATGCTTCATTTCTACAACTTTTGTAAATAACAATATTTACATAAGTTCTAGAAATAAAGCATTTTTTATTTTATTTCATTGCTTTATATCGAGAGTTCACTGGCTAATTGTAATAAGCGACATTCTGGTCGACATGTTTCGGTATCGTTAGATTTTTCTGCGTTGTTTAAATTCGGGTTTGTCACGATCTGAGCACTTTTACGATTTAATTTACTGATTTCAGTACATTCAGCTCTTGCATTTACTAGAGAATGGGCAACAGCGTTCTCTATGCATTTTACCATCATACTGCGATCGCCAACCCGCTTGCCAAGCGTGGCGATTATGGCAAAGCCCCCAAATAGGGGGAGGCCTATGTCCAGCAGTGGACGTCTTGCGGCTGAGATGATGATGATGATGATGAGCTCTTGCATGAATCTGGTTAGATCGATGCGTCACAAATTTTACACTATTTTAGAAAAGAGGACTTCATACTGGCAAACTTTTGTGTAATTTTACCATAAACGGTTTTCCTGACATAAATTTCAGCGATTAGCGAGGCGATTTAATTGTTTTTCTTGTATTATTTATTTAAACTTCTGGCACACTAAAAAGGTACAAAGGCGGACTTTATGAATCTGAATCTGAATCTCAAAATCTCTCTGAATCTTATCTGAATTCTAAACCATATGTTGCTTGAACCACTGAACGTACACTGCAATTCTTATCTTAATGTATATATTTACCCCTACACTACCGTACCGTACAGTGTGGTGCCGGGTGAAAAGAATAGCTCCATCCTATTCCTACTCGTGGGTGTTGTAAGAAGCGACTAAGGGACTTACTAGAGAAAAGTCAGCAGCATCCTCTCTGCCAGGGTCGCGTTATTTGTTCGCATAATACAAATCGCCCGTAAACCCTTGATACCGTAGCCCTGGCCCATGGGCAACTGAAGAAACACGGGTGGGTTTTATTCAGTAAAAGTCTGACACGCCCTTCCGCTTCACCCTATAGTGGGAGATGTCATATGATGATTTCCCACGCACAAAAAAAAAACTCGTCTTTTGTCTGTTTAGCGACATAAATAATGAAATGAATGGTGTTGAACAGTAAAAATAAAATTAATTGCCACTAATAATGTTTGATGAAATCACCCTGCAGGCTAAACCGTCCAAATCAAAACCCACCATAATTGTTGAAGGGACAAAATGGAGGTGTTACGTTACAACTGTCCCATTTTTAAAAGAAAGTTTTCTACTTCTAGAATCTTGGTAGTATACATTTTATATTCTACAAATTGAGCCTTGCAAGCGCTAAATTTAATCCAAAAATCTCACCTTTATCTTTAGAAAGATTCACAATTCTCGTTATAGTTGCCGGCTTTTCTGTTTTTTCTTCTTTCTTTTCTTGTGTTAATGCTTTAACATTTTTCCAACGGTTTGCTAAGCTTTTATTCATTTTTGTATTACCCACGTCACTATTTTTGGTTTTATGATTTTATTTTCGCGATCGTATAGAAGAAGGGTTCTGTCTCGAGTTGAGGATAGATTGAATGTGTTTTGGCTACTTGAAAGTGTGAAGCGATTTTTGTGTTTTATAGAGGGGCCGACTGGTTTTGATACTTGTGTTTTTTTTTTCTATATATAGTTTGGTTGGTTTAGTTTCAGTGTTAGAAAAATATATTGCTAATAACTGTTATTATTTATTCCACTATGATCACTATAATCAGCCGATGATATTACCATTACTGGAGCACAGGCCTCTATTCAGTGAGGCAGTTTATCTGCGGGCCCAGTGCGAGTTAGTCGATTTCACATATGCAATTTTTCCGTCACAGCTTTTAGAGCCTCAGTGTCGAAATAATTTACACAAAGTAAAGGGGACTGGCTTTGAAACTTGACTGCAACTGTTTACTACTTACAACTCGGTTTCGGTTACATCTGTCTTATTACACTATGTCAGGGTTTCTCAAACTTCTGCCTCCACGTACCCCCATTCAAGTTTCCAGATGACAGCGAAACCCCAAACTTCCCCCCCCCCCCCCCAACAAGAAAATAATAACATTGTATATAGAATAAAATAAAGTTTATTAATTGAATAAAAGGTAACAAATACAGGCCAAAAACAAATATCTTATTAATATTAATGCGATGTTGATTATGATATTTAATTGATGCTTGTTTGTTGTCACAAATTGAGTCAATTTTTTTGGAACACTATTGGACAATTTAAGCCTTAACCTCTAAGTCCCTGAGATACCACATTTGGTATAGACACAATCGTTTTTTAATTGTGTCTGTAATTACGGTAATTGACTGGTTAATTCTGACTCAGCAATCAGCATCAAGTCGATTTCTGTAGCTGCCATTACGTAAATTTTGTCGCGAATCCCCTACCGTTGCATGGCAAACCCCTAGGGGTTCGCGAACCCCACTTTGAGTAACCCTGCACTATGTCAAATAGCCTATAATCTAGTTTTTTTTGTTAGATAATAACTATACCAGTTTGTTATAGATACTTGCAAGACTTTTAAAAATTAATTATTTATATTATTTAATGATATAAAAGAAGCGGTATATTCGTAACACTTAAATTTTTACTTCTAAAATTCATTCAAGCTTTTCTCAGTTTAACTAAAATGCAGCCACACACTTTCATATTCCGAGTTTGCTTTTACAGATTGCGCTCCTCACGATCCATTAGCTAAAGTATCAAGAATGTTCACTCCCATTATAAATCGATTTAAGTGCCATACAAAAGGATGTATTGTTGCACCCAAAGGTCACAGGGGAATCCATTATAGCCGACAAATTGTATGCATAGGGACATTCAGAAAACTATTATGTTTCACACAATGATTCTTGGTACTTTGAAAATGATTCGTGAAGTTCTGAAATAAATCGTAGTTGCTGACTTGCGATATTCGTTTTAGTGTATGTACTTAGTTTGCATGAGAAAATTATTGTTGTTTTGGTGGTACGTGAGCAATGTTCATGGAAATAAATGTGAAAATGATTTTAGCGCAGTATGTTTTGTTGACGTGTCAATGTGAAGAGCGTGTCGTTGTTTTTAAATTGCTCCTGATCAAGTACGTTTTCTTTTAGTAATTTACTTATTTGAGAGCAGGAAATAAATGTGAAAATGATTTTAGCGCAGTATGTTTTGTTGACGTGTCAATGTGAAGAGCGTGTCGTTGTTTTTAAATTGCTCCTGATCAAGTACGTTTTCTTTTAGTAATGTACTTATTTGAGAGCAATGACACTCGTGTGGTATCGGCTCTGACTTAAAAGTTGTAGATCGTGAGTTTGAATCCAGACCTACCTACCTACTTGAATTTAATTTCATCACTGCTCTCAAAACGGTGAAGGAAAAAATCGTGAAGAAATTAGCATGTCCAGATCCAAATTCGAAGACATGTGCCACCTACTATCCCGCACTAGGCCCGCGTGGCGGCTTATAGCACACTACTTCTTACAGGGAGAAAACCTCCCAGCAGCGGAAACATTATAGACTGATAATTTTACTTAACATTTTTTTCAGGAGTAAATAAGAAGATGAATTATCAGAATACGTAGAGTTGGAAGGCTTCCTACAAGATAGACCAATTATGTTATGAAGTCCGCATGAATCCGCTGGATGCAGGAAGCACAGAACCGATCAAAGTACGGAACATGGGAGAGAACTTTGTCCAGCAGTTGACGGCTGAAATTATCATGAAAAATAAACCGACCAAGTGCGAGTCAAACTCGCGCATCGAGGGTTCCGTACAAACCTGTAGGTATTCACGGTTTATGCATAAGGTTTATGTTTATGAAATTAAGTGTTTTTTTTGTATATATTTGAGGTGATTGAATGAAAGGTAAATTGCGGGTAATTGATATTAGCAACCTCAATATCATTTTTGAAGACCTATCCATAAATACACCACACGTATAGGTTTGATGAAAAAAAAAATGTTGAGTTTCAGTTCTAAGTATGGGGAACTCCAAAATTTATTGTTTTTTTTTCTATTTTTGAGTGAAAATCTTAATGCGGTTCACAGAATACATCTACTTACCAAGTTTCAACAGCATAGCTCTTATATGTAGTTTCGGAAAAATTGGCTGTAACATACGGACGGACAGACAGACAGACAGACATGACGAATCTATAAGGGTTCCGTTTTTTGCCATTTGGCAACGGAACCCTAAAAATTAGTAGTAATATATATTATGTAGTAATAGTGATATATTTATTGGTTCATAAACATTTTACAGTATTTAGATGTGACACTGGATCCCGCACTAGGATACCCTGTGTCACAGGATCCAGTCTCTTTCGACATAATATGAGTTTTGGTAAACAAAAGCAATAGTTTAGTAAATTTCACTAAAACTACAGACTAAAAGGTAACCAAAATAATATGTGCATATGATGAGCATATGTACGAGTATGTGATGAATGTTAGTGTGGATGAGAAAAGTGTGTGTATGTGAAAAGTGTGTGTCTGTGAAGAGTGTGTGTATGTGAAGAGTGTGTGTATGAGAAGAGTGTGTGTATGTGATAAGTGTTTATATGTGATAAGTGTATGTATGATGTGACTTTTAGAAGAGATGAGCAAGTGTATGTGAAGATGTGTACTTTAACAGTTGAAAGATATAAGGTGTTCCGTTTCAGTATAGTCAAGCCCGAGCAACCACTCCTGAACCTGTTTTTTTCACCCAAACTTCGTCAAGGAGTAGATGTTGAGCTTTTTGCTAACCTTTTCATACGGGTATGGTACAATAAATGAGAAGGCCTTATTACCGAATTTAAGTTTGCAGAAGACTCTGTCCCATTTGAGTTTTCTACGAGTGCGGTGATCCGTTACGACTATGGCTACTGCAGTTTTGTGAAATTTAAGTAGCACTGATAAAATAAAAAGTTGGCGTACAGTAAGCACTCTCATTTCACGATACAACATGTCAGTGGGGTATCGGATTCCTAATTCATGAGAGACCTTAAGAATGGCTCTTTGTGCACATTCAGCCGCAATGACAGAACTTTTGCCAGCGAAACCCCAAGATAAAACCCACCAAGTAAAGTACATAAAACGAATCCTACCTAAAGCTTAAACTGGCGTGTAACCAACGAACTAGATTTCAATTTGATACCAACTTTTAATGAAAAAAGAATCACAGCTGCCCTTCTGGGTACAATAAAATAATATCAGTTCATAGAAAAATAACATAAAAATCTGAAAATAGGCGAACGAGGGCAAAGCTTTTTCACCATCAGTCGTTATTTGGGCAGCCAGCCAGAAACAAGCGGTATCGATACTTCCTTATTGTATGATCCTTTCGATACGTCATCTCGATTTCATTTAATTCTCGAAATAAAATTATTTACGCTCTCAAAGTATCCACTTTTTATGATGCGAAAAATGACAGAATTTTGGATTTTCCTAAAATAATTTATTGGTGTTTATTTTTCTAGCAAACATTTCAACTTGGTGTTGGTGTGTTCCAGAAATGATCAACACGTATTGAAAAGTATTGAGACAAATGCTCACATCTCCCTTAAGACGTGTTTAAAAGTCTCTTCTTCTCTGAAATTGGACGGTAACAGGTCAGTATTATATGTATAACTTACATTCATTAACTCATAAATTTTTCTCATTAGTGTAGATATAAACTACAAACGGCGTTCCTTAAATACTGCTTTTGCTTCGTTTATGTTCATATGTGTACATCTGGTCACATACGCCGGTTCTTAGTATTGCGCCCCTGACCCTATTTTAACCTACTCTGGATACAAACCCTTTCATTATTTCACCAAAAAGAACATAATATACCAAATACAAAAGAAAACTTAATAACCACTCCATCAAAGCCCACAAAAGTCCTGAAGCCGTGTACTTGGCCCAGATTGCTCATGCGTCAGTAAACTTGGCTATCGACTAAGTATGTGACGAGGCTATTTCCTTACAAGTTCAGTGACATTGACCTCAAAGATTCATTAGGGGTTGGAAGGGTGGTGACGTCAGCTAGTCATGGCTGATTGGATTCTTATAATGACCTGGTGCTATATGGAGTTTTACTTGAGTAGCTACAATTACTAGGGTGTGCAAAAGTTTAAATAGAAGATTTACTTTACAGAGTTTACCGTTACTATTTTGTTTAGTATAAAGATTTAAATCGTTAGATTCGCCCTATCGCGTCAAAAGATTGTGGCGTTTCTGTTTCGTTTTGTCACCTAAAGCACACAGTTATACAGTGAATTGACTGGATTACCATAGAAATACTATTCAAGTGAGTAAAATAAGAACTTAAACCCAGTGGCACGTTATCGATAGCAGCCGCCGAGACGTGTCGACGGCGGGCGTCCATGGGTGTCGATGGCTGCAGTTGCCTCCGTCTTTGACGCCTGCTGCTCGTGTGTTTGTACATTAATAATGTGTAAGGTCACTATTCTCAGTGTGGACACTTTTTCACATGACTTACGGCGAAGCAAAATCTTACGGTTTAAAGTTTTTGTTTAGTGCTCATATAAATGGTATGGCCACTGCAACTGCCTCACGTGTTTCTCATGTATAGGCACGAGAACTTTGTACCTACGTAAGGTACTGCAAGTGCCGAGTTTCTTCATCTTCCATTTAGACTATCAAAGTCTACTACTGAATATTGGTCTCTCCCAAGTCTTGCCAGAATCGCCAGAACGCCAAAAATATCCTTATTGCTTTTCATTATCCTCTACAAGCACAAACTGCAGTTCGACCCCATCTTATCACAAACAAAAAAAAAACACAGTTAAATAAAAAATGGTCCCCACGTTCTCAATAAAGCTATAATTACGCTGCAAATCCAACACGGTCGTGTAATACTTCACGGCAGCTAATAAACTGGATATTATGTGAACGAAATAAGTTCGACTCGAGCGGATAAATGCGCCGTCTCAATCAACGTCTGGAGCCCAGTCTCGGGTATTTGTTATCACAGTTACCTGCAACAGAATAAAGGCGTGGAGATGTTTACGGTGTCGTTCTTTTTGGTGTAAAATTAGTAAAGTATCCAATTTAACAAGGACAGGTAACTTGGGTTCTGGGAACATAGGGAAACCAGTCCATCTCCTTCGTCAGTCTATGGCCCTATGGGGGCTATGGCTCCCGCTCTAGGGTTGAACGGAAGGGCGTGTCAGACTTTTACTGACTAAAACCCACCCGTGTTCCTTCAGTTGCCCATATGGCAGGGCTACGGTAACTCTTTCGAACAGATTTCGCGACCCTGGCAGAAATGTCCATCCCTTAGTTTTTTTTTGTACCTGAGGTGCGGATTTAACTGAAGTATTATTTTTCTTTGACAAGTCTTGGTCTACCTCGCGGAGGAATAGAGAGGAACATAATGAATCTGAGACAGCTAGACAAATGGATAATTACAAATATTCAGGAAATCTCTTTATCTTTTTTTCTGATGATTATGATAATGATCATAATAATCAGAGTTGGATTAAAAACAATAAAATGGAAGTGGACAGGTCAAAAAAGCTATGAAAGAAAAGACGGAAAAATGGTCCAATAAGGTCACAAAATAGTTCCCAAGGAATTAAACAAGTCGTAGAGGAAAACAGAAGAAAAGGTGAAAGGATGAATTGTCATAAGGTTAGCGACGAACAACAGGAAATAAAGAAAGTCTACGTCACAAGCCAGCGCGATCTGATAGCCGATAACAGCTAATTTTATATAATAATAACAAGCGGAAATCAAAATAGTATTTAATGTTGTTTGTTTTTGAAAACTTGCAAAAGTACAAAGGCTCAGAGAAAAAAAAGGTTAAGTTTAAATTATTTAGAGTACCTCACAACGTATTGTGAGCCTTATAATCGAGGGTAGCATTTTGTTTTCAATCGTTGCCCCTCCATAATTTTGCAATTTGGAGTATAAGGAATGATTGGCATTATAAACAAAGTTGAAAAGTCTCCTATATCTGTAATGTATCAGACTGCAGAAATGCAGTTTATTGGCAGAAATAAACACGAAAGAACTATTGACATATTCCTTTACAGGTGGCTTGTCAACAGCTACTAAACTAATTACTATGATCCTTTAATAACTTCTCCGATACCTACCCAGAGTTTGATAGCTATAAGCTGTCAAACTTTGGGTAGATTTTAATAGTTCCGTAACTGCACTTAGCACCTCTCAAAATGCATTGGCACTATTCAAACCACCTGTAGTACGTTCATAAATTCGGAATAGTAAATTATTTTGGTAATTGCAATATTAATTACACCTGTTCTCTTTCGCTACAGGATCGGGTAATAAAACGAGCTGTTGAACTAGTATTGCAAATATTTCGGGACTCACCTGCTTTGGAACAATAGTGCCGTGGAGCGGTCCTTGTTCGTATTCTTTATTTGGTGCTTTGTCAGCTTCTTCAGTTTCTTTTATGTTCTGTTCTATCCTACAAAAAAGGTGCAGAAATGTTGTCAGTCAGATTTTTTTTTATTTCTGTACTTTTTTAATTTTCGGTCTTGAACACAATTTAATGTAAATTCCAAGAAACTAAATGTTGCAGTTTTCATAACAAATTATCACAAAATAACTTGGCATATATATTGGATGGATGTATGAGAAGAAGACTGCTATAGCCCAAAGTTTCAACAGGATTATTCTGTGATGATACGACTCTAAGCAATTATAATGTAAGTTTGTTTCCATGTACAACCTCCAGCTTTTTTACGCCATCTGTCCCACTGCGTCAAACCAAATATAAAATTCAGTATTTCCAGATTTTCCACATAAAATCCTCAAAACAAATTACCTATCTCTATCGTTACCCACTCCCGTAGCCCATAAACTACGTGTGCACTGCATCGCATTGATTCACTGCCCGCACTGGAGTTGAATAGCAAACTATTTTTGTATTGGTTAAATAAAACTGGGGAAACGTGTGCTAGTTTAAAGGTGTGGTGGCGAATACGGAATATGCTATGCTGGAAAGGTTTTAGAAGTAAGATGGAAGCAATTTTTAGTCTAAGGCAAGCAAGCCTTACATTTTTCCACCACTACACTATAATTTTCAATCAGGAAAACGTCTGTCAGACTGTTTTCTGCACTACAACTAGAGTAATGACAATAGACTTGAAAAGTCTTATCGAAATATTACAAACTAGCTGTGCCCCTGACTTCACCGACGTGGATGTTGAAAGTTATCCCACGGGTATGTGCTGCCCGGACAGAGTAGCTTAAGTTACTTCTAATAACAACAGCTATCTACCAGTGAACGTCCTGTCATAAACGGTTTAACTATTTTGGAGATTAACCAGAATGAACGGACAGGGAGAGAACAATTTTATAAAATGTTTTTTTTATAAATACCGGCCGTACTTGCATAAATGTATGCCATATCATATGCAAAGTAAAAAGGTGTTATTTTAAGATTAAAAACTGATACTACAATGTAAACTTATATTTATACGTCTTGAAATCGTCAATAATCTTAACCAAAACAAAAAGGATATAAAACATCGTTGCATCCTTTTTGTTGATGATAATTTTCAAAACGGTATAACATAATTTCATCATTTGATTTCGGTCAAAAGACGACCTCTGTTAGAGAACGGCCTCCTGAAATCACCACCACTTCAATCGGTTCTGTGCTTCTCGTATATAACGGTTTCCTGATGAAGACCACACACACGGCATTCTGTGAACTACCAACACGAATCAACATGGCCGAAACAAAATAAATAGGCAAACGACGTGCAATTGCGCTTGATGCTTGCCTAGGGGCAGAAAGACGTAAGTTTATTTAAGATTTTATAGCTTCTGAGAAAACTATAAATCCTCGTATGACCTGTCCGTATTTTAAGGGTTATTCGTTGAATACGAATAACCCTTAAAATACCGCGCTTGGTTACCCGCACTTGGTTAGCTAAGGTCCGAGGAAAAGTGATTGGTGTCAAGTTTTAATGTTTAGCTATATCTGATTGCACAAGAAGTATTTAAACCTAACGTGGCCTAACTGAGAGCAGTGAAAGCCCAGTAGTACAGCTTCCGACTTGACGAGTTGGAGTTCGAACCCGGGCAGGCACTTTTCTTTGTGTACATAATATCATCACCACTGCTGTCAAAACGGTAAAGGAAAACATCGTGAGGAAACCGGCATGTCCTAAAAAGAAAAAATTGAAGACATGTAATAGTAATAGTAATATAGTAATAAGTTTATTGTGACATCGTCATAATAGCATTAATGTGACATCTACCAACCCGCACTGGGCCCGCGTGGTGGGTTACTGCCCAATCTCTCTCACCGAGAGGAGGCCTCTGTCCCAGCAGTGGGAATAATATAGGCTGATTATGATGACCCAACTAATGTTTTTTTTTCTTTAATCCCACACGCGATGGTTCTTGTGATAATTATCTATGTTTTAATACAAACCCACATGAAATCATGTATAAAAACTGCATATTAATTAATATTGAATTCTACCAAGCAATTTTATGTATTCCACTATTGATACAACTTCAAAATCTTTAACTAGAAAAGCCACCCCAAAAACCATTACAACATCCTACCACCATCTTTCTCCATAAAATTCCTTCTGTTCGTCATAAATCATCCAGCCGTTCAATATCCGTGTCCATTTCGATTTCCAAGCCACCAGCGCTGATGCGACACTATAATGAAATATGGTGGACAATTCACACTTACTTTATTGGATATCCTTGCTGTAACGTCGGGACGATCGGCAAGGTTAGCGAAGATTTTAGATTTTATTTTTCGAAGGCTTGTTGTCTGTGCAGCTTATTGGGTAAGGTATTGTAGCGAGACGGTTAAAGAAAAAACACCATATTCACACCACTTTTATAATCTCGACAAAACAAGAAGTAATAAAAATACAGCAGTAATATAAAAAAAAATATAAAAAAACAAGTATATGGTTAACTGCAGATGTGGCTATAAAATATTTGGTTTTTGTTTAAAAAGAGGGACGAGTCAAACTTAGTGGTTAATCAGATATAACGGAAATTATCTTCGCGCACGACCTATCCCCAATACGATTGCAATCGATTAAAAAATAGGCCTATGCACGTCGATTTATAGGTTCCTTTTTTATAACGAACACCTAGTTGAATCGTGAAATACACGTTACATCAGGATGCGTAAAATATAAAATTATCTATTACAGAAAAATAGAAAAAATAGGTAATGTTAAAAAGTTCCTTATAACCAGCCGGGCGAAACTATCCAGAAGGACACTGTCAGTGCTGCGTGCAGCGACGGCAGCAAGCAGCCGTATATGAGGGCGTCTGGCTCTGCGTCGGTGGGAAACGTCCGCAACACGCCGCTGACCTCAGTTTAGTCCGACGGCTGATAGCCCGTCGGGGGGAAAACCGAAATTCGGCTTGTATGGTCGTCGTCTAAAGACAAATAAACAGAACGATCAGACCAAGGTTACAAGCAGAATCTTCGATATAGCTAGCGAGAATCGCCGGTAGAACAGATTATAATAGTAAAGGGAAAAGAAAAGACGTAATACGTACCAGTTGAATGGAAGAGTTGCACACAGAACTTTGTCGATATGAGCAATTTTAAAAGTAGCACCAGATAGACACACGTAGGTTTAGTAATAAAATTTTAGGGCTAAAATTGATAATTTAAACAAAGGGGTACCGAAAATAAAAATAATGATGTGAAACGTTCGGCTCCCATCTGCAGTCTGCCAGTTGACAAGCAAAAATTTTTGGCGTAAGATTTTACAGGATCGAAATTTGAAATAGAACAAAAAATATAAAGGCCAGTGTTTCTAAAAAAAAGGTAGATTTAGAAACCAAAAAGTTTCATCCGCAGCGAATTTACGAATTGATTACGAATTTTTTGAATCTGATTTTCTATTTGAATTCCTTCGTGAGGTGAACCATGTAAGTTGGTTTTTCTCTGAAATTAGGGGACTATTTTTGAAAAGAAGATGACAGTAATTTGCAGAATTTATCAAGTTACATCCATGCATATTATAAACTAATGTCGCATTTTGTGCCTGTCTACTTAAGTAAATGTTTATTTCTAGATAACACAATCGATTTTGAAGCAGTTTTCGCCATTATTTAGTATTATTCAGAAAGATTTATGTACTTTACTATTTAACTTAGATTTAACAGAGAAATCTCGATGTCTTGATGTTGCGTTTCAACATGTGGCCATTGCAAGTGCAGCAAGCGTACTAAACAGGGGTGGATCGCTAGTCAACGTAAAAGTGGCGGTTAAAAAGCCGTCAATTAAAATGTACAGCCAAAATTAACCCAAACCTCGTTGTACTTTGCACAAATTATTTACACGTCATATGTAAAGTTCTAAGTCATATTTTAAGCTAAGTCCACACAAGTCACCACTGAGTTACGAATTCATATTATAGTTGTGAAGTTACACAGTGATATTGGGAGCAAGTGATCTCTCCATTACCAACCTCATGAAACTTAAACTCCATCAAAGTTACAGAATATTAATAACCCTTTCAAAGTGAATCATTTTCAGCACATTTATAATACTATTTAGGGTCGTCGCATACGATATATTCCATAAAGAATTATTAATTTTGAGTAAAAAAAAAAATAAAGGCGTTAAGAACGAAAATAGTTGGGCACACTCAGTGATAAATTATAAATGATTTTATTTATTTAAGCAGGTTTGTACAAACACTCTTACACGTCAATGATATTTTTAGGGTTCTGTTGCCAAATGGCAAAAAACGGAACCCTTATAGATTCGTCATGTCTGTCTGTCCGTCTGTCTGTCTGTCTGTCTGTCTGTCTGTCCGTCCGTCCGTATGTCACAGCCACTTTCCTCCGAAACTATAAGAGCTACGCTGTTGAAACTTGGTAAGTAGATGTAGAGTACATCTACTTACCAAGTTTCAACAGCGTAGCTGCATCAAGATTTTTACACTAAAATAGAGAAAAATAATAAATTTTGGGGTTCCCCATACTTAGAACTGAAACTCAAAAATTTTTTTTCATCATGTACATAACCATGTAAACTACCACCGAAAATTGGTTTGAACGAGATCCAGTAAGTAGTTTTTTTTTTATACGTCATAAATCGTAAACCGCAATTTACCTTTCATTCAATCAACTCAAATATAAAAATTAAAAAAAAAAACATTTAAGTTCATAAGCATAAACCTTATACATAAACCGAGGATCCTTACAGGTTTGTACGGAACCCTCGGTGCGCGAGTCCGACTCGCACTTGGCCGGTTTTTTTTAACTAGATGAGGTCGGCGTTTCCTATCTGACTATGAGAAGAAAGGCCGAAAGAAACGTAGAGGTCTGTTTTAAAGTACAGACATAATCTTGGTAATATCATGTGAAGACCATGTAGATAGCTTTCTGAAATTGTCTTTAAAGGAAAGAACCACACAGGTTGAGTGGACTTGTTTATTCAGTGCACGCATTTGTCACTAATCGTGCAGCTCAACACAGAATATTCACATGAAAAAATCTAGTCTAATGGACAACGAGTAAACCGCAAAGCCATTGTCACAAAAAAATGTGACAGAGTTTTATCACTAACATTTAGTGCCATTCAGTAAAATCAATGCAGATTTGCAGTCGAAAAACATTTGGAGTTGAATCGTAATAATGTTGTCTTGTTATCTGTGACTCCCAGCCATAATGTGTAGAAGAAATCTTAGTGCTGTACTTGACACAGAACAATTACAAAATGGTTCTGTGTCATGTACCTACTGCACCCTGCCAGGGTCACGATTGTTCGAAAGAGATACCGTGGCCCTGACATATGGGCAACTGAAGGAACACGGGTTGGTTTTAGTGAGTAAAGGTCTGACACACCCATCCGCTCCACCCAGAGCGGGAGACATGATGTGATGATGTCCCACCCGCAAAAAAAATAAAACAAATGTACCTGCAGCATTAAGATATCACCCCAATTGATGAGACAGTTTCTTCTACAATCTTTATCCATTACTTTATATTCATGTTTGAAAAACTCGTCGGCTAAACAACGTACATCTATACTTAATAATAATAATATTATAAAGCTGAAGAGTTTGTTTGTTTGTTTGTTTGATTGAATGCGCTAACCTCAGGAACTACGGATACGAATTGAAAAATTATTTTTGTGTTGGATAGCCTATTTATTGCGGGAGGCTATAGGCTATATAACATCACGCTACAACTAAGAAGAGCGGAGCAGTAATGAAAAATGTTGCAAAAACGGGGAAAATTTATTCCTTTTAAGAGTTTCCGTTGCATGCGCTGCGTAAACGGTTAAAGTAACGCAAAAATAATGTATGACGGAATTACTCCTCTTAAAAAGTTCTAAAAAAAAACCGGAAGAGCATATGTCTATCTTTTAAGGTTGACTCACTATAACTCAAAAGGAGCGAGCAGCAACGAAAAATGGCCGAAAACTAGCCGGCAAATCGATGCGACGGGAAGGATCAGGGGAGCAAAAATTTGACGCGGACGAAGTCGCGGGCAGAAGCTAGTAACTTTATAAATGTTGTAGAATTCTCAAAATTAAAGGTGGTATCTTCAAAACGCGTCTCCTATGCGTCACCCTTAACCTTTGAACAGTGACTGAACGGCTACATCGAAGTGCACTTACAACCAGTTTTCAATTCTCTCTATATTGGCCCACACTATGTCACACACTGTTGAACTTGTCGTGTGACTGAGACAGCCTATTTATATTCCGTTTAAACTAAGTTGGGTTGATAGAAGCTTCTAATATTCTGTCCCAAAATTATTTGACAAAAATGTTAGCAAATGGATCAGAAATCATATGTAATCCTGTCAGTATGTAGTGTCACTTACATTTTGAGTGCTTTTTTTTTATTATTTGAATTCTTAAACCCGAAATTCTAGATATAAATTTCGACGTATTTTGTTATGCTCAAACTTCAAGATATATGATGTGTTACAAACACCATTTATTGAGTGATTGTGTTAGAATTTTACATAAACTGAGATTTTATTTACGCTTTTATGAAATACTTTGGCACAGACTATACGCTGTTTTTGCTTACCAAAAAGGCAGTTTGAGGTTCTCGAAGCAAACTGTGTAGTATATCTAGATATCTTGAGATTTTCAAACACGAGAAACGTTGAAGATAAATTCTATAAATTGAAAGTTATAACCAACTGTTTTAGTTTTGTCTTTCGGCGAAACTATTGCTTGACTTGATAATAATCGTTTTTTGCCCAAGAGAAGTGAATAACTGTATTTTTTTTTAGTGTTTAAAGTGTTTTAAACATTTGTATTTAAACCTGAAGTCATAATAACCGCTGCAAATAAAACCACCGCAGAAAATTGAACCTGAGTTTAGATAAACATGATCTATAACAGTATTTTGAACGCTTACAAAGTAATTTATAAGTTTCATTGTATTACTGATAAGAATAATAAAACAAAAATATAACCTAAATCATATACAAAAACGCCTCATAAAACACTGATTTAAGCTTAGTAAAAACTTTATCCATAATCATACTATTTTAATACGTGGGACCTAGACAAAATGTTTCAGAATAAAATATTGTGACATGTGGCAAAATTCCATTTCTAGCTTTTGCAAAAGTTCTCAGAAATTTGGTATTTATAACTAAATTATAAGACTTTTGAATAATAATTCTAAAGTTAGGGTAGAACCAAAATAAGTTTGTAATTATTATTTTATTACTTAACAATTTTTAGATTTGAAATATACGGGAAAGAAAAGGCGGCAGTCGTAATTTTTTTATTGAAACAGAGTCAGATAAGGGCCTGTTTCTGAAGACCTGGTTACACCACCCCACATCGTAGCAACAAAATGTTGGTAAGCAGTGTGAATAGTGTTGCTGCAGCTTCTCACAGTTGTATTGTGGTAACTAAAATAAAATGGGCAGGGCACATTGCTCGCAAAACAGATGGTCGATGGGGCCGGAAGATTCTGGAGTAACGACCGCGTACTAGAAGACGTAGAGTTGGAAGGCCTTCCACTAGATGGACCGATGACCTGGTGAAGGCCGCAGGAATCCACTGGATGCGAGTCGGTTGAAGTGAGGGTGCTTAGGGGAGGCCTATGTCCAGCAGTGGACGTCTTTCGCCTGAAATAATGATGATGATGATGAACTAAAATAAATTGATATGGTAGTGTTGTCGCCATTAGTTATCTACATGTGGTTAGGTTGGAGCTAGTCTTTCCAGACAGATAGATCGACTCCGGTTGTGACAGTGTTGTCGTGTCGACGCAACGTTGTATTTACTATGTGGCCAACTTCTGGTTTCGCTGGTTACGGATGGTTTTGCTCACATGTTTGATTTTGACGGCCGAACGTGGCCTTTGTGGTAAATAAACGACTGGCCTGTTAGTCTAGAAAGAAAGAAAGAAAAAAAAATATGTAAGTATATTTATCAGTTGTCTGGTTACCATAGTACAGGCTCTGTCTACTTTGGCATCAGACAACGGTGCGTTGATTGTCCTAAGATAAGATGTATTATTGTTATTAAAAACCATTAATTATCATATAAATTAGCGCCAGTCCACGAGTTGTCGTTAGTTGTGGTGTGGCTGTGATTCGTACATGTGAAGCGGCACTTATACTAAACCTTTTAAATTATTTTTATACGTCATGAATTCTAGTCGAGTAAATAATTAGATGTCGTTAATCCAATTATTCAATAACAATCACTAACTAACATGGAATCGAACTACAGATACAATGATTAAGTGTTATTTTTTTTTCCTAGAAATAGGTATATGAAAATGAAAAAAGACAACAAAATAATAAAATTAAATAAGGCTGGTTTTATTCACTTTTATTAACCCCCGACGCAAAAAGAGGGGTGTTATAAGTTTGACGTGTCTGTCTGTCTGTCTGTCTGTCTGTCTGTGGCATCATAGCTCCCGAACGGATGATGCGATTTCAATAAAAAAAAAAATGTATTAAAGGTGACTTATCTGCGAGTGTTCTTAGACATGTTTGATGAAAATCGGTTGAGTCGTTTAAAAGTTGTGGGGGGGAAAGTGGGGAAGAGTAACCGAATGTCAGCAAATATACTCGAGTGGGGTCTCAAATGAAAGCGCACTGAAAGAGAATATTGATGAATTAATCGAGAGTGTTCTTAGCTTCGTTTGATTGTACATTATATTAAGTATATACCTATAAAAAGTACAAAATAAAAAATTAAATTTAAAATTTAAAAAACCCCCGACACAAAAACCTAATTTCCCTTTAAAAAGTAAAAAATAATAAAAATAACTCAATCTTAAAGTACCTAAGAATGTATTAATAATTCAAAAAAAAAAACGTCGCGTTGGGGGACCGCTCCGCGAGTGCAGACGTCTTCGTTGACTGCTTAGTTAGGTAATAAGATTATTGGTAATTAAATTGTTAGGTTTGAGGCGGTCCCCCAACGCGGCGTATTTTTTTTTGAATTATTAATACATTCTTAGGTACTTTAAGATTGAGTTATTTTTATTATTTTTTACTTTTTAAAGGGAAATTAGGTTTTTGTGTCGGGGGTTTTTTAAATTTTAAATTTAATTTCATGAACCAGGTCATTTTTATCCCTGCAGAACCACCCAGCCACATCACCCCTATGTTTACAGATCGCATTAGACCGTTGTAGCTCTCCTAATATAAATAAATTTAAAATCTCAGTGCGTTCACTGATTTGTTAAGTCGTATTGCTTCGACTTTGGAACGTAGCGTGTCACCTTTTAATTTGAATTCAAAGTCAATTACGCTTCTAGCATATGAATGTAAGTTAAATTGAATAGAAGTAACAGTTTGGGTCCAATTTAATGTAAAACATGAGTCAAGTCATAAGATAAATGTTTTCTTCGAATATTTCTTGAGTTTTGTTGAAAGCATTTCTTGAAAAAACTGTTATATGGTGTAATATTTTTTTAGGCTACAGTTTTTTAGAAAAGCGGTGACCACGACATAACGGCCGCAGTGACCATTTTATTATTCAATGTTTTCTTAGAGTATTCGCTCACCCAACTGAAGTGGCGGATGATACACGGTAAGATACTTTTCTAAGTGAGAAAAACCTTTATTTTACATCTGAAACTTGAGGTATGGGGAGGTAATAGCTAGCTAGGTTGAAATGTAGTCGCTTATTTATGTTATATTAACAAAAAATATTTAAAACCCAAGCATTGAGCATTACAATGGCTGGAGGTAGCTATAATTATATTCTTGTACTGGTGCATTGCTTGAAACCGTTTGTGGATATTCGAAAGTTCAAAAACTAAAACCCGATTACTGAAAAATGACACTATGCAATAAGAAAATATGCTTATCTGAATAATGTTTTATATTTCAACAAGTATTGTGCCCGTTAGATTACTTTCATTGGCAAACATGACCAACTTCCTACATAAAATTCCATTTATCCTCAGTTTAACCACAAGTGGATGAATTTTCAAAAATCCTTCCGTACGCCTTCGTTGTAGAAAGACTTTTTTTTACAAATTTACAAAAATACTTCGTACTTTTAGTCCTAGTGGCTTGGAATTAGATCTAGTAGTTTACTTCATACTTCTAGATCTAGTGGTTTAGACTAAGACCTAGTGGTTTTGACTTATACCTAGTAGTTTACTGCATACTTCTAAATCTAGTGGTATAGACTTAGCACTAGCTGTTAACTTATTATGTTAGTCCTAGTGGTTTATTCTTAGACCTAGTAGTTCACTTCATACTTCTAGACCTAGTGGTTTAGACTTAGACCTAGTAGTTCACTTCATACTTCTAGATCTAGTGGTTTCGAGTTAGATCTAGTAGTTCACTTCATACTTCTAGACCCAGTGGTTGAGACTAGTAGCTTATTTCATACTGCTGGACCTAGTAGTTTATACTGAGGGCTTCAAGAATTTATTCATTAACTAGCTTTTGCCCGCGGCTACGCCCGCGTGGATGTCGGAAATTAACGCAGGTATATTACTAAAATAAAATATTTTTTCTGAAATAAAAGTAGCCTAAGTTACTTCTTGTTATATCAGCTATCTGTAGTGAAAGCCCCGTCAAAATCGGTTCAGCCGTTTCAGAGATTAGC
This sequence comes from Aporophyla lueneburgensis, assembly GCA_932294355.1. Classification (NCBI taxonomy): domain Eukaryota; kingdom Metazoa; phylum Arthropoda; class Insecta; order Lepidoptera; family Noctuidae; genus Aporophyla; species Aporophyla lueneburgensis. Next base: position 31,575,028 of record OW028737.1, on the reverse strand, counting down.
CGGAACAAACAGACAGACAAAAATTTAAAAAAATGTTGTTTTGGTATATGTACCGTGCATTCATCCATATACACTTAGTAAAAAGTGGTTATCTTAATATTACAAACAGACACTCCAATTTTATTTATTTGTATACATGTATAGATGTATAGATTAGTTCTTTGACATGCACATTGAATTAATGATTTAATAAATTCAAGAATTTTATGAAGTAAAACGTTTTTAGTGACTGGTTAGTAACCTTTAGAGCGTTTAAAACGCATTTTTCCTTAAACCATTATCAAAAAATTAATTAATACAAACTGACACCTCAAATAAATACTTGACATGCATAGTACGATGTTTTAGCTTTAAGCGCAAATGGTGAAGCATTGTTAGGACAGAACGTCTCGAGAAAGGTTAAATCATGTCGCTGAACTTTTGTGAATACTTACTCCAAGCATGTATGAAAGAAAATTAAATGGATGTGACTTTATAAAAGCCTGACGCTGCTAAGTGAGTCTGGGATTGAAATGCTTTGTAAAGATGTCATTCGAAAAAGGCGTTAAAATTAACTATAAGCAATTTCGTTCTTATTTTTTACAGACTATGATATACTAAGGATTGAAGAGCAATTTTCACGTTGTGATTATAATCGGGATGAAATATTGATAAAGCCCTAAACAGTTTCTATTGGGTGGTAATCAAGCTGGTCACCCATTTCATGAAAACTAGTAACTACTGGCAATGGTCATTTGCAATAACAGGGCTTTTTTTAGATGTGCTGCCATCCCAAACACAAAGATGAAATTGGAATAACTTGGAATGGGGCTGCCAGGATTCAGTCAAGACCAGACCACATAAAAAAAATAAATGAAATGAGGCAGGATGTAATAGTGCTGGTCCAATGGTATCGGCCCCGACTTACGAGTTATTGGTCGTGAGTTCGAACCTCGGCAAGCACTTCGTGTATTTAAATTCATCACCACTACTCTCAAAACGGTGAAAGAAAACATTGATGTGTAAAAGAGTTTTATAAGATCTACTTCGGAAATAAATATTTCATGGCGAAAAAACTGGCTTGCCCTAGAACTAAAAATTCAAAGTGACATCCATCAACCCGCACTAGAGCGATCCCGACACTTTGTTCCAGCAGTGAAAACATTATAGGATTGTGAGATAAGACGAAAGAAAAAAGTGTTCCTGCCATTTATGAAATATTCTTGTGATCAATCATAAAGTAGGTAGAGTTTTTAGCACACACACACCACTCTTTTGAGACAAACTAACATAAGCTCCATACACACTCACTTTCCTTGATCCAGACATCCCATTCAAGTCAAGAAATTCACCAAAACTAGAGGTCTAGACCGTAATTTAGGAGATAAGATGGTTCGTCTAATAACTGGGAGTACAGCTGTAATATATAAGGGACCAACCGCCAAGCAATAACGGCGAAGACCCGACAAAGTTAAACTGTCTTACAACCGCTAACTGTTTAACTTTACTTGTGATTGATCGTTATAAAATACTTTAGTTTTAAGTTTTGTTATGTTTATGTGTCTTAGGACTAAGAGAATTAAACTTCAGATTTTGAAAATCGAGAAGGTTTGAACTATAGAAGAAGAAGACATGTTGTGTCATGCAATGCATGATGATGAATGACTGAATTAAGAGTATGCAGAACTGAATAAATCATTTCATCTTACTTAGAATGAAATATTCCTAACTTTACAGTCACCCCGCAACCTAAAAATTCATAGCATTTTGTCAACTTTGTTGGAATTGGCTACCAGTATAACCGAATACAGCTGCTTCCAGTCTAACCTCCATAAGCCATTTACGGGGTATTACCCTTGGTAACACTGGTTGTCAGACTTTCGGACTTCTGACAACCCCCAACAACTAACAATAAAGTTATTAGAAAAGGTGAAAAACGTTATGTTATATCGGAAAGAAAGAAATAATAGGTAGAAGATTTATTAGTCACAGAAACACATGCATACAAAAAGATGAAAATGATATAGATTTAAATTTAGAAACATAAAATAAAAAGTCAGCAGCTGCACGCCATGAGTGTGACAAAAAGGCTTCCACGCAGCATGATGCTATGCTATGGGACCCACAGGATATCGCTGATTTTTTGTGCTTACCCAGACGCGCGCAACAAACTCCCCAGCAGAACAGCTGTCTGTTGTTTTACTAACCTTCTCCTGCACCTTTCTCGTCTAATATGTTTCTCTGTAGTTGTCGATTCATCTGCAAATAAAATGACTTCGTGCGAGAAATCGAGAATGCCAGACTAAGATATTATTCAAAACTGACGATTCGGGCGAGTAAACTCGTATGACCTGACGAATAAACCAACTAAACAAGCCAATAAGTGTAGAATTACAGACAAAACAAAACAAAACAAAACCAAAAACACATAATGTAAGTGCGGAAATAATTATTCCGTATACCGAAAACCGGAATAATCAGAATTCACCCCACAAACGTAATCAAATTCAAACGCGTAATGCAAACTCAACATAAAGAGAACCTTAAGTAATATCAAACAATTCGGTGCCATATCAAGAAATTTGCTTTCTCACTTCTAATACGAGAAAATTTTCTCGCGAACATCACGTGGAACGAAATATGCGGGTACTTTGTTTCACAACAAATGGATTGTGAAGGCGGTTGGAAATTCGCGCTGAAGCTGAGGGCTGAGAACATTTTTTTGTTTTGACATGAGTCGTTGACTTTGTATTTAATTTGGATGTGGGTAATGTTTTAGTTACTGACTGTGGTTATAATTATGTAATCCATTTATGAAAAATTGTGTAAAATATTGAAACTAAATTTGTCAAACAGGTACAATGTTCGTTTAGAATTTTCGTCTTATATATACATATATTATAACGACTCGTTTACGAACAGAAAATGGCTATACGACCACGTACGTAGAGCCGTAAGAATACCGCAGCGGTATTTTATCGCACACTAGACTGGTATTGAACTGTGTATCCCAGCGTGTCGAAACAACACATTGTTAGATTTTTAACTCTCGGCGTTAAGCATTATGTCGAATATAATTTCAACACAATGTAAAAAATTGTTCATGAATAAATAAATAAAATAAAAAATATGTGCACAAAAAACCCACTGCGATATTTTTACATCCATGCAAACGTAGACTTGATAAACAAAAACTTTACATTTCTTTTAAAGCAAATAAAATCAGTCCTCAAACTATAGTTCGTTGTATTATGTGTAGGCCATTGTGTAAATGTTGATCATCCCATATTTTCATACCAAAACCCTTCCGTGCCACGGAAAGCACGCTAAGCCGTTGATCTTGGCTGTCTTTCGTAGATCTAAGACAGTCGTTACGGGTCGTCAGAAGCCCGAAAGTCTGACAACCAGTCTTACCAAGGGGTATCGTATTACTCAATAACTGAGTTGTGGAGGTCAGATAGGCAGTCGCTCAATATAAAAACTTTTAACAAAAAAAAAAACAACCGACTTCCTTAAAAAACACTACAACGTCAAAAATAACTTTAATTTCGAAAGTCGGTGTCTAAGGATCTGTATTTAAGGTTTTTTGCCACCGACTTCCGAAATTAAAGTTATTTTTGACTTTGTAGTGTTTTTTTTAAGGCAGTCGGTTGTTTTTTTTTTGTTAAAAGTTTTTATTTTTAACCCCCGATGCAAAAAGAGGGGTGTTATAAGTTTGACGTGTCTGTCTGTCTGTCTGTCTGTCTGTCTGTGGCATCATAGCTCCCGAACGGATGATGCGATTTCAATAAAAAAAAATATGTATTAAAGGTGACTTATCTGCGAGTGTTCTTAGACATGTTTGATGAAAATCGGTTGAGCCATTTAAAAGTTGTGGGGGGGGAAGTGGGGAAGAGTAACCGAATGTCAGCAAATATACTCGAGTGGGGTCTCAAATGAAAGCGCACTGAAAGAGAATATTGATGAATTAATCGAGAGTGTTCTTAGCTTCGTTTGATTGTACATTATATTAAGTATATACCTATAAAAAGTACAAAATAAAAAATTAAATTTAAAATTAAAAAAACCCCCGACACAAAAACCTAATTTCCCTTTAAAAAGTAAAAAATAATAAAAATAACTCAATCTTAAAGTACCTAAGAATGTATTAATAATTCAAAAAAAAAAACGTCGCGTTGGGGGACCGCTCCGCGAGTGCAGACGTCGTTGACTGCATAGTTAGGTAATAAGATTATTGGTAATTAAATTGTTAGGTTTGAGGCGGTCCCCCAACGCGGCGTATTTTTTTTTTGAATTATTAATACATTCTTAGGTACTTTAAGATTGAGTTATTTTTATTATTTTTTACTTTTTAAAGGGAAATTAGGTTTTTGTGTCGGGGGTTTTTTTTAATTTTAAATTTAATTTTTTAAACTTTTTAGTTATGGTAGATACCCCGCACTAATCTAATCGCGTTATTCGTTCATTTGTCGCGCAAATACTTAATGCAAATTTAAGACTTTTATGGTTTTCACATGGAACCCATTGTCCGAATGGAACCAAATTAAAATGGACAGACGAATTGATAACCTCCTCCTTTTTTTGAAGTCGATTAAAAATACCTACTCGTACTCAGCTGCATCTGGTTCGACTGGAAGCCGACCACAACATATTTGGGAAAAGGCTAAGCAGATGATGATGATGATGACCATTGTGTAAGTGTGTGTGAGGGAGTCCATAGCGGACTCCCGGCCACCGTAGGCGCGAGCTTGCGGGTGGCGAGCAATGGGTAGCTCGCCGCCCGGTAAGGACCAAGCTCGGGTCGACGGCGCGCAGTGTTCCACGCGCGCCTCAAAGAGATGTCAGCAGCAGTGTAGGGGTCTACTAGGACCGATGCCTGCCGGGGTCGCGTGATTGTTCGAAAGAGATACCGTGACCCTGGCACATGGGCAACTGATGGAACACGGGTGGGTTTTAGTCAGTAAAAGTCTGACACGCCCTCCCGCTCCGCCCAGAGCGGGAGAAGACATTTGATGATTTACCACCCTGAAAAAAAAAAGGGAGGCCTATGCCCATCCGTGGACGTCTTTCAGCTAATATGATGATGATGATCAATTGTATAATGTGTGGGCACAGTCTAATCGGTCTACTGTAATGAGTAGCTCTTGCTCCTAGTTACGGGTTCTCGAAATGATCAATTGCAGGTTTACACTTTTACGTTATTCACACAGATTAATGTGCAAATTGATATGCTACCAAATGCAAATGTGTTCGAAAGAGATACCGTGACCCTGGCACATGGGCAACTGATGGAACACGGGTGGGTTTTAGTCAGTAAAAGTCTGACACGCCCTCCCGCTCCGCCCAGAGCGGGAGAAGTCATTTGATGATTTCCCATCCTGAAGAAGAAAAAAAAAAATAGCAAGTAACAGTATAACTACAATAGCAATTGATCATTTCTGGGATCGTCTACATTAGCAAGATTAAGTTCAGGGCTGGCTACTAATAAAGAAAAAATCTCTTGTATTGCAACATTCCAAAATACATTTTCGTTTCTATCCTACTACTATGGTGATACATACATGTGCCACAGTCTCATTCGATATTTATTCCCGAAATATTCAGCTCCAAATTTGACATCCAAACGTTTTAGAGCATTCAGTTTTATTATTCTCTGTGCTGGTAGACAAGCAAAATGAGAGGCGGTTTGGTGCAGATAAAATGCATAGCACTATGCATAAATCCACAAACTCACACTTTTTTTCCATGGAGGTAGGCAGAAACTACAGAACACCACATATTGTCGTCCTCACATACTCTGTTTCGTTTACTTTCATACATTGACCATACACGCACGCCGCTTGCAAGTACTACGCACCTGACCTACCTGAAGAATATCACTTCATCAATTTGTCCCTAAAATATTCAGCTTCTAACTAGATATACAAATGTTTCAGAATATTCAATTTTATTATGCTCTGTGCTTGTAAACTAGCAATAGAAGAAGCGGTTGAAGCAGATAAAACGCGAGTTCATCATCATATTCATTTCTGTTGTAAAAGTCCACTGCTGGACATATGCCTCCCCTAAGCTCCGTCACTTCGACCGGTATTATGCTTCCCGCATCCAAAGGATTCTTGCGGCCTAAAAACGCGAGTTCACTATGCATATATCCACGAACTCATGCTTTGTTCTCACACGAGATGGTAGAAACCACAGAACTTCATCTGTAACGATCTTTACGCACTCCTTTTGGCACGCACGTCGGTTAGGAGTACTACGCACCTGACGTTTCTAAAGAACATCACCTCATAATTTTGTTCCTGATACATTGAGCTTCAAACAAAACATCTAAATGTTTCAGAGCATTCAGCTTTATTATTCTCTATGTCGGCCGGCATACAGTAGCAAAATGAGAGGCGGTTTAATGAAGATAAAATGCGAGCTCATTATGTACACAATTAGTGTTAGCGTCACTAGTTTGTCTGACTCGTGTTTGCCGTATATTTGCTAAAGTTGAAACTAAAATAATATAATAATATTTGAGGTTTGCTCTGGATAATGTTTGCTTTAAGATTTATTAATTTGCTAAAACGATAAGTTTAATAAGGTCATAATAAATGTCTAATTTTCATCCTCTTTTTCGGGTTTTACTCGGTTTCTTCACGATGTTTTCCTTCACTGTTTTGAGAGCGTGGTGATGAAATTATTTACAAAAAAACTTTTTAACAAAAAATTAAACCGCCGAAAAACTGAAAAGCATTAAATAATAAACCTTAAAATTATGAGTCGGCGCTTTGAGTGTTCCTTGTTCATTGATTTTTCAGCGCCGACTCAAAATTTTAAGGCTTATTATTTAATGCTTTTCAGTTTTTCGGCGGTTTAATTTTTTGTTAAAAAGTTTTTATTTTATGATTTTTTGTGGCTTTAATGTACTAATAATACTTGGCAAGGTATACCCTATCCAACAATAAAAGAATTATCAAAATCGGACTACTCTGTACAAAGTTATGCGTGTTTATACGTTACAATCAGTGAGTGAACAATCAATCATCCCCTGTTTTCCAACCCTTAGGGTTCGATTTTGTTTGTCAAATTTATATGGGACCACCTTGGGAGTATACCCTTTCCAATAGAAGAAGAATTGTCACAATCGGACCACTATGTAAAAAGTTGTGAGTGTCAGTGAGTGAACAATCAATCATCCCCTGTTTTCCAACCCTTAGGGTTCGATTTTGTTTTCCAAATTTATATGAGACCACCTTGGGAGTAAACCCTTTCCAATAGATGAAGAATTGTCACAATCGGACCACTATTTAACAAGTTATGCGTGTTTATACGTTACAATCAGTGAGTGAACAATCAATCATCCCCTGTTTTCCAACCCTTAGGGTTCGATTTTGTTTTCCAAATTTATACGGAACCACCTTGGGAGTAAACCCTTTCCAATAGAAGAAGAATTGTCACAATCGGACCACTATGTAAAAAGTTGTGAGTGTCAGTGAGTGAACAATCAATCATCCCCTGTTTTCCAACCCTTAGGGTTCGATTTTGTTTTCCAAATTTATATGAGACCACCTTGGGAGTAAACCCTTTCCAATAGATGAAGAATTGTCACAATCGGACCACTATTTAACAAGTTATGCGTGTTTATACGTTACAATCAGTGAGTGAACAATCAATCATCCCCTGTTTTCCAACCCTTAGGGTTCGATTTTGTTTTCCAAATTTATACGGAACCACCTTGGGAGTAAACCCTTTCCAATAGAAGAAGAATTTTTACAATCGGACCACTATGTAAAAAGTTGTGAGTGTCAGTGAGTGAACAATCAATCATCCCCTGTTTTCCAACCCTTAGGGTTCGATTTTGTTTTCCAAATTTATATGAGACCACCTTGGGAGTATATCCTTTCCAATAGAAGAAGAATTGTCACAATCGGACCACTATGTAACAAGTTATGCGTGTTTATACGTTACAATCAGTGAGTGAACAATCAATCATCCCCTGTTTTCCAACCCTTAGGGTTCGATTTTGTTTCTCAAATTTATATGGGACCACCTTGGGAGTATACCCTTTCCAATAGAAGAAGAATTGTTACAATCGGACCACTACGTAAAAAGTTATGCGTGATCATACATAAAAAAAAAAAAAAAATAAAAAAAAAAAAAATATACGCGTCGAATTGAGAACCTCCTCCGTTTTTTTTCGTCGGTTGAAAAGTAAAATGCCTCGCCGTACGAGCCCAGGTGGGTTCGAACCTGCAACTTATAACTCGTAAGTCACGGCAGATACCATTGGGCCACCACTGCTCTCATGTATGTATGTTAGTAGCTTTACAGAATACTATGACTTATTTACTTACTGGATACGGAAAGCGGAGGACAGAGTGTTGTGTGGCAACAAAGGAGAGGCCTATCTTCAGCCATGGACTGCGACAGGCTCAGTTGAGTGATTGACTATGACTTAAACATCTAAGTTACTATTAGTGGGTAGCTGGCATTAATATATACATTGCTGTATTTCATATTGACATTAGTATTGTATTTCGACTTATTCTGTGTGTAGACATGCAATGTAATGACTTTAATTTTAATTACTATTTATTATTAATTATTTTGTATTGTGTATAATGTAATTCTTTACTACTGTTTTATTGTTCAGGCTTATTGTATTTATTTTATCATTGAGACTTGGCTGGCTTTATACTTCATACAAACATTTGTACGCCCAATGGCATGACATAGCGCACTTTTTATTTTCTTTAAATATCATCATTATTGTACCTGTGTTAAACAAATGAATTAATGACTTCTGACTTAATAGTGAGACATAGGACAATCCTGCCTGTCGAGCAATTATAACCAGGAGACCGACTTAAACCTATCCTTTTAATCACCCCAATTCTAAAAGTTGGCACAACATAAACTGCCCGAAACACAACTAGTGGACGGACCAGCAGTTCACGTTAAATTAATCATCCCAGATTCGATTGTACAGTCACCAACAGAAAGCGGTAATTACCAAAGTGACATGTGACACAAAGCCTCTATGACATTGATGTGTACAATTGAACTAAAAACACCAAAATTTCAATGCAGATTTGCAAATGAAATGCATTCGAATTAAAACTCTATAGGTTTGGAAATAAAATAGCTGGGTTTATTGAGGAAGTGAAAATTAAGAACGTATATGCAACTGACAATTTACAATTGGATTGGCTCAAAATGTTGGTTGAAATTAGTGATAATAGGTTTTTCGTTATGTTAATGCTATTTGGATTTGTGCATAAAATTGATAAAAAAATGTTGGCCGATTGCTTGATCGAGTTTTTGAGTTTAGTGTCATTACAGAGCCTTGTTTTGTAAAACACACCTCTCCTTATTGTTTATTCTGAGGATACGAAATCTTGATTACAAAACCAAATTTTAACACTGTCCCTTTTCTTCCAATGTTAACAACACGATCTCACTCCATAAGGAAAATCTCTATAATATAATGCAAACGCTCCCAAAAACATATCATTCAAGTTCGAACAAACATTCTTCAATTCAAAACTATCCCTCTCGAAGAAAAAAGCCCGGTAAATCAAACAAAATCACTAAAATATCAACCTCCAAAAACGTATAAACGTTCCGTAAAGAAAGGGGCAAAGTGTAAGTCGGACACACGAAAACGGGTTCCTTCATTCTTTCTATTTAACCCGTAAACTGGTAATGTGAAGTGAAGGGAGCACAGACTGCCGGGGTCGCGTGATTGTTTGAAAGAGATACCGTAACCCTGGCACATGGGCAACTGATGGAACACGGGTGGGTTTTAGTCAGTAAAAATCTGACACGCCCTCCCGCTCCGCCCAGAGCGGGCGAAGTCATTTGATGATTTCCCGTGCTGAAAAAAAAAAAAAAAACAAAAAAAAAGCGAGCACAGACGAAGTAAAACCACTAAAACTATTAATGTGTGCACAATGTATAACCCGTATAATGTTGACATTCAATATATTCTAGGGCCACCAGTAACATTCACAATACGGGGCTATTATAGTTGAAATTGTATTACAGTAGGACTTTATTCCTTACTGCTGTGAACCGTGGAGGAACAAAAGAGGTGAGAACTTAAGAGGTTACCTAATCTAATCTAATCAAACTAACCTGTATTGTCCCACTACCGGCAAAAGCATCCTTCTCTCTTCTCCACAGAATTCTGTCTTTTGCTAGTGCTGGCCAGTTTTTTCGGTAGGAGTCAAGCTCGTCCCGCCATTTTTGTCTCGGCCTGCGGCTATGGCGTCCTACAAGCTACCTAAGAATAAAATGAAACAAATGAAAAATTGACAATAATTTGACAATGAAATTATTACAATTATAACTAATATCTTATTTATTGCCACTAAGGGGACACTCCATTTAGTAGCTTAGTGGTACTTATTAAGTAGCACTAGTGCTAATAGTAGTTACTAAGTACTAATTATGGAAGAGGCAGCTATGTAGATTCTATTCCTCTCCTTTTTTCTGATAATTTTTGATGTTAGAGATAGCTGCTTTTAATGTTCCAATTGAAATGTAGAATTTTCTTTGTAGACAATGACTTTTTTTTAAACTACCCTATGACAGACACACCTACGAACGGACAGACAGATGACGCAGGCCTACTAAAGTGGATTCCGTTTTCAACCATTGCGTACGCAACCCTAAAAAGGGGCCACGGCTATTTGACCCCCGAAATGGGATACAGGATAAAGGAATAAATCAGAGGGAAGATATGCGGAGAAATCTTCCGGGATAACTTTCGAGAGACGCGCTGAAAAACCGTGTACGTGTTTACGAATATATCATGTTTTTGGAAGTTAAAGGGTTGGAACATTTCCTTCTTTGTTTGAAAAGAGGTTTCTTCTTGCAGTAAAACTGAAGGTCACTTCCATACACTCTTTCTTATCTTTATATATAATTCTACGTGTGTATGTCACTGAACTCCTCCTAAATGGCTCGACCGAATATTTTTTTTTTGTATGCGTTTGGGTGGCACCCTGGTTGGTTTAGATTCACTATTGGATCTGGTAGGTGGCGCTGCTATCGAGTTCTAGGAAACAGGACAATGTCTGTACGGTCACCTAGTAGATTTATAGATATGTAGTGAAAGAGGCAAAAAGTGACTGGTTTTAACTGATCTGTACCATAGCATCAATGGTAAATCAAACCCTGATATTATTAAAACGAATCAGTTTATTTAAGTAGATTTCTAGTAATATTATCATCTTGCCGAGCCCTTTCCTTGCTAAGATGTGGTCGGTGGGAGCCAGTCAAACCGAATGCAGCTAAATATCAGTATTTAACCTGGAGTAACTACCAATCTGACCTCCACAACCATATTACTGGGTAATACAATACATCTCGAAGTTCCTGTCTCTGATAACCCGTAACGACTGTCGAAGATCTACGACCGACAGCCAGGACCGACGGTTTAACGTGCTTTCCGAGGCACGTAGGAGTCATGGTATTTAAAGATAGTCCCAACCACGGCAAATATAGCTTAACCTGATCAATACTGCCTAGCCACAAGCCCTCCATTTCTAGTAACATCCAAAAAATATTAATTTAGGAGCAAAATTCCGCATACTAATAAAACATGGCCATATAATTTTAATTAACAAACAGTACCCTAAAATGTAACCGAAACGATACAACTAGCGTAAATCCGTTTCGTAACGTTTGTCGTAAAATAATCCGATCCCTTATCCCCTGCTCCCCCCTCCCCCCGTGTATCCTACGTTGGCTGTCAACCCCATTACTCGTACTTAGCTACTAAATAAAATAAATACGGATTACGGGAATGTCTCCTTAAGTGTAGTGATGTAAAGATGTCGATACCGAACAGTATTTTTAGGAATAGATGCCAAATTTATCTTATTGGTTTTTTTTTTTGGATTACGGGTTTGTTTCAGCTAAGGAGCCAAATTCTATTTTTGTATTTATACTTAATATTAATAATACGAAACTATATTTATATTTAATTTATATAATTTCGTATTATTCAAAGAAGTATAATTATTCATTTAATCGTATAATTTTTTAAACGGTTTTTTTACCAATTTCGAAAACGAAAGCAAAGCAATCCAGTCCAATACCATAATGTAAATGTCAGTGTCATTATCAGATTTGAACAAAGGTGGATTGATGAAATTGATTTTCGATTTCGATACCCAAATTGTGAGTAAAGTATTGCCAGCTAATTTAATTTTACTCTGTTTAAGTATCTATTACGTGTTATATTATTTGGTACAACATACAGAATAATATATTAAGGCCAACATTCAAAACTGGTCAAAACGTTGAATACTGAATTACTTATGGTGGTTTACTCAATGGTACCCTCTTTGACCAAAACATCGACATCTCAGACCTCTCACAGACACAACACTATTACAAGCATGGGTAATTTTTTTATATTTCCCTCCGGCTTTCTGTTAGCGTGTACATCAATTCCCGCATTACTGCTGAGACCCTAACCGCTGTGTCGGGATACTAATGAGTCTTGTTCTTCTTAATTAGTGGGTAATATCCATAGTAATTATTACGCTTTATGTAGTTTTATTTATTTGGGTAAATAATGTTGGTACAAGCGGAGGTGTCCTTGTTTTTTGGCACTATTTGTTTTCTGTTTGTTTATGCGGTTGTATAATTTCTAACTTGACGAATTATTATCATGGATACCCTTACGCATATCCACATTACAGGGGCCCGTGCCTAGAACAAAATAGCCGCAAGGGTCGATGGATCTCGAGATCGTTCTGAAATACCTAAAGCTGTATTAATGCGTCATGAGCTTGATGTCTGGTACTATAGAAGTATACCTACACCCTTTTTCAACATTTTTCATTTACTTCATTCAAGACATTAGGTTCCACGAAAAACATTTGTCAGAAAAACGCATGTTTCTTATAGGTATACCTACGTATACACATGCCTACGTATTTGTGATAGATCCAGGAAAAAGTGTTATTAAGATCCAAAGCAAACGTCTGTGCAAAGGAAGCTAGGTACTCTGCTGTCATGAACTGCCATCGTATCGCGTTACCTGTGCTGTGTGCTAGAGTTAAAAGTCGCGTGCATCGCTCTGATCGACACTTCCATTGTAAATAGATCTAAACCATATACACCATTTGCAGCAGTAAAGGTTGTCAGTAAAAGACGACCTTATTTTGTAAGTACTAGTTGGTGATAAAGTGTTATGTTTATTAATCTATAATTTTATAATCGTTCTTAAGGAGTAAATGCGTTGGAGCTGATCCATACAATTTTCTGTTTTATTTTAAAATGACGATATTCTATAGCAGACTATTAAATACGACAGTGTGAAATAACCGTAATAATGTTAATATGATTGGTGTGTAAGGTGAAATGGTGGTTTTAATTCTGCTGCGTCCCACAGACACATTACATACCAATTAACCTGTCACAGAATCTACATTTACAGAAATTTGGGACACGCTCTCGACTTATGAAGAAATCTGATCTCCGAATATAAGATACTAGCTTCTACCAGCGGCTTCGCCCGCGTATTATATGTATAAACCTTCCATCTACTAAAAAAACCGTATCAAAATCTGTTACGTAGTTTTAAAGATCTAAGCATACATAGGGACAGACAGAGAGAAGAGACTTTGTTTTATATTATTTAGTGATTGAATGTAAAATTCTAAGTTAGCTGCCACTGTACCCACAGAATTAATAAAATTGTGACACGGCTCATAAACAATAGTATAATTTTAGTATTTAATAAAGTATTCCATCATCTTGCTATTGTGATTTCTTGGTGACAACAAAAACATCCACAAATTACTTATTGAAAGATTGAAGATTTGAAATAAATTAAATAAACTTTGAAAAACCGGGTTGTAGTAAACGCTTTGGAAACATATCCTGACTATGATGATCACCATCATCTGCCTTACCATTATCCATGAGGTCGGCTTCCAGTCTAAGCGGTTCTCTGTTCCGATACTCAGGCAATTGAACATCGTAAAGGGCAGGTCTCTCCCTCACTTCAAGAATAAACTTTTCAATGTCAAACATTGTACTTATATTGTTTAAAAAGCTTGTCGATACTTAACGTCCTTGCTTGGCGAGAGGCAACGCTGATATGACGCTACGTTTGACAGCGCGCCCGCCGCGCGCTCGCTGCGAGAGCGCCACGTTCTGCGGCGAGCGCGCGGCGTGCGCGCCACCAATAGCGAAGATACCGCGGCGATACGACGACGTTACGCGCGCACATTGCCTCTCGTCGCATCGCCGCGATAACATCGCCGTGTGGAGACGCGTTCATAGAGAGTGTATAGAAATACGTGGCACGACAATATTATCTCCGCGATTCTCTCGCTCGTGGAGACAGCCCCTTAGGGACACCTATGTCCAAGAAAAGATGACGTGAAGATACTACCTATCTGACCTCCACAACCCAGTGACTGGGTAAGACTATATCTCTTGGTACTTTCGGGTTTCTGACACATCGGCAACGCATCCCACCATCTTTCTTACAGATTTTCAATAACTCGTAAGTATTCCATTTGTCTCCACTCCAATCCACTAGAAACATAACCTTCTTTCTGGGTCAGTCGCATAAAAACTCTCAACCATCTCAGTTGTCATCAAATCGTCTTCAGCTTTACATGCTCTCTCGGAGGGTAGATCTGAAAAATTGCTCCGTCTGATAGCTCATCGATCATGGCGGTGACTTGCAATACACTGATGGGCTATTAATGTGAGCTATGTAGCTTTGTTACAATTTGTACGATATTTATGGCGTTCGGATTGAGATGTGAGGATGTTTTGGTGTAAATACTCTGAATATTTGGGTGTTTTTATTTTGGTCTGCTCTTATTATTAACTAGTGATCGCCCATTGGTCGAAATTCGACCGTACTTCATTTGAATAGAAATACATTATTCAATGATAAAATATAATTATATGTATAATAATATTTATAAAAAATAATATGGTTATATTTGACATTCAGTAACACTAATATTAAAGACAGATATTCTCGATTGGATCACAGATTTGGACTAGAAACAAAAGGATATCTATGCATGTGTGTATTAAATACACGGTAATGAATAGTAGTGTGTGTAACGTGTTATTTATTGAAAATAATATATTTTAACGCTTAATTTAAAAAAAAAAATATTAGCATTCATCACTTTTTCTCTGTATATACTATAAGTGTGCAAAATTTCATACTCCTCCGTCCGCCCAATTTTCGTAAAAAGGGATCCAAAGTTTTCGCTTCACGTATTAATATATAGATAAACTGAAGGTCAAGGGGTCACTAGTTGCCGATTCCAGCTTAGTAGGTACCGGTTGAGAAGAACGGATAAGATACCCCATGGACATTAATTAAATTAAAATATTGTTACAAAAATTAGTTCATATCTTTATTTATCTTTATTTGTATGCATATCTTTGGTTACATCATTGATATTGAAACTATATATGTGAGAACGATCTAGAACAACATACACTTTGAAACATCCCTAATTAAAATGTAAAACAAAAAAAAACTGATATTAAAATAAGAATTTTAAATAGATCCTATAACAAACGGAATCACATCATTGCTAAAATTAACAAGTTTACTAGTGGGATCCCAGACCACTTTTACAAAAAGATTTCAAAATTACTTCCGCTAATTGCACAAAACTGCAGCGTGTATTTAACGTTCACATTCAGCTAACTTTCGTCTAGTCGTCCGGTTATTTCATGATTTGTTCAGATCCGGTCTGCCGGACGCGGCCGGACGTAGGACCTCCGGCCGATTCCCATTTCGTGAAATGCAACTACGATTCAATGATAAAATTATTGGAGATATTCGCTGCAGGAGTTCATACAGCCTCTTTGAGAAAATGTTTAGATGGTGGAGCGAGGATTAAATCAACATTTGATCGGACTGAAAATAATCGCTTTGCTTCGGTACACAATGTTTAAAAATAGTTTCATTTTTATTAGAAATAGGTAAAGTAAATGCAAGGAGAGAAGGCCCTTGTTGCATGATCCTTGACGTCCATTAACTTTTTGTTCCTTTTTGGCATCTTTCTTCTTTCTTTCTTTCTTTCTTTCTTTCTTCTCTTGTACACAAAATGAGTCAAAAGTGAAACAATAATCCACTAGTGAATATTATATGATTATACATATTTACCCTAATTATATCCTGATTTTTGCATAGGCCACATAACTTCGAAATGATTTCATGTCATGTCGATAAAAATACAAAATTTGATCCACATATACTTAACTTCCTACTCTGAAATTCTCGCAAATAATTCAGAAATCAGTACGAAACGCAATCGTACACTTCGGTGCAATAAAACAGGGAACGAGAACTCCGTCTATACTATTACTATTCAGAGCGAAGTTTGTGAGAGATGCTCCACCGTTTTAAAATTCACAGCACGATACCGCAGGTGTACCCAATTGTACTATCGCTCGGGTCACTGAACACGCCATGAAATACTGTATAGTATTTTTGAACGCATCTGTATTTATTTGTTACGGAAGTTTAAAGGCTTGGCCGTTATGAAATTTGGTGTAACATTTTTATCGTTTTTTTGTATGCTTTTTTTATGAGTCTGAATTTTATGTTTGAATACTGCGTACTTACTCTGTGACTAAGAATAAATTGGATGTGTTACTTTACTTACTATTTTACTCAGCCCAAAGACGTCCACTACTGGACATATGCCTACCCCATTTGGCGAGGGTTTGACATAATCGCCAATCTTGGCAGGCGGATTGCAAAATGCTTAGAGAACGCTGCTTTCCATTCTCTAGTAAGTCCCTTAGTGGCCTCTTACGACACCCACAGGAAGAAATGGGGTGGTGCTATTCTTTATAGAGTAGATTCAACTTTTGCTTGATATAACATATTCACTGGTCCGATTTTGCTATCTACATGACCTCTATATCTTTCATATAACCATCAATTATAACCATGACGGCGTTCCATTAATATCAATACGTTAATTAATATATTACATTGTGTAGATATGTAGCATATATCTTTAGATTTATTTGTATTAATCTCCATATTGACCGCGTCATTGGTTTAGTGGTGACAAACGCAGCTGAGAGCAGTGGTTGCCCGGTTGTATTGGCCCCGACTTAAGGCTTGTAGGTCGTGAATTCAAAACCTTTTGGCAAGCCCTTTATGCATTTAATTTCATCTCCACTGTTCTCAAAACGATAAAGAAAATCATCGTGAGGAAACCGGCATGACCTCAAAACAAAAATTCGAAGACATGTGGCATCCTCAACACTGGGCCTTCATGATGGATTGCAGCCACTACCTCGCACGGAAAAGAGGCCTAGTGTGTCCCTGTAATGGGAACAATATTGGCTGATTATGCTAAGCACAACTGCTTAGTATAAGTAGAGTCCTGGTTTCGACATCTGGGTCGTCATTAGTTGTAAATAAGAAATTATCAGTAGCAACTCGAAGTTTGGATTTATGCCTGATCTGTGATAAAATCATGTCGACACTTGAAAGGCAAAATTGACTAAGCGCCATTGGGGCCCTATGGTGCTAAATAAATTTTGCCTTTCAAGCGCCGATATTATGATTTACATGGTGATAGGATACTCCTTATTTCAGGGGGTTTCTAATATAGCTGACAAGATCTAGGGTAGATTTTGCCTACCCTTGTGGAGAATGCAGGCGAGATGTTGAGCTAAGTAATGTAATATCCTTCTTTACATGCCTACAGTCACCTTTTACTAATAAAACAAAGATACGCTTCCAACCTCGACCTTCTAACACTACTTAACAATGTTTAAAGTCAAGATAAAAACCCCAGAAAGCATTTAGACTACAATTTTCTTTCATCCTTACGTAACAGTGTAATGTGACGAGGCATAAAACAATCTAAGCCGAGTAAACTCCATGTAATGTAAGAAAACATACTAAAAGTATATTAGTTTAAGTAAATTACAGTGCCGTTCGTTCGACCCGCAGTGTAAATAGCCACCTGCAAGTCTTGCAACCGCATTATACAAATGAGTGTATATTTCTTTGCTTGTACTGTGCAGTGCAGGCCAAGGAAATGTGGAACGTGAATTTTTAATCACGTTGACTTCCTATTAGTGTAAGTGGATTTAGATTATGTAAGTTTAGCTAAGATTCTAGTCATGCATAAAAAATGCCGCTAAGTGGTAAGTACAGTTAATTTGTACATCTCGTTTATTAATGAAAATTAAGCTGAGACTGACTTAAGTTGACAGCCAACTGTATTTAAAGCAGAAACAAGATTTTTAACACGCTTTTTCAGTATAATATGTAATTAATGTATGTATGTAATTGAATCTTTGAACGTTATTTTCACCCCTTCAAAATGTCGTATTAATTTGAAACTGCGCACTTTTCAGAGACTGATGACAATACAATAATTTCATAAAATTGTGCCATTATCGCCAACCCGCCTGCCAAGCGTGGCGATTATGGCAAAGCCCCCAAATTGGGGGAGGCCTAAGTCCAGCAGTGGACGTCTTACGGCTGAAATGATGATGATGTGCCATTATTCTGACTATAAAAACAAACAAAAAAATACGCTTTTATATTTTTTTTTGCCGAAGTAAAAACAAAACAAAACTAGATAACAGAAACGAATGGAAATAAAGCGTAGGATTCTTGATATCTATTAAAAATACCTACCTCAAAAAGCACTACACCTTTTTTTCCTTTTTCTACTTCTTTTTAAATTACTACGTTTTCTATGAAAGCGTGTTTTTTAAAACTATTATTTTGTTCCTTCGTTTTTAGATATGATTTGTAAAAGCAAGTTTCGCGTGTTATGGATACCAACAACGGGTTCAATATTGGGCTGCATCGAGCATTATCAATCCAAGCTCGTCAATTTCTTTTGCCAACTGGGTAGTGAACTTTGTATTTCTTGAAAACAGCAGGTAAATTCACAATAAACCTTTTAGATTAACTTTAAATAACTTTTACCGAACAAAATCATATAGACCTACATATAAATATTTTGTCTTCAATTTGAGGCAAAATTTCATTTTTGCAACTGTAGTGTTGCTGCATAAGCCTAAATAAATAAGCTCGCCGGCTCGTATCTCGGCCCAGAACTAATATCAGCGTTGTGTAAACACAGTGCGCCAAAATTGCTGAAATTGCGCCTGGGGCGATACTTTTGCAAGTAAGTGTACGGAGTGTGGAAGATGGGAGGCCAAGTCGAAATGGCTTCTTGGTTTTTCCTACGTTTGAATTTTTAAGGTCCAATGGCTGTGAGTTACTGGGTTTCCTGTTGGATGTTAGTACTCCTACTTGTTTTTCAGTGTGCTGCTAGCAAACAAAGTTTTGCCGCTCCTGCCTGGTGCAGCGCAAATACATACATCCAAGCTCTGGTTTGAATTTTGTTAATTTTGATGGACGTGGAACTAGTTTTGTGAGGTTTTATTAAAGTGCTTTTTGTTTACATTTCAAGAAATAATATATATGTTTTTTTTAAATATACAAATTAGGTTCATAAACTAGTCACACTTGATTATACAAGCACGTATTTAGAATTGGAATTATACCACCTTATCCAGAACGTATCTTATATCAATATGCAGAATTATACTCACCAATCTCACAATATTGTCGTAGTTAAATGTAAAAATTCAGTTCACCCTTATTTCACCACTGATTTTGCGTCACTGTCAAAATAAAAGTGATCTTTGTTTTTGTTACATTAAGGTTGTTTTTGGTTGGCTGCCATTAACAAGTCTGTCAATATCAAAATGATCTCTATAGTTGTTAAAATAAGGTTGCTGTTGGGTTGCTGTCAGAGGTCAGCTATGTCAGAGGTAAAATGACTATGATCAGACGGTAATTGCTGATACTGTATGGCCATGGTCTTATTTTAAGTACGATTTTTTCTTCTTCGTGTTGCTGGCACGATATTTATAAAAATTTGTTGGCCCATAAGTATATGGAGGAAAAGCATCCTCCCATAGTTTTCAATGGACATCTACCAGGTTACGAGGTAGAAATGTTGTCGATTTCAAGAGGCTGTGCTGTGTACCTCATTTTTAGGGTTCCGTTGCCAAATGGCAAAAAACGGAACCCTTATAGATTCGTCATGTCTGTCTATCTGTCTGTCTGTCCGTCCGTCCGTATGTCACAGCCACTTTTTTCCAAAACTATAAGAGCTATGCTGTTGAAACTTGGTAAGTAGATGTATTCTGTGAACCACATTAAGATTTTTACACTAAAATGGAAAAAAAAAACAAAAAAATTGGGGTTCCCCATACATAGAACTGAAACTCAAAAAGTTTTTTTTCATCAAACCCACACGTGTGGGGTATTTATGAATAGGTCTTCAAAAATGGTATTGAGGTTCCTAATATCATTTTTTTCTAAACTGAATAGTTTGCGCGAGAGACACTTCCAAAGTGGTAAAATGTGTGTCCTCCCCCGTAACTTCTAAAGTAAGAGAATGATAAAACTAAAAAAATTATATGATATACATTACCATGTAAACTACCACCGAAAATTGGTTTGAACGAGATCGAGTAAGTAGTTATTTTTTAAAACGTCATAAATCGTAAACCGCAATTTACCTTTCATTCAATCAGATGAAATATAAAATTAAAAAAAAATACATTTATTTTCATAAACATAAACCTTGTGCATAAACCGAGAATACCTACAGGTTTGTACGGAACCCTCGGTGCGCGAGTCCGACTCGCACTTGGCCGGTTTTTTAGAAGTTGCGTTGGTAGTAGGGCCTGAAGTAGTATTCTGTAAAAATCTTACCGTGATAACTTAGATAAAGTGAGTTTGAAGTGACCTGTCATTATTGTTAATCCCTAGCATTCGATGCAATGACAGCCCACTTCTCGGTTACTGCACCTGTCTTCTCGCGGTGAGATTTTATCAGACTAGACGGCTGGCTGGGGTGTCTAGTGTCAGACTCCTGTTTGTGTCTCTACACTGCGCTTGCAACTTTTAAGCACTTCGCTGAGCACCAAGGGTTCGTCCAATTAAAAGGCAAGAAAAAAAATTAACAAAAGAAAGAATGTCATTACAACCAGGAACAAATTAGCGAAACTGTAACAAACGTCGTCCCATTAAGAATTACCAAAGAATTATTCCTAATTAAACTTTTGTAAAGGGCTAAACGTTATGCAATCCTCCACTTACTTCCAGTCTAAGAACTTTTAAATGTAAAATGGTTTTGTGGAATAAATTCGTTTTACGACATTCAACTCTAGCTTTGGTTTTAAGAAAATTGTGAAACAGTGAGTGATGTCGCCGACATTCTTGTGAGATGGAGTGAAATTGCATTCTGAAGCTTCGGAGTTATTGTTCTGTCAGTTGATATTTAATTTTACATATTCTTGTACCTACTCGGGTATAATAAAATGTTTTTGTGTTGGCTTTTGGTTTTAGTTTAACTAAAGATTGATTGTATCCAGATTATTTTGTAAATACATACATAAACTTACACCTTTTACCCACGAGGGTAGGCAGAAACTACAAAATGCCACTTGCTACGATCCTTAGGGACCTCACGGCATACATCTGATCATACACGCACGCCGGTTCTAAATACTACACACTTGGCCTTTCTGAAGAATATGCACACCTGCACAACACGTTTACAGCTAGATGCACAGTTCATCGTTTCAGCCGAAAGACGTCCACTGCTGGACATAGGCCTCCCCCAAGCACCGCCACTTCGACCTGTTCTGTGCCTCCCGCATCCAACGCATTCCTGCGGCCTTCACGAGGTCATCGGTCCATCTTGTGGGAGGCCTTCCAACGCTACGTCTTCCAGTACGCGGTCGCCACTCCAGAACCTTCCGGCCCCATCGGCCATCCGTTCTGCGAGCAATGTGCCCTGCCCACTGCCACTTAAGTTTGGCAATTCTTCGGGCTATGTCGGTAACCTTGGTTCTCCTACGGATCTCTTCATTTCTGATTCGATCGCGTAGGGAAACTCCAAGCATAGCCCTCTCCATTCCTCTTTGGGTGACTTTGAGCCTTCTTATGAGGCCCATTGTGAGCGACCACGTCTCAGTGCCATATGTCATCACTGGCAACACACACCGGTCAAAGACTTTTGTCTTGAGACACTGCGGTAAGTGGGACGAGAAGATGTTGCGTAGCTTCCCGAACGCTGCCCAGCCGAGTCGGGTTCGACGATTGACCTCTTTCTCGAAGTTGGACCTACCTAACTGGACAGTCTGTCCTAGGTACACATATTCGTCCACAACTTCGAGTGTAGCGCCTCCGATATTCATTGGAGTGGGTATCACACGAGCATTGGACATGACTTTTGTCTTGTCCATGTTCATTCTACTGAGGTCATCGAGCATTGTACTGAGGTCCTCCATAGTCTCAGCCATGACTACTATGTCGCCGGTAAATCGAAGGTGAGTAATGTACTCGCCATTCATGTTGATGCCAGCCCCTTTCCAGTCCAAAACCTTGAAGACATCCTCCAGTGCAGCAGTGAACAGTTTCGGAGAGATCACGTCTCCCTGTCTCACCCCTCGCTGCAGAAGGATAGGTTTCGAGGCTTTGTCCTGGAGCCGGACTGACATAGTGGCGTTTTCATACAAACACTTCAGCACCTGGATGTACCGATAGTCAATCTGGCACCGTTGAAGAGACTGCAAAACAGCCCAGGTCTCGATTGAATCGAAGGCTTTTTCGTAATCCACAAACGCTAAGCAGAGAGGCAGGTTATACTCTTCGGTCTTCTGTATAACCTGCCGCAGCGTATGTATGTGGTCTACGGTGCTAAAGCCTTTATGGAACTCGGCTTGTTCGGGAGGCTGGAAGTCGTCAAACCTGCGCGCGAGACGATTCGTGATGACTCTTGAAAACAGCTTGTAGACATGGATCAGAAGTGAGATGGGCCTATAATTCTTACGTAGGATATTGTCACCCTTCTTAAAGAAAAGTACCACGACACCTCTGTTCCATGCCTGTGGCGTTTTGCCCTCGAGTATGACGGAATCAAATAGCTTCTGAAGGGCTTTTAGAACGGGTTTCCCGCCGGCCTTCAGGAGCTCAGCCGTAATTCCGTCATCACCCGACGCCTTGTTGTTTTTAAGCTGCTTCAGAGCCATCCTAATCTCGTACAAGCTGACGTCCGGGATATCTTCAGTGTAGTGTCGAGTCAATCTAGCTCTCGGGTCTTTAGCTAGATTCATAACGGTTTCTGGTGGACGTGTATAACTGTCCATAGAACTTCTCAATCTCTCTTAACAGCTCAGGTTTGGCGGACACGATTCTGCCATCGTTGGTCTTCAGTTTTGCAAGCTGACTCTGCCCATTAGACAGATCTCTTGCAAAGACTTTGGAGCCCTTGTTCCGCTCTATCGCGTCCTTAATACGTTCCGTATTAAAGAGGTGAAGGTCGCTTTTCAAGGACTTAGAGATCCATTTACTTAGATGCCGGTACTCGAGTGCAGCTTCTGAAGACTGCAGGATCATTCCGCGCCTCTGTTCCATGAGCTGTAATGTTGGATCTAAGAGTTTCTTTTTTCTATTCGTACGGCGGGTCTGAAAGAACTTAGACCCAACCGTAGGGAGAGTTTCCACGAACCCATATAATCGTCCACGGAGCTCCCTAGGCACTCAAAACGATTCTGGAGTTCGAGCTGAAACCTCTCGGGGTTCTGAAGTTGGATCGGTGCTGGACGGAGCGTTGATTTCATCAGTCGAGATCTTTCCAGCTTGATATTGATATTCAATGTGCCTCTTACCATGCGGGGATCACTTCCGGTTTTCACCGCGTTGATCACAGAGACATCATTGAATATTTGCTTCGTCGACATAAAGAAGTCAATCTCATTTTTGGTTGCACCGTTAAGACTCTGCCAGGTCCACTTCCTGTGCTCACGTTTTCTGAAGAAGGAATTCATCATAAAGAGGCCTTCCTTCTCCATAAAACTAGCCAGTAGGTGACCCCGGTGGTTCCGACGTCCAACTCCAAATTGCCCCACTCTCAACTCATCATCGCTTCGCTTGCCCAGTTTCGCGTTGAAGTCCCCCATAACAACGGTGAAGTGAGTTTTGGAACCTATAACTCTGGAAATATCCTCATACATGGTCTCCACCTCATCGTCGGGGTGTGTCGAGGTCAGGGCGTACACCTGCATGACCTTCAGCGAATACCTTGCGGATATTCTGAGTATAAGGAACGCCACCCTGGTCGACACACTCTCGATCTTCACAACGTTGCTCACAAGGGACTTATGGACGATGAACCCGACACCACCTTGGGACCACTGGTCGCCCTCCCGGAAAAAGAGCAGGTTTCCGGAATTGAGGATTATCAAGTCCTCCCCCTCTCTTCTTCGTGCTCAATTCTTCCTCGAGCTCGGCGATCTTCTCGTCGGTCCGGAGTGTACGCGTGTTGTACGTTGCCAGGTCCAGTTGTCGGTGGTTGTGGTAGCTGGATTTCTTCCGGGGATTCTTAGCACCCCTTGCCTCACCATGGCCTTGACCGCTACCATAGCCAAGGGTAGGTGGGCCGCCGGGTACTAGGGGCCGTTTTTTATTAGTGCTTGTCATTATTTGGGGGGTGTTTGCCATAATCGCCACGCTTGGCAGGCGGGTTGGCGATCGCAGTGTGGTAGTGTACAATGCATAGAGAACGCTGCTGCCTATTCTCTAGTATGTCCCTTAGTCGCCTCTTACGACACCCACGGGAAGAAATGGGGTGATGCTATTCTTTACGTCCGGCACCACACGATACATAGGTGCACCGATGCACAGTTCAATGGATCATTTTCTGTAGAGAAAAACCGGGAAAAATCTCCATGATTACTTTTTTTTTTCATAATATTGTTTATATTATGGTGGTAATAGGAATTAGAGGATACTCTTTTGGTCCTAGTGGCCAATAAAGAGTTAACGAATGTACCTTCATAAAAAATTCTTACGTTTATTGATCCTCAGCTGTATTCATGTGTGGAACTCTAAATTTGACCCTAAAACAAGACATACCGAGGTTGTGGATGATTGTGCGAGTTAAAGGAAAATTATTTGGTTTTGTTTTTATATGCAAAAACTAAAAGTATTTATATAATCTATACTAATATTATAAAGTAATATTCGTAATGTTAGTTCCTGTGCTGGATGTAATCCTTCCTGTCATCTGTCATATCCTAAATTTTTCAGCATCTAGTGGTGTCTTTATATGTTCATGGAAGGATGCTCAAATAATTCCTTTACCTACAAAGCCTAATCCCTCATCCTTTTCTGAATATCGTCCAATATCTTTCTTACCATTTCTATCCAAAGTCCTTAAACGGTTAATCCACAATCAATTAAGCACTTTCCTCTCCAAAAATAATCTCCTCAACCCTTTCCAGTCTGGCTTTCGTCCTGGTCATAGCACCACCACAGCGCTTCGGAATATTACGGATGATATAAGGTCAGCCATAGAAAACGGTAATCTAACGGTCTTAGCTTTGCTGGATTTCAGCAATGATTTTAATACCGTTGATTTTGATGTTTTGCTTGGTATTCTATGCTCTCTTAATATATCTCCATCAGTAATTGACTGGTTTCGTAGTTACCTGTTCGGTCGTCGGCAACGTATTTGCATTGGTGAGACTTTGTCTTCCTGGAGTAATACTTCTGTCGGTGTGCCACAGGGTGGCGTTCTATCTTCATTACTTTTCACAGTTTTTATTAACTCTATCTCCAACGAACTAATTTCTTCCTACTATCTTTATGTAGATGATTTACAAATATACTCTCGAGCTCCTCTTGGACATCTGTCCGAGGCTATATTGGTGATTAATCGCGATCTAGCCCGGATATGCAGTTGGAGCAAGAGGTATGGACTTAAGGTCAACCCTATAAAGACTCAGGTTATTGTGGTTGGCAGTTCTAGGACTGTCTCAAGAATTGACTGGACGGCTCTTCCCCAGGTTTCCTTTGACAATTCTATTATCCCTTTCAGCGAAAAAGTTAAAAACTTGGGGATTTTCATTGACAAAAACTTCACTTGGACTGCCCAGCTACAGGAAGTTAGCCGCAAGCTATTTGCATCCGCTGCATCTTTGAAGAGACTGCGTAATTTTCTGCCGACTGCCACCAAGATTGCGCTTGCACAATCACTTGCGCAATCTCCGTGAACATCACTGCCATTTTAAACAAACCCTCAGGTCATTCCCATCACTAGTGCGGGCGAGTAATGTAAATGTTACTTTTTATCACGTAACCTCACGTTTGTTTTTTTTTTTACAAAGTTGGAGGCAGAAAGGTTAATTAATTATTTAAAACAGGATAACCAAATTTTTCATCGTTTTGTTCTTTCAACGATAATTCATCCATATTCAAGTGCGTGCCTGGATTCAATGCTTAGAACCTGTTGGTCGAAGCTGTTACCGTTGGGTCAGCACTGCTCCACAGCGCCAATTCAGCTTTCCATGTGTGAGTAAATGAGACGCAGCGAATTGGATCTTTGCCATCATTCAAGACGAATGTGTCGCCTACGTTTTACTATTTACTCACTTCAGTAGTACGTAATATCGTTAAGAACACTGAACTAGTGAACAACTACTTTTGGATTCCTAACTCAAACGTGATGAAGTTATGTCATTGAACTTTTTTCATATTAATTCTCAATTTTTTGGATTTACCGAGGGTATAAGTATAAGTATAAGTATAATTTTATTAAACAAAAAGGAAAAATACAATGCATGTTACGCTTAAATAGCTAAAACGCTTAATAGCTTGTTTTGGTTTTTGATCAAATTGGTTAATCATTAATATTATACGTACAATTTTTCCCTTTGAGCCGGATATGAAGCATCAAGCTATGAATTCATTTCAGGATTCATTGCTGGTACTAAAGGCTGTCTGTTTATTGTCTTAACACTCTTTCTATCATAAACGATAATAGCCAATTGCCCATTATGCCTCTTACATTGAATTCTCATAATAATATCGATAGCAAATGCGTCAGCTTGAGAAAAAGAATACTGAGACAAAAAATCATTCAATTATGTACAAGTTTTATTCCATAATATTGTATTGATTTGTAACTACGATAAAGTACTTAGTGTCAAATGTTTTTTTTTTTTTCTCTACAAATTGATACAATATTACAGAACAAAGATTGTAGACAGTTAAAGGAATCTTTGTTCGTGTGTACATCTGTTTGAGGCCGACTGTACATCAGAGTTGGCTCATCATGTGGTGATGAAGTATGGTCGTTAATAACACGGACAAATCCCGAGCGACTGTGGTCCGACAACTAACCACTACTATGCTTCTGGGCTTAAAATGAGATTTTGTAGTTGAATAAATTTGGTATAGTGTTGTTAACGGAGCTGCACGAAATAGATTGACCTCAGTCGACCGTTAATGTTAAGGTACTTTTGCCAATGTCAGTTGGTAGATGAGTAACCAATCCCAACAACCAATACCTTAGAACTGCACAAAGTTTTCGGCTATCTTTAACACGGGTAGTCAGAGAGCGTACGTCTGATGACTATGTGACAAATGCTTGCACTTTCTAGGCAGGTCCACTCAATCTATGTGGTTCTTTCCTCAAAAGACCATTTCAGTCACCAATCTAAATGGCCGTCACATAATGTGACCAAGATTATGTCTGGACTTTAAAAGAGACTGTGAAATCTGAGTTCGTTTCGGCCTTTCTTCTTAGAGTATTTAGAAAACACCAACCTCATCTAGTTTATAAAAATATGATTTACGTGTAAAAGTGTTTGTGCTAACGTACTTACAAAAATATAATATTATAATTTATGTAATATTTATTTATTTCCTAGTTGGTCTAGTGAACTCTAATGATGGTGTGAAAACGGGAGGTTTGGCATATCATAGTCAGCTTATTATGTTTCCACTGCTAGTACCAAAACTCCATGATTTGAGTTTGGGTGTGATACAATCTACCACGCGGGCCAAGTGCGGGTTGGTATATGCCGCTTTGAACTTTTGGACTCGTAAGCCGGGGCCGTTATCACTGGGTCACCATTGCGACTTCTCTTGAGTTGGGGCCATTACGACTGGGCCACCACTCCAAACGAGTGGGTCTTGGGCACTAATGAGAAAGTCCTTTTGGGTTTTTACACGCTTTATATTAGCCTCACTTGTATGTTTGTTTGTTAGTATGTTTGTATGTCAGTATGTTTGTATGTTTGTTTGTAACCGACTCCTTATAGCGCGATTTTGACTCACTTTAAACGACCAGATTTCATTCAAACTTTGCACACCTGTCAAATACCAATGACAATGCAATAATTTCATAAATTTGTGCCATTATCCTTGCCAGGGTTACCAGGATAGCAAAAAAACTGTCTTCTAAAACTACGCTAACATACGTCTCAAAATTCGAAACACACTAAAAAATAGAAGATAAATATTAGTTTAAAAAACTAAAAAACACGCTTCCATTGAAAATCAAACTAAAAGTAGAAAATAATGGAAAAAAAAATCGTAGGGTGCCTGATCAATAAAAAAATACCTTAAAAAGCACCCCACGCTTTTTTCCATTATTTTCTACTTTTTAGTTTGGTTTCGGACACGTGTTTTTTATTTTTTTTTATTTTCTATTAGGACATTTTCGGTAATAGTTGGATTTGTGCCCTATCAGAAGCAAAAAGCTCGCTTCCAATACAAAATCAATAGTTCTGTCTTACTGTACTGTTCTGCGGGGCTAGCACGGCCTAGTGATCGGATAAGTCACATATTTTATCACAGTTAGGCACCAAAAACCGTGACAAAATGCATGACTCAGGCCCATCACAGAGGCTGTGCTCGCCTTGCAGTAAGATGTGCTTTGTCGTAGTATGAGACGATTCTAACAGTACATAAGAGAGAGTCTTAGACAATCATCTATAAAAAAATCATTTGGCGCGCGGATAAAATCGGAAGTGACACCACCATCTTCAATTCCCAATACATTTCACACAACAATATTTCGCGCACGTTTACCAACAGCGCACCCTTTTCAACGTCATTCGCGCGCCACAAGATTCTTTTAGCAACATAACTGGCGAAAGGATGGCATTCATACAACTCTGTCTATTCCTTCTGAGAATAGGTAGGACATGTATGATGATAAACTAACTCTCTATACGCACGGGTCGATCAATCAGATTAGGCTACGTTTGTCGCGATAGGTTCGTGGATAGGTCACCATCTTTACAGTTCATTAAAGAACTTTAAGCCTTTGGTTCTACTGTCATTAGTCGGTCATTGACAGTCGTTACCGTCGTCAGAAGAGAAAAATTCTCACAACCAATCTTGCCAAGGGGTATCGTGGTACGATACCCGATCGCGCTAAGGTGATCTCATATTCCGTAATTTTATTATGCAACAAGAATTTGACAAGAAGAAAAAAACAAGACAAGGCTTCTATGGTGACACACATTGCACTCAAAGAAGTTTGCATACACAAATAGTGCAGGCTGCATGCATTACCTTTATCAACTCCATGTAAAATGCTGGCATTTACCTGCAAAGCCTTGGCGATGGTGAAGACTAGTGAAGACTATTTTGCTAGACAGTCGTTTTAGTATAGTACCTATGATTCGTAGTAGTGGCATCTAAATCAGCTCATACAAAACGAGTTAATATTTTATTTGGTGTGTGAATGCTCGGTTTTGTGATCGTCTTGAGACCAATTTAGATGAAGGTTCGAATATTTATCGAAGATCTTCGAATGTTTGGTTACCATGTTTAAGTTAGATCCGTTAGTGTTTGCGTGGCCCTAAGGTTGCATAGGCTTCTAGGAATCTACGTATTTGCGTTTACTTGCAGATGCTGCTTTGATTACACGGAGTAAACGTAGATTCTAACCTTTTTTTTCTTTCGTTTTCCTTCTCATATTTAATATTATTATGTTGTATAAGACACTGAAGCTTTTGTATCTTTGGATCGTTTGAAAACATGAATTTAGAAACTGATTGTCTAAATTCATGCCCTCGGAATATGATAACCAAAAAATAAACATTTTTACGAAGGGTTTCTTTAGCTTCAAGTTTTTTGCCAAGTTTTATTGCCATCCCGGGTAGAATCTGGATGAGGTTGCCACCGGAGCGTAGGGGCTAGCACATGTAAAGAGTCATGCCCAGCGTTGGGTGAAGTTGGGTTGTAGATGATGTTGATACCTTTTTAGAAAAAACTCTTTGGGTTTAATTTTTTTTGCTTATGGCTTTAATTGTCACATTAAATGTCAACTTATAATTTGATAACTCTAGAAAATATCAACTCAGAATAGGTATTTGACATTATTTGATAAAAATATAACCATGAGACACGCAACAACAAAGGCACATAATGTGTCCTATTCGAATTTTGATTTAAATGTCGCCAGCCTTCAGTCACTGGGTCCTGGCGTGAAGTATGAGGATCCAAGATTTCAGTTGAATTTAGTTCAGAAGGTTAGTACATATTTCATTTGTATAAAATGATCTTCTGCCGACTCTGAACCATGTCTCATTTGCTGTAAGGTAGCAATTAATAATAGTCCATGTCTATTGGCCATGGCTACAAATATCAACGTAGACTAGCCTTCGTCGCAGAAGATATTATAGTACTTATACAAGTCTGTATGCAGACACAGGCGCACTGTCTTTCCTCAATGTCATAGTCATGGATGGCTATACGCCAAATGGATGGATGGCTAAATGCCTGGAGGC
This sequence comes from Aporophyla lueneburgensis, assembly GCA_932294355.1. Taxonomy (NCBI): domain Eukaryota; kingdom Metazoa; phylum Arthropoda; class Insecta; order Lepidoptera; family Noctuidae; genus Aporophyla; species Aporophyla lueneburgensis. The sequence goes on along the minus strand of OW028737.1, from coordinate 31,544,395 downwards.
TTTATTTAGGTTTTAAGTTCTGTTTACGTTTTTGTTTTATTATTTCAGCTTGAGTTTAGTTTTCAATGTTTTTGTTGGCATATTGGCGTATGCTAGCTGACATATGGCGAATAATGTATGTTTTGTTTTATAATATAAATTACTTACACAATATTGTATAGAATCAAGTTCTTCTAACTTAACAGACAGCTGTGCTGCTGGGGAGTTTCCCACTTCTTCTTCCCAGCTAAAGCACTAGGAAGTGTCGAAGGGCGGGCGTTTTGGGGGGACTGTCTTGTGTAACTTTGACGTTCAAAAAGTGCTGACTCTCAGCCTAGTTTGAATAAATGACTTTTGATTTTGATTTTTGATTTTAACACGACTAGAGAAAGACCAGGCATAGGACCAATGGCTTCACGTGCTTTCCAAGGCACAGGGGAATCACGCCGACCGACAAGTTCCGAACTCCGCGCTGTTACTAATGAATTCATATTAGAAATAACACTTTAGAATCGAGCCTAGGACCTCGACACTCGCACTTACAATAGTGCAGTTAAGGCTAGCAGTTTGGAAGAAACCATACGTTAGCGGTCATCACCGCTTTACACATCTACAATACTAGATAGTCTTTTAGGTAGGAGTCTAACTCGTCACGCTATCTCCTTCGTGACTTACCGCGTTGTCGATTCCTGTTGTTCGTTACTTAATCCTTGGCTACTTTTTTCCCTATTCTGATTCGGCTTGCAGAAAATGTGGCCTGTCCAGTTCTACATTATATGATTGTAGTTTATTTTTTACAGAAAGAACTGCCTTCTGAGCGCCCTATCATTGAATCAACTAAGTGTGAAAGACTGGCATACTACAGAGCCTTCACTTCGACGCAATCCAAAACAGAGATAGTTACATCACGACAGCAACATATTAAAATGTAAGACTGATCTAAACGATCTTAGGTTAATTGTATCTAGTAGGGAACGAGCTCTTTGTTCTGGAGGTGGTTTGGAATAATACCATAGTACTAAATAGATGGGTCTTAACAATGTCCTAGTTTAGGCCGAAAAAATCCACTGGATGCGGGAAGCACAGAACTAGTCGAAGTGGCGGAGCTTGGGGCAAGCCAATATCCAGCAGTGGACGTCTTTTGGTTGAAATGGTAATCATTACGAAATAGAATTAAAGATAATAATTTTCGGTATTCCCAAACAATAGGCAACATAAATCTATACTAATACTATCTATACAAATAAATAAAATTGGAGTGTCTGTTTGTAATATTAAGATAACCACTTTTTACTAAGTGTATATGGATGTATACACGGTACATATACCAAAACAACATTTTTTTACAATTTTTGTCTGTCTGTCTTTCTGTCTGTCTGTCTGTTTGTTCCGGCTAATCTCTGAAATGGCTGGACCAATTTTGACGGGACTTTCACTGGCAGATAGCTGATGTAACAAGGAGTAACTAAGGCTACTTTTATTTAAGAAAAAATCTTTTCTTTAAAAAAAAATACCTGCGCTAATTTCCGACATCCACGCGGACGAAGCCACGGGCAAAAGCTAGTAATAATATTATAAAGCTGAAGAGTTTGTTTGTTTGAACGCGGTAATCTCAGGAACTACTGGTCCGAATTGAAAAAACCTTTTTCTTTGGGTAACCTATTTATTGAGAAAGGCTATAAGTTATATAACATCACGCTACAATGAAAAGGAGCGGAGCAGCAACGGAAAATGGATGATAACTGGCAGGCAATTCGATGCGACGGGAAGGGTCAGGAGTAAAAATTTGACGCGGATGAAGTCGCGGGCAGAAGCTAGTGCTTTAATAAAATTGCATAATTAGCCTATAAGTACCCACTGCTTAGCCACAAATGTCTCCTTTCTGTGAGAGGGAATGGACTGTAAAACACCACGCTGGCTAAGAACGAATTGGTATATATCAAATGTCTTCGAATTTATGGTTCTAGGACATACCAGTTTTCGCACGATGTTTTCTTACACCGTTTTAAGAACAGTAATGATCAAATAAATTACGCAAAGCAAAGTGCCACGGATCTGCGTTACTGGGTATAATTCGTAAATCGGCGCTGTTACCTCTGAGCTATCACTGTCTATGGACTCTTTATCTAAATTAAATAGTCTACTGCACGATCGGTGTTATGGGAACATTTTTACCTTGCGGTAGCCTTTTTTTTCTGGGTGGGAAATCATCAAAATAATGACGTCTCCCGCTCTTGGATGGAGCGCAAGGGCGTGTCAGACTTTTACTGAGTAAAACCTACCCTTGTTCCTTCAATTGCCCATGTGCCAGGGCCATGGTGTCTCTTTCGAACAAATCACTTGACCCTGGCAGGTGAGGTAGGCCTTAAGAAGTACGGTCTCCGAATTAGAATAACTTAGGAGACCAGCTTGTACTGGTTTTGTCATACTGACGTATGGCACAGGACCCATTTATAATGAAATCAAATTATTTTCAGCTTTCTTTGGTTGTATGCTTTCAACGTGTTGTTTAAAAGTTTTCCTCATGGGTTTGTTCACTATTTTCTCGCTGCGTACGTCCCGGAGGAGCATACGTTTGTTCCTAAAATGGTGCCACTTTGCTATGGTTTGTTTAAATATTTTCTTAAATATGCTGGCTGACATATTCAGCCTTAAATGACCTTACTGCAGGGAGAGAGGTCTTCTCAATATGAGAAGAGACGGGCTATCATCCTACACTGAAAGTTGATGGATGGCTATTGTTTTAAGTTAGTCTTTTATAATTTTTTCTACTTACACATCTTACTAACATTATAAATGTAAAAGTTACTGAGTATGTATTTATGGATGTTTGTTACTCTTTCATGCAAAAACTACCAATCGAATATACATGAAGTTTGGCACACAGATAGTTACAAGTATTACCTAGATTAATACATAGGGTACTTTTTATCCCGGTAGTACGTTCCCGCGGGATGATTTCCGACCTCCACGCGGGTGAAGCGTCTTGCAAAAGCTAGTAAATAATATGTATTGTTTCATTCCAGGTTTAAAATATCTGTTCCTCATGGTTGGGTTTCTTGAAATAATTTCCTGTGTGGATTTAATGATTGTGATGTTCCATTACACATCCTATGGGATAATTGCGAAGAATCCTTGGAACAGGTATTTATGTACAATCTATAAACTTAAATAAAATGCCATGATGAGAGAACGAGATTAAAATGTATGTAGTATTCCAACAAAAGTTTAAGTGGTAGGAAAACATTAAAGAATTCCCCAAAGTAAAAATCTAAATCGAAAATCTGAACATCCTGGTTTACTTGGGAATTTTATACGAACACAAGAATTCTCATCAATTCTCTATAGATATCATGAAAAGAACTATAGAAAGCAACATGCTACATAACAATATGTCAAGGGTTTTGGAAACAGGGCTATGGTATATGTACCTTGTTAGTACTGAGGGTGTAATAGTTAATTCATAATTTTGAACCAACTAACCCTGTTAAAAGTTATCAGTATCACAAAACATAGCCTAAAGAAGTGAGATCTAAATGGGTGCCAAGTTCAATGGTCAGTCCTGAAATTTATTTATAACTACATAAAATATCATTTGTTCTTATACTTTAGGATAATATAATATATTTTAGCCAAAGGTCTGACTTAGCTAGTTTTCATATACGAATTATATTGCCTTCGCAAGTTCTAAACCTGTTACTTGTCGGTTCTTATTTTATTATTCCGAAAATTTGGCTTTCTTGTAGAAACTAGCTATCGAACATAATAATTCGTATCTGAGAACTAGCCAAGTCAGACCTTAGTCTCCAATATATTATTCTAAGTTATAAGAAGAAATGATATTTTGTGTAGTTATAAATACATTTCAGGACTGACCATTGAACTTGGCACCCATTTAGATCTCACTTCTTTTATCGTTGAAGTCAACAACCAAGGCATATTCATAATATTGAAATTGGCTCTCATTTCGCAATTATGTTTTTGATGGGATAATTATTACAGATGTAAAAATAATACGTATTTTGACGAGGAATACAATGTCACAATTATTTGCTATGAAATACAAGAATTTGCCAAAATGTTTCTAAATGATTCTCATATGCTTGTTGGACCTTTTTACGTTCATAATATTACCGGAGAATTTTTTCAAGTATCCCAAGTAACGTACTACAGGTAATTTACTATTACTCATTGATTTGTTACCTACCTAGAGACCAGGGCATACCGTTTTAAATAACGTAATAGACGATAAATTCTTAGCTGTATGCGAGTGGTCGAAAAATGTAGTTAAAGGTAATAAAGAAAAAATCGACCCGACTGAAGGAATGTTTCAGAAGGGCTCAACTCGTTTACTGCTAAGAAGTTATACTGCTTTAAAATGATTGGCCTTGGTCTACCCCCATATTTGAAATAGGAATTCTATTATATTTATTTCTACGTCAATCAATAAAAAAGGCCAAATATATAATGTTTTTTTTATGGTGTCTCACAAGAAAATGATTGCCCATATAGCGATATTTCTTGCAGTTCCTTACTCCTTATGAGTACAAAAAATACAAAGATAGTTTTATTTTTCCTTAAAATTTGGTTCAGAGTTCTTTGGTCTATAGATATTTACAAATTTATAAGTTCACCTGGACTTATTTAAATACTGTGTTACAGGGAACAAATGGATCGTATTGCTAAGAGCTGGGACATTTCAAACTTCCTTGTCGTTTGGTGTTTTGTTCAAATTTTACAAATGTACGCTTGGAAGAGATATTTTTGGAAGGTTGAGTAAAAGACCCATCAATCATAATATTTTGCACCCATAATAAACACTTTATTTTTTGTAACTCTGGACTTAATACAAAGATTTGGGAGAAGAGATTAACTGAATTTAAACTACCTAATATAAAAAAAATTAAGTAACAGTATGTTGTTGTTCCACAACAGGGCAAAGCCTGTTCCGTTTTAACAAGGCCATATTTCCAGCGTAAAAGAGTAGTTCTTCAAATTTTAAACAAAATTTTTTGGTTAAAAGATTTAAAAATTTTGATTTTAATTGAAAAGAGGCATTTTGAACAAACTTCTCAACTGAGAAAGTATGTGAATTAAATAGTCACTTTGGTTACCCAGGTTTGAACCATAGACTCATGCGTAAGAGGCGAGGTCTTATAAATACGGGTCCAAAAATACTAAACTTGCTTTTGTAGAAACCCACGAGTTACAAAATACAATTAATTAAATATGTGAAATAATAAAAATAACTGTTTTGATCATTTTCAGGCTCTTCATTACAGTCAATGGGGTATCAACTTCGTTGATCTTTGTGCTTTAGCTTATTTGCTGATTGCGCATTACGACGGTATCGAGCCACCGATCAATAAAAGACAAATGGCACACCAAAAATGGAGCATATTAAATGAATCAGAATTTTGGGTTAGTAAACGTATACATTCTGTAAGGGAACAAAAATACATACTTCACCAATCTATACTTAATATTATAAAGCTGAAGAGTTTGTTTGTTTGTTTGTATGTATGATAGCGCTGGCAAATAAAAACAGTACCATAGACGAAAACAAACGTCAATAATGGCGGATGACGTAACGGAAACACGAATCAGTGCAATAAATAAATAAGTGATTTTGCATTTCATTATAAAATCGTAATAAATTAAGTATTGTTAATTTTAAGGTATGTTTTGATTTAAGTATTAATTTAATATCTAAAAAGGAAATTGGAACATTGTTGCTGTTAGTTCTTTTAAATAAAATTATTATTGTTACCGAACTAAATTTAGAATTTAAGGTGTTTAAAAAGTCTTATTAATTACAAATCAAATATTGTGCGCAATTACATTATTTTTAGTAAATATAATCAGAATTGTATTTTAAAACAAGCGTCAACGGAAATAGTTGTTGTCTGACGTTAACGGTTGTTTCAATGAATAAATAGGCTTGCACTTTGCAGAGCGCACAGTATTAAATTGTATTTTGAACAGTGCACATCGCGTTGAACAATTAAAGTTGAAAGTTAAATTATTATTAGTGGTGAATAATTAAAAGTGTTTACAAGATGTCCAATCGTTATCATTTGAGATCCCTGAGCCCTCCCGCTCTTACATGTATGTTTGTTTGTTTGTTTGTTTGAACGCGCTAATCTCAGGAACTACTGGTCCAAATTGAAAAATTATTTTTGTGTTGGGTAGCCTATTTATTGAGGAAGGCTATAATTTAACGCGGACGAAGTCGCGGGCAGAAGCTAGTCTCCAATAAATTGAGAACAGAACAGAAGGATTATGACTTTTTGATAAATGCACTAACCCACGCCTTCACTCTTTGGAGGTAGGTAGACTACAGAACGCCACCTACTATAATCCATAGGTACATACGTTCTAATTTCAGTCTATACTAGCTGCCTGTGGTCAGACAGTTAAAGGCTACATACATGGAAAGGCTAAACAGATGCTGTTTAGTTCTAACTAGATTTTGTTCCAATTATGGTACAGATTTTATAAGGTGACGCAAACCTAGCTGGAGTGATCAACAACGATTTAGATCATTAAAATCGCATATCATAATCCAATTTTTCCTGCTTTATTCCAATTTATTTAGGGCCGCAAAAAGTATTTTCTTCCATAATTCTCTACTAGTCGTCATCTCGGTAGTCATTCCCTTTCTAATCATATCATAATTTACACAGTCCATTCATCGCTACTCTTATACCTTCATACTCAGAACTTTCCTCGCGAAATTTCCCTCTTTTTCAACACAAATGTCCAAATCCTGACACCTGCACCTTTGAAGACGTACATAAAAAGAGACCGTTATATCAATCAGATAAAGATTAGAATTCCGAAAACAGCAGCCCTTTCTCATACTTACATAGAATTATTTTGATGTTCGTCAACTTTTTTTTTTCTCATGAGCAGTGGTGCATAATGGTATTTTATGTAATGATGTAACTTATAGTTTGTGTCAATCGCTTCAATAACAATGAAAAAAATGCATTGTAAGAATACATTAATAATAATTGGATTTGGGGACGCCTTTGCTCAGCAGTGAGACAGGGTAGGCTAAAAAAAAATAGGAATACGGTTTTGCCTAGATATGGCTGTGCTAACAACAGTCATCACCTGCCTAGCCCTTGCCCAACTATGTGCACTAGAAGGACCAGTTCTGTGTTGACAACACAGCAAACCTCATTTTATTTATTACTAGCTTTTGCCAGTGGCTTCGCCCGCATGGAGGTCGGAAAATATCTCACGTGAACGTACTATCGGGATAAAAAGTAGCCTATGTGTAAATCCAGGTTATTTTTTTTTAGCTCGAAAGCGCATTTTCATCCGCCTTGCTTCAAATTTATCGTCACTGCTCGGCTCCTATGTGTATTAGCGTTATGTTATTTAGCCTATAACCTGCCTAGAAGTATGAACTACAATCGTACCAAGTTTGGTTAAAATCCCTTCAGTAGTTTTTGACTCATGCGTGCACAAACAGACAGACAGACAGCCAAAAAATTTACTGAATGCATTTTTGGCATCAGTATCGATCACCATTCATCCTCCAATATTAATTTTGAATATAATTTCAATGTACAGAATTGACCTTTCTACAGTTTTATTATAAGTAAAGATTATTTTTAGACCACTGACGTCGCAATGCTTGCAGAATCGGTTACTGCGCCTCCAGTAGTCCATGTTCTGACAGCTAGAAGCACTCAAGAGGTACTTATTAATTATTAAGTTTTCAATAGATAATGATTGTCTTCACATTATGTTCAAACAAAATACTGTCAAAGATTATATAAGAGTAACTATGGAGTTTGCTGCTACATAAGAAACTACTTTTTGGAAGGGGCACCGAGAATCATTTTCTTGTAAATGTTGACATTAAAAAATGATTTTTGTAGTTACTTACGTACTTGTAATGAATTATTTGAAACCGGTTATAAATAATACATGGTACATAATTACAGATTGATCCAATCACAGACAGTGCAACGATGATAATATCTAACGCACTCATATACATATTCAGAGGCATACTGAGCGTGAGGGTCAAGGTTTATTGTGAAGCGTTGATTCATACGGAAATGCATGACACGCAATTTAGTAAGTGGGTCACTATTAATCAAAAAGTAAAAAGGTTTTATCAAATTTCACCTGTTCAAGGACATCTGCTGACTTTTTTCATGGTCTTGCAGCGGTTTTGATTTGATAAAATCTAAATGGTGGATTCTACACGTCATTAAAAAATTACTTAAGAAATTAAGAACCATGATCACGGGATATAATAAAGGAAATGTAAAGCTGCTTGAGGAAATGTTTTTAAAAATATAACACACTACCTTTTGATCATGACTACGTTCGTGAGGAATATGTTAGACATTACAATATACTAGAAAAATAGACACACATTTTTGCCAACGCTATTCCTTCTTTTTTGCTTTAGTTTAGACAAAATAATCCAAACTTCTAATATTATAAATGCAAAAGGAACTCTGTCTGTCAGTCTGTCTGTCTGTCTGTCTGTCTGTCTGTCTGTCTCACTTTCCTGCTGAAACTACTGAACCGATTTAAATGAAATTTGGGTTCACAGATAGTTTAGAGCCTGAGAAAGGACATAGGCTACTTTTTATCCCGGTAGTATGTTCCCGCGGGATATTTTCCGACCTCCACGCGGGCGAAGCCGCTGGCAAAAGCTAGGTAATGTATAAATTAAAAAAAAAGAGAAATCAAGATCACTTTTCAAGCAGTTTGATAAAGCCGATGGCAGTTATTTTATTTCAGTCTCAGATTTAATGCCACCAACTGCATTGGACTACTTGAAAAGTGATACTAAGTTTGAAGAAGGTTTTAGTCGCAGTCGTGTTTTTGACTTGTTTAATATTTTTATTTTTCTTCACAAAAATTAAATTAAATTTAAATTTAACTACACAAATAAAAACAAAAGACACTTAGGCGTCGAAGTACTCGTCCGCATCACTGTCATCTGGAAACGTGCCCACGTTCGTTATTTATTTTAGTATATCTGTATTTTAGTTTTTAGCCTTCTGTTATATTAAAGAAAAAAAATAATTTCAGATGAAAAATCTTGGTTCTATTTGTGGCCCATGTTTTGGCAAGAATTCTACTTGGGCGATATATTCAGCATACTTTATACGGTATCCAATATGTTCTGCGAATCTTTGATTCTTGTAAGTATCAAAACCAGCCTCATTGGTGGGGTCAAAGTGAAACAAACACAATGGCAATGACATTTAATTTTGACAAATCTGCAATATTCATTGCGTTATTTGCGTCGATTAGTTGGCGAAGTTTTGACAAAATGAAGCAATGATTCAGCAATATTCTACGAAATATTTCGGACTTTTATTAAAAACGTGTAGGTAGATAATACAATTGGGATGCTGGGTTTTGTTTTTAAGTCATCATCACATTATACCACCTACCGCCCACCCAGTGATGATATAGGCATATACCTTTTTTGCCATTTGTTTGGATTTAATTAAAGCGACGTACCTTTGACTGCCCCGTTGGTGGAGTGGTCGCAACTGCTACTGAACATGAAGTCTTGGGTTACATAACCAGGTTGGACAAAGTCTTCTTTGGTTTTTCTGTCTTAAAATTTCTCAGTAGCAGCCTGGAGTCTGGACTTGTGCCCGATTGATGGCAATAGGCTCGCCCCCTATTACATGGGACATAAACATAACTGGCAAAATGTGGGTTTAGTATAGGTACACTTCAGCCCAATCGTATGGGAAAACAAGCTGCGATGTGTGTTACAGCGATCTACGCTTTAATCCGCTCTATATTTTTTTCAGGTGGTAACAAATCTATGTATAACTGAGACAGTGGTTTATGAGTGGCCTAAATTTAAACGTTGGGAAGTGACGGCGATATCAACTGTTGTCGGAATATTATTTCACTGTTTCACTACTATCGATGTGAGTATGAAACTGTTTGTTTGCAATATTACTTACACATTATTTGAGACACCTTTTAATTACAAAGATATACTTCTCTGAATTGGTCGCTTTTTTTTTTTTCAGGATCGGAAATCATCAAATGACTTCTCCCGCTCTGGGCGGAGCGGGAGGGCGTGTCAGACTTTTACTGACTAAAACCCACCCGTGTTCCATCAGTTGCCCATGTGCCAGGGTCATGGTATCTCTTTCGAACAATCACACGACTCCGGCAGGCATCGGTCCTAGTAGACCCCTACACTGCTGCTGACATCTCTTTGAGGCGCGCGTGGAACACTGCGCGCCGTCGACCCGAGCCTGGTCCTTACCGGGCGGCGAGCTACCCATTGCTTGCCACCCGCAAGCTCGCGCCTATGGTGGCCGGGAGTCCGCAATCGACTCCCGACGCCCAGGGCGTCTCCTCCTGCGGCGGCTAGGGACGTGAGGGCGCCGAGACTGCCACTCCCTCGGGCGCCCCGCCTCCTCCTTCGCGAGCATTACTTCTTCGCAGAAGGAGGTGACGGCTTCCCATTCCCTCTCGCTCCGTACCATGGCTCGCACCAGGGCCGGACGCGAGAGGTCGCCGCCGTGAATTGGTCGCTTCAACGAACGTTCGCACGTAAGACCTGAATCCTTCACACGTATTCAGCTCGTCATGATTCAGTACATCTGGTTTTACCAAGGATCATTGTGTTACCCAGTAACTGTGTTGTGAAGTTCAGATTGGCAGCTTCATGTAAAATACTGGTATTCAGCCGTATCCGGTGGGACTGAAAGCCGCCCATCCCTAACATACTTGGGACTAGGCTAGATTAATTGACTGTTTATATTGTTATATCGGGAAAATGCTGCTCGGCTTAGCTCGAATTGTGCCGACTGCACCTAAACGTATTTCCAAACGAACGTTTCCCTATTGAAAGTATTGGTACGTAGAAATTGCTTCAGGTCGGCTTTGTTGTACTACAAGTACTGCCCAATTGAATGTATTATACGTACGCCAAGCAAAACATGAGGTTTTTTTGGTTATGACATCTCGCAGGTCAATTTATGGTCTGCTTAATTGGCTGCTTGCCCGATTGCCTTTGGCTACCTTAATAAATTAAGGACTCCAGCCAGGGCTTCAAAACATAAAATTAGAGCAACTACTCGCTAAGGGCACCCCCTATGGGTTACGGACCTTGGCTTAGGGTATCGCTGGTAGAGTGAAATGTTCTTTTTTGCAGACTCGAGCTATATTATGGGTTTATGGCAAAGGAATAGCAACTTTGGCGGAGATAATATTTCTGTATCTTTGCTATCCAGTAGGAAGGCTCGTGGATGATTATACATTTCATTACGGTGTGGCACCCACGCAGTTGAAAATGTTAAGCATGCGATTCGTGCCTGTGTATTATACTGTAAGTTTATACACACACAACTAACCCACAGAACACATACACGCACTACACACTCAACACATTTACACACACAAACATTATTCTCGTCAATGACTGCCAAGCTAAACCCAACCAACATTACCATTTCTGTGTTGTGTCACCAGAGTTTAATAAACGTATCTGATTTTCGGAAAACTTAATTATTGATGAGGAGGTAAGACTTGCCCGTTTTCACTTTTACTAGGCAACATCTAAGCAAATACCTAATAGTAGTTCGCGGCTGAATTTTCAACTTTCGGTGCCAAGCCGAGCGCTAAGAATCCGACAGCGTATTTTATTATTTGGAAAGATTTCCCGTAATTATGATTCATTTAATTTATTAACTCACACTTTGTTCCTACTATCATCAAACTTCAAAACAAATTGTATAAAAGAAAAAATACAGGTGAGCATAAAATTAGGCACAACCTGAATCTTAGTGGCCCATTATGTAACTGAATTAATTAAAGATCCTGCAGCGTCCTAGGTACATCTTTTAACTTGTTCATACAGTCATTTCAGCGAAATGACTTCCTATCTCAATTTGTCTTGTCCTGAAACTATCAAAGAATAACAGTTGTGATTTTATTATGCCACGTTACAAGGTTCTTTTAGCACGCAGTCAAAATCGAAACTAATCGCTATTTTGTTTTGTCAATACATTTTTTTTGTCAGTTTCGCAAATTGCAATTTCATAATCCTTAGTTTTCATTCCTCAGGTTAAGATTTACTTTATGCTGAACTCTCTCTGGCACGTCATGAGAACAGAACCTGTTGGAGAACACAACCGGCATTATGTTTGGTCCTGGTCACTGATGTTGGTACCTATCATTGTGGGGATACTGATAACTATGTTTCAGTACTTCGTCATACATACAACGGTAAATTATGAACGTTTTGTCGTTATTTTACTCATTTTTTTTATTCCATAATTGATACCATCCGACCTGCCAGGGTCGCGTGATTGTTCGAAAGAGATACCGTGACCCTGGCACATGGGCAACTGATGGAACACGGGTGGGTTTTAGTCAGTAAAAGTCTGACACGCCCTCCCGCTCCGCCCAGAGCGGGAGAAGTCATTTGATGATTTCCCATCCTGAAAAAAAAAAAAAAAAATACCATCCGATTAGTTGAATACGATCTTCTGGATCTAAGTCTCGACCAGTATGATCAAAGTGGTAGCCATGGTAACGAGTCTAATGACACAACAATGTCGATAAGGGATCGTTATTATTTTATGTTGTAAATATACAAAATAAAATTAAATCTATACGAAAGAGAGCTTAATAATATTTTCCAGGAATCAAAATCAGTCAAGAGCGAGTCAGACTCAGTTTTAGGTTAACGCCATCTCTTGACCGATAGTTGAACTAATATAATTTTTGTTGTTGTTTTGTTGTTGATTAGAGACATCGTTTTACTTTTTCTGTAATATTTAAATATTTTTTTATAACAGAACACATTCTGATTTTTCTCAATGCAAATCTCGTAGATAAGGGAGGGGGGGGGGGGGGTATTTTTGTTACAATTTTCGTCAAAAATTGAAAACGATGTGGCTTTAAAAAAGAAAAATTCTTTCCCCACTTCGTTTTTTTTTTAAACCGTTTCTATCCCAGTTGCAAATAAAATTAATGAATTGAATGTTCGCTTGTCAGCTTATCTGACGCCATTCGTTTTTCTGTTGTTCCATTTCTAAATTGATTCCGTGAAATTTCACCTGGCTAGCTTTTACGGTTCTAAAGATACAGAACAATGACAGACAAATGGCATGGGCTTAGTAATATTGTCCCGTTGGTTTCATTTGGGTAAGTACAGATGATGAAGACGACAGTTCAAATTACTACACTAAAATTATTGCATTTTAGGATATATTTGTCGACATAGGAGACCAATTGAAGCTGGTTTCTTCACCGTTGGAAAAATCTGAAGATGATTATTGATTTCTAGGTTATAGTTATTATAAGCCCTGTTGTAGAGTTTATAGGCACTTGTGGTCAAGAGAGTTTCGTTACGCCACTGTAGCGGTCACGGCGATTCGCACGAACTGTCGAATCGAGCCAACTTTTGCTGCGTTTTCAATTGACAACAAAACCAATAAAATATATCGGAAAAATACCTTAGAAATATATTGGAAGAAGCGTTATTTCCAATATATTTATTAGATCAAAAATATTCTACTATGCATTATTATTGCTATTTTATTTACAGTCATTTTGTCGTCTCCATTGGCATAATCTGAATGTGTTCGTAAAATATGTTTTGTTATTTTCAGCCTTGGAGCTTCGTGTTACGCCCATTACCAAAATGGGGACCGCGTGATTTTTCAGTGAGACAGTTAAGAAAGCAATTTGATTCAAGATTTGTAAGTGGAAAGATAGAAACTTACTCTTAATTTAATTCCAAAAGTATGGATCACCAAAATACTATTAAGTGTTAACTTAAGTGGCAGTAGATAGACAGCCAATGGGGCCGAAACGTTCTGGAGAAGCGACCGTATACTGGAAAATGTAACGTTGCATGGTTTCCGACAAGGTGGTCTGATGATAGTGAAAGCCTCAAGGATTCGCTGGATGCAAGGAGTAGTGGTAAGGGTGGGGTAGCCTATATCCAGCAGTGGACGTCTTTCAGCTAAAATGCTTTTTACTGGTGTACTTTTTTCTGAACGTTATCTATACTAATATTTTAAAGCTGAAGAGTTTGTTTGTATGTTTGTTTGTTTGATTGAACGCGCTAATCTCAAGAACTACTGGTCCGAATTAAAAAATTCTTTGTGTGTTGGGTAGCTTATTTATCGAGAAAGACTATAGATTACATAACATCACGCTACAACTAAGAGGAGCGGATCAGTAATGAAAAATGTTGCAAAAACGGGTAAAATCGCACGGGTAGGCGATACGACGCGACGGGAAGAGTCGGGGAAACAAGAAATTTAACGCGGATGAAGACGCGGGCAGAAGCTAGTAATTAATATTATACCTTAGAAATCGCAGTTCAAACAATTTTATTTCAAAAACTGCTGTCCTAGGCTTGGTATACAGGTTGGACAACGTTTTATTGGGATTTTCACCTGGAAATTTTCAGTAGCAGCACAAGGTTTAAACTTGTGCCAAGTTGAAGACAATAACCTAACCCTTTCGGAAGATAGGTGCAATGTTGTATGCTATGCTATTATTATAAAGAGATAAAATTTATGAGTTTTCATGCAGGACGTAATCTTTGGAACTATTGATCTTATTCTGATTTTTTATTCAATAATGGTGAGCCATATTGTTCCTAAAAATCACATGCAACATAAAAAGCATAGGCCTAGTTGTGACTAGCGCCTCATTCATAGCTTCACCTGCTGGGTGGAACCGTGAATAAAAATGATTAATAACGTTAGCTATTCAGTACGGATGCTGAGCGAAAACCGTATGCAGTGGCACAAATTACTGGGAGGCCTACATTCAGCTGAGTTGTTTTTTCTGTTTCAGTATATTGATTCGGGAGTACCAAGACTTCTCAGCCGCTACCTTTTATCTAAGAAAGAGACCAAAGTGTATAAGGTTGATGTTCGGTACGATTACCAAAAAAGAACTGCGCCCAGCAAGGCAGTCGGCTTTGGTGAATTTAATGACGATAAAAAAGAAAAGATATCTTGAACGTTGGACACTTCTATGTTTAAAACATTCCTAGATATAGCAATTAGAAACAGTTTTTCATCACCGCAAAATCTACTAGAAGCTCTTGAAACCAATCGACACCAAACCAAACAATACTGCATTTAAGTTTAGCGCCCCTACCAACTTCGTGTTTCCGAATTAGTTGGTTCGAAGTTCCAACTTTCAAAAAATCACAATTACATGATGATATTTGACGCCGTAGGTACTATCTTTATTTATTTTCTACCAACGCTATAATAATATCATTAATAAGTTTAAATATGTTTCACACTTGTTTTAATTTTATACCCACATGGGCCCGGATTTTGTTTAAGAATAGATTTAATTTAAAGAAAATAGTAAGTTATGTAATAACTAAACAGTGAGCACTGAGCAGGCATGAAGCTATAAAATTACTAAACGTCTTCAAATTCAGCGATCCATAGGGACATAAATTATTATAACTCGTAAAGAGATTGATTAAATCTTTAAGCAATGAGAATTTATACTTCCAAGCTCCGAAAGCAATAAAAAAAAACTGTTTAATTTTCGCACGATTGATGGCTTTCATTAAAATAAATATTTGCAGTTTAAAATATTTTTAGCAATCCAGTAATCGTTAAATTATTTCTGTGCTAATTATTACAAAGACTTTTGTTTCAATACACTGCGGTATGTTGGACGAGTAGGTATTGTGTTTTGGAGTGCCAACCGAGTACTTCTAGTCTAGTCTTCCGACTTAGCGTTGGAAGGCCTTCTACCAAATGGACCGATGACCTGGTGAAAGCCGCAGCAATGCGTTGGATGCGAGAAGCACAGAATCGGTTGAAGTGGCGGTGCTTGGGGAAAGCCTATGTCGAATGATGATAAATTATTAAAAGGCCATAAAGAGGCATGGAACTATTTAAATACCAGATTGTTCGATAATTTCAGACCGCAAAAAGAATGAGAGGAAATAAGCTGTTCAATCATCGCCTAATTCATATTTATACATACAGAATTTTCACAGGCGGATCACTCGGCGTACATAAATATTTAACAGGGACCCACTCCATCCTGTCAAATGCAAATAAATTCAATTCGGTTACTACATTCGCATTGGCACCAATGTTAATTAAATCTGTTTTGTTCAATGCAAATTTAATAATAAATTACTTCGGTGTTTGTGCAATGTTGACTGGTTTTGTGTCAGCTACTGTTTCCAGAGATAAGGGTAAATTATATGAGATTTAATTGGTAATAGAAATTAAGCAAACTGAAACAAAATAAAAAATATCTACTCAGTAGCCGGTCAGAACGACCAAAGAAACGATGGCTTGACTATGTCAATCAATGATTACATGATTGGGAAGGGGTGACTACTGTGATGACGACTAATAGAGTATGGAAGATAAACACATGCTGCGTTGACACCAAATAAATTGGGATAAGGGGAGAATTATAATGATGGTGATGAAGTCAGAATTAGTTGCCAGTCAGAATTGGTTTAACTTTTTGGTGTTTCGAATTATGATTTTATCATAAAATCCTGAGCAACAAAGTGTAACAAAATAATAAGAGCTGTCACTGATCTCAAAACCAAGCATGAAGAGAAATTACACTTCACTTTAAGCTCACTTTATGTAAGTTTTCAAGATGAGATTGTCACAGAATAGACCATGACAGTTAGCGTCGTCGATAATTTCATCTAACAATATATGAAATAGTCAACAGTACTAAATATCCGGGACCTATCATAAAGGCCAGTATTTTATAACCTGGAAAACCTCTTACGTTCAAATTCATAGGCCATTTATTCCTAACTGCAAAATGTTATAAAATACCTCCCAGTTAGCACCGAAATGCATAACAAAACAAAGTAATTAGATACACCGGTCTCTGTAAACGTTTACTGTTATTGTAAAAGACATTTAGCAACTTAATTGCCGACTGCCGCGTGAGATAAAGTAGATATTTTAGCTTTTAGAACGCGTTGAACAGCGCCGAAACTTCCCTAGAGTGGAAATGTGGAAGTGTTTACAAGTGCCCCTATAAGCTATGATAGCCTGGTACTTTTATTTATGCTTTGCTAAAAGTTTGGTTCACGCTTACATTCTCGACGGAGTATATAAAGAAATTTATTTGCGCGTATTTTTCGTTAATAATGACCATTACTACAAGAGAATCATCAGTAGAATGTCTTTGTTGGCAAAGACAAAGTACTGATGACTAAAATATTCTATACAATATTAGCTTTTGCCTGCGGCTTCGCCCGCGTGGATGTCGGAAATTAACGCAGGTATTTTCCTAAAATAAAAGATTTTTTCTAAAATAAAAGTAGCTTTAGTTACTCCTTATTAAATCAGCTACCTGTCAATAAAAGTTCCGTCAAAATCGGTCCAGTCATTTCAGAGATTAGCCGGAACAAACAGACAGACAAAAATTCTAAAAAATGTTGTTTTGGTATATGTACCGTGTATACAACCATATACACTTAGTAAAAAGCGGTTATTTTAATATTAAAAACTGACTCTCCAATTTTATTTATTTGTATAGAGTATAGATATTAGGGTGGAGTGAAAATTTTATTTTTTGAATTTCAGTATGGCATACCCGCAAAAAGTTGCGTGATAGGCACAATAAGCAAAAGCGAAAATATTTTTTGTGTTGGTTTATATTTAAAGGTGCCCCCGATAGGACTAAGTTTTGAAAGAAAAATCCGAATCTTGTCAGTTTTCGATAGTGCAAAACCAAATGCTGAACTTAATAACAAAACGTAGAAATTGTTTTTCTTTTGTTTCTGAACGCACCCAATCATTAATAAATAAGTCAACCTTTATTGAATTACCCTTTCAGTCAGAAGTAAGCATTCTTGGGAGAAACTACTTTTCATTGTATTAATCGTATCAAGAACAAATACGGAATGTTGTTGAGCCATCATCTAAACAGATGCGAATAAATCTCCCATCTTTAGCTCTTGCCTGCGATCGTACTAGAGTTTCTGACAGGTCTGCCGCTATTATAGCTTCTGCTGTCCTGAAAGATGCATGGCATTATTACATCAAGTGACCAGTGTGATAGATCATTCGAAGGTTAGACGGGAAAGAGCAAAGAGCTGTTTTGAAAAAAAATGAGCCGCAATCAACCTATACTTGGTCTTTACTTTGACGGTAGAAAAGACAAAACTTTGATAACAGTCATAAAAGGAGATAAATGGTATAGAAAACGGAAAATAGAAGATCATTACGTTATTGTATCGGAACCAGGGAGCGTTTTCTTTGGTCATATCACGGTGCAGACAGGATCGGCTAGGACAATCAACAAAAGTATTATAAAATATTTAAATGATAACTCGATTGACTTGAGTGCTTTGTCAGTAGTGGACTGTGATGGGACAGTTGTAAATACTGGATCTAAAGGCGGCGTCATTAGCTTGCTAGAGGTAGAGATTAAAAAACCGTTACAATGGTTCATCTGTGTACTACATTCGAATGAATTGCCACTACGACACCTTTTGATACATTTGGGCGGTCAAACTACGGAACCTCGATGTTTTTCAGGGCCAATTGGATCTGGACTGCAACAATGTGAAAAAAAAGCCAGTTGTGAAAGCCGTTATACCCACGCCACTTCCTGTTATTATGCTAAATATTTTATTTGATTTAAGCTCCGATCAAACATATCTATTTGAGATAATGACTGCTATAGCACTGGTATTTTCCCTTCTGACCTGACAAATAGAGAACCCGGTCTACTCAACCATTCCAGGTGGCTAACGACTGCGAACAGGATCTTACGATTATATGTCACAAAGACTGATCCGGAAGAGAATCTACTTATATTAGCCAATTTCGTGATGAAAGTTTATGCGCGAATGTGGTTTCAAATCAAATGCAATCCTTCGTGTTTAAATGGAGCACAGCACTTGTGGTTGACGATGAATTATAGTCGGTATTTAAACGACAATTTGAAAAAAGTGAGTGATCCAGTCATACAAAGAAATAGATATTTTGGTCATCTAGAAAATCTTCTTTTATCTATGCTTGCAGATGACAATCAAGTGATACGGGAACTGGCATGCCGACGTATTCTGAAAGCAAGGTCACAGAAAGTCATAGGAATCCGAAAATTTAAAGTTCCATCATTTAATTTCGATGCTCCCCATTATACTGACATTATTACTTGGCACTATAGTCAGATTACTGTTACTGAGTGGCCTTTAACTAAGAGTTTATCTGCTGAAGCCTTGAAAGAAATTGTAGAAAATGGCCTTGGAACGAAAGAGAATACAGCACTCTTTCCTTGTCATACTCAAGCCGTGGAGCGTTGCATCACACTCGTAACTGAAGCTTCAGGTGCAGTATGTGGAGAAGAAAAACGTAATGGTTATATCAGGGTTAGACTGTCATCATGTCAGATGATGCCTTTTTATAACACTTTATGTGATTTTTCTACTTGATGGGCTATTTTGTTTTTTTTTTTTCGTAAATATTTAACTAATATTAATCGCATTTTTATCATAAAATTCTTGTATTATTTTGGTTTTAAGAGGTTTTGGGGCACCATAAACTCCAAAATTTTATATTTTTTTTATTATTACATAAAAATGTAGGTTTCAAGCAACACAAGAAATACTATTCCAATAGATTATTTAGGTTTATATACATCTGAATGAGGCTGTCAAAAATGAACGAAATTTTACTTTTTTCAAAATTCTTTCGTGCTGGGGCACCTCTAATCATTATAATACATAAATGTTATTTAACATACTTTATTAACTCATCCATAGGCAGCTTTTTACCGCTATGCTATTACAAAAACAAAGAAAAAAAAATTCTCCATACATTTTCACTCCACCCTAATAGATATACCGTTAGGTACGGGGTTGAGAAACAAACATCCAATCATACAAATGTTCAAATTTATAATAATTAGGAGTATCTAAGTACGTTTATAATTAATATTACTTCTTAAGTACTACTTCATACTACTTCTCTATTCTTTATCAGAGTATCATGTGTGTTTGATGTACTTAATAAAACTAATAGTATTCAAAGTAAGAAGACTGCGACATAGAGCTGGATTGGATTAAATATAATTCTTCCTAGTTTTTCTTAATGCTCCTATTCTACCTAAACAGACAATTATTTACCAGACACCAAATCGAACATACTTATAGGAATGGTACTTTGGCCAGTGTCTTCACCCGTAAAGCTGTCGGAAAATATTACCCAGGAACCTACTACCGGGATAAAGTATCCTATATGATAAGTATCCAGGATAACTAAAAATCCAAATCCATCCAAAAATCTAAACATCTAAGCCTTATTTAGCGGTCTCTTACTTGGAATAATATAATGGATAGGTTTATTTTGAGTACTTCGAACACACATGATATTCGCATTTACTATGAAGCCAAAGTAATATGAATTACAATCTTACTAATCCTGCACTAACCTAGCGCTACCAACCGGGACGGACGGACGGCCCGCTAGCCGCTCTGTGTCTATTTTATATAATCTCTGATATCTTCTAAAATATTA
Source organism: Aporophyla lueneburgensis (assembly GCA_932294355.1). Classification (NCBI taxonomy): domain Eukaryota; kingdom Metazoa; phylum Arthropoda; class Insecta; order Lepidoptera; family Noctuidae; genus Aporophyla; species Aporophyla lueneburgensis. The sequence goes on along the minus strand of OW028737.1, from coordinate 31,523,888 downwards.
ACTTTAATGATATGCTGCATACAATTTTGATTGACATGAAATGTACAACGTATCTTATGTATTTAATTGGATAAAGAACGATACGGTATTGTTTAAAATAGCTTGGTTAATGACTCAGATTTTTTTTTGTAATATATAACAGATAAAAGTGGTTTTTCTAGAGTATCCTTAGGAAATAAACAAAGACTATCACGGATTTTTTCATCGATATTTTTAAAATATATAATTCCGTGGTACATTAATTGGGGTTACCTATCATAAGTTCGAAAAATATTTAACCAAATTTCATTTCCCCTAAAACTTTTCAACTATTATCGTTTCGTTTTTTTTTACTTCATCGAAGTCACGTCTGCTACTGTATCAGTTGACCTATTATCAATTCGACTTTTTTCATTACTCCTACGTTTCATTTGGTCGATAAACTCTTTACCGAAGTTACACTTAGCCGAAATAACATTTGTTCGAAGTTTATTTATTTAAATGTAATGGCACATAATAAAACAGTTTATTATGAACAAAAGTGTTTTTAAAAGGTCCCAGTAAGAAGCATGCAAACAATGCTGCTTGCTACAAGCATTCAACATGCAACCATGCATGCAGCGTGCTAGCAGGCATGCAGCAGGCAAGCAGGCAAGCAAGCATGCAGCATGCAAGCAAGCATGCAGCGTGCAAAGAAGCATACAACATTCAAGCAGGCATGCGTTGTTTCTGTCACGGCTCCGGCGCTGCGGGGTTTGGGCGGCCCCACGTGAGCTTATCGTAGCAGATGGTTTTAATGCTCACCACCGCAGCTTCGGCTTGCTGGCCGGCTTCGCCGGCTAGCCTCAGCTGCGGCGGCGGGCCTTCAGACCACCTGCTCCTTAGTTCACGGGCCGCCCAACCCCTCCGCGCCTGCGCGGGCTTAAATTACACTCTAGGGGTAGGGCAGACTACGTAAAGTCGGTTTTACAGCGATTCGTTTCTCACTAAATTTTGTAGTACAATATATTGACTTTTTATGACACTACATATATTTAATTTAGTATTGAAAACGCTACCAAGTAACCGGCTATATATTTGTGACCAAATATATTCCCAAAAATTTGTTTCACTGTGGTGAAAATATGGCAAACAAACCATTTGGCAACTGAAAAAAGTTCAAAAGAGGCTTCGGCCAATAGCAGAAAGTTATTTCGTAAATCGGCGAAACATAATTCGGTAAAATAATACCTATGACACATGATACTTCGATGATTTAAAAATATGTCAAATGATGCATATTGCAAAAAAGACGTCGGCCAATAGTTTTCGGTAAAATGAAATTCTAACAAAAAAAATTCGGAAAAGTAATCGGTTCCCATTAATTAGATCTATCTCGTAAGGTTAAGCCAGCGTTTGCGATTTAAGCCAAAAAAAATATGTTTGTTACGACATCATATTAGAAATGTTTGAATTTCTCAGCTTTTCTCTACTATAATATGTATGTAAACTACTTTTAAACCTTCCTCTAAATCACTCTGTCTAATGATGAAACACGCATTAAAATCCTTTGCGCAGTTTAAAAGATCTAATTCTAAACGTACAGACGCAGCAAGCGACTTTAACCTCTAAGTCCCTGAGATACCACATTTGGTATAGACACAATGGTTTTTAATTGTGTCTGTAATTAGCGGCATTCAACGGGTTAATATTATGCAAAGGTTATCTAGAAAAAAAAAAACGCCATCCAGTGGATGTCTATGCAACTTTGGTGTCAAACGATACGATGAATTATATTACACCGCCACCGATTAGGGATTCTTGGAATTAACCAATGAATACGCACATACTACATACGGCTATAGCCAACCCAGCCAGCCTTGACCTATAGGTCAAGCTATATTATTTCCAGTTTTAGCTGACCTCACATTGTATAGGCTTTTCGTACAATCAGATGTCAGTTTATACTGGAAATGTATAGCTTGACCTGTAGCCGTGCGGACTATAAAAAAATAAAAAAAAATCAAATATTGAGATCAACAATTGAGATAAAAACTATCCTATCTTTTAAGTTGGACCAAATTACAAACAATTAAGAACTTTGGTAACAATCTGTTATGTAGTTTTGGAGTTTATTGGCAACATACATTGTGACACAAGATTTATATATATATATAAGATTTTATTGTAAAATTCCATGAAATTTAAAAAAAAAAAGGTTTTATGTGATTTTAACAGAAATTTTATGTTTATCTGTATCTACTTTGAAAACCAAGAATTATTATAAAATCTGGGGTCGCATGTTTCCGACCTTTCCCTCTTCAGGACACCGCTATAGACTCTGAATGGTTTAGTGTAAGATCAGGGGGTCTAAAAAGGCCACATTAAGCATTTCTGCTAAAACTAATTCATATTGTGAATTCCCAGCAATACCTTAGCAATTCCTCTAACTTTCGTAAAATGGTGACACATATTAGCGATATCATACTCAATTCAATTCATATCCGAATCACATTTGGTGTAAATGTTGCAGCATGAAAAAAATAAAGACCGTAATTTTACCGGTAAATATTTCTTTGAAGATTTAATAAATACAAGTGATTATTTCTAACTGTTGAAATGTTATTTAATTACTGTATGCATAAAAAATATAAAAATATCACAAATAAGCCCCGAAAAGGGAAACTAGAAACAACAAAAACTTTATAAGCTGGCAACGAATACATAAAAGTTTTCCCTTCAGATATGTCATAATTAGTCTGTGGTCTTAATAATCTGTGGTTATGTCAACAATAAATACAACAAAATTAAATTAAATTATTTCATGCAAATTAGGTAATTTATAAATACAGAGTAAGTAAATACTTGTTTATCTTAAATCAATATTTAATTGTATCACTGTTCAAAGGTATTTAATTGGACGTAATAATTTGTAGGCATGGAATGAAAATTCTGCTCGTCTTTCTGCGTTGATAGTGGAAGTTCTGTCGTTGTTAAACCCTTCATCAAGATCACTGCAGCGTCTACTTCTGACCAGACTCGTGTGCCAGCACCAAGCTCTACCCCTGCCGATGCTACAACAGCGGCTTTGACTCTTCGAACTCGGCAATCAAGATACCGCAGTGAGTGGAGTTTTATAACCCTACAGCTATTTTTATTGAGACTAACGATTGAAAATGATTATGATGTTATTTATATAACGTTTTTATGTGCCCTCTGGCTCGACATAAAATTTGAGTACCTACTATCGTTAACATTCATGAAATATATAACGAAATACAAAGAGGAAAATAAACTAAATTTTACCATTTAACTAAACACTAACTAAACACAAAGAGCTATTGGGCTCCAAGTCTACTATTGTTGTCAACCTGTCATTACTGTTGGTCTTAGGTTGTCTTAAACAATGATATTATTATTTTCAATTTCATTTTATTTCACAGGTATGTTAATTATTGACTGATGATTTGACTTTCTTAAAAACTACACATTTTCTTTTTTAGCCTGGTGAAGTTGTTCCAAGCAGTCATCGTTTGCCTCTCCGCAGCTCCGTGACTACCATCAACACATAAAATGTTCATAGAAAAATAAACTGATGTACTATAGTGTATATGTTAGTTTCATTATTTGATTATTGCTAGATTTTTATACAGTACATGAGAATTGTAAATTTATTAAAATATTTTAACTTTGTGTATTGTTTTATTCAAATGATAGGTATAAAGGTAAACTGTATGTCCTATTTTATAGGTACACACTACCTAATGAAATTGGAGTGAAAGAAAAGTAATATAAGGCCTATGTCCCACGTAGGTTGTATTTTTATTAGGGTTCCGTAACCAAAGAGTAACCAGGACGGGACCCTATAACTAAGCCTCCGCTGTCCATTGGTCCATTCATATGTCTGTCTGTGAGCAGGCTGTATGATGTGGAAAATAAATATACCTACATATTTCCTCTGGAAATGTTTATTACTTGCCGGGTGCAAATCACAAAAATAAGCTAGGTGTGAATAGTGTGTACTTTTGAAAAAGTATTTTTTAAACTGGGCACTGAAATGTAATGAGTTACTGGTAATCTACAGCTATCACATTGTTTTATACACTAACTTGGTGTTTCATATAGTGTACGCCCTTGGTAACCTATGGTATGATCCAGATGCTTTAGTACTAAGCGGATCTACTCAGTGCCTGAAATCTATACTTATAATATTATAAAGCTGAAGAGTTTGTTTGTTTGTTTGATTGAACCCGCTAATCTCAGAAACTACTGGTCGGAATTGAAAAATTCTTTTTGTGTTGGGTAGCCCATTTATTGAGGTAGGCTATTTAACATCACGCTACGATCAAAAGGAGCGGAGCAGTAAACGAATAATGAACGAAAACTGGCAGGCAATTCGATGCGACGGGAAGGGGAGCGAAAATTTGACCCGGGCGGAAGCTAGTATGATTATAAGATTGAAGTCATTTGTAACATTCACAAGAGTAGATGGTAATGTCCATTTAGAACTGCTTCATTAAAACTGACTACTTCATTACTGTTCTTGAAGGTAGGTTGTATGTTTATTTCATGTAAGTTTGATCGTTTTTAATACAGAGTAAGTCAATACTTGTTCATCTTAAATCAATATTTAAATTTAATTGTTGTATATACATATATGTTGTGTTGTGTATATGGTGTGCGCCCATATTAGCCTGTGGTATGATCCAGATGCTTAAGTACTAATTGGATCTACTCAGTGCCTAAAATATGAATAGAAGATTGTGGTAATTTGTAACATTCACAACAGTAGAACTAGAACAACACTTTCGTACTGGAAGACGTAGAGTTGGAAGGCCTTCAACAAGGTGGACCGATGACCTTGTGAAGGGCGCAGGAATCCGCTGGATGCGGGCAGCACAAAACCGGTCGAAGACTCGAAGTGGTGGAGCTTGGCGGAGGCCTATGTCCAGCAGTGGACGTCTTTCGGCTGAAATGATGATGACAACACTAGATGGTAGTGTCTATTTGGAACTACCATAAAACTGACTAAGTACTTCATTACTATTCTTGAAGGTAGGTAGTACCTACTCATGCCAGCGCGGCAGTACATATGTACGGCTCCAGCTCATGGACCTTATCACGACATATATTTTGCCTTTAGAACCCAAAAAACCTGGAGGACCCACATTTGAAACGCTATGTCCATTTTTCGAAGTGCCACAATTCGTTGATGACTTAAAATGGACTACATATCACGAGCGTGCTCAAGAAAATTTTCTTAAGGCCTAAATTTGCCATTATTACTATATTTTTTCACAAAATCCCAAATATGATTTGTAAAATGATCCTCTTGACTAACTTCTTAACATTCTGCTATTTGACATTAAACTTCATTATAGCAATTCATATTAAGTGTACCATTTTACGAATCTCCATACAAAACTGTCAAATAGATGAATTGTGTTAAACGAATTGTACGCAGAACATATTATGAATTGTCAGTTTGTGACCATTTTACGGATTATAATATGATTCATAATATTTTCCTCTTATGATTCTACCAAAGTGGCCTTTTTAGACCCCCAGTTGACAAACTTGCTAGTAACATGTTCTATTAAGACAGCTTTTCTGCCGCAGGCGATTAACGAGAAGCTAGTAGAGCTGGCAATCGAAAACATGTTGGCAAACAAAACGAGCAGCGAGTGCCCAATTGCGACGAAAAATTACTCGCCGCTAGTATGCGTATATGAGGTCAAAGCGTCACTCAACTAGTGTCCTGTCTGCCATAGCTGAACGAGTTCTTGATAGGTCTTGTCACTACGACAAACGAGTGCTTGCTGGCGGTGTAAGCAGTCAGCGAGGAACTATTAATTTTAATAATTGTATCTCTCTTACTGACACTGGATTTTCCTCGCTTCCTCGTCGGCGCTAGAACAGGTGCCTAATCGAGTTGCTGCTATAAATGTAAGTGAACCAATTAGATTAAAAGAAGCATAGTTCTTATAAGGCAACTCAATAGGAAACACTTAAATAAAGACTTTTTTAAACGCCCATAGAATTGCGTATGCTACACCGACGACGCAGCTCTGTGTCCCGTCTACACTACACCAGGAAGGTTGAAGAGATCGTGGAGTATGTACGAGTAAAAACGAACTGGACTTTGAGGGTCGAGAAGTTGGATCCGCGCCACAACCCAAACTTCAAGTCATTCGTGGTGCGAGTTCCAACTCTTGAAATCGAGACCTTCCTCAAGGCAGAGTTTTGGCCGAAGGGTGTCGTGTATCGACGATTCCGCGGAAGGCTACGCGACACCACGCAGCGCAACACGACGCCGTCACTTCGTGTGCAATAGTTTTACATCAGTTTTACATTGTTTTTATTTGTATGTATGTTAGCCTGTAAGGTATTTATGTTATGGGTCTTTGTAGCCCGAAATAAATAAATTGATTGATTGAAAATGGCGTATAACATCAGTAGTAAAACTCTGATTTTGCTATAAAAACGTTACTAAAAGAACTAGAGACAAGATTTGTGATGCTTTGTGTATCTTAGTAATTACCCGCGATGTAACAGAACCGAGTAAAATAATATCACTATAGGATAGTAAGGAAGAAGAATTATTACTATCGGTAAAAATTCATTTTGCATATAGATTAGTTTTTATTGTGTATTGCGAAGTCGCAGCCATTAGCATAAATTAATACTGAATGTATTGCGTTTCGATTGTCTGCGAAAAGTTTATATTAATTTATAAATTGTTTTTGTGTAGAAACGTATGTAAATAAGTACCTGTAGGTATTTTTTGTGAGCCTATATTGTGTCCCAGCGCTGGGCAAAAGCCTCCCTTTTCCTTAAAAAAACTGCCCTGTTTTGTGCATTCTCTGGCTATGCTGGCCCTGCAAACCTAGTGAGATCATCACATCACCTTCGCCGTGGCGTACCTCGACGGTGATATCCTTCCTCATGTATCCTGTGAGTGACGATCTTTGCCCATCCCTGCGGGGGGATTCGCGCGATGTATCCAGTATGTAAGTTTATTACATAATTATAACTTTGAGGAGCAGTGGAGGCCCAGTGATATTGGTCCCGACTTACGAATTAGATTATGAAGTAAGTTGTAACCAGGCCCTGCCGGGGTCGCGAGACCTGCCGGGGTCGCGAGATTGTTCGAAAGAGGTACCGTGACTCTGGCACATGGGCAACTGAAGGAACACGGGTGGGTTTTAGTCAGTAAAAGTCTGACATGGAGCGGGAGAAGCCATTTGGAGTAGTGGCCGTTTTGCGTGGATATGATGCATATTTTCCCACATCTTATTTTTTTATTTCTGTATGTTTCTAGTCTTACTGTGCGTCATGTTTACCGCAAATAAACTTATTTTTCTTTCTTTTTTTCTATTTCATGATTTCCCATACAAAAAAATTGTTGTAACCAGGCAGGGAGATTGCTTTGTGTATTTAATTTCATCAGCACTGCTATCAAACGGTGAAGGAAGATGTCATGATGGAAATTCTAAGATATATTATGTGACATCCACAAACCTACACATGGGCTGCATAGTGAATGATGACCTACTCTGTCTCCCTCGCTTGTATCCCAATTGCGGGAACGTTATAGCTTGATTAAAGTATTTGACCCTGGAAATCAAGCCAAATCTTATCAGTGAAACTATAAAATGTTTTCTCAGTGACATTGCAAATGGGAAAACTCTTTTCTTACATTTGTGCCACAGATTTGTGTTATTTTTGTACTTATTGTGGCTGTAATTACGTAATTCCTGGTCGCAACCGCGTTTCTTATTCCACGAAAGATGTGGCCCAACTTAAAGGAATAAAGAGAAAACTGTAAAGATGTGTTTTGCTTCTTTTCGTCACGTTGGTACACGTACAATTCGTTTCCATATAGGCCACTACAGATCACGTCAGGGAGGCATTATATTCCTGGGGTTCCTTCCCATAATTTGTACACAATTCAAACTAAAAAGTTATCAGAATTGTTACGATGTCTTTACATTACCGAGAAATGACTATTTCTGAAATAATGTAAAATGATAATTTCATTAACCTAAATTTTTAGGGGTCCGTTGCCAAATGGCAAAAAACGGAACCCTTTTAGATTCCTCATGTCTCTCTGTCCGTCCGTATGTCACAGCCACTTTTCTCCGAAACTATAAGAGCTATGCTGTTGAAACTTGGTAAGTAGATGTATTCTGTAAACCGCATTAAGATTTTCACACTAAAATACTTAGAACTTAGAACTGAAATTCAAAAAAATGTTTTTCATCAAACCTATACGTGTGGGGTATTTATGAATAGATCTTTAAAAATAGTATTGAGTTGAGTTTCTAATATCATTTTTTTCTAAACTGAATAGTTTGCGCTTGAGAAACTTCCAAAGTGGTAAAATGTACAGAATCGACATAATTGACATTGGCCTATCCCAAACGTTGACATATCAAAACTGGTCCTGTCCTGTACCTACTTACGTTCTTCGTTTCAGTTAGCTTTCAAAATCGCTAGTCGCTTATGTCATGTTCCAAGAATTCTGTGATCGTTATCTTTTCACTAAATTAAGGGCGGGCGCAGGCAGAAAGGGTTTCAGTTTATCTCTGCCTTTAATGTGAACAGATGCGGGTACATGCTATTGTTTACGTACTGGCTACTTTGTTCTTGTTCTTGACCTATCGGAAAAGGGGTCATATTGAAAAACTACTAACAGGATAGTGTTTCTGATCGTGACGTTGAGAATTGCTTGCGTCATGTTGTTTTATTTATTTCTTCAGTGGTATGCAAATGGGTCCACCCTTTATGGCAGAATTTTTTTCGTCATAATATTATTTTGCATAACAGCGGATGGCATAAACTTCATTTCGCAGAAAATCGTTTGGCATACACTCATTTATCATACATTCACAACGCATAATTTTATAAGTCAGAATCAGCTTTAGGCATAAATTTTATTCCATAATAATTAAAAAGTAGAACCATCATATCGCAGAAAGTTCGCAGTCAGAATCGTCTCTTGGCATAATTTCATATCGATAGTTATTAAAAGGCAGAAGTATCATATCTCAGAAACTTTAAACTTAGAATCATCTTTTGGCATACATTTCATATCGAAAAAGCATGCAGCATGCAAACAAGCATGCAGCATGCAAGCAATCATACAGCATGCAAGCAAGCATGCAGCATGCAAGCAAGCTTACAGCATGCAGGCGAGCATGCAACATGCAGCATGCATGGTTTCTGTCACGGCTCCGGCGCTGCGGGGCTCCGGCGGTCCCACGCGAGCTCATCGTCGCAGATGGTTTTACGCTCACCACCGCTCCGCGCCTACGCGGGTTTAAATTACACTCTAGGGGTAGGGCAGAGAAGACTACGTGGAGTCGGTTCTGCAGCGATTCGTTTCTGTCAATAACTTTTGTAGCACAACATATATTGACTTTTTGAGACACTATTCTAATTTTAATTTAAGGTCAAAATGCAATATTATACAAATGACAATATGCCTAACAAAATCATTCAAAATGAAATCTTCATAGTATGCCAAGTGAAATTATACCAAATAATCGTCGCTCTAAATAAATGTTATGCTAAACGAAAGTATGCGAAATAAAATTCTGCCGTCTTAAAAGTACGCCAGCGTAAAGTCTGACATATAAACATTCGGCCAAACAATGATTATGCTAAACATTTTTTATGCCTTACAAATATTCGTTTAAAGAAGATTATGCCAAGTGTGTTATGCCAAATAAAATTCGGAGCATCAAGTTTCTGCCAGATAAAGGGAACCCTACGCAAATACCTACATTAGCCCAACATAAACTCATTGGTGTTTTACAGTGCACCAAGATCAATAGACTCTTTAATAAAACTACTTAATAAATATGTACTAACCTAGATAAAACAAATGCAAATTTTCGAAAGTCTAATTGGCCATAGTTGTCAAATGATTAATTCGTATTTCTTTATGTAGAAACGCAACTGTCTGAAGCTGCAAGAACAGAACCACGAAAGAATATAAAGCAAAAAGGACGAAAAAAAGGTGTAACACCACGAATTACATGGGGTCCAAACTCACCAAGACATCCTGTCAATACATTGAGATGACAAAGCAAAAAAAAAAACATTTCTATTGTCTCAAGAGCGCTTGTTTAAAACCGAATCCTATCATCGCTCCACCCGCAATCACAACAAGAGCCTTAAAATATTTACTCTCAGGAACGAGACGGAAAATTAAAAATCATATTTACGATTGTATTTTTAATTTCTCGAAAACAAACGTATAAGAAGTTGAATTATTTAGCTCATTCCCGCTCCTCAGAGTGAACAAGTTGTCATATAAATTTTCTGGAGTGTTACCATTATTTACAAGAATTTACAGCCGACTTGAAGTTTTTGCTTCTCACTTTTGAATTCTACGAGTGTGCGCTTTGAATTTGTCTGGAGTTAGCTTGTTTATATTTTTCAGTGGATCGTGAAGAATTTCTCGCCAAAGATTTTCAGGGGGAAGTTTTGTTTTTGTAGATGATGACTTATGGTTCAGGAAGATGTCATTTTTGCCAGCAAGCAACCTTGCTAAGTTCCGTTTTGAACGGTTAAATTGTCAGAATAATTATAGGAACATGACACGTGTTAGCATTTACACAGGGCTGGTGTTATGGATGTCCATGGATGGCGATAGGTATCGCCAAAATCGCGAAGGTAATCGCTCGTTAGATATTAGCAATGTGCTAACATCTAACGAGCGATTGCCATCCAATAAATATCATTATTATAAGAATGTCAGCAACATCACAATGAAATAAATTAATCGTCATAAGCTGGGTGTTGGTATCATGTTACCATATTGTTCAGTGTAAAGTACTGGATTTCAGCTACATTCGGTTGGTTTGGATGCTGATCCCAACGTAGTTGAGAATAACCTAAACTTAAAAGTTCAACTTTCAAGGTCGTACCTACTGGGCCACCACTGCTCTCGCACTGGGACACCACTGCTCTCGCATTGGGACACCACTGCTCTCGCACTGGGACACCACTGTTCTCGCACTGGGATGCCACTGCTCTCGCTCTGGGATACCACTGCTCTCAAAAAACTTAATATTTAGCACAAAAATAACTGTCTTTCGTTGCGTTAATAACCAACGCAATATTTTCCTATTTCCTCCTCTTATTAAGAAAAAACATGGTGTCCATACATTTGGTTCCAAACAATAACAATTACTTAAATCTAGGCCCAGCAACAAAATAATACACGCACAAAGAAACAATATAATCCGGTCTTCTAAGAAATAATCTTGGAAACCCTATTTCGATTAGGTTTCATAAAAACGAAGGTTCAATAAGGCTGACCGTTGCGTATTATCGGTAATAAAATAAGATTTGTTTTTTTTAGGCTGTTGCCTGGTACCAATACAAATACCTATAGGTTAGTAGTGTGAGTACTCTTTGTAAGAAAGGCTTACGTAAAGTCAAGAAAATAAATTGTTAGTTTTGCCGTATTTTAGAGTCAACTTCTCTCTCCTTATTTTTTTGTGGGTGGGAGATCATCTAATGACGTCTCCCGCTCTAGGGTGGAGTGGAAAGGCGTGTCAGACTTTTACTGACTAAAACCCACCCATGCTCCTTCAGTCGCCCATATGCCAGGGTCACGGTATCTCTTTCGAACAAATATCGCGACCCTGGCAGGAAATTCATCTCCTTAACCTTTTTCCAACTATTTTGGGTTAGCTTCTAATTTAGACTGGAAGCAAATACCGGTATTGGTAAATATATGAGGCTGATGCCAAGGCTATTCCTTATGCAGATGAATCAGTACTTTCTAGCCATTTCCCAACCATTTTGGGGTCAGGTTCTAGTCTAACCTCATGCAGATGAATACCAAGATTTTACAAGCAGCGACTGCGTTTCTGACCTCCGCAATAACAGGGCTGCACGATACCCATTAGTTAGACTGGTCGTGAGACTTTCTGGTTTTTGATTACCCGTAACGATTGTAAAAAAATTACGAATGACGGTTGAAACCAACGGCAAGGAACAGTTTCGTTTTGTAGATATGGACACCCACCCACAGAATGATTGCGGCATGAGAAGTTTAACTAGCGACTGTTGTTACTAAAGCAACCAATTGAATAAACTGCTAATTTAAAGTTGAAATTCATCAGGCTAAACAATTAATTTCCCTGTCTTTCCATAATTCATACAATACACATTTCTGCCATTATATAGCGACTTTTTTTTCTGGCACGTAAAATTTTGTAACTTTGTCTCGAAGGTTCAATTAAATAATGCAGGTTTCCCGGTTCCGGGCTGTAATAATAAACTAACTTTTGCCGGCGACTTCGGCCGCGTGGTAATCGGATTTTTTTTCCACGAGAACATTCTAACTGGATAAAAGTAGAGTAAAAGTAGCCTATGTCTCAACCTATGTTATCCGCCCAAATTCATCGAAATGCGCTAAGCCATTTTAACTTACTTCCACATTTTCAATATAAGTTAGGAAAAGTGAAAATTGTGTTCTTCCATCAAGTATTTTTCAGTAGCAGTCCGGAGCTGGATTTGTGTCTGGTTGATGGCAACAGGCTCACCCTCTATTACATGAGACTTAAACATAACTGGCGAAATATGGGTGTACGGACACACCTCTGTCTATTTATACAAGGATTCTGTAATTACTGTATGGATAGACAGAGGTGTGTGTGGTGTGTGAATTTATGATAAGACTGCACAGACGGTGCAGTCAGTGCAGATGCTAGGCTAAGTTAGGCTAAGTTTCAACTCCTGAATTTAAAACATTAAATTCAGGAGTTGAAACTTAGCCTATTTTATCGCAGTTGACTGTGGGTCAAGAGCAGTGGTGGTATAATGGTATCCACCCCGGTTTACGATTTGTAGGTCGTGAGTTTGAACCGTGGCAGACATTTCACTTTGTTTATTTAATTTCATCACCACTGCTCTCAAAACAGTCAAGTAATACATTGTGAGGATATGGACATGTCGTAGAGGAGTAAAATTCAAAACCCTGTGTCATCTACCAACCCGCACTGATTCCATGTGGTGGATTCCAGCCCACTCTTCCTCACAGAGGTTAGACCTGTATCCCAAAAGGAAGAACATGATAGTTTGATTATGCATTGCGCGGCAAAAGTCTCTCCCGATTTCACAGAAAGTATTTTGTGAATGGCATGAATATCTAAATACCTAGTAATAGTTAAGCCTTTAAATACTCACATAACTCTATTTTCCACCTACCAAAACAAAACTTATGCAAAGTAGTGGCTTAAATACTTCGCTTTGTTTTGGAAAAAGGAAACTTTGAAACAGGACTAGGGAAACCCATTAGCAATTTCAACTAAAATCTCTGTAGCTTAGATTTCGCTCGTAACTACGCTGAATGTAGATTAAAATAACTATTATCTGAATTTCTGAATGAATGCCATTTCTGCCCAGACTCTAATAGCTATGTAATGTTGGTGAGAGGGGAATATCATTTTCCTAACTGCAAATTGAAATATTTTGGAATTCTTGTGCGATTTTGGGGGAATATGTGTAAAATTATTTGCTGTTGTATACTACAGTCAGTAAAATATATGGTTTAGCAAATTGATACACTACCCCAATTTACTGTAGCCATTTCAGATGAAAAAAATGTAAATCAACAAAAACAACAATCGAACACACTTTTCAGCTTTATTATTTAAAAAAAATGGTATAGATGAATTACTTGTACATTAAAAGAAAACGCATTTTTATTTACTCACATTTAATCAAACAATCATAAAATAAAAACATGCTAATTGCAAAAGTACTCTCACTTTTATAAATACAATTTTTTTACTGAAAACTGCAGACATGTCCTTCAGTATTTTCAGGGTTCCTTTGTAAAATAATTTCAGTTACGCTTATTATTTCGAACGTACCGACTAGCTCTAGACTGCGATATGACTGTCCCCCATCCTGCTGTAACTATAAAACCATTGGTCAAAATCCGAAGGACTAACATGATGTTAACCTTAACAACAACATATACACAAACAGACAATAATATTCCCACTGCTGAGAAGGAGTTGGCCATAATCCACCACCAGGGCCCAGTGCGGATTCGATGTCACATGTCTTTGAATATTTATAGGAAATGCCGGTTTCCTCACGATGTTTTCCTAAATGAGCAATGCACAATTAAACTACAATGCGTAGCTGATACTTGAGTGTGCAGACAATTTTATTGGCTTTTAGTATCCCAGCCAGCGCAACAGTAGTGGCCCAATCGTAAAAGCTACGATTTACCATTTGATGGTCTTAAATTCGAACACTGACAGGCCCTTTGCTCACCATTGGTCTCAAAACTGTGAAAGAAATATTGTGGGGAAACCAGCATGTCTTAGAACCAAAAATATTGAGACATGTGACATTTACCAAACTGCACGGAGCCCACGTGAAGATAACGGCCCTCTCACCGAAAGGAGGTATGTATTCCATCAATAATAACATTAAAGGCTGATTAATTATGAATTGACCCATTATTGAGATATTTGGAGGTAAATAGATAAGAGATCCAAATGTTTCTACAAACTTACTAGATAAAACAAGCTAATGTGGCTTCTGCCTATAAGGTTTTCCGGGCCCCTTATATGTAAACAAACGGACCCAAAATAAAAATACACCATCTTTCGTGAAGAAGTCATGTCCTGACTACATCGAATACACCTTCAGCAGTCAGCCTCGCAACCTTGCTAATAGACTCATATTCGTACCATTGTACGACCAATATCTCACAGTTCAATATCAGTAAAAGAGAAGAGCAAGAGTTACTTGTATATTGCATTAATTTTTCAACAGATGCTGCATATTTGAAGCAGAAAGCAGCTTGCGAGTGAACAAAACGTTTAATAGAAAATTTTTGTTTACTTACGAGGTCTACAACACTCCATGCCATTTCGTTGCTGCCTTGGACACAAGCCTAACTCCACTACTTTAGTTCCAAGGGGACAAGCAAATCGTCTGGCACAAACGCCGCCAGCGCGCATACATTGCAGCTCAAAGAATGGAGCCTGTCCATCTGAAAAAGAAAACACTGAATTAAGTAATTGCATATAGTCATTGGAGACCTAGCCTCAGTCTAGGTGGAGTGACGATCATGATAGGAGAGCTGATAGCAGCTGGATAAGAGTTTCTAAAAAACGAATTGAACGTCGCGTGATTAAAGAGGCCAATGTCCAGCCTGTTAGAACTGATGATGACGATGATGAAGAGCCCCATGTAAAAGAGTTCATATGTAGAAGTTATGCCATCCACCATTTCTATGCCTTATATCCATCCAGCTCTTACAGGCACCACGTCATCTGCTATCAGGATGACATGATGGATCCATGATATATCACAAAACCATCGCGGGCTAACCTATATGAGGCTAGCACAGGACTGTGGGCACAAAAAAGAGAGGTCTATGCCCAGTAGTGGATAAATTCGGGCTGTGAATGATTATGATTATGCACTTTATATTTACCATTCCCGCCCTGATCACGACCAACCCAGGTATAACACCATGCGCCATTAGCAAGTAGAACCCACCATAAAATCTTGAGAAACATTTGTGATACGACCGACTACTTCAATCATAGATTAATAAACGAATGTTAATACAAATTTAATCATTATATATATATATGATCTTAATGATCTATATTATTTATGATCTTGATTGTCTACACAATTGTGAGAATGTGAGACAGCCTTTTTTACGAGAACGCTCTTATTGAGAAGGTCGATAGACTAGTAGTATTTGATATACATGATGTTTGAATCTGTTTTATAATTTTCACCATTATTATCATCATTTCAGCCAAAAGAAGTCCAACGCTGGACATAAGCCTCCCCAAAGCACCGCCACTTCGACGGGTTCTGTGCTTCTCCCATCCAGCGGATTTCTGCCGCTTTCACTAGGTCATCGGTCCATCTTGTGGGACGCTTTCCAAAGCTACGTCTTCCAGTACGCGGTCGCCACTCCAGAACTTTCCGATCCCATCAGCCATCCGTTCTGCGAGCATTGTGCCCTACCCACTGCCACTTAAGTTTGGCAAGTCTTCATGCTATGTCGGTTACCTTTGTTCGCCTAGGGATGTCTACATTTCTGATTTGATCGTGTTGGGAAACTCCGAGCATAGCCCTCTCCATTGCCCTTTGGGTGACTTTGAGCCTTCTTATGAGGCCCACAATCATGAGGCATATAATTTTAAGTTACATGATTTTTGCGTCATCTTACCAATCGAGTTGCACTTATACCGCAGCTGTAGTATTCCATATCCATGTATTTTTCAGCCCTTATCCTCGTTTGGAATCGGCACCGAATGTCTTCTTCTAAACTAATATTATAATGGGAACAGATCTGATTCTTTGTAAGTTTGTTTGTCAAGCTTTTACGATAAAACGGATGATTTAGATGGGTATACCATGACGTGGAAAAGAAAACTTGTGTATTTTTCAATTAAAAGACAACTGAATCACTTACACGCTTTTATTAGCTAGGTATACATGTAATGGAATGTACAAACGTGATTTTCATCCCCTTCAAAACGTCTGATTAATCATTGTTTTTATACTGCTGTTTGTTGTTCCTAATAAAATAAAATAATTTTAAACTTTGCACACTTATCAGAGTCCGATGACAATACAATTGTTTTAGAAATGTATGCCATTATCATGGCTGGATCACCAGAATAGCATTAAAAAACCCGTTTTTATCACTAAACGAACTAAAACCCAGAAAAATAAATGATAGTTTAAAAAACTAAAAAAAAACACACCAACATAGGAAATGAAACTAAAACGAAGAAAATAATATTGCAGAAAAAGCGTGAGTTGCTTGATATCAATTAAAAACACGGCAAATAGCAACCGTGTGGTGCCGGACGTAAAGAATAACACCACCCCATTTCTTCCCGTGGGTGTCGTAAAAGGCGACTAAGGGACTTACTAGAGCATGGGCAGCAGCGTTCTCTATGCATTTTACCACCATACTGCGATCGCCAACCCGCCTGCCAAGCGTGGCGATTATGGCAAAGCCCCCCAAATTGGGGGAGGCCTAAGTCCAGCAGTGGACGTCTTAAATGATGATGATGGTGAAATAGCATCACGCGCTTTTTTCCATTATTAAAATAATGCAATTTTTTTCGATATCAAACACCCTATAGCCATTTTTTTATAGAACATAGCCGTCATATTGTTTCATCTTGAAACAAGAAATGTAACACGTAGTTACTACTAGAACTATCTCACGAGCACATCCGCCCATAGTCGCTATTTGAATAAACATAGGATATTATTACAGATATTATAAAAACGGCTTCCAGTCATCTTTTTATAATAGATGTCAGTGGTCGCATTAACTATGACATTCATTATTGTTAGTTTGATAATTTTAGTGACTGGCATTTGGGCTGTGGCCTGGGATAATTTGAAAGAACATGAAGATTTTATTGGTAACAAACTTATTAAGATTATTTCATAATTCACGTTCACCATGACTTTAAAATATCGCAGTAGGATTTTTTCACGCTCTCTATGTTCATCGCACTGCTTAACGCCAAGAATAAAAAAAAATATTAATGAAATCGAATGATTTATCAATCAGTATTGCAAGAAATATACTAAAAATCCAGTACGTTTGTTGTCTACAATAAGTTTTGATTATTTAGTGCTTAGATACATTTTCGTATGCTAAACCAAATATAGAATAACTGATTTTTCCTTTTAATTTCAGCTGGAAAAGCCCCATTTTTTGAGCTAGCCTGTATGCGTGTTGGTGGAACCTGTGCAAAACGCGATTCTTGTCCATCTGGGACTAAAGTGGCGCAATTGGGCTTGTGTCCAGAACAACAGCAATTCGGCATGGAATGCTGCATAGCTCGTGAGTTTTACTTTAAATAAGAAGCAAAAAGTTTTGCCAGATAAAACTTCGTTTTTTGACAGCAGTGCTCTATGTTGAACTGTTTTCCAGTTCAATACTACTTTCCATTTACACTAATTATTATTATTTTTATAGTCAAAATCAAAAATCATTTATGCAAATTAGGCTGAGAATCAGAACCATTCAAACGTCAATATTACATAAGACAGTCTCTTAAAACGCTGGCCCTTCACCACTTCCTAGTGCTTTAATTGGGAAGAAGAAATGGCGCAACAAACTCCCCAGCAGCACGTAGTGTAGAGAATATTGAGGAATAAGAGGTCTCGCGAGCCTGCCCGGGTCGTAAGATTTGTTTGAAAGAGTTACTGTGGCTCTGGCATTTGGGTAACTTACGGAAAACGTGTGGGTTCTTATAAAACTATATATTTTAAACCTATATTTACCTTAAAAAAAAGAAAAGATTTTTATTACTTTCAGTTGTACAAAAACACTTATCTAAATAGTATGCAGCATTACAACTAAGGGAGTGAGTGTTTTCGATGAACTCTGGCACCCAATGTAAGATTTAACTTGTGTTTAGGGTGCCAGCGTCCTCGCCTAAAGTATGAACACATATCAGTAGTTGTAAGACAAGCACAACATAAATATTAATATTAAGACTGCTATTTACTAATAATAAATGCAACTATGATGAGGTTTATTGATGAACCTGTGGGTATGTGTATGTGTTGATAGGGGGATAAATATAGTGTAAAATTGTTTATATTTATATCTGTGTTAATCTAAACATAAATATATGTCTCTAGCTGCATTAAGTTTATTTAACCGATTGAAATTTTTAGTAATGCTTCAGTCTCATCATAACTCAACGTTAATAACCACTTTAAAACCTTGGTCTTACAGTCATTGAGGCACCTGGGAGCAATTGTGCACATTTTATTTATTTTATTATATAAATGGTTAGACAGTATACCATAATGACGTTGAGCAAGGGCCGTTCTACATCCGCCAGTTGAGCATGCCTCGTAGAATCTACGCTTTTTAACAGCATTCGGCTTGTATATTACAGTGGGATGTTTACGCAGAATAGTGCCTTACCCTACCTTGTCATTAATCTTACCTCTTGGGATTCATACTGATGGACCACCACTGCTCTCTTCTACTCTGCACCGCTCTCTTCTACTCTCTATATTATATTAGGTACCAGGCCATAAAATATAATATAGTAACCGTAGTTATGCAAAACTTATATAAATATTTAATAATGCCTAAAAATAAACAGTTTAAGGAAAACGGTGTGAATGTTTTCTTTAATCAAATCAAATCAAAAACACTTACTTCCTAATATCTCAAGTGAGATTTTATTATTAGGTTTTTATTTTTTAAATATTTTTTTTTATGGAACACCAATTATAAGTTTCTGATAAGCGTATATAGCATATAGTCAAGAGAGATACCATAAAATATATTGCTTGCAATGGCTGCTGCAAACAAGGCCCTATATACTATACCTGAAAATATGATGATATAATGAAATACTTGGAAAACAAAATGACACATGACAATAGAAGCTGTTTGATAGAGCTGAAAGTATAATTCGATACCTCCCACATAAGTTGTTGTAACCCACAATATGCATGTTTTACGTTTTTTAAACCAAACCGCCTATTTTTACGTACTTTATGTGTTAAGAGTAAAAAAAATATTTAATTTTTTAAGTACATTTACCAGACGTATAAAATTGTATCATTATTACAAAAGCGGCGTATAACAACTTACATGGGAGGTATCAATATGAGACAATCTAGGAATAGTGTCAGATTAGCAGAATGTCGCCTATCAGCTGTCGGTTTTATTAAATAGAGATATAGTGCACATATACTTGAGGGATCACCTTACAAAACCATTGATTATTTTTGGACTTCATCACACCTAAATCGTTAATTGTCACCTGATGTAATACGTTACATTTTCGACGTCACCATTAGAACGACAAGGCTCTAAGTATGACCAAGGGTTTCGTAAATCGACCGTATTCTTACCAACATGTTCGCTAACAAATACCCTTTGTTTCAGTAAAGGGGGTAACCGAGTGTCGCTCGCGTCACGGGGAGTGCCTCCCAAAGGAATTCAAGTGTTCACAACATTTAAAAATCCAAGGCGCCAGTGGTTGTAGTCCTAGAGAAAATTGTTGTACGCATATTGAAAGTTCAGAATAGTACAATGATTAGTTTAGTATTTACTAAACTTACAATGAATAGAAAATCCATGCCGAGGTAAAGGTGATACCAAATTTAGCTGACACCACTTCCTAGGATTGCACAATTTTAATGGCGTGCTCAAGTGACTATATTATTAAGTTTAATTATTGTATTTTGGAGTGAAATAAATCATATTCCTTCATCAAGCTTTTATTTATATAGTTTAGTTTATACATAAGACTGCTGAAACGAGGGACTTAAGAACATGTCGTTACATATTCTTAAGTCCTACTACTGGTAAACATAAATTAATATCTCCACTTTATTCTTCGCAGGGTAAGGCAGAGGTATAACTCTATAAAAAATTTTGCCATATATGTTTCATGTAATGAGGAGCGAGGCTATAGCCATCAACTGCACACAAATAAGACTAGGCTGCTATTGAGGAATTCCAAATGGGAAAGCTAATAACAGTTTGCCCGACCCGAAGTGAAATAACATTTAATTGCCAGAATATTTTGAAATTCAACTAATAGTGTTGCATAGATTGATATTGTTATTTTCTATGTTTAAGATTCATTTACATTTATTTTCGTTTATATTTGTGAGTTCTATATAAAATATATGATGTAGACTAGCTGTGCCCGCGACTTCGTTCGCGTAGATGTCGGAACACCTCCTCTATTGATCTTTTGACCAGGCGTGGTGACTTTTTCTAGTAAAAAGCTGCCACAAAACTTGCAGTGTTTAGGAAAACGCTTCTCTAATATACCTACTATGTTAGGGGTGGAACCTGGAGCGTAAATAAAAAGTTTGCTAGGATTGCTCACACGCGAAAGAGCTACATAACGTGGGAAAAGCAACCAATACTAAGGTCCGACCCCGCAACGGACAGTGTCTGGCCCTGAGCTGCGCTAATGGTCATGGCGTAACGTAGGCTGACCGGGAATTGTACACGTTTAAAACTAAATGGGAAATTATTAGGAATGAGCGGAATTCTGGGAATAAATACAACATCACCGGCGCCACAACCTGTTAAGATTTTGGCTTCGATAACGTTTTGTTGGAGATTGGTGACTATAAGCCAAGTGCCGTTGCAAAGTTTGGGAGGACATAAATTTCTGAAAAGTATTATTGGTACTCCGACTTTAAAACAATGTTGTGTGCTGGAAGACCAGGTGTAATAAGGGAATCTAAGAACTCTACTGGATGGTGTGTAGCATCTTCTTCTTCCGTAACCGTGTTTTGGAAGTATATTGCTTACTTTCCTAGAAAAATGTGCTAATATTTGTGTATTTATTGCTGCCGCTTGGTCGTTGCGGAGGGTCAAAATAGCTCGTTGACACAGCCAAGCAGTGGCGTGGTAACCGATATCAGTGGGATTCCCATCATCATCATCATCATCATCATTTCAGCCGAAAGACGTCCACTGCCAGGACATAGGCCCCCAAGCACCGCCACTTCGACCTGTTCTGTGCCTCCCGCATCCAACGCTTCCTGCGGCCTTCACCAGGTCATCGGTCCATCTTGTGGGAGGCCTTCCAACGCTCCATCTTCCAGTACGCGGTCGCCACTCTAGAAACTTCCGGCCCCATCGGCCATCCGTTCTGTGAGCAATGTGCCCTGCCCACTGCCACTTAAGTTTGGCAATTCTTCGGGCTATGTCGGTAACCTTGGTTCTCCTACGGATCTCTTCATTTCTTATTCGATCGCGTAGGGAAACTCCAAGCATAGCCCTCTCCATTGCTCTTTGGGTGACTTTGAGCCTTCTTATGAGGCCCATTATGAGCGACCACGTCTCATTGCCATATGTCATCACTGGCAACACACACTGGTCACAGACTTTTGTCTTGAGACACTGCGGTAAGTGGGACGAGAAGATGTTGCGTAGCTTCCCGAACGCTGCCCAGCCGAGTCGGATTCGACGATTGACCTCATTCTCGAAGTTGGACCTACCTAACTGGACAGTCTGTCCTAGGTACACATATTCGTCCACAACTTCGAATGTAGCGCCTCCAATCTTCATTGGAGTGGTTATCACACGAGCATTGGACATGACCTTTGTCTTGTCCATTTTCATTCTAAGACCCACGCTTTCGGAAGCTCTACTGAGGTCATCGAGCATTGTACTGAGGTCCTCCATAATCTCAGCCATGACTACTATGTCGCCGGTAAATCGAAGGTGAGTGATGTACTCGCCATTGATGTTGATGCCAGCCCCTTTCCCGTCCAAAACTCTGAAGACATCCTCCAGTGCAGCGGTGAACAGTTTCGGAGAGATTACGTCTCCCTGTCTTACCACTCGCTGCAGAAAGATAGGTTTCGAGGTTTTGTCCTGGAGCCGGTCTGACATAGTGGCGTTTTCATACAAACACTTCAGCACCTCGATGTACCGATAGTCAGTCTGGCACCGTTGACGAGACAGGATACAGCCCAGGTCTCGATCGGATCGAAGGCTTTTTCGTAATCCACAAACGCTAAGCAGAGAGGCAGGTTATACTCTTCGGTCTTCTGTATAACATGCCGCAGCGTATGTATGTAGACCACCGTGGTGTTAGTGGGATTCCCATACACCGAAGAAATGAGGTCCAGCTGTGAAGTAACGTAACAACATAGGCTCTCTACCAAAATTACTTTACCATCTTGTGTGGGATATGTGCCGTCACCGATTTTTAATAAATATTTAAACTTAAATGAGTTGATATGACATTGTGCCATAGAATTGAACTCTTCAAACAGGCATTAATTTCATCGGCACTTAATCCTCGGGACGTAATTGGTAGTGTCTACCTAAAATCACTGCAGAAATGTACCATAATGCCACAATTGCGGTGGGCACGCCACAATTGCGGCGGTAAGTCCCCTCTTTGAGGAGTGGATAGAGAGGCGCCACGGCGTCCTCACCTTCCGCCTGACGCAGGTTCTCACCGGGCATGGGTGCTTCGGTGGGTTCCTGTTCAGGATAAAGCGGGAGGACACGTTCGGGTGTTTCAATTGCGAGGATCGTCTGGAGGACACGGTGGAGCATACGGTGGAGGTGTGTCCTGCCTTGGCGGAGCACCGCCGTGTCCTCGTGGAGGCGATCGGCAGCAGCGACCTCTCGCGTCCGGCCCTGGTGCGAGCCATGGTACGGAGCGAGAGTGAATGGGAAGCCGTCACCCCCTTCTGTGAAGCAGTAATGCTCGCGAAGGAGGAGGCGGGGCGCTTGAGGGAGTGGCAGTCTCTGCGCCCTCACGTCCCTAGCCGCCGCAGGAGGAGACGCCCCGGGCGTCGGGAATCGATTGCGGACTCCCGGCCACCGTAGGCGCGAGCTTGCGGGTGGCGAGCAATGGGTAGCTCGCCGCCCGGTAAGGACCAAGCTCGGGTCGACGGCGCGCAGTGTTCCACGCGCGCCTCAAAGAGATGTCAGCAGCAGTGTAGGGGTCTACTAGGACCGATGCCTGCCGGGGTCGCGTGATTGTTCGAAAGAGATACCGTGACCCTGGCACATGGGCAACTGATGGAACACGGGTGGGTTTTAGTCAGTAAAAGTCTGACACGCCCTCCCGCTCCGCCCAGAGCGAGAGAAGTCATTTGATGATTTCCCATCCTGAAAAAAAAAAAAAAAATGCCTCCCATCGGCCGGTCATTTTGTGGTATGTCCCGCTAAGTTCGGTCAACTGCTTCTTTAGCCTTGCAGTTTGCCATCGTGCACTCGTCCCAAATGATTGTAACACAATCGCGTAAAACTCTAGCTTTATCGCTATTGCATGACTCAATGCAAACCGGGCTTTCTGTTCGTTCCAAGTCAATGGGGGTTTTAAACATTGAATGTGCGGTTTTTCCTCCGGGCAACAATGTGGCTGTTATACCTGAGGAGGCGACAGCAAGAGCAATTTTATTTTGACTCCTTATTTGAGCCTAAATAACATTGGTAAGAATGGTTTTGCCCGTTCCACCGGATGCGTCTAAAAACAGGATTTCTCCCAAAGTATGTAACACACTCGATCAAATATTTGACGCTGTTCCGGTGTCAAATTTGAGCAACAATTTTGCAGAGTTTCTACCTGTTCGACACCAGGCCAAGGCCCTGACCATAGGATTTAAGCATGGAAGCATGGTGATGGGCCGTGGGACAAGAGTGGCTGCGAACTGTCCGCTGTGCGCGGAGCTGATTAATACAAATATTCAAAAGACTCACCTGGTTCAGGAAAACCCGTTCTGAAGCCTACCTGGATTTATGTATGTTAATGAGTGTATATTGTATTGTGTAGTGAAGCTGTAAGTATTCCAGGATACCTGGCCGCCCCAAGATGCTAGAGGTTTTCACAGCACGCGGTCTCCAAATGAGTCACTATCACATCAAACTATTTCAATCAAGTCCAAAGATAAACCCGTTCTATTTCGTCAAAAGGGGTTATATACACACAAACAATTGGATCACGACAAATTGTCCACAATCGATCGATTCAAGAGGATTAATTAACAACAAAATGTCGCAAGGCAAATACGACGACCGACCATCTTCCAAAGATCAAAAACCAAGTGTCAAAATCAAACTGACAAGTGACAGATGTCACTCCGTTTAGTTATGATGCGTAGGCGCACAGATTAAACAAGTCAATCGGTCCGTCTGTTGTCACGGGACGAAACATCTACCCCCCCGGACGGGCCTTCCCGTCCGCTAATCAATTGGCAATCTTGACAAGGTTGCGACCGCTCTCTTCACGACCGATCCATCCACCAAAACCTCTGCAAAACGATGAACCCCGTCGGTGCCAGCCACCAAATTGAGAATGCGCCCCCGACGCCAATACAAAGGCTTAAGGTTGGCATCCTTAATCAGGACGAGGTCTACAATTTTGGGCGGATGCGTTTTATCAGTCTACTTGACGCGCTGCTGGAGGATGTGCAAATACTCCAAGCTCCAACGCTTCCAAAAACTCTGAGCGAGCTGCTGCACCAACTGAAACCGCGATAGCCGATTTTGGCTCACATCGACAAAAGGGTACTCCGGCAGGGCGACAAGTGGCTGTCCAATCAAAAAAAGGCCCGGGGTTAGAGCCTACAAGTCGTTCGGGTCCGAAGACAGCGGGCACAATGGACGCGTGTTCAATACAGCTTCTATGCGGCAAAATACCGTATCTAACTCCTCAAAGGTGAGAACGGTGTCTCCCAACAATTTGCGCCAAAGTCCTTTTGCCGCTTTCACCGCGGCCTCAAAAATACCCCCCCAATGGGGGCAGACTGGCGGGTCAAACAACCAAGTGACCCCTCGGCGAGCTAATTTGTTACCAATGTCAGCCTGGTTCTCAGCAAGGAAGGCGTATACCTCTTTCAAATAGTTACTTGTACCCTTGTGTTCGACGCCAGGCCAGAGCCCCTACCATAGCATTTGAATAGCGCAGTGGAAGTTATGATGGTGGGGCCCTGGAGACAAGAAGTGGCGAGCGAACTGTCCGCCGTGCGCGGAGCTGAACAAAAATATATTCAAATAACTCACCTGATGGTAGAAGAACACCTGCTCTGGAGCCTACCTGGATTTATGTATGTAAGTGAGTGTATATTGTATTGTGTAGTGACGTTGTAAGTGGTATCCAGGACACCAGGCCGATGCAATAGGCCAGAGATTTACTCGAACATGCAGTTCAATCACTTAACCTCAAAGTATTCAACTAAAGTTCAAACTAAACCCGTATTATTACGTCAAAGGGGGTTGATTACGCACAAAAACAATTGGATCATGACAAATTGTCCCAAACGGATCGATTTAAAGGGATTAATTTACAACTGGTCGCGAAATAAAACGGCGACGAATGATGCTCCCTTTTTTCCAACCAAAATCAAAAAGCAAGTGTCAAACTGACAGATGTCACTCCGTTTCACGACATGGTGCGTTCACAGAGTAACCAATTCGAACGGGACGGAAAACCTTGTAATTGGTACCGCAATCAGACCTGATCAAAGTAGGTAACCCACGGCGAGACACAAATTTATCCAAGGTCGCCACAAAGGCCTCCGCCGAGAGGGAGATTACCAACTCCAAGTGCACTGCCTTAGTTGACAGGCAGACAAACACACACAAATAAGCCTTAACAATTTTACTATTGCGAAGAGGAGACGTCTTCACCAAAAAGGGACCAGCAAAGTCCGTTCCGACGCCTGCAAAGGGTCTCGCCTCATTGACACGATCAGCCGGCAAATCTCCAATCATTGGCTGCATAGTAGAGGCCTCAGTCCGGTAGCACGGCAAACAACGGAAGACGATGCAACGAATAGTACGACGGGCCGACAATATCCAAAACTCGCGCTGCAGAATGGCCAACAGTGCATTGCAACAATCACCAACAATTCAACAACAACAAACAACAACAACAATCAACAATTCAACAATTTGTCGAGGGAGCTGTATCGACTCAACAAAAAATCAGGGTCAAACGGAGAGCCCTTTGTTCCAACAGCGAGCACCTTGAGCCTGGGCAAAGGACCCGACATCAAGACTGGTGTTCGAGGCCAATCATCCTCGGGGTGAGTCAGCCAGTCTGGTCCCCACCATAGGGGGTGAGCAATCAGGCGGAGTGCCATGCACCCACGTGAGGCCACGTCGCCTGGGTTCAGATCTCCAGGCACGTGCCTCCAAATCAAAGGCGTTTCAGAATTTTGAATCTAGGACACTCGGTTCGCAACAAAGACCTCCAAAGAGTGGACGGACGTCTTCAACCAACACAAAACAATTTGACTGTCCGTCCAGGTGTAAGAAGCCCGAATGTCCACAGTTCCACCCAAAGTGTGAGCAACGTGGTTCAATAGACGCACAAGACGCGCCGCCCCTGACAACTCTAACTTAGGGATGGTCAGTGCCGTCCGGAGGGGGGCCACCTTGCTCTTGGCCATGACCAGACCAGACGCTTTTGACGTCGCACGTCATATGTCAAACATCGCTGTGTGATATTTAAATAATAATAATTGAATTTCAACAGTTTAGATGGCCTAAATGTATACAAATACCCTCGGAGTGAGTAGTAAAACTAGTGACAGTGTTATCAAAGATAAAAACGGTAAACTGGGTAAATAAGTCGAAAACAGTGGAAGGGCGATTTCGTTAGTGATCAAGTGATTCTCGGACAATCCATCAACAACACCATCAAACCAGGTTGGCTATAAATAATTAAGAGCAACAAGTAGTAATTTAGCTACGGAACATGGAAAGCTGGGTCACAGTAACAAAATAATATTCAATAAAAACAGTTGCGAATTCAAATCTGTTTTTTCGTTTTTTCTCATAACTTCAAATGTAAACAAGTCAACAAAGAATAGCTGACTCATAACAAATCACAAATCAGCACATGAAAGTGACAGAATTTGTCTTCGTTCGGAAACAATACTAATTGAACTTGAATACTAGCATTTTTAGACTGCGTTACATTACACTCAGAATAATACCCAAGAAAATATTCATTAATAATGGAGGAATGCAACAATATCACATACCGTAAAATACACCAAACCAGTTCACTAAACGACATCTCTAAAGATAATTCGGCGCTTTTCGATGCAACTATGTTGAGTTTGCCAAATACATAGCTAAATATTAGTCAGAATGTACTCGATTTAAATGAAAAAGTCAAACAATTATCAGACGACTTATTAATAGCGCACCAGGAAATTGAGAATCTTAATTGCGAAAACTTTCGATTAAAAATAGATGTGCAAAAATATTTAAGAGTAACAGAAACATACAAAAGTATTAATATAACAGATAATAAAACTGTAACACCTCGATCAGGAAAAAAACGCAAACAAAATACCGCTCCTTCTACTACTATGTCGATGTCTTCAAAGAGCACACAAACGATGTCCCCATCGACAAAAATAAGGAATGATGTAATCGACACTTCAACGGCAATGACATCAAAAACAGTTACACCTCAATCCAAATCCAAAAATAAGGTAAACCAACGCAATATAAATGTTCTACACCAACACAAGGAAAATAGAAAAACCAGACAGCACAAGGGGCTCAAAACAACAAATCGTTGCATAAAAAATCAAAATTATGCATCATAAGTAGTAACACCACGAACAAAATATTATCAACCGCTGAAAACACATTTCCAGAAACACAAATATGTCACTTTCTATTGCCAAATAGGGGAATCAAAAATCTTTTAAGCAACATTGATACGAAACTAGCTAACTACTCAATGAGTGACTACTGCATAATTTTCATTGGTGACGAAGATTTTCGAAGAACGAACGATTACTTTGACTTGATTATTTACATCAGGGAGGTATTATTGACTGTACAACATACTAACGTAATAATATGCTTACCGACTTTTGTATTTAATGACCATTCTATAATGTTTAACTCTAGAATTGAAACTTTTAATAATTTGTTGTATCTGGACATTCATACCTATAATCATGCAATACTGTTAGACTCCAACCTAGACTTGACATATGACCGGACCATGTTTAAGTACAATGGATCAATAAATGATTACGGCATACAAAATTTATTTGAGAATTTAAAAAAATATTACGTTACAAATATTGACATGCAACTCAACGCCAACGCATCACCCCATCTTTTTCGTGGATGACCAAACCAAACAGTATTCAATTCTTAATATTTATCATCAAAATTTATGTGGCATTAATAATAAAAAAGATGATCTTGAAATGTATATATGCGAATTACGAAAAGAATTAAATTTTTTATGTATAACCAAACATTTTCTGAATGATACTCTCGCAAAACAATTCAATTTTGGTAATTACAAAATGGGGTCATACAATACTAGACTCAAAAAGAATAGAGGAGGTTCAATGATTTTAACACCGCAAGATAGAGAAGTGGATGAACTTCAAGTATGCAACCAGTTGTATAAAACTGATTGCTTCGAAGTATGTGGAGTTAGAGATTTTGAGACAAATTTGTGTGTTATTTGTTGTTATAGAACTCCTGCAAACAGCAATTTTGATAACTTCATGGATAGGCTTGAAAAACTGTTACAGCATTTCCTCAATAAATTATGTATAATTTGTGGCGACTTCAATATTAATGTTTTAAAAGATGACATTAGACACAATTCTTTTTTATCATTATTAGCGTGCTATAACTTCAGATATCTAATAAACACTCCCACCTTCAGAAGAAATAAATCGGAATCATGCATAGATAATATATTAACTAATGTACCTGACACTTTTATAGAATGTACAGATGTTGATCACAATGGGTTGTCTGTCGGTCACGCGGGCCTGTTCTGTACACTTCGCTTAGAAAAGGTTGACCTTAAGAAACGGATTAATTATATACGTCTTTACAGAAGAAAATATACTGACAAGAACAAAAGTGACTTCAGGAAAAAGCTGTTAGAGACAGAATGGAGCACAGGTATAAACACTTTTATAGGACAATTCAGAGAAATGCATTCTTTGTACTTTAAGAAGTGTAAATCGAAAGTCAGTGTTAATAGCAATAGGAGGTCTAAATGGGTAACTAATGGAATAAGAACGGCCAGTAAAGTTAAACGTTTCCTTAACACCATAGATAAAACACAATGTGACAATTCAGTTTTAGAATATCGAAACAAGTATAACAGGTTCTATAGAAAAGTAATAAGTTGTGCAAAAAGGATTGATGTCAGAAAACAAATAGAAATGGCACCGGATTCTAGTAGGACGATATGGAAAATAGTAAATCGACAGCGCAATGTAGGTAAAAACTTTGAAAAGGAACAAATTATTCTTAAGATTGACAACACAGTTACTAATAATGCTTCAGATGTGGCTAACATATTCTCAAAAAAGTTCGACAACATTGTCGACCTTAAAGCTTGTGACCAAAAATTAGCAATGACATATTTGACTGAGAGTATTAGCAGAGTTGATTCAAACATGAGTTTTGACGCAGTCACACCTTTAGACATTTTTAATTTGGTTAAAAATATGCCTAATAAATCCAGTACTGGTTATGACGAAATCCCTCTGACAATTATTAAGGATAACATTGACGTATTGGCAACTCCATTAGCATCGTTTTATAATGAATGCATAGAGGCAGGCGTGTTCCCCGATCAGCTTAAAATTGCGCGTGTGCTTCCAATTTTTAAGAAAGGTTCTAAAACAGATCCTGCAAACTACAGACCGATTTCCTTTTTGCCTGTATTATCAAAGATCTTTGAAAAAATTATGAAAAATAGACTCATGAGACACCTAAGGACGCACAGTATTTTAAATAGTCAGCAATTCGGATACCAAAAATCTTTAGGAACCACCGATGCTTTAATTGACGACGTTGTCTGTAATTTAAATAACAAGCTTAAAGTGGCAGGTATTTTTCTAGACCTTAGTTCTGCTTTCGATACAGTAGACCATGAAATTCTTCTGGCCAAGTTAGAACACTATGGTATACGGGTGAATGTATTGAAACTTTCAGCTCCTATTTGCATAACAGACGTCAGTACATTGAGATCAAGTCGACTGTGGATGGAGAAGAAAAAATATATAAATCCAACCTTCTGACTGTATCCCGAGGTGTCCCTCAGGGCTCAGTTCTGGGCCCTATTTTCTTCATCCTATTTATAAATGACTTGTTTGAATATATAAGAAAACGAGTAACTGACACAACACTTATTATTTTTGCTGATGATACAAATGCTATAGTTTCGGCAGATAATGTAAACAATTTAGAATCTAAGATTAATGCTGCCTTAAAGGCTTTCGAAAATTGGTTTGGTACCAATAATTTGAAACTCAATGTTAATAAAACAAAATGTTTATTATTCAAGACAACAGTACGCAATAACACTAGTCTTAAGGTTGTGTCTTGTGGTAGCAATGTCGAAGTAGTCAATCATGTTAAATTCCTGGGTGTCCACATTGATGCGTTATTGAACTGGAAGGCTGAGACATTGTCACTAACTAAGTCTGTTAGCTCTGCATGCTATGCAATCAGAAGCTTAAGGGATGAACTCAATTTGGCCCAATTCAGGATGGTTAACTTTGCTTTGGTTGAGTCCAGGCTTAGATATAGTATTGAGTTCTGGGGGAACAGCTACAACTACAATGTCCACTCGGTATTTGTAATCCAAAAAAGAGCCTTAAGATAAGATAAGATAAGATAAGATTTATTTGCTAAAGACATGTGTACACATACAAGAATAAAAACATGCATGCAGGATATTATAGATAGTAAAAATATAGCTTCTGACATGTTTGCCACATAATATGGCGTGCAAATATGAATAGTTGATTGGATTTAATTAGTTTCAAGTCAATATAATTCAATTATGTCATCAAGCAATAATAAATCTTAAAATGTCAACAGTATATAAAAAAAAACATTAATATTATGGTACAATTATGTCATGAAGTCAAAATATAATTATTTGTTACAAGTTATTTAAATACAATTTAATTTCAAGAAGTCAAATTAGAATTATTTATTACAAATTATCAAAATTCAATTTAACTTCAAGAACTTAAAATATAATTATTTATTACAAATTATTTAGATACCATTTAAAATCAAGCATTTAATACATATTGTCAAAATTTGTCTGCTAAAAAATCTGGGACACTATAATAACATTTTTGACATAACATAGTTTTTAATTTTTTCTTAAAAAAATTGACATGATTTTTTTTTAGATCTTTTGGCAATTTATTATAAACCACTGTTGCCATATGAAAAATACTCTTGTACATTAAAGCAGTATTAGTTTTACGAACATATAGACGAGTTTCATCTCTTTGAGTACGATTAGAAGCTTCAGATGCTAACACAAATAGTTCAGGATTTTGTTTCACGAAGACAGCTACTTCAAATATATATAGTGAAGGCAATGGTAAGATACCGTACTTTTTAAAGAAAGGTACACAACTCTCAGTAGGTTTTAATCCAAACATAGCCCTAATGCACCGTTTTTGTGACTTAAATACAAGATCTTTGTTGGTAGAGTTCCCCCAAAAAATTATGCCATATCTGAGGATAGACGCGACAAGACCATGATATGCAGTTATAAGCGTGCCACAATTAATTTTACTTGCAAGTTCGTGTAGGGCATAAGCTGATCGGCTCACTCTTTTGCATAATTGTTCAGTATGTGGTTTCCAAGTCATTTTACTATCAATGTGCAAGCCAAGAAATTTTAAAGTGTCAGTTTCTTCTATAGTTTGATTGTCAAAAATTAGGTTAAGTTTGTGCGCTGGTATACGTTGTCTAAAGTTCATTATTTTCGTTTTTCCTAGGTTGGCTTTCAGATTGTTTGCATTCAACCAATTCATAACGGATCTCAATGTGCTATTTAAGTCATCTTCATAAGTATCTTTGTCTTTACATTTGACGGTAACAGTGCTATCGTCTGCAAAGAGAGCTACAGGATTATCAGTAGCGTTGGGTAGATCATTAATGTAAAGTATAAATAGCGGCGGGCCCAGAACACTGCCTTGTGGTACACCGTAGTTTACATTTCGTTTATGTGACATAAAGGTTTCTTCCTTTTTAGAAAGAACATTGACTTTAGTTACTACTGTGAATTGGTTTCGGCCTTTGAGATATGAATCAATTAGTGCAAGTACGTTACCTCGTATTCCATAAGCATTCAGTTTATCAATTAGAGTATCATGGTCAACGTAATCGAAAGCCTGTGTCATATCCATAAAGATTGAACAGACGGGTATTCTTTTGTCAATATTAGTCATAACTATATCTAAAAAGTCATATATGGCCATGTTTATGGTTTTATTAGGTCTAAAGCCTTTTTGTTCCTTTACTAAAATATAGTTCTTCTCTAAATAATTATAAAGTTCTTTGCAGATATATTTCTCAAATATTTTAGATATAATTGAAACTAAGGCAATGGGTCGATAGTTTTCTAGATATTCTCTATCATCTTTCTTAAAGATTGGTTTTATGATCGAAGTTTTTAATCTGTCAGGGTAAACACCTGCGGTAATGCATAAATTTAAGATATAGCTAAGGTGAGTAGATATATTGATAGCTATATATTTAATAACTTTAGTTGATATTCCATCATAACCCACACTATTTGTGTTTTTTAGACTTCTAATAATGTGTAATATATCATGTGGCAAGCATGGTTGCAAAAACATAGACTTTTGTTTAGTAGACATATATGGCTTATACTGCATTTTGATTGAGTCATCCTTAGGTATAATTTTATCGACAAAATAATTATTAAAAGCATTGGAAATTTCAAGAGGGTCAGTTATAGTTCTATCGTTAATTTTAATGCTAGTTACAGTTTCTTTTGGTACATTTTGATTTGACTGATTTACAATTTTCCAAGCCGTTCTACTTTTATTTTCTGACGTATTAATTGAATGATTATTTTGTGCGCGCTGAGTTAACCTTATTATTTTTTTAAATCTTATTGAATATTGGGTCAGTTTCGTTTTATTTTCCTCGCTTGGTTTTTTCCTGTACTGCCATAAAAGTCTACGTTTCTTCATACTGCATGCCCTGAGACCTCGTGTTACCCAACGAGCTTTTCGATAAGTATTAATAGTGATGTATTTTAAAGGAAAGCAAAGATCGTAAAATAATTTGAATAAATCCATGAAAATATTATAGGCTAAATTTGGATCACAAGTAGAGTACATTTCCGAAAAAGACAATTTCTCAATATAAGTTTTAAACTTCTTAAGATTTTCCTCACAATAGTCTCTACGTTGAATTCTCCAGCTCTTAATCAGGCATACTTTTTTAACATGACACCATAATACCTGAGCTGTGTGATCAGATAATGCAAAGTCAATCACTTCAGCTTTACATTTATTGTGATAGTTGTGAGCAAAGTTGTCTATACACGTTTTGCTAATTTTTCTGGTAGGCTGTGTTATCTTAAGTCTTAGATTGTAGCTGAGTAGTAGACATTCAAATTCAGATGTGGTATTATTTTCTTTCAAAATATCAATGTTAAAATCACCAGCTATTACAATATTATGCTTATTATAGGTTTTTTTGACATATTTAAGAACTTTATCTAATCTTGCAAAGAAATCTTTTAAGTTACTCGCTAAAGGAACTCTATATAAACAAATAATAATAATTTTATAGGCTACTAGTTCTATTGCAGAGCATTCAAAAGTGGAGCATTCAGTGAATAACACTGATTTTGGAATCGCTTTCCATTGATGTCCTTTTCTTACGTAAATACACGATCCTCCTCTGTTCGAATTACTTCTGCTGAAATGGGCAGCTAGGTAGAAGTTGGGTATCATACAAATATTTTCATGGCCCGACATCATGAAATGCTCTGTCAGACAAACAACATCGATTTCAGTGTTATTTTCCGATAATTCTTGTAAGCAGATTGTTAGTGCATCGGACTTGCTCCTCAGACCGGCAATATTTTGGTGTAGTATGGTTATATATTTA
Source organism: Aporophyla lueneburgensis (assembly GCA_932294355.1). NCBI lineage: Eukaryota > Metazoa > Arthropoda > Insecta > Lepidoptera > Noctuidae > Aporophyla > Aporophyla lueneburgensis. The sequence goes on along the minus strand of OW028737.1, from coordinate 31,489,453 downwards.
TTTCCGAAAAAGCTTCTGTGCAGTAGGTTTTTGCTCAGTGATGTTGTTTTGATTTGCAGGTATGTTCTCGTTTCTGTCAACTTGATTTTGATAGTCAGTGTTGGTAGACTGTACATAAACAATCGTGTTAAAAATGTCCTTAAAAATAGATTGCATTCCGAAGTTATTGATCGCGCCAGTGCGTTTGTCAAACATAGTGTCGTCATATCTTAAGTTCTGGTTACTATCCAAAAAGTAGGCATATTCGTGAGTATTTGTATCTAGATATAATAGATTATTAAAAGTTTCCACTCTTGAGTTATATAAGTAGTTATTGGTAAAGAATTTGTACGTAGGAGAGCAGATAATTATGTTTGTGTTTGTGATTTTTTGCAGATCTTTTCTAATTTGTAAGATATTATCAAAATATCGATTCGTGACTTTAAAATCTTCTTCACCTAGCAATATAATGCAAAAATCGAGTAAAGTAAAATCGGCCAGCTTTTCTGTGATGCCTTTTAACATAACTTGCATACTTCCACGGGGTGTGATATAGTGGCAAAGTTCACAAGTCTCGAAGGTGTTTTCTGCTATATGAAGCAGTTTATTCTTATTGTCTGAACTTAATATGCAAATTTTGTTACGTTTCGAGTATTTTCTCTCCAAATTGTCTACGTTTTGTTTAATTGTTGTAGTACTATTATTTTCTTCCGGCTTCGGCATTTCTGTTTGTGTTTGTTTGGTTTTATTCTTATTATTCTTTTTGGTAGATGGCTTCAGTTTGACTGGACTGCTAGTCACTTTCTTATATAGGTCATTATTCTTATTCAATTTTTCATTTAATATCTTGAGACTGCCGTTTTCCAAAGATAATGCTTCAATTTCTAAATGAGCGCTCTGTAGTTCCATTTTAAGTGTCGAAATTTGATCTCGTAGTTTCTTAGTTTCGTCGTTTTCGTCGTCAGATATTTCCGGTACACTCGTGACAGTCTCGTTTAACGTTTGGCTAGTTACACTTACCTTACTGTCGTTAAGAATTGAATCAGACTTTGTCCTAGTACGGCGGAATGTAATATTATCTAAGAAATTCATGATAAATACAACTCACGTTCGTCTTATTTTGAAATAAGTCCAAGTCACTATGTTTCTTCGAGGTTCTCCAAATATTAATAATTTTCTACCGAAACTGAAATATTTTTTGCACTGGTATCCCCAATCGTTAGTTTTGCGCCGCTGGTGGCAAGCAGCAGTACTAATTTGGTTAAACTTTTCACCGCTTAGTGACGTGCTGGCGCTAGTTGTCGAAGATTGTTCATAAATTAGCGCCGCTGGTGGTAAGCAGCAGTACTATTTTGGTTAATCTATTCACCGCTTAGTGACGTGCTGGCGCTAGTTGTCGAACATTGATCATAGTCCAAAGGTCAATTTTAAAGATGTTTATCGTAACGGTGTCTGTATTTTTGTATTCTGTAATTATTTCACTATTTTTATGATATTAACTGCACTTATGTTCACTATTTGATATTTATTACAGAAAGGCTGTGGTGAATTGTTATTGTTATCGGACTGGTCGGTCGGACTGGTGTCCGGCTCTCCAATATTTCCCGAGCACGTTGACCAATTATATCCCCCAGATCCAAGATCTGGTCGTAGTCAGCAAGGACCTTATCGCGTGCTGCCTGGTCCAGCACTTCCAGATCCACTTCACAAATGAACTCGTTGAAGCGGGTGAGCAGAGCATCAACTTTGCCGAGTCTCACGTTCAACTGCTCGAACCCAGCAAGCGTGACCCTTTCAAGATCCGGGCGCTCAGCGGTCGCTGCAGCTGAAGTGAACCACCGTAGCTGTGTGGTCAATCCACTGATTGCCTCTCTCACCGCTTTGTATGCCATTGCACAAACAAAACAATTCAAATAAACAAAACAAAAAAAAAAATTATAACAAAGTTCAACAATAAATAGCAAAGGAAAAAACTTTTTAACAAAAAATTAAACCGCCGAAAAAACTGAAAAGCATAAAATAATAAACCTTAAAATTATGAGTCGGCGCTTTGAGTGATCTTTGTTCATTGATTTTTCAGCGCCGACTCAAAATTTTAAGGTTTATTATTTTATGCTTTTCAGTTTTTTCGGCGGTTTAATTTTTTGTTAAAAAGTTTTTATTTAATATTTTTTGTGGCTTGAATGTACTAATAATACTTGGCAAGGTTTACCCCATCCAATAAAAAAAGAATTATCAAAATCGGACTACTCTGTATAAAGTTATGCGTGGTTATACATTACAATCAGTGAGTGAACAATCAATCATCCCCTGTTTTCCGACCCTTAGGGTTCGATTTTGTTTTCCAAATTTATATGGGACCACCTTGGGAGTATACCCTTTTCAATAAAAAAAGAATTATTACAATCGTCTTACCATGTACAAAGTTATGCGTGGACATACATAAAAAAAAAAAAAAAAATATACGCGTCGAATTGATAACCTTCTCCTTTTTTTTTCGTCGGTTAAAAATACAAAGCAAACAATTAAACTGCCAACTCAAGACAACTTCAAAAATATTGGTTCCAATTTAATGAACAACAATAAACCCTTATTTTAATTTAAAATAATGTTAATGTTCAAAAATGCCAATTTCAAATGTTAATTTCACAAACAACCATGTCAATGTTACAACAACTCCTATATTTTAATGTCTTCCAGACATTCAATAACAACAGGTCAGAACCTACAACAAGGGGCTGTAACATAACCTAATCCAATTAACTTTATTAGTATATGTAACCCGGCTGACTTTGGTAACATCAGTTTAGCCGTCTCAACAATTTAAACAAATTAATACAAATAAACAAACAATCATAGTTAACAAATATTTACGGTGAATTACTATTTCCTTATAGAGACTGCCAAGTAATTACCTCACTGTAAATTACCAATTTTGTTGGTTGCATATCTTACAACCACGCTCTGCTACCAAGAATATTCGACGCCAGGCCAAGGCCCTGACCATAGGATTTAATTTGCGCAGTGGAAGCATGGTGATGGGCCCTGGGACAAGAGTGGCTGCGAACTGTCCGCCGTGCGCGGAGCTGATTAATACAAATATTCAAAAGACTCACCTGGTTGAGGAAAACCGGTTCTGGAGCCTACCTGGATTTATATATGTAAATGAGTGTATATTGTATTGTGTAGTGAAGCTGTAAGTATTTCAGGATACCTGGCCGGCCCAAGATGCTAGAGGTTTTCACAGCACGCGGTCTCCAAATGAGTCACTATCACATCAAACTATTTCAATCCAAGTCCAAAGATAAACCCGTTCTATTTCGTCAAAAGGGGTTATTTACACACAAACAATTGAATCACAACAAATTGTCCACAAATCGATCGATTGAATAGGATTAATTAACAACAAAAGGTCGCAAGGCAAATACGACGACCGACCATCTTCCAAAGATCAAAAACCAAGCGTCAAAATCAAACTGACAAGTGACAGATGTCACTCCGTTTAGTTATGATGCGTAGGCGCACAGATTAAACAAGTCAAACGGTCCATCTGTTGTCACGGGACGAAACACTACCAATTCTACGGGATGTTAAATAATCGCCGAGGCGTACTCCCTGTTTATACGTCAATTACGATCTATTATTACAGTTTTCACGGAGTCGGTCTGATATTTCAAGACTGTTTTGTCGTTGATGTCTCAAAAAATCTTTAGCATACTTATCTTGATATTTTTGCCACAACTACCCAGCATCCGCTAAACCACCAAAGTTCAGTAAGATAGCAAACAAATGACGCAACCGATAAGGACAATCGCTGACGCATGCCTCGGCTAAAGCATCATCCCAATGTTCATCTCCATCTAATAAATGACGTGCGCGGCAAGCAGCCTGGTATGTAGGATATTCAATATCATCCACTTTACGGAGCTCCGTAAAGGAGGTAGGCCCTCGCACCACGTACAAAAGGAGGTGTAAATAATAGCACTCTGGATTATTTGGGTGCACAGTGTACACTCGTCCAATCCCGTTTCCTTGAAAACGCCTGACTCGCCTTCCAGAGCAGTTCCACGTCTTCTACGGTTAAAAACACCTTGCTGCTTATTGTACATGTAATAAGATGGAACTTCGTTATATAAAATAGTTTTGGCGTAATTATCTGTTTGGCAGAAGTGAACGAAAGCCATTAAGGTGGTTTAACTCGGATTGTCTACCCTTTCTGTGACATTTTCAGATTGAAAATATACTCGTTGTGCGTCTTAATGATGGAATGCAAAATTGGATCTTCATTTTGGTCTGGAAATTCAGCCCTTATGACATTATCAACAGCGTCAGGACGAATTTTGTTTCCCAGCCATAGGAGCATGTGTGCGTGAGGTAAGCCACACTTTTGCCACTCGACACTGTACATAAAATTAAGAGCTGGTCCGAATAGTTTATCTTTGGAAGGAATTAATCATTACTTTGAGCTTCAAACGAAAAACCCTTGCATTTATGTCATGCCTATCATATGATGCCTTTCTTGAGAGAAGTTTCTGACAAATCTCGGTCCACTTTGGATTTGTTGTGAACATTATGAAACGGTCCGTGCGGCCTTATTTACGGACGTAGCAAAGGCATATTGTGTTTTTTCGTGCATGTATTGCGGATCGCCAGTAAAACTGGATGGCAAGATAACACTGGTCAACAAAATTTTGTAACAAGAAAGGTGTTTACTAATTTTGAATAAACCTACCTTCCCTCATTCAAACACCATATTTATTTTGATTGGATCAGGTCTCGTTTTTGTGTTACAGCTACTATCCAAAAATAAAAGATTAATAATTCCATTCAAAGTATTTATTATTTGAAAAGCGTAGTTGTATTTTCTGTTTTTCGAATGAAATGATTCTTAAATAATGTCAAGAAAGTGTAAAAATGACCCTGACAAGTTTTGTTAAGGTTTTGGTATATAAGTTTTGAAACTCAGCGAAGAAATTTGACGCTATTAGCAACTTAACTTATTTGAAAATATTTGTAGGTCCTCAAATCAGGCAATTGATGAAAATGAAATATTCAAAAAAGCTTAGTGATTTAGAAAAAGCAGCCTCGGAATCTTTAATTAATGTGGCTTTTAATTTTCTCGGCAATCACCGCTCAAATGACTATAAAAGTGAAATTTGAAATCACATTTCAAAAAAACTATTCGTATTTGATACATTTTAATTTTATTTCTATTGTCCTTATTCTTGTTCTAACCATAATTAGACAAAACATTTCATGTTACTTACAAAAAGTGTTTTTTTGTTGACCAGTGTAACCAATCGCCCCAAGCTAACAACCTTATTATCTGTTTGCATCGCGTCCCGCAAATGCACGTACGTATTCTTCAGCGCGTAAACGAAATTGATTAGTGCGAATGTAAATTAAACGTTCCGTTTCTATTTTAGCATAAATCGCTGGCCCCGGGCAATATAGCGGTAAACGTCGGTTACGCCCTTTTTAATGTTAGTTGATTTTTGGCTTCTCTGACTATCAGTCTATCACTCTTATTTTTTTAATATTTTAAAATTAATATTTCTTTAGAATAAATGACAATAACAGATTTATTGCATGAAAAATTCTCTTTCAACTAAAACAAAAAATAAATCAAGTTATAAAGTCGGTATGTTACAATGGTTACATAAAAATATGATTCATTGATAGGATTCTAAAATAGCGATTAGTGGATAATACAGCTAAGCTTTGGCTATAAAATTTCCCTGAAGAAGGTGGTAATCGGCTGGTACACTCGAGACCTAAAGCGGAAAATACGTCGTATTATATTCTTACAGACTTGAATCTCAGTGGTCGATGTGTTTATAAAGTCATTAATAATGTTGCAATTGAAACAATATCTTCTATAATTTGAATTGTACATTTTTTCAATTATTGCATTAAATATTTATACCATTACAATTATTTTTAAAAGGTTAAACTGGTAATAAAATTAGCTTTCTTTTGACCTTATGATCGCTTATTTTGCTTAGTACGCTGCACTATAAACAAATTAGCTTCTTTTTTTTCTCCTGTAAAAATCGATTTTTGATATTAACGCTTAAATATATACTTCGAGTTGTACACGATATTTGAGCATAAAAGTTAACACGTTAGAGGAGGAGAGGAGGTTAAGTTAGAGGTTTCATATTTTTGGCGTAATACCCATGCAAATAAACATAGGAACAGTCAAACGGACAAACAGAAAAACAAAAATAAAATTTAAAAAACCCCCGACACAAAAACCTAATTTCCCTTTAAAAAATAAAAAAAAACTCAATCTTAAAGTACCTAAGTAGGTATTTATAATTCAAAAAAAAATACGTCGCGTTGGGGGACCGCTCCAGGCCTAACAATTTATTTACAAATAGTTTATTACCTAACTAATTAAGAAAAGAAAACTTTTATAAAATTACTTCACAATACTGCATTTAGGATACGACCGTCGGCCCTCGCGGAGCGGTCCCCCAATGCGACGTATTTTTTTTTTAAATTATTAATAGCTACTTAGGTACTTTAAGATTGAGTTTTTTTATTATTTTTTACAAAATAAAATACAGAAATAGCATCTCTTGGTTATCCTTTAACATCCCAACTATTTTTTTTTATATTTTTATTGTACAGAAACGCCTCGTCTACACACACACAACAACACACAACAACACAACACTCACACACAACACACAAGACTCTCAACACACTTATTCAAAAGACGTTTCATTACAGTTCTATGTTAGTCTTAATAGACTTCGTCTTCGTAACAATCTTGTCAGAGCGATCGTGATTTTCATGAAGTTTCTCGTCTAAGGGATGATGGTGATTCGCCCCACAATTTCATGCATTCTACTACGATTGTATTGAGTACAGCAGTCAGAAACTTTAATCAGAATCAGTTGTCTCGTACAAGCGTTCAATATTTCGCATTTGTAACAAAAATGTATTCACAGTCTAACAATCCGGTATTAATGACAAGCTTAATCTTCCATAACATTTGCGAAAATTCGTGATGCTCTGACACTTAATCACAGTTTGCAGCAACGTCCCTAGATAGTACCAGAACAGCTAATTTCGCTATTAGATAATAGATGGCGGTGGAGATTACAGGTAAACCAGTTTGTGTAGTACCTGCTACATGATGATAGACGGCGGCAGCGTGACGTTTCATGTCTTAACAATCTATTTAACAGTAGCCTTAGCAGTAGCTTAGCAGCAGCTTACATAGCAGTAGCTTAGTAGTGGAAGTAAAAAGGATGGAGTCGTCTATGAATCTGCCGATTCATAGACGACTCCATTCTTTTTTTGTCGATGGGAAATCATCAAATGGCGTCTCCCACTCTGGGTGGAGCGGGAGGGACTGTATGATAATATGTCAGACTTTTACTGATTAAAAACCACCTGTGTTCCTTCAGTTGCCTATATGCCAGGGCCATGGTAACTCTTGCAAACAAATCTTGCGACCCTGGCAGGCATCGGTCCTAGCGGACCCCTTCAATTATACTGACATCTCTTTGATGCGTGTGTGGAACACAACGTGCCGTTGACACGGGCTTGGTCCTTACCGGGCGGCGATCTACCTATTGCTCGTCGCCCGCAAGTCCGGGCCTACGGTGGCCAGGAGTCCGCGATTGACTCGCGCCCGGAGCATCCCCTCCTGCGGTGGCTAGGGGCGTGAGGGCGTAGAGACTGCCTCTCCCTCGCGCGCTCCGCATCCTCCTTCGCAGAAGGAGGTGACGGCTTCCCATGCCATCTCGCTTCGTACCATGGTCCATGCAGGGTACACCTGCACCGTATGGTCCACCGTGTCCTCCAGGCGATACATGCAATGGTAACACCCGGGCGTTTCCTCCCGCTTTATGCTGAACAGGAACCTCCCGAATACCCATGTCCGGTGAGGACCTGCGTAAGGCGGAAGGTGAGGACGCCGTGGCGTCTCTGTAACCACTCTGCAAAGAAGGGATTTATCGCCACAATTGTAGCGTGCCTAAGACGACTCCGCCTTCGAGTGTAAATGTTGTGTTACCTACTGTTTCATTCACGATAAGACACTTTATATTGTGTCCTGCCATCTGCACCTTTCAGGGACTGATGTATGCGAGAGAGGGCGCCATAATCGTGACCGAATTCTTCTGAGCTCGCATTTAGATTTCTGTCAACGTTTATTTTCACCACATCCGATTCAGATCGACACAACAGGATGTATCGACCAGTAACCAAAATATTGAATGTTATTTTAATAGTCTCTTATATATCTTCTCATTGTATCGTGTAACTTTGTTAGGTTTGGACGTGTTTCAGAATGTACTTAATGATTTGGCGAGTGGTATTCCTATTAAATTACCTGTGTTTTGCTGTTACGCCACCTTTGAAATGGAACAGAGAAGATGAATTTAACGACGTCATGGGTAATATAGTTCTGTTTTTAGATACGTATGGTTGAAAACGCAGTTTGATATAAATGCTTTCAACTTTTAAATACCGCAGTGAGTCTAAGAGTAGAGTATTATTAGTTCCTTTATTCACTCTGTTGATTGTGTCATAAGTTTAAAAATTTTGATGATACGCACACATTAAAAATAAATATAGGCAGTGTTTTATATTATTGCCATTAGAAGAGGGAATGCCAGTTTTCTGTTACTATTTCTAAGTCCACGTTTTCCAAGACGTAAAATATCGTGGTGGGATTTTGTCGCACACTGCATCTTTAATACACTCTAAGCGCCAAAAGTTGAAAATGAACAGTGTATTTTTACGACGCACTCTGTTTGAGGTTGAGGGATGCACTCTTTGCCTGGGTCGCGAGATTCGTTTGAAAGAGTTACCGTGGCCCTGATATGGGTAACTGAAGGAACATGGATGGGTTTTAGTTAGTAAAAGTCTGACACGTCCTTCCGCTTCACTCTAGAGCGGGAGACGTCATTTGATGATATCCTACCCAAAAAAAAGGGATGCACTCTGTTGGATTCTCATTGCTCGGTTCAATACTAAGAGTCGAAAATCAAGTGCGCAATAAACTCCTACCACGATATTTTTACGTGCATGCGATCGTAGTCTAAACGACACTATCGGTATAGTAACTGGATTTCATATCAACAGTGTTATTATTTTTAGTAACGCTGTCACTGTATCTTATCTTATCTTATCTTATATATTTAAACGAGCAATATACCTTTAAACGAGCAATTCCTGTATATATATATATAATCTGAATCTCGGAAACAGCTCCAACGATTTTCATGAAATTTAGTATACAAGGAGTTTCGGGGGCGATAAATCGATCTAGATAGGATTCATTTTTATACAATGTCGTTTTATTCATGTTTTCAATGACCAACTTTATCGATAATCAACTTGAACAAAACCTTATTATTTTAAACACAATTTACCAAAAAATACCGAGCAAAGCTCGGTCAACCAGATATTGTCATTTAATGCCTAATTTATTCAATGACCTTCGGAATCATTGCGTAGCATATTAACAGTCTGTACGGCTTTATTTTTGACAGTTCATCAACATTCATTTTGTCATTTACGTTGTTCAGCAAAAACATTTGTTGAACATATGAAGCGATCCATTCCTTCAAAATTATTCAAATTCGTAGTGATATTGTGTTACGCAATTATGGTGAATACAAGATCAGGATCGCTCGACATGTTGACGGTTGTGAAAGCCTTGTCCAACTGTCCTGCTATGGCATCTTCCTGGCTATCTTTCGGAAAACGCTCCACCAGATCTTTTACCATACCTTTTCAGCTGCCTTTCAATTTGTTTGCTCAAAGTCTTTTCTTTAACTGTTTTCAGAAGCCCAGGTCCTACGAGCTCCATTCTTCGAACTTCCATGTATGCGTATAGGTGGCACTTGTGCTAGAGGATTTGCTTGTCCACCTGGAACAAAAGTAATGCAAAGAGGCTTGTGCCCACAGCAGCAGCGATTGGGTATGGAGTGCTGCAAACCCTGTGAGTTCCATGGAAAACATAAAGCATCATGCCTATATCGCAGTGAGCGGTAGGCAGAGATGTATCTTTTATAGTAAGTACACCTGCATTTGTTATTATGAAGTATTAATGCCATCATGTTTATAGCTAATGAGTTATTCCTTCATTTGAGATTCATGAAGCAACGATACTTGTTGTTGTGATCTTGTTCACGTAGCTTTAATAATCTGTGGCTGTCATTTATTTGCCCTGCTTATTTACTTAGTATGTACATTTATATATATATTTGTATTAAACAGCATATACATATATATTTTTACTATAGTATATTGTATCATATTGTCCACCCATTTTTATGTCCATGAGTATTGTATGTTTTGTAGTTTTACACGATTTTTGTCTGTCATGTATTTGCTGGTGCACAATAAATAAATGATAGCATTTATACTTCATAATACAGCCACTAATATGTTAAAGACGCAAGTGTGTTAGCCTAATGCCAAGAATCGGGCACTAACCTTGTCTCTTGAATGCTGCTGACCAGGACTTGGTTGGCCCCACGCTCAGTAGTAGCTCCTGCACTACCAATGGCGCAGGTAGATTCCTCAAGTGCCTTGTTGTATTACTGTTGAAAAACACATATATATAGTAGAAATAAACATACATAGTAGCATATGCAATATTACTATATCATAAGATAGGTTTCCAACTGTAAAATGCCTTCTATGAGAGGCAATGAGGATAGTATCGGGAACAGTGTTTCAAGAATTGTGAACTTTTAAAAATGTCAGGTATTTTGAAAAATAATAACAGAAATCCAAGCCTCAATATAACCCTGATCCGAAAGCAGAATCTTGTTAGCGTAGAGTAGCTAGAATAATCTAGAAACATGTAAATTGTTGGTTCACGCGGTGATTCACCCGTCTCCGTTCAGACGTCAATTATCAGTATTATTATTTTTTCTGTAAGTGATTCGCACGTAGTTAAGTTGTCTACAAGCAAAACATTACTCCAGAAAAACAAACGTATTAGGCAATTGTGACGATTACGAGTATAACATTAAAAGTGTACATGCACCCGTTTCGGGTGAGTAAATTCGTGAGAATTGATTTATAAGACAATTTTTTTGTAAAAACGTATTGAAAAATTAAAATAGCGACGTTAGTTTCGATGTTGACTACGCTCAAATCGATCAATGTACAGTTGAATGTGTTAATAATAAGACTTAAATTATTTCAGTGATAAAACCGAAGAAATGCAGCGCGAAGGAAGGACACTGTATGTCGAAGCAATTTATGTGTCCTAATAGAGTAACAAATGACATTACTGATTGTTTACCCACCGAAATCTGCTGTATTGATGATGACTATTAAATTATTTATAATATTGTGTTTTTTTTATTCGCTTCGCCGGCGTGGATGTGAGAGTAGGCGTGGTACTGAGATAAAAAGAATTAAAACATTAGCTATCTGTGCGTCTCGTCAAAATTGGTCCAGCTGTTTCAGAGATTAGCCGGAATAAACAGACAGACAACAAACAAAAATTTTAAAAATGAATTTTGGGATGTATGTACCGCATTATACTTTCATAATAATATGAATTTAGTGAAAAGCTGTTAATTTGAAATTACAATAAGACATTTCAATTTTATTTATTTGTATATTGATATAGAAATGTCCTCCAGAATAAGTCCAAGAAGTTATTTAAACGTCTTTCCAACGTTTGCAGTGTTAAGTATTCTTTTTTTGTTACTGTGGATTTTCTTATGATTAATATAATTATGCTGTAATTATAAATCAATCTATCAATCTGCTTAGTTTTTTTCCAAACAATGGCGGGGTCGTCTTCAAATCAAACTGGATGCAGATAAATACCCATATTTTACATGGAGCGACCTCCACAACCCAGTAACTGGATAATATGGTACCTTATCGGAAAACTGGTTATAAAATAACAATAATAACATTAGAACCAAATTGCAAATTGCCTCTTAAATCTACTAAGAGGCAAGAAACTCGAAGAGGTGTGTTTTTTGCAGTAAGAAAAATTAAGATGACCTAGTCAAGTTAAATGAATTATGAATATAACTATGGAATATGTGCCTACCTACCAGCAGTTTTTGCCAGTGGATTTGCCTGCACTGGGTCTTTGTGGTGGATAACACCCAACCCCTTTTAACAGTGAGGAGACCTGCGTCAGAATCAGAACCATTATTTATTTGTCAAACATAGGCTATTACACTATAAGATCTTATGGTAAATAGTGTTAAGTGTTCTATGTTTTGTCAGCTAAGACATACAAATATTTGTGTTATACATTTTTGAATAATTATTATACATGAAAAAATAAAGAAAGAAATGTAATTACAATATTAATAAATTGTTACAGATTAAAATTATTAAAATTTATTTTTTACAATATTGGGGATAATTAAAAATTTTCATTCGAGAACTCGTCCAATGTATAATAGCATTTGTGAAGTAGCAGCTGGTGTAGGGTAGTTTTAAATTTATTTACTGGCAAGCATTTAATTGGGTCGGGTATTTTGTTATAGACTCGAGCAGCAATGGCAAAGAAACTTTTCTTCATTAATGCCAGCAACAACAATTCAGACTTCTAGGCTCATTTTAAGACATGTGCAATAATTTGACCATCATCATCTGCCTAGCTATTTCCCAAGTATGTTGGGGTCCAGTCTAACCGTATGCAGCCAAATACCAGTATTATACGTGGAGTGACTGCCTATCTGACCTGCGCAACCCAACTCCTGGGTAATACGATATCCCTTGGTAAGACTGATATAATTTGATAACGTAGGTAAAGGGAATTTAGATGTTTATTAAGTACAGACGCCTCCAGGTCAAGCTACCCGAAACTGTCAATTTTTCCCAATGAACCTTGAACCTAATGCTCTAGAAATAAAGTCGAAAATCTATCAAAGAAATCTGACAGATTGTAGTAGCTTGATGTGTTGGCGTCTGTACATGACCAACTTATACATGTAATAAATGCAAATCATAAGTTTCATTCGTTGAAAGTTGCGTCAAATGGCTAGAACAATCATTTTCCTGGCCATATAATCGAACACATAATTTCATATTGTAATGTAATACATTTATCCTCTGCTTACTTGATAATTCAACACTCGATATGGTAATACTATTGTTAATTTTCGGAAAACGTTGCGTTTTTGTGTCGTCTTAAAATTAAATGTCGAAATCAGTTTGCGACGTTCAATAGTGATGTGGATATGATAATTTGTAAAATGAATTGTAATTTATGGAAATAAAAATTGGTGTTATTTACGTTACAGTTTTACTTATGGAATGGCAATTCAAAGTATTATCTCGATTTCTTAGTATGGGAAAAGGTTTTTGGGATTTGTGACTTTTCTAGTACTCAAATATCATTTTTGGTCTAATAAAGTTGTTTTATCCTTATATAAGTACGGGATCGACAAAAAAAAACAAAAGTTCTTTGTTAAATGAACTATTTTCTTCCTGCCTGCAATTTTTTTCAATATCTGTGAATGCACATGCATTGATTAATAATAAAAATAATAATAATAAATATATCTGGCAACACCGTGTCAACACGTCACGTTCTTCAATTTTTCTACAATTTAAATAGATAAAATAATTTGAACCCAGTTTTTATATAAATTTTCAATACAAAAGAAAACCTATACCAAGAAGATCATAAAATAATATCCATAAGTGACTGTAAAACCAAAAAATGTAAAAAAATTGATAGAAAACCACCAATTCGGGGGTGGCATGACAGATGTCACCTCCGAACAACAATGACTCCGACCAACAATAAGAAGAAATCGAAGAAAAAACGAGATGTTGACCAGATCAGCTACACGTAGCGCACGCCTATCACCACCGGACTCGTCGCTCAGCTCCGCCTCGCCGCCGCCGGAACCCAGCGCCATCGACAGTGCTCTGACACCGGCCGTGGCAGTTGCGTCGAGCTCGAGCGACGAATATTTTTCCCCGCCGACGTCGCCGACACCTGTACGTCGGCAGGGGAGAGGCCGGCCACCGAGGAGCTTGGGACTTAGGGGCCAACCGGCCCCGAGCCGGGTCCCCGCTGCCGGTGGTTGTGTGCGGCGCATGAGATGGACTCAGTCTATGAACGAGAACGTCATGCGCGCATATTACGGGTCTACAGAGGGGGGAACTAACCTCACTGCGTATCGTGATAGGATGCTGTCTCTGTTCCAGGAACTAGAACCAACCGTCAACGTCTCGGCCCAACGACTTTCGGATCAAGTGCGGGTTATTCAACGCAATCACAGGTTGGACGACACCGCACTTGAAAGGCTGCGTTCAGAAGTACTGAGCAACTATGTCGTCTCGACTCCGACACAAACCGCGGCACAAGGGTCATCTATTAACGCAATTTCGCCGCGGTTCCATCATGTTGAAGAAGAGGATGATATGGTTGCCACAGTAAGTAGCCAGTGCAACAACCGAATGAGGAGCGCTCTGGAGGATGCGCTTCGCGAGTATAGATCTATCCCAACCGAACTTAGACCCCGATTACCACGGTTGCCTATGCACAAGAAAAATAGGGCGCTGGTGTGTGCCTTGGACTCGCAGCTTAAGAATTTATTCGAGAGCAGCGAGAATCTCGTCGATACACACTCGATCCTGTATTGCGCGGCTGTTGCGGCATGTCGTTTAGCTAACGTCAAGTTTCCAAACTGTGACGGAGCTACTCGACCAATGCCAACCGTACCAGCCTGGCAATGCAGGATTGAGCGTCGTATCGATGGGGCCAGGGTACTCATCGGCAAACTATACTGCTTCAGGGAGGGCAATACACGACCACGAGTGATTCGCTTTGTAAGGCGGGCATTCTCGGGGACTGGAATCAGTCCTCCAGAATACATGTCCCGTGTTACAGAGCGCATCGACTTCCTGAAGCAGAAAGTCTGTGCATGGGCATGCCGTATTCGGCGGTATAAACGGCGGGTTGACCGATACAAGCAGAATCGTATGTTCCAGAGCGATGAGAGGTGGGTATATAGAGCTTGGGAGCGACCCGAACAAAATGTGACGGACGTGCGCTGCCCGGATGACGCCGCCACGAATGCATTCTGGCGGGGCATTTGGTCAGTACCCGTCTGTCACGTTGAGGCTGGCTGGATGCGAAATGTCGGGCGAGTGTGTGAATCATTACCAGAAATGGAGCCGGTGTTAATTACGCCAACAGATGTAGCCAGAGCAGTCCGTCCGTTACCGAACTGGAAATCACCAGGACCGGACGGACTGCACAACTTCTGGTTAAAATGGCTCACCAGTTCACACAGTCGCCTGGCATCTCATTTCCAGTCATCCTTAGAGTCTGGGTCGCTACCACAGTTTCTAACAACAGGCGTCACCCACCTGCTCTATAAGTCAGGTAGTACCGCGGAACCTAAGAATTATAGACCGATCACATGTTTGTCGACGGTTTATAAACTTCTTACATCCATTTTGAGAGCGAAAATTAGTTCGCATATTGATAATAATTCCATTATGTCTGCGTCTCAAAATGGATGTAGGAACGGGTCCCGTGGTACTAAGGAGCTACTCCTCATCGACATGGCCATAAGCCAACAGGTTCGTCGATCCCGCAAGGATCTGTCGACATGCTGGATAGACTATAAGAAGGCCTACGACTCAGTGCCACATTCATGGCTCAGGAGGGTGCTGGAGTTGTACAAGGTTGATACAACTCTACGCACCTTCCTAGAGTCATGCATGGGGCAATGGAGGACAGTCCTTCGCTATCCAGGATCTCCACAGATCCAGCGAAATGATGAACCTGTATGGATTAAGCGGGGAATATTTCAGGGCGACAGTCTGAGTCCACTTTGGTTTTGCTTAGCCCTGAATCCTCTAAGCACACTGCTGGAGAATTCAGGTCTAGGCTATCGGCTGAGGAGAGGTGGTCAGGTTATATCTCACCTCCTCTACATGGATGACCTAAAACTCTTTGCCCCCAACAAACTGCAACTGATGGAGCTACTGACGGTAACTGAAACTTTTAGTAGCGCCATCAGGATGGAGTTTGGTGTGGACAAATGTGCAGTCATGCATGTAAAGCGAGGCGAGGTTATGGAATCCGAGGGAATCCAACTTTCGGATTCCGTATACCTCAGATCCCTTTCCTCATCCGAAAGCTACAAGTATTTGGGTATGTCGGAAGTGTTAGGCATCAACGATGCTGACATGAAGCAATCGTTGAAGGAGCGCTTCTTTGGTCGCCTGAAGAAGGTATTAATTAGTCTTCTTTCAGGCGGAAACAAGGTGCGCGCCTTCAACGGTTGGGTCATGCCGGTTTTGATGTACTCTTTCGGCATACTCAAATGGACTCAAACAGAACTCGACGCCCTGGATAGGAGGGTCCGTACAATGCTGACCGCAAACCGGATGCATCACCCACGATCATCGGTGATGAGACTGTACATCCCGCGGAAGTGCGGGGGTCGAGGCTTTTTAAATGCAAAGACCCTCCACAACCGCGAGGTGTGCAGTCTCAGGGAGTATTTTCTAAAAGCCGAAGTGGGTATGCACCGTGATGTGGTCGCAGTGGACAAGGGGCTCACCCCGCTCTCCATGGCTAAAGAGAACTGGCGCAAACCTGTAGTACTTACTACCAATGACCGCAAGGAAGTATGGCGAAACAAGGAGCTTCACGGGCGCTTCTACCGGGCTCTTCATGAGCCCAGTGTAGATTTCTTAGCGTCCGTATCCTGGCTACGTTTTGGTAACCTATTCGGGGAAACTGAAGGTTTCGTCTGTGCAATTATGGACGAAGTTATCTTGACGAATAACTACCGGAGACATATTATGAAGGACGGGACGGTTGACGTGTGTCGGGCATGTCACCATCCGGGTGAGTCCATCAGACATATTATCTCTGGTTGTTCTCGTTTGGCTAACGGCGAATACTTGCACAGGCATAATCAAGTAGCCAGGATTATTCACCAGCAACTTGCTTTGCAATACAAACTAGTGGATTCTGAGGTACCGTATTACAAGTATGTGCCCGACCCAGTTCTCGAAAATGACCATGTCACGTTGTACTGGGATCAGTCTATCATTACTGACAGGACTATTGTCGCCAATAAGCCTGATATAGTGGTGATAGACCGGTTAGCGCGCCGCACAATGATAGTCGATGTTACCATTCCGCATGACGGCAACCTCGTGAAAGCTGAGAAAGAGAAACAGATTAAATATCTCGACTTAGCACACGAGGTTGTTGAATGTTGACTCGGCTGTCATTGTGCCGATTGTCGTATCAGCCAATGGGCTGATGGCCGATACCCTCGACCAACACCTGTCGAGGCTATCGTTAGGCGGTTGGATCAAGAGCCTGATTCAGAAGGCAGTACTCCTTGACACGGCTCGTATCGTGAGGAGGTTCCTGTCTCTGGAGCCCTAACCACCGGTAGCTTGGACCCTGCTCCCGATACCGGAGGTCCACTATTTTTTATATTTTTAAATGTTTTTTGCTGTAAATTTATTTTTCTAAAAATATTTAAAAATGTAACTAATATGCAGATAAAGAAATAAACGAAATAATAATAATATTCCACAACTATCACACAACGCCAACTAGTCCCAAGCTAAGCAGAGCTTGTGTTATGGGTACTGGACAACTGATAAACATACTTATATATTTCTAAATACATACATATTATAGATAAATTACACCCAGACACAGAACAAATGATCGTGCTCATCACACAAACATTTGTCCTGGGTGGGAATCGAACCCACGACCTCCGGCATAGCAGTCAGGGTCACTAACCACTAGACCGACAGGCCTGTCAGGCCTGTGGATTGGGATGTTACAAAGGCACCTGAAAATTTGTGAGTTCTGTGCGGTGCCTCATGGGATCAAAACGAAAAAAACTTAAATAATGGTTTTCAGGCCAAACAACAAGCGATTGTTTAAAGCATTTGTTTTGAATTTCCCTATATGTAGTACAGCTCTAAACAAAGTCGAAAAATTTAAATATTTGGGTCATTGGATCACTGAGGACATTCAGGACATTGTGGATATTAAAAGAGTGCGCAGGTTACGGTGCACGGAGACTGTCAAAGTTGCGCTTTTAAAAGCGTACTGTCAGTCCTCTTACATCTGTAGCCTGTGGGTTAACTATACACAGCGGACACGTAGCGATCTGCGCGTTGAATATAAGTTGACATGCTGACAGAGTTGCAGCACCTACGCGATGTTCGCAGCGGCTAACACAGATGGCTTTGTGGTCATCATACGCAACCAGGCGCTTTTATCATCCACCGCATATTTGTCACCGTCATCGGGGAGTGCAGTCGGACCTGCCATTTACTATCTAAATAAAATAGGACAAAATACATTTGTTTTTATTGCCGGCCAATTATTATCAACATTAGTTTGTAAGTTCGCAATTGTAGTTACAAATATGGATGTAATCGTATGAAGAAATAAATTATTTGTTTATTAATAAATTAAATTTCTCTAAATGTTAAGAACTGCTTTCAAAGAGCGTTTACTCGTAGCTACATTGGTCAGGTTTGCTTTACTGTTTTAATTATTCACCAAACTATTCATAAAAATCCTGCTCGAGCAAAAATCGTCAAGCAAAACGTCTCGTAAAATTGAGAATTTTAGCGTGAATCTAATATATGAGTATTTAATAAAAAAAATCCAAAGACCCAGTAGTTAATTGGACAACGTTAATAACATTTATATATGTCACTTGACAATTTCTATCGAGGTACACTTAATCTTTCAATGAGATCCACTTATTAACACAGTCATCAAATATTAAAAGAATAATCAGTTTACGATAACAACGCGAAACATCTCATTGATCGAAGGTCAAAGTTAGCGGAAAATACGTCTGACTAATATGACCTTAATTTTTAGGGAAACCCCCAACTAAACTAGTCAACGTAGTGACGACGAAAGGACAATGTATAAATCATCTGCTAAGATGTGAAGGTCATTGAATGAATTTGGGTCAGGATTACTCAGCACATAATGATCTACTGAGTCATCGTTTAATAAAAGCTCAGGGAATTACATAATGGTGATTTAAGCGCTGAACAGACGATGGACAATTAGTACGCAGACAATTTGGAATCATATGGAAATCCTGGGAGCTTTCTTGTCCTATTTTTGCGTTTCTGCATATATTTCTATACCTTCTACAGCCGCGGACAAATTGTACGCTGTCTAATTGTATATCGTCTGTTCAACGCATTCAGAGCACCTTAATAAACTACTCCTCTCTTAAAGCTGCACAAGTTTTTTGTTTGATTTTCGTGATAAAAAAGGCAAGGCCTAGTAAAACTTCTGTGTATAGTTAGAGAAATATTATGTACTAGCTTTTGCCCGCGACTTCGTTCGCATCAAATTTTCGCTCCCCTTCCCGTCGCATCGAATTGCCCGCCAGTTTTCGTCCATTTTCACCGCTCCTTTTGACCGCAGCGTAATGTTATATAGCTTATAGCCTTTCGCAATAAATGGACTACCCAACACAAAAATATTTTTTCAATTCCGTCGATTAGTTCCTGAGATTAGCGCGTTCAATCAAACAAACATACAAACAAACTCTTCAGCTGTATAATATTAGTATGGACTGAAAATTACGCTACGCCAATTCGCTGTGTTATATATCTATTGCACACAACAGTCAAAGAATTACACTGGTTTAAATTTACGCAAAATGTAAGTTGCTAGGAAATCAATTAATGTAAATTTTGTCGGGACTTCACTCCTATGAACTGATACTACACGATGTCTATATCATCAGTACGGCATAGTGAGATCTCTATAGGAACCCAATAATACTGATCTTTGAAATAAGCCACAAAGCTTTTGGCACGTTACAGGTGAAACAATGTTGTTAATTTAGTATTTCTTGCAATCATGATGAAAGAAAATATTACTAGATATTTGCTTAAGCCCAACCGTTGCCTTTTTTTTTTTTTGGATGGGAAATCATCAAATGACTTCTCCCGCTCTGGGCGGAGCGGGAGGGCATGTCAGACTTTTACTGACTAAAACCCACCCGTGTTCCTTCAGTTGCCCACGTGCCAGGGTCACGGTATCTCTTTCGAACAATCACGCGACCCCGGCAGTCACGCGACCCCGGCAGGTCACGCGACCCCCAGATAATTCCTCAGCTCATTATTCGTCTTTACACCATGCATGCTCCGCAAGGAACAGTTACAATAGCATTTATTCTTATTTCATGCCTCTTTTGCCATACCCAACATTCGTTTCCATACATAAACGAAGGACACAATGGTTTTTAGGGTTCCGTTGCCAAATGGTAAAAAACGGAACCCTTATGGATACGTCATATCTGTCTGTCCGTCCGTATGTCACAGCCACTTTTTTCCGAAACTATAAAGAGCTATGCTGTTGAAACTTGGTAAGTAGATGTATTCTGTAAACCGCATTAAGATTTTTACACAAAAATAGAAAAAAAAAAAACAATACATTTTGGAGTTCCCCATACCTACTCGGAACTGAAACTCAAACATTTTTTTTCATCAAACCCACACTGTGGGGTATTCATGGATAGGTCTTCAAAAATGGTATTGAGGTTTCTAAAATTATTTTTTTATAAACTGAATAGTTAACGCGAGAGACACTTCATAAGTGGTAAAATGTGTCCCCCCCGTAACTTCTAAAATAAGAGAATGATAAAACTAAAAAAAATATATGATGTACAGACGCCACCAGGTCAAGCTACCCCAATCTGTCAAATTTTACCAATCGAAAATTAACCTTCCACTATTGCGATATAAGGATGAAAATCTATTAAAGAAATTTGACAGATTGGGGTAAGTTGATGTGTTGGCGTCTGTACGTTTTCATGTAAACTTCCAACGAAAATTAGTTTGAACGAGATCTAGTAAATAGTTTTTTTTTTTAACATAAACCTTATGCATAAACCGTATATATCTACAGGTTTGTACGGAACCCTCGGTGCGCGAGTCCGACTCGCGCTTGGCCGGTTTTTTATGCTTTAGACATAAACTTTGATCACAATCGCATGTATAGCATCATTCACTTTATTTTTCGCATTCATTCTCCTATTGACATCTAATCAGTCTTCACATATTTGTAAACAAACTCTTTAAATATACAAACACATTCACTTGCTACAGACTCTTATCATACATTTTCATATCACTCACCGACATAACCTCTTCTCTTTGAAACACCATGACCTTTGTATTATTCACTCAAATATTCAACCTTATTGCTTAAATCTTCTATGCTTGAACCATCACAGTCGCCATGTCTTGCAACTGGTCAGCTGATTATCAAAGTAGAACTAGATCATCTGCGTAGATGAAACATTTAACAGACAACTCATTCATCCTCAGTCCGCACGCACCCTCTTTCACAACTCTTTCTAACACCCCATGAGATTCAGAATCTGTGTAAGCTTTCTTTATTGTAACACAAAACCTGGGATCCTTGTATATAGATTTCAGTGCCTATACGTAGCGTAGCCAGTCGATAGTGGTGACCATGGTTCTTCCCTCCACTCACTATCATAGGCCTTCTCTATGTCAACGAAAGTAGAATAGACTTTCTTCTGGTTTGCCAGATATTTAAAGAAGATCTGATCCATACAGCCCATTCCCACTCTAAATCCTCCTTGTCCTTACATATGTTTTGATTGCTCACCATTATCATTTTGTTTATTAAAATGTTCGCATAATTTGCCGTCCATACTCAAAAACCTATGTTGCTTTTACGAAGTGCAATTTTTACACTGCTGTTAAGAACCTTTTCCTTTAAAATATTTCAATAGACAAAGATTATTTTATGAACTAATTAATAGACCTAACAATAGTCCACAAAAATATTGATAGGTACAATTCTACAAGGGCACGTTTCTAAGATAGTATCACATCATTGTCTGGCCCAAAAAAATGTTATGAAACTTTACCAAACATCCTTCACATTATAAGACATTTGGGTTTCACAAACTGTTACTGATATGCACAGGATACGTCATGCCATTATCCATTATCTTTTCACCTGTGAATTATTAAATAACAGCATGTAACTTAAATGGAAGGTTACGAGACTGACTTCATCAGTCGTCTTAGAAACTTAGGTAGAAGTGGTTGTGCAGTAAAAATGTTCTTCAGAATAATATTCTTGACAGCAGTTTTGAATATTGTATTGAGTTCAGCGGCTATGAGTGAACAATTCGAGGTGGATCCAGCTAATTGTAAGTTGTACAAACATTGTTATTGTTTTTAACCGACTTCAAAAAAAGTAGAAGGTTATCAATTCGACAGTATCTTTTTAGTTTTTTTTTTTCAATTAATCAATTTTTCAACAAAAATTACAATCAATTGTAATTTTTTTGTAAAAAGTTTTTAAATTATTGTGGGAGAATCCGCAAATTCTTTACAAAAAATATCCAATATTCGGTAAAAAATCGATACTAAACTGTGAAAAGTTAGGTCAATGTTAGTTTTTCAATGTCATCATCATCTGCTTGGCCATTTTCGAAAATCTTTGTGTCAGCTTCCAGTCTGAACGGATGCAGCTGGATAACAGTATTTTATACGGAGCGACTGTCAATCTCACCTCCACTTTAGGTTAGACTGATTGTCAGACATTTGGATTTGTGACTACCCGTAGCGACGGTCAAAAATCCACAAATGACAGCCGGGAGTCGCTGAGCCTTTTTTTTTTTGTTGGGTGTGAAATCAGTAAATGACTTCTCCCGCTCTTCGTGTCAGACTTTTACTGACTAAAACCCACCCGTGTTTCATCACTTGCCCGTGTGCCGGGGTCACGGTATCTCACTTGAACAATCTCGCGACCCCGACAGGCATCGGTCCTAGTAGACCCCTTCACTGCTGCTGACATCTCTTTCAGGCGTGCGTGGAACACTGCGCGCCGTCGACCCGAGCTTGGTCCTTACCGGGCGGCGAGCTACCCATTGCTCGCCACCCGCAAGCTCACGCCTACGGTGGCCGGAAGTCCACTATCGAGAGTCGTTGAGGCTTGACGTGCTTTCCGAGATAAGGAGGGATCTCGGTATGCAAAGATGGTTATCGATCCACGGTCTGAGCGCGGCAACAGTAGTTTAACCTGATTGATCGACCCGTTTGGCTATTATTACTTTGCTACAAACCAGTTTTTCATTTTGATCCTCATTCATTGTAACGAACCGGGTATGAAACCGGAAATTCACTGGATGTGATGAACAAAACCTGTCGAAGGAGCGGTGCTTGATGAAGGTCGATGTCCAGCAATGAACATCTTTCGGCTTCAACGATAATTATGATGAAATGGGTTTGAAACCGAATCCTAAAATCACTTGTCAGTCTACAGTCAGTCCAGTCTACTATATCATAGCCTAGATTCTGCACGTGACATCGCCCGCATGAAATTTCTTGTTCCCCGGTTCCACCGCGTCACATCGCATCGCACTCTTGTGCTATTCTTTCGTTTTCGCTCTAGTGTTCTTGTATCTTTTTCTTTTTACTCGGCTCTTAACTGCACTAGCGTAATGTAATGAGTTTTTCAAATCTGACTAGTAATTCTAGAGAATAGCGCTTTCAAACAAACAAACTCCTCAGGTTTATCACTGGTGTAGTTATCTGTAGGTATACTAATAAACCGAAGAGTTTGTTTTTGCTTGACACATCCATTTATTTATATGTGTTAAGAGCTTATCTTTCTTCGTAAACAAACGTTGGAGCTATTAAACCTTGCACACCGTTACTGATTTTTAGGTCAGTTAAACAATGCACCGTTTCGTAATCCATAATGGAGTAGAAATATCTTCTATTGGTATAGTAAACATATTTGTTTATACATTTGTTCAGTTTCAAAGAGTTTGTTGGAAAAAGTATTGGATAAGAAACATAATCTATACTATAATAATAATATAAAACTGAAGAGTTTGTTTGTTTGGTTATTTGGTTGAACGCGCTAATCTCAGGAACTACTGGTCTGAATTGAAAAATTATTTTTGTATTGAGTAACCTATGTATTGAGAAAGGTCTTATAACATTACGCCACAATCAAAAAGAGCGGAGCAACCTGTTATCTAACATAACTCTAGATCCTGGACCCCTACGATAAATATCCAAACTAAATCTGTAGAACTTATTCCCGGTCCAGGGACCGGACCTAGGATCCGACATTCCCCTGTCGCAGTTTCGATGTATAGACTTTATCTATTCCAAATATTGTTTTCAGCTGGAAACGCACCATTCTTCGAGCTACCCTGTATGGTTGTTGGTGGTACCTGTGCAAGATCAGTAGCCTGTCCAATAGGTACAAAAGTAGGTGCAAAAGGTCTGTGCCCAGTTCAGCAAGAACTTGGCATGGAATGCTGTAGACCACGTAAGTTTTTGCTGTTTTGTGTGTATAAGTTGGTATTGGATGGTAAAATATTTGCTGATTGGTGAATGCGCAAAAGAAGAAGAAATTTCCTTAAGTTATAGCAACTTGTATGGTGGTGTCAGTTTCTATTTTGATTAAAATGTTATTCGCTACCGTAACAAGAATTTTAATTATATGTATGTATTTTAATTATGTTATTATAACACTGTAAACACATACGTTTGTGAATCATATTTTATGCAACATACAGCCTGAGACTTATCTGTAAATTGCAAACCCGTATGAAAATTTGAATAGCGTGGGCTACCATACCTTAGAGGAATGCCCCTTAAATGAACACCGCCACCTTTAGATATTTGTAATACCATGGCATCTCAAATGCGTTGCTATCCCAGATAGAATTAAAATACACACCCATACTCTTTTAAAAGGGACACAGCAACGTAAAACATTATGACATCCGAATGGATGTATAATCTGTTTTGATTGTTATTTTAGTTTGTTATATACCTCACATAAAACTGTGTGGTATACCACAAACGAAAATAATATAACCTTTAGATTCATGCATACATGTTTAACACATTACTTTTGCCTCAAAATATTGACAGTACTTAATTTTACTGATGTCTAGGAGCTTAGTGGTAGAATTTCAAAATAATCTCCCCCGAATAGGATGTATTGGACACTTCAGTAGTAGATTGTCACTTGCTTTTTTTTTGTTTTTTTGTAGATGGAATGTACTAGATCACAAATACGAGCACTCACCTACAATGCAGATGGGAAGCCGCTATTTGATCCGTATTATAGTTTTATAAAAGGTGAATGTTTTCTTATTACAAAGGTTTTGTAAACTGTATCAGTGTATTTTTTTTTGTAAAACGACGCGATCCTGTTTACTTAGAGCTACAATTTCACCAATGAAACCTAACGCGTTTGGCACATCTTAATTCAAAAACCACGCGTTTGGCAGTCCTCATTTTTTGTGAAATATTGACGTCGCATCGGTCGCTGATCACGTTGAATTTAATTGGTGAAATCGGCACTAAGTTCGAATTTCACTATTGAAATTAAACGCGATCAGCAGATAATCTAAACTACGTTCAAGAGCTGTCAGTGTGGAGTTTTTTTAATCTTTAAAGCGAGGTTAAGATGTACTGGTCGTGTCAAGTTTCATTTGTTAAATTCAGCATAAGTCAAAAATCTGTATTTTTCAAAGAACTGAAACTATTCACTCTTTAATTATCTGCATTAGTCCTTTGTGTCTACTGATAAAACATAGCATATAGTTGAAGTCGTCTTTCTCCACTTACAAAGAAACTTTGATAGATTGTCACTGAGATTTTCTGGGAATTCAGTTTTTTTTTATTAAAAAATACTTAGTACAACAAATTAGTTTCAGCATAAGTGCATATAAAATGCAAGTCAAAAGGCGGTGAGTGCCTTTCACCAAACAACATTGTATATGTTCACCACCTTTCAAAATTGAAAATGCTACGGATTTCGCAAAAGACCAGTTTTGTTCTGTTGTAAGCGTTAAATAAATACATAAGTAAAATTTTGTTGTTATTATAGCTTACTTTTAGTAATGTGTAGTTTATGTTTTTTTCCTTGTTCTCTTGTGGTAAACAAAAATGACGTACTGAGGCATCGATTACTTACAAGTAAATTAATTGGTGCTTGAGCAAAGCAACATGAGTAGGACGGAAGGATCATAGCTGGTGGTTTATCGATAAGAGATGTTTTGAAGATGTTTTTTATCCTTTATACTTTCAATTGAGCCTGTTTTGAGAAGGGGTCCACTCTTTATGGCAGAATTTTGCTGTCATAATATTATTTTTTATAACAGCGGATAGCATAAATTTCATTTCGCAGAAAATCGTTTGTCATACACTCATTTATCATACATTCACAACGCATAATTTTATAAGTCAGAATCTTCTTTAGGCATAAATTTTATATCCATAATAATGAAAAAGGAGAACCATCATATCGCAGACAGTTCGCAGTCAGAATTGTCTCTTGGTATAATTTAATATCGATAGTCATTAAAAAGCAGAACTATCATATCTCAGAAACTTTACAGTTAGAATCATCTTTTGGCATACATTTCATATCCATAATAATTGAATCACTCTTCTATATTACATTACAGAAAAATCATAGTTAGCACGCTGCATGCAGACATGCAAATACACTTTGCATGCAGTATGCAAGCAAGCATGCAGCATGCAGCATGCAAGCAAGCATGCAGCATGCAAGCAAGGTTACAGCATGCAGGGGCTCCGGCGGTCCGACGCGAGCTGCGCGGGCCGCCTCGCCCCTCCGCGCCTACGCGGGCTTTAATTACAGTCTAGGGGTAGGGCAGACAAGACTACGTGGAATCGGTTCTGCAGCGATTCGTTTCTGTCAATAAGTTTTGTAGCACGACATACCTACATTGACTTTTTGAGACACAATTTTAATTGTAAGGTTAAATAGCAATTTCATAGAAATGACAATATGCGTAACAAAATTATTCTAAATGAAATTCTGCCATCTTCATAGTATGCCAAGTGAAATTGTACCAAATAATAGTCGCTCTAAATAAATGTTATGCTAAACGAAATTATGCGGAATTTGAAGTCTGCCAAAGTAAATTAGACTAAATAAATTTCTGCCATCCTAAAAGTATGCCAGTGTAAAGTCGAACATATAAACATTCTGCTAAGCAACGATTATACTACACATGTTTTAGCCCTACAAATATTCGTTTAAAGAAGATTATGCCAAGTGTGTTATGCCAAATAAAATTCTGAGCATAAAGTTTCTAACAGATAGAGGGAACCCATTGAGAAGAGGGCTGCTGCTGAGAGAGGAACCTCTTAACAATAAGCGCCATATCCAGAAGTACCGCTTTTTGTATCAAACACTTGATCCAGTTGCCTAACGAGCGCCTCTACTAGTTTTATCATTATTATTACTCCTTGCATCGTTTCCCCAATATCATGTTGTCATAGTTGCGGCACTATCTTTTTAATTTATGAGGAGTTTCAAAAAAATGGTACAATGGTCATTTTAGCATGTCCCGGGATCAAGTTCATATTTTTTTACCGATATTCGGAGCATTATTACAAGTTGACTTGTTACTTATCTGGTTATTCAACTTTTGTACTTGGGTTTTAGTTTAAATTTGATATGATTAAATGAAAATTGAATATATGTAAAAAAATTTAGTAAGCCGGAGACTTTAATTTTCGTATGTCCCCAGTGGACTGTAACATTTTAGATTGAATATTACTGAATTTTTTCTTAAGCACCATGGCATGATTTGTTATTTTTTATAAAAATTGAACCTTGTTCTTATTGTTAAGTGTTCTATGTATAGCTTAAAATAACTTTAATCTATTTAAAATCGCGCCTAAATGTTGTCCCCGAAAATTGTTACTTCTGGACATGTCAGTTTTGTTATCTCATTTTCTTTAAAAATATTCTACCAAAATAATTTTATGTTTCGCAAAGGCCACCCACATAGCTTACATTAAATCGGTAATTAAATAAAAAAAACTCAGTGTCATTTTTTCGGTGATGTGAGTGAGTTTATGCAGCTGGCTAGACTGGAGAGAAAATCGTGTCCAGGTTTGTTATTTTACAATCACAACTTAACTCACATTTTTTATTTGAATGTATTTTCTAAAGAAATACTATGTTTTAAATGAATAACTTGGTGTATGTTGTTTAACTTACCGAGAAACTGTGCTGCTAATATATTTTTTTGAATTGAAGGTAGACGCATTGTGTTACTTCAGTTTTGTTACTAAAAGTACGGTAACATATAGACTGACCGACAAAGTAACAAAATCGATAGCATAAAGCTTGGCAGACATGGCATTTGAATCTGAGATGATTATTCTCATTAAGAAGTGAAAAGTTTGAATAATCGTGTTAAGATTTTTTTAACTGACTTCAATAAAAAGGATTGCTCCAAATTCAACTGTTAGTTAATTAATTTTCAGCTATGTTTTCGGCATTTGGGGACCGATTTTAATGTTTTTTTTAAAGAATGCTTTCCCGGTGTAGTCTTATTTAAAATTGCTGAAGATCCGCTGAAGATCTTTAGAGATAGATAATGGAACTCTTCAATAAATGACACAAATGTGAAGATTGCGTCGGTCCTTTATAAAAACGTCCAAAGAAGACAGAGTTTATAATCAATGTTGAAAAAATAGAAGTAAGTAGTTACGGATCTCCTACATGTTAATTTAGAACAAAGTATATTTTTAAGTAATATATGTTTTTTTTTAAAACTAATTGCAATGTTTCATTTGCCTTGAGGTTATGTGAACCGTGCTTTACAATTGTGCCCCCAAATTTTTTAAAGAGTTTAACGGATTTTCTCATAAATTACTACACTTTTACAAATATTTTGGGTTTTGGTTCAAAGTAATGAATAATTGGCGTTTTTTGGTTGTATCGTTGGTATTTTTTTGCCCATTTTACATCGATAGCAAGAAAAACAAATGTTGTTTTGGAACCTATGGTAACAAAACCGTAAAAAAGTAGTATTTTCTAAGTATTTGAATACTTTATTTTCGTTATTGCTTTATCTAGCGATACAAAATAACTGTATTTATCCAAAAAAATCATTGGAGTGGCAGAATTCATCACAGTTTTTTTTATATTTGACCTTATTTGTGGTAACAAAACTGACACTTAATCAACACTTTACTATCATAATGCCTATTTTTTTCCTGAAATAGTATTTTCATGTAAGAGAAATAGTAATTTTATTAAATTAGAGAGTATAAACTTTTGAATGTAGTTCATCAACAGACCCTACCATGAAGTTATATTTTAAAGTCATATTTTTACCAGTTGTACCATTTTTTTGAAACTCCTCTTATGCTCTTCCTCAATCTGCTTCAATAGAAGCATTTTGACACTGACAGCTCATGTTGCTGTAAATATACAGCAGCTCATGTTGTGTCAGTGTCAAAATTCCACAACAATTTTGACCCTGACAGATTTTGAACGCGTTCAGTTTTATTGGTGAAATTGGCACTGAATACCTACGTACAACGCGACATTAAATGTCAAATACATAATTTTAGCGTAACAAACGTACACAACGCCAACAAACAAACATTTGCTACAATGCGTCATAATTACAACAAACCAAAACCGAGTGAAATATATTACGTCGACGACAACGCTTTCTCAGGAAGCTGTGGTTTACGTTACGAACGCAACCTGTCATAAAATATACAAGGTGTAGCATATTTAGAAGGAATATTTTAAGAAGATCTTTTACATAGTTTTAATAACTATTGGTTGCCCAGTACTAGAAATTCGACAGTAAATCATTAAAATTTTAAGTTTGAATCATGAATATGAAGTTTTAGTATTTTGCACTCCTTATAAACATAAACTTTGCTAAATGTTAACCTCGTCCAGCCGTGTAAATTCAATGAACAAAGATCACTCAAAGCGTCGACTCATAATTTTAAGGTTTATTATTTTATGCTTTTCAGTTTTTTCGGCGGTTTAATTTTTTGTTATGTTAATACAATAAATTTTACATAGTCGCGGATTAGTCTAGCCTAGTCATATTTTTTCCAAACACCATAGAATTTTATTTTCGACTATAGTTTAATATGAAGGAGATAAACAAATGACGTAACACCTGTATAAGATATCATTACAGCCATAACAAATACTCCTACATGTTGAGTGTGGTTTAACGCACGGCCAGGCATTGTGCGGTCACAGTGAGACAAAACATGCTATTTGCTTATACTATTCATTTGGGGAACATTAAGAGTGTTAATACGTTATTAGATTCGCAATTTTGGTTGTATCACATTTCCATGTAAATGCCTGAGTTAGGTTATGAATTAATATACAGTGATTGAGTAAATGAAACAAACTCTCTTCATTATAACTGCCAAATAAAACACGTAATGAAAATATTTTGTATGTTATTTTTAAAAATGCGGGTAGTTACACTCACACAAAATAAAAAATATTTTTTTTAAAAGCTGTAGAATCCAACATGTTCAAACATTATTTTGTGAAATTACATTCCAGATTGTAGAACTTATTTTTATACTTTTTTTTTTTTGCTTCGGTATATTGCATTAAAATAAAAATAAACTTTTGTTGATAATAGCATATATATAGCAAATTTAACATGGCAAGTCTTTACTACATGACACCCATAATTTGTTCGAAGAATTTTCCTTATTTAGAAGTTTTACGCGTTCATTTCATTTTTTTAAAGTAGAAATGATGTTAATGGAGTTATGAGAAATTGCATCAATTACGCACTTTTTTTAATTTGGAGCTGGTAATTAATTATATTTTTTCTCTTCTTTATTAATAAGACGAATCGTGCTCATAATTACAAAGAATTTTTTTAATTATGTCTTTATTATCACCTTTATATTTTTATTTTAAATTTAAATTAAAATGAAATGCTTAATATGAATTAATCAGGTTTCAAAGGTATTTGTCAGGTTTTTGGCTAAAAAATCATCAAGCTTTATTTAAATACCATAATTAAATCTTTCATTCTTAATATAATGTTTTTAATTTATAAATTAGAGTGACTCCTTTTATACTCAATTGACCTTTACTTCTAAAATTAGTTCAACGAACTTTAATTATTCTAAAATAAACCTACAATACTATAATAACCACAATTCGCCTCCAAAACAAAAGCAAAAACACAAATTCATACTAAATACGAAAACAAAACAGGCTCTAAACGATTGTTACGAACAATGTCCCATTTCCAACGGCCGCACATGTACTCAAAAACAATAGATGCAGCCACCCTTTTGTAGAAAAGACTAAATAACATTATACATGTCATTTATACATTATACACAATACACATCAGTTATACACTATTTATAAGCCTGAGCGACAGATTTTAGTAGCTGAACAATAGTGTTCGAATTGTTTCGGCATAATTATCAGTTTATGAATTACCGTCATTCATCCCAATAAAGCTTAGTTTTGTATGCCGTGGTGTATTGATATTATTTTTAGGGTTCCGTTGCCAAATGGCAAAAAACGGAACCCTTATAGATTCGTCATGTCTGTCTGTCTGTCGGTCTGTCTGTCTGTCTGTCTGTCTGTCTGTCTGTCCGTGTATGTCACAGCCACTTTTCTCCGAAACTATAAGAGATATGTTGTTGAAACTTGGTAAGTAGATGTAATCTGTATACCGCATTAATATTTTTACACAACAATAGAAAAAAAAACAATAAATTTTGGGGTTCCCCATACATAGAACTGAAACTCAAAAATTTTTTTTTCATCAAACCCATACGTGTAGGGTATCTATGAATAGGTCTTCAAAAATGGTATTGAGGTTTCTAACATCATTTCTTTCTAAACTGAATAGTTTGCGCGAGAGACAAAAAATGTATATTTTTAAACCGAGAATACCTACAGATTTGTACGGAACCCTCGGTGCGCGAGTCCAACTTGCACTTGGCCGGTTTTTTTTTTTGTGGATGTGATAAGGGTTTTTACTGTATTTTTTACACTTACATTTCTAAAGGGATCGATACTGGTAAAGGCACATTTAACTGACAAGGAGACGGCAAGAGTGTGGGGTCTTTAAATCGAACGGAGGGTCCGCGTGTACTTCACCGCACCTCCTGTGAGGTACCCTTAGCGAGTAATCACTCTAGTTTTAAGTTTTTTTTTAAGCCTTGGCTGGAGGCCTTAATTAATTCAGGTAATCACAGGCAAGTCCAGTTAAGCAGCCGACACCATCATAGGTTAACCTGCGAAATGTTATTCACAATATGAATCACCAGACTAGCACACTGCCTCTTTTAGATATTTCCAATCACAAAAACCGGCCAAGTGCGAGTCGGACTCGCGCACCGAGGGTTCCGTACAAATCTGTAGGTATTCTCGGTTTAAAAATATACATTTTTTTTAATTTTTATATTTCAGTTGATTGAATGTAAGGTAAATTGCGGTTTACGATTTATGACGTTTTAAAAAAAAACTACTCACTCGATCTCATTCAAACCAATTTTCGTTGGTAGTTTACATGGTAATGTACATCATATATTTTTTTTAGTTTTATCATTCTCTTATTTTAGAAGTTACGGGGGGGGGGGGACACACATTTTACCACTTTGGAAGTGTCTCTCGCGCAAACTATTCAGTTTAGAAAAAAATGATATTAGAAACCTCATTACCATTTTTGAAGACCTATTCATAGATACCCCACACGTATGGGTTTGATGAAAAAAAACATTTTTGAGTTGCAGTTCTATGTATGGGGAACCCCAAAATTTATTGTTTTTTTCTATTTTAGTGTGAAAATCTTAATGCGGTTCACAGAATACATCTACTTACCAAGTTTCAACAGCATAGCTCTTATAGTTTTGGAAAAAAGTGGCTGTGACATACGGACGGACGGACAGACAGACAGACAGACAGACAGACAGACAGACATGACGAATCTATAAGGGTTCCGTTTTTTGCCATTTGGCAACGGAACCCTAAAAACTCAACTACATTTTGCCTGAATTTAGGGTCACATCTAGAAACTACGTTCAGAAAGTGCAATTGATATGACTAGACTAAATGAAGCAGATATTTTGCTTCAAAGATATTTTAATTCCTTAAAATAATGTACAGAATGTTTTAAAAAATTCTCGCAACTCGTTCATAATAATATCTACCTAGGTGATGTACTCGTACTACGTTAAATGTTAACGTGGTTTAGGCAACAGCCCGTTTGCATATTTTCGGCAAACTGCTGACGTTCACATTTTGTGACGTGACTGCACACTAAAGAGTCAACTTTAGGCCGTATTTTAGTACACCATATGTTATGTCGGTAGTTGGGTAATGTTTGATATTTATGTTGCGTAAGTTTTGCTTATTCATAATTTCGTGATTAAATATGTAAGCAGTAACAAAAAAATTGGTCTTTTGATGAGATATTATTATAACCCATGATTGGCCAATATTGTATATTATCACACTGTAGAGGTAATCAATCTATCTATTCATAGCTATTTACAAAAAAGTCATCAAATTTGTCCAGCTATAATACCTTTTCGAAGTCTGCAGAAAAAAACAAAAGCCTACGTCATTTCAACCCTCAGGACTAGTTTTCAATAACCACTGCCGATCCCTCACAAATCACCAATCCAATTAGTGCAATCGTCAAATTGAAACAAAGTGCAGTTTATCAAACTGTCGTCTGAATTAAAAAAAAAGAACTAAAAAAAACACCGAGTCATTCCGTTGAAGATTTTAATTCGAGTGAAAGGAAACTTTTCTTGTTTCCAACGAGTTTCACGCGAGAGAGACCGGCCTGATTAATGGTAGTTGGCTGGAAATAAAAAAAGAACGCCCTCCTTGCTTGTGTTTAAAAAAAGCCGTTACACAAGTCACAATTTGGTGACGTCAACGTGTTATTGATGTGTTTCTTGTTCTTCGTGTGTCGTGATTTCGGGACGGGTGAAAAATCGACGCTAGTTGGAAGCGAGTGAGAAGCTTGTTAGCGATGCTGCAACCAGTTTCTGTTTTTTGACGTAGCTGTCTTTTTTGTTTCGTGACGTTTCACCTTACTACTGTCATTTTTCTTAAAGATTAGAAAATTATAGAATAATTCCACTGAAATGCCCACTCACAGAATTAAACTTATTTTTTTTAAATTTGTTTTGTGTTGTCGGTGCAAGACATTTACGAGGCTTAAAGTGCCTTAGGTACTAATTAAGACGGAAGCCTTCTAATATTCAAGAACGAATACAGAGTCAGTCTGTATAACCAGAAACAATGACAATTAAAATCGAGTCCTAATGTACAAAGGATAAGATTTTAAACATGCAAACTACGGCACTTTATATTTGCAATTAGCTCAAAAAGGCATAGATGATAAAAGATATAATTATTCTAATTCTACATTCGTGTACGCAGGAAATTTTTGATGGCTCGCTGGTGCTTTCAATATCTTATATCCACACACAGATTCTGTCGCAATCTGCGGACAAAATCACCGACTTGCGGCTAAAGTCCTTTCGCGTGGAACCACTTAACATATTAGTTCTATTTAAGTGCATTTTGTTTATTATCAACTATTAGTCGCTTCATATACCTCGCATAAAACTATTAAAATGAATTATATTTTATTATGTTTAACTTTCTCTTGGCGTCATCGAAATAGTAAATTTACCGATTGGAATCCTTATTGGGTATCCACCACTAATTTCTAATAAGCAGCCCGGAGCCTGAATATGTACCCTGTTGATGGCAGTGGCCCCCTAATACATGGGAACAAGTGAAATGTTGGTGTACTATTGATCCACCTCTGTCTGACGCTTCATGGATTACAGGCGTGGTTGTTTATCGTTTTTGGGTCCATTATGCTCGGCTTTTGATTAAAATAATTAACGACAAAAATACTGTTAGTTTAAATACAAATATATACCAATTATTTAAATGCCGCGTTAATGTGTATTATTAGCAGCAACAAAATAATGAAGACGAAGCCAATGTATACCAGGCATAACCGAATAAAGCCAGAGAGATCAACAATGATAAGATCCCATAAGTACTCAACAAAAATCATTTACGTTTAAAAAATCCAGAATTTTCACATCATTTTTTCCAAGCTAACTGACAAATACCATCTCTGCAAACATTAACTGCGGAACGGCGTGCGAAACGGAAGCTAAAAAGTATACAAAAAAGCATGGACTGCACGTGTTGCTTAAAAGTTAGTATAGTTTAACAGTTTTTTTGAATAATTTGGAGGGTCGGCGTTATGTTAAAATCTCAGTGTTGTTTATGTTTAATTTATGAAAGAAGCTCTTCTGCAACTGGATTCTTGAATTTATATTTTTGAACTCGAAGAGAGCTGCTATAAATGTTATGTATTTTCATGAAAAGGTCACTTTTATAGATAAGATCGCCAATTGTGTCACATTAAGTAAATAAAAAATGGAATTTATATGGTGCATATAATGAAAAACCGGTCAAGAGCGAGTCGGACTCACGCACCGAGGATTCCTTCCTATCATAATTATATAAATAATTTCTAGCATTGTATTATATTATTGCATGTAGTGTTGCAGTTTCAAGCCAGCGCCATCTCTTGACCAAGAATGGAACTAATTTACCAATTTTTTGTTGATGATTTCAGAAAAATGTGCTATTTAGTCAGTCTAATATAGGCAGCAAACAATTTGGATACTCAGTCAGAGTATCGGGTTTCTCCCTTACTTAGGCTAGGTACGTTTGGAATATATCTGAGAGATTTTTTAGGGAAACCAAGGCTGGCTTACACTTTAACCTTATTACTTCTTTTTTGTTTTGTCACTTCGCAGGTTATCCTAGGAGACTGTCGGCAATTTAGCCAGGCTATTCTGAGGATGTTTTATAAATTAAGGTTTCCTTTCATCGTAACCACTATGTAGATTTCTATGTCCTGTAATTGTCACAACTGACCCTGAAAATGCCCAACCTATATCCAAACAGTATTTAGAACTTCTGTTGATCCTTACTCTTAGGTTGGTAGTCCAAGTAACTGAATTCCTTTACCCCTTAATCACCATTTAATGCCGCTAGTACGTTAAAGTTAGGCTATTCATAATTCTGACCTCATCTGGATGATTCAAATAAACACAACATAAAATGTTCGCCCATCCTCTCTCATTAGGCCAATAAAAGAATTCCTTGCGTACATACTCGTACACTACATAGCCAGTTTATGTACCTGTTTTTC
This sequence comes from Aporophyla lueneburgensis, assembly GCA_932294355.1. NCBI lineage: Eukaryota > Metazoa > Arthropoda > Insecta > Lepidoptera > Noctuidae > Aporophyla > Aporophyla lueneburgensis. Next base: position 31,453,391 of record OW028737.1, on the reverse strand, counting down.
TCTAATCACGGACCCAAATAAACAAAAAAGAATTACGTATGTACTAGAAACACGTGTAGCCGAGAAAAGAGTACAAAACTTTGTGAGTCCGATGTACAAAACTATGTTATTTGTTAATAGACTTATGGTCTGTTTTCCTTGTGATCTTACTAATCCTCGAGATTGATTAATCATCCGTGTAGGACACTATAGTTTTTTGTTTCGTTTTTTTAATGCATTGTTTTTCCATTAAGTTATAGGATTGGTCATTGGTACGTCAGTCCCGGCTGTCATTCGTGGCTTTTCGAGTGTGGTTATGGATCCACAAAAGCCAGAAAGTCCTACAGTCTTACTAAAGAGTATCGTGGCTCCATACTGGTATCCAGCTGCATCTTGTCAAACTGGAAGCTGACCTCATCATTCTTGGCAAGAGGTGGCAGATTATGATGTCGTGGGATTGGTGTCTTCATGTCCAATTCTTATTGCCTACCGATTCTAGCTTTAAATCAAAATGAATGTCTGAAATAATACACTCTCTAAGTACCGACCGTAAGAGACTATTGAATCTTCTCGATAAATGGTCTTCGATCTTTTTTATGGGCCTATTTTTGTGACGAAAACAAAAAGTCATTAGTTTCCGTAGATAAAGTAGGTATGTTGGTTTTTGATCATAAAAATAACGACTGACATTCGATTTTGACAATTAATTACAAAAAAAAAAAAATCGTTATGACTTAACCAACGCTAATAATGAAAAACTTCAATTTCAAGAAATGGTCAAAACATTTGTTCTTCTCCAACCAAGTTATAAAAAGCTTAATTCTAGCTAGCCAATAGAATTCGCATCTACCTACTTATGCACTATTCAGAGGCACATGTTAGTTTAGTACGTGACTGCGCGCAGTGCCAACACAATTCCCACTAAAGTTCTACTTACTTCGTAATGGAATAGAGTGCCTCAGCGCATACGGATTCCCTACAACTGAATGAGAATTAATGATAAAAAGTTGCTAGTAGGGATTCAGGACATACAACCTCGAGGCTAGTTTTGTAACAGTACATAACAGTGTTGAATCAACTATAGCAGAAGTTATAGCTTGATCTGAATTATTAATTCCTCAAGAGCTTTCAGTGTCATCACATAAATCATTGTTTTGGGATATTGAAATGACAGCAGCTCCTCAACACGGTTTAGATGTCATCATCATCATCGTAATTACAGTCGAAAGACTATCGACTTCTGAATATAGGTCTCCGCCAAGAACTGCTAGTTTGACCGGTTCGGTGCTTCTCGCATCCAGCGGATTCCTGCTTCACTAGGTCATCAGTCTACCTTATGGGCGCTTTCCAACGCTACGTCTTCTATTACGCGGTTGTCACTCTTGAACCTTTTGGCCCCATTGGCCATCTATTCTACGAGAAATGTGCACCGCCCGCTGCCACTTTAGTTTAGAAATTCTTCGGGCTATCTCGGTTACCCTGGTTCTCCAGCGAATCTCTTCCTAACTGATTCTATCGCGTAGAGAAAGTGCAAGCAAGGCCCTCAGTTTGCCCTTTGGGTGAGCGTCTCATGTATCAGTGTCAAAGGTCATCACTGCCAAAACGCACTGGTAAAAACTTTCGTGTTGTGACACTGCGGGTTGTGGGACTTGAATATATTGAGGAGCTTCGCGAACGCCAGCCGAGCTAGATTCGACGATTGATCTCTTACTCGAAGTTACCTACCTATCTGGACAGTTTGTCCTATATAAACATAGTCGTCCACTACTTCGAGTGTAGAGTAAATTTAGATGTATGGCATTTGAATTTATTTACTTTTACATGGGGGCCTTGGTAAACCTTTCTGCACTTTTTTTTTTACTATATTTGGCATAATTGTTCTGCAGAACAAGATGACAATGATTTTCGTCTCGCGCCATAATTGTTACGAATAATAACGTATCGCTAGGTAACATTCATAAATTACGGAATAAAAACCCAATGCATCAATGTAGTTCACTCATTCATACTGAATTGCAAAACCTTTTTTCCAGCACACACACTCGTTTAAAACCACGAGCGTTCCATTTGATTTGACCATACATACACGTGCACTTGGACTTTTATTTACCCGTTTCAAGCTGCATCTAGATCCAGCTACTGGCCTCCAATATAGCTTGGAACGGGCAAGTCATTAGTTTCTGTGGTTAGTGCGTCCCGTATTTCTGTTAGCAACAAGTGTTAGTGTCAAAATTGTGGAGGAAAGTCGGATTTGAAGGAATTTTTAGGTTGTTTTCAGTTTTATTTGATATCCTTTTTTGATTTTTTTTCTTGAAGTTCCAGGTTAAATATAACTCTTCAGTTAAGTAAATCACAATAAGAATTTTGATAACGTCATAAACAAGGACTAAAAGCGCAAAATTGAAAACTTTTTAAATCCAAGGATTTTCATGCATAATCATTTTCATTTGTAGGTACGTCGTTTCAAAAACGTTTATAAATAGTAACAGAAAAATGTGTACATTAGTACAAAATCAAAATGTAAAAGTCTTAGAATAATTCAAGACTACCAACTTCTTTAGCGCCCTTGAAAATCCAGACCTAAATAGGAATGTTCAAATGAACCACGGTACTCTGTTTCAACAATTAAATGATAGCCAATTTACTAAAGCGTGGAAGTAAATCACGCATAATATGACAAACACACGTTACTTGTAGCACAGAACAGATACAAATCGCGTTCAATTAGTTAACAAATGTGATGTATGAAACGGTTTATAGAGGAACTTATGATAGAAGCGTTGTTAAATAAACTGTTATTACCACCATACTTTTCTCAGCAGCATTTGTTTCAAGCTTGATAAGAATGATAATGAATGAATCAAATTTTAGCCATGGGTCATAGCCAGGTGAAAGGAATCGGCAAGATGGTAAGACACGATCAAAAAAGTTTTGGTCGCTGCATCTACCAAGCGTTCCACTCTGCAGAAGACCGCGTAACTTGGAAACGCATCGTATGGGGTCGAGATAATCAGCATTGAGGGAAAAACGAAAAAAAGAGCTCTCCATAAACAGTAGGTACATTTATTTATTTATTATTAACACCAACTACCCAAAAACCAAGTAGAACGTGTTTAAAAATGAAATACTAAACTTACGACTTTCTCATCCCCTAGAGAACACTGAACAACTGCTTCAGCCGTCGTCAACCGTCAGTATCTAGATATGACTAGGTATAGTTTTATCAGCCATTTTATTCAAACTTTTTAATTTATTTATTTAACTTGGTCAGCACTGCGCCGCACCTTCTTTGGTATTGCAAACCTATTTGCCAAGGCAAAAAATCTTGAATATTTGTTACAAAAAAAAATTGGGCTTCATTAATCATAATCGTTTTGGAATCACTTCCCAATTTTGCCAAGATTTCGGCCTTCTGTTCTTAAAAAAATATCAAAGCGTTCTGTTCCACCATTTTCAGTTCAGTAGTATTACCAGCAAAGACTAATATTTTCGTAAATAAATTTACCACGAAACCTGCCACTTTATCACTACAAATTCCACAAATTCCTGCCTCCAAATATCAGGTGCGCATACCAGTCACAATAATTGTTCCCAGTAATGATAATGTTATTAATAAGCGGAATCAGCTGTGAGGGAAGTGGAATAATCATGTTCAAACATGGCGCCGCCTTGTACATACACGTGTTTCTAATTCGTAATAATAGGCTGCTGTTTGTTAGGCGCTAGAGCAGAATGTTTAACCACAGTCACATATGATGGCTTTGAGTTTGAACTGATAAATTGGCATGAGGTTTCCTTTGAAGATAAATTGTTAACTCAGTCATGAATGTCTTTGTTGTGTCTCTCATGTCCTTGCTGTGTTGAAAATTGATACACTTTAGAAAAAAATATGCATTAAGGACCCGGTATCAATTATAAAATAATGAAATCATCATTACGATTTCGTTTTTTCTAGCTGTCAGTAGTGGGGTTGAGATATTTTTTCTTATCACACTCCAAAATCTCTTTTTCTTTCAATTTATGCTAGCTACAAACCACATTCTAGTACTAACATAATGTTACGAGCTGGGGTTCGGGATAAATTAATTTAAACCAATTTACCAAAACACACAACACAGTTTAATTAAATAAACACAAATATCGCAACTACAAGAAACGTCACTTGGAATCACTTGTTTCGCTTCGCTACTGTATCACTCGAATCGTATTCGCTCGCTTCCGAAATCGAACTGCTTGTCGGCCCAACAATCCGCTATTTATATCTCGAGCAGAACATTCTCGAAACTTCGGCACCGCCACAGCGTAGAAGCTTCTAGTAACTTCCATCGAACTGTTTAATGCCACTATTCGACAATAGATGGCAGTAGCGTCTACGTACAATTTCGTGTAGTACTTGCTACTCAATAACAGATGGCGTTAGCGTGTCATTTCCAGTAGTTTCTAACACTGCCCCGTCCTTAGATGGAATTAGCGTGATGTTTCTAGACTTTTCGATTTACGTCACACTGCCCTTTTCTGAGACGGAGTTAGCATGATGCTTCTAGACTTTACGATCTACGTAACACTGCCCCCTCCTTAGACATGCTCGTCCCGAGCATCATTATTCCCGTAGTATCATGCCAATCCATCTACATGAATAATTTTAGACGCAGTTCGCATACCCTTTTGTATTCGGTAAGTGACGTCGTTGATCTTGGTCACAATTCGGTACGGCCCGTCCCATTTTGCCTGCAGTTTAGGGGACTTTCCTTTGCTGCGCACTGGGTTATGCAACCACACTAGCGAACCTTCGTCGAAGCCAGTATTGTTCATCTTCCGATCATAACGAGTTTTCATTCTCTCGGACATCTGTTGGCCTGATTCTCTGACATGCTCATATACGTCATTCATCTTGTTGCGCAGATCATTTGCATAATCTGTTATACTCCGTGGTGAATCAGGGGGAATGCCGGTTATTAGATCAGCTGGTAACCTTAACTCCCTTCCAAAGTTCGCGAAGGCTGTCACAGTTGTACTCTCGTGAACTGCACTTCGGTATGACAGAAGAAACGGTTGTATGTGCTTGTCCCAATCCTTTTGTCTGCTTGCTACAATTTTTGCCAGATATCTTTCCAACGCCTGATTAAATCTCTCCACCATTCCGTCAGATTGTGGGTGGTATGAAGTGGTTCTGGTTTTGTGAGTACCCATAACCCGACATGTTTCCTGAAACACTTGAGACTCGAAATTCCTTCCTTGATCGCTGTGGATTTCCAAGGGTACCCCAAACCGACAGAAGACTTCGTGGACTAATTTATCAGCGACTGTTGAAGCTTCTTGATTAGGGATGGCGAAGACTTCCGGCCACTTGGTGAAGTAATCCATAACAACCATGAAATATTTATTTCCACTTTCACTTTCAGGGAACGGCCCAGCGACATCTAGTGCTATCCGTTCCCACGGGGCTCCCACGTTGTACACTTTCAATGCACCCCTGCTGCGTGTGTGTGGTCCTTTTACCGCTGCACAACTGGTACATCTGCGACACCAGTCCTCAACATCCTGTCGATAGTGGATCCAGTAGAACCGTTCTCTGATCTTCAATAGAGTCCTTTTTACACCCCTATGTCCTCCTGAACAACCGCTGTGGTAGTACTGTAGAACATCTGGTACCTTTGCTTTCGGGACGACCATTTGCAAGTGACAGCTATCCCCTCGACCATTTTCCTTTTTGCGGCACAAGACACCATCCTGGAGCATCAAGCTCTCCCATTGTGCCCAATAATTCTTTGTGGTGGTACTCATCGCTGCAACATCACACCATTTCGGTTTGGGAGCATCAGCTTTAATCCACTCGAGAATTGGCCTGATATCTGTATCACGTTGCTGGGCATGCCGTAGGGTTTCCTTCCATTTGTCACGAAGGTCCAATCTTAGCACCCTTACAGGAACTACTTCCTTAGCTTCCTGTCTGACACAATGTTTGTACTGTTCAGGAGTAGGTCTTCTTGATAAAGCGTCCGCGTTACCATGGGATATGCCGTCATTGGCCTGTGACATCGAAATCCTTGGGGCTCTATTAACAGCAGCCAATACTCGCCCCGCACTCTTATCGCTTACGAATTTTTCTTGCTGTTGCGCTGTAATGTCGGACACCCTTCTAACCAGGGTGTGATATTCACTGGCAGTGTTTCGCTTCGGGCAATTCGACCGGAGGTGGCCCTTTTCTCCACAAGTGTAGCACCTAGGGCAGTACAAACGGTCACGAACAGGTGATCCCACAACCTCTCTGAAGCGATGGGCTCGATGATCATGCCTCACTGCCTCCACCTCCAATGCGTGGGCCAAGGCGTCCTTCAGCTTCTCATGGTGCCCAAGTCTCACAGCAGCCCTTACTTCCAGACCCCGTATGCCATCTATAAATGCTTGAGTCAAAGTCACTTCGATGAGTGCAGGCGTAGATCGATACGCCTTTCGAACCAGCTTTTCGATTTCCAGGGTCCACTGCTGCAGGTTTTCACCACTGCGCTGCACACGGTCCTTCAACTGGGCTCGAAAAACGTGTTCCAGGTGCGCGTCACCGTATCTGGCCTCTAACGCCTCAACGAGCTGCTCGTAGGTTACATTTTTGCCGAGAGCCTCTAACACAGTTAAAGCCTGGTCACGAAGGGCCAAAGTAAGCGCGGTCATGGCTTGGCCTGTTGTCCACCCATTTGCTTCCATGACAGCTTCAAATTGAATTTTGTATGCCGACCAGGAAGATGTTCCGTCGAAGGGTGGCACTTTAAACCCGCGCACGGAAGGTGCAGCAACTATCGAAGCCGTAGTCCGTTCTCCAGCTTTCAGAACTCCAACCGCTTTTCTTATATCAGCGATCTGGACTTCGGCCTCGGAGATACGATTTTCATGTACCTGAACAGTCTCCTTCATGGCTTTGATGTCCTTGCCAAATGTCGAGTGTAGATCTTTCAAAAGGAGAACCTGCTCCTCTTTATCACGCTGAAGCTGTTCCTGTAGGCGGCGGACCTGTTCTTCCTGCCGGCGAGCTTGCTCCTCTTTGTCCTGCTGCAGCTGTTCCTGTAGGCGGCGGGCCTGTTCTTCCTGTCGGCGGGCCTGTTCTTCCTGTCGGCGGTCCTGCTCCTGCAGCATCGCCATTAGCGCAGAAAGATCCATGGCTGGTGATGCTGTAGCAACACCAGACGCTTGGGAGACTGGCTCCGTCATCGGCTGATTACCCCCAGGTGTCTGTCTAGAAGTTCCTTCAAACCGCCTCTGATCCACCTCCTGCTGGCGCTGACTCCTGGTACGGATACCTTCCGTATCCTCCTTCGGTAAAACTGGCATAATTTATCCCTTACTTCTGACACCAAATGTTACGAGCTGGGGTTCGGGATAAATTAATTTAAACCAATTTACCAAAACACACAACACAGTTTAATTAAATAAACACAAATATCGCAACTACAAGAAACGTCACTTGGAATCACTTGTTTCGCTTCGCTACTGTATCACTCGAATCGTATTCGCTCGCTTCCGAAATCGAACTGCTTGTCGGCCCAACAATCCGCTATTTATATCTCGAGCAGAACATTCTCGAACATTCGACACCGCCACAGCGTAGAAGCTTCTAGTAACTTCCATCGAACTGTTTAATGCTACTATTCGACAATAGATGGCAGTAGCGTCTACGTACAATTTCGTGTAGTACTTGCTACTCAATAACAGATGGCGTTAGCGTGTCATTTCCAGTAGTTTCTAACACTGCCCCGTCCTTAGATGGAATTAGCGTGATGTTTCTAGACTTTTCGATTTACGTCACACTGCCCTTTTCTGAGACGGAGTTAGCATGATGCTTCTAGACTTTACGATCTACGTAACAATAATTTATGTTCAATATATTTTAATTCATTATTTCATTTTTTGTTAGACGCTTTTCCTAAAATGTATAATTAATTATTGTTTAAAGTTTCTATTTTAGTATATGGTATTCTCATTTATGCTCGGATAATTCGATAGGTCATACGTGTATTCATACGTTCATTTATCAATTCACTATCACTGTAACATTTTGCAATTAAGTCAATGACATAGTCCTTGTCTTCTACATAGACTCTACAATCTGATTTTCTAAAACTGCAAATCGTTTCCAAACGATCAAGTGGTGCAGCGAAGACTTCGTTGCAGAAATACGTAGGTAGTTCGATCAATCTGCGAAATAACCTTTATCTCAATGTAGCTTCCAATCCGATCCTGTATCTACGGAGCACATGAAGTATCTTGCAAGAAATCGAATTACATTTCAACGTCCTCAATCTCTCCAAAAGATTAACAAAACTAGGCTACTCAGAGACTTATTTTTAATAAGTTTCCGCATCCTTAACAGTTCTCTGGAGGTAGTAAATTTCTCGCAAATTGAGTGACTTGTTCGCGATCTCGCCACAAATGCGTCCCTGGGCATTGCACTCATCGAGGGTCAGCCTTTGTCTTTAATGTGATTAGCTGTTTGTAAAAGAAAATGAAGGTTTTAGTAAAGTTTTCGAATTAAATAACCGGTTTTGTAGTGGTGTCTAAAAACTTGTGTAGAAGTTTGGAGTTGAAAGTTAAATTTTATTTTTTTTCGTCTCAGATGTAGTTTTGTACACCCAATTTATTTGAATGTGTCTTTGTTTTTTTTTTATCTTTTGTAAGAACATACCTAACTTATATACAGTAGCTTTCTGAGTCCAAAACAAATTAAATTGATTTGCAAATATTGCCTATGTTTTAGCGTGATTTTAGTAGCGTAAAACCGTCCTCAAGAATTAGCCTAACAACTTTTTTTTACAAATCGATTTGGTGGTTTCAGATATAAGCGCGTTCAAACACACAAAAGAACAAACAAACTCTTCAGAGTCTGTTGTTTTTAGTATTTACCCAAGTTTATCCACCATTCGCAAGAATGTTCCACATTAAAATTTCATAGTCGTCACACCACTACTAAAAAAAGTTCACTACCCTCCACCGTCCTCAGAAAATCTCAAGAACCTTTCAAAGTAAAACTACTAAAGTAGTAACACGATATAAGTTTCTAAGTTCGAACACCAATATCATAATGCTACGGACAAATTGAGTGGTAAGGACGTGCGGGACCGCTTTCCTCGTTAACCAAAGTGAGTTTCGATGTACCAACACAACGGCTTGTGCCGCTTCAAGGGAATAATTGTGGATTTTCTGAAAGATTTTTTGATGGACTAGGTTTTGTTAAGGGATTTGGGATTGGCCTTGGATTGTAAAAGAATTTGGTGTGAGTAAATTTTTAAAGATATTTGTTCTTTATTTTAAAAAATGTATATAAGTGTGTAGGTTATGTACCACTTACACTTATATACATTTTTTTGAACAAAGATCTTTGGTACTGCCCGCTTAACAGAATTGTAGTAATTTTTTTTTACACAAATATGTTATTTATTTACGGTTCCTCAAAATTTTTAGATAATTTAAAATCTAATTCTAAAACCAAAGAAAAAATAATGTACATGTATAGAAATAAATAATCATAAAGCATCATTTTCAACAGGAAACGTGCCCAAAAGGCTGGCAGCATTGCCACGTTGTATGGCAATGCAACGTGGTAATTGTAGTAATTGAGTAAAACAGTTACAAAAACACTCCGGTTTATACCTGATAATTTTGGCTGGAGGTAAATTTTCAATGTTATCTTGACACTTGTTAATCATCAGTTTAAAGTTATCATTTTTGTACCTAACATTCCATGAAGACTGAAGCGAAACAGGATAAACAAAAAACACTAACTAGTTTGCAGCTTGCAACGACTGAGTCGATTAAGCGTATTTGCAGCCAGGAAATACGTCCTTGATTAATTGCTTTTTAAATACGCCAGAAAATAACTTTAAACCGCTTTGTTCTCCAACTTTAGTTACTTGTATTGTTTGGGTCGTAAATAAAAACTTACCTATTGGATATGTTTTGAATATGCAGAAGCTTTCTCGAGGTTTCTCATATCTTGCCCCTTTGGTTGTATTGCTTCCTAAACTGTAATGCGTCCTAGATAAGACATGATGGCATATTTTCGACGACATTGCTCCTTCTGGAACGTTCAGATAAAGATGGTAGGTAGGTGAATTCTTTACTTACAGTCAGTAATATAAATATTTGAAATTTATGAACTAAGTACATCTTATCATGATCTGCCTAGCCTATAGTTTACTTGCCTATTTCACCTCCACAGCCTAGTTACTGGGTAATACGGTGTCCCATGATAAGACTGGTGGTCAGGTTTTCGGGCTTATAAAGATAGGACTGTTAAAAATCCTTGAGTGACAGAATGACATCTACAGTAAAGTGTTTTACTCAAATATCTAAAGTCGTATGTTGCTTTTCCAATGATAAATGATGAATGATTTTATTTCTGTAAGTTGGTTTATACAAACACTTTTACATCTCAATGATATTTTTTAAACCAGATGAGGTCGGCGTTTCCTAACTGAGATGGCCAAAACAAACTCAGAGAGCACAGTCTCTTTTAAAATTCAAACATAATCTTGGTCACATCATGTGAAGACCATGTAGATTGATGACTGCAATAGTCATTTGAAGAATGAACCACACAGATTGAGTGGACCTGTCCAGTCCAATATTAACTTGTTTTCACGTTTCTCCTTTATCTTTAAGCATACCAAAATCTTAATTTTCACTTACCCACTCAACTGTCCATGGTTACAAAAGTAACCAAATAAAATTTTGTCGAAACGTCCATGGTTACAAAAGTAACCATGGACGTTTTATGCGTCATTCGTCACTTGAAACGTGTTTATCGCTACAGTCCTTTGATAGTCGTACATTAGAGAAATACTAGATGTCGCTATATGAGATTTGTCATCCAGGAGAGTGAATTTCATCTGTGGACCGGCAACATAAAATTTAGAAAAAAAAAAAAGAAAATGACAGTTCATCCTTGTTGTCTAGCGAACTATGTTTGTGTGTGGATCTCCAACTAAAATATGGTAAGTTTTCTGTTTTTATACCACATTTATATTGTTATTCTACATCAAATTAAACGTGAAGATATTTCCTTTGCGAAATATGCATTACTACGCCAATTTCGAAACGTTTACATGGAATAATATAGCTGGAAATGTTTTGTGATGACGGCGCGGATATTGTTCGTTCATTGTAGTTGATCGATTTTTCGAATTGGTTGTTTTTGTTAAATAAATGCTTAAATATAAGAGAATACTTTACTATTAGCACTATAACAGCTATTTACAAACGAAATATATTGAGATGGAGTCTACAAATTATTCAAACGCAACTCGTAATTCACGATTTTAGTGTTGGCTCGAGGAACTTGTGAGAAGTATTTGTTTTTTCTTGATAGAAAAATAAATACTTATATTTAGATATTGGTGTCATTTTGAAGGGTATATTATGTATTATTATAATAAAAATAATTTTACCTAGTAACTATTATACTTTTCTTGTAAAACATGAAATAAAAAATAAATCCGATATTTTTTTGAAATCCCCGACTTTATTTTCTAATTAGAATTCAACATCTTGTTAGCTTTTTGTTTGATTAATTTAGTTTTTTTCCAATTAGAATTCAATATCTTATTAGCTTTCCGTGAGTATTTCTTATTAGAATATAGCTATAGTAGTTTTTCAGTCGTAATCGTTTTTGTGCAGAAAATTTTGCAATGTCGTAAAAAAGAAAGTGAAATTTGATGCCTGGACAGTTGGGGAGATAATCGCCGCGCGGTTGGACAGTTGAATGGTTACTCTATCTTCTCTTCACTTGACTACACCTTCACATATTAAATCCTACTCCCAAAAATCAACAAAAAGATAAGATAAAATCTTAATAAGTTCTAACGCGCAATTCTTATCAGTTTATGACATTAGACCCCTAGAATAATGAGGCTCGAAAAGGTGTCATTTGTTATTCCATGTTTTTGCATTCCAATTTTACATTCATTCGCGTACCTATTAACAACATTTTGAAGTGATTCCTCTACAATTCCAATGTTACCAAAATCCTCATGATTAGCTCGTACATCTGCTTTTCACTCAAAAACACTCTCACATTGCAACTATTCATCTCAAAAATCCACCAACCTAAAATTTTAGCACGCTCTAATACGCAAACTCTTCGTGCAAGCTTACCACATTAGATGCCACTAAAACAGTTAATACCATCTAATACCCACTTATGCCTAGCCTACTCAGAAACTGTCTGTGGAGCATTAACGCTCGTTACTTGGAAGTTGGGTAAGCAGTAGCAACTACAAGACGCTGGGCGAAACTTTTAATGCTTTGAGAAATGATATCACGTTCACTGTATAGCCACTTTGGTGACGGAAATTATTTTGAGTACGGAGGGTAAAATATTTGTGGTGTGCAGAGTTTGAAAGAAATGGTTATCTATTGCACACGATTTTAGGAGGTGTAAATGAGTGAGTATGATTTTAGAAAACATTGCTGAAGACTTGAAGAAGACTATGTTAAGTACTTTACGAAATTGAATTACCATTATTATACTATCCAAACAATAAACACATTACAAATCGTTTGGAAGAGACAGAAATTACAGAGGAAATTCCAAAGCTGCGTGTATATGGACTAAATTGACAACTAGTGCACTATTGCAAGGAAACTTAAAAAAAAATTGCAATTACTTGTTTCTTTCAACCTGTTAAGGTATTGTTAATCCATTAGCATTCGTAAGATCAATATTAGTAGCCTATTTGAAGACGAAAATGGTTTGAGTACTCTGTAGTAATCGTCCTGAGATCCTTATGCAAGTTTGTGCTGCTTGCTTTTTACCCAACTGTCAATGGAGGAGGGAAATGTTTTTCGAGTGTGTGAGCTTAGAGTGTACCCACTGCTACTTGGTTCTGACATGGGATTTATTAGGCTGGTGTTATAATTAAAGATCAGGGGTAATTTGGTTCATCTTCAGCTCAACAATCTTAAGCATTGTACGTACATTGATTAAAAACAGAAGGAGCTCAAAACGTTCAAAATAATCCATTTACTTTGAGCACTGCACCTCACGAGATTACAGAAGGCTGACACTCATCCTGTAAACACCAATTTACATCGGATTAGCTGAAACGTTCTATAAATAGGGTTCAAAGATAAACTCAAAGGTGAAGTGGTATCATGTTGGAATGTTACCGAGTTCAAATATTTATATTCAAATCCTTTATGAGCTCGAAAACTTGAAATGCTATATATAATTATCATACAACTATTTATATTTGGTACTAAATTAAATGACTGCTTTATCAGATAGAACAGCGGCGTAATTACGTGATATACTGTCAATTATAATATAATTAAACAATATGTAGTCCGTTATATTTTACGCGGTTGAGCAGACGATTATTTTAAACTTATGATACATTGGATTAAGAATGTTCTTCAAAATCCTTTTGAAAATGTAGCATAATTGGTATTTTCAAAGGTGGCACAGGTCTTTTAAAAGGTGCCATGGAGAGGTTATGTTTGGTTTAGATGTGTATGGTTTGAGGTGACAAAGCGTCATCACCAATATACTATTTAGGAAATATTGCCTGCAGAAACATTTATACCACTACAGTTAATAGGTATGCTCTATAAAATACTCCATATATTTCAAGGATTTTTAAGATAATTTTAGAGTAAATTTAAAATAATTTGATTTTTATTTCACCTGTCAAAAAAGGCAGCATGATTGTGTGTCAGGACTTTGAACTGCTTTTAAACTATTATCTTTGGCTTTTGAGGCTTTAAAGGTCATGTATATCACTCATTTTACCTTTTAGAGGTATATAAACAACATTCCGAGAAGATAATCCTACTGAAGTGGTTTTAGCTTCAAATAGATCCTGATTTCTATCACGTCAAAGAACAGGTGGCCTTTCAAAGATCTTAGAAACGATGTACAAATAACTATATAGAATGTTAAAGACAAGGAAAGGGAGTACTCTTCAAATGTGTGGTTTTGGAATTAAACACGAGTGTATCTGTTTCAAGCGTTCTCACGGGGATTGGACTACCAAGTAACGTACGTATATGAAGATAGACAGAGATACCTAAAATTCAGTTTATGAAATTAATGCAACTTTTTGTTAATATACAAAATAGTATACAATTCCTGGACTAATTTTTTAGTACTTTCGTCGATTTATGGTGGTGGTTTTGAAACATCTTTTAGACACCTTGCATAACCTATATTACTCAAAATAACATCAAGTTTTGTGGTTTATACACAAATTTTATGAAGCCTAAAAAAAAGAAGATAAATATATCATACCAATCTATACTAATATTATAAAGCTAAAGAGTTTGTTTGCTTGTTTGGTTGAACGCGGTAATCTCAGGAACGACTGGTCCGAATTGAAAAAATATTTTTGGATTGGGTAAATTTTTTATTGAAAAAGGCTATAAGCTATATATCATTACGGTACAATTAAAAGGAGCGGAGCAGCAACAAAAAATGGACGAAAACTGGCAGGCAGTTCGATGTGACGGGAAGGGTCAGGTAGCTAGGGAACTGGCGAGCATTTCGGTATATGATTTGCACATGTTTCACGTCGTGGTGGGTTGCAGTTTAAATCATTACGAATTGATTTGGTCCAATCAATTAAGGTCCTATGTCGCTGCGTTTTCGAGTTACAGCGGATTGAAGTTGCTTAAAAAAATCGGGGTATTAAATCGTTTGCACATGTATGCCTCTGGAGTTCATGGTCACAATCATCTTCGAAACGAAGAAAATCGAAGAGGCAGACATTCAGGACTCTGCATTATCATGGGCCGGAGTTGTAAAAATGATTAAAAAAAAAGCTCTACTAACTCATTTGCACGCGGTTCTCATTGCACCCATTCGATTCACTATGACTCTGTGGATTCGAAAAAAACATGTGGCAGACACTTTTCGCACTGATTTTCAGCTGTATAACTGTTTAAAATTCACAGAATCAAGGGACCGCGGGTATTGCATGGGATTATTATTATTCTTTGTAGTTTTATGCTTATAAGTTTGTTTAATATTATCCTCTAAACTCACGGTAACGATTAAACTTCTGGAGCTGAAATCAATGCAATCATATTTTGTCTCAATGCCAACCAGAAACGAAATGCGCTTGGAACTTTAATTAAAAAGTATTTTTTTTTTATTGCATGCTTGAATGTTATCTGAATAGGTTTAGGATCTGGATAGGAACAGTCTTTAACTTTTTTAATCACATTTTATTTATATTAATGTAAAATACGTCGATTTTGAACCAAGACTGTTTATAGATATACGTATATAGATATAGGCTGTATATAGATATTCGCTCTATACATTTAGTTTCACAATACGGAAAAGGTCGGAACTGAGTTATACCGTTCTCACTCATATTCCCAAATAAAAAAGAGACACCACGAAAGGAACTATGGGGATATTTTATACCTGCTCGGAAAGGCGCGAGCGTCGGGTTGAAAAAAATAAATCAAATGGTCTGCCTTAGGAATATCAGAGGCCTGAACTTCTGCCTCATCGATTTTCTTGGTTTTCGTAAGGAATTCAAACATCAGTCCAAGAGGCAGACGTGTGCGCATAATTTAGCACACCTTCTTTTTTTTACATATTTGGAGCACTGTCAATAGACAAAGCAGAGGCAACATATTGGCAGACTATTTTGCCGTGGTTTTTCTCATTATTTTTAATCGAACAATTCAAATCTGCCAAGTGTGCAATTCATATACAGTTTTTTAAATCATAAAAATAAATTTAAAAATTGAATGCTACAAAAGTCAGAGCCAAGATGTCTGCCTTTTCGATTCCGTGTGTTGCCAGGATGACTGTGATCATCAGCCCCAGCGGCAGACGTGTGCGCATAATATAGCACAGCTTTTTTTTTAAACATTTTTGAAATGCTGTAAATTTACAACGCAGCGCCACCATGGTGGCAGACAAGGTCCTTGATGTTTCTTAGGGTATAATTATCACTATTAATAACGTCTGCCTTGTGTGCTGATCATATCGAAATTTTGCTCGCCAGCTCCCTAACTAAGGGGAGCAAAAATTTGACGCGGACGAAGTCCCGGGCAGAATGTTATCATAAACTTGGGTATCATCACGGGAATTCAGTGCTTTCCAGAACGTAGTGAAAACCTTCCCCCCTTTATCATCATCAGTACATAGCACAATACGTACGTAGGTACTGCAAATTAATTAATCATTTAATCCTCTTAAAACAACGTTTTGAGCTTAAGTTGGGAAAGGCAGCGGGCAGTTAAGATAGGCTGGTTGCTGGATTGTAAAATAGATGGCGCTGTTTTGCAAAAGTATAATTTTTCTTGTCCATTGCGCTAATTTGCTCCATCTAACACTGAAAATTAATATTTCGATTGAGTAGATAAAAAATGGTTTGGTGGATTTGTTTAGTACATAAGGTACTCCTTTCTCAAATAGTTATAATAGGGTCATTTTATTTGTACCTACTGAATTCCGTTTTGCTGTTAGAAAATCAGCTCCTAATTTATTATAGTTAAGTTTTTAGTTAGATTTCTTCAGCAGATGCAGAAACGACACCTTTTTCTGAAGTCGATCCAAGTCAGCCCTTGGTTCAATTTGGATGGACATTTCAAACCAAAAAAAATGTGAACTAATTACTAATTAAGAAAAAAACTTGGTAAAAACCCTCTGAATCGCACCATACACTAACACTGCGCATGCCATTATAGTCCTTAAATATACTTAATCGTGCCATCAACACGTATCTACATACATTATAAGTAATCTCTGTTGTTTAAACGCAAAAGCTTTACTTAATATTATTTACGCTCAGTTTGCGTTGAAAGGTGGATGGAGTACTAAATAGCGTCGACATTAGTTGACTGACATAGTTGCAGTAATATCTCTCAATGATTTTCATAAGTCTCTTTTGTTTGTAATTTGCATAAAATGACTACCTATTTTATGAAAAAGTCATTCTATTCAATTAATTGAGCTCAGAATCTTGTATTGATGATTTTAATTCTGTAAAGGAGTGGGGTATTATTAAAAAAAAAATATATTTTTGCTACGCTCTCCGCGTCCAGCTTGCTTATTTTTATTTGCTAGTTAAATTTCAGTAAATTTCAGTTCACCCTAATTCTAAAACTATTGAACTACCATTTGTTTTATTAAAACTGTCGATAAGTAAGTAGATTTTTCATAATTTAAAATTTTAATACTGTGGCCGAAGTAACTTCATACAGAAAAACCTTGTCCCGCTTTACCTAAAGTAACTTTGAAAATTTATTTTTCGAAGTACAGTGGTAAGTAATTTTATGTTTTTTTAGCATTGGCATGCGTTAAATTATGTTATTATATAATCAAAATACAATATATAGTTATTAATACATAACATTTACATACTTTAATGCATGTCCACAATTCATTTCGTCTCCGTTACTCCACTCAATTACAGGGTTTTACAAAATTATACCCATCTTGTAAATAAAATTATTTACTGGCAACGTTACACATCTAACACTGTAACAGGTGGCGTGACAATGGATTCTGTCAATTTGTTTTTTAGCACAGTGCGAGTATCTTTGTGTGGGACGTTTTAATTCGTCTTTTATCTAAGAAATTCGTTTGTGTGGTTTATCTGACTTTAGTTAGTTTTTTTCTCGTTTTTATATTATTACAACGACAGAAATGTGGTGTTAGAAGTTAAATAGGTCGAAGGTTTTCGTGGAAGCAAACTTATTTCGACACTACATAGTATTTTGTAGTTACATGTGCTAATTGTTCATATACGTTACTTTTCTGTTACGTTTCCCTGATGTGTAAAGGTCAAGCTATGTCCGTGGCAAAGGAGTTTACTGCAGTATGAAAAACATAATTAATTTAAAAGTTGTTCTGACTCCTTTTTCGTTACATTTTCTGTTAAATTCAACTTATCTTCCTATCAGTTTCATATCCGTTGCGTACAATTTTTGTGAATAACACTCAGTGGTGGCCCCGACTTATGGGTTGCGGGTCGTTGGTTCAAACCCAGAATATAGCTTTCAACCAATCAATTCAGCCTATTGCAGTCCATCGGTGCTTCACTTTGCGAAAATTCTTTCATCACCACTGCTCTTAAAACTGTAAATGAAAACATCACAAGGAAACCAGGACCGGGACCATCAGCAGTCGCATCGCTACAAAAGACTAAATTAACCACAAAACCGTAATTTTCTTCCAAAAGATTGGAACATCTGAAAAGAGAAATAAAACGAAAACCTTTTGATATCAAAGAGATCAACAGGAACAAAGTTTGCTGTGTCAATGAAATCAGTTGCCGAGCTGAACAGAAAGTAATTACTACCACGACGGAATCAAAGTTTATAATAAAAATATAGGAAATAATTTGTTGCCGGCTCTAGGTGCTAACTGAGACATAGACTTAGGAATGTGTTGGTCACGTAGACAGAACATTTCGAGAAACTTACAATTAGTTCTTTGTTTTTAAAGACTTTATATGAGGAGCAGGGTGCAAAGTTCAACAGCGGTACAAAACTTTTTAACAAAAAATTAAACCGCCGAAAAACTGAAAAGCAAAAAATATTAAACCTTATATTTAGGCTTTAATATTTTTAGCTTTTTTTCAGTGGTTTAATTTTTTGTTAAAAAGTTTTTATTTTATAATTTTTTATGGCTTTAATGTACTAATAATACTTGGCAAGGTATACCCTATCCAGTGAAGAAGAATTATCAAAATCGTACTACTCTGTATAAAGTTGTGCGTGGTTATACGTTACAATCAGTGAGTGAACAATCAATCATCTGTTTTCTGACTCTTAGGGTTCGATTTTGTTTTCCAAATTTATATGGATACACCTTCGGAGGTATACTCTTTCCAATAAAAGAGAAAAGAATTTTCACAATCGGACTACTATGTAAAAAGATATGCATGGTCATACATTAAAAAAATATATACGCGTCGAATTGAGAACATCCACCGTTTTTTTTCGTTGGTTAAAAAGGGTGCATCATCCGACCAGAGGGGTATTGTTTCTAGTGGGTAACTGCCCGACGATAGATGTATTGACGGAGCATTGTATTATAATATACTAGTTGCGCGGTGTAAACTCTGCTTTCGTGGTGCAGCATTTTGCGTGATGTCAGTATGTGGTATGGTAGATGCCATGACAACTATAATTGTTTCAGCAGATATTTTTTTGATAACCAACAATAAATTTGTATGCTTAGGGTCTCGAATAATGTATTTCACTCATAGTTATAGTTTGTTTGCACGTTTACACATTTACTCAAAATCCTTATAGTACTAAGAAATCATCTGGATAAGTATATTCGAAGTTCGCGTTGAATCGAGTTACGTAAATTATATCTACCCTAAACGTTCTAGTCCTCGATAACTGCCTGTACCTATCCGGCATGCACCAGCCTGGTATAAGTACTGTACAGTCACGAAAGCAATAAAAGTTGGTAGTCAATTTGATAATCACATAAGGGCTTTTGGCTAAGTTATAACAGCCGCAACGTCGATCAATTAGGTTAAGCTAGGCTTGGTCCCTGGATGTATGACCATCTTTTAATACCAAGACCCCCCTGTGCGTAGAAAGCACGCTAAGCCGTTAATTCCAGCTCATATTCATAGGTCTTTGATACTCGTTAGTATGTCTAGTCATAAGTCAATTATTTCATAGCAAAATATATTGTGTTGAAAATATTACATATATTATGATAAATAAAATAATAACAACAAGAAAGACCAACATATCAAATGATATACCATATGGTAAGATTGACTTGTAAAAAAACACTACAAAGTCAAAAATAACTTTAATTTCGCAAGTCGGTGTCTTAGGCTCTGTATTTAAGGTTTTTGCCACCGACTTCCGAAATTAAAGTTATTTTTGACTTTGTAGTGTTTTTTTTAAGGAAGTCGGTTGTTTTTTTTGTAAAAAGTTTTTATTTTTTGACTTTTTAGTTGTGGTAGATAATCCGCACTAATCTAATCGCGATATTCGTTCACTTGTCGCGCAAATACGTAATGAAAATTTAAGACTTATATGGTTTTCACATGGACCCCATTGTTCGAATGAAACCAAATTAAAGTGGGACCATTCGGGAAGCACCAGCTTTTAAATAAAAAAAGAATCATCAAAATCGGTTCACCCAGTCAAAAGTTATGACGTAACAAACATAAAAAAAAAATTAAAAAAAAACTCATCCTCCTTTTTTTGAAGTCGGTTAATAATAACACCAAGAAAGACCAACATATCAAATGATATACCATATGGTAAGATTGACTTGTGAAGATAGGATATGCAGTCGTTCCTTGAAAAAACTAGTACTCAGGTACATCCAGGTAGACTAAAAACCGACCGCATCATAGTTGGGAAACGGCTAATATATAGGTAGATTGATCTTAGGTAATTTGCTAAACAAAATTTCCCCAAACTTTACACAACAGTTAAAATAATAAATGAAAGGCTTCTAGAACTGTGTGGGTCTACACATGGAGTATTGGAAGCGAAGCGGACAGATGCGGTAATTGATCGATGAGCTCGGACCGTGGAACTGTGAGCCGATACTGTGCTGATAGTAATTGTCTTACAGTCTTCATTATATGGAGAGGTCCTCTAATCAGTTTTAATATGTTGCTAACAGTGATTGTAATCCCATAAGGAAATATAAATTAAATAATTAAATAGTTTTATATAGTATGAGTTTGAATCATTACGATTTCCATTTATTACTCTATTTCATCAAAAATAAAAATATCGTTAGCTATAGAAAAATGTAGCATTATATCTTGTATTCATGAAATATTGTGTAACGATAACCGTATACCTCGCTATTTGCAAATAATGTTACATGAATAACATAAAATACTCGAGTTTCAGGTTTCTAATAATGTCTGTTATTAATCAACTCACTTCAGTGTTCAAAAACTTTGGGCTAGTTAAAAAGAGATAATTGCGTAACATACATAAAATTGCTACTTATAACAATATCTTTTACTTTGACATCCATTGCTTTATAAGTTTAAGATATTCTGCAGAACAACAAAGGTGAAGGTGGCTGAACGATCAGAGTAAAAGGAATTGCGAATGATTACAATTTTAGGTGTGTTTACCCCGCATGTGTTTCTATCTTCCACATGCTGACATCTTTGATTTCAATACCTCTTCATGTTTAAGATAGGACTCTAGATAACAATCTAACGGACACACATAAATTCATGGCTTGTTCTCCGTGGGGTACACAGAAGCTACAAAACGCCACCAACTACGATATTTACTCATAGTCATTACTTACAATACTCTTTTTGCTTCATTTACGCTCATTCATTTGGTCATACAAGAACGCCGGTGGCAATTACTGCGCGCTGTAATTACAATCCTATTTATTTCAAATCTTGCAAATAAAATTCCATCAGAATCAGACTCCAAGAGTTTTCCGAGTGCATTTCCTACCAAAAAGATGTATTGAAGCCGGGCGCAGATTAAAAATTATTTCTTTTATTTCTCCGAGCTGTTTATTTCTTGTCCGCGTCTCTTCCTTGGTTTTCATCCAAGTTGACAGCAGATTACTGTGGCAAGTGTTGTGAGAAATTGAGGGGAGATTGTAATAGATATTTTTAATGGAGAAACCATGTTTATTGCGGAAAAAAGGATAGTATAAATGGCTATCAATTCCTTAATCGAAGGTTCTTTTGATGAGTAGTGCATTAGCGATGAGTTTTTATAAAACTATGAGATTACTGCTGGAATGAGAGAGTGGATAGTTACGCGCACTGCGAAATATTTAATTTTATCCCCAATGGTCTTCAATCGGTGAAAGCAAATATCGGAGGAAACCAACATGTTGCTTTTCCCGCGACTTCATCCACGTAAATGTCGGTTATTGCGGACGCAGACGAAGTTGTGGAATAAACAGTAGCTTATGTCCTTTCTTGGGGTTCAAACTTACCCCGTACCAAATTTAATCAAAATCTGTTTAGTCGTGAAAGCGTAACAGACAGATAGACTACTTTCGCATTTATAATATAAAATGTATACATTGTGATGATAATATACATTATCCACAACCGTACTTTATTTAAGCTATAGAGAAGATACGGAACCACAACACTAAGATACAAAACTAAAATTATTAATGGTTGCACCGAAGTTACCTTGTATTAGTGCCACATGCAAAATTGCAAATACTGCAACAGACAAATCAACACAGACACCCTAGTCGCTTTCATCCAAGATAAACTAGACAAAACTATCACAATATTCAAAGGAACAAACGAGACTACCAAAGAAAATATCAAAGCTGACAATACCGAAGTTATTGAAGCGCGTGTAAGAATGAATGAACGAATGAACAACAAACTTGTATAGATGCAATCGGTTCTCTGCAACGCTATTTAAACTTAGACTTTTGTTGTGGATTCTGCAAGTTCTGATGTTTGTTCAAAGTTGGGTCGAAGTGTAAAATACTTTGAGAGCGAATTTTGATGGATGCGATGATCCGATGAGTTTAAGATTTAAAGGGTGTGCAGATGCGAGTTTAGGAATTTGTTTTGTAATATCTAAGTTCTTATGGGACCTAGTTTAAAAGTTTTATACTTTATTGTGTAGTATATTCTTCACAAAGCATAGTTTAATATTTTAAGTTCATGTCTGCAGCGAAGGTGCCAAGTTTAATACGGTGATAGAAAGACTTTGGTATTCTAGTCTCTAAATTTATATACACTGAAAATGCATTCGATTCGCAATATCTTCTAGTGCCACAGTGGCAGTGTCTCAAAACGAAAGTCTTTGACAATTGAGTGTTGTAAGTGATGACCTTTATCAACCGACGAAAAAAAACGGAGGAGGTTATCAATTCGACGCGTATATTTTTTTTTTTTTTTATGTATGACCACGCATAACTTTTTACATAGTGGTCCGATTGTGACAATTCTTCTTCTATTGGAAAGGGTATACTTCCAAGGTGGTCTCATATAAATTTGGAAAACAAAATCGAACCCTAAAGGTCGGAAAACAGGGGATGATTGATTGTTCACTCACTGATTGTAATGTATAAACACGCATAACTTTATACAGAGTAGTCCGATTTTGATAATTCTTTTTGTGTTGGATACGGTATACCTTGCCAAGTATTACTAGTACATTAAAGCCACAAAAAATATAAAATAAAAACTTTTTAACAAAAAATTAAACCGCCGAAAAACTGAAAAGCATAAAATAATAAACCTTAAAATTTTGAGTCGGCGCTGAAAAATCAATGAACAAGGATCACTCAAAGCGCCGAGTCATAATTTTAAGGTTTATTATTTTATGCTTTGCAGTTTTTCGGCGGTTTAATTTTTTGTTAAAAAGTTTTTATTACTGAAATATCGTTGCTCTCAATCGGCTCCTAAGAGGGCTGAAAGTCATCAAAAGAACAGTCGAGAGGGATATGATTGGAGTTTCCTTACGCGATCGACTGAGTAATTAAAAAATCCATGAGAGAACCAAGGTAAGCGACATAATTTGAAGTATTACCAAACTTAAGTGGCAGTGGGCAGGGAAAATGGATGGCAAAAAAGATGGTCAATGGGACTGAAAGGTTCTGCAGTCGCGATCATGTACTGGTAGGTGTAGCGTTGGGAAGCCTCCTACAAGCCAGACCGATAACCTGGTGACAGCCACAGGCTACTAGATGCAAGAAGAAAATAACCCGTCTAAGTGGCGGTGCGTAGGAGAGGCCTATGTCCAGCGTTGGACGTCTTTTGGCTGAAATGATGATGATAATGATAAAAATGCTTTTTTCATTTTAAATTTATTGGTAGCTCGATGACATGACGTTTATCTATACTTATAATAAAACTGTAGACAGGTCAATTCTGTACATTGAAAATATATTCAAAATTAATATTGGAGGATGAATGGTGATCGATACTGATGCCATAAATGCAATAAGTAAATTTTTTGTCTGTCTGTCTGTCTGTCTGTATGTGCACGCATGGGTCAAAAACTACTGAAGGGATTTTAACCAAACTTGGTGCGATTGTAGCCCATACTCCTGGGCAGGTTATAAACTATATAACATAACGCTAAGACACATAGGAGCCGAGCAGTGACGATAAATTTGAAGCAAGTCGGATGAAAATGCGCTTTCGAGCTAAAAAAAATAACTTGGATTAACACATAGGCTACTTTTTATTCCGGTAGTACATTCACGCGGGATACTTTCCGACCTCCACGCGGGTGAAGCCGCTGGCAAAAGCTAGTTGAAAATATGGCGAGGCTCTTATCATTTGCAGCACATGCAAAGTCGAAAACTGTTCGACCACAAAATCATAATAACCAGATTTCCCGGACATCCTGCAACGACGAGCAATATATTTCGTACCATACGCTTACACACAGAAAAGCGGAAGTCAGAAGCATAAGGAAACTAGAGTCCCTTATCGCGGGCACATAAATAAGAATTTTAGCGGCCAATGTGATGCACGAATATCCTTTATACTATCACATAAGCAGGGATTTATCGCGTTCAGCTTGATCACGATTTACGTGTGTATTTAAGATGGGAGCTAAAGCGGGGTTTTGGACTCTTTGAGTAAAACGTCTAGAGAAATTTAAGTAGGGTAGAAGTTTAAAACTCTGTGCTGGAAATCTTGTCGTATTTTTGATGATAAAACAGTCACAGAACATTAACACAAAAGTGGTAACTCTGCTAATGGTTCTAAACGTAAATCGGTTTCTTGGAAGAAAGAAGGATAAATATTTTATTTGAGACACGCACAGGAAATACAAAAAATTAAGAAAATCATCTATAATTCTACATGTATCTAATGTTAAACTTACAAAAAGAAAAGAAATAAAATAAAAAGGAAGACCTGTGCGCAGAAAAAAAGGCTCTTAACCTAGCATAATGTTGCAATATTTGTAAAAAAAAAAACAAGTACCGCAGCGCTAGTATTCCGGTGGGGCCCTGCCATAAAGGTTTATTTTATACGTATCTTGTTGTTAATTATTCCTTCCAGTGAATTAGTCAACTAGACTCATACATTATTTTCCCTCATCCTGTGTTCACTCATGCCTTGCACCACTTAACAAGAAAAAAAACCTTGGCAAGGAAAAACGTAACAATGTTTTTGTACTCGTTTCTTATGTTGTTGCCCTAGCTAAACGTTTTTGATATTTTTATGTTTCTTTGTTGCTTTCAGATTTGTTGTTTATCCTGTACTCATTGTATTGTTTCATGGCTGACTTACGTCGGAAATCTCCAAACTCAAGTAATGAGATGGAACAAATGGCAGCAGGTTAAGGATATGAATCTGTACCGCTGTGTGCCTGAAATAATGCAAATTCAAACTCAATCTTGAGAAAAGAAACTCCAAGAACACTCTATTAAATCAAGATATTAAAAAAAAAATTGGGTACGTTGTTTTTGTTGCTCCTAAATGTCACAATAATGTTCAAAATATAAGAAATAATTCCAAATTTAAAATAAGTTCTGAAAGTTAGGAGTTGTCGAGTCTCAACCAATGGTCATGACGCGTGGAGCAGCACCAACCAGCTGAACTATTTTGCGGTGACCCATTCATCACACGCGGTACCATCAGTGAGTTGAGCATGACAGCCAAAGTGACATCTGCACTGCCACCGTCGGCGTCGGAAAGTAGGGAAGTTATGGGCCAACAAAATTCACTTAATTGTCATGTCATCGAGACGACGAAGAAGAAGACGTCCAATTGGGCGGACCGTATGGCTACACAAGAATTTCGTTCGTCACATTTGTAAATTTTGTATGAACCATGGTACACTACATACAGCATTCGTTACACACCCCACACCACCATGGGAGTCAGGACGTGCTCGGGAAATGAAGACTCTTGCGCCTTGCGAGCCCTCCATTTTGCTATCTAGTTCTGTTAAATTAAGTACCTTATTGATCTCCATTTACAATGTACAGTTTCCATGTGATATAGCACCACCCCCATATCTTTCCCTGGGTGTCGTGAAAGGCGACTAAAAGAGTTACTAGAGAATCGGCAGTAGCGTTCTCTATGCATTTAACCACCATCGCCAACTCGCCTGACAAGCGTGGTGATTATGGCAAAACCCCCAAATTGGGAGAGGCCTAAGTTCAGCAGTGGACATCTAACGGCTGAAATTATGTTGAAGAAACAACTTGAACATTTAACATTAACAAAGCAATAAATGAAAAAGTGGAAAATACTAAAATTAGCTGTTGAATAAAACCCGGTAGAAAACTGCAATTTTATCCCTGTCTAATTAGACAGAGAGACTTGTTAACTAGGGTTGAGAACACCGTTAACGTTTTCAAAGTAAAACAAGAAGTATTTTAACCTGCGTTTTAACGTTTAATCATCTTTGTTACCGGTAATAATACTGCAGTTGCACGAAGTGTTTGAGATGAAAGTTAAAGCAAATAAGAGTAAGCGAAACGTTTTAATTTAACTGTTAATCTTTCTTGATTTTATGCTAATCATTTCGTCTGGTTAGTCTTTTTGCAGCTATCTTTGGGTCGTATTTTATTTGGACTAGATCTGTGCCTCAAATAGATAAGTGCCTATTTTTGTAACTTATAAGAAACCAATATTTTGTTTTTTTTTTTTTGTAAAGCAAAGCGTTTCCTTCTAAAATGAATGTTTGACAGTGGTTACGGTTCGTCAGAAGCCTGAAAGTCTGACAACCAGTCTTACCAAGGGTTATGGTATTAACCAGCAACTGGGTCGTGGAGACCAGATAAGCAGTCATTCTGTATAACATACTGTTATTCAGCTATATCTGTTTAGATTGACAGAATTTTTTTTTCGTGGAAAAATGCTCATGCATACTGCACTGCCACGGGGAGATAATGCAGTCATGTAAGACTCCAACCCAGTAAAACAACACGGGACACCGTGTCCTGTGCCGCTCATGTCGGGAACACGGGCACGCGTTAGTCTTCATCCACAAACCCGCCACCGCGGTCCATCACCAAGTCCTCTGGGGGTACCCCCCATCAACGGCGCACCAGAACACATTGCTCGCCGTGACCAAAGTCTACCTCAACAAAGTTGGGACAAGCCTAGGTAGACTGATTGAACGTTAATACACAATTCTTTAGTACCTTAAAATTGAACGTCGACCCTGAATTCTGGTATCCAACGCGCCTTTATTGGTTTTATTCTATTACCCCACGGTTTTTAACCAGATTCTAACTAGGTATACAAAGAAACATACCTTTGAGGCACTCGGCAATGGTGTTGCGTTCTGCCAGTGAACAGTATCCTCAGACATTACCTATTACATCCAAACATACAAACTTTTCCTGTTTATTCTCACCTACACTCGTTATGAAGAGATAAAGTTCATAAGATTGTGAGTTTATTGTAGGAAGTAATCTCTGGAACTACCAGTTGTTTTTGAGAAATATTTTTGCATTTGATAGCCCGATTTTTGTGGAAGGCAATAATATTACGCTACAAGCGAGCTGAGCAAAATGATAAAAAGTCGGAAAGAACGCTAAGTGTAAACAAAGTATTAACGCAAACAGACGATGGGAAACGACGCGACGGGAGTCAAAACTCAAAATTTATCGCGAACGAAGTCGCGGGCAGAAGCTCATAATATATATAAAAAACAATAATATGTGTCAATAAGTTATAAGTTATCGTTACAAAATACAAACTTTGTCCATTAACATTTTCATCACCACCAAAGTCAACAACGAAAAACCTACAACTATTTCATATTTTCCCTACATTCCATTCCCCACCTCAGGAAAACAAGACAGCTTTATCCGCTGACTAATTCCACACCTTAATAACCTGTTTTACGAAACTCGTGGATATAACGTAGGTATTCTAGTAGAAATTATTATTAAACTACCGGAAAACGCAGCCTGTAAAAATAGAGAGATCTTTTAAAATCTCTTTAAATTAGAGTAATGTTGTACTTGTGAGATGGCATTGCATTTATAATTTACTACGGAATGGAAATGGTTTGTTATGAAAATCTTTTGAAAAACACGAAAAAAAGGTGAAAATTAGAGTACTTTTCTTTGATTTGAGGATGAACAGAAACAAATTTGTTATTCCTACAACCAGGCTCAAGAAAATAGGTGGCTCCTTTAGATGCCAATGTATACGTTTTTATAATAAACTTCCCAGCCTCATTCAAGAACTAAGCTTAAATAAATTCAAATCTTTTATAAAGCGGAAACTATGTCAAAAAGCCTATTATACTGTCAAAGACTATATTGAGGATAAAACTGCTTGGGATTGAGCTGCTCCAATAACTGCACTGAATGTTGATTTTATATATTATTTTGCTACTTTATTCTGATTTTATTTTGATATTTTTTTTATTTTATATTTTTTTTTCTTTTTTACAGCCACATGTATATTTACTATATGTACATATTGTTTTAACTACTGTGAATTTGATGACTATGTGGGTCATTATTTTACTTTCGATTTTGGTCTGGCAGTTTGAGTAATTTGTGCGGCCTACCCAAATGTCCTTTCTTTGGTATTGTTCGTCGAATCGTTGGGCCCCTTAAGTTCCGAGTTGAGCTGCACGATTATTGACAAATGCGTGCACTGACTGGACAGGTCCACTCAAATCTGTGTGGTTATTTCCTCTAAAGACCATTTCAGACAGCGACTAACATGGTCATCAAGTGATTAGACCGAGATCCTTTCCGGATTTTTCATATACACATTGACATTGATAAATTCTATTTATACAATGACATGAATATTTACTTTTATCATATTGTTTAATCATTGTGAATGTGAAGACTGTGTGGGTATGTTTCTTCTTTTATTTTATCTTTCTTTACTTGTCAAGTATGTTGTAATTATGATCTGGCAGGTTGAGTAATTTTTGCGGCCTACCCAAATGTCCTTTCTTTGGTATTGTTCGTCGGATCGTTGAGCTTCTCAAGTTCTGAGTTGAGCCGCACGATTAGTGACAAATGCGTGCACTGACTGGACAGGTCCACTCAATCTGTTTGGTTCTTTCCTCTAAAGACCATTTCAGACAGCTACCTACATAGTTTTCACATAATGTTACCAATATTATGTCTGGACTTTAAAAGAGACTGTGACCTCTGAGTTTGTTTCGGCCTTTCTTCTCAGAGTAGTCAGATAGGAAACGCCGACCTCATCTAGCTCAAAAAAATATTATTGACTTGTAAAAGTGTTTGTACAAACCTACTTACAGAAATAAAATCATTTATCATTTATCATTTATCATTTATAACTGTAACATATACAGTACGTCACGATCATCTCACAGTATTCTTTTTCTTTTATGGAGCATCAAGTGATGCTGCTTACCTACGCTTCGGAATGGGTATGGGGATTCAAAAGTACATATAATTCGTTTATTTGAAATAAATCCTTTGAGTTTTGAGTTTGAAAAGGTCTGCGTTATGCATTTTAATCGTAAGCCTATTATGTGTTCCACTTCTAAGCAATTCCCTTTTTAGGGTTCCGTTGCCAAATGGCAAAAAACGGAACCCTTATAGATTCGTCATGTCTGTCTGTCTGTCTGTCCGTGTATGTCACAGCCACTTTTCTCCGAAACTATAAGAGCTATGTTGTTGAAACTTGGTAAGTAGATGTATTCTGTAAACCGCATTAAGATTTTCACACTAAATTAGAAAAAAAAAAACAATAAATTTTGGGGTTCCCCATACATAGAACTGAAACTCAAAAATGTTTTTTTCATCATACCCATACGTGTGGGGTATCTATGAATAGGTCTTCAAAAATGGTATTGAGGTTTTAAATATATTTTTTTGCTATACTGAACAGTTTGCGCGAGAGACACTTCCAAAGTGGTAAAATGTGTGCCCCCCCCCGTAACTTCTAAAATAAGAGAATGATAAATCTAAAAAAAATATATGATGTACATAACCACATAAACTTCCACAAAAAACTGGTTTGAACGAGATCTAGTAAGTAGTTTTTTTTTAATACTTCATAAATCGTAAACAGCAATTTACCTTTCATTCAAGCAACTCAAATAAAAAAATTAAAAAAAAACACTTAATTTCATAAACATAAACCTTATGCATAAACCGAGAATACCTACAGGTTTGTACGGAACCCTCGGTGCGCGAGTCCGACTCGCACTTGGCCGGTTTTTTTCCTTCGAAACCCCCTAAAGTTTTTTTTTTTGCTAGCTTGCACTGTCCCACTCCTCGAAAAAGACCTCCCTCTACTTTTTCCAACTCTCGCGAAGCGACACGTCCTCCTGCCAGTTTTGACGGAATCTATCCTGCTCCTCCCGCCATCTCCTACGTGGTCTGCCACGACCCCACCTCATTGTCTCAGGACACCTGAAGTTTGAAAGTAAAAAAAATCCGAATCCTACAGATAACAACATACCTAAATCTTCTCCATCAATGGAACTGCAAAACCATAATGACAACAGATCCAACGTTCAACTCCAATATCAACACAGAAATATGAAACACAAATGGCCGAAACCATAATGCAACTTTGAAATTAAATTTCAAGCCAGAAATTCTCGACAGTATGAAACAAGATAAAGTTTTTAATAGTTCCAACAGAATTACGAGGATATTAACATTTCGGAGCCGCAACATTGCAAGATCGTATTAGCATGTTTAATAAAATATTACATTTTCGTCGGTTCATTTGGTTTGTGGGTGAAATTGAGGCTCCAAACCCAAAAAGGCCTCCAGTGCTATCCTTTAAAGTATTTCCGTAAAAAAGGTGTAGTGAGCTAAAAACCATGTCATTTCCTAAGATATGGTGGAATGATATCCTACTTCACTTTGTGGTTGAAAAAACATCACAACAGTGCTGTTTTAGAATAGAACAAAACATAATAGAATATTTATTTACAAAAGTAACCAAGACTCAAAAAGATTCGTAGTAAAACTTACGGCTATGTTAGTAAGCACAGAAAATAAAAGGAAACAATACAAGAAATAAATAACGGTTGGTCACCGTTGCGATATCCCATGAAAGACGGCACAACAGCAACCCACGTATGCACAGTCTAGGCGACTCGCAACCATGCTTAAGACACCGTTGAAGCTGTCCCACACTCTGCACACTGGGGGAGCGCACCTTTTACGCATTGTTGCGTAAAAGCAATCTACATGCGCATCTGTGAACATCCCTAACGCTCTACAGACACGGGGCAGCCCCACCAGTATCCTAAACGCATTGTCAAACTGAACGAGGGGAGCGCTGTATGATCTATGCGTATATCTAGCGCACAGGCTGCACGTGTAGAAGGCAGTACAGTAGGCTCGAAAGAGCGTGATTTTGACGAAAAGTTAGCATTGTGCAAACCTGCAGGCCAGCATGTTCGCTCGAATCGACAACGCCCTCCGCTCCCGTTCAATGTCATCATCGTCTTTGAGGTTGGGAGTGACCTAGTACTTAAACCTGTATACTCTCTGTAAAGGAGTACCATAAACTAAGACCAGCAGTTCTGCATCAGGACTTTTACCCCCAGCCTCAAAGACCATGACCTCCGAATAGCTTATGTATTTTTTTATAGATGAAGCATACTACAATGTGACGGAGTTTCGATCAGAAAAAAAAAATAAGTAAAAATTATTGAATTGGTCTCGGTAGATGCATCCGCTGTCACATCATCATGCTCCTGCCCTGATCCCAATTTATTTGAGATCGGTGCAACACATAAAGAAAGAAAGAGAAAGAAAGAATCATCGCGTCATCTTTTTCTTCCACACCTCTCTATCAGTCGCCGTCTCAGCAGTCACCCCCTTTCTATCCACATCATAATTCATACAGTCCATCCATCGTTTCTTTGGTCTCCCTCTACTCTTATTTCCATCGATATTCATACTCAATACTTTCCTCATCTGCTGTCTATCCTGCTGTCTATTTACACATTAAATAGCGAAATATTGCTGATCCTTAGTGTATCATAACACTTATAATGTATTACCAAAATTTGTAAAATAAGTCCCTATTCTATTCTATTTACCTTCGCTTTCACGGGGAGAACTTTATAGAATAGATTTAGCCTGCTGGATCTGAGTCTCGAGGTGTGCAACGTTTATAATGAAACCTTATTTCATGAGCAACTATTTATTGAGCCTGTAAATTCACAGCAGAGTTTTCAGTTCTGCATGAGATTTGGAAATTCGTCTATGTGTTTGTGTAGGAAACGTGTGTCGCGTGTGTAAGATGTGGTTACCTGTAATTGAATGTCTATCACAAGATAACGACCATATTTAATAAACAAGTTATATATTGTAAACAGTAATTGTAGGGAATGTTTCTCGTTGGCAATCCTTAAAAAAATTAATAGAAATGGTTTATAGTCACCAATATCTAAATTTAGACTAAGATAAAACGTAATATATTGTTAAAATACATTTTTTATAGTATTTTTAAATGTTTTTGTTGATGGCTTGTGATTTTTATCATTGTATTTTATCTTTGAATTATATGAATGTAATAAAATGAATATTATTGTAATCATTGTAATCTTTGAATTTATCTTTTAATGTTTCTAGTATTTTTAATTTCACATGTATGTATGCATATGGATTACTTCTGAAAAAAAGAATCAATGAGAAGTTACGGCCCCCGCTTTTTAAATCTCTGATATCTTCTAAGATCTTCATTTAAATTACATGCTGTGAAAGGCCATATTGATATACATATATTATATTAAATGCACAATGTATTTAAGGTACTTAATTGGCTAATAATGCTGTATTATTTAAAATCGCTTCGTAAATAAGCCCTTATTTTTCGTAAAAAGTTAAGGATAAAAAATAGCTATTGTGGGTTATCCCTAAGAGATAGACATATACCATTGCGGATTTTTTTGTAGACCTTTTTAAGGTGTACAATATTGTAGTACATTATTTTTATCTATTTCGTAGGGTTCAGCCAGCGTTCGCAATGTAAGCGTAAAAAATGTGTTTATTTATGACATCGCATTAGAAACCCCTAAAATTATCTGCGTTTTTTTACAATATTATGCATGTTATATACATATAAACCTTCCTCTTGAAACACTATATCTATTAAAACCCGCATCAAAATCCGTTGCGTCGTTTTAAAGAGCTAAGCATACCTACATAGGGACGGACAGACCGGGAAGTGACTTGTGTTAGGTTTTTTCGTTACGGAATTTCTTGATTCGGTCGCCGCGCTCAAAGCCCGCGATAAAAGCTATGCAATAGCTTAAAAATATAAATATTATTATGCAATAAGCAAGCGTAATTTACTGCTCGTTCTTTCTTTTCATGAAGAAATCATCCCAGACGCAATACCTCGTTTAAGATACTGCAGATTTTTTTATAGATTTTTTCTATAACAATTATTTCACACCACAAAACATTAGACGGATCCGTAGTTAATTCCCCTAAGGATTAGTCGGAGATTATACTGTGGCATAACTTTCCTTCTCCCATCGGATTAAAAGCGAGATTGCAGGCATGGATAAATTTAGGCCACCCCGCTGTTCTCATGACTATCGTAAAAGTCGGCTTAGAGATTATGTCAAGGGATAGGCAGTCGCTGAATTATTGCGAGGAGAATTCTTTGGCATAGTACTAGTACCTACACTGCGATGTCCAACGCAATGTCTCTCAGTGTGTCGCAATACATTACAAATAAATAAATTTGAAGTGTTTTGTAAAAAAGCTGCTATTTTAGCACCTTTTTTACTATATGTATACAATTATTATATACAATATTATGTACGGTAGGTACTTTTAATAGAAAAAACATTTTTTTAAATTTTTGTCTGTCTTATTGTAGTCTATCCGTCTGTTTGTTCCGGTTAATCTCCGAAACGTCTGCATGAATTTTGATGACACTTTGGCAGCTGTAGGGTGCTTCCCTAACATAAGTAATGTCAGTGCAGATGTAAAATGTCAAGTTTAAACGTAAATGCAGAAAATGTCAGTGAATGCTCAACGGGATGAATCTAAATAAAAATGCAAGTTGTCCGACTCAAACCACGTCTAATTGAACACTAAAAATTTAATACATGTAAAATGCATAGAACAATGCAATATGTCAGTATCATTGCACTGCCAAATGTAGGTCGCGTCCAAAGTGTAAATACACGAGCCTACTGGCCAACTTATTGATACAAATATATTTTAAAACCCATGTACGTGCACCGTACAGCAGCTGATGTTATCAGGAGTAATTTAAGTTATTTTTATTTTAGAATAAGAATAAGAATTTTTCTTCAGGTCTAGGTCAACAACTCGGAGATATTCAGCAGATTGAATTTATTCTAAGTATCATAACAATTTGTAAGTATTTTTATATTTCTGATAATATTTGGTAACATAGTTTCACGAGCTGTCAACGTCAATGTTCCACTTTATATTCCATTTTTGTCTGTTAATGCTGTGCACTATTTTAAGTGACTTATTCACAATTCTTAAAATTGTATGTGATTTTGTTTGTGTATATCTTAGTTAATAAGTAATTGAAATGCATTATTAACAAAAAAACATTACATACTTTGTAAAATGAAAATTTCATAAGCTAATACTTTTCAGGTTGAAATCTGCAACCTCTAAACCCATGTCTGTAAAGATTTCATCAACATGACCAACTGATAACAAAAATGACTATGGAAAATACTTCCCATAACATTTCTGCGAAGGAAATACTCTTCCGAACAGAATACCCTTTCCTTCAAAAACTTTTTAACGCCTCAAACAGAATTACGATGATATTAACATTTCTCCGCCGACATTGCAAGATCATAAAATAGATTAGCATAGTTAACATTAGAATTCGACTGCGGAATTAAATTTCTTACAGAGCAATGTTATTAAGTGGAATATAAAATAAAACAGATGCAGTTGTACTAAAATACAGTTGTCTTTGCAATACTACATTACCGATAAAATTGGTAATGTAGTATTGCAAAGAGAGAAACGATTACTAGCTACGAATACCAGCTTTTGCCAGCGGCTTCGCCTGCGTGGAGTTCGGAAATGATCCCGCGGGAACATACTAGCGGGATAAAAAGTAGCCTATGTCCTATCTCAGGCTCTAAACTATCTGTGTACCAAATTTCATTTAAATCGGTTCAGTAGTTTTAGCAGGAAAGCGAGACAGACAGACAGAAAGACAGACAGACAGACAGAGTTACTTTTGCATTTATAATATTATAAGTATATAAGTATATAAGTAATATAAGTAATAAGTAATAAGTATATAAGTATAAGTATAAGTATGGAGTATGGATTAGTAATAAGTATATAAGTATGGATATATATATATATATATAAATATATAATATATATATAAAATATATAAATATAATATAATATATATACAGGGTGTCCCACGGATATGCCACATGGAAGGAAAGTACCTTGAATATTGTAGATGGAACATTTTACTGAAAGAAAACATTATTTCAATTTAAAAAACAATTTGAACTGCGTTCATAGATATTTAAATAATTGCATGGTTAACCCGGGAATCGAACCCGTTACACGAGAAAAATAATCACCCTGTAGTTTTATCATACCGATCGAAAGGCTTCATCCTAAATAACATAGTGTCAAAAATAAAAGGAAGACCATGAATTTTAACATTTGTAATACAAAATTAATCAATTTATCAAAGCTCAAAATGAACACTCTTTTGATTATTTCGCTCCCTGTCGATTTTTTGATCTTGTCGTGGTGGATATTTTTTATATTATTTATTTATAATCAGCCAGCCGCATTGCGATGGACAAAATAATTTACGCGTCTTTCGGCTCAGGATACATTTATTGGTAATAGGTACTTATGATAATGTCAGTTGTATGTCCTTACCGCAATGTCAGCTTTTAATTTTTCTGAACAAAATTTCACATCAAATGTTAAAATTCATGGTCTTCCTTTTATTTTTGACACTATGTTATTTAGCAAAGAATAATCCTTATGATAAAGCCTTTCGATCGGTATGACAAAACTACAGGATGATTATTTTTCACGTGTATCGGGTTCGATTCCCGGGTTAACCATGCAATTATTTAAATATCTATGAATGCAGTTCAAATTGTTTTTTAAATTGAAATAATGTCTTCTTTCAGTAAAATGTTCCATCTACAATATTCAAGGTACTTTCCCTCCATGTGGCATGTCCGTGGGACGCCCTGTATATATATACAATATGTAACAAAAACCCTGTCCGATCCAATAAAGGCGTAATCCTCGCTCAACATACGTACTAGAAAAAATGATATATAAATGTATCTCAAAAAAAAAAACAAAAGATAATAGATTTTTTTATTTTTATAATCCATGCGAAATATAACAGTGAATATGGCAAATTTTCATAAGTTAACAACACTCCACCCGCCGGCAAAATCTTGTTATTTTTACCTATTTTTATTTCAAAGATCCACCGCCCGCACCGCGTACCGCGTTGTAGGCACTCGTTCGACTCTTTGATGTTGCCGACTGGTTGCCTACCGACTGGCGCGCTACTTGTTGGCCAATGGCCAGTCTTTCGTGTAGATAGCTTTTGATCGGACGTCTGTACGTTTCACGTGCCGCTATCGTTTCGCGAACAATGTCATATTCCAATCAGCCATTCCACTGGATTTTTATTTACCGGGTCATGTTAAACAAATTGTTTGTAAAAGAGAGTGCGATTCGGAAATCGAAGTCAGAGCTCGAATTGTGGCAGCTTTTTTTTTTTTTTTTTTTTTTTCATAATGGGAAATCATCAAATGCCTTCTCCCGCTCTGGGCGGAGCGGAAGGGCGTGTCAGACTTTTACTGACTAAAACCCACCCGTGTTCCAGCAGTTGCCCATGTGCCAGGGTCACGGTATCTCTTTCGAACAATCACGCGACCCCGGCAGGCATCGGTCCTAGTAGACCCCTTCACAATTGTGGCAGCTTTCGACTCACTTAAATCGGACACAAATGCGCTGCAAAGAGTACCTGCAAATTTAATGAAAAGGTGTCGAATGTGTATCAGTGTTGGAGGTGGACTTGTGGAGCACGATCGCCGAAGTATGCAACAACAAGAGAACTGAAACCTGCAGTCGGTAAGTACATTGCCCAAAGGACATCATATTAAAAAAAGCCCTTATCAGGGCTACATTCATTCAATTAATTGTTTCTTGATAAACATGATTAGGTCTCCGGATCACTATGCCTACAAAACAATATCAGCTGATACGTCTACGCGTAGGCATAAGGTATGACGTAGCGTAATTTTCTTTCGTTATAAGTTTGTTTGGCGGCACGCGACAAACCAGGTTCATGACAAAGGATCATACAAACCGCCTCACTCTGGCGGCTTCTTTGACACAAAACTGTACGTAGTAACACGTGAACTTTGTCGAGCGATCAGTGTTGCCTTTGATTCGTTTTTATTTTTATTTAATTATATTCACAAGAGAAAAATAATAATCTCATATCCATTAATTGGTTACGTAATAATGTACGCAGTACGATGCCGAATAATACCCTTAAGGATCGGACAGGGTTTTTGTTACATGCTATATATAATATATATATGGAATATTCAATATGGATATATGGATATAGTAATATATAGTAATATATTAAATATAGTAAATAGTAAATATAGTAATATAGTATGTACGCTGCCAGGCCAAACCTCAATTCAATTGCGCAGTGGAAGTTTTTGATGGGGGCTCTGGAGACAAGAGTGGCTAGCGTACTGTCCGCCGTACGCGGAGCAGACAATATATAAGAGAACAACTCACCTACCATACAACAAAACAACTTACCTCATGGTTTAAGGACACTGCTCTGGTTCCTACCTGGAGTTATGCATGTAAGTGAGTGTATATGTATCGTGTTGTGACGTTACGAGTATTCTTCAGGTTGGAATCCGCTGCAACAAGGCTTGGAGGCAATCACAGCATGCGGTCTTCAAATTACTCGTTCCCAATAGCGTCACTAACACTTAACCATCGGGTCATGACAGATTGTCCACAAAACGACCGGTTCTCAGGGATTACTTTACAACAGGGTCGCACGCGCAATTTGGACCGCCATCCCTTTACAAGAACTTCAGTTTTAACAAACGTAACCCGTAATATTACGTCAAGATAGGGGTTATTACAATTAATACAATTGGATCACGACTAATTGTCACAAACGGATCGATTTAAAAGGATTAATTTCAACAAAAGCGTCGCGGGGGTTCCAAAACGCGACGGACCTATTTTAGCGGCAAATTAACAATAAGAAGTCAAGTGTCAACGTCAAACTGACAAGTCAGTTCTCACTCTGTTACACGCGCATTCCGTTAGGCGCACAGATAATAAACGGGACAGAACATCTACCCCCCCCCCCCCGGATGGGCCTTCCCGTCCGCTAATCACTTGGCAATCCCGACAAGGTTGCGTTTTATCAGTCCACCTGACGCGCTGCTGGAGGATGTGCAAATACTCCAAGCTCCAACGCTTCCAAAACTCTGAGCGAGCTGCTGCACCAACTGAAACCGCGATAGCCAATTTTGGCTCACATCGACAAAAGGGTGCTCCGGCAGGGTGACAAGTGGCTGTCAAATCAAAAAATGGCCCGGGGTCAGGGCCTCCAAGACGATCGGGTCCGAAGACAGCGAGCACAATGGACGCGAGTTCAATACAGCTTCAAAACGGCAAAATACCTAAGCTAACTCCTTAAAGGTGAGAACGGTGTCTCCCAACAATCTGCGCCAGAGTCCCTGTGCCGCTTTCACCGCGGCCTCAAAAATACCCCCCAATGGGGGCAGGCTGGCGGGTCAAAACAATAACAAACAACAAAAACAACCAAACAACAATAACAATTTAACCAAATTGCCCTCCTTAGGCAACAAAAGGGGGTGACGGCCTCATAAGGAAGGCTAGAGTGCCTCAACCGTCAACAACAAACAACAAAAGACCCGTATCGTCCAAAAGGGGTTCAACTTAATAACGGCTCCCGACAATATCCAAAACTCTCGCTGCAGAATGGCCAACAGCGCATTGCAACCGGCATGCGAGTTCTTGATGTGACGATCAGTCACCAACAATTCAACAACAAAAAAAAACAACAATTCAAAAATTTGTCGAGGGAACTTTATCGACTCAACAAAAAATCAGGGTCCTTCGTTCCAACAGCGAGCACCTTGAGCCCGGGCAAAGGAACTGACATCAAGACTGGCGATCGAGGTCAATCATCCTCGGGATGAGTCAGCCAGTCTGGTCCCCACCATAGGGGGTAAGCAAACAAGCGGGGTGCCATGCACCCACGTGAGGCCACGGCGCCTGGGTTCAAATCTCCAGGCACGTGCCTCCAAATCAAATGCGTTTTAGACTTTTGAATCTGGGACACTCGGTTCGCAACAAAGACCTCCAAAGAGTGGACGGACGTCTTCAACCAACACAAAACAATTGACTGTCCGTCCAGGCGTAAGAAGCCCGAATGTCCACAGTTCCACCCAAAGTGTGAGCAACGTGGTTCAATAAACGTACAAGACGCGCCGCCCCTGACAATTCAACTTAGGGGTGGTCAGTGCCGTCCGGAGGGGGCCACCTTGCTCTTGGCCAAGACCAGTGACAAATTCACCTGGCCTGTTGCGCAGACGGTGCGCAGACAAACAACAGCTGCATAACCGTGCGAAGACGCATCACAAACAAGGGTAGCAGTGTAGCTCCCAGGGGGGAGGATAGCGCGGGGTAACACGACCTCGTTGACTGCAGGGAGTGCGGATACAAATTGGAGCCAATCTTCCAACAGGTTTTCCCGAATTTGCTCGTCCCAGCCAAGTCCCGCAGTCCAAAGGCGCTCAAGAAAACAATTTTGCCCAAAACAATACAAACAAACAACAAAACAATAGACAAAAGGCAACCCTGGGCTCCCATGTCCAAAATGGCACGGACCACAACAGAGTCCCCCGTGGGCCCCCAGACCTGACCCATGCCGTTGGCAACAAAACCGTGTCGATCTGAGAGGTACCTTAGCGGGGCAGGCGCCAATGTCCTAACAATGCCTGGGCGGCGACCGATCGCCGCACACCCAGGCTCCGCACCCAAGCTCAAGTCCCTCGCGACGAGGATGGAGGCCAAATTCCTCGGCCGCGCGGTGTCCCGAGCCACGCGCCATCGCTGGATTGGCATATCCCACCGGAGGCCTGAATGGCGGGGGGCGTAACTCCAACCGGGGACGTTCCGCCAAAGGAGGGGAGGGAAGGCGGTGCTGGTCTGGCCAGCGGTGCCTAGCAACAATTGCGTAATCGCCTTTACGCGGGGAGACCAAATGGCGGTCGCGCGGCTCCCGATCAACTTGCGCGGGGGGTGGAGTGCGGCGCTCAAAATTGCGGGCCTCTCCCCGGTTCTGAACCGGCGAGCCAGAAGCCCGGTGACCAACTCCATGGTACCCCCCCGTGCGCGAACCTTCATCAGAGGCTGGTCTGCCAGCGTGGTTCGCGTTAGCGCACAAAATGTCCAAATGGGACCCCCTACAAATTTTACAAGGACGGGGGCTGGGGCAGTCCCTATGGAAGTGAGCCCCCAAACAAGAGAAGCACATGCGGCGTGCATTGGCAATTCGGCGGCGGGCACTCACGTGCAACTTCAAAAAGGCCGCGCAAGTTGCCATGCCATGCCCCGTGTCCCTACAAAACTCACAACCAGGACGACTCTGGGTGCCAGCAAAACGAGCGGCGGGGCGACCATCAACAGGCCCGCGAGCCCTAGTCCGTCCCTGGTCTCGTGGCCGGGAAGACGGCTGGCATGACTCAGTGGCAACGCTAGAGTTGTCCACAAACCGACACTCATCCTCCGAAAATTGGACGAGGTCATCAAATGGGGGGAGATGTGTGACACTATCCCCACCATACTTTTGCTCGAAACGAGCCCTCAAATCGGCAGGAAGCCGTTGCAGCACAATGTGCACCAA
The DNA here is from genome assembly GCA_932294355.1 of Aporophyla lueneburgensis. NCBI lineage: Eukaryota > Metazoa > Arthropoda > Insecta > Lepidoptera > Noctuidae > Aporophyla > Aporophyla lueneburgensis. The sequence continues at coordinate 31,412,562 of OW028737.1, read as the reverse complement.
AAGGTAAGACCATTGGTCCACCGGCAACTCCAATTGCTTTAAAGCGTTGGTCGCTGCCACCAACGGGTTCAACAGGTCAGTACGCAATGCTGACAAACTAGTAATGACCGGTAACCCCAAAATCAATCCAATATGAACGTCAGCCAAACAACGTTTATTTTGGTACCGCCGGGTGAGTAGTTCCACAGCGGTAGGGTAGGCTGAGTCAGTCAAAGACAGATGCTGCACCAAGGCTCGGGCCTCACCTTCCAGGACGGACAACAAATAGGCCAACTTGCCGGAGTGCCGCCATGGGATCTGGAGGCAAAGGTCCTCGCGGACATGTGGGAGTGGCGCGAGGAGGCGAATCGCCGGGGCGAAACTCCGCTGCCGCGACAAATCGCGGCACGGCGGACAGAGCTCCGGTGTGATCTCATGGCGACATGGCGGGTACGATTGTCGCAACCCAGTGCTGGGCACGCCACAATTGCGGCGGTAAGTCCCCTCTTTGAGGAGTGGATAGAGAGGAGTCACGGCGTCCTCACCTTCCGCCTGACGCAGGTTCTCACCGGGCATGGGTGCTTCGGTGGGTTCCTGTTCAGGATAAAGCGGGAGGATACGTCCGGGTGTTTCCATTGCGAGGATCGTCTGGAGGACACGGTGGAGCATACGGTGGAGGTGTGCCCTGCCTGGGCGGAGCACCGCCGTGTCCTCGTGGAGGCGATCGGCGGCGGCGACCTCTCGCGTCCGGCCCTGGTGCGAGCCATGGTACGGAGCGAGAGGGAATGGGAAGCCGTCACCTCCTTCTGCGAAGCAGTAATGCTCGCGAAGGAGGAGGCGGGGCGCGTGAGGGAGTGGCAGTCTCTGCGCCCTCACGTCCCTAGCCGCCGCAGGAGGAGACGCCCCGGGCGTCGGGAGTCAATAGCGGACTCCCGGCCACCGTAGGCGCGAGTTTGCGGGTGGCAAGCAGTGGGTAGCTCGCCGCCCGGTAAGGACCAAGCTCGGGTCGACGGCGCGCAGTGTTCCACGCGCGCCTCAAAGAGATGTCAGCAGCAGTGTAGGGGTCTACTAGGACCGATGCCTGCCGGGGTCGCGTGATTGTTCGAAACAGATACCGTGACCCTGGCACATGGGCAACTGATGGAACACGGGTGGGTTTTAGTCAGTAAAAGTCTGACACGCCCTCCCGCTCCGCCCAGAGCGGGAGAAGTCATTTGATGATTTCCCATCCTGAAAAAAAAAAAAAAAAAAAAAAAAAAAAAGGCTGGTCTGCCAGCGTGGTTCGCGTTAGCGCACAAAATGTCCAAATGGGACCCCCTACAAATTCTACAAGGACGGGGGTTGGGGCAGTCCCTATGGAAGTGAGCCCCCAAACAAGAAAAGCACATGCGGCGTGCATTGGCAATTCGGCGGCGGGCACTCACGTGCAACTTCAAAAAGGCCGCGCAAGTTGCCATGCCATGCCCCGTGTCCCTACAAAACTCACAACCAGGACGACTCTGGGTGCCAGCAAAACGAGCGGCGGGGCGACCATCAACAGGCCCGCGAGCCCTAGTCCGTCCCTGGTCTCGTGGCCGGGAAGACGGCTGGCATGACTCAGTGGCAACGCCAGAGTTGTCCACAAACCGACACTCATCCTCCAAAAATTGGACGAGGTCATCAAATGGGGGGAGATGTGTGACACTATCCCCACCATACTTTTGCTCGAAACGAGCCCTCAAATCGGCAGGAAGCCGTTGCAGCACAATGTGCACCAAAAGGTAAGACCATTGGTCCACCGGCAACTCCAATTGCTTTAAAGCGTTGGTCGCTGCCACCAACGGGTTCAACAGGTCAGTACGCAATGCTGACAAACTAGTAATGACCGGTAACCCCAAAATCAATCCAATATGAACGTCAGCCAAACAACGTTTATTTTGGTACCGCCGGGTGAGTAGCTCCACAGCGGTAGGGTAGGCTGAGTCAGTCAAAGACAGATGCTGCACCAAGGCTCGGGCCTCACCTTCCAGGACGGACAACAAAAAGGCCAACTTTTGGGCGGGTCTGAGGTCCGAGCGTGCATCAACCAAACTTTCAAACAGGTTTTGGAAACTTAACCACTGGTCCAAGCGACCGTTAAAGTGGGGCAGTTCCAAAGTAGGCAGTCTACTCAATAGTCCGGGACCTGAAACAACCGAGGTCTCCGGTTTGACCTGGACAGGTGTCCGGCTCCCCAATATTTCCCGAGCACGTTGACCAATGACATCCCCCAGGTCCAAGATCTGGTCGTAGTCAGCAAGGACCTTGTCACGTGCTGCCTGATCCAGCACTTCCAGAGCCACATCACAAATGTACTCGTTGTAGCGGGTGAGCAGAGCATCAACGTTGCCGAGTCTCAAGTTCAACTGCTCGAACCGAGCAAGCGTGATCCGTTCGAGATCCTGGCGCTCAGCAGTCGCTGCAGCTGAAGTGAACCACCGTAGCTGTGTGGTCAATCCACTGATTGCCTCTCTCACCGCTTTGTGTGCCATTGCACAGACAATACAATTCAAATAAATCAAATAACAAAGTTCAAACAATCAATACATAACTACAAGCAAACAATCAAACTACCAAACTGACTAATCAGCACCTCAAGAAATAACAAATACTGGCTCTAATTTAATGAACAAAAATAAAGTTTTACAACGTTCAAAACTGTCAATATGATATTCAATTCAAATATTCAAATTCTATCCAATTCCAAAAGTTAAGTTCACAAACCACTGTGTCAATGGTACAACAATAATGAACCTTTATTCCAACTCAAACAATGGTAATACACAAAAATGCCAATCTCAACAAAACTACCATATTGATGGTACAAAACTCAATATTTTAATGTCTTCCTGACATTCAATACAACACAGAGGTCAATTAACAACAACAAGAGGTTATAACATAGCTCAATCTAACCAACTCTGTTAGAATATGCAAACCTGGTTGACCCCGTCAATATGAGTTACTCAACTCAATAAATTCCAACAAATTATTTCAAATAACAATTAATTATAGTTATCAAATGTTTACAGCGTATTACTACTTCCCTTATAGAGACTGCCAAGTAATTAGCCTACTGTAAATTACCAATTTGGTGGTTATGTCTTATAACCGCGCTCTGAATACCAAAATGTACGCTGCCAGGCCAAACCTCAATTCAGTTGCGCAGTGGAAGTTTTTGATGGGGGGCTCGGGAGACAAGAGTGGCTAGCGTACTGTCCGCCGTACGCGGAGCAGACAATATATAAGAGAACAACTCACCTACCATACAACAAAACAACTTACCTCATGGTTGAAGGACACTGCTCTGGTTCCTACCTGGAGTTATGCATGTAAGTGAGTGTATATGTATCGTGTTGTGACGTTACGAGTATTCTTCAGGTTGGAATCCGCTGCAACAAAGCTTGGAGGCAATCACAGCATGCGGTCTTCAAATCACTCGTTCCCAATAGCGTCACTAACACTTAACCATCGGGTCATGACAGATTGTCCACAAAACGACCGGTTCTCAGGGATTACTTTACAACAGGGTCGCACGCGCAATTTGGACCGCCATCCCTTTACAAGAACTTCAGTTTTAACAAACGTAACCCGTAATATTACGTCAAGATAGGGGTTATTACAATTAATACAATTGGATCACGACTAATTGTCACAAACGGATCGATTTAAAAGGATTAATTTCAACAAAAGCGTCGCGGGGGTTCCAAAACGCGACGGACCTATTTTAGCGGCAAATTAACAAGAAGAAATCAAGTGTCAACGTCAAACTGACAAGTCAGTTCTCATTCTGTTACACGCGCATTCCGTTAGGCGCACAGATAATAAACGGGACTGTTGAGTCATATCTCTCAACATCGCCGCGCGCCCAGCGGCAGTGAACGAGAGGTGCGGGGACAACGGGTCGCCGACCTGCCGAAGGCCGAGCGCGGGCCCCCCCGCCACACCAGTCAGCTGTTGCTCGCCTCCACGCACGGCTGCGCTTGCGCATCTTAATACCTTAATACTTCTTTGTTCTTATTTTAACCGACCGTTTTATTTTGTACCATTTTGTAAATTCGTATTCCATTATATTACATGTTATACAGTCCACTACAAGTTTTATTTACATTCACCACGAGCTATCGTCGCGAACATTGGTCCTTCTACCGTTAAAGTTTGAACCAAACAAAGAAAACGAGATTTTTCGAAATTTCAAAATTCAACGGTTCGTCGGTTGGAGAACAAAGAACTTCATCTTCTGGTTCAAGTTTCACAAGAGGTCTTCATTTCTTCGTGTGTCATCGTCTGCATTTGGTCATCGTGAACGTCGATACGGCTACAGCCGTCTTCATCGAGTTCAAACCAACGGGCGTCGCAAGAAAGGATCGACGAGACTTCAGGACGGGAAGACTTTTCAAGATCCCAGGATCTACTCATTGGAGCCACAGTCGTCAGCTCATCATCAGAGGTTGACAGCATAAAACCGTGAGAACGTTCCAATTTCCTTTGTTCCATCATTTTGCCTAAACATTTTGCCTATTTTAAACTTATTTAATAGTGACCTTTCAATTAAATTCCATCAGTCCATAATCTTCAGCCTATCAACTTGTCTAAGTAGTTTCCATTACTTACTTTATAAAACACCAAGTTTTAAATAGGCCATTTGCAAAAGTGATTTTAGTATTTCATTATAGGTGCCGTGCACAATTTCATTATTTTTGGTGTTTTTATTCTAAATCATATTCATCATAGCTTTTAATCGATATATTTTGCATTAATCCATTGAATTGAATTGAATTTATTTTGTTTTTTTGTGTAAAGAAAATATTTCGTCATTCGCTTAGCATTACTCAGCAGATTTGATCGGAAACGCCTAGCGCTTTCATAATAGCCATCTCATTTCTTACTGCTTATAGTTCTTGTGCGTACTTTACAACTGATTGCTAATTATTTAGTGTCAGTAACCTTTACTTAACTTTTTTTTCTCGTTTTCTTTTCTCTTCTTTACTGTACCTGCAAAATTTTCACTGTCATGGCTGACATGAAAAGCTTTATTAAGAAGCGAGCTTCAATAAAGGCTAAGCTTACGCAGTTTACTTCGTATTTAAATATTTCTAGGTCTTGCGAAAAGTTGAGTGAGGTGCAAGTCATTGAAGTCGAATATAGACTTAACATATTTGAAAGCTTATATGAGAAATATGATGCATTACAGGATGAATTGGAGGCGTTGGTGGATGACCCCAGCGAGCAATTTGCGGAACGCGAAGAATTTGAAAAGCTGTACTACGGCTTGGTGGCTTCTGCACGCCAGCTGATCAGCAGCTCAAGAAGGCTTCTTGAGGGGAACTCCGCAACCGAGGTGGATTCTGGTATTACTAGTACACACAAACACAATTCAATTCGTTTACCTAAAATTGATTTACCCAAGTTTTCAGGTAGCTATCATGATTGGCTGGAATTTAGAGATACCTTCATTTCTATAGTACATAACAACACAAACTTAGACAACATTAATAAATTACACTATCTGCGTGCTTCCTTAAAAGGGAGTGCGTCTCTTGTTATTGATAACCTTGACTTCAAATCAGAAAACTACAACGCTGCCTGGAAGTTACTCTGTGAGAGGTATGACAACAAAAGATTGCTTGTCAACAATCATGTGCAAGCACTTTTTAACGTCCAGCCTATTGATAGAGAGTCAAGTAAGTCACTTCGTTACATAATTGACACTACAAATAAAAATCTTAGAGCGTTGGCAACCCTTGGCCAACCAGTCCAAAACGCATTTGTTGATGTGCTTATCATTTACATTATGACCAGTAAGCTCGACCACGTAACGAATCGTCAGTGGGAAGAGCACAGAAACACTTTTCTCGAACCACCTACATTATCTTCATTCACTCAGTTCATCAGTAGCAGGGCTGACTTACTGGAGACAATTGAAGAATCTAAGCCTATAGCAACAACTAAAAGCGAATCCACCACACCTGCAACCAAATCCAAGGGCAGTGTTGTGCTACCTGAGAAGGTATCGAAACCTCTGTCATGTCCCATGTGTCGTCAGGATCATTTTATCTTTGCTTGCGAACAGTTCAAAAGTCTCTCAGTTCAGGCTCGTATTAAAAAGGCTCAAGGTTCAAATGTATGCATGAATTGTCTTCGGCCAGGTCATGATGTTTCCAAATGTAAATTAGGTCATTGTAAATATTGTCGTCAAAAACACAACACTCTCTTACACATCGATAATGATAATATTCTTCCTAGTGCACACAACACTGCATTATCAGCTAGTCAATCGTTTACATCTCGAGTAATTTTACTTTCCACAGCGCTCGTGAGGGTGACCGACGCTGACGGTAACCACCATACAGCACGGGTCTTGCTGGACAGTGGCAGCACAACAAATTTCATTTCGGAGGATTTTGTTCGTAAGCTACATGTCCCTACCTACATTACCAAGTCCAAGGTAACAGGTATTAATTTTCAAACTTCTAGTTGTACTCAGGGATGCTCAGTGTCATTAAAATCAATTGATGATAGTGGGTACGTACTGAACATTGACTGCCTTGTATTGCCGAAAGTATCAGCATCAGTCCCTCATACTTATGTTGATACTAGTAACATACGTATACCTACGAACGTCCATCTTGCTGACCCCACTTATTACGTTCCGTCTTCGATCGACGTCCTTGTTGGTGCGGAAGTCTTTTGGGGTATCATAGGCACTGGCCGTATCGCATTAGGTACCCATAAGCCCACTTTACTTGAGTCAAAATTAGGATGGCTCATATCGGGTGCATATCAACAATCGGATTCCGCTTCACACGTTTGTATGCATACTAATAACCAACAAGTAGATTTAGATCGGTTTTGGGAACTAGATGCTGTGTCATCTATATATAAACACTCTGGTGAAGAGAGATCCTGTGAACAACATTTTAAAGATACCACATATCGTAGTTCTGATGGGCGATTTGTGGTAAGTATTCCTCTTAAAGAGTCACTGGACGTATTGGGTGATTCATTCATAATGGCTAAGCAGCGATTTCTATCTCTTGAACGTCGTTTGGGTAGAGATCTTCGCCTTAAAGGCCTATACGTTGACTTCATTAACGAGTACATAGAGCTGGGACACATGTCTGAATCAACTAGACGCCCACTCGACTCAACATGTTCAAACTATTTACCGCATCATGGTGTTCTGAAGGAGTCGAGAACTACCACCAAGCTAAGGGTAGTTTTTGACGCTTCCGCCAGAACTGCATCAGGTAAGTCTTTTAACGAAATACAGATGGTTGGTCCCCCTATACAAGATGATTTACTGTCAATATTGCTTCGATTCCGTCAACATAGAATTGTTATAAGTGCGGATATTGAAAAAATGTACCGACAAACACTTGTACATGACAGTAATCGTCCTTTACAAAAAATCCTGTGGAGGGCAGAACCAACTCATCCACTAAAGGAATACACACTTAATACGGTAACGTATGGCACAGCCTCAGCACCATATTTAGCTACCAGGTGTTTACTTCAACTAGCTGAAGAGTGCTCTGATACTTCAACTAAGTTTTCGATAGCACATGATTTCTACGTGGATGACTACTTGTCCGGTGGATCATCTGTTTCAGAAACTTTAGAAAAAGGCCGCAGTGTTGACAATGTCCTTCGGTCAGCAAAATACAATCTTCGGAAATGGCGGTCCAACTCCAGTCAGGTGCTGCAGGCGCTTAGCGGTGAACACGACGTTTCTGATGTTGTGGACCTGAGCGACAACGAGCAGACGAAGACCCTGGGGCTTCTATGGAGGAGCTTAAGTGACACATTTTCCTTTTCTATAAACTTAAATTCCACTGAAAAGGCTACCAAACGTCATATCCTATCAACCATAGCGCAGATCTTTGATCCCGTTGGCTTGGTCGTTCCATGCATAGTGGAAGCCAAAATTATCATGCAGCATCTGTGGCTGGCCAAATGTTCTTGGGATGAGCTTGTTCCCACGCATATTCAGTATGCTTGGAATGACTTTCAAAATAGCCTGCACCTATTAAACGAGTTCAAGATACCTCGGTGGGTGTTGTGCGAATCTGCGTCCTGTCTACAATTGCATATATTCACTGACGCATCCGAAAAGGCTTATGGGGCGTGTGTTTATGTTCGCAGTGTATCGAGAGACGGCGAGGTTACTGTACATCTCCTAACCGCTAAAAGTAAGGTAGCTCCAATCAAACCCACGACCATACCGCGGCTTGAGCTGTGTGGTGCGTTGTTGGGTTCACGGTTGTACTCAAAGGTTCGTCAGTCACTTACTTTACATTTTGATGAAGTACATTGCTGGTGTGATTCCACCATCGTCTTGGGATGGTTAGCTACTTCACCAAATCAATTAAAGACATTCGTACGTCATCGAGTGTCTGAAATTCATGAAACTGTAGGAGAAGCTTGGCACTACGTTCCGTCAGCTGAAAACCCCGCAGACCTCGCTTCGCGTGGACTTAGAACTGACAGGCTGTTATCGTCTTCATTGTGGTGGTCAGGACCACAATTCCTTAGCAAAGACAGGTCTTCATGGCCTCAGTTCCCTGAAGCAAATCATAACCATTCTGGGTTACCAGAAACAGTCGCGTATTGTCATGTTGCTAATCAGAATATAGAAAATCCTATTACAGCGTTATTTTCAAAATATTCAAACTTTAACACATTACAGCGTGTGACGGCATATGTCATGCGATTCATTAATAAATGCAGTAAGAAATCAGTTGAGTGTGGTTCACTAACTTCCACTGAACTTACCAATTCTTTAAACTTATTATTAAGACTCAGTCAAATAGAATCATTCCCGGAAGAGTATCACTTACTTAAATCAGGTAAACAACTACCAGCAAAGAATAAACTTTTATCTTTGTCACCTTTTTTTGATACTCTTAATAATCTTATTCGTGTTGGAGGAAGATTAAATAACTCATTTTACGATTATAACATTAAGCATCCAATTCTATTAGCTAGTTCTCAAACAATTTGCATTCTCTTGTTCAACATGTTTCATTTACGCCTCTTGCATGCTGGCCCACAGCTTTTATTGGCCACTGTTCGTCATCACTACTATCCCATTGGAGGTAGGAACCTGGCTAAAAAGATCGCACATCAATGTGTAAAGTGTTGCAGGGTCAAGGCCAACACTGTTCAACCTATTATGGGTAATCTCCCAGAGCAGCGCCTTCATTTAGAATTCCCATTTCTAGACACAGGGGTAGACTACGCCGGTCCCATCATGATAGCTGACCGGAAAGGTAGAGGATGCCGACTCATCAAATGTTTTATTTGTGTGTTTGTGTGTTTAGCTACGAGAGCCATCCACCTCGAGCTTGTATCAGATCTTACAAAGGAAGCTTTCTTAGCTGCACTAGACCGTTTTATTGCTCGAAGGGGAAAACCCCGTAACATCTTCTCTGACAACGGCACAACCTTTGTCGGTGCTTTCAATGAGTTGGCCAAGCTTCTTTCGCAAAACTTAAACCTAAACAATATCGACCCTGGCATAAACTTTTCTTTCATACCTGCGTACACTCCACACTTTGGTGGCTTATGGGAGTCTGCAGTTAAATCCACCAAACATCATTTACGACGCATTTTGGGTTTAACAAACCTAAACTTCGAGGAAATGGCTACCTGCTTAATTCAAGTTGAAGCTACATTAAATTCAAGGCCCTTAACTCCACTGTCCAACGATCCTTCCGACCTCACTCCTTTAACCCCAGCTCACTTCCTTATTGGCCGTTCTCTAATCATGCTGCCTCATCCACAGATCCAGAACGTCAACGTCAACAGCCTTAAACGATTTCGCCGCATTGAATATTTGAAGCAACATTTCTGGGCTCGTTTCTCACATGAATACGTTGTGTGGCTACAGGAGAGAACAAAATGGTGCCGGTCCTCTGGCGAGCTCAAGGAAGGAACCATGGTCGTCATAAAGGACAAAAACTTACCTCCCCTTCTATGGCTTCTAGGACGCATCAAACGTGTTATCCCAGGCAGGGATGGCGTCGCGAGGGTCGCCGACATTCTCACGAGAAGGGGTGTCATCCGGCGCGCCTTCAACACCATCTGCCCGCTGCCGGTCACGACTGTTGAAGAGTCTTCAACGGGGGGAGTATGTTGAGTCATATCTCTCAACATCGCCGCGCGCCCAGCGGCAGTGAACGAGAGGTGCGGGGACAACGGGTCGCCGACCTGCCGAAGGCCGAGCGCGGGCCCCCCCGCCACACCAGTCAGCTGTTGCTCGCCTCCACGCACGGCTGCGCTTGCGCATCTTAATACCTTAATACTTCTTTGTTCTTATTTTAACCGACCGTTTTATTTTGTACCATTTTGTAAATTCGTATTCCATTATATTACATGTTATACAGTCCACTACAAGTTTTATTTACATTCACCACGAGCTATCGTCGCGAACAGGACAGAACATAGTAATTAGTATATATTAGTATAATTAGTATATTAGTCAAATCAAATCAAATCAAATCAAATCATTTATTCGTAAACATAGGTGATAATTATATACAAGATCTTAAAGATTAGGTAGTGCGCTATGTTTTGCCAATTGACATACAAATTATTAAAATTTGTATGTCAATTGGCAGCACAGCTATCTGTTAAGTTAGAAGAACTTGATTCTATACAATATCGTGTAAGTAAATAATATTATAAAACAAAACATACATTATTCGCCATATGTCAGCTAGCACACGCCAATATACGAACAAAACATTGAAAACTAAACTCAAGCTGAAATAAATAATAAAACAAAATCGTAAACAGAACGTAAAACCTAAATAAAGCCTCCAGGCATAAAGGGCGTGCCCGCTTACATATTCAACGATGCAAAATGATACATATACATACATTGATGCATATAGCTAAGTTGAAGTTACAATAGTTAAACTATGACCTCCGGAGTAAAATAAAATAACAGTTAATACAAATAAAAATAACAAAAACCATGGTCAGCAAGTCGACCAGTCACCACAAGCAACACCCGTTCACGAGCATAACGCAAAGGTCAGCCATTACCCCCCTCACCATATTTGAGGGAAGGTGGTAACCCGAGTCCCGACGCTAACGCAAGCAGTGACATCTAAGGAAGCATGACGAACTTGCTACCGGTTAGTCAGGCAAGAATCTTATATGAACAGCTGACGAGGTCGCTAGCTAACTACATGTTGCAATAAAACTCATTTAAAATCATTGTAATGAGTAGATTATGACCACAATAAGTGAAATTAAAAGATAATAAAAACTAATTATCAAAACTAATAAATTAAAAAAAAATTAAAAAAAACAATTATATGAACTACCCATATAAACTGTCAGTAGGAAAGTTAATTCTGGATTGAAAGAACATAAACATTGTCTTGAGTTAATCACAGCGACCTCGAGTTTAGGTAAAAGACGGCGTCTTTGGGCTTCACAACTTGGTACTTGTGTGCGTTACGCAATGAACTTGTTGAGAGACGAAGGCGCGCGCAAGTGGGCAGCCAGGGGGCCTATTACGAACTTTTAAAAAACCAGGCAAGTTCCAAGCAATTCATTTCACTGGCTGGTTAAATTTCGTACTATGACATTTCAAATTCTGCCCGACTTGACGCTGGCTAGTTTGTCTATGGCTGGCTTGTAATTCTCTGTCGCAACGTTCAGAAATAGAATTAAATATTTATCGGTAAGTTACGGTTTTATTTAAATCATTTATTTTATGATAAAAATAATAATCTAGTTACACTAGTATAAAAGTAGGTGAAAATATGAACACAATATTTATTGCGACATACAATTAATTCATATTATAATTTTCTATGTTTGTAAATTGTAACGCGACATTATGTTTCCGAACGTACTCAACAAGTTAGGAAGTATTATTTCACAAACTAAGACAGATAACGTATTGTTCGTTTGATACTTCCGTTCGTAATATATTCGGAGTATAAACAAAATTATGGCGTAAGTGTTATTGAGTGTTTTTAATTAATATTCAGTTTTGAACATGATATAATATTAATATATTTGTAATTATTATAGTTCAGTGCATGAGAGTTCTAGCCGTCGTCGTCGGTAACTTATGTGCAGCTGGAAACATTGTAGGTGTTCTTAAATTCCCACAAAGTGGCGATTGGATACAATAAATCTGCCCAAGCACGAGAGTACTCAAAGCGGTCTCATCTCCTCACAAAGATTCAGTACCAAGTCTTTGCTAAGTCGATATCTTTGAATAAATTGCACAACATCCATGTCGAACGCATTACATTCATCACGACGTCGTCTTCTTTTGTTCCTTGACACTCTATTTCGATGAGAAAAGTCACTTTCCAGGAACTCATGATATTTTCTTTTGCTAATATATATAATACTCGAATAATTTCGCCAAATAAACTCAAAACAATTTAATAAAAGCTCCTCTGACGCAGCGTAAACAAAATGGATTGTGAAGTTACTTTTTGACAGTTCTAATAAGAAAAGAAATGTCAAACGAACGGTCGTATTACGGTATTGCCAGGCAATATTCGGTCAGAAGTCGGCCAGCGTGTCACGTGACCGCTGACTGGCTTGTTTGGCGAGTTCATAATACGAAATTGCAAGGCAGTTCAGTTTACGCCGTAAACTGCCTGGAAATAAGAGTTCGTAATAGGCCCCCTGGACGTGTTTTATATGGAACTAGCTTTTGCCAGCGACTTCGTAGCGTAACGTAGCGTAAGCGCGCGCTAAGAAAGGAAGTAGAATTGCACGCACGAAGTCACGGCCAAAAGCTAGTAAACTAAAAAACTTCTTTATACACCACATTTTTTGCTAATCTATTACTGTATGCCAAAATTATCAGACTACTGGGTGAGCTTACGCGAGAGCAAGCCACATAGAATTGCCCGTGTGAAAAACAGTTTTCTCTCAAGTCTATACCCACAAATTTTAATGACTTCCCTTGTGATTCTGGTCATTGCAAAGCACTTTGAGGGGAATTGTATTCGTTTGAATTCAAAGGGAAGATCATTCAGGATCAATACAAAATAGGTTAGTATTTCTCACCTTAGTATTTCTTTTGGTTTGGCCATTTGAAAAAAAAAATTGGTTTGGTTGTTTATTTTTATTGCTTTTTTTAATTTTTAAATTATATTATTTTTGTTTAGGTGTAATTTTGTGCAATTTTTTGTATAAATCTTCTTGTTTTTTTTTGTTTTATGTTTTTGTGCAATTTTTGTGAAATAGTTGTTGTTTTCGTAATCAGCGACCCAATAAATCATAAAAACGATACCCATGTTGATTTTCAGAATTTGTCACCCCTTTTCTACCTTTTAGGGGTTGAATTCTGAAAGAGTCTGATACACGTGTTTATTGATAGGAATACTCCTGTGAAGTTTCGAATAAAATAATTTAACTGATCTTGTTTCCCCATACAAACTTTCAAACCCTTTTTCACCCCCTTAAGGGTTGAGTTTTCAAAAACCCTAGGACACGTAATTGTTTATTTCTATTTGTTAACCGAAAAACAAAGTTTCAGGCTTGTTGCTCTAAAACTGACGGACTTTCATACAACATTTTAACCCCTTTTTCACCCCCTTAGGGGGCGAATTTTCAAAAATCCTTTCTTAACGGATGCTTACGTCATTACAACTATCTGTATCCCAAATTTCAGCGAAATCCGTTCAGTAGTTTCGGCTGTGCGTTGATAGATGAGTCAGTCAGGTTTGCCTTTTTTATTTAGATTTTTCATTTTTTGTTTGAATTCTATAAAAAAAATATTACCCACGGCTTGAGATTTATATGTATTATTATAAAAAGGGTCGAAAATGTAATTATTTTTGCGGTAAGACACGCCATTTTCGAGATATAAGCAAAAGAAAAAAAAAATACAGTACTGTTTTTGTACGTGAGGCGAGGCGTAGGTGTGAATTTTTGTTCATGACCACTATTTGTATTCCACACCTTTTTAATCGCGAATAAAAATAGTCAGATTTAGTTGAAATAAATTATTTTAGTCAACATTTTTCTACAGTCTATTAAAATAATGCTTTCATTGTTAATAAACGAAACTGTTATCTTATACAAAAAATAAAATGCGAAGAGTAGCAAAATGTTGTAGTCGTAGTATATTTTTGCGTTCACGATACGAGCACCCGAAAACTGAGACACGGGAAAAAGTGGCACAGGTCCTTCCTCGTTGGGCGCTTGCACCGTACTAAGCGCTGCCCGCTTGTGCATCGTAATTTATTCTAATTTAGAGTGATTTCAAAAACGATATTATGTCTAATTAAATAAATGGATTTAAATAAAACTTGAGAATTCGATTCGTTAAAGAGCATACTTTGTATTGACATGAATTTTTTAATGTAATTATGCTTTATTCAAACCAAAAAAACGCGATAAAATTGCGAATAAATCGTAAAAATTGCCATAAGACTTATTTTTTTTACTAATTAATATTATTAAAAATCAATATTTTTGTACTAAATGTAACAACTAGATTATATGTCTGATGTTTTGTGTATTTTTTAGGGTTCCGTTGCCAAATGGCAAAAAACGGAACCCTTATAGATTCGTCATGTCTGTCTGTCCGTCTGTCTGTCTGTCTGTCTGTCCGTCCGTATGTCACAGCCACTTTTCTCCGAAACTATAAGAGCTACGCTATTGAAACTTGATAAGTAGATGTATTCTGTAAACCGCATCAAGATTTTTACACCAAAATAGAAAAAAAAATATAAATTTTGGGGTTCCCCATACTTAGAACTAAAACTAAAAAAAATTATTTTCATCAAACCCATACGTGTGGGGTATCTATGAATAGGTCTTTAAAAATGGTATTGAGATTTCTAATATCATTTTTTTTCTAAACTGAACAGTTTGCGCCAGAGACGCTTCCAAAGTGGTAAAATGAGTGTCCCCCCCCCCCCCGTAACTTCTAAAATAAGAGAATGATAAAACTCAAAAAAATACATGATGTACATAACCATGTAAACTTCCACCGAAAATTGGTTTGAACGAGATCCAGTAAGTAGTTTTTTTTAATACGTCATAAATCGTAAACCGCAATTTACCTTTCATTCAATCAACTCAAACATAAAAAATAAAAAAAATAAACATTTAATTTCATAAGCATAAACCTAATACATAAACCGAGGATACCTACAGGTTTGTACGGAACCCTCGGTGCGCGAGTCCGACTCGCACTTGGCCGGTTTTTTTACTCAAATTTCTACATATTAATGATAGAAATAGGAGTCTGAAATTGACCCTGCGCTGATTTTTAAGAAAACTAGTTGTGGGAGATTAATTACTACGAAGTAAACAAATAAGTTTTTGTAAATGTGTTACTAAAAGTAACAAAACAAAAGATTAATCTATTTTTTACATGTGTTCGTCAATCGCAGAGTATTTATAATGATGAGATGAGAGGTAAATAAGGCGACTAAAATCTTAGATATTCGCACAAAAATGTAAAATGGCTCTTAAGTAGTCGTTGATAGAATAGTATGCCTTTGAATAAAGGTTGGATTTTACTTTAGCTTTAAACTCATTAAACTGCAAATCTAGCAAAGCAGAAGGCAGCTTGTTATAAAAGTTAATACCAAGACCAACAAAAGAATTATGAACCTTATGAAGCCGGTGAAAGGTAGCACGTAGTTTGTCCTTATTTCTAGTATTAATGTAAAATATCACTGTTTTTAGTGTACAAGTGAATATTTTGCCTAATATATAAGATGTTGGCGAAGATGAATTGTGATGCCACCGTAAGAATCTCTCAGAGAAACTCTAGCACCTAGTTGGTAAATCGCTCGAACAGCTCGTTTTTGAAGAACAAAAATATTTTGAATGTCCGCGGCTTTGCCCCACAGCAGAATGCCGTAGGACATTATGCTATGAAAATAACTAAAATAGACTAATCGAGCTGTATCAACGTCCGTGTACTGTCTAACTTTCCTTACGGCGTAGGCGGCCGAACTGAGCCTTCCCGCTAGGCTTGATATATGTGATCCCCACTGAAGTTTGGCGTCTACTGTTATGCCCAGAAAAACTGCCGAGTGTACATTATCAAGCACTTGATTATTTAAAACGACATTGGGTCCCAGATTCCTAACATTCGGTAAGGAGAACTTTATACATTTCGTTTTCTTAGTATTAAGAACTAGGTTATTTGTGGTAAACCAATCCGTAGCCATTGAGAGCGCACTGTTCACGTTGTCAATTTTTTTCTATTCCTGTCTACTTTAAAGATAAGTGAGGTATCATCAGCAAATAGTACAATGTCACAGATATTCTTTAAATAGAATAGTAAGTCATTAATATACACTAAGAATAAGAATGGACCCAGTATTGAGCCTTGAGGTACACCTAACTGAACTAGTAGCCCGAAAGATTTTACACTATTGACATCTACACATTGGTGCCTATTTTGTAAATAAGAACTTATGACATTGAGAGCTTCGTTTTGAACACCGTAATGACGTAGTTTACGCAAAAGTGTGTCATGGTGAACGCAATCAAAAGCTTTGGAGATATCACAGAAAACTCCGATAGCATTTTGCGAGTTCTTCCATGCGTTGAAAATGTGTTTCAGCAGAGCAACACCCGCATCTGTTGTCGAACGACCTTTTGTAAAGCCATAATGCTCATTATGAAGGAGGCTATTTAAATTAAAATGTCTTAGTAACTGCTTGAGTTTTTACTTTTCAAATATTTTACTAAATGCAGGTAAGATATAAATGGGCCTAAAATTGCGAACGTTATTTTTATTACTTGTTTTAAATAATGGTATGACTTTACTACTCTTCATGAGGTCAGGAAAAGATCCCGAATCCACACCTTTATTAAAAGTTAGAGCTAGATAGGGGGCTACGATGTCTATTATATTACTTAACAGTTTAATGGAGATGCCGCAGTAATCTCCAATGTTTTTTGACTTAAGTGTCTTAAAAATATTAACCACATCACGAGGCGTTACATGTTCGAAACTAAATAAGTGACTATATCTGGGCACACTACTATGCAAAAGGTTTTCAGCTTTAGACGGGGACGAATTTAAGGAGCAAGTCGTAGTTATAGGTATGTTGGCAAAAAACTCATTAAATGCCTCAGCTAAATCGGCAGCTTTATAAACCAATTTGTTGTTAATCATAATCTCTAGTTATTTTTCCTGTTTAACCGATTTACCCGTTTCATTGTTAATGATTTTCCAAGTGGTTTTTATTTTATTTTTTGAATTTTTAATTTGATCGCTTAAAAATTTAGATTTAGCGAAAGCACAGATCTTTTTAAATAACTTTGAATAATTTCTGACATACTCTAGAAAAGGAGTATCAAATATATACGTATATTTTCTTAAACCATATAACTCGTATAGTCTCGCTCTACTTTTATAAATACCTGGAGTAGCCCATTGGTTGAAGCTAACAGAGGTGCTATTAATGTCAATAGTTTTGGTCTTGAAAGTAGATTGGTATTCTTTTTGCACAATATCAAAAAGGGCTCCATAGATTTTATTAGGATTCTGGTGTTCTACTATAGATGGTGTAATCCTATGAGCAATATTATTTTTAAATTTGTTGCAACGACTAACTGTATAGGGCCTACATTCTATTTTATGCGGCTTTTTTAGTAATGGCAAAGGGAAGCTGGCTAATAATCCACAGTGGTCAGATGTTAAGTCACTTAACACCAACTTATTATTGGCATCACAATCACTAAATATATTATCAAGACAAGTCGAAGACGATGCCGTGATCCTAGTAAGTTCGAAAAACAAGTTTATTAAATTAAATGACTTAAACAGATTGAGCAGTCTAATACTTAATGGAGTAACATCTAAAATATTAATATTAAAATCTCCACATAAAATCATACATTTATTAATTGATTTTAATTTATTGAGTGAGTCCTCCATGACCAACTAGAAACGAATAAAATCCCCAGAGGGTGGACGATAAACGCATATTATGACGTAACGCTCTAGTTCAACACAAGACAACTCAATAGTGCGCTCGAAGGAAAGATTAACTAAATCTAAACGTTGTTTACATTTCAACTTGTTTGAAACAAGAACTAATGATCCACCGCGTATAGCACTTTTTCTCACAAATGCACTTTGCACAGTAAAAAAATCATCATTCATAAACACTATTTCATGTTCTTTCAACCAGTGTTCAGTCAAACATAATACCTAAACATCATGGTTTTCAATAAATAAACTTAACTCTAGTTCTTTGCCGGGCAAACCCTGCATATTTTGATGAACAACATTCAACATATGCTGCTTACCCGTTGTCGCACCTAATAGTTTAAACTACTACGTGTATCAAAAGTGGATACAAAAGTGTTGCTAGTACCACTACTAACAGTAATCGATGGTACGCTACAGGTACCAGTGTTACGGTGTAAATTGTATGCTAAAAGGTTAGCAATTTGTCGCCTACAACTAGATGGCAAATACATAGTATAATTTGTCAATTTGTAATCAGCAAAAAATTGATTACAATCAAAATATAAAATAGCGTCACTATGACAACTAGTCCTATTATAAATTAAAATATTTAAATTATAAATGTGCCGTTTTGCTCCTCAGATAAGTATTGTGAATAAGGCAAGGCACAGAAAATAAATTTACAGTGATTGGTCTCATTGAGGTGTAACATCAAATGGACACATTGAATTATTTCTTTTTTTCTAGCATTTAAACTATCACTTTTTTGTTTTTTTTTTTCAGGATGGGAAATCATCAAATGACTTCTCCCGCTCTGGGTAGAGCGGGAGGGCGTGTCAGAATTTTACTGACTAAAACCCACCCGTGTTCCATCAGTTGCCCATGTGCCAGGGTCACGGTATCTCTTTCGAACAATCACGCGACCCCGGCAGGCATCGGTCCTAGTAGACCCCTACACTGCTGCTGACATCTCTTTGAGGCGCGCGTGGAACACTGCGCGCCGTCGAACCGAGCTTGGTCCTTACCGGGTGGCGAGCTACCCATTGCTCGGCACCCGCAAGCTCGCGCCTACGGTGGCCGGGAGTCCGTTATCGACTCCCGACGCCCGGGGCGTCTCCTCCTGCGGCGGCTAGGGACGTTAGGGCGCAGAGACTGCCACTCCCTCACGCGCCCCGCCTCCTCTTTCGCGAGCATTACTGCTTCGCAGAAGGAGGTGACGGCTTCCCATTCCCTCTCGCTCCGTACCATGGCTTGTACCAGGGCCGGACGCGAGAGGTCTCCGCCGCCAATCGCCTCCACGAGGACACGGCGGTGCTCCGCCCAGGCATAAACTATCCCCTTATAATAATATTACAGTAGAACCAGGGTTTATTTTTGACAATTTAATTTTACGTAATAATTGGCTAATACTGGCACCGGGTGAACAATTATTAATTACACACTGTTGTGAACACTGATTAAATATGCTACCATAACCTTCTTCGATCAATTTTGATCGAAGATAACCTTGACCAAATTTGTCTGAAAAAATATAGGTTGTGTTAATATGGCTATTAGCATCAGTAATATGGCTATTTACTGGCTGAGTTGCTGAGGGTGTGGGTGTATCAAGTTGAGGCCGAGGTGCCGCGGAGCAAGTGCAGCTAAAAGAGAGGTTATTTCTCAGAGACTCATACCTCTCTGCATTGCACTTGCCCAGGTCTGCTAACTCACAGGCTTCCTGCATGCGCTTACTCAGGTCTTGTTGAGTAGCCTCATATTTACTAAAGATATCCTTTAGTGCAAATTCCCTAACAAACAATTCATCCCGAAGGTGCCGAGTGTCCGTATCATACAAAGTATTACATAATTTCAAATCACTATAACACTTCTTCAATTCTTGTATTAAATTTAGATTTTTTTGCCTAAGTTTTGTTTTTAATTTAGTAACTTTTTGGCATTTCAATGTTTTCTGATACTTTCTAATTAATCTATTAATTTTAATATTTTTTTTAACTTATTGTGGCTACTAAACAATTTGTTTTTAGAAATGGTATCATCAGTTAAATCTATTGTTAAAATTGGCTCAACACATGTAGGTTTGGACCTGCTACCAACCAACTCATCATAGAGACTGCTGGTGATCGCAGACTCTTCACCAGCTTTGAGAGTTTCCAAATGGGTTATTGTGTTGTGGGCCCTGCTTAATTCCAGTTCCAGTTCTGATATCCGTCTCAAAGCCAGTTCGTAGGTGTCACTACAATGCTGGTAATTTGACACTAGTTGACGAAGGTGTTGATGCTGGTCAAGTATGACCATAAAACTTTTTACAAAAAAAATAACAACGGAATTCCTTAAAAAAAAAACACTACAAAGTCAAAAATAACTTTAATTTCGGAAGTCGGTGGCAAAAAATCTTAAATACAGATCCTTAGACACCGACTTTCAAAATTAAAGTAATTTTTGACTTTATAATGTTTTTTTAAGGAAGTCGGTTGTTGTTTTTTTACTTTGTAGTGTTTTTTTTAAGGAACTCGGTTGTTTTTTTTAAGGAAGTCGATTGTTTTTTTTTTTTGTATAATTTTGTTTTAAAGTATTGATAAGACTAAGCAAATATTGTTGAGCTAAGTTGGTAGGGTTGAGCTAAGTGTCGTACTACCGCCAAAGCTATTTTTAATGCACCGGATTAGAAATAGCTTTGGTGGTAGTACGTTATTCCTCAAATTTAATTCTTTAACATGGAACTCTACTACTTCTTATCATCATCATCATGATTCCAGCCAAAAGTCGTCCACTTTTGGGCATAGGCCTTCCCCACAGGGGAGGATTGCCATAGTCTCCACCCTTGGCAGGCGAGTTGGCGATTGCAATGTGATGGTAAAATGCATAAAGAACGCTGCTGCCCATTCTTTATTAACTTCCTCCCTCCTCTAGTACTTCTTAAATTATATCGAAAATTTTATATCAAGATACATTGAAAAGACATTATTAGAACCAATCTTGTAAGGACGTTAAATCTTCTATACTACACACTATATCCATATTAAATACTTACAATATCAATAAATAAAATTGAAGTGTGTGTGTGATTAGCAATGGCAAAATTACAACCTTTTGAACACGATGCTGCGGGTATTAGGTACAGTACTACATAAATATGTTTATTTCAGTATTATGTCCATGTTCAAATGATACACACACTCATCATATATTTTCAGAGAATATTTTGTAAATGCTTCTTTCTTTGCGGGCATTGTCTGGGAAAGGTCACATTGCAGAATTATGTGTCTACGGCCTATTATTTTATAATCTAGCGATATCAGTTCTCTGTGTTATTTTCATCTAAGAGTTTTAATCTATACTTAATATTATAAAGCTGAAGAGTTTGTTTGTTTGTTTGTTTGATTGAACGCGCTAATCTCAGGAACTACTGGTCCGAATAGAAAAATTCTTTTTGTGTTGGGTAGCCTATTTATCGAGGGAGGCTATAAGCTATATAACATCACGCTACAACTAAGAGGAGCGGAGCAGTAATGAAAAATGTTGCCAAAACGGGGAAAATTTATTCCTTTTGAGAGTTTCCGTTGCGTGCGCTGCGTAAACGGTTAAAGCAACGCAAAAATCATGTATGACGGAATTGTTTCTTTTAAAAAGTTCTAAAAAAAAGTCCCCGAGAGCATATGTCTATCTTTTAAGGTTGACTCACTTTAACTCAAAAGGAGCGAGCAGCAACGAAAAATGGACAAAAACTAGCAGGCAAATCGATGCGACGGGAAGGGTCAGGGGAGCAAAAATTTGACGCGGACGAAGTCGCGGGCAGAAGCTAGTTAAAGATAAACGAAATTCTAACTAAAAATAGATTACACATTCTTGTGAAAGTTACCTCAATTTCTCAATTATACTCGGTCCAATATAATTAAAATTTGTTATTATCATATTTGTATGGGCCACACAATCAAGTTTTAATCAACAGAATATAATTATTATTTCAGCCGAAAGACGTCCACTGCTGGATATAAGCCACCTCCAATTTGGAGGGGGTTTGCCATAGTCGAAAGCTTTTTTTTTTTTTTTTCAGGATGGGAAATCATCAAATGACTTCTCCCGCTCTGGGCGGAGCGGGAGGGCGTATCAGACTTTTACTGACTAAAACCCACCCGTGTTCCATCAGTTGCCCATGTGCCAGGGTCACGGTATCTCTTTCGAACAATCACGCGACCCCGGCAGGCATCGGTCCTAGTAGACCCCTTCACTGGTGCTGACATCTCTTTGAGGCGCGCGTGGAACACTACGCGCCGTCGACCCGAGCCTGGTCCTTACCGGGCGGCGAGCTACCCATTGCTCGCCATCCGCAAGCTCGCGCCTACGGTGGCCGGGAGTCCGATAATCGAACGCTTGGGTTGGCGATAGCAGTGTGGTGGTAAAATGCACAGAGAACGGTGGTGCCCGTTCTTTAGTAAGTCCTTTAGTTGCCTCTTACGACATTCACGGGAAGAAATAGGATGGTGATGTTCTTTACATCCGTCTCCTTATGGAACAAAATATAATGTATCACAATATTATGCCCTTCACATTATATTCTAAGAAATAAATGGAAGAAACAGCCAAAAAGATTGATGTTAAGGAGAAATAGTATGATTAACTAATTAGTTAATCATCTTAACTCTCCAAATTCTTTTATGTTCAAAAATTCTTAA
Organism: Aporophyla lueneburgensis; assembly: GCA_932294355.1. Lineage (NCBI taxonomy): Eukaryota > Metazoa > Arthropoda > Insecta > Lepidoptera > Noctuidae > Aporophyla > Aporophyla lueneburgensis. The sequence continues at coordinate 31,389,951 of OW028737.1, read as the reverse complement.
TTAAATCCTTGGATTGCTGCTCGCAAATTTCCGGAATTAAAATTAATTTTAGCAAGCGTTGTCCGCTGAAGATATTTTGTTATTGTTTGAAGACAAAGTTTTTAAAAGCAAATTTTTGTACTACTTTTTTGTTGTGATTTTCTAGATAGCTGCTTTTTTCTATAGATTCTATCTGCGATATAATGCGGTAGGTATAATTATATCGAACATTATAATTGGAATCTCAGGTCTATTGTCAGTAGCAGGTATGGTTTTTGGAAAGACGTAAACAAGTAGAATATAGTACATTCGATCTGCTTACCCTTTCCCAAATATATTATGGTCGGCTTCCAGTCTAACCGGATGTAGCTCAAAACCAGTATTTTAAATGGAGCAACTACCTATCTGACCTCCTTAGCCCATTTAGTAGGTAATTCGATACCCTTTGGTAAGTCTGGCTATCAGTTTCAAGCTTCTGATAACCCATAAGGACTGTCAAAGATTCACGCTGACCAAGAACAACGCCAAAATATGCTTACCAAGGCCTTGGTATGTAAAGTTGGTCACCCATTCACACTCCAACTTCGGCAAGCTAAGCTAGCTTAATTTAATCGATCGAACTGTGTTGCTGTTATCGCCAAGCCACAAGCCAATAAACGGGTAAAGACTGGGTTAGTTAATAAAGAAAAATCACTAATAAGGAGGAAAGTTACGCCTTGGATTGGGACTAAAAAGACTGTGTATCGTTATCATGTAATAGATTATTTATATAGGAGAATGCTGAACCTCAGAGGCTGCCTATTTTTGCGAGGAGTTGATGTATGCAAAGGAGGCGGTGGACTGGGATGGACAGCTTACCTCTCATTCAACCCGCACCAGAAGTACAGTCGGGTGTGGTGCTTAACGATTTTTGGCCACTATAAGGAGGAGCTTCTGAGCGGCGAATTTGCGGCTGAGTCGTCGCTCGAGCAGTCAGGCTCAGAGAGGTGGCGCGAAGTATACGCGCCTTAACGCGAGTTAATAGGAGGATATGCAGTCATGGGATCGGCCACACTTGGTGATGGAGCTCGCTGGGCATTGCGGGTTGATATCAGTCGGGGACACGGCAAATGTACAAGTATCTCCCGGGGCCCTGACACATGGTACTAGGAAGAACAGTGGAGGCTTAGTCGGTAGGAGACTGACCTAATCCTCTATTTACTTCAAGCGGAGGGTATCCATAAGGTTTTATCCAGGGAAAAAAAACTAAGGAGTACGGTTTCAAGTCAATAGTAAGTAACACTCTGAAGTGTTGACCCATTTTATGGAGTCCAAAAATATTGTATACACGTCTCTCCAAATGTTTTGAACACGATCGCCGAACGCGAAAAACAAAAGTTTTGTCGAAACACGAAGCGATATTGTGCCTGCCGACGTTAAAGTGCACGTTGTCATGTAAGCGCAAAATACAGTATAACGCACAATCTTTTTGGTCATCTTTTATTCGACATTTCGATGTTTATGGAAAAATTTGTTTGCATGATAATATTTCAGTTTTGTAAGAGTAAAAATAAATAATCTTCTTAAACAAATATTCGAGACCTGTACGAAAAATTTAATACTGAAATTGATTTAACTTTGATTTATGTTATGATTGACTTTGGCCAGCCTCTTCGCCCGGGTGGAGGTCAAAACTTATCCCTTGGAAAAGTAGTAACGGCATAGAATGTATTTTGTGTATTAGTCCAGGTTATGAACTATGTGTGTGGTAAGTTTCATCTAAATTCTTACTACCGTTTTTGTATACTGGAGTAACAAACATCTAAACATACAAACTTTAACATTTATATTTTAGAAGGATAGAAGGAAGAGTAAAGCAAGAAAAATGAATTAGAAACATACATGCATAACATCACGCCTGTTAACTTCGAAGGGTAAGACAGAGGTGTACTTACAGTAGTACATCAAAATTCCACCTATTATGCTTAAGTGCCATGTAACAGGAGGCGAGCCTATTGCCATCAACAGGCCACAAATCCAGACTCCGGGTTGCTACTGAGAAATTCCTGTTGAAAAAAACTCAATGATACTTTGCCACACTTGGGAAGCGAGTCCAGGACCTCGGCGTATACTACGTGAGCTCGACAAATGGATGTGCGAATAACACTTGTGCGACAAAACTGTACTGCGACTCACCATAGTTCGAATGCACGCTTGTGCGACACACTGAATCTAGTCGTTTTAAGCAGTCACAGTTGTAACCTAACCTAACCTAGTGTAATATGTGTGCTCGAGTGTGTCGCACAAGCGTTCATTCGAACTATTGTGAGTCGCAGTACAGTTTTGTCGCACAGGTGTTATTCGCACATTCATTTGTCGAGCTCACGTAGTACTACCGGGACCTCGTGCTCAGCAGTAGCGCTTACTCTCAATAGATCAACGGGGCAGTCCATTTAGAAAAGTTTTGTGAAGTTTAATATAACTAGCCTGTGTAGTCCTACTGCAGGGCAAAGGCCCTCCCTCTCCCTTCGATTACGTATAAGTAACCTTAATTTGTATAGACAATGTTATTGGAACTTTGTTTCATTGAAAACTAATTTAAGAAAAAGAAAGCGTAATCAGAAACTAATCAACTAAGTTCGCAACTCCAAGTTACCAAGTTAAATTGCTAATTAAATTGTATGTAATTTTACAATGAACTAATGAGACTCAACTTAGTATCCATATACTAATATTATAAATGGGAAAGTGTGTATGTCTGTTTGTCCGTCTTTCACGGCAAAAAGGAGCTACGAATTGCCAAGATATTTTAAGTGGAGATAGTTGAAGGGATGGAGAGTAACATAGGCTACTTTTTGTTTCTTTCTAACCCCCCACTTCTGTAAAATGGGGGGTGGAAATTTGTATGGAACAAAGAAAAAATTGAGTAGGGGATGGTGTGTGAGACTCTGTAACGCGAGCGATGCCGCGGGCAAAAGCTAGTAATTTTATATTACAAGAGTATTAATGCATGCTGGCATCAAGGCTTGTAACTGAGATCTTGCAAGTACTAGACCGCTTTTCTAGGCCAGCTTGTTATATGCGAAATCTAAATCAGCTACTTCAATATTTTATTCATTACTTAGGTACTTATTTACTTAATTTACCAGAGAGAGACTAAGTGCTAATGCATTAAAAGAACGAACAAAATAAACTTGTGTATAGTGTGGGAAAAAAAGCTACCTACGTTTTTCTTTGGTTGCTAAAGGGAGAGATTTTATTTGCAAGGTAGCAACTTTGCTTTTTAAAATCTAAAATCCACGTAATTAAAATGTAACTCGTTGCTACTTTTTAGTACATGTTCGACCATCGATGTTAATCTTGTGGCTAAGTTATAACACTTGCACGGGTCGATCGATCAGGTAAATTTATGCTGCCGCGGTTAGTCCCTGGGTGGTTCACCATCTTAACATCGATGGTCCCTATTAACAATGTCGGTTATGCATTTTTACCAATATTCACTTTTTAACAATACATAAAACGATCAGTGCAGAACATGCACAGTCTTATACATTATTTTTTCATCGCCAAAACAAACTTTGAACTGCTCTACTGAACAGTAGTCTTTTTGTGGAACCGACATTGTTAATAGGGACCTCGATGGTCCTCGATGGTTTATATAAAACAGTGAATCTTCGTAAAAATGCATAACCGACATTGTTACTAGGGATCATCTTTACATACTCCGTGCCTCGCAAACCTCTTTTAGTCGTTGCGGGTTATCAGTAGCCTGAAGTCTAACAATCAGGCTTATCAAGGGGTATCGCATTACCCAGTAACTGGGTTGTGGAGATCAGATAGACAGTCCCTCCATGTAAAATACTGGTACTCAGCTGCATCCGGTTAGACTGAAAGCTGATCCCAGTATACTTAGGAAAAGACTATGAAAGAAAGAGATAATGATGAAAGAAGAAAACAAAAAATAAAATCAATTAAAATAAATAAAAAATGACATAAAATACTGACATTAATGACAGTCTTGTCATCACGTTGGTTTCTTTCAACTCTTTTGCTTCATATTTTTCTTGGGTTCCCTCTATCTGGCAGAAACTTGATGCTCCGAATTTCATTTGGCATAACACACTTGGCATAATCTTCTTTAAACCAGTATTTGTAAGGCATAAAAAATGTTTAGCATAATCATTGTTTGGCCAAATGTTTATATGTCCGACTTTACGATGGCATACTTTTAAGATGGCAGAATTTTATTTCGCATAATTACCTTTAGCAGACTTATAATTTCGCATAATTTCGTTTAGCATAATATTTATTTAGGGCGACGATTATTTGGTATAATTTCACCTGGCATACTGTGAAGATGGCAGAATTTCATTTAGAATAATTTTGTTAGGCTTATTGTCATTTATATAATATTGCATTTTGACCTTAAATTAAAATTAAAATAGTGTCTCAAAAAGTCAATATATGTTGTGCTACAAAAGTTATTCACAGAAACGAATCACTGCAGAACCGACTCCACGTAGTCTTCTCTGCCCTACCCCTTTTTGTTTTTTTTTTTTTGGATGGGAAATCATCAAATGACGGGAGGGCGTGTCAGACTTTTACTGACTAAAACCCACCCGTGTTCCATCAGTTGCCCATGTGCCAGGGTCACGGTATCTCTTTCGAACAATCACGCGACCCCGGCAGGCATCGGTCCTAGTAGACCCCTACACTGCTGCTGACATCTCTTTGAGGCGCGCGTGGAACACTACGCGCCGTCGACCCGAGCCTGGTCCTTACCGGGCGGCGAGCTACCCATTGCTCGCCACCCGCAAGCTCGCGCCTGCGGTGGCCGGGAGTCCGCTATCGACTCCCGACGCCCGGGGCTTCTCCTCCTGCAGCGGCTAGGGACGTGAGGGCGCAGTGACTGCCACTCCCTCACGCGCCCCGCCTCCTCCTTCGCGAGCATTACTGCTTCGCAGAAGGAGGTGACGGCTTCCCATTCCCTCTCGCTCCGTACCATAGCTCGCACCAGGGCCGGACGCGAGAGGTCGCCGCCGCCGATCGCCTCCACGAGGACACGGCGGTGCCCCGCCCAGGCAGGGCACACCTCCACCGTATGCTCCACCGTGTCCTCCAGGCGATCCTTACAATGGAAACACCCGGGCGTATCCTCCGGCTTTATCCTGAACAGGAACCCAGCGAAGCACCCATGCCCGGTGAGAACCTGCGTCAGGCGGAAGGTGAGGACGCCGTGGCGCCTCTCTATCCACTCCTCAAAGAGGGGACTTACCGCCGCAATTGTGGCGTGCCCAGCGCTGGGTTGCGACAATCGTGTCGCCATGAGATCACACCGGAGCTCTGTACGCCGAGCCGCGATTTGTCGCGGCAGCGGAGTTTCGCCCCGGCGTTTCGCCTCCTCGCGCCACTCCCACATATGCGCGAGGACCTTTGCCTCCAGATCTCATGGCGGCACTCCGGCAAGGAGGCTCGCCGCCTCGCACGAGATCGTGCGGTATCCTCGGATTAACCGGATGGCCATGACCCTCTGGGCCGCACGCAACCGGCGCGCTGGGCGCAGACTCAATGAGGGCGCCCACACCGGTGCCCCGTAGAGGGCCATGGACCGCACGACCCCCGTGTAGAGCCTCCGGCAGGAGGCGTTTGGACCCCCCAGATTGGGCAGGAGCCGCTTTAAGGTAGCCCCAGCCCGCTCCAGTCTGGGAGCCAAACGTCGGAAGTGCTCGACGAAGTTCCACCGGCTGTCGAGGACAAGTCCCAAGTACTTCATCGTCGACTCGACGCCTCCTACCGTGAGTTGGGCACCCGCAGGTGGCTCGTTCCGAGGACCATGAAAACCCATGGCCTCGGACTTGTGCAAGGCCACCTTGAGTCCCAACTGCCGGATCCTATCGACGATTGTCGCAACCCCGCGTGTCATTAATTCGGCCGCCGCCTCGTACGACCTCCCCTGCGCTAGGACCAGCGTGTCGTCAGCGTAGCAAACCACTGCCTTACCCCTAGAGTGTAATTTAAACCCGCGTGGGACCGCCGGAGCCTCGCAGCGCCGGAGCCGTGACAGAAAGCATGCATGCTGCATGTTCGCCTGCATGCTGTGAGCTTGCTTGCTTGCTGCATGCTTGCTTGCATGCTGCATGCTTACTTGCATGCTGTATGCATGATGTATGCTTGTTTGCATGTCTGAATGCAGCGTGCTAACTATGATTTTTCTGTAATGTAATATATGAGTGTTTCAATTATTATGGATATGAAATGTATGCCAAAAGATGATTCTAACTGTAAAATTTCAGAGATATGATAGTTCTGCCTTTTAATGAGTATTGATATGAAATTATGCCAAGAGACGATTCTGACTGCGAACTTTCTGCGATATGATGGTTCTCCCTTTTGATTATTATGGATATAAAAATGCCTAAAGATGATTCTGACTTATAAAATTATGCGTTGTGAATGTATGATAAATGAGTGTATGCCAAACGATTTTCTGCGAAATGAAGTTTATGCTATCCGCTGTTATGCAAAATAATATTATGACGAAAAAAATTCTGCCATAAAGGGTGGACCCATTTTTCTTATCTGAATTAGTTTCAACATGAAATCCAAGACAAGTCACAATAGTATTTAAAGCATTTATTATTTCTGCATCATCATCATTTCATCCGAAAGACGTCCTCTGCTACATATGTAGGCCTCCCTAAAGAGCGGGGAGGGTGGGGGTTTGTGGCACAATCGTCACGCTGGGCAGGCATGTTGGCGATTTCAGTATGGTTTTAAAGATGCATAGAGAACACTACTGCCTATTTATTTAATAGGTACCATAAAAGGATCGTTCCTACTCTTCCTGTACTATCCAAAAGAGTAGAATGGTGCCCTGTGCCCCGTCATAAAACGTCAGTTGCACAACGACATTTTATTGTACTGGCTCCTCGCATTTATAACATAGTAAATAAAAAAATCAAAATTAGGAAACTCAACACAAATGAGTTAAGAAAGGTTATACTGCCCTGGCTGAAAAGTTTGGACTATGACGCCACAGAAAACTTAATTAAATGAAGAGTATCAATCACTCACACACACACACACACACACACACACACACACACACACACACACACACACACACACACGCACACACACATACAACACAACAGACACACCACTTCCCTTCCCCGTCGACCTTCACATTCAGACCGAGACACTACAACCAACACGTGCGAGCGCATACTGCCCGCCCATACAACACATTCAGTAAAATATTTTGTTGTTTCTTTTTTTTTTTATTATCATTTTTTTTTTATTATGCATGTTACATTACTTTTAATTTTAATATTTCTACTACCTTTGTTCCACTTTTTGATCTTTGTTAGCCATAAGTTACATGTTCCTTGTAATTAGGGGAAGACACTAGCTCCTGTAATACAGTGTACACTAGCGCAGCTAGAGCTAGGGAATTCATAAAAATATTGTACAAAATTTATGTCAATAAAGATTTATTTACTTTACTTTATTCTCTAGTACCTAAGTCTCTTAGTCGCCGTTACGACACCTACAGGAAGAAAAGAGTGGTTCTTAAGTCCGGAACGACAGCTTTTCGATAACTTATTCCAATCCAACGCCTATATTTTTGTCTTTTCCGTCATCACATTGCTAAAAGAAAGTTAAGACTTCCTCGCGGTCTTTAATCAATCATTGTTACGTACCAAACAAACCAGGTACCTAGTGATCAATGAAAGTAACTAGGAATAAAATAAGGTGGGATAAATAAGTAAGTTCTCTGTTACACAATCCAACAACGATCGTCTATACGAGTATATCGGAAGAGTCACGAGTATGGGATGTCAATTGGCAACGAAATAGAAGTGTGAAGTTGGCGCGCTTTACCGAAGTCTAGCCTGACGTTCGTGCAAGATGACAAGAGTGGCTAGAGCGGCAAAGTGCAGCTCTCTTGACCATCTGACATCGTGCGGTTAATAAGTATCTAGAAACTATCCAATGTTTCATTCTTGTCCTCTTCAACCCAGTAAAATGTTCAACAGTGAAGAATCCAGTTTCAATCAGCCTCTTGTCCTGCCATATATTTATTTTACATATATCTTCAATACTCTGTTACTAAAAATAATAATATTCTTATAATACCATGGGGTATTTCACGTTTCGCTCGCTCATCACGCGGTTAATCCTAAGAAACCAATTACTGTGGGTTTCTGTGACCGGTCGGCCGTTACCAACATGCTACGCTAATCCCGAGCAGTGTTTTCTTTGCAATATGTTTGTTAATTAATTAAATGAATACAGTGGTTTTGTAATGATTTTGTTTTAGATAGACTTATGCTTTTAAGTTGAATGATAAAATATCATAGATAAAAATGCTTTTGTCTTAATGCTTTTGCACCACAGCCACTTGAGCTCACTAGTTAAAATTTTAATATTTGGAATGGATTTTCTCTCTCTTTCTTTTGGATATTCGTACACCACCGGTATGTAGTCTCGAACATTTTTCGGGCATATTTTCAACTTTTTATGCGTGTGTCCCATAGAGCCGTTAACTTGAAAGAGATAAGAGCATCGCAGTTGACAGAATGCCATACTTACTTAATTATCTTGCTGTTGGTGGCGTGTGTGTTAGATCATGATCGGTTCCTTACAAAATGGTTGAGCTGGGGGGTATCGAACCTCGCGTGATCTTGAAAGGGCGCCGTGAGTCGAGAGTTGTCATCTCTTAACTGCCATGGGCTTATTTTTATCTTTTTATTTACACTGTTCGCACACTCTAAAGAAGCGACAACAATAATGTTCTCAGGATTTCGTAATACCTTGTTTTAAAAGAATTTCCTCGTTTTTCAACCGACGAAAAAAAACGGAGGAGGTTCTCAATTCGACGCGTATATTTTTTTTTTTTTTTATGTATGATCACGCATAACTTTTTACACAGTAGTCCGATTGCGACAATTCTTCTTCTATTGGAAAGGGTATACTCCCAAGATGGTCTCATATAAATTTGGAATACAAAATCGAACCCTAAGGGTTGGAAAACAGGGGATTATTGATTGTTCACTCACTGATTGTAACGTATAAACACGCATAACTTGTTACATAGTGGTCCGATTGTGACAATTCTTCTTTTATTGGAAAGGGTATACTCCCAAGTTGGTCTCATATAAATTTGGAAAACAAAATCGAACCCTAAAGGTTGGAAAACTGGGGATGATTGATTGTTCACTCACTGACACTCACAACTTTTTACATAGTGGTCCGATTGTGACAATTCTTCTTCTATTGGAAAGGGTATACTCCCAAGGTGGTCCCATATAAATTTGGAAAACAAAATCGAACCCTAAGGGTTGGAAAACAGGGGATTATTGATTGTTCACTCACTGATTGTAACGTATAAACACGCATAACTTGTTACATAGTGGTCCGATTGTGACAATTCTTTTATTGTTGGATAGGGTATACCTTGCCAAGTATTATTAGTACATTAAAGCCACAAAAAATCATAAAATAAAAACTTTTTAACAAAAAATTAAACCGCCGAAAAACTGAAAAGCATAAAATAATAAACCTTAAAATTTTGAGTCGGCGCTGAAAAATCAATGAACAAGGAACACTCAAAGCGCCGACTCATAATTTTAAGGTTTATTATTTTATGCTTTTCAGTTTTTCGGCGGTTTAATTTTCTTAATAGAGATCTCCATTTTGACTTCTTGGTGCCTGTAAATGGTGTATTTGAAATAAGTGATTTGAGTTTGATAAGCCCAGGGTTCTTTTTAAAGTATTGAGTGTTTCATATGATTTACAGTGAATCAATGTATGTTTACTTTACTACTATTCCAACAATACAAGAAACAAGAAGAAAACAAGTAAAAAAATCTAAATATTTGAGCGTTCAGTTATTCGATATCTACTTTCGCGTCCTGTCTACTATCCTGAATGATACCTATGAGAAGCGTCCTTTTGTCGTAGCTTCGTTTCTGTGCCAATAAAAGTACTTCTAGGTACATTTACTAGTAAAAGTTTCAATTTCGCTCACTCTCTCTTATTTTGAAACTTGGCGCACATGTAAAAGGATAATGTTCAATGACGGATTTAATGGCTTAAATCGACTGCGAGTAACTTGAGACCCAGGGTTGGGCTAAAATATTGGTATTACTGTGCCATTGCAGAGCACAGTCCTCCTTCTAACTTCCAGATTAGGCTAGGCAAACGACAGCTGCGTATGGTTACAGCAGCAATAACTGGCTATGGGTCGTTTAATAAACATCTATTTGTCATAGGAGCTACAGACAGTCCGCTGTGCAGGGCATGCATTGAGGACGACGAGACAGCAGCGACGTGCTTTTAAACTGCCCGGTGATCGCCACATACAGGGCCAAGTACTTCGGTTACCCAGGTACCCTACGTCAGATAGTCAGCAACATCAAGGCTTTGCTGGCCTTTCTCGAGGAGCTGGGGTGGATCGAATAACCGATTTCCCATCCGTACGCAAAATACGCGCTCAGACGTGGAGTTGCGGACACCAGTCCGTTTTACCTATTACCTAACTAACAGATTATTCAACAAGACGTCTAGTCCAACTTTTCTAAGCTGAAAACCTAATAAAAGACAAAGCTTTATATTTCTTCTCTTCTCCAAACGACAATAATCATCAAATTACTGTTCATTGCCAAATAATTTAATTCAACATCTAAATTTTAGACAGCAGTAAGTATAATTACTTTTCCTTTGATAGACCTAATGATGTCCCGCTAGAGATATGCGATGAATAAGATTCCGATTAAGGCCTCAACAACGAGCGTCCTAATTAAATATCCTCTCAATACCGAAAGTTAATTAAATTATGCTAATTAATATTTGGTTTTAATGTTGATAAGTTGTTACTCGACGTTTCCTGTATATTTTCATTAACATTGTAAGTTTTTTGGAAGGAAATCTTATCACGACTTCATATTTAAATAAAAGTAAGGGCAAGCCCGCAAAACTTTAAAGAGTAGTAGTTAGATAAACACTATAGATGTTATTTATCCAAACATATTTCGCACATTTTCTTTAATGTAAAAATCAACGTAGATTCAAAAACTTATTACAAAAAAAACTTCCGAAATAAACAGTGAGTTGGCACCATTCGCAAAACAAAAATGATATCCATCCGTAATTGCCAGAAATATTGCAGATAATACATGTTTCAAAAAAACTATACAGACAAATTGAGGACCACCTCCTTTTCAACCGACTTCAAAAAAAGGAGGAGGTTTCTCAATTCGACCGTATATATTTTTTTGTTTTTTTTTTTTTTATGTGTGTTCACCGATAACTTCGTCGTATATGGACCGATTTTGATGATTCTTTTTTTGTTGGAAAGGAGATATCCCAAGGGTGGTCCCATGATAAGGAAACTAGGATCTGATGATGGCATCCCAGAGAAGTCGAAGGGAACCTTCGAAAATCGTAGTGGCGACTAGTGCGTTTTTTATTTCTTTCATTAATTATCTTAAAGCACTACTATTTAATGAAGGTCTGAAGTTGATCTGATGATGAAGCCGAAAGACAGTCGAGGGAACTCTTCAACGACTTACAGCAATTACGCGGTGTTTGGACTTAATTCATTTCTATTGATGAGAACTTTGCACCCATATGGGTTATAAGTGCCATTACAGGTCTGATGATGGAGACCATAGACAGTTGAGGGAATTCCTCAACGATTTACAGCAGTTCCCTATTGTTGGGGTTACTTTATACGGTTCAAAGTGCCAATTTAATCACTACTATTTAATTAAGGTCCGGAGTTGATCTGATGATGGAGCCAAAAGACAATCGAGGGAACTCCTCAACGATTTACAGCAATTACCTGGTGTTTGAACTTAATTCATTTCTATTGATGAGAAAGCTCCCATAAGGCTTATAAGTACCATAACAGGTCTGATGATGGAGACCATAGACAGACAGTCAAGGGAATTCCTCAACGATTTACAGCAGTAGTAAAGTATTAAATTTCACCTGGCGATTAGTGGTATAGGAATTAATGCGGGTAGATACCATAACTAAAAAGTAAAAAATAAAAACTTTTGACAAAAAAAAAACCGACTTCCTCAAAAACACTAGAAAGTGAAAAATAACTTTAATTTCGGAAGTCGGTGGCAAAAAACTCAAATACAGATCCTAAGACACCGACTTCCGAAATTAAAGTTATTTTTCACTTTCTAGTGTTTTTGAGGAAGTCGGTTTTTTTTTTGTCAAAAAGTTTTCGAACTCTATTATATACTACGATCATTTAATATAACTTCAATCATTCATATAATATAACTTAAAAATATTCATTTTTGCCATCCTCAAAAATGTAAACAATGCTAAAAATATCTCAAAGAAATATAAAGCATTTTCAAAGTTGTTTTATACATAAAATACGCCATTAATACCAGTTTGCTTGCTACTACGAGCACCATTAACCAACCCGTTTCCCTTAATTATCCTATAAAACTTAAGGGTCAATAAAGTACTGGCTTAATTTTCTATGACTCCAGAATTTACTTAGAAAACGCTGGTTTTCAAGGATTATTCAGAGCCTTGGGAAGATGACGATCGGAATGAGCTACCATTAATTTTTGAGTCTATGTCGTTTGTTATGACGCTTGCAAGGAAAATTCGCACGAATTTATGTAGAAATGGGACAAGAATAAAAACGGGCTTCCTATCGCTTTGTACGTACACTGAGCAAATGAGAGCTAGATCGATAAAAGTTAAACACGAGTCAAAGTATCAAAGTGTTACATCATCAAAAAAAATAACCTACTGAAGCTATACAAAGGCATCTACATGAAGGAGGTAAACACACATGGTCTTCATGTCAAAGCGTACATTAACAGGAGTCAATTTAACGTCCTCAACGCGCTAGCATCAAGAATATTTTCTCTCGAGCTTATTAGTCGATTTGCGCGAATTTACTCGCCTAAAACGGGCGAATAAACACTTTTAAATAATATAATATTTTCTTTAGGCGATTACCAAGTATGTTGACTCAGCTTCCAGTCTTACCGGATGCAGTGGAATACCAGTATTCTATTAACATGGAGTTTCTACTCAACCCAGCTACTGGGCTGGGGGTGCTGACTCGTATACAAAAGTGGTGAAAAATAATAAATACCGGATTAGAATCATAAAACATTCACATGGTTACAAAAGTTTCACGGGCTTACGGTCAGTAGATACGCTATGGCCAGAAAGGACAACATCAATATTAGTAGTAAGTAGTCAGTTTAGTCGTTCTGAGAATTAGCTTTCATTGCGGGGGCAATGATTCCAGGATAACCGAGTGTGATGGACGAGGCGTCGGGCAACACGCAGTCCGCCAAATCCAAGCCAATTGATGCTTCTCGTTCACCTCAGCCAAAATGAGTGAGCCATTTTCAGTCATATGATTGTAATTACAAGAACAAGATAAAACTCGGCTCGATTATCATTGGGTTAGTGCCTGGTTGCCCTCGTTCTGCTTCCACCCGAACAGTAATCCTACTAATTTTGTAAATGTGAATGTTTGTGAAATTGTCTGAATGTATAGATATTTGTTACTCTTTCACGCATAAACTTCTTAACGGATTTGGATGATATTTGGCACGCAGATTGATCATACTCGAATTAGCACATAACGTATTATCCTTGTAATATGTCCCCTTGGGATAATTTCTGACCACCACGCGGGTGAAGCTACTGGCTAAAGCTAGTCTCTATTATCCCATTTTATCAGATAAAATAGCAGTTGTAGAAAACATGAACAAGAGGAATCAGTACTTACCCTTTTTAATTATCCCAGTAAAACAACAATAGTTAATATTAGGTCTTTACCTATGAAATTGCCGTTCTGCAGTACTGGCCATTTCAAATCAAAATAATTTTTCTTTGTCTAAGAATTCTGTACGCTGCCAGACTAGACCCCGTACAATACGATTTCAAGTGCGCAGTGGAAGAGTTATAATCGTGGGGCTCTAGAGACAAGAGTGGCTAGCGTACTGTCCGCCGTACGCGGAGCAGACAATACAAGTACAAGGTACAATATACAAACAAAGGCACTTACCTCATGGTTGAAGGACACTGCTCTGGTGCCAACCTGGAGTTCTGTGTGTAAGTGAGTGTATGTGTATCGTGTCGTGACGTTACGAGTATTCTTCAGGTTAGATTCCGCTTCCAATTAGGCTGGAGACGATCACAGCATGCGGTCTTCAAATCACTCATCCCAACAGCGTCACACTTTGCTTAACCTTCAAACTATTTATCGAAAATATGTCCAAAACCCGTGTTATTTCTTCAAATTGGGGGTTATTACAATTAATACAATTGGATCACGACTAATTGTCACAAACGGATCGATTTAAAGGGATTAATTTCAACAAAAGCGTCGCGGGCGTCTCAAAACGCGACGGGCCTCATTTTAGCGGCAAATCGACAAGAAGCTGTCAAGTGTCAACGTCAAACTGACAAGTTAGATGTCACTTCGTTACACGCGCATTCCGTTAGGCGCACAGATAATAATCGGGACAGAACATCTACCCCCCCCGGACGGGCCTTCCCGTCCGCTAATCACTTGGCAATCCCGACAAGGTTGCGTTTTATCAGTCCACCTGACGCGCTGCTGGAGGATGTGCAAATACTCCAAGCTCCAACGCTTGCAAAAACTCTGAGCGAGCTGCTGCACCAACCGAAACCGAGATAGCCAATTTTGGCTCACATCGACAAAAGGGTGCTCCGGCAGGGCGGCAAGTGGCTGTCAAATCAAAAAATGGCCCGGGGTCAGGGCCTCCAAGACGTTCGGGTCCGAAGACAGCGGGCACAATGGACGCGAGTTCAACACAGCTTCAATGCGGCAAAATACCGTAGCTAACTCCTTAAAGGTGGGAACGGTGTCTCCCAACAATCTGCGCCAGAGTCCCTAACCGCCTTCACCGCGGCCTCAAAATACCCCCCCAATGGGGGCAGGCTGGCGGGTCAAACAATAACAAACAACAAACAACCAAACAACAATTTAATGGCCCTCCTTAGGCAACAAAAGGGAGTGACGGACCCCATAAGGAAGGCTAGAGTGACTCAACCGTCAACAACCAAACAACAAAAGACCCGTATCGACCAAAAGGGGTTCAACTTACTAACGGCTCCCGACAATTTCCAAAACTCTCGCTGCAGAATGGCCAACAGCGCATTGCAACCGGCATGCGAGTTCATAATGTGACGATCAGTCACCAACAATTCAACAACAGAAAAACAATTCAACAATTTGTGGAGGGAGCCAAATCGACTCAACAAACTCAGGGTCCTTTGTTCCAACAGCGAGCACCTTGAGCCCGGGCAAAGGACCCGACATCAAGACTGGCGATCGAGGCCAATCATCCTCGGGATGAGTCAGCCAGTCTGGTCCCCACCATAGGGGGTAAGCAAACAGGCGGGGTGCCATGCACCTACGTGAGGCCACGGCGCCTGGGTTCAAATCTCCAGGCAAGGGCCTCCAAATCAAAGGCGTATCAAAATTTTGAATCTGGGACACTCGGTACGCAACAAAGACCTCCAAATAGTGGACGGACGTCTTCAACCAACACAAAACAATTTGACTGTCCGTCCAGGCGTAAGAAACCCGAATGTCCACAGTTCCACCCAAAGTGTGAGCAACGTGGTTCAATAGACGCACAAGACGCGCCGCCCCTGACAATTCAACTTAGGGGTGGTCAGTGTCGTCCGGAGGGGGGCCACCTTGCTCTTGGCCAAGACCAGTGACAAATTCACCTGGCCTGTGCGCAGACGGTGCGCAGACAAACAACAGCTGCATAACCGTGCGGAGACGCATCACAAACAAGGGTAGCAGAGTAGCTCCCAGGGGGGAGGATAGCGCGGGGTAACACGACCTCGTTGACTGCAGGGAGTGCGGATACAAATTGGAGCCTATCTTCCAACAGGGTTTCCCGAATTGGCTCGTCCCAGCCAAGTCCCGCAGTCCAAAGGCGCTCAAGAAAACAATTTTGCCCAAAACAATACAAACAAAACAACAAAACAATAGACAAAAGGCAACCCTGGACTCCCATGTCCATAATGACACGGACCACAACAGAGTCCCCCGTGGGCCCCCAGACCTGACCGATGCCATTGCCAACAAAACCGTGTCGATCTGAGGGGTACCTTAGCGGGGCAGGCGCCAATGTCCTAACAATGCCTGGGCGGCGACCGATCGCCGCACACCCAGGCTCCGCACCCAAGCTCAAGTCCCTCGCGACGAGGATGGAGGCCAAACTCCTCGTCCGCGCGGTGTCCCGAGCCACGCGCCATCGCTGGATGGGCATATCCCACCGGAGGCCTGAATGGCGGGGAGCGTGACTCCAACCGGGGACGTTCCGCCAAAGGAGGGGAGGGAAGGCGGTGCTGGTCTGGCCAGCGGTGCCTAGCAACAATTGCGTAATCGCCTTTACGCGGGGAGACCAAATGGCGGTCGCGCGGCTCCCGATCAACTTGCGCGGGGGGTGGAGTGCGGCGCTCAAAATTGCGGGCCTCTCCCCGGTTCTGAACCGGCGAGGCAGAAGCCCGGTGACCAAGTCCATGGTACCCCCCCGTACGCGAACCTTCATCAGAGGCTGGTCTGCCAGCGTGGTTCGCGTTAGCGCACAATATGTCCAAATGGGACCCCCCACAAATTCTACAAGGGCGGGGGTTGGGGCAGTCCCGATGGAAGTGAGCCCCCAAACAAGAGAAGCACAGGCGGCGTGCATTGGCAATTCGGCGGCGGGCACTCACGTGCAACTTCAAAAAGGCCGCGCAAGTTGCCATGCCATGCCCCGTGTCCCTACAAAACTCACAACCAGGACGACTCTGGGTGCCAGCAAAACGAGCGGCGGGGCGACCATCAACAGGCCCGCGAGCCCTAGTCCGTCCCTGGTCTCGTGGCCGGGAAGACGGCTGGCAAGACTCAGTGGCAACGCCAGAGTTGTCCACAAACCGACACTCATCCTCCAAAAATTGGACGAGGTCATCAAATGGGGGGAGATGTGTGACACTATCCCCACCATACTTTTGCTCGAAACGAGCCCTCAAATCGGCAGGAAGCCGTTGCAGCACAACATGTACCAAAAAGTAAGACCATTGGTCCACCGGCAAGTCCAATTGCTTTAAAGCGTTGGTCGCTGCCACCAACGGGTTCAACAGGTCAGTACGCAATGCTGACAAACTAGTAATGACCGGTAACCCCAAAATCAATCCAATATGAACGTCAGCCAAACAACGTTTATTTTGGTACCGCCGGGTGAGTAGTTCCACAGCGGTAGGGTAGGCTGAGTCAGTCAAAGACAGATGCTGCACCAAGGCTCGGGCCTCACCTTCCAGGACGGACAACAAATAGGCCAACTTTTGGGCGGGTCTGAGGTCCGAGCGTGCATCAACCAAACTTTCAAACAGGTTTTGGAAACTTAACCAGTGGTCCAGACGACCGTCAAAATGTGGCAGTTCCAAAGTAGGCAGTCTACTCAATAGTCCGGGACCTGAAACAACCGAGGTCTCCGGTTTGACCTGGACAGGTGTCCGGCTCTCCAATATTTCCCGAGCACGTTGACCAATGACATCCCCCAGGTCCAAGATCTGGTCGTAGTCAGCAAGGACCTTGTCACGTGCTGCCTGATCCAGCACTTCCAAATCCACTTCACAAATGTACTGGTTGTAGCGGGTGAGCAGAGCATCAACGTTGCCGAGTCTCAAGTTCAACTGCTCGAACCGAGCAAGAGTGATCCCCTCAAGATCCTGGCGCTCAGCGGTCGCTGCAGCTGAAGCGAACCACCGCAGCTGTGTGGTCAATCCACTGATTGCCTCTCTCACCGCTTTGTATGCCATTGCACAAACAATACAATTCAATATACCAAACAAAATAATTAAGTAACAAAGTTCAAACAATATATTACAAAATAACTACAATCAAACTACCAAACTGACTAATCAGCAACTCAAGAAATAACATTAAATTGGTTTCAATTCAATTCAACAATAAACTTTTATTTTAATTCAAACCCAATATCAACGTTCAAAATTCTATTTCACAATTCAATTCAAATATTCAAATTCCAATCCAATTCCAAATGTTAAGTTCACAAACCACTTTGTTAATGGTACAACAATAATAATCCTTTATTCCAACTCAAAACAATGGTAATACTAAAAAATGCCAATAATTTTTCAAATATTAATTTTCACAAATAACCATATCAATGGTACAAACTCAATATTTTAATGTCTTCCTGACATTCAATACAACAGAGGTCAAATAACAACAACAAGAGGTTATAGCATAGCTCACTCTAACCAACTCTGAAGCATATATGCAAACCTGGTTGACCCCCGGCAATATGAGTTACTCGACTCAATAAATTCCAAATTATTTCAAACAAACAATTAATTACCGATAACAAATATTTACAGCGAATTACTACTTCCCTTATAGAGACTGCCAAGTAATTAGCCTACTGTAAAATTACCAATTTGGTGGTTTTGTAGGTTAAAACCACGCCTCTGCATACCAAAATGTACGCTGCCAGACTAGACCCCGTACAATACGATTTCAAGTGCGCAGTGGAAGAGTTATAATCGTGGGGCTCTAGAGACAAGAGTGGCTAGCGTACTGTCCGCCGTACGCGGAGCAGACAATACAAGTACAAGGTACAATATACAAACAAAGGCACTTACCTCATGGTTGAAGGACACTGCTCTGGTGCCAACCTGGAGTTCTGTGTGTAAGTGAGTGTATGTGTATCGTGTCGTGACGTTACGAGTATTCTTCAGGTTAGATTCCGCTTCCAATTAGGCTGGAGACGATCACAGCATGCGGTCTTCAAATCACTCGTCCCAACAGCGTCACACTTTGCTTAACCTTCAAACTATTTATCGAAAATATGTCCAAAACCCGTGTTATTTCTTCAAATTGGGGGTTATTACAATTAATACAATTGGATCACGACTAATTGTCACAAACGGATCGATTTAAAGGGATTAATTTCAACAAAAGCGTCGCGGGCGTCTCAAAACGCGACGGGCCTCATTTTAGCGGCAAATCGACAACAAGCTGTCAAGTGTCAACGTCAAACTGACAAGTTAGATGTCACTTCGTTACACGCGCATTCCGTTAGGCGCACAGATAATAATCGGGACAGAACAAATTCTTATTTCAAATTTATTTTATTTTAAAAACATGGATTTTTTTTTTCCAAAAGTAGTCATTTGTTTATTGATTAGTGTTACATTTTCATCGCATTTCAATATTTTTCGTCATCATGGATACGTTAAAAATTCGAGTTATTATGGAATATGAGTACCGTCGTGGCAGCAACGCGGCACAAGCGGCACGCAACATCAACGACGTTTACGGAGCTAATACTACAAACCAACGCACCTCCTGTTATTGGTTTGCTCGCTTCCATTCTGGAAATTTCGACCTGAAAAATGAACCTCGCGGTCGTCTGAAGACTTTGGTCGACAATGACGAATTAAAGGCGATTGTGCAAGCTGATGATACACAATCTACGGCTGAATTAGTAGCAGCTTTCGACGTTAGCGTCAAAACAATATTGGTCCATTTGCGTCTAATTGGCAAGGTAAAAAAGCTTGACAAATGGGTGCCCCACGAACTCAATGATCGCCAGCGCGAAGTACGCGTCGAGACGTGCCTTGCACTGCTCAACAGACACACAAATGAAGGAATTTTGAACCGCATTGTTACCTGCGATGAAAAATGGATTCTGTTTGATAATCGCAAGTGCTCAACAAGTTGGTTGTATCCTGGTTCAGCACCTAAACAATGCCCTAAACGAAAACTTACCCCTAGAAAAGTGATGGTCACTGTTTGGTTGTCTAGCGCCGTTGTGATTCATTACAGCTTCTAACCAAACGGGGTGAGCATTACTGCAGATGTGTACTGTGAAGAAATGAACTCAATGATGGAGAAGCTGGCACATCCTCAACCAGCATTGGTCAATCGCTCGTCTCCGCTGCTCCCGCACGACAACGCGCGACCTCATACTGCACAGCAGACGGTCTCCAAGTTGCAAGAACTGGGGTTGGAAGCTCTCCGTCATCCGCCCTACTCACCAGACCTTGCCCCTACAGACTACTACCTTTTCTAGAATATGGATAACTTCTTGGCGGGAAAAAATTCAATACCCGAGAGGCAGTACAAAATGCCTTTGAAGAATTTGTTGCCTCCCGTCCAGATGATTTTTTTAAGAAGGGCATCAATAAACTGCCACTGCGTTGGCAAACATGCATTGATTGCATGGGTGATTATTTCGATAAATACAAAGAAAAAATACATGAAAAAAATTCGTTTATTTTTTTTCATACAAAACGGCATTTTCATAGGTAAAGACCTATTATAATAACAAATTTTATAAAAATGACACTAAATATGACAGTGAATTTATCACAACACAAAACACTGTTGGGTTTATATGTTACTTCAAGTTAAGAGACGTTTAAACGTCAAAAAATATACGCTCAAGCTGACATTGGCCATTACATAGCACTAAGCAACGTTTATAAATAAAAATCCCAGTATTATTAGAATGACTGCAGTTTCTGAGCTCAACAATAATGTTACTGGAGTACAAAACAGTATACAACAAAAATCTTACTAAAATAAAATCTAATCAGTACTAGGAAACCATGATACAGCAAGTGGTGTCATTTGGACAGTCAGTAGCTTCCGTGAACCTGACGATTTTGTTGCAGGGATCCCCACCACGGATGCAAATTCCGCCACGCTTCTCGCATCTTGTTTCTTTCACTGATGCTGGAAAATATAAATACTTGATTTAGTTGAAGTGTCATAAATGTGATTGTGTGATGTGATTCTGATACATCTGCCTATGCTTTTCCTAACTCGGCTTCAATTCTAATCAGGTGCAAAAGAATACCAAATTTAACATAGAGCGACTTCCTTTCTTACCTCTTCAACCCAGTATGTAGGTCAATACCCTTTAATAAGACTGGCTGTCAGAGTTGCGGGGTTCTGACGACGCGTAAGGACAGTCAAAGGTCTTCGAATGACAGCAGAGACCAACTGAATAACATTATTTCTGAAAGTTCACTCAAAGAGGGTCTCCCATCCAAGGACAAACCACGGGAAGCTTAGCTTAACCTTATCGATCGATCCGTGCGGATGTTATGACCAGTGATAGGATATTCGGATGCATATTTACCTAATGTTACTATTTAGCTGTGAAAGCACGGAAGCGGCTTCGTATTTTTAATAAAGCCGGGTTGCTTGGATCTTAATATTTATTTAAAAGTAATGTTTAACCCCAGATGCAAATACATATGTGTGTAGGGTGGTATGTGTTAGTTAAAACAAAACAAAAAACACGGTATAGAGTTAAAACAACACACAATACACGGTAAAAACGCGCATTCCATATTAGCCAACATTTCAACTTTCGGATGCATATTTACCTAATGTTACTATTTAGCTGTGAAAGCACGGAAGCGGCTTCGTATTTTTAATAAAGCTGGGTTGCTTGGATCTTAATATTTATTTAAAAGTAATGTTTAACCCCAGATGCAAATACATATGTGTGTAGGGTGGTATGTGTTAGTTAAAACAAAACAAAAAACACGGTAAAAAGTTAAAACAACACACAATACACGGTAAAAACGCGCATTCCATATTAGCCAACATTTCAACTTTAGGTGAATATCATCTGAATATCCGATCTCTAGTTATGACATAGCCACAAGCTCAAGTATGCATGTGAAAGGATAATTTTTATGAAAGGCACATCGACAAAAAAAAAAACGAAAATTCGAAGACATGTGACATCTACCAACCCGCATTGGGCCCGCGTGGTGGATTATAGCCCACTCCCTCACTATCACCGAGAGAGAACATTATTGGCTGCTGATGATGACTTTTAAACATACATGAACTGAAATGCTTTTGAAAATCAAAATTAATTAGTATAGTTTAGCATTGCTGTGTATATGTGCAACTCCATGTTCAAGCATTTTGCTTGTGGCAGGAAACGCGATGATTTTAAACCATCAGCTCTTTAAGGAAGGCCAGCATCAACATGAACTACTGTAATATATTGATACATGTAAACACTGGCCAATCAGGCAATGGCAACCATTAGGCCGACCTTGATGGAAAATTACTTACTACTTCCCTTACCCGGGAATCGAACCCAGAACCTCATGCTCAGCTTCAGCGCTTGTGCTTGCTTTCGTGGAAAGTTTTTAGAAAACATTTATTGTTAAACTGTATAATTTATTTACTATCTATACTTAATATTATAATTAATGTATTATTATTGTATTTTTTAATTATTGAGTTTACTAACATAGGCTAAGTTCTTACTAACACTCTATGGATCTCTGGTCTGAAATAAAATTTTGAATTTGAATTTGAATTTGAATTATAATGCTGAAGAGTTTGTTTGTTTGTTTGGTTGAACGCGGTAATCTCAGGAACTCCTGGTTCAGATTGAAAAAATATTTTTGTATTGGGTAGCCTATTTATTGATAAAGGCTATACAACATCACGTTACAGTCAAAAGGAGCGGAGCAGCAACGAAAAATGGACGAAAACTGGCAGGCAATTCGATGCGACGGGAAGGGTCAGGGGAGCAAAAATTTCGCGCGGACGAAGTTGCGGGCAGAAGCTAGTGTTAATTTAAAAGTAAATTAATAATGCACTCACATCCATAACAGCACTCAACTCCTTTACTTTGCTGTTCAAGACATAATCCTTTTTGTTCCGCTAGAGATCCTGCGGGACAGTCAGCTGCAATGGTGCACCGACCTCCTCGCGATGTACACGGATGTTCATCATAGATTGAATCTAGTACCTTTACTGTAAATAAAAACATTGATATTTGTTAGATAATCTTACTATGTTATTGTAGGGCATGGCAGTAAGCATTCATTTATTGGATTAATGCAGTGTTATGGTGTGTCAGCGTATACAAATCTAATTTGTGGGAACATGAATGTATGATTGACACCCTTGCGCCATCTCATGTTCTTAACACGGGTTGAAACGCTCGGGCCATGGGGCCCGAGTGCGCGTCTCCTTTTTAAGGAAATCTCTCATTGACTGGTCGACACTTCACGTGACCAGAAGGCTGGGTCATTCTTTGGCCAAAGAATTAGCATTGCCATTCAGCGTGGCAATGCTGCCAGTCTTCTGGGCACGTTTCCAGATGACAGTGATGCGGACGAGTACTTCGACGCCTAAATGTCCATTGTGTTTGTATTTATTTGTATAGTTAGTTATTTATTTTATTTTTAATGTTATTTAATATTGTTAGTATGAAAATAAATAAATATTTTTGTATATCGACCAAAAATCAACTAGAATCTATAGTTATAATAAAGTTGCAGAGTTTGTAAAATGTATGATTTCAGTAATTTGGAGGATTCCAAATGTAGACAGAGAATACTATGATACATGTCGCCTACGCCCCAGGACGACATATAGTTAGTCACTATACGTCGTCCTGGGGCGCTATCCCGGCATTTCTTCTCACATTTGCCTTGTAAATACATTTTGTAAGCCGTCCTTTTGCAGTGGTGGCCCAGTGGCATCAGCCCTGACTTGAAAGTTGTACGTCGTGGGTTCAAACCCAAGCAGGCACTTTGTGTAAATTATTTCATAACCACTGCTCTCAAAACGGTGAAGGAAAACATCGTGAGGAAACTGGCATGTCTTAGATCCAAAAATTCGAAGACATGTGACATCTACCAACCACCCGCGTGGTGGATTATGGCCCACTCCCTCTCGATGAGAGGAGGCCTGTATCCTAGCTATGGGAACATTATAAGCTGATGATGTAATCAGTATTTTACTAAGAACTTTGTGTAGTTGCCAAGATTGTTTCATATAGTTTTTTTTTTAATTGTGAGATCTCCCATATGAAAGTGACTCACTCAAATTTAAATGCATAAATAGTCATGCGACAAATAAAATACTTTGTCATTGAAGTTGCCAAATAAGATAATCATAATGCCAATCATAACAGAATTAAACATCAATTAACTTCAAAACGAACTCAACTAATTCCTGTGACAAAAACTTACTTCAACCTTATTCTAAAGTGTTATAGCTAAAAATCGAAGTGGAAATGATAAACGATCATGAAACGCAACTTGGTGAGTCATGACCGAATGCGGCCATCGGAGTCTATTGTGAAATGATTGTAGATGATACTCCGACGAGTATCAATAGATTCTCTATGTATTCGATTAAGATGATTGGCAATGTTGACTCAATGAGCGGCATTGATCGTGTTTGCTGTCTGTACAGGCGTTATACGTGAACGAGGCATACAATAGAGTGATGATACATCTTGGAATCTATTGCGTATAGAATACGGAGTGGTCTATTAAGGATATACAATTTATACGATTTGGTTGTGGACTTTAATTGGTCTTGTTGATGTTGTAAAAAAGTATAATGGTAGAGTAATATGAATCAAGACTAATCGTCTTATAAATATTTGGCAATCGTTGTTGTATGATAAGAATATAAGTTATGAAAGCCAATTAAAAATAAATGCTCAGTCTGTCCATTAAATTTAACGCAATAATTGGCAATTTCTACAATAATTGGAAATTCGAATTTAGATTCCTTGTCAGCACGAGATAACTAAGAGTTTCAGTAACACTCTAATCAATACAAAGCTCACTGTGTTTATAAACTTTGCAAATATAGTCTTATTTCTGAGACTAATATTT
This sequence comes from Aporophyla lueneburgensis, assembly GCA_932294355.1. Lineage (NCBI taxonomy): Eukaryota > Metazoa > Arthropoda > Insecta > Lepidoptera > Noctuidae > Aporophyla > Aporophyla lueneburgensis. The sequence continues at coordinate 31,365,258 of OW028737.1, read as the reverse complement.
TGAAATCAACATGTTGTAATAGCGCAGTGATTAAGAGGCGGAAGGTCAAGCAGAAGTTCGCCAGTTCGGTTCACGTCGATTGCATTACGGACGAAAATTTAGTGCAAGCACAAGCTTGGATGTATTTTTCTTATAACTTCTGGTTACTTCTACAACCATATAATAATTCTAGTAACAAACAAGGACATCATTTAGTTTTCAAACATTTGTTTTCAAAAATAGCCTGCCACAATAAAAATAAAATATACCTATTTGCTTAGGGATATAACACCCTTAATATTTTTAACCACTACCACAGCAAATGTTGGTATCATAATAATTTTATAATACCCTCCATTATATCATCGGCAATACCTGTTTGCGTCTTTAAACGAATGTCCAAAATATTGTTGGCAAAAATATAATTCTAATTATTGGTTGGTACTATCGAACTAAACCAGTACACAGGTTAATTACAGTCTTTCGTAAACATATTAAATAAAAAACAAAACAAAATGTCATTTCCAAAAAGAAAACAACGCATTTTTTGACCGAAACTTAAATTTTTGGATACAAAATTCATGATTTCCTTTCAAACCAAAAAAGTAAGCACCAAACTCATAAAACAACAAAAACAAATTCATACTCACAATCATCACTAGCATTTGTATTTGTCACTCCAGCATTTACAACTCCTAGTACACACAGGACAACGACTAACATGTTGCTACACATGATGACACTTATATGTATATGCACGACCACACTCCCGCTGATATCGACACAGAATGAGCCATCGGTATTCCAACCACGTGTGTTTTAAATAGCACTGCAACTGTTATGTATGTCAATAATTACGGAGTTTCCAGATAGGATGTACATGAAGTTCTCAACAATAATATTGTGATTGGAGCAATGTTGACTGGAGTTATCAGTTCTTGGGTTGAGTAGTTGTTGTTGTACCAACTGGATGTAGTTTGTTGACATAGATTGTTTTGCATCTGAATTCCTCTTATCTTTTTAAGCAACTGCCAAGGTAGGGTTATGTTTTTCGTGCGTGTCTGGTATGTATGTTTGTTTGTAAATGTATTTATAACCTCGTATCTGCCAAACGGCTGGTTGGATTTCGAAAGTTAAGGTATTGTTATAATCGTCTTAAAAATCCAAGTGTCCGTTCGAAAATAGAAATAAAATGGCGGATTTTTGGCGCGAAGCAGTAATACGTTAATCAAAAAAATATATTACCAAACCTATCGAGTAAGGTCTAAGCTCGACCCAATTGGAAATTATAAATCGAAAAATTAATGGGTTCCACTTGCTACTAAACTTGATGCGGGTATTTAACTTAGGCTATCAGCTCATAATATAGTCTGGTAAACCGAAGTAGTGTTTACTTTGTTTATAGTTTAAGTTAAATTTGTATTCTGTTCTCGATTTTGTTTCGGTCTTTTTAAAGCATTGCTTTTAATTACCTTTTTATATTCTGCTTCTTCGTTTTATAGGTTAGCAAACTATTTTAAAACAATTGGTAGTTTTTAAAGTGCTGTTTTTTATTATAACCTTTTATCTGTTACTTTTACTAGCCCTTCTTAGGCTTGTAATCTCTTTTACGAATTCTCGGTTTCATTAACGGGCTTAGACTTTTTTGACTTTGTATATTTTCGTTTTAGTTTTATTTCATCTTTACCAAAATACTTAGTTATTCTGAAACAAACTTGTAAATGTAAAAATTTATATTTTCCTTATGTAACATTGCTTTTTTTAAATATTTGCTTAAAGAAAAAATCATTTCAAAATATAAAAGTCCTTAAATATCATATTTTAATGTAATATCTCTTCCTTAGTTGTAATTATCACACTTGCTACATTCATTTGACAGTGAAAAATCTTTTCGTTTTGCGACATTCCGCAATAAAAAAATAAAAAAAACAATAAACTTTATTAACTTTTTTAAATGTAATGATTAATTATTAAGGATAAAAATAATATTTAAAAAATATTTTTTGAATTGCTCTGAGTAAGAATGGCTTTCATAATGACAACATTCTTTGCGTTATTTACGTGCATACAGCATGAAGCAATAGCATGAGCAATATCCTTCAAAATTGCCTGGTCCGAATACAAGTATATTTAGAACTTGCTGTTGCCTGCGACTTCGCCCGCGTGGCTGTCGGGAATAATCCCGCGGGAACTTGCTACTGAGACAAAAGCGTATGTTACTCCTTATAACATCGTCTATTTGCTAGTGAAAGTGCCATCCAAATTGGTCCAGCCTTTTTGGAGATTAGCCGTAACAAACAGATAGACAAAAATTATGAATACAGTTTATTTTGTTATATGTAGGTACCTTATAGACTTATTATTCATTTATTAAAAAGCTGTTATTTTGACGTTACAAACACAGATACTTCAATTTTAGATATATTGTATCTATTTTGATATTTACTTTCTTAGAATAACATTCAGAAACCAGAAAAAGTTTGTGTCCATTGCAAAAGTGTCAAGAGAAATTTGTACCATATATTGTGTAAGTATACTACCAATATTGCATGTATGTTCTTCAACATTTTGCAACCGAATAAACGCGACCACATAATCAAAGTGACCTCCAAAACGAATGAGGGCTCCCAGCATGGTTTCATTATGACATAGTTTCAGCTCAGCACCCGTATAGATCAACAGTGACATAATTGTGGAGTGTAATCCCTTATCGTTGGTGACTGATGGAACCCGCATCTTGTATCACCTGAACTGAGTGATTAATGACCAGCACTGTTGGTTTGTGTGCGAGCGAGACAGATGTTTTTATAAGGGTGGAAGTAGTGACGGTAGTAGGTCGTTGAAAAGCGATTTCTGATGAAGATGGCGTTTCGTGGCTTTATTGGAAGATTTCATTAAATAGAGTTGGAGGTTAGTCTGATGTGACACACAGAATGTATTATTTTGAACGTCGTCTGTTCAAGTCGGATAATAATCTAGAATTTAATAAAGATTTTTTATTCGATAAAGTTTTAGGTAAAGCTTTAAATATTTGGCATTACTTATTCATTGGCAAGGTAATGTCTAGCAAAACTCTTACTGAATCTGAAGAAATCCGAATTTTCAATACTATTGTAGCACTAGGTAGATATTAACTTTGACTGCATTTATTATTACGTATTTAACAGGACCTATTGTGTTGTTGTAAGACAAAAGAAAAGTTTAAATGTTATCAAATTTTAGAGTTTTTAACCGATTTAAAAAAGGAGGAGGTTTTCAATTCGTCTGTTTTTCTTTATTTAATGGGTATCGCAATATCACCGGCATTACTGAGGATCGATATCAAAAATTTATTATCAATGGATAGGATATGCCTCAGGATAGGATATCCCATATAAGTTGTGTTAATTTAGCTCGAGTCGATTTTGCATTAGCTTCGATAATAAGTATTGCATCCACTTCGAGTATTTTTATGACATTCTAATCACGGGGTCACGTGATTGTTCGAAAGAGATACCGTGACCCTGGCACATGGGCAACTGATGGAACACGGGTGGGTTTTAGTCAGTAAAAGTCTGACACGCCCTCCCACTCCGCCCAGAGTGGGAGAAGTCATTTGAGGATTTCCCATCCTGAAAAAAAAAAAAAAAAAAAAAAACACTGTTGTTTATATCGCAGGGAGTGGTATACAAATTGGTGTGGGATAGGTCAGAAGTGAAAAATATAAACTTTTTTCACAAAACAAAACAACCGACTCACAAAAGTTATTTCTCAGTTAGTAGTCTTTTTTTTAACAACGTTCTCATTATAATCTCAGTTTCAATATAATTAAAAAACCTATAATTTTCTTTAAATTCAATGTCGCTAAGATGACGTTTTTAACCACGAATATTGATTTTCAGATATATATGTGAAGTGAATTCATGAAGAAGTATTATTATCCTCCGACTTAATTTAAAAATCGCTATTCCCAACAATATAGTGCGGGCGTTAATCTCCTTACTAGTGACATGGATAGAACAAAGGGGCAGCTTACATCTGTAGCTATGTCGCGTAGTGATCTCGTGTCATAACCATAGTTCTAGCTACTTTATACCTATAGCTTTTTTTTTTTTTTTTTTTCAGGATGGGTAATCATCAAATGACTTCTCCCGCTCTGGGCGGAGCGGGAGGGCGTGTCAGACTTTTACTGACTAAAACCCACCCGTGTTCCATCAGTTGCCCATGTGCCAGGGTCACGGTATCTCTTTCGAACTATCACGCGACCCCGGCAGGCATCGGTCCTAGTAGACCCCTTCACTGGTGCTGACATCTCTTTGAGGCGCGCGTGGAACACTTCGCGCCGTCGACCCGAGCTTGGTCCTTACCGGGCGGCGAGCTACCCATTGCTCGCCACCCGCAAGCTCGTGCCTACGGTGGTCGGGAGTCCGCTATTGACTCCCGACGCCCGGGGCGTCTCCTCCTGCGGCGGCTAGGGACATGAGGGCGCAGAGACTGCCACTCCCTCACGCGCCCCGCCTCCTCCTTCGCGAGCATTACTGCTTCGCAGAAGGAGGTATACCTATAGCTTAAAAGAATTTGTGTGTAGATGTGTATGGAACTTTTATTTTAGATGATAGATGGACAAATCTTTTGGTCCATAGTTTTCAATGGTTTTTTTTGTCGTATTAAGGTTTCTTGTATAATTTGAAAACTAGGCTTAGTGGGGCTGTGGACAAGTAATAACAGCCGCACAAGTCGCTTGTAATACCTGAAGGGTAAGCCATATAGATTTTAATCTCAGATATAAAATAGAGAAGCGTTTGTATTATTTTACGTAAAAATTCAACAAACAAATTTTTAAAAGGGTTAAATATTATTCTAATAACATAAGCACCAGTAGTATACTCGCATCGCGTGATTATGATGTAGTAGTAAGATTATAGCCAACCCTACAGTGATAACCGTGGTTAGGTTATATGTATCTAAATAGTTAGCTAATTTTAGCTGGCACACCTTGTCGCACGCAGTTGCTGCAAAATTATTGTTGTGTAATAGGTCTTTACTATGAAAATGCCGTTATGTATGAAAAAAATTAACGAATTTTTTATGTATTTTTTATTTGTATTAATCGAAATAATCACCCATGCAATCAATGCATCTTTGCCAACGCAGTGACAGTTTATTGATGCCCTTCTTAAAAAAATCAGCTGGACGGGAGGCAACAAATTCTTCAAAGGCATTTTGTACTGCCTCTCGGGTATTGAATTTTTTTCCCGCCAAGAAGTTATCCAAATTCTGGAAAAAGTAGTAGTCTGTAGGCGCAAGGTCTGGTCAGTAGGGCGGATGACGGAGAGCTTCCAACCCCAGTTCTTGCAACTTGGAGACCGTCTGCTGTGTAGTATGAGGTCGCGCGTTGTCGTGCAGGAGCAGCGGAGACGAGCGATTGACCAATGCTGGTTGGAGATGTGCCAGCTTCTCCATCATAGAGTTCAGTTCTTCACAGTACATATCTGCAGTAATGCTCACCCCATTTGGTAAGAAGCTGTGATGAATCACACCGACGCCAGACCACCAAACAGTATTTCAGCTTGAATCTATAGTAAACAAGTTTCACCCGGTTTTTTGCTCAGTTCCTAAGATTGGCAGCGTAATGTTCGACAGTCAATATCCTTCCCCAAAAATTGGCTATCAAATGCAAAAAGATTTTTTCAAATCTGACAGGTAGTTCCAGAGATTACCGCCTACAAACAATCTCACCAACTTGCAAACTTTACCTCTTACCTCTTTATAATTAGTGTAGATGGTGTACAAACTTCAGTGTATGTAATATGATCTAATTACATACACTGTTGGGAGCAGCCTATGTCCAACAGTGGACGTCTTTTGGTTGATATGAGTGTTATGACATACACTGAATTTTATTGTGGTCACATTACAAATCTACGCACGCACACATTTGCACACATTTATGAGTCCTAGCGTTGTCGATACTGCTCCATTTTGATGTGTTTTGTGTGTACAACGGAAATGTGTCTCTAATTTGCTAGTTTGCGTAGTTTTAAACATATTTTTGAGAATTTTTATCTCAAATAAAAATGATACACATAAATTCACCAAACAATTCTGGCCAAACTACTTTCATCATTGCATTCATTCAGTTTCATATTGTTCATCCATAAAGTAACGAATTCGGATATTGAATATTTTTGTAACAAAAGTAATTGCAACGAGGTGTAGGAACGAGTCTGATGCAGATAATATAGTTTATAGAAATTTTGTCCGTGTGTCTGTTCTAGATTTATGCTCTCCATCGTCTTAAAAAATGGCTGAACTTATTTGGATGACAGACATATCAGCGTTGGCGTTGTCAGCAGAACGGGTTTCACGATGCACAGTGCATTCAACTCATTCGTCACCTGGTTAAAGAGTGTGTAATGTCAGATTGAGAAACGATTAAGTTTATCTTGAGTAAATTTGTATTTTTATCTTAAGTATTATTCATAAATTACAATAAATATACATGGCACACAGAGAATTTAGGTTAGTTAGATAACCCGTCATCATATCAACGGAAAGACGTCCACTGCTGGATATAGGTCTTCACCAAGCACCGCCACTTCAACCTGTTCTGTGCTTCTCATATCCAACGTATTCCTGCGGCTTTCACCAGGTCATCGGTCCATCTTGTGGGAGGCCTACCAACGCTCCGTCTTTCAGTACGCAGTCGTCACTCCAGAACAATTCGACCCCATCGGCCATCTGTTCTTAGAGCAATGTGCCCTATCCATTGCCACTTAAGTTAGGCAATTCTTCGGGTTATGTTGGTTACCTTGGTTCTCCTATGGATGTCTGCATTTCTGATTCGATCACGTAGGGAAATTCCAAGCATAACCCTCTCCATTGCTTTTAGATAAACCGGGTTAACACAAAGGGTATGTACTTGTAATCTCGATATTACTACTCTGTGGAATAGCTTTAAACCAAAACTTCAAAACACTTGCGAGCGAAGCCGCGGCCAAACTCAAGTCAAAAATAAAGTCAGTATAATATCCTACATGTTTCTTTACGTAAGTTGATTTCGCTTTTAAGTTACGTACCTACATGAAATCTTAGTAGTTTAATGAGAAAGCAACTACAAACAAACAGACTGTATACAATTATCTTTATTAGCACGTTTGACACGTCCCTAGAGATTTATTTGTGCTTCAAATTATATGAGAACACTTTCAGTTTATTTGAAACGAGTTTCTGGTTTGTTTTGTTTGTTGAAATTATACGGTTCGTCATTAGGTTGTTAGAACGTGTTAAATTACTTGATTTACTTCTTATTTGACTAGCTGCGACCCATGATTTCGCTTGATTTTATAGAGTACTAGATTTTGGTCGTGGTTTCGTCATTCTCTTGGGGAGGTCGGAAATAATCCTACGAGAACGTACCGCCGGGACGAAAAAAATCATGTCTTCATTCAGTTTATAAGACCTTTGTGCCAATTTTCATCATAATCCGTTAAGCCGTTTTTGCATGACTGATTTAGAAACATCTAATCATACAAACTTACTCATTTATAATATTATAATTGTAAATAATAGGATTGAGTAGATTTTTTTGGCAGTGCAGGATAATTATATGCATATATTTTTATGAAAACTGCGTGCTATATTTCTCTTTAGCTCTGAAAAACTTTTTGACAAAAAATTAAACCGCCGAAAAAACTGAAAAGCATAAAATAATAAACCTTAAAATTATGAGTCGGCGCTTTGAGTGATCTTTGTTCATTGATTTTTCAGCGCCGACTCAAAATTTTAAGGTTTATTATTTTATGCTTTTCAGTTTTTTCGGCGGTTTAATTTTTTGTCAAAAAGTTTTTATTTTATAATTTTTTGTGACTTTAGTTTACTGATAATAATTGGCAAAGTATACCCTATCCAACAAAAAAAGAATTATCACAATCGGACGACTATGTAAAAAGTTATACGTGGTCATACATAAAAAAAATAAACGCGTCGAATTGAGAACCTCCTCCGTTTTTTTTCGTCGGTTGAAAATAGAATCTGTACTCTATACTAATATTATAAAGCTGAAGAGTTTGTTTGTTTGTTGGTTTGTTTGATTGAACGCGCTAATCTCAGGAATTACTGGTTCGAATTGATTTTTTTTTGCTTTGTTTTAGGTACCCTATTTATCGAGGACGGCTATAGGCTATATAACATCACGCTGCAACTAAGAGGAGCGGAGCAGTAATGAAAAATGTTGCAAAAACGGGGAAAATTGCACGGGTAGGCGATTCAACGCGACGGGAAGGGACGGGGCAACAAGAAATTTAACGCGGACGAACTCGCGGGCAGAAGCTAGTTTAAAATAAACTGTGAAAACTAAATTAACTTTCACGTATTATGCTAAGAACCCAATAATATTAAACCAATGGATACTTAAGTGATACTGTACCTAAGTTTTTTTCAATCCATTGCAAACCAGAGACCAAAATTTACTTGGATAAGTCTCTCCTTATCATTATTTTAATAGACAAAGGTCACAGACGGTTACTCTTTGATAACCAACACAATTCATGAAATCAAAACTTAAGAAGCGTAAATCAAATTATGATAGGGTTGCAACCAGCCACACAAATTTAAACCTTCTCTTCACAGATATACAATTCAAACTTCATTAATGATGACTCAAAAGACTTACAACAATAAACAAACCTACAATAATCTAATTTCAAAGCAATTTAAACTTGGACGCTCTATTTCATGTTTAAGTATGGAAAATCGAGCCCTGAACGCCCATTGGCGCCCGCAAACACATTTCGCCGGCGCCCTCAGCAACTGTGGAAGACATTTTGTATTGCATTGGAAAGTGCTCAAGTTAAGCATTGCATAGCAGATTGTGAACTGAATAATAATGAAACTTGTCGCATAAACCAAACACGTTAGCTGGTTGTGGAGCTATGAAAATTTGGACATGATATTTTAATTTAATATGACACATTTTTGCGTAAGCAAGATAAGAGTCTTCAAGCACGATATAGCGGGTTCAAACATGGAAAAAAAAAAACAATAAAAATTAAAATATTTTGTTGCACATAAACCTATGCAAGAGGTGAGAGTCGAGGTGAACACAGGTCCAAAGAAGCGAGATAGACCCCTTCTCACTTGGATGTCTGTAGTCAACAATGACCTGAAGCAAGCCCAAGTGAATGACGTGACGACCCAGAACCGAAACATCTGGCGAAGAATGACGAGGAGAGCCGAACCCAAATGAAATAGGATAAGGCTAGGCAAAGAGAGAGAGATTTCATATAAACCTACATAGACACTAATGAAGCTAAGCTAGCTAGACGGTTCCAAATGGTTGATCTGGTTGATTCCCGTGAACAAAACCCTTTACTCTTAAGTTACTGTTAGGTTACTCTTTCAAAAATAATTGGCTTTTACAATGGTTTCAACCGACAGTGTTAATATTAACTATTAATGTATGAATTTTAAAATTATCTTAAGTATCTTGACCAACAGTTTAGCTAAACATCGTGATACATCCTACGGTGTAATTGACTACCACACTAAGAGTAGATATAGTTTTAATTTTGACACTTCTACAAAACTCACTGTCTTATCTACGATATTGAGCATAGACTTTTTTTGTATATATTATAAAGCATTAGATTAGCAATATCAGTGTGTTATGCAATTAGGGAACTGATCTCAAACTGTCCTGAGCTGCACTAAGCAAGCGTAGTGAACATGATTCTCAATCTTCATGTCAAAATAACAGTCGCTCCACGTTAAATAAATCGCAAATAAACCTATTTTCTATTTTTCTTCTTTCTTTAAATGCTGGTATTCTGCTGCAAACTGAACAGAGTTGAGAAAAGGCTAGGTAGGTAGTGTTTAAAAATCTTAATCAACATCTACCACATCCAAACTTTGCCACATCTGTGACCATATTACAATGTCTTATTCCACAATGTAATATGGAAATTATAATCTCAAGTAGTTTGCACAGAAGCGACCGACATTACATTGTAGGTACAAAAGGCTTTTATGACTCTGATTATCACCAAATCTTTAGGCGGCACTTCTTCAGTACTCTCTGATACAAAATCATGTTGTCACTATTGTTTGCATAGGAATGTGTTAGGCCCTGCGCACACCGCTGGAGCGCGGCGGAACGCATTTTCTTGAAACGCGCGGGCGGATTCCGCGTGCCCCGAGCGGCGCCAAGAGCCCTTGAGAGTGGTAATGCGGCGGAGCGCAGAGCAGCACGGCGGCAACTGGAGCAGTCGCGCGCATGCTCTTGTAGTAGCTTGAAGGCGCTCCGACCACTGCATGCAATTTATTCTTTTATAGACCGCGTGTGAAGGTAGTTAAGGTTTATATTAAATTGTTGTCTTCAATTGCGCTCCGCCGCGCCTCCAACGGTGTGCGCTGAGCCTTAAGAAATAAGAGTTTTCTTAAGTTTACTACAAGGATGAATTTTGATAGGAATTTTGAATAAAAAAATATATTATACACTGTGACATTTTAGTCGTCTTACAACAACGGCAGCCCACTTCATGTAACCAATGACTACTACATATCCATAAGAATAAAATGAAAATTTGAATAACTATAAAAAAAAATATTATTAATTATGATGACGCATGACGTGGTTTGAATTTGATATTTGGTCTCATGGAAAATGGAGAAGGAATGACCTAGCCGACTATTGCACTGAATAGCGACTTGATAGCCAAATTTTCCGCAATTTTCCGGCCGACCGCAAATATTATTCGATCACATCCGAATCCGATCACATACACATCCGTAGTTCGTAAATTAAAATCACAATTGTATACCAAAATGAAATATACAGTTAAAAAGCTGAAATAAATGAGATTTTTTTTATTAATTTTTAGGGTAGATTTTAGTTATGTTCGTTCTGGGTACTACAGTACCCCGTATGTTCTTTACCGTATGATACGTAAACATTATTAACAGGATGTTTCATCATTCTAATCCATTACTTATTTTTCTTAGTACCTATTACCTTAATTAATGGTAACATTTTTTAATGACGCCTAGAGGTATATTATGTCGGATACATTGAGTGGACAACGGCTACGCAGTGCGTTTAATATAGTATACCTATTATTATATTTTACTTTGTTAAATAGGTACAAGATTAGAGGAAGACCAAAAAAATGACGGATGCACTATTTAAACGATTATATGAGCGAAAGGGGTTGACTACCAAGATAACTAATAGAGAAGTATGGAAGAAAATGAGATGTTGCACCGACGCCAAATCAAATTGGGATAAGGGTTAGATAATTATTATGATGAACATAAAGGACTTTATTATATGAGACACATAAGCGTCAAGCATTTAATGATTATAGTGTGTATTTCATATTTTGCCAAAAGAAATCACACAGAAAAAAGAAAAGAAAACCTATACTTATAATATTACTAGCTTCTGTCCGCGACTTCGTCTGCGTTAAATTTCTTGTTCCCCCGACCCTTTCCGTCGCGTCGAATCGCCTACTCGTGCGATTTTCCCCGTTTTTGCAACATTTTTCATTACTGTTCCGCTCCTCTTAGTTGTAGCGTGATGTTAAATCAAATCAAATCTAATGTTTATTTGCAAGAAATACATTTTTAGTGAAGGTGAGATCTTATAACCTTAGAGTAGTTGTATTCTGCCTGCGAGCAAGCGTGCAAATATTAATTATACAATATCTGGTAGACCAAGCTTTGCTCGGTATTTTTTGGTAAATTGTGTTTAAAATAATAAGTTTATGTTTGCTCGCTTAAAGGTATAAGATATACATTACATTAATTATTATACAATTGTTATTCACTACGTACTTAAATTTTTATTTATATTGGTTATATATACACTAAATTTAAATTTGTATTTGTATGTCCCATAAATTCTTTAATACTGTAAAAACAACACTTTAGAAGCCGTTCTCTCAATTTTGTCTTAAACACATTACCCTTTAATAATTTCAGTTCATTCGGTAAGTTATTATAAATTAAAACACACATATTATACACATTTTTCTTGTACACATCTTTATGACAGGGTGGTTGATACAGTAGGTTGCGAAATTTTACCCTTTTTTGTCTAGGGTACTACCTAGACACTCACTACGTTGTTTAAAGCAGTGCATGTGTTTTTTTGTAAATATGCAGATATCTTTTATGTACAGACGCCACCACATCAAGCTACTACAATCTGTCAGATTTCTTTGATAGATTTTCGACTTTATTTCTAGAGCATTAGGTTCAAGGTTCATTGGGAAAAATTGACAGTTTCGGGTAGCTTGACCTGGTGGCGTCTGTACATACAAGTAATTGGTAGAATTTTATATTTTTTAAACAAAGGTTGACAACTGTCTAGAAACCATGCCTTATTGATGACCCGGATGCATCGTTTTTGAATTTTAAAAACTCTATCGACGTCGCATATACAGGTATTTGAACGATCTACGCGGGCAAAATTATTTTATTGCTGAATTGATATCTAAACAAGGTAAATAAACAAAATAACTTATTTTTCTAAATAAAAACAATTAAAAAAATAATAATCTAAAAGTAATTTTACAAATTTAAAAAATAATAATATTTAGATCACTATTTAAGTTTCTTGATTTTCTTCTTCGCTATCTGACGAATTTTCTGATAAGATGGATTCCGGAGACACAAGCATGGCCAAGGTTTCAGACAAACAAACATACAAACAAACAAAGTCTTCAGCTTTATAATATTATTATATATAGTAATATAGTATAGATAAAACGGAAAGTTTGTTTGATTGAACGCGCTAAATTTAACGCGGACGAAGTCGCGGGCAGAAGCTAGTTGGGTATAAAAAAATTTGTTCCTATTAGTTATTACTATATTTTTTCATTATTTCAATCGCAAAACGTCCACTGATGAACATAGGCGTCCCCCAAGCTCCGCCACTGCTTCGACCGGTTCTGTGTTTTACGCATCCACCGAATGTCTGCAACCTTCTTAGGATCAGTTTTTTTCTATTGTACCATAAGTATATTTTTGGTGATAAGTGATATACCAGGGGTAACAGCCCCGACTTACTAGTTGTAGGTCGTGCGTTCGAATCCAGGCAGGTTTTATGTATTTAATTTCACCATCACTGCTCTCAAAACGGTGAAGCAAAACATCGTTAGGAAACTGGCATGTCCCGGAACCAAAATACAGAAGACATGTGTCATCTACCAAACCGGATTGGTCTTGCGTGGTCGAAAAAAGCCTACTCCCGCTCGAGAAAAGAAGGACTGTGTCCTAGCAGTGGGCAAAATAGGGGGTGATTATGAATATTTTTGGTAAGAGCCTCACTATCATTGGATATTCAAAATCACGTGCTCCGTCAAGAGACCTATACTGTGCATCTATGTTGCTAAGTGCGGCGATGTTTCATGAAACTGGCACAATGTGAATCACATCACGCTAAAAAAATACAAAAGGAAAACGACAGGTGCTTGTTGGTTGATGGTCCCCACACTCACAATACTGTCAAAGAATGGTATTTCAATTTTAAAGAACTTGAAAATACGGACAATTTACGCCATTAGTAATTTATCTTCATAGTTAATTTCCCTTTCTATAGTTACCTAAATTACTCACCCGTATAAAACTAAGTGCCAATTACTTTATACGTATTTATGAAATTGTCGATTCGCCAAAAAATAAATTAACTGCGTGCGAGTATGTGCAATTCGCGCGAGTAAATTCATACGAATCAACAAATAAGCCAAACTAAAACTCAAATCCAAATAATTTCAATACCGACCCAAAAGAGGATAAATCGATCAAAATGAGGGCAGCTCATTAAAAAATACGTAGCAGTACAATTAGTTACGATCGGGAGGTATTCGCTGTATGTGCTGGAGTTGCACTGAGATTAATAGCTTTGCAAACAACGAGAGCGGAGCGGAGTTCGTAAGGACGGGGCCAGACGGATGTAGTACTGCGCTGGCTTTATATTCAAGTGTAGTGCCTAATGCTTTAATGTAGATGAGCCGCTGTCTCATTTGCGTATTTGTGATGTGGTTTGGACTTAGAGGAAAAATAAGGTTTTCAGGTTGAAAACTGAAGGGTAAGTTCTACTGCAACAAAAAGACTTCGATAAAATGGGCTTACTCCACACCATCATCGTTATTATCATTTCAAATGAAAGAAGTCCACTACTGGACATAGGTCTCCCCAAAACACCGCCACTCCTATCAGTTTTGTTCTTCTCGCATTCAGCTGTCTCTTGTCTTCACCAAGTCATTGGTCCACCTTATGGGAGACCTCCCGAGCTACGACTGCCGGTATGCGGTCGTGTATTCAAAACGGTCCCAGCAACGTGCCTATCTCACAGCCATTTTTGTTGGCCTATTACGGTCTTTTTAATGTAGAATTATTCTTTTTTTCCTTATGAGACATGTCAATATGTATGTATGAAACAGTGGCTTAAATTAAAATTGTGCTGTCACACTAAGTCAAACTTTAAAATAAAGAAGATATTTGAACGTCTACCTACCGTCTACCGACTTAAAAAAATATAACGACGAACCCAATAAACAAAAGAAAAAGTTAGATACATGTATTTAGTACAAACCTAAAGGCACACAATATATTTTGCATTTTAATTGTTGTTACCAATTTTCATCAATTTATAAATTCCCTCAGAACACTCCTTTACCCAGCACCTCCCTCACGAACACTTCTATAGAACATTATTCGTCTCTCTAACTCCACAAAGTGCTTTTGAATCTTTACGAAACAAAGGCAAAGATACAAATGTATTCCATTGGATTACTTGGTATGCAGCAAATATCATCGTCAACTTCGTACTGGATACTGTTCGCTCTTAGACTTTGAGGAACTGAACTATGTAGTTGAATTAAGTACGAAAGTCGTTCGCCGTACTACGTGTAGCAAATATTTTGAGAACTTGAATATTCTAACTTGGTTGTACCTTGCGGAAACGTCGATCTTTTTTTGGCAATTTCACTCAATTTTTTTACATTCTTTCGTGACAGAAAGAAAAGTACGGGGTTTAATTGAAACAGTTGGCAATACTTTAAATAATAGTTAGCAAATTTTCCTACCTGAGGGTAATCGTAATTTTTTTATTAGTCTGTAAGCTTTCTGTAAATTAAAAATAAAAAATCAATGAAAAAATATGAACTATGGGGGTTATTTGATAATTTTAATGATTATTACTAATATTATAAAGCTGAAGAGTTTGTTTGTTTTTTTGTTTGATTGAACGCGCTAATCTCAGGAACTACTGGTGTTGGGTATCCTATTTATGGAGGAAAACTATAGGCTATATAACATCACGATACTATCAAAAGTAGCGGAGCAGCAACGATAAATGTACGAAAAATGGCAGGCAATTCGATGCGACGGGAAGGGTTAGGGAAGCAAAACTTTGACGCGGACGAGGTCGCGAGCAGAAGCTAGTTATAAAATAGGTATCCAGGCATGAAGATTTAAGGAATCCTGTAAGTGTGAAGGTCACGTTGATTTGGATGTGAATATTTGATTTCTGCGTATTGATATCTTATATCTTTAAACGAGCAATTCTTGTATATATATATATATCTACTGAATCTCGCAAACGGCTCCAACGATTTTCATGAAATTAAGTATACAGGGGATTTCAGGGGCGATAAATCGATCTAGCTAGGATTCATTTTTATAAAATGTCGTTTTATTCGTGTTTTCAATGACCAACTTTATCGATAATCAACTTGAACGTATTATTTTAAACACAATTTACCAAAAAATACCGAGCAAAGCTCGGTCATCCAGATATTTGTTAATTAATGATTGGCAAAAATATGAGTTTTTTTTTTAGAATGGGTTAACATAGAAGCATAGATTGGGAACAAGAGGCGTCATGTTATTATTGTTTATTGTTATTTTTGTTGTGTTCAGTTTGTTTTTGCGTCTTTTTTACCGCAAATAAACGTATTTTCTTTCTTCTTTCTAATCTTTTTTGGCAGAAAAATTACAGTTGAAATATAAATCTTTTCTTGAAAGAACCACTACAAAATACGCCTATAATATTCCCACTGCTGGTATACAGGCGTCCTCTCTATGAGAGGGAGTGGGCCGTTATCTACCATGCGGGCCCAGTGCGGGTTGATAAATTTCACATATCTCCGAATTTTTGGTTCTAAGATATGCCGGTTTCCTCACGATGTTTTCCTTCACCGTTTTGAGAGCAGTGGTGATGAAATTAAATCATCACAAACTAAACTGGGTAGAGCGGGAGGGTGTGTCAGAGTTTTATTGACTAAAACCCACCCGTGTTCCTTCAGTTGCCCATATGCCAGGGCCACGGTAACTCTTTCAAATAAATATCGCGACCCTGGCAGGAGCAAGCGCCTGCCTGGGTTCAAACCTACGACTTACGAATTGGTAAATACGCGTACTAAACCACATTTAAATAAGGGTCAAAATTAATCTAGGTACTGTGATTACGAAAATGTATCGGACCTTTAGTTATAGAATATTAAAGAAAAACACTTGCAAGGAAAATATTACTTTTGATTGACGTAAAGTTTAATGGTTCGTTATAAGTTTATGTATTGAGGTTAAAACTTAAGCTAACTTTTGTTAAGAAATTACTTTGGTGACTTAATGTTTTGACTTAATTGATTATAGGTTACACTCTTTTAAAACAATGATTTCACCCCACATAGGGTTACATCAAAATAATTTGGAATGTTGTAGACTATTAATTATAAATATGATAATGTTTACCTAACTACGCCGAAACAATAAGGAGGGCTATGATTTTGACTGATATATATGTATGTACGTGGGAATGTTTATATATATATATATATACATACTCGTATATATATATTCATCTGTTCCTCCATAAATCGTAATCTTCATCATAATATGATAAATGAGGTATCATTAGAAGCGCCTTGGTCGTCCGCTCGATATAGGCTGTGTGACGTCACATTAAATTAACTACATAAGAAAAAAAATATGATGCTCTATATCAAATGAAAAGGTTTAATTTGCACATTTCAAATTTTCAAATACCTATATATGTATATTGTTAGATAACCCCAAAACAATTTAAATAAAAAATAAATTTAACAAAAAGCGAAACCCCAACTACTGGGTGATTTTTTAGTAGTTTTGGTGTTAACCTCGTGATTTCATATTTCATTTCAGAACCATAATGGAGTAGATCTTTTTCTTGAACAACGAACTTATTTTTTCTTACAGCACCAAAATAAGACAAACTCTACAAAATGTAACTTGATTGAACCCTTTTACGGTACCCTGAAAACATAAACGGGCCAGCCAGGTACAGGAAACAATAATCCCGGGACGAAAGTCAACCAGGCACGTTACAGCAATGACTAGATTTTTGTGGATGTTTTGAAAAATAAAGAGGTCCAACGAAATACGATGTCATATCAGAGGGACATTGTGTACTGAAAGCCTCTTTGGCTAATGGATGGAACGGATCTTTTTGGATGAGTGAACTTGTTCTTTGGACGTTTTTAAATAGTTCGTTTTGTGTCTGGAGTTACTTGTTAAAACATATTGGGGTGAAGAAAGGGATGTTTTATTGTGTGTCTGTAAATCTTAAAAATATTTTTGAGTGTTTCTGCGATGGGTTACTTAGTCCTCGTTTGCACGTATGCAAAAATTGCGCGGTGGGATTTTGTCGCTTAGTGCCAAGAGTTCAAAATTGAGCGGTGTGTTTTGTAGATGCGCTGGGTTATACTCTGTTTGATTCTGATTGCTCAATTAAGAATAATAATAAGAATAAATTTATTTAGACAAGTTTACATTCAAATCGATTGAATTCCTGGACCTCGCACTAGGATTCCCTGTGTTGTGAGATCCAGGCTACTTTGTTCCGTTTACATTTTTGTAGATTTACATTATTTAACTTAATAATTGGTACTTAAATTATTTAACTTAAAAATAGGTACATACATTCTTTAACTTAATAATAGGCATAAAAAATAATGAAAGAGTACAGTACATTGTGGTTTAATTTTTGTCAGTTGTGTTGTTGCTTATGCGATTGAACATCAAAAATCTCACCGTGGTATTTTTATGTCTGAGCGAACGTACTCCGCTTCTGTCTTGTCGCCAGGTCATCATCATCATCAGCAGCCTATAATGTTCCCACTGCTGGGACACAGGCCTCCTCTCGGTGAGAGGGAGTCGGCCATAATCCACCACGCGGGCCCGCGTGTGAGTTGGTAGATGTCACATGTCTTCGAATTTTTGGTTCTAAGACATGCCGGTTTCTTCACGATGTTTTCCTTCACCGTTTTGAGAACAGTGGCGATGAAATAATTTACACAAAGTAAACGCCTGCTTGGTTTCGAACTCACGACCTGCAACTCGGTAAGTCTCGGCCGTTACCACTGGGCCACTGTCGCCAGGTGGTGTACAATAATAACTCCTATCGACGTATCGTGTCGTGCTCACTAATTAATAATCCTATCTAACTATATTTGCGAATTAGCCGGTGAGCACAGCTTCAAATTGTGATGACTCGTGAGAAAGTTCTTAAATACAGAGTTGCATTAAGTAATTCCCTCTGAAGTTGTGATTACTTAACTTGGGGAGTTTGTTGCGCCACTTCTTCTTTCCAGCTAAAGCATTAGAGAGTAGTGATGGCCGGGCGTTTTAGGGGAAAGTCTTATATAACTTTGACGGTCAAAAAGTGCTGTCTCTCAGCCTAGTTTGAATAAACGGCTTTTGATTTTGATCATCATTATCCATACACTATCCTCTTTGATTATGCCAATCCTTACGCTTCTGGGCCAACCGCATCCAGGTTTTCCCCGTGATGGGATTAAAGTCGTCTGCCCATCTAGCCGCCGTACGACCAACATTTCTAGTTAGGGTTTTGCACCTAATAGGCGCCAACGGGTCCCTATTACTAAGCTTCCGCTATCCATCCTTACGTTCGTCCAGATGGACGAACGAAACGGAAACGAAAGACAGATGTCTTTCAGGGGGCTGTATCTCATGAGTTGTAAAAGGTAAACAATTAACATTTTCACAGAGATTGTATTTCTATTGCCGCTGTAACAAAAAATAATACAGATAAAATAAAGCTAAAATTAAATACATGCTACTACAACACATGCTATGCACGTGTCCCAACATGTACCAATGCACGAAACGCATTTATTCGGCGTTTATTGCTTTGTGGTACGAAACCTTTCATTTGCAATGGTTTGTAAGTCCAACTGGTTTCAATACTTGGACGCCACTTGATCACAGCCATATTCCATCTAGCATCGAATTTTAGTACCCGACAGGTCTAAATCCATTTGAGTTCTATAACTCAATTTCGATTACCGAAGCATAGTGTTTTTCATTTATTTCTAAACGTCCCCTAAAACTAGATTGAGAAACAAAAATATACATAACTACGTCCCTAAATTGAATAAACAAAACCAAGATAAACAAAAAACCGATATCGAAACAAAATAAAAATATACTGCAACAATATCTAACATAATCTTGACCAAACACGACCCTTTCCGTAGATATATTTTCATAAAAATATTCGGCCATTTTTGTAATATTTTCCTTTTTCAACATAAAACTGTTAGAATCGCATTCCGATGACTCTTCAACCCTCTGGAGTGGTCCTCGGCCGGCCCGTATTTCGGTCCGGCTGATCCGTATTATATGGCTACCCTGTGTATATGTTACTGGCAATATATTTTTCTTAGAATTCCAATTCTAAAGGATGCCATGTTAAAAGGTTTTCAAAACTTCCGGATTTTTATTTATTTTTGATATATTCCTCCCTTGCCCACAAGAATATCGAAAACAGAACGCACAGCCTAAGCTGCTGAGTCCAGAAGTATGGAGTTTTTCACGAAAAATGTTTTATTTTTAATATAACAACTAAAGGGGTTAAACCGGGGATAAAAGTTTATTTAGAATTTCGTCATTTTTGCTAACGAGTAACCTAATCGGGCAGACGGCTTGTTATAATTCGCAATTCTCCAGACATAGTACCTACTATTTTCATTTTCACATAGGTTATACCTAATTTTTACTATTGCTATATTCATGGCAAAAAGAAAAATAAAGAACACTATTATAATAGTTTTGGTGTACCCTAGTTTGCGACGCCGATTCATATTTGGCTATTTGTTGTTTTAGCAATTTATGTTAATATATTATAATACAGCGCGCCATTTTAATTTCATTATACGTTATTTTTTATTAATACATTTTCAATTTCCTGAAATAGCATCTTTAAGGAACCTGCAGGTACTTAAAAAACTGTAGCGTAGAGTTCATTTGCCGGACCTTCGCATCAATTAAATTGAAACGAATAACATGCAAAGAGTAAGCAAATTTCACGAAAAAGAGAGTGCCCTATATTGGCGAGTGACGTGCAAAAAGTAATCGAGTTAAAGGAAAAAGAGCCCTATGTCTCTGACTCGTTTCCAATTATTTTATATCATTATAATTGAATAATTACTGGCTACTAGCCCCACTTATATGTTAAATCTATGTCGCCATTGTAGTTGCGCATTACATAATATATTATTTAAAATGATGATAAAACTATCTACTTTCATAACAACAATCAACGATAATCTTTTATAATTATTGCAGCTTATATTTTCATATTATCAACAAGACTTCATACAATTTAAACCATCACCCCGTATCACCCATCACTAAAACTTTTCCCGACCTT
Organism: Aporophyla lueneburgensis; assembly: GCA_932294355.1. Lineage (NCBI taxonomy): Eukaryota > Metazoa > Arthropoda > Insecta > Lepidoptera > Noctuidae > Aporophyla > Aporophyla lueneburgensis. Next base: position 31,344,587 of record OW028737.1, on the reverse strand, counting down.
TCAAGCCCATCTTCAGAAGCAATCCTAATCAAAACTATTCGCAACGGACCCCACTCTAAGGTGAATTAAGATTAATCACTGTTGACAGTAGTTTGAGGTGGGCGCCCGCGCCGATAGACCCTCGTTGTAGATTGTCCAAACTTAAACAAAGTCTGCTAGGAACAATGAATTTGACGCTTTGTTACTTAAGACGCCGAGAAGAATACACAATTAATGTAGAGGAAGTGTTGCAAAATGGTGTTTAATTTGGTTTGGTTTAAATGTAGGAGTAATCAAGTCTTGCCATTTATTTTTCTTTTTAACATAAATTGAATCCCACCAAAAACAGTTAATGTGAAGTAGGTTGCCAAGACCTAAATAATGCTTTCCCTGTTAAAAAGTTATCAGATCTTATATTGAGTAAAACCTTGGCCGTTCTATTAAACTATTGCAAAATATTAAAGACCAGTGACTTAGTTTTTTACCATAAGCCTATAGGAGTCACTCTGCAAAGTCCGTGAAACGGTCAATCCCAAGAATGGCTTGTTAGCCAAAAGCCAAGTAATAATAGTCGCAAGGGTCGATCGATCAGGCTAACACACGTTTGCCATGGTTGGCCTGTAAATGTGTGACCAGTGACCACCTATACACACCAAAACCCCGCCATGTCTCGGAAAGAACGTTAAGCCGTTTGCCCTGGCTGTTATACGGGGATCATTGACTGTCGTGCAAGCAGACAGCCCATCTCATAATAAATTTTCATCGCTGCTAATGGACATCAGTCTACATTAGCGGAATCATAGCAGAAAAACCGGGCAAGTGCGTGAAGAACCAAGCAATGTGAAGGGTTCCGTAGTTGGGATGAATTTATCCCAAGACGAAACTTAACCTAGTAGTGGAAAAGATGTTCTCCCATATGTCGATATACCTACGTTTTTTTTTTTGGATGGGAAATCATTATATGACTTTTCTCCCTCTGGGCGGAGCGGAAGGGCGTGTCAGACTTTTACTGACTAAAATCCACCCGTGTTCCTTCAGTTACCCATATGCTAGGGCCACAGTATCTGATATACCTACGTTTCGATCTATTTTACGGCAATGTAAGTTTGTTATCGCTAATAAAGCTGAAACTACAAATTAACGATTTTGAGAGCTACTCTACTTTGCTAGTAGGTACTGTGACACCATGCTTCTAGCGAAATTTCATGATTCGAGATCAATTGGAAATATCCGGTAGCCTGTTATTAATTATTTTTGAGCGTATTTTTTTTTTATTACTTTGGCTTTGAACTTGACTTTTTTAGAGCTCCAAGTAAACTTCGTATTTTGTATTGGCAACAACACACTGGATGACGGAAAATAACTTAGAAATTAACTTTAAAAAGACAAAAACAATGACCTACCACTCACAACAGAAAAAAACCTATAACAGCTAGCTTCAGTTTTGAAAATTATAAGTTAGAAGTAGTAAATAAATTCACACTGTTAGGCCTAGACATAGACACACACATAAATTGGAAGTCGCATATCCAAAAACTAAAATCCAAATTAAAAAAAAAAACTACAGACATTAATACTGCGTTGGTAACATATTATGCATATGCCTATGCATGGCTTAAATACGGTGTCATATTATGGGGTAATAGTACAGATGCACCTACATTATTCACCGTACAAAAAAAAAACTTATTAGAATTCTAGTAAATATTCAACAAACGGATAGCTGTAAACCCCACTTTCAGGAATTGAAAATTTTGACCCTACCGTGTCTCTACATTTATGAACTCTGTAAATTTGTACGTAGATACCCGGAATTCTACACAAAAAGAGAAGGCCTACAAACCAGATTTACTTTAAGACATAAAAATAAATTAAACATACCTACATCCCGATTAAAAATGCACTCATCAAGTACTTATGTTATGTCAATAAACATTTATAATAAATTACCAGAAGAAATAAGAGATATAGATAAATATAACATATTTGTTAATAAATTGAAACATTTTCTATTAGACAAGAGTTATTATAATTTATATATTAATACGTGAAGCGAAAATTTTGGATCCCTTTTTACGAAAATTGGGCGGACGGAGGAGTACGAAAATTCGCACACTTATAGTTTATACAGAGAAGAAGTGACGAATGCTAATATTTTTTTTAAATTATGCGTAAAAATACATTATTTTCAATAAATAACACGTTACACACACTACTATTCATTACCGTGTATTTAATACACACATGCATAGATATTTTTTGTTTATGGTCCAAATCTGTGGTCCAATCGAGAACATCTGTCTTTAATATTTTGAGTCTATAGTCTTACTGAATGTGAAGTATAACCATAGGTAATAAATTAATTTTATAAATATGTAACCTATTTCATTTTTTATATCTATGATCATATCGAGAATATTTGTCTTTAATATCATTTGTATTAGCGACGATAGGAATTTAGTTTAGATTTAGAAGAAATATTTTTTGTGGTTTTATGGGGAGTGTCAAGTATGGCATTAGTAAGTTTCCCATACAAAACTTAGTGTCGTGTGCAAGCTGTAGAGGTTGTATGCCTCACGATTGTACAGGCTGGTCATAGATTGTACAGGCTGGTTATAAGGGGCCATCCATAAATTACGTCACACGTTAAGGGGGGGGGACGAGGTCGACGAATTGTGACATTGTGTGACAAGGGGGTGGGAGGGGCCCTAAATTTTGTGACCACACGTTTCAAAATTGAATATACATATTTAAAGTACTATTAAAACACGAAATATCGTTTAAAGAAAAATTAAAAACAAAATTCAATGTCTAGATGTGAAATTGCAAAATATGTGACGTCACACTAGGGAGGGGGGGGCCTTACTAATGTGACCAGCTGTGACAAGGACGGGGTGTCAAAAATTCATGAAATATGTGTGATGTAATTTATGGATGGCCCCTAATTATGACATTTTGAACTGTCATAATTAATTAAAAATAATAGGGAAAATTCTATAAAAACAGAGCAAACTGTGATAATTCATTCCATATCCAGCAGTTAAGAAGTATTAAGAAAATAAAGAAGAGAGTCCTGAAGAAGTATTCTTTACTCATTACACCTACGTCTTGGTCCTGGCCATCACCATCCCGCCAGCGAACCCTCTCCACAGTAGTACAGCGTCAACAATTTGTCTATAGTGTTACTGAATGTCAAATATTTAATTTTCATTTAATAATGTATTTCTATTCAAATGAAGTACCATCGAATTTCGACCAATGGGCGATCACTAGTATAAATGAATATTTCAATGATAAACCATTATTGCAATAATTTCATTCTTAAATATATGTATATATATTATGTGTTTTTCTGTTGTACATATTAGTCATATATTTTGGTTGTTTAATTGTATTTTCAAGAAGATAATTTAATTAAGTATTACATGAACAAGTAAATATACAATAAGTAAATTATAAATTCTTATCTACGTAATCTGTAATTTGTCTCAAATTGTGATACACAATGAAACCAGATCTCAGTAAAATAAATTAACTTGTAATTTTTAAATTGAATAACAATCTCTTATTAAATAAGTTGTTAGTAATAATCACTTAAATATAATTTTATCTAAATGTAAATATAGTAGCTAGGTAGTTTTATGGAAATATCTGACCAAAAATGTTATTATTTACGTTATTGCAATTAATTTTTATTCGAATCCAATTACTCAGTTTTGTATAATGTTAATTTTTTTTTTTTTAATTATAATATTTTAATTTATTTTTATTTGGTTATTGCAATTAATTTTTATTCGTAATCCAATTACTCAGTTTTTGTATTTTTTTAATTTAATTTTAATTTTTAATTAGTAGATTTTGATTTATTTTTATTTAACTTTTAGAATTAATAATGTACCTTAGCAATACCATTTGCTGTGCCCTAACAGGGTCTACAACGGCTCTTAGCTTTTAGCTTTATTTAACACCTGTATTTACCTAGTCGAACTCAAATATATGAATATGAATATAAATATTTATTTCAACTTGATAACTCCACGTCTTGAAAGAGCGTCCGACAGACGGGCGGAAGGGTAAGGAAGTGAAACTATAAGAGTTAGAGGGGCCCGTAATCCAGCACGTGGTTCCAGCGGCCGTTGGTAGACGTCGTAAGTCTTCAATTTTTGGCCCTAGGACATACCGGTTTCTCAAGATATTTTCCTTCATCATGTTGAGTGAAGTGGTGATGAAATACATAATTTAGACAAAGTAAAGCGCTCATTTCCATTTGAACCTGCGACTCGTAAGTCACGGTTATTACCTCAGGGCTAAGCCCACGTTCCTACGGATGTATTAGACAAGATGACTATGTGTTTTCGACGCTCTGAGATTCACTGGCACTGCGCTTTCTTGGATTCTCAAATTCTGGCTTCAACGCGGAGAGTTGAAAATACAGATCACGGAAAATCCTGCCACAATTTTATTACATCCGTGTGTATGTTGACTAACACTGCTCTCCGTTAGCAGTCACATAAACCATTAAACAAATATAAAATACACAGAGATTGCTCGATTCGCAGAAGATATTATTCTCTTGTGTTCAAGCAATTCAGATGAAGAAATAGCAAATAATCTGTACAAGAAACCATTAAGGCACATCAAACAAGCCACAATAACATCTAGGAACAAAGGCCATCAATGTAAATTCGCCAGACCAACTACTGGTTGGCAAGATCGTCAGATTTCAAGCAACGTACCAATTATCACATAACGGCTTAAGTGTTAGGGTCGAGTAGCTCTATTAAGTACAAGTTCAAGTTTCATACAATAACGTGCTTAATAATATTATGAGTAATACTAAACTGCCCTTCGGAAGTTGAAGGAATTCTTGAGGCACAGAGTAGGGAAGTCGGTACGACTATTGAATTTATGTGTTAAAATAGATTTTCACGTTTCTGTGAAAGTAGGCTTGGAAAAATATTGCAATTGCAAAACAAAAAAAATTTTCAGCGTTAGTTTAGCTTAGAAAAAATCTTTATTTTAAACATACGCAAAGCTGTAGTAAACTTGAATTTCTGGAGTTTGTGATAAAAAAGTAAAATACACATATATGAAAAGATACTGACTTCCGAAATCAAAGTTATTTTCACTTCGTAGGTAGTGATTTTTCGGATGTCAGCAGTTTTTTATTGTTTTTTTTTTTATTAAATTTCGGTTAACGACTGTATGAAAAAATCATGGAGATCTGTGTCATTAAAAATTCCTGAATATTGTGTGTCCAGTACAGTACTATGAAATTTAAAAATTACCAAAGTCATGGCTTTTACATGACCATTAAAAATTTAAACCGACTATCTGTAATTTCTTACACTGTGACCGTGTTCTCCGGTACACATAATCTGCTTAGTTATGGAATATTAAGTTTGTGCTCACTTGAGACGGCCTATCGTGGGGCTCGGCAGTCGCTGACAGATGACGTAATCTCATCCAATTAGAATAATTAAGGTTTCGCTGAAGTCTGATACATTGTTATACAATTTGATGAGTATAGCTGAAGTAATGATATTTGATGTTTGAGTTGTGGATAGACTTTGCTACAATATTAAAAAAAATTCCTCGTTAGTCTAGTGGTCAGTTCTCGGGTCGGGTAATGTGTAATTGCGTTTTTGTCTGGATTTTTACACGCTTTATACTAGCTTCAATTGTATGTTTTTTATGTTTGTTTGACCGACTCCTCATAGCGCGATTTTGACCCACTTTAAACGACAATTTCATTTAAACTCTGTAGACTTATCGAGGACCGATGACAATACTATAATTTCATAAATTTGTGCCATTATCCTTGCCAGGGTTACCAGGACAGCAAAAAACTGTCTTCGAAAACTACGCTGACATACGTCACAAACTACGCTGACATACGTCTCAAAATTCGAAACACCCTAAAAAATAGAAAATAAATAATAGTAAAAAAAAAACTGAAACACGCGCTTTTTTCAGTAACAGCCCGTAGTCTGGATGTATGCGCGCCTCGTTACATAGGACTGGAACAAAGCTGGTAAAAATTGGGTATAATATAGGTACACCTCTGCCGAAGGTTTCAGTAATAACAGGCGTGATGTTTTGTTTATTTGAACGAAGTAAGCAATCCGAATATTTATTCCTGATTTGTATTCTATAATATTTTAACACATGTTTTTAGCTGATTCTATTATATTTAGGTCCGTGTGAAGTCGGACATAAAGAGTAGCACCATTGCATTTCTGCCCGTTGGTGTCGTAAAAGGCGTGTAAGGGACTCACTAAAGAATGAGCAGCAGCGTTCTCTGTGCATTTTACCACCTCACTGCGATCGCCAACCCACCTGCCACGCGTACCGATCATGGAAAACCCTCCAAATTGGGAGGCCCATGCAGCAGTGGACTTATTTAGGCTGCAATAATAATGATGACGATATTTTATCAAACTAGCTTAGACTTTAAGCTAGCCTCGAAGCCTTAGAGTTTGTTAATGGCCTTGTATAAATAAAAGCCTTTTCTAGTGTACGGAGTGGAAACGAGCATTGATTTACCACGTTTGTTCACAACATATTAGCTTTCTTTCTCATTTTTAATACCTAGCCTGTTATCTCATTTTTAATACCTAGCCACCTACCTGCCTACCTTTTTTTTACCTAGTTTCTAAATTATCTGTAAGTTAAGCACTATATTTTTGTATGCCAACAGGCAGAATGTACTGGGAATATATCTAAAGTAACACCATTATTGTAACACCTGCATTCTATACAAATAAAGAAATGATTTGATTTGATTTGATTTGATTTCTCAACTATACTGTTTCTTTCTCTGCATTGCTCTATATATTCTCTTCTTGTTGTATTTATTGTTCCACACTTAGCGTGTTCACACATGACGGATATTTTGTAGGTCCTACAATTAATCAGTTTTTTTTTTCTAATAATCTACTATTTCGTGCGTGAATACATTTGATCTTTACTATACAGGATAAGTTTTGAACCAGTGCGCAAATTTAAAAAATTAAACTTAAACGAGTTATATTAACCATGCAATTTTTTTTACATATCTTAATACAAAAAAATAAGTTATCGTTAACGAAAGATGTTTATTTTGAAACTAATTTTTATGAAAACTTATGCGCAGCACCGGTGCGGTGGTGAAGGTAAACGACTGAGCATAGCTACAAGTACCTACCAGCTGTTCGATCGGTCAAAATTCTAAGAAGTTCGAAGTACCTACGCTGGCGCGCGGTTGCTGACCAATTCCTGTTGTCGATATCATATTAAGAAATGTGTAGGGTGTCCACAGTTTACTGATTTAAAGTCGGATACAAATTTAAAAAAAAAGTATTGAAAAATTGTTGAAATGTGTTCTATTACTGATACTGAACCACCAAAAGAAATTTGCGCACTGGTTAAAAAAAAATCCCTGTATAATTTAGTTTCTCTAAAAAATTAGTCGCAACAACGCTTTAAATCTTACAAATGCGATAGTAACTGTCTATCTGCTAGAACAGATTAACACGGTCTTAAAAATTTCGCGTTGCTATTTTATTTTGACCTGGATTTACAACCCCCTGGATTAACACCCCCGTGTTAAACTGTCTATTGAGAATCCAACCCACTGTTCAATTTAAACTCTTGGCGTTAAGCAGGAATATTTACATCCGTGCAAAGGTAGACTTACCCTTTTATCCTAAATCAATGACCCGACTATTATGAAATCGGACAAATAGCTGCCTAGGACCTAGAAAAAACACAGACAAAAAAAAGATTAAACACATGAAAAACTGAGCAACAGGTACTTACAAAATATACGCAAAACATTGAACGAGCCCACTAGGTTAATCGATTTGTAAAAACGTCAATCGAAATGCTTCATTCTTTGACAGCACTGCCTGTCCTGTCGTTAACAATACAGAGTGGAACTCCATTTCTGTGAAACAGAGATGATCACCGGGCTTGTCCAATGACTGACACCTGTCACCTGCATACTAAATGACTGATTGAAGTGACAGATGAAATGGCTCTTCTATTTTGTTTAAATATAGTGACTGCATTGCTCTTCACTACTATTTGATGACGCTTTAGAGCTGAATTTCACGTCAATCTATGTTATCGCAGAAGTCCGATAAACGCTATTAACAAATCGGAAACCTATAAAAATAATAAATAGATTATTAATATACATAATGATGATGACCGATGAGGCTAGAAGGTTCTGCAGTTGTGACGGCATTTTGGGAGATGTAGCGTTAGAAGGCCTCACAAAAGATAGACCAATGACCTGGTGAAGGCCGCAGGAATCCGCTGGATGCGAGAAGCACAGAATCGGTCAGGATGTCGATGTTGTCGGTGCTTTCATCGTTTCATTCACCTGAAATGATGAAGATGATAATTATATTATGTAAAAAAATACAGTTTAAAACAAAAAGACGACTACTATTATTTCGACGGCTATTTGCGCTTGGGGTCTAGGCAAATCAGGTAACCAAAACTGTGTATCTTCGACTTGGAAGTCTGTCTAATGGTTATGAATAACCATGCAAGGGCTTATTTGACAGGTGAATGGCTGATTCAACTCAGCTCAATAGCATTGCAGATTTATATGTCCTGCAGAGTACTGCTATTAAAATTAAATGATGTCAGGTCCAAGTAGTTTTATCAGAATACATGTTACCCAATGATTTATTTAAAAATATCACATTTCTTTTTATTTAATTAAGGTAAAGAAAAAACTGATGAGTATTTAAATATGACTTAAATAAAATCTCTCAACAGTCACAATATTTCCTTTCTCAGAAAAAGGCCTAATTTTTTAAATCTTAAATACTAAAATTCTGGGAAACATTCGTGAAACATGAAAATTTTAAATATGTAACACCAAAGAGATAGATACAGAAGGTCAACTCCTTAAAATAAGCGAAAACGCATGCACACATACACACGCGTAACTACAGTGTAGTGCAGTGAGTGTAAACGCACTGGCGACTGTCATTTTTTGACACAGATTAACATCGCCACACAAACTCAGGACAATCGAATTAGCGTCAGAAAAGATGCCTTCGATCACAGGATGATAATTACAGCAGAGGTTACACAGTTAGGCAGGCAATCAATCTTATACTTGTTGGAACAAGAGGCCGATTGGAGCTGGATTCTTAATTGTTGAACATTTTACTGGGCATAAATGTATTTTGCAGGTTAGAAGAAAAACTCTAAAGATTACTGATTTTTAGTTTATATTTGAACTAGCTAAACGAAAAATTGGACAGTTTCTAGACACTCGTTGCCCGCACAATGTCAGATGATATAGAGAACTGCGCCACGCCCCGTCTGTAGCCGCTTTTGTCAACTCGCACGAACGTCAGGCTAGACTCTGTCGAAGCGCGCCAACTTCACGCTTGCGTTTCGTTGTCGATTGACATCCCGAACTTCCGCCCGCAAGCCCGCACCTACGGTGGCCGGGAGCCCGCAATCGGCTCCCGACTCCCGGGGCGTCTCCTCCTGCGGCAGCTAGAGACGTGAGGGCGCAGAGTCACTCCCTTACGCACCCCGCCTCCGGCCCTTTCCTCGGTAGTCGGCCTTCTGTATCTTTTTCTTCTGTGTATGTAGTGTGTCGCCAAATTGAATTGTAAGGGAATCCTGAATCGCTCATTATGCTTCTCGTATGTTAAAAGGAGGCATTCGGAGTAGGCTGCTTGTAAGGTATTCGGGTAGTAAAGTGCTTTTATTATTTTGGAAATAATATTTTTAGTACATATTTCGCAATTGTTTTTCAATTCCAACAGCGTTTTCCTTTTTCGGTAAGTACTTACACGTGTGGTAGAAAATATCAATATGTTTTTTTATTTTTTGCTACGTTTCTGAGCATGTGCCTACTTAATTGGGTATCATAATAATTCTATTTTGTGGATTCTGCTATTTTTTTCGTGTATGTATCCATATAAATGCTTTTTAATCAAAATTATGGTCTTCTAAATTAAATCGGTTTTCTAAATTAAAAATATCATTCGTTCGTTTCTCTTCGATTTGAAAATTGATTGAAATAGAGACTGCCTGGATACGTCCAATGTATTAACACTTCAAATCAATCAATGTAAGGCATGATTAAACGGATTTTTAGCTAGACTTATTGTTCTAATTAAAAGAAATAAAAAAAAACATATTGGACGATACAGTTTAAAAATTGCTATTTAAAATTTTCTATCATATTATCCAACCGAGAATTAAAAGATACAAAAACCTTTTGTTTCCGACAGTACACTAGATTCGTTCTGCATCTAATTTTTCCTCCGGACATTTTCCGCTTGCTCCTAATTCGTTAAAATTCACTTTGATGTCATGTCTCCGCTGAAGTACACTCAATTGCTCATTCCGTGACATTTTACATCAACTAATTGGGTTGTTGTTTAAGGATCTAGTAAATTAGAGAGTACTGTTGCTTGTAAGTGACTGTACTTTGATTTATGAAATAAATGATTTTTATTAAATTGCTCATGAAGGATTTTATTCCCTCTACTTGTTTTATAAAACGTAGGCTTTGAAGCAGCGAAGAAGCCTCCTAGTAGACATTGTGAATAAGCTACATAGACGCAACGCATTTTCTTTCAGTTCCAATACAATCAATAATTTGACAAAGATGCTTGTAAGTTATTATTGGTGTAAAAGACAAAACGCAAATATAAACGGAGTAATAGGCCTAGTGCTAACGACACCGACTGACGAGTTGTAAGTCGTGAATTCACCTTGACAGACGCTATATTCTACTCGCAAAACTGTGAAGAAAAACGTCGTGAAGAACACGGCATGTCCTAGGACCTAAAATTCTAACGCATTTGATTGACTTTACTAGCAACCTGAACTAGCAACGCGTGGTAGATTACAGCTCACTCGTTCTCAGCCATTGGGGGCTTACGTATTATAATACCTAATTTTGTTCTAACTATTTTCAAGATTTCTTCCCGTCAGTGTCGTAAAAGGCGACTAAGAGACTTACTAGAGAATGGGCAGCAGCGTTTTCTATGCATTTTACCACCATACTGCGATCGCCAACCCGCCTGCCAAGCGTGGCGATTATGGCAAAGCCCCCCAAATTGGGGGAGGCCTAAGTCCAGCAGTGGACGTCTTACGGCTGTAATGATGATGATATTTTCAAGATAACTACGATTGATTCACATAAGTTCTTAACGCATATTGATCGACTCAACTACTGTTTAACTTACATAATGTTGATTAAACTAAAATTAATTGCACTAACAAACAAGTAATCTAATGCTTTTTTAAGATATTTGATATTTCAACTATGTATGATACCTAATGGACGACTCGCCTACAGTTTATTAATACTGCGCGCTGGATTGATTTCTAAAGTGGTGGGTAGTTACAATGACAATCTCTTTTAATTATATGTAAATAAACTATGAATCAACGATATTTGTGTTTTCTTAACTTTCTTTTAACGGATAATTAGACTTGGTAAAAAAATTTCTGCGAGCAACTTGGAAGTAGCACTCGCCGGCCGCTGCCATGGCACCGCTCGCTATGCTCGCACGGCTCGCACGCGGTTGGTCACAGTTTTAACCTAACCTAACCTATTTACCCACTTCAAAATGACGAGACATGTTTTTATCATTGTCTAATTATCCACTCGCAGGCAAATTGTATGATTCGTCATTTTGAGTTGAGTGACATAGGTTAGGTTAGGTTAAAACTGTGACCAACCACGCGCAAGCCGAGCGAGCGGTGCCGCGGCAGCGGCCGGCGAGCGCTACTTCCAAGTTGCTCGCAGTGTAAGGATGGGACTGAGGAACGAAATAAAAGATGTTTCTTGAATGAGACTCCGATATATTCTGACCATTCCATGCTTAACGTTTTACATTATATATGATATGTATTCCTATACTACACCTCCTTACCTTTCAGAAAAAAAAAAAAAAAACTTTTTTATTTATATATATTTTTTTTTTTTTTGTTTTGTACATACATAATGCAATTTATAATGGGATTACAAGTTTTTTTTTTTTTTTTTTTTTACAATGCTTTACATGGTACTTTAGTGATTACAGTTTAAGATTATTTAGTAATATAAGTAGATAATAATTATTCTAGATACTACAGTCTAAGATAATATAGCGTAATATTAGACAATCCATATTAATTCTTAAATAACTTCGTTCTGTTCTTATGCACTGTTTCTATTTTATTATCTTTTATTATACGCACATTCGGCGACTTATCTTCTATGACTTTATATGGACCTTTGTATACATTTTCAAATCGACTACTATTTTCATTTTTTAACAATATTAAATCATTAGGTTGATACACAATTGAATTAGTTTGTTTATCATAGCTAAGCTTTCTATTTTCCTTCGATTTCAATAAATTTTCCCGGGCCTGTTCGTGAGATTTTTGCAACCTGTACTTTAGAGCCAATGGATAGTCATCACTATTATAAAGAGGTTCTATTTCCTGTGTTAAGTTACTTGGCAAATTGCATGATTTACCAAAAACCAGTTCGTACGGTGTAAATTTTGTGGATGTATGGACAGTTATATTGTAAGCAAAGCACCAATATGCAATCCAGGTGCTCCACTCCCTGGGGTTATTATTTGTTTGTATTCGGAGGTATGCGTTTAAGTTTTTGTGTGTGTTTTCCAGGGAACCGATAGATTCGTGGTGGTAAGATGTTGAAAATAATTGTTTAATATTGAGCAGCTTGCATACTTCACTCATTGTTGATGCTATGAACTCGGACCCTCGATCTGTGGCAATTTCCCGCGGCACGCCGTACCTTAGTATAAAGTTCTCTACAAATGATTTTGCTACCGACACTGCGTCTTTTCGTTGTAGCGGGTACGCTTCCACGAACTTAGTAAGTTCACATTGTATACTTAATATATAAACATTACCGTAGTAATCCTTATCCAGTGGTCCTACTATATCTAAATATATTTTATCAAATGCACCCTGTGCTGTTGTAGTTATTGTCATTGGTTCTCTGACAGGTAGAGAGTGTTTTTGCATTTGGCATTTTTTTGCATTTACTAACGAATTCAGTTACGTCACTTTCCATGCCCGGCCAAAAAAATAATTTCCTAATGTTTATTCAACATTCTTCTTATACCGGCATGTCCGCTAGTTGGTAAGATATGGTAGTCATTAAGAATTACTTTTTTGTCATCTTTCGATAATACTCTGTGGAACCCTTTTAATATATTAATTTTTGGCCCGTACCATGACGGCCTTATATTTATTTCTTTTGTTAGCCACTTTATAAATTCACCATTACTTGCTGTTTTCATTATATAAATTTCTGTAATATTTAATTCACTACAGTATTTTTCTAGCCGACTCACGTATTCGTCTCGCGCCATACATGATTGTAAGCCTGTGCAAGTATATATAACTAACTCTTTTTCATTAAATACAAATGATTCTGAGTTGTTTGTTAAGTTGTCCTTCATTCTAGAATAGTTTTCCCGCGAAATGTCTAACAATTCTATCGAATTACCCGGCTTCCGAAGCATTTCTACGACCCTTGGTTGACTACGCTGGTCTCTCACAGATATATTGGTAGTCGGCAAACTTGAGTCACTTTCCTGTCTCTTTTCCAATGTCTTTCGTTGGTTCCTAGTCATTACATTTATTATCCGTTGATTCATATCTTTCAATTCTTCTGATGTGACTACTACCCTAGACAACGCATCTGCACCTACATTATCAGTTCCCTTAATATATATTATTTCAAAATCATATTCTTCCAAAATTAGGCGAAATTTTGTTAATCTACTGGATGGATTATTCATATTGAACAAATAAACTAACGGTCTATGATCTGAAAATATTTTAAATTTTTTCCCAAATAAATACGGTCGAAAATATTTAACGGCCCAGACTATTGCAAGCATTTCTTTCTCGATTGTTGGGTAATTTAGTTCGGCTTTGTTTAATGGGCGACTCGCGAATGCTACTGGACGATTGTCATTATTACACAAGATCGACCCCAACGCGAAACCTGATGCGTCTGTATATAAATGAAATTCGTTACTATCAGAAAAATTGGGATATTGCAATACAGGTGGTGCAGTTATGCATTCTTTTAATAATTGAAATGATTTTTCACATTCTTCTGTCCATATAAATTCGCAGTTTTTCTTTAATAACTTATTTAATGGTATGACCATTTGGGCAAATGAATTTATAAACCGGCGGTAATAATTCGCGAATGCTACGAATCTTTTTACGTCATCGCTATTCTTTGGTCTGGGATACTCTTTTATTATTCGTATTTTATCAGGATCGGGCATAACCCCGTCACCGCTCACTACGTGGCCTAAATACAATAATTCCTTTTTTAGGGACACGCATTTCTTTGGATTTAGTTTTAGATTCACCTGTCGTAACCTAAGAAAAATTTCAATAAGATTTTTGTTATGGTTTTCCAGTGTTCGTCCCCAACAGACGAGGTCATCCATGTAGATTAAGCATTTTTCGTAGTTCAATCCTGACAATGCGACCGTCATTGCCCTTGAAAATGCGCTTGGACTGCTCTTAAGGCCCATAGGCATGCGTTTCATCTGATACTGTTTATCAAAAGTAAATGCAGTGCATTTTTTACTATTTTCGTCCAATTTTATTTGGTAGTAGCCATTTTGAAGGTCAAGGTGACTAAAATAAATAGCTCCTGCAAGCGAATCTAATATGTCAATAATGTTTGGAAGGGGAAATCTGTCATCAGCAATAGTTTCGTTTAATTTCCTATAGTCAATCACTAACCTATACCTTTTTTCTCCGGTTTCTGATTTTTTGGGTACCAACAGGATTGGACTGGACCATTCACTCATGGTTTCCTCAATAATGTCGTCCTGTAACATTTTTTTTATTTGGTTTTCTATTTCTCCCTTTTGTGATTTTGGTAATCGATATTGTTTTTTATAGATAGGTACGGCATTTGGTTTTAAAACGATAGATTGTTCATATATATTGCTGGTGGTTAATTTATCTCCTTCTAAACAAAATATATCAGAAAACTTTGCACATATTTTTTCTATTTCCAACTGTTCTTCCTTGTTCAAATAATTTAATTTTAATTCTTTAAATAATCTTTTCACTCTATCCGAGTTAACTGCGGGTTTATTGAAATTAAGTGTACTGTAGTCTTTTAATTTTTCTACTTGTTGATTAAAGAAACTCAAGTTAATAACCTCGTCTCGTGTGTTTAATATTTGGATAGGCATTTTACCATTTACTGGTCTCGTAATACATCCTGCTAAAAACACTCCCTCACATAATTCTGTTGGTAAAACCATACATTCCTCTTTTAAATGAGTGGGCACAAAATGCAACGATTCACATCTACGAGCCAATTGAATGTATTTATTTTGAGGTGCCCCTAATTGTAAAGGTAAACTTATTTCTACGTTATTATTTATTAGGGTTATAGTGTTTATTTCTAAATCTACTTTACTTTTATATTTCTTTAAAAAATCTATTCCTAAAATTCCATCGCTTGCGCAACATAAATCTTTAAATACATGAAATCTGTTGACAAATTCTTGATCCTTATTTGTCAATCTTAAATCAACATAGCCCACAGAGCAAAGTTCACCACACACACCAGTTATTCGTACTTGCCCTATTTGGTAAGGAATGTTGTGTCGGAGTAAGGTATCATACTTCACCGCACTGAGCGATGCTCCCGTATCCACTAACCAATTACGTAAGCTGTTATCGAGCGATAATTGAATTGAGTTATAATTATTATAATGACATATGGTATCGTGACTATTATTATTGCTCACGAAAAAACTCATCGTCGTTTTGGCCCGAAACTACCGTATTATTGTTCTCGTTATTTTCTGGTAATAGTGACGTAACTGAATTCATATGGTTAACTCGGGAATTTTGGTAAATATTCCGGCCCCGCTGATTATTATAGTTATTAGTGTTACCTCGATTCTCCTGACTACCTCGAGCGGCGGGGTGGCCCCGCAGACCGCCGCGGAAAGATTGCCACCGGCCGCGTTGGTTGGTTTGCCCACGATGGTTGGCCTGGCCTCGCTGGAAGTTGTTATGCTGGTTGTAGCCGCCGCGATCCTGAAACCATCGTCCGCGGTTTGAGTAAGAGTATCTTCGGGACGGTTGGTTCTCCATGTTCATGATGCTGCTCTCGGGAGGCATAGAAGTGTCTTCATCCTTAGCGCCACGGATTACACCTTTCAAATTGTCGTAATTCCTTGCTGAAATTATAGTACTAAGACTAGTATTACGAAGTCCTGTGGCAAATCGTTTAATTGCTACTTTCTCATTTAATGGCTTCAAAATTTCGTATTTTGTCATGTCGCCGTCGGCCTGCGAAATAGTTAACTCTACAAATAAGTTTTCAATTTCCTTACCGTAGTCCTCCAGACTCCTGTTGCCTTGTGTACTGCTCATCAATTGTTGTTGTAATGCTATAAAAGATTTTTTCGTTAGTAGATGTTTTTTCATATCATCAACAAGGTGCTGTACTGACTCATATTTATTCGATAATCTGAGTTTTGCGCTCTCCGACAATCTGGTTTTTAATATAAAGTTAATAAGAGTTGGCTTTGATTTGTCATCAAGTAAGGACGCATACATTTCTAACGAAGAAATCAACTGCTTTGTTGTATTTTCGTCATCATTCATAACTGGCAGTAGTGAAACAGCTGTCTTTAAACTGAACGACTCCATTTTTCCTTCACTTATTTTGTCTTTCGAAGGTACGGCGCAAAGAACCTTTATTTCGTCAAACAATTTCCCTATTTGTTCCCTACGGTTATTTATCGCAGACAGCTCCCTGGCGCTGAACAAATGTGTTTGACTACGAAATTCTAATAATTCTGCTTCAAACTTATGAAATATTACATTCGCTTCTTCAAATTTTTTCGAAGAAACAGTACCCGTTTGACGTCGCTCCGGTCCTATCTTAATCAAATACCTTCTTACTTCTAACAATTTACCATGATATTCTTCTAATCTATCTGCCATATAGTTTTAAAACACAAAATAAATGCGATTACATATACTTATGGCCTAACATACATATTATTTGGCTACTTGCCAGCTCTGAGAAACTATATAATGTCCTCTAGATGAGTCCATATCTTCTACGTACCGCACTTTAACCCTTACTTTATTTGCACGATACACTCACTGCACACTCACACGCCACTAAATTATATTAACACCTGCACGCTCGCTTTGATCTCCTCCATTTAGCTCCCTGCGCCGAAACCAACTGCTCGACCTTCGTAGATGGTTGTCCAGTATCTCTCTTTGTATCCACTGCCGGTGACACTTTGTATATTGACGGTATCCGAGATAAAGAAGAACCAGTGCCAAAATCACACAAATGGCTCCTAGTAGACACGTACTAAAACTCGCATGATACTTTAGCTGATCCAGTGATGACTGATTATTTCCTCCGCTAGCCGTTTGCGCTATAATTACTTTTGACTGTTGTTTCCCCATTTTGTCGTAAATTTTCCGTCGGGTGTATACTCTTTAAGGAGCTCTCGTAAGATGCACTTAGGAAATGTAACAAAATGTTTAAAATACATTGTGCCTAACTGAAGTTACCAATCCACCACTGTTTATATTACGCGTCTTTATTTGGTGATCGGAATGCGCGAACCCGATCACTTACTGGCAGGGTCGCCATGTAAGGATGGGACTGAGGAACGAAATAAAAGATGTTTCTTGAATGAGACTCCGATATATTCTGACCATTCCATGCTTAACGTTTTACATTATATATGATATGTATTCCTATACTACAGCAGAAATGTTTTTACCGTTGTCTAACTATCCGTGTTTTCGCAATATCCCTAGGGTTTTAGCGAAAATTCGAATTAGCAAATCATCCAATGGACATATACAAAATCACCAGTAAATCAAACACAAGACCACAGGCAAATCAACAGTAGCAGTGAATCGACCATTAGTTTAATGAAACTTAGTTTAATTAACTATCGTTGAATAAACCGTAGTTGAATTGTCCTTTATAGATTTCGTTCATTAGTTATTACAAAAATAGGCGAAACGATCATTAGATATTTTAAACAATTGATCTTTTGAGCGTAGTTATACTGAAAATAGTTGGAATAAACTTAGGTATTATGATATGTAACCGCCATGGGTAGGCTGCTTATGATATTAATAAGTTAAACAAACATTTAGCATTTAAAATTTCAGTCAAATTATTGACGTAACTATGTAGAAAAATCTTTCTTTTTTTTATAAATTCTTATTAGCAAAGTCACAGCTCTTCAGCAGAGCTCTTGTTTAAAGATAATAATTAAATACTTAGTGCTTACCGCTAACGGTCCGTGTTAGCGGTAGATGTCAGCCTCATTTAACCCGTTCCTGACAGTTGAGTCTTATTTGCGACCTGAGCAATGAGGTGTCTAAGATAATTGTTTTTATTAAGGAAAAAAGTATACTTAAAAATGCCGAAATATTCTGGCTGAAATGATAAAATATTTTTAAGCTTTTTTTTAGCAAAGTCCTCGATAATGCCAAGTAATAAATACTCAAGTCAAGTGCTCGCTTTTTCTTCAATAATTTTATAAATTTGTACAACAATATTATTACCGTCTAGAGTCTAACTCATCATTTTATTGACGGCCCACATTTATATTCACATAAAACTAAGACTAAATTTATGTTTAAAGCCATATAATAAACATATACCGAAATAACGTTGGTCCTTCTTTTAAAACGAAATCAGTCTGCGTAGAACCCAATTAGAAGCTTTCATAAAAAAAAATCTCAAACGAAACGGATCTCCATTAACACGTCAAAAAAAACTGAGCTAGTGATGCCATTAACAATGACAAAAAAAGAAAAAAGTTCACTCACGCAAACCGATAGCAAATTGGAGACTCACTTTGTAGGGAGCAATTTTTTGTCGGTTCTCGAACGCGACGTCTCGGCATAGAGTTGGATAAATGAAGAGATGTGACAGGACGGCTTAAAACTATGAAATAAATATGTATAAACCAGGAGATTCACTGAACACCAATTAGGTATCTACGTGTATCATCATCAGCAGCCTATAATTTTCCCACTGCTGGGACACAGGCCTCCTCTCGGTGAGAGGGAGTGGGCCATAATCCACCACGCGGGCCCAGTGCATTAGTAGATGTCACATGTCTTTCTGTATCTAGGCTCGTCCCCTATTACGTACATGAGACTTTAAGATAACTGGTGAAATGTGGGTCTCTATGGTAGGTAAACCTCTGCCTAACCCTTTGGAGAAAAAAAGGCGTGATTTTATGTAATAATAAATAAGTAATATAATTAAAAAGCTGAAATTTTTTGTATGGTTGAACACGCTAATCTCAGGAACTACAGGTTCGAATTGGAAAAATCTTTTTATGTTTTTAACCATGTTTCGGCTAGCTAATTTGTTGAGGAAGGCTAGTCTATTATAACATAACGCTAAGACTCTTAGAAGCCGACCAGAAGCAAAACTTACATAGATATACTGGTTTAATAAAGCTACGGGGTAATTGAGTAACACATTTACAGTAAGAATGGCTTTCATTTAAACAGTTCAACAACGTTCGGGTCGTGGGGCTTTCAGGACCGGGACCGCGGTCCTGGATTCCACCTAAAATACAGTAATTATTTTTCAGTAGTATTTTGGGACCACAAGAAAATTGAAGTTAAAGTACAGTGAACAAAAGAGGATTACGAGAAAACATTTTCTCATACATTTTGTGTGTTAGCTACAAAACGCGTTTATGCCTTCGAAGTACCAGGTTGTCATAACTTGGTAGGAGCTTAATAAGTTAAAACATCATTTATTGACTCTAAGGCAGTACACAGTTCGCTGGGTTAGGTTGATCATGTTTAATTTACGAAAATAATATTGATATTAAATAACTGTAATTATTATGACTACTGCCGATGTGTCTAATTATGATAGTGAAGTTTTTAAAAGTTTATAGTTACGTTTCGGTGGGTGATTAGGGGGCGATAGGTGATTTAAACACTCAAGATTACTTTATTTTAAATAGTATTTCGTATTCTGTTTTAGGTTTAATTTCATAAAGAAGGTTATATCTATTACTTCAAATTTTTTGGTTGACCGTACTTTTCCAAGACATTACTTTGTTTATTTTACTTGTGGTCCCAAACTACTACTAAAAATATTTATTATATTAAAAGGTGGAATCTTGGACCGCGGTCCCGTTCTCAAAAGCCCCACGACCCCAACATTCATTGCGTTATTTGCGTTGTTAAGTAGACACTTTTTGAGAATTTATGAAGCAATGGATTAATAAAATCCATCAAAACGATTCAGTTCCTGGCCAAAGAATAAGTCTATCTATCGGCATGTGTGAGTATCATAAGATGTAATTTATGTATTTCTGTATCATAAAATCAAATCAATCCCACGTTACATTACAATCATAACTCAGCTATATTTTTTGGTGATTTTTAGGGTTCCGTTGCCAAATGGCAAAAAACGGAACCCTTATAGATTCGTCATGTCTGTCTGTCTGTCTGTCTGTCCGTCCGTATGTCACAGCCACTTTTTTCCGAAACTATAAGAGCTATGCTGTTGAAACTTGGTAAGTAGATGTATTCTGTGAACCGCATTAAGATTTTCACACTAAAATAGAAAAAAAACAATAAATTTTGGGGTTCCCCATACATAGAACTGAAACTCAAAAATGTTCTTTTTCATCAAACCCATACGTGTGGGGTATCTATGAATAGGTCTTCAAAAATGGTAATGAGGTTTCTACTATCATTTTTTTCTAAACTGAATAGTTTGCGCGAGAGACACTTTCAAAGTGGTAAAATGTGTGTCCCCCTCCCCGTAACTTCTAAAATAAGAGAATGATAAAACTAAAAAAAATATATGATATACATTACCATGTAAACTACCAACGAAAATTGGTTTGAACGAGATCGAGTGAGTAGTTTTTTTTTTAAAACGTCATAAATCGTAAACCGCAATTTACCTTACATTCAATCAACTGAAATATAAAAATTAAAAAAAATATATAATTTTAAACCGAGAATACCTACAGATTTGTACGGAACCCTCGGTGCGCGAGTCCGACTCGCACTTGGCCGGTTTTTTATTAGAAATCAATGTTCAGTGATGAATATAACTTCATTTTTAAAATTTTCACAATTCTGTAAAACCACACTAAATATTTCAATAAAATTGTTACGTAATAAGTTGTGCACTCGTTACGATAATATTCACACTTTTAACGTTCCCGTCTGAATAAATCCAATTATTTAATCTATGCCCTATTTTCTCTTTTTTCAGTGCGCCAAAGCAAAATTCTGAAGGCCCGAACGCTTTTCATATCACGCCCTTTTTATCTTTTATACTCATTCTTTCGTTTATGAGCGAATTTTATTTGATGCTCTTCTATACGATTTGTACGTAATGGTTCGATGTATCAGAAATATGATATCGCTGCCTTATATCTGTATCATTTTTAGGATATCCTTTTGTTAATCCCCTGCGATAGCATCATCCAGGTTCACAGTACGTATAAGAAGAATAAGAATAAGAAAACTTTTATTTGTAAACACAGGTAGTTACACGGTGTGTGAGATGTTACAATAAGCCAAGAAGCGTGCAAACATAAACAAATAAATGTCCCAATAAAAAAAAAAAAACTTGAGATGTGTCAAGGGACACCCGGATAGAACGAAGTTCCTTTCCAGGTTTTTTTTCATTATTTATTATGTACAAAAAACCTGTATACACTCAACAAAAATATTATCTCTCTCTCTCTCTCTCGCTCTCTCTCTCTCTCTCTCTCCCTCTTCGTTCCAAAACAAAATATATACAGTTGAATTGAGAAACCTCCTCCTTTTTTTAAGTCGGTTAAAAAGTGTCGTTACAACTTTTTCTCTTAATTCCGTCTAGCCCCCTTTCGCACCGCGCCATAAGGAACTTCGTTCCAAAAACAATTCCAAAAGAAAATCAATTCCTTATTGCATACCATAATGTTTAAACATAGTTATCATAATCAACCTATATTGTTTACACTACTAGGACATATGCCTCCTCTCTGTGAGAGGGAATGAGCGATAATATACCACGCGGGACCAGTGCGGGTTTGGTAGATGTCACATGTCTTTAGTCATGGGGAGTTTGTTGGCCACTTCTTCTTCCCAGCTAAAGCACTAGGAAGTGGTGACGGGTGGGCGTTTTGGGGGGACTGTCTTTTGTAATTTTGACGTTCGAAAAGTGCTGATCCTTAGCCTAATTTGAATAAATACCTTTTGATTTAGATTTTATTTTTTTTTGTACTAGGTTATGCCGGTTTCTTCACGATGTTTTCCTTCACCGTTTTCAGACCGATGGTTATTAAATTATTTACACTAAGTAAAGCGCTTACCTGGGTTCGAGGTCACGACCTACAACTTTTAAGTCAAAACCGATACCATTGAGCCACCACTGCTGCTATATAGTTAGTTATAAATACTAGTTTTAAATAACAAACTAGCTTCTGCCCGCGACTTAGTTCACGTGAAATTTATTTTTCCCCTTCCTGTCGGATCGCATCAAATCAAATCAAATCAATTTATTTCGGGCTACAACGACCCATAACATAAATACCTTACAGACTAACATACATACAAATAAAAACAATGTAAAACTATTGTACACGAAGTGACGGCGTCGTGTTGCGCTGCGTGGTGTCGCGTAGCTTTCCGCGGAATCGCCGATATACGACACCCTTCGGCCAAAACTCTGCCTTGAGGAAAGTCTCGATTTGAAGAGTTGGTACTCGCACCACGAATGACCTGACATTCGTGTTGTGGCGCGATTCCAACTTCTCGACCTTCGCTGTCGCTTAGCGTTCCTCATGGCTATTATTTTTGTTTTTTAATCCTTTCGCTCGTATTCTAAGCATCCTAGCATGACGTTAAGCACTCTAGAGCCTTCCTCATAAATTTAGCTATCATATTTTTTTTTCAAATACGACTGGTAGTTCCAGAGATTAGCGCAAACAAACATATAAAGTTTTCAGTTTTATTATAATATAGTATGGATTATTAAAATAAATAAATAAATAAATATCTTTGGACAACCAACACATCGTTGTCTGATCCCAAACTAGGCAGAGCCTGTACTATGGTAACCAGACAACTGATAAACATACTTATATATTTCTAAATACATACATATTATAGATAAATTACACCCAGACACAGAACAAATGATTGTGCTCATCACACAAAAAATTGTCCTGGGTAGGAATCGAACCCACGACCTCAGTCTTAGCAGTCAGGGTCACTAACCACTAGACTAACAGGCCATTATGGGCATTATTATGTTAATATAGATACAATAATCTTACTTTTGCCTTGTGTTTGATACCAGTTACACAAAAATATTTTCGTGTTACTTTTGAAAGAAGTCTGAAGCTAAATTTCTCAGGGAACGCAGACATGAAGATATTAATAAAAAAGAACAAGTTACAGCTCAAATAAAATATGTAATAAATCGAATAGTTACTTTATCCTTATCTACAACATTTTTTCCGGTTTCCAAGACAATTATGATATCATCCAACTCTCTCGAGACAATTAAGTAACAACTAGACACTTCGTGTTTACTTTGGGTCCTTCGTAATTTAACCCTCAAGAACCTAAAATGAGATATACAAGCTAAGTACGAATATAAATCTTGGCGCCACAGGTAGGTAACGTGTTGAATTGGGTTTCCAGATTAGGTCTGCCATAAATCATTGTGGGCTTGGAATCCAATTGGATAGGACACGTAGGTACTGGACGCAGGCTGAAAATCTATTGCTGGGCTAAGATGGATTGGTTTTATTGATAGATTGGCAGGTTTAAGTTATTTTGTAATAGGTTAGTAGTTTTTATGCAGTGGCAATGCGAACTAAAAAAAACTTTCCTACACATGGAATCACGTCTCTAATCCTCAAATGGTAAAACCAGTGGTCTCGAATGTCGTAGAGCGAGATCGGTAGAATTGCCAGCTAAAAACGGTAAATCGGTAAATGACAAAAAAAAGACAATCAAATTCGTTTATTTATTTAAAAAAACTTACAGACTAATTTATAACAATCATACTTAAGTAACGAAGTCTCGAACCTACCGAAACATCGGTAGGTTCGAGACCACTGGGTAAAACAAAGGTGTATCTATATGTATCAAGATGCAGTTTTAAACCTGCAAAACATTTCAGGAGTTTGTTATGAGACTCGTAAATAATCATATAACAATACGATACCAAGTCAATAATCAATGATACTTTTTATTTTAGATTTTTAAATTTTATTGTTTTTTCAGAATAACTCTCTTAATAACCCTCTTCAAAAACTCTATGAAAGAAATGTCGGTTGCGTTTGTTTGTGTATGTGAAAGCGCAGTTTAAGGACACGTACAGACTAGCCGCGTTTTAAAAAAGGGAGTTCACACTTACCGATTTCCATAACTAAGAAAAAAAAGAAAAAAAAAATACCTTCCCATTTTATTGTTGATTCGGGTCGAGAATCACTAACATAATTACCTCCTAAAATGTGTTGCAGATCCAAAACTGCACCTTGTATAATTGTACATCCACATTTCGCTAGTTAAGTTTGATTCCATATAAAAGGGGAGAGTCTATTGGTTTTAATCATGTGTAAATCCAGACCCAGTACCTTGTGGTGCCGGACGTAAAGAATAACACCACCCCATTTCTTCCCGTGGGTGTCGTAAAAGGTGACTAAGGGACTTACTAGAGAATGGGCAGCAGCGTTCTCTATGCATTTTACCACCATACTGTGATTGCCAACCCGCCTGCCAAGCGTGGCGATTATGGCAAAGCCCCCTAAATTAAGGGAGGAGTAAGTCCAGCAGTGGACGTCTTACGGCTGAAATGATGATGATGATGATGATGAAATCCAGACCCCGGGCTGCTACTGAGGACTTTCGGATGAAAAAACCCAATAAAACTTTTCATTTCAATGTTTATTGTTGAAATCTAATCTATGTGATTGTTTAATGAACATTTTGCTAGCGATCCTCAAATAAATAAATAACCGCATTCCCCGACTTGAGAATCCAATACTAGACCAACGAGGCTGACAAAAAAGTTTATCAATCAGTTTAGCCTTTTCCAAACTATGTTGGGGTCGAATTCCAGTCTAACCGTAAGCAGCTGAATACCAGAATTTGACGTGGAGAGACTGCTTATCCACCTTCACAACCCAGTAACTGGATGATACCAAATCTCTTGGAGAGACCCGTTGGGGTCAGAGCCCATTCGTCCCCCAGCATAAAAGTTGTAGATTCGGCCCCTATATAGGTGCCCATTGGTCTCCTGGTAGGGGACCAATTAATATTTTAATAAAAATATTATTTTTAAGGTACCCATTCGTCCCCTCTAATATATATACAATATAAGTTAAAGATTCGGCACCTATTCAGGTGCCTATTGGTCCCCTGAGATAAAATTAGCTATATTTTACATAAGAAACGGTTAACATAGTACACTTGTGAACAGTTTATTAACGGAATTAATTTAATAAATCATAACAGATCATTGAAAAAAGAGCTATGATGAATGATAATCCGTCATGATAATAATATAACCTGTCGATTGGCTTACATGTACTTATATTAGAAGAATGAATAAAAATAAATATTCTTCAGGGGACGAATGGGCCCCTCAAAAGTTCCAGGGGACGAGTGGGCACAGGGTGCGAATCTTAGGGGACGAATGGGTTCGGACCCACCCGTTGTCAGATTTTCGGGATTCTGACGTCCCGGAACGGTTTTTTAAGAATGACGCTAGGACCAACGGTTTAACGTGTATTTAGAGGCACGGAAGAGTCTCGGTATGAAAATAAAATCACCCATCCATGAATCAAACCCGGCAAGCGTAGCTTAACTAATTGATCGATTCATACGGCTATTATTACTTAGCCATGAGCCGTTATCTAAAATGTTTATTTTGTACTAATACTAACTTACTAATAGTGGCGGCTGCCTTCGTTATTCCAGAGGTATATAAAGTAATCTTCTAATGAAGATCTTTAAGATGTCCGCAAGTTCTTTTTTTTGTGAGTGGGATATCATTGAAGGACGCCATCGGAAGGTCGTTTCATACTTTTACTGACTAAAACCAACCCGTGTTCCTTCAGTTGCCTATGCCAGGGCCACGGTAACTTTTTCGAACAAATCTCGTGACACTGGCAGAGAGATGTCCGTACCTAGTTAAAGGTAATTGTGTTCGATAGCTATCAATAAACAACACTATTTTTAAAATCAATACCTACACGATGTTCTTAAAATCTGCCGGGGTCGCGTGATTGTTCGAAAGAGATACCGTGACCCTGGCACATGGGCAACTGATGGAACACGGGTGGGTTTTAGTCAGTAAAAGTTTGACACGCCCTCCCGCTCCGCCCAGAGCGGGAGAAGTCATTTGATGATTTCCCATCCCGAAAAAAAAAAAAAAAATGTTCTTAAAATAAACTTAAAATGTTGTTATGCATAATTAAAAACAAAACAAAATCATCTAAAAATAAAACAACAAGTTCCGTCAAATTACCCAAAACTGAAAATAAAACGTCGTAATTCTTTTCGTATCACATTTTATGACTAATTTACCTTCACATTTTCGGGCGACAACATTTAGATAGTGAACTGTTTATATTTCCGCTTACAATTCGTTTACGGAAATATTAAAGTAAAATGTTACCTTGGTTTCCGTTTTAATTCTTATCTATGTAGTTAAACAATGCTATGAAGGTTTGTTTGCAATGTGTGTTACTCTAACTAGATTAGGACACTATCAAATATATTATGATTATTTTTTAAGTTAGGACCAGCAGGTTTAATGTAGAAATCTCACAATGAAATCTTACGGTCATCATCATAATCAGCCTATATTATACCCACTGCTGGGCTTCCTGTCGGTGATAAGAAGTGGGCTGTAATCTACCACGCGTTCACAGTGCGTGTTGTTAGATGTCACATCTCTTGCAATTTTTGATTCTAGGACATGCCGGTTTCCTTACAATGTTTTCCTTCACCTTTTTGAGAGTGTGTGTGTATGCTGTAAAGGATTAATGAACATAGACGACACAAATGAATCATATTAGAATTGTTCCAGGTTGCTTGTTCTATAGTTTCTGTTTGTTGGGTATAGGAATAAGGTTGGTTTAGGTATTTCAAGTATTCTTCGTTTTCAATAATGAATTACTGACATGACAAATGCGTGCATTGACTGGACAGGTCCACTCAATCTGTATGGTGCTTTCCTCAAAAGACCATTTCAGACACCTCCATGTACATGATCCTCAAATGATCAGACAGCGACTATCTCCTGATTTTATATACACATTGACATTGATGAATTTTACCTATACAATGACATTAATATTTACTTTTAAAGTATTGTATTGTTTTAATTATTGTAAATGTGAAGATTAAGTGGGTGTTATTTTTTTTTTCTAGGTTCCTTTTCTTCTCATTTATTTTTTATCACAGTCTGGCAGTTTGAGTAATATAAGCGACCTACACAAATGTCCTTTCTTTGGTATTGTTCGTCGAATCATTGACATCCTTAAGTTCTGATTTGAGCTGCATGATCACTGACAAATGCGTGCACTGATTGGACAGGTCCATTCAATCTGTGTGGTTCTTTCCTTAAAATACCACTTCAGACACCAATCCACATGGTCTTCACATGATCTGACCAAATTATGTCTGGACTTTAAAAGAGACTGTGACCTCTGAGTTTGTTTCGGCCTTTCTTCTCAGAGTAGTCAGATAGGAAACGCCGACCTCATCTAGTTTTAAAAAATATGATTGACGTGTAAAAGTGTTTGTACAAACCTACTTGCAAAAATAAAGTCATTTATCATTTATCATTTACTGGTTATTCAAACCACTAAAAGTAGTGCCATGAAAAGAACAACTTTTGTAAGGAGAATTGGACATTTTTTTTTGAAATTATAGATTGTTTTTTTAAATTACTATTCGATGACCTTAAATTGCACACTCCAATTCGCAGCATTGAAGTGAAACCTACCTTTCCTTTTTTCCTCTCTAAACGAAACTGCATTCGAATAATCACAAGATAATATTAGTTGTTAGTCTTAAAACATCCTTCAGAAAATTTTCTTAAACTATCAATGGAATACTTCGCTCTACAGTCCCAAAGTCATACAGCATGAAAACACCCCTAACTCTGTTCGTACGTAACACAGTAATAGTATTTTGCCGTCTCCTCAATCATCCGGTCTTTGGGCCCCCGGACGCTTTCCTTTGTGTAAATTCTAACAAAGATGCCCCCTAATTGAAATCTATTTGTTGGCACAGACGGGGAACGCAGTAGTGTTGAAATGGTTCTTGTTTTGTGGGATGTGTGTTTATGTGTGTCCGCGTGATATTCGGTTATGTTTACTTGCTTACTTTACTGCTTTGCTAACATAAGGCTTTTGTCACCAGCTAAGCTTGCATGGATGTTGGATATTGTTCCAGGGGAACGTATTACTGGGATAACAAGTATCCTTTATTGACACACACCTGGACTAACGTCCAGATTATAAACTAGAAGTGTGTCAAATTTCATTGAAATCGGTTTAGCTGTTTTTTCGAAATTGAGTAAGAAACATAGAAACTTTCACGTTTATAATATTGGTAGGATTAGTAGGAGTATAATGAAGTATTTTGTGAGTTTAAAACGAAATAAAGAAATTTAATACTCAAAATCAAAATCAAAATCAAAAGTCATTTATTCAAACTAGGCTGAGAGTCAGCACTTTTTGAACGTCAAAGTTACAAAAGACAGTCAGTCCCCCCAAAACGCCCACCCTTCGACACTTCCTAGTGCTGTAGCTGGGAAGAAGAAGTGGCGGAACAAACTCCTCAGCAGCACAGCTGTCTGTTAAGTTAGAAGAACTTGATTCTATACAATATTGTGTAAGTAATTAATATTATAAAACAAAACATACATTATTCGCCATATGTCAGCTAGCACACGCCAATATACCAACAAAAAAATTGAAAACTAAAGTCAAGCTGAAATAATAAAACAAAAACGTAAACAAAACTTAAAAACTAAATAAAGCCTCCAGGCATAAAGGGCGTGCCCGCTTACATGTTCAACGATGCAAAATGATCCATATACATACATTGATGCATATAGCTAAGTTGAAGTTACAATAGTTAAACTAGCACCTCCGGAGTAGAATAAAATTACAGTTAATACAAATAACAATAACTAAAACCATGGTCAGCAAGACGACCAGTCACCACAAGCAGCACCCGTTCACGAGCATAACGCAAAGGTCAGCCATTACCCCCCTCGCCATATTTGAGGGAAGGTGGTAACCCGACCCCCGACGCTACCGCAAGCAGTGACATCTAGGTGAGCATGACGAACTTGCTGCCGGTTGGTCAGGCAAGAATATTATGAACAGCTGACATTTATTACATTGCCCGGCAAAAATAACACAATTTTTTTTAATATTCATTGAATACGTATTTGCTTAAAATACGTTATCAAAAATACATAAAAAATCACATCGTAAATCATATTCAGCATATTTATTCGTATTTTTTAATTTATTTGCGTATTTAGCTGCCACAATCAATCTAATTTAGAAATTACAAAACACCTGACAACGATTATTTCTTGCTTTAAAGATTATGAGCATCAGCTCATAATCTTTTTTTCGGTTGTAGACACTTTGAGAATAGCACACAGACTGGGGTCGGTGACGATCGTAATAGGTCACCTCACTTTTCTCTTTAAATTATTTTTGCGTCACCGCCACCAATAGTAATTACTCCTCATAAAACATCACAAAGCTTACTCAATCTGTCACCAATCCAAACAAAACTCACAGCGCGTATTTATAAACTACCGTTGCAACTAACAAGTCACTTTCTCAAGTCAACTCCCTTAGCTCGCCGACCCTTTTATAGCTAAACTTAGATAATAATACTTCATCTATATGCGCATCTTTTGAATATTAAACAGGAGTGCATCGAGTTCATTGACGAGATGAAGCTGTTTCAAGATGGTACAGAATATGAATTAGTTGGAATCTGTTTGATGGAAGTTAGGGTATTGAATCGGAAACTATTATATTGTACGTCGTTGACTTTAATGGGTGATTGTTTAAATAATTAATTTATTTGCTAATTGTTTATTCCTCTTCATTCAATTTAAGTTTGTACCCACCCAAAACATAAATGTGAAATGAAAGCCAAGTTCAATATTATGATATATGCCTTAGTTGTTGACTTCAGGGACAAAAGAAGTGAGATCTAAATGGGTGCCAAGTTCAATGGTCAGTCCTGAACTTTATTTATAACTATCATTTCTTCTTATAACTTAGGATAATATATTTTAGCCTAAGGTCTGACTTGGCTAGTTTTCATATACGAATTATATTATAGCCTACGCAAGTTCTAAACCTGTTACTTGTCGGTTCTTATTTTATTATTCCTAAATTTTGGCTTGCTGGTAGAAACTAGCCATCGAATATAATAATTCGTATATGAGAACTAGCCAAGTCAGACCTGTGGGATATCATTACTTTTTGTACATAAATTATTAGTAGGTACTTATTTATAACAAAATTAACACCAAATGGTTTTTATTACAAGTGTTCCTAATAGAAACAATTAAGTGAAAAATTATAGCAAAATTATAAAAATTTACCAGTTTCTGATTTATTCCTTTGTATTCACCTAATTACCTATCTGCATGCCAAATTTCAACTTTCTAGGTCATCTGGAACTGGGTTAGAGTTTTGATCTATAGGTCAGTCAGTGATAAAAATGACGATTTTTGGACGTTATTATCTAAATAACCGTTTGAGATGTGTTTATGAAATTTGGAGCACATATGTATCTCACAAGTTTCAATATATGAGCCAAATTTGACACGTTTATGTGAAACAGTTTTTGAGTTATGAGGGGGTCAAAAGTGGCTCCAAATGGTTCGTGTAATATTACACACGGTGCTGCTCGCCAGTTCTGTTACTTGAACTTGGCTTGACACGCTCCCGCGTGTCTAGATAAATGGAAAACAAGGTTTTTTTTTTGTGATTGTGTCATTTACTAATTAAATTATCTGGCATTTTAAACCCATGACAAAAAAAACAACAGTACACGATGGGTGAAGGTCAATGCCCGTAATAAGTTAGCAGTTTTTGAAATTTTTATTAGAACTTAGATATTTTTTACGTATTTTCAATACTTTAACATCGTTACAGGCGTTTGAAAACCATAAGTTTCAGTTATTTTTCCTGAATAATTGTGTTACAGTATCAATTACAATTTTGAACAAAATTAGAATGACGAAAAATACTGTTTTGAAGTGAAAACTTCTTTAGCGGCGTTGTGCACTTTTTTGTAATGGGTAAAAAATGTTAAACTCGCGTCAGGACACGTGACCTGATCGTAAGACGGACGGAGAGTGATTTTGTTGAGAGATATTTTTTTTAATGTAATATAAATTGTCATGTTTGTGTACGATAGAGCAATAAATAAATATTGTATTCTACCACATAAATGATAGTACTTTTATACTGATAATTAAAGCAATTCGTGCAAAATTATTCCCAAACCATTCCAAAATATCAAAAATGCACAACGTTAATATTCAAGTTTTCACTTCTACCGGCACTCCCGGAGTGAAGCGGTCATTTTTTTTTGTTTTGTTTCATTCGTTTTTGAAATCGCCACCAATAGGTGGGTGAAATATTGGCAACTAATAATATTCTACCCTGTATCACCTAGAAAGTTGTCTCAAGAAATCATTTTTTATTCTTTCAATATACTTTTATACTTTGGATTATACAGAAACAATTTTATGAAACGATAAATCGACACTTCCAAAAAATAATAGGTCTTTACCTATGAAAATGCCGTTTTGTATGAAAAAATTTAAACGAATTTTTTCCATGTATTTTTTATTTGTATTAATCGAAATAATCACCCATGCAATCAATGCATCTTTGCCAACGCAGGGGCAGTTTATTGATGCCCTTCTTAAAAAAATCAGCTCGACGGGAGGCAACAAATTCTTCAAAGGCATTTTGTACTGCCTCTCGGGTATTGAATTTTTTTCCCGCCAAGAAGTTATCCAAATTCTGGAAAAAGTAGTAGTCTGTAGGCGCAAGGTCTGGTGAGTAGGGCGGATGACGGAGAGCTTCCAGCCCCAGTTCTTGCAACTTGGAGACCGTCTGCTGTGCAGTATGAGGTCGCGCGTTGTCGTGCAGGAGCAGCGGAGACGAGCGATTGACCAATGCTGGTTGGAGATGTGCCAGCTTCTCCATCATTGAGTTCAGTTCTTCACAGTACACATCTGCAGTAATGCTCACCCCGTTTGGTAAGAAGCTGTGATGAATCACACCGGCGCTAGACCACCAAACAGTGACCATCACTTTTCTAGGGGTAAGTTTTCGTTTAGGGCATTGTTTAGGTGCTGAACCAGGATCCAACCGACTTGCTGAGCGCTTGCGGTTATCAAACAGAATCCATTTTTCATCGCAGGTAACAATGCGGTTCAAAATTCCTTCATTTGTGTGTCTGTTGAGCAGTGCAAGGCACGTCTCGACGCGTACTTCGCGCTGGCGATCATTGAGTTCGTGGGGCACCCATTTGTCAAGCTTTTTTACCTTGCCAATTTGACGCAAATGGACCAATATTGTTTTGACGCTAACGTCGAAAGCTGCTGCTAATTCAGCCGTAGATTGTGTATCATCAGCTTCCACAATCGCCTTTAATTCGTCATTGTCGACCAAAGTCTTCGGACGACCGCGAGGTTCATTTTTTAGGTCGAAATTTCCAGAACGGAAGCGAGCAAACCAATAACAGGTAGTGCGTTGGTTTGTTGTGTTAGCTCCGTAAACGTCGTTGATTCTTTTACCAAAAGTAGTCATTTGTTTATTGATTAGTGTTACATTTTCGTCATCATGGATACGTTAAAAATTCGAATAATTATGGAATATGAGTACCGTCGTGGCAGCAACGCGGCACAAGCGGCACGCAACATCAACGATTAATATTTTTCATACAAAACGACATTTTCATAGGTAAAGACCTATTATTTGATTTCCTTCTAGATCTATCGTGAAGTTTCTATATAATATTCTAATCTTATTTCACATACTAAACTAACTTCCGAAGCTATAAAATATAAATTGTTGACACGCATCGGTTATTGTAATCTCACAGGTATAAAGTTCTGTAAAGGGACACAACACGATATGTCCACAGTGTAACAAAAAACAGTAGAACAAACTAACAATGAAATGAATTGAAGAGAATATTCTAGTATTTCCTTGACATAGAGAGTGTTAACCTTAAAGTGGACAAAGTAAGTAAACTGAAAATTTGTACATATTTACGTGTTCGACAAAATAAAAATAAAAATTTCTTATTATATCTGTCAAAACAGATGGAGTCTGTTATTCAACAGTATCAGCTGTAGTGTGTGTAGTATCTTGATACTGAAATACGTTTTCAATGACATAATTTTGAACTCTAACGATTGTGACAAGTTTTCAATAGCTGTTTCATATCCCATACCTCCTACAGTATGTTTTAACAACAGATAGTGAGCCTCTTATATACCATGCCTAATCAGTAAATTGCAAAAAATAAAATAAAATATGAATTTTTTGGACTACCCTGACGCTTTCACCTTGACTCATACAGAAACCCATTTGCCAACGCAGTGTGCTTCAAACTATCCAGACAATTATTCCATTGTGCCATCCTAATTGACCTGTGATTCGACTGAGAATTCTGCAGTAGCCTTAGAAACCAGTGTAACAAAAACGTACCTTATCTACTTGCACTACTGTATATATTTGTACTACAACCTCATAATTCAACTCAAGCGAACCGGCACATGGAATGATAAAACTCTATGCTGTGTGGCTCGTTCCAAAAAATCACAATACAAAATTCCTCGCTGCCTTCTAACACATTTCATGTCTCATATAGACCAACGCTTTTCAATGATAACCACTATCTTAGTAATACGAAATGATTATTTACGTACATAGCTGCGCTTGGCAATTCAAAAGTGCCTGTTAATGGTTTAATTGAAATAATTGCTTTGAATTTTTAATTTGTGTCTTGAGGCAGTCGTTTACTGGACGAGATCATAAACGTAACATACTATAAGCAATCATCATCAGCGGATTTCTGCGGCCTTAATCAGGTCATCGGTCCACCTTGTGGAAGGCCTTCCAGCTCTTTGTCTTCCCGGCCCATCGGCCACCTTGATTCTCCCGTAGATCTATTTATTCCTGATTAAATCACGTAGGGAAACACTAAACAAAGCCCTCTCCCTTGGGTGACTTTTAGCCGTCTTATGTAGCCCATTCTGAGCGACCACGTTGCAGTGCCATAGGTCATCGTTGTCCGGCTACTGGCATTGGCGTGCTAAGTAACGTTAATAGATCCTGCCTGAATCTAGATGGACGCAAAAAAAAAAAAACATTATCTTGAGGGCCAGGTATAGGTATCTATGCAAGAAATATGGAAACATTTTCTTCTAACTTTACTTTGTATATGAAATTGCAAAATACATCTGTTAAAACTGTTCTATATTTTGTTTAATTAGGTTTATGTTCCAACTTTTCATTTGTGTTTATTCAGTTGGAGTTATTAAAAATAGTTAAAATAATTTATATTTCCACCTTTCTTTGACGGGTTGTGTCTATAAAATATACGTAAACTTAAAGGTCAATGCCTATTCCTGGCCCAAACCGAACACGTTTCGAAGGATAATTAAAAAATATAATTTTTTAAAACAGGAATTATCCGTTTAACTTCTATCTCTAACTAAGTCGCCGTCATTATAAGCAATAAATAAGTAATTTAACGTATTATTATCACTGAGAGTTTGACTGTCAGGCAAAGTTTAGGGTTGCTAGTATATTGTCAATTTAATTTCGAGTCGTATATTGAATACGTCTAATCGATTACGGATTAATTAATAATTATAAAAATCAATCCGTGTGCTCAAAGGCGTGCATTGTAATCACACGGCACGCCGTCATAATCATGACGGCCATTTTAGTTTCTGTGAACGTAACTAACTAACTCTAGTTTAAGACAAAACAATTATGTTCATAAACATCTCAAACCAGATATCTTATAGTCCAAACATACATAAACATGGAATGGTAATATCATTGTATTGTTTATGGCTTTGCCGTAATTAGATAAAATTAAATTGTTCAAGACCAATAATCGATGCACGTAATCGATTATATTTTAAAATATGGCAGCATTATTCTATGACAGATGATGAAGTTGACATTTGACACCCAGTAAACAAATAGTTAAAGATATAAAATATAGTTTGTGTTCTTTTGTGAGGTTTTTTATGACAATGGACTCCGATCAATATCACCAGAATGACAATCCTTGCACGAACTTGGATCGTGGCTCCACTTTGAATGACGACCCTAGTGTGAATGTTAAAACTGCTGGCTGCATATGACGACCCTCGCATGCATTTGGACTGCGGGAGTCCCGCTTTTACTAATGATTAATTCGGCGCGAATTTGGACCTGAGTAACTATGCTGTCCCGAACACGTCGCGTGGATTAACCGGCGCAAGCAAGGTTCGCTGTGCGAATTGAATAATGAATATGAGGCACTTACGCTCTCATCACCTCATAAATATATATTGTACTGCAATGGGTTCTTCCACAACAGGTAAGTATTGTATTACTCACCTACATTAAACAATACCTTTAGAAAACTATGATAATAACAATAGCCAGTACTAATGCAAGCTTATAGTGATTTAACTTCACTACACAATATAAAACAAAGTCGCTTCCCTCTGTCTGTCCTTATGTTTAGATCTTTAAAACTACGCAACGAATTTTAATGCAGTTTTTTTTAATAGACAGAGTGATTCAAGAGGAAGGTTTATACGTATAATAGGCGGGTGAAGCTGCTGGCAAAAGCTAGTATTAAATAAGTAAAAAAAGATATTTTTAAATACCTAAATACTTTTACTTTATTGAGAAAGTAACCAAATCTTACAGCTCATCATCATCTGCCTAGCCTTTTCCCAATTATGTTGGGGTCGGCTTCCAGTCTAACCGGGTGCAGCCGAATACCAGTATTTTACATGGAGTGACTGCCTATCTGACCTCCACAACCCAGTTACTAGGTAATACAATACCTCTTGATAAGACTGATCTGAATAAAAGTCTGACAGACTTTCGGGGTTCTGACGACCCGTAACGACTGTCTAAGATCTACAAAAGACAGCCAGGACCAACGGCTTAACATGCTTTCTGAGGCACGGAAGGGTCTTGGTTTGTAAAGATGGTCATATACTCGTATATGTAATGACGTGACATCAGCATTATTTCATTACCTAGCTTTTGTATTGTTGGGGGGGGGGGATGTTGTTTGGGACAAATGATAAGTATTGATTGATTAATAAATAAAATATATGGTGCGGTGCAAAAGTAAAAAATGTAATAATTTAATAATGTAATAATATAATAATTTAATTAATTACTTAATAGCTACTTAATGCTTGTGTGTGCATCTATGAATGAACATATGTATGTGTGATGTATGTGTAGTGTGGGGTGTGGTGTATTTGTGTGTATGTGTATGAATGGGGTTGTGTGACTTTATTTTATACTTTCTAGAAGTTTTTCAGTATTTCCATAATTTTGAGAGAGAAGGAAGTCATTTATGGTAAGTTTTAGTTTACTTATTGGTAAGTGATGTAGCTAAGTATTTTTACTTATTGTGTTATATAGGTATGGACCCATATAGCACGGTTGTCTTCTGAAGAATTCTGTTTTACATGGTTTCAGGTCAAATACTAGGTCGTTTCTGCGTTTGTTTTTCAGTCTTACCGGGTCATACGTTGAGCTTTTGTGGCTTATAAGCAGAACTCTCCTGATATAAAGTTGTCGAACCGTTAATACCATACAATCCTTATATAGCTGCTCCGTTGAATACTGAAAGTTCTTTTTGTGCATTACTTTGAGAACTGCTCGCTGGGATCTTTCTAGGTTTAATACATGGGTTTTGTGTGTACTCCCCGAGACTGTTTAAACTTAGAAGGTGACTATTATTCAAAGGTTAAAATGAGTAAGTAACTTTGAAATGAACAATGACTGTGTTAATACCATTCAAAAGTCATTGTAAGTGTATAAAATAAGTCAGTGCTTGTGAAAAAATTAAAAATGATAAAAAATTAAAAACTGTTTATTTCCAAATGGCGACTTATTTTCTGAACTGATAAGTACTAGAAGGTGCTCATAACACCTTATACTATCATTCCTTACACTATTTGTAAGTGTTCACTGTGGGCCACGGTTGTTCTAGTATGTGGGCATTGTCCTTTAGATTACAAATGAAGTTTACCTACCATGGTTCCAATTTATTATTCAGTCCAAGTCCATACATATTTTTAGCACGTAAATATTTCGTTGAGCATTTCCGACGTTTGGCTCCCAGACTGGAGCGGGCTGGGGCTGCAATAAAGCGGCTCCTGCCCAATCTGGGGGGTCCAAACGCCTCCCACCGGAGGCTCTACACGGGGGTCGTGCGGTCCATGGCCCTCTACGGGGCACCGGTGTGGGCGCCCTCATTGAGGCTGCGCCCAGCGCGCCGGTTGAGTGCAGCCCAGAGGGTCATGGCCATCCGGCTAATCCGAGGATACCGCACGATCTCGTGCGAGGCGGCGAGCCTCCTTGCCGGAGTGCCGCCATGGGATCTGGAGGCAAAAGTCCTCGCGCACATGTGGGAGTGGCGCGAGGAGGCTAAGCGCCGGGGTGAAACTCCGCTGCCGCGACAAATCGCGGCACGGCGGACAGAGCTCCGGTGTGATCTCATGGTGACATGGCGGGTACGATTGTCGCAACCCAGTGCTGGGCACGCCACAATTGCGGCGGTAAGTCCCCTCTTTGAGGAGTGGATAGAGAGGCGCCACGGCGTCCTCACCTTCCGCCTGACGCAGGTTCTCACCGGGCATGGGTGCTTCGGTGGGTTCCAGTTCAGGATAAAGCGGGAGGATACGTCCGGGTGTTTCCATTGCGAGGATCGTCTGGAGGACACGGTGGAGCATACGGTGGAGGTGTGCCCTGCCTGGGCGGAGCACCGCCGTGTCCTCGTGGAGGCGATCGGCGGCGGCGACCTCTCGCGTCCGGCCCTGGAGCGAGCCATGGTACGGAGTGAGAGGGAATGGGAAGCCGTCACCTCCTTCTGCAAAGCAGTAATGCTCGCGAAGGAGGAGGCGGGGCGCGTGAGGGAGATGCAGTCTCTGCGCACCCGCGTCCCTAGCCGCCGCAGGAGGAGACGCCCCGGGCGTCGGGAGTCGATAGCGGACTCCCGGCCACCGTAGGCGTGAGCTTGCGGGCGGCGGGCAATGGGTAGCTCGCCGCCCGATAAGGACCAAGCTCAGGTCGACGGCGCGTAGTGTTCCACGCGCGCCTCAAAGAGATGTCAGCAGCAGTGAAGGGGTCTACTAGGACCGATGCCTGCCGGGGTCGCTTGATTGTTCGAAAGAGATACCGTGACCCTGGCACATGGGCAACTGATGGAACACGGGTGGGTTTTAGTCAGTAAAAGTCTGACACGCCCTCCCGCTCCGCCCAGAGCGGGAGAAGTCATTTGATGATTTCCCATCCTGAAAAAAAAAAGAAAAAAAAAAGCACGCAAAAAAAAGCATATATATTTTTTTAAATTTTGTCCTTATTGGTAAATAATCATTATTTTTTCATTACGAAAGTCGAAAGTCGAATATCCAAAAACTCCATCAACCCATTCATCCATCCTTTCAATCATCCAAAAAGTCATTCATTCGTTCACTGCATCATTCAGACATCCATCTTTCTGTACATTTTTGTTTTTCATCAATCACTCAAATACTACTAAACTAATAAAAACACATAAAAAAAAGGACACAGCTACACTTTGATGTAATATAAGATACCTAGATTATCTTACTCGTTTGTCTTCGTCAAATCCTTCGGGATTGGTCGTTCCACTTAAGAAAGACACCTTGAGACACTTTTTGTGCAGCTTAATCTTTTAAAGCCTGGATAACCAGCTTTTTTGTTCGATGAGGGACTTTAAAGCGGTGTTAATCTTTTCTTAGATGGTGATTGGTTTGCTGAAGCTGATTGGGTGTTTTTTTTGCCGGCTGTGGTAAATTTTTATGTTATATTTATTTAGGACTATGTTTGAAGAATATATTTCAGGTTTTGATAGTTATTAAAACTACTGCATGTTAATAAGTTTAGCAGCACCTTTTCTAAGACTACACAATGTTAGAAAATAACCCTTTGCATCTCTCTCTTCTTATGCTAATTCTCGTGGATTTCCAATATACCTATTAGGGTGGAGTGAAAATGTATGGAGAATTTTTTTTTGTTTTTTTCGGTAATAGCATACCGATAAAAAGCTACCTATGGATGAGTTAATGAACTATGTTAAATATCATTTATGTATTATAATGATTCGAGGTGCCCCAGCACGAAAGAATTTTGAAAAAAGTAAAATTTCGTTCATTTTTGACAACCTCATTCAGATGTATATAAACCTAAATAATCTATTGGAATTGTATTTGTTGTGTTGCTTGAAACCTACATTTTTATGTAATAATATTAAATATATATTTTGGATTTTATGTTGCCCCAAACCTCTTAAAACCAAAATTATGCAAGAATTATATGATAAAAATGCGATTAATATTAATTAAATATTTATGAAAAAAAAAAAAACAAAATAGCCTATCAAGTAGAAAATCACGTTAAGTGTTATAAAAATGCATCATCTGACGTGATGACAGTCTAACCCTGATATAACCATTACGTTTTTCTTCTCCACATACAGCACCTGAAGCTTTAGTTACGAGTGTGATGCAACGCTCCACGGCTTGAGTATGACAGGGAAAGAGTGTTTTATTCTCTTTCGTTCCAAGGCCATTTTCTACAATTTCTTTTAAGGCTTCAGCAGATAAACTGTTAGTTAAAGGCCACTCAGTAATAGTAATCTGACTATCGTGTCAAGTAATAATGTCAGTATAATGGGAAGCATCAAAATTAAATGATGGAACTTTAAATTTTCGGATTCCTATGACTTTCTCTGACCTTGCTTTCAGAATACGTCAGCATGCCAGTTCCGGTATCACTTCGCTGTCATCTGCAAGCATAGATAAAAGAAGATTTTCTGGATGGCCAAAATATCTATTTCTTTGTATGACTGGATCACTCACTTTTTTCAAATTGTCGTTTAAATAGCGACTATAATTCATCGTCAACCACAAGTGCTGTGCTCCATTTAAACACGAAGGATTGCATTTGATTTAAAACCACATTCGCGCATAAACTTTTATCATGAAATTGGCTAATATAAGTAGATTCTCTTCCGGATCAGTCTTTGTGACATATAATCGTAAGATCCTGTTCGCAGTCGTTAGCCACCTGGATTGGTTGAGTAGACCGACCGACCGACTGGTATTTTCAGAAGAGAAAATACCAGTGCTAAAGCAGTCATTATCTCAAATAGATATGTTTGATCGGAGCTTAAATCAATGAAATATTTAGCGTAGTAACAGGAAGTGGCGTGGGTATAACGGCTTTCACAACTGGCTTTTTTTCACATTGTTGCAGTTCAGATCCAATTGGCCCTGAAAAACATCGAGGTCCCGTATTTTGACCGCCCAAATGTATCAAAAGGTGTCGTAGTGGCAATTCATTCGACTGTAGTGCACAGATGAACCATTGTAAAGGTTTTTTTTATCTTTACCTCTAGCAGGCTAATGACGCCGCCTTTAGATCCAGTATTTACAACTGTCCCATCACAGTCCACTACTGACAAAGCACTCAAGTCAACCGAGTTATCATTTAAATATTTTATAATACTTTGTTTGATTGTCCTAGCCGATCCTGTCTGCACCGTGATATGACCAAAGAAAACGCTCCCTGGTTCCGATACAATAACGTAATGATTTTCTATTTGCCGTTTTCTATACCATTTATCTCCTTTTTTGACTGTTATCAAAGTTTTGTCTTTTCTACCGTCAAAGTAAAGACCAGGTATAAGTTGATTGCGGCTCAATATTTTCAAAACAGCTCTTTTCTTTGCTCTTTCCCGAGAAACCTTCGAACGATCTATCACACTGGTCACTTGATGTAATAATGCCATGCATTTTTCAGGACAGCAGAAGCTATAATAGCGGCAGACCTGTCAGAAACTCCAGTACGATCGCAGGCAAGAGCTAAAGATGGGAGATTTATTCGCATCTGTTTAGATGATGGCTCAACAACATTCTGTTTTTGTTCTTGATACGATTAATACAATGAAATGTAGTTTCTCCCAAGAATGCTTACTTGTAACTGAAAGGGTAATTCAATAAAGGTTGACTTATTTATTAATGATTGGGTGCGTTCACAAACAAAAGAAAAACAATTTCTACGTTTTGTTATTAAGTTTAGCATTTGGCTTTGCACTATCGAAAACTGACAAGTTTCGGATTTTTTTTCAAAACTTAGTCCTATCGGGGGCACCTTTAAATATAAACCAACACAAAAAATATTTTCGCTTTTGCTTATTGTGCCTATCACGCAACTTTTTGCGGGTATGCCATACTGAAAATTAAAAAATAAATATTTCACTCCACCCTAATACCTATACAGGCAAGCAGAGGTGTCAAACTCACTGACTACCATATCGTTGTTTTATAACCTTTCTCCGTATCTACCAGTAAAGAAAGAGAGAGAGAAAGAAGAAAAGAAGAGAAGAGAAGAGTAGAGTTTAAAG
Source organism: Aporophyla lueneburgensis (assembly GCA_932294355.1). Classification (NCBI taxonomy): domain Eukaryota; kingdom Metazoa; phylum Arthropoda; class Insecta; order Lepidoptera; family Noctuidae; genus Aporophyla; species Aporophyla lueneburgensis. The sequence goes on along the minus strand of OW028737.1, from coordinate 31,302,797 downwards.
AAGTTACAAGCTCAAAATTGAACATCATTTGTTTCGGTTTTTTATCATTTGCGGTTGGCTTCCGGTCAAACCTGTTGCAGCTGAATAGTATTTTTTTTTCATGGAGCGACTGCCTTTACACTTCCACAAAACAGTTTCAGACGAACTGTCGAAGATCCATGAAAAAAAGCTGGGACCAAAAAGGCTTCACGTGCTATCCGGGGTATGGACGGGTTTTTGTATGTAAAAATGGTTACCTATCCACGCAACACTGCAGCAAGCGCAGCTTAAACTGATCGATTGAACCATGCAGCTGTTATAACTTTGCCATAAGCAACTCCAGAATAGAACATAACAATAAAATTGTGTTAAGCACATAAGTATTGCTCTAACCCATCACGTGCGCATCGAAGGTCTATTTTCCCATAACAACAAACTCTCCCACTTATCCAGGATAATATTTGCTATTTCCTGTAACTCCTAAATCAACATCGAAGGATAAATACAAAATATTTGGCGCCAAATCTCACGGTGTTTGTCTAGAAAAAATATTGTTGCACTCATTTACCAATTTTCCTCAATCCCGTGTATAGTGTTAGTTTTCAAAGACCTGCCAACTTTTTAAATGTCGTACAATCTATCAGACTGATGAATTTCCTCCATGAGACTAAAATACGATCCTGAAAGAAAAAAACACACGTCTACATTTCTTACCTGATAACCGTTGAGAGAATTAAACGTTTTATTTGGTAAATGCCATTTATCCATATTTACTTAACAAAAAAATCAGTTTATGCCAGAGGTTTTCACAGAATCTGTTAATTGTGTTTAATTACATTTCGGTTACTGAAATATTCGACGTGACCTTTACATACCTAGATCAAAGGAAGATCTACCAACAAGCCTAAAAATTAGAATAAATAATTGCTACTATTGATTTTGTAACAATTCATTAATTTAAAAGAGAAAAATTAAACACACGTATGCGTTTGCTTGTTCGAAATCCAAACATACTGGAAAATGTTTTAAGCTTTAACGGCCGGGGGATTTGCAGGTGTCAGACAAATAAGTCATAACATTTCCCAAATAAAAGGGGATAGTTTGGGAAAAAAATGGGAATAAATACACGAGATATTCTGTCAATTATTTCAGATAGAAATTCTACATAAACTAAAGGTTTGACCGGTAGAAAATACCTCAGGCATTAAATCCGCCTTTGTACCGTATTTTTTACTTATGTTGAAGGTTTAAAGGTTTAAACAAATGAACAAAGCTTACTGCGGTTCAATTTAAACTGCAATGCGAACAAAACCACTTAAAATACACAATAATTATGAAAAACAAACACTCATTTGCTTATAGTAAAACAAAGAAAGATACCAATTCTCCGTGTTTGAGTAAGCGTGAAAGTTGAAAAAAAAGGCAGGTAGTTTTGCAAGCAAAGCAGGGAGGCCCAGAGACAGGGTTGCTACAAAAGCAACTAAAAATACTAGTTAAAAAGCGTAGTTTTAGCTGGGAATGTTTGCCCGACCCACTTTATTAGGCCCCGTGCACTGTGGGGCCATGGAAGTTTCTATTTTAAATATTGTGAGACTTGTAGCAAGTTTTATTCTGAAAGTGAATTACTTTATTAATCTTCTGCGCAGTTGTTTTAGTCTCTAAAAAAGTGACTATTTCTAATAGTCCTTTTTACAGATAGATTGACTAAAAACTTTGTAAATTTAAATAAAAGAACTTTGTTATGCTACGGCTACACTGTCACGTTATCGGGAATTACAAGTAGCGCTCTCTCTGTTGCTTATGCACTACACCTCGATTTACAACAGCGACAGCGCAACTCGATGTTCACGATGACGTGACAATGTTGTCGTACCATAAGAGAATAGAATTACAAAACAATAAATATTCTACAGAAATAAAAAAAAAACTGCTAGATTTTACAACGTATATAACTCTCATTTAAAAACTCCCACCTTTTTCCCATGTGGGGTAGAAACTACGGTCGCCGCCAGTTACGATCCTAACTTTCGCAATATAGTCCACCAAAATTAGTTTTCCATACCAGCACTCTAATTGCAACACACTATCAAACAAAATCTGAATCATTTTGAAGGACATTCCTTATCCATTGCATGATTTGTTTGAAATATTTGTCTGCACAATAACGTAAATAATACAATGCATGTCGTTGGACTGTCAAAATGGAAGGTCATTCCTACAATTATTGTTAGTGTGTTACGGAATTACCACGCAGCAGGTTGATTTATCGTACAGACTTTTGAAGGGTGTCGTTTGCTTTTATGGTGTAAAATAAATTTATTTTACTTTAAAAAAAAAGAACAAAATTCGTACCGCTCGTTCTATGGCCCACAAAATGTTCGTAGAGTAGTTTCCGCAAACCCGCGGTTTGTTTATTTAAAACTTTTTTCTCCATGAGGTGTGGTCGCCTGTTCTGCAATTTTATGACGTCAGCAGACACGATATGACGAACGCATTCGTAATTCAACGCCATAGCCATGGGCAAAGGACTTTTGTAGACTTTTATTTGGATAAATTTTATTTACGAAAAAAAAGTATAAAGTTTGGTTGGCAATTTTAAATATTTGCAGTTGTGAAAATTGTAGAGCAATCAGCACTTAAATATGCAACAATGTAAATCCTTGACTGTTAGCAAGTTTATTAGGTCTGGTAACAATCTAAAAGTATTTTTTTTTTTATTATTTGACAGTTGAGCTCTGGAGACAAAGGTATACTTAAATGGTTTCTTATTTGTTATGTAAATATGTTAATATACGGTTATCAGAAAAAAAATCATAGGTGTTAAATTTAGAAGATCACTAATTCGATTTCTTATCAGGATCTGCATATTAGTCTCCACGATTTTGTGTGTAGAACGATGCGTTTTGTCTACGTTGCTGTACGTTTCAACTATGGAAACAGTTACAGGTTGAACTTTTTTTTTAACGATTTTAGTACAAAAATGTTAATAGAATGAACCAGAAAATATCCATCTTGAAGTCATAATCAGTGCAGTATTAATATTTTACCTCATAGTAACTTTTGCAAAAAAAATAGCAGGGTGTAGTTTTTTTTTGGATGGGAAATTGTCAAATGACTTCTCCCGCTCTGGGTGTAGCGGGAGGGCGTGTCAGACTTTTACTGACTAAAACCCACCCGTGTTCCTTCAGTTGCCCATATGCCAGGGCTACGGTAACTCTTTCGAACGAATCTCGCGACCCTGACAGGAGGGTGTAAAACTAATACTTATTGCTGAGGTTTTAATTTACTGTTTACAATAGTGTACCCCCATGGGAAAAAGGCGTGATTGTATGTATTTGTGTAATAGTGTACAATGTACATGCAATGCTACAGGGATCGTATTATTTTGTAAAGTAAGCTACATCATTAAAAACTTGTTTCCCTTCATTATCTCCGTAGCCAGAAAGTTCCCATGTATGGTAAAATATGGAACATTCTGATAGTTTGAAAGTAATAAATTATAAGGTTACATTTTTAGACATACATCTATATATTAATACGTGAAGCGAAAACTTTGGATCCCTTTTTACGAAAATTGGGCGAACGGAGGAGTATGAAATTTCGCAAACTTATAGTTTATACAGAGAAGAAGTGACGAATGCTAATATTTTTTTTAATTATGCGTTAAAATACATTATTTTCAATAAAAAACACGTTACACACACTACTGTTCATTACCGTGTATCTAATACACACATGCATAGATATTCTTTTGTTTATGGTCCAAATCTGTCTTTATTATTTTGTGCAGTGTTACCTACACCCAGAAATATTTATCCCTAAAGCTTAAGTTAAAAACCCCTAAAATTGCCACAATTACTAAAAAAATCCCCTAAAAAATTATAATGAAAATAACCAACGAATGTTCAGTAATCATAGACCGGCACACAGTAGTAATATTTGTCTATATTTATTACGCGACATTTGTTTATCATTCACTCTGCATTCTTAGTATCGAGAAACCGTACTAGAAGTCGCTAATACTTTTATTGTAATCAAAAACACAATGAGAAATGTAAGATGGCAAAAATCCCTAAGAATACCCCTAGAAATGGAACGCCCCTAAAAAATCTCAATCCTCTTATTTACCCCCTAAATTTGGAAAAACCCCTAAGTTGGTAAGCCTGATTTTGTGTCTATAGTCTTATTGAATGTCAAGTATAACCATAGGTAATAAATTAATTTTATAGATATATAACCTATTTCATTTATAAAATCTATGATCCTATCCAGAATATTTGTCTTTAATATTATTTGTATTAGTGACGATAGGAATTTAGTTTAGATTTATAAGAAATATTTTTTGTGGTTTTATGGGGAGTGTCAAGTATGGCATTAGTAAGTTTCCCATACAAAACTTAGTGTCGTGTGCAAACTGTAGAGGTTGTATGCCTCACGATTGTACAAGCTGGTCATAGATTGTACAGGCTGGTTATAATTATGACATTTGGAACCGTCATAATTAACTAAAAATTATAGGGAAAATTCTATGAAAACAGAAAAAAAATCTGTGATAATTCATTCCATATTGTTCCATATCCAGCAGTTAGAAGTATTAAGAAAATAAAGAAGAGAGCCTGAAGAAGTATTTTTTACTCATTACACCTACGTCCTGGTCCTCGCCATCACCATCCCGCCAGCGAACCCTCTCCACAGTAGTACAGCAACAATTTGTCTAATAGTGTTACTGAATGTCAAATATAATGTACCATTGTACGGTTTACGTACAAGCCAGTAAGTCGCTGACGCCGCGACCTACTTTCGTTAATTAATTTTATATACTTTTATTATACTAAACGTTAGTTGACCATTAGCTTCAAATGAAGTACGGTCGAATTTCGACCAATGGGCGATCACTAGTATTATTTATTGTGCAATATTTACATGATTTATATAGGTCCGTTTGGTGCGGACGTAAAGAATAGCACCGTCTCATTTTTTCAGTGGGGGTCGAAAGAGGCGGTTTTGGGAGTTACTAAAGAATAGGCAGCAGCATTTTCTATGCATATTGCCACCATACTGCGATCGCCAACCTGCCTGCCACCCCAAATTGACGCAGGCCTATGTCCAGCAGTGGACGTATTTTGGCTAAGCATAATTATGATGATATAGGCTAACATACATAAAGCAATATTAAAAATATGTACACATAATTGTATAAAAACATAGAGAAAAGAATCACAGGGCATCAAAAAACGCGTTCGCATCGCTGTCAAAGTCGAAGCATTTATTTCAAGGCCCAAAAAAGGCACTTTTGAACGTCAACTGTTACATGAAAATAAAATTGATTCTGTCAATGGGAAAAGTGCCCAATGGCTGGCAGCATTGCCACGTTGTATGGCGATGCTTATTCTTTGGCCAAAAAATGGGCTAGCCCTCTGGACACGTACAGAGTTGACCAACCGCTTGGCGATGTCTCGAAAAACCAAGTGGTAGTGTAAAAAATAATGTTGGCAGTTGATTTCTTTTGTAAGCTTAAATTTATAAAATTTAGTTCTATTTTGCGAACTGAAACAAATACTCAGATTACAAACTGTTCAATTTTTCATTTTAGATTGACACGGTCTCTTGAGGTATCGTCTAAAATATTTTTTGACAAGGTCGAAGAGTTTGAAAGTTACACGATTACATTTCACAATACTAAGCAAAAAATAACTTGAAAAAGTAAGACTGAAAATAACTAAAACAAGTTTTACCCTAAAACACTTTTTGTATTTAATTTGGGTACTTTTTTTGTGACTGACCGTTGTAGACCCTTAGGGTATTCAATAATAATGAAAGCAGAGTACTTAAGTACCTAACTTAAATTCTGTTAAAGCCTCTTTTTTCTTGCTCTGTTGTGGCCGTTAAGGGCGAATTTCAGCAGCAAAATTAACAAATGTAAACCGCTTTCGGAGCAGTGATGGCCCAGTGGTACCGGCCACGACTTACGAGTAGTAGGTCGTGAGTTCGAACCCAAGCAGGCGGTTTACTTTGTTTAAATTATTTCATCACCACTGTACTCAAAACGGTGAAGGAAAACATCGTGAGGAAACCGGCATTTCTTAGAACCAAAAATTCGAAGACATGTGACATCTACCAACCTGCACTAGGCCCGCGTGGTGGATTATGGCCCACTCCCTTTCTGTGAAAGGAGGCCTGTGTCCCAGCATTGGGTGTTTCCATATAGGCTGCTGATGATGAACCGCTTTCAAGAACTATCAGTGTTACTATTCCACATCAATGATGACACGCGATCAGCGCCGCGTTTAGGGTCATTGGTGAAATTCACCACTAAATCTCATTTACATACTCAATAATCTCGCTTCAGTGTTTATTTAAAGAAAAAAAAAAACATAAACCTATCGAAACGTACCCATGCACAACTTAAAAAAAAATCAACCTTAATCAAATATTTCTTTCGCACAGTCCAAGTAATATTTTTTTCGCAATAAAATACTGTCAACTAGATTTATACGCCGGTGTACTTACGTGAAAAATACTTTGTGTCGGGCCAGCCGTTGACCCCGTCATCCATCTTCGTCATTCCATTTTCTGAGCCTCTAATTGATTTTTTGATTGCTAAGATTAATGTGACTTTGGAATCTAGGGCAAGACTTGGACCCTAAGTAATCAGTGTTTTGAAGAATAACTGTTTTCGTAGAACTGATTCTTTGATCGGTTCTTTTTAGAATTAAACCACCATACCAACCACCACAACAACACCACCACCATCACAACTCCACAGACACACACCCACACACAATGCATACTGAGACATGCTTAGAAGGTGCTAGCATGACATCCTGTTTGTTTCTGATAAAGTGTAGTTATTAAATTGTAAATCCATAATTGGCTGTAATATTAACTAATATTTAGATTAAGTGAAATTGTTAAAGAGCTGTGGATTTTGTGATTAAATAAATAAATAAATAAAAGCTATTGTTAAATTAGTTTTTTGACTGGCTCGTTGGTGCGCTACTGCTGAGTAATCCTGGTTCGATTCCAAGGACAGGCAAAGTTTTATTGGGTTTTTCATCTGGAATTTCATAGTATTCTCAAGGAGTTTGGATTTTTGCAAAGGCTCTCTTTTTGTAAATCAGCCTCTAATGTTCTCACTGCTGGGACACAGGACTCCTCTAAGTGGGAGTGCGCTAAAATCCACCACATTTGCCCAGAACGGATTGGTAGATGTCATATGACTTCGAATATTTGGTTCTAGGATATTCTGGTTTCCTGACGATGTTATTATATCCTTAACCGTTTTGAGAGCATCAGTGACGAAGTTATTTTTACAAAGTATGGCGCTGTTTACTGACTAAAACCCACCCGTGTTCCTTCAGTTGCCTGTGCTAGGGCCGCGGTAACTCTTTCGAGCAATTTCGTGACCCTGGCATGCATCGGCCCTAGCGGACCCCTTCGATTTTTGCTGACATCTCTTTGAGGCGCGCGTGAAACACAAGGCTTCGTAGACCCGGGCCTGGTCCTTACCTAAGCTACCCATTCTCCTGAGCTCGCCGTCCGCAAACACGCACCTTCTATGGCCAGAAGTCCGCTATGGACTCCCGTCTGAGTTCGAGTCTAAGACCTAAAACTCGTATGTGGTGCTCGTAAACACTGCTTGCCCCCTGTTACATAGAATTATAACATAACTGGCGAAAGCCTCAAAAATATCGGGACAAACAGACTGCTCAAAACGATTTCAACAACTAAAAAAATTAAATGTTTGCCTCATTCGGATCAAATTCTTGTTATTATGGAAAAGCAGTTGTCGTGTACTGTCTTCATTCAAAACTATTCCTTATATCATTGAGTTAATATTTAATTTTCAAAGTAATTTTGATAATTTTGAACAGTCGGATCGTCCCGCTGTTATTTACCTCTGCGTAACCCTAGTTTCTTAAAAAGTATATAATAAGGACTTTAAAGTGGAGGCCATAAAAGTTTTTTTTTATATTACGGAATAGGCTTGCTCTTACGAAAATATTACGTCATATAATTCACTTTTTATCCCTAACGAGGCATGGATTGTTACTAGTATCTTTCGGCCTGATTATTCACTTAAGTCTAGACTAGACTATTACTGACACAACACTGGGTTATCAACATTTGATATCGTATTCATCCCTCATATTGGCATAATTTGAATTGGAATAAATCATGACCTTGGTAAAATTATCTAATTCACAAGGCAGACGCGGAGCTAACCAGAAGGCTTAAACAAGTAGAACAGAGAAAGTAGAGGACTTGTCCAAGTGATTCGTATTTTAACAATCTTGCAAATCCTAGCGAAAATGGCGATAGGATTGGCAGTCGATAGTTTACATTTTTTACCGACTCCAAAAAAAGGAGGAGGTCTCTCAATTCGATTGGAATTTGATTTATATTTTTTATGTGTGTTCGCAGATAACTTCGTCGTTTATGAATCGATTTAGATGACTCTTGTTTTGTCGGAACGGAGATACCAAGATCTGATGATGGCATCCCAGAGAAGTCGATGGGAACCTTCGAAAATCGAAGTGGGGACTAGTGCGTTTATTATTTTTTCATTACTTATCTTAAAGCACCACTATCTAATGAAGGTCTGAAGTTGCCCTGATGTTAAAGCCGAAAGACAGATTTTTTTGCTTTTCCATCACCGTTATCAGAGATAACGTTGATGGAAATGTCATTTTTTCTAGGCCAAAATACATTTACCAAAAAAGATAAGGAATCAGGGTCGTCTTATATAATCAAATTTAATTTAGGTAAATAAGAGAAAGCAAACAGTTTATTTCCCAAAATAAATTATATTCGAAAACATCCATCGGTCTTTACTGAACTTCACCTATATCCAAAGACCGTAGTTACTTATGTATTTTGGTGACCGTACATTTAAATATCATCAGTAATTAGAAGACAGTTTTTAATGCATTTCATGTGCGATAATGGTTAGATACTTTTCCAAAGACTGCTTGGGGCGTAGTGGTCGCAAGTGCTACTGCTAATTATGCCTAATGCTGGTCCTGGTTTTGATTGTGATGGAGTTTTTTTTTTTTTTGGATGGAAAATCATCAAATGACTTCTCCCGCTCTGGGCGGAGCGAGACGGCGTGACATTCTCTTACTGACTAAAACCCACCCGTGTTCAGTAGCCCATGTGCCAGGGTCACGGTGTCTCTTTCGAACAATCTCGCGACCCTGGCAGATTCTGATGGTCTTTCCATCCGATTTTTCTCAGGAGCAACCCGGAGTCTAGATTTACAACAAACGTGATTTAGGTGTACTAAATAGCGCTACCTTTGTCTTACTTCTCATAAATTAAAGACGTGTTATGTTGTTTCTACAATGATTTCATATAATAGCAGGAACAGGCAGAAAGAGAGACTGCAAACTACAATGAACTACAGATATCTTTGTGTCGCTTATTTTGGTTTCACCGATTGCCTTATTGAACTAACTGCCCTAGTAAATATAGTACCTACCTAAATTGCGTAACTATCAATCTCAATCTGGATCATTTTGCAATTGCTAATGCGTTGCTTCATATGTTTGAAAAGCTGGTCTGCTTAATAACGCAAATAACGCAATGAATGTTATTTAATTACCAAAACAAAAGCCAATTCTACTTACTGCTAGTATGTTGCGAAACTACCCCGCAATTGTGAAAAACTGCACTCTTTTATTTTAGACTCCCAAATGGCGATTCGGTTCAAGGGTATTTTTGGTACGAATTGTAGTCCTCGTATCCTCTATAAATGTATATTTGGTGTTTTATCGCCAGCGACTCCCACATACACACCCACTCACACACATACACACCCACTCACACACATACACACACACACACATACACACGCACTCACACTTCTTATTTTAGAACTATAATAACTAAAATAATAGATAACTACTAGATCTAACAGTGTAAACGAAGCAAAAGGAGTCTGTATAAGTTTGGTTCACGTGGCGTTCTGTAGTTTGTATCTACCCTCAAGGGAACAAGGCATGAATTTATATGTGTACTTACATAGTTGGCATTAAGTGCCAATATGTGTATAAAATATATACAAATAAGGAATGATAAATGCGCATGTTACGCTCGATTTTAGCTATAATTTATTAATTTCAATTATCTACTAGTATTTGACACTTAAACAAAACTATGCTACGTTCCAGTAAAATGTATTATCTATATATTAATACGTGAAGCGAAAACTTTGGATCCCTTTTTACGAAAATTGGGCGGACGGAGGAGTATGAAATTTCGCACACTTATAGTTTATACAGAGAAGAAGTGACGAATGCTAATATTTTCTTAAATTATGCTTTAAACTATATTATTTTCAATAAATAACACGTTACACACACTAATGTTCATTACCGTGAATCTCATACACACATGCATAGATATTCTTTTGTTTATGGTCCAAATCTGTCTTTATTATTTTGTGCAGTGTTACCAACACCCAGAAATATTTACCCCTAAAGCTTAAGTTAAAAACCCCTAAAATTGCCACAATTACTAAAAAAATCCGCTAAAACATTATAATGAAAATAACCAACGAATGTTCAGTAATCATAGACCGACACACAGTAGTAATATTTGTCTATATTTATTACGTGACATTTGTTAATCATTCACTCTGCATTCTTAGTATCGAGGAACCGTACTAGAAGTCACTAATACTTTTATTGTAATCAAAAACACAATGAGAAATGTAAGATGGCAAAAAATCCCTAAGAATACCCCTAAAAATGTAACGCCCCTAAAAAATCTCAATCCTCTTATTTACCCCCTAAATTTGGGAAAACCCCTAAGTTGGTAAGCCTGATTTTGTGTCTTTAATCTTACTGAATGTCAAGTATAACCATAGATAATAAATTAATTTTATAGATAAATAACCTATTTCATTTTTAAAATCTATGATCATATCGAGAATATTTGTCTTTAATATTATTTGTATTAGCGACGATAGGAATTTAATTTAGATATAAAGGAAATATTTTTTGTGGTTTTATGGGGAGTGTCAAGTATGGCATTAGTAAGTTTCCCATACAAAACTTAGTGTCGTGTGCAAACTGTAGAGGTTGTATGCCTAACGATTGTACAGGCTGGTCATAGATTGTACAGGCTGGTTATAATTATGACATTTGGAACCGTCATAATTAATTAAAAATAATAGGGAAAATTCTATAAAACAAAACAAATTTCTGTGATCATTCATTCCATATTGTCCCATATCCAGCAGTTAAGAAGTATTAAGAAAATAAAAAAGACAGTCCTGAAGAAGTATTCTTTCCTCATTACACCTACGTCCTGGTCCTGGCCATCACCATCCCGCCAGCGAACCCTCTCCACAGTATTACAGCGTCAACAATTTGTCTATAGTGTTACTGAATGTCAAATATAACCATATTATTTTTTTATATTTATTATTATCTATATTTTTCCATTTAATAATTGTTCGGTACCGTTTATTACTTTATGCGCCTACGTTTCTAAATGTGTAACGGAATGACATCTGACTTGTCAGTTTGATTTCGACACTTGACACTGTCTCTCTGGATTTGGACTTGAAAAGGCACCACGTCACCGTGTTGAGTTTCGCGACCAGTTGTTGAAATTAATCCTTTTAAATCGATCCGTTTGTGACAATTAGTCGTGATCCAATTGCTTTGATTGTTAATAACCCCAATTTGACGTAATAATACGGGTTACGTTTGCTAAAACTGAAGTGCTTGAAAAAGGGATGCGGTCCAATTGCGCGTGCGACCCATTTGTAAAGTAATCCCTGAGAATCGGTCGTTTTGTGGACAATCTGTCATGACCCAATTGTATTGATTATAACTAACCCCAATTTGAAGACATAACACGGGTTTAGTTTAGTTTCTTGACATTGAAGAACTTTGAAGGTTAAGTGGAAGTGACGCTATTGGGAACGAGTGATTTGAAGACCGCATGCTGTGATTGCCTCCAGCCTTATTGCAGCGGATTGTAACCTGGAGAATACTCATAACGTCACAACACGATACATATACACTCACTTACATACATAACTCCAGGTAGGCATCAGAGCAGTGTCCTTCAACCAACAGGTTGAAGGACACTACTCTGATGCCTCAGGTGTTGTATTGTAGGTGAGTTATTTGAATTATATTGTCTGCTCCGCGTACGGCGGACTAGTTTCGCTAGCCACACTTGTCTCTAGAGCCCCACGGTAATCACACTTCCACTGCGCTATTGAAATCGTATTGTAGGGGTCTAGTCTGGCAGCGAACAATAATGTCTTTCTATTCAAATGAAGTACGGTCGAATTTCGACCAATGGGCGATCACTAGTTAATGTAAATACTTCGTGAAGGTTTTCTGTTATTTCTGTCATGGCTACATATTTAAAGGATCATTAATCATATTATTTTATTTTTTCATCGTCTTATAAATTTCATAAAAGACTTAAATTATTTTGATTTTGCTGCCCTTAACATGTTATTTGTAAATATTTTTAACTGACTTATTCCAGCGATTATAGATTGTGTTTTCGAAATTTAAATCACTCCATGTGAAATACTGGTAGTCAGCTGCATCCGGTTAGATTGGAAGCCGACCCGAACTTATTTAGAAAAAGGCTAGGCAGATGATGATTGTTTCCGAAATTAAATAATTTATTAAATTCAGCCGTATTTGATTGGGCACGCCACAATTGCGGCGGTAAGTCCCCTCTTTGAGGAGTGGATAAAGAGGCGTCACGGTGTCCTCACCTTCCGCCTGACGCAGGTTCTCACCGGGCATGGGTGCTTCGGTGGGTTCCTGTTCAGGATAAAGCGGGAGGATACGCCCGGGTGTTTCCATTGTGAGGATCGTCTAGAGCACATGGTGGAGCATACGTTGGACGTGTGCCCTGCCTGGGCGAAGCACCGCCGTGTCCTCGTGGAGGCGATCGGTGGCGGCGACCTCTCGCGTCCGGCCCTGGTGCGAGCCATGGTATGGAGCGAGAGGGCATGGGAAGCCGTCACCTCCTTCTGCGAAGCAGTAATGCTCGCAAAGGAGTAGGCGGGGCGCGTGAGGGAGAGGCAGTCTCTGCGCCCTCACGTCCCTAGCCGCTGCAGGAGGAGACGCCCCGGGCGTCGGGAGTCGATAGCGGACTCCCGGCCACCGTAGGCGCGAGCTTGCGGGCGGCGAGCAATGGGTAGCTCGCCGCCCGGTAAGGACCAAGCTCGGGTCGACGGCGTGTAGTGTTCCACGCGCGCCTTAAAGAGATGTCAGCAATAATGAAGGGTCTGCTATGACCGATGCCTGCCGGGGTCGCGTGATTGTTCGAAAGAGATACCGTGACCCTGGCACATGGGCAACTGATGGAACACGGGTGGGTTTTAGTCAGTAAAAGTCTGACACGCCCTCCCGTTCCGCCCTGAGCCGGAGAAGTCATTTGATGATTTCCCGTCCAGTAAAAAAAAGGCCTATTTGATAATATAAATCATATATTATTATGGCATTAAATAATACGAAGCGGTACTTAACGAAATAACATTGTTGTTATGGATTGATATTTGCCAGTAGGTAATTCGAAATCGGGAATGTTGGACAGACTACTACTACATTGGTCCATCATAATTTTTGATAATAAGTATTTTTCTGAAAAAGACATGGAAAAAGATCATTACAGTGATTCTACAATACGATTGAAAGTGACGTCACAATTTTCACTAGTTGAAGCAATACGACACATTGCCATCTAATTGAAACCTTTTCAACCAATAACAGAGAAACTCGATGTATTTCATACGAAATAGGAACGTAATATCTATCCAGTTCAAAGCTAAAGGAAATCACAAGGAAAATCACTTGTTCACGAACGTCAACGTGTGTCTTTGAGAATCGGAACACAATGATGTTGAAAGCTAGGGTAGGTACCTGTAGTTATTGCAGTGCTCAACAAGACATTGAAGTACGTTTTTATAATAGGTACAGTCAGGTAAATTAATTAATAAGTAAAAATACTTTTCCCTGCTGAGGGTAAGAAATTTGTAAATACTGTAAACAACAAAGACCTGCCTCGAAACTTCGAAAAGGAGTGATTAGAGTAATTTACAAAAAGCAAACTCAAAAGTTCAACTCCTCTTGTAAAGTTTATATAATGTACAAAGCCTCCCGCATTTTCTAAACGTACACGTCTATAACGCGTTGATCAAACAGTGCAGTATAAGAAATTTTACTCGCAAAAAAATAAAAAAGTAACCTCGATCGAAGGCTAAGCTACCATTGCCGCGGTTAGGTAATTGATGGATGACGGCTCGGAAAACACGTTAAGCCATTGGTCTCAGCTGTACATCTTGGCAGTCCTTACTGGTAGTCAGAAGTCCAAAAGTTTGACAACCAGTCTTACCAAGGAGATCGTATAACCCAATTACTGGCTGTGGATGTCGGATAGGAGCCGCAACATATAAATTACTAGCTTTTGCCAGCGGCTTCGCCCGCGTGGAGGTCGGAAATTATCCCGCGGAAACATACTACCGGAATAAAAAGTAGCCTATGTCCTTTCTCAGGGTCTAAACTATCTGTGTACCAAATTTCATTTAAATCGGTTCAGTAGTTTTAGCAGGAAAGCGAGACAGACAGACAGACAGACAGACAGACAGAGTTACTTTCGCATTTATAATATTAGTGTGGATGTGGATTATAATTATAAAATTATAAATTATAATATTATAATATAATTATATTATAATATAATATAATTTATATTATATATTATTATATTATACTATATATTATATATTATTATATATATAGTGTGGATTGGTATTCAGTTGCATCCGGTTAGACTGGAAACCCAATGTAGTTGGGAAATGGCTAGGAAGATTGATTATCCTGTCTGCCGTCACCCTATCATTCACTTTTTTTTCTGTGATGCTTCGTATGGTGCCGGATATAAAGAAAAGCACCATCCAATTTTTTCCCGTGAGTCGTTAGAGACTACAGAATGGGTAGCAGCGTTCTATAAGCATGTTACCACCATACTGCAATCGCCAACCTGCCTGCCAAGCGGGGCAATCATGGCAAACCCTCCCAAAAAATTGTGGACGTCTTTCAGTTGGAATTATGATGACGATCCCTTACACCAACCAGCCATCTATTCTTTGGTCTTTTTCTCCCCTGTAATCAAAAACATTTATGTTTATCACCTTTAGTTTACTACAACGTCATCAAAATACGTGAAATCTTTTAGCTTCTCTACAGCCTATCGCTCGATCAGCCTATTAGACCTTTCCCGGCCATTATCTGTTGTTAATGGCCGAGATTGGGCACACAGTGAGTTACGTCCAATATAGACACAATAAGACAGTAAAGTCGATAGTTATCTTCTAACCAAATAATAAATTTCCACTCTATCTAAAAGAGATTAACAATGTTTTCGTTAAGTTTGTTCTTTTTTTGGCAACTGTTTAACTAATTGATAATATATCGCCATCTTTTTGAACATTATAATTACCGTTGGTGATGGTTTCACGTTTCCGTGGAATATTTTCAGACATCGACGTGGGCGCGACCGCGGGAAAACCTGGTATATAAATATTATTGACTTAGGTACTATATATATTTGGAACATAAATGATAATAATTTACACATGTGTCGTAATATTTAACTTTATAGTAACACAAATTGTATGGTTGCATTTTTTTATTTGTGTTTGTTTTGTTATTTCTTGTGTATCGATGCACACCCTAGTGCCGGATTCATTACATGATTTTGGATATATTGCGCTGAAAATATCCATCGAAGATGAAAAAAATCTGCTGTGTCCCACAAAAGTGCAATACCAACGCGTACAAAACGTACCTATACAACAGCAATTACTTTTTTAAACAACTTTAGGAATATTTCTACGCAGGGAGGTTCAGATTGATGTATTGAATCCATGGTAACTTGTATACTGCACCAACCCGTTCACTAGTTACAAGGTTTCGTTTTAGTTTAAGTACTGTTTATATGTATGTATCATATGAAATTAAGTAGGTAAATAACATGCGACACAGAAACGAGGTCATATCCCCGTGTGCTAACTAAAATTACCCAATTAAATGTCATTCAACTACGTTTACCAAGGTCCTATACCAACTACCGCTGTTACGCACGTAGTATTCACCAATCAGGTGAAATAGCACGTTAGTGCTTACGTCAACCTGCCTATATTGAGGCCATATTGCGAATAAATTTAAAAGTAACACTTGGCAAACATAAACCTACAGACTGCTGTATGTATCAATTACTCTAAAATAATAACAAAAGTAAGTAACATGGCAGATGTGAGTGGAAACGCTGGAAGTGACACCGTAGGAAGACGTTATACTGACCTTATTGATGATGTTCATCAGAAGGGTCAGGTGCGTACTACCCGGAACTGGTGTGGGTATATTACCAGATGTATGAATGTTAAAGAAGCATAGGTATATAAAACTGTATATGATATTGTAAATCTTGGAGCTACTAGCAAAGAGATAGATGTTTAAGAAGAAGAGACCAGAAGTGATGATTACGTACTGCTAAACCCAAACAAGGTAGAACAACAATCTGGTGAACATGATTTCCATGGGGATCTGGAAAAGGTAGATTACGTAGATTACTCGTTCGACACTCAACGCCTATGTCCTGCAATGGATATTCAGGTTGCAGGATGAAAAATGATGATAATGGATTAGTCTAGAGATATTACAGAGCAAAAAAAATGCTAATACTGAAATAGTAAAAATATTAAATGTAAAGAACCACGAGGGAGCGTCCTTCTATGTGTTGGTTTTAATTTACCGTCAAATTCACCAAAAACAATGCAAATTAAAGATAAATAAAGTAATTAAAGAAACTAAAGCCACGGTCCTACGGCCATGCCAGGTGTTGCTATACCTGACAAGGCCAGTCGTGGCCCCTGCCGAGCATTCCCATATGAACATATCAAATAGAATTTCACTTTATACGAGTGAACTAGGGTAAACTAAAGCTGTTCTGAAAGCATCTGGAAAAATGCCTGTAGATATTGCAAGATTACAGATGAGAAAGAGGGCGTGTTAATTGAAAAAAAAAAAACAAGAAATGCCGTTAACTCCTGCAGCTGAACCAGAGTGCAAATTACGATACCATCAATTTCGGAATTGTCGGTATCTAGGATACACATAGAGTTAGTGGACTAGTTGGCGGTACAGGCTGTGACAGGCCCTCTCATACGGCGCCTATGAATTATCGGACACGTCGGTCCGACGAGTGGCTATTGGCCACCGCAGGCCTCATCGGATATGATGTTACTCACGACCTACCAGCCTGGCCTAGCACGGCGCGGCCTGTGAGAAAGCGAGCCGTGAGAACGCGGCATGAAATGAATGTAAATAATTACCAAGCGAGTGTTATTATAACAAAATTGTTGGAATACTGATAGCTCATTCTGTGTCGGTATCAGCGGCAGTGCGGTCGTGAATAAAGATATAAGTATAATCATGTATAGCTACAAGTTAGTCACCTTCCTGTGTGTACTAGGAGTTGTTAAGGCTTATAACAATAATGATGATTGTAAGTATATTTAGTTTGGTTTTGTAAGTAATGTTTTTGTTTTACGAAAAATAAAATTAAGCAGACGTATAAGAATTTTTTTTCGATTATGCTGATTAACTTCATTTTACAGACGCACTTTTACAGTTAAAATACTGTAAGTCCTTGTGTCTTAACGCATAATTTACAATTATTTATCGAAGGAATGAGCTACTTTTTTTTTATTTTTTTCGAGTATTATTGCAATGCGTACATGCGGGATTAAGGTCGCTTTAAAAGATTATTTATTGCCAAATCTTTTATTTTATTTGCTTTAATTTTGTTGAAGAAACTGGTTGATTTTGTTCTGAAGTTTATTTCTGTTGGTTTAATTTTATGATCGAGAGTTCTGAGTAGCCAAAATCTAAATCAATTCTTTCTCTAAAATTTAACTAAGTCAAATAATTTTCTAATATTTTAATGAATTTAAAATTGGTAAAAAGTGTATCCATTCATGTAGATATGACTTTCATAACAATATCGTTTTTTTATTCATACCGTGTACACGTCAAAACGATTCGTAAATAATTAATATTTTAAACCTCTTACCGAAATATTTACAAACCAGTCGCCGGCTTAAGGTCGATTAATCCAAATAGTTTAAAATAAGATATTATAATTAAAATGATCTTTCATATTTTGTATAAAAAACTTATAGGCAGACAGTATTAAAACTGTTAAATCAGGTAAGTTAAAGAAAAATTTCGTACAGGGCCTTTTAAAATGAGAACAGGTCCAGTTCAACGTGAGGGAACCGGCATGTCCCTAGAACAAAAAAAAATGAAGACATGTGGCATCTATCAAACCGTGCTGGGTCTACGTAGTGGATGCTAGCCTACTCCCTCTCACCGAGAGGAGGCCGGGGTCTCAGCAGTGAGAACATTAAAAGGCTGACCGTTAGGATATGTATGTTTTAACTACATAGGAATTGCCACTCCCAGTACAATTTCCATGGACTAAATAAACTGAACTGTACCATATTATTGACTATTTTATTGCACAATTTTTATGACAATTTTTTTTATGTAACTATTTTCTTATGTAATTTTATCTAATTGTTATCTAATTTTACCTTTTTTATACCAATTTTCATCTTATATTAATTTTGTATAATCCTTTACTTTTACCAAATTTTATCCAATTTTGTAATTTAATAAATTTGTGTGATTCTATGTTATAACTAATATTGACCTATAACTTGTATGTGTGGTGCAAACTGTCAATATAATTTGGTTATTAATAATAAATAAATAAATGTGAAGCACATATTAATGAATGTAGCTCTTCTAAGAGTAAGTTTACTTCAACAAATAGGATCGATCGCGAATAATATTTTGCCCACCAAAAGGCGGTATACAGATTTGGACTATTTAAATGAAATGGTTTGGCTGAAAATGGCTCCTGAAGACAGGCTCGAAGCAACGGCAGTACGAATGGACTTCGGAATAAAATTTTCCAGTAAGGTTTAATAGACAAGAGCCTTTCCAAATATAGGGTTGGATTTACGTAATGGTATTTTGTACAGTAAGATATATAATATGTAGTTCCGTATGGTGCCGAATGTTAACAATAGTACCATTACATTTCTACCCGTGGGTGTCATAAGATATGACCAACGGGCTTACTATAGAATGGGCAGCGGCATTTTCCATGCATTTTACCACCATACTGCAGTCACCAATCCGCCTGCCAAGCGTGGTGATTATGGCAAATCCCCTCTAATTTGTGAAGATCTATGTCCAGTAGTGGACGTCTTATGGCTGAAATGATGATGACGATTATATATTTGATTTTAAATTATAGTTGTTTTTCTGTCTCATTGCAGTAAAGCAAATTGACTCCATTCAGAATGAAGCCCCGTGCTCTTCGCAAGGAGGCATATGCACGATAGCAGTTGACTGCAAGCCGGGAGCTCTGGCAGAACGAAGAGGATTATGTCCTAAGCAGCAAAGTAGGGGGGTTGAATGCTGTCATGGAAGTAAGTAGTACCTATGATATTATAAGCAAACTGACCCAGGCTGCCAAAGTTGCGGAATTGTTCAAAAGAGTTACCGTGGCCCTGACGCAGGCAACTGAAAGAACACGGGAGGGTATATTCAGTAAAGGTCTGACTCGCCCTCTCGCTCCACCCAGAACGGGAAACGGTATTTGATGATTTTCCACCCAAAAATAGACCCAGAAACAAAACCCACAACCACATTTGATCTAGTTCTGATTAGTTGCTTTAAGTTAGGTTCAAAGATACGTATTTTTTCACTTAGGTATATTCATGGTATTGTCATAACTTCCTGTCACTGATATTTACTTAGCAGTGTACAAATTAGTGTGGGCCCTAAAAAGTGAAAAATAACTTTAATATCGGAATTCTGTGGTGAAAAATCTAGAATACAAAAAACTTTCAACAAAAAAAAACAACCGACTTCCTTAAAAAAAAACACTACAAAGTCAAAAATAACTTTAATTTCGAAAGTCGGTGTTTAAGGATCTGTATTTAAGGTTTTTTGCCACCGACTTCCGAAATTAAAGTTATTTTTGACTTTGTAGTGTTTGTTTAAGGAAGTCGGTTGTTTTTTTTTTTGTTAAAAGTTTTTATTTTTAACTTTTTAATTATGTCGCGTTATTCGTTCATTAGTTGCGCAAATACTTAATGCAAATTTAAGACTTATATGGTTTTCACATGGACCCCATTATTCGAATGGAACCAAATTAAAATGGGACCATTCGGGAAGCATCCGCTTTCAAATAAAAAAGAATCATCAAAATCGGTTCACCCAGTCAAAAGTTATGAGGTAACAAACATAAAAAAAATACAGACGAATTGATAACCTCCTCCTTTTTTTGAAGTCGGTTGAAAACGAAAGACACCGACTTCCGAAATTTAAGTTATTTTTTAATAGAGATCTACATATTTCTTTTTTGTTTTAAACAACAGACTTCCAGTCTGTTATTTTTTCTAAAGGAACTTTTTTATATCTTTGTAGCATTGTAAGCTTTTTCATATTCTTATTTGTCTTATATTTTTCAGTATCAGAGAAAGAGACGAGATGTATGAAGCGAGGTGGAGAATGCATGGAAGGCTGCACCCCGCGCCTCATGGATAAACATGCTACAGATTGTCCAAAAGATACCATTTGTTGTATTTTGGTTCGTTAGAAATAAATATAAAATAATTTAATATATTTTAAGGTTTTTTTATATACTATATGTAAGTACACCTCTGCTGCACTCTTCAGAGATTACGGGTTTTTTATTTTTGTTAAATTTTACTATGGATCACTGGATTCATTTTTTTATTCCTGTACAAACTTAACTGCCAACGTAGGTTTGTTGGCAGGTAACATTAGGTCTTTACCTGTGAAATTGCCGGTCTGCAGTACTGGCCATTTCAAATCAAAATAATTTTTTGTTCGTCTAAGAATTCTAATTTCAAATTAATTTTATTTTAAAAACATGGAATTCTTTTTCCAAAAGTAGTCATTTGTTTATTGATTAGTGTTACATTTTCATCGCATTTCAATCTTTTTCATCATCATGGATACGTTAAAAATTCGAGTAATTATGGAATATGAGTACCGTCGTGGCAGCAACGCGGCACAAGCGGCACGCAACATCAACGACGTTTACGGAGCTAACACTACAAACCAACGCACCACCTGTTATTGGTTTGCTCGCTTCCGTTCTGGAAATTTCAACCTGAAAAATGAACCTCGCGGTCGTCCGAAGACTTTGGTCGACAATGACGAATTAAAGGCGATTGTGCAAGCTGATGATACACAATCTACGGCTGAATTAGCAGCAGCTTTCGACGTTAGGGTCAAAACAATATTGGTCCATTTGCGTCAAATTGGCAAGGTAAATAAGCTTGACAAATGGGTGCCCCACGAACTCAATGATCGCCAGCGCGAAGTACGCGTCGAGACGTGCCTTGCACTGCTCAACAGACACACAAATGAAGGAATTTTTAACCGCATTGTTACCTGCGATGAAAAATGGATTCTGTTTGATAACCGCAAGTACTCAGCAAGTTGGTTGGATCCTGGTTCAGCCGCTAAACAATGCCCTAAACGAAAACTTACCCCTAGAAAAGTGATGGTCACTGTTTGGTGGTCTAGCACCGGTGTGATTCATCACAGTTTCTTACCAAACGGGGTGAGCATTACTGCAGATGTGTACTGTGAGGAACTGAACTCAATGATGGAGAAGCTGGCACATCTCCAACCAGCATTGGTCAATCGCTCGTCTCCGCTGCTCCTGCACGACAACGCGCGACCTCATACTGCACAGCAGACGGTCTCCAAGTTGCAAGAACTGAGGTTGAAAGCTCTCCGTCATCCGCCCTACTCACCAGACCTTGCGCCTACAGACTACTACTTTTTCCAGAATTTGGATAACTTCTTGGCTGGAAAAAAATTCAATACCCGAGAGGCAGTACAAAATGCCTTTGAAGAATTTGTTGCCTCCCGTCCAGCTGATTTTTTTAAGAAGGGCATCAATAAACTGCCACTGCATTGGCAAAGATGCATTGATTGCATGGGTGATTATTTCGATTAATACAAATATTAAATACATGAAAAAAATTCGTTTAATTTTTTTCATACAAAACGGCATTTTCATAGGTAAAGACCTATTATGAGGCGAATGTATTTCATGAATTTATTTATATACTTTTTTGTTTTTCAGCATTAGTGTTTTTTTTTAATGATGATAAAAACAACACTATAGTGCACTTCACAAAATAATTCCCTTCGCCATAATATAGCCAACATTTGTCCCCTGTCCCCATAGAGTGAAGATACTTGTTAAGATAGAAACTCCCGTGTACTCCGCGAAATTCAAATTTTCTCACGATTATTTGCAATTTGCAGGACAATGCAATGTTGCATGTTGATTTAAATATGACTCACGAGCAAATAAGGCTTACCTTACACATGATCGCTTAAATCATTAATAACACCCTCTAAGCCCATTTCATTCGATCGAATGACAATATCTTGAAAAAGACACTTGATCGAATAAAATGTAGATTGTAACATGTATTTCCTTACGTACCTTATGATAACAAGCCAAATAAAACAAGAAACAGGAAACATTGAACTTGAAACCTTTTTAACATTTTAACCAAAATATACTTAGCATAATTTAATTAACTTTCAGTGTTTCGGTAATGAGAGGATATTTAACTAGGTCGCTCATTGTTGAAGCATTAAAAGTGATCATATTCATCGCAAATCTCGCAAATGTTACGCTATAACATCATTAGGACCATCAAAGTAGAAGTATTTCTATTAATTTCAATCTAAAATCGAGATACTGAATGAAATTATTTTGTAACGAAGAGTAAAGCTATGATTACCGAATATTGGAAAAACTTTAGGTTTTAGGCTGGTTGATAATATTCCTGTGAACAATGATATTATCACTGACCCAAAGGAAATGCTTTCAATAATTACCTCGTTGAGAGAAATAATCCGATAGCAAGATCTTGTAAAAAACTACGTCATTGAAACAAAACAGGAAAGACTTTTTACTGGCCCAATGTAATGCCCAGTGTATATTAGTGTTTTTAACGTTTAAAATGATAAAAACATTAAAAACACTAATAGTGTAAGATATAATAGGCTATCAACATACATTTTAACATCAGTAGCAGAACCAATATCAATGCATCTGAAACATATGCATATTTAATATTTGCAGGCTAATATTTGTTTGATGCACTCAAACTATCTACTGTCTGTTTAAAAATGAAAATAAAGAGTTGATATAGTTATCCATTATTAGAATTATTTTTAAAATATATCAATGTGATAAAATCAGAAATGAAATTATCCGAAAAAGACCTGGAGTTACCGACATAGCTCACAGAGTAAGCAAGCTGAAGTGGCAGTGGGCAGGCCATGCCTGTCGAAGGACTGATAGCCATTGGAGCAGACGAGTCCTGAGGTGAATACTGCGTATCGACAAGCGTAGTGTGGGACGCCTGGACCGACGACCTTAAGGAAAGTCGCCGGGGCAGACTGGCTGCGAAGGCGGAGGACAGGGTCTGGAAGAGACCTATGTCCAGCAGTGGACTGCAATAGGCTAATTTAATTGATTAATTGAGTTTTAGTGTGGCCAGTATAGTGTCATAAAAAAGTATATAAAACGTTTAATTCACATAGAAAATATCCCTCGTCATAGTTGAGTGAAAAAGGAATGGTGCAGTACGCCTTGTTCTTCATTTAATTTTTTATACTGACATAATAATAGTTTTCCTCTGAATAGTCGCAAAATTATCATTATTTAAATATAGTTAAAAAAAAATTGCTCGCCGTACCAAAACGCCTGGAAGAGTTGTCGGTCGATGACAGTCCCTAAGAAAGTAGATCTTTGAATTTGCCATAAATGTAAATGAATAGACATATGCAGTCCTCTAACCTTATATACGGCGCTCGAACCTGGTCTTTGACAGTTTTACAGAGGATCAAGATCGAAGATTGCCAGCGAGCGATGGAGCGTAATATACTTATAGTTTTATTTATGAACCGGATACGGAACACGAAACTGCACTATATATGGACGCAAATTGTAACCGTCACCCAAAAAGGAACCAAGCTCAAATATGACACCAGGCTGGATAAGTTTTCTGCATGTCGGATGCATTTAGGGCTAAGACAAACAGGGCATGGATCCCTGTTAACGTCCAACAGCATAGCGAAATACCCAGGCGTAGATACAGCGATGAACTTGACGCTTAAGTTGAAAAAGAAAAGGAACGCTTTTGCCATGCAGTGGAATAATACAATCTGACTATACTCATCATCATCTGCCTAGCCTTTTCCCAACAATGTTGGGGTCAGCTTCCAGTATAACCGGATGCAGCTGAGTACCACTATTTTACATGGAGCTACTGCCCATCTGACCTCCACGACTCAGTTACTGGGTAATACCACTGATTATACTCATGGGACTTAAAAACTTATTAACAAAAAAAAAAACGACTTATTCGAAAACACTAGAAAGTGAAAAATAACTTTAATTTCGGAAGTCGGTGTCTTAGGATCTATATTTGAGTTTTTTGCCACCGACTTCCGAAATTAAAGTTATTTTTACTTTCTAGTCTTTTTGAAAGAGTCGGTTTTTTTTTTGTAAAAACGTTATAATTTTTTACTTTTTAGTTATGTTATCTACCCCACACTAATTCCTATTCCTACTCGCCAGGTGAAATTTAATACTTTACTACTGTTGCAAATCGTTGAGGAATTCCCTCGACTGTCTGTCTATGGTCTCCATCATCAGATCTGTAATGATACTTATAAGCCTTACGGGGGCTTTCTCATCAATAGAAATGAATTATATAAAAAATACGGTCGAATTGAGAAACCTCCTTTTTTTTGAAGTTGGTAAAAATGACTTAGTATGAGTCTACTTTAGGTACGTTTCTACTTTACCTTTCGAGGTAATGTGATGATGCATTTACAAAACAAAAAGAGGGGCTTATCCTGGGCACATTATTACAATATCACCTCATTAACCTCTTACAAAAAAAAAACATATTGCAATGAAAACATTGTTAATCCTGCTAACGGCCGAGTGGTCACAGAAGCCCCCAGTAATTGTTTTGTTAGGCTTAACCGCTAGCTGAGCGAGCAAAACGTGAAATATCCCATCGTTTTTGGACGAATATTATGTACAAACCGGAGAAGAGTTGGTACTGGAGTTATGTTAGAAAATTATTAACACGCTATTATTCGCTTGATATGTATGTATATGTAACGGAATCTTTGAACGTCATTTTCATCCCTTTCATAATATTGGATTAATTCGATACTTTGTACATTTATCAAGGTTCGATGACAATACAATAATTTACATAAATTTGTGCCAATATCCTGCCCAGTAGCACCAGAATACCAAAAAAAAAAAGAGAAAATCCCGCTTTTGTAGCTAGCCGAACTAAAAAAACCGGCCAAGTGCGAGTCGGACTCGCGCACCGAGGGTCCCGCACAAACCTGTAGGTATCCTCGGTTATTGCATAAGGTTTATGTTTATGAAATTAAATGTTTTTTTTTTTTTAATTTATGTATCAGAGTTGATTGAATTAAAGGTAAATTGCGGTTTATGATTTATGACGTATTAAAAAAAAAACTAGTTACTGGATCTCGTTCAAACCAATTTTCGGTGGAAGTTTATATGGTTTTGTACATCATATATTTTTTTTATGATAATGATAAATGATTTTATTTCTGTAAGTAGGTTTGTACAAACACTTTTACATGTCAATTATATTTTTTTTTTAACTAGATGAGTTCGGCGTTTCCTAACTGACTACTCTGAGAAGAAAGGCCGAAACAAACTCAGAGGTCACAGTCTCTTTTAAAGTCCAGACATAATCTTGTTCACATCATGTGAAGATCATGTAGATTGGTGACTGAAATGGTCTTTTGAAGAAAGAACCACACAGATTGAGTGGACCTGTCCAGTCAGTGCAAGCATTTGTCACTAATCGTTTAGCTCAACTCGGAAGATAAGGAGCCCAACGCTTTGACGAACAGTACCAAAGAAAGGACATTTGGGTAGGCCACATAAATTACTCAAACTGCCAGATCGTGATTACTGAGAACGAAAGAAAAAAAAATTATAATTAAAAAAGACCCACATAGTCTTCACATTCACAATAATTAAAACAATACGATACTTTACAAAGTAAATAATCATGTCATTGTATATATAAAAATTATCAATGTCAATGTGTATATAAAAAAAAAGAAACGGATATAATTTTGTTGGTCAGATCATTTGATGACCATGTAGATCGGTGTCTGAAATGGTCTTTTGAAGAAAGAACCACACAGATTGAGTGGACCTGTCCAGTCAGTGCAAGCATTTGTCACTAATCGTTTAGCTCAACTCGGAAAATAAGGAGCCCAACGCTTTGACGAACAGTACCAAAGAAAGGACATTTGGGTAGGCCACATAAATTACTCAAACTGCCAGATCGTGATTACTGAGAACGAAAGAAAAAAAAAATTTAAAAAAGACCCACATAGTCTTCACATTCACAATAATTAAAACAATACGATACTTTACAAAGTAAATAATCATGTCATTGTATATATAAAAATTATCAATGTCAATGTGTATATAAAAAAAAAAAAAGAAACGGATATAATTTTGTTGGTCAGATCATTTGATGACCATGTAGATCGGTGTCTGAAATGGTCTATTGATGAAAGAACCACACAGATATTGCCACTAACTACTCAAACTGCCAGACAATAGTCAAAAGTGAAACAGTGACCCACATAGTCCTCAAATTCTCAATAATCAAAGTAATATTCATACAATTAATATTCATGTCATGTGAAATAATAAAAAAAATAGCAAAATAATAATAATAAAACAACAGTCAGTGTAGATTTATTGGAGCAGTTCAATCCCAGGCCGTTTTATCCTCAATATAGTCTTTAACAGTATAATAGGCTTTCTGACATAATTTACGCTTTATAAAAGATTTGAATTTATTTAGGCTTAGTTCTTGAATGAGGCTAGGAAGTTTATTATAAAAACGAATACATTGGCATCTAAACGAGCCACCTATTTTCTTGAGCCTGGTCTTAGGAACAACAAATTTTTGTTTGTTTCTAGTATTGACATTATGGATATCACTGTGTCTTTTAAAGAGATTAATATTTTTATGTGCAAACAGCAGATTTTCATAAATGTACTGAGAAGGCACAGTCATTATATTAATCTCTTTATATTTGTCTCTGAGTGAGTATCTGGGACTTAATTTATAAATCGAACGAATTGCCCTTTTTTGTAAAACAAAAATTGTCTGAATATCGGCAGCATTTCCCCACAGCAGAATACCGTACGACATCACGCTATGAAAATAACTAAAGTAAACTAAACGGGCTGTCTCTAAATCAGTTAAATCACGAATTTTTCTAACAGCGTATGCTGCAGAGCTAAGTTTTTTTGACAATTTATCTATATGGGGGCCCCATTGAAGCTTGGCATCCAGAGTTATGCCTAAGAATACTGTGGTATCTTCGGGTTTCAACACTTTACCCTTTATGAGGACACTAGTTTCTACTTGTCTAACATGAGGTATCGTAAACTTAATACATTTGGTTTTTTTCTCGTTAAGAAGTAGGTTATTAACATTAAACCAGTTAACTACATTAGCAAGGGCTCTATTTACATTGTCAGTAACCAACTGCTGACGTTTGAGTTTGAATAAAAGTGAAGTGTCGTCTGCAAACAACACTATATCATGTTTATCCTTTATGAGGTAAGGCAAGTCATTTATATAAATAAGAAATAAAAATGGGCCTAAAATTGAGCCCTGAGGGACCCCCATTCTAACTTTAGATCCAGGTGATCTTTTTCCGTTGACGTCAACTCTCTGAATCCTATCACTTAGGTATGAAGTAAGAAGATCCAGAGAGGCGTTCCGGATTCCGTAGTGGTGAAGTTTCCTGATCAAGGTTTCATGAAGAACACAATCGAATGCCTTGGACAAATCGCAAAAAATACCCAAAGCATCGCATTTGTCCTCCCACGCATTATATATATGACCTAAAAGTTCAACTCCGGCATCGGTAGTTGAACGACCCTTTGTGAAACCAAACTGTTTCTTGTGTAATAAGTTATGTTTATTAAAAAATCGTTGCAATTGATTTAGAATAAGTTTTTCAAAAATTTTACTTAAGGTAGGTAGCACTGAAATTGGTCTATAGTTAGTAGGGTCTGATGTGCTACCTGATTTAAACAACGGTATTATTTTGCTGTTTTTCATAAGATCAGGAAACTCGCCACGGTCAATACAATTATTAAAAATAACAGCTAAAGTTGGTGCTACAATGTTTATGATCGACTTAGCAGTATCCACAGAATTACCCCATAAATCGGCGGTCTTTTTTACATTCAAAGAGTGAAAAGTTTTAACGATATCGTTACAGGTTACATATTGGAAATGAAATTCACTATCACAAACAGGAACGTTTTCTTTAAGTAGAGACTCTGCAGCAGTGGGTGATGAGTTCAAAGATTTGGTAGTAGATACTGGAATCTCTGCAAAGAAATTTTCAAAGGCCGCGGCGACTTGAGAATCTGATTTAATTATATTATCCTCAATAGCTAGACTGTAGTCACTACTTCGGTTGCATGACCTTCCTGTTTCGCTATTAATGATAGTCCAAGTCGTTTTAATTACATTACTGCTATTTTTAATTTTTAAACTCAAATAACGTGACTTGGCTATGCTACAAACTTTTTTAAATAATTTAGAATAATTTTTGACATACAAATTAAATTCAGCAGTGTTTATACAAGTCCGTTCATCATATAATTCATAAAGTCGTTTTCTACTTTTATGTATACCAGTGGTGGCCCAATCACTAAAAGAAGCGTTAATACTAACCGAAAAAGTCTTTGGAATAAATATGTTATCAAATTGTGTGCAATACATTTTAAAAAAATCATTATACCTATTGTCCATTAGGGTCATCATTTGGCAACACAAGTGGTAGATTATTCGAAAGTTTAGTTCTAAACATTTCCAAGCGATTAACAGTTTTTGGGTTAACAGTGATATCTTTCTTAGTTTTTTTTATGTTTACATTTGGAATAGTGATCAATTGACCACAATGATCTGAGTCTAATAAATTAATCATTTCTTTATGGATTGCTTTAACATCTGTATAAATGTTATCTAAGCATGTGGCACTAGTGGGAGTTATTCTAGTTGGCTCTAAGAATTGGTTGGCAAGATTGTATGACTGAAACAAACTTATAATTTTAGTACTTAACCCAGAAGTTTCTAACAAGTTAACATTAAAATCACCGCAAGTGATGATAAACTTATTTGAATTAGAAATTTTGTGCAACACTTCATCCATTACCTTTTCAAAACAATCATACAATCCTGAGGGAGGTCTGTACACACTTAATACAATGAACTGCTCCAATTCAATACAGGCTATTTCAATTGTCCGCTCAACAGAGAGGCTCACAATATCCTTACGGTCTTTAAATTTGAGCTGGTTATTTACTAAAATTAGTGAGCCACCATGTATAGCTTTTTCTCTGCTGAACGAACTACCAACCTGGTGGTTACTAAAATTGAATATGAACTGGTGGCTTTTAAGCCAATGTTCTGTTATACAAAGAATATCTATATTGTTACAGTTCAGGAAAAATTCTACTTCTAAATCTTTGTTCAAAAACCCTTGAATATTTTGATGCACCAGGTTGATACGATTTAATTCTTTTACACTTACATTTGATTTCTTATTTGCCATACTAACATTGTTGCTAGAGGTTGCCTCTATTGTCTTAATTTCTAATTTAAATGGAAATCAATATCTACAAGTGCTGTCAAATTATTGGCAGTACAGTTTAAAATGTCATTGCATTGCTCAAAAGAAGCAAGTTGTTTAGCCAAATTCTTGGCTGTAATAGAAAAAAAGTATGCTAGCGATGCTGCTATCTGTCTTCTATGATAGTTTGAGAGATAGTACATAGCATTATTATGCCTATCTTTTGTTAAATATAAATTATTACTAACATAATTGCTGGTATCTAATAAGTGAAATAAATTATTATGATTAGATTTATTATTTAGATTTATCATTCTCTTATTTTAGAAGTTACGGGGGGGGGGACACATTTTACCACTTTGGAAGTGTCTCTCGTGCAAACTATTCAGTTTAGAATAAAATGATAATAGAAACCTCATTACCATTTTTGAAGACCTATTCATAGATACCCCACACGTATGGGTATGATGAAAAAAAAATTTTGAGTTTCAGTTCTAAGTATGGGGAACCCTAAAATTTATTGTTTTTTTTTTCTATTTTAGTGTAAAAATCTTAATGCGATTCACAGAATACATCTACTTACCAAGTTTCAACAGCATAGCTCTTATAGATTCGGAGAAAAGTGGCTGTGACATACGGACGGACGGACAGACAGACAGACAGGCAGACAGACATGACGAATCTATAAGGGTTCCGTTTTTTGCCATTTGGCAATGGAACCCTAAAAATAGACAATAAATAAACAGGTGAAAAAACTAAAAAACACGCTTTCATAGAAAATACACATAAAATAATGGAAGAACACGTGGGGTGCTTTTTGGGGTATTATTTTACTGTGTTTCTTTGACGCAGTCTAAAAGAGAACCCGCCAAACCTTCCTTTAGGTTTCTACAAGAGGTTTCTATTGCTTCCAACTTCCATTTCTTGGTTGATAAACTTACTGCTTCTGTTATTTAGGGCACATTTCGCTAGTTGTGTAAAAGAGAAAAAATTCCCATGTGTAAAAGAGTCACCTTATTGCCGAATACAGACTCTGCAAGAATAACACACTGAGAGACACATGAATAGTTTAAATAATACCAGTTGAAAAGATAATCGTTTCTCCCTCTCCTCATCGTTTAACGTAACAATATTTCAGAACAGCAACATCAAGTTTATTTGATGAAAAAATCCCGATTACACACTCCAATCCCTTTAGTACAAAGGCTCTCACTACGAAGGGATGAGAATCGCCCGTGTATCGCAATCAATCATTTTGCCGCGTAACGGAGATGCTTGAGGATTTTTTTTTTAATATGAAACATGACAACGTATTTTGTCAGCGATATAATGAATTAATAGGGACATGATTTTGAATATTCTTTATGAGATACTCGATATTCTTGATTGAAAGTTTGTTAGTAATTTTTTTTTTGTTAATCTAGTTTTTAGGTAAAAACAGTATTTTACGTTACATTAAAATTTCCAATTTAGATTCATTGTTGTGATTGTACCAACATGGCTTTTACAAAGGTTGCCAAATTATTTAGTCACTTTAGCCACTGATTTTTCTATTCATACCATCTACGATTCCTATGATGCCTATGACGCCTACGATGTGGTTACATAGTGTCTATGAGGCCTGATCAGCGCCGGAGCTACGACGAACCGTTTGGCTGCAAGATACATGCTCAAGCGATTCGCGTCTTGCGACAGCGACTGCATGATTGGAGCATGCCAAGTGTAACAGCGACAAGACTTGCTGAGCCGAGCTTCACTCCTAAGCCACCACTAACGCTGCATCAACAGTACTCCAAATAGCTCAGAATGGGACTCGCAAACATACTTTACACCCTAAATTAGAACCCACGCTGAAAAGTCTCCAATTTAATTTATTATTTAAAGGCTGCTTCTCACTATTCCGGTAATACAGTTGGCGGACATGCCACCAACACATCGGCGGTATTATTGGCGGGTATTTGACCTGGCGGGCTTACTGCACAAACGAGCTTCGCGTATCGCCACCGGAGAATTCGGGGAGCAAGCAAAGGTTCTGGCATTTAAGTGATAGTATAATTCAGTGCATTCTTCAAGAACAGATTAAAATGTCGTTCGCTCCGGATGAAGAAGCTATACTGCTTCTTATTGAATAATTTCACGATTAAAAACTAGAAACGCACAGTTCACACCACTAGCGTTCTAAACGGCTATAACAACAGAAATGATACTTTGCGGCTTTGTGCCTGTTTCTGAGGCAAGTGCCGGTGGCATACACATACGGTGAAAAACCCGCTGGCTGTGCCACCGGCATGGTGTAGATTGGTGTGGACAGTTATGGGCTGATTACAATCAGCCAATAATATTCCCACTGCTGCGAAATAGGCCTCCTCTCTGTGACAAGGAGCGGGCCGTTATCCACCACTTGGGCCCAGTACGACTTTGTAGATGTCACATATGTGTGGTTTCCTCACGATGTTTCTTTCACCGTTTTGAGAGCAATGGTGAGCCGTATGGCCGGCAAAGTTTTTAGGAGTCTTAATAAAGGGATCTCTATGCAGTAAGCATAAACTCGTCTCCCATCACGTGAGCTGCTAACGTATGCATGTATTTACGCAACTATTCAGTGTCTACGCGATGCCTATACGGAGTCAACGCAATTTCAGTGCGAGTCTACTCACTAGTATTCTGGAGTGTCTACTCTAGACAGTACAGAATCAAACTTAAAAACTTGTGCTTTACTTCTAAAACTAGCACCCACTAAATTTGAACTGAAAGTGTCCACTTTAATTTGTTATTTAATAAAGGCAGAGCAGCACTAACAGTATCTTCATGCCTCGTTTGGTACCTGCGCAATAAGCATAAACCGCTCGCCCATTACGTGGGTGAACTGCCTTGTTGTTCTAAAATATGAGTGCGTCGGAATATTATTGTGTTTTTGTAATGTAGTTTATTAAAATATTCTAGTTTTCTTGTTTTAAATAGTGTTTAGAGGGATTTGTAATGAGACCATGATTAATGGAAAGTAGGCATTTCTATAATAGCAGAGTTATTATACCTTGGTTCTCTGAAAACCTAATAATCTGCAGTCAAATCTAGTTTCAATTAATTTGATGATTTTTTATTTTTATTTTGGTTAGCTAGTCGTAGCAGTTGATACAAGCTTGATAGTGTGATGGCTAATATGGGTTCCCTTTTTCAAAAGGAAAAATATAATCCCTTATAGGAGCACTTCGTGCCGTGCCGTACGGTGTGGTGCCGGACGTAAAGAATAACACCACCCCATTTCTTCCTGTGTCGTAAAAGGCGACTAAGGGACTTACTAGAGAATGGGCAGCAGCGTTCTCTATGCATTTTACCACCTTACTGCGATCGCTAACCCGCCTGCCAAGCGTGGCGATTATGGCAAAGCCCCCCAAATTGGGGGAGGCCTAAGTCCAGCAGTGGACGTCTTACGGCTGAAATGATGATGATAGGAGCACTTCGTAGTCCGTCCGTCTGTCCGTCTATAAGTCCGTCAAGACTTTTTTTCTCAAGATCGCATGGAGGTTTTTTAGGGTTCTGTTGCCAAATGGCAAAAAACGGAACCCTTATAGATTCGTCATGTCTGTCTGTCTGTCTGTCTGTCTGTCCGTCCGTCCGTATGTGACAGCCACTTTTCTCCGAAACTATAAGAGCTATGCTGTTGAAACTTGGTAAGTAGATGTATTCTCTGAACCGCATTAAGATTTTTACACTAAAATAGAAAAAAAAAACAATAAATTTTGGGGTTCCCCATACATAGAACTGAAACTCAAAAAAAAAATTTTCATCAAACCCATACGTGTGGGGTATTTATGAATAGGTCTTTAAAAATGGTATTGAGGTTTCTAACATAATTTTCTTCTAAACTGAATAGTTTGCGCGAGAGATACTTCCAAAGTGGTAAAATGTGTGTCCCCCCCCGTAACTTCTAAAATAAGAGAATGATAAATCTAAAAAAAATATATGATGTACATAACTAAACTTATATATTTCCACGGAAAATTGGTTTGAACGAGATCCAGTAAGTAGTTTTTTTTTTAATACGTCATAAATCGTAAACAGCAATTTACCTTTAATTCAATCAACTCAAATATAAAAATTAAAAAAAAAACATTTAATTTCATAAACATAAACCGTTTTTTTTCTGGATGGGAAATCATCAAATGACTTCTCCCGCTCTGGGCGGAGCGGGAGGGCGTGTCAGACTTTTACTGACTAAAACCCACCCGTGTTCCATCAGTTGCCCATGTGCCAGGGTCACGGTATCTCTTTCGAATAAACACGCGACTCCGGCAGGCATCGGTCCTAGTAGACTCCTACACTGCTGCTGACATCTCTTTGAGGCGCGCGTGGAACACTACGCGCCGTCGACCCGAGCTTGGTCCTTACCGGGCGGCGAGCTACCCATTGCTCGCCACCCGCAAGCTCGCGCCTACGGTGGCCGGGAGTCCGCTATGGACTCCCGACGCCCGGTGCGTCTCCTCCTGCGGCGGCTAGGGACGTGAAGGCGCAGAGACTGCCACTCCCTCACCCGCCCCGCCTCCTCCTTCGCGAGCATTACTGCTTCGCAGAAGGAGGTGACGGCTTCCCATTCCCTCTCGCTCCGTACCATGGCTCGCACCAGGGCCGGACACGAGAAGTTGCCGCCGCCGATCGCCTCCACGAGGACACGGTGGTGCTCCACCCAGGCGGGGCACACCTCCACCGTATGCTCCACCGTGTCCTCCAGACGATCCTCGCAATGGAAACACCCGGACCGAACAGGAACCCACCGAAGCACCCATGCCCGGTGAGAACCTGCGTCAGGCGGACAGACAGACAGACAGACAGACAGACAGACATGACGAATCTATAAGGGTTCCGTTACCCTTATAGATTCGTCATGTCTGTCTGTCTGTCTGTCTGTCTGTCTGTCTGTCTGTCCGTCCGTATGTCACAGCCATTTTATTCCGAAACTATAAGAGCTATGCTGTTGAAACTTGGTAAGTAGGTGTATTCTGTGAACCGCATTAAGATTTTCACACTAAAATAGAAAAAAAACAATAAATTTTGGGGTTCCCCATACATAGAACTGAAACTCAAAAATGATTTTTTTCATCAAACCCATACGTGTGGGATATCTATGAATAGGTCTTCAAAAATGGTAATGAGGTTTCTATTATCATTTTTTTCTAAACTGAATAGTTTGCGCGAGAGACACTTCCAAAGTGGTAAAATGTGTGTCCCCCCCCCCCGTAACTTCTAAAATAAGAGAATGACAAAACTAAAAAAAATATATGATATACATTACCATGTAAACTACCAACGAAAATTGGTTTGAACGAGATCGAGTAAGTAGTTTTTTTTTTTAAAACGTCATAAATCGTAAACCGCAATTTACCTTACATTCAATCAACTGAAATATAAAAATTAAAAAATATATATATTTTTAAAACCAAAATACCTACAAGTTTGTACGGAACCCTTGGTGTGCGAGTCCGACTCGCACTTGGCCGGTTTTTATATTTCAGTTGATTGAATGAAAGGTAAATTGCGGTTTACGATTTATGACGTTTTAAAAAAAAACTACGTACTCGATCTCGTTCAAACCAATTTTCTGTGGTAGTTTACATAGAAATGTACGTCATATATTTTTTTTTAGTTTTATCATTCTCCTAGTTTAGAAGTTACGGGGGGGGGGGGGGGACACATTTTACCACTTTGGAAGTGTCTCTCGCACAAACTAATTCAGTTTAGAAAAAAATGATATTAGAAACCTCAATACCATTTTTGAAGACCTATTCATAGATACCCCACACGTATGGGTTTGATGAAAAAATTTTTTTTGAGTTTCAGTTCTATGTATGGGGAACCCCAAAATTTTTTTTTTTTTCTATTTTAGAGTAAAAATGTTAATGCGGTTCACAGAATACATCTATTTACCAAGTTTCAACAGCCTAGCTCTTATAGTTTCGGAAAAAAGTTGCTGTGACATACGGACGGACGGACAGACAGACAGACAGACAGACAGACAGACATGACGAATCTATAAGGGTTCCGTTTTTTGCCATTTGGCAACGGAACCCTAAAAAGGCATACATGTTACTCATATCCCCCTCTCTAGACCATCGTTCTACTATAGCTCCTTTTATCCTATACTAATATTGTTGCCAACTTCACCAAAATAGCCTAAACATTGTCCAAAACATGGAGTCGTTGACGCAGCATGAGGTTGTAGCTATAAATTGTTCGGCAGGACCCGTACAGTTGTTACATCGCTTAATGGTTGTAAACGTATTATTTAATGGCCTTTTAAGGTGGGGCGCAGACGGTTTACTATCTGTTGCAGAATTGGAGGCCGCTCATAATTATTTTGAGAGCAGTAGTAGCCCAGTAGTAAAGGTCGCGAGTTTCAAGTTGTAGGTCGTGAATTCGAACACTCACACACTTTACTCCGTGAAAATAATTTAATCAGCACTGCTCTCAAAGCAGTGATGGCAAACATCGCGAGAAAACTGGTATGTCCAAGAACCAAAAATTAGAAGACATGAGAAATCCAACACAGGACCCTCGTAGTGGATTATGGCTTACTCCCTCTCTACAGAGGAGGCCTGTGTCTCAGCAGTGGGTACATTATAGTCTGGTTAGGCATAACTATTTATTCAACATTCGCTTTTTCCGTTGCTACGACCACGTGCTGGTCAGAAAAACGTTTCTTAACTCAGGCCATGGACACTATCCTATATCCTAACCCAGGTCTTGGTCATCCAGAAAAACAAGAACAGGATGTGTTATATTTTTAAGTTCTGGAAAAAGTGTATAAAAATGTAAAACCAAATGTGTTGTGTCTGTCGCGGTTTTACTATTGTATTGCGTATACAGATTTTTCATTTAAACAATAAGAAAGTTGTTATTTGGGTAAAAAGGGACGTGACTTATGTTTTAACCAGGTTTCTTGATGAAATAAAAAAAAACATTCGTCTAAGGGCCCCACGCTTAGCAACCCGTCACTAGACCAACAGTCAGTTAATTATCATCTTGTTGTAAAGTCAAAAATAAATTAATAAGCAATTTAAGTACCAACGTAAACTGTCCATACAGTCAAATCACAATGGTCATTCAATTGACAGTTTTATGAAATGGCTATAACTCGGCAAATTGACATAAGGAGTACCAATTTGTGTAGGTTGTTACGAATCTGCTTAGTGAAAGAAATGGATAAGGCAGATCTGATACAATTTATTAAATGAAGAGTAAACTGTCAGAGTAGAACGCTTCAAGAGGGCTTCAGAGTAGACCGGCTTCAAGAGTTCAGAGTAGAACGCTTCAAGAGGGCTTCAGAGTAGACCGGCTTCAGAGTTCAGAGTAGACGGGCTTCAGAGTAGACGGGCTTCAGAGTGTGAACGCTTCAGAGTAGACGGGCTTCAGAGTAGTTTCCCCAGAGTGCGGGTGCTTCAGAGTAGTTTCCCAGAGTGTGGGCGCTTGAGAGTAGTTTCCCAGAGTGCGGGCGCTTCAGAGTAGTTTTCCAGAGTGTGGGCGCTTCAGAGTAGTTTCCGAGAGTCTACAGTCTTCCAGAGTGCGTCCTCCAGAGTGTACGGCCTCCAGAGTGTCGTCCTCTAGAGTGTGGCCATCAGCGGTTCAGACGCCCCTTTTTATACCAAAGCCGTCTTCCCTTTCCAAACATTTTCAAAATATTAGTTTAGCCATCATCTCATCTGACAAGTGTAGTCGGCCAGGACATATCCATGAGTGCGTGTAGCTGGCCACATGAGTGAGTGTAGCTGGCCACATGAGTGCGTAAAGAATTTTAAAAATATAATTTTAAGTTAAGTTATTTAGTAAACTCGTAATAATTAATAAAATAAAATATCTAGACATATTGATAAAAATAATTTAAAATTATATAAACCAAAAGGTAGCCATTCATAGACTAAGCAGAACAGTAACTGACAGTTGACAATTTGGCTTGTCACAACATGGAAATTTGAGTTAATTATTTCAGCTATTCCCAAGTTAATAAATCGTATTTAGTTCGATTTGCTGAGTGTAGACATATAAATAAAATAAAATAAGTAAAGCATGAAGTGTAAACATAGAAACAAATAAAGAGGATGATAAAGAATCATGAATTAAAGTGTAAGGATGAACACTATAAGGTATGAATTGATTTCTCAGAATCGACAAAAAGTCGTCCATAATTTTTAGTAGTCTGTGCCCAACGTAATTGTTTTTAACGTTTTATTTAGTGGCCAGTTGCGTTTAAAACGTTCCGTGGTTCATGGAATGTCTACGTCCTAATGGCCATTGTTTTATAATTGTAGCTTTACTTGAACCCGATGAGATATTTTGAAGACGAAATCTTAATTTTGGAGTGTTATGGTCGTTACCGTGTGGTGCCGGACGTAAACAATAACACCACCCCATTTCTTCCCGTGGGTGTCGTAAAAACCGACTAAGGGACTTACTAGAGAATGGGCAGCAGCGTTCTCTATGCATTTTACCACCATACTGCGATCGCCAACCCGCCTGCCAAGCGTGGCGATTAGGGCAAAGCCCCCCCAAATTGGGGGAGGCCTAAGTCCAGCAGTGGACGTCTTACGGCTGAAATGATGATGATGATGATGATGGTCGTTGCAGCAGGAACTTATTTGTTATATGGTGAAGATAACGATGGTGTTATGGTAAAATAGAGGGAAATTTTACAATAAATCGTGTCCCTCCTTTTAGGCTTCACCATGTCGGGTAAAATTGTGAAGAATCATAGACTGTGACTTAAAATATTCATAGGACTCGAAACGGAAAAACATATTTTCACAATAAATAAATAATAAGGTATTTTATTATTGACTTTTTTCCATTATTTTCTAATTTTAGATTGGTTTTCTATGGAAGCGTGTTTTTTAGTTTTTTTTTATACTATTATTTATTTTCAATTATTTAGTGTTTCGAATTTTGACACGTATGTCAGCATAGTTTTCGAAGACAGTTTGTTTGCTGTCCTGGTAACCCTGGCAAGGATAATGGCACAAATTTATGAAATTATAGTATTGTCATCGGTCCTTGACAAATCTACAAAGTTTAAATGAAATCTGGTTGTTTAAAGTGGGTCGAAATTGCGCTATAAGGAGTCGGTTACAAACAAACATACAAATATACAAGTGACGCTGATAATAGTTCTTTACCTATTAAAATGCCGTTTTGTATAAAAAAAATTAAACGAACTTTTTTCACGTATTTTTTATTTGTATTAATCGAAATAATCACCCATGCAATCAATGCATCTTTGCCAACGCAGTGGCAGTTTAATGATACCCTTCTTAAAAAATCAGCTGGACGGGAGGCAACAAATTCTTTAAAGGCATTTTGTACTGCCTCTCGGGTATTGAATTTTTTTCCCGCCAAGAAGTTATCCACATTCTGGAGAAAGTAGTAGTCTGTAGGCGCAAGGTCTGGTGAGTAGGGCGGATGACGGAGAGCTTCCAACCCCAGTTCTTGCAACTTGGAGACCGTCTGCTGTGCAGTATGAGGTCGTGCGTTGTCGTGCAGGAGCAGCGGAGACGAGCGATTGACCAATGCTGGTTGGAGATGTGCCAGCTTCTCCATCATTGAGTTCAGTTCTTCACAGTACACATCTGCAGTAATGCTCAGCCCGTTTGGTAAGAAGCTGTGATGAATCACACCGGCGCTAGACCACAGAACAGTGACCATCACTTTTCTAGGGGTAAGTTTTCGTTTAGGGCATTGTTTAGGTGCTGAACCAGGATCCAACCAACTTGCTGAGTGCTTGCGGTTATCAAACAGAATCCATTTTTCATCGCAGGTAACAATGCGGTTCAAAATTCTTTCATTTGTGTGTCTGTTGAGCAGTGCAAGGCACGTCTCGACGCGTGCTTCGCGCTGGCGATCATTGAGTTCGTGGTCACCCATTTGTCAAGCTTTTTTACCTTGCTAATTTGACGCAAATGGACCAATATTGTTTTGACGCTAACGTTGGAAGCTGCTGCTAATTCAGCCGTAGACTGTGTATCATCAGCTTCCACAATCGCCTTTAAATCGTCATTGTCGACTAAAGTCTTCGGACAACCGCGAGTTCATTTTTCAGGTCGAAATTTCCAGAACGGAAGTGAGCAAACCATTAACAGGTGGTGCGTATGTGCATCTGGATTGAGGGCCCATTTTTTGAACCTTTACGAAACGAAATAAA
The DNA here is from genome assembly GCA_932294355.1 of Aporophyla lueneburgensis. Lineage (NCBI taxonomy): Eukaryota > Metazoa > Arthropoda > Insecta > Lepidoptera > Noctuidae > Aporophyla > Aporophyla lueneburgensis. The sequence goes on along the minus strand of OW028737.1, from coordinate 31,262,759 downwards.
ACTTATAGGGAAATTAGTTAAAAATAGTAAAAACTTACAGCAAAGGGCCATGAATTTCTTAAACGTGAATTAAAACTGTTGTGATGAAATAACTTGGGCCCTCAATCCAGACGCGTGCATAAAGTGGCATAGCCTAAATCTCAGTAAGTACTATCTCTGGGTTAATAATTTTTGTTGAAGAATTTAGTTAAGAATTTCTTAAATATTTTAAGAAATCCCCAAATCTGTAAAATATAACATTACCGATTTATGGCGGCATATCTAGGGCCCTCACTTCATTATTGTTTGTACTGAGGAATCTGCAAAACATGAATATATCTGAAGAAATACATAAATACGACTTTAACATGTTTTACTTTTAAAAAGGAATAAGGACACAAAACTTAATTGTTAAGAAGTAAATGAAATTCGAATTTTACTAAAAAGTCTGAACTGAGAGCCCAATATTTTCGGCTTTATTGACTAGGCTCAACCTCATAGATTAACGCAAATTAGAATAAAACTTTTAACCATTTCTTTATTAAATTGTAACATATCGTTAGTTCTTCTAAATGTCATACTTTAAGAGAAAATTTATTTTCAATTTTTTGTAAGAGAATTATTTGTAGGGTGACCATAATGTTCAAAGTAAGTACCTGTCCATTTTGTAAAGTGCATTCAGAAAGTCATAATATTTGCAGCTAAAAGTACTATATACTTACTAATTACAATTTGGCTGTCCTTATTTTTAATGTAATTTCTATAAAAATAAATAAAACTAGAACATTTATTTAGCTTCAACAGTGTTTGCATAAAATGAAAGGCAAACTAATCGACTAGTACTATGTTATACATGTAAGTAGTCATCGTATCTATGGATCACTGTAGCACCAGATCAAACAAATTCATTGTGATAAATAAAACACGATCAGTATAATTATAAAAAAACTATTAACTTCACATAAATGTTACCTTAAAATAGTCTTATATCCTAAAAATACGAAATTGCGAGAGAGCGAAGTAATTTTTAGTGATGAGTGCAACTATATCTCTGATTTAAAAAAAAATCATTTCCATTTTCGTTTTTAGTTTTGTTTTTAACTATACTTTTTTATTTGCTTTAGGCAACTTGGCTCATAGTATTACCTTAAAGAGTAACATCACATAAATAGAAATTACATTAAAAATAAGGAAAACCAAATTGTAATAAGTAGGTATATAGTACTTTTAGCTGCAAATTATGACTTGCCGAATGTATTTTACAAAATGTACAGGTACTTTAAACATTATGGTCACTCTACAAATAATTATCTTTCAAAAAGTTGAAAATTAATTTTCTCTTAAAGTATGATATTTAGAAGAACGAACGATATGTTACAATTTAATTAAGAAGTAGTTAAAACTTTTATTCTTATTTGCGTTAATCTATGAGGTTGAGCCTAGTCAATAAAGCCGAAAATATTGGGCTCTCAGTTCAGACTTTTTAGTAAAATTCGACTTTCATTTACTTCTTAACAATTAAGGTTTGTGTCCTTATTTCTTTTTAACTAATTCACATAGGTATGTAAGTAAAACATGGTAAAGTCTAATTTATGTATTCCTTCAGATATATTCATGTTTTGCAGATTCCTCAGTACAAACAATAGTGAAGTGAGGGCCCTAGATATGCCACCATAAATGGGTAATGTTATATTTTACAGATTTGGGAATTTCTTAAAATATTTAAGAAATTCTTAACTAAATTCTTCAACAAAAATTATTAACCCAGAGATAGTACTTACTGAGATTTAGGCTATGCCACTTTATGCACGCGTCTGGATTGAGGGCCCAAGTTATTTCATCACAACAGTTTTAATTCACGTTTAAGAAATTCATGGCCCTTTGCTATAAGTTTTTACTATTTTTAACTAATTTCCCTATTAGTTTTATTTCGTTTCGTAAAGGTTCAAAAAATGGGCCCTCAATCCAGATGCACACGTGGTGCGTTGGTTTGTAGTGTTAGCTCCGTAAACGTCGTTGATGTTGCGTGCCGCTTGTGCCGCGTTGCTGCCACGATGGTACTCATATTCCATAATTACTCGAATTTTTAACGTATCCATGATGACGAAAAAGATTGAAATGCGATGATAATGTAACACTAATCAATAAACAAATGACTACTTTTGGAAAAAGAATTCCATGTTTTTAAAATAAAATTAATTTGAAATTAGAATTCTTAGACAAACAAAATTTATTTTGATTTGAAATGACCAGTACTGCAGAACGGCAATTTCATAGGTAAAGACCTAATATAAAGCGTGTAAAAAAAGAGTAATTCTACTAGGAGCACTTAACAATAAATCATTTAAACATCATCGTAAATCCACAATTTCTTTAAAGAAAAGACATTTTTCAAAGTAAAACCTTTTAGAACAAACCGTTCAAAAAATATCTCTCGAACGTTCTCAAAAAATAAAATAAATCCACATTTTTCCTCAAAATTTTCTCTCGCCAAACTATCAAAAAGTCTAGTAGGTGACAAACTTTAATATCACATTAACATTACTCGCAAACCCAGCTTAAGTTATAATCTAGTGTCTTGAGAGCCACATGAGCCATTATTGAATTTGGAGGGATTCCAAACTTGAGATTTGTGTCAGCCAAGTGCTGGTGCCAGATTTACGCTCGAAATTGTGTTATACACCATTAATTCCCTTATAATTGTTGGTAGTATGTGTCTTCACGCTAGGCCTCTTGGGACCTCGACAGGGATAGTGGCGAGAGATTTGTACTTATTTATTTATTTATATATGCTTTATTGTACACCAGAAAATACATTACAACAAGAAAATTTAACAAAAAAACAAAACATACAATGGGCGGCCTTATCGCTTTCTGCGATCTCTTCCAGGCAACTTTGGTATGGACAGTGATTGCGTGGACATAAAAATGGGGTTGTCACTGGTGTAAAATACAAATACAATTTATTTTAATAAATACATAGATATGATTATATATATCCTGTATAATAAATACTTATATACATACATACTAAATATATAAGCTAAGAAAATAAAATACAACTACGACAGGTATGAAAACAAGATCACGACAACAAGTAATGCTCCTTCACGAGTCTTTTAAATACAGTGTTGCGTCCTGAAATAGTTTCTCTATGCGCACGCAACGCGTAACGGAATGACATCTGACTTGTCAAGTTTGATTTGACGTTGACACTTGACAGCTCTGTCGATTTGCCGCTAAAATGGGCCCGTCGCGTTTTGAGACGCCCGCGACGCTTTTGTTGAAATTAATCTTTTTGAATCGATCCGTTTGTGACAATTAGTCGTGATCCAATTGTATTAATTAACCGGTCGTTTTGTGGACAATCTGTCATGACCCGATGGTTGAGTGTGACGCTGTTGGGAGCGAGTGATTTGAAGACCGCATGCTGTGACCTCCTCCAGCCTAATTGGAAGCGGAATCTAACCTGAAGAATACTCGTAACGTCACGACACGATACACATACACTCACTTACATACAGAACTCCAGGTTGGCACCAGAGCAGTGTCCTTCAACCACCAGGTAAGTGCTTTTGTTGTATTGTAAGTGTTTGATTTGATTGTCTGCTCCGCGTACGGCGGACAGTACGCTAGCCACTCTTGTCTCTAGAGCCCCAAGGTTATCACACTTCCACTGCGCATTTAAAACCTTATGTGGGCCTAGTCTGGCAGCGTACATTTTGGTATGCAGAGCGCGGTTATAAGACATAACCAACAAATTGGTAATTAACAGTGAGCTAATTACTTGGCAGTCTCTATAAGGGAAGTAGTAATGCGCTGTAAATGTTTGTTAACTATGATTGCTAGTTTATTTGAAATAATTTGTAAATTTGTTGAGACGGGTAACCTGATGTTGCCAAGGTCAGCCGGGCTAATAAAGTGGATTGGATTGGGCTGTGGTGCAGCCCCTTGTTGTAGCCCCTTTTTGTGTCTGATCTGTGTTGTATTGAATGTCAGGAAGACATTAAAATATTGAGTTTTGTACCATTGATATGGTTGTTTGAGAAAATTAATATTTGAAATTGGCATTTTTGAGTATTACCATTGTTTGAATTGGAATAAAGGTTTATTATTGTTGTACCTTTGACACAGTGGTTTGTGAACTTAACATTTGGAATTGGATTTGAATTTGGAATTGAATATGAAATAGAATTTTGAACATTGATATTGGGTTTGAATTAAAATAAAAGTTTATTGTTGAATTGGATTGAAACCAATTGTTTGCTTGTATTTATTTTGTTATTTCTTGAGTTGCTGATTAGCGGTTTGGTAGTTTGATTGTTCCCTTGTAGTTATTTTGTAATTGATTGATTGAACTTTGTTACTTAATTACCTTTTGCTTGGTTTATTTTATTTGATTGTTTGCGTTGGATTTCCTTGTTATTTATTGATTGAACTTTGTTATTTGATAATTCAATTGTTTTGTTTATTTGAATGGTTTTGTTTGTGCAATGGCATACAGATGGAAATATTGCAGTGCCGGACACCTGTCCAGGTCAAGCCGGAGACCTCGGTTGTTTCAGGTCCCGGACTATTGAGTAGATTGCCTGCTTTGGAACTGCCACACTTGACGGTCGCTGGGACCACTGGTACGGTTTACAAAACCTGTTTGCAAGTTTGGTTGATGCACGCTCGGACCTCAGACCCGCCCTAAAGTTGGCCTATTTGTTGTCTGTCCTGGAAGGTGAGGCCCGAGCCTTGGTACAGCATCTGTCGTTGACTGACTCAGCCTACCCTACCGCTGTGGAACTACTCACCCGGCGGTACCAAAATAAACGTTGTTTGGCTGACGTTCATATTGGATTGATTTTGGGGTTACCGGTCATTACTAGTTTGTCAGCATTGCGTACTGACCTGTTGAACCCGTTGGTGGCAGCGACCAACGCTTTAAAGCAATTGGAGTTGCCGGTGGACCATTGGTCTTACCTTTTGGTACATGTTGTGCTGCAACGGCTTCCTGCCGATTTGAGGGCTCGATTCGAGCAAAAGTATGGTGGGGATAGTGTCACACATCTCCCCCCATTTGGTGACCTCGTCCAATTTTTGGAGGATTAGTGTCGGTTTGTGGACAACTCTGGCGTTGCCACTGAGTCATGCCAGCCGTCTTCCCGGCCACGAGACCAGGGACGGACTAGGGCTCGCGGGCCTGTTGATGGTCGCCCCGCCGCTCGTTTTGCTGGCACCCAGAGTCGTCCTGGTTGTGAGTTTTGTAGGGACACGGGGCATGGCATGGCAACTTGCGCGGCCTTTTTGAAGTTGCACGTGAGTGCCCGCCGCCGAATTGCCAATGCACGCCGCATGTGCTTCTCTTGTTTGGGGGCTCACTTCCATAGGGACTGCCCCAACCCCCGCCCTTGTAGAATTTGTAGGGGGTCCCATTTGGACATTTTGTGCGCTAACGCGAACCACGCTGGCAGACCAGCCTCTGATGAAGGTTCGCGCACGGGGGGGTATCATGGAGTTGGTCACCGGGCTTCTGCCTCGCCGGTTCAGAACCGGGGAGAGGCCCGCAATTTTGAGCGCCGCACTCCACCCCCCGCGCAAGTTGATCGGGAGCCGCGCGACCGCCATTTGGTCTCCCCGCGTAAAGGCGATTACGCAATTGTTGCTAGGCACCGCTGGCCAGACCAGCACCGCCTTCCCTCCCCTCCTTTGGCGGAACGTCCCCGGTTGGAGTCACGCCCCCCGCCATTCAGGCCTCCGGTGGGATATGCCAATCCAGCGACGGCGCGTGGCTCGGGACACCGCGCGGACGAGGAGTTTGGCCTCCATCCTCGTCGCGAGGGACTTGAGCTTGGGTGCGGAGCCTGGGTGTGCGGCGATCGGTCGCCGCCCAGGCATTGTTAGGACATTGGCGCCTGCCCCGCTAAGGTACCTCTCAGATCGACACGGTTTTGTTGCCAACGGCATCGGTCAGGTCTGGGGGCTCACGGGGAACTCTGTTGTGGTCCGTGTCATTTTGGACATGGGAGCCCAGGGTTGCCTTTTGTCTATTGTTTTGTTGTTTGTTTGTATTGTTTTGGGCAAAATTGTTTTGTTTGTGTATTGTTTTGGTTAAAATGTTTTCTTGAGCGCCTTTGGACTGCGGGACTTGGCTGGGACGAGCCAATTCGGGAAACCCTGTTGGAAGATTGGCTCCAATTTGTATCCGCACTCCCTGCAGTCAACGAGGTCGTGTTACCCCGTGCTATCTGGGAGCTACACTGCTAGCCTTGTTTGTAATGCGTCTTCGCACGGTTATGCAGCTGTTGTTTGTCTGCGCACCGTCTGCGCACAGGCCAGGTGAATTTGTCACTGGTCTTGGCCAAGAGCAAGGTGGCCCCCCTCCGGACGGCACTGACCATCCCTAAGTTGATTTGTCAAGGGCGGCGCGTTTTGTGCGTCTATTGAACCACGTTGCTCACACTTTGGGTGGAACTGTGGACATTCGGGTTTCTTACGCCTGGACGGACGGTCAAATTGTTTTGTATTGGTTGAAGACGTGTTGAAGACGTCCATCCACTCTTTGGAGGTCTTTGTTGCGTACCGAGTGTCCCAGATTCAAAATTTGAAACGCCTTTGATTTGGAGGCACGTGCCTGGAGATTTGAACCCAGGTGCCGTGGCCTCACGTGGGTGCATGGCACCCCGCTTGATTGCTCACCCCCTATGGTGGGGTCCAGACTGGCTGACTCACCCCGAGGATGATTGGCCTCGATCGCCAGTCTTGATGTCGGGTCCTTTGCCCGGGCTCAAGGTGCTCGCTGTTGGAACGAAGGACCCTGATTTTTTGTTGAGTCGATTTAGCTCCCTCGACAAATTGTTGAATTGTTGTTTTTTGTTGTTGAATTGTTGGTGACTGATCGTCACATTAAGAACTCGCATGCCGGTTGCAATGCGCTGTAGGCCATTCTGCAGCGAGAGTTTTGGATATTGTCGGGAGCCGTTATTAAGTTGAACCCCCTTTTGGACGATACGGGTCTTTTGTTGTTTTCGGTTGTTGATGGTTGAGGCACTTAGCCTGCCTTATGGGGCCCGTCACCCCCTTTTGTTGCCTAAGGAGGGCCATTTGGTTAAATTGTTGTTGTTGTTGTTTGGTTGTTATTGTTGTTTGGTTGTTTTGTTGTTTGTTATTGTTTTGACCCGCCAGCCTGCCCCCATTGGGGGGGTATTTTGAGGCCGCGGTGAAGGCGGTTAGGGACTCTGGCGCAGACTGTTGGGAGACACCGTTCTCACCTTTAAAGAGTTAGCTAAGGTATTTTGCCGCATTGAAGCTGTATTGAACTCGCGTCCATTGTGCCCGCTGTCTTCGGACCCGAACGTCTTGGAGGCCCTGACCCCGGGCCATTTTTTGATTTGACAGCCACTTGTCGCCCTGCCGGAGCACCCTTTTGTCGATGTGAGCCAAAATTGGCTATCGCGGTTTCAGTTGGTGCAGCAGCTCGCTCAGAGTTTTGGAAGCGTTGGAGCTTGGAGTATTTGCACATCCTCCAGCAGCGCGTCAAGTGGACTGATAAAACGCAACCTTGTCGGGATTGCCAAGTGATTAGCGGACGGGAAGGCCCGTCCGGGGGGGGTAGATGTTGCGTCCTGAAATAGTTTCTCTATGCGCACGCAACGCGTAACGGAATGACATCTGACTTGTCAAGTTTGATTTGACGTTGACACTTGACAGCTCTGTCGATTTGCCGCTAAAATGGGCCCGTCGCGTTTTGAGACGCCCGCGACGCTTTTGTTGAAATTAATCTTTTTGAATCGATCCGTTTGTGACAATTAGTCGTGATCCAATTGTATTAATTAACCGGTCGTTTTGTGGACAATCTGTCATGACCCGATGGTTGAGTGTGACGCTGTTGGGAGCGAGTGATTTGAAGACCGCATGCTGTGACCTCCTCCAGCCTAATTGGAAGCGGAATCTAACCTGAAGAATACTCGTAACGTCACGACACGATACACATACACTCACTTACATACAGAACTCCAGGTTGGCACCAGAGCAGTGTCCTTCAACCACCAGGTAAGTGCTTTTGTTGTATTGTAAGTGTTTGATTTGATTGTCTGCTCCGCGTACGGCGGACAGTACGCTAGCCACTCTTGTCTCTAGAGCCCCAAGGTTATCACACTTCCACTGCGCATTTAAAACCTTATGTGGGCCTAGTCTGGCAGCGTACATACAGGTAAAGATTGGGCGCGTTTTATTTGAATTGACAATGCATTCCACAAACGAGCAGCCTGAACTGAAAAGGATTTATCGAAGAAAGTTGTAGAATGCATTGGCATTTTAAGTTATTCGTGTCCGACGACCAATCGCGTAACTCACATCAAACCATCTTAGTGCTAGTTTAGATTAGGTTCACCATTTCCGAATTGTAATTAATTGTATAAACCAATATAGCCTTTAAACCATATTATTTCGTATTATTAAATCGGCGGTCGTAAACCATAAACCAAACCACAACCAATCAACCAAATATCAACCAACTCAGAAGTTAGTGCTAAACCAAGCAGGCGCTAAATTCTACATGGTGTTAGTTGGTACTTACTTGCTTGGATTCACTTTGTTTTATGTTACTTTGGGAGATACCTAAGCGATCTTTGAAGACTATTTTATTTAATTGTTAGTGGTTCTTACCGGTACTCTGGGCTATTACTGAGAAATGCAATGTTTTATTTCGACACGCCTACGCCTGTCTGCTGCTTACAAACGCTACTGCAGTGAGTCATTAGCCTTACCTAATAGGACTTTTTCAGTAGCAGCTCTAAAAATGGATTTGTGCCTAGTTGATGGCGATCATCATCATCATCATCATTACAGCCGTAAGACGTCCACTGCTGGACTTAGGCCTCCCCCAATTTGGGGGGCTTTGCCATAATCGCCACGCTTGGCAGGCGGGTTGGCGATTGCAGTATGGTGCTAAAATGCATAGAGAACGCTGCTGCCCATTCTCTAGTAAGTCCCTTAGTCGCCTTTTACGACACCCACGGGAAGAAATGGGGTGGTGTTATTCTTTACGTCCGGCACCACACGGTACCGATAGCGATGGCGATAGCATCTTTATATTATTCATGGAAATATATGCTCTTGAATTCTCTCTATCATGGAGTAGACGAAGAGTGGCAGTCTCTTATTGACTGACCCATTCTGTTTCACCTTATAACTTTTAAGAAGAACAATAGGTGTTGTGAGTGCACTCATCTGCTCTCTGCCATTGGCCTGCACTATCACCAGAATTTGGTTTACTTTTCAATTCCAATTGTTCCTCCCTAGCTAAGTTATATTACTTCTAATAGGTACTTATATAGATTTTGAGCTTGGTAACTAATATTTTCGTTTACAACTGGTCAATAGTTAGCAGGTTTCATCATACTTGATACCCTTTTAATCCTAAAATTGGTGAATAACAATAAATACATAATAATAATATAGCACATTTACTGTAGTACTACAATATACACAAGGTCTTATAAATAAAATAACACAAGACACAGTCATTTACTCAGCACACAATACAAGGGATTGCATTAAAGCACTAGTTCTTTATGTCACTGCGTCTCAGAAGTTGTATTAAAGTCTTTAAAAAGAAAATAGAAAGAAATGCCACACGCTGAAATAATCCTCTTGACTTTATAAAGGAGATTGTATTACAAAAGCACAATTATATAAACAAACTTAGAGTGAATTTCTTGATGCAATTCCTTGATGAAATGATGATACATGCTATACACTCTTGCAAAACACTGCGGGGCAACAGCTTCTTCTTATTCAGAGAAGCAATTAATACGAAGTTTTTAGTACCTATGTTTCACTTTTTCGACATCTCCTGAAATAGTAAGCTTTCATCACAATCATAACATCAGTCATGCAGTTCTGTTAAGGGTCTGCAGATGTTATAAGTTTAAGCATTACATACAAACCGTGATATTTTAGTCGTCTTACAAAGGTTGTCCACTCAATGTATCCGACATAATATACCTCTAGGCGTGATTAAAAAATTGTTACCAATTAAGAAAATACGTACTAAGAAAAATGAATAACGCATTAGAATTATGAAACATCCCGTCATTAATGTTTACGCATCATATGATAGAAAACATATGTACATATCTACCCAGCGCACAAGTCGACTAAATCATTCCATCTCCATTTTCCATGAGACAAAATATCAAACAAACTATGTCATGCGTCATCATAATGAATAATATTTTAATTTTTTAGTTATTCAAATGTTAATTTTTTTCTTATGGATGTGTAGTAGTCATTGGATACATGAAGTGGGCTGCCGTTGTAAGACGATTAAAATATCACGGTGTTTAGTAATCCCATCAAAAACATAAATGTGAAATAAGAGCCAACTTCAATATTATGATATATGCCTTGGTTGTTGACTTCAACGACAAAAGAAGTGAGATCTAAATGGGTGCCAAGTTCAATTGTCATTCCTGAAATTTATTTATAACTACATAAAATATCATTTCTTCTTATAACTTAGGATAATATATTGTAGCCAAAGGTCTGACTTGGCTAGTTCTCATGTACAGTCAGTCAGTCAGTGATAAAAATGACGATTTTTGGACGTTAATATCTAAATAACCGTTTGAGATGTGTTTATGAAATTTGGAGCACACATGTATCTCGCAAGTTTCACTATATGAGCCAAATTTGATACATTTATGTGAAATAGTTTTTGAGTTATGAGGGGGTCAAAAGTGGCTCCAAATGGTTCGTGTAATATTACACACGGTGCTGCTTGCCAGTTCTGTTACTTGAATTTGGCTTGACACGCTACCGCGTGTCTAGATGAGGTGGTGTCGGATTCCGTACCGTCCTTTCGGACCATCAGGATGAGCAAAAAAGACCGTGCACCTGTCTCAACGAACGACTTGTGCACTATAATATCTCCTGCGCCGAAGGGTCTCTCGGTTGATATAGAACACCATGATCAAAATACGATCTACAAGATTATTACAATTAAATAAATTAATAATCAGCCTGTATTGTACCACTGCAGGGTAAAGACCTCTCTTTCCTTTTCCTACTCAACTCTATCTTGAGCCAATAAGGACCATTCTCTCATGTTGGCATCGAGTTCGTCCCGCCATCTACGCCTAGGTCGAACGTTCTTTCTTGGGAAAATTTGCTAAACAATCTTTTGGCACCTTTTGATAGATTTTCGTATTATAAAAATTTCAAAAAAATAACAACTGTTACTTGAATGCACTTGGAATAATTTAAGTTGGTAGTTTACAATAGAATTCCCTTACTTAACATTCATTTTTCCTGTTATAAGGCGAACGATAATGTTTTTAATAATTATCTTCTGCCCCCAGCTTCGCTCGCATGGAATTTGAAAATAATCCCACGGGAACGTGCCACTGAGACAAAAGGTAGTCTATCTCCTTTTCTAACGTCTAGCCTATCTCTGTACCAAATCTCACTAAAATCGGTTTAGTGGTTTAGACGCGAAATCGTAATAGACAGAGTTACTTTCGCATTTATAATATTAGTGTAGATGAGTATAAACGTATAGATACTATGGTTGTATAGAAGTATAGATTATGTTTTTGCTATTCTAGTTCATATCAAATCCTAATTCAATTTTGACACTACTCGAGTGAAATAAACGTAGAATTGACCGCGTCACATTCACATTTCATTCTCCTTGTATGAATTGCTCTTAAGACTCTCAAGAAACCACTTTAGCTGTAATAATATACCACGAAAATGCTTTGTAAAATATTATTGAGTCAAATAACATTACAGAGAGCCACTATCGCAGTTCATATACTAGCATTCACTTTTATTTCTATTGTCGTCGGGTAAATATACGAAAAAAGAGAACATTTTGAATTTATTCAAAATGCCACAAAATTGCTAGTTTTATTTCAAATATTAAGTTAACTTGGTTATTTTGGGACCGAAATAGATCTATTTTGGGTCATAAAAATAAATTATTTTCTTTTATCTTTTCTCAAATATCGTTGACTTGTCCTGACCCAACAGATATGAAAGTATAAACAAAAACTGTTTTACTAGTTTGCAAATATAATGCAATTATGTGGAGCCGATAGTATATGGATAATATAATGTATGCAAAACGAATTTTGTAAGCGTTGGAAGACCGTCCACAAGGTAGACTGATGACCTAGTGAAGGCCACAGGAGTTCGGTTGATGCTGTGGGCTTTTGTCTCAGGAGTGGACGTCTCTCGGTTGAAATAATTCTGATATTGATGAAAACTAATGTTCTTGGTAAAAACTGGTTACAATTGTTAGTTATGACTTCCAACAGAAAGTCTTCTCAGTAGCAAGTCCAGAGTCTAAATCAAAATCAAAAGTCATTTATTCAAATTAGGCTGAGGATCAGCGAACGTCAAGATTACATAAGTATAAATCATAAGTATAAGTAATATTGTACACGGTTGAAGGCTATTGGCTCGCCCCTTAACCTTTTGAACGCCACGGTCGTGTATAGCCGACAAATTAAAATGTGCCCAACACGCCACCGGCGTCTATAGACGACAAGAAAACGACATTTTTTGAGTACAAAATAAATATAGTAATTTAAGTTTTCTGTGTTTCTTTTTCCTATTATTTTAAACTAGCTGACCCAGCGTACTTCGTACCGCCTCTGAATCAATAAATATTGTGTTAACTTATCAGATCCCACCAACACAAAGCAAAGAGCACCAAGTACCATATACCCATGTTAGCCCAAGTTATGACAAACTGGTACTTTGAAGGCATAAAGCGTTTTCTAGCTACCACACACCCATGATAGGTGAGCTCCTACCAAATTATGCCAAACTAGTACTTCCAAGACATAAAGCGTTTTCTAGCTACCACACACCCATGTTAGGTGAGCTCCTACCAAGTTATGACAACCTGGTACTTCGAAGACATATTAATAAGGAACATTTTTGGATGATTTTTACACCTTGGGTCCGAAAAACCCAAATATCTTACGGAACCCTATTTTTTCTAAAATAAAATATAGCTTATATTACTTGCAGATAATGTAGCTTTCTAATGGTGAAAGAATTTTTAAAATCGGTCCAGTAGTTTTTGAGTTTATTCATTACAAACAAACAAAAATACAAAGTTTTCCTCTTTATAATATTAGTATAGACTACATTAATGAAATATTGTAAAATAGCACAAATATATATCCATTAGTTACATTTCACTACAAAAAATAATGATCAAAAATTGCTAATCGAAATCCGTACGAAAGTGTTCTTCCCCACTCCACAGTCGGCAAAACACGACAGTTAGTGATGGGTAAGGTATATAAATTATGAAATATTCTATTAAAAGTAGCTTACTATTACTTCGACAATTATTTTTTAATGACAACTATTCGAATCTGAATATTCCTAATGTATAATATTTACAATAATAATTTCATCATAGAGTAAAGTAATATAACGGGTAGTTTTCATAATTACAATATTCGTATACTAGTGATAATTATGTCTTCTCCTGAGGATATAGTCGGACCTTCCTCACAAAGTTTGTAAAGTGATGTAAGTCGTTTTTACGACTTCTTTCTTTTCTTCCAAACGAACAAGTCTGTGCAAAGAAAACGAAAGAAACACAAGTTTCTTCAAAAGATATAACGAGTGCAATCATGTATCAACGGAGTACATGGGACGCAAATGAATTAAGGTCTGACGTCTCTAATATACCTACCTCCGTTGGACTTTACCAACCAGGACCTATTTATCCACGAAATGCGGCGTTCAGAAGACTAGTCACTTTTGAACTGGATCGAGTGCCAGAAGATAAACGTTGAGTAACTTATGTCAATTTACTAAACGTTATTAGAAATGTGCTACAGCAAAAGGAATAGGATGTCATAAGTTTGCCAAGTTACAAAGAATCAGAGTGATAATTATAAGTAAATTGAATAAATTGTCTTAAATACTGTCTGATGATTATTTATTATGTCACACAATGTCATATCATAATAATATCCCTAGTTGTCAAAAGTAGTTCCAACCATACCAGAGTCGGGTCTTCCCGACAGCGGATGACGTAGTGATGTACCTTATTTTTATTAGATTTATTCGTTTGTAATTCTAATGTCTGCTTTTAGGTTGTTTAGAACTTTGTAACTGGTGTTGAATGATATTATGATACTAAACAGGTTCAAATTTAATAAAAGAATAATGCAACGAGTCATATTTTATTTAAAAAATATGGAACGAAAAGCAACGATTAATTGGTTATCGATAACTTCTCGATAAGTTGTTGGAATCCCTATTTCTTTTTTGTAGGTATTTGCGTTGAATTTGTGGCTTGGCGTGGAAGGGGTGCCGATGCGTTTACGCTCTGGCATTCAAAAGGTTAAGAAAGTGCCAACGCAACGGTCATGCAATAGTGGCTGTCTACATAAAGGAACGTTTCTGACAACTTAATTTCAAATACTGGTGAAAACTATGGATTTTGAAGTCTGTAAGACAGCCGCTCTTTTAGGAAACGTAGCTTAGCGAGAACAGGCGTGATTAAATGTTATTGTTCACGAATAAACCCATAGTAGGTAATTACTATTTTTTTTTTGAAATTTCGATTGATGGCGTTGATTTCGAATTAGATCTCGCTATGGTTTCGTTGTATGCCTTGTATCTCGTTCTGTTCGGTGTGGTGCCAGTTGTAAAGAATGGTACCACACAGGCATTCTCAGGTAAGTGACTTACCTGAGAATGTACAGCAGCATTCTCAATGCATTTTGCCACCATACTGCGATCGCCAACCCGCCTACTAAGCGTGGCGGTTACTGCAAACCCCTCTAAACTGCGGAAACCTATGTCCAATAGCGGACATCTATCGGCTGTAAATATGCTTTGGTTAGGGTATCGCCAATTTAACCAAGTATACCAGCTAGGTTCAGGACTCAGTTGTGGTTTTATTTCTACCCGATTAGTGTTCATTTCTGTTCATTAGTACTTAATTAATATTCATAATTATGAGAACAGCTAATGTTTGATTGATTAATATTATAGTTTCACTCTATACGCAAATTCTACTTTTACTAGTGAAATTTTTTTAATGCCCATAAAATACTAAGCATTAGGTACAGGTATTTTCTAACCTAGAATTATACTAAAATGTCCTAATTAGGCTCTCGTACAATAGATTGCCCAGCTTCAGTTAACTCAATACCCGTTCGGGAAGTTCGCCCGTCGGGAATCGAACTGGCAACCATTGCTCTCGCAGAATCCAATTTGTTAACTATTTGACAGGTGAGCGACGTCTACAAGGGTTGTTGGAGGGTTTAATTTGGAAAATTAAAAATATTATTTAACTGAAATGAGACTGTTTATTTTTTAGATTTATTTATGGGTTTAATTTGGAAATTGCTGTCTTAGGTAGAAATGGGAATTACGTTTGGCCTATTTTCAATTTATCCAACGAACAATGAAATTAGGCATTGGTATTACACCTTCAAGGTAGGTATCTGAAGCGAAGAAGTTTGCAGAGTAGCTGGTAGCAGCTACATGCTAGTAGGCGTCGTAAATCCGGCCAAGTGCGAGTCTGACTTACACAAGAAGGGTTCCGTAATTAACACTACATTTTTTTATGTGAAAAATCTATAGGCGATGGTGGACCTGATTTTTGGCGTGGCGAGAATTGCAGTGGCGATGCTTCGCCATGATATATGATGGAATATTTTTGTTTGTCTCAGAACTTTCAACTGGGTGAAGTGATTTTGATGATTCTTTTTTATTTGAAAGCTGGTGCTTCAGACTAGGGTGGTACTGTTGTGATGTCAATATTTTAATTATGAAAATTGGACTACTCTAATCCGATTTTCATAATTCAAATATTAACATGTAATTAACATATTAAGATTGTAATCTTAATGTAATTTTTATCATACCATATTTATTTCCTTTCGTAAAGTATGTTAAGAATGAGAATGAGAAAGTATGATTAAGAATAGTTGGTCGCTGTGATTAACTCAAGACAATGTTTATGTTCTTTCAATCCAGAATTAGCTTTCCTACTGACAGTTTATATGGGTAGTTCATATAGTTGTTTATTTTTTATTTTTTTTTATTTAACTGATTTTGTAGAATTTAGCGCCTGCTTGGTTTAGCACTAACTTCTGAGTTGGGTTGATTGGTTGGTTGTGGTTTGGTTGTTGGTTTACGACCGCTGATTTAATAATACGAAATTATATGGTTAAAGGCTATATTGATCGATACAATTAATTAAAATTAGGAAATGATGAACCTAATCTAAATTAGCACTAAGATGGCGTGGTGTGAGTTACGCGATTGGTCGTCGGACACGTACTAGCTAGTAATAGCTGCGATACACGCATTTATGGAAATGCATGCAGGCAAAAGTGCTGAGCTGTTCGGTTGCAAATATTGCACCGAACAACAATAAACTTCCAAAAAGAAGAAAACGGTGGTAAAAAACAAACATTCAAAACTAAAGACACTGGCTTCAAAAATGAAAGTTATTTATCACTGTGTATTTTTGGAAGTTGGATGTTTTGGTTTTTAAGCAGCATTTTTGTGAAAACCAATTGAATCTGTTGAATGTTTAAAAAGCTCACATTAGTTATGCAGTCAGAAACAATATTACAAATGGAGTCGCTGTAGTCACAAATACACATATTATTGCATTCAGGTTTATATTAATAACTATGACTGTGTGAAATATAACGGTGGGTAGTAAAACATTTATCAACATTAATAACAATGCTGATACAGTACAGAATAATGTTTTCAAAATAACATCTGCATTTTCAGTAGATAAAACAAAACAAACATGTCTATTTGTTTAGAACTGAATTTCGAAATTAGTCTTTTGGGAATAAAAGCGGTATAGCGTATTTAGAGATAGGATAGATAAATAAATAAATTGGCTGCTGATAGTTTGAACGTGGGTTAGTAATAGACCTAAAATTTATCGTCACTTGGGTATTTCTATTTCATTGTTGCTACTAATTCTGCCTTCAATTTCTGTAATACCTCGTTTATAATATATGGAGACGGAATGCAGAAATAATATTAATGTATAATTCAAACCAGACTTAAATGAACTATGGTTGAATTTCGACTGCTGGGCGACCATTAGTATAAATTATGAAATAAAAATATTTTTAGCGAAATATTTTGAAGACCCATAATCTCAAAATTAAAGGACAATGCTCAAGGATGTATGGAATCCCGTACCATGTTGCATCAAAATCAAACTTTGTTTTTTATATACTACATTGATCATATTAACTCCTACAAAAGTTCTTTTTGAAAAATAAACCCGGGTTTCAGAGTTATTTAGTAAAATCAAAATAACCTAAAAACTAGGTCTGTTTTGGTCGACGCTACCAACGACTTGTTTTATATCTACTTAGACACGTTATACACGGACGAATATTATTGTTCCAAAAACAGCGTAATACACGTATATAAGTTAGGAAGATTTACGAGTTATAGCAACGTCTAGCCCTGCCACAGGGTTCGTGACTGAAACTCGTTTTTCTTTAATACGTTGAGTCTCACAGTTACCTGCTGGATACAAGTCACTATCTGCTTAAGCAGTCTTCCCGGTGGAGACTAAACTATAGCCTCCAGCCAGGCACATGTGACACTCAGTGATTTGACCGACCCTTATATTATCAACAGTGTGAACCGGTAACGTGGGTATAATTCTTGCCAAACTTCTTGGCCGCCCTGAAGTTGGCTACAACGGCTGCGAAGTCGTAAATCTAATAAAAAAAACAGCAGCCTATAATGTTCCCACTGTTGGGACACAGGCCTCTTAGTGAGAGGGAGCCGTAAACCACCACGCGGGCCCAGAGCGGTTTGGTAGATGTGACATGGCTTCAATTTTTTGGTTCTAAGACGTGCCGGTTTACTCATGATGTTTTCGTTCACCGTTTTGCGAGCTGTGGTGATGACATAATTTACACAAAGTATATCGCCTATTTGGGTTTGAACTCACGACGTACTACTCGTAAGTCGCGGCCGCTACCACTGGGCCGCCGCTACCACTGGGCCACAACTACTCACCAATACCAATAATACATTATCATAAATAAGGGTGATCAGTCAGACTGATAGGTAAGTGATAGAAAAATGAAACTAACAAGTTCATTTGGGTTTTTAATAGGGATCAAAGTCAAAAATATTTATTTAACAAAACTGTTACATAAATCATTCATCATACTCCTGAAAAAAATCATCTAAATCCGTTGCTGGCGAAGTTATGTCATTATACCGTCCCCAGCTCAAATACTATACTATCGTCATTACATGAGCACAGCTGCCCACTGTTCGCTTACCGACGAGGCGACTGCAGCAATAACCTACTATGGTTTCTAATGTGTTGGCCACAGCATCATCTCTGCTAATCAATAAATACATGTGATAAGTACGACTGTTGACATGTCTCGAATTAATCATACCTCTTAAGAGGTAATTATTAAGCCCTAAAATCAAAGGTACATCATCATCAATAGAATTATTCACCTCAACTGAATAAATACCAGTCTGACGGATGTGTTCCCTATAATAAGATCTAGCCTGCTTGAGTTGGTAGGTCTCAAGAGCTAACATAGTAAGCCATCTTAACGTCAATTATGGCTTAGGAATATTGAGATCTCCACATGGTCCAGCATCTGGCAGACCTGGGCGATTGCAGTTGTACACATCACGACGTTGAACATCTCTTGTAGCTGACCTCCAGCAAGCAGCACATACTCTTTCAAATCTTGATATCTATAAAAATAACATGATTATACATGTAATACAAAACATTTCACAATGGGTTATAGACTTGATAAAAGTATTAATGTAATGTGATGTAACTAGGAATACATGATAATGATCAGGCAGTAATTGTGTCAAAATAGATAATAATTAGGTTTCATTTTTATGTTGCAACATAAATAAAAATATTTACCAAATGGAGCGGAATATTTCTAACTAAAATGTTTCTCTCTTGTCGATCTTGTCTTACAGGATATGGTCTAGTTGCACGTAGAATAGAATTGCCACAAGAACAACATAATTTTCCATGACCAAAAGCAGGCAAAGATAAACTTCCTTCACTGATTGTGTTTGCTCGATCTTGAAGCAGTCTCAAACACTCTGTACAAAGCACACATTCTGAAGACATCTGCAATTAAAACCATGAGTGAAAAAGTGTGCTTCTACCCTTTATGACGTTATCTATCTTCTGTAACATATTCAAAGAAATTACATCTACAAGTAATCAAGAGTAAAGCGTTTTTTGGCCTCAAACAGGTTGGTTTTTTTTTGTTAATTAATTTTTTGGATATTTCCTGTGCGAGTCCAAAAATGTTTTCATTCATTCTATAAAAATAATGTTTTGTAAGCTGGTACATTCATAAAAAGATTAGTCAGGAAATAGGTGCCTGACATTCATAAGTACCTATATATTCAAAGAGTAAAATAAGATCTGCTTACCTGAGTAGAAGTTATCCAAGACTGTAACAAGTTAATCATTGGAGTAGACGCTTGTTCTAATGTGTGTAGGTTTCTGGGTATCAAAAATGAACTATTGATACATTGCCGGTTTTGCCGGGTGACTGACGATGTCAATCGGTCGATCAACTCGACATATTTGCACAATGAAATATTCACAAAAAAGTTCACAAAATACAAACAAGTTCTACTTTTCAAAACAATTCAATAATTATTCAATCTCAACTCTTAAAAACACAGACGGTACTCGCTACTCGCTAGCGCAAACCACAGACTACAGAGTACATGCGCAAAATGTCAGATGCACAGATAACAAATCCATTCTGTTGCATTCTACATCTTTTTTACTAGTTGGGAACGGCTAATTAACCATAACAAAACCAGATAAAATAATGATAATCTTTTAAATAGATATTCTATTCTAGTTTTTTTTTTAATTAATGTAGAATCAGCAGAGTATTATTTTTACAGTGAACATGGCACTTTCAAAAATCAAGGTTATGTTAATCATTTAACACGTGAAGTGAAACGGAACGTCATTTATAGGAAGTAAAACAATATCCATACTTTTAAACTTAAAAACAAATTCCCTGTTCAAAAACTAAATCCCCGACGTGTAACGTCGTAAAAAAATATGAAACTAATTACTCCAAAATTTTGGTCTTGATGCGTGAGACTTTTTGGTACCACTTTTGAGCATTCTCCTTTGGCTTCGGTCTGGGTCTTACTAAAAGCTAACTGTAAGTGTTACTTTTGAAAGAAATAAAATACGAATGGATAAAAGAAACAGCTCAATAGCCAGAAACTATTGTGAGTTTGATAAATTATATAATATTTTATTTAGAAACTAGATAAAAGCTGTGTTTTCTACGTTATTTTCGAGTTCGGTGATTCGAGAAGTCTCAGCGGCATTCCCCTACAACAGAATTCATTCACACGTAATCCTAAATGAAAAATCAACATAAAAAAATAAACAGCAGAAAATATATTCGCACAATATCCTATTAAAATCACACACTCAAATTACTTTCGATATTCAACTTTTTTTTTAAACTCACACGTATTTTTATTTCATACTTCATTGGTACGCGCAATCACGCGTGTGAAATGGTGACACAGCAAAAGACACATGTATATGTATGTAGGTACGTATAGCATAAGTACTAAATAGATTGACAGAACAAAATTGAACAAATTCTTTGAAAGTTCAAAAAAAAATTCATTAGGTAATCAAAATAAATTGAAAAATATCTAAAAGCTATTCGTATTATCTGATGCGTGGTATTTGTAAACTCCGACAGATTTTTCAATGAAAATTGAAAACTGAAGTCACTTTAATTTATTGCATGTTCTTTGAAAAGTTTATATTATGAAATAAGGGCTGTTGATTATTATAATATTCTGCCCGCTCATCATCATTTCATCATTATCAGCCAATAATGTTCCCACTGCTGGGACACAGGCCGCCTCTTGGTAGGAAGATGTGGGCCACCACGCGGGCCCAGTGCGGGTTGGTAGATGAGTCATGTCTTAGATTTTTTGATTTTAGGACATGCTTTTTACCTCAAAATGTAATAAATATTCACTCACTGTTTTGAGAGCAGCATTATCAGGGCAAATCCTTGCATTTTTTAGGGTTCTGTAAGGCTACGACATTCTATGGCTCCGTTGTCCGTCCATCCATCTGCCAAATCGCTGTTTCTTTTCACCCGTAATAAGGAACTACATAACATTTCGCGTGTCTGCATATTATATATCTTCCACAACGAATAAATAAATCGTACAGTGATACGGAATGCTTCGTTGCACAAAGCGGCCGAGTATGAGTTGAACAAAGACAATTAAACGCTTCGTGTACCAGTCTAACTCGCACTTTGCTGGTTTTTGCCAATTACAAAGACAAATAACAATATTGAGGATGGGTCCCTATTCACATGGGTTGTTTGTCCTGAGAAGTGTGTGGTTGTGAACGGCTTTTAACTACCAGTAACGAGTGACAAAATTTTACAAATGTTGTCAACGGAAACCGAAAGCTTAGCATGTTTCCCACAGTAGCTTTAAACTTTGTGGCGGCATTTGTTGCTATTTAGGCGTACAACGCAGCTTGCAGAGTAAGCAAGCAGAAGTCGCATCGAGCTAGTCTCGTTTGTCGAAAGACTGATGGCCAGTGAAGTAGACGAGTCCTGGAGTGGAGCCTGGAGCACATATTGGCACGCGTAGTGAAATCGTGTATGAAGCTTCCCAGATAGATAAACCTACGTCTCTAAATACGTGGCTGAGACAGATCGGATGCAAAAGCTCCTCAAATTTCATCCTACGTCGTCTTAACATCGTTTTCAAAAACATACCCCTCATCTTCCTAAATAATCTTTAATTCAATTAAGACTTCATCATTTGATAATAACGCTTTAAAAATAGCTTCCACAGGAATTTTCCACGTCTATAACTTCCGAACAAATTACTTCAGACGCGTGTCGGGTTCTCGCCATGTAAACTTTAGTAATTAAGGGCGCTTTCCGTTGCTAGGTGATCGATGCGCTACCCTTATTATTTTGTATGTTCTGCTGTTTGAAGCGAAACTGACAGAAGTTTTAAAGTGCATAAAGCGCTTTAAAACTTCTATGGCTAAAATTGTACGGTGTTTTGGTTACGTTTAAGTTCGTATTTCATCTGAAGACATTAACAAAATAAGTGACAATATTTTTGTTCATGTTTTTATGAAGAGAATTTAACAAGTTTTATATCCTGTGATATTTTAAGTGCCATTATAATAGCAACAAGGATGTTGCTTGTGTCACTGGGAAGTGTTTACCACAGAACTGTCGACAGCCTGCTTGTCAAATTATCACCGAACTAATAATATTAAGATGGTTTGGTCATGTTGAGAGGATGAATGAAGGGCGGCTTACAAAAGGCATTTACACGACAGGTGTAGTGTGCACGGCTTTTTTTTTTTTTTTTTTCTGGATGGGAAATCATCAAATGACTTCTTCCGCTCTGGGCGGAGCGGGAGGGCGTGTCAGACTTTTACTGACTAAAACCCACCCGTGTTCCATCAGTTGCCCATGTGCCAGGGTCACGGTATCTCTCTGGACATGCTGAAAAGGACGCCGTGGCAGAACATATAGTGACCTTATTAGTGACGTTCTTCAAAAGGATCAGGTGCTACTGGTAACCGCCGTGCATACATATATGAACTTAAACGAGGCAAAAGGAGTATATAACGTAGAATGTATGTTATAATAATGATTAATTCAGTTTCAAAATACGTTTTTATGTTCCATTTTGTGTATGCCTTGTTATGTCACTTGTCATTTTGATCAATTGTGGATTAATAAACGTGCACTGTCTACAACGAGAATTAGACAAAGATAAAGGAACGGAAATTGCTTCACCATTTGTCTTTCTACGGCAACACAAAATCCACAATACACTACTTGTATTCCATTCACCGCAATTTAACTTAGCACCGATTGTTTGGCTGTTTTAACTAACCCTTCCCACGGCTCCCGCAGCCAGGTCCATTAATGCTGTACCAGTTAGACTGCGTAATTGCAAAACTTGGACTTGGTCCGACAACTTGAACAGGTGGAGTAATTTGTACAAGTTAGAACTGAATTATTATGGATTCGTTTCTAGGAAGGCTTTAACTGGAGTTTAGGACGTGGGTAGTAAGTTTTTGAGGGTTTCTTTTTTCGATGACTTTTGTGTGAGTGTTGCCAACCATAGGGTGTCATATTACTCAGTAACTGGATTCTACTTGTGTCTGCGCATACGCTTGTGCACTAAAATATCTTCTGCATCTTGGTTTATCGAAATTCGGTTGGAAGGATATTATTTACTGGGTTATGGAGGTTAAATACATTTCAGCTGCATTCGGTTAGACTGGAAACCGAGCCCAACATAGCTCGGAAAAGGGTAGAAAGATGTTTTTTTTTTTAATGATATTGTTTTCGGTCGTAGAACATTGGTTATTGAATTTTTTCAAACGTTCTCAAACTTAGATTCAACGAACAATTTAAATACTGAAAACTATTGTCGGTGAAGTATATTGACCGATTTGCGGTCCTCCAAAAAATCTGCAGTTACTGTTGCTATAAAATACACATTGAATGTCTTCTGTGTACCGTTCATTTTCACTACTATAGGATTATCCTGATTTCAATCAGTACTGCTGGGATCTTCCTTAGAGACTGCTAAGACGCGGTGAGATCTTCGCGGATTCAATTCAGTACAACTTGTTCAGGTTCATTTGTAAGCTATTTGCACAAGTGAAGTAGTTCTATCGACAATCTTTTATGGAAGTTGCTACAGAATTAATCGAATTAAAAATGAAATTAAAGCCAGTGATCACGAAGGCAACATTTTTTACCGGATGAATTAACCAGCCACATGCACAGCGACCCGGGGCAATAGACTCTACACAGTGGGCCTGAGGATGGACGGCGCCGCCGGCGCCGGCCCAAGCATAGGTGACGAGACGACCTCGACGCGTACTCCACGGGTTGGATTGAGTTGGCCCTGGAAAAGGATGCCTGAAGGGATTTGGAGGAGGCCTTTGCTCAGCTGAGGGACAATGTAGGCCTAACAAAAAAAAATACCTCAAATTGTATAAAATTATTTACCAGATACATAAATAGGCACTTACCACGAGATGTCAGAACAAACCATTAATCTTTTATTAAAATGAAATTGCTTACTAAAATATTAACAAATTTTTCGCAATATTGCAAATTATAAACCGGTTCATATCGAACATTTCTCTCACTAAATAATAATAAACATAGAAACGTCGTCTAAGCAATATTATAAATTATTATCCGAACAATGGTTCCCATAATAAATGGTGTTATTTGACGTCGTGTAACTTTCGCAGAGTTTATTAAATGTAATTGTTTCTCTGGCATGACTAATGATACACACAGCTTTTAAGTTCACTTTGTTGCCGTAAAAATGTGTTGTTAGTAGATCATAATTTATAAAATCCTTGTTTTAGCTAGTATTTCTGGTGGCTCGTAATTTGACAGAATCACTTCTAAAGTATAAAGAGGCAGGATGGAATTTGGCAGATTATTTACTCACATGTTTTTGAAATTGGTGGTTGGTTTCGAAACACAGCTTTGCAATTAATAGTAGTCCCATTTCTCTAATGTCGAACAATTCCAGTCTGATCTATTCGAACAACAGATTTACCTAAGGGGAATTTGATAATGTAGCCCGCGAAGTTCAAAATATGTTCTTACGTTTTTAGACTACTTCATAAAATTATCATTCATAGGGATTTTAGGAACTTGGAAGGCTGTATTGATGATTTTAATGATAATAATTCTGTAAAAACATATTTGTTAGCGCCGTCATGTTTTGTTCAACATACAATCTGCTTATTGAATAATACTCACATAAGAAATTTTGCGGGCTACCCTGAAGCTTCCCCTCCTAAGATGTTTTCTTTCACCGGTAATGATTATACACGATACCTACTATACTTAGTAAACCCGACTACGCAAGAGAAACAGGACTATTGTTTTAAAGATCAGAACCACCAGTTACCACCAACACCAGGATCAGTACAAAGTGAGTAAAAAGAAATCGTCTAGAACGAGTAAAACCCGTAACTATTTCTGTTAAATATTAAACAAAATTTTGATTAAAAAGAGGTCAATTTTGCCTTAATTTCTTCACCTCCATAATTAACATCTGCAACTGAAGAGGTCAAGATTTTACCTCCGCATCCTCTTCTGTTTCCACTAAGGTATCTGCTGAGGTAGAAATGCTATGGAGGCCTCCATAGCATTTCTACCTCAGCAGATACACATGTGGTTAGAGGAAGGCAACGTTTTCAGTTCACTGGTGCGTTTCCAATGTGGTGGAGGACCAATTTCAGTCGATTTCCAAACTCGACGGGCAGTTGAAACACAATTTATTAACGCATCGGGTTTTAAATTCGTAAAACGTGACGAATTGTTTGTCATCACATGCGAAAACAACGAAGTAATTCGAGTCCGTGACGAAAATACTTATACAGTTAATATTTTTATTCGGACATTGTAAGCTGGGCATTTTTCGAGTGTAAATGGTTGACTGAAGTTGAATTTCACTAGGCTTGGAATATCAAAACAATACCTTTCCCCAATACTTTTTTAGACCACAGTGTAAGCAAGAATGAATAGGCATATTCTGGGTACCCTTATATCATCATAGACCATATCAATCGCTTCCATTTAGTGTGATCGAGGTCCAGAACAGGCCCATTCAGCAATTCAAAAAAAAAAACTGTGTTGTCTGTTTAATAAATAAAAGGATGTACTGAATGGAAGATGAGATTTCGGTTATATGGGGGCAAGATGTGTAGACGACATTGTTGCCATCGCGGGCAAAACCTGAATCAGTCTGGAACAACAAAGTGAAAATTGGCACAGAAAAGAGAGGCCTATGCCCAGTAGGGTGACGCCAGGCTATGGATGATGATGATAACGTATTGGATTTATTAATAACACAGGCCTACATTTTTTTTACCCAGAGACTAGACCTATCGTACCCGAAGGATTTTGTTGCGCTGAATCCGAATCCGTGTTCAGAATGGCTCCTATATACGTACATCAGATTTTCGAGCAATTCACCCTATAAGGTCAGAATTTTTCGTAAGCTCAAAAATCAACCCCTAAAACTTTTTAACAAAAAATTAAACCGCCGAAAAACTGAAAAGCATAAAATAACAAACCTTAAAATTATGAGTCGGCGCTTTGAGTGATCCTTGTTGATTGATTTCTCAGCGCCGACTCAAAATTTTAAGGTTTGTTATTTTATGCTTTTCAGTTTTTCGGCGGTTTAATTTTTTGTTAAAAAGTTTTTATTTTATGATGTTTTATGGCTTTGATGTACTAATAATACTTGGCAAGGTATACCCTATCCAACAATAAAAGAATTATTAAAATCGGACTACTCTGTACAAAGTTATGCGTGTTCATACGTTACAATCAGTGAGTGAACAATCAATCATCCCCTGTTTTCCAACCCTTAGGGTTAGATTTTGTTTTCCAAATTTATATAGGACCACCTTGGGAGTATACCCTTTCCAAAAGAAGAAGAATTGTCACAATCGGACCACTATGTAAAAAGTTATGCGTGGTCATACATAAAAAAAAAAAAATATACGCGTCGAATTGATAACCTCCTCCGTTTTTTTTCGTCGGTTGAAAAACTACCCCTACCAAACCATAAGCAGGCTAACCCACCTGACCCTGGAAACAACAAGTTATTATATTAATAGGGTGAATTGGACCTCGGATTCGGAATCAGTGACCCCAAAAACACAAGATCAACATGGTCTGGTCGATTTCGATTGTTTTTTTTTTGTGGTTGTGTTAATACGCTAAAGTGTAAAATTTCAAATAGCGATATTTTGGTGAAAAAAAAAGATATTTGAAAAAATCCAAATAGGTTTAAAAGGGGAAGGGTAGTACTTTCAATTGCCCGACAACGTTTTTTGATAATCATTTATTTTCTTCTGTCATGTAACCTCAAAAACTGCAAAAAAACGCGTTTTTTGCTATTTTAGGTTAGGATATCTCAAAAATCAAACGTATAGGAGCAATTCTGAGCATGGATTCGGATTCAACGCATCAAAGTCCTTCGGGTATGTTAGGTCTGGTCTCTGGGTCTAGACTTTTGTTAAATTTTGTCGCTCTTTGTAATATTATTCACCTTTTGTAATTATTGCCCAATGAGTCCGACCCAAAATATTTGGGAAAGGCTAGATAGACGAATTATTGCGGTGCTACGGCTTACTCTCATGAAAAGAATGCACTAGAGTTGATTACCACACATGCTCGATACGTGTTGTTTTTTTTTTAACATTCAAGTTACATAACGATGGTATACTTTCCGTATGACAGTAATTACATTTTATACAAAAATAACTTTAAATTTGATTAATTATGCATTTAAACAAAATGGAAAAGAGTTCTCGTACCGGTAAACTACTACAATGGTAGTTCCTCTACAATTTAAAATATGAACTAACGGACTAAAGTAGCGTATGAATGTGAAATATAATTCTTTTGAAATGTAATATGTGAATTAATCAAATTTGTGACTTTTAACGTTTTCTCCGGCACTCTTTTATTCAGGAACTGCTATTCATTGCAGTTTACCACCATTTTGAATTAGCTCACTGAAATGGGGACTAGGTATGGAAGTTTACAATAGATGTAGATCTTAGGTTCCTTATTTTATATAAGAAATAGAATATTCTTTTGAATTCAGTTAGGATCAAACTGGTAAGTAGTCCCTATAAGAGGAAACCGAGGGGTTTCCTCTTATAGGCACTACTTACCAGTTAGCTATTATTTAATTCTGCTTGATTATAATTTTCAATGTTTTGTTGGTACATTGGCGTGTGCTAGCGACATATAACATATAAATTAGTGTTTCTACAAACCTTCTTGCAGAAATAAAATCATTTATATAATTTTTTTTTTAATCTTTATTAATAAGGGGTTTTTATCCATACGGATACGTCAACCCCATTGTACCTTATACTCTATTTACACACAAATATAAACCTATAATTACACTACATTTTACTATATTACAATATACCACTAATATACATCACTAACAATTAGAAAAGGAATCATTCCCTAGATTTCTGAATTAAGCCACAAATTATACGTTTAGTCCTTTCTGATTTAGGGTATGCCAAAATATTTTGGATAAGTCCGACATCCCACATATTTAATTTAAACTCTTTAGCCAAAGATTCCCTTTCATCTTTGTTCTTAACACATTCCATCAGCAAATGTTGCACATCTTCAATTTTATTGCATGTCTCACAATTAGGTGATGCAGCCTTACGCATTAAGAAAGCAAACTTTGCCGATGGAAAGTGGCCAGAACGAAGCCTTAGAGCTAACTTAACATAACATAGTTAAACACTTATCATCAAACCAGGGCTCACGAGGAGGTTCATTTTGAATCACCTTATACCAAATGCCTTTTATCATTAATTTAATGTTTTGTGTTTCGTGCCGTTAATTCATCAGTCGTCATCAGTTCAACCGAAATACATCCACTGCTAGACATATGCGTCCCCCAAGCTCCGCTACTTCAATCGATTTTGTGGTTCCCGCATACAGCGGATTCTTGCAGTCTTCACAAGGTCATCGATCTACCTTGTGGAAGGCCTTGAACTCTACGTCTTCCGATACGCGGACGCCAGTCCAGAACCTTAATTAATCTTAATGTTAATTATTTACCTACTATTGTATCGAATCAAATTATTCTAACTTAACAGACAGCTGTACTTGTTTGATTGTAAATAACCCCAATTTGACGAGATAATACGGGTTGAGTTTGGACATATTTGTTTGTTTGAATTGATTTTGAGGTTAAGTGACGCTATTGGAAAACGCGTGTTGGAGACCGCATGTCCTGGTAGCAGGACGGATTGCAGCGGCTGGCATCCTGGAGAAACTCATAACGTCACTACACAATATAATATACACTCGCTTACATACATAAATCCAGGTAGGCCCCAGAAGCAGTTTCCTTCAACCATGAGGTGAGTCTTTTGATTATTGTATTGATAGGCTCCGCGCACGGCGGACAGTTCGCTACGCCACTCTTGACCCAGGGCCCACCATAACTTCCACTGCGCTATTAAAATCCTATGGTGAGCCCTTGGCTTGGCGTCGAACAGTACTATTGGGGAGTTTGTTGCGCTACTTCTTTCCAGCTAAAGCACCGGGAAGTGGTGAAGGGCGGGCGTTTTGGGGGACTGTCTTATGTAATTTTGACGTTCAAAAAGTGTTGACTCCCAGCCCAGTTTGAATAAAACTTGTGATTATCATTTGACTTTCTACTAATATTACCTTTAAACGTGAAAGTTTGTATTATTTGGATCTTTGTTGATCAATCACGCAAATTGAGCTTAATGAAGTTTGGTAGACATAGTTTATAACCTAGATTTCAGATATCTTTTATCCCAGTATAACGTTTCCACGGGATGATTTTTAACTTCCATGCAGATGAAATCTCTGGCCAATCCAACTAGGTACCTTTACTGTTATATGGTTGAACAACCAAGAAAATAATTATTAAATAACTTGTTAGGCGCGCACACTTAAATATTCCTTTAACCAAACCGACGTAGCAACAGAGAAAACAGCAAGAACAAACAATAAATCCCAACTAGTTTAATAAACATACCTTCAAAACACAAACAAAGAATAAATTAACAGCTTTACCCAGCAAAGTATTGGCTTCCATAGTTTTCAATGTTGATCTTTCTCACCAGTATGTCCCAAATAATTTTATATCCAACTTACCGCATAAATTAAACTTTTCCACAACAATTTGGAATTTGCCAGTTTTGTTGCTGTCACCCTTTCTGTGTTCTATTTAATAAATCATGATTTATCCCTTATTCCTGAGGCTTTAAGGGTTGGTATCGCGTGGCTGGTAATGATAGTATTAAGTCTCACTAATTGATTGCTTGAAACTGAAATGCTGACGGGAACGCAGAGGTGTGGAAGACTATCCCAATTAATTTTGTGGCTTCGATGACAAGTTAAAGTGTTAATGTAAAATGTTGTATAGTTAAGTCAGAAAAATGTTATTTTTTATTTGATAAACCATTTATTCATTTTATTTAAAAGCTTTCATTTAACTTCACCTGGTATTTTGCGATCAATATTTCCTCCTCTTCTACTAAAGCTGTCCAGGTGAAATTTGCATACGTTTGATTTTGACTATGACTATTATGACTATGGCAACCAGACAACTGATAAACATACTTATATGTTTCTAAATACATACACATTATAGACAAATTACACGCAAACAGAACAAATGATTGTGCTCATCACACAAAGATTTGCCCTGGGTGGGAATCGAACCCACGACCTCAGTCTTAGCAATCAGGGCCACTAACCACTAGACTAACAGGCCAGTCCAATTGTGTATATACCATATCACAGGTTGGAATAAATCCGACGGAAGAGGAATGATGATGACATTCTCTTTTACATGCACAAACTATGTGATTTTACAAGTTTAGTAAACTAGTAGTTAAAAGTAAAAAAAATGGCAAACTTGTATCCATGCTATACAATTTTCTATGTTTGGATGTTACTCAATCACGCAAAAACTGTGTAACGCATTTTAATAAAATTTGGTACATAGATAGTTTATTACCTAAATTAACATATATCATACTTTTTATCCCGGTGGTATGTTCCCTTGATAAAATTTTCGACCTCTACGCGGTCGAAGCTGCTGAAAAAGCCGGTTAAAAATATATATATATATATAAATTTGATGGGAAATCATCGAATGACTTCTTCCCGCTCTGAACGGAGCGGGAGAGCGTGTCAGACTTTTACTGAGTAAAACCCACCCGTGTTCCTTCAGTTACTCATATGCCAGGGTCACGATATCTCGTTTGAACCATCTCGCGACCCTGGCAGGCATCGTTCCTGGCGGACCCCTTCAGTGCTGCTGACATCTCTTTGAGGCGCGCGTGGAACACTACGCGCCCTCGACACGGGCCCTGGTTCTTACCAGGCGGCAAGCTACCTATTGCTCGCCACCCGCAAGCCCGCGCCTACGGTGGCCGGGAGTCTGCGATCGACCGGTAAAATATATAAGGCATAAATTACTTTATCAACACCTTAGTCATTTTTCTACTAAGTTATAAATAGAACCTTCTTACACTTAGTCGAATTTGCGACTTTGCCCAAACATGACTTTTAACTCTAGCTCGGTTTTCTATCGAAACGGATTATCGCAAAAAAAAATGAACCACGTTCCTTAAGCTGCAACCTACGATCTCACTATAGTAGATATTCTAAGGTATACTCGTCTACATGAATTAATCTGGCAAGTTACCTGTGCTATGTACCAGACAAGGAGCTTTACAATTTACCGTAATAATGTGCTAGTTCCTGCTTATACTCATCACATAATTCCTGCAAGGATTCCATTACCGAAATCCTGCATAGCCTGAGGCGATATTAATCAAGGGTGCTTAAAGTATGAATAAGACAAGCTATGTAACACCATTGTGCGTCAACATTGCCTGTGCGCCTCAAAATTAACATAGATAAAGACAAAGGTAATATCGAATCTCGGAAGTTAGTCCTCAAGAAAAGTGACGTTGAATTAACGATAACGAATATGAAATTTCAAAAATAAATTAGGTACCGATATAAGCTAATATGCAATTTACTATTGTAATATATTACCTAAAGCAATTGCTATTTTCTAGGCAAGTATGCAATGATAAGCAATACAGTGCCAGTGTACGTCAACATTGTTTGTGTCTCAGAATGTATGAGATAAAGGTAATGTTGAATCTCAATCTGAAGGTAGTCCAGCTGCGAAGTGACGTTGAATCAGCAATAACGAAGATGAAATTTCTAAATGTTTTCTGTTGAAACTACAAAAGGCTTTGAAAGCAATTGCTACTTGTCTAAGGCTGCCATTGCCATTAATGTCCTATGAGAGATATTTTTTCTGCACCACAGTCGTGTTTAAAGACCCGAATTTTACTCACACAAAAATCAGTGCACTTCACACCTGTTGGTCATGCGTTCCAAATTCTACAGCGTGTTTCATTCATACTCAAGGAGAGGTCAATCTTCCGCTGCATTATGTTATTCTATTATATATAATTGGATCAAACGCTCAGCTTATGTACGTATGTAATTGAGTGATATGTGATAATCGTATAAGACATGATTATGAGAAATAATGAATAAATACTGTATTGTATTTGTGTCTATCAGAGGCATGTACAATTTATTGACAGTGAATTAATAACGATTTTATTGTATTATTAGAAATATTTATATTTTATTTTATATTATATACAAGGTGGACCGATAACCTTTGAAGGCTGCAGGAATCGAGGCTGTCAAGAGGGGACGGGGTTGCGTAGCAGCACGGTTCGGGGATTTGTGAGTGTGAGATTGTAGTGGTGGGAGTATACTTCTCCCCGAGCCGAACTCTCGCCGAGTTCCACAACTCCCTTGCGGAGTTGAGAGTCGTCGTCGTCGGGTTTCGTCCCCTCCCCGTGCTCGTACTCGGGGACTTCAACGCCAAGAATTTGGCTTGGGGTTCCCGGTATACGGACACACGGGGCAGGATGGTGGAGGACTGGGCTCTGGAGACAGGCTTGGTCGTCCTAAACCGGGGTTCTGTACCTACGTGTGTACGGATGCGGGGCGACTCAGTGGTGGACATTTCGTTCGCCAGCCCCGCTCTGTCACCGCAGGTCATTGATTGGCGCGTCATGGAGGAGGTGGAGACGTATTCCGACCACCGGTACATCCGGTTTGACGTCTCCGCCCAGACCTCGAGCGCGCCGATCCGGCAGACCCCGAGTGGTCCGCGGTGGGCGCTGAAGAAGCTGGACCGGGAGCTTCTCCTGGAAGCCTCGATCGTGCAGGCCTGGGTGTCACCACCGGACAGGCCTGCTGACATCAACGACGAGGCCGAGTGGTTCCGGGAGGCCATGTCCGAGATTTGTGACGTGGCTATGCCCCGAGTCCAGCCAGGACGGGCTTGGCGCCAGGTGTACTGGTGGTCGCCGCAGCTGACAGCGTTGCGCGAAGCGTGCGTTGCGGCGCGGCGCCGGTACACCAGGCACTGCAGGCTCCGTATCCGCCCTTCGGATACGGAAGCCATTCAGGCGGAGTTATACGAGGGGTACAGAGTGGCGAAGACTGCCCTCCAAGACGAGATCCTTCGGGCTGGAGGACTGGCCCGCAAGGAGTCGCTGGAGACTCTGAACAGGGACCCATGGGGACGGCCCTACAAGGCCGTCCGGGAGAAACTCCGCCCATGGGCTCCCCCGCTGACTCAGAGTCTCCGGCCCCACTCGTGGAGGGCGTGGTGAGCGCTCTGTTCCCCTCGCGAGGGGAACATAGTCCCCCGCCCATGGCTCCGCCTCCTGCGGTGCCCGATGCGGACCACATACCTAACGACGACGACGGTGCTCCAGAAGTGACCGAGGTAGAGATGAGGGTGGCGGTACGAAAGCTTAATGCCAAGAATACCGTCCCAGGACCCGACGGCTTGCCTGGAAAAGCCTGGGTCCTGGCCTTGCAGGCTCTCGGGCCTCGACTAGGGGGGCTCTTTAGCGCATGCTTGGAGAGGGGCCAGTTCCCACTTCGTTGGAAGACGGGGAAACTGTTCCTCATTAAGAAGCCTGGGCGCCCAGCGGACTCTCCGTCCGCTTACCGGCCCATCGTGCTGCTCGACGAGGTGGGCAAGCTCTTTGAAAGAGTGATTGCAGACCGCCTCGTCGGGTGGCTGGTGCGGGAGGGGCCGGACTTGTCGGACGGCCAGTACGGCTTCCGCAAGGGGCGCTCTACGGTGGACGCCATCATGCGCGTGCGAGCCCTCACGACGGGGGATGCAGTGGCCCGGGGTGGGGTCGTCTTGGCGGTGTCTCTAGACATCGCCAATGCCTTCAACACCCTGCCCTGGAGTTGCATTAGGGAGGCACTCCGGTATCACCGGATGCCGACCTACCTCTGTCGCGTGGTCGGGGCCTATCTGACGGATAAGGCCGTCATCTACCCCGGTCACGAGGGGGAATGGAACCGGCGAGAGATGTCGTGCGGTATCCCACAGGGATCGGTCCTGGGGGTGGCCCCAGATGTGGATCTGTGGGACATCGGTTACGACTGGGTGCTGCGCGCCGACCTCCCTAGCGGCGTCAGCGTAGTTTGCTACGCTGACGACACGCTGGTTCTTGCGCAGGGGAGGTCGCACGAGGCGGCGGCCGAACTTATGACACGCGGGGTTGCGACAATCGTCGATAGGATCCGGCAATTGGGACTCAAGGTGGCATTGCACAAGTCCGAGGCCATGGGTTTTCATGGTCCTCGGAACGCGCCACCTGCGGGTTCCCAACTCACGGTGGGAGGGGTTCACATCGGCGTCGAGTCGACGATGAAGTACCTGGGACTTGTCCTCGACAGCCGGTGGAACTTCGTCGAGCACTTCCGACGTTTGGCTCCCAGACTGGAGCGGGCTGGGGCTGCCTTAAAGCGGCTCCTGCCCAATCTGGGGGGTCCAAACGCCTCCTGCCGGAGGCTCTACACGGGGGTCGTGCGGTCCATGGCCCTCTACGGGGCACCGGTGTGGGCGCCCTCATTGAGGCTGCGCCCAGCGCGCCGGTTGAGTGCGGCCCAGAGGGTCATGGCCATCCGGTTAATCCGGGGATACCGCACGGTCTCCTGCGAGGCAGCGAGCCTCCTTGCCGGAGTGCCGCCATGGGATCTGGAGGCAAAGGTCCTCGCCCACATGTGGGAGTGGCGCGAGGAGGTGAAACGCCGGGGCGAAACTCCGCTGCCGCGACAAATCGCGGCACGGCGGACAGAGCTCCGGTGTGATCTCATGGCGACATGGCGGGTACGATTGTCGCAACCCAGTGCTGGGCACGCCACAATTGCGGCGGTAAGTCCCCTCTTTGAGGAGTGGATAGAGAGGCGTCACGGCGTCTTTACCTTCCGCCTGACGCAGGTTCTCACCGGGCATGGGTGCTTCGGTGGGTTCCTGTTCAGGATAAAGCGGGAGGATACGTCCGGGTGTTTCCATTGCGAGGATCGTCTGGAGGACACGGTGGAGCATACGGTGGAAGTGTGTCCTGCCTGGGCGGAGCACCGCCGTGTCCTCGTGGAGGCAATTGGCGGCGGCGACCTCTCGCGTCCGGCCCTGGTGCGAGCCATGGTACGGAGCGAGAGGGAATGGGAAGCCGTCACCTCCTTCTGCGAAGCAGTAATGCTCGCGAAGGAGGAGGCGGGGCGCGTGAGGGAGTGGCAGTCTCTGCGCCCTCACGTCCCTAGCCGCCGCAGGAGGAGACGCCCCGGGCGTCGGGAGTCAATAGCGGACTCCCGGCCACCGTAGGCGCGAGCTTGCGGGTGGCGAGCAGTGGGTAGCTCGCCGCCCGGTAAGGACCAAGCTCGGGTCGACGGCGCGTAGTGTTCCACGCGCGCCTCAAAGAGATGTCAGCAGCAGTGTAGGGGTCTACTAGGACCGATGCCTGCCGGGGTCGCGTGATTGTTCGAAAGAGATACCGTGACCCTGGCACATGGGCAACTGATGGAACACGGGTGGGTTTTAGTCAGTAAAAGTCTGACACGCCCTCCCGCTCCGCCCAGAGCGGGAGAACTCATTTGATGATTTCCCATCCTGAAAAAAAAAAAAGGCTGCAGGAATCCAATGGATGCGGGACACAAAACCGGTCGAAGTGCCAGAGCTTGGGGGAGGGCTATGTCCAGCAGTGGACGTCTTTCGACTGAAATGATGATATAATATTGATATTTCGTAGGAACATAATATACTTACTTCATACTGTAGCGCTAAACCACTACAGTTTTTTTTTTTTTCAGGATGGGAAATCATCAAATGACTTCTCCCGCTCTGGGTGGAGTGGGAGGGCGTGTCAGACTTTTACTGACTAAAACCCACCCGTGTTCCATCAGTTGCCCATGTGCCAGGGTCACGGTATCTCTTTCGAACAATCACGCGACCCCGGCAGGCATCGGTCCTAGTAGACCCCTACACTGCTGCTGACATCTCTTTGAGGCGCGCGTGGAACACTACGCGCCGTCGACCCGAGCCTGGTCCTTACCGGGCGGCGAGCTACCCATTGCTTGCCACCAACCACTACAGTTAAACTTTTTTCATTTGGAACCGTTAGGTAAAAATGGCTATCAATTTTTCGCTGAATTTTAAGTAACGATTAAAAAATATATTTATGTGTCAATATTTTTCTGGCTTACATTGTAGAATTTAAACCCATCATAGATGGATGTAATTCTCTAATATGATACAAATCACAAAAAATCATAACTTTTATGATTTTCAAAGCCCATGTGAATTTTATTATATATCTCAGCTGCATTCCTGTGAAATATAAATATTCCCCTCTGGAAATTGAGACATGTTTTTTTAACAATTTTCTTATTAGGCTAGTTTTTCTTCTGATATTTTCCGACAGCCATGCGAGCAAAGCCATGAGCAGCAGATAGTCTATAATAATCTCTAATTATCTACAATAAATAAAATATTCCCACTTATATTGGTAATGATCTTCAGAAAGGTCAGATGTGTAGTTGTCGCTTCCACTGTGTATGACCAGATGTATGTAAACGTAAGCGAAGCATGAGGATTATATATATTATATATAGATTGACTGGAAGTACCCTTTAGGTTGTGATTCCCTTGGGAGTTTCGAGAATTGGCGGAAATTTGCAGCATAAACGGCTATATCTTTTGATTGCGTTAGTTTAGAAGTTAGATTTTTTCACAGCTCCAAGGGACAGTAGACTTGAGTATTTGTTATAAATTTCAGCTTGATACCTTTACGTGTTCTTGAGAAAAAAGGTCTTGACAGACGGACGGACGGACGGATGGACGGACGGACGGACAACAAAGTGATCCTATAAGGGTTCCGTTTTTTCCTTTCGAGGTACGGAACCCTAAAAATAAGGTGTTATAGATTCATATACTCGTATCTTGCTCTTGATTTCTTAAAAATACAAAAACGAAAGTAGAGCCCTGTATCATCCAATACATCTATTAGAAAAGGGGTGTGGAGATAAACCCACATAGATTTTTATTTCCCCTCCCAAGATAATGTATGCCGACGTTCGGATAATTTGCCGACGCTTACGAGAAATTGCTACTTTACGTGCATCACCTGTTTTATAGATCCCAAATTCGAATCTAATTATTTTTTACGATATTCATGCTTTTGGAGAACAATTTTCTTAGGGGCATTGTCCACGATGCTACAAAAAAGTAATAAATTATAGATTAAAATTATCAATGTGATTCTGCCCCACAAACAATGGAGCACTTAAGTTATTTACTTTTCCAGCGTGTCATGTTATCTGCTCGCTACAGAACTTGATGGACGCTACTGAAAGTGCTAAGTTCGTAGCCAAATTCTGGGTGGGCAGTATACAGGATTTTTTTTTAACCAGTGCGCAAATTTTTTTCGGTGGTTCAGTGTCAGTAATAGAACACATTTCAACAATTTTTTTTTTATCCGACCTTAAATCTGTAAACTGTGGACAGACACCCTACATATTTCGTACCTAATATGATATCGAGAATACGAATAGGTCAGTAACCACGCGCCGGCGTTAGAATTTTGACCGACCGAACAGCTGATACCTACCAGCCGAGTACCTACTCGTAACTACGCTCGGTCGTTCACCTTCACCACCGCGCCGGCGTAGGTACTTTGAACTTCTTAGAATTTTGATCGATCGAACAACTGGTAAATACCTACTTGTAGCTACGCTCGGTTGTTCACCTTCGCCGCCGCCGCGCGCAACTTACCATAAAAACCAGTTCCAAATTAAACATCTTTCGTTAACGATAACTTAATTTTTTTGAACTAATATATTTCAAAATAAAAATTGCATGGTTAGTATAACTCGTTTAAGTTTAATTTGTTAAAATTTGCGCACTGTTAACCAGTGCGCAAATATTAACAAATTAATCTTAAACGAGTTTTTAACAACTTATCCTGTATAGACTACTGTCGAAGAATGCTCAGAATAATATCAACAATGAGGAATAAGAACATCGTAGCGCTATTTTAATGGCGGTCCATACACGAAATATCCCCTCCTTCAGGACAGTAGCAAATCCACCAGCATGCTTCATAAATTATACGACTGGCACGTTATAAATTTTATGCAATATAGTAAAAAAAACCGGCCAAGTGCGAGTCGGACTCGCGCACCGAGGGTTCCGTATAAACCTGAAGGTATCCTCGGTTTATGCATAAAGTTTATGTTTATGAAATTAAATGTTTTTATTTTTATATTTGAGTTGATTGAATTAAAGGTAAATTGCGGTTTACGATTTATGACGTATTAAAAAAAAACCACTTAATGGATTGCATTGAAACTAATTTTCTGTAGAAGTTTATGTGGTTATGTACATCATATATTTTTTTTTAAATCAAAATCAAAATCAAAAGTCATTTATTCAAACTAGGCTGAGAGTCAGCACTTTTTGAACGTCAAAGTTACACAAGACAGTCCCCCCAAAACGCCCGCCCTTCGACACTTCCTAGTGGTTTAGCTGGGAAGAAGAAGTGGTGGAACAAAGATTTATCAAGTTTTTTTAGATTTATCATTCCCTTATTTTAGAAGTTACGGGGGGGGACACACACTTTACCACTTTGGAAGTGTCTCTCGCGCAAATCATTCAGTTTAGAAAAAAATAATATTAGAAACCTCAATACCATTTTTGAAGACCTATTCATAAATACCCCACACGTATGGGTTTGACGAAAAAAATTTTATTGAGTTTCAGTTCTAAGTATGGGGAACCCCAAAATTTATTGTTTTTTTTCTATTTTAGTGTAAAAATCTTAATGCGGTTCACAGAATACATCTATTTACCAAGTTTCAACAGCATAGCTCTTATAGTTTCGGAGAAAAGTGGCTGTGACATACGGACGGACAGACAGACATACAGACAGACAGACATACAGACAGACATGATGAATCTATAAGGGTTCCGTTTTTTGCCATTTGGCAACGGAACCCTAAAAAGTACACTAAGACTAATTCTTTTATTTCAAAATGTGCCATTCACCTAATACTACATTCCAAAGTGGTAGATTCATCCACAATATAAATTAACTTCGTGCAAATAGACTGATAGCCGTAAAACGCCTTACTTTTGAATAGCATCGTGAACGATGGGCCTTAGAAGAATCAAAGGATGAAGTTCAAGTTGATCTGAACTAATAGTTTTGCTCTCAATTTATAAGAATGTCCCTACTCTGGTTTGACTCGCAAGATTATTTTGAAGCTAGTGGGATTCAAACTTAGACTGC
The DNA here is from genome assembly GCA_932294355.1 of Aporophyla lueneburgensis. Classification (NCBI taxonomy): domain Eukaryota; kingdom Metazoa; phylum Arthropoda; class Insecta; order Lepidoptera; family Noctuidae; genus Aporophyla; species Aporophyla lueneburgensis. The sequence continues at coordinate 31,223,419 of OW028737.1, read as the reverse complement.
AGAAAGCTTTCCTGTGATTTTCTAGTGTAGGTACCTATCTCCACAAGTGTGTTCAAAGTTTTGTAGGTCCCCAAGTTTACACATTCTAATTCCCTATAACCTGATCTTCACCACTTTAGCTTCTGCATAGAATTTTATTCTTTACGTCCGACACGGAACAATGGGAATGGTTATAACCACACATAATTATAGATTAAATTTCAGTCAAACCAAAATTTTATTAGCAATATTTTATCACAAAATTGTCTTACAATAAAAAGCAAATTTCAAAGTTCTCATCATAAAAATGAATTCAGTCCTAAGACCGGGTAATTGCTGTAAGTCGTTGAGAATTTCCCTCGACTGTCTTTCGGCTCCATCATCAGATCAACTCCGAACCTTAATTAAATAGTAATGATAAAATTGGTTCTTTGAACCGTATAAAGTAAACCCAACAATAGGGAACTCCTGTAAATCGTTGAGGAATTCCCTCAACTGTCTATGGTTTCCATCATCAGACTTGTAATGGAACTTATAACCCATATGGGTGCAAAGTTCTCATCAATAGAAATGAATTAAGTCCAACCACCGGGTAATTGCTGTAAGTCGTTGAGGAGTTCCCTCGACTGTCTTTCAGCTTCATCATCAGAGCAACTTCAGACCTTCATTAAATAGTAGTGCATTAAGATAATTAATGAAAAAAAAATTTACGCACTAGTCGCCACTACGATTTTCGAAGGTTTCCATCGACTTCTCTGAGATGCCATCATTAGATCCTGGTTTCCTTATCATGTGACCACCCTTGGGATACCTCCTTTCCAACAAAAAAGAATCATCAAAATCGGTTCATAAATGACGAAATTATCCGCGAACACACATAAAATAAAATACTATATATATGGTCGAATTGAGAAACCTCCTCCTTTTTTTGAAGTCGGTTAAAAATCAACTTAGACTACAATTGATGTTAATTTTTTAACCGACTTCAAAAAAAGGAGGAGGTTATCAATTCGACTGTATTTTTTTAATGTTTGTCACCTCATAACTTTTAACTGGGTGAACCGGTTTTGATGATTCTTTTTTAATTGAAAGTTGGTACTTCCCCACTGGTTTCATTTTAATTTGGTTCCATTCGGACAATGGAGTCCATGTGAAAACCATATAAGTCTTAAATTTGCATTAAATTTTTGCGCGACAAATGAACGAATGACGCGATTAGATTAGTGCGGGATATCTACCATAACTAAAAAGATAAAAATAAAAACTTTTTCCAAAAAAAAAACAACCAACTTCCTTAAAAAAACACTACAAAGTTAAAAATAACTTTAATTTTGGAAGTCGGTGGCAAAAAACCTTAAATACAGATCCTAAGACACCGACTTCCGAAATTAAAGTTATTTTTGACTTTGTAGTGTTTTTTTTTAACGAAGTTGGTTGTTTTTTTTTTGTAAAAAGTTTTTTATCAGTTATTTACTTTTCAATATCAGATGTTATCTTATTGCAATCATAATGATTAGCCCGTCCAGAGGCGTAGTTGACATTTTTAGACTGATAAGATGGGGATGACCAAAACAAGATTGTTTTTATTACCAATTACGCAATCCTAAGGGGTTTACGTTAGTAAAACCTTCATATAATTCTCGCCCTTCACCTTCATAAAATCATCTAGTATTTATCATGTAGTAAACTGAATCAACACACGAATCCACATTTCCTGATCAACAAGAAAGTAACATTAGAGGCTCCACATTTCCTCCATAAGCCCTTAATCCGCAGTAAAACCATTCGCTCATTTTCTCAAGGTAATAGTAATTGTGTTAGGATATACTCCGCGTTTACATTGGTACCTATTTTATGACGTTTTTACGACATATATAACCATGGATTAAGTTAAAAGTATAATAAAATATCAGCTCCGAGACATTTTAACGTATTGCCGTTTTATACATTGTTGTGGGAGTTAATTTGATGTGTCACTTGGCTCTTTACTTTATGTTGGCTAGATTAAATTGGCTGAAAAATTCTTGAATGCATCTTGAGATAGTCACCGTCATTACCAACTCGAGATGTCTCACCACCACAAGCTCACCACTGTTCAGAATAAATCATAATAAAAATTATTGAACTCAATATATTAAAGTTGACTGAGTGAGTTTTTAATTTTGGTTGCTTGTCACAAATGATACGCCGCTTGGGCAATTAGCTGTATCTGCCATGCTGACTGGCCGAAGTATTACAATTATTCTTTCTTCTTCTTAGAATGACGATGTCAAAATAACCCAAAAAAGAAAACAAAGTAATGTTATTTACAACTTTTGGCCCCATATTCAGCAACGCGAATCCCGTTTGCTGACGCAGCCATTAGCTCCTCACTTATGGAGGTGACAGGGCATGCGGTGTAAGGTGGGAGATGAGACAATGTCTGTGGAGAAAAGCCGCATCCACATCGGAGGTCTGAGCCGTCCATGAACCCCTACTCGTGGAGGTTGTCCTTGCTGCGACATACTTGGAAATGAAGTCTATTTAAGGTTTTCCTAAAAGGCTACAATAGCTTGTTCCCATACAAGAGGCTCTCTGATGGTTCAAAAATTTTGTGAAATCAGGAAACTTAAACAGTTTTTGTCAAAGATCAAATCTTGCTGTGCAGGAGTTAGCATCGGTTGCACTCACGCATTTTTACGGCATTCAAGCCTCTGCAGCACAGGATGAGAGTTCATTCTTTGATAGTTCGTGTCATCAGAAATAAATTTAAAAAAGTCAATAAACATGACTGTCAAATAAATCCTATACCGCGTCTAACATTCAAACCGACTACACGCGGTTCCGTGTGTGATTCAAGTTATCGCTCGGATACACTTCAAACTTGCGTCAATACTCCACTCTATGAGCTCTAATATAAAGTAATGGTAGAGCATTGATCAGTTCCGTTCAATGTATGTAATTAAGTAATTAACTTCACAAGTGTGAGGGTCGATGAAAGACGGATTGATTTAATTAGAGAGTTAGCAGTTGTGGGTAGATTTATGTGGATTGGGCAATTGGAATTGCTGTTTTGGTTTAAGGACCTAAAACTAATCTATGGTCGCGTCCAAGTAATTAAATAACTGATTTCAGTTGTGTCAAAAGTCCTCGCCAGATAAGCCGGGGTAAAATGCCCCCATTGCAATTGGACTATTTTTTTTTCTGAAATACCTTATACTGTGGACAATATCTCAGCCCAGTTTCAACTCTGAAATATCACGCGTTTTTGAGTCATCATTTCAGCCGTAATACGTCCACTGCTGGACATAGGCCTCCCCCAATTTGGGGGGCTTTGCCATAATCACCACGCTTGGCAGGCGGATTGGCGATCGCAGTATGGTGGTAAAATGCATAGAGAACGCTGCTGCCCATTCTCTAGTAAGTCCCGTAGTCACCTCTTACGACACCCACGGGAAGAAATGGGGTGATACTATTCTTTACGTCCGGCACCACACGGTACCGGACGCGTTTTTGAGTAATTTTTTTTAAATTTTTTAAACCCATTTTTCTCGGAATCTTCTTGACAATATTAAAAAGTGCTTATGGGTTTTAAGATATCACTAATTAGTATTCCTAGAAAAATTCACTTGATAATCGGGTAAGTTAAGTTGGTCATGGGTAAAAATGCGACTATATATTTTTTTTTTATGCCAAAAACGTATGTACACCTTAGCTTTTTTTTGCACGTATTACTCTAACATTGACCTACAATATATATAATTTTTTTAAGATTTTTCAAAATATTAGACTATAGTTAAAAAAAAAATTCTTAAAAAAATATTTTTTTGCCTCCAAGATTTGATTACAGATATACAACGGGACAGGTGAAAGTAAATAAAAGCATGTAAAATAAAACCCGACGTCGTTCCCTCCGTGAAAATCAATTGTCAAAAAATAATAGTTTAAGAAAAATAAAAAACACGCTTCCATAGAAAACCAAACTAAAAAGTGGAAAATAATGGAAAAATAATAGTTTAAAAAAAAACTAAAAAACACGCAAAAAGCGTGGGGTGCCTGATATCAATAAAAAAAAACCTTAAAAAGCACCCCACGCTTTTTTCCATTATTTTCTACTTTTCAACTGACGAAAAACAACGGAGGAGGTTCTCAATTCGACGCGTATATTTTATTTTTTTTATGTTTTTTTTTTATGTACCACGCATAACTTCTTACATTGTCGTCCGATTGTGATAATTCTTTTATTGGAAAGGGTATACTCCCAAGGTGGTCTCATATAAATTTGGAAAACAAAATCAAGCCCTAAGGTTCACTCACTGATTGTAATGTATAACCACGCATAACTTTATACAGAGTAGTCCGATTTTAATAATTATTTTTTTGTTGGATAGGGTATATCTTGCCAAGTATTATCAGTACATTAAAGTTACAAAAATTATAAAATAAAAACTTTTTGACAAAAAATTAAACCGCCGAAAGAACTGAAAAGCATAAAATAATAAACCTTAAAATTTTGAGTTGGCGCTGAAAAATCAATGAACAAAGATCACTCAAAGCGCCGACGCATAATTTTAAGGTTTATTATTTTATGCTTTTCAGTTTTTTCGGCGGTTTAATTTTTTGTAAAAAGTTTTTAGTTTGTTTTTGGAAGCGTGTTTTTTAGTTTTTTTTAAACTATTATTTTCCCATTATTTTCTACTTTTCAACCGTCAAAAAAAAACTGAGGAGGTTATCAATTCGACGCGTATATATTTTTTTTAATGTATTACCACGCATAACTTTTTACATAGTGGTCCGATTGTGATAATTCTTCTTCTATTGGAAAGGGTACACTCTGAAGGTGGACCCATATAAATTTGGAAAGCAAAATCGAACCCTAAGGGTCGGAAAACAGGGGATGATTAATTGTTTTCTCACTGATTGTAATGTATAACCACGCATAACTTTATACAGAATAGTCCGTTACAAAATAAAAACCTTTTGTTAAAAAGTTTTTAGTTTGGTTTTCTATGGAAGCGTGTTTTTTAGTTTTTTTAAACTATTATTTTTTGTCAATTGATTTTCATGGAGGGAACGACATCGGGTTTTTTTTACAAGCTTTTATTTACTTTCACCTCTCCCGTTGTCTGTCTGTATTCAAATCTTGCAAGTTAAAGAGGCAAAATTCTTTTTTGTTAACTGTCGTCTAATATTTTGGAAAATCTTAAAAAAAATATATATTGTAGGTCAATGTTAGAGTAATATGTGCAAAAAAAAAGCTAAGGTGTACCATACATTTTTGGTATAAAAAAATATTAAAAAATATAATCGCATTTTACCCATGACCAACTTACCCGATTATCAAGCGAATTTTTCTAGGAATACTAATTAGTGATTTCTTAAAACCCATAAGCATTTTTTTTTTAATATTGTCAAGTAGATTTGGAGAAAAATGGGTTTAAAAAAAATTTAAAAAAAATACTCAATAACGCGTGATATTTCAGAGTTGAAACTGGGCTGAGATATTGTCCACAGTATAAGGTATTTCAGAAAAAAAAAATAGCCCGATTATAATGGGGGCATTTTACCCCGGCTTATCTGGCGAGGGCCTTTATACTTACTTTTTTTACGATCATCAGAGAACACAAGCTTCTATTTCTGGAGATCATCATCACTATGGATAAAAAATCTGTTAATTTATTTATTGAAATTAGCACCATATTTTTGGAGAAACAGATTATAGCACTTAAAAATTATATTCCACTAGCTTCTGCCCGCGACTTCGTCCGCGTTAAATATCTTGTACCCTCAACCCTTCTCGTCGCGTCGAATCGCCTACCCGTGCGATTTTCCCCGTTTTTGAAACACTTTTCATTACTTCTCCGCTCCTCTTAATTGTAGCGCAATGATGTATAATTTATAACCTTTTTCGATAAATAGGCTACTCAACACAAAAAGAATTTTTCAATTCGGACTAGTAGTTCTTGAGATTAGCGCGTTCAATCAAACAAACAAACAAACTCTTCAGCTTTATAATATTAGTATAGATAGATTAATATTTGTACCACATTCATTGCAAATACATGATCATGACTTTGTAATCGGCAGTAGTCGTTACGAATAATAAGAAATATTAATGACCAGTTCTTTGGATAACGGTATTTGGTTACTTTCCATTTCGTAAAATTTCCGTTTCACCACCCAAATAATATACGTAAGCAAAACTTCGCCAACTGATAATATACCGTAATTTATAACAAATGGAAAAAAAGGAGAAGATTCTCTAGATGAAATTTACCTACTTTTTTTGTTCTACTGTCAGCTCAAAAAATAATTCTGTACCATATGGATAATACACTTTGTCAGACTACGCAACGGTAAAGAGATGGTTGTTTTTCAGGCATCTACGTTTTTTGGATTCTACCTTTATGTAAGATTTTCCCTCGAACGATCTTAATGTCTGAATAGATTTTAATACATGAGGTGTCCATTTCTTAGGTCAAGCGATGGTTATAGGCTAGATCAACAAAAAATTGTACCATTACCAAATAATTGGATTCGGATTTTTTGGAAACAAAAAGTTACTCTTAATTCAATTATGAGACTAACAAGATCAGAAGCGAGTGCCGATTCAAATGCAAAAACTCAAGGCAGATTTTGGCTTGCCTTTTCAAACTTTCGAATTCTTTTGAACCACCCAAAACAAAAATCAGTCACACAGCTCCCAATTCATTACTCAAAGTTACAGCTCCAGGTTTAGCTCACAATCGGTCCAAGTTAAATCGTAAAACCCGTAAAGCAGTAACGAGCGATCGGAGTACGCACCGAATGGTATGTCGTTTGTACCCGAGTGACATATTGTGGTAACTCCGGTGGAATAAATCACGCACTGTACCTGAATGGACACGGAGTGGTTTCAGGTAGAGTGGCTGGATGTGGTCTTGGAGATGATTGGCGTTTGAGTGGGTGGAGCAATGGTTGAGGAGCTGAAGAGGAGAGTTTGATAATAAACTGCAACAGTTACTGTTAGGATTTTAGTTTATGTTTTGTTTAACTTATTCAGCTTTTAAATCAATCCTATCGCAAAAATTGACACAATAGATATGGAAATCTCCATATCTATTGTGTCAATTTTTGGGATAGTTCAGTTCAGTATGAGAATATTTAATTGATCCTCTTTAAACGTAATTATGGGTATTCTAATGAAAATGACTTTTAATGATAAATGGACAGGTTTTTTTTTAAATTACAGAACTTTTTACAAAGTTTGTCCAAGTAACTAAGCTAGGGCACCCTGACCAACCTGATCCGAATGGATTAGGTTAGGTTATAAGTATGACGAACCGTGGCAGCGGCCGGTGAACGCTACGTCCAAGTTGGCAGTTACTTGGGTATTCAATATATTCGAACATAATAATGGATTTATTTTCGGACTACAGAAAGACGAACATATAATAATTTATTAAGTATTCATTCATTAAAATTTGTAAGAAATCAAAATTGAAATTATTTGGGGTTCGAATTCATACATGCCGCAAGAAATCCAACAAGAAATTTATGTAGCAATTATTCTACACTTTTTATCATTGATATGCTCAATGATAAAAACTGTAGAATAATTGCTACATAAATGTCTTGTTGGATCAAGACACGCTCAACTGAAGACATCAAAATTTTGACCGCCGTAGTCATAGAACTATCAAGAATAACCTTTGATAACCAAAGCATTACTCCTCTATTTTATGTCGGCATCCGTTTACAGCTACCGAACACATAAACTTTATATAGCCATCTCTTCCAGCATATTGTTATCTTGGTCGCTAATAGAAACACAGCCTATGCTATATCCTGGGTACGTCGTACGGCTGATCCATTTTTTCCATGAATTATGGCACTCTGGGGAAAATATGAAAAAATACGATTGCGCAGTGTGACGTCACGGTAACGAGCGCCTTGTATAGATGTTTGCGTGTGTGTAATCAAATCTGTATTGCTCAGATTACACTTGCCCTGGTTGAGAACCCATTGGCTTTGTAGCCTTTGTAAGACTCCTGCTGGACAAGGACGCTGTTAGTTATCCTTGATCTTTTAACCAACTAGTCTATATAATGCTCCCACTGTTAGGGTTCAGGTCTCCACTCGGGGAGACGGAGTGGGCCATCCCTAAACCATCGGGCCCTATATAGTAAATGTCGCATGTTTTCGAATTTTTGGTTCTAGGACATGCCAGTTTCCTCACGATGTTTTTCCTCACCTTTTTGAGAGCAGTAGTGACGCTATCATTTACAAAAAGTTAACTGCCTGTCTTGGTTTGAATCCACGACCTAAAAATCGTAAATCATGGCTGTTACAACTGGGCCACTACTACTCCCACTGATCTGTTGGTTGGTAGTAGTTTTAAATTCTCAGTAGCAGTCCGCAGTCTCAATTTTTACCGGATCATGTCACTGAATACGCTCAATTTGACTTTGACCTTAAATATAACCGGCACTAAATGTGAGTGTACTACGGTAGCCCTATACACCTACACCTCTGCCTAGCTCTAGAGACGACAAAAACGTGATGTTACGTCATGTTTTCAAACTAGATTAACCGGTTCTCCTCGTAGGCCGTTCCCTACAGCTTTCTCCGGGTCGACGGTTCATCTAGCCTCGGGGCGTCTTTAGCAATTCAACCTGGTGAGTCCGGTGTCTGTACCGGAAAGGATTCCTTCCGGTAATAATATTTCGGCTGTAATATTACGAAGAAGAGATGTTGTTTATAGATTCGACGTAAAATTGAAATCAAAGCCATAAAAGATTGTTCTACTAAACGTTATTTTTTCACAATGGCGTTAGAAACCTATATACACAAGGTAGTCTTAAAAATTAATACGTAAAACAAAAACTTTGTACTTCTTTTGACCAAAAAATTACGCGTACGGAGAAGTATGAGAATTGGCACACTTAAAATTTGTATGAAGAAGGAGCTCAAAATGCTACTTTATTTTATAATAATACAATAGATTAAGAATTATGGTTGAATTCTCCACTAGTAACTTTAATTATGACCATGCCCCAAAAAGAATAAACACCAGCGTTATTATCTTTATTACTAGTATAATTACTGAACCACTTTTGTAATCAAACTGTATTGTTGCCCCGATTGGAAGTTTCCATTTCATAGATAATTCAAGAAGAAATAATGACTGTAATCATAATACATTTTAGGAGACCATTTCAGTTTTTTTAACACCAAAAATTTCCAAGAGGTGCTAAAACAATTCCCTTATGTAACCTGACCAAGTCTACCGTAACTCCTAACACACAAACTTCAAGTGCACTATAATCTACCCAGCTAGGAAAGTTTGCTGGTTAGTTCCAAAACTACAAAAAACTTCAGAAGCCCGGCTTATACAAATGAGGCCGTCCCTGACAAAACAGATAGTTTCCATCCTTTGACAATGCTCACGCAGACCCAAAATAATTTTATATTTCTGTGAAAACATTAACGACGTTTTCTGCTCTTTGATACTGGTTTAATGTCTATAAAAGTGATTTTTGAATAACAAAGGGACCTTTTGTAAAAAGATTTTTGGGATAAAAATTTGGCCTAAATAAAATAAGGCAACTTCTGTTGCGTTGGTAGAAAAGGAACCCAATTTCAATATGCTTTGTGTATAAAAATGTGTTTAATAAATAGCAGTATTCGATTTCATGAATTTTATACATACAAATGCTTGGACCGTGACCTTTGAAGTTTAACAATACACTTTGATGAACTTGTTATTTATTAATGAGGTGAATGTTCCTCGTTCATAATTCTATGAATAAAGGTTTTTCTCGAATAATAAATTCTCTCTTTACATATAGGTACGATTATTTTTAGATCTTTAACTACCACGCATTTATTTATATTACAACTAGCTTTTGCCAGCGGCTTCGCCCGCGTGGAGGTCGGAAATTATCCCGCGGGAACATACTACCTGGATAAAAATTAGCCTATGTCCTTTTTCAGGCTCTAAACTATCTGTGTACCAAATTTCATTTAAATCAGTTCAGTCGTTTTAGCAGGAAAGCGAGACAGACAGAGTTACTTTTGCATTTATAATATTAGTGTAGATGTAGATAGGTTGGCTCAAAATCATACCCTATTTACTTCAAATAACGTATACACATAAACCACTTACTAAACGCATTTCTTTGACATATTTCTAAAGTAAGTGCTCTTATAATTCTGGCCAAGCATATAATCTTTCAAAGAAGCAAGATAAATAACACTACCCTCATTCAGCACCTCTAAGTACCAGATATCATTCCCCTAAATTGAACCTTATTTATGTAAGGACCTAAGATTCTGTTTTCCTTTAATTCCCTGATGAAGACGGAACTAGTACTCGGAATAATAATTTCAACTTATCTAAAGGGGCCAAGGGGCCAAGGTCAGATCCCTGGGTAGGCCCCTGAGGGCTCCTCGCGTTTTATATTATAGCTCCTTTAGAAATCTGGAGTAAGCATAATGAGGGTAATATTATGTCAGATAGTTACGGACTCGAAATATGTACAGACTTCTGTAATGTTGTTTTGTGAATATATTCTTGAAGTTTCACTAAAGTTTAATATTACTTTTGGGATCGATAGACGCGTAGAAACAGGTTTTAGTAAGAAAAAAAAAAGAGTTTAGCTTAAACTCTTTTTTTTTAATCATTCATAAATAATCATTTGTGTAAACAAAATGCGGATTACTTTTACAAAACCAGTCAAGAGCGAGTCGGACTCGCGCACCGAGGTATAGATACCATCATATTATAAATATTTTATAGTATTGTATTATTGCATATTGTATTGCAGTCTTAGGTCAGCGCTATCTGTTGACAGATGGAACTAATGCAATTTTTGTTGACGATTCCTGAAAAAGTGTCCTATTTAGAGACATGTTTTATTTTTTCTGTAATTTTACATAAACTTCTATCACGAACGATAATTTTTGAGTTTTATCTATGCAAACTTCGGAAATAAGGGAGAAACGGTTTTTTTTTAATTTCTCGTTATATGTCAAAAACTACGCGTTTTAAAGAAAAATAAATATTTTTATTTCTTTCTATTCGTAAAATAGTCGGGCAAATGTCATCCCAAACTATTTCAAAATTTCAAGTTATATATGGACGGATTAGTAGTTCTTGAGATTTGTGACAGACAGACGGAAAGACAGACTGTGCCGTACCATATGGATTCCTTTGTACCGTTTTGGGACGGAACCCTCAAAAGGAACCAGAAAATCGCTTACAGATTCCCTAAACAAAATTGTTTATCGTTGGCATGAAGTTCATTGCCCTTTTCCGTCTTCGCCAACAGAATTCCTAATAGACTGTTATTGTGAGATATATCAATGACGTTTATGTAGTACCAAAGTTGAGAACTAGAACTATGCGGGACTGATGTAGAGTTTGGCAATAAATCATAGTCAAGTAAGGCAGGCTTACCGGGACTGTGTCTCACACCGTTTTGTAACCGGTATTAAGAGGTTAAATATAAGCAAATGTGTTTTATTTTTTCGTTGTACTACTTTTCAAAATAATCTTTTGACTGGCCTGTTAGTCTAGTGGTAAGTGACCCTGACTGCTAAGGTTGAGGTCGTGGATTCGATTCCCACTCAGAACAAATCTTTGTGTGATGAGCACAATCATTTGTACTGTGTCTGGGTGTAATTTATATATAATATGTTTAGAAATGTATAAGTATATCTATCAGTTGTGTGGTTGCCATAGTACAGGCGCTGTCTAGTTTGGGATTAGATAACGTTGTGTTCGTTGTCCTATGATATCTATATATTAATACGTGAAGCGAAAACTTTGGATCCCTTTTTACGAAAATTGGGCGGACGGAGGAGTATAAAATTTTGCACACTTATGGTTTATACAGAGAAGAAGTGACGAATGTTAATATTTTTTTTAAATTATGCGTTAAAATACATTATTTTCAATAAATAACACGTTACACACACTACTGTTCATTACCGTGTATCTAATACACACATGCATAGATATTCTTTTGTTTATGGTCCAAATCTGTCTTTATTATTTTGTGCAGTGTTACCAACACCCAGAAATATTTACTCCTAAAGCTTAAGTTAAATACCCCTAAAATTGCCAAAATTACTAAAAAAATCCGCTAAAAAATTATAATGAAAATAACCAACGAATGTTCAGTAATCATAGACCGGCACACAGTAGTAATATTTGTCTATATTTATTACACGACATTTGTAATCATTCACTCTGCATTCTTAGTATCGAAGAACCGTACTAGAAGTCGCTAATACTTTTATTGTAATCAAAAACACAATGAGAAATGTAAGATGGCAAAAAATCCCTAAGAATACCCCTAAAAACGGAACGCCCTTAAAAAATCTCAATCCTCTTATTTACCCCCTAAATTTGGGAGAACCCCTAAGTTGGTAAGCCTGATTTTGTGTCTATAGTCTTATTGAATGTCAAGTATAACCATAGGTAACAAATTTATTTTATAGATATATAACCTATTTCATTTTTAAAATCTATGATCAAATGATCATATCGAGAATATTTGTCTGTAATATTATTTGTATTAGGGACGATAGGAATTTAGTATAGATTTTTAAGAAATATTTTTTGTGGTTTTATGGGGAGTGTCAAGTATGGCATTAGTAAGTTTCCCATACAAAACTTAGTGTCGTGTGCAAACTGTAGAGGTTGTATGCCTCACGATTGTACAGGCTGGTTATAATTATGACATTTGGAACCGTCATAATTAATTAAAAATAATAGGGAAAATTCTATACAAACCGAACAAATTTCTGTGATAATTCATTCCATATTGTTCCATATCCAGCAGTTAAGAAGTATTAAGAAAATAAAAAAGAGAGTCCTGAAGAAGTATTCTTTACTCATTACACCTACGTCCTGGTCCTGGCCATCACCATCCCGCCAGCGAACCCTCTCCACAGTAGTAGCGTCAACAATTTATCTATAGTGTTACTGAATGTCAAATATAACCATATTATTTTTTTATATTTATTATTACCTATATTTTTTCATTTAATATTTTATTTCTATTCAAATGAAGTACGGTCGAATTTCGACCAATGGGCGATCACTAGTATTATATTAATCTAAAAAATCAGACTATAATGTTCCCGCTGCTGGAAAACAGGCCTTTTGATGAGAAGAAGTCGGCAAAGAAGCCTTTATCTACCACGCGGGCCCACTACGAGTTGGTGGATGTCTTCAAATTTTTGGTCCTAGGACATGCCGGTTACCTCACGATGTTTTTCTTCACCGTTTTGAGAGCAGTGGTGATGAAATAATTTACGCAAGGCAAAGCGTCCTGTCTGAATTCAAAACCGCGACCTACAATTCGTAACCACTGGGCCAGCACCATTCAAAAGAATCTACTAGCAGTCAATCAATTTATATCGATCCTAGTCTATTCACACGTGCATTAGGGTAACGTCCAATTAAAGTACTACTTTTAAATTATCTGTTGCTAATGACAGATACTAAACTGTATGTTTTTCTCAAATAAATTTAAATACAGAAATAAATTGAATAAAAATTAAAACGCGCATTTATTTAAACATTTTAAATGACAACCAGCGCGTCAGTGAAACGTTTTTCACAAACAAAATGTTTAATATTGACAACGTTTAAAACATAAAAACTTGGGCGTTATTTCATGAACTCAGTGATTAAATACGCAGGCAAATGAAATATTTTATTCAATATGAATTGCATACTATTGAATTATTAATACGGAAGGAATTTATTCAGTTACGGTGTAATGGACAGTTATTATTTATTATTTATTTATTTACACAATTCTTACCTACACTACCATTACAGATCAGCGATCCAATGCGATAGCGTGGCCTTACATGCTAAATCCTTAATATAATATAATATAAGTACATCCTTTAAAAAATAATAAAAATCACGTGCTACATATTCTTAAATCCAGACCAGAAGGCCGAGGTCGTTGCGTAGAATACTCATGATATTTTGGGACCATCATGGTACAAGAATAACAAACCACATTTCGGGATTGAAGATGTTTTCGGTACTATGCATATTTTTGTTTAAATCTTTGATATTGTCAGCTCCGCATCCGTTATTGAGAACATAATAACTTTAGGACTATTCATTGCAAACAATAATGAAAAGTATAGAATATCATTTATCATCATCTAGCCTAGCCTCTTCTCTTAAATGTTGGGATTCGGTCTCCAGTTTCACCGGATACTGCCGATCTGATCTCCATACCCTAGTTACTGGCTAATATGATACCTCTTGGTAAAACTGATAGAGTATCATGCTTTGACTACCCGTAACAACTGTCAAAGGTCTACAAAGGACAGCCAGGAACAAACGTTGAAGAATTTATGCATTTTTATTTTAGTATTCTTTTGTTTAAATGGTCCAGCTGGGCAAAGTTCTAACCAAACTATTTTATACCTGGATGCTGTCAATATTTGTAAAGGCGGCTAGGACATTTCGCCTATTTTTAGACATTTCTTGGACGTTTTTCGGCTGACATGATGATGCAGTAAAAAGTAGCACTTCGGTGGACGATCAAATGTGACTTTTATGTGCCTATTGGAAATAAAGGCCTTTAGTATGTTATTTTTTTTTAGACTTTTGTAACGTAATTTAAAGAATAAAATAATAAACAACATTAGTATATTACAATACTGTTCTATATTAGTATACTACAGACTATGTAAATGTTTATGTAAATACTTTCAATATTTACAAACACTCTGCTTATGTAAACTTTTAGTCGTATTCAGAAATAAGATACTGCATGTGGAGGTTTTCTCAATTTGTAAATATGTTATTGTTTACACAACAATCAGCTTTGAATATAATACAAAAAGGTACATAATAAAAAAACCAAAACTAGTAAGGTAATAGTATAATACACAAACAGTAGAATCGCTGTCATTGTGACATTTCAACAATATTCATCGTGTCCTTTAAGTTTTTGAGCAAAAAAGTCGTTGTGGACAATATAGTAGCACAATTATAAGTGCAAAAGGGCTCTTTAAACATAATACATTATTGTTAAAACATGAGCAAGATTCATAACTAACTAGACTAGATGCAATAACAGTCCGGGCCGCTAGGGGTAGTGACATCAGTAGAAAGGTACGCTTCAATGCGATTGACAAGCGCAGAAACTTGAATTTTTGAGGTACACGATAAACCACACCAAATCCTGTCAAATAATCAGATTTGGTACAATCCTTATTGGGTTTAACACTAGTATATACGCATAATATTATGCCATTAAACATTTTCTTTCTCTTTCTTAGTACTGCATTCGTCATTTCAGCCGTAAGACGTCCACTGCTGGACTTAGGCCTCCCCCAATTTTGGCTCGGCAGGTGGGTTGGCGATCGCAGTATAGTGGTAAAATAAATAGAAAATGCTGCTGCCCTTTCTCAAGTAATTCCCTTATTCGCCTTTTACAACACCCACGTGAAGAAATGGACTTTACTTCTAGCATTGTACGGACCAGTGCATTCAGTCGCTTTATTTATTATTGAAAAGCAATGTCAATAGACTTACCTTTGTAAGACCGTTTTACTTAAAACCAGTTTTATGGACAGTTTTAAAATTCTATGGTAAGTATGTAATTTTCTTGAGTGTTATTATTTTTTAAGAGTAAAACTATATTGTAAATTACAAATAGCACCATTAACAGTACTCGCGCCATTATTGAAAGCCTAACGCCAACCATCTGCGTGGCTTTAATATATTCAATGTGCACTAAGCTTAATAGCTTCTAAAGGAGCGACAGTAATAAATCGTGTTATTCAAGCAATTTGAGTGAATAAATGGAATTGTAAAATATGGCTTTAGGTAAACCATTACAGTGAATAGTGCTTCTAGAATTTAGGTCAGTTAGGGCATTTAGGAATGATTGATTAAAGAACGCTAGAGTAGTGAGTCGATGACATTAATTTGTACATGAGCTTGCCGAAAGTAGGACAGGGTTTTATGAAAACTGGTAATAATGATGTTGAAGATTCTGCAATGGATTGAAACGTGCAGTGCCGCCCCCATACACACATAACATTGTGCGCATTTCTTATTCATTGTTTTGTAATTTTCGGTATTGATAAAAACCTTTGAACTGTGGCATTCAAAATGATATACCTATTATTTATTATTTCACACATATGTATAGTCAATATAAAAAGGAAAAGCGGAACCACCTAATTAAATCACGCAAGTCTTTGCTTTTAAAAAGATGACTCCAAACTTAACAATGTAATTTACTTATATTCATGAAATAAACTATTTTTAATCCACTTCATCTTTGATGTCAGTTTGAGTAATTCGTGTCTAATTTCCGTGAAATTGTCTGTATAGTATACATCTATACAAAATTAAATGCATTTTATCACTGAGAACGTAGATTAAGAAGTCGAAGGGAATATCGTTCTTATTGTTTACAAAGATTTTGAATACTAACAATTATAGCTATTTATAAAAAACAAGTACACAAAGTATCTATACACTGACACCATGGTTCACAATCTGTGTCGTAATAGCAGATCGCCTGTGCTGAGCCTCGACCTGAAATGATAAAGATAAGACATTAGACTAAAAGTTAGTAATATCCTAAAATCAATTACTGCATACTGCGTATCGTGTGGTGCCGTGGTGGGACGTAAAGAATAACACCACCCCATTTCTTCCCGTGGGTGTCATAAAAGGTGACTAAGGGACTTACTAGAGAATGGGCAGCAGCGTTCTCTATGCATTTTACCACCATACTGCGATCGCCAACCCGCCTGCCAAGCGTGGCGATTATGATAAAGCCCCCCAAATTGGGGGAGGCCTAAGTCCAGCAGTGGACGTCTCACGGCTGAAATGATGATGATGATGAACTATGAATTACTGCATGAATTTCGACTAAAGAGCCTAGGGCTTACAATTATTTTTTTTAGACATTTTGTCTACCTGTGGACAGCGTTGTTAGTTATATCATTATCTACTTAAGTTGTTTTAAATGTAAAATTATTTGGAAGTTTTAATAATGTAACAGTTTGCTTGTTCCTTTCCTTCATTTTAGCATATGTACCTACGTAAGGCACAAAAAAGAAATAGGACACTTTTCTTATGATTTTACATATCTATTGACACAAAAATATCACTTACCACGAAATACGTGTTCCCGTTTTCTGAAGCGCAAAGAGGACGCTAAAACACTCATTATGGACGCACCAAATATGCAACTTAATATAAAAAGGAATTTCATTATTCATACGGAAATAATTTCTGATCGGAGCGTTCATTGAATTTGTAATAATTAAATTGACGGTTTGTTAAAAACAATTTCATTTGGCGTAGCAAATTGGGCTGTAATGAGATTTTTGAATGTGGTTTTAATAATTGATGTTTAATTTTTAATAAGGTATTGTTATGTGATGTGAAATTGTTCAACTAACTGGCAAAGTTGCTCCACAAATTTTTCAGTATTTTGACGCTATTGGTCAGTTTTTCATATGTAATGTAAAATCATGAACTAACGGGCATAAGTACCCATTCTCCACGTTGTTCTTTGACGCTATAGGTAACGGGTAAGTAATAGATGATATAACAACAAAATCTCTAATATTAACAACATATAACAACGGAACCTTTAATTTTATTTAATATAGCGATTAGTTAATACGAGTGGTCGCCCAGAGGTCAAAACTCGACCATTATTCGTTAATTTATACAAATATTCGTTTTCAGCACTATTTCTCCAAATAAACTTTAAATGTGCCAAATTTCATACACCGCCATCGCACAATGTTCGTACAAGGACGTGCAAAGTTTTTGCTTCACGTATATTATATAGATTATTTCTGGACATAGGCCTCTCCCATGTTGCGCCACAACACCCTGTCCTCCGCCTTCCGCATCCAGTCTACCCCAGCCACTTTCCTAAGATCGTCGGTCCATCTAGCTGGGGGGCGTCCTACACTACGCTTGCCGATACGCGGTCTCCACTCCAGGACTCGTCTGCTCCACCGGCCATCGGTCCTTCGACAGATATGGCCAGCCCACTGCCACTTCAGCTTGCTTACTCTAATAATGAACGATAATGAACGATTGATATAATTTTAAAATAACTAACTTTTATAAGCATAACATACATTAAATATAACATCGTTTGACTTACCACTCAAAACATATAAAACTTATTTGGTCTAATATGAATAGTAACCTAAGTAGATATTAAACATAACTAGTAACTGATTACCACCTGCGCTAAGATAAGTTGACGGAGCCCCGCCTCGCGGTGCTCCTATTTCTGGGTGGTTTAAAAAAAAATAACCACGAAGGCTAAGGCGGGCTTCTAACCTAACCTATCCGAGTCGGGGTGTTAACCATAATGACGTTTTTTATCTTATCTTATCATAAACCTTTAAACGAGCAATTCTTGTATATATATATATATATATATATATATATATATATATATATATATTATATATAACGGAGCGTCACGTATTGAGATTCGCAGATAGCTCTCGGACGTGATAAGAAGTAGCTCGTATTAGGCGTGGTAACGCGACATTAATTATTTGAAAGATAGTTGTGAGACCTCTATAATTATAACGGTCTATACCTAGTTCACACAATGACATTAGAACACAACATAAATCTTATGACCAAATAATAAACACGATTTCGCAGAGAGGAACGTTTTCATAGGTCGCGCCTATACCTCACAATATCTCAAAACAGAATGTGGGCTCGAAGACCCTTTTTCCAACATCTCTCATAAACCAAAAAAACATTGTTAGTTATTCCTCATAGGCCGACCCACGACTACGTTCGATAAACCATATGCAGACCACATGTTACCGCCACTCTCGAAACCATACTTAGGACAAGTATCTCAGAAGTGCTGACATAAATCTTTTAATTGAATGACACAAAACTAACCCGCACAGCGGGGTATCCAAACCGCACTAATGGATATACGGATGCATCAAATGAACAATGCAAACTCCAAGTACTTTAAATAATTGGCTATTTACTCCCTAAACTATCTATCGGAACAAAACACTGTAGTAATTAATGCTTTACGCGCGTCTTTGCTCGCGCGTCGACACGGCGATCCTGACTATCACACGTCCTCGTGTGCCATCTCTAGATAGAAACCACTCGGCTATCCTGCCTTTACTACAAATTAAGTATCGACTGCCAGGTTTCCACTACGTACATTGTCCATCGTTTTCATAACGTGTTTAAATTAAAACTCGACAAAGAACAGGTCTGATCGCTTTTCATTATAACTTTAATCACTATTTAATCATTTTTACGCAATGCAAAACTTGCCATCAATATAATAACTCTACATGTTTATGTGACTTAACAACCAACAGCGCACTGGCTATACCAGGAGAACCGGTCAACATGCTAGCACAGTTACAACCAGGCACTCCAGCTACTAGACTGGCAATGCCAGGAGAACCGGCCAACACATAGCACACAGTCACCACTAGGCACTCCAGCCACCACAATGGCACACCGGCCAACACACGAGCGCACCTGCTCATACTGGCACACCGGCCATCACACGAGCACACTGGCTCATACTGGCACACCGGCCATCACACGAGCACACCGGCTCATACTGGCACACAGGCCATCACACGAGCACACTGGCTCACACTGGCACACAGGCCATCACCTGACGCATCGGTCACCCTCTGGTACCCCGACCGTCACCTATGGCACCCTCGCCATCACACGACCACAGCGGCCCAAGCTGGCACGCCGGTCGTCACATCTGGCATTCTTGCCAGCCCACTGAGCACCCACCACCCACCGCCGCCACGCAGTCTCCGACACCAGCTAGACTGGGCTAGGAATATGACCTACGATCGACGATAAGCAGCTGGTCACAGTACAAGTCACGTAAACAATGTATTTCGATATTCACTTTGTAATTATAGGTCACTTTCACAATCGAATTTCATTCTTAACTATTAACATTCGATAGCGTCGACTACGGCTTGACCTGACTGTTCTTCATCGCTACTAACTTCAGTATTTTTTATTTTATTTTTTTATTTCTGTGCGGACGTAACTATCTTGCATTGCACGAACACGCTCGTGCGCATACCTATAGGTTCTATTTTTATCTAAAGCTTTTAGTAAATAGGGGTCGCTTTCTAGTAATTCAACAAATTTCGACGACCCTTGAAATTTCGAGTCTAATTTTGTTTGATTTCTCTCATGATTTTCTACCGACACAAACATATCGAATCACTGTATCACACTTGCCATTTTTTCACACTAGATTCGTCTAACTTCGTCGTTAACTCGCGTTGCGTCTTGTTCACCAAAGGCTAATAAGTCTGGTCGTACTACATTTCCAATAAGTATTTCTATTGGGCTTGCTTTTGTCACGCGATTATTATTAGTCGAATTCATAGCGAGTTGTACATCCTGTACATTTACTACGTCGTATCCCATTTTATCTCTACAGCGGTAAGCATGATTTTAAGGTGCAAATTATACGTCACACTTGACTAATTGCTCTTTATGTACCAGCAGCAACTAAACGTAACATTGTATTGTGGGTATAACAAAAACCCCAGAAATCCTTATTCAAAAAGCATTTACCCGGATCTGCTTAGTACGAAATGGATTTCCAAATAAATGAATTGCATACTTTAAAGATTTTGACACTCAAAGTATCGATGCGCACTATGTACACATACAGCACAACATATTTTGTGAAAGCATCAGTAATTTCGACAAACACATACTCTTTCGTTTGATTAGAGCCACTAAGTTTACCTGTTACGTCAATACGAATAGTTTGTCAAGGTATTGATACTTTACGTATCGGGTGTGGTTCCGCTTAAGGTTTTCCCGCCATCGGGTTAGATAGCTAACACGCAATTTTCCGCGAATATCGGAACATTACATAAAAATCCCTTGTCGCCCCGAAGGGCTGGGCAGAGGTGCGCGATCCAGTACATTCGCCATTCATGTCCCCTTACATCAGGGGGCAAGCCCATTGCCATCAACCAGGAACAAATCCAGAATCCGGCCCTCACTGAGAAACTCCAGATAGAAAACCTCAGAAACACCCTGCCCGACCCGGAAATCGAACCCAGGACCGCCGGGTACAACATATTTTTAACAAACTTTTTTCTCACATTGGGAGACCAGTAAAACGTACTTTTTTCCCCAAATGTTTTTTTTATTTTTTTTCAATTCAAATGCATTATTGACTTGCGCACTTGATATATCACTGAACAAAAAAGACCTGGGGACAATGGGTAAACATAGGTCATTACAGCTACGTTGCATTTTCCAATGTAGAATTCCGGAATTTATTTTGTATGAATTCATCAAATCGTTATTTAACATAACATAACATCACGCATTATTTCCCCGAAGGGTTAGGCAGAAGGGTACCTACAGTACAATCGTTATTTATTTCGCCACTATTTAAATTCGTTATAAAATTAATTATTTTCGGATGTCGCTGTTGTTCAGCCTGCAACCAAAAAGTGGTCCAATAAGTTCACTCACTTTTGTTCAATTTTGTCAGGAGGATTATTCAACGGTAGTGGATTTCGAAATACGAAATCTACATACGTTACACATTCTGTTCCCGTTTCTGTGATATCAATATCAAAACATTATAAAATATCAGTAAATCTCGTATCCTGTAAAAAGTGGCAGTTACACAACAGTTTACAACGGTTAAAAGTTTCACATTTGATTGATACTATAATAGGCTGTACATGCTGTTTCTTTGGTCTTTACATAAGTAAGTATTGCAACGTTGCCCTCTCAGTTCACATCTGTATGAAACTCAATTGGACAATTAGGATCAAATCACATTAAAACAAGTACAGGTAGTCAAATGACTAATCATTTACAGAGTTTTAAAACACCTAAAACAATGCGTAGTCTGTCTGTATAGACCTTGTTCTACAGATTCTGAAATAATCATAATATCGTATAATCTATGTAACACATTACGAATGTATTAACGAAGGTCATCTAGAGTTTTACACAAGGGTCTTTGACTAATGCCAATCAAGGTGACCATAGACGTCAAACGTTTTCCAGAAAATTTCATTGCCACAATTTCACTCATTATAGAACATTAGGCACCAGAATTTAAATAAAAATGGAACGACTGACCGTAGTGACCAAAGCAGATATTGATGCGAAGTCACAGCTCAATAGCCACAAATGCTCCGCTGCCACCAGTCCCACCTGTAGTCGTTTTCTTACATTGCGTAGCGATGTGCCCTGCGCGTCCACATTTGAAGCACTAAACACATTTGTTTTTCCGAATCCGAGCGGTATGGATTGGATTCTGGTATTGAGGCACAGTATGGCGAAGTATTTGTCGCCAACGGGACCTCAATGAGTACCCGTAAATTTTAATTTTGGGCCTCGAACAATCTTTTCCACTGTGAGTCACTAATCATTGATTAATCATAACACACATTATTCACACTCGGACGCGGCAATTTCACACGGGTCGCGGACATCCCACTTCTGATAACGGAGCGTCACGTATTGAGATTCGCAGATAGCTCTCGGACGTGATAAGAAGTAGCTCGTATTAGGCGTGGTAACGCGACATTAATTATTTGAAAGATAGTTGTGAGACCTCTATAATTATAACGTTCTATACCTAGTTCACACAATGACATTAGAACACAACATAAATCTTATGACCAAATAATAAACACGATGTCGCAGAGAGGAACGTTTTCATAGGTCGCGCCTATACCTCACAATATCTCAAAACAGAATGTGGGCTCGAAGACCCTTTTTCCAACATCTCTCATAAACCAAAAAAACATTGTTAGTTATTCCTCATAGGCCGACCCACGACTACGTTCGATAAACCATATGCAGACCACATGTTACCGCCACTCTCGAAACCATACTTAGGACAAGTATCTCAGAAGTGCTGACATAAATCTTTTAATTGAATGACACAAAACTAAACCGCACAGCGGGGTATCCAAACCGCACTAATGGATATACGGATGCATCAAATGAACAATGCAAACTCCAAGTACTTTAAATAATTGGCTATTTACTCCCTAAACTATCTATCGGAACAAAACACTGTAGTAATTAATGCTTTACGCGCGTCTTTGCTCGCGCGTCGACATATATAATCTGAATCTCGGAAACGGCTCCAACGATTTTCATGAAATTTACTATACAGAGGTTTTCGGGGGCGATAAATCGATCTAGCTAGGATTCATTTTTATAAAATGTCGTTTTATTCGTGTTTTCAATGAACAACTTTATCGATAATCAACTTGAATATAAACTTATTATTTTAAACACAATTTACCAAAAAGTACCGGGCAACCAGATATTATATGTTAAACGTTAGATCAAATGATTTTCGATTATATAAACGTTATATCAAACAACGTTATAATAATTAAGTTTTAGAATAAATAAATGTTATATGGAAAGAAATTATATCAACAGTTGGGATATCTCACGTTGATTATATCTTATGAACGATAATAAAATGAAATTAGACCAAATGAGTTTATACGTTATGATACGCACCCATAGGTAACAATGATGCTGTAAGTATAGTAGGCCACTTGTCCGTGTAAACAAAACCACGATAAACTGGCTTCTGATTGAATTGAAACTCAGTACTACTCTAGACAAGCCAAGGCCTACATCCACATAGCGCTAGTTATGTTTAAGTCCCATACAATAGGGAGTGAGCCTATTGTCAATAACCAGGCACAAATCCAGACCTGATAAATCAAGGCTGCTTCTGAGAAATTCTAGATAGAGAATTCCAATAACACTGCCCGATCTGAAAAACGAACTGAGGAAACATTTTCAGTTACCTGTTGTGGTATGGTAATTTTTATTTTAGTTGCATCGTCTTCACATATAATTATATAAATATTGTATACAAATATTGAAAACCATTTTAAAAGAGTAACGGTGGAGTTTCTTCCCCATTCTTCTCCATACGAATCTACCTTTTGGAAGGTGCAACTAGAATCAATTCTATTTTCATGTATCAGTTGACGTTCAGAAGTGCATTTTTTGGGCCTAACTGAAATAAATACTTTGACTTTCACAATTAATATTTTTTCAATTCGGACCAGTAGTGCCTGAGATTACTGCGTTCAACCAAACAAACATACAAACTCTTCAGCTTAATAATATTGAGTATAGAAGTATAGATTTCTTAATCCAAAATTGAAAACGGGCTTATTGACAGTGAATAGCAAGACAGTTGTTGAGATATTCGTTTAAAATTCAACGCAATGAGCAAGTATTTTGATCAGACTGACATATTCAAAGAATTGAAAGTCTTTGATGTCTCCAGACAATAACTTGACCTTCACACTGCCATTTATAAACATTTAATTCTTAGTCATATTACCATTCAAAATCACACCCCAGACGTAAATCATTTCAAGTAAATCAAACCGAGAATCAACCAATTTCAGTAGAAATTTGATAGCAACGTACTACAGTTCTAAGCCTCAAGATTGAGTTCAATTTGAATAGTCATAAAGCGTGGTGATTAATATCGTTCGTAACAGACGTTTGGAGCCTACTCATTTGCATGGTACAGAGATTGGAGTGCCGGGTTATTCTGTACACCTATTTGGTACAATTCTGAAGTAAATGCTTGGAAGATTGTGGTATTTAGAAGGTATTGAACTGATCTTTTCCTAGACTAAAGCCAATCTTTTGGGGTTACAATGTGACTTACAAACATTATAGTGAAGAACATTTTAAGATGCGATACAATTACGAGATCATTTTTATGGTATGGATTGCCGCGTTACTTCAAATACACCTAGATTTTTAAATAGACTTGGGAGATTTTGTATTTAGGGGGTATTAAAGTGCCCTGAGAAATATTGTTAGCTGCTAAGGGATTCAAAAGCAATGTTATCTCAAAAGCATAATATTAAATACGATTGCCATAGCCTAATTACGACGTGCCTTTACGTATTGGGTTAGATATTTTGCAAGAACAAACCGTGAGACCCCGGTAGAACGTAGGTATACTACACTCGAGAGCAATGAATCCGGGTCACTTAAAGAATGTTAAAAATCTCGGAAACTAAAAATGATAGGTTAATGCAATAAATTGTATTTAATAGACAATGTAATACTCCTTAAATGAAAGTAAAAAAAATATGAGTCACCATACATTTTATTAACACAAAATTACATAAAGAAAAAAACTGCTGATCTCTCCTTAAAACAAAAATAGGAAACATGAAATTTTTGAACTTTATTACGATTTTCTTGAATTTTAATACTTCGTATTGCCTCCTCGTGCTTCCATTACTGCGTTTACGCGGTTTGGCATGCTGTACACCAAGTTCCTTATACGATTTTGGGGAATATTCTCCCATTCCTCTGTGAGAGCAATTTTGAGCTCAAGAAGCGTGATTGGGGGAGGGTTTCGTTGTTTTACGCATCTGCCTAGCTCGTCCCAAGCATGCTCGATCGGGTTGATATCCGGGCTGCGCGCTGGCCACTCCATACGAGTAATGTTCATCTCTTGAAGGTAGTCATTCACAATCCTACCTGTATGAGGTCGGGCATTGTCATGCATAAATATAGCATCCTCACCTAAATTGACCATAAATGGACCAACGTGATCATTGAGGATTTCTTCCACATATCTTACGCTAGTTAAAGAGCCGTTTTCTATGATCACCAGCTCTGTGCGACTTTCAGAAGAAATTCCGGCCCACACAAGTACAGACCCACCACCGTAGGCTACTTTTTCTTCGATGCATGCTTGCTTGAATCTTTCCCCTGGTCTTCGATACACTCTGTGTCTTCCATCGTGCTTGTAGAGCATAAATTTTGATTCGTCGGAGAACATAACTTTTGACCAATCTTCAATACTCCAATTTACGTGGCTCTGGGCATATCTTAGTCTTGAAATACGATGCCCACGCTCCAGTTTAGGGCCGTTTGCAGGTCTAAGGGGTTTTAAGTTAGATTCAGCAAGCCGACGTCTTACTGTCCATGCACTTGGGTTACTTCCTCCGAGGCGTCGAAACTGATTTGTGAGTTCAGTTCCTGTGAGAAAGCGATTTCGAAGCATGGTGTTCACCAAGTATCGGTCTTCTCGTGCTGTGGTACACCTGGTTCTGCCCGTTCCTGGTCTGCGTAGGTTAGAACCAGTTTCTTCGTAACGTCGGAGAACTCTTTGTACTGTTGACAGCGACACACCGACAGTCCAGGCTGTATCGCGCTGACTCCGGCCGGTTTCCAGCATTGTAAGTATTCTGGTGCATTCTTCAGGCGTAAGCGACATAATTTCAGCTTGAATAATGAATATAGAGCACTATCAACATGGTTTATGTACCCACATAAATGACAGATTACAAACAAAAGCAAAACCAAATGCTGTAATTTCGTAGTTCCATCTTCGAAAGTGGCCCTTTTTCAAATTTGATTTTTTTATGATATAACTTTACAATAACTAAGAAGTTTTAATACCTTCATTTAAGGAGTATTACATTGTCTATTAAATACAATGTATTGCATTAACCTAGCATTTTTAGTTTCCGAGATTTTTAGGATTCTTTAAGTGACCCGGATTCATTGCTCTCGAGTGTATTTTCGTGACATAGTTTATGTCAAAACAAAAGAAAATTTAAGAGCTATCTAATAAACTGATATAATTATAATACAACGCTACACCAGTTTATAGCATCGCCGCTACCCAATAGAAATTTTATTATCTCCGATATGCCCCAGAATGTTAATTAATATACTAAGACCTCCCTTAATTAAACATAGCTTACATAACACCTTACCTTCCATATTGAGCCATCGGCACTCTTGCACATGCCATTAAAATCCATTTTACTATCATCTAAGCGGTTTTATTGGTCGCTCGTAAATCGCACACGAAGTTAGCCGAAGTTAGACGATTGAATTGATCGTAAAGACTCGTGTCGTTCGGGTGGCTATGGTTTCGAAGAATTCCTGACTGCTTTCTCAAAATTTATTTGTTTGAAATATACGAGTAAAACTAAATTAAGATAAACTTAGGTCGGTCGTAGGCGCGGGCTTGCGGACGGCGAGCAATGGGTAGCTCGCCGCCCGATAAGGACCGGTTGTGTTCCACGCGCGCCTCGAAGAGATTTCAGCAAAACTGAAGGGGTCTGCTAGGACCGGTGCCTGTCAGGGTCACGAAATTTATTCGAAAGAGTCACCGTAGCCCTGGCCTTGCTTTTAGTCAGTAAAAGTTTAACACGCCCTCCCGCTCCGCCCACAGGATCAATTGATGATTTCCCACCCACAAAAAAGTCGATTTTTAATTAAGTAACCGTCCTTTTCAGGTATATCAATAGTAAAGACATGTATGCTACACCGATTTCACACATTATTGGAACGAAGTTCCTTATCGCGCGCTGCGAAAGGGGGCTAGACGGAAAAAATTAAGACCAAAAGTTGTAACGACACTTTTTGCTATAGTTGTAAGCCATGCGGCGTGCGCGTGTTTCTGTGTCTGTCTCTCTCTCTCTCTCTCATAGAAAGCAAGTCAGTTATTTTCGTTTCGTCTTTTTATTTCGCATTGAACAGTGTGGTGTCGCGACGATTATTTTTGTTGAGTGTATACAGGTTCTAAATGTTATAATGGTTTCATTTTATAATGGCTTAATGTTATAATGTTATAATCCAGCAGGATCAACAACAAAATATAATACTACCATCAATGCAGTTTTTTCAAGACATTTAAATAAAATAGAATCCCAAACATGTTTCCTACTTCAGTTACCACAAGCCAATTATTACTAAAATTGAGCCTACTGATTAAGTTTATATTACATTATATTTGTTAATAATAAAAAAAATATTATTATAACTTAAAAAAAAATACAATTCCTTCACTAATTAATCGAAAGGAACTTCGTTCCATCCGGGTGTACCTTGACACCTCTCATTTTTTTTCTAAAAGATCGAATAAATATCCAAATGCAAGGGATGTTCCGTATGCACATAATTAAAAGCTTCAGCTTTTGCCACCGGCCGCAACCGCGTTAAGGTCAGAAATTATACCATAGGAACATACTGCCGCGATAAAAATATTCTACGTTAAAACGTAAAATATTTTTATCGCGGCAGTATGTTCCTTGGATTAAAATCCAGATTTTAAACTATTTGTGTGCAAAATTTTATTCAAATCCGGTCAGCTGTTTTTGCGTGATTGAATAAAAAAAGTCTAACCAATCGATCATACAAACTTTCACAATTATAACATTAGTAGGATTTTACTTGAATACTCTGTTGGTACAAAAGTACTCATACATATTTTATCTTTATTTTATAAAATAAATCCTGCTAAAAATCGTGGTCACCCTACTCCATATCAGCCCACATGTCCCTTCCTGCGACAAGATACAGCCACCCTACTTCGTTCCATCCTCATTACATGTCTCAAACTATTTTTATGGTTATAATTTATACCCGCGATATTGGGATAGGTTTCACCATAAAGATGTCATCATTTTCTTTGACCACATAAGTTTTGATAAGGATTGCAGGGCTAGGATTGTTTAAATGTTTATGGGCTTTAGAGAAACTAGAATAGTATTTTTTTTTCGGAGTCCATAGGGTTATTAATAATGCTACTTAACATCTAGTTTTGTAGATATATACACAGATCAACATACAGTAAAATTCCGCGATGTGGTCCAGTGAGTGGCAACGGCATCGACTTGCGAGTTGTTGATGGTAGGTTTGAACCCAGGCAAGCATATACGCTGTGTAAATGATTTCTTCACCACTGCTCTCAAAACAATGAAGGGAAAATGACATGTCTAAGAGCCAAAATTCGAAGACATATGACATCTACTTACACATACTCCACACGGCCCGCGTGGAAGAGTATAGCTCACTCTTTCTTGAAAACAGAAGATCTGATATATGTCCCAGCAGTGGGAAGATTATAGGCTGATTGTGCTTATGTTGTGGAACTGCATCGACATCTGCAGCACTGCCAGGGTCGCGAGATTGTTCGAAAGAGACACCGTGACCCTGGCACATGGGCAACTGAAGGGACACGGGTGAGTTTTAGTCAGTAAAAGTCTGACACGCCCTCCCGATCCGCCCTAGCACGGGAGACGTCATTTGATGATTCCCATCCTAAAAAAAACCTCCGCAGTAATGTGAAATCCATAAAATTCTATATGTATAGAGCCTGATGCCTACTGACATCTAGTTCCGTATTTATTTAATATTTTTTTTGGAACTTTATAAGTAAATCATACATTTGACAAAACGCAGAAAGACCTGTTCATTGGCATATTCTTTAACATGTTAAGTGATTTGTCCAGAAACATTATGTGTCCACTATTGCACGCATTCCCGTGTAATTTAAAAATACCGAATTTTATTTAAAACACTTGCAATAAAAATTGGGCTTACTAAGTTGTCTATAAAATAAAAAAAAATTAAAGTCACCGACTCCATCACCATTAGAAATGGGATCGGAAATCCCCAGACACCAATTTAATTTTTCCTCTGCCAGTCCTGAGAGGGAAAATTCGCGAGTATTCCAAACGATACACATACATAATCAATCCCGGATATCCATTCATAAACATCCCAAACTCGGGACCCTAATTTAAATTCATGGGACGAAGTTTAAAAATAAAGGTTTTACGTGTGAACAGCCCCGTTATCTGATGAAACAACAGAATTTTTCAATAAACTCGAAAGTTGCGATCGATATTGAATGAGTTTGTTACCCCTACCATGTATTGCAGTAACTCATTTTACGCTTTTATCAAACTTTTATTTATTGGAGACTATCGACGCGGTCCTGTATTTTTTATTATGGCATTATGATGTATGTTGACTTGAAAGAGCGTGGTAGCTGAGAGTATGGTATGCTCACTTAAAAGTCGGTTATTCGGTTCCCTACAAAATGGCTACCTTGACCCAAATGCACAGACAGAAGAATACGAAAAACAACTATGTTTCGTAATTTTTATATTAAGCAAAAAATAGACACTAATTGTATTATGTAGGGTGTGTTTTGTGATCATGATCAATGATGCTTTGATAATATTTTTAAATATGTTTTTGAATATTATTTACTAAAAGTAATGAAAAGACATCGTTGAAAAGCAGGTTTCTTCATAGAATTCCATTCGGCATTCTGTGTGAACATGAAGGAATTTTTGCCCTGCATTCTTAGAATTTTATTTAAAGTTACAACTTAGTAGTGACTTTATACATCACGTGTCATTAAAGCGGTTTAATTAGAGCCCGTTCTGTCACTTGTCGGGTTTACGTCTTTTCGGTTGGATTTAAAAACGTTTTAGCAAATATACACGAATTGAATTTGGAGTTGTTAGTTGCTTTTTTTTTGTTTATCAATCCATATTGTGTTTTTAGAAAATAGTGCACTTGTACCTAAATAAGTTTTTTTTTGTTACGAAATATGTAGCGCCTGAAGCAGTAATATGAAGATTAATTGATAAATATCAGTCTGTTTTCCCAAATTGTTATGTAAGAGTAAATTTGCCACAGAGGACATCCTTAGATGACTACTGTAATTCTGTTATTTTGATGGGTTCGAACACATAGGTTGCCAATGGGACCCTATTAACAGGTTTTTTGGTCAATCCATCCGGTTACTACATGGCTATATCTTTGAACCTTAATAGACAGACACTTCAAATATTTTTAGTATGTACACTACAAGGATCACTATAAAAACAAATAATTTAAATAAAATAACGTTGAAAGTTAAAAGAGGTTCAAACAAGAAACTTGTAGTTGTGTTAAATATTGTAGGCTAAGTTTCAGTATCCTACCTACAAGTCTAAGCTACAAAACATTACCGACAAAGGACAACATAATTAAGAACCTGTACTTACAAAATCATAACAAAGTTGTCCAAACAAAGTAGTAACAAATTACTAATCGTATCGAAACCTAAGAGTTAATCAAAGTTGTAACATCTTTACCCATTAGTAGTTACTGTACTATGAGTTCTCGATCAGTTAGTTACGAGTTGAAGAGACTTTGTTACGGAATATACAGTAATGTTGATAAGTTAGATTGTTTAGATTCAATGAAGGTGTTAAAGACCCATCTTTATATCCTTGCTACATTGGTCTAGTGGTCGC
Organism: Aporophyla lueneburgensis; assembly: GCA_932294355.1. NCBI lineage: Eukaryota > Metazoa > Arthropoda > Insecta > Lepidoptera > Noctuidae > Aporophyla > Aporophyla lueneburgensis. The sequence goes on along the minus strand of OW028737.1, from coordinate 31,192,294 downwards.
AAATGCTTCTGACGAGTACCTGGTTTCGATTCCCAGATTGGGCAAAGTGTTATTGGGAATTTCTCAGAAGCAGCACGAGTCTGGATTAGTAGGTGTTAATGAGCTCGCCCCCTATTACATATCTGGTGAAATGTGGGTGTTTACTCCTTTGATTTATCTTTAGTTGCCTGTAAGAAAAATAACAGCTTTTTCAGACTAGACAAACTGAGAAGATACACGAAAAAAGTGCTTGGCAACGTTCATAATTTACGTACAGTCACGAGCAATAACATAGAAACGCCCTTAAAATTTAAATTCATGTAGCAACATTAAATCGCGAAAATAAGTATGCTAACTGTGTCCAAAAATTATGTAAACGTTAAATTGTGTCAAAATTAACTACACATTTTCATCAAATTTTCGTCAACAATAGATTACCAAAAAATTATATTAACTTTTAGTTACGTAATTATGTACGCAAGGAAATTTCAAAAACATGTTTACAGTACAGTTTCGAAATTATGTAAACAATTACGAAGCAGCAGTTTCAAGCACCTTGAGTTCGGAAATAAGTCGCAATTCGGGTTCAAAAAGAACCCAAATTGTGATTTTACCTAATTGACAAAACCAGAGTACATAAATAGTTATAGGATCTTATTGTAATATTTATTTTTAGATTTTTTATCATTGCGTTTGATTATTGCTTATACACTTTGACATTTTGATTATTGCTTATACACTTTGACATTTGATTATTGTTTACACTATGACATGAATATATACTTTCAGAAGTATAATATTATTATTATTATTTAAGTGATTTTGAATGTGAGGACTATGTAGGTGATGTTTGTTTTTTTATATCTCTCTTACTCATTCCATTTTAATGATAATCTGGCAGTTTGAGTACTTAATGCGGCCTACCAAAATGTCCATTCTTTGGTATTGTTCGTCGAATCTTTGTGCTCCTTATGTTCTGAGTTGAGCTGCAAGATTACTGACAAATGCGTGCATTGACTGGACAGGTCCACTCAATCTGTATGGTTCTTTCCTCAAAAGACCATTTCAGACACCCCCATGTACATGGTCCTCAAATGATCAGACCGGGACTATTTCCTGATTTTATATACACATTGACATTGGTGAATTTTACTTATACAATGACATGAATATTTACTTTTAAGTATTATATTGTTTTAATTACCCATTGTAAATGTGAAGACGAAGTGGGTGTTCTTTTTTTTTTTGGTTTCCTTTTCTTCTAATTTAATTTTTTACATTGTCTGGCAGTTTGAGTAATTTGTGCGACCTTCACAAATGTCCTTTCTTTGGTATTGTTCGTCGAATCATTGACCTCCTTAAGTTCTGAGTGGGGCTGCATGATTACTGACAAATGCGTGCACTGATTGGACAGGTCCACTCAAGCTGTGTGTTCTTTCTTTAAAAGACCACTTCAGACACCAATCCACATGGTCTTCACATGATCTGATCAAGATTATGTCTGGACTTTAAAAGAGACTGTGACCTCTGAGTTTGTTTCGGCGTTTCTTCTCAGAGTAGTCAGATAGGAAATGCCGAACTCATCTAGTTTAAAAAAAAATATGATTGACGTGTAAAAGTGTTTGTACAAACCTACTTGCAAAAATAAAGTCATTTATCATTTATCATTTATCATATTGTGTCATAGTAAGGTAAAAGTAGCCACCAGTGAGTGGTATCGACTCGCCCGTCCACTTTTTTTATTTCCGTGTACCGTCCTAAAACTATTGTGCTATTAGATCCCTTTTTACTTTTTTTTTTGCTATCGTGGTGGAAATCCTCATGGATGTCCTCTGCCCTGGGGTGGACGGAGGGGTCTCCCTGACTTCTACTGACTAAAACCACCCCGTGTTCCCTCGCACACTGGCACCGGGGGCTACGGGGATGCTTAAGCATTCTTCAACGCAGCTCTCGGCTGGTGCCGGCCCGCCACTGCGGGCTCCGTCTGGTCAAGCCAGGAGTGAGGTGTTTGACTCCCCCCGCGACGTCTAAGAGGAGCGCGCGTGGTACATTACGCGCCACCACCTCGGGGCATATATGATAGGGGCAGCGGACGTCCGAGAGTCCGCCGTCCCTGGACCCATTTAGGGGGGCCGGTAGAGGACGTCTACCGATAATGTCCTCTACCGGCCCCCTACATACATGTATTTTTATGTATTTTAAGCAGGTGCACCACGCGTCGGCAGAGGGTACTCTGCTGACGCCCGGTGCGCCTGCTGTGGGCTGGGAGAGCACTCGAGATCTCCCTCTCCCTTTCCGCTGCCTCCTTCTGCGACATGAGATTTTCGCTGAAGGAGATCATCGCATCCCACGACGCTGCGCCACCGACCGAAATCGATATAAAATTAATAATAACAACGTGCCATATCGTATTTCTACATATGAAAACACTGATTTTGTAAGTCCTTGTTTTATTGCAGTAACCAGCCCCTATTTATTTATAAAACTGTAGTTATTACTATAATAAACTTAACAAAAACGGGAAAAAGTAGGTATACACTTTCAATCTCATTTTAATGTATCCATGACAATTCCTATAACACGTATACAATTGTATATATGTTATAGAAATTGTCATGGATACTTAAAAATTACATTGGAAGTGTTAACTTTTTAGTGATTTTGTTTCGTTTATATTATTGTGAAACTAATGTATACCCAGTTTTGACACAGTTTGATGGTTAGGTAATTTAGAAAAAAACATCGTACACATATTTTTTGAATGGTAGAAGTTAAGATATTTTAGAAAATGTGACAATGTATATATATAATTGCTCGTGACTGTACCTATTGGATCAATTTAAGTGTTTCTTCACAGTGTCACAGATTTTGGATGGATGACTTGAATGAAAATATTTAGACTAACTTGGTACGTTCATGTTGATGCGACGTAAAATAATTTCCATTGTTTTTGATGTGAAACATCTATACGCGAAGGTAAACCTAAATTTTGGCTTGGCGAGCATGGCGACGCACAGTGGGCCCATACTGAAAATTAGTGGACTTAGGCAAGTTCCAATATCGATGCAATTTTTTTTTGATGTGATAATTAACATACCTACCGTGTGGTGCCGGACGTAAAGAATAACACCACCCCATTTCTTCCCGTGGGTGTCGTAAAAGGCGACTAAGGGACTTACTAGAGAATGGGCAGCAGCGTTCTCTATGCATTTTACCACCATACTGCGATCGCCAACCCGCCTGCCAAGCGTGGCGATTATGGCAAAGCCCCCCAAATTGGGAGAGGCCTAAGTCCAGCAGTGGACGTCTTACGGCTGAAATGATGATGATGATGATGAATTAACATACCTATATAATTAATGTGTTATTTTTTATTATACCATATTTATTTCCTTTCGTAAAGTATGCTTTATAAATATTATCTTTACAAAATAATTTCAATATTTCACATCTACCAGGCGTCCCGCGACGGCTCACTTTTTTTTCCTTGTATGACGTGTTTAATCAAGCCCTCTATCTAATCGAGGTATACAATTCAGTAGTGAAAATAGCAAATTAAAATCCATATGAACATGAAACTATATAAACGAAAACATACACCCCCCATAGAATCGAAAAATTATGAACGGTAAAAAAAGCAACATCAGCATCTACGTAGGCTTTGCCCAAATATGCTGCGGTCAGCTTCCAGTCTAAACGAATGCAGCTGAATATCAACATACGGTGGAGGTGTGCCCTGCCTGGGCGGAGCACCGCCGTGTCCTCGTGGAGGCGATCGGCGGCGGCGACCTCTTGCGTCCGGCCCTGGTGCGAGCCATGGTACGGAGCGAGAGAGAATGGGAAGCCATCACCTCCTTCTGCGCAGCAGTAATGCTCGCGAAGGAGGAGGCGGGGTGCGTGAGGGAGTGGCAGTTTCGGCGCCCTCACGTCCCTAGCCGCCGCAGGAGGAGACGCCCCGGGCGTCGGGAGTCCATAGCGGACTCCCGGCCACCGTAAGCGCGAGCTTGCGGGTGGCGAGTAATGGGTAGCTCGCCACCCGGTAAGGACCAGGCTCGAGTCGACGGCGCGTAGTGTTCCACGCGCGCCTCAAAGAGATGTCAGCAGTAGTGTAGGGGTCTACTAGGACCGATGCCTGCCGGGGTCGCGTGATTGTTCGAAAGAGATACCGTGACCCTGGCACATGGGCAACTGATGGAACACGGGTGGGTTTTAGTCAGTAAAAGTCTGACACGCCCTCCCGCTCCGCCCAGAGCGGGAGAAGTCATTTGATGATTTCCCATCAAAAAAAAAAAAAGCTGAATACCAACATTTTACAAAAAACGACTTCCTATCTCACCTCTACAACCCAGTTACACGATGGGTAACACCCATAGATATCCAGTAACACCTGAGTAACACAATATCCCTTGGTATAACTAGTTGTCAGACTTTCAACCTACTGAAGACCTGTCTAAGACTGTCAATGACCCAGGAATGACCACCGTGACCAATGGCTATGGCTGTTAAGATTGTCACCTATCCACGGAGCAACCACGATAAGCGTAGCTTAGCATGATCGATCGACCAGTACGGCTTTTATAACTTAGCACAAGTCTCTCTAAACATGATTCTATTTATGTAAAACAAATCGAGTACATTTTGTTCCAGTAGTAGGGGTGCAAAGTACTCAAGAATCACCGTCAAATTGTCGAACTCGAGCGCAAACTTTTCGAATCAGCCCCGCAACGGTATAGCGCCGTCAATCTTTTGATGTATCGGAAACTATTGCTATTAACTGGATTATTCGAGAGAGTATTACAACATTGTTGTGCTTTAAAAAAAACTTTTAAAGTAGAAAAATCTACTTTAAAAGTTTTTTTTAGTAACAATTTCATCTTCACTTTCAATCGTTGTGTTATAATACGATTAATGAAATGAAATATTTATTTACGTAAGTTATTCATAACTAAATAATTAATAAAAATAATTAAATTATATCTTATCTAAAATTAACTTTTAGTTTCCTTGTGATCAAATATACCTATCACGTCTTTTAAGCGTTCGTCAGTTCTTAAGATTTATAGATTACACTTAACACGTCTGTATTTGTCGAAAATGATCATTGGAAGGATTCATACGTATGATAACGCCTTGTTTTGTCGAAGGGTTGGGCAGAGGTGTACTTGTAGTACACCCACATTTCGTCTATTAAGTTTTAGTCTCATGCAATAGGGGCAAGCCTGTTGTCATCAACCGGGCACAAAACCAGACTTTGGGCTACTACTTTACCCGACTTACGAATCGAACTAGGACCTCAGTCATTCAGTGTCAGAATAACCCTATCGGATAGCTGTTAGTTGTTCCACATTCCATATTTTTGCATGCACCTATACATAATCAGCCTATTATAGGCTTTAGGTTCCCACTGCTGGGACTCACGCCTCCTCTCGGTGAGAGGGAGTGTAGTAGTAGTGTGAGTACAGAAGTACCAGTACGCAGGGTTGGTAGATGTCACAAGTCTTCGAATGTTTCGGTTCTGGGATGCTGGTTTCCTGTTGATGCTTTCCTTCACCATTTTGATAGGAGTGTTGATGAAATAACTTACACAAAGTAAATAAATCGCCTACCTAGGTTCGAAAATACGACCTAAAACTTGAAAGTCGCTGAATTACCACTGGGGCACCACTGCTCTGCATTAATGATTCAGGTTAATTCCTGGAGTGGTCGAACAATGAGCAAAATTATTACGACTTTTGATTAAGAACAATGAAGTGAACAATACACTCACACCATATACTTACATCATTTAACAACATAATACTATGCAAAGTAAACTTATAAACTTTTTGGTATCACAAGACCCCGAAAACAGTTTTCCAAAATATCTAAGACGAAGGAGTACCTAACTATGAAAAATGGCTGATATTTTTGAACTTATTGCAAACTTTTGTTTTCCTGAATGACATAGAGCTAAGAGATAGCAAGATTAATCACTTTGGCACTGTTCCAGGCCACAGGCGGTGGTGAGGTGTAAAATAAATAGCCCAACAGCTTATAGATGGCGGGGATATTAACCCATTACCAAACCACGGAATAAGCTGTTGTCTTTAGAGTTGGTTCCTTATAATAGAGCTTTATACTGCACTGGGCAATTCCTGTCTCACGGTAAAGTAAAGACTTTTTATCCTATAATAGTTTTCTGAAAGCTCAGTATATTTTATTTAGTTAAAATATCACACACTAACATAGCACTTAAGTTTTATTGATTTTTTTGTACCTAACTTACGAACATAAAATGGATCTCTGTTGTCTATGAAAATAAATAATTTAATTTAATTTTTAAAATAAAATCCGAGAAGAAAGAAGTTTTAACCGTGTTTGTTACTTACGCGGTGGTGGTTTAAGACCACATTTTCTAAAGAGATTTTTTATCATTAGTATTTCGGACATAGACGTTACAAAGTTACAAAGTTCGGTTTCTGGTGTACATTAAAGCATATATAAATAAATAAAAAAGTTACGAACCAAAACATGTTTTTTTGACATCCGGCTGTCTGAATTTCTCTTTGTGTAATTAAGAAAATCTGTTTCAGAAAGAAGAAATGTATTTAAAAAATTTATCAATTTGAAGAAATTTAATATTGACTATATTCTGCGTGAAAGCCGCAACAATCCTTTGGATACGAAGAGCACAGAATTGACTTTTTGTTTGGTCGAAGTGGCGGTGCTTGGGGGAAGCCTATGCCCAGCAGTGGACGTCTATCGGAAGGATGATGATGATGATGATATTCTGCGTTTTTCTGTATAAGTATAATGATTATGGCATTCTCTCTTTTTCTCATCTTTGATAGTAAAAGCTTTACGGCCGCCATGTTGTTTCTTATTTTTGCACTAAAAGTAGATATGTTTTAAAATAAAAATATTTAAGCCATTACATTTAAAAATAAAACATTCTAGACAAGTACTTACCCATAATGACCCACATATATGAGATAAACCGGCCAAGTGCGAGTCGGACTCGCGCACCGAGGGTTCCGTACAAACCTGTAGGTATCCTCGGTTTATGCGTAAGGTTTATGTTTATGAAATTAAATGTTTTTTTTTTGAGTTTTTGTATTTGAGTTAATTGAATGGAAGGTAAATTGCGATTTACGATTTATGACGTATTAAAAAAAAACTACTTACTGGATTTCGTTCAAACCAATTTTCGTTGGAAGTTTACATGGTTATGTACATCATATATTTTTTTTAGTTTTATCATTTTCTTACTTTAGAAGTTACGGGGGGGGGGACACACATTTTACCACTTTGGAAGTGTCTCTCGCGCAAACTATTCAGTTTAGAAAGAAATGATGTTAGAAACCTCAATACCATTTTTGAAGACCTATTCATAAATACCCTACACGTATGGGTTTGATGAAATTTTTTTTTTTGAGTTTCAGTTCTATGTATGGGGAACCCCAAAATTTATTGTTTTTTTTCTATTGTTGTGTAAAAATCTTAATGCGGTATACAGAATACATCTACTTACCAAGTTTCAACAACATATCTCTTATAGTTTCGGAGAAAAGTGGCTGTGACATACACGGACAGACAGACAGACAGACAGACAGACAGACAGACAGACAGACAGACAGACCAACAGACAGACAGACAGACATGACGAATCTATAAGGGTTCCGGTTTTTGCCATTTGGCAACGGAACCCTAAAAACAGCCGTTTTTTAGGGTTCCGTTGCCAAATGGCAAAAAACGGAACCCTTATAGATTCGTCATGTCTGTCTGTCTGTCTGTCTGTCTGTCTGTCTGTCCGTCCGTATGTCACAGCCATTTTATTCCGAAACTATAAGAGCTATGCTGTTGAAACTTGGTAAGTAGGTGTATTCTGTGAACCGCATTAAGATTTTTACACTAAAATAGAAAAAAAACAATAAATTTTGGGGTTCCCCATACATAGAACTGAAACTCAAAAATGTTTTTTTTCATCAAACCCATACGTGTGGGGTATCTATGAATAGGTCTTCAAAAATGGTAATGAGGTTTCTACTATCATTTTTTTCTAAACTGAATAGTTTGCGCGAGAGACACTTCCAAAGTGGTAAAATGTGTGTCCCCCCCCCCGTAACTTCTAAAATAAGAGAATGACAAAACTAAAAAAAATATATGATGTACATTACCATGTAAACTACCAACGAAAATTGGTTTGAACGAGATCGAGTGAGTAGTTTTTTTTTAAAACGTCATAAATCGTAAACCGCAATTTACCTTACATTCAATCAACTGAAATATAAAAATTAAAAAATATATATATTTTTAAACCGAAAATACCTACAGGTTTGTACGGAACCCTCGGTGCGCGAGTCCGACTCGCACTTGGCCGGTTTTCTCTATTTATACACACTCGCGTCTGTCGACCCAACTAATACGATTACAACTCGACGTTCATTGGGTAATGAAAGAACACCTGCTATGCTGCTGTTTGTACTATGACGTAGACGGGTGACGTCACCGCCTAGCTTTTATTGCCCGTAATGGAATTCTGTTATGTAATCTTTAGTGGAGGATTTGGTGACAATATTGTGGGAATAAATAGACGAGAATTTCTGACGTCACACAGATTCCATCTAAAGAGGCTACGCGGTCACGTATTTATTTGTATTGTATTCTTTTGTTTTCTCCCTATTTGATGTTTGGTTTCTTTGTTTTTTTTCTTCTATTAATAATATTCATACCTACGCTATCTTTACATAGTACAAAACAATGTTGCTACCCGCGTCTGTAGTCATAGATCTTTTAAACTACGCAACGGATTTTAATTCAGTATTCGTCAATGGACAGAGTGTTTTAAGAAGAAAGATAATAAGTACAATACGCTGGCAAACTCGCTGGCCAAAGTGAATTTATTTATATTAAAAAAAAACAAGTAATTAAAGCCTCAAATGTGTTAGTTATAATATTTCTTAATCCTGTGTGAACTTAACCTTATAGTTACATCCGAACTCCTTCTACAAGCTCAATACAGAGGTGAAGAGTTTGCAGCAGTGATTCACACACAAGCAGTTCAGTCTGCTCACGAAACACCACAGTATAATTTTGGGGCTGGTCCGCACCCTGTGCACCAGGGAAGCTCATATTTTTGCATCTTAGCATAGAAACAATCGAAACCAGCTTCAGCAAACACCTCTGATACGCTACAGAAACGAAACAGCCCCATCAACACCCAGAATTCATTGTTATATTGAATGCAAAAAGCGCTGTTCTACTTTTGACTGTACCACAAGTTGTACGTGTAAAATGAAGTGCAAAATGCTCGAAATAAAAGTTTTCTTTACTCCTCTAGAACAACGTGCAAACCTACGACAAAACTAATTTTATGGACATGGCAGTGGTAAATATACGATATATCAATAAAAAATATTGGCTCTGGTATCATTAACCGGGGAAAAAATAGAGTAATAAATTTGTATGGAACGACTATGGGACTGCGTTTCTTTTTAAAAGTTCGTACTCTAAATGTAGTAGTCTTGCGTATTATTTCAGACTGATATAATTATGTTGAAGTAATCTTTTCTCAAATCACGTTTTAATTTAAAATGCATGCATGAGCACCGTTCCTAAAATATGAGCTTAAATATACATATAGAAATCTTTGCTAAAAAAGGTAATTTACGAGTATATCTAGATGATTAATGAGACTTTTTGTTTGGCCTAGAGCTCTCTGAAGAACGTCGTTGAAGGTTTAAAACCTGGCAGGTACGGTCATAAACTTTTCATGGTATATTTTCTTTCATATTAAAATATTCGAATATTGTGAGAAAGAAACAAAGAAAGGGGTTGATAACTGAGATGTCGACTTATAAAGAAGTTTGAAAAAAGAAGACAATGCTGCGCCGATCATAAATAAAGAGAGAAGGTGATGATGATGAATACATTTTTTGTTTGAAAGAGCCTTGTTTGAGTGTTTGACCTTGATCATGCCTGAAGGAAAGCGATAGATAAGGTCAGTGATGGAACGAGCGTGCCGAGAACTCTCACTCTTTCTTTGAAAGCAGACCGGATAAATATGAAAACGAACAGATCTATGTGCGCATAATATATGTGGAAGAGAAGCGCTAAGACTGATCAGGACATCAACCAAGTGCGAATGGTGCCCGTAGTACGTCTAGTGGTCCGGTAGTGAAAAGGATGGTGGGATCAAGTCGTGGAGCTCCTACGCACAATCTCCGAAGTACAATCTGTAGAATACCGACAGGCAAGTAATATTACAAACTATTCCTGCACTGACTAATCGATTGTCTTTTGACACCTTACTGATCAAAGCGTACAAACGTACTTTTTTCTCCGTGTGAGTAGTACCAAGTGGTAAGCTATTGGATGGCGTATTTTGTCCTCCTCATGTGTTACCTTTTCAGTCAATCTCTCACACATGCCTTTACGCGTTTTCTAGACCTCTCTTGGCAACGACGTCCGTCTTCTGGCACCCAGTAATAATTCATACTGATCAATTCTACTGACTATTTGAAGCACCATTTTTCTCACGACAAAAAGGCTGGAACCCAGAACCAAAAAAAACTACGACGCAACCCCATTCCCATTTATTGCTAAATCGGTTACGCTCTGTTACTTTACAATGTAGCAAAAAAGAAAACGCTACAAGATTGTACCTTGGATCTGAGCCAAATGTCGCCTGACCCAATACTTTTCTGCGCTAAGTGTGCCGAACGTAGGAATATCGGCAATGTCGATTTACCGTACGAAGAGGAATAATCTTTATGGATTGTCACCCGTTTTCCGATAGCGAAATATGAGTTGCAAATACATACGTCATGCCAATGGTAGTAACGATAAACTATGGCTTAGCATCTTGGGTCTTGGCAATAAGCCTAAAACAGTGGCTGAGGTTAGAGAGAGAATGATGACTGAATTGATGTTAGCTGATAGCGTAGTAAGATTGGCACACACTGCTGATGCATAGAATTGTGTAGATACGACTAATAACAGTAGTTCTATCCACATAACCATCTGGATAGGTTGATTGATTTTATAAAAATATATCATTCTATATTAAAAAAATATAAGCAACTGTTTCAGCGGCTTTAAATAAGACTATCAAATTACATACACTCACCACCAATTGAAACCAGTTACCACCGATGTTAGTAGCACTAGTTGAGAATAAAACTTTGTATTGTGGACCGTTACCTAGAATAAGTTTATTTCATAATTTTATTTTATATTCCCATGTAAGTGTTTTTTTTTTTGTCGTTATGAATGAAATCAAATCAATCAAATCATAATATTTTATTTCACACTAGCTTCTGCCCGCGACTTCGACCGCGTTAAATTTCTTGTTCCCCCGACCCTTCCTGTCGCGTCGAATCGCCTACCCGTGCGATTTTCCCCGTTTTTGCAACATATTTAATTACTGCTCCGCTCCTCTTAGTTGTAGCGTGATGTTATATAGCCTATAGCCTCCCTCGATAAATAGACTACGCAACACAAAAAGAATTTTTCAATTCAGACCAGTAGTTCCTGAGATTAGCGCGTTCAATCAAACAAACAAACAAACTCTTCAGCTTGATATGAGAATAATTTAAATAAAATGCTTCATATCCGCATAAATACCTGCCACCTACGTGCCCAACTCAATTATATTTATTAGTAAATCACGTTATTATAGCTACTAGCTTCTGCCCGCGACTTCATCCGCGTCAAATTTTTGCTCTCCTGACCCTTCCCGTCGCATCGAATTGCCTGCCAGTTTTCGTCCATTTTTCGTTGCTGCTCCGCTTCTTTGATCTTAGCGTGATGTTATATAGCCTTCCTCAATAAATAGGCTACCCAACACAAAAATATTTTTTCACTTCGGACCATTTGTTCCTGAGATTACCGGGTTCAACCAAACAAACAAAAAATCCCTTCAGCTATATAATCTATATATATAAAAAATAGGTAATAAAGAAATTTATTTATATTTCCCTTGGTCACGCCATCACGCGTGAACGGCTGGACCGAAATCACTTTTTTTTTGTTGTGTTTGTTATTGACAGGAGAAGGTTCTTCTTATTATTTTTGTGTTTGGTAGCCTATTTATTGAGAAAGGCTTTAGGCTATATAACATCACGCTACGATCAAAAGGAGCGGAGGAGCAATGAAAAATGGACGAAAACTGGCAGGCAATTCGATGCGACGGGAAGGGTCACGGGAGCAAAAGTTTGACGCAGACGAAGTCGCGGGCAGAAGCTAGTATTATATATGTATATTTAGTATAGATTTAATATCAGTATCGAGATTAAAGTTTTTTATTTTCAATATAATGCAAAAACTTTTCTTTCCCAGGGCTGCGGGCTAGTGTCTCATTATAAAATAAACACATCATTCAGTGACACTGAAACCTGACCCCAACATACTTTGAAAAATATTCTCACAACATCTTACCATGCACAGTCATATTATAATAGAATTCAAGACTATAAATCAGAGCAAAATAATTTTCCGAGTACTCTGCAGTTATATCTTCCAGCACATCTTCTGTATAATTTATTAAAATGCACTTGACCGGTTTTTTGTCTGGAATGATTTGTAGTGTATTTGGCACCATTTTTCTGCAAAGAGACCTGATTTACATTTTGTTTGCTCAGTATTTTAGTCTGATATCTCGTTTAAGTCGTGATCCAGAGCAAGTTTTATTTAAAGGATTGAACAAGAGAAGAAATGGACAATGCTCACTGTATAATCTCATAGCGTTTTGGTAAATTTAGCCATAAAAACATCCAAAATCTCGGTTCTAGAAATTCAGAGGCATTCAGTTTTCAAAGCGTTTCATGTCTCTCGACTTTTAACCAGATTATAAAATGGGACTGACAGAAGCTCTTCGCTAGCTTATGTCAGCCAATGCATATCTTATATCTTTAAACGAGCAATTCTTGTATATATATATATAATCTGAATCTCGGAAACGGCTCCAACGATTTTCATGAAATTTAGTATACAGGGGTTTTCGGGGGCGATAAATCGATCTAGCTAGGATTCATTTTTATAAAATGTCGTTTTATTCGTGTTTTCAATGACCAAATTTATCGATAATCAACTTAAACATAAACGTATTATTTTAAACACAATTTACCAAAAAATACCGAGCAAAGCTCGGTCACCCAGATATTGTTAGCTGATACAATGTCACTTTGTCTAGGTCCCCTATCAAAAACTTTATTTCTATAAATCTAGGTGCTATTAACTGCCTATTACTTACTGAACTTTTTTGGTTCGCGTCCAATAAGTCATGATTGACTTAGTAAGCATAATTAGCCTAAAATTTTCCTCCTGTTGGTGAGACGGCAGGCCTTAATTAGTTGGTAGATGTCACAACATTTTTTTTTGTTTTAGAACTTTTATTGGTCTCCTTATGACATTTTCCTTCACCGTTTTGAGAACAGTGGTGATAAAATGCTACTTCCTATCCTAATAATATTATAAATGCGAAAGTTTGCATGTAGGGATGTGTGGATGTTTGTTACTCTTTCATGCAAAAACTACTGAACAGATTTGGATAAAATTTGGAACACAGTTAGTTTATAACCTGGATTAATACATAGGGTACTTTTTATCCCGGTAGTATGTTCCCGCGGGATATTTCCCGACCACCACGCGGGCGAAGCCGCTGGCAAAAGCTAGTGTAATATAAAGCGGCTGTCTGGGATCGAACCCATGACGTCGAATTACAAGCCGTTAGTCGTGGCTCTTACCACTGGCCCACCACTTGGTTGACATCGTCATCATCATCATTCATAATTCCAGCCAAAACGTCCACTGCTGGACAAAGGCCTCCCCCAATTTTGGGGAGGTTTTCCATAATCACCACGCTTGGCAGGCGGTTTGTTGGTCACAGTATGATGGTTAAATGCATAGAGAATGCTGCTGCCCATTCTCTAGTAAGTCCCTTAGTCGCCTCGTACGACACCCCAGAAATGGGGTAGTGCTATTCTTTATGTCCTTCACCACGCGGAACAACACGGAATTGCTTGACATGTGGGTTTCTTAACCTCGTATCATCAGGACAAGTTTACCAAATGAAAATACATGACATCCAAGAAGAAAACCTGTCAAAGTTAAACATGACTGCTCGAAACCTATCACCTTTCGTTACTTTACTCGTTGACCTGAATTGACTTCGGTAACTTCACCGAACTTTGGTATACAGGCAAACTTGTTGTTTTTCTTTCATGTCCAAACCACAAGCTCCTAATAAATAATTTGTTAGAGTTTGATTGGCCTCATTGGTTTTGAATTTACCTGTATTGAGGTTTTGAATTCCATTTTCCTGTCAAACAAAACTGAAATTGTATTTTGATTGGCAGGATTGTTGTGATTGGCGTCTGTTTTTATTTCTTTACGGGTTTGCTTCTGACTTCAGTCTCCAAAGATTCAAAGCGACGGATGAGGTCTAAAGAAAGGGACTTTGTCATTCGAGTTTTTATAGTAGATTCGTTAAAAATAAAATAATCATAAATATCACATATGAAAAATAATAATAGAAAAATAATAATGGAAAATAATTGGACGGTGATGTTGTTCGCGTCCGTAGGATCTACCTTTTACAACCCTACACGTACTCTCCGGGTGGTGCTAAACGAACAACAAAGCCGGTTCTCAGGCGGCGGTTAACTAACCTGACTCAGCAGCCCCAAAAGTATGCTTCAGCTGGAGGTAGGAAATGACCACCACAATCCGTTATCTTAGTCTAAAGACCGGGGACCTTGGCTTAACCGCCTGAGTCAAGAGGAAGATAACCTAAATAAAAAAATACCCCAATCCTACGGCGGAGACCGCGCCAAAAGGATGAATGGCTGAGGGCTTCAGTCACTAGCGCCAACCTTGATGAACATGGCGAACATCATTGTATATAGCCTTCTCACAGGAAAGGCGTCACCCTGTGAGCGACCACCCTATCGTCCTTACTCGTGGGAATCTTATGTGTGATTCAGTAAACCCAAGTAAAAACCACAAAACTTATATCCAGCAAGTCCTTCACAATGGAATTCTTGAACATCGACTTTGAGAATTTGAGAAAACAGATACAGACAAATCTCAAGCAAATCTCACAAATCCGGGAATGTCTCTAGTCCAGAAACAGCTACCCCCGGAATGGCAACGTGTACCAACAAACAAAAAGCGTAAAATACGTGAGTTTTCTCCTCCTCTACCCCCACCTACTCAATTAGGGAACAAATTCACTGGCCTACCACTGGACCCGGAGGACGATTCGGGCCCAAGTAGTAATCGACCAAATAAACCTCCACCGATCGTTCTTTACGGAATTAGAGGATGTTAACGAGCTTACTAAACTTATTGAATCAACAATTCCGACCACCGAATTTAGATTCAAGATCGTCAACAAAAATCTTCTACGTGTAATGGTAAACTCAGCGAACCATTACAAAAAAGTAATCGACTTAATTAGACAAAAAGGTTTAATAGGACACACTTTTACCAGAAAAGAAACGAAACCCTATAGAGTTGTTATAAAAAACTTGCACCACACAACACCTCATGAAATAATAGCGGATGAAATAGAAAAGACTGGGAACAAAGTCCGGGGCGAGATCATCAATGCGCGTTTTGGAGTCGATAAAAAACCTTCGAACGTATTCTTTGTTAACTTGGAGCCAAATGTTAACAACAAAGCCATCAAAGATATCCAGTACGTCTTTCACCAACGAATTAAAATAGAAGACCCTCGAAAATCAAAATTCATTGTACAATGCCAGCGATGCCAGCAGTACGGTCACTCCAAAAATAACTGCATGAGACCGTTCCGATGCGTTAAATGTGGTGAAGGGCATAGTACCTCAGATTGCCCCAAAAAAGACAGAAATACACCAGCCAGATGTGCTCTGTGTGCTAGTGACCACCCTGCCAACTATAAAGGCTGCCAAGTCTACAAAGAGATACTAGCCAGAAAAACCAAGCGAGCAGGTCCTAATATACGAACATATCGCACGACTAATACGGAAAGTCATGTTGCACCACCAACCAAAATGTCACCAGACTCACCATCTAACTCAACCTATGCCGGAATAACCAAAAGCGCCAGAAAACAATTTCAACCAATTAATTTGAGTGACAACAAAAATCACAGTCTACAAAGTACCTACTACTAAACTATAAACATTTATTACAACAACAGCTACATGAGGCTCAAAGTCAAATTTCAGAACTTCAGACTGTTCCAAATGAAATGCGTTGATTTTAAAGATAAGATCTTTTTATTTGCATATTTTATTAGAGCACAATGTGCGCCATGACACCGACAAAATTTCTAAGTACGAATATAAAGCAAGTCCCAAAAAATGTTGCCAGTTTATGGAACTAGAGATGTTACATAAAAAACACAAACATTGTCTATGATTATTAAATTAACTAAGTATAAAACTATAAAATGAGTATATGTTCATATGGACTTGAACATAGTTGGGCCAGGCCAAGAAGCAGAACGATATCCATAGGTCGCTGGTTCATATCCGGCTCGAAGGACCACTACGCATGTTCCAAATGAAATGCGTTGATTTTAAAGATAAGATCTTTTTATTTGCATATTTTATTAGAGCACAATGTGCGCCATGACACCGACAAAATTTCTAAGTACGAATATAAAGCAAGTCCCAAAAAATGTTGCCAGTTTATGGAACTAGAGATGTTCAATGACTACCTCAGAAGATCTCATGAAGGAATATGTGTTGGCGATGAATGTTCTGGTGAACTCACAAACGAACAACTGTGAGCAGTGTCAGTCACCATCCATCCTACCTACACCGGAGCATTCATTGACAACATGCAATATCACCTTAACGCAGCCCTGTGTTGATTTGCCACTTCCTGCTATTAACAGTTCCTATAAACAGTGTGTAAAAAATGATGTAGTTTTATTCTGTGATGAAATTGGAAAGGAGTTAGGTCACTTGTTGACAGATGAATATCCGGGACATTCCATAATAAATTACTGTATGCCCGGTTGCTCTTTATCTTATACCTTTAAACGAGCAATTCTTGTATATATATATATAATCTGAATCTCGGAAACGGCTCCAACGATTTTCATGAAATTTAGTATACAAGGGGTTTCGGGGGCGATAAATTGATCTAGCTAGGATTCATTTTTATAAAATGTCGTTTTATTCGTGTTTTCAATGACCACTTTATCGATAATCAACTTGAACATAAACTTATTATTTTAAACACAATTTACCAAAAAAATACAGAACAAAGCTCGGTCAACCAGATATTATACCTTTAAACGAGCAATTCTTGTATATATATATATAATCTGAATCTCGGAAACGGCTCCAACGATTTTCATGAAATTTAGTATACGGGGGTTTTTGGGGGCGATAAATCGATCAAGCTAGGATTCATTTTTATAAAATGTCGTTTTATTCGTGTTTTCAATGACCAACTTTATCGATAATCAACTTCAACAAAAACTTATTATTTTAAACACAATTTACCAAAAAATACCGAGCAAAGCTCGGTTATCCAGGTACTTTAATATTATGAAAGCTATTATAAAATGTAATTTTAACCAGGACACCACACTGTTAATTTTTATGGGAAATAGGGGAAATGTGAACAAAAGAGAATTGCTCCATTATTATAGAACATTGAATAATCTTAGTTTAAGGAAAATTGTGTTGTTCACATTCCCATATAGTCAAAGTTGGCCACAGGAAGAAAATAGGTTAAGATATGAAATAAATATGACATTACATAATTTAGCATTTAATAATAATCTATTTCATTTAATTGATACCAATCATTTTGTTGGCAAAAATTTGTTTTTGACAACAGATACATATAATATTGTTAAGTACTATCTCTCTAACTATCACAAAAGACAGATAGCTGTGTCGCTATCATATTTTCTTTGTATTTCAGCCAAGAATTTGGCTAAACAACTTGCTTCTTTTGAGCAATGCACTGACATGTTAAACTATTCTGCCAATGACTTGGCAGCAATTAGTGACATTAATTCTCATTTAAATTAGAAAGTAAGACAATAGAGGCTACCTCTTGCAAAAATGTAAGGATGGCAAAAGAAAAATCAAATAATAATGTAAATGAATTAAATAGTATCAACCTGGTGCATCAAAACATTCAAGGGTTTTTGAACAAAGATTTAGAAGTAGATTTATTCCTGAACTGTAACAATATAGATATTATTTGTATGACAGAACATTGGCTTATAAGCCACCAGTTCATGTTCAATTTTAGTAACCACCAGGTTGGTAGTTCGTTCAACAGAGTAAATGCCATACATGGTGGCTCATTAATTTTAGTTAATAACCAGCTTAAATTTAAAGACCGTACAGATATTGTGAGCCTCTCTGTTGAGCGAACAATTGAAATAGCCTGTATAGAATTGGAGCAGTTCATTGTATTAAGTGTGTACAGACCTCCTTCAGGATTGTATGATTGTTTTGAAAAGGTCATGGATGAAGTGTTACACAAAATCTTTAATTCAAATAAGTCCATCATCACTTGTGGTGACTTTAATGTTAATTTGTTAGAAAAATCTGGATTGTGCACTAAAATTATAAGTTTGTTTCAGTCATACAATCTTGCTAACCAATTTTTGGAGCCCACTAGAATAACTCCCACTAGTGCCACTTGCTTAGATAATATTTATACCGATGTTAAACCAATCCACAAAGAAATTATAACTTTATTAGACTCAGACCATTGTGGACAATTGATCACTATCCAAAATGTAAACAAAAAAGTAACTAAAAAAGATATCACTGTTAACCCAAAAACTACTAATCGCTTGGAAAGATTTAAAACTAAACTTTCGAGTTAACTACCACTTTTGCCCACTAATGATGACCCTAACGAACAATATAATAATTTTTTAAAAATGTATTGCACACAATTTGATAACACATTCATACCTAAGACATTATCGGTTAGTAGTAACGCATCTTTCAGTGACTGGGCCACCATTGGTATACATAAAAGTAGAAAACGACTTTATGAATTGTATGATGAACGGACATGTATAAACACTGTTGAATTTAATTTGTATGTTAAGAATTATTCTAAATTATTTAAAAAAGTTTGTAGTATTGCCAAGTCACATTATTTGAGTTCAAAAATAAAAAATAGCAGTAATGTAATTAAAATGACATGGAATATCATTAATAGCGAAACGGGAAGGTCATGCAATCGAAATAGTGATTACAGTCTTGTCATTGATAACAGTATAATTAAATTGGATTCTCAAGTCGCCGCGGCCTTTGAAAATTTCTTTGCAGAGATTCCCAAATCAATTACTAACTCTCTAAACTCATCACCGACTGCCGCAGAGTCCTTACTTAAAGAAAACGTGCCTGTATGTGATAATAAATTTCATTTCCAATATATCACCTCTACAGATATCATTAAAACCTTTCACTCGTTAAATATTAAAAAGACCGCCGATCTATGGGGTAATTCTGTGGAAATTGCTAAGTCTATTATAAATATTGTAGCACCTACTTTAGCTGTTATTTTTAATAATTGTATTGACCATGGTGAGTTTCCTGATCTTATGAAAAACAGTAAAATAATACCTTTGTTTAAATCGGGTAGTACATCAGACCCTACTAATTATAAACCTATTTCAGTGGTACCTACCTTTAGTAAAATTTTTGAAAAACTTATTCTAAATCAATTGCAACGATTTTTTAATAAACATAATTTATTACATAACAAACAGTTTGGTTTTACAAGGGGTCGTTCGACTACCGATGCCGGAGTTGAACTTTTAGGACATATTTATAATGCATGGGAGGAGAAGTGCGATGCTTTGGGCATTTTTTGCGATTTGTCCAAGGCATTTGATTGTGTTCTTCATGAAACATTGATCAGGAAACTTCACCACTACGGAATCCGGAACGCCTCTCTGGATCTTCTTACTTCGTACTTAAGTGATAGGATTCAGAGAGTTGACGTCAACGGAAAAAGATCACCTGGATCTGTAATTAGAATGGGGGTCCCCCAGGGCTCAATTTTAGGCCCATTTTTATGTATTATTTATTTTAATGATTTACCTTACCTCATAAAGGATAAACATGATATAGTATTGTTTGCCGACGACAATTCACTTTTATTTAAACTCAAACGTCAGCAACTAGTTACTGACAATGTAAATAGTGCCCTTGCAAATGTAGTTAACTGGTTTAATGTTGATAATCTACTTCTAAACGAGAAAAAAACGAAATGTATTAAGTTTACGATACCTTATGTTAGACAAGTAGAAACTAGTGTTCTCATAAAGAATGAAGAGTTGAAACCCGAAGATACCACAGTATTCCTAGGCATAACTCTGGATAGCAAGCTTCAGTGGGGCCCTCATGTAGAAAAATTGTCAAAAAAGCTTAGCTCTACAGCATACGCGGTTAGAAAAATTCGTGATTTAACTGATTTAGAGACAGCCCGTTTAGTTTATTTTAGTTATTTTCACAGTGTGATGTCGTACGGTATTCTATTGTAGGGGAAATGCCGCCGACATTCAGACAATTTTTGTTTTACAAAAAAGGGCAATTCGTTCAATTTATAAATTAAGTCCCAGACACTCCCTCAGAGATAAATTTAAAGAGATTAATATAATGACTGTGCCTTCTCAGTATATTTATGAAAATCTTTTGTATGCACATAAAAATATTAATCTCTTTAAAACATACAGTGATATCCATAATGTTAATACTGGAAACAAAAACAAATTTGTTATTCCTACAACCAGGCTCAAGAAAATAGGTGGCTCCTTTAGATGCCAATGTATACGTTTTTATAATAAACTTCCCAGCCTCATTCAAGAACTAAGCTTAAATAAATTCAAATCTTTTATAAAGCGGAAACTATGTCAAAAAGCCTATTATACTGTCAAAGACTATATTGAGGATAAAACTGCTTGGGACTGAGCTGCTCCAATAACTGCACTGAATGTTGATTTTATATATTATTTTGCTATTTTATTCTGATTTTATTTTGATATTTTTGATATTTTATTTTATATTTTTTTTCCTTTTTTACAGCTACATGTGTATTTACTATATGTACCTATTGTTTTAACTACTGTGAATTTGATGACTATGTGGGTCATTATTTTACTTTCGATTTTGGTCTGGCAGTTTGAGTAATTTGTGCGGCCTACCCAAATGTCCTTTCTTTGGTATTGTTCGTCGAATCGTTGGGCTCCTTAAGTTCCGAGTTGAGCTGCACGATTATTGACAAATGCGTGCACTGACTGGACAGGTCCACTCAAATCTGTGTGGTTAGTTCCTCTAAAGACCATTTCAGACAGCGACTAACATGGTCATCAAGTGATTAGACCGAGATCCTTTCCGGATTTTTCATATACACATTGACATTGATAAATTCTATTTATACAATGACATGAATATTTACTTTGTAAAGTATCATATTGTTTAATCGTTGTGAATGTGAAGACTGTGTGGGTATGTTTCTTCTTTTCTTTTATCTTTCTTTACTTGTCAAGTATGTTGTAATTATGATCTGGCAGGTTGAGTAATTTTTGCGGCCTACCCAAATGTCCTTTCTTTGGTATTATTCGTCGGATCGTTGAGCTTCTCAAGTTCTGAGTTGAGCTGCACGATTATTGACAAATGCGTGCACTGACTGGACAGGTCCACTCAATCTGTTTGGTTCTTTCCTCTTCTTACCAGGGATCTACACTTTAAGCAATGGGTGGACCAAAATGATTGCAGGCAGGCCAAGGAGGCTTTACCTACCATCGATGTCCGACTCACAAAACAGGTCCTTCGGCTAGACAAACGACAGCTGCGTATGGTTACAGCAGCATTAACTGGCCATGGGTCGTTTAATAAACATCTATTTGTCATAGGAGCTACAGACAGTCCGCTGTGCAGGGCCTGCATTGAGGACGACGAGACAGCAGCGCACGTGCTTCTAAACTGCCCGGCGATCGCCACATACAGGGCCAAGTACTTCGGTAACCCAGGTACCCTACGTGAGATAGTCAGCAACATCAAGGCGTTGCTGGCCTTTCTCGAGGAGCTGGGGTGGATCGAATAACCGATTTCCCACCCGTACGCAAAATACGCGCTCAGACGTGGAGTTGCGGAAACCAGCCCGTTCTACCTATTACCTATTACCTATTTTGGTTCTTTCCTCTAAAGACCATTTCAGACAGCTACCTACATAGTCTTCACATAATGTTACCAATATTATGTCTGGACTTTAAAAGAGACTGTGACCTCTGAGTTTGTTTCGGCCTTTCTTCTCAGAGTAGTCAGATAGGAAACGCCGACCTCATCTAGCTCAAAAAAATATTATTATTGACTTGTAAAAGTGTTTGTACAAACCTACTTACAGAAATAAAATCATTTATCATTTATTTATCATTTATCATTTACCACAGTAGAACAGATCCTGCTCAAGCAATCAGAGAAGATAGACCTACTCTTACAACAGATCAGCATACTGCTTAACCTCCTTACCACCATCATCCCAAAGCTTACTAAGTAGAAATGGCGTCACTTAGGGTTGCAACATGGAACATAAATGGACTATCGTCTAGCATAAATGAACGTGAAGCCCTGATTATTGCCAACAAACTAGATGTAGTCCTCATTTCTGAGTCGCATACTACCAGTAGAAGTAGTTTTCGTTTGAAAGGTTTCCAAATTTATCATACCTCTCATCCTGATGGAGGCGCTCACGCTGGGTCCGCACTGGTGATCAAATCCAGTCTGAAACATTATCTTCTTGAAGCCTATTCAACCAAACATTTACAAGCTACCAGTGTAAGACTAGAAGATTGCGCAGGACCGATTATCCTCTCAGCGATATACTGCCCACCTAAATACAAAATAACAGACAGTATGTTCTCTGACTACTTTAAAACTCTTGGCTGTAGATTTATGTCCGGTGGTGACTGGAACGCTAAACATACCTTTTGGGGCTCCAGACTAACTGTCACAAAGGGTAGAGAACTGAAGAACTGCATCGATCGACACCAGTATCATCCTATGTCTACTGGAGCACCTACTTACTGGCCTACAGACCCTAGGAAGGCGCCCGACTTGCTAGATTTTTTCATTTCCAAAGGCATAAGCACTCTCTTTACTTATATTGAACCCAGCCTGGATGGATCGTCAGATCATACTCCAGTATTTCTAACAGTGTCCTCAACTGTAATGGATCGCGAAGAACCCACCTCATTACACAATAGGAAAACTGACTGGGAAGGTTTTCGCTCATATCTCGTAGACCACGTTAACCTGAGAATTTCACTGAAAACAGGTGATGAAGTTGAAGAAGCTTGCAAACACATCTCAAACACCATCCAGGTCGCAGCATGGCTTAATACCCCATCGCTAAATAAAATGTCCGACCCCAAGATGACCCAGCCCTTAGAAATAAGAAACATAATAGCCGAGAAACGGCGTCACAGACGGATCTGGCAGTCGTCGCATCATCACTCAGACAAGTACCTACTGAACAAAGCAATAAAATGCCTGAAACTAACTCTCGAAGAACACAACAATAACAGCCTCAAAAAAACTCTACAATCGCTGACACCAACTGCACGCGGAGAAAATTCTCTGTGGGAGGCCTCCAAAGACTTAAGTAAACCCCAGCAATCATCTTATCCTGTAAGATGGCAGTCGTCTTGGGCCCGCACGGATCACGATAAAGCGGAGGCTTTTGCTGCGCACCTCAGCCAGGTTTTCAAACTAAACGAGGGTAACGACGTTGACGACCTGGACACCATACTTATGCAAGATATCCAAATGTGCCTACCTATTAAGCCAACGTCGCCAAGAGAAGTCGCGAGAGAAATCAGGTTACTGAATCCCAATAAGGCACCGAGATTTGACCTGATCACTCCAAGAACCCTTAAAGAGCTCCCAAAGAAGTGCATGACCTTTTTGGCCTGCTTGATCAACGCCACCTTTAGGCTCTCCCATTTCCCGAATCTATGGAAGGTCTTCGAAATAATTATGATCCATAAGGACGGTAAACCACCGCAAGAGTGCGGATCATATCGTCCCATAAGTCTTACCCCAGTCCTGTCGAAGCTATGGGAAAGAATTTTTCTAAAAAGACTCGGGAAAGCAATGAACGAGCATGAAATAGTACCCAGGTTGTTGTACATCAGTTTGGTTTTCGTAAAGCACACTCTACTGTCGAACAGGTACATCGCGTGTACCATTGTGTTAGACAATGCTTCGAGAACAAAAAATATTGCTCCGCCGCATTCTTGGACGTACACCAAGCCTTTGATCGAGTCTGGCACAGGGGCCTGCTCTATAAAATTAAGGAAAAATTACCACACTCTTTCTTTCACATCCTTGAATCCTATCTTTCCGACAGGCTATTTCGCGTTAAGCAAGGGGATGCTAGATCCTCCTTGATTCCCATTGAAGCTGGTGTGCCCCAAGGGTCGGTGCTTGGCCCGGTCCTGCACAATGTCTTTACCTCAGATCTGCCAACCTCCGATGATGCTACGGTTGCCACCTATGCTGACGACATTGCTTTTCTGGCTGTGGATGATGACCCTGTGAAAGCTAGTGAAAAGCTTCAAAAACTCTTAGATGACACTTCCGATTGGCTTCAAAAATGGCGTATCCAAGGTAGTGCGCAGAAATCCTCCCATATTAGCTTCACTCTAAGAAAAGGAGACTGTCCTCCGGTTCACTTAAGACATAATATACTACCTCAAACCGATTGTGTGAAGTACCTCGGCTTTCTCTTGGACAGACGCCTAACCTGGAAGAACCACATAAAGGCCAAACGAGACCAAGTGAACTATAAATTTCGAAGTCTGTATTGGATGCTAGGCAGAAACTCAGTGCTCTCCCTGGATAATAAACTTCTAATTTACAACTCCATTCTGAAACCCATATGGACGTACGGTATTCAAATCTGGGGAGTTGCCAGCAAGAGTAATGTCACATGCCTGCAGAGTGTGCAAAACAACATATTGAAAAATTTAGTAAACGCTCCATGGTTTGCGAGGAATGACGAAATACATGAGTATTTGAACATTGAAACAGTAATAATAATAATAAGCTGGCAACACCGTGAACAAGACGTGACACATTTCGAATAGATATAATTTAAATAGTAAAAATATTTTTGACCCAAATTTATAATAGATTTCGGTTTTACAGTGAACCTAGACCTAAAAATATTACAATATCATTATTAAAAAGAGACTATATGGCAGCAAAATGAAATAAATCCAACCAAAAACTACAGGATCGGGGGTGACATGACAGATGTCATCCCCGAACTACAATAATAAATTAAAAAATGAAAAAACCATGACGAAATGTTAACAAGATCAGCGGCTCGTCGCGCACGCCCACCACCTCCGGACTCGTCGCTCAGCTCCGCCTCGCCGCCGCCAGTACCTAGCCCCACTGCGGGCGTTGTGAAGACACCGGCCGTGGCAGTTGCGTCGAGCTCGAGTGACGAGTATTTCTCTCCGCCCACGACGCCACCACCTGCTCGTCGACGGGGAGGACGCCGGCCGCCGGACGGCTTAGGACCTCGAGGCCCACCGGCCTCTGATAGGGTCCCAGCTCCCGGCGGAAGTGTGCAGCGCATGAGATGGACACAATCCATCAATGAAAATGTCATGCGCTCATACTATGGGGCTACAGAGGGGGGAAACAATCTGACCGCGTACCGTGTTCGGATGCTCTCTCTGTTTCAGGTACTTGAGCCAGCTGTCAACGTTTCGGCACAACGACTGTCGGATCAGGTGCGGGTCATCCAAAGTCATCGTATGTTGGATGACACTGTACTTGATCGCTTGCGTAATGAAATGCGGAGTAGCCATGTTATCGCCCCCACGCCGCAGACTGCTGCAGTACCAGCGCAGCCTACCACAACTTGTGCTGACGAGGGATGGGATGACAGGGCTACAAACGTAAGTACCCATTGCAATGATGAATTGAGGAGCGCTTTGGAGTGTGCGATTCAGGAATATCGGTTCATGACTCCCGAACTTAGACCACGCTTACCTCGTTTGCCCATGCATAACAAAAATAGGGCACTGGTGGCGGCTTTGGATTCGCAGTTGTCAAACTACTTTGATGACTGCGAAGACCTCAAAGATACTCATTCGATTCTGTACTGCGCGGCTGTAGCTGCATGTCGTGTAGCTCACGTCAAATTCCCTGATGACTCTAGAGCTACACGACCGAAACCAGCCGTACCAGCTTGGCAGTGCAGAGTTGAGCGTAGACTTCCTGAAGCAGAAAGTATATGCATGGGCAAACCGTATACGTAGGTATAAGCGGCGAGTGGACCGATATACTCAGAACCGCACCTTCCAGAGTGATGAAAGGTGGGTTTATAGGGCTTGGGAGCGACCGGTCCAAGGTGTGGCGGACGCGCACCTGCCGGATAATGATGCCATGTGTTCTTTTTGGCGCAGTATCTGGTCGGTACCTGTCAGTCACACCGAAGGGGATTGGGCTCGAGAAGTCGAGCGAGCCTGCGATCCAATACCAGAAATGGGGGCTGTTACCATCTGCCCCCAAGACGTAGCTCGTGCAGTCCGTCCATTGCCCAATTGGAAGTCTCCAGGGCCGGACGGGCTGCACAACTTCTGGATCAAATGGTTCATTGGATCGCATGCTCACTTGGCGGCTCAGTACCAGACTGCATTGGAGTCTGGTTCGCTACCCCAGTTCCTAACAACAGGAATTACCCACCTGCTCCACAAATCAGGTAGTACCGTGGAACCCAAAAATTATAGACCGATCACGTGTTTGCCGACGGTCTATAAAGTTCTTACATCCATTCTGAGAGCTAAAATGTACAATCATATTGACACCAACTCCATCATGTCTGTCTCTTAAAATGGATGTAGGAACGGGTCTCGCGGTAGTAAGGAGCTGCTCCTCATTGATATGGCCATTAGCCAACAGGTTCGCCGTTCCCGAAAGGATCTGTCGACATGTTGGATAGATTATAAGAAGGCCTATGACTCGGTGCCACATACATGGCTCAAGAGGGTGCTGGAGTTGTATAAAGTTGATGCAACTCTGCGCACCTTCCTGATTTCATGTATGGGGCAGTGGAGGACGGTCCTTCGCTATCCAGGATGTTGAAATATCCAAAGGAACAGCGAACCGATAAGGATCGAGCGAGGCATATTTCAGGGTGATAGTTTGAGTCCGCTTTGGTTCTGCTTAGCCCTGAATCCTCTGAGCACACTGCTTGAGGATTCAGGTATAGGCTATCGGTTGAGGAGAGGTGGTCAGGTTATATCTCACCTCCTTTACATGGATGACCTTAAACTCTTTGCTCCCAACAATTTTCAACTAATGGAGCTACTGAAGGTAACTGAAACCTTCAGTAGCGCCATCAGGATGGAATTTGGTGTGGACAAATGTGCGGTCATGCATGTAAAGCGAGGGAAGATTGTGGAATCCGCGGGAACCGAACTCTCGGATTCCATAAACCTCCGAGCCCTCTCCGCATCCGAAACCTATAAATATTTGGGTATGTCGGAAGCGTTGGGCATCAATGTTACTGACATGAAGCAATCGTTGAAGGAGCGCTTCTTTGGCCGCCTGAAGAAAGTATTTAATAGTTTTCTATCAGGCGGAAACAAGGTGCGCGCCTTCAACGGTTGGGTCATGCCGGTTTTGATGTACTCTTTCGGCATACTCAAATGGACTCAAACCGAACTAGACGCCCTGGATAGGAGGGTCCGTACGCTGCTGACTGCATATCGAATGCATCACCCACGGTCATCGGTAATGAGGCTGTATATCCCGCGAAAGTGTGGAGGTCGAGGCTTTTTAAACGCTAAGACTCTCCACAATCGCGAGATATGCAGTCTCAGGGAATATTTCCTAGAAACCGACGTGGGGATGCATCGAGATGTGGTGGCGGTTGACAAGGGCCTCACCCCGCTCTCCTTGGCTAACGAGAACTGGCGCAAACCTGTAATACTTGACACCAATGAACGCATGGAAGTATGGCAGAGTAAGGAGCTCCACGGACGCTTTTTCCGGGCCCTACATGGACCCGATGTAGATATACTAGCGTCCGTAGCCTGGCTGCGTTTCGGTGACCTCTTTGGGGAAACCGAAGGTTTTGTCTGTGCAATTATGGACGAAGTTATGATGACGAACAATTACCGGAGATTTATTGTGAAAGACGGCACGGTTGACATCTGTCGGGCATGCCACCGTCCAGGGGAATCAATTAGGCACATAATCTCCGGGTGTTCTCGTCTAGCTAACGAAGAATACTTGCATAGACACAACCTAGTAGCCAGGATTATCCATCAGCAACTTGCTCTGAAATACAGCCTTGTGGAATCAGAAGTGCCGTACTACAGGTATGTGCCCGACCCAGTTCTCGAAAATGGAAATATCACATTGTACTGGGATCGATCCATCATCACTGACAGGACTATTGTAGCAAATAAGCCTGATATAGTGGTGGTGGATCGAGTAGAGCGGCGCACAATGATTGTTGACATAACGGTCCCACATGACGAGAACCTCGTGAAAGCTGAGAAAGATAAGCAGATCAAGTATCTTGACTTGGCTCGCGAGGTTGTCGACATGTGGGATGTGGACTCAGCAATCATTGTGCCGATAGTCGTCACTGCCAATGGCTTGATAGCCAAGAGCCTCGATCAACATCTAAAGAGGCTCTCGTTAGGCAGCTGGGTCAAGGGCTTGATTCAGAAAGCGGTACTTCTGGACACGGCTCGCATTGTCAGGAGGTTCCTCTCTCTGGAGCCCTGACCGCCGGTAGCTTGGACCCTGTTCCCGATACCGGTGGGCTACTATTTTTTATATTTTTAAATGTTTTTATATGTTTCTGTACTAATATTTAAAAATATAATTTATAAGAGTTTACAAATTAATAAAGGAAATAATAATAAAAGCCATGGGTAGCTTGTGGCGAGCTGTTGGGCAGTAGCGACCCCACGGACCCTATCTCCCGGGAGAATTCTTGTTCCTCATCTCTGGCTTGCCTTTATTGGCCGGCTGGAGTGAACACTGACGAGAATCAGAGCTCCCACCTCATTCTTGCCTTTATTGGCTGGCTTGAGTGGAGATTCGCAAGAGCAAACGTGCTCGGGGAAAGGAAGTATTCCAGTAAGTGCTCGTAGGGACATGACCATCTTCCGGGCTCTGGGATTGTTCTGAAAGCCTTGGAATACCTCTCCACTTCTCAAGCACCTCAGGAAGTGTTGCCCCCTTGTCGCTACGTCACTATGTGCTAGCGACGTTTTCCGGGGGCCCATTATTGAGTGTGCAAGTCACCCCCTGCCTTTTTATCCGTGTATACAAAAAATTGATCAGGCAGGGGCCATAGTCCTTCCATAGTTGCGGTTACCAATCCACTATAGCCATCCAAACCCATAGCCTAATTTGCTTTGTATCCATATTCTGTAATAGTTCTGCTCCAACCGGGAATTGTCCTTGGGTGCACTTGCATAGTGCATACAGGGATAATCGTCGGTTGGTGCCCCCTCATCATTTAAAATTATCTAAGGGGCCTCTGCGAGTTGGCTTCGGCCCCTCGTAAGCCTTCCAAAAGACCGGGATTCCAGAATCCCGAGATTATGTTGACATATACATAATAATAATAATAATGCGGCAGGGGCCATAGGCCTTCCATAGTTCTTGGTAACCAGTCCATTTTAGCCATCCATATACATAGACCAACATCTTTGTTTCCATATCCTGCAATAGTTCAACACCAAACGGAGGTTGTCCTTGGATGCACTTGCACAGTGTATACAGGGATAATCGTCGGTTGGTGCCTCACTCCATCTAAATTGTCTAAGGGGCCTCTGCGAGTTGGCTTCGGCCCCTCGTACGCCTTCCAAAAGACCGGGATCCCAGAATCCCGAGATTATGTTAACATAATAATAATAATAATATTCCACAACTATCACACAACGCCATCTAGTCCCAAGCTAAGCAGAGCTTGTGTTATGGGTACTAGACAACTGATAAACATACTTAAATTTTTCTAAATACATACATATTATAGATAAATAGAGCGACTCAGAAATAGAGCGCTATAAAAAACACCATATTCAACGTCTTACAAATCACCCCAATCCACTTGCTTCTGGATTATTATTATAATGCCAATGTGGTTAGGAGATTAAAAAGAAACCACATACTCTGAATTGACAGCAATGCATCGGCCTGCTGCTCAATAAACTGGTCGCTAGTTTTTAATAAATAAATAAATATCTTTGGACAACCAACACATCATTGTCTGATCCCAAACTAGGCAGAGCCTGTACTATGGTAACCAGACAACTGATAAACATACTTATATATTTCTAAATACATACATATTATAGACTAGCGACCCGCCCCGGCTTCGCACGGGTGGACATTTATTTTTTAAGCTCTCTGAAAAATAATTTGTTTTGTATGTATGTTTTTATAGGTTTTTTATTCGTGTTACATTTCTTTGTTCCGTAAGATTCCTTGCGCGTGCTCGTGACAGTCTGTCTCTATTTCCAGCAAGGCGCTGTGAACGTTCGGCGCTAGATTGTCGTTGGTGTACCTGCGACGATCTTACATTCTGCTCCGCAAGGCGACGTGAACGTTCATCGCTGGTTTCTCTAGTGCATGCTCGTGAAAGTTTATCTCTATTTTCAGCAAGGCGCTGCGAACGTTCACCGCTAGATTCTCTTGCCCGCGACTGTGAAACGTATTCTCTTTGACTTGCGAGACGTTCAGAATTTTCTGAAGAAGATTCCCCATTGCGACGTATTTTTGCTAATCTCGCTTGGGAAGTACTTTCAGATAGCTGCGATCGTTTCTTTTTAGGCATATTGTTTATCTTGGGTTTATGTTAAAAAAAACCCTACCTATCGTCAGACGAAAATAAATACCAGTTTTTCGAAAATAATTCGAATTATTTAAGAAATATTGAATGAAATTATTTATAAGTATTTTTGAAAAGAACTTTTGATAATGAGTATCTAAATTGTAGTTCCGAAATCAATTTTAATAAGTGCATTAATTCAGTAAATTTACTCGATTTGGCCGCGTCCGCTGCGTAGAGAGCCGACCGCGCGAGTGAGCCGCGCGGCAACCTGCTTCATAGATGCGACACTATCATTCATTTTAATACCAATTACAATTTTAAATTCGTAATATCTTTTGAATGCATTGTCCGATTGGAATAAAATAAAAAGTAATTTATAGCTATTAAAACAATCTTGCTCAATAAATAGTTTATTTGGATAAGGATTAGTATTTGACGATAATATGATCAATAAACATAGGCTAATAATTTTAATTACTTTTATTCTATGGAAAAGTGGTTATAATGGCTAAAATATAAATGTTTGGTTTATACTATCCCGGACTTTTTTGTAGGCATTATTGAGTTCTACAACTTTTCTATAGAAGTCAACCATACATCTCTAACCATTTAGGCAGCGTTCGCGAGAATCGTTAACGTACGGCAGTTTTTTCGACGCCTTACTCCACAATTTTCACTACCATGAAAAATCCTATCTATTTTCCGGGATAAAATATAGCCTATACGGATTCGAAAGAATTCTTCTAAGTAATGGTAAAAGAAATTTTGAAATCGGTTCAGTAGTTTTTGAGCCTATTCAATACAAACATACAAAAATACAAAGGTTTCCTCTTTATAATATTAGTATAGATAATAATACTCATGCTTCGAAGAGCACGTTAAGCCGTTAGTGGATATTTGACAGTCGTTCCCGATCATCAGAAGCCCAAAAGTCTGACGACAACCAGTCTTATTAAGGGGTATCGTGTTACTCAGCAATTGTTTGTGGACGTCTGATTGGCAACCGCACCCGGTTCATCGTAATCAGCTACATCCAGTTAGACTGTTAACCAACCTCACAGAGTTGGAAATGACTAGGTAGATGATAACAGAGTCTTTTTATTGTTATTAGCAAAACATAGCCTTAGCTTTGCATAAGTCTTCTTTACACCTGAGATTTTTGTCTACGAAAATTACTTTCAAAATCTTGCAAAGGAGACTAGATTGTGATAAAGCCCTAAAGATTTGAGAATACATAAACCCCACATTCGGTTAGGAAAAGACTTGTTTCTTGCTAAGTGTGGGAAAATGTATAAGTCAACAAAATATTTTAGAATTTTGTAGGCCGTAAATTGGAACGATTTTAAATTTAAATATACCTACTCGTTTTGTACATGACATTTATTTAGTTTAATGACACTGTCTTTTAGGATTGTTATATTTACGACACAAATATTGGTCAAGTTAGCATTAGGTAAGGTTTCCTTTATGCGTTCGTGGAAGAGCCTCATTATCAAAATAATATGTATTACTTGTGATCTCTGTATACAGGCTTATTATTTATATAAATAAATTAAATTGAATTGTATGTTTGTAATGTCAAAATAACAGCGTGTTACTAAATGTATAAGAACGTTTTTGTAGTCAGAAATTGTGTTGTTGGATAAATCCAACTATACAATTTGGCTTTCTGTTGCATGTTTGTTCCGGCTAATTTCCAAAACGGCTGGACCGATGTTGATGGGGCATTTTTTGGTAGATAGCTAACGTTATGTGGAGTAACATAAGCTTAATTTTTGTTCCAGTAATATATCCTGTGTTGCTGTGTTGTTGTTGTTGAAGCTTGGGATTATTTCTGTTACCCACGAGGTGAATCTGCGGACACACCTACATTACAAAATTTCCTTCCATAACAAAACAATAAGGTTTGTATCTTCCACTATCTTAGAATGCTGTGTCAAATATTAGATACAGTTTCGTATAAAATTGCATAAAATTCAACATGAATTTATGAATTCTTAAGATACGAAAACGAAACGTTTACATGAATGTATTGAGATGTAGATTCTTCTTCCTTTACATTCGCTACGGATATTACAATATCGTAAAGTTAAGTTTTATTAGCAGTGAACTAGAAATTATTGGCCCTATATTCCGTAGAATGTATAAATATTGATTAATATTGGCTGAAGAATCAATTTTAAAAGAAATGTCAAGCTGTTTTTCTGAGTTCCCTTAGGCTTATTTATTTAATTAAAACGGTTTACAATCAATTACAGAAATTAAAGACACTGTAGGTAACACATGGACAAAAATAAAATAATATTGAAAAAATAAATAAAGATAACGTTAACAACACTTTCATACATCTCGCAGTACTTCTGACATGCCGATAAAATCTTCGTCCATTCGTCCGCAAACAGATCGTTTGTTGGATTAGTGTCGTTGGATCAGAGTACGTGGTACTGGGGACTTAGCACGCGCAACGGTACGACATGGAGGCACGGCAAATAGCCTGTGCTTTCTGCCGCGGCAGTAATTTTCTGGGACAAAAAAACGAGCCAGCACAGAATGAAGATCAGGCACAGGGCTAGTTTTTCAAAGCTAGAACCTCGGTATACTATCCTGGCTTAGCATTTGCTAGTGCTGTTAACATATAATAATATAATAATAATTATTATATGTTATTATTATAAGTGCTGTTAACATACTACCGGATAATTTTAAACGTCCGTGAAGTAAAATGAACAGCATTTGTAAAATCGAATACTAGCTTTACCAGCCACAAGAAGCTAGTACAAAACAAAAGATCGTGAAATCAGAAGTGAGAGTACTACTACAAAAATAGAATTCCATCTTAATTAACTATCCTAACTTGCAACGCTAATTGGCTTACTTTCTCACTAGCTTAGTAAAAATGTCTACCTATATATTGTACCTATTTTACTCATTGTTTGCCGTCAGCGCCGATTGTCACTGGAAACCAGCGCTTGGGCTCTGTCTCGCATAGGGTCGCAGCTTTACGCTGAGCGACAGCTATTTTGCGTCGATGTGACGTGTGTTTTACCCCAGGTTTTTAGTCTTACCGAATGCAGCTGACCTCCACTGCCCAGGTACAGGGTAATACCCCCTTGATACCTGTAACGACTGCGAAAGATCTACGAATGACGGCCGGAACCAACGGCTTAGTAAAATATTGTAAATAAATTGTTTATTAATAATAAGGGACAAAAAATATTTACAATAAATACGTTAAACAATTAAAATAGAGCAGATTTGCTCATTTGCCTGAACTAGGTAGAACCTGTGTTTCAGGCTACAAATGCACAATTTTTTAATGTAATAAATTAACAATTTGTAGTAATAACTAAAATTAAAACTTAGGTAACAAAAGCACAATTTTTTAATGTAATAAATTAACAATTTGTAGTAATAACTAAAATTAAAACTTAGGTCGCAAATCAAATTACACACCGCTAACACATAGCGGTGTGTAATTTGATTTGCGAGACACAGAATAATCTCCATATGTAATGGATGCCCACACATATATGCTTTACATTAGAGCGGCCTTTGGAGCTGTCATTATATAACCAAAAAAGTGCTAGCATTCGATAGTACAAAAAACTGGCCAAGTGCGAGTCGGACTCGCGCACCGAGGGTTCCATACAAGCCTGTAGATATTCACGGTTTATGCATAAGGTTTATGTTTATAAAATTATTATTATTTTTTAATTTTTATATTTGAGTTGATTGAATAAAAGGTAAATTGCGGTTTACGATTTATGACGTATTAAAAAAAAGTAATTACTGGATCTCGTTCAAAATAATTTTCGGTGGAAGTTTACATGGTACTGTACATCATATATTTTTTTTAGTTTTATCATTCTCTTTAGAAGTTACGGGGAGGACACACATTTTACCACTTTGGAAGTGTCTCTCGCGCAAACTATTCAGTTAAAAAAAAAAAATATTAGAAACCTCAATATCATTTTTGAAGAGCTATCCGTAGGTACACCACACGTGTGGGTTTAATGAAAAAAAAAATTGAGTTTCAGTTCTGAGTATGGGGAACCCCAAAATTTATTGTTTTTTTTTTCTATTTTTGTGTGAAAATCTTAATGCGATTCACACAATACTATCTACTTGCCAAGTTTCAATAGCATAGCTCTTATAGTTTCGGAAAAAAGTGGCTGTGACATACAGATGAACAGACAGACAAACAGACATGACGATCTAGAACGGTTCCGTTTTTTGCCATTTGGCAACGGAACCCTAAAAAAGTATATAAATCCTGTCCATTTTAAGCCAACACTAAAATAATAGAATCAATCAATCTAAAAATGATTTCCCACCAAAAAAAAAAGATCAGGCTAGCGTAATGAACACGTTTCAACCCTACCTCACCAACCGCATAATAAGTGACGACACTCATTAAAATTCAACATTACCTATTAAAATTATAAACTGCAGAATATAGTGCAAGTGACTCGCTTCAGTGTGAAGTTCCATTGAAGCATGTAATGCGAACGGAGCGGTGTCTCTACGGGTTACAAGTACGGACATGTCAGGAGGGCGATGACCTGGACTGACGTATGATCGTGAGAAGGGAGGAGTGGACTATTTATCTAGACATTATGGAGAAAAGATACCTACGTCATACTCTTTTAGCGAAGGGAAGCAAAACCACTGCTCCGCATATATTATTTTCGCATAATGCGACGAAATGAAATAGCAGAATATTTTGTCGAGATTTGGCAAGTCCAACAGAAAGTTGTGTATAATAGTTATTAGAAACATTTTTTTTTTCAAACTTACTTTAAAAAGGTAAGTAGTAAATTATCTTTTTTACATGCTTTATATTAGCTTCACTTGTATGTATGTTTGTTTGTAACCGACTCCTTATAGCACGATTATGACCCACTTTAAACGACCAGATTTCATTTAAACTCTGTAGACTTATCGAGGACCGATGGCAATACTATAATTTCATAAATTTGTGCCATTCTCCTTGCCAGGGTTACCAGGACAGCAAAAAAAACGGTCTTCGAAAACTACGCTGACATACGTCACAAAATTTGAAACACCCTAAAAAATAGAAAATAAATAATAAGCTTTTTAAGGATTTTTTTTTAAATTGATATCAGGCTCCTCACGCTTTTTTCCCATTATTTTCTACTTTTTAATATGGTTTTCTATGGAAGCGTGTTTTTTAGTTTTTCTTAAACTATTATTTATTTAATCAATTATTTCAATTATCTACACATTACACTTTGTAAAATGGATGTATAATAAAACACCCTTATCGAAGCGCCGTTTGTTTTCCCTCTTCAGTTGCGTATGCCAGGGCCACGGTAACTCTTTCGAATAAATCCGCAACCTTGGCAGGACACTAGGTCTTCCTGGGAACAGAGATATTGAACATGGACGTTCCAACATTTTTTATGTATTTTGAAGTGAAAACTTCTTTAGCGCCGTTGGTTGTGATTTGAAACTCAATGAAACGAAAAAGCGACAGTAAAAAGAGACAGATATAGACACAGGAAATATATGACGTCATGACCATGGACGAAAGAAATATGGATACGGCAAATATTGTCACATCTGAAATTCAAAAAATTAAAACACATTAAAACCGTTTTATGTACCTGTACATATTAGAATTTAATCAAAAATGTTTTATTTACTTGTACATATTATTATTTGAAGTCCATTATCGTACCTATATATTATATAAATACGGGAAAAAAATGGAAACTAAAAAATAAAAGAAAATTATAATTGCGATGGCATGACGAACAGTGATGCTGGTGATGGAGGCACTGGTAATGCCGGCCCAGGCAATGGCCAGTCACTGTCCATAAACCTGGAACAAAGCAGTGTTGTAGTACCTGAATATTTAAAGATAAATGGAAATTAGAAAAGTCCGTAAGTTACTAACATTGCCAGTGGCTGCAAAATCATGTTAAGTGGTGGTAGTGGTGCCCTTCCACCACCCCGCGTCTTCTGGCATGCGAGCTGGAAAAATACAAAATTTCAGTTGCATTAACAGTAACATTACATAGGTACCTACATGCGTGTCCAATCGCCTCTTTTTTTAAGTCGCTTAAAAACAAATCACCCAAAAATTTTGCCATTCAAATGTATGTACGGAAGTCATATCCACACATTTCATAATCCGTGCAAAACACAATAAAAATGGCGATTTTGGTGTCACGTGACCTCAAATTCGCGGTTCAACAACCGAGTTCCTTCATCTTTTTAGGTTGCGTATTTTTCATTACAGTGTTACGCGAATATCTTAAATTCATAATAACAATAATATAATACATAGTAACCTAAGTAACATCAATAGTTTGTTATCAATAGTAGAATTATTACTCGTAATACTGCGAAATCCGACGCCGGCCGCGGAAAAATGGCGGCAAAATGGATAACGATGTTTGTTGAACTAACTATTTACGTGCAAATCTTTGTCAAAAACACAATCCTGGCAATAAAAACTGTATTTTACTTACCTGTCCATCTTACGTTTCAACAAAAACACTTCACACACACAACTTTGCACTTAAAACTTATAATCGTACGGATCACCGCACTCATCGAAATGTTTATGTCAAACTGTCAACCTTCGAGTTGGCGCGTTCCAGGGCGATTATATTGCATTGTCCGTCTAGGTATTGTGTACTCACTCGTCCATGCATGACCATCATAAATGCAGATTATTAATGCTAAAAACTGTAAAAATGAAATTCCGCCGCTAATCGGTGAACCATCGCGACCAATCGCGTCTGACAGATAGAGTTATTTTTGCGATTAAGATACTTCCTCGTTTTTGCAGATGAGAGGCGTTTGTGCGCGCACGCATTTGGACAAATAGACATTTGACATCGTCTCATTATCTTGAAGCCAAAATTGTAGAAGGTTTCACTTCTACCACGTGTGAATTGTAAACATGGTTTTTTTTTATAACTATGGTACACTCTAGTTTTAAATTTTAATCCTTTTAATACTCCCACTATCCTTGTACCGTGTTTTGCATTCATAAGCACAATATTTGTGTGCGTTACGTTGCACATTACCGTAAACAGCGAATTTCCAGAAAAAACTGAATGTCTTAATTTATAAACACAGACTGAAACAAATTTTTAGACGTTTAAGAAACAAATTTGGACGCCGAGCTACATGTGTATATAAGTGATTAAACTATGACTAAAGTGCTTAAAGTAAATAAGAAACTGTGGTATTAGTGTTTATACGTATATTTAAGTAAGTTAAATAGGGATTTAAACAGCTACACCGTCCGTGTTGTTATAAGCGGAAAGTTCAGATCTATAAGTATTTAGTTAGTTTTTTTGTGTGAAGAGAGTAATTACCTAATGGTAATGACTCTCATAAGATTTTTATTAGCATATGAGCGAGCACTATGTAAGCTTTCCGCAACGGGTCTGTGTTTTAAAGTCAAATAATATAAAATAGTCAAGTGGTCCCCGTTGCGGTAAAGATTCGACATTGAATAGTCAAATTTAATTTTCTAGTAGCCGCATTATGATTGGTTAACGCTCGCTCGACCATTAGTTCCGTAATACTGCGCGTCCTTAGATGTCGCTAGCTGCGTCTAGCGAAACTTGAAGAAATTGTATATAATAAGGGAAACTGTGGGCTCGAGGCAGTCGGTCTCCAGCTCCACAAGATTAAACAACCCACAGAAGAACGAAGATTTTTATTTTAAGAAACCCCAGTACAATACAGTCCACTTCAGGGTTCATCCCGAGAAATTACACGTGCTTATTGAAAAAATAAGAAATTATGAAGTAAAATTAGAATTTCTCAGAATTAATGTAAATGTCTTTACACTTTCGTTATTGCCAACGAAAGTTTGCTTTATTGAAATATGATCGTCACTATACGTGTATAGTAACTGGGACCGTGGTCCCAGTGCCCCATGCACATGCGCGATTTTAATCCCTGTACACAATTATACGGTCCGGCGCCGGCGCGGTTCCGGTGGCATGTACTAGGGTTGATCCAAAAGTAATGATAATCAGTTATTTCCAGTGCACACAAAAATTAAAATTAAAGGTTTTCTGCTAGCTTAGGTATCCACTACTTCACCATGAAAAAAATCATATAAATAGACCAGGATTTCCGGGTGCTACATTATTTTACGATATTAACTAGACTGAAACCCCGTTCCCTAAAGCTAGGCTTCTTCAATGCCAACGGCATTCACGGCCAACGTGATGAGATCGCCACGTTCCTCCGCGACCATCACGTAGACATTTTACTCATTCAAGAGTCGTTCCTCAAGCCTCACCATCGCGACCCGACAATTGCAAACTATCGTTTAGTTCACAACGACAGGTCACGTTGTCATAGAGGCGGCACCCTCATATACTATAGGAAGTCCCTGTACTGCATACCTATGGATCCTCCCGAACTCTCCCGATTAGAAGTTTCGGCCTGTCGGTTAGCACTGACAGGTCACCAGCCGATCACTATTGTGTCGGTTTACCTTCCTCCCCAACATGAGTCAGAGGACCCCCAACTCCTCGCTAATGACCTTTCCGAACTCTTCGGCATGAGTGACTCCGTTATCATAGCGGGCGATCTCAACGCCAAACATCCCGCCTGGAATAGCACCAGGACCTCGACTAGAGGTAGGCAACTTTTCAACCTCTGTTCTACCATGAACTTTGATGTCATCGCCCCGATGACTCCCACTCACTTCCCCTTCGATACCGATCAGTTACCCGACGTTCTTGATATAGCACTCCTTAAGAATATCAACTTAAGGTTGGATTCTATAGAGGCTATTCACGAACTCGACTCTGATCATCGACCAGTAGTCATGAACCTGGCCCCCCGATTAGGTACCCGCGACCCCTCTCAACCCCCTGCCACTAAAGTGATCACTGACTGGAAGAAAGTAAGCGAACGCTTACAATCTAACACGTCACATCACTTAGACTTTATCCCAGATCAGTTTGACTCTGTCGCCGACACAACGGCCGCGATCGACTCTCTCACGGAGCACGTACAATCGATCGTGAACGAAAGTTCACGGGAGGTTCCAGATACGGTTGACCGTAAATGGAGGCTCCCCGACGATGTACGTGATCTGCTGATAGAGAAGAACGCGGCCGTTCGTGCCTACAGCAACTTTCCCTGTGACGCTAACAAAGCTCACATGCGTTACTTACAGCGTGCTGTAAGGACACGTGTGACTGAGCTGCGTGATGCTAACTGGGGCAAGATGGTGGGCGAACTAGAGCCAACTCATCTCGCATTCTGGGAACTTCAGAGGAAACTCAAATCCTCTGAGTTTTCCACAATGCCCCCCCTGACCCGCCCCGATGCGACCATTGCATTCGAGGATATCGACAGGGCTGAATGCCTAGCCGATAGCCTCGAAGCCCAATGCACACCCAGTTCGCAGCCAGTAGACCAAGCGTTTGTCGATAAGGTAAACGCGGAAGTCAAACGCAAAGCCTCACTCCCGCCCGTTGAAGACCCTGATGATCCCCTGCCCCCTGTCACACCTGACGAGGTGCACGACATCATCAAGGGCCTGAAATCCCGTAAAGCCCCCGGATCAGACGGCATCACTAACAGAGTGAATCAGCTGCTCCCCGCCCACCTGATTATGCTCATGTGTACCATCTTCAACGGTGCCTTGAGTAATAACATTTTCCCCCAAGCGTGGAAGGAAGCCACCGTCATTGGCATCCCTAAGCCCGGTAAGCCCAAAACCGAGCCCACGAGCTGTCGCCCCATTAGTTTGCTCAAAGTTCTCGGCAAAATCTACGAGAGACTTATTTATAAGCGACTCAGAGATTATGCCGAAACCAAGGGCCTCATCCCCAACGAGCAGTTTGGTTTTCGAACCCAACACTCGTGTGTCCATCAGGTACACCGCATCGTTGAGCATATCAATGCTGGTTTTCAGCGTGGTATGTTCACGGGCGCTGTATT
Organism: Aporophyla lueneburgensis; assembly: GCA_932294355.1. NCBI lineage: Eukaryota > Metazoa > Arthropoda > Insecta > Lepidoptera > Noctuidae > Aporophyla > Aporophyla lueneburgensis. The sequence continues at coordinate 31,151,521 of OW028737.1, read as the reverse complement.
CTTCGATATAGCGAAAGCGTTCGACAAAGTCTGGCACAACGGCTTATTATATAAGCTGTACCAACTCGGAGTGCCAGACCGTCTCGTGCTCATCTTACGAGACTTTCTTGCGAACCGTACCTTTCGCTATCGCATCGAAGGGGCACTTTCCTCCCCTCACCCGATCCGTGCAGGAGTCTCTCAAGGCTCTGTACTAGCCCCCCTCATTTTCACGCTGTTCTCTAGCGATATCCCCAGAAGTAAGAAGGCAAGGTTAGCTCTATTCGCAGACGACACTGCCATCTTCTTCTCGGGATTCAGTGACTCAGCGCTGGTTCGCTACCTCCAAACCGCAGTCGACGAGCTCGGCGAATGGTTCAGGAAGTGGCGAATCGAGGTCAATCCCGATAAAAGTCAGGCGGTCTTTTACACCCGACCGCGACGGAATCACCCCCCCCCCCCCCCCCCCGACCCATCTCAATGTTCGGCAAGCAGATCCCTTGGGCGAAGCAAGCCAAATATCTAGGTGTCATCCTCGACGAACACCTCACCTTTTCTAAGCACATAAAGCAGGCTCGCTCGCGGGCCGCTTTCGCTCTCGGTAGGCTCCATTGCGTCCTGAACAAGCGGAGTAAAATGTCTCTTCTGTACACAGAAGAGACATTCTTACAAGAAGCCACTTTACACCGCTTATATCAGGCCCATTATGACATATGCAAGCCTAGTCTTTGCACAGGCTAAGCCCCGATTCATCCATAGGATGCAGACTCTCCAGAACCGCTTTCTCCGTCAAGCCACAGGCTCGCCTTGGTTTGTTTGGAATATCAATCTTCATTTAGATATGAAGCTCCCGACTATCCATCAATATATGAAACGCGCTTCGAAACGTTTCTTCGATAGGGCCGTAGCCCACCGCAACCCTCTGGTTGTGGCGGCAGCTACATACACCCCCTCCCGTATTAGTAAAGTCCGCCGATCGCGGCACGTTCTATCCGATCCTGACGATCCCACTACTCTCCTCCAGGAGAGTCGAAAAGAGACTAGTACAGTGAGCAAAACACACAAACACAAATCGTACCGACCTCGCCGCCGAGGTCCGTCGTCGCGACCCCGACTTAACAGTCCCTCCCGACCCTTGCCAGCCCGCGATGCTGTGCCGTTAGCTTTAAATTAGTCCCTAAATAATTTAACCCAGATCCAGCCAGTCCCTTGATGTCCCCCCACCAGTGATTGCCTAAGCCGAGGTTCGTACCCCCCTCGGGGTAACCCTTAGAGCTTTCGCTTTAGTTTTTAAGTATAATAAGCCCCAGCTGGAGGCCTAAAAAGGTAACTTTTTAGAACTCGAAGGGCCACAATCCGTTTAAGTAGTAAGAATCTTTTCAGATTAACTACGAGATGTCCTTCAAAAAAAAAAAAAAAAAAGGGAGCTACATTCATTTGAATACGAACCGTCGAAGAGTGAACATCAAAATGGAGAAAAACGAAATCAGAGCTGTCATCAAATACCTCTGTTTGAATAAAATGTCTACCAAAGACATTCACAGCGACTTGGTGGAAACATTGGGGGACTCTGCTCCTCCATATTCCACAGTTGCACGCTGAGCTAAGGAGTTTAAACTAGGCAGAACATCGACAGAAGACGAACAACGCGAAGGATGCCCATCCACGTCCCTCACTGAGGATAACGTAAAAAAAGTTGAAGATGTTGTATTGACAGACCAAAGAGTGACTATCAGGCATGTAGCTGAGGTCACAGGGATCTCATATGGCAGTGTTCAAAGAATCCTTGCGAACGAATTGCATATGAGAAAAGTCTCCGCGCGTTGGGTACCGAAAATGTTAACCGACGAGCAAAAGAAGAAACGAGTCGACATTTCAAGAGCGAATCTCGAAAAGTTCCAATCAGATCAGGAGAATTTTTTGTCACGTTTCGTGACCATGGACGAGACCTGGATTCACCACTTTGATCCCGAAACGAAACAACAATCCATGACGTGGAAACGAGCCGACGAACCGACGCCGAAGAAATTCAAAGTGTCAAGCTCGGCGAGGAAGGTTATGGCGTCTGTTTTTTGGGACGCGGAGGGAATTATTATGGTGGAATATTTGGAGAAGGGAGCCACTATTACGGGCTCTCACTACGCAGAACAAATAAGAAAATTGCGGGAGGCCATTAAGACAAAAAGACGGGGCAAACTGCGAGCTGGAGTGCTGTTCCACCAAGACAACGCACCGGCTCACAAAGCTGCAGTTACCATGGCTGCCATTCAAGAAACGGGCTTTGTATTGGTGGAACACCCACCCTATTCACCAGATCTAGCCCCCAGCGATTACTATCTCTTTCCTCGGCTCAAGGAACACCTCCGAGGCAAGAAATTTGATGACGATAGTGACGTGATGGCCGCTGTTGGGGATTTTTTGGAGGGTCAAGATCGAGATTTTTTTTCTAAGGGAATTCTGGGTTTAGAAAAGAGATGGACTAAATGTGTTGACTTGTTAGGGGACTATGTAGAAAAATAAAATATTTTTTTTACTATATTCATCGTGCTTAGTATTGATTATCATTACTTTTGGATCACCCCATGAAGCCTAAGGCTATCTTTTACTTGCACCATACCGGCTACCGAGGAAGATATTTGATTGAAAACTGTTTTTTGGTATGTCTTCTTTATAATACAAGATGTGCTTACTTTCAGATGGTCCCTTACTGCATTAAATTACACATTTCATTTGATTCAATGAAAAGCAAGTAAGTTAATTCAATGGATTAATTATTTATTACATTAAACTCATTTACACCATAAAAACGCACTATGTACAGCAAACAATCAATATTTAAAAGTTTCTCTGAAAAAATCCACCACTTGCAAATCTTAGCTCGATGTAAAATTAAAATTTTGTGATGAATTTTTTGCTCGAAAACTTTTTATTCTTGCTTGAACGCTCCAATTTTACTTAACAGAATTTTTAATATGAAATTTAAACAATAAACAAAGTGTTCAAAGTTTTGTTCTAAATATAATTAAAATAAACAAGACTTTCGGCTTGGTTTATTTTGTTAAAAGTTATTAACGTGAAAGGTCAATATATTTTTGTACGGTTACCATGTGAGGTTCTGTTATGGTTTCTGCCTAACCCCATAGAAAAATACGTGATTTTATATAAAATAATATACCTGTCCAAAAATAAAAGTTGTATACAGACTGCAGCTTAGGCTTTGTATAGTCTAGTCTATAACCAAATTGTTTTTAAGATAAGTACATATCTGTTTCCACGTGTCGAATTGTGTATGCTATCTTCCTGTCCATAATTAGTTTTTAGAATACCATGCTGTTTAAATAGGACGTTTTATCTTTTCTAAGGACGGTGATCGTCACGCGAAGACACGATCGCATCCTACTGAGACACCGGGCAAGGTGGCTCTGAAATATCCGCCTTATGCGTAGCGTTTTCCCAACTGATTTGGGATCGGCATCCAATCTAACTGGATGCAACTGAATATCAATGTTTTACTTAGAATGACTATCAGACTTCCACAACCCGTAGGCGCGAGCTTGCGGGTGGCGAGCAATGGGTAGCTCGCCGCCCGGTAAGGACCAAGCTCGGGTCGACGGCGCGTAGTGTTCCACGCGCGCCTCAAAGAGATGTCAGCAGCAGTGTAGGGGTCTACTAGGACCGATGCCTGCCGGGGTCGCGTGATTGTTCGAAAGAGATACCGTGACCCTGGCACATGGGCAACTGATGGAACACGGGTGGGTTTTAGTCAGTAAAAGTCTGACACGCCCTCCCGCTCCGCCCAGAGCGGGAGAAGTCATTTGATGATTTCCCATCCTGAAAAAAAAAAAAGACTTCCACAACCCAATAACTACTACCCGGTAATACCGGGTATATAATATATACCCTTTAGTAAGACCGGTTGTCAGAATTTCGAGCTACTGATGACCAGTAGCGACTGTTAAAAAATCCACAAATGACAGCCGGGACAGCTAAACGTGTTTTCTTAGACTTGCAGGGGCATGGTAAGTAAAGGTCTTGGAATAAATCTATATAAAGAACTTGATGAGGTCTTAAACGGATAGTCATTACCAGATCGTTCGACCCACGCGGCTGTTTTTACACGCTTTGTATTAGCTTCACTTGTATGTTTGTTTGTTTGTATGTTAGTATGTTTGTTTGTATGTTAGTATGTTTGTTTGTAACCGACTCCTTATAGTTATACTTTGCACACCTGTCAAAGACCGATGACAATGCAATAATTTCATAAATTTGTGCCATTATCCTTACCAGGGTTACCAGAACAGCAAAAAAACTGTCTTCGAAAACTACGCTGACATACGTCACAAACTACGCTGACACACGTCTCAAAATTCGAAACACCCTAAAAAATAGCAAATAAATAATAGTTTAAAAAAAACTAAAAAACACGCTTGCACAGAAAACCAAACTAAAAAGTGGAAGCGTGTTTTTTAGTTTTTTTTTTCAGTAACAGCCCGTCTGGATGTATGTATGTGCCCCCGTTATATAGGACTGAAACATACCCAGTGAAATGCGGGTATACTATAAGTACACCTCTACCGAAGGGGGAAAAAGCGTGGGGTGCCTGATATCAATAAAAAAATACCTTAAAAAGCACCAGGCACCCCACGTTTTTTTCCATTATTTTCTACTTTTTAGTTTGGTTTTTTATGGAAGCGTGTTTTTTAGTTTTTTTTAAACTATTATTTTATTGGATAGTTGGAAAATGTTAGAAATTTTAATGTTTTTTGGCTGCTCATTTTTTTAGCTGAAATCTTGCTCATACACTTTTTTTCAAGAGCTTGTCTCTATCTCAAAATTATTAAACGGACATCTCTACATTTCTTCTCTAAATATAGTTCGTTGTCGCCATCTAAGGAGAACACTAATTGTCGCTCACAAAGTCTTGAAATTAATCTTGGTTTATCTCTGACTGTGAATAAAAATATCGTAGTGATTGTTGTCAGATTAATACGAAGGTAAAAGGCTTCTGTTGATGTTTTGTTGACTTTTTCTACGCCTTGGTGCAAAAATGAGACCCTGTCTTTTGTGTTGTTCAGGCGTTATGAAATGCCGATTGCTCCGTGGGTACTGTGGGGGAAGTGGTCGGGAATCGCTTGTTATATTGGAGTTTGAGGTAGGGCTCGTATCAGATACCTTAAAGAAGCCTACTTTCGTAATTTCGTAACAGTCTCATGGTCAATCAAATTAAGTACCCAAATTATGCGTCACTATACCGTGATAATTTGTTCGTACCTTTGACACTATTACATAACAACATCACGCCGTGATTCCCCAAAGGGTTAGGCAGAGGTATACCTACAGCACGCCTACATTTCGCTAGTTATATTTAAATCCACTCTAATAACGGGCGAGCTTATTACTATTAACCAGGCAAAAATCCAGACTTTGGGCTACTATCGAGAAATTCCATATACAAAGCTATTTTAGTAACAGTTTGCCCGACCTGAGAATCAAACTCAGAACCGCATGCTCAGTAGTCGCGCTTGAGACCATTAGACCAATGAGGCAAACATTGTCATTATTAATTCCCCATTCACAGTTACCCATTTATTAAGATTACTTTCTGAGGATTTAGCCGGGGTCGCGTGATTGTTCGAAAGAGATACCGTGACCCTGGCACATGGGCAACTGATGGAACACGGGTGGGTTTTAGTCAGTAAAATTCTGACACGCCCTCCCGCTCCGCCCAGAGCGGGAGAAGTCATTTGATGATTTCCCATCCTGAAAAAAAAAAAAAAAAAAAAAAAAAAAAAAAAAAAAAAAAAAAAACATGAACGTGCGGAGCAAAAGCAACGTGAACTCCAAACATTTTTAAATTGAAAATATCTGTTACCTTGACATAATATCAATTTAGTTTACAGACTTTATTCATATCTATAGATAATACTTATTGTGCTTCTCGTATTCATTTAAATTGTTTTAATAATATAATGCTAAACGATAGCTGTATTTTCACTTTCAAAATGGTTCGAATTTACATTCCATTTATTTCGCGAGTTCGTATTTTCAACGAAACTGAAACGGTTTACCAACAGTCGATTGGTCCATGAACTGTTGGTCAACATTATGTTTAAACTATTAACTTTTCATCCAAAGGACTTTTCACCCACGAACGTTTCGCCAGCATAACTCTACGTCAGTGAATGTTCATCAATTATTGTTTCATCATGCTTTGTATGTTGTGCTGCGTCTTTTGTGTGCATCAAACAAACGTTCTATCTATCTATCTAACCAACAGAATGTTTTGACCAATAACTTATACTATAAGCGACACCGATAACCGATACTATTTTTTTTATATTTAAGGAACTAGTGCAATGCAACGCAATCATAACATTTTAGATAGGTTGATGAGGTGTAGGTACTGTCAAAAAATTAAAACCACAATAAATAAATAAACTAATATTCATTTTCATTCAATGATATTCCATGATTGACTCATATTCCAAACGTTGTTTTTATGAGATAAAATCGTTTCTAGCACTCGCCGGCCGCTGCCGCGGCAAGCGGAAGATATCTCTCGCTCCCTTTCCGCAGCCTCCTTCTGCGACATGACTGTATCGCAGAAGGATACCACCGCGTCCCAGGACTCCTCGCTACCGACCATGGACTCAACCACGGCCGGCAGCGATAGGTCGCTGCCTACTTCTGAGACGAGGGCACGACGCGGCTCTTCCAAAGCGGCACATTCTGCCAGCGTATGCCGCCGCGCCATGTCCTCCCGGCAGTCGACGCAGTGGTGACACCGGGCGTTCGGCTCCCTGTTTATGCGACACAGGTAATTCCCGAAGAAACCATGCCCCGAGAGCACCTGCGTCGCCCGAAATGACAGGGAGCCGTCACACTTTTAACCTAACCTAACCTAACCTCCCCAAACCATGTCGGATCTGCCCCGAAGGGTATTTCAAGGCATTATTGCTTCTAGAGGTTATCTAAACACTCACTGACGTACCATTATGTTGGGGAACAGTTCATGGGCCAATTGTTCTTTGGGTGAAAAGTTATTGGTCAAAACATTCTGTTGGTTACGCATTCACTGACGTACAGTTATGTTGGCGAAACGTTCGTGGGTGAAAAGTCCTTTGGATGAAAAGTTAATGGGTTAAAGATCATGTTGACCAACGGTTCATGGATCAGTCGACTGTTGGTAAACCGTTTCAGTTTAATTTTCAACCGACGAAAAAAACGGATGAGGTTATCAATTCCACGCGTATATTTTTTTTTGTATTTTTTTTTATTTATGACCACGCATAACTTTTTACATAGTAGTCCGATTGTGATAATTATTGTTTTATTAAAAAGGGTATACTCCGAAAGTGGTCCCATATAAATTTAAAAAATAAACTCAAACCCTAAGGGTCGGAAAACAGGGCATGATTTATTGTTCACTTACTGATTGTAATGTATAACCACGCATAACTTTATACAGAGTAGGCCGATTTTGATAATTCTTTTTTTATTGGATAGGGTATACCTCGCCAAGTATTATTAGTAGATTATAGCTACAAAAAATTTAAAATATAAACTTTTTAACAAAAAAATTAAACCGCCGAAAAAACAGAAAAGCAAAAAATAATAAACCTTTTTTATTTAACTTTAATAACTAAGTTCATAAACTAATGTTAGTATACCTAAGTAATTTAGAGTCGGCCCCAAAAATGAACAAAGATCACTTAAAGCGCCGACTCAAAATGACTTAGGTATACTAATATTATGAACTTAGTTATTAAGGTTAAATAAAAAAGGTTTATTATTTTTTGCTTTTCATTTTTAGGGTTCCGTTGCCAAATGGAAAAAAACGGAACCCTTATAGATTCGTCATGTCTGTCTGTCTGTCTGTCTGTCTGTCTGTCTGTCTGTCTGTCTGTCTGTCTGTCTGTCCGTGTATGTCACAGCCATTTTTTTCCGAAACTATAAGAGCTATATTGTTGAAACTTGGTAAGTAGATGTATTCTGTAAACCGCATTAAGATTTTCACACAAAAATAGAAAAAAAACAATAAATTTTGGGGTTCCCATACATAGAACTGAAACTCAAAAAAAATTTTTTCATCGTACCCATACGTGTCTCTCTATCTATGGATAGGTCTTTAAAAATGATATTGAGGTTTCTAATATCATTTTTTTCTAAACTGTATAGTTTGCGCGAGAGACACTCCCAAAGTGGTAAAATGTGTGTCCCCCCCCCCCTGTAACTTCTAAAATAAGAGAATGATAAAACTAAAAAAAATATATGATGTACATTGCTATATAAACTTCCAACGAAAATTGGTTTGAACAAGATCTAGTAAGTAGTTTTTTTTTTATACGTCATAAATCGTAAACCGCAATTTACCTTTCATTCAATCAACTCAAATATAAAAATTGAAAAAATAGGATTTAATTTCATAAACACAAGCCTTATGCATAAACCGTGAATACCTACAGGTTTGTACGGAACCCTCGGTGCGCGAGTCCGACTCGCACTTGGCCGGTTTTTTTTTTCTGACACGTAACTCACTATTCCTCAAAGTATTTATTATTCTATTTTATCACATGCACCCGAAAGGTATACTTTACTTAAGTAAAAGAATAGATGAAAGCAGTAACTGAAAATAACGTAAGTCAACGTCTCGGTGTTATCACAAACGTGGCGGCTCCATAGAATAGTGCCATCAATACAAGTCTATTGAGAGGTCCGGCGATACGTCTTCCTTTTGTTAGGTAAAGAATATTAATTGATAGTCGCTGGACAATGTAGATAACTTTGTGTGTGGGCGAATTTATTTCTGTGTGTTGATGAATAGATTTATTTCCATGTCGACCCCCACATGTGTGAAAGAATAATTGCGGTGTCTGATTTCGGATGGAAGTATTGTTATTGTAACCTTTTTGTTCTTGTAAAAGCACAGATGACAATGTGAGAAGAGAGTCCTATTGTGAGCTGAGGAGTCTTCATCATCTACCAACACGATTATAACAACAACTAATTTTGTTTTTGATTGCATCAATTTGATAGGCATACTTTTAAACACTCAAATAAATTTACGCCTTCTTCCCATGGGGGTAGGCAGAAACTATTGAACGTCACCAGCTACGATTACAGTCTCTTAGTTAGTCAGTCAGATCTTCAGTTTTCGAGCCAGCCTGTGACTATTGACAAAATAATTATTTTCTTTACTTGGTCTGTTAAAATATGAATATCTGTAAATAGCAGCTAATTTATGATTTTACTGCTGATTTTTTAACGAAATTAATAATTAAATTGATATGGTCTCAAATTTTGAGTAAAGGACACTTATTTTTTGTATAAGTCCATTTTACATAAAAATACAGATTATCATAAATTTTCTAAAGTTCGTATTATGTAAAAAGTCATGCCGTAGCCTAATATTTTCATAGACCATTAAGTCCATTACCGTAAGCTGAATCTTTGGATAAAAACCTTAATTATTTTAAATAAAACTTCATTTTGTTAAAGTTTCTATGAAGCTGAAAAATTATTAACATAAAAAAGCAATTACCTATTATTTGCTGCAAAAAGTTTAAGTAGAAATTGTTTAAATAACTATTTTGGCCAGAGATTAACTAAACAGGAATAGTTCGAACTGTTTAAAATTATCTCAACAACTAAGAAATTTAAACTTTATCTCAATTGGATACAGTTCTTGTAAGAATGGCAGATGGCAGTTTTCGTGTACTATCTTCATTATGAAACATTCCTTGTGTCACTGAGTTAACATTTAAATTCAATAGTTGTTTAGATGATTTTGAACAGTCTGTTCGTTCCGATATTATTGACGCTGACTGCACATTTATATGAAAATGGCAAAAAAGAGCAACGCCACAGAGTGCGCCACTGTGTCTGTCTTTCGAAAGCGTGGCAGATTTGCATAGCAATTTAATCATTATTTATTCAACGAAGCATTGCATATTAAGCAAAAAATAAAAACTGAGATTGCTACTAAAATTATTAAGTTTATCCAAATGTACCAAAATCTCATTGGTCGCAAGTGCTACTACTGAACTTGTGGTCCTGGGTTCGTTGCCGAGTCGGGAAAAGTAATGGTGGATTTCAATCTAGAATTTCTCTGTACCAGCAGTTTTCGATTGATTGCAATAGGCTCGCCCCCTAATACATGGGACTTCAACAAACCTACCCAAATGTGGGTGTACTATAGCTGTCTTCTGCCAAACCCTCCAAAAAATGCAGCATTATCAGCCTTTAATATTTCAACAGCTATGATATAGGCCTTCTTTCAGTGAGTGGGCTATAATCCACGCGGGCCCAGTGCGGGTTGGTTGAGTCACATGTCCTTGAATTTTTTTCTAGGACATATCTCACCAGAAAATACAAGCGCAAAGTTGTAGCTGTATCTACACCGCCACAAGTAAACTATGCATCACACTGACGTTACACACACGTCATGTAAAATCCTGCATCGCGAATGCAGAGTTTAGAGAGTACAACTAGCATATATACAACGTCCTGACATCAAAATCGTCTAACAGTCACCCACTATATAAGGTGTATCTATTCATATACGAAATATTTTAAGGGGTACATCTGTAGGTGGTAAAGAAGCTATAGAAGCAAAAAGAAAATTTTTATCTAAGCGTTTTTGAATTTTCGTAATTATTGCAATTTTAAAACTACTTGAGACGTTTTGCATAAAACCTTTACTCCAAATTCTATGAATGGCCCGCCTGACCCTGCGAGGGCGACGACCAGATGGCACGAGCATGGCTGCAGTGTCTCGGGGCATAAAAAAATAAGAAGGAGCCAGTATTTCTTATGTGCGTCAAATAATTTATACATATTAATTTTTTTTTTAAAACCCTTAGAAAAAAATTTTATTCGTTGCTATAGCGTCTTTACCACCTACAGGTGTACCTCTTAAAATATTTCGTGTATGAATAGACACACCTTATATACAACATCCGTCCGGTCTTCATATTTCTACGGAGGTTGAGTAAACTTAGACCCTATTCCTCATACTTCCAAAATATTATCTGTTTTTTTTATCACCATCACGCCGTTCAGCTCGATTCTCGGCAACTTTCATCCAGCTGCTACCAGCCACCCTGCCAAGATCGTCGCTGCACCTAGCCCGAGGGCCTACCTTACGTTTGCCGATTCGCGGTCTCCACTCAAGAAAACGTCTTTTTGTTTTTTTTTTTTATAATTCTAGATAATATTAATATTCTATTATTTCATATCCAGCCCAACGATTCCAAGTCACAAACAACCTACAAACTAAATGCCGCCTGTTCGGTACGATAAAAGTATTACCCTCAAACCTACTTTAATGTACACCGCCCATGTAAGCAAGAAGTTACGCTGCAGTTTTGAACAAATTTCGCCATTTTCAGTCCCTGAGTAATGTGTATGTTCACTGAATAGTAGCAATTTACACCGCTCAAAATGAGCAGCTAAAATTATGCTGAGTTCTGTTTCTAAAGTAAATTTGTTTTAAGCCACCGTCATCATCATCTCATCGTCGCGTCTGGTGCCGGACGTAAAGAATAGCACCATCCTATTTCTTCCCGTGGGTGTCGGAAGAGGCGACTAAGAGACTTACTAGAGAATGGGCAGCAGCGTTCTCTATGCATTTAGCCACTTACTGCGATCGCCAACCCGCCTGCCAAGCGTGGCGATTATGGCAAATCCCCCCAAACTGCTGGAGGCTTATGTCCAGCAGTGGACTTCTTTCGGCTGAAATGATGATGATGAATGAAGCCAACATCGACTCAAAGTTAAGCCCGATCCTATCATCGTCTGCCCTTTCCCAAATATGTTGGGGTTGGCTTCCAGTCTAACCAGATGCAGCTGAATACCAGTATTTTACATGGAGCGACTGCTTATCTGACCTCCCTAACCCAGTTACTGGGTAATACGATAGCCCTTTTAGGACTGGTTGTCAGACTTTCGGGCTTCTGGGGAACGGCTTCGGGACCCGTAACGACTGTCTAAGATCTACGAAAAACAGCCGGGACCAACGGCTTAACGTGCTTTCCGCGACACGGGTCTTGGTATGTAAAGATGGTCACCCATCCACGCACCAACCGCGGCAAGCGTAGCTTAACCACAAGTTTCATATATAGATATGAATAAAGTCTGAAAATTAAATGAATCTTACATATGTGCAAAACGGGTAGGTAGTTATTTTCAATTTCCAAATAGGTTTCGTTATTTTTGCTCCGCACGTTCGTGTTTAATTCTCAGAATGCAAAGGTCAGGTACCGCGTGGTGCCGGACGTAAAGAATAACACCACCCCATTTCTTCCCGTGGGTCGTAAAAGGCGACTAAGGGACTTACTAGAGAATGGGCAGCAGCGTTCTCTATGCATTTTTTCACCATACTGCGATCGTCAACCCGCCTGCCAAGCGTGGCGATTATGGCAAAGCCCCCTAAATTGGGGGAGGCCTAAGTCCAGCAGTGGACGTCTTACGACTGAAATGATGATGATGATGAAAGGTCAGGTGTAAATGAGAAATTGATAATGACTAGTTACTTTGTTTTTGGGGCACAACAAAGTAACTGGGTAATATGACAGCACATACAGACTTTTAGGCTTCTTATTAATACTAGCTTCTGCCCGCGACTTCGTCCGCGGTAAATTTCTTGTTTCCCCGACCGTTCCCGTCGCGTCGAATTGCTAACCCGCGCGATTTTCCCCGGTTTTGCAACATTTTTCATTACGGCTCCGCTCCTCTTAGTTGTAGCATGATGTTATATAGCTTATAGCCTTACTCGATAAATAGGCTGCCCAACACAAAAATAATTTTTCAATTCGGTTCCTGAGAGTAGCGCGCTCAATCAAACAAAGAAACTCTTTAGCTTTAAAATATTATTAGTATAGATTTAATAAATAAAAATCATTTATTTGCGTAAACAAGGTAAAGAAAGTTCTGAACTTATTTAAATCGATCTTTTATTATTCATTTAATGTCGGCCTGCAATTTTTTCATCTTTACTTATCATTTAAACAAATTTGGTAATTAAGTTAAATACTGCTTGCAATTAGTAAATGTCATAAAATAAAATAAAATTTGGTCAGAATTAATTCATGAATTACATTAAACTACCATTCACAACTTATAATCTTAGAGCTCAAGTACATTTTGAAAGCATTTATCAATTAACTAGCTTTTGCCAGTGGCTTCGCCCGCGTGGAGGTCGGAAAATATCCCGCGTGAACGTCTACCGGGATAAAAAGTAGGTAATGTGTTAATCCAGGTTACAAACTAACTGCGTTCCAAATTTCATACAAATCTGTTTAGTAGTTTTTGCGTGAAAAAGTAACAAACATCCACACATCCATACATACAAACTTTCGCATTTATAATATTAGTAGGATATAATATATATTAGTATAGATGAATATTAATAAACAAGATATACGTACATACCTACTGGTAATTTCAATCAGTCTGTATCTATCGAAAATGTACTAAAAAAAATAACAAAAGGATCGAAGGTCGGAGTTTCAGTTGTCAGGGCCTTGACGGCTCCCTGTACCAGAATCGAGTAATATAAAAAATTAGATTAATTTTCTCATCACAAATGTTGCAGGTTGGTATGTACATAAAGTGCCTAAACTAATTAAAAATATATAATAACATTTGTGAGAGACTGATGGTACCCGAAGAAGGTATTGAATACCTGTGTTACGGGTCACCAATAAAACAGCACTCCTAGCCAAATTGATAATCTGCAATCGTTAACGCTAGTCGGTCAACGTTAAGTCACGTGGTTAGAACAAACGAATAGAAAATTCGTAGCCAAGTTCACAGCGTTCAGAATGATAGAATGAATTGTTATCATTTCTACAATGTTCAACGCTACATCCTTTATTACAATTGGTCGGTTTTCTAAAGCCATTGTAGAACGAGCGGCCGAATCAGGCGCGTCAACATGGCTACCAATTTATCATTTTCTACAATTAACACCGAGGCATTACCTACTGGAGAACGGAATTCGACATGAATCGGTTATAACTTGGCTAGGGAGCTGGTTTGGTTTGGCAACTTCGATAGTTATTCCTAGAAATATAATAAAAGCGTTTTTATTTTAATCATTTTCCTTCGGCTTGTCTGAAAAATCGCACCTACTCTTCCATTTTAAAATTAGGTGAACTGTTCGAATGTGACTAAAGTTATTTTAACGCCAGCCTGTATTATAATGCTGCACGCCGACCCCTCTATATCTATCCCTAGCGGCGTCAGCGTAGTTTGCTACGCTGACGACACGCTGGTCCTGGCGCAGGGGAGGTCGCACGAGGCGGCGGCCAAACTGATGACACGCGGGGTTGCGACAATCGTCGATAGGATCCGGCAATTGGGACTCGAGGTGGCCTTGCACAAGTCCGAGGCCATGGGTTTTCATGGTTCTCGGAACGCGTCACCTGCGGGTTCCCAACTCACGGTAGGAGGGGTTCACATCGGCGTCGAGTCGACGATGAAGTACCTGGGACTTGTCCTCGACAGCCGGTGGAACTTCGTTGAGCATTTCCGACATTTGGCTCCCAGACTGGAGCGGGCTAGGGCTGCAATAAAGCGGCTCCTGCCCAATCTGGGGGGTCCAAACGCCTTCTGCCGGAGGCTCTACACGGGGATCGTGCGGTCCATGGCCCTCTACGGGGCACCGGTGTGGGCGCCCTCATTGAGGCTGCGCCCAGCGCGCCGGTTGAGTGCGGCCCAGAGGGTCATGGCCATCCGGTTAATCCGAGGATACCACACGATCTCGTGCGAGGCGGCGAGCCTCCTTGCCGGAGTGCCGCCATGGGATCTGGAGGCAAAGGTCCTCGCGCACATGTGGGAGTGGCGCGAGGAGGCGAAACGCCGGGGTGAAACTCCGCTGCCGCGACAAATCGCGGCACGGCGGACAAAGCTCCGGTGTGATCTCATGGCGACATGGCGGGTACGATTGTCGCAACCCAGTGATGGGCACGCCACAATTGCGGCGGTAAGTCCCCTCTTTGAGTAGTGGATAGAGAGGCGTCACGGCGTCCTCACCTTCCGCCTAACGCAGGTTCTCACCAGGCATGGGTGCTTCGGTGGGTTCCTGTTCAGGATAAAGCGGGAGGATACGTCCGGGTGTTTCCATTGCGAGGATTGCCTGGAGGACACGGTGGAGCATACGGTGGAGGTGTGTCCTGCTTGGGCAGGGCACCGCCGTGTCCTCGTGGAGGTGATCGGCGACGGCGACCTCTCGCGTCCGGCCCTGGTGCGAGCCATGGTACGGAGCGAGAGGGAATGGGAAGCCGTCACCTCCTTCTGCGAAGCAGTAATGCTCGCGAAGGAGGAGGCGGGGCGCGTGAGGAGTGGCATTTTCTGCGCCCTCACGTCCCTAGCCGCCGTAGGAGGAGATGCCCCGGGCATCGGGAGTCCATAGCGGACTCCCGGCCACCGTAGGCGCGAGCTTGCGGGTGGCGAGCAATGGGTAGCTCGCCGCCCGGTAAGGACCAGGCTCGGGTCGACGGCGCGTAGTGTTCCACGCGCGCCTCAAAGAGATGTCAGCAGCAGTGTAGGGGTCTACTAGGACCGATGCCTGCCGGGGCCGCGTGATTGTTCGAAAGAGATACCGTGACCCTGGTACATGGGCAAGTGATGGAACACGGGTGGGTTTTAGTCAGTAAAAGTCTGACACGCCCTCCCGCTCCGCCTAGAGTGGGAGAAGACATTTGATGATTTCCCAACCTGAAAAAAAAAAGCCTGTATTATAATATAAGGTCGTTTTTAACCAGACAAAATTAACAGTACCGAAGTTTATAGAGAAGCGCAAATGAAGACAACATGCAGCGCCAAATAAATCGGAAGAAAGGCAATAGAATGGTGGTAACATAGCTGAAGAGATGACATCACGGTGTTTGATCTCGTCAAAAAGTGAGTTTAAAAATCTTTTAGCCAAATTAAGATAAATACAGATAGTAAGACAGTAATTCAGAATAAATACATCTGTGTATTCCTAGGTCGGGCAAACTTTTGTGTACAACATCGATGTATTCCTTGTTGGTTTTTTCTACCGGGAATATATCATAAGCAACCTGTTTCGAGTCTGGGTTCATGTCCGATTGATGGCAATTGACTCGCCCTCTATTACATGAAACTCAAATATAACTGGAAAAATGTGGGTTTACTATGAATACATCTTTACCTAACACTTCGGGGTAATACGAGCGTGATTTTATGTCGACATCGCATAAAATTTGCATTCATACTGTCAGCAAAACATTTTAAAAGTATCAACGAATTCTCAAAGTGTATCTTCCATTTAACTTTACTCAAGCTCTCGCGGTCTTGTTAATGCATTTCGTGACCACTTTGCTAATTAATATTTCGCCTTTTTTGCTGGCACTCCTCAAACTTGGAGTGCTTAGTGAAACTAGACTTCTTTGCATAGTTCTTAACTGTTTTGTTCAGACACTGAAATTGAATTTCTTTTTACTTTTAAGATGCTTTTAAGTGGCCTGTGTTTTATGAGCGTTTTCAGCCAAATGCTTTGTGAACGTGATCTCCGCGGGTGCAAAGCGAACTAGTTGCGACTACGCGACGTGTTCACCAGGTTGTCATAATACTGTACACTTGCTTGTCTCACTCTCTCTTGCATAGTCACGTCAATAGCTCTCACTACCCAAACGCGTGGTTCGTGGTGTCGGACGTAAACAATACCATCACCTCATTTATTTTCCGTGGGTGTCGTAAAAAGCGACTAAGAGACGTACTATATGTAGAATGGGCAGCAGCGTTTTCTATGCATTTTACCACCATACTGCGATCGCCAACTCGCCTATGTCCTATGTCCAAAAGTCGTCTTACGGCTGATGATGATACAAAAGCGGCAAATACGTCAGTCACACGTAGCGTGGTCACTACGCAGTTATGGCAAGAAACACGCTTGCAAATAACCAGTGTGATAAGGTCTTTTATTTTGGATGGGAAATCATCAAATGACTTCTCCCACTCTGGGCGAAGCGGGAGGGCGTGTCAGACTTTTACTGACTAAAACCCACCCGTGTTCCTTCAGTTGCCCATATGCCAGGGCCACGGTAACCCTTTCGAACGAATCTCACGACCCTGGCAGGCATCGGTCTTAGCAGACCCCTTCAGTATTGCTGACATCTCTTTGAGGCGCGCGTGGAACACTACGCGCCGTCGCGACGGGTCGACCCGAGCGGCGAGCTGCCCATAGCTCGCCACCCGCAAGCTCACGCCTACTGTGACCGGGAGTCCGCTATCGATGTGATAAGGCCTTAAGATGTTTGCTATCTATCATGATATAGGGGTGATAAAAGTGTGTTTTCCGCAAGGGTAGTTTGGTTATTAAGTCAGCTAGTAGATTTTTATAGGATAAATGCGTAGGAATTTTCTTTTGGAGCATATTTAATCTGACATCAGAATAGAAAGAAAAAAGAAGTATTAGGATTTGCACAGGAATTTCACAAGTCAAATTAAATACAATCATGAAACTAAAAGAAAAAAAAATTAAAACAGAAACTTCTATACGTGGTCAAAAAAACCTATCTCAGCATGACACTGCGATATTTAAAAATAAATGTCATAGCGCTGGTATTATGATAGGTCCTGCTGCGATGTTAGTGAAAAATTTATAAATATAATAAATATGAATATAAAAAAAAACATGTTACGGGTGAAGGAACAAAAAATATTAAATACCTATTTTGAGCTAGTTTGCAAATTTGTGTTTTCAAAATTTCTACTTAAGGTAGTAAAAATATATTTAACAAAATATAACCCTTTTAACCGAATTAAGCTTCTTAACGAATTTTAATAACAAGGCCGGGTGTTTTTATTGTGAGTATCGTCTAGAGGACACGGTGGAGCATATGGTGGAAGTGTGACCTGCCTGGGCGGAGCACCGCCGTGTCCTCGTGGAGGCGATCGGCAGCGGCGACCTCTCGCGTCCGGCCCTGGTGGGAGCCATGGTACGAAGTGAGAGGGCATGGGAAGCCGTCACCTCCTTCTGCGAAGCAGTAATCCTCGCAAAGGAGGAGGCGGGGCGCGTGAGGGAGTGGCAGTCTCTGCGCCCTCACGTCCCTAGCCACCGCAGGAGGAGACGCCCCGGGCGTCGGGAGTCAATTGCGGACTCGCCACCGTAGGCGCGAGCTTGCGGGCGGCGAGAAATGGGTAGCTCGCCGCCCGGTAAGGACCAAGCTCGGGTCAACGGCGCGTAGTGTTCCACGCGCGCCTCAAAGAGATGTCAGCAGAACTGAAGGGGTTTGCTAGGACCGATGCCTGCCGGGGTCGCGTGATTGTTTGAGAGATACCGTGACTCTGGCACAAGGGCAACTGAAGGAACACGGGTGGGTTTTAGTCAGTAAAAGTCTGACACACCCTCCCGCTCCGACCAAAGCGGGAGGGTGTGTCAGAAGTCATTTGATGATTTCCCATCCAGACAAAAAAAAGCCTAACAAACAAGCAACGCTGCATATCAATCAAAGTGCCATTATTTTACTTTGCGTCTTTATAATTGCTTAGTGCCAACTACGCCGAATAAGTTTTTTTTTAAATATTTTTTCTACACTGTGGGATACATTATTTAAAATTTTATATGAGACCAACTTTAAAGTAAATCCTTTCTAGTATTTTTTTTTAATAGAACTACTACGTAAAAAGTCGTATTATCAAACGTAAAAAATATACGCGTCGAGTTGAAAATCTCCTCCTTTCTTTTTGTCACCTATTAAATGGACAATTCGTTGACAGTGTCATTCGAAGAGCATTACTCGCGTATACTGAAATCGTATTTATCGTTTAAAGTGGGATTTGTAGATGTTATATCTCACGGGTCTATCTATCTGGCAGAAACTTGATGTTCCGAATTTTATTTGGCATAACACACTTGGCATAATTTTCTTTAAACAAATATTTGTAAGGCATAAAAAATGTTTAGACTAATCATTGTTTGGCCGAATGTTTGTAATGTCTGCTTTTACGCTGGCATACTTTTAAGATGGCAGAATTTTATTAAGCATAATTACCTTTGGCAGACTTAAAATTCCGCATAATTTCGTTTAGCATAACATGTATTTAGAGCGACGATTATTTGGTACAATTTCACTTGGCATACTGTGAATATGGCAGAACTTCATTTAGAATAATTTTGTTAGGCATATTATCATTTCTATAATATTGCATTTTAACCTTAAATTAAAATTAAAATAGTGTCCCAAAAAGTCAATATATGTTGTGCTACAAAAGTTATTGACAGAAACGAATCACGGCAGAACCGACTCCTCGTAGTCTTGTCTGCCCAAGCCCTAGAGTGTAATTTAAGCCCGCGTAGGCGCGGAGGGGCAAGGTCGCCCGTGAGCTGAGGAGCAGGTGATTTTGACGCGTACCGCCGCGGCTGAGGCCAGCCGGCAAAGCCGGCCAGCAAGCCGAAGCCACGGTGGTGAGCGTAAAACCATCTGCGACGATGAGCTCGCGTGGGACCGCTGGAGCCCCGCAGCGCCGGAGCCGTGACTGATTGTTTGATGATTGTTTGCGTGCTGCATGCTTGCTTGCATGCTGCCTTGCTTGCATGCTTGCTTGCATGCTGCATGCATGGTGTATGCTTGTTTGCATGTCTGCATGCAGCGTGCTAACTATGATTTTTCTGTTATGTAATAGATGAGTGTTTCAATTGTTAAGGATATGAAATGTGTGCCAAAAGATGATTCTAACTGAAAAGTTTCTGAGATATGATAGTTCTGCCTTTTAATGAGTATCGATATGAAATAATGCCAAAAGACGATTCTGACTGCGAACTTTCTGCGATATGATAGTTCTCCTTTTTCATTATTATGGATATAAAATTTATGCCTAAAGATGATTCTGACTTATAAAATTATGCGTTATGAATGATAAATGAGTGTATGCCAAATGATTTTCTGCGAAATGAAGTTTATGCTATCCGCTGTTATGCAAAATAATATTATGACGAAAACAATTCTGCTATAAAGGGTAGACCCATATCTCACTCTTCCCCAAATGAACACCTTATTGCGACCTAATCACGGTGAGGGCAAATCTAACGATTTAAATCTGTTGTTATCAGAAAGTAAACTAGCAGTCCACTTTTATTAAATATTGAAGTCTAGAAAAACCCTTCCTTGATAACGTGTATTTATTACGATTCTTTGTCACCTGATAAATCACATAAGTATTTAATTGACAAGGTTTAGCCGAAACGTACACCCATCTACAAAATACTAACATTCTGCCAAAACGCACCCTTACTCAGTTTCTTAAAGACTAAAATCGCCTGCAAATTAATTTGGAAACGCCCAACCGATGTGACTGACTGCACAAAACGTAGAACTCTAAGAAAATTAATCATATAAGCTTCTTATACGGAATTCCGCAGAGTCTTAAGTCTTCATTTGAGTTGGAAGCATTTATGTAACACTTGCTTTTACCCACAAACTTGGGAGACACTTAAATAATGTTGTTTAATAAGATTTCGAATTGTAATGTTTTGAAGCACTAATTCATATATCACGGGAATCAACAATGGTACAATATAGCCACTTACCTGCTTTATATTAATGTCAGAGCAATGTAGTTAGTAGACTGACCATACTAATATTAGGAATAAAAAAGTAAAGTGAGATTGCAAGTTGTGAGTTTTTATGTAGCCGTTTTTTTTCTACTGTGAATGGATGACCACCTTTACGTACCAAGATCCTTCCGTGCTTTAAAGAGCACACAACTCCGTTGTGTCCGTCTGTCAATCGTTACAAGTCGTCACAAGCCCGAAAGTCCGACAACCAGTCTTACCAAGGAATATACCATATTACCCAGTAACTCGATTGTGGAGGTCAAATAGGCAGTCACTGCATGTCAATTACTAGTACCTACTCAGCTTCATCAGATTGGACTGAAAGCCGACCCCAAAATAATTGGGAATGAGCTAGGCAGATACCGAGGCATGAATTGCTTAGGTTAGGCAAGCCTAGGCAATTCATCGTAGCCTTTTCTTATGACACTAGATTGACCATATGGTTAATATAATGTCATATTTTATGTTAAAACAAAAAGTTTTACGCTGACAAAGACCTGAGCAAGAAGCTTATTGAAAATGAAGCCTTGTAATTATCTAATTGTTAATTTAACAGCTATTTATATATTAGCCCTAAGACAATTATACTATCCAGAAAAAATAAGGTAAACTCATTTTTAATCAGAAAATAAAACCACTGAAAAAAGGTGCAAAATAAAAATAAATTTTAATTAATATTCCGCAATAACAGGATCACAATCAATCACACAAAGAAGGTTATTAGGGAAAAGTGAAAGAAAAATCTTCAAACGCCGTATGTGTGCAAAAGAAAAAAAAAAACTCGAGTTAAACTTCAAAGCTTTTCCTCAGAAATGGAGTAAGGATTTTTTTTGTTACAACAAAGGGATTCGATTAAAGAAGAAAGCGGGCTCAACACTTGTGTGCCCAAATGTAGCGGGACAAGTGGTAGCGAGAAGAGTATTTTATTGAATGAGTATTTATTTTTGGTTGGTTACCTTATATACAATATGTCTGAGATTTATGGGGTCCTTTTTTTGTGCGTGTGAAATCATCAAATGACGTCTCCATGTTAAACTTTGGTTTTTGTTATTTTAATTATTTCTGTGGGTTTAGTTAGTAAAACCCTGACACACCGTGCCCAGACCGGGAGACATCATTTGATGATTTCCGACCCAGAAAAAAAAGAAACCACGCAAAAACCAGTAAATTAAAAAAACATTTAAATATAAATAGCGGTAGCAGTACTCTAGTCACTATTTCAAAAAATTACCTAAGATTATAACAGGTATGTTTCGTAACTTCTGCCTAGATAGCTCTGAAATAATTAGACTGACTTAGCCATAGAGCAATTCAGGAAAACGTACAATGCCATCTATCGAGCCGTGAGGTAAACTTCTGAGGGATAAGCGAAATGAAGTGTAATGGCTAAAATGTCTGTTTTCTAATTGCTAATAAAACGTTTTAAAAAAAACCGGCCAAGTGCGAGTCGGACTCGCGCATCGAAGGTTCCGTACAAACCTGTAGGTATTCTCGGTTTATGCATAAAGTTTATGTTTATGAAATTAAATGTTTTTTTTTTTTTATATTTGAGTTGATTTAATGAAAGGTAAATTGCGGCTTACGAATTATGACGTATAAAAAAAACTACTTACTAGATCTCGTTCAAACCAATTTTCGGTGGAAGTGTACATGGTTATGTACCTACATCATATATTTTTTTTTAGTTTTATCATTCTCTTATTTTAGAAGTTATGGGGGGATACATTTTACCACTTTGGAAGTGTCTCTCGCGCAAACTATTCAGTTTAGAAAAAAAAAAACGATTTGAGAAACCTCAATACCATTTTTGAAGACCTGAACATTTTTTTTGAGTTTCAGTTCTAAGTATGGGGAACCCCAAAATTTATTCTTTGTTTTCTATTCTAGTGTGAAAATCTTAATGTGGTTTACAGAATACATCTACTTACCAAGTTTCAACGGCATAGCTCTTATAGTTTCAGAAAAAAGTGGCTGTGACATACGGACGGACAGACAGACAGACAGACATGACGAATCTATAAGGGTTCCGTTTTTTTCCATTTGGCAACGGAACCCTAAAAAGGAAATAATAGAACCTTATTCATTTATTTGGCACAGATGGTGATGATGCTACATCCAGTATTATCATTGCACAAAAGAACTTTTAAACGGTAACTTCTATCACCTAGAAATTCAAATCACACTGTAAAAATAAATTTCAAAACGTTTTCATAATACCTAAAGCTGTTTTCCTTTTTTGTAAAAACACTTTTGAATTTCTTGAAACAACTATTTGAACCAATACAGGCACTTTAGTTTGTGTAAATTATTTCAAAACCACAGCCTTCTAAACGGTGAAGAAAAACATCATGAGGAAACCGACATGTCCTAGCACCTAAAATTCGAGAGATGTGTCATCCACCCACCAACCCGCACCGACCCCGCGTGGGGGATTACAACCGACTCTCTCTCACACAGAGGCCTGGGTGTACATGTCCTGTGGGAATATTATAGGCTGATTGTTAACGTTTGCCTAGCCCTTTGCCAACTATGTTTTTTTTTTCTGGATGGGAAATCATCAAATGACTTCTCCCGCTCTGGGTGGAGTATCAGACTTTTACTGACTAAAACTCACCCGTGTTCCATCAGTTGCCCGTGTGCCGGGGTCACGGTATCTCGCTTGATCAATCTCGCGACCCCGGCAGGCATCGGTCCTAGTAGACCCCTTCACTGCTGCTGACATCTCTTTGAGGCGCGCGTGGAACACTACGCGCCGTCGACCCGAGCCTGTTCCTTACCGGGCGGCGAGCTATCCATTGCTCGCCACCCGCAAGCTCGCGCCTACGGTGGCCGGGAGTCCGCTATCGACTCCCGACGCCCGGGGCGTCTCCTCCTGCGGTGGCTAGGGACGTGAGGGCGCAGAGACTGCCACTCCCTCACGCGCCCCGCCTCCTCCTTCGCGAGCATTACTGCTTCGCAGAAAGAGGTGACGAATTCCCATGCCCTCTCGCTCCGTACTATGGCTCGCACCAGGGCCGGACTTGCCAACTATGTTGGAGTCGGCTCACCGAATGCTACTGAAGACCAATATTTTACATGAAGGGACTACCATGTGATCTTCACAACCCAGTTACTAGATAAAATAAATACGATGGATAAAGATCGATGTCCGATCGACCGACCGTTGGTAAGATTGGTTTTCGGACTTTCAAGCTTCTGATGACCATAACGATTGCCAAATCAAAACAAACTATTTTATTTCACACTAGCTTCTGCCCGCGACTTCGTCCGCGTCAAATTTTTGCTCCCCTGACCCTTCCCGTCGTATCGATTTGCCTGCTAGTTTTCGTCCATTTTTCGTTGCTGCTCGCTCCTTTTGAGTTATAGTGAGTCAACCTTAAAAAATAGACATATGCTCTTGTGGACTTTTTTTTAGAACTTTTTAAAAGGAATAATTACGTCATACATTATTTTTGCGTTACTTTAACCGTTTACGCAGCGCACGCAACGGAAACTCTCAAAAGGAATAAATTTTCCCCGTTTTTGCAACATTGTTCATTACTGCTCCGCACCTCTTAGTTGTAGTGTGATGTTATATAGCCTATAGCCTCTCTCGATAAATAGGCTATCCAACACGAAAATAATTTTTCAATTCGGACCAGTAGTTCCTGAGATTAGCGCGTTCAATCAAACAAACAAATAAACTCTTCAGCTTTATAATATTAGTATAGAAGTATAGATTTATAAAACCTACATGGGGACTTATGAAACGTCAGAAGCTAGGCGCACAGTTCCAATTACTTGATTCGCATGGAGAAGAGCCGGCAACAAACTCCGCGGATTTTCTTTTTAAAATAATGGGCTTTTACAATGATTTCAAATCCAAGTAATATGTATGGGAGGATAGTGTGGGCCTGTCATGGGAACAAGTATCAAGTACTTAATAAGATAGAAAATAATCTACCGATTTGCAGACTACAACGCCAGTTTGTAATAGTATTTTGTTTTGATTTAACGTTCTCACATTCACAAAATAGAAAAGTATTTACAGAAATCAAATAACAAACATCAAATTACATGACTGCCATGACAGCCACTATTAAAGAATTGAAATTAAAATTGTAGATTATGTCAGAGAAGTATGAAAAAACCGGCCAAGTGCGAGTCGGACTCGCGCACCGAGGGTTCCGTACAAACCTGTAGGTATTTTCGGTTTAAAAATATATATATTTTTTTTAATTTTTATATTTCAGTTGATTGAATGTAAGGTAAATTGCGGTTTACGATTTATGACGTTTTAAAAAAAAACTACTCACTCGATCTCGTTCAAACCAATTTTCGTTGGTAGTTTACATGGTAATGTACATCATATATTTTTTTTAGTTTTGTCATTCTCTTATTTTAGAAGTTACGGGGGGGGGGACACACATTTTACCACTTTGGAAGTGTCTCTCGCGCAAACTATTCAGTTTAGAAAAAAATGATATTAGAAACCTCATTACAATGTTTGAAGACCTATTCATAGATACCCGACACGTATGGGTTTGATGAAAAAAAACATTTTTGAGTTTCAGTTCTATGTATGGGGAACCCCAAAATTTATTGTTTTTTTTTCTATTTTAGTGTGAAAATCTTAATGCGGTTCACAGAATACACCTACTTACCAAGTTTCAACAGCATAGCTCTTATAGTTTCGGAATAAAATGGCTGTGACATACGGACGGACAGACAGACAGACAGACAGACAGACATGACGAATCTATAAGGGTTCCGTTTTTTGCCATTTGGCAACGGAACCCTAAAAATACATTGTCATTTGGGAGCAGTTAATAGACATTTGCATAGTTATGCCGATAATGAAGTATCGGGAAAGCCACATGTACCTCCTTATCTTGAACGTAGTCTTTTATTTTATAATATGCTATACTTTTTTGATAAAGGCACGACTGATGTGTACTTTGTTTCGCCAATTTCCGTAACTAACTTTGGCAACTTGTTGTAGAAGCGGATACTGTTTATGAGAAACGGCTTGCTAGTTTTAGTTAATCTAAATTGTATGTGCCACAATTTCATTTTTATTTTTATAAGTGTATCCAAAGAGCCACGACTGACAGCCGAGACCAATAGATTAACGTGCTTTCCTAGGTACGGAGGGGTCATTATATGGTGATCATGGTAGACATCAATACTAATATTATAAACTAGCTTCTGCCCGCGACTTCGTCCGCGTCAAATTTTTGCTCCCCTGACCCTTCCCGTCGCATCGATTTGCCTGCTAGTTTTCGTCCACTTTTCGTTGCTGCTCGCTCCTTTTGAGTTATAGTGAGTCAACCTTAAAAGATAAACATATGCTCTTGCGGACTTTTTTTTAGAAATTTTTAAAAGAAACAATTCCGTTATACATGATGTTTGCGTTACTTTAACCGTTTACGCAGCACACGCAACGAAAACTCTCAAAAGGAATAAATTTTCCCCGTTTTTGCAACATTTCTCATTGTTGCTCCGCTCCTCTTAGTTGTAACGTGATGTTATACAGTTTATAACCTTTCTCAATAAATAGGCTACTCAACACAAAAATAATTTTTCAATTCGGACCAGTAGTTTCTGAGATTAGCGCGTTCAATCAAACAAACAAACAAACTCTTCAGCTTTATAATATTATATAGTAATAGCTTCTGCCCGCGACTTCGTCCGCGTCAAATTTTTGCTCCCCTGACCCTTCCCGTCGCATCGATTTGCCAGCTAGTTTTCGTCCATTTTTCGTTGCTGCTCGCTCCTTTTGAGTTATAGTGAGTCAACCTTAAAAGATAGACATATGCTCTCGCGGACTTTTTTTTAGAACTTTTTAAAAGGAACAATTCCGTTTTACATGATTTTTGCGTTACTTTAACTGTTTACGCAGCGCACGCAACGGAAACTCTCAAAAGGAATAAATTTTCCCCGTTTTTGCAACATTTTTCATTACTGCTCCGCTCCTCTTAGTTGTAGCGTGATGTTATATAGCCTATAGCCTCCCTCGATAAATAAGCTACCCAACACAAAAACAATTTTTCAATTCGGACCAGTAGTTCCTGAGATTAGCGCGTTCAATCAAACAAACAAACAAACAAACAAACAAACAAACAAACTCTTCAGCTTTATAATATTAGTATAGATAAGGTTTGCTGCACCATCCCGAAAATAAATTGATAAAATTAGTGTCAACATCAACACTATTTCCGTAAAATAAAAGCTTTAATGTATGAATGTCTTTAGTACATACCTGAGGTTCCCTCGCCCAACACGTATGCTGCTTCGCACGAGATGCATAACGCGGTTTTCGTCGTCTCAAGCAATTTACATGTTAAATTTCGGGCACGTGATAGTTTTTTAAAACAAGACGTAGTTCCAGGTAGGATGTATTTTTCTTTGGACTAAGAATAAAAAAATGAAAAATAGTAAAAGGTTAAATTACATCTAATAAACGCCTACCAAATCAAAGTCAATGGAAAGCATTTGCATTGTCTAGCAGCTTTCCTATAGGTTTCTGTATCTCTCTTAGTCTGACTCCTCAGCGTATACCTATGTCAGCAAGCCCCACCACAATGTAAACTTAGAGATACGGCTATATCAAACCATTTCAACCGAAAGACGTCCACTGCTGGACTTAGGCCTCCCCCATTTAGGGTCCCCCCGGTTGCCATAATCGCCATGCTTAGAAGGCGGGTTGGCGATCGCAGTAAAATGGATGTTTGAGATCGCTACTGCCCATTATCTAGTACATCCCTTAGTCACCTTTTACTACAAGGTAATTACATAATCAACTGTCCCCGTCGAGAAAGTACTGATGGTTTTTTTTTATTACGTTATTGAGCCTGTGTAGTAAGTTGTTTTTTTTTAGACTGATGCTCTGTACCACACCCTGTTTCTGATCTAAGCTGTACATCAAGGCTAATATATTTTCTCATACGAAGAAATAACGATTTAAGTGAGCTGTTACAGATTATTTTAAAAACAGTACCCTAATTGCATAACACACCACCAGTCAAAACTTGAATCATTTGGAAGAAAATTTCTAATTCATTGCTTCATAATTATGTTCGAAAAATGTGTCTGTTCAACAACGTAAATACCGCAAAGAATGTTGTTTAACTGTCAAAATAAAGCAAATACCACTGTTAGTGCTTTAAGAAATTACCTTGCAGGTATTAAATTCTTTTTCTTTTACTGTCTGTCAGTCGGTGATGCCTAAGATTATCTTAGAAAATTGTAATTTTTGAAATTCACGTAATACTACATGTTTTACCCCAAAGTCTTTTGGAACTCACTAAGATCCACCACCACGTACCAAAACGTGCTCAAAAACTGGGTTCCTTAACCTCCGACCCACCAGGATCTACTACAGATTTGACATTCTCATTATAGTAGGTATGAATTCCACCAGTCAACAACCTTAATATATGTAAAAACGAAACATAGTTTCAGTTCCTTTGTCTTCCTACGCGTGTTATAAGTCTATTGAGGAAAACGGATTTACGTGTCTTCGAGTCGATGTACGTGGGCTTATGCCACTACTTATTTGGCTTTTTCACTATGAAACAAACGACTTTTCTACCCTACAATCCTTTGCCTTTGCCGTAAGACAACTTTGTCTACAAATTGAATACCTCATGTCCTTTGTTTTTCGATATTTATCCAAATGATTCAAACTTCACTGCATCCTTAGTCCAGTGGTCATACACGCTACTGCTAAGCATGTGGGCCGGACTTCGATTGTCAGGTCTTGCAAACGGATATCGGGTTGTTCCGAGAATTTCTCAGTAATAGCCCAGAGTCCAGTTGATGGCCCAGTGGTATCCACCCTGACTTACGAGTTAAGGTCAGGGGCAGTGGTTTGAACCCAGATTGACAATTTCCTTAGTTAAAAAAAAATGTTATCACCACTGGAGTCAAAACGGTGAAGTAGAATATCATGAAACCGGTATGTCCTAGAACTAGAAAATCGAAGATATCTACTAACCCACACTAAGCCCACGTATTGAATTACGGCCCAGCTTTCTCTTCAAAGAGAGAAAACCTGAGTCCCAGCTGTGGGAACAATAAGCTCGCTCCCTGTTACATGGAATTAGTCAAAACGAACAGAATGTGGTTATAATATAAGTACACCTTTGCCTACCCTTTGGCGATTACTGACGTGATGTTATTGTTATTGTTGAATGAATAAAGAATAACATTATTTCCTATTTGATATTGTTAAAACCATCTTATAAAATAGTATAACAATTACGGGGAGGCAAGAGCACCTTCGTGCAGACTGGTGCCACGCATTAAGTACTTGACTCTGACGTTAAAAAATTCCTTCAGTAATTAAATAAAAAATACTGTTCCATGCATTTTGACCCCGTTAGTATTTGAATTTTTTTTATAATTGGCGAAAAAGTTTTTTTAAAGTGGGGGATCTTGAATCATGAGTTGAATTTATGATAACAGTTGCACGGCGATGATCTTGCCATTCTTTATGTTTGGCGTGGTGATAAAGTGAATTCGCCTATAAAAGCCAGGCTTAGTAGTATTCACGGACAGACAGGTACTCAATACGGACATACATTTGGTCCTTCAAGGCGAATGGCCTGACTTGTTCATCAACCAAAACCTAGATAGTAACTATTATACTCCTCGTAATAAACTTTTCCTTGGCATTATAAAGTATTAAGTAATTAATCCGTCCGTCTCTTCAATCATATCTCCGCAAGCTTATAATCTTGTTTTGCGCAAAACACTCCTTCGTCTGACCTCATATTCCGATTATAAATCTCGGGACAAACAACATGTAATAAAGAAAAATCTTCCCGCATTTCAGACTTTAAGTAAGTCTCCAGATCTCACAAAAACCGAAATAAAGTAGCACTAAATATTTCATCTGGAACACGAGACTTAGGATTATTATATGTCATAATATAAGGCAGATCTTCATAAAACATGTCGTTTTGGAAATAAACAAAAAAAGCAAAAGTATGTATCGTAATATTTTGTAGATTCCCACGTAAGTTGTTAGAGGGTGAGGTCGTAAACAGCTCGTCACGGCGTCGGTAGGTAATAAAGGAACCCAAAATTCCGCCTCAAAGCTCAAAGTGTATGTAGGGGAAAAATCTCTAGGAATTTTCCGTGGAACATTTCTACTCCGAGGAATTCGATTAATTTGCCGGCACTCTAGATTTAAAACCACTGAAACCTCTATTGGGGCTCATGTTTGTTTTATAGCGGTGTTAGAGTGTTAGAGCGTCCTAAGTAACTAATAGTGGCGTGGGAATAAATAGAATATTTTGTTGCATTTTTCTTTTTTGAATTAAAAATTAAGTGGCAGTCGTTTCAGGCTTTGTTAGGTTTTAAAAAATAGTGCCCTTCGTCTAGTAAAATTTTTGACCTTGTAAAATTAAGTATTATTTAAGAGTAGCTTTAGCCCGCGAGTTCGTCCTTGCAATTTTTTTCTCCCAACCCACCTCGTCGCATCGGATCGCCTGACCGTGCGAGTACTTTATATTCGTGACTTTTCTTTTTGATCGTCTCCTAAGGCTCCTCGCGTGATGTTATATAGCCAATTCCGCGTTTCTCGAAAAATTGACTATGCTACACTAAAAGATTTTGTCAAATCGAACTAGTTCCTGAGATAAGTACGTTCAACCAAACAAACTGTTCAGCTTTATAATATTAGAAGAGATAGAAAAATTGAATGAAAGCACAAAGCAACGACCTTGAAGTTTGCAGAAAAAATAAGACAACAAAAACAAAACATAACGTAAGAGAACCGATTTATTTTTCCCCACACAATTTGTATAATGTATTTGTAAGAAGCACTCCACCGTACAAAAACTGTCATGCATGCAATTTCCTCGCTCAGAAGAAAAAAACGAAACATAATCTAAAAAACGCTGAAGTAACAACCCTATCGAGATCGCAGTACGCTGTTAACAACTGCGAACATCAATCAATGTCCGACGCTAGGGTTGTACGAAATTGTTGTAGTTTCAGAAAAACGTTCATTGAATGGAGTTTTTATTGGCCCATATTTCGGGTTTGATTTGATGCGGAATGTTTTTTGGATGCCCAGACCGCTAATGATGTTTGTTACTGGATCCATCAAAATATAAAAAACGCCCAAGTGCGAGTCGGACTCACGCACCGAGGGTTCCGTACAAACCAGTAGATATTCACGGTTTAGGCATAAAGCTTATGTTTATGAAATTAAATGTTATTTTTTAAATTTTTATATATGGGTTGATTGAATGAAAGGTAAAATGCGGTTTACGATTTATGACGTATTAAAAAAAACTACTTACTAGATCTTATTCAAACCAATTTTCGTTGGAATTTTATTTGGCAATGTACATCATATATTTTTTTTAGTTTTATCATTCTCTTATTTTAGAAGTTACAGGGGGGGGGGGGGGAGGGACATATTTTACCACTTTGGAAGTACCTCTCGCGCAAAGTATACAGTTTAGAAAAAATATATATATTAGAAACTTCAATAACATTTTTGAAGACCTATCCATAGATACCCCACACGTATGGGTTCGATGAAAAAAAATTTTTTGAGTTTCAGTTCTAAGTATGGGGAACCCTAAAATTTATTGTTTTTGTTCTATTTTTGTGTGAAAATCTTAATGCGGTTCACAGAATACATCTACTTACCAAGTTTCAACAGCATAGCTCTTATAGTTTCGGAAAAAAAATGGCTGTGACATACATGGACAGACAGACAGACAGACAGACAGACAGACATGACGAATCTATAAGGGTTCCGTTTTTTGGCAATTGGCAACGGAACCCTAAAAAGAGTTCATTACTAGAGAAGCCTGTATAAAAAGAGGTCTTTGCCTGCAGTGGAAAGTAATAAGCTGGTATTATTTATTTATTCTATCATCATTTCGGCCGAGAAACGTCCACTGTTGTTGGCGATTGCAATTATGGTGGAACGGTGCATAGAGAACGTTGCTGTCCATCCTCCAGTAATTCCCTTAGTCACCTTCTAGGCCACCCACGGGAAGAAATGGGATGGTGCTACTCTTAACGTGCGGCAACACACGGAACTGTTACTTATTTATTGTTATATACTTTATTGTAAATCAAAAAATACAAAACAAAAAGCAATGAACACTAAAAATTAGACAGTGGGCAGCCTTATCGTTTTCTGTGATATCTTCCAAGCAACCTTGGAATGGACAGTGATTAGCCTGGACATAAAATAGGGACGTCGTTGGTGCAAATAATAAATATACAATACTCTTTTTTTTTTTTTTTTTCAGGATGGGAAATCATCAAATGACTTCTCCCGCTCTGGGCGGAGCGGGAGGGCGTGTCAGACTTTTACTGACTAAAACCCACCCGTCTTCCATCAGTTGCCCATGTGCCAGGGTCACGGTATCTCTTTCGAACAATCACGCGACCCCGGCAGGCATCGGTCCTAGTAGACCCCGTCACTGCTGCTGACATCTCTTTGAGACGCGCGTGGAACACTACGCGCCGTCGACCCGAGCTTAGTCCTTACCGGGCGGCGAGCTACCCATTGCTCACCACCCGCAAGCTCGCGCCTACGGTGGCCGGGAGTCCTCTATGGACTCCCGACGCCCGGGGCGTCTCCTCCTGCGGTGGCTAGGGACGTGAGGGCGCAGAGACTGCCACTCCCTCACGCGCCCCGCCTCCTCCTTCGCGAGCATTACTGCTTCGCAGAAGGAGGTGACGGCTTCCCATTCCCTCTCGCTCCGTACCATGGCTCGCACCAGGGCCGGACGCGAGAGGTCGCCGCCGCCGATCGCCTCCACGAGGACACGGCGGTGCTCCGCCCAGGCAGGGCACACCTCCACCGTGTCCTCCAGACGATCCTCACAATGGAAACACCCGGACGTATCCTCCCGCTTTATTCTGAACAGGAACCCACCGAAGCACCCATGCCCGGTGAGAACCTGCGTCAGTTGGAAGGTGAGGACGCCGTGACGCCTCTCTATCCACTCCTCAAAGAGGGGACTTACCGCCGCAATTGTGGCGTGCCCAGCACTGGGTTGCGACAATCGTACCCGCCATGTCGCCATGAGATCACACCGGAGCTCTGTCCGCCGTGGCGCGATTTGTCGCGGCAGCGGACTTTCGCCCCGGCGTTTCGCCTCCTCGCGCCACTCCCACATGTGTGCGAGGACCTTTGCCTCCAGATCCCATGGCGGCACTCCGGCAAGGAGGCTCGCCGCCTCGCAAGAGATTGTGCGGTATCCTCGTATTAGCTGGATGGCCATGACCCTCTGGGCCGCACTCAACCGGCGCGCTGGGCGCAGCCTCAATGAGGGCGCCCATACCGGTGCCCCGTAGAGGGCCATGGACCACACGACCCCCGTGTAGAGCCTCCGGCAGGAGGCGTTTGGGCCCCCCAGATTGGGCAGGAGCCGCTTTAATGCAGCCCCAGCCCGCTCCAGTCTGGGAGCCAAACGTCGGAAATGCTCAACGAAGTTCCACC
Source organism: Aporophyla lueneburgensis (assembly GCA_932294355.1). Lineage (NCBI taxonomy): Eukaryota > Metazoa > Arthropoda > Insecta > Lepidoptera > Noctuidae > Aporophyla > Aporophyla lueneburgensis. The sequence goes on along the minus strand of OW028737.1, from coordinate 31,118,495 downwards.
GGCTGTCGAGGACCCAGGTACTTCATCGTCGACTCGACGCCGATGTGAACCCCTCCTACCGTGAATTGGGAACCCGCAGGTGGCGCGTTCCGAGGACCATGAAAACTCATGGCCTCGGACTTGTGCAAGGCCACCTCGAGTCCCAATTGCCGGATCCTATCGACGATTGTCGCAACCCCGCGTGTCATAATTTCGGCCGCCGCCTCGTACGACCTCCCCTGCGCAAGGACCAGCGTATCGTCAGCGTAGCAAACTACGCTGATGCCGCTAGGGAGGTCGGCGCGCAGCACCCAGTCGTAACCGATGTCCCACAGATGCGGCCTCAGGACCGATCCCTGTGGGACACCGCACGACATCTCTCGCCGGTTCCACTCTCCCTGGTGACTGGGGTAGATAACGGCCCTATCCGTCAGATAGGCCTCGACCACGTGACAGAGGTAGGTCGGCATCCGGTGATACCGGAGTGCCTCCCTAATGCAACTCCAGGGCAGGGTGTTGAAGGCATTGGCGATGTCTAGAGACACCGCCAAGACGACCCCACCCCGGGCCACTGCATCCCCCGTCGTGAGGGCTCGCACGCGCATGATGGCGTCCACCGTAGAGCGCCCCTTGCGGAAGCCGTACTGGCCGTCCGACAAGTCCGGCCCCTCTCGCACCAGCCATCCGACGAGGCGGTCTGCAATCACTCTTTCAAAGAGCTTGCCCACCTCGTCGAGCAGCACGATGGGCCGGTAAGCGGACGGAGAGTCCGCTGGGTGCCCAGGCTTCTTGATGAGGACCAGTTTCCCCGTCTTCCAACGAAGTGGGAACTGGCCCCTCTCCAAGCATGCGCTTAGGAGCCCCCTGAGTCGAGGCCCGAGAGCCTCTAAGGCCAGGACCCATGCTTTGCCAGGCAAGCCGTCGGGTCCTGGGGCGGTATTCTTGGCATTAAGCCTTCGTACCGCCACCCTCATCTCTACCTCGGTCACTTCGTGAGCACCGTCGTCGTCGTCAGTGGCGTGGTCCGCATCGGGCACCGCAGTAGGCGGAGCCATGGGTGGGGGACTATGTTCCCCTCGCGAAGGGAACAGAGCGCTCACCACGCCCCCCACGAGTTGGGGCCGTAGACTCTGAGTCAGCGGAGGAGTCCATGGGCGGAATTTCTCCCGGACGGCCTTGTAAAGCCGTCCCCATGGGTCCCTGTTCAGAGTCTCCAGCGACTCCTTGCGGGCCAGTCCTCTGGCCCGCAGGATCTCCTCTTGGAAGGCGGTCTTCGCCGCTCTGTACCCCTCATATAGCTCCGCCTGAATGGCTTCCGTATCCGGAGGACGGATACGGAGCCTGCGGTGCCTGGTGTACCGGCGTCGTGCCGCAACGTACGCTTCGCGCAACGCTGTCAGCTGCGGCGACCACCAGTACACCTGGCGCCAAGCCCGTCCTGGCTGGACTCGGGGCATAGCCACGTCACAGATCTCGGACATGGCCTCCCGGAACCACTCGGCCTCTCGGGGCTGGCTGGGTTGCACCAACGCGGATGTATACGTACATCCGCGGTGTGGCAACCCAGACTGCCAGGCACTTCTTCTCCTGCAACCGAGCGGGTGGGCGGGTTGCGGATAGCCCAACCCCGGCTGGGGGATCGACCGCCTTGCGGCAGTTCCTGCACTCGGGGCATCTTGAAAGAGATCCCGGACAAGAGAAGTTCCCGAAGGCCAAAATCCCAGGCATAGGGTAACCAATGACCATCTCCCCCGTGTACCGTCATCCAATCAAACCATCCTTCCTCTTCCAGCTATCCCGTCAATCCAAAACCCCTGGGCCAGATCCTAGACCTAGGGTGACCCCAACGAACCCATTCCGTCCCACAAAGTTCCTCCCTCCCATCCTCACATCCTATCGGTCCCAGAGGAGGGGTAACCTCTGCTCCAAAAAAGCCCACCCCCAACAAAACAAACTTCAAAAACTGCAGCAGGAAAAAGATATTACCCAGGTGGGTTCCGGCCAAGCCGGGGAATCCCACACCGCCACGGCGGTCAGCCCCCATCGCATTCTGGGGAGGGGGCAACCGACTGCACCTTTTTGCCACACTCTTCAGCGCACTCGGCTGCTGACTCAGCGCCGCTCTCACAGGCAGCAATAAACGCGCCCATACCCTCGACATCGGCTGCGACAAACGCGCCAACAATCACACCCACGGCTGCGACCCACGCGCCAAACCCCACGACGCAACATGCGCCTCCCGCAAGCCTCTGGCAACAAAGCATCGTGCGGAATAGCGTGACTAACCCAGGAACATCTGCACCGACTCCAACGCCCACCACCCGCTCTGGGGTAGCGACTCGCCGAACTCTAGAGGAGAGGTACTATCCACCTATTTATTCTCTACTAACCTTAACATTGTTAACCGAGGCTCTGAACCCACTTGGGTCACAGTCCGAGGACAAACAATCATTGACCTGACGCTTGCTACAGAAAACGCGACAAACCTCATCACAAACTGGCACGTCTCGGATGAACCCTCCTGTTCCGACCACAGAAGAATCCGATTCACACTAACTACCCACACTAGGGAACCCGTACCGAAACGTAACCCGCGGCGCACTAATGTGCCCGAGTACAAACGCCTCCTGGCCTCCCTACTAGCTAGACATCTATCACGAGTAATAATAAAAACCCCCGAACAACTAGAATACACCGTCACAAAACTATCCGATTACCTAATCGAAGCATACCATGCATGCTGCAAACTAAGGGCGCCACGAAACAACAGCGAGAGAAATCCCTGGTGGAACGCCAACCTTTGTAAACTCAGAGATACACTACGCAAACAATTCAACAGGGCCAAAAACACTAGACTCCCGGACGACTGGGAGCAATACAAAGAAACCCAATACACATACAAAAAGCAGATCAGAACTGCCAGAAGGGCAGCATGGCGAAAATTCTGCGAATCCATCGAAACCAACAACGAAGCCGCAAGGGTAAGAAAAATCCTCTCGACTGATCAGGATCGAACCCTTGGTGCGCTCAAAAAACCCGACAACTCATACACACTAAGTGACCACGAAACCAGTAAGGTTCTCCTGGAGACCCACTTCCCCGGCTGTAACCTCCAAGAGGTCAGGACGTGGGAAGCTGAACCAGAATGGACCCCAACAAACCTAGATTGGTCCAGGGCACAAAGCATGGTAACAGAAGAAAGGATAAAGTGGGCCATTGACACCTTTCAGCCCTACAAATCTGCAGGGCTGGATGGCATTTTTCTAGCCCTCCTACAGTGGGGAGCTGACCACCTGATACCATGCTTGGTGGAGATCTACGGGACCTGCATTGCACTCAGATACATACCCCTAGCGTGGCGCGAAGTGAAAGTCATTTTCATACCCAAGCCAGGCAAACCCGACTATACACAACCAAAAGCCTATAGGCCTATAAGTCTCACATCCTTCCTACTAAAAACCCTCGAGAGACTCTGCGATAGACATATCCGAGACGGACCTCTTCGAGTAAAACCCCTTCACCAACAACAGCACGCGTACTCCACGGGCAGATCGACAGAGTCTGAGCTACATAGCGTGGTCTCTAAAATTGAATGCGCAGTGGACCACAAATGCTCAGCACTGGCGGTTTTCATTGACATAGAGGGCGCTTTCGACAAAACTATGTTCAATAGTATCAGCACGGCTCTCGACAGACACAACATAAACCCGACCTTGAGCGGGTGGATCACCAACATGCTCAAATTGAGAGCTGTACAAGTTACAGTGAACGACACTACAAGGGCGGTAGTGGCGAAGGGCTGCCCGCAAGGGGGCGTCCTCTCGCCACTTCTATGGAACCTGGTCGTAGACAGCCTCATCAAAACACTCAACGATAAAGGTTACTTCACCGTAGGATACGCCGATGATGTAACCTTAATAATAAATGGCACCCATGAAAACACCCTATGCCACCTAATGCGCCAAGCCCTGAAAATAGTAGAGGACTGGTGCAATAAACACCAACTATCAGTAAACCCCACAAAAACCGAGATGATCCTCTTTACAAAAAAGAGAAAACTCGCGAAACTCGAACTGCCACGACTGTTTGGCACCACCCTCAGCCTATCAACTGAAACCAAATACCTGGGCATATTCTTGGACAAACAGCTGAATTGGGCAAAGCACACCAACTACATTACTACAAAAGCCAGCATAGCCCTGTGGCAGTGCAAGAGAATGCTTGGCAGGAATTGGGGAATCAGCCCCAAAGTCACCCACTGGCTATACACCACAGTTATTCGACCAATTATTACATACGGCTCAATAGTCTGGTGGTCCAGAACAGACCTGAGCACAGCCCAAAAAGACCTTGAAAAGGTGCAGCGGTTCGCTTGTGTAGCCATCACTAGCTGCATGAGGACTACACCCACCGCTGCCCTACAGGTAATGCTTGGGCTACCACCTCTACACCTGATCGTGCGGGAGGAGGCTGCCCTGGCTGCCCTAAGACTGAACATAGCAGGGACCCTAAGCAATGACTCGAGGGTCAAGCACTCACGCATTAGGGACGATGCGATCAAGCGACAACCAATGATGGCATCACCCTGCGATAAAACCCCAAAACTACACTTCTTTCAAAAGCACTACGACGTTATACTCACAGAAGAACAAAACGACCACTCGGGCCCGGAGGAGCTAAGAGTCTACACTGATGGCTCAAAGACCTCCTCTGGAACCGGAGCCGGAGTTTTCTCACACGACCTAAACATAAAAATATCCAACCCACTGGGAATGCTCAACACCGTCTACCAGGCGGAATGCGTGGGCATCATACAGGCGGCGTATGCCATAGAAGCCAGAAGAGTTACGGACACCCATATACGTATACTCTCCGACAGCGCCTCAGTCCTCCAATCCCTAGCCAAACAATACATAACCTCGAGCCTTACACTAGAATGTCATAATGCATTAGAACGGGTAACAGTTTCTAATCGCAACAAAGTGACACTGCAATGGATAAAAGGACACAGTGGATCACTAGGCAATGATGCTGCTGACAAACTGGCCAGAAAGGCATCCAGCGCGTCAGTCTGCGGCCCCGAGCCCATCGTGCCCATCCCCTTCAACCAGCTACGCAGGTGGCTGCAGGAATTTACCCACACATAAACGGAGAGCTGGTGGACCTTGACACCAGGCTGCAGGCAGTCCAGGGAAGCTATGCCATCGACGGATGGCAGGCTAACCAGACGTCTGCTACGCCTGGACAGGGATGGCCTGCGTCTGACGACGGGCACCATCACAGGACACTGCCCACTAAACAAACACTTTTACACAATAGGCATAACGGACAGCCCCCTGTGCAGGGCCTGCATGGAAGCTGAGGAAACCGTTGTGCATGTACTCTTCGAATGTACAGGCGTCACCCAGATTAGGACAGATACCCTCGGGACACCCAAATCTTACACAGACGTTCTTAGTAGACCAGGAGACATTATAAACTTCTGGAGGGAGGTGGGCTGGTTGGAGTAATACCGACGGCCGCCATGGCCCACGCACAATGGTCCACTCAAAGGATTAAGTGCGGAAACCAAAACCCCATAACATAGAACATAGAACATAGAACCACTCGGCCTCGTCGTTGGTGTCAGCAGGCCTGTCCGGTGGTGACACCCAGGCCTGCACGATCGAGGCTTCCAGGAGAAGCTCCCGGTCCAGCTTCTTCAGCGCCCACCGCGGACCACTCGGGGTCTGCCGGATCGGCGCGCTCGAGGTCTGGGCGGAGACGTCACCTGGACCGGATGTACCGGTGGTCGGAATACGTCTCCACCCCCTCCATGACGCGCCAATCAATAACCTGCGGTGACAGAGCGGGGCTGGCGAACGAAATGTCCACCACTGAGTCACCCCGCATCCGTACACACGTAGGTACAGAACCCCGATTTAGGACGACCAGGCCTGTCTCCAGAGCCCAGTCCTCCACCATCCTGCCCCGTGTGTCCGTATACCGGGAACCCCAAGCCAAATTCTTGGCGTTGAAGTCCCCGAGTACGAGCACGGGGAGGGGACGGAACCCGACGACGACGACTCTCAGCTCCGCAAGGGAGTTATGGAACTCGGCGAGAGTTCGGCTCGGGGAGAAGTATACTCCCACTACTACAATCTCCCCGAACCGTGCTGCTACGCAACCCCGTCCCCTCTTGATGGCCTCGAGGGTCGGGGTTCCGGCGGCGGCTGACGAAATGAGGGTCACTGAGCCGCTCAGGTCCTCCACCCAGTCATCCCTGGGCGGGAAAAAGTACGGCTCAGCGACCACAGCGATGTTAATCGACCACTGCGCCATGCTCTGGAGTAACAGATCCTGAGCGGAGGCGCAGTGGTTGATATTTGCTTGGAGGAGGCGCAGTGGAGTACCTTTTATTGGCACTCCATTTCAGCCCCCTCCTGAGCCCCCTGTGAGGGCCCTGCCGTGGTGGTGCCGGCCACGACAGCAGTGGTCGAGGCGGCAGCGGCGACAGCGGTGACAGCGGTGGCGGAGGGCTTACCCTTGCCTCTGGCCTTGGCGGCTACAGCGCAGGCCTTACTCCTCCCAGCCCGGTGTTCGGCCGGCTTGCCAGCCACCGCAAATGCATAGCAGTGCGGCGTCGCATTGCACGAGCCGGCCTTGTGACCGGGCTGACCGCAGCGGAAGCAGTGACCGCTGCGGTCCACCTCTGAGGTGCAACCCACGAACACGTGGTTGCCCATCTGGCATCGGAAGCACCTCAGAGGTCTGGGCTCCAGCAGTTTCACCTGCGCTGAGTCCCAGCCCACCAGAAGCCATCGGCCCTCCGCGGTGATTTTTTGGGCCGCCGACACGGGGCAGCTCACCGTGACGGTTCGCAACCCCGCATTGTCAGGGCGGATGGTGCCTGCCCTCACTTGTTCGGCAGGACAACCCCCCGCCCCAGCGATGGCGGCCACCACCTCCGCCTCCGTGACGCAATCCTCCAGGCCCAGAATGCGCATGTCAGCGCACTTGATGGGCCTGGACACCCGGGCCTCCTCCGCGTCTCACGACGCCCTGAGCCTTTTGGCCAGAGCGTCAGCGGTCGGGCCACTATCCGCACCAGGGACCTCCAGCATCCGGGCCCCAGTCAAAGTAACTTTCACCCGGAGCCCGTCGGAGATGCCGAGCTCCTGCAGGTTCACCGCTGCCTTCGCTTTGGAGAGCACGTCGCGGTAGGACACGCCCTTTTACACCGCTTCCGGCTGTAGTGTAATCACTACAGCTGCGGACTTCAGGGCGCGGAGCCTAGCCGCAACGCTGCTCTTTTTCGCCGCTGCTGCTTCTTTTTGTTTCTGGCCGCCCTTGCAGCCTTGCTTGCCTTCTTCTTCTCCCCAACCACTTGCCATTCGGCGTTGGCAGGGGGAGATTTAGCAGGCGGGGGCGGCATTGGCGGCCCTCTCACCTCCGGTGCTGGGGCCCTTGCGGGTGCCTTCTTCGGCAATTCTTTGGTCTGCCCCGGCCCTTTGGCTGTGGCAGCCGCAGGCCCCGGCCCTTTGGCTGGGGCAGACGCAGCACCCGCAAACGAGGCCACCTTCGGCTGGCCCGAGACAGCCCTCGGCTGGCCCGAAGCTGCCTTCATCTGGCCCGAGGCCGCCTTTGGCTGAGCCGAGGCCGCCCCAAGCTGGCCCAAAATCGGCCGGCTTGCCGTCAGTGGGGGGCGCAGGACAACGGCCTCCAGAGCAGAAAACCTGCTCTGGAAAACAGCGAGCTCCTTCCGCACCAGGGTCAGCACCTGGTTCTCGGCAGGCAGGAGCCCGCCCTGCCCATGCCGCGCTCCCCCCTGCGATGCTTCCTGGGGGCTGGCTTCTCGGAGACCAGCCAGGTCCGCTCGGAGCTCCGCATTCTCCTTTCGGAGGAGCTCCATGGCGGCAGTCACGCGGGTGACCTCCGCCCGCAGTTCTGCCACCCCATCCACCACCGGAGGCCCAGAACGCAAGGCCTTTGCTGCCACCACGATGGCTTTCGTGGCAGCAGATATGGCCTTGTCCTTGGACCTCTGGAGCCTTTTTAAGGTCGCAGCCTTGATGGCCGTGGCCACGACCTCCGCGAACCTGCCCATTTCTTTCGAGTGGCCGGCAGCGTCCGACTCACCACCGGAAGACTCTGAGGGGGCCCTACTACTGGTCCTTTCAGAGGGATGCCCCTCCGTGGCGAGCCTCTGCCCTCCTTGGGTCAGCTCGGCTGAGCCTGCTCGGCTCGGCTCGCTGGCCTCCTTGGTGGGGAGTCCTCGGCCGGTGCCCCTCTCCTGGAGCCCACCACGCCGTGATATTTTTCGGCGGGCCGAGTTTAGCCCGCCATCGGAGGAGGACTCCTGCCCTGCCCCCGATTTAGGGTGCTTCTGGGAGACCTTACGGTTCCCACCAGCAGCGCCCGCCACCACTCGCTCCGAGCTCGCACGCGAGCCCTTCGCACTCGACGCGGCGTCGGACTCCGACCCTGCATCGCTCCCTTCCACTGATTTTGGTTTTGGGTTTTTTAAGAATTTTTCCATATTTGTTCCCACGAGTAAAAACTTTTTATACATGAAATTCAGTGGTTCGCACTAGTGACTAATTCAGCTACCCATTAGTCAAGCTGTCAAACTCCCTCACGGTGCGCCGCCGCTTGGAGGTTTGGGGTGATTTTTATAGAGGTTTTCTACCTCGCGGCCCGGGTGATTAAGCCAAGACCCTCGACCCCCGTCAAAAGTCAGAGACATGACCGTGACGATCTTCGGGGCTACGAGAATAACGGCAGAAGGAGTACATTCCTTCTTGCCTGCCCGGTGGCAGGTTAGTGCACACCGAGCCCGCTCTAACTCCACCGCTGTGCGCCTCTGCTAAGATCAGAGGGACACACGGTGAAGCGTTCCTCCGACGGGACATTAGCGTACGGGCACTGAGACCCCTTAGGCACACAGTACCTAATGGGGAGTCCTTGCCCGCACCCCAGGATGCACCGTCCCAGACATTGGCCTTCCCCCCGGACGTATCCATAAGGGAACTCCAACCCCCGGGCACACGAGGAGGTTTCCTGTCCAAGCACCCCATATACAATACTCTAAAGCAGATACAAAAATATATACATATTCAATATAATACATGCATACGAACATGTATACTAAATAAGGAACTGAAATAAAGGACGACTATATAGGAAATTACAGTTAGGTAAGTACGAGAACAAAATCACAACGACAAGTAATGTTACTTTACGAGGATTTTAAACACATGTAATGACTGCGCGCATATATTATTGCTAAAGGACTTACTAGAGAATGGGCAGCAGCGTTTTCTATGCATTTTACCACCATACTGCGATCGCCAACCCACCTACCAATCGTGGCTATTATGGCAAAACCCCTAAATTGGGAGAGGCCTATGTCTAGCAGACCGGGTAAGTAATAGATGATATAACAACAAAATCTCTAATATTAACAACATATAACAACGGAACCTATAATTTTATTTAATACAGCGATTAGTTAATATAATGAACGATTGATATAATTTTAAAATAACTAATTTTTATAAGCATTACATACATTAAATATAACATCGTTTGACATAACATACATTAAATATAACATCGCTTGACATACCACTCAAAAGATATAAAACTTATTTGGTCTAATTTAAGCTTAAAAAAAACAATAACATTGTATTTTGTTTAATAAATATTTAAAAGCATTTTTTCTTTGTTTCATTCTTTGTAAACTCTATCGTAGTTATACGTAATAGTAACCTAAGTAGATATTTAACATAACTAGTAACTGATTACCACCTGCGCTAAGATAAGTTGACGGAGCCCCGCCTCGCGGTGCTCCTATTTCTGGGTGGTTTAAAACAAAATAACCACGAAGGCTAAGGCGGGAGCGAAGCGGAGCGGAGCTCCCGCCTTAGGGTCACAGCACACATATCAACTCGTAAACGGATCGTAACCGTATCAACTCGAGCTGTTCAGTATGATTTGTATGAAACTCCCTACTGCAACGCACACTAATCGGAATCGTAACGTAATCGCCTCGTCTCCGGACAAGCTCACGAACCGCGATGTGGCGCGTGGCAACCAGCGGTCCCCGCGCTTACGGCTCTCCGTACCCTAGCTTACGGCTCTCCGTACGCTAGCTTACGGCTCTCCGTACCCTAGCTTACGTCTCTTCGTCCACGCGACACAAAAACGTTCGGATTCAAAATGACCGAACTAGTGCCGCCTAGCCGTCAACCAGCGGTCGGCGAGCCGTAAGCGCGGCGTCGCCTTGTTCTAGCCGAGTCGACGTGCCGGAGCTTCCGATCCGCTTACGTTACGTGGTTACATTAAGTTGACGCCTGTTTGACGGCGAGGCGAAAGGCAATACGGTGACGATCCCTTTCCGAGTTGATATGCGTGCTGTGACCCTTAGCCTTCTAACCTAACCTCCCACATATTAAATATATACATATTAAACGTATGACCAAATGATTTTCGATTATATAAACGTCATATCAAACAACGTTATAGTAATTAAGTTTTAGAATAAATAAATGTTATATGTAAGGAAATTATATCAACATTTTGTATATCTCACGTTGATTGTATCTTATGAACGATAATAAAATGAAATTAGATCAAATGAGTTTACACGTTATGAGACGCACTCTAACAGACCTCGTCTTAGAGCTGAAATGATGATGATGATTAGGGTTAAAAAACCCATAGTGCCAGTTGTCGGTGATTTGGCTAAAAAAAATGTTTTCGATGTTAAAGAACAAAACAACTTTATCTGCCTACTTGTAATTCTGCGGCTGTAAGACGTGATTGAAGAAAATGGATTTTTGTTGCATCAGGAAAGCAATGAACTAGAAATATGTCAAGATAATGATAGATTTTCAGACCTTTAGAGCTGCGTACCTAAGCAATGGAATTACTGACCCAAAAATGGATAAGAAAAAATCCACAAACACACTGGCACCCACACTCAAATAAATAAAATACTTATTTACGTCACGACATTCCCGTAGGTTTCGTAAGAGGCGACTAAGGGACTTACTAGAGAATGGGCAGCAGCGTACTATATGCATTTTACCACTATACTGCGATCGCCAACCCGCCTGCCAATCGTGGCGATTATGGCAACCCACTCGCCAAATTGGGAGAGGCTTGTGTTTTTAGCAAAAGAAGTATTACGGCTGTAATAATGATGATGACGTTTATGTTGAGATGATCTCCATCCTATCGTCTTAGTTTGGGTTTAAATTTCAATATCATTTATTTAAAATAAAAATAAATACCTACTATTTATCAAAATGCATTTAATGTTAAACTCTTTATTTTACGTAAGCAAGCAAAATGTCTCGAAAGATTAGAGAACACTACAGTCCTTCGTTTTTTTCTGGTAGAATAAGCAACAATTTCGTCCGATTTCCCCTTCAAAACTTTTCCAAACCGTGCCATTTAAAAATTATCTTTGACACTTGACAGCCGCGGATGACCAAAGCTAATTTTCTTTATTATTCTTACTTCTAAGGTGCATTTAGAGGCAATGGTTTCAAGAAAGATCATTACGAATATAGAGCGAAATTTTTTTTTTGTTTTTCATGGACCTCAAATGATGACTCATAAGTCAACCATAAATCTATACAAATGTTATAAAGAGGAAATATTTTATTGTTGATAATGGATAAACTCAAAAACGACTTAGATCATTTTAAAAAATCTCTCCTATAAAAAGCTACATTATTCCGGAAAAACATGAGCTATAAATTTCACGAAAACGAAGTCGTGAGAAAAGTGCTATGTAGCGTTGTCTATAATTATCAAACTCACCAAAAGTCGACCAAAATGGATCAAAAGTCGACTTATATTACTAAAAACGTATCGTTTTGTCTGCTCATTATCCTATAAAAATTAAACATTCTTTATTTCATCGTATTTCTAGAAAAAGCGGTAAGGTAGATCTTCATGCAGCTTTAAAATAGATAAGTCCAATGCCTACCGTCTTAACGCTATTTTTAAGTCGCTTTGAATAAATTACACTCCGAAAAATACCTAGAATATTCCTAGACGGGATTCAGAAGAAGCAAAACAATATGAACGTGCAAAACCACTGCAGCATTTTCTAAGCTGAAAAAAGCAGCTTACAAATAAAATTTCTTAGAAAAAACACAAAAAGTTTTTCTCATCCCGCGCAAGGAGCATTGGACACCTTAACGAGATTTTGTTTATCCTACCCTCTTTTCTTCTTTGGATATGAATTGTGCATTTTAATTTATGGCACCTTTTATAATTTTGTTTTATTTTTATGCATTAAAGAACTGAGGGTGGAATAATCATTTTATTAATGTAAGGGGAGAGCAACGCTCTTTTGTACCAAAATTTCCTGAGATAAGGTGTTACTTAGTTTATATTTAACGGATGAGATCTAGCAAAGGATCTCCAAATTTCGCCATTAGTTTTCTCTTCTAAAAAAAGAAATGTAAAAGAATTATTGAAGTGAAAACTTCTTTAGCGGCGTTGTACACTTTTTTTGTAATGGGTAAAAAATGTTAAACTCGCGTCAGGACACGTGACCTGATCGAAAATTCGTAAGACGGACGGAGAGTAGACAGCCGGCGCGGCGTAGGTGAGGAAGTATCCCCCTCTCTTTCTACGGCGCGGCGAAAATGTATGCCTGCGCCTGCTGTTTCGTTTAGGCGGCGCAGAACGCATGCGCGAATGTTCGTGTGTGTTTATGTTACAGCGTGCCATACGCATCCATGGATAGTGACAGCTGATGGCTCGACCGTCTGTGTAGTTGCCGTCGTCGAAATTATGGATGGAAGTTGATTTTTCTGAGAGTTAAACTTTTTAATGTAATATAAATTGTCATGTTTGTGTACGATAGCGCAATAAATAAATATTGTATTGTACCACATAAATTATAGCACTTTTATACTGATAATTAAAGCAATTCGTGCAAAATTATTCCCTAACCATTCCAAAATATCAAAAATGCACAACGTTAATATTCAAGTTTACACTTCTGCCAGCACTCCCAGAGTGCAACCCGTCGTTTTTTTTTTAAATTGGTTCTATTCTTAACTGACAATTTTAAACATACCAATGCACATAGAGATTTATATCTAGGTAGCTCGTAATCTTTGTTCCTAGATTGAACAGCAGTTGATACAATTGGTCTATATAAGGTGTCCTATCTATTCATACACGAAAATTTTAAGAGGTACATCTTTAGGTGTTTATTATTATCTAATAAAATAATACGTGAAGCGAAAACTTTGGATCCCTTTTTACGAAAATTGGTCAGACGGAAGAGTATGAAATTTCGCACACTGATATGTAGTTTATACAGAGAAGAAGTGACGAATGCTAATATTATTTTTAAATTATGCGTAAAAATACATTATTTTCAATAAATAACACGGTACACACACTACTATTCACTACCGTGTATTTAATACACACATGCATAGCTATTCTTTTGTTTATGGCCCAAATCTGTGGTCCAATCGAGACCATCTGTCTTTAATATTTTGTGTCTATAGTCTTACTGAATATCAAGTATAACCATAGGTAATAAATTAATTTTATAGATAAATAACCTATTTAGTTTTTAAAATCTATGATCATATCGAGAATATTTGTCTTTAATATTATTTGTATTAGCGACGATAGGAATTTAGTTTAGATTTATAAGAAATATTTTTTGTGGTTTTATGGGGAGTGTCAAGTATGGCATTAGTAAGTTTCCCATACAAAACTTAGTATCGTGTGCAAACTGTAGAGGTTGTATGCCTCACGATTGTACAGGCTGGGGCTGGTCATAGATTGTATAGGCTGGTTATAATTATGACACTTAGAACTGTCATAATTAATTAAAAATAATAGGGAAAATTCTATAAAAACAGAGCTTTCTGTGATAATTCATTCCATATCCGGCAGTTAAGAGGTATTAAGAAAATAAAGAAGAGAGTCTTGAAGAAGTATTCTTTACTCATTATCATTACACCTACGTCCTGGTCCTGGCCATCACCATCCCGCCAGCGAACCCTCTCCACAGTAGTACAGCGTCAACAATTTGTCTATAGTGTTACTGAATGTCAAATATAACCATATTATTTTTTATATTTATTATCATATACTTTTTTTTTATTTAATAAAGTTTTTATTTACTTCAAATAAAGCACGGTCGAATTTCGACCAATGGGCGATCACTAGTTATTATTATTTATTATGTGTTAATATATCTCGGGATTCTGGGATCCCGGTCCTTTGGAAGGCGTACGAGGAGCCGAAGTCAACTCGCAGAGGCCCCTAGAAAATTTAGATGGAGTGAGGTACCAACCGACGATTATCTCTGTATATACTGTGCAGGTGCACCCAAGGACAACCTCCGGTTGGTGTTAGACTATTGCAGGATATGGAAACAAAAATGTTGAACTATATATTTGGATGCTAAAATGGACTGGTTACCAAGAACTATGGAAGGTCTATGGCCCCTGCCGCATCAATTTTTGTATTTACACGGATTAAATGACAGGGGGTAACTTGCACACTAAATAATGGGCCCCCGGAAACCGTCGCTGGCACATAGTAACGCAGCGACAAGGGGACAACACTTCCTAAAGTGCTTGAGAAGTGGAGAGGTATTCCACGGCTTTCAGAATAATCCCAGAGCCCGGAAGATGGTCAAGTCCCTACGAGCACTTACTGGAATACTTTATTTCCCCGAGCACGATTGCTCTTGCGAATCTCCACTCAAGCCAGCCAATAAAAGCAAAAATGAGGTGGAAGCTCTGAACCTCGTCAGTGTTCACTCCAGCCGGCCAATAAAGGCAAGCCAGAGATGAGGAACAAGAATTCTCCCAGAAGATCGGGTCCGTGGGGACGCTACTGCCCAAGAGCTCGCCACATGCTGCCTTGTGGGTTTATTATTACTATTATTACATCTGTAGGTGGTAAAGAAGCTATAGAAGCAAAAAGAAAAATGTTATCTAAGCGTTTTTGAATTTTCGTAATTATCATAATTTTAAAACTGCTTGAGACATTTTGCATGAAACCTTTACTCCAAATTCTATGAATGGCCCGCCTGACGCTGCAAGGACGGCGACCGGACGGCACGAGCATGGCCGCGGTGTCTCGGGCCGTAAAAAATAAGAAGGAGCCAGTATTCCTTATGTGCGTCGAATAATTTATAAATGTTAAATTATGAAAAAGAAATACATTTAGAAACATTTTTTTTTCGTTGCTATAGCTTCTTTACCACCTACAGGGGTACCTCTAAAATATTTCGTGTATGAATAGATAGATACACCTTATAAAATTACTATTTACAAATTTTAATTATAACCTATTTGAAATAGGAATCAGGTTAGTCACATGAGTTCAGACATTTGTCACCAATACTTGTAAACCCTTATAGCGTTTAAAAGCCTACTAGGTAAATTAAGAGAAATAAATTGATAGCCGCTACAATATGGCAAATTGACGCACGATGTCAATTTATCTAATTATTACTTTCCCCTGCTATATAGAAAGCAGAAATAGTCATATACAACCAGTAATCCCGGTACAGTTTTGCTGTCGAATGCTGTCAATAGTTCCAACTCCGATGCAATTTGTATTGTTACATTATCTTTGTACCAGCTATTAGGATTTAGTCGGTTTTTAGATTACGTTTTTCTATGCTGTAATGAAATATCTTAGTAGGAATCCGCTGGAGACGGGAAGCATAAAATCGGCCGATTTGGCGGAGTCTTGGGGAGGCCTATGTCCAACAGTGGACGTCATTCGGCTGAAATGATGATGAATTATTCACATGATATTTATGCTAAAAGACTTAAAATTATATGAACAAAAATTACATGCAATACATTAATTTAAAAAAGGGTTAAAGAATCACAGAGCGTCACAAATTTGCCTGCGTCGCTGTCGAAAGGAAAAGTGTATAAAATGCTGGCTTATTATGTTGCAAAGCGACTCTGCTTCTTTAGCCAAAAAGTTGGTCAACCTTCAGCTGGTCACATGAAGAGTCGACCAACCAACCGTTGACGATAACTCGATAATTTTTGAATATTATTATCGATGTTTGTGATTTTCTACATCTGCAGTAGCTGCCCAGCACAGCTCGTCTGTTGTAATTAACAGACGTCAAATGAAAAATAAACCATATGGACCAACTTTTCACAATTTTTTTTTAAGGTTTACGTCATTGCCATGCACAATCCAAATTCGTAGTAGATTGATATTGGTCGACAATGCCATGGAAATGAATTTTTGTTTTGCGCAGTTTTCACTTAACTTTTAAGACTAAGTGTATTCTTCAACCTCTTTCCCAATGTATTTGTACTAAACAGAATACTTATGGTTTCTTATATCCATGTTATACACAAAAACATAAACTCACACTTTCATTCCATTGGAGTAAGCAGAAACTGCTGAATGTCATTTGCTACAATCCTTAAATACCCCTT
The DNA here is from genome assembly GCA_932294355.1 of Aporophyla lueneburgensis. NCBI lineage: Eukaryota > Metazoa > Arthropoda > Insecta > Lepidoptera > Noctuidae > Aporophyla > Aporophyla lueneburgensis. The sequence goes on along the minus strand of OW028737.1, from coordinate 31,102,062 downwards.
TGGCTTCATTTACTTAGTAATAATTTCCTATTTATTTTTAATCCAATTTACCATGCCCACAAAAATGCACCAACAACACATCAGCATTTCAAACCACTTCCAATTAGTTTTACGCCTTCACCTATCTCGCAATCATAAAACAGGATCGTAGCCATAAAACAAGATAATATCTGATATTATTAAACATCTTAGCGATATAAATATCGTAGACATACCAGTATAACACCGGTATAACACCACATTATGCCGCAAGGGCGTAATATCTAGAGTAATTCAAAATAGAGGCTCAAGGAAAGGTATAAAGAATTCTATCAACGCGGTATTCGCGCCTGTTCGCATTTGGCTGGGCGATTTGGGTAGGGTGTCTTTGTTAACGATGCTGTTTGTAAGCGCATTGGATATGTTTTTAAGCAAATACAACTTTATTAAAAATAAACATACTTGGTTTTACGAGAAAAAACATTTGCATTTTTCTTGGAAAATATAAACGAGTCGGACTCGTGCACCGAGGGTACCGCACAAACCTGTAGGTATCCTCGGTTTATGCATAAGGTTTATTTTTATAAAATTAAATGGTTTTTTTTAATTTTCATATTTAAGTTGATTGAATGAAAGGTAAATTGCGGTTTACGATTTATGACGTATTAAAAAAAACTACTTACTGGATCTCATTCAAACCAATTTTCGGTGGAAGTTTACATGGTTATGTATATCATATATTTTTTTAGTTTTATAATTCTCTTTTTTAGAATTTACGGGGGGGGGGGGGGACAAATTTACCACTTTGGAAGTGTCTCACGCGCAAACTATTCAGTTTAGAAAAAAAATATGTTAAAAACCTCAATACCATTTTTAAAGACCTATTCATAGATACCCCACACGTATGGGTTTGATGAAAAAATGTTTTTTGAGTTTCAGATCTAAGTATGGGGAACCCCAAAATTTATTGTTTTTTTTCTATTTTAGTGTCAAAATCTTAATGCAGTTTACAGAATACATCTACTTACCAAGTTTCAACAGCATAGCTCTTATAGTTTCGGAGAAAAGTGGCTGTGACATACGGACGGACAGACAGACAGACAGACGGACAGACAGACGGACAGACAGACATGACGAATCTATAAGGGTTCCGTTTTTTGCCATTTGGCAACGGAACCCTAAAAATGCAATTGTCTCTTTAGACAATTGCGTTTTTTAATCCAATATTTATGTTTTAATAATATTTTCCGTATACGAAAAGTCGTATACGGAAATTATCAGTGTGAAACACCACACGTTATACTAGGAGCTGGAACAGATTGCGTCCTGATTTTCTCAAAAATATTAATAGTAAGTTAAAAGCACACATTATCAAAAATTAAAATGGAATAAGATTCAAACCCACACCTCATTTACTCCTTGTCGTCACAAACATGATCAACATGTTGGCTTGTAAAAGTGTTTGTACAAACCTACTTACAGAAATAAAATAATTTAATCATTTCATTAATTTTTTTTTCCTGAAGGCATTCGCGCAGAGGTTCGATTTTCAGTACCTGAACCATTGCTACATGATTCACATACTGAGCAACCGAATGCAGTAGAACGTTTTGTGTGTTTTTTATTTTTATTCTTTTAATTGTATGTATGTGTTTTTGTTATTATTATTTTCTTTTCTTTTTTAATTTTGTAATTGTTGTATTATGATCCTTTGTTGATTGAAATAAAAAGTTTAATTTATTATTTTATTTATTTATTTATCATTTAACAGACCATAAAAATTGATCGAATAAGGGCGTATACTACACTGATAGTATCCGTCCTTATTTGAACTACTCTCGCTAGTAATAGCACCACTCCCCACTTCTCACCTCGCATAGGCAAGTGTAAATATGACATGACTTGTCGACTGAGATGAAATAAACTGTGCAATCTGAGGCGTCGTTTGTTGCCTTGGCTCACACTGATGTGAAAATTTGGACTTGGAGAGTGGAGAAGGCTCATTCAAACGTTATGATAATTAGGTGTTATTTTTAGAAGTAATTTTGTATGCGGACACATCCAAGACAGTTAGTTGCAAGTTCACAAATATTGTATACTTCATAATCAGCTTATAATGTTCCCACTGCTGGGACAAAGGCCTGCTTTTGGTAAGAGAGAGTTGGCCGTAATCTACCACGCTGGCCCAGTGCGGGTTGTTAGATGTCACATGTCTTCGAATTTTTGGTTCTAGGATACGCTGGTTTTCTCATGATGTTTTCCTTCACAGTTTTGAAAGCAGTGGCGATGAAATTACTTATACATAGTAAACCACCTGCCTGGGTTCAAACCCATGACCTATAACTCGTAAGTCGGGCTGATACTACTGGGCCAACATTTCTGTCATTGAACACTTAACATAGTATTAATCATTTTCCCATTCATTTTGAAAACTGAAAGGCAACAAAATATTAAAACTAATAACAAAGTACGCCTCATTAGACAAACACTTGACCATCATCGATGACGTTGGTGTTACCCCTCAAGATTTGTTTTCAGGAATGCAAAGAAAAGCATCGCTCGACCAAAAGTATATCACACCAACCGGTATTTAAATCTAAATTAATTGCGTTTTTAGTACATACATACATAGGTACACTTTCGTCCAACTCATCGGAAAAACAAGGCGCTATGTTATGTTCATCCTTCAATAATTATACCACCTTTGATGGTAATAAAATTTTAAAAAGTTTAAAAAAGTTTGTGAAGGATAATGGATGCCGGTGAAGTTATAAGCAATAGCCGAGACATTTATACTTTATCTCTGCAAAAATATGGTCTTATTTAACCGATATTTTGTCAGTCTTTAACGTACAGCACAGCAAGAAGCCTTGAAAATTAATTGACATCCTTTCAAATTAAGTTTGATGTTTGTATTTAAACAAACATCAAACTTAATTTGAAAGGATGTCAATTAATTTTCAAGGCTTCTTCATTGTTCGAGATCTTTTGTTTGTCTAGACTTAAGTAATGTCTGGAATGAGAGACGTGGATTATGTAAATGAGGCCTAAATACTGGTATTCTGTATATTTTTTCTTCGTTTGAATGCGGCGTACATCAAGCGAACCACTTTTTGAGGCTTTTTTTGTTTAAGAACTGTATGATTCAAAACAGAAAAGATTAAGTAAAGACAATGACTTTGAAGTATTGCTTTTAATATGCTTCACGGAAAATCCTTATAAATACACTAAAATATTACAATAATCGATTTTCCAGGCTAAAAATAGCCTCCAAGCGTGGTAGTAAAGGTGCATTTTGAAAGTTGGCAATGTCGCAAATGACTGTAAAATATTTTGCTGTTTCGAAGAATAAATATTAATGATTTTTTGAAATATCGTTCTACATAATCATTTCAGTCTAGATTCCCCAACTGCTTTCTCTTTTTTTGGCATATTACTCGGTTCCTTTCGGCCCTCATATTCACTCTCCTCAGTTGTTTGTTATCCTGACGTTATCATCAATACTCAACGCGATTTTGGGCGGCCCTGGTTTCTTTGGCCTGAACTTGGCGACCATATGGTCACTGCTTTTTGCCATTGGCAATGTTCTAAATTAACCAGATGCCTTGGCATACAATAGTGCACATAGATATCGTTCCATATTTAGGAGACAAAAAAGGCTTTTGCTAAACATAAAACGAAATATTCATCGTTACGATTATAATTATTGCATTTCAGTACACTATAGAACTTAAGTATTATATTACAAATATTAATAATTAATAAAATAATCACAAGCACTAAATACATGGCAGGTTTTATTTATTATTATTTATTTATTCACAACAATTAGTACAACATCTTACAGTTAGTATTCCAATACGATGTTATACGCACTAATTAAACTATCTATACATATATTTTCTATACATTTATTTATTATTATTATTATTTATTTTTATCTATACATTTATTTTGGCACCGTTGCCAACTTTTAGGATGCACCCTGTTATATATGCATTCGGACATCGCAAATTGTATGCAGGGAAGACGATTTTAATAATACCATGCTCACTAGTCAATGTTATTTGCTATCACAACATGAGCTATCCGCATCTTCCTATAAACAAGAATGGAAGAAATCTCAAAAACAAATCAAAACATTCTCAAGACCCCAAAAACACTTAACTTCTCCACACTCTCACAGCCCCAAAATTACTTGTAGTACTACCCTCCCGTGGGTAATACCGTGTGTAATAAAGAGTAGCGAAGCAACATTATTGCGATTCAAACGACTCAATGTTTGCCCTGGAAAGTAATTCACAAACAAATTATGTTGTTGTGTTACTTTCGGCTTAATGAGTGTATGGAGCTGTCGAGTTTTGAGTTCTGATTTTGTGCCTACTTGCCTTTGAAAGTGACTTTTTAACGAATTTTGGACCTACATAATGCTATCTTTGAGTTGTTTATTCATTAATTGACTAGCAACCAGCTCCTGTTTTGCACAGTTTTGGGTTCCATAGCCATAGGGTGCCAACGCCTCTAATACTAAGGCTCCGAGGTCCGTCCGTCTGTCATATCTTTAGAAATATCATATAAGTATCTTTTGAAATGTTATAAGTATACACTTGAAATTAAATACACTATGTATATGAAATTTTCAAGTCCTTACAGCATCAAATGGATTTAAAAAACGTTTGCGGTCAGTAAAGAAGTTCTTGATGTGGGTACTTGCACGGGTAAGCACTCGTATATAATAGAAGGCAAAAAAAGAGAAAGAACAAGTGTGTATTTAGTAGTAGTTTTTAGAGCTGCTCTTGGATTTTCATTCTGAACTCAAAAGTGGCTTCAGCACCTTCGTAAACCATGCTATCTATCGCAGAAAGGCGACATAATGATTTTTCATAACGTGAGGATGTTTATCGGTTTATTCCCTCTGCAAGCCACATTTAAAACTTCGTTTCAAATTCGTACAAAGGGGTCCGTACAAGAAACGATAAACAATTTTATTCAACACTATCTTTTGCCCGCGGCTTCGCCCGCGTGAATGTCGGAAATGAACACAGGTATTTTTCTAAACTAAAAATATTTTTCTAAAAGTAGCCTAAGTTACTCCTTATTATATCAGCTACCTGCCAATAAAAGTCCCGTCAAAATCGGTTCAGCCATTTCAGAGATTAGCCGGAACAAACAGACAGACAGACAAAAATTGTAAAAAATGTTGTTTTGGTATATGTACCGTGTATACATCCATATACATTTAGTAAAAAGCAGTTATTTTAATATTAAAAACAGACACTCCAATTTTATTTATTTGTATAGATGTATAGATCGTGTGATGTAAATGGCAAGGCAGATAATGATAATCATGCGGTCGTAACAAAAACTTTCGTATATGAATTTGACGCATTATAAGACTTGAAAAAACAGCGAGACTTCTTTATAACTTAGTAAGTTTAAACGAGACTTTAAATTATAATATGCACGCAATAACAGTGGCGCTGCCCTGCTTAAGTTGATATAATATATCTAACAGAACATACAATAAGAGAAGCGTGGTGTTGTTCCTTACTCGTAATAACAAGAGACATCGGTCCTGTAGTGAGACAACTGAACTATTTATCTCCACGGGCTAGTTTCACTCCGTGTGATTCCGGACGTAAAGAATAGCATCATCTTATTTGCTCCCATGAGGTCGTAAGAGGCGACTAAGGGACTTACTAGATAACTAGAGAATGGGCAGCAGCGTTCTCTATGCATTTTAAAACAATACTGCGATCGCCAACCCGCCTGAATAAAAAAAAAAAAAAAATCGTGGCGATTGTGGCAAACCATCCCAAATTATTTTTTATTTTATTTATTCATTGAAGAAAGAAAGCCTACATACTTGAGGGAGGCCTATGTCTAGCAGTGGACGTCTTTTGGCTAAAATGATGTTGAATGTTATTATATTGATACTAATGTCAAGGAGTACTGACATGAATGGGTCTACTAGGACCGATGCCTGCCGGGGTCGCGTGATTGTTCGAAAGAGATACCGTGACCCTGGCACATGGGCAACTGATGGAACACGGGTGGGTTTTAGTCAGTAAAAGTCTGACACGCCCTCCCGCTCCGCCCAGAGCGGGAGAAGTCATTTGATGATTTCCGATTCTGAAAAAAAAAAAAAAAAAGGAGTACTTACAGGATAAAAATATAGATGGATACATATAGAAGGAGTAATTTATTGACGGAATAAGATGATAATACAAATAGTGTGACATGCTTTATTTAGTTAATTTGACATTTGTATAATTTTATTTTATTTTAATTTCATCTATTAGATTGTATTCATATGACATGTACTATACAATAATTAATCTATTTTTTTTTTGTATTATAGATTTAAATTAATAAAGAAAAAATATATAACCTAAATTAACTAAAACTATTTACAAATTAAAAAAATGCGTCAAAAAATCATCCGCATCGCTGTCGACTGGTAATGTACCCAAGAGACAGGCGGCACCACGTTGTATGGCAATGCTTAGCCTCTGGCCAAGGTAAAAACCAGCTCTTGGGTCACGGGAAGTGTCCACCAGCCGTTTAGATATTCCCTTAAATAGGCTAAGAGCACTCGGACCCCACGACCCGAGCGTTTCAACCACAAACGGCTCAAAAATATAATGACCAATAAGGCTATTATACTTACGCCGCTTGAGGTTTTCCGCAGCCGCAGCAGCGGCACCAGCACAGCACGCCGTGCCAGGAAGATGGGATAGCGCAAGAGTATCGACGCACGTTGCATCCCACACTAAAGGCCTACCCACCTTCTATGGAAATAAAGACATACCGTCCGGTATGTCTTTATTATTATACATTTTTTTATCTTTGAACCAACATTTAAAATACCCTGAATTTATTTTATATTGTACAGAAAAATAAATCAATAGATTTATTTTTCTGTATTTTTAATTTGATAATTATTATTTAATTAGATAAACAATTATATAAATATTTGCACACTTTACTAGGTAATGATACAGAGCACTTAATATTTCTTTGTTACATCTGTTTATACCTACCTGTATTAAGCGAATAAATGATTTGATTTGAGTTGAGCAGATTATTTTTCGAACATATGAAAATAATGGATTTACAATATCCGTCAAAATAATTAACCGACGAAAAAAACGGAGGAGGCTCGGGTTTTTTTAATTCTTTTTTTATATATGGCCACGCATAACTTTTTACAGAGTGGACGGATTTTATTAATTCTTTTTTTATTGGAAAGGGAAAAATCTTGGAAAGAAAAGTCCAGCCCTAAGGGTAGGAAAACAGGCGATGATTGACTGTTCACTTGTACGTCCACCCTTAACAAACGTCACGTAAGGCCGCAATACTGTCAAGGGTGTGACGGTACATGAAAATATATGATAAGTTAAAGGAACCTACGAAGACCTACAAGCCTAACAGTCCCTACGACCCTAAGCCCTATAAGCCCTACAGCCCTAACCTACCATATACCTAGTGTGTGATAAATAAATATATAAATAAGTTCAGGATGTCTGCACCATGCGACCTAAGGTTACAGACGGATAGTAGACAGGAATACCAGGTTCGGGAAGGGTACACTCACTGCCAGTCCCGCAGACTCACGAGACTGATCAGAGATGGCTAAAGGTGTCTTGGCCACAGTGAGGGGTAATGAGACAAGAATATAAAATTCAAATCTGATTTATTTACAAAATGTTCTGCTTATATACTACTTATTTCTTAACACACACTATTATACAAAGTCTATGTGTCCTATGCGTGTAAGATGCAACCAAATCATTCTTTTAACTGGGCCGCGCGTCAGCCAGGCCGAGTGCTGAGTCAATGTCCAAAGGTAACATTGAACATTCTGGCGACTCTCAGGAACGGGACTCCAGTTGGTACAGCTCGATGGTCTCGTAAGGTCTGGCCTGGCCTTGTTCAGTTTCGATTTGTTGTGACTGGGTGGGCCCGCTGTGTGGTATGCTGTACCGCTGTTGTGTTGGTTGCGTGTGTGGTGTGCAGATCGTTGGTTGCTGCACAGGTGGCGCAGTTTTCCTTCTTGCTGCAATGGTGGCTCGAAGTTTATTGAATACCTGTGGACCGAAATAAATTAGAACACATGCTAAACTTATAATAACAAGTGAAGTACTGATGCTAGTGATGTATGTATGAGACTCTAATTGTTTCCAAATCGTGTTATCTAGCTGAGTTTGTAAATTTATTTCGGATGTGGCTAAATGGTCGAAAACTCCTTTTGACTTGTCTAAAACTAATTCTTCTTTGGATATATCTTTTATATTTGATGGTAGGATCTGCGTATTAGGGGAGAAGTTCGTTGTTTTAAAATAAGAAGCTAGTACTGTTATAGTTGTTGTTCTTCTTGCAGCAAGTATGTTGTTAAGTGTTTTAATGATACAATTCTCGGAGATATGTAGAACTCCGACATCTTGAATCGTAATTTCTTTTCTTTGACCGTCACACACAATTGATATGGCAACCGGTTTTGTTGTAATGAAGAGCCAAGTATTTTGCATGTATAATTGCTTCCATACAACATCAGTCGATATTTTGTAGGTCTTTGACGTGCATTGAGTATGGGTGTAGTTCTCTGTTCTAAAGAGTTGTTCAACTATGCAATTTTTATTTAATTGCATGTTCTTGACAGCTACAGGATAGCAGACAAACTCTGTATTACTATGAAGACAGTCTTTAAATTCTTCTTGATTTAGTTCAAAGTAACGCTCGTTGTTGTAATCGAAACCCATGAATGACTGCTGAATAGTTAAGCACTCGTATGATCCATCTGTTTTTCTCTCTGGAATTGGCGTTACGTGTATCAGAGTGTATTTTGTTATATCGTGTATTGGGAAGTAAGCGTACACTCTTATGTGCGTAGTATTTACATTCATCTCAGTATGTATTATTTGACTCTGAATAATTTTTAAATTTGATGGTAGTTTTTGATTAGCCGTTTTTATTATGTTGCTGATGTGTTTTGGTGTTAGTATACTTGCTTTTTGTGAATAAATTTCCAGTAATCCTTTATAGTAGTCCATAATTTCATTTATAAAATTGTTTGCTAACTCGTAGGTTTGCATTACTTGTATCTTGATGTGATTTTTGTCAATCGATTTATACCAAACATTGTGGGTATTCATGAACGATATTGCTTCATTTAGTTTTGCTTGGAATTTCTCTAACTTTTTCTGGATTTGTTCTTCAGTTTGGTTTACACCTGCGATGGTAGATATCATTATCTTTGTTTGATGATTAGCAGCGTCTATAAGCTTCTGCTGATTGTTATTTAATGTATCTATGTCCCTGTATACTTCATCATTAACTCCGAACACCGATGTTAAAAGTTGTCCCAAAAAACCTCGTTTCTTCCTATTTTTCTTTATCTCTGTTAGGTATTCCTTTGTTGTCTCAAATTTCGTTTTTTCTTCGTTTAAATGGTGATAAAATTCGTTGCAATGCGTTTCATCTATGATGTATTGAGTGTCCTTGCAAAGTTGTTGAAATTGTGTTGTTATTTTTTCGATCTTTTTCTGGTCTAGTTCCAAGCTTCCTCTCTCGTAATCCGTTTCTATTCTGAACGTTCCTCGATTAATGGTTGTGGTTCCTATGTCTTCTACATATAGTCCTGGTTTTAAACGTTTTAATGTGTATGTGGGCGTAGTCGACACGGTGCCAATTAATAGAATAATTATTGTATGTACTAGTAAACCCTTAATCCAGCTTTTCGGTGATCGTATACCTTTTTTGTTTATTGTGGTTGTTGTTATGTTACATTGCGTAGACGTTTGCCTATCTGTACTCGTTGTTCCAATTTCTTTGTTTTCGTTCACAGGTAGCGGGATCAACGTGTGAATTGACCTTTTAAGACAAGCGCCTGTTGATTTTTTAAGAGTTACTACTCTAACTACACCATCTTCTCCTGGGTGAACTTCCGTGATTTTTGCTAATGGCCATTTGCTTGGATTTATATTGTCTTCTTTTATAAGTACTAAAGTTCCAATTTTAGCATTTTCATGTGCTTGTTTCCATTTGTATCTTTGCTGAAGTTGATGTAGATAATCTTTTGTCCAACTGTTCCAAAAATCTTTCTTCATCTTTTGAATCTGTTTCCATCTGTTTACTAGGTCAGTATTAATGTTTTCGATCGGATCTGGTATTCCTACTGCTTCTCGTCCAATAAGAAAATGGCTTGGAGTTAATATTGTGTTGTCATTAATATTTTCGGTTTGCGCACACAATGGTCTTGAATTCAAGCATGCTTCAATTTGGTGGAGAAAGGTTGTCATTTCCTCGTATGTCAGTGTCGAATCCCCGATTACTCGACGTAAATGATGTTTCACTGACTTTACGCCAGCTTCCCAGATGCCCCCAAAATGTGGTGATGATGGAGGAATAAAATGCCACTGTGTTCCTATATTTGTTACTGCATGTTGAAATTGCGGCGATTGCGTGATTTGTAATATTTCTTGATGTAAGAAATTGGCTGCTCCAACGAAGTTTGTTGCATTGTCACTGTACATGTGTGATACGTGACCTCTTCGTGCCATGAATCTGCGTAGCGCCGCGATAAATGTTTCTGTTGTTAAATCTCCCACCAATTCTAGGTGTATTGCTTTTGTTGCTAAACATACAAAAACAGCAATGTATGATTTATAAGACTTGTGGCCTCTCCCTTTCATAGTTCTTGTTTGTATTGGTCCCGCATAATCCACTCCAGTATAACTGAATGGGTAGGATTGCGTTACTCGTGCTTTTGGTAGTATTCCCATTTTCTGGGAGTTTGTGTCTGCTTTGTATCGCATGCACCTCACACATTTGTTAATTAAGCTCTTCACTTTCCTTTTCCCGCTAATGATCCAGTATGTTTGTCGTAAATAAGCCAAAGTCAATTTGTTGCCACCATGCAACGTTTTTAAATGTGCGTCTTGTATAATTAATGACGTTACATGATGGTAATATGGTATAAGTATAGGATGTTTTTGATTGTACGGCAAATCAGAGTTTTGTAATCTGCCTCCAACTCTTAGTAGTCCATCCTTGTGTATAAATGGATCTAAAGTGGATAATGATTTATTTTTCTTCAAGGGTTGTCCACTTTGTATGGTTTTTAATTCATCTTTGAATTCCTGCTGTTGTATTTTCAGAAGTATTCGTTTTGTTGTTACGTTTAGTTCATTACAAGTGATTGGTTTATTTGTTGTTTGTTTGTTTGCAAATCTGTAGCAGTAAGACAACACCCTTAACATTTTATCTAAACTGGAAAATCTATTCCAGAGATCACTCTTCTCAATCTCAGCTGTAGTTGTGTGACACAATTTGATTTCTTGGTTCGGCTGCGGCATATGTTTCTGATAGGGATCTGATTGGTTTTTAACCGATGTGGACCGTTCCACCATAAGGAATAGTTAACCATTTTTTCCGGCTCAAGACATCTTGAAATGATATCAGCCGGGTTATCGGCAGAAATAATATGGTTCCATTCTGCGTTTGGTAAGAGTTGTTTAATTTGTGACACCCTATTGGCTACGAACGTTTGCCACCGTTCAGGCTCTCCTCTTATCCAGCCTAAGGTGATCATAGAATCCGTCCAACAAGATATCGTAATATTCTTGCAGTTAAGCGCTTCCTTTACTTTTTCCATTAACCCAGCTAGTAGTAGTGCAGCGCACAACTCAAGTCGAGGTAGAGTAGTTTTCTGTTTCTTTGGCGCCACTTTCGATTTTGCTTGTAATAATGTAATGTAGTAGATGTTATTTATTTTTACACGGCTATATACCACCGCTCCGTACGCTTTTTCGGAAGCGTCGCTGAAACCATATAGCTCAATCTCTGTGCTGTCTGTTATGTAACACCATCGTGGTACTTTAATTTCTTCTATACTTTTAAGATGTTTTTGTAATTCAACCCATTTTTTCTGGAGTATGTCATCAACAGGTTGGTCCCATCCAATGTCGTTCGTCCAGAGTTCTTGTATGAGCAGCTTCATTTTAATTATAATTGGTGCTAACCAGCCCAGGGGATCGAATATTTTCGCAACTTCCGACATAATAAATCTTTTCGTTGGATTTTTATTTTCCGATATAGTTATTTGGAAATAAAAACTGTCTTCCCGTGGTGACCATATTATGCCCAATGATTTCCTGGACTCGTCTAACGGTAGTTTGAGCAGTTGATCGTCTTTGTCTTCTACTGGTATATTTTCCAGTAGCTCCGAACTATTTGACGACCATTTTCGAAGTTTAAAACCGCCCTTGTTTAACATTGATATTAATTGGCGCTGTAATTCTTTTGCTGCACTTTTCTGGGAATCTCCGGATAGAATATCATCCACGTAGAAATCTTGTAATGTAGCTTTACTCGCGATTGGGTAATTGTTTTGTTCGTCTATCGCAAGTTGTTGCAATGTTCGTACCGCAAGATAGGGGGCACTAGTTGTACCGTAAGTTACCGTTTTAAGTTCATATTCACTAATTGCGTGTTTGGGTGAAAATCTCCATAGTATCCTTTGATGTGCGAAGTCTAATTCATTAATTTTTATAAAACGGTACATTTTCATAATATCTGCCATAAAGGCAAACTTATGTTTTCGCCACCGTAGAAGTATAGTGGATAAGTCTTGTTGTAATCGTGGTCCTTTATACATATTAGGGTGGAGCATGAAAGTATGAAAAAAAAATTTTTGTGAGATTTTTTCTTGTAATAGAGGGGGATTGGTGCCTTAAATTAAAGTTGAAATGACAACATTTTTTCAATCAATTTGATCACTATCTTCTGCCTCCGCACTGACCTCAATTTTTTTATTTTAATGAAAATAGTCTAGTACAGATAGGACAAATATTAAACTTAATTTAACGGTAAATTGGTGAATAAACAATACAAAATATATAATTCCGATGTTTATTTATCACAAAAACACGAAATTTAAAAAAAAAACCATTATTAAAAAATACAATTAATTTGCACGAAAATCTCTTTTAGTCTCAAATTTTGGCATTATGTTCCGTGATTCCATTTTGGCTTTTATTACACCCAATCGTGACTTTTTTGTACTTTGAGAAGTGGCAGCTTCCGTCGTCACTTTTATAGCCCGTTTAACAGTTTCATTATGGCATGGAAGCCCCATTATCAACACTTCATCCTCACCACTTGATGCAACGATAGACTGAATTTCTTAGTCAGACAAGTTTTTTGTAGTCGGTGGTTCAGTTATTATTCCCTGCCAATTTATGAATCCAATATATGTTGAAGCATTGAAATTTATATACGGCACTTCAAACATTATAGGTGTTGAAGGTTAAGGCATCCTGCGTGCCTTAAATATGCGCCGAGCTGCCAGTTCTCAAATGTGCTTCCTGTCATCTGTGATAGGATCAAAAACCTTTATGTCCTCTGAAGGCTTTAATCATGTTAAAAAGATGTTGCGTGCCATCTTTGCATGATGGTATATTTTTTATATAGAACCAAGATGGTGAGTAAACTTTTACTACAAATGTAGATAAAGTTGTCAAGTTTTTTGATGGTGCCTTTGTTGTAACATACAATCGTAGGTTGGCACGTGTGAGCCAAAGGGCATGTGACATTTTACCTGGAGATCTGATTGCTAGATCTTCTGGGAAATCGCCCGAAACTACCGCTGAGACTATCTTGTGCAAGTTCTGTTGATTTGTACTCAAATCTTCCATCAATTATCCTTCAATGCGCAGATTATTTTTTAACAGGCAATTTTCACAAGTCTCAATTGCTTTCCCCAATGTTCCAGTGTAAGACTTAGGCCACGAAGTACCTCAGTCAAGATGAAAAAACAAGTCACTGGTTTGCGAGAATAAGGACATAATTTAAAATTCTGTCAAACTGAATACTGTATGCCAAACCATCATTAATCTTTCATATTTTGTCGTGAACAGAGATGCAACGAACGATTTCGAAACGGTGAACTAACGAACGTTGATTCCAAATCGGCGTTGCATCTCTGTTTTTGATATTATCATAGATTTATCGTCGTTTGGCGTACAGTATTCAATTTGACAGAATTGTGAATTACGTCCTTATTCTCGCAAACCAGCGAAGTGTCTCAAATTATGTTCACTCATGTGGAGTAAACAAATAGCTTTTTTTCAAATAGTCTAATAACATCCCCATATTTGCCAGTATTCACATTGGTACCATCCCAACCGATTGCCATAAGATGATGTTGTGAAATGCCTTCATGTGACTGGAACCCTATCATCGCAGTTTATATTCCTTTCGCTAAACCAAAGTTAGGTACTACGTACCCTCCCGCGCGCCCTCACTTTCTTATTTTAAATTATAAACATAAGTTTATGCAGTCTTTTTGTTATTTTTCGAAAATAAACTGTAACTGCAATAATTTTTGGGAATAAAGTCGGTCAGTTTATTAAAATTTCACACATTTACATGTCGTCAAATTGGAATCTAAAATCTTTCTTTTTTTCAAAAATTCAATGACCTTGCGGAGGCTGTTACTGTTAATCAAATCAAATAATATTTTGCATGGATTAATTTAAGTCTAAAAGGCATACATTTTTCACTATTAGATCACTCACAACCAAAAATTTTTTTTTCGCTCCACCCTAATACATATTGTCATTAAGACTCATTTTTGTGCTGCTTTTACTGCTCGCATCAAAAACTACGCGTAATTTTGTAGTCAGCGAATCTTCCTTAATTACTGCCTGATGTGGTATGTAGTATTTTCCCGAGTTGTAGTTCGTTGTATCTACTTTTCTCATATGACCCATATGTAAGTATTCATTCATGAAGTCAATGTATTGTTGTCGTAAATTTTCATTTTTTGCGAACTGTCGTTCTAGTTGTAGTAGTCGTGCAGCGGCTTTTCTGCGTGATTCACCGTTTAAGTTTAAGTTCAAGTTTGAATCCTTTAAAGGAAGTCGTACCGTATAGGTTCCGTCTGGGTTTCTTATTGTTGTTTCTTTATAGTGGTTTTCACAGGTCTGGTCGTCTTGTGTAAGTTTGTAGTTTTGTGGAATTTCTTCTAGTTCCCAAAATTTGGTAAGTTGTCGTAAATCTTCGGTGCAAGCCACCATACTCAGTATTTTTACTCCATTCTTCGTTTCATTGGGATAAAATCCGGATAAAATCCACCCTAACTCTGTGTTCTGAGCGATAATTCCGTCCCTTAGTCTTTCGAAACCCTTTAGTAATATTCTGCTATATTCTTGGGCACCTAATATTATGTCAATTGGGCCCTTTTTATAATAAGTTGGGTCTGCTATAAGTGCGTTATCCAAAAATTTTTCTTGTAATTGTTGTAAATCATTCCTTGGTAATGAACTTGTTAGTTTTGGTAGAACTATTAGCGTTACTGGCAGTTTGTAATCGCTAGAGTGTCTTGGTTGTAGAGTAATGTTGATTGTGTAGTTTGACGTTTTTGGTTTTTCATCTCCGATACCTTTTATCTCGACTTGGATTTTTTGTCGTGGGTAAGACAACAATTGTGCTACTTCTTCAGTGCAAAATGACGCTTCTGATCCCTGATCGCATAATACTCTCAGCAACTGTGGCATCCCATCAAACGAGGTAGTTCTTACTATGGCAGTAGCTAGTAAAGTTGTATTTTTAGCGTCAGTGTTAGTAGCAGATAAGTTCGATGTCGCTATATTTTGTGTCTTCTCTGTACCTGTATTTTTTGGTACATATTTTTTAGCGTTGTCATTGTTTTGAAACGGCCTAGATTGATGCAATAATGCGTTGTGTCCCTTATGTTGACAAATTTCACATTGTTTACAAACTGCACTGACACATTGTTTCTGGTCATCGTGATTTAAGCAACGTTTGCACATTCTTTTTTGCACGACGGCCTTGTATCGATCGTTGACGCATAACGCCTTGAAACTAGGGCAGTGATGAATAATATGATCATTCATTTGACAAAACCAACAACGTTTATATTTTTCTGTTGTTTGTTTATCCCGTGACATTTGTCTGTTAGTATATGATGTAGATCCGTCAAAAGATTTAAGGCAATTGAAACGGTTTTCCATGAATTTCATCATCTCGTCAAAGGATTGTATTTTATTTCGGTTTTGCAGTTGATCTTCATACTTAGTATTTGTTTCTTCATCCCATTTTCTACTGACTATTCTTATCAATAGAGGGCCCCAAGACGATGTGTCTAAGCGTTGATTTTTTAGTGCCTCAAGACATTCATTTATAGTGTCATGCATATCTCGTAATTGTGCTGCATTTGGTCGTTGCATTTTAGGTAAATCTATTAATTTGTCAATAAACTTAGTAGCAATCATGCGCTCGTCTTCATATCTCTGCGTCAGCAACTTCCAAGCAGTTTCATAATTTATTTCGCTTATGGTTAAATGACGTATTAATCTTGCTGCGTCGCCTTTTTCAAAATCAAAAATCAAAATCAAAAGTCATTTATTCAGACTAGGCTGAGAGTCAGCACTTTTTGAACGTCAAAGTTACAAAAGACAGTCCCCCCAAAACGCCCGCCCTTCGACACTTCCTAGTGCTTTAGCTGGGAAGAAGAAGTGGCGGAACAAACTCCCCAGCAGCACAGCTGTCTGTTAAGTTAGAAGAACTTGATTCTATACAATATCGTGTAAGTAATTAATATTATAAAACAAAACAAAACATACATTATTCGCCATATGTCAGCTAGCACACGCCAATATACGAACAAAACATTGAAAAGTAAACTCAAGCTGAAATAATTAATAATAAAACAAAATCGTAAACAGAACGTAAAACTTAAATAAAGCCTCCAGGCATAAAGGGCGTGCCCGCTTACATATTCAACGACGCAAAATGATACATATACATACATTGATGCATATTGCTAAGTTGAAGTTACAATAGTTAAACTAGGACCTCCGGAGTAAAAATAAAATAACAGTTAATACAAATAACAATAACAAAAACCATGGTCAGCAAGTCGACCAGTCACCACAAGCAGCACCCGTTC
Organism: Aporophyla lueneburgensis; assembly: GCA_932294355.1. Classification (NCBI taxonomy): domain Eukaryota; kingdom Metazoa; phylum Arthropoda; class Insecta; order Lepidoptera; family Noctuidae; genus Aporophyla; species Aporophyla lueneburgensis. The sequence continues at coordinate 31,085,108 of OW028737.1, read as the reverse complement.
ACGAGCATAACGCAAAGGTCAGCCATTACCCCCCTCGCCATATTTGAGGGAAGGTGGTAACCCGACCCCCGACGCTACCGCAAGCAGTGACATCTAAGGGAGCATGACGAACTTGCTGCCGGTTGGTCAGGCTAGAATATTATGAACAGCTGACGAGGTCGCTAGCTAACTACATGTTGCAATACAACTCATTTAAAATCACTGTAATGAGTAGATTATGTCCACAATAAGTGAAATTAAAAGAAAATAAAAAATAATTAACAAAATCAGTTAAATAAAAATAAAATAAAAAAAAACAATTATATGAACTACCCATATAAACTGTCAGTAGGAAAGCTAATTCTGGATTGAAAGAACATAAACATTGTCTTGAGTTAATCACAGCGACCAACTATTCTTATCGTTTAAGGTTTCTTATTTTTTACGTGTGTTTTTAGGTACTGCATTTTTTCTGTTGAAGAAATTGATTTATCTTCGTGAATTATTTTTCTGAATAAGTCTTGGAATGTATTCCAAGAGTCATAGTCCCCCGTGAATATGGGAATACTTATTCGTGGAAGTTTCCCTGAGGATTTAGTCGTAATCACTTTTTCGTCTGAGATTTGAAAGATTCTTTCTTCCAATAACTCCGTAGTAATATCGTAATCTTTCTGAGTGTTTTCGAAACAATTGTCTCTGAAGTAGCTGTTGTCCAGTGTACTTTCGGCCATTAGTAGTCCGATGTGAGTTTCTTCGATTTCTAGCCATTGTTTTTGTAAAGTTTGTAGTAGTGTTTGTAAATGCCATATAGGCTTGTTTTGTATAACGGATTCCTTAGCCTGAGTTATTTTCTTAGCTATCTGCGACATTCGGAATAGCTGTATAAACAGTTTTGGGCTACTGACTCCGTCCTTATCTTCATCTTCGTCTAATAATCGTGGTTCATAGACACTTTGCACATGTTGTAGCCTTTCTTCGCACTCTTGAAGGTACTTTATCCCTTCGTCGTAACATTTTTTAATGTTGCCAAAGTAGTTTGTAGTAATATATTTATGAGTTGATAACACCTCCTGTTCCTGTAGTCTTAAGTGGTTTCCTTGAACTCGCTGAAAAACTTGGTCTAAGGTTTTCTTTCTTTCGTTGATGTATTTTTCTGTTTTTCTTGTGGGCGAGTCCTTTTTTATGTTTGTCAATACCCTTTTGATCTCGTTGTAATCCGCTTCCTGGCTCCTGATTAATTCGTTAACTTCCTGTATCTCCATAGTGCTCTTCTTTCTTCTTCCCTGATGCCCTACCCTACTCTAATAGTTAAGTCAGTACTAGTGGTATCTGCGCTCTTGTTATATCCGTGCGACTTCTCAATCAGCTGGTGAGACCCGCTTGTGGGAGGCCAGTGACCGATCCGCAACGAGAGGCTTTCCGACAGAATACCCTAGTACAATGTACTTCAGATTACTGAAAACTGATGCTTTGTTGAGTACACCAGCCCTCAGTTCTCCGAAGTGTCAGTCTGTCAACGTATATCCCTATAGTGGGCAAGGGGACCGCGTGATTCAAATGCTCGAAGGACCAAAATGTACGTCCACCCTTAACAAACGTCACGTAAGGCCGCAATACTGTCAAGGGTGTGACGGTACATGAAAATATATGATAAGTTAAAGGAACCTACGAAGACCTACAAGCCTAACAGTCCCTACGACCCTAAGCCCTATAAGCCCTACAGCCCTAACCTACCATATACCTAGTGTGTGATAAATAAATATATAAATAAGTTCAGGATGTCTGCACCATGCGACCTAAGGTTACAGACGGATAGTAGACAGGAATACCAGGTTCGGGAAGGGTACACTCACTGCCAGTCCCGCAGACTCACGAGACTGATCAGAGATGGCTAAAGGTGTCTTGGCCACAGTGAGGGGTAATGAGACAAGAATATAAAATTCAAATCTGATTTATTTACAAAATGTTCTGCTTATATACTACTTATTTCTTAACACACACTATTATACAAAGTCTATGTGTCCTATGCGTGTAAGATGCAACCAAATCATTCTTTTAACTGGGCCGCGCGTCAGCCAGGCCGAGTGCTGAGTCAATGTCCAAAGGTAACATTGAACACACTAATTGATTGTAATGCATAACTTCTTATAGAATAGTCCAATTTTGCAAGCATGTAGTAATTCAAATTCAAATTCAATTTAATTCATGAACAATTTTCATTGTGTTTGAAATCACATAATAAAATAAAATAACATAACAATAAAAAAGTAAAAAAATATCAGAAGTCATTATAAATTAAAATAACATAAAAATCTCACATCTCATACAGTCATATTATTAAATGTCAACTCACTAAAAATAGGAACAGAAAATGCAATTTTAAAGTTAATATTGTACAAATAAAATAAAATGTTTATGTCAACTGAAATAAATAAGAGGACGTATGATACCAATATTTAATTTTGTCATTTAAAATAATGTCTATAACATTGACTAAACAATAATTTCAGTCGACTTTAAATACATGTAAATGTTAAGTTGACAGGAGTAAAACGCATGGTCAAATTACAAGTCACAAGTCGTCAACACAGTAGAGACATTTATCTAATAGGATTGCTTGAACTTTAGCCTTAAATGCAGATGTATATATCAAGCTTTTTAAATGTTTTGGTAACTTGTTAAATATTTGCACTGCTTGATACTGTGAACAGTGCTTCACAATATTGAAGTGAGGACTTATCTTACTTCTCAGATCCTTCCTACGTGTACTCTCCCTAACCAGTCTTTCTTCATCCGTCTCATATTCATGAATGTACTTCTTAAGATTTGTCAGGAGTACTAAAACGTAGAGACTGGGTACTGTAAGAATGTTTAAATCTACAAAATGTGGGCGGCAGCTCTCTTTTTGTGAAATACGGACAATAGTACGTACGGCTCTTTTCTGAAGTACAAAAGCTCTTTGGCAGTAATTATAGCTTTTCCCCCAAAATTGTATGCTGTATCGTAATTTAGACTCAATTAGTGCGTAATATACTATTTTTAATTGTTTAATGTCAATTTAATCTCAAAGGGTTCTTAACGCATAGCACGCAGATGATATAGATGAATCTATGGCGGCTAGTTCCTTTTTCCAGTTAAATGAGTCGTCTATGTAAACTCCCAAGAATTTAGCCTCGCTCACTAGTTCAATTTTGTCATAGTTTAGTCTTATATCCATGGTGTCTTTATTACGAGCAGTTGTTTTAAATAACATTATTTTAGTTTTCGCACTATTTATTTTCAGCTTATTTTTAGTAAACCATGAATAAAGGTAATTTAGAGTTGCATTAATTTTTTCCGTAAGTTCTTTTGTGTCATTTGCCCCAATAATGGCATTCGTGTCATCCGCGAAAACCACAAGTTGTATGTCAGGTAGAATTTTGTTAATATAATTTATTAAGTCATTGGTAAACAGAATGAACAATATAGGCCCCAAAATCGAGCCTTGTGGAACACCGGCAAAAATATTAAAAAAAGGTGACTTATAATTTTGTCTTTGTCCATCTTGCAACTCACTTATTTCTACAAACATTTTTCTGTTTTTAAGGTAGGAGAGCAAAAGTTGGGAGGCTTTGCCTCTCACTCCGTAGTGATTTAGTTTAGCTATAAGTAAATCATGGTCAACAGTGTCAAATGCTGAGCTCAAGTCTAGGTAAACACCAGCTACTCTCATTTTATTATTTATTTTATTGATCACATCATTAACAAGAGTATATATGGCGTCTCCTGTGCCAACATTTTTTTGATATCCAAATTGTCTTCTGTGTAATACTTTGTTTGAGTTTATATGAAGCAAAAGCCGAGATTTGATTATTTTTTCGAATATCTTTGAAAGCGTCGGCAGCAAGGAGATTGGCCTGTAATTTTTAGGATCGGTCTTTGGACCTTTTTTATGAACCGGTATGATTTTGTCTATTTTTAACTGTTCCGGAAATATTCCATCATTAATACACTTGTTAAAGAAGCAAGAAAGCGGCTCAGCAAGAATATTTAAATGATCTTTAATCAGAGAAATAGGAATTTCGTCATATCCACACGAACGTTTATTGTCCATCTTCTTGACTATATTGGAGATTTAACTTGGAGTGGTGGGAGCAAAGCAAAGATCATTATCGACCCGTTGTGTACTCTGCTGTAATAACAAAATTGCTTCCTCATTTCTGTTTTCACATGTGAGGCAGTCGTTATTAAAATGTGTTGCTAGTGTGTTTACTACTTCGTTGGGGTCATTAACAATTTTGCCATCATTTTTAAGTAATAGATGTTCCGCATACATAACTTTAGATCGGTTTGTGCATTTATTAACAATTTTCCAGATTTCTTTGCTAGAGTTTGTTGATTTATTAACTGTTTCCCTAACTGCTATTTTTTTAGCTTTAGTGATAACCCTTCTATAAATTCTAATGTATGTAATGTTTTTGTAATTTAGAACACTAGTATCAAGATTATTACCATTATTAACGCATAAGAAACGTTTCATTTTACTAGAGATTTTTATGCCTTTGGTGACCCACTTTATTTTGGTACTCTTTATAATGTTAACTTTACTTTTCTTTTTTTTGTAACTAATTTTAAAAACCTCTGAGAACTTCTGTATAAATGCATTGATTCCCATATTAGTCCAGTTATGTTTTAATATTTCCTGCTTAAAACAGGTGCTGTTATTAGAACTGAAAATTCTCTTATTTATAACAACATGCTGGGTATTGTTTCTTGACTTGCTAGTCAGAGATTCCAATCTAAATTTTCCTAAAAGACCTCCATGTCCATCAGCCAGACCATTATGGTCTACTGCACATTCCTGTATGAAATATTCAGGTAGGTTAGTTAAAATATTGTCGATGCACGAATATGAGTCATTTCGAATAAACGTTGCAGTGTTAACAAGATGCCTAAAATTGTAACATGTTAATAAACTGACAAATTCAGTACGTTTTTTAGAATCTAAAAGTAAATCTATGTTAAAATCACCGCATATTATGCAATTCCTATTAAATAAATGTTCCAACAATTTTTCCATGCGTGTCATGAAAAGATCAAAATTCGTGTCATAAGGAGTACGATAACAACAGCATATATATAGACGAGTATCAATGTCTTTAATACAACATATTTCAAAGCTGTCCATCTTATAAAGTTTGTTAATTACATCTATATTCTCTACCTTTCTATCCACATGTCCCAGGATTAAACTACCACCTCTAGTCTTTTTACTTCTGGTGTTGCATGAAATCAGGTTGTAGTTTTCTAAAGAAAATGATTTTACGGACTTATCATTTAAAAAATGTTCACTAATGCATATGTAGTCTACCCTGATTTCAAGAGATTCTATATAAACTTCCAATTCATTCTTTTTATTACTAATACCACATACATTTTGGTGTAATACGTTGATATTTTGTAATACAGGTATGACTGTTGTATTTAAATTACAGTTACTATTACAAGCATTATGTGAACTAGAGTCCCTCATTTTATTACCCACGAAAAAACACATCAGCGTGCTGCGTTGAATGGGCATAAGTTTGAGTACATAAAGGCTCTGAAATTATATTTGACACTGGTTTAGGAACTGACTGGAAATAATATTGTATAGTGCCTTTTCGGGGGATATTTTTCTTGATATTAACTGGGTTACCTTTTTCGGTCTTCCAAGAAATTATATTTGTGCGCACTATACTGTTACAGTATTCCGTGTACTTATTTCGATACTGAATTCGTAAAATTTCTCTTAAAAATATCCGTGACTTGATTATTGTATTTTGTTTATAGCCACTGTCAATGAATTCTGCATGCTTCAAATTATCACATATAAGACTAAGAATAGAGTTGATTATTGTAGTGTTGATGTATCTTGCGTTGTGTACATTTCCAATTAGTACATTAGTGTGTGAGATTTTATATAAATTATAGTGTAAAAAGGATTGCATAGTAATCGGATTGTCATCGTTAGTGCCAGTCAATATTACAACAAAGTCTCTTTTGTCAACATTTTTACATAAAGAAATGCATGAGTCAACCATTTCATCCGTGGGGGCCATCGGTTTTATAATAGACAGTACCTTATAGTCTGCTCCTAAGTCGCGCCGTAGCATATTTCCTATATCGCTTTCCTGTTCATCAGAAAGAATTAGAACGTTATATTTCCTAGATTGGGTGTTTTTTTTCTGTATTTTAGTTTGATCTGGCTTATCTGCACTCTTTTTATATTCGATGAAAGATGTTCGCTGCAACATAGTCTGTTCTGGCACAGGTTCAGAATTTCTGTCTAAAGTTGCGCTTGTCGAGGGTTCCACAGTTTTAGATTTGGCTTCTGGCAAGGTGGTTACTGATTTTCCATTTTCGCTGTTAGTAATTTCGCAAGGTTTCAGAGGAGAAGCACAGAAACTGTTAGTTAGCCGACGTCGCACACTCTTTTTAGAGCTTAAGGACATGTTCTGATTATAAACAGTCAACGGGCTTCTACACAATTGTTTTAGTACGCCGAGTTCCTGATTCATATTCGACACTTGTTTTTTTAAGTCTATGTTTTCAAGAACAATATTTTCCATTTCATTTTGTGTAGATTCCAAATTACATTTCAATTCCTTTATTTCTGCCTTTAGTTCCAACATGTACGTGGAACAGATATTTGAAGATAGATCTAAACTTCTGCCTAGTATTTCATCACAAGACATTAAACTCGTGTCTATTAAGCTGCGTTCAAGAGACTCCATTGATCGGGATTTAATTTTATTCATTAATTGCGGTTTCCTTGTAGTGATATTATTCACTTGTTCCATATTGCTTATGTTGGAATTTATAAATTAATTTATGTTCATACAAAAATAATTTCGTCTGATGGGGATCGAACTTGCGGCGTTTGATCTGCAGATCCAGGAGCGCTTCGTGAGCGCTACTGTGACTTATGTAGATAACGTTCAAAAAGGTCTTCAGTTCCTTGAGTCAGCTGATTGTCATTATCGGTTGGTATTATTAGTATTAGAAAAGAGTGGGTAGGCGATTTTGATGTTGTGTTATAATGGTTTTTTTTACACTTTAAGTTTGGTTTTTGTATTTATTTCACTATATTGTGTTAAAAAGCACTATGTATTCACTGGGAAGAGATTTTTGTTTATAAAAGTCAATTGTTGATCTTTTATATTGTTCAAGATTCCGGTATCTCTGGATATGTCATGTCATAATTTTTATCACTGTGTATTTAGTTTACAAGCTCATTCAGGTAAAGATAAAACTTCCACAGACATATGAGTTTATTGTTTTCACTTCTTTACACTTTTCATAACTTTTATTGAACTTATTATAATTATAAAGATTAATTTACTACGGAACTGACAGAATGGAATGTTTACATTACGGCGCCCTCTGACGTCTCCCTCCTCATTAGTATATTATAGCCACAATAAATGTTCAAATAAAAACTTGTTAACAAAAATTAAACCGCCGAAAAATCTGAAAAACAAAAAATTATAAACCTTTCAGTCATTTTGAGTGAGCGCCAAACAATCAATGAACAAAGATCAATCAAAGCGCCGACTCAAAATGACTGAAACGTTTGTTATTTTTCGCTTTTCAGTTTTTTCAGCGGTTTAATTTTTTGTTAAAAAGGTTTTTCAGATTCCATTTGATAGTGTATTGCCCAATTAGGGTGCTGGTTTACTAGTTTCATAAAAGTTTCACCAAAAGTACTGAGTCCTCGGAATTTTCACCGATTGAGTCACACAGTCTAATAAACATTTTGGCCTACCTATATATTTTTGGCCCTCTTAGAAAGGTCTGAACTAACACTACACATTTGCAGTGATTTGATTACTTCAGTACTCTGAGTGTTTATTTAGGACATCACTGTCCCTTCGATAGGCAAACAGAGGAAAGAGAAATGTGTCTTGGGAACTCGTTTACCTACGTAGATACTTTTTGGAGTAACAAGTGCTATTTTCTTTTGTTTAGATTTGAATTTGGAAATGGAATTGAATTTGACGTTAGATTGAATTTTGTGACATGCTTTGTTTAGACAGAAATGGCGACTGACATGATGATTGTACTGATCTGACATAATTATTATCAGCATAGTTGACCCGACAGAAGTTATCGTCGTCTTGTCCAATTTTCCCATAAATATGCAAAAATCCTGTTTTCCCAAATCCGGACATTTTCCGAGAAACTTTTTTATTTGCCTTTCCATATATAATACCTAATTCGTAGTATTATATACATTTTCAAACAAAACAGCCAATCTGAAATAGCTGTTCTCAAGTTTGTGTCCTTTTGTATTATACATACAGATCACAAATCAGTTGTCATGGTAATGTATATGCATGTGGTACTAAGGACTGACGAAAATGTCGTGAGGAAAGTTCTGAGTATGCATGTCGGTGGCTATAAGAGTAAGTTAAAACCAAAGAAACGTAAGATTGTCTGTGTTAATGATAATATGGTAAAGGCGGTGACTACCGAGATGACGACTAATAATGAAGTATGAAAGAAAAAGACTTATTGCGTCGACCCCATCTAAATTGTGAGAGGGCAAGAGAATTATGATTAAATAAATACTTCCTATTTACGCAATAATGTACGTTTTAGACTTCCTATTATAATGGAACATTTTCTTTGTGCTCACTGTACATAATAACAATATTATAACAAGAGCTGTAATAATGGTTCGCGTAACCGTTACTAACCGGTAATTCAGATAAAATTATCCTTAATGTATAGAAAGGATAAAATCCGTTACAAGGTTCGTCATTAAAACTGTGTTCCCTAATAATGATACACGGAAATGTATATTCAATCAATCAACTCAGCCTATAGCAGTCCACTGCTGGACAAAGGCCTCTCCCATGCTGCGCCACAACATCCGTCCTCCGCCTTCCACATCCAATCTGTCCCAGCCACCTTTTTGAGGTCGTCGGTCCATCTAGCTGGGGGGCGTCCCACACTACGCTTGCCGATACGCGGTCTCCACTCTAGGACTCGTCTGCTCCATCGGCCATCAGTCCTTCGACAGACATGACCTGCAAATGTATATTGAAGTTTGGGAATAAAATTATGTAATGGCTTCAAGTTTTTTATAATGTTGTCCATAGTCCTTTTTTTTATCAGAACTGTAGTCAAAAATATGAACGGCACATTCGTTCGTTGTCCCCTTAAATAACAGGCCTTAAGGGGACAACGAACGAATGTAGACTTACACTTCTCCGCGAATCTTTCGGTTTGCCCGAATTTAAAACGATTGCGAACGTTATAGGTATAGTACTGTGTTAATTATTCTGAAACTCAAATACTAACCGATTTCCTGTATCATCGTATTATATTGTAAACTTGCACTATGGATTAATGGAACGAGATGATGAAAGCGCTATCGCTCAGCCATCGCTGTCGCCGACATATAAATATGTTGGAGCAAAAGGCCGACATTCATCGTTGGACATTTTACTGGGCGTAGAAATGTGTTGCGGGTAAGAAGAGGAACTCTGAAGATGATTACTAATTTTTAGGTTGTATTTGAAAACGAAACGTTGGTGAGTTTCTAGACACTTGTTGCCGGCACGATGTCAGATGGTCAAGAAAGCTGCACCACGCCACCTGTAGTCGCTCTTGTGAACTCGCACGAACGTCAAGCTAGACTCCGCCAACTTTGCGCTTACGTTTCGTGGTCAATTGACATCCCGTACTCATGACTCTTCCGATAAATAAAAGTTTTTTGTTCGGATTGGCTCGAAACACCCACGCATATTCTAGTACAATCTTGTACAAACAAAATTATTTAAATTTCGCTAAAAACAGTGATGGTCAACTAAGATATTGTTGAAAATTATCATCTCATTTTCTGTAAGCATATTTCTTTCATTACACCTGTTAACATTTTTATAAGTTCGTTTTAAAAACTGAGTGACTCTCATAATTGTAACACGTAAATGAATTCATTGCTATTAGCTTTGATTTGCTCATTCAACGGCATCCTGCCTTTATAACGAGCACGATGTTTGCCTATTCCAAACTTTCTGATTTTAGAACACTTCACCAGATCTCTCAATCTTCGACGAGGTATTCCACTAATAGCACTGATTTGAACAGCACTTGCCCGAACCGCACTTGAGACCTTCCACTAACAGCACTGAAACAAAATTCTGTAACGTGCGGTTCGGTGTAACAATTTATCGTTATTGTATTTAGTGTCCGAACAGCACTTACGTTAAATATTTTTTTAGTGATGGGACAACAAACAACACATATATAAATCGGTAGACACTAAGACTTGTACCAGATAAATCCACCTTGTTCATGTATCTTATGTAGATATATCTATTTATGACAACCAAATATTATACAAGTACTTTTTTTATCCAGTCTAGGATATCTGACATCAGAAATTAAAATATATTTTTGTATCATCTTATTCCACCACTGTCAACGCAGAAATAAAAAAAATGCTACAAAGTCTAAAAATATTTTACGCGGCGCCTTGCGTTGTAAATGATAAATGACTTTATTTTTGCAAGTAGGTTTGTACAAACACTTTTACACGTCAATCATATATTTTTTTTAAACCAGATGAGGTCAGCGTTTCCTATCTGACTACTCTGAGAAGAAAGGCTGACAAACTCAGAGGTCACAGTCTCTTTTAAAGTCCACATATAATCTTGATCGGATCATGCGAAGACTATGTGGATTGGTGTCTGAAGTGGTCTTTTAAGGAAAGAACACACAGCTTGAGTGGACCTGTCCAGTCAGCGCACGCATTTGTCAGTAATCATGCAGCTCCACTCAGAACTTAATGAGGTCAATGATTCGACGAACAATACCGAAGAAAGGACATTTTTGTAGGCCGCATTAAGTACTCAAACTGCCAGATTATCATTAAAATGAAATAAATAAGAGAGATATAAAAAAATCAAACATCATCTACATAGTCCTCACATTCAAAATAATTAAAATAATAATAATATTATGCTTCTCAGAGTATATATTCATGTCATAGTTTAAACAATAGTCATCAAATGTCAAAGTGTATATGGTGGGGCTCCGACGGAAGGTGAAATTAGGTACCTTCGACGCGGACAGAAAAAACTGATGTACGCAAGTGTCTCGCCTACGGGCCAGGGGGTGAGGGAAATCGTGCACCTTACCTTCTCGTGAAGCCGCTCGATCTGCCAGCAGAATCTGGGAGCTCCGGAGTCTTTAGAACTCGGCTCATCACGTGTCGACAAAGTCCAGAGGCACTACACAGCACTTCAGTTTTACCGTCGAAGCCACAAATAACACCACTAAAGAAACAGCGGGACTGCTATGAACTTATAATATTCAATTATATCGTTCTGCGATAAAAGTACAGCGGGTAAAAAAAAGACAGCGATCGCGGTGGAATCCATATTTGAACTGTTATAATGTCTTTCTCGAGCGAGCGATAAAGACGGCGACGCTCGTTAGTGAGGTGCACGATGCTGATTGGCTGGAAGGGACTAGTTTGACATCTTGCGTAATAGTTTAACAAATAAAATAGATGGCGCTAACAGTATATTTACAAATAAATAATAATTATAAATAAAAACATTCAGTATAATTATAATATAAAAATTGGAGCAGCTTAATCCCAAGTTTTTTTGTCCTCAATATAATATTTAACTGTATAAAAGGCTTTCTGGCACAACTTACGTTTAATGAATGATTTTAAATTATTGAGACTTAGATCTTGAGCATGGCTTGGAAGTTTATTATAAAAGCGTAAACATTGTAATAATTGTCATAAGTTTTCGAATACTTTTTACACAATCTAATGAAAACCTACCAAACCACAAAATTTGCATCATTCATAGCCTGACATAGGACTCATTTCCCATCTAGTCTATGACATTTTTGCTTTGTGCTGACGCCACAGACGTGCGACAAACGGTCAAAGGTTTCAGTTTGGAGATGAACTATACACAAACTGAAACCGTCGACCAATTCACAGTTATTTTACCTCTGATTTTGCATTACCGTCCACATTCGCTCGTTTTACCATTTTTTTTTTCAGAATGGGAAATCATCAAATGACTTCTCCCGCTCTGGGCGGAGCGGGAGCGCGTGTCAGACTTTTACTGACTAAAACCCACCCGTGTTCCATCAGTTGCCCATGTGCCAGGGTCACGGTATCTCTTTCGAACAATCACGCGACCCCGGCAGGCATCGGTCCTAGTAGACCCCTTCACTGGTGCTGACATCTCTTTGAGGCGCGCGTGGAACACTACGCGCCGTCGACCCGAGCCTGGTCCTTACCGGGCGGCGAGCTACCCATTGCTCGCCACCCGCAAGCTCGCGCCTACAGTGGCCGGGAGTCCGCAATCGACTCCCGACGCCCAGGGCGTCTCCTCCTGCGGCGGCTAGGGACGTGAGGGCGCAGAGACTGCCACTCCCTCACGCGCCCCGCCTCCTCCTTCGCGAGCATTACTGCTTCGCAGAAGGAGGTGACGGCTTCCCATTCCCTCTCGCTCCGTACCATGGCTCTCACCAGGGCCGGACGCAAGAGGTCGCCGCCGCCGATCGCCTCCACGAGGACACGGCGGTGCTCCGCCCAGGCAGGGCACACCTCCACCGTATGCTCCACCGTGTCCTCCAGACGATCCTCGCAATGGAAAAACCCGGACGTATCCTCCCGCTTTATCCTGAACAGGAACCCACCGAAGCACCCATGCCCGGTGAGAACCTGCGTCAGGCGGAAGGTGAGGACGCCGTGGCGCCTCTCTATCCACTCCTCAAAGAGGGGACTTACCGCCGCAATTGTGGCGTGCCCAGCACTGGGTTGCGACAATCGTACCCGCCATGTCGCCATGAGATCACACCGGAGCTCTGTCCGCCGTGCCGCGATTTGTCGCGGCAGCGGAGTTTCGCCCCGGCGTTTCGCCTCCTCGCGCCACTCCCACATGTGGGCGAAGACCTTTGCCTCCAGATCCCACGGCGGCACTCCGGCAAGGAGGGTCGCTGCCTCGCAGGAGACCGTGCGGTATCCCCGGATTAACCGGATGGCCATGACCCTCTGGGCCGCACTCAACCGGCGCGCTGGGCGCAGCCTCAATGAGGGCGCCCACACCGGTGCCCCGTAGAGGGCCATGGACCGCACGACCCCCGTGTAGAGCAGGAGGCGTTTGGACCCCCCAGATTGGGCAGGAGCCGCTTTAAGGCAGCCCCAGCCCGCTCCAGTCTGGGAGCCAAACGTCGGAAGTGCTCGATGAAGTTCCACCGGCTGTCGAGGACAAGTCCCAGGTACTTCATCGTCGACTCGACGCCGATGTGAACCCCTCCCACCGTGAGTTGGGAACCCGCAGGTGGCGCGTTCCGAGGACCATGAAAACCCATGGCCTCGGACTTGTGCAATGCCACCTCGAGTCCCAGTTGCCGGATCCTATCGACGATTGTCGCAACCCCGCGTGTCATCAGTTCGGCCGCCGCCTCGTGCGACCTCCCCTGCGCCAGGACCAGCGTGTCGTCAGCGTAGCAAACTACGCTGACGCCGCTAGGGAGATCGGCGCGCAGCACCCAGTCGTAACCGATGTCCCACAGATGCAGCCCCAAGACCGATCCCTGTGGGACACCGCACGACATCTCTCGCCGGTTCCAGTCTCCCTGGTGACCGGGGTAGATGACGGCTCTATCCGTCAAGTAAGCCTCGACCACGCGACAGAGGTAGGTCGGCATCCGGTGATACCGGAGTGCCTCCCTAATGCAACTCCAGGGCAGGGTATTAAAGGCGTTGGCGATGTCTAGAGACACCGCCAAGACGACCCCACCCCGGGCCACTGCATCCCCCGTCGTGAGGGCTCGCACGCGCATGATGGCGTCCACCGTCGTTTTACCATTCAGTTCTCAACAGGCAGTTACGGTTCAAAATCTCCATCTTTTGACTGTGGTTTTATAGGTTTTTTACACAAGTTCGGTGTCTGATGACAGATCTCAAACAATTTTGACATCATCATTCCTCTGCCCTTATCCCAATTTATTTGTGGTCGGCGCAACATGTCTTTTTCTTCCACACTTCTCTATTAGTCGTCATCATAGTAGTCACCCCCTTTCTATCCATATCATAATTCACATAGTCCATTCATCGTTTCTTTGGTCTTCCTCTACTCTTATAGCCGTCGACATTGATACACTCATTTCTTATTCTATCCATTCGTGTAACACCACACATCCCTCTTAACATTCTCATCTCAGCTGCATGCAATATCCTTTTATTCATCGCTTTTGTGGCCCAACATTCTGACCCCATACAAGACAGCAGGTCTGACCATGGTTTGACGAGTATATATCTTCCCCTGAAGTTTAAGGGGGATGTGGGTAGTCGCAGATTGTTCCTATGACCTGCCGCCATTTTATCCATCCAGTGTTTATTCTGTGCTTTACCGTCCGATTTACTTCGCCATCGCTTTGCACGAATGAACCTAGATACTGAAAGTCAGAGCAGACGGGAGAAGCGTACCATCAAGCACTATGGCTCCAGAGCTGGAGAGACCGCCGAAATCGCAGAACATTATTTGGTTTTGGTTCTGCTGATTTTCAAGCCAACGTTCTCCAGTTTTTGTTGCCACTTCTCCAATCTGCTCTAGATCTCAGACACATCTTCACCGACAAGGACAATGTCATCGGCATACACCGTCTACTAATCTCACAGTATTTTGGAAAATGATGGACTACATTTTCGGAGTATTTACAAGTAATTTTCACAAAAGCGAAATAAACCACCTCACGCTAGCTCCCAAAACAAGTTCGTAGTATTACTTGTTTTCGGAACTAGCTACAACAAGGCCATTTTAACAGTCTTCCCCAGTTTCCCAGACATTATTTAAGTGATTTGAATCCAATATATAACAAATTGCATAGGTTAATATTCAACCGCATTCACAAACATATCGATTCAACTGCGTGGAAGGTCCACGCACAGTTGCTGAATCGATATGTTTGTAATACCCTGAACAAAGAATAAATTCGTCCCATCACTAATAACTGTAACCAGGTGCTGTTCGGACACTAAATACAATAACGATAAATTGTTCCACCGAACCGCACGTTACAGAATTTCGTTTCAGTGCTGTTAGTGGAAGGTTGCAAGTGCGGTTCGGGCAAGTGCTGTTCAAATCAGTGCTGTTAGTGGAATACCTCTCTTCGACTGCTATTTAAACAAACAAAAGAAAAATACCTTATTTGAAATTAACTTTTGGAAAATTCATGCCTCAGAACGCGTTAAAGCGTTTGTCGCAGCTATCATTGCGGATCTTTAACAGTCGTTACGGGTCGTCAAAAGCCCGAAAGTCTGAAAACCAGTCTTACCACGGGGTATTGGATTACCCCGTAATTGGGTTATGGAGGTCAGATAGGCAGTCGCTCCATGTAAAATACTGGTACACATCTGCATTCGTTCCGACCCCAGTATAGTTGGAAAGAAGCTAGGCAGATGCTGATAACCTTCTTAGGCCTCATTTACAGAGATGCGGCACGTCGCGCGGCGCGTCGGACGTTTTTGCTGTTTACGGAGAGGTGGCGCGTGAAGCGGCCCGCGTCATTGCACGCTTAAACACTACACTAAAACTACAAACACTACTTTTGATTATATAGTAAACAACATCGAAATCGTCGGTTTTATTGAGTACCGCGCGTGCGCCGCTACACGCTTAAAAAGTCGCCGCGTGCGACGCGTCGTTGCCCGCCGCGGGCTCCGCCGTAAAGAACCCTCCATTTCAAACAAACGCGTGTAAAATCGCCTCTCCGTAAACGTACTCATACAACGCTATATGTTTGAATTCACAGCGGGCCGCGCCGCCCAACGCCACGCGCGTCACCCCGCGTCTCCGTAAATGAGGCCTTAGTTTTCCAAAAAGGTCATCATCTGTCTAGCTTTTTCCCAATTATGTTGGGAGTGCCAATTTAACAGTATGCAGCTGAATACCAGTATTTTACATGGAGCAACTGCCTGACTGACTTCCATAACCCAATCACGGGGTAAACCGATACCCCATGGTAAGACTGGTTGTCAGACTTTCAGGCTTCTGACGACCCTACGACTGTCAAAGATCCACAAATGATAGCCGGGACAAACGCCTTAACGTGCTTTCTGAGGCATGAGTTTTCCAAAAAGGTATCACTTTCATATATATCGAAAGTAATTACGGGGTAATCCGATACCCCATGGTAAGACTGGTTGTCAAACATTCGGGCTTCTTTATAATTACTGTGTTACGAAAGACAGTGGGGACCAACGGCTTAACGTGCTTTCCGAGGCACGGAAGGGTCTTGGTATGTAAAGATGGTCACCCATCCACGGACTAACCGCAGTAAGCGGAGCTTAACCTGAGCGATCAACCCGTGCGGCTGTTGTTACTTACGCAAGCTCTAGGAAAACTAAGAAGGTCTGTTGTCATAACTTGAGAAATAGATTACAGTTTTATACTTCGTTTTTCTTAAAACAACTCAGTTTTCTGATCAAGATTATTCCATTCCGATTTTAAAAATAATATTAAATCCTAGACATTTGCTAATAGAATTCCTTTTATTTTGTTCACAGAAATAGAATGAAATTCTAGAGCATAGATTTTATTTACGTTGTCTGTCTACGAATATTTTAAATTGTGAGCGACGTTTTCTTGGTTTCAGAGATTATTCGTAGTCATTTTTATGTTAAAGTAGTACTGGAATTCAATGCTATTCATTAACATTGAATTCAGGATTATTTTTATACTTGTTTTGTATGAACTTAAGCATTTGCATTGTAAGATTATTAAACACGCTTTCAATATCATAATAGTATTTTATGAAACTGTTCCATAATGCGGGGAGTTATATGCAGATTTTTGAAGTGAAAACTTCTTTAGCGGCGTTGTGCACTTTTTTTGTAAAGGGTAAAAAATGTTAAACTCGCGTCAGGACACGTGACCTGATCGAAAATTCGTAAGACGGACGGAGAGTGATTTGTCTGTAAGACAAACTTTTTAATGTAATATAAATTGTCATGTTTGTGTACGATAGCGCAATAAATAAATATTGTATTCTACCACATAAATGATAGTACTTTTATACTGATATTAAAGCAATTCGTGCAAAACTATTCCCTAACCATTCCAAAATATCAAAAATGCACAACGTTAATATTCAAGTTTTCACTTCTGCCGGCACTCCCGGAGTGCAACCCGTCGTTTTTTTTTTAAATTAGATGAGGTCGGCATTTCTTATCTGACTAAGTGCCACACGCATCCATGGATGGTGACAGCTGATGGCTCGACCATCTGTGTAGTTGCCGTCGTCGAAATTATGGATGGAAGTTAATTTTTCTGAGAGATAAACTTTTTAATGTAATATAAATTGTCATGTTTGTGTACGATAGCGCAATAAATAAATATTGTATTCTACCTCATAAATGATAGTACTTTTATACTGATAATTAAAGCAATTCGTGCAAAATTATTCCCTAACCATTACAAAATATCAAAAATGCACAACGTTAATATTCAAGTTTTCACTTCTGCTGGTACTCCCGGAGTGCAACCCGTCGTTTTTTTATATACTACTCTCATACATTGGGATTGAAAATTACTAATATATAAATAATCAGCCTACAATGTTCCCACTGCTGGGACACAGGCCTGCTGATAGGCCCGCTAACCCAATGCGGGTTGGCAGATCTCTTCGAACTTTTGGTTTTAACTATCGGTTCCCTTACAATGCTTTTCTTCTTCATTTTGAGAAGTGGTAATAAAATAATTTACACAAAGAAAAACGCCTGTCTAGGTTCGAATTTACGACCTACAAACTTGTAAGTCGCGACCGTTACCACTGGGCAATCACTGCTCAAAAGTTTGTGATGATATCGCAAAATTGACATTCCACAATAATGATAATATTATGTAATATCGAATATCCTCACCAATGCAATCCAGAACCTCATAATAAAAACACATGATAAGTCAGAGATAATTTTAAAATCCAGTAAATCCAAGCTCTTGAGGATCACGCCTGATTTGTATTCAGCACTCACGCCTTCGCGTCCGTATTTCTGAGGGACCAATGCGGAATTATGGACAATCTTATTATTGTTATCTTGATCAACAAATTCAGAAATCATGTAAGACATGTAAATACAAATTGTGTTTTGGTGCAAAAAAAACGGAGATTTTAATTTATGAGTAAATTTTCTTGAGATGCCTTGCTTTATCCTCCTGCATCTAAAGATTTTATTTAATCGTAAGATTCGCCGGTCACGTTAAAAGATAATGGATTTTTTGTTTGGTTTCGGCACCTCTAACACACAATGACGCGATAACTTGACTTGATTGTCACGGAAACATTATTTATTAATGTGTTATCTCTTCACAGTAGGGACCCCTTAAACCGAGGGACATGGGGTGTCCTTAGCGAGTGTGTCGCTTAGTTTTGAAGTCGTGACTGGAGGCCTTAATTTATTGACTTATCCACAGGCAAAACCGGTTTAGAAAGCCATTCACCTTCTAGGTTGACTTGCAAGAATCTATCTATATAAAAAAAAAAAAAAACTCAGTACGGACACTTTTTCTTGTGACTAAACACGGTAAGGGCAATGAACCGATTTAAATCTTTGTCGCTTCATTCACCTAAATTATCCTTTATGGTATACTATGAAGTACTATTTACTTCGGTGTTCTTTAACCTACAATGACAAAACAGATCAGATTAGCATTGAGAATTTCCTGACACCCACGGGAATAGACACGATATCTTTTTCTTTGTCTTATGGGGTTATGGTACGAACAGATTTGGGAAGAGAAGATATTGTGTAGCTTCCTGAAAACTGCCGGCCAAAGTATTATTGGGTTTTCCGTCTGGAATTTCTCAATAGCAGTTCAGAATCTTGATTTGTACCCAAATGATGATAAAAACTGACTCTCTATAAAATGAGATTTAAAGATATCTGGTGAAATGTGGGTGTACTAAGAACACTTCGCCCAACTTCGGAGAATAAAAGCGTAATGTTATGATATGCAATGTAAGTATGGACTATTAAATACCCATTCTTTCCCGGGAACAAAGCATCAAAACCTTAATAAACCACCGAAATTAAATGTCATTCTCAAAAATCTTCGCTCACTTTCACAGACCCTCAGGGTCCCAACTAACCTTGCATCAAAATCGTCTTACCTCCGGGAAATTACTCCGGGCAATTTATTCATGATAATTTTTTCCTTAACCGATTTCACTAACGAGTTTCCCTATAGAAAGAATAAGGACTGTAATGGGAAATAAGATCAATATGGACCCGATACGGAAATTAGTATGGAGGGATGGTTTTAAGAAGAATAAACAAAAGAAAAGAGATATTATAAGGATTCATAGGCCAAATTATGGAGTGATAATTTACTTTTCATCCCACCATCTCGGAAAGAGTATTTTTAATCTTCAATATCTGAGTGGAAAAGCCGTTTTTATTCTCTAGAGGATAAAGTAAATTGAATTTGGAACATCGTGTGCACTAAGTTTGTGAATTAAAAACATCATTAAATCTATTTACTTCTATCTCCATGGTGCCGAAATTTTCATTCAATCTTTTTCTAATTTGTAAAACTTAGACTCGGAACCTTCTTGATATACTTTTTTTTTTATTTGCTTTACGCGCGCCATTTTACTTTTCACGTCACCAACATTACAGTACCTAACAAAAATATTACACTCGACTTTTGGTAACTGTAGCAACGTTACTTTCAATTTTTCTTAATTATACCTAAGTATCATTTGTAATAATTTAAAGATTATTCTGTAATACTTACCTATCATAATGTAGTACATAATAAATGTTAATACCTAAACTGAAATAAAAGTATCTTGTGATTGAAATGCTTTTTTTTGCATATTTAGTCATTTCCTCGCTGAGGTGGGATGAAAAGTTACGTGTTGCACTCGAGTGCAAAGATTTTTCACCTCGTGCTCTTTTGATTCCCTCGCTAACTAACGCTCAGGATTCTAATTTTGAATCACTCGCTGCGCTCGTGATTCAATTTTAGAATCCTTCGCTTGCTCGGTCATCAAAATTGAACACGCGATTAAAAAGCAACTTTGCACTCTTGTATAACAAATAACTATTGTGGTAAAACAAGCCTCGTCAATAATGATACCAGACAGTCCCACTGCTGGGCTAAAACCTGTTCTCAAACAGAAAAAACACGAGTATTCATCATCATCATCATCATCATTTCAGCCAGAAGACGTCCACTGCTGGACATAGGCATCCCACAATTTGGGTGTTTGCCATAATCGCCACGCTTGGCAGGCGAGTTGGCGATCAAAGTATGATGGTAAAATGCATAAAGGACGCTGCTGTCCATACTCTAGTAAGTTCCATAATAGCCTCTTACGACACCCACGGGAAGAAATGGGATGGAGCTATTTTATTTACTTCCGACACCACAAGGAACACGAGTATTAATTAAAATATTTCATTTTACATAAACTTACGACGTCATAAGTCATCACATCACATCATCAGCCTATAATGGTTCCCACTGCTGGGACACAGGCCTCCTCTCAGTGAGAGGCAGTGGGCCATAATCCACCACGCGGGCCCAGTGCGGGTTGGTAGATGTCACATGTCTTCGAATTTTTGGTTCTAAGACATGCCGGTTTCCTCACGATGTTTTCCTTCACCGTTTTTGAGAGCAGTGGCGATGAAATAATTTACACAAAGTAATGCGCCTGCTTGGGTTTGAACTCACGACCTACTACTTGTAAGTCGCGGCCGTTACCACTGGGCCACCACTGCTCTCACGTCATAAGTGCCCATCACTTATGACGTCACAAACGTCATAAGCTAGGTCCACAGTTCCAATTGGTTGATTCCTATGGAGAAGAGCCGGCTAGATACTCCATGCTCCATTAGCACGTGTACTTTCTTGAGTAGGTACACGTGATAATAGACCATGAAGTTTCTTTCGTATTGGCGATTTCAGACTTATATCGACCTATCTATACAAATACGTTATAAAGCTAAAGAGTATGTTTGCTTGTTTAAATGAAAAAAAAGGCTATGGTGGCTCAGTCCTTGAAAAAAGATTGAGGTTTTTACCAGCACACTAAGATTAAGCAAAATAAAAAAAGGATCAGAAAGAATGCTAAGCGAAAACAAAGTAACAGCGCAAAGAGACGATGCGATGCGATGGGGTGGAGGGGAGGAGTAAGAAATATGCAAACTAAGGTAATTATTACTCCAGGCCACCGGTCACCAATGTCAGTAATGCTTATGATTTTACTTTAGAAAGACAGAATTAGAGTAACAAAACAAATAACCGGAAAAAAATGTCGGAAGGTGACAAGAATTGACCAACTTTTTGTAAGTAAAGACTGAATAACTGATTTTCTATTCAAATTGTCTATTCTTTCCGTGGAAATCAGGAAGTCGGGAATGTCGCTGATTTTCATTTAAGTAGACCAACTTTTTACGGTTTGTAATTCCGAAAATATATTGGCATTTTCTTACTGATGTCAGATGTGAACTTGATATTCCAATTACCAACGCGTATAATTTATGTAAGTCTATGAGAATTTTAAATTCTCAATATTTTACTTTTGCGGTTTAGGGACGAACTAAAAGCTATGGAAAGACCAAGATTCAAGTCTAGCGTGTATCGAACAACTAGGCAAAGATCACCTCCCTTGATTTCAAAATAAGATGGATAATTATGTTACACTGGTCCACCTATGCAGTAAAAATCTCACCGTTAAAACTAGAGGAAGAGAACTTGAATAGTTCTGTGCAAAAATACCTTCAGAATGTTGTCGGGGCTGCTTCGTTACTTTAATGCGTCAGGAATGTTTTCCGAAGCACAAACTGATGGCTTCTATGCCGTCCTGTGAAAAAGGATTGCGTCCACGATGCGTAGAGTGTGTGAGAGCGTCAACGGCATTTTAAAGATTATCAGTCATCATCATCATCATCATCATTTCAGCCGAAAGACGTCCACTGCTGGACATAGGCCTTCCCCAAGCACCGCCACCTCGACCTGTTCTGTGCCTCTCGCATCCAACGCATTCCTGCGGCCTTCACCAGGTCATCGGTCCATCTTGTGGGAGGCCTTCCAACGCTACGTCTTCCAGTACGCGGTCGCCACTCCAGAACCTTCCGACCCCATCGGCCATCTGTTCTGCGAGCAATGTGCCCTGCCCACTGCCACTTGAGTTTGGCAATTCTTCGGGCTATGTCGGTAACCTTGGTTTTCCTACGGATCTCATCATTTCTGATTCGATCACGTAGGGAAACTCGAAGCATAGCCCTCTCCATTGCTCTTTGGGTGACTTTGAGCCTTCTTATGAGGACCATTGTGAGCGACCACGTCTCAGTACCATATGTCATCACTGGCAACACACACTGGTCAAAGACTTTTGTCTTGAGACACTGCGGTAATTGGGACGAGAATATACAGCGTAGCTTCCCGAACGCTGCCCAGCCGAGTCGGATTCGACGATTGACCTCTTTCTCGAAGTTGGACCTACCTAACTGGACAGTCTGACCTAGGTACACATATTCGTCCACAACTTCGAGTGTAGCGCTTCCGATCTTCATTGGAGTGGGTATCACATGAGGATTGGACATGACCTTTGTCTTGTCCATGTTCATCCTAAGACCCACTCTTTCGGAAGCTCTACTGAGGTCATCGAACATTGTACTGAGGTCCTCTATAGCCAAGATTATCAGTAATAAGCCTTATTGCACTATTATGGCACATAGATATTTTTTTTTAATTTAAAATGTTATTGTTTTTAACATAGTTTATAAGTAGGTAGTGTGTTTTACTAACATCAAATGTGGATCATGGTCTGAATAAAATGCTCTTTTATTAATACCTGGCATTGTTTACTCCAAGCTCACTCCACTGATGATTTCAAGATGATATTTATCCAGAATAGACCGCGAGTTCTAGGCTTTCTACAAAAGCCAACAAAACACAGATAACACAGCAAGTATTTCTAAAGTGTGATTCAGTAGATACAAGTCTGTATCAGAAAACAACATATCGTGTTGAGCTTTGAAACTTGGCTATCCATTCAAAGCTACACTTCGAGCCAAAAGAACTAGGACAGTTTGTTTGCGTCACAGATGTGAATGACTTTTGTTTTTGCAGATTTTTTTTTTTCTATGCTTAGGTGTCAGTGGATTTTTGGGTCAGATTTTATGGTTGTTGTGGTTGAGGAATAGAAAGTTGAGATTGGAGTTTGGAAATTACTGGTAGCGCCATTGCAATGGTAACATCAATGCAATGGGGACCTCTGAAAACTTATTTTACTTATGGCAGATGCCTATTCAAGTATATTTTTTTCTGAGACTAAGTTTCTATATATTAGTATGAAAATGTATTTACATATTAATAGAATAGTTTAAAATCTTCATAATTAGTAGTATGATTCAAAATTAACTTGTTTTTACAGACATATTTTGTTTAGCTGTTTGAATTAATCGAACACCCAAACAAAAGTTGTCGACGGTCAAACCTGCAATACAGAGGAACCTTCTGAAAACGTGGACTTAAAATTTTCAGAGAAGATTTCTTTGTGAACATTGAAAACAATATCAACAGTCACTTTCATTTTCCGAAATTCCTGAAATGTTTTCACCTTTATTAATACAAACTGAACAATTGACAATCACTGACAATGCTACTTACAAGATCTAATTACAGTGTCCCTCGGAGTCACGCGACCGGAATATTAAGTAGCATTTAGAGAAAATAAAACCAGATTCACAATATTTGTTCAAAGTAATAAAGGTAAATTGTTACAGTCTTATTGAATTTCATTTAGCTTTGATATTGTAAACAAATGACTATTAGTTGGGATGTTTAGAGCTGTTTTAAATCAGAAGTAATAATTGGAGGTATTCGAGTTTAATTTGTTCAGTTAATATTAATATTATTTATGTTTTAAGTTCATTCGTCTAGATATTGTTAACAAATGAATGTTAGTTGAGATATTGTATAAATCACAAGTAATAAAGGAGGTATTAGTTGATTTTAATTTGTTCAGTTATTGTAAACGTTAGAATTAGTATTTATGTTGCAAGTTCCTTTGAGTTATCTGGTCTAATAACTGTAAGGCCTAGTTTAGTTGATGTTATATTATTATTTTAATACTAGCTGTTACCCGCGACTTCGTTCGCGTGGTATTTAACAAAAAAGTTTTCATTCGTTTTATTTTTTTTCGTGAGATCCTTTTTTTTCTAATCTAAAATAAAAGTAGCCTAAGTTATTCCTTGTTACATTAACTATCTGCCAGTGAAAGTTCCGTCAAAATCGTTCAAGCCATTTCAGAGATTAGCTGGAACAAACAGACAGACAGACAGACAGACAAAAATTGTAAAAAAATGTTGTTTTGGTATATGTACTGTGTATACATCCCTATACACTTAGTAAAAAGCGGTTATTTTAATATTACAAACAGACACTCCAATTTTATTTATTTGTCTAGATTGAAATTACAGTCAGTCTTTCTTTGTTATTCGACTAAAGTGCCGTCATCCAAGGCATTTTTATTCCTGTTTTATTTGAATGTATCTTCACAGTGTCATGCGTTCACAAATTTCTTAGTTTCATAATTTTGATGGTCCCAAAATATTATTCACTATAGCTTCTGCCTGTTCCGTATGGTGCTGGATGTAAAGAATAGCACAATCCCATTTTTTCCCTTCGTGAATATCGTAAGAGATGACTTAGGGCTTTACTAAAAAATGGGCAGCAGCGTTCTCTATGCATTTTACCACGATACTGCGATCGCCAACCCACCTGCCAAGGGTGGCGTTTATGGTACTCTTCCTCCCTCGAAATTGGAGGCCTGTGTCTAAAAGTGGACGTTTTCGGCTGCAATGATGGTCATGATAGCTTCTGCCGGTGACTTCGCTGTCACGGAAGTCGTAAGACACCACGAGATACTCAAATAGCTGCACCACGTGTCTTCATTACCCTATGTATTGAGACCAGCTAAAATATAGGGATGAAAGTATTCAATGTTTTAACACAGGTCATGGTCTTATCTATGTTGTTGGGACCTTTATTTGGTGATTGGTAAAGGTTGGAAATAAATTCCAGTATCCAGTATAAAGTCTTTTTACTTAATACCATGAATATTAAGCACAGTGACGCTTCTTACATAATCTAAACAGAACACAATTTGTTATTATTACGGCGCAGTGAAGACGACTAGCTGCTAAACGGTAGGCGCGGAGAACATTATATTTTATACTTCCCACACATGTGCCAAATTTCATTCAAACTCGTTCAGCCGTTTCAGCGTGAAACCGTAACAAACAAACATACAGAGTCAAGTTCAATAAGCTAGCTATACTTTACCCACGTATTGGTGGTTATCGAAACAGAAAATTAATGAGGTAATAAAACAATTTTCATTTCAACTATGTTCAAAGCTTTAAAAGACACTGACATGTACTCGTACATTAAGGCAATCAAACCACAGTTATGCTTCGGTTTGTGGAATTAGGTTAAAAATAAATATGTACCTTGAAAAATTAAAAAAAAAAACAGGTGATTGATTACAGGCATTGAATTACTTGCACCTTCGCCCATGGGCATTAAGAAAAAAATGTTTTTCTAGTTTTTTTTTAGGTCCATATTTTTGATATCGATAACCAACACGTGAGACAAGTATTGCTAGCTAATTTATTTTTACCCTGTATATTTTTTCATTATAATATTAGTTTTACTACTACATTCAATCATCTGCGACGATATTCCACCACCACCACCATTTCAACCAAAAGATGTCCACTGCTGGACATAGGCCTCCCCAATTTTGGGAGGGTTTGTCATAATCGCCACGCTTGGCATTTGGGATGGCGATCGTAGTATGGTAGTAAAATACACAGAGAATGCTGCTGCCCATTCTCTCGTAAGTCCCTTAGTCGTCTACGGTGGACGCCATCATGCGCGTGCGAGCCCTCACGACGGGAGATGCAGTGGCCCGGGGTGGGGTCGTCTTGGCGGTGTCTCTAGACATCGCCAACGCCTTTAATACCCTGCCCTGGAGTTGCATTAGGGAGGCACTCCGGTATCACCGGATGCCGACCTACCTCTGTCGCGTAATCGAGGCTTACTTGACGAATAGAGTCGTCATCTACCCCGGTCACCAGGGAGACTGGAACCGGTGAGAGATGTCGTGCGGTGTCCCACAGGGATCGGTCTTGGGGCCGCATCTGTGGGACATCGGGTACGACTGGGTGCTGCGCGCCGACCTCCCTAGCGGCGTCAGCGTAGTTTGTTACGCTGACGACACGCTGGTCCTGGCGCAGGGGAGGTCGCACGAGGCGGCGGCCGAACTTATGACACGCGGGGTTGCAACAATCGTCGATAGGATCCGGCAATTGGGACTCGAGGTGGCATTGCACAAGTCCGAGGCCATGGGTTTTCATGGTCCTCGGAACGCGCCACCTGCGGGTTCCCAACTCACGGTGGGAGGGGTTCACATCGGCGTCGAGTCGACGATGAAGTACCTGGGACTTGTCCTCGACAGCCGGTGGAACTTTGTCGAGCACTTCCGTCGTTTGGCACCCAGACTGAAGCGGGCTGGGGCTGCCTTAAAGCGGCTCCGGCCCAATCTGGGGGGTCCAAACGCCTCCTGCCGGAGGCTCTACACGGGGGTCGTGCGGTCCATGGCCCTCTACGGGGCACCGGTGTGGGCGCCCTCATTGAGGCTGCGCCCAGCGCGCCGGTTGAGTGTGGCCCAGAGGGTCATGGCCATCCGGTTAATCCGAGGATACCGCACGGTCTCCTGCGGAGGCAAAGGTCCTCGCCCACATGTGGGAGTGGCGCGAGGAGGCGAAACGCCGGGGCGAAACTCCGCTGCCGCGACAAATCGCGGCACGGCGGACAGAGCTCCGGTGTGATCTCATGGCGACATGGCGGGTACGATTGTCGCAACCCAGTGCTGGGCACGCCACAATTGCGGCGGTAAGTCCCCTCTTTGAGGAGTGGATAGAGAGGCGTCACGTCGTCCTCACCTTCCGCCTGACGCAGGTTCTCACCGGGCATGGGTGCTTCGGTGGGTTCCTGTTCAGGATGAAGCGGGAGGATACGTCCGGGTGTTTCCATTGCGAGGATCGTCTGGAGGACACGGTGGAGCATACGGTGGAGGTGTGCCCTGCCTGGGCGGAGCACCGCCGTGTCCTCGTGGCGATCGACGGCGGCGACCTCTCGCGTCCGGCCCTGGTGCGAGCCATGGTACGGAGCGAGAGGGAATGGGAAGCCGTCACCTCCTTCTGCGAAGCAGTAATGCTCGCGAAGGAGGAGGCGGGGCGCGTGAAGGAGTGGCAGTCTCTGCGCCCTCACGTCCCTAGCTGCCGTAGGAGGAGACGCCCCGGGCGTCGGGAGTCCATAGCGGACTCCCGGCCACCGTAGGCGCGAGCTTGCGGGTGGCGAGCAATGGATAGCTCGCCGCCCGGTAAGGACCAAGCTCGGGTGGACGGCGCGTAGTGTTCCACGCGTGCCTCAAAGAGATGTCAGCAGCGCTGAAGGGGTCTTCTAGTGACCCTGGCACATGGGCAACTGAAGGAACACGGGTGGGTTTTAGTCAGTAAAAGTCTGACACGCCCTCCCGCTCCGCCCAGAGCGGGAGAAGTCATTTGATGATTTCCCATCCTGAAAAAAAAAAAAAGTCCCTTAGTCGTCTCTTAAAACACCCACGTGTAGAATTAGGATGGTGCTGTTCTTTACTTCTGACACCACCTCGGCTATATTCAGTCTGCGGTAATAATAGGAAGGATAAGTCCTATCACAAACTAGTAAACAACTATTAAAAAGTTTGTAACTCGCATCCCTAACGGAATGCTATTGCAAAACTAGTGCTCTGACATTCTATCTATCCCTTTATAACACGACACTTTGAGTAGAGTCAGTCTTAAGTCGTACAAAAGCTCAAATACTTCAACCAACATAGAAAAATTTGTTCCTCAAAATGTTTAATTTCAAACAAGTACTTAAGGCAAAGGCATCATAACTCTCGGTTCTCGTAACTTACAACATCAATGTACCTCGTTTATACCTGCTTCTCGCAAGAAAATTAGTATTCTGCGCCGTTGGCTCCAAAATTAAATCATTCCCCGTTTTATTTACCAAAATATTATCTTAGCGTTGAATTTTCAATGATAAGAGCTATTTTGCTGGTAACATCGTAAAGTAACCTGAGATAAGATGATGCTTAATTTGCAGTTTTGTTGAAACAATGGAACGTGAGAATATTGTGGCAGCGTGTACTGATTTATGACTGTGGAATCCTCCACAGCATGTTGTATTTTGCAGTATCATCTGCCAAGGCTTCCCCAGATATGCTGGGGTCGGCTTTCCGTCAAACCTAACGGAGCTCAATACTATTTTATTTCTAGAGTGATTACCTTTCAGAACCCCACAATCTGGGTAATACGATACCCCTTGGTAAGACTGGTTGTCAGACTTTTGGGCTTCTTACGACCCGCACACCTTCTAAAATCTACGAATAATAGCCAGGACCATCAGCTTAAAGTGCTCTTCGAGGCACGGACAGGTTGTGGTATGCTAAAATGGTTATTCACAGACCAAACGCAGCGAGTGTAGCTTAACCTAATCGATCGACTCGTGTGACTTTTATTACTTAGGCACAAGTTCTTCAATACTTTGCAGTAAGCCTTTCTTATTTTGTTCAGGATTGAATATTAAGTATGGTCTGTAACTTCTATATGTATTTAAAAAAATCACTGCCTGCCACCAAGGCGAGATGAGATCCTGTGTTTTGCTCATCAGCAGGCATCAAGAAGCTTCGTGAGAAAAAAAATGTGTTTGATAATATATGGGACCCTAATTATTATGTTCAAGGTCAAGCTATCATTTTCTATTCGTCGCAAGGAGAAAATAAACAAACGTCATTCATGACATTAAAAATATCAGTCAAATACAATGTTTCCATGTAATTTGACTCCTGAAATACTGGTGTTCTAACCGAACTTTGAAACAACGTTTTAAACTTGTAATGTAACCTGTGTTTATTGGTAATGAAAAAAATTATAATTATTATCATTGTTTATTTGAGAGTTCGAAACAAGTCCCTAAAGATAGTTTTATACTAAACTCATCAGAAGCGTTTTTTTTTTCATCATCATCATTATTTCAGCCGAAAGACGTCCACTGCTGGACATAGGCCTCCACAATTTATAGGGGTTTGCCATAATCGCCACGTTTGGTAGGTGGGTTGGCGATCGCAGTATGGTGGTAAAATGTATAGAGAACGCTGCTGCTCATTCTCTAGTAAGTTACAAAACCCACGGGATGAAATGGTTTGCGGATATTTTTTAGGTCCGGTACCGCACGGTTTTTATATTTAAGTAAGCTGAAATAATAATCATGAACATTATTAAATCATTAAAGAAAACACAAGACAGCATTTCACCTTCATTTCACAAAGTACCCTTCATATCAATCACTCTTAAAGGCGAGCTGCTTATTATATTAATTTAAATGAGGTAAATAAAATAATATTGCCACCATCCCTCGCCTTTGATGAGGCGACAAGACAGATGACGGGGTACATTGTTGATCAATCAATGTTTTCTGTTTGCAAATAATTTGGTAAGAATAAAGGAAAAAATGCGAAAGAGTAACAGTGCAAATTGTCGTCTCGAGGGCGTATCTGATTCGCTTAAGGATCAAAGCCAGAATCGCTGTATCCAGAATTCAGTTTAGGTTGCCAGAAAGTCTAACTCCTAAAATCTATATTCTATAAATAGAATGCGAGGTGGATACCTACTTTTATGTCTTTAGAAAGTCAGCTGGCCTTGAAAATTCTAATCTAATCTAACTAGCCTGTATTATTCCACTGCAGGGCAAAGGCCTCCCTCTCCATGTTCATCAGAATTCTGTTTTGCTAATGCTGGCCAGTCACGTTTGTAGGAGACAAGCTCCAACCGCCATTTTAGTCTTGGCCTGCCACGATGTCGTCGAGCATTTAGTGAAAATTAACAAGTAAAAATATATTTTATAAATTCACTAGCTTTACTAAGCTGCGACTTTGTTCGCGTCAAAATTTCTTGCTCCCCGATCCACCCCGTCCCATTGACGTGATTTCTGGCTATTTTGTTTTGGTCGACTGCTACGAGTAGCAGGATGTTAAATACTAACCTTCTTCAATTTGGCTGTCAAATACAAGAAGACTTTTTCAAATCTAACTGACAGTATCAGAGATTAGCGCGGTCATACAAACCAACAAACGAACTTTTCTGCTTTATTATTTATACAGATTTTATTACGAAACACATTGGTCTCAAATATATAAAAATAACCCAACCAACAAATTTTACTATCTCCTATTAAGTTACCATAATTCTATACAGTAATTATTTAACTGAAAGCCCTTCAAAGCACTTTTATATAAACCTTTTTCCTCAAAGAAAATTATGATTTTCCTCTCAAAACCTGCCATGTATTGTATAATAATAAATTAAATCAGACGATCGATCGACGCCCAAACATGATAGATGACGGATACCGTGATTGGACGGAGCTGCGTGTTTTAATTATACTCGCAACAATGATTCATTTGCGACATGATCGATTTCTCTCGATTAAAATGACGTCTACATGTGTTTGCGTAGAATGGGTTTTTTATAAACCATTAACGTTTATTATAAAAAATGAAGGGGTTGTGGCTAAGTAATAGCGGCTGGATTTGTTTATCTGGTTAAGCCTTGAAACCCAGAAAACCTTGTTTCGTGTATATTGCACCTCATTTTACACGTGCAGCCTGTGGGTAGATTACACTCAAAAGTCGTACAGCGGCCTTCGCATTCAATTTAATGATGCGTTCCGGGTGTTGATGGGGCTGTTCCGCTTCTGCAGCGCGTCAGGGATGTTTGCTGAAGCTCGTGTCGATTGCTTCTACGCTACGATGCGAAAAAGATGCGCCTCCCTGGTGCGCCGGGTGTGGGCCAGCCCCAACATTATACTGCGGTGTATTTCGAACAGACTGGACTGCGTCTATGTGAATCGCTGCTGCAAGCTGTCCACTTCGGTGTTGAGCTTATAGCAGGGATTCGTATTTAACTATAAGGCAGTGTAGGTTAAGTGTGAAGGATAAGTTTACTAACATAGCTAATGAGAAATATTGTTACTAACATATTTGAGTCATTTGTTACTTGTATTTTAAATATAAATTAAATTAAGCTACGCTTAACGCTGATGGTTCATGGATGGGTAACAATTTTTACATACCTACCCCTGCGTGCAGGAAACCATGTTCAGCTGGGTCTCGGCTATTATCCGGGGATCTTTGACAGTCGCTACGCGTCGTTGTTAGAAGACCGAAAGTCTTACAACCCGTCTCAGCAAGTCTTACCTTACACAGTAACTAACTGAATTGTGGTGGTCAGCCATAATTATGACTCATTAGCAAATGCTTGAGATATTAATGTTATTATTTCTGTGTCCCACTACTCTAATAGTAATTACAACGCCATCCGTGTCCAATAAAATAACGTGTTATGAGCGGTGATGGGGCTGCCCCGATACTGTAGTGCCTCGGGTATGTTTACAGAGGCGCGCCTACTTACTGTTTCCACGCGACAATCCTTGGTGCTCAGGGAACGGGTTGGCGCCAACATCGTGTGATCGTGATGTTCGTGGAAAGGCTGGACTGTCCCTTCATCCAGCATTGTTCCAGCAGACATGTTACTGTATCAGTGTTATGGAGGATGTATGAATAAATACATTTTCAAATCAATAGAGGTTAAAAAATATATTTATTTTGATCTAAGTTCATTTTATTAGCTTTATTAATTAAATTTAGTTTGATTTATTTGCATTCAATTTGATTTATTTTATGTTTTGTAATATGAGAAAAGAATTTTGACAAATAAAATGATTGTTTATTGATAGAAATGAACTTTAACGCGGCATTTCGTAGAGACAAGTTTCTTCGTTTAATGTATAGAATCACTTTGGCATCTGAAGTATTCCATTAAACAAATGTGTAAACAATTTGATAACATGGAAGGAGTGTGTCTTTTTAGGGTTCCGTTGCCAAGTGGCAAAAAACGGAACCCTTATAAATTCGTCATGTCTGTCTGTCTGTCTGTCTGTCCGTCCGTCCGTATGTCACAGCCACTTTTCTCCGAAACTATAAGAGCTATGCTGTTGAAACTTGGTAAGTAGATGTATTCTGTAAACCACATTAAGATTTTCATACAAAAATAGAAAAAAAAGAAACAATAAATTTTGGGGTTCCCCATACATAGAACTGAAACTCAATTTTTTTTTTTCATCAAACCCATACGTGTGGGGTTTCTATGAATAGGTCTTCAAAAATAGTATTGAGGTTTCTACTATCATTTTTTTCTAAACTGAATAATTTGCGCGAGAGACACTTCCAAAGCGGTAAAATGTCTGTCCCCCCCCTCCCGTAACTTCTAAAATAAGAGAATGATAAAACTAAAAAAAATATATGATGTACATAACCATGTAAACTTCCATCGAAAATTGGTTTGAACGAGATCCAGTAAGTAGTTTTTTTTAATACGTCATAAATCGTAAACCGCAATTTACTTTTCATTCAATCAACTTAAATATAAAAATTTAAATAAAACCATTTAATTTCATAAACATAAACCTTAAGCATAAACCGAGGATACCTACAGGTTTGTGCGGAACCCTCGGTGCGCGAGTCCGACTTGCACTTGGCCGGTTTTTGAATGATTAATAGTTTATGGAAAAACAAAGGTACAGCATAAACAAAGATTGAGAGGTGTGCTAGATGGATACAGGCAAATAAAACTAAAACTTAATCCAAGGATAGGCAATTTCAGAGAAATAGGTACCAGACTTTTACTAACGAATAGAAGACAGCGTACCCTTGAAATTTTAGAAGTGAAAACTTCTTGAGGCGTACTTAGCGCTATTTATAAACATTGAACGAAATGAAAGAAATTTAATCGTCACGCTCGGATTGGTGAATTGGGTATATTCGGCACCAGTCAGTCCGTGACGCGCAATCATTTATACCTGACACTGAATCATAATATACTCGTCTCTAGTCGTAAGTATTCAATACTATCGTGTGATCATATCGGTATCATGTAGTGCCGAACGTAAAGAATAGCTCAACCCCATTTCTTCCCGTGTGTGTCTTAAGAGGTGACTTAAGGACTTACTAGAGGATTGGCAGCAGCATTCTCTTTGCATTTTACTATCATACTGCGATCGCCAATCCGCCTGCCAAGCGTGGTGATTATGGCAAAACCCACCATATTGGGGGAGGTTTATGTCCAGCAGTGGACGGCATTCGGCTAAAACGATCATCGTTTATACAGCCTCTTTTTCACCAATAAATTATCAAATTCCAAGCCAAAACATACCAAAATCAATATCCTATTCCAAATTACAAAGGCATCCGCCCCAAATTAATATTATTTATAATCAACAAAAACATTTTTCGCCACACTTCAACGAAAAAAAAAAAAAAAACATTGGTAACACTGTTACTCCGCCACCGTCAAAAGATGGTGGAGCAAAAACAAAATAAACAATAATGAGTTTGTGTAAGAGATCATTCGGTCCAATTTTGTTTTCAATTAGTCTGAAAATGTTTAGGACATTTGAATCTTGGTTCCACAGTTTCGATCAAAGATAGAGTACTTATCTACTTAAGTCGGTCCATTTACCTTTGGAAGGTGAGATACATTCTATAGAAGATTCTGACACCTTACGGTATTTAGGTTAGAACTGAAGGAATTTCTTGAGGCGTCTTGAGAAGTGACGCTGTTGCTAAGTAATTTTGGGATTGCCTTTACCTGGGTCAAATTACTAAATTAAATATTTAACTTCTTTGTGTCGAATCAGCTAAACGCTAAGGTCATGATATGTGTTCTAAGTCGCCATAAAGGAAACTTGAAGGAATTAATTCAGCAAATCAATTCGTAACGTTTTTATTTCTGACCCAATAGATTCTAGGCTCAGGATTTCAAGCACTGCTCTCAAAACGACAAAAGAAAACATCGTGAGGAAACCAACATGTCCTAGAATATAAAAAAAATCGAAGACATGGTACATCTACCAACCCGCACTAGGCCCGCGTGGTACATTACAGCCCGATACCCCTCACCGAAAGGAGGCTTCTGTAACAACACTTCTGGAACAATATAGGCTATGTATGTTATGTTTTGACAAAAATAATAACATGAATTTTGTATTGCCTTAGAAATCGACTTACTGAAAAACTCTTTACAAAAAAAAAAAAACAACCGACTTCCTTAAAAAAATACTACAAAGTCAAAAATAACTTCATTTCGAAAGTCGGTGTCTTAGGCTCTTTATTTAAGGTTTTGCACCGACTTCCGAAATTAAAGTTATTTTTGACTTTGTAGTGTTTTTTTTTAAGGAAATCGGTTGTTTTTTTTTTTGTAAAGAGTTTTTATTTTTCAACTTTTTAGTTGTGGTAGATACTCCGCACTAATCTAATCGCGTTATTCGTTCATTTGTCGCGCAAATACGTAATGCAAATTTAAGACTTATATGGTTTTCACATAGACTCCATTGTCCGAATGGAACCAAATTAAAATGGGACCATTCGGAAAGCACCAGCTTTCAAATAAAAAAGAATCATGAAAATCGGTTCACTCAGTCAAAAGTTATGAGGTAACAAACATACGGTATTCTTTCATTTGTCGCGCAAATACTTAATGCAAATTTAAGACTGATATGGTTTTCACATAGACCCCATTGTCCGAATGGAACCAAATTAAAATGGGACCATTCGAGAAGCACCAGCTTTCAAATAAAAAAAGAATCATCAAAATCGGTTCACCCAGTCAAAAGTTATGAGGTAACAAACATAAAAAAATACAGTCGAATTGATAACCTCCTCCTTTTTTTGAAGTCGGTTAAAAAGAAACAAAGCATTCAAAACATTGTAAGAAAACTAAGTTGGTCCAGTTGTCGTAAGCGCCACTATTAAGCATGAGTTTCGGGTTCGATTCTTGAGTAGGGCACCGGTTTTTCCGTTTGGAAGATCTCAGTAGCAGCCCGGAATTGTGATTTGTGCCCCGTTGATGGGAAAATGCTTGCCCCTATTATGGAACGTTAACTGGTGACATGGGTCTACTGTAGACCTACCCACCTGTACCATTCATCTCTGCTGACCCCTTCAGAAAAAAACCAAACGTGATGGTTGATTTTTTCGACAAATGATTTTTATTTAGAAAAGTTAAGACCAATACCATTAAAGAACATAAATAAAAATGTATCAGAGAAACAGTTACAGTTTAGTGTTGGGAATAATTAATTTTCAGGGGTGTGTGACGAACCTTCGAGGCGACGTTTGTTCTGCGCATGCGTACAGTCGTTGATACTAGCTGGATTGAGTAGGCTGGGCACATCGAGAGGTGATCGTGGGACTCCCTGTTTCGTGTATGAACGTAGTTAAGAAGTTTTTGGTGAAATGAAAGTATGAAATTTAAAAAAAAAAAAACAGTTTTGTAAAGTAAAAGTCATTTGATTCTTTACAAAGTATAAAATGAAGTTGCTTACGCTGTCTATTCGCTTAGATCTATGTAACTACTCAATGGATTTTAATGCAGTTTTCAGCACTAGATAGAGTGATTCAAAAGGGAGGTTTAAATGTATAATACGCGGGTGCAGTCACTGGCAAAAGTTAGTTATAAATATTCAGTTATTATTGTTATAGTAGTTCTGAACATTATTTAACAAAAGATCTATGACTTTCAAGACCTCGTATTAGTGTGGTATATTTTTACATATTTCATAATAAAGTCTCATTTTGTGTTGGTACAGACGGCAGCACATAAAGCTACTACAATGTGTCAATTTTTTTTAATAGTTTTTCAACTTTGTCGTTAAGCATTAGGTTCAAGTTTGATTGGGAAAATTTGTCAGTTTTGGGCAGCCTCATGTGCTGGCGTCTATACGTTTAGATGTCTTAAACTTCGCACCCGATTTTAATGCAGACAGAGTGATTCAACAGGAAGGCTTATATGTATAATACGCGGGCGAAGCCGCTAGCAAAAGCTAGTTAGTAATAAAAATGTATATGGACTATCGCCAGGAATGACATTTATTTTGGCGTTAGAATTTGTTAATTTACAATCTGTCGCTTCTAATAACCACTACAAATAAAATCTAAAGTAAAAAAGAAAAACAAACAAAAACACAAACAAAATATTGGAACTACGACACACGACTTCTAATCAAATTTCCGAAACTCGATTCCATCTATGACATAACTTGACATATCCTCACAAAATCCCTTAACATACCCACCCTAACTGCAGCTTCCAGCACCCGAGGAGCTTTCATATTGACCTATACGTATTACGAGTACTCTCCGTACACTTTCAGGGCGTGCGAGCGGGAGGGAACACGCAAGTAACCTCCAAACTGACGCGGTAGAAAGAGACAGAGGTAACCGAGCGCACGGCCCGGCCCGCACGTTTCAGTATACCCCGAACATTTGCAGGTCTCGGTTCGGCGCGATCCTTTACGAAACACGTGCGTAAGGAAAAAATAGCCAAAATATAGACACGGTGATCGTATGTTGACGGGCGGACGGAGTGCAGTCGAGTGCAGTGTTTTCCAGTTGATTCAGTGTGTTTAAACTTGTGTGTTGTGTCAATAGTGTGTTCGAGTGATTTGTTCGTTCCCGCGAGAGTACGAGACACGGTGAATGTGAGTAATTTCATTATTTTTACGTTTGATACAAATATTTGAGAGCCTCAGATGGAATTTTTAATTTTAATAGATTCTTACGTAGATTTTGTGACGTTAAACTTAGACTTTAATTGAAAATTGTCGTCCAAAATTAAGTTAATATTTATAATAAAATAACAGACAATAATGAAATACTGACATACCCTAAAACGACTTACTAATTAGAGAAATTTTATAATTTCCTACTTTCATTGAGAAGACTTTACAGCTTAACTAAGCTGTTAGATTCTTACCTGTAATATCTTGGACTACGTTAAATAAAATTATTTCAATTAAATTAAACAAAACCTTAGGTAAGCACATGCATATTAAAATATAATCACTAGTAGTATAATATGATGTAGCACATGTAGCAATATTAAATGACAATTTGAATCATTATATACCTAACCATACCTAACCTATATTTTTCTTGGTGTCATTAGACATTAATCTCCTAATTATAATTATCAATTAATATTTGCATCTAGAATCACATAAAAATAATGTAAACGGGGTAATATAAATATGCTTGAACTTATTAACAAATTATATAATTGTTCTTAAAAATTATGCAACGTCAAAAATAAAAACGTAACAGGGTCAACAAGGCCAAATAATGCATAATACAGGAAGTTTTGGAAGAAAAATATCGCCCGCGTGGAGGTCGGAAAATATCCCGCGGGAACGTACTACCGGGATAAAAAGTAGCCTATGTCCTTTCTCAGGCTCTAAAATATCTGTGTACCAAATTTCATTTAAATCGGTTCAGTAGTTTTAGCAGGAAAACGAGACAGACAGACAGACAGAGTTACTTTTGCATTTATAATATTAGTGTGGATGTGGATTGAACTAGCTCGAGTTTGACTACCATCTCACCGGATATAAAGCAATTGGCTGGACCATAACCTACTTAAGTACTTGCGCCTTGAAGACAACGTTGTTACCAAGTTATCGGAAAACCAACTCCGACGTGGACACACACACCTACACTCGCAATACTATCCGCCTGTTAAACGCTTGCTGGACATAACATATTTAGATACTTGTACCTCGAAGACTCCCTAGTTCCCAAGCTATCGGGAAAAAATCTTCAACATGAAGACCTACACATAACTTGTATTCCTTGTGTCTGAATATAGTCTAG
The DNA here is from genome assembly GCA_932294355.1 of Aporophyla lueneburgensis. NCBI lineage: Eukaryota > Metazoa > Arthropoda > Insecta > Lepidoptera > Noctuidae > Aporophyla > Aporophyla lueneburgensis. The sequence continues at coordinate 31,047,236 of OW028737.1, read as the reverse complement.
GTCTAGAGGAGCCATCAATCAATCAATCAATCAACTCAGCCTATAGCAGTCCACTGCTGGACATACGCCTCTCCCATGTTGCGCCACATCACCCTGTCCTCCGCCTTCCGCATCCAGTTTTCCCCAGTCACTTTCTTTAAGTCGTAGAGGGGCCATAGCCGACAAAAATTGTGGCTTATGGTCGAGATTTGTGGAAAATAATAACAGCCGCATGGTTCTATAGATTAGATTAGGTAAGCTACGCTTGCCGCGGATGGTTGTCTGAATTTTTATGTATCAATACCTCCCCGAGCCTCTAAAAGCCCACTCATGGATCTTTGGTAGTCGCTCCACGTTGTCAGAAGCCTAATAAACAGTCTTACCACGGAGTATTGTGCTACCCAGTAATTGGCTTGTGGACGTCAAAAAGGCAGTCACTCCTATATAAAATACTGGCATTCCACTGCATCTAGTTAGACTGGAATCCAACCCCGACATAGTTGGGAAAACGCTAGCAAAATGAAGGGCCGACAAAATATTTTTGGAATCTGTGAACAGTTGAAAGAAAAACGTCGCTGAAACGCAATAAAGCAATAACGCAGTCGCCAATTACCTAAGTTAAAATTATTGTGTTTAATTTAGCCCTAAGATATATGCGACAGCCAAAGAAGCCAATAATATAGCCTGAGTTGGATACTTGTTTTAAATAAAAGAAACAATCACGCTGAGCTTGACCGAGGAGTGAACTGGCGGCAGCATTTGTTATGTCAACATTTCTCTTATTTAAACTTATGTTAGTTGATGTTGTCAGGTACAAAGATTTATGAACTTAATCTTCTAGAAAATAAAGTCTAAAAATTACGTATTTTTTAAAAGCATTTACGTGAACATTACGTTATACTGCAAGCCATTTTACCGTCAACTGTACATAGGCCATTCACATCGAGCAGAAATTGATTGTCCTCCTTGTTCTATTAATATTTTACTGAATAATTACCAACTTTGCGGGAGGGGACGCCCTAGAATGACATACACTGACCTTATTGGTTATGATGTTCTTCAGAAAGAATAAGTAGGTACGTAGTACTTGCAACTAACGTGTAAGAATATCCAAATGTAGGTATGAAGGCTTATAGCAGGTGGGTTCTTGAGTTTCTGCTTATCTTCATGAGACGAAGGCGTGAGTTTATGAATGTGAATGTGAAAACTTCAAGACCTTTAAAAGCTTGATTTTTCTTTGCAAAAACTAGTAAAAATACCCTTCGACTTTATTTTTCTACAGAAAATAAAATCTATCGAAATAAGATCCATCTTCATTTTCACGACACTTTTCCATTCATTCTATCTGCAGCAACTTTATGATTCTCTCCTGCACTACGATAGCAAAGAGCCAGATAGGTAGCGTTTAGCGCCGCCCTATGAAACAAATCTAATTTAAGATTTCTTGAAAGTCTTCTAGTTTTATTTTCCCTTGGGCCTTTTGTAGTATTGTACCGTTTACAGCCGATCCGTGACCAGAAAAGTTGGTAAAATAAAAGCTGAACTATAAAAGAGCTATAAAAGTTAATGGTAGTTATTCGGAACCGTGATCGGTTTTAGGTGTATGTTAAAACGCAATGAGGTGGTGGCACGCATTCGATATATTACGATATACTGAGATATCGATGGGGGCTCCTGGCTAAGTAATACAGCTACACGGGTCGATCCATCAGGTTAAGCAACGCGTGCCTCGGTTAGTCTGTGGATGGGTGACCATCTTTACACAACGAAACTCCCCTGTACCTTGGAAAGTACGAAAAGCCATTTGTCTTGGCTGTCATCCGTTACGGGTCGTCAGAAGCCCAAAACTCTGACATTTAATTTTACCAAGGGGCGTATTACCCAGTTAATGGGTTATGGCGGTCAGGGAGGCAGAAGCTATATGTGAAATACTGATATTTAGCTGCATCTGGTTAGACTGGAACCCGATCCCAACATAGCTAGGAAATAGCTAGGCAGACTGAGGTATTTTACAATTTACTATTTGTTAACGATCTTATCTATCCGAATGGGAAAAGTTGTTTTTAACTCTAATAATACCAAACTTAGGAAAAACGAAAATTTCATCATCTTAGGGTAAATTAGGAACAGTCACATGTTTATAAAATCAATTGCCATGCGGTAGTCTAGCAAAAACTCAAATGTGTCTAGATCGATTGTGATGAAACTTTGGTTAGTTGTTGTGCGCGTGCCGGAAAAGATTGGTATATAAAATAAATGGAATTGTAAGTAATTACGTAGTATTTATATGAAAATGTATATTTGTTCAAATAAGATTACTAAACTACAACACCGTTTACCGATCACCATGAAAATTATTTCTCAATGGACAAGGGTTTTTTCCAACCTTCACGCGAGCGGCTAGTAATATATAAGACACTAAAGTGTTACGATATGTTTCTCAAAGAATATCTAAAACAAATCATTGTGCCGGTGAAAGGCGTTGGTATAAATCAGAATTTACCTCTGTTTTCTGAAAAGTTAGCGTTTAGAAAAGGCGATGGATGTGTAGGCGTAACCAATTCCCAATCCCGCAGATGTATGAGATGGGCAGTGGTTCTAAATATTGGCGAACACATTGAGCTTTCTATCAGTACTAGTGATCGCCCATATGTCGAAATTCGACCGTACTTCATTTGAATAGAAATACATTATTAAATGAAAAAAATATATAATAATAAATATAAAAAAATGATATGGTTATATTTGACATTCAGCAACACGGTTCGCAGGGTTCGCTGGCGGTGGGTGATGGCTAGGACCAGGCTGTAGGTGTAATGAGTAAAGAATACTTCTTCAGGACTCTCTTCTTTATTTTCTTAATACTTCTTAACTGCTGGATATGGAATTAATTATCACAGAAAGGTCTGTTTTTATAGAATTTTCCCTATTATTTTTAATTAATTATGACAGTTCAAAATGTCATAATTATAACCAGCCTGTACAATCTATGACCAGCCTGTACAATCGTGAGGCATACAATCTGTACAGTTTGCACACGACACTAAGTTTTGTATGGAAAACTTACTAATGCCATACTTGACACTCCCCATAAAACCACAGATTTGACCATAAACAAAAGAATATCTATGCATGTGTGTATTAAATACACGGTAATGAATAGTAGTGTGTGTAACGTGTTATTTATTGAAAATAATGTATTTTTACGCATAATTTAAAAAAAATATTAGCATTCGTCACTTCTTCTCTGTATAAACTATAAGTGTGCAAAATTTCATACTCCCCCGTCCGCCCAATTTTCGCAAAAAAGGATCCAAAGTTTTCGCTTCACGTATTAATATATAGATAAAATGTATTGGAATGGCTTCTCCGCCTACGATCTTTGGAGATTATTTCATCAGGGTGAGAAGTCTGCCAGGGTCACGAGATTTGTTCGAAAGAGGAACCGTGGCCCAGGTATATAGGCAACTAAAGGAACACGGGTGGGTTTTAGTCAGTAAAAGTCTGACACGTCCTTCCGCTCCACCCTAGAGCGGGGACGTCATTTGATGATTTCCCGTCCACAAAAAAAAAAGGTAAGAAGTAGGATCAGTCGGCTGTCTGGCGAATGTACAAGTATCTCCGGGGCTCCCTACATTATGGTAGTAGAGGAAAAAGTCGGTAAGAGTCCAACATAACCCTCCGTTCTCCCGACAGAGGGTGTCAATGAGGATTTCCACACGGGAAAAAAAATAAGAATGAGAAATAGAATCCTTTTTTCCTCTTTCAAAGTACCTGAAAAAAATCGGCGTTTGTCGAGCGGAGTAGTTATGACTAAACTTCCCTAGCAACAATAATTGTAGGAGCTGTAGATGCATCGGGTGTCATATTGACCAGCGTTAATTTATAACATGATTATTGTTTCCCCGAAAGGTTGGTCAGAGGTGTACTCCACCCACATTTCGCCAGTTATATTTTTTAATCTCGTGTAATAGGGGCGAGCCTGTTGCCATCAACCGGGCAACGGGCATCTCGATTTATAAAACATTTCACTTTTCAAGTGTGTGTGTATGATCGCTTAAATCATATACGCAATATCTTATACAATGGATTTTGATGCCATTTTCACTAGCATCGTTTGGAGCATATTCTGAACGGCATATAAGTGTAATACATTAATAATTTAGTCCTGTGAAGCAGAGGTGGTCGTTGATATATTACAAACCATAGATCAAAGTGTTGTTTGGTTGTACCAGGCTCAATGCCGGTGTTTATATCTTCCACCAATCCGCTTCACGTAATCCCTAACTTGTTTCTTATGACACCAGCGGATAAAGAGGGATATCCCCTGCTAAGCTTGGGTCTACGTCCAGAATTTATTGTTAGAAACGGGCGATTAAGGAAAATTTGTGCGTAATACGTTATACCACGAAAACCTGCCATGCGTTCACAGCTATTAAGACTTCTGTAAATTTCCCTTGAGATATCTTAAGCTGGGTTATCTACAACGAAACCATTATCAGCAACGTAGACTTATGTTCTGTTAAAATTTCTTCGAGTGTTTAGAGCCACAGGCAGTGGAATGTGCGTGTGTTATTCTTTGAATAGGTCAGGTAGGTTAGGTTTGGTAGGTTGTTATTCTTTGGGTCTTTCTTTGATTAGGAAATAAAATCACTACGTTTATCTTCACAGTTATATACTGTGAAGATAAACGTAGTGATTTGTACTAGTTATGTTAATATAGTATAAATTATTAAGAACTACAAACAATTTGATGTGGACAGTAAAATATTACGTATGTACTCCATAATGGCGAATATAACAGGAGACAAAAGAAAGACAGCCGCCAAGACATGAAATTGACAATCTATCACAAAGGTTGTAATATGCAAATTGTTCCTAATATTATAACAGACTAGCTGACCCGGCAAACGTTGTTTTGCCATATAAATAATGTCCTAGACCGGAGAGGACAAATGATTAAATTACTAAAATGGCTATTAAAAAATAAGGGTTGATCGTAGAAGGGTGAAAATTGAGGATTATATGTATTTTTGTATGTTGTATCATAAAAAATTAAAAATTTTGTCTAAAAAATAAAAAATAAAATTTTGGGGTGGACTACCCCTAACATTTAGGGGGATGAAAAATAGATGTTGGCCGATTCTCATAGATACCGGATAAGCACAAAAAATTTCATCAAAATCGGTCAAGCCGTTTCGGAGGAGTATAGCAACGAAAACTGTGACACGAGAATTTTATATATTAGATATTATTTAACAAAATGTTGTGTTCATTAAAGTATTTTTTTTTTACTTGTTTGTCATCGTTTTCTATGTTCTTTTCCACAGTGGCTTCCCAGTCATTCTTACACTATGTGTAAACACAAATATCCATGTTTATTTTATAATAAAGCGCTTTGCGTATTTATCCACTACTCAGTGCCGTCTGTGCCATCAATATCACTTCAATCTTTGTTACGAAGTTCGCGTGGCAGAATTTTGGGTCAAACATAGTTACGAATTTTCAAAACAATTTTTTTCTGAGGCATACGCTAAGAAGAATGAACCTTTAAATACTTCTTATAATTCAAAATCTCTTTGATTGACATCCTGTAAAACTCTTTCAAACACTTCTTTCTAAAATGACATTACAAAGTTGAACATACATTCAACATTTAGTCACACATCGAGTATATGCCGATGATTTCTTCCATCGGAAATTGAAACGTGCGTTTCGTCGATTTTCAATTGGGCGTAATCAAATGAACGTATGTCTTCGGGGATAATAGAATTCCTTGCTTTAGGCCTGACATGATAAATGTGTCGGATTTGCGAAGTAAGGGTCTGTAGGCTTTGTGTTATGTGCGAAATTATGTCCTTTTGTCTTATTGGTTTTGGGTTTTAACTGGTATTTATGAAATTAAAAGTGATAACATTGTGGCCTTGCCATTTCGTCTTATGTTTTTGTATATAAGGTGTATCTATTCATACACGAAATATTTTAAGAGGTACACCTGTAGGTGGTAAAGAAGCTATAGCAACGAAAAAAAAAAAATTCTAAGGGTTTTTTTTAATTTAATATTTATAAATTATTTGACGCACGTAAGAAACACTGGCTCCTTCTTATTTTTTACGGCCCGAGACACCGCGGCCATGCTTGTGCCGTACGGTCGTCGCCCTCGCAGCGTCTGGTGGGCCATTCATAGAATTTGGAGTAAAAGTTTTATGCAAAACGTCTCAAGTAGTTTTAAAATTATAATAATTACGAAAATTCAAAAACGCTTAGATAAAAAATTTCTTTTTGCTTCTATAGCTTCTTTACCACCTACAGGTGTACCCCTTAAAATATTTCGTGTATGAATAGATACACCTTATATATGTTCCGTGATATCTCCGAGGATTGTGGATTGAGATCGATTTTATTTTTAATAGACAGGTTATGGCTAGATGGGTGGTCCCATATACATTTTATTAAGTTTGCTTGGATAGTTTTTGCGCTAGCATTGATAATACGTATTTAATTCACTTTGTGGATTTTGATGATGTTGTAATACTTCCTGTGACTGTTGACTACATAATAACTAATGAAATACAAATTGATGAGACGGATCGGTACCATACCCAAAAAGAGAAGTATAACTTTTATTTCTAAAGTGGGCGACAAAAAACTAAAACACAGATCCAAAGATACTAATGATGGGATTTTGATAGCGATGTAAACAAACGGTAAAAGTAAATCAAAATTATGCTATATTTTAAGAACAATTACGTTCCTCCTTTGAAGATATTAAAGATCAGCATTACGACCCTCTAACATCAATAAAATCTCCAAGAATATTCCTAAGTTAATAACAACAGGCCTAGAAAGTTTTGTCGATGAAATCTTACTACAACTTAATGAGTTTTCGTGAACTCAAAGGACGACTAGATAAAGTAAGGAATTCTACGAGAGAATATGCCAACGCAGTTTAACGAACCCCATCCGGCACGTGACATTACAGAAAATATTTTAATTTCGCTCTTAAAACGAAAACTCAAAGTGGCGCAGTAAAGAATAAATTAACGTAGGCCCAGAAGCAATCAAAAACCTATATAAAACGGTCATAAAAACTTAAAGGAATGGGACCAAGCAGGAACCTCAAAATAAAGAGTCTATTAAAAGGGAGACTTAATGTGAACGCAAAATTTCAGTTCAGAAACGTGAAGTTGTCACATAGTCTATCACAGAAGTGTATTTTATAGAAAATCGGTTATAACTAAATTTGTCGATACTGTTCTAAGTTTTGAAATCTTTAAAAGTGCCATTTTTTTATATCGTTCGATCATAATCGTGCAATTTAAAAAGGTGCCACGACCTTGTCAATATAAAACTAAGAAGCTGAAATTTGCCTAAAATGAGAGCAGAGTAAAAGAATACAAACCTTTTAGTACTAGGAATAAAGGGTAATTTAATTTAGGCTGGTATTTTCGAGCATCGATGAGCAGCCTAAAAATAAAGTTTAATCCGAAGAGACAAGTGATAGACTATTTTCGTTTATCTTTTCTTTTGTGGCTCTCGTATTTTGTTTATCCTATTTTTAGTACTATTGACGACATTCAAGACGAAAGTAGCACCACAATTACGGTGAAATGGATCGTTTTTGTCTATAGATAGGCTGTAAATTTTATTTTCATTTAAACCCTAGTAACTATTTATACTAGGTAGTAAATTAAATGAATGATAAAGTGAGTACTTTGATGACTAAGTGTCCTTTGCTTAGTGTCCGCATCGCTGTTATACGGAATCGTCCACATAAGACTGGCAGCACTGCCAAATTGAATGACAATACTATTTTTTGGCAAAAGAACGGGGCCTCTGGTTTCGTGAGGTGATGACCAGTCCGTGACAAATTTTCTTAAAAAGAAGGCGCGCACTAGGGCTCAATGATCCGAATTTTTTTACCCCAAACCGCTCATGACTGTAGTTACCCATAAGGCTACAGTATTTGTGTCGCTAGAGGGTGTATATTTAAATTTTATGCACTTGACAAATTTTATGAAAGATTACAGTGACGTATTGACAAAGAAGCGATTAAGGTACCGTTTGCTGTATGAGTAAACCTAATGGCTAGCCGAACGAAATGACAAAAGACAGAACAATAAATGTATTTATTTAGTTTGATTCTTAAATTGAAAACCTATTACAATGAAAACCAGAAAGTAAACAACTTATCCATATGAAAATATTTTCTAACAAATTATATTTCTTGTCGAAAAATCATTTGGTTTTATTACGAATTACGAGACGAATCTTCAAGGCTACGCATCAAAGGCTTCAAGTAATATCACTTTAATATATAAATCTTGGAATACAGACATACAAATATATCTACTTTATAATATTATACGTATAAGCCCTTTGCAAAGCCTAAAATATACTTTTTCGTAATAAATGTAAGAATTCTTTATCCATTTATTATTCTTAAAGAGATTTTGGTAAATACATACGTAATTCTCCGTAAAACGTTCTTATAAAGTACATTAATGTATTTTCAATACACTTACTTGTAAAGTGACTCTTACGGCAACATATTTAGGTTCATAATTTAGTTTATTATAGACTCATGATTTTTACTTTACATTATTTTGCAGTGCAGTGCAGTGTAATAACTGCCTTAGAAATCACTGACGTACACTTTTTGGTATATAACTTTCAGCGTTATATTGGGGTGCAGAAGAACAGGAAAATCCCTTCCTTTATCAATACTTGCGTCACGTTTGACGTATATTTATATCAAGTACTTACATGTGGTACCTTTCGAAGCCCACAAATTAATTTGGCCGGCAAAAACACGAAACACGTCTCCCATTCAACCCTCCCTCTGCCACTAATGAAATAGGTACAGAAGGCCGACTGCACACTACGAGCGAAAATGTACGTACACATCGACAAGCTTCACGTAGTTTAAGCTCACGCGCGACTTACTCATTTATTTGAGATTAGCTATACGTAGGTACATAGAGAGAAAATGGGCAAAAACATAATATGTAAAAAGTATTGTCTTACTCCGAGGACAATAAATACATTGTGATAACTAAAATTCGTTTTTTGTGTTTGGTAAGCTTTCATTTTTGTAATACCTAGTAAAAACAAGCAGCATCAAACTGTGCACGTATTATTTCATATTTAATAAATAAAATAATATTGAAAGTATTTAATTTTTAATTATTTTTAAACAACAAATTGTGTTTTGAAGAGTTTACTTATCTTTAACAATAAGTATTGTGACTTGTCGTGAACATTGAACTATAATATTTTGTGTTTACAAATCTTGGTTTGTAGGAATAACGGTTATTAATAACTGTTATTACTACAAAAATACAGCATAATTTCGTTAACTTACACTATAAATTCGGTTTTTACCAGTTTTCTTCATTTTGGCAGGTGAATTTTCTGTCCGACACGTACAGTGTATGTGTGCATGTTTTTACTTTTGTATGGAGTTAACCTTCTGTACCTATAGATTTTGTGCCTCTGCGATCGTCGTTCCGTAATAGTAGAAGTCTCTAATTGGGTCAGATAGACCCTCTGTCGAACCATCCGAGCACAGCCCAAAAACAATGGGTACATCGAATTGAAGAGTGATTTTAATGTTTTTATGCTATCGGATTTCAGTTTCGGTATCTAAATCGCGGTTTTAATTGAAAATTGGTTGAATGAAAATGTTATTTTTGTATGTTTTCGTTGCTAATGATCCATTAAAATTATTTATAGACATTTTGTTAGGTTAGGTTAGCTGTAATAAAAGTGTTCATCCTACTTTCAGTAATAAAAGTCTTCGTCATCATAATCAGCCTTTAGTGTTCCCAATGCTGAGACATAGGCCCACTCTCGGTGAGATAGAGTGCCCGCCCCACCACACGGGCCCAGTGCGGGTTGATTTGATATGAATTGAAGAAAAGCTTTGATTAAACTTAAGTTTCTTACAACTGATTGATACAATATCAGTTGCTTTATAAGAACTTCGTCCAAAGCATGATTGACCTTCGTATACTTCTTCATCGTATCGATTAATCCCGTTTATTTAAATAAGCTTCTACCAGTTTTTGGTTACTTCGACAGTGTGAGCGTTGGTCTCCCAAATGTCTTCCATAGTGCAGGTATTTTGGCTCCATAGTCGCACTGTGACTAATCAGTGTGACCTGGCCACTAAGTTGTATCTGCAGAGGCCCAACTGGCTTCTAAGTCGGTTCAGATGGGCCATGGAATTTGGTGGTCTACTGGAATATTTCGGTAATTTAAGCATAGTCAGATAGAAAGAGAGAAGAAAAAATCGTACATTATGTCCTCCAATATTTTATATGTATATCGAGCATTAATTGTCTGTCTTTAATATGAAGGTAATAACGGGATACCTTCTATTTTTATTACTTTATATTTTGCTACACTCATTTTGAGTGAGAATGTTGGTTTTAATTAAAAATAATTGTCGGTAAAACAGGTAACCTTTCAAGTTAGGTACAATATCAGTACGATTCTAGAATTTTATCATTAAAACCTTCGAAATTCCTAAATATACGTTTTCAATTAAACCAATATTATAATCACATAAAGCAAATAACATGAGATTTAATCATTATTTAAACTTACGATCAAATAACTGGTTAAAATTTAGAGTGTTTGTAGTTCTGAAAAATTTTAGACCTAAACAAATAATAAGTTCTTAAAAAAACACATTTCGCCCGTTAGGCGGCCCCTAGACCTACAATAACATTGTACAATACATTTTATTGTACAATAAGATTGAGAGGCGCTTCAAATCCAAACGATCAATTAAATTGCACAATAATACGAACTGCGCAATGTTTTCCTGTTCAGTCGGAGAATAGTATTAATACAGTTTACAGCACAAAAACACACCACTTTCAGCCGTAAAATTAATCACAATTCAGTTTTTGGAAAAATATAACAAAAACCCAAGCGACGCGTCTGATTTCCCGTGTACTCCTCGTTCAAGACAAAACACATACTAAAAAATATTGCGCAATACTGACCCTACACGATGCAATGGAAAAATATGGTGCAATAAAAATTAAACATGCTCAAACTTTCATTCAATCATTGCGCAATCTTCAATATTAACCCTATACGGTCAATAATATTGCACAATTCGTAATATAATTGATCGTTTAGGGGCCGCCTTAAATAAATAATAGGCATACGTTATGGAAAAAAATAAGAGGCAGTATCTATGTATTATATATTTTTTAAATATAATTAAGACGAAAGAAGTAATAAATACCAACATGTGCCAAATACGAACTACCTGTGATGGTGCAGGACCAATCCTTTTTCTACTTTCACTACTATTTCCTTGTGGAAATAGCAGTGGCAGTAGACTGGCCATGTTTCTCGGAAGAACGATGGCTGGTGGAGAAAACTAGTCGTGGGGTGGATACCACGTATCAGCAAGTTTGGTAGTAGCTGGGACAGACCTATGTTCAGCCGTGGACTGTGATAGACTATACCTAAATCAAAAGTCATATTAATACTTGCCTGATCTTAAATAGAATCTTCTAAGTCTCTTATCAATTTTAACAAACGAGCCAACTAATTGACTATGAATATGAAAATTTTCTTTTGTAACATAATCCGACTGTCAAATACAATGTTTTCTTTGACAGATACAATTTTAATCTCGAAAACGATACGATTCCTCCAGCTCACAAGTACGATGGTATATTCTGAACCCTTTTCGCTCAGTTGACTCAAACAAATTGCGCGAGACGATAAGAGATTGATCCATTGTTTTCCTTTATTCTCGAATCAGTATGCAAAGTTGCTAGCTCCACTTTAGAGATATCAAGCTTCGCAGTACATTTGAAGTATCTAGTTCGACGGATCGGAATAAACCTGTCTTCTGTTCTTACGTCTCAAGGTTTTCTTTCCAAAAAAAGAAGGGACGATGAAGAAGACATGCATAGTTCAAATTTTCGTTGAACAATTTGCTTGTCAGTGTCAATAAAATATGATTTACAGTTGTAAAAAGTATGACTTTACTGAATTATTATCATTAAGTTTCTCATTACAGACCTTTAAACTCCTTAAATTGAATAACTATTTCATGTTTAAAACACATGTGTTTATTCTGGTAAATACATCGGACACATAATTTTATTCCATACATCAACAAACACATGAGTGTTTGTTGATGAATGGAATACAATTATGCGTATATGTCTGGTCTTTTGTGAGAAAAAGTATGCAAGGGAGTCCTCTGTTCCATATTAGTTTTTAATTTATGTAATTGTTTAAATTTATAAAAGTATTGTCAACCTTTTATCTATTTCCATGTTAATTAATGTAGTTGGTGTTGTACCGGTTTAATCTATATCTATATATATCAAAGAAAGTTGTGTTAGTTACAATATTTATAACTCAAGAACGGCTGAATCGATTTGGCTAAAAATTGGTGGGGAGATACTCGTAGCTTAGAACCAGGAAACGGACATAGGATACTTTTTATCCCGTTCAACCGCGTTCCCGTGTTACGTGACATGAAACGTCAAAGAGAATACAAGTCACTATAAAACGTGGTATGACAAAAACGTTGGCTTCGAAGTACCAGGTGGTCATAACTTGGTATGAGCTTATCAAACAGCAGTGTCAGCCAGAAAACGTTTTATGCTTTCGAAGTACCAGGTGGTCATAACTTTCTGTCAGGGTTGCGAGATTTGTTCGAAAGTGTTACCGTGGCCCTGGCATAGCCAACTGAAAGAACACGGGTGGGTTTTCTATACTAATATTATAAAGAAGAAAGATCTGATTGTTTGTTTGTATTGAATAGGCTCTGAAACTATTGGTCCGTATTGAAAAAATATTTTTGTGTTGGGTAACCTATTTAACACCGGTGCAAAAATTTGACGTGGACGAAGTCGCGGGCAGAAGCTAGTTAACTATAAATAAATAAATAAAATAATTAAATTGAAAAGTCCGTTTCGTAAAAAAAAAAATTGAATGTCGCGAGCTGTTTTACCGTATCCTCCATAAGCGTTTTTGATAAGACTATCCGGGGCCAAGTCTGCTATATTCATTATTGGGTCATTATGAAAACCATACTAAGCCAGTGTCAATACTACGGTATCAGAATTTGTAATCTCCTAAATTCATAATGATCGCTTAACAGTTTGTGTTGGACTTGTAGTTGAAAGTAAATTTCTAAAATCATGACGGAACATTGGTATATCATTACACGATAATTAAATCGAATGTGTCAATCTGCTCAACAATCAGTCGAGTACACAGACTGAAATACAAACAGTCATAGCGTCCAGGATTTAAGAATATTAAAGTTTTCATGTCCATAACCCTTAACACACCACTTTAATATTTAAATCCTCACTTTCATAACCATTTAGTAGAGTAAACATGAGAGTATCACCAAATATAATTTTTTGGTCCGACGTAAATATAATGGATTCCGAACCAATGCAAAAGTTCGTTTATTTACCACTAACATTTTTTGAAGCTGACCAAAAATATGTGTTCTACGTTAACAGAATTTTATAAAACTCAAGCTTTTCTTGCTTAAGCCCAATATAATAATAGGTCTCTTTACCTATGAAAATGCCGTTTTGTATGAAAAAGTTAAACGAAATTTTTTCATGTATTTCTTATTTGTATTAATCGAAATAATCACCCATGCAATCAATGCATCTTTGCCAACACAGTGGCAGTTTATTGATGCCCTTCCTAAAAAATCAGCTGGACGGGAGGCAACAAATTCTTCAAAGGCATTTTGTACTGCCTCTCGGGTATTGAATTTTTTTCCCGCCAAGAAGTTATCCACATTCTGGAAAAAGTAGTAGTCTGTAGGCGCAGGGTCTGGTGAGTAGAGCGGATGACGGAGACCTTCCAACCCCAGTTCTTGCAACTTGGAGACCGTCTGCTGTGCAGTATGAGGTCGCGCGTTGTCGTGCAGGAGCAGCGGAGACGAGCGATTGACCAATGCTGGTTGGAGATGTGCCAGCTTCTCCATCATTGAGTTCAGTTCTTCACAGTACACATCTGCAGTAATGCTCACCCCATTTGGTAAGAAGCTGTGATGAATCACACCGGCGCTAGACCACCAAACAGTGACCATCACTTTTCTAGGGGTAAGTTTTCGTTTAGGGCATTGTTTAAGTGCTGAACCAGGATCCAACCAACTTGCTGAGCACTTGCGGTTATCAAACAGAATCCATTTTTCATCGCAGGTAACAATACGGTTCAAAATTCCTTCATTTGTGTGTGTGTTGAGCAGTGCAAGGCACGTCTCGACGCGTACTTCGCGCTGGCGATCATTGAGTTCGTGGGGCACCCATTTGTCAAGGTTTTTTACCTTGCCAATTTGACGCAAATGGACCAATATTGTTTTGACGCTAACGTCGAAAGCTGCTGCTAATTCAGCCGTAAATTGTGTATCTTCAGCTTCCACAATCGCCTTTAATTCGTCATTGTCGACCAAAGTCTTCGGACGACCGCGAGGTTCATTTTTCAGGTCGAAATTTCCAGAACGGAAGCGAGCAAACCAATAACAAGTGGTGCGTTGGTTTGTAGTGTTAGTTCCGTAAACGTCGTTGATGTTGCGTGCCGCTTGTGCCGCGACGGTACTCATATTCCATAATTACTCGAATTTTTAACGTATCCATGATGACGAAAAAGATTGAAATGCGATGAAAATGTAACACTAATCAATAAACAAATGACTACTTTTGGAAAAAGAATTCCATGTTTTTAAAATAAAATTAATTTGAAATTAGAATTCTTAGACAAACAAAAATTATTTTGATTTGAAATGGCCAGTACTGCATAACGGCAATTTCATATGTAAAGACCTAATATAATTATCCCGACAGTCAGTAATTATGTAGTTTCCCAACAGTATAATGATCCCACTGCTGGTACACGGTCTCCTTTCTATGAGTGGGAGTCGGTCATAATTCACCACGCGGGCCCAGTGCGGGTTGGAGGATGTCACATGTCTTCGAATGTTCAAGGACATGCCATAGAACTTCATCGCCTCTTCTCAGAAAATGGAGTAAGAAAACCTTGAGGAAACCGGCATGAAAATCTTAGAATCTTAAGTTACGTACTTAAGAAGACATAAGTATGAAATTACTCAACGCCGTGGTTTATTGTTCTAAGATAAGTTGCCATGGTGTAGAACCACCACGCTTTTATTTTAATTAAAACAATAACAGTACAACAGATTGTTATTCCTCCACCTTCCCTCTCTTTTCATTTCTATTTTCTTGTACTGAACTCAGTATACTCGTAACTCTAGAAACTTCGATTCTCGGCCATTTCATGTCATTTTTTTCTCATTCTCTCAAATGGAATTGTACCTACCTTTTAATGCCAGGCGCTTTTTCTACGTACTTTATCGAAGAAGGTTCAAATTGACTAGACTTCTTTTTACGGCCAGTTCTTAAGACGACTTATTGCTCCTACTTTGTTATTGTTTATTTTTAATTCGTCGTTTTCTTTATTTCTTTTGTTTCTTTTCATTTGTTTCTGGACGTTTTCCTTTCAACTCAGGGAGATCTCAATCTTTTTTAGTAGAGTCAAAAAAAATGTTTGTGGTTGTAAAAGATCTTGATGTTATGTCAGAACATTTTTAGACTCAGATAAAGTTCTACGTTTAATATGACATTTGAGTTTATATTTAGTCAAAGTCTGTGTTCCAAATAAGTATATCTTACATATACGATAAAAAATGTAACAGTGCGCAAACTGTAACTATGAATACGTTGTAATTTATTGAAAGAAAAACGAGATATGACAAGAAATATTTGCTATTTCATAGAATAGTGCAATATCTACGCCGCCAAAATATATGGAACAACATTTTTTCTTTACCGACTATTATAATTATATTCTTCTGATAATTTTATGTTGTCTAGACCATCATTATCGTTATATAGCCAATAATTATCAATTTCTAACGCTATTTCCTTAATAACAGCCTTTTACAAAACTTACTGAATCAACTTCGGAACAACAATAATTATCCAATTTAATACTATTATTAAACAATAAGGCTACTTACATGAAATTATAGTACATAACCCTTTCCGCGAAGGCAGTTATAAGTAGTTAGTGACACGCACATAATTAGAAGCACGCACGGTCTTAAAGACCTCCCCGGCGTAGCAGGGTTGAAACGTACAATCACGAGCAAAATATAGTGTTCGTTTAGCAAAATTCAAAAGCAATTTTATTGCATATTTTCAATAATAATTTGGTAAAGACCAAACCATGCCCTGCATCAGTCCAGCAACTTCTGAGGACATGCCATTCAAGCCACGATTAGCGTGGTTGCCATAGAGTAGGCCACGCCATTCACAGGCCCAAATCACATATTTATTTATCATCGACTCGCAAAGAAATAAGAAAGTATTGTGAAACTATATTTATTTAAACTGTAATAGTTTGTTTTAAACGATTCTGTCTCCCAAACTTTCTTTACGATATTAGAAACTATCAAAATTAGTTGAGCCCAGTATTTGGCCACGTTATTTGCAGCATTAGTGGCGTCTTTTGAGTCCTTAAAGTCCACTTAGAACAGTTCAGAAAGTTAGTCATGTTTTGTAAAAACAGCACACATAACAGCGTATAATTTAATTCAGTAGTTTAACAGAACAACAAAAAGTTATTTCAACAAAGTGTATGCCTTTTTATGCTCGTGACTGTACAGTGTCCAACGTTTTATGTGCATCCCTCACGCTTAAAATCACATGTTGTGTAGCAATAATGTTGTTATTTGTAACACTATCGGTATGTAGTTCTAAGAAACTTTTATTCAGTCCCTTTTTACTTTGTCAACTGACTTTCAAAAAAGAAGGTTCTGTTTTCGTACGTATGTATGTATTTTTATGTCAGCGATTTTATCAAAACCTTTTGATTTGATTTGCAACGGGGTTTTCGTTGTTTAAATGCATTTTTTGGGAAGGTTTTAGTATATAATAAATAAGGATTTGGTGAAGACCTTCGGAGGTAAACAATGGAATTTCAATGAAAAACAGCAAATGACCCGCAGTTCCGCGATTGTATGTTTTTACATCATTCTACTATATAACATACACCTGTGCTGTTTGTAGTTGCGTTAACGTCTAAAAAGTTTTTACGCAATCTAATCAATATTGTTGGTTTCGTGGTAGAATGTTTTTATTCGGTGTTTCTTAATTATTATTCCTCGCCATAGTGGGCGGTGGGTTATTAGGAGAATTTTTATAATTGGCAAAATGTGGATTGATGATAGCACTCGCTTCTGTATCTACGTGTTTTCCCACCTCTTCAGCTGGCTTGCTTACTTGCTTTGTGATGCATGTTTTCTTCCAGATTTTTCTTTTATTTATATTGTGTGTTTGCGTCATGTCTACTGCAAATAAACTTATTTTCTTTTTTCTTCTTTTAAGTTATTTATTGTTCATTAATGCTTCCCTAAAAAATCGAGAATACTATGGGAGCTAATAATAAAGGCTTGTTTTTAGGTAGGTTTCAAAAATATTTCACAATTTTCCAACAAAATTTACTTTAGAATCGTCCCTACTCAAATCATAATTTGGTTTGTCAACATTTTTCGGAAAATGTCAGTGTGTTCAATCAATCATGAATATTTGAAAACCTTGTGGGCGTCTATTTTCAGTGGACCTATATATATTGACTGAACTCCATTATTAACCAAACCATATAATAAATTCTTTCACACAAAATGCCAAGAAAAAGAAAATGTATTCGTAAATTATTAAGCGGACACTAAGTACAATCTTGTGGAAGTTTTCCAAAATTTATTCCGTTGTAAAACCTGGCATCGTGAATTATGTCGTGCGAGAAACTTTCTCGGCACACGTACTTGAAGGTAGAAATTAGGTCAGACGTTAGTCGCTTCTGTGGAATGATAATCAGGTTGTATATTTCTGAATTCGTTAAGATTTTTAACATTAACATTACAGTCAACAGTAACATTATAATTCCTCATTCGATGTTTCTACGATTCATAGCATAATCATTTTATAATTTTCCTATAGGATTCATATATCATCAGCCTATAGCAGTCCACTGCTGGAGATAGGTCTATCCAATTGCACGCCATCCAGCTTGATTGCTACTAACTCTCTGCGAAGTTTCGTCACTCCACCAAGCCTGAGGGCGTGGTAAAGTTCATGATACAAAAAAAAACTACTTACTGGATCTCGTTCAAACCAATTTTCGGTGGAAGTTTACATGGTTATGTACATCATATATTTTTTTTAGTTTTATCATTCTCTTATTTTAGAAGTTACGGCGGGGGACACACACATTTTACCACTTTGGAAGTGTCTCTCGCACAAACTATTCAGTTTAGAGAAAAGTGATATTAGAAACCTCAATACCATTTTTGAAGACCTATTCATAGATACCCCACACGTATGGGTTTGATGAAAAAATGTTTTTTGAGTTCCAGTTCTAAGTATGGGGAACCCCAAAGTTTATTGTTTTCTTTTTATTTTAGTGTGAAAATCTTAATGCGGTTCACACAATACATCTACTTACCAAGTTTCAACAGCATAGCTTTTATAGTTTCGGAGAAAAGTGGCTGTGACATACGGACGGACAGACAGACAGACAGACGGACAGACATGACGAATCTATAAGGGTTCCGTTTTTTGCCATTTGGCAACGGAACCCTAAAAAGTAGCCTATGTCCTTTCTCAGGCTCTAAACTATCTGTGTACCACATTTAAATCGGTTCAGTAGTTTTAGCAGGAAAGCGAGACAGACAGACAGAGTTACTTTTGCATTTATTATAATATTAGTGTGGAATTAGTGTGGATGTGGATGTTTATCAGTTGTCTGGTTGCCATAGTACAGGCTCTGCCTGGTTTGGGATCAGATAGCGTTGTGATGGTTGTCCTGAGATATTATTATTATCTTGGTAAAACTGATTGTCAGACTTTTGGGCTTCTGACTGACCTGTAACGACTATCAAATGTCTACGAATGACAGACGGGAGCAATGGCCGGGACCAACGGCAGGATGGGAACTCATCATATGACTTCTCCCACTCTGGGCGGAGCGGGAGGGCGTGTCAGACTTTTACTGACTAAAACCCACCCGTGTTCCTTCAGTTGCCTGTGTGCCGGGGTCACGGTATCTCTTTCGAACAATCACGCAACCCCGGCAAGCATCGGTCCTAGCAGACCCCTTCAGTGCTGCTGACATCTCTTTGAGGCGCGCGTGTAACACTACGCGCCGTCGACCCGAGCTTGGTCCTTACCGGGCGGCGAGCTACCCATTGCTCGCCGTCCGCAAGCTCGCGCCTACGGTGGCCGGGAGTCCGCTATCGACTCCCGACGCCCGGGGCGTCTCCTCCTGCGGCGGCTAGGGACGTGAGAGCGCAGTGACTGCCACTCCCTCACGCGCCCCGCCTCCTCCTTCGCGAGCATTACTGCTTCGTAGAAGGAGGTGACGGCTTCCCATGCCCTCTCGCTCCGTACCATGGCTTACACCAGGGCCGGACGCGAGAGGTCGCCGCTGCCGATCGCCTCCACGAGGACACGGCGGTGCTCCGCCCAGGCAGGACACACTTCCACCGTATGCTCCACCGTGTCCTCTAGACGATCCTCACAGGGACCAACAGCTTAACATGCTATCCGAGGAAAGGAAGGGTCTTGATATGTAATGGTTGGTCACCAATCCACGAATCTTAACCTGATCAATCGATCCATGTAGTTGTTGTTACTCACAAGCAGATTCATTTTGAAACTCCACATTACACATATACACATAGGTACATACAAGCATTCTAACATAATTATTTCAAACTTCACCTCGGCAATCTAACTCCTTCAAACTTATAATTGTGTGTTACTGAAGCTATTCGTTATTAGTTACTACACCAACTTACTAATTGAATTACAAACTTATTAAAAGCTGATATTGATATTTTATACGTGAGCACTGTGTTAGCTTATTGATATTTTCAGAATAATTTACTGCTCTGGATTTCAAGGCATTCATTTAGTAAATTTTCAAACATAAATTCTATGTTTTCTTTTTTTTAGTGTTACCACTGGCTTTGTTCTCGGCTTAAATCGAGGAGAAAGATTAGTTAATCAGCATGTTGGCACGGAGTATATAAGTAGATGACCTGCGGGATTATCAAATAACACACTTACAGTAGGCATGGCGTTAATTTTGACAGTACAACTTTCATTGCGTTTTTTACGTTGTAGAGCAGACAATTTTTTTGGACAAATGAAGTAATGGATTTGAATGATATGAAAATTATTCAGATCGCGTTTAATAGTGTGTTACTCAACTAGGATACTGTACCTCAAGTAGCCATTTATTTTTTAAAACAAAAAAGTTCTTAATGAATATGCGCTACACGTAATATGTAAGTTACAAAGCAAGAGTCCCGTAGTCGGAAATGTCGCTGTACTGTTTAGATTAGTACCCATCAGTACCTAGTTACTCAAAGCTTAGATTTCAACACAATGTAAACCCTACTTCATTTATTCCTATTTGAAATACTGTATAGGGTTCAACATACACATCTACAGATTTCCAAAATGTTGCTCATTAGAAATTGAAATATATTTTTAGTTTTCATCGAGCGATTTTCTTACTGGCCTATTCTAAAAACTTTCAGTGTGACCCGCTGTGTTTGTAACGCAGCTGACTTATCTAGCGTGACAATTCCTTTACGGCACTGTTTCAAATAGTTTAATGCCATTCTTAGTTAACTCATCTTTTTGAAAATCTTGTTGAGACTCGCACTCTCTACCAGAGCAGTATACAGTATACACAAAAGGAAATATGTCTATATTTAGCAGTGGGTGATACATCTGCTAAATTTGCTTTCAGTGATGAATGCTTGAAAATGGGTCCTTTGACATTCGATTCATCGCGATATTGTACACTTTCGAAAAGGCATATTGTGACCCTTTTCCATTTCCATTCATCTTGAGAAGAAACGAGTTGTTACCTCTTGAATACCAGAGCTACAAGCGGAGGAATCCTCGGACTGGTCGGGTGATAATAATGTTATGTATGTTTATATTATTATTTATAACTATGTATTTTATTACCAACATAATAACATTTCACAGTAAAAGCTTGGCCACTGTCCAAAACAGCCATTTTGTTATTGTTATCAGAGAGTAGCGTCGTAAAAAAAAACAAAAGCGTAATGAAAATAACAATGTTTCTAAATTATACTTCTCATAATTTCGATATTTAGGAATTAGTATTGGATTTTAGGTACAATATCCGGATCAGGCAAAGTCGCTTGGATTTTGGTATGGAGAAAATGTCAGTTGAAAATGTAAGTGTGGATTTGTAGCTAATCAAGGCGAAAGCACCCGAGTAGGTGTTGAAATTTTCTTATGATTGATCAAGGTCGGCATCAGATTTTATGTTGCAACGTCTTTCGTCGTTGTCTCGGAATCTATGATGTTTTGAAAATACCTAAGAGTATAACTACTTCAGGATATAGGCAGAGACAGAATTGGTCTACACTTGCTCAAGTCAGAGAAGAGTGAAAGGCTATAGGGAGGCTTTTGCCAGAAGTGGGACAACATCAGCTAAAAATAAAAAACAAAATTATTTGTGCATCACCCTTACTAGCTATATGCCTCGCCCCTATTACATGGGTCTGGAAAAATGTGGATTGACTATTTATACTACGCTTTTGCCAATGCCTTCGGGTTCCACCCCGACCGTTGATGGTGCCAGCCCGCGCTGCTGAACCTGTAGCCATAATTTCGTCCCTAAATAATAATCATTTCGATCCAGCCTTGCTGCCCTCTACCACGGATGTCCAAAGCGGAGTCTAAACCCCACAGAGAGTGCCCTTTAAAAGTAGTCGCTCTAGTTTTAAGTTTTACTAAGCCCTGGCTGGAAGCCTTAATGTATTAAGGTAACCACAGGCAAGTCCGGTTAAGCAGCCGACTACTTCATAGGTTAACCTGTGAGACATCAACCTCAAAAAAAAAATGGCTTTACACTCGCTATTGCAAGGGTCTGGAGATAAATGGGTTTATTATATAATATTATTTTATGCTTATTTATATATTGTGTTTTATGGGCCTTAGTTGCCTGAAATAAAGAATTGTATTGTAATGTATATAATACGCCTCTGGCAATGGCTTCGGGAAATACAGGCGTAAAGTTAATATCCTGGGTATTAATGAGACGTACGGGTCATTGGCCTCGCTTATCTAGACTAGAACTACTCAAAATAAAACCACCAATACACCACTTCATTAGCGATACCACGAAAAACTAACCAATCTCGCTGTGACGTCACGAAAGCCATTAGCAGACACAAAGCGCGTTAACCATCGATGGTTTTAAAACAATAGATATTTTAATTACAGCCGGCGATGGTCAATGTATATTGCAGTTAAAGTGAGGCGTCATTTTTGTGGTGGTTATGTTATTTTTACTGTGGTATAAAAACACATAATGTATAAGTAATAATTGTAGAATAGTGTCTTGTGGAATGTAAATAGTTTTTATAATAGACTAACTTCTGCCCGCGACTTCCTGCGCGTGAAATGACTCCTTCCCCGTCATTTTGCATTACAACACCTGCACGCACTATCGCTTAGCGTTCTTTCCGACTTTTTTCTTTTCGCTCAGCTCCTAAAGTACAGATCATAGTATTAAATAGCCAATAACCTGTCTAAAAATTGAGCTATCAAATCCAAAAAGATTTTTTTCAAATCCATCCGGTAGTTTCAGAGATTACCCCGTACACACAAATACACAAATAGATACATTTTACCTTTATATAATATTTTTATAGACTAATATAAAAGGATTATAATGAGTTATTTCAATGTTAAACAACGTTGAATCAGTACGTACATATTTTCAAAGGGAACTTGCTCATGCAAGCTATTTTTACTTCCATACATTGTTTCTACTTGAAAACTAGTTTGAAAGTAGGTACAACTAAAATAGCTAATCATAGTTATTTGCCTAATAAAATTTTGTAATATTCCTGTAGTTGTTTCTAGCTGATATAATATGAGAGTATCTATAACCAAGGCCGTGTGGTATCTATTTATTTTTGGTACGAGGAAAAAATTCTCTCAAAAATATTTCTTTTCAAACCAGCAGGAATCCTATAACGGCGAAAATGAAAGAAATAAGGTCAAAATATTCTTCTCAATGGCAAGAATATCTTTGAAATGAAAGAAGCAGAACTGCCATTCACCGACAGCCTAAACAATTTTTCCCTCTATTACTTTAACGGAAAAAAATCTTCAACCATTCGCCCAATATCTCTTACAGTTGAAACAAAAGCACTGTATTTTCCAAGTCAGTAAATTAATTTGTGGCCCCGGGTCAATGTAGCGTAACAGCTGATGACCCTAAATCTCAGGATATCATCAATTTCGCAAGAAAAGTTAATGTTACATTCGGTTCAGTGGGCGCCATTTTGGTTTTTCCTCGTGTCGCTTGGCTGACGAAGCTTGCGACCATTTCGGATTTCAACTTACTCGAGAGTTTTCGTAGAGATAAAACTAGGCCCTCAACCTAGGAGGATTATTTTACTCCAATGTATTAAATTACCTATAGCTTAAGTCTTGCAATGCCTTAAAAAATCTTGCAAATTAGCAAGTTTTATATAAAATAAAGTCTGAAATTAGGAAATCTCTAAACTAACTAATGTTTTATGACAGCACTAGACCAGAGGGCCTATTATGCGACAATAACTTTCAAAGCGTTTCGTAATTCTACGTCTTTTAATAGGATTGACTTAACCTGCACCCTAATTGCGTAACATATCAAATTGAACATCAGTGAATATTTTAAAGTGAAACTTTTATTACATCGTCTCACACTTTTTCGTCTGTGTGTTTCATGTCGCGTAACGGTCGGCCGCGGAGTAGGGATAAAGTGAAAGGCGCTCGCTGGTGTATGTTGTTATTTATGTATTTATTTCAACTAGTGATCGCCCATTGGTCAAAATTTGACTGTACTTCATTTGATTAGAAATACATTATTAAATGAAAAAATATATATATAATAATAAATATAAAAAAATAATATGGTTATATTTGACATTCAGTAACACTATAGACAAATTGTTGACTCTGTACTACTGTGGAGAGGATTCGCTGGGGGGATGGTGATGGCCAGGACCAGGACGTAGGTGTAATGAGTAAAGAATACTTCTTCAGGACTCTCTTCTTTATTTTCTTAACTGCTGGACATGGAATGAATTATCATAGAAAGCTCTGTTTTTATAGAATTTTCCCTATTATATTAATTAATTATGACAGTTCAAAATGTCATAATTATAACCAGCCTGTACAATCTATGACCAGCCTGTACAATCGTGAGGCATATAACCTCTACAGTTTGCACACGACACTAAGTTTTTTATGGGCAACTTACTAATGCCATACTTGACACTCCCCATAAAACCACAAAAAATATTTCTTATAAGTCTAAACTAAATTCCAATCGTCGCTAATACAAATAATATTAAAGACAAAAATATTTTCAATATCAAAATCAAAATCAAAATCAAAAGTCATTTATTCAAACTAGGCTGAGAGTCAGCACTTTTTGAACGTCAAAGTTACAAAAGACAGTCCCCCCAAAACGCCCGCCCTTCGACAACGTTATATAATCATAGATTTAAAAAATGAAATAGGTTATATATATATCTATAAAATTAATTTATTACCTATGGTTATACTTGACATTCAGTAAGACTATAGACACAAAATCAGGCTTACCAACTTAGGGGTTTTCCCAAATTTAAGGGGTAAATAAGAGGATTCAGATTTTTTAGGGGCGTTCCATTTTTAGGGGTATTCTGAGGGATTTTTTGTCATCTTACATTTCTCATTGTGTTTTTGATTACAATAAAAGTATTAGCGACTTCTAGTACGGTTCCTTGATACTAAGAATGCAGAGTGAATGATTAACAAATGTCGCGTAATAAATATAGACAAATATTACTACTGTGTGCCGGTCTATGATTACTGAACATTCGTTGGTTATTTTCATTATAATTTTTTAGCGGATTTTTTTAGTAATTGTGGCAATTTTAGGCGTTTTTAAATTAAGCTTTAGGGGTAAATATTTCTGGGTGTTGGTAACACTGCACAAAATAATAAAGACAGATTTGGACCATAAACAAAAGAATATCTATGCATGTGTGTATTAGATACACGGTGATGAACAGTAGTGTGTGTAACGTGTTATTTATTGAAAAAAATGTATTTTAACGAATAATTTAAAAAAATATTAGCATTTGTCACTTTTTCTCTGTATAAACTATAAGTGTGCGAAATTTCATACTCCTCCATCCGCCCAATTTTCGTAAAAAGGGATCCAAAGTTTTTTCGCTTCACGTATTAATATATAGATTTTGAGTGCTTGAATTTATTATTTAACTTATTTCGTATGAATATTAAACTAAGTCTTTTTATTAAGACATTGCATATATTCCGAAAATTTTTAGTTAAATGTCTATAATGAGAAAAAAAGTTTCACTTTTACCGTGGTTTCATAAAAGCCACACAATCCTTTTTCTAAAATAGTAGTTCTATTCTCTAAACATCGCTATGTTTAGACAATGATCCTACTGGTCTAGACGCAGAATATTGGTATCGCTCCGTAATTGAATTGTCGATTTCGGATGGCAGCTTCACGTTAAAATATTAATATTCAGACGCACCTGGTTGTACTGGAAGTCAATCCTAACCAATTTGGAAACAGGCTGGGTGGAAGGGAATTATTTCCAAATAGTTTAGTGTGGTTTTAATAAGAAATGTCTCATTGATTTTAGTTGAATACATATATAACATCACGCCTTGTTTTCTCGAAGGGTTGGGCAGAGGTGCACACCCATAATTCTCAAGTTATTTTATTTTATTCACCTATTTATTGTTTAAGTCCCATGCAATAGGGGCCGAGCCTTATGCTGTAGACTTTAGTTACTGTATATTTTCAAGTTATGTGATCAACCGTCTGAGTTAAACTAAAAATGCTAGTTATCAAATGACTTTTTTTTCTAAATGTATCTATCTCGTTGAAATAGCTCATTTTTTGTGTTTTAAATCTAATAATAACTCTTAATGCGTAATGCAGTTTATTTTAGCCCCGGATGCAAAAAGAGGGGTATTATAAGTTTGACTGCAATGTGTGTCTGTCTGTGTGTCTGTCTATGTATATATCTATGGCACCGTACCTCTTAAACTGGTGAACCCATTTGGGTGTGGTTATTTTTATTTATAAGTAAGCTTTCTAGCGGTTACAAGTTATATATAAATCGGTTCAGATGTTTAGACACAACGATTCTCTGATTAAAATATTACCTACAACTTCTTTTTAAAGTTAAAGGGCCAATCCGTATATTTTTCTTACTTTATAGAGGTTTTTGTTTTGGGAGTTTTAAATTTTGATTTACACTCTCTCCGACGTTTTTGGTGTATTTATACGTGGAAAGCGGACTTAAAAGATGTGAGAAACTTCTTGAAAGTCTTTAAAAGTACACTAAGACGTGATTAATTTTCGTCTCAAATGTTCAAAGGTTGAAACTATCTTACTGTCTCATAGACAAATAGACCTTGTCGTTTTATGAAGTGCAAATAACATTCAACCTTGGGGTGATAAAGCAGTCTCGAGCTGGAATATACGTTACAGGCTTTACGAATTTAACGCGCGTGTAGGTACGTGTGTAGAATTTCCAATGAAGGACTTTTATCCGATAAAAAGATTTAACTATGTTTCAGCCTTAGAGGTTTTTGAAGCTTTTCTCTTTTTTGTATTGTCCTTTTCAATCCTTAGATAAGTAATTCCTATAAACTTGTGAAGATCATGTAGACGTTATAAAAACCGTCTTAGTGGCCTAATGTTAGATGTTTTTGAATTATGATTTTTCTCTTATCTGACATCTGTGAATTTAATGGCCGTTAGATTGACCGTCCATATCCAGTGTAGGTGTGGTTCCCCTGTCGAGAACTTGACCCACTTGCTAGAATGTTCCAAGTGTTCATACACCTGTACTTTAAAGATCTTATGATGCTGCAATTTACCGCTAGTTACTTAATCCCAATTATTGTTCCAAAAACTACAATCAACTTGAAAAAAATTAAAAAGTCAAATGTCATATATGTCATATGTACCTAGCGTAGCCGTAGCATTCGAAGGCCTCCCAGAACGTGGACCGATGACCTGGTAAAGACCACAGAAATCCATGACCGACCGATCAGAAACACAGAACCGGTCCAAGTGGCGGTGCTTTGGGGGGCCTATATCCAGCAGTGGACGTCTTTCGGTTGAAATGATGATGATGATGATAATATGTACAGACGCCACCAGGTCAAGCTACCCAAAACTGTCAATTTTTCCCAATGAACCTTGAACCTAATTCTCTAGAAATAAAGTCGAAAATCTATCAAAGAAATCTGACAGATTGTAGTAGCTTGATGTGTTGGCGTCTGTACCTTCTATTGCAGAAGTATCGGCTATCGACGCCAATTCCTGCTCTGAGTGTATTTTCCGGGAACACAAGATAAACTTCAGACTATCAATAATGAAGATAAACTACCAACGGTCAAAAACTATCTCTGAACAATAATTCCTAGAAAAAAACATACACAAATCTTTTATGGCAACGATTTCTTTTTCCGTTTCTCTTGGAGAAGTTTCGTAGCAAAACGGTTACTGTGATGTAATATTTGGCATATGTCGTGACCAGGAAAACATGTTGGACAAGTACGGAAAAGTTTTCGGTACTACGTGAAAGCTTAATACAGCGACAGGGAAAACTTTTAACGTAGATTATTATTAGTTGCTTGATGGCTTTGATGTATTTTCGCTGTGATTTAGTGGAGGTAAAATGAAATGATGTACAAAGTTTTTGATAGCATAGGATGTCGGGCAGATATTAATGTGTTATTTCGTGGGTATTGCGCTATCAAAAAATAAATATATAGACAGAAATTGGTGCACATTTAAGTATCTGGGTCACGTATAAACAGGCAACTAGAAAGGTATCAAGAACAGGGTGTAATGTTTAATCATCTATAATTTATATACTACATAATATTATAAAGCTGAAGAGTTTATTTGTTTGTTTGGTTGAACGCGGTAATCTCAGGAAATCCTTGTCCAAATTGTAAAATTCTTTTTGAGTTGCGTAGCCAATTTATTGAGAAAGGCTTTAGGTTATATAAAATCACGCTACAATGAAAAGGGGTGGAGCAGCAACGAAAAATAGACAAAAACTGGTAGGCAATTCGATGCGACGGGAAGGGTCAGGGGAGCAAAAAATTGACGCCGGCGAAGTCGTGGGCAGAAGCTAGTTCTCTATAAAAATTCAGGATCCCCCCTAGACGAATTATGTGTCTGGTGGACTACTGTACAACGTCGGGACGATTCACATATAAATTACGCCAGTTGCGCAATAAACTCTGCTTGTGCGATGCAGGATTTTGCGTGACGTTAGTATGACGCGTAGTTCGCATGCAATGATTTAGATGCTGCCACAATCTAAAGTATTACGAGAACATAGAAAGGGAGTGCAGCAGGGCTTCGGTGGTGGGAGGCGAGTGTGAGAGTGTGTGCGCGCGCGTCTGTGTGTGTGTGTGTGTGTGTGTGTGTGTGTGTGTGTGTGTAATGTGTTTTTGGTGTTTCTATAATTATATATGTTAGTCTATAAGATATTTATATTACGGGTCTTTGTTGCCTGAATTAAATGATTTATTTTAATTAATAGTATAATAATGATGCTGAGCTGCCGTGGAGCTCTAGCGGTTAGCTTTCAAGCCATCACACGCAAAAAATCTATTCCTTTTTGTAACGTTTACAAAACAGTCCCAACAGTATCCTAAATGACAATAACAAGTGCGTATCAAGCCCTAATCTTATTTTTGTGTGCGTATCATAATCAGCCTTCAATTTTCCCACTGATGGGATATAGGCCTCCTCTCGGTAAGAATGGGCCGTAATCTACCACGCGTGCCTAGTACGGGTTAGTAGATGTCACATGTCTTCGAATTTTTGGTTCTACGACATGTTGGTTTCCTCACATTGTTTTCCTTCACCGTTTTGAGAGCAGTGGTGATGAAATTATTTACAAAAAATAAACCACCTGCCTAGGTTCGAACCCATGATCTACAACTCTTATGTTGGGGCCGATAACACTAGGCGACCACTGCTCACATGTGCGTATGCCACCAAAATAATGCTTTTGATACTCCTTCTATGAAATATATAACAAAAACAAAAGCTTTCAAGGATTTGATAAGGGGCCATCCATAAATTGCGTCACACGTTAAGGGGGGAGGGGGACGACGAATTGTGACATTGTGTGACAAGGGGGTGGGAGTCACATTTCAAAATTGAATATACATATTTAAAATACTATTACAACACGAAATATGAATTACGAAAGAAAAATTTGAAAAAAAATTCAATGTCTAGATGTAAAATTGCAAAATATGTGACGTCACACTAAGGAGGGGGGGAAGAAAAATAAACGTTACGGGCCGTTAAAAATAGACCCGGGGGGGGGGTCTCACAAATGTGACCAGCTGTGACAAGGACGGGGGGGGGGGGTAAAAAAAATCATTAAATATGTGTGACGTAATTTATGAATGACCCTTAAGGAGTATGTAGACTTAATTACTGTTGGCACATAAAAACAAAATACATACCCTTTCTTCGTATTTAGATAAAACATAGATGTTAATAACCTAGGCTAGCGTTTATGACTTTGACTAGGTTCAGTAAGGATATTCATTAACATTTAAACTGAAACCATTCAATTAATTTCTCCAAATACGCTTGTTTTAACCTTTGAGGATTCGCACAAAAGCTTGCCTGAAGGATGTTCCTGAAAACATTAATTGCAAACATCAAAGACTTTGACTGGCGCGAACTGAATTGACCTTTTATTACAGCTGTCAAAATAGTCCATTATAACGTTAATTTACTGTGTCATGGTAATGACAGCACAGTAATTATAGGAGCCAAGGTAATGACGAAAGTCCTCTGTCCTGTCTCCTGCCTTGCGTTTTGTTATTCCATCTATATATGCGTTTTAATTTCATAGGTGGCTGATTTTAATTCGTAGGGTTACCTTGAAGTGTGGTGTTTTTATTTGGGGTTACGTAGATTGGACGTGACGTATTATCACGTTTAAAATTATCGCAAGTCTCTTCTCCTCCGAATTTTTGCTTAATATTGAGATAGACCTATTGATTGAAATGTTGCTAAGGATTTTTCTATCAGAAGGTATCAAGTTAATTATGAGTTTTATTAAAAATTCAAGCATTTGTAAAAGTTTACTGAATAAATATTTCTTAAGGATGTCTGGAAAATTTGCTGTCGGCAATTGGATCTAATTTTTTTCCAATATTCTATTTTAATATTTTATGTGTCTTCAATTTCTTTGGTGAGCAAAGATGAAGCTCTTTATGAAACCAGTTAGCGAGGCCCTTATTTCAAGATTGACCTAAAAAAGCCTAGACAGAGCAATTGTCTAGAACCTTCTTCAGGCGGTGCTCGAAAAATCCGTTTCGAAAAAGGTGGTAATGCCGCGTGCTGTTGAACTTTCAACAAACTTTCATTTTGGCATTTGTTTTGTGTCTTCATGCTTATAATTTGTCACTATGTGGACATTTAGTAATTCAGGCAATCATTTAGTTTTTGTCTAGTGTGTGTGAAACTTAATTCTGATCATTTCGATCCAGCATGTCTCTTGCTGCCCTCAACCAGCGATGTAGGGCAGCCGAGGTCCGATGTCATTCCAAAAATAAAAATTAAACGTTCTGAGGTAGAATTCAGTTTTGTAATGTCCTTAAAGTTTATATTTTGATTATAAAGTGTCCATGGAGTGTCTTGCTCCTTCTTCTCCATAAGCAATTAGCACGCTTTAGGAAGGGCAATTAGCTTTATTTTATTTATTTATTATTTATTTATTTTGTATTATCTTTTTGACTGACCGCCGCGCCGTCTTGACTGTTCAAAAGCGCTTGTAATTGGTTTAATTGAAATGAACGCTTATAGTTTGAGTACGAAGAAAGTCGTTAATGTCGATATAGAGTTACCTACATGTTCTAATTTCAATTAACAGAACAGTTAATTTTCATGCAGTTCACACGCATTTCTAGAATTACCTATAACTTCCTAAACAAAATGATTTTTGACATTCATTATAAGGAAACTTTGAAGGTATGCAAGGATCGACGCGCAAAACAGTAACCATGAATTAAATATAGGTATAATTCTAGACTCCGTAGCGTAGAAATTTTTCGTCTCTACGCAGCCAGAATAGCAATTTTTTTTTCCAACTTGAAATTTAAATGCGGAGTGTTCAGAATCACGTGCTGAATTCATGGTAACTTGGTTGCTACTTAACCTCTTGTCACCTCAAGCTGCACCCTGCTCGATGAACCTGCCACTCCAAGGTTTCCTCGTTTTACCTGTTCAGTAATTTTTCCTGCGAAAATTTTAATCGAATTGTTAGCAAAACAATTATTATATTTGATGCCAGATATCACAGAATATTGTGGAACATTGCTTTGTGTCGAGCGCCGAATTTCATCTCGGATTGTCTGTCAGCGCCAAATATTAAACGTTGATTAAATCTTATTGTGCTAAAGATTGAATTATAAAGCTTCTCGTACCTATCTATATGCCTTTGTATACTGTTCACGTGTAATATCTTGCCTGGTCCATAAAATATTTCTGTATCCTGTGTAATTACATGACTTAATCCATAACTTTTTATTAGATTCGGTAACTGATATTCAACTGCCAAGAATACTATCTATACTATATTTATTATATCCTACTACAATATTATTATAAATGTGAATGTAAGTTTGTTTGTTATGCTTTCACACAAAAACTACTTAACCGATCATCATGAAACATTGTCCAAATGTTTTGGGAGGTATTAGAAGTAACGTAGGATATTTTTATGGAAAAATAATGTACGAAAATTAAAAAAATTGTTTGTCAAAAATCTCAAAATCATGCTACTTCAACGCCATCTAGTATTCCAGTAAAAAAGTTCCAAAAAAAAATCAACCTTAAAAAACTTACAGATTTTGCTGCTAGATGACGTTACAAGTCACGTTAGAAACGAATAACTTTATATCGAAAGGTTTTTTTTTCTAAATTACTCAACCCACAGATAGTTTATAACAAAGCATTCAAGATATTGTTCACTAGCTTTTGTCAGCAACTTCGCCCGCGTGGAGGTCAAAATTAATTTCCCGCGGGAACGTACCACTGGGATAAAAAGTAGCCTATGTGTTAATCCAGGTTATAAACTAACTGATTTTCAAATTTCATCCAAATCCGTTCAGTAGTTTTTACGTGAAAGAGTAACAAACATCCACACATCCACAAATCCATACATACAAACTTTCGCATTCATAATATTAGTAGGAAGTAGGATATAAAATTTCTTACCTACGAATTTTCGATAACAATTAATTAATAACGTTAGTTACGTAATTAATGAATCGTTATCTTTTTCATTACACGCTTTATATTAGCTTCACTTCTATGTTTGTTTGTAACCGACTCCTTATAGCGCAATTTTGACCCACTTTTAACGACCAGATTTCATTCAAACTTTGCACACCTGTCAAAGACATGGGTCTTTGACAGGTGTGCAAAGTTTGACAATGCAATAATTTCATAAATATGTGCCATTATCCTTGCCAGGGCTACCAGGACAGCAAAAACTGTCTTCTAAAACTACGCTGACATACGTCACAAACTACGCTGACAAACGTCTCAAAATTCGAAACACCCTAAAAAATAGAAAATAAATAATAGTTTAAAAAAAACTAAAAAACACGCTTCCATAGAAAATCAAACTAAAAAGTAGAACATAATGGAATAAAAGCGTGGGGTGCTATTTGAGGTTTTTTTATTGATATCAGGCACCGCACGCTTTTATTCCATTATTTTCTACTTTTTAGTTTAATCTTCTATGGAAGCGTGTTTTTTTTAGTTTTTTAAACTATTATTTTTGAAAATAATCTACATTAATGAATATTTATCTTCCCTACAAAATTTTGCAAACTTTTCCAAAAATCATTAATTACTACAATCCACAAATAACAATTACAAAAATAATGCAACTTCAAAAGCGAATGAAGAAGAAACAAGCTAACCATATAATTTTAAGAGCACCGGGGATAAACTACTGTAAAAAGACTGTCGTAACTCAATAACTCCATATGAAAAGTAGTTGAGGGATCGAAATTAAAAAGGCTTTAAAAGCACCATTTTCTGAATAATGTCGGAAAGTAAGTAAGTTTTAACTGTTTTTATAAGTCAAATTTGGTTTATACCAAGCAAAATCGCGTATCTAATTGTTATGTTTTTGCCATACGAGAGTAATATTAGTAATATTGTATTCTTTTTAAGAGAAATAAATTGTTATAAACAGCAACAGAAACGCCGTCTTTGAATAAATAAAAGATTTCTGATCTTTTTGAAACCCGAAATGTTAGAACTATTTTATCATTATAAAATAAGAGTCGTGGCTGTGACATGTAAAAATATAATTTGAATTAATAACAGCGGTTGCTAAGCAATACATCAGACATAAGTTTAAAAAGGTTATCAAAAATAATAAGGTTCTAGTAAGTATAACATACTCCTTAACATCCTCCCTTTTTGGCAACCCTTTTACTGCATCAAACCAATTTGTTTTGCGATTGATACAATCCGTGGCTTATGTAATGCTTTGGTCAGTAAATCCGCTAGTTGGAACTCGCTGGGAACGTATTCTACACGTATTTCTTCGTTAGCAACGAGTTCTCTCACATAGAAATGTCGAATAGCAATATGCTTGGTTCTTCTGTGGAGTTCTGGATTGTGTGAGATCTTTATGGCTGCATCATTATCAACCTTTAGCTTAGGTATTTCTTTCAATTTAGATATTTCACCATAAAGTCTTTTGATCCAGACAATCTCTCTAGCCGCTTCACTGGCAGCAACCAATTCGGCTTCAGTGCTTGATATTGCAACACATGTTTGTCGTCGACTTGTCCAAGATATTGCTGCTCCAGAGTATAAGCATAATATGCCTGACGTTGAACGTCCGGTACTTTGGTCTCCACCGTGATCAGAATCACTGTAGCATTCTAGAATTCCAGCATTGCAGCTCTTCTTAAAAACTATTCCGTAGTTGAAAGTGCCTTTGATGTATCTTAGGATACGTTTCAGCCTTTGGATGTCTTCTTTAGAAGGGTTTTCTAGACTTCGGGATACAACGCTTACAGCATATGCTAAGTCCGGTCTGGTTCCAACGGTCAGATATGCGAGTGCTCCCACAGCTTCTCTATACGGAAATAAAGCAGGGTCTACCACTTCTTTATCCAGATCTGGCAGTTCACCTTTTTGTATAGGAGTGGTAACAGGTTTGCAATCACCCATTCCAAAGCGATCTAAAACTTTCTGAGCATAGTGCTTTTGTGACACTTTTATATTACCGTCATGGTTCTCTATTTCTAATCCTAGAAAATAGGATGCATCTTTTGTCGTGATTTTAAATCTTCTCTTCAATTCTCTCATTAACTTTTCAGAATCTTCCTGATTTGTTGCAGCGACCAAACCGTCATCTACATAGAGAGCAAGAATAATTTTGTTACTTGCACGGTTTCTTATAAACAGGCAGGGGTCGGTATCGCATTGATTGAATCCAATGGTTTTTAAATAATCCACCATACATTTATTCCAACACCGAGGCGCTTGCTTGAGACCATACAAACTTTTCTTGAGTTTACAAACCTTGTTAGATCCATCAGAGTAGCCATCAGGTTTATTCATATATATTTCTTCACTCAGTGAACCATAGAGAAAAGCAGTTGATATATCAAACTGTGTGAGTTTTAGGCCTTCATTTGCAGCAACGCTTAAAACCGATCTTATTGTAGACATCTTAGCAACTGGGCTGAAAGTCTCATCATAGTCGATGCCCTTTTTCTGTGTATATCCTCTAGCAACTAGTCTTGCTTTGAATTTATCTAGAGAGCCATCAGCATTGGTTTTGATCTTATATATCCATTTACAGGATATAGGCTTCCTGTCTTTTGGAAGGTCCACCATTATCCAGGTTTTGTTTTCCTTTAAAGACTTCACCTCACTTTCCATTGCTTTGACCCACTGATCTTTATGCGTACTAGTCATTGCTTCTTTGTAGGTTTTAGGTTCATTGATCTGATTAAAAATTTCAGTTGACATCATGACGTAATCTCCGAATCTGATAGGTGGTCGTATTTGACTTCTATCTCGTAGAGTCATTCTGGTGGCTATCTCAGTTATTTGGAAATTTAAAGCGACATTACTACTAAGAGGTATGCCTGGTGGATTGGATGCGGTAAACGGTGCTCTAATAAAACCCGTGAAACCTATTACCAACAATGTCGACGAAATTTCTCAATATGACAATGCTCTTGAAAAATATAATAAAATTGATAGTTCTGCATTACTTCTGCTTACCGCAAATATGTCAGATGAAACTCTTCAGAAAATCATGCGTTTTAATTCATCTAAAGAAGTTTGGGACGAACTACATCGTTTGTTCGATGGCACGTCTGTAGACAAAAGTTATGATCTTTGTATGAGGTTTTTCAGCTATTCTAAAGATCCGTCACACGACATCACAACTCATATCTCCAAAATAAAAACCATTTGGTCAGACTTGATAAATGAATTAATGAAGATAGATAAATCTGAATTACCAGATATCCTATTAATCTGTAAAATTCTAGATACTCTACCTAAATCATATTTCTCATTCAAATCAAGCTGGATATTGATGTCAAAGACAGATAGAACAATAGAAAATCTGACTGCACAATTGTGTGCCTATGAGCGCTCTATTTCTTTGAAAAATGAAGATCCTGCAGAAGCTCTAGCCTTACAGAATTATAATAAAGCAAAGAAGAAATGTGGATATTGTGGAAAAGTCGGTCACAAAGTAAGGCAATGTCATAAATGGAAAGCTGACGGTAAACCAGCCAAGCCTGAAAGTAAACAGACCCCAACAAATTTGAACTTAATGCTCATGCAAGTCAATACAGATGTAAATTCAATGCATACAAACTATTATACATCGAGTTGGTTCGTCGACAATGGTGCAACTAATCATGTCACCTGCCGGAACGACTATTTTTCTAGTTTTCAGCATTTTGAAGATAATCGTATAGTGATTACTGCTAATGGAGCTACTGTCAAAGCATTTGGCAAAGGTACTGTTGACTTTAAAACAATTATAAATGGCAAGGAATCAAGAGTAACACTCTGTGATGTATGGTATGTACCTGATATTAAGCGAAACATATTCTCAGTACTGGCTGCTCAAGACAGACTAAATAAAAGTGTTTTCATGTCTGAAAGGGAACACTGCTCGCTGAAAGTTGATGGACAAGTTAGACTGACTGGCAAAAGGATTAAGAATGGTGGCTTATACAAGCTCAATGTAGAGACTATTACAAAGTCAACACCTACTGTCAACATTTTGTCATCAGAAAATACACTACAACTGTATCACGAAAGGTTAGCTCATCAGAATAAAAAACATGTTAAAGGTGTTATAGAACGAGAACTAGGAATTAAAGTTCGACTAGATTCAGAATTGTGTACTGGATGTATTTATGGTAAAACCCACAGACAGTCTTTCGGAACAAGAGTACGAGCTAAATTACCTGCAGAAATTTTACACGCTGATGTATGTGGTCCATTCCCTCCTTCTTTTAACAAATTTCGCTACTTCATTTTATTCAAAGATGACTACAGCAAGTACAGACACATTTATTTTGTTCGACAAAAATCGGAAGTTTACCTGAAACTCCGACAAATGTTACAAGAATGTAAAGTAGCTGGATACTCAGTTAAAGAATTTCTTAGTGATAACGGAGGTGAATTTGATAATCAGAACGTCAGGTGCATTCTACAACAAGCTGGAATTAGACAAAGGCTCACGATGCCCTATACACCGCAACAAAATGGTCTTAGCGAACGTGAGAATAGAACCTTAGTTGAAGCCGCACGTACAATGATGCATGCTCATGAAGAATTACCGTCTGCTACATGGGCAGAATTGATAAATACCGCTGCGTACGTGTTAAACAGAACTGGTCCAACTTCAGAAAATGGAAAATCACCATTTGAATTAATAAGGTAATAGGTTTCACGGGTTTTATTAGAGCACCGTTTACCGCATCCAATCCACCAGGCATACCTCTTAGTAGTAATGTCGCTTTAAATTTCCAAGTCGACCAGTTCTTCACACCCTCCAGGTGACCAATGTCAATTTTACAACTTGGTGATTGCATTATGAATATTTGTCTTCCAGGGTTGTTTTAAACTTGGTTGATGACTTCTCTAGTTACTTTCACTTGTAACCACGCTCTGCTACCATGTTAGAACTATTTTATCATTATAAAATAAGAGTCGTGGCTGTGACATGTAAAAATATAATTTGAATTAATAACAGCGGTTGCTAAGCAATACATCAGACATAAGTTTAAAAAGGTTATCAAAAATAATAAGGTTCTAGTAAGTATAACATACTCCTTAACACGAAAACCCTTAGTACGGTTTCAATACTCACTACCGATTGCCGTTCTAAACCCATCTCTACATAGTGATAGCTATCCATGACTCTTTAATGTGTTTACCAAGGCGTATAATTGCTTTGTGCATCAATGATTAAGTTGGCTATGCGTATCTACAACCGTTTGGTTGGTAACATGCTGGCTACCAATGGATGTGGGATGTTATGTATCGATAGGGAGATATTATATGTGGTTCGGTTTTAGGATGTTTGTTTTCGAAAATACTGCATATCATTTCGACTGGCCTGTTAGTCTAGTGGTTAGTGACCCTGACTGCTAAGACTGAGGTCGTGGGTTCGATTCCCACCCAGAACAAATCTTTGTGTGATAAGCACGATCATTTGTTCTGTGTCTGGGTGTATTTTATCTATAATATGTATGTATTTAGAAATATATAAGTATGTTTATCAGTTGTCTGGTTGCCATAGACAGGCTCTGCCTAGTTTGGGATCAGATAACGGTGTGTTGGTTGTCCTAAGATATTTATTTATTTATTTATCTAAGTTTTCTTGCCTTTTCGCGTTATTTTAAATCCAATAATTATAAAATGTTGTTCAATTTTGGGTGCATTAAGGGGCAATGTAGCTTTAATTTCAATAGGTACTTGCAACGGAATAACAGAATTATTGAAATCCGTCAAGGTTCTCCGAATATTGTTCTGCCAGAAATATAGGGCACACATTTATCTTATGAGACCAAAAAAATCGCTCAAATAAATCGACTTGACAAGAAGTCCCCAAAAGAAATCGAATTCATCCAACATAAGCCACTTTCGACCAACTTCGAACAAGCTCAAACATTGTCCTAAGACAAAAAACTACAACATTGCCTAACATGTTTTTGCGGCTAGATTCAGCAATAAAATCTTGGGTAACAAACTAAAAACACGACCATTTCCTAACAGAAAACTTGGTGGGAGATAAAACGTAGAAACTATTACATAGGTTTAACTTCGTACGTACTTTAAGTTAGGTGATGCTCTCGGTCCCAAGGCGAATTTCGTTACTAGTTTCAATCCGTGTTCGGCGTGTTAAATAATGTTATAATTCACGAGAGATAGCGGATGTATTGTTTAATGAAGTTCCAGAAGTTGGATTGAATTTGTTTCCGGAATCATTGACTTACTTGTAGGTACTTGAAAATGGGTAGGTATGCAAAACGATGGTTTTATTGCTTGTGTCATCACTATAATCAGCCTTTTGCAGTCATTGCTTGCCATGTGCCTCTTTAATTGAACACGAACTTATTCGATCTTTAGGTATTCATCCAGCTGGCAGCGAGTATGCCAAACTGAATCTGCTCCTGAATTCAATATAAATCTTTAAGGTTTCAACGAAAAGTAAAAAAACATAACATTTTTTACATATTGTACACATCAGTATAACCATCAAGTCCTACAATGTGGAACGATGACCTTGAGAAGACCGCAAGAATCCACTGGATGCGGGATGCACGAAATCAGTCGAAGTGGCGGAGCTTCGGCAGTACAGCTGGGGACGTCTTTCACCTGAAATGATGATGATGACACATCAGTATTATGGAAGTGGCATTTTCTTATTGAAAGTAAAGAAGCAAATAAAACAGAGTAGAATATACAAAGAGAAACATCCAACGGCGAAAAGTAACTCCTGTTCTAGACCATTAATTCCTGTTAACAATACCGCTCTCTCTTCTACATTAGCCCAAAAAACCAAACCGCATTTACTGGTAATGGATTTCCCCGCCTTACGTGACGACAACACGGTTTCGTGCGTCACGATTTTTAATAAACCCTCAACATGCGGATAATTGTGGACAAAAAATATTAAAAAATATATTTCGACACGACCGTAACTCACGTAAATCGGGCACGCGCAAGTTACAGAAGAGCGTGTGAAAAAGCTTAAAAGAGAAAGAGAGAAAATTATTTATTGGCACTCGCACTTGAAGATCACAAAATAAACTAAACGAAACCAAAGAACCAAACCATAGAAACGAAAAACGAATGTACTAGGGAATATGAAAAAAGAAATCTATGCCAGGCCGATAGGTTCCCATTTCGGATGAAGCTGCGAAATAGAAATAATAAGTGTCAAAATGTCCTATGTATGTCCATGAATAATATTACATATGACATCAAGGTTGTTTTCTCGAAGGGGTGGGCAGAAGTATAGAAGTATACCTAAAATACGCTCAGGTAATAGAGGCCGACACAATTCTCATCAACCAAACACAAATCTACGAA
Organism: Aporophyla lueneburgensis; assembly: GCA_932294355.1. Taxonomy (NCBI): domain Eukaryota; kingdom Metazoa; phylum Arthropoda; class Insecta; order Lepidoptera; family Noctuidae; genus Aporophyla; species Aporophyla lueneburgensis. The sequence goes on along the minus strand of OW028737.1, from coordinate 31,007,420 downwards.
TGAGCACAAATCCGGATAAATTACAAAAAAAAAACTTTCACTTTATTTGTTTTAGGAACACCTAGTACTAGAGCCAGGGCTTTACTGAGGAGTCAATAGGGGACTCCCGGCCACCGTAGGCGCGAGCTTGCGGGTGGCGAGCAATGGGTAGCTCGCCGACCGGTAAGGACCAGGCCCATGTCTACGGCGCGTAGTGTCCCGCGCGCCTCCAAGTGGTGTCAGCAAGCTTGATTGACCGATGCCTGCCAGGGTGATAAGATTTGCTCGAAAGAGATACCGTGGCCCTGGCATGTAGGCAACTGAAGGAACACGGATGGGTTTTAGTCAGTAAAAGTTTGACACGCCCTCCCGCTCCGCGCAGAGCGGGAGAAGTCATTTGATGATTTCCCATCCAAACAAAAAGGGCTTCATTGTTGTTTGTTTCTTGAAGGGAACATACATAAATTACTTCCCATTAATATACTGAATAACAAATAACACTCGGATTAATAAATTTGTACAGTCAATCGCAAGTCAGTGGTACCACTTGAGCTAGCCCAGTAGTACGAAGGATCAAAACGAAAAGAAGCTAGCTTAGACTGGTTTTATTCCGATGGACGTGCGGATTACTTAAGATACATAATATATATGACCTGTTTCTTCAAAGGGCTGGACAAAGGTGATCCTATAGTGTACTATGGGTGTACCCAAATCTCCCCAATCCCATATAATAGGAGGCGAGCCTATTGCCATCAACCGGGCACAAATCCAACGAGCTCTACTGAGAAATTTTACATAAAAAAACCGAATAACGCTCTCCCAAACCGAGAATCAAACTCAGGACCTCATGCTCAACAGTAGCACTGCGACTACTAAGCCAACGAGGCAATCACTGTTCATGACACATTCAACGAAGCATTTAGAGGTCTTTAAGAATTGCTTTAATTATACGTAAAAATGTCTGAACCAAGTATACCTATAACAGCACAAACAAAGAACATTAATTTTCTAAGTAATGAATTTCATAATGTGCTAGAATTTATGTAAACATAATTTTAATATTAATCCCAGCCTTTTAGACGTTTACTTTGACATCTAAAGGTCATTTAAAGGTCGTTCCATTGTTAGCCAAAAGTTTTGGCTTTGAAATCTAACACTCCTTGAATTTCATGCGCGAAAGACATGAAAGAATCCTTGCTGACATTTACTTAACGTCGAATTTGCTTGTTAGTAGTAGTATTATTTCAAAGCGGTAGGTAGATGCGAAAATTGGTTAATCTTGTCAAATTATTTTAGCCAGTAGGCTAGCGTATCCATGTGCATGTCATAAACGATGCAAGATGCGTAACCATGGATCATAGCAAATGACATGGCGGTCCGTAGTTTCAGCCTGAGAAGGACGCGTGAAATGTCTGTTCTCAAAGGTTACAGATGTGAATAGCACGAGCAGGAGTTCAATAATATTCTAAGGAATAGTGGGAATTTCCGGGGACAGTAGGAATCTATCTAATCTCGGAAACTCAATATCATCATCTTTTTAGCTATAATACGTCTACTGCTGAGTATAATCACCACGCTTGGCTGGCAAGTTGGCGACCGCAGTATGGTGGCAAAACGCATTGAGAACGCTGCTGCTAATGCTCCAGTAAGTGTATTTTCTGATGAAGAAATGATTTATGACTTATAACCTTACTTGCCTTCTACGACACCCACGGGAAGAAATGGAGAAGGAACCTACGAGAGGAATATGTTTAAAAAAAATCGTAACACCATATTAGGTACTTATGATGTGGTACTTCTAATGTGAACCGTAGGGCCATTGTAACAATTTGACACTCTCAGCAGTATTTGATGGCGTTTTTACTTATTAGATGGCGTTCTTATGTTGTGGATGATGCGCTAAGAACTTAGAGAGTTGAATTTACCATTTTAATTTTGTGAAAACATACGTTACGGTTGCGAATACTGACCTGCAAATTCCAAATACAAAAATTTGAAATTTACGGGTTACGCTGTCGCTTCTTTCAGATAAACAGTTTATTACATAACATAGTCTAAAGCTAAATAAACGACCTTTTACTTCAATTTTACCTTAAAAAGCTCGACACTGATACAATCACAGTTCTCATTATAACAAGGCTTGTTATATTAAATGTGTAATGTTTAGGCTGGCCGCGCACTGCGGGACGTGTCGCGGTCGACCGCAAGTTATCGTGCGGACCAACCACAAATGTGTATACAGCCTAACTTCGTATAGTCCCCTGAGTTATTGCTCGGATGGATTAACAGAACATTATTATAGCGATTAATAGTCATTTGCGCATTGCTGTTAAGTAGCTAGATTAGTGTTAATAAATTATGAAAGCTCAAAAGTGAAGGATCAGCCTTTGCGCAAGTTATGACTATCGTTTGGTAATCAATTGTGGTATTATTTTTGCCGCATGTTCTTACAGGTGGTTACAGGGTGTCAGAATATTATACACATATTATCGTTTTGATTGCATCAATCTGCCACAGCTTTTTCCAACTATGTTGGGGTCGTCTTCCAGTCTAACCGAAAACAGCTGAATACCAGTATTTATAACAAAAAATTAAACCGTCGAAAAACTGAAAAGCAAAAAATAATAAACCTTAAAATGTTGAGTCGGCGCTGAAAAATCAATGAACAAAGATCACTCAAAAAGTTTTTATTTTATATTTTTTTGTGGCTTGAATATACTAATAATACTTGGCAATGTATACCCCATCCAATGAAAAAAGAATGATCAAAATCGGACTACTCTGTACAAAGTTATGCGTGGTTATACATAACAATCAGTGAGTGAACAATCAATCATCCCCTGTTTTCCGACCCTTAGGGTTCGATTTTGTTTTCCAAATTTATATGGGACCACCTTGGGAGTATACCCTTTCCAATAAAAAAAAAAATATCACAATCGGACTACCATGTACAAAGTTATGCGTGATCATACATAAAAAAAGAAAAAAAAAATACACGTCGAATTGATAACCTCCTCCTTTTTTTTCGTCGGTTAATAAATAGAACGACTAACTCTCATTCCCATCCCATCTGACCTCCAAAATGGTCACCCGTTAACGTCAGCTTCAGACTACCCGTGACCACTGTCGAATCTAGGAATGAAAACCGGGAACAACAGCTAAACGTGGTTTCAAAGGGCCCGGAGATTGAATCACTGTCATCATCGGCGGCCAACTAACGCGGCCGACATCCGCTTCGAACTGTAGCAGGATACTCATCTCCTTACTATCTGCTACCAAAGAAGCATCTTACTGTCCACTTGAAAGTCCTTAAACTGTCTTCGGACCAAGCTGGAATGATGAAACCAATCTGGTAAAGTGGAGCTACCTTGAAGGAAGAGCAGCGGGGTGTGGACGTGGAGCTATCTTGCAACAATTATCGACTTCCTATTTTGTCCTCTGTGTCCCAAAACTAACAGTCAGTGTGACCTTTGCAGTACCACAGATGACGAAAGTGATAAATGCAAAACTTCTCCAGTTCCACAACGTCAATAAGATCTGAAAAATAATCGTGCCGGTGCCGCGGTGACATGAAAAAAAAACAAACTGGTGACCTCCTCCGTTTTTCCGTTTATTAGTCGTTTCCTATTCGTGAATCGTGGTCTAGCCAAGGCAATTCTCGTATTTTCTCCCCAACACAGTCTCATATAATAAAACCAGAACCGAATGGTCCGGATTACCTTATTCAATATCCCGACAGCACATGAGAGAAGTATGTAATTACATTCAATCTGTAACAGAATACGTGCTCTTTAGTTTCATAGAACCGAAGTAACTTCCTTATATTTGTAAGAGTTAGCGAGTTTTGGCAGTTTTCGTGTTTCCCTAATGTTTTGTAGAGTATTTTTGTGGGATAGTGGAATAAATGCTTGGCGGTCGTTGAATTTTCAGAAATTGTCACATAATTGTTACTTAATCTGAATCAAAGAAAAATGACCTTCTCTTCTCCACACGAGCATTCAACAGGGGTCGTGAACTGGAACAGAAGCTAAACACGGAAACCTTCGGTCTGCCCGGTAAGCGACAGCCAGTTTACATAGTCGAATACATGCCCCCGTCTACAAGAAAATTATTTTACTACGCGCGTGAGTTTGCGAAGGCAAACAACTACACATTCTGCTGGTGTTCGAATGGCAATGTCTTTTTGCGGAAAGATAAAGATACGAAGCAAGTGCGCATTGAATCGGAACTATCCCTCAATAAACTAAAGTCCCAACAGTGACTAACTAACGTTGCTGGAATGCCTATTAGCCTTTTTTTGATTAAGATATGCCTGCACATTTTTTTTAATTTTGTGTTCTCTTTTCTTTTAATATTAATAACTGTTATTTTGTTCAATCTGCTAACCATCTTCATAAGAATTGGTTTTACTTTTTACACTCTTACATTTTTTACACACTCCATATACAAAAAACGAACTCACACTCTGCTATTATTGGCACACACACACTTTCACACTACGGTTGATGTTGCATTAGTGTGTCACACTAGTTCTCGCACACAAATAAATACGAGAATTTCGTATGGCTGGCGACACCCATTGCTATTTATACACCATTTTTGTAGTCGCATAATATTACTCCTCCCCGTTAAACACTACCTAAAAAAGCAAACAAGTGGCACACTTATGGACATGCTCAACAATATTATCATTGGCATATGTCTATCATGTACCAATTTACATGAGGTTTTACTTCCTCGCGAGAAATGTTCCTACGCCATAAATACCTATGTTATGTCATTAAATAGAAATGGATAGTATAAAAGACATTAATTATGAACTCGACCACCTGACAGTATCCAAATCATTTAAATGTCCTCCTGAGCTATGTTCTGGTAAAATAGGAAGCAAGAACGGGTTAAAAATATTTCACATAAACTTACGAAGCATTAATAAAAATTTTGACCAAGTTTTAGCATTATTGTGCCGTCTAGATTTCCAGTGCGATATCATTATACTATCGGAGTGTTGGCTCAGCAAAGCGCCCGTTCTGCCCGCACTCGATGGCTATGTTTCACACTGCACTAAAAACACAAAAAACCAAAACGATGGGGTAGCTATTTATATCAAAACTGATATTCAATGTGAGGTAATAGAACCGCACTTCTTCGGTGCAAACTGTCTAGTTTGTAAAATAGGTTTAAAGTGTTGCATAGTAGCATTATATCGCTCTCCTTCGTTCACAAACATTTCTAACTTTAATAATAGTCTTCAAAGTGTTCTAGCGTCCTTAACGGATTTCCAGTCGGTTGCTGTTATAGGCGATATGAATATTGATATAAAGACCGGAAGTATTGATGCAAACCGTACTGAATACCTAACCTTCACCGCCATGCTAGGTTTTCTCCCCGCCCATTTATTTCCAACCCGCTTAAATAATTGCATAGATCATGTTTTACTTCGCACGAATGCCCCTGCCGTTACAGTAGTTTTGGAGACATACATCACGGATCACAAGCCCCTGATTCTCTTCATTGAGAAACAAGAACCAAAATTAAAGCCCCCTAAGACAGTTAAAAAAGTGGATTATGCAGCTGTGAAATCTGAAATAGATGATACGGACTGGACAACTGTTTTGAACGCTTCTGATGCTAATTTGGCGGCTGATATGTTAGTAAATACCCTCTCTTCAATTATCAAAAAGAACACTCTGGTATCCTCAATTCCGCGGAAAAACAGAAATATAAAACCCTGGATTAATCCAGGTCTTCTTAGATGTATAACCCACCGTGATAACCTCCATGATCAAGTAAATAGCTCTCCAGAGAACAGCATATTGCTGATAAGCTATAAAAGGTATCGCAATTATTGCAATGATCTACTAAGGCGGTTAAAACAGAACTCTGAGAGAGAGGGATTCTTAAAAGCGAAAAACAGTCCAAAATCAACTTGGGATGTAATAAATAGGGTAGCAAATTTAAAGCCTAAATCTACCCCACCCACCGAGCTTATTAATCTGGATGACCCTAAAGCTTCTGTTAATAAAGTTAACAACTTCTTTGCCGGCATTGGTAGAGAAATGGCTAGTAAAATATCAAGTAATAATTCTACCCCCAGTAGTTTTATTCCTCAAAATGATCGAAGTACCTTAAACTCCATAGTTATTCTTGAAACTGACGCAGACGAGGTTGAGAGAATTATATTAAATTTAAAATCTGATTGCGCAGTGGGATGGGATGGTGTCCCAGCTAGTATAATAAAATCATCCCGCCAAACCTTGATCCCTCTTATTACCCATGTCTGTAACCTGTCTATAGCGACGGGTATTTTTCCAAGGGTTTTTAAAAGGGCAGTTGTGCATCCAGTCTATAAGTCGGGTGACAGAGGCAGTGTCAATAACTATAGACCAATCTCAGTCCTTACAACTCTTTCCAAGGTACTGGAGCGTATTCTAAATAAACGTCTCACACAGTTCCTTGAACGAAATAAATTAATATCTGGGAACCAATATGGTTTCCGAACTGGTATATCGACAGAGGATGCAGTATTGGCTCTAACAGAGCATGCTATTAGGAACCTAGATAAAAAACAAAAATGCTTGGGAATGTTCCTAGACCTGGCAAAAGCTTTTGACACTGTCTCTGTCCCTATCCTTATAAATAAGCTAGAACGCATGGGAATTAGAGGTATCCCCTTAAAAATCTTTGCCGACTATCTAAGTGGTCGTGTACAAGTTGTAAAGATAGGTGAACATGTCAGTGATGAGGAAGCTATCAACTGTGGCGTCCCACAAGGAAGCATCCTCGGTCCCACACTATTTCTTATATTTATAAATGAATTATGCGATATGCCTCTACCAAACTGCAAAATTTTCACTTATGCTGACGACACAGCTGTTATTGTGAATGGAGTAGACTGGTGCCAAACCAAACAAAATGCGGAAGTTGCCCTTAAAATTATTATGGAGTGGCTGTCTAATAATCTCCTGACACTCAACATTAATAAAACCCTGTCTATCCCCTTTGCAATGCGGGCTGACCGGCTACCCCCTGCGACTTTCAAAATTAAAGCGCACTCGTGTATGGTGCCTACTCCTGACTGCTTTTGCTTATGCATAACCACATCTCCCTGTGTTAAATATTTAGGAGTATACATAGATCAAAGTTTCCGCTGGCATAAACAAATTGAAACTGTTACTAATCGTGCACGAAGACTCATATTTATATTTAAAAGACTTCGTCAGTCAGCGGACACAAAAACCCTGCAAATGGTATACCTGGCCCTATGCCAGTCCCTACTATCGTACTGTTTGCCGGTGTGGGGTGGAGCACCAAAATCAACAATTCTGCAGCTTGAGGTCGCTCAGCGCGCTGTACTAAAGGTTATGACTAAAAGACCCTTTAGGTACCCTACGGCTCAGCTTTACGCTGAATGTAAAGTACTCACGGTAAGACAACTGTATATCCACCTGACTATAGCCCGTAAACACAAGTCGCGACCTCTGCTGGAGCCTCGAGGTAGAATTAAATATACAGTCTTTAAACCTGATCGGACAAGAACATCTTTTGCGGGTAGACACTACTTTATCCTTAGCGTAATAGTGTATAATAGGGCAAACAAAAAGTTAAGTATCTTTCACCTAAACAGAATACACTGCAAAATGAAGGTGAAAGAATGGCTCACTTCTCTAACCTATCAGGAAACTGAAGAGTTGCTGACTAGCGGCACTGGATAAGTCATTGTATTCACACCGTACGCACCTTAAAACACACTTCCGCAACCTATCAACTCACACACAAACACACTTTTACACCATATTCACTTTCACACTATACTCCCCCTTACATTACACTGCCACATTCACTACACTCACTTCTCTACACTCTCATAATATAGCAGAGATACAATAGGTTAGTTACTTCTTCTACACTGTTTGTTAATCGTAAACTTTTATTGTAATTTTATTTATTATTTATTTTGTATTTCTATTGTGTGCTCTTCAGCATCACTGAAGCTAGATTCACTCTAAAAGAATGTTAGGCTTACAAATGTGACTGCCAGGGAGGAACGCTGACACCTGAGATACAGGATTTGTCCTAGTTTGGGTGTCAGGAGTTTCACAGAACGACCTAGTGATAAGTCTATTAATTTAAGGATAAAGTTATTTTATTAATATTTTTGTTAACGCTTTTCTCTCCTTAATGTATTAGGCTTATGAAATAAATAATTTAATTAATTTAATTAATTTTTATTTTAAAGCGTCACCGTCATTTCTAATACCTTATGGTTTTTTTGATATTATTAGTGGTAATTTTAATGTTATAAAAAGTCTTCTTCAGAAAAACTAAATTAGTACTGACTTGCGACCCGCCCCTCTTACGTATGGTTTCACGACTTTATTTACTTGTTTTTCATATTTTTTTATTATATGCAAGTTCTGCAAGTAATGTCTAGTAATGCCTACTGCCACTTAAATTTAGCAATTCTTCGGACTATGTTGGTAACCTTGGTTCTCCTACGGAACTCTTCATTTCTTATTCGATCGCGTAGGGAAACTCCAAACATAGCCCTCTCCATCGCCCTTTGGGTGACTTTCAGCCTTCTAATAACGCCATTGTGAGTGACCACGTTTCAGTTCCATAGTTCATCACTGGCAACACGCACTGGTCAAAGACTTTCGCCTGGATACGGGAACCAAAGAAACCGGTGGCGGTGCTTAGGGGAGGACTATGTCCAGCAGTGGACGTCTTTCGCCAGAAATGATGATGATGATGATGATATACAAGTTTAATCTGTATGCTGTGTTATACACAGAAACCATTCATAATAAATTGTCTAAATGATGGTGAAATCGCATCAAAATCTGATGCGAAGATAAAAGAACAGCGAGGTTACACAAATATTTTAACCTTATGGCATATTAGCATATTAATATTTACAGCAAATTCTCAAAACACAAAAACGTCTATGTACCTACATTTAGAAATTTTGTGTTTAACCTAATTTTGTAACACGCTTACAGATTTTATAAACATGTTGCTACTCACGCTATCCTAGTACCCATCAACATCGGATAGACAAACTCAAGGGTCAATCCTAAACCTTAGGATGTAGTTCCGAGGGTTGGTAGCCACACTTGGCAGAGGTCCAAATGATGCGATCTATGAGTAGTTCCTTCAAGGACACAAACGCTCGTGCGACCGCTAACCACTGTAGTATTTGGTGAGTAATCTTTTTTTATTATGTTATTTTGTTTTTTTTATGTATCAAACGAATGAACAGCCAAGAAGGTTCAAAACATTTAAATAAAAAATTGATTAATGCTCACCTTATAAATAATTGTAAGAAGTTTTATACTGATAACGATGTCATTATTATCACTCATAATAAAGCTAAGTAATAACAGCCGCAAGAGACGATCAATCAGGTTAAGTTACGCATCTTTACACAGTATGACCTCTCCGTGCCTCGAAAAGCACGTTACGCCGATGGTCCTGACTGTCGTTCGTGTAACCTTGACAATCGTCAAAAGTCTCTAAGTCTCACAACCAGTAGTATCGTTTCCCAACGACTGGGTTGTGGAGGTCTGATAGGCAGTCACTCCATGTAAAATACTGTTACTCAGCTGCATCTAGTTAGACTGAAAATCCACCCCAACATAGTTTGGAAAAGCCAGGCACATAATAAATATTGACCTGTCTCATTATATCCATACTAATATTATAATCCATACTATATATATATATATATTATATATTTATTATATTTATATTTTATATTTCTATATTTTATATTTTAGATATATTTTATATAATATTATATAATATTTATATTTTTATATTTTATATTTTAGATATATTTTATATAATATTATATAATATTTATATTTTTATATTTTATATTTTTATATATTATATATTATTATATAATATTATAAATGCAAAAGTAACTCTGTCTGTCTGTCGGTCTGTCTGTCTGTCGGTCTGTCTGTCTGTCTGTCTCGCTTTCCTGCTAAAACTACTGAACTGATTTAAATGAAATTTGGTACACAGATAGTTTAGAGCCTGAGAAAGGACATAGGCTACTTTTTATCCCGGTAGCATGCTCCCGCGGGATAATTTTCGACCTCCACGCGGGTGAAGCCGCTGGTAAAAGCTAGTTTCTAATAACTCAATTATACAGTATTGAATTTAGGTTGTTTCTTTTATCAGGTTTCTTGCTTAGCTATTTATTAGCAGTATTATCAACAGATTATACAATATAAGCCTCTTCAATTCGCACACTAGCTTACTGTAACTAGTTTTCAACACTGCTTAGGCCCCTAGTCCTGCTAATCTACGACATCTTAAAAACATTTTAGTATATATTCATTCCATTTTATTTTTAGCTCACAATAAGCATCAAAACAATTACTCATCCAGAAGCCATTAAGCAATTCCCCCCTTCCCATCCTTCCTTTCCCGTTTTCCCCTTTTTCCACCAGTTCCGAGAATTCTCTTAAAAATTCACTGTCGATTTTTATTGTCAAATTCGTATTTTTTCTCACTTAATTCTATAGTCTGCGATTCCACTTTTCTGTGATTTTAATCCTTTAATCTTAGAATTCATGATGGATGCCTTTGTTCAACATTCTCTGATAAAACAATCCAGTGATATTAAATTTTTGGAGGGAATGAAAAATTGTTTAAGAGATTCAGGATGTTTTAATGTTTTTTTATTAAACAGACAAGCTTTTCAAGTCTGCTTTGAATTTTATTCTGAACCCAAAAGGTGCTGTTTAAGTTGTTTTTGTACAGTTCATCTTGTTGGACATGAAAAAAAGTTTTGTTCAATACTGATCAGGTATGCTATTTCGTATTGACTTTTAATACTGAGTAGAAAGAAGGAGGATTGTGTACATTCTGCGTTTTAACCTCTAAGTCCCTGAGATACCACATTTGGTATAGACACAATCGTTTTTTAATTGTGTCTGTAATTACGGTAATTGACTGGTTAATATGGTTATTCATTCAAATAAGATGCAAAATTTAAAAGTACAAAGTCATACAAAGTAGACAAAAGCCCAGTATTCAATAAAAAAATATATATAACTTAATGGAATCTTTTGTGGTTGAAAAAATTTGTGACAGGTAATATCTCAATATATGTTAATAATTTCGAAGTTACTCATACAAATGAACTCACAAAATAACTGTAGAACATTTTCAGTATAAAACGAAACTGTGACACAAAAATACCTCCCTTCGTAACAAAGCCACTTTATCGCCGTTACTAGGAAATAAGGATGTTAACCAGCCACCCACATTACTCCATAAAAACGTAACAGTACACGGGATAAAAGGGAAATTTGTGAAGGATGAACTAGTGATGTGAGAGAACAAAATACAAACTGTATCGAAAGCCAAAACTTAATAACATTCTTACATCCTAAAAAAAAATAAGCTAATAACTATGAAAATGTTTGTTACCCCAGCAGCTGCATAAAAAGCTGAGCGGATTTGAAAGATTGGCACACCGATAGACTAATCTAGGCGTTTCAAAGTCTCGTAGCCCAAGTGTAGCTATTTCGTAGCAGTCCGCTACGCAAGCGCTACGAATGTGCTACGAGACTTACGTGAGTGTATAGATAGTATTTTTATGAGAAGTGCGCTTTACTTATGATTGCCAAGTGCACAAACACACTGTGGATGAGTGTGTAGGCGCAGAACCTTTCGGTAACATGCCATTGTCTCAGGCATAGTTGGAAGTTTGTGTGTGTGCGAGCATGTGCTATGTGCTTACGGTATTAGTTTCCACGCACACATTCACAGCGTATTTGTTACGACAAATAAAGCACGCGTCGTAAGGATGTGTGGTTAACCATGGTAGACTACAACTGATAGAGCAGCTTAGGTGAAATTAATTTGTAATACAAAATAAAGTACTTAGTTGAATGTAAACAACAGCATCAACCTTTTAAATTGCGAATATTTTAATAAAAATATAATTTGTCATAATGGTTACAGAACATTGGAAAATGAAAATATTATTATAGTCATCCTTTTTTAATGTCCTTTCTGATTGAAAGCCCATTATTATATCCTTTAGGATATTATTTATTATGTATACAGTGATTGGGGCGAACGTTGAAAGTACAGGCATCCCTATTCAATTACCTCCCTCCCATTACGTATAAAAGAATATAGTAAAATTATAATGAGGATTTTTTGATAATGTATTCTCTTCTGTAACATAGCTATTTGTAACCCTGAATCAAACCTCACTGTGTAGATTTAATCCTATCAAAAACATAAATTTAAAAAAGTGTTTTATTTTTTTGTACGTAATAGTCACTGTTTTCTGATTTTTCCTTTGTATACACACAATTACCCAGATGGCGTCATATTTCAGCCTTCTGGGTCATCTGGAAGTGGGTTAGGTTTTTGAGCTACATGTCAGTCAATCAGTGATATAAATACGGATTTTAGATGTTAATATCGCAGTTACCGTTTAAGCTATATTTTTGAAATTTGGAGTTCTAGTTAATCTAATAGATTTTAATAAACAAATCAAATTTTATTTGTGTATGTTTAATTGATTTTGAGTTATTATGTGTCAAAAGTGGTTCCAAATGAATGCTATTTTGCCAGTTGCTTTTTCTTTGATATTGTTTTGACACGCTACCGGTATGTTTCCCTACTATCAGTCTGGTTCCAGATAAATCCTATTTTACCAACCCCGAGCATGAACATAGATCTCCGATTGTTAACCTTTTTATTCTTGTTTTAGTGTTATATTTGCAACAGAGCTGGTTGCTGTAAAAACGTGACTGTTCATCAAAAATAGGTTTTAAGGTTTCCGCACGTCCGAGTGATAAAACCTGCCCCTTATAGGATCACTCGTGTGTCTGTCAGTCTGTCTGTCTATCACACTTTTGTATTTCTGTGACCACAAACACACACGTGTAAAGTAAATAAATAATTATAAAAGGGCTTTTTGAGAGGTTCTCAAATACAAGTTTATTTATAATTTGAAAATTAACTTTTTTAAAGTTGTTTAAGAAAGTAGACGAAATTTGAACACCCATATATCTCCGAAACTACTGAACTTTTCGAGTTATCTATTTATAGATTATAAAAAACTTAAATGATGGTCTAAAAATAACACTGTAAATATCTGAATATTGTGCGTACAAACTTACATTTGCTGTTAAAACGTAACGGAGAACATGTTTTATAACTACAATATTAAGTTTGTCCGATAGTCTTGTATTGGTGGTTCATAGGCTGTGTCACTTGAATGAATTTGCGGGCAGCCTGGAATAGTCGATTTTGAAACGCTCTAATCCGGTTTTTTATCACACAACAAAGACAAATTAATAATATTTTCACTAGTTTGTAACAAGTTGAAATCAATATAGATAACGAATAAATATACTGTAGATTTTAAATTCCAACCAGTGTTGATAAAATCTCTCCATTGTTACACAGCTATTAAATTATATTCGAACAAAACAGTCCTACATACGCATTCAACAAAATACCATAACAATATCTCGCGTACACTATATCGATTCCCCATAAACTTCCCCCTTCGTGATACAAAAATGAACACCATAAGAAACAAACATTATTATCTAGACGCGAACCATGTTACACGCAACCTTAAATATGAGGGGAAATAGTTTTAAAAGTATGGGGAAATACTTTCATTTGGTACCAGTGGTGGTTGGGTTTTGACCTCGATATGGAAAAAATAATAAGCGGTATCTTTGATAATTTTATGTTTATATCATGGTTTTTAATTTTACTGGTGGCCATCGACTTAAATAGCTGATTACATTGCTGATTTAAATTTATCCAGAACTAGCTTTTGCCAGCGTCTCCACTCGCGTGGAGGTCGGAAAATATCCCGCGGGAACGTACTGCCGGGATAAAAAGTACCCTATGTGTTAATCCAGGTTATAAACTGTGTTCCAAATTTCATCCAAATCCATTCAGTAGTTTTTGCGTGAAAGAGTAACAAACATCCACACACATACTTACATCCATACATACAAACTTTCGCATTTATAATATTAGTAGGATGTATTTAAATGTAATACTAGAATTTAGTGACATTGGATCGTTACTGGATCACTGGAAACTCTTTTATATTCTCCAGTCCATTATATACCATCAGTATAGGACCCGAATAGAGAAGCAGCCAATTTCGATCCAGTTTCTTTTTTTATATTCAATTTTTGATCCTGCAATTGGAAATCCCTCAGTTCAGTATATATCATCAGTATGGAAATAAACCAGTAGGTAATTTCGACCTACTAAGATGGGTATCCAACCCTCATACTAAATTCTAACTGAAACTTGTAAAGGTTTTTAAGGAAGTTTAATTAATTAATAACCTGAACTAGACATAGAAAGCCCAGATAACAAGAGGCCATTAATCATACGTGTGAACGCAGCATTATCCGAATGCACTAGTCACACATGCAATTTCGAATCCATTCGTGGGACGATTATAAAAGCAATCAGTCAAATCCAGTTACTGTCGGCGACGCTTAGCAATTAGATAATATGACGAGGTTCAATCGTTTGGACCAGTAGATTCATACTGTGGCTTTTATCCAACTGGTTATACCGGCAAAATACTAGAAAATCATCTGAAATAGACAATACTTCTACAGCAAATTCACAAAGATAGTCTCCGGTTTGAGGTCGATTAAAGAAAATAAACTGTAAAAATTACAAAGTAGCACATTCAAATGATCTTTCATGTTGTGCATTGAAACTTATAGCAATACTCTATTAAGTTTAACTGTAAATTCACGTCTAAAATCACCTACATCGGAAATATTTATGTTTATTTTATCAGGCCGACCATTGTATGTTTTAGTGTTAAATGTTTTTTTGACGTTATGTATTTTCTGGTGTACAATAACGCATATATAAGGTGTTTCTATTCTTACATGAAATATTTTAAGAGGTACACCTGTAGGTGGTAAAGAAGCTATAGAAGCAAAAAGATTTTTTTTATCTAAGCGTTTTTGATTTTTCGTAATTATTATAATTTTAAAACTGCTTGAGACGTTTTGCATAAAACCTTTACTCCAAATTCTATGAATGGCCCACCTAACGCTGCGAGTGCGGCGCGTGGCGACCGGACGGCACGAGTATGGCCGCGGTGTCTCGGGCCGTAGAAAATAAGAAGGAGCCAGTATTTCTTATGTGCGTCAAATAATTTATAAATATTAAATTTTGAAAAAAAAAAATACATTTAGACAATTTTTTTTTCGTTGCTGTAGGTTCTTTACCACCTACAGATGTACCTCTTAAAATATTTCGTGTATGAATAGATACAACTTATATAAATAAATATTACGTATACGGCCTTTTAACTTCCTTGATATTCCTTCCTCTCTTAAAATAAGTAATGGTCTGATTAGCAGCATATACATACTTCAAATGCCTCTGTTTACCCGAAGGTCGTTGTTCTGATAAATTAAGCAATAAATTAAAGTATGTAAAGGCGGCGGCGGTTTTTCATTCAAAATTGCCGCTGGTTCGGTTCTGTTGCTTAGAGAAAATGGATCTCTAACGTTAACTATTTACTATGGGTACTCGAAGTTACGACGACATTTTGAGTTTTCTGCTGGTTAGGTAGGCTTTGCTTTATTTTTACGAGTGGCAATAATTCAGTTATAGGAATGATGCAAATTTTATT
This sequence comes from Aporophyla lueneburgensis, assembly GCA_932294355.1. Classification (NCBI taxonomy): domain Eukaryota; kingdom Metazoa; phylum Arthropoda; class Insecta; order Lepidoptera; family Noctuidae; genus Aporophyla; species Aporophyla lueneburgensis. The sequence continues at coordinate 30,991,762 of OW028737.1, read as the reverse complement.
TGAGGCTCTGACGAAAACTTTAGTAGTAGTAAAGCTTCTTGGAACGGCAGACACTTGAATGAGATTTCAAATTTGTCTCTAAGATTAACCATAATATTGGAGACTTCTTGATATCAGAAGTGAAGATCTGTAGGTTTTTGAAACAACTTTCCATCAGAAGAGCTGGTCACATTTCAATCAGTTCTACTTTTTCACATAAAATGGATAAAGACGAAGAAAATACAATTTTTAACTTCAATAAAACCAAGTTTGATCCCTGGTCAAAGGCTTTCTAAAGTCCATTATAATGGAACCGTCTCTTAGTATAACATATTTATACCTTTTTTGCTACAGTCCTTTTTGGACATTTAAATTAACTCCATAATTAAGGTCAAGTCCCGTGTAATTAAGCCCAAAATACCTTATCCCTCACCCCTTCTTACTAACATTTCATTACTTTTAAAGGCAAAAACTGGTCCTTCCTCAAGACTAAATATCCTTTTTGCTGTCATAAAACACAGGCGACAAATTTGTGAGTTGATGCCACATAGTAGAGCTCATTTTAAGGGTTGTGCAAAAATATAAATGGGACATTTACTTCGTCGACCTTCGCCGAAGAATGATGCGGTAGATAAGAATTTGTTCTCGCCAAAATTCTTTGCTGGATTCTTTGTTATGTGAAATAATCTACGTGTATTATGGCCTAAGTTTTTACCTTACGGAGAATTTTCGGCACCAACATTTTTGAGCAATATTTTTCGGGTTGTGTGAAAATTTTACTAGGATGAAAGTCTCCTTGTGAGGTTAAAAATATTTCATCCCTACATTCACCATATTTTTTTGTAAAGTTTTTGATAAAATATAACGTTAGATATTGGTTTTGGCTGTCTCCCGTAAAATTTATTTTATATTTAGGCCTGTATTCCCAAATGCTTATCCCCGTATCTTCGTATTTTCGGTCATGAAATATTATTTTTAAATAACATTTCAAGAAGTAAAAGTTATGTCAATCATTGTATTGGTTCTAAGAAAACAATTTTTTATCATGTTAGTAGCTTTAAATGTCAAAACACTAAAGCCTACTTAACAAATATTATTTTTGGTCCGAATAAGAAAGGATAATTTCTATTACAAGGAATACTTAAGTACTGTTTACATTGAGTTTTTTTTTTCTAAAATGCTACAATATGTTAAGAATAAGTAGGCAGAAACTACAGAACAACGGCTACTACAAACCTTTCATACTCGTTTTGCCTCGGTTACGGTCATTCCTCTCATCATCATCATCAGTCGAATAACGTCCACTGCAGGACATAGACCTCCCCGAATTTGGGGGGTTTGCCACTATCGCCACTCTTGGCAAGCGGGTTGGCGATTGCAATATGGTAGTAAAATGCTTAGATAACGCTGCTGCCAATTCGCCTCTTATGACACACACACGGGCAGAAACGCGATAGTGCTATTCTTTAAGTTCAGCACCACAAGGAACATTCATTCATCGTTATTCATCTGGTTTTATTTAATACTAGCTTTTGCCAGCAGCTTCGCCCGCGTGGTTGTCGGAAATTATCCCGCGGGAACATACTACCGGGATAAAAAGTAGCCTATATCCTTTCTCAGGCTCTAAACTATCTGTGCACCAAATTTCATTTCAATCAGTTCAGTAATTTTAGCAGGAATTCGAGACAGACAGACAGACAGACCGACAGACAGACAGAGTTACTTTTGCATTTATAATATTATAGTATGGATAGTGTGGATTAAAAGATTAATAATATTGTATGTATTTTCTGATGAATGAGCTTCGTTGTACCATTGCTATTAATCTTATATTTACCGTCAATGCATTTTAAATATTTCCTCAATACAAACAGACTCGTCTACATTCCATCATGAAAAAGAAGCCATAATTACCAAAAACCCGTAAACTTTTTGGCAAAACTTCCTAAAACTCTGCCATTAAAGCCTAATAAATTCCTTCTGCTTTTAAAGCCACAAATTTCGCTAAACAACCAAGCTTTACGAGTTTAGTCTTAGAAAAGTTAAAGTTAACTCAATGAAGTAGAACAATTCTGTTAAAAGAGAACAACCGATATGGAACTGCTGGGTTTTATGTGCAGAAAATACTTTTTTTTTACTGTCAAGATAGAATCGGTGAATGTCGTCGCGTTTTTATACGAGTTTCTGTGAAGGCACGCCGAAATTAAAGGTTTTTGTTAGGAAGTATTTGAGGGCGTTCGTGACGAAATTCGTAATGATGATTGATATAAGAAGGTGCTTCGGTTGGCCCGCTTTGTGTCAGGTATAACCTGTGTGATTGAATGTTTTTTGGTGATTGTGTGTCTCTCTGAATAATGTGTGCCTGTTTAAATATTGATGCCAAACATTGTTGCCAATTGCTGCCAGTGTTAATGTTTTATGTTCTGTTTCATTGTTGGCAATTCTTTGCGTTATGTCGGTTCTCCTACGGATCTCTTCATTTCTGATTGCTTGGAGATATATTTCTTAGAAACTCCAAGTATAGCCCTCTCCATTGCCCTTTGGGTAACTTTCAGCATTCTTATGAGGCCAAAATAATCCTTTTTTGGTCGTTGACCTCCTTAAGTTTTGAGTTGAGCTGCACAATTACTGACAAATTCGTGCACTGAGTCGACAAATCCATTCAATTTGTGAGGTTCTTTCCTCAGAATACCATTCTTGACATCAATCTACATGGTATTCACATGATCTAGTCATAGATTATTTCTGGACTTTAAGTTTGTGACCTTTTGAGTTTGTTTCGACCTTTCTTCTCATAGTAGTCAGCTAGGAAACGCCAACCTCATGTAGCTATTTTTTAAATATTGATTGACTTGTACGTATGTGTACGGGTTCTCTATTGTGTGACCTAACTTTTTTATCCATAATCTAAAGAGCCATAATTTTTTTTCTCCTAATCATCATTTGTCCGAATGATAACTTGCCCGAACTAAATGTCACATAATATCACATGCTATAAAATTGAAATCCCTAAATACAATATGCCCTAAATCCGTTTGTCATAAATATTACTATCAATAATATACAAAAGACTTAAAACTGTTTTCCATAAAAGTTATAAGTTCTAAATTCAAATTATTTTATGTTTATTTATCCTAATTATATTTTTAAAACAAATTTGTATTACGGAGTTCATTAAGAATTTAATTATTTTATCAAATGCAACTGATACAATACATAAATTATAAAGATACAAAAGCGTTATGGCATTTATCAAGGCCTGTTATAGCGCTGCATGTATTATCAGTATCACTCAGTAATTATATCACTCAATAAAACAGGTGATTGTGAACATGTGATTTTATTTCCCTCTAAGAAACATGCAAACAAGCATACACCATGCATGCAGCATACATGCAAGCAAGCAACATGCAATCGAGCATGCAAGCAAGCATGCATCATGTAGCATGCAAGCAAGCATGCAGCATGCAAGTGAGCATGCATGCAAGCAGGCAAGCAGCATGCAAGCAAGCATGGAGTATGCAAGCGAGCATGAATCATGCAGCAGGCATGGTTTCTGTCACGGCTCCGGCACTGCGGGGCTTAGGCGGTCCCACGCGAGCTTATCGTCGCAGACGGTTTAACGATCACCACCGCAGCTTCGTCTTGCTGGCCGGCTTCGCCGGCCAGCCTCAGCAGCGGCGGCGAGCGTTACAAGCACCTGCTCCTCAGCTCGCGGGCCGCCTCGCCCCTCCGCGCCTACGCGATTTTAAATAACACTCTAGGGGTAGAGCAGACAACACTACGTGGAGTCGGATTTATAGCGATTCGTTTCTGTCACTAAAACCTAACTTTTAGCAATTTTTTACTACTAACGATTTTATTATAAATAAACATTCGGCATAATACACTTTATATAATACAATAATTAGGACATATGACTTTATGACATGCAAAATTAGGAGATTTAATGATTATAGTATTTGATATTATGACAGAATAGTTTTAGAAGCAAAGTTAATTATGTAAAACAAAATTTCGACTTTTTGAATATTATGGTTACTGCCGTTTATAGCTAACATGTTATGGATAATGATTTTCGGACAAACAATTTTAGGAGAAGAAAGGGAGTACCATGTGTACGAAAGTACGTACACAAATAAAATCATTTACGTAGATCGTTTTATTTCGGAGTTGATTGACTGAATCCCATTAGTTACATTTTTTGGTCTATATGTCTATAACCTTTAAACTAATTGTTTCTTTAAATCACGGCTTGTGCATGAAGGTGCCCATGTTTTATTAGTTTCTTGTTGATTGTAGTTCATGATGCAGGTACTAAGGTAGTAGGTAATGTAGTTTCCAAGGTTGGCATAGCAACGGTAATAGCCAGGAAGTTGCAAGTTTTTATACATATAGGAAACGACTTCTTGCTACTCGGATGGTCTCTTTTTACTATTGTATAAAATATATATTATGTTACACCACCATTTTGCCAACGATTTTGTATGGCCAGGAATTCCTTATCCCGTAGAAATCGTATGGGTGAAGGATTTGGACTGGGCGTTAATATCAGTGAATAACTGAAGGAGCAAGAACTTATCATTTTATATTGTGTGAAGCCTAGTTTTTTTTTATTAACTACCAGCTCAACTTGAAACCCCAAGTAGGCTTAGTATATTTCTACACCACCGTCATTTCAGTTGTGTGTCAATTTGTTTAACAATTAATTTCCTTAAACGTAATCATTGAAAATAAGCAAAAATAAAAACAAACTGAAATAAGTTTACTTGTTACAGAAATATGAGCGTCCAAAAATATGATAAACTAAAATTTTGGAAAAAAAATATCTTTGCGGGACCAACATGGCCGGAAATCGCTCAAAATAGAGAGATTTGGGAGGAAAAATGGGACACTTTTGCCCTACAGTGGGAAACAAATTTTGTAACTTAAAAATATAGATCCATAGTGACGAGCATAGAACAGAAGGTCAATTCTCTTAATCAAAAACATTTAAAATGTAGTTGCAGTCTCATCTCGGCGATAATAAAAATGTTAAAAACTTGTCAAAAATTTTTGGACACGACATATTTTGACAGATTGAGAATCAGATCACACTGTGTACGTGCTTAAATTAGGTAAATTGCCCCTCAGAAATGATAACTTATCCTCTTTTGTTAACACCGCTACATAACGCTATTCACATTAGCCTTTTGCAACAACATCTTTAACGCATCACACACACGAAACAAAGCACAATAGACGCCCATTATTCCCACAATATATAATTAAAATCGCTTTTCCATGAAGTATGAAAGACGTTCTTTGTTCTCTAATGGACTCTTAGTAATATGATAGCTGTCTGTTTAATGGAACATACTTTACACTGCATAATACTGGTGTTTGTGTTGCACGTCTCTTGTTACGGTTAAGAGACAGGGTGAGTATGTGTGTGTGTGCGCATGTGTTTGATGTTTTGATCGGATTAGCGATGTTCGGTGTTTGTGTGCGAATGAAGTCATGTTTTGTAGTGTGAATGTGTGTGGAGTGAAGGATTAAATTTGATTATTTTGACGCGAAAATAATATCTTTAAGGTACCCTAAAAACAATTATACGTCGGAACAAGAGGCCGACTGAAGTTGGATTCTTCACTGTTGAACTGAATTTTACTGGGCGTAGATGTGTGTTGCGGGGAAAGGAAATCTCTGCAGATGATTTGTGATTTTAAGGTTATATTTGAACTTGCCAAACAAAACTTGGGACAGTTTATAGACTTTAATTGCCCGCACGATGTCCGATGGTTAAGAGACCTACGCCACGCTGCCTGTAGCCGCTCTTGTCAACTCGCACGAACGTCACGCTAGACTCTGTCGAAGCGCGCAAACTTTCGTTTCGTTGTCAATTGACATCCTGAACTAATTAATCTTCCGATAATTATATAATAAAGTAATACTGTTTTTAAACGTAACAGTGATGCTTTATGCTCAGTATTATTTAAAAGCCCAAATAATCAGGCGATAAATATGGTGTTCTAAATGACAAAAGTTTTGGCAGCATTTACACATAACAATTCGTGACTTGAGTTCTGAAACAAAAAAAAATATCCTAAAAGAAGAATTAAGGCCAAAAGTTAATAATCGGAATCCAGACAACAAGACTCAACTACGTCACAAGAATTCTAATAAACATTATATTCAATATGTTTCAGAGAAAACTTTGTCTTATTTCTAGAGTAGCGTATTAAAATATGTGTGCGATGTAGTTGAATTCCCATTATCTCTACATAATTATATTTCCATATTATAAAATGATTCACGTTAAAGGTGAACATAGAAGACACACAGTATGTGTGATATTATACCAGGCTTGATTATAGTGTATTGTGTTGGTCTAGAAGTCACAAGCGCTACCAAGTATAAGATCCGGTTCAATTCTGAGGTCGGAAAGTGTGACTGGATTTTCCTATCAGTTTCTCAGTAGTAGCCAGGAGTCTGGATTTGTCCCTTATTAGATGAGACTTAACCATAACTGGCGAAATAAGGGTGTACCTTTCGTTTACCTTTCGGAGATCACAGGCATGATGTTGTTTCGTTGTGTGATTGAGAAAAACTCTTTTTTTCCATATTTCTATTTCTTCGTTTCGCTGGCACGACAGTTGTACAAATTCTGTTGGCCCAGAAATTCGCCACTTCCATGGCGTTGTGGCAGCATCTACATTGCCACATGTGAAATACCCATCGCACTGACGTCACGCAAAATACTACATCGCACGGGCAAAGATTACAGAGCAAGTAGCATAATATATACGACATCCCGACATCAATCGTCGAACAGTAGCAAACTAGACACATTACCCATTTGATTGTAGGATTTTTATACCTCTATATTGTTATCGGTTGTAGCACAGAGGTCCGTTTTGCTGCATATTTGGGGCCCACGGGGTAGGATAGGAGGTGAAGCATAGTTTGTGATACAGCTCCACATCCACACCCTGCTGCCATCTTGCCGAAGTTCTCCACTTTACGAGGTTCGATTTATGTGTTTAGTAATTATCATCATCATCAGCCTATAATGTTCCCACTGTTGGGACACAGGCCTCCTCTCTGTGAGAGAGAGTGGGCCGTAATCCACCACGCGGTGCGGGTTGCAGGTTGCGGGTGTTTAGTAATATTAATTACTTACTATTGTATAATTTTTTTTTAACTTAGTAGGCAGATATGTTGTTGAGGAGTTTGTTGCGCCAGTTCTTCTTCCCATTAAAGCACTAGAAAGTGGTGAAGGGCGGGCGTTTTGGGGGACTGTTTTATTTAAAGACTTTCAAAAATGCTGACTCTCAGCCTAGTTTGATTTGCCTTTTGATTTTGCCCTCCCATTTATTCGTCATTATAAATAACGTTTACTATAGGAGGTACCAACACTGAAATCACGATAAAAATCAGCCTTTCTGTATATTTTGTCGAGTTAGACAGTGTTTGTATGTCAAATTTTAGTGTTTTGATAATTTTTTATATAATTTCAATGTGCCTGTCATTTAATACAGAGTAGTAGCTCAGTGATTATGCCAGTAAATTACTAATTGTAGGTTCGAAACATGAGAGACGCTTCACTTTGTGTAAATTATTTATCAGCATGTGGTGGACGCTGACGCTTTCATTTTGTATTCGAGTTAAATGCGCAGTGCCCGGCGACCGACAGTTCGCCCGCAGACACCACCTATAGACGCGCTTACGATCTTAATACCAAATTCCTAATGTAATTCGTTTTGTGAAGTAAAGTACATAATCAAATCTAATCCGCATTTGATTTCTCTCCGTACACACACACACCTAAAGACAATATACACGCACCCACAAAATTGGTGACCCCGACGTCATCTAAAAAGTGTCGTGATAAAAGTGTGACGTGACTTTAAAGTGTGTACGTCGAGAGAACGGGCAACTCAACTCGCGTCTATACGGTGATACTTTCGTCCCTATCCGTGAACAAGAAAATATAAGCGTCAGCGTCCACCACAAGCACTACTCTCAAAATAGTGCAGGAAAACATCGTGAGGAAACCGTTTTAGAATAAAAAATGCGTAAATATGGGACATCTACCAAACCGTACTGGGCCCGCGTGGTAGATTATGGCCCTCTCTCTCTCACCGAGAGCATGTTTGTGTCCCAGCAGTGGGAATATTAAAGGCTGATTATGCTATTCAAGGCAAAAAACGTTCCACGATACCTGTCGACTTTTTGCATTTATTTGAGGCCTATGTTCTCAAATTCAATTCCAAAATATATTAATATCTGAAAACAACCCAAATCACTATTGCAATTAAACTAGATAACTTACCTGTTTCGTTTCGATTTTGGTTCGTATGTTAGCGATCTTTTTATTACACAGCAAATACATAGAATGGGTCTTCTGAATTCACAACTATAATTATGTTACGATATTACGCAAACTTGGGTACTTTCAATGCTCACCAGTTGTTTTAGTATTCCGACTACTATGATGAACTACGACTATACTACTATGAATGACTACTATGAATGTTTTATTAAACTCCCAAGTTTGTGTTAATTAAATTTTGCTTAAGTAATTGCAAGGTGGAGTGGAAAGGGAGATTAGATGTAGTGGTTGGATAGCACTTTCATCTGTGAAAAGGTGTCATTATCATTATTATTTACATTTCTCTTATACACTGTATCAGAAGAACTTGTAGCTAAACAATATCAGCCGCGTCCCAAGATTGAGCGATTAGGTTAAACTACGCTTGCCGCGGTTAGTCCGTGGATGAGGGACTAGCTATACATACCAATAACTCTCCGTGCCTCGGATAGTACGTTAACCCGCCGGCTGTCATTTCTGGGACAGTCGTAACTGGTCATCAGAAGCCTAAAAGTATGAAATGATGAAGAGTGGAACTAGTACAACGTAAATACCTTCGAGCTATGAATTTTAGATGTTATCGGAACAAAATGTCATACCACTTACTTCTTTAAAAGTATGATCTTCTGACCTTACAGTCTAGGCGGAAACTGCTGGAAGTTATAACTCTGTTCAATGTATGCCGCAATCATTTTGATTGTCCGTACTTAGTTAGGAGTCTGTGTTACCTGGTTCCTCGAACAGTTCATGTACGTGAGGTACACACTCGACGTCTTTTTGCTACTAGCCTCTGTAAATCCAACGCTGGCTCGCGTTCACCACTTCATCGTTTGGTTGAGACATATAACGGTGAATTTAACTCAATCGACATTTTTTTTCCTCAGTAAAAATGCATTTAAGAAGAAAAGCCGAGCAACCCTAAAGGATCAGCAAAGTAGTTTGAAATAGCACAATATAATTTAATCTTGTATAAATATAATTTAATCATATATCCTACACAAACCTACTTTTTCTTTTATCATTTCCAAATCCATATATCCCTCTGGATATATTATGGATTTTGAAATTATTCTAGGACAATGGCTGTTGCTTAGGCATTGTATCTGTGCTACCAGCTAGTTTTAAATACTTTGCATTGTAATCTGGAAAACGTTGTGGGTAGCACAATTGTTCAGAATGTAATATTTAAGATGATATGTCTGTCTCTTATTGTGTTACTGTTTGTTTTTCCTTAAATAAACAAATAAATAAACTCTGAGTCTTATCAAAGGGGCTCGTATTACCCAGTAACTGGGTTGTAAAGGACAGATAGGTACTCACTCCTTGTAAAATATTGGTATTGAGCTGCACCCAGTTAAACGGGAAGCCGATCCCAACATAATCATGAATAGGTTAAGTATCAGAAATCTGCGGTCACATAAATATCAGTCATATTTTTGGGTTCGCTTTTGGAAAATTTTTGAACGAAAGAATGTCATTTAGTTATGTTAAAGTAAAATGTGTTTCTGAGGGTGTTTACAATACCATTAAGCTGTATATTTGTTGCGTAAATAAGCTACAAGTTCGGCAATAAGCTCTTAATGACACAATAACAGCTTTGTTTTGAACAAGTTACCGTGGCAAATGTGTTTTTAGAGTTTGTGCCAAAAACGATGGCAGTAAAATCTCTCCGTCAATAATAATACCCTTTTTCGTTTACTAAATTATTCTTAATACAAAAAAAATATACATATAATAATACAGTTCAAATTAAACGATATACGTGTATACCTACAATGAAGAGCACTCACTTCAAGACCGACAAAAAGAAAGGTTGATACCTTGGAAGACTCAAAAACTAGGTTCCCTTCAATACTGCAATCACCTTTGCCAGCCCTAACGTCACTGCATACATCTTGACCCGTTTCTGCCTACAAGGAGGGGAAAAAGGGGGCATTACTTTGCAGATTTCTACCGCTCGACGATTGCGAACCAGTTTTTCTCTTCAGATATTAAAGTCTGAACTTTTGCCGAGTCACCGACGAAGTGACAATAGTTTTTAATGTTGTATGACATTGAAAAAGTTTTAAGTGGCTAAGGATGTAAACGATATAAATCATTTATAAAATGATTTTGAGAATTTACTTACTGATATTGGATTATCGAATAGATACTTTTTAGGGTTCCGTTGCCAAATGGCAAAAAACGGAACCCTTATAGATTCGTCATGTCTGTCTGTCCGTCTGTCTGTCTGTCTGTCCGTCCGTATGTCACAGCCACTTTTCTCCGAAACTATAAGAGCTATGCCGTTGAAACTTGGTAAGTAGATGTATTCTGTAAACCGCATTAAGATTTTTACACTAAAAAAATTAAATTAAAAATTTAAAAAACCCCCGACACAAAAACCTAATTTCCCTTTAAAAAGTAAAAAATAATAAAAAATAACTCAATCTTAAAGTACCTAAGAATGTATTAATAATTAAAAAAATACGCCGCGTTGGGGGACCGCTTCAAACCTAACAATTTAATTACCAATAGTCTTACTACCTAACTAAGCAGTCAACGACGTCTGCACTCGCGGAGCGGTCCCCCAACGCGACGTTTTTTTTTAATTATTAATACATTCTTAGGTACTTTAAGATTGAGTTATTTTTTATTATTTTTTACTTTTTAAAGGGAAATTAGGTTTTTGTGTCGGGGGTTTTTTAAATTTTTAATTTAATTTTTTATTTTGTACTTTTTATAGGTATATACTTAATATAATGTATAATCAAACGAAGCTAAGAACACTCTCGATTAATTCATCAATATTCTCTTTCAGTGCGCTTTCATTTGAGACCCCACTCGAGTATATTTGCTGACATTCGGTTACTCTTCCCCACTTTCCCCCCCACAAATTTTAAACGGCTCAACCGATTTTCATCAAACATGTCTAAGAACACTCGCAGATAAGTCACCTTTAATACATATTTTTTTTTTATTGAAATCGCATCATCCGTTCAGGAACTATGATGCCACAGACAGACAGACAGACAGACAGACAGACATGTCAAACTTATAACACCCCTCTTTTTGCGTCGGGGGTTAAAAATAGAAAAAAAGAATAAATTTTGGGGTTCCCCATACTTAGAACTGAAACTCAATTTTTTTTTTCATCTTACCCATTCGTGTGGGGTATTTATAAATAGGTCTTCAAAAATGGTATTGAGGTTTCTAACATAATTTTTTTCTAAACTGAATAGTTTGCACGAGAGACACTTCCAAAGTGGTAAAATGTGTCCCCCCCCCCGTAACTTCTAAAATAAGAGAATGATAAATCTAAAAAAAATATATGATGTACATAACTATATAAACTTCCACCGAAAATTGGTTTGAACGAGATCCAGTAAGTAGTTTTTTTTTAATACGTCATAAATCGTAAACCTCAATTTACCTTTAATTCAATCAACTCAAATATAAAAATTAAAAAAAAAACCATTTAATTTCATAAACATAAACCTTATGCATAAACCGAGGATACCTACAGGTTTGTACGGAACCCTCGGTGCGCGAGTCCGACTCGCACTTGGCCGGTTTTTTTTTAATCCTTCGTTTGGAAAATTAATATAATATGTAATACGGATTAGAATAGGTGCAACAAACCGTGATTATTCAATAATCAGTACTTACTTATTATTTAAATATATTTATTAAAAGTCTCAACCAAAACAATAATTTGAACTTGGTCTGGGTGTACCACTGCCAACTAACATCCCTAGTAAAATTACCTCAAACCCCAAAGTAGTCCTCAATTTATCACACACTCTCGCATGTCACCACTTCTGGTTTTTAATTGGTGTTATAAACTTTACACATAGTATCACTAAAACTTTCCTCAATCTATACTAATATTATAAAGCTGAAGAGTTTGTTTGTTTGGTTGAACACGGTAATCTCAGGAACTACTGATCCGAATCCAAAAAAATCTTTTTGTGTTGGGTAGTCTAATTATTGAAAAAGATTATAAACTATATAACATCACAAAAAGAGTGGAGCAGCAACGAAAAATGGACAAAAACTGGCAGGCAATTTGATGCGACAGGAAGGGTCAGGGAAGCAAAAATTTTACGTGGACGAAGTCGCAGGCAGAAGCTAGTTAAAAATATAACCACAAACGAAGCAGTCTAACTCACTTTTTACCTGTCAGCCAAAAAGCGCTAGTTAGCTAAATAAATCATGATTTAGTGTACCTAAAACGGTCTAGTCTGTGAAGGAAACCTATTTACACTCCAGTAAAGGTCTGAAGGGCCTTTCGTTATTAATCACAGCCTTTATACCCAACACTTGACTGATAGGCTGCCTTTGAAAAGCCTGACAGCTATTAAACAGGCACAAAGATCGAGTTTCGTGAATATATCAATAAGTTAATGTATTTACATGTATAAGAGGTTCAATTAAGTCATTGGAAATTGATGAGAAACACGTGTTATTACATACTCACGCATTCTTTTCATGTGGGTAGGCAGACAACACAGTACGCCACCTGCTATGATTCTTACATGTTTTTGATGTGAAACATCTATAGGCGAGGGGTAAACCTAAATTTTGGTGTGGCGAACGTGGCGACACACAGTGGGCCCATACTGAAAATTAGTGGACTTAGGCAAAAAGTCTTGTTGCTCGAATTAAATGATTAAATAAAAATAATAAAAAAATAAAATAAAAAAAGTTCCAATATCGTTTTTTTTTTTTTTTGATTTGATAATTATCATTTATTTAATACGTTATTTTTTATTATACCATATTTATTTCCTTTCGTAAAGTATGTTTAATAAATATTATCTTAACAAAATATTTTGTTGTTTTACCTTGTGTCGCAGGTTTGCTAGGTTCAGCTACACTTCTCAAGGTCAACCTTTGGATGGGTGACCATTTATCTTTTGTTTTGCCTTGTGTCGCAGGTTCCCTAGGTTAAGCTACACTTCTCAAGGTCAGCCTTTAGATGAGTGACCATTTAGTTTATGTGTAGCGTTTTGCGTGGTACAGAGTAGTTTGAATTTCGATAATTATCATAAAATTAATATGTTATTTTTTATTGTACCTACCATATTTATTTCCTTTCGTAAAGTATACTTTATAAATATTATCTTACGTTTACGTTCATAAATTTTGACATATACGGACTCCGGTTGCGAGTACCACGCACCTGACCTATCTGAAGAAAATCATCAATAAAGTCACTTTGACCTCCTTAGGCGTCCCTTTCGGGCATTCCCACTCACATCAACTTTTTATTAGCTGCTGTTTATTCATCCTCTTAACATGGCCAAACCATATCAGCATACTCTTTTTAATTTTTGTCACTATAAACTTCTTTTAAATCAAACCGATGCCTTTTTTTTTTTTTTTTTTTTTTCAGTATGGGAAATCATCAAATGACTTCTCCCGCTCTGGGCGGAGCGGGAGGGCGTGTCAGACTTTTACTGACTAAAACCCACCCGTGTTCCATCAGTTGCCCATGTGCCAGGGTCACGGTATCTCTTTCGAACAATCACGCGACCCCGGCAGGCATCGGTCCTAGTAGACCCCTACACTGCTGCTGACATCTCTTTGAGGCGCGCGTGGAACACTGCACGCCGTCGACCCGAGCTTGGTCCTTACCGGGCGGCGAGCTACCCACTGCTCGCCACCCGCAAGCTCGCGCCTACGGTGGCCGGGAGTCCGCTATTGACTCCCGACGCCCGGGGCGTCTCCTCCTGCGGCGGCTAGGGACGCGAGGGCGCAGAGACTGCCACTCCCTCACGCGCCCCGCCTCCTCCTTCGCGAGCATTACTGCTTCGCAGAAGGAGGTGACGGCTTCCCATTCCCTCTCGCTCCGTACCATGGCTCGCACCAGGGCCGGACGCGAGAGGTCGCCGCCGTCGATCGCCTCCACGAGGACACGGCGGTGCTCCGCCCAGGCAGGGCACACCTCCACCGTATGCTCCACCGTGTCCTCCAGACGATCCTCGCAATGGAAACACCCGGACGTATCCTCCCGCTTTATCCTGAACAGGAACCCACCGAAGCACCCATGCCCGGTGAGAACCTGCGTCAGGCGGAAGGTGAGGACGCCGTGACGCCTCTCTATCCACTCCTCAAAGAGGGGACTTACCGCCGCAATTGTGGCGTGCCCAGCACTGGGTTGCGACAATCGTACCCGCCATGTCGCCATGAGATCACACCGGAGCTCTGTCCGCCGTGCCGCGATTTGTCGCGGCAGCGGAGTTTCGCCCCGGCGTTTCGCCTCCTCGCGCCACTCCCACATGTGAAACCGATGCCTTACATCACATCACACCACATCTTCTTTCAGCCTATCAACCATAGTCGCACCACTTATTTTATTCCAAGGCATAAAAAGTTAATAAAAAACATACATTCAGTGTTCCAATCTTGTTATTCACATGGTCATTCATGTAAAGCGACTTAGAAATGGCAATGAACGTGAATTTCCTAATGTTCTGAGAATTTGTAAATATACCTAGCGATCATTATTTCGTTTTAAAGTAGACCTTGATGTATAAGTTATCTCTGTAAAGTAATTAGTCTGGACAAATAAAAGCCTAGAAGATTTTAAGAAGATGACAAGATGTTGTCGGGGAGAGTGTTATTGGGTTTTTTCAAAGTTTTTTCAAGCCCGCAGTCTAGAATCGTGCCCGGTTGATGGCAATAGGCTTGTTCTCTTTAACATGAGACTTAAACATAACTGGTGAAATGAAAGTGTACAGTAAGTATACGTACGTGAATATACCTCCAGGGATATAAATGTGACATTATTATTAAAAAACAGACAAGCGATACTTTATAAATATCATCTATCAATCTCTTTTTTTGCCACCTACAGTAAACAGATTTGGGTATTAAACCCAAATCTCCATGAAAACCTCTTCAAACAATGCCAAAACTGTTTCTCTGATCGATTTTCTCACAACAGCCGTGAGTCACACATGTCGGTGACACAACCCTAGTTTTATTACCGAATAAGGAAACGCGACGTGAAAAACGCACGTTAGACGACACCCTTACGAGTAATGGGACAGAAGTAGTAATAAAACGACCACATGGGGCCGACAATAATGACGCTATTTTCCTTCGAAGGTTACAATCTGTCATTGGTTTGATCTTACGTAACTATTTCAATATAACATTTTTCGGAGTTTAGTATTTAATTTAATCGAAGCATAAATAATTCCAATTTTAATTACCTAAAAAAATATGTACAGTTAGCGTCAAAAATATCGGGACGAGCGGACTGTTCAAAATGATCTCAACAACAAACAAAATTAATCTTTATCTCAATAGGACAAAGTGCTTGTCAAAATGACAGTTGTCGTGTACTGACTTAATATTAAATTTTCATAGTTGTTGAGATCATTTTTAATAGTCTGCTCGTCCCGATATTATTGACGCTGTCTGTACACTCTAAATCCCGCTACGCTTTTCGCGGTTAGTTAGTGGATGGGTGACTATCTAGGAGGGTAGTAAACCCGTCTCACCAAGTGATATCGTATTACCAGTAACTGAGATGTGGGGTCAGATAGGCTCCATGTAAAATACTGGTGTTCAATTGCATATGGTTAGATTGGAAGCTTACCCCAATATAGATGGGAAAAAACTAGGCAGGTGATGATGAAACTCTAACATAGTAAATGTGCCTATTTTTCTGAGCCACTAATTATCCCTATTGGACTATCCTAAAATACTAAATAGGTATTTTAGGACAGTAGTAATTATCTGCGACCAACTTAGACGTAGCGTGGTTGGTCACAATTCTAAACTAACCCGTTAGATGCGGTGGCTAGTTACTGCGACTGCCAAATTTGAGAAGAGACAAAAAATAAGTTAAAAAGAGGCACATTTATTTTTAAAAAGCTAACATCATTAGAGGTGAATTAGTTTTTAGAGGGTAATTTTATTATTTCTTTTTATATTTTTGACACTTCAAGGCTTTTTACTCTTTTTCTGTAAACTATGTGTGAGCTTAGATCCTAATATGATTATGTTCTTTATTTATTTGATTTTCATCAACGAGGCACTTTAAGCCAACCCGTTTGAAATTTTGACTGGCCTGTTACTCTAGTGGTTAGTGACCCTGACTGCTAAGACTGAGGTCGTGGGTTCGATTCCCACCCAGGACAAATCTTTGTGTTATGACCACAATCATTTGTTCTTTGTCTCGGTGTAATTTATCTATAATATGTATGTATTTAGAAATATATAAGTATGTTTATCAGTTATCTGGTTACCATAGTACAGGCTCTGCCTAATTTGGGATCAAATAACGTTGTGTTGGTTGTCCTAAGATATTATATATCTACCTATATATTAATACGTGAAGCGAAAACTTTGGATCCCTTTTTACAAAAATTGGGCGGACGGAGGAGTATGAAATTTCGCACACTTATAGTTTGTACAGAGAAGAAGTGACGAATGCTAATATTTTTTTTAATTATGCGTAAAAATACATTATTTTCAATAAATAACACGTTACACACACTACTATTCACTACCGTGTATTCAATACACACATGCACAAATCGAGTCTGTATTTGCTTTTAGTATTATTTGTCTATAGCCTTACTGAATGTCAAATATAATTATGGATTACGAAAGTTTATTGTTGAAATCTGTGGTCCAATCGAGAATGTTATGTCTTTAATATTTTGTGTCTATAGTCTTACTGAATGTCAAGTATATAACCATATTATTTTTTTATTTAGTTTTAATGGTTATGCATATAGATTTATTATTATGGTCGAATGTCGACCACTAGGCGACCACTAGTAATGTATTAATACGTGAAGCAAAAACTTTGCACATCGTTGTACGAACATTGTGCGAACGGCGGTGTATGAAATTTGGCACAATTAAAGTTTATTTGGAAAAATAGTGCTGAAAACTAATATTTGTATATATTAACGAATAATGGTCGAGTTTCGACCTCTGGGCGACCACTAGTTATTATTTAAATACTGACCCCTTTCGGTTATAGTAATGTAATTTCAGCTTCAGTGGATCAGTTCCAAGACCATTCTAAATGGTCTTTTATTTTTTGTGCATTATTTTCTATTTGCCATCGAAATTCTAGCTCATATCCTTTCTTTTTTACTCGCAGTCGTTCAATTTATTTTCAATTTCCTTCGTAGAATCAGTTAGCTATAGTGCGGTAACCTTTAGCGTTCAAACAAACAATTAAGGGCAGAAAAAACAATCAAATTTTAAGAAAACCTGCGTGACTGTACGTAGATTCAATTTTATTCGTGGAGAAAAATATTTCTTTATTGCTAAGGCTGGCTAGAGGTCGGCGGTTTTGCTGCTGGAGAGTTTGTTGCGTCACTTCTTCTTCCCAGCTAAAGCAGTAGGAAATAATGAAGGGCGGGTGTCTTGGGGGACTGTCTTATGTAATTTTGACGTTCGAAAAGTGCTGATCCTCAGCCTAATTTGAATAAATGAGTTTAAATTTAGATTTTTGATTTTGTTGTTGATATCAATTGCTCCATTTATCGATTCATTCGTGTTATTTTTAGATAATACGATTTTGTTAGACATTATTACCTATGTCCAGATTATATAAATGAAGCATAATTTAGCCATGTTCAGAGGATGAATGAAGGGTGACTTTAGAAAGGTCAAAAAGAGACCAAGAGAGGACGCCGAAGGAGGTCATAAATACTGTGAACTTATTAGTCTTCAGAAAGGTCAGGTGTGTAATACGTGCGTGCGTTGATACGTCTGAGGGCCAATGTTCATAATTAATAACGTTTAAAATCTAGTCCCAGTCTTATTTCAGAGACAATCAAATGTCAAAAATATGTAAATAATGTGTGGAAACACGAGGTATTTTTGTCAGATTGAGATCAGATGGTGAACGTTCTAATAATTACCAGAATTACCTCTGAGACGTATAAACGTCTTCCGGAGTCGCGAGATTTGTACGAAAGAGTTACCGTGACCCTGGCACATGGGCAACTGAAGGAACACGGGTGGGTTTGAGTTAGTAAAAGTCTGACACGCCCTTCCGCTCCACCCAGAGCGGGAGACGTCATTTGATGATTTCCCACAAAAAAAAAGCGTATGAACGTAAACTAGGTAAAATAAGTAGGTATATACAGATTGTATTTTTTTTTTTTTTTCAGTATGGGAAATCATCAAATGACTTCTCCCGCTCTGGGCGGAGCGGGAGGGCGTGTCAGACTTTTACTGACTAAAACCCACCCGTGTTCCATCAGTTGCCCATGTGCCAGGGTCACGGTATCTCTTTCGAACAATCACGCGACCCCGGCAGGCATCGGTCCTAGTAGACCCCTACACTGCTGCTGACATCTCTTTGAGGTGCGCGTGGAACACTGCGCGCCGTCGACCCGAGCTTGGTCCTTACCGGGCGGCGAGCTACCCATTGCTCGCCACCCGCAAGCTCGCGCCTACGGTGGCCGGGAGTCCGCTATTGACTCCCGACGCCCGGGGCGTCTCCTCTTGCGGCGGCTAGGGACGTGAGGGCGCAGAGACTGCCACTCCCTCACGCGCCCCGCCTCCTCCTTCGCGAGCATTACTGCTTCGCAGAAGGAGGTGACGGCTTCCCATTCCCTCTCGCTCCTGACCATGGCTCGCACCAGGGCCGGACGCGAGAGGTCGCCGCCGCCAATCGCCTCCACGAGGACACGGCGGTGCTCCGCCCAGGCAGGGCACACCTCCAACGTATGCTCCACCGTTTCCTCCTCGATCGATCGATCTCTCTCGTTTGATCCTCGTAATGGAAACACCCGGACGTATCCTCCCGCTTTATCCTGAACAGGAACCCACCGAAGCACCCATGCCCGTTGAGAACCTGCGTCAGGCGGAAGGTGAGGACGCCGTGACGCCTCTCTATCCACTCCTCAAAGAGGGGACTTACCGCCGCAATTGTGGCGTGCCCAATACAGATTGTATCAGGTAGTGGTTCTGTAGTTTCTGCCTACCTCCATGGAAAGAAGGCATGAGTTTATGTATGTACATTAGGCAAATAAATTAACACTAACTTTATGTCAGCTCACTCAAGGCCAATTTTTATGCGAATCAGTCCGATATCATAAAAATAATTATGTTCAAAGGAAGGTAGTTAATGACATAAAGATGATGCCTTTAAAAACAAAATCGACGGGTAAGTCGCGAAAGGGTCACAGTTTAACAATAATGTTATCACGTCCTTTATTATTATGAAGGACATTGTTAATCCGAACATATTACAGGGAATATTAAGTACCAACGGACAACGCAATTAACTTCTTGCTACACTTAACAATATAATTATATTTTAGACTAGTTTTTGCCAGTGGCTTCCCACGCGTTTAGATCGAAAATCATCTCACAGGAACGTACTATCGAGATAAACAGTATAATATGTGTTAATCCAGGTTATAAAAGTTCTATATGCAGAATTTTATCCGAATACGTTCAGCCGTTTTAGCGTGATTCAGTAACAAACATCCAAACATACAAATCTCTGACATCTCATAAATAATAAGTTATAGTATTACTAGGAGAAATCAATACATTTTCTGTACATTAAACAGTTCATTAGCAGTAATATCAATCTCTATAGACTATTGGCAACAACGTTGCTTCAAGTGTAATTGGCTACATTTGAATACCAGTATGTAATGCGAGTGCCGACCTGACCTCTATCACCCAGTGGGTAACACAATACCCCTTAGTATATGACTTATTGTTGACAGACTTTTGGGCCTCAAACTCCCCGAAGACTGTTAAAAATCTTCGAAGAAAAGCTGAAAATAGTAGCTTAAATTGTTTTCTAATGCACACTGCACAGGCGGGTCTCGATATGAATTGATGGTCTACGAACCGACCGCGGCTAGCATAGTTTAACCTTCGACTGAACCATGCAGTTGTTATCTATTAGCCATAAGTCCTTCCAGTTTACTGGTATAACCCTCTAAAAAACTGCCTTCGCCCAAGTATTTACAATTTCACTCAACCGCACGCCAAAAAAAATTAAGAAAAAAGAACGAGCCGCTGAAATATTATCCTCAGACATTAAATTTTAACTACAGCCCACAATTCTCGTTAGACCAACAATAACAATTCATAGTAACCAACGATCATTTAATTTAGAACAACCGCGATTCGACCGCCGAGCTCTAGCGAGCCTTACGGTTACACTAATGACCTAGCGACTAATCATTCATTTTCATAGTAAGTAATGAAATTTAGATTTACCAAAACATTTGCAATATACATTTACATTTTAAAATAAACATTAATAAAATATATAGGTACATAAAATATTAAATTAATTTATATTGAATACAGATATTTAAGTAAAGAATATAAAAAAATGAATACTTAAATAATTCTCATAATTTATTAAAATAAATGTATATGGTATATATACTTATAATAATTAATCTAATTGAGTACATAATAAAAGTGAAAACTTGTAAGAATTTAATAATAATAATATAATCTCGTGCAAATATATATAATTAACAACTGATATGTTATATCTATCTACACGAACATAATAATAATATGTATACAATATAATTATATACCAAATGAAAGACAGTAAATGAGCATACTGATTTAATTAAATTGTAACTCAGCCCTCTTCCTCTCTCCTAATTCTTGCGTGCCCGACAGGGTCCATATTTGATCTTGTACCATTTTATTTTTAACCATCTGTGTAACATATGGAATGCAATAAAGAATTGAGTATTGACTATTGAGTATTGCATAAAATTATTAATTTAACGATATCTTTTAGGGTGTTAGTATTGATACTCAATTTGAATTAATAAAGCGGCTTGTCAAGGCTTATTGGGAGTTATGTTTCAATGAAACTGGTGAATTTAATGCGTGTATTTTATTTTTATGTATAGTCGGTTTTGTGACATAATTGTTTTATTCTTGTAAGCCCTTATTATGACATTTTAGCTTTTGCCCCCGGCTGGAGGATGTCGATATTTATTTTAAGGGGCCGTACTACTTGGAACGGAAAAAATAGTATCTTCATCATCACCATCATTTCAACCGAATCACGTTCACTGCTGAACATAGGCTTCCCCCAAGCACCGCCACTTTGACCGGTTTTGTGCTTCCTTGTAAAGGAATAAAAATAAAAGTATCGTATGTCCTTAAATATAACTGGCGAAATGTGGCTGTACTATAGGCACACCTCCGCCCAACAATATCGAGGATTTTTCGTGTCGGTGGCAAAAATATACAGTTCAGAACATAAAAACCCTGCTCCTTTTTTTAAGTAGGTTAAAAAAAGGTTTTGCCCGCGAAATCATCTGCATGGACTTAACAATTGATAGACGACATTGTACGATGTTTTTTTTTCCGCCAGTACGTGTTAATTTTGGGCACTGTAACTCTTGAGCAACCGAATTCGAATCCGTTGAACCCTTTTTGCGTCACTGAGTAACAAACATCACAACTTCTAAAAATCGAAACATATTTTTTTACATTTATAAACACACACGAAAAATTTCATCGTAAATCAGTGCTCGACTGATTTACGATGAATTTTTTAGGTTTAAGAAGATTTCAGTGACGACACAGAAGAATTTTATAAACGCCAAACCATTTAAAACCATTTCCCCATTATTTCCCCATAAACCCCATTTCTTCCCGTGGGTGTCGTAAAAGGCGACTAAGGGACTTACTAGAGAATGGGCAGCAGCGTTCTCTATGCATTTTACCACCATACTGCGATCGCCAACCCGCCTGCCAAGCGTGGCGATTATGGCAAAGCCCCCCAAATTGGGGGAGGCCTAAGTCCAGCAGTGGACGTCGTACGGCTGAAACGACGAAACCATTTAAAGATACGTACCGACATAAACTCAGGCCTTCTTTGGGAAAAGGTAGAATCTACAGAATACCAACTGATACGATACATAGTCATTTTGCTTCGTTTACATGAATTCTTTACTGGAAATGTGGACACGATTTTTTGAATCTTTTAATGAAATTGTGTGTGTTTTATAAAATACTGTGTGTTAAATTGGTTTCATTTCAAAGCACATTTAATCTCTGTTTACTGTCTATTACCCAATAAAAAACCATACTAGTATTGCGTATAATTTAAATGATCTTCCGTTCGCACTTTAGGTCTTATAAAATCTCACACATTTGCCATTTATACTTCAGCAAAGTTCCGTGCCCGCAATAAAAATATCACCAATTACATTTTGAATGTGGCCCTCATAACGACACGCACTTGACCGCTTTTAACACTACACTTCAAACCTTAAATTACAGCCCGTCCCTCGGGAAACATTGCAGTTTAAAATGCTTTGTATGTGTTTGAATATTTTAGTAGCAACTACCTCGTGAGCGAGCCAATCAGCGAGCCCCATTCCATGTGTGGGTTAACACCGTGAAATATTTTAGTGTTTGCGAATTTGAAGGTTACGTAAGTGGGTGAATTTGTTTTTCTTACAATGCCGGTTTTGTTTTAGTGTCGTTGTTATACGCGAATGCGTGTGACGCAATGAATTTTGAAATGTGTGATGTTGTGTAATTTCCCCTGACTGTTTACCTGGGTTGTAAACGTAAATCACTGTTATGTAAGTTTCTACCGTTGCTGCTATTTGTACGCGGTCCGTTTGTTCACTAATTTCAATATGTGATCAAGGAACGGTAGTGTTAATTAAGTGATAACGTGTTCTGTTGTTATATTTCCATAATGTTGTAGTAATACTATTCGAAAATTGGATATCGGCAACGGTTTTACTTTTAATGTTCTAAGTTCAGTTTTCAATAGGGCTTGTTCAAATTTAAACTTGCCCACTCTCTGAAATAGGGTCGTTATACCCTCCTTCATGAAACTGTAAGATGACAAGATACCCGAGATCACTTCAGGGAATACAAAGGTCTCAGTTAGGTCTTACATCCTTATACATAAAATGTATAGGAGCTATAGTATCCTCAAGTCGACCATTTCTGAAGGCAATATCGTAAACAACGTCTTCAGCCGCAGATGTATTACACCCTTACACATTGCCTTCATCAAAATTGCCAACATCATCTCCCAAAGCCGTTTCAAAACTGACAAATTAAATTTCTATCCCCATATAAATTCCATAAACAAATTATTCGGTAATTTCACAACAATTCTCATATCTTACTCTGCGGAGGCTCACAAAAGGCGTTTAAACAGAATTGCTTCCATACATCATAGACGTTCGGGTGAGGACACGTTGGTGGCTAAGCGAGAGCAAGACTGCAGCCAAACGAGGTATAAATTACGGTAGATAAGTAAGATTAATGGCCACTTACAAGAAAATGAACTTTAAGTGGCCGTAGAGTCTAATATTGACATCGCTTTTGGTGCAATTCTTCATTGTAATGTGTCGTTTTTATTCTTCATTGTAATCACTATCTAAATTAAAAATTACATAATGTCATATAGTTACTAAGGTATTATTTATTTAGGTTATATTTTTTTTTCCAGCGACAATAGACCCTTAGCCTTTTAGATATTCTTTTTTTTGTATCATAATCATCATAAGACATCATCTTTATACTGAATACACTGCATATACAATAAAATGTTCTTCTTCTCACTCTACGATGTCATCTCTGGATAGAACCTCACTCATTTCGCGCTCATCTTCTTCCATAGCACCACCTTTGCGGTGCCGTGCATCGATTCAATTATCCATATATCTTGAAGGTATGGAATATGTGTTGGTCTGAAGGTATTTTTATTCTCTTTTGCTATCAAATATGGGCTGATAGGTTTTCTGTCTGTTTCCGTCAGGATATTGTTTGCCATTGTTATTGTATGTTGTATTTCATTTGCCACGTTGTCTACAGAATTTCTACGAGCTGAATTTTGATCTGCATTGTGTGGATTTGAATGTATCGTTAACGTTTCCAGACCGTATATCAGTAAAACTTCTACTGTGTTTCATGCAATGTCAAATGGCATAAAATGAGAATATTTTTGGAAACAATTTTTAGAATCTCTTCTGGTGGAAAAGTTTTCATTGTAAATAATGTAACTATACTTATTAAGGAACTGGAAACGAGCGTTCAAAGAAGCTTATTATTTTGCTGTTATTTCATAAAGCTTTTTTCAATTAAAAAAGATGTTCATATTTTTTTCCAGAACTCAATAAGTATCGGCACTTTACAAAAGAATTAAGAGGAAAAGAACCTTAATTAAACACTTACTAGGGTACACTTTCACCTTTTATACATTTTACTCTGAAGTAGATTAAAACGTGACAAACTTAGAAATGCCAAGGGAAGGTAAGGTAAAGAAAGAAAGTCTTAAGGAAAAAAAAAACGGGGAAAATTAAAAACTTCAAAACAATTGATTGCCATAACCTCGTTCTTTTGGTGTTTCTCGCGTCTCTTAGTAAAATACCGGAAAAAATATTGTTTCTAATTTATTTTACCTGTACTTCGGAGTCACGTTGGTTGCTACTTGAATTTTTTTTCCTGGTTCGTTATTATTTTTGATGAGCAGGTGGGGTAAAACGTGGGGAATTTTTAATGATGTTAGTTAAAGGTAATAAAGACTGGGGGAGTATTTGATACCTGCACGTGGTGTGTTTTGGTGGGTTTGGTGGTGTGAAGTAAAGCTTTTTAGCTACTAAAATATCATCATTATTTCAGCCAAAAGACGTCCACTGCTGGACATAGGCCTCCCTCAAGCACCGCCACTTCGACCTGTTCTGTGCTTTTCGCATCCAACGTATTCCTGAGGCCTTTACCAGGTCATCGGTTCATCTTGTGGTCTTTCCAACGCTACGTCTTCCAGTACGCGGTCGCCAATCCAGAACCTTCCGACCCCGTCGGCCATCTGTTCTGCAAGCAATGTGCCCTGCCCACTGCCACTTAAGTTTGGCCAAATTATACTAAAGTTTAAACGAATTTCTAACCGAGTAAGCTATTAAGCTAATTTCTAACCGTCTAGGTGCTGCCCGCAGCTTTGCCTGCGTATATGTCGGGAATTATCCCACAGGAAAGTGATACAGGGACAAAAATTACCCTATAGTACTCACTCTTTATAACATTTGCTATCTGCCAGAAGTTTCATCAAAATTGATCTAGCCGTTTCAGACGTTAGCTAGAAGAAACAAAAAGAAAAAAGAAAATTTTGAAAGTACTAAATATCAATTTAGTAAAAAGCTGTCTGCCGCACTTTAATTTATTTAGACAAGATCAAACAGTCGTTAGACATGGTTTGATACGATAATCATACTACACATACAGACATTTATACCGCTATACTAATATTTTTAAAGCGAAAGTAACTTTGTCTGTCCGTCACATATAAGGTAATAGAAAAAATACCCAAACAAAGTCAGTCACATTTATATGAGACCAACCCGTAAGTATTTAGATTTTGCCCTATCCACTAAAAATAATTTATGAAATTGACTTACAATTCGATGGCAGCAAAGTAGAAACGGACATCTATATTTTGATGAAAATGCTTTTTTTACAAAAATGAGCTTTCAATCTATCTATAAGTTTGTAATAAAATTATTTTCAAATTTCAAAATAATGAAGAAAGTCTGGCACGTTAATGAAGACATCTACAGTTGATTTAAAAAAAAAACATCGCAGTGGAAACGGACATTTGAATTTGTTCGCATTAACTTCAGAGCTTTGACAGATGAATTTATTGATAATGTATAGAATGTTAAATGCAAAGTAAATAAAGAATCTACAAAATTTCGTCAAAAAAGAGGAATACTGTTTACATGCTGCTTAGATTTTCTGTAAATATCCTTAAAAGTATTACTGGAGATTATTATTTTAATTTATTAGATATTTTAAATGTAATGGGCGCTTTTTATTACAACGTATAAACGGATATCAGGCAGATGTCTTCTTCTACGTCAAAGTATTAAGAGTAAAAAAAGACATCTACATTATTTCAGTAAAACAACGACATAGCGATAAAATCCTGTAAAATTGCGATTTTGTAGATATCCGTTTCTACTTTGCTGCCATCAAATTGCTAGTGATATCGCTGAATATGCATGAAAAAAATTAAACAAAAATAAGGATAAATTGAGAACCTCCTCCATTTTGAAGTCGGTTACTAAAATAAAACTTACACCACGCTTGAATTTTATAGATAAATATAAACCAGCCCGGCTAAGTAGGCCGAAGGTATCTAAGTAAGTTATTAACGATGTTGTGACCGTAGTGGTGGACTAGAATAGACTAGAAACATGTGGAGACACTACATTATGCAATGTGTTCCCATCGCGGGAGCATGTTGACAGCATAGTAATTACAGGCCCAGCTCTAAATAGTTAAATAAAGTGGTGTAGTCAAGTAAAAGTAATTAACAATAAAACATACAAACTCGTGCCGCCTTCCTATGGAGGTCGGCAGAAACTATAGACCATCATCTGTTACGAACCTTACATACTTTTGACTCGTTTAATTTTTAATAGCTAAAATGATATTGAATAATTACTTGTTTTTGTTACACAACCAGAATGGTGCCGGACGTAAAAAATAGCGAAATGAAAGCATTACTGACCGTGAGTGTCACAAAAATCGGCTAAGGGACTTACTAGAGAATGGGCAGCAGCGTTCTCTATGCATTTTACCACCATACTACGTGTTCGACGCCAAGCCAAGGCCCTGGCCATAGGATTTAATGAGCGCAGTGGAAGCATGATGGTAGGCCTTGGGCAAGAGTGGAGTACGAACTGTCCGCCGTGCGCGGAGCTGATTAATACAAATATTCAATCACTCACCTGGTTGAGGTAAACTGGTTCTGGAACCTACCTGGATTTATGTATGTAAATGAGTGTACATTGTATTGTGTAGTGACGCTGTAAGTATTCCAGGATCCCAGGCCGCTACAAAACGCTAGAGATTTTCTCAGCATGCGGTTCACAATGAATCACTATCACCTCAAACTATTTCAATCAAATTCCAAAATAAACCCGTTCTATTTCGTCAAAAGGGGTTGGTTACACACAAAACAATTAGATCACGACAAATTGTCCACAAAACGATCGATTCAAGAAGATTAATACCAACAAGGGTCGCAAGGCAAATTGCAACGACCATCCATTTTTCAAAGACCAAAACAAGTGTCAAAATCAAAATGACAAGTGACAGATGTCACTCCGTTTCACGTCATGATGCGTAGGCGCACAGAGTAAACAAGTCAAAGTGTCCGTCTGTTGTCACGGGACGAAACACTACGATCGCCTGCCTTTCAAGCGTAGCGATTATGGCAATCACCTCCCAAATTGCGAAGGTCTATGTCCATACGTCGTATTCGGCTAAAGTGAGGGTGATGTAGACCAAAGTTGGTAGCCCTACAAAATATCGATGACGACAATGTCGGTTATGCATTTTTACCAATATTCACTTTTTTATATAAATCGATGGTCCCTATTAACAATGTCGGTTCCACAAAACTACTACTGTCCAGTAGAGCAGTTCAAAGTTTGTTTTGGCGATAAAAAAATATAAGACTGTGTATGTTCAAATTTGCACTGATCGTTTTATGTATTGTTAAAAAGTGAATATTGGTAAAAATGCATAACCGACATTGTTAATAGGGACCATCGATGTATTAGAAATATAGAAACTTTAATAAGCCTTAGGCTATCTTGAAAGCCAATTTAGTTTCAAATGTTTTGATCAATTATGTTAAATTTTAGATAGGTAATGTGGATAAAAGACTTGAGAGAACTTGAATTGGAATCCAATTGACACTAAAAGGTCAAAAGCCCATATTTCTTCAACAATTAAGATTCCTCACACTCTTCTGTCCCAAATAAAAGACCTTTTTAAGTCTACTTCGTACCTACCTTTCCAAGGTTTTTTTTTTTTACGTTCGGGCCTTACCTTCGTCAAGTTTATTGGGAATCTTTATTGGAAGAAGCTGCTATAAAAAAGGTATTAATTTTTAATACAGAAATTGGCGTTTTTACTGATGAAAAATTTCTCGTCTAGATTTTTGCCTACGTCTAAGGCAATATTAGAATCTGTGACATTTTTTTGTAAGTGCGAAACGCTTCGGATAGGATGAGCAACAAAAGATTGGTATTAAAAGTCTTCGGAGTATATGCAAGCATTTATTTATTGGTTACTGCTAGAAATCATTACCATTCATGTCATGCACCCAATCACAGACATACCTTGGCACTCGTTGATTTAAACTTGACATCACACGGGCTCCTCTTTAATATCACAAACTGGTTATTAATTAACTGAAAATTACTCAGTCCAATAAACAATGACTATTCTAAACCGTCTTTCAACAGTCCTAATTCTTAGACAAATAACGTTTCAAAGCATAAAACACATTCTCACTCCTATCGCTTCAATTACATTTAACATTAATACAAACGTCAGACGAACATTGGCTAACAATTTGACAAAGATGTATTACATCGATCCATTAGTTCATGTTTAGTTCCAACTATTTTGAATAGAACGCGCAAAGGTCATCGTGTCATACAATGTCCTTTACAAAGAGATTTTTTTGGAAATGACATCTCGCATGTGAACCTATGAGGAATTCAGAGTTGACAAACTTCGGCCGCTTTTCAGAAGTGGGAAGAGGCCTGTCGGTACCGGCTGTGATTCGTTCTATGGTCGGCAGTGCAGCGCCCTAGTACGCGTTGATCTTCTTCTGCGAAAACGTCATGTCGCAGAAGGAGGCAGCGGAAATAGAGAGAGAGAGAGAGATTCCGAGTACCCTCCAGGTACCAGGCGTTGGCAGGGGGCAAATAATTTTGATAATCCAGCCCACTTAAATGGGTCCAGAATGGCGGACTCAGAGACACACCCCTATCATATAAGACCCGAGGTGGTGAAGCGTAATGTCCCACGCATGACACTCTTTGGAACCGCAAAGAGTGTCATGCGTGGGACATTATTTTAGTCAGTAAAAGTCTGACAGACCCCTCCGCCCACCTCAGGACGGAGGACATCCATGAGGATTTCTACCGCGTTACTAAAAAAATAAGGCAGCACTTGTTGAGATAACTGTTTGATTCGCAGCTCATTTTTGTAACGTTATACCCGCATCAACGGTGCGTGAATAAACAGTGGTCTACGTTGGCCCTAAGAGTTAGTCAGCTTAAATCTGAATAATATATCCCAGAGTAAAAATATTGTTCAAAGTAATTTGTGTAGCTTCGATTAAATTAAGAGTAATATTCATCATATTGTTTAAGTTTCGAGAGTCTGTGATGTTAGTTTAATTGTATTAGCGTTGATATCATTGTTGCTAATTGGTTCTGTAGCCTGGAGTGTAATTACATAGAGAAATTTAGAACCTAAATTTATATTAAAGGGTTTGTGCAAAATATTGATGAAAGGGTTCTCTGAATTGCGGTTTAATAAAACCCAATCTGTTATATTTGTGGATTTAGTATTTTTATCTTAATTTCGTCTCGTTTTTAAATTTGGAAGACATTTCGTTTGTGTCAGACGAACGAAAACATAAGTTTAAAGTAATAGTTTAAAAAACAAAAAAAAAACACGCTTCTGTAGAAAACCAAACTTAAAAGTAGAAAATAATGGAAAAAGCGTGGGGTGCTTGATATCTATTAAAAAATACCTCAAAAAACGAGACGAAAGTAAGATCAAAATACAAAATCCACAATTATAACAGATTGGGTAAATTGGAGTTTTTTAAAATATTATTTATTTTCAATTTTTAGGGTGTTTCGAATTTTGTGACGTATGTCAGCGTAGTTTTTGAATTTTGTTACATATGTCAGCGTAGTTTTCGAAGACAGTATTTTTTTACTATCCTGGTAACCTTGGCAAGGATAATGGCACAAATTTATGAAATTATTGTATTGTCATCAATCCTCGATAAGTCTACCAAGTTTAAATGAAATCTGACCGTTCGAACCGTTCTGACCGGTCAAAATCGAGTCCAAAGGAGTCGATTACAAACATAAAAGGTGAAGCCAATAAAAGTGAGTTAAAACAATACAAACAATACTATTTAATGTATAGTCAAATTATAGCAGAACTAGCTGCGCACTGCGGTTTTACCCGCGTTAATCTTAGTCCCGTAGGAATATCTGGACAAAAAGTATCCTGTGTCCTAATCCAAGTCCATCCCATACTTCATTCCAATTCGTTTAGTCCCTTTTAGCGTAACAAACAAGCATACGTACAAAAAACTAAAACGTTTTTCTTTATATCCACAGACGTGATGGAACGATATCAAAACGAAACTTAATCAAAATAAAATGATCTGAATACGCATTTTGTGTCTGAGAGCGTCACTAACTGAGTTAGGTACTTGAAATATCAGTTTACAAATCTGTTTTTATTTTTTATTTGAACTTCATTTTCTTTAACCACCTTAAAAAAGAAGGAGGTTCTCAATTCGACTGTATTTTTTTATGTTTGTTAGCTCATAACTTTTGACTGGGTGAACCGATATTGATGATTCTTTTTTTATTAGAAAGCTGGTGCTTTTCGTTTGATTCAGGATCCATATTATTTATTTATTTATTTATTTATTTATTTAGGTTAGCCAACAATTGTTAACACAATACATTAAATATAATTTCGATAATGGTACATTCTTAAGTGCAACAATTAATTATAGGCTAACACTGCATGCACCATTTATGGTTTTACATATTATTACAAGGACAAAAAGGATATTTACTATTAAAATTATGCAACATTTTTTGGTAATTCATGCGTAACAATAATACAATAACAAAAAAAAATTAATAATAAATAATTGAACAAATAACAGAATGATAAAATTAACAAATAGAAATAAATTAAGTCTCATTATTAAATTCAAATGCATAGGATTAAATTAAATACAGATAAAATAGAGTATTAAATTAAAATTAAAATAAACATTCAGTGGCGACGTTATTGGTTGACAGTAAAGTGTTCAACCACAATTTTATAATATTTTCCGATGCTGTCATGGTGTATGTCAGTGCGATCACTGCAGCTGTTCAAGTTTTTACATAGGCGAGAGATCGGTGAGTTAGCACCCAGAACCGTTCTGCGCAATGGTGGGTACAATGGTGTTATGGGGTTTCGCGGATAGCGGGCTGGGGCACGGAACTTTAGGAGACTCAGTAGGTTTGGACAGTCTATTTTATTTCTAAGCAACTTATAGATAAATAAGGCATCGGTAACTTCTCTTCGAGTAGTTAACGACTGCATCTTAAAATACTTGAGACGAGAATGATATGAGAGTAGCTGTTTACTTTTACCCCTAGAAAACGCGAGGTGCCATAGAAACCGTTTCTGAACTCTTTCTAAGAGTAATTTATGCGTGGCGTAATGTGGTCTCCATACAACACTGCAATACTCCAATACGCTTCGTACGAGGCTATAGTATAGCATTATTTTAGTACTGACCTGTTTAAAGCCCCTGGTGTTTCTAAGCACAAAGCCTAACATCTTCGATGCTTTCTTAGTGACGTTCTCGATGTGGGGAACAAAAGTTACTTTTTTATCGAACAGTACTCCCAGATCTCTGATTGCATCCACTTCTTGAATTTTCTCGCTACCTATGAAGTACTCTGAGTGTATGGGGTGAGACTTTCTTGAAAATGACAGATGGTAACATTTTCTTAAATTAAGTTCCATTTTGTTAGTCTCACACCATTCAACAACTCTGTTTAGATCATCTTGAAGAAGTGCAACATCGGCCGGAGATTCGATTCTCCGCGCAAACTTTAGGTCATCAGCGTACAGAAAACACTCGGAAAAGTAAAAGCAGTGGGGAAGATCATTTATAAATATAATAAATAATATAGGAGCCAGATGGGATCCCTGTGGGGCACCGGAAGTCATACAATAGTTTTTGGCAGATCGAAAACCGTTGACAACAACATAAAATTCTCGCTTTGACAGGTATGATGCTAGCCATTTCAATAAGGGTCCAGTAATACCATACATGGCCAGTTTGCGGATTAGTAAGGCATGAGAAATTTTATCGAAAGCCTTACTGAAATCAGTGTACAACACATCATATTGTTTGTTAGAGTCAATAGATTCTACTAGAGACTCCGAAAAAGACACTAAATTTGTGGCAGTGGACCTTGAGGCAACAAAACCGTGTTGGTGTTCGCTAATATACAGTTTGAAATGCTGTTGGATATGTGGACAGATCATGGACTCAAAAATCTTGGCGAACGTGGAGAGAATTGCGATAGGCCGATAATTAGAAATATTATCTTTTTTGTCCGATTTGTACACAGGAACAACCTTGGCCTTTTTCCACTCGGATGGAAAGGTTCCTGTGGCTAGCGACACTTTAAATATTTTTAATAGTGGGGTAACCAAGGCTGGTGCACAGGCAGAAATAAATAAAGGTGGGATCCCATCAGGACCTGCTCCTTTCCTGGTATTAATACTTCGTAGCTTTTTGAACAAGGAATCACTATCCAATTCTGGTATTGTTAGGCACTGGCTACTCGTTTCTAATCTGTGAAGGAAACTAGAGTCAGTATTGAATTCTGTGCCATGATCACGGGTGTAGACTGATGCGAAACAGTTGCCAAAAAGATCACAAATATCCGGGCCATTTGATGTGATAGTTTCTCCGTCAGTCATTGTTAGTGGATAGGCACTAGAGCCACCGCGCTTAGCCTTTACATGGGTCCAGAATAATTTTGGATTTTCTTTGATTTCTGACTCTAAGTTTTCCATATATGAGTTGTACAAATATTTACCCAGGTTCTGACAACGTTTAGTAATTAATTTTAGTTCTAGTTCATCTAAAGGGTTTTTATATTTCCTAAATCGCAATCTTAACTTATTTTTCTCTTTGAGTGCTTTTATTATATTTTTGTTGAACCATGGGGGGTAGCGGCACGCCATTGTCTTACAATTTGGGACATATGTATTTATTGCAGTGTTTAATACTTCATAGAACTCTTTTAACATTCTATCTACGTCATTACTGTTCGCAAATTGTTGAAGCCAGTCATGTTCATTTATATAGTTTGAAATATGTTCGTAATTTGCCTTATAAAAGTTTTTTTTCATATTGAGCTTATTGTATGGAAGATTGGATTCTTTTGACAACGATATGTTCAGATCAAGCGGAGGATGTAGTTTATCAACAGCGATTAAAGAGCAGCTGGATTCACTAACGGTGCACGAAGATATTGTTGACAAAACTAGATCCAAAATGCGAGCAGAACAGTTTTTGACGAGGTTGTATTGAGTGAGTCTACTAACGTTCATAAATTCAATTAATCTTAAACAAGTGTTAGGCAGTGAACCGTTAATGGCACCAGGAGA
Source organism: Aporophyla lueneburgensis (assembly GCA_932294355.1). Classification (NCBI taxonomy): domain Eukaryota; kingdom Metazoa; phylum Arthropoda; class Insecta; order Lepidoptera; family Noctuidae; genus Aporophyla; species Aporophyla lueneburgensis. The sequence continues at coordinate 30,958,182 of OW028737.1, read as the reverse complement.
CCAATTTATTTTGCCCAAATTGAAATCCCCAATTATAATAATTGGAATATTGGTTGTCTCGAATACGTTATTACAATGTTCAATGAAGTGCTCCATTGTTGGAAGACTTACAGGTGGAGGAAGATAGACTGCACAGAGAGCTAACTGTCGTGATTTATGTACAGTAGAAATATCAATGGTTACCCAAAGATCTTCACATTTACTATGCCAATTTTCGATGCGCTTTGAACAGATTTTGGTTGAGACGGCAATGAGGACGCCGCCTCCATCTTTATTAGGATGGAAGCCTGTTGTCTCTCTGTCCCTCCTGTAAACCACATACCTATCATCAAACAACTCACTACTAAGTACACTACTATTTAGCCAGGTTTCAGTTAAGATCAAAACATCGTAATCCATACAGCAAAGGTTACAGTAAAAAGTGTTAGTTTTAGTTCTCAAACCTCTACAATTTTGATAATATATAGTTAAATTGTTGAATTTTAAAACAAAGTTAGGTACTAATATATGCTACAACAATAACATGAAACTAATTATTATTTGATTTTATCTAAGCTATTAATATTTTTGATTAGTATGTATTCTGAGCCGTCAACTTTTCTCACAAATATTTTACCATTTCTGACCCAAACGTACTTGTAGTGCATTTCCTTTGCCTTAATCCTAGCCGCAGCATGAAGAGTCTTGTTGGCGGGTGAAAGATGTTCAACAACATATACTGGTGCCTTCTGACCGTCAAATCCAAGGTGTCCGCAGTTAAGTTTATTCTGCTGGTTGTTTTGGTTGAATTTGATAACGGACGCTAGCAGTTGGTCGCGCAGCCTAGGTGATGCCAACTGAACCACTATGGTTTTAGGACGGGTACTGGATGGATTGGTTTTCGCAACTCGCGTACAATTCAATATGTCTTTTTCTTGAATATCACAGTTGACTGCTTTCCCGAGTTGGGTCACAATAGTGTATACATTCTCATTTTTTGTTTCAGGCATACATTGCACCTCAAGATTACTAGATCGAGTTTGTTGCTCTAAGTTATTAATTCGCACACTCATATTCACCATACTTGTTTTCAGTTCCGTGTTCTCTGTTTCTAGCCTCTTTATGGTTTCGTTTGATGCCTTCATATTAATCTCAAAGTCTTCAAATTGTTTGTTGATGAATTGCATAGACATAACCATCTCCTTAATTTCTTCTTTAACTGTTTCCAGTTCAATGTTCATTGTGCTGACTAAGTTTTGATTGAACTGTGTCAACATATCACTGAATTCTGCCTTAATTATCTCTTGGATAATAGACCGCATATCTTCTGTATTACATAAAGGTGATGGCGGAGATGGAGAACCACTAGCCTGCCTCTTATTCCGTCTATTCGTGGACACATTACGGTTAGGGGTCGAGTCGTTTTTAAAGATCTTAGATCGTTCCGCTTCACTGGCCATGATGATAAATAAACAAAAACCAGACTTAAAAAATTCAATTGATATATTATCCTCCCAGAGGCAGTGTTAATTAGGTAGAAAACACTGCGCCGTCTTCGATAAGTAATCTTTGGTGCGAGCGGTCGCATGCGTCACTGAGCGCGCGCGCACGCCGTTATGATACTTATGAGAGCTGCGTAACCACGAGAGTAGCTTGCGCTGTGCGTAAAAAGTCAAGTCATGCACTCACCGGTTGGCTAGCCGTTATTTAAGTTTTTTTAACAGTTCACACCACAAATCGTTTAATTTACACACTTTTATATTATTTTAAATTTGAAAAACACTTGTTAACGGAGTATGATATCACTTGGAGTGGTTATAATAGCAAAACGACTCCAGATTTAATTTTTATTTGTATTTAACCAAAGAGCAAATTCACACGTGTATTTACCATTCGGTCGCTAGGTCAAAGATGAATATATGAAAACTATATAAGTCTTAAATTTGCATTAAGTATTTGCACGACAAATGAACGAATAACGCGATTAGATTAGTGCGGGGTACATACCATAACTAAAAAGTTTAAAATAAAAACTTTTTACAAAAAAATTACGACCGACTTCCTTAAAAAAAACACTACAAAGTGAAAACTAACTTTAATTTCGAAAGTCGGTGGCAAAAAACCTTAAATACAGATCCTAAGACACCGACTTCTGAAATTAAAGTTATTTTTCACTTTATGGTGTTTTTTTTTCAAGGAAGTCGATTATTATTTTTTCGTACCACTTGCTCAAAAAAGTGACATTCTATGCCATAAAAAGCTAACATAACAATAGTCATTTTTAATCTGTTAAAAACAGGGAAAGAAAATTGTACTGAATTTCATTCATCCTCTAGGGAGAATGTGATTTAAATTTGGAATACTTACCGAAATTTATACTGAACTACATCTGTGTTTACACCATTGAGTTTGTATTTAAAGCATTATACATCTTTTTGAAAAAGGAATACGCATTTATTATGCAGTTATGATTATAAAATAAAATTACGAGATCCGACGAGGCCGTATGATCTTGATGCCTTTGCTTTTCCGACAAAAAATATTAGTCTAGGAATTTGCCGCGTTTTTGTTTTCTTCAAATACATAAACGTTAAGTTTATTTTTACTTTTAGTTGTCATTATTTTTAATAAATGCTTATCTCATATTATTATTGTGTTCATTTTTTCGCAAATGGTACGGAAAGTAGAGTATTTTCCTCGGTGATAAAGCTGTCTTAGTCTTGGGTGAACTTAAATCCCTCGCTACACTCAGGACTCGTCTTAAATCCCTCGCTTCGCTCGTGATTTAAGTTTTTAACACCCTCGCTACGCTCGGGAGTAAATCTCTAGTCCTTCGTTACGCTCGCGATTTAAATCGTCACCCGCGACAGAAGACACTGCTTTATCCCCTTGGTTAATAATCTACTATTATTTTGTAAAAGTTTTTTTGTTTTATCGTGTATCGTTACCTTGACGGGTGTATCACACGTGATCATCCTTGTAGTTATGCTAGCTGATTCAACTCGGACTTGTTTGAACTATCAGTAGGATGCTTCAATAAACAGCGATTTCATTTCAAAACAAGCTGCGTACCTTGGTTATACCCACCTAATTTACGGTCCCGTTGAAATATTGGGATTAACAGTACCTTATGTCCTAAGCCATATCCCGGTACAAAATTTGATGTAAATCTGATCATTCGTTTTAGGGTGAAAGAATAACAAACAAAAATCAATTCTATTCTCTTTATTAATCGTTGGGCCTATCATCACTTCAGTTGAATGACGTCCACTGCTAGACATAAGCCTCCCAAGAGGCGAATTTGCTATAATCGCCACTACAGGCGGGTTCTTCAATCTCAGTATTGTGATAAAATGCACAGAAAATGCGCTTGCCGCTGCCCATTTTTTAGTAAGTCCCTTAGTCGCCTTTTAAAGGACTTACTAGACTAAAGGACTTACTAGAGACGACTCACGGGGTGGGTGTGGACCCACGGGAAGAACTGGATTCATCAGCAGCCTATAATGTTCCCACTGCTGGGACACAGGCCTCATCTCGGTGAGAGGGAGCGGGCCATAATCCACCACGCGGGCCCACTTCGGGTTTGTCTGGCAAGAGCTAAATTGGTGCTATTCTTTACGTCTGACACCAGACGGAACGTTTGGTCTACAACTATCCACAAATACCCTTAATCTAGGCAACAGAAAGAGAGGAAAACTATGGTCAGCTTCAACAACAAACGAACAAACATAGAAAGTTGTTCGTTGTAAAATTCACGTAAAATAAGTGACTGTCGAAACTAGCGCCCGTATGTGTGGTTTATTTGCGATTCGCAATTGTTTTATATTGGACAATCAAACTATTGACCATGTGAGTGCTAGGAAAGAGAAAATCCCGTAAAAAGGTAACCATTGCGGAGTTATGTCACGAGGTTGGACTGTTATAGCTTCTTTTATGTATAGTAGTATCATCAAAGGACATCGTAAAAGACTACCAAGAGATTGTCTGATATTCAGCATCTTCATACTGCTTTATTTAAATCTTCCACAAACAGACGCGACGCGACGATGCTTCGCGATTCTGGTAGAACAATTTCTATGACGTTTTCATAAAAAATGTTCGAAAAGAGTCGCGTCGCGTCTATCTGCGGGAGCCCACAAACTAAGCATTTTGAATCTAATCCGAATGGCATAAAGTTTTAATTAATTACTTTAGTACCTACCAATAAACTTTTCGAAGTACTTTCGAAGACTATGAATGATAGGTTGAGGAATAATACGATAAGGCAACGGTACGGTTTAAAAGAAGATGTAATAGAGTAAAAGAGGCAAAAGGAATGTGTAAGGATCGTAGCCGGTGGCGTTCTGTAGTTTCTGCCTACCCCCATGGGAAAAAGCGTGATTATACCGGATGACATTTTTTCCCGTCTCGACCTTCATAGGGTGTGTTGTGTAACTAGAGTAGAAGACAGGAAGGCCTTCAGATTCATCGCAGGTGACTAAAGTAGCGCGGGACGCGGGCTAACGGGGATGCGTGTGTGGCTCGTGCGCCTGCGAAAGATCAACTTGGCCGCCTATCGGCCAACTTCAAAGGGTAGGACCGCGCTACAAAATCATTGATACATGCCGCGCATTGAGTAGGGTGCGTATGATTTGAGTTTCGATAAATTTTAATTGATTTTTTATTTTATTTTTTCCAAATTTCTGTTTTTGTTGTTCTAGTATAAAAATGTTACTTAAAATGTGTAGTATTTATTGCTAGATCAATTTCATTACATGTTATTCAAAAATAAAAATAATAAAAATTTCTATGCCAAAGGCTTCTACTCCGTTCACCCATTACACCCATTTTTTTTCAAGACGGTAAAAAAAGTCAGAGTATTCTTAGATGGTTTGATCATTTTGAGAGGATGTAAGAAGGGTGACGAACAAAACGTATTTACATGGAAGATGTGAGTGTTCTAATTTAAACAACCTGCCAAGTGCGAGTCGGACTCGCGCACCGAGAGTTCCGTACAAACCTGAAGGTATCCTCGGTTTATGGATAAGGTTTATGTTTATGAAATTAAATGTTTTTTGTTTTAATTTTATTATTTGTGTTGATTGAATTAAAGGTAAATTGCGATTAACGATTTATGACGTATTAAAAAATAACTACTTACTGGATCTCATTCAAACTAATTTTCTGTGGAAGTTTATATGGTAATGTATATCATATATTTTTTTTTAGTTTTATCATTCTCTTATTTTAGAAGTTACGGACACACATTTTACCACTTTGGAAGTGTCTCTCGCGCAAACTATTCAGTTTAGAAGAAAATGATATTAGAAACCTCAATACCATTTTAAAGACTTATTCATAGATACCCCACACGTATGGGTTTGATGAAAAAAATTTTTTTGAGTTTCAGTTCTAAGTATGGTGAACCCCAAAATTTATTGTTTTATTTTCTATTTTAGTGTAAAAATCTTAATGCGGTTCACAGAATACATCTATTTACTTACCAAGTTTCAACAGCATAGCTCTTATAGTTTCGGCGAAAATTGTGGTGACATACACGGACAGACAGACAGACAGACATGACAAATCTATAAGGGTTCCATTTTTGCCATTTGGCAACGGAACCCTAAAAACGGTCACTTTCTGATCTATGTCTCAATCTGTCAAAAATACTTCTAATTTCTCTACATTTTTGACATTTATAGTCAAGGTGCTGCCACACTGCTGTTTAAAAATGTTTTGATGTTAGGTAAACATACATTAACATTTCTGAACAAAATTGAACAAATTGTAACAAAATAAAACATTTGATAGCATTTGTTTGTAAACATATCCTTCTTCTTAAATCTTCTTCCATTTTCGCGTAGACGCCAAGGAACGTAAATCCAAACTGCGACCGAGCTGAATTTTCAAATGATATAAATGTTTGTTTACATTTTCAATCGGTGTAGGAGCACCTAAAACATTTAACAATTCCTAACAGAATGCAACAATTCCTAACATTTGTTAGTAAATGTATTAGTGTTAGAAAATATTTGTAAACATTTTTAAACAGCAGTGTGGCAGCACCTTCACTGAGATGAGACTGTGACTAGTTTTTGAACGTTTTGAAATACCAGAATTGGCCTTCAGATGTATGAAAGTAAACGAGGCCTACCCTCTGGGAAAAAAAAGTGAGTTTATCTATGCATGTGTATGTATCTATTTAAATATTTTGTTTTTTTTTTGTTTTGTAAACATTATCGTAAGAGAAATGGTTGAAGTTGCAATCACTCAATTTTATTCTAAAATACTAGGGTATTACGCATATTGAATAAAACAGTTTCATAATAACATTTATTTAGTTCTCTGCAACAGTAAATCGCTCATTGGTAAAATGCTTTCCATATTACAAACTTTAATTTAAATCCTAAAGTTCTACCAGTTTGCGGCAAATGGCTCAGCTATGTTATTTTAGTTTCTGAATGTTCTTGTTCTTTTGTTCAGAAAGAAAAAAGAGAAATATATTTATATTCTTTCTTCAAGAAAAGTCTTAAGGTAAAATTGTCCGTGTTTCACTATGCACCTATTTAAGAAACCCGCAATATTTTTTCCTAGGAATTAAAAAATATCATTTCTTCTTTTCTTGCCCGACCCGATATTCAGCAATTTCTCTTGACTATTCAAGAATAGAGTGTGTTACAAACAACACACAGCCACACACACATACACACGTGCGCACACATGTTTTGAATACATGATGACAATAATAAATTAAAAAAAATATATATAGGATTTACATCTATTACAAAAAGCTAAATTTGTTCCTATATAATTCAATAAAACTAAGGATAAACTTATTCAATTATAGGCAAGTATATTCTGCGTGTCCCAGTCTTTCAATTCCTTCATGCAATTTTCATTAAAATTTTGTTTGGTATTAAAACTTCTTGTATGCCCTAGATACGTTTTTTCATCTTATCCTCCCTCCTCATTCCTTTTCACGATAAAAGTTTCATCCTATCTGAGAAGTTGTGTCGTCTTCACAGAGGCTGTAAGCATCCCAATTTTATCATATTGGGTCTGTATACACAAGTATACATTCTTATATGGGTGCATAAGGTAAGTAAGTACAAAGGGATGATATAATATGGACAACTGAATAGACATCTATTTATAGTTAGTATTATTGTTGGGTTTGACAAAGGGTTCTAAGGATAGCCTTTGCTGATTTTCTTGGAATCACTCAGAGGGAAAATTGCTTAACATAGTAACAGTAGGAATAGCTTTAGTTTTGACATTTCAGCCACATTTAATGCGCTATTTACTTTTTTGAGCAGAAACATTTTTTAAACATGTGAAGCAATGGAGCCTTATCCTTCAAAACAATTCATATTCTGATAGATAGAGTTAACCAATTATGGTAATGATCCATACTCACTACGTTTTGTATTCAAATCGATTAATATTACGATATGATTTTCTTACATTCGTATTTTTTAGGGTTCCGTTGCCAAATGGCAAAAAACGGAACCCTTATAGATTCGTCATGTCTGTCTGTCTGTCCGTCCATATGTCACAGCCACTTTTCTCCGAAACTATAAGAGCTATGCTGTTGAAACTTGGTAAGTAGATGTATTCTGTAAACCGCATTAAGATGTTCATACTAAAATAAAAAAAATAAAAAAAATTTGGGGTTCCCCATACTTAGAACTGAAACTCAAAATTTTTTTTTTCATCAAACCCGTACGTGAGGGGTATCTATGAATAAGTCTTCAAAAATGGTATTGAGGTTTCTAATATCATTTTTTTCTAAACTGAATAGTTTGCGCGAGAGACACTTCCAAAGTGGTAAAATGTGTCCATAAATCTAAAAAAAATATATGATGTACATAACCATGTAAACTTCCACTGAAAATTAGTTTGAACGAGATCCATAAGAAGTTTTTTTTTAATACGTCATAAATCGTAAACCACAATTTACCTTTCATTCAATCAACTCAAATATAAAAAAAACATTTAATTTCATAATCATAAACCTTATGCATAAACCGAGGATACCTACAGGTTTGTACGGAACCCTCGGTGCGCGAGTTCGACTTGCACTTGGCCAGTTTTTTTTTAAATTGTATCACCATTAGCATTCATGTACACTCTTGTTCCACCTTATGGTGAGTATAGATCTCCTCCTTTTATTGTCATTTTTCCCTGGTCTATGCTAGTCTAATATTGGTAGCCATCCCATTTACCTACAGTTATTTAACTTAAAGAGATATTGAATCCATATTTTCGATGACCGTACCCTCTTGGTTACGGTTTTCTAGAATGTGGATACAAATATAAATAGTACAAAATACGCGCTCAGACGTGGAGTTGCAGACACCAGCCCGTACTACCTATTAACTATTACCTACGGTTATCTAAAATAAACTCAACATAATTTAGATATGGTAACACAACGGACGTGGATATATTCAATAACCACCGCAACTTAATTAAAAATGGATAGCAAATAAGCAAGCAGTTACATCCTCCAGTACCTCGGAATTCTCCTAGTAACAACGTTACAAGAGACCAAATTAAACCCGACAGCAACACAAATGAGCTTAAGCTCACAGATTGATGGACCGGATTACGACATATATCTGTCAATCGGCGAAGCAGCTAATTGACCACAAATCCCTTGTAACCAGCTATTCGGATCATAGAAATCTAATCCAAGACTCACGCAAACAATTCTCTTAACATAGTGGCTAAAGGAAACATCCTGGATGCTGCCTAATCAAATGAAATTATCAATTATTTCAATTGAACAAACATAACTATTCAGCCGAACATACACGAGTAGTGTAATTGTGAAATCTTGGTTGCGGTATTGAGGAATATGTGCAAAATCAATAGAGTGTGAATTCAATAACTAATTTAACACATCGCATAGATTTCAAGCCAATTTCGAAGTTCACAGCAGCGGCAGTGACTATTAAATTATGGTCTGATGATGCGTTTATACGGAGTTTCACACTCAGATTTCTGCTGATAGCTGCTCTGTGGCTTGAAATATTACAGTTAGGTACTATTAAGAAACTACTGATACAGATACTATTTATATTATTAGTCCCATATTTCATCCCGTGGGTGTCGTAGGCAGCGACTCAAAATCAAAATATTTTTATTTCACATAAACCTACATGGCCATTTATAAAACGTCAGAAAGGTGCCTAGCCTGCCAAGCGGGGCGATAATGGCAAAACCCTTCAAATTGAGGGTGCCCTATGTCCAGCAGTGGACATCTTTCGGCTGTAATGATGATAATGACGAACTTCATTTTTTTTTTGAATCATATCACGTGTGTATGTAATTGATTTTCTAGACTACCTCGATCCTATTAATATTATAAATGCGCAAGTTTGTATGTATGGATGTGTGGATGTTTGTTACTCTTTCACGCAAAAACTACCGAAGGGATTTGAATGAAATTTGGCACACAGTTAGTTTATAACCTGGATTATCACATAGGCTACTTTTTATCCCGGTAGTACGTTCCCGCGGGATGTTTTCCGACCTACACGCGGGCGAAGCCGCTGGCAAAAGCTAGTTTAGATACAAATTCTAGTTTCTATCTAGTAAGTTTTACACACAAAGTATAACACAATGTCTGTTCGTCTAGAAATCCTGAACTTTGAATCTTTACTAAAAGAAAATTACCAGCGTGCAATTTTGTAAGTAAAGTTGGGAAAATTTTGTGAGGCTAGCTTTTAGGCACCTGTTCTACAAAGTGAGTAGAGCTAGCTTGTAAAAAAAAGTTGATGAACAAGCAGCGAGAGCCTGACGGTAACGATCGATTAGTCACTGACATCGTTCGTTTTCCAAGTTAACCAAACGTTAGTCTCTCAGCGAGTACGCTGCTTGCGAGGCGAGTATCGTTGAATGAGTAGTTGCTCTCTATGGTAGCTCGAGTCGCTGCGAAAAAGAAGTATCTGCCAGCTGTGTGAACAGTCAGCAATCAACTATTAATGTTATTATATATGTCGGCGTCAGCAATGGCTGAGCGATAGCATCGTTATCCTCTCGATTCCGTGGTACGAAATCTATAGTGTTGTTTTACAAGAAAACACGATTATACAGAAAATCCATTATTATTTCACTTCAGAATAATTATCATTGTACAATACTAAAAACAGTCACGAACTATTTTCTAAGTTCAGTCAAACCATCAGTTTCGCGTAAGAGAAATGGAAGTCTGCATTCGTTGGTTGTCTTAACAAGACTGACTCGTTTTGCAGTAATTTTCTCCTCACTCGAGTCTGTCCACGTGCCGCGCCCTCCAGTGAGCGCGTGACAGCGTTTTACCTCACCTTGGTACTACAATAATCAATTGAGAGACTAATATCGCTCTGCTTTTATATTCAATTCTTTTTTTTTATTCTACATATACATAAATAAATAAATAAATATCTTAGGACAACCAACACTACGTTATCTGATCCCGAACTAGGCAGAGCCTGTACTATGGCAACCAGACAACTGACAAACATACTTATATATTTCTAAATACATACATATTATAGATAAATAACACCCTGACACAGAACAAATGATCGTGCTCATCACACAAAGATTTGTCCTGGGTGGGAATCGAACCCACGACCTCAGTCTTAGGAGTCAGGGTCACTAACCACTAGACTACCAGGCCACCATCCATACCACACCACATCCACCACATCCACCACACCACATCACCACACCACACCACACCACACCACATCACCACATCACCACCACATCTTTTACCTACAAGAATACCACCAAGTTCTTTACGGCTAGCTACTCGATTCCTCATCAGCGATGGGACTTTAAAACCTTTTTTTTTTTCATCTAGATATTTGAATCGAAATTTTCTACAATGTACCTATGCATCAAAATGTAAAAACTCGTTCCAAATTTAATTTAAAAGCATTTTTACCGTAACGAGCTTTTGCAGTAGACAGAAATGGTGGTATTCTGTTAATTGTTGGTTTTTTTCTTTATAAATCCATGTCAGTATTTCATGAAGGATTTGTTGAGTTTGAATTAATTGGTATTCAGAGAACATAAAAGGAATTATAGTCAAGAATTAATAATTAAAATTCTTCGGATATGGAAATGGCCCTCTGTGATAATTTGGATACAATTCTGTTAGAAACCTCGTATCGTACCGTAAACCTCTTATAAAATGTAATTGGTATTGAATTCGTGGAATCATCTTAAGAATCAATTCTGTAATTTTAGTACCTTTATGAATTTTATCGTTCATGCAAAATAAGTTTATTCGTACTAATATTATTTACTAGGTTCTATCTGAATCTTCATCAACGTCGTTCTTGCTACGCCGAGCCATCCTGTAGCATTGCATCGCCTGCCATCGTGATTACTTAATTTTAGCCTTGCGTCCTTTCTAACTTTTTTGTCGATCCCTTAGAGTCATGATGTTTAAGCCTATCGCGTTCTAAAGAAATCCTACTAATATTATAAATACGAAAGTTTGTATGTATGGATGTATGGATGTGTGGATGTTTGTTACTCTTTCACGCAAAAAGTACTGAACGGATTTGGATGAAATTTAGAACACAGTTAGTTTATAACCTGGATTAACACATAGGCTACTTTTTATTCCGGTAGTACGTTCCCGCGGGATATTTTCTGACCTACACGCGGATGAAGCCGCTGGCAAAAGCTAGTGGGCTATAAAATAGAATAAGTATTGTTCACTGCCAGACCAGAGCCCCGACCATAGGATTTCAATTATTATGTGAAAGCGTGATAATCGTGGGCCCTGGGTCAAGAAGTGGCTAGCGAAACTAGTCCGCCGTACGCGGAGCAGACAATATAATTCAAATTATTACACCTACAATACAACAAAAGAACTTACCTGGTGGTTGAAGGACACAGCTCTGGTGCCTACCTGGAGTTATGTATGTAAGTGAGTGTATATGTATCGTGTAAGTGGTATCCAGGACACCAGGCCACTGCAACTCGCCAGAGATTTACTCCAACATGCGGTTCAAACACTTAACCTCCAAAGTTCTTCAATGTCAAGAAATATCCAAATTCAACCCGTATTATTTCACCAAACTGGGGTTATTAACACAAACAACTGGGTCATGACCTATTGTCCACCAAAACGACCGGTTCAAAAGGATTAACTCAACAACTGGTCGCGAAACTCAACCGGCGACGTGCTCTTTCAAGCGCCAAATCCAAGAAAGAGAAGTGTCAAGTGTCAAAGTCAAACTGACAATTGATGTCATTCTGTTACACGTTTAGAAACGTAGGCGCATAAAGTAACTACTTTAAACGGGATGAAACAAGTATTGTTGAAATCCCTCTGGTAATTTGGGAGCTTAGCGCACTCAAACAAACAAATTAGTATAAAGGTATAGATATAGATGTGAAAGTTTGTATGTCTTTTTATTCAAGCACAAAAATGGCTGAATGGATTTGGGATACAGATAATTTATCACATGGATTAAGACACTTTTCCCTGTACATTCCTGAGGGATAATTTCCGTAATCCACGCAATTGAAGCCGCTTGTAAAACTGATAAACTACTAGGTGTAATTATTAATTCTTAACTTATTTCCTCAATCACTGCAAATTTAAATAAAATCCACTCAAGATAAATTCCAACCAAAACTGAACTGCAGTAAATGAACATAATGTTACCTCACGAACGTCTTACAACTTGGCACTTTAGAACACACAAACTCGAAAACAGTGAGCAAAGCAACGTGCAAAACTTAGTCTCGAATAGTTCGTGAGCTCGATATAACTTGGCTCTATAGATTTATGGGCAAAACGTGTTCCATTTTGCATCCACTTCAAAGCTTGAGTTTGGTATGCAAAACTGATCGACATGGTGATGTTTCTTTCATAATATTTTGTAGTTATTATACTTCATTATCTTCCAAGCCTTTTCCCGACTAAGTCGAGGTCGGCCTCCAGTCTGACTGGATGCAGCAAAATTACAGTATCTTACATGAAGCGACTGCCTATTTGACCTCCACCAAGGTAGTTATTAAATTGCTGCAAGCTAACGATAACGAATTAAGCCGCCATTTTGGTTTTGAAGCGTTTGCGTTTTGCGTGTACTTAACTATTTGATTATAAGGCATCTCCCCATTGTAACTAGAATAAGTTATTTAAGTTGATGCAACAAACTTTTTTTTTTGCTAAGAAGTATATACTTACTAATCTTTTTGGCTTCGTATACAATCTTGGAAGATTAATATCCTTTTTCTGGAACCGTGATTTTAACTGTCTGGTAAGTTTGCTTTTTATGAAGAAGTAATAGGATTACCTTCCTTTTCTACAACATTAACTTTTGTTTATGCGAAACCCGAAACACGGGTCTAGTATTTTTATGTAAAGAATCTATGAAAAAAATTTCAAAACTGTATCATTAATAATCACAAAGTTATAAGCTTGATAAGTTACCTGGTTGTACACGCAAAAACATATGCAGATCACCACAAACAGCTAGTGTACGTACCATCTCCGTGTAATGGACGTTTGAGTACGAGAAAGACATGATAATTTTAAAATCGAAACAAAACACTAAGGCCCGCGACTTGGAAGCGTAATTAAATATTTTTGGTACAACATATAACATGGTGTAAAAATTATTGCAATCGATTCAGTTACTGATTCTGAACAAACTATATTCAGGTTTCGCATATACTAAAAATAATCTTGTATATAAGGCCACAAGAACATCGACGCGCAAACTGTAACCATGAATTAAGCAAATGATTGTTGACCATTTAGCGTAAAAATTTTCAAGGGTTTTTAAACAAACGCGGTCTATTTTTTTTGCCTCAAATATTGTACGTACTTATTGTCTAACACCAGTTCTGTTTTGGAAAAGCGCTTTTCTGGTGGTTATTATAATAGTCTACGTTACAAAAATGTAATCCATTACGTACAATGTCATATTTAACAGTATATTATATTATATTTATTTATAATATTTATTTATTTATGTGGTGTCGGACGTAGAACCTTCCCATTTCTTCCCCTGGATGTTGTAGAAGGTGACTAAGGGACTTATTAGAGAATAGACGGCGGCGGCGTTCTCTATACAATTGACCACCGTACTGCGATCTCTAAACTGCCTGGCGGTGGCGGTTATAACAAACACCCACCTTAAAAAGTATGATCTACTAGCTGTTGCCAGCGGCTTCACCCGCGTGGAGGTCGGAAAATATCCCGCGGGAACGTACTACCGGGATAAAAAGTAGCCTATGTATTAATCCAGGTAATAAACTAACTGTGTTCCAAATTTCATCCAAATCCGTTCAGTAGTTTTTGCGTGAAATGTAACAAACATCCACACATCCATACATCCATACATACAAACTTTCGCATTTATAATATTAGTAGGATAATGACAGATGAGACTTGAACAGGCGAAGACACTAGTGCCTATACAGTTAATACTGGTTTAAGGACGAGTAAGGTATTCAATATATATACATTTATGTCAACAAAACATTTTTACTATTACTACTATCGACCTATATGTCATTGGTTATTCGATTTCCTTTTTTAGTTATTAAGAAAAATATGTTCTTTATTTTGTACGCTATGAAGCGAACGCAAGATTAAATTAAAGAAAATCTAATAGCATGTGAGCAACGTACTTATCATTCAACAAACGTAGCAAGGGACCGAAAGAAGTGGGTTACATTACATTACCCATAACCGATGCGAGCAGCCCTATTCATTATTTATGCACAATTATTATCCGGAACCCGGAATTTTGTTGCTGCTACTACCGTCACAAACTGATAGAAAATGGGCTTATTAGTCGATGCGCACGAATTTACTGACGAAACAAAAATTTTAAAAAAATATATGTAGCTTATTTGTGCGAAGTTAATTTATTTGAGGGCGAATTGAAACTTCAGAAATACGTTTATTGTAATTAGCACATTTTAATTTATTAAATTATTTTTTTATTACATATTTTTTTTAATTTTTTTTCTTACCTAATAAATTAACTTCGTGCCAATCGATCTCGGAAATGTAAAGAAAATATGTAAAAATAACTTTTGCCAGTGGTTTTACTGGCGTGCAAGTCGAACATTATCTTACAGAAACATACTACCAGGACGAAAATTACCTTGTGTGTTAACCAAGGTTATAAACTATCTTTGTGCCAAATTTCGTCCAAGGCCATTCTGGCATTTTTGTGTGATTGAGTAACAAAAATCCAAAAATCAGAACATGCAAACTCTCGCATTAATAATATGATTAAATGGGAATTAGGATTCGCCTCGACAGCACAGCTGGAACACAGGCCTCCTATCTGTGAGAGGGAATGTGCCATAATCCACCACGCGGCCCCAGCGCGGGTTAAACATAACACGCTTAACTTGAGACCCAATTACATTCAAAATCTGGTACGTGCTACAATTTCAAGATAACTTTAATATTTATGTGATGGATAACGCTACTTTTCATCGAGCCTATACCCTTGGGTTAATATTTTATGATCCCGATGACGTCACGGACCTTTGAAGGCCTCATTTTTCAAATGCTGATACAGATTGTTTGAATAAATAAAAACTTGACGTATGAATCAATATGCGATGTAATCAAAACTGAACATATTTGATTTAAGATGAGCAGTTTCTGTGAAACAAAATGAGGGCTTAGAGCTAAACATTAAAAACTATTAGACATTATAAGGTGTAATAAACCTTATAATTATAGTGAATCCAAAACAACTTAAGGAATACTATACATGTGTTCCGTGTTTTGCCAAACTTAGTAAATAGCTCCATCCCATTTCTTCCCGTAGGTGTAGTAGACGGCGATTAAGGGACTTACTACAGAATGGGCAGCAGTGTTTCCTATACATCTTACCACCATACTGCGATCGCCAGCCCACCTGCTAAGAGTGGTGATTATGGAAAAAGAAAACGAAAACTACATTAACATAGTTCATGTAGTACAAACAAAGTTATGTGCCGGAAACTTTAAACCAATAAATTATACCGACTTGAACGCATCTACATTCATCATCAGATGAAGATCAATGCATTATCTCGTTTCAAGATCCTACTACATTTATCATCTATAGGGTCAGAAGCCCTCAAGAATTTCCAGACGCAAAGCTAATTGGCTCTTTCTATTTCAGTCCAGAATCCCATAAATCTATTGCAAAAAACTGGGATATGACCCAGATACGCAAAAATCTACATACAAACTGCAGCATCCGATCGATTCAGCTTCAGAAGACATTAAAAAAGATGACAAATGACTCTTTCTATATTCGTTGCGAACGCTTACTATAAATCAATAAATGTACCATTAAAGGTGATGAATACTGATGGGAAAATAAAGACGTCTAATCAAGTGCGAGCATTAAAGCGCTGAATCGCTTTACGGTAGAATGTGGGGTATCTGCAGTACTTTGTTATTCAGCTTTGTGGGTGCCAGTTTTTAGCGCTTAAGTGCTTTTGATATTGAAACTATCGTTTTTATCAAACGATGTTTGGGCAACGTTACTTTTTTGTTTTTGTGGAACTAGGCTGAAGTGGGAAGCGTGAAAATTGTTTGTAAGCGGCTCGGCTTGACGTGAATAGTAAATCGAGAAAGTATGGTGTATTTTTATAGTGGAATATTTGTAAAAGAAATTGAGAATATTCGATGTGTCGGAACGAAATGAATTGACTCCTACCTTTGAGCTAGGGGATATTAAACAATACTCTTGGTGGTTTCAGTATTCATACAGTATACGTCGTCTTTTTTGTTGTTTTCGGTGGGAAATAATTAAATGACGTCGTCTCCCGCTCTGGGTGGAAGGGCGTGTCAGAATTTTACGGACTATAACCCGTGGTCCTTCAGTTGCCTATGGCAGGGCCACGGTAACTCTTTCAAACAAATCCACGACCCTGGTGGGAGTATACTTCGTCTTGACTTCAAAACTTTGAATTCTTAGGGTTTCAAAGCTTTGTAGTGGAACAAAACTTACATTTTGCGTTTATTGACTAAATTTGAGAGGAACTCATCAATTTTGTTTTTAGAGAGCAAACATGGCGGTATTTGCATGAAAAACCGAAATAATACTTTTTTTTATCTCGAAGTGGAAATCCTCTTGGATGCCCTCCGCCCTGGGGTGGGCGGAGGAGTCTGTCAGACTCTTACTGACTAAAACCATCCCGGTGTTCCGTTCCACACCTACGTCGGGGACCACGGGAACCAATATGTCTTCCGCGATCCCCGACTGGTGCTGGCCCGCCTTTGCGGGCCTCCTCACGTTAGGAGGGAGTGAAGTGTTAAACTCCCCCCCGTACATTACAGAGAGGCGCGCGTGGAACACTACGCACCACCATCTCGGGTTCGTAGGAATAGGTGGCGACGGATGTACCCGAAATAATCCTTTTATTTTTTTTTTTTCGTGGAGAAATGCTCATGCATACTGCGCTACCACGGGGAAATAGCGCAGTTATGTGGGACTCCAACCCACTAATACTCCACGATGTCCTCCTATACCGCTTATGGGCGGGAACACGGGCACGAAAAACTCTTCCGCGAACCCGCCGCGGCTGTCCGTTGCCGGACCGACCTCTGGGGGATACGCCCATTCACGGCACGCATGAACACATATCACGCCGTGACCACCCCGGCGACCAATCAGCACATGGGCGCCAGACGACCCCGTGAATGGCACCCTTGGTCCCCCTGCGACGGGTCAGGACTGTGGCCCCGCCGCCTACCACTTTTCGGCCGCCGGGGATAGGGAGAGTGGCCAACGCTATACCAACACTCCTCTTCCCCTGCGGCCCCACCGCGTCCGCCATCGGACGATGGCGACCCCGATCAGGCCGCGGAAGGTAGGGCGAGCGGCGCACCTCAATACCGGCACTCCTCTCCCGCCGCGGCCTCCAACCCTCAGCCGCGATGTCTCAGATACTAAGACATCGCGGCCCGCTTCAGTTGCGATGTCGACAAACGACACCGCAACCTGGCCGCTACATCGTCGGCTTTGAGCGGAAAAGCCCTGACGAGCGGCCCCTCCTCGGGTTCCTCTTAGCTTCACCGTGGGGCTCTAAACCACGGCTACTGAGCCCCCCCGCCTTGTCAATGCGCGAACCCACTGGGGGGGAACCGAAATAATCCTAGCCCAGCCTTTTCGCAACTACGTTGAGGTTGGCCGCCAGTCTGACCACACCGACTGCCTATATGATCTGCACAATCTAGTAACTGGGCAACACGATACTCCTTGATAAGTGTCAGTTGGCAGAGTTTTGGGGTTCATGAATAACCGAAAGCAAAAAACAGCACATAAAATACCAAAATTGCTCAATCTAAAATAGGGATGGAAATTAACCTAATCCTACAAAGGGCATATTAATTCGTCCACAAAGAAGAATCTAAACATCATGTCCCCTGACTCACCCACTGTTGTACGGGTAAATGCGCCTTCTGACGTTACCCCAATTATATACAAACAAAACAATTTTGAACGCCCATTTACACATGAAAAGGTTACTAACACATTTTTCACAGTTGAAATATTAATTTCCATGCTGTAGACAACAGATGAAAAAATGTAACGTTAATGAATTATGTTTTCGAAATAAATGTATTGTAGATGAATCTTCCGACTACCCGGAAATATCGGACCTTTATCCGTATACTCGACCTCGTATTTCTTTTACCATCGTAAGATTGAATGTCACTTGCACGTCACACATGACAAGGTGCTTATACAATAGAATAGAATAGAATCGCTTTATTTCGGACACACAATTATCCATATGGTGTTAGTAACATACAACAAAAACAACTTATTGCCTAGTGTTAGTAACAATCAACCTCCGCACAAACTGCTGTACAATCGGAGAGCCAAAGCTCTCGGCTACAGTTTTCAGGATGCTGTTTTGACTGCCCCTCACTCTCCTCAGAAGCGACGCAGTTTTTTTTGCGTATAATAGCAAAGAAGCCATCGGTGCGGGCTTTCGCAAACATATTCGACGCGCTACAGTATCGAGGCAGCCTCAACAACATCCTGAAAGCATTGTTATATTGGACGCGCAGGGCATCCAGCGATCTCTTAGTATAATTGACCCATTATAGTTGTCAGTGTGATATTGATGACTTTTTTTTTGTTTTTTTTTTTTTCACTAACCGCTAGACTAACAGGCCAGTCTATTAGTCTAGTGGTTATTGACCCTGACTGCTAAGACTGAGGTTGTGGGTTCGATTCCCACCCAGGACAAATCTTTGTGTGATGAGCACAATAATTTGTTCTGTGTCTGGGTGTAATTTATCTATAAGAAAGAAAGAAAGAGGAATAGTATGTTTATCAGTTGTCTGGTTACCTACCATAGTACAGGCTCTGCCTAGTTTGGTTCGAATAACGTTGTGTTGGTTGTCCTAAGATATTATTTATTTATTATTGTATTTATATTACTTCAATCGTGATGTAGTTTCAATTTATTGGAAATTGTTGCGGCTGTCAGTGGAAAATATTTGACACTCGTTACGGGCAACAATAAGCCCATAAGTATTATGTTAACGTGTCTTACCAAAGGGTATCGTATTATCCTTAACTAGATAATGGAGGTCAGATAGGTAGTAATTCCATGTAAAATACTGGTACTCAGCTGCGTCCGGATACATTGGAAGTCGATACCAACAATGTTGAGAAGGAATAATGTTAAACATACTGATTGTTGCTAAAAGTGGTAATCCACTTATGAGGTTAACTATACCGATAGTTCAAAGGTGCGCTGTGCCCGGACGGTATTATCAATTCATATAAACGAGACGAAGGGGCAGAAGTTATCCGACTCCCTGCGAATGAAAATGGTCAAATATCATCACCATGTATAACGGCGACACGCACTTTGTATTTTTAACTCGTTATGACGCGTGCTGAGGAATTTAATCAGCCATTTTAATGTATTTTTACCGGATAAACTAATTACCTTGATATTTGTACGTTTATCTGTTTTTTTTTTAATTTATTGAGTCCAACTTATACGCAATATTCATTATTTGTAATGGGTTTTTAATAATTATTGCGAGGTAAAAGTCAAGAGGTTTTAAATTTATCCAAAAAAAAAACATAATTTCTGCCTAAAGACGTCCACTGCGGGACACATGTATCACCCAAAGTGGCAGGCGGATTGAGGATCGCAGTATGATGATAAATACTTAGAGAGAACTATTGCTCATTCTCTAGTCCCTTAGTCGTCTTTTACGAAACTCACAGAAAGAAAAATGGGATGGTCCTATTATTTATGTCCGGCACCACACGGAACCAATAAAAGCATATAATCAATCTATCTAAACTTTAATATTATAAATGCAAAAGTAACTCTGTCTGTCTGTCGGTCTGTCTGTCTCGATTTCCAGCTAAAACTACTAAACCGATTTAAATGAAATTTGGCACACAGATAGTTTAGAGCCTGAGAAAGGACATAGGATACTTTTTATCCCGGTAGTATGTTCCCGCGGGATAATTTCCGACCTCCACGCGGGCGAAGCCACTGGCAAAAGCTAGTATATTATATATTATATATTAATATATTTATATATTATATATATTATATATTTTATATATATTATATATAATATTATAAATGCGAAAGTAACTCTGTCTGTCGGTCTGTCTGTCTGTCTGTCTCGCTTTCCTGCTAAAACTACTGAACCGATTTAAATGAAATTTGGCACACAGATAGTTTAGGGCCTGAGAAAGGACATAGGATACTTTCCCGGTAGTATGTTCCCGCGGGATAATTTCCGACCTCCACGCGGGCGAAGCGGCTGGCAAAAGCTAGTATAAAATATATATAGGAGGAGGGGAGCTGTGGCGGCCCGCGGCCCAGTGATATCGGCCCCGACTTACGAGTTCGTGGTCGTGGGTTCGAGCCCAGGCAGGTTCTTTACTTTGTGTAAATAATTTCATCTCCACTGCTCTCAAAACCGTGAAGGAAAACATCGTGAGGAAACCGGCATGTCCTAGAATCAAAAATTCGAAGACATGTGACATCTACTAACCCGCACTGGGCACGCGTGGTAGATTACGGCCCACTCCCTCTCACCGAGAGGAGGCCTGTGTCCCAGCAGTGGGAACAATATAGGGTGATAATGATGTAGGAGGTTGGTACTTAAATTTCTCTTTTAACGCATTCATTTAGAGTAGTATTAATAAAAGGCTCGCCATAAATGGGACTTGAACATAACTGACCAATTCTACTACTACCAAATAAACGAGCAAATGTACTATAGGTACACCTCTGCTTAAGTCTCCGGGATTACACGCTTGATGTTATATTAATAAAAAAAATCTATATCTACCCACATGATAATCTCTTACAATATTTAACGAGAGTCTAGCCAAAAAAATCCTGAAGATCACGAAATTTCAGGAGCAAAAAAATTCTAATGAATACAAATTAAACGAAATGAAACTAAGTTTGCGCTATAAAAATATTTTCTTTGGCTAGAAAAACAGAACTTCGTTAAGTACTCGCCTTCGAGACTGAATACTTCTATAATTATAATCAAGTTATGTAATATTAAGTATAGAAGAAATATGAACTTAATTTTTTGCCAATTCTTTAGAATAACCTACATTTTCATTTTTACATGCTTTACATTAGCTGCACTTGTACCTATGTTTGTTTGTAACCGACTCCTTATAGCGCGATTTTGACCCACTTTAAACGACCAGATTTCATTCAAACTTTGCACACCTGTGAAAGACCGCTGACAATGCAATCATTTCATAAATTTGTGCCCTTATCCTTGCCAGGACAGCAAAAAAACTATCTTCAAAAACTACGCTGACATACGTCACAAACTACGCTGACATACGTCTCAAAATTCGAAACACCCTAAAAAATAGAAAATAAAGAATAGTTTAAAAAAAAACTAAAAAACACGCTTCCATAGAAAACCAAACTAAAAAGTAGAAAATTATGGAAAATAAAAAGCGTGGGGTGCTTGATATCAATTGAAAAAATACCTCAAAAGCTTGTTTTCTAGTTTTTAGTTTGGTTTTCTATGGATGCGTGTTTTTTATTTTTTAGTAACTTGCTTATCATTTAAGTACAGGTATGGTTAAGGTACGTTTGCCACGGTTGGTGCGTGGATCTGTAACTATCAACATCCCTCCGTGCCTCGAAAAGCACGTGGTCCTGCCGGGGTCGCGTGATTGTTCGAACGAGATACCGTGGCCCTGGCACATGGGCAACTGATGGAACACGGGTGGGTTTTAGTCAGTAAAAGTCTGACACGCCCTCCCGCTCCGCCCAGAGCGGGAGAAGTCATTTGATGATTTCCCATACTGAAAAAAAAAAACAAAAAAAAAAAAGCCGTTGCTCATGACTGTCATTCGTGTATCTATAACAGACGTTACGGGTTGTCAAAAGCCCGAAAGTCTGACAACTAATCTTAACTAACGGTATTGTATTACCCGGTAACTGGGTCACGGAGCAGCATCCGGTAACACTGAAAGCTGACCTAAACATGGTAGGGAAAACGCTAGGCAAATGATGCTTGTTGTTGTATAAGGCTTTCAAAACATGGTGAATAAATTTACGCAGATAATTTTGTCAAACTATTCTTAATAAGGGTTCAAAATCACTACTGGAAATTCATTAAAGCTTTCAAATAATGGATATGGAAAGAAAAGAAAATCGCGTGGCAGTGGAAATATTTACTTTTAATTTACATGTATCAAATTTGTTTCGTCTGAAAAGTTAAACGTTTATTCAGAATTGATATCAAAAGTGAGTGCGGTCCATGGCCCTCTACGGGGCACCGGTGTGGGCGCCCTCATTGAGGCTGCGCCCAGCGCGCCGGTTGAGTGCAGCCCAGAGGGTCATGGCCATCCGACTAATCCGAGGATACCGCACGATCTCGTGCGAGGCGGCGAGCCTCCTTGCCGGAGTGCCGCCATGGGATCTGGAGGCAAAGGTCCTCGCGCACATGTGGGAGTGGCGCGAGGAGGCGAAACGCCGGGGCGAAACTCCGCTGCCGCGACAAATCGCGGCACGGCGGACAGAGCTCCGGTGTGATCTCATGGCGACATGGCGGGTACGATTGTCGCAACCCAGTGCTGGGCACGCCACAATTGCGGCGGTAAGTCCCCTCTTTGAGGAGTGGATAGAAAGGCGCCACGGCGTCCTCACCTTCCGCCTGACGCAGGTTCTCACCGGGCATGGGTGCTTCGGTGGGTTCCTGTTCAGGATAAAGCGGGAGGATACGTCCGGGTGTTTCCATTGCGAGGATCGTCTCGAGGACACGGTGGAGCATACGGTGGAGGTGTGCCCTGCCTGGGCGGGGCACCGCCGTGTCCTCGTGGAGGCGATCAGCGGCGGCGACCTCTCGCGTCCGGCCCTGGTGCGAGCCATGGTACGGAGCGAGAGGGAATGGGAAGCCGTCACCTCCTTCTGCGAAGCAGTAATGCTCGCGAAGGAGGAGGCGGGGCGCGTGAGGGAGTGGCAGTCTCTGCGCCCTCATGCCCCTAGCCGCCGCAGGAGGAGACGCCCCGGGCGTCGGGAGTCGATTGCGGACTCCCGGCCACCGTAGGCGTGAGCTTGCGGGTGGCGAGCAATGGGTGGCTCGCCGCCCGGTAAGGACCAGGCTCGGGTCGACGGCGCGCAGTGTTCCACGCGCGCCTCAAAGAGATGTCAGCAGCAGTGTAGGGGTCTACTAGGACCGATGCCTGCCGGGGTCGCGTGATTGTTCGAAAGAGATACCGTGACCCTGGCACATGGGCAACTGATGGAACACGGGTGGGTTTTAGTCAGTAAAAGTCTGACACGCCCTCCCGCTCCGCCCAGAGCGGGAGAAGTCATTTGATGATTTTCCATCCTGAAAAAAAAAAAAAAAAATATCAAAAGTGTTTCAATTACATCTCTAATACTGAATGAGATTTATCTATTCTATTAATATTCTAAGGCTGAAGAGTTTGTTTGTTTGATTGAACGCGCTAATCTCAGGAATATCTGGTCCGAATTGAAAAAATATTTTTGTATTGGGGAGCCTATTTATCGAGAAAAGCTATAAGCTATATAACATTACGCTATAACTAAGAGGAGCGGAGCAGTAATGAAATATGTTGCAAAAACGGGGAAAATCGCACGGGTAGGCGATTTGACGCGACGGGAAGGGTCGGGGGAACAAGAAATTTAACGCGGACGAAGTCGCGGGCAGAAGCTAGTACATTTATAAAACGTTACTACTCGTAGACGAGTAGTCTTCGCAAAATAAAATTGTTCGATGAATTCTGTAAATAACAACGATGTCTTTTGTTTCAGATACCAAAATGGCTGCGGTAATGCTGCGCCAACGGAACACACCGTGACCAAAGATGTCATAACAACAAACCAAATGTATTCACGAGAAAATAAAAAGGAAACGTCATAATAAAGAAATGGGTGTACAAAGGTGATATTCACAGAAAATGGACACCCATAAACTGCCACTACACATTTGCAATTCAATAAAACAATATATGATAAACATAGAAATAGTTTCACGAATAGTAAAGATACAGTACATTAAGATAACCGAACATAAAAAGCGGTTAGCTTTGAAATTGGGACTGCAGGAGAAGTTAAAAATAGTGATATTGCTCATCTTATTAATGACGGAAAACTCAGATTGCAACGGATTCGGTGGCAGGAATTCTATGCTAAGAACAAGGGTGATTGGGACTCGATACGGGAAACTCCAAGGGGTGATACTACCGATGGATCAACACAAGTACTTGAAACCAGTCGAGGCGTACCTTGGAGTTCCCTATGCTACACCACCAACGGGGTCAAACAGGTATGTCCTCCATTTTATGGTCGGTCAACTACATCTTATTAAACGCTTGGCTAGATTCCGACGTGTAGCTAAAGTGGAAATGTCGAATGTACCGAACGTTTTCTTAGAACGAATATATTTGTGGAGACATGGGAGTTGGGACTGAATAGCTCTTACGTTGAAACGAGACAAGTTTAGAATATTATTTCAGTTGTAGCTGAAGTTAGAATAGTTGGAGTTTCAGTGTCGCTTTGTAATCATCACAAGTCGTAGGGAAATATTATTGCAATTTTGCTGTGTTGTGTTGCGTAACTTTACAATGTATGTCATGTGTACAAAGATAGGAGTTTTTAAGTTGTTTGTAACAATTTTAGTGAAAACTACGAATAAGAGCAAAAGTATTTTAAGACTGCTTTTTATAGGGTGGTAAATAGATCCACGCACAGCCTGTAACCATGTATTCAATACATGATTTTGAAGCAACGAAATATTTCATTAGGTGGGGGTTAAGGGGTAGCACTATTTTTTTTTTTTTGTCATTTAACCACCTACGTATTCAATTTTTCTATGAAACAAGTTTCTTTTCTTTTTTTTGCGAAGAAAATTTTTGCGCTAGAACGACTAACTAACTACTATTACAAATAAAAAGTAAATCAGAATATACTTCAGCGTCAAAGTAATCAAGAGAACTGTATATGTCTATATGAGTTTAAATCTGTACATACTAGTATATAAATATATTTAAAAAAACAAGGCTACTATTTATTAGGTCGAATGAAGTAAGTATTTACCAACCAAGTTATGTAATGCCTTAGGCAAGGCAAACGCAAATTATCAGCAAAAGCAAACTTTAATGTTAGTGTAATAAAAATGAGCGAACGTTTTACCCAAGAGTAACTTTTACGAATAATTTATTAATGAGCTACAAAAATGTTCAAACGAAATTGACGAGAAGCGTGGGTTTTTTCTAACATCTCTTGCCGTTAATTTAGCTGCTTGCTTTATTTATCATATAGGTATTACGTTATTTCAGGGGCTTGTGGCTAAATGTAGCAGCCTTTTTTTGGGTGCGAAATCATTAAATGACGTCTACCGCTCTAGGGTGGAGCGGAAGGGCGTGTCAGACTTTTACTGACTAGAACCCACCCGTGTTCCTTCAGTTGCCCATATGCCAGGGCCACGGTAACTCTTTCGAACAGATCTTGCGACCCTGGCAGAACGTAAACAGCCTCACGGTTCGATCGAAGTGTAAACTACGCTTGCCGCGGTCGGTACAAATCGAATCAAATCAAAATCTTTTATTTCACATAAACCTACATGGGCACTGAAACGTCAGAAGAAACGTCAGTTGCATGGTTCCAAATGGTCGATTCTAACGGAGAAAAGCCGGCAAGAAAATGCATGGTTACTCTTTAAAAAAATATTTGGATTTTACAATCGTTTCAAATTACAGTGTTAATAGGTACGGGAGGACAGTGTAGGTTCGTGTAGGTGACTATCTATAACTTACCGACACCCCTCCTTACCTCTGGGAAAGCATGGCAAGCAGCTGGTCCTGACTGTCATTTGTAGAAAGATCTATGAATGACAGCCAGGCAGTCATAACGGGTAGTCAGAAGCCCAAAAGTCTGACTATCAGTGTCTTGCCAGCCAAAGTATTTTATTACCCAGCAATTTGGTTATGGAAGTCAGATCACTCCATCTAAAATAATGGTATGGAGATGCATCCGGTTCAACTGAAAGCCGCCCCAACGTAGTTAAAAAAAATGTTACCAAACGTTTATTTTTTGAGATATTTCTATTGAAAACATACTTTATTATATCACAGCTATTTCAAATTACACTGTGACCGTCCAATTAGTTGAAATTAATTTCAGGAAACAGCTTCTTTCAGTTGCAGCTTTCGAGGACAAAGTCAAAACAGAGAACTCATTAACGAAGTGAAACTGTGCTGAGACTTTAAAAGTAACTTTTAAAACAAAAACGTGGCGTGGTTTTTTACGTTACGACTGTTAATTCTTTTAATATCATAAATAAGCAAGGAAGAATTTGCGTAATGGTTGAACAGTTCATGCAGTGTTTCGTCAGTTACAAAATTCTCATGAACATTTTCGGTCTTATTACAAAAAACTAAATGAGCCTTGGTTTAAACCTAAACTATCAAGTCGAAGCTCATCTGAAAAACCATAGTCTAAACTTGTTCGTATTACAAAACATTTATAAATCGTGGTCTTCATAATACCGTCATTTAAACCATTATCTTAATATCAACCACAGATTAACACAAATATCACTAGTTCGTCATGATATCATTCTATTGCAACGTTCCGTATCCCAAGAAAAGAAAACGTTTTGATAGTATTATCAATGATTTAATTATGTAAGGAACATTCAAATATTGAGACTTTGTTATTTTGCATGAACATTAATATTACTTATCGACTGCAGTTTTGTTTAGGTTTAATCACATTACTAATGTATTAGGTAGTAGTACATCTAAGTTCGTGTAACGAAACGTAACATTTTCGGGCGTTTTAGGAAACCAAAATTTATACAAAAGTATCGCAAGTCGAAGAAACGCTTAGTAAACTAAGCGTTTCTTCGAGTTGGGATACTTTTGTATAAATTTTGTTTTCTACTTTTGCCTGAAATCTTCATCGGATAACTCAATGAAGGGATTGACTCGAACCCGATTTCTGTTGAATCGGCATGACCTTTCTAATGACTGAATAGCTTCAATATCCTGATTATCAATTAAATCTACCATGTTAATGTCCATTTTTTGATAAAAACAACACAACACAACGAAATAAATGATAAACTAAAAGTGGAAACTTGACAGATGCGACTTAGACCCATCGATAAACCAGGGGTCGCCCAGGTTTAACGTTAAACAAGGGTTTAGTCTATGGTTTATCGCAAAACCTTTTTTTGTAATAAAACTTAAACTTAAACCATTGTATAATGAGGTTTAAACCTGGGTTTTTAGTTAAACTGCTTTTTATAATGAGACCGTTTAAGTTTTCCTAATCTTTTCTATAATTATTTGTGTTAATAATCAAGTCTATCTATTAAAATTTTAATTACTTATTTACTTCAGATAAATAACACTCATGGCCAAATATAAATGAATAGAAATCATATAAAATAAATCGAATAAAGTCAATAACACCAAATCGATTCAATATAAATCAGTTAAACGAAAACGAAATAAATCAATTAAAAAAATCGAATAAAATGAAAATACATAAATAACCAAACCTATAAAGTGAATCAAAATCAAAAGTCATTTATTCAAATTAGGCTTAGGATCAGCACTTTTCGAACGTCAAAATTACAAAAGACAGTCCCCTAAAACGCCCACCGGTCACCACTTCCTAGTGCTTTAGCTGGGAAGAAGAAGTGGCCAACAAACTTCCCAGCAGCACATCTGTCTATCCAGTTGAGAAGAATTTGATTCTATACAATGGTATATAGTGAAAAATTAAGAGACACAAAACATGAAATTAAATGATTTGCTATTGCCTTATCTCACACTGGTAGAACAACATGTCTGCTGGAACAATGGGCAGTCTACTATCTATCTAACAAACCTGCATTAAATTGTCCCACTGCTGGGCAAAAGCCTCTCTCTCCCTTATCCATGCAATTCTGTCTTTTGCTAACCGACCAGTGATTTCGGTTGGACTCAAACTCATCCAGCCATCTTCAGCTAGGCCTCGCAGAATGTTACATCATGAGTTAATTAGAACCCAATCGGTAGTTCTTGTAGCCCATTTCTCATCTGACATGTACCTGAAATGTCCGGCCCTAACCCACTCAAAAATGTATAATAGAAAATAACCGACTAAAGTTTTCCATTGTTCTACTACTTAGTATAAATAATTCAGAATACAATATGTAGTTGTATTTCTAACAATTCTTGTTTATTTTCTTTGGAAATCTTCATATTCTTAGTGCTTTCAAGCCACTGTTTAACGGTTTAGAAGAAACGAACGAAGAACGGTAGAATTACATTAAATATGTACTATTTATATCATATCCGTTCTTTGGAAAAATGATTGGGAATTCAGTATCAGGTCAATTATTTACATCGGATCGGAACTGAGTTATCATATAAATGACAGTTGCATTAAATTCATCATTAATGTTTTGTTTATCATAACAATGATAAGTATCATTGCCATAGTAATCAACAATCTGAATGTGAATTATGAAGTTGCTTCCTTGGTTTTACAGTTGGTGGTCGTACAGTCAAACTCATATACATATACATATGTGGTATAAAATTAAACTTGACAGCGCCTTTATATTCTAGCAGTAATGAAGGTTTTTGCAGGTCACGAACAGGTCAGGTTGATTTTAATTTCAACTTCCTGTTTTAAAATCAACGGAAAACATAACCTCATACAAACCACCCTAGGATGATCATTACCAGGATCACATCATTAGGGACATCAAAGAAAAACTCTAAATATTCAGTGACATGACTCTAAAACGCCCTGCGTGGTTATTTATTTTTCGGTTATTTATACAAAAATATCTGTTCAGTACATTTTGAACGCGGTGGTATTGCACTTTTGTATGAAAAAGCAAATTTTTGTGCTGCATTCAGCGTTTTAATTTGTGAGTCTATGCCCATGCCAGCTATACAAAGTGTTTATTTATTTATTTAAAATTTAAAATAAATAAATAAACACTGTGTGTTGGAGAATAGACTCAAGTCCTGAAAGTTGATTGATAAAGATTGTTCATAATTTACTACTGAAATGATATCAGTCATTTTTAATATCGGTATTTTATTTAAAAAATATGTAATTTGCCATACCTACCACCGATTGAGCCAAAGAAAATTTAATCTGATTTCAAGGCGATAAGACTTAATTTTAAATGCATATTGCTAGGGTAAACACGATTTTCTCAATGATAAGCTTAAAAAAAACTTTGATTCCTGTATTATGCTTTTAATTCAATACTCTGATTAGGGCTTATGAGGTCTTGCGTTAATTATGTTAGTACACGTTTTTTAACGTAAATAAATAGTTCATATAATAAATTATTAGTTAGTCTGATATCAAATAGGCAGCATCCTTTATTATGTGGAACTTTCGGGACAATATAATTTTATGAATTGAGTAATTATGAATCCGGCGTTGTGGCGTATTAATTTATGTACATAATTAACTCAAAACTTTTCATATTTACGATAATTTAACGCTTTTGTTCTCTTGAAAATAATCGAATAAAGCTGTAGGTAATTATTTAAATAAATAATGAATTCAATAACTTTTAAACAGAAACTTGTTATGAATAAACCAATACACACTACATAATAAAAAATATAAGCCAACATTTGATGCTATGTTTGTCTCCAGGTTTGCACCAACTCGAGCGCCAGCTCCATGGGATGACGTGAAGACTGTGGATCAGATGGGGCCAGTGTGTCCACAAAGATTGCCCGACATCTCGAACGAGACCCTGGCTTTGGAAAGGATGCCCAAAGGAAGGCTTGAGTACTTGAGAAGATTGCTGCCTCGGCTTAAGAACCAGAGCGAAGACTGTCTATATATGAACATCTACACGCCTGTGCAAGGTAAGTTTATTTGAAATTTAGATTAGTATACCACTGTTCGTAATTTCGAAAGTCTACAGACGGGTATTGAAGAGGGAGGGTCTCGTGGGTAAGTAATAAAAGCCGCACGGATCAATCAGGTTAGGTTAGGTTAGATCCGTGAATGGATGACCATCATTACAAACTGACACCCCTCCCCTATATCTCGGAAAGCACGTTAAGCCGTTAGTCCTGCTAGGGTCGCGAGATTTGTTCGAAAGAGACACCGTGGCCCTGGCACATGGGCGACTGATGGAACACGGGTGGGTTTTAGTCAGTAAAAGTCTGACACGCCCTCCCGCTGCGCCCAAGAGCGGGAGACATCATTTGATTTTCCCACCCACAAAAAAAAGCCGTTACTGCCGGCTGTCATTCCTGGTACTTTGCCAGTCTTTACGGGTAGTCTGAAGCCCGAACGCCTGGCAACCAGTCTTACCAAGGGGTATCGTAATATCCACTACCTTGCGGAGGTCAGATACTCATTCGCTTAAGGTAAAATACTAGTATTCAACTATTTACGGTAAGACCAGAACCCGACCCCAAATATGGTTGGAAAAAGGTAGGGGAAGTACGTCCAAAATGACATACAGTTTTGTTTTTTAATCATATATTTTTAATTAACATAGTTACAATCACTGTTTAGGTTGAATAATCATCTTTGGTTCATAAGTTTTAACCCAAGTAAACTCATAATTGAATAGGACCCATATAAAGAATATAATTTAAATTAATCGAAGCCTCTAAGAAAATTCGTATTCATTATGTATGTCATTTTGTCCGTACTATATGGACAAAATGACATACATAATGAATACGAACATTATGAAGTACATAATTCACAAAATATTAAATATGAGCCCAAAGAGAACAATTGTTGTACCGTAGCCAGCACTCGTTGGGCTTGGAACGGGGAAAGACGCTGTTACAGTAAACGCATGTGCAGTCATCATCATCACCGTTCGACACAGCTGGAAATCCTCTACATTCGAGTCCTCAGCGTAATGAGTCTTCTGTACTTGGGTTCACCTTTTTTTGACTGCTTTTAAGGATCATTATCGTATTTCAATTCAACATTGAAAACCTCATCATTGAATAAAGGTATGTCGTTTTGCCCCGAATGTAAGTATGTCGTTTTGCCCCACAGGTTATCTAAACACAAATTAAGTCATAATTACTATAAACACGAGATTTATAAATAAATATTTTTAAGTAATGCAGTATAATGCTATACTTTTGAATTTACTACAAAAGATGTAATAGAAACCACGAGAAACTGATCAAAAACAGGACGATATCAATAAAAATAAAAAACTTTTATGCGCACAAAACGCTTTCCTGCAAGTAACTTCGGCGTGACCAAGTCAATGGCGGTATAAACTTATCAGGTATGCCATATGGCCGGCGTCACATAATGATATGCCAACTGCAGGATTATAGCCCGACAATTTCGAAAAAAGCCCAGTGTGTCATTTTGTCCGTATATGTCATTTTGGCCGTACTTCCCTTATGTCTTCCACATAACATTTGACGTGCACTTAAGGCCAAGTATCGCAGTTTTGGTGGACAAACCAGGTTCCGAACTGCCCATTATGGAGAAGTATATAGGTACTTAGCTAAGTAGTAATCAAATAGGCTGTCCGGGACTTTTGCCATGATTGTTGCCAAAGATATCGGTCATCAATTACTTTCGTCAGTTAAGTTATACGTTTTGTTTTTTATTACTGGCACTGAAATTGTTTTCAGAAAGACTAGCGCTAAAATGAATGTGCAATAAAACATAGACAAAACCTTGGTTACATGCGAACCTACATACCTGAGGTGTTCGATGCTGAGGCCATCCTGACCTGAGTGTTTACCCCTACTCATAGACTGAAAAACTTTCTAACTTACTTGGACTAGACCTTGATAAGATTTTCCGGGGCCCAATTGCTCTCAGCATCAAACAGATCGGGCACTGGTCGGACAGATCAGGATCTGTTTCAACGAAAGTTCCACTGGGAGACGGGTTTTAAATAATTCTGCAATTTTCTTAGACTAAGAAACACCTGCCACCTGAATTGGGCGGCAAGGCTTAACATTTTACAAATTTACAGTCTTTCACAATTGTGAAAAGTTTTTGTATTGAGTAGTGAAATTGCAATTTGAAAATTCTCGGAAGCCCGCGAAGAACAATCCGATTTTTTTTTTCAAGTTAAAACAAAGAACAATAACATGAATTGTGTTACTGTTGTGACAATATCTCACTGTTATACTGGAATACGTGCACAGAACCGTCAAATAAGTAAAAACATTGTGTGCTTTTTGTTCATAAGTAAGGTTTAAACGATCTAAGCCCCGACACAAAAGGAAGGATAATTGCTTTGAATATAACTCTTGGTTTTTATTGTCCCTTTCCATGCTACCCTGTGAATAAAAGTTAAATTATATTCATGGATTAAACACCATGTAAAAAATTAAAGGGACTCACACATGACCATTCATGTGTTTAACCTTTGACAATCTGTTTTATTTTTCTGTGAAGACTTCTTTAGACGCACTCTGCACTCTTTGTTAACAATAAACGAAACTAAACCGTCACGCTCGGTCGGCTCCAGTCAGAAGGTGATGGTGTATTGCTATTGGTTCTGAATCGCCTATACTCGGCTCTAGCCGGGCGATGACGCTAAATTGCGTATACCCGGTACTGAATCGCGTATATTGGACTCCAGCCGGTTAGTGACGCTGAATCGCGTATATCCGGCGCTGAATTACGTATTTTGGAGTTCAGTCGGTCAATGACGCTATGTCACGTATACCCGGAGCTGAATCGCGTATACTTGGCTCCAGTTTGGTCAGTAACGCTGAATTACGTATACTGGACTCCACTCGGTTTATGACGCTAAATTGCATATACTTGGATCC
Organism: Aporophyla lueneburgensis; assembly: GCA_932294355.1. Lineage (NCBI taxonomy): Eukaryota > Metazoa > Arthropoda > Insecta > Lepidoptera > Noctuidae > Aporophyla > Aporophyla lueneburgensis. Next base: position 30,924,916 of record OW028737.1, on the reverse strand, counting down.
GGTTAGTCAGTTACGCTGAATTGTGTGCTAATACTCAGCGCCGAATCGCGTATACTTAACTCCAGTTGGTCGGTAACACTGAATTGCGCATTTCCGACTTCAGCCAGTCGGTGACGCTGAATCGCGTATACTCGGCTTCAGTCGGTCGGTGACGCTGAAACGCATATACTCGGCTTCAGTCGGTCGATGACGCTGAATCGCATATACTCGGCTTCAGTTAGTCGGTGACGCTGAAACGCATATACTCGGCTTCAGTCGGTCGGTGACGCTGACACGCATATACTCGGCTTCAGTCGGTCGGTGACGCTGAAACGCATATACTCGGCTTCAGTCGGTCGGTGACGCTGAAACGCGTATACTCGGCTTCAGGTGGTCGGTGACGCTGAATCGCATATACTCGGCTTCAGTCGGTCGGTGACGCTGAAACGCATATACTCGGCCTCAGTCGGTCGGTGACGCTGAAACGCATATACTCGGCTTCAGTCGGTCGGTGACGCTGAATCGCATATACTCGGCTTCAGTCGGTCGGTGACGCTGAAACGTATATACTCGGCTTCAGTTGGTCGGTGACGCTGAATCGCGTATACTCGGCTTCAGTTGGTCGTTGACGCTGAATTGCATATACTCGGCTTCAGTCGGTCGGTGACGCTGAAACGCATATACTCGGCTTCAGTCGGTCGGTGACGCTGAAACGCGTATACTCGGCTTCAGGTGGTCCGTGACTCTGAAACGCATATACTCGGCTTCAGTCGGTCGGTGACGCTGAAACGCGTATACTCGGCTTCAGTCGGTCGGTGACGCTGAAACGCATATACTCGGCTTCAGTCGGTTGGTGACGCTGAATCGCGTATACCCGACTTCAGTCGGTCGGTGACGCTGAAACGTATATAATCGGCTTCAGTCGGTTGGTGACGCTGAATCTTGTATATTTGGCTGCAGTTATAAAGTTTCACTTGTATCGTGTGGTAATAAGCAAACGCCCGCTTTTTAGTTTTATTACAATGCAAATTAACGGAAAAATCGTACATGATATAAAAATAAATCGGTTAGATAAACAAACAAGAAATATAACAATAGCGATGAAAAATTCGTTCATTGTTGGAGAAAACACCCATTTTTTATTAGCAAGGAAAATAAAATCCTCACAAAAGGAAATGCCATAAAAGAAATCACTTGATTTTGTTTTCATAAGAACATTGTATTTTCCATTCATGCATAATGAAAACGGCGTTGTAAAGGTAAAACGTCTGTCTTAAAAAAGAAAATAAATTGAATATGAAAGACGAAAATATATAAAAAAGAAAGAAGTTGCGTTCATTTGATTGTCTAATTTAAAGGGCATGTTGCAAAGGACCATTGAAACTCAAATAATTCTTTAAAAATTCGCCTCTTTTTTGAAATTCTAGTATTTCCTAATTTAGGGGTACTCAATAATAATAAATAGGTACTAAATAGTTGTGACTAACTTGGATCTACGCAACTGGTACGTGCAAACCAAAACTAATAACAAACAAAACAAACAAATAACTAATTATGGAATTATGCAGTTCAGAACTTTTTGACCTTTTTGTTAATTATCGTTGTAATTCATGTTTGAGTTAATAGTGTAGTGATTATTTTATTTTCTAACTCATTTATATTTTGTACGCCATTAAGGCAAAACATTACAGTGTTTCAATCAGACTTTTATGTAACACCTTGTGTTTATGTTTATTCTCATGTTTTTGCAAAATAAATATCTTGTATCTCTCTTTAAAAAAAAACGTATATACTGTAAGCCGAGTGTGTGACCTCCATAACTCAGTTACCTACTGGGTAACACCACCATAATCATAGAATGACTCCGATCAATTCAAATATACTTTACTAACATTTGTATTACTTGCAACAGTTTTCCAGGTATTTTTAGATTCCCAAAACAATTTCCGTCTTGTAACCTTTAGATCAAAAGCTTATCTTGGCCTGAAGGTTAACATTTCCTCAGACAACCGATCCAGAGGTAATAATCTACCCACACGTCTGTAGCCATTTTCATTTTGCTTATTTTTCCCAATTTTATCCTGGTTTACGGCCTCGCATTACAACATCGGATAAAGGGTCCCTTTGGGTCCTGGCTAGATACGGTATTTTTTTATTTTTTTGTAAGAAAATCATAGAAAATGTCCACTGCATAGTGAGCCTCAACACTATGTTAACACCGTCAAGAACAGAAGATTTAAAACAATTTAATTACTGTTTATTTATTTATTCAAAACAAAGAATTATGGTATACGTTAGAAATACAGGTTTACAATATAAGTACTATTTATACAATCGCGTGGGTGAGCACTGCTTTCCTAGCTAGGTTATGAAAACCTGTGTTAAGGAGAAAACAATCAAATGATGATTGTTTTAAATCTTCTGTAATATTATAAAGATATGCAGCAATAATAATGTAACCAGTGTAAAATGTTCTGTGGCTATAAATTGACAAAAGTTGTAGACGATTCAAGGAGTTCTCCAACTCAAACTCAAAATATACACTTCAATTAATCCAATTTGAGGCACTATTAAATTCCAAGGATTCAGTCTGAAATATTAAACTAGTTGTCTTTTCCAAAGCCTTATCATCATCATCAGCAGTCTATAATGCTCCCACTGTTGGGACAGAGGCCTTCTCTTGGCGAGAGGGAGTGGGCTATAATCTACCACGCGAGCCCAGTGCGGGTTGGTAGATGTCACTTGTCTTCGCATTTTTTGTTTTAAAACATGACGTTTCCTCACGATGTTTTTCTTCATCGTTTTGAGAGCAGTGGTGATGAAATAATTTACACAAAGTAAAGCGCCTGCTTGGGTTCGAACTCACGATCCACTACTCGTAAGTCGCGGCCGTTACGACTAGGCCACCTTTGCTCAAAACGTAGTAGCTTTAATAGAGAAGAAGGGGAAAAATCTCTCGTCAACTTATACATCTTTTTGGAGGCTGACTGTACCCAGTCGTTGTATTTATCGTCTATCGTTCAAAAATCGTAGAACCTAGAACTAACTTCCTCAGGAAGTCCTTTGGCAGCAAAAGAAATATTTTTCTTTGTCGGCTGCAGTTCTAGCTGTTACACTGGAAATGTCTTAAACTTGGTGGGTAGAAAGTCTTTATAGATATAATGTAAATATTGAATTCCTGTTACTCGCCGATGCGATGTTCCATCTGAGACGTAAAAAAGAATATTGCTTAGTAGGTTTCGTTGTAGTGCTGAGAATGAGATCTTGGGTTTGAGTCGCAGGTCGGCCAAAGTGTAAAATTGTAAATGGGTTTATACTTCTCGAATTTCTTAGTAGAGTCTGGATTTGTGCCCGGCTGATGGCAATAGGTTCGCTTCCTATTACGTGGGAGTTAAACATAGCGAAATAGTGGTGTCCCTACTCATGTGGGTACACCTCTGCCCATCTTTTCGAGGATAACAGACATGATGTCATATTAAGAGTTATTATGGTTATTAGTTAATCTTGTAGAACAGATATTCCGTATATGATCACACGTTGTGTCCATGTGAACAATAGGGTATTTGAGTGCTATGAAAAATATAGATGAATTAAAGCTTATAATAAAGATATGACTACGAAAGATCAATAAAATTCGGAATTCAGAATAAATTAAATTGGTGAAAAAAGGTATAAACTACACGATTTTGAAATTATCCTCCTATCCTTGTCACGCTAAACACTCATTGTACTGAAAGGCACGAATATTACTTTTAATATCATGTGTCGTAAGATGCTAGTCTCTATCTGGCATTGACTTTAGCGCAATTTTCACTGTGGCTTATTTAATTTTTGTGGGTTCTGAAAAACAAAATTTAAAAAAAAAACCGGCCAAGTGCAAGTCGGACTCGCGCACCGAGGGTTCCGTACAAACCTGTAGGTATTTTCGGTTTAAAAATATATATATTTTTTAATTTTTATATTTCAGTTGATTGAATGTAAGGTAAATTGCGGTTTACGATTTATGACGTTTTAAAAAAAAACTACTCACTCGATCTCGTTCAAACCAATTTTCGTTGGTAGTTTGCATGGTAATGTACATCATATATTTTTTTTAGTTTTGTCATTCTCTTATTTTAGAAGTTACGGGGGGGGGACACATTTTACCACTTTGGAAGTGTCTCTCGCGCAAACTATTCAGTTTAGAAAAAAATGATATTAGAAACCTCATTACCATTTTTGAAGACCTATTCATAGATACCCCACACGTATGGGTTTGATGAAAAAAACATTTTTGAGTTTCAGTTCTATGTATGGGGAACCCCAAAATTTATTGTTTTTTTTCTATTTTAGTGTGAAAATCTTAATGCGGTTCACAGAATACACCTACTTACCAAGTTTCAACAGCATAGCTCTTATAGTTTCGGAATAAAATGGCTGTGACATACGGACGGACAGACAGACAGACAGACAGACAGACAGACATGTCGAATCTATAAGGGTTCCGTTTTTTGCCATTTGGCAACGGAACCCTAAAAAATACAGTCAATTACCCTATTCGACAAACAACGCCTCAATTGGTTTATATGTAATAGTGCTTCTTCACAGCTCAACTGAAATGCGGTTTACTGTACAGGTACTAATCGTGTCCCGTCAAATTCAAGATATGGTCGTCACCTTAAAAGCAATTTTTGGCTACTATATTGCACGAGAGAATCTCCTGTACCGGCCTTAATTAATACTTCTGAATGGCATACATGTCAGACCGAAATGAAAATGTGACAATGACAGACTATGAAAATTAAATGTTAAATAGAATATATAAATTATAGTAAATGGCCAGGCCATAAAAAGCTTTAAGTGGAAGGCAACTTGACATTGTTAAAGGTATACTATTTTCATCTTTGTAGTTCATAACATGACGCTTTGTTTCCCCGGAGGGTTTGGCAAAGGTGTACTTATACACCCATATTTCACCAGTTACGTTAAAGTCCCTTTGTAGTTCAATAAAGTTAAGTATTGTTCCTACCTAAACAGTATTTTTCTTCTAGCTATTTTCATGACCAAACATAGAATTTTTATTTGATTCTCAATTGATATCAGCCAATTTAATTACAATCACATAGATTTTAAAATTACACAAAGGACAACTGACGAAATTCTCTTGCTTTCTCAGAGAGCACAGCAACTTACCTCAGTTGACTTTAACAAATTGCATAAGAAGTTAAGTGGTCGCTGTGCTTCTTTTCCTCCATTTCTAGATTAAAGTGGGGCACTTCTTAGAATTTACAGTGAAATAACAGTTTTACGTGGTGGCTTCTTGGTGAGCGGGCAATCCGTCACATCCAGTTTCATGTTGGTTCCTTTTGGGAATTTATTTTTGCATTTTAGCTGGCATTTTCTTAGAAATAGGTTCTATTTATCACATAAATTCACTCCTGTAAGCCCCAGAGGGTCCGAAAGAGGTGTACGGATAGGTCAGCCACATTTGATAGCTTATATTTAAGACCTATTTAATAGCGGGCGACATATAACCATCAAAGTGGACTGATGACCTAGTACGACCTTACAACAGGAATCCGTTGTATGCAAGAAACACAGAACTAGTCGAAGTAACGGTAATTAGGGGAGACCTTAGTCCAACAGGATGTTTGTTGGCTAAAGTCATGATTATGACGATATAGTAATAAACTACACAGAGTCAAACTCCGGGCTGCTGCTGAGAAATTTCTGGTGGAACAACACAATAATAGTTTTTCCAACCTAGAAATTGATCTTTCAGTGCCACAATTTACTTAAAATAACTATATTTACGTACAAGATCAACGAGCAATCTTATTTCACACAAAGCTCCACTTTCTTTGTAAGAGAGGAAAAGTCAACGTAATAAGGAAATATCACATCAAACCATCTCTGTCGCAATTCTTCCAATCAAATTTATCTTCAGTAGCCACTATGTCCGTCTTTCAAAGCCTGTTCATAGGTTCTAATTTACTTCGTTTATGATTCAGCTTGAATCCGTGCAAATGCTTTGTCATTCTTATATTATGTGAGTATAGATGTGACCAAAAGCAGGATGTTTAGTACTCAACACACGTCCCTGTTTTGACCCAATTTCCCCTTTATTGCTTACGTAATCCTGTTGATAAAAGCCTTTTTCGTAACGTTCTGAGATAATTTAGGATGGGTATTTGATTGTAGACTTCTTTTAGCGGGCAATGAAGTTGAAGGCAAATTGTATTGGCGGATTTTGTTTATTTTACACGATTTTAGCAATTTGAAGAAACATTCTGTGTGCTAGATAGTTTTTTTTAAATCTTTATTTATTTTGGGGTTTTTATCTAAACAGATATGCCAACCCCATCGTGCCTTTAACACTTCATAACATTAATACTAAAATAGCATTACATAATAACCATTACACAATTTAAAATTCTTGATTGATAGGAAGTCACAGAGGAAGGACTGTTATTAAACGGCATAACTTTTTGGCACCTTCTGAAGATGGTTGAGATAAAATGGATTGTATTAATCCAACATTTACTTTATTTAGTTCTAAGTCCTTCCAAAGTGACTCCCTCTCCACGCCGGTTCCGGACATAATCCATCAGCAAATGTTGCACGTCTTCAATTTGATTACATTCGCTGCATTTCGGCGAATCAACTTTTTTCATAAGATAAGCAAACTTTGCTGATGGATAGTGTCCAGAGCGAAGTCTTAATATTAATTTAATGTAATTCCTACTCGTTTTAACATCATCGAACCGAGGTGCATCGAGCAATATGCTGTAGTGCGCTTTTGCTGTCTGAAAGAATTACAACTCTTTTCAAATTCTGATTTCGACTTTAAAAGATCGCTTAATAAATCGCAATGAGTTCCAGTGTCATTATTGACACATTACAGTTTACCCTAAAACCGAGATCAATTCCTAAACTTTGGCCATATACCCCTGCACCTAAACCGGGAGTACCCTTCAAACCATCTGTAAAAATTTTGTGCCAACTACAATACGTAGAATTTAATTCAGCTAAAACATCGAATACTAATAGATTTTGATTATAATTGGATTTGGGTAACTTTACGCATTCAAGATCAACATTGATTATATTCTTAGTCTCGATAGCTGTTGTCCGAGTTTCTAAACTATACATTTTGTGAACATCAGTTGAAAGAATATCTAAATCTTTTATATCATCATATATTTTAATGAGCTAGATAGATAACGATAAAAACTAATTGATGTATTGGGTCTTTTCTAAATTTAAAATTTTCTCGGCTACCTTATCAGTTATGTAAATTTGACAAACTTAGAGTATCAATGCACTTTTCATAATTATTCTTTCAACCAAAACACCACTCCTGTTGACGTTTGATTGTAATTTATAAATTATATGTTATTTATAAATTCCACAATGAAAGAACTCAGAATGTTATTATGTTAGAGAGTATTTATTGCAACGTTACATGTTACGTATGCAAATAAAAATTACGTGAAAAATACGATAAATGAATAATAATGTTATAAAATGATGTTTTAGTGTTATATGTTACACTTTTGAAAGAAAAGAAAGAAAGAAAATACGTTTATTTGCGGCAAACATGACGCACAGAAAGAGCAGAGGTATACAAACATAAAAAATGAGGAGTGGGAAAACATGCATCACATCCACGCAAAACGGCCATCACTCAGCATAGTGCTGTGACTCTATGCGAGACAGAGTCCCAGCGCTGGCTTTAAAATAACGTTTGAAACGTTAAAATTCAAAATTCCTGTTGGAACTAACGAACTAAGTACCTACCTACGACGCGACAGGTCAAAACAGGTTCAAGATTTCAAACTTCGTATCGAAGTTGAGAAAACTTTAAAAACTGTTTGATATGATGATATGATGCTTGTTTATTGAGTTATTACGTGTTATAACTCAAAATATTATAATACATATATAAATATCGTGTTTTCTGTAAAATTTCAATGGCAAATATTGACGCCGCACGTGTGAAGTTTCGACTAAAGTTTATGGTACATGTATATAAATCAAGGTCGTAGGACCAAAATTTTACGGTTAATGATGAATAAAACCCTTCGATGGAACTGTGGCCATAGGCGAGCCTTTAGTCGTGCACAATCACTTGGAAAACTGGGATTGAATGGAAAAGGTACTCACTAGTCTTCACTGTCGTCGGCTTTTCGGTGGCACCAATCCTCTACTCGTACTCGCAAGAACTCAAGCAAGCAAGATGGCGCGCGCGCTCCACCGCCGGTTATAAACTATAAATCAACCATGTTCTAACAAAACATACCTAAAAAGACTTTCAACAATTCTGTGTCAGTGTTAAGTGTCTAAATAGGGACGTCCCTGGACTGTGTATTTGGATTGGTGCCACTGAAAAGCCGACGACGGTGAAGACTAGTGAGTACCTTTTCCTTTCAATTCCAGTTTTCCAAGTGATTGTGCAAGACTAAAGATATTCTCCTCTCTATCCTCTCCCATCTTATGGTTTCGTCCGAGGCTCTGGAATGGTTCTCTTCTTATCTTCGGGGACGTCAGCAGTCGGTTCGCGTTGATAAGAGTTCATCGAGTTGGCGTTATCTGGATGCTGGTGTTCCACAAGGCGGTATTCTTTCTCCATTATTATTCTCCAACTTCATTAATTTTATCACTCATTGTCTTCGGTGTTCGTATCATCTTTATGCTGATGATCTTCAACTGTATACGTCTGGGCGGGTGGAAGGTTTGTCGGACGCTATAGCAGATTTAAACCGAGATCTGGATTCAATAAAAAAGTGGTCTGATAGTTTTGGAGTGTCAGTCAACCCCTCTAAGTGTCAGGCCATCGTAATTGGAAGCTCGCGTATGATGGGTAGGGTGACGGTTGATTCTCTTCCTCATCTCATTTTTAATGGTACCGTCATACCCATTACCCCTACTGTGAAGGATCTCGGTTTGCATCTAGACACGACACTTAGCTGGCAACGCCAGGTCTCTAGTGTTAGCCAAAGGGTCAATGGTACTCTGCGCTCCCTGTATCGTCTGAGAAGCTTTTTACCTGCTAAGACGAAAGCCATGCTTGTGCAGACATTGATTTTCCCTATGATCGACTATGGTGACGTGTGCTACTTTGACTTAAATGCGGTTTTTCTGGAAAAGCTCGACAGACTTCTCAACAACTGTATACGGTTCATATACAACTTAAGAAAATATGACCATGTGTCGAGCTATAGGTCTGAGCTCAAATGGATGTCCATTCGCCAAAGAAGAAGTTTGCGCGCTTTGACCACGCTTTTCTCCCTTCTCAACTCTCCCACTCCTCCTTCTTATCTTGTGTCTCACTTTCAATATCTATGTTCTTCTCATGTTAAAAATCTGCGTTCTTCTAACAATCTTCTCCTGCTCTGTCCTTCTCATACCTCTGATTTTGTTCATTCGTCCTTTCATATTCAGTCTATTCTTCTTTGGAATGCGCTCCCTCTGGATATCAGGACGGCCACCAGTCGGTATGCATTTAAGCGGAAATTGCAGAGTTATTTTCGAAACAAATAGTGTAGAGTCATCTCAACATCTCTGTTTAATTCGTGTATATATGTATATATTTTTATTTATTTTATTTTTATTTTATTTATTTAGGGACAATAAACAGCTACAATATATAATTTTAACATAACAAAAAATAGTAGAAGTGAATAACAATATTGCAGCCCACTACATTATCCGCATATTAAACAATAAAATATAGACAATGAGTGCCACCAAAAGGCATTATTAAACATGCAATACATATTGAAAATTATTACATCATTCACAACAAATAACTAATAGTGAATAAACTAAAAGTAAATAAATAAACAACTCAGTGACGAGAGAAAAACAGAAATTTGAAATTATACAAAATAGGATTAGATCTATTATTAATTATTATACATTCATTTCAAAGCATTAGTATTAGATAAAAGTTTCAAAACATTATATTTAAATTGTGATTTGGAGCATACGAAAATATCAATATCGATAAATAAATTATTATAAGTGTCTACCATTCGACGAATAGGACAGCGCATACCAGAGTTGGTTCGACAGCTATTTAGAGCAAATAGGGTACCAGCACGGACATTCCGTTTGTTAACGGTGCGAGGGACTGCATAACATAACCTGCTCGTGAGATCAATTGAGTCAAAATAACTGTGAACAATACCATGCAACACAGATGCCTCCAAGAACCTACGTCTGGATTCTAAGGTAACAAGTTTATATTTACGTAATAACTCAGGGTAAGGCAGGTAAATCTTGTGACACCTGTAATGCATGGTACGTAGAAACTTACGCTGGACCTTCTCGATCTCATCTATATATTTCTTATAGAACGGGTTCCAGACCGGTACTGCATATTCTAGTTGTGAGCGTACAAGCGTCTTATACAAATACAGGTAAGTGGAATCTCGCTTGAACTCAGTGGATGACCTTATGACAAATCCATACATTTTGAATGAGTTATTAACAATTTTTTCAATGTGTTGATTTAATGACAGCTTATTATCGAAAAATACACCAAGATCTCTTACGATTGATACATTAGTAAGTATGGTGTTAAGCAATTTATATTTAAAACTAATGACAGACCGGTTTTTTGTAAAATTAATAAAGTAACATTTCGAAAGGCTAAGATGTAGTTTATTGTCGAGACAGTAACCCGCGAGTCTGTCCAGATCTTCTTGGAACTTAAAACAGTCATCCACAGTCTGTATCGTTTTATAAGCTTTTAAATCATCAGCGTACAGGAGAAATTTTGTATTTGTAAAGCACTTATTGATATCATTTATGTATATAATAAATAAAAGTGGTCCCAGGATCGAGCCTTGTGGAACACCTGAGGTTATGGGCACAGCACCAGATTGATATCCATTCACGACAACTTTTTGTGTCCTGTTTGTAATATACGAAGTCAACCAGCGAAGCAAATTCCCCCGTATCCCATTAAATGCTATTTTGTTTAAAAGAATTTCATGATCGACCTTGTCAAATGCCTTTTTGAAATCCGTATAAACAGCATCTACTTGAAGGCGTTTGTCAATATTTTCAAAGAGATCATTGGAGAATATAAGTAGGTTGGAGATAGTTGACCGCTGTTGAACGAAACCACGTTGTTCGGCGATGAGAGAGCTGTGCAAGATAGGATAAATTTCATTATGTACGAGTCTTTCAAAAAGTTTTGACAAGGCCGACAGAATTGAGATAGGTCGATATTGCTCTATGTCATGCTTTGAGCCGTCTTTGTGTACGGGCGTGATGTTAGCACGTTTCCATACGCCAGGAAAAACACCCTCTCGTAAACACTTATTATAAATTATAAATAGTGGCTTACAGATACTGTCAGCGGTAAACCTAAAGAAAAGAGCCGGGTAACCATCAGGGCCCGCTCCCTTGGACGGATCAAGAAGTTTTAACTCTTTTAGTATTTTCGATTCCTCAATATGCAGGTTTTCAACCAAATTAGCATTGGGGTCACAGTTTGTTGGCGGAGTCCACGCCGACAGTGAGGGTGATTTCGGTTCAAATACCGAAAGGAAAAAATCAGAAAACATGTTGCAGATCACGTCCGGAGCACTTGACTTAACGGTTTGGTACTGCATTGTGGAAGGGATACCAGATTTATTTTTACGATTTGAAATGTACTTCCAAAAGTGTTTAATATTTGAGGAGATGTTATCTTCAACGGATTTGATATAAGCTGAATAACAGGTCTGACAGGTTTCTTTAAAAGCTGTTCGGTATTCAGAGAACTCATTGTAGTCTTTAATGTTCTTAAATTTCTTCCACTTAATCCAGAGGCGCTGTTTCTTTTTGAAGGTTTTAATTAATTGAGCGGAGAACCAAACCGGAAAGTCAAGTGCTCGGGACTTAACACGTGGAACGTTGGGCCTGATAATGTCGTCCAGCATCTCATAGAAGGTATCCACGGCTTCCTCTGATGAAAGGTGGTCCAGCAGCCCCGACCACTCAATTTCACTTATCTGTTTATTAATAACATCATAGTTGGCCTTACGGAAGTCATATTTACTCAATATTTTTCTTCGCAAGACTTCCATCGATAGACTTGTAGGGGCAGTCACAACAAACGGGGGGTGATGGGGGTCAACAGGTAATAATGGGTCTAATGGAGGGTCTACAGAACTTATGATGTTAGAAATAAACAGATCTAAGATTTTCCCATTTCCGTTAGTTATGCTATTATATTGGTATGCATTTAGAGATGACATAAGCTGTAGTAGTTGGGGACATACAGGGGATGTTCCTGAACAAGTCATACCTGTAACCTGATGTGAATCATCACCAATCCGGGCAGCTGTCCACGTAATTTCAGGAAGGTTATAATCACCAACAATAAATAGGCCCTCAACAAAAGGTTCGTTTAACAACTCCTGCAATTCATCAAGGTGACAGTTGTATACATCTGAGGAAGCCCATGGCGGTATGTACACTGCACTAATGACATGCACTTTTGAACTATTTTTACTTGGGACTTCAACCATAAGGTGCTCAATGCACGACGCGAGGCCTCCCCGTTGGCGACTGGGAACATCATGTAAGCAGGACTGAAGCCCACGCAACACAGCAATGAGGACCCCGCCACCATCCTGCTTATTAGTTGAATTGCGATCTCGGTCGCATCGGTACACAACATATCGAGGATCCACAAACTCACCGCTAGCAATATGAGGTATAAGCCACGTCTCAGTCAGTATTATTATGTCATAGCAAGAAGATAAAATACTTAAAAATAGGGAGTGTAATTTGGTTCTTATGCCTCTACAGTTTTGATAGTAGATTGTTATGTTGTTTTTATCCATTATCAAAATATTCCAACATAAATTCGTATAAAATGGGAAGAATTTTGCAAGCCAGTCGTATCGTAAAATTACAAGAAGTTATGAAACTATACAGGAGAGTATCAAGAATGCCCGGCATCATAGATTGGTAAGAGACACCATAATATAATACTAAAATAATCGAGAAACAGAAGTATCGCAATAGAAATGAATGATATACATTATTCCACACTGAGTGCCACTGAGTGACATCTAATTTTAATAACAAGTAGTTAGTTTTTTTAATCTTAATTATTATTAGAGAAACATGCAACACGAAACACACATTATTATTTAGAAACAAATGCAAAAACTTAGGAATAAACAAACAGCAGCACGCAGTTAGCGCGCATAGAACGATTAGGAAGAAGCAGTTAAGTAGTTGTTTTAGTTTTAGTTTTAATTTTATTAAGGTCGCTGGTCCCACGTATAGCGAATGCAGCCTCTCCATCACGCTCACGCACCAATATGGTACCATTTCTAATCCAAACATATTCATGGTTATGATTTTTTGCAACTTCACGGGTTTTGCGAAATAACTGCTTCCTCGCTAAGGTCAAATGCTCATTAATATAAATTGATGTGGAAGTACCTGTTACGCCAATGTGGTCAGTCTTAAGCGATTTGGCTTTACGAAACGCACTAAGTATGTTATCTCTATGTAGGCGCGTAGTGAACTTAACTATGACGTTTTTCGGTCTTGTGGTCTGTTGATGTGCATGAGGCACTCTGTGCACGGCGACGACATTACTGGGTGAGACTGGAGACTTCAGTACGTTTCCTATAGCTTCAACGATAGCTGGCAAGTTTTCGTTGTGCCTTTCAGGTAAATTACATATCTCGATATTACATTGCCTAGCCTGCTGTTCCATAAAGTCAATCTTACTCTCCAGGCTACTTATTGTCGACTCTAACACAGTCGATACAGGTGAACAATGTAAATCATCAACACGCTGCTTGAGAAGGTCATGCTCCACGGTCTGGTTTCGGGTAGTATTTTGCAGGGTTGCTATGTCGTCATGGAGAACAGACACCTTTTCTTGTAAGAGTGTTTGCTCCGAACGCAACGTTTGCATATCCCTTTGAATGTCTGACAAAGTAGACTTTATTTCATCACGGATTTGAGCCATATCTCTGTTCATATCACTACGCCACTGGCTTAGAGTGATTTGCAGATTTGTAGTGAAGGCTTCAAGGTCTGTTTTTTTCGTAGGTTGCGATGACTGTTCAGTGATAATCGTCTTCTTAATACTAGCAGATGAGCTGTGGGGGTCGTGGTCTAGGTTCTCACACGACATATCCATTAGGTGGTCATCAGCTGGGAGCTCAGTGTAGCTGCGTACGGGAGTGTTTACATTTGACCTGATGCGTCTAGTCACGTTACTGCATGATGGGCACTTCCAGGCGGCCTTATACTCTGCTTTCAGAGCTAAAAACTGGCTTGGTATAATATTTAGGCATTCATAGTGGTGTTTTCCACCACATACGGAGCACTGCAGAATATTATTTGCCGAAGCAGGGGCATCATTACAGCAGTCCATCTTATTAAAAGTAGTTCTTGTTAATTTTAAAAGTTCAGTATTGTTTCTTCATAAACAGTGGATGGTTAGTAGCGCCCTCTGGTATGTGTATTTCGCAACAGAGATCTGTGTAACGATTGCGATCAACCGAGTGAACCGTCGCGCCTTTGCTATTATCGGTATAATAGTTAACTAATTAGCAACGTAGTTCATAACTGCGATAATAGATGGCGCTTTACTCAGATTTGCCAAAGATGAATTTGCAATTTTGATTGTGTAGTGTTTTATAAAATATCTTAAATACACTCACTGGAATGTTATACAGTTGCTGTAAGAGTTATTTAATGCCACCCATAGATCAGCAACAGTCACAAGCTCACGAATTAAGTTTTTTTTGGTATTTCTGATGTTTCTACACACACAGCTGATCACTTCACAACAAAGTCACTTCTGAGGTCTATTTTTGCGCGAATTTATACAGACACGTAGTACAACGTTCAAGCTTTTAGTTAATATAAAGAATTACCACTATTATACACTTTTACTATTTAAAATTATTTTCAAAAAACGGAGCGATGTAAAAAGTAAACACACAGTATCGCCCTCTAGTGGCGAAAAAAAGATATATAGATAGATATATATATATTATAAGTATATATATTAGTTAATATGTATGTGTATTATATGTTTATAATCTATTTATGTACTAGTATTGTAATTCAATATGGGATTTATTTTTAATAGTATTTAAATCGTTGTTCCTCTCAACCAAAGCACCTGCCATCTAATCTCTTCACCACCCTTGGTTGACTGGTAGAGAATGCCTAAGGCATTAAGTCCGCCTTTGTACCTTTTTGTGTGCGAGAAGTTTAAATAAATAAATAAATAAATAAAGGCTCGCCTATGGCCACAGTTCCATCGAAGGGTTTTAGTCATCACTAGCTTCTGCCCGCGACTTCATCTGCGTAAATGTCGGTTATCGCGGACGCAAACAAAGTCACGGAATAAAAAGTAGCCTATGTCCTATGTTCTATGTTATGGGGTTTTGGTTTCCGCACTTAATCCTTTGAGTGGACCATTGTGCGTGGGCCATGGCGGCCGTCGGTATTACTCCAACCAGCCTACCTCCCTCCAGAAGTTTATAATGTCTCCTGGTCTACTAAGAACGTCCGTGTAAGATTTGGGTGTCCCGAGGGTATCTGTCCTAATCTGGGTGACGCCTGTACATTCGAAGAGTACATGCGCAACGGTTTCCTCAGCTTCCATGCAGGCCCTGCACAGGGGGCTGTCCGTTATGCCTATTGTGTAAAAGTGTTTGTTTAGCGGGCAGTGTCCTGTGATGGTGCCTGTCATCAGACGCAGACCATCCCTGTCCAGGCGTAGCAGACGTCTGGTTAGCCTGCCATCCGGGGATGGCATAGCTTCCCTGGACTGCCTGCAGCCTGGTGCCGAGGTCCACCAGCTCTCCGCTTGTGTGTGGGTAAATTCCTGCAGCCACCTGCGTAGCTGGTTGAAGGGGATGGGCTCGGGGCCGCAGACTGACGCGCTGGGTGCCTTTTTGGCCAGTTCGTCAGCAGCATCATTAGCCTATGTCCTTTCTCAGGCTCTAAGCTATCTGTGTTCCAAATTTCATTTAAATCAGTTCAGTAGTTTTAGCAGGAAAACGAGACAGACAGACAGACAGAGTTACTTATGCATTTATAATATTATATAGTGTGGAAGTGTGGATTAACCATAACAAGTCCCCTAACGAAAATAACGTTGATCGGTTTTGTGCTGCTCGCGACCAAATATTCCAATTTAAAAACAACACTGTAATAATATATTATTGTCAATTTACTAATAATAAATATAATCAGTTCCCAAATCCGCTGAAAAGCATAACCACTTTAAATGAAAATCTAATGCAACGCTGATTAAAATAAAGTTACCTATCACACATTTGTAATTAGTAATCAACCTCATTGCTAATCAAAATCACTAGAATTTAATGTATGTATATTATTGTAATAATTCACCACTATAATAGCATTTCTAAATTGAAATAACACGTTTCAAAACTGAGCTGACTCAAACAGAATTTAATTAAACTTTCCATTGTTTTCATTTCGTTTTATTTTCAAATTGTTCATAGTAAAACCAACTGTATCAACACTAAATGCTTTATCGTTGATCGAAGTTTCGCGTACAATAGGGTTTAAACTTCAACACTACACATCAATAGTAAGGTTGGCTGAATTCTTCTGTTAGCACGACAGTATACTATTTATCTCAGTTGATAGTATTGATAAAACATAAGTATAGATGACAAGATGTCGATGGTTATAAGTGTAGAGGAAGACGAAATAAACTATGGATGGACTGTGTTAAAGATGATTATGGTTAGAATGGGGTGACTACTAAAATGACGACGAAAGAAGAGTATGTGAGTAAAATGTTGCGCCTACCCTCAATAAATTGGGACAAGGGCAAGCTATAGATATGGTAGGTATGTCGGCCCTAATGGTGCTTCTTCTAGTTACATTCCATAATTAAAATCCTTCGTTCCTCTTTTACAGTTTATTTTAAGCAGTTTTATATTTAGTCATAAATCTGTGACTATAAATCGGCCAGCCCCGTTCTAATTGGACAACATTTCTTCTTTCTTCTAGTTTGCTTTTCCCACACTATCTAAAATCAATATAACAAAAATCAGTCTTCCTAACATAAACCATTCGTCTTCCAAAATCTGATCTTCGAGATTACCCGGCGCAACTAATCACGAATTCACGAAGGGTAATAAATCAGTTTCCGCGCAATGCACTGTTCATCGCTTCATTGCACGCAAATGTAACCCGCCTCGGTCCTAACGCATAGTTGGCCAGATACAAACCTCTATGACCTCGTTCAGGGTGGGAAGTGGCGCGGTTGCTAAAGCGGGAAAAATATCGAATCGTGGTTTTATAAATCATAAACTTATATCACGCATGACGTATTCACCGCGGGGTTAGGGAAAGGTTCATTATAGTACACCCACTTTTTGCCGGTTACGTTTAAGTCCCATGCAACCGTCGGATTCTGGATTCTGTTTAAGTATAATTATTTTATAATGTAATAGATAGTTTAATTAGTGTGTATAACATCGAATTGGTACACTTACTGTAAGATGTTGTACTTATTGGTAAATAAATTAATAAATAAATAAATAAATTATTGGGTAATATGAAACCACCATTTGCGTCAATAGTGAAGGAACTTTGGAGAGCTCCTGGCGTGACAGAACTGAGTCAAATAGCTAGCGAGGAATCATCTTTTGCTTCTACGGGCAAATGCGTGCACCTGTGTGGACCAAGATAATATCTGGACTTAAAATCCCTGACTCTGTGACCTATGATTTGGTTTTGGTGTCCCCTTTCAGGGTAGTATCTCTCAGAATAGGAAAGTACGACTTATTATTGAAATATTATTATGTGTTTGTTACAGAATTACATATAATTTATCAGGATAAAACAATACACGATCACTAGATATCATCAAGTTCGTTCTGTCAGCTACAACAACTGGTGTCGCACCTAATCGCGCCCGCCAACGCACTCTCTACCGCCCCAGTCTACGCATTTTCACACAGAAAGAGGCTTTATTATTATGGTTTTGTGTATAGGAAAATGGATTTCAGCTTTCGGAAGACTGTGTGCCGTAATCGGATTTTTTTTCTCCATAAACCAGAATGGTGCTGTTATTATGTATGAAATGTTTTAAAAGAATGACTGAAATTACATATCATACGTAGGTGCATAGATATTTGCTGCTGCTGAAATTTATATCAAATAAACGTTTTTTATGTAGGATAAGCAATGGCGGAAAATACAATAGTTGAATTGTTATTTCAATGAATTTTTCGATAATTGCCATTACCTAAATTAAAGTAATGCTTCGTCTGAGCAATAATAATAACAAAGGCTTTAGTTGGGTGATTTACCATGGGATACTATTATAGGTGGCATTAAGGACACGATTTTGGACATGGTTCATGATTCTTGATCCTGTTGCGTTAAAATATTTCAGTCATCAAAAAATATTCAGCAGTTTCATAGAAAAGTGCAATGAGCTTAATCCACACTTATAATATTATAAATGCAAAAGTTACTCTGTCTGTCTGTCTGTCTGTCTCGCTTTCCTGCTAAAACTACTGAACCGATTTAAATGAAATTTGGTACACAGATAGTTTAGAGCCTAAGATAGGACATAGGCTACTTTTTATCCCGGTAATATGTTCCCGTGGGATAATTTCCGACCCCCACACGGGCGAAGCCGCTGGCAAAAGCTAGTGATCAATATTTATGGAACACCTTTGTTATTTAAATTAACGACTAAAAATTTGAATCCTGCACTGAATCCATGGTCACCGGTTGCGTGGTGTTATCCCCTTTTTTTGTGGGTGAGATATTATAAATGACGTCTCCCGCTCTGGGCGTAGCGGGACGGCGTGTCAGACTTTTACTGACTAAAACCCACCCGTGTTTCAAAATTTGCCTATGCTAGGCCACGATAACTTTTTCGAACAAATCTCGCGACCCTGGCAGGGTGTTATTATCCCCACCCCCTGCATTTTGCTTGGCAAAAT
The DNA here is from genome assembly GCA_932294355.1 of Aporophyla lueneburgensis. Classification (NCBI taxonomy): domain Eukaryota; kingdom Metazoa; phylum Arthropoda; class Insecta; order Lepidoptera; family Noctuidae; genus Aporophyla; species Aporophyla lueneburgensis. Next base: position 30,905,972 of record OW028737.1, on the reverse strand, counting down.
ATTCTGTATATGGAACACCTACGTTTTACAGTAACAATATTCCTCCAATTAGTGAAATAGTTCACGTATAAGGCATAGAACCAAACCACAGTCTCGATCAGATTAACGAATTCAGACACGAATGATTTAAAGTCCCTGATATAATCAAATACGAATAATAGCGAAGACACAAATGTGAGTTACAATAGAATTTATCAAACAATAGTGGTAAAATATGCAAATTATCGTTATTTGTATAGTAAATATAAATCTTTAAAATCGCAAACATTCAATTACCGTTTGATTCCACGAATGAGACGTATGCCAGACGAAAATGCAATAACTTCGAGTTATGTTTAAAAAGAAAATGTTTGACTTCATATTTTCGTGCAATTTATTCGGAAAGTGCATTCGCGGCATGTTGAAAGACTTCACGATATTATTTCATTCAATGACTGTGTAATGTGACTCACGCGTTATTTGAAATTAAATTAAAAGGTAATTTTGAACGAATTTCTGTACGCGATCGCTTGAAATATTTTATGATCCAAAGTATTCAATTTAAAAGAGGAAACATGACTATCAGATTTTGCAATACTTTATTTTCGCATTCCAATCTGAAACACAAATCGTACCTACTCATTTCTTTTTACACAAAACGCAAAATTTAAATTACAAAATATGAATACGCTACAAATAATAGGCAGGTACTAAAGTAGGTACATACTCGCAAAGCCCTAAATCTGTCTAAAGACAGCATCAACTTTTAATTACATATCATCCCAAAATAAACCATCCGTTGTTACGTAAAAGGACCATTTTGCATCAATGACCGCCCATAACAACGGAACGGGAGCTCAAGTTTTACTCGAACATTTTAATCACAGTTTGCAATGGTTTGTCCCCTCTTTCATCTGAATAGTTTTGTTACGATAGTCTTTTGTTCGCTAGCAACAATAGTCACGTGAGACGCGCAAGATTGTGAGCGAAGTATTTGTGAAGAAATTATTAACGTCAGGCCGGATTGTGCTTTTGTGGATATTGATAAAAGATTTGGAACAAATATGGGAGCTTGGAATGTAATAATGAATGGAATAGGAGTAGAATAAAGAATGTAATGGAACTATAACAGGTTTGGTACATTTGATAGAGAAAAGATTATTGTTAAAGTCCTTGAAGAGGCTAAAACCAAGAACGACGCCAGAAATATAAATGTTGAGAAGCATTGCCAAAGTGCAAATAAATTGATAACAATCAATTCAATGATACTGTCGTATGCGGTCATGCGCATTAATTATACCAATATCCCACCAAAATCGTTAATTACAGTGGTTTATGATTGAGGCCATGCCTAGCGATTCATATTTATAGCCCCATAATAATCATGATTATGATGATCATTATAATAGTTTGAATAACTGACCACATCATTTGGATTCAAAGAATGCATGAATATAACTGACTTGTTAACTACTAGGTTTAGTTTAATTTACTACCCACAATAAAAATATATACACAGCGGGGTAATTACGTAATACACTAATAGTAGCAATGGCTTTTATTTTACAGTTAAACAAAAGTATTACGTTATTTACATAGTTAAGCAGACAATTTTTTTCGAAGATATGAAATAGTGGATTCGGAATATTCTTCAAAATCAGAGTGTGACTGAAAGTGTGGGGCACAATTACTGTACTAGATAAACTTCTTGTAGTAACTAAAAAACTATTATAATAAGATAGTCTAATTAGATATTCTACGATATATTTTAGACTGTGAACTTATTTATAATGGAAGGGTTGCTAACCCTTCGTTTACGACCGCTACAGACTACATTTCCACACTGTAAATATTTACAACCTGCGCGCTATGATAAAAAGCTGTAAACAGTTCTGGTTTGTGGTATCTATCGTCATAAAAATATCAAGTGTGTAATTTTATAACTGCTTTACTTAACATTAGCGTTTCTATTTTTTCGTTGCAAATTGTTCCATATGTTAAGTTCAACTCCGTTATATCAACTACATCGTTTTATGTTTGTAAAACTTGTTTTATTTTTGTAATATTTCTAGCTACTTTAACATTTATATCATTATTATCTGTTTTTTCATTTCTTCAATCACTTTCCTTTGTGTTCATATTATTGTGTTTAGCACGTTTGTTTTATTTTTATTATATCTCTGTATTTCGTTTTCCTTATAATACTCAAGAATACACAGAGGCAATAAAAATGAGTATTATTTTATATCTTCCAAATGCGGGAAGCATATAATCTTGTTAGTGAATTTCATGGAAATACAACACAATCAAAATACAAAGGCATAATATAGCAAAGAAATAGTACTTTTCTTGATAACAATTAGTAAGGAAGAGAGAAAAACATTCACTAGCTTCGAAATTAACATAATTGATGCTGAGAAAGCGATCAATTTCCTTTTGTTGACATTGCAACTGATTGATTTCGTCAATGAAACTGGCTACAAAACAACATACATTCACTGGGACCAACAATACAAGCTTGTATTGTTGGTCCCAGTGAATGTATGTTATTTTTATCTAAGCTTCTCTATACTATCAAGATAAGGATAGAAGCTAATATGCAAAGCAACAATATAAATGGCATTCATGCAGAACAATCTCATGTGTAGTGCAAGAAAATTCATGTGAAGCGACATGTAAATAGTACACTCCATTTTTATAGCAGACGCTTTTGACTTGATAAGAGACAACTATTATCTTAATGAAATAACATGGGAATTTGTTAAAGAAAACAGTTTTGAAAAGTTCAGTCACTGTGATAATCCAGTGATGAAACATTGTAATGCACAAGCTCTCAAAAATACCAAAATGGAAAACCCGAAACAATAACAAAACAGAAGAATTCATTTCCAAGTACTAAAATAACGAAGATAGTAACAAAGTGAACAATACCGCTATTCTAACTTTAAGTTTCCATAAAATAAAGAGGATAATACACCTTTTGTAAAGTGTGCCGACGAAACAAGCTATCTTTTATCCGACGGAGTTAAGAACTTCCATCTCTTCATGCACTTTATGAACGTAAAAGTTTTAAACGATACTCTAAATGTTATTGTATTATGAAGTTGAAATGTGTACGGCTATGAAATTAGACAACGGTTTTATTTGAAACTAAATTATGGGAACTATTTCACTCATTAATGACCTAAACTGTCGAATGATAGGTGTTAACATTTTGATTATAAAACGTAACGTTTACGAAAATTATGACATCTAGTTCGCTTCTTGATATCTCGTGAAAATTCTTTCTTGTTCAATGTAGATTTCTATTTACATTCATACCTCTCAAAAAATGTTTGATCGTTGAACAAAACATGTCTTTCAGCTTTTATTACCAAGTATCTAAATTAGATTTCAAGAAAAATCAAAATCCAATCAAAATCAAAAGTCATTTATTCAAAGTAGGCTGAGAGTCAGCACTTTTTGAACGTCAAAGTTACATAAGACAGTCCCCCCAAAACGCCCGCCCTTCGACACTTCCTAGTGCTTTAGTTGGGAAGAAGAAGTGGCGGAACAAACTCCCCAGCAGCACAGCTGTTTGTTAAGTTAGAAGAACTTGATTCTATACAATATTGTGTAAGTAATATTATATTATATTATAAAACAAAACATACATTATTCGCCATATGTCAGCTAGCACACGCCAATATACCAACAAAAACATTGAAAACTAAACTCAGCTTGAGTTTAGTTTAGAAATAATAAAACAAGAACGTAAACAGAACTTAAAACCTAAATAAAGCCTCCAGGCATAAAGGAAAGAACTTTTCTAACTGAATGCTTGACTGTAATACTCAAACGTGTTTTCCAGTACAACCAGATCTTTGGAAAGGACCTATTCATATATTGATTTTATAACTTCAAACTTGAGGCAAATCCACAGCAATTTCATTCTAAACTGTCGCAAAAGTTCATTATCTTCCGTTATCTGCCACTCAAATAACAAATTGTTTAACTTTATGGTTATGAGCAGTCGTTGTATAATTGTTGATTTGCCTACCCTACGAACCGTCGGCTATTGATGGTATTTTAAATATCTGTTTTTATTTATAATTTCAACTTTAATTAATTAAGGCTACACGGTTATATCTAGGAATATCAGTGATTTACAATTATAACATGTATTTTTTGGTGTAAGCTTTGTTGGTTATCCTTAAATAAGTAAATTAATTAACAATATTGATGCTGATAATGGATTCGAAATAATCTTTATTTTTTCTAGAATGAGAATTTATCTCATTCTTCAAATGCTGGTATTCAAATTAATTTCAAAAACTTATCTCAAATTCCTTTTTTAAACTTTGTGAAATATTGCTCGGATATTAAAATTGAGAGAGTAAGTAATGCTTATTTTATAAACTTTACATACATATTTGATATTTTATTAAAAGTACAAGAGTTTGTATGCAAGCGAAGACTCCCAGGTTGGTCACCGTTACAGTTTGATTTTATTGATAAGATAAGATAAGATTTATTTGCTAAAGACATGTGTACACATACAAGAATAAAAACATGCATGCAGGATATTATAGATAGTAAAAATATAGCTTCTGACATGTTTGCCACATAATATGGCGTGCAAATATGAATAGTTGATTGGATTTAATTAGTTTCAAGTCAATATAATTCAATTATGCCATCAAGCAATAATAAATCTTAAAATGTCAACAGTATATAAAAAAACATTAATATTATGGTACAATTATGTCATGAAGTCAAAATATAATTATTTGTTACAAATTATTTAAATACAATTTAATTTCAAGAAGTCAAATTAGAATTATTTATTACAAATTATCAAAATTCAATTTAATTTCAAGAACTTAAAATATAATTATTTATTACAAATTATTTAGATACCATTTAAAATCAAGTATTTAATACATATTGTCAAAATTTGTCTGCTAAAAAATCTGGGACACTATAATAACATTTTTGACATAACATACTTTTTAATTTTTTCTTAAAAAAATCTACATGATTTTTTTTTAGATCTTTTGGCAATTTATTATAAACCACTGTTGCCATATGAAAAATACTCTTGTACATTAAAGCAGTATTAGTTTTACGAACATATAGACGAGTTTCATCTCTTTGAGTACGATTAAAAGCTTCAGATGCTAACACAAATAGTTCAAGATTTTGTTTCACGAAGACAGCTACTTCAAATATATATAGTGAAGGCAATGGTAAGATACCGTACTTTTTAAAGAAAGATACACAACTCTCAGTAGGTTTTATTCCGAACATAGCCCTAATGCACCGTTTTTGTGACTTAAATACAAGATCTTTGTTGGTAGAGTTCCCCCAAAAAATTATGCCATATCTGAGGATAGACGCGACAAGACCATGATATGCAGTTATAAGCGTGCCACAATTAATTTTACTTGCAAGTTCGTGTAGGGCATAAGCTGATCGGCTCACTCTTTTGCATAATTGTTCAGTATGTGGTTTCCAAGTCATTTTACTATCAATGTGCAAGCCAAGAACTTTTAAAGTGTCAGTTTCTTCTATAGTTTGATTGTCAAAAATTAGGTTAAGTTTGTGCGCTGGTATACGTTGTCTAAAGTTCATTATTTTCGTTTTTCCTAGGTTGGCTTTCAGATTGTTTGCATTCAACCAATTCATAACGGATCTCAATGTGCTATTTAAGTCATCTTCATAAGTATCTTTGTCTTCACATTTGACGGTAACAGTGCTATCGTCTGCAAAGAGAGCTATAGGATTATCAGTAGCGTTGGGTAGATCATTAATGTAAAGTATAAATAGCGGCGGACCCAGAACACTGCCTTGTGGTGCATCGTAGATTACATTTCGTTTATGTGACATAAAGGTTTCTTCCTTTTTAGAAAGAACATTGACTTTAGTTACTACTGTATATTGGTTTCGGCCTTTGAGATATGAATCAATTAGTGCAAGTACGTTACCTCGTATTCCATAAGCATTCAGTTTATCAATTAGAGTATCATGGTCAACGTAATCGAAAGCCTGTGTCATATCCATAAAGATTAAACAGACGGGTATTCTTTTGTCAATATTAGTCATAACTATATCTAAAAAGTCATATATGGCCATGTTTATGGTTTTATTAGGTCTAAAGCCTTTTTGTTCCTTTACTAAAATAATATTTTTCTTCTCTAAATAATTATAAAGTTCTTTGCAGATATATTTCTCAAATATTTTAGATATAATTGAAACTAAGGCAATGGGTCGATAGTTTTCTAGATATTCTCTATCATCTTTCTTAAAGATTGGTTTTATGATCGAAGTTTTTAATCTGTCAGGGTAAACACCTGCGGTAATGCATAAATTTAAGATATAGCTAAGGTGAGTAGATATATTGATAGCTATATATTTAATAACTTTAGTTGATATTCCATCATAACCCACACTATTTGTGTTTTTTAGACTTCTAATAATGTGTAATATATCATGTGGCAAGCATGGTTGCAAAAACATAGACTTTTGTTTAGTAGACATATATGGCTTATACTGCATTTTGATTGAGTCATCCTTAGGTATAATTTTATCGACAAAATAATTATTAAAAGCATTGGAAATTTCAAGAGGGTCAGTTATAGTCCTATGGTTAATTTTAATGCTAGTTACAGTTTCTTTTGGTACATTTTGATTTGACTGATTTACAATTTTCCAAGCCGTTCTACTTTTATTTTCTGACGTATTAATTGAATGATTATTTTGTGCGCGCTGAGTTAACCTTATTATTTTTTTAAATCTTATTGAATATTGGGTCAGTTCCGTTTTATTTTCCTCGCTTGGTTTTTTCCTGTACTGCCATAAAAGTCTACGTTTCTTCATACTGCATGCCCTGAGACCTCGTGTTACCCAACGAGCTTTTCGATAAGTATTAATAGTGATGTATTTTAAAGGAAAGCAAAGATCGTAAAATAATTTGAACAAATCCATGAAAATATTATAGGCTAAATTTGGATCACAAGTAGAGTACATTTCCGAAAAAGACAATTTCTCAATATAAGTTTTAAACTTCTTAAGATTTTCCTCACTATAGTCTCTACGTTGAATTCTCCAGCTCTTAATCAGGCATACTTTTTGAACATGACACCATAATACCTGAGCTGTGTGATCAGATAATGCAAAGTCAATCACTTCAGCTTTACATTTATTGTGATAGTTGTGAGCAAAGTTGTCTATACATGTTTCGCTAATTTTTCTGGTAGGCTCTGTTATCTTAAGTCTTAGATTGTAGCTGAGTAGTAAACATTCAAATTCAGATGTGGTATTATTTTCTTTCAAAATATCAATGTTAAAATCACCAGCTATTACAATATTATGCTTATTATAGGTTTTTTTGACATATTTAAGAACTTTATCTAATCTTGCAAAGAAATCTTTTAAGTTACTTGTTAAAAGAACTCTATATAAACAAATAATAATAATTTTATAGGCTACTAGTTCTATTGGTGTCCACCCTTTATGACAGAATTTTTTTCGTCATAATATTATTTTGCATAACAGCAGATGGCATAAACTTTATTTCGCAGAAAATCGTTTGGCATACACTCATTTATCATACATTCACAACGCATAATTTTATAAGTCAGAATCATCTTTAGGCATAAATTTTATTCCATAATAATTAAAAAGTAGAACCATCATATCGCAGAAAGTTCGCAGTCAGAATCATCTCTTGGCATAATTTCATATCGATAGTTATTAAAAGGCAGAACTATCATATCTCAGAAACTTTAAACTTAGAACCATCTTTTGGCATACGTTTCATATCGAAGAAGCATGCAGCATGCAAAGAAGCATGCAGCATGCAAGCAAGCATACAGCATGCAAGCAACCAAGCATACAGCACGCAAGCAACCAAGCATGCAGCATGCAAGCAAGCATGCAGCAAGCAAGCAAGCATGCAACAAGCAAGCATGCAAGCAAGCATGCAGCATGCAAGCAAGCTTACAGCATGCAGGCGAGCATGCAACATGCAGCATGCATGGTTTCTGTCACGGCTTCGGCGCTGCGGGGCTCCGGCGGTCCCACGCGAACTCATCGTCGCAGATGGTTTTACGCGACCGTCAAAACCACCTGCTCCTCAGCTCGCGGGCCGCCTCGCCACTCCGCGCCTACGCGGGCTTAAATCACACTCTAGGGGTAGGGCAGACAAGACTACGTGGAGTCGGTTCTGCAGCGATTCGTTTCTGTCAATAATTTTTGTAGCACAACATATACTGACTTTTTGAGACACTATTTCATTTTATTTAAGGTTAAAATGCAATTTAATAGAAATGAAAATATGCGTAACAAAATTATTCTAAATGAAATTCTGCCATCTTCATAGTATGCCAAGTGAAATTATGCCAAATAATCATTACTTTAAATAAATGTTATGCTAAACGAAATTATGCGGAATTTTAAGTCTGCCGAAGGTAATTATGCGAAATAACATTCTGCTATCTTAAAAGTATGCCAGCGTAAAGTCGAACATATAAACATTCGGCCAAACAATGATTATGCTAATCATTTTTTATGCCTTACAAATATTCGTTTAAATAAAATTTTGCCAAGTGTGTTATGCCGAATAAAATTCGGAGCATCAAGTTTCTGCCAGATAGAGGGAACCCGTTTTATTGCAGAGCATTCAAAAGTGGAGCATTCAGTGAATAACACAGATTTTGTAATCGCTTTCCATTGATGTCCTTTTCTTACGTAAATACACGATCCTCCTCTGTTCGAATTACTTCTGCTGAAATGGGCAGCTAGGTAGAAGTTGGGTATCATACAAATATTTTCATGGCCCGACATCATGAAATGCTCTGTCAGACAAATAACATCAATTTCAGTGTTATTTTCCGATAATTCTTGTAAGCAGATTGTTAGTGCATCGGACTTGCTCCTCAGACCCGTAATATTTTGGTGTAGTATGGTTATATATTTATTTCCGAAAAAGCTTCTGTGCAGTAGGTTTTTGCTCAGTGATGTTGTTTTGATTTGCAGGTATGTTCTCGTTTCTGTCAACTTGATTTTGATAGTCAGTGTTGGTAGACTGTACATAAACAATCGTGTTAAAAATGTCCTTAAAAATAGATTGCATTCCGAAGTTATTGATCACGCCAGTGCGTTTGTCAAACATAGTGTCGTCATATCTTAAGTTCTGGTTACTATCCAAAAAGTAGGCATATTCGTGAGTATTTGTATCTAGATATAATAGATTATTAAAAGTTTCCACTCTTGAGTTATAATATAAGTAGTTATTGGTTAAGAATTTGTACGTAGGAGAGCAGATAATTATGTTTGTGTTTGTGATTTTTTGCAGATCTTTTCTAATTTGTAAGATATTATCAAAATATCGATTCGTGACTTTAAAATCTTCTTCAGCAATATAATGCAAAAATCGAGTAAAGTAAAATCGGCCAGCTTTTCTGTGATGCCTTTTAACATAACGTGCATACTTCCACGGGGTGTGATATAGTGGCAAAGTTCACAAGTCTCGAAGGTGTTTTCTGCTATATGAAGCAGTTTATTCCTATTGTCTGAACTTAATATGCATATTTTGTTACGTTTCGAGTATTTTCTCTCCAAATTGTCTACGTTTTGTTTAATTGTTTTAGTACTATTATTTTCTTCCGGCTTCGGCATTTCTGTTTGTGTTTGTTTGGTTTTATTCTTATTATTCTTTTTGGTAGATGGCTTCAGTTTGACTGGACTGCTAGTCACTTTCTTATATAGGTCATTAGTCTTATTCAATTTTTCATTTAATATCTTGAGACTGCCGTTTTCCAAAGATAATGCTTCAATTTCTAAATGAGCGCTCTGTAGTTCCATTTTAAGTGTCGAAATTTGATCTCGTAGTTTCTTAGTTTCGTCGTTTTCGTCTTCAGATATTTCCGGTACACTCGTGACAGTCTCGTTTAACGTTTGGCTAGTTAGACTTACCTTACTGTCGTTAAGAATTGAATCAGACTTTGTCCTGGTACGGCGGAATGTAATATTATCCAAGAAATTCGTGATAAATACAACTCACGTTCGTTTTATTTTGAAATAAGTCCAAGTCACTATGTTTCTTCGAGGTTCTCCAAATATTACTAATTTTCTACCAAAACTGAAATATTTTTTGCACTGGTATCCCCAATCGTTAGTTTTGCGCCGCTGGTGGCAAGCAGCAGTACTAATTTGGTTAAACTTTTCACCGCTTAGTGACGTGCTGGCGCTAGTTGTCGAAGATTGTTCATAAATTTGCGCCGCTGGTGGTAAGCAGCAGTACTATTTTGGTTAATCTATTCACCGCTTAGTGACGTGCTGGCGCTAGTTGTCGAACATTGATCATAGTCCAAAGGTCAATTTTAAAGATGTTTATAGTAACGATGTCTGTATTTTTGTATTCTGTAATTATTTCACTATTTTTATGATATTAACTGCACTTATGTTCACTATTTGATATTTATTACAGAAAGGCTGTGGTGAATTGTTATTGTTATCACTGATTGACTGTTTTACTGTTTGTGAGGTCGGTTTTAAAGTGGTACATAATATGGACTGGAGTTCCGTTGTTTATACACTTGTCGTTAATAGTCACAAATATTATCACTTGTAAATTGTAGTTATTGCACTGAATTTGGTCAATTTAGAAGGTTTTCTCTTTAATTATAAATTTTTAAAATACGCGGAATATTTGTATATCGTATTCTGTTTTGGTATATCGTATTCTTTAAACCTCTTTTTTATTTCAGTACAGTGTATTATAAACACATTGTTGTATTCTATCTCAGAATCATCTTAATCACAGTAATGTTGCTATTGACGTTTTGGTTTTAACGAAATCAAAAATATAATTCCACGATTTCAATCCTTGTAACATTTTGCAGCATACACTATTATTAAATCATTCTTTTTCATAATCAATGTGATTTACTGCTCTTCCGACATCCAAGATAAAGAACCGAAACATAACAAACCCACGATGTTTGAAAAATTTATTACTCCCCCTTTCAAAGAGTCCCGACGTCACTACGGTGGATGCAGAACAAATATTTGCACAATATATTTCTTGGGAGACAACGCGATGCGGATATACAAGACACGGTGCCAGGCAAATTCTTTTCATTGGTCTGTGTCTCCAATGTGCAGGAATTGGGGACACGACAGAATGGCAATTGATTTTGGTTTGTGAATAGAAGAAGAAGTAATAAAGTTGATAAAGAGGTCATGTCACTTAATCAATAGGAGGGTACTAATTCATAATTGTTAATTCTACAACCAACTTCTACTAAACTTTTATTATTTTGCTTTAAAATAATTACGTCACAATGCAATGTACAACATTTTTGAAGCATGAAATACTGTTCAATCGTGTCATATATACAAAACTCACCAAAGTAATAATGTAAATGGAACGAAGGAGCCTGGAACTCATGACAATTCCCTGTGTCATGAGTGAGTGTGAGTTCTAGGAATCAATCACAAACAAATGTAGTTTCTTGAGCAATAAATTATTCTATTCTATTCTATTCTAATAAACACTCAGAAATATGTATAAATTATAATATTACCTTTGACAAACCACATTAATGGGATTCCAAATTTTAACTTCACTGCAATGCCAATTCAAAACAAATATTTGTTCAGCAAATGTTCATTGAAGTAATGTGACCGACATATTGGGAAGCGGAATGCAAATTCTTTCCATTGAATATGTCGACTGAATACCTTATACTAATGTATTCCAGAATTGAATGCATTCCATAACCTTTGGAGTGGGTGAAACGAGCATAATGTTATTTTAAACTGGAATATTTTTACCCGAGCTCTCTACATTCGCAATTGCCTTTATATACGTCGGTATGCAAGGGTTCGCTTTGAATGGGAATCTTGAAATAAATAGCACCATTGGCTTGTTTCTCGGAGATGTAATATTTTAGATGAAGGTAGAATGAATTTGGGCAATTGAAATTGGTGTAAGGTAAAGTATATTTGTGCATGCTTACGTGTTTATATCGGGCATTAAGGCTCCTGTAGATAGGTGCGACGTACTACTGGTAGAATGATTTCCACACAGTGTTCATAGAAATTGTTCTACTATAGTGTCGCGTCGTGCATATATGCGGGAGCTTTTAGTGTTTCAGAAATCAAAAGAGTTATTTTAAACCAGTAAAGATTTTGAGTCATCTCATTTAGATACTTATGTAACATGTAGAGGAGTTGAATCATCATCATCGTCATTTCAGCCGAAAGACGTCCACTAATGGACATAGGCTCCCCGAAGAGTTAAATAACACTCTGTTATTTGATATTTTAGTTTTAATCTAAAATGTTAACAGACAGGGCTCAACGCTAGATCAATTGCTAGGTACAATACTTCTCTTTCAGAATGAAAAGAGCTTGAAGTAAATCGAGATTGGAATGAACGTTGTTAATTTCTAACTTCTGAAGTATTATTGAACGTCTCTATCCGGTAACGGACATTTCTAGGAACCTTCTGCAACATTCGAAGTGCTATATGAAGAAAATTGTATGTCATATTCTCTTTAAAGTTGTACTTGGAGTCCAATCCAATAACTTATTCATCTATTTATTACACGAGTTTTTGTTGTGAGATAAGCTTAATAAATATGTATCTGGCTTCATTTCAAAAGGCTTTTGCATACCTTAATGAAATACTGCACCCTCCACTTTTCCAGGTACATAATTATTGATTTGCCTACCCTACGAACCCTCGGCTATTGACGGTATTTTAAATATCTGTTTTTATTTATAATTTCAACTTTAATTAGTTAAGGCTACACGGTTATATCTAGGAATATCAGTGATTTACAAGTTATAACATGTATTTTTTGGTGTAAGCTTTGTTGGTTATCCTTAAATAAGTAAATTAATTAACAAGATTGATGCATTCGAAATAATCTTTATTTTTTCTATTAAATTCTCATTCTTATTTTTTCTATTAGCAATAATACCTATGTCCAGTAACTACTTTTATTCACCAATTACCATTTCTGGGCCAGTGATATTTACTTAATAAGTCTTTTGTTTTCTACCATTCTCCATAGTTATAATAGTCCTTTTTCTGTTTTCCGCTTTTATATACTTACGTTTAGTTCTAAACTCTGCCTCATCATCATCCGAAAATTTGTCGATTCTATCCACTATCAATTCCGATTTACCACTAACCTCAAATTACAGAAATCCGCATTTCATTCCACAATTTTATTAATACTAAACACGATAAAATAAATTCCGTACCTTGTAAATCCGCAGCAGTGGCACGACCGTTACATCGAAACGTTATCGATGTTATTACTCCAGTGACTTGTGAATTCGATACGAAAATTCTAGTTATTCGAGAATCCAACACGAGATATTTGTGGGAGGAACTCGAATTGATACCGTTCCTCAGTATAATATTACTAGAGTAGGGAATACATTGCGATTTGTGATTTGGTTTAAAGTTAGAGCTGCAGTTTTATATCGATGTTAGGGAAGCGGACTTTGTAGCAAATGGTGTCTTATTAGTATTTTATCGATATGTAAAATCCTTGGACATCTCAGTTGCTGTAAAAGTAGTAGAGCTGAATTCTCTTAGGGAAATAGGCAAATGTTAAGCTTTGATTTTAGATAGAATGGAAAAGTTATGCAATAATGAATAATGCAACGTATTTCTATTCATGCTATGATAATTTGTTTCCTTGAGGGGTGTGGTGGTTAGATGGTATTCCATTTTCGTTAAACCACTCGGATAGTCATGAAACATAAATGATTTGTGTCCTTGTACTCGTGAGGCAGAATTTTTAGGCCTAAATACATGATTGTTCATGATTATACATTATTTAAATGGTTCTCTATTGCGTGACTGAAGTTTTTTATCCATAATCTAAAGAGACATAATTTTCTTTGTCCTAATCATCATTTGTCCGAATGATAACTTGCCCGAACTAAATAACACATAATATCACATGCCATTTTTTTTTTTTTTTTGGACAATGACTTCTCGTAGTTAGCCCGAAGGCTTTTACTACTTAACCGGGCTTTCCCTGCGAATGACTTTAGACGCGAATCTAAGGCCTCCAGCCAGGGGCTTACAAACTAAAGGAAAAACTACAAACTAAGCGACTAAGACCTAAGGGCACCCCCTGTGGGGTTCGGACCTCGGCTTAGGGAGTCACTGGTGGGGGGGATCAGCAAGGGATAGGCTGGATCTGGGGGGTCGTTAGCTAAAGGCTCAGCGACGCGGGCTGGCTCATGCAAGGGTCGGGGGGGACTATTAGCTAGTCGGGAGTGTCGCGACGACGGACCTCGGCGGCGAGGTCGGTATGACGGACGTTTCGGTTTAAGTAAGGTGCTGGTCCAGGAGAGCAATAGGGCCACCTATTGCTCTCCTGGAGGAGGGTAATGGGGTCATCAGGGTCGGTTAGAATATGCCGCGGACGGCGGGTCTTGCTAATGCGGGAGGGGATGTAGTTGGCTGCCGCGACAACCAGAGGGTTGCGGTGGGTTGCGGCCCTATCGAAGAAACGCTTGGAGATGCGTTTCATGAATTGATGGATAGTCGGGAGTTTAAGGTCGAGGTGGAGATTAGCATTCCGAACGTACCAAGGCGAACCTGTGGCGTTGCGGAGAAAACGGTTTTGGAGGGTCTGCATCCTATGGACGTGGTGGGGTTTCGCGTGTGCAAAGACTGCACAAGCATAGGTCATAATTGGCCTTATGCACGCGGTATAAATGAGCTTTTTGCACCGAAGTGACATTTTGCTCTTTGGGTTGAGAATGGGGTGTAGCCTACCGAGAGCGAAAGCGGCCCGCGAGCGGACCTTCTTTATGTGCTCAGAGAAGGAGAGATGCTGATCTAAGATCACGCCTAGATATTTGGCTCGCTTCTCCCAAGGGATCTGCTTGCCGAACATGGATAGGGGGGTCGGGGGGCGGGGTTTGAGTCGCGGTTTCGTAAAGAGAACCGCCTGACTCTTGTCGGGGTTGACCTCGATTCGCCACTTCCTGAACCAGTCGGCGAGGTCGTCGACTGCGGCCTGGAGGTAGCGAATCAAGGCGTCTTGACTGCGCCCCGTGAAGTAAATGGCCGTGTCAACTGCGAACAGAGCCAACTGAGCCTTTAAACTTCTGGGGATATCGCTAGTAAATAGCGTAAAAATGAGAGGGGACAAGACAGAGCCCTGAGGGACTCCTGCTCGGATAGGATGGGGGGAGGACAGTGCCCCTTCGATGCGATAGCGAAAGGTGCGGTTCGATAGAAAGTCTCGTAGGATGAGCACGAGACGGTCTGGCACTCCGAGTTGGTACAGCTTGTATAACAAGCCGTTGTGCCAGACCTTGTCGAACGCTTTCGCTATGTCTAAGAAAACTGCACCCGTGAACATACCGCGTTGAAAACCAACGCTTATATGTTCGACGATACGGTGCACTTGATGGACACACGAGTGTTGGGTTCGGAAACCAAACTGCTCGTTAGGGATGAGGCCCTTTGTCTCGGCGTAATCTCTGAGACGCTTATAAATAAGCCTCTCATAGATTTTGCCGAGCACGTTGAGCAAACTGATGGGGCGGTAGCTCGAAGGCTCCGCCTTCGGTTTGCCGGGCTTTGGGATGCCAATGACTGTGGCTTCCTTCCAAGCCTGTAGGAAAATATTGTTGCTCAGGGCACCATTGAAGATGGTACACATGAGCATGATCAAGTGCGCGGGGAACAGCTGGAACACCCTATTGGTGATACCGTCTGATCCGGGGGCCTTGCGGGGTTTGAGACCTTTGATGAGCTCATGCACCTCGTCAGGTGTGACGGGGGGCAAGGGCTCATCTGGGTCTTCAACGGGCGGGAGTGAAGCTCTGCGCTCGACCTCAGCATCGACCTCAGCGAGGTGATCTGGGTCTACTGGCAGTAAGCTAGGCGAGCATTGTGCCTCGAGGCTGTCGGCTAGGCACTCGGCCTTGTCGGCATCCTCGAATGCAAGTGTCGCATCGGGGCGGATCAGGGGGGGCATTGTGGTGACTTCTTTGGATTTGAGTTTCCTCTGAAGCTCCCAGAATGCCTGGTGGGTCGGTTCTAAATCGCCCAGCATCTTTTCCCAACCGGCGGAACGTAGCTCCTCAATGCGTGTCCTTACAGCACGCTGTAAGTGACGCAAGTGAGCCCTGTTCGCGTCGCAGGGAAAGTTGCTGTAGGCACGAACGGCCGCGTTCTTCTCATTCAGCAGAGCCCGTACATCGTCCGGAAGTTTCCAGCGTTGGTCTCCCAACTCTGGAACTTCCCTTGCACATTCGTTCAAGACCGATTGTACGTGCTCTGTGAATGAGTCGATCGCGGCCGTTGTGTCAGCGATCGAATCGAAGTGATCCGGGATGGAATCTAAGTGAGGGGACGTGGTGGCTTTCAGCTTTTCGCTGACTTTCCTCCAGTCCGTGATCACTTTAGTAGCGGGGGGTTGGGTGGGATCGTGGGAACCTAAGCGGGAGGCCAGGTGCATGACTACCGGCCTATGGTCGGAGTCGAGCTCGGGTATAGCTTCTATAGAATCCAGCCTAAGGCTGATATTCTTAAGAAGAGCTATATCGAGGACGTCTGCGACGTGGGTGGGATCATGGGGGAAGTGGGTAGGGGTCAGCGGGGCGATGACGTCAAAGTGGAGGGTGGAACAGAGGTCGAACAGGTGTCGTCCTCTGGTCGAAGTCCTGGAACTGTTCCAGGCTGGGTGTTTGGCGTTGAGATCGCCCGCTATTATAACGGACTCACTCAAGCCAAGAAGCAAATCGAGGTCGTCCGTGAGGAGTTGGTAGTTCTCCGTCGAGGACTGAGGGGCAAGATAGGCCGATACTAGAGTGATCGGCTGATGACCTGTCATTCCTAAATGACAGATCGAAACTTCTAAACGGGAGAGGGGGGGAGGGTCCATGGGGATGCAGTACAGGGACTTCCTATAATAAATGAGAGTGCCGCCTTTGTGGCAGCGCGTCCTGTCATTGCGAACTAAGCGATAGTTGGCAATTTTCGGGTCGCGATGATTCGGTTTAAGGAAGGACTCTTGAATGAGTAGAATGTCTAATTGATGGTCGCGGAGGAAAGTGGCGATCTCATCACGTTGGTTGAGTATGCCATTGGCATTGAAAAAACCTAACTTTAGGGATCGGGGTTTGGTTCTCGCTAGTACTCGACTATCCATAATGTGGGGCTTGAGTAGAGAGGGAGACAAGGGCTTGCGTAATCTCCGGATACGCGTTGTAGATGGCCTGGATTTGGAGCAGGTTGCCGGCGCGTGCTGCGTCGACTAGCTCCTGGGCCATACGTTGGGCTCTGGGGGAAAGGAACGTTGTGAACGTGCCCGAGATGATGTTAAAAGCATCTAGGGGGTTCACCTTTGCTCCAGATGGGGGTGCTACGGGACGGGGAGCAGGGGGTGCGGGTTTGACGGTGGGAGCGGCCATGGGCTTAACGGGCTTTGCGGGGGGCGCAGGGGGGGGGGGGGGCGTTGGGACGTAGGTCCAATAACGCGGGGATCCCAGCGGGGGAGGGCTTGGGAGGACCTAATGCAGGGAATGCCTGCATGTGGTTCCCTTGGTTCCAGTGATTCCAGGGGCTGGGTCTCTGGGGACTCAACCTCTCTGGAAGTTTGGAAGAGGGGGCTTCTCTTAGCTGGCGAGCGTTGGCGCGCTTCGCCAGTTTCGAGGAGGAAGACTTCGGGGCCTTGGGGCAGCCCCGGTAGTTGGCCGGGTGGCCGGCCTCTCCACAGAGAACACAGCTGGGTGGCTCTGTGCAGAGGGCTCGGTCTTTGGGACGGGGGCAATCCACTGTTCCGTGATTCCCCAAGCACTTTACGCACCTGGGGGTTGCGAAACAGTGATGCTGTGAGTGCCCGTAAAGCTGGCACCTATGGCATTGGCCAATGTTGCCAGTTTTCCGGGGCTTCTCAATGCGGATGCCCGTGAGACTGCAGACAGCCTTGATCCTAAAGATAGGGTGGTGACCCTCGGTGGGAGGGCACACTACTAAAACCATGTCGAATGCCGGACCATGTCTGGCCCGGTGCATTCGATGGACCTCATCTACGGGCACGTTTTGTGCCTCGAGGTCGGCCTTGATTTCTTCCGTGGCGATCTCTACGGGGATCCGTCGGATCACCACCCTGGTTTGACGCTCCTCAGGCAGGGCGTAAGTGTGATAGGACACATTACGTGCACTGAGGAGTTTGGTCAGGTCACGAAAGTCTCGTGACGTAGGGGTCTGGACTTTAATGCCCTGCTGGGTAGAGCGGGCATTAGTGAAGTTGACCCTCTGGTCAACACACCACTTGGAGATCTCCGTCCACTTCGCCTTGTCCTGTATAAATACAGGGGGCGGGGGAGGGATCTTTTTAGCGGTCTTGTTGACCGGAGGGGTGGGGGCAATGTCGCGGGGAGCGACAACCTTTGCGGAGGTTGACGCTTTAGGGGTGGGGATGGACGCGGCGTAAGCCTGCAGGGTGGGGGCACGCGAGGGAGGGGATGATTCCTCGATCGCGGCGAACTTAGCGGCCGGGGCGGCGCTAGAGTTGGTCTTTTTACGCTTGTTTCCCTTGCCATGGGAAACTAGCGTGAATTGTTCCTCGTCCGACGAGGGGGAGGAGACCGAGTCTGCTGCTCGGTTTTCCTCCTCGCCAGAGGAGACCTCTTCGGTGTCCATCGAAATGGGCACCTGAGAGCTGGGCACGGGGGGAGACTCTAGAGCGTCGCTAAAAGTAGCGACGCTAGTCTCTGAAGTCGGAGCGGCCTCGGCGGCGATGGTGTGCGCTTGGGCAACCAGGGCGCGCTTTGACAGACGTTTGAACAACCCCTTGAACTCGGGGTCGTCCATGAAGAGCTCGCAGAGCGAGAAAAAACTTTCTCGCTCTTTTGAGCTCCACTCGGCGACCTTCGAGCCCAACATGGTTGGGAAATGGGAACCCTATTCGCTCATCGGAGCGCCTAACATCTAACAAGCCCTAATCCCCGGGTGGGTGTGCCCGGGGGTGAGTAGCACTCCCTGTCGGGTATAGACAGGGAGGTGTGACCTACTGCGTGAGCCCTAATCTGTGTGTGCCTTCGCCAATCTTATTGTGCGACGGGGCCCTAACCGGTCAGTACGGATGGGTATAGAGATACCCTGACCAGTCTAGTGCGGGGGGTATAGAAATACCCGCGGCACTAGTACGCGGCTGTGGAAGGAATACTGTCACCGGGACTGACGAGGGAAGCCCCCAAGGCCAGCGATCCGGGACCCGTCCAAACTTACGCCTAGCCCTGAAGGGGATAGGCGGATGCGTTGGGTCAGCACCCACTCGGTTTCGCTGACACCGTGAGGTTTCCACCGAGGACCACGAAACTGTGGATTTGCCCAGAAGGGGCCACTACGTTTTAGACGGTATCCAAATAAAGAAACAATTGTCTTGAAAAAGACAGTTTTGAGACAATTCACGATCGAAAATAAATTTTCGATCGCCAATTGGGTAGCCGGAGCGACTACGATGCGGAGCGTTGCGCAGCAGACACAACACTGAACTGAACTTTCACAGCGGCGGAGTGGTGGGGGGCGCGGGCGGCGGAGCGGCGAGCGCGAGAACAACACGTCCGTTCGCTGCGGAGGTCGAGCGTGGAATGATCACATGCCATAAAATTGAAATCCCTAAATACAAAATACCCTAAATCCGTTTGTCATAAATATTACAATCAATAATATACAAAAGACTTAAAACTGTTTTCAATAAAAGTTATAAGTCCTAAATTCAAATTATTTCATGTTTATTTATCCTAATTATATTTTAAAAACAAAGTAGTACAAAGTTCATTAAGAACTTCATTATTTTACTAAAACCAACTTATACAATACATAAATAGTAAAGATGCAAAAGCATTATGGCTTTTGTCAAGGCCTGGTATGGCGCTTCATGTATTATCATACCACTCAATAAAACAGTTGATTTTGAACATGTGGTTTTATTTCCCTCTAAGAAGCATGCAAACAAGCATACACCACGCATGCAGCATGCATGCAAGCAAGCAAGCATCTAACATGCATGCAAGCAAGCAGCATGCATGCAAGCAAGCAGCATGCAATCGAGCATGCATGCATGTACGCAAGCAACATGCATTCGAGCATGCAAGCAAGCATGCAGCATGCAAGCCAGCATACATCATGCAGCAGGCATGGTTTCTGTCAATGCTCCGGCGCTGCGGGGCTCCGGCGGTTCCGCGCAAGCTTATCGTCGCAGATGGTCTAACGATCACCACCGCAGCTTCGTCTCAGCCTCAGCTGCGGCGGCGAACGTTACAACCACCTGCTCCTCAGCTCGCGGGCCGCCTCGCCCCTCCGCGCCTACGCGATTCTAAATTACACTCTAGGGGTAGGGCAGACAAGACTACGTGGAGTCGGATTTACAGCGATTCGTTTGTGTCACTAAAACCTAACTTGTAGCATTTTTTTAATTACTAACAATTTTACTATAAATGTACATTCAGAATAATACACTTTATATAATACAATACTTAGGACATGTGACTTTATAACATGCAAAGTTAGGAGATTTAATGATTATGGTATTTGATATTATGTCAGAATAGTTTTATATGATAAGTAAAGATAATTATGTAAAACAAAATTTAGACATTTTGAGCATTATGGTTACTGACGTTTATAGCTAACGTGTTAGGGATAATGATTTTCGAACAAACAATTTTAGGAGAAGAAAGGGAGTACCGATTTAAATTTATGACTTCATAACAGTTTACTGCAACGTCATTATAATAATGGGTGTTATATTAAGTGTTTGATTTTTTGTTATTTTTTATTACTAAACTCCGTAAAAAAACTATTGTTGTTAATACCAACTATATCAATAAATCAGAACCATATATTTCGAAAAAAATATGCATAATATACATTGCTATTCAATGATAAAAATATAATTCAAACCCGTTGGCACATATCCAATGTTCTGACTTTATCTACCGTGCACAACGGCCCGTCATGCGAAAGCTTGATAACATAAACAAAAGTAACGGAAAAGTCGAACGATTGGCTTTTGAGAAACGATTTGAATTTTGTTGCTTTCCCACATTTCTTACCAGGGTGGTTGGTGGTTGATTGATTTATTTATCGCTTTATTTACCACAGCTCCTGATAATTTAGCTGTTATTGATTTATTTTATTTGATTTATAAAATACCTGTCAGGAAGTAGAGAAATTGGTAATATTAAAAAAAGAACACATTCAAAAATACTGCGTACTAGACTTATAGCCAAACAAATTCATTCAAAATTTGTAAATGAAAATTCGACACTTAAGTATAATAAACTAAATGGTAATAGAGAAAATCACTGATAGGCTGCGGTGAGAAGTTAACAATGAAGAAGGAAAAATAACGGAAACATGGAGCAGTTCACTTGTCCTTTTACGGAAGTTAGAGACAAAATAGTATATTGTTGTGCACAAAGTAAATGAGTTCGGGAACTATTATATTGTACCTAAGAATAGACATGAAAACCGTTGGTCGAACAAGGAAAATATATGTATGTAACACAGGAGCAGGTTAAATGGTATAAATAAGCATTTTGATAAAATAATGATGGCATATGAGGCGCACTATGTATCGATCCATAGTGGTGTGAAACTCAGATTGATATGTTTACATGTTGCTTTAGTGAATTCGCAAGGGTACTACTATCTATATTGTGCTACAAGCAAAAATAATACTTAATTTTAACTTTTTTTTTTGTACCACCTATGTGTTTTGTTAGTAATTATGTAATGCTGTTTTTTGTATTTTTTTATTTTATAATGTGCTTAGTTTTGTAACATAGTTTATTAGTTTAAGTTCTTAGCTGTCGCATTAGGGTAAACCCTGTTAAGCAGTTATAAATAAATAAATAAATAATAACTGGCAACAGAACTCTATTTATTGTTTACAACATCCTATTTTTATTTGGCAGATATCATATCTAATATTTCCCCTGGGCCTATTTCTAGTTCCTAGTTTAAACACTTATAACTCATACAAAATGTTACTAAAGAAACGAATTGTTTCAACGACGATTTAGAAATGTTCAATCAAAAACGGATTCCAGATATTAATACATAATCTTTTGTTGCAGTTGGACCTACACTACAAGCAAAGTATCCTGTGGTCATTTTCATCCACGGCGAATCCTTTGAGTGGAACTCAGGGAATGTATACGACGGCTCTGTTCTGGCCAGCTACGGTGGAATGGTTGTCATCACTATCAACTATAGACTTGGGATTTTGGGTAAGTAATTTTTTATTATTTTGTTTATTGTTAACTCTACTCCTCCTGTCATGGAAAAAAAAATATTCTTAACAATCATTAGTCCTCCTGTTTTTATAAGGTAATGAGACTCAATGAGATCTGCATCTTAACCAGGTTCAAGAACTGTCAGTTTGATAATGACAGCTCTTGAACCAGATTTTTCGTATTATTGATGACACTTACAGATCTTGAACGGTTTAGATGTTCTAATGGCGTTCAGTTTCGTTGGTGAAATTCTCCCTAAAGTTGATCTTGTGCATTGTGGGTTTTACATTAATGTATTACCTCACAATTAATGATATCATTAAGCTTTCATATATTTTGCCAAAAGAAAATACATCAAGTAGATATTTCTTTGATCTTTAGTCAAACCAAAGATGATCTAATTACATTTATTTATACCAGGCGATCTCATACAGAATCTCTAACTAACTTTCTTGATTTATCTAGCACTCCCTTTTATCACAGTATCAACTTAAGTCCATTTATAGGTTCCATTTCATCGAAAACTAAATATATTTCCCCAAAGCCATTAAGTAGTTCTGTTTTCCTACAATCTAATTATATGACCAGCTCCGAACTCGTACTTTCGTCACGTACCACTCTTCCTAATTAAACATTACTTATAGAAGGTCCCATACCGATGGCCTCATTGAATTATGAACTTTATTGCTGAAACTGTGTGAATAATTTTTGCTAAGTCCTCAGTTTTCAAAGAATGCTTTTTTAGGGTTCCGTTGCCAAATGGCAAAAAACGGAACCCTTATAGATTCGTCATGTCTGTCTGTCTGTCTGTCTGTCTGTCTGTCTGTCTGTCCGTCCGTATGTCACAGCCACTTTTTTCCGAAACTATAAGAGCTATGCTGTTGAAACTTGGTAAGTAGATGTATTCTGTGAACCGCATTAAGATTTTCACACTAAAATAGAAAAAAACAATAAATTTTGGGGTTCCCCATACATAGAACTGAAACTCAAAAATGTTTTTTTTCATCAAACCCATACGTGTGGGGTATCTATGAATAGGTCTTCAAAAATGGTAATGAGGTTTCTACTATCATTTTTTTCTAAACTGAATAGTTTGCGCGAGAGACACTTCCAAAGTGGTAAAATGTGTGTCCCCCCCCGTAACTTCTAAAATAAGAGAATGATAAAACTAAAAAAAATATATGATATACATTACCATGTAAACTACCAACGAAAATTGGTTTGAACGAGATCGAGTGAGTAGTTTTTTTTTTAAAACGTCATAAATCGTAAACCGCAATTTACCTTACATTCAATCAACTGAAATATAAAAATTAAAAAAAATATATATTTTTAAACCGAGAATACCTACAGATTTGTACGGAACCCTCGGTGCGCGAGTCCGACTCGCACTTGGCCGGTTTTATATTATTTACTGGCTGGTGCCGGTCGTGATTTTGTTGTAGCTTAAATGTTCGGTTTTCGTCTCCTACATTTATAATTTTACAGCATAGATTAGAAATTATTTTAAGGCTTCTTTTGCACTACTATTTTTTATTAATATTTCATGACCAATATTCCGTACAGAGTAAGAAAAAGTTTAAATAAAAATCCAGTTTTCTCTGTATATTCAACAATCAACGCTTTCAAGTTATTACCAAAGAACAAATCTTGATTATTTTACACTTCCATGGCTTATCCTCTATGCCTTTTACTCTGAAAAGGCTTTATCTATCTGTATAGTGTAGTTAATGAACAAAGCCTTGAATAAGGCTTACGACGAGAAAATCTTGCGCCACCAATATTATCTTCTATTTGGTCTATCTAAATACTCTGTAACTTGGGAATCAAAGATAATTAGGTTCTTATTTGAATCTATATTGAGAACGAGATTAAATATCTTGTAAAGGATTATAAGCTAAGTACTTCGTTTTAATTTCTCAGTAATTTGATTATTATCGCTATAAAAATACATGGACACAATTTTCCAAAAACTGAAATATTATAATCGGCTCGTTATTTCATATGAAAAATCTTTATGCCCTCATATTCATGATCGTAAACACAAAATACTAAAACGAAATTTCTAAGGGGTACTACTACACATAATATTCGTCTCGGCATGATCCAGTGTTACAACCGACAAAATCGAATAAAGTAGATATGTCCAGAAAAAGTAGCTTGACTTAAATAAAAACTGTGCTGAGCCGACCCGAACAAAGTTTACCGATCGGCACGAGGCGATTGAGGCTATCAAATCCGGGTCGGTTTTGCTATTCAACTGAATCCAAAACAACGAGCAGAACATTTTAATTAATTAATTAACCAGACAATTACCGTAATTACAGACACAATTAAAAAACCATTATGTCTGTACCAAATGTGGTATCTCAGGGACTTAGAGGTTAATATGCCTTTTTATTCTGTATTCTTTCTACTTTTTATACTTCTACTAGCTTCTGCCCGCGACTTCGTCAGCGTTAAATTTCTTGTTTCCCCCACCCTTCCCCTTCGTCGTGACGAATCGCCTAACCGCCTTTCCCTGTTTTTGCAACATTTTTCATTACTGCTCCGCTTCTCTTAGTTGTAGCGTGATTCAAACAAACAAACAAACTCTTCAGCTTTATAATATTAGTATACTTGTATAAGTTAAAGTATATCTCTTAATTCAGCATGCCTCTTGGCAAAGGCCTCCTCGAGCAATTTCCATTGAATTCTATCACGAGCCACTGTCCTCCAGTTAGGACCCGCTGTAAGTTTGAGCTCGTCCTCCCATCTCCTTTTCTGTTTTAGCAACGACCAGAATATAACGTGTACCTAATAGTCTCCTAATTTCGATCATTTCTCCAACAGGTTTTCTAAACGCAAACCCAATACCGCACCTAAAAGCCCGAGTAGCGAACTACGGCCTGATGGATCAGATAGCGGCCCTGCATTGGGTGCAACAGAACATCGCTCTGTTCGGTGGCGATGCCGGTAATGTTACTATGCTCGGCCACGGCTCTGGAGCAGCCTGTATTAACTTTCTCATGATTTCACCTACTGTTATGCCTGGTAAGTAAAAAGCAGTCTCTTTTATTGAATTAATGCACTAACCGTCTTTAAAAATAATATTATACATGTAAGGAAAATTCATCAGTCATCAGGAACTTTCAAACTGATCTATCTGTCAGGTATTTTTAAACGGTTTTATTTAGCTCACCCCGTTTGTTTTATTTATTATTCTTGGGTCAAATTTATTAATTCAAATTTCACCCTCTTCCTGTCAACCGATTAATCTGAAATTTTGTATACACTTTGGATTTTGGTGACAATACAATTATGTTTATTCATTATCATTATAAATTCAAGATGGCCGCCGCTACAAAATGGCGGATAATTTATGTTTTATTAATCTCATCAATATGGGTATCAAATGAAAGGGCTCAACAAGCAGAATACAATATACTATAAAAAATTGAAATCCAAGATGGCAGCCGCTACAAAATGGCGGATAACGTAGGTTTTATCAATCCCATCAATATGGGTATCAAATGAAAGGGCTCAACAAGCAGAATACAATATACTATAAAAAATTGAAATACAAGATGGCGGCCGCTACAAAATGGCGGATAACGTAGGTTTTATCGATCCCATCAATATGGGTATCAAATGAAAGTGCTCAACCAGTATAATACAATGTACTATATAAAATTAAAATCCAAGATGGCGGCCTCTACAAAATGGCGGATAACTTAGGTTTTATCAATCCCATCAACATGGGTATCAAATGAAAGGTCTCAACAAGTAGAATACAATTTACTATGCAAAATTGAAATCTAAGATGGCCGCCGCTACCAAATGGCTGATAACAATTTTTTATCAATCCCACCAATATGGGTATCAAATAAAAGGGCTTGACAAGAAGAATACAGTGCACTATACAACCTCAATATTTAAGATGGGCGCAGCCACCAAATGGCGTATAATAATAAGATTTAAATTTAGAAATTGAATCTGTAATTTAGGTATCTGATTAATCCAGTCTGAACCCACCAACCAAGTCAAGATTTTGTATCGTGTTGAGGACTGTGTGGCGTTAGGGTGGCTAAAAATGATACGTCGTTAGCGGTACACCACCCAAGTTAAGGTGAAAGGTTAAAACGCGCCGAGAACTGTATGGCATTAGGGTGGATAAAAATGATATGTCGTTAGCGTTTTCCCCTCAAGACTCAGGCGCATCTTGTTGTACATAGCCTTGCCCCTTTTTTTGGCTCTTAGTAGAGTAAGATCTTTGCAGGGACTACGTATAGAGGAGTTGGACTGCAATAAACTAACGGGCAAGAAACCTTGCAATAATGAAGCACTAAATGAATTAAACAGAATGCGAAATAGAAACTAAAAACTAGAAAATAAAAATAGGTAAAAAAACTTTTTAAGTTTAACGGTTTTATGTTAAACATACATTGCAATGTTTAAGATAAATGTACTAAAAACCAAAAAATAATAAAATGGATACAGTCGTGGGAATTATAAACATATGCATAGACTAGACTAAAATAAAACCGTGGGACACGTCAATTGTCTACAATCGTTGATTGTAGACAATTAAGTCGATAATTTGTAGACAATTGACGTGCCCCACGGTTTTATTTTAGTCTAGTCTATGCATATGTTTATAATTCCCACGACTGTATCCATTTTATTATTTTTTGGTTTTTAGTACATTTATCTTAAACATTGCAATGTATGTTTAACATAAAACCGTTAAACTTAAAAAGTTTTTTTACCTATTTTTATTGTTACATATAAAAGCCATAGCTTTGGACTCCTTGGAATATGAATCTTCTCAACTACGATATAAGATGACTAAATACGGTGTAGACTAACATACCTACATTTCTTTTAACATGTTGCCATTTAATGACACCTATTGAAGGAACTACTTACGCAGCTAACCCTTTTAAACGACATAAAATAGGAGAGGTGTTAGTCCTTTTAGTCCTCACCTAAAATGAATACTTATTTATTTGACTTTTCCTAACCTTTTGTATTAGTTACTAATATTTTTTTACTCTTTTATGTGATTTTTCACTCGCGCATAGGTTTGGAATTTACGTATGAAAAATGACGCAAAATAGAAATGAAAGTGACGTATTCAGCATTCTACAAACCGTCAAATTGTAAAAGTATACCAATATCAAATACGACGTATCAAACGCTGTGCAAAAAAAAATTCCTACATTCCATTTATTCTTCTACACTTCGAATTAAAAACCAAAAGAATAATTGATTGAGGCTTCAATAACAAACAGTTACATTTTTTCGAACTTACTTAGAGCTGTAAATTAGTTTCATTCAGTGTTTTTTTTTCATAGCCCTAGTGATAAAAATGACTTTTTTCCTGTAAAATCAAGGCACAAATTCATTTCGATACATAAATATTATTTCTGATTCTAAATTGGTTCTCGATTTAGCCAGCACGTAAAACGTAGTGTAAAATGCGCGACCCAATGTAATCATCAGTCGTATTGCCGTGTACAAATTTGGCAAAATAGAACCTGAAATTATTCCGGCACTTTTACAATTAGAGCTCTTTTGGGATTTGAAATTTATTCCGACGTGCAAGCTAGAATTTTCAATGAAATTGCCTATTTGGATCAATGCGCTATTTTTGGAAAGTATAGTAAAGACTTCGAGTAGAATATTGACGATATGAATAGGAAAGAGACTGAAAAGGAACTGAGATTAAAAAAAAATACGGGGATATCATTAATAAACTTGAGCGTTACTTTCTTTCTTGCCGTAAAACTGTAGACTGTTACATAAAAAGCAGGTAAATGTAAACTAAACGATGTTCTAATTAAATCTCCGGGTAGTTAAAACGTACCTCTCACAGCCTTTTTATCCTCGAGACTTCACCTTTCAAATGAAGACATTGTGGATTTTGGTAAATAAAAGATTAATAAAAAGGTTTGTCTAATTTATAACAACTTTATCACAGTACTATTAGCAAGATCAGTTTTCCGTAAAATTCTTAATCGTAAATGCATATTTAAAGTATTATCTGCTGGGACATAAAGTTTTAAAAATATACGTTATGCATTTAAAGTCAATATAGACGATTGATGTATTGTTTTGTAAAATGTAGCTTCTAAAATTACATTTTCATGAATTTGTTGCAGGTCTCTTCCACCGCTCAATTCTCCTCTCAGGATCTGCACTCAGCTCTTGGGCATTAGTCGAAGACCCAGTCAGCTTTTCCGTCCAATTAGCAAAGCAGGCTAACTGCACACTTCCAGAAGACATTGTCAAAGACCATGAGCTCATAGTCGACTGCCTCAGAGAGGTACCACTTGATGAGCTGATGTCTGCAGAGATCAGTACACCAAGTTATTTGACAGCATTTGGCCCATCAGTTGATGGGGTTGTAGTTAAAACTGACTATGCAAAAGAACTCTTAACATTCTTCATACCCAATGATCTTCAAGGGTTTTCAAGCGTATCAGGAGTAAACAATATTAAAGCCGATAAAAGAAGCGGAGAAAGAATGTTCGGGATAAGGGGTGGACAAAACAAGTATGATCTCCTCTTCGGAGTTGTCACCAGTGAAGCTCTCTGGAAATTTTCGGCTCAGGATATACAAAATGGGTTCGAAGGCGAACGAAGGGATAGAATAATAAGGTGAGGTCGATGTTTATTCAGCAAATTGGTGTTTGAACTAGGGTCATAGGATGTCTCCTTGAATGGTTGTAATCAAACGTATTGGATATTGAAGGTGAAATATCCTTCCAAAATATTGAATAGTATATATTTATTTTGTTACATCAAGGTATATCTGACGCGTAAAAAGAAATTTGTTAACGAAGTATAGAAAGTTCTGTTGTAGAAATTCCAAGTCTAAAACTGAAAATTATTCACACATTGACAAGTGATAAGCGAAACAGAATGTAAAGTTTGTACATATTACAAAAAAGGTTAGCTTTTAAATGGCGAATTCTAAGAATTAAATAAAACATTTCAGTACTGAATACAGGAAAGTTTACCTATTTCGGTTATTTAAAATATTTGTTGGAAGTTTTTATGAATTTTTAAAACTGATTAGATTTAGCAAAAACTTCGTGAACAGAATCTAAACTTATACTAAGAATAAACAGTAATACACGAAGAATAAATAAAGTTACTCAAATTATCCACAGCTAGATATAACGAAAAGGTATCATAATTTGTCACCATTTAATCCAATTAAATAATCACAATAATAACTCCACTATCGAAACGGTGTATCGGAATCGTATAAATTATTTCCCGAACCATTTACCGCAAGCCCAGTTTTATTTTAAAAAATATACAAACATTATAAATTCTCATTTTAATGTGCACGTCACGCCATACGAGCGTTCTCTTTGCATTTTTTCACAGACACCAATTACAGGCTTATTCGTTGCAAAAGCCTAAAAGGGGTTTTTTTAAAAAAACAGTCTTTTGATGTGAACTTGCGTGGCGTGTCTGTATGATGAATTTAATTATTCGAAAACGTAATAATATTTCGATACGATTTTTTTATGTACGGTTTTATTTGGAAGGCAAATATGAAAATATGAGCTATTGTAAAAGTACTTCTTCGTTTTTGCTTTTACTGCAGTACAAGTTTTTGTTTAACCAGTCAATTAGCGTAATTACAGACACAATTAAAAAACGATTGTGTCTATACCAAATGTGGTATCTCAGGGAATTAGAGGTTAAATCGTTTATGGTATTGAAAAAATTCTCTCAAAATGTTTCTCTGTTGAAGTATTTACAGTAAATCGTATTAAGTAAAAATGTACGACACCGATACCTACATTTCTAGTCTAAATATTCCAGTACCACACAGTTACATATTATTTGAGTAAGGGTCAGTAATATGAACGGCCGGTGGCATATTATTGGTCCATTACCGTCGAGTGCCCACAAGTACAACCATCTAAGCCGATCATTTCTATGTAATAACTGTTAGATTCAGGTATTTTGTTCATTCAGTCGGTAACTGGTTGGAATTACAAGCACTTGAAAAAGATTTTCTTTTTCTTTCGCCTATTCTTAGAAGACCGATACTTTTTTGAAGACTAATTCATAAGAAAATACTATAATAGAGGAAGTATAAGTTCAACGAAATTACTTAAAGTTTTACTAACATCCGGAACATACATCCAGACAAATGGCAAAGTACTGTTAATTGGAAACTATTTTATTATACGCATAGATGTATCTAGCGAGCTCTGTAAACTATGACGACTACTATAACACTTTTTTTTATTTCAGGACATACGTCAGAAATGCATACACATATCATTTGAGCGAAATATTCTTCACAATCGTGAATGAATACACGGACTGGGAGAGAACTGTTCAGGTAATTATGATTATTTATTGGTTCAATAATTTATTCACCACGTACTTTATTACTTGTTCATTCTCTTTATTGGTCAATTAATTGTCAATGCGCTTGCTATAGGCACCACATTTATGTACATACAGTGTAAGAGGTATGTAATATTCGAAATACACAATATAACATCATGCCTGTATTTCTGTAAGGCTTAATGTAATCAGCATAATCAGCTTATAATCTTTCCACTGCTATGGGACAGGTCTTATCTCTGCGAGAAGGAGTTGACCATAATCCACCACATAGACCCAGTGTACGTTGGTCGATGTCACATGTCATCGAATTAGATTCTAGGACATGCTTGTTTTGCTCACGACGTTTTCCTTCGCCGCTTTGACAGCAGCGGTGATGAAATTAATTACAAAAGAGTGTAGCAGAGGTGTACCCATACCATAGCACATCTCCTTCACCTGCCTTTTTAATCCTTGTAATAATGAACTTGCTTATTGACATCAATCGGGCACAAATCAAGACTCCGGGCTGTTACTGAGATATTCCAGATAGAAACCCAGTAACACTTTGCCCGTCTCGAAAATCTAGCCCAGGAACTCGTGCAGGACTAGACCAACTAATGCAACGAATGATAGTTATAAGGGACATGATGATTAGGCTACCCTTCAAGATTAATTATTGAAAATAATAAAAACTTGTTACATCAACGAACAACTACTATATAGGCTTAGAAAGGCAAGCAATAAATTTCAACTTCAAAAATGATACTCTTATCTGAAAAAGTCAACGATGATGAATCCAATAACAAAACAATAAATTCACACAACTTCGTTCCTATACTTTTCTCAAAAGCTATTGAAATACTATGGAATCAAAGTAGCATCAACTTGACCCACATCTACCCACATTTAGGCAACACACGTTTTTGATGACTTGGCAGTACCACTGAAAGGCGCGTTTGGCACTTCTCTCTAAATTCCTGCCACTGCCAAATTCCCACTGTTTCCGAGTTCAAGCGACTTCGTATAGAGTGTCCCGGATATATTTTATAGGATAAGTTTTGAATAGTGTGCTAAATTCTCACAATTTATCGTATTTCATTTTCATTATGATTTTCGTTCGTTGGGATTCTTCTATTCGTGTTACCGTGACTTCATTTGCATGTTCGACTGTAAAGCTATGTTCGTTTCATGCATTTTGATTGCTACATTGTTTATTGCTGCTATCGTTATATTCAGTTCAAGTTTCAATATATTTTATATTAGGGCATCAGTTTTAACTTTAATATTTTTATTCAATGTATCGGTAACCATTTTGATTCTAATTATAGTCTCTTCTAATTGGTCTTAATACGTTTCTAAAATTAGATTCTTATCGTTTCCACATTTATTGATCTTAATACTCTCTACTAATATGGAAATACTCCTTTGAATAGTTGGACGTAGTTATGCAAAAAGGATCCAATCCACATTCAGTTAATTTTGAGTTATTGACGTTTTAAGTTCAAGAGGTATTTTGTCATTACTTAAAAAAAAAATTGTCTGTGGAATATTAACACGTTTTTTATTAGTAATGGTATATTAACATATTCTGGTACAAATACTAGTTAAGAACCAGAAAGTTTAAATAGTTTATACTGAAAAAAAAAAAATAAGAAGCGCCATACCATTGGTTTTAAAAATTAAAGTACACGAAAAATAAAGCTATTTTTAGCTAGGTCGTTTTTACTGACTCGTAGTATGTATAATTTGGATCAGTTTGGTGCACTTAACTCATTTTTGACCAAGTTGTGGATTGGATCCTTTTTGCATAACTATGTCCAGTTTATATTAGACCTCTCTATTGTTAGATCTCCTTTTGTACCAAGCTGTCAACCGGCCATTTTCCAAGTAATAACCATATGACTAGAACAAATTTAATGTGCGCACGTTATAACGAGTGAATGAATTATAAATATAGCACAAGTGGCGGGGTGCTGACCGCCAATCGAAAGGTCACCGGTTTAAACTCAACCCTGATAACAATTGAGGTGGACTTACAAACATTTGGCTTGAGAATTTCAAAGGAATTTTAATAAAGGGACTCGTTAATATTGATTCGAACTCCGATCGAAGTAAAGGAGTGGTTACGATTTTGGCAGTCACGCCTTACTTTGCTCATAGTTTCGTGCAGAATTCTTGTGTGAAGCTAATTTCAGACACACATCACGTTTGTGAGATATGTTCAAGTTTCGTTAGCATTTGTTCTAGGAAAGCTCTGCTGGAAAGGCTAATCTTGTTTAAAGGCTTGTGTACGCAGCTATTTTACTAAAGACGACTTGTTAACAAAGGAGAAACAAAGAGAAAATTCCGCAAGCACAAAATGTACCTACTCATGTTAGGTAATTGTAGATTTTTAGACACAGACTTTTCCAGCAGCCCGCTTTTTTGGTACATAAGCTAGTAATGGCAACCAACATTTAGTTCTATAACAGTACGTTCGATGATCAAAGGATGAACACAACTGCTGTCATTTTCGTTTCAAATTTTATGGATTCAGTTATTTACTAGACGTATGTTTGTGTACGCCTGTTTTTCAGTCGCATCCAGTGTTATGGGACTCTTTAATTTTATTTAATGAAAAAAACAACCACATATGTTATTATTTGCTGGCACATCCTTAATTTTTAAGTTCAATAGATGTGCATCAAATCTTGGCTATATAAATAACGCCCCAATTCTGGTACAAAATTGATTCACTGCTAATAATAATTTAGTATTAAATGGGAAAAAAAAATCTAAATGCATTACATATGCTTTACCGAATGTTAAAAGTACTGATTATGACACAGTATTGAATAAAGAAAAAGAATGCGTTGATCAACTATTATCCTCGGAATTACGCTTGACTCAAGGCTGCAGTAGTCCTAATATAACAGCTCTTACAGGACGGGTAAGTTTAGCAGCATATGCTGTAACAAAAATGCTTCAATTCTCTAATGTTAATACTGCGAGGCTAGTCTATTACTTTCTCATAAAAAACCCATCTCGTGAAACCCATTTGAACTTTCTTTTTTTTTAGCATCCCATAAACACACGAGACGCTGCAGTACTGGCGCTCTCTGATGCCCAATACGTGGCTCCACTGGTCCAGACTGGAGACTTCCTCAGTTCCCCTGATACGTCACCCAGAACCTTCTTCTACGTGTTCGATTACCAGACCAAGGATGGGGATTATCCTCAGGTGAGGGTTAGAATATTTTTAATACTTTTTTTGTCATCTGTTTCATTTTTGTGTTACATTTCTTGAACGCATGATGACATATACAGGTATCGTTCCCATTATTAGTTGACCTCTTATTGTGCGGAAAGCCTATATAATGCCCGGTCATCTTATGCTGGAAAAGTATATTTTAATATTTTATCGTTTTTATATATGAAAGATGTACTCGATTATAGTTTCATGTATTTGCATGGTGTATTTTTGTATTATTCAATCATTTTGAGACTAAATGCAATCATTGCTCGCTGTATTATAATTGAATCAGTCATATTCCATTGAATGCTTGAAATCCAATCAGTGATAGTTTTCAATTAAGAAATAAATGTATTTTTGGTATGATTGTATGATTGCAGTGAAATGGGATTAATGATTTTTTAAATTATTTAGATATTGTGGATAGTAAAAATTATTCAATATCTGGATCATATTGACTATTGATTAAATTTAAAAAATGATTTAAAAAAATATATAATATGCCACGCTACGAACTGTATCGCTTTATTAACATACCACGCAACGGGTAAAAGAAGACGTAAATTCTTGGCATCCCTAACAGCGTTGACTTTATTTTCAAAAAGCGCACAATTATTATGAATGAAACTTGAAAACTACTCGCCATACTTCATTGCAGATTCTTCAATACAAAACCTAGCTCATTCAATAAATCATTAAATTTAAAATCGACTATTACACAAAGCTCGATTCACCAATCACTTAAAATTTAATTCCAGATATTTTCAATTCCAAACTTAAATGTTCCTTCATTCCATTTAATTTCACCACTAATACAATTTTCTATTGCAGCGGATGGGGTCAGTCCACGGTGAAGAGCTCCCGTACTTATTCGGAGCCCCATTAGTGGAGGGCCTCGGCCATTTCCCCAGAAACTATACGAAGTCTGAAGTGGCTTTGTCGGAAGCATTTATACTTTATATGGCTAATTTCGCGAGAACCGGGTGAGTTTGTCGGATTGTATGTGAATTTTGTTTGTTGAATTGTCGTTTCGATGTTTCAATGAAATTTATTTTGAATTGTATTTTCGGAAATTTTAAAAGCAGATTTAGTAGTTACGAGAAATTTTCATCCTATGGGATTGTATCACTTTAGAGCAAAACAAAAAGAAGAAGAAGAACTAATGGTTTAAAACTATTAGTGCTTCTTCTTCTTTTCGTGTCGATTGTACCTTCTCTTCTTCGCTATTTTTTTAAGTTGAGGCCCAGTAGGGTAACGTTGATTGCGATATCAGTGGCATTCTTCACATCATCCGAGGTGCAGTTGAATGGGCACTCAGGCGAGCCTTATGTAGTGGGCCTGATACTTGTAATAAATTTGCTCAAAATATTGATTTATTTAGGTATTACGAAACATAAGCAAAATCTGCCTGTCCAACTGCTGGTATACATGCCTTCTCACTATGAGTGGGTCATAATCAGTGGTCGGAATAGGTAGATTGATTTTACGTACTCGCATCATGAATAGTCATAGAAATCACAACATGGATAAACCTTTTTTCCGGGATTTCATTTTGGTACTTACGGGATTGAATCAAATATTGTGAAAGTAAGGTAATTTTTAAACTAGGTACTATATTAGAAATTTATAGAATGAAATAGATAAACATTTAAAATTGTTTTTTTCTTACTGTAGAAGGCCGATCAACTATATACTTTTAAAAAGACAGCAAAAGAGTTAAACGTTTCTTATTCATATTGATATATTCTTTATTCTACACATTACAAAATTTTAAATTAATTTCAAAATCCCGGAATCCCGGAGGCATATCCATACTAATATATACGTGCCAGTTCATTGATCCCATTTCAATCTACCTACTCCGACCTCTGGTCATAATCCATCATACGGGCTCAGTGCGGGTTGGTGATCGTCACATGTCTACGATTTTTTTTTTAAGACATGTTGGTTTCTTCATGATGTTTTCCTTCGCCGTTTGAAAGTAGTGATGGTGAAATTGAATACACAAAGTTAAATGCCTGCCTGGGTTCGAACTCGCGACTCACAAGATGGGGCTGATACCGCTGGGCCACTACTGCTCGTTGTTACTTAGTAATTGCTAATGAACAGATACTTAATCAATGTTCTAAGTAAGTTAAGATAATTATCTAGCTACATAATTAACAGTAGGTGTGTACTTAATTGAGTGTCAGTCACAGCGGTTAGTGCTAAGTAGTTGACGCAACCAGATTGCGCCACAAGGTTGGGTGTTAGCGATATTTTGTATTAATTAGTGAACTTTAATTTTGAAAAATCAATATTAAAAAAATGGTATATCGAAATCGCAGACAGCGATACGGCCGCCCATTATGCCCATGTTTTGTAGTATTTATTGTATTTTATATATGTATTTTGTATACAATAACGATCTATTAATTACAAATAAAATATAGATAACATAGATATCTATATACAAAGATAGAGACCAAAAGCGATGACGCAAGTCACAATTTTGTAGGTAGGGTTAGATACGCGTTAAGCAATTGAAAACTACTCATCGATAAAATAATAGACTTAAATGTAATATTTTGATTTTTAAAAAGACTATGACATCAAAATCTCTTTCGGTTTATCTTCTTAGAAATTAGTCAGTCAGAAATGGTGCCGTGGCGCCGTCTACTTTCAAAATATTGACCAACAAGTATCTAGTCTTAAAAGAGCTTACAAAAACTCCTTTGAAATTGCGTGACGTCAGTGTATGCGTAGTTTACATGTTGCGGTGTAGATGCCACAACGATTTCAATAATAAATTATTTTAAAGAGATCCAATCACAGTTCAGCCAACTCGAAACGTCTACAGTTTCATTTGACCTCTCAAGGTGACCCTAACAATAAGGTTAATAACACGAACATTAACAGTCAGGCATTACACTAAAAGGCTCATTATCAAACAGTAAACTAAACACCCACTTTCACTAATCTTTGCTAAAAGAAAATCAATAACACCTCGAGATTACGCCACCTAAATCATAATTGCGTGTGTAACTATTCATATCCGTCGCGCCACTTAAGCGTAAACATTATTTCTCACGACAGCACATAAATCAGGGGAAATAAAACAAAACACTATCATTATTTTCTCTAGCTTAGTAAATAGGAGACTAACTAACGTTTTCCTGTGACCTAAGTGTAAATATTGTGTTAGAACGTTTATTTATGTAGGATAGTACCCAACCGTAGAAACGGTACTATGCAACTTAAGTTTTATAAAAAAGTTTAACTATGTAGTGTCTTCTTTTTGACTTAATCATAATAACTATGGTGTGTGAACATTTTACGCACAACTTCAGTATTTTTATCTTACGAAGTGACGCGTGTTTTACTTGTGGTTACCAAGTATATACCCACGCTGTGTAAATACAGTAACTCTCCGTACCCCCCCAAAAGTGGGTGAAGTCGGAAGTGTGTGTGTGTGTCACTGTTATGTGCTAACGCTAATCGTTTTCCCGCACACTTTCACAGCGTAAATATACACTTGCTTACCACAAGAAAAACGTGCGTTACTAAAAATACTGTACACATACATATGCTATTTGAAAAACAAAAAAAAGGTTTTGCAGGGTCTTCTTTGTGACTCCGTCATTTACCTATGGGTGTGAGTTTCTTTTTAAACCTAGACGGGTTTATACTAGTGCAGTGGTGATCTAGCGCTAACGACTCAAATTTAAGAGTTGTAGGTCATAGGGTTCGAACCCAGGCAGTCACTTTACTACGTGAAAATAATTTCACAAACACTGCTTTGAAATTGGTAAAGTCAAACATCTTGATGAAACTGGCATGTCCAAGAATCAAACGAAATCAAAGAGAAGTAACATCCACTAACCCCCACTGTGCCCACGTGGTAGTTTATGGCCCACTCTCTCTAACAGAAAAGGCCTGTATCCTTACTCTGTGAAAAAACATTGAAACATATCCAGAGGTATTTTTTTTAAGTCCAGACATTATCTTTGTCAGGTCATGTGAAAGTCATGTAAATTAAATAAATATTCATAGCTGACACAAGAAGAGACAAGATTTATTTATCTATGAGACAGTTAGTTGGTGTCAAACATAGTGAAATTTCAATTTATCAACAGTAGAAAAGCAAAGGCTTGTCTACTTTTGATAAATTGAAATTTCAACTTTTCAACTGTAATAGCAGCTGTCTGGCAGTCTCTATCAAGAGCTTTATTGGTTAGATTTACGCACGAGTAAACCAAATAGGCGAATACCTTAAATTTCCTTTGACCTACGTGTGAAAATCGCCGCACATCGAAATTTAAAAAGCATCTTCTTTGTAGAGTGTCGTCTCTCTCACTCATCCCTTTGTGAGTCTCTCTCTAAGGGCAATTACATCTGAGATGCCTGAATACGATACCTTGCGATCACAGTTTCCCTCGCTACCTCGATTTCACCTCTATATGTATATAACATATGCATGCTGATATACACGCACCCACATGTCGATGGATACCTCACTACGATACATCGCGTGCTGTTAGGGGTTTACTTCGGT
Source organism: Aporophyla lueneburgensis (assembly GCA_932294355.1). NCBI lineage: Eukaryota > Metazoa > Arthropoda > Insecta > Lepidoptera > Noctuidae > Aporophyla > Aporophyla lueneburgensis. The sequence goes on along the minus strand of OW028737.1, from coordinate 30,867,600 downwards.
GCCTACGTGTAAACAAAATATTAAGTTTTTATATCGCAGTCGATGGCAAGCATCGGTTCAACTTGTTCTTCTCGAGTAGAATGGGTAAAGCACAAACACAGGACTAAGCTAATCAGCTTATAGATGCGTCTGTACCGACGTGACGTGTTCGCACTGTCATATCCGTCTAGAAATAGCGAGTATCGGTATCGAGATAGCGACAGCGATCGCAAGCATATTCGGCAAGTAATTACCCTCAGTCATTGATCCCTAAAAACATCACTGTTCCATTTTCAACTTTCGGCCCTAAGCTTCAGTGTTCAAAAAACTCCCGCAGGCATTTTATTACATACGTGGGAACCAAAGGTAAACCTGGCTGGGTTTACGCACGAGTAGGTACTGTAAATAGGACACAAAGTTACGACCTAGATGTAGGTGGAAATTTGTGGCACGTGTATCTATTAAAGATGGTTAAAAAAAAATGTGGATTGTCGTGGGAGGATTGGGATATTTAAGTAGACATGGTTACGCCATAGAAACATAAGGAATAGGGTGTAAAGTTTACTCTTCATCTATAGAAATAGGAGGACTAGTACCTGACAATTGATGTCTAACCGTTATATAAATTACTAGCTTCTACCCGCGACTTCGTCAGCGTAAATGTCGGTTATCGCGGACGCAGAGAAAGTCACGGAAAAAAAGTGTCCTATGTCCTTTCTCAGGCTCTAAACTATGTGTGTACCAAATTTCATTTAAATCGGTTCAGTAGTTTTAGCAGGAAAGCGAGACAGACAGACAGAAAGACAGAGTTTATTTTGCATTTATAATATTAGTGTGGAAGTGTGGATAGTGTGGATTACCGCGTAAAAGATGCTTGCACGATGCAGGATTTTGCGTGACGTCAGTGCGCTGCGTATATTACATGTGAAGATATAGATGCCACCACAATATGTATACTTTCTGCAACTGTTAGGTCTGCATCACACCACTACTGAGCAAAGGCGTTTTGTCATTACTTCCAGGTCTTATAATCTAAGGTTAATTGGGACCACTGATCTTTTTTGTTTTGTGTTAATTAGAAGTACAAGATGAATGGCTATTAAAAATGTTTTTGTAAAATTGTTGCTAGTCCCTGTCTACTGTTTTTTGGAGTAATAAATGTTATGTTGTATTAAAACACATCAAACCTTTGTTATATGTGTATAAGCGTAATGAAATAATCTTCTTTTATTCAAATCTCGTTGGTGTACAGCTATATCGACCATCCTCATGATTCGGTAAAAAAAGATCTTTTACGCTTACTTTACAAACAAGAAAGTAACTGTGAACAAATTCTGAACAAAACGACCTAAATTATTAATGGTTTAACAAGTACCCCATTAGAAGGCTCACCGAGTAAATTTCGTACATTTTCCAACCAGGAAAATTTCTTGCCAGTCAGTTACATTTGTTTTGTATTCAATTAAATTGAAATAACTGTATTGTTTCTCAACTAGTCGTCAACAAAATTTTGAAATAATTGAATCGTTCTTAACTATTTTGAAACAGACGTTGAATTGTTGAATTTTAAAGCTTCGCTTAAAGTTCATAGACATGATAGCTAGAATTATCTAGTCGTTCAGAATATTTCAAGGTTAATGTTTATTGAACGTTGAATTTTAATTAAAAAGGCTGTTTAGTAAAATAGCTCCGAAAATTCGCTCTCATTTTGGGATTCTCTTCAATGGTCTTTATGTTTACCGTTTCATTAAAATGATCTGTTTTAAAATTAACTGACGGTTTATTTAAAGCTTTTGTCTGTACTAGGGCGCGGCCAGTCGTTTATAATTTTGTGAGCAGTCACGTTTCTTGATTCGGATAATTTACATTGCTGTCGGATACATACAGTATGCATACCGTATGAATCCGAGAACGGAAATGTGTGGTCATATCTAAGGTTGTATTACAGATATAGACCATCATAAAATCAATCACTAAACAAAAGTCATGTTTTTAATTTGCTTGGGAATTTTGCACTTTTTTAACGTTAAAAATACATAAGATAGCTCTCCGAAACGCCCGCATTTTGGGAGACTTTGTTATGTTATTTTGAAGCACTAGGAGGTGAAGGGCCTACACCACTCCCTAGTGCTTTTGATGGTAAAAACTGGCGCAAAAAACTCCCCAGCATCACAGCTGTCTGTTCAGGCATTCTATACAATAGAAAGCAATAAACATTGCGAAACAATAAATTAAATTATTTGCCACTATGTCAGCTAGCATTCGCTAATATACAATCACAATGAAATATAAAGCAGAATACCTAAGTGAAAGCCTCCAGGCATAAAGGGCGTGCCCACTTTTGAATGCAACTCGCATTATATTTATATAGCTAAAACTGAACACAGAAACGGAACATCTTCCTCCATGGACCCATATACCAACATTGAAATCGCGAAAAGATAAGCCGTCAGATGTCCCATACAAAACTTCAATTTACTCTTTAATATAATTCATTCTTTACTGATACATGCTCTATAAGTCTAGTTTGTGGCACATGAGAAAAATGATTTGTCTGTTTGTTTTTTATTTTAACGGAAACTGCACGATTGTAAGATCGAAATTTCGCTCATTGGCCTCATCCTTAAACACGTATTTTTTTTGTTTCTCTAGGAACCCGAATGAAGTTCATCGCCAAGAATCAGTGTTGCCAATATCAAGAGAAAGAAACAAATACAAGAGCATACTCTGGGACGAGTATGATACGCTGTACCAGAAGTATTTGGAAATTGGTAAGCAAATGTTCTATAAATGTGACGACATTGGCATGGTTTGGCATGGAATTGTCAAGTATGTATAAAATAAAATCATTATCAAACTTATAAAGCTTAGCATATTACAAAAAGATATTACGATTTTTTGAACGCTTGAAATCTTATTTGCTCAGGTCTCAACGAGCCCATTTTCAAACAAGTCAATATCCCAATGAACGTTCTTATATAAAAATCTAATAACAGAACGTTATCCTCACATTAATCTTCAAAGAACAAAATTTAATCTCGTTCACCTCACGACCACTGGCAATATCAATTCCGAAAGTTAATTAGGTACGTCAACCTTTTTCATTTATTCGCGCCACACCATTTTCCCCCTGCAAATTCCTTTGCGCGTTACATAATCAAAAATTCCATTGCAGGCATGAAACCGCGGATGAAAAACCATTACAGGGCTCATCAGCTGTCGGTGTGGCTTCGACTGATCCCGGAAATCCACCGCGCAGGGATGAAGGACGTGGTTGCGAAACACAACCTTTTTAGAAACCACAATGACCCAGAATTGTACGATGGACTGGTCAGGCCGGACCCTCTCACACGCGCTAACTATTTCGATCCCACGATGGAGCTGTACCGCAAACCGACCTACAACCTCTCATTAGAAATACCCTCCACTACGATGGATACGTACGTCACTACGTGCATTAGTGTGATGTCCGCGCGACCAGGGTCCGCCGTCACACAGAGCCAAGTTCCAAACAACACGCACACACAGGACGTATCTAATTTAGAAGTAGCAGGTTACACCGCTTACTCCACAGCCCTAAGTGTAACCATAGCTATAGGATGCTCTCTACTCATTCTTAACGTTCTTATATTCGCCGGGGTTTACTACCAAAGAGATAAAACTAGACTCCAGGTAAAAGCACTCCAACAGCAACAGAAAAGGAACCATAACTCAACGTTTGATAGCGTATCGTCGAAGCATCCCCATTACTTCGTCGGACACTCGCAAAGCTCGAGCACGATTGTCGACATCGATCATCAGGACAAAAACGCGATAATCGCAATGACAAATCGAGTTCCCCACTTCACTACAGCGAACTGCCCGAACGTTTGTCACACGGGGATACAAATGTCGAATTTGTCGCAGAAAACGAGTCCGCCAACAAATAGGGGACAATGTACGACTTTGCCGAGAAAAGTGGGGTTCAGTTATCAGCACAATCAGATATGTAACGCGTCGAATTGTATGACGCTACCGAAGAACGCGACTTTTATGAGCAGTGCGGGGAATTTGCCTGACGTGCAAGCTCAGACGGGGCAGTCTCAAGGGCCTGGAAATGGGTCTGCCCTCCCCCCTCCGTCGTCGCCCCCTTCTCAGCATTTCTCGCAGTCTAGGGTCCCTCAAGCAGCGATGTCGGAGATGAATGTATGAGACATGGAAGATATTTACAATTATGTGTAAAGTGACGGTCGAAATATTCAGTGTGTGTCACGGGACAAGCCATGGTTGTAAATATCGAACTAAAGCAGTGTATATACGATGTTAAATTAATGTAATATGTAATACAGGTAACGTTTTAAGTATTCATAGAGGTAATTGTAATATAGGTTTCTGAATAAATTGTCATTTTTTAAAACGATAATCCAATTTTTCAGAAATCATAACAAATTAATCTGTACATTTTGAACTTTTCGTTGACCATGTAAATATTATTATAATTGTAATATCATCGCCATTCAAAATGGATGACAGAAGGAGGTCATTTGATAAAAATAAACCCAACATCCTCATGACAACAGCTAACAATGTAAATTCAGGAAATACTTGAACGAACATTTTGTCTCATAAATACAATCATGCAGCAAAGATAACAAACATATTGTTATTTCACTTAGTACTGTCATTGAAAATGACTATTATTGTAAATAAATTAGAATCTTAAAGACTGTATACTTAAAATAAGATATTTTCAGTTCAAAGGGCCATGTGACACAGATCATTAACTTCTTTGTTGCAAAGAATTACTTCAGAATGCTAAAGTGTCGGCATTAGGAAGTTTTTAAGACGGCGAATTATCTTTATTTTTCCGTCTAAGTACGTGCTTGGAACACGGCAACCGTAACCGAGTATTAAATTGAGCACCTAGGAAAACGAGAAACGTAAAGTAAATATTTTATTCGGGAATGGATGTCTTAGGAATTTTGATATTTATTTTTCTAGAGATGCATAAGGAGTTGGGCTAAGGTAGCCCACGAAATTTAGATTTATTTATACATTTGTTTTACAATTTGAAGTTCGGTGTCAGGTAGTATATTGATTAAATATGATATGAATATATAACAAATAAAGCTTTACAAAATTATGTATGTCGAGTCCAGGTACATAGGATTCTGATCAGTCAGGATACTTATTGTCAGGTATACAGTCGCGGGCACAAAATTGAGATACGGGTAAACGTGAGAAATAGCTCCTTTAACTTCTGCACACTTTGTTACAGAGTTACTTCCTAATAATACTACTGTACTAATTAATACTATGAACTTAAAAGGAAACACAGAGCAGTTCACTGTCGCTCCATGCGTCTGTATCCAACCCCATACTCAATCCTAGACTCCGCACAACGCTAAACAAAGGCGCTTTATGTCTCATTTTAAGTGCTAACTCATGAAAAATCCAACATGTGCATCTATTAGAATAATTATGAGGTTTCTCTGGGTTCATATTTCAATAATCCCACGTTTTCATTTCCATTTCAGGAAATAATAAAATTTGCGTTTTTTATACTTTTGAACCTTTCTTATGATGTGAAGATTGCTTCTCATGTCTAATGCTCAAGAATTTTTAGCATTTCTCCATTTGTGTTGTGGCACTCCTCTTGATTTATGTAGGCATGGTAGCAGACTACATAATGGACTTTATCTAGGTCAGAATGTAAACGTTATAAAATTTAAATACAAATGAAAGCACTAAAATAACCACTCTACATCAATATTAAATAGAACATAAATAGTACTTTCGTAAAGTTGGCTTCCATTTTATTGCTACAGAACATTTGAACCCTCAAAGCCAATCAGACAAAGCAATGTCTAAAACAAACAGTTCACTTTTACCTTTCATGCATAAATAAGCTGTTTTAACTTATCGTGAACACAAAGGGTACAATCGTGATTTATAGATACCGAGTACTTTCACCGAATCCTCTTTAAAAAACTCAAACAATACATGATTAAAATGTCCCGAAACGTATTTACGATTTTGTATAAAAAGAAAATCGTCAAAAGGGAAAAAACAATCAGTGTTGTCATCAATAAAATGGTGTTCATCGCGAGTTTGGGAGTATGGAATCATTTTGTTTCCTGCCGTGTGCAGCGGCCGACGAAATTGTAATGGGCTTTTGTGTATTGAAATATTTTTGTATTGGGATTCTGAGTGCCTATAGGGATTACATTATTTGCATCGCTTGGATTAAGGTCACGAACGCGGGACGACTTAGCTAGTTTTCAACTCCGATAGATCTTAGATTGATTGATCGCTGCCTTGGTGTGCAGTAGTAGGAAGCTTAGGTGATGCAGCTGCTACTTAAAAGCTTTTGCAAGTCAAATTTCATATCATCTTTTTACGATTAGTGGTTTTAATCTTCTTCAAAATTTCATACCTTTGAGTCTCGACAGATTTATTTTCTTTCAATGTCTGGACAGCTAACTGCGACAAGCACATCGGATTTGGCATTGGATTAATATAATACACAGAAAAATAGTAATAATGATGAGTTGTAAAGTACATCTTTATATAACCTTCTATATATGTACGAAACACCTAAAAATATGAAATAAAGATTGCACAGCAACAACTCTGCTGATACCAATACAAAAGTAATTTAACTCTTCATGAAAACTGAGTCCAAATTCCTATTAGAGCCAAATTAGAGTACGCAGGCTTAACACGAATATTAGCCAGCCGGTATTTTTATCAAAAACAGCGCACATTTTCAAATAAAACGGGATAAGAGAAAAAAAAATGTGTGTGAAAAAATGTATATATGAAAAAAAGAGTGAAATATTCCGCGCTGCGAATCAGAGAGGCTTTAATATCAACACGTTGAGTTTATGAGGTCAGGAAATCTAGCTATAAACTAGCTGGGGTTCGGCGAATGGGTGCTGGAGCGAGGTACCGAGGTCGTCTGTACATGTTACATATAGTAGGGTGATTTAGGGCTCACACATGACCAATTTTTTGTTGAATTACTGTTTTGTCGTAGTTGAAAATTGTGGCTTTGTAATAAAAGTTTGTTAGTTTGGTTTTGTTAAATCGTTGTGTTTTATAACGATGTTGGAATCCATTTTAATCTACGAATCGAAATACGCGTATTGACGTAGAGTGGTAGATTACAATGATCCTAAAATATTCCCACTGCTGGGACACAGGCCTCTTCTCCGTGAGTTCCAGATACCAGCATGTATCACCTATTATCTACCTGATATCATAAGAAAACTCGACACATTTTAAAACTCACTTTATTTTCCCCATTTGGGTCATCAGAAACTACATAAAGCCACATGATTTCATCATACATTCCTACCTATTTTGCTTCGATTTTCCTTTTCCTGATTGAAAAGTATGTAATATAGATTGGTAAAAAATACAGTTGACTTTCGTTTTTTGTCACAAATCTTATTCACATAAAGACGAAACTTGCTTAAATCTGTAGCCGATTTTAACAAGTCCCGTATAATTTATGCATTTCGGTTCTGATTTTCATTAATGTTGCAAAATAGTTGCAACAGCAGTGCCAGGTTTCGTACAAGAAAATCACTGTTAAATTGCTCGGAGCATGTAAAATGAGATTACCTTGGGGAAAACTGGGCTACTACGCTTACGCTTACGCTTTATAATTGTGGTATTGTTTGTACTGGTGGAAGTAAAATGACACTTATCTACATAATAGTTGCTCCGTTGACAGGACTTTGTATCCTAGATGATACTAATTCAATAAAGATTCTGGCCATCACATATTCTTTAAAATTTGATTTAACGTGTGAAAAGTTCCAAAGAGGTTGTAACAAAAATAAAGATTGTATACTGAAATCATATTTTAGCATAGCAAAAGGAGTGCGTAAAGGACCGTAACGGAAACAGTTCAGTAGTTTTTGCTTAGGCCCGTGGGAAGAAGACGTGAGTTTTATGTGTGTTTAAAAAGAAAAATCTCTTAGATTACCTATAACTTTTTTGATTTCAAGGAAAATATTTAAAACCTAAATATTGTGTTGCTACGGAAAATTTTGTAACGAAATACGCACGCGCAATTTAATCAAAGTACCACCATCGTTGTTGGTAAGTATTACGAAATAGGTGGAGGTGCTGTTCCTGAAAATATTCCCAATAACATTTCTAACGCTACATTTTATCTGAAAAATATTTAGATAAATCTGTGTCACAGGTTCTCAATATGGTCATGTTGTTTTAACTCGTGTTCCATACAGTTTTATATTGATGTATTTTTTATGATGTATGACTGTTGTACTATAATATCATACAGTTTGTGTTGTGTGTCACTAGCTCTTTGCCGATTACGTTCTGAATAAGAATTTTAATTTTATTTTTGTAAATAATTGATGTTATATCTTTCTGCAGTTTTGGTCAGGTGGTGAAATAGGTATTAGACATCCATAATTTTTTTGGTTTATTGTCTACATTTGATTGTGTTTTTGATTAGATTAAATGTACATAAATAAATAATTGCATTATATGTTCAAAAACTAACTCGTAGGTAATAGGCAAAGCTGCCGTGTCACATTTTCTGTTAACGTAAGTTTTGTATCAAATGTTTTCCTAAATTATTGTTTGTGTAAAAATCATATAATTATTAACTTGGTAATTATCATAATATGTTGGGAATTTATAAGATAACAAGTTATCTAACCGTTACTATGAAATCTTATGACAAGTATCAAAATTTAAAAAAATAAGACAGAATAAAATTCGTGAGAAAACCTCCATGATTTCGTTTTATTTTGTTCTTCCTTTACAGGACTTCTTTATAAACAGTACATTTTGATCTTTATTTAACTAGGTACCTAGGTACTAGACCTAAATCACAACATAGCAAAGCAGCATTGCTAATTTACACTTTGAAGAATATGAGTACCGCTGAAATGATGAGAACGTGAGGCTTCAGTTTAGGTCTGTAACGACACGTTGCTCTACCGTCAGTTTACTCAACCAAAACTCGCAAACGTCTCCATAAAAGTGAAAGTATTTTACATGAAGCGACTACCTAACTGAGCTCCCTAATCATTTTTATTTTATTTTTTGGATGGAAAATCATCAAATGACGTCTGGAGCGGTGTCACACTTTTACCTACTAAAACCCACCCGTGTTCCTTCAATTGCCTGTGCCAGGGCCACGGTAACTTTTTGAAATATTGTACAGCGCCCCTGGCGGTCACAGAATTAATTAAAATTCGTACCAGGAGAACTATAGATTTCGATAGTTAAGAAACCTAACGTAACCTATTCGATAGTCACAAACATTTTCACCTGTCATCATACGAAGTAGCATCAAACATCTCTAATTTCAAACAGCTATTGAAAAATACGCTTGCGATAGTAGTTCCGTCGCTCACTATCATTTAGAGGTGTGAAATAAATATGTTTACATTAAAATTATATACGTTTTAGACTCTATTTAAGTCAAAATATTGTCTGGAATAGCTTATAAAGCATGACTTATGTTAGTGGCTGCTGAATTTGCAGCCCAACGACGTGACCAACGTGAATTTAAAGCCAAAATAATGACTGATGTTGGTTACCAATTGGTAAATATAAGTTAAAAAATTGTTTATTCAACTTTGCAGCGAAGCGTTTGAATAGTTTTGCATATTATTGAATAATTTTGCGGATTTAATAGTCGTCACGACGGCGGCGGCGGGCGAGTGTTACTTCCAATTTGGTGGCAGATACAATCAGGGCCGTAGCTAGGGGGGGGCTTGAAATCACAATGCCCTACCTTAAAAATACCAAAAACGAAGATAACCTATTAGAGTGGGATTGTATGTTTATAGTTTTAGATAAAAAATTGTAGCAATAGGTATCTAAACTTTTCCGAACATACCACAGTTTGAGACATTCATTTCATCTATACTATATATACTATAATATTATAAAGCTGAAGAGTTTGTTTGTTTGTTTGATTGAACGCGCTAATCTCAGGAACTACCGGTCCAAATTGAAAAAATCTTTTTGTGTTGGGTAGCCTATTTATCGAGGAAGGCTAGGCTATATAACATCACGCTACAACTAATAGGAGCGGAGCAATAATGAAAAATGTTGCAAAAACGGGGAAAATCGCATGGGTAAGCCATTCGACGCGACGGGAAGGGTCGGGGAACAAGAAATTTAACGCGGACGAAGTCGCGGGCAGAAGCTAGTATTATAATGATTCTTTTCTCTGTGTATAGATGGCATTTGAAGCGCCATCACATGAAGCAATGGGTCTATTTAATTATAATATGCCGATGCAGAGAAAAATTTCAACCGTCTTTTTCGCTTGTTCTCCATCATTGAGGATTTACTAGCTGTTATTAGATCCATGCTCATGTTCTGTCCCAGAAATTATTTGTTTATGAATAGCTATTGAATATAGATCACTGACCTAGCAGGCGCGGTCCGAGGGGGGGTCCTAGGGGTCATGACCCCCCCCCCCCAAAGAGTCAAGAGCCTGTATGATACATTCCAGTTTTAAGTAAGTTTGTGTTCTTGCAGTCTACATTCTCTTGATACTTGAGCTTTTCTTCATAGACCGACCAACCAAATAATTCCCGGTTCTTTTGGAATAATCAAAAGAAAATCTAACCTATCCGAGGTGGGCAAGAATGTTCGAGCTTGCTACGCTCGTTCTTACATTCATAATACTCCTAGTTGCCTGAATTTTCCTGGCATAACTTAGGAGTTATTAGGTCTTTTTGAATAATTATAAAACAAAACTGAACCTAAACGAGTTGAGTTATTACAATTTTCGAGCTCACTTCGCTCGCCTTTGTATTCAACAATCTCATAGTTGCTAGGGCTGTTCTGGCATTAGTCGGCAATGTAATTCCTATTACTGTTCGAAAACATCAAAAAAAAAAAAACCTAACCTGAACGAGGGGGGTTAAAATTTTCTAGCTCGCTTCGCTCGCTCTAGTATTCATCATTCTCCTGGTTGGCAGCGATATTCCTGTATAAGTCGACAATGTCACTCCTATTTCTATTTGAAAACGTCAAAAAAGTACAGTCAACAGCAAAAGTAGATGAACAAAATCAGAAATTCAATACTAATGAGAGCACTTCACGAATATATGGCAGCTGTACTAGTAGTAAATGTTTGGTATAATTTACAATCACATACTTTTGAATCACTTCGACACCACACAGTTTTTACGTGAACTCCGTTCATTAGTATTGAATTACTGATTTTGATCATCTACTTTTGTTGTTGACTGTACCTGACCTGAACGAAGCGGGCTGTTAAAATTTTCGAGCTCGCTTCGCTCGCTCTAGCATTAATCATCCTCATGGTTGGCAGGGATATCCTAGCAAAAAGGCGACAGTGTAACTGCTATTTTTTATGTTTAAAAATATATAACAAAACCTAACCAGAACGAAGCGGTTGTTAAAATTTTCGAGCTCGCTCCGCTCGCTATTTTTCGCCCTAAGTAGTCTGCTGTCCTAATGCCAATTATTTATTTATCAACAAGTGCTGCGACAAATTTGACAGCATTCTTTAATACCCCCATGTAAAAGCGGTGTCCCTGAATACCTTAACTAATGACGAACTTAAGATATACATAACGTCACTTTTTTATTCCCGGAGGGTTATTTAGCTACCTATATATGGTAAACCAAAATTTCACCAGTTATCTAAGTGTCCCATGTCACAATGGGTGAGCTCACTGCCATGAACCGGGTACAAATTCAGACTCCGGGTTGCTTCTGAGAAATTTCTTATGGAAAAACCCAATAACACTAACCGACCTGAAAATCGAACCCGGAACTTCAAGGTCAGTAGTAGCGCTTGTGACCATTAGACCAAGGTGTACCTTCCTCAAAATATTCCTCGTCACTTATGGTGACCCACAACACATGGTGAATTACCACACTCTTTCTTTCACATCCTTGAATCCTATCTTTCCGACAGGCTATTTCGCGTTAAGCAAGGGGATGCTAGATCCTCCTTGATTCCCATTGAAGCTGGTGTGCCCCAAGGGTCGGTGCTTGGCCCGGTCCTGCACAATGTCTTTACCTCAGATCTGCCAACCTCCGATGATGCTACGGTTGCCACCTATGCTGACGACATTGCTTTTCTGGCTGTGGATGATGACCCTGTGAAAGCTAGTGAAAAGCTTCAAAAACTCTTAGATGACACTTCCGATTGGCTTCAAAAATGGCGTATCCAAGTTAGTGCGCAGAAATCCTACCATATTAGCTTCACTCTAAGAAAAGGAGACTGTCCTCCGGTTCGCTTAAGACATAATATACTACCTCAAACCGATTGTGTGAAGTACCTCGGCTTTCTCTTGGACAGACGCCTAACCTGGAAGAACCACATAAAGGCCAAACGAGACCAAGTGAACTTTAAATTTCGAAGTCTGTATTGGATGCTAGGCAGAAACACAGTGCTCTCCCTGGACAATAAACTTCTAATTTACAACTCCATTCTGAAACCCATATGGACATACGGTATTCAAATCTGGGGAGTTGCCAGCAAGAGTAATGTCACATGCCTGCAGAGGGTGCAAAACAACATTTTGAAGAATTTAGTAAACGCTCCATGGTTTGCGAGGAATGACGAAATACATGAGTATTTGAACATTGAAACAGTGGCCTCAGAAATAGAGCGCTACAAAAAACACCATATTCAACGTCTTACAAATCACCCCAATCCACTTGCTTCTGGATTAATTGATAATGCCAATGTGGTTAGGAGATTAAAAAGAAACCACATACTCTGAATTGACAGCAACCATCGGCCTGCTGCTCAATAAACACCAAACCCTCACACAACATAGCTGATTAAAGTCTGGCGACTGATTGCAGTTACAAAAATATAACAAAAAAAAAAAAAACTTATGGTGACCCCCCCCCCCCCCCCCCCCCAATCTTGGGCTGCGACCGCGCCTGTGACCTAGAGATGATGTTGATTGATTTAGGAGCCCGTGCTTCAGAGCAGATCAATTATGATACATTTTTTACTTCCGCCCTACCTGTAGCCAATGCTGCCCTACCTCAAATTCGAGTCTAGCTACAGCCCTGGATACAATTTGATGGCTATTTAGTATTAGCGCAAGGTATCCGTCGCAACTTTGATACCAGTTCACAATGTGTCGGTTTGCTATGGACAGATTATAAACTATCAAAAATAATGCGTTAAATTGTAAATGGTTTTTGCAGTTCAATATTTTGCAATCGTTTGTAATCTCGCATTACAGATTAGTAACGAGGTTCATAATGATTCTAAGACATTATATGTCGTAGATTACAAAAGTTGTCTGTTGTCTGTCCATTGAGTACTAAGGTGAAGATAAACACCGAGACGCGCTCGCTGGAAGGGGCGACACGTGGACAAAGTCCACGAGACCTACGAACTACACTTACACAACCTACGAATGCAGACTTCCACTTCTACGCGAAACTGTTGGTTTGCCTGATCTTAGAAAATAATATACTGTGTGTGTGTCTATTTGTTTACAGACGGCACTATAACTGGCAGATAGCTGATGTTTTTGAGAATTACATAGGTTACTTTTTGTCCCAGGTAGCACGTACCTGACCTGACCTTGACCTGTGAGATGTCATTTCCAAAAACAATTCACGTTTAATCATGTACTGAATTCATGGTTACAGTTTGCTCTTCGATCTCCAAGTCACCCTATATAAACTACTTTAACGCATCCCCTTTAATCCCGCTCACAAACGTACTTAATTTTACAGACAAAAAATACACTGAAGCATTCTGCTCCCAAAGGACCTACGTTAAAACAAAATGTAAAAAACCCAGTAATGTATGAGAAACATTACGAAACCTTTGACCGTTTCATGATCGATGGCTCACTGACCGGCCGTGAACCCGCTCCGGTTTACGCGCCTTTTGCTCGTAAAAATATGGCTTTCGTTTGTTTTATGATTTCAATAGTAAATGAGGCTGAATGCTAATGGAGAAAGTATGTTGTGGTATTGCAGTAGGACGCTGATGACGTGGTGATTGTGTAATAATCGGTTACTGTAAAGCGTGGGTTGTTTGACTGATATTTGATACCGTTCTACTTGAAGTTTACAACGGTGTCTCTAATTTTTCGTTCTCTGGTTGATATTCAAACATAATCAGTCTATAATGTTTCCATTACTGGCCTGCTCTCGATAAGAGGGAGTGGGCCATAATCCACTGGCTGGGCCGTCACATGTCTTGGATTTTTTTAGTCATAAGACATGCCAGTTTCTTCTCTATGTTTTCCATCACCGTTTTGAGAGTTGTGGTGTTCAAATAATTTATACAAAGCAAAGCGTCAATTGGTTTTGAATCTACGATCTACAACATGTAAGTTGGCACAGCTACCATTGGGACACCGATCTATAATATTTCATCGGGTTGAAAAAAAGAAAAAAACCAGACATAATCCTAATCCCTTAATGCAGCTAAAAAAGTTGAAAAACTCTAGGTGGATTCCAAAGTAACATTTGGTCTGTCTTTAAGCTTGAGTGTAGCTTAGAAATTTCATAAATAACCCATAGTAAAAAGAAAACTCGTTTATCGAGTCAGAAAATGAATTTTGACTTTATACTATAAATGTATTTACCTTTTAAGTGATGGTAAAAACCTTAGAATACCAATCCATAACTAAACTAAACAGAAATTAACAACATTACACAAAATTAAAAAAAAAAAAAAACAACAAACCACTTCCAGTGCTTTTTTTGCCGCTGATTTTCTGATATGAAAGTAATTTTTCACTCAACTGTGTGTTTTTTTGTAAAATTATGGTTTTTTTTTTGTTATGATCTTAGAAAATGCCTCAGGCCACTGGCACCAAAAATCTGACTAAAAACATAAAAGTTAGAACTTCACATGCTTAAAACTCGATTAGGGAAGCATCGTCACAGATGCCAGTCTCTGAAGTAAAAGTCTAGTCTAAGTTTGATAGTTCTCAGCAAAATATACATAAACATTGTACTTACGTGTACAAGTTAGATTGAATGCGGTATGCATGTGCATCGTAAACTCGTATAGTTGATGATATCTTTATGATGTACCAGGGTGATGCAATGTCGCTATATAGAAGTGATAAATAAACTCGTCGTTACAACATACCGTTTCTAAAATTTGTTTTGTGAGGTTTATTGCTATAAGACGTAAGTATTTTGTCCGAAACTAATAAAATAAAAGAAGTGGTGCTGGATGTACAGAATAGCATCACCTTATTTCTTCCTGTGGGTGTCGTAAATGGCAACTGAGCGAATCACTAAGAGAATGGGCACCAGCGTTCTCTATGCATTTTACCATCATACTGTGATCGCCAACCCGCCTGCCAAGCGTGGCAATTATTCTAAAGCCACCAAAATTGGTCAAGCCCATGTCCAACAGTGGACGTCTTACGGCTGAAATGATGATGATGAGAACAATAATCACTGAACAGCGGTTTTAGATTCGAAAATCTGAAACTGAATGACTTTTGATCTCATTCAAAAGAATCTAGTAAGTGTGATAGAATCAGAAAAACTTTTATGCTTTATCATTTAAATCACGATTTCCAGTAAGAAACAAAACCGATACAAAGAAAAGTGAAATTACAGATACTTTGTTGTGGTAAATCAGTTCAGTTCGTATTCAATTTACTTTTGAAACTCAGTTACCTTCATTTCTGCCTAGCTCGAAATCACAAGTCATAATAACGCAAATCCAAACAGATCAAACAAACTGAGAAGCACTTTGAAAAAGCCCAAAAACATTAGTTGGAACATTTACTAACTGTTGTAAAAATGAGTGTAAAAGGTCGCCAAGAGGCACGACTAAAAGCGAATAGCCATTTTCTTTGAAAGGCACTCTGATGCTTTTTAGCTGCAAAGGATACCTACGTATCTACATAAAGAGTCACCTTTGACGAAGTTATCTCGTCTCATCTTTTTCATGGTTCACATAACGTTACCCGCCTATGTACTATGGTTTTAGGGGCGTGAAATATGGCAGCTTCATTTTCTCATTTTTATTTTCATAACGTAATGTGAGATGTGGTGTTAATTTTTTTACATGACGACGCGAAAAGGGCTTGTACATTTTGTTGATGAGAGAAATTTAGGTCATACCGACTACTTTTGAGGTAAGGGTTGTCTCACACAGGCGATTTATCTGATGATACATTTAGGTCGCAGTGACTGCCTGTTGACATACTTAAGCTAAAGAGTCCTACGGGGCAGATTTCGAGGGGCTGTCGTCATTATTAACCCGTGGAGTCTAGTTTAAAAATATGATCTTTGCTTAGACTACAGTAAATATTTATGTAGCTACAGACAAGATTATCACTCTTGGTAAACGGATTGGTGATTACAACAAGGCTGATATTTCCGCGACAGATCCTAGGCATAACGCGACAATAACCACCACTGGCCAAATGATTGGTGATTTGTCTTTTGCGACATTAACGAGGTCCACGCCACGGCAATAGAGACGTTGGCTTATTGTTTACATCGTCTTCAGCACTCGTTCAATTACCATAGGCCTTGTCTTTCGTCGTGACGCCTGGAACCGTCTGCCATACTTCTCAGTATGGCAGACGGTTCCATGAGTCACTCATACCAATAATATGAAGTATCACAACTAGCAGACTATAGAGGTATATTATTAAGATAACAAAGGGGATCT
The DNA here is from genome assembly GCA_932294355.1 of Aporophyla lueneburgensis. Classification (NCBI taxonomy): domain Eukaryota; kingdom Metazoa; phylum Arthropoda; class Insecta; order Lepidoptera; family Noctuidae; genus Aporophyla; species Aporophyla lueneburgensis. The sequence continues at coordinate 30,850,970 of OW028737.1, read as the reverse complement.
CACTTTGTTCTGCGGGCTAACTAACGGTTACAGGTCAGTAAGTCAAGGTTTCCGTGAGATATTTTTTTTTTTTTTAGCAGAAGACAATGAAGTTCAAGATAAGTTTAAAAAATTCACATTAAAGAACTGTAATAATCACATTGCACGGTTGGAATCCCCTTTTTTGGGTAAGAAATCATCGAATGAAGTCTTCCGCTCTGGGCGAAGCGGGAGGACGTGTCATACTTTTACTAAGTAAAACCCCACCCGTGTTCCTGCAGTTACCTGTGCCATGGCTACGGTAACTCTTCCGAACAAATCCGCGACCCTGGCAGGCACGGTTTGAAACCTGGTGCTTAAACTTTCCGTCAGTCATATTAACTAACCAAGAAATGATCTATTCATAAAAAAAAACATTAACAATATTAATATTAATTTGTAACATTTAAAAATGATAATATGCTAAATTTCTCTCTTAACATTATCGACACTTTTAATAAGCAACTCAAGTATACGGTGTTACCCATATAGTGTCACATTGAAGATTTTAATGGCCGATAAAAATCTGCTGTGTGGGATCTAAAGAAAATGGGTCATACCCGTTACGTGATAGGCTAGTAAACTGTCGCCATTTATAAAGAGTTATGATCTTCAAACTTATCTTTATTACATTTTTAAGTTTAGCACAATATTTCACAAAATGGTGACGTAATTACACTAATTTATAACACCATTGTGTCTTTTTAATGCTTATAATGTTACATACGTAATGAAATGTTAGGAAAATGAATTTTTAAAGAAATTAATTGGAAGCCATCTTAAATCATACGTTTATTCTAATTACAAATTTCATGCTTTGTTAGTTGCATGAATTGCCTATACCTATAACACGGCAAAATCACGTGGGTTGTCAAATTGCTTCATAATTAATTTCCCTGATCTAACCTTGGTTAAACTGTACAACATCTTAGAGCATTTCCTTTTTAGGGTTCCGTTGCCAAATGGCAAAAAACGGAACCCTTATAGATTCGTCATGTCTGTCTGTCCGTCCGTCCGTATGTCACAGCGACTTTTCTCCGAAACTATAAGAGCTATGCTGTTGAAACTTGGTAAGTAGATGTATTCTGTAAACCGCAATAAGATTTTCACACTAAAGTAGAAAAAAAACAATAAATTTTAGTGTTCCTCATACTTAGAACTGAAACTCAATTTTTTTTTTTCATTTTACCCGTACGTGTTGGGTATTTATGAATAGGTCTTCAAAAATGGTATTGAGGTTTCTAATATCATTTTTTTCTAAACTGAATAGTTTGCGCGAGAGACACTTCCAAAGTGGTAAAATGAGTGTCCCCCCCCCCGTAACTTCTAAAATAAGAGAATGATAAAACTAAAAAAAATATATGATGTACATAACCATGTAAACTTCCACCGAAAATTGGTTTGAACGAGATCTAGTAAGTAGTTTTTTTTTTAATACGTCATAAATCGTAAACAGCAATTTACCTTTCATTCAATCAACTCAAATATAAAAATTTAAAAAAAAACACTTAATTTCATAAAAATAAACCTTATTCATAAACCGAGAATACCTACAGATTTGTACGGAACCCTCGGTGCGCGAGTCCGACTCGCACTTGGCCGGTTTTTTTTGTCTATGATTATTATTTTGTACGATATTATACTACCCTATGATATATTTATTACAAACTCTAAGATACTATGGTCTAAATAATTGAGATGTTACTAGTGCCTTAAAATAAGATCATCTTATAATATTCCTATGCTGGGACACAGCTTTCCTCAACCACGCAAGCCCAGTATATGTTGGTAGATGTCAAATATCTTTGGATTTTTGGTTCAGGGACATTCCAGTTTCTTCACGATGTTGTTTTCGCCGTTTTGAGAGTAGTGGTGTTTAAATTATTTATACAAAGTAGAGCGCCTGCTTGCGTTCGATCCCACGACGGCCCGATACCACTCTGCCAGCACTGTTCAGTGCCTTATAGGCTTGTTTAAAATCTGTCTCCAGTCTACAGAGCCCCAAATCTCAACCCATTTCTCTCTCCAAACCAAAGCTAGAATAACAGCTCCCGAAACGAACTCAAAACGCCAGAAATGAAGTCTAATCAAATTAAAAATTTTGCTAGACAGAAACTTTTGCGTCCGCTGACCCAAATTACGGAACCCTCTGGCTCAGTGAAGGGCTCTCACCATCGCCACAGCGTATGCAACATCGGGTAGGGCTGGCCAAGGACGGAATATTGCACTTAGGTTATGCAAGTAGCAGAAAAAATTCAAATAATTAGGTATTAAAGTGCCAACAAAAATAACTTGCAAAAAATTAATTTTAAATTCGTTGGATGAAATAAATGGTTTATGTTTGAAAACTGGTCATTCGAGTCAGCATATTTTGTCGTCTGTAACAGCCAGTTCTGACAATTCTAAATACAGGCGTCCATTCAGAGCCAAATTAGTTTGTACTATTATATATTCTGGGAATCCGAGATACGGTCGTGTTATGGGACTTAGTGGGCATGGCTTCGGGCGAGAACATTGTAAGCTCTATGTTTATCCAAAGTGCTTCTGGGAATCGAGGCGGCATTCTAAGTGATAGTAGGTATTATGAATAGTTTTGGTCAGTCAAAGATTTGATAACAGTCCACAGTAAATACCCTTTATATAAAATCTAATTCAATAGTATCCTAATCCTATTACTTATCAAACGTAGCTATGATACATTAGCACACAAGCAACATTGCATAAGTTTTATGATGAAATAGCATGGAATCGGATATGAAGAGATTCCTATAAGACCCGAGGTGACCGAAATAGCTCGAAGTATTGCCGAACTTAAATAGCAGCGAGTAGTAGTTGCTGAAAATCAGCGCTGTTGACGACAGATTCATCTGAAGTCACAGCATTTTGCTGAACAACGACCTGTTCTTGCATAGGTACGACGCACGGCTCAATTATTCTTATTTTGAAGGTATGTTTATCACAAAAGTAGCCTGTACGAGTAATGCACTCTGCATTCGGCAATTTTGTTTTTGTTTTGTTTGTTAATATGTAATTGTCAATGTCGTAACGCATATCTATCTGTATTGTCTTTGGTCCGTAGCCGTGACATCAACAAGCAATGGACAATATTGTACAACCCTTTTAATTTTGAATACGGGGCTTTTGGCTACTTTGTACGTGTGTATTTTTAGTTTATTTTTTGTTACTATTTTATATTGTGCGTTTTGTTTATGCAGAATAAACAATTTTTCTGTCTTTCTTTCTAGAGCACATTGCTCGTACAACAGATGACTGATGGAGCTGAAAGGTTCTGTAGTGACGACTGCGTACTGAAAGGCGTAGCGTTGGAAGGCCCCCACAAAGTGGAACGATGAGCTGGTGAAGGCCGCAGAAATCCACTGGATGCAAGAAGCACAGAACCAGTCGAAGTGACAATGCTTGGGGGAGGCCTAAGCACACTAAACGTCTTTCGGCTCAAATGATGAAAAAGAAAATAACATGGTTCTTCCAAAATGGTAAACGATATACTTGCATACTTTTGCACATCTTGTATGGTATAAGCCATAATAAATATCAACTATGACTATTGTAAACTGTGTACTCCTATCAAAAACAAAATGGCATCGTTCATCGGAAAAACAATCTTACTCCCGCAAATGAACAAAATATAGCTGATACAGACAAATCGTAAAAAGACGACTTGCAGACATGTCGGCGGCTCGCTATAATTGCCCCTGTTATAGCCGTCAGCGCGGGAAGTAAGTAATAAACCAACAATATTATCATATAAAAGCAATTATGTTGTTATTATTTATGTGAACGCGGTTTCGCAAACGGTGTGAAGGGATTATTAGGTTGATGAGGAACACGTCGGAATCCGAAGATTAGCGAAACTTGAAGGTAACTTTTTACAACGTGGTTTTTAAAATAATGAAAGATTGTCGTTACTTCCAAATTCTTCAACATCAAAAGACAATTTTGCAGATGCTAAACAAATCTTTGAATCTAAAAAATCTAATGACTAGAATTTTTAGGTAGATTTATTTATTTATTATTTATAGTTAATTAACACGGTAAAATACCAATTACATTAATTAACATAGAAACATAAAGAAAACAAAATTATACAATTAACAATCTACTTACTAACATGGAACAGTGGACACCCTGGCATACTGTTTCTCACAGGACATCAGACATACGCGCATAATTCTACTCCATTCGTCCGCAAGCACATAGATAGGTTTATACTCCAGTATTAATTTAGAAATCACACAAATCCTTTACACGATTCCAGAGTTCTTATACCTTAGGGACACCACAATACTCTAAACATTTCCTAGTTCCCAAAAACGTATATATTACCCAGGTAAGTTCTAATCACAAAGCCAAGAACGTTAATATCCCTTGCGCCACCCCTACAAATATGAAAGGGGCTACAAGAGTCATTTCAGCACTTAACGTGACTAACGTGTGTCGGGTATTCGTCACATGCACAGCTCACGTACGATATTAGCGACTTGTCCGTACTATATTAGCGAACCGTCCGACATTATCATACAGTACGGGTGGTTTGGTGTTTGCTGATGTATGAAAGTAGGTAGGTAGGTATGCACTTTGTGGTATAGGACTTTCGAAAGTCTTATCATAGGGGGCACACAAATGTGTGTTTGTTATATCGGAAAAATCTATAGTTGCATCAGATGTCGAATCTGGAGTAGCTTTTTAGTTACCATAAGAAATGTTGGTTGAGACTACCGGAGTCTTCCCTTTTTGATTCTTTAGAGTGCTATTGTCATAAAATTATCCTTTCTTTGGAACCAATTTCAGATATATTTTCGAGTTTTGCTTATTTGTGCTGTTGAATAAGTTATGTAATCGCCATGTGCAACTTTTACCCAACGTGAATGTTTTACTGTAGGTAAAAATGACTTTTGCTCATGCAACTCTGCAGAAATTGCTACTCTGGTGGTGAAAAATCACGAAAAACTGAAAAGCAAAAAATAAGAATCCTTTTTTATTTACCCATAAAAACTAAATTCTTAAACTAATTTAAGTATACCTAAGTAATTTTGAGTCGGCGCCAGTTTGAGTAGTTGAACAAGCAAATCAGTAAATTAATTAATTTTGTTTGGTTATTTCTTTAAGTTTTAAGTAATTTAGTGACCTCTGTTCATTGATTGTTTGGCGCCGATAACATATACGCGATTTGAGAACCTCCTCTGTTTTTTTTTCGTCGGTTAAAAAATAACATACTACGTTGAGAATATTTCTAATAAATAAAAATGCTTAAACTCCTTTCAGTAGTAGATTCAATGAGCAAAACAATCATAAAATTCACAAACACTTACGTATTTAACAAACAAAATAAAAATGTCTCAAAAACTTTCCGACATCAAAACGTCCCGTTTTCTCTTACGAACACTTAAAACTTGCTCCGCATGACAAGATATTTTTTGTGTACCCTCGAAGGCTGGATCTCAGTACCATTATTCGACGAAACTGTTTGCCAATGAAAGAAAGTAGGTACAGCTTAAGTAACCGGCTAATTAGGAACTTGAAAACGAAATGTAGGACTTTTTTTGTACATTTTGTCGAAAATAGGCTAGACTCTACTGGGTCAAGTTGGGAAGAGAAATAGTGTAATGGTCCTCCAAACTATTATATCACTATTACAACGTATTTTTGGGGCGGGGAGCAATCAACCTGTTTTGAGTAAGAGTGATCAATGTTTGAGCCATCTCTGTACGAGAAGAGGTCTTTTCCGTGCGGGGAGCAATTTAATAGGCTGCTGTCACTATTATACAGGGTTATTTGTAAAATACCGGCAACCTCTCAGGACTATGTTACTAACATCATAATTAACAACTTTTGTTCTTTGACTTTTTGTTTCTTCTCAGAGTAGTCAGATAGGAAATGCCGACCTCATCTAGTTTAAAAAAAAAATTGATTGACGTGTAAAAGTGTTTGTACAAACCTACTTGCAAAAATAAAGTCATTTATCATTTATCACTTTTAAAAATTCATCACATTTTAGCTCATCAAATTTTCATAACATAAAAAACAGCCGCCTGTAAATACCTCCAGTTCAAGCCCCCGCCGCCTAAACACCACTCCCCTTGCTAATTTACTATCGCTTTCTTTTGCTTCACATAGTATTCGTAACATTTAGAGCATTAAATTTAAATATTTTTATTTTTGTATGAAAATGGACTTAAATATGTTGAATTTTTAAAAGTCATAGAACAAAAGTTGTTGATTATGATGTTAGTAACATAGTCCTGAGAGGTTGCTGGTGTTTTACAAATAACCCTGTATACCGGAGCAGTGATCTTCCCATGGTGGCTTGAGCTATAGATTACCGACAAAAGCCTGCTCTGACTGAACTGGTCCACTCAATTCTGTATGGTTCTTTCCTCGAAAGACCATCCATTTCACTTCAGGGACACTTCACGTCATTATTTCTTCTCAGATAAGAAATGTCGCCTCACCTAGCATTTTTTATTACATGATGGGTAACACTTTAACATGACATATGCCTGGATATTTGCCGGGTGGAATATAATAAGCGAAGCCATATTGTCCATTGTCCATTTGACTGTACTGTGAGCTGACAATGTCCAAAGATCTAAAAATAAATGTCGTCATATATGGCTCACGTTTGACTTCCTCCTTGTAAGTTTCCCGCTATTAAAAATGCAGCTTAATATTAACATCGTCTTAACATGCGTGCTTCAAAGGGAATAAACATAAACGACATAGTAGCCCCTAATGAATTATGAGCCAAAAATAAACAGGTAATTTTAAACTTTAGATATTACGGGTGTAATATATTTACTTAGGATTGTAACTTACTGGAACATCAGGGACGTTTTAAATATTAACTGAGTTGTTAAACATCTCGTTTAATATTGTCAACGTACATTAGATAGAGGATATAACTTTATTAACAATTTAAAGAGGTCTTAAGAGATGTATGTTTTATGTGCCTAGTAAAACATTTACTGTCAGATCACATTAACCCAAAAATAAAACATAAATAAATTATTTATATTTTCATAGAAACTGAGGATCGATTCAAAATATTTTCTTTTAGATGGTAAGTACTTGGTGGTCGATGGTAAGTATGTGGTGAAAGATGGTAAGTACTTGGTAGTCGATGGTAAGTATGTGGTAAAAGATGGTAAGTACTTGGTGTTAGAAGGTAACTACTAGGTGTACGATGTGGAGGAGAAAGTAGGAAATTTGGTGGTCGATGGAAGCACTTCGTGTTTGATGGTATAATAGGTACTTGGGGTTCGATGGTAAGAACATGGTGGTCGATGATAAATATTTGATGTCTGAAAATAAGTACTTGGTGTCCGATGGTAGGTATTCGATGTTCGTTGTTAAGTACTTTGTGCGCATCAGTACGTACTTAATGTTTGATGGTAAGGCCTGTCGAAATTAAAGTTATGGGGCATTCATAGAATATTATGATTTACAGACTTAATACCATCTTGTTTAAAGACCTAAACTATCGCATAATTCATTACCAGTAAAAAAAATATATTTCTATTTCTTGAACTTATTGCAGAGCATATGGTAAATCTCAACAACGATCCCTACAAGAACCCCTTCAAAAGTTTATTAAATTGTATTCTTTTCCACATCATATAAAAAAATAAACATAATTTTCAAAACTCAAAATATTTTACTTTCTCTTTTTAATATCGCTTTTAAACAAATGTCCGTCGTAATCTTCTCATTACTTAAGGTGTAATATTAATATTCACAGAGTTCAGTTACTTTGTATAAAATTCATTCTGACCGTTTCATTAAGAAATGTTGTAAGACCGTAGATAAAATTAAGCTGCGGTGAATGACCTTATACAAGCGGCTATATCTAATAATTCACAAAAATATAAGCAGCGCGTGCTAACGAAAAGCATTTCACTAATACTTACTTTATAATCTGATGTTTAGATTAGAATTTTAGCCTAAATGAACACGTGATAAAGTTCATTCTAAATGCATGTTGTGAAATAATTATATTTTATCTTTGCTTATTTTTTTGGCCCAACAATCACTCAGAATGTAAGTCAGAAACGCGTCACTGGTAAACTGCAACATGGTGCGGCGGCGTAAGGACTCGGTTCGATGACCGCTCGCTTCCATTCACTCCATCGCAACGGACGATACTCCTCTTAATTAAATTTGACCTGTTTTTCTGAGAAACTCGCGCCCACCTGCGAGTTTTTCTGCGCAGTCGATCTTAAACGCACTGCTTCGCAACGAGAGTGTAAAATCGATCAGTAGTACACTGTTGGATTTTCGAAGCGCTGAGATGCGCTCCGTTGCAGTTAAACTTGGAAGTACAAAATGCAGTGCGCAAAAATATCCGTGATTTTATTACATCCGTGTTGTTTTGTGTGTAATATAGTAAATAAGAATGTCAATATGCCATTGCCTGGTTAATATAGTCCACTTTTTCATTTCAACCCAAGCTAACACAGACGTTCAAATTAGGTAAAGATGGCTCGTGTAAAGTAAATTACTTCCAAAAATTGTTAATCAAAAGCCCGGAAGGCAGAACCGCGAGCATAACCTAACAAGTGATAAAACAAGAAATTGGAGCCAGGAGTTTTAGTACCCCATAACACCTGGAATAGCCCGTATTTTTTATTCGCGAACAGTGAAACGATTTGGTCATGTCCACCATTCCTACCTGGATTTGTAAATGAAGTTGTAACTTTTTGTTGTGGCATTTGGTCCTGGCTTTATGTGGCTCATAGGCGTGGGTGAAGTATTTCCGTGATTACTAGGGCAACATGAACAGAGGGTGTAAAGCTAGGACTTATGTTATTGGTGAAGGAGTACGGCTGGCTTATGAGAGCAAGGACCTTAACGACAAGATTAGGTTTGGTATAGTTTGCGAACTGTTTGCTTATAGGGTTATGGGACCCTAGTGAAATAAGCTGTGATGACTAGTAGTAAAACAAGGTTAGAAATTCTTGATAAGCAGTGTAAATGAAATCACCTAGCTCCTTCTATTGAGGGATTTTTTTATAGCGACTAGCTTCTGCCCGCATGAAATTTCGCTCCCCGACCCAATTTTTTTTTTCAGGATGGAAATCATCAAATGACTTCTCCCGCTCTGGGCGGAGTGGGAGGGCGTGTCAGACTTTTACTGACTAAAACCCACCAGTGTTCCATCAGTTGCCCATGTGCCAGGGTCACGGTATCTCTTTCGAACAATCACGCGACCCCGGCAGGCATCGGTCCTAGTAGACCCCTACACTGCTGCTGACATCTCTTTGAGGCGCGCGTGGAACACTGCGGGCCGTCGACCCGAGCTTGGTCCTTACCGGGCGGCGAGCTACCCATTGCTCGCCACCCGCAAGCTTGCGCCTACGGTGGCCGGGAGTCCGCAATCGACTCCCGACGCCCGGGGCGTCTCCTCCTGCGGCGGCTAGGGACGTGAGGGCGCAGAGACTGCCACTCCCTCACGCGCCCTGCCTCCTCCTTCGCGAGCATTACTGCTTCGCAGAAGGAGGTGACGGCTTCCCATTCCCTCTCGCTCCGTACCATGGCTCGCACCAGGGCCCGACGCGAGAGGTCGCCGCCACCGATCGCCTCCACGAGGACACGGCGGTGCCCCGCCCAGGCAGGGCACACCTCCACCGTATGCTTCACCGTGTCCTCCAGACGATCCTCGCAATGGAAACACCCGGACGTATCCTCCCGCTTTATCCTGAACAGGAACCCACCGAAGCACCCATGCCCGGTGAGAACCTGCGTCAGGCGGAAGGTGAGGACGCCGTGGCGACTCTCTATCCACTCCTCAAAGAGGGGACTTACCGCCGCAATTGTGGCGTGCCCATCCCCGACCCATTGCGTTGCATCCCATCACTCGCCTGCGCTATTTCTTGGTTTACGCTTATTGTTTCCTCTGACTTTTCATTTTGCTAGGCCCCTTAATAGCGTAGTGTGATCTTAAATAGTACATTTCCCAAGAATCGGGCAAAATGCTACAATAGTTGTTCAAACCCGACTCGCAGTTCCATAGATTACACCTACATAGAAACAAATTTTACCTCTTTAAAATATTAGTAAATTCTAAGATGAGAAGAAGTTATACCAAGTATGTTATACTGTGCTAAAACACGTAAACCTATCGAATGCCAACGGACACATTCACCTGATTTGTCCATCATATACTTATCTAGCTGTGAAAGCAAACTTAAATCCAATACTTTCATAAACTAGAGCGCAAGACATCGAAAACTGCGCAAAAAAAAAATCGGAGCTTATTGTATTAAAAATCCATCACCCATTTATGGATTTGAACTTAATTATGAGCTATTAAAACCTGACCTATATGCCAAATTAATTTCTCGCTCTTTCCACTCCCCGTTATAAGATTAGTGACGGCATTTTAATTCCCCCCTAATTTTAACACGAGTTCCGGGGAACAGATGGGCGAAATCCCCTTCAAACATGAAATAATTTGCAATTCCGTACATCACTGAAAAATGTCCTAATTTAATAATTAATTGAGTTACATCACAGAGAAAGATTAACTTGTGTATGAAATTGTACGGGGGAAATTAATTTTGTTGGTAACTTCGTGTTCGTGTGAATTACATCTTTAATTAAACTAGAGTTTGTAAGGAGTATTGTGCGCTGTATGTAGGAGTTTAAATCGACTCTTGACTTTAAAAAGTAATTTCAAAATTTAAACCCGCCTACTGATAAACACGCTCAAAAATGATGAAATAGGAAAATATTCTTATCTGAAAGCCGTGGTCTAATAATAACTAGCGAACGATCAAGACACTTTCAACGACAACCTCTTAGTAAGACTGGTCATCAGACTTATGGCTTTTGCACTATTGCTGGTACTTTTGCACTATTACTTGTACTTTTGCACTATTACTGGTACTTTTGCACTATTACTGGTACTTTTGCACTATTACTGGTACTTTTGCACTAGGTATTACTGGTACTTTTGCACTATTACTGGTACTTTAGCACTATTGAGTCACCATCTGGTGACCCAACAAAGAACTGACTGCGGTAAGAAGGCAGCATAATCTTCAATCGATTCTTGTGGCTTTTATCATTTTAGCCACGAGTCCCTCAGCCTTAAAATTTATTTAGTTTCCGTAATTGTAACCAATATTTCCACTACAAATAACATTGTTGTTTTTAACAAACAATATTATTTAACCATGGCCAAAAATATAATTATTCACTGTTCTTCAAAAATCCCGCCATAAAATTATTTTTACACAAAACATTTCTGTATGAAATTCATTACGTTCACCGCAAGCCGTGCGAAGTCTCCAGTTTCATCATAATTATTATCAAATGAACATAACATTTTTGATTCGGTGGTTTGCTGTGGTCATAGAATAATATAAGCCCGTATAGATGCGAAACGTCACTCGTATGAAGACAAAATTGGGTCGCTTTTTTTTTGACAAATTGTTTTGCTTCTGATCAGATCATGCCGGACGGCAACGGACTTTATTGCGGTTTTCAACAATAGATAGAGTGAATCAAGATGAAAGTTTATATGTAGAATACGCGGCCGAAGCCGTTGGTGAAAGCTAGTACATTATAAAAACAACAAGCTTTTAATAACTTAGCTTATCAAAAAAAAAAAACTCATCAAAAATAATACAAATGAGCCCAATTCGATGGGTTTATCTTGTTTAGTTAAGAAGTTCCTACGGCCCTCTTCCAGCTCCAACATCAGAACAGCTGCATAGTAACATATTATTGTATTGTCACTGAAGATACGTACGTACAGCGAGTTTGAGCCCAATTGGAAATCGAAAAGTGGTTCTAATTTAGCTTCAAAGATTCCTCCTGAACACACATACTTACAAACATCGCTAGTTGAATAAAAGCTTGTGAAAAAGACGACGAGCGTGGGACCAGATACCTGGTTTTAGAATTCATTCGAAGCAGGAGTGCTGCATCTGCAAAAAGTATTATTCCCTGATCTATGTTGTGGTACCATTATTTGCATGAATTTAAATGCGAGGTCATGTGAAGTTGGCTGTTTTTGGGAGATGTATTAGCTTTTCGCTGGATTTTCGTGGAATTGTTAATGATGAGTTAAAAATATGTTGATGGTAGCAGCCAAGAGATACATTACTTACCTACCTATTCCTTGTTTTTTGGTCGACTATAAGGAAGATTTAAATTGAACTTTGAGGTTTCATGTATTATATATATTTTTGCGGAAATAAATAAAAAATAAACTCATCATTGGATTAGGACAACCAATTTAAATATTCAGAAATCTGAGTCCTAAATCAGAGAGTAGGTGTAGTCATAATCACTTCGTGGACAGCTTCAGTTTATTTGATTAAAATACAATTTAAACCCTAAAGTGTACTTTTAAATTTTTTGAACCAAAAATACGACTTAAACAGCAAATGGTTTAAAATCATCATCATAACATCACGCCTTGTTTCCCCTAAGGGTTAGGCAGAGGTGTACCTATAGTACACCCACATTTCGCCTGTTATGTTTAAGTCCCATGTAATAGGGGGCGAGCCTATTGCCATCAACCGGGCACTAATCCAGACTCCGGGCTGCTACAGAGAAATTCCAGATAGAAAAACCCAATAATAACACTTTGCCCGACCTGGGAATCGAACCCAGGACCTCATGCTCAGCAGTAGCACTTGCTACCACTAGACCAACGAGGCATTCAAAAATTGTTTAAAATCCGTTTTAAATCTATAGTCCAGCCTACTTACATACCGATCTCCATTTATAATCACTCACACTCCTTAATCTACAATCACAAAAAAATACACACAGTAGATAAAACGCAACAGTAAATCTATACAAACTGACTGCAAACCTATATTTTTGTACGGACTCCCGAATCGATCTGCAACACTCTGGCTAAACGTGAAAACGAGCTTTATTTTTCTTTTACTCCGCTTTCACGGCAGTCAGAGACTAATGGACAGATATATTGTTTAAAAGCCTTTTAGCTATGTAAAACTTCAGTACGCCGATCAGTATTCCGATCATTTTAGTTTTCTTTTCAAATCTCTTATATTTTAAAAGTGGTGTAATTTTTACTAGTTTTAAAAGGTTCGGTTGGGCCAGGTAGTTGCATTACATATAGGCACATGAGCAGGGCCTACCTCGAAAAATCACCCCAAGTCGGTCAATTACATTTTAATGTGTGTTCCGAAATGATTAAGAAACTAACTAAATTATCATATTTAAAAGAAACCGGCTTTTGTTTGCCTAGACAAGAACAGGCGGCCTAGTGACTACCTACACAGTAAAGCAATGCGCGCCACTGGGTTGGGCTGTGGATGTGACCATCTGTAATACCAGGACTTGTCCTTGCTTCGGAAAGCCAGTTAAACCGTTGGTCCGCGCTGTCATTCGTAGATCTTCGACAGTCGATACGGGATATCAGAAGCCCGAAAGTCTGACAACTAGTCTTACCAAGCGGTATCGTATTACCCAGTAATTAGGTTATGAAAGTTAGTTAGCTAGTTGCTTCTTGTAAAATACTGATGCTTAACTGCATCCAGTTAGATTGGAAGCCAACCCAACGTATTTGGGAAAAGGCTAGGCAGATGCTGATGAATTTTTAGTTACTTGTATTTATCACTCATCACATTCACATTCCAAGTAAAACGATTCTCTTTCATCTTTTCTAGCTGTTTGATTATGATAATTACAATTAAATATATAATATAATATAAAAAAAACATAACTTATTGCATGTTTTTCCTAAGGATTATGCAAATGTATACAACTGTATATAATACACCCACAGCTATGTTTAACTGTCGCGTGGTAAGAGGCGAGCCTATTGCAATCAACCGGTCACAAACCCAGACTCCGTACTGAGAAATTCCTGAGAGAAAAATCCAATAACATTACCCGACCGAGGAAACTAATCCAGGGCTTCATGATCAGCTGTAGCGCAAGTCGGAGCGGAATCTTAAAAACAAAATACATTAATGTTTTCTAAGATTTTCCCGCAAAAGTTGGAAACATTAATGAGCAAATATCTAATGTAGAAGTTGTTCCTACTTGACAACTTTACTCAGATTGAACTAATCTGATCGAGTTCGGAGCAGTTTTGCTTTTACCTAATCATAACTACACGTTATGAAGATAACTTAGAAATATTTTATTTAGGATTACGGTAAAAACGTTTTATCCGATATATTTATATCAAATTTACGATCACCATATATTTTGCTGCGTCTAATTGGTAGGTACGAAAAACAAAAAGAAAAACGTTAATGTAAAGTTATAATAACTTATTTATTTTACAAATTCGAAAACCAACCACATTAGAAAACCAAGTATCCATTTGAAATAAAAAACCACGCTTAGCAAAGCCCACTCATAGTCAGAACTCCGTAAATAAAATATTTTATTTATACATTTAAACAGAAGAGTCAGAAAATTCAAATAAATGATTCATAATCTGGGTCTTGAATACCTAGAAAGAAAAGAAGAAAGAAAGAAAGAAAAATTTTATTTTTTTATTTTTTGTTTTTTTCATTGTTTTTTTTTACCTAAGTCCACGTTCGTACGGGACAAGGCGTAAATATATTGCAACAGGTTTTTTTCGTGCAATAGATCTTCCCTGCACTGGTTTGCCGCTGAGAGCTGAAGAACCAACAGTGTGTATTTTTGACGCGCTGAGATGTACTTTATTCTCAACGTACAGAATGCTCAACTGTCGATTAAACATCAAGAGTTTAAAATTCAGTGCACGATAAAATACCGCCGCGATATTTTTACGTCCCTGCGAATGTATCTAAGGGTACTATCATGAATGAATCTTCTTAAGAAAGGCCTTTGTCCAGTTGCTCGACAACGAGAATTAGTTTTCAGTTCAATGCTCGTTCCTTCCCGGTCAGTGTTCCACGTGCGCCTCAAAGAGATGTCAGCAAACTGAAGGGGTCTGCTAGGACCGATGCCTGCCAGGGTCGTGAGATTGTTTGAAAGAGATCGTGACCCTGGCACATGGGCAACTGATGGAACACGGGTAGGTTTTAGTCAGTAAAAGTCTGACACGCCCTCCCGCTCTGCCCAGAGCGGGAGACATCATTTGCTGATTGCTCACCCACAAAAATAAAAGGGTACTATCATAAATATTGCTGCAGTTTGATCTACGCAAAGTAACGGTTCCGATATTTTACTTGTTCATATATGTGTAAGCGCAGACGTTAAAACTAAATTTCTCTACCGGGAGCCCATCTCTCTACACATGCTCCCTTACACTGTTCCCCGTGAGGTTAAATCCTTTAACCCGTTTTCACAAGTACCGGCACTAATTAAACTTTGTGTTGACTTGACGCGACCCCAAAATCAAATTGGTGTTTCCTGGCCTTTTGAAGTAACTGTTAAAAGGAACCCAGTTCCTAAAAGCTACTTTAAATAGAGCTGTAATATTGACTTATTTCAAAATCTGGTACGAATCATTCCGGTCTAGAAATTCTCGAGATTTTCTGCTAAATTTTAAGTATTTATTAAGTCTGACTTTAATACTATTCCTAATTAAATATTGAATAGGGAAAATTTGTTGAATTTATGCCTAGGAATTCATTCAGTGAACAGCCTATAACTTACAGTATTTATTTAATTACAAAGTTGTTATTCTCAATTTTGTGAGAATGATAAATCGTTACACAGTTTGCAAAGCTAAGTACTTAGCTGAAATGTCAGTGAGCTGTTTTTGTATACCAAAGCGAGGAGGCAAAATCTGACTTGAGAACCAAAGCAAGAAAAGACTGAATCGAAACATGGAGAACTAGATAATATAGCGGTGTAACTCAGGTAAAGCTTCTATTGAGCAATGAACTGCGATTGACTGAGGTAACTGATTGCTTCTGCCAGAAAAATATATATAGCATTGGTAGTTGATGAACAGATCGATAGTAGACTCAACAATACGTAACGATAGGATAAAGAAGTTAGACTTCTGATGGCACCTATTGTAAAAATGAGAGTCTTAAACTGGTCGGAGGATGCCTTGTGTAGGATATCAATTTTCTAACCAGAATCTCAAGTTTTGCTTTCTTGGCATAAGCAAAGAAGTTATCCGTTATCGAAAATGAGCTAAGCAATCAAACAAATATGAAGATCTAAAAACGTTGGGTCCATGCCAAAAGAGAAATACGAAAGCAAATTTCAATACCAGGGATGAAGCAAAAAATTGATTGTACGAGGATGTGAAGTATTCTGGGAGACATAACATAACCTATACACTGATTATTATTTGTAAAGATAATTCTGTATCGTAAGTGTTTCTTCCCGAAATTGTTTATACGGTGTCGCTATTTTGAAGCACAAAATACGCTAGACACACGATAAATCGTGATAATTCACAGACTTGTTTTCTAGCCATTATTTGTGCATTGATTTGTTGACTAGTCATAACGCTTATCGGAAATCGAAAGGTTTGGTTTTTTACTAATCGTAACAGGTAACAGCAGTGGTGCCCCAGTGGTATCATCAACGAATTATAAGCTGTAGGTTCGAAATACAAGCGCTTTACATTGTGTAAATTATTTCATTACCACTGCTCTCAAAACAGTGAAGAAATATATAGTGAGGAAACTGGCATGTCGGAGAAACAAAAATTCAAAGACACGTATTATCAAATAACCCGCACTCACCCGCGTGCTGAATTACCGCTCACTTCCACTTGAAAAAAGACTGTCCCAGCAGTGGGAACATTATAGGCTGATTATTTCACTGGTATTCGTATTAAGAACGATCTACTGGCAGAGTTTTAAGCAACGACTGGGTACCTGCGAGCAGAATGACTACCAGAAGCTTAATTTGACAATGTTTTAAGTTGCGGAAATAAGAATGGAGTGTATATTTCAATTATGTTTATTACTAGTATAAGAACTAAAGGCATAAGCACCGGTCAGACCTACAGAAACGACATAATATAGTTGTAAAACGAATCGCACATATTTTTCTCTTGATTTAACCACACAATCTTCGAAGAAACAAGAAGCAATGTGAATGCTCTCAATGTTGAACACAGCTACATACAACTGCTGACTCCAAAAACAAACGTACGTGCATACAAGTTATCAGTAATAGGATACGATCCCAGCAATCAAACAAATATAGCTGTCTTAGAACACTGGACAGATGCCAAAAGAGAATTGTGAACGTAATCAAAGCAAGTTGTGGAACCATTCGTCAGATATTCTAACGGAGGTACTGACAAAGATTAATTGGGAGAAGAGATGGTTCATTGAAATATCTCAGATACGGATAAAAATTAAGGCCATGAAATAGATGAGTGCCTTTTAAAGAGACGATTGAGGAACTTCATTTAATTCAGCTTTGAAGGGTCGAATACTAAACACCACATTATATATCCCCCTTCCATTTATCTCTGTGTTATCATATTTTATGCCTCGGTCTTATTTAAAAAATATATCGATGCTGTTAAATTCTAATTTGTATTTTACATTATTCATAATATGAGTTTATACATTTCTTGTTCGTTCTGCTTTAGATTCATGTCCTATGCACTGCATTCAAGAAAATCAACCAACTGGACACACGCCAAACACGAAATGCGAACGCGATTGCAATCATAGCGAGTGGCGATACCTCAGATATAATCTAACGAAGGTGTGAACATAGATTAATGTAAAGATGAGACATTACAGTGTGATTCTATACTAAAAACAATGATATAAAATTAAATATATATGTGCATACATCAGGAATACCGATGCCTTCTCTGTGTCATTGAATTACGATTTTGTGATATCTATCATAATACCGAAAAACAACGTCATCATAATTCTCTTTCTCTTATTTCTAATTAGCTTCTGCCCGCGAATTCGTCCGCATTCAATTTCTTGACCCTGCCCGTCGCGTAGAATCGCCTACCCGTGCGATTTTCCCTGTTTTTGCAAGATTCTTCATTACTGCTCCGCTTTTCTTAGCTGTAGCGTGATTTTATATAACCTATAGCCTTTCTCGATAAATAAACTACCTAACACAAAAAAAGTTTTTCAATTCGGACCAGTCGTTCCTGAGATTACCGCGTTCAATCAAACAAACAAACAAACTCTTCAGCTTTATAATATTAGTATAGATTTATTAAAAGTGTCATGTCTTTTCAAAGGGACATGGTAAAATTATAATTTTCCACATAATCCACTCCTCTTTTCTTCGGACTGCGCCTTACCTAACAATTACGTTTAATTTCACATTAAACATTCAAACACTATACTTCTCTTGTCACATGCTCTCATTCCTCCGTACCATATTATCAAATCAAATCAATTTATTTTGGGCTACAAAGACCCATAAATCATAAATACCTTACAGACTAACATACAAATAAAAACAATGTAAACATAAAACTATTTTACACCAAGTGACGGCGTCGTGTTGCGCTGCGTGGGGTCGCGTAGTCTTTCGCGGAATCGCCGATACACGACACCCTTCGGCCAAAAGTCTTCCTTGAGGAAGGTCTCGATTTCAAGAGTTATACCTACCTAAACTGCCTATTGGACCTGCCTACCTGACGATAAGACTGTTAGTCAGACTTTCAGGCACACATGATTCAGCGTCACCGACCGATTCGAGCCAAGAATGTCCGATTTAGCATCACTGATCCAAGAGCAGTCATGGCCCATCCGTATCTATCCTAATTACTAGTTGTAGGTCAAGAGTTGGATGCTAAGCGGGTGGTTTACTTTCTTTAAATAATTTCATCACCAGTGCTATCGAAACGGTATAGGGAAATATTGTGACGGAATGGCACGTCTCAGATCTGAAAAATTAAAACATGTGACGTATGAATTAAATCGACACGTAACGATGCGGTTTTGTCCTTTGTTCAGAAAGAGCGCACCAATCGCCCAAAGAAGTCTTCACTTCTAAAACCTAAATGTACCGACTGTCCTATCTACAAAGCCACATACTCTATTCAAAGTAAATACGGACAATATGTAACATCAACCTACATCACGAATATAACGTATGATTATTTTATGTCGTTCCTGTGTCCTTTGTACTATGCGCTTACCTACTTTAGTTGTAAAAGCTAAATGATGACAGAATTCTCTGAAACTTTAATGCTAGAGAAACCCTTGCTTTACGTTTTCAGTTTAGGAATCAAAGCGGAATGTAACTCATGTATGCGACCCGTTTTGAAATAACGTGATACATTATAGTTTGAAATTGGAAATATGCGGTTTGAAATTCGATTCTTGTCTGCGGCTTATTTGTGTCCTTAAGTTTTTAGTTGAGCTGCATGTTAATTGATAAATGATGTGTGGTTGGTATATCTATATCTGACCAAGATTATGTCTGGAGTTTAAAAGAAACTGTTACCTCTGAGTTTGTTTCGGCTCTTCTTCTCAAAGTAGTCAGATAGGAAACGCCGACCTTTATGTAGTTTTAAAAATATTATGATTGAGGTGTAAAAGTACATAGTTGTCCAAACCTACCTACAAAAATAAAATGATATATAATTTAGGTATCATAGTATAGTGGTAGACGCACATGAAATATTTTCTGAAATGTTTGTATTGAGTTGTAGAAAAACCCCTTTGGTAGGCCAGGTTGTCAGAGTTTTGGTTTTCTGGCTTTCCCTAACAAATGTCACAGAAATACGAATCACAGCCAGTTCCAACGGCTCAACGTGCTTTCCGAGGCACGGATGGGTCTTACTATATAATGGATGATCACGTATCCACGAACCGACTACGGCCAGCTCGTTTAACTTCTGATTGACCCGTGGCGCTGTTACCATTTATTTATTGATTTATTTATTTATTCACAAGGCAATTACAACAGGTAACAATCACAATATTTCACGAGGTTATAGGTTTAGACCTGATTATTACCCAATGCGTAATAGCGCAGTATGACAAGCAACAAAAAAAAAAATGATTAAAACTACAGTGAAAAGTTTAGTGCACAAAATAACAGCAACAAAAAGAATATTATGATTAAAACTACAGTAAAAAGCTTATTACACCAAATAATAGCTACAAAGACTGTGCGTCTGCCCTCCAACACACTTCTTACTTAAGCAGGGAATGTGTAGGAGACCAAACGCGCCAGGCAACGTCCATAATTATATTAATTACAAAACATTATTTAAAGAAAACCAGTATTTCAAGAGTTAGAATTTAAAAAGAGAGAGTACAAATATGTCTTCTGAAAACAGTGGCACGAGAATCGAAGATGTCAATTCTGTTATTGATCTTTGAAATTTCATTGTGTCATTTGGCGACAAGCCTCTCATTCAACCAACAGATACCAATAATCATACTAAGATGATTCCCAAGAAGCAAGACTGAACAAAATAATGAAACCTAGATACATCAACATTTTATATATCATATCGTGTACATAGGTACGTAGTACAAAACTATGCCATAATAGTAAAATATTGTCGTAAAAACATCTGATCAAAAGTTATTTATTCCGTCTGATTTCATTTTACGATTATTTGATGTGTAGTTTCTTGCAATACGGGTGCCCCTCAAAATTGTATACCTACTTTACCGTGTGGGTCGTATCGAATATGTTCAATATTAATAAAATATTATATCGTGTGAGCGTCGCTTGTTTTTAGTTTTATTTTTGTGGCTAAGTTTCGAATTTATCTAGTCGTATACAAATTGATTGGTCTTAAAAATTTGTTTCATTTCGAAATTTGTTGCTCTGCGGGGTATATAATTTTGACAATTCAATGACATTCAATCCTTCATTTTCGTTGTCAAAGAGACGGATTTTTCAAACATATGATTATCAATTTTAATCAATGAAAGTATGTAAAGTAATTTGGGTGCTAGTCTGACTTTGTCGTGTTGTATTGTTCACTACAGTCAATAAAAATACTTAAATTCCGATACTCAAAAATCACGCTCTAAAAAGTATGGAACAAGAAAATAAGCTCATCTGAATTGATACGTATAAACTATTCAATTTTATCGTCTATAAAATAAAAATCTTCTACAATCATAATATATTTCAATATATTTAATACATATTCATAATGATGTTCAGAGGATGGTTGTTAGTCAAAGCTTTTAACTAACTGATGATCACGACGTCACAAGACTTCGAATTTTTGGATGTAGGGCATGCCGGTTTCCTCACGATGTTTTCCTTCACCGTTTTGAGACCAGTGGTGATGAAATAAATTACACAAACCCACGACCAGCGACTCGTAAGTCGGGCCATTACCACTGGGCCACCATGGCTCTCCACTTACTTGACTAACTTAAACAAAACTGCCGAAATGGATGCACCCACTGTAGGTATACCACTGCCTTACCCTTTTTTTGTGGGTGGGAAATCATCAGACGTCTCCCGTTCAGGGTGGAGTGGAAAGGCATGTCAGACTTTTACTGACTAAAACCCACCCATGTTCCTTCAGTTGCCCATGTGCCAGGGCCACGGTACCTCTTTCGAACGAATCTCGCGACACTGGCAGGCTGCCTTACCTTTCAGGCAATATATTTTCCAAATTATGTTATGTAAATAACTGAGAATGTTCAAACTGAACAATTCATATAAAGTAAAAAATCTGCATTCAATTCTGTCTGTTTGATACCTGTTTACACCTTAACGGCAACACACGCCCGATCGGGTTTGACTAGTAGACCATAACTGGGTTAGAAGATAGGATATTTTTATCCCTGTAGTATGATTCCGTGGAATAATATTTCTGACCCTTCGTGCATGGCACTGCATCCAAAAGCTAGTATGAAACAAAGACTCTATTCATTCCATTTCATTCAAACTCTATATAAGGAACAACAAAGCAAATACGCCCAAAAAGTTTGATACAACTTCTAAAGAGGTTTTATACAAAATAATAAGTTTTAAACAATTTTAGAACAATACAACTCATTACTTCATTAAGAATCTGATAAAGGTCAGTAGGATTCCGGTTATGATACAGGATGGCTTGAAAACAAGAAGATTTGAGATTTTGCTAAAATTATTTATACAATCATAAAATTTTATGTACATTATTCATCACGATCAAAAAATTGAGATTATTCAAAATACTTATACTTAGAAAATCATAAAGTCCTGAATGTTATAGTAGATAGGTGGAACAGTCCCATACTGGGACATTGGATACGCCTGCATACCACTGTGGCGTATTAATATTTTTAATTTAATTCATTGGTAGATATAAGTACTAATACCAGTTTTAAGTTGTTTGTATACTAAATATAAGATTTTTATTTTATTTTATTTACTTTATAAATCATAATCAGCCTTAAATGTTCCCACTGCCGTATTACAGGCCTCTTCTCTTCGAAAGGGAGTGGACTATATCTACCACCGGTGGTAGCAGTGATGCTAATAATGATTAATAGTTGATTCAAACGGTTGTCCACCCACAAACCACATTGGGTCAGTGTGGTGTGGCCAATTCCACCTATTAGAAAGTGAAGGCTTGTATTCCAGTAATAAGAACATTTTAGACTGGTTATGTTATATTTATGTATGTGAAACGGTACAATTTTTTTTTTTTTGATGGCACATCATCAAATTACTTCTCCCGCTCTGGGCGGAGTGGGATGTCAGACTTTTACTGACTAAAACCCACCCGTGTTCCTTCAGTTGCCCATGTGCCAGGGTCACGGTATCTGTTTCGAATAATCTCGCGACCCTGGCAGGCATCTGTCCTATCAGACCCCTTCAGTTTTGCTGACATATCTTTGAGGTGCGCGTGGAACACTACGCGCCGTCGACCCAAGCTTGGTCCTTACCGGGCGGCGAGCTACCCATTGCTCGCCGCCCGCAAGCTCGCGCTTACAGTGGCCGGGAGTCCGCTATCGACCCCCGATGCCCGGGGCGTCTCCTCCTGCGATGGCTAGGGACGTGAGGGTGCAGATACTACCACTCCCTCACGCACCCCGCCTTCTCCTTCGTGAGCATTACTGCTTCGCAGAAGGAAGTGACGGCTTCCCATGCCCTCTCGCTCCGTACCATGGGCTCGCACCAGGGCCGGACGCGAGAGGTCGCCGCCGCCGATCGCCTCCACGAGGACACAGCGGTGCTCCGCCCAGGCAGGGCACACTTCCACCGTATGCTCCACCGTGTCCTCTAGACGATCTTTACAATGGAAACACCCGGGCGTATCCTCCCACTTTATCCTGAACAGGAACCCACCGAAGCAACCATGCCCGGTGAGAACCTGCGTTAGGCGAAAGGTGAGGACGCCGTGGCGCCTCTCTATCCACTCCTCAAAGAAGGGACTTACCGCCGCAATTGTGGCGTGCCCAGCGCTGGGTTGCGACAATCGTACCCGCCATGTCGCTATGATATCCTGCCGGAGCTCTGTCCGCCGTGCCACGATTTGTCGCGGCAGCGGAGTTTCGCCCCGGCGTTTCGCCTCCTCGCGCCACTCCCACATGTGCGCGAGGACCTTTGCCTCCAGATCCCATGGCGGCACTCCGGCAAGGAGGCTCGCCGCCTCGCACGACCGGTACAACATTAATTTAATTAATTAATATAGAAACAAGTCGTTTACAAAAGTTATGTTCGGATAAATCGGAAAACCTACAGTGAACGTATACTTTCTCTCACAAAAGTTCACAGAACACCAGACATAAAAGCATAAATTTGGTGCGAATACAAGGTCTTTATATTAGAAACGTTAAAAACCGTCACACAATATCTAACCTCAGTTAAAACCTAACCACCCAAAAACATCCACACCCGCCCTGTAGTTAACATCCCCCGACATTATGATAATGCACAACTTTTAGAAGGATTCGCGCTTTTAGTTCAACGGACAAGTTTGCTCTGTCCTTCGCCTGTTCTCTTTTGTTGAAACTTCACGATTGTGGAGATACGGACAACTTCCACAATGGTATCGCTTGGTGTGTGTAAATAGGCCGTCGCTCGCTTTTCGGGCTGGATTTTTGTTGTTTTGTTTTGTGAAGGATACGGTTGGAAAGCGTTAGTTTAAAACAAGAATGTTTTGGAATAATATATGTAGTGTTGGACGTAGTTTTCTCTGAGCAGTTCTTTATATTTTTTAAACGCTCGCTGCCACCATCGTTGCGACGCATGGCATGAATAAAATTCGTAGCGTTAGGACTTTTTCTCGGAAACCTCGTTAAGGCGTTCATCTGGTCGTTAGAAACCCGACTGAAGTTTGACCACCAGTTTTATCCAGTAACTGAGTTGTGGAAGTCAGATAGGCAGGGGTTCCATGTAAAATACTAGTATTAAGGTGCAACCGGTTAGACTGGAACTCACGCCAACATAGTCGGCAAAAGGCTAGTCAGATGTTAAGGACTTTTGCATAAGGCTAGAGTAGATAACTAGTCCAATGGTATTCATCTGTATGCCTTACTACTATTGATATATAACTTTTCGAAAGGAAAGAAGGACTGTCTTCTGCTCGCGATATCATCCGCGTAAAATTTATTATTTTAACATAAATTTTATTCTCAAGCATCACCAGCAACATTACTTTGTTTTTCCTAGCATAATATTTTCTGCCAATTTTATATTTTTACTCGTCTTCTTAGGATCGTAACCTGCTGTTAAACCTATAATATCCTTCCTCAAGTATGGACGGACAAATGGAAAAAGATTATTTCAAATCCGACTAGTAGTTCCAGAGATTTTTTCTACAAACAAAGAAACAAATGTTTCTAATTATTGTAAGTCCCTACTTATTTCACATCTGCTCATAGTGTAGGGACCGACAGATCAAAATAGAGAATAAAAAGTATTATGAATATAGATTAAAAATTATTGGGCATTCTAAAGTTGCAGTCACAGAGATTTATCTGCCCACAATAAAACACAAAATCTGTCAATATTATAATGACAAACTTGAAACAGAAACTTTTATCAGTTTTGTTCAAGCTGATTTCTTTCTGTTTATTCCTTCGAATGAAACTTTCAGGTTACGGATACCGGACCGAAGTTTATACTGAATTCGTTTGATTATATTATTTATATTATATTATAACAATAAGCAAGTTACTTTTCCAAGTGCACATCATTCTGCGGTACCTTTAATTTATAGAAAACAACATTTTTTTTATAACTCACGATTGCCTTCTTCGTTCATTGTAACAGTTTGTGTGTCAATGTCCCTAAAACCTTGTTTACACAATAATATATGCTTGTATACGCGACCTCATACATTGTAACGTTAAAAATTCAGCATCAAACGCGGCACTACGCGTTTCTCATCCCGACACGCAATCCACATGCTGTGACAATGGGGGGACGTGTGTGCAGTTATTCGACAATGAGTACTATGAGCAGTCGCAGTCACGCGCTCGGCACGTTCTCGCATTACGCGCAACATGCAAGCAGCGCACGCCTCAATGACGTGTGCAGTGCTCTTATGACGTATTTGTGCTTTACGAGATCTAGTTCATTTTGTAAATGTAGGTTATGATGTGATGATAAATGATTTCTAAAAAATATTTAGTATCGTTGTTCCGTGTGGTGCCGAACGTAAAAAATAGCACCATTCGGTGGGTGTCGTAAAAGGCGATTAAGGGACTTACTAGACAATGGGCCGTAGCGTTCTCTATGCATTTTACCACCATACTGCGATTGCCAACCTCCCTAAATGTTTGGCGATTATGGCAATACTGGAGGTATTTATTACTTTGGGGGAGTAAGTCCAGCAGTGGACTTTGGGCTCCCCCAAAGCATTTATTTCAATCAATATATTTACAGCCACCTTTAAAATATCGAGGAGTCAATCAGTCATAAAAATGAACCTAGTTGCCCTTTCCAAAACGAAATTCCGTGGTCACTCTTTTAAATTACATTGGTACAAAAATATTGGTTACTGATATTAATGTTGAATTTATAATTATTAAGTAAAAATCATGTAATAAAGACGTACGCGTTCAAAGCGTCTAGAGTACAGCAAATAAAAGGACAAAATACAATGTAAAATAAAATTATTAAAATAAGTGGCAGTTCAGACTACTACTATCAGAAGCTGTCGGCAAGTAACATTATGAGTAAGAGTAAGTGGGGTATATCTACTATAATTTGATGTCTGCATTCACTTTCAAAGTGAAATGAGATGTTTACCGATAATGGAGGCTCTGTCCCATTATAACAACTATTAAAGCAATGACTGCCGCGTCTATATCCCGAGTTTTTTTCTTTAGTTGACTCTGTACCATTATATCAACTATTGAAACAATGACTTTTTTTTTTCTTAGTAATTTTTAATCATGATTTGGAAGTTTGAGTAATTTATTGGGGCCGGCCCTTTAATTATTTGGTACTGTTCGACCAATCGGTGAGATTCTTAAGTTCTGAATCGCGCTGCATGATTACTGAAACATGCGTGCACTGACTGGACAGGTCCTCTCAGTCCAGCTGCCAAGCTGTATGGTTATATCCACAAAAGACCATTTCAGACACCAATCTACATGGTCTTCACTTGATCTGACCATGATTTTGCCTGAACTTCAAAGAGACACTTTTAGTAACTTTGAGTTTGTTTCGGCCTTACTTCTCAGAGTAGTCAGTTACGTATGTGACGCCGTCAAAATCTAGTTTTTAAAATATGATAGACGTATAATAGTGTTCATACACCTACCTACATACTTTCAGAAATAAAATAATTTATCATTTATCAAATGCCATCCTCCTTTTCCTCGTGTACATACTTAGCCCAGATATTGGACTTTTCTAATATTTTTCAGTTATTCCCGAAATTTTCCTTATCCTCCTCAGAACTGAAGTCCCGTATAGGGGACAATTTTTCGAGTGTCGCCTCCTAGTGGCGAATGAGTTAAATTTTAATATAATAATGACATGAACTTGCAAACAGATGGCGCTTTTCATCATCATCATCATCATGTCAGCCGTAAGACGTCCACTGCTGGACTTAGGCCTCCCGCAATTTGGGGGGCTTTGCCATAATCGCCACGCTTGGCAGGCGGGTTGGCGATCGCAGTATGGTGGTAAAATGCATAGAGAACGCTGCTGCCCATTCTCTAGTAAGTCCCTTAGTCGCCTTTTACGACACCCACGGGAAGAAATGGGGTGGTGTTATTCTTTACGTCCGGCACCACACGGTACATGACGGTGATGGCGCTTTTACCAAATCCTAAATCTAAGTAACTAGCGATCTCGGTGTTTTTGTTTTGACGGAGTGAATGCGCGCGCGAAATAACAGTTGCAAATATGGCGACACGAGGTAAGTTTTTTTTTGTTTTTAGATAAATTAACGCACTTAGTTTGTAAAATCAGTGTGTATTGTGTTGTTTAGAGTATATGAGATTTAGGAAACACTTTTTGTTTGTGTTTTGTCAAATAATTTGATTGTATTGTTTCCTTACGTATGTTGGTCCCTTATAGGGGACTCTGGGTTCTGGTCCTTATTTTTTTTTTATTATTTGTTGTACTATTCTGGTATATTTTTAATGCAATATTTATTTACAGGATTAAATGCCGAAGACATAGCGACAATTCTGGAATTCAATGATAATGACTCCATCATTGATGGCTTTTCTGATGATGATGACGACCCCGTATTGGCTTTTACTCATGAACCAACCGCGCAAGAAGCTGAAGAAAGTAGTTCCAGTGAATATTCAAGCGACAACGAAGTGCCATTATCCACATTTTCAACTACAGAGCCTTCTCAAGCTGCAAATCGTCGAGTATATTGGAAGCACCAGGACAGTTTTGCGCCATCTTCCTCACGAATTTTTTGTCAAACTTTAGCCAGCACTCGGGTCAGAGTATTGCAAACACCTTATGAATATTTTACTAGATATATTCCTGAAAGAATTCATGAAACATTCAGCGTCTGTTCCAATCAAACCTATTTGATACAAACGGTTAAAAACCTAGGCACTACAAAAGATGAAATAAAAATCTTCTTCGGTGTATGTTTCGCGATGAGCTATTTGCGATTGCCAAGAATTAAGATGTACTGGATGGCTAAGACTAGAATCCCAATGATAGCTGACCGAATGACCAGGGATCGATTTTTCAAAATTCGAACAAACCTGAAACTAGTAAACGATTTGGATGTAAGTTCGGAATCCAAACAAAACAAGTTTTGGAAAGTGCAACCCTTGATTGAAACTGTAAGAGCAGCTTGCCTAGAAAACCCCAGACCTCAAGAAGTTAGTGTCGATGAGCAGATGATACCATATTGGGGTAAAGTATCAATGCGACAATTTATCAGGGGAAAACCTAACCCTTGTGGCATGAAAAACTTCGTGTGTACTGCTCCAGACGGCATACCCTTGGATTTTTTTTTGTACGAGGGCAAAGGCGACACCATACTGTCAAACGATGAAGCTGAATCTCAAATATTGGAGGAAAAGTTGTTTTGAGATTGGTTCACAACTTACCTCAAGGCACAAAATTATACATGGATCGTTATTTTACGTCAGTTGATTTACTGGACAAACTACGTACAGAAAAAAAGATGCAGGCAACAGGCACTCTTAGGAAAACTAAAATTCCTAAATCATGCAATTTTAAGACCGACAAGCAATTGAGGGACCAAGGACGTGGTTCTTGTGATCAGTTGGTACGCAATGATGGCCAAGTAGCATGTTTAAAGTGGTTTGATAACAAACCGGTAGTAATGGCATCATCTGGGGATTCTAAACAACCGGAAAATAAGTGCAGGCGTTGGTGTAAGAAAACGAAGCAATATATTGAAATTGATAGGCCGTTTGCTATAAAACAGTACAACGAAAAGATGGGAGGCGTAGATATGCTGGAAAGAGTAATCAGTTTTTACAGAAACTGCGCACGAACCAAGAAATGGACTATTCGTCTAATTTTTCATTTTTTTGATTTTGCTGCGGGTGCCGGATGGTTAGTCTACAGAAAAGAGGCTCAACTGTTAGAGACTCCTAAAAAAGACACTCTAGACTACCTAGAATTCAAAGCAGACATAGCAAATTCATTACTTTACTTCACTCCATCTCGAGAACAAATACAAATGTATGAAGAAGCAGTTACTGCAGCAGAAACACCAGAAGGGTCTACCAGCCGTAAAAGGAAATATGTGCCTCAGCCCCCTTTGCAGTTAAGGACTGCCATGGCGGGACATTTGCCAATGATAGCCGAGTCTGGAGATCACAAATGCCGCTTGCCAAGTTGCAAAAGCAAGAAAGCAAGGGTATATTGCTCAACTTGCAATATGCATTTATGTTTGGTGGTAGGGCGAAACTACTACAAGCAGTACCACGAAAATGTTGGTCTTTAAGAGATATAATTATGCTAACCACTTTTCTTCTAAATTTTCTATAGATATGTTAATAAACATTGATTATCTTGTATGATTTTTCAGTTTCATTACCAACCTTTTTAGGGTTCCGTTGCCAAATGGCAAAAAACGGAACCCTTATAGATTCGTCATGTCTGTCTGTCTGTCTGTCCGTCCGTCCGTATGTCACAGCCACTTTTTTCAGAAACTATAAGAGCTATGCTGTTGAAACTTGGTAAGTAGATGTATCCTGTGAACCGCATTAAGATTTTCACACTAAAATAGAAAAAAAACAATAAATTTTGGGGTTCCCCATACATAGAACTGAAACTCAAAAATGGTTTTTTTCATCAAACCCATACGTGTGGGGTATCTATGAATAGGTCTTAAAAAATGGTAATGAGGTTTCTAATATCATTTTTTTCTAAACTGAATAGTTTGCGCGAGAGACACTTCCAAAGTGGTAAAATGTGTGTCCCCCCCCCGTAACTTCTAAAATAAGAGAATGATAAAACTAAAAAAAATATATGATGTACATTACCATGTAAACTACCACCGAAAATTGGTTTGAACGAGATCGAGTGAGTAGTTTTTTTTTAAAACGTCATAAATCGTAAACCGCAATTTAACTTACATTCAATCAACTGAAATATAAAAATTTAAAAAAAAAAGCATTTATTTTTAAACCGAGAATACCTGCAGGTTTGTACGGAACCCTCGGTGCGCGAGTCGGACTCGCACTTGGCCGATTTTTTTTATAACATGTAAACCGACTGTCCCTTAGAGGAGACATGCAATAAAAAAAAAACTATGAATACTAAAATCATCAAACACTCTCATTATGCTTTTTTGTGGGTCTCTAAGTAAGCCTGAAATAATTCTATTCAAGTAACATTCAAATTAATATCTCAGGACTGAGGAGGGTATCATGTTTTATTATGCTTGTTATTACTTATTTACTTTATAAACTTGTAGAACTGCTCGTCAAATAATTTACAAATTCAAGCACGTTTGGTTAGCAAATTAAGTCTTGTATGTTATTTTTCCTTAGCTATCCCAAAGCATCTTTGCTTCATCCAATACGAAAATTAAGACATTTTTTGTCCTCACGACAACCGTTCATGAAATAACGAAATTGTTATATAACATTCCGCTGCAGAGCCCTTAACGTTTAGATTGAGATAATTATACGTAGCTTGAAGAAATGAATACAAAATAAAATCATATTTTCCTTCTACGAGAACACATGAAGATTCTTAATAAATAAAAAATGTGCCTTAATTTTTTTCGTCGACTACGTACAGTTACGAACGTAAATACCATACAAATACGCATTTTGTTCATTTCACAAGTGACTTGTAAAATAACGATTCAGAAGAGAAAATATCTATTTAATAATGTTAATTTTCATTTTTTCCTGCCCTTATCTTTATAAATTTGAGGTCGGCTCAGACATATTTTTGTTCCATTCTTCTTTATTAGTAATCTCGGCCGTCTCCACATTTCTAACTAAATCATCAATGACACAGGCCATCTATAGTTTCTTTGGTCTTCCATTATACTTATAGTCATCAACAATCATACTCAAACCTTACCTTACAACTATTTTCCTCATTCCCCCTTATCACGTGCCCATACTATGAGAACCAATTTCCACACAACTTCTCACTTACCGGTGCCACTTCCTATTATATAATAGTCTGATTTCAAAAATACTAGGATAAACGTGTAACAACACAAAATTTCTTTCAATACACATAAAGTAACATCACGCCCGTACTCGTACTCTAGTACCCGTACTCTAGGAAGGGTTAAGCAGAGGTGTGAATGTAGAATTCCCTTAATTCGCGATTATTTGAAGTCACATGGACCATTTTCTTAATATAAAAGGAAATCGCATTAAAGTTTGGCGTAAGTGTACAGTATTTATGCTCGTGACTGTACTCATTTTGTTATGAAACTGAGTTACTTTGGAGTAAAAATGTTTCATTTTTTTTTTACTTATTAGTCGCTTGTCGTATTTCGTAAATGCGGAGATCTAAAAATAAGTAAAATGTCAGAATAATGACGTAAGCTGAAGTAGCAATATAGCTGCTATTTATTTGAGCGAATGTAATTAAAATTGTTAGGCTTATGTTCAATTCAAATCATTTGTGATTACTCATTCATAGAAACTTTATAAAACTGACGAAGGAGGATGTTTACAATGTGTTGCGTTGTGGCGCAGCCCTCTCACATTTTACACTAGCAAGTGGTAGTGGATGAAAAAAATTGTGCTAACAGTTAATAATTTTTAGTTTTGTGCTTGTATAAAAGAATCTTGGTTATTAACTACTGAGTACCCCTTCCGTTTGTTATAAGAACGAAGATATTTTATGTGGCGGCCAGCAGCAGTAGCAGAAAACCCATGCCTTTGAATTTGCAACTTACATAATTTTATAGATGGATTGTGATATGAAAAAGAGTTATTATTACTCATCTTTCGTTGTTCCATGGACTTATGGCCGGTGTAGCTTACGAAGTCTGGAGTGGAGACCACGTATCGGCAAGCGTAGTGAAATGGAATGAAATACAATATTTATTTCTGTAAGCAGATATTATAAGACACTTTTACACGTCAATATTTTTTGTTGAATATATTAAAAACTAGATGGCACGTACGGGACGCCTCGCAGCTATATGGATCGACGACCTGAAGAAGGCAGCTGGGACGGACTGGATGCGGAAGGCGGAGGACAGGGTGTTGTGGCACAGCATGGGAGACGCCTATATCCAGTCTTGGGACTGCGGTAGGCTGAGTTAATAAGTAACGAAATTAGATAAGACCATCTTCTACGAAAACAGCTCAGTACAAAATCAATAAAAATCAAATCCCATTATTCTTCAAAACAGAGCGTCTAAGTCAAGATTTCTCACAAAATCCATAGGCATTGAAATTCTAACCCAATGAAATCCCCTATCCAAACGGTATTTGGTATGCAAATGAATGTCTACTGCATCCCGGTACAAATCATGCGAGTAACGGGCACACGGCGAATCAGTTACGTATGTGATCCGAATAATGTGACGTGTGTTTATTTCTTGGCTTTTTGGGGTTCAGTTCGAGTTTTGGCGGTTTGTTACAATTTTTTGGAAGAAGGTTTTTTTTTGTTTCCAGCTATTAGAAACACAAATATAGAGGGCAGATACATAGATCGCGGAGTTGTTCGAAAGAGTTACTGTGGCCCTGGCATAGGCAACTGAAGAAACACAGGTGGGTTTTAGGTCAGTAAAAGTCTGACACGCCCTTCCGATCCACCCAGAGCGGGAGAGGTTATTTGATGATTTCCTACACAAAAAGCGGCCAAATGCGGCTTATCAATAATAATATGTATTTCTGTTAAACTCTTTAACTTTGTACCTAATCTAAATACGCTCGTAACATGAATGGCTTAAATTAGTCTTCCTAGTCTTGCAAAATTGTCTTAAAAATCGACAATTTCCATCAGAAATAAGCACACTAGTTATAAATGATAAATGATTTTATTTCTGCAAGTAGGTTTGTACAAACACTTTTACAAGTCAATAATATTTTTTTGAGCTAGATGAGGTCGGCGTTTCCTATCTGACCACTCTGAGAAGAAAGGCCGAAACAAACTCAGAGGTCACAGTCTCTTTTAAAGTCCAGACATAATATTGGTAGCATTATGTGAAGACTATGTAGATAGCTGTCTGAAATGGTCTTTAGAGGAAAGAACCACACAGATTGAGTGGACCTGTCCAGTCAGTGCACGCATTTGTCACTAATCGTGCGGCTCAACTCAAAACTTGAGAAGCTCAACGTCGAAGTTACATCAGTCACCACAAAAATTTACTTACTGTGGGAGGATGCAGGCAGTGCGGTTGTAGTTGGCCCTACAACCGTACCTACCACCTGCACCCTCCAGGACTTAATGAGGCAAACACCAGACCATTCTAGGTCACTACGTACTGTATGGTCAAAAAAGTCATAGTCACGAGACAAAAAATCCGAACTTAATACTAAAACATGCATATCCTCTATCATCCTTACTTCTACATATATACGTCTCAAGAATTAAACTCCCTTTGCCTATAATATCTCAGACCACAGTAAAGTACACGTTAACATAGCACAGGTCTGATTTATTCATGGTCGAGTAGGTCACGTCTCTAATGTTAATTCTGAAGGCCGTTTGAGACTGCGTATCAAAGAATTTTGACGCTCGATACGAAGGACGTGATGGAAGTAAATTTTTGGCACTGATATTTAAGGAAGAAAGTCAGTATTTAGCATAAATAGCCTATTATGTTCCCACTGCTGGTCACACACAGGTCTTCTCTCTGCGAGAGCGAGTGGGCTGAAATCCACCACGTGAGCCCAGTGCGGGTTGGTAAACATGACATGTCTGCGAATTTAGGATATGCCGATTTCATCACGAGGTTTTTCTTTACCATTATGAGGGCAGTGGTAATGAAAAAATTTACACACAATAAATCGTAACGCTCATAAGTCGCGAGCGTTACCACTGAGCCACCATTAGTCTTAAAGTAAGTATAGGACCGAATTCCTCTTTTTAAAAGCAAAAAATCTTCTAATAGTTTAGTAAAATTCGTTTTCGAAAACGAACGTTGACACGAGCAGCACTTTACTACATCATACAGTGATAAAATCAATCAATTCATCAATTCATTTATTTATTCTCTCTTCACAATATTGGTTTCCTGAAAATTAACAATGTTTATGACAATATTATTTTCCAACATAGTAAGAGACTGGTGCCTGAAGTAGGTTTTTTTTAAAAACCAATGTAGTTATAGTATTTTTTACGTTATTCACCCTAAATTCTTAACACAGTTATGGGGCGGTTTGAAAATTCTCAATGATCAAACTATGGCGTTTCAGTACTGGAAATTAAAAAAATCCTATATCTTACACAACCACAGGAACCATTTGAACCTTATTTAAATATGCCCTGAATATAAAGCTATTCAGACGAAATATTTTTTGAGAAAGTCATTGTCAAAATATTATAGTTTAGTTCGGCCTTATCTCAGATCTGTAATTGACGGTTTATGCCCAATATTTTATTAGTAAAACATTTAGTTGCTTTGTTGTTTTCAGCATTCCTATCCTATTTCGTTGAAAAGATCTCTCTCAAAATAGCTCATTAAGAGGTGAAAGTACAGTAAGACGGAGCCGGCAGATACACACGGCTACTTATTAAGTCATAGATTTCCAGTTTTAACAGAGCTCGCATTGTCTAAACTTTCCGTACAATGAGTATAATGGAATTGTATCGCCTGATTTGTCGCCGTGCGTACCTACGTACCTATGTAGGTGGCATGGCGTAGGCTTTATTATTTTGAAAGGAACAACGCAATCGATAAATGAAATGAAATGTTTATTTCTGTAAGTAAATCTTATAAGACACTTTTACACGTCAACATTTTAGTCAATGTTTTTTAAAACTAGAGGGCGCCGGCATTTCCTAGCTGACTGTTCCCTGAGAAGAAACGCCGAAACAAACTCAGAGGTCATAGTCCCTTTTAAACTCCAAACATTATATTATTAGAATTTTATGTGAGTCTATCAATGCAGGGCAATGTCTGGAAGAACCTTTTGAAGAAAAAGCCATTGTAGCTTTGAGCTGACCTGTCCCAACAGACGGCATGTTTGTATCAGTCATCGTGTAGCTCAACCCTATTTTAGGGAGCACAACGACCCGTTACAAGACGTTACCAGATCTGCAGGACATTTGCGTAGGCCATATACAAAATACTCAAAGCCGCCAGACACTTATGTTATAGTCATGTATTCAATCTAGCCTGCATGGTACCCACATTCACAGTCAGTTTTATTTTGAATGTCATATGTGTTTTATGTATATGTGTAAATATGTGAAGTCATAACGGTGTGTGGTATTTGTTGTATAAAATGTTCATACTAGTCCATTGTGACTTCCTGTACCTATTCGGGAAAACGTGCATGTCCTTTTTCTTTTGGGCATATCTGTCGTAAATTATTTTTACCAACCTCTAATTTAACGCCATATTTAGTAAATATTGATTTATTAAATTATTTCAATGAATAATTTCAATTTAATTTGCCAGAATCCAAAAGACCATCGCCAGTCATCTTTTATACTGTCCAATACATTTTATAAACACTGCTTCACTATCATACCACCCATTCACAACCTACCTATAGATGCCATACCATTATCTAATCCAATTGATCGCTTATCTCCATTCGCCCACAGGGGAATTATGTGTACGTAGTCATGATGAATGACAATGATAGGCTCTGGCTGCAAACGTTAGAATAGCAACGTTTATACTGACGCAATTTGATTATGCCTTTAGCCCTTTCCACGGATTACCGGGAAAGTGGAATGGGTATTATTTTAGAGGGATATTCTTGAAGGAATTTTAGCGTAGTGTGGGGGTTGGAAAGATGCTCTATTGTGATTTTGTGACTGCTTAGTTTAAATAATTTCTGTTTCGACTAAGACTCACCCGATAGGGTGACGAATAGGCTTATTTAAATAACTAAGCCTATATTTAACTACTATTACTACTTTTTTACATCACCACAACTTGTTTCTCCAGAGGGTTGGGTATAATAACAGTATATCGCGTAGGGGGATAATTAGTGAAAATAGGAAGATATTCAGAGCAGTTACCCTTTCTATAATAACTTACGTTCATAATTGCTGTGTCTCATCTTTTTCTTGTTTTCATTGACCGTCCTCCCACGTGACTATATGCTTTGTTCAAAATATTACCTACAACTCCTTATTAAACGTTAAGAATTCGGCCAATTCATTTTATTGTATCGTGAGTAAAAAAGTGATCTAGGAAGATTTTTGCATTGCGGTGCACCCCAAATCTGCCGTAGCATTACACTCAATACTAAATAGTTTATTTGCATTCTACAATGTGTACTTAGGTGGTAAATCAAAATTATATGAGATCATTTATGGATACTGTCAGGCACATCAAAATAATAAAGAAGCTTTGAAAACTTGGTTTTTAGTCTTTTGAACTTAATCTATTTACTTTTTTTAATGTAGTATTAGTAGACAAAGAAACGGAGGATGGACTGTGTGAATATGGTTAAAAAGGGAGCGATTGCCGAGATAAAGACTAATAGAGAAGTACGGAGGAAAAATACACGTTTTACCGACCCCAAAGAAATTGAGATGAGGAGAATGAATTACTCCTTTCAACTAAAGCACCTGCCGTGTGATGCCGGACGTAAAGAATAACACCACCCCATTTCTTCCCGTGGGTGTCGTAGAAGGCGACTAAGGGACTTACTAGAGAATGGGCAGCAGCTTTCTCTATGCATTTTACCACCATACTGCGATCGCCAACCCGCCTGCCAAGCGTGGCGATTATGGCAAAGCCCCCCAAATTGGGGGAGGCCTAAGTCCAGCAGTGGACGTCTTACGGCTGAAATGATGATGATGATGATGAAAGCACCTGCTATCTAATCTCTTCACCGCCCTTGGTTGACTGGTAGAGAATGCCTAAGGCATTAAGTCCGCCTTTGTACCTTTTTGTGTGCGAGAAGTTTAAATAAATAAATATATAAATGATGATGAGTATTAGTAGACACTCTTAAAATATTACGTACTCCAGATGGATTACTTTGCATTAATCATTTCCATAATCGTGCCTCGATACATAAATAATTCAACATCTTCCGCATTGACCAATAAACATTGAATAATAATTCCAACGAAAAGTTTCCAGAAATGCTAAACTGTCTCGAAACCGGGGACCAACTTCGTCTAAAGAAAAAAAAAATACCATGGATGTAAGAATTCCTAGCTCTAGATTTGCTGGAAGGGAATTATGTTTTATGATGAATTATTTAAAAATGAAAGTAGACGAGAAATAAGACGAGACTTCATTATTAGCTCAGCTTCAAATATCTAATTCTTGCGTTTGAACCAATATAGTTAGTAAATAAATCTTTCTTTCCAGTTCTACAATTTCACAAGATATGGTATAAATGAGACAGGGACTTCTGGGCATATTTGTAATAAGATTAGGTATAGTTTAACTAGCTTGTTGCCGCTACCGTCTCTGTACTTATATGAAACATGTATGTTTGTTAGAAAGCATAAGGAATTATTTTGTAATGCAGATGACTTATATCCTCGTAACCGACGTGACCCCCACAGGCTCGTACTGGATCTCCTTCCGAGACTAGCTAATTATAATAAAAGTTGTATATCTATGTGTGTACGTATATACAATAAGATACCAAGTAATCTCAAGATTTTAAATTTGAGATTATTTAAAAATAAACTGCATGAATGGCTGTGTAGTCATAGTTTTTATAGTGTCAAAGAATTCTTAGATTATAAATGTTAAATATGTGTAAATTTGTACGCTTATAACTGTTAAGCAAAACATGTATGCTCTTGTAATATTTTTTTACCATCTTTTATACCATGCAAATAAATATATATAAATAATTTTAGCAAATAAATATTATTCTATTCTATTCTATTATTCTATTCTAAAAATATAAAAAAAAACAACCCAATGTACAATTTGAAATCCATAAATTGAGTGATGTTTACGAATTAAATGGAATATTGATTAACTTGACCAAGTTCATATTATTAAACAAATGCTTTTACCAGATATAGATGGTAGTGTAGTACCATCAAATTTTGCTAGTTACGACATAAGTCTCATGTTACAGGAGCAAGCCTATCTGTAATTCATTAGGCTCATGGATTTTTCAGTATTTTGTATATGGCCTACGCAAATGTCCTGCAGTTTTAAGGAGTTCCACGACCCGCAAGGAGGCGCTACCATCGCCTCCTTGCGGGTCGTGGAACTCCTTAAAACAGGGTTGAGATATACTACGACTGCTACATACATGCCGTTGGTTAGGACATGTCAGCTTAACGCAATGGCCCTGCATTGTTAGAGTCATATAATGTAATATTTGAACTTTAAAAGAGACTACGTCATCTGAGTTTATTTCAGCATTCGCATCATCTAGTTTTTAAAATATTGACCAAACAAAATATTTACGTGTAAAATTATCTTATATGATTAACGTACACAAATCTCAGGCTCAGCAGCCACGTTTTCAAGCACTTTACCAGCAAGGCAGTGAAACTTCCAGCAAAATTTATATTAAAGTCATAATGATATTCAATTTCTAGTCGCGCCGTGCTCAGGCAGGGGGAGACCGTAATCCTTTTTTTGAAAAGACCAGCACCATTTTTAATGCCGCGTAAATATAACGTGAATTGAATAATAAACGGAATTCAGAAAGGAAAGGTAGTTAGGTTTATTGTGCTTTCATGAAAGTCGGTAGGAATAACGATATTTTTTGGTTGATTTCGGTTGAGGTGCGCTAAAATAATATTATTATTATAAAAGTTTGATAAGAATCCTAATGACTAGTCTTTTCAACAAGGCGTGAGTACTTGTAATTCTAATATAGAACGTGTCTCTATACCACACTTTTCCACATCATTGTAACTACTATCAGTCAGCAACAATTACATTGACAACCACTAGAAAAGTGCCGAGACGCCAAAGCCAACGAGTTCGAGAGATATTATTTAACTGTTTTAGAACCCGCAACAAAAACGATTACAACATAAAAGTGGAGGAATAGAACAACAGAGGTTAATTCAGGAGTGATATATTAATCCAAGGAATGCCAATTACTGTTACGGTAACTGTTTATTCCTCTGGCAAACATTCAAATATGTTAACGTTTATTTGAATTTTACAATGATTAAAACCTTTTACAAACTGCCAAAATGAAAGTATTTCCACAAAAAAGAACAGGGTACAGCCCTAAGCTCTACAAACGCTATGTTAATGCCTGGTCACGAATAGGGATGTCGGCTGCATCGGCTTGCAAATTGCGGATTCCCTGTGTCTACATATGCTGTAATACTACTCTCATAACCTTTGGATTACTAGCCTTGTTGGTGCTTGTTGTGTAGTGTTTAGATTTAGTAGGGACTTAGAAATATGTACTGTGTAAGAGTGTACCGTGTGGTGCCAGACGTACAGAATAGCATCACCCCATTTCTTCCCGTGGGTGTCGTAAAAGGCGACTAAGGGACTTACTAGAGAATGGGCAGCAGCGTTCTTTATGCATTTTACCACCATATTGCTATCACCAATCCGCCTGCCAAGCGTGGCGATTATGGCAAAGCCCCCCAAATTAGGGGAGGTCATGTCCAACAGTGGACGTATTACGGCTAAAATGATGATTGTGTAAGAGTGACATGATTTTCGGATAAATTATACATAGTGCCTACAGACAGTGCGAAGACCTTGGACTATAAAGGCTAAATCATGTAGTTAACAAGGGATTTACGCAATGGGCTCTTTGATCTCGTTGGAATTTCATAACAGCAATATGTTTGAAGCTCATATTATTTATTAACAGTGGCACTGAGAAAGATTGTCATGCAGTATAAACTATCACGACACTGTATCGTATTCTACATACTGGCCCTAAAATGTAAAAACGGTTAATCTAAGCGACAAGTTACGAAGATAAGTTATTTCAATAGTCTTCCCTTTTATTGAATTTATATTGACTATACATTTTTTGTTTTGTAAATGTCACTTTTGTAATTTACAGTTTTTTTTATCTAATATTTTATTTTTCTATACTTCTGTGGACTAGTATTGCTTGGGATTTCATTTATTGCATAAATATCGTGTCCATGCTGTATAATCAAACCAAAACCCATCCCTCTTGAACCATCCTTCCTCCTATCTGTCCTTTTCCATCTTAATTTCATGCAACAACAAAAGCCACCATCTATAAGAACATGTTAAAGCGATATGCTTCTGAAACATGTGTCCTTGATTGTTCAATTGCAACCTCAGTAATAACTAGAATATTTTCCATAAAGTCGTGCAAGCTAGGCATCGTTATATAACCGCTGCTTATTCAATTGCTTCAGAGAACTTCGGCATCGTTTCCTCTCGTTTGGTCGACGTCTTTTTGTAACGTCTGGGTTTTATACTTTAATTTTGTTATTTTTAATTTATTTGCTGTGATACTTAGGTTTTTATTGGCGATGGATATAATCTCTTTAAGAGAAACCAATCAAAAGTTGTAAATAAATGTATTGAACTGTATTACTGTGAACAACTTCCCTGTTTTTCTGTCTTCCAGGACTAGCCATATTTTACAATTTAGTTGGTTTCAGCAGCAGCAGCAGCATCTAG
The DNA here is from genome assembly GCA_932294355.1 of Aporophyla lueneburgensis. NCBI lineage: Eukaryota > Metazoa > Arthropoda > Insecta > Lepidoptera > Noctuidae > Aporophyla > Aporophyla lueneburgensis. Next base: position 30,810,484 of record OW028737.1, on the reverse strand, counting down.
CTCTATGCATTTAACCACCATACTGCGATCGCCAACCCGCCTGCCAAGCGTGGCGATTATGGCAAAGCCCCCCAAATTGGGGGAGGCCTAAGTCCAGCAGTGGACGTCTTACGTCTGAAATGATGATGATGATGATGATGAAATTACAATGTTCTATCATCATTATCATCACCTGCTAAACCTTTTCCAAATTATGTTGAGACCGACTTTCAGTCTAACCAGCACCCCTAGCCAAGTTGATAATCTGCAATCGTTAACGCTAGTCGCTCAACGTTAAGTCACGTGGTTAGAACAAACGAACAGAAAATTCGTAGCCAAATTCACATCGTTCAAAATGATAGAATGATTTTTTATCGTTTCTATAATGTTCAACGCTAAATCCTTTGTTATAATGTGTCGTTTTTCTAAAGACATTGTAGAACGAGCGGCCGACTCAACATGCGCTTCAACATGGCTACCAACTTATCGTTTTCTACAATTGCTGACACTGAAGCGTTAACGATTGTAGAACGGTAAACGTTTGTGACTTGGCTAGGGGGGCAGATGCAACTAAAAACCGGTATTAATGAAAAGCTTAAAATTAATAATAAGTTACATATTAAAAATCATTTTGATAAACAAATTAGATTGCCAATGCGAAAATGTTGAAATAATAATTTAAAGCTTATTGCGTTTAACGTTTTCATAACGACCACAAAGAGACCATTTCAAAACTCATAACAGAAGTTGGCAGCTAACATTTCTTTTAAGTGACCATTTCTACAATAAGAAGGCGACAATGAAGGGTGGTTTGCGAAATATGCTCCTTTAAACGATAATTTCTTTCGAATTTGAGTGTCAAGGTCAAATGAGAGTCGTTTTAATACTTCAAGATCAATTGTGGTTTTAAAACATTTACAAACCGTGTATTGGACTAAAATTCATAAAAGTTTACTACTCCATTCCAATTATTCTACTTGCTTGTTCTGTCACAAGCTTCACTTTTCTGAAAGGACATGGCAACTTATTACAGTGAATTCTAAATTTCAGAATCAACAAACTAAACCATCGAAGACCAAAGTTCCAGAAGCCAAAAAAACAAAACTTCTTCATCATAAAACACGTCCTCTAATAGAGTTATCATTTCTTTCCTATAAATAGCTCTAAGTAACAAACCAAACTAGTGTTAAACCAAACAGTTGGGAGTTAGAACCGTTACGTATATTACTTTTATTTCTCTTGGGACGGAACTGTTACTTCAACTTTTTAACGACACCCGGTACAAGTTTCGTTTCTGTATCTCAGTTTACATAAAATGTTGGTGTTATGACATTTCTGTTCGGTTTTCTACTTTTTCTAGTAGTTTCGAATGTTGAATTGGAAGTTTTGACAGGCTCGTTAAAGTAGATTTAAATAAGCAGTTTTGGTAGATCCGGCCAGTCATAGTTAAGATAATAAGGGACCATCTGCCAACCAAGTTACTGGGTAATGCGATACACTGTGTTAATACTGGTTGTCATAATCACTATGGCGATCGCAGTATGGTGGTGAAATGGATACACATCGCTGCTGCTCATTCTCCAGTAAGACTCTTACTCGCCCGTTACGATTTTGACTGTAATATTAAATTTGTATTTGACTATGATTTTTTATGTAACAAACCAAGTTTGACATTATGGATATCAGAACTTTTTGACCGTTAATAATTGTTGTTAAATAATGCATGAGTACATAGTGCTGTGATGTTTTTTTTATCACTTATATTTTGTACGCCATTAAGGCAAACATGACAGTGACTTGACCGAACTTTATGTAACATCTTGCATTTATGTGTACACTCATATTTTAGCAAAATAAATATCTTGTACGACACCGACGAACAGAAATGACATTGTGCTATTATTTACGTTTGGCACCAAACGAAACGTAAGTAGCGTAATTATTATAAAACCCTTTAATAACTGTTATTAAAAACTTAAAAAAAAATCTCACCTAAACAATCTTCGTTCCAAGTTTTCACGCCTCAGAAAATATTTCCTGAAAGGCTGGCAACTTAAATCGATGTTGCAAACTCTAAAAGTTGTAGGTCATAGTTCGGTACTCGTTATAAGTTTCTTAACCGACTAGTTTACGAGTAATTACTTCATTACCTAATACATGTTTGCTCGGTGACCGAGTTCAGTTTACCTTAGGATTAGGGTTGTAAGTGAAGAACTATTTAGAGTTGCTGCTTACTTAGCTGAGATAGGTATTTTCAATTTTCTTTTATGTGAACATTTGGTGTTCGTGCCTTTTTGTTTTCTTTTTACAAAGTTGCAAACTCTGATAGTGTCTTAGAAAATTTTAACTAGAATCCTTCTATTTATTTTCCTGCAGATAATTCACTGTCGGCAAAGGGCAAAGGTATTTTCTTATAGAGATCAGCATGCGTAGCATGACCACCGTAGAAATGGGTTTTGTCGACGGAAGAATAGACAAATTTACTGTACTGATTGTAGAAAGACTAAAGACAGATTAAAGATTGTAGAAAGATTTTTACCATTTTATGCTGGCGTAGCATGACAATTCTATCTTTATTCTACCAAGAATAGACAAAGTTCTTTCTATGGTGGTCATGCTACGCGTGCAGGTATGAACATATATCCTTTAAACCTTCCTATCTCGGAAACCTTTCTGTATAATATAAGGTGTATCTATTCATACACGAAATATTTTAAGAGGTACACCTGTAGGTGGTAAAGAAGGAATAGAATCAAAAAGATTTTTTTTATCTAAGCGTTTTTGAATTTTCGTAATTATTATAATTTTAAAACTGCTTGAGACATTTTGCATAAAACCTTTACACCAAATTCTATGAATGGCCTGCCTGACGCTGCGAGGGCGGCGATCGGACGGCACGAGCATGGCCGCGGTGTCTCGGGCCGTAAAAAATAAGAAGGAGCCAGTATTTCTTATGTGCGTCAAATAATTTATAAATATGAAATATGGAAAAAATACATTTAGATTTTTTTTTTCCTTTGCTGTAGCTTCTTTACCATCTACAGGTGTACCTCTTAAAATATTTCGTGTATGAATAGATACACCTCATATATGATTTTCCAGTGTCTATAATAATATAATAGGCACTTTATTACTAATTCAATCTGTATTGATCATCATCATCTGCCTAACTTTTCCCAGTATTTTACATGGAACTACTAAACATGGAGCCATGCATGGAGCTTAGCTGACCTGAATCTATATTGATCTCAACATCATAATATTTAATACGATTATTATTAAGAGACGGGATTTAAACCACGTTGGTGAATATAATATTTATTCTCATCATCAGTATGACGATATTAGACATAATTAAGTACAAGAAAAAAAAATTACTAAAGCGTTTATGCCACAATATTGCTAAACATGCGAAATTTCAATTATGTCTAGGTGTATCATAAATTCTCTTAGTCATTTCACATAAATTCAGAAATCGAGAAGGTATAGTCGAACACGTCTGTACAAAACCGCAATTGATTCTACACAATCCAGGACCAAATTCACACCATTTCCAGTGTTCTGCACGTGAATAATATTCACGTTAACCCCAGTACCAGTAAACAGATGGGTACAGAAGGTTCCATTCGATCATGGTAATTTTCAAAAAAATCTAATGAAAGTGTATTGATCAGAATTCGTTGCTGAGGATATACAAATAAAAATATTTGATTTGATTTGATTTGAGGATACCATTTTGTATTAAACCTACAAAAAGAGTGCTTTGATTTTTTGCCAAAGATATTTGACTTTTTTTCCATCGATACGTTAACAAGCAGAAAGTATGAGTTTTGTTGAAGCTAACTCTAAGATTACCAAAGTTAATAAAATGTAAATGAAAAAAAAAACAAAGCCTTCAAATTCGGTTCACAACGAAGTTCCTCCTCCTTTTTTTAAGAATTCGGATCCAAATAACCTCAACATTAATATATAATTTTTCAATCACAATTTAATAATGTTATACAATAATATATATTTTTGAGAAGTTGTTGAAGTTGGAACTTTCTAAATACCGATATTTGTGTCACTAATTCCCTTTACTGAGAGAATACTTGGTCCTGTTTTCACACGTTATATGGACTTGGTCTTCTGCGCCAATCTATTTCGTTACCCTACTACGGACTAAGCTCAATACCTTTGTGCTAGATCGTTCGCCACTCAGCTCAAAGGAGGATTGAGTCATGGAATCTGTATTGTTTGGAGAATATTTTAATCGCAGTAGATTTTGGAATCTTGATTTTTGACCATAGATTTCAATGGTGGAAAGGCATAGCGGAGTCGCTAAAGGAATCTTTTAATAAAACTATGAAATGAAGCTTCAATAATTATTAATGACGCTTGCTTTACTTGCAATTTCGTACAACTTTTGGTAAGATTTATAACCCATCCCAAAATACCGGAACACAGCATTGGAAGGCCTCGCAAGAAGATCGAAGGAAGGAATCCGCTGGATGCGAGAAGCACAGATACGGTCGATGCGGCGATGCTTAGGGGAGGGTTATTTCCGGAATCGGCGGCGGCGACCTCTCGCGTCCGGCCCTGGTGCGAGCCATGGTACGGAGCGAGAGGGAATGGGAAGCCGTCACCTCCTTCTGCGAAGCAGTAATGCTCGCGAAGGAGGAGGCGGGGCGCGTGAGGGAGTGGCAGTCTCTGCGCCCTCACGTCCCTAGCCGCCGCAGGAGGAGACGCCCCGGGCGTCGGGAGTCAATAGCGGACTCCCGGCCACCGTAGGCGCGAGCTTGCGGGTGGCGAGCAATGGGTAGCTCGCCGCCCGGTAAGGACCAGGCTCGGGTCGACGGCGCGCAGTGTTCCACGCGCGCCTCAAAGAGATGTCAGCAGCAGTGTAGGGGTCTACTAGGACCGATGCCTGCCGGGGTCGCGTGATTGTTCGAAAGAGATACCGTGACCCTGGCACATGGGCAACTGATGGAACACGGGTGGGTTTTAGTCAGTAAAAGTCTGACACGCCCTCCCGCTCCGCCCAGAGCGGGAGAAGTCATTTGATGATTTCCCATCCTGAAAAAAAAAAAAAAAAAAAAAGGGTTATTTCCGGAAGTGGACGTCTTTTGGCAGAAAACTTGTAACAAAACCTGATAACCTACCTAAAACAAAACCTGAAAGGACTTTAGAATTAGGCAAAGTTATAAATTTGACATTTTTATTGTATTCACGTGACGTTCCAACGTGGTCTGTAGGACACAACATTTCTGCATTGTGTTTCTGAATCCCCTACTGTTTTCAATCAATCAAAATATTTTTATTTCACATAAACCATGAAACGATGAAATGAAATGATGAAACGTCCGAAGTTAGCTGCATGGTTCTAAATGGTTGATTCCTATGGAGAAAATCCGGCAAGAAACTCCACGGTTACTCTTTTAAAAATAATTGGTTTTACAATGGTTTCAATTTACATTACAGTTACAGTTTCACATTACAGTGTTAATAGGTTTGGGAGGACGGTGTAGGCCTGTCGACAAGTACCAGGTACTGAATAAGATAGAAAATTGACTACAGTCAACAAGGCCTATAACGTCCCCACATTCACAAAGTATAAAATAAATCTACATAAATAATTAATAGTATTTCATAAATAAGACATAATACACTATTTAAACCAAATGTCATTATTGCCATGACAACGAATATTAAAGAGTACAAATTAGAATTGTAAGTATATAATGTCAAATAGTAAATGTAGAGCAGATGTCAAGGAAGAATGTAAAAAAATGCTTAAATAAAAAATGTACAGACGCCAGCACATCAAGGTACCCGAAACTGTCAAATTCTCTCAATCTATCTTGAACCTAATGCTTTAGCGATAAAGTTGAAAATTTATTAAAGAAATTTGACAGGTTGTAGTAGCTTGATGTGCTAGCATCTGTACATCGTCATTTGGGAGCAGTAATAGATTATGATTTTAACCTTTTTGTTTTGCCATATGATTTTAATCTTCTGCATTGCCATTGTAGAGGAAACTGTGCAATTCCTTATGTGACTCACTATTCATCGTTGAAAGAACTTTAAAATATTCAATACAATGCAGAGAAAGTGAATGGCTAAAGTTTCTGCTGGTGTCTTTCTAGACAGAAAGTCCGTAACTTTTTGTGTGAAAAAACCGCTTGATATTACATACCGACGACAATTGCTCTCCAATAATCATTACCAGAAAAAAAATAACTCGTATATTTTCCATTCACTAAAAATACTTTCACTAAATTTATTTTATTGCCTCGACTTTACTCGTCGTGTTTTATTTGGCACAATATGGCGTCTGTGAATAAAAGTTTTTTATTGCCCTACTTGCTACATTGTAGTATAGTACCATATGCCTACATGCCTACTATAAAAGTCACGTAGGTACCAACTGTTGTTATTTTTCATGTTGATTTGGGGGATAAAAATATCGTGTATGTTTACCGAGCATTATATGTATGTGGCAATATCCCACAAATGATCTTCTTCGTTTGAATAATAGTACATTATGGTACAAGTGTGTAATGTTGGTGTGTAATTACCGCTGAGGCGCCATTGAGACCCGAGCCGTCAGGTGAGGGTCTTAAGAGAGCCGAGGACGGTAATCATCAATACACACGTGTATCATACGACGTTTTTCAACACACTTGCGAGGAAAAAACAAATATGTATTGCATAAATTTACCACACAGCAACAAATGCGATACAAACAAAATATGAAAATTAGGGGAAAATTGGGAAATGGCGCGCAATTTTTTTTTTTTGCACGCGCCAAATGTAAGTTGATTGATTACAGCCATACAGCCTACTTCAAAATGATAATTTTTGTGATAAAATGCAAATATTTTATAAGAAATTATTGTGAATTATAAATAATTTGATAATAATAAATGTTTTTTCGTCTTAATTAGGGACACATTTATTTATTTCAAAAATGTAAATAGATTTTCGGTGGCATAAAACCTCTTTGTTGTTACAAAAAAAAAAAAAACTGTATTACCCGGTTAAATTGAAAATGCTCTGTTTACTCGCATATAATTTGCAGTTAGGTACTAACTTAACTTTGTAGGGATCATTCTATTATGCACTAGTGTGTAATATTATTATGCACGTGTATGTTATAGTTCGGTTTATGGCCCTAAGAACGATATAATAAGGCTCACTTTACGAGCAAGTGTGTTGAAATAGTACATTATGGTACAAGTGTGTAATGTTGGTGATTACCGCTGAGGCGCCATTGAGACCCGAGCCGTCAGGTGAGGGTCTTAAGAGAGCCGAGGACGGTAATCATCAATACACACGTGTATCATACGACGTTTTTCAACACACTTGCGAGGAAAAAACAAATATGTATTGCATAAATCGTTTTACCACACGGCAACAAATGCGATACAAACAAAATATGAAAATTAGGGGAAAATTGGGAAATGGCGCGCAATTTTTTTTTTTTGCACGCGCCAAATGTAAGTTGATTGATTACAGCCATACAGCCTACTTCAAAATGATAATTTTTGTGATAAAATGCAAATATTTTATAAGAAATTATTGTGAATTATAAATAATTTGATAATAATAAATGTTTTTTCGTCTTAATTAGGGACACATTTATTTATTTCAAAAATGTAAATAGATTTTCGGTGGCATAAAACCTCTTTGTTGTTACAAAAAAAAAAAAAAAAACTGTATTACCCGGTTAAATTGAAAATGCTCTGTTTACTCGCATATAATTTGCAGTTAGGTACTAACTTAACTTTGTAGGGATCATTCTATTATGCACTAGTGTGTAATATTATTATGCACGTGTATGTTATAGTTCGGTTTATGGCCCTAAGAACGATATAATAAGGCTCACTTTACGAGCAAGTGTGTTGAAAAATATATTACGATTTCGTTATTTTTGTAGTTTTAATTATTTTATTAGGGACAACAGGCAGCAGTATACATACAATGATCACAGCACTCAGTCTTTAGGAGTAGCATATACACTACTAACAACGGTCTAATTCGGGAGCTCGCTCACCGCTGCCCCGCTTGGTTGATAATAAACGATTCTTATAATAAACAATTTAGTTCAGTAGATCTAATTTTCCTCAGCAAGACGTTACTTTAAAAATGAAATTTACAATATCTTAAAATACCTAGTCGATGAAGGTACGCATGTTGGGTCTGTGAGTCGCCCAACAACCCGTATATCATTTTCGGTTCATTTCTTATTTTGAATTTCACTTTTTAATACAACAGATAGACGTTGGGCGACCTATGGTGACAACGGTACATATTAATATTACGGTACCACAGAGTTTTTTTTTCTTAATTTGTTTCTTTAGTTTTTCTTTTCCAACGTAATTACAATTATAACATTAGATTATCTATACTTATCTATACTAATATTATAAAGCTGAAGAGTTGAAGCTGTTTGTTTGATTGAACGCGCTAATCTCAGGAACTACTGGTCCAAATTGAAAAATTCTTTTTGTGTTGGGTAGCCTATTTATCGATAAAGGCTATAGGCTATATAACATCACGCTACAACAAAGAGGAGCGGAGCAGTAATGACAAATGTTGCAAAAACGGGGAAAATCGCACAGGTAGGCGATTCGATGCGACGGGAAGGGTCGGGGAACAAGAAATTTAACGCGGACGAAGTCGCGGGCAGAAGCTAGTGTAACTATAAATGACACTAGTTTAAGTTGTATCGATGTATTTTAACAGCTAGCTATTTTGTAAAATAATTTGAGAGAACTTTGGAGAACGTTGTTATTTTTAGGGTTCCGTTGCCAAATGGCAAAAAACGGAACCCTTATAGATTCGTCATGTCTGTCTGTCTGTCTGTCTGTCTGTCTGTCTGTCCGTCCGTCCGTATGTCACAGCCATTTTATTCCGAAACTATAAGAGCTATGCTGTTGAAACTTGGTAAGTAGATGTATTCTGTGAACCGCATTAAGATTTTTACACTAAAATAGAAAAAAAAACAATAAATTTTGGGGTTCCCCATACATAGAACTGAAACTCAAAAATGATTTTTTTCATCAAACCCATACGTGTGGGGTATCTATGAATAGGTCTTCAAAAATGGTAATGAGGTTTCTATTATCATTTTTTTGTAAACTGAATAGTTTGCGCGGGAGACACTTCCAAAGTGGTAAAATGTGTGTGTCCCCCCGTAACTTCTAAAATAAGAGAATGATAAAACTAAAAAAAAATATATGATGTATATTACCATGTAAACTACCACCGAAAATTGGTTTGAACGAGATCGAGTGAGTAGTTTTTTTTTAAAACGTCAGAAATCGTAAACCGCAATTTACCTTGCATTCAATCAACTGAAAAATAAAAATTAAAAAAAATATATTTTATAACCGAGAATACCTACAGGTTTGTACGGAACCCTCGGTGCGCGAGTCCGACTCGCACTTGGCCGGTTTTTTAATAGAATTTATTTGATCTATGCTAAGTCAATCTCATCTTACCCTACTACAATAAAATTGAAGTTAATGTTACAAGCTTTAATTTGGTTTCATTTGTCCCGCTGTCTGTAATCAAATAGTTCTGGAATCTTGCAATTTAACTTTTACCTTATTTCCAACCGAGCTGGAATTTTGTTTTAAATGGAATGGCAATGCAATAGTGTTATGACATGGAGCTGATCTGTGATGGAGTGGGTAGGTGGCCTTGGGAAGTCTGCAATAAAACGACGCAACACAATCGAGTTTGGGCTCGGTTGATTCGTTTTGATAAAGACTCTAGTCCTAGATAGACTGGATAAGGTGTCTCCACCATCTCAACCTGGATACAGTTCTAATGTTGGAGGCAGAAGGTGGCATATGGCTATGGGAAGTCTGTAATAAAACAATACAACCACATCGGGTTTGGGTTCGTTGGATTCGCCATGAGGACAAGGACTTTGGACAGTAAATAAAAAAGTTAAATTGTATAAAAATAACTGAATTCATTATTTACCACCATCAATATCTTATATAATATTCTTAATCTTTTTTTAACATGTTTAAAGCTAAAAGCCTTACACAACTCTGACCTCCTCAGAAAATATAATACCTAGTTATTTCAGGTTATTCACAAAGCTAATTCAAAAATATTTTCCAGCATAAATTTTTAAGCCCCGAACCAATCCCCACCTAATTTCCTTATTCCATCCTCCAACAAAGCAGGTGACATCCATCTTTGTTTACGATCGTACGTATACGTAAGTCGGATCGTGAATCGTAAACTGTGCGCGTACCGTTTACGTGCAATCGTAAAATTGATAGGTCCACCGGGTATAGGGATTCCGCGTCCCAGTTTTGTGTAACGTGTAATGGGTTATGTTTAATTCTGCATGGGTTTATAGGTTTTTTATTCGGATTATTTGTAAGTTTTCAATTTATTTGGATATATTCAGGTCTGTATCGTTGGTCTAGTGGTTGTAAGACCAACTGCTGCGTATGAGGTCCTAGGGTTCGATTCTCAGGCCGGTGGAAATTTCTCAGTAGCAGCCTGTAGTACTGATTTGTGCCCAGTTGATGTCAACGTTAATAAGGGGCGAGCCCTTATTACAGGTACCTACTTCAACATAACTGGTGATGTATGGGTGTGCGATAAGGTAGACCTTATTGTACACCCATATATTGCCAGCAGGCGTAACATGACCAATTCTATCTCTATTCTACCAAGAATAGACAAAGTTCTTTCTATTCAATTCGACATCTCTTCGGCCCGAGCACGGGGCGACCCGTAGACTCGGGTTTCTATGAAGACAAAGACAGTTATTCTTTCCATAGCAAGAGAGTGATAACTAATGTAATTAAGGTGGATCCGCTAAGGACTTTTTCATTGACTATTCAATGAAAATGTCCTTAGCGCGCGTTAGTATAATCATCAATATAATATTCTAAGATCGTTTAATCCCACTGTAGGACTATTCCTACAGTGAGAATAAACGATCTTAGAATATTATATTGATGATTATAGTTAATATAATCCTGTAAAATAAATGTACCCCCAACTGAAACTACAACTCAAAAGTAGAGAAAAATTAGTCGCCATGCTCGACATTGTAGAATTTTGTCGACTGAAGAATAGAAATACTTCCTCTCTTCAGTTTTAACATCGCCGTGCCATTTTGTCTATTCTTCCGTTGACAAAACTCATTTATATGGTGGTCATGCTACGTGTGCAGTTATGTTAAGGGAAACAAGGCGAGATTTTATGATGTTACTCGGAAAACTAAAAATGATATTAATTTTTCTATTTTGGGTTGCCTGTTTATATACTGTTGGTTGGTTTTAGCGTTAACTTAGCACAGTGTTTACCTACACTACATGCTAAAGTATATTAGTCTTATAACACATTTGACCAGCTATCAATCTAAGAATTCGATAATCGATAGGTAATCGATTCCGTTCCTATGTTTAATGAACTAATCTAGAAATCAAACCCTTAAAGGAATCGTATTAAGAAATATATGGAAATCGGATGTTTAAAACTTGCTCAGTTGGAAACATCTGGAATATCATTTCTCCTTTGCCAACACTCAAAGACCTTTTCATGTCTTTACTAAACGCAAAATTGCGTGTGTTGATAATATTACACATTCAACGTATATATGGACAGACTACATTATAGGGGCCTGTGCCTATGTCACACGGGTCGATTAATCAGGTTAAGCTACGCTTGCCGCGGTCGTCGGTGGATGGGTGACCATCTTTCCATACCAAGAGGTCTCCGTGCCTCGGAAAGCACGTTAAGTCGTTGGTCCCAGCTGTCATTTAAGGATCTTTAACAGTCATTAGAGGTCGTCAGAACCGGTCGTGACAATCTTAGCATTTGCTCCAACTCAAACACTGATATTTAACGGCACCTGGTTAGACTTGGCTATCCTTAATATGTTTGAGAAAAGGCTAAGCAGACAGATAGATTGAATAGTTTTCTTTTAATTATCATCATATCAGCCGGAAGACGTTCACTGTTGGACGTAGTCCTCCCCCAAGAATCGCCACTTTGACCGGTTTCTTTTTTTGGGTAGTTTGCCATAATCACCACGCTTGGCAGGGGGGTTTGAGATCGCAGTAAAGTAATAAATTCGCATAGAGAACGTCGCTGCTCATTCTCCAGTAAGACCCTTAGTCGTCTTTTACGACACCCACGGGTAGCAATGAGATGGTGCTATTTTTTACGTCTGGCACCACACGGAGCAATTTAGTAAGTACCAATACGAAATTCACACGTATAAGACCTTTCTTCCTCCTCTTAGTTACGCCTCACTGAACTGACGTTTAACGTGGTATTTCGTCAAAACCACCCACTTCACACGCAGATACTGAGCCTCTTGAAAACTTTCAAAAACTTGATTCGGGTACAACCCTTAATAGTTTTCAGACGGTTGGGAGTTTTAGGCGGGTTACACAACAGAGGGATCGGTTCAGAGAAACACATATTTCTTTCCAGTATTTTGATGCTAAAATTGTGAGTGTGGAGTATACCAAATAAGCACCTTGATATGTAATCACAGAAATATCTACGCCCTAAAATAAGAAGGACATAAATCATAATTTTACTTAAATCATATTTTAATTTAAATCCACGTTTAGAAACAACAATGATTAACTTATTTCTCATGTTTTTGCCAACTTAAAGTCTCTTAACTTTATGCAATGTTTATTATGAACCCTCTTAATTAAAGTCTGCTTTGTCGAATAGGAAGTTACTCTAAGCCAACGGCTGCTTGCCAATCAAATTATTTTGTAGAAAAATCCTAACACTAAAACCTCGAGAAATTTTTAACTTTTTTCAAAATCATGAAGAAAGCTTAGTGAATAAAATTCATTTTAAATTGTACTCATTTTCAAACACCAGCTTCAAAATCATAATTCCTGTCAACTTTAAATACTGTTCCGAATTAAAATCCGCAGCCGAACTCGTGATAACTAGCGTCTGTTTCCATATCCTATAAGAATAAATAATCTGCATTCAATTTAAAAACCTATTTTCTTTGATATAAGGTTGGAAATTGAATGTGTATTATAAAACGTCTCATTTTCGCTCTGTTCGCTTTTCTCTAGTGTGAAATACGCCCAAGCCTTGTTCTGCAACCACACTAAGAATTCCGAATTCTCGCTTCCCTTAATCTGACTCCGGATAAGTTTCGAGAATTATCTGGATCAAGGAGTATGCGCGGAATTTCGGGATATCCTCTAAATAATATGAGATAACAATCTTAAGTGGTCGGTTTAGAGTCGATTTTCGGACGAATTATGAGGGTTTTGTCTCGTTTTAAATAAATTCAAGGACGGTTTTGCCATTGTATTGTGAAACAATCTTGGGATTGCTTGAAGTTCTTCAATACCATTTCAGCTTAAAGTCGTTCATTGTTGTAAATGAGTCTGTTCCATACATCGCTTTGAATAGCAATGCGAGGAGACTTGTACTCACAGTCATATATTTACTTGTCTGAGTAATGTTTTAGACAACTACCAGTGGGGACAAAATGGTTCGTTGTGAAACCATTACCATAAAATATGAATAGGCTCACTTTTAACCACTGTCACACCTAATGGGAATAAGACTCGATTTAGTTTAGTTTAGTATTTCAAGGCAGCAAGATATTTTAGCCCTTGACAATTAAACATTCGTCCGTTCGACGACCCACCTACCCGCGATTCTCGTGTTCGTGTACTTCTAGGTGAACATCGATATATGCTGTCGCTGTGTGGAATAGTTCTTAATGACTGTTTTGATTATTTTTTGTTTAATAATGATCCAAAGAATGTACCAATGTCAGAAGATCCTGTGATTAATAAATACTTTTTCCAAAAAATGCATTTTATTTGGCGTAGTCGGTTCGACGAATGTTTAGTAACCATGTAACAACGAAGATAGTTTAGTTATCTAGGGTTAATCAGTGCTTAATTGTCAAGAATGTATGTGATGTGGCTATGCTTACTTTAAATAAAATATCTGGATGACCGAGCTTTGCTCGGTATTTTTTGGTAAATTGTGTTTAAAATAATAAGTTTATGTTCAAGTTGATTAATTATCGAAAAAGTTGGTCATTAAAAACACGAATAAAACGACATTTTATAAAAATGAATCCTAGCTAGATCGATTTATCGCCCCCGAAACCCCCTGTATACTAAATTGCATGAAAATCGTTGGAGCCGTTTCCGAGATCCAGATTATATACAAGATTATTTTTAGTATATGCGAAACCTGAATATAGTTTGTTCAGAATCAGTAACTGAATCGATTCCAATAATTTTTACACCATGTTATATTTTGTACCAAAAATATTTAATTACGCTTCCAAGTCGCGCGCCTTAGTGTTTTGTTTCGATTTTAAAATTATCATGTCTTTCTCGTATTCAAACGTCCATTACACGGAGATGGCACGTACACTAGCTGTTTGTGGTGATTTGCATATGTTTTTGCGTGGACAACCAGGTAACTTATCAAGCTTATAAATTTGTGATTATTAATGATACAGTTTTGAAATTTTTTTCATAGATTCTTTACATAAAAATACTAGACCCGTGTTTCGGGTTTCGCATAAACAAAAATTAATGTTGTATATATATACAAGAATTGCTCGTTTAAATATATAAGATAAGATAAAGACTCCTATAATATAAATAAGAGTTAGCATACCTCGTTCTAACAAAAACGTTTCACATATTCGGTGCAATTAATTTCCCTTAGTTTAAAATTTCACGTTGCTTTCATATCGCGCGCTTTTGTTTTCGACTTCGACTTGACTACCAACAAAACAAAAGCACATCATGCCTGTACTTTCAAGCCCAATCGTCCATGGTGTATGGAGCTCCTAAAAATTCTACCATCTACTTATCCCATCATTTTCTGCCTAAAGCTTCACAGTTCGTAAATCATTCAGTTTTACGGTCACCGTGGGCTTCCGCATTAAAAAAAAATATAGTAGCAACCCTTCAACTGGAAGTTATATGTGTTGGTTAACCGACCAAGAGGAGTAAGTATTGAGTTATGATTTAACATAGTATCCTTTTGCTCCTTAAATATGAAAATTTACAATCTATATTCTTTCAGTAGTGGGCGTCCTATTCCCTAAAAGTGCATTTTGATGAAGTCTCGACAAATTTTGAGGCAATCAACATCGACTGGTCGACGTTGATTCCAAACTAATAGGCTAAGCAGATGAGGATGATAATGGAAGACTCTCCTGGAAATCATGCAACTGATTCCACCATTGTGCTTGAGATTAAAAGAAGAAGAAAGAAGGAATAACGATAAAGGATATTCTTTATCTGCGATCATACGATCCTTGCAGCAAAACCAAAAGCAGCTAAGCATAGCACGCACAATCTGGACTATCAAATTCTTTAAATAAAACCATGATGTTATAATATGTAGATATATTGTTTAAGCCACACGGATGGCCTAATTACTCTCTTACAAAACAGGTGATCGAAATAATAGTGACCTCAAAACTGAACAAACAGGAAAGTTAAACCTTTCAACCCTGGATCTAATTTTAAAACGTAAAATTAATCCTCCGTGGACCGCAGTCATAATTTAGGACCCACCGCACGCCATCAGTTTGGCAGATTTATGGGAAAGATTCGATGTGGCTAACTCAGAGTTATTGGTGTCACGTTTTATGGAACATATTCATATTTATATGCATATAACTTTGAAGTGTGTGGTTTTTCCGGTAGACCTGAGTGAACGGGTTGGATATTATCAGCGTTTCACTGGTGATTTGAGACATGTTTTTGTGACTCATAAACAGTGATCGAATATTCGAATGCATATTTACCTAATGTTACTATTTAGCTGTGAAAGAACGGAAGCGGCTTCGTATTTTTTTCATTAAAGCCGGGATTATCATATTTATTTAAAATTAATGTTTAACCCCAGATGCAAATACATACTTATGTATGTAGGGTGGTATGTGTTAGTTAAAACAACACACAAAACACGGTAAATACGCGCATTCCATATTAGCCAACATTTCAACTTTATGCATCTGAATATTATATCCGATCTCTACTCATAAACCAATTTTAGTTTTGGAGTATTTCTAGAACTATTCTTTCATATGTATTTGTTATTTTTTGGTATGGTTTTCACTATCGCTGTAGGTAAAATGAATCGAAATAAAGACTAAATACTGTAGAGAAAGCTCCCATTTGGTGCGACTTTGAGACGCACACCGCACTTTTTACTCCACCGCACATTATTTTACTTTTGAATTTTAATCTGTGTCACAAAGTGTTATCATTACTATATCATTACTATATCATGTCTTCCTTTCTTCTTTTATCTTTGTATATTGGCATTTTGTATCTAGTTCGTTAATTTGTTATCCCAATCAATTATTGTTTCGTCGTGCTTTGTATGTTGTGTTGCGTCTTTTGTATGCATCAAATAAACGTTTTATCTATCTATCTATCTATAAAGTTTTATCATAGACGACCAATTCTCAAACCACACGTTCCAAAGTTTTAACTTCAAATACGTCTTGGAATGGTTAAAGTAGGTATTGTCAATTACCAACACATACAATTCCGTTCATGTCAAAACATCTGCAATAATCCCATACCCGGATCAACCCGTCAAATATTAAAAGAAACCTTCCATGTTCTTTCACACGCCCAAAAACTGTACAAGAATTGAAGTGTATCCTTTTTTTAGGGTGGTTACATACGAGCGAGTTTATTCTCTGAAGCTGAGGTTGGAAGTGAAGTCGACTCACGAAGATGTGTTACTACGTTGATGAATAGACGCTAAGCTACGATAGATAGCTATGCTAAGGCACTGCAGTAGGTAGAAACACTACACATTCGGTTTAAACTCAACTAGTGTAAGATGCTTGGAGCCGAGTCAACGAAATAAACACGAATGCGATGATCTCTCCTTTGTTAGTTTTTGACAGATTTTCCATATAAACTCTGGCAAAAAATCATAATGAAGAGACCAATGCCACGTTTGTAAATTAGTAAAATTATGCTCCTGGTTTCTTGAAGGTGCTCAATTATAATGATTTATTAAAAAAAAAATTACTACTCAACAGTCCACCCAATCTGAACATTGAATGCAACCTATGCAGATGAGAGAATAACGACTTTGAGACTAAACAAGTTTATTAAAAAAGACTTTAAAAAAAAAAAACTCTGCAATGCGAAAAATACCTGTAATGTCGTAAGTCAGTGTCTTTGTTTTTTTTTCATCGAACTAAAGTGAAACCTGTCAAACAAGAAAAAAAATTAAATCGGTACATACACACACAAACATTAAAAAATGAAGCCGAATTCAGAAGCTTGTTCTTTTATTTAAGCCATTCAAAACTGCAAAGCAGGAAATTTCAACCAGCTTCAACTGACCATCGCCATGTCATACCTACAATTAAATTCTGTCTAAAAACAGCCGTAACATCAACGAACATCTGTCAGCAGTGGCAAACCTAGACAGTTGCAGTAACCGTCGTTCGCTTGCAGTCGTCCTTATCTCTAACATGTGACAATAAAGGGCCAAGGGTCCCGCTTTAATATCTTCCCTTTGGCGAGTGTCGTATATCCGACTGTTCTTCACTTGTTATTATTTTTGAGACACTTTTCCTCGTCCGTAATTGGTAAGGCGATACAAGGGATCTTTTTACAATGGTTATAGTCACTGTTATTGGTAATTATGAATGATTTGTTGGTTCGTTTTAGAAGTTAATGTTAGAACTTGTTCTTTGAGAAGCAAGATTGTTTGTAAAAGCCATCGTTAATTGCTTTAACATAGTTTACCGATATCGAATGAACACTGTTTTTTTGGCGATGTCCTTACTATGCAATATGCGATGGGGCACCAATGGGGGTGTATAAAGAGTAAAAGTAAAATTGGTTGGCATTTTTTTACTAGGTAATCAGGTAATATTATCTTCATTATGAGATACTCATCTTTCAAGTCGGTTGTTACTTTTTTTTTTGGAAAAATGTTTTTTTGTATCATCTTCATGAGAAGTTTATAAGTGAAAAAACTTCTTTGGAGTCTTTAGATTTGTATTTTAGCTTTTACCACCGTCTTTCAAAATTAAAGTTATTTTTCACTTCGAGGTTGATTGTTGTTTTTTTGTTGTAAAAACATTTTTGTTTTTGTCTTTTAGCTATATATCTATCCCGCACTAATTCTTCTACCAGTACTAGCCAATAGCCGTGACAGGAAGTATTAGAATATCACCACGATGTGGATTAAATACGTATTATCGAAATTTACGCAAAAAAGACCAAAGTAAACTCAATAAAAATTAGATGGGAACACCCCTCAAGCGTATTCATTAAAAATATTCATTAAAAAAAAGTAATTTGGAATAGGTCCACAGCTGACGGAAAAGTCGGTTTGGAGTCGGTTGACAGGAAGACCATGACTTTCATCATTTACAAAACATTTAAAGACCTCTCGATATAATCGTCCATTTTAAAACTAGAAGCTAGTCATGGATTTTCTATCAACATTTTTTTTTCATTTATGGCCGGTTGAAGCAATAGACTCGCACCCTAATACATGGTACTTAAACATAACCGGTGAAATGTGGGTGTACTATAAGTAGACCTCCGCTTAACCCTTTGGGGAATACGAACGTGACATTATTTTGTGTTACTAAGAAAAACATTTCACAAAATTGATAAGAAAAACGGATGGCCGTACTTCTATAACCTCTACACATTCCCATGATATTTGTGCCCCAAAACTCGTAGAAAAAATATTTATAAGGACCGAGAGGACACAGTTACCAAGTTTTCTTGTTAGCCATCGAATTCAAGTACTTCTCAAATAGTCCTCATATTTACTCAGTTCATGCTTGTGTAAGAGGGACCATACATTGGAGAGGTTTGTCGTCCGTGCGACTTGGATTGCCAATTAAATGTTACATTTACCCGTGTTGTACAAAATATCTCTATTCTGCCTGTAACGCGTAACAGTTATACGGAATATTTTGTGATTGTGGCAATTTTCTCTTGGAGTATTCGTTTAAGTGTTTATTGTCTGATGGCATGATAATAAAATCTTAGGTAACTCTTCGCTTACACTTGGACAAGACAGCTAAAAAAAAAAGTTTAAAAGGGTGCTTGGTGTCAGTTAAAAATACCTCAAAAAGCAACCTACGCTTTTTTCCATTATTTTCTACTTTTTAGTTTGGTTTTCTATGGAAGCGTGTTTTTCTAATGTGAGTGCGGTGTTTCGAGTTTTGTGACGTATGTCAGCGTAGTTTTCTAAGACAGTTTTTTCCTTTCCTGGTACCCTCGGTAAGGATAATGGCACAAAATTATTAAATTATTGTATTGTCACGAGTTCTTGATAAGTATGCCAAATTTCGAGTTTATCCGACGTTTTGGAGGGGGTCAAAATTTTCAAAGTTTCAGTTACATAGGCACATACGAACATACAAACTGCTGGGACACAGGCCTCCTTTAGGTGTTAGAATTTTTGGTTCTAGCACATGCCCATTTAGTTAAGATGATTGCTTTCACTGTTTTGAGAGCAGTGGTCATGAATTTTTTTTTACAAAGTAAAGCGTCTGACTGAAAAATTATGACCAAGACACGTCACATTATTTGTTTTATCTAAATTGCTGCATTCATAATACCGTTGGAAATTGGTTGACCAATTAATTTAGTTTCTCGAAATAGCGGTTCACGTCAATCTTTTAACGATAGAGAAATTTCCAGTAATTAGAGTGCGAATAAATATTGGTGCGGTCTAGGGTTTTTTTTTTTTTTTTTTTTTTTTTTTTTTTTTTTTTTTCCTTATACCTCCAACATAATCGGAGCCTATGTTTACTAGTTATTCTTTCATACAAGTTCTCGCTTTTTTGCCTCTCGCACTTTCATTCCTCATACTGTATCTTTCTTACATTCCTCATCATTTACGTCCTTTTGGGTGGGGTTCCCAACTACCAACTATTTCTATCTATCTACTTTTTCTTCTTCTTATTATTTAATTTTTCCAATTTGGGGTACTTCTAAGAATACAACAACAAACAAAATTTTATTTTCACAGTTTACAATTTTTATCTTAATCTATGGTTAATCTATTTTTATTTACTTCTATTTTAATCTTATCTTTAGTCTTTAATTTCATGTTCCACATTCTTATTCCTATTTTTAACATACAGGGGGCGGTTTTTAATTTTGGCCCGTTCTTATACATTTTTATTTTACCTTATTTCTATTTCCTTATATTATTCTACATGCTATTCTACATTGGCTTTACCATTTGCTATACATCTTATTTTACTATGCTAAACAATAATATAATACACTATATTATGATAGCATATTTACTTATGCGGTTTTATTTCGATCTATCAGTATTTTTGCAATTTGTATGCAGTAGTCCAAGAAAATTTTTGCATTTTTACTGTCCATTATATATTTCGTATTTTCCGGTGTTATTTTTGTGTCCAAGGTCCTTTCCATACTGTATCGTTTGTACTCGAATTGTGGGCAGTGGAAGATTATATGTGGAATAGTTTCAGCCTCTTCTGGATCACAGATGCATGATGGACTCTCCTTGCACTTGAAGCGATACAAGTACTCGGAGAATCCACCATGCCCTGTCATTATCTGTGTTTTTATGCTGTCGGTGCCCATCCTGCGAACTGTCCTGTAAGCGACATGCACGTCCGGGAAGAACAACTTGGTAACAGATGCGGTGTCGCTGGCATCATATCTGTTGTTCCATTCATCAAGTGTCGCCTTACGTATGCTTCGCTTGATGAATGAAATTGGGACCCGATCGTAGTCCGGCTTTCTTTTGGAGTTTTCAGCGGCCTCTTTTGCTAACTGGTCGGCTCTCTCATTCCCTGGCAGCCCCACGTGAGCCTTGACCCAGAACAAGTTGACCACCTTGTTCTGGCGGGATGCAGTCCTTAAGTTATCCCTGGCTTCAACTGCGAGAGGGTGGAGTGTCCCGGGGTTTGTTAACGTTTGCAGAGCCGCCATTGAGTCGCTGAATACTCCAAAAGAGGATGCCTTGAGCTTTGTTACTTCCCTAGTCGCCCTCGCTATTGCTAAGAGTTCAGCCTGGTAAACTGTGCAGTAGTCGGATAGAGCTAGTTTGAGGGCTCTGGTCTCGGCCTCCCCCTGCCATATAGACAGTGAAGCGCCGACCCCTCCTCCAATCTTGCTCCCGTCCGTAAAAATGCGGATGTCAAAATTGCAGTTATTGTCTAATTCCTCTTGGTTTACCAGGCTCCTGAACTGCAGGGTATCTCGTGTCGCAGGATGGGAACCCCCAGCAGCAGCGGTCATTCGCTCGGCCTCCCTGTCCACCGGCAGTGACGCCCGGGACACCCCCCTCTTGGCCTCATACAGTGAGGCCGCCTCACGGACTCGGAGGTCAAGGGGGAGTATCCCAGACAGCACCAATGCTGAGTTCAAGGAGACCGTGCGATACGCCTTACACATTTTTTGGGCGATTCCGCGCTGGACCATCCCGAGCTGTTTTCTTATACCCAACTTTTCAGCAGCTGGTGCCCAGACGCTAGCTGCATAAAGTATTACCGGCTCTATGGTCGCCACGTAGATGATCCTTATCACCTCCGGGTGAAGCCCCCAGCTGACCTTTGCGGCCCTACTCAGCTGCTTGTAGATTGCAATTGCCTTCCTACAAACAGCCGAGACGTGCGTGTTGAAGGTCAGCTTCTGGTCCAGTGTAACACCCAGAAGCTTCATTTCCCTCGACGGGACGATGTCAATCCCCCCCATGCTCAAGCGTGGTGTGTCGTGTCTCAACTTTTTGGTTACCACCATAGCGGTGGTCTTGTGCGGTGCGAACCTAAGTTTATTTTTGACACCCCACGCCAGAACACGAGCGAGGACGGCATTGGCGTGTTCCTCAATCTCCTGCGCGGTCTCTCCATTGAAGACGAGGAGAACATCGTCCGCAAACGCTTGTATGTAATGCCCCATGTCTTCCACTGCTTTTAGGAGGGTGTCCAGTAAGAGGTTCCACAGAATGGGGCCCCCGATTGAACCCTGTACGCAGCCCTTATTCGTTCCCTTGCCGTAGGCTTCCCCACCGTACCTGACCGAAACTCTTCTGTTTCTGAGATAGCTGTCCATGACCCGCCTAAGGCCAATTGGACACTTTTCCTCAGCCAGTCGGACTCGTATTGCTGGCCACCAGGCGCTGTCAAAGGCCCCCTCTATGTCCAATGATACAAGCGTTACTATTTGCTTTTCAGCTAATTTGTTTCGAACGTGCTGCATTAGATCATAGAGGGAGTCCTCGGTGCTCCTTTGTGGCATGAATCCGTACTGGCGAGTACTCATCCTTGGCAAAAGATGGAATTTTAGGCGGGCCACCAGCATCTTCTCAAAAATTTTTCCTAATATAGGCAACAGCCCAATCGGCCTATATGATTTTGGAGTTGCGTAATTATCCTTTCCGGGTTTCCTCAAAACCACTACGGTTGCTTCCTTCCAGGCTGTGGGGAAGTGATGACTCTCCAGGCACTTATTTAATAATCCCAGAAAGTATTCCGGGTCGTTACCCACGGCATGGGAACATATGTCAGCGGTAAAGCCATCAGAGCCCGGTGCCTTCTTGGGGTTGAAAGACTCCACTGAACTTTTCAGTTCCGCCATTGTGAACGGTGGTTCACAAGTAACATTTTGCTCACCAGTGTTCACGTCTTCGGCTTTGCTTCTGATGAACCGGTGATGCGCATTGTCGCTTTCTGGAAGGTGCTCCGGGTAAAAAGTTTTTGCCAGCAGTTCTACGGACCCCTTCGCGTCCAGCACCTCACCGTTTCTTTCCAGCGGTAGGTCCTCCTCCCTGCACCGCGTCCTACCTATCACCCTATAAATACCCTCCCAGACCCCCTCCCTGTCCTGTTTACCACAGAATTTCCTCCAACTCTCGGTCTGAGCTCTGGCCTCTTCTAATTCATACCTTTCTTTTTCCCTCAGGTACTCTTCGATGACCTTCGACCTTCGGATTGGAGCAGCACAGCGGATCCTGCGCTTCCTGGTGGCGACGGTCTTCTTCATCTCAGCGAGAGTCTCGGACCACCACGGCAAGGTGAATTCCTCTTTGGATTTTCTACTTGGTATTGCTTGTTTACAAGCTTCGTCTATTACTTTAGAAAAAATTTTTACTGTATTGTCTAATTCTATACTGTCTTTAATTTTATTTAATTCGACTAATGTTAAGTTGTTATCTATTTTTAATTGGCTAAATTTCTCACGAAATTTAGACCAATTTGCTTTCTTCGTGTTGAATTTCCTAGTAGTTCTCTCAATTTTGATTCCTTTAGATTTTTGTAAGAGGACCTCGAACATGATGCCGTTGTGATCCGAGCTCGTGAGTCCCTCGTCAACCCTCCAGTTGTCAATCCGGTCCAAGATGTCGTTGGAGCAAGCAGTGATGTCCACGTGGCTGCTGTACCGCTTTCCTCCTCGGATAGTGTCGAAGGTCGGAATTTCCCCTCGGTTTTGTATGTCCAGGCTTAGCTCGCCGAGAGTTGCTGCCACCTCTTCGCCCCTGAGATCAGTCGTTGGGCTACCCCATCATATATTTTTGGCATTGGCGTCCCCGCGGTCTAGGGTTAGGTTATAGAACAATACATACAAAAGGTTGTTGAACAAAATAAACTAATATTATTTACAGATTATTAATGATGACAAACGGGACAACAAAATTTTATTTATTTTATTTTTGGAAAACATTCTAGCGACTCCTCTAATCTACTCGACTTGACTAATCATAATTATGCTGAAAATATTCAAATTTCTTGATGCTGAAAATGTGAACGGGTAAGTGAGCGCATGTACCAGGCGCTCAGAAATAGCTGGTAGCAAGCGCTTCGTCGCTCTAAATGCCTGAAGGCCGCACTATGTTAGTACCATACCAAGGTTTTCACACCGTAATGTACTGTTAGTTACACCGTAGTTCAAAATCTTATGAATTTGCCCGGAGCAAAGTTTCACAAGTTAAGTGAAAAGTAAGTAAAGTTTAACTATAAATTTATCGAGGTTTATAAAACGTTTTTCATAGGAGTTATCTATACTTATAATATTGGGTTGGCTAATAAATTATGAGCGACATACATGACTTAATGTTTTTATTTTTTTTATAAATTATTTAATATTAATCGTAGACAATATAACCACCGTCGTTGTCTACTACCATTCGCCAACGCTTGGGCAAAGCATGGATGGCATCCCTGTAAAACTCCGTCGGTTTTGCTTTGATGAATTCGTCTATGTATTGTTACAACTGATGTTCATCATCAAAGCTTTTTCCTTGTAAATGATTACTAAGTGACCGGAATAAACTGAAATCTGTTGGGGCCAAGTCCGGAGAATACGGAGGGTGTGGCACTATATCTCAGTTGAGCTCCAATAGTTTTTGTCGGGTACTCTTAGCGATGTGGGGCCGGGCAATGTCATGTAGAAAAAATATTTTGTCATGTTGTGGACGTTTACGACAGAGTTCAAGTTTCCGATGTTCAAGTTGATTACACTATACTATTGCCGTCATCGTGGTATTAGTAGGCAGAATTTCCCAGTATATCACACCATGTTTGTCCCACCAGACCGAGAGCAGCACCTTCCGAGGGTGAAGATCTTTTTTTGGCGTTGGTTTGCCTGGTTCGTTGCGGCCCAACCAGTGTCGCTTGCGTCTATGGTTAATATAGATAACCCACTTTTTGTCCCCGGTGACGAGATGGTCCAGCCAGCTAAATGTGCGACGGAACGAAAAAAGGTGCGCACAGATATCTGCGCGATAAGTCAATTGATCTTTGTTCAACTGGTGGGGTACCCAAACGCCATATATGTATGTCTTCCCCAAACCGCGCAAATGATTTTCCACCGTGCCATGACAGCATCCAAGCTTAGCAGCTAAATCACGAGTTGTGGTCCTAGGATCTTCTTCAATTAATGCCTTTAATTTATTTATATCCATTTCCACCGGACGCCCAGACCTTGGTTGATCGATCAAGGAATAGTTACCCTTGCGGAATTTTCGAAACCACCGCTTTGCTGTAGCCTCGGAGACTGCATCATCAGCTATCCTTTGGTATATGTTACGAGTTGCTTGTGCAGCAGAATGGCCAGACTGGTACTCGTATAATAAACAGTGCCGGATATGCGTTTTAATGTCACTCATTTTTTTCGTGGTTCCTTACGCAATGACAACCGAAACATTACTGACGGCATGCTCGCGATTCGCTCTTTATATACACCTTGCCAAACGTTTTCGAGCTTACCCGAAATTTTTAGTAAATAAAAACTGAAACGCTTATTACTTATTAGCCAACCCAATACTTCTATACTTATAATAAAACTGTAGAGAGGTCAATCTGTACCTTGAATATACATTCAAAATTAATATTGGACGATGAATGGTGATCGATACTAATGCCAAAAATGCAATCAGTAAATTTTTTGTCTGTCTGTCTGTCTGTATGTGCACGCATGGGTCAAAAACTACAGAAGGGATTTTAACCAAACTTGGTACGATTGTAGTCCATACTCTTGGGCAGATTATAGTCTATATCCCATCAAAAACATAAATGTGAAATGAGAGCCAAGTTCAATATTATGATTTATGCCTTGGTTGTTGACTTCAACGACAAAAGAAGTGAGATCTAAATGGGTGCCAAGTTCAATGGTCAGTCCTGACTTGGCTAGTTCTCATATACGAGTTATTATGTTCGATGGCTAGTTTCTACCCGCAAGCCAAATTTTCGGAATAATAAAATAAAAACGGACAAGTAACAGGTTTAAAACTTGCGAAGGCTATAATTCCTATATGAAAACTAGCCAAGTCAAGACTGACCATTGAACTTGGCACCCATTTAGATCTCACTTCTTTTGTCGTTGAAGTCAACAACCAAGGCATAAATCATAATATTGAACTTGGCTCTCATTTCACATTTATGTTTTTGATGGGATATCATTACTTTTTGTACATAAATTATTAGTAGATACTTATTTATAACAAAATTAATACCAAATCGTTTTTGTTATAAGTGTTCCTAAAAGAATCAATTAAGTGAAAAATTATAATAAAATGATAAAAATTTGCCAGTTTCTGATTTATTCCTTTGTATTCACCTAATTATCTATCTGCATGCCAAATTTGAACTTTCTAGGTCATCTGGAACAGGGTTAGAGTTTTGATCTATAGGTCAGTCAGTGATAAAAATGACGATTTTTGGACGTTAATATCTAAATAACCGTTGGAGATATGTTTATGAAATTTGGAGCACATATGTGTTTTGCAAGTTTCACTATATGAGCCAAATTTGACACATTTATGTAAAATCGTTTTTGAGTTATGAGGGGGTTAAAAGTGGCTCCAAATGGTTCGTGTAATATTACACACGGTGCTGCTCGCCAGTTCTGTTACTTGAACTTGGCTTGACACGCTACCGCGTGTCTAGATAACATAACGCTAAGACACATAGGAGCTGAGCAGTGACGATAAATTTGAAGCAAGTCGGATGAAAATGCGCTTTCAGCTCTTATCCTCGCTAACGTTGATCCATACACCAAAAGTATGTATTACAAAGATATCGTCTTCAAAAGATCTACAAAAACGTCCTCAATAGTATAAATCTATCCTACTAAATTCGGAACACAGTTAGTTTATAACCTGAATTAACACATAGGGTACTTTTTATTCCGGTAGTATGTTCCCGCGGGATATTTTCCGACCTCCACGCGGGTGAAGCCGCTGGCAAAAGCTAGTTAGTAAAATAAGTTTTTTTTTCTATCGAAAATCGAAATTAATCTACAATGTGTAGTTCCTCTTATATCCTACGTATCAGCCATTCGATCAAGCCAATTACTTATTGGCTACAAGTTCAGGAGTAGGGTTTCGTCTAGATTTGGATTAACATGCCACATTATATTTTAAGCTGGGTCTGACCTCGACCTTTGTCTGGGACGTTCTTCTATGTTACGAATTTACTAGTCATTGAGTTTATCGATCAGAAAGGACCTCAGGCAAAATTATATTGGGACCGTGTCTGTCTTCAAATACTAATGATGATACAAATATTTATAAAAGCCCATTTGTCTTTTATCTATACATCTATACAAATAAATAAAACTGAACTCTCTGTTTGTAATTTCAAATTAACAGCATTTCACTAAATGCATATGACAGTAAATACGGTACTTACACCAAAAAACATTTTTTTTAAACTTTTATCTGTCTGTCTGTTCCGGCTAATCTCTGAAATGGCTGGACCGATTTTAATGGAACTTTTATTGGCAGGTAGCTGATGTAATAAGGAGTAACTTAGGCTACTTTTATTTTAGAAAAAATCTTTTATTTTAGAAAAATACCTGCGTTAATTTCCGACTTCCACGCGGGCGAAGCCGCGGGCAAAAGCTAGTCTTACATAATATTATAAAGAGGAAAAATGTTATGTTTTGTATGTATGTTTGTAATGGGAAACTCGAAAATTTTTGAACTGATTTAAAAAAATATCTTTTACCTCTAAAAAGCTACATTATCACCAAGTAACATAGACTGTATTTTATCAGGAAAAAAAAACACAGTCGCTGTGAGTCAAGCGGACGAAGTCGCGGGTGAAGTGCTACTTAAGCTATAATTAAGAATTAATATATTGTAGAATCTTATTTTTTTCTCAATTGGTACAACTTTTCAGAAGCTCATTTATTTTATTTATATATTATTATACTTTACAATTGCTTGCTGCCCTTACAAAACACCAAAGCGCACAGCAAGCCAATAACATAAAATTTAAACTGAAACTTTTCATATACATTAAACTTATATATTTATTTTGTAGTTATTGTTATGCACAAATATGTCAGCATCCAGAAATACGTACAATATCGGAGTCTTTTTACTAGACATATTATACTGACCTACTTTTTAAAATTTTAAACAAATCTTGTAATTGCTGCCTCACGCTTTATGCTCATACGGATCCATGAGAAAAAACCGGCCAAGTGCGAGTCGGACTCGCGCACCGAGGGTTCCGTACAAACCTGTAGGTATTTTCGGTTTAAAAATATATATATTTTTTAATTTTTATATTTCAGTTGAGTGAATGTAAGGTAAATTGCGGTTTACGATTTATGACGTTTTAAAAAAAAACTACTCACTCGATCTCGTTCAAACCAATTTTTGTTGGTAGTTTACATGGTAATGTACATCATATATTTTTTTTAGTTTTATCGTTCTCTTATTTTAGAAGTTACGGAGGGGGGGACACACATTTTACCACTTTGGAAGTGTCTCTCGCGCAAACTATTCAGTTTAGAAAAAAATGATAATAGAAACCTCATTACCATTTTTGAAGACCTATTCATAGATACCCCACACGTATGGGTTTGATGAAAAAAAACATTTTTGAGTTTCAGTTCTATGTATGGGGAACCCCAAAATTTATTGTTTTTTTTTCTATTTTAGTGTGAAAATCTTAATGCGGTTCACAGAATACACCTACTTACCAAGTTTCAACAGCATAGCTCTTATAGTTTCGGAATAAAATGGCTGTGACATACGGACGGACAGACAGACAGACAGACAGACAGACAGACAGACAGACATGACGAATCTATAAGGGTTCCGTATTTTGCCATTTGGCAACGGAACCCTAAAAAGCGTGAATTTAAGTATGTATGGATGTCGTAAACTCTTTTACAATGTGTGTATATATAATATATTATATATTATATATATATATATATATATATATATATATATAATATATGAACATCATGTTTCTCTTTTTTTCATTTTCAGTTATATTTATCTATTGTGGTATTGAAATTTTATTGTAGGTGCATCGATTTACAAATAATTATATCACTAAAGTATGTAAATATTGAACACATTTAAAAACAGCAATGGTGGAGTTTCTTGCCCATTACGAATTTACTTTTAGAAGGAGCAACTAGAATCGATTCTATTTTAATGTAAATTGTGACGTTTAAAACTGCCTTTTATGAGCCTATTTGAAATAAATGCTTTGACTTTGTCATTTCTGAAATCAAATGTAAAAAATCATCATTTCAGCTGCAAAAACTTCTGCTAGTATCTAGTGGATTGTAATACTTAACCATCTTTTTACCAACTGCATAACTAATATGACTCTGAACGAATCTTTGCACTTCATCCAATTTATTACCCATTAATTCAGTTTCAATCGATTCGATTAACTGCAAATTATTGAACCCTATTATCCACACAAATTATACTTATATTACCAAAAATCGTTTGACAGCTCAAGATCTCAGAAGTCTGGCGTTGATTGAACCAATTAGATGGCATTTCAGACCAACGGTTCACATTTGTCAAAACTACTTAAAACGCCATTTCGTCTATAATTCCAGATTTAATCTAGATTTGAGCTACATCTAAAGAATTTACATGTTGTCAATCAACATAGGGATTTATTCTATTGAAGAATTGATTCAATCTTAAAGAGTTTTGGGAAGATTAAATTGTGGAGCGGACAATCTTTTGGTCTAAGAAATATCAGTACTAGGACACTAAGAAACATAAAGGACAATATCTTCACTACTCTAACACCGTCACGTCTTATTAAGAAGCTTATAAGGACACTGCCCACCACTTCGTCCGCGTTAAATATCTTGTTCCCCCGACCCTTCCCGTCGCGTCGAATCACCTACCCGTGCGATTTTCCCCGTTTTTGCAACATTTTACATTACTGCTCCGCTCTTCTTTGTTGTAGCGTGATGTTATATAGCCTATAGCCTTCCTCGATAAAAAGGCTACCCAACACAAAAGTAATTTTCAATTAAGACCAGTGGTTCCTGAGATTAGCGCGTTCAATCAATCAAACAAACAAACAAACTCTTCAGCTTTATAATATTATACTAGCTTTTGCCAGCGGCTTCGCCCGCATGGAGGTCGGAAATTATCCCGCGGGAACATACTACTGGGATAAAAAGTAGCCTATGTCCTTTCTCAGGCTCTAAACTATCTGTGTACCAGCGGCAAGGTGTAATTTTTTCTAAAAGAGAAGCCGATGCGAAGTCGGCTTTAACTTACTGACTCATCAATAAAGAATACTTACTATCATTCTAAAATTAATATAGGAATGTAATGAATTAAATTGAACAGCTGAAAACCGAATAAAATATGCAATATTCCTCTATCTCGTTCTCGCTGACGCATTTTCTATACCTGTCTCTGTCATAACCCGTTGTACAGCGGCTTGCTCTCGTACATATGAAGCGGTGCCACGTGACCTAAAGTGACATCATTACGGGATCGCTGTTGTATGAATGTTTAGTTCCCGATTATGACGTTTTGGCGGCGGGTTAATTTAGAACATTTCTCTTTTGTTGTAATACAAAGCTATAAATAACCTTTTTTGTTGTTTGAATGTTATGGTGAATTAAATACCCGTAGTGTAACTATATTTATTGACAATAGTAGCCACTATTTACATACTATTGTATTTTTAATAGTGATAGAGTTACCAATGCGAATCCCCGAAGGCAAGCCGGTAGGAATCGTGTTATATGGTGCCTTCGCCACTGCTGTGTACCAAATTTCATTTAAATCGGTTCAGTAGTTTTATCAGGAAAGCGAGACAGACAGACAGACAGAGTTACTTTTGCATTTATAATATTAGTGTGGATATATATTATAAATATATCAAAATATATAGTATAGATTATTGCAAAATCGAAAATTGATTTTAATTATAACTAGCTTTTGCCAGCGGCTTCGCCCGCCTATGTATAATTGTATAGGAATACTGTTTATATAAAAGGTAGGTTTGTACCTTCCGCTTGAATCACTCTGTCTATCGATGAAAACCGGATTAAAATCTGTTGCGGAGATTAAGGCGGTTCACCCACTAAAGATGCGTCCCGCCGCGGTGCGCGGAGCGACGTACTCGTATAACGCACGGGGCGCCTTCCCGCGCATTTCCGCGTCGGCAGTGTGTTGTGCTAGGCGTGATTTCTATATAAATTGAGATACTTGCATACAATGGTAAAATTATGACATATGCAAGCCCAGTCTGGGCACATGCTAAATCCCGATTCATCCATAGGATGCAGACTCTCCAGAACCGTTTTCTCCGTCAAGCCACAGGCGCGCCTTGGTTTGTTCGGAATATCAATCTTCATTTAGATATGAAACTCCCGACTATCCATCAGTATATAAAACGCGCTTCGAAGCGTTTCTTCGATAGGGCCGTAGCCCACCGCAACCCTCTGGTTGTGGCGGCAGCTACTTACACCCCCTCCCGTATCAGTAAAGTCCGCCGCTCGCGGCACGTTCTTACCGATCCTGACGATCCCACTACTCTCCTCCAGGAGAGTCTAAAAGAGACCAGTACAGCTAGATCAGCACACAAACACAAACCGTACCGACCTCGCCACCGAGGTCCGTCGTCGCGACCCCGACTTAATAGTCCCTCCCGACCCTTACAAGAGCCAGCCCGCGATGCTGCGCCGTTAGCTTTAAATTAGTCCCTAAATAATTTAACCCAGATCCAGCCAGTCCCTTGCTGTCCCCCTACCAGTGATTGCCTAAGCCAAGGTTCGTACTCCCCTCGGGGTAACCCTTAGAGCTTTCGCTTTAGTTTTTAAGTATAATAAGCCCCGGCTGGAGGCCTAAAAAGTTAACTTTTTAGAACTCGCCGGGACACAATCCGTTTAAGTAGTAAGAATCTTTTCAGGATTAACTACGAGATGCCCTACACAAAAAAACAATGGTAAAATCTGCCATCCCGCGCTACGCGACGGGGCGCGGTGCAGTGGGTGGAGTGCCTAAAAGATCTAAGCGCACACACACGAAATTCGACTTTATTTTGTACTTTGTGTACATTTGGGAATGGAATTATAAATACGAAAGACTTAGAACTTTTCTTAGTCACTGTAACATGAAAATATGTACAAAGTAGCGTTTAGAAGTACCTTGAAAAAAACATTAAGTATTTTTTTTGAATTATTGTTTGTAAGCGAAAAAAAATCCCACAATTCACATAACGGAACGTCGAATGCAAAACATGTCGGAGCCACATTTTTCTTTAAACCCCGTTGAAGGAAGATCTGAAATTTCCAAATTGCAGCGCGAGACTAAAGCCATTTTTGACCGCATTTACACCGCAGCGTAACAGCACTGGTAATCAACTACATCATTATACTAAAACTAAACCTTTTAGTGATATTAGAAAGCGTTTATAGATAGTTTCATGACCAAAAATATTACTATCAGTAGTGTTTCGGTCTATATATTGTAGTTACTGCAATACTATAATATTAGATTTGAGGAATTTGAAAACCAATAATGGATTCATTTTACTGGATTATTTTACTGTTCACGTGACCAGCGGGCTGGCTTATTTTTGGGCACTTTTCCTGTTGACAACGATGTCAACGAATTCTTTTTTGCCTTTTGATTCTTTCCATTTTTAAATACTTGTACATACATGTCATTAGACTTAGCTTTAAAATTATATTTCTTTTTACCTGTAGTAATGAATGTTAATATGTTCATCAAATTATTGGTACCTACTATCAATCATTTTAGTATCTAAAAGGAATCCCAACACATACCACTATCTTAAACTGCCCTTTTCCTCGCTCATGCAATGAAATTATGACTCCACGTTGCCTAACATAGCGAATATTACTGATGACAATAACAAAACATAAAAGAAAACGCTAAATATTCCATTGTTTAAATTTTAATTTTGTGGACGTTTGTTTGGGACATGGTGTAAGTGGCCCAGCACCGGATATCCTAACATCAAGTATGATTTCAAATAGAACTTTGTTTGTATATTACATTCCTTTTTGAAACTATATAAAAACATTTTCTACATCAAAAAGAAAAAACCGGCCAAGTGCGAGTCGGACTCGCGCATCGAGGGTTCCGTACAAACCTGTAGGTATAAGTAAAAGTATTTTTATTATTTGATGTAACTAAAAATTTACGGTTTTCGCAATTTTTCCTTTATCTTATATTTGCTTCGTACCAAATTTCGAAATTTTAGATCAACGGGAAGTACCCTTTATGTTTTGATTCCCTTGCGAGTTTCGAAAATTTGCGGCATAAACATATCATTGATTGCGTTATCTAGAAGTTTAATTTTTTCACAGCTCTAAGGTACAATAGACTTGACTGTTTGATATCAATTTCAGCTTGATACCTCCACGCGTTCCTGAGAAAAAGGGTCTTCATAGACGGACGGACGGACAACAAAGTCATCCTATAAGGGTTCCGCTTTTTCCTTTTGAGGTGCGGTACCCCAAAAACACAAAAAAAAAGCTTTTCAAATCCAACTACCAACTCACTACACTGGCAAAACACTTTAACTTCCTACAGAACATTAAAAACTCCATACAAACTGAAGCATTACCATAGATAAAATGAAACTAGTAAACTGTTGTGAGATAGGACAGGCAAGTGACACTATACGGAATGGTGTTCATCAAAAGATAGCAATGAATGAAATGCTTTCACTGCGCGCCGGATGGACCAGCACACTAACTGTGGTGGATGGTTTCATGCAATAGTATAGCAGGAATTTTTATTTTTGTGACACAAAGTCGTGTTTTACACGAACTAAGTATTTAGTAAAAACTAAATAACCTATAATATAGAGCCGAAGGAAAATTAAAAAAAAAAACTAACGGTTAGTTGCATTAGATTAGATGATTCATTGACAAAAACAATGAAAGAGAAATATTATTAAATCAGGAAAAAATCAAGACAGTATGGACAATCTCAAATCGCAAACAACGAATAATCATAGTAAGGATTGTTTAATGTCTACGTTTTCTTTGTTATAGGATAGGTTAGGGACATTTAAGATTTAATATCAATTTTAGATTCTTATTTATTAATAACTCCTATGGATTTTTTTTTTATAAACCTTGATAAATATTATATTTAGTTAAACTTTACTTACTTTTCACTTAAGTTCTGAAACTTTGCTCCGGGCAAATTCAAGAGATCTTGAACTACTGTGTAACTAACAATACACTACAGTGTGAGAACCTTGGTATGGTGCTAACATAGTGCGGCCTTCAGGCATTCAGAGCGAAGCGCTTGCTACCAGCTATTTCTGTACGCCTGGTACATGCGATCACTTACCCGGTCACATTTTCAGCTTCAAGAAATGTGAATATTTTCAGCATAATTATGACTGAAAGTCACTAGAATGTTTTCTGAAAGAATAGATGAAATTGTTATTATAGCGGCTCCCGGCCACCGTTAGGCGCGGGCTTGCAGGCGGTGAGTAGTGGGTAGCTCGCCGTCCCGTATGGACCAGGCCCGGGTCGACGGCGTGTTGTGTTCCACGCACGCCTCAAAGAGATGTCGGCTCATTTTGAACAGGTCCGCAAGGATCGATGCCTGCCAGGGTCCTGAATTTGTTTGAAAGAGTTTCCGTGGCACTGGCACAGGCAACTGAGGGAACACGTGACACGCCCTTCCGCTCCACCCAGAGTGGGAGATGTCATTTGATGATCTCCCATCCACAAAAAGAGGGTCAGGAAGGCATTCATGCTGTTTGTTGAAAACATATTTAAGCAAGGCCATAATTATCAATTACCCAACAAAACATGATCAAGTCATGCAAAACAGTTTCTAACCACTTGACACATCGCACAATATCGCTTGATCAAACAGCATCCTCTTCAGAGATATTTGAAGCGTTCACAGATGATGTTCTGCTAATTAATTACAATTTACATCTAACGAGCACTTATGACGGCTTTGATCATTGATATTTAATATCGTTGGCGCAAAAACATCTAACGTTTGGGCTCGATCACAATTTCTTGAAGAGACTTTGGGATATTGATTTTGTCATTTGATGTGAAGATTAGGTACCTAATTTTCTAATTGTTTATTTATAGGTTCTAAAATGTGTTTTTAACCTTTGGTAGATTGTGGAATTTTAAATTTAAATAAATCACACATTCTTTTCTATGCAACTAATAACTAAGGGGACAGCCGGAGGCTTTAAATAAACACAAGATTATTTTAATAAAGGTTTTAATTAGGTATGTAAACGTTACAGTCTAAAGTTATTCTAATTTCTAATTCAATTCGTGAGTAAATAATTATCTAAGCGATTGCTAAACGTGGACGACTTTAGCAGATTTGAAAGTAGGTCACAGTTCGGCATCACTCGTTGATTCAGCAAAATAGTGTATTGAAGGTTTATATAAAAACGTCTAATTTATGTAATAACCGTTTATTTCGCTATTCAGCTGATTTGGTGTAGGCAGGGCACGTAACAAACTCATGCATGAGTAGCCAAGCGTGGAATATATTCTCAGCAAGTTTGACATTGCCATTACTATAGTTAATACACGCAGTCAAGGCTCACATTTTAAAATAGATAACTGGCTTTAAAACTACCAATGATACCTTTTGTCGAAACGGGTAAGTGATTAGAAAAATTAAACTAAAACCAAAGACGTCCACTGCAGGAAATAGGTCTCCCCGAAACATCACCACATTGACCAGTTCTGTGTTTTTCTCAATCAGGATCTCGGAGCCTTCACGAGGTCATCGGTACACATAGTGCGACGCGAGACTGGTTGAAAAAATCATCTTTCTTTATTGATACATGTATCCCTCAAACTGGAAATAGCTCCATTTTTATTATAAAGCAAAATAATACACAGAAAGCTGGTCTCGTCGCCACTTTGACTAGCTTCCCCTTTTAAGTTTATTCTTATTTTATCAGTCCAAGCATGCATCGAGACGTATAAAACTATACACGGCTTGTTGCTTGAACTGGAATCCTTTGACGACCTGCAAACGGCAATCTGTCCACTGAATCGTATACGTGAATGCGCATTGGTTGAGTACCTACTTACTTTCTTCTTATCTTTTTATGGTGCCGACAGTAAAAAATAGCATCATCTTGTTTCTTCCTGTGGGTGTCGTGAAAGGCGACTAATGGACTTACTAGAGAATGGGCAGCAGCGTTCTCTATGCATTTTATCACCATAGTGTAATCACCAACCCACCTGCCAAGCGTGGCGATTACGACAAATCCCCCAAATTGGGTGAGACGTATGTCCAGTGTTGGAAGTTACGTCTGAAATTATGATGTTTTAATTATAAAGGTATTTAAGCGCCTGTTTGGGTCTTTTTGTCGAATCTACGACCTATATAAAACTCGTAAGTTGCGGCCATTACCACTAGGCCACCACTGCTCTATGCAATATCCCTGCCATCTCGTATAAACACCCGGCTATTGTGTATATTGTACAAAGCATCGTGTGTTTAAATATTTAGCTTTTTGAGCATTTAGCTA
Source organism: Aporophyla lueneburgensis (assembly GCA_932294355.1). Lineage (NCBI taxonomy): Eukaryota > Metazoa > Arthropoda > Insecta > Lepidoptera > Noctuidae > Aporophyla > Aporophyla lueneburgensis. The sequence goes on along the minus strand of OW028737.1, from coordinate 30,774,216 downwards.
TGTCAACGCAGTAACATCTAGAATTTTGAAATGAAAGGTATCGTGACTCTATAAAGCTCTAATAAAATATAATATAGGCAAAACTCTGCCCAACCCTTTGGGGAGGCAAGGCGTGATGTTGTACAATGTGTAAACAAATAAGATTCCTTTTAAAGTCGCGATGACTTTGCTTTAAAAGGAATCTTCAATTTTGTATTTTCAATTCGAATAATTAAATAAATACCTATGAAGGAAAAACATCCAAAAAACCTCCAAGTTAAATTATAAAATTAAAAATATTATAAATTATTTAACGATCGTAATGTTACTGTTACAGAAGTAATATTATTATTGTGCGTCCATTGCGTTTGGTCATGATTGGTAATTTGGTATATTGGTTAAGTAATCAACTTTGATTACTTTTTTGTGTGGGCGAGTTCCGCTCGTTATTATTGAATAGGAAGTAATATCCTGAAGATATTATTAGATAGATATTCGGCTATGTAATTATGTGTCTATTACCTACACATTAAGAAGAAAGAGAGTTTTGGTGTCACGTATTTTTGGAAGCGATCATACATGTAAGCATATACATCATTTGAAATAGCTACACGGCTTTACTTTTTTATTAAGCCGCACAAAGAAGAAATAAAATTTTTGATTAAACATACATACACTTACGCTTTTTTCCGATTGCGAGTATCCGTCTATTCTGAAGAACTTCACCAATAAGGTCACTATGTTTAATGAAATTTGCTATTTAACGGCAATTATTTGCAAAATCTTAACACAAAACCTGGGACGCGGGCTATGGAGCTACCATATTCACCAGATTACGATATTTCTGTAATTATGCTATCCGGAAGCATTTTGTTAGTAGTGGTTTTATACTATTCAAGATATTTATAACCCCTTTTTAATGGCATATGGCGAGTTTTCAATTATTGCGGTGATGACTCGTTTTGTTTCATCAAATTTTGATCAAATCTGTATTGTATTGTTTTTCTTGTGAAGCTTTTATCTTAATTTGACCGAGATCTATCTTTAGAGAGTATTTGTACGAACGTTTGCAAAATTCAAGTGCGACACCCAAATTACATGGAGTCCTGCCATTTAATTTTTTAGTGAAATCGTAGAATAGAATAGGTCTTTATTTGTTTAGAATGTAGGTACATACAAATAAGTTGTTAAATTAAATAATGGGATCCATGTACATTCTGCCGGCCTCCCTAATTAGACTTACATTATTAGACTTACATTCTGCCGTAATATAGCATGCAAATGTCATACAAAGTAGAGAAAAAAAAATATTACAAAACATTATACAATGACAATCATAGAACGGCCTGAGTAATGGCCCTAATGGGGTAAGGATCTTTGCAGGATGGCTACTAACAAGTGGATGAGAGTAGCCGCATTCCTAATAATCGCTCGCGATTGGAGTGCCCTATATGCAGCAGTTGACCGCTACAGGTTCATTATGTATGCTTTTTTAACTAACCAAAAGTTTCTCACTATTAAGCAAAGCCTATATTACGTTTTCATAGTTGTTCTTTTCCAGCAACACCTCATACCCGTTGTTGCGAAACATATTCTGGTTAACACATCACCTCTTTTTAGGCCGGCCTTGATGGTATTGTCCATCATCAATAGGTAGGTACTCTTGCCCAGCAGTGATTATGTCAGCAGCTGAAATCTCATATTTTAATAAATAAAAATAAAGGATCTAATAAAGAGTATCTATAACCTAAAAAAAACCAATAATACACAGGACCAATACCATCTCCCAAAACAGTCGAGACCCTAAGGCAACAGCTGTTACAAAAACGGTTCCTTTTTACCTACAAAAAAATATTCCTTTAGAAATACTAAGTTTTTATCCAACGTAGAAAGAGCAGGCAATCAGCATAATGTCAGCATTAGTAGGGAATCGCGTGTGTCTGACCAAATGTGAGCATTGACCCAATTTCTCTTAGAAGTATTATTATAAGAGATTTTTTTGTTTGTATATCGTCTAGCAGGGGTGGTGAATCTTTTTTTAAGTGGTTTACACTGGGTTAAGATTGAAGAACTAATTGTTAGGGAGAATCGTAGAAATCCCATAGAAATTAATGCCCGAGGTGGAGTGTAGACACATCCATGGATGGTTACAGCTTCCTTGTTTACCAGGAAAGATAAAGCTTGAATAATTGCTTGAATGTGTTGATATACATAGCTTACTATCGATTTTATGTTTAAAGTTACAAAGTGTAGTTCTGTGTGGAGCCGGAAGTCAAGAATTGCACAATCCCATCTTTCACGTGGGTGTCGTAAAAGGCGACTAAACTAAGAGACTTACTAGAGAATGGGTTGCGATGGGCAACACGCTGTAAGGCGTGGTGATTATGGCAAGCTCCCCAAATTGGGGGAGGCTTTTGTCCAGCCGTGGACGTTATTTGGCTGAAATGATGAAGCTAGATTGTAAAGTTGAATTAAAAATAGTTTGACCCCTTTTAGGACAAAAACAAGAGGTAGAATGTTAAAACGTTTACAATGATTTAGTTTACCATTCATTGTTCCCATTCAAACAAAACAATACAATTATTAACCTTGTATCAAATTACTGACCAATTATTCTAAAAGGGCAAACTACCTATTCCCGTTATCGTTAATTTAATCTAAAACATTGATATTTATACAATGACTAGCGATCCTTCCTTGCTTTACATGGTTTCTATGAATTGAAGCATGTTTTTTTTTTTTAATATAGAAGCAAAATAAAGATAGCAATTTTTTTCGTTGAGTCACGCACAGGAAATACAAACAATATAAATACATACATTAAAACTTTAAGTAAGAAATAATAAAATAGTGAAAACAATATAAAAATAAAAGAAAAAAATCTGTGCGAGCCTAAAAAGGCTCCTATCTCAGCATACAAGCGAATAATATACGTTTAATATTGAATTATTAAACAAAAAAATTCGCCACTTTTTTTAAATATCCGCTGCGTAATTTTGAAAAAAACCGGCCAAGTGCGAGTCGGACTCGCGCACCGAGGGTTCCGTACAAACCTGTAGGTATTTTCGGTTTAAAAATATATATTTTTTTTTTAATTTTTATATTTCAGTTGATTGAATGTAAGGTAAATTGCGGTTTACGATTTATGACGTTTTAAAAAAAAACTACTCACTCGATCTCGTTCAAACCAATTTTCGTTGGTAGTTTACATGGTAATGTACATCATATATTTTTTTTAGTTTTGTCATTCTCTTATTTTAGAAGTTACGGGGGGGGGACACACATTTTACCACTTTGGAAGTGTCTCTCGCGCAAACTATTCAGTTTAGAAAAAAATGATATTAGAAACCTCATTACCATTTTTGAAGACCTATTCATAGATACCCCACACGTATGGGTTTGATGAAAAAAAACATTTTTGAGTTTCAGTTCTATGTATGGGGAACCCCAAAATTTATTGTTTTTTTTTTTCTATTTTAGTGTGAAAATCTTAATGCGGTTTACAGAATACACCTACTTACCAAGTTTCAACAGCATAGCTCTTATAGTTTCGGAATAAAATGGCTGTGACATACGGACGGACAGACAGACAGACAGACAGACAGACATGACGAATCTATAAGGGTTCCGTTTTTTGCCATTTGGCAACGGAACCCTAATAACGCGGTCATAGAAAGTCACGTATGTGACTTTTATTTATAATATGTATCTCTAAACATATAAGAAGTCTTTATCCGTTTTATATATCACATTAGTTCTGGTGACTCCGCCAAAGGTTGACCTTCCCTAACTTGAGCGAATGTGATTGGGTAATCTGTGTAGGGTATGTAAAAGGCTATCAGATTTGATAGAGGAAGTAAATGTATGAATCTTGTAACATTTGAGTATTGAGGAAAACTGAGCCTGGATGCAAATATCGTAGTATTTTGTATTTGTGTGGTAAGTAGAGGAGGCAGTTTGCTATTGTTAAGAGGAATTCATTAATGGCTTGTATTGTGTGTTGTTTGTTGACAATAGATTTTCGTTTGTATTCAGTCCTTTTTTCGGGACATTCGAAATTGCCGCTTAAATTTTTTGTGCTTTGGTTTGGTGATGAGATGATTTTTCATTATAACATACGTATACACTTAAAAGTGTACACATTTCTTTGTTTTCTATTGGCTCAGGATCGAGTTGAATGGAAAATATAAAAGAAGGAATATGCTCTGCAGTTAAAGAGTAAAGGCTAATAATATAGTTTAAAGTACATTTAAGTAGAGACCAGTGGTGGCCAATAATGTCGGCCCCGACTTATGAGTCGAAAATTAGTTAAGATCATGGGTTTAAACCCAGATAGGTGTTTTACTCTGTGAAAATTATTTCATCACCACTGCTCTCAAAACGGGAGTAAAACATCGCGAGGAAGCCGGCGACTCTTAATACCTAAGATTCGAAGATATGTGCCAGCTACCAACCCGCACTGGACGCACGTGGTTGATTACGGCTATCTCCCTTTCACAGAGAGGGGGCTGGTGTCCCAGCAGTGGGAACAAAATAGGCTGATTATGATATACTCAAAGTCCTTACCTTAAATTATTGTTATGATTTTAATTTTTTGTATTTTGCAACCTAATGATTACTAAACGGGCGCTTTTTGCCCAGACTTAGCCCTCGCATCTCCGGATTTGCCCATTTCGACATTCTTGTTTCGTATGTACAATTTAATCCAGCTCAGAGGATTAAATTTTACATTTTACAGCGCTGCGTAAATTTTATATAAAGGCTTGTCTAATCTTTGTGTAGAATAACATGTGTTTTGAGTTACGAGTGCTTTGTACGTAATTATATTTTTGTTATTGTTTTTAGTACCGGCATTTTGTTTAAACTGTTAACTGTTGGTAATAAAAAAGATTAATTTACTCACAGAAAAACATTTTTTACTAGTCTGTATATCCCGTTGTAGTGCAGAGGTTGAGGTTTCTTAAATGATAAAATCCTGCACAACATTGAGTTATGCAGTCTTGTATGGTGACCCCTTTAATTTTTAATATTGTTTCTATTTTTATTGTTTGTTAGTATATCGTCAACTGGTATACACATTATGTGTAAATGTCAATTGTCTACCCATTACGGATCATGAGACACAGTCCGTTGACAGACAGAAGGACGGAATAGAATCCCGTTTTTCACTTTTTTGGTATAGAACCCTTAAAAGGAGATTCTGCATTCAGCAGGATTTTTCAAATATTTTTTTCCATATGTATAACATACGATACGATTTTAGCGAGGTAAAATAATTATTCCACTGTTTTTTTTTAAGAAGCAGGTCACAAATACCACCTACAGTAATTACCCACAAATTACAAATACAAAACGCCCTACTTTTCACCACACACCCATAAACATAAACATATAAAATAATGTTCCATTTTTGCGCCACTCAGCGATAACCTCACCCATCCTGTTTGACAAATGCGTTCGCACCGCACATTACAATGTTATAGCGAACGCCCTCGTATGTATAGCATAGCTCTTAACCGCACTTCAATGAGTGCAATTTGTATCTGCTTTTGGTAATGGGATGAGCAGAATTGTAAGTGCTTGAAATTATATTGGGTACTTGTAGTGTGAAAAAATATGTGAGAGCTAGGTCATTAGGTTTTAGGCAATCTGGAGTGTCAAAGTGGAATCATTTGTTTCAAGTAGGCCATAAAAAAGCACGTTTGAACATCAAAACATACTTGAAAATAAAATTGATTCAAGATGCCTCTTCGTATGAAAAATAATGGGCAAAAGTATGAAGGTTTTAATGCATTACAATATTTAGTGCACGTTATTATATTACAAGAGAAGACGGATCAAGAATTTCTTTATAACCTACTTATGGAGCAGAAAAAGGTTGATTTGATGATTTTCATCAATATCACCTTTTGACAGCAACGTAAAACCCAGGTTCGCATAGATAACATATAATGTAACAAAAAGGTAATGGAATAAAAAGAAAAACAGCATTCGATAAGCGAAGGTCAATACCTGAAATTGATCAGCTGTCAATGTAATTTTTCATGGAAAATTGTTTTTTTACGAATTTAAAGAAACCAAGACATAAAAGTCGTTTTGATCCTCGGCTGACGTTTGTCAGTGTCACTTAAAGTTTTGAACAAAGGTGGAATGAAAAAATAATATTTCATTGTTTTTAAAAGCAAAGTATTACCAGCTGATTTTATTTAACCTACCATTACCATACATACGTATGAATACATTCATATAGGGTCAGCGTAGGGACAACGTGTCCCACTGCTTGGCAAAGATCTGCCCTAAATCTTTCCAGGAACTTCTTTCCCGCGCCACCTAGAAACAGCACTCGTTGTTCATGTCCAGATCATCTCGCCACCACATAAAAAACATACCATCATAACAACACGCCTTGGTTCCCCGAAGGGTTGGGCGGAGGTGTTACAATAGTACACCCACATTTTGGCTGCTATGTTTAAGTCCCATGTAATAGGGGGCGTGCCTATTGCCATCAACCGGGCACAAATCCAGACTCCGGGATGCTACTGAGAAATTCCAGATGGAAAAACCCAATACCACTTTGCCCGACCTGGGAATCGAACCCAGGACGTCAAGCTTAGCAGTAGCGCTTGCTACCACTAGACCAACGAGGCAGTCAAAAAACAATCCCCTAATCTGATTAAACCGACAGAAATCATAAACCTTACTATTCGTTAATTCAACCAACAAAATAAGAGAAGGTTTTATTTTGAACTTGTGTTCGATAAATTCGTACGCGGCCCCCATTACAATGTTATAGCACGGTGCTCTTCTTAACCACACTCAAATGAGTGCAATTTGTACCAAGCTCGGTTTTTGTTAAGTGTAAACAATCATTGCACTGACATTACTCAAAGCGGTTAACGACTGGTTGTAAATAATTCAGTGATTTAGCAAGTTTATTTCTACAAAAAAAAATGGATTAGTAAAACTTCAACTGGTTTCCATGAATTTAAGAAATTAAAGGTGTGTTTATCAAATAGAAGAGCAGTGGTGGTAACGGCCAAGACTTACGAGTTGCAGCTCGTGGGTTCAAAGCCTGGCAGGCGCTTAGCTGTGTGTAAATTATTTCATTACCACTGCTCCCGAAACGGGGGAGGAAAACGTCGTTAGGAAATCAATTGTCTAACAACTAAAAAAACGAAGATATGAGACATCCAACATTGGGGCCTGGTGATGAATTACCAGCAGCCTCTGTACCAGCAGTGAGATATTATCATTACCAGTACCAACACTGATTATGCTACCAACCCAGGCATATGATCAACTTTAAGTCGTTCGTGGTACGAGTTCCAACTGACCATCTACAGACCTACTTGAGAGAAGACTTTTGGCCGAAAGGTGTCGTATATCGACGTTTCCAAGGACGGTTACGTGACACCACGCAGCGAAACACGACGACGTCTTCATTACGTGTATTATGATAGTTTTAGTTTAGTTTTGTTTATAGAATATTTATTAGTTTATTGTTATTGTTCTTATGTTATTTATGTATTGTTTTTATGGGCCTTAGTAGCCTGAAATAAAGGATTGTATAAATTAAAGTTGATTTTCGTGTTTGTGTTCGCATTGTTCTTTTTCTGTCTGCAACTGATTTTAGTGCAATTTTCAACATCATTTGGATAATTTATTTCGGAAAGTGTATGTGTTGAATACATTATTAAGAAACTTACATTTAATAATAAAATATCGATGTTTTGTCCGACCATGAAACCGTGTGAAGCAGGATCTGGTCTAGTCTTTGGTTTTGATTATATTTTATCCCATCAAATAATTTTAAAACTAAATGCTTTTTTGATACAAAGAGCAATGCAGGAAGTGAAATTTTCATCACACATTTCTGTATATGTCTACTCTCAATAAAACTGTGGCGGCTTCCACACCGCTACATGTGAATTTTGACGTCCTGCTAAATCCTGCATCACGCAAATATACAACGACCTGACATTAATCATCAGGCATAATAACCGTTTTTTCGGGAGAATCTTCCTTTTGTATAGCAGGTGAGTACACTTTACACTCTGTTTGTCATGCTTGTTTAAAAATCAATAAGCAAAAGTCATTTATTGAAATTAGGCTAAGAATCAGCACTTTTCGAACATCAAAATTACTATAGATACTCCCTAAAAACGCCCTAACTTCACCTAGTACTTAAGCTAAGAACTGCAAGCAATCCTTTAATTGTAATAACGATTGAAGTAAGTAGATGTATAAATAGGTATAGATATCTCGCTTGGCGTATACGTCCCCACCGCACATTACAATGTTATACCACAGCGTTCCTCTGAACCGCACAGGAATGACTACAATTTGTATCTGCTAATTTTGCCTGATGCGAGCAGAATTGTAAGTGATTAAAACAATGTTGTTGTCTGACAAAGCCACAATGGATGTACGGCTCTTTTTGTGAGGAACATGACAACTTAGATCACCATGCTTGGTCAATGCATGGTCTAACACTGTGACTAATAACAATAATTATTATTAGTACGTACTATATTTCATTTAATATAAATGCACTGCTAGGGTACCTTTGGTGCCGCCATGGGATCTGGAGGCAAAGGTCCTCGCGCACATGTGGGAGTGGCGCGAGGAGGCGAAACGCCGGGGTAAAACTCCGCTGCCGCAACAAATCGCGGCACGGCGGACAGAGCTCCGGTGTGATCTCATGGCGACATGGCGGGTACGATTGTTGCAACCCAGTGCTGGGTACGCCACAATTGCGGCGGTAAGTCCCCTCTTTGAGGAGTGGATAGAGAGGCGCCACGGCGTCCTCACCTTCCGCCTGACGCAGGTTCTCACCGGGCATGGGTGCTTCGGTGGGTTCCTGTTCAGGATAAAGCGGGAGGATACGTCCGGGTGTTTCCATTGCGAGGATCGTCTGGAGGACACGGTGGAGCATACGGTGGAGGTGTGCCCAGCCTGGGCGGAGCACCGCCGTGTCCTCGTGGAGGCGATCGGCGGCGGCGACCTCTCGCGTCCGGCCCTGGTGCGAGCCATGGTACGGAGCGAGAGGGAATGGGAAGCCGTCACCTCCTTCTGCAAAGCAGTAATGCTCGCGAAGGAGGAGGTGGGGCGCGTGAGGGAGTGGCAGTCTCTGCGCCCTCACGTCCTTAGCCGCCGCAAGAGGAGACGCCCCGGGCGTCGGGAGTCAATAGCGGACTCCCGGCCACCGTAGGCGCGAGCTTGCGGGTGGCGAGCAATGGGTAGCTCACCGCCCGGTAAGGACCAAGCTCGGGTCGACGGCGCGCAGTGTACCACGCACGCCTCAAAGAGATGTCAGCAGCAGTGTAGGGGTCTACTAGGACCGATGCCTGCCGGGGTCGCGTGATTGTTCGAAAGAGATACCGTGACCCTGGCACATGGGCAGCTGATGGAACACGGGTGGGTTTTAGTCAGTAAAAGTCTGACACGCCCTCCCGCTCCGCCCAGAGCGGGAGAAGTCATTTGATGATTTCCCATCCTGAAAAAAAAAAAGGGTACCTTTGGTAACTTAGATTATTATCAGTCGCATACTAAGTAATAACCTCCTTTAAGAACTGTAGTGGCCCAGTGGTAACGGCTGCGGCAAGTTGTAGGCCGTGGATTCGAACCCTGAAAGGCGTTTTACATTGAAAAAATTATTTCATCATCACTGCTTTTAAAAATGTTTGAGCAAAACACTGTGACATCTACTAACCTGCATTGGGTCCGCGTAGATTACTACCCACTCCCTCTTGCAGGTGAGAGGCCTGTGTTCTAGCAGGGGAAACATTATAGTCTAAAATCCTCCTTCCATTATTTATATTTCTTATGGCTGCCATGCTGTTTTCTGGTATTTTCCGATCTTTCTCGAAACTATGATAATCATATCGTTATTTTTACCTGGGCCATCCACTTCAATTCTTCTAATCATTCAGCATCCATGTGATGTTATTTTGGGTGGTTTAAGGCAAAGGAATAAAAGCCGCACCGGTTGTTCAATCTGGTTAAGCTACGCTCGCCGCGGTTAATCTGTGGATAGGTGACCATTCGCACCTCGGATAGCACGTTAAGCCGCTAGTAACTGCTATCATTAGTGGCTCTTTGGCTGTCGATACGAGATACTAAATGATTACCAGTCTTATCAAGGGCTATTATCATATTACCCAATTACTGGGCTGTGGAGGTCAGAAGCTGACCTCAACATTTGTAGTTAAGAAAAAGTAAGGCAGATGACAATGATATTACTTTTGAAATAATCATCTGAAAGTTAGACAGGTTTAGAACTTTTGAACGTCTATCGAGCAACAAAATTAACCGTAAGTAAAATTATTATGAAAATTTTCCGTTCAAGAAAAATCCCAAAATCATAATACGCCGTCTTTCTTGAGTACATTTGACAAATGTGTTCACTCGCACACATTTCATCGTAATGGCGCGGTGTTGCTCCAACCTCACTGGAATTAGTGCTATTTGTTACTTCTTGTGGCAATTGGGGTGGGTAGCGATAAAAGTGGTTGAAGTAATTGTAGTGTTTAAGGTAATAGTGATCTGTTATGGAGTGGTGGCAGGTGTAACATTTTGAAATCTATATATATCTATGTATATAAAATTCAAAGTCCTGAGTGACTGACTGACTGACTGATATATCAACGCACAGCCGAAACCGCTGGACTTAGAGACATGAAATTTGGAGGGTGTGTTCTTTGTAAAGAGTAGGTATCCACTAAGGAAGGATTTTTTAAATTCCATTCCTAAGAGGGTGAAATGGGGGTTAAACTTGTGAATTTTTCAACATCCACGCGGGCGAAGCCGTGCGTAGAAGCTAGTCTTTAATAATTGGCTTAGACACAGTGATACAAAAATATGCAAAAGCTCATCAACACAGACTTCATCATCACTTGCATGTCGAGGCGATCCAACTCCTTGACAACATTGAATTAGTGCGAAGTCTAAAAAAAACAACCGACTTCCTTAAAAAAACACTACAAAGTCAAAAATAACTTTAATTTCGAAAGTCGGTGTCTTAGGTTCTGTATTTAAGGTTTTTGCCACCGACTTCCGAATTTAAAGTTTTTTTTGACTTTGTAGTGTTTTTTTTAAGGAAGTCGGTTGTTTTATTTTGTAAAAAGTTTTTATTTTTAACTTTTTAGTTGTGGTAGATACTCCGCACTAATCTAATCGCGTTATTGGTTCATTTGTCGCGGAAATACGTAATGCAAATTTAAGACTTATATGGTTTTCACATGGACCCCATTGTCCCAATAAAACCAACCAAGGGACCATTCGGGAAGCACCAGCTTTCACATAAAAAAAGAATCATCAAAATCGGTTCACCCAGTCAAAAGATACGAGGTAACAAACATAAAAAAAAAATACAGTCGAATTGATAACCTCCTCCTTTTTTTGAAGTCGGTTAAAAAGGGTTAAGCCCTTTGAGTTAGTTTAGTAAGTGAACTCAAACTGCAGTAAAAATCCGAAAGAAGTGTCTTCACCTTAACTTATAGTGAATAAGAAAGACATTATTGGACGATCACTTAGTTTTATAGTTTCTTAATATATTTAAATTTCTGATTAGCTAATAGGCTAGATTGTAATGTGAATAAGGTATAATCAAATGTGATATTTCATAAAGTAGTAGTAATTGGCTTGATTTAATTTTTACAGAGCATTTTCGATTAATATATCTGGCAGATTTATTTACGTTTTTCTGGAAGCTTCACCAAACAGCGTTGTTGTTTAAAACCTTTTTGGTACAGCAAATGTAGTAAAGCGAAACAATGGATGACTTTTGCCTTTTTGCCAACTTAAAAAACATTTTAACAAAAAAACAATTTTAATATCTCGCAGACCATCTCTTTCACTTCAAGCTTTTGAAAAGCAAAAAAAAATGGATAAAAGACTAGGATTAACTTAACAATGAAGTATAAACAGCTGTTTACAATATTCAGCTTCTGAAACATTCATTAAATTATAATATTCAAAACGAGGCAAAGGAAATTTAGCTAGTCGCCGGCAAGATACTCCATTATGAGATGCACGCTATACATACTTCCTTGGAGTTTTAAAGCGATGTATGTCGTCAAGTGACTTGGATACTGCCTTAAATATTTTATGCAGTGGAGCTTGTGAGTAGTACATCTTGTTTCAAGCATTTTATTTTTGAAGCAATTTTTGGTGTGTGTTTATTGTTACATATGTTATAAAAGCCTATCGTTTTGTGCTCAAAAAAAACTTTTACATTATATTCTGGAAAATTAATATCTGTCTACAGTTTTGGCACTATAATTTTGTTGATGATCATTAAGTAGCTGATCAAAACAGTCTAAGACTCAATTATACGTGTGGGCAGAAAACTATAAGTCACAAATGCACTTTTTTCTTAACTACCTACATACTAACATTCTGTACTAGTTTAAACTAGCATTTAGAACTAATTTCAACGCTACGAGCGTGCTACGCCAAAAAGACTTAATTTCGTAGCAGCTACGATACGCGTAGCAGCGCTACGTGTATTCTGTAGCGCAAAACTCACGAAACAGATACAAAAGTTCCTCTCTACATGCCTTATGAAAACGCATATAGTCATATACATACTTCATGTAAAGTGAGTATAAGCGCACTTACGACTGGTATTTCGTTTGAGATTGCCGTACGTACGCATCTGTGTGTTTGTGCATATATTTGCTTGTTCTATGAAGCTGACCTTCTGTATATTTAATTTTATGTTGAAGTTTTGGAGCAAGAAAGTATTTTAATTACCTAGATGTAGGATATCTTACAAGGATGTTTTAAGACTTGAGAGATACGGCTTTTTCAAGTTTCTTTGAGAGTACATTGAATATAATCTTCATCTCGTCTTTTCTTAGAATATTCCTTGGAGACGCGTATTTACAAAGGTTGTGTATTTGAAGGAAGCAATACCTACCTTTATTTTATAAAAGGTAGAAGAATAAAAACTTTTTTATGACGCATCTTGGGAAAAGTCCCTAGATCTGCCCAAGACTGCTTAGCATGTAGAAAGGAAAGGCCTCGATATCTGAGCGTTAGTGGATAAATGGCAATGGCCCAAAACTAATGAAACTGTAACACAATTGATAAAATGAAATGTGTTAACTCCTGTAATAATTCTTCAAGCAACATTCATCATCTGTCTAGCTTTTTCCCAACTATATTGGCGTCAGCATCCAGTCTAACCGGAACGGTTAAGTACCAGTATTTTCCATTTTTTTTTTTTTTTTTTTTCAGGATGGGAAATCATCAAATGACTTCTCCCGCTCTGGGCGGAGCGGGAGGGCGTGTCAGACTTTTACTGACTAAAACCCACCCGTGTTCCATCAGTTGCCCATGTGCCAGGGTCACGGTATCTCTTTCGAACAATCACGCGACCCCGGCAGGCATCGGTCCTAGTAGACCCCTACACTGCTGCTGACATCTCTTTGAGGCGCGCGTGGAACACTGCGCGCCGTCGACCCGAGCTTGGTCCTTACCGGGCGGCGAGCTAACCATTGCTCGCCACCCGCAAGCTCGCGCCTACGGTGGCCGGGAGTACCAGTATTTTCCATTGAGCGACTGCCCTAACCTCCACAACCCAGATACTGGGTACTACCATACTAATTGGTAGGACTGGTTGTCAGACTGTCGAGGTTCTGATGACTCATAACAACTATCAAAGATCCTCGAATATCACTCGAGACCAGCGGCTTAACTTGCTTTTTGAGGCATGAAGGTGTTTCGATATATAAATATAGTCACCCATCCATGGACAGTTCACGGCAAGCAAAGCTCAACCTGGTCGACCTATCCATGTTTCTATTATTACTTAACCCCTCACTACCCCGGGCGCCGGGAGTCAATAGAAGACTCCCGGCCACCGTAGGCGCGAGCTTGCGGGTGGCGAGCAATGGGTAACTCGCCGCCAACCAAGCTCGGGTCGACGGCGCATAGTGTTCCACGCGCGCCTCAAAGAGATGTCAGCAATACTGAAGGGGTCTGCTAGGACCAATGCCTGCCAGGGTCACGAGATTCGTTCGAAAGAGATACAGTGCCCTGGCATATGGGCAACTGAAGGAACACGGGTGGGCCTTAGTCAGTAAAAGTCTGACACACCCTTCCGCTCCACCCTAGAGCGGGAGAATTCGTTTGATGATTTCCCACCAAAAAGAAACCCCTCTCTAACTGTGTGGTCTTATTGTGATTGATTGAGGAATGATATGATAAGACAACGGTACGAAAAGAAGATGTAGTGACCAAAATTTGAAGGAGTATGCTTAGATGGTTTAGTTATGTTGAGAGAATGAATAACGGGCGGCTTACAAAAGGTATCTGTCTTTAAGGCAGATGTGTCTGGACTCGCTGGATGGGAACGTCCTAAGAGAACATATTGTGACCTTATGGGTGGTGTTCTTCAGAAAGAATTTGGCGGAACGTAATAATATTTTTTATCTCCATTTTATTTGTTTTTATGTGAATTAAAAATTTTGCACACACGTAGATATTTCGTATATACAACATATTCCGCAAACTAAAATACATTAAGCACGAACTAAACGCTCCAATCACGATCATTGGTAATTTGCTAACAACAACCGGTCGTTACTACAAGTTAGCTAAGCATTTAAATGTTTGCGGTCTGCTCATTTAAGTCCAGCGCCATTTAATTTATTGTTTTGTCCAGAATTGTTTGAAATTAATTTGAATGTGGTGAGCTTGGAATGAGCGTTATTTGTTTATTTTTGAGGAGTTGGTTGGTTGTTTAGAAATGAATAAAGAGATAAAGATGGATTTTATTACATAGCATAAGTTAATAAGAGTGCAAAATATTCAATAGAATTGTAAAATGCAAGCATTTAAGAAAACTAGTTTAATGTAACTCTAGGGGGTTGGCGCTGTAAGCCGAAATACAGGTTCCTCCTAGTTCGGCTCCAGATGCTAAAAATTTTTGTGTACATAAATATTGTTCAAAGTATCTATATGTAAGTTTAAAAGTACTTTGTGAAAGAAATAAAATTATTTATTTATTTATTATTTGTATAAACATGTGACACATCATCATCATCATTTTAGCCAAAAGACGTCCACTGCTGGACATAGGCCTCCCCCAAGGGGAAGAAGATGAGGAGGGACAAAGTACATAGATAACGCTCCAGCTTATTCTCTAGTAAGTCCCTTAGTCGGTTTCTACGACACCCACGGGTAGAAATGGTATGATGCTATTCTTTAATTCCGGCATCACACAGAGAATTAAACATAGATATATTTCGACTGGCCAGTTAGTCTAGTGGTTAGTGACCCTGACTGCTAAGACTGAGGTCGTGGGTTCAATTCCCACCCAGGACAAATGTTTGTGTGATGAGCACAATCATTTGTTCTGTGTCTGGGCGTAATTTCTCTACAATTTGTATGTATTTAGAGATATACAAGTATGTTTATCAGTTGTCTGGTTGCCATAGTACAGGTTCTGCCTAGTATGGGACCAGATAACGTTGTTTTGTTTGTCCTAAGATATTATTATTCCCTTTATTCATCTTAACAAACTTATAAATTATATTTTTAAATATTAGAATGTAAAATAAAAACATTTAAAAATATAAAAAATAGTAGCCCAACGGCATCGGGAGCAGGGTCCAAGCTGCCGTGACTCTAGAGAGAGGAACCTCCTGACAATGCGTGCCGTGTCGTGCTTTCTGAATCAAGCCCTTGACCCAGCCGCGCAATGAGAGCCTCCTGAGATGTTGGTCGAGGCTTTTCGCTATTAGCCCATTTACTGTTACAATTGTCGGTACAATGATTGCAGAATCCACGTCCCACATGTCGACAACCTCGTGTGCTAAGTCAAGATACTTGATTTTTTTAACTTCTTTATTTTTTTATTATTGTTATTAAAAAATTGCACATATGGATAAAAACAAGTTTAATATTGCTGGTTCAACATGTTTTGCCATATTTGCGTACAAAATACTAGTTTATAAAATTTAATTGGAAATGATAAAAAAGGAAATAATTTATCAAGAATCAATCAATTTAAATAGGTACATCATTGAAGTCAGTACAAAAGTATAGACAAAGAAATAAAATAATTTAAACACGAAAATTATAGACAAAGTTAAATGAATGATAGCTCTTCTTGCCTTTGAATGGATAAGGTTCTGTGATACTTTGACTTTTCCAGGTTTTTCTGATCTTCAAATAATAATAATAATATCTTAGGACAACCAACACACTAAAAAAAAAAAAAATGATTGTGCCCATCACACAAAGATTTGTCCTGGGTGGGAATCGAACCCACGACCTCAGTCTTAGCAATCAGAGTCACTAACCACTGGACTAACAGGCCAGTCTAACAATAACCTGTTATCTAAAAGTGGCTGGTTTAAACTGATGGTCTCGAACATTGTTCCCAAAAAAAAAGGAGTAAATAGTTAATTTAATTTAATTTATTCAATTTCAGACAACAATAAAATCCATCTTGTTAGTGAAAAAACAACTTATTACTAATGTTAGTAATACAACACACAAACAATATCAGCAACAAATAATGAATTAAGTTTTCGAGGCAGGTTACGTAGAGAATGATCAAACAAGAGAACAGGTAGGTACCTAGTTGACCATCCCCTTCACAAAATGCCTCAGAACAGGGGAGTAAGGACTCTCCGCCACTGTTTTCAGGATACTATTGTTACTGACCCGCGGCCGATGCATCAGGGAAGCAATGATTTTGCGTATCGGGGCGTGGAACCCGTCAGTTCGGTTTTGCGAAAACATCTCTGATGCACTACAGAAACGGGGCAGTCCAAACAGCATCCTAAAAACATTGTTATATTGGACGCGTAAGGCATCTGGCTATCTTTTGGCGTAGCTGACTTATAGACCCCCCGCGTATAAACCCTGACAGAAAGCCTTAGTAACGAGTAGAAGTTTTACGAAAAAAAAAAAATTATACCTATACCAATATATTTTTTTTTCAACTTTTTAGGGTTCCGTTGCCAAATGGCAAAAAACGGAACCCTTATAGATTCGTCATGTCTGTCTGTCTGTCTGTCCGTCCGTCCGTATGTCACAGCCACTTTTTTCCGAAACTATAAAAGCTATGCTGTTGAAACTTGGTAATTAGATGTATTCTGTAAACCGCATTAAGATTTTCACACTAAAATAGAAAAAAAAACAATAAATTTTGGGGTTCCCCATACATAGAACTGAAACTCAAAAATGTTTTTTTTCATCAAACCCATACGTGTGGGGTATCTATGAATAGGTCTTCAAAAATGGTAATGAGGTTTCTATTATCATTTTTTTTCTAAACTGAATAGTTTGCGCGAGAGACACTTCCAAAGTGGTAAAATGTGTGTGTCCCCCCCCCCCCCCCGTAACTTCTAAAATAAGAGAATGATAGAACTAAAAAAATATATGATGTACATTACCATGTAAACTACCACCGAAAATTGGTTTGAACGAGATCGAGTGAGTAGTTTTTTTTAAAACGTCATAAATCGTAAACCGCAATTTACCTTACATTCAATCAACTGAAATATTTTTATATTTCAGTTGATTGAATTAATTATTTAAAAAAAAAATATTTTTAAACCGAGAATAGCTACAGGTTTGTACGGAACCCTCGGTGCACGAGTCCGACTCGCACTTGGCCGGTTTTTCTCTCTTTTTGATTTTAGTGATTTTAATCGTAAGGTTGCCGGTGGCATGTTTTTTAATAATATTTGCTGACGAGCCTATTGCGCCACTTTTTCTTCCCAGTTAAAGCACTAGAAGATGGTGTTTGGGGCGATTTGGAGGACTGTCTAATGTAATTCAGACGTTAAAAAGTGCTGACCTTTGATTTGATATGCCTCTGGGTGAGAGACAGCGAAGTGAAATGATAAGCAAAGATTTTTCCACTTTTGATGAAAACCACCAGTAAATTTAAAATTCACTCACGTTTAAACTATCTAACTCTCACTTATATAAAAAAACTTTATCATTTTATTCGGAGCTAAGAGGTCGACCATTATTTCCCAAGTATTAAATCACTTAACGTATGTTATAATAAGCAGCTAACCGTTGAACATCAAAAAGACAATTACTCAGTTCCATACAGGGAACTATACCACAAAATATTTTCTTTTACCAAAACAAAACATGGCCACCATTTTCCTAACGACCACTATCACTAAATCCTCCCATATGTCCCATTACACTAAAACCATGCTTAACCATTTGTCATACACACAAAGGGATTATGGTCAACGCCATTTGTTTTTAGTACTCAATGTAACTAGATTTCGCCTTGCGTTCGTGATTTATGTCCTTAAATGTGTTGTCTCGTTTTTAGTGAGTGTTATAAGCACTAATGGTGTTAGTATCGTATTTCAAGCTAAGAACAAAGGGGTAACTCTTGTTATTTTAAGAACGTTTACTGTCTGATCTCATACTGTCAAAAATACCTCGAGTTTTCATACATTTTTAACACGTATTTGAGATTTGATTGGCGCCGAGATGAGACTGCGACTAGATTTAGAAGGATTTAAATTTCGAATTTGGCCTATTGCTAATTTTTTTTCTACTCAAAAGAATGAAAATAACTTTTTATTTTCTTTTATTAAGCAGTTGTAAATGTTTGCATCTAAAGTTGAGGTTATTTCTGCAGTCATCGACATTATCAACCCTACTATAAGCAACCCACAGCAAGTCAGAATAAACAGAAGATAGCACGTTTATATTGAAAAAGAATGAGCACATAACTACACTGTCTCATTTACATTTATTTAAAGTTTTCTTACCATGAAGCCTGGTGTTTCGTAACAACACTTATCTCTTCATTCCTGATTCGATCGTGCAGGGAACCTCCAAGCATAGCCCTCTCCATCGCCCTTTGGTTGACTTTAAGCCTTCTAATAAGGCCTATGGTGACCGACCACATTTGGACCACAACGGAGGAGGTTCTCAATTCGACGCGTATATATATATTTTTTTTTTTTTTTATGTATGATCACGCATAACTTTTTACATAGTGGTCCGATTGTAACAATTCTTCTTCTATTGGAAAGGGTATACTCCCAAGGTGGTTCCATATAAATTTGAGAAACAAAATCGAACCCTAAGGGTTGGAAAACAGGGGATGATTGATTGTTCACTCACTGATTGTAACGTATAAACACGCATAACTTGTTACATAGTAGTCCGATTGTGACAATTCTTCTTCTATTGGAAAGGATATACTCCCAAGGTGGTCTCATATAAATTTGGAAAACAAAATCGAACCCTAAGGGTTGGAAAACAGGGGATGATTGATTGTTCACTCACTGACACTCACAACTTTTTACATAGTGGTCCGATTGTAAAAATTCTTCTTCTATTGGAAAGGGTTTACTCCCAAGGTGGTCCCGTATAAATTTGGAAAACAAAATTGAACCCTAAGGGTTGGAAAACAGGGGATGATTGATTGTTCACTCACTGATTGTGACGTATAAACACGCATAACTTGTTACATAGTGGTCCGATTGTGACAATTCTTCATCTATTGGAAAGGGTTTACTCCCAAGGTGGTCTCATATAAATTTGGAAAACAAAATCGAACCCTAAGGGTTGGAAAACAGGGGATGATTGATTGTTCACTCACTGACACTCACAACTTTTTACATAGTGGTCCGATTGTGACAATTCTTCTTCTATTGGAAAGGGTATACTCCCAAGGTGGTCCCATATAAATTTGAAAAACAAATTCGAACCCTAAGGGTTGGAAAACAGGGGATGATTGATTGTTCACTCACTGATTGTAACGTATAAACACGCATAACTTTGTACAGAGTAGTCCGATTTTGATAATTCTTTTATTGTTGGATAGGGTATACCTTGCCAAGTATTATTAGTACATTAAAGCCACAAAAAATCATAAAATAAAAACTTTTTAACAAAAAATTAAACCGCCGAAAAACTGAAAAGCATAAAATAATAAACCTTAAAATTTTGAGTCGGCGCTGAAAAATCAATGAACAAGGAACAGTCAAAGCGCCGACTCATAATTTTAAGGTTTATTATTTTATGCTTTTCAGTTTTTCGGCGGTTTAATTTTTTGTTAAAAAGTTTTTCACAGAACAGATGACCGGCTTGGCCGCAAGGTTCTGGGGTAGCAACCGGAAGACGTAGAGTAGGAAGGCCTCCCACAAGGTGGACCGGTGACCTTGTAAAGGCCGCAAGATTACTCTGGATGCGGGAAACACAGAAGCGGACGAAGAGGCAGAGCTAAGGCCCATGTCCTGAGGTTGAAACAATGATCAATGAATCAATCAATCTTTTTTGTGAATACTATGAGAAGGTATGATGATGTTGACTTATCGTCATCTCTGTGATATTAAAGGTCACATAATATTATATTACTAACAAAACTAAAAGTAGTAAGTACTTTTAGTTATGAACCGGAAACTGGAATTATTTGGTAAATAAATCACTTTTTAGATCGGTCAATGTCATAGTATCAAAGTCACTGACAACTAAGTGATTTCATTACAACCAGTTGGGTATTAATTTTGGCATGAAACACCAAAAACTTTGTTACAATTTTGACACTAACGAGCAAATTCAATACGAAATTTGAACTCAATAAAGTGTAAGACAAACTGACCATCACTAAGTTGGTTGAAACACTGCAGTACTAAGTATTATACAGTTATTTATCAAGTTATCTAAGTTACCGAGTCAACTGCATCGGAAACTTTGATACTATCTTAGAGTTTAGGTTGTTGGGATATACTGGGTTTATATTCGGCGAGCATGTTGGGTGTGAACATATCGCACACCTAGATCTAAAGTAAGACAACTCAAAAATTGTGATGGGTTATCGAGCCTATGAATACAATGATAACTCAAAATTCTCAATTTTTGAGTTGTCTTACTTTAGATCTAGGTGTGCGAGATGTTTCTAAATGGTGTTATTTCGTACTGCCAATTGGCATCGCTAAAGATAAACGATAAAAGTCTATTTTTAAGCATCTTCAATATCACTATTTTTGTATAAATGTTGAGTACCACCTGTTCCCTTTAAATCCCAACCCATAGTGATTTAAATTTTGGGTTTTAAACGCCTTAAACAACGCCACTCTTACAAAAATATATTTTCATTCCTTTGAAATCTATTATTTTCTTTGCTAACTACTTTTGTTTTGCCAGCGTCTTCATCCGCGTGGGGGTCGAAAATAATCCCACAGGAATGGAAATACCGGGATAAAAAATATGATTTGTATTAATCCAAGCTATAAGCTATCTGTGTCCCAAATTGTATCTTTATCCGTTCCGCCGTTTTAATGTGATTGAGTTACAAACATTCAAATATACAAACTTTCACATTTATAAAATTATTATTTTAAAATTTTCGTTGAGATACTTGTTTTTTTTTTCGATTCTACAAATTGAGGTATTTTATCCCTCTAAAAGTCTCGGTTCTCCGAACGACCCTGCAGTATGTAAGCCTGTCTGAACAGCACGGTGTCAGGCAGCAGCCGTCTCAAGTAGGGGAGCGAGGGGCTTGTTGTAACAGGGGTAAGTAGTAACTGGCTCTTTTCACTAGGATCTTAAACGCTATTAACGTATTTCTTTGACTCGATTTAACCTATAAACCGCGCCGTATCATGTTGCCATAGCCAGTGTCCCGCCGGCCGGCGCAGTGAGCGAAAGTGTGCACGCGCTTCATTTCTGCCAGGTAATATAAAATTGTACTGTCGTAAAATTTCGGTTTGCGTTTTTAATATCGACTAATTTCAAATTTTCTATATCTTATTTCCATTCAAATTTATCTATCTCTGAGAATGTGCAACAGTTTTTATGATTGCTTAATTGTTTAAATAGTTATCTTGATAAATGTTAATAATCATACCATAGGGTTAGTTGTAACAAAATCCCGGGGCTTGTTGTAACATGTTACAATATGCCCCAAGTTATGCTGTAGATACCTACTTTTTTCCTTTGTTTTAGAATGAGGGTGTATAAAAGAAAGTCAGAGCAGGCAACACAAAGCGGAAGCGAAACGAGTGGGCAGAGCTAAAAAAAAGATTTTATGTTCAGATTCAGAATGAGAAGAGAAGAGAAGAGAAGCAGAAGAGTGGTATTGTCTGGTATGTGGTGAAGCTTACACAGATACAAAGAAAGAAGATTGGATAGAGTGTATCATTTGTAAGATGTGGGCATATGTAGGATGTGTTACAGGAGACATTATATCTTTTATTTGTATTAATTGTAGCTCAGATGAAAACTGAATTTAATTATAATGACACCACCAAATGTTGTTTCTTACATAAGTATAATATTTTGTTAGATAGCTATTAAGAAGAGATAATTACGAAGCATACCTTAGATATAAATAATTTAATTACTACTTTGATTTAAAAGTGCCATGATGATTATGAATAGTGTTTAACTAAATAAAACTGTTAATTACTGAATTTTTAAGTGTTGATTACTAAAAAAGTGTATTTGAGTTTATTTTTTATAAGAATTACATAATACTTACTTTAGAAAGATGTCAATTTTGTTAACATAAACAAAGAATAAATGATTAGAGGTATTATTGTCGTTTTTTTTTGTCGTTACTACTTGCCCCGGTAGATGTTATAACTTGCCCCAAGCACGAGGTAAGTTGTAACACCGCACTTCTTCTAGAAAATAATTGATTGTAAAATAATGACCAATAGTTATGGTATTATTTTTACTTGATTTGGTAGAGGAAGAGTTACAGTATCCATCCATCTTTATTTAGTAGAAATTTAATCAATAGATCTCAAGATATATTAGTTTTAATGAAAACTGTTACAACAAGCCCCTCGCTCCCCTACTGGAGGCAGACTGAGGCGGGTGTTAATAGCGGCGCTCGCAAGTTATTTTGTAGTTCTGTCATTAATTCTCGAGTTTGTTCCATTGAAGAGAAATTGCTGAACATTTTATCAATATTTTTTTTACAAACTCGTTTATAATTTATTTGTAAAATACTGGTGTTTAGCGGCATATGGTTAGACTAGACACCAACCCTAAACTATTTGGGAAAGGCTAGGTAGAATAATTGCATTTAGTCTTTACAGCACAAAATATGAAGAGGTTTTCATCCTTTGTTATTCAAACAACGCAGGTTAATTGTTTATTTGTTTGTAAGACGTAATCTAAAAATAAAAAATATTCATGGAAAGCCACACTACCTTGGAATGCCATATTATTATGGCACACGGGTCAATCAACCAGGTTAAGCTACGCTAGCCGCGGTCACTTCGTGGATGGGTGACAATCTATACATACTGAGACCTCCCTGTGCCTCGGAAAGCACTTTAAGCTGTTGATTCCGGCTGTCACAGTCGTTACGGGTCGTCAGAAGACCGAAAGCTTGACAACAAGTTTGACCACTATACCCAGCACCTGGGTTGTGGAGGTGAGATAGCAGCCGCTCCACGTAAAACATTATTATTTAGCTGCCATCGGGAAACTGACTCCAAAAATAGTAGGCTAGGATAAACCTAGGCAAGTGAAGATAAGACATTTTATTGTTTTATGGTTTAGTTGACTTCCACGTAGGCAGAAGCTAGTTGGATATAGAATGAAGAGTTAGTTACTTACATCAATTGCAGTGGGCATACAAGCTCATCACCATGCCTTGATATTTTTTATTTCAAGTATACCACACCCACACACAAACCACAACGGACCAGTTTAACTCCACCACAAAACACACACAAAAAACTCCTCACTGTTATCTTTTAAGCCCATCCAATAATATGTAAATCAGAATTATAACGCAATATTAAATCTTTTGTAAAAACGTGTCAAATCCTCTATAGTACACTGACCTACAGGTATCCTGTCAGTTCACTAAAAAACAATTAGCAATTTTTTACTTGACAAGCAACGATTGGCAAAAACATGATTTGTCATTTCATCATTACAACAACAACAAGTTTGTCAAATAACTCACTTAAAAAATAATTATCCGATAAACTTTTTTTTAATAACGTATTATTTGACAAATTGATTAATTTTATTTTTCAGTTTATCTTATGAAACAACGTTTGGAATAAAAGTCATTCGGTCATTAGGTTATTTAGGCTGTGGATTTTCAAGCCTTGAAATACCCTTTGGGGCAGATTCGACATGGTTTGGGGAGGTTAGGTTAGGTTGAAACTGTGACCTCTTACGCACGAGCCGAGCGTGCGAAGCGAGCGGTGCCGCGGAAGTGGCCGGCGAGTGCCAGAAACTATATTATAAAATTATATTTACTTTAAACGTAATTTTCCAAAAGAATCTAAATATTACATGAAAAACCGGCCAAGTGCGAGTCGGACTCGCGCACCGAGGGTTCCGTACAAACCTGTAGGTATTCTCGGTTTAAAAATAAATGTTTTTTTTTTATTTTATATTTCAGTTGATTGAATGTAAGGTAAATTGCGGTTTACGATTTATGACGTTTTAAAAAAAACTACTCACTCAATCTCGTTCAAACCAATTTTCGGTGGTAGTTTACATGGTAATGTACATCATATATTTTTTTTAGTTTTATCATTCTATTATTTTAGAAGTTACGGGGGGGGGGGGGGGGACACACATTTTACCACTTTGGAAGTATCTCTCGCGCAAACTATTCAGTTTAGAAAAAAATGATAATAGAAACCTCATCACCATTTTTGAAGACCTATTCATAGATACCCCACACGTATGGGTTTGATGAAAAAAAAACATTTTTGAGTTTTAGTTCTATGTATGGGGAACCCCAAAATTTATAGTTTTTTTTCTATTTTAGTGTGAAAATCTTAATGCGGTTCACAGAATACATCTACTTACCAAGTTTCAACAGCATAGCTCTTATAGTTTCGGAAAAAAGTGGCTGTGACATACGGACGGACGGACGGACGAATCTATAAGGGTTCCGTTTTTTGCCATTTGGCAACGGAACCCTAAAAATGCATGAATGATGTAATATTATCGGACACATTTGTTAAGAGAAGCATTTGCCAAATAAATGTTTGTAAAACGAGTGTTTATAAAAAGAAAGATTTTCGGAATAACTTGTTTGTGAAATAAATAGTATACGAAACGTTGTTTGTAAACTAAAAATTTGTCAATGGTGTTTTGGTGAAACATTGGTGAACCTGACCTACAAGATACAGGATTCCTCAGTTTGAAAGACTCATCTGTAACAGCCATACCTATCTCTAACTGAAACAACATTGATGTTACCTACGCTAAGTCCTTTGTTAAATAAATGATTACTTACTTACTTGTTAATCATAGGTAGTTAAGTTGTACGTAACATATCATAAATGTTTAATTTAGGCATCAACCTATGTTTAAAATGGATTATGACGCGAGTTGCTGCGATGCGTGAATAGATAATACTGTAGTAAAGGATTAGCCGGTCCGTTGCTTGGTACTGAGAGGTATATTACAATAATAATAATTTCATAACAGGCGGATGTTTGAAACTAATACCCTAAAGCTGAAATTTATTGAATAATTTAAGAACATAAACGTAGAGATGCGAAGTTAATATCATCCGTATTTTCTACGAGTCAACCTTTGAGTGATGCTGAGGCAAACAGTGGTAAGTACAATCAATCAAGGTTTATTTTATTAAATTAAAATAAATGGATATTTGTTTATTTTAAGATATACATACATATACATAACTTTTAAGGACCTTAGCATGGATTTCTGAAAACGTCCTACGCCAGCCCGGAAAATTCAAGTGTAGATGACTTTTTTTTGTGAACAACATTTCGCAGTTTAACATATGAGGTGGTCGGCTGCTTAGTGTAGGATGAACTTCCGTTTATATAAGGGATTGATCAATATTGGCTCAGAATTAAGTTGAGTGGAAAAAGAGAAGGGAGACAGTCCTGCAATGCAACAATTTAGGCTGTTTATTCATATTATTTATTAAAAACTTAGACCCTTCACCGAAGTGAATGAGCCATTCGAATCAATTTCCATCAATGTTTGTAACGACAACGACTAAGTAATATTGGAATAAACGTTCATCTGCTCATTTGAATCCACTTTTCCATCATTCAGAGGATAGTGAATGATACCGAAAGCAAAATCTAACAGTTCAATACTGAATTCATTTTTAACCCACATTATATTTAGACTTTTCATTTCGAGTGAACTTGTGGCACCTGTAGTTCGGCTTTTATCTGCTTAGCAGCAAAACCGTTAAATAACAGACAGAAAATGTAAACAATAAATAAAAAGTACCGACCAGACAACTCAAAAACTAAGAAATGCATAGGTACTACGTATACGAAACAAAATTATTTACATCAAAACACACTCCATACTTCATAACATCCTCAAAAATAAGTCCACTCCCAAACTTACAAAGCTGGCAGACTCTCTACGTGCCTAAATCGAAAAAAGGATACTAGCGAAGTGCATTTTGTTCTCAAACGTACGCCGCTTGCGATACACTGAAGGTAAAGTTTCGTCGCAGTTGTGCCTTTTTTGGAGCCCGTATACGAGGTGTACAGTTAGCAAAGAAGAAAATGTATGCAGGTAGTTAAGTGCAACTACTTTTTATTGGATAAGCTCGCGTTCGGTCTTTATTAGTT
Source organism: Aporophyla lueneburgensis (assembly GCA_932294355.1). Lineage (NCBI taxonomy): Eukaryota > Metazoa > Arthropoda > Insecta > Lepidoptera > Noctuidae > Aporophyla > Aporophyla lueneburgensis. The sequence goes on along the minus strand of OW028737.1, from coordinate 30,747,673 downwards.
ATTGACGCTATCGAGGTCTGTTTACATGTAAAGAAAGAAAAAGTATTTATGTTTACTCGCACAGAAACTAACCGAAACACATTATACTTCAATAAGTTAAATACAAAACAAAAACAAAAGTAAAATTTAAAAAGTAAACAAAGCCCTGTAAGAGCGGGCTGGGGCTGCATTAAAGCGGCTCCTGCCCAATCTGGGGGGTACAAACGCGTCCTGCCGGAGGCTCTACACGGGGATCGTGCGGTCCATGGCCCTCTACGGGGCACTGGTGTGGGCGCTTTCATTGAGGCTGCGCCCAGCGCGCCGGTTGAGTGCGGCCCAGAGGGTCATAGCCATCCGGTTAGTCCGAGGATACCGCACGATCTTGTGCGAGGCGGCGAGCCTCCTTTCCGGAGTGCCGCCATGGGATCTGGAGGCAAAGGTCCTCGCGCACATGTGGGAATGGCGCGAGGAGGCGAAACGCCGGGGCGAAACTCCGCTGCCGCGACAAATCGCGGCACGGCGGACAGAGCTCCGGTGTGATCTCATGGCGACATGGCGGATACGATTGTCGCAACCCAGTGCTGGGCACGCCACAATTGCGGCGGTAAGTCCCCTCTTTGAGGAGTGGATAGAGAGGGTTCTCACCGGGCATGGGTGCTTCGGTGGGTTCCTGTTAAGAATAAAGCGGGAGGATACGTCCGGGTGTTTCCATTGCGAGGATCGTCTGGAGGACACGGTGGAGCATACGGTGGAGGTGTGCCCTGCCTGGGCGGAGCACCCGGCCCTGGTGCGAGCCATGGTACGGAGCGAGAGGGAATGGGAAGCCGTCACCTCCTTCTGCGAAGCAGTAATGCTCGCGAAGGAGGAGGCGGGGCGCGTGAGGGAGTGGCAGTCTCTGCGCCCTCACGTCCCTAGCCGCCGCAGGAGGAGACACCCCGGGCGTCGGGAGTCAAAGAGATGTCAGCAGCAGTGTAGGGGTCTACTAGAACCGATGCCTGCCGGGGTCGCGTGATTGTTCGAAAGAGATACCGCGACCCTGGCACATGGGCAACTGATGGAACACGGGTGGGTTTTGGTCAGTAAAAGTCTGACACGCTCTCCCGCTCTGGGCGGAGCGGGAGAGCGTGTCAGACTTTTACTGACAGTCATTTGATGATTTCCCATCCTGAAAAAAAAAAAGCCCTGTAAGAGGCCAAAAGGACCCTAATCTCACTCAATAGGGCTTGCTGTGATGGCATGGACAGATACAGAAATAAAAATATAAAAATAAAAGATAGGTGTAAAGTAACATATAAAATGAAATATGAACAGATATATTAAAATTAATGTAATCCGCGTGTCAGTACCCGACGTAGCATCTATTACTTGTTCAATCATTGCCAAACGCCATATGTTACTCACGTTTATTTATCAACCGACGAAAAAAAACAGAGGAGGTTCTCAATTCGACGCGTATATTTTTTTTTATTTTTTTTTTTTATGTATGACTACGCATAACTTTTTACATAGTTGTCCGATTGTGACAATTCTTGTTATATTGGAAAGGGTATACTCCCAAGGTGGTCCCATATAAATTTGGAAAACAAAATCGAACCCTAAGGGTCGGAAAACAGGGGATGATTGATTGTTCACTCACTAATTGTAATGTATAACCACGCATAACTTTATACAGAGTAGTCTGATTTTGATAATTCTTTTTTCGTTGGATAGGGTATACCTTGCCAAGTATTATTAGTACATTAGACTACAAAAAATTATAAAATAAAAACTTTTTAACAAAAAATTAAACCGCCGAAAAAACTGAGAAGCATAAAATAATAAACCTTAAAATTTTGAGTCGGTGCTGAAAAATCAATGAACAAAGATCACTCAAAGCGCCGACTCATAATTTTAAGGTTTATTATTTTGCGCTTTTCAGTTTTTTCGGCGGTTTAATTTTATTAAATAACAGTTCAACTCGATAAAAGAGAGTAACGTTACTGAAATATAAATAATAAAAAACAAATCTAGAGTTCAACAAAATATCATCTAATTCGTAATGATACGACCGGCTATTGAACACATTTATCAAGAAGTAACCTTGTCTCTTATAACTTGAAGACATACTTATCGAGAAGAAGAGACTACTTTTGACCCATTTTTCTGCTGTGGCCGTCAGAATGAATGTAAGGTACTGTACGTGGCCTTGAGTTAAGACTGACAACACGACTCTAATTGAAAAAGTTCTAAGAAAATTTCATTTACGAAATGGTTCTACCAGAATCGCGTTGCAACGTGGCCTTTACACGACTTCTGCCAGGGTTGCGAGATTGTTCGAAAGAGACACCGTGACCCTGGCACATGGGCAACTGAAGGAACACGGGTGGGTTTTAGTCAGTAAAAGTCTGACACGCCTTCCCGCTCCGCCCAAGAGCGGGAGACGTCATTTGATGATTACCCATCCAAAAAAAGCCTATACACGACTTGCGTCAAGTGATATGCGCGCGCGTCTTTTGTTTCTGGTGACCACCACCTGTGTCGTGGTGACTCGTGGTTTGCTCTAAACAACTTCTTTCATTTATTTTATCTACTGTCGTTGTAGCAATACGCTTGTTGCTTGAACGTGTAGCTTGTGGTCAAAGAGTTACGTACAAAAAGATCCATAAAAATTGGCAGCAATCATCATCATCACTTCAGCCGAAAGACATTCACTGCTGGACATACGCCTCCCCCATAATTGCCACGCTTGGCAGGCGGGTTGGCGATCATAGTACGGTGGTAAAATGCATAGAGAACGCTGCTGCTCGTTCTTTAGTATGTCCCTTAGTCGTCTCTTACGACACCCACGGGAAGAAATGGAGTGGTACTATTCTTTACGTCCAGCAAAACATGTAACAGAAAAAAGGAAAGGAAAATGTTCTGCATTAACGTTTATTTATTCCCTATCAACAAAACTATTTTGCGGAATGTACAACTGAGTAGTAACTTTACTGGTGGGTAACATTTTCGGGATGAGTTTTTTTGACGCAACGTTGGTTTCCCAAATGACTGCGTGTCGTCATGCGTCGTTGGGTACCCGACTGCAGTGAGCTAAAAAGGGCTGGTTTGGGATTTGTTTTTGTACATTTTTGGGGATTTACTAGGAAAAACATTTTGGTTGTTGCGTAGTATCATTATTCTGAGTAAATAATAATAATCAGCCAGTATTGGCCCACTGCAGGGTAAAGCCCTCACTTTCCTCTTTCCACTCAACTCTATCCTGATCCAATAAGGACCATTCCCTCATGGAGGCGTCAAGTTCGTTCCGCCATCTACGCCTGGGTCTTCCACGATGCCGTTTGACGTTTTCGGGGACCCATGTTGTGGTAGTTTTTAGCCCACAATGCTTCCGACATGCGGCAAACGCTATTTTGAGTAAATTACCTACACATGTTTATGTAGTCCAATGCTATATTTAAAATGTTTATTTACGTAAATAAACTTTTATTATTTACAAAAGTAGTCGAAGGTACATGAAAGGACTTAATACCACAAGGCACTCTACGTATACTCTATTTACTTGTGAGTGTTAAAGTTGTGCCTGCATAATTAGAAATCAAACGAACTTACCAAGTGAAGTTCGATGTTAATTGTGTGAAGGTGTTGGTCCAAGACGTCCTATAATTCTTAACTTGTAGTAGACCCATCGTGTCGCCCTACACCACGTATATTTGAAGCTAAGTTAAAAAATGAAACGCTTCTTACGTAGACTGGAACGCGCCCATACTCATCTGTCATTTAGTTTGAAGTTCCTATTTCACGACCTGGAACTTAGGGTACTCATGCACTAGCATTAGGGTCCGGGTGGGAGTCTTGGACGTCTTGGACCAACACCTTCACACAATTAACATCGAACTTCACTTGGTAAGTTCGTTTGATTTCTAATTGTGTTTCTGTGTTGGTCCAAGACGTCCTATAATTCTTAACTTGTAGGATGTTCAAAGAGTCGTGAAATACAACAAATAATTTCTTTTTTATATAGTGTATTAATAAAAATCAATAAAATTTGAATTAATCATTCAAACAGAAACAACAGAACACTTATTAATGAGTAACAATTAAAACTTAGATTTTAATAATTTTTTCATAACAATCAACTAATCAATCTTAAAACTAAAATTGAGATTCATATAATCGTTAATGGATAACGTTAAGCACTTGAATTAAAAATAGTTTCTGCGAATAAAGTTTCTGATTGTACAATAGGTCTGTTGTAGAACCTGGCAAACACTGAAGAGGTTTCACCCCAACCTGCCGTTTTTCGAATGATATCTAGGTTGACTCCTAGAGCTTTTGCCTTCGATGAAGATGCATGTCGCGTGCTATGTGCTGTGAACATGTCGGTGTCTATGCCGCTCTTGGTCATCATATCTTTGATCCAACGGCTTATAGTTTGTGATCCTATAACTTTATATGGTTTTTTGAAACTTAAAAGAAGCCGTCCTGAATTACTGGGTCGTAATTTTTCAGTTATTTTGATGTAGTCAACTAGTGACTGCGCAGGGCAGATTTCGGGCCTTTCGAGAAAAAATGGGATGATTAGGACAGGTTGAGTTGCACCTACTCGAGATGTTTTAATGAGATCAGTAATTTTTATGATAATTTTTTCTTTACAACATTTAATATTTTCTAATCTAATCAGACTTAAGGTTTGGACCCTGTGTGCAGTTATTAAAGCTAAAATAGTTACTAATTTTTTTGATAACATTTCCAATGAAATGTTATTATTAGGATATAAATTACTTAAGTAATTCAACACAGTGTTGGTATCCCAGGTAACATCGTACTTTGGGTTATTTGGTCTTAGCCGAAAGACTCCTTTAAAGAACCTTTTTATTAGCTCGTTGGTACCAACTTGTGGACCTACTAATAGCGAAATTGCAGATCGACATGAGTTCAGACTTCCATATTTTGAACCATTGTTGTACATTTTAGTTAAAAACTTTAATATATCTGGGATGCCAGCACTGTAACAATCTATTGAATTATCTAAACAATAAGTCCACCATGATTTTAAACATGTGTTATACTGTGACACAGTATTATCTGCTAAGGAAGCTAGCATGACGTCAATTGATATATCAGGAACACCTCGGCTCTCTAGAGCTTTCCTGATAAGACCCCTGCAACCAGGGTAAGCCGCTCGTGAAGAGGATGCGGCCTGCTGTTGATAGAAGTTAATAATGACTTATTAGGTTGGAAATAGATTGGCTCTGAAGATAGTAATTTTTGGTATAGAGGATACCAAGGTTGGGTGGGCCAATGGGGTGCAACAACAATACCAGTAGCCTCGTCATTAGCAATTTTACGGAGAGTTTTTAGTAACATTGAAAATGGTGGAAAGGCATAAAAAAAATACTGAGACCATGAAACGGTAAAAGCATCTATAGCATAAGCTTCTGGATCCCTGTGCCAAGATATAAACTTGTTACATTTTGTATTGGCTCTAGAGGCAAATAAGTCTATATTGGGTCTGCCAAAAGCTGTAATTATCTGCTGAAATGCATAGTCAGCTAATTCAAATTCTATGTTAGCTTGAGTCTTTCTAGATTCTGCATCTGCTATAAAGTTGTCTTTTGACTGGATATAAGAAGCAAATACAAAAATGTTCCTAGACTCACACCATTGCCAAATGTCCCTTGCCAGTGTATTGAGATGATTGAACTGTACTCCTCCCATACGATTTATGTATGATATAGCCGTTGTGTTGTCTATTCGGAGTAGTATTTGACAATCCCTGAGGTTAGTTGCATAAGTTTTTAGTCCAATAAAAGAAGCAAGGAGTTCTAAGTAATTAATGTGTTTCTTAGACTCTTCAATTGACCATGAGCCTCCCAAAGAGTTATCATTGCACGCAACACCCCAACCCGTTAAAGACGAATCTGAAAAAATTTCTAATGCATAGCAGTCTGACCGAATGTTGTTACTAGGTGCTTTTAAGTTTTTAAACCACCAATCAAAATCTGGTTTTAAATAGCTGGGTAATTTCATAGTTTTATTGTAATTTTCATTATTATTAAGCAAACTCAGGTATTTCAGTCTTTCAAAAGCTTTGGTATATACCCAGCCATATTTAACAGCGGGGCAAATGGAAGTGAGTAATCCTAACAAATGGGCAAACTCTCTTATTTTGCAGTTTTTCTTATTATAAAAAAATAATAATTCTTGCCGAATCTTTAAGCATTTTTCAGGTGGTAATTCTATTGTCATGTCTAGTGAATTTAACACAAAACCTAAAAAATTGCATTTCTGGTGGGGTAAAAGTATACACTTGTCATAATTAATTGTAAAACCTAGGTATTCTAAAAGGCTACACACTTTTTCAATACCATCTTTTGCCTCTAACATGTTGTCAAAAATTAAAAGTATATCATCGAGATAAACAGAACACAAAATTCCTTGAGACCGGAGGTGTTCTATGACAGGTTTCATAATTTTAGTGAAAACATATGGCGCTGTGCAGAGACCAAATGGTAATACATTAAACTCATATAGCTTATCCTGCCATTGAAAACGGAGGTACTTTCTATAATGCTCATGTATCTGCACGGAGTAGTATGCCTCTTTAAGATCGATTTTTGCCATTAGGGAACCAGCTGAAAGTAATTTTGTGGCAGTTCTAATGTCTTCGAATTTGAAATGGGATGTACTCATAAACTTATTGAGCTTCTTTAAGTTTAAAATGAATCTTTTTTCACCATTAGGTTTTGGGGCCAAAAAAATATGTGAAAGAAACTGATTATTACATGGCTCACATTCCCTTATAGCCTTTATGGTAATAAGATGGGATATTGATTGTTGCATTTCTTGGGCCTCTTTACCTTTTAATTTATTTGCTGGTGCAAGTGTTTGATTAGGTATATTTGAAAATGGCAATTTGTAACCTACAACCCAGGACAAGACGGGCATATCTTTGGTAATGGCTAACCAGTTATTATAGTGAGATGAAAGGAGTTTTACCTCTAAGTTTTTTTGTGTGGTGGGCCACTTCTCTGCTGAGGAGCTGGCCACCGCTGTGGAGCTGGCCACCGCTGAGGTGCTGGCCACCTCTGAGCTGCTGGTCGAGGCCTGGGGTTGTGCTGCCTGCCCGCGCTCGGTGTGTGGTGATGTTGGTACCTCCGAGGCGGGCCCCGTGAGTTTAAATTAGTTGGATTTGCTTGTTTTTTTGATGATTGTGGTTGATTATATTTTATTTCTGATCCAGTCTTGTTAATAGCTTTTCCAGCTTTTAAATCCTCATGAAGGTTTTCACCGAATATGTATTTTCCCACTTTTGTTTGAGTAACAATATCCTTTGTATCTTTATTGAGTGCAAATTGTAAAAGGTATCTGCGAGATATTGATTCAGAATGGAATAAATCGCACAACATACGTCCGGTGTCGCTTACAATTTTTGTAACTTCCTTGCACTCTTTACTTTTAATTAAAATATCAAGTGCCTTCCCAATGCAAGCCGTAGCTTGGCCCAGGCAGTTTTGTTGCTGCTCCATTGCCCGGTCTCTTTTTAAGACCTGCTCTGAGATAGCTGCCTTAATCTCCGGATTTATTTTGGGGGCTTCCAAAAAAATACAATTGTCAGGGATTGGATACAACTTCAGGAGTTCTATTTTGCTGTCCTTCTCTAATCCATTGGTAATAATATGATTCCATCTCATGGTGATGTCTTTGTGAATTGCTTCTGCATAAGTCTTTTTATTAGGGTCCTCTCCTAAAATACTGAGTATGTCCTCATCTAACGGCAAGGACTCTGAGGAATTTTCTGGTAAAATTTCAGTGGCAGGAAGCTCAGGAAGCTGATTCTCAGAAGCCAACTCAACTGTTGACTGTTTGGCTAAATTTGTTTCCTCTTGAAACTCTTCTACACTCTTTGGAGCTAAAAATTATTTTTATAATATATAATAATAATAATACTCTCTTAATATAGGAGCCTTTTATTGAGGTGAGAGATATACCACACGAATAGCACCAGCAGTGCCATCACACGAGTATATCCTCGTACCATTGTTATATTTTTTTATAGAATTAGCCACATATTGCGTAGTTATGATTCTAATTAGAGCAAACACCGGATTTTAAACAAGTATGGACTTGTTTTTTCACAACAAGCACTGCGTGCGTGATATCCGTGGTGCGTGAGAATAACGGATAGGCACATAAGTGATAACTATGGTCACTAAATAAGAGTACGGTGTGTTAAGTATTTGTATTTACCTTGAATATCGTCCTGTACTTCGATTTCACTCGAAGTGGAAGAGTGTCTTTCTCTCATTCGTTTCTTAAACTTTTTAAATAACGAATATAATTCTTCATCTTCGTTCCTTCTTTTCCTTTTATGTTTTCCCATAGTAAATATGTATGTTTAGTAGTTAAATTTACCTGAAATAACTTTTTATAGGAGCAAGAAGAAAAAACGTGGATTTTTGGCGCGCACGAATAAGTCGAATGACAGATGAGTATGGGCGCGTTCCAGTCTACGTAAGAAGCGTTTCATTTTTTAACTTAGCTTCAAATATACGTGGTGTAGGGCGACACGATGGGTCTACTACAAGTTAAGAATTATAGGACGTCTTGGACCAACACAGAAACACAATTAGTGTCAGAAAACACCATGCAAAAAAATGTATTGTAAGAATTCTTTAAAAATGAACCAATAAGGTTCTCACCACAGCATGTTTTATTCCGTTGGAAGTTGTCATAGAAACAAATCGTTCAACACTGTAACAAAAAAAAATATTTTATTTCATGACGCTAATTATCTTATAAGTATATACCTATAAAAAGTACAAAATTAAAAAATTAAATTTAAAATTTAAAAAACCCCCGACACAAAAACCTAATTTCCCTTTAAAAAGTAAAAAATAATAACTCAATCTTAAAGTACCTAAGAATGTATTAATAATTCAAAAAAAAATACGCCGCGTTGGGGGACCGCTTCAAACCTAACAATTTAATTACCAATATTCTTACTACCTAACTAAGCAGTCCACGACGTCTGCACTCGCGGAGCGGTCCCCCAACGCGGCGTATTTTTTTTTTAATTATTAATACATTCTTAGGTACTTTAAGATTGAGTTATTATTTTTTACTTTTTAAAGGGAAATTAGGTTTTTGTGTCGGGGGTTTTTTAAATTTTAAATTTAATTTTTTAATTTTGTACTTTTTATAGGTATATACTTAATATAATGTAGAATCAAACGAAGCTAAGAACACTCTCGATTAATTCATCAATATTCTCTTTCAGTGCGCTTTCATTTGAGACCCCACTCGAGTATATTTGCTGACATTCGGTTACTCTTCCCCACTTTCCCCCCCACAACTTTTAAACGGCTCAACCGATTTTCATCAAACATGTCTAAGAACACTCGCAGATAAGTCACCTTTAAAACATATATTTTTTTATTGTAATCGCATCATCCGTTCAGGAGCTATGATGCCACAGACAGACAGACAGACAGACAGACAGACACGTCAAACTTATAACACCCCTCTTTTTGCGTCGGGGGTTAAAAATAATTATCTTAAAATAATAATTATATACAAGTCTGTAAAAAGAAAAGATTCACAAGGCATGAAGCAATTCATCCGCACAGCTGTCAACAGGAAAGGTGACATTTTCACGTAAATAGGAAAAACCCTTCACAGTAAATCTAAACAGAGTATTCTCATTTAATTTCCATTTCAATCATGAACGAATGAAACAAAAATTTTATTCAGTATCAATAGAAAACCAATCAACTGATAATCTATATTAAACAAACCAAAAATACGTCAGGACGAAACACACATGCGATACAAAAATAATTGTACCAAAAAATATAAGCAATTATTCGGCCTTCAACCCGATATTTTATCAATCAAACAAATTACATGGTTCTGCGTATCGAAACCACTTCAAATATTTACCTGGGAACATTCTTTTAATGTGCGGAACCCTAAAACGGCGGCGAGACCGGACCGATCAGCTGTATCGATAAAATGTGGGTGTTGTTTTTTTACGTATGTTGCGTGGGGTGTATTCAGAAAGCACTCGTGAAATGATTTTCTGAAGTTTGACGTATGTAAGTAATAACTTGTGTAAGTATATTTTCCTTGAAAAAAAAAACACAATTCATCGCGCTATTACACTTTTCTAGCTGAATGTAAAAAACCAGCTTATGACAATGGTTGCGCCCGCGTGGATACTGGAAAATGTCCCACGTGAATATACTACCTACTTAAATAAAAAATATCATTCTAACATCACGCTTTATTTCCTTACTGATTTGGACAGAGGTATATCTATAGAACACCCACATTTCGCCAGTTAAGTTTAAGTCCCATGTAATAAGTGGAGACTCTATACTATAAATTTTGATAGAAAAATAGATTAGACAAACGAGGCAGTTACAATAAAGAAAATCCACGGTTGTAATCAAGTAGTAGTAACTTTACTGGTGGGTAACATTTTCGGGATGAGTTTTTTTGACGCAACGTTGGTTTCCCAAATGACTGCGTGTCGTCATGCGTCGTTGGGTACCCGACTGCAGTGAGCTAAAATGGGCTGGTTTGGGATTTGTTTTTGTACATTTTTGGGGATTTACTAGGAAAAACATTTTGGTTGTTGCGTAGTATCATTATTCTGAGTAAATAATAATAATCAGCCAGTATTGGCCCACTGCAGGGTAAAGCCCTCACTTTCCTCTTTCCACTCAACTCTATCCTGATCCAATAAGGACCATTCCCTCATGGAGGCGTCAAGTTCGTTCCGCCATCTACGCCTGGGTCTTCCACGATGCCGTTTGACGTTTTCGGGGACCCATGTTGTGGTAGTTTTTAGCCCACAATGCTTCCGACATGCGGCAAACGCTATTTTGAGTAAATTACCTACACATGTTTATGTAGTCCGATCCTATATTTAAAATGTTTATTTACGTAAATAAACTTTCATTATTTACAAAAGTAGTCGAAGGTACATGAAAGGACTTAATACAACAAGGCACTCTACGTATACTCTATTTACTTGTGAGTGTTAAAGTTGTGCCTGCATAATTAGTGTCAGAAAACACCATGCAAAAAAATGTATTGTAAGAATTCTTTAAAAATGAACCAATAAGGTTCTCACCACAGCATGTTTTATTCCGTTGGAAGTTGTCATAGAAACAAATCGTTCAACACTGTAACAAAAAAAAAAAATATTTTATTTCATGACGCTAATTATCTTAAAATAATAGTTATATACAAGCCTGTAAAAAGAAAAGATTCACAAGGCATGAAGCAATTCATCCGCACAGCTGTCAACAGGAAAGGTGACATTTTCACGTAAATAGGAAAAACCCTTCACAGTTAATCTAAACAGAGTATTCTCATTTAATTTCCATTTCAATCATGAACGAATGAAACAAAAATTTTATTCAGTATCAATAGAAAACCAATCAACTGATAATCTATATTAAACAAACCAAAAATACGTCAGGACGAAACACACATGCGATACAAAAATAATTGTACCAAAAAATATAAGCAATTATTCGGCCTTCAACCCGATATTTTATCAATCAAACAAATTACATGGTTCTGCGTATCGAAACCACTTCAAATATTTACCTGGGAACATTCTTTTAATGTGCGGAACCCTAAAACGGCGGTGAGACCGGACCGATCAGCTGTATCGATAAAATGTGGGTGTTGTTTTTTTACGTATGTTGCGTGGGGTGTATTCAGAAAGCACTCGTGAAATGATTTTCTGAAGTTTGACGTATGTAAGTAATAACTTGTGTAAGTATATTTTCCTTGAAAAAAAAAACACAATTCATCGCGCTATTACACTTTTCTAGCTGAATGTAAAAAACCAGCTTGTGACAATGGTTGCGCCCGCGTGGATACTGGAAAATGTCCCACGTGAATATACTACCTACTTAAATAAAAAATATCATTCTAACATCACGCTTTATTTCCTTACTGATTTGGACAGAGGTATATCTATAGAACACCCACATTTCGCCAGTTAAGTTTAAGTCCCATGTAATAAGTGGAGACTCTATACTATAAATTTTTATAGAAAAATAGATTAGACAAACGAGGCAGTTACAATAAAGAAAATCCACGGTTGTAATCAAGGTCTTGTTTTTTGTGCAGCAAATCTAATTTAAATCCGTTCAGCCGTTTTTTGCGTGATTTTTTAATAAATATCCAAACCTACTAACCTTCCAAAATAATATTAGTGGGACAGGAAAGTTACATTTTGGAACGGAATACTAAAACAATAAGACAATCTATCAATCAATCAACAATCAACTCAGCCTATTGCAGTCCACTGTTGGACATAAGCCTCTCTATTGCTGCGCCACAACACACTGTCCGCCTTCCACATCCAGTCTGTCCGAGCCACCTTTTACAAGGTAAAAAACAATAATACAACGCATTTCAATACAGCCATCGCCCGCATAGCTAGATAATTGTAGCAATAACTATTTAATATGGTAATCTGTCTGTTCGACGCCAGGCCAGTGCCCCTACCATAGGATTTTAATTATTATGTGGAAGCGTGGTGATGGGCCTTGGGACAAGAGTGGCGGTAGCGAACTGTCCGCCGTGCGCGGAGCTTATCAATACAATATTCAAAAGACTCACCTGATGGTTGAAGAACACCTGCTCTGGAGCCTACGTGGATTTATGTATGTAAATGAGTATATATTGTATTGTGTAGTGACGTTATGAGTTTCTCCAGGATACAATCCACCGCTCCAATATGCCCTGCTACCAAGACATGCGGTCTCCAACACGCGGTCACTGTCAGTTCAAAGTAGTTCAATTTCAAACAAACTAAACCCGTATTATCTCGTCAAAAGGGGTTGATTACACACAAAACAATTGGGTCACGACAGATTGTCCACAAAAACGACCGATTCTAAGGGATTCATTTAACAAACGCGTCGCGAAGTCCAAACGGCGACGATGCTCCCTTTTCCCAAGCCAAACCAAAGTGTCAAAGTCAAACTGACAAGTGACAGTTCTCACTCTGTTACACGAAATGATACTTTCACAGAGTAAACAAGTGAAACGGGACGAAACACTGTCTCTATTGCCCAAAACAAAACCAAAAAAAAAGCCACCACTACCCAATAGAGAAAACAACCAATTTACTCACAATCAAGACCCAATCCAGGACTCCGCACTTAATCAATTCCCTTGCTAATCCTGCTAGATATCCTACACTTGGGTAGCCTCCCAACCAGACCAGGCTACCTGGAATGCACATCACGCCACCCATACGTGACTTCCATTCGGCAACTCGTCTTCACGAACGGCTAAATTTTCAAGATTATCTCTCCCGTACTTTTTGGAAAGCTGCCAGAATACTGCTGCTGGATATACTGGGCAGTAGGGTAGTCAGATTTTTTTAATTTCCATTGTTCATTCATACGGCTTAAGCCTGTTATTATTCGGAAATTAAAAGTGTTCTGTGAAAATTTTGAGGATAGTGTTTTTAAATGCACTGTGAGATATTGTTTTAAATTGTTAATGATTTTGGCAAAAGGTAACTGTGTAAATATAATAATTTTCAGTTGGATGACCAGTTTGATATAGAGGGAAATGGACACTATAGTTTTACTCCTCCGCTGACTGATTGTGGCCATTTAAATATTGATAGGTTTGTGTTGAACCTGTATCTTATCTGATGGTAAAGGAAAAGTGGTCTAAAATGGTGCACTCAGGCCCAGAAGTAAAGGCCATTAAAAAAAAAATCGAGTCATCAAACCATTTCTCAACTATGGGGCTTCCAATCTAACCAGAAATAGCTGCGTACCAGTATTATACATGGAGCAACTGCCTATATGACCTTTACAACCCAGTTACTGGGTGATTCAATACCCCTTGGTAAGACTGATTAACAGTTTCTCGGATTTCTGACGACCCGTAACCAGTGAACGATCGAATGACAGCCAGAAGGGAGCAACAGCTTAACGTGCTTTCCAAGGCACGGAGACAAGGCAAGAACAAGGCTTGTTATTTAAAGTGGTCACCCATTTGCGTATCAACTACGGCAAGTGAAGCATAATCTGAATGGTCGACCAAGCTGCTGTTATTACTTAGCCACAAGCCCCTCAAAAAAGTAATAAAAGTAATATCGAGTAATACAATAATAAACACTCCGCCGTACCTTTACCCTTGTTTTCGCCTCTCAAACCGTATAACCCGATACATTTTTATTAAAATTCGCATTTTGGGTCAAAGGCTTTCGCAAAACTGCAAATGGCTACGCGAAATGAAACGTATACGATTATTTTGTTATAAAAGCACTTTTTGACTCTACGTTAAGTACAGTTGACTTGTATTATGTGGAGATTTGAGCGAGACGATTGTTTGGCTCTCTTATAGAGGTCAGGAATGCGGTCAAAAGGACTCTGTTGAGTTGTTTCTTGGAATATCTGGCTTTTATTTTTTATGTGTTCAGCACTTTACTTCAATCAAAGTTTTAAAAGCTTAGGAGGTGTTCTAAGAATACTGTATTTATTATTGGGTCACTTTTAAGTGCTCTTAAGTTAGATATCGTTCGTCTCGTAGAGTTTCCTGTGGAATGTTTGGTCTGAGTAAGTATTTCCAATTGTCATACAAAGATAACTATTTATTTGTGATATTAATTAAAAAATGAAGAGCTCTGTACCACGGTACAATATAATTAAAGGTTTTTTTTTGTTTCTGTTCATCATTTCAGCCGAAAAACGTCCACTGCTGGACTTAGGCCTCCTTAGAAGGGAGGGGGTTCGCCATAATCACCACGCTTGACAGGCGGGTTGGCGATCGCAGTATGGTGGTAAAATGCATAGAGAACGCTGCTGCCCATTCTCAATTAAGTCCCTTTGTCGCCTCTTACGACACCCAGGGGATGAAATGGGATGGTGCTATTCATTACGTCCGGCATCACACTCGACACTTCGTTTCTGTTAGGAAAAAAAAATACGAATAAAACAATGTTAGAAATGAAAGGGGTTTTCGTTTTTATTGGGTCTACCGGAAAGTTCTGTCGGTTCTGGCAGTACATAAAAAAATCTATTTATTTCTAGATGCAATGGGTTAAAATCATTGAATTATATTGCGTCACAATTTCTACGTTACGTAGTATAAATTGACGTGTTGCGCAATAATTTATCATTTACTATAGAGTAGCCACGGTGTCAAGATGAGTGTCAACAATAAAGTTCATCTAAGGCATTGTATACTTTACGAGTTCCAGAAAGGCAGTAACGCTGCTGTTGCCTGTAGGAATATGTTTAGTGTTTTTGGGCTCGACAGTGTCTCTGAACGTACATGTCATAGATGGTTTGAGAGATTCAGAAAAGGGGAATTAAGTCTTTATGATGAACCTCGTTCTGGAAGACCATCCTTAATTGATGACGACGTTTTGGAAGTGATCTTAAGAGAAGATCCATTTCTTACATCATCAGATATTGCATCGAGACTAGGCGTAGCACAGCAAACAGTTTCTAACCATATTCGTAGGTTACGATATAAACCGTGGCATTTTAGTCGCCTTACAAACGTTGTCCACTCAATGTATCCGACATAATATACCTCTAGGCGTGATTATTTTTTTTTACCATTAATTAAGAACAGGGTACTAAGAAAAATTAATAATAGAATTATAAAACATCCTGTTAATAATGTTTACGTATCAGACGGTAGAGAACATATCTACCCTGCGTTACGAGTTGACTAGATTATTCCATCTCCATGTTCTATGAGACAAAATATCAAATTTCAAATTAATTCATGCGTCATCATAATGAATATTTTTTTTTCGTTATTCAAATGTTTGTTTTTTCTTATGGATGTGCCGTAGTGGGCTGCCGTTGTAAGACGATTAAAATTTAATGGTGTATACTTACATATTCTCAGTGGGTACCGTCGGAACTATCACTATATAAAAACTTGGTAGAAAGAATAACGGTATGTTCTTCCCATCTTATTCGTAACAAAACTGAACCATTTTTAGATAGATTAGTTACAGGCGATGAAAAGTGCATTGTCTGCAATAACGTATCAAGAAAGAAAGTTTATTTAAAACCACGAGAACCTGCAACTCCTACGCCGAAATCAGATTCACACCAAATAAAACAGCTGTTTTGTATCTGGTGGGATCACAAGGGACCTTTGTATTTTGAATTGCTACGTCGCTTGCTCGTGCATCACCAGTTCTAAGCATATAACGGCTGTTAAAACTAAAAATAAAAACCCAGTAAACAGGAAAGATTAATAAAAACCCTTCCAATGAAATCGCAGATAGAAATTAGTAGGTAATAATTTTCGTAACAGAAACTAGCTCAATGAAAACAACCTTGTAATGAAAATTGGCTCAATAAATACCTGTAAATTCCACCTACATTTACATACTATGCACAATAGGCCAATCAAGTAAATAAATGACCAATAGTTTAGACCAACGTGGCAGGTACGCCGTACATCACTGACGGTCCAGTTTGGCAATATAAACTCATTACCATAGAATGAGAATTTATAGAAGCGGAATTCCCTTTTCAAATCCATTTAAAATGTCTACACTCTGTGTTGTCTCTAAACTAACTTCATACTCTGTCAGGATTGTGTCTTGATTATCGAGTGACAACTTTGGCTTAATATGAAAATGTGTTAGTCATAGTAGTATTGTAATTGCCTACATTTGAATTGCTTCGGTGTGCACAAGGGAAACTATGCTCAAGGAGCCAAAAAGTTATGTTTTTTTTTTTTAAATACATGGGCTTTAAAATTTGACCTGTATAATCCCACCGCTGGACAAATGTATCCCTCATAGCTGTATATTAATCGCAAAATTGATCTGAAGATTCTTAGGTTCTTTTCCTTGACTGGACACACGGTGACATATACAATTCCAGTTTTACCAGCCAGCTTAACACGAGAACCGTAAAGAAGCGTTTTTTGAACGGGAGTAGATAAAAATGACGTTTCCGTGTAGGCAGTAGAAAGATTTCTACAGTTTCCAGCATGGTGATTAGAAAATCAAATGTGAAGAAAAGTTTCTTCTTTACCTTAGAAAATAGCTTACAACGTCATGACGTACAATTTTTCTCTGGTTTTGACAGTTTGAGAAAGAAATATTTCTTTCGAATTAGTCTACATAAAACGGGACCTAGACAAAGATCTCGAGCAAGCGAGACAAGCGATTTCTATTTTACAATAGAGTAGAAATATACGTAGAAATTGTCATGCTATGCCTGATCACGCTTCATTTTATAGGCTTTTCGCTCAACGAGAAGTCAGTTATAATGCAATGTATAATTTGATATGTCACCATGCGTACACGAGTGTCACTTCTATACAATTTTCTTACTCTACATCATTACCTAGTTTCTACTGGCCATCCCTTCTAGCATCAGTTAGTTGCCAACGGCTCTCAAGGGAAGCAATGGGGCGGTCCTTCGTAACGTGAGATACACCATAAAGAGTGCTGAATTATGTATATAAATAAGACTGAAAAATATT
This sequence comes from Aporophyla lueneburgensis, assembly GCA_932294355.1. Lineage (NCBI taxonomy): Eukaryota > Metazoa > Arthropoda > Insecta > Lepidoptera > Noctuidae > Aporophyla > Aporophyla lueneburgensis. The sequence goes on along the minus strand of OW028737.1, from coordinate 30,730,198 downwards.
AGGCTTTAGGGATCAAACTTAACATAAAATTTGTTAGACACAAGTTGGGTCCCACAATAATATTATTATCAAACTCATGATGTTTTGTTTTGGTCTTTTCCTCATGTGGTTTTGTGAGTCAGCAATGAGTAAATATGACGTGCTTCTGAATGGTTTTCTGGTGTAATCAATACCCAGAGACTCTCCCCAGGGTTAAGAACAAGCTGACCGTTGGTTATTGTATAATTGTTTCTATGAGATTGGTGATTATATGGAATAATGTAAAAGTTAAAGATGACACATACTTAATTTGGACATTGAAAAAATCTAGTTATTAAGGTAATGATTACCTATTTATTATAATATACATACATACATAAAATCACGCCTTTTTCCTATTTATTATAATGTTAATTAATATTGAACTTATTCTAAAACACAAATCATAAAATTAATTGTTCTTACTTATTTCGAAATGACATTTGAATACTCAAAGTAATATCTACAGAACTTTGTTATAAAAAATTAAATTATAAATTTAAAAACCTCCGACACAAAAAAACTAATTTCCCTTTAAAAAGTAAAAAAGAATAAAAAAGAACTCAATCTTAAAGTACCTAAGAAAGTATTAATAATTCAAAAAAAAAAACGCCGCTTTGGAGGACCGCTCCAAACCTAACAATTTAATTACAAATAGTCTATTACCTAACTAAGCAGTCAACGACGTCTGCCCTCGCGGAGCGGTCCCCCCATGCGAAGTATGTTTTTTTTAAATTATTAATACATTCTTAGGTACTTTAAGATTGAGTTATTTTTTATTATTTTTTACTTTTTAAAGGGAAATTAGTTTTTTGTGTCGGGGATTTTTTAAATTTTATTTTTATTTTATACTTTTTATAGGTACATACTTAATATAATGTAGAATCAAACGAAGCTAAGAACACTCGAGTAATCATCAATATTCTCTTTCAGTGGGCTTTCATTTGAGACCCCACTCCAGTATATTTGCTGACATTCGTTTACTCTTCCCGACTTCCCCCCCCACAAACCTTCAAACGGCTGAACCGATGTTCATCAAACATGTCTAAGAACACTCGCAGATAAGTCACCTTTAATACATTTTTTTTTATTGAAATCGCTTCATCCGTTCGGAAGCTATGATGCCACAGACAGACAGACACACAGACAGACAGACACGTCAAACTTATAACACCCCTCTTTTTGCGTTGGGGGTTAAAAATATTAACACATTTATAACTACATTTTTACAAATAAATAAATTCTGATTCTTTATAATAAAATTAATTCCAATGAAACAAGGGAAATAAAACAAATCTCTACAAAGGACAACATACCTATACTTTAGGTATGTAGTCCTTTGTAGAGATTTCGTTCTTGTTTTCCCTAATAGGCGAAAGACAAACGATGTTTAATAAACGACGAACTGTGAAGAAGGACTAAATACCTATTTATATTAAGGATCATTATCTGCTTAGTCTTTGTCCAAACTATTTTGGGGTTGGCTTCTATTCTAACTAAAAGCAGCTAAATACCATAATTAATGTAGAGTGTCTGTCTATCTAACCTCCTCAACCCAGTTACTGGGTTACAGTAAGTATACTTCTTGGTAAGACTGGTTGGCAGACTTTCGGCTTTCTGACGACCCGTTACAATTGCCAAAGATCCACAAATGATAGCCAGCACCAACGGTTTACCATCCACGGTCACTCAAAGAGTTAAATGTGAGATTATTTAAGAAACGGCTAAAATACTTACTGGTAAACAAAGCATATTACAGTATTTCGGAATTTTTAACGGACAAAAATTTATTAATAGAACTTTGACATATCAATAAAATAAATTTACTGTTTTCCTTGAATATGTTTTGTGAATATTGACATTAGTATTTCATATTGACGTAGGTAATTTATATTGACATTAGTATTGTATTTGGACTTATTCTGTGTGTTGACATGCAATGTATTGACTATAATTTCAATCGCTATTTATTATTAATTATTTTGTATTGTGTATAATGTAATTCTTTATTATTGTTTTATTGTTCAAGCTTATTGTACTTATTTTATCATTGAGATTTGGATGGCTTGATACATCATCAAAAACATTTGTACGCCCAATGACATGGCATAGCGCACTTTTTATTTTTTATTTAAATATCATCATTATTGTACCTATGTTATACAAATGAATAAATGACTTATGACTTATGACGGACGAACCGCGACAAGCGTAGCTTAACCTGATCGTTTGACCCATGTAGCTATTGAAATAAACTTATTGAGCCACCGGATTCTACAATAAAAGACCAAAGAAGTAATAATAATAGTCCAAGGTTGAAATAATCCTGAAGCTATCAACGAACAATTCCTGCAATCCTTCCTAATACGACCAACGTTCAACAAAAGTAATCTATTACTCTTTCAACAAATACTCCTACGTATGGTCCTATGAATACCGTGTGAGATGAGGAAATTCAACAAAAGTGATTTTAAATCTCGTGGAGACAATGTCGGTTGGCTGTTACACCGTTCTGTGGCACATATGTTACTTGACACAAAAGACTTGACGTAAAATAGGTATGTTGAGTTAAAATGCTGAACTATAAAGGTTTAACATACCGTGGTAAACTGGCTAAGATAGGCTCAGGCAAATCTTTTTTTAAGCTATTGCGTAGCTTTTATCGCGGGCTTTGAGCGCGGCGACCGAATCAAGAAATTCCATAACGAAAAAAACCTAACACAAGTCACTTCCCGGTCTGTCTGTCCCTATGTATGCTTATATCTTTAAAACTAAGCAAAGGATTTTGATGCGGGTTTTTTTAATAGATAGAGTGATTGAAGAGAAAGGTTGATATGTATATAACATGCATAATATAGTAAAGAATCGCTGATAATTTTAGGGGTTTCTAATGTGATGTCATAAATAAACACTTTTTTTTGCGCTTACATTGCGAACTCTGGCTGAAGCCTACGAAATAGATCAAAATAATGTACCACAGTATTGTACACCTTAAAAAGGTCTACAAAAAGGTCTACGATGGTATATCTATCTCTTAGGAATAACCCACAATAACCATTTTGTATCCTTTACTTTTTACGAGAAATAAGGGCTTTTACGAAGTGATTTTAAGCAATACAGCATTAATCCTTATGCAATTAAGTACCTTAAATACTTTGTGCATTTAATATAGATTAATATGGCCCTTTACAGCATGTAATTTAAATGAATATCTTAGAAGATATCAGAGATTTCAAAAGCAGGGGCAGAGCAGCTGGCGGGTCGTACGTCCGTCCCGTCCGTCCGTTGGCAGCGGCCGGGTAGTACAGGATAAATAGGATTGTAATTCATATTACTTTGGCCTCATAGTAAATAGGATTGTAATTCATATTACTTTGGCCTCATAGTAAATAGGATTGTAATTCATATTACTTTGGCCTCATAGTAATCGATACTGTATAAATAAAAAATAAATAAATAATTATAACTGCAAAAGTTGATAAAAAATGTTATGCAATAGCTTTACCGCGGCAGTCCCCGAGTGCCACACATTTTTTTTTAATAGTTGTAAAAATTGATTGCTGATCAATAAAATCAAAAGCTTTTAAGGAGTTTACAATGTTTCATAATTATATTGAAAAGAAAATTGAACCATATAATTAGACTAAGGTGTATAGTTTGTGGAGTTAGGGCTTGTAGACTTAGGGCGTGTACAGTTAGAAGCTTGAGGCTAACTAAGACCTAATACATTTTTGAGAGTGCGAGCCATATGGTCTCGTCTTGGCAACATTTGACATGAAAATGTTTTTGGTAGGATCCATTTTTTAACCGACTTCAAAAAGGAGGAGGTTCTCAATTCGGATGTTTATATATTTTTTTTTTATGTATGTTCAGCCATAACTCCGTCATATTTAGACAGATTTGCAAAATTCTTTTTTATTCGAAAGGGGTTTATTCCGAAATGGTCCCATATAAATTTCATATAGATCTGATGATGAGTTCGAGATCTGGCAACAGACACCGGAACTCTTTAAAAACCGGCCAAGTGCGAGTCGGAATCGCACACCGAGGGTTCCGTACAAACCTGTAGGTATTCACGGTTTATGCATAAGGCTTGTGTTTATGAAATTAAATCCTATTTTTTTAATTTTTATATTTGAGTTGATTGAATGAAAGGTAAATTGCGGTTTACGATTTATGACGTATAAAAAAAAACTACTTACTAGATCTTGTTCAAACCAATTTTCGTTGGAAGTTTATATAGCAATGTACATCATATATTTTTTTTAGTTTTATCATTCTCTTATTTTAGAAGTTACAGGGGGGGGGGGGGGGGACACCATTTTACCACTTTGGGAGTGTCTCTCGCGCAAACTATACAGTTTAGAAAAAAATGATATTAGAAACCTCAATATCATTTTTAAAGACCTATCCATAGATACCCCACACGTATGGGTACGATGAAAAAATTTTTTTTGAGTTTCAGTTCTATGTATGGGGAACCCCAAAATTTATTGTTTTTTTTCTATTTTTGTGTGAAAATCTTCAGTTTCAGTTTACAGAATACATCTACTTACCAAGTTTCAACAACATAGCTCTTATAGTTTCGGAAAAAAATGGCTGTGACATACATGGACAGACAGACAGACAGACATGACGAATCTATAAGGGTTCCGTTTTTTGCCATTTGGCAACGGAACCCTAAAAATGATAGCAAATCAACCGCGATTTCTGCTATCGCAAAAATATGCATTGTTTGTTTGTAATTAGTGCGGGGTAGATGCAATAACTAAAAAATTAAAAATAAAAACATATTTACAAAAAAAAAACCAACCGACTTCCTTAAAAACACTACTAAGTCAAAAATAACTTTAATTTCGGCAGTTGGTATCTTAGGATTTGTATTTAAGGTTTTTGCCAAAATAGTTTTTTTTTTTTAATATATGTTTCTGGGCTAAGATAAAGTTAGTTAAATTTACTAAACAGATAACTTAGTATTAACGTCAAAAAACTAATTTCAAAAGATAAAAGCGCGTCGTATATTCCTCATACGACTTCTAGAACATTTTAGAAGCTGCGCTCTTATTGGACGAACGGATCGTGGTGGCAGCGGCTCTTATAGCTTCGCATTGTAACATAATATTAGACATCGGTGCTGACCTGCTTGCCTTGTGAAGGCCGCAGGAATCTGCTGGATGCGAGAATTACAGAACTGATCAAAGCGGTGGAGCTTGAAGGAGGTCAGCAGTGAACGTATTTCGGATGAACTGATGATAACGATCATGGGAAACGGGTAATGATTTTGTTTTGCCACTGCGGCGATGAGTTTTCCTATGTAACTGGCCGCACTGGTCTTCCTTTTTCCACCGACGAAAAAAAACGGAGGAGGTTCTCAATTCGACGCGTATATAGTATACTCCCAAGGTGGTCCCATATAAATTTGGAAAACAAAATCGAACCCTAGGGGTCGGAAAACAGGGGATGATTGATTATTCACTCACTGATTGTAATGTTTAACCACGCATAACTTTATACAGAGTAGTCCGATTTTGATAATTCTTTTTTTATTGGATAGGGTATACCTTGCCAAGTATTATTAGTATTTTGAAGTCACAAAAAATTATGAAATAAAAACTTTTTAACAAAAAATTAAACCGCCGAAAAAACTGAAAAGCATAAAATAATAAACCTTAAAATTATGAGCTTTTCAGTTTTTTCGGCGGTTTAATTTTTTGTTAAAAAGTTTTTCCTCATTCACTTATTCGCATACCATTTAGAGAGACAATTGGCTGATGATTAAAATATTTTTAAGACAAAACCGAACAACTTTTTGCCTTTTGTAACAATGAGACTAACAAATCAAGTTAGCTTATATTCAACCCAATCAACACCTGCCATTCTCCTGCCGATTTATTCTGCCTAGATAGCTGTCTCGTAAGTTTCATGTTACTATCGTCAGGAATATTCCTTTCTATTACCACAACGGTGTAATACGCGGTCATATTAAAAGGAATTCAATATATTACCGTTATAACTTTTAGATTCCACTTTATCAGTTCCTAACATATTTTATGCGCGTTTAAAAATCCTCTACGGTAATTCCATTGTTGTTTTATGTTCATGACTATGTTGGTTAACGAGGTGAGTAGAATAGACTGTTACTATGTGTAAAATATGGCGAAATTTAAAACTGATAGTGGTTTTGTATAGTGTTTTAATTAGAGTGCACACTTTATGGTTTGCTTCATACCCATTTAAAGTCGATTAACGATTTTTAGTTTGCAGTTTCGTAGTATGATTGCTGAAAACATTTTTGGTTATATTTTTTAACGTTGACACCTAACTCTTTTGTTAGGCTATTTGCGAAAAGACAGGTTATGATACTGACCGATATGTGTGTTTTTTTATTTGTATAAATGTGTGTGGGTATGTTTTTATGCATGGTCATCTGTTTCCTCTAACTTGTTATCATAAATAAATAAATAAATAATTTGACAAATGAGGTATGAATTGAAGTGTCTTGATCGTCTGATCGTGGTACCCTATTTGACATCGCGTTAAATTTAATATGGCACTCTTTATAGGACGTAAAACCATCATCTTTGTCATTATTTAAGCCCCTAGACGTCCACTACTGGACATAGGCATCCCCTAAAAGGAGGTTTTATTCATAACTTTCTTTTTCCAGCGGCTTCACCCGCGTGGAGGTTGGAAAATATTCCGCGGGAACGTACTACCTGGATAAAAAGTAACCTATGTGTTAATCCAAGTTATTAACTAACTGTGTTCCAAATTTCATTAAAATCCGTTCAGTAGTTTTTGCGTGAAAGAGTAAAAAACACCCACTTATCCACACATCCATACATACAAACTTTCGCATTTATAATATGAGTAGGATTGATACGCTTGGCAGCGGGTTGGTCATCGCAGTATGGGGGTAAAATGCATAGAGACTGCTGCTACCCATTCTCTGGGAAGTTCCAAACTTACCTTTTACGCCACCCATGGGGAGAAATGGAATGCGGCTATTATTTACGTGCGGCATCACATGGAACATGACTTATGAATCTAACAAAAGTGTAAGGTATTTATGCTTTTGATTTTAACAACGCAAGAAGTAAACTACAATGATAGTCACCATTGCAGTATATTGATAGCTGGGTAACAAAATGGATAGGCCTGACCTACCTAGTGATTATAGACATTTTAGCTTTTCAGTTACACCTAGATTTTACTTTACCTTTTTTCCTAACTCTAAATGAGCACCTTTTTACCGTTTCCTAAGAAATTCGCTATCGCAAGTATTGAACAAGTCAAGCGCGAGTTAAAAGGTCGATAGCTAAAGAAAACGGAATAGAAAAACTAAAAAGAATAACTCCAACTCGGCAAATGGACCTAGTGTTTATCGTTGCTCGATTTTTTTTACAGCTTTTACTATTTTCTCGGTATACACGTCAAATTAAATTAGCTAGCGAAACTCCGAGAGACTATCGATATCTAAACAAAATCATCATCATCATCATTTCAGCCGTAATACGTCCACTGCTGGACATGAGTTCCCCTAATTTGGGGGGCTTTGCCATAATCGCCACGCTTGGCAGGCGGAACAAAATAAAACAAAGAAAAAATGATAACCCCACAGAAAATCATGATAATAATTTATTTCGACCACAGTTAGTGTAGACACGGACCATAGGTTGAAAAAAAAAAACTGTTTTTTTTTTTTTGTGTACCAATCATCGTCCACTGCTAGTCATAGACCTCCCCCAACCCATCAATATCAATGCATTTATACACGTATACACATCGCCTATATTCGCCAACGGGATATGCCCAGGTGTACATATAGTACACCAACATTTCGCCTGCTTTGCCTATGTCCCATTTTATAGGAGGTGCCATCAAACGGCCAAAATAATAGGCCTGCAGGCTGAGATTGAGCAATTCCAGATGGAAGAACCCAATAACCCTTAGATCAAACCAGCATAAAAATTGCAACTTTAGTACTTACTTCACAAATGTTCAGCAACTTGCAACTGACGCGTGACGGTACAAACTGTGAATTTTGATCTTAATTGAACTTTAAAAAATACAAAGTTTTTGCTTCGCGTAATAATATATAGACTATTAGCACTTCGTTTGCGAATCTTCCGTGTAATTTATATCGCATGTTACTCAGAAATAATGAAGATTTCCATATGTTATAGTTAAAGGAATTTTTAAATCTCTTAAGTAGTTTTTGATTTTATTCATTACGAACAATCAAATGTTTCCACTTTATGATGTTAGTGCGACACAAGCATGATTACAACTTATTTAAGTGAACTCTTGAAAGAAAATTAGTAGTATCCGCAAAATTAAAATGAAAACGTGAATATATTTTATATGTACAATATCGAATTACATATTGTTTTCGCATTGGAAAACGATTGTGCCACAATGCATGCTGTTTAGCTAATTGGTAGCATAATTACCGTAGTTAGGTTTAGTTGAAACACACTATGTATTTTTTGCCAATGACAATTTAATTGTTGGTGCTAACATATAACTATAAAATACACATGGTACGACCATACGAATAAAAGCAACTTTAAATGGTTAGAAATGGATTTGAAATTAATTTGGATGTTTTAAATATAAACGGCTGCTAAGCGTGGCGATTCTGATAAACCTTTCCAAAAAACGCACAGAAGCTCCTCCAAGCACCGCGACTTCGATTAGAAGTGGCGGTGCTAGGAGGAGGTATATGTCCAGCGCCACTGCACGTCTTCCGACTGAATTGAAGATGTTTCCCGTTCCGGCGATTACACTCACCTTGTCATGGAAAGTGTATTCAAAATAGATACTACAGTTAATGTTACGTTGTTGTTGTTTATGTTTGTTTATTGTTACTAACCCTATGGACTGCAGTCTGAAATAAAAATATTCTATTCTATTCTAAGAACCACAGTTCTTCCATTTTTTTAATGGTTAAGTATCTAAATCTATTCTGAAATTCAATTTTCGAGTAAAATATTTGTAACAAAGCTAAAAAATATAGCAACCAGCCTTACAGGCTTCCAAAAATTCATAGAAAGCTAGAGACCAAAATTAATTGATTGTGAAAACTAAACTTTCCCAAAATTGAGTGCTCAAATATTGAGCATCAGCCCACACGGAGCCAGTAACCAACAAACAGACATAATTCATAAAACCTTTTCACATACATCTGAACTGTGGTTTGTACGTCAATTTTAATCAAAATTGCAATCGCTTTTTTCAGAAATTGATTTCGTTTGTCAAGTGCTGTTGACTTGGCAGTTTCTGGTAGTACCCAATCTTTATTAATATTATAAAACTGAAGAGTTCGTTTGTTTGTTTGGCTGAAAGCGCTAATCTCAGGAACTGTTGGTGCGAATTGAAAAATTCTTTATGGGTTGGGTAGCCTATTTATTCAGAAAGGCTATAGAGTATGTAACATTACGCTAAAATAAAAAAAGCGGAGCAGCAATGTAAAATGTACGAAAACTGGCAGGCAATTCGATGCGACGGGAAGGGTCATGGGAGCTAAAATTTGACGCGGTCGAAGTCGCGGGCAGAAGCTAGTGAATGATACAAGTTTCAATTTCTGCAAGTAGGTTTGTTATACCAACACTTTTACACGTCAATCAAATTTTAAAACTAGATGAGGTCAGCGTTTCCTATCCAACTACTCTGAAAAGACAGGTCGAAACAAACTCGGAGGTCACAGATGTCTCTTTTGAAGTCTAGACATAATCTTGGTCAGATGAACACCACGTAGATTGATATTTGAAATGGTCTTTTCGATAAAGAACTTCACAGCTTGAGTGTGGTTCTTTCGTCGTGGCAGTTTTTTACGTTACTCTGTTAGTCCACGATCACGAATTTTTCCGTTCCCTTAATCTTCGACGCACTCTTAAGCGTCGTAAGTTGAAAATCCTGCATTATGATTTTTCAATGTGCTGGGGTGCAATCTGTTGGATTTTCAATTCTATTCAGTTCAACACTGATAGTTGACAATCAAGTGCGCGATACAATCTCGCCACGATATTTTAACGTCGGTGCGAACACTTTTTATTTTTGATTTTTACGAAATTCACGAAGGCGAAACCGCTGGAAAAAACTCGTTTTTTATAATACATCAATTGCTCTATGGTGTACCAATGTAGCAATGCTGGGAGAAGGCATTCAAGGCTGCACATATTCATTATTTAGTATCAAAATGTCTTTTTCATGAAACGTTTTTTTTTTAGGGCGTCTTTCGAATTTTTTGACGCGTATGCGTATGCGTTTCGTATGCGTAGTTTTCAAAGATAGTTTTTTTTTACCATCCTTGTAACCCTGGCAAGGATAATGGCACAAAATGAAATTATTGTATTGTCATCGGTTCTCGATATGTCTACAAAGTTTAAATGAAATCTGACTGTTTGAAGTGGGTCAAAGTCGAGTCCAAAGAAGTCGGTTACAAACATACAGGTGAAGTTAATAAAAGCGTGTTAAAAATTACTCAACGCCACTCTTTTACCAGTACTAATTTTGTATCCAAATCCTAATAAAAGAGACAGTAATCTACATATTAATACGTGATACAAAAACTTTGTTACCCTTTTAACGAAAATTAAGCGGACGGTGGAGTACCAAATTTGGCTGAGTTCAAGTTTATATGGACAAGGAGTGCAGAAACTTTTTCTTTAACGAATTAAATATCGAATTTCGGCCAGTGAGCGATCGCTAGTTTTATTAAAAGCCCAAACTGACAGTTCAATAGACACAAGCCGCCATGTTCTTTTTCCCGGTGCGTCCCAAAAATAGTGACCCTTGCCCACTGACCCTGTGACGTTTACTTTCTGTACCCTGTTGTATACCCTGGCAAATTGATTACGCTCTATTTCCTGTGTTACGTTATTGCGAGGTTTGTTCAGCTGTTTTCGTGTGGGGTAAACATTGTACATGTGTTGAGATAAATAGTTAGAGTGTGATTTGTTTTTTTTTATTGTGTGTCTTTTTGCGTATAGCCATCAGTAAAAGTAATAGTTAATGTTTAAGTTTCAAAAAAGAAAGGCTCGATGTAAGAAAAATGTGTGGCTTGTCATGTGATGAGGAGAGAGGAAAAGCATGTGACCAAAAGAATGGTAGACGGATGTAGAGAGAGAGTAAGGTCAAAGAAAAAATGGATAGATTGTGTGAGGAATTATAGTAAATTTTAGCTAATAGCTAAAATTTATTCCCATTTCTTAAATATAAATACATAGGAGAATAAAAGAAAAAAACGTGTTGGATCGAGCCCAAGTACAATGGAACCAAAGCAAATAGATAATGATGAAGTGTCGAAAGTGTTTGCTAATAATATTACATGTCTCATATTCACAACATAACTTCACGCCATTGTTTCCCAAAGGGTTGGGTAGAGGTTTATCTATAGTAAACCCATATTTCACCAATTACGTTTTAGTCCCATGTAATAGGGGCGAGCCTATTGCCATCAACCGGACACAAATCCAGACTCCGGACTGCTAATGAGAAATTCCAGATAGGAAAACCCAATAACACTATGCACGACCTGGGATTGAACCCCAGGACGTCATATTCAACAGCAGCGCTTGCGTCCACTTGACCACAGACCCACCCTTCAGACATCAAACATCACATACATCAACGAATGCAAAGACATTATCATCTCACATTTACCGAATTGAAAATTTTTAATATCATTTGTTTTTATGTTTAAATGTGAGACATGTGATGCACTCATAAGAACCTTCTTTAGCTGTTATAGTTTATGTTTATTAAGTTAGCTCTAGCATTTACCAACTTAGAATAAGCCGTTATTGTTCTCTAAGTACGCAGGTTTACTCCGCTTACTAAGCTCATTATGTGAATGTAGTATGCGGATTTTATTTTAGATCTCATCTATCATAAAATTGAAATTAGTTATCTTTCAGTATAGTTTTTGGCACCTCTAATATTTTTAATATAAAAATATGTAGGTACCAAAAAGATCGTAGACTTTAAAACAGAAGCGCCAGTGAAGCCCACATAATTCAAATTGTAAAGTGTCTGGCTGTATGTTTAAAAAATATGATTCCCAACCGTAACACGGATGTATTTACAGAATTATAATTGTAATGATTATCAATATAAGCCACTGAATTCATATCATCATCAGTAGCAACCTATACATGTTCCCACTGCTGGGAAACAGGTCTCCTCTTGTCTAAATTCATACAAGCCCACTGAATGACTATTTCATGAAGAAGTCGCAACCTGACAATGGCATGTAACTTGCAAAAAACGTAAGAAATGTTGAATTTTGTGGGCTACGATAGCACATTTACCTAAACGAGTTATTACTTTAATTAACAAATTAATAACTAAGATATCAGCTGAGCATCTTATTACAAACCAGAACCTGCATCATCATACTGCAGCTGAGTCTCTTTTCAAATAAAAACTTCCGACTTCATCGTACTGAAGATCAAGAAACATTGTTGTTTTTCGATTGTATTCTTTAGTCTGGGTGCCAAAACTCATCAACTTAGTCCGTCGGATAAGGAAAGCTTGTGGTTTCCTGATAATATACTGCAAGGGTAAAACAGTGTAGGTACCTATAATACACACACACTTTTACAGTTACATTTAAACCTCATGTGATAAGGAACGAGCCTTTACCCATGAACCCAGAATTTCAGACTCAATAACTAGTAAGTTATTCAATCTAGACCGTGACATACTTATAACTGTCCCCAAACTAAACATAAACGCAATAATCAGTTGACCGATTTATATCTATCAGCATCAACATTTCGTCTTTGTATTAACTGGGCACAAATTTTGCCTCATAACTGTTCTATTATCTATATCTATACTTATATACTTATTACTTATATTAATATTAATATCTGGTTGACCGAGCTTTGCTCGGTATTTTTTGGTAAATTGCGTTTACCAAAAAATACCGAGCAAATTTTTTGGTAAATTGCGTTTAAAATAATAAGTTTTAGTTCAAGTTGATTATCGATAAAGTTGGTCATTGAAACCACGAATAAAACGACATTTAATAAAAATGAATCCTAGCTAGATCGATTTATCGCCCCCGAAACCCTTTGTATACTAAATTTCATGAAAATCGTTGGAGCCGTTTCCGAGATTCAGATTATTTATATATATATACAAGAATTGCTCGTTTAAAGATATAAGATAAAGCTAAAGAGTTTGTTTGTTTGTTTGATTGAACGCGCTAATCTCAGGAACTACTGGTCCGAATAGAAAAATTATTTGTGTTGGATAGCCTATTTATTGAGAAAGGTTATAAGCTATGTAACATCACGCTACAACTAAGAGGAGTGGAGCAGTAATGTAAAATGTTGCAAAAACGGGGAAAATCGCACGGGTAGGCGATTCGACGCGACGGGTCGGGGGAACAAGAAATTTAACGCGGACGAAGTCGCGGGCAGAAGCTAGTTAGAATATACTTACATAAACTCACACCTCCTTCTTAGCAGAAACGACTGAACGCCACTTTCAACGATCCTTAAATACTCCTTTTGCTTTGTTAACGTAGCAGTGGCGAAAGCACCATATAACACGATTCCTACCGGCTTGCCTTCGGGGATTCGCATTGGTAACTCTATCACTATTAAAAATACAATAGTATGTAAATAGTGGCTACTATTGTCAATAAATATAGTTACACTACGGGTATTTAATTCACCATAACATTCAAACAACAAAAAAGGTTATTTATAGCTTTGTATTACAACAAAAGAGAAATGTTCTAAATTAACCCGGCGCCAAAACGTCATAATCGGGAACTAAACATTCATACAACAGCGATCCCGTAATGATGTCACTTTAGGTCACGTGGCACCGCTTGATATGTACGAGAGCAAGCCGCTGTACAACGGGTTATGACAGAGACAGGTATAGAAAAATGCGTCAGCGAGAACGAGATAGAGGAATATTGGATATTTTATTCGGTTTTCAGCTGTTCAATTTAATTGTATTTAATTCATTACACTCCTATATTAATTTTAGAATGATAGTAAGTATTCTTTATTGATGAGTCAGTAAGTTAAAGCCGACTTCGCATCGGTTTCTCTTTTAGAAAAAAATACACCTCGCCGCTGTAACGTAGTTTGATTCTATAAGTCTGTAAAAGTAGTTCGATGCTTCGAACTGAACCCTACTCCCGACTAATTAACTTATCGGACGGACAAAAACACATCGGGAGTAAGGACAACTGTCAAATCGTGTTGTCATTGATTTGGAGGGCACGAGAGATGACATTTTTTTTGGGTGGGAAATCATCAAATGACTCCTCCCGCTCTAGGGTGGAGCGGAAGGACGTGTCAGACTTTTACTGACTAAAACCCACCCATGTTCCTTCAGTTGCCACAGTATCTCTTTCGAACAAATCTCGTGACCCTGGCAGGTCCACTTACTTTTACCTTGTATTCGCATTTTACTCGTCCTCTCAATATGACCATACCATCTACGTCTATCAGTTTTCAGAAATTCTATTCCAAACTTCGTGAAACATTTCTAAACCATCACATATACTTGTAACTGACCCCAGTCTACACTGAAACGCAATAATCAAGTGCCCGATTGAGATCTCACAGCCTCAATATTTCGTCCACGTACCGCCGCGCCGCAGTGTGGAGCGATACCAACACAAATGACAGGGGTCTTTGTGACGAATAGCGGCTTACATGAGAGAGGGATTTATTTGGCCCATGCGAGCAACAAGCTTCTAAATTTGGAAGCTGTTTGCTGGATTTTGGAGATAGGAGTGGGATAAAAGAAGGAGGTTTTGCTACTGTAGATAAAGGAGCAGCAAAAGTGGTTTAGAATTTTTCTTGAACGAATTTCAAAAAGAGTTTTGCAATTCGAATGTTTTCGAGACTTACTAAAAACAAATTAATTTCCATTGAAACATGTACGGTCATATGAGTGTGGTAACGTGTACTTATTTCAAGCTAAACTTTATTGAGTACCATATGGGCATGGTTTGACTGGCCTGTTAGTCTAGTGGTTAGTGACCCTGACTGCAAAGACTGAGGTTGTGGGTTCGATTCCCACCCAGGACAAATCTTTGTATGATGAGCATAATCATTTGTTCTGTGTCTGGGTGTAATTTATCTATAATATGTATGTATTTAGAAATATATAAATATGTTTATCAGTTGTCTGATTACCATAGTACAGGCTCTGCCTAGTTTGGGATCAGATAACGGTGTGTTGATGTCCTAAGATATTTATTTATTTATTATTACTATCCATTTTTTTAACCCTAGAAAATACAAATACAGAGAATTAGAACCTTCCTGCAGTCAATCCAATCTCCAACCTATCAATTAGTTGACATAGCATTATGTGACAAAAAAACACTTAATGTAATAAAAGCAGCATCACAATATTACCAGTGGCATTCAACCCACATTTCCATTCATCTTATTATCACGCAAAAAACAAAAGAAAGAAAAAACCGGCCAAGTGCGAGTCGGACTCGCGCACCGAGGGTTCCGTACAAACCTGTAGGTATTTTCGGTTTAAAAATATATATATTTTTTAATTTTTATATTTCAGTTGATTGAATGTAAGGTAAATTGCGGTTTACGATTTATGACGTTTTAAAAAAAAACTACTCACTCGATCTTATTGAAACCAATTTTCGTTGGTAGTTTGCATGGTAATGTACATCATATATATTTTTTTAGTTTTGTCATTCTCTTATTTTAGAAGTTACGGGGGGGGGACACACATTTTACCACTTTGGAAATGTCTCTCGCGCAAACTATTCAGTTTAGAAAAAAATGCTAATAGAAACCTCATTACCATTTTTGAAGACCTATTCATAGATACCCCACACGTATGGGTTTGATGAAAAAAAACATTTTTGAGTTTCAGTTCTATGTATGGGGAACCCCAAAATTTATTGTTTTTTTTCTATTTTAGTGTGAAAATCTTAATGCGGTTCACAGAATACACCTACTTACCAAGTTTCAACAGCATAGCTCTTATAGTTTCGGAATAAAATGGCTGTGACATACGGACGGACAGACAGACAGACAGACAGACATGACGAATCTATAAGGGTTCCGTTTTTTGCCATTTGGCAACGGAACCCTAAAAAGCATACATCCATACATCCGCATTGTCATCAAATGAACAAAATTTTTCCATATTTTACGAAAACAAGACACGTCTTCTAACACACGTACAGTATGGTGTTCCCTTT
Source organism: Aporophyla lueneburgensis (assembly GCA_932294355.1). Classification (NCBI taxonomy): domain Eukaryota; kingdom Metazoa; phylum Arthropoda; class Insecta; order Lepidoptera; family Noctuidae; genus Aporophyla; species Aporophyla lueneburgensis. The sequence goes on along the minus strand of OW028737.1, from coordinate 30,713,961 downwards.
ATTCTGCAATGTACACACCATTGATGAGGGTTTGTATTGAGTGGTATTGTTAAAATGGTGTCACTGTTGTTACACTGTCGAGGTGTCCCTAGATAAAGTAGGAACAGAATAACGTAGACGCGTCATCTGTAAAACACAAGTAAAATTCATAGATCTATATATTAATACGTGAAGCGAAAACTTTGGATCCCTTTTTACGAAAATTGGGCGGACGGAGGAGTATAAAATTTCGCATACAGAGAAGAAGTGACGAATGCTAATTTTTTTTTAAAATTATGCGTAAAAATACATTATTTTCAATAAATAACACATTACACACACTACCATACGTTTGACAAACACACACACACATAAATTCTCTTTTATGTATGTTTGAAGTCTGTGGTCAAAATGAGAAGAGACTAATTATTTGTCTTTATTGTCTATACTTTTACTGATTGTCAAACAATGTGTCAAATAATTAAGATAATATTATAATAGGTTGGGGAAAAAGTTTCTTCGCATTTTTTAAGAAAATTCAAAATATTTTTTAATAAAGTTTATTTACATTTAACTAAAGTATGCAGGTACCATTTTGTTCGATAACTTTTTGCCATCTTGTAGGTAGGGACATGATCCCATTGCTATAGAAATTTTGGGACTTCTGGTCAAAATACCGCGACAAGTGGTTTTGGCAGTCCTCTCGTGATGTTAACCTGACACTGCCTAATGAATTCTGAAGAGACCGAAACAGGTGGAAATCTGAAGGTCAGGACTATACGGCGGATGCATTAACACCTCCCAGCCAAACTCTCTTAATTTTTGTTGGGTGGCTAAAGATGTGTGAGGTCTAGCGCTATCATGATGAAAAACCACACCCCTTCTGTTGATTAATTCCGGCCGCTTTCTCTCAACTTCTTGCTTTAACCTCATCAGTTGTTTGCAGTAGAGTTCAGAATCGATGGTCCTGCCTGGTGGTAATAGCTCATAATGAATAATGCCCTTCCAATCCCACCACACACACAGCATCGCCTTGTTGCGAGTTAACCCGGGTTTCGCCACAGTCTTTGAAGCCTGACCGGCCTTTGACCACGACTTTTTTCGCACGTTCTTGTCATACGTGATCCACTTTTCATCACCAGTTATCAGCTTCTTCAAAAATGGTTCGGTTTCATTACGTCGTAATAAAGAATCACAAATGAGTACACGGTTCATTAGGTTTCTCTCAGTGAGCTCGTGAGGTACCCAAATGTCTAGCTTTTTTGTGTACCCAGTTTTTTTCAAATGCGCCAAAACTGTTTTGTGGTCAATTTCCAGTTCTTCAACTACGTTGTAACTACTGGTATGCCGATCTTGCTCCACTTTTTCAAAAATGGCATCCATTTTATCCGTAATAGGGCGACCAGAGCGACGTGCATCTTTGACATCAAAATTTCCGGATTGAAAACGCTTAAACCAAATTTGTGCTACTCCACAGACACTACACTAGGTCCATAAACATCGCAAATTTTTTCGCGGCTTGCGTTGCATTTTTACCTTTTTTGCAGTAAAATTTTAAAATGTATCGAATTTCTTCATTAGATTCACTCATCTTGACGGTACGAAAAATAAATGAAAATCACACATTTTCCTAATTTGAATTTGGAATTATGTTCTTTAAAATTTAAACTTTCAATGATACCAAAGCCAGCCAGATACAAATAGTATAGCCAAAGAGATTTTATTACAAGTTCATACATACTATAATGCAAAAAGACTTTTTCCCCAACCTAATAGATCATTCATATCATTCAAACTTAAAATTAAAATGAATTATAGTCGAATTTCGACTACTAGGCGACCACTAGTCTTAATAAATCCATATGTTTACAGTATTACAAAAAATTTGAGCTAGAGAGTAAATATGTATCATCCTCAGGATTTTCCACATATTATAAAGACAATTTATAAAACGAATGCGTTGTGCGCTTACAGTTTGATTCAATCAATCAACTCAGCCTATTGCAGTCCACTGCTGGACATAGGCCTCTCCCATGCTGCGCCACAACACCCTGTCCTCCGCCTTCCACATCCAGTCTGTCCCAGCCACCTTTTTGAGGTCGTCGGTCCATCTAGCTGGGGGGCGTTCCACACTACACTTGATTACTATTGACTACTATACAATTTTATTACTACAATAAAATTACATAATGCGTTCATAAGAAAACTTACACCGACAAGATGGACCGATGACCTCCCACAAGATGGACCGATAACCTGGAGAAGGCCGCAAGAATCGGTTAGATGCGAGAAGCACAGAACCGATAGAAGTGACGGTGCTTGGGGGAGTCCTATGTCCAGCAGTGGACATATTTCAGCTGAAATGATGATGATGATAAAAAAGACTTAACAGACATGCAAAATAAAAAGAAAAACAAGAATTAGTCAAATAAATAGTTTAAGTGTTTAACGAATATCGCAGCATTATGCTGAGATTGGAGCCTTTTTGGCCTCGCACAGGTCTTATTCTTTTAATTTTATATCTTTTAACTTTTTGTTATCCTAAAAGTTTCTTATTTTTTTTATTGTTTTCATGTCCTGTGCGTGTCTCAAATAAAATATTTTTCTTTTCTTTTGATAATATTACGGAACAAGGTCTTTAAATGTACCAGACTAAAGAAAAGATGTAAATATTTTGAAAGAGACTATTATATTGATCGCTATTATATTGAATTGCTTGTTAGTCTAGTGATTAGTGACCCTGACTGCTAAGACTGAGGTTGTGGGTTTGATTCCCACCCAGGACAAATCTTTGTGTGATGAGCACAATCATTTGTTCTGTGTCTGGGTGTAATTTATCTATGATATATGTATGTATTTAGAAATATTGTATAAGTATGTCTATTAGTTGTCTGGTTGCCATAGTACAGGCTCTGCCTAGTTTGGGATCAGATAACGTTGTGTTGGTTGTCCTAAGATATTAGAAGTTAGATTGACCAGTAAGACGTTGTAGGGGTAAAGACATGTTCCGCCGACCCTAAATAAGTTGGGATAAGAGCAGGGGAATGATGATGCTGATGAAGATGCTGTAGGGGTGCTCGTTACTCTGCATTCGTACGACTACAAGATACTACATTTAGATACGGCTTAATAGTTGTTCTGAGTACTACGACACCAATTCTATTATTAAAGTCCATACAATCACAGGCGTGGTTAAATATATCAAATATAAACAATGTCTCTAAAATAGCAGGAATAGCTTTAAAATTATTTAAATGACCATCATTTCAGTCAAAAGGTGTCCACTGCTCGACATAGGCATCTCCCAATTTGGGGCAAGCGGGTTGGCGACCGCAGTATGGTGGTAAAATGCATAGAGAATGCTGCTGCCCATTCTCTAGTTAGTCCCTTAGTCACCTCTTAAGACATCCATGGGAAGGAATGGGATGATGCTAGTCTTTAGATCCGGCACTACACGGAAAATTTAACTAATACCTATTCAGAAAATCACTATAAGAAGCAAATGATAAACATAAATGAGATATACATATAATGTAGGTTTACAATTCTGTACTCTATAATGTTGACAGTATTTATCTAACTTAACCACCATTTCTATCTATCATAATCTTTTGGATGTTTTTCAATATTATAAAATTAAAAACTGTCAAGCCATGGAACCTTAGGGTTAAGGACGGTATTTCTGCAGCTGTAAGCTGCAGCGGTAGTTCTGTCGCCGGGCAGCATTACGTGACATAGTTGTCACGTAACGTGACACAAGCCTGCGTCATCACCGCTATGTTATGTTATAATAACCTTTATAACCTGTGCGAATCCGATAAAACAATGAGGTTTTAATTAACAATTACGTTGAAACATTCAGCATCAATAATATTGGGACAAACAAACTGTTCAGAATGATCTCAACAACTAATAAAATTTAACTTTATCTCAATCTTGTAAAGTTCTTGCCACATTAATAGTTTTCGTGTAGACAGTACACGTACCGAAACATTCCTTGTGTCATGGAGTTAAAATTTAATTTTCATAGTTGTTAAGATCGTTTTGAATAGTGTGTTCGTCCCAATATTATTGTGCTCACTGTTCATGTACAAGTTCAATTATTTTATTTGATTAGAAAAACGAAACGACAATTTAAATGCTTTATATTTTTTCATAGAATGGTGACCGAAATGCTCCCATAATTTTATGTTTTGTTGCAATAGTTGGCAACTGAATAGTGACGTAAGCATATGTCATTTTGAAAATGCGTGAACTTGTTTTTAAAATCACTAGTTCCCAGTTTTAAAAACACCACACTCACTACTTGAAGCTGAGATTTTTCATTCTAAGAAGGAAACAAGAAAAAATTAACCCTATTCAAAAAACGATCCTTTCATCCTGGCTACAAAGCGACCATCAATGATTGGAATTGACAATTTGAATTCTGAATAATTCTCTCCTCTTTTGAATTGAGAAGATTTTTTGGCAGGTGGCCAAACGTCTCTACAATAAGAGCATTTGAACTTCGACGTCACGTGCACAATCAGCACAAATGCTGAAGGTATGGACAGTTTTTCGCAAGTATTTTATCTAGCGCTCAATTATGTTTGCTTACTTAGATAGTTTGGTGAGACAGTTTGGTCACGTTGAGAGGATTAATGAAAGATGGCTAAAAAAGGTATTTACAAGGCAGATGTGACTGCACAGGCCAGAAGGCGACGCCCTAGGAGAACATTATAGTGATCTTATTAGTGATGTTCTTCAGAAAGGTCAGCTGCATAGTATTGGTATCCGGCGTGTATGTATGACTAGATGTATGAACATAAACAAAGCAAAAAGAGGTTTCTGCCTACCCCTATAGGAAAAAGGCGTGAGTTTTTATATGTATGTATGCCATAATATTACTGGCTATAAATTACTATATTAGAAATGCTTTTAAGCGGTTTCCACGCCCATTGATTGGACTGGTTAGTTGTAACAAGATTTTTTTTTTGTTGCTTATTCTCTAAAAACCGGCTAAATAAGTAACCTATTCAGCAACCCTGGATATAAGAAATGTATTTGTTATATCGAGATAAGAGTGTACGAGGCAGTGAGAAAATTATTTAAGTACAATTACGTTGTACACCTACACTCTTAATTTGGGTTCACCTTGATAGCGTTTATAAACAGAACTGCCTCGTGCCTTCTAATTATAAATATTAATTATACAGCGTCTAACATTAATAAAAAAATTATTTTAGGAAATTATATGTTTGAGCATCAAGGTTGGGTAAAAAAAATAATAACTTCTTTGTGATTCATGTAATGGAGCAGTGGTAACGGCTCAGACTTACGTACCGTGGGTCCTAGGTTGAAATCTAGGTAAGAACTTTGCTTTGAGTAATTCATTTTATCACTATTGCTCTCAAAATGGTGAAGGAATAACCATAATATAATAAGAGGTGTTCTGAAATAAAAAGTTCGAAGATACATATCAGGCGAGCTTGGCATAGGTTGATGGATCTCACATGACATTACATATCATAGGCCCGCGTGGTAGATTATGACCTAGATTATGGCCTAGTCCTTCTCATAGAGAGGAGGTCTGAGTCCCAGCGTTATGCTACACTGTTGTAATTTGATACCTAAAGATCTGCTTTTCCCCAAATGAGCAAAAGTCGGCTTCCAGTCAAAGTGGATACAACTGGATACCAGTATTTTACATAAAGCGACTGCCTGTCTGACCTCGCCAACCCAGTTACTGTACAATATGTTACCCCTTGGTAAGACTAGATTTAATATTATACTAATATTTAACTCAGGTTTTTACAAAAACATATCTAAAACGAAGCCAAACTGAAATAGAAGATGTAGTATTAATTTAAGTTGCTCGGACGTACCCCGAAGCGACAGGGGACCGTATCCCTGACAAATGCACGGGCATCTACCGTGCGGTACCTTACTCCATGAGATTTATAACTACCACTTATACGCGAAAATAAGTGGATTATATTATTGCTTAGTTGCTTAAAGCAGTGGTGGCCTAGTAGTATCGACCTGACTTGTAGGTCGTGGGTTTGAACCCAGGCAGCTGCTTTATTTTGTGTAAATAATTTCATCACCACTACTCTCAAAACGGTGACAGAAACTGGCTTGTCCTAGAAACAAAAATTCGAAAACATGTGACATCTACCAAGAACTTTGCTTTGAGTAATTCATTTTATCACTATTGCTCTCAAAATGGTGAAGGAATAATCTTAATATAATAAGAGGTGTTCTGAAATAAAAAGTTCGAAGATACATATCAGGCGAGCCTGGCATAGGTTGATGGATCTCACATGACATTACATGTCATAGGCCCGCGTGGTAGATTATGGCCTACTCCTTCTCATAGAGAGGAGGTCTGAGTCCCAGCGTTATGCTACACTGTTGTAATTTGATACCTAAAGATCTGCTTTTCCCCAAATGAGCAAAAGTCGGCTTCCAGTCAAAGTGGATACAACTGGATACCAGTATTTTACATAAAGCGACTGCCTGTCTGACCTCGCCAACCCAGTTACTGTACAATATGTTACCCCTTGGTAAGACTGGATTTAATATTATACTAATATTTAACTCAGGTTTTTACAAAAACATATCTAAAACGAAGCCAAACTGAAATAGAAGATGTAGTATTAATTTAAGTTGCTCGGACGTACCCCGAAGCGACAGGGGACCGTGTCCCTGACAAATGCACGGGCATCTACCGTGCGGTACCTTACTCCATGAGATTTATAACTATCACTTATACGAGAAAATAAGTGGATTATATTATTGCTTAGTTGCTTAAAGCAGTGGTGGCCTAGTAGTATCGACCTGACTTGTAGGTCGTGGGTTTGAACCCAGGCAGCTGCTTTACTTTGTGTAAATAATTTCATCACCACTACTCTCAAAACGGTGACAGAAACCGGCTTGTCCTAGAAATAAAAATTCGAAAACATGTGACATCTACCAACCCGCACTGGGCCCACGTGGTAGATTACGGCCCTCCCTCTCACCGAGAGGAGGCCTATGGCCCAGCAGTAGAAAGAAAGAATGAAAGAAAGAAAGAAAGAAAGAAAAATATTTTATTTGAGACACGCACAGGACATTAAACCAATAAAAAAGCACATAGAAACAACAGGAACATTATAGGCTGAGTAAGTAAGTAGTATGTTGCTTAGGGGACAATTAAAAGGGCTACTGTTAAGCGGGAGATCCTGAGTCTGTTTCATAGGTCGAACAATGTCATCATCGTCAACATCTTCATTTCAAGTGAAAGATGTCCACTGCTGGACAAACACCGCCACTGCGACCTGTTCTGTGCTTCTCGCATCCAACGGATTCCTACGGGCTTCATCAGGACATCGGTCCATTTTGTGGAAGGCCTTCCAACGCTGCGTTTTCCAGTACGCGGTCGCCACTCCAAAACCTTCTGACCCCATCGGCCATCTGTTCTGCGAGCAATGAGGCCGAACAAAGTATTATTGGGTTTTTCCATAAGGAATTTGACAGTACCGGCCCAAAGTTTTTTTTTTTTTTTTTTTTTTTCAGGATGGGAAATCATCAAATGACTTCTCCCGCTCTGGGCGGAGTGGGAGGGCGTGTCAGACTTTTACTGACTAAAACCCACCCGTGTTCCATCAGTTGCCCATGTGCCAGGGTCACGGTATCTCTTTCGAACAATCACGCGACCCCGGCAGGCATCGGTCCTAGTAGACCCCTACACTGCTGCTGACATCTCTTTGAGGCGCGCGTGGAACACTGCGCGCCGTCGACCCGAGCTTGGTCCTTACCGGGCGGCGAGCTACCCATTGCTCGTCACCCGCAAGCTCGCGCCTACAGTGGCCGGGAGTCCGCTATTGACTCCCGACGCTCGGGGCGTCTCCTCCTGCGGCGGCTAGGGACGTGAGGGCGCAGAGACTGCCACTCCCTCACGCGCCCCGCCTCCTCCTTCGCGAGCATTACTGCTTCGCAGAAGGAGGTGACGGCTTCCCATTCCCTCTCGCTCCGTACCATGGCTCGCACCAGGGCCGGACGCGAGAGGTCACCGCCGCCAATCGCCTCCACGAGGACACGGCGGTGCCCCGCCCAGGCAGGGCACACCTCCACCGTATGCTCCACCGTGTCCTCCAGACGATCCTCGCAATGGAAACACCCGGACGTATCCTCCCGCTTTATCCTGAACAGGAACCCACCGAAGCACCCATGCCCGGTGAGAACCTGCGTCAGGCGGAAGGTGAGGACGCCGTGACGCCTCTCTATCCACTCCTCAAAGAGGGGACTTACCGCCGCAATTGTGGCGTGCCCAGCACTGGGTTGCGACAATCGTACCCGCCATGTCGCCATGAGATCACACCGGAGCTCTGTCCGCCGTGCCGCGATTTGTCGCGGCAGCGGAGTTTCGCCCCGGCGTTTCGCCTCCTCGCGCCACTCCCACATGTGCGCGAGGACCTTTGCCTCCAGATCCCATGGCGGCACTCCGGCAAGGAGGCTCGCCGCCTCGCACGAGACCGTGCGGTATCCCCGGATTAACCGGATGGCCATGACCCTCTGGGCCGCACTCAACCGGCGCGCTGGGCGCAGCCTCAATGAGGGCGCCCACACCGGTGCCCCGTAGAGGGCCATGGACCGCACGACCCCCGTGTAGAGCCTCCGGCAGGAGGCGTTTGGACCCCCCAGATTGGGCAGGAGCCGCTTTAAGGCAGCCCCAGCCCGCTCCAGTCTGGGAGCCAAACGTCGGAACCGGCCCAAAGTTTAGATAATTATGTGCCCGGTTGATGGCAATAGGTTCGCCTCCTATTACATGGGACTTAAACATAACTGGTGAAATGTGGGTGAGCTATAGATACCCCTCTGTTTATTCGTTTTGGGAATACTGGTATGTTGTTGTTATCTGCCGGGGTCGCGTGATTGTTCGAAAGAGATACCGTGACCCTGGCACATGGGCAACTGATGGAACACGGGTGGGTTTTAGTCAGTAAAAGTCTGACACGCCCTCCCGCTCCGCCCAGAGCGGGAGAAGTTATTTGAAGATTTCGCATTCTGAAAAAAAAAAATGTTGTTGTTATGTAAGAGGAAAATAAACTGTTGTGATAAAATGTTTACATTGCAAGTATTTATTTCATATTTTATTTATTATTACAAAGGCTGTCAATGGCTATCTCGTTCGTGTATTGGTTGCAGACATAGAACGGGACTTAAACATACCTACTTAACTGGTGAAATGTGGGTTTACTGTGCATCTCTAAGTTCACATTCGCAAGAACGTAAACATTTTGTGGTATCCTGTTATAGCATTCCAACTTTGTTCAAAACTTTAAATGATACTGAAATGTACACACGGCTACACATCAGCTATAATTTCCAGTTTAAGCTGACCTCTTAATATACGGAAATCCTATACAATGTGAGATCAGTTTATACTGGAAATGCATAGCTTGATGTGAAAGACTGATATGTTTTGGTTTTTGTAAATTCGTAAAATTATGTCTTTGTCCTCAAAAGCAGCTCATCGATTATGGACATTAACCTTCACCAATCGAGTGTTATTTTTTTTTAGTTTTTTTAGTGCCTGTAGTGTTCGATATTGATACCAGAAAAGCGGCCAAGTGCGAGTAGGACTCGCCCATGAAGGGTTCCGTAGCAGCAAGTAACATATTATAGCTGCTACAGAAATAAGTATTATATTTGAGTTGATTTAATAAAGGGTAAATTGCGGTTTACGATTTATGACGTACTAGCTTCTGCCCGCGACTTCATCTGAGTAAATGTTGGTTATCGCGGATGCAGACAAAGTCACGGAATAAAAAGTAGTGTCCTTTCTCAAGCTTTAAACTATCTGTGGACCAAATTTCATTTAAATCGGTTCGGTAGTTTTAGCAGGAAAGCGAGACAGACAGAGTTACTTTTGCATTAAATTATTATTATTACTGCATTTATATTATTACTAGCTTTTGCCAGCGGCTTCGCCCGCATGGAGATCGGAAATTATCCCGCGGGAACATACTACCGGGATAAAAAGTAGCCTATGTCCTTTCTCAGGCTCTAAACTATCTGTGTACCAAATTTCATTTAAATCGGTTCAGCAGTTTTAGCAGGAAATCGAGACAAACAGACAAACAGAGTTACTTTTGCATTTATAATATTAATGTGGATTAAAAAAAAACTGCTTTCTAGATCTCGTTCAATCCAATTTTCGGTGGAAGTTTATATGGTTATGTGATATACATAACCATATAAACTTCTGGTTATGTATATCGTATATTTTTTTTAGTTTTATCATTCTCTTATTTTAGAAGTTACAGGGGGTCACACATTTTACCACTTTGGAAGTGTCTCTCGCGCAAACCATTTAGTTTAGAAAAAAACGATATAAGAAACCTCAATATCATTTTTGAAGACCTATCCATAGATACCCCACACGTTTGGGTTTGATGGAAAAAAAATTGAGTTTCAGTTCTAAGTATGGGGTACCCCCAAATTTTTTTTTTTTTTTTTTTATATATTTTTGTGTGAATATCTTAATGCGTTTCACAGAAACATCTATTTACCAAGTTTCAACAGCAGAGTTACGGAAAAAAGTGGGTGTGACATACGGACGGACAGACAGACAGACAGACATGGCGAACCCATAAAGGTTCCGTTTTTTGCCATTTGGCTACGGAACCCTAAAAACAGCAAAATTGCCAGCTAATTTAATTAGATCCCGTAGAATGCGGTTATGCCAGCGAGTGGGCATGAAATAGCATTTTTATAGGAACTATTTACAGATAACTAGATTTTTCTATGACAAGGTCATGAATAGGCATAAGTTTGTGTAACTCACCAAAGATTATTGTCCACCTAAAATAAAATATTCATCTAAAACATGTTAAAAATAATAGAAGACTGTTTAAGTTTATTGGGAAATACATCAATTTTGATGTGGATTCACATGTCCAACAAAACAACAAACACATTTTTCGAACAATACAAATACATCTATCAAGATATCAAAATATTCTCGACAGTATTTCTATTTCAAATTCTAACAAAAGAAGTCCATTTCAGTTTTTCTCTTCAAATGAAGTTCCCGCAGTTCGACCTTTGTCATTGACCTCTAACCCCGTTGACCTGGCGATACTCCGATCCCAATGAGGGCATCGCGAAACTGATGGTGCTACTGACCTTCACATTTATCTATGCATATTTGTTTGGTGGAATATTCTCGTAATAAAGAAGAAAGAGAAATATTTGTTGATGCAATATATCAGATTTGTCAGAATATAAATTCATATTTAATACTTAGATAAAAATATTAGTCAGTCAGTTACTCAGTTCTGTTCATTTAGCTCTGACTGCAACAACCCATTAGCAACCTTAATGTAACGAAAATAAAGCTCACTGTAATTTTGACAGATTTTTCAGTGGCAGCAAGCCAGTAACAACCTTATTGCAGCTAAATTAAAGATCAATGTTACAAATCAGAGGTAAAGGGCAGTCATAGCAGAGTTGTCTACGCATGGTTCGATGGACGTACGTAGGATCCTAAAGACTATCTTTTACAAGCAACACTTTTATACAGCAGTAAATTTTCCATCCATTGTCATTCCACCATAGTCAAACCACCTTTTGATGTATTAGATTAGAAGAAAAACTTATGGAAGAAACTGTTTTTCAATCAATCAATCAATCAATCATTTTTATTTTGTTAAACATAGGTATGGTTACAGATAGTAAATTGTCAAAATTATGTGCACTATGTTTTGCCAATAAATGGCGTACAAAATTAACACAAACTAAGATTACAATAACGGTGGCATGTCAGTAAATTACATTGAAAATAATTTTAAAATTAAATAGTTACAATAAGCACGTCATTACAATTTAAGATAAATAAGCACATTTAAACATAATCAATAAATAAAATCATAAGTGTTTAATTTATAAGTCGGAACCTTCATACCTCTGTTTATCAGTAGTGAACTCAGTGATGGAGTAGTAGCATCTATCTAAAAGAAATTTAAACAAAGACCGCTTAAAGGATCCCAGACACTCTTTATTTCTTATAGCTGTTGGTATATTATTATATACTAGCTTTTGCCAGCGGCTTCGCCTGCGTGGAGGTCGGAAAATATCCAACGTTTGTACTACCGGTATAAAAAGTAGCCTATGTGTTAATCCAGGTATTTTTTTTTAGCTCGAAAACGCATTTTCATCCGACTTGCTTCAAATTTATCATCACTGCTCGGCTCCTATGTGTCTTAGCGTTATTTTATATAGCCTATAACCTGCCCAGGAGTATGGACTACAATCGTACCAAGTATGGTTAAAATCCCTTCAGTAGTTTTTGACCCATGCGTGCACATACAGACAGACGGACAGACAGACAGACAGACAAAAAATTTACTGATTGCATTTTTGGCATCAGTATCGATCACCATTCATCCTCCAATATTAATTTTGAATATATTTTCAATGTACAGAATTGACCTCTCTACAGTTTTATTATAAGTATAGATAGATATAGATTTTTGGGGCCATACCTAGCATACACTTTTGCCGAAAAATGCGGTTTTGTGAGAGGCAACATGAATCGTATTCCGATAACGGTGGGAGCGCAGTTTTTCAAACAAATGTAGGTTACTGTGAACAAATACTGCCATTTCATAAATGTACATAGACGGTAGAGTGAGCAAGTTGAGTTCCTTAAATAATGGTTTACAACTATCAATCGATTGTAATTTTGTAAACGATCGCAAGCATTTCTTCTGAGCTTTAAAAGCAATGTCTCTGTCAGTGGAGTGGTGGTTTTTCATATTGCAATGGTGATTTCTTGACCATCCGCCTGTCTAAGTAAGTGATAATGTTTCCAACTTCAAATTCTCTTCTAACAATACATCTTCCGTGATCCGTGTGGATATAAAGAATAGCACCATCGCATTTCTTCCCGTGGGTATCGTAAGAGGCGACTACGGGACTTACAAGAGGTTGAACAGCAGCGTTATCTATGCATTGGACCAATATACTGCGATCGCCAACCCGCCTGCCAAGCATGGCGATTACGGCAAAACCTCCCAAATTGAGGATGATGACAATGATGATAGTGATACATCTTACACAATACATTGTTACGAATCTGCTTAGTGAAAGAAATGGATAAGGCAGATCTGATACAATTTATTAAATGAAAAAGAGTAAACTGTCAGAGTAGAACGCTTCAAGAGGGCTTCAGAGTAGACGGGCTTCAGAGTGTGAACGCTTCAGAGTAGACGCGCTTCAGAGTAGTTTCCCCAGAGTGCGGGTGCTTCAGAGTAGTTTCCCAGAGTGTGGGCGCTTGAGAGTAGTTTCCCAGAGTGCGGGCGCTTCAGAGTAGTTTCCCAGAGTGTGGGCGCTTCAGAGTAGTTTCCGAGAGTCTACAGTCTTCCAGAGTGTATTTTCCATAGTGTACGGCCTCCAGAGTGTGGTCCTCTAGAGTGTGTACCATCAGCGGTTCAGACGCCCCTTTTTATACCAAAGCCGTCTTCCCTTTCCAAACATTTTCAAAATATTAGTTTAGCCATCATCTCATCTGACAAGTGTAGTCTGCCACATGAGTGAGTGAAGCTGGCCACATGAGTGCGTAAAGAATTTTATAAATATAATTTTAAGTTAAGTTATTTAGTAAACAATCGTAATAATTAATAAAATCAAATAGCTAGACATATTGATAAAAATAATTTAAAATTATATAAACCAAAAAGTAGCCATTCATAGACTAAGCAGAACAGTAACTGACAGTTGACAATTTGGCTTGTCACAACATGAAAATTTGAGTTAATATTTTATTTCAGCTATTTTTAAGTTAATAAATCGTATTTAGATCGATTTGTTGAGTGTAGACATACAAATAAAATAAAATAAGTAAAGCATGAAGTATAAACATAGAAACAAATAAAGAGTATGATAAAGAATCATGAATTAAAGTGTAAGTATAACGCATATACGTATAGGATGAAAACACTATAACATCAAAAACAACATTTAAAGAAACCTCAAGTAATAAGTTTCCTACACATGAACGTGATGTTACAACATCGTTCCGAGCTCTCAACGTTACAAACTTGATTATTATTATAATTATTTATACCACGACAGCTCCTTTGTTCCAACTATGTGTTTAATATTAATTCTCTCTCATACATTACTTGCTACGGCAGGCATCTTTGCTTTCATATCCGGAGTTGACAAGGTTTACGTCAACATATTTCACGATTGCTTACTATTGTAAAATAAAAAGGTACCTCTTAATGTCTGTTCCTAATGTTTCGATAAAAAATGCTGTTATGACTGGGTGTTAACATTATCTTCCGTAAAGGTGATATTATCAGCCAGCAGTTCAAGTATTTTTTATGTCGCATAGTAATAACTTAAACATCTTATGACTGAACTAGGTTCTGCCCGCGACTTCGTCCGCTTCAATTTTGGCTCCACTGACAAATCCCGTCGCATCGAATAGCCTGCCAGTTTTCGTACATTTTTCGTTGCTGCTCCGCACCTTTCAATTGTAGCGTGATGTTGATGACCAATAGCCTCCCTCAATAAATAGGCTACCCAACAAAAAAAGTTTTTTTTTTTTCAATTCGGAGATTACCACGTTCAACCAAACAAACATACAAACTTTTCAGCTTTATAATATTAAGTATAGATAAAAAAAAATATGTGTGTTGAGTAATAATCGACACATGATAAAAACAAACAAAAAATACTTGCGTGTGATTGGAGTTTTTAATACCCAAGCGAGTAATCGAGGATTTAAGGACGAAGGCTCGCGCAAAGATCCTTCGGGCTAGAGGACTGGCCCGCAAGGAGTCGCTGGAGACTCTGAACAGGGACCCATGGGGACGGCCCTACAAGGCCGTCCGGGAGAAACTCCGCCCATGGGCTCCCCCGCTGACTCAGAGTCTCCGGCCCCAACTCGTGGAGGGCGTGGTGAGCGCTCTGTTCCCCTCGCGAGGGGAACATAGTCCCCCGCCCTTGGCTCCGCCTCCTGCGGTGCCCGATGCGGACCACATACCTAACGACGACGACGGTGCTCCAGAAGTGACCGAGGTAGAGATGAGGGTGGCGGTACGAAGGCTTAATGCCAAGAATACCGCCCCAGGACCCGACGGCTTGCCTGGAAAAGCCTGGGTCCTGGCCTTGCAGGCTCTGGGGCCTCGACTAGGGGGTTCTTTAGCGCATGCTTGGAGAGGGGCCAGTTCCCACTTCGTTGGAAAACGGGGAAACTGGTCCTCATTAAGAAGCCTGGGCGCCCAGCGGACTCTCCGTCCGCTTACCGGCCCATCGTGCTGCTCGACGAGGTGGGCAAGCTCTTTGAAAGAGTGATTGCAGACCGCCTCGTCGGGTGGCTGGTGCGGGAGGGGCCGGACTTGTCGGACGGCCAGTACGGCTTCCGCAAGGGGTGCTCTACGGTGGACGCCATCATGCGCGTGCGAGCCCTCACGATGGGGGATGCAGTGGCCCGGGGTGGGGTCGTCTTGGCAGTGTCTCTAGACATCGCCAATGCCTTCAACACCCTGCCCTGGAGTTGCATTAGGGAGGCACTCCGGTATCACCGGATGCCGACCTACCTCTGTCGCGTGGTCGAGGCCTATCTGACGGATAGGGCCGTCATCTACCCCGGTCACGAGGGGAAATGGAACCGGCGAGAGATGTCGTGCAGTGTCCCACAGGGATCGGTCCTGGGGCCACATCTGTGGGACATCGGTTACGACTGGGTGCTGCGCGCCGACCTCCCTAGCGGCGTCAGCGTAGTTTGCTACGCTGACGACACGCTGGTCCTTGCGCAGGGGAGGTCGCACGAGGCGGCGGCCGAAATCATGACACGCGGGGTTGCGACAATCGTCGATAGGTTCTGGCAATTGGGACTCGAGGTGGCATTGCACAAGTCCGAGGCCTTGGGTTTTCATGGTCCTCGGAACGCGCCACCTGCGGGTTCCCAACTCACGGTGGGAGGGGTTCACATCGGCGTCGAGTCGACGATGAAGTACCTGGGAATTGTCCTCGACAGCCGGTGGAACTTCGTCGAGCACTTCCGACGTTTGGCTCCCAGACTGGAGCGGGCTGGGGCTGCATTAAAGCGGGTTCCTGCCCAATCTGGGGGGTCCAAACGCCTCCTGCCGGAGGCTCTACACGGGGGTCGTGCGGTCCATGGCCCTCTACGGGGCACCGGTGTGGGCGCCCTCATTGAGGCTGCACCCAGCGCGCCGGTTGTTTGCGGCCCAGAGGGTCATGGCCATCCGGTTAATCCGGGGATACCGCACGGTCTCGTGCGAGGCGGTGAGCCTCCTTGCCGGAGTGCCGCCATGGGATCTCGAGGCAAAGGTCCTCGCGCACATGTGGGTGTGGCGCGAGGAGGCGAAACGCCGGGGCGAAACTCCGCTGCCGCGACAAATCGCGGCACGGCGGACAGAGCTCCGGTGTGATCTCATGGCGACATGGCGGGTACGATTGTCGCAACCCAGTGCTGGGCACGCCACAATTGCGGCGGTAAGTCCCCTCTTTGAGGAGTGGATAGAGAGGCGTCACGGCGTCCTCACCTTCCGCCTGACGCAGGTTCTCACCGGGCATGGGTGCTTCGGTGGGTTCCTGTTCAGGATAAAGCGGGAGGATACGTCCGGGTGTTTCCATTGCGAGGATCGTCTGGAGGACACGGTGGAGCATACGGTTGAGGTGTGCCCTGCCTGGGTGGGGCACCGCCGTGTCCTCGTGGAGGCGATCGGCGGCGGTGACCTCTCGCGTCCAGCCCTGGTGCGAGCCATGGTACGGAGCGAGAGGGAATGGGAAGCCGTCACCTCCTTCTGCGAAGCAGTAATGCTCATGAAGGAGGAGGCGGGGCGCGTGAGGGAGTGGCAGTCTCTGCGCCCTCACGTCCCTAGCCGCCGCAGGAGGCGACGCCCCGGGCGTCGGGAGTCAATAGCGGACTCCCGGCAACCGTAGGCGCGAGCTTGCGGGTGGCGAGCAATGGGTAGCTCGCCGCCCGGTAAGGACCAAGCTCGGGTTGACGGCGCGCAGTGTTCCACGCGCGCCTCAAAGAGATGTCAGCAGCAGTGTAGGGGTCTACTAGGACCGATGCCTGCCGGGGTCGCGTGATAGTTCGAAAGAGATACCGTGACTCTGGCACATGGGCAACTGATGGAACACGGGTGGGTTTTAGTCAGTAAAAGTCTGACACGCCCTCCCGCTCCGCCCAGAGCGGGCGAAGTCATTTGATGATTTCCCATCCTAAAAAAAAAAAAATACTCGCGCAAATAGTATTCCAAGGAAATGGTTCACGTGAAAATGGAAATGAGGTTTGAACTCTCAATCTTCCACCTTCAACGTCCACAGTTAATTATAAAAGTGCCAACGGCCATGGTGGTCCAGTGATAACTAAATTTTTCATCACCACTGTCATGTCCTTGAACCAAAAATTCGATGACGTGTTACATCTATCAATCCGCACCGAGGCCGCATGGTGGATTATGGTCCGTCTAACAATGTGGAGGCCTGTGTCCCAACAGTGGTAACATTATAGACTTAGAAAGAGACAGGACCTTACGACACAGGACACCCTAGTGCGGGGTTCAGGGCATTTGTAAAAAACTAGCAGCTAAGACTTATCATAATCTGTTATTCGCTTTTTTTTATATTGTACCGTGTTTTATATAAACTGAATAATTGTATTTATTTATATTTAAAGGTTGATTATGTATGTATGTAAACATTCACTGATAATGCCAGAAAGAGTGGCATGCAGTAGTTATATCCGACAAGTTTCACAGCTTTTAAAAAATCCTCAGTAATGTCTAAGTACATGTGTACATATATAACTCAGACATCTATAAATCTTCGCACAATAAATCTAAAACCGCACAATATTGGATGAACGAATCACTAAATCAGCGCGACTCGCCGGTTCTACCACATCTTAGTTATTGGGCAAGGGAAGTGTGGTATCTATACATCACCAATGAAATGTTTGGGATACATAGTGACACGGTTTGAATTTCACAAGCCGTTTCTAAAAGTTTTAATTTTGAATTATACTTGAAAAATGAAACAATTATTTGAATAAAAACAACTAAGGGAGATCTCATGGCAATATGAACTGATTTTCTTCAGATGTTTTCCTTACCTGTCATCAATAATGAACGAACACGAATAACCTCCTATTTTAAGTTGGTTAACAAAGAATATTTGTTCTTTTTTTAATCTTGTCATTTTTGAACCTGCAGGAACCTCGTAGTCAAGAAGTGTATCCTATTAACCATCTCGACTCCCATTTCATAAAAAAAAAAAAAAAAAGATTTTTATTGCCTTCAGTTGTACAAAAACACTTATCTAAATACTATGCAGCATTACAACTAAGGGAGTGAGTGTTTTCGATGACCTCTGGCACCCAATGTAAGATTTACCTTGTGTTTAGGGTGCCAGCGTCCTCGCCTAAAATATGAACACATTTTAGTAGTTGTAAGACAAGCACAACATAAATATTAATATTAAATTTTAAGACTACTATTTACTAATAAAAAAATGCATGATGAGGTTTACTGATATAAAATAAAAAATATAGCGAAATATAGTGAAAAATTGTGTATATAAGTCTGTGTTAATCTAATTATATGTCTCTAGCTACATTAAGTTTATTTAACCGATTGCAATTTTTAGTAATGCCTCAGTCTCATCATAACTCAACGTTAATAACCACTTTGAAACCTTAGTCTTACAGTCATTGAGGCAACTGGGAGCAATTGTGCATATTTTATTTATTTTATTATATAAATGGTTAGAGAGTATACCATAATGACGTTGAGCAAGGGCCGTTCTACATCCGCCAGTTGCACATGCCTCGTAGAATCTACGCTTTTTAACAGCATTCGGCTTGTATATTACAGTGGGATGTTTACGCAGAATAGTACCGAGCACAAAGAGCTGTCTCACAGTGAGGACCTGACATCCATAAAGTACAATTGTTTCAAAATATATTTGACCGCGTAGGTCATCATCATCACCATCATTGTCATTCCAGCCGAACAACGTCCACTGCTGGACATAGACCTCCCCCAGTTTGGGGGGGTCTGCCATAATCACCACGCTTGGCAAGCGGGTTGGCGATCGCAGTATAAAAAATAATAAT
Source organism: Aporophyla lueneburgensis (assembly GCA_932294355.1). Lineage (NCBI taxonomy): Eukaryota > Metazoa > Arthropoda > Insecta > Lepidoptera > Noctuidae > Aporophyla > Aporophyla lueneburgensis. The sequence goes on along the minus strand of OW028737.1, from coordinate 30,694,859 downwards.
AATAAATAAATAATATCTTAGGACAACCAACACAACTTTATCTGATCCCAAACTAAGCAGAGCCTGTACTATGGTAACCAGACAACTGACAAACATACTTATATATTTCTAAATACATACGTATTATAGATAAATTACACCCAGACACAGAACAAATCATTATGCTCATCACACAAAGATTTGTTCTGGGTGGAAATCGAACCCACGACCTCAGTCTTAGCAGTCAGGTTCACTAACCACTAGACTAACAGGCCAGTCAAAGTATGGTTGTAAAATGTATAGAGAACGCTGCTGCCCATTCTCTAGTAAGTTCCTTAGTCGCCTCTTATGACACCTACAGAAAAAATGGGGAATCACGTAGATATTGCATTGTTTTATGTAACCGCATTTTTTTTTTTTTTTTTGAGAACTCACGACATTTTTTTTTCACTAGTCTAAAACCATGTGCTGATTGCGTGATAAAAATTTGCGCGTTGATGTCCCTGTTATACTGTGTATCTATTTACCTCCAAAAATTCAAGGTTACCAAACCTTTCAAGTCTCAAAATGTCCGCGTAACAAAACCGGTCCACTCTATTTCCTGTTACAATTTCGCCGTTGAACAAGATGCGACGTATCCGCGTCAGTGTACTTGTTTTGACGAGGGTGAGGTAAAAGGGTTGGGACGTCCTGCGTCTTATACGCTGGATGGCACGATAGCAACCGTGAACGGGTGTGCGATATGACATACTATTGTAGTGTATGTTTTTTGTTTGTTTCTTTGTAGAGTTGTTTGTGATCGTGTGTATGGGGTTGTGCTATGATTCTGTCACGTAGGATAGAACATGCTATCTATTATCGAGTAGTGGAACTATACGCAACTATCCCGAAAGGAAAAATATACTGGGTGTTAGGGGTGGTGCTGCAGAAATTAATGAGTTTGATGCAATAAAAACACGGATGAGCTTATATGAAACGTTTATAGCGTTTTTGAAATTACAAGATGGCCGCGTGCGCACCGATTAGAAAAAATAAAGGACACGCTCATTGATTCGCGTTTAGTGGCAGACTGGCGGGGAGCCCACGTGTACTTAGCTTACTAAAAGATTAATAAACTTATTTTACAAAATTACTTAAACCTATTGAGCGCGTCGCTAACACTAGAACTATTATCGAGTACTAAAACTAGACGAGTATTCGCGAATTATCTAGAAGTTTAAACGCTTCGTATAAATAGAGGGCTGGCGGCACCTCAGTTACTCCAATCCAGCCTATTCCTTGCTGCCCTCTACCAGCGATGTCCTAAGCCGAGGTCAGTAGCTCACAGAGCACACTGCCCTTAGAATGTAGTCGCTCTAGTTTTAAGTATGAAACCCTGACTGGAAATGTCGAATTCGAAGACATGTGTTGTCTATCAACCTGCACTGGACTCGCGTAGTGGATTATGGCATACTCTATCTCACAAAGAGGAGGCCAGTATCCCAGCAGTGGGAACATATAAGCTGTTTATACTAATCTACATGAATTTCAGTATTTATGAATGATCTCAATTTAAAATGAAAGCACTACTATTAGATACCGTGCTAAGAATTCTTACATTACCAACAAATATTATATCAAAGCCGTGGTGAGTCCGATACGAAAGTGTCATTACACAAACTCCGACCAAGATGCGCGTCGAGCGACCAATAATGTACGAGAGCTCAACATACAGCCCGGATCTCTATACGGTGTTATTGTCTCCTTGGCGTAGAATGTATCTATACTCGTATACTCGTATGTGCGAAATCTCAGTTTTGTTGTTAAAGTACGTTTTAATAACAAAATACATAGAATGTTGCAATAAGCATTGTGGAAACTTGTGAAAAAGGATTGGTTGTTTTGGAAAATTGAGAAAAATTTGAATATTAAAACTAACACTCTACGGTTTTTTTGTTGTAATTTTAGTTATTAAAAACACATTTATATGTCACGTATTATAATTGTGTGATTTTTGTCTGTAAATCAGTAAATTATTACAGCTTTCGGATTTTTTCAAAAACCTTAAACAAAAACATATAAATAAAAATGATTCGATGTAAGGGTTATTTTTACACTAAATTACTTTACGGGTTTTTGTGTAAGAAGCAAATTATGTGGTTTATGTAAACGAATGACTCGGTCAATCTTTATTTAGATACTACTACTAACAGTAGGTAGGAAAAATAATGTAGTCCGGGTCCGTTTTTAAATGTTAAGCAATCACCCTAAACATCAATTTTAATTAAAAAAATTGAGTTGTTTGTGGTTTCGAACGCCTTGCAGACACCAATAATTGTATGAACGGTTGAAGTGGCGGTGCTTGGAGGAGGCCCATGTCCAGCAGTGGACTTTTTTCGGCTGAAATGATGGAGATGATGAGGTGGATGTAAGTAGAAAGGTCGGGAGATGCTCTAAGGGAACATAGAGTGACCTTATTGATGATGTTCTTTAGAAAGGACAGGTACATAATACTTGCTACCGGCGTGATGTATGACCAGATATATTAACGTAACCGAAGTATAAAGAGCAGGAGTGGATAGAGAGGCGCCACGGTGTCCTCACCTTCCACCTGACGCAGGTTCTCACCGGGCATGGGTGCTTCGGTGGGTTCCTGTTCAGGATAAAGCGGGAGGATATGCCCGGGTGTTTCCATTGCGAGGATTGTCTGGAGGACACGGTGGAGCATACGGTGGAAGTGTGCCCTGCCTGGGCGGAGCACTACCGTGTCCTCGTGGAGGCGATCGGCGGCGGCGGCCTCACACGTCCGGCCCTGGTGCGAGCCATGGTACGGAGCGAGAGGGCATGGGAAGCCGTCACCTCCTTCTGCGAAGCAGTAATGCTCGCGAAGGAGGAGGCGGGGCGCGTGAGGGAGTGGCAGTCACTGCGCCCTCACATCCCTAGCCACCGCAGGAGGAGACGCCCCGGGCGTCGGGAGTCGATAGCGGACTCCCGGTCACCGTAGGCGCGAGCTTGCTGGCGACGAGCAATGGGTAGCTCGCCGCCCGGTAAGGACCAAGCTCGGTTCGACGGCGCGTAGTGTTCCACGCGCGCCTCAAAGAGATGTCAGCAGCACTGAAGGGGTCTACTAGGACCGATGCCTGCCGGGGTCGCGTGATTGTTCGAAAGAGATACCGTGACCCTGGCACATGGGCAACTGATGGAACACGGTAGGGTTTTAGTCCGTAAAAGTCTGGCACGAAGAGCGGGAGATTTCAATGTCATTTGATGATTTCGCATCCAGAAAAAAAAAAGCATATGAAGTAAGGATCGTAGTAGACGGCTTTCTGTAGTTTTTACAGAGCCCATGGAAAGAGGGTGTAAGTTTATGTTTGCGTGCTAGTGTTATTTCTGAAAAAATATACCTTTTAAAAATTGCGTCACGATTATATCATCATTTTACAACTACATGATCTTCCGAATAATAAAACCAACATCTTTCTGTCAGAAAATATGTATAAAAATTAATTATAATAGCAAACGACGACATCGCTCCGAGTAGTTCGACAAAACTAACACAGACCATAGCAAACACTTATGTTTGCAGTCCGCCTTACGATCCGACACATACCTAGATACCTACACAAGGGTATACTCGATCCTACGGGAACGGTGTGAATTACATCTATGCTTTAGGATATTATATCTTATTGTGATATAAACATGGTTACTTTAATAAAGATTCTCAGAATGAAACTATTAAATTCAAATGGGTTTTTTTTTTGTTTTTCACTACATTATCGGTAGCTCGGTTGAGCGTTGAGAATTATTTTGATTGCGTTAGTGGTACAATTCGACCTAAATTGTAAAGATAAAGATTTGGTCAAATTATTGCATGTGTACTTTCTAAAAATTATTTAAGAAGATACAGCATAATATGTTAATATCCTTGTCATCATTATTAGGCTTGATTTCTTTAAATGACATATAATTAAAATATTCTTTTTGAAATAAATATACATGAGCACTTATGAAACACCAGAAGCTAGGTGCAGGATTGCGAATGGTTGATTCCTATGGAGAAGAACCAGCGAGAAAGTCAGCGGTTACTCTTATAAAAATAATTACGTTTCCATTGTTTTCAAATATTAGTGTTAATAGGTATGGAAGGACAGTATAAGCCTGCCAACGACTACCAGGTATTCAATAAAATAGAAAAACAACGTTTTCATCCCACCATCTCGGAAAGAGTATTTTTAATCTTCAATATCTGAGTGGAAAAGCCGTTTTTATTCTCTAGAGGATAAAGTAAATTGAATTTAGAACATCGTGTGCACTAAGTTTGTAAATTCAAAACATCATTAAACCTATTTACTTCTACCTCCATGGTGCCGAATTTATCATACAACCTTTTTCTAATTTGTTAAAAACTCAGACTCGGAAGCTTATTGGTGTACTTTTTAGGGTTCCGTTGCCAAATGGCAAAAAACGGAACCCTTATAGATTCGTCATGTCTGTCTGTCTGTCTGTCTGTCTGTCTGTCCGTCCGTATGTCACAGCCATTTTATTCCGAAACTATAAGAGCTATGCTGTTGAAACTTGGTAAGTAGATGTATTCTGTGAACCGCATTAAGATTTTTACACTAAAATAGAAAAAAAAACAATAAATTTTGGGGTTCCCCATACATAGAACTGAAACTCAAAAATGTTTTTTGTCATCAAACCCATACGTGTGGGGGGGTATCTATGAATAGGTCTTCAAAAATGGTAATGAGGTTTCTAATATCATTTTTTTCTAAACTGAATAGTTTGCGCGAGAGACACTTCCAAAGTGGTAAAATGTGTCCCCCCCCCCCCGTAACTTCTAAAATAAGAGAATGACAAAACTAAAAAAAATATATGATGTAGGTACACTACCATGTAAACTACCACCGAAAATTGGTTTGAACGAGATCGAGTGAGTAGTTTCTTTTTAAAACGTCATAAAATGTAAACCGCAATTTACCTTACATTCAATCAACTGAAATATAAAAATTAAAAAAAACATATATTTTTAAACCGAAAATACCTACAGGTTTGTACGGAACCCTCGGTGCGCGAGTCCGACTCGCACTTGGCCAGTTTTTTAATTTACTTTGCGCGCCCCATTTTCTTTTCACGTCACTAACAAAAATATTACACTCTACTTAGGCAGCTGTAGCAACTTTACTTTCAATTTTTCTTAATTATACCTAAGTATTATTTGAAATAATTAAAAGATAATTCTGTAATACTTACCTATCACAATGTAGTACCTAATAAATATTAATACCTAAACTGAAATAAAAGTATCTTGTGATTGTAAATGCTTTTTTTGCATTTAGTCATTTCCTCGCTGAGGTGGGATGAAAAGTTACGTGTTGCACTCGAGTGCAAAGATTTTTCACCTCGTGCTCTTTTGATTCCCTCGCTAATGCTCAGGATTCTAATTTTTGAATCACTCGCTGCACTCGTGATTCAATTTTAGAATCCTTCGCTTGCTCGGTCAACAAAATTGAGCACGCGGTTAAAAAGCAACTTTGCACTCTTGTATAACAAATAACTACATATTACACACTCACATTTCATTGACAGTTCTCATTTTTGATTACCTGTGAAACAATTTATTTTATACCTTCTGTAGCTACGCTGAGTAAGTATAAAGTAAGCATTGAAAATCTTAGTATCAGATTTGTAAAATGTTCGATGATTATTGTTTGTATTTATTCATACTCCAAAATTATACACGATTACTCTTATACGACGAAAACTTTGCAAACATAATAATAGTTCGTTGCCCTTTTCATCATTTGTTTTGTATGCACTACTTATTTGCTGTACATTAAAACTTTACTATGCACACAAAAATTATATTTTTAGTTTTAAAACGTGCTTCAGCACTAAAACAAGAAGTCACGTCCATACTGTTGTTTAAACTAAATTAAAATATTACTACTTCAGTATCAGTCGTAAAAACTGCAATCTCTTATATCATATCAGTATATATTTCTTCGTCGGTAAGTCTTTGTTATATTCAGTGGAGCTTTAAAGTAAATGCTCGTAGCAGCATCTACAAATTGTCTACGAGGTTTGCTACGAGGCTACGATATCGTAGCACTTCGTAGCTCACGTATACGAGTTTTTATTTGATGACATTGTTTATTTGTTCTGTAATGGCGTTTGTCATGATGTGTGTGTATGTTATATGGATTATGACCCACTCCCTCTCAAGAGGGGGCCAATGGTACGGCAGTGGTTTATAGGCTGATAATTTAGATTTATGTACATAAATTTTTCCCGCTTTGGTTAATCATTGTGTGTCTCTACATGTAGAATAAGAGCCTTAAAGAAAATCTAAATTCAAACCCATATATGAACCTCTATCTGTCTGTCATCTGCCCTACACCATTTAAATTCCATCTGTTTTAATTTATTCAACTGTGAAGTAGTTTCTAATCTCCACGCAAGGAAAGTCACGGAAAAAGCTAGTTACTTACAAATGCTATAAGTATTTTCAATGTCAAGACCTTTGCCTTTACTTCATACCTCTCTTTCAACAGTTCCTCGAAATATTCTTCTCTGAAATCCTTTTAGTCCTGGTAAATCAAAATAAGGTCACAATCTAGACAGAGATCCCCGTTATATATGAAGATAGAGGAATATAAAGCTTATTTCACACAATATTTGCGCCCGCGGCTACTCCGCTTCATAGAGTACGTGCGAGGGTTAAGCGATGTAGGACAGTTACACATCAGAGGACACATGAGATATATAAACACAGTTGTACAAACATATGGTTGTATATCCATTCAGGAAAATCCAAATAATCATACAACGTGTAACATAGCGCTAGACCTCATAAATCCTAATTAAAGAATTGAGTTTGAATGACAAAACTTATTTTTTTTAAAACTAACTTTCATTATTCAGAAAGTCTTGGGGACCCTAGCATTACTTTATGCATTTAAAATTTACTCTTGTAGCAAAGATTGTTACAACGATTAATTGTTTTGGCTCATTCGGCGGTAGGTTTCGAATACTACATATTTTTTGATGAAAGTACATTATATTCAAAATGTAATCGATTTAGCAGTCAATTATGAAGAAACATATTATAGAATGTATAAATTTATATAATTAGGATACAATTGCATGGAATTGATATTAATACAAAAATACAAATAAAAAATAACCTAAAAGAAACGAATCAAACATTTTAAAGTCTGATACAAATGCAATGCATGTCTATAGTATTGTCTCCGCAGTGAAAATGTCATTTTTACGTCTCAGATACGAACCTGGTTCTATTCCCGACATAGGAACAACACTTATCCGGTGCGAGGCGGACATTTTATTACCGTGAGAGTGAATTTATTTACAGTGTATCTAATACTGCTTTTACGCCATCTTTAGAAGCTTCGGAACGGGCTATAAACATACTTTAAGATGTCACTTTACTGTTAAAAGCGCGAGTTTTGGGGACGGGATTTCTTTGGATTTCAGGACAGATTGGGTAGGTAAGTATGATACAATACATAGCAAGGCTCTTTATGTTGAGTTTTATGTGTATGTAAAACATTTAAAATAATGGAGGCATGTCGTGCTGTTGTTGTAGAGTATAAAACTCTTTCCACAATGGAGGAAGGCTGAAACAACAAAGTCTTTAAATTAGTCCTGAAGAAATATACCAAACAGAAATCTCAATAAATATTCCAAAATAACCACACTTTATATTTTACTGATGGAAGGATCCATTTTTGTTGGGCAGCATTTAGAAAACTCCATCGAGTCGTCTCGTCCCCAATCCCAAAATTTTTGTCCTCCAGGCCGTTCTGTCCATTATAACATACGATGTGCTGGGCTACGAATTTAAGGTTGCTCAGCGCATTATGGAGCCAGCTAAGCATGGATTTTTATTGAAGGATACCTATAATTAGAAATGCAGTTATCCGGAAAAGAACTAGTGACAGAGCTTGCCAAGTAAGTGAGTTTAAGTGGGAGAGGGCTGGCCATTTCTATCGAAGGACCGATGACCAGTGGAGCAGATGAGTCCTGGAGTTGAGACTGCGTATTGGCAAGCGTAGTGCGGAACGCCCCCAGTTAGATGGAATAACGATCTCAGAATTCTTTCTGAGTTCGTCGGTCCAGCTAGCTGGGCAAAGCTGAGGACAGGATCTTGTGGCGCAGCATGGGAGAGGCTTATGGCCCGCTGTGGACTGCGATAGTCCGAGTTGATTGATTTGATAAAAACTAAGATGTTGAAAGAAGAATAGACCTGGATGACACTTGCACAAACTATGGAAGCATGGAACAAAAGGTAAGAGGCCTTATCTCAGCAGTGGGTAGAAAAAGGCTGCCAATAACGATAGTGATAAAGATTATTGAAAAACAGGCATACCTGTGTTAGCTACATACGTCATTTAACCCAGCTGCCTTCAAAGTAAGAGTGAAGAGATATCTTCTTCATCAAACTCGTGAATTGCTTTCCATCAGACGTGATCGATATCGAGAGCAGATGCATTCAGCTGTAAAAAAAATAGTTTAAAAAAACTAAAAAAACACGCTTTCATAGAAAACTAAACTAAAAAGTAGAAAATAATGGAAAAAAAGCATGGGGTGCCTGGTGCTTTTTAAGGTATTTTTTTATTGATATCAGGCACCCTACGCTTTTTTTCCAGTATTTAATTACATAGCACTACTTTATGAAGGTCGCTGATGTTGCATCCGCGCCTTACTTACCAATAACCCACTTACTTTATTCGCTGATGCACCTATGCCATCAATCGATTTTGCAAGTTGTTGTTATCGAATAAATTGTAAGAATGATCATTCTATTGTCCTACTTCGACATGGAATCATTATTCATTTTGTACTTTTAATTTAGTAATTAAAGGACAATGCTCATGGATGTATGGAATCCCGTACCATGTTGCATCAAAATCAAACTTTGTTTTTTATATACTACTTGATCATATTAACTCCTACAAAAGTTCTTTTTGAAAAATAAACCCGGGTTTCAGAGTTATTTAGTAAAATCAAAATAACCTAAAAACTAGGTCTGTTTTGTTCGACGCTGCCAACGACTTGTTTTATATAGGTATCTACTTAGACACGTTATACACGGACGAATATTATTGCTCTAAAACAGCGTAATCCACGTATATAAGTTAGGAAGAATTACGAGTTATAGCAACGTCTAGCCCCGCCACAGATACGTTGAGTCTCACAGTTACCTACTGGATACAAGTCACTATCTGCTTAAGCAGTCTTCCCGGTGGAGACTAAACTATAGCCTCCAGCCAGGCACATGTGACACTCGGTGATTTGACCAACCCTTATATTATCAACAGTGTGAGCCGGTAACGTGGGTATAATTCTTGCCAAACTTCTTGGCCGCCCTGAAGTTGGCTACAATGGGTGGGTGAGTCGTAAATTTAATAAAAAAGAGCAGCTTATAATGTTCCCACTGTTGGGACACAGGTCTCCTCTTAGTGAGAGGGAACCGTAATCCACCACGCGGGCCCAGTGCGGGTTGGTAGATGTGACAAGGCTTCAATTTTTTGGTTCTAAGACGTGCCGGTTTACTCATGATGTTTTCGTTCACCGTTTTGCGAGATGTGGTGATGACATAATTTACACAAAGTATAGCGCCTGTTTGGGTTTGAACTCACGACGTACTACTCGTAAGTCGCGGCCGCTACCACTGGGCCACCAATACCAATAATACATTATCATAAATAAGGGTGACCAGTCAGACTTATAGGTAAGTGATAGAAAAATGAAACAAACAAGTTCATTTGGGTTTTTAATAGGGATCAAAGTCAAAAATATTTATTTAACAAAACTGTTACATAAATCATTCATCATACTTCTGAAAAAAATCATCTAAATCTGTTGCTAGCGAAGTTATGTCATTATACCGTCCCCAGCTCAAATACTATACTATCGTCATTACATGAGCACAGCAGCCCACTGTTCGCTTACCGACGAGGCGACTGCAGCAATAACCTACTATGGTTTCTAATGTGTTGGCCACAGCATCATCTCTGCTAATCAATAAATACATGTGATAAGTACGACTGTTGACATGTCTCGAATTAATCCTACCTCTTAAGAGGTAATTGTTAAGCCCTAAAATCAAAGGTACATCATCATCAATAGAATTATTAACCTCAACTGAATAAATACCAGTCCGACGGATGTGTTCCCCATAATAAGATCTAGCCTGTTTGAGTTGGTAGGTCTCAAGAGCTAACTGTTTTAAATATGTTGTTGTCAATCACAGTAAGCCATCTAAATTATGGCTTAGGAATATTGAGATCTCCACATGGTCCAGCATCTGGCAGACCTGGGCGATTGCAGTTGTGCACATCACGACGTTGAACTTCTCTTGTAGCTGACCTCCAGCAAGCAGCACATACTCTTTCCAATCTTGATATCTATAAAAATAACATGATTATACATGTAATACAAAACATTTCACAATGGGTTATAGACTTGATAAAAGTATTACTGTAATGTGATGTAACTAGGAATACATGATAATGATCAGGCAGTAATTGTGTCAAAATAGATAATAATTAGGTTTCATTTTTATGTTGCAACATAAATAAAAATATTTACCAAATGGAGCGGAATATTTCATCTAAAATGTTTCTCTCTTGTCGATCTTTTCTTACAGGATATGGTCTAGTTGCACGTAGAATAGAATTGTCACAAGAACAACATAATTTTCCATGACCAAAAGCAGGTAAAGATAAACTTCCTACACTGAGTGTGTTTGCTCGATCTTGAAGCAGTCTCAAACACTCTGTACAAAGCACACATTCTGAAGACATCTGCAATTAAAACCATGAGTGAAAAAGTGTGCTTTTACCCTTTATGACGTTATCTATCTTCTGTAACATTTTCAAAGAAATTACACCTACAAGTAATCAAGAGTAAAGCGTTTTTTGGCCCCAAACAGGTTCGTTTTGTTTTTGTTATTTATTTGTTGGATATTTCCTGTGCGAGTCCAAAAATGCTTTCATTCATTCTATAAAAATAATGTTTTATAAGCTGGTGCATTCATTAAAAGATTAGTCAGGAAATAGGTGCCTGACATTCATAAGTAACTATATATTCAAAGAGTAAAATAAGATTGCTGACCTGAGTAGAAGTTATCCAAGACTGTAACAAGTTAATCATTGGAGTAGACGCTTGTTCTAATGTGTGTAGGTTTCTGGGTATCAAAAATGAACTATTGATACATCGCCGGTTTTGCCGGGTGACTGACGATGTCAATCGGTCGACCGACTCGACATATTTGCACAATGAAATACTCACAAAAAAAGTTCACAAAATATAAAAAAGTTCTACTTTTCAAAACAATTCAATAATTATTCAATCTCAACTCTCAAAAACACAGACGGTACTCGCACTCGCTACTCGCTAGCGCAAACCACAGACTACAGAGTACACGCGCAAAATGTCAGATGCACAGATATCAAATCCATTCTGTTGCATTCTACATCTTTTTTACCAGTTGGGAACGGCTAATTAACCATAATAAAACCAAATAAAATAATGATAATCTTTTAAATAGATATTCTATTCTAGTTTTTTTTTTTAATTAATGTAGAATCAGCAGAGTATTACTTTTACAGTGAACATGGTACTTTCAAAAATCAAGGTTATGTTAATCATTTATCACGTGAAGTGAAACGGAACGTCAATTATAGGAAATAAAACAATATCCATACTTTTATACTTAAAAATAAATTCTCTGTTCAAAAATATAAATCCCCGACGAGGAACGTCGTAAAAAATTATGAAACTAATTACTCCAAAATTTTGGTCTTGATGCGTGAGACTTTTTGGTACCACTTTTGAGCATTCTCCTTTATTTAAAATCATTTCGGGCTTTTTTTTTCGATCCTCCGATCGCAGCAAACGCAATTATTTTTTACTTTTTAGTTTAGTTTTCTATGAGAGCGTGTTTTTTTTTAAAACTATTATTTATTTTCTATTTTTTAGGGTGTTTCGAATTTTGAGACGTATGTCAGCGTAGTTTGTGACGTATGTCAGCGTAGTTTTCGAAGACAGTTTTTTTGCTGTCCAGGTAACCCTGGCACGGATAATGGCACTTTATGATATTATTGCATTGTCATCGGTCTTTGACAGGTGTGCAAAGTTTGAATGAAATCTGGTTGTTTAAAGTGGGTCAAAATCGCGCTATAAGGAGTCGGTTACAAACATAGAAACATACAAGTGAAGCTAATATAAAGCGTGTAAAAACATGACTCTTTTAAATAGTCATCTAAAACTTTGACCTTCTGACAAGCTACATAATAACATACATGTTTCCCAAACAACCGTCCGTATTGTGTACTTATAATATTAACTAAATAAATACACATTGAGATAAGCAGTTTAATTATTGATTATATGTGATATTCTCTTACCTGCAGTGCAGAGAGGCGATTAATTAATAACACTGATTTAATATTTGTTTTGGCGTATATTCTCGTGATTGCTGGGTGGTTCGGTTTTGAATACACGAGGAATTAAATTAAGAAGTATCAATTTGGCTATTTCGTTGGTGTATTGGTCAAGAGTGTTACTGCTGAAAGTGAGGGACTTTTTTTTGGGTGGGAAATCATCAAATGACGTCTTCCGCTTTCGGGTGGAGCGGAAGGGCGTGTCAGACTTTTACTGACTAAAACCCACCCGTCTTCCTTCAGTTGCCCATGTGCCAGGGTCACGGTGTCTCTTTTGAACAATATCGCGACCCTAGCAGCTAGTTAGCATTAACCAGACAGGAATCAGAATCACCTCGATGTTCTATTAGCTGCATGCGATACGGCTGAGCATGAGGTTATGGGTCGGATTCACAGGTCGGGCAAAGTATTATTGGACTTTTTGATAACGAAATTCTCAAAAGCAGGCCGTAGTCTTGAATTGTGCCCGGTTGATAGCAATAGGGTCCGCGGCCCCTATTACATTATGAGACTTCAAAATAACTGGCACAATGTAGGTGTACTATGTACGGTTACCAAAAGAGATAAGTAACCGGATATAAATTGTTAAAGTTTAAGAAGAAACCGAAAGAATTTGCCACAAAAAAAAATCTACGAATTTATTTTTCATCCGAAAACATATCCATCACTTTCGTTCTAAACTTCAACTTTATCCTATGACTCTGGTTACTAATCATTTTTGGTGACCGTACACCACAGCCATAAAATGTGTCATGATTTAAATCAAAATCGTAATCCCTCAACCACTACTTAACCGTTGGATTATTACAACAAAATTTTAAAACAAGTGCGAGTCGGACTCGCGCACCGAGGGTTCCGTACAAACCTGTAGGTATCCTCGGTTTATGTATAAGGTTTATGCTTATGAAATTACATGTTTTATTTTTATATTTGAGTTGATTGAATGAAAGGTAAATTGCAGTTTACGATTTTTGACGTATTTAAAAAAAAACTACTTACTGGATCTCGTTCAAACTAATTTTCGGTGGAAGTTTACATGGTTATGTACATCATATATTTTTTTGAGTTTTATCATTCTCTTATATAAGAAGTTACGAGGGGGGGACACACATTTTACCACTTTGGAATCGTCTCTCGCGCAAACTATTCAGTTTAGAAAAAAATGATATTAGAAACCTTAATACCATTTTTGAAGACCTATTCATAGATACCCCACACGTATGGGTTTGATCAAAAAAAAAAATTTATTATTATTTTTGTATTTTAGTGTAAAAATCTTAATGCGCTTCACAGAATACATCTATTTACCAAGTTTCAACAGCTTAGCTCTTATAGTTTCGAAGAAAAGTGGCTGTGACATACGGACGGACAGACAGACAGACATGACGAATCTATAAGGGTTCCGTTTTTTGCCATTTGGCAACGGAACCCTAAAAAGAACGTCGCCGTCAAAATGGCTGTCAAAAATGATTAATGACTGAAACGATTTCGTTAATGCTGCAGTTTAAATTCATTTAACCCTTAATTGTTCATGCGAAGGTATGCACGACCGTGCGTGCATTTTACGAATATTATGAAGACTAAGGTTTGCTACACACGCCATGTTTTTATGTTTTAGCAAAAAGTAATCTAGTATGGAATTGTGTTAAGCATGAAATTATGTTTATTAATGTAAAGTTTGTTGCAAAGATTTTTTTAATAAGTTTTGTCACGTATGTATACTTAAAGAGAATAATAAATATCTACATTCTATGAGGAAAGATTTGATATACTTTACATAGTATAAAATAAAGTCGCATTTCGTATTTGTACGCTTAAATCATTTAAACTACGCCACGGATTTTAATGCGGTTTTGATCAATAGACACATTGATTTAAAAGGAAGGTTAAATGCACAACACTCGGGAAAAGCTGCTGGCAAAAGGTAGGTACTTATAAAATTGTTTGTAATGGATAAACTCAAAAACGAATTAAATATTTAACAAAAAAAAAACTTATATAAAGCTACATTATTTCGAAGGCATGAGCTATAAATTTCACGCGGACAAAATCGTGGGCGAAATGAAACGAATTTATACAAATAAATCAAATTCAAGTGTCTGTCCGTAATGTCAAAATAACAGCTTTTTACTAATTGCTTATGAGATTATATATGTAGGGACTTGCAACAAAAACACAGATGATAAAATTTTAGTCTGACTGTCTATTTGTTTGTTCCGGCTAATCACCGAAACGGGTGGATCGATTGATGTTATAAGGCAGGTTTTGCCCGCAGTAAAACCCACCATGGGATAATTTTCGACATCCATACAGGCGTAGCTGTGGGCACAGCTATATAGACATAAAATACAATACACCAGAAGTACCGGAATAATAAAACAGAAAAAAAACAAAAATGTTAAGTGTAACTGAAATACAACGTTACACTCTTGAGCGCACAAGGAGGCGCATTAAAAATAAATTAGGAGTAACCGATAACCTATTTAGATTTTTTTTCCATAAACCAAAGATTACAGCCACTGCGGTATTGCAGTAAATCATTAACCACAGACATTAACTGAACCAGTTAGGCGAACAACTTGTTACATACAAAATACTACTTAGAACTTCGGTCTCATTACCATAATAGACCAACAACATACCCATACAAGTAACCACTTGAACCATTGAGTTAAATAACTAGAGATGCAAACCTCAATAAAATATGTCAAAAAACTGTTACCACTATTTAAACGCGACGACGTAGCTTTGACACTACTAAACATTTAAAAGTAAACATATATCTGTCTCACTCACACAAGTCGCAAGAATAATACTGGCGCTTAGATTAGAAAAAGACCGCAATATAAACATGCAATGACGGGATGGGGTTGCCTACCCATTCGAATTACCCATCTTTTTAAGCCATAAAAAAACGTTTAAAAAAATTGTTAAACGTTAAGTTAAATTATTTGAATTATGTATTTCTTATTGGATGTGTATTAGAATTTTATCATTAATAAAATTAATTAAGACATTTTCTTTTTGAATATTCTTTGTATTGGCAGTGCTTTGAACAAATGACAGTCGATTTAGTAGGTAGCCAGTTAGTCTCTCGTCTCAGCAATCGGATTATTTCTACCCATTTGTCACGGTGTACTGCATCTTTAGGCACCCTGCAACGATTTTATTATAAAAAAAAACCTTTATTCCATAAATTAAAAACTCCCACAAATGTGGGAAACTAAAACTAAGTTTTTAGTGGTAACACTGAACCTAATTTACAAAATTTTACATTTTATTGCGTTTTTGCTTTGATATAAACACTGAAACAATAAACTTACGTGTGGAAAGTAATTCCGGTTAATTTATTATGTTTTTGAGATCTTGAATCACACTCTTTCACAACGCATTTACCCATTTTGGGGATATTTTCTGTCACGCGTCACTCGGTTGGCGTCACATAGAGCACTGAACTGACGTCAGCTACGCATAAGGCTGTGGCCTTATGTCCAGTGGCAACGCTTTGACGCGGTAATTGCTAATCTAGTGTAACATATATATCAATGACTTGAACACAAAATTCCGACAAATTGTTCTTAGGCGGCCCGTACACCTACAATCACACTAATATTATAAACTAGCTTTTGCCCGCGGCTTTGCCCGCGTGAAGGTCGAAAATTAACGGAGGTATTTTTCTAAAATAAAAGAATTTTTCTAAAATAAAAGTAGCCTAAGTTACTCCTTATTACATCAGCTACCTGCCAATAAAAAACCCGTCAAAATCGGTCCAGCCATTTCAGAGATTAGCCGGAATAAATAGACAGACAGACAAAAATTGTAAAAAATGTTGTTTTGGTATATGTACCGTGTATACATACATCCATATGCACTTAGTAAAAAGCGGTTATTTAATATTAAAAACAGACACTCCAATTTTATTTATTTGTATTGTATGTATTGTATAGATGTGAATGTAAGTTTGTTTGTTAGCTTTCTTGCAAAAACTACGTAACCGATCATCATGAAACTTTGTACACGTATTTTTGGAGGTATTACAAGTAACATAGGAAACTTTGTATGAAAATTTATATTTTTTTTATATTGAATCAGCCCTTACAATCAATCCATCCAATACTTTCGCGCAGTAAACTGACAGCCTATGCCATCTATTTTTTTAAATATTGACCTAAAAACGGTGACGTGTAAAAGTATCTCAAATTAAGTTTGCTGCGATGGGTGATTTTAAATAAATTTAATTACTAAATTAAAAGGACAAAATTAATAATGATTCCATGTCGAAGTAGGACAACAGAATGATCATTCTTACAATTTATTCGATAACAGCAACTTGCAAAATCGATTGATGTCATAGGTGCATCAGCGAATAAAGTAAGTGGGTTATTAGTAAGTAAGGCACGGATGCAACATTGAATCAGCGACCTTCATAAAATAGTGCTATGTAATTCTCATAAGATCTACTTACAGAAATAAACATTTCATTTAATTTCATATAATCTTCAATGTTTGCGTGAGCACGACCTGCGCAATATTCTACACGGTGCAATAAATATCAAACTCACTCAAACTTTTGTTTAATCATGCCACCATCTTAGCTCGAGGGCAGTGGTGACCCAGTAGTAACAGCCTTGACTTACGAGTTGTAGGTCGTAGGTTCGATTCCAAGCAGGCACAATACATTATGTAAATTATCTCATCACCTTTGCTCTCAAAATGGTAAAGGCGAGGAAACTGGCATGTTCTAAGCCAATAGTTTGAAGATATGTCACATCTACCAACCCACACTGGCTCCGCGTGGTAGAAAACGGTCCAATCCATCTCACGCCCAGCAGTGGGAACATTAACATCTCATCTTAACTTTAAACGGTCGAAAAGATTGCAAATTAAATTCGTGATACTGTTCAATATAATTGCTCGTTTATTGCCCGCCTAACAGCGAAGCGATCGCGTGTGTAACTAACCCTACCTGTCAAAATCTGCATTACAACGCGGCCTCTGATATTACAATAATTAATTTTCTACTTAGCTCGTAATAATTTCAGGTAGAAACAGTTGCTAGTATAATTAATATTATGTTACAAATAATATATTTTCTTTTGAGCCCCGCCGCGTAGGGTTGGTCGTAAATTGCGTTGTATTAAATTTAATATGTGCTGTCAATCTGTTAATTCCGGTGAGAGACGGTTGGTTGTGTTGGAATTTTGGGCTAGTAGACTTGTTTCTTGGAATGAAGATTATGTTTCACCGTAATTGTACACTAACGTGCTTTTAAAAATATAATATATTCTAAAAAGCCAAATAAATTTGGCTGCTGTAAAATTTTATTTCACTTTTGGAGGTATGAGGAAAAGGGATGATGATGTCGGAACGTTGTATATTATATAATAATAATATCTTAGAACAACCAACACACCGTTATCTGATCACAAATTAGACAGAGCCTGTACTATGGTAACCAGAAAACTGATAAATATACTTATATATTTCTTGTTTTTTTTTTATATAGAAAAATTACACCCAGATACAGTACAAAATGATTGTGCTCATCATACAAAGAATTGTTCTGGATGGGAATGGAAACCACGACCTCAGTCTTAGCCGTCAGGGTCACTAACCACTAGACTAACAGGCCAGTCCAGTTGCGCGGTAAACTTTGCTTGCGCTAAGCAGGATTTTAGATGACGTCAGTGTGATGCGTAGCTCGCTTGTGGTGGTGTAGATGCCGTTACAAACTCATTGTATGGTGTTAAAAACGAATAAATCCAATCTCGGTTATTCCGAGCCTGACTCAAGACGCACAAACTATTATATTATTAAATCTCCTTAAATTATGGAAAATATACTCCACGATAAGTCTAAGTGCTAACCTGAAAGCTTACCTGAAAAACGGATATAGGCCAGATTAAACTATCATTAATTACCTGGCTAACAGTTCTATTTTAGAAGTTATTAATAGTCAGATTACGTCAAACTTAAAAGTAGGGTTTCTTAAACAAAAAAAAAACTGTAGTCTGGTACTTTTATTGAAATATTCTTTCAGATTAGTAGTGAATTATGCCTTGTTTGAGTTTCATTTTACAAAAAAGTTTGTATTACTAGAAATAAAAGAATTCTTGTTCTTCACTGCCACGTAATTACAAGCATTATAGCAAATTCATTCCCAGTCACGGAATTCTTAAAAGATCAAAAAATGGCAGGCAGAGGGAAATATTTATAAACATATTTTTTAAATATTAGAGCACCTATGGCCCAGTGGTAACGGCTGCGACTTACGAGTTGCAGGTCGTAAGTTCGAACCAGGACAGGCTCTTTACTAGACGTAAATAATTTCATCAGCCCTACTCTCAAAACGGTGAAGAAAAACATAGTGCGGAAACCGCCATGTCCTTGAACTTCCTAAAATTCGAAGACATGTGATATCTACCAACGCGCACTGACCTGGTGTGGTGGATTATAGCCCATTACGTGTCACAAAGACGAGGCATGTGTACCAGCAGATGGAGGATTAATTGGAAAATTATGATCTTGATTAGGTATATCCATTTTTGATACAAAAATACACACAATAATGTTAATCTCGTATGTTGTACCGTGTGGCGTCGGACTAAAAGAATAGCACCACCCCATTTCTTCCCGTGGGTGTCGTAAGAGGCGACTAAGGGATATACTAGAGAATGGGCAGCAGCGTTCTCTATGCATTTTACCATCATACTGCGATCGCCAACCTGCCTGCCAAGCGTGGCGATTATGGCAACCCCCCCCCCCCCCCCCCCCCCGCCCCTTTTGGGGAAGGCATATGTCCAGCAGTGGACGTCTTTCGGCTGAAATGATGATGATGATGATGAATGTTAATCTCAACAATGTATGTTTCAAAATCGAAATCTTACTTATCATTCGTGGTTTTGATATTATAAAACTACCAATTCGAAATTCACGATACAAAATTATATTTAAATTCTTGCTTCATCTTATTTGGACCTGTCACCGAATATTCTTAATCAATTTTAAACATAAATAATCCAAACAAACCCCCAATTTTCAAGCAACAGCGGCCTAAATTTGGCCTACACTCAGCCCTACACCCCTTTATAATACAGACACCAGCAAATCAAGGTACCCAGAACTGTCAAATTCTCCCAATCAACCTTGAACCTAATGCTTCAGCAATAAAGTTGAAAATCTATTAAATAAATTTGACAGTTTGCAGTAGCTCGATGTGCTAGCGTCTGTACAACGCACGCAACTAAAACATTCATCATAATTCTGCGAGTTTGTTCACGAATGGTATACTTATCGTATCTGCATGTTTTTCGTATATTACTTTATTATTTATAGTGTATGTTTGTTGCCCAGTAAACGAGTCGCTTTTTGGGGAAGAGACGGTAGTTTAACCAAACGGTTTCCCAGTTTAATCACAGGTTTAATTAATAAACAATTGCAGGGAGTCGAAAGTTACATAACGTTTTCCATTAATTATCCAATTAGTTAGTTGCACCCGTAGATATGTATGTACAGGTCGCAGGGCAAAATAATAGCTCCATTCAGATTATTGGGTTTAAAAGAATATGTAGCGCCAAAAATTGTTAGAGTATGCTTAGATGGTTTGGTCATGTTGAGAGAATGAATGAAGGACGGCTTACAAAAGGTATTTACGAGGCAAATGTGAGTGGAAACGCTGCAAAGGGACGCCCTAGGAGGACATATTATAGTGACCTTATTGGTGATGTTCTTCAGAAAGTTGCGTAGTACTTGCAACCGGCGCGCGGCGTTTAGTGAGTTTTATGTATGTATATTATTATTCTGTAAAAATGTCACCGTTATAATTTACGCCATGTGAAGTTAAGCTAATAGAATGAGTTTGTAGAATGGATCAGCAGAACTCCCTGTTTAGAATAAAACTAAGTTTTCAAAGGGTAATTACTTGTTACCCTTCTTATTTTGACTGTTTTTTACACGCACGAAATAGTATTTAATGCCTTCCAGATTCAGTTCTCTGATACGTAATATTTTGAGAAAACAATTGTTTATCGTGATTGAAAATAGCTCTAATAATAGTGGGAAAGGTTTGCTGATTATGAAATTTGCTTGATTCATTTTCCTAAATGTATTAAAGTATTACAGAACATACCAACAATGAACATACCAACAATAAATCTTTTCCCTTGAGTTTCCGTCTCAAAAGTCATCCTTCAAAAGTTTTAATGTCCAATTAAGGATACTTTATACGACGTCTCTTTCCATAAAAAAGTTCCGCTTCGTTTGCTAATTAAGTTACGAATTAAAAGAGATTTACGTCGATACGTAATTAAAGAAGGCAATTAAATTATAATACGCTTCTGTTCTGTAACTTTTTCGTTAGTCTTATTTTGTTCCTTGGACGATAGAGATGTGAGAAAGTTTTATCGATATTGTTTTTTATTATTGGTTATTAATTAAGAATTTAGGTAATAATTAACCTGTTTCGTATGGAAATGATGCGGGAATAACATTTTATGAGATGTATGCCACCTTTGATTATATACCTGTCTAGATGACACATTGGCCGTACCAAACGGCCCAAAAAAAGTCTACTAAATTTGGTAGACTCGCTTCCCACCGACGTCCGTGTCATTTGAATCACTTAGGGGTAACGTGCTCACGAAAAATTATTAATTACGCTGGTTTGTGCTGTCAAACTGTGTCGCATTTATGTGGGAAAGCTATATAATAATACCAAGATCAGTTTTCATCGCTAAGTTTTGTTATTTAACCACATTTTTTTAAAGAAAACATGAATTTTTAATTCGATACTTCGTAGGTTACTTTGATTAGCCGGTGTTGCCAGTTTATTACTAGGGAGATTTGGCGAAAATATGGGAAACATATTACAAATATCATTAAAACTTATGATTATCTGCCGTGACCGAAATTCAACCACAAGAAAAAAAAAATATTATTTAAAAACTGATGGTATTTATTTGATCTGAAAATGAGAAATTACGTACATAAAATAAATGAAATTCTTGACGTCATGCACGAAATAGTATTGTTGTTAGTTCTTTTTATTATTTGGGTTTTAGATTTCCTACAGATTCCGTGAAAGCAAATTGCTGGAGACATAATGCATTAATGAAATAAAACACTAACACAAAAATGATTATTTTATTTAACCTAATTTGTTTAACTTTGATCTTATTAAATGATGGAAGAAAGGTAAGTTAATCATTTGGAGCTGGCATCTCTAAACACGCATACTTTGACAGTTTGATTACAATAATTACGCAAGCGCTACTCACACATAATCGCGAAACTGGGGACAGTTTTTGTGCATCATTTGTTTGCATTACTCTATCTAGACAGGTATATAATCAAAGTATGCCACTTACTTATCATCATCTGTCTAGCCTTTTCCCAACTATGTTGGGAACTTGGGAGCCGACCCCAGCTTAACCGAATGCAGCTGAATATCATTATTATACATCGTAACCTTTAAGTCGTCTTACAAAGGTTGGCCACTCAATGTCTCCGACATAATATACCTCTAGGCGTGATCAAAAAATTGTTACCATTAATTAAGGTAATAGGTACAAAGAAAAATAAATAATGCATTAGAATTATGAAACATCCTGTTAATAATGTTTACAAACGTATCATACGGTAGAGAACGAGTTGACTAGATCATTCCATCTCCATTTCCATGAGACAAAATATCAAATTTCAAACTACGTTATGCGGATTATAATGAATAATATTTAATTTTTTTTAAATATTTAAATGTTCATTTTTTTCTTATGAATGTGTAGTAGTCATTGTATACATGAAGTGGGCTGCCGTTGTAAGACGATTAAAATGTCACGGTATATATGGAGCGACTGCCTATCCGACCTTCACAAACCAGTTCCTGGGTAACACGGTACCCCTTGATTGAATAATAATAATAATAAATAATAAAACATTTATTGTCAGGTTACAATGACCCATAGACATATACCTTATAAACTAACATACATAAGTAACAAAATTTGTGTTAATAATAAAATCTTAAACTATGTTAGTAACAATTCACTTCACTAGCTTGTCCGTCTTTTGGGCTTCTGATGACCCGGAATGACTGTCAAAGATCCACTAATGACAGCCGAGATCGGAACAGGTTAACATCTGCTATCCGAGGCACGCAGGGCTCTTGGTATTTAAAGATGGTCACCCATTAACGAACCAACCGCGCCAAGCGTAGCTTAACCTGATCTATTGACCCGTGCGGCTGTTATAAGTTAGCCATGAGCCCCCTCTGTATTAGAGGCAACTTACTAATGATAGAAATTCTTGAAGCAAGATTGAGGCCCCGAATAGATGTTGAATTTGGGATCGAACGTGTTCGAAATTTAAGTTATTTGATATATTTATACGTATTCAGATATTTTATTGCATGATTTATGAACTTATCAAAACGCTGTCAAATCACGAGAAAAGTAATATAAACAAAATGACATATTCGAAACCGCGTAATGGCGTAACCAAACACAAATTTTATCGTCATCAAACTATCGATTGCACCACATCCCTACCAGTCGTTAGAGCACGAAATCACGTTAAATGCCGTTCGGAAATTAAAGCGGATACTAAGGCGGATACGACGTGACCAGATGCCGACCTGCGCGGATAAAAATAATACGGATTGTAGTTTGTATAGTATAGCTTACACTGGACAGGTGTTTTGTTTACTTTGTTTAAGGGTATTCAAAAAATAGGACATGACACAACTAAACTTTTCTTTGCACTCTTTCACCTTGCTTGAAACCTATAGTGTAATTAGTTAACCTGTCGCAACGAAGTATATTTATTTATTTATTTTTCTCACCACATTAAACATTACAGAGGTTGTTACACTTGCAGTACAATATGGTGTCGTTTACTGTGGGAGACTGGTGACTAAGCTAGGCTTTAAGGGCCTGTGTTTCAAGTCATCAGGTCTCCACCCTCTAGCAGTTAAATACATGTCTTATAAAAAAGTTATTTAGAAGGTAGTATGTAGCTCAACATAAATGAAAAATGAGATAGAGAAAAATAAAAACCGGCCAAGTGCGAGTCGGACTCGCGCACCGAGGGTTCCGTACAAACCTTTAGGTATTCTCGATTTATAATAAATGGTTTTTTTTTAATTTTATATTTCAGTTGATTGAATGTAAGGTAAATTGCGGTTTACGATTTATGACGTTTTAAAAAAAAAGTACTCACTCGATCTCGTTCAAACCAATTTTCGGTGGTAGTTTACATGGTAATGTACATCATACATTTTTTTTAGTTCTATAATTCTCTTATTTTAGAAGTTACGGGGGGGGACGGGACACATTTTACCACTTTGGAAGTGTCTCTCGCGCAAACTATTCAGTTTAGAAAAAAAATGAAAATAGAAACCTCATTACCATTTTTGAAGACCTATTCATAGATACCCCACACGTATGGGTTTGATGAAAAAACAATTTTTGAGTTTCGGTTCTATGTATGGGGAACCCCAAAATTTATTGTTTTTTTCTATTTTAGTGTGAAAATCTTAATGCGGTTCACAGAATACATCTACTTACCAAGTTTCAACAGCATAGCTCTTATAGTTTAGGAAAAAAGTGGCTGTGACATACGGACGGATGGACAGACAGACAGACAGACAGACAGACATGACAAATCTATAAGGGTTCCGTTTTTTGCCAATTGGCAACGGAACCCTAAAAAAGACAGCAAATGATCACGAAATGCAGTAAAACTAACTGATCAACCTGAAAATTGATTTTTCTAGCTACGTTGTAGTTTGTCATGCTACCTATTCCACTTGTGCGTATCTTCAAAAGGAAAAAGTGAACCTGCTAGGTCACATAATTTGATGGTGTTTCTTTGAAAGCTTTCATTCAAGGTTTAATTCAATATCAATAAAAGCGGCCTAATCACATACTAAGCACATTGGAACACGAAGGATTCAGTACCACGGTACAATATTTAAAGCTACATAATTATTATAACACGTTTCTTTTATGAGGACCAACCTGAATTTTAAACTTTATTTTATTATCAGCTATAGCAACCATTGTAGTACACATTCTGCAAAAAATTTCAACTCTATACCTATTACCCTTCAAAAGATACAGCCCTATGATAGACGTGTGTCTTTTCATCTACCACAGGGCTCCATCCACCCGTATCGATAGACGGACAACGGAGCCTTATGAATAAGATCCTGCTGGCAGCCTTTGCTTTAAAAAGATTTTATTTTTAATCGCAAACACCAGTCTTTTTCTGGTCCGGTTATTCAGTACGGTTATCAGTTCCAGCCTTATTTATAGAATAAACATGTTCCCTATCATTACAGCGCCCCATGGTCTACTTCTTGATATACAATGTTCTCTGTAGCACTAACAAACACGCAAGACTCAAGGGGCCTTGCCAGGGTCGCGAGATTGTTCGAAAGAGACACCGTGACCCTGGCACATGGGCAACTGAAGGAACACGGGTGGGGTTTAGTCAGTAACAGTCTAACACTCTCACACTCACTTCTCCCGCTCCGCCCAGAGCGGAAGAAGTCATTTGATGATTTCCCATCCAAAAAAAAAGCCCCAGGGGATTGGGCAAATCTTTGGTTTCACTCGATTAATCGAGGTCAAACCACGTGCGCGTGAATTTCATTAATTCAACAGAGTCATAACCCGTAATAATATACAGATAAGTACAACACACCACAACACATATGTACCTGCCAATCTCAGCGGTAATGGCCGCCGATGGTAATCCACCTGCTCACCTCGCATCCACATTACAAGCGAGATAATCCTCACATGACAGGGGCTGTAACGCTGTCCCCAATACCTTGACCACTCGGCTTATTTACATGTACGATATTTTGTTTACAAGTTAAAAGACGAATAGTAAAGGTGGAGACTGACTTGCAACGTTTAATTGTAATGTATCGAGTTTTTGTAATGCGTTACAGGAGTCAGTATAGCGAGCTGTGGGGCGAGTACGGCGTCCATGATAAGCTTGAGTCACACTGGCCTGTTAGTTTAATGGTTAGTGACCCTGACTGCTAAGACTGAGGTCGTAGGTTCGATTCCCACCCAGGAAAAATCTTTGTGTGATGAGCACAGTCATTTGTTCTGTGTCTGGGTGTAATTTAAATATAATATGTATGGATTTAGAAATATATAAGTATGTTTATCAGTTTTCTGGTTGCCATAGTACAGGCTCTGCCTAGTTTGGGATTAGATAACGTTGTGTTCGTTGTCCTAAGACATATAGATATATACACATTTTATCACGGGTTTTGCTCTCAAATAAATATTATATGTGATAAATATTTGTGAATTTAGCCTATCAGAGAAGGTCGTGCTCGCCTTGCTGAGTGTCTCAATACAAGCCGGTCGATGCGAGCATTGCAAACGCATGTTTACAAATAAGTCAGTGCAGGTTGAAGCGTCGTCGCAAGCGCAACGTATCTCGTTTTACTATTTCCAAAAATAAAAATATATTTTGCCAAATGTATGTCCGCCATTCTAAATAACTATGGAGCGCGTTTGAATCTAGTACTGGAAACGAGCAATTGCCACGTTTGTATCACTGATTTGTAACAAGAAATGGAGCGCGCTTAAGCAATGTGCTCGGAGCGAGCGTTCGCTGCGTCTTGTGTATCGCCGTTTTGTACCCAAGCTCGCCTCGAATGATATATTAAAAATAAATATTGTAATTCAATCTCCGCCTGCAAGATTTGCTTAGCGCGTTGCTGATTTTCATTTGTATTAATTATAGAACTTATTTAGATGCATGATTGAATAACAAGTGCACAGATTGGACAGTTCCACTCAATGTTAGTGGTTCTTTCCTCAAAAGACCATTTCATATACCAAACACACATAATCATCACATGATCTCACTAAGATTATGTCTGGACTTTAAATAAAAGAGACTTTGAACTCTGAGTTTGTTTCGAACTTTTTTCTCAGAGTAGTCAAATAGAAAACGCCAACCTCATCTAGTTTTTAAAATATTATTGACATTTTAAGAACAAAACGTACATGTGATAACTAAATATGTTGTGTTGTGATGTTGTTTTTGAGCAAGCATATGCAGTGAAAAAAGTTGACAGATGAGTAGGAGCAGCATGACGAGAGAAAAACCGAAAATATATTTTCAAAGTTACAGATGCAAGCCTCGTGATTTGGAGTTTCAGATTTAGAAAATAATCCTAAAATTAAGTCATTAAAGTCAAAGCATTAATTTATTGCAAATATGCATATAAAAGGCACTTTTAACATCAACATTTAAATTAAATAGTTTCTAGTCATCCCTTCCAAAAGGTCGTATAGAGAAGAATAAGCAACAAACTCCATGATCATCAAAGCTGTTTATTTAAGTATGATCGTGTGCGACCTAACCCATAATGACTTAAATAAGCAAATGACAAAATTGTGGTCTTTCCCTAAGTCTGCGAAATTTAAAA
The DNA here is from genome assembly GCA_932294355.1 of Aporophyla lueneburgensis. NCBI lineage: Eukaryota > Metazoa > Arthropoda > Insecta > Lepidoptera > Noctuidae > Aporophyla > Aporophyla lueneburgensis. The sequence continues at coordinate 30,667,967 of OW028737.1, read as the reverse complement.
CTACATTGTGACATTTTTTACGGATATTCAAAGCGAATAAAATAAAATTAGGGCAGTAGTGTTCCACGCGCGCCTCAAAGAGATGTCAGCAAACTGAAGGGGTCTGCTGGCACCGATGCCTGCCAGGGTTGCGAGATTGTTCAAAAGAGATACCGTGGCCCTGGCATATGGGTCTGACACACCCTCCCGCTCCGCCCAGAGCAGGAGAAGACATTTGATCATTTTGCATCCAAAATATAAAGCGTGTAAAAAAAAACTCACCCAATTGTACAGATTTGTAGGCACTGAAAAGTTTGAAAACATCAAACAATATCGTTACTGCTATCACCCTCAATTCTCATTGATAGGCCAATTTTTTAGTTTTCTTAAATAAACTTGAAGATCACTTTATACTTGTATGTTTCTTAGTTTGTATGTTTGTTTGTAACCGACTCCTTATAGCGCGGTTTTGACCCAATTTAAACGACCAGATTTCATTCAAACTTTGCACACCTGTCAAAGACCGATGACAATGCAATAATTTCATAAATTTGTGCCATTATCCTTGCCAGGGTTACCAGGACAGCAAAAAAACTGTCTTCAAAAACTATACTGACATACGTCACAAACTACGCTGACATACGTCTCAAAATTCAAAACACACTAAAAAATAGAAAATAAATAATAGTTTAATAAATAAATAAAAACCGTGGGGTACCTGATATCAATAAAAAAAAAGCCTTAAAAAGCACCCCATATTTTTTTCCATTATTTTCAAATTTATAGTTTGGTTTTCTATGGAAGCGTGTTTTTTAGTTTTTTAAACTATTATTTATTTTCTATTTTTTTTATGGTCCATTTTTGTAACCTCGTAACCATGGGGTACCTATCTGAAACTTATCGAAATATTTTTTTCGGTGTTCTCTCATCATGCCGGACCTACTCAGCTATCAACTTTTTGCCCTACATAATGTTTAATCAAAAACCTTCTATCAATAAGCAGTAGGCACACAAACCGATATAAAACAAAGTCAAACTATCAAGCGCTATCACATCAGTAAATGTATTTTCTTTCGTCCTTTTACCTTTTTACATAATACAATACACTCACTCATATACACAACTCAGATAATGCGTGTACAAAATTCTCTTGGCCGTGTGGTGATGGACGTAAAGAATAGTATCACCCCATTTCGTGCCGTGGGTGTCATAAAAGACGATTAAGAGACTTACTGGAGAATTCGCAGCAGCGTTCTCTATGCACTTTATCACAATACTGTAATCGCCAACCCGCCTGGCAACTTTGGCAAAGCCCCCAAATTGAGGGAGGCAGGGAGGCCTATGTCCAGCAGTGGAGGTCTTACGGCTGAAATGATGATATGATGATGATGATGATGAAATTCTCTTGATTTTACTTTGTTTCAATTTTATTGCATACATAGTTAATGTTGCACACTCATGTAGCACAGGAATCTGAGCTTCCATTGAAAACATAAGACCTTTATGCCAATATATCGTGAGCCTAATATGTTAACGTTTTTTTTTTTTTTTCAGTATGGGAAATCATCAAATGACTTCTCCCGCTCTGGGCGGAGCGGGAGGGCGTGTCAGACTTTTACTGACTAAAACCCACCCGTGTTCCTTCAGTTGCCCATGTGCCAGGGTCACGGTATCTCTTTCGAACAATCACGCGACTCCGGCAGGCATCGGTCCTAGTAGACCCCTACACTGCTGCTGACATCTCTGTGAGGCGCGCGTGGAACACTGCGCGCCGTCGACCCGAGCTTGGTCCTTACCGGGCGGCGAGCTACCCATTGCTCGCCACCCGCAAGCTCGCGCCTACGGTGGCCGGGAGTCCGCAATCGACTCCCGACGCCCGGGGCGTTTCCTCCTGCGGCGGCTAGGGACGTGAGGGCGCAGAGACCGCCACTCTCTCACGCGCCCCGCCTCCTCCTTCGCGAGCATTACTGCTTCGCAGAAGGAGGTGACGGTTTCCCATTCCCTCTCGCTCCGTACCATGGCTCGCACCAGGGCCGGACGCGAGAGGTCGCCGCCGCCGATCGCCTCCACGAGGACACGGTGGTGCTCCGCCCAGGCAGGGCACACCTCCACCGTATGCTCCACCATGTCCTCCTGACGATCCTCGCAATGGAAACACCCGGACGTATACTCCCGCTTTATCCTGAACAGGAACCCACCGAAGCACCCATGCCCGGTGAGAACCTGCGTCAGGCGGAAGGTGAGGAAGAGGGGACTTACCGCCGCAATTGTGGCGTGCCCATAATTTGTTAACCTGCCAAGTGCATTTTTCCATAGTTTACAGTACGAAGAGAAATCTGTCTAACATATTTATAGCTTTAGCAGTCCAAATTCTGAAAGTCCCGTTGGTTTTTATAATATTCCTCGATTTTTTGAAAGCATAACTAATAGCATATCGAACATAAATTTTAAGAAAATTTGTAAAAAAATATTTATAGCAGCTTTTCGAGGTGGAATTCATTTTGGTTGAGGACTTAGCAAATTTAAACTTAAATTAAGTATATGATCTAGAATAGTTTATTGTACAATGAAAGGAAAATATTCAGTAACAAACATTAATCAATTAGTCTCATAATAAGTAACAACACAGTATTCAATCTAAGATTGAGTTTTTATAAATAATCTGTAGATACCTGAGTAGTAAATAACACACATTTACACCTGTAGTTCTTCTCATTACTACACTCGAGAGCAATGAATCCGGGTCACTTAAAGAATGTTAAAAATCTCGGAAACTAAAAATGATAGGTTAATGCAATAAATTGTATTTAATAGACAATGTAATACTCCTTAAATGAAAGTAAAAAAAATATGAGTCACCATACATTTTATTAACACAAAATTACATAAAGAAAAAAACTGCTGATCTCTCCTTAAAACAAAAATAGGAAACATGAAATTTTTGAACTTTATTACGATTTTCTTGAATTTTAATACTTCGTATTACCTCCTCGTGCTTCCATTACTGCGTTTACGCGGTTTGGCATGCTGTACACCAAGTTCCTTATACGATTTTGGGGAATATTCTCCCATTCCTCTGTGAGAGCAATTTTGAGCTCACGAAGCGTGATTGGGGGAGGGTTTCGTTGTTTTACGCATCTGCCTAGCTCGTCCCAAGCATGCTCGATCGGGTTGATATCCGGGCTGCGCGCTGGCCACTCCATACGAGTAATGTTCATCTCTTGAAGGTAGTCATTCACAATCCTACCTGTATGAGGTCGGGCATTGTCATGCATAAATATAGCATCCTCACCTAAATTGACCATAAATGGACCAACGTGATCATTGAGGATTTCTTCCACATATCTTACGCTAGTTAAAGAGCCGTTTTCTATGATCACCAGCTCTGTGCGACTTTCAGAAGAAATTCCGGCCCACACAAGTACAGACCCACCACCGTAGGCTACTTTTTCTTCGATGCATGCTTGCTTGAATCTTTCCCCTGGTCTTCGATACACTCTGTGTCTTCCATCGTGCTTGTAGAGCATAAATTTTGATTCGTCGGAGAACATAACTTTTGACCAATCTTCAATACTCCAATTTACGTGGCTCTGGGCATATCTTAGTCTTGAAATACGATGCCCACGCTCCAGTTTAGGGCCGTTTGCAGGTCTAAGGGGTTTTAAGTTAGATTCAGCAAGCCGACGTCTTACTGTCCATGCACTTGGGTTACTTCCTCCGAGGCGTCGAAACTGATTTGTGAGTTCAGTTCCTGTGAGAAAGCGATTTCGAAGCATGGTGTTCACCAAGTATCGGTCTTCTCGTGCTGTGGTACACCTGGTTCTGCCCGTTCCTGGTCTGCGTAGGTTAGAACCAGTTTCTTCGTAACGTCGGAGAACTCTTTGTACTGTTGACAGCGACACACCGACAGTCCAGGCTGTATCGCGCTGACTCCGGCCGGTTTCCAGCATTGTAAGTATTCTGGTGCATTCTTCAGGCGTAAGCGACATAATTTCAGCTTGAATAATGAATATAGAGCACTATCAACATGGTTTATGTACCCACATAAATGACAGATTACAAACAAAAGCAAAACCAAATGCTGTAATTTCGTAGTTCCATCTTCGAAAGTGGCCCTTTTTCAAATTTGATTTTTTTATGATATAACTTTACAATAACTAAGAAGTTTTAATACCTTCATTTAGGGAGTATTACATTGTCTATTAAATACAATTTATTGCATTAACCTAGCATTTTTAGTTTCCGAGATTTTTAGGATTCTTTAAGTGACCCGGATTCATTGCTCTCGAGTGTAGTTTGTAATATACCAATAATAATTATTATAACAGCCATTTAATATTGTATTAGAACGATATGTAACTATCATTAATTACAAAAAACCGGCCAAGTGCGAGTCGGACTCGCGCACCGAGGGTTCCGTACAAACCTGTAGGGATCCTCGGTTTATGTATAAGGTTTATGCTTATGAACTTAAATGTTTTTTTTTTAATTTTTATATTTGAGTTGATTGAATGCGAGGTAAATTGCGGTTTACGATTTATGACGTATTAAAAAAAAAACTACTTACTGGATCTCGTTCAAACCAATTTTCGGTGGTAGTTTTCATAGTTATGTACATCATATATTTTTTTGAGTTTAATCATTCTCTTATTTTAGAAGTTACGGGGGGGACACACACATTTTACCACTTTGGAAGCGTCTCTCGCGCAAACTGTTCAGTTTAGAAAAAAATGATAATAAAAAACCTCAATACCATTTTTGAAGACCTATTCATAGACACCCCACACGTATGGGTTTGATGAAAAAAAAAATTGAGTTTCAGTTCTAAGTATGGGGAACCCCAAAATTTATTATTTTTTCTCTATTTTAGTGTAAAAATCTTGATGCGGTTCACAGAATACATCTACTTACCAAGTTTCAACAGAGTAGCTCTTATAGTTTCGGAGGAAAGTGGCTGTGACATACGGACGGACGGACGGACAGACAGACAGACAGACAGACAGACAGACGGACAGACGGACAGACAGACAGACAGACAGACATGACGAATCTATAAGGGTTCCGTTTTTTGCCATTTGGCAACGGAACCCTAAAAATGAAATAAAATTGTGGCAATTTTATTTAAAAAATGAACAACAGATCAATGAATATTTCATGGGATCTGTTTCAGTTTATGTTAGTACTATGATAAAATTCTCGTTTATGATAAAAGCATTGTCAACATCATAAGCAGATGATAAAATGAGTCTCTGCTGGCACTAAATTTATATCTTCCAATAGAACAAAAAATTTACAGACACAAACACAACAAATTTGTCACATTTTCATTGAAAATGTATGTAAAACCCTATTTGATTGGCGTCAGATAGGAGTTTTTCGTGCGTGCATTTCTTGCGTTTTTTATGATTTTATTGTGATATGATAATTTACCATACGGTATATCTGAACTATTTGTCTGATATAAAAAGTACATTTTGCTCAAAAATGGACTTAGCAGGTTAACAAATTAAGCCGACGATATTTTTATTATTATAAAATTAAAAGTAATATACTAGCTTGTATACGTCTACTGGATCTTCCGCACTGTCGACGCGAGCTTTACGAAAAAAGTTCTTCCGAGCAATAAGATTATTCAACCAGGCTGTCAGTGGCCGCAATGGGCCCTACACAGTTTGCGCTGGGCGTGGTATGTTCACTTGAAGTTAACTTCTTCGATTAATCCACTGAAGGGCACCGAACGAGACACGTATGATGTCCCAAAACTGTTAATCTGCCCATGAAATGAAAAGAAATGTTTATTTATGTAATTCCAAAAAGTAATTTATATAAGACACTTTTACACGTGAATATTTTTAAAACAAGATGGCGCCGGCCTTTCCCTAAGAAGAAATGCCGAAACAAACTCAGAGGTCTCTTTTAAAGCCCAAACATTTTATGATTAGAATTTTATGTGAGTCAAACAATGCAGTCCATGCTTGAAAAAGCCTTTTCAAGAAAAAGCCATTGCAGCTTTGAGCTGACCTGTCCCAACAGGCGGCATGTATATATTGTATATATCAGTCACCGTGTATGTCAAACCTATTTTAGGGTGATCAACGACCCGTCACAAGATGCTACCAGATCTGCAGGACATTTGCGTAGGCCATATACAAAATACTCAATACTCGCGATAACTAAAATGGCCAAGCTTATAATAATATCGGTTACTTTTTTCAAAGGATGCTTTTAATTGACATGATAATACTCGCCCTTTACGAAACTTCCGTGGATAGATATCACTCGTAGGTATATATTCATTAGGTACATAATATAATATCGTAAATTTAGACTTGAGAAACAAAACTTTACGTAGAAAATTTTCAAACTGGCTTCAGTTTAAAGCTCTTAAAATTAACACTTCGTTCGTAGATCAAACTTGAAAATTGTTCACAAACTGTACGTGTAAAATGAAACTTTATCTTCAAGACAATACGGTTCGAAATCTTTTGTTGAAAGTTACAAAAGGTTGATGAATACCGTCTTTAGATCATTTCATTCGTTCGTTCGAGTATTCGACACCTTCGATGTAGGAAACACTCAACTTTATCTCTGGGGACAGGTGACGTACAGGGTGCTCTCAACAAAGTTATTTAATTAATTGAATTAAAACAAAACATACCTACACCTGGTGCGAATAAGCTTCATAATAACAATATATTTAAGAAGGGTTTCAATTATCAGCATTATTCAAAAATAATTATAACATTTGGAGTAGTCATAAATTAATAATGATATCTGTTAGAATATTCAATATATTTCAGACAGTAGATAAATGGTAGTTACTTACTAACACTCAGTAGACACTTAATTTTTTATAATATTAAGTGCTGAAATGTTAGTAATAATAATTATAATCTCTCGAAATAAATCACTATTACCTTAAGTATATCATAATTATTGTTTCATTCATCACCATTTTCTTAGCACTTGTTTAAAAGAAGTAAAATTATTATTTATTATTAATATCACGGTGACAACTACCTTCGCAGTCGTCAAATAAATTTTGTGTCAATATGAATAACACGATAAGGATTGTAAGTGTGAATAACATTCATTTAATTAACATTTAAACATCGTATTGCGTGCTTAAGAACATTAAATTATGCGTTTCATTTTCAGTGGGGATGTAAATTAATGTTACGAACAGATTTGTTAGCAATCGTGTTTTATAAATGCGTGTCCGGTGAAAATAAGTAGTAAATTCAAAGATACTGTTGTTTGTGATAATTTATTGTACAAATAAAATTATGATTTTGTTAGATTAGGTCACAGTAAAGATGTTGTTTTCTAGGAAGCGATTACGTGTTATTGTAACAGCCATTATTATATTTGTAATTTTCACCACTATTTTTGACATTATGTTGGAAATGCTTGGGTTGCCCAAACCATCAATAAACTGTCTAAGTTCATTTTGAAGAATAAAATGAACTTAGACGGGATTAAATGAACTTGAACGTTATAGTGATAATTTTAATGATTATAATTATGTAAAGCCATATTATTTATGACAACTATTCATATTTTTATATACTTACAGCAATTTTTGATCGCGAGCAAAAGCTAATCTTGACATGGTATCAAACAAAGTTGCTCTCCGCTTTTGTGCGATTTGATCTTTTAAACTACGTAACGGATTATAATGTGGTTTCTATGAATAGAAAGAGTGATTATAGAGTAAGGTTTAAATGTATAATACGCAGGCGAAGTCGCTGGCAAAAGCTAGTCGTCAATATAAAAAACGCAAGCAACTTTAACAAACAGTTTAGCAGAAAGGCGTCAAGATATTTTATCTACATTAAATCAAGTCTAGAAACCTAATTATCAAAAAAACCTTACGCTACACAGTACTTACAGAAAACATCCGAACAGAAATAAAATCCAAGAACTCCACAAACTTCACACGAAACTGAAATTCGATTTCTAAACAGGGACACCCTGTAAAGGCGCCGGCAAGAAATCTAAATTGAATCGAAATTGTAAGAATTTCCGTGTGTGGGACACCTATTGTCGCGTGTGCACACAATGTGAGGTGTGAGTGTGTGTGTGAGTGAGAGTAAGGGTGTGTGCGAGTGATTATGGGTTTTTCTTTAAGCCATACGATTGTTTCTTTTGATACTGTAAGTTATTTTCACGGTTTGGCGTTTATTAGATCTGCAAGTGAACGTTATGAGGATTGTGGATTGAATTTTATTGGTTCGAGAAATTATAATTAGCTTCTAATGGGATAAACCAGTTTTATTATTGCCATCGTAGGTTCGTGGATGGGTGACCATCTTTACATACCAAGACCCCTCCGTGCCTCGGAAAGCACGTTAAGCCGTTGGTCCCGGCTGTCATTTGTGGAACTTTGACAGCCGTTACAGGCCGTCAGAAGCTCGAAAGTCTGGCAACCCGCCTTTCCAAGGGGTATCGTATTATCCAATAACTCGATTGTGGAGGTCAGATAAACAGTTGTTCCATGTAAAATATTGGTATTCAGCTGCATCCGGTTAGCCTGGAAGTCGACTCCAACATAGTTGGGAAAAGGCTAGGCAGATGATGATGATTATTCATTGATCTAGTGGTTGCAAGCGTTACTGCTGAACATTAGTTCCTGGATTCGTTCCAGAGTTGGGTATCGTATTTTTGGGTTTTCCATCTAGAATTTCTCGATAGCAGCCTGGAGTCTAGATTTGTAGGGCACGCCACAATTGCGGCGGTAAGTCCCCTCTTTGAGGAGTGGATAGAGAGGCGCCACGGCGTCCTCACCTACCGCCTGACGCAGGTTCTCACCGGGCATGGATGCTTCGGTGGGTTCCTGTTCAGGATAAAGCGGGAGGATCCGCCCGGGTGTTTCCATTGTGAGTATCGTCTAGAGGACACGGTGGAGCATACGGTGGAAGTGTGCCCTGCCTGGGCGGAGCACCGTCGTGTCCCCTTGGAGGCGATCGGCGGCGGTGACCTCTCGCGTCCGGCCCTGGTGCGAGCCATGGTACGGAACGAGAGGGCATGGGAAGCCGTCACCTCCTTCTGCGAAGCAGTAATGCTTGCGAAGGAGGAGGCGGGGCGCGTGAAGGAGTGGCAGTCACTGCGCCCTCACGTCCCTAGCCGCCGCAGGAGGAGACGCCCCGGGCGTTGGGCGTCGATAACTGACTCCCGGCCACCGTAGGCGCGAGCTTGCGAGTGGCGAGCAATGGGTAGCTCGCCGCCCGGTAAGGACCAAGCTCGGGTCGACGGCGCGTAGTGTTCCACGCGTGCCTCAAAGAGATGTCAGCAGCAGTGTAGGGGTCTACTAGGACCGATGCCTGCCGGGGTCGCGAGATTGTTCAAGCGAGATACCGTGACCCCGGCACACGGGCAACTGATGGAACACGGGTGGGTTTTAGTCAGCAAAAGTCTGACACGCCCTCCCGCTCCGCCCAGAGGGGGAGAAGTCATTTGATGATTTCCCATCCTGAAAAAAAAAAAAAAAAAAAGAGTCTAGATTTGTGCCCGGTCGGTGACAATATACTTGGCCCCTATTGGAACTTAATTATGACTGGCGAAATGTGGATGTACTACTATAGGTACATCTCTACCCATCCCTTCAGAAAATAGAGCGTGATATTATGTTATTATTTTTAATGAAAGTTGAATCAAACCCGATTAATTAAACGTTTGATTTGAATAGAACCTTATATGTTATAATTGACAAATTTAATTTCATCTTTTGTTTCTTCATGTCATAATGTTAATTACTTTGTAAACTATTGTGTAGAATTAAGGTCCTTTAACAGTACAGACAGCTGTGCTAGTGCGGGTTATATTGCTTCACTTCGTATTTCCAGCTAAAGCACTAGAGACTGGTGAAGTGTGAGCGTTTTGGGGACTGTCTTATGTCATTTTGGCGTTCAAAAAGTGCTGATTTTTCAGCCTAATTTATGTTATTTTGCAAACTATTAAATATTGTGGGCCAAATAAGGGAAAGAGTTTTATTGATTAACTGCAATGTTAGTGATGAACCTATGATGTTACATGAATCCAGTTAAAATCCAATCTAGACACGCGGTAGCGTCTTAAGCCAAGTTCAAGTAACAGAACTGGCGAGCAGCACCGTGTGTAATATAACACGAACCATTTGGAGCCACTTCTGACCCCCTCATAACTCACAAACCATTTCACATAAACGTGTCAAATTAGGCTCATATAGTGAGACTAGCGAGACGCATATGTATGTGCATCCAATTTCATAAACACATCTCAAACGGTTATTTAGATATTAACGTCCAAAAATTGTCATTTTTATCACTGACTGACCTATAGATCAAAACTCTAGCCCAGTTCCAGATGACCTAGAAAGTTCAAATTTGGCATGCAGATAGGTAATTAAGGAGATACAAAGGAATAAATCAGAAACTGGTAAAATTTATTATAATTTTCACTTAATTGATTATATTAGGAACACTTATAACAAAACCATTTGGTATTAATTTTGTTATAAATCCACACTTCCACACTATCCACACTAATAATAATTATAAATGCAAAAGTAACTCTGTCTGTCTGTCTGTCTCGCTGTCCTGCTAAAACTACTGAACCGATTTAAATGAAATTTTGGTAAACAGATAGTTTAGAGCCTGAGAAAGGACATAGGCTACTTTTTATCCCGGTAGTATGTTCCCGCGGGATAATATATTGTAGCCAAAGGTCTGACTTGGCTAGTTTTCATATACGAATTATTATATTATCCTAAGTTATTACAAGAAATGATATTTTATATAGTTATAAATAAATTTCAAGACTGACCATTGAACTTGGCACCCATTTAGATCTCACTTCTTTTGTCATTGAAGTCAACAACCAAAGCATGTATCATAATATTGAACTTGGCTCTCATTTCACATTTATGTTTTTGATGGGATTTAATTAACTTCAACCGGGTGCGCGGAAGTTCGTAACGGCAGCGGTCGCAGGTAACCATAAACACCTATGGGATATATCAGAGAGATATAACACTTATTATTATTGTTTCAACCGAAAGACGTCCACTGCTGGACATAGGCCTCAATTTGGGGGGTTTTCCATAATCGTCAAGCCTAGCAGGCGGGTTGACGTTCGAAGAATGGTGGTAAAATGTATAGAGAGCGCTGCTGTCCATTCTCTAGTAACTAAGATATAAAACGAATTAATCCAAAATCATTTATTTCTTCAGGATACAATTTTTCGAAAAAGATTTTAAAACGCCCAGAAATCTAAATAAAAGCTAAAACAAACATAAAATTTTGCTCTTGTTCTTGCTTTCGACGTAGGTATGCGCCGCGATTAAAACAACTGCGATCTATGAACACTGACACACCAATAGTGTTAATACTGCTGTCTGAATTTTATAGTAATTTTAATCATCATAAATCGCATTTTTTATGTATAATTTTGACAGTTGTAAGTTTTATAATTTGTTTAGAAAATTTAATCAGAGTTCCAAGGTCACGGTGCCCCGGTTTATTTACTGCTTGTAGCTCGTGTTTTTACACTAGGCACTTAATTAAATGATACACTAACTATACTATACAAAAAAATAAATACTCATACAAAAGGACACTTAGGCGTCGAAGTACTTGTCCGAAGTGCTCTCATCCGGAAACATGCACAAGAGTGGCGGCAATCCACGTTACAGGTGGTAAATACAGTTAAATTGATAGTGAAATTGTGTTTTTGTAAATATATAATACACCAATATATTTATTTAATAAATAATCATATTCTTAACTTTTCATCCATCAGTTTTTCACTCTTTGTCTACTGGGAATCAACATATTTGAAACTAGTCGAAAGTCAGTTTTCGCGGACACAGACAAATTCACCGAAAAAAGTAGCCTATGTCCTTTCTTGGGGTTCAAAATTACCCCGTACAAAATTTCATCAAAATCTGTTTAATGATTTAGTCGTGAAAGCGTTACAGACAGAGTTACTTTCGCATTTATAATATTCAGTATAGAAGTAAGTTAAATAGTATACGTATAATAAATTTAGCCTAACTCCATGGTTCCTAGAATCGAAATTAATTTAGAACCGGTTATATATTTCTGTACAGTAATTACAAAATCTGCTCAGTATACAGATTTCTTTGAAAAACGTCCATGCCAGCGTGGGGGATTAGAACATTTGAGCTTTTAGAATATTCAGGGAAAGTAATAGTAGACCGTAGGCGCGAGCTTGCGGGTGGCGAGCAATGGGTAGCTCGCCGCCCGGTAAGGACCAGGCTCGGGTCGACGGCGCGCAGTGTTCCACGCGCGCCTCAAAGAGATGTCAGCAGCAGTGTAGGGGTCTACTAGGACCGATGCCTGCCGGGGTCGCGTGATTGTTCGAAAGAGATACCGTGACCCTGGCACATGGGCAACTGATGGAACACGGGTGGGTTTTAGTCAGTAAAAGTCTGACACGCCCTCCCGCTCCGCCCAGAGCGGGAGAAGTCATTTGATGATTTCCTATACTGAAAAAAAAAAAAAAAAAAAAAAAAAGCGTGGGGGATTAGAACATTTGAGCTTTTAGAATATTCAGGGAAAGTAATAGATTTGTATCGAAATAAAGTCCGTAGCAATTTCATCATCATCATCATTTTAGCCGTAAGAAGTCCATTGTTGGACTTAGGCCTCCCCTAATTTGGGGGCTTTGCCATAATCGCTACGCTTGGCAGGCGGGTTGGCGATCGCAGTATGGTGGTAAAATGTATAGAGAACGCTGCTGCCCATTCTCTAGTAAGTCCCTTAGTCGCCTTTTACGCCACTTATGGAAAGAAATGGGGTGGTGTTATTCTTTACGTCCGGCACCACACAGTACACTACGGTACGTAGCAATTTATATTTCAGTAAATATTTTACTCTTTATTAATTAACTAGCTCCTGCCCGCGACTTCATCCATGAAAATTTTTTGCTCCCCTGACCCTTCCCGTCGCAACGAATTGCCTGCCAGTTTTCGTCTATTTTTCGTTGCTGCTCCGCTCCTTTTGATTGTAGCGTTATGTTATATATCCGATAGCCTTTCTCAATAAATACGCTAAACAAATCAAAAAATATTTTTTCAATTCGGACAAGTAGTTTCTGAGACTACCGCGTTCAACCAAACATATGTGTAGTGATAGTGTGGGGCTATTTCACGCAAATACTACTAAAACGGATTTGGATGAAAACACACATAGTTAGAACCTGGATTACCACATAGGGATATTTTCCCGGTATTACAGTACCGCGGGTTAATTTCCGACCTCCACGCGGACGAAGCCACTGGCAAAAAAGGAGTACAGCTAATAAATAAATAAAAAATTGCAAAAGCCTAGCTTAATCAGACTTATAATACTGTTTGCAGTACTTAACTAAACTTGCTTCGAATGAAATAAAAACTTTTCAACAAAAAATTAAACCGCCGAAAAAACTGAAAAGCATAAAATAATAAACCTTAAAATGAGTGATCTTTGTTCATTGATTTTTCAGCGCCGACTCAAAATTTTAAGGTTTATTATTTTATGCTTTTCAGTTTCTTCGGCGGTTAAATTTTTTGTTAAAAAGTTTTTATTTCATAATTTTTTGTAACTTCAATATACTAATAATACTTGACAAAGTATACCCTATCCAACAAAAAAAGAATTATCAAAATCGGACTACTCTGTATAAAGTTATACGTGGTTAAACATTACAATCAGTGAGTGAACAATCAATCATCCCCTGTTTTCCGACCCCTAGGGTTCGATTTTGTTTTCCAAATTTATATGGGACCACCTTGGGAGTATACCCTTTACATCAGAAGAAGAATTGTCACAATTGGACCACTATGTAAAAAGTTATGCGTGGTCATACAAAAAAAAAAAAATATACGCGTCTAATTGAGAACCTCCTCCGTTTTTTTTTCGTCGGTTAAAAATTAATCCGCATCGCTGCCGACCGGTTAGGTCCCTAAAAGAAAGGTGGCAATACTATGTTGTGAAACAAAAATAAGGCACAAAACAAAATACGCACAAAAAAACACAAAACAGTCAATAAGTAATTACTCTATGGCTAAGTGTAGTAATGCATTGATAAGTGATTATTTGGTTCATATTATATGATACTCTTTTATTGTTTAATCTAATATGGGGTCCACGCAATAATTTTAAAAACTTGTCAAAAACGTGGGTAAATCACGTAGCAATTAATAGAGGTGTTTCTGTTAAATTGAGAAACCACAGAACCAGGGGGGTAGGCAGAAACCACAGAACGGCATCTGCCACAATCCTTACATAATCCTTTTGCCTCGTTTAAGTGGATGACAGGAAAGGAATGCTCTAATACGTGGTCTGATTGTCCTCGTCTGGTGCAAACTCACTCATTCCTCACACACTCACACCAAACACGTTCATAATATATTACACACGTCTTTAAAAAACACTTTAGTTTTCACTCATTTAACTTTTAACTAATTTATTCTTTGGGAATAACATTTGGTTATTGTTATCGTACCAATGAACATTACATATGAGCCTACAAAGACGAAGGAGACTAGTCTCCACGATACAGGGAATTCTAGTGTGAGGGCTAGTGCTATTTCAATTTGTAATGCTATCTTTCTTGAACAATACAGTTTTTATTTTTAAGTTCATCCATCAGGTCATACACGCCCACCGGTAATCAGTGCTACGCACCTGATCCTTCTATAGAACGTCACCAATATAGAGAAATAAGTTCTTCAAAATACAGGGAATGTTATCACAAAGTCTACGGCACATGTTTGGAGAATACCTGCAAACTGCACCCTAATTGCGTATAACAATATCAATCACAATCTGAATGAGTTTGAAAATAGTACATTATGGTACAAGTGTGTAATGTTGGTGATTACCGCTGAGGCGCCATTGAGACCCGAGCCGTCAGGTGAGGGTCTTAAGAGAGCCGAGGACGGTAATCATCAATACACACGTGTATCATACGACGTTTTTCAACACACTTGCGAGGAAATAATTATTTACCACACAGCAACAAATGCGATACAAACAAAATATGAAAATTAGGGGAAAATTGGGAAATGGCGCGCAATTTTTTTTTTTGCACGCGCCAAATGTAAGTTGATTGATTACAGCCATACAGCCTACTTCAAAATGATAATTTTTGTGATAAAATGCAAATATTTTATAAGAAATTATTGTGAATTATAAATAATTTGATAATAATAAATGTTTTTTCGTCTTAATTAGGGACACATTTATTTATTTCAAAAATGTAAATAGATTTTCGGTGGCATAAAACCTCTTTGTTGTTACAAAAAAAAAAAAAAAAACTGTATTACCCGGTTAAATTGAAAATGCTCTGTTTACTCGCATATAATTTGCAGTTAGGTACTAACTTAACTTTGTAGGGATCATTCTATTATGCACTAGTGTGTAATATTATTATGCACGTGTATGTTATAGTTCGGTTTATGGCCCTAAGAACGATATAATAAGGCTCACTTTACGAGCAAGTGTGTTGAAAATATTGCTAACCCATTGCTACACGCGTTCTAAAAATTTGACTGCTCAGCAACGTAAAAATGCAATGAATGCTCTTGGACTGACAAAATTAGAGCGCTTTCAACTGTTAGTAGACTACGCATTTGCCCCCCTGTATATGCCAACGCAATAGAAGAACTCCGAATCAAAACCGAGTTAAAACTTGCCTGTTGCTCGAACAATATAGCCAAATACAATATGCATCGGCTAATCGAATTAAAAGCAAATAGCACAATGTTCCACTAGTTGCAATTGATTTAAAACCCAGTACAAGGCAAATCCAATTGAAACCGTTTTAAAGTGCTGCAGTTAGTGGAGCTAACTTTTCGCGTTACTTGCCTGTTAATTTCGCTTGAATATGTTTAAGTACCAATGTTTAAATTGTTCCGTGTGGTTCCGGACGTAAAGAATAGCACTATCCCATTTCTTCACGTGGGTTTCGTAAAAGGCGGCTAAGGGACTTACTAGAGAATGGATAGCAGCGTTCTCTATGCATTTTATCACTACACTGCGATCGCCAACCCATCTGTCAATCGTGGCGCTAATGGCTGAAATAATGATGACCAATGTAAGGCGTAATATGCTGGAAGATAATGCGTAATGTTAATCTGAATGTATAGTCAGCTCCATATATTGGATGGTCTTCCCGCATACAGACACGTAGTGATAGTCGTATTAGATTATTCCTGGTAAATAAAAACGAACGCCAATAGTTTACATGACAATCAAGTGTGCATAGTCAGGGAAATAAATTGTTACGCCATTTAGAAAGAAAAAGTTTTGTTGTGACTCGCTCAGGAATTAAAAAATCTAAAATAACACAATATAATAACTTCACATTCACACTAATCACACACCACACAAACGCAAATACAAACGCTTCACCAAATGTTAAATGACAACAATGACATTGTGACTTAAACAGGCGAAACCACTGGTTCCTATGTCTCCTGTACTACCCCCAGTTAACACTAGTTTAGGGACCATGGAATTCACATTTGTGTATACTTTTATGCCATTAAAACTTATTACTTACTCATAAACTACTTTTTTTTAGGGTTCAGCCAAATGGCAAAAACGGAACCCTTATAGATTCGTCATGTCTGTCTGTCTGTCCGTCCGTATGTCACAGCCACTTTTTCCGAAATTATAAGAGCTATGCAGTTGAAACTTGGTAAGTAGATGTATTCTGTGAACCGCATTAAGATTTTTACACTAAAATAGAAAAAAAAAACAATAAATTTTGGGGTTCCCCATACTTAGAACTGAAACTCAATTTTTTTTTTTCTTTCATCAAACATACGTGTGGGTATATAAGTAGGTCTTTAAAAATGGTATTGAGGTTTCTACTATCATTCTTTTCTAAACTGAATAGTTTGCGCGAGAGACATCCAAAGTGGTAAAATGTGTGTCCCCGTCCCCGTAATTTCTAAAATAAGAGAATGGTAAAACTAAAAAAAAGTATATGATGTACATAACCATATAAACTTCCACCGAAAATTGGCTTGAACGAGATCTAGTAAGTAGTTTTTTTTTTAATACATCATAAATCGTAAACCGTAATTTACCTTTCATTCAATCAACTCAAATATAAAAATTAAAAAAAAAAACATTTAATTTCATAAACATAAAACTTATGCATAAACCGAGAATACCTACAGGTTTGTACGGAACCCTCGGTGCGCCAGTCCGACTCGCACTTGGCCGGTTTTATTAAAGTAAAATTAAAATAATGACAAAAAGCCCCGTACGAGATCTTGTTTATAGCCATTTAATACAACTCTCAAAGAATGACAGTAATTGTAGTTGTATTAAACGGACAATTTAATTGGGTTAATAGTGAATTTGTTCAAGAATTAATTAACACATTAAGTTATGTTTAAGTCCCGTGTAATAGAGGGACCTCCTTTTACATGAGATTTAAACATGACTGGCGAAATGTGGGTGCACTACTGTTACGCCTCTACCCGACCTTAGGGAAACAAGCGTGATGTTATATCACTTTTTTTTACTAAGAATAATCGAATATCCGCATTTGTAATACAATAAGAATTTATGTTCTAACATCATTTCCAGACACAAATATTATTTGCTCAAGCTAACACCCACACATTGATGAATTATCCTTAGGGGATTGAATTCTATTTTAAGCTCTTTTCTGTTGTTCCAAATATTATTTATTATCAATTCTAATTTAAATTAGAATTGAAAATAATTATTGTTTTCATAGGATTTATTATTGTAGTCCTGTGTATGCAGCAGCCTTTTTATTTATATTACTAGTTTTTTCCCGCGACTTCGTCCACGTGAAATATCTTGGTCCCTCGACCCAGCCTTAACCTCGCTAGACTGCGCTATTCCTTCGTTTGCGCTCAGTGCTCCTTCTAACTTTTATTGTATTTGTTAGATAGATAACAAATTTGTTAGAATATTGTTGTTACATAGGTGTTACATAATACGATGTCCATAATATTCTGCTGTTTTCAACGTACAAATATTTCAAAGAATTGATATTAAAACATACAATGTTGAGAAAACGTTAACTACTAATATACTAATACAATGTCAGGGGTTATTAATTATAATGTCAAGAATCATTAATTACAATGTCAAGGGTTTTTAGTTATAGTGTCAAAAATGATTAATACAATGTCAAGGGTTTTTAGTAACACTGTCAAGAATGATTAAATACAATGAAGAAAAAAAAAAATTAAAATACAATGTCATAGAAATAAATTCCATTCAATTATTAGGAGGTAAGTCGTCGTCTAATTTAAATTTTGAATCAAATTTTTCATTTAGAAATTCATTAGTTGAGTAGTAACACTTTTGCAATAGAAAGTTAAATAGTTTCTTTTTAAATGTCATGAAGTTAAGACTTTTAAAAACATTAGGTAATTTATTATAAATTTGAATTGCCATACAGTAAACATTATTCGAAAATAGTTTTATTCTTTGTTGGGGTGCACATAATCTGTAGATATTTCGACTTTTCCTAATTATAACATCATTGTGTTCGGCTCATACAGGTTCTAGCGTAACCTATAACTTTCCCTAGAATTGAGCTACCAAATTGAAAAAATACATTGAAATCAGACTAATAGTTTCAGAGATTAGTACGCTCAAACAAACAAATAAAACTTTTCAGCTTTACTGTGTAGTATTTGTATTATAGCAATAATTACATTACCCTCTTCATCTTTACAAAAAAAAACTTCTTTACAAAAATCTTCTCCATGAACAAAAAGGAACTTCTCTTGTTATTACATCCCAAATTTTTTAATTTTAAACTGTTATAAATCGGATTTAGGCAGGGATTTCTGCTGCATCTGTTGTTCAGAGTCTAAGTGAATTTTGATATCATTTCGCCAGCATTTTTAAAGAACACAGCCAACAGCTGTGTTGAATTTTAAAATGTTTTTAAGATGTTAGAATTTTCATATTCGTTGACACTTTTGGCTTACCAAAAATATACAATTCGAGCTTGAATTAAGATTATTAAATACGAAGTTTTAGAGCAAGTGTAGTGTGGGACGCACCCCAGCTAGATCGTAGAAAGGTGACTGGGACAGACTGGATGCGGAACGCGAAGTACAGGATGTTGTAGCGTAACCTCGGGGAGGCCTATGTCCAGCAATGGGCTTTGATAGGCTGAGTTAAATGTGAGTAAGCATGGTGAACAATGAATGCTTTTTCTCTTTGTCTTAGTTATGCTGTAGCGTTAGCGCATACCCCGCAATTTCTAAACGCACGTTGCGATCAGAAATTTCGGGGCATGCGCTTCGGTTGCATTTATATATGTTTGTCACCGTAACATTATGAAAATCGTTAGATTACAATCTACCTCGCTAGATTATAAAGTAACGAAAAATTTGTGCATTGCAAAAACCATTCAATTTAACGCATTAGTGCCCGATAGTTTACAATGTTTCCATGGCAAATCGACAAATTGTGAACTGGTTTCAAAGGAGAAGGGGACTTCTGGGCCCAGCAGTTAACTAGTTGAAATGTGTATTAAAAAAACCGTTATATTTTTCTAAAGGAAATCACAGAATATGGTACCATGTTTCTACCTAGAAAGCGAGAAAACTTAAATTAAGTTAATGAAACTAAATAATCGATTAAATAATGCCTGAATTACTACTAATCGATTATGAGTAAATCGGTAAAATCTGAGAATATGTATGAAAATCGAGTGACAAGTGCATATCAAGCTTTCGTGGAATCGATTGAATCGATTCATAGTGAATTTTTTTCTTCTGGCAACATTTGTGCCTGATATCCGTCAGTCACTGACTGACAGATGCACTCTCTACATACAACAGAGTTGGGAATAGGCTAGGCAGGTGATGATGAAATATACTGACGATACATAAAGAAGAACCTACATTCGCTCCTTATGACAAACAAACATTGTAGGGTATTCCTGTGAACGCCCTCAAAGCTAAATATAGAAATCAAACCATTTACTTCGCGCAGACTCTCTAAAAGCAATCGCGCTGGCTATCAAAAGTTGCTTCGAAGTCACCGAAGTCAAATAACATTGATCCTCCTCCATTAGTACATACTAGAAACTAATCGACAATGATGTTAGTACAAGTTTGTTAGTTGTCACAGTTTTAAGGGTAATTACTAACTTTCCCGTTTAAATGGTGTTTTGTCAGTAGAGTTAATAGTGTGATTATTTTGTTGATAATACTATACTGTCTACTACACTATATTTCATATTTTATATCTATTCCATCGCATCCTACTTCTTAATAATATTATAATCGCAAAAGTTTGTGAGGATGGATAGATGGATGTTTGTTACTCTTTCACACAAACATGGCTGAATATATTTAGATGAAATTCGGGATATAGATAGTCTTGAACCTGGATTAACTCATAGGATACTTTAATCCCGAAGATCAAATATTATCACGTTCCTACGGGATAATATTTGATCTTCACACGGACGAAGCCGTTGGCAAAAGCTAGTTATTTACGTTATGTCAGCCGTGATAACCTCGCTTCTCATACTCGAGCTGTGGGTTAAATTTCGGCCATGTATTAAGGAGACATTTTCAATTCGTAATATCTTAGTTTATTTTGGATATGACTGACATCGGTGATGGAAAACATTGTGAGGAAACCTGAATTTTTTGTCAATATACGGAAGTCTGAAATCACAAATCCATCTTGGGTAAACGTGGTTATTAATACAACGAGCCCTTCTCACTATCAGAAGAGTTCTTTTGTCTTGAAGTGGGACAGGAAAAAGCCGGTATTATTCTCATTTACGTTAGGTATTAGAAAGAGCTTGCCACGTCTGCCGCATGTGTAATGAATCAAGGGCTAAATCTACCACAGTGTGGGTCCTATAAATCGTCCGGCGAGATCGTGACAGAAAATAGGAGGGCGAGCCAGCGAAGGTGATCCAGGAAATAGGGGGGCGAGCTTGTCACCTATGTGATTGGTCCACACTACCTCAAGATAGAGAGAAGTGAAAAGGAGGCCATTTGGCCTGCAGTAAAACAATCATCAATTTATTTATAATATGTATGTATTTAGAAATATATAAGTATGTTTATCAGTTGTCTAGTACCCCATAACACAAGCTCTGCTTAGCTTGGGACTAGATGGCGTTGTGTGATAGTTGTGGAATATTATTATATTATTATTATTATCTACCTAGCCTTTTTCTTACTATGTTGGTGTCAGCTTCCAATCTAACCGGATGCTGTCGAATACCAGTATTCTACAAGGAGCAACTAGCTATCATACTTCCATAACCCAGTTGGGTAATACAAAATCCCTTGGTAAGACTAGTTGTCAGACTTACGGGCTTCTGACACCCTGTAACGACCGTCAATAATTAACAAATGACAGCCGGAACAATTTGGGTTAAAATAAAATCAATAAATAGGTTTGTGGCAAAAAATGGGCAGCCTTTCCTGATAGTATATGGTCGGCGCATTTATCATATGTAATGCTTCCAGGAGCATACGGTTCCCATCCCATAGACATAATGGAAATATCACACTTGCCTGTAATTAATATAGTCGAATTCGTAAAGGTTTTACCACCCCAAGGTCAAAAACGACAAGAATTTGTATGTTGGCATGGTCTTGTCATATGCGGGGGATATGTGAGCTCAGTCTTCACAGTACTGTCACCATACGCGACATGACTACGGCAAGCTCAAAAACGATCTAAATCGTTGTATCTGATTTTGTAGATATTTTGTTTATTTAACCTTTTGAAAAGCTCAAAACAAAATTACTTAGAAACCTATTTAAGCTCCGGGCTATTTGTGTCAACCTTAAGTGAATGGGTAAATGTTACCAGAGAACTATTATTTTGTTAACTGCTCTTAGGAAATATCGTAAAGGAGTCTGCCCACTACATCTTATCATACATTAATCCTGCTAGGAACATATCAGGCCAAACAAAAACTCTTTGTAAGTATTGAGTATGAGACTATGCCCACCAGATCGAACCGTCACTGACTAACACTATCGTGTACCATGCACATTACACGGCGAGTATATTTCATCATCATCATCATCAAAATTTCAACCGTATGACGTCTACTGCTGGATATAAGCCTCCCCCAATTTGGGGGGCTTTGCCACAATCGCTACGCTTGGCAGGCGGATTGGCGATCGTAGTTTGATGGTAAAATGCGTAGAGAACGCGTCTGCGCATTCTCTAGTAAGTCTCTTAATCGCCTTTTACGACACCTATTGGAGGAAATGGGATGATGCTATTCTTTACGTCCGACACCACACAAAACGAAGAGAAAACGAGATTATTTACAGCGAGCGGGTATGATGCGCTATTGATACGTTCTAGTGGCTATCGTAGTCCGTGTCATGTTTGTTTCCGTGCCTGATACATGTATGGTACACTGTAGTGGGCATACTCCTTTAGTATTGCTTTATACCCACGCACTGCCCAAAAGTAACATAGTCAAGCTTTCAAGTAGGCGTACTTATAAAAAGTATGTACGCCTACTTGATTTTAATTTGACACATTTTTGGTATGGTCAACCTCGTAATTGTTTTTTCACCTGGAGGTTGAATTTCACTTTCAGGTCATGAATGATGAATGAAGTTTTATTTGTATATGTGACAGTTAGATACATTTAATAAGTTTGCGCTGTATTTATAAAGCGCTATAGGATTGATCACTCAAATGATCCGTAATTTTCACGCAATAACAATTTCAGTACAAAAGGCCTGCGCACTGATTATCGTAAAAAGTGCAATTAAAATATTGTGCAATAATAATGAAATTCGCTCACACAACTTGTTCAATCATTGCGAAATCTTCAATATTAACATTAAACATCAAACCATTGCGCAACTCGTGATATTGTACAGGCAAAAGCGACTACGCAATTATGAGGTCGACTATACAATTCTTGTTTGGAGTAAACAAATACCTAAGATTATCTGCTTAAAAATAAATAGGGTTTTCAAAAGAGTTAGGGTAAATAAATAGGGTTCTCTTTGATACCATTTTTGAAGTGAAAACTTCTTTAGCGGCGTTCTGCACGTTTTTAGGGTTCCGTTGCCAAATGGCAAAAAACTGAACCCTTAGAGATTCGTCATGTCTGTCTGTCCGTCTGTCTGTCTGTCTGTCTGTCTGTCCGTCCGTCCGTATGTCACAGCCACTTTTCTCCGAAACTATAAGAGCTACGCTGTTGAAACTTGGTAAGTAGATGTATTCTGTGAACCGCATCAAGCGTTTTACACTAAAATAGAAAAAAAAAAATTTGGGGTTCCCCAAACTGAAACTCAAAAATTTTATTTTCATCAAACCCATACGTGTGGGGTATTTATGAATAGGTTTTCAAAAATGGTATGGAGGTTTCTTATATCATTTTTTTCTAAACTGAACAGTTTGCGCGAGAGACGCTTCCAAAGTGGTAAAATGAGTGTCCCCCCCCCCCCCCCGTAACTTCTAAAATAAGAGAATGATAAAACTCAAAAAAATATATAATGTACATAACCATGTAAACTTCCACCGAAAATTGGTTTGAACGAGATCCAGTAAGTAGTTTTTTTTTAATACGTCATAAATCGTAAACCGCAATTTACCTTTCATTCAATCAACTCAGATATAAAAATTAAAAAATAAAACATTTAATTTCATAAGTATAAACCTTATACATAAACCGAGGATACCTACAGGTTTATACGGAACCCTCGGTGCGCGAGTCCGACTCGCACTTGGCCGGTTTTTTTTATAATGTTAAACTCGCGTCAGGACACGTGACCCTGATCGAAAATTCGTAAGACGGACAGAGAGTAGGAGAGGAAGTATCCCGCTCTCTTTCTACGGCGTGGCGAAAATGATGCCTGCTGCGCCTGCTGTTACGTTTAGGCGGCGCAGGACGCTTGCGCGAATGTTCGTGTGTGTTTATGTTACAGCGTGCCACGCGCATCTATGGATGGTGACAGCTGAGAATTTTCCCTATTATTTTTATATAATTATGACAGTTCAAAATGTCATAATTATAACCAGCCTGTACAATCGTGAGGCATACAACCTTTACAGTTTGCACACGACACTAAGTTTTGTATGGGAAACTTACTAATGTCATACTTGACACTCCCCATAAAACCACAAAAAATATTTCTTATAAATCTAAACCAAATTCCTATCGTCGCTAATACAAATAGTATTAAAGACAAATATTCTCGATATGATCATAGATTTTTAAAATGAAATAGGTTATATACCTATATATAAAATTCTCGTGTCACAGTTTTTGTTGCCAAACTCCTCCGAAACGGCTTAACCGATTTTGATGAAATTTTGTGTGGACATCGGGTAGGTCTGAGAATCGGCCAACATTTATTTTTCATCCCCCTAAATGTTAGGGGTAGTCCACCCCTAAATTTTTATTTTTATTTTTTAGACAAAATTTTTAATTTCTATTTTTTTATGATACAACATACAAAAATACATACAATCCTCAATTTTCACCCTGCTACGATCAACCCTTATTTTTAATAGCCATTTTAGTAATTTAATCATTTTTCCTCTCCGGTCGAAAACTGATCAATCGTCATTTAATTAGTTATCCCCGCCTAGGAAATTATATATGGCAAAACAACGTTTGCCGGGTCAGCTAGTATACCTATAAAATTAATTTATTACCTATGGTTATGCTTGATATTCAGTAAGACTATAGACCGTAGACAGTCGAGGCTATAGACACAAAATATTGAAGACAGATGTTCTCGATTGGATCCAGATTTGGACCATAAACAAAAGAATACCTATG
Source organism: Aporophyla lueneburgensis (assembly GCA_932294355.1). Lineage (NCBI taxonomy): Eukaryota > Metazoa > Arthropoda > Insecta > Lepidoptera > Noctuidae > Aporophyla > Aporophyla lueneburgensis. The sequence continues at coordinate 30,643,196 of OW028737.1, read as the reverse complement.
CAAGTGTGTATTAAATACACGGTAATGAATAGTAGTGTTATTTATTGAAAATAATGTATTTTTAACAATAATTTTAAAAAAATATTAGCATTCGTCACTTCTTCTGTGTATAAACTATGAGTGTGCGAAATTTCATACTTCTCCGTCCGCCGAATTTCGTGAAAAGGGATCCAAAGTTTTCGCTTCACTTATTAATATATAGATAATTAAAGCAATTCGTGCAAAATTATTCCCTAACCATTCCAAAATATCAAAAACCGGCCAAGTGCGAGTCGTACTCGCGCACCGAGGGTTCCGTACAAACCTGTAGGTATTCTCGGTTTAAAAATAAATGTTTTTTTTTTTAATTTTATATTTCAGTTGATTGAATGTAAGGTAAATTGCGGTTTACGATTTATGACGTTTTAAAAAAAAACTACGCACTCGATCTCGTTCAAACCAATTTTCGGTGGTAGTTTACATGGTAATGTACATTATATATTTTTTTTAGTTTTATCATTCTATTATTTTAGAAGTTACGGGGGGGGGGACACACATTTTACCACTTTGGAAGTATCTCTCGCGCAAACTATTCAGTTTAGAAAAAAAATGATAATAGAAACCTCATCACCATTTTTGAAGACCTATTCATAGATACCCCACACGTATGAGTTTGATGAAAAAAAACCATTTTTGAGTTTTAGTTCTATGTATGGGGAACCCCAAAATTTATAGTTTTTTTTCTATTTTAGTGTGAAAATCTTAATGCGGTTCACAGAATACATCTACGTACCAAGTTTCAACAGCATAGCTCTTATAGTTTCGGAAAAAAGTGGCTGTGACATACGGACGGACGGACAGACAGACAGACAGACAGACATGACGAATCTATAAGGGTTCCGTTTTTTGCCATTTGGCAACGGAACCCTAAAAATGCACAACGTTAATATTCAAGTTTTCACTTCTGCCGGCACTCCCGGAGTGCAACCCGTCGTTTTTTTTGATATTTTAAATTCAGTTATGTTAATAATGTACTGTAGTAAGTAGATTATACTTTTAAAAACCGGCCAAGTGCGAGTCGGACTCGCGCACCGAGGGTTCCGTACAAACCTGTAGGTATTCTCGGTTTAAAAATATTTTTTTTTTTAATTTTTATATTTTAGTTGATTGAATGTAAGGTAAATTGCGGTTTACGATTTATGACGTTTTAAAAAAAAAGTACTCACTCGATCTCATTCAAACCAATTTTCGGTGGTAGTTTACATGGTAATGTACATCATATATTTTTTTTAGTTTTATCATTCTCTTATTTTAGAAGTTACGGGGGGGGGGGGACACATTTTACCACTTTGGAAGTGTCTCTCGCGCAAACTATTCAGTTTAGAAAAAAATGATAATAGAAACCTCATTATCATTTTTGAAGACCTATTCATAGATACCCCACACGTATGGGTTTGATGAAAAAATACATTTTTGAGTTTCAGTTCTATGTATGGGGAACCCCAAAATTTATTGTTTTTTTTCTACTTTAGTGTGAAAATCTTAATGCGGTTCACAGAATACATCTACTTACCAAGTTTCAACAGCATAGCTTTTATAGTTTCGGAATAAAATGGCTGTGACATACGGACGGACGGACAGACAGACAGACAGACATGACGAATCTATAAGGGTTCCGTTTTTTGCCATTTGGCAACGGAACCCTAAAAATGGTTATGTTTAACATTTTCAGTAAATAGTAACATAATATGTTACTATTTACTTTGACTTAAAGTAAGATGTTTTTTTTTTGTATCGGGTCTAAGTTTTTCACTAGGGTTTCGTCGTAAAAGTCGCACGGATCGATCTTCAGGGTTAAGCAATGCTTGCCGAGGTTGGCCAAAAGATGGGTGACCATCAATTACATATGAATCCCTCATGTCTCATAAAGCATGTTAAGCTTGTCCCACTGTGAATTGTAGATCTATGCCAGTTGTTTCGGGTTGTCAGAAGCCTGAAAGTCGGACAACCAGGCTCCGTGCTACCCAGAAACAAAATTTTTGGGGTCAGATACGAAGTTGCACCATTTCAAAATCACTGTTGAGACACAGGCCTCCTTCTCTTTGTGAGAAGGGTGAGCCATATTCCACTGCGTGGCTCCTAGATGCGGGTTGCTAGATGACACATATCATCGATTTTTTTTCTTAAGACTTGACTGTTTCCACAAGAAATTTTTCTACCTATAATATTCCCACCGCTGGGACACAGGCTTTTTTCCATGACAAGGAGTCCACCAGGCTATCCCAATGCGAGTTGTAGATTTAACATGTCATCGCTTTTTTTTTGTTTCTAATACATACCGGTTTTCTCAAGATGGTTTCCTTCGGTTGTCTATTGTTTACCCGAAGATTATATACCATAATCATCATATTCCCGAATTTCATTTGCCTGAATGTTTTGTTTGCCTTAAAATACATATGACATACTTTTAATTGCCCAAAACTTAGATACCATAAGATACGAGTGCCATACGTATTGCTTTTCATATTTTTAATTGCCATAATAATGATTAGACATAATATTTAAACGCCATAATAATCATTACACATGATATTTAAGCGCCATCATAAATTGTTTTCAAATCTTTTTCCAAGCTAGGCATTTGCTCATGATATTTCTACAGGCGCTCTAAAATGATTTACAAACGATGAGATGACGATGAATGACTGTCAATGGGTGTGTAATGTTTGGTATAATAAGAATAAGAATACATTTATTTATTCTTCTCTTTTAAGTTTAATGGTCACAGTGGCACCTAACCAAAACCTTAAAATATTCTATGCATGGTCGAAGGTGGGCTTGGTTGACGGAGCCCTGCTAGGCGGGGCTCCTACTTCTGGGTGGTTTATAAAAAATAACCACGAAGGGGATGGCGAGGTCTATTTGCTCGCTTCGCTCGCTCAAACGACCCCGCCTTCTAACATAACCTATCCGAGTCGGGGTGCCTTAAAGTCTCGACTGCATCCAGTTTCTCCTAATATAACAACCGTTACACACCCAATGTCGATGGCAAATGATGTTATGGCATATGATAATTATGGCATGTGATAATTAGGGCTTACAATGATTATGACAAATGAGGTTATGGTAAGTGATTTCGTGGGAAACAAAGCTTCTAGCACGTGACTAATATAGCAAATAAGAGTAGGGCAAATGAATATTACGTCATATCATATTACGTCTGTTGACTATTATAGCAAATTATATTAGGGCAAATAAAATTCGGGCAAATGGCGGTATACTGGTTTCGTTCACCGTTTCGAGACTAGTAGTGATGAAATAAATTACACAAAGTAAATCGCCTGTCTGGGTTCGAACCTACAACCTATAACTTGTAAGTTACGGCCATTACCACTAAGCCATTACATTTAACTCCATTTAAAATACTGATAATATTCAGTCGTTCAGTCTAGGCGAACACGAAAAATCTTTGAAGGGTAGAAGCCATTGATTCTGATGTTTGCTTTAGACATTATATTGTATAATGAAATTACTCTCAAATACACGATTCACTAAATCAGAAAGGTAGCAGATCTTCGTAAACGAACCGTGAAAATATGAAAAATCTACTAACATTATTCAAAGCAGGGTCACCATACTTATTTAGTTACCAATAATGCTTTTATTAAGCTGAGAATTTATTATAGTAGTTGGAGGTTTAATTAGCTTTAGTAATGTTTAACAATACCTTTTAAGTTAATATTATCAGCCTGAGGGCGATGGCTGGGAAAGGTAACTCTTTCAATGCCTCAATAAGGTTAACTTAAATAATTATTGCTGGATAAGAGATATATAGATTTTTTTTATCAATCTTTAGTCCATCACCTTTGGTGACTAAAGTGTTATTGAGATTATCCATAAGGGATTTCTCAGTAAAAAAAAAAATGAGAAAGTATTTATTCACAATAATATGTTTTTTACAAAATCAAAACCTCTGCCAAACTGCAAGGCAGTTTGTTGGCAGATGTAGCTCCGGACTTTTTCCCATTTTGTACAGCAGCAGCCCGAAGTCTGTATTATGTTTTTTTTATATCATTGGTTTGTTAGACTGTAAGCCTTCTTTATAATAAAATAAATAATTGTCCGGTTGATGGCAATAGGCTCGCCCCCAATAACATGGGTAATGTGGATGTAGGTACAGTCACCAACAAAACAGATGAGTAACCAGGTCATCGGATATAGTGGTAGTTTAATAAGAATCCGATGGATGTGTTCGAATGAAACTGAATTGTTTGTTTCCCAGTAACTAAATTAAATTTTATTCGAAAACACTAATCTGACAACCTTATCATTTATTTCTTTTGGCGTCCGTATTATAGATATTTCCGTCCATAACCTTATGGGAATAACAGACATGTTATGAATTTTGATGGCTGAAACCATTACATGACATAAAAAAAAATACTTGTATTTCCGAGTCTGCAAAATGGACGTATACCTTGAGGTTTTTTTTTTCACAATTATAGTTGATGATCGACAACCCTAATTCTAACCTTCAAAAATAATCATAAGTTTTACTAACCGTGTTTAAGTTCATGACCCGTATAATACAATTAGTTTTAGTTCAAAAGTCATGCTAAAGTCAGTTAGGGTTTATCCAGGCTTAAAATATAATTCTTACTAAGTAGGATTTATAGTTATTACAATTTTTGTTTATGGACACTTCGTTAGATTATTGTTTGCAGATTTTTGAGGGAATATTAGGATTTGTAGTTAAGGTTACATAATCACCCTTGTGGAAACTGAAAGTTCGGATATTCCACAACTTCAAGGTCATTCAGCGTGTTATGGAGCGGGCTATGGTCGGATTTTCTTTGATGGATAGAATCAGATATGAAATTAAGCGCACAGAACTGCAGTCACCGATAGAGTAACCAAGCTAAAGTGGCCTTTTTATTTAGGAATAACAACTCACAGGACTTGCCTGAGGCTACCTTCATAAATTAAAAAAGGCCATAAATTAAAAATAAAGCGGCTACACGCTAAGGGCACTCCTAGTGGGATACGGACCTCGACTTAGGGCATAGCTGCAATAGGGCAGCAAGGGAGGAGCTGGATCGGAATGAGTGTTGCCAGTGGGCTGGCCATATTTGTCGAAGTACCGATAGCCGGTGGAGCAAACGAGTCCTGCACCCCTAGCCAAGTTGATAATCTGCAATCGTTAACGCTAGTCGGCACGTGGTTAGAACAAACGAATAGAAAATTCGCAGCCAAGTTCACATCGTTCAAAATGATAGAATGAATTTTTATCGTTTCTACAATGTTCAACGCTACATCCTTTGTTATAATGTGTCGTTTTCCTAAAGACATTGTAGAACGAGCGGCCTACTTAGGCACTTCAACAAGGCTACCAACTTATCGTTTTTAGGGTTCCGTTGCCAAATGGCAAAAAACGGAACCCTTATAGATTCGTCATGTCTGTCTGTCTGTCTGTCTGTCTGTCTGTCTGTCCGTCCGTCCGTATGTCACAGCCATTTTATTCCGAAACTATAAGAGCTATGCTGTTGAAACTTGGTAAGTAGATGTATTCTGTAAACCGCATTAAGATTTTCACACTAAAATAGAAAAAAAAACAATAAATTTTGGGGTTCCCCATACATAGAACTGAAACTCAAAAATGTTTTTTTTTCATCAAACCCATACGTGTGGGGTATCTATGAATAGGTCTTCAAAAATGGTAATGAGGTTTCTAATATCATTTTTTTCTAAACTGAATAGTTTGCGCGAGAGACACTTCCAAAGTGGTAAAATGTGTCCCCCCCCCCCCCCCCCGTAACTTCTAAAATAAGAGAATGACAAAACTAAAAAAAATATATGATGTACATTACCATGTAAACTACCACTGAAAATTGGTTTGAACGAGATCGAGTGAGTAGTTTTTTTTTTTAAAACGTCATAAATCGTAAACCGCAATTTACCTTACATTCAATCAACTGAAATATAAAAATAAAAAAAATATATCGATACCGGAAATTTCAATTGTCGTAAAGGACATTTTGCCGAAAATGAGTTATATATATATTTGGAATCAGCGTCGCAAGCTCTATCGATTGGTATATTTAAAAAAATTCTATCTTTAAAAAAAAGCCCCTTACGACCTGGCTTTCTAACAGCTCTAGCGCGATTTTTTATACTATTTGGGAGGTATCGTAAAAATAATTTTCAATAGGGGAGCGTAAAGTCATGTTTTAATTATTTAAGAGGTCGTAATCCTCATTTTTGCATTAAACTTTTTATACGACATTCTTAACCACATAATAAAGATATAGTCTTAACCCTTACGACCAAATCTATGCTTTGTTTTAACTTACGTAATTAGGGCGTAAAGGACGTTTGCAATGTGTCTGGTATACATACCTTTATGTAATATTAACGTATGGAACCTCCACGCGTGAGAACAAAGAGTTTTAAGATTTTTTTTGTATGGGTGAAAACACTTAAAGTTAATTTATTTGAAACTGAATGGAACTGAAGGGCTGATGCTCACAAGAGGTATTGTACCATACACGGCGATCAAGGTGACATCAAATTCATATATCTTTCAGTGCCGCTTCGCGCGTACCAAATTTTTGAATTTTCGATACGTGATTTTTCAAATCTTTGACATGGTCAAACGAAGTTGAGCATCGATTTACTATGGCTGAGTTTTAATGACACGCCCTTCCGCTCCGCCCAGAGCGGGAGACGTCATTTGATGATTTCCCAAACACAAAAAACACAAAGACGTCTAACTTATTCATTTCCGTAGGAGTTGCTTTACATATATCACAAGTCGGAGATGAGGTATTTGATAGATGGGAAGTGATTTTGCCATCAGTCATGGTCGTAGGCATCGAGTGCTTAACAGAATGGCCTCCCATAATAGAAGGCTGCAGGTCTTCAATCTCGTTTCCAATCGTAGCCTGTTCTTCAACTATGTTCAACCTGTTTTCTTTTGAAAACTTAAAATATAATGGTCTGCAGAACATTGTGAAAGATGGCTCTGGATTCTCCCATATCACTTCTTCGCCACAAACTAAGCGCAGGGGCTCAAACGAACATATAAAAATGCTAGAATCGTCATCCTCTGCCAAAGTTTGCTAAACATACAAACATACAAACTTTGCCCTGAAGCACCATCAAAACCCCACTTGAATATGAGTATACATTCTTTGCCATGCAGTGAAGTTCCTACACGAAAAAATATTCCAACTCTAGCCACAGTTTTGTTCAAAATAGCTTGAAGTTTTACTTTAACCCCTCTTTCCGTGACTTCTATGGCATCTTTTGGCGGATAGCAGTTCTTCTTCGCTTCAAGGATAGCTGTATAAGAAGGATACAATGGTATTCCTTCTTCTTTTGCACAATATATTAATGTTATATACTGCCACTTCGAAAGCTTCAATGAGGTCAAAATACCTAAAGCTTTATCAGCAGAATATATGGGCATAGTTTTCTATGCCTTTAACAATTCCTTTATATTTGTAGCTTCTTCGGGATGCTCCGAGACTAGTTTAATGATATCTGCTACATTCTTATTTTGTGCTTTTAAACCAGTTGCATGAGCATGACTTTCAGTTCTGTACGTTAGGAGCTCTTCCACTCTTCTGTAGCGGGCTTAGCTTCACAAATGGTTTTCTTGGACTCACAACTGATGTTGATGTTCCAACACTGCACGTTTCCGGTCCACAGGATGTTGATGCACCCTCATTTATAGCGAAGTCAGAACTGGAACATGGTTGCTGTTCTACTAACACCATAGAAGGGGTTATCTTTTCCCTCACGACCTCAGGCCATTTTATGTCCTTTTGCAGCTATGTCCCATACTTTTTGATGAATGTACGTCTCGTGCGATTACGCGAGATCCATTTGTTCCTCAACGAGCACACATAAGTCCGACAGAATTGTTTCAATTAGTTCTTATAATTTTTGGCAAATCAACTTTATTCGCAAAAACTTCAAATAACATTTGAGGTTGTTAAAAAATACTGGTGTTTGCCACAAACAGGAAAATGTCCAAATTGGTAACAAAACCTTCCATCACAACACAATAAAATTATAAATATAACGTAATAGCGCAAAACATTTTGTTCAAATTTTGAATTCCTATTAGAATAATAGTTTTACTACTTTTTTACTAAATATTTGAATAATAAATAAAAAATATTTTAATTTCACTTGTTTTTACTACATATTGTAGGTATTTCTATTCAAAACTTTAGGTTTTTTGTTCCTTTTACCCCTTTAGTCTCTGGTTGAATTGACCTGTACTATCCAATGATAATCAAGATCAGTCCTTTACGACACATCTGACTTTTTCATAACCAATTTTTCGTGGCTGTAAAGTACTTCAGTTATTTTTTTTTGGGCTGTAAAGGACTCTCATTTTCGTCAATAATTATGTTTGGTTTATTTTATTCATTTTTATGGATAGAACACGAAAAAATAGTGAGGGTTTCTTTTGACATCATGAATATAGTACTTTGTTTGAAAAAGATATAAGTCAAAAACAATATTTTTTTTTGTTTTTTGGCTCTACTGAAAACTCGTGTTTTGTCCTTTACGACAATTGAAATTTCCGGTATCGATATATATATTTTTAAACCGAAAATACCTACAGGTTTGTACGGAACCCTCGGTGCGCGAGTCCGACTCGCACTTGGCCGGTTTTCTACAATTGCTGACACCGAGGCGTTACCGATTGGAGAACGGAATTCTACACGAAACGGTTGTAACTTGGCTAAGGGGGCTGGAGTGGAGACCGCGTATCGGCAAGCGTAGTATACGATACTGGGTATGGCTGGATGCGGAAGGCAGAGGACAGGGTGTTGTGGCGCAGGCAATGAGACACTATGTCCACTGGCAGTGGACTGCGATAGGCTCACAAGAGTAAAATTTTGCTATTCTTGTACCCATAATCTGTACATAGTATGAAACACAGACGTTTCCCGCGTCTGTAAGCTTAGATTTTTTTAAACTACGCAATGGATTTTAATGCGAATTTCATTAATTGACAGAGTGATTCAAGAGGAAAATGTATAGAGGGTTATTTGTAAAACGCCGGCAACCTCTCAGGGCTATGTTATTAACATCATTATCAACAACTTTTGTTCTATGACTTTTAAAAATTCATCATGTTTTAGTTCATCAGATTTTCATACAAAAATCGGCTGACCGTAAATAGGTCAAGTACAAGCGCCCCCGCCGCCCTAATCCCACTTCCCTCGCTAATGTACTGTCGCTTTCTTTTGCTTTGCATAGACTTCGTAACATTTAGAGCGTTCAATTTAAGTAAATATTTTTATTTTTGTATGAAAACCTGTTGAAATAAAACATGATGAATTTCTAAAAGTCATACAACAAAAGTCGTTGATTATGATGTTTAGTATGTTTTAGTATCATAGTTCTGAGAGGTAGCCGGTGTTTTACAAATAACCCTGTATAAATGTAAAATATGCGAGTGAAGTCTAACTAAAAGCTAGTAACAAAACTTCCGGAATATTTTTTCCTTAATAATGTTGAAAACAGCATAGGGGTTACACATACATACATAATCAGCCTATACCGTTTCCACGGCTGGGACACAGGCCTCCTGTCGGTGAGAGGGAGTGGGCCGTATTCTACCACTAGTAAGACGCGGCCGTAACCACTGGCCCATCATTGCTCAGAAACTCAGGATTTGTTTTCTCTAAGAGAAATCCGTTACGTCGCTTAAAAGGAGTGTACTATGTGAGCTCGACAAATGGATGTGCGAATAACACTTGTGCAAAACTGTACTACGACTCAACTCACCATAGTTCGAATGCACGCTTGTGCGACACATTGAATCTAGTCGTTTCTAGCACTCGTAGGAGGTCACAGTTTTAACCTAACTTAACCTAGTGTACTATGTGGACTCGAGTGTGTCGCACATGCGTGCATTCGAACTATTGTGAGTCGCAGTACAGTTTTGTCGCACAAGTGTTATTCGCACATTCATTTGTCCAGCTCACGTAGTACACCCGCTTAAAAGAATAACGCAGTCACACAAACACACAACAAACGGCTTAAATTTATATACATATATATTATGCATACATATTAATCTATACTATAGTATTATAAAGCTGAAGAGTTTGTTTGTTTGTATGTTTGTTTGATTGAACGCGCTAATCTCAGGAACTACTGGTCCAAATTAAAAAAAATATTTTTGTGTTGGGTAGCCTATTTATTGAGAAAGGCTATATAACATCACGCTAAAACCAAGAGGAGCGGAGCAGTAATGAAAAATGTTGCAAAAACGGGGAATATCGCACGGGTAGGCGATTCGACGCGACGGGAAGGGTCGCGGGAACGAGAAATTTAACGCGGACGAAGTCGCGGGCAGAAGCTATATGTCGTGTGCTTATATTAATAAGCACACGACAGCGACGTCACACAAAGGCAGAGCTCGCACAAAATTAAATTAATTACAACTGGTAGGTACATTATTTTATATTAATTCCTTTGTAAATTATATTTCATGAACACACATCATTTGAGTACTAACTTAGTACGTTACGTTTTAACAATAATTTGCGGAGTTGACATACCATAATTATTGCAATAAATAAATTTATATGTTAATTGCATGTAAAGTTAAATTAATGAATTGTTATTTCAAATATACTATGAATTTGTCAATGTGTGCTCATTAAATATTTAAGTATTTATATTTTGTTGAAGTGAATAAAATAATGTGGTTCCGAAGTGGTAGGTTTCTGCACAAATCTACTCCCCGGGCTGAAAACATCCCAATAGGAATATTACACAAATTTAGCCCGATCTGGTTATACACCAGGCCGTCGCGCCTGGACAACTTTCAGTAGTCGAGCGTGCGACCATTAGACCGAAAAGGGAGACATTTATCAAATGAAAAGCTAGTACCAACTAAAACTTTCTTATAAGTAGACTAGACTAGATTTTGCAATCGGCTGCGCCCTTTTGGAGGTCGGAAATCATCCAAAAGGAACGTACTATCGAAATTAAAAAGTATATCAGGTGATAATTAGGGTTATAATCTATATGTGTATCTAATTTCATTCAAATCCGTTTAGCTATTTTTGCTTGATTGAGCAAACATCTAGACATACAAAGTTTGAAAAAAAAAAGCAGTCGTATTGATAACCTCCTCCTTTTTTTGAAGTCGATTAAAAATTATAATATAGGTAGGATTCCGGTCAGTTTGCAGTGGCCATGTTCGAACCTAGGCAGGCGCTTTACTTAGTTGTAAATAATTTCATCACCACTGCTCTCAAAACGGTGAAGGAAAACATCGTGAGGAAACCGGCATGTCTTAGAACTAGAAATTCGAAGACATGTGACATCTACAAACCCGCACTGGACCCGCGTGGTGGATTACAGCCACTCCCTCGTACCAAGGGGAGGCCTGTTTCCCAGCAGTGGGAACATTATAGGCTGGTTTGGTTATAATTATTGGTAAGATATCAGTAGGAAGGCTTTACGTATATTTTCAATTCCAGAGGCCATTAACGCTGATTTGGTAGTCAAAACACATACTCTAACATTAACTATAGTGGGAGTCAATAGCGGACTCCCGGCCACCGTAGGCGCGAGCTTGCGGGTGGCGAGCAGTGGGTAGCTCGCCGCCCGGTAAGGACCAAGCTCGGTTCCACGCGCACCTCAAAGAGATGTCAGCAGCAGTGAAGGGGTCTACTAGGACCGATGCCTGCCGGGGTCGCGTGATTGTTCGAAAGAGATACCGTGACCCTGGCACATGGGCAACTGATGGAACACGGGTGGGTTTTAGTCAGTAAAAGTCTGACACGCCCTCCCGCTCCGCCCAGAGCGGGAGAAATCATTTGATGATTTCCCAACCTGAAAAAAAAAAAAAAAAAAAAAACTATAGTGCTATATATATGCTTATACGAGGAATTCAAAGCAAATAGATAGTGCGTGGTTATGTAAACAGGCCGCGTATGGACGCTTAAGAATCGCGGCGCCACTTCAACGGACACTAAACGGTACTGTTTATGCATAAGTACAGTAGTAGAGTTCCTATATAAATTAGCCAGTAACTAAGAACCATGTACCAAATCTGTACCTTTTTTGAGAGAGATAAATATATATTGTATTGTATTGTATTGTATATAATGCTTATCATAGATCGTGTGTTATTTTGGCTTGAGTTTTACTAGTTACACACTATTTTGTATCCTCCTTCATCAAAACGTAGGATAATCTTCATAAACTTTGCATCTAATAACAGCGATTTAAAATAAAATATCTCTCTAACCCCCGGTTTCTGAATTAAGTATTTGAATTTGAGAACGCGTTGATCAGTATTTAAGTATTACTTAAACACTTTTTCGTTTCTGAATTGAGTTTGTGAGTTTTTTGATCATTTAATCAAATTTGACACAAAGCATGGTTAAAGTCGTACGTCATTTACTCAAATTTGACACAACGCGTACTTAACTCATGATTAAAGTCGCCAGTTGCGTTTCTGAATTGAAAAAAACGTGTTTGACTATACTCAAAGCATAATCAACGGCAAGTTACTCAGTTGAAAGTTGACACACCAATTTCATCTACTCAAACTGTAATCAGCTATAGAAACTAGAGATTTTATAAGTGATTTTGATCATAATGAGTGACGACGATACTTCCTGTCGTCTCTAAAGATGCCTCAACGCAGATAACCCGCAAAAGAATAGCAGTGCATCGGCCTAACTTGTTCATCACGCTGAGCGGCAAATAAAATTTAAGAGTCGGTTCCGCTTTAAAGGCTCGTACAAACAGGTGCGAGAGGTTGCGCGAAGTGTCATGGAGGTGATTCTACGATTTATCACGACACAACACCTTTCACACTAGCGCGACCGCTCGTCGCACCGCGGCGAGCAGCGCGACAGCTTGTGGTACATTTTGTATGGCGTCGCGGCCGTTGCGGCTCCGCAACGACGCCACACAAAATGTACCTTATGTTGTCGTGCTGCTCGATGCGGAGCGCCAGTGTCGCGGCGCGACAGGTAGTGTCGCGCGTGTTTTCATAGAAATTGTTTTATATAAATCTTTGAATCGCGTGCGAGCGTCGCGTCACGCAAATCTGCACAAGCCTTTATGAAGGAGTCGTTTAGATTTATTTTTTACAAAATAAAGCTTAAACTGACCTATCGTATTCAACGGCGGGACTGCATTTCTCCCATGTTGCAGCTTCTAAAAGCTCTTAGGTTTTACGTGACTGGTTAATTTCAAGCTGTTGTAGGGGACACTGTAAATGTGAGCAAGGCGACGTTGTGCCACGTGGTAGGTAGGGTGACTAGTGCGATAGCATTACTGAGATGGCAATATGTTCATATGCCTGCACACTGCACAGGGAGACCATTAGTGGCGGCATGATCTTTTGACAAAGCTGAATTCCCTAGATTCATAGGTGCTGTAGACTGCACACATATAAAAAAAATCACCAAGAGGGAGAAAAGCTGAGCTGTATAGGAACAGAAAAGGTTTTTTTTCTATTAATGTTCATGCCAACTGTGATGCTGATTTATAAATTACTAGTATCAATGCACGTTGGCAAGGTTCCGTGTGCGACACTACTATTTGGACTGACTCACCACTTGCAGGGTTCTAAAAGGTAGGCCTCTAGGAGGAGAGGCAGGCCTCACTATCGCAGGAAGCCTATAACAGAGCCCAGAGAGCATCACGAAATAAAATATTGAAAGGTGTTTTGGTATTCTTAAATGAAGAATTCCATGCCTACATTCAGGAATGCAACTAAAACTTCCAAAAGTATTGAAGTTAATTGTGGCGTGTGTTGTTCTTCACAACATGACTCTTCGTCTTGATAACTGAATTGTGTAAATAAAAAAAAATAAAAAAAACTATATCCCGCTTTAAAAATATCTAGTACTCTGTGATTACTACATCGTGGAATATGATGAACATATTGTATAAGAAGAAAGTGTGTAATTTTGCTGTCCTACCTATAATAACCTGTAACCTATAGTATAAAATTATTTTACTCGAATAAAAGTGTGTATCATCATCTGCCTGCCTTTTCACAACATGTTGGGGTCGGCTTCCAGTCTAACCAGTAAATATGTAGTACAATAAAAATATGTAGGCAATGGAATATTTTTAATTACTCGTACTTTTATCAGTTACATAAAAAATCACAGATGGGTAGGTATTTACATAATATTTGCCGAATATTTTCTTGCGCGACGCTTTTATTATATTAATTATAAAATGTTTTAGCATTGTTTCATGCCTAGGCCCAGTCATGCAGATGCTCTTGTACTCTTTATCAGTGGAGTTCCAGGCTTCCTGTTTCTTCTGTATATAGTAGGTATGCCCTTGTCCTTTTGCACTTTATTACATTTTGGGGTTTTTGGCGGATTGGTATTTGAAGCAATAAATCACAATCATCTAAATTACTAATGTGGTGAAAGGTAAAATTATATTTTGGTAAACATTACAGGTTATTGTGTTACTTGCTACAGTGTGGACCAGTGGTGATACCGTTGGGTCACCACTGCTGCAAGTAAACCTTGATTTACGAGTTGTAGGACGTGGGTTGTAATCCAGGCAGGCACTATCACCACCACTGCTCTAAAAACTATGAAGGATAACATCGTGAGGAAATCTTCATGTTCTAGATCCTAGAATTCGAAGGCATGTGACATCTACCAAACTGCACTGGGCCCGCGTGGTAGATTATGGCCCCCTCTCACCGAGAGGAGGCCTCTGTCCCAGCAGTGGGAACGGTATATGCTGATTAACCTATGTACTTACTTTGTTATTATTTAAAGAATATTTTCCTCCTCCTCTATAGTATAGTTAGACGATCTCTTTTTCTTATCTTTATCCGATCTAATTGGTACAATTTATTTGTAGTTTATGTAAAAATACGAACAGAATTCGAATAAAAATTGTCTTTATTTACTGACAGTTTGACATTCACGATTCGATTCAGACAAACACGTCAAATACTTATTTTCTTAAATATATGCATTAAAAACTCTATTCATATAAGTTTGTTGTAGTTTGTTGAAATTAACGATGTTGTTTAACATCAACAATTTATTTTTGAGTCTATTTTAAATTTATGATAATAAAATTTAAAAATATTATGAGTTTTTGAAAAGTACCGGTTTTTGAACGTGAATTGGAACGTGTTAGCTTTGATCAAAAAACTTAAGTAAATAATCAGTTGATTATGGTTTGACAAAAGACAATTTTCAGTTGTGAAACGCAAAATACTTAAAAGCATACTTAAGGATTTGAGAATACTCAGTTGAGATTTGCTAGTTTTCTCAAATCAGAAACCGGCTGTAAGTCTAAATCACTTATTTCAAATAGACGTAAAACGCACTTTTGAACGTTAACATTTACAAAAAAGAATAACGACAAATAGTAAGAAAATACATTTATTTGCGGTTAACATGCCGCAAAGAATTGAATTGGTTCTAGTTGGCCCTTCCAAAAGATAGTTTCGTATGGAGAAGTGTTGATACTTCTTTCACAGAATTAGACAATACGAAATGGTATTACTCAGAATTTTAAACTTTACAAAAATCGATAAATAAATTCGTCTTATTTAATTTGACATTGTACTGAACGACGATTACAAATAATACATAGTACTCTTTCTTTCTACAGCGAACACCTTTTCACTACTTTGTATCAAAACTTCAGTCTCACTTCCAACACAACGAGAAAAGAGCTCACCGACGCTTTAAAATTCATCACCCACTTAAAAAACATTTGAACGTTTAAATTTTCATGGCAGTCATACATAGCTGGTCTACATAATTCTTCCTCTGAACTAATCTACATTGTAAAGGTAATAGATGCTGTGCTACGCGATACGTGTTCCTGCTGACACTGTATTTGCGTGGCTTATTTGAATTTAGTTTGGTATGTTTGATTTAGAAGTGATGTGTCTGTGTTTTAGGCCTGAAAATGAAAATTAGACAGGAAATTTGATAAATTGATAATCGCTGACGTATTACTTTGCAAGCTAACGTGTGTTTGTTCTCAAAATATGATGATTAGGGTAGAATATAACTCTTACGCCTTTTTTCCCCGAAGGGTTGGGCAGAGGTGTACCTACAGTACACCCACATTTCGCCTGTTATGTTTAAGTCCCATGCAATAGGGGGCGAGCCTATTGCCATCAACCAGGCACAAATCAAGACTCCGGGCTGCTACCGAAAAAATCCAGATAGAAAACCCCAATATTTTTTTTCTCAACCTGAGAATCGGACTGAGAACCTCATATTCAGTAGTAACGCTTGCTACCACTAGACCAACGAGGCAATCAATGATGATTAGTGATGTTATGTATAACTCTCAGCTCACTACACACGTATGATTGATGTTATGTCTATAATACCTTTCTGGATGCCAACAAAGCACAATGAACTGTGGAAGAAATTCGAATAGTCTATCATTTTATACACTTTAACAGACTTTGAAAAAAGTGAAGGTCCTCAATGTGGTTGTATTTTTACACGCTTTATATTAGCTTCACTTGTATGTTTGTTTGTAACTCACTCCTTATAGCGCGATTTTGACCCACTTTAAATGATCAGATTTCATTCAAACTTTGCACACCTGTCAAAGACCGATGACAATGCAATAATTTCATAAATTTGTGCCATTATCCTTGCCAGGGTTACCAGGACAGCAAAAAACTGTCTTCGAAAACTACGCTGACATACGTCTCAAAATTCGAAACACCCTAAAAAATAGGAAATAAGTAATAGTTTTAAAAAACTAAAAAAACACGCTTCCATAGAAAACCACTAAAAAGTAGAAAATAATGGACAAAAGCGTGGGGTGCCTAATATCAATAAGAATGTACCTTAAGAAGCACCCCACGCTTTATTTCCCATTATTTTCTACTTTTTAGTTTGGTTTTCTATGGAAGCGTGTTTTTTAGTTTTCTTTTTAATGTTTGTTACTCTAAAACTCCATATTTAATGAACCATGCATACATAAACATACATAAACTTACGCCTTTTTCCCATGGGGGTAGACAGATCTTACAGACCGCCACCGTTTTGAAAAATTCTTTTTTTGTATAAAACAGTGTACTCATATAGTGATTCCATCTAGTTCAAAATCTGATTAGTGGTATTTGAGCTAACTTCAATAATTCGTTTCTTTTCCACATAATTCATGTTGATCATCATGATTATTTGAGTCGAAATAATTTGTTTCTTTTCCACATAATTCATGTTGATCGTCATGATTATTTGAGTCGAAATAATTTGTTTCTTTTCCACATAATTCATGTTGATCATCATGATTATTTGAGTCGAAATAATTTTTTTCTTTTCCACATAATTCATGTTGATCATCATGATTATTTGAGTCGAAATAATTTGTTTCTTTTCCACATAATTCATGTTGATCATCATGATTATTTGAGTCGAAAGACGTCAATTGCTGTACACAAGCCTCCCCCAATTTAGGAGGTTCGCCATAATCGGCACGGTTGGCAGGCGGGTTGGCGATCGCAGTATGGAGGTAAAATGCATAGAGGACGCTGTTGCTTATTCAAGGCCCAGTCCAGCTGTATCCTTTTAGTTGAAGTGATGAAGAAAATTTGAATATCGCTGGCTACCCTGTGTAGCTCTACTAACGTAGCACAAAAATTTATTACGAAAAAAGTAACAAAAAATCTGGCACACATTTAGCGTTAGCAAAAAAACAATACCACAAACGCCTTTCTATTGAACCCAGCAACAATAAACGTTGGGAAAACAATTGGAAAATAAAACAAAGTACGGTATTCAGTAATTGCTTTTAATAATTAACAGGCGCGAGTGAATCAAGCGATCACGGTGCGTTTCCAGCTACAAATCACTACGTGATTGTTGGTGCAAGTTAAGAGTAATTGGTGTTATGTTGATCGTCAACATTTGGTTTTTTTATTACGTTGTTACCGTTTGCAAAAGGTTTTCTGAATTCTAATTAGAGAGAGAGAGAGATTTTCCGTTTGTTTGTATGTATTCTAAAAGTGTCTATGTTCTTTTTATTGTTTTTGTACTGTGCGTGTCGCAAATAAAATATTTTTCTTTCTTCCTTTCAATTTATAATCTGAGGAGTTTCTGGCTAAGTTAGTTATAACCTTGCATGGGTCGACCGATTCGGTTCAGCTACACTTGCTGCTGTTTGTCCGTGGGCGGGTGACCAATTCACGCATCAATGATCCTTCCGTTGAACAGCACGTTAAGTCGGTATTAGAACCAAATGGCTTGGTACGTGATGATGGGAAGAGACCAGACGGCATGACGTTGGTGCCTTGGAAGGTGGGTAGGCCTCTGGTTTGGGACGCAACCTGTGTCGACACCCTTGCGCCATCTCATGTTCCTGGCACGGAGGGCTGTGCTGGCGCCGCTGCTGCGGCTGCTGAGACCCTCAAGCGGCGCAAATAATGTAACCTTATAGGTAACTACAGTTTTGAGCCGTTAGGGGGTTGAAACGCTCGGGTCATGGGGCCCGAGTGCGCACCTCCTTTTTAAGGAAATTTCTCATCGGCTGGTCGACACTTCACGTGACTAGAGGGCTGGGTCTTTCTTTGGCCAAAGAATTAGCATTGCCATTCAACGTGGCAATGCTGCCAGTCTTCTGGGCACGTTTCCAGATGACAGTGATGTGGACGAGTACTTCGACGCCTAAGTGTCCTTTGTTTTTGTATTTTATTTGTATACTTAGTTATTTATTTTACATTAGTATATCTGTAACTTATTAATAAATGTAGGGTTGCTGGTTGTGAAATTAAAGCCCCGGTGATCTTGATGATTATTTATTTATTGGCAACTTCACTGTTACATCAATTTACTTTAAACAAATCAAGTTAGTCGCAACCCTAAGTGGAGGGATGAAAGGGACTGCGTGGCTATCGCCCTTCAGACCTCCCCTAGCTGGCTAATTCCAGAACACCGCTAGGCTATCGAACTGGAGTTAGTCGTACTTAGGTTCAGAATTGGCTGCGTGGCTACCGAACTCTGATCCTCTAGCTAGTAGAATGATGATTTGTTCGAAGACAGCTCTGCTTATAAAGGTGTATGGTTTGTATGTGTGCTCAATCTTCACACTAGTCGTTTGTAGTTGTGGTGCAGATACCAAGCCGGGTGGCGCTGGCGCAGATAGTTGAACTCGGAAGATTGTAGATGGCATAACATGTCCACAGAAGTCGTCTTTACTTGCTGTCTTCTTGTTTATGTAGCCGCTCATCATAGTGCTTTGAATAAATTATACTAGATGGCGCTGTGTGTTCGTTACATAAATAAATTATTCTGCTTAAAAATGAAATCATCATCGTTATTTGTAATAGTCATGTGTTCTATAGATGATAAGATTACCTAACATAACGCTATCTTTCTTCACAGAGACCACACGTAAAACAGGCCTTTGGTCATATATCAAGCACATTCAGACACATTGGTCCATTTAATGAATTGCACCAAACGTCCTGATGCTTCCGAAATCTGTTGTGATTTAAACGCTACCCAAATTTATTATAAGCTCACCATTCTCACTGATAACTTGGATTCAATTTAGGATACCATGTATGTGTACCAGAAAATAAATTGTGAACGAAAACAGTTTGCAAACTACGATAAATAACACCATGGCCGTGATCAGGACAAATCTATTGCCGTTTTTGGCATAAATCCAAAAATACGTAGCGTAATTGTGGATTCTTCAAAAGTTTGCTATGAATCAGACAGACAGCTATGGTCATTATATCACTTACTGTTTCCTTAAAGTTAACCTAAACTGCACTGCTCTTAAAGATGAGCTCAGATATTTACAGCAAATCGAGCTAATTTACATGATATATTTTTTAAATCCATTTTTTTCCTCTAAAACAGAGGATCTGCCATCGAATCTATGCACCACCCTTGGTTGACTGGTACAGAATACTTAAGGCATTAAGTCCAGCTCCAAACCTTAAAAACGACACCCATGTTGAAAAATTTGAAACTTTTCGCAGCCGCAATCATGAAAGGCAATAGAGAGGCACCCTCAAAAACCATAAAAACTGTATTTCTCTCTCTGTGTCATTCTATGAACCTAAAATGTTTCCACCGTTGAGACACAGACCTCTTCATTGTGAGAGGAAGTGGGACCATAAAAGCCATGGGATTTATAGGCAAAGGTCCTCGCCCACATGTGGGAGTGGCGCGAGGAGACGAAACGCCGGGGTGAAACTCCGCTGCCGCGACAAATCGCGGCACGGCGGACAGAGCTCCGGTGTGATCTCATGGTGACATGGCGGGTACGATTATCGCAACCCAAAGCTGGGCACGCCACAATTGCGGCGATAAGTCCCCTCTTTGAGGAGTGGATAGAGAGGCGCCACGGCGTCCTCACCTTCCGCCTGATGCAGGTTCTCAGCGGGAATGGGTGCTTCGGTGGTTTCGCCTGTTCAGGATAAAGCGGGAGGAAACGCCCGAGTGTTTCCATTGTGAGGATCGTCTAGAAGACACAGTGGAGCATACGGTGGAGGTGTGCCCTGCCTGGGCGGAGCACCGCCGTGTCCTCGTGGAGGCGATCGGCGGCGGCAACCTCTCGCGTCCGGCCCTGGTGCGAGCCATGGTACGGAGCGAGAGGGCATCTTCACCTTCTTCGAAGTAGTAATGCTCGCGAAGGAGGATGGGAAATCATCAAATGACTTCTCCCGCTCTGGGCAGAGCGGGAGGGCGTGTCAGACTTTTACTGACTAAAACCCACCCGTGTTCCATCAGTTGCCCATGTGCCAGGGTCACGGTATCTCTTTCGAACAATCACGCGACCCCGGCAGGCATCGGTCCTAGTAGACCCCTACACTGCTGCTGACATCTCTTTGAGGCGCGCGTGGAACACTGCGCGCCGTCGACCCGAGCTTGGTCCTTACCGGGCGGCGAGCTACCCATTGCTCGCCACCCGCAAGTTCGCGCCTACGGTGGCCGGGAGTCCGCTATCGACTCCCGACGCCCGGGGCGTCTCCTCCTGCGGCGGCTAGGGACGTGAGGGCGCAGAGACTGCCACTCCCTCACGCGCCCCGCCTCCTCCTTCGCGAGCATTACTGCTTCGCAGAAGGAGGTGACGGCTTCCCATTCCCTCTCGCTCCGTACCATGGCTCGTACCAGGGCCGGACGCGAGAGGTCGCCGCCGCCGATCGCTCCCACGAGGACACGGCGGTGCTCCGCCCAGGCAGGGCACACCTCCACCGTATGCTCCACCGTGTCCTCCAGACGATCCTCGCAATGGAAACACCCGGACGTATCCTCCCGCTTTATCCTGAACAGGAACCCACCGAAGCACCCATGCCCGGTGAGAACCTGCGTCAGGCGGAAGGTGAGGACGCCGTGACGCCTCTCTATCCACTCCTCAAAGAGGGGACTTACCGCCGCAATTGTGGCGTGCCCAGCACTGGGTTGCGACAATCGTACCCGCCATGTCGCCATGAGATCACACCGGAGCTCTGTCCGCCGTGCCGCGATTTGTCGCGGCAGCGGAGTTTCGCCCCGGCGTTTCGCCTCCTCGCGCCACTCCCACATGTGCGCGAGAACCTTTGCCTCCAGATCCCATGGCGGCACTCCGGCAAGGAGGCTCGCCGCCTCGCACGAGACCGTGCGGTATCCCCGGATTAACCGGATGGCCATGACCCTCTGGGCCGCAAACAACCGGCGCGCTGGGCGCAGCCTCAGTGAGGGCGCCCACACCGGTGCCCCGTAGAGGGCCATGGACCGCACGATCCCCGTGTAGAGCCTCCGGTAGGAGGCGTTTGGACCCCCCAGATTGGGCAGGAGCCGCTTTAATGCAGCCCCAGCTCGCTCCAGTCTGGGAGCCAAACGTCGGAAATGCTCAACGAAGTTCCACCGGCTGTCGAGGACAAGTCCCAAGTACTTCATTGTCGACTCGACGCCGATGTGAACCCCTCCTACCGTAAGTTGGGAACCCGCAGGTGGCGCGTTCCGAGGACCATGAAAACCCATGGCCTCGGACTTGTGCAATGCCACCTCGAAGCCCAATTGCCGGATCCTATCGACGATTGTCGCAACCCCGCGTGTCATCAGTTCAGCAGCCGCCTCGTACGACCTCCCCTGCGCAAGGACCAGCGTGTCGTCAGCGTAGCAAACTACGCTGACGCCGCTAGGGAGGTCGGCGCGCAGCACCCAGTCGTAACCGATGTCCCACAGATGCGGCCCCAGGACCGATCCCTGTGGGACACCGCACGACATCTCTCGCCGGTTCCATTCCCCCTCGTGACCGGGGTAGATGACGGCCCTATCCGTCAGATAGGCCTCGACCACGCGACAGAGGTAGGTCGGCATCCGGTGATACCGGAGTGCCTCCCTAATGCAACTCCAGGGCAGGGTGTTGAAGGCATTGGCGATGTCTAGAGACACCGCCAAGACGACCCCACCCCGGGCCACTGCATCCCCCGTCGTGAGGGCTCGCACGCACATGATGGCGTCCACCGTAGAGCGCCCCTTGCGGAAGCCGTACTGGCCGTCCGACAAGTCCGGCCCCTCCCGCACCAGCCACCCGACGAGGCGGTCTGCAATCACTCTTTCAAAGAGCTTGCCCACCTCGTCGAGCAGCACGATGGGCCGGTAAACGGACGGAGAGTCCGCTGGGCGCCCAGGCTTCTTAATGAGGACCAGTTTCCCCGTCTTCCAACGAAGTGGGAACTGGCCCCTCTCCAAGCATGCGCTTAGGAGCCCCCTGAGTCGAGGCCCGAGAGCCTCTGAGGCCAGGACCCATGCTTTGCCAGACAGGCCGTCGGGTCCTGGGGCGGTATTCTTGGCATTAAGCCTTCGTACCGCCACCCTCATCTCTACCTCGGTCACTTCTGGAGCACCGTCGTCGTCGTCAGTGGTGTGGTCCGCATCGGGCACCGCAGTAGGTGGAGCCATGGGTGGGGGACTATGTTCCCCTCGAGAAGGGAACAGAGCGCTCACCACGCCCTCCACGAGTTGGGGCCGGAGACTCTGAGTCAGCGGAAGAGCCCATGGGCGGAGTTTCTCCCGGACGGCCTTGTAGGGCCGTCCCCATGGGTCCCTGTTCAGAGTCTCCAGCGACTCCTCGCGGGCCAGTCCTCTGGCCCGCAGGATCTCCTCTTGGAGGGCGGTCTTCGCCGCTCTGTACCCCTCATAGAGCTCCGCCTGAATGGCTTCCGTATCCGGAGGGCGGATACGGAGCCTGCGGTGCCTGGTGTACCGGCGTCGTGCCGCAACGCACGCTTCGCGCAACGCTGTCAGCTGCGGCGACCACCAGTACACCTGGCGCCAAGCCCGTCCTGGCTGAACTCGGGGCATAGCCACGTCACAGATCTCGGACATGGCCTCCCGGAACCACTCGGCCTCGTCGTTGGTGTCAGCAGGCCTGTCCGGTGGTGACACCCAGGCCTGCACGATCGAGGCTTCCAGGAGAAGCTCCCGGTCCAGCTTCTTCAGCGCCCACCGCGGACCACTCGGGGTCTGCCGGATCGGCGCGCTCGAGGTCTGGGCGGAGACGTCAAACCGGATGTACCGGTGGTCGGAATACGTCTCCACCCCCTCCATGACGCGCCAATCAATAACCTGCGGTGACAGAGCGGGGCTGGCGAACGAAATGTCCACCACTGAGTCGCCCCGCATCCGTACACACGTAGGTACAGAACCCCGATTTAGGACGACCAGGCCTGTCTCCAGAGCCCAGTCCTCCACCATCCTGCCCCGTGTGTCCGTATACCGGGAACCCCAAGCCAAATTCTTGGCGTTGAAGTCCCCGAGTACGAGCACGGGGAGGGGACGAAACCCGACGACGACGACTCTCAACTCCGCAAGGGAGTTGTGGAACTCGGCGAGAGTTCGGCTCGGGGAGAAATATACTCCCACCACTACAGTCTCCCCGAACCGTGCTGCTACGCAACCCCGTCCCCTCTTGACGGCCTCGAGGGTCGGGGTTCCGGCGGCGGCCGACGAAATGAGGGTCACTGAGCCGCTCAGGTCCTCCACCCAGTCATCCCTGGGCGGGACAAAGTACGGCTCAGCGACCACAGCGATGTTAATCGACCACTGCGCCATGCTCTGGAGTAACAGGTCCTGAGCGGAGGCACAGTGGTTGATATTCGCTTGGAGGAGGCGCAATGGAGAACCTATTATTGGCACTCCATTTCAGCCCCCTCCTGAGCCCCCTGTGAGGGCCCTGCCGTGGTGGTGCCGGCCACGACAGCAGTGGTCGAGGCGGCAGCGGCAACAGCGGTGACAGCGGTGGCGGAGGGCTTACCCTTGCCTCTGGCCTTGGCGGCTACAGCGCAGGCCTTACTCCCAGCCCGGTGTTCGGCCGGCTTGCCAGCCGCCGCACATGCATAGCAGTGCGGCGTGGCGTTGCACGAGCCGGCCTTGTGACCGGGCTGACCGCAGCGGAAGCAGTGACCGCTGCGGTCCACCTCCGAGGTGCAACCCACGAACACGTGGTTACCCATCTGGCATCGGAAGCACCTCAGAGGTCTGGGCTCCAGCAGTTTCACCTGCGCTGAGACCCAGCCCACCAGAAGCCTTCGGCCCTCCGCGGTTATTTTTTGGGCCGCCGACACGGGGCAGCTCACCGTGATAGTTCGCAACCCCGCATTGTCAGGGCGGATGGTGCCTGCCCTCACTTGTTCGGCAGGACAACCCCCCGCCCTAGCGATGGCGGCCATCACCTCCGTCTCCGTGACGCAATCGTCCAGGCCCAAGATGCGCATGTCAGCGCACTTGATGGGCCTGGACACCCGGGCCTCCTCCGCGTCCAACGACGCCCTTAGCCTTTCGGCCAGAGCGTCAGCGGTCGGGCCACTAGCCGCACCGGGGACCTCTAGCATCCGGGCCCCAGTCAAAGTGACTTTAACCCGGAGCCCGTCGGAGATACCGAGCTCCTTGAGGTCCACCGCTGCCTTCGCCTTGGAGAGCACGTCGCGGTAGGACACGCCTGTTTTTACCGCTTCCGGCTGTAGTGTAATCACTACAGCTGCGGACCTTGGGGCGCGGAGCCTAGCCGCGACGCTGCTCTTTTTGCGCCGCTGCTGCCTCTTTTTATTTCTGGCCGCCCTTGCAGCCTTGCTTGCCTTCTTCTTCTCCCCAACCACTTGCCATTCGGCGTTGGCAGGGGGAGATTTAGAAGGCGGGGCCGGTGCCCCTATCCTGGAGCCCACCACGCTTCGATATTTTCCGACGGGCCGAGCTCAGCCCGCCGTCGGAGGAGGACTCCAGTCCTGCCCCTGATTTAGGGCGCTTCTGGGAGACCTTACGGTTCCCACCAGCAGCGCCCGACACTCCTCGCTCCGAGCTCGCAAGCGAGCCCTTCGCGCTCGACGCGGCGTCGGACTCCGACCCCGCATCGCTCCCTTCCACTTCTTTGGTTTTTTGTATTTTTATAAATTTTTCCATAGTTGTTCCCACGAGTAAAAAACAATTTTAAACAAGAAATCCAGTGGTTCGCACTAGTGACTAATTCAGCTACCCATTAGTCAAGCTGTCAACCTCCCTCACGGTGCGCCGCCGCTTGGAGGTTTGGGGTGATTTTTTATAGAGGTTTTCTACCTCGCGGCCCGGGCGATTAAGCCAAGACCCTCGACCCCCGTCAAAAGTCAGAGACATGACCGTGACGATCTTCGGGGCTACGAGACTAACGGTGGCAGAAGGAGTACATTCCTTCTTGCCTGCCCGGCGGCAGGTTAGTGCACACTGAGCCCGCTCTAACTCCACCGCTGTGAGCCTCTGCTAAGATCAGAGGGACACACGGTGGAGCGTTCCTCCGACAGGACATTCGCATACGGGCAAAACTCCCCTTAGGCACAAAGTACCCAATGGGGAGTATTTGCCCGCACCCCAGGGTGCACCGTCCCGGAGATTGGCCTTCCCCCCGGACGTATCCATAAGGGAACTCCAACCCCCGGGCACACGAGGAGGTTTCCTGTCCAAGCACCCCTTCTTGACATTCTTTAGAAAAGTAAATGCTGACAATTTTCATTTTTAACAAAATAAGTGCGAACATTTATTTTTTATTTTCATTATTTTAATTTTTTTTTCTCAATACACATAATTAGTGTAATTGACATTGTTCAGTGTGATTGAAAATTTTTGATGCGATCTAATTAATATACTTGTTTATTTGTGGTTCATGTGTCTAAATTAATTTCTTGTTTAATTATATTGTATGTATGACTATTTTTGTACCTACGCCCTAGAGGCAAAACATAGCGCCCTCAATATTTACCAAATAAGAACTAATAATGTACATACCTATGTTTTACAATAAATAAATGAATTGAATTGAACTGAATTGAATTGAAACATTAGAAGCTACGTGCACGGTTCCAAATAGTTGATTCCTATGGAGAAGAGCCTTAAATAAGAAACATAACAATAATCAATCAGTACTACAAGTCTTTGCCAACATCAGCTTCTAATAAGTAATACTGATGAAAGCTGTTCATGCCAAAATATAAACAGCCAGTCTGATCACATATGCGAAAATTGACAATAGATTAAATTGCATACGATCCCACAATTCGATAGCACATGTCGTGGTAATGATTCCAACAATTGTCTGATTATCGCATCTGGATTTCAATTTATAGTAGTAGAATAAGCCGTTTGGTGGAACCGAATTACGAACGGATTTGCTCTGATAATGCTGTTCTGCTCAGAATTAGGCAGGGTTGTGATCGCAATAGTGTGTAATTAGTGTTTCTGTAGAGTGAGTGATGCTGGTAAGAGGATTAGTGATGCAGTGACTAAGACTGGTATCGTTTTAAGAAGAAAATAGCAGGACATTGCGAACTTTCCTAATTTGCGGATTGAAAATATTTTATGGAATGAAAGGGATTGTCCATCAGTTTCATTAATTGATGTAGAAGTACAAATAGGGACTTTTCTAATTTAAACTGTTTCTTGAAAAACACATCCAACCATCGGTCCAGTCATTTTAGAAAAATCACGAGAATCTATATATATGATTATTGATTAGTCAGTAGTTCCAGAATCGGACAATCAACAACTGGGTTGGGTAAAGACACAATAACTTCGTATAAAATACAAACACATATTCAAAAGCAGACAAGTAAATTTTAAGAAGTTGTACAAGCAAGCAGGATCTGGTAGATAAGAATATTCTAGTCAAACCAATAAAAGATGCCCTGAGACTACCCCACTGGTTTTGTGGTCGCAAGCGTGACCGTAGCTTTTGAGCCATCTCAACCACCCATGGAAACATAACAATTTTTGCCCAACCTGGAGATCGAACCTAGGCAGCCCGGAGATTGGAACTTAGCGCTGTGAAACCCCGTGACTCGGAAACGTACTTTCAGCCGTTGGTCCTGCGCCTGATGTCTCTAGAGTCAAATTGCCGTCACTTGGGACTATGTGAGTAAAGGAAGAATAGTTTCTCCAGTCTAACCGGATCACCATTGGATCTGGAGGCAAAGATCCTCACCCACATGTGGAAGTGGTGCGAGGAGGTGAAACGCCGGGGCGAAACTCCGCTGCCGCAACAAATCGCGGCACACAGAGCTCCAGCAGGATCTCATGGCGACATGGTGGGTACGATTATCGCAACCCAGCGCTGGGCACGCCACAGTTGCGGCGGTAAGTCCCCTCTTTGAGGAGTGGATAGAGAGGCGCCACGGCGTCCTCACCTTCCGCCTGACGCAGGTTCTCACCGGGCATGGGTGCTTCGGTAGGTTCCTGTTCAGGATAAAACCTGGGAGGATACGCCCGGGTGTTTCCATTGTGAGGATTGTCTAGAGGACACGGTGGAGCATACGGTGGAAGTGTGCCCTACCTGGGCGCAGCACCACCGTGTCCTCGTGGAGGCGATCGGTGGCGGCGACCTCTCGCGTCCGGCCCTGGTGCGAGCCATGGTACGGAGCGAGAGGGTATGGGAAGCCGTCACCTCCTTCTGCGAAGCAGTAATGCTCGCGAAGGAGGAGGCGGGGCGCGTGAGGGAGTTGCAGTCACTGCGCCCTCACGACCCTAGCCGCCGCAGGAGGAGACGCCCCGGGCGTCGGGAGTCGATAGCCGACTACCGGCCACCTTAAGCGCGAGCTTGCGGGCGGCGAGCAATGGGTAGCTCGCCGCCCGGTAAGGACCAAGCTCGGGTCGACGGCGCGTAGTGTTTCACGCGCGCCTTAAAGAGATGTCAGCAGCAGTGAAGGGGTCTGCTAGGACCGATGCCTGCCGGGGTCGCGTGATTGTTCGAAAGAGATACCGTGACCTTGGCACATGGGCAACTGAAGGAACACGGGTGGGTTTTAGTCAGTAAAAGTCTGAAACGCCCTCCCGCTCCACCCAGAGCGGGAGAAGTCATTTGATGATTTCCCATCCAGAAAAAAAAAAGTCTAACCGGATGAATATTACCTACTAGTATTTTACTCAAAGCGACCGCATATCTGATATCGGCATGCCAGGTACTCGGTTTTACGATACCCCGACAGATAGGACTGGTAGTCAGATTTTTTATTTATGTTTTTGTTGACTGTCAGAGATCTACTAATGTCAACCGGGACCAACGGCTAAGCAAATAAAAAAATAACATATATTTTTCGTGTAATTTTACCATTAAAAAGCTAAGAAGTTTATGTCTAGACTTTAAAAGACACCTTTGAAATTGTTTCAGCCTTTCTTCTCAGAAAAGTCAGATAGGAAAAGACGACCTCATTTAAAAAAATAAGTTTTACGTATAAAAGTGTTTGTACAAACCTACTTCAAATCATTTAGCATAACATGGTGAACATAACATAACATAAAATTAGATTTATTTTCTCATCACAAATGTTGCAGGTTGGTACATAAAGTGCTTAAACTAATTAAAAATATATAATAACATTTGTGAGAGACTGGTGCCCGAAGAAGGTATTGAATACCTGTGTTACGGGTCACCAGGCCCCCCAATTCTTACAGTTAGACTTTGCATATTATTAGTTAAGACAAGTATGAGCTAAATGTGTGATGGAGTTTTCACTGTTTATTTTGTGATATAAAAGAAATATTTATAAATAAAAAATAAAAAAAACAAAAACGATTGAATAATGGATATGATTATGAGATTTATGTGTGTGTACGAGTGTATGCCAGTGAGTAAGTGTAAGTGAGTGTAAGTGGGTGAGTGTGTGTGAGTGAGAGTACGGGGGTGAGTGTGAGTTTGTCTGGGTAGTATTGTGTAGATAGTAAAGGTATACGAGTGTTTGAGGATATGAAAGGGGGTTGATGTGATGGAAGAGATGTAGGTTAGCGCATTGGAATCAGCAGACTTTCAGTTTTGTGATAATCCAGAGTTTTCAGCCATTGAGATAAGGTTTGTTTGCAGATTGACTTACGAAGAGAGTATATTGATAGCGTTGAATTAATTTTGTTATACAGGTATCCTCCAAGAAAACAGTAAAATCTTTGAGAGAGACTGGTGTGAAAGAAGTTAGTAGGACAGACATTACCTTTTCTACGTTTATTCTTCATGAGATTTGGGTCGTATTTTATTTGTGTATGTTTTTTAATTAATATAGTAAGTATAAAAGTCTACCTGACTGTAAGTACATCCCAGCGCTTATATAAATCAGACGTTGGAAAACGGAAAGGTAGTCCAGCGCCAACCTTGAGAATGGCTCTTTGTGCCCTTTCCACCTCTAGAAGGTACACTTTTCCTGCCCCTCCCCAAGAGGTTATGCAGTAGTTGATAATTGACTGGCAGAGAGCAAAGTACACCATTTTGGTAGTTTTAAGATTCGCTACATGCCTTAATGTCTTAAATATATATATAAGTTTACGAATCCTAGTAACGAGAATGTCGATGTGTGGCTTGAAAGTGAGTGTTTCATCTATGTAAACTCCAAGATATCTGATGATATTCGTTCTCTGAAGGGGTGGGCAGAGGCAAGGTGAAAGGGTTAAGTCGGTACAGGTGTGAGCAATAATGTTGAGAGTTGTTGGTGGAAGAAGATTTTTCCTAGGTGCAAAGGCAATATATTTGGTTTTTGTTACGTTTAGTGTCAAGACATTATTTTTCAGCCATAGGCAGACCCGATCAAATCCGTGTTGAGCACTTTGAAAAACCTCATCCCATGTTTTTCCACTAAATAAGAGCGCTGTGTCATCCGCAAAGGAGAATAGCTTCCCGTGTAATAGTTGGAGTTGACACAAGTCATTAATGTAGACTAGGAAGAGACTAGGACCTAAGACACTGCCTTGAGGCACACCATAGTGAAGAGAGAGTTCATCGCTAATCCAGTTGTCAATTTTGACGCGTTGCTTCCTATGCCTTAAGTAGTCTGTGAGCAATTGCAAGGGAATACCTCTGACACCTATTCTTTCCAATTTGTGAACAAGCAAAGGTATAGGCACCGTGTCAAAGGCCTTTGCTAAGTCTAAGAACACCGTAAGGCACTTATTTTTGCTGTCAAGATTAGTAACAATCTGGTTAGTGAGTTCATGTACAGCGTCATCGGTCGACCTGCCTGACCGAAAACCAAACTGGACTGGTGAGAGGAGGCTGTTAGTCTCTAGGAAGTTCATGAGGCGTTTATTAATTAGTCGTTCCAAGATCTTGGACATAGTAGGAAGGATCGAAATTGGCCTGTAATTATTAAAGGAGTCTTTATCTCCTCCCTTGTGGATAGGTTTGACGAGCGCTATCTTTAGCGCCAGTGGAAAGATCCCAGTAGAGAATGACAAATTACAGATATGAGTGAGTGGCAGAGTAAGTGTTGTAGCGTAGCGTTTGAATATTTTACCAGATATATGATCTACACCCACTGCTGCATCTTCTCTGAGGTCAAATATGAGTTGCGTCACCTCGTCTTCATCAGTAGGGAGTAAGACAAAGGAGTTGGGTGACGAAGGAATAGAGTTCAGGCAGTTATTAGGCTGATGGACGGTACCGAAATTTTTTTCAGCTAGCCTCTGACCCACACCAGTGAAATATTTGTTAGCGTCATCAACACTGGCTTTCGGATTTTCAGGTTTGATAAGGGCTGAAGAATGGTCGGCTTTTTTGTTAGTGCTACATACATTTTTTATCACTTCCCATAATTTTTTTGTGTTATTTTTTGATTTTTCAATTTCCTGTTTCTCATACAATCTCTTCTGCTTCTTTAGTAAAGCATTGCAGAAGTTCCTATATCTTTTGTATGTTAACTGAAGTGCTTCATCGGTGGGATTCTTTTTTAGTTTTTTGTAGAGGTTGTCTCTATTACGCATGCATCGTAATAAACCAGTAGTAATCCACGGTTTGTGTATTATTTTCCTATTAGACACTTTCACTACATGAGAATTATTCTGGATGGCCTTGCCTAGTAAAGAAATGAACTGATCGGTAGCGGCATTGGCATCACTACACTCAAGTATCGGATCAAAATTAATCTCATTAATTGCATTGTCTAATTCTGTATAATTAATTCGTCTCAACGTGGAGGGCAGGTAAAGTTTTGTGTCCAGATTAATAGAAATGCCGACACTTTCATGATCCGTAATAGATGATTCAGCGATGAAGCAAGTGGCTTCCAATTTTGTTTTTATCATAATATGATCCAAACACGTGTATCCATGAGTGGCTTTGGTATGAGCCGGAAGTATACAATGACTAGCCAAGATGTTGAGGTATTCAAAGGAGCGCTTATCACTAGTGTTAGGAGTTATGTCAATGTTTATATCACCACCAATAATTATGTTTTTGTAGTTGGATAAATTTTTAAGAAGCGCATCTAATGACTCATTAAAACAACTCGTGTTCCGCTGGCCTGGAGGACGATAGATACCAACAATACATGTATCTGAGTCAAGTTTTAACAATAGACAATTAGCATCGATGAAAGGTGGTTCTTCAACTATTACTTTATAGCAATTTTTGTGATAGATGACAACACCCTCATTTTGGGTTCTGTGAGAAGTTGTAGACGTATAACTATAGCCATCCAGGTCAGGTATAAATTGGGTAGACTGAAGCCAGCATTCTGTTAGGATAAGGATATCCCAGTCGACACCCGCTCGTGCCAATAATGTATTAAAATTAGGCATGTTACATTTTATGCTCCTAATGTTTTGACATAGAATTTTAAGTGTATTACTACTTGTTGGTATAGCGGTTTTTATACCATCGATATCGCAAATAATAGATTTGGCCACTACAAAGGAATCGAGACTTTGGTGAATAGATTCAATCCCTGTACTATCGAATTTTAATAAAAGATGTCTGTGAGAATGTCTTGATGAAAATTAGGTATACAAAAGATACATCGGACTGAATAGAGGAGATTAAAGAGACACGGTTATAGTGTGTAGTATTGTCAGTGTCATATGTAAGTGTAGATGTGAGAGTTAGGTGTAAATTTATGATGAAAGTGAGTGTAAATCCATTATTCATTAAGTTAAATATGAGAGTTCGCATGCACATAACTATTATTAATAACAATTGCAAGGCAAGAAAATGGTAAAAAAGAGAATCTATAACTAGTCTAGAGACAAGTGCCATGAGAGCAATTAGTCACAATGTCAGCTTGTGCAACTCTGCTTCATCCTCTATACGTACAGGTACCTGACCCTCTTCTTTTTTAACATATACTTTTCCAAACGAAGTCCAAGTATAAGCAATCTTTTTATTTTTAACCAATTGTCGGGCAATGAAGTGAAGACGTCCAGCTTTGCTTGTTAAGACCTCGGAGATGAAAATTGGCTGGGTTGCACCTGTCATGTTTAAATGTTGAGTGTTGAATTGGGGCTCCTTACTTAAACGACGAGACTTATTAAATTGCTTGTAGGCAGCCAATACTGATTCCTTCCTGTTGGTGTTTATGAAGTCGATTACTAATGCCTCTGATTTGGATCGGTATATTTCTTTTACTTCCAGATCTATTATAGGGGTCTCAGGGCACAACATTGATCCAACTGTCTTGACGATGTTGATCATAGTTTGTTTAGTTTCGTTAGTTTGCTTAGGCACGTTGCGAACTTCGATAGTGGTACTACGTGTATTTCTTTCCAAAATTTCTAGCCGACTTTCCAATGTTTTAGCTTGTTTTCTATAATCGCTATTTTCTTTTTCTAGGCTATTTATTTTAATAAGCATGTCATCATACTGTTTGGACATAAAGGCGACAGATTTTCGGAAGTCCTGATCTTGGGTAACTAAGACGTTTAAAGAGTTTCTCAAAGATTCAAATTTTTCTTCCTGTTGAGTTTTGAGTTCTGCTATCATATTTTTTATTTCGGTCATATAGTGGTCTGAGTTATCCGAGAATTCATTAAAGGAGCGTTTATATCTCTTTGTAACATTCGGAAAACTCTCAGCAGGACTTTCAGTAGTACTTATGTTAATCGCAGAGTCCGATCCATACATCAAAGGAGGGGGGGATTTTATTTTTGGTCCTGTAGGTGAGCGCTGAACCGACATTTTATGTTATTAAAACTCTGAGATTTGTTTCCAAACGCCTTGATTAAGTATCAAGCAATATTATTCTCTCAGTTGATTTTTGCTATTTCAAACTGTTAGGCGCTTTGCTTGTATTATTCCAAGCAATTAATCCCCAATTGTCGTAACAAGGAGAAATATAATTTAAAATTTTAAAATTTCCAAAAAATATCTAATCTTGCATGCAAAGTGTCGATGCGGCGTTTGGGGTTTGAACTCCCGACACCGAGCGCAGTATTAGTAAAGCTATGGCGCCGACCACTCGACCAGATGAGCGATAATTAAGGTGTTGAAATGTTTGTTCTTAAAGTAGTTAGTAATAAGAACATTAAAACTGGTCGTTAACTGCGAAATAATTTGCAAAAGTTCGAGTAGTTACCCACACAATTCAATTTGTTAACTGGCACAGATATTTATTTTATAAGTCAATTTTTTCAATGTTTTGTTCACTATTAAGGAGTATACGGCACTGTTTCTTTTAGTTTTGTCCCTTATTGTTCATTTGCAACCAAAATTATTGAAGAAAGCTAAGTATTTTAATTATAGTTTTATTTTTAAACACGGAGCACACACGAATACGTCCGGACACTTCAACGCGAAGCGGGGGGGGGGAACACCCATCAATAACCCAAACCGCGGAAAGCGTAGCTTAACCTAGCCCTTAGCCACGGTCCCCTCATACCCACTGCCCCATAATTACTAGAACGGACGCCATCATAATTCAATATAGTAATCACAGAACTCTTTATCACTTTAAGACCGGAGAGTATACCCAATTTGGCTTAGTTAATTACGTGCGGGTCGGCTTGCGAGCCTGACATCAGACACCTTATATAGTTGGATAGTTGAGTTACTAGCCGTGACGTCATCGCTGTACAGCCTTGTCCACACAACGGCGAAAGATTTATGTAACGATCCCGATTCTTGTTAACAATGTAGGATTTTGTATCGAGTCTAATCAAATATACCTTGGTGTGGACAAAGCGTTGTATTTTTATGGTAAAACTAGCTTTTGCCAGCGGCTTCGCCCGCGTGGAGGTCGGAAATTATCCCGCGGGAACATACTACCGGGATAAAAAGTAGCCTATGTCCTTTCTCAGGCTCTAAACTAACTGTGTACCAAATTTCATTTAAATCGGTTCAGTAGTTTTAGCAGGAAAGCGGGACAGACAGACAGACAGACAGAGTTACTTTTGCATTTATAATATTAGTTTAGATGTACCATTTGATCGGCATCTGATCGGCGGTCGGCTAATTTATTAACTTATACCGACGCACTCTGGACCCATGTGGTACATTACGGCCTACTCCCTCTCATCGTAAGGAGGCCTGCGTCCCAGCAGTGGGAACGTTATAGTCTGATTATAACACAATTGATATATTTTGTAAATACCTAGGGAAAAGCTGTGCGCCCGATAGGATTTGCCATAGGCACTCATGCCAAACTTTTAAACAAACTAATATCCCCTATTAAGTACGAGATGAATTTTCAAAAACCCTTTCTTAGTACTTTCGTAATACTTTATTTATATGTATAAGGAATTACAAAAGTTCCTTCATCATCATCATTTTCAGCTGAAAGACGTCCACTGCTGGACATAGACGTCCCTCAAAAGAGGAGGGTAAAAGAAAGAAAAATATTTTTATTGGCAAATATATCATTAAAATAAAACTAATCACCATTATAATCTCCACGCTTGGTAGCAGATGGCGATCGCGGTATAGTGGTAAAATGCTAATACCCATTCCCTAGTAAGTCACTTACTTAGTCATCTTTTACGTCACCCTGGGGTAGATATTGGAAACAAACAAAAAAGTTCTTTAAACGTATTCTTTAAACGTATAACGCATTTCATGCGTCTTTATCCGTGCCCAACCCAACCGGATACTGTGTCACAGGCCTAACGTGAAATTAGACTGTGCAAATTGATACTATGCCTATTGGAAAAGAAATGGGTCAATCCTCTCCACGTGGATACTTAGAAACCGACTGCGAGATTTTACCAATAAAATATAGGCCACAGCGTGCCTACTTGTGGGCAACTGAGCCATGTACATTATGATAATTGTCTTTGTCCGTTATGATTCTTCACAGTGGCAGTTATCAATTTTCAAAAGGGGGTTCTTAATTCGTCTGTATGTATTTTTTTAAATGGCTTATGTTTAACTTACCACCAGATATAGTAATATATAACAGACAAAAGAATCGGTTAGTAAAGAAAGAGAATAAGTCACTGCAAGTTAATATTTCAGGAGACATAAAAAACTGTTTCTATAGATATTTTTATTGTAAAAGTGTTCTTTTTATGTTCTGTATATATGGTATGAGGTATAAACAAAGTAATACAGATATTTTAATACATTTAAGAGTATTGGCTTTTTAAATATAAAGATTTAAAACGTGTTGACTTGTTCTCTTTCTTTACTAGACATATAAAATATAAATAAAACTATTAAAATGTTTACTACAAAAATATTTATTCATCGTTTTGAACAATAACTTTGTCACTTGTAGGCCAGTTTTCCACTATATTGTTAAAAAAATCTATGTGCTGATATGGAATGTATTGAAGAGACTATATCTAAGATCTTCTATCTTCTTTTTGTTGATTGGCACTGGGCTATTATAAGCTATTTTAGTGGCAAGAACAGGAGTTTGTGCTTTATTTTTTCTCAGATCAAAAGTGTTCACACCAGCAAAGCTCTGTATGTAAGGCCTGGTAACAACACACCCTTTCAAATGTGATGAATATTCAAATTCTAGAAAATGTGATACTAAAAAATGCTGTTTCTGTGCTCGAGGTACCTGTCTGGACTGAGTTTCGTTAGATATTGCGTTTTTTTTGTAATACTTGGTCCACCAGTCTTTAAAATCTAGAATATCTTCTGTCTTCACCATAGTTACTATAAATTTTTTATGGGCATTGCAAATTATTTCACAGATTTCCATGGGGTGATAATATCTATCCCTTTTCTTTAAAACTTTTTTAACAGTACCAAATGATCGATCATTAGGTAAAAAGGAATGCCCACGGACTGGAAACCGATGATATATTTTATTAAATCTTCCAGAATCCACCAGAGCTTGGCACAAGCTAATCATTACATGGTTGCGGTTCTGACCGCCACAACCTTCTGAAAAAAGGTAAAGTTCCTTTATTTCTGGTGGGACTTGTTCCTGTATGTACTGTAATAAAAAGGAGCAGGTTTCATTTGGGCCCTTTAGAGCAATTCCTTCATGGTATAAAAAGAAACGACTTTCATTCGATTTCAAATTCTTAATACAGAAAGGAAATAGGGAAAGTTGTCTGTAATAAAACATTTCTTGAACTGGTATACATGGTAAAGATATATTCTGCATATAGTCAAAAGTTAACCCCATAACATCTTGCCTTTCTTCACAAAGTTTTTGCACTTCCTTGATACTTGCATAAAATTTATGGGCCCTTTTTTTGTGAACTGATAGCTCAGCTATAGCAGTTCGAATGGAAGTAGGATTCAAGTCCGGTGATTGTATTCTTACATTAAGTCTCTCACACTCACAACAAACATCCACCTGGGGTCTTCCGAAATGTAAATCAAAGTGATTCTTGAAAACATTATAATAGAAAGATTGTTTGACTTCAGATGCTGGGTGTTTTTCTTTAAAAAGCTTGTACATCAATGTTATATTTAAATCTGCAGCTAGATAAAGGTATTCCTTAGATGCATAGTGAGACTGTTTCACTGGGAAACTGGAAATATGATCTCTGATCTCCTGGATTACAGTACCCGATATAATTTTTTGATTCATTTGCTTTCCTCTTTTATCGGTTGGCAATTCTCCTGAACGAAGTAAACGTTGAAGCCTAAACACAGCATAATTTTTTATAGCATAAATGCTGCAAAATGCTTTCTTGCACACAGGTACTCTTGATTCAGTATCTTTGATAAAGAACTTGAAGCTACTAGTTTTAGGTTTACTTTTTTCAGGGTTTTGCGTTCTTGGTCGTTTTTGTTTTTTTTTCTTCAGCTTTATCAGTCCATACAAAAATAAATCTTGTTCATTTTTTGTATTTAAGTTGAGTAACTCTGTCAAAGCTTGCACTCTCTTATTTTCGTTAATCTTTTCAAAGCATTTTAATGAACAGTTATAGGACTCACCAATTTGTTTAGGTTCTATTATTTTTCCCTTATAGTTTTCATATTGTAATCCTTTCACACGACATCTCTTGATTCTTTGTGATTTCGTTTCATTTCTCACACCCTTTCTTTTCTTAGTATTTTCGACAGCTTCCATTATCTCGTCAGCCTCAGAGCTTGACATTTTCAGTCGAAAATAGCAACAAAACACGAAACTATGTAATATAATAACAAATTTTACGTTACGAAAAGAAAATTGACAGAACTCACACCACAAACAAAATGCCTCCTGACTGACAGCAAATCAGTGTTGCCGGTATACTTAAGAAACAAAACAAGTCAAATGACATGTTCGGTTTCTTAACTACGTAAAAATTTGTGATGTCTATTTTTGTGTATTAGAATGGACTGACTTATTCTCTTTCTTAATAATAACATCAGGCTTGGTTCAAAAACTAGAATATCATCGATATTGCCATATGTGAAAAAACCTGACTTGTTTGGTTTCTTAACTAACCGATTCTTAAATTTAGTAAATGATCACCAAAATTAAACCCGCATTTTAATGTAAAATTATAACCAAAGTTTTAACATCTCGCTATCCTATTTAAGCAAAATGACTCCAAATAAATCATTGTTAATCCAAAAGTAGTAAATGATCACCAAAATTAAACCAGCATTTCAATGTAAAATTATAACCAAAGTTTTTACATCTTGCTATCCTATTTAAGCAAACTGACTCCAAAAAAAATATTATTAACCCAAAAATAGTTAATGAACACCAAATTATTAAGAGTGAGCTACGTAGTGAGATACGTGAGCTCGACAAATGGATGTGCGAATAACACTTGTGCGACAAAACTGTACTGTGACTCACCATAGTTCGAATACACGCTTTTGCGACACTAGTCACTAGTCGTTTCTAGGAGGTCACAGTTTTAACCTAACCTAACCTAGTGTACTATGTGAGCTCGAGTGTGTCGCACAAGCGTGCATTCGAACTATTGTGAGTCGCAGTACAGTTTTGTCGCACAAGTTATGATTTAGTTATCATATAATACATTTGGTGTTCGAATACAATTTGAAGTGCAGTTGGGACTAAAATAGCTATTACTATTAATTGTAATTTTAGACTTTATTTTTCTGGTGTCAAGTATATATTTTTGGTTAAAGAACTAAGGGTATCAAAGCATTTTATGGTGGTCATTATATTTAATCCCTTTTTAATGTTAATGAATAAAAAAAAATGTTCCGCAAAATCCCCGGCAATTGTGGATTGATTCCTTTTTTTAATGGATAGGGTAGGCCTCAGGGATGGTACTGTATTTAATATTTTTTTATTTTGTTTGGGTATTTTGGCGTTAGGTTCGATCATACGTTTTTATTCAACTTTGTATATCTAGATGACATTCTACTGCTTCCTGATACTATTCTTACAGATAAGGTCTACGAATAGGTGTAGAGTACACAACATAACTAAAACGTAGAGAATAAAACTTTATCCACAAAAAAAAAAACAACCAACTTGCGACAAAAATGGTATAAAGTATAAAATAACTTTAATTTCGAATCACTGACAAAAAATAGAAGTCGGTTGTTGTGTTTTGGGAAATATTTTTATTTTAAATTTTAATACAGGGTAGAATTTAACTAGCCAGCGAATTTCAGCAGACCTGGTGGATATGGATATCTGAACATGTTACTGTTATTATTAGCCTGCATCATCCCAATGCTGGGCCTCTCTCCATAACTATCAGCTCTTTCGATTTAGGGCTAAAGTGTACCACTGGTCGTTCGTTTTCTTCAGTTCGTCCCACCTCACTGGGCATACGACAGACATGGTGAACCAAGTTCCATTCCAGCTTAGCGGCTCTTTGAGCAAGGACGTAGTAAGTAATCTGTGTTTTGTGCAGCGCAGTGTGGTGTTCCGAATCTGGGTCTGTCTATTTGACGCTTGAAATAATGCGCTACATTATATTCTGAGAAATCCTGAGTTTGGTTTTTCTTTTTATTGTCGAACATTATTAAAAAAAATGATTTGATGTTTTTTGGGGTCAAAGACCCCATTAAGTGTCATTACTTGAAATGTCAGTTTAAATTTTGTAACAATTTTGATACAACTGGATCATTTACACCAGAAAAGCACTTGCTTCCAGAAAACTTGAAGGATTTTAGTACTTACCGAAAACCAATTAATTCAGACCTATCTTGTTTTGTTACCCAGGTAATGTATTAGCATAGTGATGTTTACTAACGCAGGCTCAGAACTGATTAGTTTGTACTTAGCGTATTCTCCTCTGAATACAAGTTACTGATTACCGTTATTAATGTCTTGACAACAGCCTTACGTATGCTGAATAAATGCGAGAAAGTTTTGTTGCTAAGACACTTAATTGAATTAAATAAGACAGAATAAAATTTTGGTTGAAAACAGCTGCGCTTTTGAGCAAATTGTCGCTGGGAGCATCATGACATTAAAGCGGAAAACGTGACTTAATGTGAAGTAAATTTTGCATAAATTCGTTACAGAATAGAAGACCAATAGGGCCGAAAGTTTCTGGAGTGGCAACCGCGTACCGAATGACATAACTTTGGAAGGCCTCCCACAAGGTGGACCGATGATATTGTGAAGGCCGTGCTGTATGACGAGAAGCATAGAACCGGTCAGTGGCAGTGCTTGGGGGAGACCAATGTTCAGCAGTGGACGTCTTTTGGCTGAAATGATGACGTGATCATGATCATTTGTTGCATTACGGTCTGGTGACGACTTTTGTGTTAGTGAGTTGAGGTGCGATAAGTGGTGCATTATCCACATTTTTTGTAAATTTGTTGTTACTGCTTGTCGCAGGACGACAAAGCTAGCATAGCTTCATAGCGTTCGCGGCTAGGTCGTGCCCAGGCCGTTACAGGTAAAAACTGTAGCTACAAAATTATCATGATGAAACACTTTGCAATAAATATGTTTTCGATCGTAGTATTTGCACACGAGAAGATGCAGGACTTTATTTTTAAGTTTCTGAAGAAAATTCTTTTAACAGCGATCTTTCGTAAACCTAACCATTCGGCAGGCCAATTAATTCACCCAATGTTGAATCCAACAGCATGCGATCTAAAAGTTAATTATGCTGTGACGAAAAATTGCCCATCAAAAGGAAAGTCCATCACTCGCACAGGTCTCTCTACACACCCAACACATACCGTCAACCGTAATTACAATAGATCATTTCCAATACCGCGGAACATTGCCAGGGCGAAGCTTAAACTAACACCAGAAATTCCTACTCGAATCCCATGGCTTTGGCTCGTTTCCACAAATGAAAGGTGCTCTTCTAACGAGAGGACATCCCGCTATTCTCATTGGACAGACAAATGCAAAAGGTTTACTTCTAAAACCTTATTCCTTCACACGACCATATGCTTGTCATTCGTGCCCGAGAAGTGAAAATTGGCTCGCTCCCTATATTTTATGAAAGTCTTAACACTAGAAGTGCGGGCGTCCCAAATTTGACCCATTCCGATGTTCTGCCTGCTCTAATTAATATTTTATTATGCATATAATCGTAACTTTTTATGACTTTTCATGAAATATGATAATTATAATGAATTATTATTTATACGAGACTTCAACCACGTAATTGCAATTCACATTTTTTTTAATCTAATTTTACCTCAGTCGGTGTGTTCCGCGCTTCTAGTGTTAAACATAACTGGTGAAATGTGGCCTTATTATTTTGCCTGATGATTCTGGATTTCAAGAGTTTCATCATGCTGAACGGAAGCCTTCTTGTCACAGAAATAATGTGCATTTGTTCTACATATGTTCGTAAATGTGTATATGGATTTGGTCAGATTTTTTTTTTCATTTGAGTTCATCATCTGCGTAGCTTTTTCCCAACTACATTAACCGGATGCAGCTGAATATCTTTCTTTAAAATGTTGAGTTGAGGTATCCATTTCGCTTCGGTGGTAAATAAAATTATATTTTTTTGGTGAATCAAAAACAACCCAGCTGTTGACTTCGATCACGCTTGATGAAAAGCAATGGATAGGGACTATGCTGGAACGAGTGGGCTCAGAAGAAGCCTATTCACTCTTGCTTTGAAGGCAAATGGGTTAAATGTGGAACGGAACACAGCTTTCTTTGTTTCTTTCAGTGTTTGGGAAGGCAGGGCTATACAACCCAACGATTAACCATCCTCTGCCTGCTGCAAAAAGTGCAAAGTTTTTTCTTCTTCCATAAAAATACCTTGATAGGTATTGATAAACCTTAGTGAACATAATCGTTCTTACTCAACAATCAGTAATAGGGTTTACTGTGAGATTTTGCATCATAAAAGTCTTTATTTACAGACGATCTACTAGGTGAAGTGAGCTAGTAGTGAAAGTGAACAATGGCGGAAAACGTCGTAAAGAAACCAGTATGTCGTAGATCCAAAAATTACAGGACATGTGACATTTACCAACCCGCACTGGGCCCGCGTGCTGGATAATGGCAACTCCTTCCCAACTCGACAATGCCTGTGTCTCAGCAGTGGGAACATTTTGAGCTATTTGTGATTGTGAGCTGCAATGGCAGTAGCCATCGTATTGTTCTATAATAGGCTCTGTGTTAAAACTCTTACTTAAAGTAAGTGGTCAATACTGTAAATCTATAGCATCAGATAGGATGACCAGCTCACTTCAAACTCACTTCATCTATGGTGAGATTTTTACAGAGTAGCTCGACTTTGCAACGCTAGTTAGGCTTCGTAACTGCACAGCCTACGAATATTTTCGGAGAGGTAAAAAGCTCAAAAAGAAAAACACGTTGCGACTAGGGAATCTGATATCCCCGCCTGATTTTACATTTTCATTTTGCGAGCACTTTCATAGAATTTGTAGTCGTTATTCTGAGCATGTTACAAATGTAAACTTTGAAAATATTCCTT
Organism: Aporophyla lueneburgensis; assembly: GCA_932294355.1. Classification (NCBI taxonomy): domain Eukaryota; kingdom Metazoa; phylum Arthropoda; class Insecta; order Lepidoptera; family Noctuidae; genus Aporophyla; species Aporophyla lueneburgensis. Next base: position 30,600,741 of record OW028737.1, on the reverse strand, counting down.
TTTTGAACTAAACTTGAAAGGTACGATTCAAAATAGTCGGTTTTTTATGTGAATATAATGACTGTTAACGAGCAAGATTATTTTACTACAAAGCAGATGTTAGTGGGAACGTCGGAAAGGTTGCCCTCGGTAGACATAAATAGTGACCATACTGGTGATGTTCTTCAGGAAAGTCAGGTGTGCAGTACTCGCAACCCGCGTGCGTGTATGATCATATGACATATGAACGTAAACGAAGCCACAGGATTACGGAAGGATCGTAACAGGTGGCCTTTTGTAGTTTCTATCTTCCCCCGTGGGAAGAAAGCGTGACTTTTTGATGATGATGATGATGACTTTATCTGTGTACAGTCCTTATGATGATTGATTGATGACGTGGAAGCGAAGTATTGCCAATAGTTTCACCACACAGCGTGTGGGTATGGAATTATCCCGGGCAAACAATATCCTACATTACTATGTAGGAAACTCTTTGTTCAGGGTGTGTCTTCGATGTGACAAATTTCATCTAAATCCGTTAACCCGTCAAAATGTGAAAAGGTTTTGTTTCACGTAACAGTAATAAAGCTCCAACTAGAGTGACATAAACCTTTTAAAGCTGCTTTTTCGTAACGAAATAACAAAATTAAAACCAATGTATCTTAAACTATATCCCCTGAAAAACATCACTCGTGCTTCCAATTATCGACTTAATCTCTTATCGATAAACTTCCCTATTTCTTAAGACATAAAGTTCAATTTGGCGTAACGAAACAAGGTCATTCATTGGCTCGAACGAGGGTTCACGGCAATTGTTTTAAATAGCCGTTTTGGGTAAAAGACGTATTTTTTAATGCCCTTTCTAAGTGTAGATTAAAATCACATTGATTATACCACATTATTCCTTAAAGCTTTTATTAAGTGAAACAATCTTTCCTCATTAGAGGTTTGTGAAAAATTGATTTTGGAGTGAAAATCTTGTGGAGTGTTTTATTTAATTACATGATGCAGTGATGATGAAATTATTAACACAAAGTAAAGCGCCTGCTTGGATTCGAACCCATGACTTCACTCGTAAAACGGGGCCGGTAGCTCTCATCCATCACTGCTCTGTTTTTTAATTAATTAAAATACAGTTTTTTTTTAAAGAAATTAAATGATCATTAAATTAATCTTAGTCTCTAAATATAAAGAGGATATTTTGAGACTTCAGGGTGAAATCCACCATTTTTATAAAAAAAACGTATCATCTTTTGTTCTTTCCGACATACTCTGATGTGTTAATAACAGACTTGAGTAACATTGTTTCATTTTGACAATCAGCAATGATTGCCCTGGAGTATCAGTCCGGACTTATGCGTTGTAGGTTTTGGGTTCCAATCCAGGCAGGCACCTTCCTTTGTGTATTTAATTCTATCACCACTTCTCTCAAAACGGTGAAGAAAAATATCGTAAGAAACCGGCATTTCCATAAGACATCTGCCAAAAAGGTTCACGTGGTGGATTTTATGGACCTGTCTCTCACAAAGGGAAGGCCTGTGTCTCACCAGTAGAAACCTGCATCCTTGTGACAGTACACTATCCTCCAAAATCAGTTCCCAACACATTGTAATTCCCGTTACCAATCAAATACCTATAACTCGTATAATTATGTAAATACACTAGGTAGGATGCACTGCTCACTGCTGATAACTCAGCTGAATGTGGCCCCTTAATTAGAGCTGCGTTGAAATTAGATCTCACTATAGGTATATAATTGATGTTTATAATTATCTTCGAGTAAACCTGATGAACGCTGGGTAGATGAAATCAACAAAGGCATGGACGAAGACTGGAAAGTCAAAGACAATAATAGGGAAAATCTAGACAAAAGTGGAGGAGGACTGAATCCTAAAAGAGGCCAAACTTAGTTGAAAAACTGGATGTATTACAATGTGTCAAATTTCTTTATTCAATTTTCAACTTTATCGCTAAAGCAGTCGGTTCAAGATTGATTGAGAAAACTTGACAGTTTCGGGTAGCTTTATGCACTGGCGCCTGTACATTGTTGTAAAGTACAATTTTAGTGTTTATTTAGTAATCAACAGGTTTTCTTTTGGAATTAAAGTCTTAAAAAAAAACTTGATGCGATAATGCTTAGTAATAACTGTGTCCCGCGGTTACTCACGAGGCACAGCTAATTCTTTTGTGATGATATCCTAGTATTTAGGATCCTATATGATTTGTAGTCATTTAAAGTACTATAAATATAATTGAATATTTGTGAAAAATGATTTTTATATCAACTATTTTAACTTCATCACGTCATGAAGTTATGACATACTAGTTTTTACCTTAGTGACTATTAAAAAAAACACATCAGACGCTATTAGAAAAAGCACCGTTTGAACTATTAAAACATGTCTGTGTCCAATTTTTCATACGTGAATCGAATTAGTTATGAGTTGCTACAGAGCGGTGTAGGTACTGAACAGTGCCATACTCGTCCGAAACGGGTTAAAGGTCAAAAATTCAACTTTTATTATCATTTTTAACGAAAATGGTTTTTAATGATAAAACACAATTTTAAACCCCTTTTTTTATTTCTTTTTTTTTGGTAGCAAAAAGAAAACAATTTTAAAACCCCTTTAACCACAATATTGTTACATCCACACATAAGCACACTGCATACGTCATTTTGCTCACAAAATGACTCGAAAAATTAAAAGTAATTTCCCAGCAATTATTTTTGTACAGTGTTACTTAGTTTTATGTACAGAATGCAAAGTTGACTATTATGTGATATGTTTTATTACACCCTATATTTTTTAGCACCTATTATGATTGTATTTGTAATATAAAAGTCTGTTCTGTTTATTTAACTGTTAGTATATTCAATAACTCTATACTGATTTAATATTGTGTCCCTTATTTTGTGTACTGTAATATTAATTACTTATTGTATAGAATCAAGTTATACTAACTTACCAGGCACCTGTTTTGCTAGGGAGTTTGTTGTATCACTTCTTCTTTTCAGCTAAAGCACTAGGAAGTTGTGAAGGGTGGGCGTTTTGGGAGACTGTCTTATGGAATTCTGAATTTCAAAAAGTGCTGATTCTCAGCCAAGTTTGAATAATTGACTTTATTCATTGATATAGTTTGTGAAATATTGTTCATATTTACGTGATCTTGTTATATACCAAGTGTATTTGTGTGCTTGGATTTAAATACAGAAATGATAGTACTAAAAAAGTGTACCTATCATTTCACTAGATACAAAAGTTTGGGTGAAATAGCCCTAAATATGTAGATAGACTTAAATAGAATGACCATTCTATTCAGGGTGATTTCAACCAAACGTTTATACCTATACAATACAAGATAGTTAAATTGTTGTTGTAAACTTTCCTTACGGAATAAATTGTGAGTTTGTAGTTTGTTGCCTAATAAATCAAAATTTGTATCTCTAATACCTTCAGTTACCTACAATAATTATTCTCAGCCATAACAAAGCATAATTTTGGCCGCTAGGAACTCAGATAAAAGACATAACGAAATAAACACAGAAACGGAGCTAAGAAGCAATTTCTCATAAAATAACAAATTTAGTTAAATTTGGGCCTGATAAAGTCCACTTCTGGCCAAAGTAAGTGGGTGCCCAAATTAATTCAAAAGATAACGGCGCGCGATAAATAATAGAAATGTTAGCTTTAAATAGAGGGACTTCATAACTTAGCATTGTGCTAAGGTTCCTTTAAGATTTCTTTGTGAGATGAATCCCTGAATGGCCGGTTTATTTTTTATTCAGTGTAAAATGGGTTTGCTTTTAAGGCAGTCACATTTTTGGGGATTTTTTGTAGATTTTTTAGAGTAAGCACATTCATAATGTATGTTTTCTTTTGTTCTTAATAAAAAGGTTTCAGAAAAAAACATTTTCTAAAAGATGATAACAGAAATATAACCTACCTGAAAATAAAAAAGCCTCGTAAATGAACCAGGTGAAAAAAATCTGCAAGTTTTGTTTTCTGTGGTCAACTCATGAAAATTCTAACACTTTGATTCTACACTGTGCCACAGCAAAACTGTAGCGGCATCTACATGTGATTTACGCATCACACAAACGTCACAAAAATATTGAATCGCAAATCAAGGAGAGTTTACCATGTAATTACCATATATATAAAGTCCCTACATCATTCGTCGGGCAGAAGTCCGGTTAAGCAGCAGACAACCTCATAGGTTGACCTGCGATATGTAATTTAAAAAAAATCGACGAGCATTTGCTCACCAGATATGTACGACACCCTCATACCACAAAAAAACTATCGAATCATCGATTATATTCGTAAAACGACGGGTTTTATCGCAACTTATTCTAATATTTGAGCAAAAGAGTTTATCCCGGTGACACCCTTAACTAAAATGTCGGGATAAATGGATTTTGTAACTAGGTTTGTCTGGTTTGTAGGCTAGACCAGCCACTTGTACCTATTAATTAGTTGTTCCTATAGGTACAGTATGTCCGTAAACCCAATTTGTCATTGTCGTACCCTTGTCTTTATCCAACATTTTGGTCTGTATTAGGTTCATATAGGGATTATTTTAATCTTCTTTGGTGCGACTACTTTTTCTGGCTCAAAGTGTAATGAAGTTTTGGAGATTTTAAATTATCGGATTATATGCGTCATAGTGCGTACATATTTTATAATGTTTTTCTTTGAAATACTTAAATTACTTTAAAATATCATTGCATGTATTTTATTTACTTAAAAAATAACAGTAAGAACGGACTTTTTACCTTTAACAAGGAGTAATTCTATTTCAATTTTGATTGTATTAGGTGCTACCTAGGTAGCCGTTCCGTGTGATGCCAGCCATAAGTAAATTTCAACAATTAACTATCTACGATAAGTTACAAAACAAAATATATTGTGTTTTCCAATTTTCCAATTTTCCATACCTTACTTCAATTTTGTAACCCTGAGAAATTGTAAGACAGTCTAGGTCTAAATTAGATCTAGATAACCTTGTCAGTAACAAAGTTACTGAAGTCTGCCACGAGGGACGATCGAAATAATATTAGACAAAGCGATCGACGTAGAATCTCTCTTGCATAAATCTCTCTTGTCTGAATATAGGCTCTAAATATAGATGCTATTATACTCAATTAAAGCTGTGTGTTGTAGCTGTGGTTGTAAATTCTATGGTTGTGTGGGCATTTACTGTGTATTCACATACGGAGTATTTGCCTACCATACCATGGTTTTAGTCTTCGTTTTAAATTACATTTAGTTTTTAGGGTTCCGTTGCCAAATGGCAAAAAACGGAACCCTTATAGATTCGTCATGTCTGTCTGTCTGTCTGTCCGTCCGTATGTCACAGCCACTTTTTTCCAAACTGTAAGAGCTATGCTGTTGAAACTTGGTAAGTAGATGTATTCTGTGAACCACATTAAGATTTTCACACTAAAATAGAAAAAAACTAATAAATTTTGGGGTTCCCCATACATAGAACTGAAACTCAAAATTTTTTTTTTCATCAAACCCATACGTGTGAGGTATCTATGAATAGGTCTTCAAAAATGGTATTGAGGTATCTAATATCATTTTTTTCTAAACTGAATAGTTTGTGCGAGAGACACTTCCAAAGTGGTAAAATGTGTGTCCCCCCCCCCCCCCCGTAACTTGTAAACTAAGAGAATGATAAAACTAAAAAAAATATATGATGTACATTTCCATGTAAACTACCACCGAAAATTAGTTTGAACGAGATCGAGTACGTAGTTTTTTTTTAAAACGTCATAAATCGTAAACCGCAATTTACCTTTCATTCAATCAACTGAAATATAAAAAAAAAACATTTATTTTCATAAACATAAACCTTATGCATAAACCGAGAATACCTACAGGTTTGTACGGAACCCTCGGTGCACGAGTCTGAGTCGCACTTGGCCGGTTTTTTTTTATTTTAAGCAAAGATTCGTGTTAACTCCACGAGAACCTACTGCTGACAAATTGCATTGCAACAATAAAACTGTAAAACGGTATTGTGACCGTACTATACTTTTTACTGGAACAATAATATGTATAGCAATAATAGACGAAAAAATTCCTTTCGTATTGTGCCGGACGTAAAGAATAGCATCAACACATTTCTTCTTGAGGGTGTAGTATAAGGCGACTAAGGAACTTACTAGAGATTGGGCAGCAGCGTTCTCTATACATCTTACTACCATATTGTGATCGCCAACTTGCCTGCCAAGCGTGGCGATTATGGCAAACCCCTACTTTGAGGGGGACTTAAGTCAAGCAATTTACGTTTCTCGGCTAAAATGATTATGATGATAGGTAGCCAGTTGGTTACTATTAAAGTTAAGATACATGAAAGAGGCATAGCAAAGAATACTATAAAAAATATTGCGTAAAATTTAACTTTCACAGAGATGGAAACAATAAAATTGTATTAAAAAAATTAAATTAAAAATTTAAAAAACCCCCGACACAAAAACCTAATTTCCCTTTAAAAAGTAAAAAATAATAAAAAATAACTCAATCTTAAAGTACCTAAGAATGTATTAATAATCTATATATTAATACGTGAAGCGAAAACTTTGGATCCCTTTTTACGAAAATTGGGCGGACGGAGGAGTATGAAATTTCGCACACTTATAGTTTATACAGAGAAGAAGTGACGAATGCTAATATTTTTTTAAATTATGCGTAAGAATACATTATTTTCAATAAATAACACGTTACACACACTACTATTCACTACCGTGTATTTAATACACACATGCACAAATCGAGTATATATTTGTTTTTGGTATTATTTGTCTATGCCTTACTGAATGTCAAATATAATTATGGATTACGAAAGTTTATTGTCGAAATCTGTGGTCCAATCGAGAATATCTGTCTTTAATATTTTGTGTCTATAGTCTTGCTGGTGAATATGTCAAGTATAACCATAAGTAATAAATATGACAACATAAAGTAAATGCTGTTCTGTCACCTATCAAAACTGTAATCTTATATAATACTTTGAAATAATCTATATATCTAAATAATGTATTAATACGTGAAGCAAAAACTTTGCACATCGTTGTACAAACATTGTGCGAACGGCGGTGTATGAAATTTGGCACATTTAAAGTTTATTTGGAGAAATAGTGCTGAAAACTAATATTTGTATATATTAACGAGTAATGGTCGAGTTTCGACCTCTGGGCGACCACTAGTTCAAAAAAATACGCCGCGTTGGGGGACCGCTTCAAACCTAACAATTTAATTACCAATAGTCTTACTACCTAACTAAGCAGTCAACGACGTCTGCACTCGCCGAGCGGTCCCCCAACGCGACGTTTTTTTTTGAATTATTAATACATTCTTAGGTACTTTAAGATTGAGTTATTTTTTATTATTTTTTACTTTTTAAAGGGAAATTAGGTTTTTGTGTCGGGGGTTTTTTAAATTTTTAATTTAATTTTTTATTTTGTACTTTTTATAGGTATATACTTAATATAATGTAGAATCAAACGAAGCTAAGAACACTCTCGATTAATTCATCAATATTCTCTTTCAGTGCGCTTTCATTTGAGACCCCACTCGAGTATATTTGCTGACATTCGGTTACTCTTCCCCACTTTCCCCCCCACAACTTTTAAACGGCTCAACCGATTTTCATCAAACATGTCTAAGAACACTCGCAGATAAGTCACCTTTAATACATATTTTTTTTTATTGAAATCGCATCATCCGTTCAGGAGCTATGATGCCACAGACAGACAGACAGACAGACAGACACGTCAAACTTATAACACCCCTCTTTTTGCGTCGGGGGTTAAAAATACGCCGCGTTGGGGGACCGCTTCAAACCTAACAATTTAATTACCAATAGTCTTACTACCTAACTAAGCAGTCAACGACGTCTGCACTCGCGGAGCGGTCCCCCAACGCGACGTTTTTTTTTTGAATTATTAATACATTCTTAGGTACTTTAAGATTGAGTTATTTTTTATTATTTTTTACTTTTTAAAGGGAAATTAGGTTTTTGTGTCGGGGGTTTTTTAAATTTTTAATTTAATTTTTTATTTTGTACTTTTTATAGGTATATACTTAATATAATGTAGAATCAAACGAAGCTAAGAACACTCTCGATTAATTCATCAATATTCTCTTTCAGTGCGCTTTCATTTGAGACCCCACTCGAGTATATTTGCTGACATTCGGTTACTCTTCCCCACTTTCCCCCCCACAACTTTTAAACGGCTCAACCGATTTTCATCAAACATGTCTAAGAACACTCGCAGATAAGTCACCTTTAATACATATTTTTTTTTATTGAAATCGCATCATCCGTTCAGGAGCTATGATGCCACAGATAGACAGACAGACAGACAGACACGTCAAACTTATAACACCCCTCTTTTTGCGTCGGGGGTTAAAAATACGCCGCGTTGGGGGACCGCTTCAAACCTAACAATTTAATTACCAATAGTCTTACTACCTAACTAAGCAGTCAACGACGTCTGCACTCGCGGAGCGGTCCCCCAACGCGACGTTTTTTTTTTGAATTATTAATACATTCTTAGGTACTTTAAGATTGAGTTATTTTTTATTATTTTTTACTTTTTAAAGGGAAATTAGGTTTTTGTGTCGGGGGTTTTTTAAATTTTTAATTTAATTTTTTATTTTGTACTTTTTATAGGTATATACTTAATATAATGTAGAATCAAACGAAGCTAAGAACACTCTCGATTAATTCATCAATATTCTCTTTCAGTGCGCTTTCATTTGAGACCCCACTCGAGTATATTTGCTGACATTCGGTTACTCTTCCCCACTTTCCCCCCCACAACTTTTAAACGGCTCAACCGATTTTCATCAAACATGTCTAAGAACACTCGCAGATAAGTCACCTTTAATACATATTTTTTTTTATGAAATCGCATCATCCGTTCAGGAGCTATGATGCCACAGACAGACAGACAGACAGACAGACACGTCAAACTTATAACACCCCTCTTTTTGCGTCGGGGGTTAAAAAGATGTTGACTAATAAACTAAGAAATATCTGGATGACCGAGCTTTGCTCGGTATTTTTTTGATAAATTGTGTTTAAAATAATAAGTTTATGTTCAAGTTGATTATCGATAAAGTTGATAATTGAAAACACGAATAAAACGACATTGTACAAAAATGAGTCCTAGCTAGATAGATTTATCGCCCCCGAAACCCACTGTATACTAAATTTCATGAAAATCGTTGGAGCCGTTTCCGAGATTCAGATTATATATGTATATACAAGAACTGCTCGTTTAAAGATATAAGATAAAGGACATGACCAGTGGCCTTAATAGTGCCTGCCTAGGTGTAAAAATCAATGTGCAGCAAATATTGTTTTATTTTTGCAGTCGCTGTAATTTATCGTTTACAGACAAAAAAGTTTCATGAGTTTAAAAGGTAAGGAATATGAGAAAAATAAAGAAAAGTCTTCGATAAATAATTCTGTTTTTCGATATGAGATGGCGCTAAGCGTTGTGGTTATGCAGTCTAAGAATGTTTTTTTATTATTTGAGACGCCATCGAGTCACTATTGTTTTTTTTATCATCCAGGGTCCCAGGACCCGTAAACTCATTTGAGCATACTACACAATCTACAATCAAGCATCTTATCTGAAAATCATCATGGGAAATAAGGGGTAGTAATGGGCTGTCTGCAGAAATCAAATAGAAACGCAGTCCTCTGACTGAGAGTCCACACCCAGGACACACCATTATATGGCCTAGCAATCTCTCATTATCAGCCTCTTCGGTATTCAATAAGTTGAAACAGGGGTGACAAAATACGCATCTAATCGGGTTTTTAAGAAGTCATTTCGTATAGAATAGTAATGGTCGTTAAAACAGAATGCAATAATCGCACAGTATATACAACGAACGCGTAAACACAACGTGGGTCGGGAACTGCAATGAATCGTGAAGATCGCATGAGCAACTAGGGATTGTGAATGGCGATCTGAGATCGATAAATCGATTATTTGTGGCTTCTCAAACCTTACACGCTAACACCGAAATCAGTTGTTTATATTGAATAACAGTGCTGTAGCAGCAATGGTGGTGACAGTGGTAACGACCTCCGAGTTGTAGGTGGTAGGTTCGAACCCAAACAGGCGCTTTAGTTTGTGTAAATTATTTCATCACCACAAGAAATATATTGTGTGGAAACCGGTATATACTAAAACCAAAAATCGAAGACGTGTGGCATACATATACCAAACTGAACTGGGTCGTCGTGGTGGATTACGGCCCAATCCCTCTCTTGAAAATATGCCTGTGTTCCAACTGGAGGAACAGTATGCTGTCTATGATGATTAGGATGAACAAGTCAACTGTAGAACCATATTTTTCAATCAATCACTTTACTACAGAAACAGAACTGATATTACGCACTAAAACAAAATAAAAAGCATACTACTAATAGTGAAAACCTCACTTTTATATAACTACAAATAAATCTATACTTATTGTTAATTTAAGACAGTTAAAAACGGTAAAATTAAATATTAATTTAGTAAACAATCTATTTAAATCTCGATTTTAGTGAACCGATTTTTCATACTTCGAATAATCGATTTTCTGACAAAAATATTGCTTCCTCTTTGCTCCTTACACAGGTGTCCGTCACTAATATCAGATGGACTGTCAAATATATTTCTTTGACAATGCATCTGACATAAAATGTTATTACACTCCTTTACACGCAGTGATTGTCTAAAAAAGGTGGTGTTTGATCTTAGAATTATCATGAAATCAACACGTGTCTATGAAATCCTAGCCTTACGTGCAGGCATGTCAAATAAAATCAATAATTATACACAAAACATATGTATTCCTAGGCAATAAAATTCACGTAATTGACATAATAACTTTATTATTTCCATAATATAAGTAGGTTGCTATGGTAACGAGATTATTATATGTAGATACAACGGAATATGCAACGGAACTTCAAAGTCAGGAAATGTATTTATAAGAATAGCAGGAAGCATTTAACATAGTGTTTATTCAGGCATTTTATCCTTGCCTTAAGCTGGATTAATATACCCATGATAAATACAACCTTAATTTTTAAAATCATAGTATAAAACTGTAATTCTGCACAAGTCCCCATACTCGAAGGCTATTTCTGGTCAAGTCCTTTGGCACCTAGCTTCTGACGTTTCATAATTGCCCTTGTAGGTTTATGTGAAATAAAAATATTTTGATTTGATTTGAAACTTACTATAAACAACATCATGTAGTCGCAGTCAATATATGTCATTATTCTTAAATTTTATTAGATGTCTCCGACTGCAAGAGATTGTTAATAAAGTTATAGTGAAAATGATTGTTTATGGAAAGAGTTATGCTTGGAGTATCTCTGAGGGATAGAATACGGAATGAGGTGATCCGGCAGAGAACCGAAGTGGTCAACATAGCTTATAGAATTAGCAAGCTAAAGTGATAATGGGCTGGCCACATTAGCCGTAGAATCGATGACCGTTGGGGTCGGCGTGTTGGACTTGAGTGGAGTTCGCGAATCAGCAAACGTACGGTAGGACGCCCTCAGGCTAGGTGGAGCGACGATCTTCGCAGGGTGGCTGGTAGCAGCTGGATGAGAGTTGCCAAGAACTGAACTGAATGGCGTGCAATTAGAGAGGCCTATGTCCAGCAGTGGACTGCTATAGATGATGATGGTGGTTGAAAACCGAGCTTCAATCATTATAGGTCCTAAATGGTCATATGAAATGTAACACGATTAGAGAATCCTAATGATTAAAAAGCCCTATTTAATGATATAGACTTAACATAGATCGTCGACTATATATGTTTTTTGTTTCACATATGGCGTATGGTAGTCGCCATAAAAAATTTGATAACTGTCGTTTCTTTAATAATACTCACAAGATTAAGCCAAAACAATTCGCGTAATAATTTTAAAAATCGGCCCACGCGTTTTTTGTGTAAAGAACCACAAAACAACAAACACACATACATACATAGGCTGATAAACACAATACCTTCTTTTGCGTCATACAGCCGTGTAAGAACACGAGACTATGAAAAATTTGGGAGAAGAGAGATACACGAATACAAAAACATTTACAGAAGCCAAAAATTCAGTAGTACAAAAGCGAACACCAAACGGATATTAAAGTAACCCAATCCACTAAGTACGTCGAATCAATCCCGTAGTTTCTACGAAACCAATAACAACCCAGAACTAAAAGATACCCGACAATCTCCGAAAACATTGTCCGTTGAAATCCTAAAAATATATCTTCAACAAAACTACTTATCCTTAACAGAACCTCTATCGAGGAAACAATCTGGCCAAGCATCAAGCTGGGTGACGTAACGTCAAAACGTCGCCCGTCTGTCCTGTGTAGACGAAGGACCGAAATATCAGGCAATAGATACATCGGGGTGGAAGATTTTGTAACCAACTATACAGTCAACAAAAAAAGGGCTTGTAGCTAAATTATAACAGCCGACGGGTCGATTGAAGGTTACACTACGCTGGTGATGGTCGATTTTTGAATGGGTGACCATTCATTCCAATTGAGACCTCTTCGTTCTTCTTCCAGGCTGTCATTAGTAGATCTAAAACATTGATTACGAGACCAGTCTTATCAATGGTTATCGTGTTACCTAGCAACTAGCTTATGGAGGTCTGATAGCTCCATGTAAAATACTGGTATTTTATTGCATCCAATTACTGGAAACCAACCACAAATACGTTAAGGAAAGGCCAAATTGATGGTACAGTCAAAAAAACATCTTGCGACACATGCGAATTAAATACTAACTTTTAAACACGGGAAGCTCTCAAATAAACAACTTTAAAGCGCATGCCTTACACCCTTTATATATATTTTTAGAGCACACACATTACATACATTTAATTTTTGCCAGAAATAATCTGAATGACTAAAATGAATGGTGGTACAAAAATGAGTTTTACTTAGCTGTCTGAGTGGTGACTTATTTCTTTTGCAGACTATACAGTTTACATGGTGTGGTTTTGTCAGCGCGGTTTGTATTTCTAGAGCAAACAGAAATAGGCGTTCTGTGAATATGAGATGTTGAATGTGATAATACAAGGGGATGCATTAGCTGTGGAACGGTAAATACTTTCACAAACATAAACACCTTAAAAAATTGCTGGGGCATAATCCCACATCCGGCAATTTCTCAAGACAAAATTCTATGACCAGTGCGTGTTACACTCACAATAGGCCTCATTCAAGCTGCAAGTCTCTCTAAAGTCAATAGAGAGAGAGCTATGTTTGGTATTTAGTACGCAATCGAATCAGAAATGGAGAGATCCGTAGGAGAACCAATGTAACGACATAGCCCAAAGATTTGATAAACTTAAGTGGCGGTGGGCAAGTTACATTGCTTGCAGAACAGAAGGCCGATGGGGCTGACAGATTTTCGAGTACCGACCGCGTACTGGAAGACGCAGCGTTGGAAGGCATCCCTCAAGGTGATCCGATAACCGTAAAAAGGCTGCAGAAATTCGCTGTAAATGGCAAATAACTGGTTGAGGAGGTTGTGCTTGTAGGAAACTTATATCCAGCAGTGGACGTTTCTTGGTTGAAATTATAGTGATGATGAAACTTTCCTTTCCAATTAAAGGGGCTTTGCCGTAAGCGCCACGCTTAGCAGGTGGGTTGGCGATCACAGTATGATGGTAACATGCATAGAGACAACATTGCTGCCCATTCTGTAGTGAACGGGAAGAAATTGAATGATGCTATTCTTTACGTCCGGCACAATACAAAGGAAAGTTGTGGTAGTATACTTGTAAGTATACAAATTATTGTTCAAGTAACAAGTTCATAAAACACAGTCACAAGACCGTTATTATTTGAGTATAATAACATCCATATTCAGAATCTATATTCACAAAGACAAGGGAGATTATGCAATAGAGATTCGACGTCAATCTCTTTGTCTAATATTATTAAGATAGTCCTTTGTGTCAGACTTTTACTAAGTTTGTTCTCACAAGGTTGTCTAGATCTAATTTAGACCTAGATTGTCGCACACTTTCTCAAGGTTACAAAAGTAAAGTAAATCAAAAAATCTCAACTAGTCATTTAGAAAATTGGAAAAACTTTAATGTTTTGTTTTGTCATTTATCGTAGATAGGTATTTGTTAAAATGTTTGTGCCTAAAACTGTAACTCAGTGGCTGCTATTCGCTATTTATCTTTAGCAGAGTCCTTCATTGACTTGATGCTATACTAAAGAGACATTAGTAATGAATGCTGCACCAACTAAACATCCATCCATACTAATAATATTATAAATGGGAAAGTGTGTGTGTCTGTTTGTCCGTCTTTCACGGCAAATCGGAGGGACGCATTGACGTGATTTTTTAAGTGTAGATAGTTGAAGGGATGGAAAGTGACATAGGCTATTTTTTTTTTCTTTTTTAGGTGGCTGGGGTGAACTTAGAAAAGCCGTGATTTTCCTATGGACAATTGTATGTAGCATGTTCGTGTGTGTCGAATGCCCAGAATCTTTACATTCTATCCCCAAATGGAAAGACATATAATATCATCTACAGTAGCGTATTAAAATAATATTCTGTTCCGAGTTTTCTTCTATGTTCTAAATCAGGAAAGGGGAACCGTATTATCCCAAATTTAACACGAGCGAAGCCGCGGGCAAAAGCTAGTCCTCTAAATACTTAATTGCCCTTTTCTAACAGAAAACAGACAGCTTGTTTGAAAACTAGTTTATGGGTGAAATTAAAAATACTTGTAAAAGATTATTTGGTAACATTTCAATATTTACCCGCTTCAAAAAGTCAAGTTTTCTCAATAACAAAACATCTCCATTCTATAATCATAACTCAAATATCCTACCATGTATAATATTCGAAAACAGACTCCACCTTAGTGTGTGTTAAAATATTTACATTCTCTAAGCAAACAGAGTTAGTTACTGTCCCTTGGGTACCATTGAATTAAGCTGCGATGCCGTGGGCTACTGCAAGGTATTTATGTACTTCACCTACATGTGTTACGGTTCCGGAGAATTATGGGTTTTGGGATCGAGATACAAAGGAAGTTGGATGAACAAGGCTTGTTAGAACAAGTTCTTGAGGGTTACTTGTCTAAGTGAGGATTTTCCCAATGAAATTGAAAGCGATTAACACTTTTAAGCCGTGATCAAGAGCTGGCAGTGTCCATACCTCCATATCCATAACATAATAAGCCTGTACCGTTCCCACTGTTGGGACACAGGCCTCTCGGTGAGAGGGAGTGGGCACATCTGGTGGTACATCCACGCGAGCCCAGTGCGGTCACATGTCTTTGAATTTTTCATTCTAGAACATGCTGGTTTCCTCACGATATATTCCTTTACGGTTTTCAGATCAATGGTGATGAAATTATTTACATATATAGTAAAGCGCTTGTCTTAGTTTGAACCCACGACCTCCAACTGCTCAGTGTCCATATTCCACAACTATTTTGACACTGACATTTCTTGAACGCACTAAATTTAAGCTGAATGCGTTCAGTTTCATTTCCCTAAGCTGAAATTAACCACCTAAAAAAGAAGAAGTTCTCAATTCGTCTGTACTTTTGTCTTTTATTTTTGTGTTCTGCGATATCTCCGGAAGGTGTAGATAGATTTCAAAATAATGTTGTCCTAGGTTTGCGTTAGGCGTGGTCCCAAATAAATTTTACTAACTTTACTTTGGTAGTTTATGCGTTAGCTAAGATAATACACATATTTAATTAATTTTTAATGTCTCGATAATATACCAATACTTCCTATACCTACTCGTAACTGTTATTTACATAGCAAGTAGTGGTAATTGTTTTTCTGTGGGGTATCAAGAATTAAAATAGCTGTATATGGGTCAAGAGACCCCACTATTTAAAAACAAACCAAAAAACACAACAAAGTCAAAATAACTTTAACTAAGAGAGTCGGTGTCTTTGAGTTATATATTTTTAGAAGTCGTATGTTTACGTGGTTACGTGAGGTAATTTAACTTTTTTATTGCCATCACGTACTTTTTACGTTTATTTAGACACAAACTAGCAGCAAAACTTTTCATGAATGAAAAACAGGATCTAAAATAATCGTACAACAAAACTAGTAGTAGTTGTACAATCCTCGCTTTTTGTCTGTATACAAAAAGGCCTGAGGTCAACCATAATCAATTGTCATGTTAGTCTCAAAACTAACTATCTAAAACGCCCAACTGATCATCACAAACAATATATGCTCTATCATCATCTCTTTTACTCTCACCACTATGCACATCCACCTATCTCTCTCCCTAAATTTAATCAGGCTACAGCCAAATTAAACGGCAGTATCGTAATGAAATCAAACCTGTGAAACGGGTATATCCACAAATTATTTGATAAAACGCCGAAATCATGCGCTCGTTAATAACAGATGCCCCTTTATGCCAATGATTTATTAGCGGTTTAAATTAGTGACGTCATTATCGGATATGACACGTGTTACAGTAGCAATAGGGTAGATGTCAAAAGCTTTTGATTGTTCGAAATTTGAACTTGTGTGTGTGAGTATGAAACGGTTGTTGACTATAGACAAGGAATAGTTATAGACAAGTCATTAAATAAAATTAAAATGGAGACAAGGACACTCTTATTAGATCCAGTAGTTGAAATAAATGAGATAGAAATGTTTTTATCTATAGATTTGCTTCGCGTACGCAAAATTCTTGTCTGGCACCAGATGCAACCTAACGCTTTTTTTGGAAATGTGTATTTATGCCACGTATTTAATAATGTTATGAATTTTTTGTGACGAAAATAATACCATAGTGCGTGCTTAGTGCTGATGTTCTTCAGAAAGGTAAATCACGTAGTACTTGCAAACGGCGTGTGTGTATGACCAGATGTTACGTTTACGAGGAAACCTTTAATTTACCAAAAAAACCTTTAATTTGGCGTTCTAACATTACAAAAATAGCCATTTACATTGAAGGTTACGAAAATATGTAGGTATATTAAAATTAACTAGTGATCGCCCATTGGTCGAAATTCGACCGTACTTCTTTGAACAGAAATATATTATTAAATGAAAAAAACATATATAATAAAAAAATATAGTTATATTTGACATTTTGTAACACTATAGATAAATAATATTAAAAACAAATATTCTCGATATGATCATAGATTTAAAAAATGAAATAGGTTATATATATCTATAAAATTAATTTATTACCTATGGTTATACTTGACATTCAGCAATAGTTAGGGAGCTGGCGAGCAAAATTTCGATTTGATCAGCACACAAGGCAGACGTTATTAATAGTGATAATTATACCCTAAGAAACATCAAGGACCTCGTCTGCCACCATGGTGGCGCTGCGTTGTAAATTTACAGCGTTTCAACAATGTTTAAAAAAAAAAGGTGTGCTATATTATGCACACACGTCTGCCTCTGGAGTTGATGATCACAGTCATCCTGGAAACACAAAGAATCGAAAAGGCAGACATCCAGGGCTCTGATTTTTGTAGTATTCATTTTTTACATTTATTTTTATGATTAAAAAAACTGTATATGAAGTGCACACTTGGCAGATTTGAATTGTTCGATTAAAAACAATGAGAAGAACCACGGAAAAATAGTCTGCCAACATGTTGCCAGTGCTCCAAAAATGTGAAAAAGGTGTGCTATATTATGCGCATACGTCTACCTCTTGGACTGATATTTGAATTCCTTATGAAAACCAAGAAAATCGATGAGGCAGACGTTCAGGCCCCTGATATTCCAAAGGCGTCTAATTTGATTTTTTTTTTCAACCCGACGCTCGCGCCAAACCAAGCAGTTATAAAATATCCTCATAGTTC
Source organism: Aporophyla lueneburgensis (assembly GCA_932294355.1). Classification (NCBI taxonomy): domain Eukaryota; kingdom Metazoa; phylum Arthropoda; class Insecta; order Lepidoptera; family Noctuidae; genus Aporophyla; species Aporophyla lueneburgensis. The sequence continues at coordinate 30,582,882 of OW028737.1, read as the reverse complement.
CTTTCGTGGTGTCTCTCTTTTATTTGGGAATATGAGTGAGAACGGTATAACTCAGTTCCGACCTTTTCCGTATTATGAAACTAAATGTACAGAGCGTATATCGATATACATCCTCTCCTTTTATTTTGCACGCTTTTCCTCTCTCTCGCTCTCAGGCACTTTCACACATCTTGGTTCAAAATTTACGTATTTTACACAAAAAAACGTGATTTAAAAAAGTTAAAGACTGTTCCTATCCAGATCCTAATCCTATTCAGATTACAATCAAGCATGCAATTTTAAAAAAAAACTTTCTAATTAAAGTTGTGCATTTCGTTTCTGGTTAGCATTGAGAAAAAATTTGATTGCATAGATTTCAGCTCCAGAAGTTTAATCGTTACCGTGAGTTTAGAGGATAATATTAAACAAAATTATAAGAATAAAACTATAAATAATAACCATAATCCCATTCAATACCCGCTGTCCCTTGATTCCGTGAATTTCAAAAAGTTATACAGCTGAAAATCAGTGAGCAAAGAGTCTGCCACATGTTTTTTCGAATCCACAGAGTCATAGTGAATCGATTGGGCGCAATGAGAACCGCGTGCAAATGACTTAGTAGAGCTTATTTTTTAACATTTTTACAACTCCGTCCTATGATAATGCAGAGTCCTGAATGTCTGCCTCTTCAATTTTCTTCGTTTCCAAGATGATTGTGACCATGAACTCTAGAGGCATGCATGTGCAAATGATTTAAAACCCCGATTTTTTAAGCAACTTCAATCCGCTGTAACGCGAAAACGCAGCGACATAGGACCTTAATTGATTGGACCAAATCGATTCGTAATGATTTAAATTGCGATCCACCTCGACGTGAAACGTGTGCAAATCATACACCGAAATGCTCGCCAGCTCCCTAACTATAAGACTATAGACACAAAATAAAGACAGATATTGTCGATTGGAACATAAACAAAAGAATATCTTTGCATGTGTGTATTGAATACACAGTAATGAATAGTAGTGTATGTAACGTGTTATTTATTGAAAATAATATATTTTTACGCATAATTTTAAAAAAAAATATTATCATTCGTCACTTCTTCTCTGTATAAACTATAAGTGTGCGAAATTTCATACTCCTCCTTCCGCCCAATTTTCGTAAAAAGGGATCCAAAGTTTTCGCTTCACGTATTAATATATAGATAATTAAGAAATTAATTAAGCGCTTGACGTAAATTGACGTAATTTTAGTAGGCAAGTTTTTAATCACGTCTAAACTTGTATGAAGTAATGACAGGCGCTGATTAATTTGACAAGACTAAACTAAAATTTTTCTTTTGTACTCTACTTAATGAAATACAAAGAAAAAGATGCACTGAACTTAAATTTAGTTTAGTTTGTAAACAAGGGAATCGGTACCATTATCCTTCAACGAGGTTCAGATTGTGATTGATTGTGATTACGCAATTTGGGTGCCGGTCGATCTTTACACCCTAATAAAAAACAACGAATATTCATGAAAAAATTAAAACATTTCGGTATGTGGCCTTGGTTTTTTTGGGTTATTGTTTCTTCTATAAAATTACTATCCTAACCGGAGAAAAATTGCTTAAATTTTTGCACCAATTTTTTTGTTGTATTCTCTTATAATGCGACTACGTTATACATACAGCGACTGGCAAAGTCCATTACTATATCATCGCCTTAACAACTAATCTATAGAACTCTATCTCTATGTGGCATTCTCCATATTACATATGTTAAATAATTCTGTCTATTTATCTATGTGAAAGTGTGTGCAAGCTGCCATGTGATAGAAGTATTTTTTGTGTGTGTGTGTTTCAATAGTCCATTGAGAGAATATCACGCAAATTATTATCGGTTGTGGAAACATTAATGTTGTGCAGTGTCAATTAATGATTTTACACTGATTGAAATTATTTGATTTGGCGTTGTTAGTTAATAATTATGAATAAAACTGGTTGTGTTGATAGTAATAAGTTCACGCCCTTTAGTTTTGCATAATGGCTCATTTTGATAATATCTGTCTGCACGATACATACCTAATTATTTATTTATTCTCGCTGAATAGAGCACGTAACAGCTCACTGAATACGTGATCTATTCAGTCTCGAATCTAAGTCTTTATTTAAGACTGAGTCTTATATGTTGCTACGGCTAGTATCTAGATATTACACAAAGGATGGTCAGTGGGACTTCTCATTCATGCACAAAGGGCTCTGGGAGCTCTCTATTCGTGACGACGTCCTGGAATATTCAGCGTAGGTACGCCCAGGGTGAACTGACAACCTTGATGAATCCAGCAGGAATTCGACAGTTTGTTGTGATCATTCATGATTTTGTTTCTGAAAGCAGGTTTGATACAAACACTTTAACACTTCAGACATGTTTTAACACGCTTTTATTAGCTTGGTATATTGTATGGCCGAAACAAACTCAGCCGTCACAGTCTCTTTTAAAGTCTAGACATAATTTTGGTAAGAACATGTGAAAACCATGTACATTGGTGTATAAATGGTATTTTGAGGAAAGAACCACACAGATTGAGTGAACTTGTCCAGTCAGTGCACGCTAGTGAAGTCATATTCAGTTAGTCTTCTTGTCCCCGTGTTATTTTAATATCAATTCTATCTTCGTTATCAGTATGAACTCTCAATCCCAATGTTCCTTATCAAAACTTGGCTTGTATTCTCAATCAAGCAGATGAGTTAGCGTTACAAGGAGATAAATCCGGCACGGTAACACGGCACGCTTCAGTTTTCACTTAACACGGCACAGATAACATCGGATACCATTTCCTGATGCAAGCAGGTGTTCGTGTGGGTTTCCATTGTGACCTTTGTAATTTTTATACGTTTTCTTCATTATTTGTGACTGTTTCGGTAGGAACTGTAATTTGACTAAATGTTGTCATGCTGCTCTTGTAAGAAAATTACTCTTTTAAAACAGAAAACAACAATGTACACTAAAATAAAATTTGGCATTAGATACTCGTTATATTTTAGCTGCCACGGCTTATTTTCGCTCCTAAATTGTTTTAATTTTTTGAGTTTTTATGACGGACTCTTTTACTATGCTCACTTTTTTAAATCGTTCTCACATGACTGTATACTTCAACATGATGAAACTAATCTATACTAATATTATAAAGCTGAAGAGTTCTTTTGTTTGTTTGTTTGATTGAACGCGCTAATCTCAGGAACTACTGGTATGAATTGAAAAATGCTTTTTGTGTTGAGTAGTCTATTTATCGAGAAAGATTATAGGCTATATAACATTACGCTATAACCAAGAGGAGCGGAGCAGTAATGAAAAATGTTGCAAAAACGGGGAAAATTGCATGGGTAGGCGATTCGACGCGACGACCGACGGGAAGGGTCGAGGAAACAAGAAATTTAACGCGGACGAAGTCGCGTGCAGAAGCTAGTTTTACAATATTTTGATTCAAAAGCGTGTCCGTGGAGTTCCTTACCGGTTCCTCTTCATCGGTATCTACTACGCTGTGGAATGGACAACGAACTTCATCTTTCACCATCTTGACAGTTCAAAAGTGCCTTTAATAGATTTATTTAGATATTTGAAATAATTGGTTTGAGTTTAAATAACAATATCTGGATGACCGAGCTTTGCTCGGTATTTTTTGGTAAATTGTGTTTAAAATAATGTTCAAGTTGATTATCGATAAAGTTGGTCATTGAAAACACGAATAAAACGACATTTTACAAAAATGAATCTTAGCCAGATCGATTTATCGCCCCCGAAACCCCCTGTATACTAAATTTCATGAAAATCGTTGGAGCCGTTTCCGAGATTCAGATTATATATATATATATATATACGACGGGAAGGGTCAGGGGAGTAAAAATTTGACGCGGACGAAGTCGCGGGCAGAAGCTAGTGACTGAAAATTAAAATATTCATCAAATCCTATCGTCTGATTTTGATATATACAAGAATTGCTCGTTTAAAGGTATAAGATAAGATGTACACAGCTTTAAACTTGAAATTACCATGCGTTCCATTTATTTCTTTTGTTTTTTGAAATTATCTATTTCATCTGTTCGACATGAAAACTATCTTCTAACCCTGAACTAAATAAGTAACTTTTACTTCTAATTTCATCAGAAATCTCGTGCCGTCAAACAATGGACCCTTCTCCAACCGATGTTAGGAACATCGACACGTAACGAACCCGTCACCGAAGTCGGTTTAATTCCCTCCGAATTTGGGCCCTACACAGTTTTCCTAGTACAGAGGCCTCTACACAGTCCTATTATTTGGATGAAGTTTTAAGAGTTTAATCACGTTCCTACGTAGGTAAGTATCATCAGCATATATCGTTCCCACTGCTGAGATACAGGCCTCCTCTCGGTGAGAGGGAGTGGGCCGTAATCTTCCCCACGGCCCAGTGCGTGTTGGTAGATGCCACAATACGTCTTCAAATATAGGACATGCCAGTTTCCTCACGATGTTTTCTTCCCCATTTTGAGAGCAGTGGTGATGATATTATTTACACAAAGTTAAGCACCTGCCCGGGTTCGAACCCATATCTACAACTCGTAAGCTGGGGCCATTACCGCCTAGCCACCACCGCTCTCAGGTATATATAAATATATACTATCGTGTATATTACGAGTTAGAATAGATTTTTAAAATCCATAATATCAGTCAGCTAATGGCGAGATCAGAATACCAATTTACTAATCAAAAAATAGGTTCATCGGACTGGGATTTTTAATCAGATAAATGTGCGGCCATTAAGTACCTTATATGATATGATTACTAAGATCTAGTAGCATTTGAAATAACATGTGTCTTCGTAATTGATCAAAATCATTACATTACACAGTAACTTTCCAGAGTAGGTAAATAAACTGAACGGGCAGTGACTGTCCATGTTTGTCGAAGGACCGATGGCCAGTGGAGCAGCCAAGTCCTTGAGAGGAGACTGAAAATTGGATTGCGTAGTTTGGGACGCCGCCTCAGCTAGCTGGACCGCAAACCTTTAAAAGATGGCTAGGACAGACGATATACGAAAGGTGGAGGAAAGGAATTTGTGGCGTAGCCTGGGAGAGCCATATATCCAGCAGAGACTTACGACAGGCTGAGTTGATGGATTGAACTATCAGTTACTTATTGATTGACCATATCGTACACAACCCATATCAATCACAGCGTCCCAGAAAATCCCAAAATAGACAAGCCAATTTTCAAAATGCAAACTTTGAACGTACTAACAATATTGACATGATGGAGATCAATGTGACCATACTGACCTAGGTAAGCAGATGTCTTTTTTTTGGTGAGTAATCACCTAATGACGTCTCCCGCTCTAGGGTGGAGCGGAAGGACGTGTCAGATTTTTATGACTAAAACCCACCCGTGCTCCTTCAGTTGCCCATATGCCAGGGCCACGGTAACTCTTTCGAACAGATCTCGCGACCCTGATGGGCATCGGTCTTAGCAGACCCCTTCAATACTGCTGACATCTCTTTGAGGCTAAGCAGATGTCTTCAAAATATGTTCGTCTTAAAAAAGCTTCGTGAGCAGGACGAACAATAAATGTTACTGTACTCTAGTTCATTATTTGTAACATTTAACTAAGATGAAATAAGGGATGGCAGAGAGATCGACGCGTAAACTGTTATCAAGAATTTAGCACATGATTTTAGACTAGAAAGCTAGCTTACATTTTTTTTTGTCGGTAACAAAAAAACTGCTGTTTCATAGAAAACTGCAAAATTTGGAACAGCAATAATTTTTTCATCACGCCAGTTTTCCTCCAAAGGTTGGGCGAGAGGTATACCTTTATTACACAACTTTCGCTTGTTTTGTTGAAGTCCAATAGTAAATCAACTTACCTTATATCACCGGATACAAAAAAAAAACATCTCATGCGCCAGTTTTAATATCTCAGATACACCCGAAAATAGACAAGCCAGTTTTCGTAACAAAAACTTTTAGAACACGCTAGTCTGCAAAGTCAGACACGTCGATATTCAGAAATACTTCTTAGTACAATGTTAAATGACAAAGTCAGAACAGAAGAACATTTATCCTTCAGAAAACTTTCAGCTGTAGACAGGGGTGATTGATTTATTAGCTACCCTCACTTATATTAGTTTTTTGTTAGTTCAACTTACAAGGTCTTCCATATTTTCTTTGTTCTATTCAAAGTTTATAGGCCTAGTTAATAAAGTTTTGGTAAAAAATAGATCATAGTGTAATAAAAAGTTTCCTTTGTTTTTGTAGAGCTGATAAAAATATTTTTGCAGTGTAATGTAGTGAACCTCAAAATTGATTGACTTCATCAGAGCTGAATGCCACTAGAATGTCTCAAAGCTACAAGATCTGTTTGTCTTTGTGTAAGCACGAAAGTTTCAACCATAGTGTAGTTTTAATTAACTGGGAATTGTTGTCAAATATGAGATCCTGCCTGGGTTGCGCGATTTGTTTGAAAGAGTTACCGTGGCGCGCGCGGGTTGCGGTAACTCTTTCGAACAAATCTCGCGACCCTGGCAGGTCATTGGCTAAACAATTAATTGCCCTGATTGTTACCCTCATCATCAGCCTGCAGCAATCCATAGCAGAACATAGCCCTCTCCAATTGCACTCCATTCAGCACGATTCTCGGCCACTCTCATTCAGCCGCTACCAGCCATCCTAGAAAGTTTATCGCTCCACCTAGTCTGATGGCGTCTTACTTAACGTTTCCCAATTCACGTTCTCCACTCAAGATCATGTCTACCCCAATGATCATCGGTTAATATGGCCGGCCCATTGCCACTTCAGCTTGCTTAGTCCTCGATAGTACAACCAAAAATCTATGTATAAACATGCATAGTACTCACAGTTAGTTTCGTCAAACAAAATAAATCCGTTACCATAGGGACAAGAATAAACATTAGCTCTATTTACTTTCACTAAACTCAACATCACTTCCCGGAATACTCAAACCTCCATAGTTACATACATACCACATTAGTGGTCCTACCGTGGGCTTCTTTCTGGGAAGTATATAGTTACTAAGCAGGCAAACAATCAATCTATCGTGGTGCTATTAGATTTCAGAGCGTGTTGTCAGGAAATTTGATTTATTTGTTTATGTTATTTTTCGGAAAAGGGACGGCTGATAGTTTTGTCCCAATTCTTTCTTACACGACCCCGCGACGCAAAGGAGCGTAATGTGTTTATCAACCCATATTTATGTAAATAATTTGTAAGAAAACTTTATAAGTGCAACCATTATAATATATTGTTTATGCCTCTGTGATGCTTTCGAGCAATGCGCCGATTTTGAAGATTCTTACGTCAAAAGATTTGACTTAATCTTGTAAGAGAGAGTAAATAAAAAAAAACCCGTCTGCGTATATTTAAAGATGAAAACAAGCAAATTTTATTTCAAGAGGTTGATTTAATTTAACCTAATCATACTGGACTGCTTCGTTGGTCTAGTGGTAGCAGGCGCTACTGCTGAGCTTGAGGTCCTGGGTTCGATTCCCAGGTCGGGCGAAGTTCGCCAGGTCAGGGCAGGTCGGGTTTTTCCATCTGAAATTTCTCAGTAGCAGCCCGGAGTCTGGATTTGTGCCCGGTTGGTGGCAATAGGGTCGCCCCCTATTACATGGGACTTAAACATAACAGGCGACATTGTGGGTGTATTATAAGTACACCTCTGCCCAACCCTTCGGGTAAACAAGGCGTAATTTTATATTATGTTATGTTAATCATACTGTAAACAATGTCACTAAACTTGACTAAGTTTAAAAGTCAACCTCTTAAAATAAAATTTTCTTAATTCCATCTTTTTATTTCAATGTCAATCATTTTACAAACAGTCTGTTTGTCCCGATATTATTGACGCTGACTGTACCACCTTACTAGCGACTTATCAAAATATTGAGATTTCCTTATATTATGTAAGTTTGATGGTAATATACATATATACATTACCCACCCGGAATAAATTTCCAAAATTATGGTCAAAACCGCTCCAAAATCATTTGTATAGTTAAGAAAGAAGAACTTGGTCGCATTGACATACAGGAAATAATATGTCATCATATGCCTAGCTTTATCCCATCTACATTGGGGTCGGCTGCCAATCAGATCAGATACAGTTTACCAGTATTTCATACTAGCTTCTGCCCGCGACTTCGTCCGCGTTAAATTTCTTGTTCCCCCGACCCTTCCCGTCGCATCGAATCGCCTACCCGTGCGATTTTCCCCGTTTTTGCAACATTTTTTATTACTGCTCCGCTCCTCTTAGTTGTAGCGTAATGTTATATAGCTTATAGCCTTTCTCGATAAATAGGCTACCCAACACAAAAAGATTTTTTCAATTCGGACCAGTAGTTCCTGAGATTAGCGCGTTCAATCAAACAAACTAACAAACAAACTCTTCAGCTTTATAATATTAAAGTACTAGCTTTTGCCAGTGGCTTCGCCCGCGTGGAGGTCGGTAATTATCCCGCGGAAACATACTACCGGGATAAAAAGTAGACCTATGTCCTTTCTCAGGATCTAAACTATCTGTGTACCAAATTTCATTTTAATCGGTTCAGTAGTTTTAGCAGGAAAGCGAGACAGGCAGACAGACAGACAGAGTTACTTTTGCATTTATAATATTATATATAATATATATTGATATATATATAAATATATAATATATATATATATAGTGTGGATTTTTTTTTTTTGGATGGGAAATCATCAAATGACTTCTCCCGCTCTGGGCGGAGCGGGAGGGCGTGTCAGACTTTTACTGACTAAAACCCACCCGTGTTCCATCAGTTGCCCATGTGCCAGGGTCATGGTATCTCTTTCGAACAATCACGCGACCCCGGCAGGCATCGGTCCTAGTAGACCCCTACACTGCTGCTGACATCCCTTTGAGGCGCGCGTGGAACACTACGCGCCGTCGACCCGAGCCTGGTCCTTACCGGGCGGCGAGCTACCCATTGCTCGCCACCCGCAAGCTCGCGCCTGCGGTGGCCGGGAGTCCGCTATCGACTCCCGACGCCCGGGGCGTCTCCTCCTGCGGCGGCTAGGTACGTGAGGGCGCAGTGACTGCCACTCCCTCACGCGCCCCGCCTCCTCCTTCGCGAGCATTACTGCTTCGCAGAAGGAGGTGACGGCTTCCCATTCCCTCTCGCTCCGTACCATGGCTCGCACCAGGGCCGGACGCGAGAGGTCGCCGCCGCTGATCGCCTCCACGAGGACACGGCGGTGCTCCGCCCAGGCAGGGCACTCCCCCACAGTATGCTCCACCGTGGTGTGGATAGATTTGGTGAAGCGTATGTGTTTGTGTGGTGTGTGGGTATTTGTTAAGTTATAAATATTTTGTTACCCATTAGAGAGCATGGAGCAGTACCTACCTCCATGTAGGTTTTGGTGGTCAGCTGGGTAGTAACCCATCTGACCACCAAAACCTAGTACCGGGTAATACGATATCCCTTAGTAGGACTGGTTGTCAGATTTATGTACATCAGACGACCCGTAACGATTGTCAAAGATCCAGCCGGGACCAACAGCGTAACGTGCTTTCCAAGGGACAGAGGGGTCATGCCATATGAGGATAGTCACCCGTCCACAGACCAACCGGATTGATTGACCCCGTGCTGACCCGGCTGTTATTACTTACTGTCAAGCCCCTCCCCTTCTAATATGCATAAATAAAGATACAGAATTTGTTGGCAGCTAAATTGGGAGTGATCTAGTTCACAGATAGTTCTTCAATTTACCTTTCGTTACATATTTTTAGTTCGAAAAATCACCAATATAGTGAAATCGTTACGCCGATCGGGGCTCGTTTGCCAATTCAAACTGAATTCAAATAGTTTGTCACTTAAGGGGGAGATTTGCCTACTGTTTTTATTTGCTGGGATAAGGTTCAGAGACTAAGTTGAAATAAGATCAATTCTACTGTTAGGCTTTCCCTCGAGAACTTCAAACAAAAGACCATGGTGGATATTACCATAAACTTTACACTAGATAAATTGGTACCGAAGTTCGTTGTTCTAGATTTAGTTCTTGATACTTCGTTTTTAGGGTTTTGCACCCAAGGGGTGCCAAGGGAACCCTATTACTAAGCCTCGGCTATCGGTCCATCCGTTCGTCTGTCCGACTGTCATTCAGCGAGCTATATCACATGAAGCGTAATAGATAGTTATTTGAAATGTTGCAGAATCAACTAATCGTAAAAATAAAATAATGTTATAAACTAAAAGGAGTCCTATACAAGAAACGTGTTTATTTGTAACTAGCTTCTGCCCGCGACTTCGTCCGCGTCAAATTTTTGCTCCCCTGACCCTTCCCGTCGCATCGATTTGCCTGCTAGTTTTCGTCCATTTTTCGTTGCTGCTCGCTCCTTTTGAGTTATAGTGAGTCAACCTTAAAAGATAGACATATACTCTTGCGGACTTTTTTTTAGAACTTTTTAAAAGGAACAATTCCGTCATACATGATTTTTGCGTTACTTTAACCATTTACGCAGCGCACGCAACGAAAACTCTCAAAAGGAATAAATTTTCCCCATTTTTGCAACATTTTTCATTACTGCTCCGCTCCTCTTAGGTGTAGCGTGATGTTATATAGCCTATAGCCTCCCTCGATAAATAGGCTACCTAACACAAAAAAAAAAATCTATTCGGACCAGTAGTTCCTGAGATTAGCGCGTTCAATCAAACAAACAAACAAACAAACTCTTCAGCTTTATAATATTAGTATAGATATATTATATATTATAATATTATATATTAAAGTATAGATATGTAGTGTTAAATATTGTACGGTGATACAGAACCTCTCGTGTGTGAGTCCGATTCGTCTTAGCCCATCTCTCTTATGTCAAATAGGTCCTGGTGTTTACATTAGTAATAATTTACCGTAATACGTATTTGGATACCACCCAAAAATTTATTTAGTTATTCAAACTCCCTAACACCAATTTGCATTGACCAGCTGTGATCGCTCTTAGATGTTATCTATGATGGCATTTATCTGATAAGATTATCTAACTGCTGATGTATCAACGAATTGCACTTGTGTATCCTTTTTCTCTATACATATACCTGCAGATATCCATGGGCATCAGGCAAGCCGTCGGCCTTGTTTGCCATCCAATAATATAACAAAATCTTACCACTAGACACTACCTTTAAATAATGATTTCCTTGCCCCCACCATGCCCTTAACGCGGTCTGTCTGATTTCAATATCGGCTCGCACACCGCAACAAGTTGCGATCTCCGAACCTCGATAATTGGACTTTTTACGGGCGAGGCTGTTCGTGTAACTTTACTTTGGCCGAATAATTGCCCACATTTTATTTTTATTTTGGCTTTTGGCTACTGAGGTTTGATTTGAGGGCAATGGACGGTATCGTTGCCCATTTTAAAATCAACCTTTTTTTGCGCTAATATTAAATGCTAAAAGGTTATAAGTTCTTTATTTCGAAAATTCGTCAAATGAAAAGTATGCAAGATGAAAAAGTGAAAAAACAAACTTCCGAAGTACTATTTTCGGGAGTTTTCCTTCATTTTTTTTTTTACCAAATGTACTTATTTTGGTTCACACTGAAACGTGGTCCACTTGGAAGTCTAAAACCCTAGTCAGAAGTTGTAAGCTGAACGTCGTAATGTGAAGCTACCTCGACGGAACAGAGTAGGTAGTGGATGTGGAGCTATTGCACAAACCATTTTCCACCTCCTTCTTTCTTGCACACTGTGCCCCAATACATGCAGCCAAGGTAATCTCTGTGCTGCCGCAGATAAGGCCGTAGAAATGGCAAAGATTTGGGCCAACAAAATATATTATTTGTAGTGCCAACGATACAAAGAAGTCCAAGATTAAAACGTGTTCTTGACTATGATTGCTTTGATCTTTATGTTATTACGTAACTTAACTCATCTAGAACCTTTGTTAATAAATCAATAACAAGATGCAGCATGCCTACAATACAATAACAAACAAAAAAGTCTCCTATAATAATAGTTCTAAGAGAAATTGGGTCAATGCTCACATTTGGTCACATACACGCGATTCCCAACTAATGCTGACATACTTATATATGAGCCAAATTTGACACGTTTATGTGAAATAGTTTTTGAGTTATGAGGGAGTCAAAAGTGGCTCCAAATGGTTCGTGTAATATTACACACGGTGCTGCTCGCCAGTTCTGTTACTTGAACTAGGCTTGACACGCTGCCGCGTGTCTAGATGCTTATGGATTTCAATGGTTTAAAGTTCCTACCTAAGTACAATAGCCAAGAACCTGTATGGAGAGGATCTATGTAAAGAAACAAGTTTGTGCCAACACACTTACCTACTCTTCTGGGGATTCTTAGCACCCCTTGCCTCACCATGGCCTTGACTGCTAACACAACCAAGGGTAGGTGGGCAATCGATTGCGGACTCCCGGCCACCGTAGGCGCTAGCTTACGGGTGGCGAGCAATGGGTAGCTCGCCGCCCGGTAAGGACCAAGCTCGGGTCGACGGCGCGCAGTGTTCCACGCGCGCTTCAAAGAGATGTCAGCAGCAGTGTAGGGGTCTACTAGGACCGATGCCTGCCGGGGGTCGCGTGATTGTTCGAAAGAGATACCGTGACCCTGGCACATGGGCAACTGATGGAACACGGGTGGGTTTTAGTCAGTAAAAGTCTGACACGCCCTCCCGCTCCGCCCAGAGCGGGAGAAGTCATTTGATGATTTCCAATCCCGAAAAAAAAAAAAAAGGTTAGGTGGGCAATAGGGAAAAATTTATACAAAACGCTGCTGTCCGTTCTCTTGTAAGTCCTTAAGTCGTCTTTATGGTTCCTTATGTCTAGCAATACATGGACAGGAGACACAGTGAAGGTCTAAGTCCAGCTATGAATGTATTTTGGCTAAATTGATGATGATGATGATGACCTGCTTAGGGATTGTGTATTTTGTTAGAATAAAAAAAGCCAATAAATATTCCTTTCAAATTCTTACCTTACTTATCTAAGAAGACGCCAGTGTCTCTCAGTTGAACAGCCCTATAATTAATTATACGATCATATAAACAATTAACTTCACATGCCTGCATCAAATTCCCACGCACAGCATAGTTTACATAACTCCACGCACACGAGTATATACCGAATGTAAATATATAACAATATTCATACAATATGGATCGCTTTGAGTAGGCATGTCCTATTAGTAACGGAGTACTGAGCATTTCGCAGATGACTTGTTCCACCATTTTTGATAGCTGATCAGGGATTAGCCTGACTTCTGCCCGATTACGTTCTTACAAGGTAATTGATTGAGTTTTGTAGATAGGACAGATTAAAAGAAATGCAGAAAGAAAAAGGATAGAAGAAAACGGAGCAGAAAGAAGAATTAGCATTTATCAACAGAAATATGCTACCAGGCTTCAATATACCGGGTGACTTTTTTAAACGTCTTGAAAAAAAATAGGTGAACGGAGTAGAAGCCTTTGGCAATTTTTTTTTTTTATTATTTTTATTTTTGAATAACATGTAATGAAATTGATCTAGCAATAAATACTACACATTTAAAGTAACATTTTCATACTAGAACAAAAAAAACAGAAATATCTTTATTACATATTATAAAATAAAGTCACTTCGCTGTCTGTCTGTCCCTATGTATGCTTATATCTTTAAAACTACGCAACGGATTTTGATGCGGGTTTTTTTAATAGATAGAGTGATTCAAGAGGAAGGTTTATATTTATATAACATGCATAATATAATAAAGAAACGCTGATAATTTTAGAGGTTTCTAATGTGATGTCATAAATAAACACATTTTTTTGCGCTTACATTGCGAACGCTGGCTGAACCCTACGAAATAGCTCAAAATAATGTACTACAGTATTGTACACCTTAAAAAGTTCTACAAAAAAGTCCGCGGTGGCATATGTCTAACTCTTAGGGATAACCCATAATAACCATTTTTATCCTTTACTTTTTACGAGAAATAATGGCTTATTTATGAATGCGATTTTAAGCAATACAGCATTAATCCTTATGCAATTAAGTACCTTAAATAAATTGTGCATTTCATGTAGATCAAAATTGCTCTTTACAGCATATCATTAAAATTAATATTTTAGAAGATATCACTGATTATAATAAAATCGCCGCAGAGCGGCTAGCGGGCCTTCCCGCGTCCGGCCGTCCCGGTTGGTAGCGGTCGGGTAATTCATATTACTTGGGCTTCATAGTAAATGCGAATATCATGTGTGTACGAAGTACTCAAAATAAACCTAATTGTATTATTCCAAGTAAGAGACCGAGAAATATTGCTTAGATGTTTAGATTTTTGGATGGATTTGGATTTTTGGTTATCCTGGATACTTACCATATACATAGGATACTTTATCCCGGTAGTAGGTTTCCGAGTGATATTTTCCGAAAGCTATACAGGCGAAGCCACTGGCAAAAGTATCTACTATTCTTATAACTATGTTTAATTTGGTGTCTGGTAAATAATTGAGTGTCTGTATAGGTAGAATAGGAGCGTTAAGAAAAACCAGTAAGACTTATATTCAATTTAAATCCAGCCCTATGTCGCAGTCTTCTTACTCTGAATACTATTAGTTTTATTTCAAGTACATCAAACACACATGATATGTAAGGATCGTAGCAGGTGGCGTTCCTTAGTTTCTGCCTACCCCCATGGGAAAAAGGCGTAATTTTATGTACCTATGTATAACATGGATTAATACATTCTTACCGCGGTAGTACGTCCTCTTGCGATAATTTCCGACATACACGCGGGCGAAGCCGCGGGCAAAAGCTAGTGAAAAAATAAAATAAAAAGAAACTCAAATCATTCGCACCCTACTCAATGCGCGGCATGTATCAATGATTTTGTAGCGCGGTCCTACCCTTTGCAGCCGACCGATAGGCGGCCTCATTGATCTTTCGCAGGCGCACGAGCCGCACACGCATCCCCGTCAGCCCGCGTCCCGCGCTCCTTTAGTCACCTGCGATGAATCTGAAGGCCTTCCTGCCTTGTATTCTAGTTACACAACACACCGTATGAAGGTCGAGGCGGTAAAAAATGTCATTCGGTATTATGTACCTCATAATCTGCCATTCATTATAACCGGATATAGCGGAATACCAATATAATACATGGAACGACCGCCAATCTGACCTCCACAACCTAGCTACTGGGTAATACGATATCCCTTGGTAAGTCTGGTTGTCACACTTTAGCGGGCTTCGAACGAACCGTAACGACTGTCGCAGATCTACGACGGACAACCGGGCTCAGCGGCTTAACGTGCTTTCCGAGGTACGGTGGGGTCTCCGAACAATTCCGTCATACATGATTTTTGCGTTACTTTAACCATTTACGCAGCGCACGCAACGAAAACTCTCAAAAGGAATAAATTTTCCCCATTTTTGCAACATTTTTCATTACTGCTCCGCTCCTCTTAGGTGTAGCGTGATGTTATATAGCCTATAGCCTCCCTCGATAAATAGGCTACCTAACACAAAAAAAAAAATCTATTCGGACCAGTAGTTCCTGAGATTAGCGCGTTCAATCAAACAAACAAACAAACAAACTCTTCAGCTTTATAATATTAGTATAGATATATTATATATTATAATATTATATATTAAAGTATAGATATGTAGTGTTAAATATTGTACGGTGATACAGAACCTCTCGTGTGTGAGTCCGATTCGTCTTAGCCCATCTCTCTTATGTCAAATAGGTCCTGGTGTTTACATTAGTAATAATTTACCGTAATACGTATTTGGATACCACCCAAAAATTTATTTAGTTATTCAAACTCCCTAACACCAATTTGCATTGACCAGCTGTGATCGCTCTTAGATGTTATCTATGATGGCATTTATCTGATAAGATTATCTAACTGCTGATGTATCAACGAATTGCACTTGTGTATCCTTTTTCTCTATACATATACCTGCAGATATCCATGGGCATCAGGCAAGCCGTCGGCCTTGTTTGCCATCCAATAATATAACAAAATCTTACCACTAGACACTACCTTTAAATAATGATTTCCTTGCCCCCACCATGCCCTTAACGCGGTCTGTCTGATTTCAATATCGGCTCGCACACCGCAACAAGTTGCGATCTCCGAACCTCGATAATTGGACTTTTTACGGGCGAGGCTGTTCGTGTAACTTTACTTTGGCCGAATAATTGCCCACATTTTATTTTTATTTTGGCTTTTGGCTACTGAGGTTTGATTTGAGGGCAATGGACGGTATCGTTGCCCATTTTAAAATCAACCTTTTTTTGCGCTAATATTAAATGCTAAAAGGTTATAAGTTCTTTATTTCGAAAATTCGTCAAATGAAAAGTATGCAAGATGAAAAAGTGAAAAAACAAACTTCCGAAGTACTATTTTCGGGAGTTTTCCTTCATTTTTTTTTTTACCAAATGTACTTATTTTGGTTCACACTGAAACGTGGTCCACTTGGAAGTCTAAAACCCTAGTCAGAAGTTGTAAGCTGAACGTCGTAATGTGAAGCTACCTCGACGGAACAGAGTAGGTAGTGGATGTGGAGCTATTGCACAAACCATTTTCCACCTCCTTCTTTCTTGCACACTGTGCCCCAATACATGCAGCCAAGGTAATCTCTGTGCTGCCGCAGATAAGGCCGTAGAAATGGCAAAGATTTGGGCCAACAAAATATATTATTTGTAGTGCCAACGATACAAAGAAGTCCAAGATTAAAACGTGTTCTTGACTATGATTGCTTTGATCTTTATGTTATTACGTAACTTAACTCATCTAGAACCTTTGTTAATAAATCAATAACAAGATGCAGCATGCCTACAATACAATAACAAACAAAAAAGTCTCCTATAATAATAGTTCTAAGAGAAATTGGGTCAATGCTCACATTTGGTCACATACACGCGATTCCCAACTAATGCTGACATACTTATATATGAGCCAAATTTGACACGTTTATGTGAAATAGTTTTTGAGTTATGAGGGAGTCAAAAGTGGCTCCAAATGGTTCGTGTAATATTACACACGGTGCTGCTCGCCAGTTCTGTTACTTGAACTAGGCTTGACACGCTGCCGCGTGTCTAGATGCTTATGGATTTCAATGGTTTAAAGTTCCTACCTAAGTACAATAGCCAAGAACCTGTATGGAGAGGATCTATGTAAAGAAACAAGTTTGTGCCAACACACTTACCTACTCTTCTGGGGATTCTTAGCACCCCTTGCCTCACCATGGCCTTGACTGCTAACACAACCAAGGGTAGGTGGGCAATCGATTGCGGACTCCCGGCCACCGTAGGCGCTAGCTTACGGGTGGCGAGCAATGGGTAGCTCGCCGCCCGGTAAGGACCAAGCTCGGGTCGACGGCGCGCAGTGTTCCACGCGCGCTTCAAAGAGATGTCAGCAGCAGTGTAGGGGTCTACTAGGACCGATGCCTGCCGGGGGTCGCGTGATTGTTCGAAAGAGATACCGTGACCCTGGCACATGGGCAACTGATGGAACACGGGTGGGTTTTAGTCAGTAAAAGTCTGACACGCCCTCCCGCTCCGCCCAGAGCGGGAGAAGTCATTTGATGATTTCCAATCCCGAAAAAAAAAAAAAAGGTTAGGTGGGCAATAGGGAAAAATTTATACAAAACGCTGCTGTCCGTTCTCTTGTAAGTCCTTAAGTCGTCTTTATGGTTCCTTATGTCTAGCAATACATGGACAGGAGACACAGTGAAGGTCTAAGTCCAGCTATGAATGTATTTTGGCTAAATTGATGATGATGATGATGACCTGCTTAGGGATTGTGTATTTTGTTAGAATAAAAAAAGCCAATAAATATTCCTTTCAAATTCTTACCTTACTTATCTAAGAAGACGCCAGTGTCTCTCAGTTGAACAGCCCTATAATTAATTATACGATCATATAAACAATTAACTTCACATGCCTGCATCAAATTCCCACGCACAGCATAGTTTACATAACTCCACGCACACGAGTATATACCGAATGTAAATATATAACAATATTCATACAATATGGATCGCTTTGAGTAGGCATGTCCTATTAGTAACGGAGTACTGAGCATTTCGCAGATGACTTGTTCCACCATTTTTGATAGCTGATCAGGGATTAGCCTGACTTCTGCCCGATTACGTTCTTACAAGGTAATTGATTGAGTTTTGTAGATAGGACAGATTAAAAGAAATGCAGAAAGAAAAAGGATAGAAGAAAACGGAGCAGAAAGAAGAATTAGCATTTATCAACAGAAATATGCTACCAGGCTTCAATATACCGGGTGACTTTTTTAAACGTCTTGAAAAAAAATAGGTGAACGGAGTAGAAGCCTTTGGCAATTTTTTTTTTTATTATTTTTATTTTTGAATAACATGTAATGAAATTGATCTAGCAATAAATACTACACATTTAAAGTAACATTTTCATACTAGAACAAAAAAAACAGAAATATCTTTATTACATATTATAAAATAAAGTCACTTCGCTGTCTGTCTGTCCCTATGTATGCTTATATCTTTAAAACTACGCAACGGATTTTGATGCGGGTTTTTTTAATAGATAGAGTGATTCAAGAGGAAGGTTTATATTTATATAACATGCATAATATAATAAAGAAACGCTGATAATTTTAGAGGTTTCTAATGTGATGTCATAAATAAACACATTTTTTTGCGCTTACATTGCGAACGCTGGCTGAACCCTACGAAATAGCTCAAAATAATGTACTACAGTATTGTACACCTTAAAAAGTTCTACAAAAAAGTCCGCGGTGGCATATGTCTAACTCTTAGGGATAACCCATAATAACCATTTTTATCCTTTACTTTTTACGAGAAATAATGGCTTATTTATGAATGCGATTTTAAGCAATACAGCATTAATCCTTATGCAATTAAGTACCTTAAATAAATTGTGCATTTCATGTAGATCAAAATTGCTCTTTACAGCATATCATTAAAATTAATATTTTAGAAGATATGGGTCAAACACAAAAACGTAAGAAAAAGTGTTCAGGTTACATACATTCTAGATGTACATTATTTGAGCGCGTATGTATTTTTATAATGTAAGATTATGTTGTATATACTAGATTAGACATTATTTTATACTATAAGAACAAATATAAATTATTTTATTGCTCTCGTTCGTATTAAAATGTCTCCTACTGTAGACTGTTCGGATCCTTAGTACCTCAGTTTGTTAGAAGTTTAAAAATATTTTCGTAACCATAACTAAATTATTTTAATGGTATAAATATGTGAAATTTAAACAAGTTTTCATATTAGCGTAGACACAAAAACAGCAATCCATATTTACGAATAAAAGCATATAAACATGGTGTTCCGATATTTGTAGTCTCCTACTGTGGACACGTAAAACTTGCACAATTTTAAATATTTCGAACGCACCCAATATTTTTATTGGGTTATGTTGGCATCACTGTTTTGTTAGTCGTTCATTTGTTTGTGACTTCGATAAATGGCGTCTGCGTTGGTGAAAAAATATTGATTTTAAAAGATACACAAGTTTTTGGTCGTGTTTTGAAGATCTTTTCTGTATAGTGTATTTAATGGTAAGTAGATTTATTAAAAAATATATAATTTGCAAGCCTCTATGTGGATTGGGGATAGGTTTGCAAAATCCAACATGCTTTCATTCTAACCTCAAAAATTTTTATGATTTCTTCGTTTTTTTACGCTATGTCTTTCCTGTAGACATCTTTTCTGTAGACCCAGACGTCTACAGGAAATACTGTTGTCTACAAAAGAGACGTTAAATGACTTTTAGTAGGCTAAAACATCCTTTTCTCTATAATGGCGCATGCACGCATGCTGCCGGCTTTGCCGGGCGCCTGGCCGTCGGGCTGGCTGCCACATAAGTGATATGCATGTGACCGGCAGATGGTGTAAGAAGCAGCCTTAAAACTTGTTATAGGAAATGTATGAAAATTATGTATTGTTACAGTAACTATGCCACGGGCAAGTAGAAGTAGGATTCAGCTTTCTGAGGAAGAGAAAAAAAGGCGTAGGCGTGAGCAAAAGAAGCTCAGTATCCGTCGTGCACGTGCCAAAATGGATGAAGCAGCACTACAAGAAAGAAGAAGACAGGACAGGGAAAGATATAAGCGAAAAAAGGAACAAGGTGAAATTAAAACTATTAGAGACTACACCCCTAGAGAACAACGACAAATCAGAAAAATATGGAGAGAAAAGGCCAAACTAAGACGTCAGAAGGAAACAAATAATAAAAATGCTTTACGTTTCCTTGAACAGAACTCACCACCATCTAGTCCCTCAACTTCGCGAGTTAATGTTGGGAATGCTATTGTCAAACGCAACGCGCGAAGATTACGATTCGAAAATAACTACCTAAAAAAAAGAATACTTGAGCTGGAATCTAAAATGGCAAAGTACCGTATGAGAGCTATTAGATATTTTAATAGAAAACACAAAGAAAAGAAAGTCTCTGAAAGAAAGTATAAGAAGGTGCAAGAAACAAAAAAAGCAGTAGAAGATTTTTTGCTTCAAGATAGAAACAGCACACTTACATCAGGGAAAAAAGACACTAAAACAAGGAAAAAAAATTAAGAAACAAGTACGTTTTTTGAATGATTCTCTTAATAACCTACATAAAGCCGTTGTAAATAAGTCTGGTATTAACATCTCGTACGAAACTTTTCGGAGATATCGTCCATTCTGGGTCCTATTTCCTAAGGTTAATGCCAGAAACACTTGCTTATGTACCATACACGCTAATAATAGTTTTGTAATTCAATCTCTTCATAATGCTAAAATGATTCCTTATAAATCTATATCGGACTTGTTAAAGTATTTATGCTGTAGAAATACACTTAACTTGACTTGCTTGGAAAATAAATGTTCCGGTTGTAAAAATAAAACTTTGCAGTGTAATATTTTTGATGTTAATGATACTGTATCGTTTGAAAGATGGATCACAAAAAGCGTTCCCGTGGTTATTAAAAATACTCCAAAGCACTGTCGAAAAACGGTTAAAGAAAAGGTGAACACCACAAAAAAATTACTCTATGAAAAATTAATCTTAAATTTACCTAATTTAAGAAAACACGTGGGAAATATGTTTCCTCAAATTAAATCCATACAACATGTTAAACAAAATTTATCTACCGTTGAGGGATTATTACACATAGACTTCTCGGAAAATTATAATTGTAAGTATGGACAAGAGGTCCAGTCGGCGCATTTTGGTGGATCAAAATCGCAAATCTCATTACATACAAGCGTATACTATAATACAAATTTAGAGCCCCCAAACAATTATATAAAAAGTTCATCTTTCTGTACTGCGTCGGAGAACCTGCGACATGACCCAGCTGCTATATGCGTCCACTTAATTGCTATAATAAAAAGAATCAAGGAGCTGTCCCCTGATTTGCAAACTTTACACATCTTAAGCGATGGTCCCCTAACTCAATACCGCAACAAGTCCATGTTTTTTTTAATCGCAACGTTATTAAGTAAAGAATTTTCTATTAGATCCATTATTTGGCATTTTAGTGAACGAGGGCATGGGAAAGGTGCTCCCGATGGTGTTGGAGGGTGCATCAAGCGTATTTGCGATAGTCATGTCGCAAAGGGTAATGACGTGTCTAATTTAGATGATTTAATGGCATGTTTATCTGTAAATTGTAAAGGTATACAGGTTTTTAAAATCGACGAGTCGAGGTTTTCTGAAATCGATCTACTTTTGCAGGAGAGTGCTACACGTCCTTTTAAAGGTACGCTTGAAATTCATCAAATAACGTGGCATATACAAAATCCTCATGTTATCCATGCCCGGCGATTAAGCTGTTTGGATTGCGCAGCTAATGAAAAATGTCCGCATTATGAAATTGGACAGATTCAAATACAGTTTAAAGCTTCAAATTCTCCCACTAATTCCGTATTATCTGATCATAACTTTTTCAATATTTCGCCGGCATCTCCTCAAGCAGGGCCTTCCAACAATCGTTATCCTTTGTTTGAAGCTCACTCACCTGCAAGTACAGGAACTAGTAGCGCTACAACTAAGTCCATATCACCCGGTTTCTCTGAAAGATTAACACCTGATAATCCTATTGAAAACTTATTTTTACAAAGTCATAGACCTATGAAAAGCGCACATCGCGGTGGTATCGTCTTAGACGACTCTGAGTCTTCCGTAGAAATGTCGCCAAAGAAACGCAGAATGCCTTTTATATTGGAAGATTCTGACGATGAAAATATATTTTAATTTTTTTTAATATACAGAAAGGACATTTGTGGAAATTTTGCCTTTCTTACATTTCAAGATACCTACTGTAATATCCGATCATCGTTTGTTAAATTATGGAATAATTACTACATAATTTTATCATTTTAAATTGTTTTCCATAAGTCATAATTGTTTGTTTACTTAATAAGCTATATGTTATCACCTGTACACAACTAGGTATTTTCTGTGGAATTTCTACAGGAAAGATGTCCCTTCTGTGGACTTAATACATATATTTTTTTGTTTCGATAATTCCCGAATATTCAATAATTATTTTATCTTATAACGAAAGTGAATTTTATTTTGAACATTATGAATAAAGTTCTGTAAAGAAATCGTAATAACACGATTACATAATAAGGTTTATGTTATTATCTGTAGACAACCAGGTCTTTTCTGTGGCCTTATAAACATAAAAATTTAGATTTTTTCAGAGAATATGTGAGACTGATCTATGTCGATATTATTAAGGATTATTAGAGACTGTTACACAAATAAAGGCTGATTTTCAAAACATTATGTGAAGTTTTATTTTTTGGAATTTATGAACTACACGTTTTGTGTTTGACCCATATCACTGATTATAATAAAATCGCCGCAGAGCGGCTAGCGGGCCTTCCCGCGTCCGGCCGTCCCGGTTGGTAGCGGTCGGGTAATTCATATTACTTGGGCTTCATAGTAAATGCGAATATCATGTGTGTACGAAGTACTCAAAATAAACCTAATTGTATTATTCCAAGTAAGAGACCGAGAAATATTGCTTAGATGTTTAGATTTTTGGATGGATTTGGATTTTTGGTTATCCTGGATACTTACCATATACATAGGATACTTTATCCCGGTAGTAGGTTTCCGAGTGATATTTTCCGAAAGCTATACAGGCGAAGCCACTGGCAAAAGTATCTACTATTCTTATAACTATGTTTAATTTGGTGTCTGGTAAATAATTGAGTGTCTGTATAGGTAGAATAGGAGCGTTAAGAAAAACCAGTAAGACTTATATTCAATTTAAATCCAGCCCTATGTCGCAGTCTTCTTACTCTGAATACTATTAGTTTTATTTCAAGTACATCAAACACACATGATATGTAAGGATCGTAGCAGGTGGCGTTCCTTAGTTTCTGCCTACCCCCATGGGAAAAAGGCGTAATTTTATGTACCTATGTATAACATGGATTAATACATTCTTACCGCGGTAGTATGTCCTCTTGCGATAATTTCCGACATACACGCGGGCGAAGCCGCGGGCAAAAGCTAGTGAAAAAATAAAATAAAAAGAAACTCAAATCATTCGCACCCTACTCAATGCGCGGCATGTATCAATGATTTTGTAGCGCGGTCCTACCCTTTGCAGCCGACCGATAGGCGGCCTCATTGATCTTTCGCAGGCGCACGAGCCGCACACGCATCCCCGTCAGCCCGCGTCCCGCGCTCCTTTAGTCACCTGCGATGAATCTGAAGGCCTTCCTGCCTTGTATTCTAGTTACACAACACACCGTATGAAGGTCGAGGCGGTAAAAAATGTCATTCGGTATTATGTACCTCATAATCTGCCATTCATTATAACCGGATATAGCGGAATACCAATATAATACATGGAACGACCGCCAATCTGACCTCCACAACCTAGCTACTGGGTAATACGATATCCCTTGGTAAGTCTGGTTGTCACACTTTAGCGGGCTTCGAACGAACCGTAACGACTGTCGCAGATCTACGACGGACAACCGGGCTCAGCGGCTTAACGTGCTTTCCGAGGTACGGTGGGGTCTTGGTAAAGATAGTCTCCCATCTAAAGACCAACAGCAGCATGCGTACTTTAACCTAATCCATCGACCCGTCCGGTGTAATTACTTTACCACAAGCATTTATGTATGTACCTAAAACATAATTAATAACTAGCTGTGAGCGTATTTGTCATAGACATCGCTCGTCTGAGTATGTTTTGAAATTTTGACCAGATTTTGTTGAATGTGGCTAGCAATAATCAGATTGCCCACTATTTGGTAGTGTTGTCTTCACGAGGTTTCACGTCACCATACTTTTCTTTTGTTCTTATTATAATAACTAGTGACTCGCCCCTATTTCGCACGGTTCTTACATCTTGACAGACGAACGAGATTAATTTTTTGATAAGTACGTTGTAATTCATGTATAACTATAAACCTTCCGGAATAAACTCAGCAACAAAATTTATGTGCACTTTTACAGTTCATTGGACAACTACAACCTCAAGTTTACAAACTGCAAACTCGTGTACGACCAATATAATGCATAAACGTCAGTTTTGCCGTAAATATTCGCAGAACATGTTTCAACAACAGTTTTTGCCAATTAGCTTTGATACAACATTTTGTAGAGAATGCTATGTTACAAAATAACGCGAACTTATTACTAACGCATGTGCACTACTACTGAAATTCTGTTGAACCTAATTATTTTGTTATTTAGCACATTAAATAAATATGATATGTCATATTTTCAAAGTAATATATATTGCCTTTCGACAACAAATGAAAATAAATGATGTCTGGATGTTATTTTCTTGATTTTGCAGTATTTTATTTGGATACTACCTTCTAACCGCGTCTACTTACTCAAGAAATTTCTTGTTTTTATATTCTATAGCATCGTATCGCCCACCTGCGATATTACCTCGTTTTCTCCTACTGTTCTTATTTTTTTTTTTCGTTTTTGCAGATCTTTAGGGCAGTAGCGTGATATTAACAGCGTATTACCTACTCCAAGAATTAGGCTATGAAATGCAAAAATATTTTTTCAAATTCGACTGGATGTTAAAGAAACAACATAGATTCACACTTACAAAAGAACTAATTTGACCTGCTTAAAATCCTAAAACCTATAGATAAATAGCTCACATGCTGAAATACAGGCCTTTTCTATAGGAGAGCGAGTGGGCCGTAATCTAGTGAAGGTTGGTTGATCTCAATGTCTTCGAGATTTTGGGTCTAGGACATGTCAGTTTCCTCACAATGTTTTCCTTCACCGTTTTGAGAGCAGTGGTGATGAAATTATTTACACAAAGAAAAGCGCCTGCCAGGTTTCGAAACTAGCTCAGTGACGTACTATTGAAAAGGTATATTTCCAGTTAATCTTATCTTATACCTTTAAACGAGCAATTCTTGTATATATATACTAGCTGACCCGGCAAACGTTGTTTTGCCATATAAATAATTTCCTAGGCGGGGATAACTAATTAAATGACAATTGATCAGTTTTCGGCCGGAGAGGAAAAATGATTAAATTACTAAAATGGCTATTAAAAAATAAGGGTTGATTTTAGAAGGGTGAAAATTGAGGATTGTATGCATTTTTGTATGTTTTATCATAAAAAAATAGAAATTAAAAATTTTGTCTAAAAAATTTAAAAAAAAATTAGGGTTGGACTACCCCTAACATTTAGGGGGATGAAAAATAAATGTTGGCCGATTCTCATAAATACCGGATAAGCACAAAAAATTTCATCAAAGTCGGTCAAGCCGTTTCGGAGGAGTATGGCAACGAAAACTGTGACACGAGAATTTTATATATTAAATATAATCTGAATCTCGGAAACGGCTCCAACGATTTTAATGAAATTTAGTATACAGGAGGTTTCGGGGGCGATAAATCGATCTAGTTAGGATTCATTTTAGAAAATGTCGTTTTATTCGAGTTTTCAATAATCAACTCAAACATAAACTTTTGTTTTTTTTTTTTATTGGAAGGAAAATAACAAAATGTAATTTGTATTTAAATATAATTTCTAAGAAACACAATTTACCAAAAAAAAAAGTATTACCAAGCAAAGCTCGGTCATCCAGGTACTTATATCATAAAACTCGCAAGAAACATCTGAATGAGGGACGCACAGAACCGGGAAGTAAAGCAAAATAAGAGAACCCCGTACCCAGCACTGAAATTATGATGATGATAGATTATGATTCACCAGTGGTGGCTCTGTGAACAATGGCTTAGTGGTAACGGACGTCGCTTACGAATAATAGGGCGTGGCTTCGAATCACAGCAGGCACTTTACTTTGCGTTAATAATTTCAGACACCTCTGCTCTCAAACCGGTGAAGGACAACATCTTGAGGAAACCGACATGTCTTTCAATGAAACATTTGAAGACATGTGACATCTACCAACCCGCACTGGGCCCGCGTGGTGGATTATGCCCCACTCCCTCTCACCGAGAGGAGGCTTATGTCCCAGCAATGGGAACATTATAGGCTTCTGATGATGATGATAATTCCAGTTGTAGCTTACAGTACGCTAATGAGGAGCAATGTAAGCCGACGTCAACATTGTTGGGAAGAGCCTAGATAGATGATGATTATACTTACATCTATTTATACCTTACAACAAAGTTCAGCTAACCTTCCGCTGTAATTCCATAAATATTAACCATAGGTTAAGATTTTATGGGAACAGACTTTGCTACCCCTGGGAAATCTTTAGTACAAAACATGGGTATCGGCGTGTTTCACCGAAGATCCTAAAGGCCGGGCCACGGTCTTGAGCTATGCGACTTGAGTTAAGCGCCACGCGCGAGCATCACATATTTCCGTCCGTCGATCCGCAAGTCGCATCGCGTTGACTATAGTCTGTGCCAGATAAGATAAAAATAAAAGTCGTTGACACCCGCCTTCCAATGTGTTCAAATATTTCAAAGCGATACGAAAAAAATGTAAAGAAAGTGTCGCTGGCACGGTCAAAACGTTAATTTGAATACATCGGTAGGCAGGTGTCAACGACTTTTATTTTCTTCACATCTGGCACAGACTATAGTAGAATGTCTTAAGCCTGCTTTACACTTGCGCGCAAATCATGTAGTGAATTCATTCGCCGCTGCTCACGCCGCGAACTTCGCGTAAAAACAAGTCCCTTCAATCCGGCAAAGTATCGCAGTTTCGTTTGCGGTCTTAGTGAATTTGGACGACGATGTGGTTGTTGCTGCCGATGTGACGCTATGTGCTTTAGCATACTATAATTATCTTAATATTAAAACCAACTAAGAATTAAAAATGAGATAGAGAAAATGAACACTCGATTGAGTGTTCATTTTCTTTATCTCGTTTTTAATCTCGTTTTTGATCTACTACTGATTAGTAGTAGCTTAAAAATCATTACTTTTAGCTGTCGTACCCATTTTTTCTAATAAAAAATACGCATAATCACTTCCGACTACGTTTCTTGCGCTATTGCGAAGAGCTGCGAGTGTTAAATGATAAATGATAAATGATTTTATTTCTGTAAGTAGGTTTGTACAAACACTTTTACATGTCAATTATATTTTTTTTAACTAGATGAGTTCGGCGTTTCCTAACTGACTACTCTGAGAAGAAAGGCCGAAACAAACTCAGAGGTCACAGTCTCTTTTAAAGTCCAGACATAATCTTGTTCACATCATGTGAAGATCATGTAGATTGGTGACTGAAATGGTCTTTTGAAGAAAGAACCACACAGATTGAGTGGACCTGTCCAGTCAGTGCAAGCATTTGTCACTAATCGTTTAGCTCAACTCGGAAGATAAGGAGCCCAACGCTTTGACGAACAGTACCAAAGAAAGGACATTTGGGTAGGCCACATAAATTACTCAAACTGCCAGATCATAATTACTAAGAACGAAAGAAAACAAAATTAAAAAAAGACCCACATAGTCTTCACATTCACAATAATTAAAAAATACGATACTTTACAAAGTAAATATTCATGTCATTGTATATATAAAAAATTATCAATGTCAATGTGTATATAAAAAAAAAAAAGAAACGGATATAATTTTGTTGGTCAGATCATTTGATGACCATGTAGATCGGTGTCTGAAATGGTCTTTTGAAGAAAGAACCACACAGATTGAGTGGACCTGTCCAGTCAGTGCAAGCATTTGTCACTAATCGTTTAGCTCAACTCGGAAAATAAGGAGCCCAACGCTTTGACGAACAGACCAAAGAAAGGAAATTTGGGTAGGCCACATAAATTACTCAAACTGCCAGATCGTGATTACTGAGAACGAAAGAAAAAAATAAAATAAAAAAAGACCCACATAGTTTTCACATTCACAATAATTAAAACAATACGATACTTTACAAAGTAAATAATCATGTCATTGTATATATAAAAATTATCAATGTCAATGTGTATATAAAAAAAAAGAAACGGATATAATTTTGTTGGTCAGATCATTTGATGACCATGAAGATCGGTGTCTGAAATGGTCTTTTGATGAAAGAACCACACAGATATTGCCACTAACTACTCAAACTGCCAGACCATAGTCAAAAGTGAAACAGTGACCCACATAGTCCTCAAATTCTCAATAATCAAAGTAATATTCATACAATTAATATTCATGTCATGTGAAATAATAAAAAAATAAATAAAAATAAGAGTAAAAAATAGCAAAATAATAATAATAAAACAACAGTCAGTGTAGATTTATTGGAGCAGTTCAATCCCAGGCCGTTTTATCCTCAATATAGTCTTTAACAGACTGTGTATGCGTTCACGTTCACGCGCCGTGAACTAAGCGCGAACCCTTTGTCGTGGGACAAAAGCCGACACCGATCGGGGATCGACACGAAACGCGAATGCGAAGACGCGAGACGCGAAAGCGGCGTTCACACCGCAAGTGTAGAGCAGGCTTTAAATAACTTCCTTCATTTGTTTTCTCCACAGTCGCTTTCACAAGATGCGTGTCGCCTGAGTGTGTAGTTCGTGGCCGCGGGATAAGCCTCCTTATGGTCTTAGGACGGTCGCAGTGTGGATTTAGTCGTTAGGGATTTACAATACGCCTTTGCCTTTCATACGAGGATATCTGGGAGGATTTACAAGTAAGTGTGTTGTTTTCCCACAAGAAGGAAGGAAGAAGAAGGAAAGAAGGTTGGAAGGTTGGTTGGTTGGAAGGCCTCCCACAAGATGGACTGATGACCTGGTGAAGGCCGCAGGAATGCGTTGGATGCGAGAGGCACAGAACAGGTCGAGGTGGCGGTGATTGGGGGAGGCCTATGTCCAGCAGTGGACGTCTTTCGGCTGAAATGATGATGATGATGATGATGATGTTGTTTTCCAACACGAGATATCTAACAGTTCAAACCGTATTCATAGGGTTTTTAGGGTTCCGTTGCCAAATGGCAAAAAACGGAACCCTTATAGATTCGTCATGTCTGTCTGTCTGTCTGTCTGTCCGTCCGTATGTCACAGCCACTTTTCTCCGAAACTAAAAGAGCTATGCTGTTGAAACTTGGTAAGTAGATGTATTCTGTGAACCGCATTAAGATTTTCATACTAAAATAGAAAAAAAAACATGGTTTTTAGGGTTCCCAATACTTAGAATTGAAACTCAATTTTTTTTTTTTTTCATCAAGCCCATACGTGTGGGGTATTTATGAATAGGTCTTCAAAAAAATTAAACCGCCGAAAAAACTGAAAAGCAAAAAAATAATAAACCTTAAAATTATGAGTCGGCGCTTTGAGTGATCTTTGTTCATTGATTTTTCATCGCCGACTCAAAATTTTAACGTTTATTATTTTTTGCTTTTGAGTTTTTTCGGCGGTTTAATTTTTTGTTAAAAAGTTTTTATTTTATATTTTTTGTGGCTTGAATATACTAATAATACTTGACAAGGTATACCCTATCCAACAATAAAAGAATTATCAAAATCGGACTACTCTGTACAAAGTTATGCGTGTTTATACGTTACAATCAGTGAGTGAACAATCAATCATCCCCTGTTTTCCAACCCTTAGGGTTCGATTTTGTTTTCCAAATTTATATGGGACCACCTTGAGAGTATACCCTTTCCTATAGAAGAAGAATTGTCACAATCGGACTACCATGTACAAAGTTATGCGTGGTCATACATAAAAAAAAAATAAAAAAAATATATGCTTCGAACTGATAACCTCCTCCTTTTTTTTCGTCGGTTAAAAATGGTGTTGAGGTTTCTAAAATCATTTTTTTCTAAACTGAATAGTTTGCTCGAGAGACGCTTCCAAAGTGGTAAAATGTGTGTCCCCCCCCCCCCGTAAATTCCAAAATAAGAGAATGATAAAACAAAAAAATATATATATGATGTACATAACCATGTAAACTTCCACCGAAAATTAGTTTGAACGAGATCCAGTCAGTAGTTTTTTTTAATACGTCATAAACCGCAATTTACCTTTCATTCAATCAACTCAAATATAAAAATTAAATATAAAAAACATTTAATTTCATAAGCATAAACCTTATACATAAACCGAGGATACCTACAGGTTTGTACGGAACCCTCGGTGCGCGAGTCCGACTCGCACTTGGCCGGTTTTTTTTTAATACTTATACTTAGAACTGAAACTCAAAAATTTTTTTTCGTCAAACCCATACGTGTGGGGTATCTATGAATAGGTCTTCAAAAATGGTATTGAGGTTTCTAATATCATTTTTTTCTAAACTGAATAGTATGTGCGAGAGATACTTCCAAAGTGGTAAAATGTGTGTGTGTCCCCCCCCGTAACTTCTAAACTAAAAGAATGATAAAACTAAAAAAAATATATGATGTACATTTCCATGTAAACTACCACCTAAAATTGGTTTGAACGAGATCGAGTACGTAGTTTTTTTTAAAACGTCATAAATCGTAAACCGCAATTTACCTTTCGTTCAATCAACTGAAATATAAAAAAAAAACATTTATTTTCATAAACATAAACCTTATGCATAAACCGAGAATACCTATAGGTTTGTACGGAACCCTCGGTGCGCGAGTCCAACTCGCACTTGGCGTCGGACTCGCGCATACGTGTGGGGTATCTATGAATAGGTCTTCAAAAATGGTATTGAGGTTTCTAATATCATTTTTTTCTAAACTGAATAGTTTGTGCGAGAGACACTTCCAAAGTGGTAAAATGTGTGTCCCCCCCCCCCGTAACTTCTAAACTAAGAGAATGATAAAACTAAAAAAAATATATGATGTACATTTCCATGTAAACTACCACCGAAAATTGGTTTGAACGAGATCGAGTACGTAGTTTTTTTTAAAACGTCATAAATCGTAAACCGCAATTTACCTTTCGTTCAATCAACTGAAATTTAAAAAAAAATCATTTATTTTCATAAACATAACCCTTATGCATAAATCGAGAATACCTATAGGTTTGTACGGAACCCTCGGTGCGCGAGTCCGACTCGCACTTGGCCGGTTTTTTGTTTTGTGTGGAAAGTCATTATTTGACGTCTCCCGCACTGGGTGGAGCGGAAGGGTGTGTCAGACTTTTAATGAAAATAAAGCATTTATTTGTCAGAATATTGTAAAAAATTGTTAAGTGGATAGTTACGTTCATATCTGCCGTTTCCGGCGTACAAATATCGTTTTTAAAATTATAGGTCCTCATTACATTCAGATTTACTTAATAATCATTAGAATTTAAATTACGAAACATTTTTTTGTGTAAAAGATATTAATTATATGTCGAAATTGCATGAAGTCAAATATGATTTTTACAGAATAATGTCAAATCTTTAGGTAAATTTTTCATTCATGAAATCTTCCATCGAGTAAAAACATTTGCTAAAGAGAAAGTTAAATAATTTACATTCAAATGTTCTGAGGCTGAGAGTTTTAAAGCCATCAGGTAATTTGTTATAAACAGTGCTGGACATGCAGTACACAGTATTAGAAAATAATTTAATTCTACGCCTAGGAACATGAAGCATATGCACTTTGCGGCTGGGTCTGAATACAACATCATTATAAATCAAAAAGATACAGATCTCAAAAATGTATAGTGCTAGAGTTGCAGTATTTTAAGTTTCTTAAATAATGTAACGCAACTGTCCAGTGGGTGCGCTCCACAAATTGAGCGTACGCATTTTTTCTGAGCTCGGCTTTTACTGACTAGAACCCGTGTTCCTTGGGCACGCCACAATTGCAGCGGTAAGTCCCCTCTTTGAGGAGTGGATAGAGAGGCGCCACGGCGTCCTCACCTTCCGCCTGACGCAGGTTCTCACCGGGCATGGGTGCTTCGGTGGGTTCCTGTTCAGGATAAAGCGGGAAGATACGTCCGGGTGTTTCCATTGCGAGGATCGTCTGGAGGACACGGTGGAGCATACGGTGGAGGTGTGCCCTGCCTGGGCGGAGCACCGCCGTGTCCTCGTGGAGGCGATCGGCGGCGGCAACCTCTCGCGTCCGGCCCTGGTGCGAGCCATGGTACGGAGCGAGAGGGAATGGGAAGCCGTCACCTCCTTCTGCGAAGCAGTAATGCTCGCGAAGGAGGAGGCGGGGTGCGTGAGGGAGTGGCAGTCTCTGCGCCCTCACGTCCCTAGCCGCCGCAGGAGGAGACGCCCCGGGCGTTGGGAGTCAATAGCGGACTCCCGGCCACCGTAGGCGCGAGCTTGCGGGTGGCGAGCAATGGGTAGCTCGCCGCCCGGTAAGGACCAAGCTCGGGTCGACGGCGCGCAGTGTTCCACGCGCGCCTCAAAGAGATGTCAGCAGCAGTGTAGGGGTCTACTAGGACCGATGCCTGCCGGGGTCGCGTGATTGTTCGAAAGAGATACCGTGACCCTGGCACATGGGCAACTGATGGAACACGGGTGGGTTTTAGTCAGTAAAAGTCTGACACGCCCTCCCGCTCCGCCCAGAGCGGGAGAAGTCATTTGATGATTTCCCATCCTGAAAAAAAAAAAAACCCGTGTTCCTTCAGTTGCCTATGCCAGGGCCAAAGTAACTCTCGAACAAATCCGTGACCAGGGCCACGGATTTGTTCGACTTTGTGCTTTGTGCTGCCAGGGCAGGCATAACTTACCCCTTCGACGACAATTCCTATTAAAATGAAACTCCACTAAGGTTAAATCTATCTCTCACATAGACAAAAATACCTTGTTGATGTATGACATGCAAACGTGACGGCCAATGTACGGGTGATAAAGAAAGCACGAGGTTGATTAGGATACATAATATACACTTCTACTACTTAGTCACACAGACAAGACGTCTTTGTTTTTTTTTTATTTATAAAAGAAAAGAGCATGCAAATTTAATTTGTAATTTGTAATTTTATAATTATTTTAAAAGTAATGTTTAAGAATCAAATAAAAATTCCCTCTCTCTTTTGGGATAAGATTTTTAGCAAAATTTTTGATGATTTTTACATACAGTTAAGATGATAATCGAATGAATAGAATGCCACATCCTGTAGAGTCAGTGCGTCGCATCGCAGTGCAGTCTGGGCACGTACTTTACAGTTGAATGTATTACTCGTGCGGTACGTGTTGTCGACATCTGCGCGATTGCATTATGGGTGAGAGTTTACGGATTTTCAATATTCTTCAACTTCAACTATTTGAAACGGACTTCGTAAATGGAAGAGGTTATCAAAACGAAGGATGTTTCTATGAATGTTGTTCGAAATCTCCGGATTTTGCCCAAAATTTTTAAGATTACAATAATCCTATTTCCTGAAAAAACCAGCAGAGGTGAATATTGTGTGTACAATATTCACCTCTGCACACATTATGTGTGCAGAGGTGAATAATAATATTCAGACACACTAAGTATGTTTAAGATATTCTTAGTTACTTATATTATAGAGGCACGTGGAACAAGGTGTAAAATTCATCTATCCTTCATAGAATACCTCCCTATTCTATCCTCCGTCCAGACTGGTGATGTTTCTGGTGGGCTACTCGATATGTGTGAATATGCTTATACGTAATTAGCCTGTTAGTCTAGTGGTTAGTGACCCTGACTGCTAAGACTGAGGTCGTGGGTTGGATTCCCACCCAGGAAAAATCTTTGTGTGATGAGCACAATCATTTGTTCTGTGTCTGGGTGTAATTTATCTATAACTAGCTGACCCAGCGAACTTCGTACCGCCTCAGAATCAATAAATGTTGTGTTAACTTATCAGATCCCACCAACACAAAGCAAAAAGCACCAATTACTATATACCCATGTTAGACCAAGTTATGACTTATGGTACTTCCAAGACATTAAGCGTTTTCTAGCTACCACACATCCATGTTAGGTGAGCTCCTACCAAGTTATGCCAACCTGGTACTTCGAAGACATAAAGCTCATGTTAGTTGAGCTCCTACCGAGTTATGCCAACCTGGTACTTCGAAGATATAAAGCGTTTTCTAGCTATCAAACACCCATGTTAGGAGACTTTGTATTCTTAAATATGCGTTCTTAAATTTTCTAATTTTCCGCGGATTTTTTTAAATTTCTTCTTTCACAAGATCCTTCGCCTGACAATAACAAACACAACAAAAAAAAAAACGGTCCAGCCGTTCACGCGTGATGGCGTGACCAAGGGAAATAGGGATTCATTTTTATATATATATAAGATATGTATGTATTTAGAAATATATAAGTATATTTATCAGTTGTCTGGTTACCATAGTATAGGCTCTGCCTAGTTTTGGATCAGATAACGGTGTGTTGGTTGTTCTAAGATATTTAAAATTTATTTAATTTTTTCAATTATGCTGGTTGCGCGGTGAATTCTTCCGTGAAATTGGAGAAGCCTATGTCCAGCTGTAAAAAGAAAGAAATCAAAATGTATTAATGATGATGATGATCATGATTAGTAACATCAAACTTATAGAGAGCAGTGATAGCTCAGTGGTAACGCCTGCAACTTCTGTGTTTTAACTCGTGGGCTCGAACCCAGCCAGACACACTTAACTTTGTTTCACCACTGCTCTCAAAACGGTGAAGACACGTAACATTCACCAACTCGCCTTGGGCCCACGGGTTGGATGACGGCCCAGTTTCTCTCATCAAAAGGACACCAGTTTCCCAGCAGTGGGAAAGTTATAGGCTGATTGTGCAATATGTTAGTATTACAAGCCAAGAAGATTAAATCAAACACACAATTTCCATGTCGAAATCCTATCTAAAACAATTGTCAGTCACGACCACAAGCACTCAATCTGGCTCATTCAAACCAGCAAGCTAGCTCAACTACTCGACTATTTACGTGCGAGTTAAAACCGACGATGTATCAACAAGTCGGCGAGCAGTGAGGCGAGCGACGCACTCGATCGTGAACATTGAATGAACGGGTGACCGCTTGTGAATCAAACTGAAACTTGTACCGACGTTGTTGTAGTTCTACCACGGATAATGCGTCACTGGTTTGGTGGAAAAACTGTCGGATTTAGTTAGAAAAAGTAACTTAATCAAATCTATACTAAAAACCATAATTGTGTGTTATGGCTCCCGAAGAACAGCGCAACGCGACTCTCATCATCATAATTTCAGCAGAAAGATGTCCACTGCAAGAAAGAGGCCTCCCCGAAGGAGTTTGCCATAATCGCCACGCTTG
Source organism: Aporophyla lueneburgensis (assembly GCA_932294355.1). Taxonomy (NCBI): domain Eukaryota; kingdom Metazoa; phylum Arthropoda; class Insecta; order Lepidoptera; family Noctuidae; genus Aporophyla; species Aporophyla lueneburgensis. Next base: position 30,547,296 of record OW028737.1, on the reverse strand, counting down.
GCAGGCGGATTGGCGATCATAGTATGGTGGTAAAACACATAAAGAACGCTGCTGAGAATGTTTTTTCTCTAGTAAGTCCCTTAGTCGACGAGTCCCTCAGTAGTAAGCATCTTACGGCACTCACCAGAAGAAATAGGGTCGCTATTCTTTACGTTCAGCATCACACGGAAAGCACCACAAGGAGAAAATCTGCTGTTACATGGAAAAGTGCAATTTCTACGCAGACAAAACATATTATTATGGAAACGCAGATTTTTTTGAAAAACTGACCGAAATCTACAACGCTGGGGGTTCAGAATCATGTACTGAAACCATGGTTAGTTTTTGTGTAGATATCTATGCCACCTTGTATAGTCATGAGACGCAAAACTATAGTCTTGAGTATTCTCTAGGTACTTTCTAAATGTTTACGAATTATTAAAGTTTAGAAATTGTACAGACTTCTGAAGTTGTTTTGCCTAGAAACGAAAGTTCTTTGATGTTGTCATGAAAGAGGATTGCCGCTGTGTACAGTTTTCGTAGAATGTTATCATTACTTAATTAAATTGTCAAGACTTTTATCTATGGGTCTTCATAATTAAGATTTTTTTCATCATTGTTATTTTTTTTCTTTCTTTCTTTTTCTCAATTATTTTGTAACTCTGTAATTACGCAATCCAGCCTTCAAAACGTTAACTAATTTTTGTCTTTTAATGTAACGGAACGAAGTAACTAGATCCCACGATACAGGGAATCCTATTGAGGGATCTAGGGAACCACTGTAACTAACTTTCAAAACAATACACACTTTTTCTATATTACAGAGTTTTCTTGAAATTATTAATATTTTCACAATTTCTTGACCAAGTTTAAAAAACAGCACCTTTATTGCGTAACTCACTATAAATCAGAATCTAATTAATTTTGAAATTTATTGCCAATCCATTGCTTTATAATGAAGTTCGAAAAATGAATCTGCTCAACAACGTAAATAAATAATAAAAATAGTGCGTGGAGTCCCTCGGCGCAGAAGAAGTGAAACTTCGTAATGTGGAAATGAAAATAGGAAGGGATAAAAATTGATTTTTTATTGAAATCATATTGTTTCTTTAAGACAAACTTTATTAACATTGCTTACAATTCACAATTGAACGCAACAGTGCTTTCATACCCCCTCCATGGTAGCGTTGAACGTTTAACGCAACCTTCTTGGAAGTCGCATTAGAAGTTTCACTTCAAAAATCTGGAAGTAGGTTTGTACAAACATAAATATGTTTGTACAAACCTACTTGCAGATTTTTGCAAACATATTTTTTAAACTAAATGAGGTCGTTTCCTATCTGACTACTCTGAGAAGAAAGGCCGAAACAAACTCAGACGTCACAGTCTCTTTTAAAGTCCAGACACTAATCTTGGTCACATCATGTGAAGACCATGTAGAATGGTGTCTGAAATTGTGTTTTGAGAAAAGAACCAAACAGATTGAGTGGGCCTGTCCAATCAGTGCACGCATTATAAAGCATCAAATTATACAGCTCAACTCAGAACTTAAGGAGCTCAACAATTTGACGAACAATACCAAAGAAAGGACATTTGCGTGGGCCGCATATATTACTCAAACTGCCAAAGTATGATACAAATTAAATGAGAAGAAAAAGAAACCAAAAAAAAACCCACTTAGTCTTCACATTCACAATAATTAAAACAATAACGCAATTAATGTTATTGTCCTGTAAAAATAAAAGTCGTTCGTACTGTTAGTACGTTATGTAATTACCTTGCAGGTTGATAACTATTTACTATAATGTAGTAAAGTATAAGAAATGTTTAAAGTTTAATAAACGTTACCTACATTTTAAATATTTTCTCGTACAATGTTACATGTGTCTATAAGTTCTCATAGCTCCGACATGAATGTAAGCTATTGGAAAAACGTTGCGACGTCAGATTAACAGACTGCATTCAAGCCGACGCGAACGAGATAATAATGTTAATAATATCTTAGGGCAACCAACACACCGTGATCTGATCCCAAATTAGGCAGAGCCTGTAATATGGTAACCAGACAACTGATAAATATACTTATATATTTCCAAATACATACAAGTTATAGATAAATTACACCCAGACCCAGAACAAAATGATTGTGCTCTTCAGACAAATATTTGTCCTGGGTGGGAATCAAACCCACGACCTCCGTATTAACAGTCTGGGTCACTAACCACTAGACTAACAGGCCAATCATATAATAGTATCTACTTTACTGCTGGTCATTATTGTGATTATGTTACAAGCTTAAGACATGGTAAATGCTAAAGAAAATAAGTATTGTTAAGTATCAGTTTAATCACAAAATATTAAGAAGTTAGACATGTTGTCTAATAACCTCTGCAATGTCACGACGCCTGATTTACGAGAGAAAATTATTGTGATATTGCAGAGGTTATAATACAAAACTTCACGGAAAAGCTCACGCTTGGAACATCAATTCAAATAATTTTCAAAAGGGATCGCTCGATTAATAACAATATAATAATAGAAAAGAGTCGCTTTGCCATAATAGAAAAGAATTACTAAGAATATTTTACCTCACTCAACAGAGATGTTATTGAATATCAAAAAGAACTTAAAACTGAACTTTTCGTAGATATATTCTATTGGCGAATTTTCAGTAACATCTCAAACATCTCTGTATAACAAAGTCGTGTGCCAACCCAAGTTATATTAAAACAATGTCTTCAGCTGATACGCTTCGGTGTGAAATACGGCCACATAAGCTGACCGTCGTATATAACCGACGAACACGCAAGCGGCGCGTGTTTACACCGCCATTTTAATCTTAGCTTCACGCTATTTACTGAAAGGAGTGCGAGGAGTTACAGGCTATTTTAAGGCAAGCTTTCCCACATCAGTTTATTTTGATAGAGTTAGATTAAAGAAGAATGGTTAAAGGCTATCGTCACATATTGGTGCCAATGTTGGCTTGATTGGTGTAGTGGTATTGGAGGTTTGGCTTCTGCGTGATTTTAAATCCAGTACGGTGCCAAAGGTGCAGCAGGAGTAGTGGTGGCCCGGTGGTATCCCCCCCCCCCCCCCGGCCCCGACTTACGAAATGTAGGTCGTGGGTTTAAACCCAGGCAGGCGCTTTACTTTGCGTACATAATTTCATCAACACTGCTCTCAAAACGGTGAAGGAAAATATCATGAGGAAACCGGCATGTCCTAGAACCAATCATTCGAAGACATGTGACATCTACCAACCCGCACTGGGCCCGCGTGGTAGATTACGGCCCACTCCCTATCACCGAGAGAAGGTGTGTCCCAGCAGTGGGAACAATATAGGCTGATAATGATGACGGTGCCAAAATTATTGTGCTGAGTTTATTTCTATTTGCGCATCCACGATATCCATGCAATGGTCAACCGAAACTTCGTTTTTGTTTTTAGTCGTTTTCGGTCAACAATCATGATTGGACCATGTTTTCGTTTTTGCCCAAAAATCAGCCAAAGCTTTGGCCTAACTGAACATTAAAATTTCAAGATTTGGCGCGCATCATTCGGGTTACTTTATTAAGCTCGGCAATATCGGGTGACGTTCGGCTAGCTACAGGGTGAATCAAGTTCGCTCGTGATTTCACTCAGCTGACTTAAATAGACGCCATTTTGTTTTGAGGTTGTAAACCAAGATTATATTGTATTTTCACCTAACTGCGGAGGGTTCTGTGTTGATTTCTTGCGCACATACACGCATACAGTGGAAATATTAATATTTTCTCAATGTCTAAATCATTTTCGATTTCGGCTTTGTTTTCGGCCGTACAAAGATTTAAGCCGAATCCTCTTTTTCGTTTTTGGCTAAAAATCCATTTTCAGTCAGACCCTAGCTACCTGTCTGTTACCTATCGGCCGAATGAGTTTTGGTTTTTGTCATACGGATACTCTACGACCAGGGTAGGACATACAATACTTTTTGTCCCGGCAGTAAATTTCTGTAGGACAATTTTCGTCCTCCACACGAACAACGCTATAAGAAGAGCTAGTAGGACATAACATGTTGGAGCAAATATAACATGACATTGAGCTTGTATTCCCCAAAGGGATAAGCAGAGGTATAAGTATAACTAAAATTTCTCCAGTTATGTTAGTTTGGGGCAAAGTTTGCATGATTAAAGGGGAAATTGCCACCTTATGCCACGGTTTGATATTACGAAATTGTTTCTGAACTATCAATGTTTAAAGGCCCAATAGACTTTAATAGTAGGCTACTTTCAAAGTTTGGAATTCGAACTCCCGAAGTTTTCTCGAAGTGTCCATTCGTACTTAAACTGCGACACCCTAAAGTATTAAACACCTATTTTGTGTAGCCTTTCGCAGTATCAAAAGCCGAAATCTTCGTATTATTTCTATACGAAAGATGAAGATTTCCGAAGAAGGTTTTGATTTCAGTACCAATTTGTGTTTTGGTTCGAACCCTGATCAAAACGGCATATATTTAATCGACCTCTAATAATTCTCATTATGTTTTTCAAAAAGTAAAAATAAATATTTTGATATTATAATGGTTATGTCAGCGTAAAATTGTAAAAGCCATTAGATTACAATCTACCTAGCGAGATTGTAACTCCCGGCCACCGTAGGCGCGAGCTTGCGGGTGGCGAGCAATGGGTAGCTCGCCGCCCGGTAAGGACCAAGCTCGGGTCGACGGCGCGCAGTGTTCCACGCCCGCCTCAAAGAGATGTCAGCAGCAGTGTAGGGGTCTACTAGGACCGATGCCTGCCGGGATTGCGTGATTGTTCGAAAGAGATACCGTGACCCTGGCATATGGGCAACTGATGGAACACGGGTGGGTTTTAGTCAGTAAAAGTCTGACACGCCCTCCCGCTCCGCCCAGAGCGGGCGAAGACATTTGATGATTTCCCATCCTGAAAAAAAAAAAAAAAAAAAAAAACTGACAAAATATTGCAGAGTGCATTAGTGACTACTTTTGTTACCAAAAACCACAAATATAAGCCGTGCGTCGCGTCTGTGAAAAAACAGGTCGTTAGTCAGCAAAAGTTTTTTTTTTCTTCTTTCTAAGGTCATGTACTAAATGGTATCAGGTTGCGCGTTGTCGATGCCTGCCACAATATATTTTTCGTTCTTACACAGAAACCTACATCGTACATGAAACTGAAAAAGCCACCTGCTACCGCACATAACGTGACAATGTTGGAAAAATATAAATAACAGTAGCTATCTATTATTTTGTCTGACGTCACACCACATGATACGTCAGACGAATTCGTAAATGAGGTATTATATTACATACTTTCTCAAAAATATATGTTCGTCTAGGTTTCCATGTATTGAACCCAGAGGAAAGTACCTACGATCTTTTATTATAAAAGGTACAAAAAAACCGGCCAAGTGCGTGTCGGACTCGCGCACCGAGGGTTCCGTACAAATCTGTAGGTATTCTCGGTTTAAAAATATATATTTTTTTTAATTTTTATATTTCAGTTGATTGAATGTAACGTAAATTGCGGTTTAGGATTTACGACGTTTTAAAAAAAAACTACTCACTCGATCTCGTTCAAACCAATTTTCGTTGGTAGTTTACATGGTAATGTACACCAAATATTTTTTTTAGTTTTATCATTCTCTTATTTTAGAAGTTACAGGGGGGGGGATACACATTTTACCACTTTGGAAGTGTCTCTCGCGCAAACTATTCAGTTTAGAAAAAAATGATAATAGAAACCTCATTACCATTTTTGAAGACCTATTCATAGATACCCCACACGTATGGGTTTGATGAAAAAAAACATTTTTGAGTTTCAGTTCTACGTATGGGGAACCCCAAAATGTATTGTTTTTTTTCTATTTTAGCGTGAAAATCTTAATGCGGTTCACAGAATACATCTACTTACCAAGTTTCAACAGCATAGCTCTTATAGTTTCGGAAAAAAGTGGCTGTGACATACGGACGGACAGACAGACAGACAGACAGACATGACGAATCTATAAGGGTTCCGTTTTTTGCCATTTGGCAACGGAACCCTAAAAACGTTCCTTCGGTTTCTCTGCAAGCGTAAACATGGCTATTATCCTTACCTCTACCCGACTAAATTTCTACTGGGATGCCTTGGATAGAACTCGTAACTTCGTCGAAGTTAAGACCAGCTAACCATAGTCTGCAAAACGGTCCGTGGAACTATTGACGCGCCTGATCTGCATGCTGCGGCAGAAAGCACAGGCTATTTGCTGTGCCTCCATGTCGCACCGTGCGCGTGCTAAGTCCCCAGTACCACGTACTCTGGCTGCGCTTAATGACCTCTTGGACACTAACCCACCAAACGATCTGTTTGCGGGCAAATGGACGAAGATTTTAGCGGCATGTCAGTAGTACGTATATCTTATCTTATACCTTTAAACGAGCAATTCTTGTATATATATATATAATCTGAATCTAGGAAACGGCTCCAACGATTTTCATGAAATTTAGTACACAGGGGGTTTTGGGGGCGATAAATCGATCTAGCTAGGATTCATTTTTAGAAAACGTCGTTATATTCGTGTTTTCAATGACCAATTTTATCGATAATCAACTTGAACATAAACTTATTATTTTAAACACAATTTACCAAAAATACCGAGCAAAGCTCGGTCATCCAGATATTATCTTTAAACGAGCAATTCTTGTATATATATATATAATCTGAATCTCGGAAACGGCTCCAAGGATTTTCATGAAATTTGGTATACAGGGGGTTTCGGGGGCGATAAATCGATCTAGCTAAGATTCATTTTTATAAAACGTCGTTTAATTCGTGTTTTCAATGACCAACTTTATAGATAAATTAACTTGAACGTAAACTTATTATTTTAAACCCAATTTACCAAAAAATACCGAGCAAAGCTCGGTCATCCAGATATTGTAAGTATTATGAGAGGGATGTAATGAAAGTGTTATCAACTTTTTTGCCATATCTTTATATTTTTATATTATTTTCACCTGTGCATTTATAATTTACCTGTTTTTAATGTCTGTAATTGGTTTTAAACCGTTTTAATGAAAGAAATAACTAAATAATGAATAAGAGTTAGTGCGGATTGCCTCGCTTATTTGAACGTTGCAAAAAGAATTCGCGTGAGAGCGAGTTTGCATGAACCGTCACTTGCTATTATTTAAAGTAATAATATTCATTAGCTAATCACAAAGCTTTAACTTAAACCGGCATTTTAAGTGTATTTAACATGTTTTCTAAGACGTTCACAAATTACCTTTTGCTTGTTAAAGCAAGTAGGTCCAGCTTTTAAGTAAACTAGCGTCTTTTACTTGCACGGGGTCGCGACCATTAATTTGAACTTGTATACGTAATCTGTTCAAAAGTCAAAAGTCATTTATTCAAACTAGGCAGTCAGCACTTTTTGAACGTCAAAGTTACATAATACAGTCCCTCAAAACGCCCGTCCTTCACCACTGCCTAGTGCTTTAGCTAGGAAGAAGAAGTGGCGCAACAAACTCCCCAGCAGCACAGCTGTCTGTTAAGTTAGAAGAACTTGATTCTATACAATAATATGTAAATAATTAATATTATGAAAACAAAACAACATAAAATTATTCGCCATATGTCAGCTAGCACACGCCAATATACCAACAAAACATTGAAAACTAAACTCAAGCTGAAATAATAAAATCGTAAATAGAACTTAAAACATTGATGCAATTGAGATGCCCTAGATGACTACTGCAAAGGCTACTGGCTGCAGTTTTAAGATATGGCGTTATATTTTGGGGTAACTCGACGGACCGGGAATTAATATTTAAGACTCAGAAACGTTGCATTAGATCGATGTTCAAACTTGAAACAACTCAGAGTTGCAAGCCTTATTTCCAAAAATACAAAATTTTGACTTTACCTTCACTGTATATTTTAGAAAATATAATATTTTTAAGGTCTAACCCTCACCTCTTTTCTCGCATGGCAGATCGATTTCCTCGTAATAGACGTGACAATAGCCAAATTTGTCTACAACAATATATGACGTCACTCATGAGAAAAAGTGTCTTTTGCATGGCTCCAAAAATTTATAATAAACTACCTAAAAGCTGGAAGGAGTTAAGTGATCTACCATTCAAACGTGATGATCTGTATTTATATCCGCTATTAACATCTCTTGCATGCTGACGATTTGTGTTGTATGTCTTGTACTCATGTTTGGGCAAATAAATGATTATCTTATCTTATCTGGATCGAGGTGGCCCTGGAAAAGGATGCCTGGAAGGATTTGGGGGAGTCCCTGCCCCGCAGTGAGACAGAGGTGCCAAACAAAAAAAAAAAGAAACCTGTCATTATGACGCCTGTATTTCCCGAAGTGTTAGGCAGAGGTGTACCCTATTGTGTCAGAGCAGTGGTGGGCTAGTGGTATCAGCCCCGACTTACAATATGAAGGTCGTGGGTTTGAACCCAGGCAGGTGCTACACTTTGTGTATATATTTCATCAACACTTCTCTTAAAATGGTGAAAGAAAACCTCGTGAGGAAACCGGCATGTTCTAGAACCAAAAATTCGAAGACATGTGACATCTACGAACCCGCACTGGACCAGCGTGGTAGATTACGGCCCACTCCCTCTCACCGAGAGGAGGCCTGTGTCCCAGCAGTGGGAACAATATAGGCTGAATATGATTTCGATGTACCCTATTGTAACACCCATATTGCGCCAGGTATGTTTAACTCCCATGTAACAAGAAGCTACTCTATTGCCATCACCCGGGCAGAAATCTAGACACCGCACTGCTATTGATAAAATCTAAATGGAAAAACCCAATAACAGTTTGCCCAACCCAAGAATTGAAGCTAGGACCTTATGTTCAGCAGTAGCGCCCACGTCTACTGATCAACGAAGCAGGTAAAAAATGATAATCATATTTGGCCTTATAAGAAGGTTGAAAGTCACCGAGCTATGGAGAGGGCTATGCTTGGAATTTCCCCATGCGATTAAATAAAAAACGAAGAAGATCCGAAGGAGAACCAAGGTCACTGACATATCCCTAAAAATAATCAAACTTAAGTGGCAGTAGGCAGGGCACATTGCTCGCAGAACAGATAGCCGATGGGAAAATGTTCTGCAGTGGCGAATGCGGCCGATGACCTGGTGAAGGCCATAGAAACCCGCTGGATGCGTGGCAGAAATCCGCTATATCCGAGAAAACAAAACCGGTCGACGTGACTGAGCCTGTGGGACGCCTATGTCCAGGTGTGGACGTTTTTAGACTGAAATAATGAATCTCGAAAGACTGGTTCTGAAGACAGTGCTATAATGTTAAAAGGGTTGTTTTGAAAAGTCATTATTTTTTATTACAAAACAGAAGAAAAAGGACCAAGAAGATATGATAAGAGAATGAAAACCCTATGGTACATTATGCAAACACGTTAAAAGATCAAAGTATTATCTGTCACGCACACTATTGTAATCCGTCCATGACGTGTTACGTAAAACGCATGACAATAGTCCCCACGGTAAACATGCGGAGGAATATGGTGACCAGGAACGCTGTTATAGTTGAGGGTATGTTTGGTTTGGTAGGGGTGTATAGTCATGACCACTAATATTTATGCACTAAGCAACTTTTAAAAGTGTTTTTTTTTCTGTTATTGTACTGTTCATAATTGTATGGTATTATTAACATAGTATTTTTCAACCTACACTATTATGAAATACGCCTTATCTCAAAGTTGCAATCGTTATTTAAAGAGAAAATAGCTTTTGAATTTGGCTGTGAATATGTATACAACATTATTTTTAGTATATGCGAAACCTGAATATAGTTTGTTCAGAATCAGTTACTGAATCGATTCCAATAATTTTTACACCATGTTATATTTTGTACCAAAAATATTTAATTACGCTTAAAAGTTGGTATCCGCAATCATATGTTTGCACACAGGTCAGGAAAGTTCATAACGGCCGCGTACGGTAAGTACGGCGGCGTAGGCGCGGGACCGCGCGACGGCGCCCCCCCTTCAGTCGCCCGAATGCTACGGACTGATGTGCACGTATCAGTCACGTCACGCAACAATACGGGATCGCGAGCGCGCGCACGCTGAGGCCCCGGGGCTAGTGTTTAGATTTTAAAATTATCATGTCTTTCTCGTACTCAAACGTCCATTACACGGAGATGGTACGTGAACTAGCTGTTTGTGGTGATAACATTTCCCTGGCATGGCAGTGCGTCAGTGCATAAAAGAAAGTTTCGAACAGTTGCTTCAGTTTGTAAATAGTGATTACGCCAATTATTGTAGATAGTGATGATTAACATTTTTAAACACGCAAAGATAGTCAAGGGTACAAAATTATTTGTTTACAGCCTGCTGTGGTTCATTATTGCGATGTTTAACAATTTTCATCCATTTTGAACTTTAAGTTGTTGACATAAGGTGCAACAAATAGCATTGATTACATTTTACCACTTCCTACTGCATTTACGAATAAATTACATAATAATATCTACCTACACTTGACCATTACGCCAGTCCAAAGCCTGCAAGCGTGATGGAAAATGTTTATCACCAACTAATACATAAACAATCACTGTGGCAAATTATTATCAATGAGCGCAAGACGACGCTGACGGCGCGCACGCGGGTGGCGCGGCCCTCCGCCCTCCGTTGTAGGCTGCATATGTTTTAGCGTGGACAACCAGGTATCGTAACCAGCTTATAACTTTGTGATTATTAATGATACAGTTTTGAATTTTTTTTCATAGATTCTTTACATAAAAATACTAAACCCATGTTTCGAGTTTCGCATAAACAAAAATTAATGTTGTATTAGTACTCGTTACTATTTACACCCACCTTTTGACAGTTATGTTTTAAGACCCATATAATAGGGGTCCAGCTGAAATTCTGGTATTCCAATGCATCTGTTTAGACTAGAAACTGACCCTTATGTAGTTGAGAAACGGCTAGGCAGATTGATGTTTGTAATAGGGGGCGAGACTATTGCCATTAACTGAAGTTTGTTCCTCCACTTCTTCCCAGCTAAAGCACTAGGAAGTGGTGAAAGGCGGGCGTTTTGGGGGACTGTCTTATGTAACTTTGACGTTCAAAAAGTGCTGACTCTCGGCCTAGTTTGAATAAATTACTTTTGATTTTTGATTTTGATTTTGGTTTTTGATTTTGATTTATGATTTTTGATTTTTTATTTTTGATTTTTGATTTATGATTTTGATTTTCGATTTTGATTTTGGCAACAAATTCAGACTACGGGCTTCTACTGAGAAACCGTACATAGAAAAACCCAATAATAATTTGGCATGGGAATCGAACCCTGTGTGATCAGCAATAGCGTTTGCCACAAGACCAACGAAGCAGTCCTGACGTACCAAAAGTGTTAGAAATATAGGATTTTGTGAATGAATGAAAGATTGAATGAATGAATTTCTGTACACACAGTCTGGTACTCTCGTTTTTGTGTCTTTGCCTTTGTGCTACCTCCTTAAGGACGAAGCGTCAAAGTATTCCAGGCAATCACGACTATTTCACGAATACTTAATTCAATGAGCTTAACTTAGAGAGTTGTATCGGTTATATTATCATTATAAATCTGTAAACTGATACATGTTACGGTTGGAAATCATATTTTAAACAAGACACAATCTGATACAAAACTACAAATTGCAAACAATTTAATACAATTTGGACTTCATGGGCTACCTTACCGCATCCTCAATAAGTTAAGCTACAGTAAAGTTTGACGGGTACAGAGGGGTAATTGCGTAACTTGCTATCAGTAGGAATTGGTTTCATATTGATAGTTAAACAACATTCATTGCGTAATTTACGTTGCTGAGCCGACAATTTATTCGAACAAATGACACAATCGTTTAGAAATCATCTTCAATCCCATTCAGATTCTGATAAATAGTGCGTTTCGCAATAGAGTGCTGAACTTCAAATACAGAAGCCCGATATGAGAGGATCTTAAAGGTCGCTTGTTACGATACCAAGCTCATTATAATTTTACGTGAACTCGTTACACAAGTAGGTAAATTTTACAACCCAATTAGTTAGAAACAAGTCTGATTCAAATAATAATAATACAAAAGAAAGCAGAACCGTTTTGAAATAAAACCGCATTTTGGGAGAAATTTCTTTAAAACAACAAACAATGTTACTTAATTGATCAATTTCTTATTATATTTTAAGTCTGGATACACTTCGAAGTAGACAAACACCACTTAAACTGTCTCCGGGATATTTGTTGTTGAAGATAACAAGTAATGTTGACACTCACTTTAAAGTTCTTAATAGTTGTTGCAGGAATAACAGCAACTTCCTTTATGCAGCAATTTATATATATAAAAATGATAGAAGAGAAATATGCATGTATTTTTTGTAAATATGCCTGACATTACTATGTCTTCCAGTGACAGCTGCCGTTATACCGCAGATGAAAATATGTTAATTCAACAACTTGACAGTTGAAGGGAATCCACACTATCCAAACTTCCACACTATCCACATCCATCCACATTATTTTTAATATTATAAATGCAAAAGTAACTCTGTCTGTCTGTCTGTCTCGCTTTCCTGCTAAAACTACTGAACCGATTTAAATGAAATTTGGTACACAGATAGTTTCGAGCCTGAGAAAGGACATACGCTACTTTTTATCCCGGTAGTATGTTCTCGCGGGATAATTTCCGACCTCCACGCGAGCGAAGCCGCTGGCCAGACATGGTGTAAAATAAATATTATAATACCCATCTGACAGCCTCTAAACTGACTCATGCGAAAAACTAAATTATAATAAAAATATTCATACGGGCATAATTTTGAAGTAATACAGTTTATTTCCTAATTATTGCCGTACACTCAATTTACAACACAGCGTGCAAAAAGCCAACAACATAACATTTAACTAAAGAAGTCGGTTAAAAACCCAAAAGATTTTTTTGGAAAAAAATTATAAAACATCATTCAAACAATAGGCATAGATTTGCTGCTATGCTATATTTTTATTTTAAACTAGCTGACCCAGCGAACTTTGTACCGCCTCAGAATCAATAAATGTTGTGTTAACTTATAGATCCCACGAACACAAAGCAAAGAGCACCAAATACCATATACCCATGTTAGACCAAGTTATGACAAAGTGGTACTTCCAAGACATGAAGCGTTTTCTAGCTACCACATACCTATGTTAGGTGAGCTCCTACCAAGTTATGCCAACCTGGTACTTCGAAGACATTAAGCGTTTTCTAGCTACCACACACCCATGTTAGTTGAGCTCCTACCAAGTTATGCCATCCTGGTACTTCGAAGACATAAAGCGTTTTCTAGCTATCAAACCATGGGTGTTTGATAGCTAGAAAACGCTTAATGTCTTAGGTGACTTTGTATTTCTTAAATAAGTGTTCTTCCCATTCGTATGGGAGGCATTGGCGTCCGCAAAATTTCCAGTCTTAGTTTACCGGCTTTCATATCCTCGATCCACGGCACTGAGAAATTAATCAGGAAAATCTTAGCTTCCACACTGAATAATTTTGATGTGCCCTGCTTTACCGAGGCTATGGATGCCTGGAAACTCGCTTGCCCGAATTCAAATCTACCCGATAACCCACTTTCCCAAAGACAGTGGGATGAGCCGCTCTGCAGAGTTGTACAAGACAATTTACTGAACTCGTCCGCTACTACTGCGGAGCGTGCGCGCCTGCTGGCTGTGGTTAAATGGGAATCGGGTCTGTGGCTTCATGCGCTACCGTCGTCGAACATAGGCACTTTGCTCGACGATACTACTTTCCGCCTCGCTGCTTCTCTAAGACTAGGAACTCCTTGTTGTTCTCCTCATCGCTGCCACTGTGGCGAAGTTGTCAACAGTCTAGGACACCACGGCCTGTCTTGTAGCCGAAGTGCGGGTCGCTTAGCGTGGCATGCGAGCATTAACGACATCATCCGACGAGCTCTTGGCACCGTCGGCGCTCCAGCTGTATTAGAACCCAATGGCTTGGCACGCGACGCTGGCAAGAGACCGGACGGTATGTCTTTGTTTCCTTGGAAGGTGGGAAGGCCTTTAGTGTGGGATGCAACGTGTGTCGATGCTCTTGCGCCATCCCATCTTCCTAGCTCGGCTTGCTGCGCTGGCGCTGCCGCTGCGGCTGCGGAAAACCTCAAGCGGCGAAAGTATAGCAACCTTATTGGTAATTATATTTTTGAGCCGTTTGGGGTTGAAACCCTCGGGCCGTGGGGTCAGAGTGCTCATGGCCTCTTTAAAGAAATATCTAAACAGCTGGTTGACACTTCTCGTGACCCAAGGGCTGGTTTTTATTTTGGCCAACGGCTAAGCATTGCTATACAGCGTGGTAATGCCGCCAGTCTCTTGGGTACGTTACCGGTCGACAGCGATGAGGATGAATTTTTCGATGCTTTATTTTAGGTTGTGTATATATAGTTTTGGTTAAGTTAATATATTGTATTATGTTGTTATTGATTCTATAGATAAAAAAATATATAATTTTAACATCTACTTAGTGTTCTTAAAATTTCTAATTTTCCGCGCAATTTTTGAATTTTTTTCTTTCATAAGAACCGTTTCCTGACAATAACAAACACAACAAAGAAAAAAGTGAAGTCGGTACATCGTTCACGCGTGATGGCGCGATGGCGTTTTTATATTATTAGATTAAGAAAATTTGACAAAACTTTTTTTTTTGTTTTTACATACTGGTGGTTACCTAGTGGTCGAAATCTGGCCATGATTCATTTAAAACTGGATGTATTTCTAATGGATTACTATGTTTTTGAACATATTAGGTTTCTACATCCTTCTCCACATAATCATTAACTGTGCCAAATTTCATACTTTTCCGTCCGCGCAATTTTCGTAAAAAGGGGTAAAAGTTTTTGCGTCATTTTATTTACTTAGGTTTTGCGTTACTTTGAATAATACGTTAAATACGTATTATCCAAAGTCCACTTTTTATCTTCATATAGTTCTAGTACATCCTGTCACTGTTTGCTTCATAGCAGGTAGTAGTAAAAAAATTGGTAGGTTCCATTACTAAAACGCGTTTTTTTTTTCATTATTGTAGTTTTCTTGCCACCATGATATGCAGCGAAAATAAGCCCCTCTCCCCTTATTTTCTCTTCAAAAATGAGTAAACTCTATAGATTACATATTTCTACCGCGTTCCCGCACAAACAACCCACCCGTATATTTCCAACCTAACCGAGTCTTCATATTTGCATACAAAGTACGGACACGGAAGGGACACGCATTTTTCAGAACCAAATAATGGCCGCTAAATATTTTAACGGGGCCTTTCCCTTAAAAAATAGTGTCGATATTCTTTTATTTATAACGCCATCTAGCGTTGTAACGACGTACTGAATTATTTTTTATGTTTACCTTATTGTATTTATGATGACATGGTTATCATAATGGAGGTTAGTAGTTTGTAAGGGATATCAAGATATGTTTAGGATACGTGTTTGGAATAAAATAGTTATCGTGTTGTTTGGTAGCGAAAAGAATTGTTTTTTGTAGCTAACTTTTTAGCCGAGAAATTATGTTACATGTTCGACACAAAATGGACTCAGGTTTGATTAGCATTCATCCATCTCTACTTACGTAACACATTTTAATCACTCATTTAGAATATTATTGCTAATCCATATAACTTCATATATTCGAAAATCGTGTCTGCACTGCAACTTAAATAACGCGATGAATTTTGTTGAACTGCCAAAATGATAGTTATTTCTAAGGTAAGATTGTTATGCAAATACCATGGTGTCTGCCAATTATCATGATTTTGGCTAAAACCTGTATTAAATCAGTTGCTATAGAAGTCCTTACAAAATCAAAAGTCATTTATTCAAAATTACAAAAATCAGTCCCCCAAAACACCCACCCGTCACCACTTCGTAATGCTTACGGATTTGGGAGGCCCAAGTCTTTTTATAGATGTCTACATTTATTCTTCTGACTAGTGACGGCATCAGAGTCATATATAAATGAATATAAAAAAAACTGGAGGTGTCAAGGGACACCCGGATGGAACGAAGTTCCTTTCGATTAATTAGTGAAAGAATTGTAAATTTTTTTTTTAAGTTATCATAAAAAAAAAACTGTATACACTCAACAAAAATAATCGTCGCGACACCACACTGTTCAATGCGATATAGAAAGACGAAACGAAAATAACTGGCTTGCTTTCTATGAGAGAGAAAGAGAGAGAGAGAGACAGACAGAGAAACACGCGCACGCCGCACGGCTTACAACTGTAGCAAAATGTGTCGTTACCACTTTTGGTCTTAATTTCTTCCGTCTAGCCCCCTTTCGCAACGCGCGATAAGGAAATTTGTTCCAAAAATGTCTATGGAGCGACAGAAACAAAATACACTTCGGAAATAAACAAATCGTCACCTGAACTAAAAGAAAAAATATATAATTATGCACAAACAACACGCACATTAAAGAAAAATACAAAGTAACCAAAAGCCCAGTATTCAAGTAGAATGTATTTTTTAATATTGTACATGAACTGTTAAAAACAGGGACCCTAGACAACATACATGACTCTGCGGCTGCGTTACGATACTGGCAATATAAAAAGTTTGACGTGTAATCCTACTTACAGAAATAAAACCATTTATCTAAACAAAAACAAAATGCCGGTTGCAGAGTGCATTAATGACTAAACTTCATAACAGCAGACACTAGCCATATTATGAAGACAGCACTTAATGGTCATAAACAAAACTAACGTAAACTCGTCTGAAAAGTAGAGGAACCGAGCTTCAGCCACATCAAAACGCAACGACATCATCAAAACTCCCCATATCAACAAAGTAACAGAACTGAAAAGTTAGCCAGCTCAGCGTAACGCCAATTATGTTACTTATACCCGCCGGGATCAGCGTATAATTGGATGAGCTAGCTGGCCACTTCGTTAGCGCAGCTAATAATGATCGAGGTGTATTAAGGCACCGCTGTTCCATCGTTTAAATGGATTTTGGATCATTAAGACTATTGATCATTTGAACTTCAATTGCGGTCGAAATGTGGGAGTTGAAGTGATTGCTTTAGAAGTGAGTGGGACAATGACGCATTTGGACTTTAAATTGAGGAGCCAAGAATGAGAAAATTTTACAAAATAGTCGTGGAAGGACTGCTTGTTATTGTCTTTTCCCAACTATTTTGGTGGCGGCTTCCAGTCTTACGGGATGCAGCTGAGTACCAGTATTTAATATCGACTTGATAGCCTCATTTTCCGCAATTTTCCGGCCGACCGCAAATATTATTCGATCACATCCGAATCCGATCACATACACATCCGTAGTTCGTAAATTAAAATCACAATTGTATACCAAAATAAAATATACAGTTAAAAAGCTGAAATAAATGAGATTTTTTTTTTATTAATTTTGAGGGTAGATGTTAGTTATGTTCGTTCTGGGTACTACAGTACCCCTTGGCGCTCTACTCGATATGAGCCGTCTGCCTATCCCTAAACCATTGGTTTTAGCTGTCATTTGTAGTTCTTTGACAATCGTTTTGGATAGTCGACAGTCAGTCAAAAGCCTGACAACCACCTGCCAGGGTCGCGTGATTGTTCGAAAGAGATACCGTGACCCTGGCACATGGGCAACTGATGGAACACGGGTGGGTTTTAGTCAGTAAAAGTCTGACACGCCCTCCCGCTCCACCCAGAGCGGGAAAAGTCATTTGATGATTTCCCATCCTGAAAAAAAAAAAAAAAAAGAAAAGCCTGACAACCAGCCTTTCCAAATAACTGTGCTTAAGCAGTCAGTAGGCAGTCGCTTCATATAAAATACTGGTTTTCATCTGCATCCAGTTGGATGGACTAAATAGGTGATCAAATAACATTTTTGTTTTTTATTTTCTTTGATTTTTATTTCATGTAGATTTCGTCAAGCCTCTGCTGTCAGGCTTCCGCTAAAACAGTAATGATTTACTTCCCAAAAACAAGATAAACGACATTTAGCGCCTAGTTCAAGAACTAAAACAGTACATTACTAATTTCGAATTAATCCAAGTTCCTGCGGCTGTAACTTAACTAATGTTCGTTTTAGACTTCGAAACAGTTCTAATAACGATCGCGGTCTCGGTACACTTAGCGGACTATTAACAGACGCGGGTCAAATGGTAAAGTAACCATTGACAAAAGGCTTTGGTTATTTACACAGAAAACAGAATTTGAAAAGCAAAGAAATGCATGATTCATTTTTAGAGTAAGTGCTGTATATATTTTCATATGCATTTACTGAATAGCTGTTCATTTGAAATTACACTTCAATTGCGTTTATTTGTATAGATTAAAAAAACATATATATATTGTGTGGTGCTCATCTTTAAGCCATAGTAAGATATTTGAAGATAAGGTAAGGTCTGTAAGTTTCGTAATTCTTTTATTAAAACAGTTAAAAACTTAAAAGAATTTTAATAAATTAAAACAGTTGTCTTTTGTTTCAATTTTCTTTAAACTCGTTCTACTCATGAACAAAAAATCTTTTTTTATGCTGTGGATAACGGTGTGAGTTGCACATTTGTATATTGTACTTATTCTTTATGATAGTTTATAAGATTTAATGTGTAACTGTTTGTTATTCCTAATAAATAATTAAAATTATGGCAAGACAAATATGATATGAATATAATCATTTTCAAATCCAAGTTCCTATGCAATCATCAGTAATTACACTTTAGATGTGGCTCTGATCCATACGATCAGATAAATTAGCAATAGCCCGCATTACTCAACTATGTTCTATGTAGGTGCGTCTATAGCTTATGTATTTATGATAAAATTTTAATGCTACATGAGAAATGCGTTCCAAATGGTACCGGACGTAAGCCAATATAACACCAACCCATTCTTACCGTGATTTTCGGAAGAGGCGACTAAGGGACTTATTAGAGAATGGGCAGCAGTGTTCTCTATGCACTTTACCCCCATACGGCGATCGCCAACCCACCTGCCAAGCGTGGTGATTATGGCAAATCCAAAAGGGGGGAGGTGATGAAATTATGATGATGATGATGAGAAATAGATTTAGAAAGCTTATGTCCCAGCAATGGGAATGTTACAGGTTAAGGTGGTGTTGTTGGTGATTATATTATATAGGTAATTAGCTTTTGCCAGCGGCTTCGCCCGCGTGGAGGTCGGAAAATATCCCGCGGGAACATACTACCGGTATAAAAAGTAGCCTATGTCCTTTCTCAGGCTCTAAACTATCTGTGTACCAAATTTCATTTAAATCGGTTCAGTAATTTTAGCAGGTAAGCGAGACAGACATGGGCACGCCACAATTGCGGCGGTAAGTCCCCTCTTTGAGGAGTGGATAGAGAGGCGCCACGGCGTCCTCACCTTCCGCCTGACGCAGGTTCTCACCGGGCATGGGTGCTTCGGTGGGTTCCTGTTCAGGATAAAGCGGGAGGATACGTCCGGGTGTTTCCATTGCGAGGATCGTCTGGAGGACACGGTGGAGCATACGGTGGAGGTGTGCCCTGCCTGGGCGGAGCACCGCCGTGTCCTCGTGGAGGCGATCGGCGGCGGCGACCTCTC
Organism: Aporophyla lueneburgensis; assembly: GCA_932294355.1. NCBI lineage: Eukaryota > Metazoa > Arthropoda > Insecta > Lepidoptera > Noctuidae > Aporophyla > Aporophyla lueneburgensis. Next base: position 30,527,736 of record OW028737.1, on the reverse strand, counting down.
GCGTCCGGCCCTGGTGCGAGCCATGGTACGGAGCGAGAGGGAATGGGAAGCCGTCACCTCCTTCTGCGAAGCAGTAATGCTCGCGAAGGAGGAGGCGGGGCGCGTGAGGGAGTGGCAGTCTCTGCGCCCTCACGCCCCTAGCCGCCGCAGGAGGAGACGCCCCGGGCGTCGGGAGTCGATTGCGGACTCCCGGCCACCGTAGGCGCGAGCTTGCGGGTGGCGAGCAATGGGTAGCTCGCCGCCCGGTAAGAACCAGGCTCGGGTCGACGGCGCGCAGTGTTCCACGCGCGCCTTAAAGAGATGTCAGCAGCAGTGTAGGGGTCTACTAGGACCGATGCCTGCCGGGGTCGCGTGATTGTTCGAAAGAGATACCGTGACCCTGGCACATGGGCAACTGATGGAACACGGGTGGGTTTTAGTCAGTAAAAGTCTGACACGCCCTCCCGCTCCGCCCAGAGCGGGAGAAGTCATTTGATGATTTACCATCCTGAAAAAAAAAAAAAAAAAAGCGAGACAGACAGACAGACAGCATTATAATATCACTGCATTTATAATATTACTGTGGATTGTTACGCAAATTGACTACCAACCTTAATTGTCCGTTAATTCAAATGAAAACCATTATTCTTTGGCAGTCGAATGAAAGTACTATACTTCCGCTAAATAATGTAGGGTATCAATTCCCATGAAGGTTAACTTCCCTTTAGTTCGTCCTTAAAGATTAGCTTTAGACTTAATTATGGTGATATTATGTGTGAGAGTACAATAAGAAAATACAATAAGAAAATAAACTGCCTCATTGGTGTGGTGGTCGAAAGCGCTACTCCTGAGCATGAGCGTTCGTTTCTCAGGTCACCGTAAGTTTTATTGGATTTTTGTTTCTGGAATGTCACAGTTGCAACCTGAAGGATCAGTGCCCGGTTGATGGCAATATACTCGCCGCTATTTCACGGTACTAAGACATAACTGGCAAAATGTGGGTGTACTCTAGGTACACCTGTGCCCAATCCTTCGGGGAAACTACATGTGGTATTATGTTATTTAATAAACGAAAGTTTTCCCACAAGTGAAGTTAGTGTACCGTTTTAACTACTTGCAGTTAGCAGGTTATGACCACTGCTGTAATAAGGCGAGTTTTACACGGTAGCACTAACTGTAAATCGAAGGTATCTTTATTGTTTTCTAAATCACATTTACTTAAAACCCTTATGTCGTGTTGGCACCATTTTACCTTGTACTATAAAGGCTCTTGCAGACTAGTGTGACGCGACAGTCGCTAGCGTTTCGGCAACAATTTGTATGAAAACGCGCGCGACACTTCATACAGGTCATAGAAATTATTCTACTATTATATAAATCGCCGAATCGAGCACAACCATCCTGTCGCACTAGTCTGTACGAGCCTTTAAGCTGGTCGTCCACGATGCTACTCAAAGGTAACGTGATTCAACCCCCAACAACCTATGAGTAACCAGAATGTTACAGCCCTGATATGGAGCTGACAGGAGCTTTATAAACACCCTAGCAATTTTATTGAATCATCTGAGAGCCTTCCGCCTGGGCACGCATTACCGTGGCCTTTATAACCTTTATTACCGTGGCCTCTTTAAATGATAAATGATTTTATTTCTGCAAGTAGGTTTGTTTAAACATTTTCACACGTCAGTCATATTTTTAAAACTAGATGAAGTCGGCGCTTCCTATCTAACTAGTCTAAGTAGATTTCGTACCCAAGTCGGTCGGAGCAAATAAATTCTTCACAGATGAGGGTGCACGGACATGAGCTCGCTGGCTAGTTCAAACTGCCGGTATGAATATGACGACGATCGGTGAAGCGATGGTTCGAATCCAAGTCAAAACAATGAACTCTTTTTCTGCCAAGGTCGCGAGATTTGTTCGAAAGAGATACCGTGGCCCTGGCATATAAGCAACTGAAGGAACACGGGTGAGTTTTAGTCAGCAAAAGTCTGACATGCCCTTCCGCTCCACCCTAGAGCGGGAGAGGTCATTTGATAATTTCCCACCCACAAAGAAAAGGGTGCACGGACGACTCAGATCTCAAGTGCGTATTCGGCACCTCCTCATAGATAATGGCCTACCTTTCTTCTTCCACCGCATACCCTGTTACCTGAGCATTTGATGGTCTTATGACTGTGTCAGTGAGCGGAGTTCGTGTAGCTAAATTTTGGGGCAAAGAAGTTTTCACTTTTTGCCATCGATACGCTCAGTAGAAGAATTATATTTTATTGCAAAATAATATTTTTGAGTGATCGCTTCACTAGCTAGCACTAGCTATTTAATAGAATTACAATTTCTAAAATTGCTGATTCCATCACGCATGGAACAAGCATGCATCCATTGCCTTTTGGGTGACTTTGAGCCTTGTAATAAGGTCCATTGTAGCATTGGGCAGAGAACATTGCTCGCAAAATAAATGGCAGATCAGGCCGAAAGGTTCTGGAGTGGCGATTGGGTACCGAAAGACGTAGAGTTGAAGGCCTCTGACGAGGTGGTCCGATGATCTTGTAAAGGCCGCAGAAAATGTGTTGGACGTAGGAAGCACAGAACCGGTCAAAGCAGCAGAGCTTAGGGGGAGGCCTTTGTTCTACAGTAGACATTTTTCGGCTGCAATGACGTATCTAAAATACAGCTCTTTTTATTCCTCTTTCATATTTTTTTTTTTTTGTCAAAAAATAAGAACTGCTTCAGGGTTCTAAAGCAGTTCTTAATTTTCAAAATTTTGGAATTCAATTGGAAAACAAAATTGTCGATCTCATATTCTAATGATTCTAAATACTAAGTTTGATATATGAGGTGTATCTATTCATACACGAAATATTTTAACAGGTACACCTGTAAGGTGGTAAAGAAGCTACAGCAACGAAAAAAAATTTTTTCTAAAGGTATTTTTTTCAAAATTTAATATTTATAAATTATTTGACGCACATAAGAAATACTGGCTCCTTCTTATTTTTTACGGCCGAGACACCACGGCCATGCTCGTGCCGTCCGGTCATCGCCCTCGCAGCGTCAGGTGGGCCATTCATAGAATTTGGAGTAAAGGTTTTATGCAAAACGTCTCAAGTAGTTTTAAAATTATAATAATTACGAAAATTCAAAAACGCTTAGATAAAAATTTTCTTTTTGCTTCTACAGCTTCTTTACCACCTACAGGTGTACCCCTTAAAATATTTCGTGTATGAATAGATACACCTTCTATATCAAACTTAGTATTTAGAATCTTCTATCTTAGTATATATACAGCGCAATCCTTAAAATCATCATCATTATTTCAGACGAAAGACGTCCATTGCTAGACAGCAGAGATTTAGGGGGATTTGCCATAATCACCACGCTTGGCAGGTGGGTTGGCGATCATTTATTGTAATATTGAACTGTTGTGACTAATACCGTCAGAACCTAGATTTACCTGCTCAATTCCTCTTAGTTAACACACAAATAATAGCTGCCATAAGGCTTCATTTACACACACGGGTAATAAAATTTCATACAACACTAAACATTTCCTCTGTCTGTAGGTGCAATTAACTAAAACAGCTTATGTTCAATGAGGCTGACTCGCATTTGCACATATTTTACACAAACGATTGTGAATCCTTTGTGTCGGTAATTAGATTCATTTTGGAACGTGAGCGATGTGAATATTTCATAAAGGTCGGGGTACACGAAATACAAACCTCATTATGTAATGTAGTAATGAGCAGGGAGATGCAGATTCCGTTCTGCTGTGACAGTTTGTGTGTAGCTGGGACCTTTGTTTGGTTGTGGTGCAAGTGATAAAATTACTGCGAGTAATAAATATTAATTCCAATTGTTTTTATACAAGGTAATGCCCACTTAATTAAGTAGATTAAAAAGAAAGTATCTATTTGTTGCAAATTGTGTGTTGTGCATTGCTGCCTTTCTAGTCTTGTAATTAATATAAAATCCATAGAAATATGGTTACAAGTAACAATTACGGTTACTTGCTAACACTTATACGTGATCAATGTTACAGTCATGGTGATGCACTAATTGAAGGATTTTGATTGAAACAATAAATCTGCCTAGCCTCTTACCAACTATATTGGACTCGGCTTCCAGTCTAAACGGATGCAGTTGAATACCGATATTTGACATAAAACGACTGCTAATTTGACGTTCACAACCCAGTTACCAGGTAATACGATTCCTTCTCGTACACCTGGCTGGCGCGACTTTTGCGGCTCTGTCAGCCGGCACAGACGAGTTAACGTGCTATCGGAGGGACGAATGGGTCCTAGTATTAAACGACGATCACTCATATATGAAAATACCACGACAAGCGTAGCTTTACCTGATCGATTGACTAGTGCGGCTATTATTACTAAGCCACAAGCCCCTCATTTTATGTTTGGTCCTGTTTATGGCATTTTGCTCATAAATAAAGGCATGTTATATTTATCTGTTATTATCTCCAAGAGAAAACTTTGTACACAGCATAGACATTATATGTCTATATAAAAATCAAAAGTCAAAAATCAAATAAAAAGAAATTTTTTGAAACTTTGATTATTTCGTTAGTGGAAGCTTATAATTGGCCATCGTTTACACATCGTACTAGACATTGATATGTATTAGCTTTAAGATTTCCTAAAACGAATAAATTAAATAAACGCTATGTTCTACAATTTGCACCAAACATTCAAGAGTCTTTGAGCATTGCACTAAGTTGAGGACGTCTTACGGCTGTGCAACTAACAGCCGCGTGACACGTGTCATCTCTAACAATTTGCACGTAGTGAGAATATTATAATGTTCCTTATTTTGGTGTCTACAAACATACATGTATATAATCACGCTTTTTCCCATGGGGGAAAGTAAACCAGAACGCTACCTGCTACGATCCTGACATACTACTTTTGATTCTTTAACGTTCATAATATCTGATCACTAGCTTCTGCCCGTAAGTTTGTCCGCGTTAAATTTCTTGTTCCCCCGACCCTTGCCGTCGCGTCTAATCGCCTACCCGTGAGATTTTCCCCGTTTTTGCAACATTTTTCATTACTGCTCCGCTCCTCTTGATTCTAGCGTGATGTTATATAGCCTATAGCCTTTCTCGATAAATAGGCTTCCCAACACAAAAATATTTTTTCAATTCGGAGTAGTAGTTCCTGAGATTACCGCGTTCAATCAAACAAACAAACAAACTCTTCAGCTTTATAATATTAGTATAGATACACGCACTGTGGTTGCGTATACTACGTACTTGACTTTTCTGAAGAACATCACCAATTAGATCACTATATGGCCTCCTAGGAGTATTTTTGTGTCAGTTTTGCTGTCTAATACGTAACTAATTTAATAATTACTTCTTCTGTGGCCTGATACTGTATGTGTAGCGGTGCGGTAGGTATTTGTTTTTTTTTTTTTTCAAATATTGAAACATCATGCTGAGATAGGAGCATTGTTGACTTTCCACAGGTTTGGCTTTGGCGAGGCATACCCTATATATCCCCGGCGACGCTTCATCCCTCCTCCAGGAGAGTAGTAGGTCCACCAGCACGATTAGGACAAACAGTGCACCTTCAGTCCTTGCCGCCGACGCTAGCCACGACGCGCGATGCCCTAATCGATGTCCGCCTCAACCCTGAGCAAACAAGCGAGCCTGTTAGCTTGTTGCTTTATATTCGTTCCAAAATAATTCCGAACCAGCCCGTCCTTTGCTGCCTTCCCTCGAGCGACGTCCTAAGCCGAGGTCTATACGCCACAGGGTCCATCCCTTCACGTGCAATCGCCTTAATTTATTGATACACCAACAAGCAAGCCCGGTTAAGGGTCGGATACACTGCAAGCGCGAAAGAAAATTAGGTATTAAGCTGTACGCTGCCAGACTAGACCCCGTATAATACGATTTCAAGTGCGCAGTGGAAGAGTTATAATCGTGGGGCTCTAGAGACAAGAGTGGCTAGCGTACTGTCCGCCGTACGCGGAGCAGACAATACAAGTACAAGGTACAATATACAAACAAAGGCACTTACCTCATGGTTGAAGGACACTGCTCTGGTGCCAACCTGGAGATATGTATGTAAGTGAGTGTATGTGTATCGTGTCGTGACGTTACGAGTATTCTTCAGGTTAGATTCCGCTTCCAATTAGGCCGGAGGAGGTCACAGCATGCGGTCTTCAAATCACTCATTCACAATAGCGTCACTTTGGTTTGACCTTCAAACTATTTATCCAAAATACAAAGATACACCCGTTCTAGTTCTTCAAAAGGGGTTATTACACAAACAAACTCAGGATCATGACAAATTGTCCACAACCGGATCCATTTACAAGGGATTACTTTCAAAAGGTCGCGAAATCCAAGCGGCGACGAAGCTCCCTTTTTTACCACCGAAAATCAAGCGAGCTGTCAAGTGTCAACGTCAAATGTCACTCCGTTTCACGTCATGGCGCGTTCACAGAGTAACCAATTCAATCGGAACGGAACATCTACCCCCCCGGACGGGCCTTCCCGTCCGCTAATCACTTGGCAATCCCGACAAGGTTGGGTTTTATCAGTCCACCTGACGCGCTGCTGGAGGATGTGCAAATACTCCAAGCTCAACGCTTCCAAAACTCTGAGCGAGCTGCTACACCAACTGAAACCGCGATAGCCAATTTTGGCTCACATCGACAAAAGGGTGCTCCGGCAGGGCGACAAGTGGCTGTCAAATCAAAAAATGGCCCGGGGTCAGGGCCTCCAAGACGTTCGGGTCCGAAGACAGCGGGCACAATGGACGCGAGTTCAATACAGCTTCAATGCGGCAAAATACCGTAGCTAACTCCTTAAAGGTGAGAACGGTGTCTCCCAACAGTCTGCGCCAGAGTCCCTAACCGCCAATGGGGGCAGGCTGGCGGGTCAAAACAATAACAAACAACAAAACAACCAAACAACAATAACAACCAAACAACAATAACAACCAAACAACAACAACAACAATTTAACCAAATGGCCCTTCTTAGGCAACAAAAGGGGGTGACGGACCCCATAAGGAAGGCTAGAGTGACTCAACCGTCAACAACCAAACAACAAAAGACCCGTATCGCCCAAAAGGGGTTCAACTTAATAACGGCTTCCGATAATATCCAAACTCTCGCTGCAGAATGGCCAACAGCGCATTGCAACCGGCATGCGAGTTCATAATGTGACGATCAGTCACCAACAATTCAACAACAATTCAACAATTTGTCGAGGGAGCTTTATCGACTCAACAAAAAATCAGAGTCCTTCGTTCCAACAGCGAGCACCTTGAGCCCGGGCAAAGGACCCGACATAAAGACTGGCGATCGAGGCCAATCATCCTCGGGATGAGTCAGCCAGTCTGGTCCCCACCATAAGGGGTAAGCAAACAAGCGGGGTGCCATGCACCCACGTAAGACCACGGCGCCTGGGTTCAAATCTCCAGGCACGTGCCTCCAAATCAAAGGCGTATCAAAATTTTGAATCTGGGACACTCGGTACGCAACAAAGACCTCCAAAGAGTGGACGGACGTCTTCAACCAACACAAACCAATTTGACTGTCCGTCCAGGCGTAAGAAGCCCGAATGTCCACAGTTCCACCCAAAGTGTGAGCAACGTGGTTCAATAGACGCACAAGACGCGCCGCCCCTGACAATTCAACTTAGGGGTGGTCAGTGCCGTCCGGAGGGGGGCCACCTTGCTCTTGGCCAAGACCAGTGACAAATTCACCTGGCCTGTGCGCAGACGGTGCGCAGACAAACAACAGCTGCATAACCGTGCGAAGACGCATCACAAAACAAGGGTAGCAGTGTAGCTCCCAGGGGGGAGGATAGCGCGGGGTAACACGACCTCGTTGACTGCAGGGAGTGCGGATACAAATTGGAGCCAATCTTCCAACCGGGTGTCCCGAATTGGCTCGTCCCAGCCAAGTCCCGCAGTCCAAAGGCGCTCAAGAAAACAATTTTGCCCAAAACAATACAAACAAACAACAAAACAATAGACAAAAGGCAACCCTGGGCTCCCATGTCCAAAATGACACGGACCACAACAGAGTCCCCCGTGGGCCCCCTGACCCGACCGATGCCGTTGGTAACAAAACCGTGTCGATCTGAGGGGTACCTTAGCGGGGCAGGCGCCAATGTCCTAACAATGTCTGGGCGGCGACCGATCGCCACACCCAGACCCAAGTCTTTCCCGACGAGGACGGAGTTCAAACTCCTCGTCCGCGCGGTGTCCCGAGCCACGCGCCATCGCTGGAAGGGCATATCCCACCGGATGCCCAAATGGCGAGGGGCGTGACTCCAACCGGGGACGTTCCGCCAATGGAGGGGAGGGAAGGCGGTGCTGGTCTGGCCAGCGCTGCCTAGCAACAATTGCGTAATCGCCTTTACGCGGGGAGACCAAATGGCGGTCGCGCGGCTCCCGATCAACTTGCGCGGGGGGTGGAGTGCGGCGCTCAAAATTGCGGGCCTCTCCCCGGTTCTGAACCGGCAAGGCAGAAGCCCGGTGACCAACTCCATGATACCCCCCCGTACGCGAACCTTCATCAGAGGCTGGTCTGCCAGCGTGGTTCGCGTTAGCGCACAATATGTCCAAATGGGACCCCCCACAAATTCTACAAGGGCGGGGGTTGGGGCAGTCCCGATGGAAGTGAGCCCCCAAACAAGAGAAGCACAGGCGGCGTGCAATTCGGCGGCGGGCACTCACGTGCAACTTCAAAAAAGCCGCGCAAGTTGCCATGCCATGCCCCGTGTCCCTACAAAACTCACAACCAGGACGACTCTGGGTGCCAGCAAAACGAGCGGCGGGGCGACCATCAACAGGCCCGCGAGCCCTAGTCCGTCCCTGGTCTCGTGGCCGGGAAGACGGCTGGCAAGACTCAGTGGCAACGCCAGAGTTGTCCACAAACCGACACTCATCCTCCAAAAATTGGACGAGGTCACCAAATGGGGGGAGATGTGTGACACTATCCCCACCATACTTTTGCTCGAAACGAGCGCTCAAATCGGCAGGAAGCCGTTGCAGCACAACATGCACCAAAGGGTAAGACCATTGGTCCACCGGCAAGTCCAATCGCTTTAAAGCGTTGGTCGCTACCACCAACGGGTTCAACAGGTCAGTACGCAATGCTGACAAACTAGTAATGACCGGTAACCCCAAAATCAATGCAATATGAACGTCAGCCAAACAACGTTCATTTGGTACCGCTGGGTGAGTAGTCCCAAAGCGGTAGGGTAGGCTGAGTCAGTCAACGACAGATGCTGTACCAAGGCTCGGGCCTCACCTTCCAGGACAGACAACAAATAGGCCAACTTTTGGGCGGGTCTGAGGTCCGAGCGTGCATCAACCAAACTTGCAAACAGGTTTTGGAAACCGTACCAGTGGTCCCAGCGACCGTCAAGTGTGGCAGTTCCAAAGCAGGCAATCTACTCAATAGTCCGGGACCTGAAACAACCGAGGTCTCCGGCTTGACCTGGACAGGTGTCCGGCACTGCAATATTTCCATTTGTATGCCATTGCACAAACAAAACCATTCAAATAAACAAAACAATTAAATTATCAAATAACAAAGTTCAATCAATAAATAACAAGGAAATCCAACGCAAACAATCAAATAAAATAAACCAAGCAAAGGTAATTAAGTAACAAAGTTCAAACAATATATTACAAAATAACTACAATCAAACTACCAAACTGACTAATCAGCAACTCAAGAAATAACATTAAATTGGTTTCAGTTCAATTCAACAATAAACTTTTATTTTAATTCAAAATCAATACCAACGTTCAAATTCTATATCATATTCAATTCAAATATTCAAATTCTAATCCAATTCCAAATGTTAAGTTCACAAACCACTGTGTCAATGGTAAAACAATAATGAACCTTTTTTCCTATTTAAAACAATGGTAATACTCAAAAATGCCAATTTCAAATATTAATTTTCACAAATAACCATATCAATGGTACAAACTCAACATTTTAATGTCTTCCTGACATTCAATACAACACAGATCAGACACAAAAAGTGGCTACAACAAGGGGCTGCAACACAGCCCAATCCAATCCACTTTATTAGCCCGGCTGACCTTGGCAACATCAGATTACCCGTCTCAATAAATTTAAACAAATTATTTCAAATACCAATTAATTACCATTAACAAACATTTACAGCGAATTACTACTTCCCTTATAGAGACTGCCAAGTAATTAGCCTACTGTAAATTACCAATCTGTCGGTTATATGTCTCATAACTGCGCTCTGCATACCAAGAAATGTACGCTGCCAGACTAGACCCCGTATAATACGATTTCAAGTGCGCAGTGGAAGAGTTATAATCGTGGGGCTCTAGAGACAAGAGTGGCTAGCGTACTGTCCGCCGTACGCGGAGCAGACAATACAAGTACAAGGTACAATATACAAACAAAGGCACTTACCTCATGGTTGAAGGACACTGCTCTGGTGCCAACCTGGAGATATGTATGTAAGTGTATGTGTATCGTGTCGTGACGTTACGAGTATTCTTCAGGTTAGATTCCGCTTCCAATTAGGCCGGAGGAGGTCACAGCATGCGGTCTTCAAATCACTCATTCACAATAGCGTCACTTTGGTTTGACCTTCAAACTATTTATCCAAAATACAAAGATACACCCGTTCTAGTTCTTCAAAAGGGGTTATTACACAAACAAACTCAGGATCATGACAAATTGTCCACAACCGGATCCATTTACAAGGGATTACTTTCAAAAGGTCGCGAAATCCAAGCGGCGACGAAGCTCCCTTTTTTACCACCGAAAATCAAGCGAGCTGTCAAGTGTCAACGTCAAATGTCACTCCGTTTCACGTCATGGCGCGTTCACAGAGTAACCAATTCAATCGGAACGGAACAGAAGCACTACTCACACAGCGGTAGGCGCGCGTGCCCCGCTCACGCGCACACAGATGTTTACATAGTGGTTCGAGCGGCAGGAACCTTGAAGATAATATTTAAATAGAAGTGGATAATATGTTGTTCTTTTTATTGCATTTGAGGAAGGATGGGAGATGCGGTGGTTTATTGCAGTTTTGTATGTAGGCATCAATCAGCAGTTATATAATGATTTCCAAAAACAAAGTTAATTAATATGTCTTCATCATGATTTTTTTTTCAGAGTGCAAGTGCCCCTTTTTGTTGCTTTAGACTGCGCATGCAATCTAACGAGCCCAAACTAGAGTTGCAAAGAACTCGAGTCTTTGAGTCCAAATTTTAAAGACTCGACTCAATTATGCAAGACTCGATGTGCTCAAAAGGCTCGGAGTCTACAGATAAGCACTTGAGTCTTAAAAAGGACTCGTGTCTTAAAAAGGGCTCGAGTCTTAAAAAGAACTGAAGTCTTAAAATGAACCAGAGTCTTAAAGAAAAACTCGGAGCATGAAGATGAAACTTGTACCTCATCATTCGAAAAGACTAGAAAGAAGGCAATAAATTCAAATTAGTGGTTATGATGAAACTTTGCGTACAAAAAAATCTGACGAGTTATTCGAGTTTTTTTGAATGATGAGCTACAAGACTCGAGTTCATTTTAAGACTCGAGTCCTTTTTAAAACTCCAGTCTTTTTTTAAGACTCGATTATGACTCTGGCTCGGCTTGACTCTAGACTCTGAGCCTTTTGAGCACACTGAGTCTTGCATAACTGAGTCGATTCTTCAAAATTACGACTCGAGGACTCGAGTCTTTTGCAACACTAGCCCAAACACAACGAAGTTATGTTGTATACTTAAAGTAGTCGACGAAGGGGATGGCGGGGTTTGGAAGACCCCGCCATGACCTTCGTGGTTATTTATATTGATCCTAAGGTACTTTGACCTTAAGGTCACTTTCCATGAATTTTGACCTGTTACTGCTCTTGAGAATCGCGAAAATTGAGTTTCGGAATTTTGACCTTGGCCTCAAGGTTAATCACCATGAGGTCGAGGCCGGTGAACTTGTGAAAATAGCGAAACTTGACTTTCAGAACTTTGATCTTGACCTTACGGTCAATGACCATGAAGTCAAGGTCAGTGACCTTGGGGAATCACGGATCTTGACTTTAGAAATTTTGACATTGACTTCAAGGTCAATCACCATGAGGTCAAGGTCAGTTACTTTGGGAGAGCCGCAGATCTTGGCTTTCGGAATTTTGAATTTGACCTTAAGGTCAATGATCCAAGGTCAAGGTCAATATCCTTGAGGTGTCCCACGGTATTCCCCCACCCTACTACTCCCACATCCCACCGGGTCCCAAAGGTTTGATTAGGCGATAGATCATGATGTTTTTCTAAGTCTTTTTTTCATAGTGCCCCGTTTCATATTCACTGACCAAGGACTTTCTATGGCCACCTTCCGACTTCATCATCAGACTTTGGACACCATCTAGATCTGTAGTACTTGTCAAGACAAATCTAACGAGCCCAAACACAACGAGGTTATGTTGTATACTTAACGAGTTCCTATGGCCACCGGTTGGCTTCATCATCAGACCTTAGACATTATTCTAGTTCGACATATAGTACTCGTCAAGACGAATCTTACGAGCCCAAACACGACGGGGCTATGTTGTGTAGTTAATGAGAACAATTATGTAGTTAGAGCATATTATATCACACCAAGTACTTGAAAATAAGATTACAGTTATGAACTGGAAAGACGTAAAAATAATAACAAACAAATAAGAAATGACACAATATACAAAATACGTGCAGAAAGAATCGAGCTTAAAAATCTTAAATTTTAGTACTTGTATAAATTGTTCTAATTCCGACCACTGTGCGGGGGATCTCGTGTACGCACAGACCATTTTTTTTTTTTTGTGGGGCATCTCGTAGTTAATCCTGAAAAGATTTTGACTACTTAAACGGATTTTGTCCCGCCGAGTTCTAAAAAGTTACCTTTTTAGGCCTCCAGCCGGGGCTTATTATACTTAAAAACTAAAGCGAAAGCTCTAAGGGTTACCCCGAGGGGGGTACGAACCTCGGCTTAGGCAATCACTGGTAGGGGGACAGCAAGGGACTGGCTGGATCTGGGTTAAATTATTTAGGGACTAATTTAAAGCTAACGGCGCAGCATCGCGGGCTGGCTCTTGCAAGGGTCGGGAGGGACTGTTAAGTCGGGGTCGCGACGACGGACCTCGGCGGCGAGGTCGGTACGGTTTGTGTTTGTGTGCTGGTCTAGCTGTACTGGTCTCTTTTCGACTCTCCTGGAGGAGAGTAGTGGGATCATCAGGATCGGTAAGAACGTGAGCTCCGCGGTTCGAACACTGCTATATAAATGGTAAACCGCGTCGCCATAGTAAATTGTATGGTGATTTCGAGCGTCAAAATTGAGAAAGTTTGTGAACTTTTTACGCAAATCAGAAGTAACATTATGGAAAACTAAAATAATGCATCGGGTTTACTGTTCTTTATTGTTTATATTTATGTATAAATTAAATAGGTGCCTTCTTGTTTTAAGCCTTAAATTATCAAAATACGGCAGTGCTTTTTACACGTTTTTAGTGAAATTAAATATTTTTTTAACAATCATCTGCAAGGTTTATCCCCAACTCGATTTTTTCATGGTCTAGTATAACTCTTGAGCTAGTCAGATGTATTTTTTCGTGGCAATTACTTTAGGTTTACTATATAAACTTATCGAAATCCCATAACACGATTTCCTACTGCTGACCCTTAAGCAGTCAACAACATTTTAGTTTGTCCTGCGAAATGCCATTTATAAAAAAAAAACACTATTCCCAACCCACGGATCTGAACTTAGGATTTAACGCTGCCTTAATTACTATTAGGTACTAGACCTCTGTGGCAGTTTCATGAATCTATTATAATAGAGTCAAAATAGTTATTTGAGTACTAAAACCCGTTTGACGTCTCCATATTCTCAGAGCATGTGTTAAAATTCCTACTAACGCGTTAACATGTGTTTGTGGAACAATATTACTGTATTGACTTGCCTGGTTTTCATTTGAATTGATTGTTGGAAATTGTTAGCAAATTCTAAGTGTTAATGATATGAGGTTGTTACATTAGCTATGTTAGGGTTTAAGTTCTGTGTAGACGTTCACGACCACTCTGTCAAGAGTGTTACGACGAAGAAGAAGAAGAAGACGTTCTAATTAATATCAGCAAATCTATCAGTAAATATTAATAAAATCAGATTAATGTACCTAATATTTTCCGAATAACTGTACCTACAGTCATCGAAGAATTAATACCTACTACAAAGTTTCATGGGTGTGGGTGTCGTAAGAGGCGACTATAATAATAATAAAATCATTTTAATTCGGACAACTAAGACCCATAAATTGTTAGTAACAGTTTTCCTTAAAACACTATTGTTAGTAACTTATTCTACAGACATAATAATGAGAAGACCACCCGGCAGCTGGACATAGCAAATGGCCACTAGGGTATAAGTCTTCTGACAAATTGCCTTATTATGGCAGAGGAAGTGTCTGCCACCACAGCCTTCAGGATGCTATTATGACTGCCTCTTATTCTGCTCAGTAGTGAGGCCGTTTTTTTTTTCGAATGATGGCATGAAATCCATCAGTATGGTTTACTGCAAACATTTCTGAGGCACTGCAAAAACGAGGCAGTCGTAACAGCATCCTAAAAACATTATTATATTGGACGCGTAGGACATCCAGCGATCTTTTCGAATAGTTGACCCAAAGATTACCGGTGTAAAAACTCTGATAGTAGGCTTTAAAAAAGCGTAATCTTTACTTGGTCATTACACCGAGCAAATCTTCGTGCCAACATATTACCCCTGACCGCCAGAGCCCTACGCTCCCTCTCAATGTCCATATGGTCACTGAGGTCGTCGGTAAGAAAATGCCCAAGATATTTAAATTTCCGGACTCTACGTACAGGCGTACCGCTTATGACTAGTTTGACTGAACTATCTCGGCACTTACCAGCGACCCCAAAGACCATATACTCACATTTTTTGGCATTGTAGATAAGTCCATGTGAAGCAGCGTAGGTGTCACAAACATGAAGCAACTCCAGGATCGCCCCAGGCGACGGGCCCAGCAGCACCATGTCATCGGCATAGCTGATGTTGTTGCAACTAACACCATTTATCCTGCATCCGACACGCATGCTGCTGAGCTCGGCAATGAGGTCATTGACATATAGATTGAAGAGCCGGGGAAATGACAAACCACCCTGTCTCACCCCGCACTCCAATCCATATGATTCCGAGAGCGCATTAGACCATTTAACATGGTTAGTCTGCCTCTGATACCAGAACTGCAATATACCGAGTAGTTCCGCCGGTATACCCCTACTCCTCAATTTACTCCAAAGCACGTCGTAAGAAACGAGATCAAAGGCCTTGGAGAGATCAAGAAAGCAGGCGTAGAACGGCGTCCTACGTTCAGTGTAGTATTTGACAGTATGCTTGATACTAAGGATAGCACTTTCGGTTGATAGTCCAGGACAAAACCCAAACTGTGCGTCGTTAAGATGAACATATTTTTCCAAATGTGAGTCAAGCATACTGTCCAACACCTTGGCTGCAACAGTTGCAAGAGAGATCGGGCGATAGTTGCCTATGTCCGAGATGTCTCCTGTCCTGTTCTTCACGATGGGTACAACAATGGTCTTGATTAAGTCTGCCGGTAAATACGAATGGCTGATACACATCGTGTAGAACAAGGACAGGACCCTCGGCATATGCACGCCTGCATGTTTTAAATGTTCTACGCTAAGCCCGTCATGCCCAGGGGATTTGCCCCTACTCATACTGTTTATCACCGACCTCACTTGCTTGGTGGTGAAGCGTAGTAGTGGCTCTTCCCCCCGAACATGAGACGCATAGCCAATTCCTGAGATTGAAGGACCGAGTGGCGACCTCACTTTAAAATGATCTCTAAATAAATTGGCAATGTCCCCATGCTCAGTAACCCCTCCCACGTCCGCCGCGAGACCAGGCCTAGCCTCCAACTTACCTGTTGACTTCCAAAATGCACAGAAATTATTAGTAGCTCGTTGTTCTGCTAATACGTCCATTTTTATTTGATCTTGCCTATTTTGACAGTACTTTAGGCGGCTTTTAAAAATTTTACGCGTCTCGTACATTTGGTCGTAAACAGTCCCTGAAGTTGGTCGATCAGCCAAAACCCAGGCTTGAAATCTAAGCCTGGCCTCACGGTGAGCGTCTCGAACATGTTTGTTCCATCCACATAACGAGTTACCCCGCTTACGTGTCTTATACACTTCATTAGATTCCCTCGCTGCCTCACAAAGGACATCTATAATGTCTTTGTACAGTTTGTCAAGGACTGGTTTATGCTCATCCAAGTTGCATGACCCGTGACTGCACACCATAAACTCCTGTGGCAAATGTATCTCCCGCAGATTATCAGAACACATTTCATGATAATTCTTGATCTCAGCTTTATTTCTGACGCCCCAAACAATAGCACTGTGGGGTGCAGTCCCGGTCATCAACTTTGGCCTAACTACATCCAAGTTACATATAATATATATCGGTAAGTGATCAGACACATAAACATCTTCATCAATACCTACACTAACAACCGTCTGCCAGGCTGACGAAGAGACTACACAGTGGTCTAACCACCTCCTACAGCCGAGTGCCTCGCTAAAAAAGGTGTAGTGATTGGCATCGTATCCCAACTTCATTGTATCAGCACAGACCCAGGACTGATCATTACAAAAACTTAGGAGCTCGACATAAAACAATTCTTGCGGATGTGCATTAAAATCGCCCATTATGTATATGTTTTCCACATCTTGCGTCGCAATTATTGCACTTACCTCACTTAAAACCTCGGTAAACAAAGGCAGGTTTTCCAGTGAGTTAGTAGGCATATACACAGAAAACACTATAATAGTGCGACTACCCGCGACCGCTTTAATGGCCACTAACCGAGAGCTATCACAAGATATTATCGAGACAGACTCAAAAACACCCTTTCTCCAGAGAATAGCCACTCCTCCGTACGGCCGTCCCCTGAGAAGCCCTACTGATGTGTCTACAGCTGATCTCCCTGTATATTCAAATTCAGGGCTTATCGTTCCTAACATTGATATATCATGCGGTAACAGCCAAGTCTCCTGCAGGCATATCAAGTCGGACGATTTACATATTTTTCTAATATTATCAACAGATCTTTTTGCAGATTTACAATTAAAACTAGTTATTTTCACATTATTTTGACAATCCATAATTAATTTTAATCTAACTAACTATACGAGCCTCTTTATTAGTCCTGTACATAAAATGTACAAAACGTCTAAAAGTAATACCATCCGGCCATATCTGGTCATTTAAAAACATGTCTACCTTATGTTTAGATACATATAATTTGTAAGCGTTATACTTTTTATAGGACTTGATGTTTAGCTTTCTTAAAGACACACTTTCGGTAGTCTTACTTTTTATGTAGCTAATAATGTCATCATCAGAGGCCTCTGTACTCACATTCGATATTAATAACGGGACTTTAATATCTGCCGCACGGAATTTACTGTCGGGTACAATAGAAGCACGACCTTTTTGGATTGCAAAAGTATAAGTTTTCGAGCGCGATCGTTTGTTTTGCACTAGTGTCCACTCATTATCACTCGGTTGACTTACCACGGGTTTAGTGATAACCTTATCACACTTGACAATCGACGGCATACTATCACATAGCACTGATTTCTGGAGATCATTCGATGGTTTTGCAGCCGCGGCGGCGGCGGCGGGCGCACTGGCGATGGTCACCCGCTTGCAGGAGGTGGGGGAATTGACAGGCGTGTGCGCACAGGTAGCCGAGCCCGGTACACTAACTGATTTGTGTGAAACTGCGGTGCTTGTTGTGGCCTCCACGCGCGCTAATTGTTGCGCTGTCCCGCTCCCGCATAGACGGCTATCATCAAATTTGCACATCATGCAGTAGGTCTCACTTGCTTCCTTCGGAACCGCAGTGTCTGTTTTGGCCTCCACGTTCTCACTATGCTCTGTCGCTGTGGTATGTCCTTGCAAGACAGAGACGTAATTATTACAGCCACTGACTTGTGTTGATGACGCGCCGTTAGCCGAGAGTTCGTTCACCTTGCAATCAGCTGGGTATTTTATAGGTAAATATTGTAATCCTATGGGACCACTGTCTAGGGTAAAGCTGTTTTGCAAACATGCTCCTCTTCTCACGTTTATATTACCAGTAGGAGTATCGTGTATTAAAGATGCCTGTTTAAGACTAGTCACCTCTAGTTGAAGTGATAGAAATTGCTCCTTCGATACTGTATTATCTTCTAAAATGCTGATCTGATTTTTCAATTTTAAAATGTCTTTTAGGAGACATGTTACGTCCACATGATCAAAAGTGACCGGAGGGAGTTTACTCAGTTCTTTCGCCACAAATATCGGGAATAATTCAGTACTGGTACCTTTCATGAGACAGATCATATCATCAAGATCCCTTGACATTTTCTTCTTTCCCTCCTTTCGGCGCACTGGCATTTTCTTTCCACTGGGGATAGATTCAAAAAGCAGAGTCTTTGCCCGCACAATGTCCTCAGCAGAGAAAGACGAACAACACACTTGATGCACACTCTCTTCATCCATCACGTCCAACACATTTCATGACTATGAAACTTACTAGAGAAAAGGCAACAGCACCCTCTATGCATTTCACCACCATACTGCGATGGCCAACCCTCCTGCCAAGCGTGACAATTTCACGATATCATTATTTCATGGCGTCACTTACTGACGTCTAAAATCCGATTGTAGACGTCAATACAACTAATCTTACTAATATTATAACTTACTTCTGTCCGCGACTTTGTCCGCGTCAAATTTTTCCTTCCCGTCGCATCGAATTGCTTGCTAGTTTTCGTTCATTTTTCGTTGCTGCCCCGCTCCTTTTAATAGTAGCGTGATATTATATAGCCTTCCTCAATAATAACCTACTCAACACAAAAATAATTTTTCAGTTTGGACCTGCAGTTCCTGAGATTAGCGCGTTCAACCAAACAAACAAACAAACTCTTCAGCTTTATAGTGGAAGTTTGTGAGGATGGATGTTTGTTACTGCTCGTATTTCAACTAAAAACTACTAAACAGATGTGGATAAAATTTGGCAGACAGATAGTTTATAACTTATATTAATACATAGGGTACTTTTATCCCAGTAGTACGTTCCCACGGGATAGTATCCAACCTCTAAACGGGCGAAGCCGCTGGCAAAACCTAGTAAGTAAGTTGTATTTTAACCATCTCACGACCTATACGAGTCAATGGACTGGACACGTTATTCATTAATATCCACCCAGCTTTTAGAATGCTTCCAGGGTACGAAGAACCTCAAATATACAAATAAATATAGCGCTGTCTTTGCCACCGCGCAGTTGGGTAAAAATATTTACAAACAGAGCTGCCTTTCAGTCCGTAACCGTATTTTTGCCACCACAAACGATTATTCCTAGATAGGTTTCGGTTGGCAAGCTGTCGGTACATACTGCGGTTTTATCACCTTTTAATGCGCTGCTGCTGTGCCAAATGTGGTTTTAATATATAATTTGGCACTAATTATAAATGGACGAAACACAATAGGGGTCATTATTATGATGTTGTTTTAATATTTAGATGCATTTAAACTGCTGGTATATTCTGATTAAAATAAACACCGTGTAGACATAGGTGAAAAAAGTAAGTCCAAAATCAAAGCAGGACTACTCAGAAAAGTCACGCCCTAAAATGTATGGAACAAGAAAATACTCTCATCAGGAACCTGCCAAGTTGATAATCTGCAATCGTTAACGCTAGTCGAAATCTAATCAAATGTATGGGAATGAAATCATCTCAACGTTAAGTCACGCGGTTAGAACAAACGAATAGAAAATTCGTAGCCAAGTTCACATCGCTCAAAATGATAGAATGATTTTTTATCGTTTCTGTAATGTTCAACGCTACATCCTTTGTTATAATGTCGTTATTCGAAAGACATTGTAGAACGAGCGGCCGACTCAGGCACGTCAACATGGCTACCAACTTATCGTTTTCTACAATTGCTGACACCGAAGCGTTACCGATTGGAGAACGGAATTCGACACGAAACGGTTGTAACTTGGCTAGGGGGGCTGTTGTTCTATGCCACTTTACCGAAAAGCATATGATCGCTGACCACGTTAGAATCTATCGTTTTGTAAGGGTAGGTAATTAAGCCCTTTCATGTGATGCCTTTTTTTGCCCTTCAATAATGCGTTAGCATTATATATCTTTGAAGCTCACGTGGAACAGTACGTGCCGTCGACACGGGCCTGGTCCTTACCGGGCGGCGAGCTACCCATTGCTCGCCGCACGCGAGACGCACGTGCGCAATCAACTCCCGACGCCCGGGGCGTCTCCTCTTGCGGCGGCTAGGGGCGTAAAGGCGTTTAGATTGCCTATCTCTCACGCACCCCGCCTCCTCCTTTGCGAGCATTACTGCTTTGCACGACGTGACGGCTTCCCATGCCCTCTCGCTCCATACCATAGCTTGCACCAAGGCCGGACGCAATAGGTCACTGCCACCGATCGCCTCCACGAGGACACGTCGGTGCTCCACCCAGGCAGGGCCACCTCCATTGTATGCTCTACCGTGTCCTCCAGACGATTCATGCAATGGAAACAACCGGGCGTTTCCTCCCGCCTTATTCGGAATAGAAACCTCCCGAAACACCGTCTACTTTCAGAAATTAAATCATAAATCAAAACATCAGAAAATCTGCGTAAACTTTGCTGGCTGGTCGTTGCCAATCAGTGTATTTCATTCATACACTGATTGGTAACGACCAGCCTAAACCACTGAGTCTACGAGCGTACAGTTTTTCAAGAGTTCCTTTAAATAAACAAGTATAGTCAGCATTTTTTTTTTTTTCTGGATGGGAAATCATCAAATGACTTCTCCCGCTCTGGGCGGAGCGGGAGGGCGTATCAGACTTTTACCGACTAAAACCCACCCGTGTTCCATCAGTTGCCCATGTGCCAGGGTCACGGTATCTCTTTCGAACAATTACGCGACCCCGGCAGGCATCGGTCCTAGTAGACCCCTACACTGCTGCTGACATCTCTTTGAGGCGCGCGTGGAACACTACGCGCCGTCGTCCCGAGCCTGGTCCTTACCGGGCGGCGAGATACCCATTGCTCGCCACCCGCAAGCTCGCGCCTACGGTGGCCGGGAGTCCGCTATAGACTCCCGACGCCCGGGGCGTCTCCTCCTGCGGCGGCTAGGGACGTGAGGGCGCAGAGACTGCCACTCCCTCACGCGCCCCGCCTCCTACTTCGCGAGCATTACTGCTTCGCAGAAGGAGGTGACGGCTTCCCATTCCCTCTCGCTCCGTACCATGGCTCGCACCAGGGCCGGACGCAAGAGGTCGCCGCCGCCGATCGCCTCCACGAGGACACGGTGGTGCTTCACCCAGGCAGGGCACACCTCCACCGTATGCTCCACCGTGTCCTCCAGACGATCCTCGCAATGCAAACACCCGGACGTATCGTCCCGCTTTATCCTGAACAGGAACCCACCGAAGCACCCATGCCCGGTGAGAACCTGCGTCAGGCGGAAGGTGAGGTCGCCGTGACGCCTCTCTATCCACTCCTCAAAAAGGGGACTTACCGCCGCAATTGTGGCGTGCCCAAGTATAGTCAGCATTGAGGAAGAATGTTTTAAACGATTTTATATAGCTAACTCTGTTTGTTGATGTTTTTTTTAATTCTTTTCCTAAATGGCGCAATTGTTGCCGATGAAAAATACATTGGGGCACTCGGCTTATGTTACTTATAATCTATTCGATTTTTTATCCGACTTCAAAAAAAGGAGGAGGTTATCAATTCGACTGTTTTTTATTTGTTTTTTTTTTTTATGTTTGTTACCTCATAGCTTTTGACTGGGTGAACCAATTTTGTTTTTTTGTTTTTTTTTTGTTTGAAAGCTGGTACTTTCTGTACGGTTCCATTTTAATTCAGATCTATTCGGACAATGGGATCCATGTGAAAACCATATAAGTCTTAAATTTGCATTAAGTATTTGCGTGACAAATGAACGAATAGCGCGATTAGATTAGTGTGGGGAATCTACCATAACTAAAAAGTTAAAAAACTTTTTACAAAAAAAATACAACCGACTTCCTTAAAAAAACACTACAAAGTCAAAAATAACTTTAATTTCGAAAGTCGGTGTCTTAGGATCTATATTTAAGGTTTTTTGCCACCGACTTCCGAAATTAAAATTATTTTTCACTTTGTAGTGTTTTTTTTTAGGAAGTCGGTTCTTATTTTTTTGTAAATAGTTTTCATACCCCCATCAATCGAGTTTGGAACTCAAGAATTTATTACGAAAAACAGAAAAACAAAAAAAAAACCGGCCAAGTGCGAGTCGGACTCGCTCACCGAGGGTGTCTGTAGGTATTCTCGGTTTAAAAATAAATGGTTTTTTTTTAATTTTATATTTCAGTTGATTGAATGTAAGGTAAATTGCGTTTTACGATTTATGACGTTTTAAAAAAAAACTACTCGCTCGATCTCGTTCAAACCAATTTTCGGTGGTAGTTTACATGGTAATGTATATCATATATTGTTTTTAGTTTTATCATTTTCTTATTTTAGGAGTTACGGGGGGGGGAACACACATTTTATCACTTTGGAAGTGTGTCTCGCGCAAACTATTCAGTTTAGAAAAAAATGATAGTAGAAACCTCATTACCATTTTTGAAGACCTATTCATAGATACCCCACACGTATGGGTTTGATGAAAAAAAAAAATTGAGTTTCAGTTCTATGTATGGAGAACCCCAAAATGTATTGTTTTTTTTTCGATTTTAGTGTGAAAATCTTAATGCGGTTTACAGAATACATCTACTTACCAAGTTTCAACAGCATAAATCTTATAGTTTCGGAAAAAAGTGGCTGTGACATACGGACGGACGGACAGACAGACAGACAGACATGACGAATCTATAATGGTTCCGTATTTTGCCATTTGGCAACGGAACCCTAAAAAATGAATAAACTAGATACGCCACAAACGCTAGCCCAAAACATTCGCCAATCGGCCGGCAATTGTCACATCCAGCGACATGTCCAGCGAAGGCGGAAAACACACCCGATTGGCCTTATTAATGAGCATCGTACATTACGAGCTTCCATTGATAGATGAGTGTGGACGCGGCCTGTTTTATGCGACCGATTTAATTGGATATATCCCTGTCGGAATTCTGCTGTAGTTCAATTTACACGGTTGTTCCCTAGAAAACTGGTGGCTGCGTCTGAAATTTACCGGTAAATGACTTCATAAAGCACTATTTATGAAAGAAAAAATAATAGTTTAAAAAACTAAAAAACACGCTTCCATAGAAAACCGAACTAAAAAGTAGAAAATAATAGAAAAAAGCGTGGGGTGCTTTTTAAGGTATTTTTAATGATATCAAGCTTTTTTATTATTTATTTCTAGGGTGTTTCGAATTTTGAGACGTATGTCAGCGTAGCTTGTGACGTATGTCAGCGTAGTTTTCGGAGACAGTTTTCTTGCTGTCCTGGTAACCCTGGCAAGGATAATGGCACAAATTTATGAAATTATAGTATTGTCATCGGTCTTTGACAGGTGTGCAAAGTTTGAATGAAATCTGGTCGTTTAAAGTGGGTCAAAATCGCGCTATAAGGAGTCGGTTACAAACAAACATACAAACATACAAGTGAAGCTAATATAAAGCGTGTAAAAACTAAATGAGGTCGGCATTTCCTACCTGACGACTCTGAGAAGAAAAGCCGAAATAAACTCAGAGATCACGGTCTTTTTTAAAATCCAAACATAATGTTGACTGATGTCTTTTTTTTTTGGATGGGAAATCATCAAATGACTTCTCCCGCTCTGAGCGGGGCGGGAGGGCGTGTCAGACTTTTACTGACTAAAACCCACCCGTGTTCCATCAGTTGCCCATGTGCCAGGGTCACGGTATCTCTTTCGAACAATCACGCGACCCCGGCAGGTTGATTGATGTCTGAAATGGTGCTTCGAGGACAGAACCACACAGATTCAGTCTGCCTGTCCAGTCAGTGCATGCATTTATCACTAAAAAAAACCTCAACATAGTTGGGAAAAACTACGCAGACGTTGATGAGTATTGTTCAACTGTAGAACCTTTGTAGACAATTCCACTACCACCTGAATAGAAGCTTGTGATGGCAGACTGGCTGGTTACTAACAAATATGTTTACGTGAATGTTGGGTGTGGCAAAAGAAGCATGAAAGTAGAATAAATGCTGTGGAAATGCGTTCCTTGCGAAGCATGTGTGGTGTGACTATGAATGATAGGCTGAGGAATGATGTGATAAGAGAACGGTGTGGTTTAAAAGAAGATGTAGTGACAAATATTGAAAAAAGGATGCTTAGATGGTTTGGTCATGTTGAGAGGATGAATCAAGGATGGCTCACAAAAGGAATTTACAAGGCAGATGTGTGTGGAAACACCGGGAGGGGACGCCATAAGAGGACATAAAGTGACCATATTGGTGATGCTCTTCGGAAAGGTCAGGTGCGTAGTACTCGTAACCGGCGTGTGTGTATGACCAATTGTATGAACCTAAACGAGGCAAAAGGAGTGTGTAAAGATCGTAGCAGGTGGCGTTCCGTGGTTTCTGCCTACCCCCATGGGAAAAAGGCGTGATTGTATGTATGTATGTATGTTTACCACGGTATGAGCTACTTTCATATTATTTCACATCTATACAAAACAAAAAGACTATGAAATTAGCGAGAATTAAGGCAGTATGGATTTTGCTCGAAGGCATATTTAGCGGCAACATATTCGGCTTGAAATTCAATGGGATTAAATATAATGATCACCATAAAATGCTTTTATACCCTTAGTTCTTTAACCAAAAATATATACTTGACACCAGAAAAATAAAGTCTAAAATTACAATAGTACTAGCTATTTTAGTCACGACTGCTCTTTAAATTGTATTCGAACACCAAATGTAGTAAATGATCACCAAATCATAACTTGTACGACAAAACTGTACTACGACTCACAATAGTTCGAATGCACGCTTGTGCGATACACTCGAGCTCACATAGTACACTAGGTTAGGTTCGGTTAAAACTGTGACCTCCTATACCTGTGACCTGCTAGGAACGACTACATTTAGTGTATCGCATAAGCGGGCATTCGAACTATGGTGAGTCGCAGTACAGTTTTGTCGCACAAGTGTTATTCGCACACCCATTTGTCGAACTCATTATTTTTGGGTTAACAATGATTTTTTTTGGAGTCAGTTTGCTTAAATATGATAGCAAGATGTAAAAACTTTGGTTATAATTTTACATTGAAATGCTGTTTTAATTTTGGTGATCATTTACTACTTTTGGATTAACAATGATTTATTTGGAGTCAGTTTGCTTAAATAGGATAGCAAGATGTTAAAATTTTGGTTATAATTTTACATTAAAATGCGCGTTTAATTTTGGTGATCATTTACTAGTTTTGTCTGTTATATGTTACTATATCTGGTGGTAAGTTAAACATAAGCCAAATTCAATTCATGAATGAGTAACAGGCCGAAAAAGACTGAGAATATAAAAGGTTGAGGGGGCGGAATAAAGCCAGATGGAATTTAATAAATTGATTTGGCGAAACACTTAACTTTAACTATACTTTTATTCTAGTATTTCTAAAGAAATAATATTTAGAAAGCTTTTTTTTGGGTGGAAAGTCATCGAATGACATCTCTCGCTGGAGCGAAAGGGCGTATCAGACTTTTAAGGACTAAAATCCACCCGAGTTTCTTCAGTTGCCTATGCCAAGGCCATGGTAAGTTTTTCGAACAAATGTTATGTTAGTCAGCTTTCAGTCTAACCACACCGCATGCAGCACCAGTCTTTCAACACATGAATTTTAAGCACTTCTTCGACGCAGTCCCCCTATATTTCCTCGTATATTTAGGACCATTAATATGCAAATATTTGAGTAAGCAAACATGTTCAAAATGACGCTTAAAATACTTAACGAGTTAAGCACACAGTTAATACTCAAGCTTTACATAATAACACGTTTTACAGACATATGGTGGATTAAAAATTCTTAATAATGGCACTTAGCTGGGACAGGTTATATGTACACAGTAGCGTGCATTGCTTTTCTGTATAGGTAGGCACAAAAGGTAAGTTAAGGTAGGTAAGGTAACCGACATAGCCCGAAGAATTGCTAAACTAAAGTGGCAGTGGGCAGGGCACATTGCTCGCAGAACAGATGGCCGATAGGGTCAGAAGGTTCTGTAGTGGCGACCGCATACTGGAACATGGGCCGTTGGAAGGCCTCCCACAAGATGGACCGATGACCTGGTGAAGGCCACAGGAATACGTTGGATGCGAGAAGCACAGAACAGGGTTTTTTGATGTATGCACTGCTTATATGCCTATATAAGGTGTATCTATTCATACACGAAATATTTTAAGAGGTACACCTGTAGGTGGTAAAGAAGCTACAGCAACGGGGAAAAAAGTTTTTCTAAATGCATTTTTGTCAAAATTTAATATTTATAAATTATTTGACGCAGATAAGAAATACTGACTCCTTCTTATTTTTTACGGCCCGAGACGCCGCCGCCGCCGCGGCTCGTACCGTCCGGTCACCGACCTCGCAGCGTCAGGCGAGCCATTCATAGAATTTGGAGTAAAGGTTTTATGCAAAACGTCTCAAGCAGTTTTAAAATTAAATTAAAATTAATAATTACGAAAATTCAAAAACGCTTCAATAAAAATTTTCTTTTTGCTTCTATAGCTTCTTTACCACCTACAGGTATACCCCTTAAAATATTTCGTGTATGAATAGATACACCTTATATATAGTACTCGCCACTGGTTATACACCTAAATGTTCTATTCTACTCTTTGTAAACAAGATATACCGAAAGTTGGAGAAAAATTGGTACTTATAAGTACCAAAGTACCAATTTCTCTCCGAGTTTCGGTAATTTTTCTCCGACATCATCATCATCATTTACCTAGCCTTTTCCCAACTATTTTGAGGTTGGCTTCCGATCTAACCGGATGCAGCTGAGTACCAGTATTTTACGTGGAGTGACTGCCTATCTGACCTCCACAACCCGTTATTGGGTAATACGATATCCCTTGGTAAGACTGGTTGTCTGACTTTCCGGCTTCTGACGAGTCTTAACGACTGTCAAAGATCCACAAATGACAGCCGGGACTCACGGCTTAACGTGCTTTCGCCAACATCTTATATATTAGGCAAAATATACACCTGTACACTAAAAACAGTGATATTCATAATATTAATACTAGAAATAAGGACAAACTACGTGCTCCCTTTCACCGGCTTCATAAGGTTCATAATTCTTTTGTTGGTCTTGGTTTTACCTTTTATAACAAGCTTCCCTCTGCTTTACTAGATTTGCAGTTTAATGAGTTTAAAGCTAAAGTAAAATCCAACCTTTGTTCAAAGGCATATTATTCTATCAATGACTACTTAAACGATAAGAATAGTTGGTCGCTGTGATTAACTCAAGACAAACTCAAGACAATGTTTATGTTCTTTCAATCCAGAATTAGCTTTCCTACTGACAGTTTATATGGGTAGTTCATATAATTGTTTTTTATTTTTTTTATTTAACAGATTATGTTAATTTATTTATTTATTTTTATTTTCTTTTAATTTCATTTATTGTGGACATAATCTACTCATTACAATGATTTTAAATGAGTTGTATTGCAACATGTAGTTAGCTAGCGACCTCGTCAGCTGTTCATAATATTCTTGCCTGACCAACCGGCAGCAAGTTCGTCATGCTCCCTTAGATGTCACTGCTTGCGGTAGCGTCGGGGGTCGGGTTACCACCTTCCCTCAAATATGGCGAGGGGGGTAATGGCTGACCTTTGCGTTATGCTCGTGAACGGGTGCGTCTTGTGGTGACTGGTCGTCTTGCTGACCATGGTTTTTGTTATTGTTATTTGTATTAACTGTATTTTATTCTACTCCGGAGGTGCTAGTTTAACTATTGTAACTACAACTTAGCTATATGCATCAATGTATGTATATGGATCATTTTGCATCGTTGAACATGTAAGCGGGCACGCCCTTTATGCCTGGAGGCTTTATTTAGTTTTTAAGTTTTGTTTACGTTTTTGTTTTATTATTTCAGTTTTATTTTTGACTTTAGTTTTCAATTTTTTTGTTGGTATATTGGCGTGTGCTAGCTGACATATGGCGAATAATGTATGTTTTGTTTTATAATATGAATTACTTACACAATATTGTATAGAATCAAGTTCTTCTAACTTAACAGACAGCTGTGCTGCTGGGGAGTTTGTTCCGCCACTTTTTCTTCCCAGCTACAGCACTAGGAAGTGTCGAAGGGTGGGCGTTTTGGGGGGACTGTCTTTTGTAACTTTGACGTTCAAAAAGTGCTGACTCTCAGCCTAGTTTCAATAAATGACTTTTGATTTTGATTTTGATTTTCCGAGGCACGGAGGGGTCTTGGTATGTAAAGATGGTTACCCATCCACGAACCTACCGCGGCAAAAGTAGCATAACCTGTTCGATCGATCTGTGTAGCTGATATTACCTTCGTAGCTACAAGTATTTGTACTTATACATTTATATTTATTACGTACTGTTGCCCATCTCTCAATGTTACTTCGCGAAATTGCTAAATCCGTTTACATACGTATAGACGTCTACTATTGGACATATGTAGGTCTACAACAAGCATCGCCCATTCTGATCGATTAGTACATGAAATTAGATTTAAATAGTATCCTTAATTCTGATTTTTTTAGTACCTACAAGATAAAATTGTAACCATCACAAGCTGCAGATCCTCGCGTAGAAATTATACGTCGGTTATTAACCTTTAAGTCCTATAGTGTTCATCGTATACTTACACTTTAATTCATGATTCCTAATACCTATTTATCATCCTTTTTATTTGTTTCTATGTTTACACTATTCATGCTTTACTTATTTTTATTTGTTTATATGTCTAAACTCAGCAAATCGATCTAAATACGATTTATTAACTTAAAATAGCTGAAATAAATATTAACTCAAATTTTCATGTTGTGACAAGCCAAATTGTCAACTGTCAGTTAATTTTCTGCTTAGTCTATGAATGGCTACTGTTAGCGCCATCTATTTTATTTTGTTAAACTATTACGCAAGATGTCAAGCTAGTCCTTTCCCGCCAATCACAATCGTGCACCTAGCAAACTTCTCGCCACTGAGCGTTCTTTATGGCTCGTTCGAGAAAGGCATTATAACAGTTCAAATATGGATTCCGTCGTGATCGCTTGTCCGCTGTGTTTTTTTTATCCGCTGTACTATTTTATCGCAGAACGATATAATTTAAATATTATAAGTTCATAGCAGTCCCGCTGTTTCTTTAGTGGTGTTATTTGTGGCTTCGACGGTTGAACTGAAGTGCTGTGTAGTGCCTCTGGACTTTGTCTACACGTGGTGAGCTGAACTGCGAAGACTCCGGAGCAGAGTTGCTGGTAAATCGAGCGGCTTCACGAGGAGGTAGGTGCACGATTCACTCACCCCTTGGCCCTAGGCGAGACACTTGCGTTCATCAGTTTTTCGGTCCACGTCGAAGGTACCTAAATTCGCCTTCCGTCGGAGCCCTACCATTATTGTGGTCCTTCGAACCGTATTGATACAGTTTCCGCCCCTTTTAGGTCACCTAATAGGAGATTTAGTGTTAAAACCCGCCGTTTTTAGGTTTTCGTTAGCCTAGAAAACGTACCGACGCCATTACGTTCGCTGCGTACAGCGAAGGTATTTATTTCATTTTGTTACCGCTTAACACTAAATACATAATTTCCCGCCGTCATACTAATATTTCATCTTATTATTCGCTGTAATATTCATATTCTCAGTGGTATTCGCGAAATAAGGTTCTATTTCAATAATTATCGCTGAGATTTACCTTTTTAGAAGTACCCACTTGTACTTTTATATTATTCGCAAACTCACAAATAAATTATTTTGTATACCTTCAATTTAAAATTCTCATTTCATAATGAAGAAAGCTATTAAGTCTGGTAGTACGGAGTTTTCGTTGTTGGCGTTGGAAGCCAAACGGAATGCTTTATTCGAGTGTTTACAGTCTGCCTACGATTTATCTAAAGACATAGGCACGGGAGATGAAGCGAAAGAGGCTTTTCTGGACGCTAGCTCAAACATTGACGCTATTCGTTCCGAATTTCATGAAGTTATGGATCAGTATAATAACTGTCTATTGACAGCCGATCCCACCGCGCGCGCTGATTACAAGGCGCTGGTTTCGTTTGAACAGTTATATAGTCGCTTAAAACGTTTGGTTGCTTCTACCAATGCAGACGTCGTTCCGTCCATCTTAGAGAAAAAATCTTCTATCATTAAGTTACCGCCGATTGAATTAATGAGTTTAACGGTGACATTCGTTCAAGGCCATTGTTTTACTCAAATTATAAATCCGCTGTTCATGATAATCCATCTCCCTCGGATCATCAAAAATTACATTATTTACAGGGCAAATTGACCGGTAAAGCGCTAGCCGCATGCGCCGGCATTGTACCTACCGCTGAGAATTACGAACTCATTTTCAATACGCTAGTGAATAGGTATGAAGACAAACGCACACTAGCGGCCACTTATTTAAAACAGATCATAGATTTTAAACCGTTAACTTCCGTTACTTCCGATAATTTGGACATTTTTAATGATAAGTTTGTTAACGCCGTCCGTACCTTACAACATTTGAAAATTCCAGATTTATTGAATTTAATTTTCGTACAAATAGCTATTACCAAGTTAGACAGTTAAACTGTTCGTAACTTTGAAAACAGTCAGGATCAGTCTGATATTCCTTTGTTTGATGATTTAGTCGATTTCATTAATAAACAGAGTAAAATATTGTATCGCACTCACGCTTTAACAGCCGGCGCGCAAGTACATAATTCCGCAAAATCAGCTGATCGCTCCCGCAGTTCTAATGATAGTAAAAAATCGCAGTCTTCCCCGCGTTATAACACGTATGTAAGCACGGTCGAATCCTATTCAACAGATAAATGTTTGTGTACTAATGTCACACATCAACACTTATTTAAATGTCCTGATTTTCATAAATCAACTCCGTATGAACGCTTACAGGTTGTTAGGAAAATTAACGGTTGCGTTAATTGTTTAAGTATTAAACAAAAAATATCGAGTTGTCAATCCGCATCTGGCTGTAGAACGTGTAAACAACGTCACCATTCACTATTACATTTTACTCGGGATTCGAACCCACGTACCGCGGAAGCGGCGAGTTCAACTATACCTACGTCGCAGCGCGAGGCGCCCGATCCGGTGACGTCAACGCAAGCGAACGCTGCTGTCGTCCCTTTCGCACCCGTGCTCGCGTCCGAGCCGGTGCGCTCCGCCACGCAGCCTGATGTAGCTTTGTGTTCGATGTCCGTTGACGCTCCGCGTTCTGTTTCCTCTAATGCCACTTGCAGCGAGACGCCGCAATGTAATTCGCATACTACTGTTTTACTCGCGACTGCGCAAGTCGTGGCGTACGATAATACTGGACGTGAACAATTAATAAGAATTTTACTTGATTCCGCTTCGCAGTCACTTCATTACTAGGGAATGTTGTGAAAGTTTACGTTTACGTCAAAACAATACACGGTCTACGACTGTAAGAGATTTTGGAGGCACAGAGAGGACGTCGTTCGGGACAGTAAATTTACGTATATTTTCACGCTTTAATAAAAATATCCGATTTGATATTGACTCGTTAGTAGTTGATCAAATTACGGACAACTTACCTTCCGCTTTTGTTGATATTAAGGCCCTACCTTACTCGAATAAACTTCAGTTCGCTGATGATAGTTTCGCTATTCCAAGTAAAATTGACATTTTAATTGGAGCATCGCTGTTTCCGCATTTACTTTTGCCTGACGTGGTTCCTGGTGGCCCGTCAGTGCCCGCCGCTGTCAATACGGTGTTAGGCTACGTACTCATGGGGGTCGTACCTACACTCAGTAACAGCATGTGTCACATCGTGCTGCGCACATAGTCCCTTCGCCTATGGATAACAATTTGATTTCCCGCTTCTGGGAACTTGAAGAAGTTCCTGGCCCGCCCGTTCAGCATCCTGCTGATGCTGAATGTGAATATTTTTATCAAAATCAAAATCAAAATCAAAAGTCATTTATTCAAACTAGGCTGAGAGTCAGCACTTTTTGAACGTCAAAGTTACAAAAGACAGTCCCCCCAAAACGCCCACCCTTCGACACTTCCTAGTGCTGTAGCTGGGAAGAAGAAATGGCGGAACAAACTCCCCAGCAGCACAGCTGTCTGTAAAGTTAGAAGAACTTGATTCTATACAATATTGTGTAAGTAATTAATATTATAAAACAAAACATACATTATTCGCCATATGTCAGCTAGCACACGCCAATATACCAACAAAAAAATATAAATATAAATATCGTTCAACTACGCAACGGGACCCAGTTACTGGTCGCTATACCGTGGGTCTACCGTTTGATAAGGATGTGTTCACACTGGGTGACTCATTCAATATCGCTCTTAGACGTTTTTTATGCTTAGTGAGGAAG
This sequence comes from Aporophyla lueneburgensis, assembly GCA_932294355.1. NCBI lineage: Eukaryota > Metazoa > Arthropoda > Insecta > Lepidoptera > Noctuidae > Aporophyla > Aporophyla lueneburgensis. The sequence continues at coordinate 30,495,125 of OW028737.1, read as the reverse complement.
CTTGAAGCTTCACCTGAGCTACGCGCCGCTTATGACGAAGTTTTAAATGATTACCTTTCTAAAGGTTATATCGCGCCCGTCTCAGTTCTTCAGCTTGAAACTGCAGATGTGTACCCTACTTATATAATCCCACATCATGGGGTTCTCCGCCCAGACAAGTCTTCGTCTAGGTTGCGTCCCGTGCTGGATGGCAGCTGTAAAACATCGTCCGGTGTTTCGTTGAATGATTTGCTGCACAGTGGGCCCAACCTACAGGGTGATTTATTCAAAATTATTTTAAATTTTCGTCTACACTCTGTAGCGATGACCGCTGATTGTAAAAAAATGTTTTTACAAATTATGATTCGCGAATCTGATCGACGTTATCAGAGAATTCTTTATCGTTTTAATCCTAAAGACCACCCTCCGTAGTCCCAATGGCCCCCCTGGCTAACGTTACATCCGTCGCAGTGGCCTATTACTGAAGATACGGAACCGCTCACGTTGGACGAGATACCTGAACAAAAGAAACTCGTTCACGCTGTTTTAATTCCCGCTGACGATTCTTATGTTTATGATACTCTTTGCCGCCTTTCGTCATGGAGTAAAATACTCCGTACGATTGTTTACATTTATAGATTCGCTAATTTGTTACCACGTCGCGATTCCGTACATATAACCGCAGCTGATTTGAGTTTTGCAGAAAACAAATTGCTGAAACTTATCCAAAATAAACGTTTCAATAAAGAAATTTTAAATTTAAAACTGAACACGCAGGTTTCATCATCTCTTAATAAATTAAGACCGTTTTTACATAACGATTTAATCAGAGTTGGTGGACGTCTCACCCATTCTGATCTAAGTTACTCACAGCAGCACCCGGTACTTCTGCCAAGCCATGACTTTTTTGTTAACTTATTAATTGAATATTATCATAAGAAATATTTACACGCTGGGCCTGAACAGCTCATGTCACTAATACGGCACAAATACTGGATACTGTCTGCTCGTCGTGCTATTCGTAAGGTAGTTCACGATTGTAATATTTGTTTCCGCGCTCGACCGCGTCCCGTCTTCCCGCTCATGGCTGACTTGCCGGACTGTCGGACGCGTCAGGTTATTAAGCCATTTACTCACACGGGCTGTGATTACGCAGGTCCTATATCTTACACTCCCATTCGCCGTCGGGGTGCAAAGGATTTGAAAGCATATTTTTGCGTGTTCACTTGTCTCACAACTCGCGCGCTACATATTGAAGTAGCCACTGATCTTAGCAGCGCCAGTTTTTTAGCTGCACTTAGACGGTTCTTGTCTCGCAGGGGCCCTGTCCAAGTAATGCACTCGGACAAAGGCACTAATTTTGTAGGCGCTAATTCTTATTTACGCGACTTATATAAATTCCTTAATAATATCTAGTTCCGCTCTCGCTTCGAAGAAGAGCTTGCTGAAAACCGTATCACATGGAAGTTTAACTGTCCGGCCGCCCCACATTTTGGCGGATGTTGGGAGAGTATGGTGAAGGTCGTCAAGACGCACCTTTTCAAGGTCATCGGTCAACAGCTTCTCTCTTACGAAGAGCTAGTTACAGTGCTCGTTCAGATCGAGTGTTTGTTAAACCTCGGCCTCTTACGGTCCTGAGTGCCGATCCCGCAGAACCTACCGCGTTAACGCCAGGTCATTTTTTTTTTCTCCTTTACTCTCATTGCCCGCGCCTGAAGTAGAATCAGATAATCTAAACTTGCTTCAGAGACATCCTCTGCTTGATAAATTAGTGCAATCTTTTTGGAAGAGATGGAGACTGGAATATTTACATAGTTTACAAACCCGAGAGAAATGGAATACTCCATCTGTGCCAATCAAGCCTGGCACGGTTGTTGTTATTATAACTGACAATTCACCTCCTTTATCGTGGCCATTAGCGATAGTAGAGAAGATTCTTCCTTCCAACGATGGTATAACGCGTGTAGTTTCTGAAAGAATAGCTAAAGGTACATACGTGCGTCCGGTCGTACGTTTGTGCCCATTACCTACGCAATAAGATTGTTTTTTTTTTTTTTTTGTAACCACAGTAGTTTAAGTGCTAGCAGTTAGTTAGTTTAAGATTGTCGCAGTTTATCTTATATAAATCGCAGTTTTAATATTATATTTCCGCAGTTCTCTACTACACTTTATGATTGGGTTTAACCCTTATGTGAGTAACGAGGTACCCGGGTACCTTTGGCGTTTTCAAATTCTAAAAAAATATGTTTTACGCCCCGTACGTAGCTGTGACTTCCTGAGAGCTCTTAACTATTTATGAATTACATATTTTTTAATGTATTGACCAAGTCTACTATTTACATTGTTTTGTGGAAACCAAAACATATTATTAACTCATAATTGAGTGACGAGGTACCCGGGTACCTCTTTGTGACTATGAACTACCATGTGTGACTATGAAGTAAGTATTTATAATTTCATACAAAAATTTAATAAGAAACATTTGTTAAAGTGTTTTATTTCAATAAAAATACAAATCTTTGTTCATACAGAATTAGAATAGCTTTCGAAGCAGGTTTTACATGTTGGACGAGTTACTGCATGTTTGTCACAAACTGGTTTTCTGCAGTTAGTGCAAGCTTTTCGAGTTTTTCTTTGCTTGCGTTTGAGTTCTCTGCATAGGTAACAACTTCCGACGACTGCAACACGCCCTGTAGAATCTCGTCTAGTCTCACTTATAGAAGTTGTAGTACCAGAAGAAATTGACGGCCCAAGTTCTCGGCCAAGCACGTCCTGCATTGCAAAGATCTCACATGTAATTTTGAAATCACAATGCAATTTTTTGATCTCTCTTCTATATTTTTACCACACAGTTGCAGACTCAATGATTTCAAAAACTTTCTACGTCTATCACTCGAGACCAATTGTGGGTTATGTTCCATGTAAATAATATATGTTGCTAAAGCTGCAATGTCAATGATATTGTAAAAAAGTGCTAAAGTCCACCGATTTGTTCTGCGTTTTACGGTATATTCTGCTAACAGCTTATCCATGTTATCCACTCCACTTTTGGTTTTATTATAATATAAAATTATTTCTGGCTTGGCAGTTTCGTTATTACTTTCAATAACTGGTGACATGTGCATTGATGACAACATTATTACTGCTTTATTTTTTTTAGGTACGTAAGAGCACACAGTTGCTTCTTTGCTAAATGCAAAGTTAGAAGAATAAATCGCCCTCTCCTTGTGTGCTTGCATATAGCAGGAAGAAAACGTTTATTTTTTCTTACCGTTCCAACTAATGTCATATTCCACGAATTCAAGAATATTTATATGCCATACTTTTCAGGTTTTGATGGCATGTATTGAGTAAAGCGAGTGCGCCCACGATATCCATGTAGCTGTTCGTCAACGGTAATACATTCACGAGGCTTGTAGATTTTATTCAAATTTGAAATGAACATAGTCCAAATATCTCGTATAGCAGCGGCTTTATCAGCTAACAAACGTTCAGGGCGCGTTACATCACTATCAAACCTTATGAAGCGTAGCAGCATTTTGAATCTATCATGGGACATCGCAGCCCGAAATAATGGTAAGTGACTAGATTTCCACAGTTCAGTCAAATGCTCTTTATTAGATCTATGCACCCCACCAAAGATTAGAATACCAAAGAATGCATCCAATTCTTGTTCTGTGAATGGTTTGAATATTTTTTGTTTCGGTCGCTTGCTTATATCAGGGTAATTTTCTATCAGTTTATTATTGTAAGCTTCAGTAATCTTAGTCCCCTTCCGATTAGTTTCCCTCAAGATTATGTCACACATTTCATTAGACAATATATTTTTGAATATTTCCATTTGATTGTAGAGTTTGCTGAAAGATGCAGCCCCGCCCCGTTGACGAATAATATTTCGGCTACTAGTTTGTGTTCTGGGAGGTGGTTCAGACTGCCACGGCGTTCCATCTTTTGAAATAAGAATATTTTGAAGCAATTCGCCTTCAAAACTCGCATCAGAATCATAAGAATCAATGTCATTTTCAACTTCAGCTTCTGGCTCAACATCCGAAATTTCAGATCTAGCCTCTTCAACCAAAGGAATATAATCATGTTCATTATCAGAAGCAACAAACTCACCTTCGTCACTAGAAGATTCTGCTAATATCGCTTGTAATTCTGTTGAATTATATCTTCGAACACGTGATCTTTGTTGAGAAGTACTCGCTCGAATATTCATAATGAAATAATTATAAACTCACAAAATATAAATATGCGGGTACAATAGAAACAAACGTATACAGTCAAATGGCAATGTCAAGCATGATGCATTGAATGGATTCAGTGTTTCTTGCGCACCGATAACCATGTACCGCACTCCACCTCTCCTCCGCTTTGATCGCCACAGATTGTCAACTGTTTAGCTTAGCTAAAATAATAATATTCAAAGTATGTGTAACACAAAAGCCGATCTTGATTATTTACATTATGTGTAAACTGTATGAGGGTACCCGGGTACCTCGTCACTCTGTTAAAGGTGTCTTATTTGTCACTCACATAAGGGTTAAAGGTGACCCTTTAAAAGGGGGAGGAAATGTTAGCGCCATCTATTTTATTTTGTTAAACTATTACGCAAGATGTCAAGCTAGTCCTTTCCCACCAATCTCAATCGTGCACTTAGCAAACTTCTCGCCAATGAGCGTCGCCTTCTTTATGGCTCGTTCGAAAAAGACATAATGTCTTTCTCAATCGTGCACTTAGCAAACTTCTCGCCAATGAGCGTCGCCTTCTTTATGGCTCGTTCGAGAAAGACATTATAACAGTTCAAATATGGATTCCGTCGTGATCGCTTGTCCGCTGTGTTTTTTTTTATCCGCTGTACTATTTTATCGCAGAACGATATAATTTAAATATTATAAGTTCATAGCAGTCCCGCTGTTTCTTTAGTGGTGTTACTTGTGGCTTCGACGGTTGAACTGAAGTGCTGTGTAGTGCCTCTGGACTTTGTCTACACGTGGTGAGCCGAACTGCGAAGACTCCGGAGCAGAGCTGCTGGTAGATCGAGTGGCTTCACGAGGAGATAGGTGCACGATTCCCTCACCCCTTGGCCCTAGGCGAGACACTTGCGTTCATCAGTTTTTCGGTCCACGTCGAAGGTACCTAAATTCGCCTTCCGTCGGAGCCCCACCAGCTACTTTTTGGTTTATATAATTTTTAATTATTTTTATCAATATTATTAGCTATTTGATTTTATTAATTATTACGATTATTTATTTAGTAAACAATCGTAATATTTAAACACGTAAGGGAAGTACAGCTAAGTATAAAAGACCCTGCCTGGCACGCACTCTTTGTTTTATGGTTTCTTCGAGGCCTTCGTGTAGAACTTAGGATCCGCCAGGTGAGCTCCATAGTAGACCGGCTTCAAGAGTAGACTGGCTTCAGAATGGACTGACTTCAGAGTGGAGTAGCTTCAAGAGTGCACTGGCTTCAGAGGAGTGACTTCAAGAGTAGACTGGCTTCAGAGTATGGGCTGACTTCAGAGGAGTGGCGTGGCTTCCAGAGTGGGGTGGCTTCCCGAGTGGGCCCGTCAGCGGTTCGGACGCCCGTTTTTATATCCAAGTCGTCTTCCCTTTCCAAACATTTTTCAAAATATTAGTTTTCCTGTACCTAGCCATCATCTCATCTGACAAGTGTAGTCGGCCAGGACATATCCATGAGTGCGTGTAGCTGGCCACATGAGTGCGTAAAGAATTTTATAAATATAATTTTAAGTTAAGTTATTTAGTAAACAATCGTAATAATTAATAAAATCAAATAGCTAGACATATTGATAAAAATAATTTAAAATTATATAAACCAAAAAGTAGCCATTCATAGACAAAGCAGAAAAGTAACTGACAGTTGACAATTTGGCTTGTCACAACATGAAAATTTGAGTTAATATTTATTTCAGCTATTTTAAGTTACTGAATCGTATTTAGATCGATTTGCTGAGTGTAGACATATAAACAAATAAAAATAAGTAAAGCATGAATAGTGTAAACATAGAAACAAATAAAAAGGATGATAAATAGGTATTACGAATCATGAGTTAAAGTGTAAGTATAGAATGAACACTATAGTCCCTGAGATACCACATTTGGTATCGACACAATGGTTTTTTATTTGTGTCTGTAATTTCAGAGATAAGTTTACTACTTACGTGGTCAAAATGTATGGCACAGCATTTTTTTTTTTTGTAACCGACGAAAAAATTCTCGTTTAATTCTTGATTACTGAATGCGCACTGGTTAAAATTTTATCCTGTATATAATACAAACACTAGAGCTGAAACGAAAAATAGGTACGTCGTCTTCGCTACATCACGTACCTACTTATAGCAAAAATTTTCATAAAAATCAGTCCATTAGTTCTACATAAAACTGAACCATAATACACAAACACACAATGTTATTAATAACTTTTCAATGAGCTATTTCCACACAATGTCTTAGACACATCCCACGTGACATCATACCTAAGATTACCACCAATCAGGCATGCTCGCTACTCTAAGTATACAACACGACCATAGAATAGGTAGGTAGTTACAGAAGGTTGACTCCAGGCAACGAGCAAAGATAAAATGCCGAATTTGAAAAAACAAACGAAGATAAAATGTTCGAAACTCTCAGATTTATTGCGCACCATGTATTAAAATCCGCTCAGTAGCAGCATGCTTCAACTTCGTTAAAAAGAATCAAAGTTACGTTGATACAATTATATTTTAAGCCAATTCAATATTTTTTTATGTAAACATCAGAATTATTACGCAATTATAAATATTTTATAATACTTTTTACGATTTTGTAATTTGACTACACTGTCCGTCAAGAACCGGGATTTTTCTAGTTTGAAAGAGAGGGGTCTAATAACCATAGATACCCCATCCCTTATTGAAACAACACTGGTATTACCTTTTTTTATTACGAGGTGGAATTCCTCTTGGATGTCCTCCGCCCTGGGTGGAGGGGTCTGTCATACTCTTACTGACTAAAACCACCCCGGTGTTCCGTCCTACACCTATGTCAGGGACCACGAGAACCAATGCGTCTTCCGAAATCCCCGACTGGTGCCGGCCCGCCTCTGCGGGCTTCCTCACGTTATGAGGGAGTGAGGTGTTAAAATCCCCCCGTACATAACAAAGAGGCGCACGTGGAACACCACGCGCCACCATCTCGGATCCTAAGGAATAGGGGGCGACGGATGTTCCCGGATCCGTCGCCCCTGGACCCATTTAGGGGATGGCTGAAAGAGGGCGTTATCCGCCCTCCACCGATGCCCGGTGCGCCTGCTGGATGAGCGGAAGATATCTCCCGCTCGCTTTCTGCAGCCTCCTTCTGCGACATGAGTGATTCGCAGAAGGATACCACCGCGTCTCAGGACTCCTTGCTGCCAACCATCGACTTGACCGCGGCCGGCAGCGACAGGTAACACTGGTATTACCTAGGTAAGGTTAGCCTACGCTAAGTCTTGGAAAAGGAAACAAAACCTACTTTAAAAGAAAAAAAATACGCGTACAAAACATGACCCATCACACCACACCCCACCACATGCGAACTGCGCATCACAGTGACGTCACGCAAAATAATATGCATCGCGCAAGCAGAGATTACTGCTCAACTGGCATATATGTACATAAACAACGCTCCGACATCACCTACCTACAAACAGTCAAGCAGTCGGTTTATGGGAGTTTATGCGTTATACGCATCTTTTTATACCGGACACCATTTTCTCCAAGAATTCTGTGTTGATCTTCATTAAAGACTCCGAATTAAATCCGAATGAAACAATTTACAGACACACAGACCAGTAGCGTATCCAAGTATGCAGGCATTTTCACTCGTTGTACGGAGTCAGCCTTCTGTACTTGCCTTTTCTAGGACCACGCTAGAAACACGTCTCAACTTGACAGCTGTTAGCGTTCACTTAGTTAAGTCGTCTAGTTATGTTTAGGCACGTTCTTCTAGGTTAGAGTTTGGTATAACTTTGACACCGGGATTTCCTTGGATGGGTTTCTTGAATGGAATTCTATTCACATTCGATATTGATGAGAGATGGGTGAATATTTGGTAATTTGGAGTTATAATATGTATGTATCTTTGCAATCTTGTATTTATAAATAATATAATTAAAGTGACAAAATGAAAGTATATTGCAGTTGCCTAGAAAGTATATACCAGGGCCACGGTATCTCTTTCGAACAAAACTCGCGACCCTGGCATAGGCAAGTGTGTCTCAAGGCTGCGCCAAACTGGAGGACACGGTGGAGCATACGGTGGAGGTATGCCCTGCCTGGGCGGAGCACCGCCGTGTCCTCGTGGAGGCGATCGGCGGCGGCGACCTCTCGCGTCCGGCCCTGGTGCGAGCCATGGTACGGAGCGAGAGGGAATGGGAAGCCGTCACCTCCTTCTGCGAAGCAGTGATGCTCGCGAAGGAGGAGGCGGGGCGCGTGAGGGAGTGGCAGTCTCTGCGCCCTCATGCCCCTAGCCGCCGCAGGAGGAGACGCCCCGGGCGTCGGGAGTCAATTGCGGACTCCCGGCCACCGTAGGCGCGAGCTTGCGGGTGGCGAGCAATGGGTGGCTCGCCGCCCGGTAAGGACCAGGCTCGGGTCGACGGCGCGCAGTGTTCCACGCGCGCCTCAAAGAGATGTCAGCAGCAGTGTAGGGGTCTACTAGGACCGATGCCTGCCGGGGTCGCGTGATTGTTCGAAAGAGATACCGTGACCCTGGCACATGGGCAACTGATGGAACACGGGTGGGTTTTAGTCAGTAAAAGTCTGACACGCCCTCCCGCTCCGCCCAGAGCGGGAGAAGTCATTTGATGATTTCCCATCCTGAAAAAAAAAAAAAAAAAAAAAAAAAGGCTGCGCCAAAAAGGCCCAGTTCAGCAAAATTGCCAGACCACTAGTGTCTGTTCATGTGGATCTGGGAATTTATGTACCTTACAGATTGTTTAAGTGTCTTTTTAGATCCTTTATTTATTAACCTGAAAGTTCTTATTATGGAAACGGCGAACAAAGAAAAATCCATTTTATTTTTATTATTAATCCGATAGACACGTACCTACAGCTAACTTTAAAGCAGAAACTACGATAGCGCTATTTTAAAATAATTCCCTCTTTAAAATTTTCATGTAGTTCAAAACAAAATTTCACACAAAAATCTTCTAACGAACTCTAAAGGCTAACAACACGAAGGTTTTCCACAAAACCTCGCATAGTGGGCTAACGAGGCCAAAAATGGTGCCACAAAAATGCATAAAGACCAACCAAGGTAAATCTTATTTTAAGTTAAACATTGAGAAAAATGCTTTCACAAACTTAATGAAAATTTAATTTGTTCAGCTAGTTTCATACACAGTGCTCCGACTTTTTGTTGGAAATTAGACTCGTTATTTATTGTTAAAGAACGTTAGTGTTTTGATTTAGAAGGTTTCGTAATAGAGAAAGGGAAATATTTAACTGATCGTCTAAAAACTTATTGATCTTCTAATGAAGGAAACTCTTTTTCTCATTTGTGTCCCAGAGTTTGGGTTTGTGACCAGTTTGATGGCAATAGGGTCGCCCCCTATTACATGAGACTTCAGAATAACTGGCGCAATGTGGGTACACTATAGGTACACCTCTGCCTAACATTTCAAGGAATACAGGTGTGATGTTACGTCTTATAAGTAAAAAGTCAAAAATAACACCTTTATATTTTAAATGTCATTGACACTGAACACAAGGTGGACTGATGACCTGGTGAAGGCCGCAGGAATACGTTGGATGCAAGAAGCACAGAACAGGTCGAAGTGGCGGTGCTTGGGGAGGCCTTTGTCGAACAGTGGACGTCTTTCGGTTGAAATGATGATGACACTGAATACTACCAGTACGTATATGTCACCGGAAAATAAGAGGTATTCCATGAAGCACACCCAAACGAAGCACACCCAGACGAAGCACACCTAAAGTATTCCACTTAGCAAACCCATGGGTGGGCTTCAAATAAAAATTTAAAAGAATTAATTTCCTATTCCACGAAGCACACCTACGAATATCACTCGCATAGTGCGGGGACTAAGAAATAAAAATTTCGATAGAAGAAAATATTTATTATTTAAAAGACTAACTTAAGAGTATTCTTATTATTCACTAAACAGGTACCTATAAGAAAACTTCAACATAGATCTCTATGGAAAACTATATTTACAATGGTTTTGATATTTGTCCAAGTGTTTATTGTAATTATGAAACAATCTGTGATTTTATTAAGAGCACAAAAAAGGAAAATAATAGAAAAATAGTTAAAAAATAAAAAGTAATACGCTTTATATTAGCTTCACTTGTTTGTATGTTTGTTTGTAACCGACTCCTTATAGCGCGATTTTGACCCACTTTAAACGACCAGATTTCATTCAAACTTTGCACACCTGTCAAAGACCGATGACAATGCAATAATTTCATAAATTTGTGCCATTATCCTTGCCAGGGTTACCAGGACAGCAAAAAAACTGTCTTCGAAAACTACGCTGACATACGTTACAAACTACGCTAACATCTCAAAATTCGAAACAACCTAAACATAGAAAATAAATAATAATTTAAAAAAACTAAAAAATACGCTTCCATAGAAAACCAAACTAAAAAGTAGAAAATAATGGAAAAAAAAGCGTGGGGTGATATCAATAAAAAATACCTTAAAAAGCACCCCACGCTTTTTTTTCATTATTTTTTACTTTTTAGTTTGGTTTTCTATGGAAGCGTGTTTTTTAGTTTTTTAACTATTATTTTATTATTCACTAAATAAGAAAACTTCAATATAGATCTCTATGGAAAATTATATTTACAATGTTTTTGATATTTGTCCAAGTTTTATTGCATAATATGAAACAATCTATGATTTTATTAAGAGCACAAAAAAGGAAAATAATAGAAAATAGTTAAAAAATAAAAAGTAATATTTTTTTTGGAAAGATAGTTATGAAACAATCTGTGACTTTAAATAGTAAGATTACAAAAATGACAAATATTGTGTCACATTATTATAATGAAACTGAATGATGTTAGAAAAAAAAAAACAAACAGCAACAACACAACAACAGTCTTTTAAATAATAAATATTTTCTTCTATCGACATTTTTCTTTATTAGTCCCCGCACTATGCGAGTGATATTCGTAGGTGTGCTTCGTGGAATAGGAAATTAATTATTTTAAATTTTTATCTGAAACCCACCTACGGGTGTGCTAAGTGGAATACTTTAGGTGTGCTTCGTCTGGGTGTGCTTCGTTTGGGTGTGCTTCATGGAATACCTCGAAAATAACAAGAACCGGAAATTTATAAACCTTTGTAGGATTGTAAACGAGAGACAAATTGTATTATTTTACGCCCACATTTTCGCAAATTTATCAATTTGCGTCGTCTCGTGGTGGTCTTGTTACCTATCGGTGACATATATAAATACACGTCCTATCTGAAATATAGCAAATGATTTAATTTAATATTTAGGTTTTCGTAATATTATTTACCCTACAGAATCAAGTCTTCTAACTGAAGTGATCAGCTGTGCTGCTGTAGAGTTTCTTGCAACAGTACTTTTCAGCTATAGCACTAGAAATTGATGAAGAGTGGGCGTTTTGGGGACTATCTTATGTAATTTTGACGTTCAAAAAGGGCTGACTCAGCCTAGTTTGAATAAATCACTTTTGATTTTGATTTTACAAAATATTTCTTAAGTTTACTCACATAAAGCAAGACACCTCAATTTCTTCCACCTCTCCTCAAAAACTCATTACGAGCAAAAAAGAAATCTCAACGCCATCACTCTCTTCATTTTTCAATATACATTATTATTGTCATTAAATATCATTTATTTCTTCATCGTCAACGTAGGAGAATTTATTAAATTTCGACTAGTAAGCTCATAACACCGAAATGACGAAAGACTTTTAACGAAATGAACAGAATTACTGGTTTCACAAACGCTTGGCTGTAAATTGGAGAAGGATTTTTTGGACTCTTAGGGAAATTAAATCTCTGGTCGTTTGGTTAAATAATAAATATGTAGATAAGTTGATAACTGTAATAAAGTAAAATTAAATCGGTCATCATTTTATTCTTTTGTTTTTAGTTGTCACAAGCCTTCGCTAGCGTCTTCACCCGCGTGGACGTCATAAAATATCCCACAAGAAAATACTGCTGGGCTTAAAAGTACCTAGCGTACGCATAAATCTAAGTTATAATCTTTATGTATGACGTATTTATACACGCGGACTAACGGACAGATCAATTAAAAGAAGTATTATTTTGGCATCAAACTTGTTCCCAAACCTCGGAGAAATTATTTTATATTTTTTTTATTTATTTCAATGTACAATTTGGACTTGATTATTATTTAATCACACATAATTCCATAGAAGAACTAAATTTCAATCTATACGTATTGAAATTTAATATGTTGTATGAAAATTAAATTGAAATAAAAAAAAATCAAATTAAATGTGTAAATTATGGAAATTGACGTCAAAATAGTTGGGGATACACCTAGGTAGAGGATGGTGACACATGGTGCTCATGTCTCTCAGAAAATACATATAACAGAAAAAAACAAGCAAAATTCTCAATTTTCAAATAGCGGCCACTGTTTTTCCTTTATCATAATGAATTCTTCAACAAAATTCATAAAACTTTAACTTTTGTCATCCTCATTAATAAATCATAGTACTTTATTTGTAAAACTGCGTTGAAATAAAATAAATTATGCAATTTTCTGAACACCTTCCTTCCGCGGTGTGGCGGAGTGCAATCTAATTATAAGAAGCAACTCGCCGCTCGCGGTCGCTTTCTAACACTGTGGATGCTGTCTTGTTGTGGATGCGGCATCTTAAAGAATGTAGGTTTTATAATTGACATGATTTGGGTTTAAAAAAGAAATGTAAGTAAAGCAGTACCGTGGTAAGTGACGTAACAATGTGGCCGCGACACTTACAGAACACTATTACAGACAATCTTTGAACTTATCAAGGACCTGCACTGGAGGATATCTTCAAGGTTCTGGACTGGAAAGGGGCTGGCATCAACATCAATGGCGAGTACATCACTCACCTTCGATTTGCCGACGATATAGTAGTCATGGCTGAGACTATGGAGGACCTCAGCACAATGCTCGATGACCTCGGTAGGTCTGACTTCGAGAAAGAGGTCAATCGTCGAATCGGACTCGGCTGGGCGGCGTTCGGGAAGCTACGCAGTATTTTTTCGTCCCACTTACCGCCGTGTCTCAAGACAAAAGTCTTTGACCAGTATGTGTTGCCAGTGTGTGTTGACATAATATAGCACTGAGACGTGGTCGCTTACAATGGGCCTCATAAGAAGGCCAAAAGTCACCCAAAGAGCAATGGAGAGGGCTATGCTTGGAGTTTCCCTACGTGATCGAATCAGAAATGATGAGCTCCGTAGGAAAACCAAGGTAACCGACATAGCCTGAAGTATTGCCAAACTTAAGTGGCAGTGGGCAGGGCATATTGCTAGCAGAACAGATGGCCGATGGGGTCGGAAGGTTCTGGAGTGGCGACCGCGTACTGGAAGACGTAGCGTTGGAAGGCCGGGAGCGGGAAGCATGTTGTGGGAACAAGATGAACCGATGACCTGGTGTAGGCCGCAGGATTACGTTGGATGCGAGAAGCACAGAACAGTGGAAGTGGCGGTGCTTGGGGGAGGCTTATGTCCAGCGCTGAACGTCTTTCGGCTGAAATGATGATGATGATGATGATGATGATCAAAGACCTGCGTTTTCTGAATAGGTAATATGCATGCATTTTTTTCTCTATAATGATGCACGTTAATATAAACCCAAGAAAAGTATTAAAGTCAAATTTTAGTACTGCTTGTTGCTCAAAATAAAAGTTAAATAATTTTCTACTACAGTTCAAACGTGCGTTATTGTCGCGGCCAAGTAGTGACATAACTTTCCATGACACTGTTTTGCTAAAAGGGAATTGTCCAGAGTTGGCCATTTTTAAACACGCTGCTATACAAAAATGTAATTTACCTATAATTTTAATTCTATTTTAGTAAATATCTGATGCTAATAACTTTGTGTGAATATGCACTGTAAAAAAATCTTTTTGTTTGGTATTTAATATGATTTGACCAAGTCTTTGGCTTTGAATTTGACTCCAGTGTTGCCGAACAAAAACTGCATTAACAATAAATTCAAATCGATTTAAACTGTAGGGTAATCTCTCCAATGTATTTAACGCCGTTTTCATTTAATCATATTATTAAAAAAGTACTAATATACGATATAAATGATTAAAGACATAAAAATGATAAACTGAAGAGTGCATTATATCAATACTTGAAGAACGTATAAAACAATAATCGATTCTATATGTATCGATACAATTATCTTTTTTTTATTTGGCAACACAATGCTTTAAAAATGTTGTGTTAGTTTTGTCGAAATGACAGTTATCATTCACTTTGTTTTTTTTTGCATCGTGAGTGTTGTTTTTGTAACTTTTATTGCAATTACTTTGGCTGTTTCTAAATGGATTCCGATTCTTGATGACCCCGGCACTTCCATGGACCCTGAACCTTGTATTTATGATGAACCTGGCACATCTATAGCAAGTTTTATTTCATGCATAACCAATTTCAATAAAATGTTAAAAATTATCTAAATATAAATCTTGATACAAAACTAGGTTTATATTGGCATTCTTACTGATATGAACTATTAAATCAATCATATATTATTAGCTGAACTGTTTGTTTATAAGTGGCCAAAGTCCCATACAAGTTAGTCAATGCCCTTTCTGTTTTAGTTCCAAATCATAAGTATAAATTAAATTATTATTTGTGTTTTATTCTAACAGAAATCGTATCTACCTACAAGCTTAAGTTCAAATTATTTGCTAAGATAAGATTCGAGGTTGAGGTGAGATTCGATTTTGAGGTCACATCCGGCATTTACGAGCAGGTGGCGTTTCGACCTTGCATTCAGTTCCATCAGAAAAACGTAGCATAAAATAAGAAATTGTAAAACTAATAAATTACTATTTTTTAAATATAACAATTTGTTTCTTGTCTCCTATGCAATGTTTTTTTTTTATTAAATGAAACAGTTTGATCAATTTGATTAAATTATATGTATATTCCCTATTGCAACAGGTAATGTTGATTTTTGGTTTGGACCTAAATAATCTCACACAAACTTTGCCACAAATTCAGACTCCAGACTGCTACTGAGAAAATATCCTGATACAAAAACCCAATAACATTTTGACGAGCTGCAACCTAATTGCATTTACAAGTTGAGATGTGCACCAAATGCGTCAAAACCCTAGAGAATGGGCAGCAGCGTTCTCTATGCATTTTACCACCATACTGCGATCGCCAACCCGCCTGCCAAGCGTGGCGATTATGGCAAAGCTCCCCAAATTGGGGGAGGCCTAAATCCAGCAGTGGACATCTTATGGCTGAAATGGTGAATAGTACGACGATTAGACCAATAAGTCTTAAGTCAATAACCCAACTTAGGTCAATCATTCTGAACTTTTACACGAGTTTGCTTTGCAAAAATGCCTGTCGAGTTGTATACTTCATATAATTAATTATCAAAGTAAAATTATTAAAACTGATTTTTATTTTAGAACTAATTTAAAAAGCCTATTACAACTAGCTTTTTCCAGCGGCTTCGCTCGCGTATTATACTTACAAACCTCCCTCTTGATTCACCCTGTCTATTGGTGAAAACCGTGTTAAATCCTTTGCGTAGTTTAACCCTTGATAACTAAACATTCGTCCGTTCGACGACCCACCTACCCGCGATTTTCGTGTTCGTGTATTTCTAGGTGAACATCGATAAATGGTGTGGCTGGGTGGACTAGTTCTTAATTACTGTTTTGATATTTTTTTGTTTAATTATGATCCAAAGAATATACTAATGTCAGAAGTTCTTGTGATTAATAAATACTTTTCCAAAAATGTATTTTATTTGGCGTAGTCGGTTCGACGAATGTTTAGTATCCATGTAACAACGAAAATAGTTTAGTTTTCTAGGGTTAAAAGATCTAAGCATGTAAAGAAGATTATCTAGAAATTGAAACCCACGCTATCTGTTAGGAATTCATAGGACTAACCAATGAACACACACATTTTCCTATAAAAATACATTTAATTTGCAAATATTGAGATCAGTAACTGAGATAAAAACTATCCTATCTTTTAAGTTGAATCAAATTGCACATGGTGTGCAAATTTTATTACAAACGGTTAAGTAGTTTAGGAGTCCATCCCGGACAAACAACGTGACGCATAATTTATATAATTATATTAAGAAGATAATACCACCTCCACAAACTCTGTATTCATCCGCGATGATTCCACAACCTCGAGTCGCAATACGAATAAAAAAAGTTTTTTTTTTATTACAACGACGCTTGTTGGTTCAATTTTGAAATTCAATTTAGATTTAACTTAAAGCTAAAATGTCTTGTGTAGCACTCGACCAGTGTTGTACTTAATCAACTGTGTAAGTGCACCCTTCTGTTTTTGGGAAAAGTTTTTCAACGCAGCATGCGGTAGAAGTAATATAGTAGAAATCGTCACGTCATGGAAAAAGCTCGATGTGTATTTATTTTTTATGTATACGAGAAAGAGACATAGAGAGAGTGAAATAATTTTTAAGGTTTTGGAGGGTGCTGAAGTTGATAGTGAGGTCTAAATTGAAATCTAAGATGGCGGCTGCAATAATTTTCATATTTTGCAACATAGGTGTTGTTTTCATAGTTATCGAGGATTTTGAAGCTGATAGTGAGGCTAAATGAAAATCTATGATGAGCAGCTTCGAAAATCTTAAAATATTTCATCATGAGTGTTATTTTTATAGTTTTCGGAGTGCTCAAACCAATAGTGAAGTCACACACTATTCATTTTTCATTCATTCATTTCATTCTAGCGCTGTGGAAGCCAATTTTAGTTCTAGCCTAAAGCTCCGAGCTGGTTTATGCATTTCCAACTTTATTTCGATTTGGGTAAAGTTCGTAATACAAAAATGACGGCTTAGCATAATAGGTAATAGGTAATAGGTAGAACGGGCTGGTTTCCGCAACTCCACGTCTGAGCGCGTATTTTGCGTACGGGTGGGAAATCGGTTATTCGATCCACCCCAGCTCCTCGAGAAAGGCCAGCAACGCCTTGATGTTGCTGACTATCTCACGTAGGGTACCTGGGTTACCGAAGTACTTGGCCCTGTATGTGGCGATCGCCGGGCAGTTTAGAAGCACGTGCGCTGCTGTCTCGTCGTCCTCAATGCAGGCCCTGCACAGCGGACTGTCTGTAGCTCCTATGACAAATAGATGTTTATTAAACGACCCATGGCCAGTTATTGCTGCTGTAACCATACGCAGCTGTCGTTTGTCTAGCCAAAGGACCTGTTTTGTGAGTCGGGCATCGATGGTAGGTAAAGCCTCCTTGGCCTGCCTGCAATCATTTTGGTCCACCCATTGCTTAAAGTGTAGATCCCTGGTACGTTTTCTTACCAGAGAGCGTAGAAACCCAAAGGGGAGTGGCGCGATGGGTTCTGGTCCCACCGGTGTCATGCTCGACCCCCTTCTGGCAAGTTCATCGGCGGCATCGTTACCAAGCGAACCGCTGTGTCCTTTTATCCACTGAATGGTTATATTATTGAGGCTACCCACCTGGTTGAGGCGCTGGTGGCACTCGTATATTAACCCAGAATCAATCGAGTGACTGTCCAGCGCTTGCAGAACAGCCATACTGTCTGAGAGTATGCGGATCGAGTGGTCTTTAACTGCCCTGGCCATGATGGCTGAGGCGGCAAGAGTGATCCCAATGCATTCCGCCTGGAACACTGTGTTGTGAACTCCTAATGGTGTGGCTATATGTATGTTGAAGTCCTGCGAGAAGACTCCAGCACCTGTGCCACTGTCTGTTTTTGATCCGTCCGTGAAGATGCGCAGCTCAGTGGGGCGCAAACCCTCACATCGGCGATCTTCGTGCAGCTGGATTCTGTATTTTTTATCAAAAATGAATTGTTTAGGCACCCGGTCCATTATAGCTTCAGTAATGGGGAACTCATTGTTGAGTTCCTTAAGCAGCGCGGTGTGTTGTGTGTCTCTCTTCCTCCAGAGGTTAGTTGCGTTCAGACGCGCCGCCGCCATCGTGGCTTCCTGCTGTATGAACAGGTGGAGCGGTGGTAGTCCCAGCATGGCTTCCATGGCTGCAGTCGGAGTAGTCCTAATGCAGCCCGTGACCGCCATGCAGGCTAGTCTTTGCATGCGTTGCAGTTTGTTGCAGGCTGTAATAAGCTTGGTGCGGGGCCACCAGACCACAGCCCCGTAGGTGATCATGGGTCGGATTACTGCGGTGTACAGCCAAAGTATGATTTTGGGGGATAGGCCCCACTTCTTACCTATCATTTTCCTGCATTGCCAGAATGTGATGCAGGCCCTGTTTAGTTTACTGTCTAAATGGTTACTCCAGTTTAACTTACTGTCAAGAATGACCCCGAGGTACTTGACTTCGTTGGCCAGTTGAAGTTTTGTATTGAACAATTTCGGTAGGCGGAAGGGGCCTAAAGCTCGTTTATGAGCGAACATGACTAGCTCCGTTTTAGTGGGGTTCACTGAGAGGTCATATTCACTGCACCATCTCTCTACGATACGTAGTGCTTGTTGGGTGAGGTTAAAAATCGTGCTCGTCACCTTCCCTGAGACAAGGATGGCGAGGTCGTCCGCATAATCTATTGTGTAGTAATGATTGGCATTGAGTCTGGCAATTAATTAGTTAATCACCAAATTCCATAGAAGGGGTGACAGCACCCCTCCTTGGGGGCAGCCTCTGGCAATCATGGCCAGCTGCTGCTCATCCTCTAGGCGAACCACGCGCTTGCTTAACATGTTTGTGATCCAGTCTATGAGTACCTGTTGAACTCCATGTCTGGAGAGGGCGCTGCTGATGCTGGAGAAGTTTGTTTTGTCGAAGGCTCCTTCAATGTCTATGAAAGTGCCCAGGCAGGTCCCTTTCTGATGTATCGCTTCCTCTATCTGGCTAACTACCAGATGAAGCGCCGATTCGGTGGACTTACCCGAGCTGTATGCATGCTGGTTACCGTGCAACGGTAGGGTTTTCAGAGCGCCGTCCCTCAGCTCCCTGTCGCAGTCTTTCCAGGGTCTTTAGAAGAACTAGGCTTTCTCGAAGACGGTATTAGGCACTTTGGTACACTTGATACATAGCCCAATCAAGACCTAAAGGGAATTGTATAGACGTTTCCATCTACGTTACAGGCACTTAGGCAGACGTTCACGAGTAAATAAACAAAGAAATATTTGCTCATATTGCGAACGTTTCTGTGTGGTAGTTGTAATAGTCACGAAGTTTGTTGTCTGAGAGGGAAATTTAAAATTTTCAAAAGATTGGTTGAAAAAAAAAATTTTAATTCATAAAACTGAAAATCACGCTTTGATAGAAAACCGTGGGAGCCTTTTGAGGTATTTTTGAATTGACATCAAGCACCCCATGCTCCAGAGGTGACCGAGGTAGAGTTGAGAGTGGCGGTACTTCGGCTAAATGCCAAAAATACCACCCCAGGACCCGACAGCTTGCCTGGCAAAGCCTGGGTCCTGGCCTTAGAGGCTCTCGGGCCTCGACTCAGGGGGCTCCTAAGCGCATGTTTGGAGAGGGGCCAGTTCCCACTTCGTTGGAAGACGGTCCTCATTAAGAAGCCGGGGCGCCCAGCGGACTCTCCGTCCGCTTACCGGCCCATCGTGCTGCTCGACGAGGTGGGCAAGCTCTTGGGAAGGGTAATTGCAGACCGCCTCGTTGGGTGGCTGGCGCGGGAGGGGCCGGATTTGGCGGACAGCCAGTTCGGTTTCCGCAAGGGGCGCTCTACGGTGGACGCCATCATGCGCGTGCGAGCCCTCACGACGGGGGATGCAGTGGCCCGGGGTGGGGTCGTCTTGGCGGTGTCTCTAGACATCGCCAACGCCTTTAATACCCTGTCCTGGAGTTGCATTAGGGAGGCACTCCGGTATCACCGGATGCCGACCTACCTCTGTCGCGTAGTCGAGGCTTACTTGACGGATAGAGCCGTCATCTACCCCAGTCACCAGGGAGACTGGAACCGGCAAGAGATGTCGTGTGGTGTCCCACAGGGATCGGTCTTGGGGCCGCATCTGTGGGACATTGGGTACGACTGGGTGCTGCGCGCCGACCTCCCTAGCGGCGTCGGCGTAGTTTGCTACGCTGATGACACGCTTGTCCTGGCGCAAGGGAGGTCGCACGAGGCGGTGGCCAAACTTATGACACGCGGGGTTGCGACAATCGTCGATAGGATCCGGCAATTGGGACTCGAGGTGACATTGCACAAGTCCGAGGCCATGGGTTTTCATGGTCCTCGGAACGCGCCACCTGCGGGTTCCCAACTCACGGTGGGAGGGGTTCACATCGGCGTCGAGTCGACGATGAAGTACCTGGGACTTGTCCTCGATAGCCGGTGGAACTTCGTCGAGCGCTTCCGACGTTTGGCTCCCAGACTGGATCGGGCTGGGGCTGCCTTAAAGCGGCTCCTGGGGGGTCCAAACGCCTCCTGCCGGAGGCTCTACACGGGGATCGTGCGGTCCATGACCCTCTACGGGGCACCGGTGTGGGCGCCCTGTTCCAGCAGTGGGTACATTTTGGTTGATATAAATAATGGACATGGAGTGATTGCCTATCGGACCTTCAAAAGAGTGAATGAAAAGATTATAACACGGCAAATTGACGCAGTGTGTCAGTTTGATCAACAATACCAACAACGTTAGTCATGTACAGTACAATAACGCTTTTAGGGTGCGGTTGGGGCTTCCGCGGCTCTGTAGCGCATCGGGCATATTTGCTGAAGCAGATACAGATAGCTTTCAAGCTATTATGCAACAAAGAACAGCAGCCCTGATACGAAGGATTCGGGGGAGCACCGACAGCATTTTAAACGTAATAGTGAATAATCATCATAAATCTTTTTTTTTTTGCAACGAAATTCCTTATCGCGCGTTGTGAAAGGGGGCTAGGTGGAAAAAATTAAGGCCAAAAGTTGTAACGACACTTTTTGCTATAGTTGTGAGCCGTGCGGCGTGAGCGTGTTTCTCTGTCTGTCTGTCTCTCTCTCTCTCTCTCTCATAGAAAGCAAGCCAGTTATTTTCGTTTCGCCTTTCTATTTCGCAATGAACAGTGTGGGTGTCGCGGCGATTATTTTTGTTGAGTGTCTACAATTTTTTGTACATAATAAATATTAAAAATAATAACAAAATGAATCCTGATAGTGTTTCTGCACAAGTTCCGGATATTGCTGATAGAGTTGGGTAAGTAGAGATTTTATACAGACAATAATAAATGCAGTTAATCGAAAGGAACTTCGTTCCAACCGGGGGTCCCTTGCCACCTCTCAAGTTTTTTTTGAATGGATAATCATCAAATGACGTCTCCCGCTCTGGGTGCCCGTAAGGGCGTGCCAGACTTTTACTGACTAAAACTCACCCATGTTCCTTCAGTTGCCCATATGCCAGGGCCACGGTACCTCTTTCGAACTAATCTCGCGACCCTGGCAGAATAATCTTGATTTCCCGTTCCTGGGGCACTCGACCCGTATGTAAAGCGCCTGGTCTGGTGCAGCGGGAAGTGGATATAGTGATAGGTTCCTGAATTCGTTTTATTTTTAGTTTTAGTTTTCTTCATCATCATCGGCCTATAGCAGTCCACTGCTGGACATAGGCCTCTCCAATGCACGCCATTTCGATTCCCAGCAACTCTTATCCACCTGCTACATCTGCAGACATCCTGCGATGATATTTTTGTCAGTAACATTGTTAATTTTAAGAAAACCATTATTGTGAAGAGAGAATAAATAAAATAAATGAATGAAATGAAATGAAGATCGCCGCTCCACCTAGCCTGAGGATTTCCTACCTTACGTTTGCCGATTCGTGGTCTCCACTCAAGAACACGTCTACCCCAACGGTCATCGGTTCTACGGCTAATGTGACCAGCCCATTGCCACTTCAGCTTGCTAATCCTCTGAGCTATGCCATTGTTTAAGTTTTATTTTGTGTTATTTATTATGATGAGAAATGTTACTAACAACAATATGAATCATTGTTTTCGGTTTAAATAAACATAATTACAATAAATATACATATTTCCCTGACCATACCTAATAACATTTTCAAGACAACAATATCACAGTAGGTCAAGTATTATCACTCTTAAGTAACCTTAAGTCTAAACATATTAGATGTCAGCAAAACTGAAGGGGTCTGCTAGGACCGATGCCTGCCGGGGTCGCGTGATTGTTCGAAAGAGATACCGTGACCCTGGCACATGGGCAGTTGAAGGAACACGGGTGGGTTTTAGTCAGTAAAAGTCTGACATGCCCTCCCGCTCCGCCCAGAGCGGGAGAATTCATTTGATGATTTCCCATCCAAAAAAAAAAAAAAAGTCTAAACATATTATAAAGTTAAAAATAAATTGGAACATAATTCACCAAAAACAGTTTCGACACCCCCAGAACAACATTTCGTCAAACAAAATAACAAACATCTTCACTCATTTGAAACTCCTCTTCAAAGATACTAGTCGCGAAAGTCCCAAAGGATAGTGTTGGCATCTTGACTGATCGGCGCTCACATAAACAATAGGATATTGTGGGCATTACCGCTCCGGTCACGAGCCGGTGGAACCGAAATAACCGGCTTACTGTACCAGGATACTGTGGAAATTTTATGTAGAGGAAAGATTGGTGTCAAAATAGAAACTGTGTGTTTGGTTTTTGTAAGGCAGGGCAAATGCCATCATATGTTTAATAAAATTATTAAACATATGATGTACAACAAACTATGTTTTAGTTTCTAACAAAGACACTGCTTTGAATAGAAAAGAAAAATGAATTGATTTTTTTTTAACTCGTTTTCCAAATCTTTAGTAAAGTATTGAATATTTTTGTGTCGAAATTCTTGTGAATATCACAATTTGCTCAATGTTCTATAAAACTATGAATGCTACTTTTAATAACTGTGGCAGTGTGGATTGATGCCAATATTTGCTCACTGTATGCTGGTTACTTTAGACCGAACAAAATTTTCCTTCTCCATTAGAAAGCAAGTTTCTAATCAATATTTTATTATATACTACACTACAACTTGCTACTGTTATTTGACATACCATTAGGAATTTCTGAGTAGCCGTTGCTTCACTACAATCTATTTTAAGTTTTGCAACCAACCCAAAACCTACACAATATATCATGTTTATTTATTTCATGTAACACACCTTATAAGTTGTTCAAATTTATGCTCAGCGACGCCAGAAATATGTGTTCGTATATCTTTAGCGTGCCACAGAAAGATGTGATCTTTCGTAGTTTATACATGGCTTCATAACTCTCCAGACTAGGCACAATGAGGTGATCTGTAGGCCCACTTTATGGCAGTCTAAGTTAGGTAGAAAATATTCTAGGGCGCGTACGAATATATTTACGTATTGAGCCAAAATATTCTAAGCTACTACAGGGATATTTTAACTTGACACGTAAAAAGTTATGTGTGAAATTTTCTGTGAGTTTCGTTTAAATATTTCTTTCTTTATTTTTTATGTTGGTCGAGTGCCTAATATTCGAGATATAGTTCAAGTTGTGAGCAGTGGTGGCCGAGTAGTAATAGCCCCGACTTATGAGCTCTTGTGGGTCGTGAGTTCGAACTTAATTATGTTTTGTGATTTTTTCCCATATGCTAATAGTTATTCTGCTATTCAGGGCGGAGACAAATCCTACAAAGCAAAGATCATAAAAATCAGTCCAAGCGTTACAAAACACCAATTATAACTCAAGAACGCTTGGACCGATGTTAACCTAACATAACCAGACTATATTTATTTAGAAATGTGCTTAAAAGTCTGTTCAAATAACACGTGAAAGGACTTTATTTTGACCTAATAACTTACTACTGAAGCACGGAGGTCTGCCGTGACGCCTATCTGTCTCAAGGCTCCACATAGTGACTATTATGAATCACACAGCTCATAGGCTACACGGCAGACGTGACCATCCCAGTTCCACCTACAAAATGCACAACCACAACATAATTATCTTCAAACTGATCAGTCAAAAACTCCCAAAAACTTATGCTGAAACTGATCAAAAGATACAGAAAACTTCACGTCTTATCACGGGCCCTGTCTCAAACCTTTTACAAAGCCGTTCAAGCCATTATCTCAAAAAACTTTTTTACAAAGATCTAACGCGATAAGAATTTGGTTTCGTAGCAATTAAGGAGTTATCTGCTTCGTTTTAACGACCAACCTTAATAGGTCTTTAGGTACGCCGTCTTTAATAAAAATAGGTTATATGAAAGAGTATGTAGCAGGCGTTTCCTTCACAAATTAAATAGGGAATTGTCGTTTCGGGCCTAAATGAAGCTTTTTGTTACTCAGGAATGGTCGGAGAAATTGATTTTTTCTTATTTTTCTTTCAGATACGGTATTGGCGTGTCTTTAGGGTTACTTAACACAAAAGGAAAAAAACGGACCCTTTATAGGATCACTTAGATACCCGTTTTTCTGTACGTCTGTTAAGACCCCTTTCCTCAAGAACGTGCGGAGGTATCGTGTTGAATTGAAAATCAACTACGTAGGTCCTACGTTTTCCGTGTGGAGCTGTAAGTAAATAATAGTGCATTCCATTTCTTCCCGTGGGTGTCGTAAAAGATAACTAAGGAATTTACTAGAGAATGGGCAGCAGCATTCTCTATGCATTTTACAAATACACTGCGATATGACAAACCCCTCGATAAATGATGACGGTCCTACAATCCCTTAAACTCAAAAAAATCAAGTCGCCCCAGTCAAAGCAATAAAAAATACAGTCTTCTTCTAAATCTAGTCGTCAATCTTGTTTATCTACAAAGTCTCATTCAGTCAAGTCTCACTGACTGTTTCAAAAACAAAATCTCACATTACAAATAAGGAGAACAGTCTGAAATCGTGAACTTGCATTTTTATCACATAATTTCTTTTAGCGATTACAAACTTAATTTTCCCGTTAAAGAATTGACTGTGACATATATCGGTGTATCGGAAAACATGGTTTACAACTACAATCTCATGTTTGTTCTTCATCTCGACTATGGAGCCCCCTCATTATACGTGATCGCACTTGACAAGTTTTTTCAGTATTTGATTTCTCAATCTTAACGATAAATCCGCTGCTCTACCCTCTGCCTTTTCTCGATCTTGAAAATAAAACCTATCTCAATTTTCTCACAATACTTCAAAGACCTTTTTCTCCTTCATTTTAAAAGCCGACTTAATTCACCCAATTCACATGTTATCCATATATTAAACCTACGTTTTTATGATAAAGAAAGTTTTAACTAGATCACCTTTTTAAAATAAAAAGCTATGCATCTTCAGAAATTGCTCAACTGCGTCAATACCTCTCCTAAGCCCTTTAGACTTAAAAAGCCCTCAAGTGATCCTCGAAGTCTCCCTTACCAAAACAACTTCCAATCAGGACGTCTTGTTCCCCTACTTAAAAGCAGATAGAAGCTGTCTTCTAATGATAATGTATTAATTAGTTCTGCGTAAACAGCGTCCAATTAACTAGAGAGTTAAAGCGACGCCATGTTTTCGCTGAGTCGCGAGTGGAATGTTTGTACGATCTTTTGCAGTCATGCGAGAAGTTCGTGCTTGTTTTTAAAGTAAAACGGGAATGTTACTTTAAAATAATTTCAATAGAGTGGGTATTTGTTTGGCGATGCTTGATGATACAATAAATCTATACTTAATATTATAAATGCGAAAGTAACTCTGTCTGTTACGCTTTCATGATTAAACCACTGAACCGATTTTGATGAAATTCGGTACGGGGTAAGTTTGAAACTCAAGAAATGCGTCCACGATAACCAACATTTATGCGGACGAAGTCGCGAGCAAAGGCTAGTAATATATATTTCATATAAGTGCGTCCATTTGGTGATGGGCAGCTAAGTTTGTAAGAGCCAAACTACCTTCTGCTCTAAAAGTGTCTAATAAAAGTATAAAAAAATCCTATTCATATTAAATTCTTACGCAATCAGTTACTTGATGGAATTAGTATCATGTTCGTCTGTATTGATCGTTTTTCCAACAATTTTATCGTTTGAACAACTTTGAATAACTAAAGGACAATATCAGAATTTCTGGTAGTCACTGGAATAAATTGAAGTACTAAATTTGTAAGTGACTCTACAAATTGGTGTCGACGTGTACATTTTCTAATGTTTATATTTTCATCAGACACTTTCGGTACAGACTAAAATTGTGGTATCAATAGTAGTAATTTCAATTTCGACTATTCATTGTAACGTTTACAGAAACTTAAGTCTTACATGCATAACCCTAAAGTTCTCTTACTTAGCTATACGTGGGCCCACAAACATTTATTGATTGGAAAAGAAACTTTGAATCGCGGTGCAGAAGCAGAAGCCAGGTCATCCTCTGCACATCATCATCATCATCATCATATACTGCTGGGCATAGGCTTCGTTTTTCCCACGCAGGACCGTGGGAATTGGCCAATTTCCAACCTCATTCAGATTTTGCCAGCGATGGCAACAAATGTCGTCGGCCAATCTCGCCGCCGGACGACATCTTGTCTTCCAATCCTTAGACGCCACTCTGTCACAGCCTTACTCCATAAAATAAATAAATAAAAAAAAATCTATCTGTATCCTCTGCACAAATTAAATCTAATAACATTACTATCTTAGTCTTCCCTAGTTTAAATGCTGCTTGAAATCTTACAAATTGCATCAACCAACAAGATAAATACTAAGCATTTTTGCAAGGATACTCTTGTCTCTGTTTTGTTTTCCCTGAGGCAATAAACGGACGTTTTCAAAGAAATTCGAGCAAAAACTGAGCTCTAGCGTAAATAGATTCAGCTTATCCGGATCTTGTTAAACTAAAAGCTGGCAGTAAATTTAATAGCATACAATGCGGTATATATGCAGTTTTTAAGTACCTAGCCTGGTCTATGCTGAGGTCAGCTTCCAGTCAGATGCAAAAGAACAACTATCAGACATTCATAATCTTACTGACCAGTATGACTATAACAAACCGTATCTAATTATTCTTATAGGACTATTTTATCGGGACCGGAACTGACAATTTAACTTGCTAGTTTCCAGAAACATGGAAGTAAGCCCGGCTTGCAAAGAATGGTGAAGACTCCAATAACTCAAAAAACAAATGAAAGCGTGAAGTTCCCAAAGTGCTGTCCCTTTTCAAAAGTTTTGATCAAAAAACTTAGCTTATCGCGAGCCGCTGCAGAACGAACGCCTTTCCCGAATTGGGCCGCAGCATCACTCAAATCTTCGAATTCCTTTGAGCCCAAAGTCAAATCATTTATTTGAAATATGCACTTTTGGACGTTAACATTTTCATTAAATAAAATAGAACTGATTCTTTTCGCCCCTTCCAAAAGGTAATTTCGAATTGAGAAGAATGGGTAGGAGACACCACTAGTTAGATACTGTTATACAATGTATTACAACATTTTCATACATTTATTATATGTGATAACGATGCTTATAGAATATAATTACCATCATCATCATAATTTCAGCCGAAAGACGTCCACTGCTGGACATAGGCCTCCCCCAAGCACCGCCACTTCGACCGGTTCTGTGCTTCTCGCATCCAACGGATTCCTGCGTCTTTCACCAGGTCATCGGTCCATATTGTGAGAGGCCTTCCAACGCTACGTCTTCCAGTACAGGTCGCTATATCACAATTAAAAAGAAAAAACCGGCTAAGTGCGAGTCGGACTCGCGCACCGAGGGTTCCGTACAAACCTGTAGGTATTCTCGGTTTATGCATAAGGTTTATGAAAATACATGTTTTTTTTTATATTTCGGTTGATTGAATGAAATGTAAATTGCGGTTTATGATTTATGACGTTTTAAAAAAAACTACTTACTCGATCTCGTTCAAACCAATTTTCGGTGGTATTTTACATAGTAATGTACATCATATATTATTTTTAGTCTTATCATTCTCTTATTTTAGAAGTTACGGGGGGGCACACATTTTTCCACTTTGTAAGTGTCTCTCGCGTAAACTATTCAGTTTGAAAAAAAATGATATTAAATCCTCAATACCATTTTTGAAGACCTATTCATAAATACCCCACACATATGGGTTTGATGAAATTTTTTTTTTTGAGTTTCAGTTCTATGTATGGGGAACCCCAAAATTTATTGTTTTTTTTTCTTCTATTTTAGTATGAAAATTTTAATGCGGTTCACAGAATACATCTACTTACCAAGTTTCAACAGCACAGCTCTTATAGTTTCGGAAAAAAGTGGCTGTGACATACGGACGGACAGACAGACAGACAGACATGACGAATCTATAAGGGTTCCGTTTTTTGCCATTTGGCAACGGAACCCTAAAAAATGAAGCAATGACAGATAAATTCATTATACGATACGATGAGCGTTGGTTCTCACATATTTGCACACATTGTAGTAGTAAACTGTACACGATTTTTCCTTAATTTTAAGTATTCACCGAATACAAGTCAACGTTATAAACAATATACCCACTATTATTACAATAACTAGCAACCAGTTCGATTGTGTATAAGCTCTAGATAGTCTTATTGTATTTAATCCTCTAATGATCCAGTGGTTTAACCGTGCACTCATATAGCAGGCCATTATTTGTCAAAATATTTTTAAAAGTCCAGTTTCAAATAAGCGCCAAGCGATTGTGAACCATGTAAACTGCAAGTATTGCTATCACCCTATCTTAGCTTATTCTTAAATTACCCAGCAACCGGTCATGGAACGCCCAGGTATCTTCTTAAGTCGACAGTCAATTTTTAAAACATTAAGTTGATATAACATTATGTCGTCACATTTAACGACATACTTGAAAGTATAACTTCCGTTGCGAGCCTTCCTCATACCTCGTGAAAGAAACCTACTCAAAATGCAAATATCTTGATATGCTTTTATGGTATAACTTTAGTTCATTAGCATCGGAATCTTGGTGCAGCAGCTGTGGCTTCCGAAGTTTGACTCTCGGGTTGTATACCATACGAGAAATTAGCGTTCTATAACAGTCCGTATTGTAGATAATTTTGGAACAAAGATTTTATTCAAATTGCGTTGAATATTTAGGTTGAGAATTTGAGGATTCAATATGGGGGATTAGCATGTAGGTATTGTAGACATTGTCGTGGTTTGTTTAAAGCAGTGAGGCTTCCTGGTTTTTCTGTTGTCGTACCTATGTGTAAATTTAAACGACCTTGAAATGCGAGTATTAGTTTTTTTAAGTTGGTCTAAACCAACTCAGTCTGCTGAAATGACGACTAAATATTTGGAAATCTTCATAAATATCTTCGTCATTTGTCTTGGTAAGAGACAAATTTAAGTTTTCTATGGAACTGTACAAAAAACATTCATACATAAACTCCCGTCTTCTTCTCAAGGGGTATGCAGCAACTAGAGAACGCCAACTGCTACAATCCATACGCCTTTTGCCTCGCTTAGAAGACGATGTGACAAAAACTTAAAAGAGTATACATATGTCATGTTGAGAGAATTAATTAAATGCGACTAACTAAGGCAGATGTGACTGGAAACGCCGGGAGTGGATGACCTAGGAGGACATCTGAAGAACATCACGTGCATAGTATTCGCAACGTGCGTAGGTATATGACCTGCAGTGCTATTCTGTAACCATCTCACCGGGTGAAGTGAGCGTGGAGTGAGCTATCAATGTCATTCCACCTGATGCTAGGGATGATCAACTATCATATTTACAATCATAATCGAGATTTAGATACCTAATATTCTTATGCTAATTCTATTGATTATTTATATAAGGATTTCAAGCTAGCATAGTGTCTGAACAATACTACTCTTTCGGGAAGTTTTTCAAATGAAATAGCAAAACCGAAAATCAGACATTGTTGTTTTTTTTCTATTTTTTCCTCGACTAGCCCTTTATGCGTGACGCACAAGTGCGACACGCACGAACAATTAATGAATATAGTAAGACATATGTACATGTATAGGTAAGACAGCTACAACAGAAAATGCGAATCGACATTGTCAGTTATTATAAACCCACTATAAACTGATTAAAATTAAATACGTAAATGCAATGACATGACCTAATCACGATGTGTTTTGGAGAAGCGATTGTAGATCGACTCGAGTAAAGATTGTGCAACGTTCTTCAGAAAATCTATTAAAAAAAGATGAAAGAACCTGGCCGTGCCTGACTGACGGAGCATAGAATTCAATCTCACACATACTATGTGGGAACCCACATCTAGGCGCTGTCATATACACAATTACATTTGTTTACTAGGTAGGTATTTATTTTATTGTAGATAAAAATATACCTACTTACTTACTCACTTATGTCGTTATTATCAATAAAAAGAATATTCATCAAATGGTCACCATCTTGAAAATATTATGTTGAAAGTCAACAGTTAAAAAAGAAAACAGTCACCCGCGTGCTCGCGAGGTGAAGTGATGTTACCATGACAACGGCATTACGAGGATCGCGTGATCAAGCCGCGCATGCGCGCTAGACGCTGTCATCAATAGGTATCAACTTTTTTTTTGTTCGCCTTGTGCAGACGCCATTTCGTATTCGGTTTCAAGAATAATTAGTACGCAGGGATTTATTTCAATTCTTGTAGATATGTACCTATCTAAATACAACAGTTTTCATACAAGTACAATGTCAGTTTAGTTCTACACTTTGGTGTCGACAATTAATCCGCTTTTTTTTAACCTATGTACCTACTTACTGCTCATTTAACCTTTATCGCGTGGTGACACCTGCACGCTAAGAATATGCAATAACAAGAAGTACCGTACAGCGACCTACTACACAGAATCTTCTCGTAGTCTGAGCATTGATTGGTAAGGTAACGATGATGATTGATGACAGATAAAATATGATGCGCATGTGTACTTAAACACTCATCATCATCAGCCATCATTCTCATCAAACTCAAACTCATTGTCTATAATAAAAGAATATTCATCAAATCATCATCTTGATACCTACTAGGTATATCAAAATTCAACGCTTCAAATGACTATCGCGTAGCGCGTCTCTGCGCGTGTTCACTTCACCGAAAATACATGCGATGATGCGACGAGAATCGCGTGGAGTGCTCACGCCGCGCAAGCGCACTAGGCCACTAGTTCATCAGTCATACATTTTTTTTTTCTTTTATTTTTGTTTTGATGACCATGTGCCTGAACATATTTAGAGTTCAGACAAAATGATTAGATACTCATTTATTTCAATGTTTGAAGGTAACCTATTTGGTTGCAAACAATAAAAAAGAATATTAATCGAATCGTCATCATCTTGATAATAATGTCAAAATTCAATAGTTCAAAACGGTCACACGCGTGCTCGTGAGGTGATGTTACCATGACAACGAAATTGCGAGCATCGCGTGATCAAGCCGCGCATGCGCGCTAGACGCTGTCATCGATAAGTATCAACTTTTTTTTATCACCTTGTGCAGAAGCCATTTCGTAATCGGATTGAGAATAATTAGTGCGCAAGTATTCGAAACATTCATATAAATGCATGTATACCTACTTAATAATCGTATTATTAATAAAAGAATATTCATCAAATCATGATCATCTTGATACCTACCTACCTACTAGGTATGTCAAAAATCAACATTTCAAATGAAACTCGCGTAGCGCGCCCGCGTGAGTTCACTCCACCTTGACTAAAAGTGACGAGAATCGCGTGAAGTGTTCACGTCGAGCAAGCAGTACTCATACGGTGTGGTTGCTATGGCAACAACACCGTGTGAGTAACGGTTTCGGGTGAAGTGAGGTGACCGACGCTGTCATTGTCAAGACAGTTTTTTTTTAATTTCAGCCTTTCAAGTCATTGCTAAAGGCAATGATGTATTCGCAGTTAGCCAATGAAGTATATTTTTACTTAATGTCAATTCCAACCATTGTTGAACATTTCAAAATTATAAATTATGTTTTCAACAAAATATGAATATTAGGTACCTACTTACTTGAGAGGTGTGAGATCGAGCATTCGCTGAATCGAGAGAGGCTTATAGCTAAATAAAAACAGCCGCAAAGTCCGATCGATCCGGCTAAGCTACGCTTGCCTCGGTCGGTCCGTCTATGGGGACCATCTTTACATACCAAGATCACGAAGGTCGAAACTCTGACAACCAGTCTTACCAAGGGGGTTAACATATTACCAAATAACTGGGTTGTCGGAGTCGGATTGGCAGTCATTGCATGTGAAATACCCGTGCATTCAGCTGCAACCAGTTAAGACTGGAAGCCGACCCCAACACAGTTGGACAAAGGCAGGCAGATGAGGTGAGATCGAGCAACTTCATTAAATTGTGCAAAGCAAGTATTCAGTGATTGGTGATGTGTTCGTTAACATTATTTACATAATATATGTAAATAGAATAAGTACCTAAAGGTTTTTTTAAACAGCTATCATCTAGATTCTGGATAAACAATAGTTCATGATACAAACCTTATAACAACAATACACAAAATATTTAGGAACATCAATAATCTAGTTATGGGTGCTGTTTAGACACAAATTGCTCATCTCCCTTGCTAACAAGATTTCAACATTATTCATGTATTGATTTTCGTTTATTTTTGTACTATAAGGTACACCTCTGCCCAACCCTTCGAGGAAACAATGCGTGATGATATGTTTGTTTTTTTATTTTATTTCATAATTGTGTAAATAAACATTGTATGCAAATACAATTATTATTTTAAGCCGATAGAACTATGTATGTTTTGGTTGCTATAGCCTAATTAAATCTGTTTAATGTATAGCGTTTTACACAAAGCGTCTATGTTTCTCATCCCAATTGCAGATGTGCTGCAAGAAATTTCTTATGTTTTAAGCAGATCCTTTGTGCTTTCCTATCTTTGTATATTTTATTTTATTAAGTGTTAAGTTTGTTCATAAATAAATAAGATTTGTAACACATCAAACAAATTTGCTAATACATTTTTTCTACTGAGCTTGCTGTTTCCCGAGCTTCAACTTCTTGATGCTACGAACGGAGGGTCGTTGGATGTGTGTGGACTGCACGCCGCCATCGTGACTAGCTAAAAATAATGGTAAGCGTTTATTACTAAGCATTTGTTTTAACTCATTCCTAAACTCATCCATATTTTTTTTGTCTATTTCATTTACATTTTATATGGTTCAGTGTCATGAACATGTAATTGAAATTATCATCAGAATCCTGCAGCCAATTTAATACTTTCAAAACT
Source organism: Aporophyla lueneburgensis (assembly GCA_932294355.1). NCBI lineage: Eukaryota > Metazoa > Arthropoda > Insecta > Lepidoptera > Noctuidae > Aporophyla > Aporophyla lueneburgensis. Next base: position 30,461,770 of record OW028737.1, on the reverse strand, counting down.
GTAGCAGTATGACTTATTTATAATACATTTAACAATCAGTGTCTAATTCCAGTCCAAATAAATCAAATCGGTAAACATTATTCCTACATTTTGAGTACAATGAGATGCAACATTTCTTAATTCCATGCTTATCCTTGTCCCAATTTTTTGGCTCTATTATGTTTATCAAAAATAGTCTGAAATTATCAACACTAACCTCAGACTGCCAAGATCAACATACAGCTAGGAATGATGTAATCAAGTAGATGCGGTGTTCTTTTATTGTCTTCAGTTCCTTTATCCTCAGCAACTGCATGGTCCAATAGGCTCATCTACCGAGATGTAAAGTATTCAGATTTTTATAATTAATATGCATTTTTTTTATCCATGCATTCTCCCACAGCTGGGCAAAGGTCTCCTCCATACTACCATACTTTTCAAAAGTATTTTTTGACTAAAGCATACGGTCAAAAGTACTTTTGACTGATTTTGCTAGTCAATAATACTTTTGACTGGTTAAGAGTTTTGACTGCAACATTATTTCTGTGTTTAAGTACCGTATCAGCCTGTAATGCTCATAAACCGATCGACCTCAATTATATAGCGAAGACAATGCCTCCTAAGATACAGGATCTTCCTAGTTTAGGAGACAGGGCTCAATTTTTTGTATTTAACAAATATGTGTATGCAAACTTGTGTCAAATATTCTTTGCTAATAAATATTATACTTTTCCAGTTTTTCTTATGTTATGCCGTCTTTGGACAGTATGTATGACCTTGATGTTACTATAGCTTCTTGCTAAAACCGTCGTTATGGTGAACCTAATGTTCAGAGGGTAGTAACAATAGTTAAAAAAATATAGTATTTTTCTCCAGAGTAGGCCAACTTCATTCCCACCATTAGGTATGTTGAGCTGGAACAAATGACAGTTGAATTAAACTTGCTATAAACAGGTAAGATAATTGAAAAACAAATGAGTCTAAGTTGGAATTTCAGAAAATATATCAGAATTATTGAAATCACGATGAAGATATTAGTTAATATAAGGTTTCCTTAAATAAATAAAAGCAAATATTGCTAGATTTATTATAATTATTATGACAGTTTAATGCTAGTAAATGACAACATTGTCATTTATATTTTATGTGAACAGTAAATTGCAGACGTAATAATAAACATATTACTAATATCACAAATATTTAAATAATACAAGCTGATGTCTGCAACTTCACATCAAAGCGTATATTTTGCATGTGGATCACAAAAACTTATAAATTTAATTTAATTTTATTAGTTTAGTTTGAATTTAGTTCGCTTTGTTAGTAAAAATTTTACACATGTTAATGTATTTCAAATCATCATTAAAAAACTTACTAAACTCTTGATCATCTATTTTGGAAATCGATGTCTATGGCATATTCCTCAACAACAAAAAAAATGTGTTATCTTGGAGTTAGATATTATTGAGTTTGATCAAAAAATATTCGTCAGTCAGTATTTAATGTCCTTTTAGTAAAACTTAAAAAAACAATATGAACGCTACGTTGTCTGGAAATAGTATCACAAAAAATTAAACCCTGTGGTCTCTCTGTTTAGTGAAACCATAGATAATTTAGAATGTTACTGTCAAGTGTCAAATTTTGGCGGTATTTTACTTGTCTTTCATAGATAGTCTTTCCCAAAGAGTAAAATAATAAACAGGGGTTTTTCCATAATCTAGTTTTGTTTAGTAGTTTCGAGTTTGTTTGCTCATGCTGACCGAATAAACTTCTCGGTGTATTTATAGTGTATTCATTTACATCGGTAGTGCAATATATACAACAAGATCAACAAGGGTAGCACAAACTATGTGTGTGGCAGAAACACTTTGTAAAAGATATATCAATGATTAGCATTGGCTCAAAGTGATCTTACCCCTCGTGGTTTTAGGCCGACGAAGTTACCACAGGAATAATCACGAAAAGATTACGAAGGTTTGTACGTTATCATTAACGAATGGTGTGAAACTAGTAAATTTCAATACAAGACACTCAAGTTTTCCTTGCCAACTTTGTGTTTACCTGAGCAGGCCGACCCACTTCGCTATTTATCTATACAAGCCTGTCAATAAAGTTTAAATAGTAGGTACTAATGTATACATTGTTTTTTTCAGATGACTCTCAGAAATGTGATCGTATTGATGGAAAATGAAACAAAAACCATACTTATATGCCTGCCTGCCTGGTATGACTGATATTTCAATTAACTATCTTGAAGCTTAAAATATTAATGTGAATATTAAAATACAAACTTGTATTTTAGATACCTGAATGCCGTGCCTTTGAATTAGAAAATTGGGCCTGAGTTGACAGAAAAAAGAAATAGGTTGCGGCCACTTTTGATTTACATATTCAGATATGTAAGTTTTTGTGATCCACATGCAAAATATACGCTTTGATGTGAAGTTTCAGCCTGTATTACCTAAGTATTTGTGATATTAGTAATATGTTTATTATTATGTCTGCAATTTACTGTTCACATAAAATATACATGATAATATGTTGTCATTTACTAGCATTAAACTGTCATAATAATTAGAAAAAATCCAGCAATATTTGATTTTATTTAGGTACTTATTGAAACCTGTAATTAATGTCATCATCATGATTTCAATAATTCTGATATATTTTCTGAAATTCCAACTTAGACTCATTTGTTTTTCAATTATCTTACCTGTTTATAGCAAGTTTAATTCAACTGTCATTTGTTCCAGCTCAACATACTGGTGGGAATGAAGTTGGCCTACTCTGGACAAAAATACTATATTTTTTTAACTATTGGTACTACCCTCTGAACATCAGGTTCACCATAACAACGGTTTTAGCAAGAAGCTATAGTAACATCAAGATCATACATACTGTCCAAAGATGGCATAACATAAGAAAAACTGGAAAAGTATCGGGGAGACCTTTGCCCAGCTGTGGGAGAAGGTATGGATAAAAAAAATGCAATTATAAAAATCTGAATACTTTACATCTCGGTATATGAGCCTATTCGACCATGCAGTTGCTGAGGATAAAGGAACTGAAGACAGTAAAAGAACACCGCATCTACTTGATTACATCAGTCCGGGCTGTCTGTTGATCTTGGCAGTCTGAGGTTAGTGTTCATAATTTCAGACCATATTTGATAAACATAATAGAGCCAAAAAATTGGGACAAGGATACATGGAGTTAAGAAATGTTGCAACTCATTGTACTCAAAATGTAGGAATAATATTGACCGCTTTGATTTATTTGGGCTGGAATTGGACACTGATTGTTAAATGTATTATAAATAAGTCATACTGCTACAGTTTTTGAAAGTATTAAATTGGCTGCAGGATTCTGTTGATAATTTCAATTACATGCTCGTGACATTGAACCACATAAAATGTAATTGAAATACACAAAAAAAAAAAAGATTTGTATGTGTAGGAATGAGTTTAAAAAATGCTTAGTAATAAACGCTTACCATTATTTTCAGCTAGTCGCGATGGCGACGTGCAGTCCTCACACATCCAACGACCCTCCGTTCGTAGCATCAAGAAGTTAAAGTTCGGGAAACAGCAAGCTCAGTAGAAAAATGTATTAGCTTTGTTTGATGTGTTACAAATCTTATTTATTTAAGAACACACACAATAAAATGAAACACACAAAGATAGGAAAGCACAAAGGATCTGCTTGAAACATAAGAAATTTCTTGCAGCACATCTGCAATTTGAATGAGGAACTTAGACGCATTGTGTAAAACGGTATACATTATACAGATTTAATTAGGCTATAGCAACCAACCCATACATAGTTCTATCGGCTTAAAATAATAATTGTACTTACATACAATGTTTATTTACACATATTATGAAAAAAAAACCATAACATCACGCCTTGTTTCCTCGAAGGGTTGGGCAGAGGTGTACCTTATAGTACAAAAATAAACGAAAATCAATACATGAATAATGTTGAAATCTTGTTAGCAAGGGAGATAAGCAATTTGTGTCTCAACAGCACCCATATCTAGATTATTGATGTTCCTAAATATTTTGTGTATTGTTGTTATAAGGTTTGTATCTTGAACTATTGTTTATCCAGAATCTAGATGATAGCTGTTTAAAAAAAAACCTTTAGGTATGCTATTTACATATATTATGTAAATAATGTTAACGAACACATCACCAGTCACTGAATACTTGCTTTGCACAATTTAATGAAGTTGCTCGATCTCACCTCATCATCTGCCTGCCCTTGTCCAACTGTGTTGGGGTCGGCTTCCAGTCTTAACCGGTTGCAGCTGAATGCACGGGTATTTCACATGCAATGACTGCCAATCCGACTCCGACAACCCAGTTATTTGGTAATATGTTACCCCCTCGGTAAGACTGGTTGTCAGAGTTTCGACCTTCGTGATCTTGGTATGTAAAGATGGTCCCCATAGACGGACCGACCGAGGCAAGCGTAGCTTAGCCGGATCGGTCGGACTGTGCGGCTGTTTTTATGTTCAACAATGGTTGGAATTGACATTAACATATACTTCATTGGCTAACTGCGAATACGTCATTGCCTTTAGCAATGACTTGAAAGGCTGAAATTAAAAAAAAAACTGTCTTGGGTCACCTCACTTCACCCGAAACCGTTACTCACACGGTGTTGTTGCCATAGCAACCACACCGAATGCTTGCTCGACGTGAACACTTCACGCGATTCTCGTCACGTTTTGTCAAGGTGGAGTGAACTCACGCGGGCGCGCTACGCGAGTTTCATTTGGAATGTTGATTTTTGACATACCTAGTAGGTAAGTATCAAGATGATGATGATTTGATGAATATTCTTTTATCTATACTTATTACTTATAATATTATAAAGCTGAAGAATTTGTTTGATTGAACGCGCTAATCTCAGGAACATCTGGTCCGAATTGAAAAATTATTTTTGTGTTGGGTAGCCTATTTATCGAGGGAGGCTATAGGTTATATAACATCACGCTACAACTAAAAGGAGCGGAGCAGTAATTAAAAATGTTGCAAAAACGGGGAAAATTTATTCGTTTTGAAAGTTTCCATTGCGTACGCTGCGTAAACGGTTAAAGTAACGCAAAAATCATGTGCGACGGAATTGTTCCTTTTAAAAAGTTCTAAAAAAAAGTCCGCGAGGGCATGTGCATCTGGATTGAGGGCCCATTTTTTAAACCCTTGCCAAACGTAATAAGACTTATAGGGAAATTAGTTAAAAATAGTAAAAACTTAAAGCAATGGGCCATAAATTTCTTAAACGTGAATTAAAACTGTTATGATTAAATAACTTGGGCCCTCAGTCCAGACGCTTGCATAAAGTGGCATAGCTTAAATCTCAGTAAGTACTGTCTCTGGGTTAATAATTTTTATTTAACAATTTAGTTAAGAATTTCTTAAATATTTTAAGAAATTTCCAAATCTGTAGAATATGACATTACAGATTTATGGCGGTATATCTAGGGCCCTCACTTCATTATTGTTTGTACTGAGGAATCTGCAAAACATGGATTTATCTGAAGAAATACATAAATGCGACTTTAACATGTTTTACTTAGATACCTATGTGAATTAGTTAAAAAGAAATTATGACACGAAAGTTAATTGTTATGTAGTAAATGAAAGTCGAATTTGACTAAAACATCTGAACTGAGAGCCCAACATTTTCGGCTTTATTGACTAGGCTCAACCTCATAGATTAACGCAAATTAGAATAAGATTTTTAACTATTTCTTAACTAAATTTGAACATATCGACCGTTCTTCTAAATATCATACTTTAAGAGAAAATCGATTTTGAACTTATTATAAGAGAAAAATTTGTAGGGTGACCATAATGTTCATAGTAATTACATGTACATTTTGTTAAGCGCAGTCAAAAAGTCATAATTTTTGCAGCTAAAAGTATTATATATGTACCTACTGTTTACAATTTTGTTTTCTTTATCTTTAATGTCATTTTTATTTAGCATATTTTTACAGCTTTAACAGTGTTTGCATAAAATGAAAGGCAAACTATATACGATGAACTACTTATATGACAGTGATCCATAGGGATACATTTCGATAAATAAAACACGATCAGCAAAATTATAAAAAAAAAAACTTTTATTTCACATTATAAATGTAACCTTAAAATAGTCTTACATCCTAAAAATACGAAATTGCAAATGGGCGAAGTTATTTTAGTTAAGTGAATGAGTTGAGCACCGCCATCTTTTATTGTTTGACTTTGAAGGCAGCAATGAGTACGTGAAACCATTTAATTGGATCAATCGCCTACCTCACTGGGAAAGTACAAATTGTGCTGAAAATTAGGTAAATAAGTTAGAATAAATAAATTAAGAAAGTAAAGATTGTTCATGGTAACAGCGGAGTAATGTCCGAAATATTATAGGGTTAAATTAAATGTGTTAGCTCCGCAAACGGGATGGGTACCTCATGGGTAGGCGTCATGGGTATCGGATACCTAAACATGACAAAACATAAAATTGTTGAAAAACTAAAACTTGACTACTTATAATACTTTTAGCTGCAAAAATTATGACTTTTTGTCTGCGCTTAACAAAATGTACATGTAATTATTATGAACATTATGGTCACCCTACAAATTTTTCTCTTATAATAAGTTCAAAATCGATTTTCTCTTAAAGTATGATATTTAGAAGAACAGTCGATATGTTCAAATTTAGTTAAGAAATAGTTAAAACTTTTATTCTAATTTGCGTTAATCTATGAGGTTGAGCCTAGTCAATAAAGCCAAAAATGTTGGGCTCTCAGTTCAGATGTTTTAGTCAAATTCGACTTTCATTTTCTACATAAAAATTAACTTTCGTGTCATAATTTCTGTTTAACTAATTCACATAGGTATCTAAGTAAAACATGTTAAAGTCGCATTTATGTATGTCTTCAGATAAATCAATGTCTTGCAGATTCCTCAGTACAAACAATAATGAAGTGAGGGCCCTAGATATACCGCCATAAATCTGTAATGTCATATTCTACAGATTTGGAAATTTCTTAAAATATTTAAGAAATTCTTAACTAAATTGTTAAATAAAAATTATTAACCCAGAGACAGTACTTACTGAGATTTAAGCTATGCCACTTTATGCAAGCGTCTGGACTGAGGGCCCAAGTTATTTAATCATAACAGTTTTAATTCACGTTTAAGAAATTTATGGCCCATTGCTTTAAGTTTTTACTATTTTTAACTAATTTCCCTATAAGTCTTATTACGTTTGGCAAGGGTTTAAAAAATGGGCCCTCAATCCAGATGCACATCGCGAGGGCATATGTCTATCTTTTAAGGTTGACTCACTATAACTCAAAACAAGCGAGCAGCAACGAAAAATGAACGAAAACTAGCAGGCAAATTGATGCGACGGGAAGGGTCAGGGGAGCAAAAATTTGACGCGGGCAGAAGCTAGTTAATAATACGATTATAAAGTAGGTGTACATGCATTTATATGAATGTTTCGAATACTTGCGCACTAATTATTCTCAATTCGATTACGTAATGGCTTCTGCACAAGGTGATAAAAAACAAGTTGATACCTATTGATGACAGCGTCTAGCGCGCATGCGCGGCTTGATCACGCGATGCTCGCAATTCCGTTGTCATGGTAACATCACTTCACCTCACGAGCACGCGGGTGACCGTTTTGAACGACTTATTGAATTTTGACATTATTATCAAGATGATGACGATTCGATTAATATTCTTTTTTATTGTTTGCAACCAAATAGGTTAGCTTCAAACATTGAAATAAATGAGTAGGTATCTAATCATTTTGTCTGAACTCTAAATATGTTCAGGCACATGGTCATCAAAAAAAAATAAAAGAAAAAAATATGTATGACATTGATGAACTAGTGGCATAGTGCGCTTGCGCGACGTGAGCACTCCACGCGATTCTCGTCGCATCATCGCATGTATTCTCGGTGAAGTGAACACGCGCAGAGACGCGCTACGCGATAGTCATTTGAAGCGTTGAATTTTGATATACCTAGTAGGTATCAAGATGACGATTTGATGAATATTCTATTATTATAGACAATGAGAATGATGGCTGATGATGATGAGTGTTTAAGTGCACATGCACATCATATTTTATCTCTCATCATCGTTACCTTACCAATCAATGCTCAGACTACGAGAAGATTCTTTGTAGTAGGTAGCTGTACGGTACGTCATGGTATTGCATATTCTTAGCGTGCTGGTGTCACCACGCGATAAAGGTTAAATGAGCAGTAAGTAGGTACATAGTTTAAAAAAAGCGGATTAATTGTTGACATCAAAGTGTAGGTACTAAACTGACATTATGCTTGTATGAAAACTGTTGTATTTAGGTAGGTACATATCTACAAGCACTGAAATAAATCCCTGCGTACCTACTAATTATTCTCTAAACCGAATACGAAATGGTGTCTGCACAAGGCGAACAAAAAAAAAAAAGTTGATTCCTATTGATGACAGCGTCTAGCGCGCATGCGCGGCGTGATCACACGATCCTCGCAATGCCGTTGTCATGGTAACATCACTTCACCTCGCGAGCACGCGGGTGACTGTTTTGAACTGTTGAATTTTAACATAATATTTTCAAGATTGTGACTATTTGATGAATATTTGTTTTATTGATAATAACGACATAAGTAAGTAAGTAGGTATATTTTTATCTACAATAAAATGTTACTCGGCATATTTTTGGACGCTGGTTTTGCATTTTCCTAATGTTCTTAGTGCGCTTATGTGACACGTTATAAGTTAAATAAATATCTACCTAGTAAACAAATGTCAATGTGAATATGAGAGCGCCTAGATGTGGGTTCCCACATAGTATGTGTGAGATTGAATTCTGTGCTCCGTCAGTCAGGCACGGCCAGGTTTTTTCATCTTTTTTTAATAGATTTGGGTTAGTAAGAACGTTGCACAATCTTTACTCGAGTCGATCTACAATCGCTTCTCCAAGACACATCGTGATTAGGCCATGTGATTGCATTTACGTATTTAATTTTAATCAGTTTACAGTGGGTTCATAATAACTGACAATGTCGATTCGCATTTTCTGTTGTAGCTATCATACCATATGTACATATGTCTTACTATATTCATTAATTGTTCGTGCGTGTCGCACTTGTGCGTCAGGCATAAAGGGCTAGTCGAAGAAAAAATAGAAAAAAACAACAATGTCTGAATTTCGGTTTTGCTATTTCATTTGAAAAACTTCCCGAAACAGTAGTAATGTGAAGATAGTTTACTAGCTTTGAAATACGCATAAAATGATCATTAGAATAAGCATAAAAAATATTATCAAAATCTCGATTATGATTGTAAGTGTTATGTTTGGTCAATCCCTAGCAGCACTGGGATGACACTGACAGCTCACTCCACGCACCTTTTCACGGTGAGATTTTTACAGAATCGACATGCTGATGTAAGAACGCAAAAAAGTCAATGTATTGTCAATAGAAACCACTCAAAACAATATAAATATAGCTATAGGTATTTTATAATAACACGAGTAAACTAACTACGCAATAACTTTAACTCTAGTAGCGGAACAATTTAGACTAGCGCTATCAATTTAATTGGTTCACAACATCGCTGTTACAGATCTGTTTTAGTAATTGTTATTATTCAGTATAATGGCTGTAAACGTTGGAATTACTTACCTATTACTAAATGAGGGCGGCAATAGGCTGTTTCTAGAACGTTTAGCTTGAAATATCTAGCATAACATGATAAACAAGTCATTAAATCGCTATTGTTGAAAATTAAACCCTAATCAAGCATTACTGCAGCAAATTATAACAAGTTATAATTATTGGATCAAAGTTCTTAAACGCAGTTTGCGGTTGGAGTAAACTTGTGCAAAATTGTTGGAAATTGGCATGTAACGAAAATTTTAGACTTTTGTTATGTATAATCGAAAGAGATAGAGAGTAAGAGTATGTGTAGTTTTCATAGTTTTCGAGTTTTCTGAAGCAGATAGTGAAGTCAAAAATAAAATCAAAGATGACGACTGCATCATCTTCATGGATGTCGTTTTCATAGTTATCGCGGGCGCTAATCCCGATAGTGAGATCGAAATAAAAGTCCAAAATGACGGCTGCGATATTTTTATCATGGGTGTCATTTTCATGGTGTTCGACAATCTAAATCTATCGAATTTCATTCGAAATCGAAAAAAATCCGTACAATTCGTTCCGGTCGGTGTCCTCCGATCCGAGACATGTTTTATTGCCTATATCAGCATTTTTACGCAATTTCTAGTTCTTGGTAACTGTTAAATATTGTGGCCATCAGTGGTTGTCAAAAATATTTGCAACAAGTTTTTCGTAATTAAAATATTTAACGATGTAGTCAATAAAATGTAGGTATAAACACAAAATGTTCCTAGTCCTACCAAATCATTACAGAATCTGATAATCAGCTTTACAATTAAATTCTCATTTTGAAGCGAGTATGTAAAATATGTACCGTTGAATAAGAATGAATGTTTTTCATAAATTCTTAGAATTAAATCATTGACGTGAATTTATTTACATGAATTGGACTACTGATAAAAGGTAATACAGTAAAATGTATTATATCATATTTTAAGACGATCATAGAGCTCGTTGCTAAGTAATACCAGCCGTATCGATCAACCAGGTTACTACGTTGGCCGTGGTTGGTCGGTGATAATTTTTATTTACCAAGACCCCTTCGTGCTTCGGAAAGCACGAAAAGCCGCTGGTAGCAGCGAGCCGTTGGTAGCAGCTAGTGGAGTAGTTCGTCACAAGCCGAAAGTCTGACAACTATTCTTACCAAAAGGTATCGTCTTACCCAGTAACATAGTCGTTCGCACGCACCCTCACCACATCTTGTAGCGAGCTGCCAAGACTCGGCGAAGTGATGAACCGCTTCAGTATCAACACAACCGTGCACCTAGCTTCTGAAGTTTGATTTTGAGTAGTAGCGAACCGTTCATTAAATTGCCGTCAAAATGGTTGAGCTAAATGGCGCTGATGGTGATATCATGTTCGTGAACTAGCGCCATCAGTAGGGACTGATCATCTCTTAGCTGCCACGGCTTATTTTAATTTCTGAATTGTTATTTTATTTTTGTTTAATGTTCACATATTTTTACATAGTTCTCAATTATTGATTGAAAAAACTTTTTACAAAAAAAAAAACAACCAACTTCCTTAAAAAAACACTACAGAGTCAAAAATAACTTTAATTTCGGAAGTCGGTGTCTTAGGATCTTTATTTAAGGATTTTTGCCACCGACTTCTGAAATTAAAGTTATTTTTGACTATGTAGTGATTTTTTTAAGGAAGTCGGTGTTTTTTTTTTTTTTTGTAAAAAGTTTTATTTTTAACTTTTTAGTTATGGTAGATACCCCGCACTAATCTAATCGCGTTACTCGTTCATTTGTCGCGCAAAAACTTAATGCAAATTTAAGACTTAAATGGTTTTCACATGGACCCCATTGTCCGAATGGAACCAAATAAAAATGGGACCACCAGCTCGGGAAGCACCAGCTTTCAAATAAAAAAGAGTCATCGAAATCGGTTCACCCAGTTATAAGTTATGAGGTAACAACCATAAAAAAACATATAGTCGAATTGATAACCTCCTCCTTTTTTTGAAGTCGGTTAAAAGGAGTGTCCATGGAATTTCTTACCCGTTTTTCTCCATAGGTACTTACACTTTGGCAACAAGCTTCATTTTTCTTATTCACAGCCACTTGACAATTAAAAAGTGCCTGTAATTGTTTTATTTGAAACAAATGCTTTGAGTTTGAGTCGCCCAACTCGCCATGCGGTGTGACTCTACACATGTTTGCCCTAGGGAAACTCATACTGCCCAGACTCAGCAGAGTGATGGAGCGCACCAGTCATAGCAGTAGTATTGAATGCGATGTGTGCATCGCAAAATAATGCGAAACATCTGTCAACAATGACACCTTTTTGCCAACTATGAAAAAAAAACTTGCCGACAAAATTATCGATTTATCAGATTATCGCCTGTCACCTATTGGTTCTATTGTGAGTAGGCCCTGGACGTACATTCGTACAAGTATAAAGCTTCGTTAAGTACAATAACTGATCATCATCTTCATTTTAGCCATAAGACGTCCACTGCTGGACATACGCCACCCCTAATTTTGGGGGGGGGGGGGGGGGGGGCGGGCTTGCCATAATCGCTACGCTTGGCAAGCAAGTTGGCGATCGCGATATGATGGTAAATGCATAGAGAACGCTGCTGCTCATTCTCTAGCAAGTCCCTTAGTCGCGTTTAATGACACTCACGCGAAGAAATGTGGTGATGCTATTCTTTACGTCCGACACCATATGACAATAACAGATCCGAGGTCTATATTCTAGGTAGCAAAGCTCAACTTTAGATAGGAATCAAATGTAGCAACACATTCCTATCAACAAACACGAACATTTCATCAGAATGCTTTCAATTGATTCCCTTTGTTGTACATTTGGCATTGTTTAGTTTCAAAGTTGTTTCCCATATTGATCTGGTTTTTAGATTTATATTGTACAGATGACTGAGCGCTTGTAATGGTTCACAGATTAGTTTTATATTTTTTGAATTATTTTGCTTGTGGCTAAGTTATTATAGCTGCACGGGTCGATCGATCAGGTTAAGCTACGCTTGCTGCGGTTACTCTGTGGATGGGTGAAGGGTCATCGCACATACCAAGACCCTGCCTCAAAAAGAACGTTAAACCTTTGGTTTTGGCTGTCATTTGTGGTTCTTTGATAGTCGTTACGGGTCGTTAGAAGCCTGAAAAACTGACAACCAGTGTTACCAATGGATATCGCATTACACAATAACTGGACTGTGGAGGTAGATTGTCAGTCGCTCCATACTCTACATATTATTTGGTGAAAGCTAGAGAGATGAATATTTTTCCGCAAATTTAGCGTTATCAGAATTCATTGTTTTGTACAAACTACGTCATCAGCATCTTTTATTTGCTTTTTTCCTCAAGAAGGTTATGAGAATAGCCCACACTATACCTTCAGGTTAAATTTTTACCATGACTCGACCCCTTTTTTTGGATGGGAAATCATCAAATGAGTACTCCCGCTCTGGTCGGAGCGGGAGGGCGTGTCAGACTTTTACTGACTAAAACCCACCCATGTTCCTTCAGTTGCCCATATTCCAGGGTCACGATAACTCTTTCGAACGAATTTTGCGACCCTGGCAGGCATCGGTCCTAGTAGACCCCTACACAGTTTTGCTGACATATCCTTGAGGCGCGCGTGGAAAACTACGTGCCGTCGACCCGAGCCTGGTCCTTACCGGGCGGCGAGCTATCCATTGCTCGCCGCCCGCAAGCTCGCGCCTTCAGTGGCCGGGAGTCCGCAATCGACTCCCGACGCCCGGGGCGTCTCCTCCTGCGGCGGCTAGGGACGTGAAGGCACAAAGACTGCCACTCCCTTACGCGCCTTGCCTCCTCCTTCGCGAGCATTACTGCGTCGCAGAAGGAGGTGACGGCTTCCCATGCCCTCTCGCTCCGTACCATGGCTCGCACCAGGGCTGGACGCGAGAGATCGCCGCCGCCGATCGCCTCCACGAGGACACGGTGGTGCTCCGCCCAGGCATTGCACACCTCCACCGTATGCTCCACTGTGTCCTCCAGACAAAAACACCCGGACGTTTCCTCCCGCTTTATCCCGAACAGGAACCCACCAAAGCACCCATGCCCGGTGAGAACCTGCGTCAGGCGGAAGGTGAGGACGCCGTGGCGCCTCTCTATCCAATGCTCAAGGAGGGGACTTACCGCCGCAATTGTGGTGTGTCCAGCGCTGGGTTGCAACAATCGTACCCACCATGTCGTCATGAGATCCTGCCGGAGCTTTGTCTGCCGTGCCGCGATTTGTCGCGGCATCGATACCCCTTTATGTAGAATTGTTTTGCCGGTCATAAAAAATGTTCCGGCCAAGGGTGACTGGGGCATTGACTACAAGGTTGGATCCCCGTTAGACACCCTCCAGTAAAGACACGTCTTTTGTTGCGACTCAATGAATACCTGACCATGATCATCATCATCATTTAGGCTTAAAAACTGCCGGGGTCTGCCATAATTGCCCCGCTTAGCAGGCGGGTTGGCGATCGCAATAATAGTTGGTGGTAAAATGCATAGAGAACGTTGCTGCCCATTCTCTAGTAAATCCCTTAGACACCCACGGAAGGAAATGGGATGGTGCTATTCTTTCTGTCCGGCACCACACGGTACATGCTGAGTGAATGTATTATTTGAATGATCATATTCCTTTTTCGCGTTAAAATAAACGCCTCTTGTGTTATTCCAGACACGATCCTTTTTATTTTAGTATCTATCATGTCCTAATGTATATCTGCAGTAATGGATACGTTCACCCGATATAAACCTTTCGTCGCCTACGTTCGGTACCTAAGTACCATAAAAAGGTAAGGTAACCTACTTTAGGTACAATGTATTAAATACAGACTACAAAAAAAAACAGCCAAGTGCGACTCGGACACGTAGGGTTCTGTAACACCTCGTATAATCTTTAACACATTTTTTTTAAACACCAAATCATCAGCAGCTTACAACGTTCCCACTGCTGGGATACATGCCTCCGCTCGGTGATAGGGAGTGGGCCATAATCCACCACGTGGGCCCAGTGCGGGTTGGTAGATGTCACATGTCTTCGATTTTTTAGTTCTAAGACATGCCGGTTTCCTCACGATGTTTTCTTTCACCGGTTTGAGAACAGTGGTGATGAAATAATTTACACAAAGTGCTTTACTGTGCCTGCTTGGGTTCGAACTCACGACCTACTACACGTAAGTCGCGGTCGTTACCACTAGGCCACCACTGCTCTCAAACACCAAATAAAACACGTTTATTGTATTGGAACCAACTTTTATCTTAATTTTTTTATTTGTCGATATAGTGTCTATAGTACTCCACGCTCATCATCATATTGCTAACCTTTTCGCAACTATATTGTGGTCAGCCTCCATTCTAACCGGATGCAGCTGAAAACCAATATTTTACATGGAGCGACTACCTATATAACCTCCACAACCCAGTTACTGCATAACACGATACCCTCTGGTGAGACTGGTTGCCACGAATGACATAGTAGTACACACTTTGTGTGAAAATTACACGTGTACTATTAGCGTTTAAAAGATACAGACACTGTGACAGACCGTCGAACGAACAGCCTAGTCTTAGTAATAGTATCACGTTTGCACCCTTTGAGTACGTAACCCTAAAAAAGGTATTTCATTGTACATAAACAAGTATGCTACCCAAAACAGGATGTAAGTGCCCATAAAGTAATGCCCGGGCCGTGTATATGTATATGCGAACGCCAACTAACACCTTTAAACATCCATAACAACGGCCGACCTATCACCGGCTTATTTATTGTAACCAATGGAAGCCTAACAGCGAAAAGTTAAATTGAATATAAATCTATTCAAGAGACGTGTGCCAATTTATCAATATCACTCAGACAAGGTAAAATGAACTTTGGTAGTTGACAAATAAGGGTTGGTCGTGATGCATTGTTAAGTTTGCATTGTTCTCGAGAGAGGACCATCAATACGCAAGCAGAGGGCTGAGTGTGTTTAAATAAATAAAATAACCCGCTTTGAAGCAATTAGAGATTGGCCGATATTTGTTTTTGTGCATTCGATTGGAAATTCAACGATTTTGTTTAATTCGATTCGCAAACAACAATTTTCGACCAATTTAATTTTTAGTTTTAAAAATCGGGAATGGACCATGAGCCGTAAAAAAAAATGGAGAATGGCCGTATGTGTTTTTTTATTTTTTTTTTTTTCGTTGACGTCCGTAATTCTAGTATCAAATAACACCGCAGTTTAGAATTCCTGAATTGGAATTGGAACTCATGTTGGATGGTTTTCCTGGAAACAGTTCCATATTTCACTCGAAATTCAAATAGTTCAAACGGTGACTGTTTATACCGAATTCTGATTCATGAAATACAAGGACAACTCCAACTATTGCTCAACTATTTGTACTGGTGTGTTCAAGCGGAGTTATCGACTCCTCTTTCAAGTGATTGTTTTGCTTTTAGATAACTCTGTTTATGTTTGTCTCTAGGTATATCAGAACGTCAGTTTATCACTTTTGAGGATCTTGGCTCGGAAATACTTCTTTTTAGGGTTCCGTTGCCAAATAGCAAAAAACGGAACCCTTATAGATTCGTCATGTCTATCTGTCTGTCTGTCCGTCCATCCGTATGTCACAGCCACTTTTTTCCGAAACTATAAGAGCTATGCTGTTGAAACTTGGTAAGTAGATGTATTCTGTGAACCGCATTAAGATTTTCACACTAAAATAGAAAAAAAAAAAACAATAAATTTTGGGGTTACATAGAACTGAAATTCAAAATTTTTTTTTCATCAATCCCGTACGTTGTGAATATGGTACCTATGAATAGGTCTTCAAAAATGGTAATGAGGTTTCTATTATCATTGTTTTCTAAACTGAATAGTTTGCGCGAGAGACACCTCCAAAGTGATAAAATGTGTGTGTGTGTTTTTTTTTAAACGTCATAAATCGTAAAACACAATTTACCTCACATTCAATCAACTGAAATACAAAATTTAAAAAAAAAACATTTATTTTTAAACCGAGAATACCTACAGGTTTGTACGGAACCCTCGGTGAGCGAGTCCGACTCGCACTTGGCCGGTTTTTATTTTAATATGGGATGTTAGAATATGCACTATGTAGATTAATGTGGCATTGTAGAGAGAGTGAGGGCCCTAAAACGAAACTGGCCGGGTCACATATGATCAGATGACTAACGATAATTAGATCATAAAAAATTATAGAAATGATTCCAAGAGATGGAACAAGGTCTAGGAGACGAAAACGGTAAAGATGGGATTGCATGGTTATAGAAATAAAATATTTAAACTCAAAAACTAAAATTGCATCAAACCAAATATTTCAGTTTTATTTTGCAGGTTCTACAAACATATTTTTAAAAATATATTATAGTCTGGTAGTAAATAAAACGGTTTTTTTATTTTATTTTTATTATACATATAGAAGATCTAGATGATAATGGTTCACCTAGTCTTAAGTAGATAAACAATTCCCGTTATAACCACATAGCTATGCTAGTCTACGAGAATTCCTAAAAAGACTACCTTATCTTAATTTGGTTCGATTTTACTTGATATCGGTTAATTCCAACGCGATTAAACCGTTTGGACAGAATTTGATTGACAAATTGAATTTCAATTTATCTTTTGTTGATCAATAAAAGTTTTTCAACTAAAGTCGAATTGTGTGATCCCGGTATTAAGAGAAGCATTGGAATTATATAAGTAAATATAAAATTAATAAATACTAAACCGAAAAATAATATCCCGATTCTCACACTCAAGATCGAAAATATGGAAGCGCGGTATCAGACTCTAAATTCAAAAATCTTCTCGCATAATCTCCCGCCAAAGGCGCAGTTATTCAATCTAAAATACGTAACGTAGCACCAAATTAATGATAACACAAACATTAGCTCAGGAGCTCAGCTGTTTTAATCAAACGATCTATCTTTATACCCCCCGAGCTAGCGCAATCTAATTTGTGAAGCTCATAAGGATTCGGAGCTTTGAGCGCCGAAAATTTTCCAATGAAACACTTTTCGATGCAAAACGAAAGAGATGCGAATAGTTAGGGAGCTGGCGAGCATTTCGGTATATGATTTGCACACGTTTCACGTCGAGGTAGATTGCAGTTTAAATCATTATGAATTGATTTGGTCCAATCAATTAAGGTCCTATGTCGCTGCGTTTTCGCGTTACAGCGGATTGAAGTTGCTTAAAAAAATCGGGGTATTAAATCATTTGCACATATATGCCTTTGGAGTTCATGGTCACAATCATCCTGGAAACGAAGAAAATCGAAGAGGCAGACATTCAGGACTCTGCATTATCATGGGACGGAGTTGTAAAAATGTTAAAAAAAAGCTCTACTAAGTCATTTGCACGCGGTTCCCATTGCACCCATTAGATTCACTATGACTTTGTGGATTCGAAAAAACATTAGGCAGATACTTTGCTCACTGATTTTCAGCTGTATAACTGTTTGAAATTCACGAAATCAAGGGACAGCGGGTATTGCATGGGATTATTGTTATTCTTTATAGTTTTATTCTTATAATTTTGTTTAATATTGTCCTCTAAACTCACGGTAACGATTTAACTTCTGGAGCTGAAATCTATGCAATCATATTTTTTCTCAATGCCAACGAGAAACGAAATGCGCTTGGAACTTTAATTAGAAAGCATTTTTTTTTTTTATTGCTTGCTTGAATTTAATCTGAATAGGATTAGGATCTGAATAGGAACACTCTTTAACTTTTTTTATTGATGTTTTATTTGTGTAAAATACGTAGATTTTGAACCAAGACTCCATTTATGTACCTACTCCATCTTTTTTGTTGCAATGAAAAATTTAGAAAAAAAAGATAATATTTAGCAAGCGTCGTCATCGCAGGTATCCGAGAAACCTTGCCATTCATCCATGTCGGCGCTCTCATCCATGTCTCCGTCCTAATATGAAAACAGGCGTCGGGTTGAAAAAAAAAATCAAATGGTCTGCCTTTCGAATATCAGACGCCTGAACGTCTCCGTAATCGTTTTTCTTGGTTTTCATAAGGAATTCAAACATCAGTTCAAGAGTCAGACGTGTGCGCATAATATAGCATAGCTTTTTTATTTTACATTTTTGGAGCAGAGTTTTTTTAATCATAAAAAAAAATTAAAAAAATTAATACTACAAAAATCAGAGCCCTGGATGTCTGCCTTTTCGATTCTTTGTGTTTCCAGGATGACTGTGATCATCAGCCCTAGAGGCATACGTGTGCGCATAATATAGCACACCTTTTTTTTTAAACATTTTTGAAACGCTGTAAAGGAGAACGGGCGTTCTAGCCTAAGAACCAATAACAACATGCGGTATATCATTGGAAAGGTTTTTTTTATGTACTTCAACTATTGTTAAGGCGGGAAGTTCCAAATCGCTGTGTGGAAAAAGTTATTGCACAATAAAGCCAGACTTAAGCAAAACATTTTTTTTTTTTTGCATTTTATAAATGTTTGTATATATATATAACCGTAAGACGTCGTCCTTATATAAAGCGTTCATACGTCACTTTTTGTTCGATAAACCGGAACGCGTGGTCTTGCCGACAGAGGGCGCCTTCCGGTTTTCCGAACAATAACGCGTCTTTCGCGTAACCATCACTTTATATTAGAACGACGCGCTACGCCTTACTTGTCTGTACCACTGGTTTCTTGTGCTTTTCCTTATCGCGTCCGATAAGACAGCCACTGAGAACGAGTAGCAAGAGGTGTTTGCGGATGAGAGGGGTAAGTGAGCCAGTTATCACATGCACGCGCGCATGTTCTTTAGTCGTTATTTTGATTTGAAGGTAGCAAATACCCCTCAACGGGGCATCGGTGTGGGCGCCCTCATTGAGGCTGCGCCCAGCGCGCCGTTTGAGTGTGGCCCAGAGGGTCAGGGTCATTCGGCTTATCCGGGAATATCGCACGGTCTCGTGCGAGGCGGCGAGCCTCCTTGCCGGAGTGCCGCCACGGGATCTGGACGCAAAGGTCCTCACGCATATGTGGGGGTGGCACGAGGAGGCGAAACGCCGGGGCACAACTCCGCTCCGGCCCTGGTGTGAGCCATGGCACGGAGCGAGAGGGCATGGGAAGCCGTCACCTCCGTCTACGAAGCAGTAATGCTCGCAAAGGAGGAGGCGGGGCGCATGAGGGAGTGGCAGTCTCTGCGCCCTCACGTCCGTAACCGTCGCAGGAGGAGGCGCCCCGGGCTTCGGGAGTCAAGAACGGACTCCCGGCCACCGTAGGTGCGAGCTTTTGGGTGGCGAGCAATGGGTAGCTCGCCGCCCGGTAAGGACCAGGCTCGGGTCGACGGCTCGTAGTGTTCCACGCGCGGCTCAAAGAGATGTCAGCAGCATTGAAGGGGTCTGCTAGGACCGATGCCTGCCAGGGTCGCGAGATTGTTCGAAAGAGGTACCGTGACCCTGGCACATGGGCAACTGATGGAACACGGGTGGGTTTTAGTCAGTAAAAGTCTGACGCGCCCTCCCGCTCCACCCAGAGCGGGAGAGCTCATTTGATGATTTCCCATCCAAAAAAAGGGTAGCAAATACGTTTTACTATTACCATTTACATTCGTCATAACTATCATTCGACTACGACATTAAACTTTGTTTATCGCAATCAGAACTAAGCTTTTAAAAACGGCCTGCTTTAGTCATGGATGAACACCACAACATTTGTCTTATGTGTCAGCGTGGGCTACATAACAGAAGGTATCAGCGTCACATTTTGACTGAAAATATTCCATAAGATCAACCTGAGCTTGCAGATTATTTACGGGAACATGCACTATTGGAGGCTTGTTTATTTGTTTATTACAGTGAATATATTATACTAGGGTTATATTGTGTTCGCTTATCTTGTGGTAATACATAAATAGCAATAAAGACTTATACTGGTAGGTGCTCTTATTTTGAAGCTATACCTACTAAGAGGAAATGTTAGTTAATACGAGGAGTTGGATTAGTTAATTATTTTTTTCTATTTATAATCCTACAATAAACAACTTCTAAAAAGATAGTTAAACCAATTCATTCACTCACTAAGAGGATTATATAAGATACTGATTGTTTTATTTCCAGGTTATATTCAACAATATACGCGTTTTGTGTGTTGTTTTATTATTCTCCGAAATAAAATGTGTGGGATAATCATAGTACGTTGGTACTTCCAGTTTAAGCATATCAGCGCCTGTAGCATGAGATGAGTGAGAGCGAGATACAACCTTGGCCAAAAGCATTAGGCACTCCTATAAAACACGTGCAACTAATAGAGTATAACAAAAACTGAGCTATCTGTTAAACGCGGTGTTTTCATATGTTAATTAAAGAATAGGTAAGATATTTTGAGGAGCCATAAAACACCGGATCCACAATTAGCGAGAAATGGCATGTCTGTGAATAAAGCCTAGCTTTATTTCACCATAACTTCATTCACACAGCAATTTGGGACTTTCCGCCATAACAATAGTTGAAGTACATAAAAAAACCTTTCCAATGATATATCGCATGTTGTTATTGGTTTCTAGGCTGGCTTCTATACATTTTTGCCCGTCCTCCTTTACAACGCAGCGCCACCATGGTGGCAGACGAGGTCCTTGATGTTTCTTGAGGTATAATTATCACTATTAATAACGTCTGCCTTGTGTGCTGATCATATCGAAATTTTGCTCGCCAGCTCCCTAACTAGAAGTTCTATACTCCATTAATTGTTGCAATTAAAGGAACTGGATATGCACATGGTGCAAAAAGACAATCAGAGATTTCATTTAGAGAACACTTACTAAAATAATACTTTAACAAATAGTTTTGTGATGGCCCAGTTACAATAGTTAAGAGCAATTGTGGTATCCCCCCCGTGCCCCGTGGTATCGGTCCCAACTTACAAGTTGTAGGTCATGGCTTCGAACCCAAGCAGAAGCTTTACTTTGTGTATAATCCACATCCACACTTCCACACTTCCACACAAATCCACACTATATAATATTATAAATGCAAAAATAACTCTGTCTGTCCGTCTGTCTATTTCGCTTTCCTGCTAAAACTACTGAACTGATTTATGAAATTTGGTAGACAGATAGTTTAGAGCCTGAGAAAGGACATAGGCTACTTTTTATCCCGGTAGTATGTTCTCGCGGGATAATTTCCGACCTCCACGCGGGCGTAGCCGCTGGCAAAAGCTAGTGTATAATAATAATTTCTTCACCACTGCTCCCAAAACGGTGAAGGAAAATATTGTGAGGAAACCAGCATGTCCTAGAGCCGAAAAAGTGAAGAGAAGTGACATCTATCAACTGGCACTGGGCTCCCGTGGTAGATTACGGCCCACTCACTCTCACCGAGAGGAGGCCTGTGTCCCAGCAGTGGGAATAATATAGGCTGATTATGATGAAATACTTTTTAATGAGCCGCTAAAACGTGCTTAGATGATAATGATGTTATGTAATTTTAAGTATTTATTTTGGTCATTCTGAGAAGAAGAACAGAAAGAAACTAACAAATATTATTTTCAAGGCAGATGCGAATGGAATCGTCAGGAGTGGCCGTCTCCAATGACATATTTATAGTGACCTTATTGGTGATGTTTTTCAAAAAGGTCAGGTGCGTACTCGCCGTCGACGTGCGTGAATGACTGTGTTAACAAAGCAAATTGAGTACGTTAGGATCGTAGCAGTAAGCTTTCTGTAGTTTTTACCTACACCTATTACTATGGGGGAAGGCAAAAACTACAGAACGCCACCTGCAACTGAGAAAAGACGTGGGTAAGAATGTACACTCAATCATGAGATAATAAGAAACCTATATTATGCCACACACATAACACAGTGAGGTATATTTCTTCAACAAGACTCCGTGCATATAATAAAGGTCATTGAAATATCAATTTACTGCTGCTGTTACTGCTAAAATTACTGGAAACTTTAGTGTACGCCACATAAAGTCAGATTTCGACTTCTGGTTCAGTTAAATAGGAATTTCCGTATGATCTACAGATGTTTGTTCCAATTCAGAGAGTTTGTGCAGTTGATTTACGATGTAATGGCACTCAGAGCTGAAAGCGTAGAATGTTAGGTTAGGTTAAGGTTAGGAAATGTAAGCTTTTTTTTTGATGGGAAGTCATTTGATGTGAATCATCAAATGACTTCTCCCGCTCTGGTCGGAGCGGGAGGGCACGTCAGACTTTTACTGAAAAAACCCACCCGTGTTCCTTCAGTTGCCCATGTGCCAGGGTCACGGTATCTCTTTCGAACAATCACGCGACCCCGGAAATGTAAGCCTTAATACTTAATTCCTGGAACTACGTCAAAGATTTAAAATTGTTCGTGGTGAAACAAAATTCGACTTTTGTTGAATTTCCACGTAATGTATTAAATTGTCGAAAAACAATTATCAAGTGTTTTAATAACTATGAACAGTTTTATACGCAAATTACTCTAATAAATGACTAACTATACCAATAAATAGAAAAGCAAACGGACACTTAGGCGCCAAAGTACTCGTCCTCATCACTGTCATCAGAAAACGTGCTCAGAACACTGGCAGCAATGTGACGCTGAATGGCAAAGCTAATTCTTTGGCCAAAGAATGACCCAGGTCTCTAGTCACGACCAGTCGATGAGAAATTTCCTTAAAATGAGACTCGGGCCCCATGACCCGAGCGTTATTATTATGTTTTCCAAGTATTTTTATATACATTTACATTGACAAAAACTAGTAAAGGCGGTTTTCGCTGTTTGTCGGTCTCTAAAATATTAAAGACTAGCTTTTGCCAGCGGCTTCGCCCGCGCGGAGGTCGGAAAATATCCCGCGGGAACATACTACCGGGATAAAAAGTAGCCTATGTGTTAATCCAGGTTACAAACTAACTGTGTTCCAAATTTCATCCAAATCCGTTCAGTAGTTTTTTCGTGAAAGGGTAACAAACATACACAAACACATACATCCATCCTCACAAACTTTCGCATTTATAATATTAGTAGAATTATGTACAAAAGATTGATTAAAAAGATTACGAAAGCATTTAAATTTTAGCCTGATTGGAACTAAAACTCAAATTCCTACACACACATAGTTATAAATATTTTCATAGACAAAAATACTTAAACACTCCGCATTAGACTAAGAACTCACAAAGACCTCAAGCTCCCGAACCAAAGGGCTAACACAAAGACGTACAGACAAGAACACAATAGGGCTCGCTAACAATTTCTTCAAGCAGCCCAATAACCATTAGTATAACAAAAAGAGGCCAACTCAAAGACACATCTAATTAAGTAGGAGAAGCAAATCGCACGCACCGCTGACATCAAAGGGACGACAAACAAAGCCGACGTCGGCTCAGAGCTAGGCCTGTGTCCCATGTGAGCGATGAGGGCGAAAATATAGGGTTTAATTTTACTGTGTATATTTTTAGTTAGTACTTCTTTGATATTTTATTTTTGATAATCAGCAACCCAGTGTGCTTTCAATTCTGCCAAGGTTACGAGATTTGTTCGAAATAGTTACCGTGGCCCTGGCATATAAACAACTGAAGGAATACGGGCGGGTTTTAGTCAGTAAAAGTCTGACATGCCCTCCCGCTCCGGCCAGAGCGGGAGACATCATTTAATGATTTCCTACCTACAAAAAAAAACTAAAGTTCTGAAAGCATTACAATCTGAAAGATTTTGAAGAAGAACATATGAAGAATCATATCATTGAATGCTGCATTAGCATGATTCTTCATATGTTTAAATTGTTCATCTGTTCAACTACGCAAATAATGCAATGAATACTGTTGAATTGTCAAAATGAATTCTGCTATTTAAATAACTAACACGCAACAAACCTGCCTGAAAGAAAGTAGTTATCATCATCATCATCATCATTTCAGACAAAAGATGTTCACTGTTGGACAAAGGCCTCACCCAATTTGGGAAGGTTTGCCAAAATCGCTTGGCAGGCGCTTGGCGATCGCAGTGTGATGGTAAAATGCTCCTGCCAGGGTCGCGAGATTCATTCGAAAGAGATACCGTGGCCCTTGCATATGGGCAACTGAAGGATCACGGGTGGGTCAAGTCAGTAAAAGTCTAACATGCCCTGCCGCTCCACATAGAGCAGATGATTTCCCATCCAAAAAAAAAATGTTAAAATGCTTAGAGAACGCTGCTCTAGTAAGTGCCTTAGTTCTTATGACACCCACGGGAAGCAAGTTTGATATGTGAACTGAGAACTCAACATTATGTTTGCATAAGAGGTCATCGCTTTAATAAATATCCTAGGACTCTACATGAGATCTAAGTCTCTAGTTCACACATTACATAATCATTTCTAGAGCGTCCTTAGGGTAATGAGTAATTTAGCTTTTCATTTCTAGAAGTTTGTCATTACTTAGGTGCTCTTTCAGTATATCGTTGCCTGGTAGTTTTAAGTGAAAGCAACTGAGGTTCATGCCATGTTTAATGGGTAATATTTGTAAATAGAAACAGATCTAGTTTAACGAACATACTGAGCATATATTTGGATGTTTTGGTCTTCCTGTTACATTAATTGTGACCTGCATAAGAACAAGCAGTATTTTTTACACGCTTTTATTAGCTTTGTATGTATCTATGTACGGAATCTTTGAAGGTAATTTTCACCCCCTTCAAAACGTCAGATTAATTTGAAACTTTGCACACTTATCAAGGACCGATGACAATACAATAATTCCATATATTTGTGCCATTATCCTGGCCAGGATCACCAAGATAGTAAAAAATACTCTAGCTAACCGAATAAAAAAAAAACAAAAAAAAATTATATAGAAAACGAAACTAGAAAGTAGAAAAAAAATGGAAAAAAAGCGTGGGGTGCAGGATATCAACTCAAAAATTAATTAAAGTACTCCACGCTTTAAAAAAAACTATAACATTACCGGATGACCCGATACCCGTACGTGTTTTCTAACAGTCGTATCCAGCGTTCGATCATCGGAGAATCCCACCATTCAGACAATACACACAGGATTGTATTGGTACTAATACGCATGCATGTTAGGAAAGACTGACGGAGGCGTATGACTGCAGCGAAGCTGTCTACGTGGGCCTCGGCAAATATGCCAGAGGCACTGCAATACGGCGGCAGCCCCTACATACAACATCCTGAATGCATTGTTATACTGCACTCTCAGATCACTTTACGCCCGCAAAGTCAACGTACAGTTTGCACGTGTGAAAGGACTAAGAGAATGCTCGAAAAAATTGTATGTGTCAGCTCCGACGCACGACTGAAATTTACTCCTTACAAACGATTATCCATACTTCCATACTTCCATACTAATTTTATAAATGCAAAAGTAACTCTGTCTGTCTGTCGGTCTGTCTGTCTGTTTGTCTGTCTGTCTCGCTTTCCTGCTAAAACTACTGAACCGATTTCAATGAAATTTGGTACACAGATAGTTTAGAGCCCGAGAAAGGACATAACCTACTTTTTATCCCGGTAGTATGTTCCCGCGGGATATTTTCCGAACTCCACGCGGGCGAAGCCGCTGGCAAAAGTTAGTAAAATATATAGATTAGTAAACATAATATAACGTTACGTAACGTAACGAAGAAAGTTTGATTTTATTCCCCATAAATTTTCATACCCCGGGCAAGCATAGCCTTTCTGAAAATCGATTCTTAAGGAGTTGACTCCATTACCTTTAATATAACATCGTACAGACAATAACCTGCACTCTCTGTCAATGTCCATACTGTCCTTCAAGTCATCAGTGACCCAGTAATATACCCAGAGTTGAAGAGTGCACGCTATAAGATTCTCAACACTCGATATAACATCGAGAGTCGAAAATCGAGTGCTCGATGAAATCCCGCCGCGAAATTTTTACGTGTGAGCGTGAACTTACGCCCAAACAGAAACTTAATAAAACCCAATACTAAAGCAAGCGCTAAACATTTTATCAGCTCTATTTCCTGTGCTTCACAAGCTTGTGAGCCGTAGCGGTCTGTCGCTACTGCTCCTCAACAGCGACCAAGTTGCTGGTCGCTAACCAGGCACTTAAACGGCTGGTCGCTAAAAGTTTCGATGTTATTTTTCCATCTGATAACACTTGGGTAAGAGCCATGAAGAGAGCGGGAAAAAAGAAGGAGTTTTTTGTTTTGGTCTGTTTCTGTGTTGTCAAGTTTTATTTGTTGTTAGTTTAGCTAATCGGGCGTCTAATATTGTGTTATAAAAATAAGTTTTTTTTTTTTTCATAATTCCTATTGACAATTTTAATTGGAATTGACTCTGACGTCATCCATGCACCCCGTCCTGCACAATTGCCTGACACACTATTAATTAGAATTTGAAGTAATTTGAGGGAGTTCCCAAATCTTTGCTTTATATATGAAAAATGTGTCGTTCAACAACGTAATTAACGGTGTTAATGTTATTGAACTGTCCAAATGAAAGCCTGTACGAGCACGTTCGACAACTTTATGCTTAAGCTCGCAATCACATGTGCTTACGTTTTACATGATTACATGCGCATTACTGTAATTAAGTTTAGTGCAATAAAGCTGCTTTGTGAGTACACAAGACGCGGTTTTCTTCCACATTACACATAAAAATTCCCGGTGCATATTGCATCTCAGCGGTAAGACTCCACATATTTTTGGTCCTTCGAGCCGGATATGAACCAGCGACCTATGAATAGACCATTGCATTGGCCATTGCTACTGTTCGGTCGCAACTTCCCCACATGACACGTTTATGATTCCAAAATATTGTCTGTAGTATAATTATTTTTTATTTAATCATTTAATTCGAGCAACAAGACTCATAGTGTTAGTAACAAGTGCTTACAATCATGACATTGCAGACCAATCTTTTATATGACCAGTTTACCCTGTTTCATTTGCAAACTTTGGCAAATTAGCCAATTTATTAATGCAACACTTTTGCTCATAATTAATTATTCAGACACCATCCAAAATATAGCTCGGTGAAAAAAACTTCAAGCTCAATTCAATTACCCGCCATCTTTTCCGCTAGTTTCAGGGCCGAACTCCAAGTTGGCCATCCAGTTTGCTAAGTAACACATAAATTGTACCGCGTCTAAGTGCGGGCCACACTTAGCGCAAGTGTGCCGATAGTTTCTGTCTTCCTGGTACTCGGCCAAACGTTCAACTTTAAGTTATTGTAATTTGTATAAAGTACTTAGCGTTTTTAAGTTCATTACTTAGTTTGAAAGTTTGATTAGGGTAGTGTTTCGAATTTTTTTAATTGTAAATTTGTCATGTTTGAGATGTATGTGTCTCATACTAACTTCAAAAATGTTCAGAACCCATGTGTCAGAGTTTTTTGTACACCGCGGGTTAATTTCAGACCTCAATCAATCAACTCAGCCTATCGCAGTCCACTGCTGGACATAGGCCTCTCACATGTTGCGCCACAATACCCTGTCCTCCGCCTTCCGCATCCAGTCTACCCCAGCCACTTTCCTAAGGTCGTCGGTCCATCTAGCTGGGGGGCGTCCCACACTACGCTTGCCGATACGCGGTTTCCACTCCAGAACTCGTCTGCTCCAACGGCCCGGTCCGTTCGCTAGCCCACTGCCACTTCAGCTTGCTTACTCTGCGAGCTATGTCGGTAACTCCAGTTCTTTTCCGGATAACTTCGTTTCTGATTTTATCCTTCAAAGAAACTCCGAGCATAGCCCGCTCCATAGCGCGCTGAGCGACCTTGAATTTGTGGACCATCCCAACTGTCAGTGTCCACGTTTCGGCACCGTATGTCATTACGGGCAGGACGCACTGGTTGAAGACCTTAGTCTTCAGACATTACGGGATAGGTGACGAGAAGACTTGACGAAGCTTTCCAAATGCTGCCCAACCTAGCTGGATCATCCTGTCGGCTTCCTTCTCGAAGTTGTGTCTACCAACCTGACTTAACCTAAGTAGACATACTCCTTCACAACTTCGAGAAGCGAACCCTCGATGCGGATAAGACTCGGCAAGACGTGCGAGTTGAACATGACTTTCGTCTTGTCCAAATTCATGCCGAGGCCAACCTGCCGGGAGGCTCCATTCAGGCTGTGCAGCATCTGGTCCAACTGTTCCAGCGTCTCTGCCATTATGACGATGTCATCGGCAAAGCGAAGGTGTGAGATGTACTCGCCGTTCACGTTGATACCACGTCCAGTCCGGTCCAGCGTCTTGAAAACATCCTCCAATGCGTTGGTAAACAGTTTCGGGGATATTACATCCCCCTGTCTCACCCCTCTCAGCAGTTGGATGGGCTTGGTTTTTTGGTCCTGGATCTGGACAGTCATCGTGGCAGCGTCATACCAGCATCTCAATACTTCGATGTAGCGCCAGTCATTACGACATCGTTGCAGAGAGGCCAGAACTGCCCATATTTCGATGGAGTCGAAGGCTTTCTCGTAGTCCACAAATACCATACACAGCGGCTGGTTGTACTCCTCGGTCTTCTGTACAATTTGCCGAACAGTATGGATATGGTATATGGTACTAAAGCCTTTTCGAAAACCGGCTTGTTCTGGCGTCTGGAACTCGTCAAGTCTCCTGGCGAGACGGTTCGTGACGACTCTCGAGAACAGCTTGTACACGTGGCTCAGAAGTGAGATGGGTCTGTAGTTCTTCAGCAAGGTTTTGTCACCTTTTTTGAAGAACAGGACCACCGCACCTCTGCTCCACGCTTCGGGCGTTGTACCCTCTTGGATGACGGAGTTAAAGAGACTCGCGAACTCTGTCAAGACTGGAGCCCCGCCCGCTTTAAGGAGCTCTGTCGTTATTCCGTCATCGCCAGGTGCCTTGTTGTTCTTTAGCTGCTCGAGAGCCGCCCTAATCTCGCACTGGTCGACATCTGGGATGTCCTCCGTGTAGTGGCGCGTTAGTTCGGCTCGATGGTCATCCGCACTATGTTCCGCTTGTTTTGCCGTCCAATTTGAGTATAGGTGCCCGTAAAAATCCTCGACTTCCTCGAGTATCTCGGACTTCGAAGTCACGATTCTGCCATCCCCAGTTCTAAGTTTCGTCAGATGGGACCTTCCTAGCTGCTGAGCACACTTTCGACCCTCGGTTCTGCTCAATCGCGACCTCAATGTCGCGGGTGTTGGAGCACCGAAGGTCGCGTCGCGTCAGCTTTCTTATCTTTAAGTTAAGGCTCTCTTATCTGACGAAGACTGCTGCGTGGATGGCAACTCTCGTCTTTCCCTCATAAGTCCGAGAGTCTCTGAGAAAAGTCTGGACACCTTCCTTTTCCGCTGCGACGGGAAAACTCTGCGGGAAACGTCGCGTAGTGCCTTGACCAACTCGTCGGCCTTCTCGTCAACGGTGCCAGTAGTTTCCAGTAGGGCGAATCGATTTTGAGGTTCCAGTTGGAACTTTTCGGACCCTAGAGCAGCTTGGAGCGGCGTAGGTCGGAGGGTAGGCCTCATCATGCGGATTATCTCAGCTCGAAAGTTGATATTTAGACTGCCTCGGACAAGTCTGTGATCGCTTCCGGTATTAAACCTATTGATCACGGAGACATCTCTAAATATGTGCTTCTTATCCGTCATGATGAAGTCTATCTCGTTCCTTGTCACGTTATCGGGGCTCTGCCAGGTCCTCCTCCTATGGGGTTTCTTTTCGAAGAATGAATTCATCAAAAAGAGCCCCTGCGACTCTAAAAAGTTGACCAGCATTTGCCCCCTGTGATTTCTGCGCCCCACACCGAAGGGTCTGACTCTCGATTCGACGTGTTCCTGTAATCCCACTTTGGCATTGAAGTCCCCCATAACAACGTTGTAGTGGGCCTTAGTCGTACAGTGCATTGCCTTGGCAATATCCTCGTACATAGCCTCGGCTGTGTTTCAGACCTCCACGCGGGCGAAAAACGGCTGCTCTCAAAACGGTGAAGTAAAACATCGTAAGGAAATCGGCATGTCTTAGAATCAAAAATTCGAAGACATGTGACATCTACCAACCCGCACTGGGCCTGCGCGGTGGATTATGGTCCACTCTCTCTCACCGAGAGGAGGTATGTTTCCCGAAGCCCCTGGCAAAAGTCAGAATAAATTAATAGAAATGCATTTTAGATATAAAATAAACTACGGACTACGTATTCAGAATATTAAGTCCAACCGACGTGCGTAGGTCTGCCACATGGTCCACGTAATTAGGCAGGTACTTACCTACTTAATTATATGTTCAGAAAAATATTTATTTAATAATCTTAGTCAAATATCTTTAGAGCAGTAGTTATAGATATAGTATGATTCATTACATGATAAGGGTAGGTCATTGGGGTGCTTGGACAGGAAACCTCCTCGTGTGCCCGGGGGTTGGAGTTCCCTTATGGATACGTCCGGGGGGAAGGCCAATGTCCGGGACGGTGCATCCTGGGGTGCGGGCAAGGACTCCCCATTAGGTACTGTGTGCCTAAGGGGTCTCGGTGCCCGTACGCTAATGTCCTGTCGGAGGAACGCTTCACCGTGTGTCCCTCTGATCTTAGCAGAGGCGCACAGCGGTGGAGTTAGAGCGGGCTCGGTGTGCACTAACCTGCCGCCGGGCAGGCAAGAAGGAATGTACTCCTTCTGCCACCGTTAGTCTCGTAGCCCCGAAGATCGTCACGGTCATGTCTCTGACTTTTGACGGGGGTCGAGGGTCTTGGCTTAATCGCCCGGGCCGCGAGGTAGAAAACCTCTATAAAAAATCACCCCAAACCTCCAAGCGGCGGCGCACCGTGAGGGAGGTTGACAGCTTGACTAATGGGTAGCTGAATTAGTCACTAGTGCGGACCACTTATTTTGAGACATGAATGAAAAATACTCGTGGGAACTGACATGGAAAATTACTTAAAAAAACAACCAACAAAAGACGTAGAAAGGAGCGATGCGGGGTCGGAGTCCGACGCCGCGTCGAGTGCGAAGGGCTCGCGTGCGAGCTCGGAGCGAGGAGTGGTGGGCGCTGCTGGTGGGAACCGTAAGTTCTCCCAGAAGCGCCCTAAATCGGGGGCAGGGCAGGAGTCCTCCTCTGACGGCGGGCTGAGCTCAGCCCGCCGGAAAATATCACGGCGTGGTGGGCTCCAGGAGAGGGGCACCAGCCGAGGACTCCCCACCAAAGAGGCCGGCGAGCCGAGCCGAACAGGCTCAGCCGAGCTGACTCAAGGAGGGGAGAAGCTCGCCACGGAGGGGCATCCCTCTGGAGGGACCAGTAGTAGGGCCCCCTCAGAGTCCTCTGGTGGCGAGTCGGACGCTGCCGGCTACTCAGAAGAGATGGGCAGGTTCGCGGAGGTCGTGGCCACGGCCATCAAGGCGGCGACCTTAAAAAGGTTACAGAGGTCCAAGGATAAGGCCATATCTGCTGCCACGAAAGCCATCGTGGCGGCGGCGAAGGCCTTTCGTTCTGGGCCTCCGGTGGTGGATGGGGTGGCAGAACTGCGGGCGGAGGTCGCCCGCGTGACTGCCGCCATGGAGCTCCTCCGAAAGGAGAATGAGGAGCTCCGAGCGGACCTGGCCGGTCTCCGAGGAGCCGCTCCCCAGGAGGCATCGCAGGGGGAAGCGCGGCATGGGCAGGGTGGGCTCCTGCCCATCGAGAACCAGGTGCTGACCCTGGTGAGGAAGGAGCTCGCTGGCTTCCAGAGCAGGTTTTCTGCTCTGGAGGCCGTGGTCCTGCGCCCCCCGCTGGCGGCAAGCCGGCCGGTTTTGGGCCGGCCTGGGGTGGCTTCGGGTCAGCCGAAGCCGGCCCCGGGCCAACCGAAGGCAGCCTCGGCCCAGCCAAAGGCAGCCTCGGGCCAGCCGAAGGCGGTGGCGTACGCCGCCGTCGCGTCTGCCCCAGCCAAAGGGCCGGGGCAGACCAAAGGCCGGCCCAAGCAGGCGCCTGCTAGGGCCCCCCCAGCGCAGGTTGTGAGAGGGCCGCCAATGCCGCCCCCACCTTCTAAATCTCCCCCTGCCAACACCGAATGGCAAGTGGTTGGGGAGAAAAAGAAGGCAAGCAAGGCTGCAAGGGCGGCCAGAAATAAAAAGAGGCAGCAGCGGCGCAAAAAGAGCAGCGTCGCGGCTAGGCTCCGCGCCCCAAAGTCCGCAGCTGTAGTCATCACACTACAGCCGGAAGCGGAAAAGAAGGGCGTGACCTATCGCGACCTGCTCTCCAAAGCCAAGGCGGCAGTGGACCTCCAGGAGATCGGCATCTCCAACGGCCTCCGGGTGAAGGTCACCTTGACTGGAGCCCGGATGTTGGAGGTCCCTGGTGCGGCGAGTGGCCCGACTGCTGACGCTCTGGCCGATAGGCTAAGGGCGTCCTTAGACGCGGACGAGGCCCGAGTGTCCAGGCCCACTAAGTGCGCTGACATGCGCATCCTGGGTCTGGACGACTGCGTGACGGAGGCGGAGGTAATAGCCGCCGTTGTTAGGACGGGGGGGTGCTCGGCCGATCAAGTCAGGGCAGGTACCATCCGTCCTGACAG
The DNA here is from genome assembly GCA_932294355.1 of Aporophyla lueneburgensis. NCBI lineage: Eukaryota > Metazoa > Arthropoda > Insecta > Lepidoptera > Noctuidae > Aporophyla > Aporophyla lueneburgensis. The sequence goes on along the minus strand of OW028737.1, from coordinate 30,428,691 downwards.
CACGGGGATGAGCACCATAACGGTCAGCTGCCCCGTGTCGGCGGCTCAAAAAATAACCGCGGAGGGCCGAAGGCTCCTGGTGGGCTGGGTGTCGGCGCAGGTGAAACTGCTGGAGCCCAGACCTCTGAGGTGCTTCCGATGCCAGACTGGACACCACGTTTACGTGAAATGCACCTCAGAGGTGGACCGCAGCGGTCATTGCTTCCGTTGCGGTCAGCCCGGTCACAAGGCCGGCTCGTGCAATGCCACGCCGCACTGCTATGCATGTGCGGCGGCTGGCAAGCCGGCCGAACACCGGGCTGGGAGTAAGGCCTGCGCTTCATCCGCCAAGGCCAGGGGCAAGGGCAAGCCCTCCGCCACCGCCGTCACCGCCGTCGCCGCTGCTGCCTCGACCACTGTCGTGGCCGGCACCACCACGGCAGGGCCCTCACAGGGGGCTCAGGAGGGGGCTGAAATGGAGTGCCAATAATAGGTACTCCATTGCGCCTCCTCCAAGCGAACATCAACCACTGCGCCTCCGCTCAGGATTTGTTACTCCAGAGCATGGCGCAGTGGTCGATTAACATCGCTGTGGTCGCTGAGCCGTACTTTGTCCCGCCCAGGGATGACTGGGTGGAGGACCTGAGCGGCTCAGTGACCCTCATTTCGTCGGCCGCCGCCGGAACCCCGACCCTCGAGGCCGTCAAGAGGGGACGGGGTTGCGTAGCAGCACGGTTCGGGGAGATTGTAGTTGTGGGAGTATACTTCTCCCCGAGCCGAACTCTCGCCGAGTTCCACAACTCCCTTGCGGAGTTGAGAGTCGTCGTCGTCGGGTTCCGTCCCCTTCCCGTGCTCGTGCTCGGGGACTTCAACGCCAAGAATTTGGCTTGGGGTTCCCGGTATACGGACACACGGGGCAGGATGGTGGAGGACTGGGCTCTGGAGACAGGCCTGGTCGTCCTAAATCGGGGTTCTGTACCTACGTGTGTACGGATGCGGGGCGATTCAGTGGTGGACATTTCGTTCGCCAGCCCCGCTCTGTCACCGCAGGTTATTGATTGGCGCGTCATGGAGGGGGTGGAGACGTATTCCGACCATCGGTACATCCGATTTGACGTCTCCGCCCAGACCTCGAGCGCGCCGATCCGGCAGACCCCGAGTGGTCCGCGGTGGGCGCTGAAGAAGCTGGACCGGGAGCTTCTCCTGGAAGCCTCGATCGTGCAGGCCTGGGTGTCACCACCGGACAGGCCTGCTGACACCAACGACGAGGCCGAGTGGTTCCGGGAGGCCATGTCCGAGATCTGTGACGTGGCTATGCCCCGAGTCCAGCCAGGACGGGCTTGGCGCCAGGTGTACTGGTGGTCGCCGCAGCTGACAGCGTTGCGCGAAGCGTGCGTTGCGGCACGACGCCGGTACACCAGGCACCGCAGGCTCCGTATCCGACCTCCGGATACGGAAGCCATTCAGGCGGAGCTATACGAGGGGTACAGAGTGGCGAAGACCGCCCTCCAAGAGGAGATCCTGCGGGCCAGAGGACTGGCCCGCAAGGAGTCGCTGGAGACTCTGAACAGGGACCCATGGGGACGGCCCTACAAGGCCGTCCGGGAGAAACTCCGCCCATGGGCTCCTCCGCTGACTCAGAGTCTCCGGCCCCAACTCGTGGAGGGCGTGGTGAGCGCTCTGTTCCCTTCTCGAGGGGAACATAGTCCCCCACCCATGGCTCCGCCTACTGCGGTGCCCGATGCGGACCACACCACTGACGACGACGACAGTGCTCCAGAAGTGACCGAGGTAGAAATGAGGGTGGCGGTACGAAGGCTTAATGCCAAGAATACCGCCCCAGGACCCGACGGCTTGCCTGGCAAAGCATGGGTCCTGGCCTCAGAGGCTCTCGGGCCTCGACTCAGGGGGCTCCTTAGCGCATGCTTGGAGAGGGGCCAGTTCCCACTTCGTTGGAAGACGGGGAAACTGGTCCTCATTAAGAAGCCAGGGCGCCCAGCGGACTCTCCGTCCGCTTACCGGCCCATCGTGCTGCTCGACGAGGTGGGCAAGCTCTTTGAAAGAGTGATTGCAGACCGCCTCGTCGGGTGGCTGGTGCGAGAGGGGCCGGACTTGTCGGACGGCCAGTACGGCTTCCGCAAGGGGCGCTCAACGGTGGACGCCATCATGCGCGTGCGAGCCCTCACGACGGGGGATGCAGTGGCCCGGGGTGGGGTCGTCTTGGCGGTGTCTCTTGACATCGCCAATGCCTTTAACACCCTACCCTGGAGTTGCATTAGGGAGGCACTCCGGTATCACCGGATGCCGACCTACCTCTGTCGCGTGGTCGAGGCCTATCTGACGGATAGGGCCGTAGTCTACCCCGGTCACGAGGGGGAGTGGAACCGGCGAGAGATGTCGTGCGGTGTCCCACAGGGATCGGTCCTGGGGCCGCATCTGTGGGACATCGGTTACGACTGGGTGCTGCGCGCCGACCTCCCTAGCGGCGTCAGCGTAGTTTGCTACGCTGACGACACGCTGGTCCTTGCGCAGGGGAGGTCGTACGAGGCGGCGGCCGAATTAATGACACGCGGGGTTGCGACAATCGTCGATAGGATCCGGCAATTGGGACTCGAGGTGGCATTGCACAAGTCCGAGGCCATGGGTTTTCATGGTCCTCGGAACGCGCCACCTGCGGGTTCCCAACTTACGGTAGGAGGGGTTCACATCGGCGTCGAGTCGACGATGAAGTACCTGGGACTTGTCCTCGACAGCCGGTGGAACTTCGTTGAGCATTTCCGACGTTTGGCTCCCAGATTGGAGCGGGCTGGGGCTGCATTAAAGCGGCTCCTACCCAATCTGGGGGGCCCAAACGCCTCCTGCCGGAGGCTCTACACGGGGATCGTGCGGTCCATGGCCCTCTATGGGGCACCGGTGTGGGCACCCTCATTGAGGCTGCGCCCAGCGCGCCGGTTGTTTGCGGCCCAGAGGGTCATGGCCATTCGGTTAATCCGGGGATACCGCACGGTCTCGTGCGAGGCGGCGAGCCTCCTTGCCGGAGTGCCGCCATGGGATCTGGAGGCAAAGGTCCTCGCGCACATGTGGGAGTGGCGCGAGGAGGCGAAACGCCGGGGCGAAACTCCGCTGCCGCGACAAATCGCGGCACGGCGGACAGAGCTCCGGTGTGATCTCATGGCGACATGGCGGGTACGATTGTCGCAACCCAGTGCTGGGCACGCCACTATTGCGGCGGTAAGTCCCCTCTTTGAGGAGTGGATAGAGAGGCGTCACGGCGTCCTCACCTTCCGCCTGACGCAGGTTCTCACCGGGCATGGGTGCTTCGGTGGGTTCCTGTTCAGGATAAAGCGGGAGGATACGTCCGGGTGTTTCCATTGCGAGGATCGTCTGGAGGACACGGTGGAGCATACGGTGGAGGTGTGCCCTGCCTGGGCGGAGCACCGCCGTGTCCTCGTGGAGGCGATCGGCGGCGGCGACCTCTCGCGTCCAGCCCTGGTGCGAGCCATGGTACGGAGCGAGAGGGAATGGGAAGCCGTCACCTCCTTCTGCGAAGCAGTAATGCTCGCGAAGGAGGAGGCGGGGCGCGTGAGGGAGTGGCAGTCTCTGCGCCCTCACGTCCCTAGCCGCCGCAGGAGGAGACGCCCCGGGCGTCGGGAGTCAATAGCGGACTCCCGGCCACCGTAGGCGCGAGCTTGCGGGTGGCGAGCAATGGGTAGCTCGCCGCCCGGTAAGGACCAGGCTCGGGTCGACGGCGCGCAGTGTTCCACGCGCGCCTCAAAGAGATGTCAGCAGCAGTGTAGGGGTCTACTAGGACCGATGCCTGCCGGGGTCGCGTGATTGTTCGAAAGAGATACCGTGACCCTGGCACATGGGCAACTGATGGAACACGGGTGGGTTTTAGTCAGTAAAAGTCTGACACACCCTCCCGCTCCGCCCAGAGCGGGAGAAGTCATTTGATGATTTCCCATCCTGAAAAAAAAAAAAAAAAAAAAAAAAAAAAAAAAAAAAAGGGTAGGTCATTGGTAGATATAGAAAAAAAAACAACTTTGTTTTTTAAATATTTATTCCTCATCTTCTCTAACCACAATGTCATCAAAAAAATGTGATATATGGTTGATGTCTGGCCCATCCTAGATATCATACTTCAGTCATTGTATGAGCGCAAAATCCAACTCTCGAGTTAAGTGCCAATGCCGGGTATCGGCGCATTTTATTGACACATAATATGTTGCAGTTGACACACATGATGCGTGTAGGCCTTACACGGCTACCCATCGTGATAAACAAATCGATGCACACGTAACAAAATCCAAGGTATCATGTTGGTGGGGTGCGATGTTGCCATTCTCGAATTGCACTACGATGTCATATGTACAGACACAATGACTGTTGCGCCAACACATCAAGCTACTACAATCTGTCAGATTTCTTTGATAGATTTTCGACTTTATTTCTAGAGCATTAGGTTCAAGGTTCATTGGAAAAAATTGACAGTTTCGGGTAGCTTGACCTGGTGGCGTCTGTACGTATTAAAAAATTATGACCGCTATAATCTTTAGCACAAGCAATCATTTTTGTTTTAACATTTGTATTCTGATACAGAAATATATTTTCTAAGTTTAGTAATGCAATACGTAAAGCCACAGCGTATTTAAGTTGGCTAAGATTTATATTACATGGCAATATTAAAAGTATCGCTTAGCCAAAAGTCATGAAGTCGAGTAAGAAAGAAAAAAAACTAAGTCACGATTATTTCTTAGCGTCAATAATCTAGTCAAATAAGCTCTTTATTATGATGATTTTTTTTTCAGACTTTGATAGTACCTAAGTTTGATTTGATAAAACTTTGTAAATTATTTCTTTGGTATCTAGTAGGGTGACATACGTAGACGCTTAATAATTTCGTCAACAATTCTCTCGCCGATATCCTTTAACCGATTTTCATTAATTTTATACAGCGTTTAATGTGTCGATACGTCCAGTTTATAGAACGGTTGCCGCACTACCAATATTAGTCTTTAATTATAAGATACTAGCTTCTGCCCGCGACTTCGTCCGCGTCAAATATTTGCTCCCCTGACCCTTCCCGTCGCATTGCAGCCTGCTAGTTTTCGTCCATTTTTTTGTTGCTGCTCCGATATAGCCTTCCTCAATAAATAGGCTACCCGACTCAAAAAGAGTTTTTCAATTCGAACCAGTAGTTCCTGAGATTAACGCGTTCCACCCCCCATTTTAGGAAAGTAGGGGGTTAGAAAGAGACAAAAAGTGTTACTCTTCATAACTTCAGCTATCTCCACTTAAAAAATCACGTCAATTCGTCGCTCCGTTTTGCCGTGAAAGACGGACAAACAGACACACACACTTTCTCAGACGTTACGGGTCGTCAGGGCGTGGATATCGGAAATTATTCCTCAGAAACATCCTTCCGAGGAAAAGAGTAACCTTTGTTACTTATCATAATATCAGCTATCTGCCAGTCAGAGTCCCGTCTAAATGGGTAGCTGTTTCGGAGATGAGCCAAAACAAACACACAGAAATAAATCATAACACTTGTATTACTGTTATAAGTACCGTTTGTACATTCGTATGCATTTAATAAAATGCTGTTATTTTGGCATTACAAACAGAAACTTAGTTTTCTCTTTTATTTGCATGAATCTATATCATTTATAGATAACAGTCAGCACTTTCTCCTTTGAGCTAATTACATACATACATACATAAAATCACGCCTTTCTCCCATGGGGGTAGGCAGAAATAAGTCGTTTAAGTTCATACATCTGGTCATACACACACGCCGGTTACCAGTACTACGCACCTGACCCTTCTGAAGAACATCACCAATAAGGTCACTATATGTTCTCCTAGGGCGTCCCCTTCCGGCGTGACCAGACACATCTGCCTAGTAAATAACTTTTGTTAGCCGCCCTTCATTCATCATCCCTCTTGAGCTAATAAATTAGATATAATAACATAATTAATGAGATCTCCATGCAAAATTGAATTAGTGCGTGCCCTTTCTAAATAGCAGATGATTTTCTTAATGTAACTTTGCTAAGCAATGTTTTCAGGCGTCTAATCTTAATTGCAATAGCAATCTTTGTATCAGAATCAAGTACTAGAACTTCTTCGATCTTCGTGTTAGAATGACTAGTTGTAACAGAGCTGACTGCTCTGGGTGGATTTTTATCTGACCACGGTAAGTTCATCTTTAATTAAGTCGTCATTGTGTTTATAAAGCAATATCTGCGTCTTGATACCGGTGGGCGATGTGTGCAAAGCCTTAATGCAAATATAACAACTGCCAAACGAAGAGCTAGCAACTGCTAAAGTACCTCGGATTTGCTCTACGATGTCATCACAGCTAGTTTAAAACATCCACTATTCTTTACAAGCCATAAAACAAAGGACCAACCTCCGCAGAAACAGAGGACTTCATAAATAATTATTCAAAGCTTGCAAAACATGAGAAAACAAACTAAAAACATACATTGTCCCGGGGCACAAATATTTATGTGTGCTTCGGAGATTCTGGAAATACCTTGGGGTATGAATGAGACAACCTACAGAACTCAATGGTCAGTCTTTTAACCCTTTATAGGACGGCTCATACAATGTGGCCAGTAAACTGGACAGTCATTTCAAGATACCTAGGACCTTGAAGTGGACGGTCACTTCTTCACTCTTCACTGTTTGCCGTCTTGACGGCTCATATAAAGTGGCCAGTAAACTGAACAGTGAATAGTGAAGAAGTGAGCGTTCACTTCAAGGTCCTAGGTGTTTTGAAATGACTGTCCAGTTTACTTTTAATAGTAGGTATATTTTATTATATATTCTGAATTTACTGAATTACAACTAAACGATGGCTACTTCTTATTCTTATTTCTAACAAGAAGGAAATCTATACTAATATTATAAAACTGAAGCGCAAAACTCAGGAACTACGGTTCGAATCGAAACATTATTTTAATGTATGGTAGTCTAAGTCTAAGAAAATAAATGACAAATTGAATTGTTCGTAAGTGGTAACCCCGAACCGGAAACCGTAAAGTAGGACGCCCTCAGGGGAGCAACAATCTTCGTAGGGTGGCTGGTAGAATCTGAATGAGAGTTGCAGAGAATCGAGTTGAATAGCATACAATTGGAGAGGCCAAGTTCCTAGTAAGGCTGAGCCTACTGTGCAACTGTAATTGGTGCTTCAACTAATGGTATTTATGCCTCAAGAAATTAATTGTAACAGTATAAATCAGACTAAAAACCCAGACCCTAAATCAGCCAATCCCTTTTAGTCTAAGCTAAGTAAATGAAATTCTTTCGTTCCATTCATATATTTCTTTAATGACATTTAATGAACCCTCTCTGTAACATCCGGAGTAACAATAGAAACACAGACCTGCAAATTGTTACCATGGAGTCAGTCCATGACTTGAAACCCTCTGGCGTTATTTGTTACATCGTGACCGCTATGTCTTGTACTTTTCTATGACCCAGTTGTATTTTATAATATATGACGAAAAATGTCTACGCTAGGGGGCTAGGTCGCGTGATTGTTCGAAAGAGATACCGTGACCCTGGCACATGGGCAACTGATGGAACACGGGTGGGTTTTAGTCAGTAAAAGTCTGACACGCCCTCCCGCTCCACCCAGAGCGGGAGAAGTCATTTGATGAATTCCCATCCTAAAAAAAAAAAAAAAAAAAACAAAAAAAAAGGGGGCTAGAATCATTGTGCTGAATTTATGGTTACAGTTTGCGCGTCGATGCTACTGCCACCCCGTAGGGCTATACTTTCATGAACTGTATTCATCCATACCTCGTCTAATCCATACTTTCTTACCCCGGAGAGAAATCTTCCGAAGGAAAAACTCGCCCGTATGAATATTGACACATTTAATTCCCAGGAGCTTGTACGGGACAAGACTAGAAAATAGAAAATTATCATTTCATATTCAATACAGCCGTTTGTAAGGAGGGTATGTAGATATTTGCAGCCGTATTTCTTGATTTTTATTTCTCATGTTATTAGAAATTCGTGGAAAATTATATTGGGACAACTGTAATAATTTTTCTGACGGGCTTATTTTTTCTGCGGTTTTTAATGTACAGACGCCACCAGGTCAAGCTACCCGAAACTGTCAATTTTTCCCAATGAACTTTGAACCTAATGCTCTAGAAATAAAGTCGAAAATCTATCAAAGAAATCTGACAGATTGTAGTAGCTTGATGTGTTGGCGTCTGTACAATGTTTCCTTACGAGATTAAATTAATTTTGCTTCAATAACATCTAGTCATCATTTCAGCCGTAAGACGTCCACTGCTGAACTTAGACCTCCCCCAATTCGGGGGGCTTTGCCATAATCGCCACGCTTGGCGCGCGGGTTGGCGATCGCAGTATGGTGGTAAAATGCATAGAGAACGCTGCTGCCCATTCTCTAGTAAGTCCCTTAGACGCCTTTACGACACCCACGGGAAGAAATGGGGTCTAGTATGAGTCAAATAACATCTAGTATGAGTCCAGAATTTTAGATCAAAATAGAAAACAAACAATTATACTTTGCACTTACATCTGTCACAAAAAATGTAACCTACATTTTGTCCGTGTGGTGTTGGACGTTAAGAATAGCACCATTTGATTTTTTCCCGTGGAGGGTGTCGTAAAAAACGATTAAGGGGCATGCTAGAGAATTTATTCTTCTTATATTTATATGCGTTTTACCACCATACTGCGATCGGTAACCTGCCTGCCAAGCGTGGCGATTATGAGGGAGGTATATGTCCATGAGTGGACGTTGAAATGATGATGAGTTTCCCTAAATTTTAATATTATACTACGGAGGAATACAAACCCAGACTTCAGCGTTACGTCACTTGTCTTTTTATTGGCATCAAAAATACGCGAGCCAGACAAACAAAGGATATTGAGTAACTTTGGCACCAAGGGGCAAACACTAGAAATATCTTATAAGGCACAGACTAGATTGGTTTAGTTCTAGAACTTTTTCACCGACGAAGAAAAGGAAACCGACGCGTAACATCCTCTCTCGCCTGCCCTTATCCCACATCCCACATTAACCAGAGTGGTACAAAAAATAATTGTTAAAAAAAAAAACTAAAAAACACGCTTCCATAGAAAACCAAACTAAAACGTAGAAAATAATGGAAAAAAAGCGTGGCTAGATTATTTATTTTCTAGTTTTTAGGGTGTTTCGAATTTAGAGACGTATGTCAGCGTAGTTTGTGACGTATGTCAGCGTAGTTTTAGAAGACACTTTTTTTGCTGTCCTGGTAAGCCTGGCAAGGATATTGGCACAAATTTATGAAATTATTCCATTGTCATCGGTTTGTGACAGGTGTGCAAAGTTTGAATGAAATCTGGTCGTATAAAGTGGGTCAAAATCGCGCTATAAGGAGTCGGTTACAAACAAACATACAAACAAACACAAGTGAAGCTAATATAAAGCGTGTAATATCTATATTCTGCCAGTTACGCGTAATTTTCTCTTTAAATACTTGTTCTTTATCTCGATGGCATGATAATGCAATCATATCTTTTCGCTAACACTTAGACTAGATGGCCTCAAAATAAGAAACGATTAAGGTCTTCTAGTATTAGACATCATCACCATTTTCCTGCTCTTATCCCAATTTATTTGATCAGCGTAACATGTCTTTATCTTCCGCACTACTCTATTAGTCATTTCGGTAGTCACGCCCTTTCTAACCATATCATCCTTCACACAGCTCGTCCATCAATTTTATGTGATCAATACGTGATCATTAAATTAATATGATACATCTATACAAATAAATAAAATTGGAGTGTCTGTTTTTAATATTAAAATAATCACTTTTTACTAAGTGTATATGGAGGTATACACGGTACATATACCAAAACAATTTTTTTTTACAATTTTCGTCTGTCTGTCTGTCTGTTTTTCCGGCTAATCTCTGAAATGGCTGGACCAATTTTGACGGGCACAATTTTCACTGGCAGATAGCTGATGTAACAAGGAGTAACTTAGGCTACTTTTATTTTTAAAAAAATCTTTTATTTTATAAAAATACCTGCGTTAATTTCCGACATCCACGTGGGCGTGCTATCGAGTTCTAGGAAATAGGACAACGTCTGTACGGTCAACTAGTTTTATGTATATTTTTTACTTGAGGAGCTTCTGACTTAGTAATAAAAACTGCATGGGTCGATAAATCTGGTTGCCGCGTTTCGTAAATGTGTGACCATCTTTACATATCAAGACCCCAGTGTCTCGGAAAGCACATTATGCCGTAGGTACCCGCTGTCTTTGGTGGATATTTAACAGTCGTTATGGTCATCAGGAGACTGAAACGCTGACAACTAGACTGACAAAGTGGTATCCTGTTACCCAGTATCTAGGTGTGGTGTTTAGATTGGCAGTGTCTTCTTGTAAAATAGTGGTCACTCACCTGTATCTGGTAAGACTGGAAGTCGACCCAACATAGTTAAGAAAAAGCTAGGCAGGTGATGATGATGATGATGATGATGATGATCTTCTTTAACCGACTTCAAAAAAAGGAGGAGATTCTCAATTCAACTGTGTTTTTTATGTTTGTTACCTCAGAACTTTTGACTGGGTGAACCGATTTTGATGATTCTTTTTTATTTGAAAGCTGATGCTTCCTGAATGGTCCCATTTTAATTTGGTTTCATTCGGACAATGTGAAAACCATATAAGTCTTAAATTTGCATTAAGTATTTGAGCGACAAATGAACGAATAACGCGATTAGATTCGTGCGGGTAGATACCTACCATAAAAAGTTAAAAATAAAAACTTTTTACAAAAAGAATAACAATCGACTTCCTAAAAAAAAAAAAAACAGTACAAAGTGAAAAATAACTTTAATTTCGGAAAACGGTGGCAAAAACCTTAAAAAGTTTTTATCTACGTTTCTATATGGGAAAATTGTGGATAGCGACTTTAGTACTTCCTCGTCTGTGATGCTCTAAACAAGGAATATCAATGTCCGTTTAGCTTCTTTTAAAGTACACCCATGCCTACTCCTTCGAGTTTAACAGGCGTGATGTTAAGTTGTCTTTGACACCAGCAAACTTTGAATATGATAATACTATTTTGACATGGGTTATTATTTGATTGGCGTTTCATGATTTAGACTGAAGTCGATCCTGTTATTTGTATTCATACAAGGATGTCTTAGGAACTGATTGATCGTATTAAATTTCAACGTATTTACTGACTAGCTTCTGCCTGTGACTTCGTTCGCGTGAAATTTCGGCATTCAACCCTCCGCGTCGCGTCGCATCGCCTGCCCGCGTTATTACTTAATTTTCGCTTAAGATTCTTTTTTAGGGTTCCGTTGCCAAATGGCAAAAAACGGAAGCCTTATAGATTCGTCATGTCTGTCTGTCTGTCCGTGTATGTCACAGCCACTTTTCTTCGAAACTATAAAAGCTATGTTGTTGAAACTTGGTATGTAGATGTATTCTGTGAACCGCATTTAGATTTACACACTAAAATAGAAAAAAAAACAAAACATTTTGGGGTTCCTCATACTTAGAACTGAAACTCAATTTTTTTTTTATATCAAACCCATACGTGTGGGGTATTTATGAATAGGTCTTCAAAAATGGTATTGAGGTTTCTAATATCATTTTTTTCTAAACTGAATAGTTTGCGCGAGAGACACTTCCAAAGTGGTAAAATGTGTGTCGCCCCCCCCCCCTTAACTTCTAAAATACGAGAATGATAAAACTAAAAAAAATATATGATGTACATAACCATATAAACTTCCACCGAAAATTGGTTTGAACGAGATCCAGTAAGTAGTTTTTTTTAATACGTCATAAAAAAATACGTCGTAAAAATTAAAAAAAAAACATTTAATGTCATAAACATAAATCTTATGCAAAAACCGAGGATACCTACAGGTTTGTACGGAACCCTCGGTGCGCGAGTCCGACTCGCACTTGGCCGGTTTTTTTATTTTTTGTTGCCTTAAATGTCGTAGCGTAAAGTTGTTCTTCATCTTTATATCCTTTTTCAAGTTTTGGGCTATAAAATGCAAATAGAATTTTTCATATCCGCCGGGTTCTTTAATTTTTTTTTTTTTTTTGCGAGTACCTCTTCTAGAGGTTAGGGCGTTCACACAAAAAAAGAAGCAAATTCTTTAGTTTAATTATATGAGTAATAACTACCTTCTGCCTGCGTGACTCATCTCATCCGCGTGTTATTTCTTTATTCCCACGACCCATCGCGTCGCATCGCATCGCCTACCCGCGCTATAGCTTCGTCTTTACCTAGCTTTCTTTGTAACTTTTTCTTTTTGCGTTTCTCTTCAGGGTCCTAGCGTAGTCCGTCCTGGTAGTTCTAGGGATTAGCGCGTGCAAACAAATGAACTCTTCAGTTTTATTATCAGTATAGACAGATATAAATGTATAATGCTCGAATCTGAGAAGTTATTATTAAGTATTACCAGGTTTATAATCCTTCTCTGAAATAGGAAATTACCTGCTTAAATTGTTCGTTTAAGTCGGATTTCTACAAAAAATCTTATTCCTATAAAAGTTGCTTCACAGAAATATTTCTATTATAATCTTCCCGAAAATCCGTCCCGAAATACATATTTCTAGGCTCTAGTAGAATTTTATTTATAGTGTTAACATTAATATTGTTGTATTTTAGGTTTTTTGTAGTAAATATTATGGTTTTTTTTTTAAATGTGAAACATAGATACCACATATATTTTCTAGGTTGGTACAGCATTTGAGGTTTTCCATGAAGCACACCTAAACGAAGCACACCCAGACGAAGCACACCTATAGTATTCCACTTAGCACACCCGTAGGTGGGCTTCAAATAAAAATTTAAAATAATTAATTTCCTATTCCACGAAGCACACCTACGAATATCACTCGCATAGTGCGGGGACTAAGAAATAAAAATGTCGATAGAAGAAAATATTTATTACTTAAGAGACTAACTTAAATTTCTATAATCATTCAGTTTCATTATAATAATGTGACACAATATTATATTTGTCATTTTTGTAATCTTACTATTTAAAATCACAGATTGTTTCATAATTATCATAAAAACTTGGACAAATATAAAAAATATTGTAAATATAGTTTTCTATAGAGATCTATGTTGATGTTTTCTTATAGCTACCTTTTAACTAATAATAAAAATACTCTAGTTTTATGTAAAATCACAGACTGTTTTAAATCATAAATCACAATCTTAAATAATCTTGAAGAAATGGAAATTTTAAATAATCTTGAATGAAATCGACATTTTTATTTCTTAGTCCCCGCACTATGCGAGTGATATTCGTAGGTGTGCTTCGTGGAATAGGAAATTAATTATTTTAAATTTTTATTTGAAGCCCACCTACGGGTGTGCTAAGTGGAATACTTTAGGTGTGCTTCGACTAGGTGTGCTTCGACTAGGTGTGCTTCGTTTGGGTGTGCTTCATGGAATACCTCCAGCATTATTATCTCACGATGCGACGCGGGGTTTGTGGTTACCAAGTGTACAAAAAGTTATGAATGTGTGTGTAAGCGCAGAAACGATACCGTCCGAGATAGTGCCGAAGTTGGAAGTGTGTGTGTGTGTGCATGTGTATGTGATGTACTGACGTTTCTCCTCTTAACGCACATATTCACAGCGATTGTACATCTGGTAACCACAAATGAGGCGCGTGATAAAATTACTATATCAATACCGTAAACAGCGTTTTTTTTTTCTACTCCACAACCAAGTCGTTTAGTAGCAACATTATTGCTCAATGTAACTTAGGGTGACAGAATGCGTAGTCTATGGCTACGTTCGTGATGAGTCTGTTTAGGTACATTCTGAATATATATCCTTTTTATATCTAGACCATATTTAGGCCATGGTGGCAAAATAATAGCAGAGACTAGCCTTCGGCGCGAGAATTATTATGGTAGCTAAGTATGTGCGCAGATACAGAGGCACTCACTCTTCCCTTGCTCGACGGCAATCAGCAACGACCGGAGAGAAATCAGGCGCAGGACCACAGGGGTATCACACCACCAACTTCCAAACTCCGGGCTGTTACTAAGAAATTCGTACTGGAAAACTCAACCAGAAAACTAAACACTTTGCCCGATCTGGGAATCGAGCCCACCCGTCCATGAGACCATTGGGTTAGTTCACCACAGTACAAAAGGGTGGGGCAGTACATCCTACATAGAACGTGTATGTACACGCACCCTAAAGACAAAAGTATCACGACAAAGCTGCGTCTAAGCCAGACAGGTGTTCAAGCCGACAGTAATGAAAATCAGCTGCCAACAAAAGTGTAGCGCAACCCTCTTCAGGAGCGACACATATTACTTTCAGGCGTCATTCTCTGAGATTCTGCGGTCACTAATACGAATGGCTTTTATTGTTTTGTGCATTTAAGTGATTGCTTTGCGAAAAAAATATACGAAAAAACAGTTAAATGTCAATTTTATTTTTGAAGGTATAATATGAAGAGTAACAAAGAAAACACACCTGACGGGACTTATAGAAAATGCGTTTATTGGCGGTAAACTTGAGGCAAAAAAGACTTAACATAAAAAAGAAAAAGCTGGGAGAAATACATCACATCAACCATCTTGCGTATACAGTTCTTGTATACTTTTTCAACACCAGTATAAATCTTATATCTTTAAACGAGCAATTCTTGTATATATATATATATATATATATATATATATATATATATATATATATATATATAATCTGAATCTCGGAAACGGCTCCAACGATTTTCATGAAATTTTGTATACAGGGGGTTTTGAGGGCGATAAATCGATCTAGCTAGGATTCATTTTTATAAAATGTCGTTTTATTCGTGTTTTCAATGACCAACTTTATCGATAATCAACTTCAACATAAACTTATTATTTTAAACACAATTTACCAAAAAATACCGAGCAAAGCTCGGTCATCCAGATATTAAAATCTAATGTAGGTACGTTCCTCGTTGGTCTAATGGTCTCATTTTTTGGTTCGCTACTGCTGAGGTCTGCGGTTCGATCGGTATGTGCTTTTTTCTATCTGTAATTTCTCAGTAGCAGCCCGGAATCTGGATTAGTGCCGATGACAATAGACTCAACATAACTATAACATAACATTGTGCCGTGTGATGCCGGACGTAAAGAATAGCACCACCATATTTCTTCCCGTGGGTGTCGTAAGAGACGACTAAGGGACTTACTAGGAAATGAGCAGCAACGTTCTCTATGCATTTTACCGCCATACTGCGTTCGCCAACCCGCCTGCCAAGCGTGGCGATTATGACAAACTCCCCCAAATTTGGGGAGGCCTATGTTCAGCAAGGGATGTCTTTCGGCTGAAATGATGCTGATGATGAAACATAACTGAGGAAATGTGGGTGTACTCTAGGTACATCTCTGCCTAAATCTTCAGAGATAGACAAGCGTGATGTTATGTTCTGTAAATTCTAGTGTATTTCAATGTTAGGGTGTTAAATGGACTAACGGTGAATTGGACCATGGATCATACACCTAGTCAAATGTTATACTGCGAATAAATTTTACCGATTGAAGTTCCATAGAAAAAACTGCCAGACGTCAATTTTATTCCACGTTACAAATGTAGCTGGCTTCGTAAAAGCGACCTGAATAACTGTAGTATGTACATATAACAGTTTTACTTACCTGAATCAAATCTTTCTCAAGGAGTTCTACTACTCCTCTCTTCTATGCCATGCTATCCTAGTACAAATTCTTCCCTGTTATCCTGCAACAACGTCATCAATCTAGCCTTCTCCCAAATATGTAGGTATCGACTTCCAGTCTAACCACATGCAGCTGTATACCAATATTCCCCATGGAGCATCTGCCCATCTGACCTCCACAACCCAGTTACTGGGTAATACAACAATCCTTGGTACGAATGGTTGACTTTCGGGCTTCAGACGACCTGCCGTAACGACTGTCATAGATCCCCGAATGACAGCTGGTACCGACGGTTTAATGTGCTTTCCGAGGCACGGAGGAGTCTTGGTATGTAATGATAGTCACCCATCTACAGTCTAAGTACGGCAAGCGCAGTTTAACATGATCCATCGACCCGTGCAGCTGTTCTTACTTAGCCACACGCCTTCTATACTTTTTTTTTCTGGTTGGGAATTCTTCAAATGACGTCTCCCGCATCCCGATCGCCTCCACGAGGACACGGCAGTGCTCTACCCAGGCAGGGCAGACCTCCACCGTATACTCCACCGTGTAGGCGATTCACACAGTGGTAACACCCGGGCGTTTCCTCTCGCAATATTCGGATATATAAGCCTTTTATTCTACAACATATTCCACGTTATGTCTCTTATCCTACAGGCTTATAACCATGAAAATACATCTCATAAGGCACTTACATCTGAACGCTGAAGTTTTAAGCCGAAACAGATTAAATGAAAGTTGTATGGAGATAAAAATGTAACATGAAACTTGACTGGAACGAAGCCAAGCTAAGTTGTTAGCAAAAAGAACTTTTATACTCCAATCAAATTGGTTTCCGTACTTATATTTTTTGTTGGAGTTCGTATATTATTTTTAGAAAGAACTTAATTGGCGCTTGTTATTTTTGCGCTATCTTTAAAAGGGTTCCACGTTCTGTAAAGGAATTTTCCCACGGTGTTGTTTTTCTCGACTGGAGTTTTCTTAATAGGTAACCAAGGGGTTATATACCTACTTATTTTATTTTATTATACATATATAAATTCCGTGGCACAAGTTTTAGGTCGGCCAAGATATCGTCTACGAGTTTGGTGCCATCAGTAGTATCCATCAGCAAAGCGGTGACAGTCCAGGATATGTAACGAACATATAAGCGTAGGTTGCTAAGCAAATTTTTAGCAATTTATTCTTGTCTTCTTATAGGTTACTGTTAGCCTACATCACCCCACTGCTCGGCAAAAGCCTCATAGCTTCCCACCCTGTTAATCCAGGGCTAAAGCTGAGAAAACATTGATTTTGATTTTGAAATATTTTCCAAGCATTCGATTTATAGGGTTCCGTTGCCAAATGGCAAAAACGGAACCCTTATAGATTCGTCATGTCTGTCTGTCTGTCCGTCCGTCCGTATGTCACAGCCACTTTTTTCCGAAACTATAAGAGCTATGCTGTTGAAACTTGGTAAGTAGATGTATTCTGTGAACCGCATTAAGATTTTCACACTAAAATAGAATAAAAACAATAAATTTTGGGGTTCCCCATACATAGAACAGAAACTCAAAATTTTTTTTTCATCAAACCTATACGTGTGGGATATTTATGAATAGGTCTTCAAAAATGGTATTGAGGTTTCTAATATCATTTTTTTCTAAACTGAATAGTTTGCGCGAGAGACACTTTCAAAGTGGTAAAATGAGTGTGTCCCCCGTAACTTCTAAAATAAGAGAATGATAAAACTAAAAAAAATATATGATGTACATTACTATGTAAACTACCATCGAAAATTGGTTTGAACGAGATCGAGTGAGTAGTTTTTTTTAAAACGTCATAAATCGTAAACCACAATTTACCTTACATTCAATCAACTGAAATATAAAAATTAAAAAAAAAATATTAAACCGAGAATACCTACAGGTTTGTACGGAACCCTCGGTGCGCGAGTCCGACTCGCACTTGGCCGGTTTTTATTAACACCTAGCGCCTTTCAAAATTATAGTAGCAAAAACTCGTTCACAAGAGAATGGATTTCATAATGCAAGGTCGCTTTTACGGTTTCGTATACCAGATTATTAAAGTGAAACTTATTTATTGATGGTTTATACGAATAATAATAATAATAATTTATTTACAAAAAATAATGAAATCCCATCAAAACTATAAATGTGAAAATAGTAGCTAAGTTAAAAATATGCGCAAATTTTTTAGATATATAATCCTGAAATTTATTTGTAAAACATACAACATTCTAAAATAAATGTAATTACAAATTCTTGTATTTTCTACTATAATGATATTTGCTATTTTAAAATATAAGATCTTAAACAGGAACAATCGAATTATTTATACTAAACAGATAACTTTGGATAACTTGAAGCTCAAGATTTGACTTGCCTTTTTTATGGGATTGAATAGGTAGGTACTTCTTATGTCTCTCTCGATTGAGTAACAAACATCCAACATTCAAACATATTAACTTTCAAATTAATAATATTAGTAGGATGACAAGAAAAGAATGAAGGTACTTGATAAAAACTGATAAACAATTGACGATAGGTAATTAGATAATATTTAGCTAATGATAGTTGGCTGCTAATAGTAGCAGCTATTAAAAGGTACGTCAATATACTAATGATGATGGTCATGATAAGGTACATTCACTCATTAAATTGATGTATAATTTGTTCATAAACTTTTTGATAGAAGTGTAAACCAACCAGCTCGGGTTAAAATCTTACGCAGTCATGTTCTGCAGTCGTGGCATGATCAATTCTATCTCTATTCTACCAAGAATAGACAAATTTCTTTCTATCCAACTTGACATCTCTTCTACCCGAGCATGGGGCGATCCGTAGACTCGCGTTTCTATGAAGAGAAAGATAGTTATAAATTCCATAGCAACAGAGAGGTAGCTTATGTCATTAAGACATACCCAGACACACCCGCTAAGGATTGACATATACATATGTACATTATATACATACATATACATACAGATAAACATGTTGACCAATTTTTCTCTAGTTTTGACACTTGGGTGGAGAGACATGATTACAGAATAATACTAATTATAATCATCAATACCCTACTCTAAGATCATTTAAACCCATTGTATGGCTTTTTAATGAAAAAATCCTTAGCGGGTCATTTTGTCATTTTTTTCTAAACTGAATAGTTTGCGCGAGAGACACTTTCAAAGTGGTAAAATGAGTGTGTCCCCCGTAACTTCTAAAATAAGAGAATGATAAAACTAAAAAAAATATATGATGTACATTACTATGTAAACTACCATCGAAAATTGGTTTGAACGAGATCGAGTGAGTAGTTTTTTTTAAAACGTCATAAATCGTAAACCACAATTTACCTTACATTCAATCAACTGAAATATAAAAATTAAAAAAAAAATATTAAACCGAGAATACCTACAGGTTTGTACGGAACCCTCGGTGCGCGAGTCCGACTCGCACTTGGCCGGTTTTTATTAACACCTAGCGCCTTTCAAAATTATAGTAGCAAAAACTCGTTCACAAGAGAATGGATTTCATAATGCAAGGTCGCTTTTACGGTTTCGTATACCAGATTATTAAAGTGAAACTTATTTATTGATGGTTTATACGAATAATAATAATAATAATTTATTTACAAAAAATAATGAAATCCCATCAAAACTATAAATGTGAAAATAGTAGCTAAGTTAAAAATATGCGCAAATTTTTTAGATATATAATCCTGAAATTTATTTGTAAAACATACAACATTCTAAAATAAATGTAATTACAAATTCTTGTATTTTCTACTATAATGATATTTGCTATTTTAAAATATAAGATCTTAAACAGGAACAATCGAATTATTTATACTAAACAGATAACTTTGGATAACTTGAAGCTCAAGATTTGACTTGCCTTTTTTATGGGATTGAATAGGTAGGTACTTCTTATGTCTCTCTCGATTGAGTAACAAACATCCAACATTCAAACATATTAACTTTCAAATTAATAATATTAGTAGGATGACAAGAAAAGAATGAAGGTACTTGATAAAAACTGATAAACAATTGACGATAGGTAATTAGATAATATTTAGCTAATGATAGTTGGCTGCTAATAGTAGCAGCTATTAAAAGGTACGTCAATATACTAATGATGATGGTCATGATAAGGTACATTCACTCATTAAATTGATGTATAATTTGTTCATAAACTTTTTGATAGAAGTGTAAACCAACCAGCTCGGGTTAAAATCTTACGCAGTCATGTTCTGCAGTCGTGGCATGATCAATTCTATCTCTATTCTACCAAGAATAGACAAATTTCTTTCTATCCAACTTGACATCTCTTCTACCCGAGCATGGGGCGATCCGTAGACTCGCGTTTCTATGAAGAGAAAGATAGTTATAAATTCCATAGCAACAGAGAGGTAGCTTATGTCATTAAGACATACCCAGACACACCCGCTAAGGATTGACATATACATATGTACATTATATACATACATATACATACAGATAAACATGTTGACCAATTTTTCTCTAGTTTTGACACTTGGGTGGAGAGACATGATTACAGAATAATACTAATTATAATCATCAATACCCTACTCTAAGATCATTTAAACCCATTGTATGGCTTTTTAATGAAAAAATCCTTAGCGGGTCCTCCTTAATGACATAAGCTACCTATCTGTTGCTACGGAAATTATAAATCGTAGAATTTTGTCGACTGTAGAACAGAAACATTTCCTCTCTTCAGTTTTAACATCGCCGTGCTTAAGACAGTAGAAATCTTTCTACAATCTGTGATTTTGTCTATTCTTCCATCGACAAAACCCGTTTCTATGGTGGTTATGCTACGCATACTGCCGGGAGTTTGTTGACATAAACACGGACGTTATAAAATCACGTCGTATTTTTAACACACCGTATTTTCAACTCTAGTTCGTGTCTATTATAAAGGTTGCCACTTATATTGTATTATTGCAGGGCACATTGTTCACAGAACAGATGGCCGATGGGGTTGGAAGGCTCTGCGACCGCGTACTGGAAGACGTAGCGTTGGAAGGCCTCCCACAACATGGACCGATGGCCTGATGAAAGCCGCAGGAATACATTGGATGCGAGAAGCACAGAACAGGTCGAAGTGGCGGTGCTTGGGGGAAGCATATGTCCAGCAGTGGACGTCTTTCGGCTGAAATGATGATGACGATGATGATAAAGGTTATTGTTTGAAAAGCATTATAATATTATAAGTACTTACTGCCATTGGGAAAATACTGCCATGAGGTAAATGGGAAAATTTCGTGAGGAAAGTATTGAGTATGAATGTCGATGGCTTTAAGAGTAGAGGGAGACCAAAGAAACGACAAAGGATGGACTGTGTGAATTATGATACGGATAGAAAGGGGGTGACTACTGAGATGACGACTTGAACTGTGGAAGAAAAGACATGTTGCGCCGACCTCAAATAAATTGGAGTATGATGATACTGCTATTGAAAAATTATTTTTTTATGTATTTTTTTTTTATTGTGTCATGTCCTGTAACCAGCTGCCAGTCGTCAATCCATTTGAGTATTTCTTTTTTGATCTCCCAAGAAGTTCAAGGGCAATTAGGGTCATTGACACTGTCATCAGCACAATGTTTTTAACAGTCAGTTGTCAAGTCCATAAACCTGTCCTCATGTCGAACACCTCGAGTTCTAAGTCAAGATCCTTGAATCCATTATCTATCCCTCCTTTCACAATAATATTTATCGGCTTTAATCCAATAGATTATTACTTTATATCAAAAGCTTTGTTGTAGTGTTTTTGCTTGAATCACGATATCATTTACTAAATAATAGACGGTATCATTTACCTTGAAAGCAATTCTGTCCAATTTGGATGTTTCACTACTAGACTAGTCCAGTTGTGCGTAATAAAACCTAATCATTGTTAAATATGATACTTGATTCAGTGTTCACAACGAAAATAACATTATTGTCTTGAAGTAGTATTGTCTGAATCTGTCTAATATTTTCCTATGTTGCACCCGGCTTCCAGTTTAACCACATGTAGCTGAATACCACTATTTTACATGGAATGACTGCTTATCTGACCTTCAGAACCCAGGAACTGGGTAACACGATAAACATTAGAACTGAAATATAAGCATCGTTCTAAATATGCCAAATACGGTTTTATAAATCAATGAAAAACAGAAAGCAAAAAAATTTAATGTACAGAATTTGCTTAATTTTATTTTGAGCGGGTTTCGCACTGTTTGTAAACCCATTAATTATTACGTTTGTACGATGATAATAATAACATAGTTTGACCTTGGTCGCAGACGTCCGCTACATGAATACCGTTTTAGTAGTAATTGAGAGGCCCAAAAATTACCAATTAACAACTGACATTGAGAACATATTATGTCATGTCATTTGTAGGTTGAATGTTCTCAAACGTGACAAACACAAATATTTTGTTAGAGACGTAATATGATCACTTGGTCATTTAATCAAATTCAAAACATCTCAATGGGTAGAACCAACTAATATATAATAACGGGTATCTTTGCTATTCTTACAGATAAAAAACAATCATTAGGACCGTAACTAGAACTAAAGTCATTAATAAATTAAAGGAAAACCATTGGAATGCGTAGATTAACAAGTTACAAACACCTCTCCGCATTGTACGTAAATGTGATTAAATAAAGTAGCCGAGTACTGCTAGCTATCAGTCGGTATTGTGACCTTCGAGACCGCGCATCGTAGTCACAATGTTGTTCATGATATTGTTGATCACGATAGTATTGTGTGTAGTGTGGTTCTATTTCAAGTCTATGAACAGGAACTACTGGAGGAAGCAAAATGTAGTGCAAGTCAGTGATATAGCGATAAAATTTGTGTTCGGTAAAAAGTCAATGCCAGAAATTGTGAAAAATATATACAATGAGTATGACGAACCGTACGTTGGAATGACTACGGGGACAATCCCAACGCTGATGGTGAAGTCTCCTGAAGATATCCAAGCAGTGTTAGCTGGAGACTTCCAAAGCTTCCACAGCCGCGGTATAATAGCAAACCCAAATGACCTTCTAGCTGATAATCTTTTATTCACCAACGATTTTCAAAGATGGAAAATCTTAAGGCAGAAACTCAGCCCAGTATTTACTAGTGCAAAACTTAAGAATATGTTCTACATTTTGGACAAATGTTCCCGTGATTTTGTGGACTTTTTGGAAGATAATCTTCATATGCGGCAAAAGCCATTCAACGCTCTGTACACGTATACTACATCATCCATAGGCGCAGCAGTGTTCGGCATAGATACACAGACGAAGAATACTATGGAATCGCCGTTCTTAGACATGGCATGGAAAACTCTAGAACCATCAATGCATCAAAATATCGTAATTTTAATTGCAAATGTATTCCCTTCTCTGTACAAGCTCTTAAAACTGAAAATTTTCGGTGAGTATGAAGATTTTTTTGTGGGCGCTGTGAAAACTGTTTTAGAAAGTCGAAGACACGAGACTGCGAAAAGACACGATTTCATAGACATTTGTTTGGAGCTTCAAAAACATGGAGTGATGCAGGACTTTACTACTGGTTATGAATTGGAACCTACCGATGAGATTCTAGCTGCACAAGCATTTTTCTTCTTCATTGCTGGTGCCGACACCTCTGCTAACACAATGCATTACACTCTACTGGAACTATCCAACAATTCAAAAATGTTAACTAAATTGCATGAAGAAATAGACAAGGCTTTTGAAGGTGGTACAGAAGAACTCACATATAATGATATCGATAATATGCAGTACCTGGACAAAGTGTTGAACGAAGCTATGAGAAAGTATCCCCCAATTGGTGTCATACAAAGATTATGTACAAAAGATACATTTCTGCCGTCTGGAATAGCGATAGCAAAAGGTAATATAATATTGTTACCAGTTTTTGCACTACACAGGGATGAAAAGTATTTCCCTAATCCAGACGTATTTGATCCCGAGCGGTTTTCATCAGAAAACGATTCTAAGATAAATAATTACGTTTATTTACCTTTTGGTGAAGGAAACCGTATTTGTATTGGTAAGTTATCTAAATTACTATTGATTTAGTAAAATCACAACAAATAAGTACAAATAAGTACACAACAGTAAAATCACTAACAATGTCAGTTACAATCATGCGTGATAAACAGAGTAGTGTTTATCACGCATGATTGTAACTGACATTGCTCAAAAACATTGGCGTGTTTACAGATTGAAAACAATGGAAACTAATCAAGATTTTATTTTTACTATCTTCGTCTATATCGGTTGTTTGGTTTGATTACTTAATATGAAAATGGTTATTGGCATTTTGAAACGATTATTCATGACTAGCTATGCCCACGGCTTCCTTGCGTGGATTTTGGAAATTATTTCACAAGAACGTGCTACCAGGACTAAAAGATGTACCTTACCTACATTTCACCATTTTTATTTAAGTTCCATTTAAAAGGGGAAATAAAAACCCTATTGCCATCAACTGGGCAGAAATCCAGGAGTCCTGGCGGTTACTGAGAAATCCCAGTTGGAAAAAAAAATGTATATTAGCATAAAAAAATACACAAAATATATAAATTAACTATATCCCTCTAAATTTTAAATATACATTAGTAATTACTTTAGTGAAACAAAAATAAATAAAATCCAACACCCCAAAATATGTTTATTAACTGTATACGTACCCAAAATGTATTATATGAAAAGAGTAAAAATAAAATGGTCTTGTTACAAAAAACCTACCAACTTACTGTTTTCTGACTCTGCCATCAATGCCACATCCAGTAAAAATCAAACTCACATCCATGTTGTGTTTTTGTTAAGATGCCTCTTACAAAATTTGAACGCTCGAGTTTAGGTAAAAGACGGCAATCTTATGTATGTGTGCGAAGCTATCCACACATGCACAATACAAACAGTGTAACGCGAGTGTCGAGCCGGTCTAAACAATCTTGATCCGTTAGAATTATAATGCGGTATTTAGATATTTATGAAAATACTTATTTTATTTATCCAGTCTAATAAAGATTTCTAGACTAATAAAAAAAAAATACAACTATATGTTATGTAAAGTATACAATAAAAAATTAAAACAATTACATATTGGTGCCGATTCTGTTGTACACCGAACTAAACTAACAAAACTATCTCTAAAATTGCTTACTTTTAGCTATGAGAATTGTTACGCTATTCTGCAAGAAATAATCTCTTTTAAAAATTATTTTGACACGACTAAAATCAAATTTGACAATCGCGACTCAACGTGGTATTTTTAGGGTTCCATTGCCAAATGGCAAAAACGGAACCCTTATAGATTCGTCATGTCTGTCTGTCTGTCTGTCCGTATGTCACAGCCACTTTTCTCCGAAACTATAAGAGCATGCTGTTGAAACTTGGTAAGAAGATGTATTCTGTGAACTGCATTAAGATTTTTACACTAAAATAGAAAAAAAAAACAGTAAATTTTTGGGTTCCCCATACTTAGAACTGAAACTCAAAAAAAAATTTTAATCAAACACATACGTGTGGGGTAAAATGGTATTGAAGTTTCTAATATATATTTTTTTTTTCTAAACTGAATAGTTTGCGTGAGAAACACTTCCAAAGTGGTGAAATGTGTGTCCTCCCCCCGGTAACTTCTAAAATAAGAGAATGATAAAACTAAAAAAAATATATGATGTACATTACCATGTAAACTTCCACCAAAAATTGGTTTGAACGAGATCTAGTAAGTATTTTTTTTAATACGTCATAAATCGTAAACCGCAATTTACCTTTCATTCAATCAACTCAAATATAAAAATTAAAAAAAAAACATTTAATTTCATAAACATAAACCTTATGCATAAACCGAGAATACATACAGGTTTGTACGAAAACCTCGGTGCGCGAGTCCGACTCGCACTTGGCCGGTTTTTTTTCTTTTGGCTTCGCAACTTAGTACTTGTGCGCTACGCAATGAACTTGCTGAGATACGAAGGCGCGCGCAAGGGGGCATCCTGGACGTGTTTTATATGGAATTTTTCATTTTTGTTTGAAAAAAAAAAATATTACCCACGTGTTGAGATTTATATGTATGGGGTTTTATAAGGGGGGTCGAAAATTTCATTATTTTTGCGATAGGACACGCCATTTTCGAGATAAAAGCAAAAGAAAAAAAAATACAGTACTGTTTTTGCACGTGAGGCGAGGCGTTGCCGTTGGTGTGAATTTTTGTTCATGACCACTAGTTTTACTCCACACCTTTTTAATCGCGATTAAAAATAGTCAGATTTAGTTAAAATAAATTATTTTAGTCAAAATTTTTCTACAATCTATTAAAATAATGCTTTACTTGATAAATAACGAAACTCTTATTCAAAAAAAAAAATGCGAACACTAGTAAAATGTTGTAGTCGTAGTATATTTTTGCCTTCACGATACAAGTACCCATAAACTCTCAGTTTATAGCGGTTTATAGCGGGAAAAATTGACACAGATCCTACCCCGTTGGGCGCTTGCGCCGTACTAAACGCTGCCCGCTTGTGCATCGTAATTTATTCTAATTTAGAGTGATTTCAAAAACGATATTATGTCTAATTAAATAAACAGATTTAAATAAAACTTGAGAATTCGATTTGGTATAGAGCATACTTTATATTGACATGAATTTTTTAATGTAATTATGCTTTATTCAAACCAAAAAAACGCGATAAACTAGCGAATAAATCGTAAAAATTGCCATAAGACTTTATTTTTTTTACTAATTAATGTTATTAAAAATCAATATTCTTGTACTAAATGTAACAACTAGATTATATGTCTGTTGTTCTGTGTATTTTTTTTACTCAAATTTCTACATATTAATGATAGAAATAGGAGTCTGAAATTGACCCTGCGCTGATTTTTACGATAACTAGTTGTGGGAGATTAATTACTACAAAGTAAACAAATAAGTTTTTGTAAATGTTCTACTAAAAGTGACAAAACAAAAGATTGATCTATTTTTTACATGTATTCGTCAATGCCAGAGTATTTATAATGATGAGATGAGAGGTAAAAAAGGCGACTAAAATCTTAGATATTCGCGCAAAAATGTAAAACGGCTCTTAAGTTACGATCGAGTTGTTATCTGTTTACCCACATTATTTCATTTTGTTTTCTATTTTGTTTTGTTTTGTTATTTTATAAACGTACATCTGTGCGCTCTAATATTAATCTTAGTTTTAAATATTGTTTCTCAGTAAGTGAATTTGTACTGCAATTCTTTATGAGAAATAAAGTTGTTCTAAACCGAAAACCGAAAAACTCAATAACAATTTGCCTGATCTGAACTCGAACCACGAAATGACCTTATGTTCAGCAGTAGCATTTGCGACCTCTAGACCAATGAGTCATTCCAATCCCATAAATTCCCATTCGTATGACAAGCTAATCATTCTGTATATTTATTTTTCAGGTAATCGTTTCGCTCGCCTCCAAGTGAAGGTCGGGCTGGCTTGGCTGTTGCGTCGCTTCACTTTAGTTGAACAACAGAACTGCACTCCAACCTTTGATAAAAGCCCATTCGGTCTGCGAAGCCCTTCTGCTCTTTACGAATTAAGGTTAAGAGATATTTAGGGCCAGATTCAATTTTGCAATTTTACTAGTAGCCTGTAGTTTTTGTCATATTTTGAAGAACTTTGTATGTGCTATGTAAACATTTCTCATGTGATAATCCAGGTCATTATTGTTGTGTGCCATTTCATCCAAAACAGTTCAGCCGCTAGAGAGAGGTTGAGTAACATCCATACTTTTACATTTTAAATACATATTAATATGAAAATCAGGGAACAATGGTGACCCAGTGGTTTCAGCCCCGACTTACCGAGTTGCAAGGTCGTAGGTTCTTACCCAGGTATGCACTTTACTTTGTGTTTTCATTTCATCACCACTACTCTCAAAACGGTGAAGAAAAATATCGTGAGGAAACCAACAATTCGACGGTCCCTATTAACAATGTCGGTTATGCATTTTTACCAATATTCACTTTTTTATATAAATCGATGATCCCTATTAACAATGTCGGTTCCAAAAAAATAGAAGAACAGAACAATAAAAACAAACACAACACAGAACAATAACAAACAAGAACAGAACAAAGAACAACAAAGAAACAGAACAAACAAACAAGAACAACAGAACAGAACAAAGATCAACACACAAACAACAGTTCAAAGTTTGTTTTGGTGATTAAAAAAAATATAAGACTGGCACTGATCGTTTTATGTATTGTTAAAAACTGAATATTGGTAAAAATGCATAACCGATATTGTTAATAGGGACCATCGAATTCAAAGACATGTGACATCCACTAATCCACACGTGGCCCGCGTGGTGGATTATAGCCCACCCCCTACTAAGAAGATGGCTGTGTCCCAGCAGCCGAAACATTAATATCATTGTCATAGATTTAGTTAAGTGATCGATATAGACTTTCGTGTTAACGCAGTTTTCTTTTGTGATTGTGATTTTAAAACCAAAATATTTTGATGTACAGTAGGTATGTTTTATTGATATCTCTACAGATTTAAGTCATTAGATATTTAATTAAATCAAGACTTATAATAACCTATGAAGCAATCCTTTTGAGATGTAACGTTGTAATGTTTTTTTATTATTTACTAGCTTCTATCCGCGACTTCGTCTGTGTCAATCTTTTGCTGCCCTGACCTTTCCCGTTGCATCGAATTGCCTGGCAGTTTTCGTCCATTTTTCATTGCTGCTCCGCATCTTTTGATTGTTGCGTAATTTTATATAACCTATAGCCTTCCGCAATAAATAGGCTATTCAACATAAAAATAATTTTCCAATTCGGATCAGGACTTTCGAGATTACCGCGTTCTACTAAACAAACAAACAAACTCTTCAGCTTTATAAAATTAGTATAGATATTTTAAGAAACAAGTACTTAATGACTTAAATATGTTAGTAACAATATTTCTTATCACCTATGTTAATGAACTCAATCTACACACTTAATCTACCACCATATAGTTAAATGCGAATCACTGCTACGAGCTCAACACCGAAGTCGACAGTTTGCAGGAGATTCATACAGAACCAGTGCAGCCTGCTCGCGATACGTCATCATCATCATCATCATCATCATCATAAAAATTTCAGCTGAAAGACGTCCACTGCTGGACATAGGCCTCCCCCAAGCTCTGCCACTTCGACCGGTTTTATATTTCCTGCATCCAGAGGGCTATGCTTGGAGTTTCCCTTCGCGATCGAATCAGAAATGAAGAGATCCGTAGTAGCACAAAGGTAACCAACATAGCCCCAATAATTGCTAAACTGAAGTGACAGTGGGCTGGGCACATTGGTCGCAGAACAGATGGCCGTTGGGGCCGAAAGGTTCTGGAGAGGTGACCGCGTACCGGTAGGCGTAGAGTTGGAAAGCCTACCACAAAGTAGAATGAAGAGAGGAATCTGCTCGCGATACACCACAGAATAATGTTGTTATAGTACAATTATTTTTGTTATTTCTGTCTGTGTATAATTTAGCTATTTGTTTTAAATCAAAATTTATAAATTGGGCTCCGTGTTGGGCTAAATTGTTTTTACGAAATAATTCTTCATAGTTACGGTTTTTATAAGAGATAAGTAACCAGGGTCGTCGGAAATATTTGAAGTTTAGTAAGAAAGCAGTTGATGTTTTCAAATAAAATTTAAGTTAATCTTTCAATCATTACAATCATTGAAAATTTAATTATTTATCTGTTTTGGTGACATGTCCATCTAGCCTTAACCAAACTTGGAAATAAAATATATTTCTTATTCTATCTCAATTGTGACAGCACCATTTTTGATGTCGGTATTTAGATTTAAGTTAAGATTCAGTTGATGTATAATGAATATTTTGTGTTTTTAATACTGTTTTTTATTAAATAATCTGAACTTTTTGTTTTCGTCTTTTTTATTTCACTCCTATAGATTTTGTTCATAGCGGTCTTCTTGAAAATACTAAACAAACATTAACCTTAGGTAAGTACAGAGTTTACCACGCAACTAGCATATACCTACACACATCGAAAAAGTTTGCGATCACTTTGAAAAATCAAAATCTTTTTTGTTACGGTAGATTATATTATGATTTTTTTCTTTTTTTTAGATTTTTTATTTAAAAATATAGATTTAGAATATAAAACAATAAAACAGTCCAATTATTTTTCCATATAAAAAGGCTTTCAGTCCTAGCTTACGCTCATTCAGAAATTTGATTTAGTCAATTTTAAGTGATTTAAAATACTTTTTCGCGAAAAGTTGTGATTGACAAATGCCAAGAAGATTATCAGAAGTTTACGAGCAAGAATAGTAACTTTAGGGGAAGAAGGATACACCACGAGAGAAATGGTACGCAGAGTTTCTATATCCCAATCCTGTGTCGTAACCACGTTGCAGAGGTACCACGGGATGGGTAATTTTGCTGACCGACCCCGCAGTGGTCGCGCAACTGTTTTGACTGCCCAAAAGCGGTGACCGTCAGGATAGCTGGACCAAACGAGATATGTACATTCTCATGTACATGGTCTCCCATGTACACTGTTCAGTACCTATTTGCTACCTATAATAAAATATTTTCTACCTTTGCGGCAAGAAATATATCAAAGAAATAAAGTGGTCATCCATTCTGACGTCATGTTGGCTGACCACATCCAAGTTCTCATAGTTTTAGCGTTGTACTGACCGCGTTGTTAATGTAAATATTTACTACCTATTTACTACGTTAACATATATTTTTTACACAATTTTAAGAAGCTCCTTTTTATAGTCATTAATAAAAGTGATGAAATCAAAATTAAAACGCTTATAATATTAGTGATTAAAACGCCTGTTTATCAATTATTTACGTCTTTTCGTCGTATAATTGCTAACACTTGTTTCTGCAGGCGCTTAGTGGCTTATGAACAACTTGCATTACCAGCAGTTATGTATATGCAGCGGCTAGATCAGTTGTATATAGGCGTGAGTACAGGGTGGAAGGCCCTTTGTCCTCCACTTAGACAAGGAGCGATCCTCCGACCGAGTATTGTGTCCGATAAGCTATTGCTCTTCAAGTCGGTATGTTATCTATACTCTATGCGCGCAGATAACTTTGCTTGTGCGATGCAGGTTTTGACTTGCTGACTACCGCCACAGTTGTTATAACGACTTTGCAAAGTGGTAATAAGCGTGACTGCAGAGCATAATATGATAACATAGCAGTCATTTGATTGCGTTAATGTATTTTGCCCCAGTGTTTTTAAAAGTTTTGAGCAATTAAGATGATCAAAAGAAAATAAAAGGTTTTTTTGATATGATTAGTTTTCGATACCGATATCCACGTGGATAAAATATTACGATATTATTAGCGAATATTGACCCTGTGTAGTGGTAGGAGCAGAGGGCAGGCGTGACTCTACCTAGGACCCCAGTTTATTGCAAAATTATTTGGTTAATTCCTTTCTTCATTCAATGATTGATTCAATGAGTGTCTCAATGATAAAAAATAAAATCAATGACACTGGATGGCTCACTGATTCAATTACAGTCGGAAGCCAATATTTTTTTCGAATCCACACCCATTTTTAACCCACGGTCATTTAGTGCATTTAACAGTGAATCTAAACGAGTATTATAAAGCTGAAGAGTTTGTTTGGTTGAACGCGGTAATCTCGGGAACTACTCAAAATCAAAATCAAAATCAAAAGTCATTTATTCAAACTAGGCTGAGAGTCAGCACTTTTTGAACGTCAAAGTCAAGACAGTCCCCCCAAAACGCCCGCCCTTCGACACTTCCCAGTGCTTTAGCTGGGAAGAAGAAGTGGCGGAACAAACTCCCCAGCAGCACAGCTGTCTGTTAAGTTAGAAGAACTTGATTCTATACAATATTGTGTAAGTAATTAATATTATAAAACAAAACATACATTATTCGCCATATGTCAGCTAGCACACGCCAATATACCACCAACAAAACACTGAAAACTAAACTCAAGCTGAAATAAATAATAAAACAAAATCGTAAACAGAACTTAAAACGTAAATAAAGCCTCCAGGCATAAAAGGCGTGCCCGCTTACATATTCAACGATGCAAATTGATACATACAGCTACAATAGTTAAACTAAAGACCTCCGGACCAAAATAAAATAACAGTTAATACAAGTAACAATAACAAAAACCATGGTCAGCAAGATGACCAGTCACCACAAGCAGCACCCGTTCACGAGCATAACGCAAAGGTCAGCCACTACCCCCCTCGCCATATTTGAGGGAAGGTGGTAACCCGACCCCCGACGATACCGCAAGCAGTGACATCTAAGGGAGCATGACGAACTTGCTGCCGGTTGGTGAGACAAGAACATTATGAACAGCTGACGAGGTCGCTAGCTAACTACATGTTACAATACAACTCATTTACAATAATTGTAATGAGTAGATTATGTCCACAATAAATGAAATTAAAAGAAAATAAAATAAATTAACAAAATCAGTGAAATAAAAAAACTATTATATGAACTACCCATATAAACTGTTGGTAGGAAAGCTAATTCTGGATTGAAAGAACATAAACATTGTCTTGATTTAATCACAGCGACCAGCTATTCTTATCGTTTAAGTAGTCGTTGATAGAATAGTATGCCTTTGAACAAAGGTTGGATTTTACTTTAGCTTTAAACTCATTAAACTGCAAATCTAGCAAAGCAGAGGGAAGCTTGTTATAAAAGGTAATACTGGTCCGAACTGAAAAATTCTGTTGGTTAGCGTGTGTTGGGTAGCCTATTTATTGAGGAAGGCTATATAACATCACGCTATGATCAAAAGGAGCGGAGCAGGAACGAAAAATGGCCGAAAACTGGCAGGCAATTCGATGCGACGGGAAGGGGAGCAAAAATTTGATGCGGACGAAGTCGCGAGCAGAAGCTAGTTGTTAATTTTTGCTATTTGTACTTGATTGACCATAAAACACTTCAAAACAGAAAACAAAATCAAAATCGCGAAATTCGAAAAATCACGATGAATATAGTGATAAAAACAGCGAAGTATGAATGTCGAATTTATTTTCTGTGCCTTGCCTTATTCTCAATACTTGTCTGAGGAGCAAAACAGGCACATTTATAATTTAAATATGTTAATTTATAATAGGACCAGTTGTCACAGTGACGCTATTTTATATTTTGATTGTAATCAATTTATTACTGATTACAAATTAACAAATTATACTATGTATTTGCCACCTAGTTGTAGGAGACAAATTGCTAATCTTTTAGCATACAATTTACACCGTGACACTGGTACTTGTAGGGTACCAGTGATTACTGTTAGTAGTGGTTCTAGCACCACTTTTGATACACCTAGTAGTTTAAACTATTAGGTGCGACAACAGGTAAGCCGCATATGTTGAATGTTGTTCATCAAAATATGCAGGGTTTGTCCGGCAAAGAACTAGAGTTAAGTTTATTCATAGAAAACCATGATGTTCACTTGTTACTGTTATGTGTGACTGAACACTGGTTGAAAGAACATGAAATAGTGTTTATGAATGATGATTTTTTTACTGTGCAAAGTGCATTTGTGAGGAAAAGTGCTATACGCGGTGGATCATTAGTTCTTGTTTCAAACAAGTTGAAATGTAAACAACGTTTAGATTTAGTTAATTTTTCAATCGAGCGCACTATTGAGTTGTCTTGTGTTGAACTAGAGCGTTACGTCATAATATGCGTCTATCGTCCACCCTCTGGGGATTTTACTCGTTTCGAGTCGGTCATGGAGGACTCACTCAATAAATTAAAATCAATTAATAAATGTATAATTTTATGTGGAGATTTTAATATTAATATTTTAGATGTTACTCCTTTAAGTATTAGACTACTGAATCTGTTTAAGTCATTTAATTTAATAAACTTGTTTTTCGAACCTACTAGGATCACAGCATCGTCTTCGACTTGTCTTGATAATATATTTAGTGATTGTGATGCCAATAATAAGTTAGTGTTAAGTGACTTAACGTCTGACCACTGTGGATTATTAGCCAGCTTCCCTTTGCCATTACAAAAAAAGCCGCATAAAATAGAATGCAGGCCCTATACAGTTAGTCGTTGCAACAAATTTAAAAATAATATTGCTCATAGGATTACACCATCTATAGTAGAACACGATAATCCTAATGAAATCTATGGAGCCCTTTTTGATATTGTGCAAAAAGAATACCAATCTACTTTCAAGACCAAAACTATTGGCATTAATAGCACCTCTGTTAGCTTCAACCAATGGGCTACTCCAGGTATTTATAAAAGTAGAGCGAGACTATACGAGTTATATGGTTTAAAAAAATATATATTTGATACTCCTTTTCTAGAGTACGTCAGAAATTATTCAAAGTTATTTAAAAAAATCTGTGCTTTCGCTAAATCTAAATTTTTAAGCGATACCATAAAAAAATCCAGTAATAAAATAAAAACCACTTGGAAAATTATTAACAATGAAACGGGTAAATCGGTTAAACAGGAAAAACAACTAGAGATTATGATTAACAACAAATTGGTAAATAAGGCTGCCGACGTAGCTGAGGCATTTAATGAGTTTTTTGCCAACATACCTATAACTACGACTTGCTCCTTAAATTCGTCCCCGTCTAAAGCTGAAAACCTATTGCATAGTAGTGTGCCCAGATGTAGTCGCTTATTTAGTTTTGAACATGTAACGCCTCGTGACGTGGTTAATATTTTTAATACACTTAAGTCAAAAAACACTGGAGATTACTGGGGCATCTCCATTAAACTGTTAAGTAATATAATAGACATCGTAGCCCCCTATCTAGCTGTAACTTTTAATAAATGTGTCGATTCAGGATCTTTTCCTGACCTCATGAAGAGTAGTAAAGTCATACCATTATTTAAAACAGGTAATAAAAATAACGTTGGCAATTTTAGGCCCATTTCTATCTTACCTGCATTTAGTAAAATATTTGAAAAGTTAATACTCAAGCAGTTACTAAGACATTTTAATTTAAATAGCCTCCTTCATAATGAGCAATATGGCTTTACAAAAGGTCGTTCGACAACAGATGCGGGTGTTGCTCTGCTAAAACACATTTTCAACGCATGGGAGAACTCGCAAAATGCTATCGGAGTTTTCTGTGATCTCTCCAAAGCTTTTGATTGCGTTCACCATGACACACTTTTGCGTAAACTGCGTCATTACGGTGTTCAAAACGAAGCTCTCAATGTCATAAGTTCTTATTTGCAAAATAGGCACCAATGTGTAGATATCAATGGTGTAAAATCTTCCGGGCTACTAGTTCAGTTAGGTGTACCTCAAGGCTCAATACTGGGTCCTTTCTTATTCTTAGTGTATATTAATGACTTGCCATTCTATTTAAAGAATATCTGTGACATTGTACTATTTGCTGATGATACCTCACTTATCTTTAAAATAGACAGGAATAGAAAAGATTTTGACGACGTGAATAATGCGCTCTCAATGGCCACGGATTGGTTTACTACAAATAACCTAGTTCTTAATGCTAAGAAAACGAAATGTATAAAGTTTGCCTTGCCGAATGTTAGAAACCTGGGACCTAATGTCGTTTTAAATAATGAGGTGCTTGAAACTGTTAACTCGGCAGTTTTTCTGGGCATAGCAGTAGACGCCAAACTTCAGTGGGGATCACATATATCGAGCCTAGCGGGAAGGCTCAGTTCGGCCGCCTACGCCGTAAGGAAAGTTAGACAGTACACGGACGTTGATACAGCTCGATTAGTCTATTTTAGTTATTTTCATAGCATAATGTCCTACGGCATTCTGCTGTGGGGCAAAGCCGCGGACATTCAAAATATTTTTGTTCTTCAAAAACGAGCTGTTCGAGCGATTTACCAACTAGGTGCTAGAGTTTCTCTGAGAGATTTGTTGAAAGATATTGGTGTTCTTACGGTGGCATCACAATTCATCTTCGCCAACATCTTATATATTAGGCAAAATATTCACTTGTACACTAAAAACAGTGATTTTCATAATATTAATACTAGAAATAAGGACAAACTACGAGCCCCCTTTCACCGGCTTCATAAGGTTCATAATTCTTTTGTTGGTCTTGGTATTACCTTTTATAACAAGCTTCCCTCTGCTTTGCTAGATTTGCAGTTTAATGAGTTTAAAGCTAAAGTAAAATCCAACCTTTGTTCAAAGGCATACTATTCTATCAACGACTACTTAAACGATAAGAATAGCTGGTCGCTGTGATTAAATCAAGACAATGTTTATGTTCTTTCAATCCAGAATTAGCTTTCCTACCGACAGTTTATATGGGTAGTTCATATAATAGTTTTTTTTATTTCACTGATTTTGTTAATTTATTTTATTTTCTTTTAATTTCATTTATTGTGGACATAATCTACTCATTACAATTATTGTAAATGAGTTGTATTGTAACATGTAGTTAGCTAGCGACCTCGTCAGCTGTTCATAATATTCTTGTCTCACCAACCGGCAGCAAGTTCGTCATGCTCCCTTAGATGTCACTGCTTGCGGTAGCGTCGGGTGTCGGGTTACCACCTTCCCTCAAATATGGCGAGGGGGGTAGTGGCTGACCTTTGCGTTATGCTCGTGAACGGGTGCTGCTTGTGGTGACTGGTCGTCTTGCTGACCATGGTTTTTGTTATTGTTACTTGTATTAACTGTTATTTTATTTTGGTCCGGAGGTCCTTAGTTTAACTATTGTAACTTCAACTTAGCTGTATGTATCAATTTGCATCGTTGAATATGTAAGCGGGTACGCCCTTTATGCCTGGAGGCTTTATTTACGTTTTAAGTTCTGTTTACGATTTTGTTTTATTATTTATTTCAGCTTGAATTTAGTTTTCAGTGTTTTGTTGGTGGTAAGGTAAAACACCCAATCTTCGACAAAGCACCATTGATCGACATTAAAAAAGTATACTAAAAAAAATAAGAGTAATATCTTATTTCTGAACGCAATTCAAACATAAACAAAATACGATGATTGTCCAGCTGTCATTGCGGATGACATTTCATACATTCGGCCATTTTGTAAAAAATGGCGTAGTCGAACGTTTCGACCGTCAGAGATCCCAAACGACAATCCAGTTTTATTAGTGAAATCACTAAGGAGGTGAGTAAGATTTATTGCCCATAACTTTTAATTGTTAAGCTTTATCGAAAATGTAAATAATTTTTTTAAATTAGGACACGAATAGTCTACTTTCTAATAAACTTTTTCAAGGGTGAGGTTATAATACAATGTCAAAACACGCCTGTCGATAATTGGAATTTTTTCTTCGGTTGTTCCTATCTTCGACAAATGTCGAAACGTTTTTTGTTGTTATGTTGTGCATCTTATTTTATTATTTAGCTAAGTTTTATCAGCACTCTAAAAATATAGTTCTTTCATTTAAATCGTCAAACTACTTCTAATGATCGACAGCCGTGTCGATGATTGGATATTTCATATGTTCTAGTTATCGACATTATATTTTTTTTGCAGAAATGGCGCCTAGAAAAAATTACACACCTCTTCAAATGACACAGGCGATAGATGCCGTCAAAAGAGGTGAAAAAATTTCAACTGCTGCAAAAAAGTATGGTGTGCCCCGGGTAACTTTGCATGATAAGATATCCGGTAGGACTCCAGAAGAATGTTCTATGGGCCCCAAAACTTATTTGTCAACGATGGAGGAGGCTATTTTAGAGAAATGGGTACTCGAAATGGCAGAGAAACATATTCCTGTTACTCGAGATGAATTACTCGACAGTGTTCAACGTATCATCATTGATCAGAAAAAAAAAACACCTTTTACTGACAATAGGCCGGGCAGAAAATGGTACAACCTGTTTCTGAACAGACATCCGACATTGTCTGAGAGAACGGCCCAAAATTTAACGACGGCTCGAGATGCCGTCACAGAAGAAGATATAAGATGCTGGTTCAAAGAAGTTAAATCATATTTACATGAAAAAAATCTCCAAGATGTAATAGAAGATCCAGCTAGAATATTTAATACCGACGAAAGCGCTTTTTTTTTGTCGCCTAAGGTCGGTAAAGTTCTTGCAAAAAAAGGTGACAAACATATTTACCAATCCTCCGGAGATGAAAAAGATAATTTAACTGTATTAATTACTGGAAATGCTGCTGGACAATTGGCACCTCCCATGGTAGTATTTGCATATGAGAGAATTCCGTCCACAATTTCATCTCACTTTCCCGAAGATTGGGCAATTGGACGTTCACAAAGCGGCTGGATGTGTGGCAGCACATTTTATGAATATATTGTGAACATTTTTAATCCATGGTTGTTACAGCAAAATATCCAAAAACCTGTTGTGTTCTATTTGGACGGTCACCGATCGCATTTGACCCTGCATTTGTCGAATTTTTGTGCTGACAATGGCATAGAAATCATTGCATTACACCCAAACAGCACGCACATTCTACAGCCAATGGACCTGGCTATATTCAGACCACTGAAAACATACTGGAGAAAAGCAGTACAGGACTGGAAACTACAACATTTAGGACAACTTTTAAAAAAAGAACATTTTGCCCCTGTCCTTAAGACAGCGTTGCAATCAATCACGGAAGATTCTATTAAGAATGGATTTCGCGCTGGTGGTTTGGTCCAGACTACATCGATCTAACTAAAATAAAATCTCGACAAAAACCGCAAGTTTCAACGGACCATACAATATTTTTTAATTACTTGGAAAAAGAAATAGTGGCAAAGTTGGGGACAGAAAAGTTGCAGTTTTTCAATGAACTCTTTTACAAAGGTCGAGATACGTTAAATTCCCGCTTAAATGAGGAAGACACCTCGCTATATATAATATGGGCTAGTAATAAACAGACAGTTGAAAGTTCAGATCACGTTAATGAACGATCTTCGATTCAAACTGAAGTTGACTTGATTGAAGCAGACATTTCCAATCAACCAGATAATTCAATCCCTTTAAATGATATCACAGCATTTAATAATTCTACTTCAGATATCTTGATAAACCTTACTGCCAGACAAGAATCAGAAGAAACTACTAATAACACATCAATTATTGACAAGCCAAGTTGCTTCAACATAACAGATTCAGTTTCAATAGCTTCAACATTTTGCGCTATAACTTCAGCGGACGCAGAATCCACAACTTCAAAAAAGACGACCAGACCCGAACCCAAAGAAATGTCCAATGACGAATCGATTGTCAATAAGCCAAGTTCTTCCGACCAATACTCTCTTCAGACAGCTTCAAATTCCTACACTTCAACAGACACAACATCTTCAAAAGAGACGATCACATCTGAATCCAAAGAAAAGTCCAATGAAGATCGGCCATGTTCATCGATCCAAACAAATGGTTCACTTCAGTTAGCTTCAACTTCTTCAATATGTATTCAAAGTGCTGCAGAAAAAACACCTTTAAAAGACAAGACAGTACCTAATTATACATCAAGATTTGTTCCAAATAAAGTGGGAAATACATATATTCCATCGCCATTCAAACGAAATTTATTTTGGCCCGGAGAAGATGATGACAAAAAAGGGAAAAAAAGAAGACTAAAAGAAAAAATTCCTTGTGCCATCACAAGCAAACCGTGGAGGGATTACCATGAAAGGAAAGAGGAACAAAAAAGAGAAATACAAAAACAAAAAGAAATTAAAGCCCAAGAAAGAGAAAAGAAAAGACAGTTAAAACAGAGAGAAATAGAAAATAGAAAACAAAAAAGACTAACAGTTAAAGAAAATAAGAAGACGATACGAAATAGGATACCAAACCCGAAACCAAATGACACATCTTCGGACAATACAGACACCGAAGTAAACTATGCAGAAAGTGAAGATAGCTACAACATGGAAATGGAAGAAGAAATAACAGATAGTGAAAAGGCAACAGAAAATAATGAAAAATCTGATAACTCGGAATTTGAAGATGTACCACTGAGCAAATTTTCTAAGCCAGCAAAAACATATTCTAGTGGAGATTATGTGATAATCAAATATGAAGGAGAATTTTTCCCAGGCGTAATTAAAAATGTTGATAGAAATAAATTTGAAATTAGCACTATGACCTTTTCAGTAGGTAACACGTTTAAATGGCCGGAAAAAGAAGATAAAATTTGGTACCATAAGTCTGACATAGTTAAGGCAATTTCCAAACCAGTGCTATGCAATAAAAGAGGTTTCTATACGATTCCAGAAATGAAAGAATATCAGCCTTTTGCAATGTAAGATATTGATTAATTTAATGTTCTTGAGAAAACGTTTTTTATTTTTCATTGTGTTTTTTTTTTTTGTAAGTAAGTATTAGAGTAAGGCAAAGAATCTGTGATTAAAAGCTGCCATATTATTGTTATCATAAAAAGTATTTAAGTTTTGTATGCCATTGAGAAGATCTCATTAAGTATTATTGATTAATAGTAAGTAAGTAGGAACTTAGTAACATAACTAACAAAGCTGTGATTAAAAGTTGCCATATTAAATAAGTATTTTAACTATTATAATAAGCCTTAACGGAATAATTTAAAAACATTTCCAAAATGTATTTAGTTTGAATGTATCATTAGTTAATTCAAGAGATGATACTACTGGTACTGATGCAACGATTTTTGAAAAAAGTATAAGTATTGTAACACCATAGCATTAAAAAGTTATTAATTACCTTGCCTACGCATTACATGTGACCCTGTTTGTTTATTTTATGCTAATTAAAACGATTAAAAGAATTAAAAAGACTTTTTTTTGGAATAGTATTGGGATTAGGTCGATATTTGGATGACGATAAATAGAACATGTCGATTACTAGATCACGATTATTAGAACATGTCGAATACTGGATGTCGATTTATGGAATTATGCTGTCGATAATTAGGCTAAAAAGAGCCTAAATCTATTTTGATTTATTTTTTTACTTATTGGTATCACACTTGTTTTTACATTAAAATAGTATAGAATGAACCCTAAAATGTTAACCAGTTCATTAAATTATCATGTATTATCATACAGAAATCAGATATTTAAAAAATGCTCGAATGCGTACGTTAAAGTGTCGATAATTGGGGGTCTTACCTTATATTGGCGTGTGCTAGCTGACATATGTGAATAATGTATGTTTTGTTTTATAATATTAATTACTTACACAGTATTGTGTAGAATCAAGTTCTTCTAACTTAACAGACAGCTGTGCTGCTGGGGAGTTTGTTCCGCCACTTCTTCTTCCCAGCTAAAGCACTAGGAAGTGTCGAAGGGCGGGCGTTTTGGGGGGACTGTCTTGTGTAACTTTGACGTTCAAAAAGTGCTGACTCTCAGCCTAGTTTGAATAAATGACTTTTGTTTTTTTTTTTTTTTTTAAAGAAAGGATAACAATAATTTTCTATCTACGTTATCTCAACATATCAGTAAACGATTAAGATAACTCATAAATTGTTTTGAAACACTGTTTTATCTTTATCTAGTGTAGGTAGATTACAATACTATATCTATACTTCTATACTATATCTATACTAATATTATAAAGCTGAAGAGTTTGTTTGTTTGAACGCGGTAATCTCAAGAAGTACTGGTCCGAATTGAAAAAATATTTTTGTGTTGGGTAGCGTATTTCTTGAGTAAGGCTATAGGCTATATAACATTAAGCTACAATCAAAAGGAGCCGTGCAGCAATGAAAAATGTTCAAAAACTGGCAGGCAATTCCATGCGAAGGGAAGGGTCAGGGGAGCAAAAATTTGACGCGGACGAAGTCGCGAGCAGAAGCTAGTAATATTATATATTTGAAAATTTATTTGGTATATAATAATTAGTTATTTATTTTTACTATAAAAACTTTTTAACAAAAAATTAAACCGCCGAAAAAACTGAAAAGCAAAAAATTATAGACCATAAAATTTTGAGTCAGCGCTTTGAGTGATCTTTGTTCATTGATTTTTCAGCACCGACTCAAAATTTTAAGGTTTATTATTTTTTGCTTTTCAGTTTTTTCGGCGGTTTAATTTTTTGTTAAAAAGTTTTTATTTTAAATTTTTTTGTAGTTTGAATGTATTAATAATAATTGGCAAGGTATGCCCCACCCAATGAAAAGAGAATTATCCAAATCGGACTACTCTGTGTAAAGTTATGCGTGGTTATACATTACAATCAGTGAGTGAACAATCAATCATTCGGCATCCCCTATGTTCTGACCCTTTTTTTTTTTTTTTTTTTCAGGATGGGAAATCATCAAATGACTTCTCCCGCTCTGGGCGGAGCGGGAGGGCTTGTCAGACTTTTACTGACTAAAACCCACCCGTGTTCCATCAGTTGCCCATGTGCCAGGGTCACGGTATCTCTTTCGAACAATCACGCGACCCCGGCAGGCATCGGTCCTAGTAGACCCCTACACTGCTGCTGACATCTCTTTGAGGCGCGCGTGGAACACTGCGCGCCGTCGACCCGAGCCTGGTCCTTACCGGGCGGCGAGCTACCCATTGCTCGCCACCCGCAAGCTCGCGCCTACGGTGGCCGGGAGTCCGCTATTGACTCCCGACGCCCGGGGCGTCTCCTCCTGCGGCGGCTAGGGACGTGAGGGCGCAGAGACTGCCACTCCCTCACGCGCCCCGCCTCCTCCTTCGCGAGCATTACTGCTTCGCAGAAGGAGGTGACGGCTTCCCATTCCCTCTCGCTCCGTACCATGGCTCGCACCAGGGCCGGACGCGAGAGGTCGCCGCCGCCGATCGCCTCCACGAGGACACGGTGGTGCCCCGCCCAGGCAGGGCACACCTCCACCGTATGCTCCACCGTGTCCTCCAGACGATCCTCGCAATGGGAACACCCGGACGTATCCTCCCGCTTTATCCTGAACAGGAACCCACCGAAGCACCCATGCCCGGTGAGAACCTGCGTCAGGCGGAAGGTGAGGACGCCGTGACGCCTCTCTATCCACTCCTCAAAGAGGGGACTTACCGCCGCAATTGTGGCGTGCCCAGCACTGGGTTGCGACAATCGTACCCGCCATGTCGGCATGAGATCACACCGGAGCTCTGTCCGCCGTGCC
Source organism: Aporophyla lueneburgensis (assembly GCA_932294355.1). Lineage (NCBI taxonomy): Eukaryota > Metazoa > Arthropoda > Insecta > Lepidoptera > Noctuidae > Aporophyla > Aporophyla lueneburgensis. Next base: position 30,385,951 of record OW028737.1, on the reverse strand, counting down.
GCGATTTGTCGCGGCAGCGGAGTTTCGCCCCGGCGTTTCGCCTCCTCGCGCCACTCCCACATGTGCGCGAGGACCTTTGCCTGCAGAATGTTCCGACCCTTAGGGTTCGATTTTGTTTTCCAAATTTATATGGAACCACCTTGGGAGTATACCCTTTCCAATAAAAAACGGAATTATCACAATCGGACTACCATGTACAAAGTTATGCGTGATCATACATAAAAAAAAACATACGCGTCGAATTGATAACCTTCTCCTTTTTTTTCGTCGGTTAAGAAGTCACAAACATCAGGGTAACTTTGTGTAGTTCCTGCATAACAAGAACCATAATATACATATGTGTGTCACTCAATCACAAAGAAACGGCTGAACGGATTTGGATTACATTTGGCACCCTATCTGGGTGTTAAGTTATCTAAATGCGTTTATAACCTGGACAACATATAATAATATAATATCTTAGGACAACCAACACACCGTTATCTGATCCCAAACCAGGCAGAGCCTGTACTATGGCAACCAGACAACTGATAAATATACTTATATATTTCTAAATAAATACATATTATAGATAAATTACACCGAGATAAAGAACAAATGATTGTGCTCTATGGTCACATTTATCCTAGTTTTTAATGAGATAAGTACAAGAGCCGTGGTGGCCCAGTGACATTGTCCTCGACTTATGAGTTGTAGGTCGTGGGTTTGAACCTAGGCAGGTGCTTATACTTCGTTTAAATAAAATCATCACCCCTGCTCTCATAACGGTGAAAGAAACCTTCATGAGTAAACCGGCATGTCCGAGAACCAAAAAAACCGGTCAAGTGCGAGTCGGACTCGCGCACCGAGGGTTCCGTACAAACCTGTAGGTATTCACGGTTTATGCATAAGGCTTGTGTTTATGAAATTAAATGTTATTTTTTTAATTTTTATATTTGAGTTGATTGAATGAAAGGTAAATTGCGGTTTACGATTTATGACGTATAAAAAAAAACTACTTACTAGATCTTGTTCAAACCAATTTTCGTTGGAAGTTTATATAGCAATGTACATCATATATCTTTTTCAGTTTTATCATTCTCTTATTTTAGAAGTTACGGGGGGGGGACACATTTTACCACTTTGGGAGTGTCTCTCGCGCAAACTATACAGTTTAGAAATAACCCACACGTATGGGTATGATGAAAAAATTTTTTTTGAGTTTTAGTTCTATGTATGGGGAACCCCAAAATGTATTGTTTTTTTTCTATTTTTGTGTGACAATCGGTTTACAGAATACATCTACTTACCAAGTTTCAACAGCATAGCTCTTATAGTTTCGGAAAAAAATGGCTGTGACATACACAGACGGACAGACAGACATGACGAATCTATAAGGGTTCCGTTTTTTGCCATTTGGCAACGGAACCCTAAAAACCGAAGACATGTTTCATCTATCAACCCGCACTGAGCCCGCGTGGTAAGTTACGGCCCACGCCCTCTTAACGAAATAAGGCGTGCGTCCAACCAGTGGGAGTAAAAGAGTAATTTTTTTTACATGAAACGAAACTTATCTCAATTTGCATATTTTTTTAGATATCATACTATTGAACTAGGGTAGCTACTTATTACCAAAGTCTATTCAACATCCAAAATTGAAATAAGTGTCAAGAGAAATAATTGACCAAAACTTATCATCTTTTAAATCCTCTATTGGTCTTGATAGTATCTCCAGAATTGCACAATATTAACTAACATACAACTACTTAAAAACTAAAATCATTGTGACTATGTAACTTTATAAATAAATACCCTTGTTTACACTATTATCAATACTGATAAGGAAATTGTTTTGTAACCGTGTTATATCAATGAACTCTAAGCAAAACATCATGTCGAAACCTGTCGAGACTTTAATAACAAAAACATGGCTATTCTTTTGTTTATACTATGCGTAATGGTTGATAAAAAAGTGATAATGCATGAACGAATGATGACCTCGGATGTGTAGATATACCAAACTTGTTGCAACCTGTTGAGATATTTCAGAAACACATAGTCATCGTTGCTGTGCAGGATTGCACATTGCTTACATTCCATCTAAAGTAATCTTCTATACTAATACATATTATAAAGCTGAAGAGTTTGTTTGTTTGAACGTGCTGATCTCAGGAATTACTGGCCCGAATTGGAAAAATCTTTTTGTGATAGGTAGCCTATTTATTGAGGAAGGCTATAGACTATATAACATCACGCTAAAATTAAAAGAAGCGGAGCAGCAATGAAAAATGTTCGAAAACTGGCAGGCAATTCCATGCGACGGGAAGGGTCAGGGGAGCAAAAATTTGATGCGGACGAAGTCGCGGGCAGAGGCTAGTATTATATAGATGTGAAATTGTTTGTTTATAATATAGCTTGTTTAAAAGGTACCTAATCTTTGGAAGTACTGCTCTGATCACAAAAGGCTTTCATTGAAGGAACCTATTAGCCTACCTCCTACTAATATTATAAATGCAAAAGTTTTCATTTTCAGATGTTTTGATGTTTGTTACTTAATTACGCAAAAAATCCCACACAGATTTGGATGAAATAAGGCACACAAAGAGTTTATAGCTTAGATTAACATATATGATATTTTTTTCCTGGTAGTACCTTCCAGTGGTAAAAGTTCCGACCTCCACGTGGACAAAGCCCGTTGAAAAAGCTAGTGTTTTATAAATGTCAAAATACGCGAACGAAGCTAGTTCTTAATAACAATCTATTCGAGATAGTATTTTGATATATCCTACCTATTATACTGTTGTCACTAGTAGACTATATACTCCTCATAACTAAATTGAGGCTCTTTTGTCCTAACCCTTTAACCTTTTATTTGGATAAATACCTTCCTCTTTTCTGTTGACAAAAAGGAGAAAGTTCTGAAATCGACAGGCAGGATTTTTTTGTGTAGGCATCATTAACTGCTCCAGTACTGAGATTGTCTAAAGTTCAACTGCAATGAATTTAAAATTAGAACAGTGCTAACATTTTGGTGATAGAAGGAAAAGGCTTTTCTATGATGCCATTTATTAACTACATAAGTATGGATTCCTTTTCTTCTCTTTCATAGGGTGTAAATTACGAAATGCTTGTACTCTAAACTTCTGCAATGTACCATAAGATTACCTACGGGAGCCTGGAGTTTCGTAACACAGGGTTTCTCTAGTACGGACTGCAGTCTCTCGCAAAGGAGCTATTGTTCACATTTACTGCTGATGACTAGTCCTAACATATTTCAACCTTTGTGTAGAGAGAAATAAATTTGTATTATATAGTATTTATGAATCAGTTTAAAGGATAAAGACGAGATGCAAAGAGCGCACTTAGTGAACTCAGTAATTGGAAACTACAAACCATAATAATATTTACGTAAGTACCTAATAATGATATATTTCTATTTCCACACGACCCAAAAACTCTGAAGAGAAACCTGGGCGTATGCTTTAATTAATTAAATAAGTAACCATAATTCTAAACTAAATCCTAAAGTCTTTCAAACAATAATTTTGTGTAACTTGTCGTAACTTCTGGAATATGGCGTCTTATTACTAGATTAGCTGTTTTCAATTAAGTAGTTCAAAACTGGGTTTTACTAGGGAAAATTTTCTCAAAATCTTCTAGTCTTCATTTACGTGAAGTTAGTAACACTTATTTATCTGTTTTGGAGTGCAATCAAGCATAATGGTCTACCTGCATGCGTTGAGCAGACGAACAACAAAGAAATAAAAATAAAGATAAACTAACAGATTGTAGAAAGATTTCTATGGTGCGATATCAAAAATTAATCAAAGAATTGCCACTTTTGTCTGAGTTTAAAAAAGTCTATTAGTAATTTTAGGACTAGTTTTACAATTTCTTTAAATTAAAGGTTTAAGGTTTATTTTTTTTTATCAAAAATCCAGTTTGCTTTGCTCTTTAAGGTAGGCCTCACCCAGGATATTCCATAGCCCACGGGCGTAAGATTTTCGAAAGTCGAAAGTGTCTTTTGAAAGAGGAAAAAAGGAAGGCTGCTTTGTTTAGAAAGATATAGGTATAGGGTATAGGTATATGTCTATTCTACGTAGAGGAGAGATATTAGTGAAATGGTAGTATGAATACAGATGATAAGCGATCATTACTGCTGCGTTTACCAATCTGGAGATCATTACAAGTGCGTTTACAAATCTGGAGACCACTGCACCTGTATCATTGTGTTAGACAGAACTTCGATGAGTTAGACATGGGAACGCAAAGTGTTGACTTTCAGGATTTATATGCTGGCCAAGAGGTTTTCCCGCTGCACAAGAGAGGTAAGGATTTTGTTATTTAAACCAAATTATCAGACGTTTTACTCCAGCAGCCCTTGGACCGCATATACGCAAAGGGCTGGATGTCAATGCTTTTTTTTTTCTGTATGGGAAATTATCAAATGACTTCTCCCGCTCTGGGCGGAGCGGGAGGGCGTGTCAGACTTTTACTGACTAAAATCCACCCGTGTTCCATCAGTTGCCCATGTGCCAGGGTCAGGGTATCTCTTTCGAACAATCACCCGACCCCGGCAAACAATCACGTGACTCCGGCATGATTCGAGCGGGTTCAATACAATATATTATTCAGGATGCTACTGAGACGCCCTCAATTGCGTATTGTAGCCGCCATGTTCTTGGAGGCACGCACAGAAAGTTTTGCGGCAATTTTACACGAAAAAGCGGCGTCTCTGCTGCACAAAGTGCGTCTGAGTAGCAACAGCATCCTGAATGTAATTCTGGACAGGTATGACTGTCAGTTTCTCAAACCATCTCTGCAGTTATGTGTATACTAACACAGTTTTCGGTATATTTTTTTTTCTAACAGAATGGATCATGTCGTCTAAATAAAAATAATTTAAATGACATAGACATTTCCTTACCTACTGTAAAATATTCTAAACTCCCTCAATTTTTTACTGCATTTAAAACGTCACAACCGGATCAACGAATACGTCAGTCCATCAGTCGGATCTTCATGATCCGGGTATGCACAGTGTCACCGGTTCAAAGGATTACCAGGGTAACGCAGCGGATATAGGATTACATGTGGAGTGATGAGATTACTGGGGAATGTTCGTCGTTTCTATCGCGAGAAGTTATTTTGGCGTAGTGCGTTGGGATAAGTATAAAGTTGACTGACATATTGGTGTACGTAAGAATACATGATATGCATTGATACAGGATTGTGAGGATGTGAAAGCTAAGCTACGGAACTATGTGACCGTTTCCATTAATGCTAAGCTGTGTAGCGGAGCGAGAAAGATGCGCTAAGATGTCCAAGCCGAGCTATGCAATGCATAAACAGTAGAGAAGGCCTGCCTTCTCTACTGTTTATGCATTGCATAGCTCATTGCTCACCTCACCGCAACCGCGCTACCTGTAGCGCGGTTGCGGTGAGGTGAGAGAAGAGACGCTCACACATACATAGCACGCATTCTTTCATAAAAATACATAGCAAAGTTGATCCCGTGTCCACCAGTATTTAGGCTTTGTAGACAAATGAATATGACTGGTGGATATCAAGCACATCCATAGCAAAGTCATCATCAACATCATTTCAGCCGAAAGACGTCCACAACTGGACATATGCCTCCCTCAAAAAAATGGGAGGTTGCCATAATCGCCATGTCTGGCAGGCGGATTGCCCATCGCAGAATAGTGGTAAAATACACGGAGAACGCTGCTGCCCATTCTCTAGTAAGTCCCTTAGTCGCCTTATGTCACCCACGGGAAGAAATAGGATGGCGCTATTATTTACGTCTGGCACCACACGGCTGAAAATTTATAAGATAGTTATAACAAAAACCAGTCTTTTCGTTCCGGAAAACGGTTCTCCAAAAAGGCTGGATCGACTAAACTTTCACTGGCAGATAGCAGACGTTATAAGCATGGGTAACTTTTTATCCCGGTACCACTTTCCCGTGGAATAATTACCGATATCCAGGCGGGCAAAGCCGCAGACAGAACGTAGTATAAAATATGATAAAGATTTATATGATTTCATTAAGAAAATCACGCGTGGAATAGGTACTGAATAAATCTTTTATTTGGGAGCAGTGGTGGCCCAGCGGTATCGTCCACGACTTACGAGTTGTAGGTAGGTCGTGGGTTCCAAAGAGATACCGTAACCCTGGCCCATGTGCAACGAAGGAACACGGGTGGTTATTAATTAGTCAGTAAAAGTCTGACACGCCCTTCCACTCCGCCCAGTGTGGGAGAAGTCATTTGATGATTTCCCATCCAAAAAAAAAAAGCCTATCACAGAGGCCACGCTCGCCCCGCTGCACGCTGCCTGGTATGACTGTTAGCGCGCCGTTATAACAGATAATACCTCGAAGAAGTTGTTTTGTGAGTCAACTTTATCGATTATACGTATTTTGCGAAATGTAGGCTGTTCCGGACAGTTTAAATTAGTTACTTTATGCGCCTACGTTTCTAAACGTCTTGACACTTCTTGGATTTGGCGCTTGAAAAAGGGAGCACGTCGCCGTGTTGAATCTCGCGATCTTTTGTAAATTAATCCCTTAGAACCGGTCGTTTTGGTGGACAAAAGGTCATGACCCAATTGTATTGATTGTAAATAAGCCCCCCTTGACGTAATAATACGGGTTTTGTTTGTTGGAAATACCTGTGTTAGTTTGAAGGTTAAGTGAAAGTGACGCTATTGGAACCGCATGCTGTGATCGCCTCCAGCCTTGTTGCAGCGGATGGTAACCTGGAAAACACATTTACAATGTCACTACACGATACACATACACTCACTTACATACATAACTCCAGGTAGGCACCAGAGCAGGTGTTCTTCTACCACAGGTAAGTTCTTTTGTTGTATAGTAATTGTTTGTACTTGTATTGTTCTGCTCCGCGTACGGCGGACTAGTTTCGCTAGCCACTTCTTGTCTCCTGGACCCCACCATCATAACTTCCACTGCGCTATTGAAATGCTATTGTAGGGGGCCTGGCAGCGAACATAGGCAACTGCCGAAATATACTTATCACAATTTACTTCTAACCATATCCAAAATATTCGTGTAAAGAAAGCTTACTAAACACAATTAGTTGGAGTCGGTATCCAGTCATGTTTCTAACCTGATTCAGCTGACTAACAGTACATGCAGCGATTGCCTATCTGACCTTTCCAACCCAGTCACTAGGTACCTTTTTTTTCGATGGGAATCATCAAATGACTTCTCCCGCTATGGGCGAAGTGGGAGGGCGTGTCAGACTTTTACTGACTAAAACCCACCCGTGTTCCTTCAGTTGCCCATATGCCAGGGCCACGGTAACTCTTTCGAACGAATCTCGCGACCCTGGCAGGCATCGATCCTAGCAGACCCCTTCAGTATTGCTGACATCTCTTTGAGGCGCGTGTGGAACAATACGCGCCGTCGTCGACCCGAGCCTGGTCCTTACCGGGCGGTTAGCTGCCCATAGCTCGCGCCTACCGTGGCCGGGAGTCCGCTATCAACTCCCGACGCCCGGGGCGTCTCCTCCTGCGACGGCTAGGGACGTGAGGGTGCAGAGACTGCCACTCCCGCACTCGCCACGCCTCCTCCTTTGCGAGCATTACTGCTTCGCAGAAGGAGACGACGGCTTCCCATGCCCTCTCACTCCGCACCATGGCTCGTACCAGGGCCGGTTGCCAGTGGTCACCGCCGCCGATCGCCTCCACGAAGACACGGTGGTGCTCCGCCCAGGCAGGGCACACCACCACCGTATGCTCCACCGTGTCCTCCAGATGACCCTCGCAATGGAAACACCCGGGCGTTTCCTCCCGCTTTATCCTGAACAGGAACCCACCAAAGCACCCATGCCCGGTGAGAAACTGCGTCAGGCGAAAGGTAAAGGACGCCGTGGAGCCTCTCTATCCACTCCTCAAAGAACTAGGTAGCTCTTGGTAAGTCTGGTTGTCAGACTTTCGGGTTTCTGATGACGAATGACTGTCAAAGACAAATTACTGCCGGGACAGACGGCTTTACGTGCTTTCCGAGGCACGGTGGGGTCTTAATATGTAAAGAGTCACCCATCCACAGACCAACCGTGGCAAGCTTAGCTTAACGTAATCATTTGACCCACGCAGCTGCTATTTCTTAGCCAGAAGCCCCGATAAATTATTCAATAATACTAGACTTAAAAAACATCCTTGCAAAACATCGCACAAAGTTCGTCAACCTCACAACCATACCAATAACATTGTGAACGGATACAAAAACAAAACGTAAACGCGACTACGACTCCCATCCCCAACCACATTATCATACCGCTAATAGCCAATACAATATCGATTGTGTTGACGCTCCAAAAAAATAGAACTGTTCAATATACTTTAATGAAATCGAATCGATATTCGCATACAGTTTAATACGTCTATAGATTCAAATAAAAACTCCGCAAGATTGACAAGGTCGATGTTTTATGTGTTTACGTAGACTTACTTTAAGTTTGCCTAAGGGTTTTGGTAGATTGAACTATCTAAAACTTATGATGGGGTTTGAATTGAGATGGTTTATTGCCTTTAATCTTAGTTAGTGGCAAGATCGGTAGACTAGTATTATATAGAGATATTTTTGGAACGTGGTTCTTTAACGTAGCTTACGGTAGGTGTAAAATTTTAGAAATCGTCACGTAATGAAAATGTATCACGTAGTGAAAAACCGTTATTCTTCTCCATGTGACTTTTTATTTTAAACAAGCATTTGACAGCGGTTTCACCCGCATAATATACATATAAACCTTCCTCTTGAATCACTCTATCTATTGCTGAAACTCATTCATTTTATACTATGTAAAGAAGATAATAGAAATAGACAGAAAAAGAAAGAGATAGTTTTCATGGTTTTTGAGGGTGCTGAAGCTAAATTTATCATATAAAGGTCAAAATGAAAATTTAAGAAAGCGGCTGCAATATTTAAAAAAAAATCTCAGGTTTTCCAGGTTGCTGAAGCCGATAGTGAGGTCAAATAAAGTGTGAGTTTTTATAAACAGAGTTTTTTACTCTTCAATTTCGAATGTAACGTCAGTACGTTACATTCGAAATTGAAGAGTAAAAAACTTCGTTCCTGAGAGGGTCCCCCGACCCCTGATGTTTCCTTTTATTTCATTTAGTCTTATCTGTTCTAATAACCGTAGCAAGCTAAACGCATCTACGCAAAACAAATCACTAAACACCTATCGCCGAATTCATTTAGAACATCTCTTATAATCTTTGTTATCTTTAAACGATTGAGAGAAATAGAACGATGTGTGAAATACGACATATTTAGCGCTAATGGCATTTAATGAACGATTTACGCAGAAATCTCTTTTAAAACTATTTCCTTAATAGTAGCCCCCATACGTAGATATTTCTCAAGTAGCGCAGGTGATTAGCTTTCTAAGTTATTGACCTATTAAAACATAAACACATCACAAAATAGGGTCGCACTCGAAAACGTCGTAATTAACTGTTCAAAGCAAACAGTGGGCGTTCCACAAATTAATCAAGATCGTATCTCTAAGGTCCAAGTCTCCACATATTAGGTTACTGTGTGCCACCGTGTGTGAAATTGTAAATTTCCAGAAAAACACTGGGAACTTGGCTAGCGGACCGAATTTGTGCGCGATACTTTTTGGCTGGTAGCCACAAATGGAATGACAGACGGCTGTATGTTTATCTGGGTGTCGCAGGGGCAATGCTTCACAGAGTCGAACGCTTGTGCAAAATCTATCGCGACTTGAAGGAGTTTTATTGCTTTGATATGTTTGTCTTGAAGAACTCCAAGTTCTTCAGGTGGATTTGATAGCGACTGCAATGGACTTGCGTGGGCGTGAGTTTACTTGAGTTTTAGAGGGCATGTTAATGAGAAATAAGTGTCCGGTGCAATGTCTAGAAAATTCATAAATTAGGAAAATACTAGGATAATACTGATATAGAGAGGGAACGCAGGTCGCTGGCTGTTCGATGTAATATGCTGGTTCGAAGATTTGCACGTTGTACTGACGAAGTAAAAATAACTCTTTTTAAAGCCTTTTGCCAGTCTTTTTACACGTGCAGTCTTTGGACCAGTTTTACGCAGAGGACATACAGTGATCTGCGTGTCCAATATAATAATGCGTTCAGGATACTGTTGGGGCGGGCGTGGCGATGTAGTGCGTCCGGTATGTTTGCGGAGGCGCATACTGATGACTTTTACGCCATAATACGCAAGAGGGCCGCCTCCATGAATGGCCGGCTGCGCACCGCCACCAACAGTCTCCTGGGCGTGTTTTCAGACCGGTGGGACTCCCCTCTGCTGCGCCACTGGGTGAGAATCCACACCAATTAGCGTTTTTAATTAATTTTTATTATTACTAACACTTAGTCTTTAAGTTATTTTGTATACTAACTTAATTCATTTTCATGTTTTCTAACAATAGTATTTAAGTTATCTTGTATACTAACACTATGGACGCATGTCTGAAATAAATTATTTGAATTTGAATTTGAAATTTTGTCTTCGATGTTGTACCGTGAGCGAAAGAAAAAGATTCCGTGTGGTATCGGACGTAAAGAATAGCACTATCCCATTTCATCCCGTAAGTATCAGTCTTAAGAGACGACTAAGAGGGGACTTATTAGAGACTGGGCAGCAGCGTACTGTATGCATTTTACCACCATACTGCGATCGCCAACCCACCAAGCGTGGCGATTATGGCAAGCCTGGGGGCTTCCCATAATTGAGGGAGGCCAAAGTCCAGTCGTGGACGTCTTTCGGCTGAAATGATGATAATGAATGAACAAGACACTGTTTTGACCATATAATGTGTTCACTCAATTAAATAATAGTGCAGACTCTGTTCCTGCATTCCGAATTCATTTTTGTTTGACTCTCATTCTAGAGAAATGTCTCTTTTTCAAAAATAAATTGAAAGTTAGACCGTCTTTTAATTTTGGTTTAATTACAAAAAAAAATCTGTAATTCAGACAATTTGTAAGATTTTTACATAAGTAGTAAAAGAAGTTTAAACCTTGAATCGCACTCCAACAGTAAACCGAACAACGACCCAATAACACTAAGCGACAATTACCCAGGTAGTACCTACCTAATCCAATAGAAGCAAACAGTAATGACCAAAAAAGTCGATTGGACCCTCGAACGCAAGGTCAATGTAACCCGGTTCTTGGGCATACTGATTACCTCTTGTATACCCGGTTGGTCCGTTCGTTAGCGGGGCACATAACACCCGGGGCGCCAATTTATCCGTCTAACCTAATTACCGCGCGAATGAGCACTATTTATTTTCCAGTAGTTTCCCGGGTATGTGAAGCCGGATGAAAAATGTTGATACGGGATGTACCGATTTTTTGTATGTTTATATTGAAGACATCGTTTTTCCTCATGTTGACAAAAAAAATCGTACGCCAATATTTTACTCGCAACATTCACTTGAGTATTCCATATTAAATGGACTAACGACCTAAAAAAAGTGGCTGGGACAAACTGGATACGAAAGGCGGAGGACGGGGTGTTGTGGTGCAACATAGCAGAGGCCCATGTCCAGCAGTGGACTGCGATAGGGTGAGTTGATTTATTCCATACTAGCTTTTGCCAGCGGCTTCGCCCGCATGTAGGTCGGAAATTATCCCGCGGGAACATACTACCGGGATAAAAAGTAGCCTATGTCCTTTCTCAGGCTCTAAACTATCTGTGTACCAAATTTCATTTAAATCGGTTCAGTAGTTTTAGCAGGAAAGCGAGACAGACAGACAGACAGACAGAGTTACTTTTGCATTTATAATATTAGTATGGATAAAATATATAAAATATATATAAAATAGTGTGGAAGTGTGGATAGTGTGGAAGTGTGGATTTAGTAATATAGTATATATATAGTATATATAGTATGGAAGTATGGAAGTATGGATTAGTATGGATATGTAAGTATGGAAGTATGGACTGAAAGCCAACTGCAACATACTTGGGAAAAGGCGAGGCATTATGAGGATTGCATATTAGCGTCATCACACATAGGGAACTTTAAAAAACTTACAAACAATTTACAAACAAGCACTAAATAAAACAAAGAAAAGAAAGAAAGAAAAAAAATACATTTATTTAGCACAAACTCAAAAGGCATACAAAATAATACACCAAAAAAATACATAAATTAACAAAAAACATAAATTAAAAAGAAAATCAATAAAAGAAAACAAAACAAAAAAAAACTAACCTAACCTCTAAGTCCCTGAGATACCTACATTTGGTACAGACATAATGGTTTTTTAATTGTGTCTGTAATTACGGTAATTGGCTGGTTAAACTAACTCAAATACTAACTTAAGTATGGCAGACGTCCTGCCAGGGCCGCGAGATTCATTCGAAAGAGTTACCGTGGCCCTGGCATATGGGCAACTGAAGGAACACGGGTGGGTTTTAGTCAGTAAAAGTCTGACACGCCCTCCCGCTCCGCCCAGAGCGGGAGAAGTCATTTGATGATTTCCCATCAAAAAAAAAGTATAGCAGACGTCAACTATAAAGAATTCATCTACCTACATCAAATTTCTAAATTCACAAAACACTGCTAGTCTCAATTCTCCAATCAAATTTTAATTAACGCCTTAACCTTATCAAACCGATCACTTCATAAAAGCAAATCAACAAAGCGCTTACAATTTAATTTTCTAAACCAACATCCAAAAATAGTCCGACCTTTACACTATAAGAAAGATCCAGAAAATTTAGGGGCGACGTTATATACTGTTTACCTAACATCATGGTTGGATCTTCTGTCTCTACTATTTTAGTTTTAGGGTGCCTCGGAGACCCCTAACGTATCTAGCTTGGAACTAAGCCCGTTCATTGGCCGAGCCCACATCACGTATTTTTACAACAAAGAGGTCTTGTATATGGCCGTATCTTTGCCGGTTTTATTTTCCAGCAGGTAGGTGGCGGAAATAAAGTGGGTACGGTATTAACGAATTATTTGCTAGGTTAGCTACGTGAATATTGCATGGTAAAACATTTAGGTTCGGATTAATTAAATGAAGGGCTAGGGCCGATGCCTGCCACGTTTGAGGATTTGTTTGAAAGAGCTACCGTGGCCCTGAAGGCAACTGAAGGAACACGGGTGGGTTTTACAGTCAGTAAAAGTCTGACACGAAGAGAGCGGGAAAAATCATTTGATGATTACCCATCAAAACAAAAAGCGGAATCCAAGATGGCAGGTATACTGATGTGCAACATGTAACTATGATTCAGTACCTAATTCTTAAGCCCCCTAAAATTAATTGAATCGCCAAAAAATTAAAAAAAAAATGGTTTTTCCATATATTTGAAACGATTCACACACACTCACACTGTCACTTCAGTCACTCAACAACAACAACTCAACTCAAGTCTTTTTCTACATTTTTCTATGAAACAGTCGATTTAATATTGATTACCGACCAAAAGTTTATATACTAGGTGGCCTAAAATTACGTACTAAATTCACAGTAACAATTTGCGTGTCCATGACCTACCGTGCAAGATATTCAGTTACAAAGAGATGCAACTGAAAACTAAGAATTTCCTATCAAATCTTGACTGATTATATTATTATTTACTTTTAGTTCAACGTTTTTTTTTGTAAAGCTATTCCAGAACACGCTATGAATCCATCAAACAAGCAAATTGTAAGTAAACTGTGGAATAAACTGTACCAATTTGGAACGATAAAAAAGCACTCCAGAATACAAAACACGGAATAAAAAATTGGACAGCAAAGTCATATACACAGTAATTCCACTTATTACAGTGAATGCATAAAACTCAATCCCTCAGAAGCACATAGAGGACACTACTGGTAAAACGGCAAGTCCATTAGTACTAGATAGGCAAAGCAATTCATGAATGGATAACACGGAACCGAACATGCTTTCACCGTTTTGGGGTAATGCAGGATGGCGCAGAAGGCTTGGTTGACTCAGTCTTTTGATAAATGACTGCAGTCACCCAATCTAAATGGTATTAAATAAATAAATATCTTACGACAACCAACACACCGTTCTCTGATCCCAAACTAGGCAGAGCCTGTACTATGGTAACGAGACAATTGATAAATATACTTGTATAATTTCTAAATACATACATATTATAGATAAAACCCAGACACAGAACAAATGATTGAGCTCATCACACAAACATTTCCAAGTTCAATGGTCAGTCCTGACTTGGCTAGTTCTCATACACGAATTATTATGTTCGATGGCTAGTTTCTACCAGCAAGCCAAATTTTCGGAATAATAAAATAAGAACCGACAAGTAACAGGTTTAAAACTTGCGAAGGCTATAATATAATACGTATATGAAAACTAGCCAAGTCAGGACTGACCATTGAACTTGGCACCCATTTAGATCTCACTTCTTTTGTCGTTGAAGTCAACAACCAAGGCATATATCATAATATTGAACTTGGCTCTCATTTCACATTTATGTTTTTGATGGGATATCATTACTTTTTGTACATAAATTATTAGGAGGTACTTATTTGTAACAAATCTATAACAAAATTAATACCAAATGGTTTTTGTTATAAGTACCATCAAAAACATAAATGTGAAATGAGAGCCAAGTTCAATATTATGATATTGGTCTTGGTTGTTGACTTCAACGACAAAAGAAGTGAGATCTAAATGGGTGCCAAATTCAAGGGTTAGTCCTGAAATTTATTTATAACTATGTACATAAAATATCATTTCTTCTTATAACTTAGGATAATATTGTAACCCAAGGTCTGACTTGGCTAGTTCTCATATACGAATTATTATGTTCGATAGCTATTTTCTATAAGCAAGCCAAATTTTCGGAATAAGTAATAAAATAAGAACCGACAAGTAACAGGTGTAGAACTTGCGAAGGCTATAATATAATTCGTATATGAAAACTAGCCAAGTCAGACCTTGGGCTACAATATATTATCCTAAGTTATAAGAAGAAATGATATTTTATGTACATAGTTATAAATAAATTTCAGGACTAACCCTTGAATTTGGCACCCATTTAGATCTCACTTCTTTTGTCGTTGAAGTCAACAACCAAGACCAATATCATAATATTGAACTTGGCTCTCATTTCACATTTATGTTTTTGATGGGATATCATTACTTTTTGTACTTAAATTATTAGTAGGTACTTATTTATAACGAAATAAATACCAAATGGTTTTTGTTAAACTACCGTATTTTCCTACGTTTACGGGGTATAATTGTCTTTTTTGTGTTATTTTCTATATTTTCTTGTATCTTTGAAATGTTCGAGTGAATTGTCAATTCAGTATCCGGTTTTTTTTACGCGTTTTCTGTTTATACTTAAATTGGTCAAGTCGGGGCGGAATAACGTGCGCAGACGATTGTACTCTACAAGAGAGCTCACTAGTGCCTTTTTTTTGGATGGGAAATCATCAAATGACTTCTCCCGCTCTGGGCGGAGTGGGAGGGCATGTCAGACTTTTACTGACTAAAACCCACCTGTGTTCCTTCACTTGCCCATGTGCCAGGGTCACGGTATCTCTTTCAAACAATCACGCGACCCCGGCAGGCATCGGTCCTAGCAGACCCCTTCAGTTTTGCTGACATCGCTTTGAGGCGCGCGTGGAACACTATGCGCCGTCGACCCGAGCTTGGTCCTTACCGGGCGGCGAGCTACCCATTGCTCGCCACCCGCAAGCTCGCGCCTATGGTGGCCGGGAGTCCGCTATGGACATCATCTCCTGCGGTGGCTAGGGATGTGAGGGTGCAGAGACTGCCACTCCATCACGCGCCCCGCCTCCTCCCTCGCGAGCATTACTGCTTCGCAGAAGGAGGTGTCGGCTTCCCATTCCCTCTCGCTCCGTACCATGGCTCGCACCAGGGCCGGACGCGAGAGGTCGCCGCCGCCGATCGCCTCCACGAGGACACGGCGGTGCCCCGCCCAGGCAGGGCCAACTTCCACGGTATGCTCCACCGTGTCCTCTAGACGATCCTCACAATGGAAACACCCAGGCGTATCCTCCCGATTTATCCTGAACAGGAACCCACCAAAGCACCCATGCCCGGTGAGATCCTGCGTCAGGTGGAAGGTGAGGACGCCGTGGCACCTCTCTATCCACTCCACAAAGAGGGGACTTACCGCCGCAATTGTGGCGTGCCCATTACTAGTGCCTTGATTTGACTTGTATCTAAACTGATAAGATGTTCTCCATCTAAGGTTTTAACTCTGGAGAGTCCAACGTAAGCCTGCCTTTTACTAAATGTATAGGAGCCTATGTCGAGAATTGTGATTTGTGGGTAGTAATAGCATATGCTAAGCAAATAGGGAATTGTTCCCTGTGAACATAAATATACATTACTTAATATCTGAAACTTGGTCTTGACTCGTTCTAGTTCGTAAATTAAAACCGTTAAAATCCACATAAAGACCAGCTGTCATAAGCTTTGATTGCTGATTGCTGATTCTTACATTTTTTTTACCTACATATAGTTATTACAGGCACTAAGTACATAAGTGTTCCTAATAGAATCAATTAAGTGAAAAATTATAGTAAAATGATAAAAACTTTCTAGGTCATCTGGAACTGGGTTAGAGTTTTGATCTATAGGTCAGTCAGTGATAAAAATGATGATTTCTGGACGTGAATATCTAAATAAACGTTTGAGATGTGCTTATGAAATTTGGACCACATATGTATCTTGCAAGTTTCAATATATTTGACACGTTTATGTGAAATAGTTTTTGAGTTATGAGGGGGTCAAAAGTGGCTCCAAATGGTTCGTGTAAACACACGGTGCTGCGTGCCAGTTCTGTTATTTGAACTTGGCTTGACACGCTGCCGCGTGTCTAGATACTCAAACAAAGAATATGCAATCGAATGGAATAGGCAGCTTCCATCGGGAGGCATTGGAATAATTCGTTGGAAGGTAAGTGTTTCACCCACCCGTTATTCTATTATACGACTCATTGTACAATATACGTAATAAAAAGATAATTATTTAAGACGATTACGCAACAAGTTACCTGTTATCTACTGAATTCTCAAGAAAAACAATTTGTTACCAATAAGTTCTCATTCTCAAACTCATTCAGATTTAAGTATACATACTTACCTACTTATAACTATTATAACTATACTAAAATTATTATTATTTTTTATTCAAACTATTGCCTATACTATACGTACTCAGTAAAAGTATTGTAATATTAATATAACCACAAATATATAAGTTTTTTTTTTGTTAAGAAAACCTATGAATTTTGTAGCATAAATCGCAACCTTATAGGTCAGAAATCGAGAGACAACCGGACAGCAAGACGGCGCTTGCGCTTATGAGCGCGGCTGCCACTTTCTCGGATACGTTCGCGTCATCGAGACACCGCTCCCACCCCGCTGCTACGGCGTCACACCGCGTGCCGTGTACCGAAATGCCTGTTATTTAATTATTTATAAATATAATGATCTTATACTTTTGATGTGCGCTAAATATGAAACTAATTATTAATACTAAATCCCCCCACTTAATAACGTAATAAATACGAAAGTCGACTATAAGTTAATATACTCTAAGTTATAAGTACTAATTCGGAAATATTTGGATAAAAAAAAATAAGGGTGGTAATCAACTCGTTATATATTCACGTGAAGACCTTAAAATCCACATAAAAACCGGCTGTCATAAGTTTTGATTGCTGATTACTAAGTTCTGTTACTTGAACTTGGCTTGACACGCTACCGCGTGTCTAGATTCCTAATAGAATCAATTAAGTGAAAAATTGTAATAAAATTATAAAAAATTTCCAGTTTCTGATTTATTCCTTTGTATTCACCTAATTACCTATCTGCATGCTAAATTTGAACTTTCTAGGTTATCTGGAACTGGGTTAGAGTTTTGATCTATAGGTCAGTCAGTGATAAAAATGACGATTTTTGGACGTTAATATCTAAATAACCGTTTCAGATATATTTATGAAATTTGGAGCACATATGTATCTTGCAAGTTTCACTATATGAGCCAAATTTGACACGTTTATATGAAATAGTTTTTGAGTTATGAGGGGGTCAAAAGTGGCTCCAAATGGTTCGTGTAATATTACACACAGTGCTGCTCGCCAGTTCTGTTACTTGAACTTGGCTTGACACGCTGCCGCGTGTCTAGATAGAATAAGAAAGGGCTTGTGGCTAAGAATAATCGTGCACCGTAAACTACAATGTTGTCTGTGAATGGATAACCAACCACCTTTACATATCATGACCCTTCCGTGAACCGAAAAGCACATCAGACTTTTGGTCCTGACTGTCATTTGTAGATCTTTGACAGTCACTGTGGTAGATCCCCAGGGGTCCACGGGAGACTCGACGAGGGTCAATATAAGATTTAATCGTCACATTTTTGACAAGTTATGGGAATATGGTAGAAATGTAGCCGCAGGTGGTCCTCCAAAATCTGTACAATTTGAAAGAGCTCTTCGAGATTTTTTTTTTTATGAGAACTGGGCTGTCAAATACGTTCCAAGTCGCGAGGAAAACCTGCTCTGGATATAAATCGAACCTTCTAAACCTACTTGTATCGTCGTATCGTTCCATTTTATTCTTTTTGGCACTCCTAAAGTGGGGTAAAATGGTAGATAAGTCTTGTTTCGCTTTTACAGTTAGAGTATTAGCAAAGCATTAAGGGGCTGAATAATGAATGCGCTGGCTACGGCAATTGAAATTGTATGTTTGATATTTGAATATTGAACACCGATTTCGGATTAGTCATTTATGAAGATTTGATTACAGTTGTGACAGGTGCACCGTTACGTTCACCCTATGTTCAGTAACTAGCTTTCCCACTGCTTATTTACAAGTTTATTCTTGTTCATAAACATACATACTAAGACCCCTTCATGCCTCGGAAAGTACGTTAGCTGTTGGTAAACAGAAGCCTAAAGGTTTGACAACCAGTCCTATCAAGTATCGTATTACCTAGCAACTGGTTTGTGGCGGTCAGATAAGACAGTCGCTCATGTAAAACAATGGTATTCAGCTAAGCTATGTAAATACATAAATAGGTTGTGTTTCGTGTGGTGCCAAACGTAAAGAATAGAACCATCCTATTTCTTCCCTTGGGTGTCGATTGGGGAGGCGAATGGGCAGCAGCGTTCTGTATGTATTTTACCACTATACTGCGATCGCCAACCCGCCTACCAAGCGTGTCGATTTTAGCATACCCCACTTAATTGAAGGAGACATATGTCCAGTAGAGGATGTCATTCGGCTGAAATGAATAATGATGGCTTGGCAGATAATGATGATTCTCGTTCATAAAATATACGAGCGTTAATCAACACGCTCATTGCACCATTATTTTATTCCAACTTCCGATTTTATGGATTCCATTTTCTTGTATATAAAAATAAAAAATACTTTACTTTACTTTATTTCAGACATAAATAGTCCATAGGTTGTTTTATAGTAATGGTAGTAACAGAAAGTACTTAAAGCCTATATTAGTATTGTTCGTAAGGACACAAAATACAATAAAATTGCCTAAACCCGCCTTCAAGGCTCAATGTGGGCTCCATAAGGGGTCCACCCTTTATGGCAGAATTTTTTTCGCCATAATATTATTTTGCATAACAGCGGATGGCATAAACTTCATTTCGCAGAAAATCATTTGGTATACACTCATTTATCATACATTCACAACGCATAATTTTATAAGTCAGAATCATCTTTAGGCATAAATTTTATTCCATAATAATTAAAAAGTAGAACCATCATATCGCAGAAAGTTCGCAGTCAGAATCGTCTCTTGGCATAATTTCATATCGATAGTTATTAAAAGGCAGAACTATCATATCTCAGAAACTTTTAACTTAGAATCCTCTTTTGGCATACATTTCATATCCATAATAATTGAAACACACATTCACACATTCTGCATGTCGACACCTCCATGCAATAACATCGTAACTCACTTTTTTCCAAAAATTGAGTTACAACGGCATTGTTATGTAAAAAAAAAATGCTTTTTTTCTGTACTATCATTGTAATTCTATTCCCTTTCGTTTCTAAAATAAACCAACGTCAAAGTATTGTAACTAATCCAAAAAATATTTTTTGTCAACTATAGAATTGCAACTTGATTTACAATTTATAGAAAATATTATGAGTAGCTTGTTTATCAAGTACAACAAAATTGTAACATTAGACACAATCTATGTACAAGATAAAATTACGGTTTATGATCATAAAATGTACTGTTACTGCATTGTAAGTTGAGTTACAATGATGTTGCACGGATCTTTACGTTAGTTTTTAGTGCATTACGACAAGTTAAGACGAGTTGCGATGTTCTATTTTACTCCCGCTCATAGAATTTCGGTGTTGTTACGTTGCTTGGTAAATAGAAGTGAGAAGGTGTACAAAGTGACTATTGCGGTGTTTATAGTGTAAAACCATAATAAAATGAAGCGTAACCAAAATATCTTAAAGGCATTATCATTAAGTGGAATTTCAACTGGTAATTTCTTTTCCGATTGCTGAGGCGGACAAAACCGCAATCGAATAATAATAGCTATGTACTCGCATGCATGTAAACAATTTGGAATAACAATTACACATAACTATTTTGAAGTAGGACACTCACAATCTGAAGGGGGTGCTATGCACGCGTTGGTAGAGCGCCGGAAGAAAAATCAGATTATTTTTGTACCAGAACAATGGATCACCCTGATCAGATGTGCTAAAACTACGGGGATTCCTTATGATGTTACTGAATTAGATCAAAACCTGATTCTTGATTATAAATGTCTTATAAAGAAAAAACTAAACTGGGACTGGAATAGTTGACTGGTAGAAAATGCCTATGGCATTAAGTCCGCCTCTGTACATAATATGTGCTTAAAGTGTTAAATAAATAAATAAATAGTTCTGGAAAAAAGATGATATGGACTAAAATACAACACATTAAAATAGAAAAGGAAAACCCTGATTTAATTTATTTTCAATACGATTTTCTCAGTGATCAGCACTTATCTATTAACCGTGCTATGAAACCTACTTCACGAATCACACGAACGAAAAGAGCACAAGAGACTGTTCAGTGTGAACAGTTAAACAAAGGACAAAGTATTCCTTTATTGTACAATAAAGTGCTCCCAATATCAACAGCAAAGTATAAGGACCTTGTAAGCTTGTGTCAATGTAAGGCAATACCAGACATTTATCATAGTTTTTATTTAAATCTTCCATATTCCACTCAGCTAGCTACAGACAATGACAGTGATGAAGAAAATTAATATTTTAAATAAGTTTTTTTGTTCTTATAATATGTTTGTTACTTACGTTTAAAAGATACATACTTAGTGTCTTAATTTTATGTTGAATAATATAAGAAGGTATTCAGTTAAGTTCTGCTATTTTGTAATTTCTGATTCTGATTTTGTGATCTCATTAAATAATATTTAAGTACTAGAAAATGTTTCTTTTATCTTTCATATTAATAAGACAACATAATAACAAACACAAAAATAGGTATAATAATAATACATTATCGCATTATGAGATGTGTATTTAAAGATTTGTTTTGGATTGCATGAATTAACTTAATTTTTACTACATAAAAACATTTTATGTAACTTAACGCCTTGGAGTTACAATTATGTGACCACAAAAATAAATTAAACTACAAAAAAACTAAATTGTAACTCAGACATACAATGTTTGTCCTCGTAACTTATATGTCATTTCACTGTTTTGTTTTTCACGTAAGTCATGAAAACCCATGAAAACAATTTTTCTTTTACAACTTAACCATACCTATTTATAGTCCGCCTAAACTATATTAAATAGAACCAGCTTCAAAAATTGTACGGGGTGTTTTGAGTTTGCTATAATTTTTCAAACTTTAAAATCGCTCTCCTGTAAAATCACAAAAAGTGAGTTACGATGTTATTGTATGGAGGTGTCGATGTAGGAATATTCAATAAAACATTTGATTGTCAACATTTATGTTGTTTTTATTTCCTTATCAGAAGCATGCAAATATGCAGACAAACATACACTATGCATACAGTTAAAACCCTACATGCAGACATCCATACAAGCAAGCATACACCATGCATGCAGCATGCAAGCAAGCATGCAGCATACAAATAAGCATGCAGCATGCGTACAAGCATGCAGCATGGAAACAAGCATGCAGCATGCAAGCAAGCATACAGCATGCAAGCAAGCTTACAGCATGCAGGCGAGCATGCAACATGCAGCATGCATGGTTTCAGTCACGTCTCCGGCGCTGCGGGGCTCCGGCGGTCCCACGAGAGCTCATCGTCGCAGATGGTTTTACGCTCACCACCTGCGCCTCAACTCGCGGGCCGCCTCGCCCCTCAGCGCCTACGCGGGCTTAAATTACACTCTAGGGGTAGGGCAGACAAGACTACGTGGAGTCGGTTCTGCAGCGATTCGTTTCTATCAATTATTTTTGTAGCACAACATATACTGACTTTTTGAGACACTATTTCATTTTATTTAAGGTTAAAATGCAATTTAATAGAAATGAAAATATGCCTAACAAAATTATTCTAAATGAAATTCTACCATCTTCATAGTATGCCAAGTGAAATTATTTCAAATAATCATTGCTCTAAGTAAATGTTATGCTAAACGAAATTATGCGGAATTTTAAGTCTGCCAACTGTAATTAAGCGAAATAAAATTCTGCCATCTTAAATGTATGCCAGCGTAAAGTCGAGCATATAAACGTTCGGCAAAACAATGATTATGCTAAAAAAAAATTATGCCTTACTAATATTTGTTTAAATAAGATTATGCCAAGTGTTTTATGCCAAATAAAATTCGGAGCATCAAGTTTCTGCCAGATAGAGGGAACCCCTCCATAAGTACGTCAAAGGCAAGACGTAAAGTGGTGATATTATTTACTTATATATACCTATAGCTACTTCCACCCAGTGCCGTTGTATAGAACAGTCTGGCCTGTTAGCAATCATATTCAGGCAGGATGCCGTTCCGAGTGTTACGTAAGCGCTGTAGCAAGGAAGCCGCTTTTTTACGCATGATAAGTAGCGTGAAAACCATCTGCGCGAGCTTCGGCAAACATGCTCGAAGCACTACAACGCCGCGGCAGTCGCAACAGCATCCTGAAGGCGTTGTTAAATTGAACGCGCAGGACGTTGTAGGCTCGGCTTGTATACTTCCCATATTTCGTAAAAAAAAGTCACAATTATCCATAGTGACAGAAAAAACATAGGAAAAGGCGTGTAAAGCCAGATGTATGAATATAAACGAAGCAAATGTAGTATGAAAGGATCAGATTGTAGCAAGTGGCGGTGTATAGTTTCTGTCTAGGGAAGAAGGCGTGAGATTATATATAATATGTATTATACAAAAAACTTTTTAACAAAAAATTAAACCGCCGAAAAAACTGAAAAGCAAAAAATTATAAACATTAAAATATTGAGTCGGCGCTGAAAAATCAATGAACAAAGACCACTCAAAGCGCCGACTCAAAACTTTTCAGTTTTTACGGCGGTTTAATTTTTTGTTAAAAAGTTTTTATTATATAATTTTTTGTGGCTTTAATGTACTTATAATACTTGGCAAGTATAATACCCTATCCAATAAAAAAAGAATAATCAAAATCGGACTACTCTGTTTTAAGTTATGCGTGGTTATACATAACAATCAGTGAACAATCTATCATGCCCTATTTTTCGACCCTTAGGGTTCGATTTTGTTTTCCAAATTTATATAGAACCACCTTGGAAGTATACCCTTTCCAATAAAAAAGAATTATCACAATCGGCCTACTACGTTAAAAGTTATGCGTGGTCATACATAATATATATATATATATATATATATACGCGTCGAATTGATAACCTCCTCCGTTTTTTTCGTCGCTTGAAAATAATAAGAACCCGCAACAAGATGCTGCAGAAGTATATTCTCAAATATACCCACCCTTTCGTATTTCTAGGCCAAACAAAATAAACTTATAACAAATAGTATTCAAAGAATATTGACTATGTATTACATTACCTAGAAAAAACTTCCAAAAACTCCCAATACCTCGTTCAATTATGTAGGAGGTAACCCATTTCTTTCAGACAGTCCTTAGGGATATTATATCGGATCTTGTAAACTAAAACATGTTTTAGTTCTGGATAGTTTTGTATCTATGTAGGCACTATTCGGTAGGTCTCAATCGCAAAATATGCCGAAGAAAAATTACGATAAGGAAGTCCATTCCAACTTTTTCCAAAAAGAACAAAATCCAAAAATGTCATCTTTCTCCCAAACTATTTGGGGTCGCCACAACATATCTTTTTCTTCCAAACTTCTCTATAAGTCGTCATCTCAGTGGTTCTATCCATGTCATCATTCACTCAGTCCATCCATCGTTTCTTTAGTCGCCCCCTACTCTTATAGCCATCGCAATCATACTAAAAACCTTATTCTTCTGTATCAAGTGCCTATACCATGACAACCGATTTCCACTCAATTTTACACTTATCGGTGCCACTTTCAGACTTCCTCTAATGTACTCATTTCTTATTCTATCCATTCGTGTAACACCACACATCTCTCTTAACATTCTCGTCTCAGCTGATGTAATTGCCTTTCCTTCATCCCTTTTATGGCCCAACATTCTGACCTTAACCCCAAAAATGTAACCTCAAAGAATCAAACCAAACATGAAATGACCCACGAACTTCCTAAACACCAATCTACCTTAATTAAACATTGTTTTTGCCACAATAACAATTAAGATGCGGAAAATTTCCGGATAAGTTTGCATGGAAAAAACGTAATGACCCGGATAACCGGGTCAATTACTTGTGTTAACGTTAACCTGCCCGTTTATAGGGTATAAACATTTTCTGTACATTAACCTTTTATAATCTTCTAGCTACCTGTACCGACTTTCATTGGTCGTTATATGACGGGTGAAAAATAAAATGAAGTTTTTATGAAGTAGCAGTAGGAAGTACAAAACAATTGCCAAATACTACCAACAAGTAGCGTTGCTATGTTCTAGGATGAAGGGTATGTGAGGCAATGTAATTAAACAAAACTTTGCATCAAATAATTAATTAAACCCGTAAAGAAGAGAGTAAAGAGCAAAAATAAAGCTTTTTAGGATATTTGTTTCTACACTTAGGGGTTGGGTTTCTATTTAAATAGGACTTTAACTTCGACTAAAAAAGTATTATCAAAATCAGACCATCTACTCGGTAAAAAGTTGAGCGTGGTTAGCAGCGGGCGGCCCAACATAGGCACAACGTATATGTGAGTGACCATTTACTATCAGGTGGACCAACTACTGATGTATTCACTGCCATCTACGGATACCTGCAGTACCAGAAGCATCACCGATCGGTTGCCATGATAGAATCGGAACTATAAATGATAAATGACTTTATTTTTGCAAGTAGGTTTGTACAAACACTTTTACACGTCAATCAATTTGTTTTTAAACTAGATGAGGTCGGCATTTCCTATCTGACTACTCTGAGAAGAAACGCCGAAACAAACTCAGAGGTCACAGTCTCTTTTAAAGTCCAGACATAATCTTGATCAGATCATGTGAAGACCATGTGGATTGGTGTCTGAAGTGGTCTTTTAAGGAAAGAACACACAGCTTGAGTAGACCTGTCCAATCAGTTCACGCATTTGTCAGTAATCATGCAGCTGCACTCAGAACTTAAGGAGGTCAATGATTCGACGAACAATACCAAAGAAAGGACATTTGTGTAGGTCGCACAAATTACTCAAACTGCCAGACAATGTAAAAAATTAAATTAGAAGAAAAGGAAACCAAAAAAAAGAACACCCACTTCGTCTTCACATTTACAATAGGTAATTAAAACAATATAATACTTTAAAAGTAAATATTCATGTCATTGTATAAGTAAAATTCATCAATGTCAATGTGTATATAAAATCAGGAAATAGTCCCGGTCTGATCATTTGAGGACCATGTACATGGGGGTGTCTGAAATGGTCTTTTGAGGAAAGAACCATACAGATTGAGTGGACCTGTCCAGTCAATGCACGCATTTGTCAGTAATCTTGCAGCTCAGCTCAGAACACATAATGAAACATATCACGATACTAGCTTCTGCCCGCGACTTCGTCCGCGTTAAATTTCTTACCCCGACCCTTCCCGTCGCGTCGAATCGCCTACCCGTGCGATTTACCCGTTTTTGCAACATTTTTCGTTACTGCTCCGCTCCTCTTGGCTGCAGCGTGACGTTATGTAGCCTATAAATAGGCTACCCAACGCAAAAAGATTTTTTCAATTCGGTCCAGTAGTTCCTGAGATTAGCGCGTTCAATCAAACAAACAAACTCTTCAGCTTTATAATATTAGTATAGATAGTATAGATTAACAATATATTTTAAAAAAAATCACCCAACCAACAATATTCACCAGAGATACCTTGCAGATCACTTATCGCGATATAAACAGATCCGTTTTATCAAAATCACCTCACAATTTTAACAAACCATGTGGTAAGCTAATGGATTTCAATTAGCGTACTTTGCTGGAGTAAAACCACAGAATGAATAGGTACAGAAGGTCAACTCTATATAAAGAGCAAAAACTGACGCATAGACGCTTTCCTAAGGGTATCAATAACTGTCTCATATGAAAGCTGGTCGATTTTAACCTAATTATACAGTTTAATACCTTCGTTAGTCCATAGGTCCACACAAGATTTACCACAGGAAGCCTTCCAACTCTACGAACTAAGTACTATACTTACACTAGTCTAAAAACTGTGTGTGTTATAAAATACCAGATTTCAGACAGATAAATGGATCTATCTATCTACGTCTTCCAAATACGCGGCCGCCAATCCAGAACCTTTCGGCCCCATTGGCTGTCTGAACCTGGTGAAAGCCGCAAGAATCCGCTGGTTGCGGAAAGCATAGAACCGGTCGAAGTGATGCAACTTGAGGGAAGCCTATTGCCAGCAGTGGACGTCTTTTGGCTGGAATTATGACGGTGATGATGATGTAAGCTTATTAAACACTTAGATAAATATGTACTTAGCACGTGGCAGGGTGAGCATAGCCTACTGTGATAGGACTGAGTCACAATTTTTATCACAGTTTGGGAACAAAAACCGTGATAAAGGACTTTATCCTTAAGATCTTTATCGCTTCTTGCCAGGGTCGCGAGATCTGAAGAGTTACCGTGGCCCTGGCACATGGTCATTTAAGTCTATACATGCGATAAAGTATGAATACCTAACCAATATTACAACTCACGCGCACAAATACAACTTGGCTGCTTACAGTAGAAACACAGGTATTTGTGCGTGTGTGCCTAGCTCTGCACTCGGATATCTAGTCTATACATGCGATAAAGTATGAATACGTAACCAATATTACAACTCACGCGCACAAATACAACTTGACTGCTTACAGTAGAAACACAGGTATTTGTGCGTGTGTGCCTAGCTCTGCACTCGGATATCTAGTCTATACATGCGATAAAGTATGAATACGTAACCAATATTACAACTCACGCGCACAAATACAACTTGACTGCTTACAGTAGAAACACAGGTATTTATGCGTGTGTGCCTAGCTCTGCACTCCGATGTCGAGTCTATACATGCGATAAAGTATGACTACGTAACCAATATTACAACTCACGCGCACAAATACAACTTAGCTGCT
The DNA here is from genome assembly GCA_932294355.1 of Aporophyla lueneburgensis. Lineage (NCBI taxonomy): Eukaryota > Metazoa > Arthropoda > Insecta > Lepidoptera > Noctuidae > Aporophyla > Aporophyla lueneburgensis. The sequence continues at coordinate 30,358,257 of OW028737.1, read as the reverse complement.
TACAGTAGAAACACAGGTATTTGTGCGTGTGTGCCTAGCTCTGCACTCGGATGCCGCCGGGTGCATGTAATAAGGGCCTTTTTTCTGGTTGGGTATTGATCAAATGACTTCTCTTGCTTTAGGTGGAGCGGGAGAGCGTGTCAGACTTTTACTGACTAAAACCCACTCGTGTTCCTTCGGTTAGCCACGGTAACTCTTTCAAACAAATCCGTGATTCTGGCAGGAAGCGATAACGACCTTAAGGATAAAGTCCTTTATCACGGGTTTTGTCACCAAACTGTGATTTGTGACTCAATGCTATCACAGTTGGCTATGCTCACCCCGCTGATTGTACATGGAGTGTGTCTATGTGTGAGTGCGTTTTCGTTTGTTGAATGGAGTCGACCTTCTGTACTTATTTTTACAGTGGTAAAACGTTTATTACAAAATGAAATCAGTATAGTATCCGTATAAGTACCAATAATGCGTTACGTACAATAACAAAGGTACTTACATACACACACACAACGATAATGTCTGACAGGTCAATGACAAGTACAAATGAGCTATAAAAGGCTGATGCATATTGGAACAGAAATCCTCTTTCAACGCTTTCATACTTTTTGTATGAACCTAGCATATTACAGGCGAACTGTCAATGCAGCTCCCACACTTTTCGTATTAAAATACGATCCACTTCAGTCTAATGCTTTTGACGGGCTTGTTAGTCTAGTGCAGCCTTTCCCAAAGTGGGCGATAACGCCCCCTTGTGGGCGCTGCAGGCCTAAAGGGACCCAGAAAAAAAATGGGGGCGTTGTACAGACTCTACACAACACCCACAGTTTTCCGCCCCGGAAAGGCTGGTCTAGTGGTTAGTGACCCTGACTGCAAAGACTGAGGTCGTGGGTTCGATTCCCACCCAGGACAAATCTTTGTGCGATGAGCACAATCATTTGTTCTGTGTCTGGGTGTAATTTATCTATAATATGTATGTATTTAGAAAAATATAAGTATATTTATCAGTTGTCTAGTTACCATAGTACAGGCTCTGCCTAGTTTGGGATCAGATAACGGTGTGTTGCTTGTCCTAAGATATTTATTTATTTATTTAATGCAACCGTAATGTGCGGTTAGCTTTATTACCACAGACTTGTGGCCAAAAGTGTTTGATTCTTCAAAGTTCAGCAACGCTTGCCGAGGTTGATTCGTGGATGAATGACTATAACATACCGATCCATAACATACCAATCCATAACATACCAAGACACCTCCGTGCCTCGAAAGGCCTCGTTAAGTTGGTCTGGGATGGTATTTGTGGATCTTCGGCACTATAGTTACCCAAAAGCCTGACAGCCAGTCTTATGTTGTATGATGTTGGTGTAGTAACAAACACAAAGTAAAGGTTGTCTGTGTTTGAATCTATAACATACAACTCGTTAGTCGGCGCCGTTGCTACCTCGCCATATTCGAAAATTTACAAAAAAAATATTAGCCTGTAGATAGATTATGGTAGACCTCAAACTCAAGCTTAAAGCATTTATTTCAATTAAACTATTTACAGGATTTATTTAACTGTCAAAAAGTTAATCAGTTAGACCATTCCAAACTCATGGCGACATGGCGGGTACGATTGTCGCAACCCAGTGCTGGGCACGCCACAATTGCGGCAATAAGTCCCCTCTTTGAGGAGTGGATAGAGAGGCGCCACGACGTCCGCACCTTCCGCCTGACGCAGGTTCTCGCCGGGAGGGTGAGCATGGGTGCTTTGGTGGGTTCCTGTTCAGTATAAAGCGGAAGGAAACGCCCGGGTATTTCCATTGCGAGGATCGTCTGGAGGACACGGTGGAGCATACGGTGGAGGTGTGCCCTGCCTGGGCGGAGCACCGCCGTGTCCTCGTGGAGGCGATCGGCGGCGGCGACCTCTCGCGTCCAGCCCTGGTGCGAGCCATGGTACGGAGCGAGAGGGCATGGGAAGCCGTCACCTGTTTCTGCGAAGCAGTAATGCTTGCGAAGGAGGAGGCGGGGCGCGTGAGGGAGTGGCAGTCTCTGCGCCCACACGTCCCTAGCCACCGCAGGAGGAGACGCCCCACGCGTCGGGAGTCAATAGAGGACTTCCGGCCACCGTAGGCGCGAGCTTTCGGGCGGCGATCAATGGGTAGCTCACCGCCCGGTAAGGACCAGGCTCGGGTCGACGGCGCGTTGTGTTCCACGCGCGCCTCAAAGAGATGTTAGCAGCACTGAAGGGGTCTGCTAGGACCGATGCCTGCCAGAGTCGCGTGATTGTTCGAAATAGATACCGTGACCCCAGATGGGCAACTGAAGGAACACGGGTGGGTTTTAGTCAGTAAAAGTCTGACACGCCCTCCCACTCCGCCCAGAGCGGGAGAAGTCATTTATGATTTCCCATCCAAAAAAAAAGACCATTCCAAAACGTAGATCTCTATAGAGAAAAACGGGCAAGAAAAAATAATTTTCATCCCACCATCTCGGAAAGAGTATTTTTAATCTTCAATATCTGAGTGGAAAAGCCGTTTTTATTCTCTAGAGGATAAAGTAAATTGAATTTAGAACATCGTGTGCACTAAGTTTGTGAATTAAAAAAAAACATTAAACCTATTTACTGCTACCTCTATGGTGCCGAATATATCATACAACTTTTTTTTAATTTGTTATAAACTCAGACTCGGAACCTTCTTGGTGTTCTTTTTTCAATTTGCTTTGTACGCGGTTCTTTACGCGGCATTTTTTCACGTCATTGTTAAACCTTATATTAAAAACAAGAAACTTGAAAACAAGTGAAAAAACTAAAATGAGTGATTCTAGCGACGAGGAAGTTTGCTTGACGCCAACAGAATTGACTGAAACTGTTAATAATGCGCAAATGAGCTTTCTCCCTCAACAATCACGCGAGAAGTATTTAAAACAGTACGATATGTTCAACACGTGGCGACTAGCAAAAGGAGCCAAAACTTTCTCAGAAAACGTTTTGCTGGCATATTTTATAGAATTATCCGAGAACAAGAAAGCAAGCACTCTATGGTGTACGTATTCGATGCTAAAAGCAACAATAAAGATGAAAAAAGACAAACATATCGATACCTATCCGAAATTAGTGGCATTTTTAAAAAGAGCCTCATCTGGTCACCAACCAAAAAAATCGAAGGTTTTCACAATATCTGATATTGAAAAGTTTCTTAACGAAGCACCCGATTCCATATATTTGGCGGCAAAAGTAAGTCTGTTGCACATTCAGTATCTACTTAAGTATATTAATCTCAATTAAATAGTATACTTAGTAGATGTTGATAGGCATAATTATGCGTTCATATCAATTTTATTCATTTATCTACTACAATACTCTTTACGTTACAGGTTGTTCTTATTATTGGAATAAACGGAGCATGTCGAACTAATGAACTAACACAACTTAATGTCAAAAACATTGAGAAACATTCAGATGACTTACTATTAATGAATTTACCTAATACAAAGACAAAAAGAGACCGCAACTTCGTCATTCGCAAGGAATATGTAACGATTGTTGAGAAATATCAAGCCTTACGCCCACCTAACACTCCAATCAATCGATTTTTTCTACAGTATCGCAATGGTACTAATAAAATTGGCAGTATCCCACGAGAAATAGCAACATTTCTTGAACTTCCAGAACCCCTGTTGTACACGGGTAATTGTTTCCGACGAACTTCAGCCACACTTTTGGCTGATTCCGGAGCTGATCTCCTGTCCCTTAAGCGCCACGGAGGCTGGAAGTCCAATGCAGTTGTAGAGGGATACATAGAGGATTCCATCCAAAATAAGTCTAAAATATGTGAAGGCATCGTAGGAGCCATTACACTGAAAGAGCCTCAATCGGATCCTTGGACTGGCCCTTCTACATCAAAAATAAGCCGTTATGAAACACCTAACCATTTCCCTCTCTCTCCAACATTCACGCCAAGGGAATCCGATGAATCGGTACAACTATTAAGTATGACAGATAGTTTACCGAAAAACAGTACACAAATGACTAACACCAATATTACAGTACCAAACAAAAATATTACACTCAATTTAAATAACTGTAGCAACGTTACTTTAAAATTTTCTTAATTATACCTTAGTATTATTTTATTATAATTTAAAGATTATTCTGTAATACTTACCTGTCATAATGTAGTAATTAATACCTAAACTGAAATAAAAGTGTACCTATCTTGTGATTGTAAAGGTTTTTTTTTTTTGTATTTAGTCATTTCCTCGCTGAGGTGGAATGAAAAGTTACGTGTTGCACTCGACTGCAAAGATTTTTCACCTCGCTAACGCTCAGGATTCTAATTTTGAATCACTCGCTGCGCTCGTGATTCAATTTTAGAATCCTTCGCTTGCTCGGTCATCAAAATTGAACACGCGGTTAAAAAGCAACTTTGCACTCTTGTATAACAAACAACTATTATTTAGCACTTCTGATAGAAGTTCCCAGTAAACAACTTCACTATGGTTGAACCCATCTAAATATTTTTAGAGAAAAATAACTATTATTACAGTTGTTATATGACATGCAAATGACATTCAAATTCAGATTGCTAAAGCAATAACGGAGTTGACGATACAGAAATGGCTAGCGAGCGTTTATAAAACGTTTAGTAAATCCAAATATTTGTCCAACTTGCATAAGTTGGACAAATATTTGGATCTGGGGCTGGCCTAAAAAAACGCGGACACACAATTCTGACCCGTCAATTTACACTCGTCACGTGTGGTTTACATGGCGCGATGGCACCTCGTTGATAATAATTATCGACGAAACCACCGCGCGATGGTGCGCATTTAAATACGAGCCGATTTAATTTCGACATGTTACATCCAACTGCAATGCGGTAGGAGACTTGGAAACTTTATGCTGTTGTGTCCAAAGGAATTTCGGCTGTAGACCATCACAAATCCCAATTTGTCTTCAAAAATCCAATAGCTTTTACGTGCAAGTACTGTAGTGGAGTAATTATTTAACACAGAAACAGTAGAAGTGACTTTTTTTTTGACATCATAGATAATTTCAGTTGGAAGACGCCCATTGCTGGACACGGGTCTCCCACAAATTGGAGGTTTTCATTAATCGCCACGCTTGGCAGGCGGGTTAGTGATCGCAGTATGGTGGTAAAATTCATAGCTGCTGCCCATTATCTAGTAAGTTTCATTCTCATAGTCGTCTTCTACGACACCCAAGGAAGAAATGTTATGCTATTCTTAACATTCTTTGCGATTTTTTACGTAGTAGAATAGACAACAAAATATGAAGCAATGAGTTAAATGTCCGTATTTATGCAAAATGGAACCACACAACAAATTTAGTTTTTTACTTTTTTTGAAGATTACAAAATTTAAAAGTGGTCCATCTATGTTTTTGTAAATCCTTTGATATTTCAGAAGTGCGTGTTTGCTCGATGGTTCCTTTTTGTATAAATACGGACACTTTTAAATTAGTATTCTTTAAAAAAAGTAAACACCTATATTTCTCGTGTGGTTCCATTTTGCATAACTACGGACAAATATCCTTCAAAATGATTCAGATTATAACTGATGGTATGTTTCGCAATTAGGGTGCAGGAAGCAAAAAGAAGGCAACATAATTGATGTATTTTTTTAATGAAAGATTTATCAAGGAAATAGGCTCGCCCCCTATTACATGGGATTTAAAACATACTATAAGTACACCTCTGCCCAACCCTTCTGGAAAACAGACCATCAGACATTCATCAATCCTAGACCACACAAACTAACACCTTCACATAACGACCTGACTAATACAGCCAGTACAGTAAACAAAACTGCCAGGTAATACCACTAAAAGGGTTAAAAACTAAACCACACTCGAAAATTACTTTTATACAAAACTTTGTTAAAAGTTTCCCTAGTAAACGGATTCGTTTTGGAGACGTTATTTAATTCCCTCGAAAAACTTTTAATGAGACCTTCGTTGTCAAGTTTGGTTCTTTTTCTCTTGTTAGGAACACCTTTGGTCCTTGTGTCCGCATAAAGATGAAAGGAATTTGATAATCGTTTATGTTCTCCAGGATCGAGATCAAGGATATCTTATTTAGAGATTGCCCATGAAATTATGGGAAATTTTATAAAAGTGAGAGCCATGGAAAGTTTGGCATTATTTGGGAATTTTCCGTAATCTATTTATAAATTGCCATACCTAATGATCTACTAAAGAATGCTAAAACTCGCCCACGCGTGAATTCTGAGAAAAGAGTGAAAATAATAGACTGTAGAATCTATCTTCACCTTTTCACAAAAGCTGTTATGTCTAGTCGGATTTTAACCCGACCAGACATAGCAGCTTTTATGTTCTCCCAAGACACCAACTAAAACATTATGGCGAATAACTCCCCATGAAGCTAACAGCCCCCATAATTAGGTAATTGCTAAAATAAATAAAAAATAATTAAATAAACCTATAAAGGGAGGGCACCATTTTCTCGAACGACGTCGTAAAAAGACGTCATGAAAAAAATAACGTCAAAGGTACTAAAAAGTTTATAACTTTAAAGACTACCTTTAAATTAGTTAATGACCTTTTAAGTACAACTTAAGGCCTTAATGTAGGCAGTTTTTTGGGCAAAAGTCTGTTTTATATTAGTGTTAAGGGTGAAGTAGGTTTTTTCGCAGGCTTTTACTCTAAAAGCTGGGTTCTAGATTTAATGACTCACGTACACAGATTGGGTTTACGATCGGTTCTAGTCTAGACCATTTGGTCCTATCGTCCTTTTCCTTAATGTCTCATTATGTTAAGTTACAATCTGGGACATCTCAATATTGAGATCTGCTTTCCAACTGTACCTCGTCTTTATTTGGTCCTGGTGCATAGTCAAGCTTAAACCATGCCAAACTGAAGGACCAGCCGATTTTTTTTTAATATCCAACACTTTATCTGTCACAAAAAATATTTTGTTCCTCAAATCGTCTGAGTGTTGGATTGCCAACAAGTATTAGTTAATATGCATGTTATTTTTTTTTTCACTTATATAATCTTTTTGATGTACATACATACGTATTTCCTATTTCCAATTGCATTGATTTCGTGAAAAATTACATTTTGTAAAAGAAATCTCACACCAAAATCCAGCCATCATACAAAATAAAAATCACGAAGCCCAGTACCAAATTCACAAAGCCACAAGTTGCCATACTTCTTACCAGCTTTAGCGACAATAGAGTGGCCATATTTATATTCCGTGGACGAACCAGACTCGCCTATTAGTGATAAACAAAATTTATATATACGCCGTCTTAGACTTAAAGCCGGGCTGCATGATAAAGCTGCGGAAAATCTCTAACATTACGACGACGTAAGGATCTCTGAGATTTTCGTGACGTGTTTATAAGGAGTCCATATAAAAATCGAGAATTTGTTCGGAGGGAGAAAATGGTACTGAAGTTTTCTGTAAAAACAAATCCTTGAAGTTGAATCAAATGTAAATAGGAAATAGAAGAGGCAGCGACAGATCTAAAAATTAATTTATCTACTGTTGCGTCCAGGTTTTTACAAAAGCTGTTTAGACGAATTGCAACCATCCACCTATAATCAGCATATAATGTTCCCACTGCTGGGATACAGGCCTCTCCTCTGTGAAACGAAGTGGGCCGTATAACACCACTTGGGCGAGTTCTTAGATGTCCATATTATCTGATTTTTATTCTAGGACAGGTTGATTTTCTGACGATTTTTTCCTTTACCGTTTTGAACACAGTGATGAAAAAATAATTTGCGAAAAGTAAAACGCCTGTCAGGGTTCGAACCCACGATCTACAAGTCGTATATCGTGCCATTTCCACTGCACCGCCACTGCTATGAAAATCACGACACCTCCGACAAAATAGGACATTTTGGTCATTTGAAGAAAAAACAGCTTTACTTAAATGACTACGTAAATCAATGAACAGCGGAGTATTTCTCGTAATTTTAAAAACATTCACAGTCTGATCTTAGTGTCAATCTGTCAAAAATACCTCGAGTTTCCATACATTTTTGACATTTGGGTATCGCTGAGATGAGACCATGACTAAATTTTAATTACGAGAATTGGACTTCAGAGGGGTAATTGCGTAACTTGCTATCAGTAGAAATTGGTTTCATATTGATAGTTAAACAATATTCATTGCGTTATTTACGTTGCTGAGCCGACAATTTATTCGAACAAATGACGCAATGGTTTAGAAATAATCTTCAATCCCATTCAGATTCTGATAAATAGTGCGTTTCGTAATTAGAGTGCAGGTTAACCAGCAGAGTTCAAACAAAGGGTATTGAGGCAGGTTAACTATTGAGAATGTGCCCCCAGAGCCAAATGTAATGAATATGATATTGTTAAGTACGCTGCTCATTTGCATTACTATTTATGTAGTTTTTGACTGCCTAGCTCTTACTGTCATTGAGTAACCTTGGAACGCCAGACTGTAGACAACATTATGACAAATATTACGTTTATCGATCTTACTTATTTTGCTAAAAATAAATTTAAAAAAATTAACTGGATAATAATTTTTTGGCTATTATTAGTAAGTTCTAACAGAGTGACCACTTTCAAAAATATTTCAAAAATAGCACTTAGTGTACATGCCCTTCAAATCATATGAAAACAGCTGACTAAGCTGACAAAGCAAAAACATCCCTTCAATTCGTAGTACAGACGCCACCAGGTCAAGCTACCCGAAACTGTCAATTTTTCCCAATGAACCTTGAACCTAATGCTCTAGAAATAAAGTCGAAAATCTATCAAAGAAATCTGACAGATTGTAGTAGCTTGATGTGTTGGCGTCTGTACAAAGCGAGAACAATACTTACAAGTCCACCGCGCATTTTAATTATTTCACAGGTATTAATACCGATACAAACACAAATCCGTGCCCCCATAAGCTTATGCCCAGCACTGGGCTCGTTGTTATTAATAAAACACGAAGCCTGATATGCAATTCAGTTACAAAAGTACAATAAAACATTTATATCGCTTTGTCGGCGTTTCCTTCCATTTTTTTTTGTGGTCCAAGTTTATTTGTTTAGCGATTTGGTATGCATATTAGACAAATGGCTGAATAAACATTTCGGGCTGCTTAGCCGCTTTTATCTTGAGGCCATGAACCTATATTTATCCGGAACTAGCGGTGGATTGTTAATATGCTTTAAAATAAATTACAACCGTTTTCGTATCATAACACCATATTTAGGGTTCTGTCTAACCAAGCCTGCGCGGTGCATCCATCTGTTTGTCAGCGAGTTGTATCTCATTAACTGTATTAGGTAGACAATTGAAATTTTTACAGAGTGTGTATATAGCCGCTATAACAAAAAAAAATATGAAAATACAGTACAGTTTCAAATTAAAGGCGATCCTCATACCAGAAACTTTTTTTTTAAGCTATTGCATAGCTTCTATCGAGGCCCTTGAGCGCGGGGACCGAATCCAGAAATTCCGTAACGAAAAAAAACCTCACGCTCCCCACTCCGACGGGCACGGAGGTGTGGCTTGAAGGCCGTGCATTATGCTTAGATCTTTAAAACTACGCAACGGATTTTAATGCGGATTTTTTAAATAGATAGAACAATTCAAGAGGAAGGTTTATATGTATTTAACATGCATAATATAGTAAAGAAACGCTGATAATTTTAGGGGTTTCTAATGTGATGTCATAAATAAGCTCATTTTTTTTACGCTTACATTGCGAACGCTGGCTGAACCCTACGAAATAGTGTACTACAAAATAATGTACAAAATAATGTACTACAGTATTGTACACCTTAGAAAGGTCTTCAAAAAAGTCCGCGATGGTATATGTCTACCTCTTAGGGATAACCCACAATAACCATTTTTTTCCTTTGCTTTTTACGAGAAATAAGGGCTTATTTACGAAGCCATTTTAACCAATACAGCATTAATTTTTATCCAATTAGGTACCTTAAATATATTGTGCATTTAATATAGATCAATATGATCACTACAGCATGTAATTTAAATGAAGATCTTAGAAGATATCAGAGATTTAAAAAGCGGGGCCAGTAACTTCTCATTTATTCAATAAAAGAAAAAAAAATGTTCTCTTATCGGTCAAATAAAAAATAAATAAATAATTATAATTGCATAAGTTGATAAAAAATGCTATGCAATAGCTTTTTTTTTAATGTATTGATCATTTTTGTACGAAACGACCATGATTGGCCGGTTTTTTTTACTAAGACGCTCCTGCAATTGGCCCAGTTATATCAATATCTTTTCTCACGACATTATTGTTACTCAAATGTCCCAGTAATTGTAATGTTGGGCATGTCAACTTAAACTAAGAAATTAGAACTATTTGAAACCAAAGTCTCGATCAAATGATCAGAAAGTTGCAATCTAAATTCAAACTTACCTACTCATAGTTAATTTCAATGTTCTAAACAATTTGCTTCCCTGAACAATTTCAATATCTACATATTTGCTCAGTTAATTAAACAAGTACTAAAGGTAATTTCTAACTTTGATCTAATTTATGGAGAACGTTGAACGTGGATGTGCCACGTGTATCAAAACATGTTGACAAAATAGTGACTGTTTCGAGGAAAGCTAATTAATTTTGATACAAGCTGCCGAAGTTAGATAGTGATTAGTGATGTTTGTTTGTTAACAAACAATTTGATTTTACCGGAGAACTTTGTTGAAAATTCAACATCGTTACTAAAAGTCAGTTTGTATTCAGTGATGTTCTTCAGAATGGTCGGGTGCGTAGTACTCGGAACCAGCGTGTGTGTATGACCAATTGTATGAACCTAAACGAGGCAAACCAAGTGAGGTACTGTGTGGTGCCGGACGTAAAGAATAACACCACCCCATTTCTTCCCGTGGGTGTCGTAAAAGGCGACTAAGGGACTAACTAGAGAATGGGCAGCAGCATTCTCTATGCATTTTACCACCATACTGCGATCGCCAACCCGCCTGCCAAGCGTGGCGATTATGGCAAAGCCCTCAAATTGGGGGAGGCCTGAGTCCAGCAGTGAACGTCTTATGGCTGAAAGGATCGTAGCAGGTGGCGTTCTGTAGTTTCTGCCTACCCCCGTGGCAAAAAGGCGTGAATTTTTGTATCATTATCTTCATCAGCCCATAATTTTGACATTTAGTATTCCACGTAGCAGCAGCCGCTTAATAAACCGTAACACTTTCAGTCAGCAGTCGAACTAATGTAGGAAATTCTTCACCCATTTACCGCAGGCTTTCTCTTCGCCAACTCCATTCGTGGAGAAGTAGATGTCTTTGCTGGTTCTGTAGCCTCAGTTAGGACTAAACTTTTAGTCTCACATGTATAAGTACTTATTTTTATATTTAATTTTTCTAAACTTCTTCTATTTGTATTGAAAAGTTCACATTTTGTAAGTTTTGTTTATTTTTAATTATTTGTTTCTTTTAATGATAAGTGTTTTACATAAAATATGCATGCTAGATTCACATCTAGTAGATGTCAGTCAAAAATACTGGGTTGTAACTGTTTTATTGCATTTGTGATTGTACATCAGTTTTGTGAATTACAATTAAAAAAAAAATTTAAAAAAATGTTCCCACTGCTGGGACACAGGCCTCCTCTCGGTAAGAGGGGAGGAATTTTTGTATGTATGTATGTATTCCACAAACCTTGCATCCTGAGGCGCATCGCCCTGCCAACTGTGCTTTTAATGATCTTATGATTGCATCAGAAAGTGGAGTACGCGCAACTGAACTTATTGCCATCCGTACGCTTAGAAGAAGAAGTTAGTATTGATTATAAGTAAGAGTTTTTACTGCACATGATGTAAGAGATCCTTTAGGAAGTCCTAAAGTGGCGCTATTAACTGAGAAATTAGTTGTTATGGTCTGGGGTATGTCGTGCAGCGGAAGGAGGGGACGCGAGGAATAGTTTCGGAATTAATGAGGAGAAATTAGAGAGATTATAATCATCATAGTAGCAGTGGTAGCTAAGTGGTAGTGTCCGCATCTTACGATGAAAGAATACATCGTGAGCATGTCCTAGACCCAAAAAAATCGTAAAGTCGTAAAATCTACCAACCCATACTGGGCTCATGTCGTAGGTACATAACAGCCCAATTACTCTCACCGAGAGGAGGCCTGAGTCCTCCTGCCAGGATCGCGAGATTGTTCAAACGAGATACCGTGGCCCTGGCATATAGGCAACTGAAGGAACACGGATGGGTTTTAGTCAGTAAAAGTCTGACATTGACTCTGCCCTCCCGCTCCGCCCAGAGCGGGAGAAGACATTTGATGATTTCCCATCAGAAAAAAAGGCCACTGTCCCAGCAGTGGGAACATTATAGGCTGATTATCCAAGATAAAGGAAACTGCACAAACGAAATCAGACATCAATTGGATGAAACAACAGCCGCCAATTCTCTCATCGCTTGTATCCAAATTTTCCTCAACGGATTTATTAGCCGGGGATCAGGTAAAAGGGTTGGAAAAAAATAAAAGTCCCGACCTTTTCGGCCAGGCTTTAATTGTTTCGCTGATTGCGTATTATCCGCAGAAACCTTCCGGAATTGAGAAAAAAAAATGGTTATTTTTATAAATTAATATTATAATGACGATTGTGACTTGTTATTTCTGTGAATGGGGTTTACTTTAGGAAAGCTATCTATTGTTTGAAGGGAGATTTAAGATCTTGTTAGGGATGAAATTCTTTTTGAGTTTGATTAGTTTTTACTTTTAAACGATTTCAAAAAGGAGCAGTTCCTCAATTTGTCTGTAAGTATTTATATATTTTTGGACGCATGATCCGCAACGTCTCCGGCAGTTGGGATTGAGTTGGAAAATATTTTTTTAATGGATAGGGGCTTCTCTGGGTTTGGTACGATAGTGTTTACGCTAGTTTCTATAATACGTTTTTAATCCACTTTGTTCATCTTGATGATATTCTAATACTTCATGTCACTGTTGTTTACATAGCAAGAACTGGTATACAAAGTGTGGAGTATGTATCATAACTATAAATTTAAAACTTAAAAATAAAACCATCCGACTTTCGAAAAACCCACTAGAAAGTGACAGTGAAAATAATGTTTTTATTTGCAACTAAATTCTATTTCGTTGTAACTTCCGATATGATTAGATAACTTTGTTGACGATGCTGCTAATGTTACGTCTAAGTTCCCTAAAATCAACAAAATATTCTCCTATAAAAAAGGATTTTCACAAATCTTTTTTACTTATACATGCATACATAAAATTACGCCTTTTTCCCATGGGGGTAGGCAGAAACTAAAGAACGCCACCTACTACAATCCTTAAATACTTCTTTTACCTCGTTTAAGTTCATACAACACAAACAAAAACCAAAACACTTTTTATAATATAATAATAATAAAGCTTTATTTATCCTTACAATAGTTTATTTATTTAAAGTTACAAAACAGAAACACAGAAACAAAACTATGCAATGCAAACAATTGTGTCATAATCAATAATTACCCGCTACTAATACTAACCTGGAACAGTCGACAACCTGTTAGTTATGAAGCAAACTTTTTGATTTCATTTTTATTATTGTAAGTTCATTGTATGGCCCTCTATATAAGGTGTATCTATTCATACACGAAATATTTTAAGAGGTACACCTGTAGGTGGTAAAGAAGCTACAGCAACGAAAAAATAATAATTTCCAAATGTATTTTTTTTTTCAAAATTTCATATTTATAAATTATTTGACGCACATAAGAAATACTGACTCCTTCTTATTTTTTACGGCCCGAGACATCGCGGCCATGCTCGTGCCGTCCGGTCGCCGCCCTCGCAGCGTCAGGCGGGCCATTCATAGAATTTGGAAAAGTTTTATGCAAAACGTTTCAAGCAGTTTTAAAATTATAATAATTACGAAAACTCAAAAACGCTTAGATAAAAAAAAAATTGTTTCTATAGCTTCTTTACCACCTACAAGTGTGTAAAAGCCTCCTCCATCATTTTTTATTCCAGTTTATCTTGACCGTTGCTCATGGAGTTATTCATAGCTATTTTTATAATATCATGATTTTACTAATCGTTTTTAGCAGTCCTTAAAATGTTGCTACAATATCTGTATCATATTTTATCACAAAACGTCCTACAGCAATTAATTTTTAGCCCTTTTGTTTTTTTTTTCTTATCCAACTTAAATTATTACTTGCCCTCAAATTACAGTAATTTTCTTCGTAAATCTGCTTGAGTTAAGGTCTACGATATCGTTTACAGGGATAAACTTAGATCAAGTTTAAAGTACTCCTTTCTTTTTTAAGATAACATTGTGTTCTTTCTGACTAAAATTGTAGTCTTATATTCACGAAGATTCTTAAGAGACTTTTCATGTTTGTATTTTTCGTTAGGGTTCATTAAATTACTATATTTTTTAAAAATGGGATTGTAATAACAACACAATAAAAGCGGCACTACCCAGTTTAATCTTTATAGTAAAAACAACTGTGATTTAGAGGAAAAACATTCATCATAATCTGCATAGCATGAACAATGTTGGGGTCGGCTTCCAGTAGAACCAGATGCACTTGAATACCAGTATTTTACTTGGAGTTACTGCCTGTCTATCCTGCACAACCTAGGTACTGGGACTTACAGGCTTCTGTCTACCTGTACCGACTGTCAAGGATCCATGAACGACAGCCGGCACTAATAGTTTAACGCATTTTCTAAGGCCCCACACCTTTTTCGGTGGGTTGGAAATCATCAAATGACGCCTCCTGCTCTAGGCTTTAGACTTGTGCGGTCCATGGCCCTCTACGGGGCACCGGTGTGGGCGCCCTCATTGAGGCTGCGCCCAGCGCGCCGGTTGAGTGCAGCCCAGAGGGAGCCTCTTTGCCGGAGTGCCTCCTTGGGATTTGGAGGCAAAGGTCCTCGCGCACATATGGGAGTGGCGCGAGGAGGTGAAACGCCGGGGCGAAACTCCACTGCCACGACAAATCGCGGCACGGCGGACAGAGCTCCGGCAGGATCTCATGGCGACATGGCAGGTACGATTGTCGGAACCCAGCGCTGGGCACGCCACAATTGCGGCGGAGCATACGGCGGAGCATACGGTGGAGGTGTGCCCTGCCTGGGTGGAGCACCGCCGTGTCCTCGTGGAGGCGATCGGTGGCGGCGACCTCTCGCGTCCGGCCCTGGTGCGAGCCATGATACGGAGCGAGAGGGCATGGGAAGCCGTCACCTCCTTCTGCGAAGCAGTAATGCTCGCAAAAGAGGAGGCGGGGTGCGTGAGGGACTTAGATAGATACCGTGACCCTGGCACATGGACAACTGATGGAACACGGGTGGGTTTTAGTCAGTAAAAGTCTGACACGCCCTCCCGCTCCGCCCAGAGCGGGAGAAGTCATTTGATGATTTCCCATCCAAGAAAAAAAAAAGGCTCTAAACTTTTACTGACTAAAACCCACCCGCGTTCTTTCAGTTGCTCATATGTCAGGGCCACGGTAACTCTTTCAAACAGATCTCGCGACTCTGGCAGGAGGCGCCACACCTTGGTATGTAAAAGTGGTTACCTATCCAAGGACCAACCGGGGCAAACATAGCTTAACCTTATCGATGGACCCGTGCAACTGTTGTCGCTTAGTCACAAAACCTTCCATAGGAATAAAACTGTGCTTAATAAATTATATGATTACATAGGTATATGTTCCTTCCTATCTCACCCCTTTCAAATCCATGGACTCAACTCACAAAAACAGAACATACATTCTTGCCAACTGATAATACTAATGTGTTTTCGTAAATTAAATTTCCCGTGTTAAAGTAAAATTCAAGAAATTAATATATTATTTAGTAAAGTTTTGCGTCGTACGCACACCTTCAAAGACGAAATTAATTAGAAGCTCATTGTTTACCGTCAAAGTTCGTCGGGGAACAAAGATGGAGCCTTGGGGTACCCCTCTCGCTATATATAGGGTTCTGTTTAAGATTATATTTTGAAAGATGATAAAAGGGCTGAATATGTTTATGGGGTAACCAAAAATGTTTGTTAATGAGTTTTAATGAGGTCACCAGTGAAAAGAATGCCATGGTTTCAGTCGTTAGGTATTTCAAAGGCTTATTTCAAAACTACTTGACATTTATTTGAAACTACTAATGTGTTAATTTGGACTTGATAAGTCAATAAATTTTTATGTAGGTATATAACAAAGATTTTTCGAAAACGTAAAGCATATATCCATATTAATGACCCTTCTAAACATTTGTATATCCATTGTTACCGAGGTCTTCAGAAGTCAAATAGTCCCTTCCCAAAGGATCCCAAAAGCTGTAACAAAATATCGCGAGCAAGGTTTTAATAAATTCGCTCACAAAAGTCGAACGATACGATACCACGACGGCTTAATTGTGAAAGTTTACCGGCGACTCCGCTTTTGTCGAAAATTTTTATATCAGCCTTAAATACGTCAAGATTTGATGAGTTTTCGGTTTGAGTTCAAATATTTTGAGCGTGGTTTAGACGAAGTTTTGTCGGCTTTTAACTTGTGAGTGGGTTTGTTCTTTATTAATACGAGGTTTTATTCATGATTAATTGCAAAATGTTGTTTACTTTATTAGGGTTCGTGTTATTTTGGGTTGGTAATTATATTAGTAGATAGAACTACTATTCTACCAAAGTGAACCATTTCCTCTTAATTACTAATAAGACTTAGCGGCAATGAACTTGAATAAGGAGATTACCTATTCTTTGACCAGTACACAAGATCACTATTATCGTCTCCAAATTAGAGCACGGTTCTTTAAATAGGCGACCCTGTCCAATAATACGCCAAATGAGTAAATGAACGCTACTCATAAAAAAAATCATTGGTATTCTAAAAACTATCCACATATTTTAATTTTATCGTCGCAACACAAAACATTGTACAAACAACCACATAGGTACTATGTATGTATTCATACACGCTCCAACCAAAATTCAGCTTCAATAGCGCAAAATATAACGGAACATTTAAGCCGTTTACAGGCCCTCAACAACAAATGGTCGGTGCTTTGACAGTCAAAAACCCCATACATACAACATGGCAGGCTACAAAATGCTCCCATGAAAGTAAAAAATCACTAAGCGACTGTTGGCCTATATTGCCATGCGCCAAATACCCCGTCCATCATAGAGGATAAAAAATAATACTTCATAATAATTTTCTTTGTGGTGGTGCGGGTATGGAACGTTCTAGCTGTGGTTATTTTTAGTTCTTTTAATTTTGTCACTATATAGTGACAAACATCATAGTGTGCCAGATATGTTTGTATGGCTCCGTTCATTTTTAAGGTTCCGTTGCCAAATGGCAAAAAAAGGGAACCCTTATAGATTCGTCATGTCTGTCTGTCCGTCCGTATGTCACAGCCACTTTTTTCCGAAACTATAAGAGCTATGCTGTTGAAACTTGGTAATAGATGTATTCGGTGAACCGAATTAAGATTTTCACACAAAAATAGAAAAAAAAAAACAATAAATTTTGGGGTTCCCCATATTCAGAACTGAACCTCAAATTTTTTTTTTCATCAAACCCACACATGTGGGGTATCCATGGATAGGTCTTTAAAAATGGTATTAAGATTTGTAATATCATGATTTTCTAAACTGAATAGTTTGCGCGAGAGATACTTCCAAAGTGGTAAAATGTGCCCCCCCCCCCCCCCGTAGCTTCTAAAATAAGAGAATGATAAAACTAAAAAAATATATGATGTACATTACCATGTAAACTTCCACCGAAAATTGGTTTGAACGAGATCTAGTAAGTATTTTTTTAATACGTCATAAATCGTAAACCGCAATTTACCTTTCATTCAATCAACTCAAATATAAAAATTAAAAAAAAAAAACATTTAATTTCATAAACATAAACCTATGCATAAACCGTGAACATCTACAGGTTTGTACGGGACCCTCGGTGCGCGAGTCCAACTCGCACTTGGGCGGTTTTTTTATTGGAAAATTTTCCGTTACACTTTGTATGTAAAAATGACTTATGTTAACCAGTCAATTACCGTAATTACAGACACAATTAAAAACCATTGTGTCTATACCAAATGTATCTCAGGGACTTAGAGGTTAAATCTGTTTTGCAATAGTTAATAGTTTTAAATTTTATATTGAATTGCTTTAAATTTTCGTTTTACGTAATATTTTGTTTTTTTTTTACAACACTTACAAAATACAATCTTACTTTCCTATAAAATATGATCTGCTAACATCATCACTTTCTTATGACGTCACTCTATCATTTCTAATATTCTTCAATATATTGCTCAAAGGCATGTTACCCCGCCATAAAGCGTCGTCTGTCATGGCAGATAAAAAATAACCCTTGATAATAATTTCTATAGCCTGCCATGTTCTAAATCGGTTGGTACACACCACGTGTCGCGACTGCATAAGTTTTAGACCGGGAGTCTGGATTCCACTGATGAACTTTTTCTCACACACCGACAGAAAAAAAAGTTCATCATTACCCTTTGACGATTTTTTCATCTACTAGCCTGTCAGTACTTTGTATTTATGGTTTCAAAGACTGGACTCGGCATATTATGACACCTAATGGATTTCTTTTTACGAATGGATATCTTATTCTTATTTATCTTTTGAAGATTTGAAAGTGTGGGTTGAATAGTTACGCACTTTTGTTATTTTCATTACTTAGTCGCCTTTATTTATAAGCGTTGTTTAAAGTTAACAGACATTTAAACACCGAAATCCTGTATGGTTAAGCAGACGTTAATCGTAAATTAAGAAACGCTTATAAATAAAGGCGGACGTATTAACCCTAGAAATTATTCAACCAACTATATTTTGAAGCCCAATTATAAGTTTCATAAGCATTAACTTCATGCCAAAAATTTTGCGTAGGATGCCATCTTATCTCGCAGTTTAAACGATGCCTAAGCTTTCCAAATAAATAACAAGCTCATACTATATCGCCTTAGGTTCTGTTGCTATTCAAGCATACACAAAAGACATAAGCTCTATTATCTCATTAGTGGTACATTAACCAATTATATTTGTTCCACGCTCCCAGTCCAAAATGGCCGCCGTCTCTTAGCACCATTAATCTGGCTATATATGTAATATTTCTCGGTAACTGATGTTTTATTCACCTCACACAACATATAAATTGTTTTCTTTGCTTCCATTCTGTCTACTTAAAGATATATTAGCGGTCAACACGATAATCTTGTGTGTTTAATATGTTTAGATATTGTTAATAATGAGATATGATGTTGTGTTGTTGTATTTTATGAACATTTGATCTTCACGTTTCATTTAGTTTCGCACAAACACCTTCATTCTGATATTCACGCGTCTGTACGATGGGAGAATGATATAGCAGTTGCTCTTTCCTGCTAATTTCCCACAAAGCAGTTTTTACTTTTTCTTATCACGTTTTCTTTTTTATATTTCTTTTGTTACTTGTAGTATAATATGGTGGGTTGTGTGACTTTTAGTTTGTACTAACTAAATGTAGGTATTTTCTCTGCTCCTGCTCTAAGATACTAAATTTAAGAAATCTAATAAAAATTTAGGAGATAATGATGATTGATAATGACGTTTCAATGAATTTATCGTAGCGTAGGTATTAGCAACATTTCATAATGTTTTAGACTGTTCAAAATTTTTTAAGCATACTGTCCATGTAAACGTGCCAAGTTTATGTATCTCTTTTCTCAATTCTCGTTTGTCATGAATTGACTTGAGAACGATAAATTGCAGGGAGTATCCGTTTTATCTAAACCCTTAAATACTATCAGTATTTATATTTTATGTGTCAGAATAGTAAAGATAAAATGCAGTTAAAAGCGACAGACGGAATGTGGGCAAATGGCGACGCTAAACATGTAAAAGAGTCCGAATTGCCCATCCGCCCGTTCAAATTATGTCGTCTGGTGCTAAAAGAAGCCTGCTCAATTATTTCACTTATATTATTATGCATTAATGGCTGTTCTCCTTTGAACTCATATCGCTCAAGTGTTAATAATTTGAACAAATGTATTTTTAAATTGAGTATTAACACGCCTCAGTACATACGTGGATTAATCAAGCGTATATTAGCCAGTGGAATGAATATTTTTAAATTTCAAAGAGTTCTTCTGTAATTATTTGGTAATGGACTTTGAAGTTTTGATAATTTTTGGTAATTAAGAATATGTGTGTGTTCTCTCCTAGAAAATGTCTAGGTGTTTTTTTTTTAATTTACGGACCTGTTACTAAGGCTTCAGAAATTGCATAAGAAATATCAGCTGCTCCTAGTGTTGGGAATTTATCCGGATAAATACTCAAAATGGATAAATACTTGATAAATATCCGTTTTTACTGAGTATTTATCCAAAACAGCGGATAAATACTATTTTATGTTTTCGTAACGTAAGTTTTGTCATTTTACTAACAAAAGGATTATAATTAATGAAAAATAGACAATGCAGATTGGTATCGTACCTTATTAATCATTTGAACAATTACAAAACGCCGATATTAACAATAATTTCATTCAATTATGAATACAGTTAGTCAATCACTGTCAAAGTTGTCGCGACGTTGTCGACATTGTAGCGAGCAATGTGCAGTTTTGAGACCAGTGGTGATGTTATTATTTACCACAAGTAAAGCGCCTGCCTGAGTGCGAACTCACGACCTACAAGTTGTAAGTCGGGGCTGATACCACCGCGCCACCACTGCTATCGCCAATATGAAAAGCATGTCAGACTTTTACTGACTAAAACCCACCTGTGTTCCTTTAGTTGCCAGTGCCAGGGTACCTCTTTTAAACAGATCCACAACCCTGGCAGGCATCGGTCCTCGCCGCCCGCAAGCCCGTGCCCATGGTGGCCGAGAGACCACAGTGAACTTCCGATGCCCGGGGCGTCTCCTCCTACGGTGGCTAGGCACATGATGGCGCACAGACTGCTTCTCCCTAACGCGCTCCACCTCCTCCTTCGCGAGCCTTACTTCTTCACAGAAGGAGGTGACAGCTTCTTATGTCCTCTCGCTCCATACCATGGCCTGCACCAGGGCCGGACGCGAGTGATCGCCGCCGTCAATCGCTTCTACAAGGATACGGCGTTGCTCCGCCCAAGCAGGGCAAACCTCCACTCTATGCTCCACCATATCTTCCAGGCGATATATACAGTGGTAAAATTTACTGAAACCTGCTTTTAGATTTTCTCAAATCCAATGACTCATTATCAGTATCTGTCTGTAAATATAACCCATTTTGTGTTAATTTCATATCCTTAAATATTATAAACACTAAAAGGGCATTGCATTTGCTGGACTCTTGTTGAAAGACAGGTTCTGTTATGGGTTCAAAAACAGATAAGCATTTATATATCTAATCCCAAAAGTTATCATCAAGCAAAGCTGCTTGTAGCATTTGGCTTGACGATATATTTTTCTTTTGAGTACGCTTAGAGAGCGGCTTTTCTATTTTTCATACTCCGTAGTGATCGTAGATAGTTGCCCTATCTTGTGTAGCATGGCAGGTTTAACTTTTCTCCCGTTACCTTTTGTTTTACGATTTGTTGTAGCTTCGATCGTGGTTTTTTGGTTTAGTTCTTGTGATTTTTTGACTGTCTTATAAATCGATGAACGCTGGCTGCACACACGGAAAAGCATGACTCATTGTCACGTTCCACCTGAACCAAGCGTGTAACCGAGAGCGCAAAACAAGCGATAGAGAGGCACAATCGGCCTTAGCGTTCGTCTTGTGAAATCTATCTCTCTTCCACTCCATCGGCCAATACGTCCGAGTAAAAGAGACTTAGACATTATTACGTAAAATTATCGTCCGTATACCGACTTTACAGACAACCAATTATGTTTTTATTAAAGATTTTATCATATCTGCTTTTTTAAACTACCGCATTTCAGTGCACCATGAGCCAGCAAATTACTAGTGTGTGCTGCACAGTTTAAAGGCTCAACACCTTTAACTAATTGAAAAGCCCTTTGCATGTTATAGCGTTGGCAAACAAACAACAACAACAAACTTGTCTTCGCCGCATTTTTCTTGACTTTTAGAAGCTCTTCACAGAGATAATCAATTATGTGGCTATTCTCTACACTCTCAACAAAGAAAGATTCTAAATTTGTATCTAAAGAGCATGCTTTATTAGAGACGTTTGGGCTTCTGACACAATTACAGCCCTGGCAATTGACATTTGAACTAAATAATGTAATAACGTACTGTTTTGAAAAGCCTAAATAGCAATAAAAGTCAATAACATTTTAAAATAATCATCCGATGCGCAAAAAAGATATTTATCCATCATTTTGAGTATTTATCCGATAAAAATGAGTAAAAACGAGTATTTATCCGTTTCGGATAAAAACTCGAGTATTTATCCTCCGAGTATTTATCCACTGCCCATCACTAGCTGCTCCATAATTTTTTTCGTGAGTGAGTCACAAACATCGAATTAGGTACACATCATACTGGCGTAATCCAAAATCCTGTATCGCGCAAACAGAGTTTGTCGCGCAACTGGACATCAATCGTCGGGCAGTTACCCACTAGCCTTAACACCCATCTGCTCTCTTTTCTACAGAGGACGAGTGAACTTTACACCCTCTTCCTCATGCCTTTATACTGGTGTCGCCAACGATATCGTCGACCTGGGAATTATTTTACTACGTTTGACTACTGAGAAGACGACTAATAGAGAAGTGTAGAAGAAAAAGACATGTTGCGCCGACCCCAAATAAATTGGAATAAGGGCAGGACAATGATTTGACATCAATTCCCAGTAAACAGAAACTTCACTATGGTCATCTAACTGTCGCATAGATGAACATAATGTGTCGTTTCATAAGGTGCAAGTGGCACAAGGGGATGAAGTAACTTCGATATTGACTATACACCTCTGACCATGATCTACTATTACTACTATTATGTACACCCAGGACATTTCCAGGTAATGGATTCCCGGTTGGGCAAAGTGTTTTTGGGTTTTTCCATTAGGATTTTATTAGCAAACGCTCGGGTTTTGGAATTTGGTGGTGTGATACCGCTGTGCCTCGGAAAGCACGTTAAGCCGTCGGTCCTACGCCTGGTCTCACTCCGGTCATGGCTATGTGTCTGCGCACAAACTTTTGCACTATGATATCTCCAGCGCTGATGGCTACGCCTCCATTGAGATTTGCCGTCATGGCCGAAATACGGTTTAGAGGACTATATTATTATCATGTACGCAGGTGCAACTATAACAATTCAATGAAAATAACATTTTTTTCCCGTAAAAAATCGACACCTACAGATATTATTTACCTTTTGAATGAATATTCTATGAGAAATTCCCATTAAAATAGTTTCTGATACTCCATTTGACACCTACGCTACACTTTTGTACCGTATCGAAGTGCCAGCAGCGTGAGCGTGACCTCATTAGTATGAAGATGAGATCGAATTTGAGAAGTTTAACCAAAAGACAGCAAGAACAGAAGGTCCAAAATAGTTTGAGGTGCTTCATTAGCTGAGGATGTTACTTTCAAATTGACCACTTGACACTCAGTAGGTACCCCAGGTTGAAAAGTTGTGCGAACATTGTGGAGTCTTCCTATGCAACTTATCAATTTTATCTTTGAGTGACAGGCGCGAAGTTATAGCACGTAGAACATGTTTATGGAGGACGTAATTTACGGGGTATTGCTGTAAAGCCTCCTACAAACCGGCGTGACGCGGCAGCGCGACGCGACACTCGTAGAACAATTTTTATGTGAACTTCATGGAAATTGTTCTACAAGAATCGCGTCGCGCTGTCGCGTCGCGCCGGTCTGAATAAGCCTTAACTCCTGTTGGTAGGCTAAAATTTTCTGGCACCGAATGCATCAAAGAACTTGTATTCTACAGCTTTTAGCTGATTACTCACAGCGCTCACATCAATCATTTGCGTTCCGATTTGTATATCAAGTAAAATAGATTGCTCAAAAATCGAAGCCACCACAATGATTTATCCGAAGTTGACCATACACACTTTGACGTAGGTGGGTTTTGGCCAATGCCTTATACATTATCAATACCCAAGGGGCATTATAAACCTTCTGTTAATAGTTCTTTATGTCTACAGGGAAACCGTGAGCGATTTAAGATACTTCTTCTTTTTCTTCAGACATGGTGATCTAAAAGAAACTTCTTCCTTTTGGAAAAAAAATGGTTTATTTTTATAATTGTTCCAGGAACAGGGGAATAGGGGAATTTCAGGGGGATTTTTCCAGGTTAAGGGAAAATCAGTCATCATCATCAGCCTATAATGTTCCCACTGCTGAGACACAGGCCTCCTCTCGGTGAGAGGGAGTGGGCCGTAATCCACCACGTGGATCCAGTGCGGGTTGGTAGATGTCACATGTCTTCGAATTTTTGGTTCTAAGACATGCCGGTTTCCTCACAATGTTTTCCTTCACCGTTTTGAGAGCAGTGGCGATGAAATAATTTACAGAAAGTAATGCGCCTGCTTGGGTTTGAACTCACGAAATACTACTCGTAAGTCGCGGCCGTTACCACTGGGCCACCACTGCTCCTAATCAGTAATTCTCCAA
The DNA here is from genome assembly GCA_932294355.1 of Aporophyla lueneburgensis. Lineage (NCBI taxonomy): Eukaryota > Metazoa > Arthropoda > Insecta > Lepidoptera > Noctuidae > Aporophyla > Aporophyla lueneburgensis. The sequence goes on along the minus strand of OW028737.1, from coordinate 30,333,720 downwards.
TAATTTTATTATTGATCATTTATTTCAGAATTGATTGTACATTCCATACAATGGTTAGTAAATTGTGCTATTTATCGTTATACCGGGCACCTACGGAATCATGAATGGCATTCCAGTGCCCCACAACTCGGCAATCAAGACTTGCCCTGATGCACTTGGCGCATCAGGGAGGCCACTCTTTTACGCACTATCGCCCTAAAGCAATCCGTGTTGGCCTTATCAAACATACCTGATGTACTGCAAAAGCGAGGCAACTCCAACAGCATCCTGAAACTTGCGTAACCCGGACCCGGCTGCAGGTATAAGAAGTCTGACAGTATGCCTTGCAAATTTAGACCTCTTGTGAGCACCGTGCAACCTATTGTTCATTTGGATCTTTACTAATTGCTTTAAACTTTAATGTACAAGCGATAAGGCTCCCAATTAAAGCAATAGGCCCAATGTGACCGTGTGACTTGATTCTGGTAGAACATTATTCATGAAGATTTTATAGATTTTTTTCAGCTAGAGTCACGCCGCGGATATGCCAGCGAGAACGTTTAATTATCATCTCCAATTTATTTAGGTTGTAGTCCAAAGGAACTAATCCGTGTAGGTATTTACCGACAAGAATTAATTCTTCTACAATTTTTTAAGGTCTTACTTAAATAATAAGGCGCACTGACCTTGGAATACTTCAAGGTCACAAGTATTAAGAAAAAATAAGAATACCAGTCACAGACTAATTTATTAGCCATGAAAAGCTAATTCCCAAAATATTATAATCAAAGGTTGACGAAAACGCAGTGGATCCCTCTTCAATTATACTTGGCATAAATTATGCGATGACGCGCGAATCGAAATGAAAACCATTGGAATAATCGTTGCTCCAATAAGGGAATCCAATTTCTATTCTGTAGAATTAATAAGAACGTGATCCGAGCGCAGGTGGCTCGTATACGGGGTGGGTCGTAATTCTTATATCGAGTACTAAATTGGGGCTATGGATTCCAGGTATTGATTATCGAATAGTGCTTTTTTGGAGTTTACTTCTTAAGAATTGATTTTTATATAAGAACATAACGCTTTTGAGTAAACGCTTGTATAAAGTTCACTCCTCATAAAATTTCCATACCCCCGGGTATGGAAATTTTATGAGGAGTGAACTTTATACAAGCGTTTACTCAAAAGCGTTATGTTTTTCTGCGCAAAGTATCTTGCGCACTTTTAGCTTTGAAATCTTGTAAGTACGTAGTGCGGTCCATGAGTTGTTAGCCTCACATAGAAAATAAACAGAACGTAATTTGGTTTTTCCTTCTTAAAGTAGCTACAAGTCTCAACATGCATTGTGTTGAGTTTCAACTTGTTCCATTTGGTACTTTAGTTTTGAGAGCGATTTACATACATGCCGTCGCGTGATTTTCACAATAAAATTGAACATCGCGCTGTTATAAAGTTTTCAACTAAAGAAGGTCTAACGCCAACGCAAATAAAAGAAAGATTGACTGTCGTTTACGGTGACTCTTGCCTGTCGTATGCAACAATACAAAACTGGTATAAGCTGTTTCATTGGGGTAGAGAATCATTGGAAGACGATCCACGTGAAGGAGGCCCTAACACAGTGACGACCCCAGAAAATATTCAATTTGTGGAAGATATTGTTCTGAGTGACCGTAGATTAAAAACAAAAGAAATTAATGCACACTCTGGACTTTCAAAAACAAGTATTCTTAGAATTCTTCACAAGCATTTACACATGACATAAATCAGTGCAAGGTGGGTGCCACGGATTCTTAGTGCAGTCCAAAAGCATCGACGTGTTCAATGTTGTGAAGAATTTTTAGAGCTTTGCCGTTATGACCAGGAAGCAGTTATTCAATCGATTGTGACGGACGATGAAACTATGATTCTTTACTATGATTCGACGTCTAAAAGGGACTCGGTCAAAGGGGCACAGAAAGGGAGAACTGGCACCAAAAAAAGCTAAGGTCACCCGAAGAGTTAAGAAGCTCATGGCTACAATTTTTTGGGACTGTGAGGGAATCCTTGTCATCGGTTTCAAGGAAAGTAACACGGTTGTAAACGCAGCTTATTATAGTGACTTACTACGACAGTTACGCCAGAGGATTTTTTTTTAAAGACGAGGTAAAATAACTCTAGGTATCCGATTGCTTCACGACAGTCCATTCTCCAGTCCACACTGTCGCGATTTCGAAGTCTACAGTTAAGGAATGCGGCTTCATAAAGATAAATCATCCCCCTTATAGCCCTAAGCTGGCCCCCCCAGACTATTTTTTGTTTTCAAAATTAAAATTAGATTTGAGGGGGAAAAAATTTAACAACGATGAAGAAATTAAACAGGGTGTTTACAACCACTTTGATAGTAAAGATTCAACATATTTTTATAGTGGCATAGAAGCATTAATCAGACGTTCTGAAAAATGTGTTGCAATAAAGGGAGAGTATATTGAAAAATAATATTAGTTTTGTTTAATTTCCATCTGTCCTTCTATGTTAGGCTAAGAACTCTTGGACCGCACTACGTACCTAAACAGCTGATGTGTACAGGGTATTCTATGTGACAGCTGACGCATGTAAGTATACAGTGGAACCCCGGTAATCCGGCCCCTGTCTAATCCAGCACCCCCTGTAATCCGACATGTCTATTATTATTGAATATTTTTTGACAGTCTTCGCTAATGTAGATAATGCATGGCTGAACGTGAAATGGATCTGTAATTTGTCGGTTACAAGGTACTCTTTTGTAAAAAAATCCGGACTATAGAGAGTCTTCTTAGGCAGTACTCCATAATCCGACCAATTCGATAGTCCAACACTGTCCTACAAAACGTTTGTCGGATTACCGGGGGTCCACTGTAATATATTTATCGGAAGAGTCATGAGTAGGTACGGGATGACAATTGGCAACGAAACGCAAGTGTGAAGTTGGCGCGCTTCGACAGAGTCTAGCCTGACGTTCGTGTGAGTCAACGAGAGCGCCACAGCGGCGTGTCCCAGCTCTCTTGACCAAAGACTACAATATGTATAGGGACACTCTTGACCATCTGACATCGTGCGGGTAACAAGTGCATAGAAACTGTCCAATGTTTCGTTTGGTAAGGTCAAATATACCCTAAAAATCAATAATCATCTTCAGAGTATTTTTTCTTGCCCGCAACATGTATTTACTCCCAGTGAATTGTTCAACGGTGAAGAATCTAGCAGCAATCGGCTTCTTGTCCCGACATAATGTATATAATAATGTATATAAAGTCCATTTGTCCGTCGGAGATGACACATACGCACTTTTTTAAATGAAGACTGAGCAATTGTTTCGGTTTTGTAAATCACTTAATAAAGATTGGTGGCAAACATCAATTTAATTATTTCTTAATCATATAATCTCTTTGATTTATCTAACCTTGATTTATAATATTGATACTGTTTTAAGGCGTACGTAGATGTTATCATAATAGCTATTTAAACTGTAAGTACTAAAATATGAACACGTGTAAGATAAAATTACACTTAACAAAATAGAAGTGGTTTAGAGTGAATTGTACATGCACCTAATTAAGAAAGACAGCAGTTAGTACCCACCTATGTTCAAATGCTCCTTTTGAGGAAAATTATGTAGTCAGTTGAATTATGGGCACTTCAAGAGACGTTTCTCCTTTGTCTCTTGACTTGATAAGGCATCAGTAAAATACTTGCTTTTTTAAAAAGCTGTTTTCAAACCGTTTTTTAACATAACATTACATACCATCGTACCGGTTTAAATATAGTACGCCCACATTGTACCAGCTAGGTTTAAGTCCCATGTAATAGAGGACATGCCATTTACCATCAATCGGGCACAAATGTAGACTTCGGAGTGTTACTGAGAAATTCCACATGGAAAAACCCAATAACGCTTTGCCTGAAACGGGAATCGAACACAAGATCTCATGCTCAGCAGAAGCATCAAACGTCAAAAAGTCCTCGTAAAAGTAAATACAAAAAGTAAAATAAGACCTCACAAATGTTACACCCTATAACTTTACAACGAAAACTGGAGATAGTATTTGATCTCCAAATGGAATTGGGATGGATCGAGTTGCGATCACACCACAGACAGACCTGTGATCAGGGCAGATGTCTGTGCCAGTGCTACGAGTATTACTGTAACAATATTATTTGAGATTGTTTCAATAAGATATCTAAAGTGGAAAGTGCTTATGAGCTAGAAATCTTATGTGCAATACAATAATTCCTTTTTTATGCGATGCGGATGAATTTTTTGACTCTATATTTTAATTTGTAAATAGGTTTAATTAATTTAGGTTATAATTTTGTTTTTTTAATTAATTTAAATCTTAAGTTTTTTATTAATATTGAAGTTGTCAGTGACTTCGTCCCCGTAAAGGTCTATATTCGCGGATGCAGATGACGCCACGGAATAAAAAGTTGATTATTGCCTTTCTTGGGGTTCGATCTCACCCCGTACCAAATTTCATTGTGAAAGCGTAACAGACAGACAGAGTTACTTTCGTGCATATAATATTAAAATATAATAGTAGGGATTACATTTTTGAACTTATGTAGATGTTTTGTGTAAAAGTCCTGGTAGAGGTAGGGGTATTGACCGTGCACAACTTGATCCAGTCTCCAGGGTCATTAGCGAATATGTTTATATCATTTTGACCGAGTGTCACAAAACGGGACCCCACTTTGAGTTCGTTCTGTTATGCAATACTTTACCGATGTATTAGGTATCGATAATCTAATGAAAAAAAAGAAAAGTTCAGCATTCCATAAGCGAAGGTCAGTGACCGTAAAGTATCAGCTGGTTTTGTAATTTTTCGTGGAACGTAGATATTTTTTACGACTGCAAAAATCACATAAACATAACATGTCAGTGTTATTTAATGTATTTAGTAACAAAGGAAGTTTTTTTTTTTCGTTTCCTTTCGATTATCGATACACAACACATGGATAAAGTAGGTACTGTTAGCTATATGACCCTGTATATAATTTCACTGTCAAAGATCCCCACGGGAATTAAGGCAACTGACATAACCCAAAGAATCGTGTCTAACAAACTACAGTGGCAGTGGGCAGGGCATATTTCAAAGCATATGGAGACGAAAGGTTCTAAAGTGGCGACTGCGTACCGGAAGACGTAGAGTTAGGATGCCATCCACAAGGTGAAACGATGACCTTGTGAAGGCCGCAGGAATTCGCTGGATGCGGGAAACACGGAACCGATCGAAGTGGCAGAGCTTGGAGCAGACCTATGTCTTCCAGTGGACATTTTTTGGCTAAAATTATCCAATTTAAAATTCAATATAGTTTCTGTAGAAACAACCAAAGTGTTTTACATTTCAAAGGACCCACAGACCGCACATCCCAACAGTTAAGGGAAGTTTTGATATAAATAAATACATATTTATACCTGAAATTAACGAAACTTATTCCTAATCAGTTTCACGTCCTTCATATTATCCAGACCTTAATAAAAAGCTAAATCTAAGGTCCTGATCCGACGCCACGTCTCTCAAACTATCTGTATGTTAATTTTCTTTGTACGCGCATCGCATAAGCTGAGTGAACTTATCTCGAATAAGTCTTTAAGATCACGAGACTTTTCATTATAATTCTAAGAAAGAAACGACTTACGAGATTAGATAAATATATCAATCTTTCGAAAATTTGTGTCTATTTTTGGGATTAGATTTTATTGTCAACTAGCACTTCGCCCGCGACTTTGTCCGCGTGACTCACAGGAACTGTGCATTTTTTCGGGATAAAAATATAACCTGTGTTACTTGATGATAATGTAGCTTTTTATAGGTGAAAGAATTTTTCAAATCGGTTCAGTAGTTTTCGAGTTTATCCATTACAAAAATACATACAAAACGAATCTTTCCTCTTTCTTAGATTAGACGTCCGGTATTTTCTAGGAGAGGGGCTTGTGGCTTCTACGCCTGCCGCGTTTAGTTCGTGGATGGGCGACCATGTTTACATACCTACCAAGGCCCCTCCGTGCCTCGGAAAGCACGTTAAGCCGTTGGTCCCGGCTGTCATTGTCCTTGGATCTGTGACAGTCGTTACAGGTCGTCAGAACCCCGAAAGTCTGACAGTCAGTCTCAGTAAGGGGTGTCACTTTATTGGTAATAGGTTAATAAACAAGATTTCTTTTAGTTTATACTTATTAAATGTTTTTATTAGGAACTTCACTCATTGCACAGTAAAAGTTACGACGACAAGACAGGAAAAGGAAACTGCATACAAAGTGGCGCCATCTGGCGTTACAACATAAAAGTAAAACAGGCAAAGGACAAGGAGCATACAGCCTAGAATTAATTATAAAATTTTATTCAACACTCCCACTAAATTTTATAAACGAAAATCTCCCTAAATCAGTTTGCCTGCTTTTAATACAAAATAAACTTAACTACATTACTGACAATATTTCATCTCTTATACGTTCGAATTTAACAGTAGGTAAAGCCTTAGTAAAAATATCAGCCAGTTGATCTGAACTCTGCACATACTTGATAACAATTAATTTTCTTTTAACTTTTTCTCTAATGAAATGGAATTTAATATCAATGTGCTTTGTCTTTTTATGATATACAGGATTGTTTATTAGTTTTATTGCACTTTGATTATCAATACACAGAGTTGTACAATTTTGAATGATATCAATTTCTTTGAAAAACTGTCTTAACCATAAAAGATTCTTAGCAGCTTCACAACCAGCCACAAATTCAGCTTCAGTTGTTGATAAGGCAACACAAGGTTGTTTTTGACTAGACCAAGATATAGGTCCACCATTTAACATAAAAATATAACCACTGGTTGATTTTCTTGTATCTAAGTCCCCAGCAAAATCTGAATCTGAATATCCAATTAAACTTTCATGACCTTGATACTTTATACCTACATTTTTAGTTTTTATAAGATATTTAATGATCCTTTTAAGCTGATTAACATGATCTATACTAGGATTATTGATATATCTACTTAACAGATTTACTCCATATGAAATATCTGGCCTAGTTGCTGTAGATAAAAATAGTAATGACCCTATGGCTTCCCTGTAAGGAAAATCAATCTGCTTATTTTCAATATTTTTAGTTAACTGAACATTTACATCAATGGGTGTACTGCTTGAGTGAGCAGTACTCATATTAAATTTACTTATTAACTGTTCAATATATTGTCTTTGACTGATACAAACAGGATTATCATCTTTTAAGATTTCTAAACCAACAAACCGATTTAAAATTAACTCTTTGATATTAAATCCCTGCTTTAAATAACTAACAATTTGATCTAATATTGAATTTGACTGAGACATTATTAGAGCATCATCTACATACAATATTAACAAAGCTTTAATACCATTAAAGTTACCAACAAATACACAATTGTCTGCTTGTGACTGAACAAAACCAAACTTTAATAGAAAATTAGTAAACTTTTGATTCCAGCAACGAGATGCCTGTTTTAGGCCATACAGGGATTTATTTAATTTACATATTTTATTTGCTGGTGCTTTCACTCCATCTGGAATCACCATAAAAATATCCTCTTCTAACTCTCCATATAAAAAAGCTGTCTTGACATCTAATTGTCTTAGGTTCCAATTATATTCAGCAGACATAGCTAACAGTATTCTGATTGATTCATATCTTGTAGTAGGTGAAAAGATTTTATTATAATCTATCCCTTCAATTTGTGTGAAACCACGGGCACAAAGACGCGCTTTATATCTTTCTACAGTACCATCTTTGGTTCTTTTAATATTAAAAACCCATTTTGACGTTATAGTTCTCTGGTTTTCATTATCCACAAAACTCCAGGTGTTATTGGTATGATGAGCTTCTAATTCTTCATTTATGGCCTCCAACCATAACTCACTTTTACTATTAATTGCTTCATTGTAACTCATGGGTACATCCAATTCCATTAAATTTGCCTCAAAAACATTATTTCTACGTGGTCGCAAATTAATATTTGAATGATCTACATCTGTAAGGTCAATTTCCTGTGAAGGTTCATAGGTCTCATCATTTTCATCAATGGCAGTATGTGCGCTGTCATCACTTTCAGTTAACTCAGTGTTATCTATCTCCTCTTCAGCATTTTGTTCATTATCATCCCATATAAATATTTGAGCTTCATTCCGTTTTATTTCAGGACTTTTCTGTTCATTGAAAATAACATTCCTTGATATTGTAATTCTTTTTGTGGTTGGATCATACATTTTATAGTTTGAATTATCATATCCAACTAACATCATCTTACAACTTTTACTATCAAGCTTCTTTCTCAACTGATCTGGCACATGGACATAACCTTCACATCCAAACACTCTGACATGATCTAGACTAGGTTTAACACCACTCCATAATTCCATAGGGGCAATATTTGGTGTCTGACTTGAAGATGTGCGATTTAACAAATAAACAGCACAATTTACTGCTTCTGCCCAAAGACTGAGTGGTACCTTACGGGCATAAAGCATGGATCTAGCACTTTCAACAATTGTCCTAATTTCTCTTTCTGCCCTGCCATTTTGCTCAGGCGCGTAGGGGGCAGTGAGCTCATGAGAAATACCCTCACAGTCAAGATATTCTTTAAAGTCTTTGCTTATGTACTCTCCACCATTGTCAGTGTGCAGTATGTGTACACTATGTGAAAACTTGTTTTTAATCATTGAATTATATTTCTTGAAAAAGTTTAACACATCACATTTATTCTTTAAAAAGTACACATACCTAAAACTTGTGGCAGCGTCTTTAAAAATAACAAAATATTTCATACCTTGTACAGAAGGTATACTGAATGGTCCACAGACATCACTGTATACCACATCACCTGGTTGCTGTGGTCCTCTGCTTGACTTCTTGAATGGTTGACGAGCATGCTTACCATAAGCACAACCCTCACATACAAACTTGTCACAGTCTGATAAGTCCACACCAGTAATCACATTGTTTTTGCACATTTTCTGTATTTCTTTTATATTTAAATGTCCTAGACGTTCATGCCACGTTTTAAGGTCCAATTTTTGCACTACGTTACACACTGGATTTTGAAGTGTTTTCACCTTTAGCTCATATAGATTGTTGCTTTGCAAAGATGCACATAGCACTATTTTATTGTCCTTGTATACCAACGCATCTGTATGTTTCTTCACAATGTTATAACCTTGTCTTGTCACTACTCCTTCAGAAAATAGGTTTCTCCTCAACTTTGGTACATAAAGAACATTCTTCAGGATACTTGTCTCCCACTGTCCATTGACACATTTGTTAATCAATACATTTCCTTGGCCAACTACTTCTACAGCTTCTTGGTTTCCAAGTTTCAGTGGAGATCCGGTATACTCATACAATTCAGCAAAATTTTCACGTTTATAACACATGTGAGCTGAGGCACCGCTGTCTAGTATCCATTTTAAACCATCATCATTATTTTTCCAATCTGTATAATTTGCTACGTTGAACGCTAACATATTCTTTTCTTCTTGATGTTTCTGTTTCTGTTTTGGGGCACGGCAATCTCTTGCATAATGACCGCGTTTCCCACAGTTGTAACATGTAAAGCGGTGTGACTTTTCATTTGACCCTTCATTTGATTTTTCATTTAATTCTTTGTTTGTTTTCTTGAATGGAACAGTTTTCTTCTTCTTACTTTGTTTTGCCACTATTAAAGCAGTTTCATTATCTTCTTCTATATTCAAACTGGCCTCCTCATCAAGCAAGCGAGCTGTCAGATTAATTACAGTTTGATTCTTCGGATCAAGCGACATCCAAGCCTGGCGAACAGATCTGTACTTGGGAGGTAGTGAACTCAAAATTTTAGTTATGATTGCAGTTTCACTAATAACTTCTCCACTTTCTTTAAGTTGCTTAGCCAAACTTTCTACTTTAGCTATATGCTGAGCTATGCTGTCTGCTGGTGACATTTTATATTGATAGAAACGCTCATGTATCATCATTTTGGTCATCTCGGATTTTTGTTCATTAATAGACTCAAGCTTGGTCATCACCTCTAGCGCTGATTCGCAATTTTCGATGAGTGCTATTTGATTTAAATCCATAGCAGACGTTAATACAAACATCGCCATGCCATCATCTTTATTCCATTGAATTTCATTTCTTTCTGGTTTTGGCGTGTTAATATCTAACCCCTTGGCACGCAGGGCACATTTCACTTGAAATTTCCACTGTTTAAAATTCGTTCCATCGAATTTTTCTAGGTTTGTCTTCCCAAACTCCATTTTAGGTTATAGACAGCACGCGGTTCGACTGTCGATAATCTCTTAGAACTTTTCTGTTTTCTCTGCTCTTTGTTTATCACCAATTGATAATTAACGTGGACCTGGGCCCATAACCTATTGGTAATAGGTTAATAAACAAGATTTCTTTTAGTTTATACTTATTAAATGTTTTTATTAGGAACTTCACTCATTGCACAGTAAAAGTTACGACGACAAGGCAGGAAAAGGAAACTGCATACAAAGTGGCGCCATCTGGCGTTACAACATAAAAGTAAAACAGGCAAAGGACAAGGAGCATACAGCCTAGAATTCATTATAAAATTTTATTCAACACATTTTACCCAGTAAGGGGTTGTGGAGGTCAGATAGGCAGTCTTTCCATGTGAAATACTGCATCTAGTTAGACTGAAGGCTGACCCCAACATAGATATTTGGGAAAAGTTTAGGCAGATGATCATAAAGTATTTTCGAAGATTTTTATCAAATGAAGGAAAGGGGCTATTACAAACCTTCAAATGTCCCATCCATTGTAACGTGATGAAGATTTCATATAAGATAAAAATAAATGCTTTTATTTCAAAAGGGCACATAAAATGTACTTTTGAACGTCAATATTTACATTAACATAGAACTGATTCTAGTCGCCACCTCCAAAAGGTAGTTTCAATTGGAGACGAAAGTCAACTGTTTCTCTTTCAAAAAGTTTTCCATTATTTTTTATACAATCACAACGATAGACAAGCGAGCAGTTAGCAGTGACAGCCCAGTGGCATTGGCCCCAACTTACGAGTTGTAGGTCGTGAGTTTGAACCCACACTTTTTCTGTGTGAATTTCATTTCATCACCACTGCTCTTCCTAGAACAAAAAGTTCCAAGATATGTGACACCTACCAAACCCCATGAACATTTATTATTATTTTCATTATGAACTAGCTGACCCGACAGACGTTGTCCTGTCTTAACGATAACTATTTAATTCGAATTGGTATCTATCTATACATATATATAAAAATGAATCCCTATTTCCCTTGGTCACGCCATCACGCGTGAACGGCTGGACCGATTTCACTTTTTTTTTTTTGTTGTATTTTTCTTTCATAAGAACCTTTTCCTGACAATAACAAACACAACAAAAAAGAAAAAAGTGAAATCGGTCCAGCCGTTCACGCGTGATGGCGTGACCAAGGGAAATAGGGATTCATTTTTATATATATAGATATACCTCTATGAAGTCATATATCATACTTATGCAAATGTTTAAGAATTAAACGGACTAAACCAACTCATGCGTGTTCATTTAAATATGCATTTAAAAAAATATCTTGCAGCTAAGTATCAATAAAAAACTATTTTACAAAAAAAGGATTGTCTTAGGATTTTTAATTAAGGTTTTAGCCACCGACTTCCGAAATTGAAGTTATTTTTCACTTTGTAGTGTTTTTAAGGTAGTCGGTTGTTTTTTTTTTTTTGGAAAAAAGTTTTCATTTTTAAATTTTTTGTTATAATATCTACCCCGCACTAATTCCAAACAAACAAAGCATATATGAGATAGCAGACATCGCGGTTGATTTGCTGTCATTTTTTATAAAGAGTTCCGGTGTCTGTCTCCGGAAGTCATTATCAGATCTATATGAAACTTATATGGGACCATTTCGGAATAAACCCCTTTCGAACAAAAAAAAGAATTTTGCAAATCCGTTTATATATGACGGAGTTATGGCCGAACATACATAAAAAAAAATATAAACATCCGAATTGATAACCTCCTCCTTTTTGAAGTCGGTTAAAAAACAGTTTGATTAGGTTTTTACTCAGTGACTGCAATATTTTTACAATGAAGTTATGTATTTTTTTAAATTAATGAAATACCTTTGGTATACCCTAAATCAAATGGTAATTGTTTAGTACACTTTGTGTGAAACCTTGGTGCAATGTATAAAAAAAAAAATATTTCGGTTTAGAACAACTTTATTTCTCATAAAGAATTGCAGTACAAATTCACTTACTGAGAAACAACATTCAACCACTACGTGTGGTTTTAAATCGTTTTAAACCAAAAAGACTGTTTAAAAACAAATGGTTTAAAACGTTTAAAATCCGTTTTGCATCTACATATAATCATAAGCAAACTCCTCAATCTGAGTCAAATCACTCATATCAATTAGATCAATTTATTGTCCTTAATGATTGAGAATGCCTCATCATAATCAGCCTTTATTGTTCCCACTGCTGGGACATAAGCCTCCACTCCGTGAGAGGGAGTGGGCTGTAATCTACCACGTGGGCCCAGTGCAGATTGGTAGATGTTACATGTCTTCGAATTTTTCGGTTCTAGGACATGCCGGTTTCCTCACGATGTTTTCCTTCATCGTTTTGAGAGCAGTGGTGATGAAATTATTTACACAAAGTAAAGCGCCTGCTTGGGTTCGAACCCACGACCTCCAACTCGTAAGTCGGGACCGATACCACTGGGCCACCACTGCTCTAAAAAAGGTTGAAAATGCCTACTAGGTATTTATTCAGTAGGCACTTTTGAAAATCAAACAAGAATTCGAAATGGAATGGGCAGAAGACACTTGGATCTAGTCATCATTATCTTGTCCCTATCGATAAGTTTCGTAAAATCAGAATATTTGGAATCAAATAAATATCTTGACAAATGTATGACATGAATTATGTGGATAATGCGAATGATAAAATTCACTGCGACGATGTAAGTATTTTAAAAGATAAAAGAATTTACCGTCTCTGCTTACCCATAAGGAAATGTCACAGAGTCGTAACCAGGTTACAGTCAACACATAAAATACTCGACAATGTCATACAGTTGCACACCGAGGCTCAATTCTCTATGCTCTATTGTTGTTCTAGCAAGCGTTATGATTGTAGGGTTGTAAAAAACAAAGTATGGCTGAAATACGTATGAACGGTTAGAAGCAATTGTTTTTCAGCCAGTCTTTTTGAGTTTATGTTCACTTTTATAACAAATCATGGAGAATTGCATTTGAAGAACTGCTTGTAATTCTTTATTTTTCTCGATGACTTATTTTCTCAATGAACGCTTAAATCGTGCCAAAGTGATTTCATTTGGTTTTTCTGTCACTCTTTATAAATTGAAATTCGTTTAATAATCAATCATGTATAATTTCGACGGTGTGAGAATCATACTTTTTGGAATAGTAGAATCAAACTTAACACAGTATCACCGTCTGCAGCTGTAATACCTTTTTTTAGAAACTAAACAATTTAAGTATCAAATCTGTACGCCGACAAGGGTTAATAATGACTGAAGCTTAACTGAACGAAGTTCTTTGGGGAGTGGCTGATAGCAGTCAGAGGAGGCTTTTGCCCATAAGTGGCCTGTTTTAGACTGGTGATGATTGTTCGTTCATCAACATGGCTTGTTTTCATCCAGAAAAAAACTTAGCACATAAAATGGGAAACAAATTACAATTCGAATTATTTATTTTACATAAGTACTATGTGGTGTCCGACGTAAAGAATATCATCATCCAACTTTTTCCCATGGGTGTCGTAAAAGGCGACTAAGGGACCTACTAGAGAATGGGCAGTAGCGTTCTCTATGCATTTTACCACCATACTGCGATTACCAATCCGCCTGCTAAGCGTGGCCTTAATGGTAAATCCCCCCAAAATATTTAGGGGCTGCCTTTGTCCAGTAGTGGACGTATTTTGGCTGAAATGATGATGACGATGATTTGACATAAAAAGTACACAGATACAAGTTGACCCTTGATTAAAAGGATCGTCTGGAGGACACGGTGGAGCATACGGTGGAGGTGTGCCCTGCCTGGGCGGAGCACCGCCGTGTCCTCGTGGAGGCGATCGGCGGCGGCGACCTCTCGCGTCCGGCCCTGGTGCGAGCCATGGTACGGAGCGAGAGGGAATGGGAAGCCGTCACCTCCTTCTGCGAAGCAGTAATGCTCGCGAAGGAGGAGGCGGGGCGCGTGAGGGAGTGGCAGTCTCTGCGCCCTCACGCCCCTAGCCGCCGCAGGAGGAGACGCCCCGGGCGTCGGGAGTCGATTGCGGACTCCCGGCCACCGTAGGCGCGAGCTTGCGGGTGGCGAGCAATGGGTAGCTCGCCGCCCGGTAAGGACCAGGCTCGGGTCGACGGCGCGCAGTGTTCCACGCGCGCCTCAAAGAGATGTCAGCAGCAGTGTAGGGGTCTACTAGGACCGATGCCTGCCGGGGTCGCGTGATTGTTCGAAAGAGATACCGTGACCCTGGCACATGGGCAACTGATGGAACACGGGTGGGTTTTAGTCAGTAAAAGTCTGACACGCCCTCCCGCTCCGCCCAGAGCGGGAGAAGTCATTTGATGATTTCCCATCCTGAAAAAAAAAAAAAAACCCTTGATTAAAGCTTGCAAATAGCTTGGCACGAAGTAAATGATCAATGACACCATACTGGAAAGACTTGTGTTACAGGGATCACCCATCCATTCCTATATGGATATTATAAAGGGCTAGGGGGGGGTTTCTAATACTCTCTGCGTATCTAGTTTAAGATTGTTTATTATAAGTGGACTACAAGTGCCTCTCTAGAATCAACAATTTCTTTTACTGTTTCAAATTAATGGCCAACAGTAACAATTTATCGCCAGTAATAATATATTTATCGTAATAATAATTTATAGCCACACTAACATAATAAAATAAAATAAATAAAGAAATATCACTAGTGAATATGAGTTAACATAAATGTCACTGGCAATCAAAAAATTTAAAGCAAGTTTCTTTTTGTTTTTCATCACTTGACGTCATTTCACGTGCCAACCCTTACCGCAACAGCCTTCCATTATTTAGCCACGTTTGTGAAGTAAAGCGGACGGACGAGGGTTACGGCTAGTTTTTATGGCTCACGGTCTGCCACGGCCCGGCCACGGTCCAGCCACGGCTTTCATTGTCGGCCCATTCGAAGCCGCGATAAACTTTATTGTACGTTATAACCATACGTTCTTGGAAGGTTTCTGGTTACCTGCGAAAGAAAGGCTTTTTTTACTTTTCTTTGCAATTTTAAGGATATACGGTTTGCCTTGCTCGTGGGTCGGTTGTTAAGGAAAGTGTTGAGGTTTTTGATGTTGGTAGTGAAATATTAAAAAGGTAAGTTGTTCGGACATAAAGATTGTTCTTGGTGTTGTGTTTTATTACCCACAAACAGTGGTCTTGAACGTCGTAGAGCGAGATCGGTAGAATTTCCAGTTAAAAACGGTATATTTGTACCCAAAATCGGTAAATGACATTTCCATGTGTTCTGTGAAATCGTAGAATATTCGTTATATTTCGGTATTTCGGTAGAACAGAGCCCATATCGGTAGAAATACCGAAAAATCGGTAGGTTCGAGACCACTGCCCACAAAATTACTTAAATAGAACCTAAGCTAAGAGACATTTGATGCAATACTATTTGTTTCAGTAATTAATATTACCAAAACAAGCATCACTTTTATAAAACAATACTATAGATACCGTGTGGTGCCGGACGTAAAGAATAGCACCATCCCATTTCTTCCTGTGGGTTTCGTAAGAGGCGACTTAAGGACTTACTAGAGAATGGGCAGCAGCGTTCTTTATGCACTATACCACCATACTGCGATCGCCAACCCACCTGCCAAGCGTGGCGATTATGGCAAACTCCCCAAATTGTGGGAGGCTTATGTCCAGCAGTGGACGTCATACGGCTGAAATGATGATGATGACTATAGATACTCGTATTGTAAAACAAACTCCTCCGCCGCGGTCTGTCTGAGCGCACTGAGCTCAAAAACCACTGAACGGATTTTCGTACATCGTCATCATCATCGTCAGCTTATAACAATAGGACAGACATCTAGACACGCGGTAGCATGTCAAGCCAAGTTCAAGTAACAGAACTGGCGAGCAGCACCGTGTGTAATATTACACGAACCATTTGTGGAGCCACTTTTGACCCCCTCATAACTCAAAAACCATTTCACATAAACGTGTCAAATTTGGCTCATTTATTGAAACTTGCAAGATACATATGTGCTCTAAATTTCATAGACACATCTCAAATGGTTATTTAGATATTAACGTCCAAAAATCGTCATTTTTATCACTGACTGACCTATAGATCAAAACTCTAACCCAGTTCCAGATGATCTAGAAAGTTCAAATTTGGCATGCAGATAGGTAATTAAGTGAATACCAAGGAATAAATCAGAAACTGGTAAATTTTTATCATTTTATTATAATTTTTCACTTAATTGATTCTATTAGGAACACTTATTACAAAAGCCAAGTTCAATATATGCCTTGGTTGTTGACTTCAACGACAAAAATTCAGATCTAAATGGGTGCCAAGTGCAATGATCAGTCCTGAAATTTATTTGTAACTACATAAAATATCATTTCTTCTTATAACTTAAGATAATATATTGTAGCCTAAGGTTTGACTTGGCTAGTTCTCATATACGAATTATATTAAAGTCTTCGCAAGTTCTAAACCTGTTACTTGTCGTTTCTTATTTTATTATTCCAAAAATTTGGCTTGCTGGTAGAAACTAGCCATCTAACATAATAATTCGTATATGAGAACTAGCCAAGTCAGACCTTAGGCTACAATATATTAACCTGAGTTATAAGAAGAAATGATATTTTATGTAGTTACAAATAAATTTCAGGACTGATAATTGCACTTGGCACCCATTTAGATCTCACTTCTTTTGTCGTTGAAGTCAACAACCAAGGCATATATTGAACTTGGCTCTCATTTCACATTTATGTTTTTGATGGGATAGGTCTTTCCACTTGCACGCCATTCATAGTCAGCGCACCTTTACCTTTGATCGATCCGTGCTGCTGTAATTATTTATGTGTATAATACATTATATTCATTTAACTCCGATATAACAGCAGTGATAGCAGTTCGAACCCAAACAGACACTCTACTGTACATAAATTATTATAACATCACTGCTTTCAAAACAGTTAAAAAAAAACATCGTGGGGTAACCGGAATGTCCTAGAAACAAAAACTCGAAGACATGTGACTTCTAACAACCCGTACTGGGCCCGCGTGGTGGTTTAACTCCCACTCCTTCTCAGAGAGGAAGCCAGTGTCCCAGCAGTGGGAATGTTATAGGATTATTGGGTATGCTATAATAAAATTAAAAAAAAAACATGTTTTGTCAAGTAATAAAAATCGAGCGGATCAGGGGGCGGGTCACTAGTTTTCCATACTTCGAAATTCCAATTTCAGAACGTAAATAAATAATAAAATCTTGTGAATGGACACGCCGGAAAGGGACGCCCTAGGAAAACATATAGTGACCTTATTGATCATGTTATTCAGAAAGGTCAGGTGCGTAGTACTCGCACTCGGCGTATGTGTATGACCATAAAGAAGTCAAGATAAAGTCTTGTCTGAACATAAACGAAGCAAAAAGAGTATCTAGAGGATCCTTGCAGGTGGCGTATAGTTTCTGCCTACCCCAATGGGAAAAAGCATGAGTTTATGTATGTATGTAAGTTCATCTATACTTATAATATTATAAAGCTGAAGAATTTGTTTGTATGTTTGTTTGATTGAACGCGCTAATCTCAGGAACTACTAGTCCGAATTAAAAAAATATTTTTGTGTTGAGTAGCCTATTTATCGAGAAAGGCTATAAACTATATAACATCACGCTACAATTAAGAAGAGCGGAGCAGTAATGAAAAATTTTGCAAAAACGGGGAAAATCGCACGGGAAGGCGATTCGACGCGACGGGAAGGGTCGGGGAACAAGAAATTTAACGCGAACGAAGTCCCAGGCAGAACCTAGTAAATAATATGACAACTCCTCACACAAATATAATGGACAGAAGCACGGAAAAACAATCCATTTTTGCAAAAGGATTTATTATTTACATACATTTTACAATTTTCAGTCAACAAAGGCTCGCCCGCGAGGGGGAGCACGGAAGTGACGTCGGTGGGATCGGAAGTCGACGCTCCCGCTTGGCTGAAAACCTAGTAGGACACTGGAACCATTTTCACAGTTTTGAAATGTTATATTTTTTGCATCCATTTTGTTTAACTTTTCAATAAAAAGCTGACTTTAAATATTTTGTAAAATCAAAATAATATGATTGCAAAAGTTGATATATTACGCATTTTTAAATGACGGTTTACTGCATTCGCATAGTCTTAAACATGGGGTAAACAAACTATTTTAAGTATCTCGCTCTGTGGACATAACAATAGAACTGTAAAACTCTAAATTTCAATGTTATAAAAATATCCTAATTTTTTATATGTTATCTGTATGTTTAGATATAAAGATGTTTGTAACTCAATGACGAATTTTAAATTGAAAAAAAGATAAATAAATTGAAAATACGTGGGCTACTTTAAAGGATTCTCTTTACTTAATCACTGTCATAGGTTACTGTAATGAAATTCCAGTAATAAAGACGAACTGTAAGGCGTTAACATATGATATGCCTATTAAAGTAACATAACATCACTCCTTGATTCGCTTTTGGGTTGCGCAGAGATGTACTTATAGTAGGTACACCTACATTTCGCCAGTTATGTTTTAGACCCATTTAATAAGAAGCGAGTCCGTTGCCAACAACAGGGCAAAACTTCATGCTCCGGGCCGGTACTGAAAAACTCCAGACGGATAAACCTAATAACACTGCCTAAACCGGGAATAGAACCAAGGACTTTATGCTCAGTAACACTTGCGGCCACTAGACCAAAGATGCAGTAAAAGTAACATTCGCTTAATAATCCAATTTTACCAAACAAACTTGTCAGTTCCTCTATAAACTTTGTAATTGTATAACAAATGACTCTTCAGTGTTCCCGACACAAAAATAGAACATAAATTCTCAAACTTTTTTTATTTGAAAAGTATAAATAGGATTTATGCAATAACAACACTGGTTAATGTGAATTCATGGTTTTTGATAACTTTTAGTATGTTTATTTATTTTTTGTTTTTACTTTGTACGGACAAGTATATCTCATATTAAAAAAAAAAAACAACAATTTGAAATTGAACGAGTTTGCATGCTGAGGAGACGTAAGTGAGTACCAGAAACCTAGATTCCAGTTTGCAAAAGAAAAGTCAGAAATCTGATCGACTAATAATCGGTCTTACCTTATCATAATAGCCTATCCCTTATACAAATTAAAGGTCAGTTCCTTCATGGATCCGATTTTAATCTACTCGAAAACGGTCCACGAATAAATGAACAAGAAAAGGATTTTGTTTAAAGAATTAGGCATAATATTGTTTGGCAAAACGATTTCGTATAACTTTTATTGGCTTAATAATACTGTGGCACAATAATTATTTGGCATAGCACTGCAAAGGTTATCAAAACGACTCATTCGTCAACTCGCGCGCAATTAGCTTGCTCGCTCGAGCGAGTTGGCACATTCCGATTTTATCTTTTTTTGTTGTCGTCAACTCGCGACTGAGCGAAAATTTACAGTCGTCTACAAAAGTGTTTTTATAAATTTAACATTTAATTTAATTCAACCTACTTCACATGTTTAAGACATTAAACGTATAGAGTAAGTTAACTGAGGGTCAGTAGGTCTTAGAGGTGAAATTCTGCTCTCGGTTCGAATCTTTCTTTCCAAAGAAAAGCTTTTGTTAAGTTAGGTACCATTTGGCGAAATTACGAGAACGGTTGGTTGTACATTATATCTCAATGTCCGCAAGATGAAAATATTTTCAAATTTAATTATTTTTTTGTAGAGACTTGGTTAAATGACACTTAATTTTTTGCCGACAAATGGGCTTGCTATAACAGGCATCATCGTACTACAAACATGGTCGAAAGCTGGCATTCTACTATAAATAAAAAAGTCAACAATAAACCCTCAAGCATTGCACATTTTTTGACCATCTTGAAAAAAGAAGATGATTATTATCAAACTTTATACTTGAAAGGGTCTAATATAACAGTAAAGTCAAAAGAAACGTGCGCTATTGATGAACACATTACATTTACCATAAATGATTTTATGCACGGCGCTATAAGTATCAATTTATGTATCGAACTTCTGATCTTGTGATTATTACATATACACAGTAGTTATAAAAATCATTTTCAACACTGTGATTCTTTTAATCAGTAATGTATTAACGTTTCTTATAAAAATCATTTACAACAAACCCTGATCTGTGATTTTATAGTTCCTAAGACTGTGATTGTTGTCATTAGTAGGTAATATGTTAAAGTTTGTTATAAAAATCATTTACAACAAACCCTGATCTGTGATTTTATAGTTCCTAAGACTATGATTGTTTATAGTAGTATTAAGTAATAATTAGCCAAATGGTATACTCATATTTTTTGATATTGTTGATTTTACTTTGTTATATTTGTTTAGTTTTAGTCATGTTACATACTAGGTTATTAACCAAAATCTTGAGGAAAAAATATCTTTAACCGGTCAATTACCGTAATTACAGACACAATTAAAAAACGATTGGTTACATACCAAATGTGGTATCTCAGGAAATTAGAGGTTAAAAAATGTGATATTGTTGATAATCTTCAAAATGTAGGTAACATAAATATGAGCAGTTTTTTTATGTTTGGCATGTGTTGTAAATTATAAATACATAATATAGATATATTATGTATTAAAAAACTACATTTCTTTTATTTCAAATTCAAATCGTACAACGCCTTATACTTATAAAGTAGGTTTCTATATTGAATTTATTATAACACTTTTATAGATGACTGTACCATTTTTCGCTTTAGTGGCGAGTTGACGACAACAAAAATAATTAAAATCGGAATATGCCAACTCGCTCGATCGAGCGAGTTAATTGCGCGCGAGTTGACGAATGAGTCATCAAAACTGTCATTTGTAGTTGCATACATTTTGAATATGAAAAATAATATAACAGGTGTTATGTACTTACATTATTGGATTGGATTTCATTATTTTTTTGGATTAGGTTAAGATACGGCGGAGGAAGCTCTTGGGCCACCGCTGAGTCGCACACATGTTTGTTTTCATTTGAGTATATATTTATACGTTTATAAAATTACCGTTCTTTATTATTATGCCTTATGTATATAAGGCAATAAACATTATGGCAAACTGAAACTGAATTTCGTGATGCCAATGTAAATTATGACATATATTTTATGCTTATTATTAGTAAACCAAAGAATTTCCTTGAATTGTAAAACGTAAACACCTTCCTGCCCCTTCTAAACAACTTTGAAAAAAAACAGTCTTATTATTAAAACTAACACCAAAACCTCATTTTCAGTAAACAAAAGCGCGGAAATAAAAGAACGCAATCCTTGTTGGACGTCAGAAAAAATGTTAATTTCTTTCGGATTGGCGATTTACAAATAAAAAACTTCTCGGTCGGGCCCAGAAGTTGGGACAACTTGTGACGTAGTACTTTGAAGCATAATTATTTGGGACGAAGTCTCTCGAATGAATCGTGAGTGATTCCATTATGGCGTAACATTGGTTTTGTCGAATTATTACTGGATTTAAATAATGGACGAAGTTTACGTTCTGTTTATTAGGTTATGTTGTTTCTTTTTAAATCATTCATTTATTTTTATTTTCAGATCATTAAATTCATTTTGTTAACAGTTACATTTGCTTCATACTGTTAGCACATCATGTTAGTATTACACTACAGACTTAGGTTTACAAAAATGTCAACGTTTATGTGTTTAAATAAATCAATCAATCAAATCAAAATATTTTTATTTCACATAAACCTACATGGGCACTTATGAAACGTCAGAAGCTAGGTGCACGGTTCCAAATTGTTGATTCCTATGGAGAATAGCCGGCAAGAAACTCCACGGTTTTATTTTTCTATTTTAAAAATAATTGGCTTTTGCGGAAAACAGTGTAGGACTGTCAACAAGTAACAAGGACTTAATAAAATGGAAAATTGCCTACAGTCCACAAGGCCTGCAACGTTCTCACATTCACAAAGTATAAAATAATCTACATAAATAATAGTATGTCATAAATAAGACAATATACTGTTTAAACCAAATGTCACTATTGCCATGACAACCAATATTAAAGTATACAAATTATAATTGTAGGTATATAATGCCAAATACTGAGTAAATGTCAAAGAAGTATATAAAAAATAAAATAATGTACATCGTCATTTGGTAACAGTTAATAGACATGAACATGGTTATCCCGTTAATTATTATAGGTACCAGGGAAGCCACATGTGCAGAAGGAATTATTGCCAAACTTCCTTGTCTTGAACGACAGACAGGCTTACAGTTGTGTTTACGATAAAATCTGTAGTTCCTCTCTTTTCCATTGGAGATAGCGGTTTGGCTCCGTCAAAGAATGTACTTTATTCCCGGTATTACTTAGTGACAATCAGCTGATCACAAAAACTTTTATCTAGTTCCTAGGTCTAGATCCGTCAAACTCGTACAATCTTTTGCAATTGAGTTCAAAGGAAGGCCAATAACAATAAATGAATTTTCGAGGATAGAACGGTGCGTAGGAACTCTACAAGAAAATTGCTTTAAGGAAAAATAAACCAGACAGGTGCGAGTCGGACTCGCCCAGCGAGGGTTCCGTACAAATTTGTAGGTACATATTATCATCACAAATAGTTTTTTAATTACTTAAACATATATTTTTTTAATGATTTAATTACAAATGTATAGTTTTCCCTATGCAGATTTTTCCCTATACTTGTAGTATAAGACGGTATTACGGACGGTAGGACGGTTACGCGACACCACGCAGCGGAACAAGCCGCCGCCGTCTTCATTACGTGTTTAGAGACAGTTTTAGTTTAGTTTAGTTTTATAGAATACTAGGTTCTGCCCGCGACTTCGTCCGCGTCAAATTTTTGCTCCCCTGACCCTTCCCGTCGCATCGATTTGCCTGCTTGTTTTCTTCCATTTTTCGTTGCTGCTCGCTCCTTTTCAACCGACGAAAAAAAACGGAGGAGGTTCTCAATTCGACGCGTATATATATATATTTTTTTATGTATGATCACGCATAACTTTTTACATAGTGGTCCGATTGTGACAATTCTTCTTCTATTGGAAAGGGTATACTCCCAAGGTGGTCCCATATAAATTTGGAAAACAAAATCGAACCCTAAGGGTTGGAAAACAGGGGATGATTGATTGTTCACTCACTGATTGTAACGTATAAACACGCATAACTTGTTACATAGTGGTCCGATTGTGACAATTCTTCTTCTATTGGAAAGAGTATACTTCCAAAGTGGTCTCATATAAATTTGGAAAACAAAATCGAACCCTAAGGGTTGGAAAACAGGGGATGATTGATTGTTCACCCACTGACACTCACAACTTTTTACATAGTGGTCCGATTGTGACAATTCTTCTTCTATTGGAAAGGGTGTACTCCCAAGGTGGTCCCATATAAATTTGGAAAACAAAATCGAACCCTAAGGGTTGGAAAATAGGGGATGATTGATTGTTCGCTCACTGATTGTAACGTATATACACGCATAACTTGTTACATAGTGGTCCGATTGTGACAATTCTTCATCTATTGGAAAGGGTTTACTCCCAAGGTGGTCTCATATAAATTTAGAAAACAAAATCGAACCCTAAGGGTTGGAAAACAGGGGATGATTGATTGTTCACTCACTGACACTCACCATTTTTTACATAGTGGTCCGATTGTGACAATTCTTCATCTATTGGAAAGGTTTTACTCCCAAGGTGGTCTCATATAAATTTGGAAAACAAAATCGAACCCTAAGGGTTGGAAAACAGGGGATGATTGATTGTTCACTCACTGATTGTAACGTATAAACACGCATAACTTTGTACAGAGTAGTCCGATTTTGATAATTATTTTATTGTTGGATAGGGTATACCTTGCCTTACCTTTAAAGCCACAAAAAATCATAAAAGAAATTTTTTTTAACAAAAAATTAAACCGCCGAAAAACTGAAAAGCATAAAATATACTCCCAAGGTATACTCCCAAGGTGGTCCCATATAAATTTGGAAAACTAAATCGAACCCTAAGGGTCGGAAAACAGGGGATGATTGATTGTTCACTCACTGATTGTAATGTATAACCACGCATAACTTCATACAGAGTAGTCCGATTTTGATAATTCTTTTTTTGTTGGATAGGGTATACCTTGCCAAGTATTATTAGTACATTAAAGTCACAAAAAATTATAAAATAAAAACTTTTTAACAAAAAATTAAACCGCCGAAAAAACTAAAAAGCATAAAATAATAAACCTTAAAATTTTGAGTCGGCGCTGAAAAATCAATGAACAAAGATCACTCAAAGCGTCGACTCATAATTTTAAGGTTTATTATTTTTATGCTTTTTAGTTTTTTCGGCGGTTTAATTTTTTGTTAAAAAGTTTTATAAACATCATCTTCACTATGTTGGGACCACCTTCTACTCTTGTCGGATGTAGCTGAGTTCCAGAATTTTACATGGAGCAACTGCTTTTCTAACCTCTACAACCCAGTGGCTGAGTGACACGATACGATACGCCTTGGTACGACTTGTTGACAGACTTTCGGGTTTCAGACGACTGTCAGAGATCCTCGAATGACAATCGAGACCAACCAAGATGATCACCAATCGCGGCAAGTGTAGCTTAACCTAACCGATCGAAACATGGACGATGACCATGGAAAATACCTTTGCATACAAACCATGTGAATAAATGCAAGGCCGTGAGGAAGCTTGAGTGTAGGTACTCGACCCTCTCTTAACCCTTAAACAAAAAGAAAATTACAACACAACGCAAAGTCGGTATACAAGCTCGCTACACTCAGCTTCATCATTGAAATAATTCAGTAACTTCTGATGGGCTCTCATTAGCCGCTGTCATTTATCATTTCTGCGCCCCGTCACTGCGTCGGGGTAAACTTTGAGAATCACAAAGACATTTGACATGTATACTGAGTGGAAAATTCTATGTATCCGCTGTGTCACCCCGCGGGGCTCTAAATTGGAAGAAGTTTGAGTAACGCTGAATTGTTCAATTTGATGCGTAATAAGTTGTGCGACGCGATGGTAATTTTATTTTGTGAGAGTTTTCGTTTGTTTAGGGCTTATTTAAAGTGGGTTATTTGACATGTGTGAGATATTTACTAGTAATTTCGCGCAGGGCGGATGTTCTGTGAAGGTTTGAATTTTATTTTGTAATTTCAAAGTGAAATGTGTCGTTATGGCCTAGTGCAAATCTATGTAAATGTCAACCATCTCTTTCTTTTATAAATTCTAGGTACTGTTTATTTAATTCTACTTTAGTACTTGTTTTTGAGGGAAAGGTCTCTGAATCTGGCTTGATTTTCGTACGGTTGTTTTCGGGTGGCCACTGAAAAAAAAACGGTGTGCTGTGGGTCCCACAGCATAGCACCATGAAGCGTTCTTGTTACAATCACGGTGTGTAGCTGCCGAATATATGTCCTATGTTCGTAAGCATCAATCTGTTTTGTTTTTATGTTTTTTCGTGTGTTTCTGTGACAAATAAATTTATTTTTCTTTCTTTCTTTTGTGATTAGAAGTTTGGGTTACATGCTTAAATGCTGGCAGATTTTTTAATTCACTACTTATAAACTATAGGTATTTTATGGCATTATTTGCACACTGGCTAAATGATTGATAGCAGCGCTACTTGATGTAAGTTTGCCTACCATTACACGTCCACTGCTGGACATAAGCCAAAGGGAGCCATAATTGGCAGGCGGGTTGCGATTGCACTATGATGGTAAAATGCATAGAGAACGCCGTTACCCATTCTAATAGTAATTCACATAGTCGCCTTCTACGACACCCACAAAAAGAATAGGGATGGTGCTTTTCTTTACGTCCGGCAACACACGGAACCTACCGACTAGAAAGAAGTCTGCTTACAACAGATATTTTAACACACTATTTTCAACAACAACAAACAGTTTCCCATATTTATCCTCCGTTTCCTGAAACATTTTATTTTTTATATTCTCTCTAGGAGGATAGGCTTCAGCACGGGATTACGAAAATATTTTTTATTGACACACACCGACCGATTGGATTGACAAATACGGACCAATAAACAAGTTACTACGCTCTACGTGGACATATGGACGTGAAGGATGGCTGACGGGAATGCGCTTTGTGAATGACTGAAATGATTGATTGATTGACGTGGAGTGTTCCTTTTGTACAATACTCAATAGGAAAAAAGCCTCTCTTGTTGCCTGTTTACCTGACATATCATAATGATTTTGTTTTACCTAAATACCAGTTGTTCCTCGCAACTTCATTTGCGATACAGGATGAAAAATACCTTATTTACTTAACCAGATCATAGTTTATTTGTGTGCCAAATTTAGTCTAAATCCGTTCAGCCATTTTAGCGTGAAATCGTAACAAACAAACAAACTTGGTTTCGCATTTATGATACTAGCTTTTCTCCGCGACTTTGTCCGCGTAAATATGGGTTATGACGGACGCAAACGAAATCGCGGGATAAAAAGTAGCCTATGTCCTTTCTTGGGGTTCAAACTTACCTCGTACCAAATTTCAACAAAATCAGTTCAGTGGTTTAGTAGTGAAATCATAACAGACAGACAGAGTTACTTTCGCATTTTTAATATTACTATAGTATAGAATAGTTAGGTTTCGATTGCTTAGGATTCGTTAGATGCCACTTTGGTCTGAAGGTCGCAAGCACAATGTAACTTGAGAAACGGGTTGCTACGACATAAAATACAAAAAACCAGCCAAGTGCAAGTCGGGCTCACACACCGAAGGTATTCTCGATTTATGCATAAGGTTTATGTTTATGAAATTGAATGTTTTTCTTTTTAATTTTTAGATTTGAGTTTATTGAATGAAAGGTAAATTGCGGTTTACGATTTATGACGTATTAAAAAAAAAACTACTTACGAGATCTCGTTTAAACCAGTTTTTCGGTAG
Source organism: Aporophyla lueneburgensis (assembly GCA_932294355.1). Taxonomy (NCBI): domain Eukaryota; kingdom Metazoa; phylum Arthropoda; class Insecta; order Lepidoptera; family Noctuidae; genus Aporophyla; species Aporophyla lueneburgensis. Next base: position 30,306,531 of record OW028737.1, on the reverse strand, counting down.
AAGTTTACATGGTTATGTACATCATATATTTTTTTAGATTTATCATTCTCTTATTTTAGAAGTTACGGGGGGGACACACATTTTACCACTTTGGAAGTGTCTCTCGTGCAAACTATTCAGTTTAGAAAAAAAAAAACATTTTTAATGACCTATTCATAGATCGACGTGATCAAACACGTATGGGTTTGATGAAAAAAAAGTTTTTGAGTTTCAGTTCTATGTATGGGGAACCCCAAACATTGTTGTTGTTTTTTTTTCTATTTTAGTGTGAAAATCTTAATGCGGTTCACAGAATACACCTACTTACCAAGTTTCAACAGCATAGCTCTTATAGTTTCGGAAAAAAGTGGCTGTGACATATGGACGGACAGACAGACAAACATGACGAATCTATAAGGGTGCCGTTTTTTGCTATTTGGCAACGGAACCCTAAAAAAACAGCTTTCCACCGTATTTTTTCCCGAGCAGTATGTCCCGAAACACTTGAGCGCATCCTACCGCTCTCGGTAAATTCAATTCCGAGACTTAATCATAAAAGTTTTTGAATAAACAATGTGCGAATCGAATAACATTCCACTTACTTAAGTCCAAACTTATAAAAGTTACTTTCAGGATACAAAAAAAGATAAATATTTATGCTATTTCGTTTGTGGACTGTTTTCGTTCTAAGATTAACTTAGAAGACTTTTTAATGCTGAAAGTTTGGGAACCAGTGGTCCAGCTGATAAAAATTGGTATCACTGTTTCCACAAAAGTTGAAACGTTCTCCATGTATATGTTGTATCAGCTAAATACAACAGATACATTGAGATATTGTGTCATGGATATAGATGCAAAACGGAGTTTAACCTTTAAACCCTTTGGTTGAAATCGTATTTTTGATTGCAACCACGCTTAGCGGTTTAAATAAAGGGTTAAAATGTTATTTTTAATAGAACACACCGCGGTTTCGCGCGAAGCTCACTGTGTAGTAAATATCCAGGGCAATTAAAATGAAATAAATATACATTCCTAAAAAATGCAATGGCTGAGTAAAATGTAATCAGTCTTTTACTGATATTTAAGTACAACATTACATATTCCTAAAATGCATATTTTAATAAATACGCATATCGAAATGGCTGTCATGTTCCGTGTGGTGCCGAGCGTAAAAAATAGCACCATCTCATTTCTTCCAGTGGGTATCGTAAGAACGGGACTTACTAGAGAATGGGCAGCAGCGTTGTCTATGCAATTTACCACCATACCGCGATCGCAAACCCGCCAGCCAATCTTAGTCATTATGGCAATCCCTTCCAAATTGAGGGAGCCTTATTTACAGCAGAAGACGTCCTTTGGGTAAAAAATGATCAGACGGCAAAGCTAACTATCCAGTTCATCTGACGCTGATTTTTAACTGCAACCCGGAACAAGCTGCAACCCAGCATAGCTATCGATAATTAAAAACATGATAAAGTGAAAATAACTTTAATTTCGGAAGTCGGTGTCTTAGGTTTTGTATTAAAGTTTTATTGCCACCGACCTCTCGAAATTAAAGTAATTTTTCACTTTGTATTGTTTTTTTTTTTCACTTAGAATTGCCAAACTTAAGTGGCAGTGGGCAGGGCACATTGCTCGCAAAACAGATGGCCGATGGGGCCGGAAGGTTCTGGAGTGGCGACCGCGTACTGGAAGACGGAGCGTTAGAAGGCCTCTCACAAGATGGACTGATGACCTGGTGAAGGCCGCAGGAATACGTTGGATGCGAGAAGCACAGAACAGGTCGAAGTCGCGGTGCTTGGGGCTGGCCTATGTCCAGCAGTGGACGTCGGTCAGCTGAAATGATGATGATGAGTGTTTTTAAGGAAGTCGGTTGTAATTTTTTTGAAAAAAGTTTTTATATTAAACTTTTTAGTTCTGGTGTCTACCCCGCACTAATTCGGCAAAATAGGAACATCGATGCCATTGTCAGAATTGGAACAAATTTAAATGGGTCCACACGGGAACCGGCTTTCAAATAAAAAAAGAATTTTTTAAATCGGTTCACCCAGTCGAAAGTTCTGAGGTAGCAAACATAAAAAAAAATACAGTCGAATTGAGAACTTCCTCCTTTCTTTGAAGTCGGTTAAAAAAGGAACATCACTATCTTCATATAAAGAAATCCTTGTTTCTAAAACTCACAATAACGATACTGCATACATACATAAAATCACGCCTTTTGCCGATGGGGGTAGGCAGAAACTTCAGAACGCCACCTGCAAAATTGTACAATTTATCTAAATACTGGGTGTATCACACTGTGTCGGACTGTTTATTAGATGCCTCACTAATTCACTATCATCTCTGACCTCCTTTGCCTGGTATAGAATGAAACAAAACTCATGTTTTCCTCATAATCAAAAACAATGTTGGTTGAATATGCTACGATCCTTACATACATCTTTTGCCTCATATTAAGTTCATACATCTGGTCATACACGCGCGCCGGTTACCAGTACTACACATTTACCCTTCTGAAGAAAATCACCAGTAAAGTCACGATTCATATATTCTCCTATTGCGTCCTCTTTCGGCATGACCAGTCACATCTGCCTTGTGCCACGAATACCTTTTGTTAGCCGCCCTTCATTCATCCTCTCAACATGACCAAACCACCTAAGTAGGTATACTCTTTTCAATTTTGTCAGTACATCTTCTTTTAAACCGCTCTGTTGTATTATCATATCATTCCTCGTCCTATCATTCATGGTCATACCTGTAATCAAATCAACGAACGCATTTCCACAACATTTATTCTACTATCTCTTACAAAAAGCATTTTATTACAACGCAAAACAATTTCAATTACCAAAGCACACAATTCCTTGTTCCTACAAACCTACTTACCTAGGCATACCTTGAAATGTACACATAATTACATATATCCGCGTAGACAAGTGTACACCATACATTGTACAGTCGCGCACTACGTACTCGTAAACAAGGCTTGGTGCAGAACAGCGTCAACAAGCGTTGTTGATACTGCCTTAAAGCCACGTACGTGTATACTAGGCTTAAAGATTGCAGTGTGCTTAATGCATTCTGTGTTGCAGGCAGGATAGCAAATGATTCTGTAGCTTATGTTTGCGATGGGCAAGTACAAGAGTAGGCTTAAAGTGATGTTTGGTGTCAGTCGGCGAAGATATGTGGTAAGGAATTGTAGAGAAAATTGATTGTTTGTAGATATTTCGCTGTATAGTTGGGAAGTCTTTAAGGGAGTTCAATTTGAACCCTCGTCGCAAGCGGTCGTCTGTGCGCGCGCGCAACACATGTTGGCTCGGCCGACTTCGAAATCAAAACGCGTTTTTTGTGTGTATCTCTCTGTGCAAAAGTGTCATAAGTTCAGGCTGTAGTGAAGACTGACTGCCGGAGGACGAGTACCCCATGGCGCTAGACCCGGTGAGACCGTTCTTAATATTACAGGGATACGTTAGCTAAACTGCGTAGATGGGCCTAGATATGCCGCGCGCGCGCGCACACAACGTCATCTCAAGCAGCCGTTGCGCACCAGTGTCGTCACACAAACAAATTCACGCTATTTTTCTAACACTAAATGTGATATCGTTAAAGATGCCTTACCTAAAGATCTTATAATTGTACACACAGCTACATATCAAGCTATGGATTTCCAGTTTTAACAGACCTCGCATTGTATAGGCTTTCCGTGCAAAGAGAAGTCAGTTTATACTGGAAATGAATGGCTTGATTTGTCGACGTGTGTACCATCGTAACAAATTCCTCAAATTGTTTTGCAAAAGGCCACGGTCACCGGAATATAAATATACATGTGGACTGAAGAGATAATAAAAAAAAATACCCCGAACTCTTAAGTTTGCACCAGACGTTTTTGCTCTACAGATAACGATACAAAATAAAAAAAAGGTCAAGCTCACAAATTAGACAGTTTCAGCCCCTTACTGACACAAATGTGTTTGACTAAACAAAAGCAATAACAATTTTTATAATCGTGCCCATCACAAAACACGGGAACTGTTACACGGGAACTGTTTGTCTAGATATCTCACCAAATAACATTTGATCACAAGAATATCCGTCAAGATCTCGCTACATATGTTTTGGAACAGTGACAGGATGATAGAATTCGCCTAGCACTTCTAAATAATATGTAGGAATTTCTCCCCAACAGCCTTCTTTTCCAGGAACAAAGGATAACAAAGTACATAATCGTGCAATTAATTAAACATTCTGGTATATCGAATATACCATCATCACCGCGTCCGAATTGTAACTCGTAAATGTGAATGTACACATAAACAGAACGCAGAAAAACACCGATCGGCGATCGAGAGAATCCACCAATACATATACGCATCCTCTACACGAAGCACTATGATAGCTGGGTCCTGGGTGCTTACTCTCGAATATAATTCCAATGGATCGACATTGGAATTGTCAGTCAAACGTCAGTGATTGGCTGGACTCATTGAGTCTAGCCAATCCCTGACGTTTAACTCAATCAACTGACGTTTGACCAATGTCGATCTATTGGAGTTGTGTTCGAGAGTAGGCACCCTGATCAAAGTAACAATACAAGAACAACTGGATAAACAAAACGCAAAGTTCAACCAACGCATCATACAACCACACACAACCGTACAGCTGTACTTAGAAAGCAATCAGATCCTTCACAAACGTTAAACTTGATTAGACGAAATACAAGGACAGGTGCGCTGCAAATACGACACTTCAACGCCCATATTGGTCGAGGTCGAAGTACCCAACGCAAAGGTTCGATGCAACACACGCTTCAGCATGAAGATTCAAACACTTCAAATAGAATACAATAAAATAATTTGGGGACTGCAAAGATCAAATAACATAGAACAGTTAACAAAAAGGGGAAAAAAACAAACACAAAAACAATGACATGGTACGAATGTAACAACAGTTGAGACCAAGTATGTCAAACAATGCAACTGTGCCGCGCTGAATATAAATTCTACCAAACCCAAATACCAAGACTGTATAACAAAAACTAGCAAATGTAGTAATCACCTCAACGAATGAAAACATCGAAGTACCCTGGAACATTCTAACGGAGGTAGCTCTGACTCTTCAGACGATTTACTCAAGGGACCACCGATTAGCCCTTTTTAACCTACAGAAGGCCAAATTTCCACAAAGCAAGCAACCAAATAACTCCAATATGTATAATCACGTAAAAGAAAGCCAGATAACACTCCAAAAGGTTAAATATCAGAACAAGAAACATGCAGACACGTGATAAGTATGCTTCACCGAACTAGGGAAAAAAATAATCACCCCGCAAAACACATGCAAACGCTCAACACATTCCACAGAAAAAAAAAGAAACAAACAAAACCGAAAAAAAGCAGGGTACCGATATCCAAATGAGAGAAAAAAAAAAAGGTCCAAGGGCCTTCGGCCCGCTTCGACCGACGACGAAAGAAACAAAGGAAATCATCATCACTCCCGATGGTATTATCATTTGCGGACGACCTTATCCTCATTACAGATGAGCTGGAAGAACTAAAACGAATCCAATACCACATTATTGCGGCTCAGAAGAAATGAACGAGTTGAGTCATGATTTGATTGACCAAGCTAGGAAAAAAGGAAACTAGGAAACTGCGGACATAAGAAAATGCATCAAATTTAAATCGGTAAAACCGTAACAAAACGCGTCAAGAACCACGCGTCTAGCACACGGTGAACCACACCACGTATGCATGCAGCAATGCAGTACAAGGCCAAATCTAAGAAGGTCGAGCGACCTACTTACAAATGGAACGACAACCTAAAACAAGACATGAAATACGAGTACTTCGAGATGGGAATCAAGTTTAGGACGGACAAGCTGGAGATATTATCGTACCTTGTATGATATATGACTTAAACCGAGACCGAGAAGATACGAACGAGTTATCATGAGAGACTCGATCAACAAACCGAGACAGAGAAAATGCATCAAATCTTAGACGGGAAAACCATAACAAAACGCATCAAGAACCACAGGATGTGCGACACATTTTCAGACGCTCTGAACCACACCTGTTTCATGCAGCAATGTAGCACAGGCCCAAATCTAAGAAGGTCGGACGACCTATTTACTAATGGAATGACAACCTAAAACAGGACATGAAATACTTCGACAAGGATATCCAGTTTTGGAGGGACACGGCTGGAGACAGAAATAAGATCAAGAAAAGGGCTAGATATCGGCGGCGGATATCTACAAAAAACCAGAAACTGATATCAGCGAGAACTCAGAAAACGACCAAGAAAACAATAACACGGAACATAGCGAAGCCTCGACATAGAAAAGAGCCAAGCAAACGGTTAACTCCACCAAAAGATGCATCAGTGAAGCTCGACCTGGATCAACATACCGGCGACGACGTGAAAAGATGCCCTCCTATAGACAAATATCACCCTTCTCTCCACTAGTCCAATGCTTACTTAAGGCTGCATAGTCGGTAGGCTCGTAATCCTTTCCTATCCAATGGGCACGTCTTCCCTACCATTACAGCGCCCCCCGGTCTACTTCTTGATATGCAATGGCCTATGTAGCACCATGAATCATGACGCTTCAGGGGCTAGTGCAAATCTCGGGGTTCATTCGATTAATCGAGTCTGGTCAAACCACGCTGGGATCGGTGCAATTCATTTCATTTCATTAGTTGGGAAGTCTTTAAGGCTACTACACACAGTGCCGGCGGCAGTGCCGCCGGGTTTATGCCGAGCGGCTATGCCGCCGGCAATACAAGCCGCCGGGCACAAGCCGCGCAAAGCCGCCAAGCATCATTCCGGTTGTGAACAACAAACAAACCGCACACCACTACCGCTTGAATGCCAGGAACGAACTGACGCCGGCAAGCCGCGTAACCCGCCGGCACACCCCGGTGGCCATGCCGGCGGCTCCTTTGTGCGGCAAAGCGGCTTTGAGTGCCGCCGGGTGCACGGCGGCTTGGCCAGCGGCTTGCCCGGCGGCCCTGCCGCCGGCACTGTGTGTAGGAGCCTTAATGCCACGGTCCTACAGCCCCTTAACTGGAAGGCCGCGCCGCGCCAGCCCAAGCCGACAGGCCGTGGGTACCATCGCATCGAATGATGCTTACGTCATCGTGGTGTGGCGTGGGAACGCTTGGCACGGGCCACCACAGTCCTCGACAGTCATAGCAACTCCTGGAGTGGCCCATCAGTTAACGGGCCTACAGGTACTTTTATGACCAATAATTATTTTATATGACGGAGGTTGAGGGTTTTTATAGATAGCACCGCGAATGTATTATTATAATTTCGTTCATTCCATCGTCTATGTTATATTTTTCGTGATGTACACGAATCTGACACGAATATGACACATTCGTTTACATTCGTCAGGGGAGGTGGTGGCCCGGTGGTATCAGTCCGGACTTACGAGTTTATCATCGTGAGTTTGATCCCAAGAAGGCACTGTACTTTGTGTATTAAACATCACAACTGCTCTCAAAACGGTGAAGGAAAAAATCGCGAAGAAACCGCAACCAATACATGTAACATTCACCAGTCCGCGCTGAGCCCGTGTGTAGGACCTAGCCTTTTACTTCTCACAGAGACGGGGCCTGTAACCTACAGTGGGAACATTATAGGCTGGTTATGATACGCGATCAATCAAGTCACGATTGTACGTCATAATTCAAACAAACGATCTTTTCGATCACTTACTAAAGCGATGTTCGCTTGTAGTTAGGTGGTGTGATAAACGTCAATCATGTTTATACGCGTAAGAAATGATCTCACGGATGATGAATGATCTCTCTCTCCCTCATCAGTCCTTACCTCTTTATTCATCATCTGCCTAGGCTTTTTCCAAGTAAATTGGGGTCGGCTTCCAGTCTTACCTCATGCATACTAAATATCAGTATTTTACAAGAAGCGACTGCTTATCTGAAATCCACAAAACAGTAGCCAGGTAATATGATACCCATTGGTAAGTCTGATGGTCAGGCTCCGGACTTCTGACTGTCAAAATCTACAAATGACTGCCAGACCAGCGTCTTGACGTTCTTTCCGAGGCAAAGAGGGGTCTTGGTATATACAGGGTTATTTGTAAAACACCGGCAACCTTTCAGGACTATGTTACTGGGGTCTTGGTATATATAGATTGTCATCCACGATCATCCATGGTCATCAACCCGTACGGCTGTTATTACTTAGCCACAAGCCTCTCCATGGCCAATTGCCCCTCTTTCCTTTCCTCTTTATTGTTAGGTCATTACTGTTTCACATAAGGTATTTAATTTATCGAACAATTTAATACACATTGAACTTAATTGACCTATAATCAAATATTTTATATTCCACTTCATGCGACGCAATTCCGATTAATTGGATATAACTTAATAGCTCATTATCAAATAAGTATTTTAAATTATAATACGAGCACATTAAAATAACCAAACAAATGATATTTGATTGTGAAAGTGAGTTCTATTTAAGTTTTAATTTAATGTTCAGCAATTGGCGATTCAATGGGCTTTTGAAATACGTAAAAATAATGACGTTTTAACTTACTACTATATTTACTACTTATTTACTTATCTATTCTCTGTTATAATAAATATGATGTCTGTTTCGCTTTCACGACTAAACCATATAACCGATTTTGATGAAATTTGGTACGGGGTAACTTTGAACCCCAAGAAAGCACATAGGCTACTTTTTATTCCATGACTTTGACTGCCTCCACGATAACCGACATTTACGAGGACGAAGGAACGAGGGACGAAGGACGAAGGCAGGCAAAAGCTAGTGTTATTATAAATGTTAGAGTGAGTTTGTTTGCTACACTATCACGCTAAGACGGCAGAATGGATTTGGATGAAATTTGACACATGGGTAGCGTGGGTTAGGACACAAAATACTTTTTATCCAAGTAGTAAGGTTCCATGGAAAAAATTCTGACCTCCACGCGGGTTACGTCGCGGGCTAAATCTAATATAAATATTTTAGTAATCCTATTCATACTAATATTATAAGTGTGAAAATTTCGTTATTTGGATGTTTGTCACTCAATCACTTATTTTTTATCCCTGTATCGTGGTAGTATGTTCGCCTGGGATGATTTCCAACGCCGCTGTCAAAAGTTGCGAATCTTGATTTGTTCAACAAATAGCCTGACACTGACCTGCAAATTTATATTTTGCGGGTTATTTTGGCTCATTATTTTGACGAAAAACGAATTCGAGTCTCACATCCCTTCGCGGTATTCGCTTAATTTGGGCAAGAGCTTTACCCTGCTGTGAAAAAGCTACAGAGAGGTAATTTTGTCACTTACTATCAGTAAGGATCGCTTTCATTGTAACAACATTCATTGCATTATTTATGTTGTTGAGCAGACAACTTTTATGCAAGGGCGGATCCAGCTTTGATGTCAGGGGGGGGTCACATAGTCGTGGTCAAGTCACAAGAAGTTATAATTTAACTTTAGTAATCATACATAAAAGTAAAAAGTAGGTATTTTATTAATGTATGTATAGTCTGGCAAAAACGGGTAGAAACGGCAACTAAAAGTTTGGGAGTTCGCCACTGTTCTTTTCGATGCGTTCGTTCCCGAATAATGCGTTTGCTGCCATCATACAAAATATTAATTTATAATCATCATTCATCATTTCAGCCGAAAGACGTCCACTGCTGGACATAGGCCTCCCCCAAGCTCCGCCACTTCGACCGGTTTTGTGCTTCCCGCATCCAGCGGATTCCTGTGGCCTTCACAAGGTCATCGTTCCACCTTTATGGAGGCCTTCCAACTCTTCGTCTTCCGGTACGCGGTCGCCACTCCAGAACCTTTCGGCCCCATCGGCCATCTATTTTGCGAGCAATGTACCCTGCCCACTGACATTTCAGTTTAGCAATTCTACGGGCTATGTCGGTTACCTTGGTTCTCCTACGGATCTCTTCATTTCTGATTCGATCGCGTAGGGAAACTCCAAGCATAGCCCTCTCCATCGCCCTTTGGGTGACTTTCAGCCTAATAAGGCCCATTGTGAGCGACCACGTTTCGGTTCCATAAGTCATCACTGGCAACATACACTGGTCAAAGACTTTCGTCTTGAGACACTGCGGAATGTGGGACGAGAAGATATTGCGTAGCTTCCCGAACGCTGCCCAGTCGAGTCGGATTCGACGATTGACCTCTTTCTCGAAGTTGGACCTACCTAACTGGACAGTCTGTCCTAGGTACACATATTCATCAATAACTTCGAGTGTAACGCCTCCGATCTTCACTGGAGCGGGTATCACATCATGAGCATTGGACATGACCTTTGTCTTGTCCATGTTCATCTTGAGACCCACTCTTTCGGAAGCTCTACTGAGGTCATCGAGCACTGTACTGAGGTCCTCCATTGTCTCAGCCATGACAATTATATCATCGGCAAACCGAAGGTGAGTGATGTACTCGCCATTGATGTTGATGCCAGCCCCTTTCCAGTCCAGAACCTTGAAGACATCCTCCAGTGCAGCGGTGAGCAGTTTCGGAGAAATAACGTCTCCCTGTCTCACCTCTCGATGCAGAAGGATAGGTTTCGAGGTCTGGTCCTGAAGTCGGACTGACATAGTGGCGTTTTCGTACAGACACTTCAGCGCCTCGATGTACCGATAGTCGATCTGGCACTGTTGTAGAGACTGCAGTACAGGTTTCAACCGAATCGAAGGCTTTTTCGTAGTCCACAAACGCTAAACATAGAGGCAGGTTATACTCTTCGGTCTTCTGTATAACCTGCCGCAGCGTATGTATGAGGTCTACGGTGCTAAAGCCTTAACAGAATCCGGCTTGTTCGGGAGGCTGGAAGTCATCAAACTTGCGCGCTAGACGGTTCGTGATGACTCTTGAAAACAGCTTGTAGACATGGCTCAGAAGTGAAATGGGCCTATAATTCTTAAGTAGGGCATTATCACCTTCCTTATAGAAAAGTACCACCACACCTCTGTTCCATGCTTGTGGCGTTTTGCCCTCGTGTATGACGGAATCAAACAGCTTCTGAAGGGCTTTGAGAACGGGTTTCCCGCCGGCCTTCAGGAGTTCAGCCGTAATTCCGTCATCACCCGGCGCCTTGTTGTTTTTGAGCTGCTTCAGAGCAAAGAACCTCTCAATCTCCTTAAACAACTCAGGTTTGGCGGATACGACCCTGCCATCGTCGGTCTTCAGTTTCGTAAGCTGGCTCTGCCCAATAGACAGATCCTTAGTAAAGACCTAGAGCCTTTATTCCGCTCTATCGCGTCCTTGATCTGCTCTGTGTTATAGGGGCGAAGGTCACTTTTCAAGGACTTAGAAATCCGTCTATTGAGCTGCCGGTACTCGAGCGCAGCTTCTGAAGACTGCAGGATTATTATTATTATTTTTTTCAGGATGGGAAATCATCAAATGACTTCTCCCGCTCTGGGCGGAGCGGGAGGGCATGTCATACTTTTACTGACTAAAACCCACCCGTGTTCCATCAGTTGCCCATGTGCCAGGGTCACGGTATCTCTTTCGAACAATCACGCGACCCCGGTAGGTATCGGTCCTAGTAGACCCCTACACTGCTGCTGACATCTCTTTGAGGCGCGCGTGGAACACTGCGCGCCGTCGACCCGAGCTTGGTCCTTACCGGGCGGCGAGCTACCCATTGCTCGCCACCCGCAAGCTCGCGCCTACGGTGGCCGGGAGTCCGCAATTGACTCCCGACGCCCGGGGCGTCTCCTCCTGCGAAGACTGCAGGATCATTCCGCGCCTCTGTTCCATAAGCTGTAATGTTGGATCTGAGAATTTCTTTTTCCTATTAGTACGGCGGGTCTTGAAGAACTTAGACCCGACCGTATGGACAGTTTCCACGAACCCATCGTTAAAATCGTCCACGGAGCACGTCCCTAGGCACTCAAAACGATTTTGGAGTTCGAGCTGAAAGCTCTCGGGGTTTTCAAGTTGGATCGGTGCTGGACGGAGCGTTGACTTCATCAGCCGAGATCTTTCCAGCTTGATATTGATATTCAATGTGCCTCTTACCATGCGGTGATCACTCCTGGTTTTCACCGCGTTGATCACTGAGACATCATTGAATATTTGCTCCTTCGTCGACATAATGAAGTCAATATCGTTTTTTGTTACACCATCAGGGCTCTGCTAGGTCCACTTCCTGTGCTCACGTTTTCTGAAGAAGGAATTCATCATAAAGAGGCCTTCCTTCTCCATAAAACTAGCCAGTAGGTGACCCCGGTGGTTGCGTCGTCCAACTCCAAATTGCCCCACTCTCAACTCATCATCGCCTCGCTTGCCCAGTTTCGCGTTAAAGTCCCCCATGACAACGGTGAAGTGAGTTTTGGAACCATGCATGGCTCTAGAAATATCCTCATACATGGTCTCCACCTCATCGTCGGGGTGTGACGAGGTCGGGGCGTAAACCTGTATGACCTTCAGCGAGTACCTTGCGGATATTCTGAGTATAAAGTACGCCACCCTGGTCGACACACTCTCGATCTTCACCACGTTAGTCACAAGGGACTTATGGACGATAAACCCGACACCACTTTGGGACTGCTGGTCGCGCTCCCGGAAATAGAGCAGGTTTCCGGATTTGAGGATTATTGAGTCCTCCCCCTCTCTTCGGACTTCAGATAACCCTACTAGGTATATCCCATCGTAACCTGCTCAATTCTTCCTCCAGTTCCGCGAGTGTACGCGTGTTTTATGTTGCCAGGTCCAGTTGGCAGTGATTGTGGTAGCCGGATCTCTTCCGGGATTCTTAGCACCCCTTGCCTCACCGTGGCCTTGACCGCTACCTAGCCAAAGTTAGGTGGGCCGCCGGGCACTAGGGGCCATTTATTTTTGGTGCTTGTCATTTTGGGGGGGGGGGGGGGGGGTTGCCATAATCGTTACGCTTGGCAGGCGGGTTGGCGATCGCAGTATGATAGTCTGCAATGCGCAATGGTCAAGATAACGCTACTGCCCATTCTCTAGTATATCCCTTAGTCGCCTCTTACGACACCTACGGGAAGAAATGGGGTGGTGCTATTTTTTTAGTCCGACGCCACACGGTACCGGTAATTTATAATAAATTGATTAAATATTGAAGGTACATAAAATCTATATTGTGACAAAAAAATATATCCTTACTTAAAACCATTACCTATGTTTAACAATTTTAAATAGTGGTCCACGGTGGACCCAGCCCAGGGGGGGGTCATGACCCCCATGACCCACCCCCTGGATCCGCCCTTGCTTTTATGAAGATATGACGCAATGGATTAGAAATAATCGTCTAAATGCTTCAGATTCCGACTGATAGTGCGTTTCGCAATTACGGATAGTGGTGGCCCAATAGTATCGGCTCCGACTTACGAGTTGTAGGCGGGTTCGAACCCAGGCAGGCGCTTTACTTTGTGTAAATAATTTCATCAACACTACTCTCAAACCGGTGAAGAAAAACATCGTGAGGAAACCGGCTTGTATTAGAACCAATAATTCGGAGACATGTGACATCTACAAACACGCACTGGGCCAGCCTGGTAGATTTCGGCACACCTCTCACCAAGAGGAGGCCTGTGCCTTGCAGTGTGAACAAAATATGCTGATTATGTTCGCAATTAAGGTGAACGTTGATATTCTCAAAGGCATAATTGAAAGGCTTCTGAGATCCATAAAAGGTTACATCTTACAATTTACAAGAGCAGTATGTATTATACAATCCACAGAAAATAACATTTTCAAACTCAACGAAACAAAGCTTATAAGCTGCTTACAGGACGATGCAAGCAGCTTAGACTTCCATTTTCTTCTGTTATAGTCGATTGGGGAGAAAAAATCCAATATACGAACGACTAAAAATGAAAAGTCATTTATTGACGTGTTTGATTGACGTATGATTCGTTCGTAAAAGATATGAATGAGTAACATTCAGTAAATACAAATTATTGTTGTTTTAAAAACGGAACATCTCACATTTAGAAAAATGGAATATAATGTTTATTACGCAATCATCATTTATCATCATTTCAGCCGTAAGACGTCCACTGCTGGACTTAGGCCTCCCCCAATTTGGAGGGCTTTGCCATAATCGCCACGCTTGGCAGGCGGGTTGGCGATCGCAGTATGGTGGTAAAATGCATAGAGAACGCTGCTGCTCATTCTCTAATAAGTCCCTTAGTCGCCTTTTACGACACCACGGGAAGAAATGGGGTGGTTTTATTCTTTACGTCCGGCACCACACGGCACCGCAATACTGCGACTCAAAGATTGTCTGAAGCGCAAAAGTCTGACCCCCTTGATAATACTAGTAGTCTTATCGAATGGTTTCATATTTCCCAGTTCTTAGGCTGTGAAGGTCAAGTAGGCAGTCATTCCATTTATAATACTGGTATTCATCGGCATCTGATTACACATTTGAAAAAACATATACATTTTCAACTTTACGCACACCCACGTGGAAACAGTTAACTCGCTATTAAACTGACGTTTGGTCCGTTGATATGCAAATCGTGCACGCCTGAATATCGCCGCCATTTTGTGAGCCGTGCTTTGTTAGCCAATGAGATATTATGACGCTTTTCAAAGTTTTGTTGATGAACCTATTGTTGAGTTAGTATATTGTTGGAGCCTTTCCTTAAGTTCGTTTCAAAATATGTTATGGTAAGGGAGTATTTGACCTTCAAAACATAACTACTGATAGGATAGGTAGGTACTGACATAAGAAGGAGATCCTACACTCTTCTACTTATAACCAGTACCCTAATTGCATAACATACTGTTACGTAGATCGAAAAGTCTAATAGCTAATTACATTTAGAGGGGCAGTGTTTTGTAAATCGAAAAGACTAGAAACGACACGCTAACGCCATCTGTTATCAAGTAGTAAGAACTACACGAACTATTGTACTTAGACGCCACCGCCATCTATTATAGAATAGCGGAATTAAACAGTAAACAGTTTTCTCTGGTAATATCTGGAAGCTTCTACGCTATCTGTGAACTGTGCAATTGTTCGCAAATATTCTGCTCGGCTTATACATAGCGGATTGTCGAGCTGACAGTACTGTCGATTACGAATGCGATCGAATGCGATTCAAGCGATACAGTACAAGCGAGAAAAGTGATTCTGTTTAACGTTTCTAATTATAATTAGTTGATTAAACTGTTTTTGTGCATTTTGGTAACGTTTGTCTCAACTCATTTATCCCAAACTTTAGCTCGTAACAATACTATCAATCAGAATCTAAATAATTTTGAAGGATAATGGATAATAAGGATATATTCGTAAAATATGTCTGAAAGCCATTCGTACTGTTAGCGTATTACGTAAGTACGCCCCTTTTTTGTGGGTGGTAAATCATCAAATGACGTCTCCCGCTGTAGGCGAAGCGGGAGAGCGTGTCAGACTTTTACTAACTAAAACTCACCCGTGTTCCTTCAGTTGCCTATATGCCAGGGCCACGGTACCTCTTTCGAACAAATCTCGCGACCTTGGCAGACGTAAGTAACCCTCGGGATTTGATTAGTGGCCTCCTCAAGGGAACACGAGGTTTCGATGTTTAAAACATTATAAATACATAAATCCTTTGACAGAAGATGGTTCTATTCTGCCACAAGTGGTTATCACTAATAGTGTAATATAAAGGTTGTACTCGCTCTCCACATTAATAAAGTGGGGGGTAGTTGAAAATACAGCGCGATTTACGACGTGTCTGTGACCGGCGGGTATGTACGGGAAGATATTGTGAACGGAACAGGGCTGTTGCAAACCTCTGAGTGTACCTACATATCTGTATTCATATCTAGTCTGTATCTGGACATAATAAAGATGACCAAAACAAGGTAATACAGTAATTATTCTTATTGCTGTAATCAGTTTATTTACTGTAATTTAAATACACCTATTCATATTTTGACCAGTCAACATAATAAACTAGTCGGTTGCGTTGGTATACTGGTTGCAGGCGCAGTAGCGTCTCGAACGAACCCAAGATCTTGCGCTTGGCAGTAGCGCAAGGTCTTGGGTTCGATTTCACAGATTGGGAAAGTGTTTATTTATTTAATACTTTACGCACACAAATGTACAGAAGCGGACTTAATGCCATGGGCATTTTCTACCAGTCAAGTGTTATTGAGTTTTTCTATCAGGCATTTCTCAGTAGCACCCCGGAGTCCAGATTTGTGCCCGGTCGATGGCAATAGGCTCGCCCCCCTATACCATGGTGGGGCTTAAACATAACTGGCGAAATGTGGATTTACTATTTACTTTTCCTAACCTTTCGGAAATTACAAACGTGACATTATGTACGTAAATTATTATTATGAGTTTCTCAAAAATGCAGATGCTAATACAAAAGAATGGATCAAGATATCCATAGCTACAGACACGAAAACGGAAAGAAAAAAAAGGAGGAAAATCTTTACTCAGCTGTTTGCTAATCAAATAAATTATAAAACTCTTTTAAAATAAGAAACGTTGAACGAAAACATCGTGAGGAAACCGGGATATCCTAGAACCAAAAATTCGACGTGTAACGTCTACCGATATGTTGTAACATCACTATTTAGTAAGTAATTAGTGTGTACACCACTAGATATAATCTATAGTTCCGGTCTGTACCTGTCCGGCACTGCTATGTCTGATCCCGTATGGGATACTACTACTGAACGGTCTCTGTGTAAACTGTGATCCTAGTCTCAATAAACCAAGTCTACTTAACATTATCTTTCATTTGTATTGACACACAACATGGTGTCAGAAGTCGTGTAGAAAAAATAAGAAGATCGGTCCAGAAAATGCCGAACCAAGCCACGAGCGACGACAATGATGGCGGACAAGACCAAACCTTACGCAGTCACTTGAAACAACTCCACATTTCGTCGGATCCAGCAAATAATAATGCGGAGGCGTGGAAGAGATGGTGGCAGCAGCTGGAATTATATTTGCTAGCCACAGGCCTAGACAAGGAAAATTGCCATTCTACTGCATCTAATTGGAGAACGTGGTATCAATATATTTAATACATTTAACCTAAAGATTGATGGAAGCACACTCCACGAAGTCAAGTCCAAATTCGACAAATTCTTTGAACCAAGAAAAAATGTGACGATGTGTAGATACCTATTCTTCACACGTAGGCAGGAAAAATCCGACAACATCGACGAATTCCTCACGGATTTGGAAAATAAAAGCAGAGAATGTGAGTTTGGCACGCTCAGGGAGTCATTAATTAGAGATATTTTCATAGCAAACCTCAATATAGATTCGTCACATGTACGTCAGAGGTTACTGCAAGAACCTGATTTAACATATCAGAGAATGCAAGAGCTGGCGAGGACACTCATAATCGCTCAGCAGGATGCTGAAAAAATCGAAAATCGAAATCCATTCCGATTTTAGGCCAAGTAAACATAAATTGTAAATTGTGCGTCAATAATAATGGCGTCGTTGAATCTATAATGTTTATAGTAGCAGATTTAGATTGTCCAAATGTTCTTGGTCTACCAACATGTGAAAGGTTAGGAATAATAAAACGTGTCTTTTCAGTATCAAAACAAGATTTTTGTAAACAAATTCTTACACATATAATGATGTTTTTCAGGGACTTGGATGTCTACCTCCAGTCTGTCATCTTAAACTCAAGCCTGATGCAGTACCATGTGTTGATCCGCCCAGGAAAGTTCCATTTGCGTTACAAGGGAGATTACACGAAGAGTTGGATCGCATGATTTATTGAGAAGGTTACAAAATCAACAGAGTGGGTTAACTCAGTCGTCATAACCGTAAAAAGTTCAGGTCAGTTAAGAATTTGTCTAGACCCTAGAAATTTGAATAAAAACATCATGAGAGAATTCTATCCACAAGTCAATTGACGAGATTAGGTGTCAGCTCGAAGGGGCTGTATGTTTTTCTCATTTAGATGCATTTTCGGGTTTTTGGATGCTACGTCTGGATGAATACAGTTCTGAATTATGTACCTTTCAAACACCATTTGGTAGATATAAGTATTTAAGGTTACCATGTGGCATAAATGCCTCGTCTGAAATCTTTCAAAGAGTCATGATGAATCTATTCGGTGATATCGAAGGAGTCTTAATATTCATAGATTATATTTTGGTTTATGGACCAAATGAGTCAGTTCATAATGAAAAATTACACAAAGTCATGCAAAGAGCTCGTCAAGTCAATTTAAAATTTAACAAGTCAAAATGTAAATTTTTAGTCACAGAAGTATGTTTTTTGGGTTATGTCTTCAGTAAAGATGGTGCCAGGGCAGATCAAGAAAAAGTCAAAGCCATTGTCAATATACCCACACCAAAAAATGTCAAAGAGTTACAGAGAATATTAGGTATGATTAATTATTTAGGACCTTTTGTTAATAACTTGTCAGAAAAAACACAAATATTAAGAAATCTTTTGAAAAAAGATTCAGTCTGGACTTGGAATGAGAATCATAGTCAATGTCTCAAAAAATTGAAAGATGAGATTACAAACTCACCAGTTTTAGCTCATTACAATCCTAAGATTCCATTAGTCTTGTCAGTCAATTCGTCAAAATTAGCTTTAGGAGCAGTCATTTTACAGAAAAACAAACCTATTGCATATAGTTCAAAAACTTTAACTGAAACCCAGGAAAGATACGCGCAGATAGAAAAAGAGCTACTAGCAATTCAATTTGGTTGTGAAAAATTTCACCAATATGTATATGGTAATAGAGTCACAGTACATACTGATCACAAGCCATTAGTCTATTTATTCAAAAAGCCATTACATTATGTCCCCGCTAGATTACAGCGTATGATGTTAACTGTACAAAAGTATGATTTAGAAGTAATACATGTACCAGGTAAAAAAAACTTTATATCAGACACTTTGTCAAGGGCAGCTTTGAAAGACACACCTGAAAATGAGTCAGAAATGTCTTGTCATGTCAATTTAATGTATGCTAATTTAGCAATAACAAAGGAATACGGCACAAAATTGGCACAGGAAACCAAAAATGATGAATCCTTACAATTATTAAAAAAATATTATAATGAAGGATGGCCTAAAAACAAGAACAATGTCAGTTCATTAGTCAAACTATATTGGAATATTCAAGGTGAAATACATGTAATTAAAGATTTAGTGTTCAAAGGTTCAAAATTAATAGTACCACAGTCAATGTATAAAGAAATGTTAGAAAAAATACATCAAGGTCACCAAGATATAAATAAATATCAGAAATTAGCAAAATAATCTTTTTATTGGCCAAATATGTCAAGTGATATTAAGAATTTAGTCGAACAATGTCTTGTATGTGCAAACCATGTAATCAAAAGGAACCACTACAAAATTATGAAATATGTAAATATCCATGGCAACAAGTCGGTATTGATTTAATGCATTTTGAAAGTTTAGTTTATTTAATTGTCACAGATTATTACTCAAAATACATAGAGATAGCATTATTAAATAAAAACAGTACCGCTCAAAATGTAATTACTCATTTAAAATCCATTTTTGCTCGTCATGGAATACCATTGTCACTGGTGTCAGATGGTGGACCTCCTTTTCAGTCAATTGATTTCAAAAATTTCTTACAAGAATGGGACATAGAACATGTTGTTACTAGCCCATATCATTCACAGTCAAATGGTCAAGCTGAAAGTTCAGTAAAAATAATAAAAAACATGTTAAGGAAATGTAAAGAAAACAAAACAGATCCATACATAGCTTTATTACAGTATAGAAATACACCAAAAAATAATTTATCATCACCAGCTCAATTGTTAATGTCAAGAAACTTGAGAGATAATATTCCAGTATCATATAAGAGATTAAAGCCAAAAGTAGTAACATTTCAGGATTACAAAGAGTCAGTCAAGAAAAGTGATGAAAACAAATCTAGGAATTATGATAAAAATACTAAGTCAATGTCAATGTTACATTACAATGACCATGTCTATTTTAAAAGAAATCCTAAAAGTAACTGGGAACAAGCTATTGTCAAACAAAGATTGATGAACAATAGGTCGTATGTTGTTGAGGATGCCAATGGTGTACAGTCTAGGAGAAATAGAATACACTTAAGACATAAGTATTCACAAAACTATGCAAACCCTCCTATGCAATCCAACTCGTCGCAGGGGAAAGAGGAAGGTGACAGACAGGAGTCAAGACTTCAAGAATCCTTATCTCATATATCCTCAAGCGTAACAACCAGGTCAGGTCGAATTGTAAAACCACCAAGACGGTTAATAGACGAAATAGATTAACCATGTAACTATTAACTAAGTAGTATTAAGAAGGTTGTCTAGATTAAATGTAACTCAGTATTAATAAAAATGTTGTCTAATTTTAATATAACTATAAGTATCATAGAGCATGTTGTCATGTAGGTAAAGTCGCTTGTCATTGTACATCTTATTAATTGTTTGTCAGGGGTTTAATTTCCTGCCGGGGGCAACTGATGGAACACGGGTGGGTTTTAGTCAGTAAAAGTCTGACACGCCCTCCCGCTCCGCCCAGAGCGGGAGAAGTCATTTGATGATTTCACATCCTGAAAAAAAATAAAAAATAAAATAAAAAGGTGTTTAATTTGAACTCAACAAGGAGGATGTTGTAACATTACTATTTAGTAAGTAATTAGTGTGTACACCACTAGATATAATCTATGGTTCCGGTCTGTACCTGTCCGGCACTGCTATGTCTGATCCCATATGGAATACTACTACTGAACGGTCTCTGTGTAAACTGTGATCCTAGTCTCAATAAACCAAGTCTACTTAACATTATCTTTCATTTCAATAAACACAACACAACACACAGTGGGCCTGCGTGGCACTACCTCTCTACCTCTTACAGAGAGCAGGCCTGTATCCCAGTAGTGAGAACATTATAGGCGATTTTTCTTATACTAAATAACGTTGCCATACAAAATTTTAAACCATATCTCCTAAAAGGTTTCCTCGCGACGTCATAACTAAGGTTTAATTGCGGGCGGTGCATCCGGGCCCCAAGGAGGTGCATTAAATTTTCCTTAATAATAACTTCTGCAGCAGTGCGTCCAGAAGTACATGAAAGAGGTGTGTTACCTCGTTACCTCGTATGCAGATGTAAGGTAAATAATTATAGGTAAGTACTAACTTTTAGCTTAACAAATTGCCAGTTGTGAAACTCTTTAACGCTACTAATATTATAAATTTGAAAATTTGTGTTTGGATCTTTATTACTAATTCACACAAAAATAGTTTTTTTTATATATTTATATATTTGGATATTTATTAGGAATATGACCCATTGCTTGTGGATGTCAAAGCTAGAGACCTAAGACAATATAAATAGTTCTTCATTACGACACTGACGAAGAAAACCAAAAACAAAATGCCGATTGTAGAGTGCATTAATGGCTACTTTTCTGACAAACAAACCATATTCACTCATTAGAGAACACTTGAGCCATGCGTCGCATCTGAGCTCAACAAAATGCTGTTAATGGATTATTACGATGTCATCGTTCTTTCGTTCATCATTTCAATCATGATTCTTTCCGGCCTAGCTGAGATTAAGAAAACTTTCTAACAAAAAATCAAACCGCCGAAAAAACTGAAAAGCAAAAAATAATAAACCTTAAAATTATGAGTCGGCGCTTTGAGCGACCTTTGTTCATTGATTTTTCAGCGCCGACTCAAAATTTTAAGGTTTATTATTTTTTGCTTTTCAGTTTTTTATGCGGTTAAATTTTTTGTTAAAAAGTTTTTATTTCACAATTTTTTGTGGCTTTACTGTATTAATAATACTTGGCAAGGTATACGCTATCCAATAAAAAAAGAAAGATCAAAATAAGACTACTCTGGACAAAGTTATGCATAGTTAAACATTACAATCAGTGAGTGAACAATTAAACAACCCCTGTTTTTCGACCCTTAGGGTTCGTTTTTGTGTTCCAAATTTATATGGGACCACCTTCGGTATACCCTTTCCAATAAAAAAAGAATTATCACAATCGGACGACTATGTAAAAAGTTATGTATGCTCATACATAAAAAAAACATTTAAAAAAAATATAAGAGTCGAATTGAGAACCTGCTCCTTTTTTTTTCGTCGGTTGAAAAAAGTAAACAAGCGACATTTACGTAAGCAACAGTCATAGTTGGAAATTCATATTTCCCCGCTGTCGCCGTTTTTTTATTCTGGTAGTACGTTCCCGTCAGTAATTTCCAACCTCCACGCGGTTGAAGCCGCTGGTAAAAGCTAGTTTTTAATATATAACATATAATTACACATCGCCCGCGTGGTGTCGCTAAATATCCCACGGGAACGTACTACCGGCATCAAAAGTACCCTTTGTCCTACCAGGATACAAACTACGTGTGTGCCTTTCATTCAAATCCGATCTGCCGTTTTCCGCCAATCCAAAGTATACATCCAGACAAATGGTCAAACGGGCAAAAAAATCTTTGTTACTAAGTCACTATTTTTATAAACTGAAAACAGCCTTCTACAAACCTTTTTTTACCAATTAATGGCTTTTTTTAGTATCCCGAAAATGTTCTTACGACGAAACTCTGGACTAGGATTCTAATAGCTCATCAGGCCATTTCATCTATCAACCTTATTTGAGCCTCATTCCAAACAAGAGTGCAAAATACCACAATGTATCACCAAATTACCAAACAATCCTGACAGAATAGGTCAAAACTTTTTAAATGAGTCCCAAAGGATCAATGAACCCAGAAATAAACCACAAAATGCTAATAAGGTAAGCATAATGTCTCCGACTTACGGCCTGGTCATTCGTCTTCAAGGCTCGGCAAGCATTCGTCTTGTAAATCCTTACGTTTAATCATATGAGGCAATTTTGGGGTTCTTGGGGGGAAAGGGATGACCTCACCCAGTTCATTTACGGATCTCAGGGTGAAATGTTATGGTGAGTACTGATTTTTACTACGACGGACTAAAGTGGAGTCGCCACTTTAGTCGGGAAAAGGCTAGGCAGGTGATGTTTATAAAAAACGCGTCAAATGTTAAAAATAAAACGAAAATTATTAATATTCTAGTTATAATAAAGTGACCCACAGCACCATGCCAAAACCAAACTACCAAACCAATACCGAACTACTACAGATATTGCTAAATTTATTTATTTATTTTTTTATTCAATTTCGGACAACAATAAAATCCATCTTGTTAGTGAAAAAATAACTTATAACTAATGTTAGTAATCAATACACAAACAAAATCGGCAACACACAAAAGTTTCCGAGGCAGGTCTCTATTAAGTCCCTTAATCGCTTTTTACAACATCCACGGGCAGAAATAAGATGGTGCTATTCCTTACGTCCGACAACACACGATCATCATAACACTTAATATTTTACCAAAAAGTTGAAACAATTTTTTTTTCTTTCCAAAACCATAATTTTGCACACAATGTTCACATATTTTTCCATTATTCATTACAACATTCAAAAAAAAAATCTGCACCGCTACTCTAAATGTTGCCAATATAATAAATGCACACATCAAGTCATAGGATTTGTTTTTACACAACAAACCAATTCTTCAAAACCTTTAAACCAATTTTAAACCTCTGTACACAAAACAGTACACAGAGTACACAGAAAAAGAACACACCTGCCGTTATATTTGTGTAAGGGATAACATTGTGTGTATTCACTGACAAGCTTTCACACTGACAGGATTCGAAATTTAAAGCCGAAGTATACAGACACCAAAAGAGGATCGTCGAATATAGTTGAAGTAAGAAACCAATGGATGTTTTCGAATGAAATTTAATTTGATAAATGATGTTTGCTTTCTTTAAATTTATTTATAACTAGCTTTTGCCAGCGGCTTCGCCCGCTTGGAGGTCGGAAAATATCCCACGTGAACGTACTACCGGGATAAAAAGTAGCCTATGTGTTAATCCAGGTTATTTTTTTTTTTAGCTCGAAAGCGCATTTTCTTCTGACTTGCTTCAAATTTATCGTCACTGCTTGGCTCCTATGTGTCTTAGGGTTATGTTATATAGCCTATAACCTGCCCAGGAGTATGGACTACAAATGTACCAAGTTTGGTTAAAATCCCTTTAGTAGTTTTTGACCCATGCGTGCACATACAGACAGACAGACAGACAGACAAAAAATTTACTGATTGCATCAGTATCGATCACCATTCATCCTCCAATATTCATTTTGAATATATTTTCAATGTACAGAATTGACCTCTCTACAGTTTTATTATAAGTATAGATTTTATAAGAAAACGTCCTTTGGTTTCTTAATAAACTTCAACTGTATCCGACGACTCAGGTTATTTGTCTCTTTCGGTGACCGTACAATCCAATCCTGTTATTGTGTTAAAAACCGCGTTGAACGGTTAAAAAGACAAAAGTGGCGATGCTTGGAGTGGCCTATGCCCAGCTTTGGATATACTTCGACTAAAATGTTCAAATACTTTAGATGTATTTAAACATTTTGTACAGGTTGCATGTCGTCGTAACCCGCAAGATCCGCTTATTAAGAATTTCCGTTTGTGGGTTCAAAGTTTAAATTTGAAAAGAAAAGAAAGAATGATCAAATTAGATTGACCATACGATTACTCCTCGTATTAAATTTAATGCGGAACAAATCCACAGTTTTCCTCAGACTTGTAAAATTTAGAACCACCCACCACCCACTTAAACGGAATGACGTCTTTTCTTCGCATCACCAGACAACATACTCCATCTATATCCACTATCTCACAAATACATCTCATCAGACATAAACCACAAATAGCAGATTAATGAGCAATCGCTTTAAATTGTATTAGCTGAGCTGAGCAAGGGAGCAACGGAGCAATGGGAGCAATGAAGCAACGGGTGCGATGGTGCATACATAGGGAGCAATTAGACCAATCCCGCTAAGTCAACGGGTGACGTTTGTGTTGCTCTTAATATAAATGCACATGTGGTAGTATTACGTGTTCAGATGGGAATAGATATTGGATGCTATTGATAAATAATTGCATCAGTCGCAGCTCTTGTTACTCCATTATTTAAAGACCTAACATTTCTATTAGATACGTTATATTTATTCATTTAATTTTATGTAAAAACTACGAGATAAAAGGGCTTGTAGCTAAGTGTTAATGCCACATGGTTCCATCAAAATCTGAGAACTACTCTTAGAAAAACTTTTTACAAAAAAAACAGCCGACTTCCTACTTTTTTTTGTAATGTTTTTTTTAAGGAAGTCGGTTGTTTTTTTTTTGCAAAAAGTTTTTATTTTTTTAACTTTTAGTTGTGGTAGATACTCTGCACTAATCTAATCGCGTTATTCGTTAATTTGTCGCGCAAATACGTAATGCAAATTTAAGACATATGGTTTTCACACGGACCCCATTGTCCAAATAGATGGGACACATTCACGACAACAAAATGGGACCATTCAGGAAGCACCAGCTTTCAAATAAAAAAGAATCATCAAAATCGGTTCACCCAGTCAAAAGTTATGAGGTTACAAACATAAAAAAAAATATATTAAAACAAAACATACAGTCGAATTGATAACCTCCTCCTTTTTAGGGTTCCGTTGCCAAATGGCAAAAAACGGAACCCTTATAGATTCGTCATGTCTGTCTGTCTGTCTGTCTGTCCGTCCGTATGTCACAGCCACTTTTCTCCAATTTACAAGAGCTATGCTGTTGAAACTTGGTAAGTAGATGTATTCTGTGAACCGCATTAAGATTTTCATACAAAAATAGAAAAAAAAACAATAAATCGTGGGGTTCCCCATACATAGAACTGAAACTCAAAAATGTTTTTTTTCATCAAACCCATACGTGTGGGGTATCTATGAATAGGTCTTCAAAAATGGTAATGAGGTTTCTACTATCATTTTTTTTCTAAACTGAATAGTTTGCGCGAGAGACACTTCCAAAGTGGTAAAATGTGTCCCCCCCCCCCCCCCCGTAACTTCTAAAATAAGAGAATGACAAAACTAAAAAAAATATATGATGTACATTACCATACAAACTACCAACGAAAATTGGTTTGAACGAGATCGGGTGAGTAGTTTTTTTTTTTAAACGTCGTAAATCGTAAACCGCAATTTACCTTACATTCAATCCACTGAAATATAAAAATTAAAATATATATATATTTTTAAACCGAAAATACCTACAGGTTTGTACGGAACCCTCGGTGCGCGAGTCCGACTCGCACTTGGCCGGTTTTTTTTTTAAAACGTCATAAATCGTAAACCGCAATTTACCTTTCATTTAATCAACAGAAATATAAAAATTAAAAAAAAAAACATTTATTTTCATAAACATGAACCTTCTGCATAAACCGAGAATACCTACAGGTTTGTACGGAACCCTTCGTGCGCGAGTCCGACTCGCACTTGGCCGGGTTTTTTTGAAGTCGGTTAAAAAGGGGTATTATTATTACAGGATAGGAAATCATCAAATGACTTCTCCCGCTCTGGGCGGAGCGGGAGGGCGTGTCAGACTTTTACTGACTAAAACCCACCCGTGTTCCATCAGTTGCCCTTGTGCCAGGGTCACGGTATCTCTTTCGAACAATCACGCGACCCCGGCAGACCTGCCCGCCCTAAAGGCCCTTACAAAATCAAATCATTCTTTGCCAAAGCAAGACTATATTCCTACCACACGTAATAGCACGTAAAGCTTATTCAAATCAGCTGCACATTAAAACATAGCTATTAAGGAATAGCTGCGCGTCTACAGCTGGAAGAGCTGGCATTCGATGAAGTTCATAATATATTATTATTATTGCTATCCTATCATATTTTCTAATGTCTAGTCCTCAGCCAGTTTATTAGCATTTCGTGTGAGTACGCAAATAGTTCCGACTCTATTGTATAAGTGGATGAGTAATATGTTTTATAAAAGAAAATTACACCTTAGTGTTTTGGACATAAGGAATGATGTCATTTGTGTTTTGTAATAACTACACTGCAATGATTGTACTCGTAGTTATGGCATGTTTACCAGTGCTGCGGTTTTTATTTGTTTTTCAAATATCGAAGCACCGATCTGAGATAGAAGCCTTGCACAGGTGTTTCGGAACGAACACTTTGTTACTCTATGCGCTTCCGGAACGCGCCGCCCGAACGGAATGACATCTGACTTGTCAAGTTTGATTTTGACACTTGTCACTTCCTTTTCCTCCCTTTTAGTTTGGTCTTTGAGAGC
Source organism: Aporophyla lueneburgensis (assembly GCA_932294355.1). NCBI lineage: Eukaryota > Metazoa > Arthropoda > Insecta > Lepidoptera > Noctuidae > Aporophyla > Aporophyla lueneburgensis. Next base: position 30,279,361 of record OW028737.1, on the reverse strand, counting down.
GTCGGACAGATTTTTGCTTCCGCGAGTTTTTTGTAAATCAATCCTTGAAAATCGGTCGTTTTTGCGGACAATACGTCATGACCCAATGATATTGTGTTAAATAACCCCATTTGGTGAAGGAATACGGGTTTAGTTTCTTGACATTAAAGAACATTGAAGGTTAAGTGTGGGAGACCGCATGTCTGGACGCCAGACAGCTTGAAGCGGCAAATGGTAACCTGTTCCTGAGAATACTTATTCATAACCTCACTACACGATACATACACACTCACTTACATACATAGATCCAGGTAATCCCAAGAAGCAGGTGGTCGTCGCCCATCAGGTGAGTTCCTTTGTTCGTTTTATTGTAGTTAATTTATTTGTAATTGTTCTCTTATATTGTCTGCTCCGCGTACGGCGGACTAGTTTCGCTCGCCACTCTTGTCTCTTGGACCCCACTATCACGCTTCCACCTACTCAATTGAAATCCTATTGTACGGGGTCTAGCCTGGCAGCGAACATTCTGGTAGCAGAGCGTGGTTATAAGACATAAAACCACCAAATTGGTAATTTACAGTAGGCTAATTACTTGGCAGTCTCTATAAGGGAAGTAGTAATACGCTGTAAATATTTGATAACTATAATTAATTGTTATTTGAAATAATTTGTTTGAATTTATTGAGTCGAGTAACTCATGTTGTCGGGTAAACTGAAGTTACCATAGTCAGCCTGGTTATATGCTAACAGTGTTGATTGGCATTATTGAGCATTAACATTTAAAATTGGAATAAAGGTTTATTATTGTTGTAACGTTGACATTGGTTTGAATTAAAATAAAACTTTATTTTTGTTCATTAAATTAGAACCAGTATTTTGTTATTTCTTGAGTTGTGGTCTACCAGTTTGGTAGTTTGATTGTTTGCTTGTAGTTATTTTGTAATTGATTGTTTGAACTTTGTTACTTAATTATCTTTGCTTGGTTTATTTCAATTGTTGTTTGTGCAATGGCACACAAAGCGGTGAGAGAGGCAATCAGTGGATTGACCACACAGCTACGTTGGTTCACTTCAGCTGCAGCAACTGCTGAGCGCCAGGATCTCGAAGGGATCACTCTTGCTCGGTTCGAGCAGTTGAACGTAAGACTCGGCAACGTTGATGCTCTGCTTACTCGCTACAACGAGTACATTTGTGATGTGGCTTTGGAAGTGCTGGATCAGGCAGCACGTGATAAGGTCCTTGCTGACTACGACCAGATCTTGGACCTGGGGGATGTCATTGGTCAACGTGTTCGGGAAATATTGGAGAGCCGGACACCTGTCCAGGTCAAGCCGGAGACCTCGGTTGTTTCAGGTCCCGGACTATTGAGTAGACTGCCTACCTTGGAACTGCCACACTTTAACGGTCGCTTGGACCAGTGGTTAGGTTTCCAAAACCTGTTTGAAAGTTTGGTTGATGCACGCTCGGACCTCAGACCCGCCCAAAAGTTGGCCTATTTGTTGTCTGTCCTGAAAGGTGAGGCCCGAGCCTTGGTACAGCATTTGTCGGTGACTGACTCAGCCTACCCTACCGCCTTAGAACTACTCACCCGGCGGTATCAAAACAAACGTTGTTTGGCTGATGTTCACATCAAACAGATTTTGGGGTTACCGGTCATTACAAGATTATCAGCATTGCGTACTGACCTGTTGAACCCGTTGGTGGCAGCGACCAACGCTTTAAAGCGATTGGAGTTGCCGGTGGACCATTGGTCTTACCTTTTGGTACATGTGGTGCTGCAACGGCTTCCTGCTGATTTGAGGGCTCGTTTCGAGCAAAAGTATGGTGGGGATAGTGTCACACATCTCCCCCCATTTGGTGACCTCGTCAAATTTTTGGAGGATGAGTGTCGGTTTATGGATAACTCTAGCGTTGCCACCGAGTCACGCCAACCGTCTTCCCGGCCACGAGACCAGGGACGGACTAGGGCTCGCGGGCCTGTTGATGGTCGCCCCGCCGCTCGTTTTGCTGGCACCCAGAGTCATCCTGGTTGTGAGTTTTGTAAGGACACGGGGCATGGCATGGCAACTTGCGCGGCCTTTTTGAAATTGCACGTGAGTGCCTGCCGCCGAGTTGCCAGTGCACGCCGTCTGTGCTTCTCATGTTTGGGGGCTCACTTCCATCGGGACTGCCCCAACCCCCGCCCTTGTGGAATTTGTAGGGGGTCCCATTTGAACATATTGTGCGCTAACGCGAACCACGCTGGCAGACCAGCCTCTGTTGAAGGTTCGCGTACGAGGGGGCACCATGGAGTTGGTCACCGGGCTTCTGCCTCGCCGGTTCAGAACCGGGGAGAGGCCCGCAATTTTGAGCGCCGCACTCCACCCCCCGCGCAAGTTGATCGGGAGCCGCGCGATCGCCATTTGGTCTCCCCACGTAAAAGTGATTAGGTAGCTGTTGCTAGGCAGCGCTGGCCAGACCAGCACCGCCTTCCCTCCGCTCCTTTGGCGGAACGTCCCCGGTTGGAGTCACGCCCCCCGCCATTCAGGCATCCGGTGGGATATGCCCTTCCAGCGATGGCGCGTGGCTCGGGACACCGCGCGGACGAGGAATTTGACCTTTATCCTCGTCGGGAAAGACTTGAGCCTGGGTGCGGCGATCGGTCGCCGCCCAGGCATTGTTAGGACATTGGCGCCTGCCCCGCTAAGGAACCCCCTCAGATCGAAACGGTTTTGTTGCCAACGGCATCGGTCAGGGTCTGGGGGCCCACGGGAAATTCTGTTGTGGTCCGTGCCATTTTGGACACGGGAGCCCAGGGTTGCCTTTTGTCATCTTCTTTAGCGGGACAGGTGGGCCTTGATGTGCGTGACTTTTCACGCAAAATTAGGGGAGTGGGCGAAACAGAGGTCACGTCCAAGGGACTGGCTTGGTTTGAGGTCACTCCTCTGAATTGTATGGCACCTAAAATTGTTGCTTCGGCCGTGGTTCTGACGAATATTTTGGGTAGTCATCCACCATGTCAGCTGTCTTCAGAAATCGTCCGGTTGACGTCAGGCCTGGAATTGGCTGACCCCCGGTTTGATTCCCCTAGGACAGCGCATTTGTTGTTGGGTTCCGATGTACTATGGAGAATACTTTTGGGTGATATAAAGGTTCTGCAGCCACGCGGTTTGGTGGCTGTCTCGACCATCTTTGGCTTTGCGTTGATGGGACCAGTGTTGTGGGACCTCCCTACACCTGAACCTGATTTTGTGTTGTCATCCGGCTCCGCCCTCTCTGACGCCGTTCAGAGGTTTTGGGAGGTTGAAGAGCCCCCTCAGGTAGCCCGTTTGAACCCGGAACACGAGGAGTGCGAGTTGTTCTACCAGAACAACACAGGTCGACTCCATTCCGGCCGGCTTGTGACCAGGTTGCCTTTTGTTGCGGTGCGACCACCTCTCGGCGAATCCAGACCTACGGCCGAGAAGAGATTGTTGGCAATGGAGCGCTGCGGCAGAAATATTTGGATTTCATGCGGGAATACGCAGATTTGGGACACATGTCGGTGTCAAATTTGGATTGGCGCTCAAGTGAGCATTATTTCCTGCCGCATCACGTGGTCCTCAAGCCATCCACCGGTAAGCTGCGCACGGTGTTTGATGGGTCTGCGCAGACTTCGTCTGGTGTCTCCTTGAATGATTGCTTGCATCCAGGCCCCAAATTGTTGAGGGATCTTTGTGACGTCATTACGTCCTTCCGTCGTCATCAGGTAGTTTTTGTGGCCGACATCAAAATGATGTTCCGCCAAACGGTTATTCACAAGGATGACCGACGTTATCAGTTGATCCTGTGGCGAGAGAATCCCTAGGACCCCATGATTGTGTATGAGCTCAATACGAATACGTACGGCCTCCGATCGAGCCCTTTTGTTGCTATTCGTTCCCTTTGGGAGCTCGCGGACCGAGAGCGTTTGAAGTTCCCTCGTGCGTCCGCCATCTTGAAAACGGACTTGTATGTTGATGACGTTTGTACTGGAGCTCCCACAGTTGGGGAAGACTAAACGACTGGTGTTGTCTACTGTCGCGAGGACCTTTGACCCGAATGGTTGGATATGCCCGGTATTGTTTTGGGCGAAATGTTTTCTTCAGCGCCTTTGGACTGCGGGACTTGGTTGGGACGAGCCACTTCGGGAAACCCTGTTGGAAGATTGGCTCCAGTTTGTATCCGCACTCCCTGCAGTCAACGAGGTCGTGTTACCCCGCGCTATCCTCCCCCCTGGGAGCTACACTGCTACCCTTCATGGATTTTGTGATGCATCTTCGCACGGTTATGCAGCTGTTGTTTATCTGCGCACCGTTAGCGCGACAGGCCAGGTGAAGTTGTCACTGGTCATGGCCAAGAGCAAGGTGGCCCCCCTCCGGACGGCACTGACCATCCCTAAATTAGAATTGTCAGGGGCGGCGCTTCTTGTGCGTCTATTGAACCACGTTGCTCACACTTTGGGTGGAACTGTGGACATTCGGGCTTCTTACGCCTGGACGGACAGTCAAATTGTTTTGTGTTGGTTGAAGACGTCCGTCCACTCTTTGGAGGTCTTTGTTGCCAACCGAGTGTCCCAGATTCAAAATTCTGAAACGCCTTTGATTTGGAGGCACGTGCCTGGAGATTTGAACCCGGGCGACGTGGCCTCACGTGGGTGCATGGCACCCCGCCTGATTGCTCACCCCCTATGGTGGGGACCAGACTGGCTGACTCACCCCGAGGATGATTGGCCTCGAACGCCAGTCTTGATGTCGGGTCCTTTGCCCGGGCTCAAGGTGCTCGCTGTTGGAACGAAGGACCCTCCGTTTGACCCTGAATTTTTGTTGAATCGATACAGCTCCCTCGACAAATTGTTGAACGTTACCTCGTGGATCAAGCGTTTTGGTCATAATTCTAGGAACTCCGGGAACAAACGCCTGTCTCCGGTTCTCTCTCCTCAGGAGCGACAGGAATCACTCCTCCTTTGGGTCCGCTCCGTGCAGGCTGCACACTTTGAGAAGGAGATTGAAACTTTGAAGTCTGGTAAGGCTAAATTATCGGGAGCCATTAGTAAATTGAACCCCTTTTTGGACGATACGGGTCTCTTGCGTGTTGGGGGACGGTTGAGGCACTCTAGCCTTCCTTATGCGGCCCGTCACCCCCTTTTGTTGCCTAAAGAGGGCCATTTGGTTAAATTGTTGGTGACTGATCGTCACATTAAGAACTCGCATGCCGGTTGCAATGCGCTGTTGGCCATTCTGCAGCGAGAGTTTTGGATATTGTCGGCCCGTCGTACTATTCGTAGCATCGTCTTCCGTTGTTTACCGTGCTACCGGACTAAGGCCTCTACTATGCAGCCAATGATGGGAGACTTGCCGGCTGATCGTGTCAATGAGGCGAGACCCTTTGCAGGCGTCGGAACGGACTTTGCTGGTCCCTTTTTGGTGAAGACGTCTCCTCTTCGGAATAGTAAAATTGTTAAGGCTTATTTGTGTGTGTTTGTCTGCCTGTCAACTAAGGCAGTGCACTTGGAGTTGGTAACCTCCCTCTCGACGGAGGCCTTTGTGGCGACCTTGGATAGATTTGTGTCTCGCCGTGGGTTACCTACTTTGATCAGGTCTGATTGCGGTACTAACTACAAGGGTACAAGTAACTATTTGAAGGAGGTATACGCCATCCTTGCTGAGAACCAGGTTGACATTGGTAACAAATTAGCCCGCCGAGGGGTCACTTGGTTGTTTGACCCGCCAGCCTGCCCCCATTGGGGGGTTATTTTTGAGGCCGCGGTGAAAGCGGCAAAGGGACTCTGGCGCAGATCGTTAGGAGACACCGTTCTCACCTTTGAGGAGTTAGCTACGGTATTTTGCCGCATTGAAGCTGCACTGAACTCGCGTCGATTGTGCCCGCTGTCTTCGGACCCGAACGACTTGGAGGCCCCGACCCCGGGCCATTTTTTGATTGGACAGCCACTTGTCGCCCTGCGCGAGTACCCTCTTGTCGATGTGAGCCAAAATCGGCTATCGCGGTTTCAGTTGGTGCAGCAGCTCGCTCAGAGTTTTTGGAAGCGTTGGAGCTTGGAGTATTTGCACATCCTCCAGCAGCGCGTCAAGTGGACTGATAAAACGCATCCGCCCAAAATTGGAGACCTCGTCCTGATTAAGGATGCCAACCTTAAGCCGTTGTATTGGCGCCGGGGGCGCATTCTCAATCTGGTGGCTGGCACTGACGGGGTTCCTCGTTTTGCAGAGGTTTTGGTGGACGGATCGGTCGTGAAGAGAGCGGTCGCAACCTTGTCAAGATTGCCAATTGATTAGCGGACGGGAAGGCCCGTCCGGGGGGGGGGGGGTAGATGTTTCGGAACGAACACTTTGTTACTCTATGCGCTTTCGGAACGCGCCGCCCGAACGGAATGACATCTGACTTGTCAAGTTTGATTTTGACACTTGTCACTTCCTTTTCCTCCCTTTTAGTTTGGTCTTTGAGAGCGTCGGACAGATTTTTGCTTCCGCGAGTTTTTTTGTAAATCAATCCTTGAAAATCGGTCGTTTTTGCGGACAATACGTCATGACCCAATGATATTGTGTTAAATAACCCCATTTGGTGAAGGAATACGGGTTTAGTTTCTTGACATTAAAGAACATTGAAGGTTAAGTGTGGGAGACCGCATGTCTGGACGCCAGACCTCTTGAAGCGGCAAATGGTAACCTGTTCCTGAGAATACTTATTCATAACCTCACTACACGATACATACACACTCACTTACATACATAGATCCAGGTAATCCCAAGAAGCAGGTGGTCGTCGCCCATCAGGTGAGTTCCTTTGTTCGTTTTATTGTAGTTAATTTATTTGTAATTGTTCTCTTATATTGTCTGCTCCGCGTACGGCGGACTAGTTTCGCTCGCCACTCTTGTCTCCTGGACCCCACTATCACGCTTCCACCTACTCAATTGAAATCCTATTGTACGGGGTCTAGCCTGGCAGCGAACAACAGGTCTTCCTTTTTGTTTTTCGTTCATGATTTTGTTACATTTCACTGTGCGTATTAACAGCTGGCCTAATATTAACCACCGCACGAGTGGATGGAAGGTTAAGCTACGCTTTACGCGCTCAGTTCGTGGATGGGTGACTATACATTACATGCGAGACCCCTCCATGCCTCGAAAATTGCGGTATGCCGTTGGTCTTGGCTGTCATTCATAGATCGATCAAGTCAGAAGCCTAAATCTGATAACCAATCTTACCAAGGGGTATCATGTTACGCAGTACCTGGGATGTGTAGGTCAGTTATGCTGTCGATCCATGTAAAATCCTGGTATTCGACTGCATTCAGTTAGACTAGATATCATAAATTCATTAGATCACTGTGATTGTCGTGACATGAGAACTTGCGAGCATAATTATTTTCATTGAGTAAATGCATTTATCATTATAAAATCATATAGAAATATAACAGTAATACTAATGAGAAGTCTGCAGATAATTTGCGCCACAATATCCTTCCCGACTAGACTTTTACTTTCTCGCAATGGCGGCTGTTCCTCTGGGAAATATGCACGATAATTTACTTTTATCTTCACGCTGTTTCCCCTTAAGTGCTGGACGGAATTCCAGGCAGAATTGCATTTGCAACATGTATGTAGCATGTAATTAGACCAGTGACGTTACTGCCGCGTTCTCATGGCCCGGTTTGTACAAAGCAGACTGCGCCAGGCCAGATCGACAGGCCAGACTACGCCAGGCCAGATCGACAGGCCACGGGCACCGAAGCACTTGATGAGGCCTCTGGTGGCCTGTTGTCGCTGTTGCGTCGGTATTTAGTAAAGTGCGGTGTGGCGCGCCACGGAACCGCCTGTCACGGGTTGAACGTACTAGCGCGTTTCTTTTAAAAGTTGTGTATTTTGTGTAACGTGTATTATGTTTCTGTGTCATAAGAAGAAAAGGTGTTATAATTTCGTTACAACTACAAATGGGAAAATAGGAGCTACATCTGCCAACAAACTGCTTTGCAGTTAAGCAGAAATAATACATTTTTGTTAAAAACGGTATCTTTGTGAATACCAATGTTTCATTATTCTTTTTTTTTTTTGCTTTTTTATCAAATGTTGAGCACTGGATAAAACCACAGTGGTGGGAATGCTCGACACGACCTGCGAAAGGCTTCGTTGTCGAAGCCTGACAATTAACGGACCGTGAGACCGCGGCATTTGACGTCAGAGACTGAATTGTTGGTTTGCTTGGTAGATGATGAGATGATATCAGCCAGATCCGCACCCAAATCGCGTAACACATTTTCAATCATAATTTCTACGGCTCGTTCTGAAGGAAATTCCTAATTCATTACTACCAAGACATTCAGATTCATTACTACTATTCATTATTAAGTTTCAAAGATACCGTCAACGATGTGTTAAACGGGGCTGAACTGTCAAAATGAAAAGAATTAAAAAAAAATGAATAGTAATTGTGTGCATGCGGCTGGTGTGGGCGGGTCAAACCTAGGGTTGCCAGCTATACTGTTAAAAACAGTATTATACTGTTTTTCACTACATTATACTTTTTACTGTTGAACAAAAATAAAGTATACAAAATACTGTTTTCAGCATCAACCTATAAGTGTTAGACTTAGACGCTCACACAATTTTTACCAGCAATAGATACAATTTTACTTAAATAGACACCAATTTGTAACTACTTGGTTAGCTTGGATGTTGACTGTCCAATGGTTATACAAAATTTATAAACGTTGGATAGAGAAATGGAAAATAATGTATTTCATTGTTACCTTCTTTATGCTAGTCATATATTCAATGTTTTCAATAAAACAATAAAAAAATTAGAAGAAAATAATGTAACTATTTTAGATGTTTATAACATTTTGACTTGCAAAGCAAAAATGATAAGTATTTTGGCCATGAAACAAAAAAAAAAGTATTAAAAAGTATAACAGTCTTCCCAAGAAGTTTTTGATAGAAATATTAATAACTTCATAATTTTTATTGATAAGGCTAATTTATATTTAGAGAAATGGTTCGATTTCAATCAGACTAATTGGCTTTTTTTAATTAGCTGTTTGTCATTAAAGTCTTTGGTCTCATCTGATCATTTTGAGAAAATTATAGATAATCTAAATTTCTTTAGATTCAATATTACCACCTTATTTCCTTTACCCTATTTCTTCTTTTTTCTTCTTCTCTTTATTTGCCACTTTCTACTTAACCTAGATAAATGCCGTGGAACTCTGTATTTGGTTTAAGAGATAATTGTCATCATCTCACTATCAATGTGCAGTGGATGCTAGTAACTTTGACGCAACTACATTGGGCTGTTCATTGATAGTGAGGTGAACTTTCATCATATTCGCATGTAATTTAAAAATAAGCTGTTGAGTTTCCTAATAAATAAATAAATAAATATTGGTATGGATGATTTACATTCAGAGTTAACAAATTTCGAAGTAATTTATGAAAAAGTATCAGAAGACAAAGATTTTCTTGAAATGAGTACTAGCCAAAAGTGAGCCATTTATTAGTAAACTCCTAGGAAGAATTTTAAAATATTACTAAAATTGTCTCATATCTACTTTCTGTTCTCGCCACCTTAGCATTTACTAAAAGAGATTTTTCAGTAATAAATGCAAAATGGCAGGAGGATACAAATAGGGCAACTATGATTTTAATAAAAATGAGCTCCTCATTTATTTTAATTTTAGTTATAATTGTGGTAAATTAAAAAAAAGACTATACATTAATAAGTTGTGCGAGAAGCTCTAAAAAAATTGTATTTAAAACTCTAAATAAGTAAAATACTGTTCATTTTTCTAAAATACTGTTTAATATTTATCTCAGACCTCAATATACTTTATTTCTTGCAAAAAAAGTTGGCAACGCTAGTCACACCAGCCGCATGCACAGTGACTGATGGGCAATAGTCTCCAGTGGTTGCCTGAGGATGGACGGCGCAACCGAGGCCGTCCCAAGAAGAGTTGGCGAGACGACCTAGATGCGTACTGCAAGGGTTGGATCAAGGTGGCCCTGGAAAAGGATGCCTGGAAGGATTTAGGTGGCCTTTGCTCAGCAGTCGGACAGCGTAGGCTAATAAAACAAAAAAAAAAAAAACAAAAAAAATGTGTGTTGTGTGTCTGTGCGGATGCATTAGAGAGACCGAGTGGCCGGTACTTACTGTACCAAAGAACACAACCCACGACACACTGCGTTACAGCGTCTAAAATCTTGCTATATCTTCAGATTGGGAAATTTAATATATTACTTAGATTAACAGTCCACTGTTTTTTTAAAGTCTTAGATAGGTATTGACCGAACTAAAACTTAAAAAAAAACACACAGTACAGACAGTACAGATACTGCATTAGACATGCTGATCGCATTCAGTTGTCCTTAACCTGCTTTCGATGTTCCAAATAGTATTCTCACAACCGAAATATGTAAATGTTAATAAGAGAATGGTAACAAAACTCAACTAAACCTGTTTTAGCAAATGCTGGCAAACATTACCAACACCGATGTACACTCTCTATCACCATTAGTTTCTATGAGCACACGTAACAGTGACCGCATAAGGCTTATTCAAATTAGTTGCACATTTAACTGCGTTCAATTAACGAATTACAGTCTTGCTGTGTCAGGCCATCGCTATTTGTGTTTTGTGCAGTTCGCAAGAGTTTTGGATCTAAAGACAATCAACTAGAGCTACAATCAACTGCGGTATCTTTACTTTCCATGAGCAATTTTACCCGTGAGTGCTAAGTCTATTCCAGTACGGACTTAAATATCTCTCGATTACTAAAAATTTGTAACAAATAGTACTTATTTTTACTTTTCTATCGCCTTGATATTAAATGGCAGCAATAGATTTTTTAGATATCGAGAGATATTTATGTAAAGTACTCTTGGGTAAAGTTATGGAAAGTAAAGATGCCCACCAGTTGACGGGTACGCTCCTTGCGAAATTGGAAAAAATAAAAAATGACTATTCTTGGTACATACTTTTAAAGTCGTTAAGATAGACCAAAAGGTCAGGTTACAATGACCAATAGACCATATCCCATTCACTGCCACTTAAATTTTAAAAACATCACCTGGGTGCCACTTAATATTTTTCCTTTGGCAAGACCTTCACAACACAAACCGTTTTTTCCTTACCAAAACAAGAATGACAGTTCGAAACAAAAACGAACAGTTTTTCCACATTTAACAATTGTTTCTAGCCGTGTATGTTGGCAAATATTTAAACAAATTCTATCATTTTAAAGTAATTCCAAAAAACGTCCTAAAGTACACTCAACGCATATGGTGCGTTGGTGGCATGACGTAGTTATCTCGATCAACGCAAATGGGGCGTTGGTGGCATCGAATGGGATATATACCTCACAGACAAGTATTAAACAAAACTTGTGTTAATCATTTTACCTTAATCTATGTTAGTAGGACTTCACTTTACTAGGTTGCTTGTGTGCTGTCCTGTGGTACTTGTCTGCGGAATCGATGAAACACCTGTCCTGTAGGCAAAAGTCTTCGTACCCCGCCACCAGCCCACAATGCGGGCCGAGTGAAGTCTTCGTAGTCCGTAGTCTTCCATAGTAAAGCCGCTTGCTCTGGTGCAGACTAAAAGCGCCATGAATATAGTTTTTGCCCGCTACTTTGTCTGCGATCCAGAATGGAAAGTAGCCTATGTCCGTACGCAGGTCATCGTTTATCCGTGTGCCCTTCAAACAAACGCGTTCGCATTTATAATATTAGTTACAGTGGAAAAAGGGACCACGGACGACCAATAAATAAATATCTTAGGACAACCAACACACCGTTATCTGATCCCAAACTAGGCAGTGCCTGTACTATGGCAACCAGACAACTGATAAATAATACTTATATAGTTCTAAATACATACATATTATAGATAAATTACACCCCGATACAGAACAAATGATTGTGCTCATCACACAAAGATTTGTCCCGGGTGGGAATCGAACCCATGACTTCAGACTTAGCAGTCAGGGTCACTAACCACTAGTCTAACAGGCCAGTCAAAACAAAACAATGACTTGGCTACACTATGAACAATAAAAAAATACATGATCGCGAGCACCATAAGAAACAATCTACAACCGTAAGACGTAGCACAGATGTACTAGGAGGGGTGACCTCTAAAAACTTGGGATTACAACCAGGAGAAAGAATAAGAAAAACTAAAAATAGAGAGCTCTCTCTTCTACTACTAATATAGGATGTATGATTCTCAATAATACTCTATACTTTATTAGCCACACTTTGCAGGTGGGTAGGCGATGGCTGTATCGTGCTAAGATGCATAGAGAACGCTACTGCCCATTACGACACCCACGTGAAGAAATGGGATGGTGCTATTCTTTACCTCCTGCACCACACGGAACACAACTTACTACATTTATCTGTATGATACTTTACAATCACCTCTTTCGCTTCATATATTATAAGCACCTACGTGATTATCCTTAACCCATTACCTGAGTACCTGGTACTCCATACTGCACAAACATCAGTTTGTGAAACATCAAAGCGCGCACTTATTCAGCGTCCGTGAATACTTAGAGGCTCCTAATTCCTTAGACAGCTTAGCTTGCTTTGCAAACACTTCTCACCTTTCACCACGACACTACCAACCTACATTTAGAATTCCATAACTTCGTTTTACACAATATACATTGCCGGTTTTGTACCGAGATAATCTTCGTTGTTCGAACAAAACTGTCAATGGTTAGTGAAATTCTGTTCGAAGCCATTTTAATTTCAGTTTTGTCACCGGTGCGGTGTTGACGAAGATTTCCCTCAGTACGCAAATCTGTTGTACTTATAATGACTGGTGACGCTTTACAACGGTTCGTGCTTGTCATAAATATTGAAAGTTGATTTTATTAGGGAAGTCTGTTGTTAAAGTAAACGAGGTCACTGAGAAAATTGAGTTTAATTTGTTTAATATTACTTAAATAAAGATATTGCCTAAATATCTCATGACAAAATGTTGCTTTGTTGTTAATGCTTAGCAGCTTAGTGACGAAAAATTTTGGATTGCCAAAAATGGCTGGAAATTATGGCTATCCTCTTGCCATATACATCAGATGCGTCTGAATCATGGGTTTTGATTGAATTTTGCAGATGGATACGTCTCCTAGAGCCACAAAATCTAATCACTCAGGATCAGTGATTAAACCTATTAGTCTAGTTGGAAGTTATTTTCTTTTCTATGGAGGAAGTGTGAACATCTATAACATAAACAAGTAATATAATAGATATCTATATACCTATATAATATCTTGGGACAACCAACACACGGTTATCTGATCCCAAACTAGGCAGAGCCTGTGCTATGGCCACCAGACAACTGATAAATCTTTATATATATAATTCTACTATACTTGTGCATGTCACTGAACTCCTCCTAAACGGCTGGACCGATTTGAATGTTTTTTTTTTTTTGTATGCGTTTGGGTGGGTCGCTGGATGGTTTAGATTCACTATTGGACCCGGTAGGTGGCGCTGCTATCGAGTTCTAAGAAACAGGACAACGTCTTTACGGTCAGCTAGTATACTTATATATTTCTATACATATATATGTTACCGGCCAAACCCGATTTCAGGACAAACTGGTTTTGCCTAGGCTAAATTAGTTCTTCCTATACGCGATAGGATTAACTAGTATAGCCTAGTCCAAAATAATTTGTCCTAAGCCCGATAGTATAAACTAGTTTAGGCTAGTCCAAACTCATTTTTCCTAAGCCATCATATCATGTATTACCAATTATCCATACCTTTTAGCGACGAATCATTATGGTTTTAATAAAAAATATTATTTTTCCAATTACGGAGTATTTTATTCAGTTTATCAATTTATTTTCACTTTCTAGATTTACTATAATGTTTAGACTGGGCCATACCAGTTTATCCTAGAGTGTGTGTATTTATATCAGGATCAACTAGTTTGGCCTCGCCTAAACTGATCTGTCCTATCGGGCTTAGGAAAAATTGGTTTGGACTAAACGAACTTTGAACTACTCTACTGAACCGTAGTCTTTTTGTGAAACCGACATTGTTAATAGGGACTATCGATTTATATAAAAAAGTGAATATTGGTAAAAATGCATAACCGGCATTGTTAATAGGGACCATCGAATTATATTATGCAACAACATCTCCATACACAAAACACAACAAAAACAAAGTAAAACAAACGAACAAGATACATTCTAAACACACAAATCCCGCGGATTACCACGCTTGCTATTAATATGTTTATTATAACCACCATTCTTTGCCTAAAGGAAATCTCACGACGCCTTATTGAAATTCAGGCACCATACCCATTTCGTACGTTGAATAATTACCGTGAATTTCAGGTTCTGGATGTGTGCTTTGTGTGTGAGGAAGATATTTGGGGGTTGTTATTGTATTAGTATTTTTGGGATGAATGAAATTCAATCACAAGGTGTAATGGGAAAGCGTCAATAAGGAAAAAATGTGAGGTATTGTATATATATGTATCTATGTACTAGCTTCTGCCCGCGACTTCGTCCGCGTAAAATTTCGTGCTCCCCCGACCCTTCCCGTCGCGTAGAATCACCTACCCGTGCGATTTTCCCCGTTTTTGCAACGTCTTTCATTACTGCTCCGCTCCTCTTAATTGTAACGTAATTTTATATAGCCTATAGCCTTCCTCAATAAATAGGCTACCGAACACAAAAAGATTTTTTTCAATTTGGACCAGTAGTTCCTGAGATTAGCGGGTTCAATCAAACAAACAAACAAATGTGAAATGAGAGCCAAGTTCAATATTATGACATATGCCTTGGTTGTTGACTTCAACGATAAAAGAAGTGATCTATAGGTCAGTCAGTGATAAAAATGACGATTTTTGGACGTTAATATCTAAATAACCGTTTGAAATGTGTTTATGAAATTTGGAGCACATAATGTATCTTGCAAGTATACTATATGAGCCAAATTTGACACGTTTATGTGAAATAGTTTTTGAGTTATGAGGGGGTCAAAAGTGGCTCCAAATGGTTCGTGTAATATTACACACGGTGCTGCTCGCCAGTTCTGTTACTTGAACTTAGCTTGACACGCTACCGCGTGTCTAGATTTATTAAAAAAAAAACAGTGGTAGGTGCAACAGACTGTTTATTCTTATGTTACAACTGTTACGCAATAAACGACAAACTGTTTTAAAAATAATTTTATTTATTTACTAGCTCTAAGTTACATGAATTCGTAGATTTGGAAGTTTACGTTTTGTGTTATGAAATAGAAGTGTGTCCTAATTTCTTATGTTCTAGTTTATATAATGCTAGGGTCGTGAGATAAGTACACATAATTATCAAAACATAAATAAGGAAGTAAACAAGATTTTGGTAAACAACTATTAACTATCTAATGTAAGAATGGTTATTTAGTAAATGACATGTTTATAATAATTAACTATCTTAAATAACAAATTAGGTAATGGCTTATTTACTAGTCTTAGATAATAACAATGAAGAGGGGCTACACAACATAACACCTCCCCCCTTAGAATAAAGATTGGGCGTTAGCGCCTGATCTTTGAGAACGCGGAGATGATGATGGCTCGTCGTCTTCGTCTTCTGAGATGCACGATGTAGTGTGATCCAGGTTTCTCATAGGGATGGCCACTTGCGTAGTTCGGCGTCTTGAGGAATTGTCAAAACAGTTGTTAAAAATTTGTATACAACTGCCATCATTTGAGCGGGAACGTATGAAGCCGTTTGGACATCGGTTGCACAGCTTGATTAACAAGTATGTTAACATGATCATGCCAATGGATAAGTAAATCCATGTGAAGCCTCTTTGATTTCTCTCAATGAAAGATTGTGACTTGGCGTTTTGGATTTTCTTTAACTCGTCGGAGTATTTTTCCAAGTGAGTTTTGATGTTATTAAGAGCATCGAGTGGCATTTCGTTTATTGCGATAGGAATGAGTTTCTGAGCTTCCGGAATTTTCGTCATTTCAAAACAGTCTTCATTTCTGATGTCAGGAACGATGATTGGAAATGTAATGTTTTCTTCTGCAGTGTAAAAGGCTGACAGAGTACTGTATCCTGTGTGTAACTTGCAGTCTTGAGGCAGGGTCAGGATTCCTGTGCCTTTGAGTTGGTAATTTGAAATCTCGTTGTTGCACTGAAGAACGCTGCTCGTCTCGTTGCTCAGGATATAGAGCCAACTATTTTGACCCAGTGACTGGAAAGTATTAATTTCAGCTGGGAATGTTGTCGTTGTGCAGCTTCTTGGGATCACTGACGATTTGCTGAAGAGCAACTCTATCTCGCAGATTGGACGTGCTGAAGAATCGTAGACTACGAGATCCTTGCAGATGCTTCTCTTAGATGCGTACGTGTTGCAATTTTCCAATGAACTCGTCGACACATAATATTGCCCACTAGGATCGGTGGCCAAGAAAGTATGCTCTGGGAGGATAGTAGTATGGAAGGAGGAATTGGGATGCCGGATCGGAATAGAATATATATGATAAAGAATTAGGGGATTGTTTCGTACTAAAGGGAATTCTAAAATATATACAAGTCAATTAGAATATACATATGCTGAGAGAGACGATGAATCCAATAACGTGTGAATATTTTCTATCGTTACTGGCGTTACAAATTGTTTGTATGTTCTGATTTTATTGGATTTAATTAATTCTTCATATAGTTTGTTGAGGGTTATAATTGAAGGGTGCACTACGTTTGATTTTGCGAACAGAATGCTTGTCAAGCAATCGTTAATTTCGTCTTCTAAGCTTGTTACTAGTTCTAGGATTTGTAAAGAAATAGAGGATATATCTTCGCTGAGTTTAATATTAAAGACGAAATTTTCAGTTTTATTAATAAATTCGTTGAGACGATTAATGTTTTCATTTATAATTTGTTCATCAAAAGATATTTTAAAGATGGTGTCGTTGAAATTTTTGATGGTTGAGGAAGTAATTTGAATTTGTCTATTCATTAGACTTACTATATCAAGTTCCTGTTTTTCTAGTTTGTCGATACATTCGTCATATCTTCGCGCGTCCTTTGCATCGGGTGTACCAATGAGCCATTTTAAAACAGAACCAAGTCCATCTAACAGTTCTCTTTTGGAGCGCGAGTTTTTGCCTAAGTAGAGGTATGTAAAGGATTAGGCATAATATAACTTTGATAATAGAACAAATGATATAATTGTAAATATAGTTAGGATCACTAAAGATTTGGGTGAAGGAAACGGTGGCATTCTGGGCTGTTGTATAGTGACAGACCCTGTAAGAAAAGAAAATGTTGATATTCTAATACTAGTCTAAACTAAATTTTAATTATAGCTACTGTGCGTGAAATGGTCGAAGACGATTTGCGTGAACTAATTGATTTTTGCCAGATTTACGAATTAAGTAATTTTCATTAAATCCGACCCGAATTACCTCATAAGGACCGTCCCATTTCGCATCTAAGTTATTAGGAGTAGGAACTCGTAACATGACTTTGTCGCCAAGAGAAAAATCAGCAATGTTTTTTATTTGGGCGTCATATCTTTCTTTAGCCTTCTCTTTCATTGCTTCGGTGTTTCGAAGCGCAGAGTCCCTGGCTATTCTAAGGCGTTCGTTTAAATCTTTCAGATAATCTGATGCTGTGTAGTCTGGTATAAGTTTTAAGGAGAAAAATGGACGTGGTTTATAACCAAACAGTAGTTCGTAGGGTGTATAGCCTGTAGAACTATTAACACAGGTATTATGACACATAATAGCGAAAGGAATTATTTGGTCCCAATTTTTAAGGCGTCGATTGTGATACATACGAATGTGATCACGAAGTGTAGCGTGAAAACGTTCTAGAGCGCCGTTAGTTTGCGGATGATAGGCTGTATTAAAGGTTTGATTAGAACCTAAAAATTTAATTAATTGTTTCATCAGACTATTCATAAATTCTTTGCCTTGATCGGAATGGAATCTTCTGGGAACACCAAAGTGTTGGCAGAAGTGCACTAAGCGTGAAGCAACTGTTACAGCTTCTTTGTCGGGAATTGGATACGCTTGAACATATCTAGTTAGTTCATCTTGTAAAGTCAAAACGTATCTATTATTATTGTCACTTATGTCGGAGTACGACACTAGATCCATGGAGACCCGTTCAAAGGGCTCAGTAGATTGAGAAGTGATGACCATAGGGGCCTGAAATGATTTTCTTTGGATTTTGTTTCTTTGGCAAATGACACAGGATTCAATATATTTTTTGATGTCATTTGTCATACCTTTCCAGAAATATTCCTCGCGAATTTTTCTAGTGGTTTCAACTATGCCACGGTGTCCTGAAACAGCCTCATCATGGAATGTTTTTAAGATCGTAGGGATATCTTCGATGTTGGGGTATCTGACTTTGTTTTCGCAAATAGTTATATTGCAATCGTAAAGTTCGGCTAAGTATGCAGTAATTTTTAATTGTTCGTTGCCTTTTAACTGGCAGGTTTGATCACTTTTGAGATCTGGTACGTATAAATCATTTAAATTATTTTGTTGAAGACAAGACATGAGGGATTTAAAATAACTTTCCGAATCCCACGGATCGAAATGTGTTGGTCTAGTACAGCAAAAGAAAATGTTTTGTTTTTCATTAGAAATTAGGAGATCAACATCGTAAAGGGACTTAACCTTTTCTAAGTAAGGCATAGGTTGCGGACATGAGTCTATGCCTTCGTTATAAACTTGATTTTGATCAGAGGGTTGGCATGAAGTAGGAATAAAACATTTTTATGGCGAGAGTCTAAAAGCCGATCTGGTAATATTTTGAGTTTTTGAGAATCGAAAGTGCGTTCTTGAGAAAGGTAATGTTCATAGTTCAAATGTAAATAGTCTCGATTATCTGCGTTTGCAGCATCTTCGGAAGTTAAGTCAATTATATTGGAATTCATAATAGGGGGTCTAGATAGCGCGTCTGCATTTGTATTTATTTTCCCTGCTTTATAAATGATTTCGTAATCGTACTCTTCTAATTTTAATCTCCAGCGAACGAGACGACTACCGGGATCTTTAATAGAAAATAGCCACGTAAGTCGTTTATGGTCGGTGACGATTTTGAATTTTCTTCCAAACAAGTATGGGCGGAAATGTTTGACTGCCCACACGATTGCTAGTAGTTCACGTTCTATTGTTGAATAGTTTGTTTCTGCTTTATTCAGAGTACGTGACGCATACGCAATAGGTAAATCTTTACCGATTTCGCCTTGAGATAGGATTGCACCGATGGCGTGAATTGAGGCGTCAGTGGTTAAAACAAATTCTTTGTTAAAATCTGGATACTGTAAAAGTGGAGTTGTGGTCAAAATGTTTTTACATTTATCGAAAGCTTCTTGCTGTTCAGTACTCCAGATGAAAGGGACATCTTTTTTCAGTAGACTGGTTAAGGGTTTCGTGATTTTACTGAAATTAGCAATAAACCTACGGTAGTATCCTGCTAAACCTAAAAATGATTTAATATCTTTGCATGATTTAGGAACTGGGAATTCTTTAACAGCTCTCACTTTCTCAGGATTGGGTTTGACACCTTCACTTGATATTATATGACCTAAGTATGCTACTTCTTTTCTTAGGAATTCGCATTTATCCGGTTGGACTTTAAGACCATGTTGTTTTAAACGGTTAAATACTTCTGTCAGCTTTTGGTCATGTTCTTGTAGGCTAGACGCAAATATTACAATGTCGTCAAGGTAGACAAAGCATCGTTCTCCTTGTAAACCATAGAGGACGCTGTCCATCGCACGTTGGAATGTTGCAGGTGCGTTTTTGAGACCAAAAGGCATCCTGAGAAACTCATAATGACCGTAAGGCGTGTTGAAGGCAGTTTTTGGTATATCTTTGGGTTCGAGTTCAATTTGGTGGAAACCGGATGCAAGATCAAGAGTTGTAAAATAAATCGAATGTCCTAACTTATCTAGAATGTCTGTGATATTTGGCAAAGGGTAACTATCTCCGATAGTGATGTCGTTGAGCTTACGGTAGTCTATGACGACTCTCCATTTCTGTTTTCCAGAGGCATCCAGCTTTTTGGGCACTACCCAAATTGGGCTGCTCCATGGTGAAGCACTTGGACGAATAATATTTTGGTTTAACATTTTGTCGATTTGGGTTTTTACTTCTTGTTGGTGAATGTAAGGGAAACGGTAAGTTTTTGTGTTAATTGGAGTATCGGATGTAGTAGGGATTGAATGCTTAGTGTGATTTGTAAATGTGAGCGGTTCGCCTTCTGTGTAAAAGATGTCGGAGAATTCGTGGAGGATTTTATCAAGAGACTCGCATTCTTCCTTATTTAAATGGTCACGTCTTATAAGTTTACTTATTTTATCTGCTGAGTGATAATGATTACTAATTGAGTTTACGGAGTTTACTGCGTAGCTGATAGATTCTATTGATTCGTCAAATGGGCTAACGTTAATAACAGGCATGGGAATGTATTGGTCTTGATTACTAGAATTTACACAAGTTACGAGGAATTTGTTATCTTTAATATTTACAAGGGCATTAGGTATAGTGATATCTTCATGGATCATTTGCTTTTCTATAATAGCGGTTCCATTTGTAATTGTGTTTGTTGAACAGCATATTACAGTTTCTGACCTTTGGCCTATAAATTGTTCATTATCCTGTAGTTCTTTGACATCTTCGTTCAGATAAAACAGTTTATAATTTCGGTCGCGGACTCGCATAGTTTTTGACTGAATGTAGATGTTAACGTTGAATTTAGTCATGAAATCGTTTCCTAAGATACCATCTGCGTTGATGTTGAGATTTGCTACGTGGAATTTAAATTTAGGGAAATTATCGAGTGAGACATGGGCTGTGCCAAAACTTTGAATAGAAGATTGATTCCCTGATATGCCTACTATCGATACGATACTCGATTTATCTAGAGGTGCACTACCAATCTTTTCTTTATTAATAACAGAAATGGCGGCTCCTGTATCGATTAGCAAGGTTATGGGTTTACCTTCGATATGGAACTTACAATGCAGTAGATTTTCTGGAGGTACGTTTAGTGTAGAAATAGTAATTGATTCTGGTGATTTAGTATTAATATGAGGATTTGGTGTCGATTTAGCTTTAGATTTGGACTTAGATTTAGATTTGGAATTGATTTTTTTATTTGATTTGGAGATAGATTTAGGATTTGTTTGATTTTGAGTTGGTTTTACATCTAGTGCGTCGGTCTGAGTGCAAGCATCGCGAAAATGTCCCCGATGGACTGGTGAGCTTTGCACTTGTATTACGCGCTCTGTAAAATGTTTAGGAATAGTCGCTTGTCCACGATGGACTGAATGAGTCGAACTATGTTCCTTAGAGTTAGCTGAGTTAGGATTTGTAGGATTTTGTATGATTTTGTGTCTTATGGTACTAGTATCTATATTTCTGGTGATATTGGTGTCTGGGCATTGAAGGAGTGGGCTGAAGCGGTTTCCGAAGGCATGCCCATCGATTCGGCCGCTTCTGAGTTTAAATGGTTCATTTTTGCAACAGACGTGGGTAATGAATTAGGTGGCTTAAGGCCATTGTTGTACGCTCGTTTACGGCATTCAGCAATTAAATGTCCGGGTTTTTTACAATAGTTACAATGTTTTGGTGTTAACTGGACATTTTCTTGATGTCGCGGGAAAGCTCTTTGTTGTGGTCTCATCGGTATCGGTGCCGTTGTTTGTTTCGAAAAATTTACTGGATTGGAATTTTTAAATAGCATCTGTCTAGTGTTATTCATATTTCTTACTTTCTCTTCTTGAATAGCGAAATTTCCTGCATCGGATAATGTTTCAAATCCACGAACGCGGAGCATTACACCTATATCTGAGCTTAGTCCATTTACAAAAACGTTAAGAGCGGTTTCTT
Source organism: Aporophyla lueneburgensis (assembly GCA_932294355.1). Taxonomy (NCBI): domain Eukaryota; kingdom Metazoa; phylum Arthropoda; class Insecta; order Lepidoptera; family Noctuidae; genus Aporophyla; species Aporophyla lueneburgensis. The sequence continues at coordinate 30,257,497 of OW028737.1, read as the reverse complement.
CAGCAGTTGCTATGCGACCTTCTAATGTTGAATCCGTTATCTCTGCTGTTAATTTTTCTATAATTTTGCTTCTACATAAATCGACCCTATGAAAGTAATCCGTGATATTTTCTTGTGCTTTTTGAAAGAGAGACTGTAGTTCAATGTTCAGATGCGCTAATGTTTTAGTCTGAGAATATTTTTGGATAAGGAATGATTTGAGGTCGTTCCATTTATAGAACTGTTTGGAATGTACGTCGGATGATCCTGGTCCTGTGATCTGATTTAATGAGTATGTCAATAAAATTATTTCTTGAGAGGCAGACGCGAGTTTGAACGCGGAGTCACATGATCGAATGAATCGATAGACTTGAGCAGGTTGCAATGTATCGAAATCAGGAATTAGTTTAAGGAGTGTGTTAAGGTCAATTTCTGAACGGACCTTACCTTCTGCTAGCACCTTAACATCTGTCTGAGACATGTTTGTGGGATAATTTGTGAAAACACCAAAAGAATTGCTTATTATTAAAATCTAGTGGAGACTAGAATTCGACTACACTGATATAGATAGATATATGATAGATAGATGATGATTTAGGAACAGGATTTAGTATAAGGAATTGGAATAGAATTAGAGCATATCAGTTTTAGCCACTTACCACAGTAACACAATAAATATGCGGATAGACATCGGTTCGTCGGTTCGGCAGGGAGTTTCAAAACCTTTCAGGTACCGCACTGTTGTTCACAACCTAACAGGTACGTTATCCCTGTCTGACTGCCCTAGGCTATCCTACCGGCTGCGCCAAATTTGTTACGCAATAAACGACAAACTGATTTTAAAAATAATTTTATTTATTTACTAGCTCTAAGTTACATGAATTCGTAGATTTGGAAGTTTACGTTTTGTGTTATGAAATAGAAGTGTGTCCTAATTTCTTATGTTCTAGTTTATATAATGCTAGGGTCGTGAGATAAGTACACATAATTATCAAAACATAAATAAGGAAGTAAACAAGATTTTGGTAAACAACTATTAACTATCTAATGTAAGAATGGTTATTTAGTAAATGACATGTTTATAATAATTAACTATCTTAAATAACAAATTAGGTAATGGCTTATTTACTAGTCTTAGATAATAACAATGAAGAGGGGCTACACAACATAACACAACGATATTATCTGTAAAAATCTAGCAACTATTTAGCAATATTTACTTTCAAATTGGATTTTCATACCAAAATACAATTATGAATTTATTCTATACCTAGAATTTTTACATATGTACGAATGCGAAGCGGTTTTTCTTGAATAATGTGTTCTTTCCACGGTATTATTATTGCTATTATTGTGAGCGTCGTAAGTTTGAAATAAAAAAGATTATATGTTACACCTGTCTTGTTTTGTCAAACAGTCCTGCGGTCGAAATAATGCGCCATGTGTCAGGGCAACAATTTTAGTCACTATATCTTATAAATAAAAAATATAACCATAATATTATGGTTTTTACCGAATTGGTTTTTAAGCACGTTAAGTTCGTGATAAATGAAATTCAACAAATTAATTCTATCAGTTATGAACTCAATTATTGGCATTTAAAATCTTTGTCTATCAGAAGGCCAAGTCTCGTAATAAAAAAACCCATAATCTAGTCCCACTCTCATGTCGGCGACAATCAAATGTCAAAAACTTGTCAAAAATTGATGAAAACTCGAGGTATTTTTGACAGATTGAGACTGAGATGAGACTGTAAATGTTCGAGAATTACCCCACTGCTGTCTGTATCTGTCCGTCATAGTTGGTACGTCGCAGACGGCGTTCTGTTGTTCCCGTCTACACTCATGGGAAGAGAGACGTGGCATTATGTATGTATATGTGTATCTAAGTCGATACCTATCTTACCTTCTACGTCACAGATTGGTGTCTGAAATTCTGATCTACGAATCTGTATCATACTAACACATCCACAACAATATTAGAAAACGTAGCTTGGGGCACAGATTTCGACTCGGATAAACTGGCAAAATGATCGTAAACTTTCGAGTCAATTCTCCTTAGATACGCGCCTGCCAATATCACACACTAATGGTTATCATTTCCAATAAATTAGACAGATAAAGAACATTTTGTGAACGTGTCTCCTTCCTTGAGATCAGTTTGAATTGAAAGAGACGTACAAAAATGTATTAAAAGATATTTGGAATAAGGCATTTTGTTAGTTGCTACAATTCTATGACCAAGGTAGATCTAGTAATGAGGTATAGTAGAATATTTCATGGTGTTTAAAAAGAAAAATGTTTACCAAAAACAAAACAACACACTTTTCGCTTTGTAGTTTTTTTTTTTTTCAGAAGCCGGTTGCTTTTTTTTTTGTAAACGTTTTTATTTTTCAATTTTACCTATGGTACCTACCCCAAAACATAATCGTATACCATTACTTACTAGTAACAGGAAGCAGTAGAATGTCATCTGTATTTGCATATCCACCATGGATTAAAAACGTAGGTATTATCGAGGCTAACGCCAAAAATACCCAAGAAAAGTAAATAATATTTATTTTGGACCACACTTAAAGCATCTCTATCCACTAAAAACTAATTTTCGAAAGCTATCCATAATTGCCAGAGATTTCTTGGAACATACATACAAAAAAAAAATATACAGTCGAATTGGGAACCTACTCTTTTTTTAAGACAGTTGACTAATATTCAACAATCATAATTTTCGATTATTTTTCATAACTGCAAAAACATAATTTTTACACCCACCAATACGAATCTACAATAATATGAATAGTCTACATAACATCGGCAAATCAGTATACCTTTCCTAAAGTCGGCAATAAAAAACTAGCCATCACAAACTTAATTTAATCTTAATACCCTCCCTGCATGTCACAAAAAATAAGAATCTAGCAGATCAGCGCAATAACAGCACTTAATTTAGAGAAAGCATATAACATCTCTTAGGTACGATACAAATGAGGTAATACACTCCAGTTTCACTATACGTGGAAATACAGATGAAGTTACAACAAAAGAAACATAAGAACCACACCCCATATGTATAGCTCCATCGTTTGCCGCCATATTGTTCTTCGAAATATAAACATAACCAAGCAAAAGTTATTCCCAAGACTTCTAAATTACCCATCATACTTCGCTGACACCAAAACGTAAACAAAATTAATAATTCAGAATTCTCCCGAAGTTGATCAGCAAACATTTGTGGATTTCCAAGCATGCAGCTCGCATCGGTTTCAAAGTTAACGAACTTTGTACATACATAATATTATTGTAATTTATTCACTAGTTACAAAATAAGAAAAGCTTGGAAGGTATTTTTTTTTTGCACACAGCACGTATACCGTATTTAACAAAAAATTTATAAAGTGTGGCGTCGGAAGACCCCTGTCGTCTTTTTTCAACTCCAAATTGATTCATGGAGATTTAAGTGGTCGAACACCATGAAAAAGACCAACGATGAAAATGTTTAAAATATTCGCAACCACCATCTTGGATATTCATTTGCTAAAGTCAATACTGAGGTGTATTGGCTTTAACACTCTCGAAAACCATGAAAATAATAACAACAATTCGCATCGAGCGGGCATAATGGTTTTATTTTATTTTATTAATACTAACAGCAAACAGTTACATTATGCAATATTACACATAGAAGAACATAAGTTACATAAATAATAATGAAACCCACAGCGCTGTTCACAGGTTACCATTAATAATTAAAACTTTAAACTCATTAGGAGGTGAACTGTACATGCATGACAGTTAAACCAATATTATAAAAATAATTAAAAGAAATAATTTAAAAAAAGAAAGAGAAAAAAAAAATAGTCTAAAAGTTTAAGTGTCTCATATAAAAGACTACGAAACCTTTTCAAAGAGCATGTAAATATGTCAATGTGTTCGAATGCCTCATTGTAGGTTGCAGCCATTCGCCAAATTGCTGACCGTACACTAGTATTAGATCGGCATGTACCTACTGCAAAGAGTTTGCCAGCACACACCTGCCGTCTATGTACAGTTCTGGGGACTGCATAGCACAACACATTGTTCAAATCAATACAATCAAAATTGCCGTTAACAAAGTTATACAATGTTATTACTTCTAATTGTTTACGTCTAGAGCTGAGCGTCAGAAGTCCGTATTTACTGAGCAAATGGTTATACGGAAGATAATTTTTGTAACCTGTAGTGCATTGCACGAAGAAATCTTGGTCGGTTGGTTTTTTAACCGACGAAAAAAAAAGGAGGAGGTTATCAATTCGACGCGTATATTTTTTTTTTTATGTATGACCACGCATAACTGTATACAGTACAGTAGTCCGATTTTGACAATTCTTTTTTCATTGGATGAAGTATACCTTGCCAAGTATTATTAGTACATTCAAGCCACAAAAAAATATAAAATAAAAACTTTTTATAAAAAAATTAAACCGCCGAAAAAACTGAAAAGCAAAAAATAATAAAACTTAAAACTTTGAGTCGGCGCTGAAAAATCAATGAACAAAGATCACTCAAAGCGCCGACTCATAATTTTAAGGTTTATTATTATTTGCTTTTCAGTTTTTTCGGCGGTTTAATTTTTTGTTAAAAAGTTTTTTTACGTGACAACTTCTACAACTTTACTCGTACCGCAGACAGGGTTGTCAATGTTTCGTGTACTTGTAAATACACCAGCACCCTTAAAACTGAAGTAGAGCAACGCTAGTTTACAACAGGAACCGGTAGACAATATTGCAGGAGCCTTATAGGCCCTTGTAGAAGAATTTTCAAATGAAAATGCTTGCGTTGTTATCACGTTTTTGTGTTACAACCACGCGCCTTCCAAAATACTCCGTCTTTTCTAAATAAAAAATAAATCTGTTCTAATTCATTTGAAATTTTATTCTGTAAACGCTCGAATATTCGAACGTGATTAAAGTTATTTTATCTCCATCCTGTAACACATATTAAGCTCATCTTTTTCAGTCAACCTTGACAGTACATACTACAACGGGTCCCGTTTTACTACTACTAAAACCAACCAAAAAGGAACTCTTTTGCTTATCCCTTAAAGTATACAAACATAGAACACTTGACATGATCGATTCACACCTTTCTCATGTTCGGGGCGAGATTTGTAACATTCGCATTGAGTAGGTTTATTTCCACAATCGCAGACTCGACAAGCGCAGAAACAAAGTGCGAATGCCTTATTTATGAGTTGGTACTCTATCACACGTTCGGCAACGATCGGCTATGATCGGCTGCCGAATGGTTTATCCATAATAGTGAAAGACCTGACAAATGTGGTTGAATCTGTTCATGATTTGACAAGTTCCAATCATCTGATCGATTGCCTGATGCATTAGCATGCGAACACATTATTTGCGTCATTGTATGTACCCATTCAAATGCCAAACTGCTGATCCAGGTCGTAATTACAGCGAATAGTAGCAAGTACATATGTATATGTACGTACACAAAATTATAATACGTTTAATCGTCAGCATTTTGCTTAGGTCCTCCTAGCGGGTTGCTAAATGCTGATTTTGAGCTTTAATCCTTGACTCCGGTTTACAAAAATAATAGTTAAAAAAAACTAACAAACACGCTTCCATATAAACCAAACTAAAAAGTAGAAAATAATGGAAAAAAGCGTGGGGTGCTTTTTAAGGATTTTTTTTTTATTGATCAGGCACCCGACGCTTTTTTTCCATTATTTTCTACTTTTTTTTTGTATGTGTTGTTGTTCTCCTCGTCGCTGTCACCGTGGCGAAGTTGTCACCAGTCTAGGACACCACGGCCTGTCTTGCAGCCGAAGTGCGGGTCGATTAGCGCGGCACGCGAACATTAATGACATCATCCGACGAGCTCTTGTCACCGTCGGCGTCAAGAGTGCTGGTGCCGCTGCTGCGGCTGCAGAAAACCTCAAGCGGCGTAAGTATAATAACCTTATTGGTCATTATATTTTTGAGCCGTTTGGGGTTGAAACGCTTGGGCCGTGGGGTCCGAGTGCTCTTAGCCTATTTAAGGATATTTCTAAACGGCTGGTGGACACTTCCCGTGGCCCAAGAGCTGGCTTTTACCTTGGCCAGAGGCTAAGCATTGCCATACAACGTGGTAATGCCGCCAGTCTCTTGGGTACATTACCAGTCGACAGCGATGCGGATGACTTTTCGACGCTATTTTTTTAATTTGTAGTTTTAGTTAAGTTAGGTTGTATTTTTTTTTTATTAATTTAAATATGTAATCTTTTTAGTTTGGTTTTCTATGGAAGCGTGTTTTTTAAACTATTATTTATTTTTTATTTTTTAGGGTGTTTCGAATTTTGAGACGTATATCAGCGTAGTTTTAGAAGATGTTCAATTTCTCCGTAACCAGAAGTTTCCCAGGTATGGTCCAATATCAAAAACTATTTATTATATTGACGGGGAGTACAAATGACTCTTGGTCTTGTTAACTATCTTTTTACCTTCGGTATATACCTTTACTATACAGTTACAAATATCGGGTATTTGTCACTCATACCTTCTTCAATAGTTTGATGGACAACTTTTTTTTTTTTTTTTTTTTCAGGATGGGAAATCATCAAATGACTTCTCCCGCTCTGGGCGGAGCGGGAGGGCGTGTCAAACTTTTACTGACTAAAACCCACCCGTGTTCCATCAGTTGCCCATGTGCCAGGGTCACGGTATCTCTTTCGAACAATCACGCGACCCCGGCAGGCATCGGTCCTAGTAGACCCCTACACTGCTGCTGACATCTCTTTGAGGCGCGCGTGGAACACTGCGTGCCGTCGACCCGAGCTTGGTCCTTACCGGGCGGCGAGCTACCCATTGCTCGCCACCCGCAAGCTCGTGCCTACGGTGGCCGGGAGTCCGCAATCGACTCCCGACGCCCGAGGCGTCTCCTCCTGCGGCGACTAGGGACGTGAGGGCGCAGAGACTGCCACTCCCTCACGCGCCCGGCCTCCTCCTTCGCGAGCATTACTGCTTCGCAGAAGGAGGTGACGGCTTCCCATTCCCTCTCGCTCCGTACCATGGCTCGCACCAGGGCCGCGAGAGGTCGCTGCCGCCGATCGCCTCCACGAGGACACGGCGGTGCTCCGCCCAGGCAGGGCACACCTCCACCGTATGCTCCACCGTGTCCTCCAGACGATCTTCGCATTGATGGACACCTTAGTTTTATATGAAAATTCCGATACTGTCGGTCTTATTTTCTAACACGTAAGAAAATCCGACCGAAGAACCAACTACTCCTGCAAGCTCTCCTACTAACTCAAAACTCAAAGAACACGTAACCAAAAATTAATTATTCCCCATCCGTACAAAAGATCAATATTGAACGTTTTGTCCAAGTTTAGAGAATGCAACTGAGTTCCAACAGAATTCCGAACCATTTTACGTACCGGACAAGTTTTGCCGAGACTTGGGGGTTTCTTAAAACCAGTTTATTTGTGTAACGTCCGCATAAAACCACATTTCCCGTGGGTTCCCCGCGGTTCGGGATGGTGCTGCCTTTGAATTTACGTGGAGTTTTTAGTCAAGTTAAATCTTTATGTGCTTTCTTTGATTAAAACTTTTGTTTCTCTTGTGGTGATTAAAATAGAAAGTCATGAAAGCGATTAAAAGTTATACATAGGAAACGTATTTTAAAGTAATAGCATAGGAACAAACGCAACAAGCAAACTCTCCTTAATCTATTAACCAACTTCAAAAAAAGGAAGAGGTTCTCAATTGGACTGTATTTTTTTTTTGTTTGTTATCTCGGAAATTTTGACTGGATGAACCGATTTTGATGATTTTTTTTTATTTGAAAGCTGGTGCTTCCCGTGTGGTCCCATTTAGTTCAGTTCTGAGAATGGCATCCATGAGAAAACCATTTAATTTTTAAATTTGCATTAAGTATGTGCGCTACAAATGGACGAATAACGCGATTAGATTAGTGCGGGTAGTACATATTATAACTAAAAACTAAAAAATAAAAAACTTTTTCAAAAAAATAACAATGGTCTTCCTTAAAAATATTACAAAGTAAAAACAACTTTAATTTCTGAAGTCGGTGGCAAAAAACTTAAATACAGATCCAAAATTTTTAGCGACAAGTATAATATGGCTTTTAAAATTCATTCGTAAATTCCCGCAACAAAAATGCTAAGAAACAAACTGCGTAAAAGTAGCAACTGCACCTCCATTCTATGTAATTCTAATAATACAAGTTAACTAGCACGTCCAAACAGACCTTCACCATCCATGCATGCAGTTTTAAAATTCCGTATTCCTGTCTACACTTCCACAGATCTGTGGTTATTTATATTTCTTACCGCTGATGTATTTCCATTCGCTTTTCAATTACACCCGCGTGCGATTATTTATAAAATCATTTCCTTACTGCCACGAAATGTGGGAGATGAAGTGTATCGGGTGCTTGTCGAGTTAGGGGGCAGTTTTATGAGTTTAGGATGTAGACGCTGAACGTGCAGTGTGATCTAAATTCATACTGGACGGAGACAACACAAATTTTATCTTGCAGCACATTTTAAAACATTAAACAGAATAATAATGTTGGCATTGAAAAGTTTACACAATCTTGTGCAAACTTCGAATTTAATTTCTAGATTTAAGTCACAACTACGGTTGAAAACTTTCTTTTTCTGTACCTTTAATGCCTGTTTGCTTTGTCCGACGTAAAGTTTGCTTACAAACATTGCTTATTTTTATGACATCACTGAGAATCTAAATACTGTAAGCTAATTTTGCCTGTGACATAATGTCACGTACGTATTCCTACATATCAACAAGTATAGCAATCCAAAAGTCATTTTGCGTGTGTCCAAAGCTGGAAGTAACTAAGTCAAAGTCAAATAATTTATTTCAAATAGGTACAAGACACTTTTGAACGTCAAAATTACCAAAATAATAGAATTAATTCTACTTACCCCTTCGAACGGTGGTTTTGTATGGAGAAGAATGGGCAAGAAACTCCACTGCTACTCTTTCAACAATAAATGTTTCAACAATAAATGTTTCAACAATAAATGTTTCAACAATAAATGTTTCACAAAATTTTGTATACATTTACTATATCATTTTGTAAGTGAAGACGATACCTTATATTTTAACAAGTAATAATTTAGTGTATGAGGTAAAGTAATCTCAGAACATTAAAATATATGTCATAACTAGCTTTTGTCCACGGCTTCGCCCGCGTGGATGTCGGAACTTAACGCAGGTATTTTTCTAAAACACAAAGATTTTTTCTAAAATAAAAGTAGCCTAAATTACTCTTTGTTACATCAGCTATCTGCCAGTGAAAATCCCGTCAAAATCGGTTCAGCCATTTCAGAGATTAGCTGGAACAAACAGACCGACAAACAGACAAAAATTGTGAAAAATGTTGTTTTGGTATATGTATCGTGTATACATCCATATACACTTAGTAAAAAGTGGTTATTTTAATATTACAAACAGACACTCCAATTTTATTTATTTGTATACATGTATAGATAATTATGAATTATACAATTTATACAAGTCTAGACGCCCATCATCTTGTTTTTTCTACAAATTTCACAAAACAACTCTACAAATGTTTACAACATCGCCCTCTTCATAGTCAGTTAGAGCCAAGAGATTCTCATAGCATTGTATTTCGAACGGTTCCCCAATATATTACAATAACAGTTACGCTATAATCAATAGGTTTATGAAAGGGGTTCTTGTTACATTAAACGGGCACAATTACTATCTCCAAGCTGCTTTTGTGCATCCTGCCAGGGTCGCGAGATTGTTTGAAAGCTACACTGTGACCCTGGCACATGGGCAACTGAAGGAACACGGGTGGGTTTATTCAGTAAAAAAAAACCTGCTTTTGTGCATTTCGTAAACATAAACGAAAAACCCAAGGAAAACATACTAAAACTTATCCTCAAGAAGCTCTTAATTTTAGTACCCAATTACCTGGTTTAGGGACTACCGTCTGATGGTCAAGACAGAACGAACATTATCACACCTTGTTTCCCCGAGGGGTACGGTAGCCGGGCACAAATCCATACTCCGGGTTTCTACTGAAAAATTCCAAAAAGAAAAACTCAATAACACTACCCGACTTGGGTATCGAACCCAGGATCTCATGTTCAGCAGTAGCGCTTGCAACTACTAGACCAACTAGGCAGAGGTGTCGAAATTATTACAGATAAAATAATTACTAAATAGTTGAAGGGTCATCTTTGTACCATAGATCAAAATACATTCATTCTAATTCATGTTTAGCGACACGACCGATTTCCAGTGCCACCAAATATCAACTAAATCTAAGCTACATCACAGATTCTCTTTAAAGCCACCCAGCACTTACAATTCCCGATATCGATACCTCCACTAATTTGTGAGGCAGCCTTATGTTTAAGTAGGTCGGTAGTTGCCAAGTGGGTTCCCTAATTAATCCCGTTTGTCCAGTCTAATGGGCCCTGGGAGGATTTAGGGTAATATCCTGTTACATCTATATGTGGGGCTCGGAGCCTTAGTTAGAGTGATAGTGAGGACTTAAGGATTTTGGGTTTTGTAAGATTATAATGAGCTTTGTGAAGAAAACGAACAGGAAATTAAAGGTCAAGGTCAAATCTTAACGGCTACAATTAGTTATAGAATTAAAACGGATATACGATCCAAATTAATGACCGGACTTTCTTTTACGTTTGCTTGGAATGTAGGTAGATTTACATCTCTCTCAAGTCACATTGAGAAAATTAAATTTTACTCTAGACAGAAAATTAATTTCTTATATACAATACAAATGACTTGTCAAAATCTTAAAAATAGTTTCATTATCACTTCAGCCATATGGCGTCTACTGCTGAACATAGGCCTCCGCCAAAGGGGCAATTTGCCATAATCGCCACGCTTGGCAGGCGAATTGACGATCGCAGTATGGTGGTAAAATTCATAAAGAACGCTACTGCCCATTCTCTAGTAATTCCTTTAGTCACCTTCTACGATATCTACGGGAAGAAATTGAATGGTGCTATTATTTACGTCCGGCATCGTACGGAACAATAAAAAAGTTTAATATTTATTTAAAAGTGTGTTTGTGTCAAGGCAGTATACTCTATAATATTTATTTAACGTAAGTATTATGGTACTCCTAATTCAAAACAATAAATTTTTAAATATAACATAATACATGTTTTCGTATTTAACATATGCGCCATTATAGTCTGCACAAAAACCCAATCATAATTTGGAATGCTTTTAAAATATTTTTTGAATGTCATTTGTCTTTTTACTATGTTAACAAAAACAAAAGCAATCTAAAGAGACAGTAGTTTGGTTCATTTTCAAAACGCTTAAGGTAGTATTAGGTAATTGCCTTTAAATATGTAACCATACTTTGTAACACTATTGGAAAAACTCGTCTCTTATCGCGCCTTACAAAATCAAAACAAATTCTCATCCACCACAAATCACATCAATTTCCCAAATCTCATAAAAAAATATTCCACGAAACTCGAACAAAATATGAAAAGGCAACTTCTTGCAATCCTTCCAAAAAACTGCTTAACAAAATTGCTCCGCGCCAAAAACTTTTTGTAACCCAAGTGGCGTACGATGAAATAACAGAAATCCGAAAAATAATTCCGACCGGAGGCATCCATTTGAACAGATGGAAATTTTCTTCCCGTTCGATGAAACAAACAAAGGACAAGTTGGGAAAAAACGAATTTCCGTCTGATAGTGTCTGTGATGTTCGGCAATTGATTTCATGTAGACGCCATTTTTCTTAAATTCTGTCGCCTAATGGGTTGTAAGAGATTGTTATCAAATTAGCGCCGAAACACTAGGGAATTTAACTTGGAACTGTTTTGAATCTTATTTGAAAACACAGTTTTATCGGCTTGAAAACTTTGCAGTGCGATTGAGCCCAAAAACGTAATATTTAACCTAGGATACCTACAAAATAAACGTGCAATTTTTATTAAATTTTTTATTTTAACTGTAATGACACTCTTCATCTGCCAAGTTTTTTACGCAACTATGTTTGAGTTGGCATCCAGTCTAACCGGGTGAAACTGAATACCAGTATTTTACATGGAGAAAATGCCAACCTGACCTCCACTACCCAATTACTAGATAACAACCCTTAATAAGAATGGTTCTCAAACTTCCATGCTTACAACGACCCGTCATGATTCATGGTAAAAACCACAAACTGACCATACATAATGTTAGCGCCATCTATTTTGTTTTGCTAAACTATTACGCAAGATGTCAAGCTAGTCCTTTATCCGCCAATCAGCATCGTGCACCTTCTCGCCAATGAGCGTCGCCTTCTTTATGGCTCGCTCGAAAAGGACATTATGACAGTTCAAATATGGATTCCATCGTGATCGCATTCCCGCTGTGTTTTTTTTTACCCGCCGTACTATTTTATCGCAGAACGATATAATTGAATGTTATAAGTTCATAGCAGTCCCGCTGTTTCTTTAGTGGTGTTATTTGTGGCTTCGACGGTAAAACTGAAGTGCTGTGTAGTGCCTCTGGACTTTGTCGACACGTGGTGAGCCGAGTTCTGAAGACTCCGGAGCTCCCAGATTCTGCTGGCAGATCGAGCGGCTTCACGAGGAGGTAAGGTGCACGATTTCCCTCACCCCCTGGCCCGTAGGCGAGACACTTGCGTACATCAGTTTTTTCTGTCCGCGTCGAAGGTACCTAATTTCGCCTTTCGTCGGAGCCCCACCATTATTGTGGTTTAATTTGAGAGATAATGTTCCCAATCATAATCTAATGCGGGCTTGCGGGCGGCGAGCAATGGGTAGCTCGCCGCCCGGTATGGACCAGGCCCGTATCGACGGCGCGTAGTGTTCCACATGCGCCTCTAAGAGATATCAGCAGAACTGAAGGGGTCTAGGACCGATGCCTGCCAGGGTCGCAAGATTCGTTCGAAAGAGATACCGTGACCCTAGCACATTGGCAACTGAAGGAATATGGGTGGGTTTTAGTCAGTAAACTCTACTCTACGACTCTACAATACGGCCTTATACTATGGGGTAACTCAACAGACGTAGATAAAGCATTCAGAGTACAAAAAAATGCGTTCGAGCCATTTGTGGCATTCCACCTTGGGAATCTTGTAAACCATTGTTTCTAAAAATAAAACCTCCTGACATTACCCAGTATGTATATTTTAGAATGTGCAAAATTTGTCAGACGGCACTTTAACCTGTTTGAAAAGGCTCAAGACCGTTGCCCTCGGAAAGTAAGAGATCCAGATAGAATAGTTCTGCCCAGGGCCCCAAAGACTTCTCTGTATAAAAAGAACTGTTATCATATGTGTGGACTTATTTATAACAAAATACCAAAGAACTTTAAAGAGTTACCTAATAATTTATTTTTTTATAAAGTGTAAGGCAATAGATGGCGCTCGAGAACTATCGTGAAGTTGACCACTACGAAGCTAGCAACGAGCGGGCGGTGCGCCTTGCTGGCATGCACCGAGACAATCATTCTCTTTCCTCGCGGACACCGACGGGTTAACATCACCTTCTGTTGTACTTCAATGTGTATTTTTAATTAAATATTTTATTCATCTTTTACCTTGTTTTTCTGAGCTCTTACAGCTCAGAAGCGGGATAGAACTACTGCGACCCACGTAAGTGTTTAAAATAATAACTGTTAGGGATCTTACTCAGATACCGTATTTGACAATTGCTTAACTTTATAAAAATTGCATTTCACTTGACTGTGTACCCTATTGCTTCGTGTGATTATTCTACAATTACGGGATACTATAAAAAGTTAAAGTAAAAATAAGGACGACAGGGACAATGAAAAATCATTGCGTCGCCATTTAGTCAAAGATACACGTGGATTATTAGAACGTGTAGGAATATTGGAAAATTAAGGTAGGGTAAGCGTAATATCTGTATTAGGGGATAGTTTTGGCGCCGCGACATTTGCGATAAATCAAGGCACAGATCCCCAATCTAGTGAGCATTACTATACGCGGTCACTACCCGCGGTACCGTTCGTGAACCTATTGCCACCACAACCAAACGAAAATCCGTGAGCGTCTTCCGGAGGTAGGTCTCCGGTAGTACACACTGTAGCAAAGGATCTTTGTGCTGTAGATACCTCTCGTGAAGTACATTTTGTATAGTCTCTGCACTATTTCCGCGGAATATCGTTACCTAATTAGTATTACTTGTCATCGTTTAGGCACCCCGTAGGCATAAATGTTGATCGCAATAAAAAGTACAATAGTCATTATGACGACCAATTAAATATTTGTTAACGACTACGCCATACTACAAATAAGTGTAATAATTAATCTCGAAAGTAAGACAGAACTAATTTAGTGTGTGTGTTCTGTAGCAAGCGCAGTCATGACGAAACTAAGCTTTTCATAAACAATGTTGCATCTTTAATTTTTAAAACAGGTCATATAAAAGAATAATTACTTAAACTAAACATCGCCGTGCAATTTCTAACAAAGAAAATGACAAACAATGACATACTTTGCGTTTTATCACTAATGCGTCGGGTAGATCGAAATATTACATGACCGTAAAAATTAATGATTTCTCTGTGTATGGTTTTATTGATTTTGGAAGCGCTTGTGTCACAATAACAGAATCAGTAGCTAGTCGTTTAAAATTAGAACCGATTCCTTGCGAAAATATTGTGTTGTCCGGTTTTGGTGGCTCAAAAACCCTTCCAATCGGTATGGTGATTGTTAAGATCCAAGTTGACGAGGCTATTTGTGATTGTAAGGCTTTCATAGTACCTGACTCTGCTCAAGATATTGGCACTATTATTGGCCAACCTTATACAGAGCATTCTACCATATGTGTGATTAAAACACCGTCATCTTTAAAGATATTTCATGCAAATAATTTTCTCGAACTACCTGGTGCAAATAGTGAAATTGAGCACGTCAAGTTGGTTTCGGATGACGAAACAATTTTACAACCCGGTGTAAATAAAATACTATTATCATGTTTTGATGTCGTCTCTGGTTCAGTTACACTGCGTGCTACTGAATATAATACGCCGAGGGCGGAGTGTATTATTCCCGAATGCAACACCGATGTTATAGATGGCAAAGTTGTCTTAAACGTAATTAATATTAGTAATGAGGTCATAAAACTACCGCGCAACCGATGCGTGGCGCGAGCGACGATTACCGATGGTAATAATAAATACAAAATAGGTGATTACCTGGAACCAAATGTCGTGACTGGCCTTGAATCTTTACTGCACGATTATTCCGATTGTTTTTCGGGTAGTGAAAATAAAATTGGTAAATGTTCAGTCCAAATGCACATTGAATTAACTGATACGAAGCCTATTTACTACCGTCCTTATCGAATGTCTTTAGGAGATCGGGAGAAAGTTCGTGATATTGTATCAGACTTATTGAGTAAAGGAATTGTGGAGGAATCAAATTCCTCATATGCCAGTCCCGTCATATTGGTCCCCAAAAAGTCTGGTGAAATACGTATGTGCGTAGATTACCGCGCATTAAATAAAATTACTAAGAAGGAACGTTACCCTTTACCCGTTATACAAGATCAGTTAGACCGGTTATCCAAGCAGCGCGTTTTCAGCTGTCTTGATATTATATCAGCCTATCATTGCATTCAAATTGCTGATGATAGCAAACATTATACAGCATTCATAACGCCGGATGGACACTACCAGTATAAGCGTATGAGCTTTGGATTGGTGAATGCACCGTCAGTGTTTCAGCGCGCAATGGACAATATGAAGAATACTTAGGGCATGAGGTGTGTGATGGCGAAGTCAGGCCGTCCAAATATAAACTCACTGCAGTTCATGATTTTTCTGTGCCTGGAAACGTACATCAGGTACGTCAGTTTATGGGTTTAGCAAATTATTTTAGAAAGTATGTGCCTAATTTTGCCAGCCTTGCTCGTCCTATCACGATACTCACAAAAAAAGACCAACCGTGGGTATGGGGTGACCAACAGTCTCTTGCATTCAACCGCATTAAATCACTTTTAGTAAAACAACCTGTATTAGCGTTGTTTAATCCGGAATATGAAACCCAAGTTCATACAGACGCATCCATAATAGGCTTAGG
This sequence comes from Aporophyla lueneburgensis, assembly GCA_932294355.1. NCBI lineage: Eukaryota > Metazoa > Arthropoda > Insecta > Lepidoptera > Noctuidae > Aporophyla > Aporophyla lueneburgensis. The sequence goes on along the minus strand of OW028737.1, from coordinate 30,241,409 downwards.
TGGAATATTGCTTCAGAAGCAGCTAGATAGTGCCTGGAAACCAGTCGCATATGCGAGTAGACAGACTACCTCTGCCGAACAAAAATATCACAGTTTCGAACTCGAGACATTGGCTGTTGTCATGAGCCTGAAAAAGTTTAAGGTATACGTGTCGGGTTTAAAATTTGTACTAGTCACCGACTGTAGCGCATTACGCTGGACATGGGCCAAACGTGATTTGTCTCCCCGTATCGCCCGATGGTGGCTTGAAGTGCAAGGTTTTGACTTTACTGTTGAGTATCGTGCTGGCAAATCCATGGCTCACGTGGATGCGCTCAGTCGTAATCCTGTGAATTCAGTAATGCGATGTGTTGAAAAAGACTTAGTTGAATGTGTGCAACAGGATGACGACTCATTGCGCGGTATTGTGAAGTTTGAGGATGAGGTTTCGAAGGGCATAACTAAAGGCTTGGCTAAGGATTTCTTGTTTGAGAATGGTGTACTGTTTAGAAAAGTCGGTAATAATCAAAATGTAGTTGTTCCAAGAATGTCACGTTGGTCTCTAGTTCAAAGTTTCCATGATAATAACGGTCAAGTTAATTTTAATAAAACTTACAATGCCATAAGGTCAAAGTACTGGTTTCACGGCATGCGTAGGTTTATTCAAAAGTACACTCGTGGTTGTATATCATGTCAATATGCTAAAAAACCTACTGGTCGTCGCGTGGGCTTGTTACATCCAATAGAAAAGGTGGCTGTACCTTTTCACACGGTTCATGTAGACCATCTTGGCCCGTTCTGTAAAAGCCCATCAGGCAAAATGCACATTCTAGCAATAATAGATGCCTTCACAAGGTTTATATGGATCGAAGCTGTTCGAGATGTCAGTTGTAAATATGTGTTACAGACTTTTGACCAATTAATTAAAACCTTTGGTGTTCCAAGTCGTATAATAAGCGACCGTGGCAAAGCTTTTAGCTGCAAAGATTTTAAAGAGTATTGCACTCAAAGGCAAATAAAGCATGTCATGACGGCAGTCGCTAGCCCAAGGGCCAATGGGCAGATAGAACGTTTTAACAGGACTATACTTGACGCCCTGGTAGCATATGTCGGCGATGATCAAAATGACTGGGAGAAATATTTGCCTAAGGTACAGTTAGGAATAAACTCGAACGTAAATAATAGTACGGGTAAGACTCCATTGGAACTTCTTTATGGATTTAGACCTAGACTCGTGGGCGATATAGTTGTGCCCGATAGGTCACCCAATTTAGACGAATTGAGGAAAAACGCAGTCACACGATCAGCTAAGTTGTCTCAGCAAGCAAAAGACAAGTATGATCAAAAACGGCGTTATGAAGCTCCCTTTAAGATAGGCGATCTAGTTCTTGCCGAAAGAAAGATCATTCGTAAGGGCTTACGCAGTGGTAAACTTATGCCGCGTTTTGACGGGCCATATAAAATTGTAAAGGTCCTGCCTCATGATCGGTACGTGATTAAGAGTACACGTAGCCGTGGTCGTCTTTATGAAAATGTCCTGGCCAGGGATAAGTTAAAACTTTTCCAATATAATCATTCCGATGAGTCTGATCATTCTTATTCTGAATAATGTTGTTCAGGACGATTTATTTCATTTGATATGTGCACATTAAAATTGTTAAATGGATCCATTTTTAGTATTTGTTGTAATTAAAAACAATTTATGATCGATCTTTGTTTCAATAGCGCTAGCCTTCAGAGGCATTTTATTAACATAACCATAAAACCATAAACTCAGTAATACACTTAACCTTAAGAGGTTGTGTTTTTGATATTAGTCGTTTGTCGTTCTTTAAGAGGAAGACTATGCCTTAAGAGGCTATTGTGATGCGACATTTACGGTGTGGATCTTGAATGGTAAGCCATCATTATGACCACAACCGGTTTTTGTTGAGTAGATTGGGTTATGTGAACTTTAAGAAGTTGTTATACTGACATTCAGACGTCAGTTTACGTTGGCATTAAGAAGCCAATTGCACTGACATTCAGACGTCAGTTTACGTTGGCATTAAGAAGCCAATTGCACTGACATTCAGACGTCAGTTTTGGTTGGCATTAAGAAGCCAATTGCACTGACATTCAGACGTCAGTTTACGTTGGCATTAAGAAGCCAATTGCACTGACATTCAGACGTCACTTTACGTTGGTATTAAGAAGCCAATTGCATTGACATTCAGACGTCAGTTTAAGTTGGCATTAAGAAGCCAATTACACTGACATTCAGACGTCAGTTCGAGCTGACATTAAGATGTCAGTCCCAGCGTGTTTCGCCGCATCGTGAGTTCGTGAGCAACCTGGGCCGTCATCAGCACCATGGAGCGAGAGCTACTCGGGACGCGCAGCTGTATCAGGAAGGCCGACTGTAAGGCAATAGATGGCGCTCGAGAACTATCGTGAAGTTGACCACTACGAAGCTAGCAACGAGCGGGCGGTGCGCCTTGCTGGCATGCACCGAGACAATCATTCTCTTTCCTCGCGGACACCGACGGGTTAACATCACCTTCTGTTGTACTTCAATGTGTATTTTTAATTAAATATTTTATTCATCTTTTACCTTGTTTTTCTGAGCTCTTACAAAAGTTAAAATCATGGCTACTGGAAAAACGATTTTATTCTGTAAATGAATTTATAAATAATGTTAATAATCTATTTTAAATGTGTATAACAATAACATTAATAATGAATGTATTGTAATGTATTAATTAATAATAGAAACATTTAAAGCATGCCATTTGATTATTTGAAATATTAAATGTAAGCATTAAATGCACTGTAATTTTTTGCATGTCAAATATCTGAATTTGTATTAGGAACTTATTACTGACTATAACACCAACACTGTACCAATACTTATTGCAAATAAATGATAATGATTATGATTAAAAGTCTGACACGCCCTTCCGCTCCACCCAAGACCGGGAGACGTCATTTAATGATTACCCACTCACAAAACAAACCATCATCTAATTAGACCACCTCGCAACCGGCGTGTGTGTCTGACCAGATATATGAACCTAAACCAGGCAAAAATGTGGCAAAATGAGTATTTAAGGATCGTAGCATGTCATGTGGCGTTCCGTAGTTTCTGCCCTACCCACATGGGATCATGGCATCCACCCACATGACATCATTTTATGATCTCCCATCCAGAAAAAAAATGAATAAAAAAAAACCACATGGGAAAAGGCGAGAGTTGATGTATGTATTTATGTATAATATTCCTATAGCAGTGTGTAACTAATATGGCGACCCTTCCGTAGTCTGGTCTAGCAAACTGATTCCATGTCAGGATTCATTTCATGTCCACAAGACTACTAAAATTTTGATTGATTTGCACACAGATTTATATTCCTATTACACGGAAAACGGACGGCCACAACTTGCATAGTTCATCCTAGTGGTTAGTACATCTGTCCCCTATCTATAATCCTATAACTTGAGGCTTTGTCTCCATTATTTGCTTGTTCTATCGGTCCGGTCCGCCGGAAGCTGTGGCAATACAATTTATATGACAAATCCGGTGGCTGAGGTTCGGATTGACGTTTGTCAGTGCGCACTGACATGCAAGATTCAGTGTTTAGTTCATGGAAGGAATTTGAGTTTTCCGGCTTCGTCTATACTAATGTATACATACGTACAGTAAAATAGTAACGAAGTCAAAACTGTACATTACATTGTACATTATATATCACACAAAAAATTCTTTAATTTCGGAAGTTTAGATTTATATTTTTACTTTTTGTCACCGACTTCCGAAATTAAAGTTATTTTTCACTTTGTAGTATATTTTTGGAAGCTGATTGTTTTTTTTAACCGACTTCAAAAAAAGTAGGAGGTTATCAATTCGACTGTATTTTTTTTTGAAAATGTTTTTTATTTTTCACTTTTTAGTTATGGTACCCTAACCTACCCTACTCCGATTTGTATAGCACTACTTGCTATGTAAACAAAAGTGAAAGGACTAGAATATCATCTAAATATACAAAGTGGATTAAAAACGTGTTATCGAGGCTAACGCCAAAATTACCCCAGCAAAGTAAATAAAAAGTTTTATGGGTGGTTCCAAATACATTTTGAGGCCCTGAGGCATATCCATTAAAATAATTTTCGAAATCCATCTACAATTGCCGGCGATATCGCGGAACATGCATACAATAAAACATACTGTCAAATTGAGAACTCCCTGCATTTTGAAGTCGAATAAAAAAATTGTTATTGCTGCGTGATATGTGTTATTGTGAGTGTGATGTCGAAAATTTAGTTTAATTTTTCTTCTTTTTTATTCTCTTTGTCTATTTGTCACACCGCTGTCAAAAACTAGTCTAAACGAATATTATAAAAAGGTAGATTACCAAAAATCATCATAAGTATGATCAATGGGAACTTACTCACAATATCTACAGGCAAGTCAGACGAAATAAAAAATAGGATAGGCCAACACCCCTGCTGTATATTTAAACACTAAAACAACACAAAAATGGTAATCTAAGACTCACTAAAGCACAAGCACGTACAGGCTTTAAAATTGCAAGAGTTTTAAAGAGACAAATCGCTTCCCCATTGGTACAGAATTGGGCACATTACCCTGCTCTCCTCAATCTAATCGACCTACTCTCGAAGACGAATTACCGATACGTGCTAACTTATTTTTAGACTGAGCCTAGCTTTGTGCTTGCTTTTTGTAAGAGGGTAGGCAGAATTAATACTTGGATATTTTTAGAACCTACTGAATATAGCTTAGCATCACGTTTGTAATCCTGAAAGAGTTAGACAGATGTGTTACCTCAACTTACACAATGGAATTTATACGTATTAGTGTCTCATATATGTTTACTCAAAAACAACCATAGTAAACTTAATAAAATTGATATGAGACCTGCGCACGAACGTCTTCTACTAAACGAAAATAGTAATATTCAAAACCGGTTCTCAATTGGCGAAAATATCGATGAACATACGATAAAAAGTAATACACAGAAAAACACAAGGCATCCTCTAATTTAAAGTCGGTTTAAAAATTACCAGCCATCAATTTATAGGATAACTTTTGAAACAAACATGCAAATAACTATAGTGTTGATATATTTTAAAATATTCCCCTCCGTAATAAAAGAACGCCAAATTTTGAAAGGTTTTAAAAGAGAACCTCGTTGAACAATTTTTAACGGACGGAAAAACTTGTTGCTAGATTTTGCAGAATATGATATTTTTTATGTGAAAAACATCAGGTTTTACTCATTTCTCATTAACCTCGACGCAAAAAGGAATTTCGTGAGTTTTACGCTCGGGCTTGTTCGTATGTGACCATCACACCTCCGGAATGAGTAAAGACTTAATTTGATGCAGTTTTTAAAATTTGTTTTAGTTCTATTATCAACTGTTTTTCGTCTCTTTGTACTGTTTTATTTTTTTTATGAATGAATGCATGTTTTGCGAATTTGATCTTTATTAGCTACTAGAATTGTTGTAAATGACAGCTGTCAGGAACGATGGCTCTCAACGGACGCACTGATAGTAACAATAGTCTGACCAGGCTACCGGAATAGCGAAAGCTGATGTTTTTTTATAAACTCGCTTCTAAAACGAACTAGCTCATTTCAGTTAAAATCTCAATCTATTCATGAAAAAGCTATGTCTTATTTCAAGGGGTTTCTTGGCTAACCAATGAGATAGTTCGTAGGACTGACTGGCAAATACTACAAATTCTAATAGTCATATGAACAAAAATGCACACAAATACAACCTATAATGTTCCCACTGCTGGGACACAGTGTGGGACTGGGCCGTAACCCACCACGCAGACCCAGTGCGGATTGGTGTCACATATCTTCAATTTTTTTTTAGGATATATCGGTTTCCTAACGATGTTTTCCATTACCGTTTAGAGAGCAGTGGTTATAAAATAAATTACACATAGTAACACACATGCCTGACTGCAAAACCAGCGTCCCACAAGGCCACAACTTGTCACCCTGGGCCCTACCACTGGGCCACCACTGCTTTTACAAGAATACAACATCAGAATATCATAGTACACGCCCAACCTAAGAATTCCTAGGCCTTCCCAAAATACAAAACTCCTTCCAAAATCCTTTCTCGAATAAAAGTATTCTCTTTTTAAATATTTGTGGCCATCCATCATTGAACAGCGGTACACACAATGGTCCATTATGGGATATTCGGAGCGGCCGGTGACCCGTCGTCATTAGAGCTCAGCGCTCTCGCATCTGCAAAAAGTTTTCCTTCATAAAACAGTGGAGGGAGTGGAGTGGTGTTGGTTTAATTTTTTTGAGTAAATAAATTTTTATGGTGCGTTTCTTTTGTTTTATTAAATTTTGCAGTTTCAACTGATGGAGGAGTGGTCGAGATGCCCGCAATGGAACCTCATGAATTAGCAAGCGCAAGTAGAACATCGAGAGAAGTGGTAGGAAAGGGCCTTTGACTAGGAGAAGGACTGGTCCGATTAAAAAGAAAATAAACAATCTAATAACTTATCATAGTTCTAAACATATCCTGTGGAATAAGTGGATCTGACGGGCCCAAAAAAAAATTTCAACGCTTTTCGTTTAGAAAAAGCAAAAAAGTTTTGTAGGAAAAAGTGTTAGTAGTTCACAAAAACCTATTTATTTTATTATGATTATTAAATGTAACTACGACTATTGTAATAACATCCTTTTTTATACAAATATAATTAATTAGTAACTACATTACTAAGATACCTAACCTAACCTAATTATTCAATACGCCAAAACATTAAATATTATTAACTTTATCACCATAAAAATTAGCATTTATTGCTTTTGCACTTAATTGCATTATTTGAGATGTTTTTCAGAAAGATCAGAAGCCTCGTACTCGCAACAGGCGTGGGTATATGACCAGATGTATTAGCGTAACCTAGATAGAAGGAGTATTTACAAGGATCGTAGCAGGTAGCGTTCTGTAGAAAAGGTATATGTAATTAGTGCAGTTAGTTAGAATGACGATACAATAAAAACTTAATTCCAAAAAATCTTGATATCAAATACAACTCCACGCCACCTATGTTGGCGAAACAAACGCTTTCATTTCAGCAGGTTTTCGTCCGCTGTCGAAACTTATTTGCATAAGTAAAACTGGGAAATGAAGCGACAAATGCACCGCACCCAAGTGATTCTTTTGGCGAGTCGGTAATCTTGCAACATCAACGATTCTGTGCCAATATTGGGCTGCCTTCAGTACAAGTCTTGCACGTTTACTGTTGTACATAGTTCATTATCGTGTATTTTAATAAAGTAAGATTATGAACTAAAACCCGACTACTGGAAAATCACGCTCTAAAAAAACGTGAAACTAGTAAATATTTTGTTCTGAAAGCCGTGTTCATTTGCCACTTAAACAATGCATTCTAACATTCATAAGCAGTCATAAGCTTCATGGCAAAATGGCATATGACCACGGCTTTCAGATGAGAATATTTTCTTATTTAAATTATTTTCAGGTCCTCTTGAGTCCGCCATATTCAATTTAATGTGACGCCATAAGTCCATAACCAGCAAACAATCAAGACGCTTACAACGGTACCAATTTTTTCAAATTATGACAACTATTTAAGAAGTTATGAGGGAACAGGTGATCATACATACATATATACACGTACGTACAAGCATACCGATCAAAATCATAACCTCATTTTTGCTTCGCCAGGTAGGGTAATAAAAAGAAAAAAAATATTCCTTCCATCACTGAGAATGACTGTACCTATACATCATAATCATCATCATTGGAGTGAAAAGGCACTCCTGGACATAGCAGGCCTCCCCCAAGCACCGCCATTTCGACCGGGTCCCGCATCCAGCGGATTCCAGCGGCCTTCACGAGGTCATCGGTCCAACTTGTGGGAGGCCTTCCAACTCTACCAACTCTACGTCTTGCGGTACTGTATACAAAATATTCAAATTCCCAGTAATGGAGAGTGTTCTTATCATTGGGTTTCGTGGAAAGTAACTTAAAAATTGAAACGGTGAAAGAAAACATCGTGAAGAAACCGGAATGTCTTAGAACCAAAAATTCGAAAACATTTAACATCTACCATCAGGCACTGGGCCCGCGTGGTGGATTATAGCCCACGTCTTACCCTCACCAAGTGGAGGCCTGTGTCTCAGCAGTGGGAACATTATTGACTGCTGATGATGATGTTGATGAATTTAAAGGTTTAGTTACCTACGTACGGTACGGACTCTTTAAACGTCAACAGTCCTTAACGTCTCATTTAAAAGACTGTCTTCTATAAACTAAAGCAGGGTTACTCAAAGTGGGGTTCGCGAACCCCTAGGGGTTCGCCATGCTATGGTAAGGGGTTCGCGACAACATTCACGCAATGGCGACTACAGAAATTGACTTTATGCCAGTGGCGCAGGTAACTAATAAGCCCATTCCTGTCGGCTTCCCTTACGAAATTATGATAGTCAGGAGTTCTCAGCAGTGTTTAATAATCACACTGAATGTATTTAATCTTACACCATAAAATAAAAGTATTCCAAACCCCAACCTACATAAAAAAATATTTGTCTTTATATTCCAACGAAAACAAAACATTTAAAGTGCGCGCGGCACCGCGCGTCAAGATTTTTCTGCAGTGAACTCGCTTACAACGCCGGCTTATGAAGTAAATCAATTTCTATACAAGATCATCTCGTCATGACGTCACTTCAGGTCACGTGCCACACATTTTTTAGAGGCCTCGGCAAGCCACTAGACGTCGGGTTATTCGAACGAACTGGAGTAGCAATATCATCCTTTCGTTGAATTTCGTAAGTGTTCGGGCCCTTCCCCCGCCCCCTTGAGCCCCGCCCGCTCGACGCGACAGTACTTTGTCATTTTAAATGTTTGTTTGACCACTGACGTCAATAGAATTATAACCTTTTAACAAACCTTTTATTTTGTTGATATTTTTGGTTAATTAGCATTTATTTCGTTGTATTCATATAACTTATTAGTGTAGTAACGCACGATAAGAATTTGATAATTGTGAGTTTGTTGTGAAATTGTGCGTTCGCAATTAGTAATTTGTGGTAAGTCCTAAGTTTTGAAAAAAAAGAAACACGTAATTAGGTTAGGTCATAATTCATTATTGTGTGATAGTTCTCCACAAATTACAACATTATCTATACTAATATTATAAAGCTGAAGACTTTGTTTGTTTGTTTGTTTGATTGAACGCGTTAATCTCAGGAACTACTGGTCCGAATTGAAAAAATATTTTTGTTTTGGGTAGCTTATTTATCTAGAAAGGCTATAGGCTATATAACACCACGCTGCAACCAAGAGGAGCGGAGCAGTAATGAAAAATGTTGCAAAAACGGGGAAAATCGCACGGGTAAGCGATTCGACGCGACAGGAAGGGTCGGGGGAACAAGAAATTTTACGCGGACGAAGTCGCGGGCAGAAGCTAGTGTAGTATATTTTTGACACTTCCCGTTACAGTTGCATCCGCGGAGAGGTCGTTTTCGGTTTTGAAGCGAATTCATACGTACATGCGTAATTCTCAAAAACAAGAACGATTATCTGATCTAGCCATTTTTTCTATAGCAACATTTATTGTTAAAAATTAAGAATCATCTCGGCTTTTATGATAATGTCTTAGCGCACTTTGTACTAAAGAATAGACGAATAGCTTTAGAGTATAAGTAGTATTATAAGTAGAATAAGTCAGTAGTCTTGTAGTTAAGTAGTTTTTTCTAGTAGACATCATACGTCAACGTCATCACACTGATCACACCACAAACGGCTTTTTTCAAAGCCGCTTTTATTATACTTGCAAGACACTGTTTCAATCACCAGTGCTTACACGTATAGTAAAGGTGGATTAAAGACATCTGCTTGTAGAAGACTGAAGCCAGGAAGTCAGTCACAGATTTTAAGTAACTGGACTACGTGCGCCACGTCCGGCCTAGGTAAGCATTTTTTTTTGCTCCGGCTTACCTCTCTAATAAAATCACCCTTCGCCACTGCTTTGTGCTGAGTCAGAATTATACTGTCCAATATTATTCTAATAGTTGACTGAATTTATGACAAGAAACAAGCCCATCCATCACATTTTATTTTAAGATATTTGTTTTTGGCCAGTATTTGTTACCTTTTATTCAATTAAAAATTTGAAAGGTGTCAAGGGACACCCGGATGGAACGAAGTTCCTTTCGATTAATTATTTTTTATTATTTATTATGTACAAAAAGGGTACACTACATAAATACGAAAAACTTTATTCCGATAGTCACAAATACGAATTTCAAAATACCGATTTTCATAATTCCGAATGATTCAAAATTCCGAATATAACAACTCCGACTTATCATTACTCCTATTTTCATAATTCCTAAATTTCAATATTCCTAACGTTCATAATTACTATTCTCAAAATACCGAGTTTCAATATATCGAATAACAAAAATTCCGAGTTATTGATAATTCGAAACATCAAAAATACGAATTCCGATTATAAAAATACCGATTAATACAATTCCGAAATTAAAACACCTTGTAAAACTGAATAGCAAGACAAATAAACACATAATTGCTCGTCAGGGAGAAGTATATTACAGTATATTATGTTTAGTATGAGGAGGTAGAATTAAAAAACATGCTAGCAAGCATGCAGCTTGCAAGCAGGCATGCAGCTTGCAAGCAGGCATGCAGCGTGCAAGTTGATATGCAGCATGCAAGCAAGCATGCAACATGCAAATAGGCATGCAACATGCAAGTAGGCATGCAACATGCAAATAGGCATGCAACATGCAAGCAGGCATGCAACATGCAAATAGGCATGCAACATGCAAGCAGGCATGCAACATGCAAATAGGCATGCAACATGCAAGCAGGCAAGCAGCAAACAAGCAGGCATGCAGCAAGCATTGTTTCTGTCACGGCTCCGGAGCTGCGGGGATTGGGTGGCTCCACGCGTGCTTATCGTCGCAGATGGCTTAAACGCTCACCACCTCAGCTTCGGCTTGCTGGGTGTTCCCGTACAAAAAACCTGTACACACTCAACAAAATTAATCGTCGCGACACCACACTGTTCAATGCGAAATAGAAAGACAAAACGAAAATAACTGGCTTGCTTTCTATGAGAGAGAGAGAGAGAGAGCGCGCGATAAGGAACTTCGTTTCAATAAACTTTATTTTATTCTATTTACAATGTTATTCTTTTCTTGTTGGCTTGAATGGGGGTACGTGGAGCCAGAAGTTTGAGAAACCCTGTACTAAAGCATCAATCGTTTATTTTTGTAAGCCGAGACTTTTAATCTTTAAAAGACCAATTCCAGCCATTTCCAGTAACGTACCATATATTACAAAAGCTTGCTTTAAAAGTGGGTAGATACATAGCATGAAGTCACGTACTGTAATATCGGAGCTCAGTAAAAAGATAGCAGTACAACACACGCTTCCTTAGTTTCTAGCAATTTACCAGTGTTTAGGTATAAACAGCTGTTACAGATAACGTTTTTAGCTTTCATTCTTAGAATGGGAAAAAGTTCGAGGCGTACTGTTTTTCACGAATGGGTCGGCAGAGTAAACTAGATCTTGTAGATATCTACCTATTCTTATCTTAATAAATCATTTAAAATAATTTGTATAAGATTTAAGACAAAATAAATATAATTAAAATTAAATTACACACAAAAAAACACCAAAATCATATAAAAATACAATAATCAGATAGGAACAAATCTCCATAATACAGAAACAAATTGGCTGGTTAAACTTCAAAGACAAGGAAAGAAAGGAAAAAAACACATTAATATTGGGATTTACACTGAAAGAACACAGAGTAATTAATAAAGTATAAAAACACAGACAAATAAATTAAAAATCAAAATCAAAAATTCATTTATTAAAATTACATGACAGCCCCCAAAACGCCCGCCCGTGACTTAGTGCTTTAGCTAGGAAAAAGAAAATGGCGTGACAAACTCCCTAGCAGCACAGCTGTCTGTTTAGTTAGATAAACTTGATTCTACACAATAGTAGGTAGACAAAATAATTACCATTCAACAGTCTATAATATAAAGTCCTGTAGGTACAAGGCCAAAAGGCAAGCAATCACAGAATGGTATATGGTACAAAGTAATAAAACTGAATAATTATTAGGACTAAGTAATTGGTGAACCATTTATCACACATATGTCTTAATTAGGGGCTACTAATGAGTGTGTACCTACTTAATTTCCGTCGTAATGATAGAGTAATTTGCAGGCGGGTCTTTTATTGTAAGAAGGTCATCTAAGGTATTACCGCTTGGGCACGCCACAATTGCGGCGGTAAGTTCCCTCTTTGAGGAGTGGATAGAGAGGCGTCACGGCGTCCTCACCTTCCGCCTGACGCAGGTTCTCACCGGGCATGGGTGCTTCGGTGGGTTCCTGTTCAGGATAAAGCGGGAGGATACGTCCGGGTGTTTCCATTGCGAGGATCGTCTGGAGGACACGGTGGAGCATACGGTGGAGGTGTGCCCAGCCTGGGCGGAGCACCGCCGTGTCCTCGTGGAGGCGATCGGCGGCGGCGACCGCTCGCGTCCGGCCCTGGTGCGAGCCATGGTACGGAGCGAGAGGGAATGGGAAGCCGTCACCTCCTTCTGCGAAGCAGTAATGCTCGCGAAGGAGGAGACGGGGCGCGTGAGGGAGTGGCAGTCTCTGCGCCCTCACGTCCCTAGCCGCCGCAGGAAGAGACGCCCCGGGCGTCGGGAGTCGATTGCGGACTCCCGGCCACCGTAGGCGTGAGCTTGCGGGTGGCGAGCAATGGGTAGCTCGCCGCCCGGTAAGGACCAGGCTCGGGTTGACGGCGCGCAGTGTTCCACGCGCGCCTCAAAGAGATGTCAGCAGCGCTGAAGGGGTCTGCTAGGATCGACGCCTGCCGGGGTCGCGTGATTGTTCGAATGAGATACCGTGACCCTGGCACATGGGCAACTGATGGAACACGGGTGGGTTTTAGTCAGTAAAAGTCTGACACGCCCTCCCGCTCCGCCCAGAGCGGGAGAAGTCATTTGATGATTTCCCACCCTGGAAAAAAAAAAAGGTATTACCGCTACTGATGTATTACCGAACTCAATCATGCAAAAGAGACGTGCTACTGATATTGTAGACCAAATGCAGTGCCTTTTAGGGTCGGTTCACATCTGACGGAAGATGCGTCAGCGTGTTATCGGTCGCGTCTATTCGGTCAAATAGTGTGTTTTCATATCTGACGGAAGATGCGTCGGGCGTAATTTTGCATTTCCGTGATAAATCGTTCTGTATCAAATATTTTCAATGCAAGAAAACTTCGAACAGTCAGTACACAAATATCTCCGCAGATGTTACGTCTAGTCTGAATGCAGTGTCAGTCAATATACGCGTGGCACGACGGTGCCGCCCTTTATGTCGGCCGACAATGCGTTGACGGAAACGGAACAGACGCTGTACGCTCGACGCACTAACGCATCATCGGTTAAGTGTGAAAGGTTGAATGTTTTCTCATATAATTGTCTGTTCTGGCGTTACGCGACCGATGATACGCGACGCATCTTCCGTCAGATGTAAACCGACCACCGGCCACGGTGAAATGCATTGCCTTTTGTAGTTTTTTGCCATATTTGACCATATTTAGACACGTTGAAAGCTTTCTGGTGGACCAAGCTTCAGGGTACCAAAAAGCATAAATAAGGCGATTCAGCTGCAAATAACAACGAATGAGCTAGCTATGACTAATACATCATCATCTGTCTAACCTGTTCCCTATTATTTTAGGGTCTTCCAATCTAACCGGATGCAGCTGAGTACCAATGCTTTACATGAAGCAACTGCCTATCTGACCTCCACAATCCACAACCCAGTTACTGGGAAATAGGATACCCCTTGGTAAGTCTGGTTGACAAACTCGGGCTTGAGAGGACCCGTAACGACTGTCAGAAGGCCTCGAATAACAGCTTTCCAAGGCACGGAAGAGTCTGAGTAAGTAAAAATGGTCGCCTATCCACGGACGAACCGCGGCAAGGGTAGCTTAACCTGGTCGAATGACCCGTAAGCCCATTGACTAGTCCTCGCGAAAGAGACACCGTGATCCTCGCACATGGGCGACTGAAGGAACACGGGTGGGTTTTAGTCAATAAAAGTCTGACACGCCCTCCCGCTCCGCCCAGAGCGAGAGAAGTCATTTGATGATTTCCCACCCAAAAAAAAAACCCCTATTGACTACTACATCAAGTGAAACAAACTTGGTCCAATAGATTTTAAGCAAATAAACATTATTTAATTGAGTATTGCACACAGTGAATCCCTCACGCTTGAAAACCGAGCTACCTAGTAAGAACATTTCGCAACAAGCAATTCAAAATGTATGCTCCAAGTATTCCATTCATAATAATAATGTCCCATTTCTAGGTTCAAGCACAACAGCAACTGACCTCCTTAAAAAGAAGCCAGAAACTGAAATATAACTGTGTATTTCAGTTGCTCGTAATAATATAATATTCTGAATAAATAAGAATTCATTTTGCGTATGGCTCCGGTATGAATATTTACGACAAACCGACATTAAACTTGCATTTTGTATTTAATTTCTTTATTTATTAATGGGTGCGGTTCGGTAATGCATTACGTCATCATTATCAGCGTCAGCCTACTGACATCCAATTCTGGACATTTTTGTATTAATTTTATTATTTATGTAAAGGTAGCCCTTACTGGGCCCGCGTGGTGGATTATGGCCCACTCCCTCTCACCGAGAGGAGGGCTGTGTCCCAGCAGTGGGAACATTATAGGCTGATGATGATGATGTAAAGGTAGATGTATTGGTTATTATTTTATTATTTATGTAAAGGTTGTCAGTATTGGTTAAAGGTAGATGTATTTGTTCACACTTTATATACAAGAAAATACATGTTGCACTACAAAACATACCATGGGCGTCCTTATTACTTTCTGCGATCTGTTCCAGACAACCTTGTAGTGGACATTATGTAGGTGTCTACAATCACCGGACATTTTTTGTTTCGTCAAAGTGCGGCCTTTTAACGATCGACCTGAAATCTTGTACTCGGGTGTTTTTGGAGTCGCTGATTACGAATTCATTGTCAGAATTATGAAATTCAAGATCGCGGGTCCAATATAGCATCATATCGCCACACCTAATACAGCCAAAAATTGAGAAATTAAAAAAACGATCTGTATGTATACATTGTAGAATGTAAAATATATTTTGTTTATCTATTATTACATATAATAAAACAGTAAAAAAACTGTGTCTGTACATTGAATATATTAAAAAAAAAATAATTGAGGGAGGTTTAGAAACAGTAAAAGAGCACGAAACCAAAAAAAAATCTGTCTGTTTGTCTGTTTGTTTGTACACGCTAATCTTCGGAACTACTGGACGGATTTGAATGATTTTTTTTTTTGTTGTATAGGTATTAAATCTGGGCAAGATATAGGCTATAATTTATCTTAGAAACTTGAACACCTGATGCAGAACCGCAACAGACCAGCTAAACTATAAGAGATACAAAAATGGTACCGTAGCAAAAATTATTTCACGTGATGAGCATTTTCTGCTAAGAGAATAAATTTGAAGATCTGGAACACCTGATGTGGAACTCCAACAGCCCAGCTACACTATAACAAATATAGGAATGACGTCTTAGCAAGAGTTGTTCAACCTGATGAGCACTCTCTGTTGTCGTATAAAATTTGAAGATCTGGAACAGCTGATGTGGAACTTCATGAGCCCAGCTACACTATAACATATATAGGAAAGACGTCTTAGAAAGAGTTGTTCAGCCTGATGAGCACTCTCTGTTGTCGTATAAAATTTGAAGATCTGGAACAGCTGATGTGGAACTCCAACAGCCCAGCTACACTATAACATATATAGGAATGACGTCTTAGCAAGAGTTTTTCAGCTTGATGAGCACTCTCAGTTGCCGTATAAAATTTGAAGATCTGGAACAGCTGATGTGGAACTCCAAGAGCCCAGCTACACTATAACATATATAGGAATGACCTCTTAGCAAGAGTTGTTCAACCGATGAGCACTCTCTGTTGACGTATAAAGATTGTAGATCTGGAACACCTGATGTGGAAATCAAAGCTACCACTAATTTCACTGTATAATTATAAAATAACATAGGCTGGGAGTACCTCCACGCGGTGAAGGCAGTAACAGTTTAGGACTGATTTTCGATGAAAATTCTACGAATCATTGAAAATTTGACTCTACTGGCTAAAACTCCCATTTATTATTTTATATTATCGAAGAAATATGCCTTCGGGCTTGTGGTATTTGAGTGTTTAATTTCCTTTTCCATTTATCTTCGTGACACGGTAGCCTACCCAGTAGCGCTGGGGAGCAGTCACTTAGATTTTAATTGATCAGGTATCTTCAGAATAAAACTATAACCATGCCTAGAAAGAGGTCAAATCTTTCCCAACGTTCCAAAGGATCTAAAAGATTGAGGACCATAAGATCCCAAGAATCTACCGAAGAGCGTCAGGATAGACTTGATGCTGTTCGAGAACATCAGGCTGCAACTCGCTCCGTAGAAACATCTTCGGATCGCGAAGCTCGCTTGCGTTCTCAGCGTATTTATGCATCTACATCCAGGTCTCTAGAGACCAGTGAAGAATATGATGCGCGACTGTCCGCTGATCGCAAACGTTATGATTACCCAGTTGAGTTTCTCAATTCACTTACAGCGAGTGGTCTCCCTGCTCATAAAATAAGACTTAAAGTCGGTGTTCCCAAAATGCTGATGCGAAATTTAATTCCGCCAAAATTATGCAACGGAACCCGTCTTATTGTCAACGCTTTACAACGTAATATAATTGTTGCTATAATACTAACTGGGTGTGGTGCCGGTGAGACTGTGTTCATACCGCGCATACCACTCACCAACAATTTCCCCTTTCAATTTAAGCGCACACAGTTCCCTGTGACTACGTGCTTTGCCATGACAATAAACAAGTCACAAGAGCAGACGCTTAAAGCCGCTGGTGTTGACCTGGCAACCGACTGTTTTTCTCAAGGCCAACTTTATGTTGCTTTTTCAAGGGTCAGCAACGCTTCCGGTCTTTATATATTAGCTCCTGAAGGAAAAACCTCAAATATAGTTTATAAAGAATTTTTTTAAAGTTATTTGCAATATTATTGTTAATTCAGTGTACCCTTGGAATCCGCTGCGGAGTAACGGGAAGAAAAGTTTTTTGTTGTATAGGTATTAAGTCAGGGCAACATATAGGCTATACATTATTTATTTTGGAAAATGAACATCTGATGCAGACCGCAACAGACCAGCTTAAGTAAATATAAAAGATATAAAAATGGTGCCATAGCAAAAAATATTCTACGTGAAGCATTTTCTGCTGTGGGAATACATTTGAAGATCTGGAACACCTGTTGTGGAAATCTTAAGTAAAACTCTTAATAGCATATTAAGGAATGACGTCTTAGCAAAAGTTACTTAGTCTGATGGGCATTTCCTATTGACATACAAAAATGAAAGATCTGGAACGACTCCAATCGTCTCGCTCATCCCGTTGTTTTCCCTTCCCCGGGCCTTAGAATTCTACATCAGACTTTTCAGTCTTTTCAATCTTCGATTTTGACGACCCCGTTGTCGCTGGCATAAGCAACAGGAACCGCGTACGAAGTTGCGGGCAGAAGCTAGTTGTAAATAAAAGTTGATTATAAAATAGGGATTTTGTAAATTCACAACATTTACAGTTACAAGAATAAATATTTTAAACATTTTATTCCGAAATATTTTGTGCTAATGCTTTAAAGAAAAATTGTAATCGATGAAAATTCGTGGTTTGAGTTTTTATATTATAAGGAAAGAAATATTTTTTGAATTTTGTTATAACAATCTTTATTTCTATTGAGCATAAATGAAAACACTGCTGCGCGCCGCTCGCACCCATACACACCAATAAATACTCACTCACATATACATACTCATGTACACGCACATACTCTCCCATTTTCCATCACATTAAACTATAGGTAGCAGCCTCAGATAAAAGAGAAACGCACCATGTGTATATTTCGTTTCTCTCTCTCTCTCTCACGCTCTCTATCAATTTGATTTCGAAAAAGGGCATAAAAGATGAATATGCAGCTCTTGGCAGCGGAATCTTGTTTTATTGTTAGATACTAGATTTAATTATCATGTCAATAAGGTTTCAAAGCAGCGTTTTGCAGCATTTTAATGCAGTATCATTTGAAAAGTCTAAATTTCGGAAAAATTATGTGAAAAAATGACACTATTGTTTATGTTTTCCCTAATTCACTACTTAATAATTAATAATTAGTACTTTTTTTACATTTTCTCCTCACCTTCAGAAGTGGATTCCATTTGGTCTTATTTGATTTTCTTTATTACATAAAATTTTTCACCTGTATAACCGTTCTCAGTGTATTTACTGTAGAGTGACGCTCGAGAAAAGGCCACATTCCAACTGAGCCTAAGGAAGGGGCATGACGAATTAGTCATCACTATGAACGATTTTAGTTTCTCGAAGGATCATTGTAGCCAACTCAAGGGTGAAAAAACCCTAAATAGAAACTTGTTTTTTTGGACTTTTGGCCGCCTTTTGCGGCCTTCGGCCGCACAGTGCGTTGTCCTGGTACCAGCCACCCAGAGGACTATCTCCCATCAGCATAATGCATGGATAATCAGCCTATTATGTCCTCACTGTTAGGAAACAGGGTTGTTCTCTGTGAGAAATAGTGGACTCAAAATACACGCGGGCCCAGGGTTGGTAGATGTTACATGTCTTTCGAATTTTTGGTTCTAGGACATGCCAGTTTCCTTACGACGTTTTCTAAAAAATCTGCACAATGTTGAACACCTGTCTGGGTTTGAACCCACGACCCACAACTTGTTATTCATAGCCGTTCCCAATTTTACTCGCCTATGTATTTCATAATTAGGCGCATGACACGTTTGTTTCGGCATTTCTTCTCAGGGATCAGTCACCTAGGAAATGCCGGCACCATGTTTTTAAAATATTGGCATGTAAAAGTGTCTTCAAAGATCTACTTACATAAATAAACATTTAATTTAATTTCAAATACGATACAACTACAAAACATGTATGTACAACTCAACTACCTTGCCAATTAATCTGTGTTACATTTTCAGCGTAGAGCTATTTTCTGCAGTAGACGGCAAATAGCTCGGGATGTTAATAACAATTGAGAAGATCGTGGTTGTTATAATCCTTCTTTTAAATCTAAAATAGCTTTGCCGTCGGCCAGACTACACGGTATTTTTTCTAAAAACCTAATAAAGTTTAATGTCAAAGCCTACGCCAGATAAACACAACACACTTAAAAATCCTCACCTCATTCATAAAGCATTGTCTATAGTTCTAAACTAAAATTCAAAATCCATTACCACTAATATTCCTGACCATTTCACAGCCAATGAACATAAACAGTAATGTAAATAATACCTAATAAATACCCATACACCGCACGTTTGCGTAATAAAGGTAATTCTCTAGTATTTCCACGCGCAACCGAGCTAGTTTCATGTAACTGCCGAGACAGTGTTGCCACAGAATAGATAGGTACAGAAGGTCAAGTCCAAACAAATGGCGAAAGGAGACCCACGCATATAATGACGCATACGTGCATTAATTTCATTTTTCTAACCACATTAGTACATACAATGTAACAACTGCCAGTGATTCATCTCCATGCGTATAACAGGTCAACATTTGTGCTCTACTTGTTCTCTCATGTTTGAGAACAATCTGACAGTAAGGAAAATAATAAAGCATAACATAATGCCTAGAATCCCCGAAAGATTAGGCAGAAATGTACAATGTACGTATTAGTACACCCATATTTAGCCAGTTATATGTACTAGGGGGCGAGTCGATTACCATCAACCGGACACAAATTCAGACTCCAGACTGCTACTGAAAAATCCTTTTAAAAAACCCAATTAACTTGCCTACCCTGGGAATCGAACCCAGGACCTCATGCTCAGCAATAGCCATGCAACGACTAGACTACCGAGTCAGTTAAGGGAAATAATCTCCCCTAATTTCCCCTTCCCCTCCCCCATCTCACAACCGCCCTACAAAAACGTTCCCGATGAACCAATGTAAGAAGATACACTATGACATATTATGTAAGTATGACAAACAAATGCAAGTCGCGAGTGTGCTTCACTCGATGTACGTATACGCGTATCTATGCTCGCGTGCGTGTTTTGGCTTGTTGTAAGGAGTCGACCTTCTGTACCATTTTATGTTGTGTAATGGCCGAGACAGTGTCGTTACGCGCAACAAAAGAGATTTTATTCAAATAGTTTCCGTCTGGCGCTGGGTTTATATTGAAATTCTTGTGGGCAAAGCTAAGATTTTTTTTAAAGTAATTTGAAAGTTCTAAGTGTGTCTCGAAATGTCAGTGGTAGAAGTTTTGTGTTTAATTATTCGTTGGATTTGTCTAATTTCATTTTAACTTTTGAAATGGTGGTGATT
This sequence comes from Aporophyla lueneburgensis, assembly GCA_932294355.1. Taxonomy (NCBI): domain Eukaryota; kingdom Metazoa; phylum Arthropoda; class Insecta; order Lepidoptera; family Noctuidae; genus Aporophyla; species Aporophyla lueneburgensis. Next base: position 30,220,890 of record OW028737.1, on the reverse strand, counting down.
AGATGTGACCCTTAGTGTAGTAACGACTATCCAAGTAATATATAATTTGATAGGGTTGATTTTTGTATCGGAATCAACTCGTAATTTTGTCCCGAAACGAACAAACGTTAAACTGAAAAGTTGTAGAAATATGTGCAAAAGTGTACTGAAAAAAAAGAAAACTTTCTTATACATTAAAGCAATCAAACAACTCAGTTTATCGTAGTCCATTGCAGGGCATAGGCCTTTCCCAGGCTGCGCCTTGTCTTCCGCCTTCCGCGCCCAGACTATCTCAGTCACCTTATTAAACTCGTTGAACTATCTGGATTGGGGGCACCCCACATTACACTTGCCAATACGCGACAATACGTAAATTCTAATCATCATTGTCATTTATTTGACATTACATTTATTACATAGCAAGTCTTTTTTAAATCTATTTAACTCCTTGACTCTAATATATTCTTACTTCAAACTCTAAAATGCAACATGTACCTACGTTCCATCTCAACATGTCAAGGGTTCAGAAACCCTCTCCATATTTCGTAGAACGCGCGAAAATTTTTCAATCTACCCTTTTTGGTGCCAGAACATGCCTGTTCACCCGAGCAGCAACAAAAACGGCAATTCATGGACGTTCTCAATTCAAAATGGAATGCGTTCGGGACACAGTCGACGGTGAGCGATGGAGGCCGAGCGTTGACGATGTTTCGCGAAAATTGCCGAAGACCATTTTGTTTTATTCTTGCGACATTTTTGAAGAGGTTTAAACACGGAGTTATGTTTCAATTTATTCTTTATTGCTCATTCTTAAACTTTAAATTGCAATAGTAGTGGATTGCAAGAGCTTTTTCTCCACTTTCTTTGATACTTGGGCGTCTGAGCTAGAAAATTGCTTGCGTTGATGATTTTTATTTTTATTTTGGGCACTAATACACTGTCTTTTTGCTTGTAGTTGACACCCAAAGACATCAATAAACAATGCAATTTAGCGTTAATTTTAACACTGAGCTCGGCCGTCAATATCGATTTTTGTACCAACCAATATGGGTTGGTGGCCGAAAGCTTCGATCAACATATCTCGAGGCTCTTGTCAGGTGACGGGCATGATTAAAAAGACAATACTCCTCGATACGGCTTGCATTGTGAGGAGGTTCCTGTCTCTGGAGCCTTAACTACTGGTAGCTTAGATCCTGCCTCGATAGTAGTGGACCATTATTTATTAAAATTTAAAATGTTATTAAACATTATTTGTTGTGTTATTATGTTGTTGTTGTTTAATGTTTCTTTTGTAAAAAATATCTTTATCTTTACATAGTATAAAACAAAGTAGCTTCCCTCATCTGTGCGTTTAGCTCTTTTAAACAACGCAACTTTTCTGCGGTTTTCATTATTAGACAGAATGATTCAAGAAGAAGGTTTATAAATACGCGGGTGAAGCCACTGGCAAAACCTAGAAAACCTAAAAATAAATACTGGTATAATAGAATGGTATTTAAATTTTCTATGTGCAAATATTTGTTCTATATTCAGGATGCATGATTTTTCAGGCTATAAAATTACGTCATACCTTAAAATGCAATCCCCACACCTAAACTTTTACCATCAACAGTAACACTATTACACAACAGAAACCGTTCGCAGTATCATACATCGCCCGCCGTGGTCGCAGTAAAACCTTTTTAATTGAAAAACTTTGCGCCAAAGAGGCTTACTCCAGCTACAATGTAGCTGTACATAACACAGTATCATATTTTCAGCTTTATTTATGCCTTGCTTGGGAATTTTCATGAGATTTTCTTTATCTATTATCGCTTGAAGATGGTCGGAAATTGTGTGAAAATAGAGGCGGCTCTTCTCAGAATGTAGGTAATTTTCAAAGCAGCTTGTCGTACAGATTTAGAGCAATAGTGGTTAAAACTGTAGAAATATTTTTGTAGTCACCCAAAGATAATTTTCTAAATCATTTGTAGCATCTTGCGAGCTACGACGTGCTACGCCGTAGCACATTGCTACGAACAATATGGGTGGGTTACGTAGTCAGTTTCGAATAATGTTTAGTGAAGCGTTGTTGTTAGCACGTGTATTAACAGCTAAAAGAAGTAGAGCGTTCAGAACTTATCATGATAGTTACAAAGCATTTCTTTTAAGTAACAAAAACAATTTCAGTAGTCAGATAACTTATATTTGTAGAATAAATATGGCAATTTGACACAATTTTTATACAGAGTCGTACTTTCCGAGATACGGAGGCTTGATATGTCATTAATGGTCACCCATCCACAAACTGACCGTAGCAAGCGTAGGTTAACCTTCCAACCTTTTGCTCAACCGTGTGACTGTTATCATTTAGCCACGAGCCACTCGAGTATTCAACACCCGACCTGACGAAAAAATTGAATTAGAAAATGCAATAACCAACAAATTATCACGCAATCTATTTAATTATCTTGTGTTCCAGTAATTGCTTCGTGTCTTTGAATAGAGTAAAATTATAATTAAACTTTATTCCAGTTTCCCTTAACTAAAACACAAGTCAAACAAAGTTCAGAATCCCATTACTTCGAAACTCTTTATTTACAATCCTACAATGCCTAACGGGGAGACAAAGGAACGCTCTCATTATGATAAAATTTGGATAACTCTGTCCTGAACAAACAGTTTCATCAAGACACACGTATTGTCTTAATTACGAGTTGATAAGTATAATGAAGGATATGTTAAGTTTGAAGTACACAGTTTAGAGAAGTAATTGTTACGAAGGATAAACGAACATCTAGAATGTTCATTTATCTTTGTAGTTGTTTCACGAGTCTGTTATTGCAATTTAAACCTTATTAACAGTATCGTGATTTTCTCTCCCTGTATCATCATATCAGCGTAAGTCGTCCACTGCTGGACATAGGCCTCCCCAAATTTTGTGGGCTTTGCCTTAATCGCCACGCTTGGCTGGTTGGCTATCGCAGTATGGTGGTAAAATACATAGAGAACGCTGCTGCACGTTCTCTTGTAAGTCCCTTAGTAGCCTATTACGACACCTTTGGGAAGAAATGGGTTGATGCTATTCTTAATGTCCACCATCACATGGAATCTCTATGTCCGTAAGGATTGAGGAGCCACATCAGATTTTTTAAATCTGATCTCACCATTATTTAGCAGCAATGTAGCTGATTTTGCAGCACGAATTCTATATTTAGCAGCAAAATATATCACTAATATATTTGATGCAAAAGTGGCTCCTCAATCTAAACGTCTGAATTGAGGAGCCACCTGGAACTCGTTAAGTAATATGTGAATATTTTTGAAAATGTTGTATCATTTAGTAGCAATTGTGCATATTACTGTCTAAAAGTTTAGCTTCTGTAGCGCTAAAATGAAAGAAAATACAATACTTTTAGTATGGCTCCACAATCTACACTCAAGAAGGTGAATTCCTATTGGATGTGAGCGATCAATTAATATATTCGACATAATGATCATTTAGCAGGTGTTGTGTTTGTTTTTGCAGTATAAGAATAAAATAGTAAAACAGAGTAAATTTTGTAGATGAACGCATTTTCTTTGGCTCCTCAATCCTGACGTTCTAATTATATATGTTTGACTGCAGCCACCTGAGATCTCAACGGAATCTAAAGCCAGAGATACTAACATTTAGCAGAAATGTCTGCTATATGTATTTGCACAGTTCAGCAATGTATATATTTTGGATTCTGAAAAAACAATACTTAACTGTTTTCTTGTAAATTCAGTGTGAAGGGTGACCACATTTTAGGAGTACCTACAAATAAAGTAAATAGTAGCCACTGTTGCTGTTGCATTGCTTGTAACGTGTCTTACATTTCTGAACACGTAGCCTTGCAGTAGCTTGAAGAAGCTTCAGTGCCATTTTTACAAAAAAATGTACTAATGATTCGTGCCATTTTATCCCAGTATCCAGGCAGATCGCATTTTTGCCTTTGAATTTGAACATAATTTCTGTTTTTGTCATCCAAGGTTTAGAAGATGCAATTTTAATCGCTGAAGAAAAAACCGACTGTAAGTTTTGTAACAACCATACTGTGTGTAAATATACTCTATCAAACACAGTTTCATATGAACTGAATGGTTGTGAAAAGTTTAGAGTGAGAGAAATACCAGAATTTGTAATGTTTTCGAATAAATCATATAAATTAATAGGTGCTATAGACTTTATTCCTGCAATTATCGAAACTGGCACAGGCCACTACAAATGTCACTACCTTACACCGAAAGATGAGATGTTCGTTTACGTTGATTATGATTCTAAAATTCGTATAAGCACTGATCAGGCAATATTCATTCATTCTATAACTTATAGCGAAATTGATTGCTAAATAACCAATTCGTAGGTACGATAGATATAACCTGTCATTAAAATATAAATTTAATCAATTACTTATCCTGGTTTCATTACGAATATAATATGGTCACCCTTCACACTGATTTTACAAGAAAATAGTTAAGTATTGTGTTTTCAGAATCCAAATTATATACATTGCTGAACTGTGTAAATATATATAGCAGACATTTCTGCTAAATGTTAATATCTCTGGCTTTAGATTCCGTTGAGATCTCAGGTGGCTACAGTCAAACATATATAACTAGTAGATACGTCTGGATTGAGGAGCCAATGAAAATGCGTTCATCTACAAAATTTACTCTGTTTTATTATTTTATTCCTATACTGCAAAAACAAACACAACACCTGCTAAATGATCATTATGTCGAATATATTAATTGATCGCTCACATCCAATAGAAATTCACCTCTTGAGTGTAGATTGAGGAGCCATACTATAAGTATTGTATTTTCTTTCATTTTAGCGCTACAGAAGCTAAACTTTTAGACAGTAATATGCACAATTGCTACTAAATGATACAAAATTTTCAAAAATATTCATGTATTACTTAACGAGTTCCAGGTGGCTCCTCAATTCAGACGTTTAGATTGAGGAGCCACCTTTGCATTAAATATAACTAGTGATATATTTTGCTGTTAAATCTAGAATTCCTGCTGCAAAATCAGCTATATTGCTGCTAAATAATGGTGAGATCAGATTTTAAAAATCTGATGTGGGTCCTCAATCCTTACGGACATGAATCTCTTTGTATATGACACCTAATTATGCCTGCTTTACCCCTCTAAGGGCTAAAGTGCTACAAAGGTTACCAAGGCAACCCATCCAGTTCTCACATTTCACCACATCACCTAGTTCTGTCTTTTTCAGGTTGTTCCTTTGATCTGTGGAATATTTTGGCCTATTCGTGATCTTCAGTCATAATCTTGAACTTATTTCTTATTTATCTCAACTTCATATATACAGGCACTAGTTATTAGAATTAAAGAGAGAAAGGTGAGGTCTAAGAAAAAAGCATCGGGACTTACAGATCACCCGGGTCATTTAGGCACGACATGTTAATTTACAAAATAGTTATAATAAAAGATTAACATTACAATTAAGTACTTAAATAAGTATAAGCAGAACTTTCAATAAAGATTGGTCCCTGGCAGCTCTGACCAGAGTAGGGACGCCTTCGCCCAGTAGTGGGACACTACATTACTGGCTTTTATGTCCCATTGCTGGGCTTAAATAAATAAATTAGAAAAAACTTACAAAGATAAGAGACAGGGTGAATCATCATCATCATTTCAGCCGTAAGATGTCCACTGCTGGACATAGGCCTCCCCCAAGCTCCGCCACTTCGATTGGTTTTGTGGTTCCCGAATCAAGCGGATTCCTGAATAAAATATATGAATTGTTTCGTTTACTCCAGCGCCCATTGGACCTTCGTAAGACGTTCATTTCCAAATATTTTTATTTCTACCTACCTAGTAAAGATCTGCCCGTATGTAGGATCAAAACATGTTACGTGGTCATGGTTTGTGATCTATCCCAGAACACGTTCCGGTCTACCTGCATATAGTGTGTTCAAAAGTATTTGATGAAAAAGTAACTAAACTCTGTTAAGGTTAAATTCTTATGCAATCACATATGAATCAGTTAAGTATATATTCATCTGTACTCGTATTTAGAAGGTTCCAGTTTTATTTTCCACCACTTTTACTAACAATAGTTTATTAAATCACACAAATAAATTAAATTTTAAGTTTTTTTAACTATGTTCGACGCCAAGAACAAAAGGGTACTCGGGCAGGGCGACAAGTGGCTGTCCAATCAAAAAATGGCCCGGGGTTAGGGCCTCCAAGTCGTTCGGGTCCGAAGACGGCGGGCACAATGGATGCGAGTTCAATACAGCTTCAATGCGGCAAAATACCGTAGCTAACTCCTCAAAGGTGAGAACGGTGTCTCCTAACAATCTGCGCCAGAGTGCCTTTGCCGCTTTCACAGCGGCCTCAAAAATACCCCCCCAATGGGGGCAGGCTGGCGGGTCAAACATCCGACCCCTCGGCGAGCTAATTTGTTACCAATGTCAACCTGGTTCTCAGCAAGGAAGGCGTATACCTCCTTCAAATAGTTACTTGTACCCTTGTAGTTAGTACCGCAATCAGACCTGATCAAAGTAGGTAACCCACGGCGAGACACAAATCTATCCAAAGTCGCCACAAAGGCCTCCGTCGAGAGGGAGGTTACCAACTCCAAGTGCACTGCCTTAGTTGTCAGGCAGACAAACACACACAAATAAGCCTTAACAATTTTACTATTGCGAAGAGGAGATGTCTTCACCAAAAAGGGACCAGCAAAGTCCGTTCCGACGCCTGCAAAGGGTCTCGCCTCATTGACACGATCAGCCGGCAAGTCTCCAATCATTGGCTGCATAGTAGAGGCTTAGTCCGGTAGCACGGCAAACAACGGAAGACGATGCTACGAATAGTACGACGGGCCGACAATATCCAAAACTCTCGCTGCAGAATGGCCAACAGCGCATTGTAACCGGCATGCGAGTTCTTAATGTGACGATCAGTCACCAACAATTTAACCAAATGGCCCTCCTTAGGCAACAAAAGGGGGTGACGGGTCCCATAAGGAAGGCTAGAGTGCCTCAACCGTCCCTCAACACGCAAGAGACCCCGTATCGTCCAAAAAGGGTTTCAACTTACTAACGGCTCCCGACAATTTAGCCTTACCAGACTTCAAAGTTTCAATCTCCTTCTCAAAGTGTGCAGCCTGCACGGAACGGACCCAAAGGAGGAGTGATTCCTGTCGCTCCTGAGGAGAGAGAACCGGTGACAGGCGTTTGTTCCCGGGATTCCTAGAATTATGACCAAAACGCCTGATCCACGAGGTAACGTTCAACAATTTGTCGAGGGAGCTGTATCGATTCAACAAAAAATCAGGGTCAAACGGAGGGTCCTTCGTTCTAACAGCGAGCACCTTGAGCCCGGGCAAAGGACCCGACATCAAGGCTGGCGTTCGAGGCCAATGATCCTCGGGGTGAGTCAGCCAGTCTGGTCCCCACCATAGGGGGTGAGCAATCAAGCGGGGTACCATGCACCCACGTGAGGCCACGTCGCCCGGGTTCAAATCTCCAGGCACGTGCCTCCAAATCAAAGGCGTTCAGAATTTTGAATCTGGGACACTCGGTTCGCAACAAAGACCTCCAAAGAGTGGACGGACGTCTTCAACCAACACAAAACAATTTGACTGTCCGTCCAGGCGTAAGAAGCCCGAATGTCCACAGTTCCACCCAAAGTGTGAGCAACGTGGTTCAATAGACGCACAAGACGGGCCGCCCCTGACAATTCTAACTTAGGGATGGTCAGTGCCGTCCGGAGGGGGGCCACCTTGCTCTTGGCCATGACCAGTGACAACTTCACCTGGCCTGTCGCGCTGACGGTGCGCAGATAAACAACAGCTGCATAACCGTGCGAAGATGCATCACAAAACCCATGAAGGGTAGCAGTGTAGCTCCCAGGGGGGAGAATAGCGCGGGGTAACACGACCTCGTTGACTGCAGGGAGCGCGGATACAAATTGGAGCCAACCTTCCAACAAGGTTTCCCGAAGTGGCTCGTCCCAACCAAGTCCCGCAGTCCAAAGGCGCTGAAAAAAACATTTCGCCCAAAACAATACCGGGCATATCCAACCATTCGGGTCAAAGGTCCTCGCGACAGTAGACAACACCAGTCGTTTAGTCCAAGTGTGACTAAATGACTCCAAGTCGACATCGTATGTGAAGATGCCTTGGACTGGTCGGTACTGAACGCCGAGAACTGGTATCATAGCAGGGTTGTCAACATTTTCAAACAAAAGCGGGTCCTGCCTATGATCCTCCGGCAAACCTTCCAATAGCGCTGGCGAGTTAGACACCCATTTACGCAACTCATAGCCAGCGGAAGCCAAAATTCCAATCAATTCGTCACGCAACAGGACGGCTTCCCCAACTGTGGGAGCTCCAGTACCATCGTCGTCAACATACAAGTCCGTTTTCAAGATGGCGGATGCACGAGGGAACTTCAAACGCTCTCGGTCCGCGAGCTCCCAAAGAGAACGAATAGCAACAAAAGGGCTCGATCGGAGACCGTACGTATTCGTATTGAGCTCATACACAATCATGGGGTCCTGGGGATTCTCTCGCCACAGGATCAACTGATAACGTCTGTCATCCTCGTGAATAACCGTTTTGCGGAACATCATTTTGATGTCGGCCACAAAAACTACCTGATGACGACGGAAAGACGTAATGACGTCACAAAGATCCCTCAACAATTTAGGGCCTGGATGCAAGCAATCATTCAAGGAGACACCAGACGAAGTCCGCGCAGACCCATCAAACACCGTGCGCAGCTTACCGGTGGATGGCTGGAGGACCGCGTGATGCGGCAGGAAATAATGCTCACCTGAGCGCCAATCCAAATTTGACACCGACATGTGTCCCAAATCTGCGTATTCCCGCATGAAATCCAAATATTTCTGCCGCAGCACCGGGTCCCTGCTCATGTGGCGCTCCATTGCCAACAATCTCTTCTCGGCCGTAGGTCTGGATTCGCCGAGAGGTGGTCGCACCGCAACAAAAGGCAACCTGGTCACAAGCCGGCCGGAACGGAGTCGACCTGTGTTGTTCTGGTAGAACAACTCGCACTCCTCGTGTTCCGGGTTCAAACGGGCTACCTGAGGGGGCTCTTCAACCTCCCAAAACCTCTGAACGGCGTCAGAGAGGGCGGAGCCGGACGACAACACAAAATCAGGTTCAGGTGTAGGGGGAACCCTCAACACTGGTCCCATCAACGCAAAGCCAAAGATGGTCGAAACAGCCACCAAACCGCGTGGCTGCAGAACCTTTATATCACCCAAAAATATTCTCCCTAGTACATCGGAACCCAACAACAAATGCGCTGTACTACAATACTCAATACTCAATACTTTTATTGCATTCCACACGTGTTCTTAGGTGGTAAACTTATAATTAGATCATATGGACCCTGTCGGGTACAGCAAAATAAGTGAGTTAGGAGAGAGGAAGCATTTGTTAATTATGTAGCCTTACTTAGACAACTTCTATAATAATATAAAAATAATGATCAAAGATAAATAATGATTACGGTATTATAATTCTGATAAACATAATATTAAATACAAGATACAAAATATGATTGAGATATGTAATAATAATAAAAATAAAAATAATAATTGACGACTGTGAAGACCTCACTGATACTCATGCAATTCTGTACTGCGCGGCTGTAGCGGCATGTCGTGTAGCTCACGTCAAATTCGCTAGTGACTCTAGAGCTACACGACCAAAACCAGCCATACCAGCCTGGCAGTGCAGAATTGAGCGACGTATTGGTGGGGCCAGAGCCCTCATCGGCAAACTAATCTGCTTCAGGGAGGGCAACACTCGTCCTAGAGAGATGCGCTTTGTGAGACGGGCGTTCTCAGGGACTGATACCAGCCCTCAGGATTATATGTCCCTTGTCACAGAGCGCATAGACTTCCTGAAGCAGAAAGTGTATGCATGGGCAAGCCGTATTCGTAGGTATAAGCGGTGAGTGGACCGATACACTCAGAATCGCACCTTCCAGAGTGATGAAAGGTGGGTTTATAGGGCTTGGGAGCGACCGATCCAAGGTGTGGCTGACACACATCTGCCGGATAATGAAACCATGTGTTCTTTTTGGCGCAGTATCTGGTCGGTGCCTGTCAGTCACACCGAAAGGGATTGGGCTCGAGAAGTCGAGCGAGCCTGCGATCCAATACCAGAAATGGGGGCTATTACCATCTGCCCCCAAGACGTAGCTCGTGCAGTCCGTCCATTGCCCAATTGGAAGTCTCCAGGGCCGGATGGGCTGCACAACTTCTGGATCAAATGGTTCATTGGATCGCATTCTCGCTTGGCGGCTCAGTACCAGACGGCTTTGGAGTCTAGTTCGCTACCCCAGTTCCTAACAACAGGAATTACCCACCTGCTCCACAAATCAGGTAGTACCGCGGAACCCAAAAATTATAGACCAATCACGTGTTTGCCGACGGTTTATAAAGTTCTTACATCCATTTTGAGAGCTAAAATTTACAATCATATCGACACCAACTCCATCATGTCTGTCTCTCAAAATGGATGTAGGAATGGGTCTCGCGGTACTAAGGAGCTGCTCCTCATTGATATGGCCATTAGCCAACAGGTTCGTCGTTCCCGAAAGGATCTGTCGACATGTTGGATAGATTATAAGAAGGCCTATGACTCGGTGCCACATACATGGCTCAAGAGGGTATAAAGTTGATGCAACTTTGCGCACCCTCCTGATTTCATGTATGGGGCAGTGGAGGACGGTCCTTCGCTATCCAGGATGTCGAAATATCCAAAGGAACAGCGAACCGATAAGGATCGAGCGAGGCATATTTCAGGGTGATAGTTTGAGTCCACTTTGGTTCTGCTTAGCCCTGAATCCTCTGAGCACAATGCTTGAGGATTCAGGTATAGGCTATTGGTTGAGGAGAGGTGGTCAGGTTATATCTCACCTCCTTTACATGGATGACCTTAAACTCTTTGCCCACAACAATTTGCAACTGATGGAACTACTGAAGGTAACTGAAACCTTCAGTAGCGCCATCAGGATGGAATTTGGTGTGGACAAATGTGCGGTCATGCATGTAAAGCGAGGGGAGATTGTGGAATCCGCGGGAACCCAACTCTCGGATTCCATAAACCTCCGAGCCCTCTCCGCATCCGAAACATATAAGTATTTGGGTATGTCGCAAGCGTTGGGCATCAATGTAACTGACATGAAGCAATCGCTGAAGGAGCGCTTCTTTGGCCGCCTGAAGAAAGTATTTAATAGTCTTCTATCAGGCGGAAACAAGGTGCGCGCCTTCAACGGTTGGGTCATGCCGGTTTTGATGTACTCTTTCGGCATACTCAAATGGACTCAAACCGAACTCGACGCCCTGGATAGGAGGGTCCGTACGCTGCTGACTGCATCGAATGCATCACCCACGGTCATCGGTAATGAGGCTGTATATCCCGCGAAAGTGTGGAGGTCGAGGCTTTTTAAACGCTAAGACTCTCCACAATCGCGAGATATGCAGTCTCAGGGAATATTTCCTAGAAACCGACGTGGGGATGCATCGAGATGTGGTCGCGGTTGACAAGGGCCTCACCCCGCTCTCCTTGGCTAACGAGAACTGGCGCAAACCTGTAATACTTGACACTAATGACCGCATGGAAGTATGGCAGAGTAAGGAGCGCCACGGACGCTTTTTCCGGGCCCTACATGGACCCGATGTAGATATACTAGCGTCCGTAGCCTGGCTGCGTTTCGGTGACCTCTTTGGGGAAACCGAAGGTTTTGTCTGTGCAATTATGGACGAAGTTATGATGACGAACAATTACCGGAGATTTATTGTGAAAGACGGCACGTTTGACATCTGTCGGGCATGTCACCGTCCTGGAGAATCAATTAGGCACATATACTCCGGGTGTTCTCGTCTAGCTAACGAAGAATACTTGCATAGACACAACCTAGTAGCCAGGATTATCCATCAGCAACTTGCTCTTAAATACAGCCATGTGGAATCGGAAGTGCCGTACTACAGGTATGTGCCCGACCCAGTTCTCGAAAATGGAAATATCACATTGTACTGGGATCGATCCATCATCACTGACAGGACTATTGTCGCAAATAAGCCTGATATAGTGGTGGTGGATCGAGTAGAGCGGCGCACAACGGTCCCACATGACGAGAACCTCGTGAAAGCTGAGAAAGATAAACAGATCAAGTATCTTGACTTAGCTCGCGATGTTGTCGACATGTGGGATGTGGACTCAGCGATCATTGTGCCGATAGTCGTCTCTGCCAACGGCTTGATAGCCAAGAGCCTCGACCAACATCTAAAGAGGCTCTCGTTAGGCAGCTGGGTCAAGGGCTTGATACAGAAAGCGGTACTTCTGGACACGGCTCGCATCGTCAGGAGGTTCCTCTCTCTGGAGCCCTGACCGCCGGTAGCTTGGACCCTGTTCCCGATACCGGTGGGCTACTATTTTTTATATTTTTAAATATTTTTTTATTTTATATTCTAATATTTAAAATTATAATTTATAAGTTTGTTAAAATGAATGAATGAGAATAAAAATAATAGAATGATGCTTATGATTTAAATATATGTAGTTTAAAGTCGAGTACCTAAGTTATGACTTTATAAGTTTATCACTTAGGTATTCGTTTATTGAGTAGTAGCTTTTCTTTATCAAAAATAGTCTGAGGTTTTTTAGGAATATGTTTATTTTCTCTTCTTTTTTTATTACTGCAGGTAGTTTATTATATAATTTAACAGACATTACGTAGGGACTGTTAGAGTGCATTTTTAGGGTTCCGTTGCCAAATGGCAAAAAACGGAACCCTTATAGATTCGTCATGTCTGCCTGTCTGTCTGTCGGTCTGTCTGTCTGTCTGTCTGTCTGTCTGTCTGTCTGTCTGTCCGTGTATGTCACAGCCACTTTTCTCCGAAACTATAAGAGATATGTTGTTGAAACTTGATAAGTAGATGTATTCTGTATACCGCATTAAGATTTTTACACAACAATAGAAAAAAAACAATAAATTTTGGGGTTCCCCATACATAGAACTGAAACTCAAAAAATTTTTTTTCATCAAACCCATACGTGTAGGGTATCTATGAATAGGTCTTCAAAAATGGTATTGAGGTTTCTAGCATCATTTCTTTCTAAACTGAATAGTTTGCGCGAGAGACACTTCCAAAGTGGTAAAATGTGTGTCCCCCCCTCCCGTAACTTCTAAAGTAAGAGAATGATAAAACTAAAAAAAATATATGATGTACATAACCATGTAAACTTCCAACGAAAATTGGTTTGAACGAAATCCAGTAATTAGTTTTTTTTTAATACGTCATAAATCGTAAATAGAAAGAAAAAAAGAAAGAAAAAGAAAGAAAAATGTGTTTATTGGCATTATATCATTAAAATAAAACTTAAAACTATAAAAAAAGGAGAAAACAAAACAACAATATTAATGCCAAAAGGGCCTCAGCTCAGCATAATGTCAGATGCCAACACAAGGTGTGCCATCTCTGCCGGGGTCGCGTGATTGTTCGAAAGAGATACCGTGACCCTGGCACATGGGCAACTGATGGAACACGGGTGGGTTTTAGTCAGTAAAAGTCTGACACGCCCTCCCGCTCCGCCCAGAGCGGGAGAAGTCATTTGATGATTTCCCATCCTGAAAAAAAAAAAAAAAAAAAAAAAAAAAAGGTGTGCCATCTGACGCTGATTTTCAGCTGCAACCCACGAGTGCCATACGCAAGAGTAATAAATACATAGAGTGTGTCCGTAATAATAAATGAAGAAAGTCAAAAATCAAATAAGTTATTGTGGCGTACATGTGTGTGAATGTGTGTTGTCTGTCGATTAAAAAAATAATAAAAATAGCTTATTACTTACATTAAATTATGAAATCTATAAATGTATATAATACCTACCCATATGGCTAAAATGATTGACTGCGTCGTACTGGTTAACAACGAAACAACGAAACGGGATTACTTGCAGTTTTCATTGTCGATTGGTGTAAATAGCACGTGGATTTAGTTGAGAAATGTAAAATTAAATCTGATTGAAATTAAAATTTAAACAGAAATTAAATAAAAATAAATAATAAGTAATAATAAAATTCGTAATAATGATAAAATTGATAAAATAAATTATTTCAAATGGCAGATATGTCAGCTCGAACATTTTCAAAGTCTTTTTGATGGTTTAGTAAAAATGCTTTTAATTTTAATTTGAAAGTCGAGCAACTTTTACTAAACTTTATGGGAGGAGGGATATTGTTCCAACATTTAGTAGCTGCATAGCGAAAACTGCCTCTAAAAGCCGCAGACTTGTGCTGAGGGATGGAAAGCTGTTGAGAGCATTTTCTTCCTTCACCGATTCTATGTCTTCTTGTCCACGATAGTCTATCATACAAGTAAGAAGGGGAGTGAGACTTAATAACACCAAAGAGTAGGCTTGCTAAGTGGAGTTTACGCCTAGCTTTCATTTTTAAAATGTTGTGCTCATTGAAAAAAGGTGTAACATGTCCCCTAAAGGGAACTTTAAAACAGAACCGTGCACAGGCGTTTTGGAGTCTTTGGATCATTTTTTCGGTTTTTGACAGAAGTCGAGGACCATACACAGTGTCTGCATAATTTAACTTTGATAATACCAAAGACTCTACAAGCAAGACTCGCAATTCTTCACTAAGGTAGGGCCGGGCTTTGTATAAAATCTTAAGTCTATAAAAACAATTACGGATTGACTCAGACACGTGTTTGTGAAAACGAAGTTCCGCGTCCATGATAACACCCAGATTACGTGCTTCGTACACCCGTTCGATAGGCTCTCCCATAACAGTGACATAGCTGGTGCAGGGTTTAATGTTATCTAACTGGCTTTCGGTTCCAAAAAGCATATATTTGGTTTTTGTAGGGTTTAACGCTAGCGTATTAGCATTGGACCATTGCACTATGTTTTCGAGATCTGTATTAAGGTCGTTTAGTGCTTGTTCATAGTCTTCCGGCTTAAATGATATGTAAATTTGTGTGTCATCTGCATAAATATGGTATTTGCATTTATTTATATTTTTTATTATATCGGCACAATACAAAATAAACAATATTGGTCCAAGAATCGAACCCTGTGGAACTCCTCTTCCTACTGTGCGCTGACTAGAGACAACTGTTGAGCCGTCCGCCCGACGTATTTCAACGTATTGCGTACGATCGCCAAGATAGCTTTCAAACCATTTTATTGTGTTCACGTCAAATCCATAAAAAGCCATCTTTGCCAATAATAGAGGAACGTTAATACAGTCAAACGCACGTGAAAAATCAAGCAACACTAAAATAGTGCACATCCCATTGTCTTGAGCTGACAATATGTTATCTGTCACATCTAACAAAGCCGTGGTTGTACTACGGCCCTTTCTAAACCCCGATTGAACATCTGGGAGGATTTTGTTAGTCTCTAAAAAATCAACCATTTGCGCACAAACTACTTTCTCTAAAACTTTAGAAAGTACCGGCAGTATACTTATCGGTCTAAGATCTTTTAAATCCAATGCATTAAGAGTCTTCGGCAATGGGTGCACTTTGGCAATTTTCCATAACTCAGGGAAAGATGAGGATGCAATAGATGTATTCACCAAAGCAGTCACGGCGTCCAATGTCACAGGTAGTGTCAGCAGTATCATATTTATTGTAAATCCATCGCAACCTTCGGCGTTTGATTTAATAGAACTCAGTATGTTCGCAATTTCCTTACATGTTGTAGGTCTTAAACTAAACGTGGACATATTATTTCGCGTGGATTTAAAATACGCAAGCAAAGAATCACTAACCGTATCCGCACCAGGCACATTCAGAAAATGGTCACAGATTTTGTCTGGATCGTTAAAGTGCAGAGGTAATTCCTTTTGTTTGGATGGGAGCAGGGTAGACTTTAGGTTTTTCCAAAGCGCCCTTGGATCGTTAACTTGACTGTTAATTTTGTGTTTATAGTACGCTGAATTTTCGTAAAATAGAGACCTAGAAACAAGTGACTTCAATTCTTTGTAATATTTTTTTTTACAATCAGATTTTTTGTTTTTCAAATACTCTGCATGTGCTTTATTTCTCAAATGCATCATAAATTTAACGTTATCTGTAATCCAAGGACAACAGCACTCCTTAATAACACTAGTTTTTAGAGGTGCATGGATATCAAATAGGGTAAGTAAGTTCGTGTTAAATTCATTGACCATACTATCAACATCTTGTACCTCGGTTAACGCTTTCCAGTTAAGTAACTCGACATCCTGATCGAAACAATCTCGAATAATGTTCTTAAGTGGTCTATAAGTTATGGTTCGCGACGGAATTTTAGGACGTTTAAAGCTAAATTCGCTGGAAATCAACGCGTGCGCACCTAGATCCGGTATCACATTAACTGATAAAGAGCGTGGTTTAACATTGGTACAGATGACGTCTATCAGAGAGTTGCCATGCGTAGTAAAGTGCGTGGGTGACTGCACCAACTGTTTAAGACCTAGGCAATTCAAAAACGAGACTAATTTGTCTGTCTTTGAGTCCGCATCACTAAACATGTTTATGTTAAAATCACCCATTAGTATCGTGTACTCACATTGAGTTAGGGAGTTTAACGAACCAGATACAGCGTCTAGGAAAAGATCAACATCTTGCCAGGGCGGGCGGTAGGCGGTACCTATTGCTAGCTTAATTCCACGAACAGTAATTGTGATCCACATCTGCTCGACCGTGGTGTGCAATGGGCTAGAAGTGTATGAGTGGCTTCGAACGTTAATGCCGCGCTTGATATAAAAACCCACACCCCCACCACGACCCCTCTTGACAGATAATGGGCGCGGTATATGCCTTAGCCTATATCCAGGTACGGAGGGCGCGCGCCCTTCTTCGCCTGTTCTCAGCCACGTCTCATTAATGGCTATTATGTCAACGTCCAAATCCAGTAATGCTGCTATAAACTCGTCGTGTTTCGTACCCAAAGAACCCGCGTTCCAAAAACCAACTGTCAGGTATGTGGTAGACATCATTGAACAGATAATTGATTAAAAATAAATGAAAATATCACAGAATAAACTAAATAAATGAAGTCACAGGTTAAAAATAAATGCATGTAAATAAGATTGTTGTGGTAAATAAATAAAGTGTAGTGTAAGTAAATTAATATAAGTGGCATGAAAAAAATATGTAAGTATGGTCTGGTACCATGGGCAGCGTACATTATAAGTAGATGGAAACTTAAATAACTAAAGATACTAACACGATAACACTGAGAGTAACATGTATAATGTGTTTTACAATTTATCTGAAAAATAGTAAAAAACAAAAAGCCTGTATTTAAAACCGGCAAGTAACAATGAAACAAAAATAAGCTAGAGATTAAAAAACAAAAAATTGAATTAATTTGACCATTGTCAGGTGGTACCGCGTAATTCAACCATAGAACGTAAAACACGATAAAAATTATTTTTAAAGTAAACAAGAACAAACCTACTGAGTGATGAAAAAACGCGAGATATCCTTTTCCGTCCGGATGTGCACGACAGACTTTACCTCTTCTTTACGCGCAAGTATGCGGCCATCTTTAGTCCAGGTGTACTTCCATTCCAGGCGACTAGCAGCTTGGCGAGTCTCGTAGAATAATTGCCTGTTAGTTTTAGTCAGGCGCTCATTGAGGTAGATGCGGTGTGGCGCTCCCGGCACTTCGATGTCAGCAGTCGTGAGGTTGCGACGTACGCGCGCTGCACTCAGCAAACTATCACGCGTCGCACGTCTTGTTAGTCGAACAACGATGATTCGAGGGCGAGGCGCTTCGCCTTCGATGTGGTCACGTCGAACGTTCCCAACACGTTTAGCAAAAACGATGTCCTGCTCTTCGAGCGTAATCGCTAGTTTGAGTGCAAGCGTGTTAATCAGCTGAACCGGGTTTTCCCCACTAGCCTCCGTAACGCCAGACAGCTGAATATCGTTAAGGAGTGACTCTTGCTCACGCTCATTCAGCTGCTGCTGGAGTTCCCCGATTGTATCCTCCAGTTGAACTAACCGAGGGGAATTCATTTGCTCAGTATTTTCTTCCAGTTCTTTAACACGACATTCCAGGGTGTCCATGCGATTGTAGCATTTATTTACCTTGTCATCGAGACCTGAGAACTCATCCCGAAACAGACGAATTTCATCTCGCAAGGCGTTGACCTCACTGCGAAGGCCACGGATTTCCATCGCTAAGCTGATCTCTTGAGTATCCGGTGTCTTATTTTTCAATTCAGCTGAGACAATTTCAGCATTAACAGTAGGGCTGACCGCTGCTGAACTGGTGGATGAGCTTGACTCCTCTGTTCCCTTCACAGGGGTTTGGGAGTTGTCTACCCGAGGCACTTTTGCCTTACATCCAGGACACATCCAGTTTGCCGAGAATGTTGCCGTGGGAGCAAGATTGACGCAGACTCGGTGATAAAATCCCGGACATTTCGAGCATTTTGTGCCGTCATTCACTGCCAAAAATTTTCCACAAGCTCCGCACTTTGGCATTGTCGATTTTCAAAATTACCAGTTCAAAACAACCGTAATCAACAAATGTAAGATTTGCAAAAAGATTGCGTCGCTTGGCGCGGATTTGAACCTACGACTCTATGCGCCCAAGATTAAGGTATGGCCTTAACTGCTCGCGCCGTGTAGACATATAGATCAAACGTTAAATTTTTGATCTTATAGCAGACAGATGGCAATTCCAAAATTGGTGAGGGTGTAATGATATTTTTTATAGTTCAAAAACACAAACACCTTGCACTGCACAAAATGTAAATGATATTTTATCATTAGTTTTTATGTTTAGTTTATTTACACTGTTTGTTTTCGTGTAATATTTGAAATAATCAGAGGTAAAGTCACAATCACCACATATGAGACTAAATTAAGTCCAAACGTCACTAATTACTACCACAAAATATTTTTTTATTACGGAGCAAAAAGAAATACGTATCGTCCGATTCGAGCGTATGACGCGACCCCATCGCAAATTACCTTCCATTCAATCAACTCAAATATAAAAAAAAAAACATTTAATTTCAAAAAACATAAACCTTACGCATAAACCGAGGATACCTACAGGTTTGTACGGAATCCTCGGTGCGCGAGTCCGACTCGCACTTGGCCGGTTTTTTAATCGAGAACTTGGTAAGTTAAGCCTAGATGTGTGTCTGAGTAGATAGCGTGTCTGTATGTCTTCGCGTTTTGAATACAGTTCTGGATGCTTCCGGACAAATTTACAAGTTTCTAAAATGTATATACAGGAAAGGGTTAAAATATTATATTTTTGAAAGAAAGGAGAATCAAACCGGGGGTCAGCCAATTCCAGGCCTGACGTCAACCGGACGATTTCTGAAGACAGCTGACATTGAGGATGACTACCCAAAATATTCGTCAGAACAACGGCCGAAGCAATAATTTTAGGCACCATACAATTCAGAGGAGTGAACTCAAACCAAGCCTGTCCCTTGGTGGTGACAACTGCTTCACTCACTCCCTTAATTTTGCGTGAAAAGTCACGCACATCAAGGCCCACCTGTCCCGTTAAAGAAGGTGACAAAAGGCAACCCTGGGCTCCCGTGTCCAAAATGGCACGGACCACAACAGAATCCCCCGTGGGCCCCCAGACCCTGACCGATGCCGTTGGCAACAAAACCGTGTCGATCTGAGGGGGTACCTTAGCGGGGCAGGCGCCAATGTCCTAACAATGCCTGGGCGGCGACCGATCGCCGCACCCAGGCCCAAATCTTTCCCGACGAGGATGGAGGTCAAATTCCTCGTCCGCGCGGTGTCCCGAGCCACGCGCCATCGCTGGAAGGGCATATCCCACCGGATGCCTGAATGGCGGGGGGCGTGACTCCAACCGAGGACGTTCCACCAATGGAGGGGAGGGAAGGTGGTGCTGGTCTGGCCAGCGCTGCCTAGCAACAGCTACGTAATCACCTTTACGTGGGGAGACCAAATGGCGCGAATCAACTTGCGCGGGGGGTGGAGTGCGGCGCTCAAAATTGCGGGCCTCTCCCCGGTTCTGAACCGGCGAGCCAGAAGCCCGGTGACCAACTCCATGGTAAGCCCCCGTGCTCGAACCTCCATCAGAGGCTGGTCTGCCAGCGTGGTTCGCGTTAGCGCACAAAATGTCCAAATGGGACCCCCTACAAATTCTACAAGGGCTCAGTCCCGATGGAAGTGAGCCCCCAAACATGAGAAGCACAGACGGCGTGCACTGGCAACTCGGCGGCGGGCACTCACGTGCAATTTCAAAAAGGCCGCGCAAGTTGCCATGCCATGCCCCGTGTCCCTACAAAACTCACAACCAGGACGACTCTGGGTGCCAGCAAAACGTGCGGCGGGGCGACCATCAACAGGCCCGCGAGCCCTAGTCCGTCCCTGGTCTCGTGGCCGGGAAGACGGTTGGCGTGACTCGGTGGCAACGCTAGAGTTATCCATAAACCGACACTCATCCTCCAAAAATTTGACGAGGTCACCAAATGGGGGGAAATGTGTGACCCTATCCCCACCATACTTTTGCTCGAAACGAGCCCTCAAATCGGCAAAAAGCCGCTGCAGCACAACATGTACCAAAAGGTAAGACCAATGGTCCACCGGCAACTCCAATCGCTTTAAAGCGTTGGTCGCTGCCAGCAACGGGTTCAACAGGTCAGTACGCAATGCTGACAATCTTGTAATGACCGGTAATCCCAAAATCTGTTTGATATGAACGTCAGCCAAACAACGTTTGTTTTGATACCGCCGGGTGAGTAGTTCCAAAGCGGTAGGGTAGGCTGAGTCAGTCACCGACAAATGTTGTACCAAGGCTCGGGCCTCACCTTCCAGGACAGACAACAAATAGGCCAACTTTTGGGCGGGTCTGAGGTCCGAGCGAGCATCAACCAAACTTTCAAAAAGATTTTGGAAACCCAACCAATGGTCCAAGCAACCGTCAAAGTGTGGCAGTTCCAAAGTAGGCAATCTACTCAATAGTCCGGGACCTGAAACAACCGAGGTCTCCGGTTTGACCTGGACTGGTGTCCGGCTCTCCAATATTTCCCGAGCACGTTGACCAATAACATCCCCGAGGTCCAAGATCTGGTCGTAGTCAGCAAGGACCTTATCACGTGCTGCCTGGTCCAGCACTTCCAGATCCACTTCACAAATGTACTCGTTGTAGCGGGTGAGCAGAGCATCAACGTTGCCGAGTCTCACGTTCAACTGCTCGAACCGAGCAAGCGTGACCCCTTCAAGATCCGGGCGCTCAGCGGTCGCTGCAGCTGAAGAGAACCACCGCAGTTGTGTGGTCAATCCACTGATTGCCTCTCTCACCGCTTTGTATGCCATTGCATAAACAAACAATTCAAATAAACCAAACAAAAAGTAATCAAATAACAAAGTTCAAACAATATAACCAGGAAAACCAAAGCAAACAATCAAACTGCCAACTCAAGAAAACTACAAAAATATTGGTTCCAAACCAATGAATAACAATAAACTTTCATTTCAATTTAAAATAAGGTTAATGCTCAAAAATGCCAATTTCAAATGTTAATTTTCACAAACAACCATGTCAATGGTACAAAAACTCAATATTTTAATGTCTTCCAGACATTCAATACAACAGAGGTCAGAACCTACAAGGGGTTGTAAAATAGCCCAATCCAATTAACTCTATTAGCATATGCAACCTGGCTGACTTTGGTAACACCAGTTTACCCGTCTCAACAATTTAAAACAAATTATTCCAATAAACAATTAATTACAGTTAACAAATATTTACAGCGAATTACTATTTCCTTATAGAGACTGCCAAGTAATTACCTCACTGTAAATTACCAATTTGGTGGTTGTATATCTTACAACCACGCTAGCAGAGCGAATGTTCGACGCTAGGCCAAGGCCTTTTTTTTTCAGGATGGGAAGTCATCAAATGACTTCTCCCGCTCTGGGTGGAGCGGGAGGGCGTGTCAGACTTTTACTGACTAAAACCCACCCGTGTTCCATCAGTTGCCCATGTGCCAGGGTCACGGTATCTCTTTCTAACAATCACGCGACCCCGGCAGGCCCTAGTAGACCCCTACACTGCTGCTGACATCTCTTTGAGGCGCGCGTGGAACACTGCGCGCCGTCGACCCGAGCTTGGTCCTTACCGGGCGGCGAGCTACCCAAGGCCTCACAAGTGGCACTACAACATCACGTTCGTTAGATATGTATCTTTTCTGTTCATTTTATTTACATTATCCTCAGATAAGTTAAGAATAGTCCATAGATCGAAATTTCCAAACAAACTCCAAACATCAGAAGCGCATACTACCTAATCATATTACACAAGCACGCCGCTCCGCTATCTGCATCTCCCACAAAACATCTTTATAGTTGAACATCGAACTACAATAACTAAAGCTAACCGACTTGGAGCTGACTAGACTGAAACTTAGCCCGACACGTGCATAGTTCGGAACTAGTGCTTATCATAACGTATACGTAACTACCGCTGCTGTGGATCAATGAATTTCAGTACTAGCAGTTTGAGATACTGAGTTGGGACAATAGGAATCCGGCTAATAATATTTTATGTGGAATTTTGGATGTTTGTTACTGTTCCGTCCTGTTCGATTTGTTTACTCTATGCGCCTAACGGAACGCGCCCGAACGGAGTGACATCTGACTTGTCAGTTTTGACTTTGACACTGTGTCTTTTGTTCTTGAAAAATGCGAGTTTCGTCGCCGCTTGGAGTTCGCGACCTGTTGTAAATTAATCCCTTAAAACCGATCGTTTTGTTGGACAATTAGTTGTGATCGTATTGTTTGATTGTAAATAACCCCAATTTGACGAAATAATACGGGTTGAGTTTGGATATATCTTTTGTTGAAATAGTTGAGGTTAAGTGACCATTTGAACCGCATGTTGGAGAGAATCTCTGGCCTATTGGAGCGGTGTTTGCGGCTTGTATCCTGGAAAACTCATAACGTCACAACACAATACAATACACACTCACTTACATACATAAATCCAGGTAGGCCCCAGAAGCAGTTTACTTCAAC
Source organism: Aporophyla lueneburgensis (assembly GCA_932294355.1). Classification (NCBI taxonomy): domain Eukaryota; kingdom Metazoa; phylum Arthropoda; class Insecta; order Lepidoptera; family Noctuidae; genus Aporophyla; species Aporophyla lueneburgensis. The sequence continues at coordinate 30,197,862 of OW028737.1, read as the reverse complement.
CATGAGGTGAGTCTTTTGTTTGATTGTATTAAACAGCTCCGCGCACGGCGGACAAGTTCGCTACGCCACTCTTGACCCGGGGCCCACCATACCTTCCACTGCGCTATTAAATCCTATGGTGAGGCCTGGCCTGGCGGCGAACAGTTACTCTATCATGCTTTAAAGACTGATTTGATTTCGATGTTATTAGACTCATAGGTAAAATATGACCTAGTTTCATATTTATCATAGTATTAAGTGCAATTTTTTCAAAACTTGAAAAAATATGCTTAGATGGTTGGGACGGCTCACAAAAGGTACCTACAAGGCAGATGTGAGTAGAAACACCGGAAGGGAACGCCCTAGGAGGACATATAGTGACCTTATTGGTGATGTTCTTCAGAAAGGTCAGGTGCATAGTACTCGCAACCGGCGTGTGTGTATGACCAATTGTATGCATCTAAACGAGGCAAAAGGAGTGTGTAGAGATCGTAGCAGGTGGCGTTCCGTGGTTTCTGCCTACCCCCATGGGAAAAAGGCGTGATTGTATGTATGTAGATGCAATTTTTAAGTTCTCGCACTTCCACCAAAGCAACTTCAGCCAAAAGTCGTCCCCTGCTAAACATAGGCCTTCTATAATTTGGGGAAGTTGCCATAATCGCCATGCTTGGCAGGCGGGTTGACAATCTCAATATAGTGGTAAAATGCATAGAGAATGCTGCTGCTCATTCACTTAGTCGCCTCATATGGCACCCACGGGAAGAAATAGGATGGTGCCATTCTTTACGTCTGGTATCACACGGAACACATCACACTTATTACCAGGGAATACGTTTTTAAAAACAACGATTTTGCTATGACTTACAAGTTCAATAAAAAAACCCATCAAAACTTAGCCCGACACGTGCATAGTTCGGAACTAGTACTTATCATAACGTGTACGTAGCTAATGATGTTGTGGATCAATGAATTTCAGTACTGGGGGTTTGAGATACTGAGTTGGGCCAATAGGAATCCGGATAATATTATGTAGATCATGTGGGAGTTTGTATTTTGGTTCCTCTATCGTTCTTCAACTGCTGAATGGATTTCGATGTTATTAGACACACAGCAGTGAGCAGTGCTGGCTCAATGGTAACGACCTCGACTTACCAGTTGTAGGTCATGGGTTCGAACCTAAGTACAGTAGAATCCGTTTAGTACGACTTCGCATGTAACGACCTACCGTTTTTAGCGACGTAAGTATAGTCGCATTTTTGGTTTTAATACGAGCCACTATGAAAGTACATCCGTTTAGTACGACTCCGCTTACAGCGACCGACCGCTTTTAACGACAGAATTTCACACAAAATTGTCCGGCTACAACGACGACGAGTGTTGACGTGTTCACAAATAAACCGTAGGTAAGAAACTATCTCCGACCCGCGCTTCCCCCTTGCCTGCACGTCGCTGATTCGAATGCGACTGTTTAGTTTACGGCGTTAATTTGCGGGTGATGCGTGATTTCGCGTACAAGAATGGCTTCTACAAAACGAGAAAGTTTCTCTGTTGAAGAAAAAAGTGTCATTATTATTATACATTATGTGTAATAAATAAATGTTTTGATACAAATGTTTTTTTTTTTCTCTTGGTCACGTAAATATCATTAAATACATTATGTTTGTATGTATATAAATGAATGTGATTTGAATGAAAATCAAAAATTGACATTTCCTTTAGCACGACTTCCGATTAGTACGACGTAATATCACCGGTCCCTTGACCGTCGTTATAACCGGATTCTACTGTAGGCACTTTACTTTGTGTAATTTATTTCATCACCACTGCTCTCAAAACGGTGAAGGAAAACATCGTGAGGAAACCGGCATGTCTTAGAACCAAAAATTCGAAGACATGTGACATCCACCAACCCGCACTGGGCCTGCGTGGTGGATTATGGCCCACTCCCTCACACCAAGAGGAGGCCTGTGTCCCAACAGTGGGAACATTATAGGCTAATGACGAGGTGTCAATTAAAAACAACTGATGTTGCTAACGGACAAATAACACATACAATAAGACAAACAAAACACAAAACCTCCTTTAACCGACGCAGCAGTACACCAATGGCCAATAAAGTGATTTATAGCAACTTTTATACGAACAGCGCGATGGCGCGCATCAATCACTTTCAATCCATTTGGAGCTGAATAAATAACTCTCGCGTCGATACTGCGCGCTTTTTAATGGTTATAAGCTTGTATTTATTGTGTACTGAATAAAATAAAATGAGGCTGTTTATTTAGTTTGTTATGCAATGCGGATCGGATTGAAAATTTAAACAAAATAATTAAAATAAAATATTTTAAAAACAATATTTTATACATTACAATGCAGATTGGAGATAACATAGACACTTTATGAAAACAAAAAATGGTTTTTATTATATTGGGTACGGCTTTCTACATACATTATGCACGCAAAACAGAAAACACTTTATATTGGGTGGAAATTCATTCAGAGGTATTTTTTTTTTCAAAAGTTATAAAATATGAAAATATATATTTTATCGGTTGTCTTTTTGATCATACAAATAAACCATTATTCACATTTATTTTTTTAAGATTACCGCTTTCAAATGTTAACCATAACAGCGGTGTCCATTATTAAGTTCTAATTCGTTATTGCGCCATGATATCGGACTATTTGCTGTTGTATCATAATAAAACAACCAGTAAAAATCCTTTTAATTAATCACAAGTTATTAATTAAAATTAGAATGAATGGATGGGATGATCTTTTTTGATGCAAGACCTCCTACGTGTGAAGACATCTAAGTTCTTTATACCCTGATTACCTTACACAGGGAAACCTTTTTACCTAGGTATGAGCTTATTCTTGTTTAGCTTTCGCCGATAAGAAAAGAAGAAATTGCAAAATAAAAAAGGGCGACAATTTTCTCAGCCCCTAAACTACGAACATTTACTTACAAGAGAAAAAAATCCAAACGAAAATTGCAAGACTAAAAAAATAAAATTCAAAGTTTTATTCAAGGTTGGCAAGCGGAGTGGCGATAAATTGGAGCAAGATAGTTGTACGGTAAGGAACATTAAACCAAGCTGTGCTGAGTACAGCCTGCTTGCTAATGAATACAACCTTTTTGCACTATAAGTATCAGAGTAGTGAAGCTGAACTTGGATAGTGATGAACGAATTTAAGGACATATAGTGACAAACTTACTGCTCCTAGATTATAAGTAATTGATGTATACTTGCATATAGTTCCGTGTGATGTCGGCCGTAAAGAGCAGCATCATCCAATTTTTTCCCGTGGGTGTCGAGAAGCTACTAAGGGACTTACTAGGGAATGGGCAGCAGTATTTTCTATGCATTTTACCACCATATTGCGATCAATAACCCGCCTGCCACGTGTGTGGCGATTATGGCAACCCCCCCCCCCCCCGCGAATTGGGGGAGAGCCAATAAATAAATTCAAGAAATTGTTCCTTACTATAGCCGCGTCCATTTCTATCCCCTGTGTCCTAACCGACTGTCGTTTACCTAATAATGACATACACGACTTAAGTGGTTCGTCAAACCAAGCATTATATTGAACAAGCTTTTGCCTTCCCATCTTACAGATTAATTACTGAAGCAATTTTCTTAATTTAAGATGCGTATAAACGCATATAAAATTAATAAAATTATTAAAGATGCCAAATTCCTTTAACACGTCTAACTTCCACACTGCAGCTAACTCCAGCCATTGTATACACGTACCTAAGCCAAAGTTGCGCCATAAACTATATTTGTAACCCGTCACCTGAGGTTAAGGTCTAGTCAACTGTTCCGATAGAGACATTAAGGCAATCTGCGTGCTACGTGCCTCCGTCGTAATGAGCGCCGGTTGGCGACGCGGCGCTCCTATACTTTGAGAACGTTCTAGAACGCTTTAAAAGTTTCAGGGAGGTTAGGTAACTGAAATGAAAGTGGTAAGTACCGATTTCTATTTAAAACATCTTTTTTCTCTCATGAGCTGTTATCAGCGTCTTCGCCCGATTGGAGTTATAAAATTACCTTTTTCTTATACCACCATACTGCGATCGCCTACCCATCTGACAAGCGTGGCGATTATGGCAAAGCCCCCCAAATTGGGTAAGCTCCACTGCTGGACATCTTATGGCTGAAATGATGATGATGATGATATTGTAGGTAATAGGACTAACGATTTGATCTACCCCTGCTTCAGACATTTCTTACAACTTGACAAAACAATGTGGAACTTGTGTTCTGTATTGTGTGGAATTTTAATTTAATTCTTTTATACATACTCGTATGATCCTTCCGAAATACGTTCTCTAAAAATGATGAAAACCGCATCAAAATCCGTTGAGAAGTTTAGAAGAACAACGTGATCACACAGACGAAAAGTGCCTTTAATTTATAAAATGAATAGCAATAGAAGAAAAGTTGTATTCGTAAAGGTCGTTGTAGGTACCCTTCAGGTTGATAAAGGTTGTTCGAACAAATTAATCATGGTTCTTCGAAAAAATAATCCCAATTTTCAGTAAGAAATAATGCTAAGCCACTTACACAAACCTATTCAGTCGAAAGTTTTATTTAACACATAACATTTATTTCTCAAAAGAATCAAAGAAAAAAAAAACACTGAACATTCCTTTTAATAAAAATACAAGTGAAAGAAAAACTAAAGCAAAGTAAAGTTTCTCAAAAGAGATTCTTTTATTCATTGAGTTGAGCCACGGATGAAAGTTATCCAACTTTAAACGTGAAAAAACGTTGAAAAGTATGATCAATCAATTTCATTCGATTTAAGTTCTGAAGGCGGTGATTGGCAGAAGTAAGTGTGGCCAAATTGAAACAGATTAGGTATATAGGGTGGCAGGGTCTTCAAAACTGTAACCATGGGTTCAGTACATACATGACAAAGAACTAAAAAAATATTGCATGTTTCACACATTTTTAACCGACTTCATAAAGGAGGAGGTTCTCAATTCGGATGTTTATATTTTTTTATGTATGTTCGGCCATAACTACGTCATATATAAACAGATTTGCAAAATTCTTTTTTTATTCGAAAGGAGTTTATTTCGGAATGGTCCCATATAAATTTCATATAGATCTGATGATGAGTTCCGGAGACAGACACAGGAACTCTTTAAAAAATGACAGCAAATCAACCGCGATTTCTGCTTTCGCATAAATATGCATTGTTTGTTTGGAATTAGTGCGGGGTAGATACCATAACTAAAAGTTTAAAAATAAAAACTTTTTACGAAAAAAAAAAAACAACCGACTTCCTTAAAAACACTGCAAAGTGAAAAATAACTTTAATTTCAGAAGTCAGTGGCAAAAAACTTAAATACAGATCCTAAGACACCGACTGCCGAAATTAAAGTTATTTTTCACTTTGTAGTGTTTTTAAGGACGTCGGTTTTTTTTTTTTTTTTTGTAAAAAAGTTTTTAACTGCACTCATCATCAGTCGCTCCATGTAAAAATACCGATCTTCAGCTGCATCCAAATAGTTGGGTAAAGGCTATAGGCAGGTGGAAGATTTCATTTTGACCGCGTAGGCCTTGCAAAGGCCACCCTGTGTAGGGCACAGATTGTTAAAAAGAGAATGACATTTCAGTATCAGCTTATTACTCTCAAAAGAACTTCTGTAAACTTCAATTAGACACACATGTACTACAGCCAAGCAAGTAAAGCAAAAGGGTGATTTTTTAATAATCAAATAACATTTGTCAAAGAAATGAGTAAGACGCTGACGGTTGACAGCCTTTGTATCAAAAATTTAAAGATAAAAAGACATAAAGCTTTTGACCAATTAATAAGGTAATTCTTTCGAATTAATAAAGTTATCTGGCAAAAAAAATGGTGCTTAGCCTTTTAGAGGTATGAGATATCGGGTAAAGTTATAAAGGGTATAAAGTCTGCCAGGATCGCGATGTTCAAACGAGATACCCTGGCATACGGGTAACTGAAGGAACACGGGTGGGTTTTAGTCAGTAAAAGTCTGACACACCCTCCCGTTCCGCCCAGAGCGGGAGAAGCCATTTGATGATGTCCCGTCCAAAAAAAAACAAAAAAAAGGACTTCTTCGCGACCAACGATGTCAGGACATTGTAGGTATGTATATGTTGCTCGGTAAACTTTGCCTGCGCGATGCAGGATTTCACACGTGACGGTGTAGGTGCCGCCACATGTATGCCGGGAATATTTGTGCTTAACTTCTAGAACAAAACCGAACCTAAGTTTGTGTCGCTTTCACATAAAAACCGCTGAACAGGTTGCGATGATATTTGGCACACAGATAGACCATGACCTTAGCAATATAATCTTTTTTATATCCTGGATCGCAGACAAAGCCGCGAGCAACAATTAATCTTTCAATGAAAACGGCTTGCCGGAAGGGAAATAACTCCAATTCAATTCTCTTTATGACTCATTATAACGAAATGAAACATCAGTAAAGGAAATAGAACAAGTAACCGGAAAATACTATACTAATACTCGGAATTACCATCAAAATCAACCTTAATAACCGCCAAATATAGCACAATATTCATATTTGTTGCTACTGAAATATGCAATTTGTGAACCCAATGTGCAGCCTAAAAACAAAATGGATTCCCGGTCCCAGTAATGATTGGCTAAAACAATACTGACAGTTGCATAAACAACTGAACTCTAACAGGCAAATACTGTAAACAGGAAATGCAGAAGTTCCATTTGGCTTCTATGATAATAATCAGGGCTGGATCAAATGTTTGTAAAATACGTAAACTTTGGTGCTTGTTTACCTTTTCATCTTTTGAGGTTCTTAATTCGTCTGCATGGATTCTATTTTAATGCTATCGGAGTGATTCCATATAAATTGTATTATCTTTGCTTGAATAGTTTTTACGTTAGCTTTGATAAATACATATTTAATCCACTTTGTGTATCTAGATGATTTCTAAATACTTCCTGTCACTATTGTTTACATAGTGAGACTCAGTAAGTAGTGGTTTTAGAATTTGGTGTATGGTAGGTACAAAAGACTTAGTTTTTTTTAGATTTTTATTTAACTGAATTGTTGCATTATTATTCAATAAAAAAATTAACAACAAGGCGTGACCTCGATGGGGTTGCCTAGAAATGACAAATTTGCAAATATACTTTTATCCCCTATTGCAGCTTCTGAACCTTTCTATTCTATACCACCAAGCAAATACTGCAAAAGCGCATAGTATTAAAAAGTGGAGTAACAAAATTGTCCAATTACGAACGAGCGGGACGTGGACTGTCCGCTTTTTATGTAAATCATGGTGCCCGGAGCTGGAACAAGCTGTTCCTTGGCGCTAAAGAATGTAGTTTACGTCCCAGCTAGGGTGACCATTTGTAAATGAGTTCGGACGTAGTTTAAATTGCGAATTCCTGTCGTATTTTCTGTTTGTACGTGTTTTAAAAAGTTGGGATTACTTTAAGAATTATGTTGTTTGTTCTTTTGTTGTTATTTTCTTTTTGCAGTGGCGTTGTTGTGTCCTAAATTGATTTCTCTATTTGCATATTGCAGCAGTGACGTAATGTCAACAAATAGAAAGATAAGTGGTAGCAAAAAATAACCGAATGATTACTTACAACATACTTAAATATATGTTTCGTAATGTTACGATTTAAATATGTTATGCAAACGTAACAAATACGGCTTTACAGAATTATAATCAATAGTATCATCAATAAAACCTTCTAAGTTTATTAAATCCCTATGAATGGTTTTTTTTTTCATAAATTATTAAAATCTATGTTGTTATTATGTGAAGCAAAAACTTTATACCCCTTCTTACAAAAATGACGCTGACGAAGGAGTATTAATTCTGGTACGATTTTAAAAAAATAATAATATTGTATAAGCCGGGTGACTACTAGTAATCTTAAATGAACTATGTCGAATGAACTATATTAAAATCAACAATATAAACCTCTAGCTTATATTGATGATTTTAATCATTATGATTTTGTAACTACATCCATGTTTTGGTCACAAATCATATTTTAATACAATATACTACCTGACACTGACCTGCTAATTGCACGACGGTGATAAAATTTGAATTTCGAAGGCTACCCTATTGTTTTTCTCACACAACTATAGGGCCAAATGGTTCTTTTGGCGCGCGATCAAAATCTAACACAGCCTGACACTGGCCTGCAAATTGCACAACGGTAAGAAAATTTGAATTTCGAAGGCTCCTTTGGCGTTTCCCTCACACAACCATAGCATTACATGGTTCTTTTGGCGCGCAAAACGAACACCGCGATCTAGTTTTTAAAAAAAAATTGACAAAAAATGGGCAACGTCATTAGAGCGCCAAATTTATCGTAGCACCGGATAATAGACGTTATTCCAAAGCCACTAAAGCCTCTTCAAACTACACAGTCAATACCAAATCTAAGGTTTCAATATTGCTAATAATTCAAATTTAACAACCTCCTTGTTATCGAGGTTCGAGGTGTCAATTCAACGCCACTTAAATGTACGATGTTAATTAACGCTTTCGAACACTACGATCTTAGAAATTATTATAGAGAAATATTTCACTAATAATTCAAATATATAATAAGAGGTGGCGAGACGATCTGGGGGCCGATTCTACTAACAAATTTGTGCAAAAATCGCAATAGCACCGCGACTGTTTCACGACTTTTAAGGGTTTTCTCATTCTGCTAATGAACAACGATCCAACTGCGGCTACGTTTTAGTGGACGCCAACGATCGATCGAAACAATGTTAAAATCTATTCTGCTAACAAAATCGTACATGAGCGTGACGTTTAGTCACATTCTGCTATTATTTTGACACTTGTTAAAATCGAATCAAAGCTGAATTTCGGCAATTCATCTGTCAAAATTAGCGGTTGAACATAAGTCAGTAAAATGCAACTTTTATCGCATCGATCTAGGATTGCTTTAGTTTTTTTTCCTAAAAATATAATGTTTATACAGATTTCGTTGAACTTGCCCATGTGGGTGACATTGGAAAGGTAAGAGGAAGAAATTTTGCGTCAAGAGTATGCAGTAATGCTTTGGCCCTTACGGATCGTCAGTGCGTTACGACATACCAATTCTCCAGAGACCTCATAAGAGCTTTGATTGACGAGATCAGTGACCACACATGCCCTTCAATCTTCGTTTTTACGGTATTGATGACGGAAAAGGTAACATAGTTACAGTGTGTTACAACGTGAAACTCTATTGACTCAATCTTGGACCGCAACTTGCACCGTCTTTTTATGTACCTGGTTCGTACCAAACACTGATAGGCCAGCCGCAATGTATATGCAGTGTCAAAACTTTTAATTTCTTTTGTTTTAGTAATAAACTAGCTACTGTCCACAACTTCATCAGCGTCTAATTTTGCTCCTCTGAACCTTCCCGTCGCACCGCATTGCCTGTCAGTTGTCGTCCATTTTTTGTTGCTGCTCCGCCCCTTTTGATTGTAGCGTAATGTTATATAGCCTATAGCCTTCCTCAATAAATAGGCTACCCAATAATACCAATACAAAAAGAATTGTTCGATTCGGAGCAGTCGTTCCTGAGATTACTGCGTTTAACCAAATAAACCAACTCTACAGCTTTATAATATTAGTATAGATATAATGGAATATCAGGTATTTGGTAGTTAAAAAAAACACAAATTTACAGACTGCCCTTGTAACATATTACGCCTATGTCTATGCATGGCTTAGTTACGGCATAATAATGTGGGGAAACAGTACAGATGCACCAACAATGTTTACAGTTCAAAAGAAATTTGTCCATATCATAGTAAATATACAACAGATAGATAGTTGCAAACCGCACTTTATAAAGCTAAATATATCTGTCACTATACTTGAAATATGCAATTTTGCACATTAACATCAAGAATTTTACAATAAACAAGAAGACATAAAAAAAAGATACACAATCTGATACAAAACACAACTAAAGCTACCTACATCCCATCTAAAAAAACATTTAACAAGCCCTCCGGTAATGTCAATAAATGTATACAATAATTTACCCGGATCAATTAGTAATGAAAATAAACTCCATCTATTCACTAACAAATTAAAAAATCTATTAATAAATAAATGTTATATCAGTATTAGCAAACATTTAAGTGATAAATCCCTGAAATGCAGTTAGAATACCCAAAGCATGTTTTTTATTTATTTTGATTTTAGAATAAGTTAGATTATAAGTCCTACTCCTACTACTATATTTTTTTTGATTTGCCCGACAGGGTCCCACAATTGTAACTAAATCCAATGTTTACCACCTAAGCATATACATTGTGAAATGCAATAAAGTAGTAAAGTATTGGAATGGTTCATGAAATCAAAAAACAAATAATGGAACTTAGCATTTTTATTACTATAAGTATATCAATTTTAACGTCAGACCACTTGAGAAGTAGATACTTAGTATTTCATCAAAATTGTAGGGTCGTTTCACCACTCATGTTGATACCGTGTGCCAGATAGAAATACATAATATATTAATATTGCATGCTCAACATTATAAGTGCACAACAGTCAACAGAATGTCTGTCTACCAAAAAATTGACCGACCACGAGCAACTCTTAAGTCAGAAATAGATTTTTGGGTGTACCTAAGTAATGTTCCTGAAAAAAATATATATTTATGTTAGAAGTGGCTAACTAATATTATTATTCTTCTCATCGGTGTGCTGGTACCTACTGCAAAATAATGTTTTTTCCCCACTGAGTCAACAAGAATAAGTAGTATGTGTTTGTTTTGCAGATTGCCATGGAATGTAAATATTCCTGTATCCAGATTTCCATATTGAATAAACAGTTTAAATTCTTTCTTGCATCATCAATACACACTTTCCTCGAACTGCATCTAAATGGTTTTACTGAAGACAGGGAAACATTCATAAGTTATTTCAAATGTGGAACAGTCTCGGGCAACATCTTCACACATTGTGTTGAAATCTTACTGAACAGTTAACAGCACATTATTTTGCATTAAATGCTGTACCATCTTGAAGATTCTATTTTCATTATAATCCTACAAGTACACACATGAAAACAAATATCAATTTCGTGCAATTAGAAAGAAACGGATTAACTACTCCCTCTCACAGAGAGGAGGCCTGTATCGCAGCAGTGGGAACATTATAAGCTGCTTATATATGTATGTTAAGAGGAATGAGTATTAACTAAAGCAATTAAAACTCTTGAACTAAAGTAAATAGTGTTGCTGTCAGTTGACAGTTGACACTTGTTTTTTTTTTTAGGAATTTTATGACCTGGTAACTGGACCTTTAGGTCAAGTTGACACTTGTCAATCAGCTATGTCAGATAGTGATGCGATTCGATTTTGTTTAACTCGTTACTCAAGTTACTAAAGGCTCGAAATCATTTTATTTATTTATTTTCTCACGCGTTGTCAGTCGATGTAGTCTTGTTTAGATATGTATCACGGAGTCTTCAACTACATCAATTCATCATTCAATATTACTAATATCGTGTAACTGTCAAAATAATGTGATATACTGAATCAGGGATGTTATAAATAAGAGTGATTATGTTTTGCATTATTCTGTAAGTATTAGTCAGTTGATAACGTGTAATTTGTCATCGTATCGTCATTATTTATCAGATTGACAGTGGAATGTGAGAAAGAGAAAATGCTCCCCGCACAGCAAGAGTCGATTGTAGCCCCAATATCGATCGGATGCCACATTTTGAATTTTGCTATGATTATTTTCTTTTAAGTTATTATTTAATGTCTCGTTTTTAACTAACAAAGCTGCTAGAAACCTCTCTAAAGGGAGGTACCTACTCTCGATTCAAGTTGAATTAAATTGAGAAAATCAGTGCCTGACGAATACTAGTAATAGCAACATCACTAGCTAAACTGACAAGCCACCAAAAACTTCAATCCGTTTCACGATGATTTTTAAACCACTCTAAGCGAGAGTAAGCGGACTTAAAAACGGGATTAAACACCTGCACCGTCAATTGTATTTTTTTTTTTAATCAGAATAGATTTGGTTACTACCACGAACTGTAATTAGGTACATATTTACTAAAAAAAATCATAACATCGTTAAAACGGTTCAATAAATGTTTTTTTAGGTAAAATACGATTAATAGAAGTTCCCTTCCAGTCTATAACATAACCGAAAGGTTTAATTTCACAGCTTTAGCTAGTTAGGGACGTAGAACGAAACGTTCTTCTGAGTTTTTGCTATATAATAAGTTAAAATGTTGTGTTTTTGTAACAATAAAATATCAGTACGAAACTATAATTATGGTCAAGATATCTTTTTATATTAGAAAATCCTTTATTGCCACTTATTCATGTTTAGTGACATTTTTAGATTCAACTTTTTTCTTTGTGGTAACAATAAAACATACTATTTGGCATGTTGGTAACACAGGAAGCCCACTCGTATGTTCCCGTAACCGTAACCGAATCGCGGTTGCGATACGGCGTAAGTTTAGTTTCCCTTGTGCTTAACAAATAGTAGAATGACTTTACAGGACATTACCGACCTGCGATCGAAATCTAACCGTTGTGAAAACACAATTGAACGTGTAACTTTGCAAATTAGTGGAATCGCCCCCCTGGATGCGTACCGCGACGACTGGTTGGAGGTATCGTGGAGAAAAAGTTCCTGGAAGAACTTAGGGCAGGCTTTTGCCCATCTATGGGACAGTATAAGCTAAACAAAAAATAATAGAGATCGATTAAGGATGATATCAACCATGAACATGTTGGTCACCTACCAGCTTACATTGAGGTAGTCCATCATCATTTTCACAATTTATTAGACATGGGCAAAGTTGTTATATTTCAATCACGGTGACTGTTGTTCCGGTTCCAAACAAATCACTGAAAAATCACCGTGACTTTGTCACGTTGATATTTCGATAACGTACGTCGGATAGGTCCTTGGAACTTGTAATGTGGCTATAGACGATTTGAAATGAAATGAAATGAATTGCACCGATCCCAGCGTGGTTTGACCAGACTCGATTAATCGAATGAACCCCAGACAATTAATTCGTTTATTCACTATTATCAATAACAAATATCGCCTACAGCTGTATTCGGTTTTATTATATACGTATGTATACACGTACGTGTCCATGTATGTATTTATATGTATGGGTAACGGAGTGTTAAAAAAATTGCGTGCAAAGTTTCATATATTTTGATCAACTATTTACATTGATTTTATAATGTACATTATTTACAGTTTTACACGATATTTTAAAATTTTATTTGGTTTTGTAATTAGAATTAAAAAATAAGAGCTGTTGCATTGTTGTAATGCCAAGCCTTGTACTTTCTCGTTCATAATACTCCCGAAGGCAGACGTTCCGATTCATTATCGTTCATATTAAACATGAACCATCGCAGTGACACGAGTGAGACGGAGTAGATGTGACGAAAAGGAACAACGTTATTTTGGAACGACGTTATTTTCTAAAAAGTCACTGTGATATTCTCAGGTGACAGATGACGATGATGTTTTCACTGTGACGTTATTTATCACCCATGTCTTCAATTTATTTGAGCCCAGAGCAACATTTTCCTCACTGGAGGCTGTCAAAATTAAAGAAAGAAATCTTGTCCACCCGATAACCCGTTGTCCCCCATTGTCCGTATATTTTTGTTTATCAGTCTGCAAAGTACTAACATTAGAAGATAAGTCAATTTATAACAAAAAGAAAAGCTTTGAATTATTTTCTACATATTCTAAACCCAAACTGAAAAGCAAAATTCTTGAATTCTCTAACTCTTACGATGTTTTTCATAGACAAAAAGAGACGTGTACATTAGCAGCTTTCTTCTTTATTTGGCACCCTCTATGTTTTAATTACTCTGTGTCTATTACTGTACACTGATGTACATAAATATTTCTAACTAGCTTCCGCCCGCGACTCCGTCCGCGCGGCTGTCGGTCTTCGCGTGGATGGTTTATTTCTCCATTTTGAGTAACTCTGACAATTACATCTTATAAATATCTATTGTACCCAAATACGGCTAAGCCTATAATAATTAAGGAGATCCCTCTATTGAGCTACTGCTGTTGAGCTCGCGTTCTGTAGTAAGTATTTTTTTTCATAGTAATTCTGACCTTGATAAGTAGCATGTAGCAGTAAATTACTGACAGTGACGAAAAGTTTGCAATAATAAAAAAGTGATCGTGACAATGCGACAGAAAGTTAATTGAGAGCTTCAGCATACACAACATTGTTAGTGAGCTCGTCCGGAAAGAAAATAAAATACCAACCTAAATAAACCAATTTACGATGAAAACTTAAACTACGTACGTACTATAATATTTACAAAAGTATTTACAAATAACTGATCGGAACAGTAATCAAAAAGATCGCGCTGAAAAGCACGGTTTAAAATTACACGCATACAATATTAATACCACGGACGACCGCTCGCCACACTGGACACGTCCGCTCGCATCAAAATTCGGCGTTTTTTTTTTTTTATAGGACAGTAGTTAATCTGAAAAGATTCTTACTACATAAACGGATTGTGGCCCGGCGAGTTCTAAAAAGTTACCTTTTTAGGCCTCCAGCCGGGGCATCGCGCGGCGCGGACCGCGGCTCGTTATATAGGAGTCGGGGAGGCGTGGCCCGCGTGTGCCGCAAACGGTTCAAGCCAAATCCGACTTTCGGCGCTACAGGTTACGGCGCTGAATCCACTGCGAGTAATGCAACGTGTGTTCGCGGTTCTACAGAACAACGTCTATGAATAAAACTGAAAAATAAGTTTTTTTTTCTACGTATTTTTCCAGGATAAAAAGTATCCCATTTTATGCCCAGGATAATAAGGTATAATTATACCAAGTTTCATCGAAATCGAACCGCTAGTTTTCACGTGATGCCTGCACATACAGACAGACAGACAAAAAAATTTTTAATCACATATTTGGGTTTGGTATCGATCCAGCAACACCCCCCGCTATTTATTTTTTCAATATTTTTAATGTACAGAATTGACCCTTCTACAAATTTATTATATGTATAGATGTTATGATTAGCTCTTCAGAGGTATGTTATTATAAACACTGAATTATTAATGCGTTTGTGGTATGTGTGTAAGTGTTAGCTGTTTTGAACGATTAGCAATATAAACCTTGCCTGAATAATTTATGATTTTACACGTGTAAACAGCGTATAGTCTACTTAGTGAGAAACCTTGGTTTAGACTGCATGTTAAATAATCAAAAAGGCTTCAAGATGTCACGTCCACCACGTGACGGCCGGGGCGAAAAAAACAATCGAAGGATTTTAAGACTTGGATTAGTTGATTGGGTTCCTAATTCAATTCAGCCTGTCCCTTGCTGCCTCTCCCAAGGATGCCATTAGCTAAGGTCGGTAACCTCACACGGGTGGAGACCTTAATTTATTGAGGAACCAACAAGCAAGCACGGCGAAAACCTCCTAAGTTCACCTACTAGATGCCATCATAATTAATTTGATAGGGATAAAGAAAATTTGATAGGGATTAGTTCTATAATTCCAATCCAGACCGTCTCTTGCTGCCCTCTACCAGCGATGCCCTAAGCCGAGGTCCGTAACCCCACAGGGGCGCCCTTAGCGAGTAGTCGCTCTAGTTTTAAGTTTGTAAGCCTTAATTTACTGAGGTAGCCACAGGCAAGTCCGGTTAAGCAGCCGACAACCTCATAGGTTGACGAAAAAGTATTTATTCTGTATGAAGTTCTCAACGGGTCCACAAATATTCATAATTATACAGCCTGGGAAAAAGGGCAACAACGTGTGTCTAAATCCTAACTATTTTTTAATCCCTAATTTGATATGATTGTGGCAGCTAATAATATACGATAATTTAGGTATGTAAAATTGTGAAGTGCTTATATTTAAATAAATATTATACTAATCCAAGCTTTGTTTCTAAAACCTTTAAAATTAAACCTGAGAATTAAAAGCTATTGTTTTGAATTCAATTAAGTACATATGTAATACAATGAAAAATGATACATTATGAAAAAGCACTTAGAAAAGAAAAATTACAACCTATAGTTTTCAGATTAAGCTGAAAAGCATCTACGCCAACAGCAAGAAAAATTGCTCCAAAAAATGAAACAAATAATTCCAAACATCAACAGCGGAACCGGGTTTAATGGGCGCGCCACTTTTAAGCGCTTTCTGCTTTATTGTTAACGACACTGTTTGGGCTGTGGCGATGTTATAAAAAAGTTTTCATATTCGATACGCGGTTACGTTGTGGAAATGTAAATTGAGGGGACATCAAAAAACTATGGGATATATATATTCGGGTCCAAATCATTAATGGAAGCGAAGTTTTCTTCACTGGCTATTATAATATAAGTACAGATAACCTTGTCAATGAACACAGAAACTGCTAAGTTACAGCAGAAACCATAAAACTACCATTACCTATTTTATTACCCTATAACTCTCCTAAAAGCAATCGCTTTCCGACTTACTTCCTCTTCGTTCAGCCGATCTTTCCCGAGGTATCCCGAAAAAGAACCGAAGCTTCAATCTGTTTATTATCCGCAAATTACAAAAGAAATTGAGTTTTCCTTTTGACAAACTTTTCGTTGAAAACTCGAGACGTTTTCTTTCTCTAAATTAAAAGATTTAGTTTAAATCCTGAGGTTTTTGAGGGATTCAGAAGCAATGAACATCTTCGTCTGGTGTCACCTTTAATAAATTATAATAAGTTTTTTGTTGTTTGAAATTGGAATATAATTAGCGGATGTTGGACAAAAAATAGCTATGCTGAAGTAGAAGTGGGCTGGCCACGTCACAGGAATGTACCCGTAGTATATGATATTGGCAAAGATTATGTGGAAAGGGACGCACTGTACATAACATTTGCAGGCCCAAACATGCGAAATCATTATGCTGAGAACAGCCCACCTACAACTCGTATGTAAGTCGCAGCCGTTATCACTGAGCCACCACGACTCTCGTACTAATACAGATACCGTTTACAAATACCTAGAGTTTTATCAACCCCGTTACATACGAAACTTCTTTGATAAAATTAAATGGGCCACACAACTCAGTAAATGGGAAGTCTTGAAAGGTAGAGCTGTAGAGTTGAGTCGATTTTTTAATCGTTTTTACGTAATATTTCATACTTTATCCTTCAGCTGTTCGTAAACAGCTTTTCTTTAATCTAGTGGGGTAGTTTCATGACACATTCATTGCGTTATTTACGTTACATACACACATACATACACACACACATACATACACACATACATTTTTTGAACATATTAAGCAATGATTAGCAATATCGTTTAAAGTGTTTGTACAGTCAGTTCCCTGCATTACTTGACCCCTCCTACACAGAAGAAATGAGGAAAAGGGATCAGGTAATGCAGGGAACGGACTGTACAAACCTATTTACAGAAATATGGTAAAGTTCACAGTTGCAAGGGTGCTGGTAGCTTGTTGAAAATCCGAATACAATAGAATCAAACTAACCCGAACTGGGCCCGCGTGGTGGATGACGGTATACTCTATCTGAAAGAATCATTGTTAGGTTAGTTTAATACTATTTCCAGCATAATACGCCATTTGATATCAGACCATCTGACTTGAGGCATTGTTTCATACATTTTATCACGCTTAATACGATATGTCATCTGACCACGCGTGTTACCACAGCCGGCGGCGCGGCGGCGTTCTCCCCGTAACGTCACGGACCCTGCCAAAGCCAGCTAGATTAACTTGTAAGATAAGATAAGATAAGATCATTTATTTGCATAAAACATGGTATGCATAGGTGTTGTTAGACTGACTTACGTATCGCGCGCCCTGCATTCGTTTCCCATCATTTGACTATTAAACATTTGATGACTAAATGCAAATGTTAAAAAATTACAATGATAAGTAAAAATACATTCATAGCAAAATCAGCCTAAGATGTACCCCCAGTTGGGACACAGGCTTTACTCTATGAGAGAGAGCAGACCAAATCCACTAAGCGGGTTATGTTTTAGAATTTTAGGTTCTAAGATATACCGGTTTCTTCACGATGTTTCCCTTCACCCTTTGAGAGCAGTGGTGAGGAAGTTAAATACAGCGAACTCACAACTTACAGATCGTAAGTCGGAACTGATTATAATAAATTTCTAACAAAATTAGTAAATAATACGTTTTTTTTATTTGGTATAAGCTACAACTGCAGAGATTATAACTTTTCCTTCTAAGGAAACCCAAATAAAAAATAAAAATAAATATATATATTTAAATAAATACATATATATTATTATTATTAAAATCACTTTGAATAGAAACTTGTTGTTGTTTGATATTGTGTTCAAATAAAACGTTACCGATTTTTATGTTTATCCCAGCTTATTTTGACAGGATTAGCGGGGGTAGCAGGGCTTATTTTACCGTTTCAATATAAGTAAAGTATGAAAAAGCGATAATATTATGAAGCAGATACTTATTTTTTTTTCGGTAAAAATATACAATGTTCCTTTTGATCAATCGAATCTAATTCCTATTTGCATTATAAAAACGAAAGCGTGAGCTCGTCTTCGTTGACGTAAAAGACTCTTTCATTTTGATTTTCTCTGCCTATTGCAGTCACCTAATGGACCTGAACCAGGGCTGCCAAAGCTGGAAGGTATTCCTCATTCCTCATCATTGACAGCCCTGTTCCACCTATTCTGAGTTTCAGCCTCCTCCATTTTAAGCCATACTTCCCTGGTTTGTGCGAGTCTCATCCAGGTATTCCCCGCGATATTCTGTTGGTCATCCATCCACCTGGCTATTAGTCTGCCAAAGCTTCTTCCACCTTTTTCGGCAAGGGTTAGGGGCAACCATTCCGTCAGTACTCTGGTTAACCTGCATTCCCGTAGTCTAGTCAAGTGTCGTAACCACCTCCGTCTTGAATCTTAATATGTAATCTTATCTCTGAGTTACGAACTCGTTCTTTCGGAGATAGGTCTTCTTTCATTATTTTTTTTTGTGGACGGGAAATCATCATATAAATACTCTCGCTCTGGGCGGACTGGGAAGGCATGTCTGACTTTAACTGAATATAACCCACCCTTGTACCTTCAGATGGGTTTTCCATCCGTGTTCCTTCAGCTGCCTGTGCCAGGGCCACGGTAACTTTTTCCAACAAATCCGAGATCCCTTCAATATATGTTGACATCTCTTTAAGGCGCGCGTGGAACACAACGCGCCGGCGACCCGGGCCTGGTCCTTTGCTCCCAGGGTGAACTACCCATTGCACCCAGGGCCCGCAACATGATCATGGCCCGGACATGCCGGAGCTCCACATAGGCAGGGCAGACATGCTTCACCATATCCTCCAGGCGATCCAATAATTCGAAGATAGCCCCAACATTGCCTTTTGCACCACATAGTAATAAATTTCTAAGTAACCCACTTGTATATCAATCGTTAACTAACACAAAATCCGCAAGCTCAATCGATCCTCGCGGTCCATTTACCATTGAGGGATTAATTGATTGATCCAACCCGTGAAATTACAGGACGGCTGTATCCATTAAATATTCAATTAAATTGCCGAACAGCTAAGATGTCTGATTCGATCGGGATCAGGGATATCCGTATCAGGAAACTTGTACTGATATTTTGTGAGAGATTACTTGACCTTACGAACAAATCACTTAAGTATTTATTTACCTACAGTAAGAGAGGCTTGTAATAACAGCCACACAGATCGATCGATCAAGTTAAGCTTCGCTTGCCGCGGTTGGTTCATGGATCGGTGACCATCTCTACATATCAAGACCGCTCCGTGTCTCGAAAAGCACGTTAAGCCGTTGGTCCAGGCTGTTATTTGTGAATCTTTGAGAGTCTTTACAGGTCGTCAGAAGTCATAAAATCTGACTACTAGTTTTACCAAGGGGTATCGTATTACCCAATAACTGGGTTGAGCAGTGGTGGCCCAGTGGTAACGGCCGCGACTTACGAGTGTAAATTATTTCATCACCACTGCTAGGACCGATGCCTGCCGGGGTCGCATGATTGTTCGAAAGAGATACCGTGACCCTGGCACATGGGCAACTGATGGAACATGGGTGGGTTTTAGTCAGTAAAAGTCTGACACGCCCTCTCACTCCGCCCAGAGCGGGAGAAGTCATTTGATGATTTCCCATCCAAAAAAAAAAAAAACCACTGCTCTCAAAACGGTGAAGGAAAACATCGTGAGGCATGTCTTAGAACCAAAAATTCGAAGACATGTGATATCTACCAACTCGCACTGGGCCCGCGTGGTGGATTATGGCCAACTCCTTCTCACCGAGAGGAGGCCTGTGTCTCAGCAGTGGGAACATTATAGGCTGATGATGATGATGAATAACTGGGTTGTAGAGGTCAGATAGGCAGTCACTCCTTGTAAAATACTGATATTCAGCTGAATCGGGTTAAACTCGAAGCCATCCCCAACATAGTTGAGAAAAGGCTAAGCAGATGTGTCTGCCTGACCTACTGTCAATGAAATTAATTTCCTAGATTATCAAAAAAAGAATCTGCCTAGCCTTTCCCTAACTATGTTGGGGCTTCCAATCTAACTTATAGATATGTGTATGTGCTTAATATTCACTCCTTGTAAATTACTGGTACAGCTGAATTCGATTTGACTATAGAAGCCGACCTCAACATTGTTGGGAACAGTGGTGTTTCTTGGGCGGTCTTCCACATATGAAACTGCCTTTTGGAAGGGGCAACTAGAATTAATTCAATTTTAATGTAAATGTAGACGTCCAGAAGTGAATATATAATTCTACTGTACACACGTACAGTAGAATTATATATTTATGTATGTCACTGAACTCCTCCTAAACGGCTGGACCGATATGAATGAATTTTTTTGTATGCGTTTGGGTAGCACCCTCGATGGTTTAGATTCACTATTGGACCCGGTAGGTGGCGCTGCTATCAAGTTCTAGGAAACAGGACAACGTCTGTACGGTCAGCTAGTTTGATATAAATGCTTTGACTTTGACTTCAAAACACAAAATAAATCTCAATTGTTTCTTCCCAACAAGAAACTATGAAAAAATTACCTAGAATAAAACCAACCCAATCTGGGTTCGAAGAAACATTTTGAACGCGACATTCGTTTTTATCTCCTAACAAGAAGTAAGGAACAACCTTAAATCATTTAGGGTCGTCCAAAAGAGTTATCAAGATGTTCGGCCAAAAATTCAGCCCCCGCAAAAAAGTTCTGCAACAATTTGGGGACCAACTTAATGGGTTTTACAAGTGTAGATTCTGAGATTCTGTTTAATATTATTACGTTGGTTTTGGTTTTAGAAGAAATATAAATATTCAGTTTATAATTTTTGAAGTCATTAGTAGAAGATTTTGTATTATAATAAAAGGGAAAACGAATGAAATTTTACTGAACGTTTTGCCCGCTTTTAGTGTCCCTTCAAAGTATTTCAAGTATTTTTACATACTTGAATGTTACATTATATAATTAACCAACGTACAGATTTCAAATATTTATTAATTGATTTGTAATCTTCCTCTCAGGAATCATGTCGAATTTATTGTTTAGTGGTATTATTTTCGTTATTGTATTGTGTTAACGTTGATTAAGGATCGAAGATTTATATTACGTAAAACAACGTCACGGTGAGAAATCAAAGCAACGTCGCATTGTAATGTTTTAAACAAAATGTTGGGGGCCATTTTGTTTTTCACGCAGTTACTAGCAATCACCGAAGAGTTCGGATAAGAGTGACACTAGTTGATTACTGTCAATCGGCTGTCTTATGAAGATAGAAGAACCAAGAGGAACCGCTGGCGTACCACGTTCACGGCTAACTGTTATATGCAGCACAATTCTTATACCGTATACTGAAGCTGCTGAACCACTAATACGATGACCACTTCGGGTATAAGCTATCCTGCGCCATTATCTAATTGGTTGCGCCCCGCAATCACCTGCATAAGCCTCAAGTCCGTGGGAATATTGGGTCTAAAAGTATCCAATGTCCAGTTATTGTTCTATCCATGTGCTAAATTTCATTCAAATCCGTTAAGCTGTTTTAGTGTAAAAGTGTAACAAACATACATGTAAAAAAATCTTTATAATACATATTAGTTTAGAAAAAATTACAAAGAAACAAAATGCTACCAACCTCTTTAAAAGCACCTTGTACACAGTCCTATAAAGTGTAACATTACTCAAGATGTAACGTTATTAGTAGATAAATAGTATTACCTCGAACATTATTAGAATATACGGTGCAAACCGAAGTGTCTTGCCGGCGGCTTAATGGGTCAAATGGAAAAACTTTTTCTCTCACAACTTAATAGAAAAAGACTCTTCTGAATGGCCCTGCTTTGTTTCCTGTACAAATTGGATTTTTTTTTTCTTTTATTTGAATGAATTAAGGGTGTGGTCTTGTTCGAGGAGCAGCGGGTTGGTACTTCTCAACCTAGGATAGCAAATTGTGCTGCGACGCATATATTTTTTTTCCAAAATTATTTAATTTATTGAGTTCTTCTATGGATAAATTCTCAGTTAAATCGCAGTAGGCGAATTCTGAATCACAGCACCTATACAGATCTCTGCCTACATCAGATTAATAAAAATAAAAATCAAATCAAATTATTTATTCAGCAGATCATAAAAATCCAATTTTGTTAGTATTTACAAACTTACACATCTTAAACCTAGTGTTAGTACACACATTTTAACATTTTGCTAATTTTATACATAATTATTTTTAATAATGTCAAAACAATTAATGTTTTTCAACACTGCAGCTATTTCTTTAGCTGTAACCGACTCCAGTGCTTCCGTTGTTGGTTCCTTTACCGTCAATGACTCTCCCATTAACCCTAAAGGGGATTTCATTGCAAAATGATTTTTAAAGAGATTGGCTATGGAGGCGGAGTCACTAACACCCTCCACGGTCGCAGGAAGGCTCGACTTGCTGCTCAGTTTGTTAGTGTGCTTCCAAAACTTAGTAAAATCGTTGTCTCTGTGACAAGATGCCAGGATATTCATTTTTATTTGTTCTCTATTTGTCTAGCACCACTTTAGTTTACTTTTAAAATCCCGTTTTGTTTCTTTCATGTTAGCGAACACAGCACTCGCTTTCGGTTCTCCACAGAATACCCAATTCTGAAAAGCAAGCCGCGCCTGCGAGTGCGCCTGTCGAACATGTTTATTCCACCATCACTGGTTTTCTTTTGTTTTGATCTGGCCCACAGTAACAAACACATGCCGCTTCGCTTAATATGTCAACAATTTCATAGTACATTATATCGATAATGGATCTATGTTCTACATTAGAACACAATTTATCACTACATTTTCTAAATTCTGAAGGAAAATCAACCTGTCTTAGTCTCGTTGTTCGCTGCCAGGCCAGAGCCCTAGCCATAGGATTTTAATTATTATGTGGAAGCGTGATGCTGGGGCCCTGGAGCAAGAAGTGGCTAGCGAAACTAGTCCGCCATACGCGGAGCCAAACTACAATATGCAAAAGACTCACCTCATGGTAGACGAACACCTGCTTCTTGGGGTTACCTGGATCTATGTATGTAAGTGAGTGTGTATGTATCGTGTTGTGACGTTATGAGTAAGTATTCTCAGGAACAGGTTACAATCTGCCGCTTAAAGAGGTCTGCCTTCCAGACATGCGGTCTTCAACACTTAACCTTCAAAGTTCTTCTAACAAACAAACTTAACCCGTATTATTACGTCAAAGGGGGGTTATTTACAATCAAAGTAATTGGATCACGACTAATTGTCACAAACGGATCGATTTAAAGGGATTAATTTACAAAAGGTCGCGAAACTCAACACGACGACGATTTCCCTTCCAAGCACCAAAACCCAAGAGAAGTGTCAAGTGTCAAAGTCAAACTGACAAGTCAGATGTCATTCCGTTCGGGCGCGTTCCGAAGGCGCATAGAGTAACTACTTTAAACGGGATGAAACACTCGTCTTACATTAATTCTTATATAAGTCAGTTTGTCGCATGTCTCTTTCACCCCACATAACCTTATTGCGTTTACGAATAAACCATTTGGACTTAATCCTAAGTACATTAAAGTTACATGTTATTTCTAATGGTATATGGTCAGACCAATAAAGGTTGTGTAATACCAGCACGAGTACGAGCTTCATATTTTCGCGGCGCGTTTTCTTTTGCTCTGTTATGCAGAAGTTTATTATGTGACGGCTAAATGCTATCAAAGGTAATTAACAAAGTACTTATAAACAAACGTAGGTATATATTTTTTATTAGAATAATGTTACTCGTTGTTTAAATACTCAGAATTATTCCGGAAACCATTGGATGGCGTTTGATAGCATTTGCCCCCGTGATCCAGATTATTAGCCACTCACGGTTCGTTTCCCTATCATAAGAACATACACGGGTCGTTTCCCTATCATAAGAAGGTACAGTCACAAGTAACCAGGTTCGAAGGATATAATGGATGTTTTCGAATGAAATTTAATTTGATAAGTTAACTCTTTGTGTTCTATTTGTTTTTCTTTATTCGTAAACATCAACGGTTTTCTTATCTCTTTTGGTGACCGTACATTGAATTGATAACAAGATCGTTAGTGAGGTCAGAACATACATTCAATGTATTTTATCGGCTAAAAGTAATATGATTATTATCATCAAACTATGCTACGAAGCATGATGCGGCAAAATTATTATCTATACTATAATATCGTATCAAAGCCAAAACAGTACTTTGTTTTTTTTTTAACACGCTCTTATTAGGTCGACCTGTACGTAACTATGTAATGGAATCTAAGGTTACTAATTTAACTATCTTCCAAGGATCGTAGCGTCATGAAAATTGGCAGCTGTATGTAGTTCTGATGACAATACAATAATATGGTACTGCCGAACTGATCTGATGATGGAGTCGGAAGATATGAACTGGAATTTCATGATAGAACATCGTATCATAGCCGTGTTTGGACTTGTTAGAAAGGTCTTGTAATGAACTTTGACCACAATTAAGTTTTTGGTTTTTACGTGCATTTATAAAAGCGTGTTTTTCTAGTGTTTTTTAAACTATAAATTTATTTATCATCTATGTGAAGGTTGGGAACTATTTTAATGCATATATGTATATTTTTTTTAGAATTTTCGTCTGTTTGTCTGAATGTGTATTCCAGTACCACGCAATAACTTCCGAATAGATTTTGTTAAAATTTTTCATAGATATTCCCTATAAGTGTGGTCAGTATGTAGGCTATAAAATGATCACGCTATTTGCAATCGGGAATGAGCAATATTACAATTTGTTCGTATTTATCAGTAGTTTACGCTAAATGTAAAATAAAATGCCGCCTATTCTTCTTATTTCTTATTAACATCAAAAATCTCAATCGGATCGATAGAGGTTAGAGTATTAGAAAAGTCAGATCATCGCCGTCGGATCGTCGTTCGTCGGTCGTCTTTTTATGGTTTTTCTTTTTAAATGATATTTTTTCTTGTTAATTTATTTTTTGCTGTAGATATTATTTTGTGTGCCTTTGAGTTTGTGCAAAATAAATGTATTTTTCGTACCACTTGCTCAAAAAAGTGACATTCTATGCCACAAAAAGCTAACATAACAATAGTCATTTTTAATCTGCTAAAAACAGGGAAAGAAAATTGTACTGAATTTCATTCATCCTCTAGGGGGAGAATGTGATTTAAATTTGGAATACTTACCGAAATTTTTACTGAACTACATCTGTGTTTACACCATTGAGTTTGTATATAAAGCATTATACATCTTTTTGAAAAAGGAATACGCATTTATTATGCAGTTATGATTATTAAATAAAATTACGAAAACCGACGAGGCCGTATGAGCTTGATGCCTTTGCTTTTCCGACAAAAAATATTAGTCTAGGAATTTGCCGCGTTTTTGTTTTCTTCAAATACATAAACGTTAATTGGACCAATGTTTCGAATGTTAACTTTTACTTTTAATTGTCATTATTTTTAATAAATGCTTATCTCATATTATTACTGTGTTAATTTCTTCGCAAATGGTACGAAAAGTAGAGTATTTTCCTCGGTGATAAAGCTGTCTTAGTCTTGGGTGAACTTAAATCCCTCGCTACACTCAGGACTCGTCTTAAATCCCTCGCTTCGCTCGTGATTTACGTTTTTAAGACCCTCGCTACGCTCGGGAGTAATCCTCGAGTCCTTCGTTACGCTCACGATTTAAATCGTCACCCGCGACAGAAGACACTGCTTTATCCCCTTGGTTAATAATCTACTATTATTTCTTGCATTCTTCTTATAAAAAACAATTTTGACTTAAATCAAGATAAAACTTTACGAAGTAAATTCTCATTGCATTGGGTTGCAGGGAAATCATTTTACTCGTACATCGTGACATGCAAATACTATGTCGATTTTGTTTTTATTATTAAATCTCATCTGCATTTGTCATTTGTCATTTGTTTTCATATTTGTTAGCAAAACAAACGATAATGAATTGCGCTGAGCTTCGTGGACACATGATGATTAGGTAGTACATACAAGAACGCGGTTCATTAATTCACGAAAAACTAAAAACTGAAGCGTGCGGGTGTTGAGCCCAGGACGAGCTGCTTCTTGCTTGCGCGGCACCGGTCCTGAATCTCTCCGTCTTAATACTATTATGACTCCTGAGATTAAAACTACAAACGTACACTTACATGAAAGTTTTCAAAACAAATCATTATTTATTTGCATAACACAGATTCAGAGGATGTTACAAAAGGTTCATAAGGTAAACTGTATTCTAATCATTTGAGGTGTGCAAATATATTAAGAACATTCATCATCATCATTTCAGTAATAAGGCGTCCACTGCTAGAAATAGGCTTTTTCCGATTTGAGGGTTTTGCCATAATCGCCACGCTTGGCAGGCCCGTCATCGCAGTACTATGGAAAAATGCATAAAGAACGCTGCTACCCATTCTCTAATAAGTCCCTTAGTCGCCTTTTACGACACCCACGGGAAAAAATGGGATGGTGCTATTCTTTACGTCCGGCACCGCACGGAATATTAGGAACATTAAGACATTATTTAGACATTATTTAGACATTATTTAGACATTATTTAGACATTATTTAGACATTATTTAGACATTATTTAGACATTATTTAGACATTATTTAGACATTATTTAGACATTATTTAGACATTATTTAGACATTATTTAGACATTATTTAGACATTATTTAGACATTATTTAGACATTATTTAGACATTATTTTTTGAATAATTCTTATTCAGTGTGTTTTTATTTTATAAAAATGTGGCTGTTATTTTTAAGCGACTTCAAAAAAAGGAGGAGGTTATGAATTCGACTGTAATTTTTTTTAATGTTTTTACCTCATAACTTTTGACTGGGTGAACCGATTTTGATGATTCTTTTTTTATCTGAAAGCTGGTACTTTTCGAAGGGTTCCACTTTAATTTGGTTTCATTCGGACAATGGGGTCCATGTGAAATCCATATAAGTCTTAAATTTGCATTAAGTATTTGCGCGACAAATGAACGAAAAACGCGATTAGATTAGTGCCGAGTATCTACCATAACTAAAAAGTTTAAAATAACTTTAATTTCGGAAGTCAGTGGCAAAAAAACGATAAATACCTACAGATCCTAAGACACCGACTTTCGAAATTAAAGTTAGATTAACTTTGTAGTGTTTTATTTTTAAGGAAGTCGGTTGTTTTGTTGTTGTAAAATTTTTTAGTATTGTGGTATCGTATGACTTCCACGTGAACGAAGTCGCGAGAAGAAGCTACTATCTAAGTAAATGTAAACAAATAAATGCATAAGTACTTAGTTTACATTTTAATTACCTACTAGCTGACCGTACAGACGTTGTCCTTTTCCTAGAACTCGATAGCAGTGCCACTTACCGGGTCCAATAGTGAATCTAAACCATCCATGGTGCCACCCAAACGCATACAAAAAAAAACATGCAAATCGGTCCAGCCGTTTAGGAGGAGTTCAGTGACATACACACGTACAGTAGAACTATATATATAAAGAAGGTATGTATACATATTATGATTTAAAATCGTTTATGTATCTATCAGTGTGAGCGCGTTACTCTTCAAACTACGTAACAGATTAGAATGTGGTTATCAGCATCACTTGGAGAATAGATCCCGTGATCCACGTGGGCTAAACAGAGGGCACAACTAGTAATTAATATTATAAATGCTCATCGTGACATGCAAATACTGTATCGGTGTTATTTAAATATCTATCTATAATTGACATTCGTTGCAACATTTCTATATTCGTTAGCAAAACAAAGGTTAATCAACAGTGACTGAGCAAATAATTGATTTGCCTCGTGGGAAATGAAATCATTTGTAGACATGCATTGCTGGGATGTTTTGTGATGTGTAAGTCGTTAACCACAATAGTAATAATAATAATAATAATCTTTATTGGAACCAGAAACAGTACATTTACAATTAAATTGTGTACGATAATAGCCACATTAGTTAGAAACTGTGTCGCAGCTATTAACGCCCACCTCCATGTGGAAGATGAACAGTGTCCCAGATATTTAATGCTTACAAAATAAAATTAATTTACAAGATAAAATTGAACTAATTAAAACTAAAAGTTAGTGTGTAGAGTTTGTATGAGCAGTGTGGGTGCGTGTATGGTGTGTAGATGGACGATAAGTACCGAGGTGTGGTGTGCGTGTGTGTGTTCGTGTTCGTGTGTGTGTGTGTGTGTGTGTGTGTGTGTGTGTGTGTGTGTGTGTGCGCATGTAGCATGTGTTAGTGAGGAGGAGTGTGTGTGACGTGCGTATCTATCACGGGAGAAAATCTAACACAATATCCTTACGGCTTAACTAAAGTCTCCAACTCTTCGTATGTCAGGGTGCAAAGCCAATCGTTGGTTATTTTTTTGCAATCTCGGTAAGAGGAAGAATAAATATTAAGTTGTTTATTTACTCTATTATATAGCACGGGACCAAAGAAAACATACTGTCGGCGGACAGTTTCAAGTCTAGCCGGAACTGTTTGGCAGACTCTGGCAGTTCTTCGTCTTTTTTTGCTCAGATTATGGTTAAACGGCAGGTCACAGTGTTTTCGTAATATCGTGCTCAATACGAAGGAGTGTCTAACAGTGGGTAATTTCCATAGCTGATATAAATCCCGTGTAGGGAAACGAATGGGTTTGTATGCCATGACCTTGAGCACAGCCCTTTGAGCTCTCTCCAACCGCAATAGCAGACACTTTCCAGCCCCACCCCATGATGATATACAGTACGTTAAAATGGAGTGAGCAAGAGCAAAGTAAACTGTTCTTAGGATAGAATAATTGGCGGAGGTTCTAAGATTTTAAAAAATGAAAATTAACTTTCTCACTCTAGACACCAGAGCATTTATTTGCTCACTCCATGTCAGCGTACTGTCAATAAGAACTCCAAGGTATTTTATGGAATCTGTGCGTATAATTTTGGTACAATCACAACCAATATTATTTATTGTACCACATACATGAGCTATCAAACAGTATGTTGAAGATGGCTGTGACGCTTTCCTCGGACTAAATGTGATGAATCTAGTCTTATTTAGGTTAAGTGTGAGCAAATTCTGTGTTAACCACATCATGACAGTACGGAGTGCAGACTCTGCACATTTGCAAGTCTCGGTCCAATCACTACCATTGACCAGGATTACGGTGTCATCAGCGTAGGTAATAATTTTGGCATTGATAAGTGTAAGTTTACAGAGCTCGTTAATATATAATAGGAATAGGGTGGGTCCCAGAACGCTGCCCTGTGGGACACCGTAGGAGAGAAATGCTTGTTTGCTGTAATGGTTTTCAATTTTTACTACTTGAGAACGACCACTAAGGTAACTCTTGAAAATATTCAGCGGTAAGCCTCGTATGCCTACCCTTTCCATTTTAGTAATTAAGAGGGGTACAGAGACAGTGTCAAATGCTTTAGAGAGATCAAGGAAGATAGCTATGGTCTTATCTTTATTATTAGTATTTTGGGCTACTGTACTCAGTAATTCTAATATAGCATCTTCCGTCTTTTTGCCAGATCTAAACCCAAATTGGTTATCAGCCAGAATATTTTTTGACTTGAGATAATCAAGCAAACGTTTATTTAATATTTTTTCTAGAAGTTTAGATAGGATGGATAATACCGATATGGGTCTGTAGTTGTTGACACTGTCTCTGTCACCATTTTTATGAATTGGGTGCACAACGGCTTTTTTAAAAGCAGTTGGAAATATTCCAGACGAAAGGGCAAGGTTAAACACGTGGCAGATGACTGGGACAAGAATATTTTTGGCACCATATATCACAGTAGCTGGGATACCATCCCATCCTACAGCGCTATCGAGCTTCAAACCAAGAATTAGTCGTTCAATTTCTTCGTTGTCCGTGTTCAAGATGGCCATCGAACTGGAGTGAAACCCAACCGAGACAGCGTCAGTGGTTGTCGAGACATAATTTGCGGAATTCCTGATTTCAGATGCAAGCTCCTTACCCACATTTGCGAAAAAATTGTTAACCAAATCAAGCGATTGCGATAAATCTGGAGTAAGAGACAGCAGTTCACTGGCAGATTTTTTATTCGTTTGAAGATTGGAGATAGTTTTAATGAGTTTCCAGGTAGCCTTAGGATTGTTACGATGTTTTTCAAACTCATGACGTTCATATTCACTTTTTAGTTTTTTTAACAAGTTATTGCAGAAGTTTTTATATCTATTATACGTTGTCTTAAGAATATCATTATCAGCGTCTTTCTTAGTCTTAAGGTACAGTTTATCCCGGTTTCGAATACACTTAAGGAGCCCAGGTGTGATCCACGGCTTAATAATTCGCTTTCTACTCGGGATGATAGGGTTACTGCAATTTTTATTGACAACTGTGGAGATCAAACTAACCATGATAGAAGCAGCAACATCGGCATCATGACAGCACATGACGTCAGAAAAATCGGTGTCCCTAAGTGCCTCAACACATGCAGAAATATTCACTCGACGTTGACGGAGGGGTGGTTTAGGGATATCTAGTTTTAAATCACAAAAAACTACAATAGGCGCGTGGTCCGTGATAAATGAGTCAAGTACTAGGGTAATAGCCGGTTTATTCGATTTAAGAATAGCATGATCAAGACAGCTATCGTTGCGGGTGGGGAACAGGTGACCAGGGAGCATAGCGTGTGATGCCACAGTATTTAAATATAAGTCAGAATTTAAGTCACCGCAGTCTCGGGCAATATTAATATTTATATCGCCGACCAGAATTATAGTCTTGTAGGTGCTTAGGGATTTGAGTATTAAGTCTAGACTGGTGACAAATGGCTGGATGTTTTTCGTTGAAGGAGATCTATATACTGCAATAAGAGCCACATCATTACGTAATTTAACTATTAGGCAGTTTGCGTCAGCGAGTACTGGCTTTTCGATAGCGAGTTGTAACTCTAGTTTAGTGTACACTACAACTCCATCATTTTGGTTTGAGTTATCGGAAAAAGTGGAAACGAATCCCGGAATGGAGGGAAGGTTAGAACTTTTGCGTAACCAGCACTCTGACAAAACGATGACGTCAAACTGAACCCTTATTCGATGCAGCAGTAGAACGAGATTGTTAAAATTGGCAATGTTGCCGATGCTTCTTATGTTTACGTGGAAAATTTTTAGACCATAGTTTACGTTGTATAAAAATGAGTCAACTAGTTCAGGGGAACACTGGTATGATGCCGATGTTGCAATCTGCTCAATATCATCTAATAATTCGACGTTTTCATTCATAATGGAACGTAAGAATTAACAAATATTTTATAAAGGAATGATTATTTCGAATTTTGAATAAAACAATCCGAAAAGACTGATACTCCGTGAAACATAAACTTCCGTAATTATTAGTGCAAAATATGATGTATGTTAGTGTGTGTGCGTATAAGGAAAGTGTGCTTTTTAGGTAAGTGTGTGTCAGAGATAGTGTTTTAGTATTGGGTATTACAGTGTTAAAACTAATTACATTTATAATGCAAAGGTAGCTAAGTAAAAAATAAGATTGTTTAAAATGATTGAGAAATAACGAGTTTACATAATTATTAGGTACAAGCAAAACGACGCGCAAGCTGATAGATAGGCCAACATCTAGTCATTTAGTAAGGACAAGTCTTAGAACCAATCTTGCGTGCGGCGAGCAATGGGTAGCTCGCCGCCCAATAAGGACTAGGCCCGGGTCGACGACGGCGCGTTGTGTTCTACGCGCGCTTCAAAGACATGTCAGCAAAAATTGAAGGGGTCCGCCAGTGACGATGCCCAATTGATGAAAAAAAAATACCCACCCACGGGCCAACTACACGGCAACTGGCACGGGCAAGCGTAGCTTAACCTGATCGATCGACCCGTACGGTTGTTATTACGAGGTCGCAAGCGGGCTGGTGTGGAAAATAATATCATAATGGAAATATGGGCTATCATATGCGAAAACTAGTAGTTCCAGCCATATAGGTTGGAACTGTATCCGACAGTCGCACGAATTTATTCATTTAGAATTTAGGGTCAAGGAGACGCCCCGGGCGTCGGGAGTCGATTGCAGACTCCTGGCCACCGTAGGCACGGCAAGTCCGTGCCTACGGTGACCACGAGATATTTTGAAAAGAGTAACCGTAGCCCTGGCATTCAGGGTGGGTTTTAGTCAGATTTGATGATTGCTCAACTACAAAAAAAAGGTTCCAGGAATACAAACGTACAAACAAACAAATTTTAACTGTTTATAATACCTATTATTTTAGATGTATTGCGCAATATTAAAACGCAAACGCAAAAAGCGCGTTTCAACGGCAGGCGAGCTTCCTCGCTATCACTAAATCATGTTTTCACAAGATAAGCTTTCTACCACTATCTTACCTAATATCTATTAATTACGAGCACAATAAATCACAAATACCTGTTATCTCTAATAAAGCATCTGTGATCCACCTGTAAGATAAGTAGGCTGGTACCAACAAGACATCAGTATCTCCGATCTAAATCTCTTATTACGACCAATTATCAGTAGGTAATCGGCTTTATGGCGATATTATAAAAATCATCGTCAATCATCAATCAACTCAGCCTACCGCAGTCTAATACTGGACCTAGGTCATTCCCAGCCTACGTCACAACCCTGTCCTCCGTCTTCCGCATCCAGTCTGTCCCAGCCTCCACAATACTTTTAAAGCACTTAATACTTCCCATATTGCATCATTACACAGATGCACATGCCCTTTTAACTAACGAAATTACTTATACCGGATTGAAAATATTTATGTATTATTTATTTATTATTAGCTAAATTTTCAGTCCCACTGCAGGATTGATCATAAAAATCGAAATAAAATCATAAAACCATAAGGCTGACCATTGTGTATCGGAAGCGTCATGAGTATGGGATGTCAATTGGCAACGAAACTCAAGTGTGAAGTTGGTGCACTTCGACAGAGTCCAGCATGACATTCGTGCGAGTCGACGAGAGCACCACAGCGGGCGTGGCGCAGGTCTACCCACGGAGTAGAGATAGAAACAAGTGTCTAGAAACTGTCCAATGTTTAATTTGTCAATGTTATATACCTTAAATACATACTTCCCTATGTATTTATTATTCTAGCGTATGGCACTCGTGGGTTGCAGCTGGAAATCAGCGTCAGGTGGCACACCCTTTTTTTTCTGGATGGGAAATCATCAAATGACTTCTCCCGCTCTGGGCGGAGTGGGAAGGCGTGTCAGACTTTTACTGACTAAAACCCACCCGTGTTCCATCAGTTGCCCATGTGCCAGGGTCACGGTATCTCTTTCGAACAATCACGCGACCCCGGCAGGCATCGGTCCTAGCAGACCCCTTCAGCGCTGCTGACATCTCTTTGAGGCATGCGTGGAACACTACGCGCCATCGACCCGAGCTTGGTCCTTACCGGGCGGCGAGCTACCTATTGCTCGCCGCCCGCAAGCTCGCGCCTACGGTGGCCGGGAGTCCGCAATCGACTCCCGACGCCCGGGGCGTCTCCTCCTGCGGCGGCTAGGGACGTGAGGGCGCAGAGACTGCCACTCCCTCACGCGCCGCGCCTCCTCCTTCGCGAGCATTACTGCTTCGCAGAAGGAGGTGACGGCTTCCCATGCCCTCTCGCTCCGTACCATGGCTCGCACCAGAGCTGGACGCGAGAGGTCGCCGCCGCCGATCGCCTCCACGAAGACACGGCGGTGCTCCGCCCAGGCAGGGCACACCTCCACCGTGTGCTCCACCGTGTCCTCCAGACGATCCTCACATTGGAAACACCCGGGCGTAGGTGGCACACCTTGTGTGTTGTCATTTGACATTATGCCGAGCTGAGGCCCTTTTGGCATTATTATCATTGTTTTAGAATTATATTGTTTTTTTAGTTTTAAGGTTTTACTTTAAAATGATATAGTGCCAATAAACGCAATTTTCTTTCTTTCTTTTCTTTCTTTCTTTCTTAAAAATCAATCATGCTCTCCAGAATTTTCTGGAGCAATATACGTACTTCCGCAATACACATCTACACCCATTAAAATGTTCAACAGTAAAGAATCCAACTCCAATCGGCCTCTTGTCCCAACATGTATATTTTTGGTGTACAAAATTCAGTGCGGTTAGTGGTAGAGCTCTGGTGCGGTTCGATCAAGTACTGTTCAAATCAGTGCTCTGAGTGGAATACCTTAACAACAAAGTACCTACTTAATTAAGATCTTTAATTTACTGACGGACAACGTACAAACTATGCAGTTGGGTCTAGAAGCATATTTTTTTTGCACATGTTCCATGTATTACGAAACTGATCACTAAGGAATTATTAAAGAATTGAAATTGAACCTGTATAAATAAATAACAAGATGATTTTATCTTTATACAGTAATATGTAAATAGGCTACCCGCTACATCACCCGCTACCGCTTATCACGGCATCGCACCCCACATCCCGACTTGTTCCTGGGCACTCGCTCCACTGCAAAGAAAATTGTTCTACTTTCTAACAGTTGTTTCCAAATGACATTATTGATGGTTTAATCTTATTAATTTGTTAAATGAACCGTGTTTCATTTGGTTTAATGATGAGGTAAAGTGTTTATTTTTGTAATGAACAAAGTACATTTTTGGAATTTACGTAGCTTTCCAGGTAAATAAGTTACTGCATTACGCTGTAGAACTCCTATGATGGCTGAAAGTCTCTGTCCGTTTTTCAAATCTATACTTAGCTTAAACACAACCGGCCTATAATATTCCCATTGCCTGGAAGAGAGAGATTGTACTGTAATCTACCACGAGGACCCAGTGCGGGTTGGTGGATTGGTCATCAATATTTTTTCTACACCGTTTTGAGAGCAGTGGTGATGGAATATTATTATTTTCTTTATTTCGGTACTCAAAAGCGTTTCATATACTCGTAATATGCTAAAAAGTATGTGTATTGCAGTAATTTATGCCTATTGATATTGCCTTTAACGAAAACACCTGCCTGGGTTGGAACCAACGACCTACAACTCGTGAGTTGAGGCCGAGTGATTTAGAGATGTGAGGGATTGATTTATAGAGTCGTAGTCTACGACACATACTGATGGTTAAATTCTGGTCCAAACACAAAAAAAAATCCAAATCAGTTTATTTCTGGTCCAAACACAAATACTTGCATCGGCCCGCTATTTCATCGACCTGTAAAAAATATGTCCTAAAAGATTTTTACACTCATCTCAGTTTTTTTTTTTTTTTTTGTAGCCGTTTGTCTCATTGCTGGGCAAAGGCCCTACTCATTCACCTATCTCTGTCCAGAGTCCAATGATCAATCTTTATTAAAATCCAACTCATCTCGTCATCTCCACCTGGGCGTGCCGCGATGTCGTTTGGCATTCTCAGCCACTCGTCTCAGTTTTTGAGACTAACTCGTAAAAACAAACAATTTTCCTTCTTTACTATAGTATTTGAGCTGTAGTCATCGATATGATGAAATAGGAGATAATACATACATTTCATGAAAGACACCTTGAAGTCTGTACCTTTCCGTCAAATTATGAATAGAGTAGGACAACACCTCATGCTAAAATAATGGCATGGATATAAAAATTCACATTTTGTGCTCTTAAAAATATGATAGAAGATTCTATACGTACATAATTATTTTGCTTCTATTTGCGATACTTATAAATAGCTAAGTAACTGCGGTCAATTAAATACTTGGAAGTAGTGCTTACTTGAATCGCTGTTGGTCACCAAACCTTTTTTTGGTTTTGTGGTGGCAATCCTATGAATGTCCTCCGCCCAAGAGCTTCTACTGACTACAACCATATCATGTTTCCTCGCACACTTGCATGCGACTGGTGCCAGCCCGCCTCTGTGGGCTCTGTCTGCTTAAGCGAGGAGTCACTTAATAGGCCGAAAACCGTGATGGCCTAGCTTAGTTACTGCGAGTAACAGTGGAAAAATTCCAGAAAATTAAAAAGAGGCTATTTTTATTTAAATCGTGCATTATTTTAAACGCAAGAAGTTCTTAGAGCTTAATTTATTTTAAAAAGTGTCCACCATTGAAAATACGTCAATAAATTTTAGAGGATAAAAAAAAATAATCAGCTTATAATCATATTTATACCGAACAACCTTTTGACCCCTAATAACGTCACCAGCCCACAATACTCTTAATCCAAAATGCAATTACGATACAAAGACGTCCGTATACTGTAAGTAATACACACCTATATACAGCTAATAATCTTATACAGGCCAATGAAAGCTTATTACAGTTAATATCCTACTTTTATATAGCTATAATAGCGCTAATCGAGGTCATTTGCTGCGGTTCTCAATGTTGAAAGGAGTTTGAGTTGCCAAGTTGGATCGCAAGGGATTCTTGTGTTTTCCGGTGAATAAATAAAAGTATTGAATGATAAAGAGTCTTTGATTAACTTTATTTTGACTGGGTTTGGTGTCGTCAAGATTCTTTTAAGATCGGAACCAACACCGCCGTATTGCATTTTTATTAATTACGGTGCACCATGACGTACTCGTACATATACGTGTGTATATCCATGTATGGTAGAACAATTTTTCAACTATAAAGTTAAGTTTATCGTCATCACGTTGGCCCCGGCTGTCGCTGGAAACCAGCGTTTAGGCTTTGTCGCGCATAGGGTCGCTGCATTATGCTGAGCAATGGCCGTTTTGCGTGGATGTAATGCATGTTTTCTCCCAGCTTTTTTTAACTTTTTATTGTGTTAAGTCTTTTTCTGCGTCATGTTTGCCGCAAATGAACGTCTTTTTTCTTTTCTTGAGATAAACTCGTCCCAACTGTGGAACTCTTCATTTTGCGTGGTCTGAAATGCACTTAGCCGGTTTTTTTTTTTCAGCTGTTAATATCCAACTGTTGGGCAAAGACCTCCCTATTATTTTTCCACCTCTCTGTGTCCAAAGCTTCCAAGGACTAATCTTTATTAAAGGGGTCCAGCTCATCCTGCTATGAGCCGTGGCCAAAATATGAACAAACGATGCAATTTTAGGTTGTATAAACAGCGCCCCAGTCAACGGCATTTTAAGCGCCAAAAACGCAACTCAACTGGGTTTTCAATGTGAAATTTCTCAGTAGCAGCCCGGAGTCTTGATTTGTGCCCGGTTGATGGCAATAGGCTCGCTCCCTATTACATGGAACTTAAACATAACTGGCGAAATGTGGCTACACTAATAGGAGTACACCTCTGCCCAACCCTTCGGAGAAACAAGGCGTAAAGTTATGTTATTTTATATAAGTATATGAGTTGAACAGTGATACACAATGTATTTTGATGTTTTTGGTTATATTAAACGAAAATTATACTATATCTGTCTATTTCCCACATTAGGTATCTAGATTAAATATTTCGTCCTGACAGCCTGTAAAAAGGTTGAGAAACAGCCGCATTACACAAGCTGTGTTCGACACATTTCACGGAACGGACCCAGATGCTTTCCACCATTACATCCAACCCTTTCTGGGTTCAATTCTATTGTATCGTCCTACAAAATTACAGTTTTCATTGCGTATAATTTACGCTGGTCGAGGTGAATTAATTCTGGTCAATGTCGCTTGTAACACTGAAGTTTTTTAAGCTGTGACATTTGAATGAATGGCGGGTAAATTGGCGGCCATCATTTGTTTCTGAACATACAATGGTTGGCATTTTGTGACTTTTCTCTGTGGTTCTGACGAGCATTATTACTCTTTTATGGAAGGTATTGTTAGTTGTTCATGATGATGAATTAGGAGAAATCAGTCGGCGTAAATAGAATGAGGTTGTAAAATAAATTCACAAAAAATTAAGGCCGCTCCATCACAACGTAGAGAAAAGTGTTAACCGAAGTCAAATCATATAACCAGGTACTAGGTACCTACTACAAGCCCAAAGATGCTGCTATTAACTTAGCCCTCTACTGGGCTCATGTAATCGAAAAAAAACTGCCCAAGTGCGAGTCGGGCTTACACGAAGATTTAACGAGAACAACACATCTCCTGATTCAAGGCTCCCTTTAATTTTTAAATTTATATTATTATTTATTGTTGTAGCGGCAATAAAAATACACACTCTGTGAAAATTTTTATTGCCTACCTGTTACAGTTCATGAAGTATAGCCCACTGACAGACAGACGAACGGACAGCGGAGGCTTAGTAATAGGACCCCGTTGGCACCTTTTTGGAACAGAACCCTGAAAAGAGCACAGATTGCGAAAAGAAGAAGGTATACTACTAAAATAACTATTAAACATTCCATCCCAACATAGAGAAAGA
Organism: Aporophyla lueneburgensis; assembly: GCA_932294355.1. Lineage (NCBI taxonomy): Eukaryota > Metazoa > Arthropoda > Insecta > Lepidoptera > Noctuidae > Aporophyla > Aporophyla lueneburgensis. Next base: position 30,159,072 of record OW028737.1, on the reverse strand, counting down.
TTCCGACCAATTTGAATACAGCTATATGCGTATTAGTATACTATATTAGGATGTACTAAAAGAAAAATATAACAGGGGTTGTCGTATAAAGTTGAAATTTGGTAAGAAACTTACAGATGTTATGGAATGAGATTTAATTAGGTTAATGAACAGTTGGTATTTAATCAAACTAATTAAACTTTATTCAAAACAATCTATCAATATCTTACTAAACTTCAACTATATCCGACGACCATGGTCCAAAAATAAGTATCTTTTGGTGACCGTACATAGTACATTCTGTAATATGCTACAGAGTAAGGAAATGTGTTGAAATTGCTGACACATCACGTATTCTCTTTGTGCCTGTTATGCTGACTCTGCCTTGTAATTGGAAAATACGTAACACGTGTAAATGTTACACTGCGGCTGACAATAATAATATTTAAAGAAATATCGTTGAAATACCAATAGAAAAAAAACACCTACTATTAAAAATTTTTGTTTCATCTTTGTGTCAGATAAAGTGTAAATAACGAAGCCACCAATTATATCTGTGACTCAAGCATTTTATTACAAAAAAAATATAATAAACCGTGAAATTCTTTGGAGTTACAATAATTGGCAATTACTAATTTTGAGTTGGAATTGTCATCCAAGAAATTGGTTGAAAAAATATGTTTTCATTCATGATACCAGAATAACTTACAAAATATAACATTTTTAGTCCATAAAGCCAAAAAAAAATACGATTACTAATTATTTTTGCTATTTTGAAGCCTTCTCACTATTCTTTTTCTAATCTTTCTCGTTGTTTTAGTTTCAAAGATGACTGGTAATGTACTATATTCTGTTGTTGTAGTTGTTTTTTCCATATCAAACGTAGTTTCTATAGGTTTCTCCGTTGTGGTATTAATCGATTCAAATTCAAAGTCCCCTGTTATTCGCTTCATCATTTCCAAACTAGTATTATTCTGTATTTCTATCCTTTTAGATAGATTTGCGATCATATCACCAACGTGTTTCGAGTTATTTGTTATATCGTCTGAATATTTATTCTTGTCGACATTTTCATTGGTAAAATTCATTGATATGATATTTGTAGTCTCGTTATTCATCGAATGTTTAGTTGAATTGTCTTTAGGTTCGACATTCTTATCTTCAAGTTGGACAATTGTTCCATTGACTGTAGCTTTAGTCTCTACTGCAGTAACGGGTAAAGTCGTATTCTTATCAAAGCTGCTTTCAATTAAACTATCTATTAGTTTTTCTAACGAGAAAGCACTGTTTTCTGATTCAGATTTCCCTACTACATAAATCGCTTTGATATCAACGTCACTATTTGTATTGTTTGTTAATTCTCTTTTGGAGTATTTGGGTGGATAATTTGCTTCTTTTTCGGGGAACAAGGACATAAAGTACTTGGGGTTAGTTGTACTTTTTTGATCAGGTTTATTTTCACCTGATCTTTGGCCAACACCTAATCGGCGGTCGAACTTATTGAACGGCCATCTTGTGTTAGAAACGTCAGCATTTTCATTTTTCAAAACTTCTGACTTCATGTTCTTAACCTGTTCACCAAGGTTGTATTTCAATTCTACTTTTGGCATTTTCTTGTATTTGAAGAGAATCTTGTATCTATCTTTAAATGGATCTGGGCGCATATTCGATACCAAGGAATTTTCAGATTGTGTTGGTACTAAAAATAATGAATACACAGAATTTTTAATGATAAAAAAAGGAAAAAAAGTTATCAACAGTATATTTATCAACCAGTTGAGTGCTGTTTAAGCTTAAGTAAATATGTAAATCAATTGCCGTTCATTAATATTGTTAAAGCACAAACACGGCTTATCCGATTTGGTTATTTTACTGTTTTAGTCACTCTAATACATTGGTAGTTGGATAAAAAAGAACCCAAAGAAACCACACCTAAAATTGCATTTTCTATGAAAATATTATATGAATTACAGTCGGGTCAGTTATTCATATATACAGGTTAGTAGGAAGATCGACGCGCAACCTGTTCATGGTAACTAGTTTTACGTACTGAACTCACAACATTGAATTTTTTTACGGTTGAAAGACAAAGCTGTTCTAAACATTTTGACCTCGTAGGTATTGACACACTTATCTATGAAAGAGCTGTTCTTTCTTCTGATAACTGACGAAAAATATCTAGGCGGCAATAGTATCATGTGCAGAATATGGGTGCAGTTTGCGTTTTGATGTCCCTGTAACACTATAAATATTATTGAATACTCAGGATGTATGACAGAGTGAGTCCGTGAGAACAAGGAAAATGATCCAGTCTCAACTTGCAAAAGTGTTAAAAATAATAACAATACACATTGTATTGTACAGGAAACAGGCAAAAATAGTTGTACAATAAACTCACTTGATGCAGCTATTGGTACATTATCATCAATGTAATTCTTCGTCAGGAAATCATTCATGAAATCATTTGCCTCATCAATAAAGAAGATAGGTTTAGGATTCTCACTCATCGTGGTCACGGAAAGTGGCACTGCATCTGCCTTCTTATTCTTCTCCGCTCTTTTTAAGCACCCATTGGGATAGCAGTATGTTGGTTGATCAGGGCACATTTGAACGCATACACAGACTGGCGGCGTGTTGTGAAACTCTGTGAAGATTATGTTAAAGAAATGTTCTATCAGCGATGACTTAGCTGATGTGTCGCATATCGTTTTCGATCCTTTTCGGCCCGATCCAATTGTAAGGAGTTGACTGTGGGTATCTAAAACAAAGAATTACCGAACAATGTAAAACATAATTTTTATTTTTTTATTCCTCTATTATATTTAGGTGAAAAAGTATCAAAATCAACTCAGCCTATAGCAATCCACTGCTGGACATAGGCCTCCCAGCCCCCCAGCTAGATGGACCGACGACCTCAAAAAGGTGGCTGGGACAGACTGGATGCGGAAAGCGGAGGACAGGATGTTGTGGCGCAGCATGGGAAAAAGTATATAAAAACATATTTTTATCCTAACTTAACTAAAACTATTTACAAATTAAAATATAGCGTCGATAAATTCATTCGCATTGCTATCGATTTGTAATGTTCTAATTGTTCATTTGAATCATAGATTGCTTCCGTAACCTAAACATAAAGATGAAAACTCTTATGTTTCCTAAATTAAATTGCATGGGTGTTCCATGAAAAAATACTGAGTGGTAGCAAAAATTGATACAGCAGTAATCCCGACAAACTCTTTCACAGGAATCTCTAGACCCAACACTTAATTTAACAGTAATATTTTCAAACAAAGAAAATAAACATATCAAACATATTGTGGCATATATTTCAAGCTGTGCTGAACATGCCAAAAAAGAAAAAACAACACTGCTAGTTGGCACGGATCTGGTCACATTTCTTTAGGCTATATTTAATGGCGAAGCAAAGAACTTGGCTTGGGTTGGCCCCTCGTAATTTACTTGTAATACTACGTCTTATTTTGTGTTCAACTTTATTTGGTACGGTCAGTTAGTAGTTAGGTGACCGAGTTTTGTATTTATTTTGGTCCTGTCTTTCTAGCGTCTCAAAAAAGGAATATTTTTTTTAGGGATTTACTGTTTCTGTTGTTATTTAATATTTTCTTCTTGCAGCAACAGTTCATGATTTTCCTTTTCAAAAACCATCTGTCTTTATCAATTTAAAAATTACAACGCACCATCAAAATTGGTGGTCTTCGTGTCATCTATAATTGCTAAATATTTATTTTAATTAATTGATAAGTTGCCAGTGTTGCCACCTAATCCAACACCGCTAAAGCAGGCCCTATCAATACAGCCACTAAAAGTAAGCTTTAGTAAATAAATAATAATAAAAGTGTAGTTTCATCATAGCTCCAATTACCTTAAACTAAATATCTACGAGTTCCATGATATATATAAACAAAACATAAACATACTCACATTTGACCACTCCAAACACAAACACTATTAAAAATGTCTTCCTCATTTTTGTGAGATCTTCCACCTACAGAGTTTTTTGTCAAACTAACTGACGTATACACGACAACTGTGGGAACTCGTTGGTCAAATAACAACGGCTTAGCATCAACAAACAACAATGTCCTGTTACAAATGAAAGATCTGGTGAAATGATGTTTCACAAACTTGTAAATGTCAATAAATAATAATGTTTTCAGTTCACTGCGTAGTTTCGTGTTATTGCTGCGAATATATTGCCTAGAACGTTTACCTTGCCACGTCCTCAGTTGGGATTTATAAAGAATCATAATGTACAAGTCGTAAACCCAATGAGATTTTTCCATCGCCAAATTCTTAGGAGCCATAGGGCTGATATAACCAGGGACCGTACAACCCCGAATATAAGTTAATTCTTTCGAAAGTGTTACACATTTTACGCCTACAGTAACGGAAGATGTTACCTCTTGGTCGTGGTAGCCCGTTCATAACACTAACGTTAGGGTAACCCTATCAATAAGTTAACTAGTACTAGATGTTACCGTCTCTTGTATGATTTCCAATTGAAGAAGATAACCCTTTGAAAGGGTTTGTTGGGGTAATCAAAGGGTTTTAAATCAAATCATTTTAAATTACGTTGGAGTGGACGAATATGTATTGACCTTGGAAGTTTGACATCAAATAGAATCTTTCATTAGTGTTTCTTACTCAGTTTGATAGGGCGGTGCTTTCTTTTTTAAGTTTTAAATAACGTCTGAATATTGAAAATGAACAAAGGTAAGTAAGTGTATTTTAATTTAGTATCACATATAATAAAACTGTAAATAACCTGTGTGTGTACCTATATCCTACTAATATTATAAATGTGAAAGTGTGGATGTTTGGATGTTTGTTACTCAATCACGCAAAAATTGCTGAACGGATTTGGATGAAATTGTTCACACAGATAGTTTATCACTTGGATTACCACATAGGATACTTTTTATCCCGGTAATCTGATCCCATGGGATAATTACCCAACTTCACGCGGGCGAAGCCACTGGCAGAAGCTAGTTGAATATATTTTAAACTTTTAATGAGGGTGTAATATGTATGTAATCAATATAGATACTAAATCACCAATTTTTAAACATTTTGACTGGCTTTGCAAGAAATTACGAAAAGAATGGGTTCCATTGAACATGTAACTCCTCTTGCTATTGCAAACATTTTAGACCATCGATTTAAAAAAAATCACTATAGCTATGCAATAGCTTGTCGCAATGCAGTTTCAAAAATCAAAGACTTAATGAAGATTAATTTGCGTCAAAATGAAGAAATCGAGTCAGACTCAGATAAGTCTGATAAAAGTGAAGAGATATTTTTACTGTGGAGTGATCATTACAAACTGGTACATTACAATTGGAAGAGTAATAAATCTGTGAACTTTCTGTTTACTTGACAAGTCTTGTTGAATGAAAGACTTAACGACAATCCTCTGGAAATTTGGAAAGATTACGAAATACAGTTTCCAACATTGCATAAAATTGCCTTTAAATATCTAACAATGGTGGGCACAACAGTTCCATCTGAAAGACTGTTTTCGCAAGCGGCGCAGACAATGACTTAACAAAGAAACAGATTGAAGGGTAAAAGATTGGGTAAACTTTTGTTTTTACAAAGTATAGATAAAAAGTATTGGGGTATTTAATAAAAATAAATGTAAACCTAATAAAGTTTTTTTTTTTTAATAGATGCTTGTTTTTATTTCTAAACCAAATAGACTTTGTTTCATGAAAGAAGTCCCGCGGCGAGTAGTGTACTAAAAGGTAAAAATCAACATTGGATGGAAGTATTAGCAGACTATTAAAGTAGGAAATCAATTAAATATGTATTAATTGTATCTTAATCTGATATTGTTTCTATAAAAAGAGGTAAGATAGAAATAATATTCATCATCATCATTTCAGCCGAAAGACGTCCACTGCTGGACATAGGCCTCCCCCAAGAAACGCCACTTCTATCCGTTCTGTGCTTCTCGCATCCAACATATTCCTGCGGCGTTCACCAGGTCATTGGCCCATCTTGTGGGAGGTCTTCCAACGCTACGTCTTTCAGTACGCGGTCGCCACTCCAGAACCTTCCGACCCCATCGGCCATCTGTTCTGCGAACAATGTGCCCTGCCCACTGCCACTTAAGTTTGGCAATTCTTCGGGCTATGTCAGTAACCTTGGTTTTCCTACGGATCTCATCATCTCTGGTTCGATCACGTAGGGAAACTCCAAGTATAGCCCTCTCCATTGCTCTTTGGGTGACTTTAAGAGTTCTTATGAGGCCCATTGTGAGCGACCACGTCTCAGTTCCATATGTCATCACTGGCAACACACACTCGTCAAAGACTTTTATCTTGAGACACTGCGGTAAATGGGACGAGAAGATACTGCGTAGCTTCCCGAACGCTGCCCAGCCGAGTCGGATTCGACGATTGACCTCTTTCTCGAAGTTGGACCTACCTAACTGGACAGTCTGTCCTAGGTACATATTCGTCTACAACTTCGAGTGTAGCGCCTCCGATCTTCATTAGAATGGGTATCACATGAGCATTGGCCATGACTTTTGTCTTGTCCATGTTCATCCTAAGACCCACTCTTTCGGAAGCTCTACTGAGGTCATCGAGCATTGTACTGAGGCCCTCCATAGTCTCATCCATGACTACGATATCGTCGGCAAATCCAAGGTGAGTGATGTACTCGCCATTGATGTTGATGCTAGCCACTTTCCAGTCCAGAACCTTGAAGACATCCTCCAGTGCAGCGGTGAACAGTTTCGGAGAGATGACGTCTCCCTGTCTCTCCCCTCGCTGCAGGATAGGTTTCGAGGCTCTGTCCTGGAGCCGGACTGACATGGTGGCGTTTTCATACAAACACTCTTGAAAACAGCTTATAGGCATGGCTCAGAAGTGAGATGGGCCTATAATTCTTAAGTAGGGTATTGTCACCCTTCTTAAAAAAAGTACCACCACACCTCTGTTCCATGCCTGTGGCGTTTTGTCCTCGAGTATGACGGAATCAAACAGTCTCTGAAGGGCCTTTAGAACCGGTTTTCCGCCGGCCTTCAGGAGCTCGGCCGTAATTCCGTCATCACCCGGCGCATTGTTATTTTAAAGCTGCTTCAGAGCCATCCTAATCTCGTACAAGCTGACGTCCGGGATATCTTCAGTGTAGTGTCGAGTCAATCTAGCTCTCGGGTCGTTAGCCAGATTCATAACGGGGTTTCTGGTTGACGTGTATAACTTTCCATAGAACTTCTCGATCTCTCCTAACAGCTCAGGTTTGGTGGACATGACTATGTCATCGTCGGTCTTCAGTTTCGCAAGCTGACTCTACCCAATAGACAGATCTCTTGAGAAGACTTTGGAGCCCTTGTTCCGCTCTATCGCGTCTTTTATACATTCCGTATTAAACCGGTGAAGGTCGCTTTTCAAAGACTTAGAGATCCGTCTATTGAGCTGCCGGTACTCGAGTGCAGCTTCTGAAGACTGCAGGATCATTACGCACCTCTGTTCCATGAGCTGTAAGGTTGGATCTGAGTTTCTTTTTTCTATTAGTACGGCGGGTCTTGAAGAACTTAGACCCTACCGTATGGACGAACCCATCATTATAATCGTCCACGGAGCTCCGTGGACGATTATAATAATGGGTTCGTGTAGGGAGCTCCCTAGGCACTCAAAACGATTCTGGAGTTCGAGCTGATAGCTCTCGGGGTTCTGAAGTTGGATCGGTGCTGGACAGAGCGTTGACTTAATCAGCCGACATCTTTCCAGCTTGATATTGATATTCAATGTGCCTCTTACCATGCCATGATCACTCACGGTTTTCGCCGCGTTGATCACAGAGACATCATTGAATATTTGCTTCTTCGTCGACATAATGAAGTCAATCTCATTTTTAGTTACACCATCAGGGCTCTGCCAGGTCCACCTTGTGTGTTCACGCTTTTTGAAGAAGGAGTTCATCATAAAGAGGCCCTCCTTTTCCATAAAACTGGCCAGTAGGTGACCCCGGTGATTTCGTCGTCCAACTCCAAATTACCCCACTGCGAGTGGCTCATCGCCGTCTCGTTTGCCCAATTTCGCGTTGAAGTCCCTCATGACAATAGTGAAATGAGTTTTGGAACTATGCATGGCTCTGGAAATATCCTCATACATAGTCTCCACCTCATCGTCGGGGTGTGACGAGGTCGGGGCGTACACCTGTATGACCTTCAGCGAATACCTTGCGGATATTCTAAGTATAAGGTGTAAGAATTAAAGTGTAAGTATAGGATGAACACTATACACCCTGGTCGACACACTCTCGATTTTCACAACGTTGCTCACAAGGGACTTATGGACGATAAACCCGACACCACCTTGGGACTGCTGTTTGCCCTCCCGGAAATAGAGCAGGTTTCCGGAATTTGGGATTATCGAGTCCTCCCCCTGTCTTTGGACTTCAGATAACCCTACTATGCCCCATCGTAACCTGCTCAATTCTTCCTCAATTTCAGCGATCTTCTCGTCGGTCCGGAGTGTGCGCGTGTTGTAGGTTGCCAGGTGCAGTTGTCGGTGATTTTGGTAGCCGGATCTCTTCCGGGGATTGTTAGCACCCCTTGCCTCACCGTGGCATTGACCGCTACCATAACCAAGGGTAGGTGGGCTGCCGGGCACTAGGGGCCGTTTGTTGTTTGTGCTTGTCATTATTTTGGGGGGGGGATTGCCATAATCGCCACGCTTGGCAGGCGAGTTGGCGATCGCAGTATGGTGCTGATAAAATGCATAGAGAAAGCTGCTGCCCATTCTGTAGTTAGTCCCTTAGTCGCCTCTTACGACACCCACGGGAGGAAATGGGATGATGCTATTCTTTACGTCCGGCACCACACGGTACAGAAGAAAAAATATTAAAAATCAAGTAATTTTATTTTGCGACGCTAGCGCCATTAAATACCCACGGGACTTTTTTCATGAAACAGAGTCTACATAATATCTAACTTAGGGGCCATCCATAAATTACGTCACACGAATTTCATGATTTTTGACCCCCTCCCCCGTCCTTGTCACAGCTGGTCACATTTGTGAGACCCCCCCCCCCCTCCCTAGTGTGACGTTACAAATTTTATAATTTTACGTCTAGAAATAATTATTGAATTAAAACAGCAATTCCGAAATTTAAATGTTATTGAAGTGAAAACTTCTTTAGCGGCGTTGTTTGTTCCGCCACTTCTTCTTCCCAGCTAAAGCACTAGGAAGTGTCGAAGGGCGGGCGTTTTGGGGGGTCTGTCTTGTGTAACTTTGACGTTCAAAAAGTGCTGACTCTCAGCCTAGTTTGAATAAATGACTTTTGATTTTGATTTTTGCACTTTTTTTGTAATGGGTAAAAAATGTTAAACTCGCGTCAGGACACGTGACCTGATCGAAAATTCGTAAGACGGACGGAGAGTGATTTTTCTGAGAGATACACTTTTCAATGTAATATAAATTGTCATGTTTGTGTACGATAGCGCAATAAATAAATAATGTATTCTACCACATAAATGATAGTACTTTTATATTGATAATTAAAGCAATTCGTGCAAAATTATTCCCTAACCATTCCAAAATATCAAAAATGCACAACGTTAATATTCAAGTTTTCACTTCTGCCGGCACTCCCGGAGTGCAACCCGTCGTTTTTGTTTTTAATAAAATGAACATCAAATCAAACACTGCAAGAAATTATCAAAACAAAAACGATTAATTATATTAATTACAGATCAAACTTAATCATCTTGAGACCATATAGGTAGGCATATGCATGGCATAGCAGCCACTTCGTTCTCGATTGGGTTGTTAATGTCAGGAATATTCGTTGTGTCCACATCTTTCTCATCGAACCATACGGCATCATCGTCATCATCCAAACAAAGAATTTCTCTGGTACGTCTAGCAGAAATTCTTTGAGGACGAATCTTCACGATGGGCAAAACTTGTTGTTTCTTATGTATTTGCTTAGTTTGATTAGTAGCCTTTATGATGCAAAATATAGACCACAAATGCCACATGATCGCTTAAACAAGTATGCCTCGACACTGGGGCAATAGCTATCATACGAATATGTGTTTTACTTAACACTTAGATTAAAATTGATTTTGAAATGTGACGTCACGAAATTTAGGACCCCTCCCACCCCCTTGTCACACAATATCACACTTTGTTGACTCCTCCACTAACCTCCTCCCTTAACGTGTGACGTATTTTATGGATGGCCCCTTATAGAAAAACAATCGATGTATAGTAAACATCGATGTATTTTTTGATATATCGTTATTACATCGATGCCACTATCCGATGCATTAAATCGAGAAAAACATCGATGATTTTTTTTTATGTCCACCACTAATCATGAGACGAGATGATCGACTGACATTTATGATTACATAAAAATGACAAGTTTAAACATGAAACAATCCCGACTATTCCGGAAAAAAAATACATTGAACTTTAAAATCACTTCAATAATAACTATAATCGTATGTGTACGGAGTGCTATTGCCTAGACTGCGTGTTGCGCCTTGACGCATACCCGCCGAATGCATGCAGTTTAGTACTTTAAAGTAAAGTCACGAGAGATAAAATTACAATACTTGTAGTTCAAATGGATAACACTGTTAAAGTCGTTGAAGGGGTAACCCGTTCAAAAGGGTTTACCATTAAAAAGTATAACCCACCAAGAATGGGTTTTTGAACGTACAGGTAATCAAATCGAAAGGGTTAGGAAGAGATAATCCATTGATAAGGGTATTCGTAAAATAGTGTAACAAATATGAAATGGTTTTTAAAACAACACTTTTTCGAAACCCTATCAAAAACCCTTTCAACGGGTAACCAAAATGGTCCCTGGATATAACTAACCGTGAGAATTGGTAGCTTTCAACTATTCTAACTTTTAAAAGACAAAAATTCCTTAAAATTACATCATTTAAATTAAGAATATTCAAAACAAAAATCTAAGTGCATACTTTCCAAATATTATATAAGAAATTTTTATTCTAAATTCCATGTTTTCTATACCCAGCGGCTTAGGCTGTGTGTGTTGTCTGTCAGTAAAACATTTTTTTATTTACTTGAATTGGTAGATTCATGTGGCATAAAACATTACATCATGGTCATAAAGCGGGGTTAAACCCCGTTTCAACAAAGGATTGCTCAATCTAATTTTAAGTGTAAAGACCTAAAATAAGATTGAGCAAAAACTTGATCGACCTCTCAATCGAGTTCGCTTGATAACTGGTATTGCACAATATATTTGAACAGCCAGAATAAGCCTTAGCCAGTTTTTAACTGATTTATTGAAATTCCTGAGAAAAGTATAACAAAATCTTAAGCTTAATATACATTTTTGTTGCAAACAGTTCCATCAGCCAACAATAACAAAATCATTTTAAAAAACTGGCACTGGTAGTTACTGTACTTACAGCTGCTTCTAGTTAAACTGGAAGTCAACTCCAACATAGTTGGAAAAAGACTGATGAGTTTAAAAACAGGAAAACTTGTATGTGAATCCTGCCAGGGTCAGCAATTGTATGTTTAGAATAGTATCCCCCTTCAGAAAGTTTTGATTAAACGCTTAAGTACCTACATGATCGTTAGATTGGAGACAATTAACCTGGAGGAATGAATACATAATACAAAATGAGAAACTTGCACTAGTATGCAATTACCAAACATTTGACAAACATTAGATTGCGTAAGAAATCAATTATATAACAACAGTATAGTCTCCAAGTTTGCCATCGAATCCTCGCGATCTTAATGCGTCAATCCAATAGACAAGTTCAGACTTGCTTTCAAGCATGCTCCCCTCCATTGCTGCCTAACACCGTTGCTAGTTGCCACGAAAAAAAAGTACCAACATGCGATTAATAGCCTTATGTTTACAACTCTAAACTAAAAATGCCTAAAATCGTGATCGATTCTAGTCACAACAATGATGAAGCACTAATAGAATGCATGATAAAAACATAGTAGATAAACATGCTGGATGATAATATTATTACGTTAATTATATCAGTTGTAAATAGTGGCTGTATATAAATAGAAGCTCGGTTGACTCTCAATCAGTTTCTTCTTGAACTTGAACTAGAGGACATCTTCCAAAATGTTGCTCACAGTGCTACTAGTTTTTGTCGTTTTATTATTGACCTACTTATATTTGAAAGGCAGATACAATGAGTACTATTGGAAGAAACGTGGCGTACCTTTTTACGAGAAAAATAAGACATTTGGACCTTTGTGGCAATTCGCTACAGAAAAACGAGCATTCTTTCAAGTTTTGAACGACATCTACTGGCAATATGAAAAGGAGCCAGTCGTCGGGTTTGGCTCGTTCGACGATCTTGGTCTGTACGTGAAGGATCCCACCAACATCCAGCACATCACAGCAGGTGACTTCCAATCCTTTAACCATAGAGGAGCTCCGTATGTAGAAGAGGATCTTTTGGCGAACAATGTTCTTCTGATGCATGGCCCGAAATGGAAGCTGATTAGGCAAAAATTAACTCCAATTTTCACTACTGCAAAACTGAAAAATATGTTCTACATTATTGACAAAAGCTCACAAGATTTTGTGGCATTCTTCAAGCAGAATCCAGAAAGGTTGAAGGGAAATACCTACGAAAACTTGAGCCATTTCTGTACTGCTTCTATCGCAGCTGCTGTATTTGGAATCGTGACCAAATCAACTTTTGATTCTCCATTCCGTGAAATGGCGAGACAGGCATTGATTCCTACTTTCTGGACTAATCTCAGATTTGCGATAAGTAGTGTTAGTGATACTGTCTTCAAAGCTTTAAAACTGAAGTTGTTCGCCGGACAAGAGAAGTTTTTCGTTGGAGCCATAAAACAAGTCATCAAACAACGTGTACAAGACAACGTAAAGAGACACGACTTCGTAGACATGTGTGTTGATCTTCAAAAGAATGGAACCATGGTAGACAATGACACTGAAATGAGGTTAGAGCCGACAGATGAACTCTTGGCTGCTCAAGCTTTCTTCTTTTTCATAGCTGGTATTGACCCCACCGCCGCTGGAATGTTTGGAGCGTTAATGGAACTGGGAAGAAACCCTGATGTCTTGAAAAGAGTACACGAAGATGTCGACGCGCTTTTTGAGAAATACAACGGTCAACTGACCTATGATTCTATAGCTGAAATGAAATATTTGGACAACGTTTTGAACGAAAGTCTTCGGCTATATCCTCCGATTGCTTTCTTAACGAGACAGTGTGTCCAAGATTCTGTGTTGCCCGTAGGTGATGTACCCGTTGAGAAAGGTGTGAAAATATTTACACCTATTTGGGAGCTGCATCATGACCCTAAATATTTCCCTGAGCCCGAAAAATTTGATCCTGATCGGTTTGCAAGGGACGAAGTGAGTGACATGGCGTACATGCCATTTGGTAAAGGCAATAGATATTGCATTGGAGCCAGATATGCTCGCATCCAGCTTTTAACTTGTATTATCCATCTGCTGAGAAACTTTACAGTGCGAACATACATGCAGAAAGGAGGCTTACAGTATAAGAAGGAGCAGTTTCAAGTAAGATTAGAAAACGTTGACATTGAGTTTATTCCTAGGAACCTGTGATAGTGACATTCCAAAGTTAAAGTGTTTATGAGACAGACAATTATTATGTGAGTTTTATAAATTGTGACATTAAAAATAGTTAAGGAAGGATTGATGAGGCCGTAGTCTAGATTTAGCTCTTTAGAATGAAGCACTGCTTTGTGATATTAATGAACTTTAAAAATTAACAGTTGTAGCACTTTATTTATTAACGTTGAATAGTTGAAAATTATATAATTTTATTCTAATATTTATTATATATCAAATTTAATTTAAGTCATCAAAATGTTTTTTATACTACAAAAAAATTATTTATTGAATACGTGGAACCTTATTCTAATACTAAATTTTTCAGTTATCTCGTTTCTTAGATTAAGAAACTTGATTAATAAACGTTAAGACAAACAGATATTGTTTATATTTTCACTTTAATTTTGTGTATCACCCTGAATTATCGTCTAATCACGCTTCATAACACATTATTTCACCCCAGAAGCACTCACTGCTGGTCCTGGTTTCTTTGTCCTAAACCAACCGTCGGTCGGCCGTCTCCTATTCTAACTAGAGTTCCTGTCCAACTCCATTTCAATCGCACTAAGGAAGCCGTTGAAGGTCTTCCAGCGAATAAAAGCAGATCATCTACAAACCGACAACAAGTACGACAAGTACCGTACGATAAGTGGTATAAACATCAATAGTAGACACTATTGATGTTATTGATTTTGACCAGTAGTACTTCCAGAGTGGCAGTGAACATTTAAGGCGAAACGATGCCTCCTTGGTGTAATGAGTTTTTGGTTCTAGGACATTCTTATTTCCTTACGACTTTTTCCTTCACCATTTTGAGAGAGAGCAGTGGTAATGAAATATTTTACGCAAAGTAAAGTGCCTAGGGGTTCGATCCAATTCTATTAATTGCCGTGAAAATCGACGCGAGCCTGTACTCATTTTGTACCTACTGATCTATTTACGTAATCTACAAATATTTTATCTACTTACTATCTATTTATAAAATGTTGTATAGCTATCTTAATAATACTGATAAAGATTTTAAGAGCAGCTTTTGAAATACCGTCCTTAGAACGATCGTGCACTATTTAGAAAGGGAAAATAAATTGACTATTCAGAACATGTTTTTACTTTGAGTGAACTAATAAATATGGCTTTCTTGTTAGTCTATTGGTCATACTTGTGACTGCTGAACCAATTCTGTGTTCGATACTGAAATCGGGCAAAGTTTTACTGGTTTAGTAGGAAATTATCAGTAGAAGTGATGAGTGCCTGATTAATGGCGTTAGGGGCTCTATATACCGTATACCGTGGCCTGGCATATAGGCAACTAAAGGAACACGGGTGGGTTTTAGTCAGTAAAAGTCTGACACGCCCTTCCACTCAGCCCAGAGCGGGAGACGTCATTTGATGATTTCACATTCACAAAAGTGACTTCGCTGGTTTAAAAATAGGTTAGACTATCTATTTTTAAACCAGCGAAGTCACTACAGGTATTTGCTTAGCGAATATTTATTTATAATAGGTGGTCTAGTAGGCATAAAATGATCTTATTATGTAATGGACCTACAGCAACAATGTTTGCCGTGTTGCAAGGAGTCAGGCATTTAAAAAAAAACATTCTGCACGAACAAAACGCTCATTTTGTAAAATACAATAAATTGGTACAAAGAAAATGCATATTTACAAAGCAGCCCCTTATTCAAGTAAAAAAAGTTTTCACTTTCACCTCTGTCGACACTTGCGGAATATACAGGCGTGATAATAAATAAACATAATCAAAACTTCACTTATCACCCACGTGTGATTCCGATCCAGCGAGACGATGATTAATTGATAAGCTATCGTTACCACGTACTATGAGTATATTTTTATCTTATGGCGATTTGGAGAGCTGTTGCGTGTTTATTGTTGAAATTGTAGAGGATGAAGATGCTGTTATAACTCATAAGTCTAGTAAGTTCATTTGAAGGATCAGATCAGAAACGCTCGCCATGCTTATTGAAGGACCGATGGTCATCGGAGCAGACGAGTCCTGAAGTGGACCGCGTATCGCCAAGCGTAACTAGATGGACCGACGGGCTAAAGAAAGTGGCTGGGACAGACTGGATGTGGAAGATTGGAGGCAGGGTTTTATGGCTCAGCCTGAGAGAGGTCACATAGTTTTGTAGCTTAGCTTTCATATCTTCGCAGCATAGCTGCCTCGCAAGTCTTTGGTGGAAAAGCAACCTTACGTAAGAGAGCCCAATTTATTCATTTACTTGATTAACCTCTAAGTCCCTGAGATACCACATTTGGTATCGACACAATGGTTTTTTAATTGTGTCTGTAATTACGGTAATTGACTGGTTAATAATGTTTACATTTTATCGAAATGTTTTAGAGTATAAACTAAAACAACAAAAACACATAACTTAATGATATTAAAAAAAAATCTGCTATATTACCATAGACTGTTATCCCGAAGACACGAAGGATTATTTATGTATTCCTGAAACACAGAAAACTAAATAATTAAGATCATTTTGTATTTATATTTTTTTTAAATTATTACAGAACTAGTTAAACTTGATCGATACATTCAACAAACTTAGAAGTTCAAGGTTGCACGTAAATAACGGTATATGTCCAAATAAGGTGTCTGTCCATAACTGGTGCGGGAGGAGGGGACATTAGTTGAAAGCAAGTCTGAACGTGTCCACTTCGAGTGTTTTGTCTGACGACCGAACCATTGATGCGATAAAAACTATTTGATAATAGATCATTCATATATGTATCCATGATAAAAACAATATAAAAGTTTGGCAAAAATTAGTTTACCTGCATCATAATTATGTTATCATATTTATCATCATCAACAGCCTATAACGTTCCCACTGCTGGACTGCTGGGACACAGACCTCCTCTCTATCAGAGGGAGTGGGAATATTCCAACACGCGAGCCCAGTACGGGTTGGTAGATGTCACATATCTTAATTTTTTTTATTCTCAGACGTGCGCTTTCTTCACGATGTTCTCTTTCACCGTTTTGAGAGTAGCAGTGGTGATTTAACTATTAACACAAAGCGCCTGCCTGTGTTCGAACCCACGACCTCGAAAATCCGGGCTGATACCACTAGGCCACCACTACTCTGAGCTCTGAATCACGGAGAATTATCATTTTAATTTCAATTTTCATCCATTAAATTGTTAATTAATCATTAATTTTCCATATAGTGTATCAAATATCAAAGCAGTGACATTTCTTTACGACTGTGACGTTCTCACTCTTTATTTTCACAGATAATTTTCTCATGTATCTTCATGGAGAATCATGAGCGCTGGCAAATTTAAATATTTTCAGGGGATTGAATCTTCATTTCCATAAATAGAGCTCGAACATTTTTGCGTTTCGACAGGTTTTATTTTATTGATGCAGAAAGAAGTTCACCTGTGTTGATTTATATAAAAACCTTAAGAATTAAGATAAAGTAGGATGCAAGAGCGAGCAAAGCAAGCTCCATAATAATAGGCCCCTGTTTAGGATCAATTCGATTTTCGGAATTCGGTACTTTGTTAAGAAATGTACAAAAAGCTTTAGAATTGAGAGATTACAAAATACCTCGCGAGGACCTAGTTTCCTTGCTTGAATTGTAGTTAGGGAGCTGGCGAGCAAAATTTCGATATGATCAGCACACAAGGCAGACGTTATTAATAGGGATAATTATACCCTAAGAAACATCAAGGACCTCGTCTGCCACTATGGTGGCGCTGCATTGTAAATTTACAGCGTTTCAAAAATATTAAAAAAAAGGTATACTATATTATGCGCACACGTCTGCCTCTGGGGCTGATGATCACAGTCATCCTGGAAACACAAAGAATCGAAAAGGCAGACATCCAGGGCTCTGACTTTTGTAGTATTCAATTTTTTAATTTATTTTTATGATTTAAAAAACTGTATATGAAGTGCACACTTGGCAGATTTGAATTGTTCGATTAAAAACAATGAGAAGAACCACGGAAAAATAGTCTGCCAACATGTTGCCTCTACGTTGTCTATTGACAGTGCTCCAAAAATGTTTAAAAAAAAGGTGTGCTATATTATACGCACACGTCTGCCTCTTGGACTGATGTTTGAATTCCTTATGAAAATCAATGAAAAAAATAATCAAATGGTCTGCCTTTGGAATATCAGAGGTCTGAACGTCTGCGTTCAGACCTCTGATATTCCAAAGGCAGACCATTTGATAATTTTTCCAAACCAACGCGACGCTCGCGCCAAATCAAGCAGGTATAAAATATAAATAAATCTCGGATACCAGCGATGACGACGCTTGCTAAATATTATGGTTGTTTTTTTTAATTTTTCATTGAAAAAAAAAAGAAATAAATGGAGTCTTGGTTCAAAATCTACGTATTTTACACAAATAAAACGTGATTAAAAAAAGTTAAAGACTGTTCCTATGCAGATCCTAATCCTATTCAGATTACATTCAAGCATGCAATTTAAAAAAAAATACTTTCTGATTAAAGTTCCAAGCGCATTTCGTTTCTGGTTGACATTGAGAAAAAATAGGATTGCATAGATTTCAGCTCCTGAAGTTTAATCGTTACCGTGAGTTTAGAGGATAATATTAAACAAAATTATAAGAATAAAACTATAAATAATAACAATAATCCCATGCAATACTCGCTGTCCCTTGATTCCGTAAATTTCAAACAGTTATACAGCTGAAAATCAATGAGCAAAGTGTCTGCCACATGTTTTTTCGAATCCACAGAGTCATATTGAATCGAATGGGCGCAATGAGAACCGCGTGCAATTGACTTAGTAGAGCTTTTTTTTAACATTTTTACAACTCCGTCGCATGATAATGCAGAGTCCTGAAGTCTGCCTCTTCGATTTTCTTCGTTTCCAAGATGATTGTGACCATATACTCCAGAGTCATACATGTGCAAATGATTTAATACCCCAATTTTTTTAAGCAACTTCAATCCGCTGTAACGCGAAAACGCAGCGACATAGAACCTTAATTGATTAGACCAAATCGATTCGTAATGATTTAAACTGCAATCCACCTCGACGTGAAACGTGTGCAAATCATACATACCCAAATGCTCGCCACCTCCCTAACTATTGGTTATGTTCTGTATTCGTCGTTTTCGGATATTTTATTTGTTTTGAATACACCTACTTTTCTATTGTACAGACGCCAACACATCAAGCTACTACAATCTGTCAGATTTCTTTGATAGATTTTCGACTTTATTTCTATAGCATTAGGTTCAAGGTTCATTGGGAAAAATTGACAGTTTCGGGTAGCTTGACCTGGTGGCGTCTGTACAACAAAACAAAATGACGTACGGATTAGTCGGCTAGGGCCTGCCTTATGTTATGATTTAATTATTTTTTAATCTTCTAGAATTATTTTGGAATACATGAGTTTCAAGTGAGTATAATAAAACAAAAGTATTTATAGACATCTTTTAGCCCCAACTCAAATGTATACAACTCTATCCTAAGGCTGCCTAAGCTGCCTTTCCACCACAGAATATGAATGATAACACCCAGTAGCCGGCTCAGACCTCCAGTCTGTATGCGGCGTCTCTCCACTGACAATGGCTCACCTCTCATCTTGCACCGCATGCCCTGTCACCTGCACACGTGAGGTCATAATGGCTGCGTCAGCGAACGGAATTCGCGTTAGTGAATTTTAGGTCAAACTAATTTAGAAGTCTATATAACTTTAAATATTTTAGATCATAGTAAAATTATCGTGTTATTTTTGAACGACACCCGAAAAAGAAGATAAAAACAAGTAGGATCGTTTGATTTTCATAGCGTAATGTTGTGCTATTTTTTTTTGACTGCCTCGTTGGTCTAGTGGTAGCAAGCGCTACTGCTGAGCATGAGGTCCTGGGTTCGATTCCCAGGTCGGGCAAAGTGTTTATTGGGTTTTTCCATCTAGAATTTCTCAGTAGCAGCCTGGAGTCTGGATTTGTGCCCGGTTGATGGCAATAGGCTCGCCCCCTATTACATGGGACTTAAACATAACAGGTGAAATGTGGGTGTACTATAGGTACACCTCTGCCTAACCCTTCGGGGAAACAAGGCGTGATGTTATGTTTATGTTATGTAATTTTGTTTATTCTGTTCGAAGAAGTTTGCATACATATAAAACCCACCTTGCCAGCTCCGACAGACTACTTAGTCCTAGTGGAAATAAATACATATTATTTACTTTCGTAGCTTATTTTAACCGCTTAGATACATCACAAATCTCTTATGGAAGGGCAGTCCAATTCTCAGATGTAAAAACTACACATAGTTCTCACTACAGTCTTGATCAGCATTTTAATCTGGTTTGATCTACTGCTAGACTTAGGCTAGTTACCGAGCCTTACTAAGTTAACATTATTGTTATTTCAATCGAAATTCGATAATAAAGAAGTCGTGTGTAAAAACGCCTGATGAAAAATGATAAGCAATTAATAGTTTCTGGACATATTATTAAAGCTTTGCGCAAGTAAAAGTAGGTACTTTGTCCTCTTTGAATGTATTATATAAAGACTACTGCTACTAAATTAAAAAGGGCAATTAATTCAAAATCAAGATCAAATGCGCGTTAGTTTTCAAACACTTGAAAGACACGCGTCAACGGCAGAGGTAACCACAACCACCAACAAACATGAATGTTTTGACCGTTATGCTTTTACACTCCACCACCGGGTATATTCCGAGCCGTAGTTTTTTTTGGAATGCCAAGTTGCTGGTCAACCTATGCGGTGGTTGGGTGCTTAACCGGACTTGCCTGTGGCTCATCATTTCAACCGAAAGACGTCCACGGCTGGACATAGGCCTCCCCCAAGCACCGCCACCTCGACCTGTTCTGTGCCTCTCGCATCCAACGTATTCCTGTGGTCTTCACCAGGTCATCAGTCCATTTTGTGGGAGGCCTTCCAACGCTACGTCTTCCAGTACGCGGTCGCTACTCCAGAACCTTCCGACCCATTCGGCGATATATATATATATATATATATATACACCTACCTATATATATATACCTACGGATCTCATCATTTCTGATTCGGTCACGTAGGGAAACTTCAAGCATAGCCCTCTCCATTGCTCTTTGGGTGACTTTTAGCCTTCCTATGAGGCCCATTGTGAGCGACCACGTCTCGGTACCATATGTCATCACTGGCAACACACACTGGTCAAAGACTTTTGTCTTGAGACACTGCGGTAAGTGGGACGAGAAGATACCGCGTAGCTTCCCGAACGCTGCCCAGCCGAGTCGGATTCGACGATTGATCTCTTTCTCGAAGTTGGACCTACATAACTGGACAGTCTGTCCTAGGTAAACATATTCGTCCACAACTTCGAGTGTAGCGCTTCCGATCTTCATTGGAGTGGGTGTCACATAAGTATTGGACATGACCTTTGTCTTGTCCATGTTCATCCTAAGAGTGGCTACCTTAATAAATTAAGGCCTCCAGCCAGAGCTTAAACACTTAAAACTAGAGCGACTACTCGCTAAGGGGTATCGCTGGTAGAGGGCAGCAAGGGACAAGCTGGATCGGAAAGAGCTGATGGCATTACCAAAACTTCCATTTAAGTACCAGTAAATCTATCAGTGCTGTATAGTCACATATTCATCATATTCTCAAGAAGAACGTCCATTGGTCCGCACGGGCCATATTAGTTAATATAAATTTATTTGTATGAAGAAATGAACCGAGCCTTCGGTGCACAGTACCGATAGCGGACGCAATGTGTTCCCGCAAGCGCCTACAGAAATTCGCATACAACATTAAGTTGAGGCTACGTGATTAAAGCTAATCGTTTTTATTTATTAACATTTGTTAACCGTCTACCTACATCTGTCTTGCTGAATCTGAAATAAAATTTTGCACGTTCACATCAAGCAACGCATTTTTAATTCCCGAAAATATACCTGGATCAATCCCGCACATGGTCCTTCGAGACGGATTTGGATATTTGAAGAATATTTACTCCGATCAGCGTATTGTTACTAAGGGATTGAAGAGAATTGGTGGACATCAAAAATCATAGTCGACGCTCGGTGTGGCCGGTGAATTCTGCTACGTCATTCAGAAGTTTTTTTGGAATTTACGTGGTCTGGACACTTAATAGCTGAGAAAAGGCATATTAATTATTAAATTGGTGTACCCAACACTCTATTTATCAGGTTGATCGCACCAGCTTACGCAATGCCAGAGGATAAGGAATTTAATAAGGACAATAAAGATCTCGTTAGGAAACGAGCGAGTTACAAAGGAAAGGTGACAATCTTCTCTAACCATTTAAATTCCTTGAATCCGTCTTCTTTGAGCCCTACCGAGGTAAGTGAGTTGCAACTACGTCTTACTAGACTCGAAGCATTGTATGCCCAATATGATGAGGTGCAATTATTGCTGGAGTGTATGACTGATGACTTGGATGGTCAGATGTTGGAGCGCGCAGAGTTTGAATCTCTTTATTACAAAACCTTATCTAAAGCTCAACAAATGTTGCATGATAATAGGAAAAGAGATTCTAATGATACCTGTGACGTAATGTCGCGTTCTAGCAATCATAAGTTTGTTAAATTACCGACGATTCAGTTGCCGAAATTCAGTGGTTCGTATACAAACTGGTTAGAGTTTCACGACACTTTTGTTAGTCTCATCCATTCCAACGATGATATGGATGAAATAAATAAGTTTCACTATTTGAGGTCATCCCTAGAAGGGTCTGCTGCTGTGGTGATCAATTCAATTCAGTTTTCTTCTGCAAATTATTCGGTAGCGTGGAATCTTCTTTGCGAGCGGTTTGATAACAAACACCTGCTTATCCAACATCATGTTACTGCATTATTTCAAATCGACACCCTTCAAAAAGAGTCGTCAGTTAATTTAAAAGGTTTACTTGATGTCGTTAACAAAAACATACGTGCCCTTGATTCCTTAGATGAGCCTGTTAATCATTGGGATACTTTACTCATTTATATCGTCACACACAAATTAGATAGCAAAACTTATCGTGAATGGGGTGAGTATAAGGGCCGCCTGGAAAAGCATTCCAAGGTTACGTTTGAAATATTTATTACCTTTATTAAAAACCGTGCTGAGATATTAGAAACGTTCGAATTGGAAGCTTCTACGAATACTAAACACTCGCACACAAGTAAAAATTCAAACAAGGTTAGGTCCATGTTGGTACAGGATTCTAAGAAAAACTATTCAGGTGAAAGTTCAAGTAAACAGAATGATGGTGTATCAAATAAGCCTAAGAATTGTGTTATGTGTAACGGTGATCATAAGCTAAGTTGTTGTGCTCAGTTTTTATCGCTGAGCAATGAAGCTCGTTTGCAGTTATTACCTAAATACAAAGTTTGTTATAACTGTTTTAATCTGGGACACTATGCAAACAACTGCAAAAGGCCAGGTTGTAAAATTTGCGGTCGTAAACACAACACAATTGTTCATGTTGATAAATCGTTGAAGTCAGACGTAAGTGGGGCTTCTGGGAGCAGT
Organism: Aporophyla lueneburgensis; assembly: GCA_932294355.1. Classification (NCBI taxonomy): domain Eukaryota; kingdom Metazoa; phylum Arthropoda; class Insecta; order Lepidoptera; family Noctuidae; genus Aporophyla; species Aporophyla lueneburgensis. Next base: position 30,135,987 of record OW028737.1, on the reverse strand, counting down.
GTTGTTGTTGACACGAATAGCGATGCGACTGCCTCCACTCAGCCCACTACTATAGGTATAGGTACCGGTGTGTCGCTGTCCGCGAGTGTTGAACACGGTGACGTGTTATTGTCCACTGCTCTCGTCAAGGTCATGGGTATTAATGGTCAGCAGTATGTTGCTCGTGCTGTGCTTGACAGTGGCAGCACGTCATGTCTCATGACTGAGAAATTATACCATCAACTAGGTTTGACTGCTAAGACTGTAAATAATTCTATTATAGGTATCAACAACTCGTCATCTTTCATCAACAAAATGTGTTCGGTATCAATAAAATCTTTAAATAATAATTTTGGTACGGATATCAATTGTTTTATCCTCCCATCCGTCACAGATAAGATTCCAAGTAAACATGTCAACTTGTTCAAAATTAAAATTCCTTCTAATATCTGTCTCGCAGATCCCAATTTTAACTCACCGGCGCCTGTCGATATGTTGCTGGGTGCTGACATCTTTTGGGATTTATTGGAATCTCAACGAATTAAGTTAGGCGAAGGGCAACCAATTCTTTGTGAGACTAAATTGGGTTGGTTGGTCTCCGGCCCAATTAACAATGGTATTTCTTCTAAAAGTTTAAAATGTAATTTTATAAAGGTGCGTTCAGACTGTGATGATGAATTGAATTTTAATGTTGATCAACAACTCACAAAGTTTTGGCAACTTGAAGAAGTATGCACTTCGTCTCCGTATTCATCAGAGGAGAAGCTATGCGAGGAACATTTCATGAAAAACACTACTCGTTTAGCAAATGGTCAGTTTTGTGTTAGGATTCCTTTAAAATGTTCCCCGGACAATTTAGGCGAATCTTTGTCAAGAGCCAGACACTGTTTTGCTTCTCTGGAACGTAGATTTAAATCTAAAACTCAATTTTCTACTATGTACAAAGAGTTCTTAATGGAATATGAAACTTTAGGTCATATGTCTAAATGTAAAACTGTTGAAGATCAAGCGTTTTACATTCCGCATCACGGAGTTCTGCGCGAAAGCAGCGCCACCACTAAGTTAAGGGTGGTGTTTAATGCAAGTAGTTTAACTAGTTCTGGTATGTCTATTAATAATATCCAGATGATTGGACCCGTGGTACAGGACGATCTTTTGTCGATCCTGTTGCGTTTTAGACAACATAAGTACATCCTAGCTGCTGATGTTGAGAAGATGTACCGGCAGATAGTTGTTCATCCAAACGATAGGTATCTTCAACAAATTATTTGGCGTGATAATCCGTCAACTCCATTACACGCTTATCAACTTAATACCGTGACCTACGGCACGGCCAGCGCTCCTTATCTAGCAACCCGGTGTCTTCGGCAGTTAGGGCTAGAGTGTGTTGATAAGGAGATTGGTGACGTCATCCTCCATGACTTTTACGTAGATGACTTGCTCACCGGAGGAGATGACATCAATGAGGTCAAGGAGTTGCGTCATAAAGTTACTTCAACTCTCGCTTCAGCGCAGATGAATCTAAGAAAATGGAAGTCGAATGACCAACAATTGGTAAGTGGTTCTGATTTTCCCCAGTCTTCACTGGATTTAAATGTTGGTGGATTTGAGTCAACTAAAACTTTAGGCTTAGGTTGGCAGCCACTGTCAGATTATCTTTGTTTTCCAATTAGTCAGCCAGTTAATTTTAATAACACAAAGCGTGACATGCTGTCAATAGTTTCACAAGTTTTTGACCCGCTTGGATTATTGGCCCCATGTGTAATTGTTATGAAAATGTTACTTCAGAAGTTATGGCTGCAAAAACTATCTTGGGATGAACAGCTATCACCGGACATTAGTAAGCTTTGGAATGAACTGATTATTAATTTACCTAAATTAAATGAAATTCATATTCCACGTCGAGTTTTAATTGATTGTTATGAGTTTTTAGAATTTCACATTTTTACTGATGCGTCAGAACGCGCCTACGGCGCTTGTCTGTACGTACGAAGCGTTGATAAGCAGGGTCAGGTTTTAGTGCGCTTATTGTTAGCCAAAAGCAGAGTTGCGCCACTCAAGCCGACAACCATACCCAGACTTGAGCTATGCGGTGCTCTGATAGGTGTTCGCATCTTTCAGAAGGTGCTGGCATCATTACGAGTCAGCGCGCGGCGCACTTTCTTTTGGACTGACTCCACTATTGTCTTAGGGTGGCTAAAGATGTTACCGAATAGATTACAGCCGTTCGTTCGTAACAGGGTTGCCGAGATTTTAGAAAATACTGGTGGCTGTGAGTGGAGACATGTTCCAACTGACCAAAACCCTGCTGATCACTTGTCTCGTGGGTTAGACATTAATTTATTACCTGGTTTAAATGATTGGTGGTCCGGTCCTAGTTTTTTATTGAATGAAATGTCTGATTGGCCTTCTAAATTAATGAACTTCAATAACGCAATTTTGCCTGAAATGAAATTAGATGTCGCCTTGCATGTTTCAATTAATAATAATGAATTTGATGAAGTAATTAATTTTACACGGTTTTCAAACATTTTACGGCTTCAGCGAACAGTAGCCTATGTATTACGTTTTATTGACGCATGTAGAAAACAACCTATTCGCGGACCCCTTTCTGTGTATGAACTAGAACGGGCCTTAAACGTTATTATATGTTTATCTCAAAGTCAATCTTTCAAAGACTATAAATTACTTCTGAATAATAAACCATTACCCAAGAAAAGTGAATTAAATAACTTTAACGTTTTTCTAGACGATAATAAGATAATGCGGATTCGAGGTAGATTACAACATTCAGATTTTCCTTATAATAAAAAACACCCGATTCTTATTCAATCTAGTCATCATTTTTCTAAGTTAGTTTTTAATCATGAGCATAAAAGATTGTTTCACGCGGGACCCCAGCTATTGTTGGCGTCTATACGTGATACGTACTGGCCCATTCGAGGTCGCAACCTAGCTAGGATGTGCTGTAAGCAATGTGTTCGTTGTTGCCGATTTAGAGGTGAAACTGTCAGTCCTATCATGGGAGATTTACCACAGCAGCGACTTCTGGCAGGTTTTCCTTTTGAAAATATAGGCATAGATTATGCAGGTCCTATTCAGTCAGTTGTTCGTCAAGGTCGAGGCTGTAAATTAGTAAAAGTTTATATAGCTATTTTCGTTTGTTTTTCTACGAAATCAATTCATCTTGAACTAGTCGGTGATTTAACAAGCAAGACTTTCATTATGGCGTTAAAGAGGTTCATCTCACGTAGAGGAAAGCCGAGAAATATCTACTCGGATAATGGGACCTCGTTTGTTGGTGCATATAATGACCTTTCTAAGTTTCTTAGGGCGAATTGCAGCTTGCTTTCCGAGGAGATGGCTAAGGAAGGAATTGCCTTTCACTTTATTCCTGCATATTCTCCTCATTTCGCTGGCCTTGCCGAAGCTGGTGTTAAATCAACCAAGCATCACTTAGTCAGAGTGCTGGGCCTTTGTAACCTTACCTACGAAGAACTATACACGATGATGGTTCAGATTGAAGCAATTTTGAACTCCAGACCACTGACGCCGTTATCATCGAACCCCGAGGATCTAACGCCGCTCACACCCGGACATTTTTTGATTGGACGTCCTATGACATCGCTGCCATCACCTGATTATCGAGACCAGTCCATCAATTCTCTGACTCGATTTGAGCGTATTGAGCTTCTTCGACAGCATTTTTGGAGCAGATGGAGTAAAGAATACATATCGGAACTCCAACTTCGCATGAAATGGCGAGCATGTAAGGGCTCCTTGAAGCTGAATTCTTTGGTCCTGTTGAAGGAAGACAACCTCCCCCCAATCAAGTGGAAAATGGGGCGGATCGTTGCTACTTATCCAGGGACAGACGGCGTAGTCAGAGTTGCAGACGTCAAAACTTCTAATGGTCTGTTACGCAGATCATTCAGCAAGATTTGTCCCTTGCCTATGTATCCGGAGGCTGAAGATTCTTAGTGGTTGAAAGGCAGGCTTTCAACGCCCGGGGGTATGTTCCCGCAAGCGCCTACAGAAATTCGCATACAACATTAAGTTGAGGCTACGTGATTAAAGCTAATCGTTTTTATTTATTAACATTTGTTAACCGTCTACCTACATCTGTCTTGCTGAATCTGAAATAAAATTTTGCACGTTCACATCAAGCAACGCATTTTTAATTCCCGAAAATATACCTGGATCAATCCCGCACACAATGCTATATATTTATATTTCTATAGCACATGTGTGAGCGCTATGTTACTAAGTACTAAAAGGCTACCATTTATTTACGGGGTAAGACTTTCATTGACTTGAATGTGCCCTGGCGGCTGAGAGTGTGTTATGCTCACTCAATTGTCTCGCTAATGGTGGCGTGTGTTAGATCGTTAAGTTTACTTAAATGGTTGTGCTACCTGCCAGGGTCGCGAGATTGTTCGAAAGAGATACCGTGACCCTGGCACATGGACAACTGAAGGAACACGGGTGGGTTTTAGTCAGTAAAAGTCTGACACGCCCTCCCGCTCCACCCAGAGCGGGAGCAGTCAGTTGATGATTTCCCATCCAAAAAAGTAAATGGTTGTGCTAAATGGCGCTCATCCATACGTCATATTCGTGACAGGGCTTCTCTTAGCTGCTACGGCATATTATAATGTCAGAATTTTCATTTTATTTTTGTTTTAATAACGAACGTTTTTAAAGAAAAAAAAAAAAAAAAAAAAAAACAACAAAAAATACAAAAAACAAAAAAACAAAAAAAAAATGAACAAAAAACAAACGAACAAAAAATATAGAACGATGTAAAAACACTTGCACAATTGCAAGTGTTTTTACATCGTTCTATATTTTTTTTTATTTCAACGTAAATAACGTAACCAATTTTTTGTAACAAAATGGAGTTTCTTGCTCATTCTTGTCCATAGGTAGAGCGCTGTGGAATGGGGAACAAGCTTCATATTTCTAACTGACCAACCTCCTGACAATTCAATAGTGCCTGTAATTGGTTTATTTATAACTAGCTTTTGCCAGCGGCTTCGCCCGCGTGGAGGTCGGAAAATATCCCGCGGGTATTGTCACTACTCAGCTCCTATGTGTCTTAGCGTTATGTTATATAGCCTACTAGCTCCTGCCCGCGACTTCGTCCGCGTCAAATTTTTGCTCCCCTGACCCTTCCCGTCGCACTAAATTGCCTGCCAGTTTTAGTCTATTTTTCATTCCTGCTCCGCTCCTTTTGATCGTACCGTGATATTATATAGCCTATAGCCTTTGCAATAAATAGGCTACCCAACACAAAAATAATTTTTCAATTCGGACCAGTAGTTTCTGAGATTAGCGCGTTGAAACAAACAAACTCTTCAGCTTTATAATATTACTTTTGCGTAGGTGTAGTTTTAAGAACGAAATCTTAAAAAAATCGCACGAAAATTATTAGACTTCGCGCACGACCGCTGCGTAGGGAGCCGACCTCGCGACTGAGCCGCGCGGGTACCTTACTCATAGATCTAAACTCCCCTCCCGCACGCGCACCCCCGCCTTGGTGACGCCCACTTCGCAACAGGCCGTGCAGCAGAAATCGTAATATTTTAATTTCGCCATAACTTCAAAACCAAACGTCCAATTTTAATCATCATTCATTTTGAAATCATTTATTTTGATAAGGATTAATAGCATGAGTAAAATAAACGCGTTTAAATGTAGTCCAAAAAAAATTCAAGATTTTTAAATAAAAAAATGGTTGCTGTGCCTCACTCGACATAGATGGGTATAGTGTGTTGCGGACTTTTTTGTAGATATTTATAAGATCTACAATTAATTAGAACATTTTATGGTTCTATCTTTTATAGTTTAGGCAGCGTACGCAAAATAAGTAACTTATCTGGTTGATTTTTTACACCTTGTGTCCGAAAAACCCAAATATCTTACGGAACCCTATTTTTTTCCAAAATAAAATATAGCCTATGTTACTCGTGGATAATGTAGCTTTCGAATGGTGAAAGAATTTTTAAAATCGGTCCAGTAGTTTTTGAGCCTATTCAGTACAAACAAACAAACATACAAACAAAGTTTTTCTCTTTATAATATTAGTGTAGATAACCTGCCCAGGAGTATGAACTATAATCGTACCAAGTTTGGTGAAAATCCCTTCAGTAGTTTTTGACCCATGCGTGCACATACAGACAGACAGACAGACAGACAAAAAATTTACTGATTGCATTTTTGGCACCAGTATCGATCACCATTCATCCTCCAATATTAATTTTAAATGTATATTCAATGTACAGAATTGACCTCTTTACAGTGTTATTATAAGTACAGATAAATGCCTTGAGTTTGAGTTTATAAATTCATACAAAGCAAATCAATATCCACTTCGGCCGTTGCAGACCAGTGGATTCATCTTAACAGTTCAAAATGAAAAACGACACTTGTAATTAATTTTATTTTTCTACTAGTCATCATCATCATTTCAGCCGAAAGACGTCCACTGCTGGACATTGGCATCCCCTAAGAATCACCAGTTCGACCAATTTTGAGTTTTACGTATTCGTTTTTCGTTTTTTACGTGTTTGTTTTTCGTTTCCACTTTGTGGGAAACCTTTCATTGTAATTAATTGGGTATAGCACAATTAACAAATTCAATCTTTAAACTAGTCGTGCTAAATTTTTAACAAACAAAATACAACAACTCACCTAAAATAATACCTCACAATATAATTATTTTTTTACATAAAATCAAATGCACTTGTGAATATTACTGGCACCGAGGAATAAATTCAATGTTGACGTTCTTCAATCTCACTTGGAATTGCTCCTTTTTATATTGTATGCCTCCTTTTTGAACGTGGGTGCGCACTGTAAAGTGTTTTAGCAGATGAACAATCGCTGTTAAGATCTGAAGGCGAACATATCTGGCTCCAATGCAATATCTACTGCCTTTCCCGAAAGGCATGTACGTCATATCACTCACCTCTCCTTCTCTTGTAAACCGTTCAGGATCAAATTTTTCTGGATCAGGAAAATATTTAGGGTCGTGGTGCAGCTCGAAAATTGCTGTGAATATCTTCACCCCTTTTTCAACAGGCACTTTACCTACTGGCAGCTCAGAATCTCGCACACACTGCCTCGTTAAGAAGGCAATCGGAGGGTGCAGCCGAAGACTCTCGCTCAAAACGTTGTCCAAATACTTCATTTCAAAAATAGATTCATAAGTGAGCTGACCATTGTATTTCTCGAAAAGTGTATCTACGTCTTCATGTACTCTTTTTAATACATCAAGGTTTCTACCTAATTCCATTAAAGCTCCAAAGATTCCAGCGGCGGTAGGATCAATACCGGCTAAGAAGAAGAAGAATGCCTGAGCAGCTAATACTTCATCCGTTGGTTCTAACCTCAGTCCAGTTTCATTGTCTACCATCGTTCCATTCTTTTGGAGCTCAACACACATGTCTGCGAAGTCGTGTCTTTTTACGTTCTCTTTTTCACGCTGTCTGATTACTTGTTTGATGGCTCCAATAAAAAAATCTTCTTGTTGAGTTTGAAACAACTTCAGTTTTAAAGTTTTAAAAAGTGTTTCACTGACTCCACTTAATGCAAACTTAATATTTGTCCAGAAAGTAGGTACTAATGCTTCCCTAGCTATTTCACGGAAGGGAGAATCGAAGATTGATTTTGTTCCGATCCCAAACACAGCGGCCGATATAGCAGCAGAGCAGAACTGGCTCAAGTGTTCGAGTGTATCTCCTGTTAATCTCTCTGGTTTATTCCTTAGAAATACCACAAAATCCTGAGCGCTCTTGTCAATAATGTAAAACATATTTCTTAATTTGGCAGTAGTGAACAGAGGAGTCAATTTCTGCCTTATGAGCTTCCATTTCGGGCCGTGCAACATAAGAACATTTTGTGCCAAGATATCCTCGTCGATAAACGCAATCCCTCTGTGATTAAATGCTTGAAAGTCACCCTGTGTGATGTGCTGTATGTTGATAGGGTCCTTCACATACAGGCCTAGATCGCAGAACGAGCCAAGACCGACAGCTGGCTCCTTTTCATAGCTCCAGTAGATTTCACTCAAAATTTGGAAGAACGATTTATTTTCTGTAGCGAATTGCCACAAAGGACCACCGGTCCTATGTTTGTCGTAGAAAGGTACACCACGTTTCTCCCAATAGTACTGGTTATATTTGCCTTTTAAATATGCTAAGGCTAACACAAAACTGACGAATATTAGTATCACGGTTAGCATTTTTAGTATCTTCCAGTTCAAGTTCAAAAGGCGACTGATTGAGATTCTGCTGAGACGGGTTTATAAAGACGTCTGTCTGACTTCTTATAAGTACGTATTAAACTAGCATTACTTGTCTATCACTAATTACGAATATGTTTTTAGTAGGTACACATTTTATGGCGATTTTTTGTGTTATTTTTTTCCAAATCATTACTGTGACCTGTGACCGTCTTGCAATAACATATTTATGACATGATTATAGAAGTAAACATAAAAACGATGTCGACTTTCGGCAATAAATATAGACATAAGGCCCGTTACAAACGCACAATTTGTCGGATGTAAAAGCTTGCACCAATATTGGTTTGATGGCGGGTAGCTTGTATGCACGCACAGTGATGAAGCTGTGAATGAGCCAACCCCAGCCAGAACTTCGATAGTTATTTCAGACACAACAAACAAACCCTTTTTCAACCGACGGAAAAAAACGGAGGAGGTTATCAATTCGATGTGTATATTTTTTTATTTATGACCACGCATATCTTTTTACATAGTAGTCCGATTGTGATAATTCTTTTTTTACTGGAAAGGGTATACTCCCAAGGTGGTCCCACATAAATTTGGAAAACAAAATCGAACGCTAAGGGTCGGAAAACAGGGGATGATTGATTGTTCACTCACTGATTGTAATGTATAACCACGCATAACTTTATACAGAGAAGTCCGATTTTGGTCATTCTTTTTTTATTGGATAGGGTATACCTGGCCAAGTATTATAAGGACATTAAAGCCACAAAAAAGTATAAAATAAAAACTTTTTAACAAAAAATTAAACCGCCGAAAAAACTGAAAACCTTAAAATTTTCAGTCGGCGCTGAAAAATCAATGAACAAAGATCACTCAAAGCGCCAACTCATAATTTTAAGGTTTATTATTTTTTGGTTTTCAGTTTTTTCGGCGGTTTAATTTTTTGTTAAAAAGTTTTAAACGGACAGGAACAAATCACGCGATTGGTTGCGTTGGTACATTATGCCATTATCATCCGCCTTTTCTCATGATGTCGACTTCCAGTCTAACCGGATGGGTGCTGACTATTATTATAAAAGGAGAGGCTATCTATCTGACACCCACACCTGTTCCTGACCACGATTGACAGCCAGGACCAACGGCTTGCCGAGCACGGGGTCTTGGCATCTATGTGAAAATAGTGGTGACCATTTACGGACCAACTGTGGTACCGAAGCCTGTTGTATCGAACCATGCTTATTACTTAGCCACTAGCTCCCTCCATTTGTTTTTACCATTTGCCCCTTTCTTTTACATATTTTAATTTTAGAAAAACTGTTAGATTTTATGTGATGGAATTATTGTCTTTTTTTTTTTTTTTCAGGATTGGAAATCATCAAATAACTGCTTAAGTAAAAAGCATGGCGGGATGCTCTTTACTTTCGCGTTTATAATATTACTAAGGATTTTGTATCTCATAGCGATTGAAATGCAATTAAATGTTTAAATGAAATGAGATGTTTATTTATGTAAGTAGATCTTTTTTTTTTCAGGATGGGAAATCATCAAATGACTTCTCCCGCTCTAGGCGGATCGGGAGGGCGTGTCAGACTTTTACTGACTAAAACCCACCCGTGTTCCTTCAGTTGCCCATGTGCCAGGGTCACGGTATCTCTTTCGAACAATTACGCGACCCCGGCAGGCATCGGTCCTAGAAGACCGCTTCAGCGCTGCTGACATCTCTTTGAGGCGCGCGTGGAACACTACGCGCCGTCGACCCGAGCTTGGTCCTTACCGGGCGGCGAGCTACCCATTGCTCGCCACCCGCAAGCTCGCGCCTACGGTGGCCGGGAGTCCGCTATGGACTCCCGACGCCCGGGGCGTCTCCTCCTGCGGCGGCTAGGGACGTGAGGGCGCAGAGACTGCCCCTCCCTCACGCGCCCTGCCTCCTCCTTCGCGAGCATTACTACTTCGCAGAAGGAGGTGACGGCTTCCCATTCCCTCTCGCTCCGTACCATGGCTCGCACCAGGGCCGGACGCGAGAGGTCGCCGCCGCCGATCGCCTCCACGAGGACACGGCGGTTCTCCGCCCAGGCAGGGCACACCTCCACCGTATGCTCCACCGTGTCCTCCATACGATCCTCGCAATGGAAATACCCGGACGTATCCTCCCGCTTTATCCTGATTATTGTCTTGGAAATTGAAATCTCAACAATTATACGTTACCTATATGTTGTATGTTGTTGTTTCGCTTAATCAGAGGCTGGTTCGGCTTCTCAGAAACAGGAAGTTCGTCTATCTGTCAGTTTAATATTAAAGTAATTATCTTGTTACAAAATGGACGCGACAAAAAAAAGTGTAGTTTGCAATTGGAAAAAATGAATTACAAGAAAAACCTGCAAAAGTTTGAAGGCCTGCGCACATTGGCAAACGGAAGTAAGTACCGATGTTTGCAAATCTATGGCTGGCAAAAGTTTTAAAGTCATTGTGACTTCTACAAGTCTATACGAAATGCTCTGAAAATGACATCGACAGATTGCGGCGGGCGTCAAAAGATAACAAATGGAATTAAAGTAAGGTAACCCAAGATCTCGCGCTACATTGGCTTTCTCTCGACAGTATTTACTGACGGAGCCTCCACCTCGGGGTGTCCGTCCCCAACCTGCCCACCTAGTGTGCGGCGAGCCTAATTTGAAACACGCTATAGACATTATCATGTAGTAAAAAAATTTAAAGATACGGGCTCCATTATTGCAATTATACTACATTACGAAATGTTGATAGTTTTGGTAAAAAATAAAGACATCATCACATGATACGTTTGGGGCTCAACTGGTGGCAGACTAACGTTTGTACTTTTTAGTAATTATTACTACACCTATAATACATATATAGTTTTATAATGTATCTGTGGGATTTTTTATCTCTCTTGGGATCTGTTCATTACTATTAGTGGCTTATTTAGATTTCCATAAGCGGTGATGGTCTAGCCTAACAGCACAAAAACTTAAAAATAAAAATAGCTTAGTTGTTGGACTACAGCTAAGTTCTTTTAATCCTTAAGTTTTTTGTTACTGAAATAATTATTATGTTTAATGTTGTGTTGGCTGTTGCCAGTGAGCTCGCCCGCGTGTATCTCAGAAATTATCCCACTACCGAGATAAAAATTATCATATGTGTTAATATAAGCTATGAGCTGAGTGCCAAATTTTATCTAAAGCTGAGCAGGCGTTTTTGCGTGATTGAGTAATTACAAATATCTAAACTTCCAACGTTTCACATTTATTATATTAGTGAAAGCATTTATTCCCTACATTCCTAATACCGTAGGGACTAGGTACTTGAATTTTACTTATACCTCATATACCTGTATAAACTTTTACTTGTTCTCTTAAAACAACATTCTGTTCCATTTTGTTCGCTCGAAACTCAGCAGGAATTTTAATAAAATTAACAGTTTTCTCATTCATAAATATGTACGACTTACTTACTCAGAAATTGATTAATTAAAATAAACTCTAATTAAATACTACTACAAAATTACTTCTTTATTAATTTGTTACATTAGGTAGGTAAGTATTTTCGTTGTAACTTAATTTATTCTGAATTAGGTACTTCTTAAAATCGGGATCCGAGAGAAATAAAGAGCGCCGCGGGTTTAAACCGTGGTGGAACCCTTCGAAGTTCTAAACATGAGTTGATTTATTTCACAACTCTAAATAACTTTTCTTTTAATCTAATGGGGTTTTAATTCGTTGAAATTCTTATACTTCGCGAGAATAGGATCTGTGAAGAAAAAAATACTGACGTGTTATTCTGTTTAATTATAAAGAACTATTATTTTCTTTCTTACATTTATATTTTCTGATGAAAAATAATGTATTTATAAATAAATTAGGGGACCGTACAGACGTTGTCCTGTTTCCTAGAACTCGATAGCAGCGCCACCTACCGGATCCAATAGTGAATCTAAACCATCCAAGGTGCCACCCAAACGTATACAAAAAAATTCATTCAAATTGGTCCAGCCGTTTAGGAGGAGTTCAGTAACATACACACGTACAATAGAATTGTATAGATAAAGATAACTAAAAAGTATTACTAGACCGTGAAAAAAGCGCCGGACGTAAAGTATAGTACCATACCTTCTTCTCACTAAGGGACTTACTTGAGAATGGGTAGCAGCGTTGAGTGCATCCCATCCACCCCGGTCGTCCCGCCCCGTTAACGGGCATTCTCTATGCATTTTACCACCACACTGCGATCCAAACGCCTGCCAATCGTGGAGATTATGGCAAAACACCCAAGAGGGGAAGGCCTATGTTCAGCTGAAATTATGAATAACGTATTTGTAATAAACAAATAAACAGTATTACTAGACCGTAACAAACAGCAACTTTATATTACAAGAATGCATTCAGTCTAAATATGATTGGTTGCTATTACCATATCGGTAGAAACCGACTGAGTATGTCTATGATTTTTTACGCAACGCAATTCGCAATTCTTCTTCTTCCAGCAAATCCTCATGACTTGTGACCAAAAAACAGCAAAGAGCTCGACTAGAGGGGTAATTGTGTAAGTTGCTATCAGTAGGAATTGGTTTCATTTTGATAGATAAACAACATTCATTACTACATTCATTTCTAGTGCTGAAACTGAGGCTAATACTAAAAGCATTTAGATTATGATGGACACCATAAATAATTCAATTATAAAAATGGTTACTTTCAACTGCAAGTCTGCTACGAGATCAGTGGAGGGGATAAGGTGATTGTGTAAGACTGCTCACGTAATTGCCCTACAGGAGACGTGGCTTTTGCCTCACGATACTGCATTTATTGGTAGTATTGATGATAACTTCGAGTACACCAGTAAATCAGCGGTTGATACATCGACAGGCGTACTGCGTGGTCGTCCGTACGGGGGGGTGGCAGTGATGTGGCGAAAGGGTGTGTTCTCTTCCGTTATGGTTGTGCCATGTAACAGCGTGAGACTGGCAGCTGTCAAGGTATGTGCTGGTGAACGTATAAGTTCTTTAGTGTTTTCGGTATATATGCCAACTGACTTTAGGTATATATGGTATATATGCTTTCGGTATATATGCCAACTTATTAGAATTCACGGAAGTGCTCAGTGAAATAAATGCAGTCATTGATAGTTGTGATATTGCATCCGCTATAATTCTCGGGAACTTTAACGCTCATCCAAGGGAGTTATTCTTTATGGAATTAGCCAACTTTTGTGAGGAGCGAAGCTCGCTGGAGTGGACGTTTTGTCAGACACGCACACGTTTGTAAGTGAAAGTCATGTTAACTGTAAACGTTGGCTTGATCACTGTCTGACAACGGAAAGCTTGGCAATGTGTGACTAAAATTAGCGTGTGTTATGATGTGTATTGGCCAGACCATTATCCACTGGAAATGTTTTGTAACTTAGAAATATTACCATGTAAAGCACAACTTACGAGGAATATGTAAATTATTTCTACTGGACTCATATTGGACACATTCCATCAATAAATGTTGTAGGTCCTTGACAACTCCACATTCGTCACAATTGGGTGATGCGATTTTCTTCATCATGAAGGCAATTTTTGTGCATGGAATATGTCCAGATCTGAGTCTAAAGGCAGTACCAATCAGTTTTCTACTCACATCGCTATTCATGAATCAGGGCACGCGAAGAGATTCACATTGTATGGTTTTATACCATAAACCCTTCTCTAGTGACCGTTTATTAAAATATTCTCTCCAATAATCATAACATAATTTCTAAATTTTGGTAAAAACTCTGAATAATCTAATATCACATTTTTTTCTTTCCCATTTCTAACTGCTAATTTCGCCAACGTGTCAGCCTCTTCGTTGCCCCGCAATCCAATATGCGATGGAACCCACTGCAACCTCAGTCGGATGCACTTTAAAGTAATTTCATCTATTTTAGATAAAATTTCATAAGCTATCGATGTAACTCTGTGGCCAGAGGCGCATCGAGCTATATGTTGTAATGCACTTTTGCTGTCTGTACAAATGACGACATTTTCTATATCCAAAATGATTAATTATATGAGCCAAAGCCTCTGAGATTGCAATGAGTTCCAACGTCATAATGGATGTAGATTGACTTATTTTAAAACAATTATCCTGAGTGCTCATATCCATATTAGGTACATAAAATGCAGACCTATGACCTTCTACACTCTTCGACCCATCTGTAAATATGTAAGACCAACCACCATACTTTATATATCTTATATCTTGAAACGAGCAATTCTTGTATATATATATATATATATATATACTAGCTGACCCGAAAGACGTTGTTCTGTCTTAAACTATGTAATTTGAATTGGTATCTATCTATTTATATAAAAATGAATCCCTATTTCCCTTGGTCACGCCATCACGCGTGAACGGCTGGACCGATTTCACTTTTTTTTTGTGTTTTTCTTTCATAAGAACCTTCTCCTGACAATAACAAACACAAAAAAAAGAAAAAAGCGAAATCGGTCCAGCCGTTCACGCGTGATGGCGTGACCAAGGGAAATAGGGATTCATTTTTATATATATAGATAATCTGAATCTCAGAAACAGCTCCATTGATTTTCATGAAATTTAGAATACAGGGGGTTTCGGGGGCGATAAATCGATCTAGCTGGGATTCATTTTCATAAAATGTCGTTTTATTCGTGTTTTTAATGACCAACTTTATCGATAATCAACTTGAACATAAACTTATTATTTAAAACACAATTTACCAAAAAATACCGAGCAAAGCTCGGTCATCCAGATATTAATCATTAATAACTTCATATTTTAACAAATTAGTATCGTATGACCTTTTAGCTTTTGTTATTGATTCTAAATTTACTACAATTATTTCATTAACATTAATATTAGTTACCCATGTTCGTAAAGTATACATTAATAGTGAACAGGAAGAAACTACTTGCAAGTCTTTCACCTCATTCACAACTGATACCAATAACGGAATATTTTTATTTTGCCAATAAGAATTTTGTCGAAGAGCGTAGAGATTCTCTAAGGGTGTTGATTTTCCGGTGGAACTTAGTCAGTGTGCTGATAATGTTAGTCGTAATAAATATCATCATGTTCACCAGTTGCATCAGTTTCACATGGAAGCGCGAAACAGCTTCCTGAGTTGGATGCTTCTTGGTAAGCCCGAGTCTGGTGTCATCTATGATGAAATGTGTGAAAGTCGAAAGCGCTTTAAGTCTAAGTTAAAATGGTGTCAAGACAACGAGGATAAAATTAAAATGGATATCTTAGCAACACACCATAAAGAGAGAGATTTCAAACGTTTTTGGAAGCATACCAAGAAACTTGAAGCTGGATCGTGTGTACCTGTGAGTGTTGAGGGTAGGAATGAGCCACGCCAAATACCCCAATTATTTAAGGATCAGTTTAAAGCAGTGTCTCCTATAGGATGTGTGTGCAGCAGGTGCTCGACGCTGAGGCCGCTGAGTGCAAGCGGTTCAGTTTTAAGGCGAAAGAGGTCGCCCATATTATTTAAAACTTGACCAGAGGTAAGTCTCCAGGACATGATGACCTTAGAATCGAGCACTTGCAGTGCGCAGGTGTTCATTTACCTCGGGTGCTGGTGATGTTGTTCAACTTGTGTATAGGCCATTCCTATTTACCCAAGGAGCTTATGAAGACCATGGTGATACCAATACTTAAAAATAAGACGGGAGATACTTCCGACGGGAACAACTATAGACCCATCTCTCTGGCTACGGTGATCGCCAAAGTGCTGGATGGTTTGCTTGATAAACACCTAAGTCAGCATATTGATCTGCACGAGCCCAGTTTGGTTTCAGGGCTGGGCAATTGACTGAAACTGCGGTGCTGAGACTCAAGCATACTGTCCAGTACTACGTTAAAAGGAAAACGCCCATATATGGTGGTTTCTTGGACCTGTCGAAAGCATTTGACCTGTTGTCTTATGACGTGTTGTGGGATAAGCTCCGAAGGGAAACAAGCACACCCAGTAGTATCACAAATATATTAAAACTAGCTGACCCAGCGAACTTCGTACCGCCTCAGAATCAATAAATGTTGTGTTAACTTATCAGGTCCCACCAACACAAAGCAAAGAGCACCAAGTACCATATACCCATGTTAGACCAAGTTATGCCAGCCTGGTACTTCGAAGATATAAAGCCCATGTTAGTTGAGCTCCTACCAAGTTATGCCAACCTGGTACTTTGAAGACATGAAGCGTTTTCTAGCTATCAAACACCCATGTTAGGTGACTTTGTATTCTTAAATAAGTGTTCTTAAATTTTCTAATTTTCCGCGCAATTTTTTTTATTTTTTCTTTCAGAAGAACCTTCTCCTGACAATAACAAACACAACAACAACAAAAAAGTGAAATCGGTCCAGCCGTTCACGCGTGATGGCGTGGCCAAGGGAAATAGGGATTCATTTTTATATATATAGATATTGGTACGGCAACCAAACGAATGCTGTAAAGTGGGCGGGCTCATGTTCGTCAGAGTATAGGTTGGAGTGTGGTGTGAGACAGAGAGGCCTGACCTCACCACGACTCTTCAACCTGTACGTGAATGGGCTGGTAGGTGAGCTCAGCGGGGCCGGTGTTGGCTGTTCTGTGGATGGCGTTTGTATGAACAACATTAATTACGCTGATGACGTGGTTCTGCTGAGCCCATCTGTCAGAGCCCTTAATATCCTAATAGGCATCTGTGAGAGGTACGCGGGGTCCCACGGCCTCAGGTACAACTGTAAGGAGAATGAACTACTTATTTTAAGGCGGGTAGTAAGTGTCCAAAAACCGTTCCTCCGGTCAGACTTGAAAGAGTCCCTATAACTTGGTCACCGAGGATCTCTCGGATGACTTGGATATTGAGCGGGAACGTAGGGCGTTGTCAGTGAGATGCAATACGCTGGCGCGCAGGTATGCACGGTGCTCACAAGAGGTCAAAATTGCTCTTTTTAAGGCATACTGTCAAACTTTCTATACCTGCAGCCTGTGGGTCCGGTATACTCGTGGATCTTTCAATGCCCTACGGGTCCTGTACAATAATGGTTTCAGGATGCTGTTGGGGTTGCCTCGTTTTTGCAGTGCATCAGGTATGCACGTCGTGCGTCGGTCGTGGGTTCGATTCCCACCCAGGACAAATGTTTGTGTGATGAGCACGATCATTTGTTCTGTGTCTGGGTGTAATTTATCTATAATATGAATGGATTTAGAAATATATAAGTATGTTTATCAGTTGTCTGATTGCCATAGTACAGGCTCTGCCTAGTTTGGGATCAGATAACGGTGTGTTGGTTGTCTTAAGATATTATTATTATGTTTGTAAGGCCAACACGGATTGTTTTAGAGCGATAGTGCGCAAAAGAGTGGCCTCCCTGATGCGCCCCGTGAGGGGCAACACCAACGGTCTACTGAATACCATACTGGAAAGGGTGGATTGCCCAGTTGTGAGGCACTGGAATGCCATTCACGGCTCCGGGAGTGCCCGGTATAATGATAAGTAGCCCAATTTTGTGTATTCATTAATAATCTAACTAACATAGTTTTAAGTATGTTTTACTAACTCTAACTAACATAGTTTTAAGTATTTTTTAAATAAACATTATAAACATTATTTTTTTAACTATGTGGAATGTATATTCTGAAATAAATTAATAATAATAATTACGTTATTTACGTTGCTGAGCCGACAATTTATTCGAACAAATGACGCAATGTTTTACAAATAATCTTCAATCCCATTCAGATTCTGATAAATAGTGCGGTTTCGCAATTAGGGTGCTGGCCATTACCAACTTAAACCACCAAGATGGCGACCGGTGGCCATATTTAAAGGGCCACTGCTTCCTACACTGAAATGGTCTGCGAATAACAATTTATATAATTTCATTTAGAAAATCTTTTAGATTTCTTTCCGTGGTTTTTTTTTGTTCCCTCCACTTGAATTGATTAAACCTGGAGTAGGAAGGAGGAATTTGTACTATCAGTAGGAATCGATTCCATTTTGACAGTCCTACAACATTCATTGCGTTGTTTACGTTGCTAAGCACACTTTTTTTTACGAACATAATTATGAAAGAATAGATTAGTAATAACTTTTAAAATTATTCAAATTCTGATTAATAGTGTGTCACGCATTTATGGTGCTGAGATGACGAATTTTTATCTTGGGTTTTTTTTTGCGGTACAGTACACTTGGCAGGTCAATAAAATGCCTGAAAATCTATGTATAAATCTATGTGTAATTTATGTACACAGCAGTTCAAAACGGCTTACAATCAGTAAACCGGTTGTTAGTAAACAAAAACTAAATTATATGAATCTAAAAAAAGTCAACAGAAACATACTCATATCTTTTATATTTCGTCTCATGGTGTGTGTTTTTTTACCAAGGTCAGGAGAGTAACACGCTGCAGTAAAGACCGAGGTCCACAAACCAACATCAACATTTATAGTTGTTGTTTAATCAACATAATGGTTTTGGATACATAAGTACTAACTAATAGAAGTACCAAACTAAACATTTAAACATGTAGGTATAAACACGTATAAACATGTATAAAAATGAATATATATTATGTGTGTTTAGAGAAGCACTTCTATTAGTTAATGTTATCGTAGCCTGCTCAGTATTATCGTGAAAGCTATTTTATCAAGATAAAAACCGGCCATAATTCTTACGCATGTAAGATCAACTTGAAGACTTTGAAGTGCAAATTCTATTACTGTTCACGATAATCGAATTACTACAAAATAAGAAAGATAAATTGCGGTAAGCTTTATCAAACATAGTAAATTTGCCGCATAATTATAAGGTTCTTAACCAACTTCATTAGTAAAACTGGTAAGTATTCTCTACTAAAGTGATCTAAAACATAAGGTTTTAATAGAAGTTCCTATTTATTTTTACAAGGTCTAGAGAATCAGTCAGAGCGCTTGCAGATTGTTTTCAATCCTAGATACAACGAACCCAAAATTTTTCTAAATCTGTCATCATGACAGGTCGAATTCAAATCTGTCAAGATTGTAATCTGTCCATGGCAAAGTTAAGTTATAAGCAGTATATTACGAGTTCCACAGTTTACAACCTCGCGAAATATATTATAATCTAACGGTATGTCAAATTTTACAGTGACATATTGATTAAATTACAGAACAAATACATTGAAAAATATTTTTTCAAATTGAGAACAGTATGAACGCGCGCTTACGCTAAAAAGATAATCTCAATAAACGTAAAGTAAATGTTGCACGGTGGATACGGGCACTAAGGAGTGCACTCCCTCGATCTAGGTCTAGGCAAACTTGTCGTCAGGAAGCAAACATTATCACACAGTCGTGTATCAGCCATAAAGGGCTAACGTCTCGTTTATTGAAGTAGTGAATAAACTGCCAACTTCGTTTTAAAAAAGGTACCTAAATTGTTTTTATTTAGGTTGATCTATACATTTTATAAATTAAAGTCGCTTTTCGTTGCTCTGTGTAATCACGTTGTTCTTCTAAACTTCTATAGACAATTTATTTTTAAAATGAATTTATATTTAACTAATATAAAATAACGGAATTTCGACGTTCTATCAAGTCGTAATAATCCATACTAATATTATAAATGGGAAAGTGTGTATGTCTGTTTGTCCGTCTTTCACGGCATAACGGAGCGACGAATTGAGGTGATTTTTTAAGTGAAGATAGTTGAAGGGATGGAGAGTGGCATAGGGTACTTTTTGACTCTTTCTAACACCCCACTTCCCTAAAATGGGCGGTGGAACGCGCCAATCTCAGGAACTACTGGTTCGAATTGAAAAAATATTTTTGAGTCGGGTAGCCTATTTATTGAGGAAGGCTATATAACATCACGCTACGGTCAAAAGGAGTGGAGCAGCAACAATAAAATGGACGAAAACTGGCAGGCTGCGATGCGACGGGAAGGGTCAAGAGAGCAAATATTTAACGCGGACGAAGTCGCGGGCAGAAGCTAGTACTACATATATACATATATTTATTTCAATGTCTTTTATCGTGCATTGACACGAGATCCAAGCGTGTGTGCCAAATTTCAGTCCGATATCTTCATTCGAAGAGGGTAAAATATGTATTACAAAAATTCCAGAACATGCTTGACAAGTGAAGTTAAATAAAAGCTTTTAATTGATTAATACACCAATGCTTTAAAGAGGAAAGATTTGATTGTTTGTTTTGTAAACAGAAAAATTTAAACTCAAAAACTACTTATCTGATTTTAAAAATTCTTTCAACTTTGGAAGGTTACATTATTCCGGAAAATAGCTCATATATTACATGAGCTATTTTCAGGCGGACGAAGTCGGAAGCAAAGTGCTTGTAATTAATAAAAAAATAAAAAAAACCCCTGACACAAAAACCTAATTTCCCTTTAAAAAGTAAAAAAATACTCAATCTTAAAGTAATCAATCATAAGAATGTATTAATAATTCAAAAAAAAATACGCCGCGTTGGGGGACCGCTTCAAACCTAACAATTTAATTACCAATAGTCTTATTAGCTAACTAAGCAGTCAACGACGTCTGCACTCGCGGAGCGGTCCCCCAACGCGACGTTATTTTGTTTTGAATTATTAATACATTCTTAGGTACTTTATGATTGAGTTATTTTTTATTATTTTTTACTTTTTAAAGGGAACTTAGGTTTTTGTATCGGGGGTTTTTTAATTTTTTTATTTAATTTTTTATTTTGTACTTTTTATAGGTACATACTTAATATAATGTAGAATCAAACGAAGCTAAGAACACACTCGATTAATTCATCAATATTCTCTTTCGGTGCCCTTTCATTTGAGACCCCACTCGAGTATATTTAATGACATTCGGTTACTCTTCCCCACAACTTTTAAACGGCTCAACCAATTTTCATCAAACATGTCTAAGAACACTCGCAGATAAGTCACCTTTAATACTTTTTTTTTATTGAAGTCGCATCATCCGTTCGGGAGCTATGATGCCATAGACAGACAGACACACAGACACGTCAAACTTATAACACCCCTCTTTTTGCGTCGGGGGTTAAAAACGGTACAACGCGTGTTCACTAGTTGGCTATAGATATTATAGCAGGTTGTACACACCACATAGGTACATTTCAAGCAGTGTGACCAATTGTGGCAGGATCGGATCCTGCCACAATTGGTCACACTGCACAATCCTGAGGATCCTGGCCTTCTGGCAAGTTTATTTTAGCACTTTATTTTCACATCTGGCAGGATCGGTTAACATTTTTCTAATCTGGCAGTAGGCAGGCTAGAATTATTTCGGCACAATTTTGGCATTTTGAACTTTAAAATTTAGCAGAATTTGGCAGTTTTCTTGCTTTTAAGTCAGACAAGATCTTTGAAGTTGGTCACACTGATTTCAACCTATACATTCCCAATTTTGGCTTTATAATCTTCTAAATATATAAAAGGCAAACCTGACTGACTCATCTATCAATGCACATCCGAAACTACTGAACGGATTTCGCTGAAATTTGGCATACAGATAGTTGTAATGACGTAGGCATCCGCTAAGAAAGGATTTTTGACAATTTGCCCCCTCCATTCATTTTTATAAAATGTCGTTTTTTTCATGTTTTCAATGACCAAGTTTATCGATAATCAACTTGAACATAAACTTTTTATTTTAAAAACAATTTACCAAAAAATACCGAGCAAAGCTCGGTCATCCAGATATTGAACAGTAATGCAAGCAAACGACTGTTATGTAATTGTGTGATTTGTAAATAATACCTACGTTCCACGAAAAATAACAAAAACAGCTGATCGATTACAGGCATTGCATTTTGGTAGGTAATTTGACCCAATATAGGAATATATATTCCATAATTATGAGCCTTCTGATATCAAATTATGTTTGTTTAAAACTTTAATTTTTATTTACGTACCTACTTACTTATTTATTTATCCCTAATTTTATTTTCAAATCCTTACCTACTAGCTTACTTATTTTTACGTCCTTACTTACTCGTCTTATGTATTCCATAATATTCACGACGTGTCCCGAACTGTTCAACAAGAGGCTCAGTATGAATCTAAAACTATTAAGTACACCAACACAATCACAATCCGAAGGATTTTGAAGGATTTTCCTGATCCATTGCCTCTTCTGTTTGAAAAATGCGACTGCTCTACGACGTTAGTAACGCAATGAATGTTGTTGAACTGATAAAATTTGACACTGCCATTGTTTTATGCAATTAATCCTCAGGCATTCCCGTAGAACAAGACTAAGCAAAGTTTTTCATAGTTGTTTGTTTACTCTTCAGGATAACAATGGGATTCAAAAGAGTCTGGGACTCGTCCTGCCCCCGAGTTTGGGACAAATGGGAGGACAATGGAACAACATGGGTTATCCGAGACCTACCGCCGGAGGATGATGAAGAGGCGCTCAAGATCCTGGTGGAGAACCTCTGTCCTGATGAAGCGCTGTGTACTCTTAGTAGTAAGTTGTGTTACCCAAATTTCCTTTCATTGGTATTGTTCATCAAATCATTGAGCTCCTTACGTCCTGAGTGGAACTGCAGGATTACTGATGAATGCTTGCACTGATTGGACAGGTCCACTCAATCTACTCTCGTCAAAACAATTCAGACACAAATCTACATGGTCTTCACATGATCTAACAAAGATTATGTCTGGACTCTAAAAGAGATTGTAACATCTAAGTTTGTTTCAGCCTTTTTTCTCAGAGTAGTCAGATAAGACACGCTGACCTTATCTGGTTTTAAAAATATAATTAACGGGTAAAGTGTTTGTACAAACCTACCTTACAGAAATAAAATCACTTATCGTAAGTCCACTGTTCATCATGGGATGGGAACAACCGCTTTGTAGCCTGCACAATATTGCCCTATATAGATACAGGTATCAACCTATTGGAGACAGATTTAGAACCGAGGTTTGCTGTCAGCCAGAATTATGAAGTTGCGCTTGCAGTAATCTCTTAAAGACGATACCTGTGATATCCCCATAGATATCCAACCACATTGATAATAATTTATGGTCCGAACTATAAAAATGAGCACTTACTTACACAAAGTTTTAAAAACTGTT
Source organism: Aporophyla lueneburgensis (assembly GCA_932294355.1). Classification (NCBI taxonomy): domain Eukaryota; kingdom Metazoa; phylum Arthropoda; class Insecta; order Lepidoptera; family Noctuidae; genus Aporophyla; species Aporophyla lueneburgensis. The sequence goes on along the minus strand of OW028737.1, from coordinate 30,112,675 downwards.
TCTATACATTCACGTAACATAAGATTTCAATTTTCAAACGGTTGTTAACATCAATGTAGTTTCTAACACTAGACAATAAAACATTTACATGACAATCTACTTTGTTAAGTAAATTAATACCGAGTACCGTGTAATAAACAGAAACTATTTTAAAATGTTGTCGATAAGTGGCAGATTCTTTGTTATTTTAATGGGGATTTTCAAATCAAGGAAGTGTATGACAGTCACGAAATCAACATAGATGTAGACATAAAAAATGATGGCATCTTCATAACTAATCGTTGAATTGGCAGCAGGCTTTATCATCTTTTACTCTTACTAAAAAGTTGGCGACACATACTATAGATACAGCATAAGTATAGCATTGGTACTGATTCCCTTGTTCACAAACTAAACTAAATTTAAGTTCAGTGCATCTTTTTCTTTGTATTTCATTAAGAAGAGGACAAAAGAAAAATTTTAGTTTAGTCCTGTCAAATTAATCAGCGCCTGTCACTACTCCATACAAGTTTAGACGTGATTAAAAACTTGCCTACTAAAATTACGTCAATTTACCTACGTCAAGCGCTGATTAATTGGACAGGACTAAACTAAAATTTATCTTCTGTCCTTTCCTTAATGAAATAGAAAGAAAAAGATGCACTGATCTTAAATTTAGTTTAGTTTGTGAATAAGGGAATCGGCACCATTATCAGCCTAGCAAAGCGTACTCTCTGTGACAGGGAGGGGGCCGGAATCTACCACGCGGGCCCAGTGCAGGTTGGTGGATGTCACATGAAGGAATTCTATGGCATAAAACTATAACACAGAATTAAAGACACGTTCTTCCGAAATTAACCAGTCAATTATCGTAATTACAGACACAATTAAAAAACCATTATGTCTATACCAAATGTGGTATCTCAGGGACGTAGGGGTTTTTTTTTTTTTTTTCAGGATGGGAAATCATCAAATGACTTCTCCCGCTCTGGGCGGAGCGGGAGGGCGTGTCAGACTTTTACTGACTAAAACCCACCCGTGTTCCATCAGTTGCCCATGTGCCAGGGTCACGTAGGGGTTAAACTTATTTTTCACTTTGTTGCGTTTTTCGGAAGAGGGTTGTTTCTATTTTTATTTTATCACTAGCTTTTGCCCGCGGCTTCGCCCGCGTGGATGTCGGAAATTAACGCAGGTATTTTTCTAAAATAAAAGATTTTTTCTAAAATAAAAGGAGCCTAAGTTACTCCTTATTACATCAGCTACCTGCCAATAAAAGTCCCGTCAAAATCGGTCCAGCCATTTCAGAGATTAGCTGGAACAAACAGACAGACAGGTAAAAGTAAAAAAAAATGTTTTTTTGGGGTAAGTACCGTATTTACTTTCATATGCATTTAGTGAAAAGCTGTTAATTTGAAATTACAAACAGACACTTCAGTTTTATTTATTTGTATAGAGTATAGATGTATAGATGATCAGATTGCAATACCAATCACGTCTGAGGAATTTCAAAATCAAAATCAAAAGTTATTTATTCAAACTGGGCTGAGAGTCAGCACTTTTTGAACGTCAAAGTTACACAATACAGTCCCCCCAAAACGCCCGCCCTTCGACACTTCCTAGTGCTTTAGCTGGGAAGAAGTGGCGGAACAAACTCCCCAGCAGATAGCTATCTCAATCATGTAAACCTTGATTTATCGCAAGGACTTATTTAAGCAATTAATATCTTACAGACCTCGTTGACGACCCAATAAGCGTGCAGGGTATGATAGACTTCTGGAGAGTCTACCTGGCACAGAGGATGTCACTAGCATGTTACGAAGAGAAGGATGGGAAAAGCAAACTGGTAGCAATGAACGTGTGTGTGGTCATTACAAAGGGAGAAAAGGCTCATGATGTGGTAAGCATTTAATCTGTCAGCTATCTTGGCCTTTTCGGAGGACTAGATAAAGAAATAAAGAAAAAGAAAGAAAAATTTTTTTATTTGAGACTCGCACAGGGCAAAAAAACAATAAAAAGAACATAGAAACTTTTAGGATAACAAAAAGTTAAAAGATATAAAATTAAAAGAATAAGACCTGTGCGAGGCCAAAAAGGCTCCTATCTCAGCATAATACTGCGATATTTGTTAAAAAAAAAAAACAATTACCGCAGCGCTGGTATTCTGATAGGGCCCACCGTGATGCCACGGACACACTTACGGACGTGACAAAATAATCCTACAATTAAAAAATAAAAAAACAATATTAAATATAAAAATTAAACAATTGATAAAATACACTTAGATAGGTTCACCATCATCATTTAAGCTGAAAGATGTCCACTACTGGACCGCTGGACATTGATCTCCCCCAAGCATCACCACTTCGACCAGCTCTGTGGGTCTCGCACCCAGCGGATTCCTGCGGACTTCCCAGGTCATCGGTCATCTAGTGGGAGTTTTTCCAACGCTACGTCTGTCAGTACGCGGTCGCCACTCCAGAACCTTCCGCCCCATCGGCCATCTGTGTGCGAGCAATAATAGGTTATTAGTCGTTTAAGCTTGCCTGGATTAGACCCTTTTTTGAGTAGGTAAGCCAAAGAACGTTCGGGGTAATTTTAAAAGATTGTTTTTTTATTTATTTTTTATTTGTTTATTTAAGAAAGAAAGCCTACATACTAATACAGTGGTATTATAACTAAATGGCTTATGCTATGCTCAATACATTAAATCCCTGATCTCTAAACTAGGGATTTGTAGTGAGTAGGTACTTATGGCAAAATCCAAAAATAACATCAGCTAAATTAGATAAACACAATTAATTCAAGGATTGACCAAGAACGACCGATCCGAGATCTTCACTATCTCACTGGTCCACCTTGTGGGGGGCATACTGCTAATCTGTTATATCACACTCGTAAGAAGTTTAATTTGACAGATAAGTAGGTAGGTAAAGTCACCAAAAGAGGTAAGTAACCAGGGTCGTCAGATATAGTCGAAGTTTTTGTAAGAAAACGGTGTATGTTTTCGAACGAAATTTAATTTGATAAATCAACTGTTTTCTATTAATCGAATTAAATTTAATTCGGAAGCATCTTTCGGTTTATTATCGGTTTATTACTAAACTTCAACTATGTCCGACGATTTGGTTAAGTTAATCTGTTTTGGGGACCGTACATTAACCATCATATAACAAGAACTCCATTGATCCATTCTATACTCTTCCAGATCGAAGGCGAAAGTTGGAAGAACGTGTATGGAGCATTAGAAGTAGCAGAGAAAAAAGTGGATGTCTTCGAATACTTGGGAATGGACCAGATACTGTATGCTGTCGGTCTGGTGGTGAAAAGAGAATATCGGGGAGCGAAGCTTGGATCACGGATACTGGCAGCGAGGTAATCTAAGATTACCTTATTTTATCGGAATTATCATAGGTGATTGTCTCGTTGTTCAAGTGAGCAGAAACGCGATTGCAGAGTCCACCCGGTCTATTCTGTAAAAATCTTACCGTAAAAACCAAGATGAAGTGAGATGTCATTATACTGCCAGCGTCGCGAGATTTGTTCGAAAGAGACACCGTGGCCCTGGCACATGGGCAACTGAAGGAACACAGGTGGGTTTTAGTCAGTAAAAGTTTGACACGCCCTCCCGCTCCGCCCAAGAGCGGGAGACGTCATTAATTTGATGATTTCCCAATATCCATTCTAAGAATATCATATTTATTATGACACTGGTACCGATTCCCTTGTTCAAAACTAAACTAAATTTAAGTTCAGTGCATCTTTTTCTTTCTATTTCATTATGGAAAGGACAGAAGATAAATTTTAGTTTAGTCCTGTCAAATTAATCACCGCCTCTCACTACTCCATACAAGTTTAGACAAGATTAAAAACTTGCCTACTAAAATTACGTCAATTTACGTCAAGCGCTGATTAATTTGACAGGACTAATCTAAAATTTATCTTTTGTCCTCTTCTTAATGAAATACAAAGAAAGAGATGCACTGAACTTAAATTTAGTTTAGTTTGTGAACAAGGGAATCGGTACCAATGTAATGTTTTCTCAGGCGTTATCGCAAATAAACTCAACTAACATTGAAACTATTCTCGTACTGTCATATAATAGTATGGGGGCTTATCTGATAATGGAGACAATTCTCAAATATACCACCATAATACTATATTGTAATTAGAACTCCATGTGTAAAAAACTTTAAATAACATTATAGTACAGGACGCGCATGAGTACCGAAAACTATTCCACCTCAATTTTTTTATGCGATCTTCTTCAAATTGCCCTTCTGATGATATAAATACATGTTGCCATGGGGCATTATTCATATTGTTTAAACCGAAATTGTTTAAACAATTGCAAGGAATTGTTATTTTTCAATCGGACAATTAAAAAAAAATATTCTTTACTGAAATTCAATTAAGGTGAAGAAAAACATCGTGAGGTTTTCCTTCATCGATTTGAGAGCAGTGGTGATGAAATAATGTATACAAAGCAAAGTGCCTGCTTGAGTGCGAACATTCGACCTACAACTCGTAAGTTGCGATTGTTACCCCTGGGCAACCACGCTCTCCTGAGACAACAATCCTTCTCCATAATCTCAACCAACGCAAAACAAATCGGTGAATGACAGATAACATTAACGATCATGAAGTCATATGAGTCACATCTGCATTCGCGTCGTTTTATTAGGGGCCATCCATTAATTACGTCACACGTTAAGGGGGAGGCGGTTGACGAAGTGTGACATTGTGAGATATGAGGGAGGGGTCCTAAATTTCGTGACATCACATTTCAAAATCGAATTTAATCTAAGAATTAAGTAAAACACGAACTTTGAACCATTAACGAAAACCTCAAAAACATTTGCAACTCTTATCTGTAGAGATATAAGGTTGAAATTTCTTGCATTGTTTGATTTGATGTTAATTTTAATAAAAAAATCATTTAAATTAAAATTAAACTAATTTTGGAACTGCTGTTTTAATTCAATAATTATTTTTAGATGTAAAATTGTAAAATATGTGACGTCACGCTAGGGAGGGTCTCATAAATGTGACCAGCTGTGACAGGGAGGGGAGGGGGTCAAAAATCATGAAATTCGTGTGACGTAATTTATGGATGGCCCCTTTCTATCGCCTTCCTCGATAAGCCGTACACATGGCAACGTATAAATATTATATTGACCTTGTGCACGCGTCGATTGTCGCATGAACTTGAACATGGAACGCGTTTATATTGGTAAAGCAGCTTGGTAGCTGTATAGTTGACCTCGTAATTGATTTAAACATCCATTCACAGTTAGTGGGCACTTCATTAAGGAAGAATTTCACCAATTAAACTGAACGTGGTTTAGAGTGCCGTCACACACAGTATCAATCAGAATATGAATAATTTTAAAGGATATTGCTAAACCATTGTTTGGTTTAGAATTTCTCTGCTCCACAACGTTAATATCGCAATGAATGTTGCTGAACTGTCAAAGTGAAAGCCATTCCTTCTGTGTCACGCAATTACCCCGCAATACGCTTATTAGGTAAAACTTTCTTCGTTCGTCGAAAAACTTGGCTTGGCAGTCATACAGCAGCCTTGGACTGATTTCATCATAAGGTATTCTAACACTCCACGCCTAGTGCGAGTTATTATTATTTATGGGCGAAGTTAATATTGACAGGCCTGTTGGTCAAGTGGTTAGTGACCCTGACTGCTATGCCGGAGGTCGTGGGTTCGATTCCCACCCAGGACAAATGTTTGTGTGATGAGCACGATCATTTGTTCTGTGTCTGGGTGTAATTTATCTATAATATGTATGTATTTAGAAATATATAAGTATGTTTATCAGTTGTCTAGTACCCATAACACAAGCTCTGCTTAGCTTGGGACTAGATGGCGTTGTGTGATAGTTGTGGAATATTATTATTATTATAATCGTGCTTTGCTTGCTGTATTGTTGGAAATAATTTGGATATTCAATTTGTTCTAAACGCCATTAAAATTGTGAATCGTTATTGGACTGTACGGAAGTATTTAGAATGAAATAAATAGTGTTTTATTGCAGGCAATATACCAATATACAAAAAAAAAGTAAAATTAAATTAAATAAATATCAAAATTAAATTTAAGAATTTCTCATATCTTGTCTTTTCTGCCTTAGAGGCTTCTCTGAGTGGCGAGCATGCGCGAGCCGTTTCTGTCGATATTCAAACAATTTTCTACTTCAAGCTATGGTAATACAGTCCTTTTTTGAATGGAGCCAATAAATTGCTCGGGTATTTTTCCACTAACTGACCGGACGCGCGTACATCCAAACCTATATCAAACTAACTGACCAATCAACCTCTGTTTGCAGGAAACCCCTCAGCCTCCACCACGGTATTAAGGCCAGTTCCACAGTCTTCACAGGCCCCGCTTCGCAGATCAGTGCAGCCCGAGCTGGCTTCACGACCATCCTTACCATAACCTTGAAGGAACTGGCTGAATCCGGCCTTAACTATCCTGAAGACGAGACTAGGGCCATAAAGGTTATGGTGAAGAAATTTGAATGATGACTTATGAAGAATTACAGTGCCTAAAGCTTTTGCCATATAAGGAGTAAAAGAACGGTGAAAGAAAGATTTTGGAGGGTTAGAGACCAGTAAATAAAAATTAACTACTTTTTAGTATAGAAGTATTCAACAATTTTACTTATATTTTATCTGAAATCTGAACCGTTCTTTAGAAACATCTTTTCACAATTAAAATGGAGATATACAGTATCTGATTTTAATTGAGAGCACATACCTACAACCATTTTTTAAAAACTATTTTAGAATAACCTAACTTCTTCAGGCACTTAGAATTTTCAAAACATAGCACAAATGTATGTTTAGTTTTAATTTTTAATACCTAATAATAAGTATAAATTATTATGTAAATACCTACATTAAGTAGCAGGCCGGGATAAGGCTAAGTTGAAAGTATAAATATAAACATTAATATATAGGGTAATATTGAAACACAATCTGTTACCATGAACTCTGCTCATGATTTTAAACACCCTAGCGCAGAATTAAAAAAGTTATCAAAAATCGAACAGTTGCTTCAAAGAAAACTGCAATAACTTAGTAGTAAAAGTGTGTCAACAGAGAATCATGTACCTACTGAATCCATATTATATTGATGACCCTACCATCCCGTATAATGTAGATGATACTTCTAAAGTAAAGCAAAGATGGCTCCTCAAAGTATTGTGGTTATGAGTAGTTAAAAATAATTATAAGTCAGCTCCTTATTAATAACAAGGATGAACAACTTTGAACTTTAATCTTACACTTATAATGTTTATAAGCCTATGACTGGCCTGTTAGTCTAGTGGTTAGTGACCCTGACTGCTAAGACTGAGGTCGTGAGTTCGATTCCCACCCAGGAAAAATGATTATGTGATGAGCACAATCATTTATCTATGTCTGGGTGTAATTTATCTATAATATGTATATATTTAGAAATCTATAAGTATGTTTACTGTCTGGTTACTATAGTACAGGCTCTGCCTAGTTTGGGATCAGATAACGGTGTGTTGGTTGTCCTAAGATATTATTAAGATATTATATTAGTAGTAATGAATTGTTTGCATTATCAGTAATTAATAGTTTAGGAAACATGGTATAAGATTATTGTTGATACTGAAAAGTTTAAATAAATTTATTGAACTGTTTATAGTTGTTTGATTATTTTATTTTATTTGCTTAGTCTTGTCCCAACTATGTTGTGGTCGGGTTCCATTCTTATCGGACGCAGCTGAATACTTGTGACTGCCTATCTCACTTCCACAACCCAGTTACTGGGTAATACGATATTCTTTAACAAGATTGGTTGTCACGAATTTCAGACTTCTGACTACCCGTAACGACTGTCCAAGATGGACAAAAAACAGCGGGACCAAGAGATTAACATGGTTTCTGAGGCACGGAGGAGTCTTGATATGTTGTGTATAGTCACCCATCCATGATCCAACCGCGGCATGCGTAGCTTAACTTTTGAACCGTGTGGCTTTTATTATTCAACTAGCTTCTGCTCGCGACTTCGTCCACGTTCAATTTCTTGTTCCCCCGACCCTTCCCGTCGCGTCGAATCGCCTACCCGTGCAATTTTCCCCGTTTTTGCAACATTTTTCATTACCGCTCCGCTCCTCTTAGATTTAGCGTGACGTTGTATAATAGCATCGTGTTGGCCGTTGGCCTATAACCTTTCTCGATAAATAGGCTACCCAAACAAACAGATTTTTTTCAATTCGGACCAGTAGTTCCTCAGATTAGCGCGTTCAATCAAACAAACAAACAAACTCTTCAGCTTTATATTGTAAAAATATTGGTATAGAACTATAGAAAAATAAATTCATAAAATCATTTTAATTCCGATAACTAAAATCCATAAATTGTTAGTAACAGATTTCCTTAAAAAAATATTGTTAGTAACTTAATCTACAGACAAAATATTGAGAAGACCACCCAGCAGCTGGACATAGTAAATGGCCACTAGGGTATAAGTCTTCTGACAAATTGCCTTATTATGGCAGAGGAAGTGTCTGCCACTACAGCCTTCAGGATGCTATTATGAATGAGTCTTATTCTGCTCAGGAGTGAGGCTGGTTTTTCTTTTCAAATGATGGCATGAAATCCTTCGGTATGAATTTAGCCAAGAGTTTCATAGTTAGAGCGTTTTATTATGTTAAATTAATATTTTGCTGTTTTAGCCATTGTTTCCAGTAAATCATAAAATATCTTGTTCGGTAGTTAGGTTAGGTTAGGTTTGAACGCCGTCCCACATGAGGCGATTCCGAAATGCTATAACACGCACACCCATGCGAGCCGCTTCACTGTTGAATTTCGAGAAATCCCGTTAGAAATTTTTACGTTGATTTAGGTGTGATCTTGAAAATTTACCAAGTAATTGACTTTAGTGTGTTAATTTTATTAATTATAATGAGAAATAATGGAATATACAGTACAAAAAAAAAAACTCAAGTAGAGACCCATTTACAATATAAATTTTTAAATGTTTTCCTAACCCATGGTATCAGGGAAAATTAAAAGAAGAGACTAAAACTCCACGGTGGGTTAGAGTCGCACATAACTGCGCTATTTCCCCGTAGTCGCGCAGTATGCATGAGCATTTCTCCACGATAAAAAAAAGGTTAGGTTTGAAGGGGTCCGCTAAGTCCGATGCCTGCCAGAGTTGCGGATCTGTACGAAAGAATTACCGTGGCCCTGATATATAGGCAACTGAATGAACACGGGTGGGTTTTAGTCACTAATGTCTGACTCGCCCTCCCGCTCCGCCCAGAGCGGGAGACGTCATTTGATGAGATTCAAACCTAAAAAAAATCTCCCGTTTAATATATTTAAAACAAAGCTAAAATAATAACAAAAACTTAATGTTTATAATATTCTTTATTATTGTCACAAAATAATGAAGCTATAACTAACAATATACAATAACACACTTCAGTCATCGTTAACATATATAATTAAATCTTCTCAATTCAATTGTAACTTTAAGTGTAACGCAATTATTATTCATTGATATAATAAACAACGCAAGAATTAAACGATAATATTTAACAATTACATCGAATAAAGAATCGAATATTCAACAGTAATGCAATTATGTCTTTTGTTTATCAATGATTGTCCATGATGAAGTTCTGAATAAAAATAGCGCATTTGTGATGTACCGAGATATCTTTTGGTTTCATTTTTTAAATATAAGTAGAAAATATGAGAATTTTTGAGGCGTACATTTATTCCCGACCCTGTTTTCACCCGATTTTAAAGTCTAAAGAATAACTTCTTTAGAATTTAAAATCATTTAATGTGATGAGCCTCATGATCTGTCGGATTTTAAACTCTATTGACATTCTATTAACCCTTAACTGGTATGACTTTTTCTTTGTTTTCTAACACGCTAAGCATCGTGTAATCTCTAGTAAAAATTAAGTAAGAACATTTATATCAATAAAAACTAATTGATTACATAAAACGAGCCTAATATTTATCATTTATGAGCATTTATTCAAGTACATAGTTAAAATTTGCTTACCAGAAGCAAACGTAATATGGGGTCCGCGCAGACCCCACAATACCAGTTACGTATGTCAAATTTACGATACCAGTTAAGGGTTAAGATTGGTTCTCTGTGTGTTTCTCTGATTTTTACAAAGAGACGAATTTTCTTAGACATCGTTACGCAACGAATTTAAATTTTGTTTTTGAAAACTTAAGGTTTAAAATCGGGTAATCAGGTTCCTCAGACTTCGCAGGCGGGTCATCAGTGAGGTAGGAACTTAATCATTCGAGAGCTCATACCAGTGTTCTCTTTGACAATGTGCAGTGTAAATGAGTTTTGAAAAGCAGTGTGTCCTGAATTTTTCTAGCAGACTGGCATTTTCTAAGACATCGATACGCAAAGAATTACAGGTCTATTTTGCTGTCGTTAAGGTCGAAAATCCGGCAAACAGTGTTGTCCTGAATTTGTCTAGCAGACAGGCGTTTTCTTAGACATTGTGAACCAACGCATTAAAGCTCTCTTTCGCTATCGTTAAGGTCGAAAATCCGGCAAGCAATGTTCCTCAGGTTTCGGCGGTGGGTCATCGGTGAGGTATGAACTAAGTAAGACGGGTGCACATACTGGTATTTTCTTAGATATGAGCCAAGCGCTGTCTCTATCTGATAACGGGTAGCGTTTGTCCGCGAAGCATACTGTTATATTGTCGTTCGTATATGGGGGCCTGAAATAGAAATAAAATAAGTTATAAGAGAATAGGGGTCATCTTCTAGTTGTAACGGATATAGCTACACTCCAGATAAAAAAAAAGAAACAGATTTTACAGGGAGCAATTGCTTATTTGAATCTCAGTTACTGGATAATAGTATTTTCCCCTTGGTTAAGATTCGTTGTTAGGCTGTTTTTACAACCTGTAATGACTTTCAAAGATTCACAAGCGCCAGTCGGGAGTATCGGTCTAACATGCTTTACGAGACACGGGGTGGACTTGGGATCTAAAGAAGGTGATCTGTCCACGAATCCACCACGGCAAGCATTAACTCGAGCGATCCCAGCTGATACTACTTTGCTATAAAAGCCCCAACATAATTTATTTGAGTTTACATGTTGATGAAAACCAATAATTTGGTAAGAGATACGAAAAAGAAAACATTTATGTTTTTAGCTTCTAAGTGTCAAAACCACGGCAAGCGTAGCTTAATTTGATCGATTGACCCAGTTGCCACAAGCTTCTACATAATTTCTTCAAGTAAGTTGATGAAAATAAATATTGTGGTTAAGAGAGAGACGAAAAGGAAATAATACATTTATTTTAATTCCAACTTGGTAAATGTCCTAGAGCAAACCAAAGGTCTTCCCAAAAAGCTATAAAGAATCATCATTTCCAGATTATCTTTTATAGCCTAACTAGCTGACCCGGCAAACGTTGTTTTGCTGGGTGAAAAAGAGTGAAAATGTAAAGTTGTATATATTTTTCAATGCCAAATCATAACAAAACAGAAGTAAAAAAAAACACTGTCAAAAAAATAAATATTTAGGGGTGGGTCATCCTTTTCATTAAGGGGTATGAAAAATAGATGTAGGCCGATTCTCAGACCTACCCGATATTCACAAAAAAAAAAAAAAAACATAAAAATCGGTCCAGCCGTTTCGGAGGAGTTTGGTAACAAACACTGCGACACGAGAATTTTATATAACCTAATAATATTTCATTCTGTAACCCTAGTTTTCAGCAACAAATAAGTCCCAACTCACTCGTCATCGGGCGCCAGTCCATCTCCCGCAGTGACGAGGCGCGCCAGGAGCCTCCTCCGCGCGGCCGGTACATGTAACAAGGCCACGACCCCGCTGAAGGGCCCCGCCGCGCCCGCCGCCCGCGCGGCTCTCCAGCGGTGGGCCGCGCGCGCCAGGATACGCTCTGTGCCTGATAGGGGCGGGAGGCATGTGGCTAGGGGGTTACCCCATTCGTATTCTTCTTCCTGTGATGGGAAGAATATGAGGATGAGTTATGGACATCGAGTTTTGTTGTGTGAGCAGATAAAGAGTGAAGAGTGCGTTAGCACGCGATAAGGAAGGAAAGCACATATCAAATGACCGTTATGGTGATTTAAATAAAGTGTTGTCAAGAATGTGTTGTGTATTGTAATTAGATAGAATTTCGCAGATCTCAAAACGTGTATGTCTAATTTTCAACCGACGAAACAAAACGAAGGAGGTTCTCAATTCGACGCGTATATTTTATTTTTTTTATGTATATAGTCGTCCGATTGTGATAATTCTTTTTTTATTGGAAAGGGTATACACCGAAGGTGGTCCCATATAAATTTGGAAAACAAAATCGAACGCTAAGGGTAAAAAAACAGGGGACGTTTGATTGTTCACTCACTGATTGTAATGTTTAACTACGCATAACTTTGTACAGAGTAATCCTATTTTGATCATTCTTTTAGTATTGGATAGCGTATACCTTGCCAAGTACTATTAGTACATATAAGCCACAAAAAATCATAAAATAAAAACTTTTTTACAAAAAATTACACCGCCGAAAAAACTGAAAAGCAAAAAATAATAAACCTTAAAATTTTGAGTCGGCGCTGAAAAATCAATGAACAAAGATCACTCAAAGCGCCGACTCATAATAATAAGGTTTATTATTTTTTGCTTTTCAGTTTTTTCGGCCGTGTAATTTTTTGTTAAAAAGTTTTTTATAATTGATTGTTTTTAAAGGTGTATTATTTTATTTTAATTTATATTTTTAATTTCAATTAATTTGAATGTAATTTTTATGTGTATATGTAATTTTATTTATTGGTGATTATTTTAATGTTCTGTGTTTTATTGGAATTTATTTTTGTAATTTTAATGGATTTATAACTTGTAATTATGGACTATGTCTGAAATAAATAAATGAATTAAATTGAAAAACCAAATATACATAGTTTGATTTTGATTCATCATCATCATCATTTCAGCCAAAAGATACCCACTACTGGACTTAGGCGTCCCTCAAATTGGGGAGGTTGGCCATAATCACCACGCTTGGCAGGCGGGTTGGCGTATGGTGGTAAAATTTATTGAGAACGCTGCTGCCCATTCTCTAGTAAGTCCCTTACTCGCCTTTTACGACACACGGGAAGAAAGTACATGGTCCTATTCTTTACGCCCGGCACCACACGCACCAATTGGACTGGTTTTTGATTGGTCAAAATGAATATTGTATAGCATACTTAGCCTATAATGTTCCCACAACACGCTAGTACGGCTTGGTACATTGTATATTACGTCATAATTCCAAACACAAGAAATCTCAGTCAAATCATGTCTATGATGAAATAATTTTACTTCTATACTTACCTTACGCAAAGAGGAGTCTTGTGTCTCAACAGCGAGAACATTGTGAGCCAATTATTATGCTTTTACGTTATTACCAGCAAGAAGTACCCCGCAACTCAACTATTAGCGATAAAAAAGGCATTCTCACATCTCACGGTCACCGCGTACAGTAGGTAGGTTCAGGGTCATCAAAAATACATGATAATGTGAAACATTTTGGTTTCACTACTCACCGGTAGAAAACTCCCCACATCTCGACTCATAACGATATAAACGGGGTAATATGACCCATCTACCCGCCGCCACCGGCACCGGTACCGTGTGGTGCCGGACATAAAGAATAGCATCACCCCATTTCTTCCCGTGGGTGTCGTAAGAGGCGACTACGGGACTTACTAGAGAATGGGCAGCAGCGTTCTCTATGCATTTTACCACCATACTGCGATTGCCAATCCGCCTGCCAAGCGTGGCGATTATGGCAAAGCCCCCCAAATTGGGGGAGGTCATGTCCAGCAGTGGACGTATTACGCCTGAATGATGACCCGCCGCCATAGAACAAAAAATCCTAGGTGCTACTACTTCTATGGTACGGTAATACTAGTTGTGTCGCCCTAGAGACATAGACCTCTTCTAGGTCTTTTTGATATGCAAACGTTTTGATTACTTACCGGCAGAAAGCTCCCCGCAGCTCGACTCTTAGCGATATAAACAGGATGTAGAACCCATCGCCCCGCCGCTATAGAACCCAACATCTTCTCACTTCGGCCGGGCGCCGCACACAGTAGGTGGGTAACTTCAGGGTCCAACTCGGCGCCTTCAAATACTTCGCCGCCGAGTTGGGCTATCATGGAGATGATGTCGTCACGATTCTGAAGAAGGCGGGTGAATGAATTAGATAAAACTAGCGACCCTCCCGTTGCTTCGCAAGGGTGCAGTAAGGACACGTCATAATATCGTCATTTTTGTGCTATATCTAAATAATAATCGTTTATACACTTAAACCTCCTGAATAAATGCTATAAATTATAGTGAACACCGTATCAAAATCCATTATGAAGTTTAGAAAAAAATAATTTAAAAAACTTCCAACCAAAACAAAAACCGCAAAAAAGTTTTTTTTTAGGTAATATTTTGATCAGTGGATGTAACGGCTGATTCGTTCAAAAGAGTTACCATGGCCCTTTTTTTTTTGTATGGGAAATCATCAAATGACTTCTCCCGCTCTGGGCGGAGCGGGAGGGCGTGTCAGACTTTTGTTGACTAAAACCCACCCGTGTTGTTTCAGTTGCCTGTGCCAGGGCCACGGTAACCTGCCGGGGTCGCGTGATTGTTCGAAAGAGATACCGTGACCCTGGCACACGGGCAACTGATGGAACACGAGTGGGTTTTAGTTAGTGAAAGTCTGACACGCCCTCCCGCTCCGCCCAGAGCGGGAGAAGTCATTTGATGATTTCCCATACAAAAAAAAAAGGGCCATGGTAACTCTTTTGAACGAATCAGCCGTTACATCCACTGATCAAAATATTACCTAAAAAAAAACTTTTTTGCGGTTTTTGTTTTGGTTGGAAGTTTTTTAAATTATTTTTTTCTAAACTTCATAATGGATTTTGATACGGTGTTCACTATAATTTATAGCATTTATTCAGGAGGTTTAAGTGTATAAGAAGAGGAGGTTTAAGTGTTTAAGTGTATAAGTGTCCAGAGCTGAAGAACGTCATTTGTTAATACCCCGCCCAAAAAAAGGTCACAGATTTATGAACTTAAACAAGTCAAAAGCAGTACGTAAGGATTTAGCAGGTTCATTCAGTATTCTGTAGTTTCTACCCTATAGGAAAAAGGCGTAAGATTATGTATATCTGTCTGTATATCTGTCTGTATAACAATCTTAAAAGACTAACAAACTCAATCATGATTTATTTTTTGATAATTTGACCTTCGTATTTTCAACCATACGAAGTGGCTTGACACGATTGATTTTGTGTATGTAGCATTAAATGAATATACTCACATCGACATTAGAAGATAACATGAACCTCTTGATTTGTACTTGCATGGACATCTCTGGTTCAGACTCGGCCGGTTGTTGTGCAGGCGTGGTGTCGTCCCAACCCACTGTGTTGGGTTGAGATTCAGGTGCCGGCTCTGAGTCTGGGGCTAGAACAACGTATTATAGGAAATAAATAAGAGCGCATTCAATAAATATAATCAATCAATTATTTTTGCTTTGCAGTTTTGTCACTTAGCTTCGGAGGTTTAAAAATGGCATACATAGATTTTTTATAAAAATATGAAAATACCCGATTTCTAAACAAAAACCTTGTAACTTACGAGGCACAGGTACAGAAGGTACCGAGTCCCTGTTCCGTCGAGCGCGCTGTGAGCTAAGTCTGCCTGTCAGCGCTGCATTCAGCCGCTGTAGTTGCGCTATACATCACTCGGTACACTTACGAGGCACAGGTACAGAAGGTACCGAGTCCCTGTTCCGTCGAGCGCGCTGTGAGCTAAGTCTGCCTGTCAGCGCTGCATTCAGTCGCTGTAGTTGCGCTATACATCACTCGGTACACTTACGAGGCACAGGTACAGAAGGTACCGAGTCCCTGTTCCGTCGAGCGCGCTGTGAGCTAAGTCTGCCTGTCAGCGCTGCATTCAGTCGCTGTAGTTGCGCTATACATCACTCGGTACACTTACGAGGCACAGGTACAGAAGGTACCGAGTCCCTGTTCCGTCGAGCGCGCTGTGAGCTAAGTCTGCCTGTCAGCGCTGCATTCAGTCGCTGTAGTTGCGCTATACATCACTCGGTACACTTACGAGGCACAGGTACAGAAGGTACCGAGTCCCTGTTCCATCGAGCGCGCTGTGAGCTAAGTCTGCCTGTCAGCGCTGCATTCAGTCGCTGTAGTTGCGCTATACATCACTCGGTACACTTACGAGGCACAGGTACAGAAGGTACCGAGTCCCTGTTCCATCGAGCGCGCTGTGAGCTAAGTCTGCCTGTCAGCGCTGCATTCAGTCGCTGTAGTTGCGCTATACATCACTCGGTACACTTACGAGGCACAGGTACAGAAGGTACCGAGTCCCTGTTCCGTCGAGCGCGCTGTGAGCTAAGTCTGCCTGTCAGCGCTGCATTCAGTCGCTGTAGTTGCGCTATACATCACTCGGTACACTTACGAGGCACAGGTACAGAAGGTACCGAGTCCCTGTTCCGTCGAGCGCGCTGTGAGCTAAGTCTGCCTGTCAGCGCTGCATTCAGCCGCTGTAGTTGCGCTATACATCACTCGGTACACTTACGAGGCACAGGTACAGAAGGTACCGAGTCCCTGTTCCGTCGAGCGCGCTGTGAGCTAAGTCTGCCTGTCAGCGCTGCATTCAGCCGCTGTAGTTGCGCTATACATCACTCGGTACACTTACGAGGCACAGGTACAGAAGGTACCGAGTCCCTGTTCCGTCGAGCGCGCTGTGAGCTAAGTCTGCCTGTCAGCGCTGCATTCAGCCGCTGTAGTTGCGCTATACATCACTCGGTACACTTACGAGGCACAGGTACAGAAGGTACCGAGTCCCTGTTCCGTCGAGCGCGCTGTGAGCTAAGTCTGCCTGTCAGCGCTGCATTCAGCCGCTGTAGTTGCGCGTCTACGGCTGCAGGTATGGATGCTGTAGATACGCTTTTAGGAGTGTCTTCTGAACCTGGGGTGCTCATGCCTCCTGGACTCTGAATAGAAAGAAATAGTTAATTAAAGACAGACACTTCAAATGTAACTGTTCAGACGTGAAAGTGTTAAGTCTGGTGCTAACTTTAATGTGAATATGAGTCACGTAGCTGCAATATATAAATTACCGACTAGTGGAATATTCTCGACCTAGGCGCAATGCAAGCTTGTACATGTACTGCCAGGGTCGCGAGATTTGTTCGAAAGAGTCACCTACCGTGGCCCTGGCATATAGAAGGCAACTGAAGGAACTGGGGTAGGTTTTAGTCAGTAAAAGTCTGAAACGCCCTCCCGTTCCGCCCAGAGCGGGAGGCGTCATTTGATGATTACCCACCCACAAAATAAAAAAAAGCTTTACCATGTGAGCGAGGAATGCAAACAATCTCAAAGTATAATTTGTTAATGTTATTGTGATAAGCATGTAGTCGCTAACAATTCGCATCTCAACCGTCTTACACTCCAGACACTGGTAGGGACTCCTTCCTTCCTCAGCAAGTGATTTGATATAATGTTGAAATTTTTATATCGTTTGAAAATCGAGTGTAAATCAGTTCTTAAAACAATTTTATACATGTAAATTGTTTAAGTTTTCAACGAAGACGCGCGGAAATGTATAATTACGTCGAATGCAAGTGTCCAAACTCGCTCGTTCATCAAAATGTGGGTCAGTTCGTGTTCAGATCTCATTCATGACACCACGTACTCAAACTATTACCATTTAACCAATAAGTTAATTTTATAGTTCTACCATTTCTTTGACTTATAATGCGAGAATTTAATTTTTGACATTTATACCATATCCTATCAATACGAGAAAGGAGTGTTAGGACACTATAGCGCAGAAAACTACTTTCTACATGGTCCTTCGAGCCGGGTATGAGCCACCGACCTATGGAAAATACAATTGTGAACAGTTTCCATCGTGACTTAGTTATATGACGCATAGATACGGATCGCGGGTTCCAAAAACAATTTTTGCCCAACAAAAAATATATATATATATCTAATATTACAAGCCGTGCGCCCGATGAGATTTGCCATCGGCAAAAATGACGGATTTCTTTACAAACTAAAAAATCATTTCTGAGTGCTCACTTTCGCTATAAGGATTTTTTAGGGTTCCGTTGCCAAATGGCAAAAAACGGAACCCTTATAGATTCGTCATGTCTGTCTGTCCGTCTGTCTGTCTGTCTGTCCGTCTGTCTGTCTGTCTGTCCGTCCGTCCGTATGTCACAGCCACTTTTCTCCGAAACTATAAGAGCTACGCTGTTGAAACTTGGTAAGCAGATGTATTCTGTGAACCGCATCAAGATTTTTACACTAAAATAGAAAAAAAAAACAATAAATTTTGGGGTTCCCCATACATAGAACTGAAACTCAAATTTTTTTTTCATCAAACCCATACGTGTGGGGTATTTATGAATAGGTATATCTATCTTTAAAAATGGTATTGAGGTTTCTAATATCATTTTTTTCTAAACTGAATAGTTTGCGCGAGAGACGCTTCCAAAGTGGTAAAATGTGTTCCCCCCCCCCGTAACTTCTAAAATAAGAGAATGATAAAACTTAAAAAAATATATGATGTAAATTACCATATAAAGTACCACCGAAAATTGGTTTGAACGAGATCGAGCAAGTAGTTTTTTTTTAAAGCGTCATAAATCGTAAACCGCAATTTACCGTTCATTCAATCAGCTGAAATATAAAAATAAAAAAAAACATTTATTTTCATAACCATAAACCTTATGCATAAACCGAGAATACCTACAGGTTTGTACGGAACCCTCGGTGCGCGAGTCCGACTCGCACTTGTCCGGTTTTTTTTTTGCATAATTTATGACTATTATCTGTCAGTGGATGAAGTTAAGACTTTTATTAAGTAAAATCTAATTATAATATTCTTACCTGATCCGTTGTGAACTTAGCTACCTTAGCTGGTGGGGTCTCACATTGCTCCTACAAAAAAAAAACATGAATGTTTTACATGAACAATTTAAACAACAACCGAAACATATTGAGACAAAAGTCGCAGAAATTTGTTCGAAATTCCCAACTTTCTTTTTTACAGATGATGTATTTCCCGAACGCAAGATTTCACTGTATACCTTATTACAATGTCATTAGAGTCATATAACACGAGTTCGTAAATTAAATTATCTTTACCTGTAGTTGTAGTTTTCTAGGTGCTACGGAGTGTTCAGACGGTGGCGTCGCTGCATCACCATTGAACTGGGCGAGGAATCTGTTGCGGATCTCTGATAATGGCTGCAAGAGACATCGTTTAATACTGATGCAGGAACAACGTTTTTTATACAGGAGTTAACTATAACATCACGCCTTGTTTTACAGAAGGATTTGGCGTCATTTTTTTTTTTTTTGAGTGCCATCAATGGGTCACAAATCCAGACTTTAGGCTGATACTTAGATATTTCTGATAAAAAAGCCAATAACACTGCCCAACTCGGGAATCGAATCCAGGACCTCATCTTAGTAGTTCTTGTGACCACTACTCCATAGAGACAGTAAGAAGATAATTAATTTATGATTATTCAAACAAACTTACTATGCTTCTCTTCAACTTTGTCTGCTATGCAAATAAAACGTTGTATTAACATATTATATATTAAATATTTGGTTGACCGAGCTTTGCTCGGTATTTTTTGGTAAATTGTGTTTAAAATAATAAGTTTATGTTCGAGTTGATTATCGATAAAGTTGGTCATTGAAAACACGAATAAAACGACATTTCATAAAAATGAATCCTAGCTAGATCGATTTATCGCCCCCGAAACCCCTTGTATACGAAATATCATGAAAATCGTTGGTGCCGTTTCCGAGATTCAGGTTATATCTTATCTTATCTTATCTTATATCTTTAAACGAGCAATTCTTGTATATATATATAATCTGAATCTCGGAAACGGCTACAACGATTTTCATGAAATTTTGTATACAGGGGGTTTTGGGGGCGATAAATCGATCTAGCTAGGATTCATTTTTATAAAATGTCGTTTTGTTCGTGTTTTCAATGACCAACTTTATCGATAATCAACTTGAACATAAACTTATTATTTTAAACACAATTTACCAAAAAATACCGAGCAAAGCTCGGTCATCCAGATATTATATATATAATACAAGAATTGCTCGTTTAAAGATATAAGTTAACGTATTCACAAAGTCAACATAACACGTATGTTATATCTTTAGGGATATACTGGTGCCAATTAAAGTCCCAGAATAGCAAATTACAATATATTTCTTAAATCGATGTTACATGTACAGAGGTTCTGAGGCAAGTGAACATGACAGTTAGTTTAGTTGAATACATACGCAAACGCCTGTGCAAATTAGAATAGCTACGCATATGCTATGAGCTAAGAATTGCGTATTTAGATTAGGAAGGCCATAGGCCTGGACAACGTATATCATAATTACAGCCGAAAAAGTCCACTGCAGGACGAAGGCCTTCCTCAAATGGAGGGAATTTACCATAATCGCCACGCTTGGCAGGCGGGTTGGCGATCGCAGTATGGTGGTAAAATGCAAAGAGACCGCTACTGCCCATTTACTAGTAAATCCATTAGTCGTCTTTTACGATACGCACGGGAAGAAATGGGACACTTGAAACTATTAAATAAACTCTAGACTTAAATACTCAAGTCCAAGCCCTTAAAATACTTGTAAAGACTGCTCTTAGAAATCTCATATTTAAAGAATGATTGACAGAACATACACGTAGTAATTCTTAACAACTCTCCAAAGGCTTTCCAATTACTCATACAGGGAATGGTCGGGTGTGTATGCATTTTATGTTTAAGTCCCATGTAATTGACGGACGGTGACGAATCTACGGAAAGTATAGTTGAATCTAGGAAAATGATTCTTATAGGCTTACTAGCTTTTGCCAGCGGCTTCGCCCGCGTAGAGGTCGGAAAGTATCCCACGGGAACGCACTACCGGGATAAAAATAGCCTATGTGTTAATCCAGGTTATAAACTAACTGTGTTCCAAATTTCATCCAAATTCAATCAGTAGTTTTTGCGTGAAAGAGTAACAAACATCCACACATCCATAACTCCATACATACAAACGTTCGCATTTATAATATTACTGGCTTTTGCCAGCGGCTTCGCCCGCGTGGAGGTCGGAAAGTATCCCGCGGGAACGTACTACCGGGATAAAAAATAGCCTATGTGTTAATCCAGGTTATAAACTAACTGTGTTCCAAATTTCATCCAAATTCAATCAGTAGTTTTTGCGTGAAAGAGTAACAAACATCCACACATCCATAACTCCATACATACAAACGTTCGCATTTATAATATTACTGGCTTTTGCCAGCGGCTTCGCCCGCGTGGAGGTCGGAAAGTATCCCGCGGGAACGTACTACCGGGATAAAAAATAGCCTATGTGTTAATCCAGGTTATAAACTAACTGTGTTCCAAATTTCATCCAAATTCAATCAGTAGTTTTTGCGTGAAAGAGTAACAAACATCCACACATCCATAACTCCATACATACAAACGTTCGCATTTATAATATTACTGGCTTTTGCCAGCGGCTTCGCCCGCGTGGAGGTCGGAAAGTATCCCGCGGGAACGTACTACCGGGATAAAAAATAGCCTATGTGTTAATCCAGGTTATAAACTAACTGTGTTCCAAATTTCATCCAAATTCAATCAGTAGTTTTTGCGTGAAAGAGTAACAAACATCCACACATCCATAACTCCATACATACAAACGTTCGCATTTATAATATTACTGGCTTTTGCCAGCGGCTTCGCCCGCGTGGAGGTCGGAAAGTATCCCGCGGGAACGTACTACCGGGATAAAAAATAGCCTATGTGTTAATCCAGGTTATAAACTAACTGTGTTCCAAATTTCATCCAAATTCAATCAGTAGTTTTTGCGTGAAAGAGTAACAAACATCCACACATCCATACATCCATACATACAAACGTTCGCATTTATAATATTACTGGCTTTTGCCAGCGGCTTCGCCCGCGTGGAGGTCCGAAAATATCCCGCGGGAACGTACTACCGGGATAAAAAGTAGCCTATGTGTTAATCCTAGTTATAAACTAACTATGTTCCAAAAGACATTGCCCGCCGATGGGCCCCTTATTTTCAGTGCCGGGCAGAGACTATTTACTTCTCAAAAATTAAGTCGTAATTTTATAAGTCCAATTTTATTTTATTAACATCTCTTTCACCCTAGCATTAAAAACCGTAACTAATAATTATTTTATTGAATCAAAGGTAGTTCTGCCATTAAAACTTAACCTGAATGTTATCAAGATAGACCACAGATTATGTCAATTAAATGGTAGTAATCGATTGAAAATCTCGATATATTACTATTCCGCCGACTAAAAGTACCAGAGATGTTTACAATAGCTTTTCTCCGGTCATAATCTAGGTCTCATGTAACTGATTAGACGTATATTCAAATCGCGGATTAAAATAAGCAGCGGGCGGGTTAAAATAAAAAGAAAATAGAAATAGGTAGTAAATATACTAAAACACGAAGGAATTGTAATCTGAGGATATATACATATGTCGTGGTCAGATCGCAGAATTGATTACTTTATGATGTGACTAGCCATTTCATGAATTAGTTGCATTTCATGATATGGTCAACTAAAACTGGCTAGATCGTTTAAAAATTAACGTTTGATGATATCTCAATTGACGTTTCGATTTGAAATTGTTATTGTCTTTTAGTAAATAATATAAATCATATGCAAAATTATCTCTTTAATTATGTAAATAGAAAGAAAGAGCTTGTTTTTTACAAAGAGAAACTGTTTACAACTGTTGCACAAACAGCAAAATATCAACACTAACAAAAGTTACCACAAAACGGTCACACCACAATTGTTAAAAATCGACTTTTATCAAATCGATTTGGTAAATCGATCAACAAAATATTTAACATGGCCACACCTACCCCGCGTTCCGAATCACAATAACATCGATGTTATCGCGCGTCAAGAAATTGCCACGCTCTACGGAAGGGTTGTTTCGCGCGCTTACATATATCGATTTTGCGTAACTCGGAACGCGAGGAGAGTAGAAAGATTAATCTGTCAAATCAATACATCATTCAAATTGTTTATAAGTGGAATCTCAATTTCATCATTTTTAAAAATTACATTTCTCTGAAACTAGGGTGAAAAACAGAAAATTGATTTCAGGATCTAAAAAGGTATTTGTTGTTCTTCAAAACCAAGTTAAAACCACCGTTGCCCGCGTTTTCTAGGGGCCCATATCTCCTAACAAAATGGGCAATGTCTTTTATTGAAATCCGTTCAGTAGTTTTTGCGTGAAATAGGAACAAACATCCACACATCCATACATACAAACTTTCGCATTTATAATATTAATTAAGTAATATTATATAAGTAGGATAATCCTCACCGTATGCTTATCCCGTATGACCGGCTCGGGCTGTTTGCTGGGCAGACCGTCCACGAACTTCCACAGTCTCTTCCGGGCGTCCGGCGACATCCTGCCGGATCCGGGCCGTAACGCCGCTCCGAATGCACTGTCCGGTGTTGATGGGTTTTTGTCGACTACGGATGAGTAAGGGGCAATAGATCAGTCAATTGCTGGTTAACACTATAATGCACTAAGGGCTGACATGTTCTGCCAGGTTCGTGAGATTTGTTTGAAAGAGATACCATGGCCCTGGCATATAGGCAACTGAAAGAACACGGGTAGGTTTTAGTCAGTAAAAGTCTGACACACCTTCCTGCTCCGCCAAGAGCGGAAGACGTCATATGATGATTTCCCACGCACAAAAAAAAGGCTAACATTTCGGTAAAAAAAAAATGTATGGTGAATATTTTATATCACGGCATTTCGTATGTCTGGCGTTGTAAGAATCTGTCCTGAGTCAAACAAATAAATTATAAGTCAACTAGGTTTAGCCAGCGGCTTCGCCCGCGTGGATGTCGATAATTATCCGAGTTCTAGAAATGTGTTAATCCAGGTTTTTAGAATTCATTTTGAATTTAAGTACCCAGTTCCTAAATTATCTGTAAGTTAATCACTATATTTTTGTATGCCAACAGACAGAATGTACTGGGAATATATCCGAAAGTAACACTATTATTGTAACATCGGCATTTATACAAATAAAGAAATGATTTGATTTGATTTAGCTCTGTTTGTCAAATTTCATCCAAATTCTTTCAGCCATTCTTGTGTGATGGAGTTTTTTTTTAGAAGTATTCTTCGGCGTGGTGCGAAAGCATTGATGATTTGTAATGGGAACTGACGGCATTTGATGTCAAACTTGTTCTTTGCGTCGCTAGTCTTTTTGTCACTTACTGAAAGAGGAAGTGTTTAAAAACCTGGAAGAGAAGTATAAATTATACATAATTTATAAAAGGTCATACTCACAAGGGTCGGTAGGTGTGCGTATGGGGTCGGAGGGCATCTCCCCGCGCCGCACGGCCTGCAGGCGGCGCCGCGTCGTGGGGCTCAGCGCGGCCAGGTTAGGGGTCGATAGCGCGTCCTCTAGGGTTGGAGTCCTTACTGCACATTCTCCAGCTGAGTACAGAAAGTAGGGTATTGTCAATAAAATGTATTAGGACCTTTGTACTTCTATAAGCATCGAACTACTAGTCTAGCAAGGATACATATCAGTTCTGAAGTTAAACTTTGAATAAGACATCAAAACTAGGGCTTTCATCCCGGGAATCTCGGTCTCGAAACATTCGAGAGTCTCGACGATTTTTTGGTATTTTCGAGACTTGGGACTAATAGATTTGGTCTCAGGAATAACGAGACTTTCGAGACATAAGGGGGCGCAGTGCAAAATAATCCAAATCAGCCGTCACTGTTAAAGAGATAAAATCAATACTTTTACCATAATTACCATAAAAAATATGTAATGATCACCACAATGAATGTTTTAACGGATTATAGTTGGCAAAAATTAAAAATATTCTATAGTTTGATCAATAAAAATTAAAATAGCATGCTCTTGTTTAGTTGAATTTTGATAGTAAACTGTTAATTTTTTTTAAAAACTTGAATTCATATTAATCTCTAATTATCATACTACAATTTATAGTTTCTATATTTTCGAAATGTTACTTACTTATTTTATTATTAATTTTTGTTTTGATTCACGCCCTGTTTTGAGTCATACGAAAGGTATACATACGGGTCGAAAATTCAGTCGTCCACGAGAGCTCAGAGAGTGGTCACGTCGCATCGTGGAGCGATGCGCCGGTTACGATAATTCGCGATCTATTGTGTTCGTATACGTTGCCGCAAAGAGTGAAATAGGGTAAGTCACATTTGTGTTTTTTTTAGTATGACTTATATTTAGTAGGCATAATTTGTTTTACTTTTTATTTATTTTTTTCTGCTTACATATTACTATAACATTTTTCTTAAATAGTTTTTTTTTTTTGTTATCTTTACTTGAGGACTTGTAATTGACTTTCGGATGTCTAATATTTTTTTTGTCTGTTTTATTTAGCTGTAAGTCCTCCATGTACTAAATAAATAAGTAAATAAATATTGGAAAGCGTAAGGCCAGCTATTGTAAGAAAAAAGTTGGCGCTCACTTCCGTAAAAAAAGCCGTTATCAAAAATGTACGTATTTATATTTTGTGATATTAGTTCCTTTTAATTTGTTTTTTTCTCTAACATGTGATATGGATGTCGTGGCTTTTGGGGGTGGCGTTTGCAAATCTGGCATTCAATTTAAAATCCAAAATGGCAGATGCAACTTTTCCTCAAACGTTCGATATGGGTGTCTTGTAATGGGTTTTGGGAGGTGGCGATTTCAAATCTGGCATTCATTTTAAAATCAAGGATAGCGAATTCAACTTTTTTCAAAGATTCAATATGGATATCGTGTAGTAGGTTTTTGGGGGTGCCAATTGCTATTCTGACATTAATTTTCGAATCCGCGGTGGTGAACTAATTTTTTTCGTGAAACTGAAAGTTTATTTTATAACCTCTATATAGCAAACTTCTATCCAACGAAAAACTCTTTAAAACATAGAAATGATTAAGGTTTGTTTGGTTTACATTGTTACCCTTGTATTAAACACTATATTTTACTATATTATTATAGTGTACCAACGACTCTCAATAGCGAAACAATACATCTTTATTTAGACCCCAATAAACATTAATTTCACTGACCTTCAAGCCAAATACTGATACAAGGTCGTAAATATTTCGTATTTACCATGGAATTCTTAGAAATATGTTCATTTCTTTGTTGTAATTACTTAGCACGTGTTTAATTATTGTATCTTAAAATTATATTGTTTTTTTTTTTCGTTTCACGAAACGACTTTATAGCGCAATAAAATACCCGGTCCTTTCAATTTCGCTATAAGAAACAACGAAACGCGCACCAAAATTCCTAAGTTAAATTTAGGAATTTTGGTACATAATAGATGTATTCAGTCTGTAGTCTAAACTACAAATATACGTCTAGTAATTGTCCTTATGGTTGGAAATATCAATAATGTTTTTGAATGAATGATATAAAATTCCCGTTTTTTTTTATTTTTTTGTTATTGTATCTTCTCACAAATTTTGGTCAGCTAATGGCAACTTTGTGCGTTAAATTTAATTTAACGTCCCTGGAAAACGTTGTTAATTTTCATGGGCAGAAGCAATTTTTATAATATGGCCACACTTTTCGTTACACTATATAATACATATTATACATACCACATTTCCCTATGGTTATCGTATGTTTTTGTAAAGTAAGCAAGGTTACATTTGGTTATTATAGATTGTTTTATCACAGTCTGGTTTTATTATTACAATACCTACCACCTACCCATCCACCCTGCCTATCTACTTACCGAGTAAAATTCCCGGCCATGCAAGTAAAATTCATAATGCCAAAATTTCATAGCTATTGGAGAAGTAGTAACAAACGGATAATGTGGGTATTTTCCTATATTTTACTGTATTTATACCTACATTATCCGTTCTATAAACTACATACGTAATTTTTTATATCATACAGATTATTAGATTTATTTTCTGGATTTATGTGGACAGCTACATAAAAACATCGAAATAATCAATATGCGAATTTGCAAGTCACTCAACACAACGAATCAAATTTAAAAAATCCTAGGATACCACCTTTTGTCGTGCACCTGCATGCGGGCTTCGAGCAAACTTGTCAATGTGTGCGTAACGACGCACACGACTAGCGCGCTGTTGTAAATAACTATTTGCCGCGCGCGTCGTATGGACGGCGCAGTCTTAATAATAATAATAATAAGCCGTTTATTCCATAGCCCTTATTTTCACATTTCAAATGTTGTTAGTATTTATAGATGTGCTTAATATCTAGTGTTAGTTACAATAAGAGTATTTAAATTAAATCTAACTATTTATTTAGGATATGGACCCCATTCTGGGTATAGGCCTCCTCCAACCTTTTCCACCCTTCTCTATCATTGCCCTGGTCAACCCAGTCTTTCCCCACCGCCTGCACGATATCGTCTGCCCATCGCTGCTTTGGTCTGCCGGCTTTTCTTTTGCCTGATGGTCCCTTCCATTTGGTGGTCTCTATTGTCCATCTTCTATCTGTGCAGCATGCGATATGACCAGCCCATTGCCACTTTAGTGTTAGTGCATGTCTCAGTGCATCCGTAACCTTTGTTTTCTGCCTTATCTCCTCGCTTCGTACTTTATGTATTTTTCTGATACGCAGTATGCTTCTCTCCATTGCTTTTTGTGTGTTCGCTATTTTTTGTTTGATATTCTTTGTGTATACCCAGGTTTGACAGCCATATAGTAGGCTTGGCATAATACAGGTATCCATCACAGTTTTTTTTTCATGTGTAGGCTATAGTTGCCTTTTAATATTTCTTTTAACGACCAAAAATTTTTCCAGGTTAACGTTATTCTTCTAGATACTTCTTCTGAGTTACTATTTGGATCAAATGAGACTTGTTTTCCCAGATATATGTAGTTGTCAACATATTCTATTATGTGTCCATTTACTTGTATAGATCTTTTGTAATTGTTGGTCATTATTTTTGTTTTATTTGTGTTCATATGAAGTCCAACTTTTTTACTTTCCTGATCAAGTGTCGTTACCATTTCCTCTTAGTCTTTAGGTGTTTCAGCCAGTATCGCAATGTCATCTGCAAATCTTATATGATTTAGGTACTTGCCGTTTATGAGTATGCCTTTTTGTGCCCAATTTATTTTGCCAAAAATGTCTTGAAGAACCGCTATAAAAAGTTTAGGTGACAGGGGGTCGCCCTGTCTTACACCTCGTTCAATTTGAAGGGTTCTCCACTGGTCTCAAGTTTTACTTTGCTTGTGCTGTTCTCATATACGTTCTTTATTATGTTTATATATTTCTGATCGATTTTTAGTGAGTGAAGTGCCTTCCAGATGGCGCTGTGACTGATGCTGTCGAAGGCTTTGCTGTAGTCTATGAACGCCACGTAGAGGGGTCTGTTGAATTCTGTGTATTTTTCTATTATTTGTTCGATTGTTTGTATGTGATCGATAGTGCTGAAACCTGAGCGGAAGCCTGCTTGCTCTATAGGTTGTGAGTTGTCAATTTTGTGGGTTTTTCGTTTGAGTACTATTGAAGCAAAGAGTTTGTATGTGCTTATTAAAAGACTGATTGGCCTATAGTTTCCTATGTCTTGCGGATTGCCTTTTTTTTAAAGTAGAATTATGTCTGACGAGCACCACTTTTTGGGAACTGTCTCCGTGTTCAGGATCATCTATACTAATATTATAAAGCTGAAGAGTTTGCGTTTGTTTGTTTGTTTGTTTGATTGAACGCGCTAATCTCAGGAACTACTGGTCCGAATTGAAAAATTATTTTTGTGTTGGGTAGCCTATTTATCGAGGGAGGCTATAGGCTATATAACATCACGCTACAACTAAGAGGAGCGGAGCAGTAATGAAAAATGTTGCAAAAACGGGGAAAAATTATTCCTTTTGAGAGTTTCCGTTGCGTGCGCTGCGTAAACGGTTAAAGTAACACAAAAATCATGTATGACGGAATTGTTCCTTTTAAAAAGTTCTAAAAAAAAGTCCGCGAGAGCATATGTCTATCTTTTAAGGTTGACTCACTATAACTCAAAAGGAGCGAGCAGCAACAAGCAGGCAAATCGATGCGACGGGAAGGGTCAGGGGAGCAAAAATTTGACGCGGACGAAGTCGCGGGCAGAAGCTAGTATTAAATAATTGAGTCAGATGGTACAATAAGATTGGTGCTCCTATTTTTATAGCTTCATTGCTGATTCCATCTGGGCCAGGGCTTTTTTCATTTTTTAATTGTATTATGTGTGTGTACACCTCTCTTTCATTAATTGGTTGGACAGTGTTTGTTTTTATATTATAGTTTGCTTGGTTTCCAGTGATAGCATTGTCTTTGTTCTTGTATAGGTTTCTATAGAAATTTGTTGCATGTTCGATTACATTTTTCCTGTTCTTGGTTCCCTCTGATACATGGTTAAGGTTGTGTATCCATTTTTTATGTGTGTTTAGTTCCCTGAATGCTCTTTTTGTACTTCTGAATTTTTCAAAGTTTTTTGTTATGACGCTGTATCTATAATTGCCGTAATCTTTTTTTATTGATTTATTTGTTGTTTTGAACAATCTGCTAAGTTCCAATTTCATTTCACTGTTCTTGTTTTTTGTTTTTATTAATTCTGAGCGTTTTTTGATTAATAGTTCTGTATCTTTGCTGAATATTTTATGTGTTTTGGTTTCTGTTACCTGCTCTGTTTTTAAGCTGTCGAGTATGATGTTTTCAAGCTTATTGTAGTAAGTCTGTACATCGGTAACTTTGCTTAGATTGTGTGATGTTTTTATAATCTCTTCAAGATTTTCCAAATATTTGCAAATTTCTTCGCTTGTTTTAGGTTTACTTACATCGATCACTAATAAATAACTAGATACACAATCAGCGTCAAAAAATGGCCTCCCAAATGAGCACCCACTTGAACATTTGGGTGCTCTTTTGATTTAGTATCATTCGAACGCTCCGACGGCAAACATCTCTCGGTGCTCGATTAAAAATTGTAAAAATCACACATCTAGGACGCTAAAATAGGACGGAGTTTCACTTTTTCGGTAAGTATTAATATTATCATTATTTGATTGTTATCACTGTATTAAAAATGCTGATATTTTGTCAAGATTAAATTAAGTCGTATTAAATTAAGGAGTTATAAAGCATCTCAATTGTAAAGATTCTTACTAAACCTATTAATCATATTATCGCATGCCCACTTAAATTGTTCGGATTATGTGCGTTGACTCTGTTCCATATGTAGAGACGCTATTGTTTTAAAAAAATATTATTAAATAATATTTTTTATTTAATGAGAGAGCTTTGCTGTTTCTATCAATATTATACATAGTAACATTTTATAGATTTCATTTTAACTAAGTGCATGTAATAAAATTAAAGACGTGTTTTTTTTTTTTAGCTTTTACTCGAGATCTAGTGAGGTGTGGAGAATGGATATCAGTTATAGTACGCCAAAAATCCGTCATGAAGATGAAGATGAAGAATAAATAAATGATTATGGCTACGATATATTAGTTACGTTAATAAATAAATGTGGTGCCCTATCCAAAAACATTTACATTCAGGTTAATTATAATCATTACACATATACACCATAGGATAGAGTAAAATATGCTTTAATATGTACACAATTTTTAAAATAACACTAATAATAACTTACAGCACATATAAATAAAAAATATTGGACAGTTCGACTCCACGTATTCCTTGTCCTAGCTGAGAGCCTGGATCGTATAACTGTATTGTTATTTATTGGCGCTTTTTAATTCGAACTTTAAGACATGCGGCTAAGGTTCAATTTCTTTTGATGTGTGTTGACCAGTGCGAATAGGTCGTAAAAATTTATTGCTTTTTGTACATAGCTTTGTGAAATAAACTTTAAGCATTGCACTTAAAGTTGAATTTACATTAATGTTTATTTATTTCAACTAGCATAACAATAACACAATTTGGTGACAGTTTTAAGAGAACTTTTGCTTGGGATTGTGTATCTAGTTCTTTATTAGTGATCGATGTTTAATTATCGTATTTTTGAAGTTTTTCCTACACTTTTTCGGTGGTTTTAAGGTAAGAGTTGCTCTTACAAGCCTGTGGTCTGAGGGAAATTTT
Organism: Aporophyla lueneburgensis; assembly: GCA_932294355.1. Lineage (NCBI taxonomy): Eukaryota > Metazoa > Arthropoda > Insecta > Lepidoptera > Noctuidae > Aporophyla > Aporophyla lueneburgensis. Next base: position 30,081,450 of record OW028737.1, on the reverse strand, counting down.
AAATAGTTAATAACCTCAAAATTCGTTACAATTCTTGGAGCATTTGTCATTATAAAATCGATTTCATTAGTGGTTTTTTTATCCGGAGATATCCAAGTCCATTTTGTATTGCTCCTCTTTTTGAAAAAGGTATTCATAACTGCTAATTTGTATTCAGAGGCATATTCTATTAGCCTTTCGCCTCTTTCGTTTCTTTCACCGCAGCTGAATTGACCTGTGATTTGGTTATTATCCGTTTTTTGGTGGCCTATTTTGCGTTAAAATCTCCAATTACCAGAACTCTGCCGTCTATTAGTGAGTGGGCTTGGTTAAGGTCCTCGTAGAATTGACGAATTTCGTCCTCATTTGCTCTCTCGGTTGGTGCATAAGCCTGTATCAAAGAGATTGGAGTGTTATCAAATTTCAGTTGTAAGAGTGCTACTCTTTCTGAGACTCCCGTAAACTTTATTATTTTGTTTTTGTGCTCTTTTTTAATGAGGAATCCTACTCCGTGTAGACCTTTTGTTTGTCCTATGTAACACAATACACAGTCCTGGTATTCTTCTATGTTACAGCCCATTCGTCTAACTTCTGACAGCCCTATTATGTCCCAATTGATATTTCGGAGGGCATATGTTAATTCGAGATATTTGTCAAACGATGATAGGGATCGTACATTATAGGTGCAAATTTTTTATGTGTGTTGGTTTGTCTTTCTTTTGTTGTTGTTATTTTTGGTTGGAGGGTAGCGGTCTTCTTCCCCCACGGTGACCGGCCGGATTGGGGTGCTGATTCTGTTTTTGGTAGTCTGTTTGTTTTTTGTAATGTCCTTGGTGCGGTTGTCGGTGCTTTTTAGTTTTTTGAATCTGAATAAGATGCAAAATATGAAGATTGTCCTCGGGTTGCATAATCGAAATCGAAAATGTTGTTTGGGTTTGTATTCTTGGGTGCTGCTCTGGTAGTGCTTCTATTGTCATTAGGGGACTCCTTTGGGTCTCTTTTCCTTTTGATTTGGTTGACTTCTTTTGGATCTTTTATTATCAGTTTATCTTTATTTAAGTAGGCAATCTTACCCTTCGCCTTCTCAAGTAATAGTTGAGGCATAAGTTCTTTCCTTTTTAGAAGTACATCTTTAGAGAAATCTTCCTTAATTGTGATGGTGGGATTTCCTTTTTTATTTTTGTTCCTGAGGATTAAGTTTCTTTTCCATATTGAAGTAAAGCCAACCAGTAAAGGGCGGGTTCCTTTTCTTTTGGCCCCTAATCTTTGCACTGTATTTATTTCAAAGGGTTATATAGTCGTCTTAGTTTCTTTTTAAATTACCGTTTTTGTGTAGTCGATTAAAGAACCCTCTTGCTCTGTCTTTCGAGACTTAAGTCTCATAAATTCATAAACATAACTTTATTAAATAATTTATTAAACCAAAACCAACAGTGTACCTTAGAGTTTAATAAGATCTGTGGAGGTTGACTAAAATTACATCAATTATCATCTCTTCTTTTTTTTCTTTTGTCATTATTTTATTATATTCCTACCTTGTCTGGCATCATCTTTGAGGTCCCCCACACGTTTGGGAGTCTCCTGCGAGTCACACCCAAGCAGACCTTGTCGTGCCATCGCTATGTACCGCGATGCTGGAGACATTTCGTCCACATCTAAACGAGACAAACACAATATTAGGTGGATATTTTTTGTGCGATTACATAATGATAATTTTCTTAGGGCAGAAGTTTATGGTTGTGCTGACTTGCATTGTTTTAGGAACTCGAGCCCGAAAGTAGTTTCAGCAAATTTAAAAACCTTAAGAGTAAAACTGTCATAAATAATAAACACAAATACATAACCAGGTCCCAAAGTATTTCAGTGCATAGACAAACCCGTTACAGGTATATTAAACACTGACTAGTCTCTCTCGGGCAAACTGTTACTGGGTTTTTCATCTGAAATTTCTCAGTAGCAGCCAGGAATCCGGATTTGTGCCCGATTGATGGCAATAGGCTCGCCCCCTATTACATTCGGGGAAACAAGGCGTGATGTTATGTATCATTTAAACTTTGGACGTATGAGGAACAAGGTATAAAGTTCACTCGCCAAGCTTGGCAGGCGGGTTGGTGACCGCAGTATGGTGGTAAAAATGAATAGAGAACGCTGCTGCCCATAGTCCGTTAGTCGCCTTTAGTGAGGTCTACGGGAAGAAATAGGGTGGTGCTATTATTAATGTCCTGTACCACACGATACATTTTTTGAATCCTGCCTTGCAATTATCTCACGATTACTCCTCACGATGTTTTTCTTCACCGCTGTCAGTAATATCCTTCAAAATACATTTGCCAGAATAACTTACCACTTTTCCCTTTGGGCGTCTGCTCCCTGCTACCTGGCACGGAGCCTCTCCTCGGTAAAGCACTGGCTACAGGAGGTAACATAGCGTTCTCTTTGTCCTTATACGTAGTTATATCCGCTGTAATATTAGCTTGAATGTCTTCTTGTGGCTCTGGTTGAGGTTCAGGTTCAGGTTCGGGTACCTCCATAGGTTCTGGAGGTTTTTCTTCTGTCTGAGGTTGCGGTGCTAAAAAAATAAATTATTTCTCATGTAGTAAATTACTAAGAAGGTGCTTATTTGTATATCATCATGTCAACCAAAAGACGTCCACTGGTAGACACAAGCCTCCCCCAAATTGGGGGGGGGGGGGGGATTTGGCATTTTCGCCACGCTTTTTTTTTGAATGGGCAATCATCAAATGACTTCTCCTGGGTGTGTCAGACTTTTACTGACTAAATCCCACCCGTGTTCCTTCAGTTACCCATATGCCAGGACCACGGTACAATCTCGCGACCCTGGCAGGATGGATCTTCCAAAGGGGAGGGGTTTGCTATAATCGCCACGCTTGGCAAGCGAGTTGGCGTTCGCAGTATGGTGGTGAAATGCATAGACAACGCTGCTGCCCATTCTGTAGTCAGTCCCTTAGTCGCCTTTTACGACACCCACGGGAAGAAATGGGATGGCGCCATACTTTACGTCCGGCACCACACGGAAATTTCTTATTTTGTATATGAAATCATAATCATACTTATGTACGGTAAGCCCAAGTTCTCACAGGCGCGTTATTTCCGCGGCGAGCTTTTTTCGCGCACCGAATTTGAAATCTATTGCTTAATGCCGAGAGTTCAAAACCCACCAGTGTGTTTCTATGACGCAATGCACTGTTAGATTCTCAATGATCCGTTCCACACCGAGACTTGAAAATTCGGTGCAAAACGTATGTGTATTAAGCAGTATAGTCCATCAGTAGCCTATAATGTTCCTAGTGCTGGGAAACAGTGCAGGTTGGCAGAAATCACATTTTTCGAATTTTTGTTTCTAGGATATGCCGGTTTCTTCACGATGTTTTCTTTCACCGTTTTGAGAGCAATGGTGATGAAAAAATTTACACAAAGTAAAATGCCTGCTTGGGTTCAAACCCACGACCGACAACTCATAAGTTTGCTTAAAAAGCATATCCCCATTGTAACTAGAATAAGTTAAGATGACGCAAACTCGCGACCGTTACTACCGGACCACCACAATCAATAAAGTACAGTACATACTCGCACTCAATCCGCTTTTATTGATAGTCAACAAAATTTTTAATCTTTGCTAAGCATCATCCAATACAGATACTCATCAACTAACACAAACGTTTTCCAGAAGAAGTTCCAATTGATAATTTTCAATTCTGAGGGAAGGTTTGAAAAACTCTATATTTTTACTCTAGCTTCTGCCCGCGACTTCGTCCGCGTTAAATTTCTTGTTCCCCCGACCCTTCCCGTCGCGTCGAATCGTCTACCCGTGGGATTTTCCCCGTTTTTGCAACATTTTTCATTACTGCTCCACTCTTCTTGGTTGTAGCGTAATGTTATATAGCCTATAGCCTTCATCGATAAATAAGCTACCCAACACAAAAAGAATTTTTCAATTCGGACCTGTAGTTCCTGAGATTAGCGCGTTCAATCAAACAAACATACAAACAAATAAACTCTTCAGCTTTATAATATTAGTATAGACTAGCTTTTGCCAGCGGCTTCGCCCGCGTGGAGGTCGGAAAATATCCCGCGGGAACATACTACCGGGATAAAAAGTAGCCTATGTGTTAATCAAGGTTATTTTTTTTTTAGCACGAAAGCGCATTTTCATCCAACTTGCTTCAAATTTATCGTCACTGCTCGGCTCCTATGTGTCTTAGCGTTATGTTATATAGCCTATAACCTGCCCAGGAGTATGGACTACAATCGTACTAAGTTTGGTTAAAATCCCTTCAGCAGTTTTTGACTCATGCGTGCACATACAGACAGACAGACAGACAGACAGACAAAAAATTTACTGATTGCATTTTTGGCATCAGTATCGATCACAATTCATCCTCCAATATTAATTTTGAATATATTTTCAATGTACAGAATTGACCTCTCTACAGTTTTATTATAAGTATAGAAGAGTAATAGGTAGTACGGGCTGATGTCAGCAACTCCACGTCTGAGCGTGTATTTTGCGTACATACCTTTAGTATCTCCCACCAGATGTCCGTCCTCGCTGACCCTCCGTCCCTCCCGCACACAGGCCAGTAGCCACGTGGCGCGTACAGCGGGCAGTCCCCACTTGAGCGCGCCCACGTACTTGTCGCCGGCCGCCGTGGGACAGATCAGGTGCGTAGAGGCTACGGCATTCGCTGTGTTACGTCTGCAGAAGCGCAGTTGCGTACTGTGGACCAAAATATGCTTGTTATAATGTTTATTTGGACTCCATAAAAAACTGAAAAGCATAAAATAATACTTAAACCTTAAAATTATGAGTCCGCGCTTTGAGTGATCCTTGTTCATTGATTTTTCAGCGCCGACTCAAAATTTTAAGGTTTAAGTATTATTTTATGCTTTTCAGTTTTTCGGCGGTTAAATTTTTTGTTAAAAACTTTTATTTTATATTTTTTTGTGGCTTAAATGTGCTAATAATACTTGGCAATGTATACCCTATCCAACACAAAAAGAATTGTCAAAATCGGACTACTCTGTATAAAGTTATGCGTGTTTATACATTACAATCAGTGAGTGAACAATCAATCATCCCCTGTTTTCCGACCCTTAGGGTTCGATTTTGTTTTCCAAATTGATATGGGACCACCTTGGGAGTATACCCTTTCCAATAGAAGAAGAATTGTCACAATCGGACCACTATGTAAAAAGTTATGCGTGGTCATACAAAAAAAAAAATATATATATACGCGTCGAATTGATAACCTCCTCCGTATTTTTTCGTCGGTTGAAAATATAGCCCTATATTACTGCTTTAGGCTATACTTTATTCATACATACATATGTACATAAACTCAAGCTTTTTCCCATGAGAGTAGGCAGAAACTACGGAACGCCACCTGCTACAATCCTTACACACTTGTTTTGCCTCATTTATATTCATACAATTGGTCATACATACACGCCGGTTGCAAGTACTACGCACCTGACCTAGGGCGTCCCCGTCTGGTGGTCCAGGGTTCTCGCGGATTTATTCGAAAGAATTACCGTGGCCCTGGCACAGGTAAGTGAAGGTATACAGGTGGATTTTAATCAGGAAACGTCTGACACGCCCTCCCGCTCCGCCCAGAGCGATAAAGATGATAATTTCCCACCCAGAAAAAAAAAGTGAAGATGTTTTAGGTATAAAAACCTTTTGGAATTAATTGGCTTATTTAGCTGTCTCTTATTATTCACCATTCAACTTGCACTGGACAGCATACACACTGCAAGAACTCGCGTGACTCCTAGAAGCTTGGCCGTCTCTAGTCATGTATGTTACTCACACCGCGTGTACAGGTTAACCAGAACAGATCGTTGTACTAAAGAGACCCGATGATTGCCGAAGCGCATACTTCTCTAGATAGAGAGCAGTGGTAGTATCGACCCCGACTTACGAGTTCGTCGTGGGTTCGAAACCTGAGGGGTAATTGCGGAACTTTTTATCGGTGAGAATTTGTTTAATATTCATAGTTAAACAACATTCATTGCGTTATTTACGTTGCTGAGCCACAATTTATTCGAACAAATGACGCAATGGTTTAGAAATAATCTTCAATCCCATTCAGATTCTGATAAATTGTGCGTTTCGCAATTAGGCAGCAGGCAGGCGCATTACTTTGTGTAAATCATTTCACCGCTGCTCTCATAACGGTGAAGGAAAACATCGTGAGGAAACCGGCATGACCTACAACCAAAAATTCGAAGACATGTGACATCCAGCAACACGCACTGGGCCCGCGTGGTAGGATTCCGGCCTACTCCCTCCCACCGAGAGGAGGCCTGTGTCCCAGCAGTGGGAACAATATAGGCTGATGACGCTGATATTCTGCAGGAATCCAGCAGAATATCAGCGTCAGGTATATTTGCCTGACACATGCTGAGCTGGACTCCCATTTGGTGCAACTTTGAGACGCACACCGCACTTTCGTACTCCACCGCACATTATTTACATTTCATTTTTAATTTGTGTCACAAAGTGTCATCATTACTGTCTTCCTTTCATTTTTTTTTCTCTCTTTGTATATTGGCATTTTGTAGCTACTTTGTTAATTTGTTACCACATTCAATTGTTATTTTATCGTGATTTGTATGTTGTGTTGCGTCTTTTGTGTGCATCAAATAAACGTTTTATCTATCTATCTATCTATGATACTTCTCTAGGATAACTGTACGTACTGCAAGTACTCACGTGGCTCCCAGTAGCTTCGCCAGCTCGTCGAGGAAGGCTCTCTCGACGCCGCTGTAAGTGCTGAGGCTGGCCACCACACCGGTCAGAGGACCTGGAGCCGGGAAGGTCACTCGCACAGGGCGGTGGTAGTATTGGATCGGGACTAGCTCTTGTTGGGATAGGCAGTCTTTCTACAAGAAAATAAATAGCAAATTTTAAAGACAGAAAACATAAATCATATGGTCAAAAGTAGCAGCAAACGAGCAGCGAGTGAGCGAAAAATAGTGATATTACATCGTTTGCTCGTGTAGCGACCAAAACCGCTACGACAACCGCTGCCACCTATGAACGGTTGGACCTCGGCCAAATGTCACGCCACCGCTGCGTCATATCGCGCGATCCTGCGAGCGCCAATCATTTCGTTTGTTTCGTCGCCGTGTACTAAGATGGCCGACGAGCGACCTTGGCAATTTGGACCTTAATGCATGTGTGTCTCATTAGTATAAATTCCCTGTGCTAGCATTGTTTAGACTCACTCTGCTTTAGCTTCCCTAGCCTGCGCTTCTCGCCTTATATACTATATCGCTGCTGCTTATTGTTATTAATTATTTAGGCCTTGTTTAGTAATTAAGTTATTTTGTAAAGTAAAAGTAGAATCATAATTAAATAAGTTTAACTGGTGCCTGCTGATTTAATTTCAATTGTCAACACCCGTGAGATAGACTACATAGGAAGTGGCCCAGGTCTACATTATCAACAGGACCACTTCACTCGATTGTTATGATAACGTGACCTGGAATGGGTTTATTTCAATATCACAATAGGCAAATTTTCATTTCAAGATTATTAATTTGTTATGACAGACGGTGGGGCCGCGAATTGCACACCACAGTCAGGTTTCTATGTTGATTAAAATACAATTCGCGGTTTATAGAATTACCTATAATCACGCGGCAGAATTGACATTGATGAATGTTATGTGTGGGTTTATTTTTACACGCTTCACTTGTATGTTTGTATGTTTGTTTGTAACCGACTCCTTATTGCGCGATTGTGAGCCACTTTAAATGACCAGATTTCATTTGAACTCTGTAGACTTATCGAGGACCGATGACAATACTATAATTTCATAAATTTATGCCATTATCCTTGCCAGGTTAAATACTGTCTTCGAAAACTACGCTGACATACGTCACAAACTACGCTGACATACGTCTCAAAATTCGAAACACCCTAAAACATAGAAAATAAATAATAGTTTAAAAAAACTAAAAAACACGCTTCCATGGAAAACCAAACTAATAAGTAGAAAATAATAGAAAAAAAGCGTGGGGTGCCTGATATCAATAAAAAAATACCTTAAAAAGCACCCCACGCTTTTTTTCTACTTTTTAGTTTGATTTTCTATGGAAGCGTGTTTTTTAGTTTTTTTAAACTATTATTTTATTTTCATTTTGAATTCTTTTTTTAGTTTTAATCATCTGGCAGTTTGAGTAATTTTGCGGCCAACACAAATATCCTTTTTTTGGTACTGTTCATCAAATCGTTGAGCTCCTTAAGTTCTGAGTTGAACTGCATGTTACTGTTAAATGCGTGCACTGACTGGACAGGTCACACCGTAGCCACGCTTGGCAGGCGGGTTGGCGATCGCAGTATCACAATGGGCAACTTCTGAAATCAAGATTATTTGACTAGACGAACAGTGGTGTGGACGGCTTACGGGTGAAATGATGGTGATGTGTACTCACCACCCAGAAGACAGTGACGGCTTCAGCCTCCATAGTGAGCAGTTCGTCGTCGAAGTCCAGCGGCACCAGTACATGGGTCCCGCCCGCGCCCGCCGCCGCCAGTGCGCCTCCCGCCGCTGATATCTCTGCGCCTATCTCGCAGATCGCTTCCTCGTCTAACCCTTGTACCTCGATTTTTATATCTAAAAAAAAAAAATTACCTTCGGTTGTACAAAAACACTTATGTAAATACTATGCAGCATTACAACTAAGGGAATGACTGTTTTCGATGAACTCTGGCACCCAATCAAAGATTTAAATTGTGTTTAGGGTGCCAGCGTCCTCGCCTAAAATATGAACACATATCAGTAGTTGTAAGACAAGCACAGCATAAATATTAATATTAAGATTAATATTTACTAATAATAAATGCAACTATGATGTGGTTTATTAATTAATCTATGGGTATGTGTTTGTTTTGAGAGTAGTTAGGTGTATGGGTATGTGTTTGAAAATATTTTTTGTCCAGTTTTTGAAAGACTGATAAATTCAATACTCAACAGTTTAGTTGTACAATATCTGGTTGACCGAGCTTTGCTCGGTATTTTTTGGTAAATTGTGTTTAAAATAATAAGTTTATGTTCAAGTTGATTATCGATAAAGTTGGTCATTGAAAACACGAATAAAACGATATTTTATAAAAATTAAAATCTAGCTAGATCGATTTATCGCCCCCGAAACCCCCTGTATACTAAATTTCATGAAAATCGTTGGAGCCGTTTCCGAGATTCAGATTATATATATATAATACAAGAATTGCTCGTTTAAAGGTATAAGATTCAGGCTAGATTGCAGCGGCGAGGCGTGAATTTTTCTAAAAGAGAAGCCGAAGCGAAGTCGGCCTTAACTTACTGACTCATCAATAAAGAATACTATCATTCTAAAATTAATATAGGAATGTAATGAATTAAATACAATTAAATTGAACAGATGAAAACGAATAAAATATGCAATATTCCTCTATCTCGTTCTCGCTGACGCATTTTTCTATACCTGTCTCTGTCATAACTCGTTGTACAGCGGCTTGCTCTCGTACATATCAAGCGGTGCCACGTGACCTAAAGTGACATCATTACGGGATCGCTGTTGTATGAATTTTTAGTTCCCGATTATGACGTTTTGGCGCCGGGTTAATTTAGAACATTTCTCTTTTGTTGTAATACAAAGGTATAAATAACCTTTTTTGTTGTTTGAATGTTATGGTGAATTAAATACCCGTAGTGTAACTACATTTATTGACAATAGTAGCCACTATTTACATACTATTGTATTTTTAATAGTGATAAATATCCAATGCGAATCCCCGAAGGCAAGCCGGTAGGAATCGTGTTATATGGTGCCTTCGCCACTGCTAGATTGAATACATGACTTTGTAACTGTATGGCGGTGTTGAGTATTTTGTATATGGCGTACGCAAATGTCCTGCAGATCTAGTAGCGTCTTGTGATGGGTCGTTGAAATCTCCCTAAAATAGGGTTGAGCTACACGATGGCTGATTCATACATGCCGTCTGTTAGGACAGGTCAAGTCAAAGCTGCAATGGCTCTTTCTCCAAAAAGCCCTTCCAGACATGACCCTGCATTGTTAGGTTCACATAAAATTCAAAAAATATAATGTTTAGACTTTAAAAGTGACTATGACCCCTGAGTTTGCTTCGGCATTTCTTCTCAGGGAGAGATCAGTTAGGAATTCACGGCGACATTTAATTTAAAAAAAATGACGAGCAAAATATTGACATGTAAAAGTGTCTTATAAGATCTGTTTATAAAAATAAACATTTAATTTCATAGAGAACGTGTACGTTTTCTTACAAGATAATAAGCTTCTAGACTGTGGAACTTGGGGGTTACCTCTAAATATTTGTTCGATCTCCTCAGTGGGATCCTCTGCGGCGTCCTCCGTGATATCAGGCGGACACTCCGTCACGTTACGCGCCGGCTCCGGAGTCTTCTCTCGCTCGGGTTCTACATGTTCTAATGGATGGAAAAGTTAAGTTATTGGAAAACCATACTAGTACAGAACTAACTCTGTCTACATGTTACCTTTTTACGCCTAAACCAGTAAATGGATTTCGATAAAATTTGGTGAGGTGATAGACGACATCCTGGGGTAGGATATTTTTAGCTTTGCTTTTAGCTTCTTTTTTTAGCTTTTTTTTTCGTTTGAGAACGACGACGAAAGTTGTTTGTTTGTTATGCTTTCAAAATGAAACCGTGAATTTATTTATTGTAATGAGAGGTTATTGTTACAGATATTTGTAATCTACTTATGCACACTAATAATGAAACTGAAGAGTTTGTTTGTTTGAAAGCACTAAATACAGAAATTATCAGCCGGATTAAAAACATATTTTAGCATTTGACTGCCAAATTCTTAAGAAAGGCTACTTAGAGCTAGGACGGTTAGAAGACGAACAAAATAAAAATAAAAATAAAACAGAAAGAATGCTGCGCAAAAACGGAGTACTATTTCACGGACAAAGATGAGGGCAGAAGCTAGCGTTAGATACTTTTAATATTTGCACACCCGAAGCATCGAATAGTGTGACGTTACATAAATACCCACGCAATGTTCTAGCAAATAAAGAGATCATTAATTCATTCGAGAAGTACGAGAGAAAATAAAATTGCATTTGCAACTTGTCCAAGTTATATGTGTACTTACGGCTAAGATAATGGTTGACTAGGTCATCTTGAGGCTCTTCAACTTCAGGCGTAGGCGGCGGCAAGTCGAGTGGCCCTCGCCGCAGTAGCGCCAAGTTCCGCTTGCTCATTGGCGAAGCGGGCTCAAGCCGTGGCTTGCGAGCGCTCGACTTGACCGGAGTACCCGGCTTTGTGTCTATTAGGAACTGTATAATGACATATATACGGCTGTATGAGATGGTTTTTTACACCTATTTTACTACGGAAGAGCACTGATTTACAAGATACAGGTTTTGCCTAGTTTGGAATTCAGGAGTTCATATAGTTTTAGCCGTTTACTCACCCACATTATTTGTATCCTAGTTCTTAAGAATATTACTGTATTAGGCTATACTTTATTGAGTCCAAATAAACGTTATATTATTATATTATATTATATATTAATATCTGTCCCAGGCTCTCGTCTCTTCGGAGTAAACCCATCTGCGTTAGGGTGTTTTATGTTACACCTAGGTGCAGTTATGACCTTCAAAACGTACATATATCTTTCTTGTTTCTTTCTCAGCACGGCGCGTGACACAGTGTGACATACACTACACATACCTGCGCCTCGTCTAGCGCCAGTCCCGCCTGCACACTCCTCACGAGCCACAGCGGCGACAGTACCGGCACGGCGGGCAGTTCCCTCAGCACGGCGCGTGACACAGTGTGACATACACTACACATACCTGCGCCTCGTCTAGCGCCAGTCCCGCCTGCACACTCCTCACGAGCCACAGCGGCGACAGTACCGGCACGGCGGGCAGTTCCCTCAGCACGGCGCGTGACACAGTGTGACATACACTACACATACCTGCGCCTCGTCTAGCGCCAGTCCCGCCTGCACACTCCTCACGAGCCACAGCGGCGACAGTACCGGCACGGCGGGCAGTTCCCTCAGCACGGCGCGTGACACAGTGTGACATACACTACACATACCTGCGCCTCGTCTAGCGCCAGTCCCGCCTGCACACTCCTCACGAGCCACAGCGGCGACAGTACCGGCACGGCGGGCAGTTCCCTCAGCACGGCGCGTGACACAGTGTGACATACACTACACATACCTGCGCCTCGTCTAGCGCCAGTCCCGCCTGCACACTCCTCACGAGCCACAGCGGCGACAGTACGGGCACGGCGGGCAGTTCCCTCAGCACGGCGCGTGACACAGTGTGACATACACTACACATACCTGCGCCTCGTCTAGCGCCAGTCCCGCCTGCACACTCCTCACGAGCCACAGCGGCGACAGTACCGGCACGGCGGGCAGTTCCCTCAGCACGGCGCGTGACACAGTGTGACATACACTACACATACCTGCGCCTCGTCTAGCGCCAGTCCCGCCTGCACACTCCTCACGAGCCACAGCGGCGACAGTACCGGCACGGCGGGCAGTTCCCTCAGCACGGCGCGTGACACAGTGTGTCATACACTACACATACCTGCGCCTCGTCTAGCGCCAGTCCCGCCTGCACACTCCTCACGAGCCACAGCGGCGACAGTACCGGCACGGCGGGCAGTTCCCTCAGCACGGCGCGTGACACAGTGTGACATACACTACACATACCTGCGCCTCGTCTAGCGCCAGTCCCGCCTGCACACTCCTCACGAGCCACAGCGGCGACAGTACCGGCACGGCGGGCAGTTCCCTCAGCACGGCGCGTGACACAGTGTGACATACACTACACATACCTGCGCCTCGTCTAGCGCCAGTCCCGCCTGCACACTCCTCACGAGCCACAGCGGCGACAGTACCGGTACGGCGGGCAGTTCCCTCAGCACGGCGCGTGACACAGTGTGACATACACTACACATACCTGCGCCTCGTCTAGCGCCAGTCCCGCCTGCACACTCCTCACGAGCCACAGCGGCGACAGTACCGGCACGGCGGGCAGTTCCCTCAGCACGGCGCGTGACACAGTGTGACATACACTACACATACCTGCGCCTCGTCTAGCGCCAGTCCCGCCTGCACACTCCTCACGAGCCACAGCGGCGACAGTACCGGCACGGCGGGCAGTTCCCTCAGCACGGCGCGTGACACAGTGTGACATACACTACACATACCTGCGCCTCGTCTAGCGCCAGTCCCGCCTGCACACTCCTCACGAGCCACAGCGGCGACAGTACCGGCACGGCGGGCAGTTCCCTCAGCACGGCGCGTGACACAGTGTGACATACACTACACATACCTGCGCCTCGTCTAGCGCCAGTCCCGCCTGCACACTCCTCACGAGCCACAGCGGCGACAGTACCGGCACGGCGGGCAGTTCCCTCAGCACGGCGCGTGACACAGTGTGACATACACTACACATACCTGCGCCTCGTCTAGCGCCAGTCCCGCCTGCACACTCCTCACGAGCCACAGCGGCGACAGTACCGGCACGGCGGGCAGTTCCCTCAGCACGGCGCGTGACACAGTGTGACATACACTACACATACCTGCGCCTCGTCTAGCGCCAGTCCCGCCTGCACACTCCTCACGAGCCACAGCGGCGACAGTACCGGCACGGCGGGCAGTTCCCTCAGCACGGCGCGTGACACAGTGTGACATACACTACACATACCTGCGCCTCGTCTAGCGCCAGTCCCGCCTGCACACTCCTCACGAGCCACAGCGGCGACAGTACCGGCACGGCGGGCAGTTCCCTCAGCACGGCGCGTGACACAGTGTGACATACACTACACATACCTGCGCCTCGTCTAGCGCCAGTCCCGCCTGCACACTCCTCACGAGCCACAGCGGCGACAGTACCGGCACGGCGGGCAGTTCCCTCAGCACGGCGCGTGACACAGTGTGACATACACTACACATACCTGCGCCTCGTCTAGCGCCAGTCCCGCCTGCACACTCCTCACGAGCCACAGCGGCGACAGTACCGGCACGGCGGGCAGTTCCCTCAGCACGGCGCGTGACACAGTGTGACATACACTACACATACCTGCGCCTCGTCTAGCGCCAGTCCCGCCTGCACACTCCTCACGAGCCACAGCGGCGACAGTACGGGCACGGCGGGCAGTTCCCTCAGCACGGCGCGTGACACAGTGTGACATACACTACACATACCTGCGCCTCGTCTAGCGCCAGTCCCGCCTGCACACTCCTCACGAGCCACAGCGGCGACAGTACCGGCACGGCGGGCAGTTCCCTCAGCACGGCGCGTGACACAGTGTGACATACACTACACATACCTGCGCCTCGTCTAGCGCCAGTCCCGCCTGCACACTCCTCACGAGCCACAGCGGCGACAGTACCGGCACGGCGGGCAGTTCCCTCAGCACGGCGCGTGACACAGTGTGACATACACTACACATACCTGCGCCTCGTCTAGCGCCAGTCCCGCCTGCACACTCCTCACGAGCCACAGCGGCGACAGTACCGGCACGGCGGGCAGTTCCCTCAGCACGGCGCGTGACACAGTGTGACATACACTCACATACCTGCGCCTCGTCTAGCGCCAGTCCCGCCTGCACACTCCTCACGAGCCACAGCGGCGACAGTACCGGCACGGCGGGCAGTTCCCTCAGCACGGCGCGTGACACAGTGTGACATACACTACACATACCTGCGCCTCGTCTAGCGCCAGTCCCGCCTGCACACTCCTCACGAGCCACAGCGGCGACAGTACGGGCACGGCGGGCAGTTCCCTCAGCACGGCGCGTGCGGCGCTAGTACTGGCGGCTACTGCGTGCGTGACGCGCGGGTGTGCGGCGTCGTACCGCACGCCGCCGCAGCGTGACACGCATGCTGCGGCACGCTCTCGGGAGATGCCTTCCAGGCCGGTTACCCATATCTGTTAGTCATGAAACATTTAGTTTTCAGGAACTTCAGGCTAATCAAAATCTACAAGAAGTAGTGCAATGAGGTCTAATATTAAGAGCTTTTGATTTTCCAGAAATGGAACTGATTTCACAGTGTTTAAAATAATGGTTCGAGAGAAAGATTTAATATCTCAAAAGGAGACAATGTATAAAAGAAGAAAATGATTATAAATTTGCTGACCTGACAGACGATGTCCTGTCCAAATTTCAATAATGCTGACAATATTGTAGAAAAAAAAGGATGTTATATTTTTTCGAATCCCAACTTTTCCATTTTTTTTTTTTTAATTATCAAAACCGAAATTCTTACGAACATTTTAAAAGGGAAAATATCTAAATCGTCCAGTCGTGCTGAAGTGATGCGCTTACCAACGAATATGATTTCATTTTACTTATTCATATATTACTTACACAAAATCCATCAAATATAGGTCCAGCCTTCTTGATCAGACTCATATCTAGGTTCTCAATCGCCGACAATATTTCTTTGTCAATCGAAGTATCGGTTTTCTTCTCTTGCGTGAACTGAAATAAATACTCAAATTATCACTTCATAAAAGAGAAATGAAAACCTCACCAAAAAATCTTCACGGAAAGCTAAGCTATCAAGACTAAAATTTCGCTATTTTATTTAAGCGGATTGTTGTACAAACATGATAAAATTAAAACCCTTTATTCTAGCATAATCGGGTAAAACAGGTAGTTCTTGCACGCCAGTAGTTATTTTATTCACAGCCAACGAAAAAGACTTTCCACTTTTTATGACATATTAATCTAGCTTTTATAAGAAATGTAGGTTTAGGGTTTACCTATTATCCGTAAGCAATACACTGTCTCTAAGGGCTACCAAATTTCAGCTTTCTGAAACTACGGAAAGTACTGTACCTCTACAGTACTTTCCGTAGTTTCAGAAGTAGCTTCCGTAGTTTTGATGAGTCAGTGAGTGAATGTCACGAATCGACGTATTCAAAGTATTAATAAAATTTAAATTAAAAAGCTGGACAAATGCAACTTGGTGTGTTTTATGAGTCTACTAAGCACCTCTTATCCCGAAAATTTGAGCTCTTTAGCACCAGGCCTAAGTCTTGAGGGTTTGATATACCAGGATAGTGGCTGCGAAAATTTTCAAACGTTTCGTAATTTTAAAATTACCACAATCGCCATCTTGGTTTTTTATTTTGTAGTTCGTTCCTGATGGGGGTTCGCCAAACCCGCATCATTTTGTCTTGCTTTGGCAGGTCTAAGTTCGTGCCGTGTCTCCCGATAAAATCAGAGTTTTGCCGCAATAGCGTCGTATCTTATTTTAAGGATAATTTAGTGGAGAAATCACTCTTCTTCCATTTACTATATATTTACACATTTATTAGTCTCATACCTTTAGTTTACCGGACACCATGGTTGCGTCTGCTGATCTTGTTTCGTCTACAAAATTGCTCGGCGGCCTCAAGTTTGTGATACGGGAGAAGTTTAAACCTATAGAAAAAATATCACATTTGATCAAAAGCCGGCAAAAAGGCAGGCAAACTAATTATCAGGATAAACATCTCACGTATTCACTTAGAAAACTCACTCATATCAGGCAAGCGCGATTCAGCAAGAGGTGATGACGTCGATGCGCCGGCGACTCGATATTTAGCCAGGGGTAGTGCCACGCCCTTAGCCGCTGAATCTTTGACCCATGATGGTAAGACCACCGCCTTACCGTACTCTAAGGCGGCTTTGTATTTTTCACTGCCGATGCCTTCCCTGAGAACACAATCTAAAATCACACCTCAAAACAAAACGATTCGAAACGAATATTAATTCAGCTGCTCTGCTAAAGCTGTTATATGGGTATCAAACTTTGGTCGAAAACTTTTGTTAAAAATCAACATCTAGCAAAGGCATAGTCCAGCTTCATAGGTATTCTGGCATTTGAAGGCCCTGCAAGTATTCACATCCGAAAAATTACGAATATAATAGATGCCGCCGAACTGCCAAGCAATCTCAACTGACTTCGGGCTCGACATACAGGCAATTTTTTTCGCAGAGATCAGAGCTACAAACAATACTGGAAAGATGTTTTTAAGTTAGCATTTACTACTAACTTGGTCAACACCACAACATCAGTAGTCTCACTCTGGAAAGCTCCAGAGAAAATCCCTCCCTGATCATGAACAAGCTTCATAATCAGCTGTTTTTCCTTCTTCGGAATCCCTGAAGTGGTCACTTGAAGGTTGGTGAAGGGGGGCAGGCGGTGGACAAGGAAGTCTGGTGATGAACCACTGACGTTGAGATGGAGGGATGCCTCCCAGACTGCCTCAATCCAGGTCATAGCCATCACTGGTATGCCTTTTTCTATTGATTTCTGGAAAACAATTGTTTTTTTAAGTAGAAGATCATTTTTTTTAGAGGGGCATTTGCGTAACACACAACAGTAGCTTAGAACTCATTAGCACCTTGCGGCGGTCCGGGAGGAAGAGACACAAGCCTCACATGTTTGTCAAGAATCAAGACCAACAATAAACCAATTTTTATTTCATTCCTTCCTTCATTAAAGTGGTTTCTGGGCAATCTGCAGCTGCTACCAAACTAAGAATCTTTTTTAAAATGTTTTCTATTATAACTACGGCTCTTAAAAATAATACTTACAACATATTTATCAGAGAGCACAGTGTCTGATATTAAATGTGTTGTGTCATCTGTTAGAACTGTGCTATAAATGCCACCCATCCATTGTACCTTCCTCTTTATTTCTTCCTGAAAACAAGGCGAAATTAAAGTACAGATACAGCTTATTTAAAACGCCAGTATTAATTTGTTTACACCACATATTTCAAAAACTTATTTAAAACTAGTGTACAATGGGTGTTCTTTTCCTACAAGGAGGTCGCTTGTGGGTGATTTAGACAACGTCAGTTTTGCTGGTCGCTCACCAAATCGTCTTACAAGACGAATCACCACCCCCACATACACAAGTTTATTGGATTGAAAACATGCCAGCGTCCTTATGATGTTTTCCTTCACGATATAGAGAGCAGTGGTGGTGAAATAATTTAGACAGCTTAAAGCACCTATTAGGTTAACAACTAGGCCACCACTAAACTAGCATACATAATCCTATAGACATAGCAATCTAAAATACTTATGTATTTTAACGTAATACTTCTTAATATTGTTACCTTCTGTAGCTTTGACAATCCACTTGCAGTGACCACCAGGCCTCTCATGGCTATTGTGAAGACAGGTTGTGGACCTGATGGTATTGGAGTACCCTCTGTCAAACAGCATGATAGGCAGCGAGGACCTACCAATCTAAGGAAAGATTTTGAATTAGCTACTAATAAACAGGGACATCGTCTCGCAACCTGTTACCATGGATTCAATACATGATTCAGGCTGACCAAGCAAGTACTGCACTTTTCTATGAAACAACAGTTTTTTTTCTTTATTTCACAACTGACAAAAAAAAAACACACTTTGGAGATTCATGGTTATCGTTTGTACAGTTGATATTCGCACCACCCTGCATTACTAGCATCTTACAGATTTCAAGTAACTTGCTGTGTTTCTAAATTGTGTATGCCTCCTTGGCAATAACTAGATACCACCCTTTTTCTCAAAGGTTTTTAACACTAAGCCACAGAATAGAAATGATACCACTAATAACTTATTCATATACAGATCTGTAAGCATCATTTACATACATAAATAGATTTGTTTTGTTTCATGAAAGTGTTGCAGTATATTATCTTATCTTATCTTATCTTATATCTTTAAACGAGCAATTCTTGTATATATATATAATCTGAATCTCGGAAACGGCTCCAACGATTTTCATGAAATTTGGTATACAGGGGGTTTCGGGGGCGATAAATCGATCTAGCTAGGATTCATATTTATAAAATGTCGTTTTATTCGTGTTTTCAATGACCAACTTTATCGATAATCAACTTGAACATAAACTTAATCATTTTGAACACAATTTACCAAAAAATACCGAGCAAAGCTCGGTCAACCAGATATTATATATATGTATAATACAGTAATCAATAATGCAAAAAATTTAATCTATTGTAGTTTCAATGGTGATGCAAGGTCTAGGTCAGGGCCAGTGCCCAGTCATAACCTCATTTGAAATAAAGGTGGGCATCACAGCAATGCAATACTTCAGATTAGCATGCAATATTAAATATTACATTGGCAACTAATAAACCCGCCATCTCACAGTACAAGATTATTTTATTTTTAGAGAACTAAATACAACTATCTTATACCTTTAAACAAGCAATATTTGTATATATATATATATAATCTGAATCTCGGAAACGGCTCCAACGATTTTCATGAAATTTAGTATACAAGGGGTTTCGGGGGCGATAAATCAATCTATCTAGGATTCATTTTTATACAATGTCGTTTTATTCATGTTTTCAATGACCAACTTTATCGATAATCAACTTGAACATAAACTTATTATTTTAAACACAATTTACCAAAAAATACCGAGCAAAGCTCGGTCAACCAGATATTTTCTCAATAATGTAAGCACCATCGTTTTCTATCACCTGTTGCCAACGCGTTGGTAAAGACATAATGTCTTCCCTTTAAAAGTCTTTCGGTTTTTGATTGAAGAAGTCAGTGAGTGAAAAAAGCATGGGGTTTTTTAAGGTATTTTTTATTGATATCAGGCACGCCACGCTTTTTTTCCATTTTTTTCTACTTTTTAGTTTGTTTTTTTATGGAAGCGTGTTTACTAGTTTTTTTTTTAACTATTATTTATTTTCTATTTTTTGGGTGTTTCGAATTTTGAGACGTATGTCAACGTAGTTTGTGACATTTGTCAGCGTAGTTTTCGAAGACAGTTTTTTGCTGTCCTGGTGACCCTGGCAGGGATAATGGCACTTTATGAAATTACAGTATTGTCATCAGTCCTCGATAAGTCTACAGAGTTTAAATGAAATCTAGTCGTTTAAAGTGGGTCAAACTCGCGCTATAAGGAGTCGGTTACAAACAAACATACAAAATTACAAGTGAAGCTAACAGCGGCGAGGCGTAAATTTTACTAAAAGAGAAGCCGAAGCGAAGTCGGCCTTAACTTACTGACTCATCAATAAAGAATACTTACTATCATTCTAAAATTAATATAGGAATGCAGTGAATTAAATACAATTAAATTAAACAGATGAAAACGAATAAAATATGCAATATTCCTCTATCTCGTTCTCGCTGACGCATTTTTCTATACCTGTCTCTGTCATAACCCGTTGTACAGCGGCTTGCTCTCGTACCGTCGGCCAAGAAAGTGGTGTACCACCCTAAGGTTGAATATCGCTTGCAGATTCATAGGTGATAAAGATTAGTTTCGCTTGCAGATCGATCTGACAACTTCTATT
The DNA here is from genome assembly GCA_932294355.1 of Aporophyla lueneburgensis. Classification (NCBI taxonomy): domain Eukaryota; kingdom Metazoa; phylum Arthropoda; class Insecta; order Lepidoptera; family Noctuidae; genus Aporophyla; species Aporophyla lueneburgensis. The sequence continues at coordinate 30,061,094 of OW028737.1, read as the reverse complement.
GCTGTCTTTATCTGATTATTGATAACGACTATTACTGTTTGTAACGTGACAGCTGTTCTTAGTTTGAACTTGATGGAACCAATGACGTCGTAAAATCAACGGCGGGGGGCTGTAGATTTTGATGACAAAATTGTATCTACAAATTCAGAATTGTAATCAACAAGTTACATAAAATTGTAAAGGCACAAGGCGAATCCACAAACCTACAAATTCTGTAAACTTGTAATTACAATATCAATAAAAAACAAGCTAAAAATAGATTTATCCTTTTATTAAATTTCTACAATCAATTTTAAAATACTTATAACAAACAAAAACATAGCATATATAGTAATATTTAGAAGATATTGAATTTTTTTTTAAATTAGAAACGGGTGTAACCGCCGTTGGCCTCTATAACCTCTAAAAGACGAGACCTCATTGAACCAACAAGCCGTGAGCAAATATCGGTTCCCCGCATTTCCTCCCAAATATAATTACAGTGACTAATAAGAGCTTGTTTGGTTCTTTCATTTTGATGCGACCATCGTTGGACCATAAGGCCCCAAAGATTTTCTATCGGGTTGAGGTCCGGCGATCTTGAGGACCACTGAATTACCCTTACGTCAGTGTGTGAACGAAACCAGGCTCTTACGATCCTCGCATTATGAATTGAACAATTATCTTGAACAAAATCAAATTGTGGCACTTCGTTCTCCGGGTAAACATTACGGACTGTCGGTAGCATTGCATTCTGAAGCACGTCGATATAATTTACAGCCGTCGCTCGAGGAGGTAGAGAACACAATTCTCCTACACCATCCGCACTCATCCAGCCCCAAATATTTACGGAAATTCGACCTGATTCTCTATTTGGGATTACATGATCATCTTTATACCGTGTTGAATTATATCGCCAAAGGTGAAGACGTCCATGCTGACTGGATTTAAACGATTTTCATCACAAAACACTGTATTAGACCAATCAAACTCTAAGTGCTCTCTGGCGAAGTTCAGACGAGCAAGTCTGTGAGCATCCGTCAAATATATTTTCTTGGCGTAATGCCTGTGGTGCAACCCCATGTAATGTAGATGATTCCTTATTGTTTGGGTACTCACATCGAACATCTCCGCAAAATGTTTTGTGGGCTTAAAACCATTGATTTCATATTCCCGTCTCATGAATTCTCTATCGTTATTGGAGAGTGCAGGCCGGCGACCACTTCTTCTGTGATCCAACAAACTTCCCTCCTCTCCTTCACGACGAATCCAAAAGCGGACAGAACGCCTCGATATATTCAAATTCCGGGATATCGCACTGATACTGCTTCCCTCATTAAATTGGGCAATTATTTGTGCTCTTTCGGCAATGGTCAAGTTGGCAGGCATTGAGATGATTTTATATGCAGTTGATTGAAAAAACACGGAAAATATATCGATTTTTTGCATAAATATTTGACAAAATGTCAATTGTCAGTTTTCTTTTTCAAATGGAATTCGGTTGTCTATTTAAATAGTTTTTATTACTTTTGTTTGGAAACATTTCAATTGCTTTGTAGAAACTAATGTCCTTTTCATTTATACTAAAGGTTAAAATGTCATGTACTTATATGTGACATATGACGTATGAATACTAAATACATAGGTTTACGTCATGATAATGTTGTCTCTTTCAGTAATATCTTTTTATAACGAACCTTGTTGTAATTTTCGATGACCGGGAAACTAAATCAAAACTGGTACACCACTTTCTTGGCTGACTGTACATATCAAGCGGTGCCACGTGACCTAAAGTGACATCATTACGGGATCTCTGTTGTATGAATTTTTAGTTCCCGATTATGACGTTTTGGCGCCGGGTTAATTTAGAACATTTCTCTTTTGTTGTAATACAAAGGTATAAATAACCTTTTTTGTTGTTTGAATGTTATGGTGTTAATTAAATACCCGTAGTGTAACTATATTTATTGACAATAGTAGCCACTATTTACATACTATTGTATTTTTAATAGTGATAGAGTTACCAATGCGAATCCCCGGCGAAGGCAAGCCGGTAGGAATCGTGTTATATGGGGCCTTCGCCACTGGAAGCTAATATAAAGTGTGTAAAAAGTGGCAGGTTTATTAGTTGCCAATCTAATATATTATGGAAAGTTGTGTGGAAATCGGTTATCATGGTATGGGCATCTTTTTAGGGTTCCGTTGCCAAATGGCAAAATTCCGTTTTTTGCCATTTGGCAACGGAACCCTAAAAAGATTCGTCATGTCCGTCTGTCTGTCTGTCTGTCTGTCTGTCCGTCCGTCCGTATGTCGCAGCCATTTTATTCCGAAACTATAAGAGCTATGCTTTTGAAATTTGGTAAGTAGATGTATTCTGTGAACCGCATTAAGATTTTCACACAAAAATAGAAAAAAAAAAATTTTGAGGTTATCCATACTAAGAACTGAAATTCAAAAAAAATTTTTTCATCAAACCCACACAAAACCACCACCCAATATGGTGTTGAGGTTTTTATTATCATTTTTTTCTAAACTGAATAGTTTGCGCGAGAGACACTTCCAAAGTGGTAAAATGTGTTGCCCCCCCCCCCCCCCCCGTAATTTCTAAAATAAGAGAATGATAAAACTAAAAAAAAAATATATGATGTATATTACTATGTAAACTTCCACCGAAAATTGGTTTGAACGAGATCTAATAAGTAGTTTTTTTTTAATACGTCATAAATCGTAAACCGTAATTTACCATTCATTCAATGAACTCAAATATAAAAATAAAAAATAAAACAGTTTAATTCATAAACATTAACCTTATGCATAAACCGTGAATATCTACAGGTTTGTACGGAACCCTCGGTGCGCGAGTCCGACTCGCACTTGGCCGGTTTTTTTTTCATATCTGTTATGGAGGAATAACAAAAATGTTGTGAAAAAACTTACGAGTATAATGCTGGGCTATAAGTGTAGGGAAAGACCAAAGAAATGATGGATGGACTGTGTGAATGATGACATGGTTAGAAAGAGGCCTGACTAATGAGACAATGACTAATAGAGAAGTATGGAAAAAGAAAAGATATGATGCTCTGACCCCAAATAAATTGGAATAAGGGCAAGAGACTAATAATGATGATCATGATGATGATTGTTACTTACAAACACTTAGTAGCCTGTAGCTTTTCATATAATGCTCCTTCAAACTCATTCAGTACGAAGACATCTCTCTTTGTGAGCCCATCAAACTTTGTCCACTGGCTCTCGTGCACCCATCGCGCTTGGAGACCACCTCCACAATGCTGTTCACATGTCTGCAAGCATAACACAAACAAATTGTTGATAACAAGCATACTTCCGTAGATATTGGAAACAGTTTTGGTGGGCACTATTTCTCAAAGGCTTTTCAGATTTTAAATAAAATTGGGAGGTTGTAGAGTATGCAAGTTGAAGTGGCAGTAGGCTGGCTATGTCTGTCAAAGGACTGATGCCTAGTGCTGCAGACGAGTCCTGGAGTAGAGACCTTGTATCGGTAAGCATAATGTGGGTCGCCCCCAGCTAGATAGTTAGACGACCTTAAAGCCGAATCCAGACTGGAATGCCGAAGGCGAAAGATAGAGCGTTGTAGCGCAGCCTTTCCAGCCACGTCCAGCAGTGGAATGCGATAGGCTGAGTGGATTGATTGCGTAGGTAATAGACTAATGCCTAAATTAATGTTTATTTATATTAAGTAGCCTGCTTTTCAAGCTTTCCACGTGTTTATAAAAAGATAAGATAATATTATCATTGTTGTTGATAACTAACTTTATCATGTTATAGCATAGCTGTTACCATGATCAACTCAGTTTCTTTAGCATTACGAAAGTTATTGACCCTTTTTGTACAAATATACGTAGTTACTGTACCTTTTAAGATGATAGGGAAATCATTTTAGACACAGATTATAACAATAACTAGTTTTTAACTTACGACAAAAGCAAGTTGCATGTCCTCCGAACATTCATTATCAGATCGGCAGTCTTTCGGTATTATAAACGTAACATTAATATCCTCAGTCATTTTGTTTCTCGATAACTGAAAACACTTATAACATACGGATATTACTTTTTATTCGTGAATTACATACTTTTTCTAAAATTAACAACTTTTAACCTCAACGTGATTTGTTTACAACATTTTTGATCGAACGAATGAATGAGTGAGGCAGACCCCTGACCGTACCACAGATGACGGTTAAAAGAAGAATTTGCCGCCATATTTCGGTGCTTTCGTTCAAAAACAAAAAATAAAAATTATGTTGACAAATGACTGCCGGGGTCGCGTGATTGTTCGAAAGAGATTCCGTGACCCTGGCACATGGGCAACTGATGGAACACGGGTGGGTTTTAGTCAGTAAAAGTCTGACACGCCCTCCCGCTCCACCCAGAGCGGGAGAAGTCATTTGATGATTTCCCATCCAAAAAAAAAAAATGTTGACAAATGAAGTAATTTTTATTTTTCTAGGTTTGTACGAAACACTTCAATCGTATTATGATTCACTACTCTGAGAAGAAAGGGCGATCAGTGAGTCGTCTCAGGAAAGGCGGAAAAACACACAAGAGATCAGGGTCCAGACATAATCTTGGTCAGAGCATGTGAAGACCATGTAAATTGGTGTCTCACATGGTACTTTCAGGAACAACCACATGTTGAGTTGCGTCGCTTCGTTTCCTTTAGGTACCAAAAATTCAGGTAACTAGAATAAGTATCTTCTTTTTTGTAAAAAATAGAAGAATGTGATTAAATTCATCATCATTATCATCTACCCAGCCTTTTCCCAACTATGTTGGGGTCGGCTTCCAGTCTAACCGGATGCAACTGAGTACTTGTATTTTACATGGATCGCCTGCCTTGCTGATCTCCACAATCAAGTTACTGGGTAATACGATACCCCTTGGTAAGACTGTTTGTCAGACTTTTGGGCTAAAATAAGAATGTGATTTAATTATATGTGTCATATGTTCATACTGACAGACAACTGACACTTAAAAAATTTAACACACCAACTCTAGAAACAAAAATAATGGAAAAAGCTCTCTTCGTCTCCTTGTGTCTCCAATCTTTTAGAATTCCTTTCCCTCTTTTATTGAGGAAAGAATATAACATTTTAATGACGTTTCGGAAAGGCTGTTCCAAATTAACATGCGTTCGGCCATCATCTTAATTCGTTACTGCTGTTTCACCCAAAAATCAACATATTTCCAATTAATGCAAAAATTAACATATTTCGCTTCTCATTTATGGAAGCACACTCACCTTTTAGACAGAATGGACCAAATTATCCGGCACACGCTAACACACTAACCTCAATATTAAATGTAGTCTTGGAAGACCGAGCTTGGGCAGAAGCAACTTTCCCCATTCGTATGGAAGGCATCAGCGTCGGCAAAATTTCCAGTCTTAGTTACCGTTTACCGGCTTTCATATCCTCGGTCGGAGAAATTAATCAGGAAAATCTTAACTTCCACACTAATTAATTTTGATGTGCCCTGCTTCACCGAGGCTATAGATGCCTGGAAATTCGCTTGCTCGAATTCAAATCTACCCGATAACCCACTTTCCTTGAGACGGTGGGATGAGCCGCTCTGCAAAGTTGTACAAGACAATTTACTGAACTCGTCTGCTACTACTGCGGAGCGTGCACTCCCGTCGTCGAACATAGGCACTTTGCTCGACGACACTAATTTCCACCTCACTACTTCTCTAAGACTAGGAGCTCCTCGTTGTTCTCCCCATCGCTGCCACGTCTTGTAGCCGAAGTGCGGGTCGCTTAGCGTGGCACGCGAACATTAACGACATCATCCGACGAGCTTTTGTCACCATCGCGTCGGCGTTCCAGCTATATTAGAACCCAATGGCTTGGCACGCGACGATGGCAAGAGACCGGACGGTATGTCTTTGTTTCCTTGAAAGGTGAGTAGGCCTTCAGTGTCGGATGCAACGTGTGTCGATTCTCTTGCGCCATCCCTTCTTCCTAGCTCGGCTTGCTGCGCTGGCGCTGCTGCTGCGGTTGCGGAAAACCTCAAGCGGTGAAAGTATAGCAACCTTATTCGTAAAATTATATTTTTGAGCCGTTTGGGGTTAAAACCCTCGGGCCGTGGGGTCAGAGTGCTCATGGCCTCTTTAAAGAAATATCAAAACGGCTGGTTGACACTTCTCGGGACCCAAGGGCTGGTTTTTATTTTGGCGAGTGGCTAAGCATTGCTATACAGCATGGTAATGCCGCCAGTCTCTTGGGTACACTGCCGGTCGACAGCGATGAGGACGAATTTTTCGACGCTTTATTTTAGTTTGTGTATAGTTTTGGTTAAGTTAATTTATATTATTTTGTTATTTTTACTAATCAAAAAATCCTCTGTTCACGTTTTGATTACCTATATAGTTTCCGAACAAAACATTTGTGTTGTCACGGACAGCTGTCATTCCATCATGCTTTTGCTTAATCGATTAAAAAAAATTAACACCGACCGAACTTAACTGAAGGGAGGTTATAAAAATGTGAGTTATACTAATTCCTACATGTTTATTAAGTAAAAGTGAATAAGAAAACGTGATAATGTTGTACGACGACTTTAAACCGATTGTAGACTTAGTGCTCAACAACTGGACAGCACTGCAGCTCGCCGTCGAACATGGAATGGGAGCGCCCGGGGGCGAAAAGGTAAATATCTTAGAAGATAATAAGTAAAATCAATCAAATTAGAAAACCGAAGGAAACAATAAAAAAAAAATTTGTAAACTACTAAGGTCAACAGTGCAGTTGCAAATGCAATGTGCAATTTATTACCTATCTCAAATAGAATAGAATAGAAGAGAACATTTTTATTTCAGACCGGAGTCCATAGGGTAAGAAAAAAAAATGCAAATGCAAGCAGAACTAAAACTAAAGAAAAAAAAAATGTTTGCTATAAAATAAATATAACCAGACCATTACAATGTTACATAAAACCCTGATGTCCAGAATATTGTCTATGTTAACAGTTACTGTTAATTTATAAATATCTGATCTTGGGATGTTATCTTATGCCTGGTAACTTACCTACGGTATCTCATATAATAGCAAAATATATAACAAACACATTGAAAGACACCTGAATTATACAGTAATATGTAGTACTTTGTTTTGAATGCATACAAGCAGAGAGCATCGTGCAATCAGCGTAATAGATTTATGTGTGTAGGTATAAATATTATATCAAAGTACACGTGTAGAGGTGCACTTGCACAAAGCACCATGTTCAAAACTTCTCGTTCTTCTTTTTATCATCATCATTCTGAGTGCTTATCTGAAGGTTTTTAACATAATTGAAAAAGGCAGTTGTACTACTAGCCAATAAAAATGAGATGTACCCCACTTTTGTTCAACCTTGCATAGAGTGAGGCAGAACTTCTCGTGACTCCTTTGTTTTATGAGTAATTTTATTGTAATTCGAATCGTCTACCCATGTGTGGGTGTGTTCATATTCGTGGCTTTTTTCTTTTTGCTCGCATTCTAAGGGTTCTAATATTATATATTCTTTAGCCTTCCTAGATTAATGGGCTATCCAACACTAAAAGTAGTTTCTCAGTTTCTGAGACTAGTACATTAACTCGCACTCGCAATGAAACTATATTATGTCAAAGAATATTGCGTGCCCGTGTTGGCTTGTCTTTTATCCTACTGCATTATGAAATTAACAATAAGTGTTAAGCAGGTACTACATATCTAACTAGCTGCCATACTTACCTACTTAAAAAAACGGTTTCAAGCTCAGTAATGGCGATTTAGACAAATAATGAATTATAGAAGCAGTTTTCTCGTGCTTCTAGTAGTATGTAATGTACCTACTGTCTTCCAATATACCATATTAATAATAATCAACCTGGGAATGGTTATATGGATACAATCTGACGCGTATGGACACATAATAAGTCTATTTTAACCGATTTAAAAAAAGGAGGAGGTTCTCAATTCAAGTGTATTTTTTTATGTTTGTTACCTCAGAACTTTCGACTGGGTGAACCGATTTGGATGATAATTTTTTTATTTGAATGCTGGTGCTTCCCGTGTGGTCCCATTTTGAATGATGGTTGTTGTACTTATGTCGATGTTTACCTTCAAATATCTCGGTAACGTGACACTTTGGGGTACCGTGTTAATTCACGTTTTTTGTTTGTCTATGTGTCCTCTACCCATAAATATTACTTTCATCGTGCGCCGTGATTTCGAAAAAAAATCAATGGCGGCGGGTCGATATACCAGCTTCCATACAAAAAGGTTCGAACCCCTTTGGACAGGACACAACTGTTGAGTTGAACTGTCTATTAATCAATAAAAATAGTTATGTTAACTAAGAAAAATTTTAAAAGATTGCCAGAAAATTTTCAAATTGGATAAAAACTGAAAGTCCTTTTTACTATGAAATTTCTGTAGGAACTGTTGATTTTGAGAAATGAGAATGTCTGTAGAGTTAGCTAATACTTTGTAAAAATAATTGCATTCATTAAATTTTCTTCACATTACAGACAGCGCAGCTTATGTCAGTCTACATAGCAAGATATTGTGTGGAGAATGTGGTTGATAGAGATGACCTAGCTGAAGTGATAGAAGATCTGATGGATGAGGAGTTTGAAACTGTTTGTCATGATGACTCTCCTAAAGGTAAATTTAATCATTTTATTTATAAAAAAAAAATGTATACATGTTGTATCAGAAATGTGTGGTCACCATCAAACTAAACTACTTTCTCCATGGGACTAACATCATAATTGAAAAAAAAAAATATCAGCTGTCCTATATAATATAACTTTGGTACTGACCAAGTACTGTACCCTCAAATCTGACCACATGAATTATTATGGGTATAATTTAGACGATCACCAAAAATATTTTTAAGACTCTAAGCTGAGGCACCAAAAAAAATAAATTGACTTTATTAAAAGGGCCCTAAAGTATATAATATTATGATTCAAAATAAATAAAATAACATCAGAAAAATCGCAAACCTCGCACAAATATTATTTTTGGTTCCCAAAATGGATTAACGGTCACCAAATTCTATCCAACTCCTTGTACGACAAAACTGTACTGCGACTCACAATAGTTCGAATGCACGCTTGTGCGATACACTCGAGCTCACATAGTACACTAGGTTAGGTTAGGTTAAAACTGTGACCTCTTATGCTAGAAACGACTAGATTCAGTGGTAACATCTAAGTAGTGACAATATATAATATTTGGTCTAAAGTGTATTTTAAAGGCGTCCATATATTTTTTGGTAGTCAATAATACGAAAAAATGGTTTTATTTAATAATATTTTAGGAAACGTTATTTGGTGACCATTTATCCATTTTGGTAACCGTTTAGAATTTTTTTGGTAGTAAAATAGGTACTTTTTTGGGTGGTGTTTAAACACAAGCCAATTATTATTGCCTAAGTAGGTGGAGTTTCTTGGGTAAGACCCTGGACAAGCAGTGTCTAGAAACGACTAGATTCAGTGGTAACATCTAAGTATTGACAATATATAATATTTGGTCTAAAGTGTATTTTAAAGGCGTCCATATATTTTTTTGGTAGTCAATAATACGAAAAAATGGTTTTATTTAATAATATTTTAGGAAACGTTATTTGGTGACCATTTATCCATTTTGGTAACCGTTTAGAATTTTTTTGGTAGTAAAATAGGTACTTTTTTGGGTGGTGTTTAAACACAAGCCAATTATTATTGCCTAAGTAGGTAGAGTTTCTTGGGTAAGACCCTGGACAAGCAGTGTCAGTCCTATAAGAAGTGATTTAGAAATTTCGTCTTCGTTGTCTTTCAGAGCATAGCTGGATAAGCATAAATATCAAATATTAGCTTTTGCTCGCGTCAAAATGTCTTGTTCCACCGACCTTCCACGTCGCATCCCTCGCCCGTCCGCGCTGTTTCTTCGTATTGGTTTAGCATTCTATCGGACTTTTTTCCTTTCGCTCGGGTCCTAAGAGTTGTAGCGTGGTGTTAAATTGCGGTAGCGTTAATTTACCTTCCTCAACAATTTGGCTATCAAATCCAATTTTATTTTTTTTAATCCGTCTGTAGTCCCAGAGATTAGCGCTATCAAACAATAAAAAAAAAAACAGTTTCAAGACTGTATAGATCCTGCCAGGGTCGCGAGATTGTTCGAAAGAGATACCGTGACCCTGGCAAATGGGCAACTGAAGGAACACGGGTGGGTTTTAGTCAGTAAAAGTCTGACACGCCCTCCCGCTCCGCCCAGAGCGGGAGAAGTCATTTGATGATTTCCCATCCAAAAAAAAAAGACTGTATAGATGAACATATTAAGAGCCATTTTACATTTTTGCGCGAATATCTAAGATTTTAGTCGCCTTATTTACCTCTCATCTCATCATTATAAATACTCTGGCATTGACGAATACATGTAAAAAATAGATCAATCTTTTGTTTTGTCACTTTTAGTAGAACATTTACAAAAACTTATTTGTTTACTTTGTAGTAATTAATCCCCCACAACTAGTTTTCGTAAAAATCAGCGCAGGGTCAATTTCAGACTCCTATTTCTATCATTAATATGTAGAAATTTGAGTAAAAATAATACACAAAACAACAGACATATAATCTAGTTGTTACATTTAGTACAAGAATATTGATTTTTAATAACATTAATTAGTAAAAAAAATAAAGTCTTTTGGCAATTTTTACGATTTATTCGCAAGTTTATCGCGTTTTTTTGGTTTGAATAAAGCATAATTACATTAAAAAAATCATGTCAATATAAAGTATGCTCTATAACAAATCGAATTCTCAAGTTTTATTTAAATCTGTTATCGTTTGTATAATAATATCGTTTTTGAAATCACTCTAAATTAGAATAAATTACGATGCACAAGCGGGCAGCGTTTAGTACGGCGCAAGCGCCCAACGGGGAAGGACCTGTGTCAATTTTTCCCGCGTCTCAGTTTACGGGTACTCGTATCGTGAAGGCAAAAATATACTACGACTACAACATTTTGCTACACTTCGCATTTTTTTTTTTTAATAAGAGTTTCGTTAATTATCAAGTAAAGCATTATTTTAAGAGATTGTAGAAAAAATTTGACTAAAATAATTTATTTTAACTAAATCTGACTATTTTTAATCGCGATTAAAAAGGTGTGGAGTAAAACTAGTGGACATGAACAAAAATTCACACCAACGGCAACGCCTCGCCTCACGTGCAAAAACAGTACTGTATTTTTTTTTTTTCTTTTGCTTATATCTCGAAAATGGCGTGTCCTATCGCAAAAATAATGAAATTTTCGACCCCCTTTATAAAACCCCATACATATAAATCTCAACACGTGGGTAATATTTTTTTTTATTTTTCAAACAAAAATGAAAAATTCCATATAAAACACGTCCAGGATGCCCCCTTGCGCGGGCCTTCGTATCTCAGCAAGTTCATTGCGTAGCGCACAAGTACTAAGTTGCGAAGCCAAAAGAAAAAAAACCGGCCAAGTGCGAGTCGGACTCGCACACCGAGGTTTCCGTACAAACCTGTATGTATTCTCGGTTTATGCAAAAGGTTTATGTTTATGAAATAAAACGTTTTTTTTTTAATTTTTATATTTGAGTTGATTGAATGAAAGGTAAATTGCGGTTTACGATTTATGACGTATTAAAAAAAAATACTTACTAGATCTCGTTCAAACCAATTTTTGGTGAAAGTTTACATGGTAATGTACATCATATATTTTTTTTAGTTTTATCATTCTCTTATTTTAGAAGTTACGGGGGGGAGGACACACATTTCACCACTTTGGAAGTGTTTCTCGCGCAAACTATTCAGTTTAGAAAAAAAAATATTAGAAACCTCAATACCATTTTACCCCACACGTATGGGTTTGATGAATTTTTTTTTTTTGAGTTTCAGTTCTAAGTATGGGGAACCCAAAAATTTATTGTTTTTTTTTTCAATTTTAGTGTAAAAATCTTAATGCAGTTCACAGAATACATCTTCTTACCAACAGCATGCTCTTATAGTTTCGGAGAAAAGTGGCTGTGACATACGGACAGACAGACATGACGAATCTATAAGGGTTCCGTTTTTGCCATTTGGCAACGGAACCCTAAAAATACCACGTTGAGTCGCGATTGTCAAATTTGATTTTAGTCGTGTCAAAATAATTTTTAAAAGAGATTATTTCTTGCAGAATAGCGTAACAATTCTCATAGCTAAAAGTAAGCAATTTTAGAGATAGTTTTGTTAGTTTAGTTCGGTGTACAACAGAATCGGCACCAATATGTAATTGTTTTAATGTTTTATTTTTATTGTATACTTTACATAACATATAGTTGTATTTTTTTCATTAGTCTAGAAATCTTTATTAGACTGGATAAATAAAATAAGTATTTTCATAAATATCTAAATACCGCATTATAATTCTAACGGATCAAGATTGTTTAGACCGGCTCGACACTCGCATTACACTGTTTGTATTGTGCATGTGTGGATAGCTACGCACACATACATAAGATTGCCGTCTTTTACCTAAACTCGAGCGTTCAAATTTTGTGAGAGGGCTCTTAATAGACTTATAGGGAAAGTGCTGCACACTTACTGGTGACTTATTAATTAAAGAGTCATTAAAGAATCAAATCAAAATATTTTTATTTCACATAATCCTACATGGGAACTTATGAAACGTCAGAAGCTAGGTGCACGGTTCCAAATTGTTGATTCCTATGGAGAAGAGCTGGCAAGAAACTCCACAGATACTTTTAAAAAATAATTGGCTTTTGCTATGGTTTCAAATTACAGTGTTAATAGGTATGGGTAGGGTTACCATATCTCAGGATTTGTCCTGAGATCTCAGGATTTTTGGACTCTTCCCAGGATTGCGGCCGGATTTTGCAAATCTCAGGATTTTTAGAATTTTCAATAAAATTCAGCTTACATTTTAAAGATCTCTTTAGTAAAAAGTTAAACAAACTAAAAATAATATTTCTTTGGTAATAAGTATTAATTGCAATTAATTGCACAATTAAAATCAATACTTATTTATCCAAGTAGGTACTTAATCAGTTTTATCAGGGTATAAAAACGATAATATTACGACTTTTTTAGATTGTTAAGTACGTTTGAGAGAAAATTTTCAAACTGTAATAAATCTCATGATTTTTCAATGGAAATCAGGCCTTTTCTCCGGACTTTTGATTTGTTCATCTGATAACCCTAGATATGGGAGATCATTGTAGGACTGTCAACAAGTGCCAGTTACTTGATAAAATAGAAAATTGTCTAATCTTCAATGCATTATAAATAATCGTTTTATGAAAGACTTCCCACTCAGAATAAAATATTTATTATTTCCAGAAATAGCAGTTTTATTGCTGCAGTTCCTGAGTCTTCTAAAAGATGGGCTACATGACGAGTTGCGGGCTAGACTTGATGCTATGCCAAAGTGCCAGATATGGCTTAGCCAGCCTATACATGAATCTGTACCACCACAAGTAAGTCTTTCAACCACTTGCTAAAACTAAACATATTTTCCAAGGAGTATACCATAAATGGAGTGCTTTGAGAGCATCTAGGAAAAGTTGTTATTGAATGATCAGATGCGACACAAGCGTTCTGTGTGGTGCCGGACGTAAAGAATAGCACTATCTCATTTCTTCCTGTGGATGTCATAAGAGGCGACATAGGGACTTGCTAGAGAATGGGCAGAAGTGTTCTCTATGCATTTTACCACCTTACTGCGATCGCCAACCCGCCTGCCAAGCGTGGCGATTATGGCTAACTTCCCAAATGGGGGGAGGCCTATGTTCAGCAGTGGACGTCTTTTCGTTGAAATGATGATGATGTGACACATAATTAGGACTTATCTCTTTGTAAAAAAAGGTCTTCGAGCTGTATTCTTTAACCGTCTAAAAACACTCATTCTTTTTACAGTGCCACGGCAATCCAGATGACGACTCAACAGACAGTAGCGGAGAAGACGAAGGCCCTGACAAGAACATGAATGGAGCAGCAGCATCTTCATCAAACAGAAATCAACAGCCAGAACCAATGGACGAAGACGGAGACCCTGGGTGGACAGTAGTGCGGTCGCGGCGAAGGAATTAAAACAATAATAATTTATAGTCAAATTTTTATCAAGTTTGAGCTGCTTGAATTGTTATTGACATATCTGTAGCTTGTTAGTCTCACTAGTTTATTAGTCAGCGTAAACCAATGGGTTGCAGGCTTTTAATCTTATTTCACACTAGCTGTGCTCGCGGCTTCACCCGCGTGAGGTTCGGAAATTATCACACGGAGACGTACTACCCAGACAAAATATATATTACTATAGCCTATGTTACTCCTTATAATATCAGCTATCTGCTAGTGTATTTCCCGTCACAATCGGTCCAGTCGTTTTGAAGATTAGCCGGAACAAACAGACAGACACAAAAAAAAATTTTTTTTGATGTAAGTAGTACTTTCATATGCATTTATTGAAAAGCTGTTAATTTGAAATTAGAAACAGACTCTACAATTTTATGTATTTGTATAGATGTATAAAAATAAACTTTATGTTAATGGAAATAAAGTTTAGTTAGGTAATAGGTAGAACGGGCTGGTGTCCGCAACTCGACGTCTGAGCGCGTATTTTGCGTACGAGTGGGAAATCGGTTATTCGATCAACCCCAGCGCCTTGGTATTACTGACTATCTCACGTAGGGTACCTGGGTTACCGAAGTATTTAGCCCTATCTGTGGCGCTCGCTGGGCAGTTTAGCAGCACACTAGCACACTAGCGCTACTATCTCGTCGTCCTCAATGCAGGCCCTGCACAGCGGACTGTCTGTTACTCCTGTGACAAAGAGATGTTTATTAAACCACCCATGGCCAGTTAGGGCTGCTGTAACTGTACGCAGCTGTTGTTTGTTTAAGCGGAGAACCTGTTTCGTAAACTTTAGCTATAATAAAAATTAACAGCGTCCCATTGGTTTGCGCTCACTTATGAAGTAAACTGTATTGATTAGTCACTACAAGTACTTATACCCTTTAAATTCTTTCCGATTACTTACTAGTAACCATCTCCATTGTTGAATGATTAAACATTGCCTAGTTTTAGAAAGTGCACTTAACAAAAGCACAAATAAATTATTAGCAGCTCAAATGTGAATTTAATAGTCAAATAATGATTTTAATGTTTGAAATCATAGGTAGGGTTGTTTCGATTCTAGATAATAATTCATAATTATTTGATATTTTTTATTTGATATAAGCAATAATATTTTATCAAAAATATATTTCGATTACTAATCGTAGCATTGAATGAAAAATATCAGTAAAACAATTATTTATTTCGTTTTGTTTTGTGTACTGTTATAAGTACCAGTATAAATAATTGTTGAAATCGAACAACTCTAAACATAGGGCCCAGTTGTTTGAATGTATCATTGATCATGTTACTACACTAGATAAGTAGAATAACCCCAGTAGCTCAACTACTTTTTTATAAGATAAAGGAAACTTTTATTCCACCATATTACTTTTCTTGCAGTACCAACAAAAGAGGTTGGTAATCTACTTATAAACATGTCCTTAGACTTAAAAAAAAAACGTATTTAAATACAATGTTAAAGTTGGTTTTACTACTCTAGTATTTGCAAAATAAGAATAAGAATTTTGTAGCTAAACAAGACGTATGTATTTAGGAAATATCCAAGTCTAGTTGAGCTGAGGCTTTGCTCGATCAGTCTGAAACCGGTTATTTTTCGACTATCAGCGTCACATTGTACAATCAGTACTCTATTAGCACTCTGTTACCTGCCCTAACAGAGTGCTTCCACAAAGAAGTTGGGGAAAAGGTGTCGATACTGTCAACTATGGCATCTTAACTTTCCATGAGTAAAATATGAATAGAAATGGTAATATCTCTTGATTCAAACATCTTTTACAAAAAGTCGACTGTTTTACTTTTGTATCGGCTTGATATTAAATGACGGCAACAAATGTTTAGTAAATGTGATGTATTTAAGTACAGTACCTACTCATGGGTAAAATCGCTCATAGAAAGTAAAGATGCCACAAATGATCGTATATACAAAGTATGTTTCTAAATACGTTTTACAGTGTACGTGATTGTAAAAACGTTCACGCATCTCGCAAATCCGATGAGAATGATTTTGATTACTCCATTAGCTGTCTTCTCTGTGTTATGAGTAATATGAGCATTTACTCTAAAGTAGTGCAATATTAAAACCTATTCAACATACTTAACGTGAACCTTTTTTATAGGTAGAATGTATGACTGGTGTGTTATACGAACACTGTATTTATAAACATTTTAACTAATAAATATGTATATAAATGTTAATCAATGTGTTTTAATGTATTCTATGGCGGATATATGTACAAAATATGGTCACTTGGTGACTGACTAGTTCATGTCAATCCTTCTCAGGCACCTGTTCCACCGCAGGCGAGAAAACGACTAGCTGCCCAAGACAGTTTTTGAGATATAGGGTCGGTTCACATCTGACGGAAGATGCGTCAGAGTATCATCGGTCGCGTCTATTCGGACAAATAGTGTTTTCATATCTGACGGAAGATGCGTCGGGCGTCATTTTGCATTTCCGTGATAAATCGTTCTGTATCAAACATTATCAATGCAAGAAAACTTCGAACGGTCAGTACACAAATATCTCCGCAGATGTTACGTCTAGTCTGAATGCATCAGTCAATATACGCGTGGCACGACGGTGCCGCCCTTTACGTCGACCGACAATGCGTTGACGGAAACGGAACAGACGCTGTACGCTCGACGCACTAACGCATCATCGGTTAAGTGTGAAAGGTTGAGTGTTTTCTCATATAATTGTCTGTTCTGGCGGTACGCGCCCGATAATACGCGACGCATCTTCCGTCAGATGTAAACCGACCCATAAATGTGCAAACTGGGGAACTTCTCTCCAGGTCGGCCACCATTAAAAATAGTACTTACTCTGTGTCGGCCACCTAGAAACGCTTATAACTTTTAAAGTAGTGACCGACAGATTCTGATATTTGGCGACTAGTTAGCGACTACATTTGGGAGACAACAGATCGCAAGTTTCCCTACTTTTGAGATTCAACTGGGTCAAACTGGGGTAAGCTCTCTCCATAGCGGCCACCTATAAACCCTTATAACTTTTGAACCAGAGACCGACTAATTCTGATATTTGGGAACTAATTAGCGACTAGTATTTTGTTACTTTTCAAAATTTAAATTCCTAATGGTGGGCATGCGAGCTATCGAAGAGAGTACCTACTCGCTCAGAGACGCTCGCTTAAGCTTCGGTCACACACAGCGAATACTCGCTGTGAGTGCATTCGCTGTAAATAATGATCGCAGCGACAATTCGCTGCCTGCCTGTCACACACAGCGAGTACACGAGAATTTCGACAGTCTGTTGGTGCGCAAATTCAAAATGTTGTCTGCTCGGAATGACTATTCGCAGCGAGTACCCGTCACACAGGGAATACTCGTGGCGAATGCGCATTCGCCGAGAGTCAAATTGAACATGTTCAATTAAAATCTTGGTGAATTCAGCTCGCGGTGACTGAATCTATTCGCAGCGAATAGCCTGTCACATACAGCGAATACTCGCGGCGAGTAGGTATTCGCAGCGATTAATCGCTGTGTGTGACCGAGGCCTTAGCAGGCAGAACACTCGCTGAGGGCTTCGCTTGGCCCATACGCATATCAGCGACTGATCACCGTCGGACACTTGTTCTTCGTTGCTCACCAACTCATTTTTAGTCTACTTATTTTCGATATTTAGTTAGAAAATATTTGCAAAGCACAATCATAAAGTAATTATACAAAGTATAGATAATCCCCACATTTGAGTTTGAATTAATTTGTTTTTATTAAAAAACAAACATAAAACATGAAATTGAAAGCTGAGGAACATTCTCCGAATGAGGGGAATGCCATGGTATAAAATAATATACTAGCTATGCTCATGAACGCGGTTGTAATGTCAACTGACTGGCAATCTGGCATTGTCAGACTGTCAGACCTGCCAGTGTCACTTTTGGCTTGTGCAGCTGTTTAACGCGTATGTGTATATTTCTGAAAATAAATTCACATTTACGTTAATTTTCTATGGTTATTATAGAGAATCGAATGATTTAGACGAAACAAAGAACATAACGATGCCGCTCACGGCAAGACAACGGAGTATACATAATAAGAACGGAGCTAAAAGGGCCTCAAGCTTCAGCAAAGGGAAACGGAAAGCGAACGAAGGGTAAGTAATTAAAGTCAATTTTCTATTAATATAAACGCTTTTATTAATATCTATGATTAAATTCTAAATTTGCTTACTGTTTTGTGGTATAAAAACACTTGGCATCATTTATAGGTTATAATAACTTTTATTTTGGCTCATCAATGCTCTAATTTGTTGCTGGTACTACAGTTTGGCGCTTCTCCAGACGTTTCCGTACTCAAACAAAGGTAAAAACAGTCCGCTGACGTTAATTAAGCATGATGCTATACTAACAAAAACTATTTTCGAGTTGAGTGCTAACTCTTTTTTTTTTGTAAATGCTTCAGTAGTCAGTGTCAATCTGATATAGTGCCAATAATATTATGTCAGTCTTTTTGTTAGTGGGGACATGATATAGCTATGATATTTGTTCATAATATCTATTGTGTCGAAAAAATCCCATTGGAATCTAGTATGAATGAAAATCAAAAATACTCGAAAGTATTTTTCATGTAAGATAATCTACCATTAATAACTTGGGGAAGTCCAGATAAAACTTGCTGTCCTATTGTGTTGTAAACCAAGGGATTTAAGTTATTAACAATATCAGAAATTGTTTATTAAAAAGTAAATCTGTTCACTTTTCTGTGGCTAGTAAAATGAGTGATGAATGGAGTTACCTACTTCATATTATGAGTCCTAGTATTTCATTTGTTATGATCATTTCACGGATGTACATAATTCCCAGATGTTCATTCATTGGGTCAACATAATTAGAACAGTTGTTTATATACGTTCATCTATTTTATATGATAATTTACGTTCAACTTTTTACACTTCACATGAAAACACAAATACAACAATAGATTATAACTAAGTTCTTAAGGCTTCTACATTGTTGCCAACGCTGGCTGTGCCGCTGGCATAGTGCATAGGAGCCTTTATATAAACAAAAGAAAACGGCCTATGCAACACTCTAGTAAAATCTGTAAGGTAGTGCCAACTTCTTTCATCTCTTAATCTATTAATATATTTTTCAGGGAGTTCCTTGTTACAAACGCCCCATCCGACCTTCGCAGTATAGCATACCCAGGTGGTGCAGTGGCACTAGGCTTGCTGCTGGCTGCCCGTGCTGTGTCTGCATACTGGGGACATGTAGCTGATTGTGATGAAACTTACAATTATTGGGAGCCATTGCATTATTTAGGTAAGGGATAAATTTGTTTCGATAAGTAAATATAATCAAAGCTATAAAGCTGAAATGTTCCGACTTGCTCCTCTAACAAAATAAAATATGTTTTTTAAGTTTTTATAAATGATTTTTCGTAAACTAATAAATAAGGAACTGCAATATCTATTGCAGATAAATCTTTATCTAGAATAAACAGGAAAGATTTATTGTTATTATTCTTATTTTCAGTATATGGCAGTGGTCTTCAAACATGGGAGTACAGCCCTGTCTATGCAATACGCTCATACATGCCTCTCTGGCTGTTTGCGGTACCGGCCAAGATGTTGTCTTGCTTCATGACTCCTGTCTCAGTATTTTACGCTTTAAAGATGTTGCTAGCCGTACTCTCCGCCTGTGCTGAGCTTATGTTTTACAAGTGGGTTCACTTAGTATAAAATTTTGTTGTTACTAAGTTATACAGAAAATTAGCAACTGTTCTTAACAATGAGAAGAAAAAGACCAATTTTAAATATATTATTAATTTTTGGGCATATTAGTCCCTGCTTACTACTAATCAGCGATTCAAGGAACACACAACAAACGTAACATATAACAAAGTGGCATTTCGTGTTTGAATGCTAAGATCTTTTAAACTACGCAATGGATTTTAATGCAGTTTTCATCATTAGGCAGAGTGATTCAAGAGGTTTAAATGTATAATACCCAGGCGACGCTGCTGGCATAAGGTAGTTTCATATAATGAAGAAGTCTCTACTATCAACATTGGCTTGCCAAAAATTGGAAATGTCTGTAAAATAATATTGGAACAACAGTGGCTACTATTCAAAACATTTGTAGAATATCATAGGAAACAGATTACAATATAAAAATTCGGCCTCTCTTTCAGAGCTGTGTGCCACGAGTTCGGTGTCCACGTCGGCAGAGTATGGTTGGCTATGACGCTTCCAGCGGCTGGCATGTTCGCTTGCAGCGCTGCAATGCTACCGTCAGCGTGGAGCAGCGCTTTAGCCAGCGGAGCGCTCGCCTGTTGGTGGCGGCGGAGATACCCTCCTGCTATATTTTTGACGGCTGCTTCGACTTTGCTCAGTGAGTAGTTACAAATTATAGCCTAACAAAATCAAAAGGAATTTATTCAAATTAGGCTGAGCATCGGCACTTTATTCTTGTTATTTTTAAAGAAAAAAGTCCCCAAAAACCTATTCACCAATTTCTATGTTTATAATCTATACTATCTTATATCTTTAAACGAGCAATTCTTGTATAAAAATAAAAAATAAAAAATAAAATAGTTTATTTGCACCTTTAAGTAAAACAAACAAAGATCTAATTTATAATATAAATAGGCTGTATATATATATATAATCTGAATCTCGGAAATGGCTCCAACGATTTTCATGAAATTTAGTATACAGGGGGTTTCAGGGGCAATAAATCGATCTAGCTAGGATTCATTTTTATAAAATGTCGTTTTATTCGTGTTTTCAATGACCAAATTTATCGATAATCAACTTTAACATAAACTTATTATTTTAAACACAATTTATCAAAAAATACCGAGCAAAGCTCGGTCATCCAGATATTATATATTATTTATATTATTTTTATATTATAAAGCTGAAGAGTTTGTTTGTTTGTTTGATTGAACGCGCTAATCTCAAGAACTACTGGTCCGAATTGAATTTTTTTTTTGTGTTGGATAGCCTATTTATTGAGGGACGCTATAGGCCATGTAACACCACGCTACAACTAAGAGAAGGGGAGCAGTAATGAAAAATGTTGCAAAAACGGGGAAAATTTATTCCTTTTGAGAGTTTCCGTTGCGTGCGCTGCGTAAACGGTTAAAGTAACGCAAAAATCATGTATGACGGAATTGTTCCTTTTAAAAAGTTCTAAAAAAAAGTCCGCGAGAGCATATGTCTATCTTTTAAGGTTGACTCTATAACTCAAAAGGAGCGAGGAGCAACGAAAAATGGACGAAAACTAGCAGGCAAATCGATGCGACGGGAAGGGTCAGGAGAGCAAAAATTTGACGCGGACGAAGTCGCGGGCAGAAGCTAGTTTATAATATTTATATTATTTCTATAATTATAATAAAAATGTGATCAGAGCATTATATCCAAATATAAGATTCTCAGCCTAATTGGAATACATCATTTCAATGTATTAAAAAGACAGTCAATTCGCATACTTTGGTATAGCAACTCCCCAGCAGCACATCTGCGCAACTCCCCCGAGTTAGTTGCGCCACTCCTTCTCTCCCAGCTAAAACACTAGAAACTGGTAACGGGCGGGCGTTTTGTAGGACTGTCTTATGTAATTACGACGTTTGAAAAGTGCCGAGCTTAATTTGAATAAATGATTTTGATTTTCATCCACACTTTCCTGCACACATATTTTCATAAATTTGCAAAAAGAAAAACCTCATCATCATCATTTCAGCCGTAAGACGTCCACTGCTGGACTTAGGCCTCACCCAATTTGGGGGGCTTTGCCATAATCGCCACGCTTGGCAGGCGGGTTGGCGATCGCAGTACGGTGGTAAAATGCTTAGAGAACGCTGCTGCCCATTCTCTACTAAGTCCCTTAGTCGCCTTTTACGACACCCACGGCAAGAAATGGGGTGGTGTTAGACCTGCGAGCAATTAATCCAACATCCTTTCTTTTCCAACAGGCTGGCCCTTCACAGCACTTCTAGGCATACCAATCGCTGTCGACATGATATTGATGAAGAGACAAATCGTCGACTTTATCAAATGGTCCCTGATCTCTCTCGTCATAATCCTGGTGCCTACCGTGGTGATAGACTCTTGGCATTATGGGAGACTGGTGGTCGCACCTTGGAACATCGTCGCGTATAACATCTTCACTGAACATGGACCCGATTTGTATGGAGTGGAGCCCTGGACGTATTATTTTGTGAATGCATTCTTGAATTTTAATATTGTGTGGGTGAGTTTGTTATTATTTATGAATGAAATAACTTTAGCTTTTGAAGGCAGAATCAGTAATTTTTAGATTTATATTTTTCTCTATTGATGACGTTTTTTGTATATCACACCAAAAAGAAATTGAACGACTACTGCGGCGGTCTATCTATACTAATATTATAAAGAGGAAAATTTTGTATTTTTGTTTGTTTGTTTGTAATGGATAAACTCAAAGTTCACTGGACCGATTTTAAAAATTCTTTCACCATTAGAAAGCTACATTATCTGCGAGTAACATAGGCTATATTTTATTTGAAAAAAAAATAGGGGTCCGTAAGATATTTGGGTTTTTCGGACCCAAGGTGTAAAAAATCATCCTTATTAATATGTCTTCGAAGTACCAGGTTCTCATAACTTGGTAGGAGCTCACCTAAAATGGGTGTACGATAGCTAGAAAACGCTTTATGTCTTCGAAATACCAGGTTGGCATAACTTGGTAGGAGCTCACATAACATGGATTTTATTGATTCTGAGGCGGTACGAAGTTCGCTGGGTCAGCTAGTTATCAATAAAGAGCTAATCTTACAAAAACCTCACAGGGAAAATATTTTTATTTCGTAGTGATGCTTAGAGAAGGACTATGTCCAGTAGTTAACGCTTTCAGCTGATATGATAATACTTTGAAAGGGCATCAAAACGGAATAACTTTGGTCTTTGTATATTCGTTGTAAAACCTTATTCTACTTCTTCCGCGTGATATA
The DNA here is from genome assembly GCA_932294355.1 of Aporophyla lueneburgensis. NCBI lineage: Eukaryota > Metazoa > Arthropoda > Insecta > Lepidoptera > Noctuidae > Aporophyla > Aporophyla lueneburgensis. The sequence goes on along the minus strand of OW028737.1, from coordinate 30,038,005 downwards.
TCTTGTTCCCCCGACCCATTCATCACTAAGCTTTCTCTCTGCCTTATTTTTATTTTGCTTGGCCCGTGATATTAATATAGCCTATAATCCTATAGCCTGCTTCAAGAATTGACCTATCGAATGCATAAATAATTATTCAAATCCGTCTAGTGGTTCCAGAGATTAGTGCGTTCAAAACGCGTTCGCGTTTTACGAGATGTTGCGATTCGTAGCCAGTACGCAAATTCTTCAAGCAATCAGCGTTGTAAGACTGCCTTAGTGAGAAAGAGTATTTTAGGCATGGCACCACGCATTTACAACAAATTACCAGATGCCATAAAATGTTTGAATGTTACAAAATTCAAAAAACCGGCCAAGTGCGAGTCGGACTCGCGCACCGAGGGTTCCGTACAAACCTGTAGGTATTTTCGGTTTAAAAATATATATATTTTTTAATTTTTACATTTCAGTTGATTGAATGTCAGGTAAATTGCGGTTTACGATTTATGACGTTTTAAAAAAAAACTACTCACTCGATCTCGTTCAAACCAATTTTCGTTGGTAGTTTACATGGTAATGTACATCATACATTTTTTTTAGCTTTGTCATTCTCTTATTTTAGAAGTTACGGGGGGGGGGGACACACATTTTACCACTTTGGAAGTGTCTCTCGCGCAAACTATTCAGTTTAGAAAAAAATGATAATAGAAACCTCATTACCATTTTTGAAGACCTATTCATAGATACCCCACACGTATGGGTTTGATGAAAAAAAACATTTTTGAGTTTCAGTTCTATGTATGGGGAACCCCAAAATTTATTGTTATTTTTCTATTTTAGTGTGAAAATCTTAATGCGGTTCACAGAATACACCTACTTACCAAGTTTCAACAGCATAGCTCTTATAGTTTCGGAATAAAATGGCTGTGACATACGGACGGACAGACAGACAGACAGACAGACAGACAGACAGACAGACAGACAGACAGACAGACATGACGAATCTATAAGGGTTCCGTTTTTTGCCATTTGGCAACGGAACCCTATAAAAACTAAAATTTTTATTAATTGAAAAATGTTACTATACGACTGATGAATTTCTAAATGACAAATTAATGTAGATGTATTTATTTATTTGACTGAAGAAATAATTTTTAATTGAATATTGTAGCTAATTGTAATTTATTATTATTTTTATTTTTCATTGACTGTAGAAATTATTCCATATTGTGACATTTATAATTTTTGTTTTTACGTATGTTCATATTATATCATTCTATTCATTTTGACATGCCTACCAAATAATTTAAATCTCGCATGAACAAATTTTGCATGCAACCATATTTGTACGCCTCTTGGCATAACATAGAGATGTATTTTAATTTAAGAACTGTATTCACTACCTATGTTACACAAATAAAAAATGATTATGATTAAAAAAAAAAACAAACAAACTGTTCCACTACAACAAACTATCCTACAAATTGCAGGTGCTAGCCCTGTCCTGCCCACTGTTCCTACTCGCATGCACGGCGATGAAGTCAAGTTCGACAGCGCGCGCTCCCTTCTGCGCACCTTACTGGCTGGACCTGATGCCACTCGCACTTTGGCTAGCCGTGTTTATGTTACAGCCGCATAAGGAAGAGAGGTAATAATACGAAATACATTGTATCTATTAGTAAACTTACTGTAGTCATCTTCATGTTTTAAATCATGGCTAGGTGTAAGTTAATGTATATATTTTCAAATAAACAAACATTCGATTCAGAACTTAAAAATGTGGAAAGTAATCCCACTTCTGATTTTTAACGGTTTCATAATATCCCAACCGTGGCCGGGACATCGATGCGCAAAAAGACGCCAATTTTTGTCGCATATGCTACTGCTGTGCATGAGGTCCTGGGGTTCAATTTGTAGGTCGAGCCAAATGATATTTAGTGTTTTTCTATCAGGCATTTCTCAGTAGTAGCCCGGAGTCTAGATTTGTGGTGTGGACCTAAACATAACTGACGAAATGTGGGTGTTCAACCCGACGGGGAATCAAGGCGTGATATGTTATGTTGTTTTCCAGATTCCTGTACCCAGCCTATAGTATGATCATCCTCGCAGGTGCCATAGCTCTCGACTGCCTACAAAAGATGACGTTCACCGTCGGAACAGAGTTGTTCCGTTGGAGGAGGGAGCGAGAGCGACGACACTATCTCGCTTACACAGGACCGCTTATGGTCATGTGTGTGTTCATAGCGGGACTTGGAGGTTAATATTTTTAAACCATTCTTATAGACGTCTCACAACAGAATCTTTTTGGTTGACATAAAAGCTACATTTCTTTCTTTGTTACATCATTAATTTATTTAGAAACTATATTTTACAACTAATAATATAGTTTCTAAATCTTCTTCTTTTTTTGCTGGCGAAGGAATTTTTCCACCTTCGTGATTTTGACCCAGTTACGCCCTTAGCCTTTATATATGTACTAGCTTCTGCCCGCGACTTCGTCCGCGTCAATATTTTGCTCTCCTGACCCTTCCCGTCGCATCGATTTGCCTGCTAGTTTTCGTCTATTTTTCGTTGCTGCTCGCTCCTTTTGAGTTATAGTGAGTCAACCTTAAAAGATAGACATATGCTCTCGCGGACTTTTTTTTAGAACTTTTTAAAAGGAACAATTCCGTCATACATGATTTTTGCGTTACTTTAACCGTTTACGCAGCGCACGCAACGGAAACTCTCAAAAGGAATAAATTTCCCCGTTTTTGCAACATTTTTCATTACTGCTCCGCTCCTATTAGTTGTAGCGTGATGTTATATAGCCTCCCTCAATAAATAGGCTACCCAACACAAAAAGAATTTTTCAATTCTGACCAGTAGTTCCTGAGATTAGCGCGTTCAATCAAACAAACAAACAAACTCTTCAGCTTTATAATATTATAAGTAATAAGTATAGATGTCCATGACTTGTAATTCCATATCTTTAAAGAATCATTGAACATTTTGATAACAAGTCGTAATTATCTATTTATCTTCCAAAAATCTTTAAACACCTCCACGATGTTTATCATCATTATTTCAGTTGAATCACGTCCACTGCTAGACACAGACCTCCTCCAATTAGGGGTAGTTTGCGATAATCACCACACTTGGTAGACGGGTTGGTGATCGCAGCATCATTCTCCTGCCCCTATCCCAATTTATTTGTGGTCGGTGCAACATGTCTTTTTCTTCCACACTTCTCTCTCTACTACTCGTCATCTTAGTATTCTATCCATATCATAATTCACACAGTCCATCCATAGTTTCTTTGGTCTCCTTCTACTCCTCAATACTTTCCTCACGACATTTTCCTCATTCCTCCGTATCACGTGACCATACCATGACAAACGATTCCCGTTGGTGAAATTAATTGAGAAGGCTGCTGCCCTCAGTCGTCTTCGACGACACCCACCGGAAGAAGTGGGATAGTACTAAAAGAAGTTGTTAAAGAACAAAATCCATCCAAATCCAACCAAATCGTATATTTTCCAGGCATATCCCGCACCGTAGCCCTCTACACAAACTACCACGGTTCTATGACGATACTCCGCGACCTTCCCCAAGCGCCCGATAACACCAACCTCACCGTCTGCTTCGGTAAGGAGTGGCACCGCTCGCCGTCCAGTTTCCACGTGCCGCGCGGGTACACTGTGAGGTTCATACCCAGCGAGTTTACTGGCCAGCTGCCAGCGCCTTACGCGGACAGTCATAATGGTGAGTAAATCTTAGTCTTTTCCCAAGTATTTCTTTATTTAGGCAAACCAACTAAATACACTCAAAGATGTTCACAGTACATATCATTTTCAAATGTAATAGCATTGCATGCATCTAAATTATAGGTGAGCACAGCATTTTATTAAGATCTCACTATACAATAATTAATATAAAGATGGATAACAAAGTAACTAGAACTATGATCACCAATATTTTATACTTAAAATTAATTTGTAACAAATAAAATAAGATTGAATTAAATAAGTGAAGAAAGCACTGTAGCAGCAGCAGTGTTATTTGAGTTTAGCTCTTATTTTTTACATATACAAGGTACGTTTTTGTCCAGTGCGCAAATTTTAACAAACGAAACTTAAACGAGTTATAATAATCATGCAGTTTTTATTATGATATATCTTAGTACAAAAAAATTAAGTTATCGTTAACGAAATATCTCTATTTTGAAACTGGTTTTTATGGTAACTTCCGCGCGGCGCCGGCGCGGCAGCGAAGGTGAACGACCGACCACCTGTTCAATCGGTCAAAATTCTAAGAATTTCGAAGTACCTACGCCGGCGCGCGGTTACTGACCTATTAGTACCTACCAAATGTCCGATCGGTCGAAATTCTAAGAAGTTCGAAGGACCCACCTAACGCGCGGTTACTGACCTATTCCTATTGTCGATATCATATTAGGTACGAAATATTGGTGTCCACAGTTTACTGATTTAAGGTCGGATAAAAATTAAAAAAAAGTATTGAAAAAATGGTTGAAATGTGTTCTATTACTAATAATGAACCACAAAAAAAAAAATTACGCACTGGTTATAAAATTATCCTGTATTTGCGGCAATTTATGAACGGGGTCAAATTAAATATGCTGAAAATAGTTCACCCATGTGTTGAGTCGAATCCTATCGAAAACGAATTGAAAAAAATAAAAATTCAACACTGGATGTTCTGAGGTTCAATACCCGTAATCGATTAGCTGGCTTTTAATTTTCGTGGAACATCGTTATTTTATCCGAATTTTCAAATTATTCATTTAAAGTTTTGAACAAAGTAGAAATAATGTTTTTTTTTTGGTTTTTTAATGCCATTAGTTTTGTATATACTGTTACGTAGATCGTAAAGTCTAGAAACATCACGCTAACTCCGTCTCGGAAAGGGGCAGTGTGACGTAAATCGAAAAGTCTAGAAACATCACGCTAATTCCATCTAAGGGCGGGGCAGTGTTGGAAACTTCTGGAAATGACACGCTAACGCCATCTGTTATTGAGTAGCAAGTACTACACGAAATTGTACGTAGACGCTACTGCCATCTATTGTCGAATAGTGGGATTAAACAGTTCAATGGAAGTTACTAGAAGCTTCTACGTTGTGGCGGTGTCGAATGTTCGAGAATGTTCTGCTCGGGATATAAATAGCGGATTGTCGGGCCGACAGGCAGTAACTCAGATCCAGCCAGTCCCTTGCTGCCCCCCCCTATCAGCGATTGCCTAAGCCGAGGTTCGTACCCCCCTCGGGGTAACCCTTAGAGCTTTCGCTTTAGTTTTTAAGTATAATAAGCCCCGGCTGGAGGCCTAAAAAGGTAACTTTTTAGAACTCGCCGGGCCCCAATCCGTTTAAGTAGTCACAATCTTTCAGGATTAACTACGAGATGCCCCAAAAAAAAAAAAAAAAAAAAAAAAAAAAAAAAAAAAAAAAAAAAAAACCGACAGGCAGTTCGATTTCGGAAGCGAGCGAATACGATTCGAGTGATACAGTACAAGCTAAACAAGTGATTCCAAGTGACGTTTCTTGTAGTTGCGATATTTGTGTTTATTTAATTAAACTGTGTTGTGTGTTTTGGTAAATTGGTTTAAATTAATTTATCCCGAACCCCAGCTCGTAACATTTGGTGTCAGAAGTAAGGGATAAATTATGCCAGTTTTACCGAAGGAGGATACGGAAGGTATCCGTACCAGGAGTCAGCGCCAGCAGGAGGTGGATCAGAGGCGGTTTGAAGGAACTTCTAGACAGACACCTGGGGGTAATCAGCCGATGACGGAGCCAGTCTCCCAAGCGTCTGGTGTTGCTACAGCATCACCAGCCATGGATCTTTCTGCGCTAATGGCGATGCTGCAGGAGCAGGCCCGCCGACAGGAAGAACAGGCCCGCCGACAGGAAGAACAGGCCCGCCGCCTACAGGAACAGCTGCAGCAGGACAAAGAGGAACAAGCTCGCCGACAGGAAGAACAGGCTCGCCGACAGGAAGAACAGACCCGCCGCCTGCAAGAACAGCTTCAGCGTGATAAAGAGGAGCAGGTTCTCCTTTTGAAAGATCTACACTCGACATTTGGCAAGGACATCAAAGCCATGAAGGAGACTGTTCAGGTACATGAAAATCGTATCTCCGAGGCCGAAGTCCAGATCGCTGATATAAGAAAAGCGGTTGAAGTTCTGAAAGCTGGAGAACGGACTACGGCTTCGATAGTTGCTGCACCTTCCGTGCGCGGGTTTAAAGTGCCACCCTTTGACGGAACATCTTCCTGGTCGGCATACAAAATTCAATTTGAAGCTGTCATGGAAGCAGATGGGTGGACAACGGGCCAGGCTATGACCGCGCTTACTTTGGCCCTTCGTGACCAGGCCTTAACTGTGTTAGAGGCTTTCGGCAAAAATGTAACCTACGAGCAGCTCGTTGAGGCGTTAGAGGCCAGATACGGTGACGCGCACCTGGAACACGTTTTTCGTGCCCAGTTGAAGGATCGTGTGCAGCGCAGTGGTGAAAACTTACAGCAGTGGGCCTTGGAAATCGAAAAGCTGGTTCGAAAGGCGTACCAGTCTGCGCCCGCGCTCATTGAGGGTATACTAATGCAAACCTTCATAGATGGCATACGGGACCTGGAAGTAAGGGCTGCTGTGAGACTTGGGCACCATGAGAAGTTGAAGGACGCCTTGGCCCACGCGTTGGAGGTGGAAGCAGTGAGGCATGATCATCGAGCCCATCGCTTCAGAGAGGTTGTGGGATCACCTGTTCGTGACCGTTTGAGGTACAGCCCTAGGTGCTACACTTGTGGAGAAAAGGGCCACCTCCGGTCGAATTGCCCGAAGCGAAACACTGCCAGCGAATATCACACCCTGGTTAGAAGGGTGTCCGACATTACAGCGCAACAGCAAGAAAAATTCGTAAGCGATAAGAGTGCGGGGCGAGTATTGGCTGCTGTTAATAGAGCCCCAAGGATTTCGATGTCACAGGCCAATGACGGCATATCCCATGGTAACGCGGACGCTTTATCAAGAAGACCTTCTCCTGAACAGTACAAACATTGTGTCAGACAGGAAGCTAAGGAAGTAGTTCCTGTTAGGGTGCTAAGATTGGACCTTCGTGACAAATGGAAGGAAACCCTACGGCATGCCCAGCAACGTGATACAGATATCAGGCCAATTCTCGAGTGGATTAAAGCTAATGCTCCCAAACCGAAATGGTGTGATGTTGCAGCGTTGAGTACCACCACAAAAAGTTATTGGGCACAATGGGAGAGCTTGGTGATCCAGGATGGTGTGTTGTGCCGAAAATGGGAAAATGCTCGAGGGAATAGCTGTCACCTGCAAATGGTAGTCCCAAAAACGAAGGTACCAGATGTTCTACGGCTCTACCACAATGGTTCTTCAGGAGGTCATATGGGAGTAAGAAGGACTTTGTTAAAGATCCGAGAAAGGTTTTACTGGATCCATTGTCGAGAGGATGTGGAGGACTGGTGTCGCAGATGTACCAGTTGTGCAGCGGTAAAAGGACCACACACACGCAGCAGGGGTGCATTGAAAGTGTACAACGTGGGAGCCCCGTGGGAACGGATAGCACTAGATGTCGCTGGGCCGTTCCCTGAAAGTGAAAGTGGAAATAAATATTTCATGGTTGTTATGGATTACTTCACCAAGTGGCCGGAAGTCTTCGCCATCCCTAATCAAGAAGCTTCAACAGTCGCTGATAAATTAGTCCACGAAGTCTTCTGTCGGTTTGGGGTACCCTTGGAAATCCACAGCGATCAAGGAAGGAATTTCGAGTCTCAAGTGTTTCAGGAAACATGTCGGGTTATGGGTACTCACAAAACCAGAACCACTTCATACCACCCACAATCTGACGGAATGGTGGAGAGATTTAATCAGACCTTGGAAAGATATCTGGCAAAAGTTGTAGCAAGCAGACAAAAGGATTGGGACAAGCACATACAACCGTTTCTTCTGTCATACCGAAGTGCAGTTCACGAGAGTACAACTGTGACGCCAGCCTTCGCGAACTTTGGAAGGGAGTTAAGGTTACCAGCTGATCTAATAACCGGCATTCCCCCTGATTCACCACGGAGTATAACAGATTATGCAAATGATCTGCGCAACAAGATGAATGACGTATATGAGCATGTCAGAGAATCAGGCCAACAGATGTCCGAGAGAATGAAAACTCGTTATGATCGGAAGATGAACAATACTGGCTTCGACGAAGGTTCGCTAGTGTGGTTGCATAACCCAGTGCGCAGCAAAGGAAAGTCCCCTAAACTGCAGGCAAAATGGGACGGGCCGTACCGAATTGTGACCAAGATCAACGACGTCACTTACCGAATACAAAAGGGTATGCGAACTGCACCTAAAAGATCGATTGGCACGATACTACGGGAATAATGATGCTCGGGACGAGCATGTCTAAGGAAGGGGCAGTGTTACGTAGATCGTAAAGTCTAGAAACATCACGCTAACTCCGTCTCGGAAAGGGGCAGTGTGACGTAAATCGAAAAGTCTAGAAACATCACGCTAATTCCATCTAAGGACGGGGCAGTGTTGGAAACTTCTGGAAATGACACGCTAACGCCATCTGTTATTGAGTAGCAAGTACTACACGAAATTGTACGTAGACGCTACTGCCATCTATTGTCGAATAGTGGGATTAAACAGTTCAATGGAAGTTACTAGAAGCTTCTACGTTGTGGCGGTGTCGAATGTTCGAGAATGTTCTGCTCGGGATATAAATAGCGGATTGTCGGGCCGACAGGCAGTTCGATTTCGGAAGCGAGCGAATACGATTCGAGTGATACAGTACAAGCTAAACAAGTGATTCCAAGTGACGTTTCTTGTAGTTGCGATATTTGTGTTTATTTAATTAAACTGTGTTGTGTGTTTTGGTAAATTGGTTTAAATTAATTTATCCCGAACCCCAGCTCGTAACAATACGTACCCAATACATAGATTGCCAGCTAATTTAATTTTACCCTGTATAAATAAATAAATGATTGGGCTGTATTTACAAAATATACTTCATTAAATCTATTAATTTTCGATTTCCAGCGACCCGCCTCATTCACCCACACTTCAACGATCTCAACAAAGGCGACAACAGAACCTACATCTCTCCCAGAGAATGCAACTACTTAATAGACTCCAGCATCGGACAGCCTTCGACCCTAGAACCGGCCTACCACAAAGACGCCTCATGGGAAATCATATCCAGTGTTGCCATACTCGACGCCAAAAAGTCCCACCAAGTGTTCAGAGCATTCTATGTGCCAGTGTTGTCAAGTAGAAAAAATGTTTACGCAAATTTGTATTTGTTGAAGAATAAGGTGCTCGTTTAAGATAAGGATTTGTAAGTGTTTGATTTTTTTTTTGTAATTTCAGATTTTTGTGTGCGAAAAGTTACCTATATTTACGCCTCGCTACTATCTGGCTTATGCCGAATGTGTCGATACGACAGATCCAAGTCATGATTTGGGGCGACAATGTATGGATCAATACAAAATAGGAACTAATGGGAGGTACTGAAGTTCTCGAAGGTTCCTTTTCGTTGATAAATTTTGCGGTCATTTCGTTTTATGATCTTTTTCTTCGTCGTTTTAATGATGACATCGAGAGTTAAAATGATAAATTTTTAATAACATTGTATTATGTATGATCATTTACCAAGGTTAGAAGATTTTTCGGTTATAATTGGGTCATATTACATTAGCAGGTGAAACTCCTGCTGACATGGGTATCGAAATCTAAACACGACAGAACAAAAGAAAACAGGTATTTTCTCAATTCATACTTCAAGTAACAACACTCTCAGAGTCCGTTGACCCGCACAAAAAAACGAATATTTTATATTTTATCGTGTTTAGATATCGTTAAACCGGTACACACGGCTACATATGAGGCTATGAATTTTCAGTATTAATTGATCTCACACTACATATATGGGTTTTCCGAATAATGAGAGGTCGGCATAAACTGGAATTTGCATAGCTTGATATGCAGCCGTGTGTACCCATTAAGTCTACAGAGATGGCTTGCTTAATTCATTTGACCCTCTATTGGAGATCTATTGCGAAAGTTAAAGGAGAAATTAAGTTTGAGTTAAAAACGTTGAAACACTTACAAATCAGTATAATGTTACCACTGAGGTTTGTCTAGTTAAAATTCATTGTTAGTACAAAATAATTTGTTGCAACACATCACTGCCATCCCATATTGTAATTAATATCGACAGCTTGATATGTACACTTAAAATAAGTAGTAGTGTAGTTTTAAGATCCGCTTGCACCAAAAATCACTAAATTCGTTAAACGCTAAACATTTAAAACATCATTCTGTCTCTGTCATCTTCAAACGATTGAAAGGAACGGAACGATTGAGTGCCTCGTTCGTCTAGTGGTCGCAAACGCTGCTGTTGAGCAAAAGGTCCAGGGTTCGATTTCCAGGCCGGGCAAAGTGTTATTGAATTTTGCTTTCTGGAATTTCTCAGTAGCGCAGCCCAAAGTCTAGGTTTGTGCTCGGTTGATGGTAATAGGCTCGCTCCCTATTACATATGGGACTTAAATGGCGAAATGAAGGTGTACTATAGGTACATCTCTGCACAACCCTTCGCGGAAACAAAGCGTGTTGTTATGTGACTGAATGTTTTAAATACGTTTAGTACGCATTTACAGGCCAGTCGTCAAGAGAATGCGTTCCTGAAGCGTCAGTGCGACAAATCTAGTAACTAATAAAGATCAAATTCGCATAACAAGTATTCGTTTGTATGGAATTGACGGGCGTTGAAACTGTCGGCCAGACTTTAGTGATTTTTGGTGCAGGCCTAGAAGAATGTTACTAACGTTAAAGGTTTTATTCATTGTTCGGGGATTGCCTAAACTAGTTTCGAATTCTTCACTCATGAGCGAATCAAGTAATAGATAATGCAATTCAGGAGCGCGGGTTCTGTGATCGTATGCTATTCTTATCTAAACTGAACATAATCCTACTAAAATTATATACGTGAAGGATTGTATTTTTTGATTTTTACTACTCAATCACGCAGAAACGGGTGAACGAATTTGGTTGTTATTCAGCAAATAGATCGTTTATAATCTGGATTAACATATAAGACACTATTCCTCCCAGTAGTACGTTCCCGCGGGATAATTTCGGACCTCCACGCGGCCGAAGCCGCTGGCAAAATTCAGTCAATTATCAAGAGAAAAGATATGATGTCTATTTGTAGCGGTGTCACCCTAAAACGGCTGAACGGATTTGAATAGTATTTGACCATATGGTTGACCTGGATTAGGTAAATGGAATCTTTTTATCCCAATATTCCCACGGGATAGAGAATTATGTGTGCATAACCGCGGGGCGCAGCTAGTACGGTATAAAATGTAATATTGACGCGCGTTCGTGAAATGTCTTTATTGAGGTCGCAAGTCGGACGTGTCTCACCAAAGTCATAAAACAATAGCAATAAAAAAATAGTGAAATACTTCTTAACCAGTCAATTACCGTAATTACAGACACAATTAAAAAACCATTATGTCTATACCAAATGTGGTATCTCAGGGACTTAGAGGTTAAATAAAATTTCCGACAATATTAGAAGAAACAATCGTTCATATTTGACTAAATGACTAGACGAAATCTCGGAGTACAGACATACAATGATAAAGTATATCAAGTATGTTTTCCTCACAGCACTGAATTAGCGATAGAACCATCCTAAAAACGGAGCTAGTCATAATTTAACAGATATTATGCTTAAATTATGTCCTAATAATAATTAGTTGTAAGTTCCTAGTGCAATAATAATGTAACGACAGTTCTCTATAAGTGTTCTTAAATGTAAAATGCGTCCCCTTAGTAACAAAAAAAAACTTGAGAGGTGTCAAGTGACACCCGGATGGAACGAAGTTCCTTTCGATTAATTTTTATTATTTATTATGTACAAAAATCCTGTATACACTCAACAAAAATAATCGTCGCGACACCACACTGTTCAATGTGAAATAGAAAGACGAAACGACAACTGGCTTGCTTACTATGAGAGAGAGAGAGAGAGAGAGACAGACAGAGAAACACGCGCACGCCGCACGGCTTAAAACTATAGCAAAAAGTGTCGTTACAACTTTTGGTCTTATTTTTTTCCGTCTAGCCCACTTTCGCAAAGCGCGATAAGGAACTTCGTTCCAAAAACATATCTTGATTATACACACCGCAACATGCGAACTTCGCATCACATTGACATCACGCAAAATCCTGCTTCTCGCAAGCAGAGTTTACCGCGCAACTAGCATACAACGTCTTGACATCAATTGTCGAGCAGGAACCCACTAAAAACGACACTCGTCTAGTTGGAGGATCCTCCGTTGAGTGAAGTTTATGCCCTGTCTCCCGCTCTGGGTGTAGCGGAAGGGCATGTCAGACTTTTATTGACTAGAACCCACCCGTGTTCCTTCAGTTGCCCTATGCCAGGGCCACGGTACCTCTTTCGAACTGATCTCGCGACCCTGGCAGTAAATGGTATTCTTAACTCAAAATTGATCAAAGGTCGAGTTACATTATTGTGTTACTAAAGGGACGTATGCTTGGTTACGTTGGGTCGAAGTCGGGACTCTATACTTAAATATTAAACTTATGAAATCGTGCATTTTATACAGGGTGCAACAAGGTCCTTCACGAAGCTGACGCCGACAGTACACGACAACTGTCATTCTGATAAAAACTTTATCCAATTGAGATATAGTTTAATTTTCTTAGACTTTGTGACATTAAAGATAGAGCACGAATGGAGAAGTGGGAGATATTACTTAATAAATAATAATAAATTAATATATTCAGCTCGGACGTTCATTTGTATTTTGCATTTTTATAAGCACGACGCAATTTTAATGTAACTATTGTTTGTGATCTATATTTTTATTATTAAAGTTATTTCTGAATTTGCGACTTTTTCTTTCCTGATGACGATGACAACGTTTTATTGTAATTGACTACTCACTTTCTTCAATCACAAAAACCAAAAATTGTTGACCCACTTTGAGCCAGCAATTAGATTGAGGAAGACGGAGTTTCCAGAGTCAGCAAAATCTTTTCATTGCAATTTAACACTAGAAGCGCTGAACATACCGACTGAGGTAAATTAGAATAAAAAAATATGTACATATACTGCAATTACGTGGTTGAAGTCTCGTATAAATATAATATACTAGCTGACCCAGCGAACTTCGTACCGCCTCAGAATCAATAAAACCCATGTTAGGCGAGCTCCGACCAAGTTATGCGAACCTGGTACTTCGAAGACATAAAGCGTTTTCTAGCTATCACACACCCATGTTAGGTGAGCTCCTACCAAGTTATGACAACCTGGTACTTCGAAGACGTAAAGCGTTTTCTAGCTATCACACACCCATGTTAGGTGAGCTCCTACCAAGTTATGCCAACCTGGTACTTCGAAGACGTAAAGCGTTTTCTAGCTATCACACACCCATGTTAGGTGAGCTCCTACCAAGTTATGACAACCTGGTACTTCGAAGACATATTAATAAGGAACTTTTTTGGATGTTTTTTTACACGTTGGGTCCGAAAAACCCAAATATCTTACGGAACCCTATTTAAAAAAAATATAGCATATGTTACTCGCAGATAATGTAGCTTTCTAATGGTGAAAGAATTTTGAAAATCGGTCCAGTGGTTTTTGAGTTTATCCATTACAAACAAACAAACAAACAAACAAACAAAAATACAAACTTTTCCTCTTTATAATATTAGTATAGATATAGTCCTCCAGACCGTATTTCGGCCACGGCGGCCAATCTCAACGGAGACTAGCCATCGGCGCGGGAGATATAGTGCTCAAGTGTGTGCGCAGACACAGGAGCATCATATCATCATATTTCATGAAAAGTCATAAAAAGTTACGATTATATGCATAATAAAATATTAGAGCAGGCAGAACATCGAAATGGGTCAAATTTGGGACGCCCGCACTTCTAGTGTTAAACCTTATATTTCGATGAACATATACCTATGACTGCTTTTAGAAAGGAAATCTCAACTGATTTCCGTCCACTCGATTTGAGGACACCGCTTCTAATGATTCTAGAAAATTTAGTATTCTAGTTGGTATGCCATAACCATCCCGTTTAAAACTACTTGGTCATGCCACAATACACCTTTCCTCATATCATTAATTTAGTTTATTTTCCATTTTAATTAGATGTAGGCGTATTCAACAAGTTTTGTGTTTTTACTTAGTTTTTTAAGAAACTATTTCTTTTTTATTTGTTTGTTTTTGATAAATTCGCTGTGTTATAATGAGAGAAATAGTCCACATTCAGGTCGGGAGGTGCGGCAATCAAATTGGAGCAAAAGTAAGTAAAAAGGATTATAAATTATACATTGGCAAATGTTTTATATTGGTACTCGTATAAATAACTTTAATAAAACGGCATTCCCTTTTTTTTTCTGGATGGGAAATCATCAAAATATGACTTCTCCCGCTCTGGGCGGAGCGGGAGGGCGTTTCAGACTTTTACTGACTAAAACCCACCCGTGTTCCATCAGTTGCCCATGTGCCAGGGTCACGGTATCTCTTTCGAACAATCACGCGACCCCGGCGGGCATCTGTCCTAGTAGACCTACACTGCTGCTGACATCTCTTTGAGGCGCGCGGGGAACACTACGCGCCGTCGACCCGAGCTTGGTACTTACTGGGCGGCGAGCTACCCATTGCTCGCCACCCGCAAGCTCGCGCCTACGGTGGCCGGGAGTCCGCTATCGACTCCCGACGCCCGGGGCGTCTCCTCCTGCGGCGGCTAGGGACGTGAGGGCGCAGAGACTGCCTATCCCTCACGCGCCCCGCCTCCTCCTTCGCGAGCATTACTGCTTCGCAGAAGGAGGTGACGGCTTCCCATTCCCCCTCGCTCCGTACCATGGCTCGCACCAGGCCCGGACGCGAGAGGTTGCCGCCGCTGATCGCCTCCACGAGGACACGGCGGTGCTCCGCCCAGGCAGGGCAAACTTCCACCGTATGCTCCACCGTGTCCTCTAGACGATCCTCACAATGGAAACACCCGGGCGTATCCTCCCGCTTTATCCTGAACAGGAACCCACCGAAGCACCCATGTCCGGTGAGAACCTGCGTCAGGCGGAAGGTGAGGACGCCGTGGCGCCTCTCTATCCACTCCTCAAAGACTTACCGCCGCAATTGTGGCGTGCCTAGCACTGGGTTGCGACAATCGTACCCGCCATGTCGCCATGAGATCACACCGGAGCTCTGTCCGCCGTGCCGCGATTTGTCGCGGCAGCGGAGTTTCACCCCGGCATTTCGCCTCCTCGCGCCACTCCCACATGTGCGCGAGGACCTTTGCCTCCAGATCCCATGGCGGCACTCCGGCAAGGAGGCTCGCCGCCTCGCACGAGACCGTGCGGTATCCCCGTTTGGACCCCCCAGATTGGGAAGGAGCCGCTTTAAGGCAGCCCCAACCCGCTCCAGTCTGGGAGCCAAACGTCGGATTTCACGCAGCATTGTCTCGATACGGTTTAAAGAAGCAAAAAGAGTTTTTGTCATTGACTATACTAATATGCGCCCTATGAAATTGTGTCTAAGGTTGAGTTTTAATTGGTATTTTTATTTTCAGTTCTGGGAAGTGATCTCCGATGAGCATGGAATCGACCCAGCCGGCGAATACCACTGTGACTCCGATCTTCAACTCGAACGCATCCAAGTCTACTACAACGAAGGATTATCCTCAAAATACGTCCCCAGAGCAGTTCTCGTCGACCTCGAGCCGGGCACTATGGATGCCATAAGAGGTGGCGTCTACGGAAAGATATTTAGACCTGATAACATCGTGTTTGGCGTCACAGGAGCAGGCAATAACTGGGCTAAAGGACACTACACAGAAGGCGCAGATTTGCTTGAATCAGTCCTCGATGTTGTGCGAAAAGAGGCTGAAGGATGCGATTGTTTGCAAGGATTTCAGCTTGTGCATTCTCTTGGAGGCGGTACTGGGTCGGGATTGGGAACGCTGCTTTTGGCGAATTTGTCCGAAGAGTATCCTGACAGGATTTCTGTTACGTACTCCGTGGTACCCAGTCCTAAAGTTTCTGACACAGTAGTGGAGCCTTATAACGCGACGCTAGCAGTCAACCAACTGATAGAAACTTCTACACAATCTTATTGTATCGACAACGAGGCGTTGTACGACATCTGCTTCCGCACCCTAAAGCTGAAGACTCCGACGTACGGCGACTTGAACCACTTGGTCTCTGCAACCATGTCGGGCGTAACGACGTGTCTCCGGTTCCCCGGACAGCTGAACGCGGACCTGAGGAAGCTCGCCGTCAACATGGTGCCGTTTCCGAGGCTACACTTCTTCATGCCCGGCTTCGCGCCGCTGACGTCACGAGGAAGCCAGAAGTTTCGAGCGCTGACCGTGCCAGAACTCACGCATCAAATGTTTGACGCGAAAAACATGATGGCGGCTTGTGATCCTCGTAAAGGACGATATCTGACAGTCGCTGCTATCTTTCGTGGTCGTATGTCAATGAAGGAGGTAGACGAACAGATGGTTAACATTCAAAACAGAAACAAAGACTTCTTCGTGGAATGGATCCCTAATAACGTGAAAACAGCTGTTTGTGATATTCCCCCTAGAGGTTTAAAGATGTCTGCGACCTTCATAGGAAACACGACTGCCATTCAGGAGCTGTTTAAGCGAATTTCTGAGCAGTTCACTTCTATGTTCAGGAGGAAAGCGTTCCTCCATTGGTACATAGGTGAAGGCATGGATGAGACGGACTTCACGGATGCTGATAACAATATGAGTGATCTGATATCAGAGTACCAACAGTACCAGGACGCGACATCTGATGACCAGGACTTTGAGGATGAAGAAGAAGAGGCCAATGATAGTGATCAATAGGCTTGTTTTTATCGTTTATTTAATAAATTATTTGTATGAGAATATTCCTATTTAGTACCTAGTTTGTTGTTAAAGCCTATATATGTATAGAAAGAAAGGTAGCATCGCGCTCATTTTAGTGTTGCCACCACTCACCATTACATTAGGACTGACCCGAGTTGAACACTTTGAGAAGTAAGTAATAATTATAATAATCAGCCTGTATTGTCGCACTGCAGGGCAAAGGCCTCCCTTTCCTTCTTCCACTCAATTTTATCCAGAGCCAATAAGGAGCACTCATATAGGTGTCGAGTTCGTCCCGCAATCTACGCCTGGATCTACTACATCAGAGTCAAAAGAAACATTAATACTTTTTTTATAAACCTTGTAGCGCTGAGAGTCTACCGCAGAGACAAAAAAACATTACTACTTTTTATAAACCTTGTGGCGCTGAATTTGTAGGGGGAGAAATGTGGAATCGTTAAATTCAATAACAAGTGGTTGGCTACGCCTAAACTTTTTGCCGGCAACTCTAGTGATGACTGACATTTTGTCATGCAGTCTTTAGCGACCTAGTTTGCGGCCAGCCGTGTTGAACTTCTTTATGATCAAACTAGCTTTTGCCAGCGGCTTCGCCCGCGTGGAGATCGGAAAATACCCCGTGTGAACGTACTACCGGGATAAAAAGTAGCCTATGTGTTAATCCAGGTTAATTTTTTAGCTCGAAAGCGCATTTTCATCCGACTTGCTTCAAATTTGACGTCACTGCTCGGCTCCTTTGTGTCTTAGCGTTATGTTGTATAGCCTATAACCTGCCCAGGAGTATGGACTACAATCGTACCAAGTATGGTTAAAATCCCTTTAGTAGTTTTTGACCTATGCGTGCACATACAGACAGACAGACAAAAAATTTACTGATTGCATTTTTGGCATCAGTATCGATCACTATTCATCCTCCAATATTAATTTTGAATATATTTTCAATGTACAGAATTGACCTCTCAACAGTTTTATTATAAGTATAGATAGATGAAAGCTTTTGGACTCGTGGTTGTCGAAACCCCATCGGTGCGCTTCTAGCTTTAAGACCTTGTCCCCCCTGCCGGGGTCGCGTGATTGTTCGAAAGAGATACCGTGACCCTGGCACATGGGCAACTGATGGAACACGGGTGGGTTTTAGTAAAAGTCTGACACGCCCTCCCGCTCCGCCCAGAGCGGGAGAAGTCATTTGATGATTTCCCATCCAGAAAAAAAAAGACCTTGCCCCACTTGTATATATTTGGTGTATCAAATCATTCGTTGCGTGGCACCGGCTTGCACCATTATCGCTAGATTGGACGTGAAAAGCACCATGGTACTCGATACGTGATACACGCATATGATAGGGGATAATTTTGCGTGGCTATCGCAGTATGTCACGTCACGTTACTATCACGGACGTCGGCAGATGTGAACCAAATATGAAAGGAAAAAAACTTTAGTTGAATTCGTGCTGGTGCATTGTTATGTCCTATGTGCCGTGCTACGAAAAACAGTTGCGCCAGGATGGTGGCATGCGATGCTACAGTCATCTGACTGCCCTATATCAGCATCAATATTTGCAATCTGTTTTGAAGACCTATTTTGTTCTGCATACAAAAAGATCAAAACCATCTACAAGTCAGGTTATGTGACAAATGAAAAACAATATTGCTACGTACATGTTCATTTAAATGTAACAAATAAAAAAACATCAAAACGAATAGTTACACCTAACACTAAATATGGCCATGGGCATTACTAAACATTGGACGGTTACAAACAACATTTACTCTTCCTCCACTTCCTCATCAAACTCCCCTTCATCATCTGCTGTCGCGTCCTGGTACTGCTGGTATTCGGACACCAGGTCGTTCATGTTACTCTCCGCCTCGGTGAATTCCATCTCGTCCATACCTTCACCAGTGTACCAGTGCAAGAAAGCCTTTCGTCTAAACATGGCAGTGAATTGCTCAGAAATCCTCTTGAACAGTTCCTGTATTGCAGTGGTGTTACCGATAAACGTAGCAGACATCTTCAAGCCGCGAGGAGGTATATCGCAGACGGCAGTCTTCACATTGTTCGGGATCCATTCGACAAAGTAACTGCTGTTCTTGTTCTGGATATTGAGCATCTGCTCGTCCACTTCCTTCATGGACATGCGACCGCGGAAAACTGCGGCGACGGTCAGGTATCTCCCATGACGCGGGTCACACGCCGCCATCATGTTCT
Source organism: Aporophyla lueneburgensis (assembly GCA_932294355.1). Lineage (NCBI taxonomy): Eukaryota > Metazoa > Arthropoda > Insecta > Lepidoptera > Noctuidae > Aporophyla > Aporophyla lueneburgensis. The sequence continues at coordinate 30,018,866 of OW028737.1, read as the reverse complement.
TCGCGTCAAACATCTGCTGCGTGAGCTCCGGCACAGTGAGGGCACGGTACTGTTGGCTTCCCCGAGAAGTCAGTGGCGCGAAGCCTGGCATGAAGAAATGCAGTCTCGGGAAGGGCACCATGTTGACGGCGAGCTTCCTTAGGTCCGCGTTCAACTGTCCTGGGAAGCGGAGACACGTCGTCACGCCCGACATGGTCGCAGACACCAAGTGGTTTAAGTCACCGTACGTTGGGGTTGTCAGCTTCAGCGTCCGGAAACAGATGTCGTATAACGCCTCGTTGTCAATGCAGAATGTTTCATCGGTATTTTCAACCAATTGATGGACCGACAAGGTCGCATTGTAAGGCTCTACTACTGTGTCCGACACTTTCGGGCTGGGGACTACAGAGAAGGTGTTCATTATCCTGTCTGGGTACTCTTCCCGGATTTTGGAAATTAGTAAAGTCCCCATTCCGGAGCCGGTCCCGCCTCCGAGTGAGTGCGTGAGCTGGAAACCTTGCAGGCAGTCACATCCTTCAGCCTCCTTCCTGACAACATCGAGAACAGAGTCGACTAGTTCAGCGCCCTCGGTGTAGTGTCCTTTGGCCCAGTTGTTTCCCGCTCCAGATTGTCCAAATACGAAGTTGTCCGGGCGGAAGATTTGGCCGAAGGGTCCGGAGCGCACGGAGTCCATGGTGCCGGGCTCGAGGTCGACGAGGACAGCGCGCGGCACGTATTTGCCGCCCGAAGCTTCGTTGTAGTACACGTTGATACGCTCGAGTTGCAGATCGGAGTCTCCATTATAGGCACCCGTGGCGTCGATGCCGTGCTCGTCGGAGATCACTTCCCAGAACTGAGAATAAATTTATTATGTAGGTACTATATATGTCTATGGTAGGTACTGGTTTTTTGGCAAGCTCAACTAATCTTTGCATAGGCACAAAGTTTTTAAGTCTTTAAATCTGTGCTATTTTTAGAACTTGACAAACTTTTGTGGAAGAGGGTGTAAAGATTATTTGGCTAATTAAAGAAAGAAGTCAATGAGAACATTTATAGCACTGTTGTGTATACAACAACCCTAGCAATCGCTCCGGTCGCTTAGAATAGTATACAGGTAAATCAAATTGTATCGGAAGTCGCGGTGGGCGGCGGAGTAACTTCCAACAGTGCCTTACCTTAGCCCCGATCTGATTGCCGCATTGCCCGGCCTGGATGTGAACGATTTCCCTCATTATTATAAATTCACAAAGAATTTTGAGCCTAAATTTGGTATTAAAAAATCACTTTGGTTTCAATTTTTCATCAAACGGTTTTAAATTGATACAAAAAAACTGAAAAAAAAAATGACTTATTACTGTATATGCATAGCACAAAATTTTGATGTCAACTGAGAAAAGTGAATTCTTTTTTCAGATTTGATAAAATTTGAATCTGTTTTTGAACATTTTCACAGTCAATCACGACGGCCAGGCATTCCATTGGGTAATTTTGATTAAAAACTTATTAAATTGTTTCGAAAACCGTTCTTTCAATCATAAGGTGAATTCACACAAACTGCACTACGCGCTCAACGCATTCAAGTCTCAGAAAAAATAATATACTAAACAAGAGCCAGCGAAGCGAGTTCAAATATCTTGGCACCCCGCACTGCCCTTTATAGGTATGGTTTTCATACATAAATACGCGTTAAATAGTCAATTTATACAAAAACACCTGGGAAAAAGTAAGGTACAAGAATGAGTGAAGTGAGGTTGAAGATTTTAGTATTCTGCGTTTATATTCAGTACGTGGGGGGTGGGCCTTCAACTACAAACTTACTTTTACTTAAGACTGCACCGACCGTACAAGGCGCGCGGCAAATAGGTATTTACTACAACGCGCTAGTCGTGTGCGTCGTCACGTACACATTGACAAGTTTGCTCGAGGCCCGCATGCAGTTGCACGACAAAAGGTGGTAACCTAGGATTTTTAAAATTTGATTCGTTGTGTTGAGTGACTTGAAAATACGCATATTGATTATTTCGATGATTTTATGTAGGTACCTACATAAATCCAGAAATTAAATCTAATAATCTGTATTATTATATAAAAAATTACGTTTGTAGTTTATAGAGCGGATAATGTAGGTATAAATATAGTATTATATAGGAAAATACCTACATTATCCGTTTCTTACTACTCATCTGATTGCTATGAAATTTTGGCATTATGAATTTTACTTGCACGCCCGGGCATCTTACTCGGTAAGTAGGTAGACAGGGTAGATGGTAGGTATTGTAATAATAAAACCAGTCTCTGATAAAAAAATGTATAATTACCTAATGCAATAGAAACCTTGCCTAATTTACAAAAACATGCGAAAATCATAGGTAAATGTGATATATATAATATATAGAGTGTAACGGAAAAGTTGAAGTTGAATCCGCTATCTTGAATTTTAAAATGAATGCCAGATTTGCAATCGCCACCCCTCAAAACCCATTACATGACACCCATATCGAACATTTGAGAAAAAGCTACATCCGCTATTTTGGATTTCAAATTGAATGCCAGATTTGCAAACGCCACCCCCAAAAGCCACGACATTCATATCGAATGTTAGAGAAAAAAAAAACAGCGGGAACTAATATCATAAAATATAAATACGTACATTTTATGATAACGGCTTTTTTTACGGAAATGAGCGCTAACTTTTTTCTTACAATAGCTGTCCTTACGCTTTCCCATATTTACTAAAACAAATATTTAAGAAAAATGTTATAGTAATATGGAAGCAGAAAAAAAAACACAAAAAGTAAAATTTAGTTATGCCTACTAAAAATATAAGTCATACTCAAAAAAACACAAATGTGACTTACCCTATTTCACTCTTTGCGGTAACGTATACGTACACAATAGATCGCGAATTATCGGTACCGGTGCGTCACTCCACGATGCGACGTGACCACTCTCTGAGCTCTCGTGGACGACCGAATTTTCGACTCGTGTACGTTGCGTATGACTCAAAACAGGGTGGGAATCAAAACAAAAATTAATAATAAAATAAGTAAGTGACATTTCGAAAATATAAAAACAATAAATTGTAGTATGATAATAAGAGATTAATATAAATTCAAGTTAGTGAAAAAATTTAACAGTTTACTATCAAAATTCAACTAAACCCGAGCATGCTTTTTTAAGATTTTTGTTCAACTTTACGAATTTTTGTTTATTAAACTATACAATATTTTTAATTTTTGCCAACTATAATCGGTTAACACATTCATTGCGGTGTTCATTACATATTTTTTATGGTAATTGTGGTAAAAGTATTGATTGTATTACTTTAACAGTGACGACTGTTTTGAATGATTTCGCTCTACGTCCCCTTAATGAATATAATATTTTGACTTTTTTGGGACTTGATTTAACAGTAGTTCTAGAGGTTTGGAGTGACCCCCTTCCCCAGGACCAGGAGCCCATGGTGGACCTACGCTACCACCCTCCCCTCTTAGTCAGTCAGTGAGACACTTAAACCTATTCAGGTAAAAACACCCAAGTTGTTGCAAGTATAGATTTAACCTACAATCATAGGTCATATGCAGCGTCAACACATCATTGGTTGAGTGTGTTATAGTGGTACTTCACTTCTCTATTTGTGTTCGCGTATTTTTCTTATTTGCCCAAATATGTCGATGTGAGGTTGGATATTTGCCTGTTTTTCGCCAATAAGATACAGCAAATACACGAACATTCGTATACGCGATGTTGTCGCTTTTTGAGCCATATTCGACATATAATTATTAATGATGATGTGTGGCGGGTGTGTTCGAGTTATTCGGACTTCTACAATATAAAGCCGAACAAAAAAAGGATTGTGTGGTTTTTATGAAACCATGGTAAAAGTGAAACTTTTTTTCACATTATAACAAAAATTTTTCGGAATATATGCAATAGCTTAATAAAAAGACTTAATTTAATATTCATACGAAATAAGTTAAATAATAAATTCAAGCACTCAATATTGAAATAAATCCATAAACAACATACACCAGCGAGCGCCTTTTTCTTTATCCCTACTCCGCGGCCGACCGTCACGCGACTTGCAACACACAAACGAAAAAGTGTGAGACGATGTAATAAAATTTTCACTTTAAAACCAGTAAAAACGCAAATACCGATGTGAAGTGCCATCTTAAGGCTTAATGTTTTATTATTGTCTTGTCCAATACGATACGCATCTTCTGTTAGATGTGCGTCCACCCTTACCAGTTGGCCACGATATCACCGCTCGTGCGACCTGTGCCTTGCGTCTGCGGCTGCAGCGAGAAAAATGTTAAAAGTAATTATAAGCGATCTGTCTGGCTTCAAAGACGAGCCAAATGTAACCAAATCGCAACTATTTACAATACTAGCGACAACGCAACTGCAAGTTACAGCGACACTATTCAAACGTTCACGTTTACCCTTGCTGTTTGCTCACATTTTGTCGCTACGCTTGGGTGTGTTTTTGGTACATGTGCACGAGCCCTTAGCGTCAATTAATTCCTGTTATAATATACGTGAAAGTAGGTCTGTCTTTTTGTCTATCACCCTTTTACACCTAAATCAGTGAACCTCGAGAAGAACACAGATACTTGCTAGTATTTAGGGTAATTATTTTATCACCTCCTTTTATAAAAAAAGCTTCTGAAGTGCGAAGTTTTTAGTTTTTAGTGAATTGATGAACGCTTACGTTTATACACTACCTAACTAAATTATCCCGCAGGAACGTAGATACTACTAAAATAAAAAAATATCCTATGTCCTAAGCCAGGATCATGGTCTATACCTTTTTTTTTTTCAGTTTGTGAAATCATCAAATGACTTCTCCCGCTCTGGGCGGAGCGGGAGGGCGTGTCAGACTTTTACTGGCTAAAACCCACCCGTGTTCCATCAGTTGCCCGTGTGCCGGGGTCACGGTATCTCGCTTGAACAATCTCGCGACCCCGGCAGGCATCGGTCCTAGTAGACCCCTTCACTGCTGCTGACATCTCTTTGAGGCGCGCGTGGAATACTACGCGCCGTCGACCCGAGCCTGGTCCTTACCGGGCGGCGAGCTACCCATTGCTCGCCACCCGTAAGCTCGCGCCTACGGTGGCCGGGAGTCCGCTATCGACTCCCGACGCGGGGGGGCGTCTTCTCCTGCGGCGGCTAGGGACGTGAGGGCGCAGAGACTGCCACTCCCTCACGCGCCCCGACTCCTCCTTCGCGAGCATTACTGCTTCGCAGAAAGAGGTGACGGCTTCCCATGCCCTCTCACTCCGTACCATGGCTCGCAACAGGGCCGGACGCGAGAGGTCACCGCCGCCGATCGCCTCCAGGAGGACACGATGGTGCTCTGCCCAGGCAGACCACACTTCCACCGTATGCTCCACCGTGTCCTCTAGACGATCCTCACAATGCAAAACACCCGGGCGTATCCTCCCGCTTTATCCTGAACAGGAACCCACCGAAGCACCCATGCCCGGTGAGAACCTGCGTCAGGCGGAAGGTGAGGACGCCGTGGCGCCTCTCTATCCACTCCTCAAAGAGGGGACTTACCGCCGCAATTGTGGCGTGCCCAGCGCTGGGTTGCGACAATCGTACCTGCCATGTCGCCATGAGCTCTGTCCGCCGTGCCGCGATTTGTCGCGGCAGCGGAGTTTCGCCCCGACGTTTCGCCTCCTCGCGCCACTCCCACATATGCGCGAGGACCGTTGCCTCCAGATCCCATGCGGCACTCCGGCAAGGAGGCTCGCCGCCTCGCACGAGATCGTGCGGTATCCTCGGATTAGCCGGATGGCCATGACTCTCTGGGCTGCACTCAACCGGCGCGCTGGACGCAGCCTCAATGAGGGCGCCCACACCGGTGCCCCGTAGAGGGCCATGGACCGCACGACCCCCGTGTAGAGCCTCCGTCAGGAGGCGTTTGGACCCCCCAGATTGGGCAGGAGCCGCTTTAATGCAGCCCCAGCCCGCTCCAGTCTGGGAGCCAAACGTTGGAAATGCTCAACGAAGTTCCACCGGCAATCGAGGACAAGTTCCAGGTACTTCATCGTCGACTCGACGCCGATGTGAATCCCTCCTACCGTGAGTTGGGATTCCGCAGGTGGCGCGTTCCGAGGACCATGAAAACCCATGGCCTCGGACTTGTGCAATGCCACCTCGAGTCCCAATTGCCGGATCCTATCGACGATTGTCGCAACCCCGCGTGTCATAATTTCGGCCGCCACCTCGTGCGACCTCCCCTGCGCCAGGACCAGCGTGTCGTCAGCGTAGCAAACTACGGTGACGCCGCTAGGGAGGTCGGCGCGCAGCATCTAGTCGTACCCGATGTCCCACAGATGCGGCCCCACGACCGATACCTGTGGGACACCGCACGACATCTCTCGCCGGTTCCATTCGCCCTGGTGACCGGGGTAGATAACGGCCCTATCCGTCAGATAGGCCTCGACCACGCGACAGAGGTAGGTCGGCATCCGGTGATACCGGAGTGCCTCCCTAATGCAACTCCAGGCCAGGGTGTTGAAGGCATTGGCGATGTCTAGAGACATCGCCAAGACGACCCCACTCCGGGCCACTGCATCCCCCGTCGTAAGGGCTCGCATGCGCGTGATGGCGTCCACCGTAGAGCGCCCCTTGCGGAAGCCGTACTGGCCGTCCGACAAGTCCGGCCCCTCTCGCACCAGCCACCCTACGAGGCGGTCTGCAGTCTCTCTTTCAAAGAGCTTGCCCACCTCGTCGAGCAGCACGATGGGCCGGTAAGCGGACGGAGAGTCCGCTGGGCGCCCAGGCTTCTTAATGAGGACCAGTTTCCCCGTCTTCCAACGAAGTGGGAACTGGCCCCTCTCCAAGCATGCGCTTAGGAGCCCCCTGAGTCGAGGCCCGAGAGCCTCTAAGGCCAGTACCCATGCTTTGCCAGCCAAGCCGTCGGGTTCTGGGGCGGTATTCTTGGCATTAAGCCTTCGTACGGCCACCCTCATCTCTACCTTGGTCACTTCTGGAGCACCGTCGTCGTCGTCAGTTATGTGGTCCGCATCGGGCACCGCAGAAGGCGGAGCCATGGGTGGGGACTATGTTCCCCTCGCGAAGGGAACAGAGCGCTCACCACACCCTCCACGAGTTGGGGCCGGAGACTCTGAGTCAGCGGAGGAGCCCATGGGCGGAGTTTCTCCCGGATGGCCTGGCGCGCAGGATCTCCTCTTGGAGGGCGGTCTTCGCCGCTCTGTACCCCTCATATAGCTCCGCCTGAATAGCTTCCATATCCGGAGGGCGGATACGGAGCCTGCGGTGCCTAGTGTACCGGCGTCGCGCCGCAACGCACGCATCGCGCAACGCTGTAAGCTGCGGCGACCACCAGTACACCTGGCGCCAAGCCCGTCCTGGCTGGACTCGGGGCATAGCCACGTCACAGATCTCGGACATGGCCTCCCGGAACCACTCGGCCTCGTCGTTGGTGTCAGCAGGCCTGTCCGGTGGTGACACCCAGGCCTGCACGATCGAGGCTTCCAGGAGAAGCTCCCGGTCCAGCTTATGGTCTATACCTGTCATCCGAATCCGTTCAGCCCTTGTGGCATAAAAAGGTCACAGACATTTAACAACTAAAGGTTATTTTCGCATTTATAAAATAAGGTACTGCCCGCGACTCCGTATGCATGGGCTTCAGAATTGGGTCCACAGAGAAATTAAAAATGTGTGCAAACATCCGTAGGTTTTCAATATGGCAATCAAAGCCCTGCGCGTACTTTATAGGCACTGTAACGTGCCGGGCATGTCCGCCGAATCTCGCATTGGCTTTCACGCCATCATCAGAAAGACATCTACATCAATGATTGGTCGTGTCCGCGGTAGTCGCAACGGCATTCGTAACGTTGGGACTGGCAAAATCATAATAGGGCGATGTAGTACATTAATGTAACATTGTATGCAATTTGCTTAGCGATAAAAACAGTAGACCTGTTAACCTGTTTTAGGTAGTTTGGGGTGAGCTACATGGCATGCCGAGACAACCACACTATACATAATTGAATACCGGCAAACAGTGCCGGCGGCAATGCCGCCGAGTTTATGCCGCCGGCAATACAAGCCGCCGGCACAAGCCGCGCAAAGCCGCCAAGCATCATTCCGGCAAATAATGCCAGGAAAGAACTGCAAGCCGCGTAACCCGTCGGTACACCTCGGCGGCCATGCCGGCAGCTCCTTTATGTGGCAAAGCCGGCTTTGAATGCCGCCGGGTGCACGGCGGCTTGGCCAGCGGCTTGCCCGGCGGCCCAGCCGCCGGCACTGTGTGTAGGAGCCTTAAGTATCAGTGAGGTCCACGGAGCAGTGAGGTCTTCGCAGTCGCCGTAATATTTTCAGAACTGCGAATCTAGAACAGCCACCATCGTCTAATATTTTTTATGCATGGGCAAACGAGGTACTTACACGAGGCCTTAGTTCGGGCGATATTTCCGAATTGCACCCTCTAAAGCGGTCTACACACCAAAGCCGCTGACCCGGCGGCACGGATCGCCGGCCCAACCCACCGGCCTTATTTTGTACAATCATGCCGCCGGTTTGCGCCCGCGTGGGCAAGCCGGCGGGGCAGCATGCCGATGCCAACGGCACACAACGGCATCCCTCTCCACTCACTCAGTCAGTTGCCCGCCGGCTTTCATAGAGTAGTGACGTATCACTTATTCATTCTCTGTTGTTGTGAAGTGTCGGCACTTTTATTTTTTATCAACTAACCAATATGGAGTGGGACGATGCAACAGTTATAAAACTAATAGACCTCTATCATTTAAAAGAAATATTATGGAACCCAAAAAACCGTGACTACAAAAGCCGGCCAAAGCGTTACGACGCATTTAATGAAATTGCCAGTGAATTTGCTACTGATGTTCCGGAAATCGAGAGAAATATAAAAAAATTAACTAGTCATTATTACCGAGAGAAAAAAAAGAAGATAATTCAAATAAGTCTGGTGCGGGTACTGATGATATTTATCATAGTAAATGGTTTGCCTACAAATCACTAAATTTTCTGCAGAACAAAAATGTGCCTACTGGAACCACCGATACTGTAAGTAAAGATTTAATTTTTTTTTATTTATAATCAGGCAACTAGGGCCCCATAGACATATAATTATATTAGTTTATTTATTAGTGTATCTTTGTATTTACATTTTAACCCTTTCCCGGGCATTGGCAAAATAGTTGCCACTCAGGTAAAAAAAAATGTGTTTGAAAAAAAAAAAATGAAATGTTGAAGACTTATTCAGTGCCTTTAATAAAATCCATAATAAAAAAATAAACAATAAATGTTGATTTTGACTAGATATACTTATTTATTTTTTATTAAATAAAAGTAAAACGGCTAAAACGGCAGTCTTTTTCGTCTTTTTTCGCAGGACACACCGTCGACGAGCCACGATTCACAACGAGATTCACAATCAAATCAAAATGATTTACCACAGATGTCGCCAGAAAATACAACTTGGCAACGAAATAAACGTCCTAAAATCAACCATAATAAAGAGTTGATATCCGAAGCATTGAATATTATGAAGAATGTCTCCCAACGACCAAATGTGACAAAAGATGAGGATGGTTTATTTGGAGATTATATTGCGGGTCAGTTAAGACAAATGGATCGACAAATGAAAGCTATTGTGAGACATCGGATCAACAATATAATATTTGAAGCCGAAACTGGATATAGATCCGATACATTTACGGATTTTGCAAGACCAAGTAGTGTTTCTAGTTCACACAGTCATCCAGGATACTATACAGCATCTTCACTTCAACAGACGGTTGTAAGCCCTTCTACAAATAACTTAACTTGTTTTGAATACTCTGCCCAAACAAACCCAGATCCACAAACAATTCAACCTTCGTCACTAGAAACATTTGCTGAAGAATACCTAGCTCTAAATCCTTCTGATAGTGTTATAAAACTTATAAAGTAATCTTCAAAATATGATATTATGATACTTATAAAGTAATCTTATAAATATTTAATTTTCTTTTTGGTATAATAAAGGTAGCTATAGGTAGCCCCATTAAAGTTAAATTTAAAATTAGTGTTGACTATTCCCTTCACACGAGTAGAGCTTGACATATGTGCGAAAGGAATAGCAAGGTTTTAATTTTAGTTTAGTGACACTTCTACTGATATACCAATAGTTAATATCATGTTATTGGTTTACAAAAACACATTTCTTATTTTGTTTAAAACTTTATTATACGAATCACAATAAAAGTGTATCTCACTATGTGTAATTTACGATTTTAGATTTAATGGATAATACATGGAACTACAGCTTGGCAAAAAAGAGTCTGGAAAAAATGAGGGCGCCTGCTTAGCAGGTATGGCCACCCTGTATACTAGGACTAAAAGTGATAAGATACTTGTTGTTTTAATCCACAAACACGAGATCCCGGAAATTCTCATCAGTCAAGATTTCAAGACTTGATAGGCACACAGTCTTTTACTTTCATTGTATTTAGTAGATTGCGCATTATTTCGCTGGAATAACTTTTTATCTAAGAGTGCCATCATAATAACATAATGCAAACTTATTCAGTTTAAAAATTAATTAAATTACACTCAGGGATTGCCGATTGAACCCGATATACAAGACATAATGTTCAGCAATCGCATTTGCGGCCACCATCTAGGGTATTCACAACCATTCGATGGTCGGTATGCCTGTATCAAATTTGACATGAATGATACTGAACGAATCCTGTTAATGCTGACAGTTTATAGTCGACAAGAAGGCGACTTACAGCTGCTTACTGTCGGAAACTAATCGGAAGTCAGAGAGTACGTATAGCATGTCGCATTCGAAAGGTACGGGCAATATGGAATAAACTTGAACAGTTGACTAATGAAGGCGTCAGGTATGTCTATGCGGGGTACATAACATTATCACTTATCACTATTCACATGACAGTGAAAATGAAATAATACGCTAAAGTTTAGATTTTATTTAAAAACAAAAACGTGACGTAACATCATTCTTGTATTCCTTTTCGGTGCTATGATAGATTTTATCCATTAACACTGATGTGTCTGTTTTACATTTCTTATTTATGAAAATAGTGTAAAAATCTTTCTTACACATTAACGGCTCCCATTACAACCCGTCTCCTCAAACTATAGGTAATATATTACGTAGAATAGGCACCTGAAAAATAATAAATATAAATTATACTTTATTTACTGTGGTATGCGATAGCGGCATTAACAAAAAAAAATACTTGCCTGTTTCGTTATAGTGTTGAACTTTTTGTCTAATTGCACACAGATCAAAATCGTCTAATTCTTTCTTCCGCCAACTGTTTTGGTGTTCCTCCAGGTGTAGAAAAAATCCTTATTTGTTTTCTCCTTCATTAACAATTTCTCTAATTGTACTGTGAGAGTTACCTTGAAAAAATATAAAGACAATCATATTAATTCCATGTAGGTACATTTTTCAATTTCAAGTATCAAACATCAAGAATAAACGTACACGCGATTTGTCAAACTAGAAAACATAACCTCAATAATCTATTAGTAAATAAAACAATAAAATGGCTTGAAACTTATAATACCGATAAAACTTAGTATTAGAAAGGAAAAACAATGACTGCCATTGAATAAAAGATAAATTTCTTGGATAAATACCTGTCGTGTCGGCAGTTCTTTCGTAAACATTGTCAATCGGAGACAAAATTTGTTCCGCTTCAGATTCCGCCAAATTTCTTACGAAAACTACCACCACTACCACTACTCCTTATTGTTTTATTCATTTTGTATATGTTCAAAAGCATTAATAATTGATAGATAATTAGAAATAAGTAAAATACAACTGGGAACATAACACAATGACAGATTAGCTACTTGTTGATGATAAACAAAGCAGTGCTGCCACCAAAAAAATTTTTTAGTTCCAATGACAGACTCTTTTTTGCCAACCTATACTTAATGATTAAAAATAATATTGATTATATGAGTTTTAATTTTATTCGACTAATGGGGGTTTATTGGTTATATTGCCATTCTAATCCTCCGACACTAGAAAGAAAATAATGAGTCAACTCCACTCTTGTATCCTCAGCGGTTACTGTAGTATCCTAGGTTTGATTGTCTTCTCCTGACATATTATCTAAGCAACTGTCGTTTTCAAGATGTCTACGCCATTCACCGGGAAAGACTTCTCCTTGATTATTTTCAGTATCGTATTCGTTTTGCTGAGTTGCAGCGCCAAAGTTACAGTAGTAGCTTTTTCTGGGATTAGCTGAATAGGTCTATGAAAAATCTTAAATTTGTGTGTTAACTGCCCAAACACGTTTTCAACTACTCTTCGCCCTCGACATACGCGATAGTTAAAAACCCTCTTAGATGATCCTATTGTGTGATTACCATCATAAGCCTTTATAATATGGGGTTGCAGAGGAAACGCGTCATCACCCAAAAAAAAAATACGGTACTGGTAGATTCCTTCCGGGTAAAGGGGTTTTACGTGGTATATTCAATTCATTATCATTTAACAATCGACATAATGCTGAATTATTAAAAACCCCACCATCTGAAATCCGACCCTGACATCCCACATTAGCGTACAAAAAGTTGTAATCAGCATCTACTAAAGCAAAGAGCACAATACTGAAATATTTTTTATAGTTTATATAATCACTTCCACTTTTTGGGGGACATTGAAGTTTTATGTGTTTCCCATCCATTGACCCAAGACAATTGGGTATTTGCCATCTTTTTAAATATTCACCTGCAATTTCTCTCCATCCTTTCTGAGTCCTTGGAATTTTCACATAATCTGAAAGTCCTTCAACTAAAGCATCACATACTTCAGGAATAATGCTTGAAATTAGTTGAGGAGATACTTTAAAGACGTCGCACAGGCTACTAAAAGAATTTCCTGAGCTTAGGTATTTTAACGTTATTGACAATCTTTCCACTGGTGAAACTGCTTTTCTGTAATTTGTGTCTTGTTTAGCTATTTTGTGTCCAACAATATTCAGTAAATATTCAAAGTCGGTACTGGTTAATGACAGGAAAGTCTTAAAAGAAAAATGGGTTTGTATAGAACCAAGTCGTCTTCCTTTAAATCACTTAATCTTTGACAAGTAGGTACTGTATTTATTGCGACTCATTAAACTTGGCCTAACCCAACACTTTCGTGTGTTGAGGGATCCACCGATAATAACTCCACAAACTGCTATTATTAAATCACTGTTATCGTCCTCCTCCATGTCAATTAGGTACTGAAAATACTACTTCTGAATTATTCGAAACACACACGTCCAATCTCTACGACTATTTGGCAATTACTAGAACACCACATGCCGCGGCTGTCGTGCCGCCGGCATTGCCGCCGGCAAAGTCGTTCGGCTTGGACATTCTGAAGCCGCCGGGTTAACCCGCCGACACTAAGGGCTATTACGCACTGTCGACTAGTCGCCGGCGACTCAGTTGTCGACGACTGTAATATTGTATAGTTTAAATAGGTGTTTACGCACTAGTCACCGGTTGCCCGGGCGACTCGGCGACTCGCCGCGCAGTGGCGACGCACAGGCAACTGCCGGTCGCCGGCGACCAATAGGAGCACGGTTTCAAATGAAAGCATTCACACTGCGAGCAACTGTCGTAACGACCGGACGGCCGCGCACAATGAGTTTTGACACGGATAAATTTATATCGGAAATACAATCCCGAAAAGCTATTTGGGATTTACAAAGTGAGGAATATGCTAATCGGGATTTGAAGAAAAAACAGTGGGAAGAAATAGTGGAGTTATTTGGAGGTAAAGAATTATCAGACGAAGAAAAAAAAAACTCAGGTAAGTAAGAAATGCCATTTATTTTTTATTAATTAATACTGCTCATCTGCCAAGATAATTGACCCTCAGTTGTAAAGTAATCAGCAAATACATCTCTGTATGATGCACCACGTCGCGTAGCTCTTTGGAAACCGTTTGGGACTTCTTCAAAGCCAGGAATGCTCAGGGTATCTTCAAATTTATATACGTCTCTTTCTCGGACATAGTTGTGAAGAGCGCAACATGTTTTGATGATGCATGATATTAGATCTAAATTCACGTTGATAGGTCTGTGAAAAATCTGCCACTTGTTTGCTAATATGCCGAATGAACATTCAAAATGGCGTCGTGCACGAGAAAGCCTATAATTAAATATTTTTTTCTTTGTTGTTAAATTTGATCCACCGAACGGTCGCATAATTTTGTCAGTTTGTCCAAATGCTTCGTCACCCACAATAACAAACGGTACTGGTATAGGGTTTGTCGATAAAATGGGCTTAGGTTCGGGTATTTGCAAATCATTGTTCATTAGCTTTTGATAAAACGTTGAATTTGTAAATATAGTTGAATCGCAATCCTTTCCATAGGAACCAACGTCTATATATATGAACTTATAGCAGAGTCACAAAATTACAGAAAAGAAGTGTTTGTAATTATAACACAATGATCCACTGTTGTATGGTTTTATAATTCTTACATGCTTACCATCTACGGCACCTATGCAATTTGGAAAATTGGCCCGTAAATGAAAATCTTTTGCGATTTTTAACCAATTTTCTTTTGTCGGTTGCGGTAAACACATGTCTTTTAGTACAACCCATATAAAATGACAAACTTCTCTTATTATTTCAGCTATAGTTGAAATCCCAAGTCTGTATGAGTAATGTAAATCTACAAATTTACAACCGCTTCCAAGATATCTGGAATTAAAAAAATAATTTAAATATATACATTATTTACAGGTCATTCACTTCAAAAGAAATGGAAAAATATAAGAAGCTGCTTTTCGCGAGAGTACGAAGATTAAAAAATACTAAAAGCGGATCTGCTGCTTCCCATAAAACTCCCTATATTTATTATAATCAGCTGTTATTTTTGAAGAATACCGTTGGTAATTTGAACACAGAGAGTAACATTGCTGAACAAGAACATTTGACAAATGATCAAGAACCTTTAGGACCTTACTCGAGAGAAAATATAGTCGGAAGAAAAAAGAAAAAAACGTCAGATGATGGCACAAGCGAACTGTTAACCACATTAAACAAGTGTATTGAAACTCGCAAAAATAAGGAGGATATTTTGGAACAAGATGAGGACAGAATGTTCCTGATGTCCCTATTATCATCATTTAGGGCAATTCCGGAGCACAAAAAGTCAGCTGCGAAAATTCAATTAATCAGTGTAATCGAATCATTCCGATCCTCTACTCAAAATAATATATATCCAAACACAATGTGGCGAAATTTTAATGAGTACGAGTATGAGCGTGGTTACTTCACACCGGAGGCCGGGCGTTCAACAGCACCAAGTCAACAATCACGCCCTGAAGCACAACATTATTATACGCTACCAACTTCAACTCCTTCAGAACGTGAACGCCCAGAGTCGCGATTTTCTACTGTCACTTCAAATACCTCGCAAGATTCTGACATTTTGGATCTATTTTGAATATTTCCTTTTGTTGTGCGTTCGTTTATAATATTGATTTCATTAAGTACTTTAAAAAAATACATGTTTTATAATTGAATCGTTAATGTTAATGTTAATGTTTTTTAATTGTCATCGAAGAGTAGACTTACAGATAGTGCCATCCACGAAGACGCGCCCCACTCTTTGTTCAAATGCATGTGTGCTATCTTCCGCATGTGTTAAACATCTGTCGATACACGCTAATTATCGATGAATGCAAACGCACACTAATAGAAATTGACTAATCAGGAAAGAGTATTATGAACAGCACGAAAGATGCTCTATTTAAATTTAATCGCGCGTCTTCGTGGATGGCATTATCTGTAACTCTAAACACACTCCCGGACACATCTATCGGCCCACCTTGAGTTTTAAGTTTTGACTGGAGACCAGCTAAAAATAAATGTTAGGAGGAGCAATAAGTTTTTGCAGGTGTGAAGCTGATTTACTGGCCATCGTTTTCGTAAAAAACTGCATAAAAACTTATTGCACCACTTAACATTTATTTTTAGCTAGGGATTGTCAACACTTTAAACACTAGGTCTGGCCGATAGATGTGTCCGGGAATGTAATGTAAATTGTGTTAAAATCCCGTAAAAAATAAATGTTAGGAATGAATTTTATTTGAATTGTCACTTACCTTAGTGTTATAAAAAGTTTTTCTTCCGGAGAAATACATGGTCGCATATTTGTATTATGCCAGTTATATGTGGTTTTAGAAGACACAATAAGTCATCAAACGAACTCACAGACATTCTTGCATAATTAAAAAATTTACGAGGATATTTTCTAACGTCTTCATAAAATATTTTAAACATTCCCTTTGACCTCCGTTCTTCTAACAAAGGATGCACCCAATACTCTTTTGATTTTTTTTTTTTTTTCTTCCTTTTTATAATTAGTAGCGCCGCTACTATTGCAAGTTCTTCAACGTCCATTCTGCACGAATGAACTTGGAATACTGTCGCTCGGCTCGATCTCCGGCCCTGTTTCCCATGTTTCGGTCGCCGAGGGACTGAGTCGCCGGCGACTAGTCGACAGTGCGTAATAGCCCTAAGCCGCCGGGCTGTGCCGCCGGGTCAGCGGCTTTGGTGTGTAGACCGCATAAAGATTCCTCATTGCATTGGGTACTAACTTGGTACTAATGTAAATTTGCAAGATTTGCTTACAGACGGACCCCAGACGGATGTCGGGCGCTTCAGCCTTTCAACTGCCCTATTGCAGCATAAATATTTGCAACCTAGTTTTCATATGTTTTTGTGTGGTGTATTCAGGTGTTGTGATAGTCAAAATCGATATTGTTACGTAAATTTTCATTTAATTGTAACAAATTAAAAAAACATCAAAACGAATAGTTACACCTAACACTAAACATGGACATGGACATTACAAAACATTGGACGGTTACAAACAACATTTACTCTTCCTCCACTTCCTCATCAAATTCCCCTTCGTCATCTGCCGTCGCGTCCTGGTACTGCTGGTATTCGGACACCAGATCGTTCATGTTGCTCTCCGCCTCGGTAAACTCCATCTCGTCCATACCTTCACCAGTGTACCAATGGAGGAAAGCCTTTCTTCTGAACATGGCAGTAAATTGCTCAGAAATCCTCTTGAACAGTTCCTGTATTGCAGTGGTATTGCCGATAAATGTAGCAGACATCTTCAAACCACGGGGAGGTATATCGCAGACGGCAGTCTTGACGTTGTTCGGGATCCATTCGACGAAGTAACTGCTGTTCTTGTTCTGGATATTGAGCATCTGCTCGTCCACTTCCTTCATGGACATGCGACCGCGAAAGACTGCGGCGACGGTGAGGTATCTCCCATGGCGCGGATCACACGCCGCCATCATGTTCTTCGCGTCAAACATCTGCTGCGTGAGCTCCGGCACAGTAAGGGCGCGGTACTGTTGGTTTCCCCGAGAAGTCAGTGGCGCGAAGCCTGGCATGAAGAAGTGCAGCCTCGGGAAGGGTACCATGTTGACGGCGAGCTTCCTCAGGTCCGCGTTTAGCTGTCCCGGGAATCGGAGACACGTCGTCACGCCGGACATGGTCACAGACACCAAGTGGTTTAAGTCACCGTAGGTGGGGGTTGTCAGCTTCAGCGTCCGGAAACAGATGTCGTATAACGCCTCGTTGTCGATGCAAAATGTTTCATCAGTATTTTCAACCAATTGATGGACCGACAAGGTCGCGTTGTAAGGCTCTACTACTGTGTCCGATACTTTCGGGCTGGGGACTACAGAGAAAGTGTTCATAATCCTGTCTGGGTACTCTTCCCTGATTTTGGAAATAAGTAAAGTCCCCATTCCGGAGCCGGTTCCGCCTCCGAGTGAGTGCGTGAGCTGGAAGCCTTGCAGGCAGTCACATCCTTCAGCCTCCTTCCTGACAACATCGAGAACAGAGTCGACTAGTTCAGCGCCCTCGGTGTAGTGTCCTTTGGCCCAGTTGTTTCCCGCTCCAGATTGTCCAAATACGAAGTTGTCCGGGCGGAAGATTTGGCCGAAGGGTCCGGAGCGCACGGAGTCCATGGTGCCGGGCTCGAGGTCGACGAGGACAGCGCGCGGCACGTATTTGCCGCCCGAAGCCTCGTTGTAGTACACGTTGATACGCTCGAGTTGCAGATCGGAGTCTCCATTATAGGCACCCGTGGAGTCGATGCCGTGCTCGTCGGAGATAACTTCCCAGAACTGAAAAAAAAAAATTGATGTGTACTGGTTTTTCGGTAAGCTCAACGCAATCTTTTAAAAGATGGTCATGATGTGGATGCACAACTGCAAAGATAACTTTAAACCTGTGCTATTTTTAGAATTTTACTGAACATTAATGTGGAAAGATGGGGTTAACATTATCTGGCTATCTATCTGTCGAATTAGTCAATGACGTTATGAATAACGTTATGTGTACATCAACCCTACCTAAGGTGTGTAAGTGGGGGAGTCGATTGCGGACTCCCGGCCACCGTAGGCGCGAGCTTGCGGGTGGGGAGCAATGGGTAGCTCGCCGCCCGGTAAGGACCACGCTCGGGTCGACCGCGCGCAGTGTTCCACGCGCGCCTCAAAGAGATGTCAGCAGCAGTGTAGGGGTCTACTAGGACCGATGCCTGCCGGGGTCGCGTGATTGTTCGAAAGAGATACCGTGACCCTGGCACATGGGCAACTGATGGAACACGGGTGGGTTTTAGTCAGTAAAAGTCTGACACGCCCTCCCGCTCCGCCCAGAGCGGGAGAAGTCATTTGATGATTTCCCATCCTGAAAAAAAAAAAAAAAAGTTGTGTAAGTGGGCTCTTAGACCACACGCTGACCGTGACCGACGACGTATGGTTGTCCTTTATAGACAACGGCCAAATGTGTTCCTAAATACACGATCACGATCAAGCCCGCGCGCCGTCCGCGAACGCCAGTTGAGCGGCGACGAACGGTGGGGAATCCTACCTCGTGTCGGTCGTACATCGTGACTGTCATCGCACGCTGGTGCGCGGTAGCGTCTTGACGTTTAAAGAGACCTTTTTTATAGCCTTATCCAAACGATCGCTCTGACATAAACATATCGGGCGTCGCGGGGTGTGTGTCTATGTTGTGGAGTAGCTTCAACAGTGTCTTTCTTACCTTAGCCCCGATCTGATTGCCGCATTGCCCGGCCTGGATGTGAACGATTTCCCTCATGATTATAAGTTCACAAAGAATTTAGCGCCTAAACTCTGGTATTAAAAAATTACTTTAGTTTAATTTGTCATCAAACAGTTAAAATAAAAATAAAAAAAAAACAAAAAAAATGGTAACTTATTACTGCACGTGCATAGCACAAAATTTTTTGTCTACTGAGACCGGAACATTCTTTTGTCAGTCGATTGTCAAAATTCGAATCTGTATTTGAAAATTACATTTTGACAACTAATCGCGATAGCCAGGAATTTCATGGAGGCGATTTTATTAAAAACTGTTTTTACGTTTGTGAAAAATCGTTCATTTAATCAAAAAGTGAATTCACACTAGCTGCACTTATTGCACCAAAGATTTCGAAATTCGTAGGCAATTTCCTCACTTATGTCAACAGAATTGCTCCAGATGCGCTCAGAACTATGGTAGAACTTCTATCAACCAACCAGACCTGCTTTGCAAATGGATAATTACGATAAAACCACTATACGCATTGGACGATGCAGCACAACACACCAATGCAGGACTTAGCCTATCGGGGGACCGGAGCGTCAAAATAAATTGGGTACCCTACCCAGGTATTTGAAATATCGTACTTTGACAATACTTTGAGAATGTAGGATATTCTCGAAAGAGCAAGCAAAGCTAAATCGAAATTTTAAGCTCATTGCTTCGAAAACGATAGGTTTTACTTGACCATTCATACAAAAATACGAGATACTTTGTCTATTAGTATTTACACAGATAAGACTGAGGAAAGGAGAATTTGGTTTGCAAGATCGAGCGAAGCGAGCTCAAATATTTTGCACCTGCCCCGGAAAGGTATGGTTTTCTTTTGGATAAAGTACATAAATAAGCCTTACTTTGTCAACTTTCACAGAGAAACCTGAGGAAAAAAAAATTCTGACGCAAGACTGAGCGAAGTGATCTCGAAAATGTTTGCACTTTACGTATATTATGTCGGAGATGGTTGTCAAATACAAATTGTGGGTAGTCCGCATAATTTGCTATTCTTTGTTTTTATTATCATTAATTTACGTGATTTTTCTATCAGATAATCTATTCTAATATTATAAAGCTGAAGAGTTTATTTGTTTGTTTGTTTGATTGAACGCGCTAATCTCAGGAACTACTGGTCCGAATTGAAAAATTCGTTTTGTGTTGAGTAGCCTATTTTCCGAGAAAGGCTATAGGCTATATAACATCACGATACAACTAAGAGCAGCGGAGCAGTAATGAAAAATGTTGCAAAAACGGGGAAAATCGCACGGGTAGGCAATTCGACGCGACGGGAAGGGTCGGGGGAACAAGAAATTTAACGCGGACTAAGTCGCGGGCAAAAGCTAGTGTCTAATAAATCGGAACATAATTTATTGAGTACTTGGTGTACTCACTAATTCATTTTTGGCAACTTATTTCGATAGTTGTAACCGGTAGTTTTGTTCTGTTAAATGACTTATCACTTTAAATTTTAAAATGATTTACGTTGTGAATTCTCTATTTGTTTATTTACGACAGTTATTCTAATATTATTTGATTACTTTATAATGTAAGTCTTATTTTGTTTAGAATACTTTAGTGTTTTGTATCAAGTAAACACGTGGCGTACTTCCGCGCGCCATCGGACAGAGTTGTCGTAGATGTTATGGCGGGAGATTGTCCTATAAAAGAGCTTGCATTCAGTGAGCAAGGCAGTGTATTTCTGATTCGTCAGAATCGTCAAAAACGTGTGTTGTGTTGTGGCCCCTTCAGGGCAAATCCACAGTTTCGTGGTCACTCGGTGGATACCTTAACGGTGCCAACGAAGCCGAGTGGGTGCAGACCCAACGCACCCGTCTATCCCCTTCAGGGCTAGGCGAAAGTTGGACGGGTCCCAGATCGCTGGCCTTGGGGGCTTCCCTCGTCAGCCCTGGTGACAGTCTTCCCTTCACAGCCGCGTACTAGTGCCGCGGGTATCTCTATACCCCCCGCACTAGACTGGTCGGGTACCCTCAGTACCCATCGCATGACCGGTTAGGAACCCGTTTCGCACAATAAGATTGGCGACGGGATTCACTCTTAGGGCTCACCTAGGATCACCTCCCTGTCTACACCCGACAGGGAGTGTAACACTCACCCCCGGCAACCCACCGGGGATTAGGCTACTTAGGAGTAGGGTTTTGGTCAGGATCACTCTCATGAGTGATTAGGTCCCCCCCACCCCTTATTTTTACCTCCCCGGGAAACATGGACACCCCATGTCTCCTGAGGAAAGACAAGCCCTCGCTGAGGCCTTCCTCGAATTACTCGAGGATGATCGCGAATTCCGCATCTCTTTTAAAAAACGCTGGAAGGCGAACAAGGATAGGAAAGCCAGAGCCAACTCAAACATCGCTGTTTTCAGCGATGCACTTGAGTCTCCGGCTATCCCCTCCTCTATCGCCCCAGCAGCCGATCTTCCGGTGTCCATGGACACGGAAGATCAAATCAATTCCGCCTCATTCGCTCCCCAGGCTGACTCAAACCCCTCCTCGTCCTCGGACACGGAGGCGTATGAGTTAGTCTCCCGCTCAAAGGGCAAAGGGAGCAAGCGGAAGAAAAGCAAGGACAGCAGCTCAGCCCCAGCCGCTAAAATCATAGCGGCTGAGGACTCTGCTCCTCCGTCCCGCGCCCCCACTCCGCAGGCGACCCCCGCCACCACGACCGCGTCCATCCCCTCCACGCCGCCGGCGACCGCTGCCAACGCGTCCCCCTCCCGCCCCTCGCCTTCAACCTCCACGAAGGTTGCCGCGCCGCGCGCTAACGGTAGCGCCCCGTCCTCACCCTCTGGCTCAGCCACCGCCAGGAAACTCCCTCCACCGCCTCCTGTGTTTATTCAGGACAAGGCCAAGTGGACGGAGGTATCCAAATGGTGCGTTGACCAGAGGGTCAACTATACTAGTGCCCGTGCCACCCAGCACGGCATTAAAGTATCTGTCCCCACGTCAGGCGATTATCGCGAACTGACCAGGCTCCTCTCAGCAAGGAACGTGTCCTTCCACACGTATTCCTTGCCCGAGGAGCGACTGACCAGGGTGGTGATTCGCAGGATCCCCTGCGAAATCGCCACCAGCGATATAAAGGCAGACTTCGAAAGGCAGAACGTGCCTGTCCTAGAGGTCTATAGGATGCACAGATCCAGGCAAGGCATTGCCTTTGATATGGTCCTGGTGGTGTGCCCTCCCACGGAGGGTCACCACCCCATATCTAATGTCAAGTCTGTCTGCGACCTGTCAGGCCTTAAGATTGAGAAGCCCCGTAAGTCGGGCATCATTGGCCAGTGCCATAGATGCCAACTATACGGGCACTCTGCATACAATTGTTATGCTACTCCCAGGTGCGTCAAGTGCCTGGGAGATCACGGTACAGCCGGCTGTACCCGTCCTAAAGACCGCACCCTTTGCACCGAGCCACCCAGTTGTGTGCTCTGCAAAGAGTCCGGTCATCCGGCAAATTACCAGGGCTGCCCGAAAGCCCCCAAATCATCTTCCCCTAAATTGGCGCAGCGTTTCGACGCTCGTCAGACTAGGGAATCCGCCTCGACCAAACTCCCCACGAGACTGGCCCCACAACGCCCCTCCCAATGGCCTCTTTTGAGTTCCCAGAAGGAATTTCCCGCACTGGCCTCCTCCAGGCCTAAGCCCGGTCCCATCCCTCCATTAGTGGACCCGCGTACCCGCACCCCCGCGCCCCTTACGCCCCCCGGTTTTCCCGCGACCGCACCCCCCGCTCGCGCCGTGGCCCCCCCCCACTGCCCCTATGGCAGGACCAACCCCAGTACAGAGGAAAGGTCAGGCTCCCCTCAATGCGTTTAACGTCATTGCCGGGACCTTCAACACCTATAGCACGTTCCTCTCCCCGCGTGCCCAACAGATGGCCCAGGAACTAGTTGCCGCCGGCGGCAACCTGTGCCGTATTCAATCTATATATGCTGCGTATCCAGAGATCACGCAAGCACTCCACGCTATGAACTCCCAACGCCCCTATTATGGATAGTCGAGGAATATTAACTAGACTGAAACCCCGTTCTCTAAAGCTAGGCTTCTTCAATGCCAACGGCATTCACGGCCAACATGATGAGATCGCCACGTTCCTCCGCGACCATCACGTAGACATTTTACTCATACAAGAGTCGTTCCTAAAGCCTCACCAACGCGACCCGAAAATTGCAAACTATCGTTTAGTTCGCAACGACAGGTCACGATGTCACAGAGGCGGCACCCTCATATACTATAGAAAGTCCCTGTACTGCATACCTATGGATCCCCCCCAACTCTCCCGATTAGAAGTTTCGGCCTGTCGGTTAGCACTGACAGGTCACCAGCCGATCACTATTGTGTCGGTTTACCTTCCTCCCCAGCATGAGTCAGAGGACCCCCAACTCCTCTCTAATGACCTTTCCGAACTCTTCGGCATGAGCGACTCCGTTATCATAGCGGGCGACCTCAACGCCAAACATCCTGCCTGGAATAGCACCAGGACCTCGACTAGAGGTAGGCAACTTTTCAACCTCTGTTCTACCATGAACTTTGATGTCATCGCCCCGATGACTCCCACTCACTTCCCCTTCGATATCGATCAGTTACCCGACGTTCTTGATATAGCACTCCTTAAGAATATCAACTTAAGGTTGGATTCTATAGAGGCTATTCACGAACTCGACTCTGATCATCGACCAGTAGTCATGAACCTGGCCCCCCGATTAGGTATACGCGACCCCTCTCAACCCCCCGTCACTAAAGTGATCACTGACTGGAAGAAAGTAAGCGAACGCTTACAATCTAACACGTCACATCACTTAGACTATCCCAGATCAGTTCGACTCTGTCGCCGACACAACGGCCGCGATCTACTCTCTCACAGAGCACGTACAATCGATCGTGAACGAAAGTTCACGGGAGGTTCCAGATACGGATGACCGTAAATGGAGGCTCCCCGACGATGTGCGTGATCTGCTGATAGAGAAGAACGCGGCCGTTCGTGCCTACAGCAACTTTCCCTGTGACGCTAACAAAGCTCACATGCGTTACTTACAGCGTGCTGTAAGGACACGTGTGACAGAGCTGCGTGACGCTAACTGGGACAAGATGGTGGGCGAACTAGAGCCGACTCATCTCGCATTCTGGGAACTTCAGAGGAAACTTAAATCCTCTGAGTTTTCCACTATGCCCCCCCTGACCCGCCCCGATGCGACCATTGCATTCGAGGATATCGACAGGGCTGAATGCCTAGCCGATAGCCTCGAAGCCCAATGCACACCCAGTTCGCAGCCAGTAGACCAAGCGTTTGTCGATAAGGTAAACGCGGAAGTCGAACGCAAAGCCTCACTCCCGCCCGTTGAAGACCCTGATGATCCCCTGCCCCCTGTCACACCTGACGAGGTGCACGAGATCATCAAGGGTCTGAAATCTCGTAAAGCCCCCGGATCAGACGGCATCACCAACAGAGTGATCAAGCTGTTCCCCGCTCACCTGATTATGCTCATGTGTACCATCTTCAATGGTGCCATCTTCAATGGTGCCTTGAGTAACAATATTTTCCCCCAAGCGTGGAAGGAAGCCACCGTCATTGGCATCCCTAAGCCCGGTAAGCCCAAAACCGAGCCCACGAGTTACCGCCCCATTAGTTTGCTCAAAGTTCTCGGCAAAATCTATGAGAGACTTATTTATAAGCGACTCAGAGGTTATGCCGAAACCAAGGGCCTCATCCCCAACGAGCAGTTTGGTTTTCGAACCCAAAAACTCGTGTGTCCATCAGGTACACCGTATCGTTGAGCATATCAATGCTGGCTTTCAGCGTGGTATGTTCACGGGCGCTGTATACTTCGATATAGCGAAAGCGTTCGACAAAGTCTGGCACAACGGCTTATTATATAAGCTGTACCAACTCGGAGTGCCAGACCGTCTCGTGCTCATCTTACGAGACTTTCTTGCGAACCGTACCTTTCGCTATCGCATCGAAGGGGCACTTTCCTCCCCTCACCCGATCCGTGCAGGAGTCCCTCTAGGCTCTGTACTAGCCCCCCTCATTTTCACGCTGTTCACTACCGATATCCCCAGAAGTAAGAAGGCAAGGTTAGCTCTGTTCGCAGACGACACTGCCATCTTCTTCTCGGGATTTAGTGACACAGCGCTGGTTCGCTACCTCCAAACCGCCGTCGACGAGCTCGGCGAATGGTTCAGGAAGTGGCGAATCGAGGTCAATCCCGATAAAAGTCAGGCGGTCTTTTACACCCGACCGCGACGTAATCACCCCCCTCCCCGACCCATCTCAATGTTCGGCAAGCAGATCCCTTGGGCGAAGCAAGCCAAATATCTAGGTGTCATCCTCGACGAACACCTCACCTTTTCTGAGCACATAAAGCAGGCCCGCTCGCGGGCCGCTTTCGCTCTCGGTAGGCTCCATTGCGTCCTGAACAAGCGGAGTAAAATGTCTCATCTGTGTAAGAAGCGGCTTTACACCGCTTGTATCAGGCCCATTATGACATATGCAAGCCCAGTCTGGGCAAATGCAAAACCCCGATTCATCCATAGGATGCAGGCTCTCCAGAACCATTTTCTCCGTCAAGCCACAGGCGCACCTTGATTTGTTTGGAATATCAATCTTCATTTAGATATGGAACTCCCGACTATCCATCAATACTTGAAACGCGCTACGAAGCGTTTCTTCGATAGGGCCGTAGCCCACCGCAACCCTCTGGTTGTGGCGGCAGCTACTTACACCCCCTTCCGTATCAGTAAAGTCCGCCGCTCGCGGCACGTTCTTACCGATCCTGATGATCCCACTACTCTCCTCCAGGAAAGTCGAAAAGAGACCATCGTCGCGACCCCGACTTAACAGTCCCTACCGACCCTTGCAAGAGCCAGCCCGCGATGCTGTGCCGCTAGCTTTAAATTAGTCCCTAAATAATTTTACCCAGATCCAGCCAGTCCCTTGCTGTCCCCCTACCAGTGATTGCCTAAGCCGAGGTTCGTACCCCCCTCGGGGTAACCCTTAGAGCTTTCGCTTTAGTTTTAAGTATAATAAGCCCCGGCTGGAGGCCTAAAAAGGTAACTTTTTAGAACTCGCCGGGCTACCATCCGTTTAAGTAGTAAGAATCTTTTCAGGATTAACTAAGAGATGTCCTACAAAAAAAAAAAAAAAATGAGCAAGTCAGTCCCGGCTGGAGGCCTAAAAAGGTAACTTTTTAGAACTCGCCGGGCTACCATCCGTTTAAGTAGTAAAAATCTTTTCAGGTTAACAACGAGATGTCCTACAAAAAAAAAAAATGAGCATGTCAGTCTATCTTCGGATTAGACTCATCACAGAGCCCCTGCTCTCGACAAAACTGTCGGTTTACCTGGTAGGTACAGCGCTGCTGTATATTCACATGGCTGTATTGACTAGCTTATAGCGAAAGATACGCTTTGTATTTGGGTGGCTTAGGCCTCTATACCAACAGTAACCTTAAAGGTTTGTTCGTTGTACTGTATTGTTATTACCTACTTTATCTTGTAACCTTTTTATTGTTTCTTTTTTATTGTGTAGTAATACAACTTCATAGTTGTTCATAATATTGTTTATCCCAATGAAATGGGAACTCCAAACCCTGACGATATACCGCTCGGCACTCCTGATGATCCTACCAGGAGGTAGGAGGAGGAGGCAGGCGGTATCATCATATTTGGTAGGTATAAGTGGGGTGGGCGGCCTCCTACTATATACTTATACTTACTGAACATATTTTGGCCTTGTTTGAGATTTTATTAAAAAGTATTTCTAAAGATTTGGAGCCCCTCTAGTCTAGTCGACAAGTTGAAAATGGTACAAAATAGAGATACTGCTCTTAAAATTATGTGCGATAGCTCATTGGATCCGGAATGACGTCTAGAAAAATGTGCCAACAACATTCTCATTACATTAAAATTTAGTTTTTAATCATTAAAATTATATTTCATCATTACATTAAGATTTAGTTATTAATCAATAGAATTATTTAAATTACGAAACATTTTTTTTAAAATGTAAAATATATTAATTGAATGTCAAAATTGCATGAAGGGAGATAAAATATGATTTTTACAGAATAATGTCAAATCTTTAGGTAAACTTTTCATTCATAAAATCTTCAGTCGAGTAATAACATTTGCTTAAGAAAAAGTTAAATAATTTACATTTAAATGTTTTGAGGCTGAGAGTTTTAAAGCCATCAGGTAATTTGTTATAAACAGTAATGGACATGCAGTACACATTATTAGAAAATAATTTAATTCTACGCCTAGGAACATGAAGCATATGCACTTTGCGGCTGGGTCTGGATACAACATCATTATACAAGTCAAATTCATGTCTGTTTCGGTGTATAAAGATACAGATTTTAAAAATATATAGTGCTGGAATTGGCAGAATTTTAAGTTTCTTAAATAGTGGAACACAACTGTCAAGTGGGTGCGCTCCACAAATTGAGCGTATGGATTTTTTCTGAGCTCTAAAAACTTGTAAGTTCAACAGAATTACCCCATATTATAATGCCATAGCGCAGACTCTTGTCGACTAGACTACTCTAGGCTACGACTGGGGGCCTGGGGTAGACCGCCACTGCCGCAACACATATACCCAGTTAGCCGAAAGTCGTTGTAAGTAGGTATACATTTTGTAAAAAAAAATCATTACAGCATTTTAGCTGTAATGTGATATGTGGTCATGTTTTGCGTCACGTGGTGCTGACTAAAGTCTGCTACAGATTGGAGCGACGCGACATTTTTGGAACAGTTTCCATTAAGTTTCAATAAAAACTGTTCTACAAGAGTCGTGTTGCGCGTTTAGGGTAGCCTTAAGTTTAGTGTGCGTCTACCTCCGCTATTCATAGGACATTTGCAGCGTTTGCGTTTGCGTTCGCAACTGTCTAAGGATAGGCCATCCTGCCAGGGTCGCGAGATTAGTTCGAAAGAGGTACCGTGGCCCTGGTATATGGGCAACTGAAGGAACACGGGTGGGTTTTAGTCAGTAAAAGTCTGACACGGGCTTCCGCTCC
This sequence comes from Aporophyla lueneburgensis, assembly GCA_932294355.1. Taxonomy (NCBI): domain Eukaryota; kingdom Metazoa; phylum Arthropoda; class Insecta; order Lepidoptera; family Noctuidae; genus Aporophyla; species Aporophyla lueneburgensis. The sequence goes on along the minus strand of OW028737.1, from coordinate 29,990,698 downwards.
ACCCTGGAGCGAGAGATGTCAATTGATGATTTCCCTCCCACAAATAAAAAACCCCTGTTGGAACAAGGCGTGACTTGTAGGTATGTGTCGATATAGGTAACGTAGACTTCTTCGAACTTTACATAAATCAATCTATACAAATATCCAACATTACCAGCCTATATTAACACTTGTTACTAACACTATGAGTCTTGTTGCTCGAATTAAATGATTAAATAAATAAATATATTGGTCCCACTGCTGGGACACAGGCCTTCTCTCGGTGAGAGGGAGTGGGCCATAATCCACCACGCGGGCCCAGTGCGGTTTGGTAGATGTCACATGTCTTCGAATTTTTGGTTCTAAGACGTGCCGGTTTCCTTAGGATGTTTTCCTTCAACGTTTTGAAAGCAGTGGTGATAAAATAATTTACACAAAGTATAGCTCCTGCTTGGGTTTGAACTCACGACCTCGTAGGCCTTGGGTTTGAACTCGTAAGTCGCGGACGTTACGCCTGCCTGGGCCACCACTGCTCCCAAAAACGAAACAACGAACAAATATCTAAACATACAAATAAATAAAATTAAAGTGTCTTCTTCTAATTTCAAAATCACAGCTTTTCATGAAATGCATATGGAAGTATATATGGTACTTACATCATTAAAATTATTTTTTTCCGTCTGTCTGTCTATCTGCCTGTTTGTTCCGTTTAATCTCTGAAACGGCTGGACCGATTATGACGGAATAGGAAGTAACATCACACGTTCCCGTAGGATAATTTTCAATATCCACGCGGGCGAAGCCGCGGGCACAGCTTGTGCATAGTAATATTATACAATGCGAAAGTACCTATCCTCCTTTTTCGGAACTTTAGAAGGCGTATGAGGTGGCTTAAGACAACCCGCAGACGATTAAGTATACCGCCTATTACTGTATCATTATTTCATTCGGAAGCCGTTCACTGCTGCAAGTAGGTAGGACTTCCCCAAAGGGGGAGTTTGCCATTATTGCCACGCTTGGCAGGCGGGTTGGCGATCGCAGTATTGTGGTAAAATGCATGGAGAACGCTTCTGCCCCTTCTCTGTAGGCTAGAGTTCAGGGCGGCTGCACATGACTGGTTACCTGAGGGGTAATCGCGTGACACACTGACTGTTGGAATTGCGTTCATTTTGACAGTTCAACAACGTTCATTGCTTTATTTACGTTGTTGAACGGACAAATTGTTCGAACGTATGAAGCAATGGATTAGTAATATCCTTCAAAATGATTCAGATTCCGATCTATCGTGATTAGGGTTATTAGAGCTTTCCCCCTGCCTGACCAGTGTTACTAAACACGAAGAAAATGGCACCCTACTCCATGTAAATCCGTGTGGATCCCTAGCCCATAGTGAGGTTGCGATTAAAAGGGGGCATGCACGTTGTAACGGTCGCACGGACCGTCGCACGAACTTCGGTCGTATGAGACAAGTTCGATCATGAATGGTTTTGTCTTTAAGCAGACTGTACGACCAAGGTCATGTCGCAGGTCCGTTGAAGTAGTCATCAAACCTTGCGACAAGACCATACCTGTCGTAACGTGAGTGTTGATGTTTGAGACGGTCCGTTCGACCAAGCTAATCAGTCCATAAATGAACGCGCTATTGTGAAGGTGTAAACATGGAGGAAAAAATGAAAAGAAGTTTATTATCGAGTTTCTGTCACTATATGAACGTTATTCGTGTTTGAGGTCTGCCCAAAGTTCGGCCTATCAAAATAAACAGCTCAGAAATTTAGCTAATGAAGAGCTAGTAAAAAAAAAGCTAAAGAATATTACCCAGCAGCCACTTAAAAATATGTTACCACAAAAATCGCCAGCTTACGGTCTTCATTCCGAAGGGATTTTTTTTTTTTTTGTAGAACCGTCAGTGCGACTGAGTCGCAACGCATGTGTGGTTATCGAATTGTCGTTGCGACAGTCCGATCGACCGTATTAGCGACCGTTGCAACGTGAATGCCCCCTTTGTCGATCCATATTTTTTCCGAACATGGATTAGAAATTAATGGTTAATTTCATTTATATGATGACCATCGATAAATAAGATAGTTCCGCAACACTAGTTCAGTTTTTAAATAGCTAATATCGATATTGTTAACGATAGTCCAGGCTTAGTTTCGACTATCGTGCTACTGAACAGAATCTTGGCTAAAACCTGACATGCGTTAGGTGTATAGACTTGGTGCGTGGCCATTGGATAGATTGAGCCGGCATTTTATTAAAAGAAAACTTGCAAATGTATGATTCTGGTTTTTAGTTTTATTCGGACATTCACAAGGACAAACACAAACACATAATCGAATAGTAATTGCTATTCCCTACACTCGCCGCCTTCCGCTTCTTCGTCAAATTCCCCTTCATCATCTGCCGTCGCGTCCTGGTACTGCTGGTATTCGGACACCAGGTCGTTCATGTTGCTCTCTGCTTCGGTGAACTCCATCTCGTCCATACCCTCACCAGTGTACCAATGTAGGAAAGCTTTTCTCCTGAACATGGCCACGAACTGTTCTGCTACCCTCTTAAATATGCTCTGGATAGCTGTCGTGTTCCCAATGAAAGTGGACGCCATCTTCAACCCTCGTGGCGGGATATCACACACCGCAATCTTCACGTTATGTGGGATCCACTCCACAAAATATGTACTGTTCTTGTTCTGGATGTTCACAAGTTGCTCGTCCACTTCCTTCATGGACATTCGCCCTCTGAATATCGTGGCCACGGTCAGGTATCTGCCGTGTCTCGGGTCGCAGGCGACCATCATGTTCTTAGCGTCAAACATTTGAAGTGTTAATTCGGGAACCGTGAGCGCTCTGTATTGTTGTGCACCCCGTGACGTCAGCGGCGCGAAGCCGGGGGTGTAGAAATGTAACCGTGGGAACGGCACCATGTTCACGGCTAGCTTTCTCAGGTCCGCGTTGAGCTGTCCGGGGAAGCGCAAGCACGTCGTGATGCCGGACATGGTGGCGCAAATGAGGTGGTTCAAGTCGCCGTATGTGGGGGTCGTGAGCTTCAGCGTCCTGAAGCAGATGTCGTACAGCGCTTCATTGTCGAGACAGAACGTGTGGTCGGTGTTTTCAACCAGCTGGTTCACCGCCAGTGTCGTGTTGTACGGCTCCACTACGCAGTCTGAGACCCTGGGGCTCGGGAATACAGAGAATGAAAGTATGATTCGGTCGGGATATTCTTCGCGTATTCTGTTTATAAGGAGCGTGCCGAGACCGGAGCCAGTGCCACCGCCGAGTGAGTGTGACACTTGGAAACCTTGGAGACAGTCGCAACCCTCTGCTTCTCTTCGGACGACATCGAGACAGGACTCGATGATCTCCACTCCTTCGGTGTAATGTCCTCGTGCCCAGTTGTTCGCAGCACCATTTTGTCCGTAGACAAAGTTGTCAGGTCGGTAGAGGCAGCCGAAGGGTCCTGAGCGCACGGCGTCCATGGTGGCCGGCTTGAGGTCCACAAGGATGGTGCGCGGGACGTACTTGCCTCCGGACGCCTCATTGTAGTATACGTTGATGCGTTCTAGTTGGAGATCAGAGTCACCGTGGTAGCAGCCGCTCGGGTCGATCCCATGCTCGTCAGATATCACCTCCCAAAACTGTGGACAATTACAAAGAAATTAATATTTGTAGATAGAACAATTTCGTGGGATAAGATGACGGTGAGTGGGGTAAGAAGAGTAATGGTGGCCCAATGTCATCGGCCTCATCGTACTGAGTTGTAGGTCACGAGTCTCGATGTTTATTTAATATCACTACTACTGAAAGATTCTGGAACCAACGACAACCTGACCCGCGTGGTACATTTTGGCCGATTCCCTCTCCACAGGGGCCTGAATCCCACCAGAAGGAACATTATAAGAGTGCTTATGAAAATGACACGGGAGAGAAAGATTTGTTGGCATCTAGATACAGTCACTTTCACAACTGTATATAAAACAACTTGACTCACCTTTCCGCCAATCTGGTTCCCGCACGAACCAACCTGAAGGTTAATGATCTCTCTCATCTTGATAATTTATCGTGCAGATAGGTGTTGATACAAATACTTGTTAATTTTTCGTATAAATTATCCAAAATGGTTCTCAAAATTGATGCTTAACATTAGCTTAAAAACTAATAAAAAAATATAAAAAAGATCAATACGCAACAATTACACCATGTGCATCTTACGTCGGATTTCAGAAAAGTGAAATCTGAAATAAGCGTTCGACGGTCAAGAATTTTTAAATGAAATTCTAGAATGTTTTTATAGTTTTTACGAAGATCATTTTCAACCAGTGTTAATTTTTCATTAAGAAAATATTTTTCTTTACTGAAAAATAAAATAAGACGCTATTTCAACTTTAGAAATATACCTTACCATTATATTGTATTCAAGATCTGCTTACCTATCAAAAGCCAACAGCTTTGCAGTATCCCAAAATAAAACACTTAGTGCGACATCTAACCAAGTTGACACGTACTAAAAAGAAACGCTGCTGAAAGATTATTTTCAGGCCACTAGATATTCCCGCGAGAAATAAGTGCTGAACAAACCAAAAAGTTCCGCCGTCCCCCGCCAGATGTCACTGTCCACCTTTCAGGGTTGTTTTGTTTTCAGCGGCGGCATACTGTCACTATTGTCATGGCGGTCGCGTGAAATGTCACCGAGGTAGCGAATCCTTTATACAATGTAAATTATTAGCTTATCCTGTATGATGTAGTAGTGTTTAATGAGTGCCGTGTGTGTGGTGTGCGAACGCCCGTGGAGTGATGTCAGTGGCCGGTGGGAATGCGCCCGCCGAAGAGAAAAAACCAGGTTATTGTGAGGACAGCACGGACAGCGACAATGACACGGAAAGGAAGAGACTCCTTCGGAGGGTATCAACAAGCAAGTGCGTCGGGAGACTCGTGAGTAGCATCCTAATGAGAGAATAGTAAAGGAACTGTTGTAGTAAGCTTGGGCGTGCCAACTGTCGAGCGCGGGGGAGCGGGGGGCTCCATGTGCCCGGACCCAATTTTCGAAGATCAATTTTTCAAGTTATAATGTTTGTTTAGCGTTGGTATTAAATTTTGTGTGCTCAAGTAATGAGATGTGGAGTTTGACCTATTTGGGGAGGCGAAGAGTGGCGTAGAGGGGGTTGTACGGTGACAATGATTTGTCCAGGACAAAGTTGATCCTTCATATTTATTGATCTCCTTGCTCCGACAGGTGGTTCAACGTCCTAAGCGGAGCTAGAACAATGCAATTGTTGTTAAATACAATACAAGCAATAGAAAAGTTCCAGTTTATTTAATATTTCTTCTAAAGATCTTAATCAGTTTGAGTAGGCGTTCTATTTTTGTTTGTCCGCCTTCGTTTTCGACACGATGATAAATGGCTTGGGGCAATAAGAGCGCCATGGATTTTGGCGGTAAAATATTGTTCATTTAGGAAGACTGATTACTGGGAGTTTCTTGAGTAAAAGCTTTTCTTTTGTATATTAAATTAAGTAGTAGTAACGTATTCTCTTTCAAGATCTTATACAACAGTGGTTTAATTCATTAATAATGTGTATTTGTCATGAATGTTCGTAAAAATTGGTTTTATTAGCAACCTTGATAAGTTAACAAATTGGCGGGAGCCCTATTCGATGTTATCGACCCGCTTCTGTTGCCAATATTTGCATAAAAACGCGGTTTTCCCTAACTAACTACTTTTCTACTAATGGATTGCGTTTTGTACGAACAATTTATTAAGGTAAAGGGCCGATTTATCACGAATCAATTACCATAAATTAGTTTTGTTTTACTTATTAGGTAGATAGTTTCGTTGTTTATTTTGCTGACCACGTAGGTATGGACGTTAAAATGTCGTGGATTTTTTTTATCGTGCATTTGATTTTCAATCCTCGGTATTGAACGGAGTATTAAGAATCCTACAGAGTGCATCCCAGCACGTCGGAAAAATACTACAACACAATTTTCAACTTTCGTCGCTAAGCAGTGCGTTTAATTTCCAGTGCGTTAAAAATTCCCGCCACGATTTTATTACATCTGAACGTTGATTATGTCTAGTTATTTCCTTTTGAAATGCTGTACGCCTTGCAAAACGTGAGAACGTTATTTATATTTGGCGTGTTATGGCTCGGTTGAATGACAATAATAGTGAAGTTTTTCTAGGATCAAAAACACTTTTTAGTAAGGAACGTGATGCGTCACCAGAAATACTATCTTTCTCAATCTCTAAGATAACAACCTTCCCGGAAGCACATAAATTCTAGTCACGTTATCTAAGACATTGCCCCATATGTTAAGGGTATTCACACCCATATCATATCATTTCACTCACTACCCTCCAACTGTCTTATCTCGTATCTCATTGTCAGCAATGTCTCTCAAACGCCAACATTATGGACACCCTACGTTATGCCGCGTCCGACCACGGATGTCCGGTGGCTGTCAATCTTTTGACTGTTCCAGTTTCGTATGTTTGTACCTCCTTCGTATAGGTATGTTTGGTTCGATCCTCTTTCTGAAGAGGTATTTTGTAGGGAGGTATAGCTAAGCTAAGTAAACAATTGAGGTCACAGCTAATTAATATTGGCCTAGAAATTAATAATATTAAAAGTAAAAAGAGGTCCATCGACCAGGTTAAGCTACGCTTGCCGCGGTTAGTCCGTGGATGGGTGACCATTTTTATTTTTTTGTTTGTCTCCTTTGTGTCCTAGTATGATGTTAAATAGCGTTCTTCAAAAACTGGGTAAACAAAAGCAAAAAAATATTTCTAATTCCGACTTTCAGAGATAAGTGCGTTTACAAACACACAAACAAAGTCTTCAGCTTTATTATTAGTATAAATATAGACAGATTATTAAAAGAGCTTGTGGCTAAGTAAAAACAGCCACACCGGTCGATTGATTAGGTTAAGCTACGCTTAAAAAAGCTTTCAAACCGCCATATGTATTCCTCAGATGAAAGGTCCGTTAAAAACGAAGTGCTTACCGTTAAAAACTAATTCTGTTATTTGTCATCACCATCTTATTTAGTCCACTGCTGGGATTGAACCTCTGCAGTCACACACCATTCAATCGTGCAGCCACTCTCGTTCAGCTTCTAGCCATCGTGCGAAGATCTTCGATCTACATTACAACTTCAACTTGATTCTGCAAATCTTGCTACCACCATCATCGACATTGTCCTGCCGCTGTCGCAATTTATTTGGAATCACATGTCTTTTTACACGCTTTATATTAGCTTCACTTGTAAGTTTGTATGTTTGTTTGTAACCGACTCCTTATAGCGCGATTTTGACCCACTTTAAACGACCAGATTTCATTCAAACTTTGCACACCTGTCAAAGACCGATTTCAATGCAATAATTTCATAAATTTGTGGCATTATCCTTGCCAGGGTTACCAGGACAGCAAAAAAACTGTCTTTTAAAACTACGCTGACATACGTCATAAACTACGCTGACATACGTCTCAAAATTCGAAACACCCTAAAAATAGAAAATAATTCTTCCATACATCTCTATTAGTCGTCATATCGGCAGCCCCTTTTTCATCCATACTTCTCTATTAGTCGTCACCTCGGTAGCCCCTCTCTAACCATATCATCATTCATACAGTCCATCCGTCGTTTCTTCTGTCTCCCCTTACTCTTAAAGCCTTCGAGATTCATACTCAAAACTTTCCTCACTACATTTTCCTCATTCCTCAGTATCAAAAACCCCATATCATGAAAACCGATTTGCATACAACTTTTCAGAGACCGGTGCCACTTCCAGACTTCCTTACTTACTCATTTCTTCTATTTCTTATCCATTCGTGTAACACCACGCAAACGTCTTAGCATTCTCATCTCAGCTACCTTTCATTCATCAATTTTGTGACCAGTCTCATACAAGACTAGCTTCTGCTTGCGACTTCGTCCGCGTCAAATTTTTGCTCCCCTGACCCTGCCCGTCGCATCGAATTGCCAGGTTTCGTACATTTTTCATTGCTGCTCCGCTCCTTTTGATCGTAGCGTGATATTATATAGCCTTTCTCAATAAATAGGCTACCCAGTACAAAAATATTTTTTTAATTCGGACCAGTAGTTCCTGAGAATATCGCGTTCAACCAAACAAACTCTTCAGCATGATAATATTATAGAGTACTAGCTTCTGCCCGCGACTTCGTTTGCGTCAAATTTTTGTCTGCTAGTTTTCGTCCATTTTTCGTTGCTGCTCGCTCCTTTTGAGTTATAGTGAGTCAACTTTAAAAGATAGACATATGCTCTCGCGGACTTTTTTTAGAACTTTTTAAAAGGAACAATTCCGTCATACATGATTTTTGCGTTACTTTAACCGTTTACGCAGCGCACGCAACGGAAACTCTCAAAAGGAATAAATTTTCCCCGTTTTTTCAACATATTTCATTACTGCTCCGCTCCTCTTAGTTGTATCGTGATGTTATATAGCCTATAGCCTCCCTCGATAAATAGGCTACCCAACACAAAAATAATTTTTCAATTCGGAGCAGTAGTTCCTGAGATTAGCGCGTTCAATCAATCAAACAAACAAACAAACTCTTCAGCTTTATAATATTACTAGCTTCTGCCCGCGACTTCGTCCGCGTCAAATTTTTGCTCCCCTGACCCTTCCCGTCGCATCGATTTGCCTGCTAGTTTTCGTCCATTTTTCGTTGCTGCTCGCTCCTTTTGAGTTATAGTGAGTCACCCTTAAAAGATAGACATATGCTCTCGCGGACTTTTATTTTGAACTTTTTAAAAGGAACAATTCCGTCATACATAATTTTTGAGTTACTTTAACCGTTTACGCAGCGCACGCAACGGAAACTCTCAAAAGGAATAAATTTTCTCCGTTTTTGCAACATTTTTCATTACTGCTCCGCTTCTCTTAGTTGTAGCGTGATGTTATATAGCTTATAGCCTCCCTCGATAAATAGGCTACCCAACACAAAAAGAATTTTTCAATTCGGACCAGTAGTTTCTGAGATCAGTGCGTTCAATCAAACAAACAAACAAACAAACAAACTCTTCAGCTTTATAATATTAGTATAGATACTATAGATAGTATAGATAAGTATATAGTATAGATACCGGAAGGCCAATTCTTGTTATTAAAAACGTTCAAAATCTAGTCGCAGTCTCATCTCGGTGACAATCAAATGTCAAACATGTGAGGAAACTGGACGTATTTTTGACAGATTGAGACTGAGATCAGACTGTGAAAGTTCTTAAAATTACGAGAATTACCCCTCACGTCCAAGAACGTGATGGAGAAAGCTTGCCGCCCCGTAAAGACCAGGCTCGGGTCGATGGCGCGTTGTGTTCCACGCGCGCCTCAAAGAGATGTCAGCAATACTGAAGGCGTTCGCTAAGGCCGATGCCTGCCAGGGTCGTCGATTTGTCCGAAAGAGTTACCGTGGCCCTGGCATGGGCAACTGAAGGAACAGGGTGGTTTTTAGTCAGTAAAAGTCTGAAACGCTCTTTCGCACCACCCAGAGCGGGAGACGTCATTTGAAGATTTCCTACCCAAAAAAAAGGTTTAACCATGGTTTAATATATAAACATATGTACTTCATCAAATCCAATTACAGAATCCACGTCCAATGAATACAAACTAATGCATTTATATCACAGCAGGTTTAATTACGAAAAAAAAAAACTATCCCTCCAATCAGAAGCAAGGACAATGAAAGCAATCATACGTTGGAGTTCCAACCCTATGTCTTGCGAGATAGAACTTGAACTGCACTGCAACGGGTGTATGATAGGGAGGAAACTCGAGAGGCATATTTCCGGAGTATCTATGCGTTTTATCCGGAGCAATCAAATTATACCTGAGATACGAACTACTCTCGGCTGGCTCGTATTTTGCAATGCAATTTGATTTATTGCAATTTTATACTGGAATGTTGAAATGAAATGATGTTTATTTCTGTACGTGTCTATCTTACAAGTCGATATTGATCAATATTTTGAAATTAGATGGCGTCGTCATTTTTTAGCTGACTGATCCCTGAGAAGAAATGCTGACCAAACATGAGGTTATGGTCTCTTTTAAAGTCCAAACATTATTATCATTACTAAGATTTTATGTAAGTCTAAAAATGCAGGGCGATTGAAGGAAGTTGTGCCTCTTGAAGAAATAGCCATTGCCTTTCAGTTGACTCGTTCCTAACAGAAGGCATGAACTTTTTGCAGTTGCACTTATAGTTACTTAAAACTAGCATACGCCTGCGGTTATGTCCGTGTGGTATGTTGATGAAAAGTAGCCTATATGTATACTACCCCATAGTATCCCCATACCAAATTTCAAAGTATCCCAATACCTAATTTTATTCAGATCGGTCCAGCCGATTCGGAAATTAGCCGGAAGAAACAAAGACAGAAACTTTTTAACTTTTTAGTTGTGGTAGATACTCCGCACTAATCTAATCGCGTTATTCGTTCATTTGTCGCGCAAATACTTAATGCAAATTTAAGACTTATATGGTTTTCATATGGACCCCATTGTCCAAATGGAATCAAATTAGAATGAAACCATTCGGAAAGCACCAGCTTTCAAATAAAAAAAGAATCATCACAATCGGTTCACCCAGTCAAAAGTTATGAGGTAACAAACATAAAAAAAAAATACAGGCGAATTGATAACCTCCTCCTTTTTTTGAAGTCGGTCAAAAATAGATATTTTTTTGGTTATACGTACCGTATATAGCTACTGTCTAGGTATGTATTTAGTAAAAAAACTATTATGTTGTTATTACAAACAGAGACTTTAATTACATTTATTTGTATTTATAACTAGCTTTTGCCCGCGATTTCGTCCGCGTCAATATTTGCTCCCCTGACCCTTCCCGTCGCACCGAATTGCCTACAGGTTTTATTATATTTTTCGTTCCTGCTCCGCTCCTTTTAATCGTAGCGTGATGTTATATAGCCTATAGCCTTTCTCAATAAATAGGCTACCCAACACAAAAAGATTTTTTCAATTCGGACCATTATTTCCTGAGATTAGCGCGTTCAAACAAATAAACTCTTCAGCTTATAATATTATAAGTAACTAGCTGACCCGACAGACGTTGTCCTGTCTTAACGATAACTATTTAATTCGAATTGGTATCTATATAAGGTGTATCTATTCATTCACGAAATATTTTAACAGGTACACCTGTAGGTGGTAAAGAAGCTACAGCAACGAAAAAAATAATTTTCTAAACGTATTTTTTTTCCAAATTTAATATTTATAAATTATTTGACGCACATACGAAATACTGGTTCCTTCTTATTTTTTACGGCCCGAGACACCGCGGCCATGCTCATGCCGTCCGGTCGCCGCCCTCGCAGCTGACGCTGCGAGGGCGGCGACCGGCGGATATTTGGAGATTCATAGAATTTGGAGTTTTAAACGGTTTTATGAAAAATGTCTCAAGCAGTTTTAAAATTATAATAATTACGAAAATTCAAAAACGCTTCGATAAAATTTTTCTTTTTGCTTATATAGTTTCTTTACCACCTACAGGTGTACCTCTTAAAATATTTCTTGTATGAATAGATACACCTTATATATAAAATGAATCCCTATTTCCCTTAGTCACGCCATCACGCGTTAACGGCTGGACCGATTTCACTTTTTTTTTACTTTTTAAATTTCTTTCATAAGAACCTTCTCCTGACAATAACAAACACAACAAAAAAAATAAAAGTGAAATCGGTCCAGCCGTTCACGCGTGATGGCGTGACCAAGGGAAATAGGGATTCATTTTTATATATATAGATAAGTATATAAGTTTGGAAGTATACATGTATGAAACGTAAAGTTGGTAGGCCTGCACAAGGTGCATCGCAAGAATCCGCTGAAGGCGGGAAGCACAAAACCGGTCGAAGTGGCGGAGCTTGGGGAGGCCTATATCCAGCAGTTGACGTCTTTGAGCTGAAATGATGTTGAAGATGTATAAATATTGTACGTATGTATAGATGACGTAGAAAGAGGTCAGAGGGCACTTCTATAGTGGTGGAACGTGCTCTATGAGAATAGCTGATGCGGTTTAACGAGGGGTAAAATATTAGATCAACAACATCAGTTCACTTGTGGAGGCTTTCGATATTGCCGACTTCTTTTCTACAGCATAAATTGAGAAAATTCCAAGCTGATAGGACCTTAGAGCGCAACTATAACATTTTAAATCTCCTAATTAAAACCATAACCAGCCTGTTAACTGTTCACACTGGTGGGACACATGCTCTGTCTCCTCTCTCTGAGAGATAGTGGGCCTTAATCCTCCACAAACGCAGGCCCAGTGCGGGTTGGTAGATGTCATAATGTCTTCAGTAGATGTCATATGTGATGTCGTATGTCTTCAAACTTTTGGTTCTAGGACATGCCGAATTTTCATAACCGCTTTGAGAGTAGTGGTGATGAAATAATTTATACAAAGTAAAGCGCTTGCTTGGGATCGAACCTACGACTTACAGTCCGAAAGTCGCTATCGATACCACTGCGCCACAAAAAAATCATAACAATTAAACGAAATTACACAAACTCCTCATCAAAATGAAAACAAGATATTACACGATTTTCAAATAAAATCTTCTTATACAGGCTTAGTTTACGATTCAGAAGATCAATGACCGTTTGGTAGTATACACACACATATACACATATGTATGTACTTTGTATAGCCAGTTGTATAGCGGGCCGTCGTGGGCCGTGGCGTAGCCCTGTTAACTCGCTGGCACTCTTCCAAAAACTCCAAGATGTAGTGCGTAGTGACACTAATTGATTTACTATATCGTTTCTGTTCATTTGAACAAGGTTTTTATATTTTGGAATGAAATAAAATGAGTTCACGGTGTCGTCGTATTTTTAAAGGATGATTATACAAAACTTAAGATTTTCTTTTCATCTCTTTTTGAATTATGCGAGGATTTTACAACCATTTGGAATGCTGGTCCTCTTCCACCATCACAGCTAATTGTTTCGTCATCTGCCTAGCCTATTTCCAACTGTGTTGGGGTCAGCTTCCAGTCTAACCAGATGCAGCTGAGTACCTACCAGTATTTTACATGGAGTGACGGCCTATCTGACCTCCACAACTAAGTTGTCAGATAGACAGTTGGGTAAAACGATATCCCTTGGTTGTTACACTTTCGGGCTTCTAATGATCCGTAACGATTTTCTAAAATCTACGAGAGACAGCCAGGACCAAGGACTTAACATGCTTTCTGAGGCATGGAAGGGTATGTAAAGATACCCATGCTTCAAAGAGATGTCAGCAAACTGAAGGGTTCTGCTAGGACCGACGCCTGCCAGGGTCGCGAGGTTGTTCGAAAGAGATACCTTGACCCTGACACATGGGCAACTGAAGGAACACGGGTGGGTTTTATTCATAAAAGTCTGACACGCCCTCCCGCTCCGCCCAGCGCAGGAGAAGTCATTTGATGATTTCCCATCCAAAAAAAAAAAAAAGATAGTCACCCATCCACGGGCCAACCGCGGCAAGCATAGCTTAACCAAAACAATCAACCCATGCGGCGTATATTGAATAAGCAACTATGGCAACAATATGTCCCCTTTTGACACCTTTGACGAAAGCCACGTTATTTATGTCAGCGGTATAGGAATCTAAAAATACATATATTGCCACATATTCCTGTAAACTATAGTTTATTAATAAAAATAAAGCCACTGCAATAGCCCAGTGGTAACGGTTGCAATTTACTTACTTATTTACTTACTAGTAGTAGGTTGTAAGTTCCAACCAAGATAGGCGTGTAGCGGCATCTACACCGCCACATGCGAACTACGCATCACACTGACGTCACGCAAAATGCTGCATCGCGCTAGCAGAGTTGACCGCGCAACTAGCGTATTAAACTGCGCCCCGACATCAATCGTCGGGAAGTTGCCCACTAGACACGACATTCGTCTGGTCTGAGGGTCATCTATTTTCCACGGAGATTGAGTGAACTTTACATCCTGATCCTCATACCTCCAAAGGCGCTTTAATTCATCACCCGTGCTCTTTCAACGGTTAAGGAATTGATTGTTAGGAAACCACCATGACTGCCAGGGTCACAAGATTCGTTTTAAAGAGGTACCGCGGCCCTGGCATATGGGCAGCTGAAGGAACACGAGTGGGTTTTAGTCAGTAAAAGTCTGACACGCCCTTCCGCTCCACCCTAGAGCGGGAGACGTCATTTGATGATTTCCCACCCACAAAAGAAAGGAAACTCGAAGAGATGTAACATCTACCAACTCGCAATCGGCCCGTGTGGTGGATGACGTCCCAGTTCCTCTCACTGAGAGTAGGCCAGTGTCCCAGCAGTGGGAACAATATAGGCTAATTATGCTAGCCGTAACTATCTTAAGAGCCATACTAGGTACATGCAAACTAATTTGTAATACAACATTACTACCATAACCGTTATCGCACGCGATAGAATTAATCAGGAAAATAATAATCATATATCTGTTCACATTCATATCATAAATTGTTAATAATAATAGTTGTTTTTTTCCTGTTCGGCTGAACTCATTTAAAGGATTATGATCTCTCTCTCTATTTCTCTGTGACTCCTGCACGCGTAGCATGACCACCATAGAAAGAACTTTGTCTATTCTTGGTAGAATAGAGATAGAATTGTCATGCTACGCCAGCATAAAACGGTACAAATCTTTCTACAATCTTCAATCTGTCTTTAATCTTTCTACAATCTGTTATTTTGTCTATTCTTCCGTCGACAAAACCCATTTCTACGGTGGTCATGCTACGCATGCTAGTCTCTCTAACAAATAGCATATGCTCCACCGTGTCCTCCAGACGATCCTCGCAATGGAAACACCCGGGCGTTTCCTCCCGCTTTATCCTGAACAGGAACCCACCGAAGCACCCATGCCCGGTGAGAACCTTCGTCAGGCGGAAGGTGAGGACGCCATGGCGCCTCTCTATCCACTCCTCAAAGAGGGGACTTACCGCCGCAATTGTGGCGTGCCCTATTCTGCAGCCCTAATAACAATTTATTTGGGGTTCCCGCAACATCTGTTTTTCTTCCACACTCTTCTATTTGTCAGTCTCATTAGCGCAAGGGCACACACAGTGCAGACACACAGTTGCAGTGGGGACACTATTGACAGTTAACAGCTCACTTCAAACTCACTCCACGTTTTCTCGGTGGTATTTTTACAGAACTGTACTACAGCAGAGCTATTCACAAGCATTCGACAGAATATCGTTTCGAAAATGTCACATCAAGATAACCTGATTTACCTCGTCCCCGACCACAATCTGCTGTCGGAAGAATAGTGGTAATCTCATCATCATCATCATCATCGATTCCGTGTATTCCCGTTCGTCCCACCGACTTTGTCCCCGACATGGGACGAACGGGAATTTACAAAAATATGATTAAATTTGTTCCCGATCGTCCCATTCGGGATTTTAGAGGGACAAATGGGAATATGTCCTAAGATTAGTGCCATTCGTCCCACTAAATAATTTTGTGTGTGATATTACATGGCTCTGGGCCGGATGCGCCGGCGATGCCGCTACTTAAGGGGGGAAGTCCATGTAAAGGCCTCAAAAACGGTCATTTATTTAAATATTTTTAAATATGATAAAATAATTTTATTGTTTTAAAACTTTAACAGAACTTTATTGAACCTTTCCAGAGTACAAAATTTTTTTTTTCCTTTCAAAATGGCGGCTCAGGATAATTTTTTGTCTACTGCCTACGACGCGAGGTCCCAAACTGCTCTATTTATCACTCATCAACCATTGATCTGAATCAAAAAAAAATTAAGTGTTTTCTTTTTATGACATATTAACGGATAGGATAAATCTCTAAAATTTAAAAAAAAATACATAAAATTCAATATAAATATAAGCCTTTGAAAAAAAAGTCAGTATTTGGGGCTATTTTTTGACATTTCTGACTCCAAAACAGTATTTTATCAACGCAAAATATTTAAAATTTTAAATTTATCCTTCCGACAATAATGTAGAGAAAGGCCTCACCAAATTTTAGACAAGTCGGTCTATAACTTTTTGAGTTACAACACGAGCAGTTTAAAAAAAATACAGTTTCGAGATAATCGCGTTTAAAATTTTAGTACAGGAAAATGACCAGTTTTAGTTACTTACCGATTTATTTCAAATCAGTTGTTGATAAAATGTCCTGAATTTATTATTTTATCACCACATGGACACGTGACTACAATTTTAAAACTTAAATATATCAAATTATTTTGATGGACGGGAACCTTTTACCTGAAGCTCTCCGATTACCTGGCTCGCTACTTTACAATACGCACTCCGGCCCGCTCCATTATATTAACTATAATTTCGACATTTTTTGAGATTTTTCTTTTTCCTCTCGTCAGTACACGCTCAACATACTATATTTTCAGAATATCGAAAAAAAAAACGATTTTTTGAAAATTTTACATGGACTTGTCCCCTTAACAAAAAAGTGCAGATAACGTTGTGATTTTTACTTAAACCCATTGGTTTACCTGGCATTCTCTCCCTTTAGCATCTTTTAATTAGACCGGTTGGGTTATTGTTGACAAAACAATAAAACTTCACGGGTATTAATGTAGTAATATATATTCTACATGAATTCTGTGGAAAACTACTGATGTAAGTACATTTTTGTTATGAATATTATTAGATAGCCTACATAATTAATACTATTTTGAGTCATGTCTTATTAATTTATGTAGGTACGGTATCATGTTTGTATTCTATTTTATAAAAAAGTTCTACACTGATTTTTTATCATAATTTTTAGTTTAATGGAGAATTTTATTTTGTTTTAATGTTTAAGTGTATGGGTATTTTGATATCTAGGTATGTACGTAAAGTTGATTTTGTGATTTTTATTCCTTATTTAATGACAGATTATTTTATTTGATTTTTTAAACCATTTTTTTTACAACCAGTCTGAATCTATTTGGTGGGACCAATAGGACTAAAAAAATAATTAATAAATTATTCCCGTTCGTCCCATCAACAAAATTAGTGGGACGATCGGGAAAAAAAAACATGTATTCCCGTTCGTCCCACGAGGGGGACGAACTCGATGGGATGAACGGGAATACACGATCGATTCAGCCGAAAGACGTCCGCTGCTGGACATATGGCCTCCCCCAATAATGGGGGCATGCCATAATCGTCACGCTTGATAGGAGGGATGGCGACCGCAATAAGCTGGCAAACGCTACATGCATGCACGCATTTCTTCCCGTGGGTGTCGTAAAAGCGACTAAGGCACTTACTAGAGAATGGGCAGCAGCGTTCTCTTAGCATTTTACCTCCATACTCCGATCACCAACCCGCCTGTCAAGCGTGGCGGTTATGGCAAACACCCAGTGCCGTAATTAGCCTTTTATGCACCCGGTATCATCTAATCATAACCGGTTCTGACAATAAAATAGATTGCTTATAAAAATAAATCTGTCATCCAAAAACTACGTTTTTTATTAACTTAATTTTAAGTACTTGGTAAAGTTTTGATTAAGGAAGCTCCTCGCGTTCGACGCAACTCCGCACGTATAAATAAATAAATAATAGGTATTGTTAGTGGCCCTGGTCTTGTCATTTCTGCGCACCTCCAGGGTTTGTGCTCTGTGCCTGGGCACTGCTGGCACCGTCCTAATTACGGCACTGCAAACACCCCCTAATTGGGGGAGGCCTATGTCCAGCAGTGGACGTTTTTCGGCTGAAATGATGACGATGATGTTGATATCATTGATTGATATTCGATTCGGTACTGAAACGTATCGAGTGGTTGCGAAGTTCAGAATATTGTTGAAATAGTTGACGGTAGATCGGAATGTGATTATGTGACGTCAGTCACGTCACAGAGGAGCTTGTAATGGAAAGCTTGAGGCTGATCTCCATTAGACAATATAAGATAAGGATACGTAATTGAATGTTGTTATTGTTATGTGAAGCGATACCTGATATTATGTAGGTAATAGTCGTTTCTACTTACTTTTATCTTACCTATACCAACCCTTATACCTATCCTTATCTAATCTATTGTCTCTTTATTAACTGTTTGCATGCCTTAGTTAAGGTAGTTAGTATAAAAATCATTTTAAACTTATCATCTGTAACCTGTACCTACTTTCTGTGCATATATATAATAATCGTTTATTGGGTACAAAACAGAAAAACAATATAGACAAAACAATGTTAAACAATGATAGCTGCAATAATTGAAACTGTGAAGCGGCTATTGACGTCCGGCTCCTAGTGAGAATTACTTTTGTATCCAACAGACTTTTGAAGCAAATGTTTATAACTTTACAGTTTTTGCAATTAGGTAATGACTGGAGGCATTTCCGACTTCCACGCGGAAGTAAGTAGGTACGTAGCTTATTCTAATTGGTCATCCCGTGTGGCCATTCTGTCCTACAGTATGGGACTTAAGGAAAGGCTGTATTTTAAGCATTTTCTGACGTTTTTAGAGGTCATTGAAATTTGATACGGTCGATAGTTTTATCGGTACGAGTACGACAAGTAAAACTATAAGTGATCCCTTGGAAATAAAATTTAAGCTGCCCATTAAAGTTTTTTCGAAAAAATACGCTTGAAATACTAAAAACGTAGAGTGCTCAAACAAAAGAAGTGGTTTTAAACGTCGCAGCGTGCCTCGTTGGCTGTAATTAAACATTTTGCGGTCGTGGCGCCGCCTAGCGGGATATTAGCGCATATCTACCCGTATGTGATACTTATGAATACTTTCAAAAGTTTTTATGCTTTGTTTGTCGTTGCAAATTTTTATATGTACCCAGTTACAGTGGTTGTGTAGGTCATATAGGCAGTCGCTCCATGTAAATACTGCTATTCAGTGGCATCCGGTGAGACTGAAAACTGACCTAAACATAATTGAAGAAAAGGCAAATGACGATGATGTCGTTGCATTTTTTTTTTCATTTTTATGAAGTAGAAAATTTCAATTTTGTTATTAGGGGTCCGTAACGAAAAACTGTGTCATTTAATGTTCCACAATCAACTGACCACAACGGCTGTTAACGTGAACAGAGACATCTGATTTAAGAAATTATGGCAAAGTACATTGGGCGATTTTGTATAGGTAGCGCGCATCGCTTCTGCTTATTAGTCAAATCGCACGAATTAACTCAAAAAAAAAAAACTCTCTACACAATGGGCGCCTGAACCTGGACGACACTAACTTTATTACAAAAAAAAAAAAAAAAACGATTAACCAAACTTCATGCGACTCGCCTGTAGAAAACATAATATTATTCAAAAGTGACAATTCACCCGATTCCTGAGAATAGACCAATAAAGGCTTCCGCAGACAGGCGCGACGCGACTTTTATAGAACCATTTCCATAAAGTTTTCATAGAAATTGTTCAACGAGATTTGCTGCTTTGTTTGTATTTTATTTTATTTATTTGGGAAAAACAAACAATTGTACAATGTGTGTTACAATAAAATATGGGAAGACAAATGATTAAATGTAGAATCCATAACGTTTCCACAAATTACTTGTGTAATTATTTATTACGTAAGTAAGTACAATATCACTTAAAAGTACTAACTTGTAGTTGTATAATGTCTCTCTACCTGGCTTCAAATATTTGATTCGTCGTCTAAGGGCGCGTTCCCACTATGTCGTAACGATTAATTTATCGTTGGACGACTATCGTCTCTAGCTGTTCCCATTAATACGATTGTTTGTCGTCAATTTTTTTTATCGATTAGCGACTATCGTATCTAGCTCTTCCCATTGGACCGCGACGACATTTTATCGTTTCACGGCAGTCGCTTTGTCGTTTACACGTCATTAGCAAGCTACAAATCTACAGTCGCCTTTACGTTTTCTTGGAGATCAGTAGTGCGTTTAGGCTCCTGAGTTCAATGGACGAAGACGAAATTATAATAAAGTATTACTTTGCGGGTGCGAGGGGGAAGCCAAAATACGTGTAAACGACGAGACGATATTTTTATCGTGGCTACAATAGATTTGCGGTCACGATTTAGTCGTAATGATTTTTTATCGTTTTACGACTGTCGTGCTAGCCGTTCCCACTGTCATGACAATCTGTTGTCACTGCAAAAAATGTTGTAGACGACAGTAAATCGTGTCGTTCTATATGTGAACACCTCCATTTAAACATATAAGCCACGACACTTAAAACTTCACGATTATCTGTCGTCACGACAAAGTGGGAACGCGCCCTAAGATCTTATTACGTCCTAGTTAGCCACACAACAACACTAGTAATCGTGCAGGGCTTTAAGCCAGTCCTAACAACCGCCGCCCAGCTTCGTGGAGCCTATTACCAGCTGCTCTCGAGGTAACAAGTGCACTTACTGAAACGAACATCGTACTCCGAAATGTTCTAGAGCAGCTTGACGGTGAACAAAGTGGCGGAGGTGCGGTAGAGGAATATTATCTTTTTATTATACACTCGTAATTTATTTTATTTAGTGTGTTATTGAAATGAAATGTAATCTTATACCTTTAAACGAGCAATTCTTGTATATATGTATGTATATATATATATATAATCGGAATCTCGGAAACGGCTGCAACGATTTTCATGAAATTTAGTATACAGGAGGTTTCGGGGGCGATAAATCGATCTAGCTAGGATTCATTTTTATAAAATGTCGTTTTATTCGTGTTTTCAATGACAACTTTTTATTATATAATCAACTTGAACATAAACTTATTATTTTAAACACAATTTACCAAAAAATACCGAGCAAAGCTCGGTCAACCAGATATCTTATACCTTTAAACGAGCAATTCTTGTATATATATATATATATATATAATCTGAATCTCGGAAACGGCTCCAACGATTTTCATGAAATTTAGTATACAGGGGGTTTCGGGGGCGATAAATCGATCTAGCTAGGATTCGTTTTTATAAAATGTCGTTTTATTCGTGTTTTCAATGACCAACTTTATCGATAATCAACTTGAACATAAACTTATTATTTTAAACGCAATTTACCAAAAAATACCGTGCAAAGCTCGGTCATCCAGATATCTTATCTTATATCTTTAAACGAGCAATTCTTGTATATATGTATATATATAATCTGAATCTCGGAAACGGCTCCAAAGATTTTCATGAAATTTAGTATACAGGGGGTTTTGGGGGCGATAAATCGATCTAGCTAGGATTCATTTTTATAAAATGTCGTTTTATTCGTGTTTTCAATGACCAACTTTATTGATAATCAACTGGAATATAAACTTATTATTTTAAACACAATTTATCAAAAAATACCGAGCAAAGCTCGGTCATCCAGATATTTGTTTATTTATGTAAGTAGGTATTTTATGACACTTTTACGCGTCAATATTTTATTGTTCTATATTTAAAAATAAGATGGCACCAGTATTTACTAGGTGACTGATCTCTGAGAAGAAATGCCGTAACGAACCCAGATTTCATGGTCCCTTGTAAAGTTCAAACATTATACATAATCAGCCTATACCAATCCCAGCGCTGGGACACAGGCCTCCTCTCGGTAAAAGGGAGTGGCCCGTAATCTACCACGCAGGCCCAGTGTAAATATATGTAGGTAGATGTCACATGCCTTCGAATTTTTGGTTTTAGGACACGCCGGTTTCCTCACGATGTTTTCCTTTACCATTTTGAGCCTACTGTTGATGAAATTATTTACACAAAGTATAGCTACCTGGGTTTGAACCCACCTGGAACTCGTAAGTCGGGACCGATACCACTGGGCCACAACTGCTACAAAATTGATATCTTCAATTATTTAAAATTATGATTCACTCGCAGCGAAACAGGAGGTTGGCCGTCATGCCCTGTAGTCTTCCACGCCACGGGAGGTATAGCTATACAACCTTCGTCACACCAGTGCAAAGCCGGAGCAGTTCGTTAGTTAAATATAAAAAAGCAAAGCGAAAGCGGCAAACAATTCTGAGGTTAAAACTACTTTAATTGTTGAATTTAATTATAGTCGAAGCGTAGGTAGCGCTCTTTGTATTCTACCGTTGTTGAATTAAAAAATGTGGTGTATTTTGACATTTAAATTAAACTAAAGAACATGCTGTTTTCCTCATTGTTTTTACAAATGGAATTATACAGCAATGAACAATAAACAACGGCAATGAACAACGACGGAAATAATTAAACAGAAATAATTTTGATCCATTTCTTCCTGTGGGTGTCGTAAAAGGTGACTAATGGACTTACTAGAGAATGGGCAGCAGCGTTCTCTATGCATTTTACCAGTATACTGTGATCTCCAACTCACCTGCCAGGCGTGGCGATTATGACAATCTCCTCCTTGGAAAGGCCTATGTCCAGCAGTGGACATATTTCGGCTGAAATGATGATGATAATGAGTTTTGTCAAGTAGGTTTTAATTCCTAAAGAGGGCAAAACTGTCAAAGAAGCTCATTCTAATCCGTTTTTGATAATATCAGACCATGAACCTAGAAAAGATGTTGTGACGAAAATTGTAAAGAACTAGCTGACCGTACAGACGTTGTCCTGTTTCCTAGAACTCGATAGCAGCGCCACCTACTGGGTCCAATAGTGAATCTAAACCATCCAGGGTGCCACCCAAACGCATACAAAAAAATGCATTCAAATCGGTCCAGCCGTTTAGGAGGAGTTCAGTGACATACACACGTACAGTAGAATTATTGTATACTAGCTGACCCAGCGAACTTCGTACCGCCTCAGAATCAATAAATGTTGTGTTAACTTATCAGATCCCACCAACACAGCAAAGAGCACCAAGTACCATATAACATACCATATGTTAGACCAAGTTACGACAAACTGGTACTTTGAAGGCATAAAGCGTTTTCTAACTACCACACACCCATGATAGGTGAGCTCCTACCAAATTATGCCAACCTAGTACTTCCAACATAAAGCGTTTTCTAGCTACCACACACCCCTGTTAGGTGAGCTCCTACCAAGTTATGCCAACCTGGTACTTCGAAGACATAAAGCGTTTTCTAGCTACCACACACCCATGATAGGTGAGCTCCTACCAAATTATGCCAACCTAGTACTTCCAAGAGATAAAGCGTTTTCTAGCTACCACACACCCATGTTAGGTGACTTTATGTGTTCTTAAATTTTCTAAGTTTCCGCGCAATTTTTTAAATTTTTTTTTTCATAAAAACCTTCTCCTGACAATAACAACACAACAAAAAAAAAAAAGTGAAATCGGTCCAGCCGTTCACGCGTGATGGCGTGACCAAGGGAAATAGGTATTCATCCATTCTAATATTAAAAAACCGGCCAAGTGCGAGTCGGACTCGCGCACCGAGGGTTCCGTACAAACCTGTAGGTATCCTCGGTTTATGTATAAGATTTATGCTTATGAAATTAAATGTTTTTTTTTTTAATTTTTATATTTGAGTTGATTAAATGAAAGGTAAAGTGCGGTTTACGATTTATGACGTATTAAAAAAAAAACTACTTACTGGATCTCGTTCAAACCAATTTTCAGTGGAAGTTTACATAGTTATGTACATCATATATATTTTTGAGTATTATCATTCTCTTATTTTAGAAGTTACGGGGGGGGGGGGGGGGACACACATTTTACCACTTTGGAAGCGTCTCTCGCGCAAACTATTCAGTTTAAAAAAAATGATATTAGAAACCTCAATACCATTTTTGAATACCTATTCATAGATACCCCACACGTATGGGTTTGATGAAAAAAAAAAACTTTGAGTCTCAGTTCTAAGTATGGGGAACCCCAAAATTTGTTATTAATTTTCTATTTTAGTGTAAAAATCTTGATGTGGTTCACAGAATACATCTACTTACCAAGTCTCAACAGCGTAGCTCTTATAGTTTCGGAGAAAAGTGGCTGTGACATACGGACGGACGGACAGACAGACAGACAGACAGACAGACATGACGAATCTATAAGGGTTCCGTTTTTTGCCATTTGGCAACGGAACCCTAAAAATGGGAAAGTGTGTGTGTCTGTTTGTCCGTCTTTCACGGCAAAACGAACCAATGAATTGACGTGATTTTTTAAGTGGAGATAGTTGAAGGGATGGATAGTGACATAGGCTACTTTTTGACTCTTTCTAACCTATATTATATAATATTATATATATATATATTTCTACTTCCCGAAAATGGGGGATAGAATGAGCTAATCTCAGGAACTACTGGTTGGAATTGAAAAATTATTTTTGAGTCGGGTAGCCTATTTATTGAGGAAGGCTATATAACATCACGCTACGATCAAAAGGAGCAGCAACAAAAAAATGGACGAAAACTGGCAGGTTGTGATGCGACGGGAAGGGTCAGGGAGCAAATATTTGACGCGGACGAAGTCGCGGGCAGAAGCTATTTTATATATATTATATAGATAAAGATACGCCTAGATAGTTTGGTCATGCTGAGAGTGAATGAAAGGCGACTAACAAAAGGTATTAGTACAAGGTAGTTGTGATTGGAAATAGCAGGAGTGGACGCACTAGAAGGCCATTATACTGACCTTATTGGTGACGTTCTTCAGAAAGGTCAGTTGCGTAGTACTTGCAATCGTCTTGCGTGTATGACCAGATGTGTAAACAAAGCAGAAGGAGTACCTATGTAAGGATAGTAGCAGGTGGCTTTCTGTAGTTTCTGTCTACCCCTATTAGAAGAAGGCGTGACTTGTATGTGCCTATATAGGAGAAACTAGACAACATCGAGTTTTAAATTAAAAAAAAACCTGGAACCAACACAACTTTCTTTTGTATATATAGATTCGAAATCTATATATACAAAAGAAAGTTGTGTTGGTTACACTATTTATAACTCAAGAACGGCTGAACCGATTTGGCTTAAAATTGGTGGGGAGGTAGCTTAGAACCAGGAGGCGGACATTGGATACTTTTTATCTCGTTCGTAGCCAGAAAACGTTTTATGCCTTCTAAGTACCAGGTGGTCATAACTTTCTGCCAGGGTTGCGAGATTTGTTCTAAAGAGTTACCGTAGCCCTGGCATAGCCAACTGAAGGAACACGGGTGGGTTTTTATACTAATATTAGAAAGAGGAAAGATTTGATTGTTTGTTTGTATTGAATAGGCTCCGAAATTACTGGTCCGTATTGAAAAAATCTTTTTGTGTTGGGGAGCCTATTTTTTGAGGAACATATAACATCACGCTACGATCAAAAGGAGCGGATCAACAAACGAAAAATGGACGAAAACTAGCAGGCAATTCGATGCGACGGGTAGGGTCATGGGAGCAAAAATTTGACGCGGACGAAGTCGCGGGTAGAAGCTAGTTTTAAATAAAATAAACAGACCGGGCCTCGAAAAATGTATGGCTAATCTAATGGTTATATTGTTGTGAAATTCCGTGTTTGTTAATAAGGGGGTTGGTGATGTATAGATCCTTCAAACTTCGAGTCAAAATATTTACCTACGTTTACAAATACAAGCACTTCCGTCTTCGTCCGCATGAAATTTTTGTTCCGTCCGTGCTGTTACTTCATTTTCACTTAGCGTTCTTTCAGATTAGTTCCAACGATTTCTTCCTACAAACAAACTTACAAAACTTTTTTTATAATTAGTGTAGATGTAGATTATCATAGTAAAGATTATATATAAAAAAGATTTCAAATTTTTGGTTGATTTTCAACAAGCTGTAACTCCGAGGAAAATGATTGTACATCAAAAAATAAAAAGTAAATTGTAGCTTCAAGTGTCTTATTTTCAGACACGACCATGAATTTTCGAAAAAATAAAGATTTTTGTGGAAAATATTTTTTTTTTCATCGAATAACGATTTTTGCAAACACAAAGAATTTGAAGCTTCGGGGCACTATGAAAAAAAAAAACAGCTCTTTGAATTTTTCAGGGACTTTAGGGGACACTTTGAAGTTGAAAAAATATCGACGATATCCTTCGTTCATCCATTTTATCCAAAGTAATACCAAGTTATCCAAATATCCTTAATTATGCGTTTTTTTTATTTTTTTTTAGTCAATGCTTTTAATTAAAAAAAAAATCAAAGCCATTTACGGTATCTCATAGAAAATATTTTGTAGTCTCCAAAACCCTCCTTCGATTTCCTATACTATCATTATTTCCAGAGTTATTGATTGTCAAAGTTAAAAAGTACTTTTTTGCTTTGACTGACGATAACTCCGCGGCA
This sequence comes from Aporophyla lueneburgensis, assembly GCA_932294355.1. Classification (NCBI taxonomy): domain Eukaryota; kingdom Metazoa; phylum Arthropoda; class Insecta; order Lepidoptera; family Noctuidae; genus Aporophyla; species Aporophyla lueneburgensis. The sequence continues at coordinate 29,964,555 of OW028737.1, read as the reverse complement.
AATCATCGTACGGGCATTCTGGATACGTCAAATTAAAGGGAATTAAATTTTCTAAAAGAACTTTTGAGTGAAATAATGGAAAAAAATATTTTGAAGCCCGTAGACTTTTTAAGACGAGAAAAATTTGCATTTTTTTTTTTGGTATTTTCCTTGTGCTTTCTCCAGACCCAAACATGATAAAAAAAAAATCATGGTCGTATCTAAAAACTTGGAGCTACAATTTACTTTTTTATTTTTTGCTGTACAATCATTTTCCGTGGAGTTTCAGCTTGTTGAAAATCACCCAAAAATTTGGATTTTTTTTTATATCCCTTAATTTTTGTGACTAGTGTATATAAAATTCTCGTGTCGCAGTGTTTGTTACCAAATTTCTCCAAAATGGCTGGACCGGTTCGGGTAGGTCTGAGAATCGGCCAACATTTATTTTTCATACCCCGAAATGATAAGGGGACCCAACCCCAAATATATATTTTGATTTTTTTTAAATTTTTGTTTGATTTGGTATTAAAAAATATCAAAAATATAAAATCTAAATTTTCACTCCTCTATCACCAACCCCTATTTTTAATAGCAATATTTATATAAAACAAAGTCGGGTTTGTTACTACACTTATAACTCGAGAAGGACCGATTTTCATGGTTTGTTGGATTTGCCTCCGCTTCGAATAGCAGAATAAATATTAAAATTGGGAACATTTCATGAGAAAAAAATGAGAGGATTTTTCATTTTCTCATACATTTTGTATGGCAGCTAGAAAGGGGCCGTTCAAGTATTACGTAAGCAAATTTATTACAATTATTTGCCCCCCCATCCCCCTTGTCAGCAAAAGTAAGCAAAGCTCTTACCCCCCCATCCCATGCTTACGTAAACATTGTTATACTTATGCACTTTTCTTTTTATGTATTCTGTTTTTTTATTGATGAGAAGCAGTTATAATTCTAGTAATCTCTTCAATTTTCGTAGAGACAATAATATTAAGTCCAGACAATTTTCTCGCTGTGGCAACACTGAGCACGGGCGGCGGCGCGCGGGGATGCTCACGCATGTAGAACGCATACTAGAACACGCATCCTGCAAGCTCGAGCATTGTCGAGCGTCAAGTTTGGACGTGTATTTAATTTTGCAGTGTATGGAGTTGTCTTAAGATTAATTTTTCATTAGTCTCAGAAAATGTTCTGCTCTTGGTGTGCGCTGACGCTTTGTGGGAATCCCCGAAAATGCGTTTCGTTTGCAAACATATACAATGACTGTGGGTTGCCATATGTGTAAATAACTAAATAACTGCTGCTGACGTAATCACCATGTAGACCCCCCACCCCCATGTCATCAAAAATAAGCAAAGCAAAGACCCCCCCGCCCCCCTATAGTGCTTACGTAATACTTGAACGGCCCCAAATTGCTTTAAGCATTTGAAGTACCAGGTGGTCATAACTTGGTAGGAGCTTACCAAACATAGGAGTGTCAGCTAGAAAACGTTTTATGCATTCTAAGTACCAGTTGGTCATAGCTTCATGCCTTCGAAATACCCAGGTTGTCATAACTGGGTAGGAGCTAACAAACGTGGGAGTGTCAGAGAAAACGCTTTTTGCCTACGAAGTACCAAATGGTCATAACTTGATATGAGCGTATCAAAAAGCAGTTTCAGCCAGAAAAAGTTTTCTGCCTTCGAAGTACCAGGTGGTCATAACTTCTTGCCAGGGTCGCAAGATTTGTTCTAAACAGTTACCGTAGCCCTGGCATAGGGAACTGAAGAAATATGGGTGGATTTTAATCAGTAAAAGACTGACACGCTCTCCCGCTCCGCCCAGTACGGGAGAGGTCATTTCCCGGCCAAAACAAAAAGGTGGTCATAACTTGGTAGGAGCTAACCAAACATGAATATCAGAGAAAACGCTTTTTGCCTTCGAAGTATCAGTTGGTCATAACTTGGTATGAGCTAGGTAGAACGGGCTGGTGTCCGCAACTCCACGATTGAGTGTGTAAATAGGTATGAGCTATCAAACAGGAGTGTCGGCTAGCAAACGCGTTATCTTTAAAGTACCAGATAGTCATAACTGGGTAGGACCTCACATAACCTGATGTGTCAGCTGGAAAACGCTTCATGCCTTAGAAGTAGCAGGTTGTCATAATTGGGTAGGAGCTTGCTAAACATAGGAGTGTCATCTATCGTAGAAAACGCTTTATGCCTTCGAAGTAGCAAGTTGTCATAACTCAGTAGGAGCTCAGCTCACCTGATGTGTCAGATAGAAAACGCTTCATGCCTTCGAAATAGCAGGCTGTCACAATTGGGTAGGAGCTTGCTAAACATAGGAGTGTCATCTAGAAAACACTTTATGCCTTCGAAGTAGCAAGCTGTCATAACTGGGTAAGAGCTTGCTAAACATAAGAGTGTAAGCTGGAAAACGCTTGTTGCCTTCGAAGTAACAGGTAGTCATAACTTTATAGGCGGTCACCTAACCTCACCGTAATTGCGCAACTTACTACTATTAATCATTTTGAAGGTTATTTATCCAAAAAATGGTCTGTCCTTAGAAACGCAAACAACATCATGAATTTTGTGAAATTCTCAAAATGAAAGGGATTCCTACTGATAGTGTATTACGTAATTACCCCTCTGGGTATGTGTAATGTGGAAAACGCTTTATGCCGTTGACGTACCAGGTTGTCATAACTTCGCAGGAGCTTACCAAACAAAGGAGTGTAAGCTAGAAAACGCTTTATGCCTTCGAAGTAGCAAGCTGTCATAACTGGGTAAGAGCTTGCTAAACATAAGAGTGTAAGCTGGAAAACGCTTTGTGCCTTCGAAGTAACAGGTAGTCATAACTTTATAGGCGGTCACCTAACCTCACCGTAATTGCGCAACTCACTACTATTAATCATTTTGAAGGTTATTTATCCAAAAAATGGTCTGTCCTTAGAAACGCAAACAACGTCATGAATTTTGTGAAATTCTCAAAATGAAAGGGATAGTGTATTACGTAATTACCCCTCTGGGTATGTGTAATGTGGAAAACGCTTTATGCCGTTGACGTACCAGGTTGTCATAACTTCGCAGGAGCTTACCAAACAAAGGAGTGTAAGCTAGAAAACGCTTTATGCCTTCGAAGTACCAGGTGATCATAACTTGGTAGGAGCTAACCAAAAATAGGAGTGACAGCTAAAAAACGCTTTATGCCTTCAAAGTACCAGGTTGTCAAACTTGGTAGGTTTATTAAAACATTTATTGAATCTGAGGCGATATGAAGTTCGCTGGGTCAGCTAGTATTATAATATACTAGCTTTTGCCAGCGGCTTCACCCGCGTGGAGGTCGGAAATTATCCTGCGGGAACATACTACCGGTATAAAAAGTAGCCTTTGTCCTTTCTCAGGCTCTAAACTATCTGAGTACCAATGTGTGTTTCATTTAAATCGGTTCAGTAGTTTTAGCAGGAAAGCGACACAGACAGACAGACAGACAGACAGACAGACCGACAGACAGACAGAGTTACTTTTGCATTTATAATATTAAGTATGGATAAGTATGGATTATGCCTTAGTGTTATACAACCGTAAATAATACTACTAGTTATGAATAATTAAAAATACTAAATAAAAATGATAAAATAATCGAGCGAGGATCGTCTGGAGGACACGGTGGAGCATACGGTGGAAGTTCGCCCTGCCTGGGCGGAGCACCGCCGTGTCCTCGTGGAGGCGATCGGCGGCGGCGACCTCTCGCGTCCGGCCCTGGTGCGAGTCATGGTACGGAGCGAGAGGGAATGGGAAGCCGTCACCTCCTTCTGCGAAGCAGTAATGCTCGCGAAGGAGGAGGCGGGGCGCCTGAGGGAGTGGCAGTCTCTGCGCTCTCACGTCCCTAGCCGCCGCAGGAGGAGACACCCCGGGCGTCGGGAGTCCATAGCGGACTCCCGGCCACCGTAGGCGCGAGCTTGCGGGTGGCGAGCAATGGGCAGCTCGCCGCCCGGTAAGGACCAAGCTCGGGTCGACGGCGCGTAGTGTTCCACGCGCGCCTCAAAGAGATGTCAGCAAAACTGAAGGGGTCTGCTAGGACCGATGCCTGCCGGGGTCGCGTGATTGTTCGAAAGAGATACCGTGACTCTGGCACATGGGCAACTGAAGGAACACGGGTGGGTTTTAGTCAGTAAAAATCAAACATGCCCTTCCGCTCCGCCCAGAGCGGGAGAAGTCATTTGATGATTTCCCATCCAAAAAAAAATAAATCGTAGGATTCGCAGGGCTGCAAACCATACGACATGTTTAATTTAATAAAATTATAGATTTTTTCGCATCGTCTATTTTTGACTTTGATTTGATTTAGCTGGGGGCCCCTTGAATCTACGGGTCCCTGGGCTGAAGCCCAAAAAGCCATATGGTAGATCCGGCCCTGGTTGTGGAGGTCAAATATGCAATCACTCTATGAAAATACTGGTATTTTGCTGCATGCAGTTAGACTGCAAGCCAATCCCAACATATTTGGGAAAAGGCTAGGCAGGTTGGATTTCATAGTGTTCAAATTAACTGTTGACTACGTGTTTAGGCTTCATTGTTCAAGGTATAGCCTGGACCTGCAAATTAAATTTCACGGGCTGCCTTGGAGCTTACACCTTTTGAAGATAGTTTAGGCTGTTCAAATTATGAATTGAGAAATTCTTCATTACCACTATCATTTCAGCCAAAAGGCGTCCGCTGCTAGACATAAGCGTCCCCCAAGCTCCGCCATTCCGATAGTTTTTGTGCTGCCCGCATCAGTGCTTGTCATTTAGGGGGCCAGTGGTTGCTATATTCACCATGCTAGGCAGGCGGGTTGGCGATCGCAGTATGGTGGTAACAATTCATAGAGAACGCTGCTGCCCATTCTCTAAGACCCTCAATCGCCTTTTACAACACCCACGGGAAGAAACGGGGTGGTTGTATTCTTTACGTCCGGCAACACACGCACTTCTTGAAATTCGATACTAATAAATTTTCCGCGAAATACTTTTTTTAGATCGTAATGTTAGTCGACAGTATCAAAATGCCAATTCTCAGAAGCGAGGTTTCAGCGAATTTTTCGGTTTCAGAATAAAATCCACGAAACGAAAATACTATATATGACGTCACCGATCTATATACAGTTACGTAAGTGCCCACGACTGTAACCTGCGCTTAAAATTTTAATGGCCCATGAAACCGCAGGGATATTTTCCGCGTTTAAAAGCGTAATTCACTCACTTTATTATTTTATGTAAAAAGTAATTTTATTTTAATTTGGTAACGGCTCCGACTTACGAGTCGTGAGTTTGAAGGTAGATGCATTACTTTGTTAAAATAATTTCATCACCACCGCTCTTAAAACGGTGGAGGAAGACATCGTGAGGAAACCGGCATGCCCTAGAACCGAAAATTCGTAAACATATGACATCGACCAACCCTCACTGGGCAGCGTGGCGGATTGTAGCCCACTGTTGAAGGGAGAAGACCTGTGTCCCAGCAGTGGGAACATTAAGTTGATTATGCTTTTCTTTATTTCAAATTGAATTTATTTAGTTTTACGTATATAACATTTATTAGCAGGTAATTTTTCACGACTGTTAGGGGTACGTCTGGTTTGACTACTTACGTATTTTTGTATACTTTGATTTTGTTCGACAGTTTTATTCGCTTCCATAAATGGTGCAGATTTTGGCTTGAACAGATGTCCCGAACAATTCTGTAAATATCTTACCGAGAAAAAGCAGCTTGAAGCAAGCTGTCATTCCGCCTGAAGCTAGGTTCACACAATTGACCATCGATATATATGTACTACGCACCAATTGACTGATCACTTCACTCGAGTAAGACATTTACAGTAATGATAGACAGACGCCACATAATAGGCAGTCAACTGAAGTCGATAGTAAAATAGTGGAATAACATGCAAGAAGAACCCTTTCGAATCAAGTTCCCACACCATTCAGTTCCCGTCGCTTCGCCAGGATCGCATTTTTAATATCTCACGTTCCGAACAGTGTCTGCCATCTTTATTTTTATTTCCGCATGTTTTCGTAATTATTCGCACGGGTTCATTCACGTGCCGCTCTGACGACGCGCGACGTCTGGAACTGCCAACGAGGAAGATGTTCTATTTTTAAAACGAATAAAAGGACAAAAAAAGGATTAGGCTGCAGCCACATAGATGGGAGAATCGCTTTTGTGGTGACCTAGAAACCTTATTTGTAAAGAATCATACATAAACCTAATAACGTAACAATAAGGTAATAAACGATATGAAAGTCGCTTTTCATGTATGTGTTTGAGTGCGTTGGTATTTTAAACTACGTAAAAATTTTTAGAGAATTTATTCCGAAAGGTTTATGCGTATCATCATAATTTCAGCCGAAAGACGTCCACTGCTGGACATACGCTTCCCCCAGGCTCTGCCACTTTCATCGGTTCTGTGCATTCCGCATCCAGCGGCTTTCTGCGGATGATTTGTTATTGTTATTAAAATAACATATAAAAAACTCGATGTTTTAAGCAAGACAAATCGTAAAAACCATGTAAGACAGGGGTGGGTCACAAGTATTTTATACGGTAGGAGGCAGCACACAACATAACATAGGGCGGAATTCATCAACGAATCTAAACACGTCATATGAACCGCGGTCAACAGCTGTCAATGTCATTATTGTTGTGGAATATAGGAACCTGGTTAATCTGTGCTGATCGTGATTGGTGAAATTCGCCCTAAATGCCCCCGACTGACGCTTAGTGTCACGCTGCTTGACTTATTCCTTACCTGATCGAGCTATGCCATACAAGCGTAGCACTGAGATAAGATCCTAGCTCTGTGGTACCAGCTGTAAATATGAAGAAAGGGTTATTATTTATAGTGGAAAGATTGTAAAGGTCAGCCACAATTCGTTGGTTTACACTTACGATATCTTCAAGTTAAGCCAATTATACAAGATTATTTTTAGTATATGCGAAACCTGAATATAGTTTGTTCAGAATCAGTAACTGAATCGATTCCAATATTTTTTACACCATGTTATATTTTGTACCAAAAATATTTAATTACGCTTCCAAGTCGAGGGCCTTAGTGTTTTGTTTCGATTTTAAAATTATCATGTCTTTCTCGTATTCAAACGTCCATTACACGGAGATGGTACGTACACTAGCTGTTTGTGGTGATCTGCATATGTTTTTGCGTGGACAACCAGGTAACTTATCAAGCTTATAACTTTGTGATTATTAATGATACAGTTTTGAAATTTTTTTCATAGATTCTTTACATAAAAATATTAGACCCGTGTTTCGGGTTTCGCATAAACAAAAATTAAGGGAGACTTTGTCCTTGGAGTGCCATATTTCAGGTGTTTACTTTTTTTTTTTTTTTAAACGAAACGAGTAAAGCTTTTTGAGTGCGGTTTTTTTCTTGCTTTTATTCATGATATACAGAACGTTAAAAATTTTTTTTTATGAAAAATAAAACCCAAAATGCAGCTCCGCGAAAACAAGTTCTCAAATAGCGGGAAGTAAACGGCTGACATCACTGCCCCCTCTTTGTTGATCTGAAACACAAATTCAAAGCATATTATCAATGTGTGACCCTTTGGCCATGGAATGACGGATCGTTTTTTCGATAGATACATTTTTGCATTTATTATTTATCTTTTTATGCGAAAAAAAAACGCGAAAATACGATCTTTTTTTTTAAATTGCCGCCATTTTTCGAAATTTGTACTAAACGAAAAACCCATCCGTCATTCCATGGCCAAAGGGTCACACATTGATAATATGCTTTGAATTTGTGTTTCAAATCAACAAAGAGGGGGCAGTGATGTCAGCCGTTTACCTCCCGCGATTTGAGGTCTTGTTTTTGCGGAGCTGCAACGGCCGCCATTTTGGTTTTTTTTTCTCAAAATATATTTTTTTAACGTTCTATATATCATGAATAAAAGCAAGAAAAAAACCGCACTCAAAAAGCTTTACTCGTTTCCTTTAAAAAAAATAAAACGTAAACAACTGAAATATGGCACTCCAAGGACGAAGTCTCGGAGTGGATAGAGAGGCGTCACGGCGTCCTCACCTTCCGCCTGACGCAGGTTCTCACCGGGCATGGGTGCTTCGGTGGGTTCCTGTTCAGGATAAAGCGGGAGGATACGTCCGGGTGTTTCCATTGCGAGGATCGTCTGGAGGACACGGTGGAGCATACGGTGGAGGTGTGCCCTGCCTGGGCGGAGCACCGCCGTGTCCTCGTGGAGGCGATCGGCGGCGGCGACCTCTCGCGTCCGGCCCTGGTGCGAGCCATGGTACGGAGCGAGAGGGAATGGGAAGCCGTCACCTCCTTCTGCGAAGCAGTAATGCTCGTGAAGGAGGAGGCGGGGCGCGTGAGGGAGTGGCAGTCTCTGCGCCCTCACGCCCCTAGCCGCCGCAGGAGGAGACGCCCCGGGCGTCGGGAGTCGATTGCGGACTCCCGGCCACCGTAGGCGCGAGCTTGCGGGTGGCGAGCAATGGGTAGCTCGCCGCCCGGTAAGGACCAGGCTCGGGTCGACGGCGCGCAGTGTTCCACGCGCGCCTCAAAGAGATGTCAGCAGCAGTGTAGGGGTCTACTAGAACCGATGCCTGCCGGGGTCGCGTGATTGTTCGAAAGAGATACCGTGACCCTGGCACATAGGCAACTGATGGAACACGGGTGGGTTTTAGTCAGTAAAAGTCTGACACGCACTCCCGCTCCGCCCAGAGCGGGAGAAGTCATTTGATGATTTCCCATCCTGAAAAAAAAAAAAAAAAAAAAAAAAAAAAAAAGGACGAAGTCTCCCTTAATGTTGTATAATGGTGTGATATAATAAATATTTTATTGATTTACTTACATCATAATATACTTTTACAGTATATCTATCACAACGAACTATTGACACTAAGTGCTAAATTAAATCACTAACTAACTAAACAAATAAATACGAAAACAAATTGACACATAAGCGTCGAATTATTCGCCTGCATCGCTGGATAGATGTGTTTTAATGATTTTCATTGGCATTGACAGCTAAACGGTTTGGCACCAAAACATACGAGCAAACGCTTAGTTAAAAAAAAAAACATTTTATGGCAAACATAGATCCATCGGTATATTTCAAAATGTATATGTTTTCTTTTTGTTTAGGTGCTTTCTTTGGGTTACGTTATTCTAGGTGTATTTTAAATTATCGGATAGATTTTATCGAACAATGTTAGTTTTAAGTCTATCTTCAGTTCTATCGTTTGAGATGTTGCTTTAGAAATAGTAATGAATTGTACATATAACATAATATCACGCCTCCATTCTCTGAAGGGTTAGCCGGAAGTGCACCTGCATTACAGCCACATTTCGCCAGTCATGTTCAAGTCTTATGAAATAGGGAGCGAGCCTATTGCTATCAACTGGGCACACGTACAGACGGCGGACTGCTACTGAGAAATGTTAGATATAAAAACCTAATAACACTTTACCTGACCCGTGAATCGAATACATGAACAACATGCTCAGCAGTAGCGCTTGCTACCACTAGACCAACGAGGCAGATCAATGATATGTTTTCCAAATGTATGAAATTCAGATGTTACTAACACTTTTACAATTACTTTTCCTTTGAAATCCTAGCAACTATTCATAGTAGCAAATTATAGTGAACAGTGGATTTGCGAACAGGCGGATTTAGGCGCTGTGTTTTGTAAATCTTTATTTTAAAAAACAGCCATACTTAAATGATAAAAAGAAAACTATTTTTAGTAATTTTATTAAATTTGGACCTTAGTATTTTTAACGAATTTTGTTCTTTTTTGTCCCCAGCCCGTGGTCAAGGAGGGTTACCTGATGAAACAGACGCGCAGTTTCCAGCGATGGCAACGCCGGTACTTCAGGCTGCGCGGGCGCACACTATACTATGCCAAGGAGAAAGACGTGAGTAATACAATAATAAGTTTATTACATAGTTTTAAGGTCTGATTGAGCTTTGAATATGTGTATATACTGTTTATTATCAATTTTGAGATTTTGTGTCTTCAGGAATACATTTAAACTAATTTATTGTGATTTTCCAATTCATTTTCCTCTTCAATTGCAGTGCAGTTGATAAACGAAAAAGTATATAAAATTATGTTAACTTGTATTTCACGATAACCTTTACTGTGGTTGTCTTCGCCTTTTTTACGTCCAAAATACATGCTTAAAAACGGATTTGCTTATCTACGAAGTTACGAGTCAAAAGCTCCATAAAAACCGCCCAAAATATATGGGATGCGCTCGCCAAGATGAATGACCTTACCTAGTGTGAAGTTCACCACTGAAATTAAACCCCATCAGCATATCCAAACCGCGTTCAAGAGATGTCACTGTCAATAATACACAGAAATGAATGACACTGACAGCCCTTAAACGTGGTTTATGTGTTGATTACGTTTAGTTTCGCTGGTGAAATTCACCCTTAATCATTGGTGAAGTTTGAAACGCTTATCCCGTCAGCGTTAAAGTCTGTGTCCTTGTAAAGACGTCAAATGTAATTGCTGCGGTCTGCGTTCTATTAAAGCAAAACCTTATCCAATACTTAATCAAGTTGCCTGTGCCAGGACCACAGTAACGCTTTCGAACAAATTCGTGACCTTGGCAGACATCGGCCCTAGCGGACCCCTATGTCGCGCCACGACGACAATGTTTTTTTAAATTACCAATATTCTTCATAGGTATAATGCAAAACATATGATTACCATAATATGATGGATTCACTCTACATACTGCTTAAAGGTACACATTATATTTGATACGGAACGACAAAATATTGTAATAGAAAGTTTTCAAGATGGCCGACATTGTAATTTCCGAGACCGACGTAAGTGGGGCATCCCCGGTGTGGGGGATTCTGAGAGGCTTTTTATCTACTTGTGTGTTGAATATGATGCTTATGAGTTTAAATTATGTTATTAAAATAAATACGTTATATACACTTGAGGGGTTTGTGGCTAAGTAATAACAGCCCCACGGGTCGATCGTTTAGGTTAAGCTACGCTTGCCGCGGTTGGCCCGTGGGTGGGTGACCATCTTTACATACCAATACGGTTCCGTACCTCCGGGCCGTTCCGATGGTCCCGGTTGTCTTTTGTTGATCTTAGACAGTTGATACGGGTCGTCAGAAGCCCGAAAGTACCAAGGGGTACCGTATTACCCAGTAACTGGGTTGTGGAGGTCAGATAGGCAGTCGCTCCAAGTGAAATACTGGTACTCAGCTGCATCTAGTTAGACTGGAAGCCATCCCCAATATAGTTGGGAAATGGATAGACAAATGATGACGTATACAAACACAGGTCTCAAGTGAGTTCTTTTCACGATGTTATCAATAAGAGGTGACTGTTCTTTACGCGTTGAAGTAAAATTGATGCATTGAAGTTTACAATATTTCCATGTTTGAAAATAATATAATTTCTTCAGAAAGTTATTTAGGTTCTTAAATTAAAATGTTAAAATAATCTTAAATAATGAAAAAATTGAATATTATTTATGATCCTTTTAATTGAAAAAACTTATATGAAAGTGTTGACTGACCAAAGCTTATTTTTCAGCTAAAAATCCTCTATCGTCCGAATACAAAAAAAAAAAAATGTCCAAGGGTTTTAGGCATTATCTATTCTAGCAGCAACTTAACATAGACACCTAAATCTGTTTCACCGTACTACACCTAATGTCACCAGACCGTATACCAACCCGTTTCATTTGAACCCACCTTGCACTGATAAACAGATTTTTACCTACACCTCATTAACTACAAAAGAACATACTCTTAGGTGATGTACACACGACTACACATCAACTTATACATTTCCAGTTTTAGCTGAGCTTACATTGTATACATTTTTCTTACAATGAAAACTCAGCTTATGCTGGAAATGTGTAGCTTGATTTGTGGCCGTGTGTACGCACAAGGGATTTTCAACATCTATAAAAATGGAGAACGAGTGATATTAATTTGTAAAGTTTTATTAGATTGTTTTTAACAAACGTGGGTATAACGCTCGTACGATTAACTTTTCTGTGGGACGAATAGGTGAAGAGAAAAAAAGAATAAATAAATTAATAAATCATTATAATTATTGAGGGAGGCCTATGTCCAGCAGTGGACGTCTTTCGGCTGAAATGATGATGATGATAATTATTTGATGCATACATGGGGGAAAGAAAGAACCGGCCAAATGTGTGTCCGACCACGAGTCTATAATCGACTCATTCGTCAACTCGCGCGCAATTAACTCGCTCGCTCGAGCGAGTTGGCACATTCCGATTTTATCTTTTTTTGTTGTCGTCAACTCGCGACTGAGCGAAAATTGACAGTCGTCTACAAAAGTGTTTTTATGAATTTAACATTTAATTTAATTCAACCTACTTCACATGTTTAAGACATTAAACGTATAGAGTAGGTTAACTGAGGGTTAGTTAGGTCGTCTTAGAGGTAAAATTCTGCTCGTGGTTCGAATCTTTCTTTCCTAAGAAAAGCTTTTGTTAAGTTACCATTTGGCGAAATTACTCAATGATTATGTATTATAATAATCAATAATCGTTTTGGGAACTTAAAAAATATTACGTCGTAATAATGTGCAACAGCAACGGCCGGTTTGCAGGTAGCAACGCGTTTACAACATAAATTAGAAAGAGATACTAGCTATCGCTATCTCCTTCTAATTCATGTCACCGCTAAGACGTTTCTTTACGTGGTTAGTGTCGCTTACGTTAAGCTAATAAAAATAATAATCAACAAGTATACCATTTGGCTCATTATTTATCTATACCTCCTAATATGTTTAATCAATAATCGTTATAGGAATTTATAAATTAAATATTACTTACTAATACATATAACATTGCTTACGCACAAGCAACTTCACCAGGTAGCAAGTAGCAACGGGTTAACAACGTTAATTAGAAGGAGATAGCGCTATCGCTATTCCGTCTAATTCGTGTTGCAAACCCGTTACTAAGACGTTGTTTTTTAGTATTGTTAGAGTCGCTTCCGCCAAGCTGCCATTAACAGAGCATTACATATTTTGTAAGTATTGAAAAGTGCTATTTTAAAGGGTTTGTGGTAAAAAAATGTGGAAGTTTTTAGTGATTTTTATGTATTGTGGAGGTAACTCCAACTGTAAGTTAAGTTTATAATTATTTGTTTATTTAAAATCAGTAAATTATTAACATATTTTATAACAAAGTTACTCTTTAATAAAACAAATGAAACTTTGGCGGGACAAAGTATAAACAAAGAAATCTAAGTTTGTTAAAGAGTATCTAGTAATGTGTACTGTCTAGTATCTAGTAAGAAATTTAACTTTGTATTGGAGTTAAAGTATGATGACCTTAAAACTAGACCACCTATGGCTATATCCTACAGTATCGTTAATGGTGTTCTGAACTTCTGATATTGCCTTTGTACTTGAAGTTTTTCGTCGGAAGTTGGAAATACTAGCCACTTGACTTGAGAGCACGTAACAGAACCGCACAACAAAGCTCTCGATAACCTGGGTATTTGTGGAGAACTTGTTTTCATAAGTAAGTAATATGTTAACGTTTGTTATAAAAATTATTTACAACAAACCCTGATCTGTGATTTTATAGTTCCTAAGACTGTGATTGTTTTCATTAGTAAGTAATATGTTAACGTTTGTTATAAAAATAATTTACAACAAACCCTGATCTGTGATTTCATAGTTCCTAAGACTGTGATTGTTTTCATTAGTAAGTAATATGTTAACGTTTGTTATAAAAATCATTTACAACAAACCCTGATCTGTGATTTTATAGTTCCTAAGACTGTGATTGTTGTCATTAGTAAGTAATATGTTAACGTTTGTTATAAAAATCATTTACAACAAACCCTGATCTGTGATTTTATAGTTCCTAAGACTGTGATTGTTGTCATTAGTAAGCAATATGTTATAGTTTGTTATAAAAATCATTTACAACAAACCCTGATTTGTGATTTTATAGTTCCTAACTTTGTTATATTTGTTTAGTTTTAGTCATGTTACATACTAGGTTATTAACCAAAATCTTGAGGAAAAAAATCTTTAAAAAATGTGATATTGTTGATAATCTTCAAAATGTAGGTAACATAAATATGAAAAGTTTTTTTTATGCTTGGCATATGTTGTAAATTATAAATCTATACTAATATTATAAAGCTGAAGAGTTTGTTTGTTTGATTGAACGCGCTAATCTCAGGAACTACTGGTCCAAATTGAAAAATTCTTTTTGTGTGGAGTAGCCTATTTATCGAGAAAGGTTATAGGCTATATAACATCACGCTACAACTAAGAGGAGCGGAGCAGTAATGAAAAATGTTGCAAAAACGGGGGAAATTTATTCCTTTTGAGAGTTTCCTTTGCGTGCGCTGCGTAAACGGTTAAAGTAACGCAAAAATCATGTATGACGGAATTGTTCCTTTTAAAAAGTTCTAAAAAAAAGTCCGTGAGAGCATATGTCTATCTTTTAAGGTTGACTTACTATAACTCAAAAGGAGCGAGCAGCAACGAAAAATGGATGAAAGCTAGCAGGTAAATCGATGCGACGGGAAGGGTCATGGGAGCAAAAATTTGACGCGGACGAAGTCGCGGGCAGAAGCTAGTACATAATATATCTATTCAAAAACTACATTTCTTTTATTTCAAATTCAAATCGTACAACGCCTTATACTTATAAAGTAGGTTTCTATATTGAATTTATTATAACACTTTTATAGATGACTGTACCATTTTTCGCTCTAGTCGCGAGTTGACGACAGCAAAAATAATTAAAATCGAAATATGCCAACTCGCTCGAGCGAGCGAGTTAATTGCGCGCGAGTTGACGAATAAGTCGTATAATCAAGGGTTACGTAATTACATTGCATGGCAGAAATTCATCTGAACAGGTTGACGACCACTAAGGTGCATTTTCAATACAAATCTACGTCTTTCTATATCTAAATAGTAATAATAATGCTGAAGAGTTTGTTTGTTGTTTGAACGCGCTAATCTCTGGAGCAACCAATCGGATTTAAACAAATCTTTTTTTTCATTTGATAGCCCAATGCCATGGCAATTATTTTACATCACACTAGGACTCATAGGAGCCGAAGTATAAAGTAAGAGCTGTGTGCAAGCGATACAATGCGACCCCCCACTCGATCGCACTGCATCGTTTGCACACGGCTCTGACGGCTCGTCAGCAAGGAACTTCTCGCGGACGAAGACGCGGGTAGAAGCGAATCGCCAAATATACGGGTTTAGCGCTAAACGAATTTAAACATCGTTCTGTTTCCGTCAACCGTTTGAAGTTATTTTTTTTTGGTACATCTAGCAGGTTAACCTGTGAGGTTGTCGGCTGCTTAACCGGACTTCATCATCAGCCTGTAATGTTCCCACTGCTGGGACACAGGCCTCCTCTCGGTGAGAGGGAGTGGGCCATAATCCACCATCCACCACGCGGGCCCAGTGCGGGTTGGTAGATGTTACATGTCTCCGAATTTTTGGTTCTAAGACATGCCGGTTTCCTCACGATGTTTTCCTTCACCGTTTTGAGAGCAGCGGCGATGAAATAATTTACACAAAGTAATGCGTCTCCTTGGATTTGAACTCACGACCTACTACTCGTAAGTCACGGCCGTTACCACTGGGCCACCACCGCTCCACACCGGGCACAGCTCTTAACCGGACGTGCCAGAGCTTAAAAACTTAGAACTAGAGCGGCTACTCGTTAAGGGACCCCCTGCGACTTAGGACATCGCTGGTAGAGGGCAGCAAGGGACGGGCTGGATTAGAATAATTGAAGATAATAGAGACAGTGTGATATTTTCAATATGGATAGCACTACACGTATTAACATTTATCTAGTAAAAATTCTAAAATAGTAATAGTGAAATAGATAAATTGAAGCTTAAGATTTGACTTGGCTAGTTTTTATCAGCAAACCAAGAAGGGTAAGATGTAGATCTTACAATTAAAAAAAAAAACTGTAACTTGCGTTTGACATAAAGAAGATAAGTTTGTTACCCGAATATAAGATAATTTTTATGGGAAAAATAGCGAAGTCAAATCTCAAGCTTCAATTTATCTAAAGATATCTACTTTGTATAAATAATTCGACTATTCTAATTTGAGAAATAAGATTTATAAATAGCAAACATTGTTGTATCAGAAAATGGCAAGATATTGTGTTTTAAATTTATTATAGAATATCGTATGTTCTTAAAAATAAATTTCAAGATTATCTACAGAACTTGGGGGCCAAGTTCTGTAGATAATCTTGAAATTTAGATCTTAATTCTTTTGTCAGCGCAGCCGGCAACCACGCATATTATTAACTAGCTTCTGATCGCGACTTCGTCCGTGTCAAATTTTTGCTGCCCTGACCCTTCCCGTCGCGTCGTATCGAATTGTTTGCCAGTTTTCGTCTATTTTTCGTTGCTGCTCCGCTTCTTTTGATTGTAGTGTGATGTTATATAGTCTGCAGCTTTTCTAAATAAATAGGCTACCTAACTCAAAAAGAATATTTCAATTCGGACCAGTAGTTCTTGAGATTATCGCGTTCAACCAAACAAACTCTTCAGCTTTATAATATTAGTAAAGATATTTTTTCATTACACTGTGAGTAGGATCAGTATTGCGCAATATTTTAAGCCTGGTTGGAAGGCTGACATAGCTACGAAACGATTGATGATTATGACCAGTCAATATTATTGCGTCAATATTATGGATCGTTTGAGTGCAAGGGGTGATTCAACATTCTATTTCTTTGGTTCTGTGTTTATTGTTAAATTTTATGTTTAAGTATAATTATTTTATAATGTATAGATAGTTTAATTAGTGTGTATGACATCGTATTGGTACATTTACTGTAAGATGTTGTACTTATTGGTATCAATAAATAAAAAATAACATACAGCAAAGTAAAAGTATTTCATAATGTTATTGTATCTTTAGAACCAGCTTGAAACTGCTGCGTCCATTATTTTGTTACCCTCATCATACTAGCTTGCCGCGAAATACTATATTTGAGTACTAAAGAACATTTTAAAATAAGGAAATATTGCTGATGTTATTACGAAAAAACTACATTTTTAAACAAGAAATATCAGTTCGGTAAACCAGCTGAGCCCAAAACAACGAAGTCGTAGCACGTAGGCTTATCGGCGTAGCGCGTAGGCTTAAGTCTACGTGCTACGCGCTACGCGCTACCGGCTACGAGCTACGAGGTCTACAGCACTCGTAGTTTACGACTGTTTACAATTTGATATTTTCTTTTATATTTTATTGTTTGTTTTGAAATACAGTACGTATTTTTATACTAAAGACTTTTCACATATGATATGTATATTATGTACATATCATCACGCCTGTATTCCCCGAAGGGTTAGGCAGAGGTGTATAGGTACATTTTGCCATTTCTGTTTAATTCCCATTTAATAGGAGGCAAGTCTATTGCCATCAACCCGACGCAAATCCAGACTCCGGGCTGCTTCTGAGAAATTCCTTATGGAAAAATCCAATAATACTTTGCTATACCCGGGATTTTTCCAACAACCGGGCATAAATCCAGTTTCCGGGCTGCTACTGAGAAATTCCTAATGGGAAAACCCATTAACACTTCGCTCGAGCCGAGAATCGAACCCAGGGCTCATGCTCAAAATACATTATGAATTCAAAGTCTTTCACAAAATAAAAATATTACAAGCTTCTGCCCGCGACTTCGCCCGCGTTAGATTTCTTGTTCCCCCGACCCTTCCCGTCGCATTGAATCGCCTGCCCGTGCGAGTTCTTCGTAATGGTGACTTTTTCTTTTTGCTCGAATCCTATTGGTCATAGCCTGATGTTATATAGTCTATAGCCTTCCTCGATAAATGGGCTACCAAACATTAATTTTTTTTTTCAGTTCAAATCAGTAGTTCCTGCGATCATAGCGTTCATCCAAACAAACTTATAATATTATATAAAATATAAATATCTATATATTAATACGTGAAGCGAAAACTTTGGATCCCTTTTTACGAAAATTGGGTGGACGGAAGAGTATGAAATTTCGCACACTTATAGTTTATACAGAGAAGAAGTGACGAATGCTAATATTTTTTTTTTAATTATGCGTAATATACATTATTTTCAATAAATAACACGTTACACACACTACTATTCATTACCGTGTATTTATTAATACACACATGCGTAGATATTCTTTTGTTGATGGTGCCTGTCAAAAAATCTGTCTTTAATATTTTGTGTCTATAGTCCTACTGAATGTCAAGTATAACCATAGGTAATAAATTGATTTTATAGATATATAACCTATTTCATTTTAAAATCTATGATCATATTGAGAATATTTGTCTTTAATATTATTTGTATTAGCGACGATAGGAATTTAGTTTAGATTTATAAGACATATTTTTTGTGGTTTTATGGGGAGTGTCAAGTATGGCATTAGTAAGTTTCCCATACAAAACTTAGTGTCGTGTGCAAACTGTAGAGGTTGTATGCCTCACGATTGTATAGGCTGGTCATAGATTGTACAGGCTGGTTATTATTATGATATTTTGAACTGTCATAATGAATTAAAAATAATAGGGAAAATTCTATAAAAACAGAGCTTTCTGTGATAATTCATTCCATATCCAGCAGTTACTCCTTATTAAGAAATTAAAGAAGAGAGTCCTGAAGAAGTATTCTTTACTCATTACACCTACGTCCTGGTCCTGGCCATCACCATCCCGCCAGCAAACTCTCTCCACAGTAGTACAGCGTCAACAATTTGTCTATAGTGTTATTGAATGTCAAATATAACCATATTATTTTTTATATTTATTATTATATATTTCTTTTTATTTAATAATGTATTTTTATTCAAATGAAGTACGGTCGAATTTCGACCAATGGGCGATCACTAGTTATAGATAAATCGTTATATTTAATGTAAACTAATATTGGTATGTATATACATACCAACATTATAAGTTTAAACTAATGCATTGTTTTGATTTGCTTTGTTTTCCACCGCCTAATGTTGACCCCAAATGCCGACCACAAATGGGTTTCAGTGAAACCCATTTGTGGTCGATGGTTGAAATTATGACTTAAACGGATATCGGTCATTACCAACGGATTTTATTTAGAAATAGCATTTTAGTAATAAATTGTATCTTTTTTACATTAACCCAAATGAAATGTAATAAAGCATATCTGATTTAATAAAAATGTTTCGGCTTTTACGTAACTGCGGACAAATTCTATAAGACACATATATATTGGGTTGTTCGATAATTAATGTCGTTTTTTTTTTTCTCATAGATGGCTTGAACTGCATATTTCATGTAGTAGTGATTGCGTGGCTTACATTATTATATACTATTTTAAAGATTACATTTTAGACTATCCTTAGTCAAAGACTGAGCGTCATTAGTAAAAACAAATTGGTTAAAAATTAAGTTGAAAATGAAAATCAAAGAGAGCATTATCGGCATAAAACATCGAAAATAAAACTATAAAATAGTTTTATTTTCGAAAGGGCAAAAATGCGGTGTAAGCTCGGAAGAAATTGTGTTAAGTTTATGGTGAGGACTGCCTTACTGAACGCCAGTGTCAGCGTTGGTTTGCTCGCTTTCGCTCTGGAGATTTTAATGTGCAAGATGCACCACATACTGGTCGTCCAACCACTACTGATGACAACAAAATAAAGGCGTTAATCGAAATTAACCGGCGTATGACAACTCGAGAGATAACAGAGAAGCTCAACATATCAAATTCAACCGTTTATTGCACTTACAACAGCTTAATTATGTAAACAAACTGGATGTTTCGGTTCCTCATAAACTAAAGGGAATCCACCTCACCAAACGCATTAACATATGCGACTTTTTGCTGAATCGTAACCAAAACGACCCATTTCTAAAAAGAATCATAACGGGTGATAAAAATGGATTGTTTATGATAATATAGTCCGAAAACGACCATGGACCAAGCAAAATGAGCCCCCATAATCGACATCCAAAGCCAATATTCACCAAAAAAAGATTATGCTTTCTGTGTGGTGGGATTACAAGGGTATAGTCTACTTTGAGCTGCTTCCACAAAACCAAACTATTGATTCAAATGTCTATCGTCAACTATGTAAATTGAATGAAGAAATCAAGAAAAAACGCCCTGGACTGGCCAGTCGCAAAGGCGTGATTTTCCATCACGATAAAGCCAAACTCCACACCTCTTTGATAACCCGTCAAAAATTAACAGAGCTCAATTGGGAATTGTTGCCACATCCACCCTATAGTCCTGACTTAGCACCATCAGATTACCATTTGAATCGCTCCCTTCAAAACCATTTGAATGGTAAAACTTTCGATTCCGATCATGCTGTTAAAAATGAGTTGCACCAGTTCTTCGCTTTTAAAAACCAGGGCTTCTTCGAAAGTGGAATTTTTCAACTTACTGAAAGATGGCAAAAGGTCATCCAACAAAATGGTCAATATATCATTGATTAACGTTTGTTGTTAATATAAGTAACCCAATAAATTCACGCCTTCTACTCATGAGGGTAAGCAAAAGCAACAAAACGCCACCTGTTACGACCCTTATCTACATACTTCTTATCATAAATCTGAAGGCCAGGTCTCGTAAATGAAAATGTTCAATTTCTAGTGGCAGTCTCATCTCGCCGATACTCAAATGTCAAAGATTTGTCAAAAATGTATGGAAACTCGAGGTGTTTTTGACAGATTGAGACTGAGATCAAGTTCATAAACAAAATACATTTGTGTCGAAATATTTGCACAGTAAGTGCATACACAAAAAGAAGCAACGTAACCAATAATATTAAAATATTGGATCGGAAGGCCAATTCTCGTAAATAATAACGTTCAAAATCTAGTGGCAGTTTCATCTCGCCAACAATCAAATGTCAAAGATTTGTCATAAATGTAGAGAGACTCGAAGTGTTTTTGACTGATTGAGACTGAGATCGGAAGACCAATTCTAGTAAATAATAACGTTCAAAATCTAGTTGCAGTCTCATCTAATCGACAATCAAATGTCAAAGATTTGTCAAAAATTTGTGAAACTCGAGGTGTTTTTGACAGATTCAGACTGAGATCAGAAGGCCAATTCTCTTTATTCATAACGTTCAAAATCTCGTCGCAGTTTCATCTAATTTACAATCAAATGTCAAAGATTTGTCAAAAAAATTCTGAAACTCAGCTCGACTTTCAGAGACTTTTGACTGATTAAGACTGAGATCGGAAGGCCAATCTTCGTAACTGAAAACGATCAAAGTCTAGTTGCAATCTCATCTCGACGACTATCAAATGTCAAAACTTGTCAAAAATGTATGGAAACTCGAGGTGTTTTTGACAGATTGAGAATGTGATTGGAATGCCAATTCACGTAGGTAATTCATAACGTTTAAAATCAGTCGCAGTCTCATCCCGGCGACAATCGTATGTCATAAACTTGTCAAAAATGTGTGGAAACTCGAGGTGTTTTTGACAGATTGAAACTAAGATCAGACTGCGAACGTTCTTAAAATTACGAGAAATGTCAGTCTGGTCATACACGCAGGTCGGTTACGAGTACCACGCACATAAACACTCTGAATCTATATATATAAAAGCGAAATCTCAAAAAATATAAATAAATAAATATAAATATCTTAGGACAACCAACACATCGCTGTCTGATCCCAAACTAGGCAGAGCCTGTACTATGGTAACCAGACAACTGATAAACGTACTTATTTTGTTTATTTTTAAATACATACATATTATAGATAAATTACACCCAGAAATTTCTGGACTTACGATGAAATTTAGCACAGAAGTAGATCATGAGTAACATACGTTAGCTAAGAAAGGATTTTAAGAAACTCCTCCCGTAAAGGAGTGAAATGGGGGGTAGAAGTTTGTATGAAAGTCCGTCAGATTTGACAGCCAGGGGATGAAAATGTGTGGGAAGTCTTTCTGTATTGAAGTAAACGCCATTTTTATTATTCAGGCATATGATTGGAAACGAACGCAACAAAATTTCCGACATCCACGTGGGCGAAGCCACGCGCAAAAGCTAGTAATCTATAAAACTCCCAGTAAATTGTAAAAACATTATTTTACTCTAACGAATAATTATTCAGTCATCACTCAATCTCATGGCTTTGGGGCTTTGGGGGATTATTCGTTTCCAAGGGTTGTCACCGCCCCGATCAATCTTAATTTAATGATAATACTTTTCACAAATAATGATTGATGACACAACCCTGACTTTGATTTAGGTGGTGTTTATCATTGAATTGTTAATTTTTTTTTGTGTTTGTATCTCATAACCTCATATTTTAATCATATTCTAAGCAGGATGGCAGGTACATAGAGGTGTACCCTGTTACCATGCATTTAGTAAATGATTTTGAACCCCTTGCCTTAGGCGCGAGATTCCGGGCGGCGAGCAATGGGTAGCTCGCCGCCCGGTAAGGAGCCCGCCAGGCTCGGGTCGACGGCACGTAGTGTTCCACCCGCGCCTCAAAGAGATGTCAGCAATACTGAAGGGGTCCGCTAGGACCGATGCCTGCCAGGGTCGCGAGATTGTTCAAACGAGATACCGTGGCCCTGGCATATGGGTAACTAAAGGAACACGTGTGGGTTTTAGTCAGTAAAAGTCTGACAAGCCCTCCCGCTTCAACCAGGAGTGGGAGACGTCATTTGACGATTTCCCACCCACAAAAAAAAAGGTGAACCCCTTGCATTGATTTTTTTGACAGTTATAAATGATTGAACGACTCAGTAGCACTCATGTAGGCTGTTACATTGATGACGAATGTGTTATCAATATTAGTTATGCAGATGACATGGTGCTGCTGAGCCCCATAATCAGCGGATTAAGGAATTTGTTGTCTCAGTGTAAAGCTTTTGTGATGTCGCACGGACTTAAATACAACTCCAAAAAGAGTGAACTCCTGGCGTTTAGAGAAGGTGTATATATAAGGTGTTTCTATTCATACACGAAATATTTTAAGAGGTACACCTGTAGGTGGTAAAGAAGCTATAGAAGCAAAAAGAACATTTTTATCTAAGTGTTTTTTAATTTTCGTAATTATTAAAATTTTAAATCTGCTTGAGACGTTTTGCATAAAACCTTTACTCCAGCGACCGGACGGTACGAGCATGGCCGCGGTGTCTCGGGCCGTAAAAAATAAGAAGGAGCCAGTATTTCTTGTGCGTCAAATAATTTGTAAATATTACATTTTGAAAAAAATACATTTAGAAATTTTTTTTTTCGTTGCTGTAGCTTTTTTACCACCTACAGGTGCACCTCTTAAAATATAATATTTCGTGTATGAATAGATACACCTTATATACATACATACACAAACTCACGCTTTTTTCTCATGGGAGAAACTAGGGAACGCCACCTACTACGATCCTTACATATTTCTTTTACCTCGTTCAGGTTCACACATCTGGTCCTACACACACGCCGGTTGCGAGTACTACGCAACTGACCTTTCTTAAGAACATCACCAATAAGGTCACTATATGTCCTCTTAGGGCATCCGCTCCCGGCGTTCTCACTCACATCTGCCTTGTAAATACCTTTTGTAAGCCATCCTTCAGTCATCCTCTCAACGTGACCAAACCATCTAAGCATACTCTTTTAAATTTTGGTCACTATATCTACTTTTAAACCGTACTGTTGTTTTATCACATCATTCCTCAGCCTATCATTCATCTATCCCGCATATGTTCTTCCTGCCATGTTTAATGGTACAGCCTTAAAAGTGGTGGACAGTGGCCTTACTTTTACCTGAATTAAATCTAGATGCCCCGTCTAGATGTAAGCCGGCTAAAGATAACTTAATACAATATCTACATAATAAAAATAGTGGGTTGCAGCTGAAAATCAGCGTCAGGTGGCACACCTTCCTGCCAGGGTCGCGAGATTCGTTCCAAGAGTTACCGTGGCCCTGGCATATAGGCTACTGAAGGAACACGGATGGGTTTTAGTCAGTAAATCTGACACGCCCTCCCACTGGGCCAGGAGCGGGAGAAGTCATTTGATGATTTCCCATCCAAAAAAAAGGTGGCAAATCTTGTGAAATGTACTCTTTTCTGACGTCATAGATGTTTGTGATTTTATTTTTAGGGTCTGCTTTTTACATATCTATATCAATAGCCTGTGTTGGAAATTCAATAAATAAATGTAATGAGACATACAAATTATACATTAAAGTCGGTTTTCGTGTCTGTCTACTTAAGTTAGCGCGTTGTTCTTTTAAAGTACGCAATGGATCTTGATGCGGTTTTCACCATCATGTAAACAATTTATTCTGTAAGGTAAAAGTGTATTACGTTCAAATTATACTTTATATTATTTCAAATACATTGCCGTGCCTTCGAATCGCAAATACTCTGAAATGGCTCAACTGATTAGTGTATTTTCTGTGTTTTTTCACTCGCCGCAGCGTCGCTTTAAGTAAAATAAAAATTAGCAAAAACCTAGGTTTTTACTCATTATTACCTACCCTAGTTTCTTATAGTTTGCATTTTCTGGGCTTGTTATATTTTTCTTTCATTCTTTCAAAGAAACAGACGTAAAATCGAAAATTGCATTTATTATTAGAATGTTGTATGAATTATTCAAATTTGGATTAGATACCGTCTTGCTATAACAATAAGTTTGATGGTTTAATCTTGTCGTAAAAGCCATGCGAATCAGGGAGGGTATCAATCAATCAACTCAGCCTATAGTAGTCCACTGCTGGACATAGGCCTCTCCCATACTGCGCCACAACATCCTGTCCTCCGCCTTCCGCATCCAGTCTGTCCCAGCCACCTTTTTGAGGTCGTCGGTCCATCTAGCTGGGGGTCCTACACTACGTTTGCCGATACGCGGTCTCCACTCCAGGACTCGTCTGCTTTATCTGCCATCGGTCCTTCGACAGACATGGCTAGCTCACTGCCACTTTAGCCTACTTACTCTGCAAGTTATGTCGGTAACTCCAGTTCTTTTCCGGATAACTTCATTCCTGATTTTATCCTTCAAAGAAATTCCGAGCATAGCCCGCTCCATAGCCCGCTGAACGACCTTAAATTTGTGGACTAGCCCCACTGTCAGTGTCCACGTTTCGGCACCGTATGTCATGACGGTAACGGTATGTCATAACGCACTGGTTGAAAACCAGTGCGTTATGCTATTATCAAACATTGCGGTATCGGCAACGAGAAGACTTGACGAAGTTTTCCAAACGCTGCCCAACTCAACTGGATCCTCCTGTCGGCTTCTTTCTCGAAGTTGTGTATACCAAGCTGGATGGATTGCCCTAAGAAGACATACTCCAACCTCGAGAAGCGACCCTTCCATGCGGATTGGACTCGGCAAGACATGCGAATTGTACATGACTTTCGTCTTGTCCAAGTTCATGCCGAGGCCTACCCGCCGAGAGGCACCATTTAGGCTATGCAGCATCTGGTCTAACTGTCCCAGCGTCACTGCCATTATGACGATGTCGTCGGCAAAACGAAGGTGTGAGATGTACTCGCCGTTTACGTTGATCCCCTGTCCAGTCCAGTCCAGTGTCTTAAATACGTCCTCCAGCGCATTGATGAACAGTTTCGGGGATATCACATCCCCTTGTCTTACCTCCTTGAGCAGTTGGATTGGGCCGGTTTTCGTATCCTGGATCTGGACAGTTATCGTTGCAGCGTCATACAAGCACCTTATCACCTCGATATATCTCCAGTCAATTCGACATCGTTGCACAGAGGCCAGAACTGCCCAAATTTCGATGGAGTCGAAGGCTTTCTCGTAGTCCACAAATGCCATACACAGCGGCTGATTGTACTCCTCGGTCTTCTGTACAACTTGGCGAATAGTATGGATGTGGTCTACGGTGCTGAAGCCTTTTCGAAAACCGGCTTGTTCTGGTGGCTGGAACTCGTCAAGTCTCCTGGCGAGACGGTTTGTGACGACCCTAGAAAACAGCTTGTACACGTGGCTCAGGAGTGAGATGGGTCTATAATTCTTCAGCAAGGTTTTGTCACCTTTTTTGAAGAACAGAACCACCACACCCCTGCTCCACGCTTCAGGTGTTGTACCCTCTAAGATGACGGAGGTGAAGAGACTTGCGAGCTCTCTCAGGAGCGTGCCCCTCCCGCTTTAAGGAGCTCTGTTGTTATTCATCCCCAGGTGCCTTATTGTCTTAAGCTGCTCGATAGCCGCCCTAATCTCGCACTGGTCGACATCTGGGATGTCCTCCGTGTAGTGGCGCGTTAGTTCAGCTCGATGGTCATCTTCACTATGTCCAAGTGGTTTCACCGTCCGCGTTGAGCAAAGGTGCCCGTAGAAGTTCTCAACTTCCTCGAGTATCTCGGACTTCGAAGTCATGATTCTGCCATCCGCAGTTCTTAGTTTCATCAGATGGGACCTCCCTAATTGCTGAGCGAACACTTTTGACCCTCGGTTCTGCTCAATCGTAACCTTAATGTGACGGGTAACGGGTGTTGGAGCACCGAAGGTCACGTCGTATCAGCTTTCTAATTTTTAGGTTTAAGGTCCTCTTATCTGACGAAGATGGCTGCGTGGATGGCGACTCTCGTCTTTCCTTCATAAGTCCGAGAGTTTCCGAGGAAAGTTTCGACACCTTACTTTTTCGCTGCGACGGGAATAGTTTGCGGTATACGTCGCATAGCGCTTTGACCACCTCATCGGCTCTCTCGTCGACAGTGCCTGTGGTTTCCAGCAGGGCGAATCGATTTTGAAGTTCCAGTTGGAACTTTTCGGATCCCAAAGCGGCTTGAGGCTGCGTAGGTTGGAGGGTAGGCCTCATCATGCGGATTGTCCTAGCACGAAAATTTATATTTAGAGTGCCTAGTACAAGTCTGTGATCGCTTCCGGTATTAAACCTGCTGATCACGGAGACATCTCTAAATATGTGCTTTTTATCCGTCATGATGAAGTCTATCTCGTTCCTCGTCACGTTATCAGGGCTCTGCCAGGTCCACTTTCTCTGGGGTTTCTTTTTAAAGAACGAGTTTATCATGAAAAGCCCCTGCGACTCTAGGAAGTTGACCAGCATTTGCTCCCTGTGATTCCTGCGCCCCAAACCGAATGGTCTGACTTTCAATTCGCCGCGTTCTTTTACTCCCACCTTGGCATTGAAGTCCCCCATAACCATGTTGTAGTGGGCCTTTGTTGCACTGTGTATTGTCTCGTCAGAGTATATCGAGGTCGGCGCATATACCTGTATCACTTTCAAGTAGTACCTATCAGTGAGTTTCAGTACAAGGTACGCTATCCGTGTCGCCACACTACTGATTTCTACAACGCTGCACAACGCTGCTAGTGAGTTCCTTGTTGACCAGAAAGCCGACACCACCTTGGGAGAGCTGATCACCTTCGCGGAAGTAGAATAGGTGGCCTGACTTCAAGGTTATCGTATCCTCCCCCTGTCTTCGGATTTCCGATAACCCCAGTATGTGCCAGTTAATGCGACCTAACTATACTTCAAGTTCGGCAAGGTGATGGTTCAACCTCATCGAACGTACATTATACGTAGCCAGATGTAGTCGTCGTTGGTAGCCTGCCGTAACCCGGGGATTCTTCGCACCCCCCGTCCCGCCGTTACCGTGACCGATACCTTGACCAGGAATAGCGGGACCACCGGGAACTGGGGGCCGTTTTTGGCACTTTAATCATGTGGAGGTTTAATGCCCGTAGTCACCACGCTGGGCAAGCGGGTTGGTGACCTCAGAGCCATTCCTTTCGCAGCGATGACGCTGCTGCCCGTCATCGCTCTGGAGACTTTAGGTTGGCTTGTTGGATGGTTATACCGCCATCAGTCGGTCGCCAGCGCTTCGTCTGTCAGTGGCAGGGTGTACCGCGTGCAGGTGAGGTTGACATTTGGGGATTCCGTTGTTATGTGCTCCCCTTACACCCCAGAGGGTAACTAGTTTTTAATAAAGACAAGTTTAAAAGTGACCTCTCCAGTAAAAACTTTCCAACTTACTTTGCAATGTTCTCAATTACTGCACATAACTAGACCTTTTCAAAAGTTGGACAAAATAACTTTAACCCATTATAGTGATCTTTGAACTAAGTTGAAAAAAGTTTTCAGCTCTTTCAGTTGTCCACTGAATTGAAATATTACAATCGACCATTGCAACTGGATTTTTAGAATTATGAACATGATAGTGTACCATTCTTAAACATGGAGGTTGTCAAATTATTAAGAATTTAAATAATACTGTCAAGGCTGAAGATGCGTACTTATTTAAATGAAGAGATAATTTTCAAGCTCTCATGTAAACAAAGTAGTCTATAATCGTTCACATCACTTGAATAAGTGATAATGTTGACCCGTGTGCCTAAATAACGCCCTTTCAGTGTACTTAAATATACTCTGAACTTAAATATTTAAATGCCTGCCTGTAGCGGGGCGGAGACAATGGCCTACAGATTGCTAGATACGGTAGCGTACTACGGCTACGCTGACGCGTACTATCCTTTTCTCACAACGAACATGCGGGTTTGGTTTGAAAGTAAGCGTGAAAGAGATAGCAGTAAAGTGTCATCCCTATTTTTCTTGCCTCATCCACGCTTGTGTATGTTGGTGGTGTACACCTGCTTTCCCGAGACTGCTCGGCGCCTCGCTTTCCTAGACATCGTCAGTCGCGCTTTCCGCGCTGCGACAGACACACGTTCCTTCTGTGTTGGTCGCAACGAAAAACGGTGCGATATAAAAATCTACAAATCTTTAATGAAAATCTATCTTAAACTTTCTATTTCGTAATAAGTTATGCCTTAAAAGTGATTTTCGTGTATACTATGCCTTTTCTAAATATTTTGTGTGGTGTGTGTGTTTTTTCGTTCTTCGTAAAACTGACCTGGTTTTTATTTTGATAACTCTTGCACAATTTTTGCTGTGCTGTGCTGAGTAGCAGAAATTTCGATGTAAGTACTTAATATAAAACTGTACTTACTTTCTTATTATACAGGGGATGTATTGTTTTTGGGTGTTTAATTCAGGTTTGCGACGTATTCGGCGTTTGTATCGACGGACCAAACATCACGATGGTCACATTAAATATTGATAATATCAAGTAAATTGAATTGTATCATTTCTTGGTTGATTTATTTATCGTAGTTTGTGTTGTAAATATTAATACTTTTTATTGTCTTTTAAATTAATCGTTTTTGGACTTGATTTTTGAGCGTGAAAAACGATGTAGTTACTTAACCAGAAAATATAAGTACAATCGACAAGTTACATTTCGCACAGTTCAATTCTGTAATTAATCCTGTAAAAAAATATAATTTTGTATTTCAAAATATTTCAAAGTACTTACTAGCGTAATTTTACACGGTAAAACCATTATCTGTAACTCCAACCCAACTCAAGTTACGGACTTAATAGAAAGTTTGTAAAGTAAATGAAAAAGAATGCTAACACTTAGTACCTACACTACACTACGAAAGAGAGCCGAGTGTTCTCTTTCCTCACAATTTATGTCAGTACCCACAGCGACAAATGAAAAATACAAAAGGTACCTACTGTAATAATGAAAATGTAAGGAAAAATGCAAAAGGTACCTACTTTAATAATGAAAATGTAGGACACTAGACTTGGGACCTGCATAGACTACACTCCTTATGATTATTTTTATATTCCAAACTGGGACAAAGTCTTATCAGGTTCCTAAATAAACAAAAAAGTGAAATGAAAAATATCCTAGACAAACAAAGTATGTAAACGAAATCGTAGTGATTTCGTTTACATACTTTGTTTTTTGCCCAAATTTAAATAGGCAGTTTTTCGGCTTTGTGAATTTCATTACAGGCAAAAAATTACGTAGTAAATATAGGCGCCTACTAACGTAAGAATTTAAGTATGTTCTCGGAAAAATACGCGGCTTCACTGGAAATCTCGGATGTGGTGTAAAAGACCAATTTATTTGTTACCTAAACTTACTCGGAAACCAAAAAGAGGTTTGAAGGTAGAAATTTGTACCCACAGCTTTTCCCGATTAACAAAAATAATTAGTCATAAGAAACTTTCTAATTAAACATAAATCAAAGCTTTATTGTGATTTAAATGTAGCCGAAGTCATAAAATGTTACAATTTTACAAATAAAGCCAGTAATTAATGTATTAGAAATCATAAAATACAAACGTGCCTCATATTAATTTGAAAATGGAACGTAAACACGTTCGCGTAACGTATGGTTCAACGATTGTCAATTCAATTAGTAGAATTCAATTTGGAATTAGTGTTCGGGAATTATTAATGTAAATTATAATTTAACTAACTCTGGTGTTTGAAACTTTGGACAGTTTGTTCCAAATTTGTTTGAAACCTTTCATCAGCGTTGGAGTACGGTAGGCAAAGTTGTATTATCAAAAAACAAAGGAGTTAAGTATTTGACTTCGTCATCTGCGAAATTTTGAATTGATACGTCAATGCAAAAAGATTTACACAGTCGTATGATTTCAACTATGTGCGTAGTCTACAAATACATTTTTATGTTGCCACTGGCTGATCTGTGAGACATCAAACAAATATTTACAAAAACCCCATAGAAAAATGGATGTTCAACTGTTTCCAAATTTGATATTTTCCGGGAAACTTTTCCAATTTTTCTCTTCATTTGATGTTAATATTTTTTTTGTATTATGTTCTAGTAGGCTCACGTTTTTCTTAATTTTTCTAGTCATGCACAGCATTTCATTTTTAATAGGTATCTATATATTATAGATGATTGATTGGGGTCATTCTAATCGAAATTAATAAAATTAATAGGTAGTCCAACTAAATGAAGCCTGCATTAATGACCAATTTGAAAAATAGGCCTCATAATATGTCTACTACCTTTTCAGGAACAACGCCGTCACCGCCCCATTTGTATGAATACTCAAACCTAAACTTGAAAGTATTTATTACAATTAAACCAATTACACGCTGTCAAGGAGTCTGTCAATCAGAAAAATGAAGCCATTTATTTATTCCAAAGCGTAGTAGGTACATATAGAAAAAAACGGGCAAGAAACTTTAGGGACACTCTTTTAAATCAAAATGTTGCGTATATCATTCAAATTGAAACTGAACATGTGAGAACGATGTAGAAAGACGTGCACGATAAAAGCGTCCATAGTAAACAATAAAAAAAAACTTATTAAAACTTCTTTGTGAACGAAGAGCAAAAAACTGAAAGCCGCTTAATCCACACTATGGAAACCTTCTACAACAAAGGGAGACTTCTAAATAAAAATTAAGTTTTAAAGTAGATTCGACGCGGAAGAGAGTTTGAAAAATTTAACTTTTTCATTGTGATATTTACCCCACTCTAATTCGTACGTCATTATCTATATATTAATACGTGAAGCGAAAACTTTGGATCCCTTTTAACGAAAATTGGGCGGACGGAGGAGTATGAAATTTCGCACACTTATAGTTTATACAGAGAAGAAGTGACGAATGCTAATATTTTTTTTAAATTATGCGTTAAAATACATTATTTTCAATAAATAACACGTTACACACACTACTGTTCATTACCGTGTATCTAATACGCACATGCATAAATATTCCTTTTTTTTTGGTCCAAATCTGTCTTTATTATTTTGTGCAGTGTTACCAACACCCAGAAATATTTACCCCTAAAGCTTAAGTTAAAAACTACTAAAATTGCCGCAATGACTAAAAAAATCCGCTAAAAAATTATAATGAAAATAACCAACCAATGTTCAGTAATCATAGACCGGCACACAGTAGTAATATTTGTCTATATTTATTACGCGACATTTGTTAATCATTCACTCTGCATTCTTAGTATCGAGGAACCGTACTAGAAGTCGCTAATACTGTTATTGTAATCAAAAACACAATGAGATGGCAAAAATCCCTAAGAATACCCCTAAAAATGGAACGCCCCTAAAAAAATCTCAATCCTCTTATTTACCCCCTAAATTTGGGAAAACCCCTAAGTTGGTAAGCCTGATTTTGTGTCTGTCTTACTGAATGTCAAGTATAACCATAGGTAATAAATTAATTTTATAGATATATAACCTATTTCATTTTTAAAATCTATGATCATATCATAGAATATTAGTTTTTAATATTATTTGTATTAGCGACGATGGGAATTTAGTTTAGATTTTTAAGAAATATTTTTTGTGGTTTTATGGGGAGTGTCAAGTATGGCATTAGTAAGTTTGCCATACAAAACTTAGTGTCGTGTGCAAACTGTAGAGGTTGTATGCCTCACGATTGTACAGGCTGTTTATAATTATGACATTTGGAACCGTCATAATTAATTAAAAATAATAGGGAAAATTCCATAAAAACAGAACAAACTGTGATAATTCATTCCATATTGTTCCATATCCAGCAGTTAAGAAGTATTAGGAAAATAAAAAAGAGAGTCCTGAAGAAGTATTCTTTACTCATTACACCTACGTCCTGGTCCTGGTCATCACCATCCCGCCAGCAAACCCTCTCCACAGTAGTACAGCGTCAACAATTTCTCTATAGTGTTACTGAATGTCAAATATAACCATATTATTTTTTTATATTTATTATTAAGTATCTATATTTTTTCATTTAATAATTTATTTCTATTCAAATGAAGTACGGTCGAATTTCGACCAATGGGCGATCACTAGTTATAATAGTTATGCAAAGAACAGTGATAGGAAGTGTAACCGTAATTATAACATCATCAACATACTTACAATAGACATAACAGACAGTCCTTTAAGCAGGGCTTGCATAGACGCTGAAGAAACCGTTGCGCATATACATACTTTTCGAATGCACAAGCGTCGCCAAGATTGGGGCAGAAACACTCGGGGCACCCAGAACTTACACGAACGTTCTCAACAGACCAGTATATAGTCAACTTCTGGAAGGAGGCGGACTGGTTGGAATAATCACTGACGACCGCCATGGGTCTCACCCCAATGGTCCCCCTTTTTTTTTTTTTTTCAGGATGGGAAGTCATCAAATGACTTCTCCCGCTCTGGGCGGAGCGGGAGGGCGTGTCAGACTTTTACTGACTAAAACCCACCCGTGTTCCATCAGTTGCCCATGTGCCAGGGTCACGGTATCTCTTTCGAACAATCACGCGACCCCGGCAGGCCAATGGTCCCCTTGAAGGCCGAAATGCGAATACCAAACCCAGTGATATAAAACATACTTAAGCATAATCCACTAGGATTAAATACGTATTAAGCTTACTCTAAAAATACTCAATCTAAGTTAAAAACATTAATATAGCTTGCTATACCAAATGAAACCAGGAAAAAACCCAATGAATGCACAATCTTCCCGTTTTTTTTTTATTGGATAAAAAACGAATTGCGTTACAAATAGAGACGTAAATTACGATGTTTCCTAAATGTAATGTAGGTCCTCAATGTTTACTTTTCGATTCATCTTCAGATAGGGTCTAGACGTATAGAACCCTTCAAAGTATTTGACGTAGGTTTGTTGGCAGATTGGTCCTAGAGTTGGTTTGTTTGCTAAAGGACCAAGGACCAAGGCCATCCTTGGTCTTAGAAATTTCTGCTTTGCGAGATTTTATCGTCATTCACAGTATAAAACGGATAAAATGACCTTATTGGTTATGTTCAACAGTAAGATCTAATGCGTAGTACTCGCAACCGGCGTGCGTGTTATGTCCGGAAAGCCAATTCTGGTAATTAAAAAGGTTCAAAATCTAGTCGCAGTATCATCTCGACGACAATCAAATGTCAAATACTGGTCAAAAATGTACGGAAAAACGAAGTATTTTTGAGACTGAGATCAGAAAGTGAACGTTCTTATAATTACCAGAATTGCCCCTCAGATGTATTAACGTAAAGGAAAAAAATATATGGAAGGGTCGTAGCAGGTGGTGTTTTGTAGTTTCTATCTACTCCTGGGATGAGGGCCTCTGTTTATGTATGTGTGGATGCTAAAACTACATATAATATAGGTGTTCTTAATAAACTAAACGTATTTCACTGTTTCTTGTCGTATCTTGTCTCTAAGGACTTACATCTTCTATCTGTCATGACACGTAGGAAATGTTTTTTTTTTCTACGACCTTTATATTTGTATTTGGAATAGAGCATAATTTATCTGTGGTACATCTTTTGCAAGTATTTACCTCCTCTGTAAAAGTTATTAACGCCTACATTACTTTGCCAAATTGAAATACAGCTATTTACTTTAACCCATCTCACATACCGAAACCTATTTACTAAATTACCAAAACGCAAAATAATTACATCAAACGCGGCCATTGCGAACAGCTACTAAAAACTCCTTTGTTGTTTAACCTTTAATGTTTTGATTAAATAACCCATAGGGCTCCCGGCGATAGCTGTGTTCGCTTGTAATTTTGAATTTGGAATATGAAACAAAAACTAAAACCAAAGTAATTTCTAACGTTAACATGAAAATTCATCAAAAAACGTAACGTTATTTATGTATGAGTTGCGTTTGAAACTCTAAATTAAATAACTGAAGTTTTGGTCGCGTTGAAGGTAACTGAAATAACCTTATGTGGTGATATATTTTTTGTGGGCTTTTTAGTCCGGGAAAGGACGCTCAAGAAGGACTTACAGCAAACAATGGTCTTTTTCCGACCCTTTTTCGTGGTGTTCTTCAGAATGGTGCGGTGCGTAGTACTCCCAACTGGCGTGCGTGTATGATCAGAGGGATAACTCGCTTAATTAAAAACTTTCGAAATCTAGTTGCAGTCTGACCGCAGCGACAATCAAATGTCAAACACTTGTCAAAAATATATGGAATCTTGAGGTATTTTTGACACATTGAGACTGATATCAGAAAGTGAACGTTCTTATAATTACCAGAATTGTCCCTCTGATGTATGAACGCTAAAAAGGAGTATGTTAGGATCTTGCAGGTGGCGTTCTCTAATTTCTGCCTAGTCTAAAAAGTAAAAAGGTATTTATCTACTTACAGTTTTACTTCTATTTTTAAATTTGCATTGCTCTGTGAAAAAGAAAATCATGATGTGAGGATTACACTTTGATAGACCTCACAAATAATTATATCTCTCTCTAAATTAAACATATTATTTCGAGCAAGTTGTACTTTTCATATCAAACATGGACATTTCGACGTCAACGACGGCGTGTTCGAGTCCGTGGGTAACTTTAATAACCACGTCGCGTTGCGTCGGGACAAATATTTATGTGTCTCCTGGGAGTTATGAACCGAGTGTGCTGTCGTACGGCTGTGCATATTAGTAAACGTTTGTACATTTAAACTTAAATGTAGTAATAGTGTGGGTAGTTTAAGCAATACGGGTCTAAGAATCGTAGCAAGTGGCATTCTGTAGTTGCTACCTCCGTATCTTCATGGGAAACGCATACATACATATATTTATTAGGGAATTATTGTTATTTACTATCACGTATCCGTGTGATGACGAACGAAAGGAATAGCAACACCCCATTTCCTCCCGTGGGTGTAATAAAAGGAGACTAAGGGACTTACTAGGGAATGGGCAGCAGCGTTCTCTATGCATTTTACTACCATACTGCGATCGCCAACCAGCCTGCCAAGCGTGGCGATTATGGCAAAGCCTCCCCCGAATAAAGGGAGGTCTATGTCCAGCAGTGGAGGTCTTATGGCTGAAATGATGAATAACTATCACATAGATTGACTGGAACGCCCAATTAATCTGTATGGATTAATGGTTAGTGACCCTGACTGCTAAGACAGAGGTCGTGGGTTCGATTCCCACCCAGGACAAATCTTTGTGTGATGAGCACAATAATTATTTGTTCTGTATCTGGGTGTAATTTATCCACACTATCCACACTTCCACACTATCCACATCCACACTAATCCACACTATCCACACTTCCATCCACACTAATATTATAAATGCAAAAGTAACTCTGTCTGTCTGTCTGTCTTGCTTTCCTGCGAAAACTACTGAACCGATTTAAATGAAATTTGGTACACAGATAGTTTAGAGCCTGAGAAAGGACATAGGCTACTTTTTATCCCGGTAGTATGTTCCCGCGGGATAATTTCCGACCTCCACGCGGGCGAAGCCGCTGGCAATAGCTAGTCTATAATATGTATGTATTTAGAAATGTATAACTATATTTATCAGTTATCTGGTTGCCATAGTACAGGCTCTGCTTAGTTTGGGATTAGATTACGGTGTGTTGGTTCTCCTAAGATATTATTATTATTCTTCAGAATTTCAGACAAGCACTGTATTTCCAACGCACTGTTTTCCGCCGAGAGTAGAAAATCGAACAGTGTGGTTTTTCGACGTGGTGGGTGCACTCTGTTTGATTCTCAATGCTAACATTAACACTCAGAGTCGAAAATCGAGTGCAGTATAAAATCCCGCGATAAAATCACGTTCGTACGTTCGTTCTAAATCTGTTCACTTCTAAAATGGAAGCGTGAGCTTATAAAAAGGGTTTTCAATCTACTCACGTTGAAAAGGGTAGAATGACGAACAGATCCGTCTCTTCGCAACACATTACCATTAACTTAAGAGGTAAAGTTCAGGAATATTTTCAGGATTTTCTATGTATGTATTTGTATGTAATAAAGCTTAAGGTGTTTTTTGTTTGACCGCGATAATCGATGAAACTACTGTAGAATTAAATAAAAATCTTTTTGCATTTGGTAGCCCGATTGTGAGGAAGACACGCTGGACCCTTAGAGGTTGAGCAAAAAGAAAAAAAAAATCAAAAGAACACTAAGTGAAAAGGAGAGAAGAGCTCGGGAGAGCCAAGAAATTTCACGCAGGAGGAGTCGGGGGCAGAAGCTAGTCGAACAAAATCTTTTTCGAATTAATGGCCTATTTGTTTCCACGGCGGTCTGCGAATGACAGTTACAAGAATAGTCTTTTTTTTAATTTAAGCCTCGCTTTAGTAAAGTATTGGATTTATTTTAATAAATTGTCGGTGATTAATTCTTGTTGGGTCGGTTAGATTTTCTATGCTTCTTAAATATTTTTGCAAAAACACACACATACATGACATCAAGCCTTGTTTCTCAGAAGGGTTGGGCAGAGGTATACCTACAGTACACCCATATTTCGCCTGTTATGTTTTTTTCAAGTCCCATGTAATTGGGAGGCAAGCCTATTGTCATCAACCGAACACAAATCCAGAGTTCGAACTGTTACTGGTAAAGTACACATGAAAAAACCCAATAACACTTTGCCCGACCTGGGAATCGAACCCAAAAACTCATGCTCAGAACTAACACATGCGACTACTAAACCAACGAGGCAGGGCGAGGGTATTTTTATAATATTAAAGTAAAAATACTGTTACAATAATATTGAAACAACTTTTTAATCGCATTATTATTTTAACAAACTGTATGGAGAGTCGGAAACCTTTGTACATTACAAACCGCAAAATATAAGTTAACAAAAATATTCTACGAAGCGACATCACCTTTTTGGTCCTTTATTAAAACTCAACCAACATTCTAGACGTAATTACTATAGCCATACTTAGCAAATGAATTCCATTTTCGAACTTATGTAACTTCTCTCCTAGTTGCCAGCGTGTTATCTGCAAGGGAAATGAGTTACTTAACGAAGCAGATAGGTAATGAGCCGGTATCCTACCATTTCGGTCCGCTGACGACCTGTGGGACGAAGAAGGGGTTTCTATATTGGTCCTTCGTGGCGCGGCGCGGGTTGAAATGTGCTGGGACAAATCTATACAATCTATATCTATACGAATATTATAAAGCTGAAGAGTTTGTGTGTTTGTATGTTTGTTTGTTTGGTTGAACGCGCTAATCTCAAGAACTACTGGTCCGAATTGAAAAAATATTTTAGTGCTGGGTAGCCTATTTATTGAGAAAGGCTATAAGTTATAAAACATCACGCTACAATTAAAAGGAGCGGAGCAGCAACGAAAAATGGACGGAAACTGGCAGGCAAATCGATGCAGGCAAAAAATTGACGCAGACGAAGTCGCGGGCAGAAGCTAGTATTTGTATAACGCTATTACCTATTTTACTTTACAAGCGCTACTGCCGTGCATAAGTTTCTGGATTCGATTCTCGACAAAATGTAATTCTATCTGGATTTTCTTAGTAGCAGCCCGGAGTTTGAATTTATGCCCAGTTCATGGCAATAGGGTCGCCCCTTATTACATGGCATTTAAACATAACTGGCGAAATGTGGGTTTTCTATAGGTTTACCTCTGACCAACTGTTCGGGGAAACATAGCGTGACGCACGCGTAACATGACCACCATAGAAACGAGTTTTGTCGACGGAAGAATAGACAAAATGGCACGGCGATATTAAAACTGAAGAGAGGGAATATTTCTATTCTTCAGTCGACAAAATTCTACGATGTCGAGCATGGCGACTACTTTTTTCTACTTTTGAGTTGGAGTTTCAGTTGGGGGTACATTTTTTTTACAGGATTATATTAATATATAATCATCAATACATTACTCTAAGATCGTTTAATCCCACTGTATGACTTTTCAATGAAAAAGTCCTTAGCGGATCCACCTTATTTACATTAGTTACCACTCTCTTGCTATGGAAGGAATAACTGTCTTTGCCTTCATAGAAACCCGAGTCTACGGGTCGCCCCGTGCTCGGGCCGAAGAGATGTCAAATTGAATAGAAACAACTTTGTCTATTCTTGGTAGAATAGAGATAGAATTGGTCATGCTACGCTTGTTAGCGTGTGAATGTAAAAAAAAACAACTGAATTGAGAATCTCCTACTATTTTGAAGTCTGTATGTTTTAATTGAAATTTTATACTTTCAGTTTTGTTATTCGTTTCCAATAGTATACATGAAGGTTTTTATTTAATGTCTAAATAAGGTTTGTTATTTTCAAAATATTTTAATTAACTACATTTTAACAAATTTTTATTATTTTTCGGCAAAATTAGCACACAATTTTATATTTACATTACCTTTCTACATCCAAATCACAAAATAAAAATCCAATTAATGTCCTTCGTAAACTTTAAAATATTAAGAAAGAAAAGTTTTCAATTAAAAGTCTGAAATGTTGTAGTAATTAATCATTATCACGTTGTGGCTTATTATTACAACGTTAAGGTAGGTCTTAGGGTTCCGTACTTCAAAAGGATAAAAATAGATCACTTCGTAGACCGTCCGTCCGTCCGTCTATCTATCTGTCAGTCAACACCCTCTTTTTGGGAACGTGTGGAGGTATCAATACCAAATACGTCGTAGGTCTGCTCCCTTAGAGAAAATCAACGCAACTGTGCATATAAATCAAAACCCTACCTACCTGTCCTAGAATCATAAAATTTGGCAATTAATGATTTTTTTTTACTTGGTCTTATTAATATTAATATGTTAGTTGTGGCGGCATATCAATAGGAACAGCAGTCCCGTGTCTAGATATGTGACGGCTGCCGGCATAACGCTCATAACACAAGTAACGGAAAAAATCCGAAAATTATTCATGTGTAGTTTTATCACATTTCTTTTTTGCCATCATCAACTTACATATTTTGCATTGAATATAGACCGTGACACATAGCGATGAATTCTTATTTTAAACTACAAAGTTAAGTTAGTTCTTAGAATAAATTCTTCCTAACTGCGGAACCCTTATCGTACGTAGTCTGTCACGCACTCGGCCGGATTTTTGTCATTAATCTTAAAGAGATTTTATTATTAAAAGTTGTAAAATATTTGGTGAAGGAAAAGCTGGTCCTTAGGCCAATTTATTCTTATTTGCCACTCGTGTCGGTCTTGCTCCAAAAATACTTTTAAAGTATGATAATTAAAATCTACGTTCTTACTTAACCGTAAGTTCAAAAAGTTTTGCGAACAAGAACGTTGTAAGTTCGGGAATCTACGTCATTATGTCTATTAAAAACGAGAAGCTGCGATCATAGCGGGTTTTGGAGGGCTTCAAGGGCCGATATCATAATAATAATAATACCAGGCTTTCATTGTACCACAGTAAGGCAAAGGCTTCTGCTAAAGAAAAGGCACGTGTATTGATTTATAGGTATGCGTGCTCAAGACGGTCGGTTTGATTACAGACTTATATTAACTACTAGCTTCTGCCCGCGACTTCGTCCACGTTAAATTTCTTGTTCCCTCGACCCTTCCCGTCGCGTCGAATCGCCTACCCGTGCGATTTTCCCCGTTTTTGCAACATTTTTCATTACTGCTCCGCTCCTCTTGGTTGTAGCGTGATGTTATATAATCTATAGTCTTCCTCGATAAATAGGCTATCCAACACAAAAAGAATCTTTCAATTCGGACCAGTAGTTCCTGAGATTAGCGCGTTCAATCAAACAAACAAACTCTTCAGCTTTATAATATTAGTATAGATGTCCAGGTTGCTTCACGATGTTTTCCCTTCACAGAAGTCAGTGCGCAGTGGCGGCCCAGTGGTAACGGCCCCGACTTACAAGTGGTAGGTCGCAGGTTCGAACCCAGGCAGGCGCTATACTTCGTGTAAATAATTTTATCACCACTGCTCTCAAAACGGTGAAGGAAAACATTGTAAGGAAAGCAGCATGTCCTAGGACCAACAATTCGAAGACATTTGACATCTACCAACCCGCACTGGGCCCGCGTGGTGGATTATTGCCTACTCCCTCTTGAAGAGAGGAGGCCTGTGTCCCAGCAGTGGGAAAATTATGGCTGATGATGCTTGCATGAAGTCAGTGATGTCCAAAATAAACTCAGAAAATACATTATGAATTAAAAAAAACTCACATTGGTACTTTCCCCGCATTTGAACACAAAACCTCGTGCATGAGAAGCAAGGCCTTAACCACTGAGCCATCAGATCATAACGACAAAACAACAGGATATTATATTTCGATACCTATATGGTAAAAAAATGCTAGAATAAACAAACCAAAGGAAACTGGAAAATAATACGTAGCAATATCGAAAATGTATTTCCAACGTAACCAATCATTTTACATCCCATTATAAAAACATTTTTTCAGTAATGATGCGAAGGTAACGGTAGACTTTTATCTCATTTTTCCCACCTTAATATCACTCAACCCTTAACGGGAAAAAAATCATACAAATGTGAGAAAGAAAAGGTTCCTTTTTATACAGAAACCTAAATAATATCAAACCTGTTATGAAAGATACACAAAGTAACACACACAACGTACACATCACACACACACATACATTACGATCTCATTAGAATACTATAGAAGGTGAACCGATGAGGTTATCACTCCACCTTTTATATTATTTTAAGGGTATAGCAATAGCTGATTTTTGCGACCTATACGAGGTTGTGACGGCTGCAAGAATCAGCTGGATGCGAGCAGTACGAGTCGTAGCGATGCTTGAAGGCCTGTGCGCATCTTGAAATAATGATGAAGGCGATGTCGTGGTAGTCCTCACACCTGGTTAGGAGTTGCCTTGGCATATCTGGAAGTCTTAGATTCCAGCGAAGCGATTCTGTGAAGCTCTACCTGAGCAGGTTTTCGGCCAACCCACACCCGGGTTGGCCGAAAACCTGCTCAGGTAGAGCTTCACAGATATCAACGCCCTGGAGTGTAAATGTGGTGCTGTTCCACAAATAATGGCACACTTAATATGTATCATGTCGAGCATGTCCTGTTATTTGCACTTTACAAGAACTAATTGACTATACTGAAGGTACCGAAACTCGTAGTCGATTTCTAGGGCAGGCTCTATCCAGATCAACATGCTGAGAAAAAGAACGCTCGCACCTAGTCAGAATAGAAAAAAGGCTTCAGCTACTATGCAGGCCGATAATATCATCATAGTAGGTAAGTATTTAAACATAATAAAACAGCGCAGTTTCTTATTTTTTTTTTTTAAGTAGACAGGATGACGTTATTTCCCATTAAATCCCTCATGACGTTATAATTGCCGGGGTCGCGTGATTGCCGGGGTCGCGTGATTGTTCGAAAGAGATACGGTGACCCTGGCACATGGGCAACTGATGGAACACGGGTGGGTTTTAGTCAGTAAAAGTCTGACACGCCCTCCCGCTCCGCCCAGAGCGGGAGAAGTCATTTGATGATTTCCCATCCTGAAAAAAAAAAAAAAAAATACGTTATAATTGAAATGATTCACCACACCCTCGGGACACCATTCGCATACGGTAGCACGAACCACTCTCTTAATTGCATTAATTTGTCGCTTATCCCCTTTAGAAGCAGCACAATCAAATACAAATTATGTTTCACTTGCACGTGTATATTCCCCGGACACAAAGACCAAAGCCGCAAAGTTAGAATCTCTTTTTCAAAGTCAAACTTAAAGTCAAAGCATTTATTTCAATTAGGCCCAAAAAAGGCACTTTCGAACGTCAACAGTTACATGAAGATAGAATTGATTCTAGTTGCCCCTTCCAAAAGGTAGATTCCTATGGAGAAGAATGAGCAAGAAAAATATTAAATGAGCCACCTGCAAAATAAACACGCTTGAAAGATAAGATGTAACATAATATCATTCCTGTAATCCCCGAAGGGTTAGACAGAGGTGTATCTTTAGTTTATCCACATTTCGCCAGTTAAGTCCCAAATTCAGATTCTGGGCTGCTGTTGAGAAATTCCTGACAGAAACACCCAATACACATGATTAGGTTGTGGTTGCAAGCTCAGCAGTAGCGCTTGCAACCACTAGATCAACGAGGCAGTAATATGATAGGAAATATTAGTCTGCAATCATCGTCATCATGTTTTATTGCGTGTAATGTCCCGGCTATCGGGCTAAGGCCACTTCTCGTTAAGAGAAGAAATGAGCTTGATCAGTGTGGGTTGGTGATTTCAG
Organism: Aporophyla lueneburgensis; assembly: GCA_932294355.1. Lineage (NCBI taxonomy): Eukaryota > Metazoa > Arthropoda > Insecta > Lepidoptera > Noctuidae > Aporophyla > Aporophyla lueneburgensis. The sequence continues at coordinate 29,921,780 of OW028737.1, read as the reverse complement.
AGCGAAGTTCAGGGTTTTCTCACGATGTTCCGATTCACTGCCAGTCAGTGATGTCTATGGCCCAACTTAGAAAGTACATACAACTTTGAAAAGTTCCATTAGTACCTACTTGCTGGGGTTGAACTCGTTGAGGCGTAAGGTGCGTAAAAATAAGAAACTGCGCTGTTTTTTATGTTTAAATACTTACCTACTATAAAGATATTAACGGATCGTATAGTACATTAAGCTCTTTTCCATTCTGATTAGTTGAGAGCATTCTTTTCTCAACGTGTTGATGACTATCTGGATAGAGCCTGCCCTAGAAATCGACTACGAGTTTCGGTACCTTCAGTAGAGTCCATAAGTTCTTGTAACGTGCAAATAACAGGACATGCTCGACATGATACATATTAAGTGTGCCATTATTTGTGGAACAGCACCACATTTACACTCCAGGGCGTTGATATCTGTGAAGCTCTACCTGAGCAGGTTTTCGGCCAACCCGGGTGTGGAATCTAAGACTTCCAGATATGCCAACTCCTAACCAGGTGTGAGATTTTCAGCAGAGGAACAAATCTCTTAGCGTAATTATCTCATTAAAGAAGTCACTGAGCATGCCACTTTTGAAATCCACAACCCGCTATAATTACGGAAATTGCGAGTCAAGGAAATGAGCGGTTTTCCGGGACCACACAATTTTCCCAGCCTCACCTTACGGCGAGATTCATTGATGAACTTTGTTATTACTTTTCTTTAACTACTCGTCTTGTGCGAATAATTCCAAGACTCCTCCGTACCTTAGAAAGTACGTTAAGCCGTTAGTCCCGGCTGTCACCCGTGGATATTTGACAGTTGTTACGGATCGTCATATTAACCAGTAACTGGGTTGTAGAGCTCAGAAAGACAGTCGCTCTATGTGAAATTTTTACTGTTGTTCAGCAGCATACGGTTATACTGGAACCCCTACATAGTTAAGTAAAGGCTAGGCAATCCTTTTTGTATGTTCTGGTCTTTTTGTGTGACATTTTTAGGGTTGGCACCTTTTTTTGTGCAACTAAAGTACATTGGTTATTATAGGTAAGAAAAAAAAAAGTACATAGTTTAAAAATAAATTACGATTTATTTTTCTTTAATATTATGTTTAAAAACATATTTTTATTGCTTTTTGCAGTTTGTATCAAATAAATTTCGTTTAACGAAAAAGTACTTACGACTAAACTTTTCAAAATCCCACAGAAATCAAATCTTGTAAAATAAAGTATTTTCGTGTACTTTATTGTTCTCAATGTTCTCAAAAAGTATAGAGTACAATTATGTGAAATAACGTAAAATACTTTATTATAAAGTACGGGTGGCAACCCTTGTCATGTTTGTCGCAAAAAAAAACGTATTTTCTTTCTTTCTTCTTTATGATGATGTCAATATATATAGTATTTTACTTAAAGCGTCTATAACTAATTGCCTTTTACACGTGCGACATGTGGAAATAGTAATTGTGTATTATTGCAACTAGCGCTGGTGGTTTGTGAACGTCTGAAACGTTACCTTAATGAGGGCCGCTGTCATCTGGGATTTTGAGGTGTTAAATACTTAAGCTGAGTGTTTTTGTGGATTATGTAGTGAAAGTTTCTCTTCGTTATTGGATTATCAAAACAAAGGAGTATTGAACTTTTAAAACGTTAATAAGTTTATATTTTCATATCAAAACCTCTCTCTTGGGCTTATTACAAAACAATGTTTTTTTAGGTATTTATGATTTAAACCATCGAGCCTGTTTTTTCCTTTCACGAAACGGCAAATTCGTGCATGCTTGTCATTTTTTGCCAAAACGTGCTTGTCATTTTTTTAATTAAGAACTTTACCCAAATTGAAATAAACTTGAAAATGCAAAATTTGAGGCTAGAACTAAACTTAGATCGCTTTTGTAAAAAGACGGTAAATGTGGTAATGTAATGCATTTGGAATTGGCACAATTATATCAAACAATTTTGTACAGAAGCTTTGCTCTGCTTTGCGCGCAGGCGTTTTTTCAGTAATACTTACATACAAACAACATAAAACGCATACAAATTAATTACACTTTGAAATAGTGAATGGTGGATCTCTGGAAGGTGGTATTTCTTAAAAATAAGCCGAAAAGAATCGCCTTGTATTGATCCGTCGCCAATGCACCAATATAAGGCAAATAAAAGACAGAAAATGTCATACTGATAACACCATGGAAAGTTTCACCGCCGTTCATTACATACACGTAATGTTTATAAATAACAAGTGAAGTATGGGCAGTTTACAGTACAATAATCGTATAATGTTAATCTATGGAGCGCTATCTAAGGTTGTATGCCGCTCGTAAACTGAGTGAATAGGTGTTTAACAGCGGCTTTTGTTGTTTGGCTTTACGCTTCCCTTAACATTGGACGGTAGATTGGTAGTGCATTTTAACACAATAACATCACGTGTGTATTCCCCCTAGGGTTAAGCAGAGCTAGAGGTGCAGTTTTAGTAACTACACACATTTCGCTAGTTATGTTTAAGTCTCTTGTCCCATCGATCGGGCACTAGTGCATTGTAGTTAGGTAAAAACTAAAATGCACTATCATAGCATAATCAGCCAAAATGTTCCCACTGCTGGGACACACGCCTCCTGCCTATAAGAGGGAATGGGCCGTAATTCACCACGCGGGCCAGGTACGGGTTGTTCGACGCCACATGTCTAGTACATGCAGCTTTCCTGATTCTTTTAAAGGGCACTAGTGCATTGTATTACAAATAATACTGGCACTTAGATATATTGTATGTATAAACATTATGCGCCTGAAGGTATACAGTACATTCTCGGAAGAGGGCACGTAGAACTGCAAACAGATCCTTGGAACGAACGGAGCATACTAAACAATTGGGGTTATTACACAAAATATGCATATTCCTAGATCTTGTAAACCACATCCCTTTCAGGCATTTCTCTTTTGCTATCCATATTAATCAAACAACTTGCCTTCAAAGGCGGGCTACATCAAAGGACTGTTTTCCGGGAATATCGATGTTTGTTTCCAGAAATCCTTTTAGTAAAATCCACAAAGACTTTGAAAAAATACTGCATTGGTTTCCTGACCAAAAATGAACGAAGTGAATGCCAAAAATAGAAGAGATTTCTACTCAAAAGAACGTTCGTTCAATATTCCATTCACTAGATATTGGAGGGTTATGTGTTAGTCTCAAATATTCGAATTTAGAACGTGTGTTTTTGGCCTGTATACGTTGGAAATTGAGTTTCAACGTGCAGTTCGATTTTTGATTTAGTTTGTAACGGCCATGTCATCACTCACTGAGTGATTGCTCACTTTTGACATTTCCGTATGTCACTGTCCGTGTCTATGGAATAGTAATTTATTTTAGATTAAGTGAATAAAAGCGAGAAATCGTATATACAATCACCCTAGACAATTTCATGAGGACCACGACTGCTTTGACAAGAGTGTTACGAAGAACATGAAGAAGGAGTGAATAAAAATCTGTTAAATTCTCCACATTTTTTTATCATTACACTAAGTACGTAATGAAAGAAAAAGTATAATTGTCATTGAAAAAAAATGTGGTGTTGCACACAAACCATAAAAATAAGAAATGAGGCTGAGAGAAAATCCCCTACCAGGTCTAAATAAGCACAAGAAACAAATTTTACAAGTCAATCCTTATAGCAACAAAGGTTACAATAGACTATACAACGGTTGAAATCTAATGAGTCCATCAGATTGCCTGCCCGTGGCTTTGTAAGGGTTATCCGTAGTCCTAGGTGATGGCTTGTTATTCTATTTAGAATCTTGAGTGCTCTCCTAATCCTTTTCTCAAGGACAATTTTCTGCGTAAACCAATTTGTGAACTTTGTTGACCGCTGAATAAGTAAAACTTTTTAGTGGAATAAGTGCTTAAGATGTTATGGAAACTTAAAAATTGTGTGTGTTAGCTTCGACGAACGACTGGAGTTTACTCCTTATGAATTATTATAAAATATACATAATTATAGATTAGTAAACATAACATAGCGCATAACGTAACGTAACGCATAACGCAACGGAGAAAGTGATTTTACTCCGCATACATTTTCATACTTTGCACTTATATGAAAATCGATTCTAAAGGAGTAAACTCCAAAAGTAGTAGTTATGGGCTAACAGAAAATAAAAAATCTGCCAAAAACTATCCCACACCTGGGCAAATGCCTCCCCCAAATTTTTCAAGGAACTCTCCCCACCAAAGACTATATAACCTCGGTTATAATGTCACGTGGTTATATTCTTTATGCTTCCCACGCTCCCACTAGCGGTTATAGTTCATCAAGCATTAATTAAGGTTTTAATGAAGGAAACACATTGGCATTAATTATTTGTCATCAACTTGAGGTCGTCACGTTATCTAGCTAAGAGCTAGCTTACTTAGTATGCAAGCTTTGTTTATTTGTGAGGTCCATGTGTATCCGAACTTAAAGTACATACGCTAGCACCCAAAGCTACTATAATCTGTCAAATTTCTTCAATAGGTTTTCAACTTTATTGCTAAAATATTAGGTTCAAAGTTGATTGGGAAAATTTGGCAGTTTCGGGTAGCTTGACGTACTAGCGTCTGTACTATATGCAATACATAACCAGCCTACTGCTCTGAAGTTAGTTACAGTTACTCTCAGTTACTTTTCAGATAATCAAGTTTACAAAGTACCTTTTCCAGTATCTTATTATTTTATTTGCTTATGTTCTGGGTTTTATATCCTACTCAATACATATTATTAAAAATACGAAAATAAGTTTTAGTGTTAGTTACGCCTTCACGCAAACACGTCTAAACGGATGAAGTTAATTCACAAATAGACAATCATAATTATGGATAAGGACATAGAGTATTTTCCATCTTGGATCGTAGGCGAAGTCGTGGGCAACAGCTAGTAAACTTTATATAAATACATTTATGACTGCTAGACTTACCACGCTAGACAAAAAATTCTCAAACGATTAATTTAAAATTGGTTTTTGAGAAACCAAATCCTTTGCTCTTCAATAACAATAAATTCAAGCTAAAAACATAAATCTGGAGTAACTCGATCGAATCATTAAACTCAATGGTCTGGCAACCCGTAACGAAGCTGATGCATCAAGACTCAAAAGCCGAGACTTGAGCCCCCGGCTTACAACATAAGCCGGGATAAATGAACCCATCACATTGAATAAAACAAACGGTTCTGTCTGATCCGTTTATTATCGGCTTGCATTTGTGTTCGATCGCTCATGCTGCATTACGTCGTACCTTGACACATTTGGTGTTGGAGACAGCACGCCAAGATTTAGACGTGAAACAGACCGGCAGACAAATAAGTAGGGCAAAATTAATTTAGACGGTTTTGTATTGATTGACTTAAGCCAATAACAATCGATGTAATCAAATGATTTAATTAATCGTTTTATGTTTCACGTAGTTTTGTATTAAGAAGTTGAACATATTTTTAGGGTGCTGATTTTGTAGAAGTACAAAAATTGCCAACAAAACTAAGATTTTTTTTTCTTTTACATATTTCACGTACACATTACATACTTTAAAAACTAAAAAATAAATAACAGATTCAGAGTTGATTTAGTTTGAATAAAATATTTTTTTCTTTACAGTTCTAATTTTTTTGTATTGTTCTTGTTCTAAACCTATGTATTTAGTTGGCCTTAGTTTAGCTACCGCAACATTTGGCGGCTAACTAACGGTACAGTCAGTTCCCTACATCACCTGACCCATCCTTCCTCATTTCTTCTGTGCAGGAGGGGTTAGGTAATGCAGGGCACTAACTGTATATATTACAGTTAGTTTTAAAAAAGACCAGCAGGTTAAAAGAAGATCATTAAGTAAAAAGATCATCATCTATACTAATATACTAATAATAATATAATATTATAAAGCTGAAGAGTTTGTTTGTTTGATTGAACGCGCTAATCTCAGGAACTACTGGTCCGAATTGAAAAATTATTTTTGTGTTGAGTAGCCTATTTATCGAGGGAGGCTATAGGCTATATAACATCACGCTACAACTAAGAAGAGCGGAGGAGTAATGAAAAATGTTGCAAAAACGGGGAAAATTTATTCCTTTTGAGAGTTTCCGTTGCGTGCGCTGCATAAACGGTTAAAGTAACGCAAAAATCATGTATGACGAAATTGTTCCGCTTAAAAAGTTCTAAAAAAAAGTCCGCGAGAGCATATGTCTATCTTTTAAGGTTGACTCACTATAACTCAAAAAGGAGCGAGCAGCAACGAAAAATGGACGAAAACTAGCAGGCAAATCGATGCGACGGGAAGGGTCAGGGGAGCAAAAATTTGACGCGGACGAAGTCGCCGGCAGAAGCTAGTTAGAAGATATTTTAGAAGATCCATTAAATATTCCGACGATATTCATTCCTATAGATATTCCGACGGAGAAAAATTACTTAGTCACTGGTGGGATATACCTAAATCGGATATTTTAATTTCCATCCTACACTTTCTTCTTTTTCTGATGTTCCTATACAGGTCAGGTGCGTAGTACTTGTAGCCGGCGTGCGTACTTATGACGTATAGGTATGAACGTTAAGGAAGAAAAAGAGAGGATTATAGCTGGTGGCGTTCTGTAATTTCTGCCTTCTATGACAAGAAGGCGTGAGTTTATGTATGTGTGTGTAAAAATACAAAATTATTATGAACTAGCTTCTGCCCGTGACTTCGCCCGCGTCAAATATTTGCTCCCATGACCCTTCCCGTCGCATCACAGTCTGCCAGTTTTCGTCCATTTTTTTGTTGCTGCTCCGCTCCTTTTGATCGTAGCGTGATGTTATATAGCCTATAGCTTTCCTCAATAAATAGGCTACCCGACTCAAAAATATTTTTTTCAATTCGAACCCGTAGTTCCTGAGATTAGCGCGTTCCACCCCCCATTTTAGGGAAGTGGGGGGCTAGAAAGAGACAAAATGTAACCTATGTCACTTTCTATCACTTCAACTATCTCCACATAAAAAATCACGTAGATTCGTCGCGCCGTTTTGCTGATAAAGACGGACAAACAGACACACACACTTTCCTATTTATAATATTAGTAGGTATGGATTTAGTTCAGGTATGTTTATTATCTCAGCATCAAGTGTGAGTGAGTTTACGTCCCTGTCTCGCATACTGTTTATAATGTAAACATTATTACACTTGGCCGGAACGAAAGCACTTACAGTCGGAAATAAAAAGACACGTGCCATAACAGTGATATATACACCGGGAAAGGGCTACAATTTTATGGATATTTTCTTAGTAGGTCTTTGGTTTAGTCGACTCACAATATCATCAGTTTCACTTCACTCACTGCTGAGCAGAGGCCACTCTTTTGTTATGTTAATCCCCACGCTCCTGTGTCAGCCTCATCCAGGTTCTACCCACGATAGTTACAATCTCTTTCGCCTATATCACCGCCGGAATATCGAAATTTCGTATTCCAGTCCCAGTCCCAGTCCCAGTGACGTTCAACGTCACTCGGTCACTGCCGTAGTCCACCTGTCATCAATGCGTCTTGTCAGTGTGGTGTTTCGAGATCCAATTGAGTTCTGTAGCTTTTGGCAACAAATCCAGTGACTTGAAACTTAAACAAGGTTGAAACTCAATTGTGACAAATGTGGAGTTGTCGAGGACCTACAACATTTATTGATGGAATGTGTCCAATATGAGTCCAGGTGAAATAATTTAGTGAGATCCTTGAATTTGAACAGAGCTGATGTAGGCATGTTCCATATAATTCTATCCCACCCAAATGGCGACGATGCGAAGAGTTTGTTCAAATTCATGGGCCACGTCTTATGAAAGTAGCATTGTTTAGGATACGATGGGACTGAACATACGCAATGCGTAAAAGCCCCTATAAATAAATAAAGAAAAAAAAAAGTTCCGCCGGAGTAGTCTCACTAAAAATAAAAGTCACAATTACTTTTTAAGCCGTTTTATAATCTTTCGCTGAGTTGTTTAAATTTTTGACTTAACTCTGCTTAAATAAATAAACCTGTCAGGAAACTTGCCAGCATACCAAACTCTGTTGTTACATTTAGGTATATTCAGGGAAAAAAAATTGTTTGTCAAGTTGACACACATACTTCGATTTGCCATTTCATAACAGAATTAATTTCATGACAGAAGGTCAATGAAAATATTGTAATTTGATTTTATAGACAACTAACTTCTACTCGAGACATCGTCCGCGTGAATTTTGTTGCTTAACATAAAATAATATTTATATATCCTATAGCATCAAATCGCCCGCACAATAATATTGCGATGCTAATCCATTTCCCATAGCGTTCTTTCTAACTTTAATTTTACTCGGCTCCACACGAATGTAACGTGATGTAATCTATAACCTTTCTCAAAGATTAGGCTGCCAGGGTCACGAGATTCGTTCGAAAAAGTTACTGTGGCCCTGGCATATGGGTAACTGAAGGAACATGGGTGGGTTTTAGTCAGTAAAAGTCTGACACGCCCTTCCGCTCCACCCTAGAGCGGGAGATGTCATTTGACGATTTCCCACCTAAAAAAAACCCTACATACAAACTATGTTTAATTATAGATCTAAGTTAATAGCCACTTTCCAAGGAATCATTTTCTCTATCTTTCCGTTAAAGTATCAATAATATTCGAACCTTGCAATTAATATTTCCCCTAGAAACCTGCATCTAATGCAGGTCGTTAAAAGGCTAATAATAGTGGCATACCAATGTAAAACTTATAACACATCGCTTAATGTTCACATTCGTTTAAGCGAAAGTAAGCAACTGTTTCATACTAAGCAACTGTTTAATAACTACATTAAAGATAGCGAAAATATAGTTCATATTCGAATGAGAATTTATTTTACTTAGCAAAGTAAAGTCGACGACCACAGACCGGTCTGAAAATCAGGCAATTAGTTGCCTTCAGCAATTTTCCTTGGAGCTCCAACCTCTGTTGACTTAAACAAATTGCGGTGGTGATGTATATTAACTATAGTTAATAGTTAACTCTTCTATGTGGGTCGGGTTAGTTTTGATTGCAGATTGCCCTGTGTTTCCCTTAACTACTACGAATATTTTGATGGGTACTGAATAATTAAGGTGGATGTGCTGTGTAGGTAGGGTTGCATTATAATATGATTTAATACAGGAAAGTTCAGCCATGCATTCATTTACATTATCGTTGACTCAAGTTTAAATAAAAGCCAGATACATCATCATTATCAGCTTATTATATTCCCGCAGCTGGGAAAACGGTCTCCCCTTTTCGAGAGAGAGAGCGGGCTGTAATCTACCGCGAGGGCTCAGTGCGGATTAACTCACGATGATTTCCTCCACCGCGGTGACAGCAGTGGTGGTGAAAATTATTTATACAAAGTAAAACACCTACCTGGGTTCGAACTCAGCATGCCACTAGGCCATCACTGCTTCCAGATACATCAGACCAATACAGTCAATTTATTTTCGAACAATAACTGAGTCACATTGCAGAACGCTTTATCCATTAAAAAATTACATAGCCTACTCTTAAAAAGCTCTGTTATCAATCTCTGTGTTTCTGTCGTCGTCTATTGTCTTGTGTATGTGTGGTTCTGTAAATACAGACAAGTTACGATCGCGGTTCATATGTTATTGACTTGCAAATTACAAAAATCGTTATAAAATTTGAATTTCTGGGAATATCCTGGCGCTTACTTATTTCTCCTTATCCTCCCCTAGGTAGCGATAGGTTACTAGGCTGCTCTGATTAGTTTAAGGCATATTCTGTTTGGAAAAAGATTGAAGTATTTTTGTTGGGTGATCTTTAAAAGGTTTCTTTCTCCGGAAAACATTCCTTGGCCAAAGTTCTGAGTTTTTCCTTTTTTTGCTTTATACTATGGTAAAGGTTAACGCGCGCCACCACCCTAATTGCATAACAAACTTTTAATCAGAATTTGAAATATTTTAAAGGTTTTTGCTAATCCTTTCTTTCGTATGTTCAAAGAAATCGTCCGCATAGCAACGTAAACATTGTCATGAATGTTGTGGAACTATCAAAATGAAAGCGATTCCTAATGATAGTGTATACGCAATTATCTTTCTGCTCCAAACTGTTTGCTGTTTGCATTAGTTATCTAAAAATGGGACAACATTTTAAATAGTCTAGTATATACATATGTATAAAGAGTTTTTTTCTTTGTTCATCAACAAGACAAACAATTGGGAAAAGTGAGTAAAATCTATCACCTAATTATAAAAGTATGGCACAGACAAGCAAAGGTATTTGAAAGGGATGTGAAACATGTTAAAAAACGAGGTTCATTTAAGGTTGTTTCAAACTTGAACGATACTAAACCGACACGGATAACTCCAATGATGTGGCCTGCCCGCCTGACGAGCATCCAGCTCCGGAACTGAATCGAACGACACCTCATTGACCCAAATCGGTGCAACCGATGGAACGTTTAGCCTATATGCAATGACATACATATTTACTGACAGGTGTGCCCAATATCGCCCACTTATTTCTCCTAGTCTCTGGCAGATCATGAAGGTTTTTTACCCTGTAAAGATTTTTTATGATTCAAAACCTTGATAAAAAACTTTGACTAAAAGCATACCCCATAATCCACCTGAAATCCTCCACAACACCGAAATGACTGACATCTTTGGTGAGTACCTTAAAAATAATCCAGAAACCTCTAAACTCTAAAAGATAAGGGTCATATTCGAATAGATATCAGTTTATGGTGTGTATAGTTATGTTGGTTTCTGGGAAGCGTGTCCCGAAATGACATCATAATGTTGATTAAATTGCTCGTGGCGTTAAACTGTCGTAGTTCAGGGGATGTGATGCTTTGATATGAAATTTTGATGTACGGTTATGGAAATTGTATTTAGATGAATAATGGGTGAAGTACTGAGGGCTGCCTGACCTGTCACTGAAAATATTAGAATGGTATAACCTTCAAATTTTGCAACCATTAGTAATACGCAATAGGTTTTATGAATTGTCAAATTTCATCATTCGGCATGCAAACCTTTATATTTTCGTTCACATATTAAGTTTAAACAAAAGCCAAAGTGTATTCAGATCAGGTCGGCCAATGTTTTCCTGTGATAAAAACTCAGCCACTCTCTAGTACTCTTTGTGGCTCAATTTTTTTTGCTGTACTCATGGTATTCTCAATCTCCAATAAAAGCTACATCTTTTATCAATGAGTTTTAGGAAAAGTGGTCAAGGATCAGGTACTGTTTCTGTACCTAGTAGTAGTATGGAGGCACGAGGGACAGGATGCAAAGTTCCTCTTCCTCCATAGAAAAGTGAGGACCCTCCAAATAATCGGGCGTTGTGTGTGGTGGGCTTGTGTGACAGTGGCTAGTATTGAAAAAGTGTCAATTTTGTACAGAATGCTTGGCATACAAGCAGTGTCAACTATTCATAGTAAGGATTATTTGGAGGTCTTTGTTCCGCATTAGGTGTATACTATTTATCATAAAATATACATCTCAATGACATCCGGCAGTACTGTCGCTTCCCATTATTGAAATGGATTACTCTGAGAGGCTTTCGTTGTATCGTAAAACAATGTAATATGGAATAAGTATTTTGGAAAAAAAAAACAATTGGATACAAAACGTACATACAAACTCACCGATTTTACCTCTTTATCATATTAGTATATAGAAGAAAATTTCCAACATTTCGAAGAACACTAACAAGACAGTAGTAATCCCAAAAACATTTAATTGTTAGCTTATGTGAAGAGGTTTTTTTCTGAATTGTCATCTCGCTGGTCAACCTATTAGGTTGTCGGCTGCTTAACCGGACTTGCCTGTGGCTACCTTAATAAATTAAGGCCTCTAGCCAGGGCTTTAAAACTTAAAACTAAGCTTCTACTCATAAAGTGCCCCCGTGGGGCATGGACTGCGATTGTGGGAGTTGCTGAGGTGGACAGCAAGGGACAGGCTGGTTCGAGCAGGGGTAGGAGCGAAAATAGAAGAGTGTAAATAATGATCCTGTAAATTTTATTTATTACTTAACACTTCCCAGGACGGTAAATGCCCCCGGACGTGATAAAATTAAACGTCTATTGTGTCTCTTTTAGTGTACTTTAATGGGTTAATTGGCTTGTCCGATAAATTGAAGTACGTTTTTCAATGCAAAAATACTTAATTGCATTTTAATTGGCGAGCTAAAAAGTTTCCACTGGTTCTGAGAACGAATTAATGGACGAGTAACGTTCTGGTAAAGCGTTTTGGGTCGTAAGATACGCGACTAAAGGACTTACTAGAGAATGGGCAGCAGCGTTATCTATTTATTTTACCACTATTTGGCTGAAATGATGATGATTAGTTAGCGTTTTTAAAAATCAAGCTGTGTATCCAATATCTTTACTAATATGATAAAGCTGAAGAGTTTGTTTGGTTGAACGCGGTAATCTCAGGAACTACTGGTCCAAATTGAAAAAATATTTTATGTTGGGTAGCCTATTTATTGTGGAAGGCTGGCTATAGGATATATAACATCACGCTACATTCAAAAGGAGCGCAGCAGCAACGAAAATTGGACGAAACCTGACAGGCAATTCGATGCGACGGAAAGGGTCAGGAGAGCAAAAATTTGGCGCCGTCGAAGTCGCGCGCAGAAGCTAGAGTAAGAATAAATAACTAAGTATACATAGCACAAATAACACAGCACGACGTGACTCTTGTAGTCATTTTCCGTAGATTTTGGGTCACTCAATTCAAATTCTGCCTCGGAATTTCTCCATCACATCACATTTTTTAGATATCCTAACCTAAAAGTGCAAAAAACACGATTTTAGCGTGTTATCATGGTTATGTAGCATCGCGTAAAATTAAGCTATCAAAAAAATACAAACAATGCTTTAAAGTACAAGCATTGCTCTTCCAAATGGCGTTGAGTTTGCGCGAATATCTTTTTTCATCATCGAGAAATTTGATTTTGAAAATTTTTATATACATTCGATATACAATTTTTCATACAATTCATGTAGGTATATAAAAATTAGAAATTTTCAAAATCAAATTTCTAATTTTTATAAGTTTTGTGTGTATTTTTTTGATAGCTAAAGGACAATGCCAGAAACTCTATAGAGCTTTGACCCATAAAATGAAAGTTTGTTTACAAGCATGAAAAATGTAGCATTCTATTGCTGTTTTATTAGAGATATCTAAATTATGTCTAACTACCTTTAGAACTTGCTGTGTCTGTTTAAATCTACAATGCTTATCATTTAGGATTTTTCATTACGGTAAAATCCGAGCAATAAATACCGTAGTATTTACATACCTGTTACAACAATTTCCATGTTGCAACAACATATCTCAGCATCCTATCGACGCACAAATGACCATTTATGCACCTCGACATCGTTACCCAACTCGAGCATTGTTCAAAATGGAAGCAATAATCAGAATCCGTGGCAAATAGTAAAAAGTCGGCGAATAGGCGAGATCGAGTCCATGTACAAGAGCAAAAGTCGTCGGTATACTGTAACAGTAATAATATTGATCACGTTGAGATTATGGAGCGTAAAATACAAACAGCAATGCAACGGCAAACAGAACAGAGCTAATGTCAAAAAGTCAATGAATGACTTTTTGAAGTGGTGGGCGTTACGACAACGAACCGTTTCCGAAGACCATTTTATGTTTTGCAACGATGAAACCGTTTTTACGTCCTGGGTCCAAACAGTCTTCGTTGCTCAAACCAGTCTTCGAATTACTTGATGCGATTTTTTAATTTACTGCTAAGAAAATACGGTCAAGAACGCATTGATTTTATTGATTGAACGGCTCTTCAAAGCAGTTGTGACGACAACCGTTTTCGTCGTCGAAAAACGGTTGCGTTTCGTCCATCAAAAATTCGACAACGACCCACCACTAACTTTTTGACATTACCATTAGCTCGTCAATGACGTTTCATTACACCTTAAACTACTTGTGCTCAAATGCGAAACATTTATTAGAATATATATTCATAATAATATTATATAGGTATTCACAAAGATTATTTTCTTTAACTGTGTGTAATTTAACCAAATACATATTAAAATCCGTATATAGTAAATTAATAGATATCATTTTTTAAATTAAATAACTGTTTTTGTTCCGCGTGTGTGCGTACTAAGTAACGCAGATGGTCGATTAAAACAGGAAATACGTCTTGGGTTTTTAAATTCCTTTTTATCGCTAACTTATTATCCGCAACTGTAACAGAATAATAGTTAAGCAACAAAGGGTCATAGTTTCTTGTGATATTTTTGATTAAGTTAGATTTCCGGTACGGTGGTGAAGGGTGGGGCAGGATCTGGCATTGTCATTTGTCGCGATGCTACCTACATAACCGTGAAAACACGCTAAAATCGTGTTTTATGCACTTTTACGTTAGGATTTCTAAAAAATGTGACGTGATGGAGCAATTCCGAGGCCGAATTTGAATTTAGTGACCCAAAATCAATGGGGAATGACTACTCTCATTCAAGGAGCAAGAGTCACGTCGTGCTGTGTAATATTTTCTTTCATGGAATAAAGGTTGATTTATTAATTAACTAGCTTTTGCCCGCGACTTCGTCCGCGTCAAATATTTGCTCCCCTGACCCTTTCCGCCGCATCGCAACCTGCCAGTTTTCGTCCATTTTTTTGTTGCTGCTCCGCTCCTTTTAATCGTGGCGTGATGGTATATAGCCTATAGCTTTCCTCAATAAATAGGCTACCCGACTCAAAAATAATTTTTCAATTCGAACCAGTAGTTCCTGAGATTAGCGCGTTCCACCCCCCATTTTAGGGAAGTGGGGGGTTAGAAAGAGACAAAAAGTAGCCTATGTCACTCTCCATCCCATCAACTATCTACACTTAAAAAATCACGTCAATTCGTCACTCCGTTTTGCCGTGAAAGACGGACAAACAGACATACACACTTTCCCATTTATAATATTAGAATGGAGAGGACGCGACGCAGCCTTTAATTTGATTTCACCAATGAAATAAACCTTTTTTAAATTTTAATGGAAGTCGATAGTGTTTATTAATAATACAGTGATGCCCAAAAATGTATTTCCCACTACTTAGTATGTAAACAACCGTGACAGGAAATATTAGAACATCATCAAGAAATAAAAAGTGGATTAAATACGTAATATCGAAGCTACCGCAAATACTGCTCAAGCAAAGTTAATCAAATTTAAACGGGACAACCCCTAAGGCATACCTAAAATATATTTATTAAGAAATAATTCTTTAGGAAATATACATGTTTTTTTTTTCTCTTTGTCAATGAAGCACGTTAATATAAACCCAAGAAAATATTAAAAGTCAAAATAAACGACGTTTGTTGCTCAAAAACATGATTAAAATTAAACAATTTTCTACTATAGGTTACAAATTTTCAATAATAACCACGTTTCCATGGTCTTTCTATCATAGTTACATGCAGTTCTACGTGCACACACAAACGATTAAACAGGATACAGTTGGTAGATAACTCGAAGATTTCTGTGGAACAGAATCTGTTGGTCTACCCATCCATTACCCCTGGAAGCCACATAATGGCCGTTTCGAAGTAAATTGACCGGCGAAACGGCATGAGTGATTCGGAGACTATTATATCAGTCTATCGAGTTCCCTCAGAATATTGAGATGTATTTATGTATAAGTGAATGCAGCTGAAGATGAAATGGATTCTTTGAATTTTTGCTTGAAGAGTTTTAAGGAATTCGGAATGCACATTCCATATTTGTACAAAAGTAGTCTTTTTGCAAAATGTTTTACGGAAAATGTGTTATATGTTCGTGTAATATTTAACTCTTTCATTCTACTTTTGTAACAAGCTATCTATTTACTTTCACCTCTGTCACACCGCAGTAGACGCCCCGGGCGTCGGGAGTCCATCGGGGCCTCCCGGCCACCGTAGGCGCGGGCTTGCGTGCGGCGAGCAATGGGTAGCTCGCCGACCGGTAAGGACCGGGCTCAGGTCGATGGCACGTTGTTTTCCACGCCTGCCTCAAAGAGATGTCAGCACAAATTAAAGGGGTCCACTAGAATAGATGCCTGCCGAGTCACGAGATTTGTTCGAAACAGTTACCGTGGCTCTGGCATAGGCAACTGAAGGAACACGTAAGAGTCACACTCAGTAAAAGTCTGACACACCCTTCCGCTCCACCCAGAGCGGGAGACGGCATTTAATGATTTCCCGCCCAGAAAAAAAAGCTGAAGATGGAAGGATTCTTTGAATTTTTGCTTGAGGAATTTTAAGAATGTGGACTGCTCCTCACATAGTAGTCTTTTTGCAAAATGTTTGACGGAAAATGTGAAATTTTTGTATAATGTTTCACATTTTTCTTTTATTACAAGCTCTCTATATAGTTTCATCTCTGTGTCACCTCCCAGTGCCTGTTGCAAGTTTGACCCACTTACCGGTTGAGCTAGATTTTGCATGCAAAAATATGTAAATTGGATGACACTGCAATATTATTATAACAAAGAGCTGATCTGATGATGAAGCCGGAAGGTGGTTGGAAAGGTTTGTCGTTTATTTTTTGTATGCAACTAGGTTTTTCGTGTGAATTCGTCTGGTTTGCTTTTGGAGGAACAAACATTATACCCTTTTTGCCTGTTTTCTGCAGAGGAAATTAATATATCCTTATTTAGTATAGAATCATTCTAAATAATTGAAGTTATTTTAAGAAAATATAAAAGAAAGCGTTTCGCCTATGAAATCTACGCGTTTACATGAATGTTGTTATAAGTTAAATTAATGCTATAATTAATCATAAGGAATACATACTCTACTATATGTTTCTTCCTTTCAGAAGACTAGTCAAATAAAGAAGAAAACGCTAAAATATAAAGGAAAGGAAAAAATTTCTTAATTACCTGTCCGTACATTTATTTGTGAATCTAATAAGTATGTATGTGGCGTGTACAGAACAACACTAATGATATCCTCGGTATCCTATTTAGTTCAATAGGACAACAACAAATGACATCCTCTGATATCCCATTTAGTTCGAAACCACACGGAAACTATACGATATCCAATGCATAAATTAGCTCACGGTTTCTTCCCACGGTAGGCAGAAACTATATAACGCCGCTTGTTACGCTCCTTACATGACATACTCTTTTTGCTTCGTATACGTTCATACCTGAAGGCTAATTGTTGTAATTAAAAACTTCCAAAATCTAGTTATCTAAGTACCGTGTGATGCCGGACGTAAAGAATAACACCACCCCATTTCTTCCCGTGGGTGTCGTAAAAGGCGACTAAGGGACTTACTAGAGAATGGGCAGCAGCGTTCTCTATGCATTTAACCACCATACTGCAATCGCCAACCCGCCTGCCAAGCGTGGCGATTATGGCAAAGCCCCCCAAATTGGGGGAGGCCTAAGTCCAGCAGTGAACGTCTTACGGCTGAAATGATGATGATGATGAATAAACTGTCAAAAATTTATGAAAACTCGTGTTTTTTATATATATTCAGACTGAGATCAGATTGTGAACGTTAATAAAATTAAGAGAATTATCCCCTTTGGTCACGCACGCCGTTTAGGAGTACAACGCACTTGACCTTTCTGAAGAACATCACCAGTGAGGTCACTATAGTTATTTCGATTTAGGGCTACTTGTTTATTAAAAGGCGGAAGTATGGAGGAAAAGACATGTTGCGCTGACGCGATGGCCAGTAAATTGGGATTAAGAGGGCGTCCATTAATTACGTGATTAAATTATTAACACTTATCACCAATATTCCCTTTATTGGCAATAGGTGTTAATCATATAATTTGACCCGGTTTACACGCAATTTTATATTGTTTTTTTTTTTGCGCTAAAACAATAATTACGTGATATTTGCCAAGACTACCCTCTCGCCAACGTGAGATAGAATGAGATTCGTCTTGACCCCTCCCCCCTAAACGCCTCACGTAATTAATGGACGCCCCTTAAGGGCTGGGCAATGATGATATATTTATTACGTAATATCCCTCTACTATTGTATGAACCTTAAAGAGGCAAAAGGAGTGTGTAGAGATCGTAGCAGGTGGCGTTCCGTGGTTTCTGCCTACCCCCATGGGAAAAAGGCGTGATTGTATGTATGTATGTATCCCTCTACTAGATGTAGGTAACCATAATCGTATCATCATCACCATCATTTCAGCCGTATGACGTCCACTGCTGTACATAAGCCTCCCCCATTTTGGAGGGGTTTGCCATAATCGCCACGCTTGGCAGGCGGGTTGGCGATCGCAGTATGGTGGTTAAATGCATAGAGAACGATGCTGCTCATTCTCTAGTAAGTCCCTTAGTCGCGTCTTACGACACCCACAGGAAGAAATAAGATGGTGCTATTCTTTATGTCCGGCATCACATGGTATATAATCGTATCGTAACGCGCAAAAAGTATAACAAGGTTGATTTTGATCTCACTGCTGGAACACAGGACTTCTCTAAATGAAAGAGAATGGGCTTTCATCCTCCCCGCGGGCCCAGTGCGGGTTGGTAGACGTCACATGTCTTCAAGTTTTTGCTCTAGAACGTGATAACTGAAAATATTTTTTCTTCCAGAATATTCTTTTCATCTTATTAAGTAAGCACTCTGGAAATTCAAGGCTATCCTAAATAGACTGTATAATATATTTATTATTCCAAAAATCCCTTTGTACGTCTTAACTCCGTGTATAGCCTGAGGGTAACTTGTAACACAATCCGGTTACAACATGGAATATTCCTGAAATATAAAATTATATTCTATTTTACTTAGATTATAATCATGAGCTTGTCATGTTAAGGTTATGAATAGATGAGCCAGAATAAATAAAATAATTAACTTGTCAGAAACAGACTACTTACCGACTTTTACTTGTAAGAGTGGTTTTAACTACAAGTCGTAATTCTGTCCTAGGGTTGTGCACATCTTGCCAGGGTCCCGTATTCCTGCCAGGGTCGCGGATTTCTTCGAGAGAGGTACCGTGGCCCTGGCACAGGCAACTGAACGAACACGGGTCGGTTTTAGTCGGTAAAAGTAGTTGGCAAGATACAAAACAAGTGCAACTGGGCTTAGACTAGGAGGGCTCCTGTGCTATAAGCACCAGTTACTTCCGTCACCACCGTGATCGAGCTGCCGTTCAAAGTCTGACACGCCCTCCCACTATGCTCCAGAGCGGGAGAAGTCATTCGATGATTTCCAACACAAAAAAGAGTTGTCCACATAAAGATATAGTAGTACAATCAACGTACAACCATTAGGAAGTCATTGTAATGTAACTCGTATCATGGTAAATTAAGGTATAAATAAGAATGTGATAAAAGTTTCGTTTCATTGATTTTTCGAGTTAGAAATGAAATTTGATCGTAGATATGCTACTTTATTGGCAAATATTGTATTTTGATGTTTAACACGGGTTTAATAAGGTTATAAATTTACGATTAAGATTACCAATTATTCTTGCTGTAGATATTATTATAAAGAGGGTAAAATTTGTATGTAGGGGGTAATCTCTACCAGACAAATTTGAAAAAATCTTTTGTGTTTGACAGCCCAATTCTTGAAGGTTTTACGCTCTTTAACATCACGATATGACCCTAAGGAATCGGGTAAAAAGATAAAAGTCAGAAAGAATGCTAATAGAAATCAAAGTAATATCGCGAGCGGGCGATGCGATGCATTATGATATTATATTTTATATTAAAACAAGAAAGTTCATACGGGCCAAGTCACGAGCAGAACCTACTTAATACTTACCTGACACGTGTACCGAGTATACGGACGGAATCCAGAATTGGGGCCTTCAAGTAATTTACCAACAATGTTTTCCTTAATTATTTCAACCAAATTGTACGTAAAATATCTAAAATACCTTGCTCTGCTTTAGTATCATAATTATACTCTGTAAGTACTGTAAGCAGGATGCCCGGATTAATTTATAATTGCTGGCAGAGATGACGCGGAATAAACCTGGGATTAATCTTAGAGATTTGTATTTAATCAGTATGAAGCAAGCCTTAGATTGTAAAGTGAATAGGAAATTGTATGGAGGTGAATTTTGCTCCATTTCTCTATCTACATTTTTAATTAGCAAGAATATCAAGATCTAGTAATTTGAACAGGTATTTTCAATATAGTGTGGTAGGTGTAGGTAATTAATTATAACTATCATTTGATCGGGTTGTGATAATGCTATCGTTTGCAAAAGTGCGTCGACAGTGAAACAAAGAAAAAAAGTTAATTATTTGCTCCTATTTCACATCATCATCATCATCACTCACTAATGACAAATGCCTCCCCCAAGCATCGCCACTTGGACCGGTTCGCTGCTTCTCGCATCCAGCGGATTTCTGCGGCCAGGTCATCGGTCCACCTAGTGCGAGACCTATCAACGCTACGTCTTCCGATACGCAGTCGCAACTATAAAACCTTTCGGCCCCTTTGGCCTGTCTACATCTGTTCTATTCTGCGAGCAATGTGGCCTGCCCACTGCTACTTCAATTTTGCAATTCGTCGGGTTACCATTTTTCGGTGGATAATAATAAGTAGCGTAGGTATTGCAGTTTCCTATAAAACAGCTGATTATTATTTAAATAAACGACAAATTTCCACGCCGGCAATCCCCCCTGGATCAGAGTCATGGCGTGCGTTGGTGTTTCTACCACCCTTTATAGGGGCGATGAGTATTTATAGTACCTACCTGCTAAGTATTGTTTTAAAATATTCAAGCAGTAAACCGTAAAAAGACACCGAAGCATTAGCTTTATTTACTTCGAAACACAAAACCTTTCACAAAATAGGTCCATTTTCAGATACTTTATTATATAATCTTACTTAAAATTTTCCCGGTGTCCGGAGAGAATTTGAGAGCAGATTAAAGTAAACTACAAGTGAAGTTCGAGACGGATCCAGTTCAGAACAAATCCTTTAACTTATATCACTTTGCTCTTTGTTAACATTCTGGTGAAGGTAGATAGTAAAAATCTTTCTCTAGGAAAGTTATTTCCTGGATCTGGGTTTTTAATTTGGAACTTGGTTTTCAAACTTACTTGGAATTTTAATTCCAACCGAAGATTACCTCTGTGTATATCTTATATCTTTAAACGAGCAATTCTTGTATATATGTATATATATAATCTGAATCTCGGAAACGGCTCCAACGATTGTCATGAAATTTAGTATACAGGGGTTTCGGGGGCGATAAATCGATCTAGCTAGGATTCATTTTTAACCCCCGACGCAAAAAGAGGGGTGTTATAAGTTTGACGTGTCTGTCTGTCTGTGTGTCTGTCTGTCTGTGGCATCATAGCTCCCGAACGGATGATGCGATTTCAATAAAAAAAATATGTATTAAAGGTGACTTATCTGCGAGTGTTCTTAGACATGTTTGATGAAAATTGGTTGAGCCGTTTAAAAGTTGTGGGGGGGGAAAGTGAGGAAGAGTAACCGAATGTCAGCAAATATACTCGAGTGGGGTCTCAAATGAAAGCGCACTGAAAGAGCATATTGATGAATTAATCGAAAGTGTTCTTAGCTTCGTTTGATTCTACATTATATTAAGTATATACCTATAAAAAGTACAAAATAAAAAAATAAATTAAAAATTTAAAAAACCCCCGACACAAAAACCTAATTTCCCTTTAAAAAGTAAAAAATAACTCAATCTTAAAGTACCTAAGAATGTATTAATAATTCAAAAAAAAACGTCGCGTTGGGGGACCGCTCCGCGAGTGCAGACGTCGTTGACTGCTTAGTAGGGATGTTATGGATATGACATTTCGGATACGGATTGGATACGGATATAGGAATGATTATTATACCGGATACGGATACGAATACGGATATGAAATTATTTCGGATTATCCGTTAGTTTCGGATAATATCGGTTACGGATATTAAACATTTAAGGAATTTCAAAAGTAAAATATGAATAGCTAATAAAATGGTTTTATTTATATGTCACCATTTGGTAGGAATTACAATCAGTGTTGAGTACCTAATTATTACAGCTATTTAAAATAAAAATGATTATAAATATACATATATTGAGTTACCTAAAATAAAAATGCAATAACAAATCCGATATTATCCGAAACTTTTATTCCGGATTCGGTTACGGTTACGGATAAATTTTTATATCGGATATCCGATAGTTTCGGTTACGGTTACGGAGCTCCTTAACATCCCTGCTGCTTAGTTAGGTAATAAGACTATTGGTAATTAAATTGTTAGGTTTGAAGCGGTCCCCCAACGCGGCGTATTTTTTTTTTTGAATTATTAATACATTCTTAGGTACTTTAAGATTGAGTTATTTTTTACTTTTTAAAGGGAAATTAGGTTTTTGTGTCGGGGGTTTTTTAAATTTTTAATTTATTTTTTTATAAAATGTCGTTTTATCCGTGTTTTCAATGACCAACTTTATCGATAATCAACTTAAACTTAATATTTTAAACACAATTTACCAAAAAATACCGAGCAAAGCTCGGTCATCCAGATATTTCATAATAAAGAAAGAAATAAATAGAAGACATTGAGTCTCTCCTTGTTGATTCTAAATTGATTTAAATTCAAGAAAAGTGACTTTTAAGAGCAATGTTTTAATAAACACGTTGGTGATAGATAATATAGTGAAGCAGAAGATTTGTTTTTTTATTATTGAATAATGATTTATGCACTTGATAACCTAATTCTTCATGCCTTTAGGAGCCGAGAAATAAGAACGCTAAGCAAAATTGATGAAAGTGGGCTCGCAAGCAGAAACTAGTTTGGAATCATCATCATCAGCCTATAATGTTCCCACAGCTGGGATCCACCACGCAGGCCCAGTGCGGGTTGGTAGATGTCACATGTTTTCGAATATTTAGTTCTAAGACATGCCAGTTTCCTCACGATCTTTTCCCTCGCCGTCTTTAGAGATGGTTTTTGGTGATGAAATAATTTACATAAAGTTAAGTGCCTTTTTAGATTCGAACTCACGACCTACAATTTGTAAGTCACGGCCGTTACCACTGGGCCACTACTGCTCCTCAATTTCGAATTACAATACTTTTTATATTTTCTCTTCACGGCACTAACATTTATGTAGCCTTGGCTCTTGTACTAGTTCCTATATCACAAGAGCTAGACGAGACACTCTCGTATCACAAGAGCCAGACCTCTCAATTTACAGGTTATACATATTTGCAAGACTCTTCAAAGTGTCTTTATCTTACGTGCGCAATGAGCGTTAGCTACAAGTATTTTTATAAAATTACAGTCTTAACCGCAAAGGTAAAAGGTACCGGTAAAGACATCGTAAAGGTAGCGAAGAAGCTTAAGGGGAATCGCTAGGGGTCTTTTTTATGTGGGACATCATCATATGACGTCTCCCTCTCTGGGTGGAGCGGAAGGCCTGTTAGGTTTTTACTGACTAAAGCTCACCCGTGTACCTTCAGTTGTCTATGCCACAATGAATGTCAATAACTCTTTCTAACAAATCAGCGACCCTGGCTGGGAGCATGAGGTTCTGGTTGTAGCCCGGAATGTTCAAATGTTCTTACAATCAAATAGTTTCACTGAATAACTTTCTCATTAAATAGCCATTCAAGGCATGGGGATTATATCGATGGCAGCAAAGTAGAAACGGACATCTACATTTTGATGAAAATGCTTTTCTTTTACAAAAATGAGCTTATAATCAATCCAAAAATCCAATTCATGGAGAAGGTTATTTTAATGCATCTTAGAAAATTTCATGTTAATCGGTCCATAACTCTCAAAATTACCTTTTTTTACTAAATCTACTCTCCTATAAAATTGCGATTTTGTAGATGTCCGTTTTTGCTTTGCTGCCATCAATATGAACTTACTGAGTTCTATTGATGATTTTAATAGGCATAATTCTGTAAAGCAATATTTCTTACGGTCGCGAATAGTATTTTAAACAACTTACAGCCTGAGAATGACCTGCGAATTGCTAAAACCGTAAGAAAATTTGAATTTTTCCGACTCTCTTATCCCATCCTCTTTAAACTAAGCAGTGAGCTTAGCGACTTAGGTAAGGTGCAGCATAGCTCGGGCATAAGAAATCTTTGTATATCGAAGAAAAGATGCTCTAAAGAGAAATTAGACGTTTCACTGATTGTTCTTTTTTTGTCTTTTATTCAGTTTCTTTCACTCGAAGTGGTACGCCCACCTAACCGATCCAACGGGGTAGGATTTCGGTACTCGTCATCTTTTACTCGCTTACCGAATATTCGAAAAATGTAATGTCAGTATAATCTTAACATAATCAGCCTATGATGCTTCCATTGCTGGGATTGCTGGGTCTCAGGCCTCCTCTCTGTGAGAGGGAGAGTGCTGTAATCTATCACGCTGGCCCAGTACGGGTTGGTAGATGTCACATGTCTTCGAATTTTTGGTTCTAGGATATGTCGGTTTTCTCTCGATGTTTTCCTTCATCGTTTTGAGAGCAGTGGTGATGAAAGCAAATACACAAAATAAAGCATCTGCCTAGCTTCGAACCCATGACCTACTCGTAAGTCAGAGCCGTTACCACTGCTCCATGGATGTTAATTCATATGTTGTTTGTCATCTTCATGTAAACGTGGAATGAAATAAAAATTATCATTTACTTCACTGAAGCGTCTGATATCAGGCTTTAGCGACTAGCAGACTTTTTGTAAGACGCTCCTGTTTCCTTTGTAACTTTAAACATCAGAATAAAAATAAGACAAAGTTATGGCGGGTTAAACGTGATACGATTGTTAAGTTTCTTTCACTGTATTTTTATATGTTCACTGCAAATATTGGTCGTGAAAGAAAAAAGTTTTTTTTTTATGTGCACAAACAAAACATAGTAGCCAAAAGCCTCGTACTCAACAAATAAAAGTTTGTCAATTTTGTTCATTGTCTGATGTTGGGGCAGGCTACAATTGAATTGCCATATCAACTCAAAGAGAGCACTTTGTAATTACACTTTCAAATGACAACAAACAAAATGCCAGTTGCAGAGTTGAATATATAGCTACTACTCATATATCATAATTTTACATGACCTATTGCGTGTGGTGCCGGACGTAAAGAATAGCACCATCCCAATTCTTCCCGCGGGTATTGTAAAAGGTGACTAATGTACAGACGCCACCAGGTCAAGCTACCCGAAACTGTCAATTTTTCCCAATTAACCTTGAACCTAATGCTTTAGAAATAAAGTCGAAAATTTATCAAAGAAATCTGACAGATTTTAGTAGCTTGATGTGTTGGCGTCTGTACTTAATAGAGAATGGGCAGCAGAGATGTCTATGCATTTTGACAGGCCTGTTGGTCTAGTGGTTAGTGACCCTGACTGCTATGCCGGAGGTCGTGGGTTCGATTCTCACCCAGGACAAATGTTTGTGTGATGAGCACGATCATTTTATTCTGTGTCTGGGCGTAATTTATGTATAATATGTATGTATTTAGAAATATATAAGTATGTTTATCAGTTGTCTAGTACCCATAACACAAGCTCTGCTTAGCTTGGGACTAGATGGCGTTGTGTGATAGTTGTGGAATATTATTATTATTATTATATTATTATTTTACTACCATAATGCAATCGCCAAGCCGCCTGCCACGCGTGGCGATTATGGCGAACCCTCACCAAATTGGGGGAGGCTTATGTGCAGCAGTGGACATCTGTCGGCTGAAATGATGATGATGATGACGCAAACTACTCGTGAAAAATTATCTCGAGTACAAAAGATTTAGTTCACGTTCGCACACACGTCAAAATATCGTGGTAGGATTTTATTGCCCACTCAATTTGCAACTATCTGTGTTGAACTGAACATTGAGAATCCAACAGACTGCATCCAAATGACTCGAAGAACACACTGTTCGATTTTCTACTCTCGGCGGTAAGCAGTATGTTGAAGATCCTTTGCGCGAAAAAAATACTGCCACGAAGGACTGCAACTACAATTTGATAAGTTTCGGTTAGATTCCTTTAAAACACTTGCTCATATTCACAATATGAACATAAAAGTTGAAGCAGTAGGTTCATATTTGTATGGAACGCTAAATTTGCATAGTCAAAGTGCGATCTGTGAAACTAGCCCTAAAATATAAGAAACCGAATCTTGTCCGATACTTGGCTTTAGAAAGTTCTATAGTAGCGTCGTCGGTTATGTTGCAATTTTGAGTCGGATATTTGAAACGTGCGCGCTTCTCTTCGGGCCTGGGTATAGTATCACAATTCAAACAGTATTTGAATTGTATCATGCTATCGGGGATTGGTTAAATACTACATCTACCAGATTCACATTCCGAAATGGAATATTATTCTTCAAGGAGTTAAAACAGTGTCTTATGATACGGGCGCTATCTATATATTAATACGTGAAGCGAAAACTTTGGATCCCTTTTGACGAAAATTGGGCGGACGGAGGAGTATGAAATTTCGCACACTTATAGTTTATACAGAGAAGAAGTGACGAATGCTAATATTTTTTTAAATTATGCGTAAAAATACATTATTTTCAATAAATAACACGTTACACACACTACTATTCATTACCGTGTATTCAATACACACATGCATAGATATTCTTTTGTTTATGGTCCAAATCTGTGGTCCAATCGAGAACATCTGTCAATAATTTGTCTATAGGCTTACTGAATGTCAAGTACAACCATAGCTAATAAATTAATTTTATAGATAAATAACCTATTTCATTTTAAAAACTATGATTATATCGAGCATATTTGTCTTTAACCTCTAAGTCCCTGAGATACCACATTTGGTATAGACACAATGGTTTTTAATTGTGTCTGTAATTACGGTAATTGACTGGTTAATATTATTTGTATTAGCGACGATAGGAATTTAGTTTAGATTTATAAGAAATATTTTTTGTGGTTTTATGGGGAGTGTCAAGTATGGCATTTGTAAGTTTCCCATACAAAACTTAGTGTCGTGTGCAAACTGTAGAGGTTGTATGCCTCACGATTGTACAGGCTGGTCATAGATTGTACAGGCTGGTTATAATTATGACATTTTGAGCTGTCATAATTAATTAAAAATACATACATACATACATACATACATACAATCACGCCTTTTTCCCATGGGGGTAGGCAGAAACCACGGAACGCCACCTGCTACGATCTCTACACACTCCTTTTGCCTCTTTAAGGTTCATACAATATCATCATACAAAAAATAATTAAAAATAATAGGGAAAATTCTATAAAAATAGAGCACTGTGATAATTAATTCCATATCCAGAAGTTAAGAAATATTAAGAAAATAAAGAAGAGAGTCCTGAAGAAGTATTCTTTACTCATTATACCTGCGTCCTGGTCCTGGCCATCACCATCCCGCCAGCGAACTCTCTCCACAGTAGTACAGCGTCAACAATTTGTCTATAGTGTTACTGAATGTCAAATATAACCATATTATTTTTTATATTTATTATTATATATTTTTTTTATCATTTAATAATGTATTTCTATTCAAATGAAGTACGGCCAAATTTCGACCAACGGGCGATCAATAGTAATATTAAATACCGAGGGGAACAAAGGATTCTAAAGATGAGCAAAGTGAAGAGTTAATTCCTGAACGAAGTGTGGGAGTTAAAACTAGAATCCTGAGTACAACGATTCAACTTCTCGCAAGACGAAGACACCTTTATCCTCGGGAGAGTACCTACTCAACTTTTACAGTTTATGAAAAAAAAATCTATTCGATTTTCAAATAAGCTTTATTTTAAGTTTTCATACGATTTTTTATGTCATCATCATCAGCCTATAATGTTCCCACTGCTGGGACACAGGTCTCTTCTCGGTGAGAGGGAGTGGGTCATAATCCACCACGCGGGCCCAGTGCGAGTTGGTAGATGTCACATGTCTTCGAATTTTTGGTTCTAAGACATGGCGGTTTCCTCACGATGTTTTCCTTCACCGTTTTGAGAGCAGTGGTGATGAAATAATTTACACAAATTAATTTGAACTCACGACCTACTCGTAAGTCGCGGCCATTACCACTGGGCCACCACTGCTCTCATTTTTTATGTAGGTAGTCAATATTAAGAATAGCAAATTCAACTCTTATTAAACTAGTGGGCTTAGTAAAATTCAGTACAATATTGTTGTCCAGCTAAACCCTAGGGCTATAATGACTTAGTTTAGTTAGGTTAGTGTGACGTATAATTTGGCATTATCGAACTGATTCTTCATGAGTATCTTAGAGCCCAGTCCACTAGTATTATATATTAGCACTCAAAAAGGTACAAAGGCGGACTTAATGCCTTAGGCATTCTCTACCAATCAATCAAGGGTGGTGAAGAGATTAGATGGCAGGTGCTTTGGTGGGTAGATATACAAATTCAATATTCGCGCGTATTTTGGTTTGCTTACTCCTTGTGTATTTTAAAAACTGGTAGCGTAAACCAATTAAATAGTGAGGAGAGTTCTATCTGCCAGGGGCGAGATTTGTTCGAAAGAGATACCGCGGCCCTGGCATATGCGCAAATGAAGGAACACGGGTGGGTTTTAGTCAGTAAAAGTCTGACACGCCCTCCCACTACGCTCTAGAGCGGGAGACGTCATTTGATGATTTCCCACCCACAAAAAAAAAGAGCGTTCTATTCCACCCAGCCAAAGCGCTATTCTGTAAAAGTACTTTGTGTAAGCTTTGGCGAGCTTTAGGGAAGCTTCACTTATGGAGGTTAGCTTAAAATACCTTATACAGTTATATCTATGAAATATAGATAGATCTAATTGTACACAGTATAAAGACTAAGGCGTCTAGTGTCCTGCCAGGGTCGCGAGATTTGTTCGAAACAGATACCGTGGCCCTGGCATATGGGCAACTGAAGGAAAACGGGTGGGTTTTAGTCAGAAAAAGTCTGATACGATGAGCGGGCGACATGATTTGATGATTTCCCACCCACAAAAAAAAGGCGTCTAGCGTCTGTCTGTGACCGTATAGATCTTCTTAACCAACCACTAGATATTTCTTCTAGATGATTCTTAACACTCCAAATTGGGGGAGGCCTATGTCCAGTAGTGGACGGCTTCGGCTGAAATGATGAACCACTGATACTGATGCGATTTTCACCGTCATTTCGAGTATTTATTCCGTAAGTTTATGTGTACAATGTATCTTATACCTTTTAACGAGCAATTCTTTCTGAATCTCGGCAACGGCTCCAACGATTTTCATGAAATTTAGTATAGAGGGGGCTTCGGGGGCGATAAATCGATCTAGCTAGGATTCATTTTTATAAAATGTCGTTTTATTCGTGTTTTCAATGACCAACTTTATTGATAATCAACTTGAACATAAACTTATTATTTTAAACACAATTTACCAAAAAATACCGAGCAAAGCTCGGTCATCCAGATCTAGACACGCGGTAGCGTGTCAAGCCAAGTTCAAGTATTTAATATTCTAAATTAGATATAATACAATAATCTCGTAGTTTAACGCATAAAGCAGTCGTTTCTGTATTCCACAGTTGTACCTAATGTTGTTACTGATGACGTTCAGTTCAGCCGTTAATTAATCTCGATTCAATTAACATATTAATAGTAGGTATTGATTGAACGGTGATCGCTCGAAGCTGGGTGCCACAGTACATTGTAATGAAATGTTATGTAGTTTCTGCACGTTGCGTTATGATGGACTGATATGTTGCTAATCACATGTTTAGCTAACAATAGACCTAATTAACTGATAATTATAATACATGAAGTCAAATTAATTAGATGGCAATATATTACTCGCATGTTGGGTATCGATATGGAAAACGAATTAGACAAAAGAAAACAAAAAAAATAATAATCCTATTCCGAAATTTCTTCGAAACTTTTTTTTGTCATTAATTTTCGATGTCGATACCCGGAAGAAAGTTCGAAAAAGGTTTTTTTTTCCTTTTGTTTCATTCGTTTTCGATATATCAATATATATATAAGGGGTAAATTAATTAGCAGGTAATTTATTTGACTCTGTATACACCGTGATATTATGTTATGAAACATCTTGTTAATAATGTTTACGTATCATACGGTAGAGCGACTAGATCATTCCATCTTCATTTTCCATGAAACAAAATATCAATTTAAAACTACATCCTGCGTCATTATAATGAATAATATTTTTATTATTTAGTTACTAGCTTCTGCCCGCGACTTCGTCCGCGTCAAATATTTGCTCCCCTGACCCTTCCCGTCGCATCGCAGCCTGCCAGTTTACGTCTATTTTTAGGGTTCCGTTGCCAAATGGCAAAAAACGGAACCCTTATAGATTCGTCATGTCTGTCTGTCTGTCTGTCTGTCTGTCTGTCCGTGTATGTCACAGCCACTTTTCTCCGAAACTATAAGAGCTATGTTGTTGAAACTTGGTAAGTAGATGTATTCTGTTCACCGCATTAAGATTTTTACACTAAAATAGAAAAAAAACAATAAATTTTGGGGTTCCCCATACTAAGAACTGAAACTCAAAAAATTTTTTTTCATCAAACCCATACGTGTGGGGTATCTATGAATAGGTCTTCAAAAATGATATTGAGGTTTCTAATATCATTTTTTTCTAAACTGAATAGTTTGCGCGAGAGACACTTCCAAAGTGGTAAAATGTGTGTCCCCCCCCCCCCCGTAACTTCTAAAATATGAGAATGATAAATCTAAAAAAAGTATATGATGTACATAACCATATAAACTTCCACCGAAAATTGGTTTGAATGAAATCCAGTAAGTAGTTTTTTTTTAATACGTAATAAATCGTAAACCACAATTTACCTTTAATTCAATCAACTCAAATATAAAAATTAAAAAAAAAAACATTTAATGTCATAAACATAAACCTTATGCATAAACCGAGGATATCTACAGGTTTGTACGGAACCCTCGGTGCGCGAGTCCGACTCGCACTTGGCCGGTTTTTTGTTGCTGCTCCGCTCCTTTTGATCGTAGCGTTTTATTGTGGGATTATTTTGTCACGTCCGTAAGTGTGTCCGTGGCATCACAGTGGGCCCTATTAGAATACCAGCGCTGCGGTAATTGTTTTTTTTTTTAACAAATACGCAGTATTATGCTGAGATAGGAGCCTTTTTGGCCTCGCGCAGGTCTTTTTCTTTTAATTTTATATCTTTTAACTTTTTGTTATCCTAAAAGTTTCTATGTTCTTTTTATTGTTTTTATGCCCTGTGCGTGTCTCAAATAAAATATTTTTCTTTTCTTTCTTTCTTTCTATGTTATATAGCCTATATTAGCCTTCCTCAATAAATAGGCTACCCGACTAAAATATAATTTTTCAATTCGAACCATTAGTTCCTGTGATTAGCGTGTTCTAACCCCCCATTTTAGGGAAGTGAGGGGTTAGAAAGAGACAAAAAGTAGCCTATGTCACTCTTCATCCCTTCAACTATTTCCACTTAAAAAATCACGTCAATTCGTCGCTCCGTTTTGCCGTGAAAGATGGACAAACAGACACACGCACTTTCCCATTTATAATATTAGTATGGATTTAAATGGTCATTTTTTTCTTATGGATGTGTAGTAGTCATTAGATACATGAAGTGGGCTTCCGATGTAAGACGATTAAAATGTCACGGTGTATATAAAAATATATGTCAAAAAAGGTCCTTACACCAACACACTTTCTTTTACTTGCGTCCTCGCGCTTGTTTCCTACAATCATTTACTACGACTTACGCATGTTTTCAGCGTTCTCTATGCATTTTACCACCATACTGCGATCGCCAACCCGCCTGCCAAGCGTGGCGATTATGGCAAAGCCCCTCAAATTGGGGGAGGCCTAAGTCCAGTAGTGGACGTCTTGCGGCTGAAATGATGATGATGATGACGCATGTTTTTATTACTTGACATCTATATGTCTATAAGTAAAAACGCACTGTTGTAAAGTTGAAAATCCAACAGGTTTGGACAGTTTGTTGCGCCAATTCTTCTTCCCAGCTAAAACACTAGGAACTGGTGTAGGGCGGGCCATTTGGGGGCTTATCTATACTATCTATACTTAATATTATAAAGCTGAAGAGTTTGTTTGTTTGATTGAACGCGCTAATCTCAGGAACTTCTGCTCCAAATTGAAAAATTATTTTTGTGTTGGGTAGCCTATTTATCGAGGGAGGCTATAGGGTATATAACATCACGCTGCAACTAAGAGGAGCGGAGCAGTAATAAAAAATCCTTTTGAGAGTTTCCGTTGCGTGCGCTGCGTAAACGGTTAAAGTATCGCAAAAATCATGTATGATGGAATTCTTCCTTTTAAAAAGTTCTAAAAACAAGTCCGCGAGAGCATATGTCTATCTTTTAAGGTTGACTCACTATAACACAAAAGGAGCGAGCAGCAACGAAAAATAGACGAAAACTAGCAGGCAAATTGATACGACGGGAAGGGTCAGGGGAGCAAAAATTTGACGCGGACGAAGTCGCGGGTAAAAGCTATCTTATATAATTTTGACAACCGAATAGTCTCGGTCTGGTTAGAATAAATGAGTTTTGACTTTAAAGTGAAATAATACAATATTTTGACAATTACGTAGTTGCCGCTTAGTTTGACGAAAACCGGCATTTATCATCATCAGCAGCCTATACTATCCCATTGCTAGGACACAGGCTTACTCTCGGTGAGAGGGAGTGGGCCATAATCCACCACGCGGGCCCTAGTGCGGGTTGGTAGATGTTACATGTCTTCGAATTTTTGGTTCTAAGACATGCCGGTTTCCTTACGATGTTTCCCTTCACCGTTTTTGGCATAAGTGGCGATGAAATAATTTACACAGAGTAAAGTGCCTGCTTGGAGTTGCACCCACGACCGTATCGTAAGTCACGGCCGTTGCTAATGCGCCATCACTGCTCTCACAAACTGGCATTCATTTTTGTAATAAATAACATAAGTTCATATAAAATGAATACGAACCCTACCTGGTATTTTAATAAACATTCTTCTTTCACCAAATCAGCACATCGTGAAGCCCCGAAAGGCAAAATATAATATTCACAAAGCAATATCATTTGGGCGCAGATTCCTTCGGCTGCAAAATTAAATGGCGGTCGTATGACGTCACATCGTCTGTACATTTTTGATGGCGGTCGTTTTGAACCGCTTTTAATTAATATGGCGCTTTTTATTTTAGTACTGTAGGTAGGGGTTCATACAGATAAGTTGTCACATCGTATTTTGTCACTATTTTAGGGAATACTGCTGGGGAAGCTTCTTGCTGATTGAATAACAGCAGTAGGTGGCGTTCTGTACTTTTTTACTACCCAGTTAGAAACTACAGAACGCTACCCTCTCCGAACTTTACATAGGTACTCCTTTTGCTTCGTTTTCGTTCATATATCTAGTCATATACGCACGCCGGTTGCGAGTTCTAAGCACATGACCTTTCTCAAGAACAGTACTGTGATATATTTGTAATAGTGGGTACTTAGAATTAAGTTATTGTACGTTACGAGACGCCTGCCAGTCTCGGAATATACGTCTATAAGTAAAGTCCATGTTTAATTGTGCTCTCAATAGATTCCGGAGTTCCCATATTCCTCAAGTACCAATAAGGTCATTTTATGTCCGCATGTTACATTATTTTTCTCCACAAAAATATTAATTTCAATAACATTAAAGTATAGGTATTCCCATTGAGAATGGTAATGCAATATATTTCGACGAAAACATCGCAATAATATGTTTTCATCGAAGATAATAATCAAATTAAAATCAGCCCATTATGCTGCTGGCGATAATGATGTTCATTAATTAGCTTTTATAATAATTAACGGTAAATGGATGGGCCAATTTGCAATGTTATTAATATACAATAACGGCGGTCATGATAACAGCGCTACGTTGTTTTATTTTCATTTTCCAAAAATTAATACGTTTACGTAACCGGATAAGTGGGGGATTGGTATTTTGGGAATCCGCTCTAATTGAGAATTCTATAGTACACAATTCCGTAAGTGACTTATTTAGTAGTAATTTGCGAAATTGCTGTAAGCAGTCCCCTGGTGCTCTTCTAATTCTACGGCGTCAGTTAGCGTCACTTGTTGAGTTCGCGGCGCCTAATAACTTGCAGAGGCGTTCTTGAGAACAGTAGAAGTATGAGTATTATTACAATGCCGTAGCATTTGCATTGTAATAATACAGTACGTCACAATAAAATTTGAATGGAGGAATAATGTCAAGGTAATGGATGGAAAATTTGAGTGGAAAAACGCGTTTGAGTTCTGAAAACGTTATTTTGCTGCATAGTCTGGGCAAAAAATGGACTGGTGTGAAGTTGTCACGTCATGGGGATTTATGCGCTTTTGTTTTTCCACTTAGATTTGTCCTTCGCTTTAAAGGTCAAGCCCTATTTACAGGATGGAAATTTCTTGCCCAGTGCAAACAATAAAATTGAAGCAACAAATGACTTACATCATCTTAACACTGTGTAGATGGTGCACCTTTTATTATTGATTCAGCTAATGATATCATCATCACCTGCTCAAACTTTTGTCAATCAGGTGGGGCCAGCTTCAAGTCTAAGTGAATGCAGCTGAATATCAGTATTTTACATGAAGCGACTGCCTACCTGACGTCCACAACTCAGTTACTGGGTAATACGACACTCCTTGGTAACATGGGTTGTTAGACTTTCGGGTTCCTACGACCCATAACGTCAAAAATTCAATCTAATCGTATAAAGCAGACTAATGGGTATCAGACAAAAAAAAAAATAACAGCTGCTTGAATTTATAATAATTTTGACAGTTCGTAATGCTATTTTTATTTTATACAAAAAAAAATCATTCTGTTTCTTTAAACGCCGACTACAGTACCAACTGATACACGCGCACTTAAGCCAGCACTTAAACCCACAACACGTTTCGCCTAGATTCCTTTTGATGAAATTAATTTCACGCTTCACGGAGCCAGGAGCGGGTGTCAAGAACACAAGGCCGGCCTCAAAGACCTGGAGGCTTAGATCTGTGGACTGAGATACCTAGTTTAGAAAGCGAAGGTTACTTAGACGTTGGTGTAAACTTTGTGAGTTTGTATTTTGGAGTTGAGGGAAATATGTAGTTTTGAGAATGTTATTATTAAGTTGAATGTGTGTTGTAATAAAAATCTTCTCGTATCGGACTTTTTATCCTTTACTGGTTTTTGCCTTGTTACGAATCTGCTTAGTGAAAGAAATGGATAAGGCAGATCTGATACAATTTATTAAATGAAAAAGAGTAAACTGTCAGAGTAGAACGCTTCAAGAGGGCTTCAGAGTAGACCGGCTTCAAGAGTTCAGAGTAGAACGCTTCAAGAGGGCTTCAGAGTAGACCGGCTTCAGAGTTCAGAGTAGACGGGCTTCAGGGTAGACGGGCTTCAGAGTGTGAACGCTTCAGAGTAGACGGGCTTCAGAGTAGTTTCCCCAGAGTGCGGGTGCTTCAGAGTAGTTTCCCAGAGTGTGGGCGCTTGAGAGTAGTTTCCCAGAGTGCGGGCGCTTCAGAGTAGTTTCCCAGAGTGTGGGCGCTTCAGAGTAGTTTCCGAGAGTCTACAGCCTTCCAGAGTGTGTCCTCCAGAGTGTACGGCCTCCAGAGTGTGGTCCTCTAGAATTTGGTCCTCTTGAGTGTACGGCCTCCAGAGAGTGGTCCTCTAGAGTGTGTCCTCCAGAGTGTACGGCCTCCAGAGTGTGGTCCTCTAGAGTGTGTCATCAGCGGTTCAGACGCCAGTTTTTATACCAAAGCCGTCTTCCCTTTCCAAACATTTTCAAAATATTAGTTTAGCCATCATCTCATCTGACAAGTGTAGTCGGCTAGGACATATCCATGAGTGCGTGTAGCTGGCCACATGAGTGCGTAAAGAATTTTATAAATATAATTTTAACTTAAGTTATTTAGTAAACAATCGTAATAATTAATAAAATCAAATAGCTAGACATATTGATAAAAATAATTTAAAATTATATAAACCAAAAGGTAGCCATTCATAGACTAAGCAGAACAGTAACTGACAGTTGACAATTTGGCTTGTCACAACATGAAAATTTGAGTTAATATTTATTTCAGCTATTTTAAGTTAATAAATCGTATTTAGATCGATTTGTTGAGTGTAGACATATAAATAAAATAAAATAAGTAAAGCATGAAGTGTAAACATAGAAACAAATAAAGAGGATGATAAAGAATCATGAATTAAAGTGTAAGTATAGGATGAACACTATAGCCTGCAGCTTCACCCACGACTGCCAGGGTCGCAAATTTATTCGAAAGAGTTACCGTGGCCCTGGCAAAAGTAACTGAGGGAACACGGGTAGGTTTTAAACAGTAAAAGTCTAACACGCCCTTCCACCTCCACCCAAAGCGGGAGACGTCATTTAATGATTTCCCACCAGAAAAATAAAAATCTTCATCTGCGTGGATATCGGTAACTATCTATGTAGTAGATGTTCCGGGATTCAAAGTATCTTATGTGTAAATGGCTTTATCAACTGGTAAACTTAGAGGCCTTATTCGTGTTCGTGAAAATATTTTGGATAATGTTCCGTTATACTCTTAACTACATGGTATCTTCATAATTTCTTGTTTATCTTTTTATTTTTCAATGCTATTTTTTTTTATTAACATGTTATCTTATTTTATTGTAACTATCAAGTTGTTAGGAACTTCGCGTTAGATTTATACCTTATCTTAATAGTATGTGAAAAATGTCGTGGATTATAAAAATAACAATGGAATTAGTAAATAATCCAGGTCATAAACTATCTGTGTGCTAAATTTCATCCTAATCCGTTAGCCATTTTTGCGTGATTAAGAAACAAACATCTAAGTAGCCAATTATATAAACTTTCATTAAAATAAAAATTGAAATAAATAAAAAACCCGACTGCAAAAAAATACTATGCACAAAAGTAATGCACTAAAAGACCGAAATATGATTGAGAATAGAAAAATTAAAATAAACAAGGTAAACTTTTCTTAGGTATAACAGACTATTTTATGAGCTGAAACCCTAAGTTAAGTTACCCACATTCAGTTTAGTAGCATTTGACGTAAATTTTAGTGTCGTCATTTGTGGAGGCTATTTGAATGCACGCCAGAAAAAAAAACGACGGGTTGCACTCCGGAAGTGCCGGTAAAAGTGAAAACTTGAATATTAACGTTGTGCATTTTTGATATTTTGGAATGGTTGGGGAATTTTGCACGAATTGCTTTAATTATCTATATATTAATACGTGAAGCGAAAACTTTGGATCCCTTTTTACGAAAATTGGGCGGGCGGAGAAATATGAAATTTCGCACACTTATAGTTTATACAGAGAAGAAGTGACGAATGCTAATATTTTTTTTAAAATTATTGTTAAAAATACATTATTTCAATAAATAACACGTTACGCACACTACTATTCATTACCGTGTATTTAATACACACATGCATAGGTATTCTTTTGTTTATGGTCCAAATCTGTGGTCCAATCGAGAACATCTGTGTATTTTTGTCTATAGCCTCGACTGTCTACGGTCTATAGTCTTTCTGAATGTCAAGCATAACCATAGGTAATAAATTAATTTTATAGGTATATAACCTATTTCATTTTAAAAATCTATGATCATATCGAGAATATTTGTCTTTAATATTATTTGTATTAGCGACGATAGGAATTTAGTTTAGTTAAAAAAGAAATATTTTTTGTGGTTTTATGGGGAGTGTCAAGTATGGCATTAGTAAGTTTCCCATACAAAACTTAGTGTCGTGTGCAAACTGTAGAGGTTGTATTGCCTCACGATTGTACAGGCTGGTTATAATTATGACATTTTGAAATGTCATAATTATATAAAAATAATAGGGAAAATTCTTAGCTGTCACCATCCATGGATGCGCGTGGCACGCTGTAACATAAACACACATCGCACCTCCGGTGCGAGACTGTCACTTATGCAAAAATTGCAATAATGAGTTAAATATGTAATAACTGTCCTAGAGCACCCCTTTACATGGTGCGATAACGTTACTTTTATAGTACACATAGTTTCCGTATGAGGGCGTGAGTGTCATTGTGGTTTTGGCGCGAATCACGGCGTCGCTGGGAGCAACATCGTTTTATTGGTCAGTTGTGCGCGGTCCCCCCGCAAGTGCAAGTTTGTCTTGGAGCTACACTGTTACTAAGGTAATTGTGACATAATATTTTTTTGATTCTGGAGCAATAGTGACCTAAGATACAGTTGTGACATTATTTCCCCAATATTTGAATATCTTTGAAAGTTTTGTTTTGTAACTACAATGACCCTTGTTGACAAATGACTTTATTTCTCCAATCCTTGTGTTTTTATCGTGTGTAATGGTATCGGATATCTATTTATTTAAGCTCGGATTAGTTTGGGGCTAACTAATTGAGGTGATTGTAGGAACAATTTAGTTATTTCGATACTTTTTACTTATTTTCAGTTGTTTCTTGGATCAAATAAAATGCTGTCTCGGGGGAAAAAACTGGTATTATTGACACGTTCCACATCACCCATTGAAAGAGTTGAACCCAGCGAATCTTCAATTCCAGCTTCTAATACCAAGCAAGATGGCAGTAACTCTGTTTTACCAATTCCAAACTCCTCAGCTAGTAATGCTCTTATTGATGACGAAAATTCACCAGTAGAACAAAAAAATGGGTCTCCAACTGGTGATTTTTCTGGTACTGATTCACATGACGATTTCAAGCCCTCATCTAGTTCGTCTTCTTCCACCAGTAGTTACTCCAGTAGTTCCTCCAGTTCAAGTTCATCTAGTGATAGTAGTTCTGAGAATGAAGCTGTTGATTACCAAGAACCAAAATTATCTCCGAAAAAAAAGGGAAGAAAACGTACTCGTAATCCTAATAATTGGAAAAAAAATATTGCAAAAAAATTAAAAAATTCTGGTCATGAATATCGATAATTACAACAGGCAAAACAGTTCAGGCTAGAAAAATTGGTCCCTCTTGTACAGATAAGTGTCGGCTGGCTTGCTCGTCTCATTTTCCTCAAGAAAAAAGAATTCAAATATTTAATTCATATTGGGAGCTAGGCAGCGTAGAAAGGCAACGTCATTTTTTGAATTCCTGTATCAGACCACTCGAGATTGCAAGCCGCCGTATAAAAACAAATAGGCGTTACCCGAGACAATGTAACTCTGCATTTTATTTACTCAGTGATGGCCAAACATTCCGGGTTTGCAAAACATTTTTAATAAACACCTTGGGTATTTCACCAAGGACTATTCGAACTGTCATTGATGCCAAAAAACTCAATGACGGTATCATTCCCGAAGACCAGCGAGGGAAACACGGAAATCATTGCAAATTAGACAGTGAAATGATAAAAGCCGTCAAAAATCACATTGAATCTATACCGAAAGTAGAAAGCCACTATCTTAGGGCAAACACAAGTAGGCTATTTATTGACGGTGGTTTAACAATCGCAGAATTGCATAGAAACTATAGTGAAGTTCAGAAACAAAATAATAAGCCAGCTGTTAATTACGACGCCTATCAGCGCATTTTTAATCATGATTTTAATATTGGCTTTTTTAGGCCGAAGAAAGACCTTTGTGACCAATGCGTTGCATATGAAAATGCATCAGAAGAAGAAAAAGTAAAATTAAATGCCAGTTACAAGGTTCACCAAGAAGAAAAGAGTTTGAGTAGAATTCAAAAAGATAAAGATATGAAAGAATTTCAAGATCCTCAAAGCACAAAGATCGTATGTACCTACGACTTACAAGCCGTCTTGCCATGCCCTTTAGGAAATTCATCGGCTTTTTTTTATAAATCGAGGCTAAATTGCTACAATTTCACAGTTTCCAATGCAAAAGAGCGAGAAACGACATGCTATTTTTGGCATGAAGGCTTAGGCAACAGGGGATCTATTGAAATAGGATCTTGTGTGTATTCATATTTGGTAAAAGTTGCTAATAAATATCCTGGCTGTGACGTAATTTTTTATTCAGATAATTGCTGTGGCCAACAAAAAAACCAATTCGTATTTGCAATGTACCACTTCGCGATTACAACATTAAACATAAATTCAATACAACATAACTTCTTAATACGTGGACATACACAAAACGAAGGCGACACAGCACATTCAGTAATCGAAAAAGCCATCACTAGAGCCAAAAAATCTGGGCCTATCTATGTTCCAGAACAATACATATCCATAATACGAGGAGCGAAGAAGACAGGGAAACCATTTTTGGTGAGAGAAATGAACTACAGTGATTTCTTTGATCTTAAGGCTATGACAGATAACATAAATTTTAACATGAGTAAAAATGTTAACGGTGATGCAATTAAAGTTAGCGAGATTATGAGTATCAAGTTTATTAAAAATTACGCCAATTATCTATATCGAACAACGTATAAAACTGTAAACTGGGAAGAGGCCAAAGCTGTAACAGAACCAAATAGGAAGAACTTACGTCGAGATCGAGGTAATGTACCAAGTATAAACGAGATCGCTTTGAAACCAGCTTATACCTCGAAGATTACTATTACAGAACGCAAGAAGCGTGATCTTTTGAATTTGGTAGAGACCAACATAGTACCAAAATACTATGAAAAGTTCTATAAAGATCTCATTTAATTTTATTTAACTTTTAATACGTGTTGAGAACATAAATATTGAAGTATAATTTTGTTAATCGTTTAATTTAATTAAGACTTTTCTAAATACTACGCAAATAAGAATTATTAAAGTTATAGGTAATTAACTTGCTGTGATTTCACAAGTCTGATTAAACTTAGAATTCAGAAAGTAACTAGATCTAGGAGCACAGATATTTAGACCAAAGTTAAGTATGTTGGACTATCTCTTCTAATTTTACTTGTAAGTAAATATTTATTGAAGTTTTAACCTACTCTAACATTTTTTGTATACGTACTTACGTAACATTCTCATTTTGTCCTATATGAGATTGTTATTTCTTTGTTACACTATTTACTACTTGATTTTTTATTTTATTTGTACTACACTACTGTAGAAATGCTAATTAAGAAGTACAAAAGTTTCTGATGTTTATTTTATAGAATTTCGACTTATTTCTTCAATAACAGTGCATATTTGTGATTTAAAATAAAACTAAGTAAACAATTTGTTCTTGTTTTCTTTTTAGCTTAGTGTGACATAATTACAGTTATTATTTTTCGTTAGTGCCACAACGTCACTTCTGAGGGGGTTGGAAGGTTTAAAATAATCGTATAGTATCTTTTTCACAATATTAAGTGGTTATTATTTATTCAAAAGTAAGTTAAAAGTTGACGTTATAGTAAAAGATATTCATCTTGTCTAAATCTTGAAATACCATTATTTTTGGAGATGTCAAAGTTTTAAATGCTTCTCCTGAAAAAATGCCTTTTTGCATAAGTGACAGTCTCGCACCGGGGGTGCGACATGAACATTCGCGCAAGCGTCCTGCGCCACCTAAACGAAACAGCAGGCGCAGGAATACATTTCCGCCGCGCCGTAGAAAGAGAGGGGGATACTTCTTCTCCTACTCTCCGTCCGTCTTACGAATTTTCGATCAGGGTCGTTTAATATTTTTTACTCATTACAAAAAAAGTGCACAACGCCGCTAAAGAAGTTTTCACTTCAAAAAGGTTGTAAAAAGTAAGTGAAGGACAGTAGTAAATGTTTGGCGCACCTGCACGGGTCATTTGGCTTTATGGTGGTTAATATAAAAACAAAAACAACGTTTTACGATATTCGCGTAAACACATTACATCACATATTTCAATTAATCCAATAACTTTTTGAATTGTCAAGGCGTCGAGACAGCAAAACAAAGTGTAGTAGGTTCCTTTGGAGAAGAATTGGCAAAAAACTCCACAGACAATTTTAAATCTAAATATTAGTTACACCGTACTTGTTGAAATTATACTAATGTAGGTACATGTGAAAACAATGTGAAAAGACGTTTGTAGCGTTCGAAATAAAAAAAATTACCACAAAAGAAAACAATTCAAAAATAAGCCGCGGTAGCTAAGAGATGACCAGTCTCTAGCTCTACTTTCGGCGCCCGTTCACATACATGACAAAGTCAAAAGTCAAAAGTCAAAGTCAAAGTATTTATTAGTGTGATTTTTGGTGATACAGTAGGTCTTATAGTTAGGTAAGGTGAGCTCAAAAAACTACCCGTTAGGGCATACACTATTTAACAATATAAAAAATTTAAATCGATTTTACATGCAAAATAACAGAGATTACTATTAAATATAAAAAAAAAATTGAAATATAAATATTTAGAATACAATTAAAATGACGTATGAATCGTATAATACACAACAGACTCATTTTAATTAATGTGCTTTCGTGTTTATGAAACATAAATGTGCAATCAAATAGACAACACTGCCAAACAATTCTAGTCTGTGACTGTAAGTAAACTAAGCCACGTCTCATTACAGAAACCCGCCTGTTAGATAAGGAGTCAGGTATAGTTTTAGTTTATGTTATCCTGCTATGTATAAACCTATATAAGGTGTATCTATTCATACACGACATATTTTGAGAGGTACACCTGTAGGTGGTAAAGAAGCTATAGAAGCAAAAAGAATTTTTTTATCTAAGCGTTTTTGAATTTTCGTAATAATTATTATAATTTTAAAACTGCTTGAGACGTTTTGCATAAAACCTTTACTCCAAATTCTATGAATGGCCCGCCTGACGCTGCGAGAGCGGCGACCGGACGGCACGAGCATGGCCGCGGTGTCTCGGGCCGTAAAAAATAAGAAGGAGCCGGTATTTTTTATTTGCGTCAAATAATTTATAAATATTAAATTTTGTAAAAAATACATTAAAACAATTTTTTTTTCGTTGCTGTAGCTTCTTTACCACCTACAGGTGTACCTCTTAAAATTTTTCGTGTATGAATAGATACACCTTATATATACCTCTCTGAAAATATTTTAATTCGGGCCGCCAAGGAACAGGCAAATGTCTAATTTGAAGGTCACCGTCCCATCTTCTTGTCCAATCTGATTACTTTTTTTATAAACAAAATAAATTGTA
Source organism: Aporophyla lueneburgensis (assembly GCA_932294355.1). Lineage (NCBI taxonomy): Eukaryota > Metazoa > Arthropoda > Insecta > Lepidoptera > Noctuidae > Aporophyla > Aporophyla lueneburgensis. The sequence continues at coordinate 29,878,786 of OW028737.1, read as the reverse complement.
ACAATAAGAGGAGTGCTTTTCTCTAATTGCCATAATTATACCTGACTCTTGCTGCTGTCGTAGCTAAATAGATTACCAGAAGTGGGACTAACTTCTATGATAAAGGTGGCGGGTTCGTCATATAAATATCTATATTACTTTTTAACGGTAAAGTATCAATAAAAAAGTCAGTGGACCAAGTATTAATGATAAATATGAACTCCTAATACCAATTCCATGATGAAACTGTACATTGAAATTAAGTGGCCTAGTAAATTTTAGCTTATGGTTCTACGAATTAGAAATCCACACTAATATTATAAATGCGAAAGTAACTCTGTCTGTCTGTCTGTCTCGCTTTCCTGCTAAAACTAATGAACCGATTTAAATGAAATTTGGTACACAAATAGTTTAGAGCCTGAGAAAGGACATAGGGTACTTTGTATCTCGGTAGTTTGTTCTCGCGGGATAATTTCCGACGTCCACGCGGGCGAAGCCGCTGGCAAAAGCTAGTGATCAATAAAATAGAAAAGGATGGTTAGCCTTCCTATTCTGCGACTGTACGTTATCAAAGCCATGCCTCACTACAGAAAATCGTCGGGTATAATATTGTTAAAATGAGTGAAGAGAAGTCATTACTAAGTAACTAGAGGAGGGACTAACTTATAAGAGATTGTAGGTGGTGGAATCATCATATTAACATCCATATTACGGTTAAGATTTCCGATTTCCGAGTTCCACCACCCAAAAAAACTTCTTCTTCTTCTTCTTAGCGTGACGAAGACAGTCTAAACGGACTCGGCCCAGAATTCGGGTACGTGTTTGCGCATCCATCAGTGTAACGTGCAGCTGATGAGACCCACAGGACATTATATTAAGTGTTCCATCGTTCCATCGTTTATGGTACAAAGAACAAAGAGTGTTCAACAACCACGTATTCATGATTGTGAACTTTTAAAACTATTTTTCTTCCTTTTTCTTCGGAAAAGTTTCACACAAAGTTTCATAAGAAACGACTAAACTACTTAGCTTAGTCATTCGTTTTGATTTGTGAATCAATGTGCAACCAATTAAAGACAGGAGTGGTAAACATTTTCAGTTCACCACTGTACGTCATCAAAGCCTTGCCTCATTACATAAAGTCACCTATTAGACAAGGAGTCAGGTATAATTGTTACAATTAGTGGGGAGCTGTCGTAAGTTCCGTAACTAGAGAAGGGAAAACTTTTACCTGATGAAAGTGGCCGGATCGCGTTGGGATCACGTGCCGGGGCTCTTGTAACGGTGTTGTTCTAACCTGACTTTTGTGGTAGTTTTAATTTAGTAGAGAGTTTCTGCTGTAAGAGTTGTGCTTTACAATTAAGTAAGAATTTTATTTTATACTAGCTTTTGCCAGCGGCTTCGCCCGCGTGGAGGTCGGAAAATATCCCGCGTGGACGTACTACCGGGATAAAAACTATCGTCACTGCTCGGCTTCTATGTGTCTTAGCGTTATGTTATATAATAGCCTATAACCTGCCTAGGAGTATGGACTACAATTGTACCAAGTTTGGTTAAAATCCCTTCAGTAGTTTTTAACCCATGCGTGCACATACATACAGACAGACAGACAGACAAAAAATTTACTGATTGCATTTTTGGCATCAGTATCGATCACCATTCATCCTCCAATATTAATTTTGAATATATTTTCAATGTACAGAATTGACCTCTCTACAGTTTTATTATAAGTATACATAGATAAGTATATTTATCTGGCTAGTTTGGGAGCAGATAACGGTGTGTTGAGTTTCCTAAGATATTTGGTATATTATTATTTTAGAAAAAGTTTCATTCATTGATTTTATTGCAAGAAATATTAAACGCTTACTTTGTTGTTTTTTGTTGGGATGTAGCTTTAGTATTCGTACTAGTTAGTACTTTCAGCAATTAAATTATGTAAAGGTCACATTGCCGTTCATTCTGTAATTGCATTTTGTTGTTCTCAACTTAACACGTTAGCTAAATATAACACCATTGAAGTTGTGCTTTAATTAGATCCACGTTTTAGAAAGTTAGTGAAGCTTTTAAGGACAAAATTCACCAATACACAGCGTTCCTAAACTAGGCGACGTATTCAGTTTAGGTGTCGGAGTTGAATTAAAATTAAAACTCTGTTTGTCTGAATTAGGAAAGTATTTAGTACAATTCGCTTGTACATTCATTCCATGGGGGTAGGCTGAAACTTCAAAACGCGTTTTGTGGAGTAGGGACCACAGCTAAAAAGTAAAATAAAACGTTTATTACAACAAATAAACTCCTAAGTAAATAATAACTTTAATTTTGGAAGTCGGTAGAAAATACAAAAACATAACAAAGACTTTCAAAATAACATTTTTTTTTGTAACAAAGTTTATTCCCATCCTAATCAGTGAAATATTTGTTATAGCTACCTCCCTGTATAACCGCAGTATTAAGTAACTTTGTTACGATGCGGTGACATCATGGCTACAAGTTGCCAACTCACCCTGTATACGCGGTATAACATCGTCCTTTAGCTGCATCAGTAACGAGTGTCAGAGATGTTTCAGTGATGTCACATTGTATTGTAACTTGAAGTTTATACTAAGTTTGAGAACTTGTGAACTGTCGTCATATTCATAAGTTGTTGGGGTATGAATAAGAAGGTTTCGTAATGAGGCTGGGGGTTTTCAAACACTGAGTTTTGCTGGGTTCGATATTTATTTTGATTTTTCTATGCTCCATAAAACTATTCTATTTTGTAGTTACACAAGTAGGTTTTTTCAACAAGTAGGGCTGTGGCTAAATAAACAACCACACAGGTCGTTTAGGTTATGTTATGCTGGCCGCGGATGGTGCGTGGGTAGGTGACCATTTTTTCATACCAAGACCCCTTCGTGCCTCGAAAAGCACGTTAACTGACTGTCATTTTCGGATATTTGACAGACGTTACGGGTCATCAGAAGCTTGAAAGTCCGACGACCACTCTTATCAAGGGATGTTGTAACAGGGTAATGTAACTGAGTTGTAGCGTTATTCAGTTGCATTTGGTTAGACTGGAAGCCAACCTCAGCATGCTGAGTAAAAGCTAGGCAGATTATGAGAATTTTTCAACAAAATATACCATTAAAAGAACTCCTTTCGAGCCAACACGTGTTAGCAGTTTGAGCAGTGGGTGCCCAGTGGTATTGGCCTCGACTTACGAGTTGTAGGTCGTGGGTTCGAACCCAGGCAGGCGCTTTACTTTGTGTTAATAATTTCATCATCACCACTCTAAAAACGGTGAAGGACGGTGAAACATCGTGAGGAAACCGGCATGTCTTAGAACCAAAAATTCGAAGACATGTGACATCGACCAACCCGCACTGGGCCCGCGTGGTGAATTACGGTCCACTCCCTCTCACCGAGAGGAGCTCTGTGCTGATGATGATGATGCTTGACTCAGTTGAATAAAGTTATACAGACAAACACTCTAATATTTCTCAATCTGAAATAGTTCACGGAAATAGAGTTAGGTACGTTTGTAATGTGCAAAAGGTATTCTGCAAGAGAAAATCGCGATGCAAATAAGTATCGTATCTTGTTTCGAAAAGTTCATTGGTGTAACTCCGTTTGAAATGCAATACTCCTTTTGCAGGGTAGCAATATTATATAAAAACTCATTAACCTTCTAATATTGAACGCTTTTTAAAATTAATGAGCTTCTAAAAACTTTTTGTGCTTCTAATGATGCACACTTTTTTATAATAAATAAGCTTCTTTTCAAGTTTCTTACCTTTTAAGAGAAGATAAAGATTTTTTTTTTTTGATCTCTGTAACTAAGCTAAGGGAATCCAATCGGGTTAGGTTATGAACATGCGACCAAACGCGCGCGAGCCGAGCGAGCGGGGCAAGTAATGCCGCGTCCGCGTCAGGAGAGCGCACAATTCAAGTTTTTCGCAGTGATTTGGATATTCAACTACAAAGATGCTATTTACTAAAGTTATATAAATAAAATTGTGTTCAGAAACAATATAACATTAGCATCTTTACCTTGTCATATTCATACTCCAAGTTAAGATATTAACCAACTTGACTTTGCAAACAAGTGTGTACAAGATATTCCTCATCTTTGCTGTCACTTAGAAGTCTACTAGATGACTTCGAAATCTAGATATAAGTAGAGTGTAACTTTAGTGCGGAGAGTCAGGTAAAGTTAAGTGCTGTGGTATGCTGTTGACTCGCGGTCTACAAAGTGGCTAGATCTTTTCGAGACTGGTGTAGAATTACCTAATTACTTTCGCCATTTTGTGGAGACAATGATGGCTCTTTCTTGGCAGATGTAACACTGTAGTATTTCAATTTAACTTTCACAAAGGACTATTTGTAGCAAAGTATTTGTAGGTAATGCAGAAGTTTAACCAAAATTGGTGATATACACATATAAATTAATGAAACAGTAAGTAAACTTCACTCAATAAATAGATGGCGGACGTACGGGACATTTCAATATTAACGTTATTTTAAAACAAATTGTAGTTACCTTGCGCAATATTATTAATCTGTAATTAATTCAAATTAAGCATGACGTGGCCATGTTTGTTTTGACATTTATTTGTTTATTTTATCGCATCATCTGCAAATATTAGGTTTTGGCGGTAAATATATGACATATGACCAATAGATTAAATTATGTTACTTCTTTTTTGAGTAATTACTAACTCAAACTAATTACTAGTTGCCTGTACCAATTTTCTTTAATCTCTGGATACACCACAGATTAAAGAAAATTGGTACAGTCAGTTAGAGAAACGTTAATCTCATGTTTCGATTTTGTGAGCGTACCATGCTAACCGACGACGGAGGCCAGGTTCAAAAGGCTCTTTTGTAGAATCCATCAGAAATTAACGTGAATTGGTAAAGTAAATTAAATTTCAAGAGATGAAATGTAGTAGTCGTAGAAGAAAGTATATATATAATCTGAATCTCGGAAATGGCTCCAACGATTTTCATGAAATTTAGTATACAGGGGGTTTCGGGGGCGATAAATCGATCTAGCTAGGATTCATTTTTATAAAATGTCGTTTTATTCGTGTTTTCAATAATCAAGTTTATCGATATTCAACTTGAACATAAACTTATTACTTTAAACACAATTTACCAAAAAATACCGAGCAAAGCTCGGTCATCCAGATATTATTTATTTAATACTGATGATTTTAATGATTATAGTTCTTTAGATACTTTGTTAGTCATTACGCGTCGTCAGAAGCCCGAAAATCTGACAATCAGTATTACCAAGGGGTATCGTATTACCCAGTAACTGTGTTGTAGAGGTCAGATAGGCAGTTGGTCCATGTAAAATACTGCTATTTAGCTGCTTCCAGTTAGACTGGAAGTCAGCCCCAACATAGTTGTTAAAAGGAGGAGTTGATGATGATTTCTATAAGTACTGTTTCGTGTTTGGGTCGCGTATCATATTTTATATTTAATTTAATTTTTTCAACATACAGCTTGACTCAGACTTGCCAACTGCAAAAAATGCGAGAAAATATGAATTTCGCGGACATCTCTGGTGCTTCCTCTCTTAAAGGATACTTTTCAGAAAATCCTTCCTTGAGTGGTCCCTCGTTATACAAGGTCAAGAGAAATTAGTAAACGAAACTTCGCAGAAATTATAGAATGATTAAGTTGATCATTTTGACACGTGCTTCCTCGACTAGACACGAGCTTTAATTTACATTACACGTGTCGGTCTAATACCTTGATGTCTTAAACTAATTTGAGGGATAATACGGTTTAGTATCCAAGTTTGAAATCATCTCTGTTTTCACAAGTTAGTTGGTTGTTTCGAAGTCTAACAAAATGTGGTTAAATAACAATTTCATGCATGAAACACTGACCTTGCTTCTAGACGATTCCTAGACTTGGGAAAGACTGACTACGTATTAGTCTAGGCTGAGCTTTACACCTGGGATCGGAAATGTTATTTTCAAAGAATTGAAGAGTCTCTTTGTGGGATTATGCCAGCGGCTTCGCCCACGTGTAGGTTGGAAATTATACCACGGGGACGTACTACTGGGATAAAATTATTTTATGTGTTAATCCAGGTTTTAAATATTACCTGTGTGCCAAAATTCATTTAAACCCGTTTAGCTCCGAGGATACCGCACGATCTCGTGCGAGGCGGCGAGCCTCCTTGCCGGAATGCCGCCATGGGATCTGGAGGCAAAGGTCCTCGCGCACATGTGGGAGTGGCGCGAGGAGGCTAAACGCCGGGGCGAAACTCCGCTGCCGCGACAAATCGCGGCACGGCGGACAGAGCTCCGGTGTGATCTCATGGCGACATGGCGGGTACGATTGTCGCAACCCAGCGCAGGGCACGCCACAATTGCGGCGGTAAGGCCCCTCTTTGAGGAGTGGATAGAGAGGCGTCACGGCGTCCTCACCTTCCACCTGACGCAGGTTCTCACCGGGCATGGGTGCTTCGGTGGGTTCCTGTTCAGGATAAAGCGGGAGGATACGTCCGGGTGTTTCCATTGCGAGGATCGTCTGGAGGACACGGTGGAGCATACGGTGGAAGTGTGCCCTGCCTGGGCGGAGCACCGCCGTGTACTCGTGGAGGCGATTGGCGGCGGCGACCTCTCGCGTCCGGCCCTGGTGCGAGCCATGGTACGGAGCGAGAGGGAATGGGAAGCCGTCACCTCCTTCTGCGAAGCAGTAATGCTCGCGTAGGAGGAGGCGGGGCGCGTGAGGGAGTGGCAGTCTCTGCGCCCTCACGTCCCTAGCCGCTGCAGGAGGAGACGCCCCGGGCGTCGGGAGTCAATAGCGGACTCCCGGCCACCGTAGGCGCGAGCTTGCGGGTGGCGAGCAGTGGGTAGCTCGCCGCCCGGTAAGGACCAGGCACGGGTCGACGGCGCGCAGTGTTCCACGCGCGCCTCAAAGAGATGTCAGCAGCAGTGTAGGGGTCTACTAGGACCGATGCCTGCCGGGGTCGCGTGATTGTTCGAAAGAGATACCGTGACCCTGGCACATGGGCAACTGATGGAACACGGGTGAGTTTTAGTCAGTAAAAGTCTGACACGCCCTCCCGCTCCGCCCAGACCGGGAGAAGCCATTTGATGATTTCCCATCCGGAAAAAAAAAAAAACCCGTTTAGCCGTTTAGCGTGTAAGCGTCACTTTTCCTTTTTTCTTCTTCTTTCTTTTGCAATTACAGGATAACCCGATAAATGTGCCTAGCTTCAAAATATTAAATACTAACATTTAAGCACATACCTATAACAAAATACAAACAATGCTTTCCTCGTGAATTCACTCAGAGACTCTATGTAACTGCGAATTTATGTAATTGCATTTATTTATGAATGAGATACTAATACTATTTAGTCTACATACGTGCTTTCTTTGTATATCTGGCTGACAAGAACAAAAAGCGCGAGAATAATCAGACGCCATTACTTCCGTCGGCTGTTCTATATCTCAAATGTCACGTAAAAGAGATTCCGGTATACATTAAAAGTTATACGATATGGGTGTTGAGTGTAAAAGTAAAATAAAAATGTGTAATTTCCATGGAAATTATTTTTTTGCGATGCTTTTACTCGGAAATGGTTCCCTTTCATTACTGGATCGTTAACTTCTCCGCGACATGTGTCACAAAATTGTGAGATATGTCTTGTGACACGAGATAAGCTTAAAGTACCTACTTCTATAAATTCAAAAGTTTTACAAAGGTAAAATGCGATGGAGTTGAATGCTAGAAAGGAACGAAACTGACCTTTGATGGTACTTCTAAATAATTGACCTGGAACCGGATACTTTAATGATCTTTAAACCTTAATTTGCTTTTATTTCCAAAGGAAGCCTGACAACCTCGTTTTAAAAGATAACATAACGTTTGTAATCCCTACAGGGTTAAGCAGAGGTGTTACTATAGCGTCCGTGTGGTAACGGACTTAAATAATAGCAACATCACAATTCTTCTCGTGGGTGTCGTAAAAGGCGACTGAGGGACTTACTAGAGAATAGGCTGCAGCGTTCTCCATGCATTTCACCACCATACTGCGACCCGCATGCCAAGCGTGGTGACTGTGGCCCCCTAAATTGGAGACCTTTGTCCAGCAGTGGGTGTCTTGCGGCTGAAATAATAATGATATTGGTATCTATAGCACACCCACATTTTGCCTAAGTCCTATGTAGAAGCGAGCCTACAGCTATTGATCGGGAACGAATCCAGACTACTAGCTGCTGTTTACAAAAATGTTCCACAACCAAATATGGCGAAAATTGTCTACCCAAGTCAGCCGGTGCAAAGGCAATCTCCACAGATAGGGGTTCTCGGATGGCTCAGGTCTCAAGTGCGTATACGTCACCTTCCCACAGACGATGGCCCACCATCCATCTTACGCCAAATGCCCTTTTTTTATCTCGAGTTGGAAATCCTCATGGATGTCCTCTGCCCTGGGGTGGGCGGAGGGGTCTGTCAGACTCTTACTGACTAAAACCACCCCGGTGTTCCGTCCCACACCTACGTCGGGGGCCACGGGAACCATATGTCTTCCGCGATACGCCAAATGCCCTTCTTTTTTTTATCTGTCCCAACTTATGCATTTGATATTCTTATGACTGCAACAGTGAGAGGAGTTCGCGTATCTGAATGTTGAGCCAAAGATACGCTAAAAAGAAGAAGTATTTTGTTTAAGCAGAACTTTAACAAGAACTAATAAAATTTTCTCTTTTTGATTAATATACTCTTATCACTTTTACATCAAATATAACAGTTTCACCTTACCCATCTTTCAATTTTATGTAAATTGGCTTCTTGTAATATTTTTAAAACTTTAAGTTCGTGCTGCCGCGTTGGCTTTGTCTCCGCAAAGTTTTGTTATCAAACTGGTCCGAGACGTGTTTCAGTTATAAAGTAACAGAATGCATCCAAAATATAATGTTGACTTGGAAAGACTCCTGCGCTATGACCGGTGGGTTTCAAACGTTGGAAAGTTTAATGTCAGTGCTTATTACAACCCATATCTTCCTGGCTTTTCCTAACTATGTTGGGGTCGAGTTTCTTTCCAACCTAATGCATCTGGTTAATAGTATTTTACATGGAGCATCAGTACCGTGTGGTGCCGGACGTAAAGAATAATACCACCTCATTTCTTCCCGTGGGTGTCGTAAAAGGCGACTAAGGGACTTACTAGAGAATGGGCAGCAGCGTTCTCTATGCATTTTACCACCTTACTGCGATCGCCAAGCCGCCTGCCAAGCGTGGCGATTATGGCAAAGCCCCCCAAATTGGGGGAGGCCTAAGTCAAGCAGTGGAAGTCTTACGGCTGAAATGATGAAAATTATGACAGTCCATAACAACAGATTTTCGACGGGGCCGAAAGGTTCTGTCTGGAGTGGCAACCGTGTACTGGAATACGTAGCACTGAGAGGCCTCATACAAGATGGACCGTGACTTGGTGAAGGCTGCATAAATCTGCTGAATGCGAGAAAGATACTTTTTTAAATAAATAATATCTTAGGACAACCAACACACCGTCATCTGATCCCAAACTAGGCAGAGCCTGTACTATGGTAACCAGACAACTGATAAATATCTATATATATAAAAATGAATCCCTGTTTCCCTTGGTCACGCCATCACGCGTGAACGGCTGGACCGATTTCACTTTTATTTTATTTTTTGTTTTGTTTATTATTGTCAGGAGAAGGTTCTTATGAAAGAAAATTTTTAATAATCGCGCGGAAAATTTAAAAATTTAAAAATAATATAATATTATTTCTAATTTAACTTTAGCGCTTTGGACAATGTAAACTTTTTAATGTAATATTATGACATTTGACATAGAATTGACATAATGCGTGCTCATCATCAAAGAGAATATAAAAAAAACTGAAGCGTCGATCGAAGTTATTTTATTGATAGAAAATACATGCAAAATAATTAATTTATTATTTCCCACAAAAAATATGTAAGAAAACTGTATTTCTTAGTGCATCACGGTTAGTTCAGAGCCATTACGCCTAATATTAAAAGTTTAATTTAATATGGAATTTTGGTGAGTTTGGATAGAATAACATGAACGTTACTAACATAACATAACCCAATAACGCTTTGTCCGACCCGGGAATCGAACCCAAGACCCCACGCTCAGAAGTCACGCTTGCAACTACGAGACCACCGAGGCAGTAAAGACGACTGTAAAGACAGGACAATGTCTGTAGGGTCAGCTAGTACTTATCTATATATTAATACGTGAAGCGTAAACTTTGGATCCCTTTTTACGAAAACTGGGCGGACGGAGGAGTATGAAATTTCGCACAATTATAGTTTATACAGAGAAGAAGTGACGAATGCTAATATTTTTTTTAATTATGCGTAAAAATACATTATTTTCAATAAATAACACGTTACACACACTACTATTCTTTACCGTGTATTTAATACACTCATGCACAAATCGGGTATATATTTGTTTTTGGTATTATTTGTCTATAGCCTTAATGAGTGTCAAATATAATTATGGATTACGAAATTACGAAAGTTTATTGTGTCGAAATCTGTGGTCCAATCGACAATATCTGTCTTTAATATTTTGTGTCTATAGTCTTGCTGAATATGTCAAGTATAACCATACCATAAGTAATAAATATGACAACATGAAGTAAATGCTGTTCTGTCACCTATCAAAACTGTAATCTTATGTAATACTTTGAAATAATCTATATAAGTAATGTATTAATACGTGAAGCAAAAAATTTGCACATCGTTGTACGAACATTGTGCGAACGGCGGTGTATGAAATTTGGCACATTTAAAGTTTATTTGGAGAAATAGTGCTGAAAAATAATATTTGTATATATTAACGAATAATGATCGAGTTTCGACCTCTGGGCGACCACTAGTATATTTCTAAATACATACATATTATAGATAAATTACACCCAGACACAGAACAAATGATTGTGCTCATCGCACAAACATTTGTCCTGGGTGGGAATTGAACCCACGACCTCAGTCTTAGCAATCAGGGTCACTAACCACTAGACTAACAGGCCAGTCAGTCTCCTAACTTGGGGAAGAACTATGTCCAGCAGTGGCCGTTCATCAGCTAAAATGATGATGATGATGATCTGACCTCCACACCTCATGTATTGACTGGATTCAACAAATTACAAAAAGCTGTTGATTTTATTACAAAGTAGTTTTTGTCACGATGGTCTGTAGTAGCAAGCGCTACTGCTGAACATGAGGTCCTGGGTTCGATTCCCAGATCAGCCAAAGTTTCCATCTGGAATTTCTCAGTAGCAGCCTGTAGTCTGGATTTGTGCCCGGTTGATGGCAATAGGCTCGCCCCCTATTACATGGGACTGAAACATAACAGGTGAAATGTGGGTGTTACTATAGGTACACCTCTGCCCAACCCTTCGGGGAAACAAGGCGTGATGTTATGTTATGTAGTTTTTGCCAGCGGTTTCACCCGAATAATATCTATATATTAATACGTGAAGCGAAAAATTTGGATACCTTTTTACGAAAATTGGGCGGACGGAGGAGTATGAAATTTCGCACACTTAAAGTTTATAGAGGGAAAAAGTGACGAATGCTAATATTTTTTTTAAATTATGCGTAAAATACATTATTTTCAATAAATAATACGTTACACACACTACTATTCACTACCGTGTATTTAATACACACATGCACAAATCGAGTCTGTATTTGTTTTTGGTATTATTTGTCTAGCCTTACTGAATGTCAAATATAATTATGGATTACGAAAGTTTATTGTTGAAATCTATGGTCATATCGAGAATATTTGTCTTTAATATTATTTGTCTATAGTGTTACTAAATGTCAAATATAACCATATTATTATTTTTTATATTTAGTTTTAATGCATATAGATTTATTATTATGGTCGAATGTCAACCACTAGGCGACCACTAGTACATATAAATCTTCTTCTTGAATCACTTTGTCCATTGATGAAAATCGCATTAAAATCCGTTACGTAGTTTAAAAGATCTAAGCGTATAGACGCGGGAATAAATTTTGTTTTATCCTATGTACGGAAGATGAAAGTGGTTTTAGGGGACAATGTACAGCCAAAACTAATTTTAGAAAGAATAAAACATAATTAAAGTTGAGGCTTTTACTTGTTAGTAATGAAAATAAAGCTTTTCTTTACAAAATCACTAAAATAATAGACTAATTAACAAAGTTAGTGAAATAGTTCAAACTGTTACTTGTTCACAGTTCTTGATTACGTCATTGCTTGTTTTACTTGTTCAGTTTTTAGTTTGTTCCAGTGCTTAATGGGTCGCCTACGCTTTTTTATTTAGTTTGCCTAAATTTGACAAGTTAGGAAACTAATTAGATGTAATTAGTTAAATTATTTAACTTTGTAAAGTTGGAAAGTGGTGCCGATTCTGTTGTACACGAACTAAACAAACTAAACTATCTCTAAAATTCCTTACTTTTGGCTATGAGAATTGTAACGCTATTCTGCAAGAAAAAATCTCTAAATTTAAAAATTATTTTGACACGACTAAAATCGAATTTGACGATCGCGAATCAACGTGGTATTTTTTTTTCTTTTGGCTTCGCAACGTAGTACTTGTGTGCGCTACGCAATGAATTTTTTGAGAGACGAAGCGCGCGCGCAATTGGGCAGCCTGGACGTTTTATATGGAATTTTTCACTTTTTGTTTGATAAATATAAAAATAATATTACCCACGTGTTGAGATTTATATGTATGTAGGGTTTAATAAAGGGGTTCGAAAATTTCATTATTTTTGCGATAGGACACGCCATTTTCGACATATAAGCAAATGAAAAGGAAAAAAATACAGTGCTGTTTTTGCACATGAAGGTGAGTTGTTTGTGTGAATTTTAGTTCATGGCCACTAGTGTTCGACGCCAGGCCAGGGCCTCACCATACTTTTTAATAAGCGCAGTGGAAGATGTCCGCCGTGCGCGGAGCAGAACAATATAATATTCAAAGACTCACCTCATGGTTGAAGAACACCTGCTCTGGAGCCTACCTGGATTTATGTATGTAAATGAGTATATATTGTATTGTGTAGTGACGATATGAGTTTCTCCAGGATACAAGGCCGCTCCAATACGTCCTGCTACCAAGACATGCGGTCTCCAACACGTGGTCAATCACTGTCACTAACCTCAAAGTATTTCAACCAAAGTTCAAACTAAAACCCGTTCTATTTCGTCCATTGGGGTTATTTACAATCAAACAATAGGATCACGACTAATTGTCCAACAAAACGATCGGTTCTAAGGGATTACTTTCAAAAGGTCGCGAAATCCAAGCGGCGACGATGCTCCCTTTTTCCAAGACCAAACCAAAAGAGAAAGTGTCAAACTGACAAATGACAGATGTTACTCCGCTCGTCTAGAAACGTAGGCGCACAGAGTAACCAATACAAACGGGACGGAACATCTACCCGCCCCCGGACGGGCCTTCCCGTCCGCTAATCAACTGGCAATCTTGACAAGGTTGCGTTTTCCACTTGACGCGCTGCTGGAGGATGTGCAAATACTCCAAGCTCCAACGCTTTCAAAACTCTGAGCGAGCTGCTGCACCAACTGAAACCGCGATAGCCGATTTTGGCTCACATCGACAAAAGGGTACTCGGGCAGGGCGACAAGTGGCTGTCCAATGAAAAAATGGCCCGGGTTTAGGGCCTCCAAGTCGTTCGGGTCCGAAGACAGCGGGCACAAGGGATGCGAGTTCAATACAGCTTCAATGCGGCAAAATACCGTAGCTAACTCCTCAAAGGTAAAAACGGTGTCTCCCAACAATTTCCTAAACTCTCGCTGCAGAATGGCCAACAGCGCATTGAAACCGGCATGCGATTTCTTAATGTGACGATCAGTCACCAACAATTCAACAACAACAAACAACAATTCAACAATTTGTTGAGGTAGCTAAATCGACTCAACAAAAATCAGGGTCAAACGGAGGGTCCTTCGTTCCAACAGCGAGCACCTTGAGCCCGGGCAAAGGACCCGACATCCTCCAAATCAAAGGCGTTTCAGAATTTTGAATCTGGGACACTCGGGTTGCAACAAAGACCTCCAAAGAGTGGACGGACGTCTTCAACCAACACAAAACAATTTGACTGTCCGTCCAGGCGTAAGAAGCCCGAATGTCCACAGTTCCACCCAAAGTGTGAGCAACGTGGTTCAATAGACGCACAAGACGCGCCGCCCCTGATAATTCTAACTTAGGGATGGTCAGTGCCGTCCGGATGGGGGCCACCTTGCTCTTGGCCAAGACCAGTGACAAATTCACCTGGCCTGTCGCGCAGACGGTGCGCAGACAAACAACAGCTGCATAACCGTGGGAAGACGCATCACAAACAAGGGTAGCAGTGTAGCTCCCAGGGGGGAGGATAGCGCGGGGTAACACGGCCTCGTTGACTGCAGGGAGTGCGGATACAAATTGGAGCCAATCTTCCAACAGGGTTTCCCGAATTGGCTCGTCCCAGCCAAGTCCCGCAGTCCAAAGGCGCTGAAGAAAACAATTTCACCCAAACAATACAAACAAAACAACAAAACAATAGACAAAAGGCAACCCTGGGCTCCATGTCCAAAATGGCACGAACCACAACAGAGTCCCCCGTGGGCCCGCAGACCTGACCGATGCCGTTGGCAACAAAACCGTATCGATCTGAGGGGAACCTTAGCGGGGCAGGCGCCAATGTCCTAACAATGCCTGGGCGGCGACCGATCGCCGCACCCAGGTTCAAGTCCCTCCCGACGAGGATGGAGGTCAAACTCCTCGTCCGCGCAGCGTCCCGAGCCACGCGCCATCGCTGGAAGGGCATATCCCACCGGATGCCTGAATGGCGGGGGGCTTGACTCCAACCGGGGACGTTCCGCCAATGGAGGGGAGGGAAGGCGGTGCTGGTCTGGCCAGCGCTGCCCAGCAACAACTGCGTAATCGCCTTTACGTGGGAAGACCAAATGGCGGTCGCGCGGCTCCCGATCAACTTGCGCGGGGGGTGGAGTGCGGTGCTCAAAATTGCGGGCCTCTCCCCGGTTCTGAACCGGCGAGCCAGAAGCCCGGTGACCAACTCCATGGTACCCCCCCCCCCCCCCCCGTGCGCGAACCTTCATCAGAGGCTGGTCTGCCAGCGTGGTTTGCGTTAGCGGACAAAATGTCCAAATGGGACCCCCTACAAAATCTACAAGGGCGGGGGTTGGGGCAGTTCCGATGGATATGAGCCCCCAAACATAAGAAGCACAGGCGGCGTGCATTGGCAATTCGGTGACGGGCACTCACGTGCAATTTCAAAAAGGCCGCGCAAGTTGCCATGCCATGCCCCGTGTCCCTACAAAACGCACAAACAGGACGACTCTGGGTGCCAGCAAAATGAGTGGCGGGGCGACTATCAACAGGCTCGCGGGCCCCACTCCGTCCCTGGTCTCGTGGCCAGGAAGACGGCTGGCGCGACTCGGTGACAACGCTAGAGTTATCCACAAACCGACACTCATCCTCCAAAAATTTTGCTCGAAACGAGCCCCCAAATCGGCAGGAAGCCGTTGCAGCACAACATGTACCAAAAGGTAAGACCAATGGTCCACCGGCAACTCCAATTGCTTTAAAGCGTTGGTCGCTGCCACCAACGGGTTCAACAGGTCAGTATGCAATGCTGACAATCCAGTAATGACCGGTAACCCCAAAATCTGTTCAATATGAACGTCAGCCAAACAACGTTTGTTTTGGTACCGCCGGGAGAGTAGTTCCGAAGCAGTAGGGTAGGCTGAGTCAGTCACCGACAAATGTTGTACCAAGGCTCGGGCCTCACCTTCCAGGACAGACATCAAATAGGCCAACTTTTTGGCGGGTCTGAGGTCCGAGCGAGCATCAACCAAACTTTCAAAAAGATTTTGGAAACCCAACCAAGCAAGATGTTTGTGTTGAGTTTCGGAAATAGCGTTCCGTTTCTACTTACAGAACTTTATAATGTTTCGTTTTGTTCTTTGCTTGTTCACAATTTTTTGTAATAATGCAATGCAGTTTCTTCCTATAGATTGATATTTATGTCTGTTATTGTTATATTTTTTACTATTATGCAGTGGTGCAGGGGTCTTTTGGCGCTTAATTAACTTTGTTACTTACGAAATACAAGATACCTTAGTGCTGATTGTTAACACGCGCCGGAGGAGTTATGTACTACAGAGCCAGTGTTGCTGGTGGGTGGTGCACAGATATTGGTGTTGCACCTAAAGTGAGAGCAATCTTAGCTGTAGTTTATTTGCTTATTTTGTAATATTTATATTATTTTTATTTGTAATTTATTGTATGTTTTCTGATGATGATTCTTTTTACTCTGCCATTGATTCCTCTAGCTCTTCCGCTAATGCAAGTTTCAGTTCTCTGACTGATACCCTTGGTGACTTTGTGCGTCGGACTTTCGTCCAACAGAAAGGTCATTTGTTTAATGTGTGCCATATAAACGCGCAAAGTGTCCCAAGTCACTACAATGATCTGTTGGATACCTTTACCGACACCAATACCCATGCCGTTCTGGTTTCTGAGAGTTGGCTCAAACCTCATCTTCTCTCCACCACCTACTCCCTCCCAGGTTTCACTCTTATCCGCAATGATAGAATTGGAAAGGGAGGGGGTGGAGTGGCAATCTATCTTCGTAGCGACTTCTCTTTCAAAATCATTGCCTCATCTCCTTCACAATACCATGCCTCCGCTGAATACCTCTTTTTGGAGGTGTATATCAAAGGCGTCAAGATGCTACTTGGTGTTATCTATTGTCCACCTGCCGTTGACTATTTTTCCAACCTTGAATTGAAGCTGGAGTCCGTAGGGTCAGAGTATGCACATTGCGTCATTATGGGCGATTTCAACACTGACCTTTCTCACCACTCTCCTCGATCCCGTAAACTCCTACACATCATTGAATCCGTTAGCCTTCATATTCTTTCACTGCAACCTACCCATTTTAATATCGCAGGCAATGACACTTGGCTTGATTTAATCCTTACATCCACACCCTCCCTTGTTTCCTATCATGGCCAGTGTCCTGCTCCTGGATTTTCTCATCATGACCTCATTTTCCTCTCTTATGTCCTAAAACCACCTAAACCTGTTCCTAAAGTTCTGCACATGCGGTGTTTTGCTCGCATGGACGTTGAGAAACTGCGTCAAGATGCGTCAGACCTCAGTTGGGAACTCCTGGCAGCGGCGCCAGATGTGGACGAGAAACTGTGTATTTTCAATCGGTTGGTCCTTGCTCTCTACGACAAACACGCTCCTGTTAAAAAGGTTAAACTTCGGCGTCCTCCTGCTCCTTGGATGACGACAGGAGTTCGAATGGCGATGAGGCGCAGGGATCGGGCATTCCGTGAATTTAAAAAAGATCGCAGTGAAGAAAATCACAAGTTTTTCAAAGCTGCTAGGAACCGGTGTAATCAGATGATACGCAACGCTAAACGCCGCCATATTCTCGAGAACATATCTTCTTCATCATCTGCTGATATCTGGAAGTTCCTTGGTACTCTAGGTATCGGCAGACCACGGCATGTGGAATTTCCCAATACAATAGGCCTTGATGACATCAACCGTCACTTCACAACCACTTGTCCTTTGGATTACAAAATTTTATCCCAGACGGTCGATTTCATCACTGGCCTAGCTGGTCCCATCATAGAACCATTTCACTTCTCTCCGGTCACCTTGGACGAAATTAAAAAGATTATCCTTTCTATAAAATCCAAGGCTGTGGGATACGACGGCATCAGTCGTAGTATGGTCGTTTGGATCCTTGACAGCCTTCTCCCTCCGATTACCCACATTATCAATTTTTCACTTGATTCCGGACAATTCCCATCCCTGTGGCGTATGGCCTATGTCCGCCCACTCCCGAAAATTCCGAATCCCTCCCTACCCAGTCACTTTCGACCCATTTCTATTCTCCCATTCCTGTCTAAAGTGCTTGAGGCCTGCGTACACAAGCAGTTTACGGAGTTTGTTCATCAGAACAACCTTATAAGCTCTTTTCAGTCTGGATTCAGGCCTGGTCACAGTACAGCCTCCGCCCTCCTTAAAGTGACTGGTGACATTAGAGAAGCAATGGAGGATACCAAAGTTACCGTTCTGGTATTAATTGATTTCTCTAATGCCTTTAATGCCGTCAGTCACGATATTCTCCTTTCTATCCTCTCTCATCTTATGGTTTCGCCCGAGGCTCTGGAATGGTTCTCTTCTTATCTTCAGGGACGTCAGCAGTCGGTTCGCGTTGATGAGAGTTCATCGAGTTGGCGTGATCTGGATGCTGGTGTTCCACAAGGCGGTATTCTTTCTCCATTATTATTTTCTATCTTCATTAATTTTATCACTCATTGTCTTCGGTGTTCGTATCATCTTTATGCTGATGATCTTCAACTGTATACATCTGAGCGGGTGGAAAGTTTGTCGGACGCTATAGCAGATGTAAACCGAGATTTGGATTCAATCAAAAAGTGGTCTGATAATTTTGGGGTGTCAGTCAACCCCTCTAAGTGTCAGGCCATTGTAATTGGAAGCTCGCGCATGATGGGTAGGGTGACGCTTGGTTCTCTTCCTCCTCTCATTTTTAATGGTACCGTCATACCCATTACCCCTACTGTGAAGGATCTCGGATTGCATCTAGACACGACTCTTAGCTGGCAACGCCAGGTCTCTAGTGTTAGCCAAAGGGTCAACGGTACTTTGCGCTCCCTGTATCGTTTGAGAAGCTTTTTACCCGCTAAGACAAAAGCCATGCTTGTGCAGACTCTGATTTTCCCTATGATCGACTATGGTGACGTGTGCTATTTTGACTTGAATGCGGTTTTTCTGGATAAGCTCGACAGACTGCTCAACAACTGTATACGGTTCATCTACAACCTTAGAAAATATGACCATGTGTCTAGCTATAGGTCTGAGCTCAAATGGATGCCCATTCGCCAAAGAAGAAGTTTGCGCGCTTTGACCACGCTTTTCTCCCTTCTCAAATCTCCCACTCCTCCTTCTTATCTCGTGTCTCACTTTCAATATCTATGTTCTTCTCACGTCAAAAACCTGCGTTCTTCTAACAATCTTCTCCTACTCTGTCCTTCTCATACCTCTGACTTTGTTCATTCGTCCTTTAATATTCAGTCCATTCTTCTTTGGAATGCGCTCCCTCTCGATATCAGGACGGCCACCACTCGGTATGCGTTTAAGCGGAAATTGCGGAGTTATTTTCAAAACAAATAGCGTAGAGTCATCTCAACATCTCTCTCAGTTTAATCTGTGTATATGTATATAAATATATATGTATGTAAGTATATATTATAGTAAATATGTATGTGTGTATTATAAGTTTATAGTCTATTTATATTTCCCATCTTATTTATAATTTGATATAGGATGTATTTTAATAGTATTTTTCAATAACTTTTCCTCTCAATCAAAGCACCTGCCATGTAATCTCTTCACCACCCTTGGTTGACTGGTAGAGAATGCCTAAGGCATTAAGTCCGCCTTTGTACCTTTTTTGTGTGCGAGAAGTTTAAATAAATAAATAAATAAATAAACCAATGGTCCAAGCGACCGTCAAAGTGTGGCAGTTCCAAAGTAGGCAATCTATTCAATAGTCCGGGACCTGAAACAACCGAGGTCTCCGGTTTGACCTGGACTGGTGTCCGGCGCTCCAATATTTCCCGAGCACGTTGACCAATAATATCCCCCAGGTCCAAGATCTGGCCGTAGTCAGCAAGGACCTTATCACGTGCTGCCTGGTCCAGCACTTCCAGATCCACATCACAAACGAACTCGTTGTAGCGGGTGAGCAGAGCATCAACGTTGCCGAGTCTCACGTTCAACTGCTCGAACCGAGCAAGCGTGACCACTTCAAGATCCGGGCGCTCAGCGGTCGCTGCAGCTGAAGTGAACCACCGTAGCTGTGTGGTCAATCCACTGATTGCCTCTCTCACCGCTTTGTATGCCATTGCACAAACAAAACAATTCTAATAAACAAACAAAAAATAAGTATATAACAAAGTTCAATCAATCAATAACAAAATAAATACAAGCAAACAATTGGTTTCAATTCAATAGACAACAACAAACTTTCATTCCAATTCAAAACCAATGTCAACGTTCAAAAACTCAACTTCATATTCAATTCAAAATTCAAATTCAAATCCAATTCCAAAAACTACCAATTTCAAATGTTAATTTCACAAACCACTATGTCAATGGTACAACAATAATAAACCTTTATTCCAATTTAAAACAATGTTAATGTTCAAAATGTCAATTTTCACAAACAACCATGTCAATGGTACAAAAACCCATATTCTTTAGCAATGGTACAAAACCCATAATTCTCAATGTCCTCCAGACATCCAACAAACAACAGAGGTCAGATACAAACAAGGGGTTGTAAAATAGCCCAATCCAATCAACTCTACTAGCATATGCAACCCGGCCGACCCCGGCAACATCAGTTACTCGTCAACATCGTTATCGTTACTCTTGAAATAAACAATTAATTACAGTCACCAAATATTTACAGCAAATTACTACTGCCCTTTAGAGACTGCCAAGCAATTAGCTTACTGTAAATTACCAATTTTTGTTGTATATCTTATAACCACGCTCTGCTACCAAGAATGTTCAACGCCAGGCCAGGGCCTCACCATACTTTTTAATAAGCGCAGTGTAAGATATGATGGAGCAAAAGTGGCGAAGCGAACTGTCCGCCGTGCGCGGAGGAGAACAATATAATATTCAAAGACTCACCTCATGGTTGAAGAACACCTGCTCTGGAGCCTACCTGGATTTATGTATGTAAATGAGTATATATTGTATTGTGTAGTGATGATATGAGTTTCTCCAGGATACAAGGCCGCTCCAATACGTCCTGCTACCAAGACATGCGGTCTCCAACACGCGGTCAATCACTGTCACTAACCTCAAAGTAACTCAACCAAAGTTCAAACTAAAACCCGTTCTATTTCGTCCTGTGGGGTTATTTACAATCAAACAATAGGATCACGACTAATTGTCCAACAAAACGATCGGTTCTAAGGGATTACTTTCAAAAGGTCGCGAAATCCAAGCGGCGACGATGCTCCCTTTTTCCAAGACCAAACCAAAAGAGAAAGTGTCAAACTGACGAATGACAGATGTCACTCCGCTCGTCTAGAAACGTAGGCGCACAGAGTAACCAATACAAACGGGACGGAACAACTAGTTTTTCAGGAAAAACCAAATTTTAGGGAGTTTTAGTTTAGTTTAGAGAATTTTGTAACAACAGAATCGGCACCAGTGTCTGTTCACTGTTTAGCCAAAATAAAGGCTTTGATTTTTATATTTTGAATAACATCGAGTGATCTCCGAAGAGTTAGGCAGAATTTTAATATAGATTCAAAATCACCAACTTCCGAAATTATAGTTATTTTTCACTTTGTAATGTTTTCTTGGAAGTCGCCTGTTTTTATACGAAAAATGTTTTTATTTTTAAATGGTCTAACCTAGTTTAATAAAAATTAAATAATACTTGCGAGTTATACATAATATTTGAGTTCAAAAGTTAATTATATTGGTTTCTCGCACTTTGACGTGATACCTGTTCTAATGAAACATAAAAAACAGGCAGAAAGACAAATTTTAAAAAAAATATTGAAATGGCGTCTATATTGGTTATACCGCGAACATTTTTTTATTTGGATATATTTTGAATGTATAGAAACGCTTCGTCTACAGATATATAATACCTATATAGATGGATATAGATAAGTCGTCACCTCAGTAGTCACCCCTTTTCTAGCCATATTATCGTTCACACAGTCCATCCATCATTTCTTTGTTCTTCCCCTACTCTTATACCATTCAAATTCATACACAACACTTTCCTCTCGACATTGTCGTCACACATTTGAGATTACCTCTCCAGTGTCCAAACAAACGTGGTACCTACCACTCCCATGTTTAAGCTTGCAAAATACTTTGACCACAAGTCTTCACAAAGCAGGCTTAATATTACGGGCACCTAAAGGATTGGTCCTTTCGAATTCAAAGGACCGATTTCTTCCTTCACTTAGCACTCGCTATAATGCCTCCAATATGTACAAGGACTGCAGTTCTCTTTAACCTGAAATAGGGAATACTTTTAAACGTTATAAGGTAATTTTTTTTTTGTTATAGACCATGGTTTTAGTCGCGTGTACTTACGCACTAATTGATGGACTGACAAAAATCACAGGCATTTAATTATACATACAAAAACTCACGCCTTTTTGCCATGAGGGTAGACAGAAATTACGAAACGTCACCAACTGTAATCAACACCACACTCCTTCTGCCTCATATAGTTTCAGACATCAGTAAATTGTAAATTCATTTAATGCATTCGTTCATATTATGTTTGTTAATTATACATACAAAAACTCACGCCTTTTTGCCATGAGGGTAGACAGAAATTACGAAACATCACCAACTGTAATCAACACCACACTCCTTCTGCCTCATATAGTTTCAGACATCAGTAAATTGTAAATTCATTTAATGCATTCGTTCATATTATGTTTGTTCATCCTCGAAAGCACTTACATGTACAAGTGCTTTCGATGAATTACTACGAGGACCCTACTTAAGACACATAAGAGCTGTTTAGTATGCGTCACGATCCTTGCCCGGGCCTGTAGCATTAAATCCGTCCCTAAATAATAATCACTCCGATCCAGCCCGTCCCTTGCTGCCCTCTTCCTGCGATGCTCTAAGCCGAGGTCCGTACCCAACGGCGGGCGGGTTCCCTCAGCTTGTAGTCGTTCTTGTTTTAAATTTTTAAGCCCTGGTTGGAAGCCTTAATTTATTCAGGTAGTCACAGGCAAGTTCGGTTAAGCAGCTGACAACCTCAAACGTGGCAACCGTTGCCTGCGAAATGTCATTGCTAAAAAAGTGCTGTTTATTAAGCATTAAAAATCATTGTCGGTTTGTCGATTGTCACTATTCGCTTGTTGCTTTTTGAACCGACGCAATAAAACGGAGGAGGTTCTCAATTCGCCGCGTATTTTTTTGTTATGTATGGCCACGCATATCTTTTTACATAGTGGTCCGATTGTGATAATATTGTTCTTTTATTGAAAAGGATATACTCCAAAGATGGTCCCATATAAATTTGGAAAACAAAATCGAACCCTAAGGGCCGGAAAACAGGGGATGATTGATTGTTCACTCACTGATTATAATGTATAACCACGCATAACTTTATACAGAATAGTCCGATTTTGATAATGCTTTCTTTATTGGATAGGTTATACCTTGTCAAGTATTATTAGTACATTAAAGCCACAAAAAATTATAAAATAAAAACTTTTTAACGAAAAATCAACCGCGTTTATTAATTAAGCGCTGAAAAATCAATGCACAAAGATCACTTAAAGCGCTGACTCATAATTTTAAGATTTATTATTTTTTGCTTTTCAGTTTTTTCGGCGGTTTAATTTTTTGTTGGATTCCTTCTGCGAAGCAGTGATGCTCGCGAAGGAGGAGGCGGGGCGCGTGAGGGAGTGGCAGTCTCTGCGCCCTCACGCCCCTAGCCGCCGCAGGAGGAGACGCCCCGGGCGTCGGGAGTCAATTGCGGACTCCCGGCCACCGTAGGCGCGAGCTTGCGGGTAGCGAGCAATGGGTGGCTCGCCGCCCGGTAAGGACCAGGCTCGGGTCGACGGCGCGCAGTGTTCCACGCGCGCCTCAAAGAGATGTCAGCAGCAGTGTAGGGGTCTACTAAGACCGATGCCTGCCGGGGTCGCGTGATTGTTCGAAAGAGATCTTCAGTAGAAACGGTGTTTCTACTGAAGATGCTGTGCTTGATCTCACTCAATTTCTTGCAAATCAACTAGACAATAAGAATAAATGTCTCGGTATTTTCTTGGATATGGCAAAGGCCTTTGACACAGTCTCTGTTTCCAACCTCTTAACCAAGCTGGAGAATATGGGCATTAGGGGTACACCTTTCCAATTGTTCAAAGATTATTTAAGCAACAGAACCCAACAAGTTAAACTTGACTCCTATCTCAGTGAGGAAACACTCATAACGTACGGAGTGCCCCAGGGGAGCGTTTTAGGCCCAACGTTGTTTAAAATATACATTAATGACCTTTGCACAATGTCCATGCCTAACGCAAAAATATATACCTACGCTGACGACACAGCTATTGTGATAAACGCTCCCACCTGGGACGAGGTCAAGGTAAAAGCAGAGGATTGTTTTGGGGAAGTTATAAAATGGCTCAACTCCAACCTTCTCACACTTAACCTGGACAAAACAAACTATATTACATTTTCCATTAATAAGATAACTCAACCACCTGAAACTTTTAGTATTGTCGCCCATACTTGTTTAGACAGAACTCAAAGTTGTAATTGTCAAAAAATTACTCGGTCTACTACTGTTAAGTACCTTGGAGTAGAAATTGACGACAAATTGCGATGGGACAAACACTTAATTAAACTAAAAACTAGGTTAAGGAGTATGATTTATATTTTTAAAACTCTTAGAGAATCTGCATCAACTGAGCTTCTTACAAAAATATATATTGCACTATGCCAATCTGTCATTCAGTATTGCATCACAGTGTGGGGGGGTGCTGCAAAAACAAGGTTCCTCGCATTGGAACGGGCACAGAGAGCTATCCTTAAAGTGATGACCCGAAAACCGTTTCGATACTCGACCACACAACTATATTCTGACTGCAAGGTGCTTAGTGTCCGACAAATCTATGTGCTTGAATCCATCTTGAGAAAGCATCGATCGGCTCCCCCTCCTGATACTACCAGACGTAGACAGAAACTAGTTTGGCATACTACTTCACATCACACAGCATTTGCGAGAAGACAGTGTTATATAACAAGCACTATACTTTATAACAAAATAAATAAAAAACTTAATATATTACATTTAAGCAAGCATGATGCCAAGGTTTTAGTAAAAGGATGGTTATTACAATTGGACTACCTAACAACAGAATATCTTTTATCTCCACAAACATATTAAACATTTTAATAAAAGACACACACACACACACACACACATACACGCCCACACCCACATACACGCACACACCCACATACACGCACACACACACATCCCCCATACACACATACTTTTATTCACTACTTGAATTTTATTTTTAATAAAAATATATATACATTATTAATCATTTAAAACAGTAGCACACAATATTTTTTAGGTTACAAAATAATGAAATTGTCAGCTGAATGCTATCTTCTGAAATACAGGCCTCGCCTAGTTCAGAAGATAGAGTCTACACAAGCGAACCTCTTTTTACCACCACAAATGCTGCTGGATTATTGTTGTTTATTGTATACAACATTAGTATTAAGTTCGTTTAATATGTAATTGTTGTTACTATGCTGGTGAGAAATAAACTCTTTTTATTTTTATTTATTATTTATTTATTTAGATACCGTGACCCTGGCACATGGGCAACTGATGGAACACGGGTGGGTTTTAGTCAGTAAAAGTCTGACACGCCCTCCCGCTCCGCCCAGAGCGGGAGAAGTCATTTGATGATTTCCCATCCTGAAAAAAAAAAAAAAAAAAGCGCTGACTCATAATTTTAAGGTTTATTATTTTTTGCTTTTCAGTTTTTTCGGCGGTTTAATTTTTTGTTAAAAAGTTTTTTATTAAATAGCTTTCTGAACGCCTCTTAATAGTATGTTCACTCAAACCAATAATTACAAAATGCCATCTTCCATCCATGGCTAGTTCCATACCTACGATGCAACTTCAAAGCAATGATTTCCCACTCATCATTTGGATGTTCTTCCCGCATTTAACTTAATCTTTAGCTTATTACACAAAGTTTCAACCTCATAATCTGAGTGCACAAGTCTCAGTCACAACTTGCTTAAACTTAACATAACTTTGAAACTTAAGTAGACTTCACGCCAGTAGATTTGAATGATATATTCTACAAGTTTTAAGTCCCATTGACATTGAAATGGGTGAAGTTTTAAGACGATTCTGGTTCTATTTTTGCCTGAGAACCCGGATAGGGTTGGGTGAATGAATTTACAGTAGATAGGATTTATTTGGAAATAGTATGTGATATTAGTTAAGACATTTGTGAAGCTAATATACAACAAGAGCCAAATGTTGTCTCGTCTTTCTTTCTTTCGGATCCTAGGAATAAACTTTTGCAAAGTCAAATCATTTATGACATCCCATTTTTTTCTAGCATGATCTAGATTTAAAAAAATCGAAAGAATGTGACATCCGCCAACCCATACACTGGGCTCGCGTGAAGAAACCGAATCCAGCAAATCAGCGCTGGGATCATTCAAGATATCAAGTACTGCATTATTTGTGGGACAGCACCTCATTTACACCGGGTGGAGCGATCTGTGAATCTCCACCTGAACAAGTTTTCTTTTCTTCGGCCTACCTGAGTTTGGTCTATTTAAAGACTTCCAGGAAAACCAAGGCAACTTGTGCCGAGATTGGAGGTGCGAGATTTTCAACAGGTGGAACGAATAATAAAATTACAATTCCACAGTAGCTGCATTGATTTTCTCAACGAATTGAATCCTATTCCTTTCTGTATGGTTTTAGGCTTTCATATAATTTATGCCAGTTTTGTCCTGCCTATCGCACCACTAACGTTTTATTTGGTAGCTGTCAGTTGTCAACCGGAGCCGTTGTGGGCGATCATGTAATAAATTTTCAGTTAGATGTGGCTGTGAAGCTGTGTAATGTTTGTGGTAGGTGAATTTAAATATTTTTAATTAATGAAAATATGCGTTCCATTGGAGATTCATAAGCTTGTCCGTAGTATTTAACTAACAGTGTAGTGTGGGTAATAGATAGTAGAGATTGTACAGAACTCACAGAAGGTACGAGTCTCAATCAGCGGGTAACATTTTGGAGTTTATTTCTCAAAAGCTGAGAAACGTATCGATTATTCGCCTATGGTTTCGAAAATATTTAACACTAGCCGCCTTCTGGCCGCATCTTTGTTTACACATAGCTTCATTTTACTTAACTCCTTCGGGTTGTAGCGTGATGTTATATCCTTCCTCAAGAAAAGGGCTTTCAAATTGAATAACAACTAGCAATTCCAGAGATTAACGCATTTAAACAAACAAACAAACTCTTCATCTTTATTATTGCTATAAGATGAGAATTATTTAAAAAACATATTATATATTTATTTTACAAACATAATGAAATAAAATCTAACGCAATGCTATCAATTGCCTGCCAATCTATGTTCCCAATACTCTTGTCACTGTTGGTGATGTGGCTTTGACAGCTGTCAAAACAATCTGCTTGGTACCGTTAGAAATATCTCCCCCGTGGAGAAAAATGTTACACTGGTTACGAAATATGAGGATGTTTATCAATCAGTATGTACGTAATTATGGTACTGTACAACTATGACGTAGTTCGGGTTTTAGCCTGAAAATAAAAAGGTTTTAGTAGGTACCGATATTGCGCCGAAGAATTCATGAGTAACCAGTTTATTTAGTAACTAGCTTTCGCCAATAACTTCGCCCACGTGGAGGACGAAATTTATCCCATGGGAACATTCCACCGGAATTAAAATTATCCTATTTGTTAATCCAGCTTATAAACTATCCGAGAGCTAACTTCAATTCAAATCCGTGCGGCCGTTTTTGCATGATTGAGCTACAAACATCCAAATTACTAAACATACAAACTTTCACATGTATAATATTAGTAGAATTAGCTGACTCGACAGATGTTGCCCTTTCCAAATTACAATCATTCAAAAATCCCATATATAAAAAGGAGGATCAGTTTTTCCGGGAATTACAATAATCATTTTCCGGAAAACTTCAAATTGTTATTTCCATTAAAACCTAATTCAGACTAAAACAAGAAATAGCAATTTTTATTCAAATAAATAAAATTAACTTTTGAAAACGACGAAGATGTCAACATATTGGTGTTGTTCACTCTGACACTACAATTAAAGTCTTCTCATGAAATACCTTCAGACACCGTTACCACCCTTGTCTTGTTTTCTCCTGGGACCCTCTTTATGTTGTTAACAATATTTTAAACTCGAAGTCCTTATCTAATGACAGTACCCTCACATCAATGAAGAACAATCAAAGGTACCTATTATCTGATAAACTTTCTGATGTATGTAGAAAATGAAACTTTATGTTCTTGTGTGAGTACCCTTAGTTCGCCTTTATTTGATTTGAAAAGAGCAGGAGTGTGCATATTTTGCTGTTTTGTGTGTGTGGGCAAATTGATGACGTTACAAAGGAAATGTGTGTGAGTGTGTGAGTTTCACTGATTCGGGTTTGTTCAACTCAAACTTTTCGTCAGTCAACTTGAAAATGGAAAAAGTTTTCGACGTCTTTCGTGTGCCAGATTCAAATGTCGGCTGTGAAAAGTTTTTTGGCAATCAACGTTGATACTTGTTCACGGAATAATGCTTATTGTTATCATGTTTTTAATGGTTTTCACGACTATTGCTGTCAATTATTTGACTTTGCAAATTTGTGTAATGTATCAACCATTTCATTTGATTGTGAAAAGGATGATTCATAAATGCGGTGTCCATTTATTCATGTAAAGTCCCTACGGATAGCGACATAAACTAAATATGTTTGTTACACTACATTTTATCTGTATTCGGTATATTCTATACAAGCATAAGCGGCTTCGTTCGCGTGGAGTTCGAAAATGATACGACGGGAATGTAGGTACCGGTAGGGTATAAACAATATCCTATGTGTTAATCCTTTTTAAACCTGTATAGCAATTCCGTTCTGCCGGTTTTGCGTGATTGAGTAATGAACGTCGAAACATACAAAAGGAAGTGGGTAAAGTTTAGAACATTTTTCGCATATTATAGTCACGAAAATTCAAAATATTTATTGACGTCATGTTATTGTGTTTATGTGAAGTTTAGGTATCATACCTTTACGTCTATTCTAAAATAGTAAGAAAAAAAATAGCATGTCATATAAAAAAATCATCAAACTTTGCAAATTCGTTGAATTTTTGTTATTTTAAGCTCTTTTTTTAACTTTCATTATAAAATAAACTATTAAGCGTGTAAGCGCGTAAGGTGCATAAAGGAACCAAAACAAATTAATGCTAGTTAAAAAGTCTATTTACTGTAGTATTAGAGAGACAAAAAAATATTTTGGTGCATAAAGCGCGTAACAGTTTATTTTGTAATGAAAGTTAAAAAAACCGGCCAAGTGCGAGTCGGACTCGCGCACCGAGGGTTCCGTACAAACCTGTAGGTATTCTCGGTTTAAAAATATTTTATTTTTTTTATTTTTATATTTTAGTTGATTGAATGTAAGGTAAATTACTGTTTACGATTTATGACGTTTAAAAAAAAAACTACTCACTCGATCTCGTTCAAACCAATTTTCGGTGGTAGTTTACATGGTAATGTACATCATATATTTTTTTTAGTTTTATCATTCTCTTATTTTAGAAGTTACGGGGGGGGGGACACACATTTTACCACTTTGGAAGTATCTCTCGCGCAAACTATTCAGTTTAGAAAAAAATGATATTAGAAACCTCATTACCATTTTTGAAGACCTATTCATAGATACCCCACACGTATGGGTTTGATGAAAAAAAACATTTTTGAGTTTCAGTTCTATGTATGGGGAACCCCAAAATTTATTGTTTTTTTTCTACTTTAGTGTGAAAATCTTAATGCGGTTCACAGAATACATCTACTTACCAAGTTTCAACAGCATAGCTCTTATAGTTTCGGAATAAAATGGCTGTGACATACGGACGGACGGACAGACAGACAGACAGACAGACAGACATGACGAATCTATAAGGGTTCCGTTTTTTGCCATTTGGCAACGGAACCCTAAAAAGTGACGTCAATAAATACTTTGAATTATGAAAATTCAAAGTATTTATTGACGTCAGTGTTATTGTGACTATGATAGGCGAAAAATGTTATAAACTTTACCCACCTCCTTTCACAATCATACTATTAGTAGAATCACCTAATGCGTATTCAACCTATTCATTTTTATGGAAGGAAGTGAATTATTTTTAGAGCATTTCCGAAAAACATTGTCGCTCCAATTTCCCTTAATCCGCTTTTCACAGTCTCCGTCCACGTTTCATCGTACAATAGTCCACGTTACAAGCCCCAAACGGCCCACAAGAGGCGCGATTCCGATTTGAAACACCGCAAACCGAGTTTCATGTGACCTAGTTTAAAATTAAAAGAGAATCGGGCCAAACTTGCTTTAGCGTGCTCTTTTCTTTCTTTATTATTTTCTTGTGACAATACGTGTAATGAATATCACTGGCGTATTGTTTTTTGGGTAGAACTTGGGATTGACGTCATCATCACCATTTTCATTTCAGTCGAAAGACGTCCACTGCTGGTATGTCCAGCAGTGGACGTCTGTGGGCCTCAGTGGGCCTCCCCCAATATGGGGGTTTACCATAATCGCCACGCTTGGCAGGCAGGTTGGCGATCGCAGTATGCTGGTATAAAGCATAGAGAAAGCTGCTGCCCATTCTCTAGTAAGTCTCTTACTCGCATCTTACGACACCCACGGGAAGAAATTGGATGGTGCTATTCTTTACGTCCCCACACGGAACAATGGATTGATGTCATAGCGAGGTTTTAGTAACGCTCTTGATGGCTAAAATAGAACAGGTTCTTGGTCTAAATTCTGTCATTTAAACGGTTCTCGAACCTCATTTTTAGTCTAGAAAGGTTCGATAGTCGGTTCCAATTATATAATTAGTTACCTAATGGCTTTGATTTCTTAAGCAAACAAAAAAAAAACACGCAATTTTATTGTAGCTTCAGCCTACGACTTCGTCCACGTCAAATTTTTGCTCCCCTGACCCTTCCCGTCGCATCGAATTCCGATGCTCCGCTCCTTTTGATTATAGCGTGATGCGTGCATTCTTCAATAAATAGGCTGCCCAAAACAAAAAAGATTTTTTCAATTCGGACCAGCAGTTCCTGAGATCACCGCGTTCAACCAAACAAACAAACAAACAAACTCTTCAGCTTTATAATATTATATAAGTATATATAAGTATAGTCGTCGTATTACGTCTTCTCAAAGTTTCGACTTTTATTAGAATTCTGAATGAAAAGAGAAGGAAAAAGTTCAATTCGTAATTATCACCCTAGCCTAACATTGTAGCACTGTTAGAGTTTCTTATTCTTCAAGTTTATTTCTACAATGCTTTGTAGCGTTTTAACAATTTGATTTAGATCGAGATTTTGTTTTATGAATAGAGTGGTGCATTGTACGTGAATTACGACTTTCAATAGCTGTGATTTCTGCAGCTATTGAAACCCTTAGCCCACGTTCGCAATAACAGTTCATGACGTGAAGTTATTTTAACCCGCACTTCAACAATAGCGCCGTGGTTTAAAAATTCAACGAGTGCGCTTTTCTAACGTGCTAGATAGGCACATGTTGGATTTTCGACGGTCGGTTGAAATGAAGCATCGTAAATTCAACAAGGATCGCTGTTCACAGCGAGAGTTGAAATTCCAGTGCACTTTATAAAAAGACGTCCGTGCTTAAAAGTCAAATTCTTGTAAATCTATACTAATATTATAAAGCTGAAGAGTTTGTTTGTTTGTTTGTTTGATTGATTGAACGCGCTAATCTCAGGAACTACTGGTCCGAATTGAAAAATTGAAATATTTATTTTATAGAGGAAGACTATAAGCTATATAACATCACGCTACAACTAAGAGGAGCGGAGCAGTAATGAAAAATGTTGCAAAAACGGGGAAAATTTATTCCTTTTGAGAGTTTCCGTTGCGTGCGCTGCGTAAACGGTTTAAGAAACGCAAAAATCATGTATGACGGAATTGTTCCTTTTAAAATGTTCTAAAAAAAAGTCCGCAAGAGCATATGTCTATCTTTTAAGGTTGACTCACTATAACTCAAAAGTTGCGAGCAGCAACGAAAAATGGACGAAAACTAGCAGGCAAATCGATGCGACGGGAAGGGTCAGGGGAGCAAAAATTTGACGCGGACGAAGTCGCGGGCAGAAGCTAGTAAACTATAAGCTTCTGCCTTCGACTTCGTCTGCGTAAAATTTTTGGTTTCCGTGACTGACCCCGTCGCGTCGCCATATTCGTCGCCCGCGCTATTATTTCGTTCTCGCTTTGCAATCTTTCTGACTATTTCTCGGTTCTTAAGGGCCCCAGCATGATGTTAAAGCCTAGCCTTCCTCAAGAAATTGATTATCGAAGTTAAAAAGATTTTATCAAATCCAACCAGTAGTTCTAGAAATTAGCGTGTTCAAACAAACAAACTTTTCAGCTTTAAAAACAGATTAATAAATGTACATACAGTTACTTAGATTAAGATACAAAACTAGCCTGTGAACTCATAGTTAAATTTTTTATTTTTTTTTGATAAAACTTGCAGGTTTCTGATTAAGCAAATAGATAACAGTTCGGTACCTAATGCAATTCATATAATTTATTTACTTGTTTTGACTAAACTTCTTTCCTATCCCCTTATCCCAGTTTTCCATCCCTCTTTTCTTCCATACTTTTCTATTTGTAATCATTTTGATAGTCTCTTTCTTCCTAGCCATATCACAATAATGTTCTTGTAAATACATTTTGATTCGATAGTAAAGTCTTCATATGCTTCGTAATTTTATTTGAGTCATACAATCGTTGCCTTTATTTTGAAAAGCCAGTGAACAGATTTCACTCGCGCTGTGAAAAGGGCTTAAAAATGTGAATGACGGATCTGAATAGAATTTAAATGCATACAGAAATTATACTGAAAAGGAAACGTTTGTATTGAAATTTTAAATCGTAACTATAGAATCGTAGATGTGCGTCGCTTGCGCTATAACTTAATTTTCGCATAGCGTTCTTTCTGACTTTTTTTCTTTTTGCTCGGTCCCTAAGGGTTGTAGCTAGATGTTAAAAGCCTATAACCTTCCTCTAGAAATGGGTTATCAAATGGAAAAAAATATTTTTCAAGTCCGACGGATATTTTTAGAGATTAGAGCGTTCACACAGACATAGGTACGATTCAGACCAACCGGCTCGCGTCGCGCCGCATCGGAACGGAACCGTACGCGTGCCGCGGCAGCCAAACGCATCCGTCGGAGCCGTACCGTTACCGCGGCATGCGTTCGGCTGCCGTGGGATGCCGACGGCGCCGTTCGGAGCCGTTCGGGGCCGGTCGGCCGTCGCGACAGTCGAATGCATTTTGCGACAGGTCGCGACGCGTCGCGGGATGCCGACTGAGGTAACTATGCGTAAGTTGCATGCAAATATGAACTATAATTACTGTTGATACATTTCAATGTTCTTTACCGCATTGTAAAATGCCGCCCGGCCCGGCGCGATGCGAGCCGGTTGGTCTGAATCGTACCATACAAGCAGACGCGGTGCGTGACGGGGAACTTTATTTTATAATTTAGTTATATGATATAAAATATATATTTCTAAAAATCCTTCCACTGTTATTATCCCAGTTCAACCAGTTCCGTGTGGTGCCGGACGTAAAGAATACCACCATCCCATTTCTCTCCGTGGTTGTCGTAAGAGGCGACTAAGGGAATTACTAGAGGATGGGCAGTAGTGTTCTGTATGCATTTTACCACCATACTGCGATCACCAACACGCCTGCCAAGGTGGTGATAATGGCAAACCCCCAAATTTAAGGAGGCCATGTCCAGAAGTGAACGTCTTTCGACTGAAATAATGATACCAGAGATTACCATATACCCAGCATAAGTAGCCATTTATTATGTTGAAGAAATTTTAAAACACTTTTCTAAAAGACCAAGAAATGTTTACAGCAAGAAAATGCCTCAAAAAGCGTTTTCCAATTGCAGAATTTTACTGTACCTACCTTTATTTAAAAGCAAGTATTATAGGCTCAGTACCCGCAGCATCATACAAATCCATTTTCAAATCACCACTAATCCGGATAAAGAAAATGGAATATTTTATTAAACACAAGTCAGAAAATTCCTAAAATAACAGCGGAACTCAACAAACACTTCAGAACCACTTCCAGATTGTAAATAAACAATTGTGCCAGCCCTAGCCTTTCAATTGATTCTGAGAACACAACAATAGGGGTGTGCCAAAAAGAAAATAATAATAATGGAAATGCTATAAAAAGAATTAAGCCCAATCATTCATTTGGATTAGCATTCTATTGATTGGTTGTATTATTTATTAGACTGCTTTTTATTGAAATGGTTTTGCTTTCATTTTATTGATTGCGTTATTGGATTCTTTTTGCGGGTTTTCGGTATCGGCCCCGACTTACGAGTTGTAGCTCGTGGTCGTTTGAACCCAACCAGGTGTTTAACTTTGTGTAAATAATTTCATCACCACTTCTCTCAAAATGGTGAAGGAAAACTTCGTGAGGAAACCGGCATGTCCTAGAATTCTTTCTTGGCCCGTGTGGTAGATTACGGCCTACTCCCTCTCACCGAGAGGAGGCCTGTGCCCCAGCAGTGGGAATAATATAGGCAGATTATGACTAAACACATCGTTTCATGAGTAGTAATATACTTAGATCATGATTGTCATGATGTTTTGACAAATAAGTTAATAACATTCTTGAATAATTTTAGGGCCAATTATAAAGAATGAACACCGTCAGAAACACTAGAATACAATGAGGTCGTCACAGCTATTCATTACAATAAATAATCCCAGTTTCTTTATTTGTGGTTTTACTAAAGTTACTGCTTACCTCTCGTGAAAATCATTCGTGATGCTGTATTATGTTCACATGGCAACACATAAAACGTGAAGCATGAAGATGAATCCTCGCATCACGCCATGAAGACGTACTCTGTAATCCCGGTATAATCCTATAATCTTTCACTCAACGGTATAACAAGCAACTGTTTTTCTTTCATTCCGGGATTATCCTTAAACAATACTTCCCAACAAATATAGTGATGTATTCGCAATGGTCTCGTGTGATGTTGTCTAGTGATAATATGAACAATCTCAGTTCTAATTTAAGTGTATATCCATTAGGTAAGAAAATTATATCGTACTTATCTATGGATTCCAAAGACATACCTACGGCTAGAATCTTTATTGATAGGCCTTTCAAGATTAAAGTTGACCTAGAAAGGCACATATTACTTTTGTTACTTACAGCTATTATTAACATTGATTTTACATTTAAAATAAGACAAACAACAAGTATAGTACATTTAGCACACTAAGCAACGCGCGTTTTACTTGTGGTTACTAAGTGTTCAAACACGCTGTGAATGTGTGTGTAAGCGCAGGAGCTGTCACTACCTTCCGAGATAATATCGAAGTCGGAAGTATGTGTGTGAGAACGTGTGTTATGTACTGAGGCTACTTTTAGGTACCACAAGTAAAACGCGCGTAGCTGGTGAAATAAAATTTTTGTAAATCAAATTATGATGATATTTATCGACCATGACTCTTTTATTTCGACATTCCCAAAGTTATCAAATTAAATTGTTTGCATTCACAATATAAATGAATATGATGCGAGCCCCAATGATATTTGTTTTAGCATTCATTAATCTGGTATGAGAACTGCGAAGGGTTAAGATATGCAAAAATGTCGCTTAGGCCTTGGCCTCGACCGTCACAATGTAAGGCCAATGACATACCAGGGACTGGAATTTTTCTTTGTACTGACACTTAATATTATCTTATTGATTAAGTGATTGATAGTTCCAGAGATCACTTTATACAAACAATCGCAAACACTTACTAACTTTACCTCTTTATAAATGAGTGTAGATGTAGATTTTCTGTTTGATTTTATGTTATACTAGCTTTTGCCAGCGGCTTCGCCCGCGTGGAGGTCGGAAACTATCCCGCGGGAACATACTACCGGGATAAAAAGTAGCCTATGTCCTTTCTCAGGCTCTTAACTATCTGTGTACCAAATTTCATTTAAATCGGTTCAGTAGTTTTAGCAGGAAAGCGAGACAGACAGACAGACAGACAGACCGACAGACAGACAGAGTTACTTTTGCATTTATAATATTATATAGTAAATATATAGTAAAATATAGTATATAGTATATAGTATATATATATATATATATATAGTATATAAGTATAGTATATAGTATATATATAGTATATAGTATGGATGGATGTTACATGGACCGACTGCCTATGTGACCTCCATAATACAGTTACTGGCTAAACACGATGGTAGGCAATAGTTTAATGTTTTCGTATTAGAATAACGTTCCTTACTAGATAAATATATTATTGAGATAAGTATTGACTTACGTTATTTCAAATGTATATAGTGCTAGCAAAATAGAGCTTAAATTAATTATTTATATGTCGATTATCCTTAGCTTAGGAGCAAAGCACTCACCACTAATGGCTCTACTTAAAACGAGTCTTATATTACAATGGTGCCGATTCCCTTATTCACAAACTTAACTAAATTTAAGTTCAGTGCATCTTTTTCTTTCTATTTCATTATGAAAAGGACAGAAGATAAATTTTAGTTTAGTCCTGTCAAATTAATCAGCGTTTGACGTAAATTGACGTAATTTTAGTAGGCAAGTTTTTAATCACGTCTAAACTTGTATGGAGTAGTGACAGGCGCTGATTAATTTGACAGGACTAAACTAAAAATTTTCTTTTGTCCTCTTCTTAATGAAATACAAAGAAAAAGATGCACTGAACTTAAATTTAGTTTAGTTTGTGAACAAGGGAATCGGTACCAGTGTCTATTATTGAGTATGTCTCAATAAAAGTAACTATTAATGCAATAAAATATTCAAAAAAAATAAGATTCTTTGTGTCTTGATGTCTTGCTTTCGTAATATTAGAGCTATCACCAGAATCAGCAACACTCCTACATGACCTAAGTCGCAATAGTGTGGTATTGAAACAGCAATCATCGCAGAAAAGAACTTTCGCGACAGCGTACGTGGCAGTGGTAAACTTTCGCAGTAACATACATCGCAGTAAAGAACTTTTGCGATAGCGTACGTGGCAGTGGTAAACTTTCGCAGTAACATACATCGCAGTAAAGAACTTTTGCGACAGCATACGTGGCAGAGGCAAACTTTCGCAGTAACATACATCGCAATAAAGAACTTTCGCAACAATGAACATCACGATAGGAAACTTTCGCAGTAGCGTACATCGCGGTAATGAACTTCGCAATTATGATTTACACTCATATATACCTATAAAATAGCATACTGGCATAGTATTACTGTTGTTTTTCATACAACTGTCAGAGTGGCAGTTGTGATGTGTGTCTATGAACAATTTAAAGTTGAAACTCTTTTTGGTAAACAAATACTTTCCCTAACTAAACATAGGTACTCTATTCTTGCCCGTCCTTCTCCATAGAGATGTACGTTTTAAAATGGAAAACTAGCTTCAACTTTCCGACTCACTGATCCACATTTTAAGAGTTCAAAAGTGCCTGTAAATGGTTTAATTTGAATAAATGGTTTGAGTTTGACTTTGAAATGTGCCCTTGGCATTAATTTACTACTAAACTACTGCTATTTTAAGAGCACTCAATTAAAGTAACTGGTAAAAGCCATAAAAACTATAAAATAAAACATCATCAGAATTAAAAAGTAGTAGATAAAGGGCTGGGTACTAATCTAACGCGATTAACTTGGCTATAAAGATATGAATAATTGAATGAATAAATTACTCAAGATATAATATATTCAAGGCTTTACTAATGGGAGGGCCTTCGCGGTTTTTATTATTTATTTACGTTAGACGGTGACTGTACTAATGTTGGGTTGCCAACCCAAATAAAATATTGAAATTGATTGTTGATGGATAAATATTGATATTTATTTTTCTCTTGGCCTGAACTTAAATTAAGATACACTGTATCGTTAATTGACATTGATGCGTTAAGGGGTAAACCCTTTTTAAATAAAAACCTCATTCGCACAATAAGTTTTGGTGGACATGATAAAAAAATTGAGGTCTTTACCACAAAACTTTACAAATCTATAATTCTGCAAGATTGTAGAAAAAATTACGTGACACAGAAGTTACAAATACTTACGTATTAGGTGGTTACAATTTAAAATTATTTCACATTTCATCATCATTATTGCATATTGTTTTGCCATAATCACCAGGCTTGGCAGGCGGGTTGGCGATCGCAGTATGGTGGTAAAATGCATAGAGAATGCTGCTGCCTTTCTCTAGTAAACTTTCGCATTTATAAAAGCGTAATTCAAAGCACCACTAATACATCACGATGCCCATACATAATTGTACGATTCACAGTGCAGAAATAAATTCGTACAATTTAGTTAATCTTACAAATTTTAATTTGTTTGCTTATAAATATCGCTCAGTTATTTTGAAAATACAAATTCTTTCATGAAATTGAATTGAATGGTCTCAAATCCAGTGACTGACAGTACCATATTTCGCCACGTTCATAGAGAGCCTTTTTTTGTGGGGAGGAAATCATCACATGACGTCTGCCGCTCTTGGGTGCAGCGGGAGGGCGTGTCAGACTTTTACTGACTAAAACCCGCCCGTGTTCCTTCAGTTGCCCATGTGCCACGGCCACGGTATTGAGAGAGCCTTGCCCATACACCGCATAATTATGTAATGCACTATTATTAATGGACTGGCCTGTTAGTCTAGTGGTTAGTGACCCTGACTGCTGAGACTGAGGTCGTGGGTTCGATTCCCACCCAGGACAAATGTTTGTGTGATGAGCACAATCATTTGTTCCGTGTCTGGGTGTAATTTATATCTACAATATGTATGTATTTAGAAATATATAAGTATGTTTATCAGTTGTCTGGTTACCATAGTACAGGCTCTGCCTAGTTTGGGATCAGACAACGATGTGTTGGCTGTCCAAAGATATTTATTTATTTATTAATTATTGTTTTTTTTTATTAACAAAAATAATATTCCTTGATCAATATAATTGTAAAAATTTTCGTAGCTTTTGAAAATGTGAAAAAGAATAAAATCGAGAACCAAAACCCTTTCAGTGACTCTCTGCCTTTTTTATTTCACAGTTCAATTTAGGAATAATTCTCCGTATAAGATAAGAGATTGTTTTTTATTATTGATACATGAGGCTCGTATCAGTACCACAGAACCACAAAAGGCACACCCGTTAAATCGGATCACCTGTCGTAACCCCAGTCAGCTTTGCGACCCTAAGTTGGAGTTGAGCCAAAGGGATGAGTGCGCTGTCCCTTATCTGGCCTAAGGTTAGAGGGGGATGTCAAATCGATTTGTTGTTTCATATTTTATTGCTGACATTCTGTTTAAGTTTCTGTTTGTGTTGCGTTTTGTTTACGTTGTTTTAAGGTAGTCCTTCGCTGGAATAATGGAAACAAAGATTTATTGTGGTGACCGAGAGGGGTGTAGAGTTTCTGCAAGTCATTAGAAGGGTGGCTATTCAATGATTAGAATTTTGATAGCTTTTTTCACTATAATATTCAGGTCATAATGTTTATTTTTTTTGCTTTAAGGAATTTACATCTTGCAACGTTAGCATTTGACGTTTCCTTAACACTAGTTAAAAGTAAAATAACAAAAAAAAAATTACATTAATGTTTATAGTTCAACCAGAGGCCAATTGCGGAACTTTTTATCGGTAGGAATTGGTTTAATATTCATAGTTAAACAACATTCATTGCGTTATTTACGTTGCTGAGCCGACAATTTATTCGAACAAATGACGCAATGGTTTAGAAATAATCTTCAATCCCATTCAGATTCTGATAAATTGCGCGTTTCGCAATTAGGGTGCAGTTCTCCTCCAAAGCAAATCAAATCAAAATATTTTATTTCACATAATCCTACATGGGCGCTTATGAAACGTCAGAAGCTAGGTTCACGGTTCTAAATTGGTTGATTCCTATGGAAAAGAGCCGGACACTCCACAATTACTCTATTTAAAAAATTATTACCTTTGACAATGATTTCCAATAACAGTGTTAATGGGTATGGGAGCCTGCCGGGGTCGCGTGATCCTGCCGGGGTCGCGTGATTGTTCGAAAGAGATACCGTGACCCTGTCACATGGGCAATTGAAGGAACACGGGTGGGTTTTAGTCAGTAAAAGTCTGACATGCCCTCCCGCTCCGCCCAGAGCGGGAGAAGTCATTTGATGATTTCCCATCCAAAAAAAAAAAAATGGGTATGGGAGGACAGAATACTTCTGTTTTAAAGTTTGCTCCAACGGTTTACTTTCACCTAAGCTCAACACCAATTAGGGTTACGATATTTTCCAAATTGTCTGCCCAAATCATTCAAGATTACACGCAATGTTCTCTCAGACGACACATTATGTCCACACGACTATGACGCGTCGTGTCCTGCGTTAGGCACTTGTCCCTCCGACGACGAAGCGATTAGCTAGCAACGATTTTCTTGCTAAATAAATGTACAAAAGATTTAAGTTCTCGTGTGAAAAAACCTAGGTACATACATATATTAATTGTTGATCGCTGAATGTTCACTCTCCATTCCGATACTGCCCGTCCCTTGCTTCCTTCTACAAGCCCTGTCCTAACCCGAGGTCCGTTCCCTGCAGAGGGTATCCTTAGTGAATAGTCGCTCTAGTTATAAATTTTTAAATGCCCTGGCCTTAATTTATTAAGGCTGCGCCGACCGTACAAGGCGCGCGGCAAATAGGTATTTACTACAGCGCGCTAGTCATGTGCACACATTGACAAGTTTGCTCGAAGCCCGCATGCAGTTGCACGACAAAAGGTGGTAACCTAGGATATTTATAATTTGATTCGTTGTGTTGAGTGACTTGGAAATACGCATATTTGATTATTTCGATCATTTTATGTAGGTACCTACATAAATCCAGAAATTAAATCTAATAATCTGTATTATATAAAAATTAACGTTTGTAGTTTATAGAGCGGATAATGTAGGTATAAATATAGTACAATATAGGAAATTGCCTACATTATCAGTTACTACTCATCCGATTGCTATGAAATTTTGGCATTATGAATTTTACTTGCACGCCCGGGAATTTTACTCGGTAAAGTAGGTAGGCAGGGTAGATGGGTAAGCGGTAAGTATAATAAAACCAATCTGTGATAAAAAATGTATAATTAACTTATGTAATAGAATCCTTGCTTAATTTACAAAAACATGCAAAAATCATAGGTAAATGTGGTATATATAATATATAGAGTATATCGGAAAAGTTGAAGTTAAATCCACTATCTTAAATTTTAAAATGAATGCCAGATTTGCAATCGCCACCCCCCAAAACCCATTACACGACACCCATATCGAACATTTGAGAAAAAGCTACATCCGCCATTTTGGATTTCAAATTGAATGCCAGATTTGCAAACGCCACCCCCAAAAGCCACGACACTCATATCGAATGTTAGAGAAAAAAAAATTACTGGAATTAATAAAATAAAATATAAGTACGTACATTTTATGATAACGACTTTTTTTACGGAAATGAGCGCCAACTTTTTTCTTACAATAGCTGTCCTTACGCTTTTCCATATAATTACTAAAACAAATATTTAAGAAAAATGTTATAGTAATATGGAAGCAGAAAAAAAAAACCAACAAAAAGTAAAATTTAGTTATGCCTACTAAATACAAGTCATACTCAAAAAAACACAAATGTGACTTATCCTATTTCACTCTTTGCGGCAACGTATACGTACACAATAGATCGCGAATTATCGTTACCGGCGCGTCGGTGCACGATGCGACGTGACCACTCTCCTAGGTCTCGTGGACGACTGAATTTTCGACTCGTGTACGTTGCGTATGACTCAAAACAGGGTGGGAATCAAAACAAAAATTAATAATAAAATAAATAAGTGACATTTCGAAAATGTCAAAACTATAAATTGTAGTATGATAATAAGAGATTAATATGCGTTCAAGTTAGTGAAAAAATTTAACAGTTTACTATCAAAATTCAACTAAACACGAGCATGCTTTTTTAAGATTTTTGTTCAATTGTACGAATTTTTTTTTATAAAACTATACAATATTTTTAGTTTTTGCCAACTATAATCGGTTAACACATTCATTGCAATGTTTATTACATATTTTTTATGGTAATTGTGGCAAAAGTATTGATTGTATTACTTTAACAGTGACGACTGTTTTGAATGAGTTCGCTCTGCCGCCCCTTAAGTTAGCCGCAGGCATGTTCGGTTAAGCAGCTGATAGTCTCAGAGGCGAACTTGCGATATGTCATTCCAAAAAAAAAAAGTTCTCTCCGCCGGCGAGGTTTCGCTTTTCGCAACGACAAAAGCTATAAAAGAGTGTGCTTGATCAGCGACGCTCGCTTGACGAGCAGATCTTTCACTGAGAGACTCAGGCTTGTACCTACATACGTAGGAATACGCAGCTGCGCTCTCGATTCTCGTAAATCGCTGGTGTTAGGACAGATGCCTTAATCTCAACCATAGGTACGTGAACCTCCATCACAATAATAGCACATTGTATGGGCGGATGCACATCTACCCACATTTCTGAAACTCGCCGAAGTGTAAGTAATGAGGGGCGATGTCTTTGAAAACATGGGATTATTTTGCGATACCTGACTTAAAGAGAGATTCACGGAATTGCTTCGCACTTTGGCGGTAAATTTTTAAGGCTTATTTGGGTTTTAATTTAAATTGAAGGGTTTAGGCGTGCACAAGGTTGCGCGCGGCCTATTTGCTTGACACATTTATTTTATGATCGTAATTGGGTTTTATTCTGACAGTCGAGCAATGTTTACTGCGTGGTGTGTTTTAAATATTCGTCTACTACATAACTAGATCAAAAGGTAATCTTTTTTATGGACCGTCACAATGAAATAAAATTTATTGTTATTATGAGTGCGAGTACAATGAAATTGTGTATATTTTCAGAGATGTTTTGTATACCATATGCTAATTATGTCTCCAAATTAAGAAGTAGTCGTGGCCACTCTGTGAGCTCTGCAAAAAAGTTTTTAATTCTGAATGTCTTTTACAAAGTACATTTCTAAACTATAACTTTTAATAATGTCCTTTCCACAGAACGTTTTAAGGTTATCGATCCATTTCTCTCAGTTTGAAATTACACTTAGCTACATTTCGCTCGCTGTGAGTAATGTTAAACTATTGTTCTCAATGGAGCCACTTTATCACGTCTGGATGTAGCCATCGAGCGTATTTCACTCACAGAGAACATTTTTAAGTGATTATTTTTCTTTTAAGAGCTTTTTACTGTTGTTGGATATACTTATACTTTGTCCATTTTGTGGGCCGAGACAAATAAAAACCAAAACATTTATATTTTCCCTTTGTTTATGGCGCAGAACTTAAAAATATGTAGTAGGTAGGCAAAATTCTTCATCATCATCAGTTTAGCAGAAAGATGTCGACAGCTGGAAATAAGCGTCCCACTTGCACCGCCACCAGCATGTCGACCAGTTCTGTGCTTCTCCCATCCAGCAGATTCCTGCGGCCTTCACCAGGTCTTCGGTCCATCTTGTGGGAGGCCTTCCAACGCTACGCCTTCCAGTATGCGGTCGCTACTCCAGAACTTTCCGGCCCCATCGGCCATCTGTTCTGCGAGCAATGTGCCCTGCCCTCTCCACTTAAGCTTGGCAATTCTTCGGGCTACGTTGGTTACCGTGGTTCTTCTACGGATCTCTTCATTTCTGATTCGATCGCGTAGGAAAACTACAAGCATAACCCTTTCCTTTGCGCTTTGGATAACTCTCAGCCTTTTTATGAGGCGAAAGTAGTGACTAGATTTTCAGGATTTAAAAAAAAAACTGCTGTTTTTTGCAACTGCTTTATCTAAATGAAATGAGATACAAACTAAAGTTCCTTAGACTAATAGATATTTCTGTGCATATGCATGAAATTCCAGGGACTCTCCATTTCCTAAGCCATAACTGCATGAATTCACAGCTGTAACAATAAACACTGAGTACAAGCACTACGAACTCACTGCGGCGCGGTTGGTACAAATAAACTGTAGATTTATACACTAACTTTACATGTCATTCGCTAAAATTTGAATCATTCGAGGGCTATCAAATACATATAATATATTTAAAAGTAATATAATGTACGTACAAACGCCAGCCCATCAAGGTACCTGAAACTGTCAAATTCTCCCAATCAACCTTGACCCTAATGCTTTAGTGATAAAGTTGAAAATCTATTAAAGAAATTTGACAGATTGTAGTAGCTCGATGTGCTGGCGTCTGTACATACTTAAACTCACGCCTTCTGCTCGTGGGATTAGGCAGAAACTACAGAACGCCACCTGCTACAATTTTTACATATTCCTTTTGCTTTGTTTTTGTTCATAGATTAGAGGGGCAATTTTTGTAATTTTAAAAACGTGCACAGTCTGATTTCAATCTCAATCTGTCAAAAATATCTCGAGTGTCCTTTTTGACATGGTTTTATTAGTTTCAAACGTATGTTACTATATTTGTATGTCAGTATGTGCCTTTGTAACAGAAACTTTGAACATGATTTTGACCCTCTTCAAAACGTCGGAATAACTTGAAATTAAGCCTACTTATCAAAAATCGATGACAATACAATAATTTTATCCTTGCCGGGTTACCAGGATAGCCAAAAAACGTCTACGAAAACTACGCTGACATACGTCATAAAATTCTAA
Source organism: Aporophyla lueneburgensis (assembly GCA_932294355.1). Lineage (NCBI taxonomy): Eukaryota > Metazoa > Arthropoda > Insecta > Lepidoptera > Noctuidae > Aporophyla > Aporophyla lueneburgensis. The sequence continues at coordinate 29,834,134 of OW028737.1, read as the reverse complement.
ATCCTAAAAATATAAAATTAATATTAGTTTAAAAAAACAATACTTGCTTTATGGGGTATTTTTTAGTTGATATCGAGCACCCCACGCTTTTTTCAATTATTTTCTACTTTTTAGTTTGGTTTTCTATGAAAGCGAGTTTTTAGTTCTTTCAAACTATTATTTTAAAAATTTTAACATATTTTGATGTCGCCGAGATGAGACCGCGACCAGATTTTGAACGTTTTTAATAACGAGAATTGGCCTTCTGGTCGTACACGGTCGCCGATTGCGAGTACCACGCACTTGACCTTTCTGAAGAACATCACCGATATGGTCAAGAAAAATAACAATAGGACACGAATATTGATATCGATATGACTTAAGTACACAACTTAGTCATGTTGATTATAAAGTGATTTCCAGGATGTTTTTCTTTCTTTTATTGAAAGTATTATGATTATAGACCTATCTTCTAAACTTCTAATACTTTTCGGAGAGAAATTTGATCAATACAACCATCTCTAGAGACTTATTTTTATAATTAATTCTATTCAGTTAGGTCAAACAACGAAGTCTGTTATTTAAATAAAGTTTGTAGAATTCTATTTATTACAATAAAGTTTATTTTCCATTGTTCACAACACCGAATGTAACTTTACCCACCAGCCATTCGAAGCCGTGTCATGCATTTTCAAAGCAAACACAATAAATGATGCATGAACATCTGACACAAACGAACCCGTCGCCATTTTCTTTTTATTTCCGTACCTGCCATTCCCGTAATAGCCTGAGTACCGGAAGGGCAGGCGCTGTTGTGCAAAATGTACTTAAAATAGACGGAATATACAGAGATGTGCAAAATAGGTTATAAAATGTATTCAAATACAAAATGCAAATACTTTTGTATTTTGTTATTTCAAATAAAAAATACAAAATAGTTTTTCATTTTATATTTAAAATACTAAATGCGAAATACGTATTTACAAAATGATTTATTAAAATAAAATACTTTTAGTTTTAAAGTATCTTTATTTTGTTAAAAAGTTTATATATTTCAGCCAGCTAACAGGCTGGTAAAGGAGGTGGGTAAAGTTTAGAACATTTTTCTCCTATCATATTCATGAAAATTCAAAGTATTTATTGACGTCATGTTATTGTGTTTATGTGAAGTTTAGGTATCGACCTTTACATCTATTCTAAAATAGTAAGAAAAAAAATAGCAAGTCATTTAAAAAAGTTATCATGCTTGTCAATTAAAATAACAACTTCTTTGAAGTTTTGTTGTTTTAAGCACTTTTTTTAAGTTTCGTTACAAAATAAACTGTTAAGCGCTTTATGCACCAAAATATTTTTTAGTCTCTCAAATACTACAGTAAATAGGCTTTAACTAGCATTAATTTTTTAGTGGCTTAGTGATGCCATAGTGAGAAAAAAAAGTACCATTTCTCATCACATTAATTATTAATTCTTTGATGTTTACAAAACTTAGCAAAAAGTATTTTGCATTTTGCAAATACAAAATATGTCCTAAAAGGTATTTCAAATAAAATATAAAATGCTTTTCTAAAAAAAGCATTTAAATACAAAATGGAAATAGGTATTTTGTATTTTCTATTTTGCATTTCAAATACTGTTATTTTTTAAATGTCACATCTCTGGGAATCTATATATTAATACGTGAAGCGAAAACTTTGGATCCCTTTTTACGAAAATTGGGCGGACGGAGCGGTATGAAATTTCGCACACTTATAGTTAATACAGAGAAGAAGTGACGAATGCAAATATTTTTTTTAATTATGCGTAAAAATACATTATTTTCAATAAATAACACGTTACACACACTACTATTCATTACCGTGTATTTAATACACACATGCACAAATCGAGTATATATTTGTTTTTGGTATCATTGTCTATAGCCTTACTGAATGTCAAATATAATTATGGATTACGAAATTACGAAAGTTTATTGTCGAAATCTGTAGACAATCGAGAATATCTGTCTTTAATATGTTGTGTCTATAGTCTTGCTGAATATGTCAATTATAACCATAAGTAATAAATATGACAACATGAAGTAAATGCTGTTCTGTCACCTATCAAAACTGTAATCTTATGTAATACTTTGAAATAATCTATATAATGTATTAATACGTGAAGCAAAAAACTTTGCACATCGTTGTTCGAACCTTGTGCGAACGGCGGGGAATTTGGCACATTTAAAGTTTATTTGGAGAAATAGTGCTGAAAACTAATATTTGTATATAATAACGAATAATGGTCGAGTTTCGACCTCTGGGCGACCACTAGTATATATAAACGAATGATATGAAAGACTACCTTCTTGAATAGGCATTGTGATAAATGCCTTCTATATATAAGGAGATGTCTTTGCCCTGAAGTGGAACAATAACCAGCTTATTCTTGTCACTGCAGGGCATATATAGACAATAAATCGTTTATTTGGTGCGGACAAAAAACACAACTTAAGGTAAAAAAGCACAATAAAAAAACAACTATTTACATGAATATTAGGAAGTAATGAAGTCAATTTACAAAAAAAATGAACATTCATAATGAAACTCACTTTGGGCATACTTTGAAATTCGAATGAAATAACGACCATACAAAGTGTGGTTTGCGTCTCAAGGTTGTCAAAAGGGATTCCAGCTCAGCATTTGCCAAGCAAAAATACATTTTTTTTTCTCTGAATGGGAAATCATCAAATGACTTCTCCCGCTCTGGGCGGAGCGGGAGGGCGTATCAGACCTTTACTGACTAAAACCCTCCCGTGTTCCTTCAGTTGCCCATGTGCCGGGGCCACGGTATCTCTTTCGAACAATCACGCGACCCCGGCAGGCATCGGTCCTAACAGACCCCTTCATTGTTGCTGACATCTCTTTGAGGCGCGCGTGGAACAATACGCGCCGTCGACCCGAGCTTGGTCCTTACCGGGCGGCGAGCTACCCATTGCTCGCCGCCCGCAAGCTCGCGTCTACGGTGGCCGGGAGTCCGCAATCGACTCCCGACGCCCGGGGCGTCTCCTCCTGTGGCGGCTAGGGACGTGAGGGCGCAGAAACTGCCACTCCCTCACGCACCCCGCCTCCTCCTTCAGCAAAAACACCTGACGTTGATATTCTGCTTGGATCGTTCTCCATAGACCGCAGTGTTGATACGATTTCGAGTGACTGCAACAGTAAAAAGTAATAGTAAAGTAAATTGTTATGGCAAATCATCTCTTGGAAATTATAGTCGTTCCTACAGAATGTAAGCCTTTACTGTTCGTGGTGAAATGATTTTGGATATCCTCTGTCTACGAGCTTGCCCATCTGAAATTTCCTAGTTGCAAAGTCTATATTAGAAGCCAGTATATCTCTTACATGGGACTTTAATATAACTGGAGAAATGTGTGAGATGTATAAGTACAGCTCTGCCCATCTCTGCCTAACCATACCACTTCGGGAAAAAGCGTGATGATATGTGCAATTATGACGAACCTATCTTGCAAAAATATCTATTATATCTTCGGCATTACACCCAGACATACAAAATAACAAACAGAAATACTACAACTTAATTTTGACTGCAGAGTCTAATTTTAAAGTCCTAATTATCGTTCATACAGACGTTTGTGTCCCGGCTGTATCTCAAGGACAAACAAAGCTATCTATGTTATTATCTTCATACAATGAGGATAGTCTCACTGTATATACACATTGAACATAATATTGTAGTTCGTTCATAGTAACGTATTTACGATTGTACAAACAATCGTAAATACGTCCCAAAACTATCCGCTGTCAATCAATCTGACAATGAAAGTTGTTCATCGGTTTGTTGGAGTCTGTGTTTGTGTCTGAGATAGGGACGTCCTGATATGATTGGTACCTTATCATCAATTGCCTGTCCTAATCCCAAAAATATTTGGGGTCGGCGGTGGTGATCAATACTTTTATATATGAGAAGGGGCCTTTGCCCACCAGTGTGTCAAGAAGGAACAAGTGGTATTTTTACTATATAGTGTAGACTGTGTAGAGCCAACGAAGCGACAATCTAAGCTTCTGTCACAGCTAACATTTTGTCGTTTTTTTCTCGTCATCTTTGTATGCACGGTTGTTCTTTGTTAGTTGCTTATCTCAAGCAAACTAATTAAGTGTCTCCTTTCCCTTGCGCTCTTTTATGAAGTTTGTTATAAATCTTAGAAGATTGTTCCCTCTTTTCTTTTTATTATTCTTCTGTAAACTTTGGGCTATGAGCTATGTAAGAAGTTTTTATATATCTGAAGACCTTGTACAGTTCTCAATGAGTACGTAAGTACGAGCAGCAAATGCTATGGATACCTACAAGTTTTGGCAGGCTGCTTATTGGTCATGGCCGAAATCCCAGGCTCAAGTAAGACATTAAGACCACACACTTTTTTTGCATTCTATTGTATGGAATCAACTTCTAACTGAACAGACAATTGTGTTGCTGGGGAGTTTGTTGCGCCACATTTTATATCCAACTAAAGCACTAGAAACTGTTGAAGGGCGGGCGTTTTGTTTGGACTGTCATATGTAATTTTGACGTTTTAAAAGTGCTGATTCTCAAACTAATTTGAATTAACTTTCGGTATTAAACTTGATTTTAACAAGCTTCTTCGCAGCTAGAGTGCTAGAAAGTTTTGAAAGGTGGGCATTTAGGGGAATTATCCAATGTGATTTACTCGTTCAAAAGTGCTAATTCTAGCCTAATTTGAATAAATCACTTTTCATTTTGACTGTGAATCTTACCAACTAGCTAATGACTCCACGGTTTCACTACGGCACGAGTTATTCTCTTACAACTCGTACCGACACGAGAACAGCGGTAACACCTCACTAGTGCTAATATACATCAGTCTTAAATCTCTAATTCCATGTCTATTGTAATTCTCAGTTTACATTCAACGTCTGCTTCATGTCAGCCATGTTTTTGTATTGTCAATGTTCGCTGTACACACGAGTATTGACTTCAATGCCGTACGATCTCGTTTGTAGATCAAACAATACACTGTTTGTATAGTTTTGTAGCTTTTATTTCAGATTAAGCGTGGTCTAGTTGATACGTAAACGAATTGTGTAATGGATTTTCGCTGTCTCGTTTTGTGTTTAAGTGAAATCATTTGAAGTCTCTGAAACCGCAGCTCAAATTAACTCAACTTATTAGAGTTCACGGATTATCTCGAGAATTGTAAAGGCTATTTATTTATTGAGTGCCTCGTTGGTGTAGTAGTCGTAAGCGCTACTGTTGAGCATGAGGGATTTGATTCCCAGGTCGGGTAACGTGTCATTGGGTTTTCTATCTGGAATTTCTTAGTAGCAGCTCGGATACCGGTTGATGGCAATATGCTTGCCCCCAATTACGTGGAACTTAAATATAACTGGTGAAATGTGAGTGTACTATAGGTACTCCTTTGGCTCACCTTCGGGGAAAGTTAAGGTATGTTATTATTTATTGCAATAATAAATAAATACGAACGAAAATGTTAATAACAAGGAATCTACTGCCCACGTATTCTTCGTTAGGAATAATGTATGAATTTTCGTCGGTGCCTACTCATTATCTAAATACTTGATGCGCAGGTAGTTCAAAAGGGAAATTACGAGTCATTTCAAGTGAACTGGAAAGTCAACGTTTCGTGAATTTAAACTTCTGCAGACAGATACAACGCGATGCGATTTGATGCGATGCTGATAGAACAATTTCCATGGACATTTATTACAAATGGTTGTGCTAGAGTCGCGTCGCGCTGTCGCATCGCGTCCATCTGCGGGAGCATTTAACAATTTTGTCGTGTGATTCATAGAAAACACGCGAGTTTTTTGCCCGCAGGCAAAATTGCTTTAGCACTTTAGACCAGGGTTATTAAATATGATAGCCTTATAAAAGTGTCTCTAGACAGCACTTCTATCGTAACGCAAATGACACTTCAACAGTATTCATTACTTACGCTGATGTATTGACATACACATGAAAAGACGCAATTAAAAGTGTTAGGATGAATGCTATTGTTATTTTGAGGTAGAGGTGTAAACTAGATTTAAGTATTACCTACTTGCATTTTTTTTCTGGTATGAAGTCCTTTAACGCGGCTTGCGGTAGGTAAACTGGCAGAAATCTTCACATTACAAAAGTCTCATACCTCATCTATGCGGCTTTCTCTCTTTATTATATAATAATAGAAAGAGACAGAGAGGGAGAGAGTTTTCATGGTTTTCGAGGGTGCTAGCTTGGTCAAAATGAAAATTCAAGATGGCGACAACTTTATGATAGCTTCTAAAAACTTATACGAGATGCCTTTATAGTAAAAAAGGGTAAATACTACCTATTTACTTCACACTTTCTCTCACTTTTATGTCTCTTGCTATTATATACGACTCTTAATGCGTGCGAGTATCGTGTAATGAACGTCGTTTCTGACAGCGGTGCACCAACCGCATTCGTTTTTTCTATGCTACCGGTTTTCTATATGCTCAGGCCAATCGGTTAGGAACGAGTTCTTGTTCGTAATACAATAAAAAAATAATTGGTACTAAAAAATTTGACAAATAACAATTGGCGCCTAGAACATCCAACTTCCTGACAATCATTGGAAGAACTGGAAAATATATTACGCTACGCAGTGAAACTTTTTTGACGCACCTATCCAAACACCATTATCGAATCGACCATACTGAAACACTACGTATGTAGGTGTACACAATTACGGCCGGCCCGTAATATGGCTCCTACAAACAGTCTATAAAATTCTTTATAGCCTGACGTTGTAGTCGATGCTATAACCACAATGGCACATCTGTTAGCTGTGGGCTTAGTCTTTGATAATGTAATTAATGTGCATTGTTAATCTTTTAACGTGCATTCCGAGGGTATTAAATTCTCTAAAGTTATTGTCGTATCTATTTTTGTTGGTCTCTTGAAGGTTAACTATTTTGGTCCTTGGGGACATAGCATAATCATTCTATACTGTTTCCTCTGCTGGGACACATGCTTCTTCCCTGGGGAAGGAGTTGGCTGTAACACACCACGCGCGCCCAGTGCGGGTTTGTAGATGTCACCTGTCTTCGAATTTTTGGGTCTATGTCATGCTGGTTTCCTTACGATGTTTACCTTCACTGTGAAATCTACTATTAAGTAAAATTTCTGCCTGGATTCGAACGCACGACCGGCAACTTTCAACAACTTACTCTCGTCACTGTTACGACTGGGACACCACTGCTTGAAGACATATTGTCGTATATTGAATTATCGTAATGAGTTGTTCTGAATTCGGTTGTTTGTGCATTTTATATTGTTATTTTAAAACTCACCATCTAAAATATTCTTGCTAAATAAACGCTTTATAATGTAACAAAGATCTAAGTACGTATGTTTTCGACACAGAGAATTTCAGCCATGCTAGCAAAATGATTTAAATTATGTCACACAGTTATAATTGTATAACCGGTTACTTTCGTGATATTCGGGGAACAAGTTTATTTAACTTGATGAATAGGCTCCCATTATATAAAAATAGCTCCACACTCAAGTTTCTTTTTCAAACTTAATTAGTAATGGTTTCAGATTCAAATATTCCGAACTCATTTTTCTTTTTAACTAAAGTATAATGAAAGTCGGCTTGTTTCACTTGTTCTCAAGGGGACAGCAGAAAAATGCGAGACTTAATTTCAACTTTCGGAACAAACTCAAACAGTAGATTTGTTTGCCAACATTTTGTTTCTGTGTTTAATGAAAGTTAAGTTTATTGCGTTTCATGACGGGAAATTAAATAATGAACACAATGTTTGTTAGATACCTACCTAGTAAATATATATGAGTATATTGAATAATACCTACAGTACAGTACAGTAAACAATGAGGGGAGAGGATCGTGGCATAATAATAATAGCCACACGAGTCGATAGTAGGTTAAGCAACGCTTGCCAAGGTCGGTGCGTGGATGGGTGACCGTCCATGATATATAGAGTCCCCTCCATGCCTCGGCAAAGCATGTTAATTTGTTGGCTCCAGCTATCGTTTCGTTTGTAGACAGTAGTTAAGGGAAGAATGAAAATCTGACGACCAGTGTTACCAAGGCGTATCGTATTACCCAAAATCTGACGACCAGTGTTATCAAGGCGTACCGTATTACCCAAAATCTGACGACCAGTGTTACCAAGGCGTATCGTATTACCCAAAATCTGACGACCAGTGTTACCAAGGCGTATCGTATTACCCAAAAACTGGGTTGTGGAGGTCAGATAGGCAGTCGCTCCATGCAAAATAGTGGTAATTCAGCTGCATACGGTTGTACTAGAAGCCAACCCGAACATAGTCGGGAAAAGGCTAGGCAGATGATGACCTACATAGTAAACAATGTGCTCTAAGTTGGTACTCTTAGAATATTACATCAAAAACTGAATCATTTTGCACTTTGAATTCAGGTTTCGAATTTCTGACAGAAAAAAAGACAGCATGACACTTACATAGCTACATCTCAGTCTCTCAACAAAACGATGGTTCAATGGTCCCTCGGTCCTAACATTTAACAGCAGGTCCCGGCTATATAAAACGGAATATTTATAACATTTGGGTCCGCCATCAATATTATAGGAGGCTTTATTGTTGTTTCATTTTTAGTTCAGTTACTGAACCGACCGCATTAAGTTCCATAAAGTTAAAAATAAACATTTGTTAGGTTTATTATCCAACCTTGTTGTTAGGATGATTATAGATATGCCTTTTATGATTAAAACTAGTCCTTTTATCTCAAGCTCTATAAATATGAAGAATTGCTAATGAATTTAGATGGTCATTGCAAAAGTGACCTACTAACGTCGACCTACAGCATACATTAAAGAGATTTTCATACACGTAAGTAAGTATTATACCGTGAGGTTCTTATGTAAATAGTGGAATTATTCAAAACCATTTGTTAGTCATAAAAAAGCTTGATAACACAGTAGGTTTCATGATAACGGCTTGAGAAAGAACCCACTGCGTGTTGGTAGAGGTCATATTTCTCTTAATTTTTGTTTCTTGGGCCGGTATCCTCACGATGTATGAGTCTGCTAGTAAAACCAAATACATGATATTTAATGCTAAAAATAAAAAACTTAATACACATGGCGAATTAAATATAAATGTCAACCATTATTAAAAACAAATACTGAGAAATTTCTAGGTCTTACTCTTGATGATAAACTTACAATGAAACCTCATATTGAGAAACTAAGAAAAAAGATATCATCACTGACTGGTGCACTTAGAGGAATTGTCCGTTGTCTCCCACTACAAGTCAGATATCTATATATTAATACGTGAAGCGAAAACTTTGGATCCCTTTTTACGAAAATTGGGCGGACGGAGGAGTATGAAATTTCGCACACTTATAGTTTATACAGAGAAGAAGTGACGAATGCTAATATTTTTTTTAAATTATGCGTTAAAATACATTATTTTCAATAAATAACACGTTACACACACTACTGTTCATTACCGTGTATCTAATACACACATGCATAAATATTCTTTTGTTTACGGTCCAAATCTGTCTTTATTATTTTGTGCAGTGTTACCAACACCCGGAAATATTTACCCCTAAAGCTTAAGTTAAAAACCACTAAAATTACAATAATTAATAAAAAAATTCGCTAAAAAATTATAATGAAAATAACCAACGAATGTTCAGTAGTCATAGACCGGCACACAGTAGTAATATTTGTCTATATTTATTACGCGATATTTGTTAATCATTCACTCTGCATTCTTAGTATCAAGGAACCGTACTAGAAGTCGCTAATACTTTTATTGTAATCAAAAACACAATGAGAAATGTAAGATGGCAAAAAATCCCTAAGAATACCCCTAAAAATGGAACGCGCCTAAAAAATCTCAATCCTCTTATTTACCCCCTAAATTTGGGAAAACCCCTAAGTTGGTAAGCCTGATTTTGTGTCTATAGTCTTATGAATGTCAAGTAAAACCATAGGTAATAAATTAATTTTATAGATATATATAACCTATTTCATTTTTAAAATATATGATTATATTGAAAATATTTTTGTCTTTAATATTATTTGTATTAGCGACGATAGGAATTTAGTTTAGATTTAAGAACGATAAGAAATATTTTTTGTGGTTTTATGGGGTGTGTCAAGTATGGCATTAGTAAGTTTCCCATACAAAACTTAGTGTCGTGTGCAAACTGTAGAGGTTGTATGCCTCACGATTGTACAGGCTGGTCATAGATTGTACAGACTGGTTATAATTATGACATTTTGAACTGTCATAATTAATTAAAAATAATAGGGAAAATTCTATAAAAACATAAAAACAGAGCTTTCTGTGATAATTCATTTCATATCCAGCAGTTAAGAAGTATTAAGAAAATAAAGAAGAGAGTCCTGAAAAGTATTCTTTACTCATTACACCTACGTCCTGGTCCTGGCCATCACCATCCCGCCAGCGAACCCTCTCCACAGTAGTACAGCGTCAACAATTTGTCTATAGTGTTACTGAATGTTAAATATAACCATATTATTTTTTTATATTTATTATTATATATATTTTTTTTCATTTAATAACGTATTTCTATTCAAATGAAGTACGGTCGAATTTAGACCAATGGGCGATCACTAGTATTATTTATAACTCTATGGTTAAACCACATCTTGATTATTTAATCGAAGTGTGGGGAAGTACTGCCAAAGTTAACCTTAAAAAACTACAAACATCTCAGAATTAAATTATTAAAGTCTTATTCAATTATGATTATTTTACATCTTCTGAAAAAGTTTTTAAAGAAACAAAATTAATTAATATAAATCAAATTTATAAATACAACACCTGCATACTTGTACGTAAAATAGTTAATAAAGACATACACAAATAACATTTACAAAAAGAATGCAAATCCAAAAGCGCATGACGAGGCAGGCTAACCATATAATTTTAAGAACACCAAAGACTAACTACGGTAGAAGGACTGTCGTATATGAGGGGGTTGAACTCTATAACTCTTTACCTAAAGAAATCAAGGACTCTAAATCACTTCCAACTTTTAAAAGGCTATTAAAGTACCATCTGAAAAATGCATAAATTGTAAGTTTTTACCGTTTATATATCTTAATTTTAGTTTATTACCAAGCGAAAGCGTCGCTTATCTTATCTTAATTATTATGTTTTCCTCATAGAAGTGAATAATTGTATTATTTTTGAGCGAAATAAATCTCTTAAACCGTATGTATTCCTTCGCCGTTTCGAGAGCAGAAGTCATGAAATAATTTATACAAAATAAAGCGCCTGTCAGGGTTCGATCCTGCGACCTACAAGTCATAAGTCGGGGCGATATTTCTGGACCACCACTGCTTCTTATATTATGTTATCATATTATGTTTATCTTCCATAGTTCCATTATATAAACAGAATCTAATAACGATTTAAGAAATAACAGATGGTAAGGACCAAGGGTCCGAGGGTCCTGCATAAATACAAGATCAAATAACAGTTCCAAGGAGGGTCTCACTCCGACGTAGTCTGGGAAGCCATTACTTGGATGGTCATTATAAGAGGTTCGATGGTAATGGCTATATGAATAAGATAGTATCTGCAAAGAAACTTGGATCTTAAATTTTGTCACACACATATAACATTGCGGGGTACTTTTGCTGCGTGACTAAATTCTGAACTATCACCAGCCGTCTTGTTTTTTAAACGATTTCAAATAAAGGTGGATCTTTTCAATTCAGTTGCATTTTTTCATGTTGGTTTCCTCAGAACTCTGTCATTTATAAACCGATCTGAGAAATTCTTCTTTAATTTGCAAGGATATACTTATCGAGTAGTCCCGTGGTCAAGTTGTGATTAGTGGTTTTTGAGTTTATTTTACTAACACGTTTTGTTTTATAATTTCATCAATGCTTACGAACAACAATCCCCGTCAATGTCATTCAGGCGCCAAAAGAACCTTGTAGCACTTTATTTACATTATGTTTTCCATTTGAGAAATTTTCGGAGCCATTAATATAGCTGGGTTCCAAGAACTTGAATTTTTTTACAGAAATTGTGACTATTCACAATTTCTGTAAATAATTATCACACTTTAAATTAAACTTATAAGGCAGGTTCTTCTCTGAAATCGCCAACCCGTTATGCCGCATCGTGATCAATACTCGTGATTTCAAAGAATGAGAGGAGGTATTGCCCTGCTGTGGGAAAGCAACAAACTGGTTTTAAAAAGACCTATAATTTACATTACTCGCTTCCTTACTCACTATTACATCAATAGACAACAAACGAGTCTTAATTAAATTAAATACACAGTCTAACAAATTCGCCTCACTTTTTCAGTCTTACAAAGATTCTAAATGGAAGCAAAGATGTCAATTGATGGCCTCGTCGTGACCCGAAGTGAATTGATTACAGGCTTCAATATTGCGCAGGCGATGTCAATGTTCCTCGTTTGATAAAGTACTCTGTGGTTAGACTTGGCTTGGCAATTTTGGTCTGTATCATCAGCACGTATTCAAAGTGAATGGCTTAAATAATATTGTTTTTTTTTTTATGTGCGTATGTCGGTGGCAATTCTGAGAGTGGTGTTTGATGCTGATTGGCTTGGAAAAAAACATGTGTGGGGTCATGAGAGGTGTCGAATTGTTTTCAATATTGTGTGTTTTAAGGTTTTTACTTTTGTCTGTAAATGCACTAGTAAATATATAATAATGAATAGGTATGTACAAAGTTCTCTAACGCAATTTGCGGTAGGAGTAAAATCGTAGAAATTGTGGAAACAGACGAAGAAAGTAAGATTTTTTTCATGGTAAGCGAGGGTGCTGAATACAAAATTAAGGTCAAAATGAAAATCTAAGATGATGATTCCGAGGTTTTTAAAATTTTTCATCATGGTTGTCGATTTCCGGGTTTTCGAGGGTGCTAAATAATGAGGTAATCATAAAAGCCGATAATCAAAATAAAGTTTGAGTAATTTAAAGATAAAGTAAACGACGTCATATTTGAAGTAGTAGAAAAAGCATAAGGAACGTCACTGACCGGGGCCCCAGAACCCGAACGTTTTTTTTTTTAAGACTCTTCTAACTTAAACGTTTATTGTTTGAACAAGAAAAATAGGTTGTCAATATACTAAAAGGTCGGTTTCATCGTAGCTCATAACATCCCATACATTACATAACAAGCTTGAAACCCGTGTCCAATGCATCAGAGCCCTTAGTTAGCACATGTAACAGACACGTGCTCCGCAAGAGGGCACTCTCCACACACTAATTAATTCCCGTAACCTCTGCACTCCAGTTTTTAGTTAACTAGACTGCCTAGGTTATGACTGAGAGTTTGTTCTTGGGATGTTTATTTAAAATATTAATATTATTCGGTATACTCAGATACTAACTGATTTTACGAGTGGAATGGGGTACCAGTGGTCATGGCCCCGATTTATGTACCCATAGGCCGTGGGTTCAAACCCATTGTTGCATCATTACTATTCCTAAAACAGGATTTGTGAATAAATCGCACCTTTAATAATAAACTGGAATAATTTCAAAATTACGGTTGTTGGAAAATGCATCGCGTTTGCAAAACTTTAAACGCTATTTTCCATCAATCGTAATTTTGTAATTATTTCAGTTTATTATTAAAGGTGCGATGCTAACAGCTGATAGAATGATCTGCGATAGATTAAACAATTTATATCGGAGCATACATAATACCTAATATTATTAAGCTCATAACAAACTAAAATAGAAACTTGATAAACCAAAGTATAACACTATCCCATTTGCCATATTGAACCAAATAAATACAAAAAATAAGTAACGGGAATGCTAAAAACTGCCAGATAAGTTAGAGACACAAACTGACACGTGTTGCCAAACTGTGTGCCCATGCCATCTCACACTTGGTCGTGACACTTCGAGTCAAAACATGTTTTTAGGGAAATGGCGACCTGTGGTTATTCTACTTAGCTAAATATAATAACTTTTTTTGAAACGATCTATATTCAGGAATTCAAGTTCGCTTCGTATAAACTATTATGTATGTTACTGAATATAAATGGATGTAGGTATCATATAGCAATAATAATCAATTGGAGACCAGTGAGACACATAACAATATAACCTTGTTTTCTTGAATGGTTAGACGGAGATGCGTAAAGTACACCCACATTTCTCCAGTTGGTTTTAAACTCCATGTCATAGGAGTTGAGTGTAATTCAAAGCCGTAATTAAAAGATTTTATTTTATTTATTTTAACTGAGGCACAAATGCAGACTGCAGCTGCGGGCTGCAGATGAAAATATTCTGATGGAAAAAAAAAGATTAGCCCATATTATTCCCACTGCTATGACACAGACCTCCTCTCCGTAAGAGGGAGTGGGACGTAATCTACCACGCGGGCCCAGTGCGGGTTAGTAAATATCACATATCTTCGAATTTTCGGTTCTAAATACTTGGTTGGTTGGTTTACTCACGATGTTTTCCTTCAACGTTGCGAAGCAGTAGTGATTAAATTATTAACATAAAGTAAAAGCGCCTCCTGCACGACACGGTAAGTCGCAGCTAATACCACTTAACCATCACTGCTCAAAATAGAGATACCTAGTGAAATTTAAATCAATTAAATATGAAACATAGTCCTTCAACCATCGGAAAAATCCAGCAATAAAATCAACAGAATTACTCTCCATTTCGCTCTGACTAACGCATTGAGAGGCTCTTCATAACGCGTTTGAAGGATAAAATTTCCGCTTTCTGTATCATTGGTACCTATCTAGACGTTAATGGGAGAAATAAATTGGTTTCTGATTGGTCGGTAAGCCTGTTGGAGAGATCGGGACGTGCCGGATCTTCACGGTGGGATCTTGAGCACGTTATTAGCTGTCAAGTTGACGGCTCTACTTCAAGTTATTGTCGATAGTAATCGTTGTATTCTTATTATTTGCACCACTGACAACATCATTTTGTGTAATCACTGTTCATTCCAAGGTTTCTTGGAGAGATCGCAAAAGCGATAAGGCCACCCATTTTTGAAAATTTTTTTTTTTTTGTTTAGGGTTCCATATAAATAATTATTAATTACTTTGCTTGGTTAGTTTTTGCGTCAGCATCGTTAATAAGTATTAAATCAACTTTGTGTATCTTGATGATGACCTTATAGTTCCTGTCAGTGCTACTTATATAGCACGTAGTGGTATACGAATTGGTGTGAGCTAGGTACCATAACGAAAAAGGTTTTTATTTTTCAAAAAATAAATAAAAACTACGGATTCAAGAACACCGACTTCTTATTGTTTACATATTATTTATTATATTACTTCGTAGTGTTTATTACGATAATTTTTTTTTTATTTTTTCTATGTAGTTTTTAATTGTAATTGTTTTTTATGTATTTTTCTAGTGAACAACAAAATATATCTAAATAAATAATTAATACCTATTGCATGTGTGTGAATGTGAATTGGACAGCTGGTTCGTACAATCGATCCCCTCTAAGCCTTGAAGGTAACAAGTTCTTTGTAACTACTGTACTCTTTCGGACGTTTAGATATTAAAAAGTTTTACCGGTGTAAATTTAGGACATTAATATTCTCTATGAATCATAATGTGGAAATGAGATGCCTGTTAATAAAGTCATTCAAGACATTCGTCTTTTTTAAGTTGCAAAACTTAAAGTTAAAAATATTTAAATTGTTAGTAACATCGAAATATTCGATCTTCAAAATAATACTGTTAACTTAAATATTCTGCTATTTTTGTGAGACATTCAGAATTTGTCAACTTTGTAATATTACTCTTCGTTTGTTTCGGTGCTCCAAAGTAATTTCCTTTCAAAAGAACACGAACTAAATACACTTTAACATTTTTCTTATTTTCAATTCGGCACGGAAACGATCTCCAGCATTTGTAGACGAAACACATTAGTCGTTAAAAGCGATATAGAGTTACAGGTTCATCGACTTTTTATAGAAACAGACCAACATAATGGTAGGGCTAGATGAGCGGAAAAAGTTCGCTTATAAAATGAGTCGGAAGATATACGTTCTGATGGATTTTGTAAAGACTCATTTTGAGTCCAATGTGGCACAGTAGTAGACTGTAGACAATTTTCTATTATATTAAGTACCTGATAGTTGTTGACAAGCCTAATCTGTCTAAATACCTAAAATACCTATTAAAACTGTAATTTGAATCCATTGTAAAAGCCAATTAGGTATTTTTAAAAGAATAACCTTGGAGTTTCTTGTTGATTCTTCTCCATAGGAATTAACAAATTGGAATCGTGCACCTAGCTTTTGACGTTTTATATAGTGTGCATGTAGGTTTATGTGAAATAAAAATATTTTGATTTAAACTGAGTAATGTATATTGGCGAAATTTGCCCACAGACGTATTTTCGGCAACTTAATTGGGGCAACAGGTAATACTAGCTTAGTCCAATGTATCCTTAGAGCGTTTAGTGACTATTTTAAGGCAAAACACCGATTTAATTATGTCAGTAACCAGTAAAGGGCGTGTGTAGACGTACGAAGAGCGGATTAGGCTGGATTCCCAGGTGGTTCATTATCTGGAGGCGGCGTCGCTTAATCCTTATTGCTTAGTTAGGCAGGTAGCCTTGACAAGTTAGATCTAGGTATAGACTTTCTGGAAATGTGTTGAGTTCTGATATACAATTAATACGGCGGCTTCTTAACCAATATCAGTCGCTATAATAATATCAATTTGCCGGAACTCGGTTTAAAAATTTTATGTTTACCGAAATGAAAGTAAATCAACAAAAGCAATAGGTCGCCATTTTGAAGCGCTTCCTAATATTTGTACCATTGCCGAAGAAAGAGCTTCAATGCGGTGCCGAGAAATTCAGTCACTCGACATCTATTTTATTCACCTCATGAATAAACCAGTGCGGACCTAATCCTTAATTCAACAGTTGTCAGTCATGTTTACAATTGGAAGCCGTGGCCCTCTAGCCCGTACACACTGGCACAACGTGGCTATTTCCGACAGGGCATAGACCTTCGTTCACAGTATTATTAGAATTGTTTGTTTTGAGATATAACCGCGCGTTTACGTTCAAATTCACGAGTAGTGCCCGAGAAAAATAAGCGCGTTTGATGATGGAGATGTAGTATATTTGTGTATTGTTTGTTTTTTTGAACGTTTATAGATAGATAGCCGCCTTATTGTTTTATCATGAGGCGGTTGAGTGTTCGATTTCGTATAAAGCGAACTGTTTATTTGACACCTACTATGAAATGCAAATATTTTATTTGTAGAGCACAGGTAGGTAATAAAAATTACAGATGTCAAATTATGTCTTGCCGTGAACGGCGCGCAAAAAGTTTTTATTTTATATTTTTTTCTGGCTTTAATGTACTTATAATACTTGGTAAGGTATACCCTATCCAATAAAAAAAGAATTATCAAAATCGGACTAATCTGTATAAAGTTATGCGTGGTTATACATTACAATCAGTGAGTAAACAATCAATCATCCCCTGTTTTCCGACCCTTACGGTTCGATTTTGTTTTCCAAATTTCTATGGGACCACCTTCGGAGTAGGGTACACTCTGAAGGTGGTCCCATATAAATTCCAGTAGAAGAAGAATTATCACAATCGGATCGATCAGATGTAAAAAGTTATGCGTGGTCATAAATAAAAAAAAAAATATACGCGTCGAATTGATAACCTCCTCCGTTTTTTTTCGTCGGTTGAAAACTAAATGATAACAAAAATAAACCCTATTCGCCCTCTATCGCTTTTATTCCTCCACCAAAAAATGCAGCCATGATGACCTCAACGCAAAATTGCAACAACAAAATACAGCCTTTTTGATCGAAGGCTTGATGCTCACTGAAATGTAAAATGTTCCTACTTAGTTATTCAAGATTATTTTGATATCATCATTAATCGTTCTTATCGCTTAGAATATACGTGATTTATGTTATACATCAAAACAAGATAAACGATTCAAGCTTCCCTATTCCCGAAGGCAATATTACATAATCAGTCGAGATTATTCCCCTGTCAGCGTCGGCCTTAATCGACCGATATATCGGATAATAGCGGCCTAATGACTCAAGTTTCACCGGTAGACATCTGGTCAGTTAGTCGTGCAAATTAACACGGAATTCGGATGAGGTCGTACGGAATCGGCCGGGATTTTGCGACACGTCACGATACGATACGGCGAACAGTGCCGAGGTGTAATCGGGTTGAAGTACATACTGGACCGTCGTTTGAGTCTACGATTTCGGTGGCTCATTTACGCAGGCTATTGTTTTTGCTGATAAAGAGAATGGCTAAATGCTTTGAACCCTTTGATAGTTTTTATACTTAAACGGAATAGGATTGGTTTATTATTTTGTCGTAAAAAGCAACTTTTCTTTTCAAATTGGCAGGTATGTTACAGATTTTTGTTGTGTGGGCTGAGCCTAGTCCGTATTATGTTAAGTTGAGCTCTATAGATATTTAAAATTACTCGACTATCATGGATGGTGAAGAAAATCAAAATGAAATGGTGGATCGGTCTGCCAATCATGATGACAATAACCAGTTTAGGAGTATAATTTTATTAATAAGCTTTATATTTCCGTTGAGTAAAACACGATCCTATTATGAAGTAGAATTGAACTTTCAAATTCAATCTATTCTAATCTATTAAGTTTTAATTTTATTTAACACAACTAACTATTTAAACCCGATACTAATTAAATTACGAACTAACAAATTATACAAATAAATACTAATACCAATAGGACACTCAGACTTTGTCATCCGGAAACGTGTCCAGAGGACTGCGTGCATTGCCACTTTTTTTGAATGGCAATACTAATTTTCTTTGACCAAAGACTAACCCAGCCCTCTGATCACGAAAAGTGTCGAACACTCGGAAAGGAAAGGTAAGATGCGCACTCGGACCTCATGACCCCAGCGTTTCGACCCCACATGGTTCAAAACTGTAGTTACACGTAAGGTTACACTATTTGCGCCGTTTAAGGTCTCAACAACCGTAGTAATGACCCCACTACAGCATTGATTAGTTGAATTTAATTAAATTTTTTCATTAATTTATTTTTAATTATTGTCAAGCGCTTTCTGGCAATATTTAAAACCGTTCTCAATCAAAGACTTACAATTTTCGTTCCAATATCTCAGCTCAGAACATTCAACTATCGAAATATCTTTACGAATCGTAACCTAATTGAATAAACAGTTGTGTCCAAATAGGTTTCAGAAAATTACTCGATGGCTGCAGCTGCCCAGGTGACCTGGTTAACGCTGGTCGATACAGCTGTTCGCACCGGGAAATTTGCTCCAGGCTGTGTACCGTGTAACAATAATGTTGGCTGTGATTTTATTCTACAAAGTTATTCTTCCTTTCGTTTTACGTAAACATTTCTTTAGGTGCGTTGTGCCATTTTTGGTAGGGCAAAATCTTATGAGATCGCGCCTCCGACGTACTAATGTTACGCTGCTAACGTACGTGTTGCCCATGGCCATAAATATTATGTAGGTATTAATACGTGAAACAAAAAATTTGTACCCCTCTTTACGAAAATTCCGCGGAATGAGGAGTACGAAATTTCGCATAGTAAAAGTTTATATGCAGAAGGAGTGAAGCTAATATTTTAATATAGGAAAACAGTAAATCTATATATTAATACGTGAAGCGAAAACTTTGGATCCCTTTTTACGAAAATTGGGCGGACGGAGGAGTATGAAATTTCGCACACTTATAGTTTATACAGAGAAGAAGTGACGAATGATAATATTTTTTTTAAATTATGCGTTAAAATACATTATTTTCAATAAATAACACGTTACACACACTACTGTTCATTACCGTGTATCTACTACACATGCATAGATATTCTTTTGTTTATGGTCCAAATCTGTCTTTATTATTTTGTGCACTGTTACCAACACCCAGAAATATTTATCCCTGAAACTTAAGTTAAAAACCCCTAAAATTGCCACAATTACTAAAAAAATCCGCTAAAAAATTATAATGAAAATAACCAACGAATGTTCAGTAATCATATTACGCGACGCGGCGTCTATATTTATTACCCGACATTTGTTAATCATTCACTCTGCATTCTTAGTATCCAGGAACCGTACTAGAAGTCGCTAATACTTTTATTGTAATCAAAACACAATGAGAAATGTAAGATGGCAAAAAATCCCTAAGAATACCCCTAAAAATGGAACGCCTGTAAAAAATCTCAATCATCTTATTTACGCCCTAAATTTGGGAAAACCCCTAAGTTGGTAAGCCTGATTTTGTGTCTATAGTCTTACTGAATGTCAAGTATAACCATAGATAATAAATTAATTTTATAGATACATAACCTATTTCATTTTTAAAACCTATGATCATATCGTCTTTATTATTATTGGTATTAGCGACGATAGGAATTTAGTTTAAATTTATAAGAAATATTTTTTGTGGTTTTATGGGGAGTGTCAAGTGTGGCATTAGTAAGTTTCCCATAAAAAACTTAGTGTCGTGTGCAAACTGTAGAGGTTGTACGCCTCACGATTGTACAGGCTGGTCATAGATTGTACAGGCTGGTTATAATTATGACATTTGGAACCGTTATAATTAATTAAAAGTAATAGGGAAAATTCTATAAAAACAGAACAAATTTCTGTGATAATTCGTTCCATATTGTTCCATATCCAGCAGTTAAGAAGTATTAAGAAAATAAAAAAGAGAGTCCTGAAGAAGTATTCATTACTCATTACACCAATGTCCTGGTCCTGGCCATCACCATCCCGCCAGCGAACCCTCTCCACAGAGTACAGCGTCAACAATTTGTCTATAGTGTTACTGAATGTCAAATATAACCATATTATTTTTTTATATTTATTATTATCTATATTTTTTCATTTAATAATGTATTTCTATTCAAATGAAGTACGGTCGAATTTCGACCAATGGGCGATCACTAGTTAATATTAAAACACACAAAAGGCAACAACTAGTTTTAATTAATAATCAATACTTTTAATTTCAAAATTTTGTAACATAATTTTTGATAAGTACCTACTGTTATTTCATTATTTTGACTTTTCACTTCTGTCGTCATGACTGCCTGTTTTTAATTGCTTTTCTTTATCTGATATATATACGTTGTGATACACGAGTTGGTTGATGCCGCATTTGTTTTTTATTTTACTTTCCGGGTAATAGATTGGATCAGGATCCCTTTGCCTTTCCCTTTGGTTTTGGTTTTTTATTTTTAAAATGGCAAGGGATTTTGCTGTGTATACCAGTGTACCGCTAACTAGATAAATTTTCAGGAAAATATGATGTTCTTTATAGGAACTCGTATAACAACATTTTTTTTTTTCTAAGATTTCACCATCAAAGATCAATTTCAAAGAGCACGGGCAAATATCCATTTGGCTTCTGAAACTCAATTAGCAACAAAATATTGAGCAAAATGTGATGCTTGTTAATGAAAGCTTTACTTGGTCGTAATTGTTGTCATCGCCTGGATCCACCGGGGCTTAAACACAATGAACCAGACAGGTCTGATCAAATTTAAGGACGTGGTACACTCCATGAAACTAAACAACATTCTCCGTGAAACCAAAATCGTAATCATGAAAAAATAACCAGCTGTCCTCACATTTGGATTGAGTAGACATTGAAGTTCTGGACTTCGTCGGACCCTGTCTGCCCACTAAGTGACTTCAGGGAAGATAGCGCACAGTGGTCACGTGTTGCCTAACAATCTTGCACAGTTAGGTTTCAGGGCGACCCCTTTATAGTCTCCCCAAAGATATGACTTAATAGGCATTGCACAAAGGGGTTCGAGTGGGTCTTTTGTGAGTTTTCGGCTTCCATGAGCAGAAGGTGACCACTAGGTTGGTTTTAGAGGTAAAAATGTCACACTCCTCGATCTTATCCCCCGACCCTGGGAGCCTTTTGAAGTTTTATGTCGAACTGTTAATTATTTTTTCGCAATAACGTGTTTGTCCCATGGAGGAAGTTATTCAATTTGGTGATGACATCACACCCTTAAATTTTACCATACCATTCTAATACACTGAGTACAAAACTCAAATGTTCGCAAGGTAAATTAGTTTTGATACAATGTAGGGCAGGTCGAGTCGGGTTAAGATTTGGTCTGAGGATTGGGTAAGACATTGGTGAATTAATAATACAACATCTTCACGGTCGTATTCCCCGAAGGGGGACGCATGTAATAGTACGAGTACACGTACATTTCGGCAATAATGATTCAGTTTACTGAAATACGGTTGGATTAGTATAATTAATCTGCTTGTATGTAGTTCTGAGCTTGATGAAATGGGAGCGACCTATTTAATACAAGTAGGCTGCTTGCTTTTTACTGGCTAATGGTTGTAATTCATGCCAGATTACAGAAAGTGAGTCTCCAAACATTTTTTTTTTGTATGTATTAAAAAGTTTTTTTTACTTCAGCTGTTGGACTAATAACAATTACGTTCATGTTTCTTCTTTTGTAGCTGTGTTTTCATGTTCAACCAACTACATAATTCTAATATCTTACTTTCCTACTACATCATTAGACATTCAATATCAATAAAATAATAACAAAACATCAACTTTTACTTCTTATCTTCATACAACAATCCTATACGACAGCTCACAAATGTAACTTTCACGGACGAATAATTCCCATTTATCAAGGCCAATACGAAATTGATTGGCGTCCAACCGTCCGGCAAATATGTGTGCGGTTCCCATCAATAACCAATGCATTGGCCTACAATAACCAATACATTGGCCACCAATAAAATGACCAACACGTTGACACAAATCTCCACAACATTTGCCAACACTAACCAATATGATGGCCACGTTTTATGTGGAATTGAATATTAGAGTAGGTATTAGCTTTGTAGGGTAACAATGACTCGCTTAGTCATGTTGCTATGGTTTCAGGGTTATTTGATTCTATGTGTATTCAGCTTGTGGTCCTCGTCGTGGAAATGCTTCTGTGGAATTAAAGACGATGGTGTAAATACAATGGTAGTAAATAAACTAGAGCTTGCATGCACTTAAAGGCTAAAGTCTTGGGTTTTATTTCTATCCCAGGTGATGATTGAGTTTCCCATAGGATCATTTAATGATAGTACTGTCGGTGTGTGTACGGCTAGACCCGTTTTTTCTGGGTGGGAAATCATCAAATGACGTCCCGCTCTGGGTGGAGCGGGAGGGCGTGTCAGACTTTTACTGACTAAAACCACCCGTGTTCCTTCAGTTGCCCACATGCCAGGGCCACGGTTGCTCTTTCGAACAAATCTCGCGATCCTGGCAGGCAGGCTAGGGCCTTGGGTTCTTTTTTTATCCCGGGTTATGATTGAGTTCCCCCATAGAATCATTTAATGATAGTACTGTGCCCGGTTAGTGGCAATACGCTTTAAGACTTGTATTATATATCTCTACATAGTATAAAACGAAGTTGCTTCCCGCTTCTGTAACCTTAGAACTTATAAACCACGCAACGGATTTTGATGCGGTTTTCATCAATATATAAACAGAGTGATTCAATAGGAAGGTTTTATGTATAATTCGCGGGTGAAGCCACTGGCAAAAGCTAGATATTAATAAAACGCTGAAGACCAGAATGCTAGTATAGTCTAATATTTACTCAACTTTGTGATTCCTAGTTTCAATGTCCTTTAAACGAATGAAGCAGCAAAACAAATCTCGAATTTTAAAATGTTCAAAATCTGTGACTATGTCATCTACAAAGCTTTTAGCTACTTAGATTATTATGTGTTTATTTTATATTCTGCGTCATACCACTTTACTTTGTTCTTAGGTCTCAGCAAAAATCAATGTCAAAAATGTTGGGAAGTAAGACGCGTTTTTGATAGATTGAGACTAAGATAAGGAAGGATGTGTACTTTCTAAAAATCCAGGCAATATTGTAGTTTTTTTCTTTTTTCTCTTTATTAAGTTTGAGGACTTTTATATAAAACTACATGGCTGTCCGATCGTACCTACCTTAATGCAGATATAATACAAGAAATACGAATTAACCTCTTAGACTAACTCATTAGGTAGACTTAAAACGAAGATTATCTAAACATAACTATATATGTAATCGGACTTTTGGCAACGTTACAGTGGCATAGATAAAATTTCGTGAAACAAACCTATGTTATTTTCATTTAATTGTTAATCTATTATTAATTTTTCCCTCTCAGTCAGTATAGTTAAAGTTAACTTTATGCCATACTAAAAGTCAGACAGAAAAAATATTCCCAAAACTTTTTGATTCACCTTCAGAACCCCATATCAATCACGGCTGAGGTACAGACGAATGAAGCAGTTAACCCCACTTCGTCCATAAAATAATAACGCGATAAATTTGACGAGAGGTCACAGCTCGAGTGAAAGCGTTTCCAATCAATCGTGGCGACGTGTTCCCCATAAAATCATAGCGCTTATCACCAGCTTCGTTAAATTCTATATTAATAAAATAACACTGAAGTGTTTGTTTGTTTGTACGCGTTAATCTTTGGAACTACAGTTCGTTCACACTTATGTTGCCTCTTATCCTTTTTGTGGGTGGGAGATCATCAAATGACGTCTCGAGCGGAAGGGTGTGTCAGACTTTTACTGACTAAAACCCACCCGTGTTCCTTCAGTTGCCCATGTGCCAAGGGCACGGTAACTCTTTCGAACAAATCTCGCGACCCTGGCAGGTTATTTTGCCTCTGAGGGCCAATTCTCGTGATTAAAAACGTTCAAAATCTAGTCTCAGTCTCATCTCGGCGACAATCAAATGTCAAAAACTTGTCAATAATAGATGAAAATTCAAGGTATTACTGACAAATTGAGACTGAGGACGGGAATTGCCTCTTTGAGCGTCACTATCAAATTCAAAGTGATCTTTGTTTTTCGTTACAATAAGGTGGCTTTTTGGTTACGGCCACTGAGAAGTGTGTCAGTATTACAGTGGTCTTTATGCTCGTTTCAATAAGGTTGTTGTTGGGTTGCTGCTCAGAAGTAAAATAACTGTGAACTGACTGTAACGTCAGATTAAAAAAAAAAATGACTGCCCAATTTTTGAGGCAGGTTATGGGATATTTAAATTCACACTACAACCCTTAGGAGCCGAGCAAAAAGAAAACAATCAGAACAGCGGGTGAAGCCACGGGGCACAGCTAATTCCTCATGAAATATTGTGCGTTTCTCGCCAGCTTCATTAAATCTATACTAATACAATAAAGTTGAAGACTTTGTTTGTTTGTTTGAACGCGCAAATCTTTGGAACTTGCACAATTCCTGAAGAAGGTTATAGAATATTTAAATTCACGTTACAATCCTTAGGAGCTTGCCAGGGCCGCGAGATCTGTTCGAAAGAGTTACCGTGACCCTGGCATATGGACAACTAGCTTTTGCCAGCGGCTTCGCCCGCGTGGAGGTCGGAAAATATCCCGCGGGAACGTACTACCGGGATAAAAAGTAGCCTATGTGTTAATCAAGGATATAAACGAACTGTATTCCAAATTTCATCCAAATCCGTCCAGTAGTTTTTTCGTGAAAGGGTAACAAACATACACATACACATACATCCATCCTCACAAACTTTCGCATTTATAATATTAGTAGGACTGAAGGAATACGGGTGGGTTTTAGTCAGTAAAAGTCTGACACGCCCTTCCGCTCCACTCTAGAGCGGGAGACGTCATTTGATAATTTCTCGCCCACAAAAAAATAAAAAAATAAAAAATACCCTTAGGAGCCGATCAATAAGAAAACAATCAGAACGGCGGGTGAAACCACGAGGCATAGCTAATCCCCAATAAAATTATGCAGTTTATCGCCATCTTTATTAAATCTCAGATAAAGAGGGACTTTAATATTATTGTCATAGTTTTATAGCGAGATTTACTGCCTATAAAATATATTTATGATGGTCGTGAGTGGCGATGGGTGATCAGTGATCACACTATGGTTGTCAATGACCATGAGGTCATTCGCCTATTGATGGTATCTATATATTAATACGTGAAGCGAAAACTTTGGATCCCTTTTTACGAAAATTGGGCGGACGGAGGAGTATGAAATTTCGCCCATTTATAGTTTATACAGAGAAGAAGTGACGAATGCTAATATTTTTTTAAATTATGCGTAAAAATACATTATTTTCAATAAATAACACGTTACACACACTACTATTCATTACCGTGTATTTAATACACACATGCATAGATATTCTTTTGTTTATGGTCCAAATGTGTGGTTTTATGGGGAGTGTCAAGTATGGCATTAGTAAGTTTCCCATACAAAACTTAGTATCGTGTCCAAACTGTAGAGATTGTATGCCTCACGATTGTACAGGCTGGTTATAATTATGACATTTTGAACTGTCATAAAAATTCTATAAAAACAGAGCTTTCTGTGATAATTCATTCCATATCCAGCAGTTGAGAAGTATTAACAAAATAAAGAAGAGAGTCCTGAAGAAGTATTCTTTACTCATTACACCTAAGTCCTGGTCCTGGCCATCACCATCCCGCCAGCATACCTCTCCACAGTAGTACAGCGTCAACAATTTGTCTATAGTGTTACTGAATGTCAAATATATTTTTTTTTTATATTATTATATATTTTTTTCATTTAATAATGTATTTCTATTCAAATGAAGTACGGTCGAGTTTCGACCAATGGGCGATCACTAGTTAATTTTTAATCGATTGATAGTGCATTGGATTTTTACGATGTGTGATCTGGTTGACCCTATCTTTACTTTCAATTCAACAAAGTGCATCGAAAAAAATCCCCGGAAAAAGAAAGAAAATAAGTTTGTTTGCGGGAAACATGACGCAAAAAAAAATTGAACACAATAAAAATATAAAAAATCTGGGGAAAATATGCGTCACTTCAACGCAAAATAGCCAAAAAAAAAAACGCGCAAAATAACGCGACAAATAATTCCTTCCTTCCTTCCTTTCGTGGCGCACAATTTCTTGTTATAAAAAGGAGTGTGTGTGAGCTCCGACTCAATTTTTTTTTTTGCATGAGATCTCGCAGGTCAACCTACGAAGTTGTCGGCTGCTAAACTGGACTTTCCTGTGGCTACCTTAATAAATTAAGGCCATCCAGCCAGGCCTTAAACTTAAAACTAAAGCGACTACTTACTAAGGGCTCCCCCTGTGGAGTACGCACCTCGGCTGAGGACATTGCTGGTAGAGGGCAGCAAGAGACGAGTTGGATTGGAATGAAGCTCAGACGCATGACTGAAGTTTACTATATATATATATGTATATATATATATAAACAAACATGCGTCAGCTGTCGCACAGTATACTCCGTACACGTCAGCTGTATACAAGCATACACATAAATGATTTTAAAGTGAAAGTTGCGCTAGGTACGTTTCGCAGAAAGACATAACGCTTGCATTAATTTCACTACTCAAAATAAATCCATATATGAAGTGGGCCTTTTATGAAAATCGATTCTTGAGGATCTTCAAAAAGTGAACGTTTAAAATAAAACGTGTGCAACAGACTTATACACTGCGTGAAAGTGAATCGGCTTATCTTCATTGAATCCATATACGAAAAGGAACTAGAATTTGTTCTATAGTGGGATACTAACGTGATATTAAATTATTGTGATGTCCAAAACAAACTTTATTACCTATAAAAATATCCCAATAATTATAATTTTCAAAGATATTTTCTATAACTTGTCAGCGCTGCAAAGATTGGGATGAAGAGCAAACACCACACTACAGTATCCGAGGTACCCACGACGTAAGAATTGGCAATTTGTGCCGAAAGTGGATTTTGTCTGTGGTCTGCGGGCTAACACAAACATTTCGTCCAGCCCACAATGCCGTGGAACACGGAGGAATAATACGATTGTGTTATGTTTCGATATCGGCGAACACGGTGTGATTTTGTTTTGATGTTGTTTTCAATTTTATTGTTATTTTGGTGGCGGCTCGAGATTTGGCCCTATGATCCGACAAAAGGCTTTGCCAGTGGAAATTTCTATTTAAGTTAAATTATGGTAAATATGACCTTTCAAATATCGCATTCAATATTTTTAAATAGTCAAATTTGGGCCTAAATGATCCGCACCGCACAAAATACTTTATTATTTTAAACAATCAAAATGTTATAAGACTCGCTAAATGCAGGAATTGATCGAATAACTAGAAAATAAAATTTCAAATGAGATCTAAAACTAATTTCACTACCAACATTACCGGCAATAAAGGTATAACAAACTCGTAGGAAGTCGCGTAGATCCCACGTAGCGATTATACCGGCTCGATGCTACGATATCCGGCGCAATTTGCTACGAACGACGTAGCAGTTAGCGGTGTGCTACGAGAATCGTAGGCGGTCTACGAGACTTTGCTCAAGGGAAATACCTTATAAAGTATCGTTGCCTTTTGTATGTTGAATGAGATCGTGGTTTATTAATTACGTACTTCGATATGTAAATTGATGTTTAACAGCTTATGAGGTATTAAGATGTTAATAAATCATGAAATATACCCAAACGGATTATCGATGATCACGCAGTCATTTTTATAGTTTACTCCTTAAGAATCGGTTTTCATATACCGGGTAATAAGTACTACACATTTAAAGTAACATTTTCATACTAGAACAACAAAAACAGAAATTTGGAAAAATTAAATAACAAAAATTCAATTAAAATCTATCGAAACTTAAATCATACGCACCCTACTCAATTCGCGGCATGTATCAATGATTTCGTAGGGCGGTCCTACCCTTTGAAGCCGGCCGATAGGCGGCCTAATTGATCTTTCGCAGGCGCACGAGCCGCACACGCATTCCCGTCCGCCTACGTCCCGCGCTCCTAAAAACACCTGCGATGAATCTGACGGCCTTCCTGCCTTCTATTCTAGTTACACAGCACACCATATGAAGGTCGAGACGGTAAAAAATGTCATCCGGTATAAGCTCCGGGGTATAAAAAATTATGGGAAGTAAAATCATACTTTCTCCGTTACGCTACGTTACATTACGTTATGCGTTATGTTATGTTTATTAATCTGTATATTTTATATTTAACTGTTCGTAAGGAATAAACTCCAGTCGT
Organism: Aporophyla lueneburgensis; assembly: GCA_932294355.1. Classification (NCBI taxonomy): domain Eukaryota; kingdom Metazoa; phylum Arthropoda; class Insecta; order Lepidoptera; family Noctuidae; genus Aporophyla; species Aporophyla lueneburgensis. Next base: position 29,805,041 of record OW028737.1, on the reverse strand, counting down.
GTGTCGGAGCTGACACACACATTTTTTTTTTAATGTGTAACTGGTTTTCTACAGTAAAACCTGTGAAAATTTGGATTATGGTTTAGATTAAATTTCATAAGCTTTTTTTCACATTTTCAGCACACACATGAAATTATACGTTCCGACAAGATACCAAACAAAATATTTCACACACAAATCACGCAAAAATGAAAAGTGACCTCTAAAACCAAGAACAGGCTTTACGACCACTTATATGATTCACAGTACAAAAGCCTCCAGGAAAAAGCCTACTTTACACTTCAGTATTCAACAGGCTTCTCCTCCAAAAGCGACAGTAAATGTTTCCAAACCTTTTCGTTCGATTCTGTCCACGTACCTACACGTAAGCACGTAATAGTTTTAGTATTATCTGTTTCCGTAACCGGTTTACAAAGCCAGTGCGAGGTCGTGAACTCTAAATTACTTTATTTTGAAGCTAGAGGTACGGTCGCTGAATTGTGAGTATATTTGAAACGGTGGTATACATTGACGTATACCACATTGACGCAACTGCATTGGGTTGTTCATTGATAGTGAGATGAACTTTCATCATAATCGCATGTAATTTAAAAATAAGCTGTTGAGTTTCATAATAAATAAATAATATTTGTTTGTGGATTTTTTTTTTGTCATTTAGTTCGGAATTCAAAATTTTAACGGGTCCATCGATCAGTTTAAGGAACGCTTGCCGTGATTGGCTAAAACGGTGCCTATATATAAAATTGAAGTGTTTGTTTTTAGTGCCTTAAAACCATTTCTTTTACTAAATGCAATAATAATAAAACATTTAATTCAGGCAACAAAGACCCATAACATAAATACCTTATAGACTAACAAACATAACGAAACTTACTTATGCATTAAGTAAAAAATTTCAATTTTGACATTACAAACAGATTAACTATCTTCCGTCTTATTGCATAAGGCTATATCCACATCCACACTAATATTATAAATGCGAAAGTAACTCTGTTTGTCTGTCTGTCTGTCTGTCTCGCTTTCCTGCTAAAACTACTGAACCGATTTAAATGAAATTTGGTACACAGATAGTTTAGAGCCTGAGAACGGACATAGGCTACTTTTTATCCCGGTAGTATGTTCCCGCGGGATAATTTCCGACCTCCACGCGGGCGAAGCAGCTGGCAATAGCTAGTCTTCTATAAACCTTCGAATAGACCGAAAGAAAGAAGACAGATATCAATAAAATCCTCTTTATGTCCAGAGAAAATCCATTTACTTATCCTTCACATTTCGAATTGAACTGTCAAATCTCAAGTGACTGCTTTTCCGCGTTCGAAATTGAAATCCGCGTGAAGAAACGACTTTATCAACGGATTTGCCGGCTTTCCTATCCGTCGCTTCTTTGAACCTAAGTGCAGCTATTAAGCCGTTTATGTCGCCAGCAATGGAACGGGAAAATAGTCTTCATACTGTTGGTTATTCAAAGGGGATTATCTGTCTATTGATGGTTAGTTTGATCGGTATTTTATTGTGTCGCATTTATGAACACGGTTGTATACGAGTAATTATTTCTAGTACTGTTGTGGTTTTTATACATTATTGATTAATTGAGATGATTTACCAAAAAAATGTTTCTTTTTGGGCTTACACCAATTCCTTGAAGATATTTATTAACTTATTTAACTGATTCAATATTTATTGTGTCAATTATTTTTCCAATTATATATGGGACAGCCCATATTTTAAACTTAATTTAATAATAAACACATGCAAACTCGGTAAAATTTAGGTGTACTAACCACATTACCACATTTCGGGAGATACAAACTTCCTGTATTTTTTTTTTACTTAATGACCGTAAATGATTACAAAGGATGTGGAATAAAATGTACGATGTGTATGTATGATGGAACAAGCGTGTCCGAAAGATGCATGTTTCATGTAAAATGGTTATTGTTTCATTACAAAAAACTGCAGATAATTTGTCTGTAACTAAGTAAGCGCTTTAAGAGGTTACTTAAAAGCAATCAAAAGTGATAAAAGTCTAGTTGAGGACCACGAGTAATGGCCGCCCGAGTGATTGATAGCAGCTGCGCGGGAAATTGACGAGACCAACCACTTAAATACAGAGAACTATATATACTACGGAGCCATTAGGGCGACGACTTTGGTATTGTGTTTAATTATTTAAAGGAAAGTGTGCCCTTAATGATTATATAAATTCGTGTTCAGACATTTCAAGAATATAAATTTATTATTACTGTGTAACAAGTAAACAACGACTAACAGATAAAGAAAGTAAATTCGTTTATTTGCGGCTCTCCTCTGGTGAAGGCTTTTCTTAAATGGTATGAACTCTGTCACGTTAAGCGATTATAATTTAATCGATATTCCATTTACTTCGTTGCCTTAAGTTAATTTTGGGATTTCTCATTTTCTAGATTGTAAATTGAGTTGATTTTTCAGATTTTGATATAGAAAAAGAAAACCTTTTTTTAAACCATTTCCCCACTGATTACAATCAGGCTCAGAAATGCCCGTCTCCTTGATATTGGAACTGTATAGCAACGTGCTGTCATAACATCCTGTCACTTAGCATCCTCAAACCGACACGACGGACGTCGTTCTGACGCGGTTGATAAATGACAACGCCGACGCCGGTCGCTCGGGGCGTCAGCAGGCGTTCAATTTCCGCACACATTTCCTTGACATATTGCTTACTAAGTTTACTTTTAATACGGTTACTTTAATATTGTAGTTAAATATATTTTTTTATCATATCTAGAAATATTTTTAGTATAAAACAAGATTGCTGTGTGTCTTAATAGAACTTCATGATTATAATGCATGTTTTTTTTTTTTTTTTTTTTTTTTTCAGGATGGGAAATCATCAAATGACTTCTCCCGCTCTGGGCGGAGCGGGAGGGCGTGTCAGACTTTTACTGACTAAAACCCACCCGTGTTCCATCAGTTGCCCATTGTGCCAGGGTCACGGTATCTCTTTCGAACAATCACGCGACCCCGGCAGGCATCGGTCCTAGTAGACCCCTACACTGCTGCTGACATCTCTTTGAGGCGCGCGTGGAACACTGCGCGCCGTCGACCCGAGCTTGGTCCTTACCGGGCGGCGAGCTACCCACTGCTCGCCACCCGCAAGCTCGCGCCTACGGTGGCCGGGAGTCCGCTATTGACTCCCGACGCCCGGGGCGTCTCCTCCTGCGGCGGCTAGGGACGTGAGGGCGCAGAGACTGCCACTCCCTCACGCGCCCCGCCTCCTCCTTCGCGAGCATTACTGCTTCGCAGAAGGAGGTGACGGCTTCCCATTCCCTCTCGCTCCGTACCATGGCTCGCACCAGGGCGGGACGCGAGAGGTCGCCGCCGCCGATCGCCTCCACGAGGACACGGCGGTGCTCCGCCCAGGCAGGGCACACCTCCACCGTATGCTCCACCGTGTCCTCCAGACGATCCTCGCAATGGAAACACCCGGACGTATCCTCCCGCTTTATCCTGAACAGGAACCCACCGAAGCACCCATGCCCGGTGAGAACCTGCGTCAGGCGGAAGGTGAGGACGCCGTGACGCCTCTCTATCCACTCCTCAAAGAGGGGACTTACCGCCGCAATTGTGGCGTGCCCAATAATGCATGATTATGTCTGTTTGACTGTGTTGTTCTTCAAAAGTATGAAAAGGGTTTCGATATAATTTTCAACATTTAGAGAATTTATACCGAAAAGTTTATGTGTATCAATACATTCATATTATCTTCATGTTTCTTGTAGTCGAAAATAGTGTGAACAGGGGCGGTGCACTCTTACGAAACAAATTATTACAAAAGTTAGTAAAAAAAATAAAAAACCGGACTGCGTACAAGGTGAAGCGTCTAAGAGAAAATTTTATTTTAAGAGGTTGACTATTCAACTTATTACTATGTTTAATTTCATGCAGTCGGAGGCAATATATTTATCTTTATTGAAAAATTGAAGAAGATGCCTCCTTTGCATCGCTCAGTCAGGTAAAAGAAAAAACTTCAATCAACAGCTGCGATATTGCGATGCTGCGATGAGTCAACATTCTATTTTTGAGGACAAAGTTAAACTATGAGTTAACATTTAATTCCAATAAATATTAGGTTTATAAATAATAATAACCCGATATATAGAGATAATTAATCAAAATAATCGTGACTTCACCTTTAATACAAATAAATAAATCAGAAAGAAAATAATAATTCTTACGTACATATTTGATTTGCGTGGACAAAGTAACTAGATCCATATACTCACCTCAGGCCATACGAGTAGTGTTCAATAATTTATTAGGTAGGCCCACTGTTAGGAAAAAACAATAATAATAAAATAATTCTCTTTACTATCCTCTGTTGACACATCATAAGACAAGAACGTTATGTACCGAGTTAATTAATGATTAGTATATTAAATGGGTACTGATGTGAAATACGGTAGCAAAAACAAACCACAAACGCTAGAGTGGTGGACAGATAAGGTATATTTCATTAAGGAAAATTGGTCCTGGGGTCCACGTTTCAGATTAATATTGGTCCTTTGGGCCTAAGTTAGCTTATTAATGCCTAATTTAATAAAAAAAAAATTGGTGAGTGGGAAATCATCAAATAACTTCTCCCGCTCTAGAGTCAAGCGGAAGGGCGTGTCAGACTATTACTGACTGAAGCCCATCCGTGTTCCTTCAGTTGCCCATATGCTAGGGCCACGGTATCTCTTTCGAACAAATCTCGCGACCCTGGCAGACGCCTTATGCCTCGAAGTTTTGTGTAGAAGTGTTCTTATAGTACATCGGCATTTCGCCAGTAATGTCGTAAGATCTATGTAATAGAGGGCGAGCCCTATTGCCATCAACCGGGCACAAACCCATGATCCGAACTGCTACTAGGAAATTTTGAGAAAGAAAAGCCCAATCGCAATTTGGCAGGCCCGGGACTCGAACCAACTCTGAAGCTTCTTTTAGTGGGCCTAGCTAGAAAACCCAGAGTAATTCGACATTCACACGGACATAATAAAATCACAGCGGGATTTTTTGGAACGAAGTTCCTTATCGCGCGGTGCGACAGGGGGCTAGAGGAAAAAATTAAGACCAAAAGTTGTAACGACATTTTTTGCTATAGTTGTAAGCCGTGCGGCGTGCGCGTGTTTCTCTGTCTGTCTGTCTCTCTCTCAAAAAGAAAGCAAGCCAGTTATTTTCGCTTCGTCTTTCTATTTTGCATTGAACAGTGTGGTGTCGCGACGATTATTTTCGTTGAGTGTATACAGGTTTTTTGTACATAATAAATAATAAAAAATCCTTCACTAATTAATCGAAAGGAACTTCGTTCCATCCGGGTGTCCCTTGACACTTCTCAATTTTTTTTTTTAACAACACAATATTATCTGATCCCAAACTAGGCAGAGCCTGTACTATGGTAACCAGACAACTGATAAATATATTATTTTTAAATACGGACATATAATAGATAAATTACACCCAGACACGGAACAAATGATCGTGCTCATCACACAAAGATTTGTCCTGGGTGGGAATCGAATCCACGACCTCAGTCTTATATTATACGAATTATTTCCGGTTCAAAAATCCTTAGATTTACGTCGCGCATTGTTGCTTGGTCCTGTTTATATAATGCCAAAGCAAAGTATTATTCGTCCTTACTTTTCTCCAAAAACACGTGCCCGCAAACGAGTAGCCTGGGTTCGGCAACATATTTTGATCTATTTATTTATTCTGTAAACTGGAGAATAATTTCTTGATACAACTTTTGTGATTTCCCTCGGTTGTTGTGTTAGAGAAATGTATAAAACATTATGATAATGGTATTTGCGGATTTCAGTGTAAAGGGATTGTCATGATTCATGTTACTGTCTTGGTGTTTCTTTATTTTCATGGTTTAAGTTGCCTTTCACTTTGAAAGTATTCTTATACACAGAAAATACTTATAAATATTAAAGGATATAAGAAAATAATAATACACAAAAAGGATACTTTTATGTACATTTAATATTTTTGTTGGGTTACGTAGATATAATGTTTAGAATTAAAAACGTAGATTGTAGAAAAATAAATACCATTTTGCCAGCGTCTTCGCCCGCGAGGAGGTCAAAATTATCCCACGAGTACGTAATACCGGGATAAAAAGTATGGCATCTGATAAACCAGGTTATAAAATATCACCCAAAATAATCAACCAAATCCGTCAGGTTGTTTTTGTGAGATTGAGTAACATTTGAAAATCGAAATATCGAGACAAACAAACTTTCACATTTTTATTATTAGCAGCATATCGTAGGATAGGTAGGCACCGCAAAATGTGTACTTTAATTGGTAATAGACCTGTTTCACAAAAAAATATCCTTAACAACGTGTACCTTAATTGAACAGGTATAATTATAGAACCAAAATGTATATTTAATTCAGCTATGTAATCAAGCTAAATAATGTTATACGCAATTAAAAAATAAATCTCCAGACTGCCTGAAATAAAATGTAAAATATTCTGTACAAATTAAAATATTGCGTATTTTAATAACATAAAATCTCTCGGGAAATGTTTCAATATTTCTTAGTCTGTCTCCTGATATTTGGATTCTAAATGGCGGGATATTGCGCACAACAGAGTCAGAACAATTTCGTCTGCCGCAGACAGATTTTAGGCGAAAAGGAGATGGCGCTATGCGTTCTGTATCTCTGTCTTAGCTCAATCTTGTAGGTACAAATAAATGGGCATCAAAACAGATTTTTCTGTTGTTTTTTACTCCTTTTAGTGCGATTGTTTTCATAGAACGTGTTGTGTTAATCCTTGTGCCCATGGACGTAATAAAATCGTGGCGGAATTTTATAGCGCACCGGATTTTGAACTCTCTGTGTAAAAGATAGCGTTGAGAATCCAACAGAGTGCTGCGCCACTACTTTAATACGTCCGAGTGATAGAATAAGAAATTAGTATACAATAGGAAGTCTTGTGCCGCGGTGGCTTGTTAACTAACGTGCCGGTCAGGGTTTTGCTAGGCATGTTAAAGCATGTGTCGCGGCCCTTGCCTATCATTCTCATATCGCTTTTGAACTTACCTACTCCCGACATTTCGGATGGGCTGCAACAGGCCACGGCCTGAGCGAATGCGATTGTTCTCACGGCCTGTCGGTCTGGCCTGGTATGGCTGAGTTCACAAGACATGGGACAAGAAAGTGGCGCCGGTGACTTAAAAATGTATCGAAAACTGTAGTTATGGTATCGGCATCTAATGAGGAAAATGGATGACTATAAGAGTAGGCAAAGACCAAAGAAACGATGGATGGACTGTGTGAAAGATGATAATTATGGCTAGAAGAGTGACTAATAAGGTGACGACTAATAGAGAAGTATAGAAGAAAAACGCACGTTACACCGACCCTAAGTCAATAAGGATGAGAGTAGAACAATGATGATGGTTTTCAAAGAGCAGTAGTCTGCAGTACAGTATTGACTAATATAAACTATATTTAATCCTCTCGGGCTGCCAATCGTTCTAAATGCACTCGTATCTTTCAATTTATTTAAAGACACGTTTAATTTTAGCATCGACGTTCGATTTAAACGTGTATTGTGACGCAACTGACATTTGTTATCAAGACTTCAGTTTGACATTGATAATCATGTGACGAAATGATATGTTTTTTGTCATATGATCCACATTTCATTGTTGACAAAACAGGGTTTGGTAAATATCAACACATTCTTTTTCTATATCTGTAGTAACTGATGACGATGTCTAAAAGATTAGAGGGAGACCAAAGAAACGATGGTTGGACAGTGTGAATTATGATATGGATAGAAATGAGGTTACTACTGAGATGACGACTAATAGAGAAGTGTGAAATAAAAAGACATGTTGCACTGACCCCAAATAAAGAGTTTGATGATGATCATCTGTGGTAACTTTTGTACCGTTACCTTTTTGAACTATTACTGCCTCGTGTTATTTGGGTTTTTCTATCTAATGCTTCTCAGTAGCTCCGGAGTCTAGGCGTGTAATAAAAGTACACTTTTTCCCAATCGTGCGGGGAAATAAGGCTTGATGTTTTGTGTGTGTGTGTATTTTATTCTCCTAAAAGACGTACCATTTCTTACTGACGCGGAAAGACCTGCAGTGGACTTGTTTGTTTTGTAAACTTTGAGTTCATAATCTCCTGAATAAGACAAAAGTTAAAATTATCTTTACTTCTATGCAAATATCATAAAGAGGTTAATTTAGATTTTTTATAAATTTGTATGTAGGGATAATCTCTGGCACTACCAGTTGAATAAAAAATATATTTGCATTTCATAGCGTAGTTTTGAGGAAGGTAACTTATAAACTATTAACATCACACTACAACGAAAGAGAGCCGAGTAATAAGATTAAAAAGAACACCAAGAGAATACGAAAAGAATCACGGGCGGGCGATGCGATACAATAGAATAAATTTTATGCTAAAACAAGAAATTTCACGCAGGTCAAGTCGGGAGCAGAAGCTAGTTAGACATAAGTAAGAGGTTAACTGCCCTTTAACACAACGAAAACTAAAACGACAAGGAACGTTTGAACTATTAAAGAGTTTAATAGATTCAGTTTTTACTCTCTACAAGCCTGCTTTTACTGTAGTAAAGTTAGGGGAACACAACCACGAACGGTCGATCGTGACAGAAGAACCGTGCCGATAACCTCTCGTTAACCTGGCCTCATTTTACAGCCAACCCAGAGACCTGATTATGACCTCAATGAAGGTTTAAAAAACTGCATTGTTTCATAATGCAGAAGTAGGTAGTAAAGAAAATCTAAATTCTATGATAAACAACTTTTTAATTGTTAAAACTGGTTATGATTCAGTTGTGTACCAATTATACCTAATATAAGCTGTATTTTTTCAAGAATGCCAAAAAAAGAGCGTTATGTTTTCAAGGTTCATGTATGTTTGTGAGTTTCTTGATTCCACAATAACTTATAAACGGGCCGTTTATAAGCTATGGTGGAATTACTACCTACACATTGATATCGGTTAAGCCTTTAAAAACGGCATAAGCGATATCAATGTGTAGTTAGTGTTACAATATCTCGAGTAACATTGCTGATGAAGTTTTTAAAATATATATATAATTAGTGTGGATAGGGTAGTCATAGCTTATGAAAAAAAAAAAACAGAATATTTTTATTTTTCATAAAAAATTTACTTCGTATACTAATATCGTCTAACGCTTGCTTAGTACATAAAATATGTAACACTACACACATTAACCAGTTAACTTTTTATGAATAAAAAAACGACGGGTTGCACTCCGGGAGTGCCGGCAGAAGTGAAAACTTGAATATTAACGTTGTACATTTTTGATATTTTTGAATGGTTAGGGAATAATTTTGCACGAATTGCTTTAATTATCAGTATAAAAGTACTATCATTTATGTGGTAGAATACATTATTTATTTATTGCGCTATCGTACACAAACATGACTATTTATATTACATTAAAAAGTTTATCTCTCAGAAACATTACTTTCCGTCCGTCTTACGAATTTTCGATCAGGTCACGTGTCCTGACGCGAGTTTAACATTTTTTACCTATTACAAAAAAGTGCACAACGCCGCTGAAGAAGTTTTCACTTCAAAAACATATCGATACATCAATAAAAGGCATGAAATAAAAATTATAATTTAAATGCAATGTCCGTTCAACTTTTAAATTCACTTTCTGACAAGAAAGGGATGTTGTTAATTATTAAAAAGAACTAAGATTTTCTTCGACGCAACTGGGAGACACTTAATTCGTAATGCTTTAAATCCAATTAAAGGCAATAGAAACGTAATATAGTTTGACAGTTCTAAACCGTCCTTGTCTTTTTCTTTCGCGGCCTGTCAGTAAGAGACAGCAATACTCTTGTTTTAGTTTAGGTGGTGACAAAAGCATCGGGGGCCATTGTTTTTATAAAAATCGATTGAGCAGTTCAGGCAGTGATAAACTATTTTAACTAGTTTTGTTCACGGCTTCACCTGTATTGAGATCAGAAATTATCTCGTAGAAACGTTTTTCTGGGATTTATTAAACACGCATTAATCCAGGTCATGGTTTATTTGTATAGCAAATATCATCGAAATCCGTTCAGCTGTTAAGGTGTAAAAGGGAACAGACATAGTTATTTTCGTTATACGCACTTCACTGTAAGTCGACGTCCAGACGCCAGCACATCAAGGTACCCGAAACTGTCAAATTTTCCCAATAAATTTTAAACCTAATATTCTAGCGTTAAAGTTGAAAATCTATTAAAGAAATTTGACAGATTGTAGTAGCTGCAAACAACTGCTGGCATACTTGTAACTATTCTGTACATATTTGTAATAATTTGTGGCGGGATTTCTTCGTGCACTGGATCTTCACCGCACTGCTTACCGCCTAGAGTTGAAAATCGAACAGTCCAATTTTTCGAAGCACTGACATGCACTCTCGATTCTCAATTCTCGGTTCAACACCGACAGTTGAAAATGCAGTGCACGATTCAATCCCACTGCGATAAAAATATATGTGCGTGTGTGCAAATCGACTAAATTAGAATCATTTCAATTGGCTGTGCTACAGCCGGATAAAAGGACCTAGAAGATTATGATACTCAGGCTCCTATAATGGCGCGGGTTTGTGGGCGGCGAGCAATGGGTAGCTCGCCGCCCGGTTAGGACCAGCACCCCTAGCCAAGTTGATAATCTGCAATCGTTACGCTAGTCGAAAACTAATCAAATGTATGGGAATGGAATCATCTCAACGTTAAGTCACGTGGTTAGAACAAACGGATAGAAAATTCGTAGCCAAGTTCACATCGTTCAACATGATAGAATGAATTGTTATCGTTTGTACAATATTCAACGCTACATCCTTTGTTATAAAGGTCGTTTTTCTAATGACATTGTAGAACGAGCGGCCGACTCAGGCGTGTCAACCTGGCTACCAACTTATCGTTTTCCACAATTGCTGACACCGAGGCGTTAGCGATTGGAGAACGGAATTCGACGCGAAACGGTTGTAACTTGGCTAGGGGGGCTGGCCCGTGTCGACGGCGTGTAGTGTTCCACGCGCGCCTCTGAGATGTCAGCATTATTGAAGGGGTCCGCTAAGGCCGATGCCTGCCAGAGTCACGGATTTTTTCGAAAGATTTACCGTCGCCCTGGCACAGGTAACTAAAGCAACACCGGTGGGTTGTAGTCAGTAAAAATCTGACACGCCCTCCAACTCCGCCCAGAGACGGAGACGTCATTTGATGATTTCCAACCCAGAAAAAAAGGCCCCTATAATATTTAACCTTCTGTGCGCAACCCTCAAGATGCCCTCACCCTTAACCTTCCAAGAATAGGTAGCCAACTTCAGGGATGTAGCAGCCACAAAGGTAAATAATAAAGAACAAACACAGCACATATTTATTTAGGACCATATCCTCATGAGAATTTGACTTTATTGGAGTAGAAATGAAACCAGGACTTCTGTTTGCCTATGTGTATACATTTGAAGTAAGTTATGAGCTGTAGCGAAGAGTAAATATTAATGAATTTGAAATTGGAATGATAAACATACAATGTTTTTGAATTTAAATAAGGAATGTTTGCAGTGTATGTCTTCTTTGTTTAAGGAGCTGCCTTCGCTCCGGGCGGTCGATATAAATAAATATCTTGTCATGTTTTGTATCCAAAGGGAGTAAAGATGTAGGGGATTTTATTTAGATTTCCATTTTTTTTTTGGCTAAGTTACCTGCCCCACGCACGACTACACAATAGAGCGAATGAGCGAGTTCTCGCCGGCGGCAGCTGTATAAACAGTGAGCGATTAACTATTAATATATAAACTTTTTTTACTGACACGAAACATACATATATCGTATCCATTGTACGTTTTTAGAGTGAGAAACTGTTCGATAGTTTCCTCATCAGCGCAGTGGTCGTACATGAGCTTAACTACATAAATTAATTTATCATCGTTATTATCACTATCCCAATTTAATTGCGGTTAATAATAAATAATTAATTTGCGTTTTGCGGTAATCAGGACCACGACCACCTAATACAATATTAATAGTGAGGTACCACATATTGTTTTAATTTATGCCTTCTACAAACTACAATTAATCAAGTCAAGTTTCAACTGCTTAAAATTGACACTGCATTTGGCATAACATAAACAAATAAGGCCCTTATTTCATTCATAAAATCTTTAGAGGAAAAAAAAGACATCGATTTAAAAATCGAATCACGCAACTTATTGAAAATTCCGCTCCCATTTCCCGCCTTTCCTTTTCAACTCGCGCCATCTTTCTTGGCGCTTGGGTACGCGCCAAGGTCACGCCGCCCCAATGCCAAGGTCACAACTCCTGGCCTTGTGGCATGCTCGGAATAATGAACACTTACTACTATCGCGTAGTGTTGTACTTGATTCATTGACTTCGTGGCCTGTTGGGGGACTTTTTTTGTTACGTGCCGGTATTTGACCGAGAAAGGAGTTTTTTGTTTGGTGTTTGATGGTAATCTGTTTTGATTTAGTTTGGTACGGATTTTTTATGTAGGCTGTTGTTCTAGTTACGATTGTTTAGTGGCGAACTTCTATGCGTCAGAGTGTTGTAGATTTTTGCTTTGATGAACTAATACTTTAATTAAACGTTAACATTCTCCCTCGATCCTTGCAAGAACGACCTTAGGAATCTAAGATCAGTCTTAAATCATTGTCATCAGTTTTTAAAAGTGTTAAAAGTATTCATATTATATCAAAATCAATATATCGATCTGCTTAGCCTTTTTCCAACTGTGTTGTGGCTGGCTTTCAGTCTAACCGGACACACATGAATTCAAGTATTTTGTAGTCACTAACTATCTGAATTAACGTGCTTTCCGATACACGAATGGGTCTCGATATGTCGCCACCCATCCACGAACCATCCTCGGCAAGCGCGACCACCTTTGATCGTGCCGATCGCCTGTTATTATTTAGCCACGACCCAAGGTTTCCATATTCATGCCTGAAAATAAATAACAAATAGGTATATGTAGCCTAATAAATATTAAAACGATATCACAACAAATAATACCATCAAAAAGCCTGACAAAGCTCTCCCACAACCGTTTCGGTATTGAAATATTTATTTGCAAACAAAGACCAAAAAAGAACGCTCCAATAAATGTTATATGGAAAATAAACTCGTGCTGGATATACCGGTGTTCTTCAACGCATCGTGTGTTATTCAAAGCCGACGGCACAAGCACAAAACATTTTGCACAACGACACCGTGTACCTTGTTCGCCTACGCATCACGGAGCACAGTATTGTGGGAAAACGACAGCGAGTTGGACTTGTCAAGCGAGAAATAAGTTCAAATAAGCTGGGTCGAGCCCGTACTAATCCAACAAGGTCTACATTGTATTCCACCTTATCTTTCACCACTTCTTCAACCATAATAAGGCAACTTGTGAGAAGACCTATTTGTCGGTATGTCAAGTTGTGGGGTGTTCAATCGTATTTAGTTTAAGTTATTTACAATATTGTTTTAAAGAAAAACTGTTGCTCAGAATTTATGGATTTTAGTTGTCTGAAATAAAATGATTTTATTTATTTAAAAAAGCTCTAGGAAACCTGATTTTTACACTTTACGCTTACTCGAAATGCGCCTACAAGATTCCCTATCATGTAGAAACGAATTATCCTAATTTTCATCTATTGAAACTTGACAAAAACTCCGCCTTCTTTCCTTCTAAATAAATGTGTTTTCTTTATTTTCTCTCTTTTCTTTCTCATGAGGATAGACAGAGAATGTAGATCTTGTCAAAATACTGTCTAAAAAATCTCACGACGCAACATTAATACAAATGTAAAATATTCGCGTTAAAGGACCAACAATATGTCACGTCACGGCGTTTACCTTTTGTCACGCGGATAGGTGTAAATAAGTCAAAGAAAGGACCGTTAGCACGACACAAACTATACACGGTTTGTCCCTTTCCGTTGAAGCGAGAAACGACCGAGTTAGGACCGACAAAGGAAGTGATTTAGAATCAAGACATGATTAACTGAATACCAGAAGGACGAATGAGGAAAGTTGAGGAAGGTTTAAAGATAAAAGATATGTCAATCATAGTTGGCTTTGTAAACGTTACTGAGGCGTGAAGTCTATAAGAAGGGGGAAGGGTTATGGTTTGTGTAATTGTCCTGTCAGCTCGTAGAAAGTGTTATAATGGACTGATGGGTGAGACAATGTTATGAGGGTTGGTTGCGTCTTCTGGTCAATAGTTGATTCAAATTCATCATACCGACGGTGAAGGCGACTGTAGTAAGCGGATGTTCTGATTGAATATATAGAAATCTACATAAAAGAAATAATGAAATTCAGTTTTTCATTGACGGATAACGCACAGCCGCTGAGTCGGGCATGAAATTTTTTACAGGGATTTCTTATATCTTTAGGAAAAGTAAGCACTAAGGAAGGATATTGTGTAAAGGGAGTATATTATATGCGTACTAATCAAAATCAAAAGACTGATTCTCAACCTAGTTTGAATAAATTCAAACTAGGTTGAGAATCATCGTTTTTAGGGCTTTTTTTTTTGGATGGGAAATCATTAAATGACTTCTCCCGCTCTGGGCGAAGTGGGAGGGCATGTCAGACTCTTACTAACTAAAACCCACCCGTGTTCCTTCAGTTGCCCATGTGCCAGGGTCACGGTATCTCTTTCGAAGAATCACGCAACCCCGGCAGGCATCGGTCCTAGCAGACCCCTACAGCGCTGCTGACATCTCTTTGAGGCGCGCGTGGAACACTACGCGCCGTCGATCCGAGCTTGGTCCTTACCGGGCGGCGAGCTACCCATTGCTCGCCACCCGCAAGCTCGCGCCTACGGTGGCCGGGAGTCCGCTATGGACTCCCGACGCCCGGGGCGTCACCTCCTGCGGCGGCTAGGGACGTGAGGGCGCAGAGACTGCCACTCCCTCACGCGCCCCGCCTCCTCCTTCACGAGCATTACTGCTTCGCAGAAGGAGGTGGCGGCTTCCCATTCCCTCTCGCTCCGTACCATGGCTCGCACCAGGGCCGGACGCGAGAGGTCGCCGCCGCACCGTTTTTAGGGTTCCGTAGCCAAATGGCAAAAACGGAACCCTTATAGATTCATCATGTCTGTCTGTCTGTCCGTCCGTGTGTTACAGCCACTTTTTTCCGAAACTATCAGAGCTACGCTGTTGAAACTTGGTAAGTAGATGTATTCTAAAAATAGAAAAAAATCAATAAATTTTGGGGTTCCCCATACGTAGAACTGAAACTCAAAAAAAAATTTTCTTCAGACCCCTACGTGTGGGGTATCTATGGATAGGTCTTCAAGAATGATATTGAAGTTTCTGACATCATTTTTTTCTTAACTGAATAGTTTGCTCGAGAGACACTTCCAAAGTGGTAAAATGTATGTCCCCCCCAGGAGGGGGGACATACATTTTAACATATAACTCCTAAAATAAGAGAATGATAAAACTAAAAAAATATAAGCTTCCACCGAAAATTGGTTTGAACGAGATCTATTAAGTAGTTTTTTTAATATTGTACGTCATAAATCTTAAATCGCAATTTACCTTTCATTCAATCAACTCAAATATAAAAATAAAATAGAAAACATTTATTGTCATAAACATAAACCTTATGCATAAACCGTGAATACCTACAGGTTTGTACGGAACCCTCGGTGCACGAGTCCGACTCGCACTTGGCCGGTTTTTTTGAACTTCAAATTTCATAACACAGTCCTCGAAATTGCTTGCCCTTTACCACTACGTAGTGCATTAGCTGGGAAGAAAAAGTGCCGTAATAAACTCCCAAGCAGCACAGCTATCTGTTCAAGATCTTGATTCTGTATGATAATTAATAAAACAAAATTAAAATAAAGCAAGTATGTATTACATGCGAAACAAAAATATAATTGTTAAATAGGGGTTGAAAGATTGTATGGAAAGTTATTTATGCCGATGGAATCCCATTGGGCATACGGCTTATAAATAAGACATTGCACTCCACTTCGTCGGCATCGTAACTGAATGCTTGTCTTTCACTTAGGCGACGTGCTCGAAATGTTACGAACGAGTACGAACGACATTGGACAAGTTCAAAGTAAATGTTGACATGAACTGTGCATTGTCCCGATTCTTGGCGTTAATGCATGTCAAGATTTATGTCTACAATCCACGGTACATTTACCACATAGAAAATGAAGTAAGAAAATAAATGAGATGGAGTAGTCAAAAAAACCTTTTAAATAAACTTTTTCACTTTTTAGTTATACAATACAATCCTTTATTTCGGGCAACTAAGGCCCATAAAAACACAATACTTATGTAATAACAAAACAATAACTAGTTGTAATCGGTATGGTACCTACCCCACACCAATTCGTATACCCCTACTTGCTTGTAAACAACCTTGACAAATGGCATTAGAATATCATCAACATTCACAAAGTAAAAAAACGTAGTATCGAAGCCAACGCAGAAAACCCCGCAAGCAAAGTTAATACAATTTATACACACCTGAGATATCCCGATTCATTTAATAATATAATAATGTCTAAAATCGATCGACAATTACCGGAGATATCGCAGAAAATACACACAAAAAAAAACATACAGACGAATTGAAGAACCGCCTCCTTTTTGAAGTTGGTTTAAAAAACATAATTTTGCATTAATGCCATAATTATGTACATCGCAGCACCATCTCACGTAATTTAACTGCTTGTTATATTTTTCACGCTTACCAAAATTAACATGAATATGCGTATTATCTCTAGTTTCAAACTCCAAAGCGTAGACACAACAGCGTTCCAAACTTCACAACTAAACTTTTTGAAGTCGAATAATCCTTAATTATACTGACAGTTGGCTTTTAAGCGTAGTCGGGACAGGTCGGTGTGCGCTCGCCCTTATCTAGTGTTTGACCTTCAAAGGGACGTCAGGCGCAGGCTTTATTAGATGAAAGATTTTGTGGAGCCAGGTTTGTACTGAAGGGCTGGGGGGCACAATGTCTTAGTCCGTCACCGAAAATACGGGCCTTATCGAAAGTATTTCGATATATCGGAAAGGACTCCGATTCATGCCGAATACTCCCGACTAAGTAAGTTTTTCGCACGGGCAAAAACTCATCAGGAGTCCGGACAGCTGTCAAATCGTGCTGTCATTCATTCTAAGTTCGGGCCTCGAAGTAATCATATCGATCGTAAGTGATATAGGTGGGGCGTAGAGAGTAGACCAGTTTGTAGTGATAAAGGACCACGTTAATTTTGGACAGGACCAGAACGTCTGCTGGTAGACATGGCATTTTGAATAGTGACTATGAGCATTCAGCTGCAACAGCAGCAGTTATGAAGACAAGACTAATAACATATTCTACATCAGCTTTTTCCTGCCAATATCCCAATTTATTTGTGGTCGGCGGAACATGTCTTTTTCCACCATTAATGATAAATAATTTTATTTCTGCAAATACGTTTGTACAAACACTTTACACGTCAATTATATTTTTAAAACTAGATGAGGTTGGCGTTACCTATCTAACTACTCTGAAAAGAAAGGCCGGAACAAACACAGAGGTCACAGTCGCTGCTAAAGACAGACATAATCGTGGTCAGATCTTGTGAAGACCATGTGGATTGGTGTCTGAAATGGTCTCATACTTCTCTATTCAACGTCATCTCGATAATGACCCCCTTTCACTCCTGTCATCATGGGTCACCCACGCCACGGGTAATCCACCAACAATAGCATTACCAAGGAGGGTTGGTGCCAGGCTGGCCGCTGACTGTTAAACTTTGCCAAAGCCTTAAGTAACATGAGTAAAAATTAAATGATACGGGACAAATAAATATTGCATTGCGTAAATAAATCTCAAAGTTTCTGGTTCCTGCAAACTAACAAGAAATGAACAAAGTTAAAACTCATATATTGCAATTTAGCTTTGCAGCCACTGTGAGACATCTAAGTTTAGAAATATAATTTGTAATATCAGCCAAGGCACGTCTGCGTTGAAATATGTACAAAGAGTTTCCTGAAAACTAAAATATTGTATAAAATAAGTATAAGTTATGGGTCATATTTCTTCATCAAGCTTCGTAAAGCCGCGTAGACCCGCGAGGATTCGTTTTCATCAGTTTTGTCGCAACTTATTGAAATTTACTGAATTGGCATTCCTAAAAGTTGCTCACCTTAAGTGGGACTGGGTCGTACATGTTTATTGCATGTTATATGACAAATGGGCTTAGAAAACCCTCCCACTAAACACACGACTAGTGAGCAGTGGTGGCCTAGTGGTAACTGCCGCGACTTACGAGTAGTAGGTCGTGTGTTCGAACCCACGCAGGCGGTTTACTTTGTGGTAATAATTTCATCACCACTGCTCTCAAAACGGTGAAGGAAAACATCGTAAGGAAACTGGCATGTCTTAGAACCAAAAATTCGACATTTGACATCTACCAACCCGCACTGGGCCCGCGTGGTGGATTATGGCCCAATCTTCTCACCGGAAGGAGGCCTGTGTCCCAGCAGTGGGAACATTATAGGCTGGCGCGGCAGGCCGAGACGAAGATTTGATTGAGATTGATTTCTACGGAAAGGTCTGGCCGGTTCTAACTAGATGCTGGTAAACTGGCAATAGTGGCAGTTTTTCATTTCAAAGATCGATTGCCTATCTTAAGTCAAATGCCCAGTTACGGGGTAACACGAATCCCCTTAGTAAGACTGGTTATCAGACTTTTGAGCTTTTGACTACCCGTAACATCAGTCAAGGATCTTGGAATGATAACATTACCGAGCCCAACGACTTAACGTGCTTTCACGAAGCACGAAGGGGCTTCGATATGAAATGGATAATCAACCCTTCCACGGATCGCCTTGGCAAGGGTTGCTTAACCTACGATCGGCCATATAAATTTTCCACGAGCCCCTTTACATAGAAATATATAGTTTTTTTTCTTTTTATGGTGGACTAAAAATATTTCGCTACTTACGAAAATTTACAAAAACAAATACCTTGGTCAAATTCCAGTTTGGACGATGGATTCCACAATATTTAACCGAAATACAACCATAGCTATACGCCGCTATAATAAAACGTCCAAACATAGAAATATTATTTAAGCCAAGTCACGTTCGTGTTCCGAATCCGTACAACCGTTCCTAGGAATACGGTTGGTAATCTAAACAAGATAAACTAAACGGTGGTTTAACATGATGTAACCGGAGTGTAGTTGTGTGGATAATACATACTGTGGTGGTATTGTTCAACAATTCCTAAAGTAGAGGGGTTTGTCTGGTTCTGTATGGAGCTTGGTTTAGTGACACGAAATTTTTGTATTATTATAACGTCATCAACATAATATACTAAGTGGAAAAATATTACATGTGTTCATCATCTGCCTTTTCTCAACTACGTTGGGGTCGGCTTCCAGTCTTACCGGATACAGCAAGCAGTATTTTACATGAAGCGACTGCCTATCTGACCTCCACAACCCAGTAACTGGGTTATACGAAACACCTTGGTAAGACTGGTTGTCAGACTTTCGGGCTTTTAACGACCCGTAACGACTGTCTAAGATCTACAAAAGACAGCCGGGACCAACGGCTTAATGTGCTTTCCGAGGCATGGAAGCACCATTTTTACATACCAAGACCCTTCCGTGCCTCGAAAAATATTATATGTATTATTGAAGCTAATTCAAAAACCACTAATCAAAACTTGACTATATATGAGAAAAAATTCAACCGAAACAACCAACCAACCTCTTCAACCTCTTCCTTTTTTAAAGCTATTCATAATTATAAAAAAATATATTAGGTATTATTAATTTTGATTATCTTTGATGGATTGCTTAAGAACACAGCTAAAATAGACTACCTTAATAATAATATGAATATCTTAATAATAATTTCCCCGCTGACGTCGCCAACACCTGTACGTCGGCAGGGGAGAGGCCGGCCACCGAGGAGCTTGGGACTTAGGGGCCAACCGGCCCCGAGCCGGGTCCCCGCTGCCGGTGGTTGTGTGCGGCGCATGAGATGGACTCAGTCTATGAACGAGAACGTCATGCGCGTATATTACGGGTCTACAGAGGGGGGAACTAACCTCACTGCGTATCGTGATAGGATGCTGTCTCTGTTCCAGGAACTAGAACCAACCGTCAACGTCTCGGCCCAACGACTTTCGGATCAAGTGCGGGTTATTCAACGCAATCACAGGTTGGACGACACCGCACTTGAAAGGCTGCGTTCAGAAGTACTGAGCAACTATGTCGTCTCGACTCCGACACAAACCGCGGCACAAGGGTCATCTATTAACGCAATTTCGCCGCGGTTCCATCATGTTGAAGAAGAGGATGATATGGTTGCCACAGTAAGTAGCCAGTGCAACAACCGAATGAGGAGCGCTCTGGAGGATGCGCTTCGCGAGTATAGGTCTATCCCAACCGAACTTAGACCCCGATTACCACGGTTGCCTATGCACAAGAAAAATAGGGCGCTGGTGTGTTCCTTGGACTCGCAGCTTAAGAATTTATTCGAGAGCAGCGAGAATCTCGTCGATACACACTCGATCCTGTATTGCGCGGCTGTTGCGGCATGTCGTTTAGCTAACGTCAAGTTTCCAAACTGTGACGGAGCTACTCGACCAATGCCAACCGTACCAGCCTGGCAATGCAGGATTGAGCGTCGTATCGATGGGGCCAGGGTACTCATCGGCAAACTATACTGCTTCAGGGAGGGCAATACACGACCACGAGTGATGCGCTTTGTAAGGCGGGCATTCTCGGGGACTGGAATCAGTCCTCCAGAATACATGTCCCGTGTTACAGAGCGCATCGACTTCCTGAAGCAGAAAGTCTGTGCATGGGCATGCCGTATTCGGCGGTATAAACGGCGGGTTGACCGATACAAGCAGAATCGTATGTTCCAGAGCGATGAGAGGTGGGTATATAGAGCTTGGGAGCGACCCGAACAAAATGTGACGGACGTGCGCTGCCCGGATGACGCCGCCACGAATGCATTCTGGCGGGGCATTTGGTCAGTACCCGTCTGTCACGTTGAGGCTGGCTGGATGCGAGATGTCGGGCGAGTGTGTGAATCATTACCAGAAATGGAGCCGGTGTTAATTACGCCAACAGATGTAGCCAGAGCAGTCCGTCCGTTACCGAACTGGAAATCACCGGGACCGGACGGACTGCACAACTTCTGGTTAAAATGGCTCACCAGTTCACACAGTCGCCTGGCATCTCATTTCCAGTCATCCTTAGAGTCTGGGTCGCTACCACAGTTTCTAACAACAGGCGTCACCCACCTGCTCTATAAGTCAGGTAGTACCGCGGAACCTAAGAATTATAGACCGATCACATGTTTGTCGACGGTTTATAAACTTCTTACATCCATTTTGAGAGCGAAAATTAGTTCGCATATTGATAATAATTCCATTATGTCTGCGTCTCAAAATGGATGTAGGAACGGGTCCCGTGGTACTAAGGAGCTACTCCTCATCGACATGGCCATAAGCCAACAGGTTCGTCGATCCCGCAAGGATCTGTCGACATGCTGGATAGACTATAAGAAGGCCTACGACTCAGTGCCACATTCATGGCTCAGGAGGGTGCTGGAGTTGTACAAGGTTGATACAACTCTACGCACCTTCCTAGAGTCATGCATGGGGCAATGGAGGACAGTCCTTCGCTATCCAGGATCTCCACAGATCCAGCGAAATGATGAGCCTGTATGGATTAAGCGGGGAATATTTCAGGGCGACAGTCTGAGTCCACTTTGGTTTTGCTTAGCCCTGAATCCTCTAAGCACACTGCTGGAGAATTCAGGTCTAGGCTATCGGCTGAGGAGAGGTGGTCAGGTTATATCTCACCTCCTCTACATGGATGACCTAAAACTCTTTGCCCCCAACAAACTGCAACTGATGGAGCTACTGACGGTAACTGAAACTTTTAGTAGCGCCATCAGGATGGAGTTTGGTGTGGACAAATGTGCAGTCATGCATGTAAAGCGAGGCGAGGTTATGGAATCCGAGGGAATCCAACTTTCGGATTCCGTATACCTCAGATCCCTTTCCTCATCCGAAAGCTACAAGTATTTGGGTATGTCGGAAGTGTTAGGCATCAACGATGCTGACATGAAGCAATCGTTGAAGGAGCGCTTCTTTGGTCGCCTGAAGAAGGTATTAATTAGTCTTCTTTCAGGCGGAAACAAGGTGCGCGCCTTCAACGGTTGGGTCATGCCGGTTTTGATGTACTCTTTCGGCATACTCAAATGGACTCAAACAGAACTCGACGCCCTGGATAGGAGGGTCCGTACAATGCTGACCGCAAACCGGATGCATCACCCACGATCATCGGTGATGAGACTGTACATCCCGCGGAAGTGCGGGGGTCGAGGCTTTTTAAATGCAAAGACCCTCCACAACCGCGAGGTGTGCAGTCTCAGGGAGTATTTTCTAAAAGCCGAAGTGGGTATGCACCGTGATGTGGTCGCAGTGGACAAGGGGCTCACCCCGCTCTCCATGGCTAAAGAGAACTGGCGCAAACCTGTAGTACTTACTACCAATGACCGCAAGGAAGTATGGCGAAACAAGGAGCTTCACGGGCGCTTCTACCGGGCTCTTCATGAGCCCAGTGTAGATTTCTTAGCGTCCGTATCCTGGCTACGTTTTGGTAACCTATTCGGGGAAACTGAAGGTTTCGTCTGTGCAATTATGGACGAAGTTATCTTGACGAATAACTACCGGAGACATATTATGAAGGACGGGACGGTTGACGTGTGTCGGGCATGTCACCATCCGGGTGAGTCCATCAGACATATTATCTCTGGTTGTTCTCGTTTGGCTAACGGCGAATACTTGCACAGGCATAATCAAGTAGCCAGGATTATTCACCAGCAACTTGCTTTGCAATACAAACTAGTGGATTCTGAGGTACCGTATTACAAGTATGTGCCCGACCCAGTTCTCGAAAATGACCATGTCACGTTGTACTGGGATCGGTCTATCATTACTGACAGGACTATTGTCGCCAATAAGCCTGATATAGTGGTGATAGACCGGTTAGCGCGCCGCACAATGATAGTCGATGTTACCATTCCGCATGACGGCAACCTCGTGAAAGCTGAGAAAGAGAAACAGATTAAATATCTCGACTTAGCACACGAGGTTGTTGACATGTGGAATGTTGACTCGGCTGTCATTGTGCCGATTGTCGTATCAGCCAATGGGCTGATGGCCGATACCCTCGACCAACACCTGTCGAAGCTATCGTTAGGCGGTTGGATCAAGAGCCTGATTCAGAAGGCAGTACTCCTTGACACGGCTCGTATCGTGAGGAGGTTCCTGTCTCTGGAGCCCTAACCACCGGTAGCTTGGACCCTGCTCCCGATACCGGAGGTCCACTATTTTTTATATTTTTAAATGTTTTTTGCTGTAAATTTATTTTTCTAAAAATATTTAAAAATGTAACTAATATGCAGATAAAGAAATAAACGAAATATGAATATTATTATTATACCCGCAGGGCAGCATGTGGCGTGCTGTTGGGCAGTAGCGACCCCACGGACCCTATCTCCCGGGAGAATTCTTGTTCCTCATCTCTGGCTTGCCTTTATTGGCCGGCTGGAGTGAACACTCAAGAGGTTCAGAGCTCCCACCTCATTCTTGCCTTTATTGGCTGGCTTGAGTGGAGATTCGCAAGAGCAAACGTGCTCGGGGAAAGGAAATATTCCAGTAAGTGCTCGTAGGGACTTGACCATCTTCCGGGCTCTGGGATAGTTCTGAAAGCCGTGGAATACCTCTCCACTTCTCAAGCACCTCAGGAAGTGTTGCCCCCTTGTCGCTGCGTCACTATGTGCCAGCGGCGGTTTCCGGGGGCCCATTATTGAGTGTGCAAGTCACCCCCTGCCATTTAATCCGTGTATTTAGAAAACATTGATGCGGCAGGGGCCATAGGCCTTCCATAGTTCTTGGTAACCAGTCCATTTTAGCCATCCATATACATAGACCAACATCTTACGTTTCCATATCCTGCAATAGTCCAACACCAAACGGAGGTTGTCCTTGGATGCACTTGCACAGTGTATACAGGGATAATCGTCGGTTGGTGCCTCACTCCATCTAAATTGTCTAAGGGGCCTCTGCGAGTTGGCTTCGGCCCCTCGTACGCCTTCCAAAAGACCGGGATCCCAGAATCCCGAGATTATGTTAATATGAATATAATATTTGGGATTTAAGCAGCATGTTGGTTTATAATCTACAAAGCCTCATTAAAACATACATTATAATATATGATATGAACATAACTACACACAAACACATACAAGCTCGGGGCTCATTACTTTGCGTACATTATATAATTGTGCTGTGGTACTGTCGCGAACAGAAGTGCTCGTATTTTACCCGCATTTGCTGGAAACCATATTGCCCGCGGCCATCATTAATTTAACATGAAATGTTAAAAGTATATTCGTTTTTGAGACAGGGTTAGTATGTTAGGTTAGCGGATAATAAAAATTAAACCGCCGAAAAAACTGAAAAGCATAAAATAATAAAACTTTAAATTATGAGTCGACGCTTTGAGTGATCTTTGTTCATTGATTTTTCAGCGCCGACTCAAAATTTTAAGGTTTATTATTTTATGCTTTTCAGTTTTTTCGGCGGTTTAATTTTTTGTTAAAAAGTTTTTATTTTATAATTTTTTGTGACTTTAATGTACTAATAATACTTGGCAAGGTATACCCTATCCAACAAAAAAAGAATTATCAAAATCGGACTACTCTGTATAAAGTTATGCGTGGTTATACATTACAATCAGTGAGTGAACAATCAATCATCCCCTGTTTTCTGACCCTTAGGGTTCGATTTAGTTTTCCAAATTTATATGGGACCACCTTGGGAGTATACTCTTTCCAATAAAAAAAGAATTGTCACAATCGGACTACCATGTACAAAGTTATGCGTGATCATACATAAAAAAAAAACGCGTCGAATTGATAACCTCCTCCTTTTTTTTCGTCGGTTAAAAAGTAGTATTAAATGTTTTAAGTTTAATCAATTGAAACATATTCTTTTTCTTCAAACATTAAACTTTTTTAGCCTAAAGTTGGAAATCAATCATGAACTGACTTAAAAAATCATAAGTGATTCACAAAAAAAAGTTAATAAACGAATTAAGTGTATCCTATTCAGTTCTTTTCTAAACTCAAAGCATGTATTTCAATTAAACCATTTTAGGCTTAAAATAATAAAATCTATTTTAATAATGAAATATTCAAAACCATCCGCTCATAGGTACTAAAAATCTACCGCCTGAAACCTATTACGATAAGCGTAGTAACTAAAAAAAACCGGCCAAGTGCGAGTCGGACTCGCGCACCGAGGGTTCCGTACAAACCTGTAGGTATTTTCGGTTTAAAAATATATATATTTTTTAATTTTTATATTTCAGTTGATTGAATGTAAGGTAAATTGCGGTTTACGATTTATGACGTTTTAAAAAAAAACTACTCACTCGATCTCGTTCAAACCAATTTTCGTTGGTAGTTTACATGGTAATGTACATCATATATTTTTTTTAGTTTTGTCATTCTCTTATTTTAGAAGTTACGGGGGGGGGGGGACACATTTTACCACTTTGGAAGTGTCTCTCGCGCAAACTATTCAGTTTAGAAAAAAATGATAATAGAAACCTCATTACCATTTTTGAAGACCTATTCATAGATACCCAACACGTATGGGTTTGATGAAAAAAAACATTTTTGAGTTTCAGTTCTATGTATGGGGAACCCCAAAATTTATTGTTTTTTTTCTATTTTAGTGTGAAAATCTTGATGCGGTTCACAGAATACACCTACTTACCAAGTTTCAACAGCATAGCTCTTATAGTTTCGGAATAAAATGGCTGTGACATACGGACGGACAGACAGACAGACAGACAGACAGACAGACAGACAGACAGACAGACATGACGAATCTATAAGGGTTCCGTTTTTTGCCATTTGGCAACGGAACCCTAAAAATAACAAAACTAATTACTCGAGAAACTAGGAATAACAAATGATATTCTCCTATGAAATTATAAATAAGCAAAACAAAAAATCACCGCTGAGATAGGGACGTGGAGAATGGCCGGCCCATTCCCAATTCGGCAACCTGTTGGGATAATATTATTTTCCCTTATTTGGGAACTTTTACGTAAAGCGGAAAAAATCTTAGTAAAATATGATGTGAGCAACGCAGGCTTTTCTATTATATTATATTTCTTTTCTATTCGAAAGAAAAAAGTTATAGTCAGGGAAGAAATAACGTTTGGGGTCGGAAAACTCTCCGTCAGAAACGAAGTTCCTTTTGAGATATTGGCACGCACCCACCTGTGCATATTAGAAAGAGACAGACTGACAGAGATAAAGTGTATGGGGGATATCTAGAATACGTCTTAAGAAGCTCTCATACATTTTTTTCGCTTTTTTGTTACGTAACGATTTCTACAAGTATATTTTAACCGCAAACTGTGTTAAAAAACTTCAATCCAAAAATATTTCAATTAATAGTTAGCCAACTTAAATATCGGGTTGTCCCAAAAGTCATTGCCGGTTTCAACCTTTCCAGAAATTTCGCGCTTTAAAATAAAAGTTTCCACTAAAAGACTCTATAATACTAAAGTATGTTCTAGAAGCTTCTAGGGCGCAGGGATAAATAGGCGCGCGCGTAACCAGGGAGCTCAGTATGAATCAAGATGGACCAACGTCAACTACGAGCTATTATGCTATATGAGCACAGGGTCAAAACTCCTTCAACAGAGACGGCTAAAAAGATAAACACTGCATTTGGGCCGTAAGAGGCCAATTATTAGCAATCGGTCAGTGCTTTTTTGGTACAAACGCTTCGAGGAGGGTGATACAAGCTGTCAAGATTTACCCCATTCTGGTCGACCGTCTACCTTTGATGAAGACGCTCCACGTCGAGAATTAGCCGAGAATCCGGATTCCAGTACACGTGATTTGGAGAAGGCTCTAGGGCAACCACGTTCAACCATGGACTTTGAACACCCCACGCTTTAACCGATGAAATCAGGGCTTCTCGTGTTTAGTGTCTGTCATAGTTTGCTTCTACGTCCGCACCGGAAAGACTTTCTAAAGGAAATCATCACAGGTGATGAGAGCTGGGTACGGTATGATAACAATACACGTCACGCATATTGGATTCCACGCGGTGAAGTACAAGTATAGTGTAAATGTTATGGTTTATAAAAAAATATTCAACGCTTCAAATCCCAAAAATATATGCAGAGCATTCCTTTAAAAATAACTCACTATTGCAATTACCCAACTGGAAAATGTATAAATGCAAAACTTTAAATTTTTCATTGTAGTTAACGAGATGGAAAGTGGCTGCCCTACCTCATAGCTTGCGGAGAGTGAAAAAAAAAGGTAGAATGTTTCCACTAGGTAGAACATGGCCGTTATTACACAACATGTTTCGGTTTTATTTATAGACGAAGTGTTTAATTAATGGCTGGGCGTCCATACTGATCGCAATGGATACCTTTTTAATATTGCGTAGCTTGCTATTTCAAAAACTTTTACGCTTTTAATTGCGGATATATGCTACGTAAACATATTACCAGGATAAAAGTGTCATGTGATATGTTAGTTCAAATTATATACTGTTTTTTATATCAATTTCATTTATATCTGTTCAGCTGTTTTTGCGTGATTGAGTGACAAATAACCAAACATACAAACACATGAATAATAGTAGAGTGCTATATTTCTATTTTATCTATCAAATGCAATCCTAAAAATATAGGAAATAATTATATAGGCAGTATACAGTGTACCCATCTATTATTATTTTCTAGATTATTTTATGACTAAAATATAGTAGTATAGGATAGTGTGTTCTGAACCACGGACCAAAGGACCAATACCGTATTTCTTTATCTTTACATCGTATTAAACAAAGTCGCTTGCCGCGTCTGCAGGCTTAGATCTTATAAACTACGCAAGAGATTTCAATGCAGTTTTCATCAATAGACAGAGTGATTCAAGAGGATGGTTTAACAGGTTACTTTGGTATGGTAATAGGTTATTTTGGTGGTTTGGATAATACGTGGGCGAAGCCACTGGCAAAAGCTAGTCATTAATATAGTGTTTAAAATAAATTGCTAGTCCTTATAAATGACATATAATTATACTAAACTGTGGCAATAAAGTGAAGGTTTAGTATACCTACCCACTTATTTCCACAGCAGTATTTTAGTCAAGTATTTAGAGAATTCGTGACAAATATTAATACCGTTAAACACAATTTTGGGAATAGGTACTAAATGTCTTTACGAAGGCTCAAAGAGAAGCAAAGATCAAAGGAACTTTCGCTGGATCAGTTGGGAACGTGATATAGTAGGTGGGCAGTGGCTCAATAACAACGGCGAACTTTGATCTATCTGCGGAGTTAAGCTGCACTTGCCACGGTCAGTTTGTGGATTTATTTCATATTGGGAACAATTCGCGTTAAAATATCCTTTAAGCTTTTCCTTTCCTGCGAGGGTCGCGAGATCTGTTCGAAAGAGTTACCGTGGCCCTGGCATATAGGCAACTGAAGGAGCACGGGTGGGTTTTAGTCAGAAAAACACCGACACGACCTCCCGCTCCGCCCTAGAGCAAGAGACGTCGTTTTATGATTTCACATCCACAAAAAAAAAAAGCTTTTCCTTTCCTGAGGCGACTAGCCTCAGTGTTGCGATGTTTTCCTTTACTGTGCGATTTTGACTTTCAAGATTAACTTAGAAAGAATTTAGTTCTGTATACAGGATGAAATTGAATAGATGCGTCACATGATTGATTGTACATAATAAACTACTGAATCGATTTCAGTCATTTAAATATAGGTAGATAATTTGTAATATCTTCGTCACACATACTGCAGTGTCTTTGACCAGTGCGTGTTGCCAGCAATAACATATAGCACTGAAACGTGGTCGCTCACAAAGGGTCTCATAAGAAGGCTGAAAGTCACTCATAGGGCAATGGAGAGGGCTATGCTTGGAGTTTCCCTACGTGATTGAATCAGAAATGAAGAGATCCGTAGGATAACCAAAGTAACCGAGACAGCCCGAAGAATTGCCAAACTTAAGTGGCAGTGGGCAGGGCACTTCGCTCACAGAACAGATGGGCGATGGGGCTGGAAGGTTCAGGAGTGACGACCGCGTATTGAAAGACATAGCGTTGGAAGGCCTCCCACAAGATTGACCGATGACGCTGACCAATGGTGAAGACCGCAGGAATCCGTTAAATGCGAGAAGCACAAAATCGGTCGAAGTGGCGGTGCTTTGGGGAGCCCTATGTCCAGCAGTGGACGTCTTCCGGCTGAAATGATGATGATTTTTTTAAATGTATTACCGGGATAAAAATTATTCTATGTGTTAATCAAGGTTATATATAAGCTAAATGTGTGCTAAATTTCATTAAATCCGTTCGACCGTTTTTGCGTGATCAATTAACAAACTTCATACCCAACTAATATTATAAATGTGAAACTTTGGATGTTAAGATATATTTATAATATTAGTAGTATAGAAAAAGACGCTCTCTTTATCTGAACTTTTTCCTTCCATGTCATATTTGCGGTCACAATATTTCTTTTTCTCTCGCTACTAAGTACTTAAACATGCCAAATTCTAAGGTCAACTGTATTGCCTGGGGACGTCTGAACGTCTGCGTCGTAAATAATAATGTTCCTAGACATAAGTGAGTTACCCTCGTATTGGACAGCTAAGTATTACATCGTGAAATAATTTAAATTGATTGATATTAATCGGCTCCATTATCATGATGCGGATTTTTATGTATTCATGTTATCTTTACTGTAGATGCTTAGGAGGGAGACGGAAAATAATCTGATACGAGGAAAAACTTGTTCCCGTGTTTTTTGTTCTTCAGAACTTTTTCGTTTCCATATTTTCTTCGTTTTTATATCACTTACTTAGTTATCTTATCAAGGTTTCGTGTGGTACCGGACGTAAAGAATAGCGCCATCCCATTTCTTTTTGTGGGTGTCGTAAGAGGCGACTCAATCGTTACCAGAACTTTTTTTTGTGATCTCGAGGCGTAAATCCTCATGGATGTCCTCCGTCCTGGGGAGGGTCTGTCAAACTCTTACTGACTAAAACTACCCCGGTGTTCCGTCCCGTACCTACGTCGGGAATCATGGGATCTACCACCACTGCTCCAATTACCAAGCAGTTTATCAAATATCTTGATTATGGCAATTTCCCTACAAAACCCTTAACGTAAACCGGTTTATATCAAACCCAAGTTCAAAGACGGACATTTACGGTTTGATATCAAACATAATCTTGTTTCTTAGTAACAGATTATGCTCTTCAGTTTAATTATTTAATCCGCAAAGTGATTAGCAAGGGAGGTTTTGGTATCGGTCGGACCCAACCCCTCATAGTAACCACATTGTCTGAATATAATTATATCAGCGTGAAGATATGATAACGCCATTCGATATAACCCTTCCTCGCTTCGAATGGTTTATATAGC
Source organism: Aporophyla lueneburgensis (assembly GCA_932294355.1). NCBI lineage: Eukaryota > Metazoa > Arthropoda > Insecta > Lepidoptera > Noctuidae > Aporophyla > Aporophyla lueneburgensis. The sequence goes on along the minus strand of OW028737.1, from coordinate 29,774,458 downwards.
TGAATTTCATTTCGTTTGCAAATCGTATTTGTAAAATAATGACCGAGGGCCATGCCTAATGGAATTACCTTACCGTTATGGTTATCTGGATTAAATAACTTTTAATATTATACCTGCTTATAGAGCTCAAACCTTACTTATTCATTTAATCTTACTAGTGATCGGCTATTGGTCGAAATTCGACCGTACTTCATTTGAATAGAAATACTTTATTAAATGAAAAAATATATATAATAATAAATAAAAAATAATAATATGGTTTAAATATTTGACATTCAGTAACACTATAGACAAATAATGTTAAAAACAAATATTCTCGATATGTTCATAGATTTAAAAAATGAAATAGGTTATATATCTATAAAATTAATTTATTACCTATGGTTATACTTGACATTCAGTAAGACTATAGACACAAAATATTAAAGACAGATTTTTTGACAGGGACCATCAACAAAAGAATATCTATGCATGTGTGTATTAATAAATACACGGTAATTAATAGTAGTGTGTGTAGCGTGTTATTTATTGAAAATAATGTATTTTACGCATAATTAAAAAAAAATATTAGCATTCGTCACTTCTTCTCTGTATAAACTATAAGTGTACGAAATTTCATACTCTTCCGTCCGCCCAATTTCCGTAAAAAGGGATCCAAAATTTTCGCTTCACGTATTAATATATAGATAAAGTCAGACTTTTTGTATTAGTTCAGACGTTCTGACTTGAAGTACAGATTTTAGCATTCCAGTCAAAGGATTTTTTTAATCATGTTGTCCTTCAAAGTAGCAAAACTGAAATTAGACACGGTTTGTGTTCATTTGTGTTCAGTTGTGCCAATATAAGAGATGCGAGCGCTGGTGAAACACAAAAATGCAACAGTATGTTATGCTATGCGCATGCCTTGTGGGACGCGTCATCACCTTCTGCCTAGCCTTTTCCTAATAATGTTAGGGTTAGCGTCCAATTTTATTTTACTTTATTTTACTTTATTGGGACATAAAACAGTTACACATTACAATTTAAGTGTGACAGAATAAGTTATAGACTAGGTAAACGTGTAACCCACACCAATGTCCGCGAAATAATAGTTTGTACTTAGATATTATATAATTCATGCGTTGATTATACAATATTTAAAAAAAAAAAATAACTCGTACGTATTTTGGAATAATTGTGAAGATGGCTAATTGAGAAGTTCAACCGCCATCTTTTTGAACTTAGAGTGCGTAAGTGCAAAAATATCCAAATCGATAAACAGTGTATTATACGTATCCACAAGACGTCGGAGAGGCGGTCGTGCACCAGCATGAGTTCTGCACCTTGCAGTGTGGAATAGCCGGGGCAATCTAACTGGATGCAGTTGAATATCAATATTTTACGTGAAGCGACCTCTACCACTGTCCTCTGGCACTGCCTGTGGTGGTCAGATAGGCTGGTAATACGACACCTCTTCGTAAGACTGTTTGTCAGATTTTCGGGGTCGTTGGTCCCGATTCTTTCGTTGATCTTTGTCAGTCGTTACGGGACCTCAGAAGCTCCTTAAAGTGTGAAGTGCCTTTCGCTATCACAAATGACCTCTGCAACCCAGTTACATGGCAGTTAACTGGCGTTCTTAGGAGTAACTTGGGCTACGTTTATTTTAGAAAAAGAATTAGGGTTCCTCGCAAAAAGAAAAACCATGCCTGAACTACGTTTATGTTCAGAAATCCCCACATTATTTGTCTTTCACTGATGTCAGTAATATTTGGAGAAACTCAGAAAATACATAAAATTTAAAATGTCACTTTGATACTTGCCCGGATTTGAACGCACGATCTTGTACATAAAAAGGCGAGGCCTCTGGGCCTCAAGTCTGCTATTTTTTATTAATTCGTCATTCCAACACAATCCCATTGTCATTTTGCTAAAAGTTCGTAATCTGCAAAATCATAATGGTGGATCATTGGTCAGTCAGTGGTCTCGTAATAGAATCGTGGTACAATGACATTGTCGTATTGCCATTATTATAAAACTCGTTAGTAGAAATGATTTTCTAAAAACTACTACTAAATTTGAACATTTAATTATGCCAGATTTCATTTATATATATATTTACATATTATTTATTACTGTTTTAAACAATCTGAAGTAGTAAGAAGTTCGTAAATAGCAAAAACATTGCATTTACATGTGTAACGCGGATAAATGTGAAAATAGACAACTCAATAATATTTTATCTGTTTAGCTGTCAAAGTCAAATGTGGCATTACTGCTTACTGACGTTAATCTGTTTTTATTTCCAGCGGCCGGTGTTTTGTGTGTTAATTATTTATTCAGTTTTCTCACCTTAATTTCTGCCGATACGCTAACGTTACGACGCGGTCTGGCCATAAGGGGAATGAGTTCTTCAATTAACCCCCTTACTGAGTCCTTTCCAAGGCGAAACGTTTTTATAAATTCCGCTTCGGAAATATCAATAAAGGGGTTTGTATTCATTCTCGTCAAGCGACTTCGTCTCTTCTTTCTTTAGCATCCACGGCGTTTGGCTTGCTCGAGAATATTTGCTCGTAGTGAATACATTTCTTCGTTCAATATTCCACAAACACGATAGCTAACAAACACTTTTTGCCAACCGAGCTATTACAATACAAGCAATGACTGCACAATGACGGTCCAATGGTAGGTCACTGATCAAAGGAACTGTCAAAATTTGAGCAGATTACCGCATAAGTCAGTCATTCATTTGTCATTATGTACGAGATTACCATTCTAAGCCATTTCTTTCAATGGAGTGTCAGTGGTTGACCATTGGAAAGTCATAATGACGCCATTATATTAGTAGATTACTAAACTTGTCAAAATCAACAATTATGAAATCAATGATAGACCATTCTGACACTATTGTAATAGCAGACTTGAGGCCCTGGACCGTCATGGCATTCGAGAATATTGTTCCAATTTTCTATAGCACCATTTGACATTATTTACACAACCCCGTTCACACTAATGTGTCTAAAACGGTCACTTACCAACCCCTCTCTGCTATTATGCTTGATAAAAACCTTTTAACACAGTCCGCGAAATTCGCGATATCTTTTAAAAATTCAACATGAAACTATGTCAAAGCTTTTACACCTTATCAGGGTCCTTTCAGCTGAATAACTTTTGATAAACTTCGAAACGCGAACAAAACAGAATTTCTATGATTTTCACGATGTTTTCGTGGACATTAAATTTTTGGAAGGTAACTAAAATGTTACGAAATCTGGGTTGCATACCACACAATTCTTTTCAAACAACTTCAATAAAAGAAGGAGGTTATATTTTCGACTGTATGTATTTTTTTAATGTGTGTTCACCGATTTCTCCACCTGTTTTGAACCGATTTTCAAAATCCTTTTTTAGACGGTCCCATATAAATTGTATTAGCTTTGCTTGGGTAGTTATTCCGTAAGCGTCTTTAATATGTATTTCATTCATATTTAGCATGTTAATGATATTCTAATACTACCTGTCACCGTTGTTTACCTGACCAATACCTAGTGGTATACGAATTAGTGTGAGGCAAAAAAACTAGATTCAAGTACACCTACTTTTTGTTTTATCATATTTAGATATCGATACCCCCATGCAGTTTTGCTAGCTAACTGAATTTGCCCGGTAAATAGATAGAAATAATAGAGCAGTGGTAGCCCAGTGGTTTGAGCCACGACGTACCGAATTGTAGGTCGTGAGTTCGAACCCAGGCAGACACTTTGTATTAGAGATGTTACCGAGATTCGATTCGGATAAGACGAAACTTCCGATTGAAATTATACTTTCGATTTCGGTTCCGGCACTTTTAAATCGGAGGTCAAAAATCATGGGTAGCGCGGTTGCCCTCTGCCAGCACGTACAAACATGTTTAGGTAAGCTTGCCGCACGGGGAATCATGATACTAATTAGTATAATTTTATTCGATTATGCATAAACCACATCTATTTTCTGCCTCTGACCATGATTCCAGTTCTGTTTGCGGTTTCAATTCTAATAAATCAAATTTAAATACTCCAGTTCCGACTTTTTATCTAGATATTCCACGGGATCTCGATCCCACGGATTCACCCACAAAAGTCTCGACTTTTGTTGGTGAATCCGTGAGACACATCTAGTCAATTATAACTTAACAACGGACTACACTTGAAAAAAAAAAGAACGGCTATTCGCTGCTAAGCTTCTACTCTACGCTTATTAGTTCCAGTTGCAATAAATGCCGTAAGTTACAGCTTTCAGCCTGAATAGCAATGAACAACTAGTGCCTATAACTTTGCCTTGCCCGGGCATAGTTGGACCGATGGAAATTGTTTAAAGGGCATCTTTTGTACACTGAGTAGCCGGGTAGGTCGTGTGCAAAGTGTTTCTGATAGTTGATAGGTCAATCGGTCTATTTTGTGAAAATGTCACCGTGAAAATTAAAATGAAGTGAGTTTGGAGTAACCTGCCATTCCGCCTGATGCTAGGGAAGGAAACCAATGACAGGTCAGTTTAAGCTCATTTCACTTCTGTACACTCCTGGTGTCGTAAAAGGCGCAAGGATAGCGATTATGAGGGAATCCCCCCCCCCCCCCCCGGGTTATCATAATCGCCATGCAACATGGACCTCTTGGAGGAGGCCCAAGTCCAGCAGTGGACGTGTTTCGATGCTGAACGATGAATGAGGCTGAAATGATGGTGATGACTAAAAAATGTTTTTGCTTTTGAAAGCCTAGTTCTTGAGGAAGGCTATAGGTTATTTAACACCAAACCAAGAACCGAGCAAAAATAAAAATGGAGACCGAACACAAGGTAAATACGGGCCATTCGATGCGATGGGGTGGGTCGACAGGAATAAGAAATTTGACGCGGGCACAGGTAGTTAGATATGGAGCTGATTTAAAATAATTGAAGCAAATAAAAATCAAATAAGTACGATCATGCTGAACCCCGCTAGATAAATACGCCGTAACAATTACAAATATTGTCTCGACATCACAACTATTACTCATATAAATTCCAAGACGCCTCATGATTTATGGCATAAATTTAACCCTTCGCCGCCGACCCACTTTGGCATATAAGGATTAAGGGGGATACCTTAAGGTAACCGGCGAAATTAAAATATTTTTACGTTTTTTGCAGGTGAGTGTCAAATTGTTTGCTGATTAAAATATGATTCGCGACTGTAATAAAAAATAAAATAAAATCATTAAAATCATTAATACAACCCTATAAGTTCATAAATCAATCAATTACATTTATTTCAGAACATATCCATATACACACATTTTAAAAACACATATTTCATGAAAACACATTTTAAATACGCTCATCTTAAAAACAAAACATTAGAATAAGAAAAACAAAAATAACACATAAGAAAGAAAATATGGCGGTTTAGGACACAGTTACATACATAAAGCAGCCTATAATGTTCCGACTGCTGAGATACATGCTTACGCTCATTGAGAGGACGTGGGCCGTAATCATGCGGGCCTAGTGCGGGTTGGTAGATGTCACATGTCTCCGAATTTTTGGTTCTAGGACTTGCCGATTTCTTACGATGTTTTCCTTCACCGTTTTGAGATCAGTGGTGATGAAATTAAATGTACAAAGCAAAGTGCGACGAAAGTTTGATGTGCGTTTCTGGGTTCCACCTCACGACCTGCTACTCGTTAGTTGGAACCGATACCACTCGGCTACCACTGCTCCCATAGTTTACGTACCGTACCATATAATACATAATACCATTGAATGACAATTTCATGTAATAGTTTTTTAGGGATTACCTGAATGCATATGGTCTGCACTGGCGTTACCCCTTAAGTATAATAACTAGTAAAATAAACCAACCCACTTGACGTGGCCCAACCGCGCTGAAAGCCTATTACAATGGGTAACTGAGCGTAGCGTAGTGACAGGTTGACGCGAGCGTAGCAAGGCGGGTGCGGTCTTAGTGGGACGAGAAGCGGGTTAGGTGTACCTATAAATACTCGATCGAACAGGTAATCACAGCGTATCTAAAGATTCCTTAAACCAATAAAGTTACATTATAGGAATATCTCGGTTGCGGCTGGTGATTGGTAGTAGCGCCGAAAATTAATAAATTGAACAGGAAACTCTCATTTCGTACAAGAAGACAATGCATTGACAATTAGGACATTGCACAATTTCAAAGAAACCGTAGGTACTAGCAGAATTTTAACCAGTGAGCAAACTGTAACCATGAATTCAGCATAATTATAATTGTAGTCTAGCGTAGAAAATATCTTAGAATTTTCAAGTAGTGTTTACTCCGGCGGCTATGGCTGAATACAACGCGTGACGCCGTCTGTCCACCTCGAGCAGTTTCATCAAAATTGAAATCAAAAGTCATTTATTCAACTTAGGCTGAGGATCAGCAATTTTCAAACGTCAAAATTACATAAGACAGTCCCCCAAAACGCCCGCCCTTCACCACTTCCTAGTGCTAGCTCAGAAAAAAAAGTGGTGCAACAAACTCACCATCGACACAAATGTTGTGCAATATTTTGCACAAAAATTAAACTCAATATTTTAGCACAAAATTCTGAGTAACAATTCTGCCGGTGCCGCTTTACTTATTTCGTCTTTATAACTTAAGTCAAATTACACATGTATGTAGCACATTCCACCACGTCAGGTGGAGTTAAAATCTACAGGAAACGTATGACAGTTTCATATTATCCAGCTCAACTAGACGCGACGTGACGTGTAAAATATGGAATATCTACGTCTCAAAAATATGTTATTCCAATATTCATGGAGTTGGAAGAACCGGCGTGATTAATAGAGGAAGGTAGAAGATTGATGATGCGTGAGTTTCGCAAGTTTAGATAAGTATTCGAACGTGAACTGTTTTCTAACTAATTTGGGTTTAATTACTACTAAATGAAGTAGGTTTTTACTTTATGCGTGTTGGTCGGTATCGTTAAGTCATTGTGGAAAATGGTAACTACAATATGCCTACTAATAATGTAGAAAGACAGTTTAAAAAAAAATGGTTTTATAGACAAATACCTGGCATACAGCACCGCCTTTAGTTTCCTAAATAATGCCAATTATTCCAATTTATTTGAGGTCAACCTAACATGTATTTTCTTCTTCTTCTATACTTCTCTATTGATCGTAATCGCGATAGTCACCCCCTTTCTAGATATATCATTCTTCACACAGTCCGTCCATCGTTTCTTAGTCCTCCCCTACTCTTATAGCCATTCACATTCATCCTCAGTTCATGATTATGATTTGCTTCATGTTTGACACAAACTTAGAAATGCAGTAAATCACGGTAAGAATAGCGATATAACAAAACAAGGTTCCGCACTAAAGAAGTATCAGACAGAAGACAAAATTATAAGTGGCACTTACATTTTACGTCGACCCGTCACAAATCGAGGCTGTGACGTCACAACACGAGATAGAACCTTGTCCGTACAACGACCTTAATTTAAAGGCCCAAGGACCAAATTGTGAGTTATGTCCGACCTAAATGCAGTTTCCGTTGCTCCAGTTTGTTGGCGTCAGGTAGTCGTAGCTGTGATGGATGACTTCACCTTACTGGTGGCGGGTGACCTAAAACAAATGTCGTTGCCGAAAAGTTCATTTAGTGTTTCTTAGTTTAATTTATTTACTAGCAAGAGGCTTCGCTCGCGTGAGAGTCGGTAATTATCTAGCAAGAACGTTGTACTGGAATAAAAAGTATCTAATGTAATTTATCCAGGTTAAAAAGAATCTGTGTGCCAAACTTCATTTAAATTCGTTTTGCCAGTTTGGCGTCATTGAGTAACAAATATCTAAACATACAAAATTCCGCAATATAATATTATAATATTACTAGCTTCTGCCCGCGGCTTCACCTGCGTGGCTGTCAAAAATATCCCACAGGAACGTATTTCCGTGATTAAAAGTACCTACTCTATGACCCTGTGTTAATACAAGTAAACAGTCTTATCGCACTACTTCCTTTGTCTTATCCGCGATCCGACCCAGAGAATAAAAAGTTTCACAGAAAATTCAACCTCCCATTTCACCTTCTTAGGGATGGAATTTCAAAAAACCCTTTCTTAGTGGATACCTACTCTTCACAAAGAACACACCTTCCAAATTTCATGTCCCCAGGACCAGCGGTTTAGGCTGTGCCATAATATATCAGTCAGTCAGTCAGGACTTTGAATTTCATATAATATAGATTGGGATAGTAGGATTTCTAAATCACTTTGCCTATTTTACATCTAGATTCTTGCCAAGCTACGGAAATCTGTGTAATGGCGAACCGTTACATCCATGAGGAGAAATTCAATGTTGTGTAAGAAAGCGTTTTAAACTTTACGAACTCGTGTTGTATCACGTATAACTCATTTACAAATCTTCGGAAAGTTTATTTACAAAAAAATATACTGAATATTCTGCAACAAACGAGGATTGTATTGATGATAAAATGTGTGAAACGTGAATGTGAAACGAGGCCTGTCTTTCAGTTCATTGAAAGACTTATGAACAAAAACGACATAAAGTTTTTTTTTTTTTTTAACATAACATATTCACTCTTTTGGCACGTGCATAATCCTAAAATAAAGTGGTTTTCTCTAACCATACGGTACCAGGTATATTTCGTAGTCAGCACACGCCTTTGGAGTACTACGGAAGCATATTTCATGTTTCTGTAAATATTCCTTTTTGGCTTGAAGTTGACCTCGCAATGCAGTAGTCGGTGGACGTGTTGACATGCTTGAGGCAAATAAAAGTTTTAATACTTTACGACATCGTGTACTAGATGTCTTATTCCTGCAGTAAAATTTATAAAAATGTAATACCACAGGAGTTCACTGAGGACTCGAGGGATTGGTTTTAGTAGTAATAACTTGAGCAATATGTTTCTTGGATTGGTAGATAATTTGAATAAATAACCTATGTCTTGTGCAACAGTTTTTAACCGACTTCAAAAAAAGGAGGAGGTTTCTCAATTCGACCGTATATATTTTTTTTTTTTTTTTTTTGTTCAATGTTGATTCTTTTATAACAATCATTTTATTGAAAGTAATTGATTTAACGTTGTTAATATGTAAAAAAAACTGTAATTTGTGACTGCCTCGAGGTCCTGGGTTCGATTTCCAGGAAGGGTGAAGTGTTATTGGGTTTTTATATCTGGAACTTATCAGTAGCAGCTCGTTATCTGAATTTGTGGTTGATGGCAATAAGCTCGCCCTCTATTACATGGGACATAAACTTAGCGGAAAATGTAGGTATACCGTAGGTATAGACAACTCTGCCCAACCCTTCCGGGAAAGAAGATAGGATGTTATGCCAGCTATGTTTTATAATTAATTCATCTGTTACATATGCCTGTTTATATTGTAAATTATATTTTGTTTTACTTGAAGGTGCAAATAAACTTACAAAATAAATGTAGGGCAAATTAGGTGTTAACATAATAGACGTTTAACTTTATCTAAGTAAAAAAAAGCAAAAAAATATCTAGGTTACATTACACGTGAAGTGTTATACTGAACCAAAGCCAGTATTATGTAAAACTTTCCTCGTCATTTTTGTTTCAAACTCATCCATCAGAATTACTTTTTATTGCTAATTCATCATTCAAACATGAGCATGTACTGCGAAGTAAGCCGCAACTTTAAAAGTCCCATGTACGATCCCAAAAGTGATAAGTAAGTAACACACACAGGGTCTTTGGATATTAGTTGAAGCTTCGTAAAAAACGGTTGAATGTTTCCGAACGGAATTTAAATAATAGAAAACAAGCAGATATATTTTTTATCACCACTGCTAGCGGGGTAACCCTAGTACAAAGTTTTTTTTTTATTTTTTTGCAATTTGCATGTCTTTATTAGGTAGTATGATGACCAAAATATGATTCGCGGTCGTAACAAATATTTACAGATAATTATAAATATCTGGTTGACCGAGCTTTGCTCGGTATTTTTTGGTAAATTGTGTTTAAAATAATAAGTTTATGTTCAAGTTGATTATCGAGAAAGTTGGTCATTGAAAACACGAATAAAACGACATTTAATCAAAATAAATCCTAGCTAGATCGATTTATCGTCCCCGAAACCCCTTATTACACTAAAACTTTTTAACAAAAAATTAAACCGCCGAAAAAACTGAAAAGCATAAAATAATAAACCTTAAAATTATGAGTCGGCGCTTTGAGTGATCTTTGTTCATTGATTTTTAGCGCCGACTCAAAATTTTTAGGTTTATTATTTTATGCTTTTCAGTTTTTTCGGCGGTTTATTTTTTTGTTAAAAAGTTTTATTTCATAATTTTTTGTGACTTTAATACACTAATAATACTTGGCAAGGTATACCCTATCCAACAAAAAAAGAATTATCAAAATTGGACTACTCTGTATAAAGTTATGCGTGGTTAAACATTACAATCAGTGAGTGAACAATCAATCATCCCCTGTTTTCCGACCCTTAGGGTTCGATTTTGTTTTCCAAATTTATATGGTACCACCTTGGGAGTATACCCTTTCCAATAGAAGAAGAATTGTCACAATCGGACCACTATGTAAAAAGTTATGCGTGGTCATACATAAAAAAAAAAAAAAACGCGTCGAATTGTGAACCTCCTCCGTTTTTTTTTCGTCGGTTGAAAAATGAAAATCGTTGGAGCCGTTTCCGAGATTCAGATTATGTATGAAACGGCTCCAACGATTTTCATGAAATTTAGTATACTGGGGGTTTCGGGGGCGATAAATCGATCTAGCTAGGATTCATTTTTATAAAATGTCGTTTTATTCGTGTTTTTAATGATCAACTTTATCGATAATCAACTTGAACATAAACTTTATATTTTAAACACAATTTACCAAAAAATACCGAGCAGAGATCGGTCATCCAGATATTATATATATACACAAGAATTCCTCGTTTAAAGGTATAAGATAATGAAATCAATCAATACAACTCTTTCCAAGAAAACATAAGAAAATAATTTCGCAGGCTACATGAGCACCTTGCCAGGGTCGCGGATTTGATTTGTTACTGTAGCCCTGGCAAAGACAACTGAAGGAACCCGGGTGGATTTTAGTAAGTAAAAGTCTGACAGCCTGACAGCCTACCCGCTCCGCTGAGGGCGGGAGACGTCATTTGATGATTTCCTACCCGAAAAAAGGGTACATGAGCGCATCTCCCTTAACGTCCGCGTTCTGTAGTGTTATTCTGTAAAAAGTGCGAAATTCCTAGCTTCAGATTTTGTCCTCTATTTGTATTAAAACTGATTTACATCCGTCCGCTCACACTGTAGGTTCAGTTGAAAATCAGCGTCAGGCACTATTTTCTGGTATTTTTGCTGAACCGAACCTTTTTAGCGCAGCCGTGGGGCACACTTAAATGCTAGTTTCTAATATCTCACTTTACACTTTTAACGTTGTTTTTGTTTTTTGTTCATTTCTTTTTTGGTGTATTATTTTATGTGCCTTTGAGTTTGTGCTAAATAAATATATTTTCTTTCTTCTTTATTTCCTTTCTTTTAGATGGCATAAAGCTCTCTTCATCAAGATTTTCAAGGATGAGTTTTTTTTTGTGAGTTGTCACTGCCGCTACACTGAACACGAAAACCTGTCAATTAAGGCTTGCACTTTTCTTCACTTTGTATACTTTGCTTTGTATGCGGTCTGGCGATGTTCCAACTTCAGTTTCCGCACAATTTGCCCCGGATGATTTACAGCGACCCACTTGCAGTTCCGACATCCCTCACCGTACTAAGTTAGGGTAGTTTTCGTCGAACTTTTATACTCAGGAGATGTGTTCGAGGTCGAAGATGATATCAAGTTATTTTATGTTATGTTTTGGTGGCTTGAGTTTTTGTATGTAATTTTGACAATCATTTTCAATATCAGAAGTTATTCATTAACATTGAGCTGAGAATCAGCACTTTCTGAACTCATCCCTTCATGCATTTTTCTCAGGATTTTCTATACAGTTGTGATTTACAGTGACCCTTTCGTAGTTTCTACCTACCCTAATGGTACCAAGGAAGGAGCTTATGTATGTGGGTCAATGAAATCTCTCCGTGATAATCATGTTTTCCGAAAAGTGTTGACGTTTATTGAGAGTCTGGAGAAATGTACTAAAATGAACTATTTAAAATAACGCAATCTTTCGCAACACAACATCACGCCTGTAATCGCCGAAGGTTTGGCAAAGGTGCACTTGTAGTACACTCACATTTCGCCAGTTCTGTTATTCTTATGTTTCTTATGTAAGACGCCAAGCCATCAACCGGGCACTAAACCAAACTCCGGGCTGCTACTCAGAAATCACTGATAGAATAACCCAATAACACTTTTCCCGACCTGGGACTCGAACCCAGAATCTCGTGCTCAGCAGAAGCACTTGCGACCAATAAACCAACGACGCAGTCAATATACTGTTCCACTGCTGGGCAAAAGCCTCCCCCATGGATATCTTTTCTCGCACCATCTCAAATCAGCCGTCACGACCCCTTTCTGGGCCGACCGCGGCGGCGACGTCCATTTTCAGGCATCCATTGCGTAGAGACTTTTGCCCAGCGGTCACCCTACGTGTGGCTAATGTGAATAATATATGTTATATAAAAAATGGATATCTTAATAAGTTACAAACAAAAAAAAAACACTTAAAATAACGCAGTCGTTCATACAAATGACCTCATTAAAATCTTTAACTTGGCCCACAAACCGAGTTATTTTAACAAATTGCCGTACAATTGGGCCTCGTTTTCTCATATTTCATCATGGCGGTGCTTAAAAATTCTATTTACAGTAGAGCGTCGATTATCCGAACTAATTGGGGGACAGGAGTGTTCGGAAAACCGGTTTTTTCGGATAATCGAACTGTATTGATTCAGCCGTACATATTTATGTACAGGTAAATGAAAACCTTATGTTTAGACATATGAAGGGCTAATGAGAAGAACTGGCTAAAATGTGGGTTTTTGTGACCATAGGTAATAAAAAATCAATTCGAAAAAATGTGACTTAGCCGATTCTTCCCCTTAGCCCTTCATATCTGTAATGACAAATTAAAAAGTAAAAAAAGTATAATTAGTTTAAAAAAAGTTCGGTAAAATTTAGTTTATCAAATAACAGTTACTTGGGAGTGACATATGAGTACATACAACTTACTGTTCGAGACAATTTCGCGTATATTGTAGCGCGGGAGGATCATAGCACGCACGAGTCGGGCGGGCATAGTAATTCGGATAAGCGGTCATTCGGTTGATCGACGTTCGGATAATCGACGCTCTACTGTATTTTGTCAGATCGACGTTAATATTGTTCTTCAATTTGTAACGACGTTAACTAGGGTCCACTAGATCCACCTTTTTTTATTGGTCCTTAGTTGTATACTGAAGAGCAAAGGCCTCGGTTCCTTTATTTCACTTATCCCAATCTATTGCCGACGGGGAGCAATTGCCTTTGATAAAACAATTGATTATCTAAAATTCATAAGTTAAATTCGCATTGAAAATTCAATTCAATTCAATTCGAATTTTCATTGAAAATCATTGTATAGAATCAAGTTCTAAATGAACAGACAGCTGGCTGCTGGGGAGTTTGTTGCTCCAATTCTTTTTCTTAACTAAAGCACTAGGATGTGGTGAAGGACGGGTGATTTTGGGGGACTGTCTTATGTAAAGTTGACGTACAAAAAGTGCTGATTCTCATCTTAGTTCAAATAATTGACGTTTCATTTTTTTATATAGATACATATTCATAATATCACCTCTTGTTTCCCCGAATGGTTCGACAGCGGTCTACCCATATTACGCCAGTAATGTTTTAAATCCCATTTTCACATATTTTCCCCCAAAAGATCCACAGCCCGTACAATATGGTTTGGGTTGACCAGAATTACTTAGTAACGACGTCTCTTAAAGTTCCCAATAAACTAAGGATCAAAACTGTTTATTTCGATGAGCCAGGGAAACTTGTGAGTGGGCCGGATGAATGCCCGGGCTCTGCCCGCTAACCGCGCGAAATAGTAATCTAAAGCTAATACGGGCAAACTTCGGAAACTACAAGTTTGATGACGCTTCCTTCCTCTGAAGTTAATCAGAACTTGGACACGAGACCGACTACATTTATAGAGATGCATATGTGAATCGGGAATTAAATTAAACTAGCTTTGAATTTTGCGCTGAACTGTCGCTGGAGGGTTCGTAGAAAGCGCTGTAGCGGCTGAGTGATTAGCTTTTGTGCTACGAATTATCGGATTCCGATGTTTGGACAAAACTAAAGTAAACACACCTATGTATTAAAGAAAATGTAAGCTTAATTTTTAAACTGTCTTGTAGAAGGTATTTCAAGCCAGGAATACACATAGTCAGTAACTGGAACAAAACTATACAAGTCATTTGAATGCCATTGCAATATACTCATGACCTAGGATTGCAATCTCGATCTCGAGCCTTTTTTGAGATACATACTTGTCGCAAGACAATCGCGTTCGAAATATCGACCTTATTGGTCGGTATGTACGAGTATAGTTCGCGTGATGTCTATGTGCTGATTTATTGCTTTATCAGATCTTTCCATTTTTGTTTTAAATAAGGTTCGACTATTATTCGACCTTTTCGTCAGCGTTATCGCTAACCGCGCAAAGGTCTTCCATAATGCAGGTGTTCGTGCATATTTTGCAATGTGGTGCCACAGTCGCACTGCTGCCCATCAGATTATCTGACCAAGTTGTACCGGCAGCAGCTCACCTGGATTCTTAGTCGATTATGAAATTTTAAAACGCAAAATAACAATGCAATTCAAGTGATTGTTACTAAATAGCCATAAACGTAAACATAGGTATATGTTTTAATGTTGTCACTCATTTAATTAATTAATATTATAGAAAACAAATACCTACCCTATATTTTTATAGATTTTCGGATGTGACTTTGGGTTTTCCTAATTTCGTTATTTCCTAAACCACACTAGTATTGAGGCGAACAATAAATAAAAATATATTCAAATTGGTGAAGCCATTTTCGAGTTTTTGCGAGACTAAAGCACGGCAATTGATTTTATATGTATAGAAATCGCATTATTTTAAAAAGTACGTGATGGTCGGGCGAGTTCTCGAATTGCCAATCTCCGCTCGAGATTGCCTGCCCTAGTTATTGGCAATCGGAAGTTATTATGGCATGCAAACTACTTACATACATTTTCTGCAGGATACTGGCCATTGTGTATTGCGAGCTTAATTAAATTTCGAATTTCATTTATGCAGAACTGCAACTACCCTCATTTAAACGTTAACCAGCGTTAAATCTACTACTTGATACTGAATATGAAATGGATAGGTAAGCTTGCAAACTGGAAGATTGTTTTTTTTTTGCGATTGATTGATTGAAGATCAGAGCTATTAGTAACTTTATAATCAGCCTATAATATTCCCACTGCTGGGACATAGCCCTCCTCTCTGTGAGAGAGAGGGCCATAATCCAAAACGCGGCTGTGCAGATTAATAAATGTCACATCTCTTCGAATTTTTGGTTCTGCTTTAACACGTTAACTGATATGGGTAAAATCAGAAAAAGTCAAAAATGTACGTAGTGCTATTTGACTTTAAATCGATTATTGATTAAAAAGTGTTGGACACATAGTCGATATGACAGTTAACGTTACGTTACGTTACGTTTTCTCACTTGGTTTTCGTTTACTGTTTTGAAAGCAGTTGTGATAAAGTAATTTAGACAAATTATGGCGCTTGTCTGGGTTCAACCTAAAACTCTCGGCCTAAGTAGCGGTGAGTAGCGGTGGCCCAGAGGTAAGCCTCTGGGCCACCGCTACTCTCGATAATGTAAATTTTTCTGAAGGTGAACTAACCGTATACCTCTTGTTTATATAAAATAATAGGTTCTTCAACCTTGACAATTAAAAAGTTTCTAATTTCTGTCACATTGTCATCATAAACCGTATTCAACTTTGTATCATAATATACTCGAAATTATAACAGTACATTCTGAAGTTACACTACACAGACACATTATAAAAGCTAACATATATTCTGTTTAACGACACAAAAGGGAATACGAGAGATAATATTTTTGGTATGTCAGCGTAGTTACTGCGCAGGCTGTGTTTTATTTAGAACTTAATTGTAGGCTATGTATTTACAACATGTTGCGAAGAACTGGGCATCTGTGCCCCCTAATGACCTATCATCAACCAATGTTGTACACAATAATACCCTAGTATGACTGTATACAATTTTTGTTTTTGGCTGGGAAATCATCAAATTACGTCCTTCGCTCGGGCCGGAGCGGGAGGGTGTATTAGACTTTTACCGAATAAAACCCACCCATGTTCCGTGAGTTGCCTATATGCCAGGGCCACGGTAACTCTTTCAAACAAACCGTGTGACCTTGGCAGATGACTGTATACAACCTGGGTCTAAGCACATTTACGATTCGTGTCAGATTTTTTATAAAACAGTGATTAACACTTTAACACAAAAGCAGCCGTATCCGATTAGAATTAACATTACGTAGTAAATTTCTCAAATCATCAGAATTTTGGACACAAACAGAATTGATGCTACGAATATGAATGTTACGAGCAAAATTGCCCAAGTTACGCCATTCAAATATTTGTCCCATGCCCAGTCAGACGCGACTCGTAGCCATGTAGGCAATTAATAGCTCTGCCACAGTGCCAGTTGAGCAATCAAGTAAATATACAGTATGCATGAATTGCACCCTCGCTTTCAGGTTATCAGAAATGTATTAAATTGTTTGTTTGTATGAGGTTTTCTATGGAAATACTGATCCGATTTCATTATTTTTATATCTCTTAACTAGGTTCTGCCCGCGACTTCGTCCGCGTCAAATTTTTGCTCCCCTGACCTTTCCCGTCGCATCGAATTGCCTCGCAGTTTTCATCCATTTTCGTTGCTGCTCCGCTCCTTTTGATCGTTGCGTGATGTTATTATAACCTATAGCCTTTCTCAATAAATATGCTACCCAACACAAAAAAAAAATTTCAATTCGTACCAGTAGTTCTTGAGATTACCGCGTTCAACCAAACAAACAAACAAACTCTTCAGCTTTATAATATTAATATAGGTTTAAGAAGCGTGGTCGCAATCTTTTACTCCGTAAGGGTTTCTGTTACAAATATAATGCACAATTTTACTAACACGATAGAGGTGTTGCTTGTCTACAACTATCATTCACGAACACCAATCCCTATATAGTTTAGTACATAATAACCTTGCTGTTTCTCAAATAAAAATTGCACCGAAGACGCAGGAAACGCCAACACTCGTCTGATGGGAGAATCCTCCCTTTTCTATAGAGGATGCGTGAACTATACACCCTGTTCCATATTCACATTCAAATATTCAAGCTATAACCAACACATTCTGTCATTTTTATTACAAGAACTTCCATTTTAAAACGGAGGACTTTTTTAAACAAACGAAGACAATTTGCAAGCTCTTTTCATTTTACCATGCAAAGTATTTCCACTGAAATAAAATACTGATCATTAAAATTCGTGCCAATTCAAATTGAATGAAAACCTCTAAAATCATGTTTTTTTATCTCTTCGTGCTCAAATGACAGTTCGAATGATTTTTTTGTATCGATGTTAAAATTTTATTTTATATTTTAATAATGATTAATTATCAGTTCTTGGAAATGTCCGATAATATTATTTTTTCAGATAAAATGATATATTATAAATCAAAGGCATTTACTTAAGTCTAAATGAAGATGTTCATCATCTGCCTACCCTTATTCCAAATACGTTAGGGTCAGCGTCCAATCAAACCGGATGCATCTGAAAACCTTTATATTACATGGTTGAAATCCTATCTGACCTCCGAGTTTTAACTGAATATTTTGTAATTTAACGAAAATTCTGTCGATTTTTCGAACATATGATTACACAAATAGGTTTTATACAAATGTATAATCCTTTTAAATTCAATTACTTTTAAACCTACATAAGTTTGCCTCTCACGAAACAAAAATATTCAGTGCAGGTTATTTTATTTATCCCAAGTTTTTAAATACACAGGAGATTACTTTCAGAAGTGTCTGATTCGAATAACAATACGCCGCGTATCACAATCACAATACACGCGGGACCGATACGCGAGCCGCACAATCAAACGACTGCGTCGCTCGGTACCAAATACGACAGTACAACTACAGAATAGGCGACAGAAGGAGAACTACGAAAGTTTATGTTCTGTAATTTCTCAGAACGGAAAAAATGTATTCAAAAATAGCTTGTAAATGATCTTGTCAGCAAGTATTAGTGATGACTATTTAGACCGCGTGTGAATACAAGCGTTCTACACCCCGATTGTATATGTATAACAATTATTAAAAGTCGGGGTGCCTTGTTGCGTAACGCCTTATCAAGACATGCAGTTACGGTAGCGGTTGCTCTGGACGTAGATATATCCGTATATAGTCCTCCAGACCGTATTCCGACCATGGGGGCCAATCTCAACGGAGACTAGCTACAGGCGCGGAAGATATTGTAGTGCAGAAGTGTTTGCGCAGGACGCAAGGGCACTCACTGTTCCCTCACTCTCATAGTCCGATGGGATGACAATCTGACACGATGGGAAGGAGATCTGGCGCAGGACCATTGGCTTAACGTGCTTTTCGAGGCACGGGGGTATCACGCCGCCAACCTCCAAACTTTGGGCTTAGAAATTCTTAATGGAAAAACGATCCGATCCGATGGACGATCGATTGGTGGACGATCGGACGTAGATACTGAAGTATCGTCACTCATGGAGGATCAAGGGCTACTGGAACCCATGACCGAGCCAATATTCATGGATTTTCTGTACTTCCCTTCCTCTTCACTTCCCGTTTGTTTTACGTAGGCGTATCAATTGATTGTGTCAGAGAAGTTGACTTGTCTGTCAACCGTGTTCCTCTATTTTGTGCGTACCTATTATACGACTCCGTTTGTTAGTACAAAGATATTGTTTCGTGTCTTGTATTTATTGAGAAAGGTACTGAAGCAAGAATATAAGGAATTTCATTATGTTGATTCGTAAATATATTTATGGTGTAAATAATTGGATGTTTGGTTAATTAAGTACACTACAAATTGGGACACTGTAATGATGGCGTATGTAAGAAAAAAAAATTTAAAAAAATATTTTGTCTTGATCGAGTCTCTTCCTGAGTTAGTTTCTTTCAAATTCTGGTATTCAGACCATAAAACTTTCTATTACATGCGGGGAAATACGTATTCTGGAAAAAAGCTATTTCGTAGAAAACTGCAACACTTACACGATGAAATGGTAGGACAAAATATTTTTCTAATAACCGACGAAAAATTTAATTTTAATTTGCCTGCTTACAGGTTGTGCTTCGATGTCCTTGCCAACCTGTTTACTTATTTATACAACACATGCCATAGGTACACCTACGTACCTTCCACAACGTATAAACAAGCCACAAAGAATTCTCACTACCCACAAATAACTAAAAATACATAAATCTTATTATACTGCCAGTCTACACAATACGAGGATTCAGTCAAGTGGAGATACAAATCCAGTAAAAAGCCAGCATATTAAATGTATGAACGGTATTCACGGAAGAATTTCTATTTCTAACCATTCTACCTCAGTTGCAGGTCGCCTCATTATGAATGTGTAAGATTCTTCGGACGAAAATGAATTGTTTTAGAAAATTGTGAATAGTTTTGACGTTTGGTGATGGTGCGATAATGTATGTGTGATGTGTGCATTTATGTTCCTATGTAGTTTACAGCCTGTTACTATTGTTACACACATCAAAAGGTTCTAGGTATTAACGTTTAGCTAGTTGTAACTAATCTGGTTTTTGGATTAGACTTTTTGTAACTTGGTACTTTTGGTAAATTTTTAAAATGGGATTTGATGTATTATAGCATAGCCAGCCTATACTTATCCCACTCTGCTAGGATGGCCAAGATAGACCTCCTCGGCGTGAGAGGCACTGTAAACCACCACTCAGACTTTGTACGAGTTGGTAGATGTAACATTTCTTTAAATTTTCCTTCACCGTTTTGAGAGCAATGCTGATAAGATAATTTGCTAAAGCGCCTACCTCAAACCGACACCCAACAACTTGCAAGTCGCAGCCGTTAGCACAGACAATCTATTCTGTTAAAATGTAAACGTGAGAACTTAGGTGAAGTGACATAAAAGTGAGCTGTCATTCCATCTAATGCTAAGGATTGGATTGGTACTAATGTTAGCTCACTTTAAGCTTACTTCACCACAGTTATCACGGTGAAATTTTTACAGAATAGCACTACTGGCCCACCAGTGCTCACACCAATTTTCTTCTTTTTGCTGTCCCGTGAAACGGGTCACGTTTCATAGGACAGCAAAAAGAAGAGAATCTATTTAAATATTTTTATTAAAATTACAACCCATTGAAAACGGCTATACCTACTCACATTCTACCTTTAAGATAACTGGAACCTTGTTTGGCAGCCAAGATAAAATTGGACATTTAATTTCTTGCACTAAAAACACGATGTTACAAAAGCAACGTTCTATAAAATTGAAAAGGTTACTTCGGAAAAAAAATTGTGTTGCCCTTTAAAAAAAACTTGACGCTTCAAAGGCATTCTTTAAACAAACAAACTTACTTTAAAAGAATTTGAAAACCCTATAGCTCTCTAAATGTATTTAATTTTACAGGAGAGAAAACAAACGAGACAGACATTGTCAAACGGAGTCTTATTAAAATTCTTTCCTTTTTGGGCCAAAAGAAAACAAGAGGGAAAGATATAATTCTTGAACTTTGGTCTTGCTGCAAATAATTTACGTAATTTTGTAAATAATTGAGGGTCGTTTTGATATCAAGGAAAGGTCTGGTTATCTTGTTATTTGAGTAGGGGGGTCGTTACCTGAAAAATGTTTTTGTTAAAATAACTTTTAGAGGAAAACGGAAAATCAGTGAAATAATCTTCAATTTAGAAAACGGTTTCAATGAACTCAGCCTATCGCAGTCCACTACTGGGTTTTAGGTACCTACACATAAATTTAGTTATCTCCATATCTGTTGCTACCGCTAAGCATCGCTACCGTGTTCCAATTTGAAGGGTTTTTATTTTTCGGATGGGTTATCATCAAATGACGTCTCCCGCTCTAGTGTGGAGCGGCAGGCCGTGTCAGACTTACTAACTAAAACCCACCCGTGTTCGTTCAGTTGTCCATATGCCAGGGCCACGGTAACTCTTTCGAACGAATCTCGCGAACCTGGCAGGATCGGTTCTAGCAGACCCCTTCAACTTTGAAGGGTTATCATTTCCTAATTATAACGAGTTAAAAAAAACATCAGTTCAAGAAGTATTTTTATAGGTGGTTAGGACTACCTATTTTCTTCGACTACCTATTTACGCTTTCTTCCCCTGGAGGTACACACACAACAGAATGCCACCTAATGCGATCCTTACGTACCTACTTATTTTGCAATGTTTACGTTCGTACCACGCACACCGGTTGCGAGTACTACGCACTTTGAGTTTTTTGAAGGACGTCAACAATAAGGTCGCTATATTCTCCTATTAGAGCGTCCCCTCCCGGCATTTCCACTCAGATCTGCCTTGTAAATACTTCAAGACACGAGACGTACGCGATACACTACACAGAGTGTATACAGAAACCTATTTTTAAAGCAGTTTGATGTGATTGTGACGTCACTATAACGAGTCTTTTATCATTGTTACAGAGTCAGCTGTGGGACGAGTACGAGCTCGAGGAAGCCACCTTCGCAGAGTGCAGTATCAACAACGCCAACAACAGCTTTCAGGTACCGAACTACATAATTCTAAATCTACTTACAAACCGTGTGTCCGATGGGTTCCCATCGGCAAAAACGGTGAACTTTCATAGAAATTTTCATTCACTATTCAACCCCTTTTAGAGAACGAATTTTCAAAAATCCTTCCTTAAAACTCGCCTTTGTTTTATAGAAACTTTTGTGTTTGATTTGTTAAAAACATACTTATAAATATGACTTTGATACCTAGAACGCGTTCTTGTGTTTCTTATGAATTTTAAGGAAATCTTTCTTCAAATTAATTCTTATTTCTTAAATTCAATGGAGTACGTAATGTATAGGTAACTTAGTCTTTCCGAAAATAGTCAACACCCTCTTGATCCCTCTATAGTCTTTAAGCATACCTAGATTGTCTAGTATCGTTTGCATAGCTCTTCAACCGTCTCAATTGTATCGGATAGGTTTACTATCCATTACGGGAAGCTAAACATCGGCTCGTATACCTTTGTGAAGTCAATGATCTAAGTGATTTTCTTTCCATCTTGTGAATATATTACGAGGACAAGTCTTGTCGTGGAAATGAATAGCTAGTTAACAATTTTTGAAGTGTAAACTTCTTTAAGCGCTCTTTGCGCCCTTTCTGAACAGTGAACAAAACTGAACCACCACGCTCAGGTTGCTGACGCTGAATCGGATATACTCCCGAGTATATCCGATTCAGCGTCAGCATCCAGTCGGTAATGACGCAAAATCGCACATACTCGAGGCAAAATCGCGTATACTCGACGCAAAATCGCGTATACTCGTCCCTAAATCGCGTACACTCAGCGCTGAAACGCGTATACTCAGCGCTAAATCGCGTATACTCGGCTCTGAATCGCGTATACTTACCGCTGAAGCGTGTATACTCGGCGCTGATGACGCTGAAACGCATATACTCAGCTCCTTTCATAAGTTTTCACTTCTATCGTGTGGTCATAAACACAAATCCTATTTTGTAGGTGGGGTAATAGCCCAGAGTTCGCTCGCTCTTCGGCTTCACCCCTCGTAAATACCCAACCCATTTAATTAACCACAAAAACAAAACTAACATACCATCTAATAAAAAAAAATAGAACGATTACCGGAAGAAAACAAAACAATATCATCAAAATCTTTCATGATTACTTAGCATCTTCTTAACAGCAATAAAACAACACTTAACCCTCCATTGCTTGCCTATTTCAACCCCTGCTTATTCGTGTCACGCACGTAAAACTCAGCGTGACACTCCTTTAAATGGGTCACGGCGTAACACGTCACTAGGCCCCTCTAATAAGGTGTACAAAGAGGTCTTAATAAAAGAACTGTGGGGGAAAGTAATCGGCTATTAACACGCGGGAGGTATGGCGTAAAAGGGGTGTAAGATTTACCGCAGAATAAAGCCACAGGTAATGTGACCGACCTTCATTTAGTAGTTGTATAAAGATTTAGAAAAAAAACTAGCCTAGCTTCTAGACAGCAGCATTTTTCATTTGTTAATAAAGACAATATGACCTCTAATTCTGTAGCCATTCTTTGTGTTTATAGTATGTGCTTACGATTGTTGGCATAATGTGTATACAGGGAGACAGGGATACCGACGCGGAAAAATAATTTAACACATAATTCTGAACTCCGTCCACTGTAATTTTCCGTGGTTTAAAAACTATATATTTGTTGTCCATACATTTTTACCGCCTAGGTACACTTTTTTATGTATTTTTAGGGTTCCGTACCTCAAAAGGAAAACGGAACTTTCATAGGATCACTTTGTTGTCCGTTCGTCTGTCCGTCTGTCTGTCAAGACCCTTAATCTCACGAATGCGTGGAAGTATCGAGTTGAAATAAAAATTATGTACTCGAGACTAAAGTATCTTAAAGCTGTGAAAAAAACAAACTTCTAAGCTTACGTGAAAAAAGGATACGCTGCAAAAAAACGTATAATTCGACACTTTCAAGGGAATCGAAATGTATAGAGTATTTTCCGTTGACCTAGAACTATGAAATTTGGTGAGTAATACCGTCTTATACTACAAGTACCTACAGGGAAAAATCTGAAACTAAACATTTGCAATTTTATCATAAAAACAGGGTCGGATCCCTCGGTGGGCAAGTCCGACTCACACTTGCCCAGTTTTTTTTTTTTGTGTATCTTGTAGTTCACCTTGAAAAGTCGTCACTTCTTAATCGGGCTATGTTGTAGCTGCCTTAAGCCCACTCAAAGCCTCCACCTAAGGAGCCTTTTCTAGGAAGCAGTAAATGTTTTTTTATAAGACAACGAACTTTTCGTCGTATATCAAAACATAAATACAACAGAATTGTAATTTGTATCGAATCAATGGTTACATCTTGCGCAATTATGTCCCGGCCACCCTGTAAATAGGATTAACGATTAGATAATACACAGAAAATAGAACAAATTAAAACTTTTATTTCTATTGTTACCAACTTTTATAAACGTCAGGAAAAATAAAAATAAAAGTTACTTTAAAACTCGTTATTGTTTAAAAAAAGAACTCTTCAAACTTCCTCCAATCAGTTCCGTTACGTCATAAACCCGTCGAAAAACCTTTTTAAAATATAACAACGTGAAACAAAATTCCTCCGGACCACCGTCCAGGAGTTTCACAAACAAACACGAGCTCGGAAGTATACGGATTTTTTGCCGGCCATTATAGCAAACACGCTGACCCGCAACTGAAGGGTTGAATGAGTTTCATCCCGTCGCCTTTACAGCGTGATGAAAAACGAAAAAAGCGCTTTAAGCTTCAATTCTTTCTGTATAACTGGGGTGTTGGATATATGGTACCTAGATTGATATTATACCTATTTTTACATACTATTAGTAAGGTATTGTATTCAGGACATTAAAAGTGGAAAGAAACGAAAATCCAGAATTTTCGTTTCTTTCCGTTCGTTTCGACCGTTCCAGGTTATTTTTTTTAAATGAAAAAATGTAAATCGTTTGTTAGATTTTGCAAAATCAAAATCAGCTTCAATTACAAGGATCATTTGTGAGCTAAGTTTTTTTTCTTTTTAATAAATGAGACCTATTTAAAGAGAGATGAATACTATATTCCAAAACGAAGTGTCTTTGGAAACAAAGCGAGATTACCTAGCCGTTCGCAAAGCAGCCTAAAAATACAACAACCAAGAACAATCTATCAAAGTCTACCCTAAAAACGGCGTAGCCCGAATTACATTTTCAAAGCAACATCCGTTCACATATGCTACGGCCATATTTCCTCGGCTGCCACCTAGCAAACACGCCTTCACTTACTGGGTCACGCTAAACGAAACACGTTGAAAGCGTCACGCGTTTCCGCGCATTAGTCGGTTCGCTTGAATGCGAATGCGAAAAATGAATTATGTTTTTACGAACGCGCTGCCGTCGCAGGGTTAAGTGGTTATATGTGTTGAAAGTAATGTGAGTTCGTGACAACGAGATGTTATTGAAAGTCGATTTGAGATTAGATGTCGAGATGTAAAATGTCGAGGTTTTAATACTGTGATTACTGCTATTGATTGCTTAAGCAGGACGTTATGTTAACTACAAATTAGAATGGACATGCTCCTATATGACTTAGTTAACTCAACTCGCTTAGTTATTTAGTTAATTCAACTCGCTTAGTTATTTAGTTAATTCAACTCGCTTAGTTATGTTAAGATTAGGACTCTTGCAGTGTTATCATCACTGTTGACTACACTGAAGATTTGCATACAACCTTGAGCTCTTTGCTGAAAACTTTGTGATCTCCAGAAAATGCGTCAAAACTTTTGTGATGCCTCTTATTATGATAAGACTAAGGGTTAATATCGGCAAGACAAAGATTTTGACTCCATTTTCAGCAATCCGAACGTTTCTGTTAAGTCGCAAATGAAACGAGAAGAATATAGTTTGGGTCGCATTTATTAAATTGTACGACATATTTAAATCAGCCAAAACTCCACAAAGACGGATCCTCGAAAAACTCCCTCATCTACATATAACCAATTTGACATAATGACATATGCTGCTGACACTTGCTCGAACGTCAGACCAAAAGTGCCAGTGTTTCATCGTGAAATGTAAATTAGACCTGTCTAGGGACTTAACTTGCTACAAATAAGTAATGCTCACGTAAATCAGACAAACGTAAAACATCCACCACCATCCATATATTGAAGAAATAATATTATGTTTTTATTTCAATGTAATTAAAATAAGGTTTGATTTCAATGTAGAGTGTGCTTTTTTAATTGGAAAAATATGGTGTCACTGTTGAAAAAAAAAATGATTAATGAAATATAATTTTCCACACGTACCTACGGCTGTCATAAATGTCATAATACAGAAAAAGTTTAAACCAGTGGTGCGGAAATTTTGACCATAAAATCAACATTGAATTCTGGTAACAGTTACACACTAGTATTTTTTTTCCTGTCTAGCAGATGTGAAATTATACCCTGTTGTTATTTATTATTATTGTGCTAGAGTAGAATTTGAAACCCTATTTCTCAGTAAATTAACGAAATTCTAGAAATTACGTGCTCCCAATCCATGAAATTCTAAGAAATAGCATAAATTCATGAATTTCCATTAACAGACATTCACAACCTCCCAAAAGGTAATTAAAATTCGAAGAAATAGATTAACAGAAAATCTTAACTGTAAATATCAAGCAGATAGTAATATACTGGCCCTAATGTATTAAATGAATGACTCTCTAGGCCATTTCCTAGGAACTTTGAAAGATGTATTGGAGTACTCTAGAGAAACTTCTTCAATGCGAGCTTAGAGGCACGCTATACTTACTCTTAAAAATCAGCCTATATTGTTTTCACTGCTGAGATACAGGCCTCCTCTCTGTGACAGGGAGTGGGTCGTAATCTACCACGAG
Source organism: Aporophyla lueneburgensis (assembly GCA_932294355.1). Classification (NCBI taxonomy): domain Eukaryota; kingdom Metazoa; phylum Arthropoda; class Insecta; order Lepidoptera; family Noctuidae; genus Aporophyla; species Aporophyla lueneburgensis. The sequence continues at coordinate 29,747,783 of OW028737.1, read as the reverse complement.
GGAGCAGTGTGGGTTGGTAAATGACAATTGTATTCGATTTTTTGGTACCAGTACATGCCGGTTTCCTCACTATGTTTTCCTTCACCGTTTTGAGAGGAATGCCGATTAAATTAGTTACACAAAGTAAAGCGCCTGTCTAGTTATAAACCTTTGACCTGCAACTCCTAAGTTTCAGCGGTTTCCACTGGGCCACTACAGCTCTGAATTTTCGAAAACCTTTATTGGAGTTTCTGGCCTTTATTATTTTCCATAGGGATCCACTACACTTTATAATGGGCAACTAGAGTCATCTTTCTGACAGAGTTAAAAAGTGTCTGTAATTGGATATATCTAGGTATTTGTTTAGTTTTCTTATTTTTACAAATGAGTTGTAATAATGATTTGACAGTTTCAGTAATTTATGCGGCCAACCCAAATGTCCTTTCTTTGGTATTGTTCGTCAAATTGTTGAGCTTCTTAAGTTCTATGTTGAGCTGCACGATTTTTTTTTTTTGGTTCGGAAGTCATCAAATGACTTCTCCCTAAACTAAAACCCACCCGTGTTCCATAAGTTGCCCATGTGCCAGGGTCACGGTATCTCTTTCGAACAGTCACGCGACCCTAGCAGGCATCGGTCCTAGCAGACCCCTTCATTCTTGCTGACATCTCTATGAGGCGCGCGTGGAACACTACGCGCCGTCGACCCGAGCTTGGTCCTTATCGGGCGGCGAACTACCCATTGCTCGCCGCCTGCAAGCTCGCGCCTACGGTGGCCGGGAGTCCTCAATCGACTCCCGACGCCCGGGGCGTCTCCTTCTGCGGCGGCTAGGGACGTGAGGGTGCAGAGACTGCCACTCCCTCACGCGCCCCGCCTCCTCCTTTGCGAGCATTACTGCTTCGCAGAAGGAGGTGACGGCTTCCCATGCCCTCTCGCTCCGTACTATGGCTCGCACCAGGGCCGGACGCGACAGAGGTCGCCGCCGCCGATCGCCTCCGCGAGGACACGGCGGTGCTCCACCCAGGCAGGGCACATTTCCACCGTATGCTCCACCGTGTCCTCTAGACGATCCTCACAATGGAAACAACCGGACGTATCCTCCCGCTTTATCCTGAAAAGGGACCCACCGAAGCATCCATGCCCGGTGAGAACCTGCGTCAGGCGGAAGGTGAGGACGCCGTGGCGCCTCTCTATCGACTCCTCAAAGAGGGGACTTACCGCCGCAATTGTGGCGTGCCCAGCGCTGGGTTGCGACAATCGTACCTGCCATGTCGCCATGAGATCACACCGGAGCTCTGTCCGCCATGCCGCGATTTGTCGCGGCAGCGGAGTTTCGCCCCGGCGCTTCGCCTCCTCGCCCCACTCCCACATGTGCACGATTAGTGACAAATGCGGGCACTGACTGGACAAATCAGTGGACCTGGACCATTTCAATCACCAATCTACATGGTCTACACATGATGTGACTAAGATTATGTGGACTGGACTTTTAAAGAGACTGTGACCTCTGAGTTTCTTTCGACCTTTTTTCTCATTGATGTCAGATAAGAAACGCCGACCTCATCTAGTTTTAAAAACATCGTTGCCGTGTAAAAATGTTTGTACAAACCTATTTACAGTAATAAAATCATTTATAATTTGAAATAAATGCCCCGAGTTGGTGTTTTAGTTCGTATTTCAGCTATTTCACTGTAATACACCACTCTCCTAAGTTCAAACGATCCCTAAGTGCGAAAATTCCACAAATGAAGATTTATGGATGGCTACCGCCCGCGTTCGCCAGGTATTGAAATATTTTGCGGTATTTTGAAGGTACGCTGGTATCTAGGCGCAATACCTACCGAGAATATTTCACTTCTCTAAGGCCTTCGTTTCAGATTATTTATTAAAGTTATGTTGACGGGGGGCTACGCTACTCAATCCTCGTGGACAGGGTTTTCCACCTTTTGTAGGGTTCTGTAACCAACAATATTTTCGTCATGTCAGTCTGCCCAACTGTTCAGATGTGATACAGCCCTTTTGACTCGGGAAAATTGGAAACTATTTCTACTCTGTGCACAGCCACTAAATGTTGTAGTGAAACTATGAAAAATATGATTAGGGGTGGTACTCACAATACCTACAAAATACAGGAAACCGTTGAAAAAAAATCTATCCACATAATAGTGATGCAGTTTTGGAGCCCAAAATTAAAGAGATTATAATCTTTCAAAGTGATTTTGCTATTAGATTCAATATTATATTTTTGAGAAATACTTTGACATTCAAACTTGCTTTTGCACCTGCTAAAATAAAGAAGAAATAAATGTATTATACTTGGGACACGCACAAAAAATACAAACTAAAAATAAAACTAAAATTAAATCTATGCACTCTGTAAGAATTTTAATCCTCGGTTGGCCACCGAGAGTTGAAAACTTGTGGTAGTGGAGGTATACTATTTGTAAACAACTAATTTATATATTCAAAGAGCTCATGTTTACAGTTTCGCTGCTCAACAGAATTCCACCCACAGCCACTGCATTTCTAATCTCAAAGTACCTAGTAAGCGTTTCATTTCAAACTGTAATTAAATTCTGCTGACATTTAACACCGCTGTAAATACTTACTACTACATTTAGATACCACGAGAGTATCTATACTTAATATTACAAAGCTGAAGAGTTTGTTTGTTTGATTGAACGCGCTAATCTCAGGAACTACTGGTCCGAATTGAAAAATTATTTTTGCGTTGGGTAGCCTATTTATCGAGGAAGGCTATAGGCTATATAACATTACGCCAAAATAAAGAGGAGCGGAGCAGTAATGAATAATGTTGCTAATACCGGGAAAATCGCACGGGTAGGTGATTCGACGCGAAGGGAAGGGTCGGGGGAACAAGAACTTTAACGCGACGAAGTCGCGGGCAGAAGCTAGTTTCAAACATGTAGCTATTTAATTTCGTTCCCAAACAATAATATCCAATTACAATCAACACAAATACGTATTTGAAAGTAAACATAAGGAAGCAGGACCAATCAGGACCATCCAATCAATTTCGGTTTCTTTTAATGCCTCGTAAAAGTGACATTGTTTCAAAATTAAGGGAAAAATAAATGATCTTTTTTCGTGGTCTTATCATCAAATTGATACTGAAGTGCCAAGAGCCTCTTGGTTTCAAACAAGTGTCAACATTGTAGGGGAAATTTGTAAAGATTTAAGGACCCTGTTTTATAGAATAGGTCTAAACACTATTGGTCATAATCATAAAAAAAAAAACTTATCAAAGGTAAAATTTTATCGATGTTTTTCAAGCTTATAGATTTAAAAAATCCTGCCGGGGTCGCGCGATTGTTCGAAAGAGATACCGTGACCCTGGCACATGGGCAACTGAAGGAACACGGGTGGGTTTTAGTCAGTAAAAGTCTGACGTGCCCTCCCGCTCCGCCCAGAGCGGGAGAAGTCATATGATGATTTCCCATCCAGAAAAAAAAAAAAGATTTTAAATGCTCGATAAGCTTAAAAACATCGATAAAATTCCATATTCATAACCTTTCTATGACTAACTAGCTTCTGCCCGCGACTTCGTCCGCGTCAAATTTTTGCTCCCCTGACCCTTCCCGTCGCATCGATTTGCCTGCTAGTTTTCGTCCATTTTTCGTTGCTGCTCCGCTCCTTTTGAGTTATAGTGAGTCAACCTTAAAAGATAGACATATGCTCTTGCGGATTTTTTTTTTAGAACTTTTTAAGAGGATCAATTTCGTCATACATGATTTTTCCGTTACTTTAACCGTTTACGCAGCGCACGCAATGGAAACTCTCCAAAGGAATAAATTTTACCCGTTTTTGCAACATGTTTCATTGATGCTCCGCTCCTTTTGATTGTAGCGTGATAGTATATAGCCTAAAGCCTTTCTCGATAATTGGGCTACTCAACACAAAAATAATTTTTCAATTCGAATCAGTAGTTCCTGAGATTAGCGCGTTCTATCAAACAAACAAATATACAAACAAACAAACAAACAAATTCTTCAGCTTTATAATATTAGTAAGTATAGATTAGCATAGATATGTCGTTTATAAATCAAAATGTTGCCATTATAATGATGCCATCCAACAAATTGACCAGCACATCGAATCGTCAAATGAGAATATCTGTCTACACAACAATTAATTGTGACCATAGAATATCTATGGTCACAATTATTTGTCGTGCATTGTCTATAGTTTCGACACTTCTAACGAGTAGAAGTCATTGCTATTTTTTGATAATAAATTTTAATTTGTAACTGTTAACAGATTTTTTAGAAAAATGATTATTACTCAGCTGTTTTAAGGAGTCGGCCATTTTGCCCTTAAAGCACTGTTTTTGTATGGTTCTGGCTTTTACAATGTTATTGTTAGTTTATAGAACGTTTAAATGCTTAAAAAGGTCTCATTCACATGTCGTTAGTAATAGTTTTAACTATGAAATTATTATGGTTTGCGTGGAATTCATAAATTATACCCCGGGAACCGACTACCGAGATACAAAAATATTTTACGTGTTAATCTAGGTTATAAAATATCTGCATGCAAATTTTATCAAAATCCATTCAGTAGTTTTTGCGTGAAAGAGTAACACACATCCATACATCCATAATCAGAAACTTTCATAAGTAGTATAGGATTTCACTGTTGGCCAAACACAGCGCATCATACTCGTAGCTACAGAAATACTATTAATATTAGCTTGTCGAGTAACATGAATCCATGACATTGTCCTCTACCGATAAACGGCCAACGCGCCTGAAGTAGTTTTCACTTCAATAAATGTAAAAGCTTTTATTTTTACTACCAAAACTACATGCAATTTTTCAACTCTGTTCTATTCTATTACTGGAAGAAGATCGCCTCTTTGGCATAGGCCTCACAAAGAATATCGGGACATAATATATTTCGAATTAAAGAAAATTAATGTACTGTCTAAGAAAGGTTTACGATTTCTGACTGACCGCGTTGCTCACCCCTTTCGTACCTTGGAACGTTGTTTATAGTACCCATTAAGACTTCATCATCAGTCTACTGACCTTATTCCATTTTATTTGGGGTGCGACGCAACTTGTCTTTTTCTTCCACACTTCTTTATTAGTCGTCATCTCGGTAGTCATCCCCTTTCTACCATAGCATTTTCCACACAGTCGATCCATCGTTTCCTTGCTCTTCTCCTACTGTTATAGCCATCCATATTTTTACTCAAAAGATGTTTATATACTAGTGGACCTGTTAGACCTTCCTCTGCCCGAACCACTGAACTACCCACTGCATCCTATTGTAAATCTTAACCATCCAAAGTCCCACACAAACACAGTCTAAATTTTTTATTAAAAACGGTCTAGCCGTTTGGGAGGAATTCAGTGTCACATACGTACATTTTAATCTTATATATATAAAAATCTTGTGTCACGATGTATGTTGCCAATAAACTCCAAAACTACTGAACTGATTTCAATCAAATTTCACATGTACCCGTATTTTGGTCTAACTTACTGGATAGGATAGTTATCATCTCAATTATTCGCTTATGTCGTGAATGTAAACGAATAAAATGTATCAATTAATTGTTTCTTAAGCAAGTGTTTATTTACCGCCGTCTAAGAGAACTTCATAAAACTAAAAGATGGCGGTGTACGTTGATTCATCAATAAAATTCTTCAATATTGTTTGACATCTAGGTTACAAATACACCCAATAGATGGCGCTGTGTTCTGTTTCTTAGAATATAAATTCTATTACTTTATTTCACGTAATATTTATTTATGTTCACGATATAACCGTATTATTTTAATGGTTTGTTACTGATATTTTTATAATTATACTGCGTATTATGTTACAATATTATTACCATTAATAACAAAAAAAAAATGTACTATTTTTGTTAGAGAATTATTAAAGTCTCGGCGCCAAATTTTAATCAAAGTTTCAAATGCGAACTAGAACGTTCGGGAAATTCAATGTTCAGGTATAAATACTGGCGCCGAGTGTCACCGCAGTACAGGTAACCCAGATCCAGCCAGTCCCTTGCTGTCCCACTACCAGTGATTGCCTAAGCCGAGGTTCGTACCCCCCTCGGGGTAACCCTTAGAGCTTTCGCTTTAGTTTTAAGTATAATAAGCCCCGGCTGGAGGCCTAAAAAGGTAACTTTTTAGAACTCGCCGGGCCACAATCCGTTTAAGTAGTAAGAATCTTTTCAGATTAACTACGAGATGTCCTACAAAAAAAAAAAATCACCGCAGTACAGTTCCTTTTTAAACGAGTGAATTAATACTATCTCCCGGAAAGTGATAGTCTCAGTAAAATCTCAGTGTAAGTCTTAGTACTACTCTCTGCGTCAGTCTCTACGTAAATATACCTGTGCATTTACCAAGTATATAACCTCTGCAAGTATTAATCAGTGCAAAATCATAACTTTATACACATGTAGTATTTTTGCTTGCATTTTATTTTATTTTCTTCATGTATTTTGTAAATAAGTCATTGTTTATAAAGAATAGTTAAAGATAAGAAAAATAAAATCTACATTTAATAAATTATAGTTTGAAAAATCTAAAAAACACGCTTTTGAAACTAACTGAATTGTTGTACAAAAAGCGTGGGGGGTTTGATTTGCATTGCTGTAAATATTTTAACGATAGTTTAGTATACCTGTAGTAATTATAATAAGCACCCTACGCATTTTGTACGACACTATGAATTTTTCAATTGAGTACTCCAGTTTTATTTTCAATTTAGCTAATTCCATTTTACCGGAAGGGTTTTATTTCCTCAGTTGCGATTAGAGAAATAAAATATGGCGGTACGAAGTTCGCCGGGTCAGCTATTAGTATTACATTATATTTTATCAAGTTCTTGAAACATCGTAAGGAAACCGCATGTCCTAGAACCAAAAATTTGAAGACATGTGACATCTACGAACCCGCACTGGCCCACTCCCTGTCACCAGGAGGAGGCCTGTGTCCCAGCAGTGGGAACAATATAGGCTGATTATGATGATCAAGCTCTTCTAAGTGAAGAGACAGTTAAGCTACTGAAGAGTTTGTTGCGTCAGTTTTTCTTCCCAACTTGCCGGGGGACTGTCTTCTTCCCAACTAAAGCACTAGGAAGTGGTGAAGGGCGGGCATTTTGGGAACTGTCTTATGTAATTTTGTCATTCGAAAAGTGCTGACTCCAATCTGCAGTCCAATCTACGGAACAATGAGATCGCTTCGGAAAGCCTATGATGCTCCCAGGAAGCTTCTGCGCTTTTAGGCGAAGCTAGACTGGCTTTGTTAGTCAGAATAAAATAAATATAAAAAAGACCCTCATTCGGGGACCCACCCGAATGAGGGTCTAAGTGCGAAAAAGGGAGTCCCATCATAATCGAAAGGGAGACAAAATCATGTTCAAAGTTTCCGTTACACAGGCACATCTATACTTAATATTATAAAGCTGAAGAGTTTATCGAAGCGCTAATCTCAGGAACGAATGGTCCGAATTGAAAAAATATTTTTGTGTTGGGTAGCCTATTTATCGAGGAAGGCTATATAACATCACGCTACGCTTCAAAAGAAGCGGAGCAGCAAACGAAAAATGGACTAAAACTGGCAGGCGATTTGTTGCGACGGGAAGGAGAGCGAAAATTTGACGCGGACGAAGTCGCGGGCAAAAGCTAGTCATATTATAAAGATTATTCACATCTATTAAGACTTATAGTCCAGGGTCGATAATTTTTAAAACCAAAAAAAATCATAATAGGATGAAACCCATTAGAAAAGGAGGGAAATATGATAAAAATGAAAGGAAAAATAATTTACGGGCGATCTGAGGTTGGGAAGGGGATGGGGGTGAGTTTTTAAGGGTAAAAAACGGTTTTTCTCGATTTCCGGCAAAACTAAAAGTCCTATCGAAAAAAATCAAATGGAAAAGTTGTAGATAATAAAAAGATCTAAAACTTTTGTATTAACACTTTTTTCACATAACCTCAAAATTTATGTGAAAAATTCAAAAAACCAAGTTTTTGGTTTTTTATTTTTATCTTTTACAAAAATTTTTTTTTTTTAACGAAATTTTGTGAAAACTTACCTTTTTATGTCCCAAATACGCTGTAATTTATTTAATTAAAAATATTTATTTTTTCACCTTATTTTGAATTAATATCGAAAAAACACCCTAATTTTCAATCGAAAATTCACCCGTCAAAATATCAGCTTTTTTCAAAAAGTTGGTATGGTTTCTGTTCGTTGAAATCTCTACTTTCCGATGGTGAAAAAAAAATATATGTTACTATGGTAAATCTTCTCAGAAAACGCAAAAATTAAAAAAAAACTTGAGTTTGAAATTTTTTTTTTAATTATTATAAATAATTTTGAGCTATTTATTAAAATTTAGACTTTAATTACTCGAAAAACGTTAGATTACATGTGACGTTGATAACAAAAAAATTGCAAATAAAAATATACTACTATAATTAACAAACAAATAAGTTAATTAAATTAATATTTAATAAGACATCTACAATATTTGGAGAAAGTTGTCTAATTTTCTTTAAATTATATGCGTAGATGCTTATTTATAACTATTTTGAGATAAATTATATATATACCTGAGTAGATATACCTGAGTGACCTACGAAAAATTGTAGCCCATCAAAAGGTATTTCGTGGAGAAGTGGGGAAGGGGCTAGGCGGGTCTGGGTCTTACTACATACATACCTACTATTATATACTATATATTTCGTAGCAGCTGTTACAACCGCTAGCCTAACCAGTATTCGAAATACAGTACAGTATACAACATCGTTTATAAAAATACACGTGCACGCTGAGTTTCTTGAAGATAATTGTGACAAGTTTACTTAAAAAAAACAATAAAACTATCTTAATCTAAATAATTATCTCTTTAATTTTGCACAAACAAATTTAGTTAATCCCATGAAAAAAAATATATTTCAAAATCTATAAAAAATATATTTAAAATCTATAAAAAATATATAAAATATATATCGTAAATATATTTCTAATAAAACAAACTTTTGGCCGATTTTCATATATATTTTATACTTTTTTATAGATTTATAATATATTATTTATACATTTTGACATTGATTTCTTTAATATTTTTTCTTTTTCATGGGAGTTTATTCACGATTAAATAGTGAAGACATTATTAATTCGATTTTGTCTTTTCAGATTATCAGTATGGATGAATCTGTTTGTATCATTTGCAATAAGGCAGATGATTTTTTTTGAATTTTTGCATTTTCTGAGAAGATTTACCATAGTAACATATATTTTTTTTTTATCATCGGAAAGTAGAGATTCCAACGAACATAAACCACACCAACTTTTTGAAAAAAGCTGATATTTTGACGGGTGAATTTTCGATTGAAAATTAGGGTGTTTTTTCGATATTAATTCAAAATAAGGTGAAAAAATAAATATTTATAATTAAATAAATTACAGCGTATTTGGGACATAAAAAGGTAAGTTTTCACAAAATTTCGTTAAAAAAAAAAAAATTTTGTAAAAGATAAAAATAAAAAACCAAAAACTTGGTTTTTTGAATTTTTCACATAAATTTTGAGGTTATGTGAAAAAAGTGTTAATACAAAAGTTTTAGATCTTTTTATTATCTACAACTTTTCCATTTGACTTTTTTCGATAGGACTTTTAGTTTTGCCGGAAATCGAGAAAAACCGTTTTTTACCCTTAAAAACTCACCCCCATCCCCTTCCCAACCTCAGATCGCCCGTAAATTATTTTTCCTTTCATTTTTATCATATTTCCCTCCGTTTCTAATGGGTCTCATTCTATTATAATTTTTTTTCACTTTTCATTATTTTTAAAGGCTTCTACCCTGGTCTATTACTAATGATTGCCAAGCTGTCAAAACATGACCATAGTTAATTAAAAATGCAATGTATTTCTAATGCATTATTGAATAAAAAATATTAGCTTACAGTCCTTCTTCATATAAATTTAGCTGTGATAAATTTCATATTCCTCCGTTTGCGTAAGAAAAAACCCTACAAGTACTCTTTTTCACGAAAATTTCGTGAAAAAGAGTACTTGTAAGGTTTTTTCTTCAGGTATCTATATATACTATATATTAATATCTATATATTAATACGTGAAGCGAAAACTTTGGATCCCTTTTTACGAAAATTGGGCGGACAGAGGAGTATGAAATTTCGCACACTTATAGTTTATACAGAGAAGAAGTGACGAATACTAATATTTTTTTTAAATTATGCGTTAAAATACATTATTTTCAATAGATAAAACGTTATTCATTACCGTGTATCTAATACACACATGCATAGGTATACTTTTGTTTAAGGTCCAAATCAGTTTTTAATATTTTGTGCAATGTTACCAACACCCAGAAATATTTACCCCTAAAGCTTAAATTAAAAACCCCTAAAATTGCCACAGTTACTAAAAAATTCCCCTTAAAAATTATAATGAAAAAAACCAACGAATGTTTAGTAATCATAGACCGGCACACAGTAGTAATATTAGTCTATAGACAAATCATATAAAAGACAAATATTCTCGATATGATCATAGATTTTAAAAATAAAATAGGTTATATATCTATAAAATTTATTTGTTACCTATGGTTATACTTGACATTCAGTAAGACTATAGACACAAAATCAGGCTTACCAACTTAGGGGTTTTCCCAAATTTAGGGGGTAAATAAGAGGATTGGGATTTTTTAGGGGCGTTCCATTTTTAGGGGTATTCGTAGGGATTTTTTGCCATCTTACATTTCTCATTGTGTTTTTGATTACAATAAAAGTATTAGCGACTTCTAGTACGGTTCCTCGATACTAAGAATGCAAACTGAATGATTAACAAATGTCGCGTAATATTTATTACGCGACATTTGTTAATCATTCAATCTATGATCATATCGAGAATATTTTTCTTTTATATGATTTGTCTATAGTGTTACTGAATGTCAAATAATGTCAAATATAACCATATTATTCTTTTATCTATATATTAATACGTGAAGCGAAAACTTTGGATCCCTTTTTACGAAAATTGGGCAGACGGAGGAGTATGAAATTTCGCACACTTATAGTTTATACAGAGAAGAAGTGACGAACGCTAATATTGTTTTAAATTATGCGTTAAAATACATTATTTTCAATAAATAACACGTTACACACACTACTGTTCATTACCGTGTATCTAATCCCATCAAAAACATAAATGTGAAATGAGAGCCAAGTTCAATATTATGATATATGCCTTGGTTGTTGACTTCAACGACAAAAGAAGTGAGATCTAAATGGGTGCCAAGTTCAATGGTCAGTCCTGACTTGGCTAGTTTTCATATAGGAATTATATTATAGCCACAATGAGAAATGTAAGATGGCAAAAGATCCCTAAGAATACCCCTAAAAATGGAACGCCACTAAAAAATCTCAATCCTCTTATTTATCCCCTAAATTTGGGAAAACCCCTAAGTTGGTAAGCCTGATTTTGTGTCTATAGTCTTACTGAATGTCAAGTATAACCATAGGTAATAAATTAATTTTATAGATATATAACCTATTTCATTTTTAAAATCTATGATCATATCGAGAATATTTTTTGTCTTTAATATTATTTGTATTAGCGACGATAGGAATTTAGTTTAGAATATATAAGAAATATTTTTTGTGGTTTTATGGGGAGTGTCAAGTATGGCATTAGTTAGTTCCCCATACAGAACTTAGTGTCGGGTGAAAACTGTAGAGGTTGTATGCCTCACGATTGTACAGGCTGGTCATAGATTGTACAGGTGGTTTTATTTATGACTGTTCCAAGTGTCATAATTATAACCATAATTATGACATTTGGAACCGTCATAATTAATTAAAAGTAATAGGGAAAATTCTATAAAAACAGAACAAATTTCTGTGATAATTCATTCCATATTGTTCCATATCCAACAGTTAAGAAGTATTAAGAAAATAAAGAAGAGATTCCTGAAGAAGTATTCTTTACTCATTACACCTACGTCCTGGTCCTGGCCATCACCATCCCGCCAGCGAACCCTCTCCACAGTAGTACAGCGTCAACAATTTGTCTATAGTGTTACTGAATGTCAAATATAACCATATTATTTTTTATATTTATTATTATCTGAATTTTTTCATTTAATAATGTATTTCTATTCAAATGAAGTACGGTCGAATTTCGACCAATGGGCGATCACTAGTATTTATTATTATATTTTTCTTTTAATAATGTATTTCTATTAAAATGAAGTGCGGTTGAATTTCGACCAATGGGCGATCACTAGTATAATATTATAAAGCTAAAGAATTTGTTTGTCTGTTTGATTGAAAGCGCTAATCTCAGGAACTACTGGTCGGAATTGAAAAAATATATTTGTGTTTAGTAACCCATTTATTGAGTAAGGTTATATAACATCACGCTACGGTTAAAAGGAGCGGAGCAGCAAACGAAAAATGGATGAAAACTGGCAGCCAATTCGATGCGACGGGAAGGGGAGCGAAAATTTGACACGGACGAAGTCGCGGGCAGAAGCTAGTTTATAATAATATGGAAATATAATATGCAGATACTTTTAAAATTATAAGTGTATAATATTATCTGAACAAAGCCTAGCTACGCTTCTTTTTTGTAATGTTCCGAAATAATTAAGGGCTGTTATTTTTTTGGCATTTCGTGTTCTTTCTTTGATGTTGTAAAAGATAATTAACTACGGTATTACAATACTTTGTTATAATTTAACATCATGTTATTTAACAAAAGGAAAATGTTTTGTTTCGGTACGTAACGGAAAATTTTCAAGAACTCTTACTGTAGGTACCTTTGGCTAATGTGCACTCAGTCAGTGAAACTGGTTATCGTTAAGCAAATAGGCAATTTCTGCCATACAACTGTCAAATAATTATATTAGTGTTTTGAATTTACTGACAATTTACATAACAATTGGTAGTCAATTAGACTAGACTTGACATTTATTTTGATAATATAGATTATACATCATAGATGTTACGTATGATACTTTAAAGTTCAACCATAATTCAACATTCGGCATGCAAACATTTGCATTAAGGCTTCTTCAGACAGGCGCGATGCGGCGGCGCACAGTGGAACGAATGTATGGGAGCGGTTGGACGTAGACATGTCCGAAAAAAAAGAGTAAAATTATGCCAAACTAATGATGCCATCTTATTCGATTACTTAATGCCTTCATAACTTGTGGTGATGAATTTCTTCATAACTCCCATATTTCGGGAGTAATTTGAGAAAATGTGAAATTTTACTATGAAAATGAGTGTATCGAGCTCTCTCCCTCCTGATTCCGGGCTTGTTTCAAGTAGCGGTCTCTAATATCATAATGCTAATACTAAGAGCTATATTTAATACTAAGACACATAGTGCGCCAAATGTGCACTTTCTGGGATAAAGAGCGATGTTTATTTTATAACACAATTTTTTTATTTTTTGTTTATTTTGTTGATTAAAACCGTTTTTCTAAAGGTTTACCTTATTACAATAACATTTCTGAGCAGCTAATTAGAGAAGATATAAGCTAATTAAGATATATAATTAGGGACTTAAGGTTTACATATAAAACTGATGCACTAATGATTACTGATAAGAACATTGCTATTATTTAATTACTAAATGGCTCTTAATACACTAATTTAGCATGCATCATTTACTAATTATCACAATAACTAATTACCTTGCAATATTTAACAAAGGATACCTGGGATACCTGGATTTTATATAAATAGGTCACTATTAGTAACTTTAAAATCAGTGTTGATTTACACCTCGTTGTATCCAAGCTAATCTCGCAATGTATTTTCCAAATTTTAATACAAATCTTGATATTCACGTTGCTTTATGCGCACGCGCACATAAAGATTTACGCGACTTTAACTATTTGTTCAGTGTTTTAAAAGATAACAGTTGTGTTCAGTTATGTGAAAGTGCTGAAACAAGTTTAAAAGACTGGTGTCGTCGATTTTGCTACCGCATTTATGCAAAATGGACACAGTCTGGAAGAAGCACAGATAAGTTTCGGAAGAAACATGAGATTTGGCTACAGGCTGCAATTCAATGGCCGGAATTACAGAATGAAAATATGGAACCTTCTACAGAAAATATAAGTGACGTCATCGAGCCCATAATTTCTCCTGCTAAATCTGATGCTTCAACTTGTACACATCCTAGTCCTCGTAAATCTTTTGAGGACCTTAGTAACCGGCAAAAAAGAAGACGCACTGAAGATAGTCTTTCATGCAGCAGTAGCAGCGCTGAAATTATGTTTTCGGCCGAAAGGGCGCTTCAAAAGGCAGGACAAAGCGATACAGCTTATGTTATGAAATACTTGACGGAGAATCCAGAAGAGGCCTCAAAAATCAAAGCCTTCATTGAAGGTAAATCAATTCAGGTACGGGAAATATCCCCTTTGAAGGCATTGGCTCTTTATGTATCGATGAACTTATCGAAATGGCGCTATAACACTCTTCGGGATTTCAACACTCAAGAAGGAGCTCTTCAATACCCGAGTTACTACATGTTGGTTAAAGAAAAAATTAAGTGCTATCCGGCCAAAGAAGATCTCACAGTTACAGAGAGCTCTGCAAAAATCAAATTACAAGCCTTGATGGATTTAACCTCAAGAAGACTTATTAGGTCGTTAGAAACCCCTGTTGATCCCAATCAACAGCTCGTATTGACCAGCAAATGGGGTTTTGACGGATCATCTAGCCAAAGCATTTATCATCAAAGGACGAGTGAAGATGAGCAAATCGATCTTGCTAGTAATTTTATGATTAGTCTTGTACCACTGCGGCTCGTCTCAAAAGGTGTAACAATTTGGGAAAACGAGCGACCATCTTCCACTTCATTTTGCCGGCCTATATTGTTTAAGTTTATAAAGGAAACCAAAGAAAATGTGCAGAGAGAGATGGCTGAAATCGAAGCAGAGATTGAAGCCTTAACTCCATCCACCATCACTGATGGAATTAGTGTCAAACACCAACTGCTGTTGACAATGATTGATGGTAAAATTCATTCCATTATATCCAATACAGCAGCTTCAGTGTGTGACATATGCAAGGCTTGTCCTAAAGAAATGTATAATTTAGAGTTAATCAAAGATAAACACGCAAACGAGGACATGTATAAATATAGCTTAAGCACCCTTCACGCTTGGATTCGCTCCATGGAATGCTTATTACACATTTCCTACAAATTAGACATAAAACCATGGCAAGTAAGGGGTGATATAGCAAAAAGGCAAGTTGATGACAGGAAGAAAAGAGTTCAAGAGGCTGTAAGAAGAGAAACGGGCTTACTTCTCGATGTTGTGAAACAAGGCAGTGGATCCACCAACAATGGCAACTCGGCAAGGAGATTTTTTGAAAACTACACTAAATCTGCTGAACTGACCGGAATAGATGCTATGCTTTTAAGAAAAATCTGTGTGATCTTGCAGTGTATTTCATCAGGAGAGAAGATCAACGTAACTAAATTCCGAGAGTTCTGCTTTGATACTGCTAAGCTTTACGTGGAGTTATACCCATGGTATTATATGCCTTCTTCACTTCATAAAATTTTAATGCATGGGCCAGACATAGTTCAGAACATGTCAATTGTGCCCATTGGTTTTCTATCCGAAGAGGCATCTGAGGCTAGAAATAAAGATTTTAGAAAATATAGAGAGGGGCATTCTCGAAAGCATAGCAGTATCTCATGCAATGAAGATATTATGCACAATCTTTTACTGTCTTCTGATCCACTTGTTACAAGTATCCGTCCAAAAGGAAATAAGTTTGTAAAAAAATCTTCTTTTAAGGAATTTTATGAGCTTACGGATTCTGAGAAAAGTGATATCGAATTTGTTAACATAAATGATTTAGCGGACATCGATTCTGAATTTGAATTAATTGATGATGATGATGATGACGAAGATAATTAAATGATGTTATTGTTTTAAAATGTGTAACTTAGTAAATTAGAGCTTACATCTTAATTATTTATTGTACTTTTAATGAAACTAGGTAATTTATTATCAACTTACTTAAAAGTCATACTCTCATCAGTTCTTGTGAATATTTTTGTTAATATATATTTCTGTATATATATAATATATTTATAGACCTCTTAATAAGTCTGTCTGCGGTTTAAAGTAAATACAAATGGGGAAAAAACGTTTTTTTTTTTAAATTTTCATTTCCTTTTATCCCAGAAAGTGCACATTTGGCGCACTATGTGTCTTAGTATTAAATATAGCTCTTAGTAATAGCATTACGATATTAGAGACCGCTACTTGAAACAAGCCCGGAATCAGGAGGGAGAGAGCTCGATACACTCATTTTCATAGTAAAATTTCACATTTTCTCAAATTACTCCCGAAATATGGGAGTTATGAAGAAATTCATCACCACAATTTATGAAGGCATTAAGTAATCGAATAAGATGGCATCATTAGTTTGTCATAATTTTACTCTTATTTTTCGGACATGTCTACGTCCAACCGCTCCCATACATTCGTTCCACTGTGCGGCGCGGCGCAACATTTTGTAGAACCATCTCCATGAAGTTTTTATAGAAATTGTTCTACGACAGTCGCATCGCGCCTCTTTGTGGGAGTCTTTAACGTTCAGAGCAATACAGGTTTTTTTTCTCGGATAAAAACTCAGTCACACTGTAGTACGCTTCTTCTATTAAACTATGTACCCATATGTAGTCTACTCACAAGCAGGAATATTTTCAAATCTTTCCCACCATTTGATAATTTATTGTAAATAATTGGGGCCCTATATATACCACTACTACTGCCACTTCTGTGCACCAAAGTAGTTTGACACATTTTTTTTTTTTTGTTTTTTTGTATTGACATCTCTTAGGTCAACCTATGAGGTTATCGGCTACTTAACCGCACTTGCTTGTGGCTATCTTAATAAATTAAGGCCCAGCCAGGGCTTATAAACTTAAAACTATAGCGACTACTCGCTTAGGGCACCTCCTGTGGGGTACGACCCTCGGCTTAGGGTATCGTTGGTAAAGGGCAGCAGGGGACAGGCTAGATCGGAATGAACACGTTAATTTACTATTGTCACGTCTACTTCTTGGGTACACAGACGTTAGGTAGACGTTAGGTAGACGTTCAATACGACTTAGATTTTGCTTAAACACGAAGAAGTGTCAAGAGAATGTGTGTGTGTGGATGTAAAGGTATTTGAGAGTGTGTGTATGTGAACGTGTGCGTGTTTGTGGTGTGTGATTGCTTTTCTGGCTAACAATTACCATCCCTGACATCACAAGGCTATATCTAGCCTACGTTATATCAATAGATGGCCAGTAGCATCGACCAGCAAGCCGCCTGGTAAGCATCACTATGGAAATTGGTTCTTTGAGCGTTTGATTCGCTCCTTTGATAGTACGGACCCTTGCATTAATGGGTTAACACCTTTTCTAAGCTATTTACGTGCGACAAGGAGTTACATTAATAGTGCAAGCGTAATCAGCTTACAATGTTCCCACTGCTGGGACTCAGGCTTGCTCTCTTTGAAAGGTTGTAATTCGCCAAGCGGGCCCGGTGCGGGTTGGTACATTACATATGTCTTCTAATTTTTGGTTCTGCCGGTTTCCCCACAATTAATTCTTTCACCGTTCTTGAGAGCAGTGGTGATGAAATTATTTACACAAAGTATAGCGCCTGGGTTCAAATCTTCGACCTGATGGTCGAATCAGCCTATAATGTTCCCACTGTTGAGACACAGACCTCCTCTCGGTGAGAGGGAGTGGGCCATAATCCACCACACGGGCCCAGTGCGAGTTGGTAAATGATCACATGTCTTTAAATTTTTGGGTTCTAAGACGTACCAATTTGGTTATGAAATAATTTACACAAAGTAAAGCGCCTGCTTGGGTTTGAACTCACGACCTACTACTCATAAGTCACGGCCGTTACCACTTGGCCACCACTTCTAGAAGCCATTGCACTAATGCAAGTGCTTGAATATTTATTCCATGAAGAACGGCTACGCTGACGATCATTGTAACTATGATTTCATCAGCACAATACAGAGTGGCAGTATCATCGATGATTCGACGAACAATTATTTATTTTTAAAAGAGTAACCGTGTAGTTTTTTGCCGGCTCTTCTCCATAGGAATCGACCATTTGGAACCGTGCTCCTAGCTTTTAATGTTTCATATAAGTGCCCATATTTATGTGAAATAAAATATTTTGATTTAATAAATTAATTACTTTTGAGAAAACACTTTAAATCACTGTAATGAAACCTTTTCAAATATATGAATAATATTTAGCAGAGAGCTTAATTTTGTATTACGCAGCAGGTGTCAAGCTCTACTCGAGGCTACAGTGAAACAAATGCCTGTGAAAGCGAGGTAAAGTCTTGTAGAGTTCTCGTTAACAAGTTGTTTTCTCAAGAGCGCTTTCCGTCGTCGGAATCTAGAGCGACGACTAAATAGAGCTTTAAATAGTGAGGATGTGCCATTTTGTGCACTTTTGTGGCGTAGTATCATGGGTATAGAAATGCATGTATCATAAAAACTTTTTAACAAAAAATTAAACCGCCGAAAAACTGAAAAGCATAAAATAATAAACCTTAAAATTATGAGTCGGCGCTTTGAGTGTTCCTTGTTCATTGATTTTTCTGCGCCGACTCAAAATTTTAAGGTTTATTATTTTATGCTTTTCAGTTTTTCGGCGGTTTAATTTTTTGTTAAAAAGTTTTTAATTTATGATTTTTTGTGGCTTTAATGTACTAATAATACTTGGCAAGGTATACCCTATCCAACAATAAATTTATTATATAGAATTATCAAAATCGGACTACTCTGTACAAAGTAATGCGTGTTTATACGTTACAATCAGTGAGTGAACAATCAATCATCCCCTGTTTTCCAACCCTTAGGGTTCGATTTTGTTTTCCAAATTTATATGGGACCACCTTGGGAGTATACCCTTTCCAATAGAAGAAGAATTGTCACATTCGGACCACTATGTAAAAAGTTGTGAGTGTCAGTGAGTGAACAATCAATCATCCCCTGTTTTCCAACCCTTAGGGTTCGATTTTGTTTTCCAAATTTATATGGGACCACCTTGGGAGTATACCCTTTCCAATAGAAGAAGAATTGTCACAATCGGACCACTATGTAAAAAGTTGTGAGTGTCAGTGAGTGAACAATCAATCATCCCCTGTTTTCCAACCCTTAGGGTTCGATTTTGTTTTCCAAATTTATATGGGACCACCTTGGAAGTATACCCTTTCCAATAGAAGAAGAATTGTCACATTCGGACCACTATGTAAAAAGTTGTGAGTGTCAGTGAGTGAACAATCAATCATCCCCTGTTTTCCAACCCTTAGGGTTCGATTTTGTTTTCCAAATTTATATGAGACCACCTTGGAAGTATACCCTTTCCAATAGAAGAAGAATTGTCACAATCCAACCACTATGTAACAAGTTATGCGTGCTTATACGTTACAATCAGTGAGTGAACAATCAATCATCCCCTGTTTTCCAACCCTTAGGGTTCGATTTTGTTTTCCAAATTTATATGGGACCACCTTAGGAGTATACCCTTTCCAATAGAAGAAGAATTGTCACATTCGGACCACTATGTAAAAAGTTATGCGTGATCATACATAAAAAAAAAATAAAAAAAATAATATACGCGTCGAATTGAGAACCTCCTCCGTTTTTTTTCGTCGGTTGAAAAGACAGTTTCTAGTAAAAGTCAGTATTAAAATTGTGAGAAAGACAGTACATCAATAGTAGGTAACTGTTGGCTTTATATCTATATATTAATACGTGAAGCGAAAACTTTGGATCCCTTTTTACGAAAATTGGGCGGACGGAGGAATATGAAATTTTGCACACTTATATTTTATACAGAGAAGAAGTGACGAATGCTAATATTTTTTTAAAATTATGCGTAAAAATACATTATTTTCAATAAATAACACGTTTTACACATACTATTCATTACCGTGTATGTAATACACACATGCATAGATATTCTTTTGTTTATGGTCCAATTGAGAACATTTGTCTTTAACATTTTGTGTCTATAGTCTTACTGAATGTCAAGTATAACCATAGGTAATATTAATTTTATAGATATAGCTATAACCTATTTCATTTTTAAAATCTATGATCATATCGAGAATATTTGTCTTTAAAATTATTTGTATTAGCGACGATAGGAATTTAGTTTAGAAAAATATTTTTATAAAAAAAAATATTTTTTTGTGGTTTTATGGGGAGTGTCAAGTATGGCATTAGTAGTTTCCCGTACAAAACTTAGTGTCGTGTGCAAACTGTAGAGGTTGTATGCCTCACGATTGTACATGCTGGTCATAGATTGTACAGGCTGGTTATAATTGGACGAAGTTATGCAAAAAGGATCCAATCCACATTCAGTTAATTTTGAATTATTGACGTTGTAAGTTTAAGAGGTATTTTTTTCATTACTTAAAAAAAATTGTCTGTGGAATATTAACACGTTTTTTATTAGTAATGGTATATTAACATATTCTGGTACAAATACTAGTTAAGAACCAAAAAGTTGAAATAGTTTATACTGAAAAAAAAAATAAGAAGCGCCTTACCGGTTTTAAAAATTAAAGTACACGAAAAATAAAGCTATTTTTAGCTAGGTTGTTTTTACTGACTCGTAGTATGTATAACTAGCTTCTGCCCGCGACTTCGCCGCGTCAAATTTTTGCTCCACTAACCCTTCCCGTCGCATCGATTTGCCTGCTAGTTTTCGTCCATTTTTCGTTGCTGCTCGCTCCTTTTGAGTTATAGTGAGTCAACCTTAAAAGATAGACATATGCTCTCGCGGACTTTTTTTTAGAACTTTTTAAAAGAAACAATTCCGTCATACATGATTTTCGCGTTACTTTAACCGTTTACGCAGCGCACGCAACGGAAACTCTCAAAAGGAATAAATTTTCCCCGTTTTTGCAACATTTTTCATTACTGCTCCGCTCCTCTTAGTTGTAGCGTAATGTTACATAGCCTATAGCCTCCCTCGATAAATAAGCTACTCAACACAAAAAGAATTTTTCAATTCGAATCAGTAGTTCCTGAGATTAGCGCGTTCAATCAAACAAACAAACAAACTCTTCAGCTTTATAATATTATAAGTATATAAGTATATAAGTATAGATTTGGATCAGTTTGGTGTACTTAACTCATTTTTGACCAAGTTGTGGGTTGGATCCTTTTTGCATAACTACGTCCAATTATGACATTTTGAACTGTCATAATTAATTAAAAATAATAGGGAAAATTCTACAAAAACAGAGCTTTCTGTGACAATTCATTCCATATACAGCAGTTAAGAAGTATTAAGAAAATAAAGAAGAGAGTCCTGAAGAAGTATTCTTTACTCATTACACCTGCGTCCTGGTCCTGGCCATCACCATCCCGCCAGCGAACCCTCTCCACAGTAGTACAGCGTCAACAATTTGTCTATAGTGATACTGAATGTCAAATATAACCATATTATTTTTTTATATTTATTATTATATTTTTTTTTCATATAATAATGTATTTCTATTCAAATGAAGTACGGTCGAATTTCGACCAATGGGCGATCACTAGTCTATATATTAATACGTGAAGCGAAAACTTTGGATCCCTTTTTACGAAAATTGGGCGGACGGAGGAGTATGAAATTTCGCACACTTATAGTTTATACAAAGAAGAAGTGACGAATGCTAATTTTTTTTTTAATTATGCGTAAAAGTACATTATTTTTTATAAATAACACGTTACACACAATACTATTCATTACCGTGTATTTAATACACACATACATAGATATTCTTTTATTTATGGTCCAGATCGGTGGTCCAATCGAGAACATCTGTCTTTAATATTTTGTGTCTATAATCTTACTGAATCTCAAGTATAACCATAGGTAATAAATTAATTTTATAGATATATAACCTATTTCGTTTTTAAAATCTATGATCATATCGAGAATATTTGTTAATATTATTTGTCTATAGTGTTACTGAATGTCAAATATAACCATATTATTTTTTTATATTTATTATTATATATATTTTTTCATTTAAATAATGTATTTCTATTCAAATGAAGTACGGTCGAATTTCGACCAATGGGCGATTACTAGTATTAATAATTTGACAAATGATAATAGATCCCAGATCGAATTTCGGTCATGGGGACCAATCTCAGCGGAAACCAGCCTTTTATACGGGAGATATTATAGTGCACAAGCATGTGTGCAGACACAAGGGCACTCACTCTTCCTTGACTCTCATAGTCTGATGGGACAACAATCTGACACGACCGGAGAGAGATCAGGCGCAAGACCAACGGCTTAACCTGATTCCGACGTATCATACCGCTGATTTCCAAACTTCGGGCCGTTACTAAAACATTTTTATTGGAAAAACCCAATAAAACTGACTCATACCTACATTAACTCAGCCCCTAATACACGGGGCTTAAACATAACTGACGAAATTTAGGTGAGCTATAGCATGTACTATTCTTATACTTATGTTACCAATTTACCTAAAACTATTTAACTCAAATCTAGAAAAAACAACTAAAACGACTACATCCATAGATTCAATGAAACTTTTAACAATAACCAACCAAAACACATGTTTCCGTTTGATTCCTAAATAAGAATCCAAGAAATACCTTCCTACAAACGATAATGAAGCACAGACAGTACCTACATACAAGACACAAGAAATGAACCAGATATTATTAATTTGTCTGCTTCTTGTTCATCTCAACTGTTGTTACTTCTTATATTAAAGGAAAATACGGATTGAAGGTACAAATATATTTACATGAGATGCTGGAGAATTAATTAAGAAACATACTTGCTCTCTCGCTAATGAAGCAGAAGGAGTGTGTTAGGATAACCCCCCACCCACGGGAATAAGGCAAATGTTTATGCATGTATACATTTCTGTTTCATTATTTTCCATCAAAGACAATCACAACTTTTCCTAAACCTCGCTCACATAGTTCTAAGTATGATTTCTATGAAGAACAAATATTATAATGACATATGGATAGTAGTTCGGTTTGATATGCATTAAAAATGTGTCTGTAAACAACACACTATCTCTTAGTAGACGAAGATATTAACTAGTTTGACTCTAGTCATGACTAGACAAAAGCTAGTCCGATACTACTCCAACACTAGTTCGACACTAGTCCGATACTAGTCAACTCTAGTTCGACACTAGTCGTGATAGAATCAAGTTCTTTTAATTTAACAGACAACTGTGCTGAGGGGAGTTTGTTGCGCCATTTCTTCTTCCCAGCTAAATTACTAGGAAGTGGTGAGAGACGGGCGTTTTGTCTTATGTAGTTTTGACGTTCAAAAAGTACTCACTCTCAGCCTTGTTTGAATAAATTACTTTTGATTTTGATAAGTCTAAAACGACTCCGACACGAGTCGTGGCTAGTCTAAAACTAATCAAGTGATTAGTCAAAAACTAGTCAGACACTAATCCAATACTAGATCAACACTAGTCGTGATTAGTCAAAAATGTATCCGACACGAGTCATGGCTAGTTTAAAACTGGTCTGATTCTAGTCGTGACTTATCAAAAACTAGTCCAACTGTAATTCGACACTTGTGTAACACTAATTGTAACTAGCCCGACACCAGCCCTACAAATATCACTTCTTTGTTTATCTCTGTTTAAAGACGGCACGTCATAAAACATGGCCGCAATGCGACTACAAAGTGTTAAAGACATTTATCCATCACTTTGAGCTCTAACTACTCAGTTTAGACGTTCCATAGCGTGCCACTATCGAGTAAAACTTCCTTGCCATTAGCACACACATTCACAAAGTCTTTAAGCACCGGTACTTACACTCATTCACTGTTCATTGCCTGCTCAGTATTGTGAAACATATTGGTTTTACATACAAAGCGAGCGATAAGGTCGCCAGTTAGCAGAACATCACTCGTCTCAAAGGACTAATAGAATTTAGTGGTCCTTTTTGCTTTTACGGGTACAGTCCGCTAGGGAATTTTCCTTTCGGTTATTTGCATGTTTGGTTGCTGTACTAAGTTGGAATTTGGACATAAAACAAATAAATAACATAATATAACATCACGCCTTGTTTCTCCAACGGGTTGAATTGAGGTGTACCTATAGTACACCTATATTTCGCCAGTTATTTTGAAGTCCCATGTAATAGCAGGCAAGCCTATTGTCATCAACCAGGCACAAATCCAGGATCCATGGTACTATCGAGAAATTCAAGATTTAAAAAAAACCAACAACTGTTTGCTAATCCGGAAATCGAACCTACGACCTCATGCTCAGCAGTAGTGCTTACGACCACTAGACTAATGAGGCAATCAATTAAATAACCTGAGAAAATGCAAATCATCCGTTGTTTTACAAAACATACTGTTTTAGATCTTCTTATCAATTTCCATTTGTGTTTTGCTTATTTGAATCTAAACTAACAAACTTTCATTGCTGTACACGCGACTACAGGGCCTACAGGTCAAGCTACACATTTCAAGTTTTAGTTCACCTCGCATTGTATAGGCTTTTCGTATAATGAGATGTCAGCTTATACTGGTAGAGTATAGCTTGATGTCTGGCCGTGCGTATCACCATAAACAAATATTGCGATTGAACAAACTCTATTCCCAAAACTGCCCAAAACAAACCGTACAAACAAAAGCCAACATTCAAAATATAATATTAAAAGCCAGTTGTCCAACAGATTCAGTATTCATTCTGTTTGCAGTCTGTTGCAGATTCATAAAGAGATAGCGTCGCTGCGGGGCCCGCAGCATCATAACGTGTGACAGTTACTCCCTGTGCCCGCATTAAATACAAAATTTTAAACTGTATTGCCTGACCTTGACTATACAAGGTGTAGTAGAATAAACGCAAGACGAAAAAAGATTTTGAACGTTTTTAATTTAGTTCAAAATTTAGTTGCAGTCTCATATCGGCGGCAGTCAAATGTCAAAAATGTATGGGAACTCAAGGTATTTTTGAAAGATTGAGATTGAGATTAGGCTGTATAGTTAGTTCCTTATTAACTAATCGATTTCATTAACATTTATAACGGGTATTTTTTTTTCTAAAAACATGCAGCGCCATACTTCCCGCCGATTGAGTCAAAGAAAATTTAATCTTATTTCAAGACAGTAAGACTCAGTTTTAAATGCATGGTGATGAATGCTGGTGATGGTGAGTTTAAGTAAGAACAAAATTCTTGGCATATTCTTTTTACCATAGTTATCAACAACGCCATAAGAACCGGAAGCTGTATCTGAGTTTTTTCAGATATTCACAATTAATTCATGGATTTTTCCGACCAGGAGAAATCAGTCAATTTTGCGTCCCCAAGTTCTTTTAAGGAACACCGGGACGAAGAACCAAAAAAAGGGACAATTCTGTTCAAAACGGGACCTATGGTCACTTTACATACCGCACTGATGCGTCATGTAAGTTTACACTCCGTACCGTACCGGATGAACTCGTTTGGCGTACAATAATATTATTGTTTTGGTCCTTTGAAACGAACAACACGTGGTGCGGTTTTAAAATAAAACCACTAACATAACAGTATAGTACTGACATGATTTATTTCGTTTCGTGTGTTGTTCCTGGTGTTAATTATTTAATTTGGGGAAACAGTTTGGTTTATCTCCATTTTGTTTATTGCTTTGTTTTGTGGAATGATTTGGATTTTGTTTTGCTATGGGAGTCTGACATAAAACAATAATTCTGCGTAGCTTTTTACCTAACTTCATGTTGCGGTTGGTTTCTTGTCTGACCGAGTGCAGCTGCATACCAGTATTATACATGGAGTGACTGCCTATCTGATCTCCCAGTCACTACGATACCCCTTGATAAGTCTCAGTGCGTCGAAAAAACATAGTATTACATTTTTATTAGATTCAGTACGCGAAAATAATTCTCCGCGATTTTATTACGCCCGAGGGAAAGTGGGTGAAATGCTTTGATACAGTTTCCGCATGCGATGAAATTACGGAGAATAGAATATTTAAATGCCTACATTTTGATGATCCGGCGGGCAAATTGAGGTTGAGTGAATTATAATTAATTAATTAATCATTCGAATTTCAAAGCTCGAATTAATGTTTCATTGAATTTAGATATTAATGTGATGGAAACAGCTGGTCGGGGTTAAGATTTGTAATCGGAATGGCACGTGCCTGTCTATGCTAAGAGCGATGATTTCAAATAAACGGTTTTTAGGATTGTATTAAGAATATTTCTAGTATTTCTATGGAATAGTCAACTTATCTAAAACAAAGATAGAAATAGGTTCAAAATTTAAATAATCGATTGCCTAATTGATCCTATTGATAACGATGATTTAATCTATATATTAATACGTGAAGCAAAAACTTTGGATCCCTTTTTACGAAAATTGGGCGGATGGAGGAGTATGAAATTTCGCACACTTATAGTTTATACAGAGAAGAAGTGACGAATGCTAATATTTTTTTTAAATTATGCGTTAAAATACATTATTTTCAATAAATAACACGTTACGCACACTACTGTTCATTACCGTGTATCTAATACACACATGCACAGATATTCTTTTGTTTATGGTCCAAATCTGTCTTCATTATTTTGTGCAATGTTACCAACACCCAGAAATATTTACCCCTAAAGCTTAAGTTAAAAATCCCTAAAATTGCCACAGTAACTAAAAAAATCCGCTAAAAAATTATAATGAAAATAACCAACGAAGGTTCAGTAATCATAGACCCGGCACACAGTAGTAATATTTGTCTATATAAGGTGTATCTTTTCATACACGAAATATTTTAAGAGGTACACCTGTAGGTGGTAAAGAAGCTACAGCAACGAATTTATTTTTTTCTAAATGAATTTTTTTCAAAATTTAATATTATAAATTATTTGACGCACATAAGAAATACTGGCTCCTTCTTATTTTTTACGGCCTGAGACACCGCGGCCATGCTCGTGCCGTCCGGTCACCGCCCTCGCAACATCATGCGGGCCATTCATAGAATTTGGAGTAAAGGTTTTATGCAAATTCAAAAACGCTTAGATAAACATTTTCTTTTTGCTTCTACAGCTTCTTTACCACCTACACGTGTACCTCTTAAAATATTTCGTGTATGAATAGATACACCTTATATTTATTACGCGACATTTGTTAATCATTCACTCTGCATTCTTAGTATCGAGGAACCGTACTAGAAGTCGCTAATACTTTTATTGTAATCAAAAACACAATGAGAAATGTAAGATGGCAAAAAACCCTAAGAATACCCCTAAAAATGGAACGCCCCTAAAAATCTCAATCCTCTTGTTTACCCCCTAAATTTGGGAAAAGCCCTAAGTTGGTAAGCCTGATTTTGTGTCTATAGTCTTACTGAATGTCAAGTATAACCATAGGTAATAAATTAATTTTATAGATATATAACCTATTTAATTTTTAAAATCTATGATCATATCGAGAATATTTGTCTTTAATATTATTTGTATTAGCGACGATAGGAATTTAGGTTTAGATTTATTAGAAATATTTTTTGTTGTTTTATGGGGAGTGTCAAGTATGGCATTAGTAAGTTTCCCATACAAAACTTAGTGTCGTGTGCAAACTGTAGAGGTCGTATGCCTCACGTTTGTACAGGTTGGTCATAGATTGTACAGGCTGGTTATAATTATGACATTTTGAACTGTCATAATCAATTAAAAATAATAGGGAAAATTCTATAAAAACAGAGCAAATTTCTGTGATAATTCATTCCATATTGTTCCATATCCAGCAGTTAAGAAGTATTAACCTCTAAGTCCCTGAGATACCACATTTGGTATAGACATAATGGTTTTTTAATTGTGTCTGTAATTACGGTAATTGACTGGTTAAGAAAATAAAAAAGAGAGTCCTGAAGAAGTATTCTTTACTCATTACACCTACGTCCTGGTCCTGGCCATCACCATCCCGCCAGTGAACCCTCTCCACAGTAGTACAGCGTCAACAATTTGTCTATAGTGTTACTGAATGTCAAATATAACCAAATTATTTTTTATATTTATTATTATCTATATTTTTTCATTTAACCAGTCAATTACCGTAATTACAGACACAATTAAAAAACCATTATGTCTATACCAAATGTGGTATCTCAGGGACTTAGAGGTTAATAATGTATTTCTATTCAAATGAAGTACGGTCGAATTTCGACCAATGGGCGATCACTAGTTATTATAATTATGTAAAGCCATATTTGTTACCCAGAGCAGTGGTGGCCCAGTGGTAATGGCTGCGACTTAACAGTGCTTTACTTTGTGTAAATTATTTCATCACCACCTGCTCTCAAAATGGTGAACGAAAACATCCTGAGGAAACCGGCATGTCCTAGAACAAAAAATTCGAAGACATGTCACATCTACCAACCCGCACTGCACCCGCGTGTGGTTTATGGCCCACTCCCTCTCACCGAGAGGAGGCCTTTGTCCCAGCAGTGGGAGGATTATAGGCTGCTGATGATGATATTTGTTACGCTCGCGAATCATATATAAATCAACATACAACCTGACCTGAAAGTTACCAAAATATTAAGTAAATTTTTATTTTACTGTACCTTAGTGCATGCTCCTTTTAGCAACAAACGTAGCAATCATCATTTCTGCCGACAGACGTCCACTGCTGGACTTGCTGCATCCTCCAATTTGGGGGGGGTTTGCCATAGTCGCCACGCTTGGCAGGCTGGTTGGCGATCGCAGTATGGAAATGCATAGAGAACGCTGCTGTCGATTCTCTAGTATGTCCCTTATTCACGCTTTACGAAACCCCGGGAATAAATGGGATGGTACTATTATTCTTTACGTCCGGCACCACATGATTCAACGTAGCAACAGCAACCTGGAAAACAAATGAATCTCTGCCCATTGAACGTTGAATCTCATTCTCAACGTGAAACAATAGAAATCACAGACCTTTATTAAATAGTTGTAAACTTGGAACACTACAGATTCCGCCATCATCAAACTTCGGTGTTTAAGAACTTGTAATTTTCCATACAAATAGTTTTAGTAGTAGGCCTAGCCTTGTCCAGGTTATCGATCTGTCTTATTATAGACAGGGGACCGTTTTATTTAAAGGGGAGGTAGGTAAGCAAGGGTGAGCTTCACGTGACTGGATGAACCAACAATTAGACAACGTCTCTCAACCTTTCTATCAAATCGTTTTTCGATTTGAAGATTTGTCAAATATTTTGTTGAATACTACAATGGACGAGACCTTAAATATAGATCTCGTTCGGTCCCGCTTTGGGTGGATACGAAGTGGCAAGGACATCAACTCAATTCAGTAGGTCAGGATTCTGAACGTCGAGCCTGGAAATTATTCGTAGGTTATCAAAAAAAAACTGAAGTGTAGTCAATACCTACACGGGCAAATTGTATGGCAGAGCAATTTTTTTATAGTAAGCGTTATTTCAATCTAGGGGATGCAATCATTTGCTGAATTCATGGTTACAGTTTGCGCGTCGGTGTCGCTGCCACCCAGTATATTTGTCGACTACGAGCCTTTACCAATACTTACCACAATTTGTATGCCTCGAGTACTGAAAAGAAACAGAAAACGACACCATTATTCACTGTAGTTTAGAAGATTTAAGTGGTCATACGACCACGACGCGACGCGCGACGTGTGGTTGCGCGTAGTGTTCCACGCGCGCCTCAAAGAGATGTCAGCAGAACTGAACGGGTCTGCTAGGACCGATGCCTGCCAGGGTCGCGAGATTTGTTCGAAAGAGATACCGTAACCCTAGTACATGGGCAACTGAAGGAACACGGGTGGGTTTTAGTCAGTAAAAGTCTGACACGCCCTTCCGCTCCACCCAAAAGCGGGAGACGTCATTTGATGACCCACAAAAAAAAGTGGTCATACGGACAGATCCGAAAAGCCACTTGACATAGATACATACAGAAGATATTTAGGCTGATATCCCGAAGCTTGAAATCATAATACCAAAATCAATAAATGAAGCACTTTTTTTGCATTTGTGAACCACTTCACATGTCATAGAAATTAACATTAGCTACCACGAACAAAGAAATCGATTGACATGTAGGTACGCTAACACAAGTGCAAGTCCATAATTGATGGATATTTAACTGATTGCTTGAAACCCTTGCTTTCAAGTAATCGATAGGATCGCTACATTTTTAAAGACTCAAGTTCGACTGTTTGAATTTATGACCGTAGTTTACGACTAATTTTATACTCCTCGTGAATAATATGTAAATGGGGGTGACAGCAAGGTCAGTAGCCGCCTTTAACTCTACTACAAGTGAACCCTTTTTTTTGGATGGGAAATCATGAAATGACTTCTCTCGCTCTGGGCGGAACGGGAGGGCGTGTCAGACTTTTACTGACTAAAACCCACCCGTGTTCCCTCAGTTACCCATACGCCAGGGCCACGGTATCTCGTTTGAATAAAAATTATACAATAATATCCCTTCAATATAAATGATGCAATAATATCCCTTTGACGACTTTTTTCCAGACTGTCCTCAGAGAAAGACGGATAGAAATTTTACTAAAATATGGAAATTTTGACTAAAATCTTACAAAAGGAGTTTGCGCTAAGACAGCCCGTGATATTACATTTTTCTTACATGTTCATTGCAATTTGAAGGCCAGTGTCAAGCTGTATGTTACACAAAATGTGATACGTGGCCGTAAAAACGGTTACCCATTCACGGGCCAACCGCGGCTAGCGTAGCTTAACCTAATCGATAGACCCCTACGGTTGTTATTAAATACTTAGCTACAAGCCTCACTTCTTCACAATGACTGTACTCAAAAATTCCGATTGTTTCAGGTCATAACAGCGAGTCGGTGCCTGGTCTTGTGCGCCGACAGCCGCAACGAGATGGAGTCCTGGGCAGGCGCACTGCGCGGAGCCCTGCACCGGGGGGCTGACGTGGCTGACCTGGTGGCTAGGCTGTCTTCCGGAGACCATCACTGGTAAGTCTGAGACAGACAAGTATAGAGTTAAGTGCAGAAGGCGTGCTTTGTGAGAGACAAATAAAAAAACCGGACAAGTGCGACTCGGCCTCGCCCACCGAGGGTTCCGACCCTGCTTTTTTATGATTTAATTACAAACGTATAGTTTTCAGGTTTTTCCCTATACTTGTAGTATAAGACGGTATTATTTGCCAAATTTCATAGTTCTAGGTCAACGAGAAATACCCTATACATTTTGATGCCTTTGAGAGCACGTGTCGAAATATGGGTTTTTTTGCGACAGAAACGGCCGTATCTTTTATTCACGTTAGACTTTAGTATATCATTTAAATTTGAACTCGATACCCGTAGAGGTATCGAGTTAAAGGGTCCCGTAGAGGTATCGTTCCCGAGATAAAGGGTCTGGACAGACAGACAGTCGGACGGACAACAAAGTGATCCTGTAAGGGTTCCGTTTTTCCTATTGAGGTACGGAACCCTAAAAAGATCGAAAAATGCATGAAGAGCATTCATCCGGGCTGGCAACGTCGCATTTCAAGTAGATTTTTGTGAGAATCTTGTTAAATTTAAATAAAAGTATTATTTTTTGGTTGTTTTATTGGTTGTTAGACTTAAGTCTCTTTGCTACTTTTTTGTGTAGGTATATGATAATTATATTATGATTATGCTAATTTACCTACAAAACCTTTAATGTAAGCCGTAATATCAAGTCCATGTACAACGACGGAGGTTATCTGGCTGGGCTAGAATAGAAGGAATAGAATAAAAATAATAAAATAGAAAGAATAGAATAGAAAGAATAGAAAAGAAATAACAGAAAAGAAAGAATAGAATAGTTCTTTGCATTTCTATGCAAATAAAGAACTATTCTATTCTTTCTAGTAGGTACAGGTTACAGTTGTTGAGTTTAATATTATCTTTAAACTAACTACGTTAACTAAGGCATGCAAGCAGTTTAAGCTATGATATTAAGACGCATTCAATATAATCATATTATTAACACATTCAATCAAATTAATACAAGTTAACTAGGTCAAGATGAATTTCAGTATAAAATTGGAAATATCTTTATATATATAATTCTACTGTACGTGAGTATGTCACTGAACTCCTCCTAAACTGCTGGACCAATTTGAATGATTTTTTTTGTATGCGCTTGGGTGGCACCCTGGATGGTTTAGATTTACTATTGGACCCGGCAGGTGGCGCTGCTATCGAGTTCTAGGAAACAGGACAACGTCTGTCCGGTCAGCTAGTATATTATAAATTCTTAAAATTCGAGGCCACCACTACCATCACTGCTCTTGTGTTCATGTTTTAGTAAATCATAAACACAATTCTGGAAAACGCCTAGAGCAAACGAATCAAACGAAAATCACTGTGCCATTTAGTGGAAACAAAGCATTCATTCGGAAAATTGCACTACGATTTTAGCAAACGGAATGAAGGCAATTGTGGTAAGCTCAGCTGGTTATCTGAACGTTTACCGCAAAATGTAATTAACCACATGTGCAGTCATTCTGTAGTAAGCCTTAAATTAAACCTGAGCTAATGTAGGGAACAAATTAATGTTGTAAGCCACAAATATGTGACTGTACTCGCTGGAGTCACTCTGTTTTAGTGCATCACTTACGAGTATATCATATGATTTATAAGCGCAATTTTTAATGGGATATGAATAGTTAAAGGAATTTAGAAGTCCATTTAAAACACATGGTAGTGGGCAGGGCACATTACTCGCAAAACATATGGCCGATGGAGCCGGAAGGTTCTGGAATGGCGACCGCGTACTGGAAGACGTAGCGTTGGAAGGCCTCCCACAAGATGGAACGATGACCTGGTGAAGACTGCAGGAATCCGGTGGATGCGAAAAGCACAGAACCGGTTGAAGTAGCGGTGTTTGGGAGAGGCCTATGTCCAGCAGTGGACGTCTTTCAGCTGAAATCATGATGGTGATAATGAGAATTCTATGAGTCTTTATACGTTTGCGTGTGTAGAGGCTCTGCCCAAACTTAAGTCACCGTAAAACGCTTCGATTTTTTTGTCGCTCACTTAGCCCACGTACCCATGAACGCGATAAATTCGGATTTTTTGCGCTCTAGATTTTCAAGTCTCGGTGTTGAACCGAACACTGATAACCTAACAGAGTACAGCACGTGCCAGGGTCGCGAGATCTGCTCGAAAGAGTTACCATGACCCTGGCATATAGGCAACTGAAGGAACACGAGTGAGTTATAGTCAGTAAAAGTCTGACACGCCCTCCCACTCCACCTTAGAGCGGGAGCCGTCATTTGATGATTTCCCAATAAGACAAAAAATGAAAAAAAAAAAAAACGCGGCGAAAAAACAGTGTTCGGTGTTCAAATGTCGGCGCAAATAAAATCCCATTACAATTATTAAGTCCGTGTTGATGATGATTTATAGTTTGGAGGAAGTAACAATTAATAACGGTTTGAAACGGGCTGAGATATCGAACCGTTTTAATAGCACCCTCGCTCAAGGACGATCCTTATCGCGATGTTTGATGGACTGACCATGACAATGCGTATGATTGATCCGTCCAAATTATATGGTTATTTTATTTTGATTGATCGTCCGTTTAATGGTCGCCCTAAAATCAAAATGCTGATTTCTTTTATCTACAGGAAACCACAAGTCAATTCAATTACTTTTTCATCAGTCACTATAGTGTTTTTCTTATCTTTTACCGCCTCATTTCTATTGTATCTTTTACTTTCTTTTATCTTTTTATCGTCTCTATTTTCTTTGTTATTGTGTTATGTTCTCAGTTACACAACCGCCTCTGGCAGTTTCCTTATTTCCATTTACATGTATTTCAATTTCACTTCTGTCTGTGACAAAAAGCTCTTAAGCTTAAGAGTGGGTATGAATTTAATTCACAGTACTAATTATCTTGTAAGATGAAAATTATGCTCTTAGCTGTCTGGCATCTGTGTTTAAGATGACAGTTTTGTTTACGGCGGCTGGGACATGGACGTGTAATCTTCGTTTTTTTGGTGCGAAACCATCATATGACTTCTCCTACCCATGGAGAGAGTGACAGACTTTTACTGACTAAAACCCACCCCTGTTCTTTCAGTAGCCTGTGCCAGTAACTCTATCGAACAAATCTTGCTTTCCTAACAGGCATTGGTCCTAGCGGACACCTTCAGTTTTCGCTCCGTACCATGGCCTGCACCGGGGCCAGACGCGAGAGGTCGCCGCCGCCGATCGCCTCCACGAGGCCACGGCGGTACTCCGCCCAGACAGGACATACCTACACTGTTTGCTCCGCGACCCTGGCAAACGGACCAAACTATAACCTTAAAATCAGTTCATGATTCTGAACACCTTACTGCGTTGAAGTTTTGTTTGGTTGTTTGAGTGCGAATGCCGATGGCTATAGGCGTAGGGGAAGACCAAAAAAACGATGGATGGACTGTGTGAATGATTATATGGATAGAAAGGGGGTGGCGACGAATAGAGAAGTGTGGAATAAAAAGACTCGTTGCGCCGACCACAAATAAATTAGGATATTGGCAGGAGAATGATGAATAATGATGAAAAAAAAAACTGTTCCTACACATTTTGCCTGCGTAGGCATTGCACTTTTTAGGGTTCCGTTGTCAAATGACAAAAAACGGAACCCTTATAGATTCGTCATGTCTGTCTGTCCGTCCGTCCGTATGTCACAGCCACTTTTTTCCGAAACTATAAGAGCTATGCTGTTGAAACTTGGTAGGTAGATGTATTCTGTGAACCGCATTAAGATTTTTACACTAAAATAGAAAAAAGCAATAAATTTTGGGGTTCCCAATACTTAGAACTGAAACTCAAAAAAAAAATTTCATCATACCCATACGTATGGGGTATCTATGAATAGGTCTTCAAAAATGGTATTGAGGTTTTTGATATATTTTTTTTTCTAAACTGAATAGTTTGCGCGAGAGACACTTCCAAAGTGGTAAAATGTGTGTCCCCCCCCCCCCCCCGTAGCTTCTAAAATAAGAGAATGATAAATGTAAAAAAAATATATGATGTACAGACGCCACCAGGTCATGCTACCCGAAACTGTCAATTTTTCCCAATGAACCTTGAACCTAATGCTCTAGAAATAAAGTCGAAAATCTATCAAAGAAATCTGACAGATTGTAGTAGCTTGATGTGTTGGCGTCTGTACATTACCATGTAAACTTCCACCGAAAATTGGTTTGAACGTAATAAATCATAAACCGTAATAAATCATAAACCGCAATTTACCTTTCATTCAATCAACTCAAACATAAGAATTAAAAAAAAAACATTTAATTTCATAAACATAAACCTTATGCATAAACCGAGAATACCTACAGGTTTGTACGGAACCCTCGGTGCGCGAGTCCGACTCGCACTTGGCCGGTTTTCTTTAAATAGCTGAGTTTTTTAAACAGACTAGATTTTTGACACTACCCCTAGGGTAAAGACTTTTCGTTTAAATTCATGTCCTGAATTAATGAAAGAAAGAAAGAACATCGTTTATTTGGACACAGTTCGTGAAACAGAAAACACAAATAATACCTTAATAAAAGCGTACATGATGTTTTAACAACAGCAGTGTGAGCCTCACATCTGCGCCAAAAAGGTTCTATACAGCATTACTGCCAGACAGAGCACCTGTCTGGCAGTAATGCTGTAATGAACCTTTTTTACACGCTTTATATTAGCTCCACTTGTATGTTTGTTTGTAACCGACTCCTTATAGCGCGATTTTGACCCACTTTAAACGACCAGATTTTATTTAAACTCTGTAGACTAATCGAGGACCGATGACAATACTATAATTTCATAAATTTGTGCCATTATCCTTGCCAGGGTTACCAGGACAACTGTCTTCAAAAACGCTGACATACGTCACAAACTACGCTGACATACGTCTCAAAATTCGAAACACCCTAAAAAATAGAAAATAAATAATAGTTTAAAAACTAAAAAATACGCTTCCATAGAAAACCAAACTATTATTTCTGTCTGACGCTGGTTATTTTATGAACCTTTATCCTTCTTAAGAACCTTAGTATGGCGTTGATGATCTGCCACACTGTAGACGTATTTCAATAATATTCAGTAATAACTAAGGCAAGATATACGTAGTCTGGTCAAAAGTTTGTTCACATAGGGAAAGTTAAATAAATGACACACTGAGTTACGCACTACAACCGTTTGCATATCAAATGAAAGGTTATAAAATACAGATTTAAACCACATTAAAATTATTCGAAATGTTCTCCTCTTGCTTCGATACAAGCCTTCAATCTGCAAGGCCAGTCATCAATCGAAGCACGCACGACGTTCATGTCAATATCGGCGACTGCTTTAATCAGGGATGCTTTAAGTTACTCCAAGTTGCGATGGGGTTTAGTGCAGACCTTCTTCTGTAAGTACTGCCATATTTTGTAATCCAAGGGATTCAAGTCTGGACTGGATGAGGGTCAATCCTCATGTCTGATAAAGTCCATTCCACGGATCGTGAGCCAGTTTTGGGTAC
Organism: Aporophyla lueneburgensis; assembly: GCA_932294355.1. Lineage (NCBI taxonomy): Eukaryota > Metazoa > Arthropoda > Insecta > Lepidoptera > Noctuidae > Aporophyla > Aporophyla lueneburgensis. Next base: position 29,711,227 of record OW028737.1, on the reverse strand, counting down.
TTTTCGCCTTATGAGCTGGCGCAGAATCCTGCTGGAATACTCAGTGCCTATTTTCGAACATTGTTTGTGAAAGAGGTTCCACAATGTTTGTTAGGACTGTGTTTTGATATAATACGAGGGCACTGGTTTTTACTCCTTTTTCCTCCGTTGGACCCAAATAGGACACCCCAAGCCAAACCATGAATGCCGAAGGGTGATGACCACGCTGAACACGTGGCATACGTCTGTTCACTTCTTTACTAGAGTTTGCATACAAGTTATCATTTTGTTTGTTGAAATTCTCCTCAACATTAAACATTTTTTTCGTCCTAAAAAAGTATTTCGCGGTATTTTATTCCCGCGTACTGCCTTAACAAAACTCTTTCAAGTCTGATTTGTCTGGTCAAACCACGCTGGGATCGGTGCAATTCATTTCATTTCATTTCATTCATCGAAGTCACGTCTGCCACTATATTAGTTGACCTATTATCAATTCGATTTTTTTCGTTACTCCGACGTTTCATTTAGTCGATAAACTCTTTACCGAAGTTACACTTAGCCGAAATAACATTTGTTCTAAGTATTATGTTTCCAGACATTCATTATACCTATGTTAAGATTAACCTACTCTTTGGTTTAATAAATTATTTATTTAAATGTAATGTCACTTAATAAAACAGTTGATTATGAACTATAGTGTTTTTAAAGGGTCCCAGTAAGAAGCATGCAAACAGTGCTGCTTGCTACAAGCATGCAACATGCAACCATGCATGCAGCGTGCAAGCAGGCATGCAGCATGCAAGCAGGCAAGCAGCAAGCAAGCATGCAAGCATGCATGCAGCGTGCGAACAAGCATGCAACATGCAATCAGGCATGCAACATGCAGCAAGCCTTGTTTCTGTCACGGCTCCGGCGCTGCGGGGTTTGGGCGGCCCCACGCGAGCCTATCGTTGCAGATGGTTTTAACGCTCACCACCGCAGCTTCGCCGGCCAGCCTCAGCCGCGGCGGCGGGCCTTCAAACCACCTGCTCCTCAGCTCGCGGGCCGCCCTACCCCTCCGCGCCTACGTGGGTTTAAATTACACTCTAGGGGTAGGGCAGGCAAGACTACGTAAAGTCGGTTTTACAGCGATTTGTTTCTCACTAAATTTTGTAGTAGAATATATTGACTTTTGAAGAAACTACGTATATTTTAATTTCATATTTAAAACGCTACAAAGTAACCGTAATATATTTGGGAGCAAATAATATTCCCTAAAATGTTGTTTCATTGCGGTGAAAATATGGCAAATAAATCATTTGGCAAATGAAAATAGTTCAAAAGAGGCTTCGGCCAATAGCAAAAAGTTATTTTGTAAATCGGCGAAACATAGTTCGGTAAAATAATACTTATGACACATGATACTTCGATGATCTAGAAATATGTCAAATAATGCATATAGCAAAAAAGACGTCGGTCAATAGTTTTCGGTGGAATGAAATTCGAACAAAAAACATTCGGAAAAGTAATCGGTTCCCGACAGAACTTATGGCCCGACTACGTATTGTACTAGCCTGTTATTTTCCCACGGCAAGACAAAGGCCTCTTCTGATACAAAGAAGACAAATTGGCTATTTCAGACTTATATTATCTACTTACTAGCTTCTAGCCGCGACTTCGTTCGAGTGGAAGCCATTAGACACCACAAAATACTAAAAACACTACACATGTAATTAACTGATAATGTAGCTTTATATAGGGAGACCAAAGAAACGATGGATGGACTGTGTGAATTATGACATGGATAGAAAGAGGGTGATTACCGAGATGACGACTAATATAGAAGTGTGGAAGAACAAGACATGTTGCGTCGACCACAAATAAATTGGAATAAGGGTAGGAGAATTAATGTAGCTTTATATAGACCAATGAATTTTTAAAATCAGTCCTTTTTTGTGTTTATCATTATTATTTATCCCTACTAATATTATTAATGTGAATGTAAGTTTGTTTGTTACGCTTTCACGCAAAAACTACTTAACCGATCATCATGAAACTTTGTACACATATTCTTGGAGGTATTACAAGTACCGTACGATACTACCGTACGATACGTGTGTTGGCGTGAGTGACATAATAAATAGCAATCGTAACGCACACTATTTATTATGTCACTCACGCCAACACACGTCATTACGTCATTTCAAAAGGTAGTTGCTGAAAATCAGCGCTGTTGACGATAGATTCGTCTGAAGTCACAGCATTTTGCTGAGCAACGACCTGTTCTTGCACAGATGCGACGCACGGCTCAATTGCTCTTATTTTTATGGTATGTTTATCACAAAAGTAACCAATAATGCACTCTGCATTCGGCAATTTTGTTTTTGTTTTGTTTGTTATTAAGTAATTGTCAATGTCGTAATCGCATATTTATCTGTATTGTCTTTGGTCCCGGCCTTGATTATATTATAGAAAGACAAGAAAGAAAAAAAAAAGAAGAATTGGAAGAAAAAGAAAACTAAATCAGACTTGGCTGTATGGGCTCAGCTCCCTTTGCCTGTCCCAAAGAGGGACGAAAAGAACCAAAAAAAAAAAATGTCTTTGGTCCGTATTCATGACATCAACAAGCAATGGACAATATTGTACAACCTTTTGAATCATGAATACGGGGCTTTTGGCTACTTTGTGCGTGTGTATTTTTATTTTTTTTATTTTTTGTTACTAGTTTATATTGTGCGTTTTGTTTGTGCAGAATAAATATTTTTTCTTTCTTCTTTCTTTCTTTCATACTTTTTATGAAAAAAATAATATATTAATTGTTATTTTTAACGCGATCGAAGCTGCGAGCAAAAGCTAGTGTATTTTTATACATATTAATTACATTTTCAAATATCTTTACAAAAGAAACATAAAATTTACATATTAAAATATTTTTAAAAAATGTGGTCCACCGGTATCGAAGGCAGAGAGTCCTAGCCACCGGTGGTTAGGGCTCCAGAGACAGGAACCTCCTCACAATGTGAGCCATATCGAGAAGTATTGCTTTCTGAATCAAGCCATTGATCCAGTCGCCTAACGAGACCCTCGAGAGATGTTGATCGGGCTTTCGACCATCAGCCCTTTGGCCGATACGACCACAGAACAGAAAAAACAGGACACCGACATTCATCATTATCGTTTAAAATATAAGTAAGTCATCATCAGCAGCCTAAAATGTTCCCACTGCTGGGACACAGGCCTTCTCTCGGTGAGTGGGAGTGGGCCATAATCCACCACGCGGGCCCCGTGCGGGTTTGTAGATGTCCCATGTTTTCGTATTTTTTGTTCTAAGACATGCCGGTTTCCTCACGATGTTTTCCTTCACCGTTTTGAGAGCAGTGGTGAAGAAATTATGTACACAAAGTATAGCGCCTTGGGTTCGAACTCACGACCTACTACTCGTAAGTCGCGGTCATTACCACTGGACAATAACTGCTTTCCCAACAAAATAAGTAAGTAGTGCATAGAATAGCCAGGTCGCGAAAAAATATACGCGATATTTTATCATCCATACAAACGTGGAATTGTGCTGCTTGGGAGTTTGTTGCGCCACTTCTTCTTCCCAGCTAAAGGACTAGGAAGTGGTGAAGGACGGGTGGTTTGAGGGACAGTCTTATGTAATTTTGACGTTCATAAAGTGCTGACGCTCAGCCTAGTTTGAATCCTGCCTGGGTCGCCAGAATAGTTCCAAAGAGTTACCGTAGCCCTGGCATATAGGCAACTGAAGGAACAGGGATGGGTTTTAATCAATAAAAGTCTGAAACACAATTCCGCTCTACCTTGAGCGGGATACTTCATTTGATGATTTCCCACCCACAAAAATAGCCTAGTTTGAATAATGACTTTTGGTTTTGATTTTGAATGACACCAATCCCCTTCAAACTAGACCGCAGAAACAGAAATAGCTATGCTGGTGGAACTTCTCCAGACGAACTCCTTCACGAAGATAAAGAAACTTTAGATCAGGAGATCGGTATTACAAATACTTGTAAACTGTACTCAAAGGCTTCAATGAACAAACGAGAGCGTTTCAAAATAGCCTAAAACTTATAACAGAAGTGTAAGTAATACCGTTACGAAAATACGAACAATATTACACCGCGGAGGAAGTTCACGTACTATATGGCAGCCTTTTGATTAAATATCTTTCCTTGCTTCAGTTCTTTGGATATGCTCTGATGTAACATTAACGTTAACAGATCTGCAAAACTGAGAACATTACTACTGCACTGTGCTTGATAGGGCTCTGGGTCTATAGTTATAAACATAAATAAAATTGAAGTGTCTGTTTGTAATGTCAAAATAACTGGGCACGCCACAATTGCGGCGGTAAGTCCCCTCTTTGAGGAATGGATAGAGAGGCGCCACGGCGTCCTCACGTTCCACCTGACGAAGGTTCTCACCGGGCATGGGTGCTTTGGTGGGTTCCTGTTCAGGATAAAACGGGAGGAAACGCCCGGGTGTTTCCATTGCGAGGATCATCTGGAGGACACAGTGCAGCATACGGTGGAGGTGTGCCCTGCCTGGGCGGAGCACCGCCTCGTGGAGGCGATCGGCGGCGACCTCTCGCGTCCGGCCCTGGTGCGCGCCATGGTACGGAGCGAGAGGGCATGGGAAGCCGTCACCTCCTTCTGCGAAGCATTAATGCTCGCGAAGGAGGAGGCGGGGCGCGTGAAGGAGTGGCAATCTCTGCGCCCTCACGTCCCTAGCCGTCGCAGGAGGAGATACATAGACAATAGCGGACTCCCGGCCACCGTAGGCGCGAGCTTGCGGGCGGCGAGCAATGGGTAGCTCGCCGCCCGGTAAGGACCAGGCTCGGGTCAACGGCGCGTAGTGTTCCACGCGCGCCTCAAAAAGATGTCAGCAGCACTGAAGGGGTTTGCTAGGACCGATGCCTGCCAGGGTCGCGAGATTGTTCGAAAGAGATACCGTGACCCTGGCAAATGGGCAACTGAAGGAACACGGGTGGGTTTTAGTCAGTAAAAGTCTGACACGGCAACTGCCTGTGCCAGGGCCATGGTAACTCTTTTGAATAAATCCGCGACCCTTATGGACATCGGTCCTAGCGGACCCTTTCAATAATGCTGACAGCTCTTTGAGGCGCGCGTGGAACACAACACGCCGTCGCGTCGGTCGACCCGGGCATAGTCCTAACCGGACGGCGAGCTTCCCAATGCTCGCCATACGCAAGCCAGCGCGGCGTTAAGTTTTTACAAAAAAGTTAATTTTTTAAACTCTAATTAAACGTAATAAGACATTTAAAGATCAAAAATTTGTGTTTAAACAGTCGATTACCAGTTCTTAACTCTAAGCAACGTTTAATAAAGACGTAGACATATGTGGAGTGGAGCAAAGCAATGATAATGTAGAATGCTGGAAACACACGCCCAATCCACAAGTTCTACGAAATGCAACAAGTCATCAACAATATCAGAATCAGTCCCATGTCACTGAACAGAAATTCTTCGGTGAATTTCTGTTCAGTGACATGGGACTGTCTCTAAGAGGTATCGCAAAATAAATACTGCTAAATGGGCTGGCGATAATGAGTGATGAATGATGTAGTAAACAGACTTTTGAAGCGAATGTTTATAATTTTACAGTTTTTGCAATTAAGTTATGAATGGAGGCATTTCCTAACTCCACGCTGGTGAAGCCGCTAGCAAAACCTAGTATGACATACTTCATTGTTCCGACACAATTACGTTCGTTAGCCGAGCGGGGCGGCGGCAGTGCGGCATTCAACAACGCAATTATTCCCTGCACCGCACCGCGACATTGTGAGGCTAACGATGGTAGAATTGCCCGAGTCTATACATATTATGAGAGCAGTGGTGGCGCAGTGGAATCAGCCGAGAGCAACGAATTGTAAGGTCATAGGTTCGAACTCAGAGAGGCGCTTTGCTTCATGTAAGTTATTTCATAACCACTGCTCTCAAAAACGTGAAAGAAAACATCTGATTGGCCTGGCCTGGCTGTGACTGGACTATTAGTCTAGTGGTTAGTGACCCTGACTGCTAAGACTGAGGTCGTGGGTTCGATTCCCACTCAAGACAAATCTTTGTGTGATGAGAACGATTATTTGTTCTGTGTCTGGGTGTAATTTATGTATAATATATATGTATTTAGAAATATATAAGTATACTAGCTGTCCGTACAGACGTTGTCCTGTTTCCTAGAACTCGATAGCAGTGCCACCTACCGGGTCCAATAGTGAATCTAAACCATCCAGGGTGCCACCCAAACGCATGCAAAAAACATTCAAATCGATCCAGCCTTTTAGGAGGAGTTCAGTGACATACACACGTACAGTAGAATTATATAGATTTATCAGTTGTCTGGTTGTCATAGTACAGGCTCTGCCTAGTTTGGGATCAGATAACAGTGTGTTGGTTTTCCTAAGATATTTATTTATTTATCTTGAGGAGACCGGCATGTCCCAGAATCATTTAGGCGTGGAGTATAATAACTAAAGAAGGTGTCCAAGGATTTGTAAAATGCAATTCGCAGTTTAATTTATGTTGGTAAATGGCAGCAACTGACATATTCATGGATGAATAGTGATGGCTGACATTTCGTTCGTAATCGCTTTGCTTTTCTAACTTTTTTTTTTGTTCGACTACTAAGGGCCTGTAGCGTGATGTTAAATAGCCTATAGCCTTCCTCAAAAATTGCGCTAACTAATTCAAAAATATTTCTTAAAAACCGACAAATTCACATCCAGAGATTACCCCCTACATAAAAACTTAGCAATGATTTGCCAAAAAGAAAAGATATTCTATGATAATGACATAATATGTACCTACGGAAAGTTCACAAAGAGAGTTAGATCACTGGTTTCAATAAGTTAATGTATAACAGATAACTAATTTATTTCAATGCCGAATATAGTAAATCACACTTTCAATTAACTATATCTAAACATAACCAACATACAAGGCCTAGTCGCGCCTTTTTTCTTTTTGGCGCGAATCTCTCCTTTTTTATTGTTTTTTAATCTGCTTCTAGCAAATAAATACTGGCCACATACAAAAATGCATACAAAAAAAGTCTTTCGTAGTGGCATCGATATTTAAAAAGATCCTTTTAAACGAAAATTTATGACCTGAATTAATTTTGATTATTACTATTTACAATTTACTTTAATCTGAATACAAATCTTCATATTTTTATTTTTACAAAGAAACCAGATATTATTTTACACAAGCGTTTTAACAGAAAGTTCACAAAGCATCGCTCACGAATATCCAAGGTGAGGTCTGAAAAACGAACTAAAAAGTTGCCACTGGGATGGTGTGCCAAACAAAAGGCTTCATGTTTGTGGCACGCTCACCCCGAAATATTCAAAACTATGTATTCATTGTGACACCGAGCTTATTTGTCAACTGAGCCAAAATTTATTTACGCGATAGGCTTTCCTTTGTACTATGTTTATGATCAGTATCATCTTTCTCCTGCCCTTTTTTTTTCAGGATGGGAAATCATCAAATGACTTCTCCCGCTCTGGGCGGAGCGGGAGGGCGTGTCAGACTTTTACTGACTAAAACCCACCCGTGTTCCATCAGTTGCCCATGTGCCAGGGTCACGGTATCTCTTTCGAACAATCACGCGACCCCGGCAGGCATCGGTCCTAGCAGACCCCTACACTGCTGCTGACATCTCTTTGAGGCGCGCGTGGAACACTACGCGCCGTCGACCCGAGCTTGGTCCTTGCCGGGCGGCGAGCTACCCATTGCTCGCCACCCGCAAGCTCGCGCCTGCGGTGGCCGGGAGTCCGCTATGGATTCTCCTGACCTTATACCAAAGTATTTGGAGTCAGCACAACATGTCTTTTTCTTCCATACTTCTCTATTAGTTGTCATCTTCGGAGTCACCCCTTTCTATCCATATAATAATACACACAGTCCATCCATCGTTTCTTAAATCTCCCCCTACTCTTATAGCCGAACTATATAACCTAAATTAAATAAACAGAGACAGTAGAGAAACAGTTTTTTTTTTTGTTGTTGTTTTATTGAAACCCTTATAGTGAGACTCATCTGTCTGTCCGTCTGTCTGTCACAGTCGGATATGTCGAGAAATACTAATGCTATCAGGTTGAACATGGTGTGTTTGCCCGAATATTTTGCAAATAAGACAGAAATAAAAATATGTATATTTTAATGCAACAGGCAGGTACTGAACGGGTTCCTAAAAAGTGGGGCTACTAGGGTATGTGGGGTATCAAATGAAAGAGCACTATTTAATTATTCTCAAACTTATCTCCAAAGTTTGCATAGAAGATAATCTAATATTATTCTGTGATAGAACTTTATGTAAAGACAAGATAAAAAACGATGTATCTAAATAGCACTCTTTTCAGAAATGATCAACAAAACATTAGTTACACTATGGGCCAAGAGATGGTGCTGATCTAAAACTGCAATAATATAATGCAATAATATCTTCTTTTCTCTTGCCAGGTATGCAGCTACCCACGCCCGCCCCACGTTCTGCAACGTGTGCAGAGAGCCGCTCGGCGCGCTCGGCACCGCGCACGCGCTCGCCTGCGAGCTGTGCAAGTTCAAGGCGCACAAGCGATGTGCCTCGCGAGCGCCGCCATCTTGTAAGTGGAGCACGCTCGCCTCGCTCGGACCACATGTCGTGGAGGACGCTGAAGGGGTGAGTTGGACCATGGTCTTTTATCATATAACCTAACTAATCTTTATACTCACTGCGGTGCATAATCATCTGTCTAACATTTACCCAACCTGTTACCATGGATTCAGTTCACCCTGAACCTCACCTGCGTTTAAAGTTTTCCATCCGTGTGGTGTGTGGGGAAAAGTATCACCCCATTGCTTCCCGCGATCGTGGATGTCGCCGTGGGCGTCGCTGCTGCCGATTCTCTAGTAGTCCCTTAAGTTCCCTAGAGTCTAGAGAATGGGCAGCAGCGTTCCCTATGCATTTTACCATCATATGGTGATCGCCAACCGGCCAGCCAAGCGTGGCGATTATGGCAACGCCCCTCCAAATTAGGGGAGGCCTATTTCTAGCAGTGGACGTCTAACGGTTGAAATAATGATGATGAACGAAGATTTAAAAAAAAAATAAGTGTTCTATACATCTTGACTGACGTAAAACGGGGTCTCTCTAGGGGTCTACAATCATACACTGAATTCATGTTTACAGTTTGTGCTTCGATGTCACTGCCACCTTTTATTGGGCTCCACTTCTAGTCTAATCGGATGCAACGGAATATCAGTATTTTTTATGGGACAATTGCCTATCTTATCTTTTCGGCAGATCATTGCAGATAATTTTAGTCAACTAAATTCCACAGCTCTTATTTATTTCCGTCTCTTTCTTATTTCAATAGAACGTGAAAGATAGCAATACTCAATAGCCTGAATTAAGTTTAGTTGGTGCACTACAGAATTCAGAAATTACCATTCCACTAGTTTCGACACACGGCGTTCAAATCGACTTAGCAAGACGTAAACACACACCATCATGTATGTCAATGTACGTATGCGTACGTACGTATGTATACAGACGTTTTACAGCCCACACCGTTAAACAGACGTAAACCTTTTATCAGTGATTGTGTGTACAGTAGGGCGGGGGATTAACATCTTTATAGTTTTTAGAACGGTTTTGTAAACATTGGCAACTAGAGCCAAGAGAACTAGATCTTATTGAAATGAGAAATGAGTTCGTAAATTTTGTGTAGGGGATTTATGGTTTTTTTTTTTTTTTTTCAGGATGGGAAATCATCAAATGACTTCTCCCGCTCTGGGTGGACCGGAAGGGCGTGTCAGACTTTTACTGACTAAAACCCACCCGTGTTCCATCAGTTGCCCATGTGCCAGGGTCACGGTATCTCTTTCGAACAATCACGCGACCCCGGCAGGCATCGGTCCTGGTAGACCCCTACACTGCTGCTGACATCTCTTTGAGGCGCGCGTGGAACACTGGGCGCCGTCAACCCGAGCTTGGTCCTTACCGGGCGGCAAGCTACCCATTGCTCGCCACTCCCTCACGCGCCCCGCCTCCTCCTTCGCGAGCATTACTGCTTCGCAGAAGGAGGTGACGGCTTCCCATTCCCTCTCGCTCCGTACCATGGCTCGCACCAGGGCCGGACGCGAGAGGTCGCCGCTGCCGATCGCCTCCACGAGGACACGGCGGTGCTCCGCCCAGGCAGGGCACACCTCCAACGTATGCTCCACCGTGTCCTCCAGACGATCCTCGCAATAGAAACACCCGGACTTATCCTCCCGCTTTATCCTGAACAGGAACCCACCGAAGCACCCATGCCCGGTGAGAACCTGCGTCAGGCGGAAGGTGAGGACGCCATGGTGCCTCTCTATCCACTCCTCAAAGAGGGGACTTACCGCCGCAATTGTGGCGTGCCCAGCACTGGGTTGCGATAATCGTACCCGCCATGTCGCCATGAGATCACACCGGAGCTCTGTCCGCCGTGCCACGATTTGTCGCGGCAGCGGAGTTTCGCCCCGGCGTTTCGCCTCCTCGCGCCACTCCCACATGTGCGTGAGGACCTTTGCCTCCAGATCCCATGGTGGCACTCCGGCAAGGAGGCTCGCCGCTTCGCACGAGATCGTGCGGTATCCTCGGATTAACCGGATGGCAATGACCCTCTGGGCCGCACTCAACCGGCGCGCTGGGCGCAGCCTCAATGAGGGAGCCCACACCGGTGCCCCGTAGAGAGCCATGGACCGCACGCTCCCCGTGTAGAGCCTCCGGCAGGAGGCGTTTGGACCCCCCAGATTGGGCAGGAGCCGCTTTAATGCAGCCCCAGCCTGCTCCAGTCTGGGAGCCAAACGTCGGAAATGCTCAACGAAGTTCCACCGGCTGTCTAGGACAAGTCCCAGGTACTTCATCGTCGACTCGACGCCGATGTGAACCCCTCCTACCGTAAGTTGGGAACCCGCAGGTGGCGCGTTCCGAGGACCATGAAAGAAAACCCATGGCCTCGGACTTGTGCAATGCCACCTCGAGGCCCAATTGCCGGATCCTATCGACGATTGTCGCAACCCCGCGTGTCATCAGTTCGGCCGCCGCCTCGTACGACCTCCCCTGCGCAAGGACCAGCGTGTCGTCAGCGTAGCTTGCTACGCTGACGCCGCTAAGGAGGTCGGTGCGCAGCACCCAGTCGTAACCGATGTCCCACAGATGCGGCCCCAGGACTGATCCCTGTGGGACACCGCACGACATCTGTCGCCGGTTCCAGTCTCCCTGGTGACCGGAGTAGATGATGGCTCTATCCGTCAAGTAAGCCTCGACCACGCGACAGAGGTAGGTCGGCAGGGGATTTATGGTGCCCTGGTGAATAGGTGTCGACCGGCTACGCTCAATTTGTCTTGCAATCTTTATACGGATGACTTTGAAAGAATAAATATAGCCGGTCCATTCTTTAAAAACCTTACAGTGAAGACTGAAGTAAAGTTAGCTTGCAGTGATCTGTCATTCCCTGTGATGCTAGAGATTGACAATATTGACAGTTGTCACTTCAGTTTATTTACTGAGGTGATATTTTTACAAAAAAAAATCCACTAGTATTAAAGTTGCAATCGAATGAAGGGAAAGAGTAAAGGGTCTTCTGAAGCAAAGCAGCAGAGAATTGCCTCTTCTGATTGACTGTTTTATTAATTTTATCGGATTTTATCGTTTACGTACGGGCAACAATTATGTGTGCTCTAGGTGCCAATTTCTATTGGTACGCTCCTGCATATCATCATAAATCTCTCTAGGCAAATGCAGAGGCGTGCATGTTTTTGCTGTAGAACGTGGTCACGGGGCGAGGGAAGGAAGTAAGGCCCTAGGCGTAAAACCGAAGCGTTTAGAATATAGACAGCCTATGTTCGACAAGTGATCCATACGATATCTAGACGAACTATTAGCTCACACGTATGTGTTTTCTGATTTTCTGAAGCCCACGAACTTGTGAACGCTTCTTAGACGTAATTAAAACTTAGTTTCTTAATTCATGTAACACTTAAAGTCTTACATGAATTAACAAACTAAGTTTTAATTGTGAATGGCTGTAAATTAAAATTTCTCATCTTACTGAGGCATGTAACTTTTGCCCACACATCTATCTTCGCTGACAATGGAAACTCAAAGAAAACAGCATTAGCCATCTTTCATCACGACAAATATTTATGTTTAATTCCGCAATAACTAGACCTAGGCTTGAAAAGCCATCATCCTGGATTTCCACACAGTTACGCCTGGTTCCGTAACTGATAGTGTTTAGTTATCGATACCCGTCATTTTGTCTTTCCAAACGACGTCGTTCTTCGATTAATAGGCCTCCAGATCCTATTTCGGCCATAGCGGCCAATCTTAACGGAGAGTAGCCTTCGGCGCGGGAAATAATATAGTACACAAGTGTCTGCGCAGACAGACGCACTGTCTCTTCCGTTACTCCCATAGTCCAATGAGTCGGTAATCCGACACAACAGAGAGAAATCAAGCGCAGGGCAAACGGCTAAACGTGCTTGTCGAAGCACGGGGGTATTGCACCGCGAATTTCCCAACTCCGGGCTGTTACTACGAAGTTCGTAATAGCAAAACGCTATTAGACGTTGCCGGAGATAATCAAATCCAGATCCTCTGCAGTCGCGCTAACGAATTTGTGACCATGAGAGCAACGGAGCAGTCAAATTGTGCTACTAAAATACCAACTGTCAATTTACTAAAAACCCATATACCAGTAGTTAGTAAACCTATTCTATCATCATCATCTACCTAGCCTTTTCCCAAGTATGTTGGGATCGACTTCCAGTCTTACCGGATGCAGTTGAGTATCAGTATTTTACATAAAGCGACTGCGTATGCTTCCACAACCCAGTATCTAGATAATATGATATCTCTTGGTAAGACTGGTGGTCAGACTTACGGACTTCTGACGACCCGTAAGGACTGTCAAAGATCTAGAAATGACAGCCGGGACAAACGACAAAACGAGCTTTCCGAGGGACGGAGGGATCTTGGTATATGAAGAAGAAGAAGCGGCAAGCGTAGTTAATCCCGACCGATCAGTTAGTCAGTTATAAACCTACTAGTTTCAACCCGCGACTTTGTCCGCGTCAAATTTTTTTTTGAAACGTATTTAGTGTAATGCTAGATGGCGTTCAAGTAGCTAGATTTTGAAATTTTTGATTTCTGTTTTTTTTTTTTTTTTTTTTTCATTTTGAATTTTTTTTTTGATTTTGAAATTTGACAAATTTTTTTTTACCTTTTCATAAAAATTATTCTGTTTTACTTCTAATACCTCCAAGAATATGTGTACAAAGTTTCATGATGATCGGTTAAATAGTTTTCGCGTGAAAGCGTAACAAACATACATTCACATTTATAATATGTATTAGTGGGATTCTATGTCCCTATAAAAGTTAAGCTACTTGTAAACTGGAACATATAATCAGCTTATGAATAAGTTCCCGTGCCTCAGTGGGTACTATAACGAGGTGAGTTTACGCTCAATGAGCTCTTTGTAAACGAGGGTTTTTGTTGCGGTCAATAATACGGATTATTTTATACGTGAAGTTTTCATGAACGATATTTCGGATTACGGTCATAATTTGAGGGTTCATTTCGGTGTACAGTCCAACCGATCTGTTAAAATCTCACTGTTGAAATTGAGGTGAAGTGAGTTTGTAATGAGAACCAGTGGTGGCGATGAGTTTCTAGATCGTGAGTTCAAACCCAGGCATCCACTTTTTTTACTACTGTAGTGTTTTCACGTTTAGAAAATAGTGACCCATCGTTGTCAGTCAGCTTAGCCACTTGACCAATTAGATCACATTAAATTTAAAACATTCTGTCTAAACGGCTTACTTCAACTGGTCAATCTTAAGACGGCTTTCTTATTTATTATGATGTAATTGGTCAAGGGGCGTGGCTACGCTGACTGACAACGATGAGTAACTTTTTTCTAAACGTGAAAACACTACAGTAGTAAAGATTAGTTCACTTAACTTTTGCATGATCAAATTTAACTCAGAACAGAACGACCAAAAAGCCTTTTAGCCGCAATCATAATGAAATTCATAACGAATCCCCGAATAACATCGCGAGTAATAATTGTCCTTTTGTTCCGAACAAATTGTACGAGATTTGTATTTTCCCTTTGGGGTTCATTTTATTAACAATACCTGCGTTATACAAAGGGCTGGTGTTTGTAGGGACATTAAAGATTGTGTGTCGGGAGCTTTACAGTATATTTGTAAAGCATTTACGTATTTAATCGTCTGTCAAATAATTAATTCTCGTTCTGTGTATCTAAAAATATGATTGAAGACTGCCGTAGTAGCACCGCTCGCTTTCCCCGCTCCGCTCGCGCGGTTGCTCACTGTCGCGTCGCAAGCACTGGGAAATTGCTACTGAAGCGTGCGGGTGTCAACCTCAGGAAGAGCTGCTTCTTACACGAACAGCTGTGTGTAACCGCGTCACCTGTCTTTATTTCCCGCAAATTTTGGCTGCTGAGATAAAAAAACTACAAATCTATATACAAGTAGCAGTTTTGGATCTGCAAAACATTTTAGGAGGTCATTATGTTAGTGATTCTCGACCCGAATCAACAATAAAATGGGCAGGTATTTTTTTTTTCATTTTATTCTTATTTACGGAAATCGGCAAGTGTGAACTCCCTTTTTAAAACGCGGCCAGTCTGTACGTGTCCTTAAACTGCACTTTCATACACACAAACAACCGCAACCGACATTTCTTTCATAGATATTTTGAAGAGAGTTATTAAGAGAGTTATTCTGAAGAACAATAAAATTGAAAAATGTAAAATAAAAAGTATTATTGATTATTATTGACTTGGTATCGTATTGTAATATGATTATTTACGAGTCTCATAACAACCTGCTGAAATGTTTTGCAGGTTCAAAACTGCATCTTGTATATAAAAATGAATCCCTATTTCCCTTGGTCACGCCATCACGCGTGAACGGCTGGACCGATTTCACTTTTTTTTTGTTGTGTTTGTTATAGTCAGGAGAAGATTCTTATGAAAAAAAAAAAATTTAAAAATTGCGCGGGAAATTTGAAAATTTAAGAATACAAAGTCACCTAACGTGGGTGTTTTATAGCTAGAAAACGCTTTAAATCTTCGAAATACCAGGTTGGCATAACTTGGTAGGAGCTCAACTAACATGGGTGTGTGGTAGCTAGAAAATGCTTTATGTCTTCGAAGTACCAGGTTGGCATAACTTGGTAGGAGCTCACCTAACATGGGTGTGTGGTAGCTAGAAAACGCTTTATGTCTTGGAAGTACTAGGTTGGCATAAATTGGTAGGAGCTCACCTATCATGGGTTTGTGGTAGCGCCTTCAAAGTACCAAGTTTGTCATAACTTGGTCTAACATGGGTATATGGTACTTGGTGCTCTTTGCTTTGTGTTGGTGGGATCTGATAAGTTAACACAATATTTATTAATTCGGAGGCGGTACGAAGTTCGCTGGGTCAGCTAGTGTAGAAAGGGAAGTTTTATAAAATGTGGCTGTTACTACATTGTTTTGTCTTTTGATTTCCACGCGAATGACGTCGCGGGTCAGTTTTTAATAAATGTTTACTATTTCCACAGTAGTGGGTGTTTTCTTTGTGCTAATTACGCTATTCTTTGCTAACGTAGCAAAAGTTTTGCCTTTTGTCTTACTTTGTATTTTCTCTTGTTCCAGTGTATATTTTCCATTTTCTTTGTTTATAAGAACAAAAACTGTTAGACAAAGATTTTTCTGAAATAGCTTTTAAATGCAATGACATAGCATTACGACTGTAATTCCAGTAGGATTAGGCAGAGGTGTACCTATAATACTCCCAGATTTCGCCAGTTATGGTATTGTAGACCAGTGGTGGCCAGTGGTACCAGCCTCGGCTTACGAGCTGTTGCTCGCAGGTTGGAACCCATCAGGCGCTTTACTTTTTGTATTTTTTTCTTCACCACTGCAATCAACACGGTGAAGGAAAACGGCATATCCAAGAACCAAAAAATCGATGACATGTAACATTTACTAACACGCGCGTGGTGGATTAAGGGCTACTCCCTCCCACTGAGAGGCAGCCTGTGTCCCAGCAGTGGGGAAATTATAGGCTGACTATGCTATGCATGTTGTGTTAGTCTCATGTTATATAAAAAACGCTATGCTCTGCATTTGCACGTAGACATGAAATGGTCAAAAATAAAAGTGGAGCCATCCTGACATTCATTTTATTATTAATTAGCTTCTGCCCGCGACTTCGTCCGCGTCCAATTTTCGTTCCCCTTCCCGTCGCATCGAATTGCCTGCCAGTTTTCATCCATTTTTCGTTTGCTGCTCCGCTCCTTTTGACCGTAACGTGATGTTATATAGCCTATAGCCTTTTTTTTTTTTTTTTTTCAGGATGGGAAATCCTCATATGACTTCTCCCGAGGGCGTGTCAGACTTTTACTGACTAAAACCCATCCGTGTTCCATCAGTTGCCCATGTGCCAGGGTCACGGTATCTCTTTCGAACAATCACGCGACCCCGGCAGGCATCGGTCCTAGTAGACCCCTACACTGCTGCTGACATCTCTTTGTGGCGCGCGTGGAACACTGCGCGCCGTCGACCCGAGCTTGGTCCTTACCGGGCGGCGAGCTACCCATTGCTCGCCACCCGCAAGCTCGCGCCTACGGTGGTCGGGAGTCCGCAATCGACTCCCGATGCCTGGGGCGTCTCCTCCTGCGGCGGCTAGGGACGTGAGGGCGCAGAGACTGCCACTACCTCACGCGCCCCGCCTCCTCCTTCGCGAGCATTACTGCTTCGCAGAAGGAGGTGACGGCTTCCCATTCCCTCTCGTTCCGTACCATGGCTCGCACCAGAGCTGGACGCGAGAGGTCGCCGCCACCGATCGCCTCCACGAGGACACGGCGGTGCTCCGCCCAGGCAGGGCACACCTCCACCGTATGCTCCACCGTGTCCTCCAGACGATCCTCGCAATGGAAACACCCGGACGTATCCTCCCGCTTTTTCCTGAACAGGAACCCACCGAAGCACCCATGCCCGGTGAGAACCTGCGTCAGGCGGAAGGTGAGGACGCCGTGGCGCCTCTCTATCCACTCCTCAAAGAGGGGACTTACCGCCGCAATTGTGGCGTGCCCAGCACTGGGTTGCGACAATCGTACCCGCCATGTCGCCATGAGATCACACCGGAGCTCTGTCCGCCGTGCCGCGATTTGTCGCGGCAGCGGAGTTTCGCCCCGGCGTTTCGCCTCCTCGCGCCACTCCCACATGTGCGCGAGGACCTTTGCCTCCAGATCCCATGGCGGCACTCCGGCAAGGAGGCTCGCTGCCTCGCAGGAGACCGTGCGGTATCCCCGTATTAACCGGATGGCCATGACCCTCTGGGCCGCACTCAACCGGCGCGCTGGGCGCAGCCTCAATGAGGGCGCCCACACCGGTGCCCCGTAGAGGGCCATGGACCGCACGACCCCCGTGTAGAGGCTCCGGTAGCCTATAGCCTTTCTCGATAAATGGACTGTCCAACACAAAAGGATTTTTTCAATTCAGATCAGTAGTTACTGAGATTAGCGCATTCAACCAAACAAACAAACTCTTCAGCTTTATAATATTATGTATAGATGAGTTTTAAAAATTGCCTTTTATATGAACTTTTTATTCTATCTTATGAGTTGAGGTACTTACAACACAAATTGGTAAACCTTCATTTGCAAAGTAAATAACAGTGAAAGGAAGTTAAAGTAACTAAGAAAATATTAAGTTTGCGACCCGCTTCTCTGTTGAGAAGATGGAATATGCAGAACTGCGTTTTGCTCGGATTTGGTTTGAGAGAGTTTGCGTATGACTTAGTGACGAAGTCACTAAGAGCTTCTGACAAGTGGACCTCGGCTAAGAAAATACTTATTATTGAAACTAGCTAGAAAACCAGTAAGTACTTATTCAACACTTGACTAAAGGGGCTATCAGTAAACCATTTCAAATAAAAGAAGTATTTTTCGAATCGTTTTTAAATGAATAAGTTCTGAGGTAACAAACATATATTTTATCTTCTCTATATATATAAAAGAAAGTTGTGTTAGTTACACTTTTTATAACTCAAGAACGGCTAAACCGATTTGGCTGAAAATTGGTGGGGAGGAAGCTTAGAACTAGGAGACGGACACAGGATACTTTTTTTTATCCCGTTTGACTATAAAGAGGAAAGATTTGATTGTTTGTTTGTATTGAATAGGCTCCGAAACTACTGGTCCGAATTGAAAAATTCTTTTTGGGTTGGGTAGCCTATTTATTAAGGAAGGCTAAAGGTTATATAACATCACGCTACAATCAAAAGCAGCGGAGCAGCAACGAAAAATGGTCGAAAACTGGCAGACAATTCGATGCGACGGGAAGGATTACGGGAGCAGAAATTTGACGCGGACGAAATCGCGGGCAGAAGCTAGTTTATTAATAAAACCGATTTCAAACCCTCCCTTTTTTGGAGCCGGTTAAATAGGCAAAGAGTTAATCTGCAAATTGGTTCATAGTGTTTTTTTTTTCATCATCATTATTATTGACAGAAATCATTTAATGACGTCTCAAGGATACGATCTTCACCCAGATCGAATCGTGTACGCCTAGAAAATCGTATGAAGAAATCGTATCAAGTAAAACCTAAACAGTACGAACTACAACTTGTCGGATATGTAACCATTCCCTTCTGAATGGCTGTGTTCTGTATTAAATTATTAATTTGGGAAAGTACTTATAACAGATGTTGTAAACAAAACAGATTCCAGCTGTCTACATTTCCTGCCAGGGTCGCCAGATTTGTTCGAAAGAGTTACCGTGGCCCAGGCATATAGGCAACGGAAGGAACACGGGTGGATTTTAGTCAGTAAAGGTCTGACACGCCCTCCCGCTCCGCTCAGAGCGGGAGACGTCATTTGATGGTTTCCCACCCAGAAAAAAAGTCTACATTTAAAATTTTCAAAATTAATCATTTGGACAGGTGCACTAGACCTAGCCTATTAGGGCTATCTGTCATGATTGCGTCCGTGGCGCACTTTTTAATAGATCTATTAAGTAGATTAAGTTAAAATAAATAATTTTGCATGCATATTGTGCTTTTCACACTATTATTATAAAATTACGATACGATCTTCTGAGACCGAATAAGATCGATTCAATATAATACGATTAAGATTGTGAATCGATTCGCGAAATTACGATCTATTACGATCCAGAAGATCGATTCAAAGCAAAGAATCGGGCATCCCTAATCCTGAACAGGAACCCCCCATAGCACCCATGCCCGGTGAAGACCTGCGTTAAGCGGAAGGTGAGGACGCCGTGGCGCCTCTCTTTCCACTCCTCAAAGAGAGGACTTACCGCCGCAATTGTGGCGTGCCCAGTTCATAGTGTCTTACAGTCAAAATCAATTTATTTATTTCAACTAGACACATAGGCTGCCTTCCGAGTTAGAAAATACCGCTCACGGCGCTCACATCAATTGGCGTTCCGATTTGGATATCACGATTATGACAGTTGGGAACTGTCACAATACGGAACGCTCGTGAACACGCTCACTGTGCTCACGCAACGTCAAAACCCCATATAGAACACCATATAAAACTTGAACTTGTAACTAAAGTTGGCAGATTTATCACAGCGCTGATTTGCTGGATTCGTTTTCTCCTCCACCTATCGTTATTTCTCCAGACAATTTTTTATTTCCGTTATATATATGTATATGTATGTATGTATATATTTATGTATTTGTATGTATTATTTTCCGAAATATCTATCCCTATGTTGCACCTGCCATGTTTTGTCTCTGCATCACCCTAAGGTTGACTGGTAGAAAATGCCTCAGGCATTAAGTCCGCCTTTGTACAGTATTTTTTACTTGTGCATGAAGTTTTAATAAATAAATAAATAAATAAAGTCAAAAGACCATTTCAGACACCAGCCTGCCAGGGTCGCGAGATTGTTTGAAAGAGATACCGTGACCCTGGTACATGGGCAACTGAAGGAACACGGGTGGGTTTTAGTCAAACACGGGTGGGTTTTTGGTAAAAGTCTGACATGCCCTCCCGCTCCGCCCAGAGCGTGAGAAGTCATTTGATGATTTCATAATTCATAATTCATAATTCATAATCATTTATTTGCTAATATGGGTAAATTACATAAAGTTGTTAAAATATATATATAGCACAGTCCAACCATATTACACCTTAAGGCATGCAAATCACAAGCTATATTGTTTATCAGTGAAACAATTAATGAAGTTAATATTAATGTCATCAAAAGAATTTCAAATTTAAAATGTCATATATTAAGTAATAATGTCAAAATAATAATAGTGATTAAATGTTAAGTAAGAATATAATTTAAATTGATACATTATTTGGTAATTTCATCATGGCAAATAATAATGTAACTTAATAATCATGAAGCAAATAATAATTAAAAATGTCATGTATTAAATGAGAATGTCAAGACATATTTGTAAATAGATGTCAGAGTAATGTCAAAGTAATGATATTAATAATAAAATAAATTAGTGACTCACATCAACAATATGTCCTTACATCCTCCTTCAAATAATCCTGAACACTGTAATAACATTTACTTAGCAAAAATCTTTTTAATTTCTTTTTGAATTCAGCGATAGATTGAGTTTCTAAAATGGACTTTGGCAAGTGATTGTATATACGCGGCGCCATACTGAAAATGCTTTTAGAATATAAGGCCGTCTTACTAGATTTGCCACAAATTTTATCACTATGCCGCTTACTTCTATACTTATCAAAAAGATGTTTGTTAGTTCTCGCAAAGCTAGCAATCTCATAAATATAAACACACGGCAATGTTAATATATTATGCTTTACAAAATACGGCCGGCAGCTATCAGTCTGGTCGATATTAAACATACCTCTAATACACCGCTTTTGCGCCTTAAATGCCATATCCCTATTGGTGGAATGACCCCAGAACACAATACCATACTTTATCAAGGATCCCACATAGCCATGGTATGCTGCAAGTACAGCAGAAGTGTTTACTGTTTTTCCCAACATATGTAGGGCGTATGACTGCTTATTTAATTTTTGATTTAAACTGTCAACATGCGTCTTCCAATTCAAATTATAATCAATTGACATGCCTAAGAATTTTGTAGTTGCTGTCTCATTTATTTTGTTCCCTGTATAATGTATATTAATGTCAGTAAATTGGGCTTTACGATTGCGAAATATCATAATTTTAGTTTTGTCAAAATTCATTTTTAAATTGTTATCATTTAGCCATTTTATAATATTACTAAGAGTGCTGTTTATATCTTGTTCAAGGGATACCTTGTCCTTACCTGTAAAAACGACAGTACTGTCATCAGCAAAAAGTATAGTGGGATGATTTGTTATTTTAGGAAGGTCATTTATATAAATAATAAATAGCAAAGGACCTAAAACACTTCCTTGCGGGACGCCTTGTTTAATTTCTCTATATTCTGATGAGTATTTAATTTCTTTCCTCGATTTAGTGCAAACACGAGTAATCAAAGTGGACTGTTTTCTGTTGGTCAGGTAAGAAGCTATAAGCTCTAACGAAGTACCCCGAATTCCGTACCTGTATAATTTGTTTAACAAAATTTTGTGATCCACGTAATCAAACGCTTTACTTAGATCCATATATAATGCGCACGCCGGAATTTTGTTGTCTAAGCTAGTCATAACTGTGGTCAAAAAATCATAAACGGCCATATTGATCGTTTTATTTTTCCTAAAACCTATCTGCTCTTTAGCAAATAAGTTGAATTTTTCAAAAAAATCATTTAAACGGACATAAATAACTCTTTCATATATCTTAGAGAGTACCGGAACTAGTGCTATGGGCCTATAACAATTCATATTGTGGCAGTCATCTTTCTTGAAAAGTGGCTTAATGATTGTTAGTTTAAGTTTGTCTGGAAAGTAGCCATGTTGGATCGACAAGTTGATGACATGACTTAAAATGTAAGAAATTTTGAATGGTGATTGTTTCAAAATTTTAGTCGAAATACTGTCATATCCAGTACTGTTGGTATTTTTTAAGTTTAAAATTAATCTATGTATCTCTTGCGGTGTAGTTGGATACATAAATAACGTTTTCGAGTGATTGGGTAAGGTCTCTGTTCTATTAGCATAACTTGTATTCCCTTTTATTTGGTCTATAAAAAAGTTATTGAAGCAGTCTGCAATGGTCTGTGGATCATCCGTTAAATGTTTATCGTCTAAATTAATTTGATTGATTTGGTTTTTTGGCACATTACTCACTGTTTTATTAATAACGTTCCAGGTAGCCCTGCATTTGTTTTGAGCTGTATGGATAAAGTAATTATTCTGTGACTTTTTTGTCAGTTTAATTACACGATGCAATCTACTCGCAAATATTTTAAAATTGGATTTATTTTCGTTATTTCGATTTTTACGATACTTCCATAATAATTGTTGTTTACGTACACAGCATTTTTTTATTCCTTTAGTCATCCATCGAGGTCGTATTTGAGAATATATTTTAACTCGAATATATGGAAAACATAGATTATAAAATAAAGTGAATAAGTCATAAAAAATGTCAAAAGCTTCATGCGGGTCATTATTTTCTAATACGTCATTAAATGAAATCGAATTTATGCAGTCATTAAATTTTCTAATATTATCCTTACTGTAATCACGTCTTTTTACATACCAATGTTTTAGACAGCAGCTAAGTTTTACAGGACAAGTTAATAATTGTGCCGTGTGATCTGATAAGGCAAACTCCATAGTTTTACATTTACATCCACGAATGTTATACATGAAATTATCTATGCATGTTCCACTAATCGTTCTTGTCGGTTCCAATAATCCTAACTGTAGGTTATGACAAGCTAGCGTTTCCATGAACATTGTAGTCATTTTGTTTTTATTTAATACATTAATATTAAAGTCGCCACAAACTATTATTTTCTTTTTACTATAGCAGTACTTCTCAAGTAGTCGGTTTAAAGTATCGAAAAAAGTATTTACGTCATCTGTTTTTGACCTTGGTGGTCGGTATATACAAAGTATTATGATATTGTGATTTAGAAGTTCAACGCCTGAGCATTCCAGAACGCCTTCAACGCAATATTGTTTTAATGTAGTAATTGGTCTAAACTCATGATTATTACGTACTAGGATACATGAACCCCCTCGACGATTATTCCTTGAGAAGAAAGATCCCTGAGTAAAGTTAGGAATATCGATTAAATCCGTATCGGTATTCAGCATATTGTGTTCTGAGATACATACGACATCTACTGAATTTTTTGCGTCTTGGAGTGACGACAGAGATAAAGACAATAAATCCATTTTCTTAGCAAGTCCATTTATGTTTTGATGAAGGATTTTTATATTTTCATATACGAAAAAAATCTGATTTCTTTGAGGAATTTTGGATTTCAGGATTCGTTTCAGTTTCAGAAATTAAATGATTTGAAATGTCAGAGTCCATTATTTGATATGTCAAATTGTCAAAAATAGTTCTCATTCCATAATTATTCAATCTACCACTTTTCTTTGAAAACATAGTACAATCATAAAATAAGTTTAAATTAGAGTCAAAAATTACAGCATAGTCATAAATTTGTATGTCATGATATAGTAAACTATTGAACATTTCAATTCTCCAGTTAAACATACTAGAATAATCATTACATCTATATGTAGGTAGACAAAGAATTATATTTGTGTGAGATAAATTTAAAAGGCTTTCCCTAATGTTTGAAATTACATCTGAGTAGTTTTTAGTAGAATTAAAATCGTCGCTGCCTATCAGAATTACGCAATAATCTTGCTTAGTATAATTAGTCAGTTTTGAGTCTAGATTACTAACAAGCGTACTTATTCCACAGTTTGTAGTAATATAGTGACATATCTGGTGATTCGGAAAGGCATTTTGTGCTATGGATAATACTTTGTTAGTTTTATTGCTACTTATTATACACAACATGTTCATCTTGGGTTGCAGATGTGACGAGCTGTTATCATTTTTCTGATAACTTCCAACAGTTTCTTTATCAAACTTCAATGCAGTTTTTACTCTATTTGAAATGCTATTTGATGTAGATCCCAGTTTGTAGCCTTCTTGAACGGTATTTCGTGTTAAGTCTGAGTGAATTGTCGAGCGTCGTTCCTTGTAGGGAGTAGACAATCTCACGTTATTTATAGGAGTTCCTATTTCGCTGGTTAGTTTTCTTGTTGCGTTCTTTACTAGTTGATATTTGTTATTTAAAGTATTAATGGTCTGTTTTAGGTCGCTATTTTCTATTGACAAATTGTTTATCTCGTCGTGGGCTGCTAAAAGTTGTGACTTAAGTTCTCTGATTTCCTGTTGTAAGTTTTGTAGTTTATCATTCTCTTCGTCGTCTGATATGTTTGGCATGCTGTTGGTGGTGCCATCTAGTGTCGTGTTGATACAACTCGCGTCGTTAGTACTGATATCATTATTTACTGGTGTGTCTGACAATGATTTCGTACGAGTTCGTCGCAGAGTAATATTCTCGAAGAAATTCATTTCGATGTAATAATGTATGAAGCAAACCTTTAAAAAAAGACAATGTTACAAGCGGGGTTCGAACGCAGTGCCTACAGGCGCACAAGTCAAAAGCGTAAGCCACAGCCGCTAGGCTAAGTGATCATTAGTAATGTGCGATGAAATAGGCAAGCAGTAGCCAGTAGATGCTTGTTACGTCAGCTGTAGTGTGTCAGTTGGGTTCAAAGTCCAGGTTCTTTGTTTAGTTTTGTGGTATACGAAACGGTTTAAATTTGAAAATGTCTTTGTATTGCAGTCTCAGTTTTATCACTTTTTGTTTATGTTTATTACGAAATAAGCAGTCTATCACTAATTTAGATATAATTTTTATAAAACATGCACTTTTTATTACGTTTTTAATTGTTTACAAAAAGTTTAACACGATTCATGCACACAATTTGTTTTATTTTGATATCACAGCTGATTGTTTATAAGTTCACCTGATAACAATGTCACTGCTTCATCAATGTGTCCTTTCACAAATACACTTAGTTTTATCATTCAACTGTTACTTAAACTATTTTTAAATAAATTTTAAATACGGACTCGATGTTTACGTGACTACTAGCGCTCTCACACTTTCACATCCAAAAAAAAAATGGTCATCACATGATGTGACCAAAGATTAGGTATGTCTGGACTTTAAAAGAGACTGTGACTTCTGAGTTTGTAACGGTCTTTCTCTCAGATAGGAAACGCCGACCTCAACACCAATCCACATGGTCATCACATGATCTGACCAAAAATTAGGTATGTCTGGACTTTAAAAGAGACTGTGACTTCTGAGTTTGTAACGGTCTTTCTCTCAGATAGGAAACGCCGACCTCAACACCAATCTACATGGTCATCACATGATCTGACCAAAGATTAGGTATGTCTGGACTTTAAAAGAGACTGTGACTTCTGAGTTTGTAACGGTCTTTCTCTCAGATAGGAAACGCCGACCTCAACTAGTTTTAAAAATATAGTTGACGTGTAAAAGGGTTTGTACAAATCTACTTACAGAAATAAAATCATTTATCAGTTTCTATCACTCAGTCACTGCATGTATATGTTATGGACCAAGTGAGAAATTGAGCATTATACATAATGCCCGGTCATTATGAAAAATGCCCAATATGAGAATGCAATTTGATAATAATTATTCAATTAATCAAATTGACCGGGCATTATACATATTGTCCATCACCTTTTGGGCAGAGTAATACAAATATATTTAATGGCATAGAATTAAAGCGGCAGTTCAATATTTGAGTTATGGTAGGTAAAAAAAATAAAAACTCATGTTTGCAAACTAGTTTGGCAGTAAAAACTGAGCAGTAAACTAAATAAAAATGAGTCCTAAAATAATTTAAACGGGCAGTTCAATAAATACTGAGCCGTGGAATAGTTGAACTGGGCGGTTAGGCGCGTATAGTTAACAAATCGTAATTGGTTAGTAATAAATTTTATTTTAAGCAGTTCTATAAACTATGAGGCATGCAAGCAAGCATGCAATATGCAGCAGGCATGATTTCTGTCAAGGCTCCGGCGCTACGGGGCTCCGACGCACTATGGAAAATATAGGTCGGTATCGGATCAAAAATCTGTAACTTCATGAATTTTTGTTGTATCGTGATGAAATTTGGCACAAATATGCAACAAGGTTCGGAGATTCGAACGATGTGTAGTTTATAGGGTTTTCTTGTATATCTATGTATGTTTTTTTGCATAGAATGAAAAAAATGGGAAAAAATCACGAAAAAAATAGTTAAAAATTTATTTCAAGTGGAATACAAGTTTATAATGACTAAAAAGATTAAACCATGGTTAATTACAACAAGCAAAGTAAACAAAATATATATATATGAAAAAAAAATACTAAATTAAAATCATATTACTAATAGGTACATCCTATACTCTGGCTTCAGGAAATGATGTAGCTAGGTACAAATATAAGTAATAACTAAATATAAATATTATTTTTAACTTATACCACTTCAGGATCAGGGTCAGTAAATGTGGGTTCACTTTCAGGTGCCACGTTTAAAAGACTTAGTGCCTCTTCTTCAAGTTCTTTCACATTTCTTACGTACGGTTTTCTCAAACTTGTTATATATGGATCTGACGTGTATAAAAGCGTTTTAAAGACATCTTCATTTGTAGCAGATCGGGAACATTTTCTGGCATGATGAAGTCGTATGTTTCTGTAGTCTTTGTTGCGAGACTCTTGTGCGTCTTCCGATAGCTGTCCAATAGGAAGCACCGCAAAATGTTTGATAACGTTTTGCCCGTGTATGAGTATTTTATGAACGGAGGATGGCATATAATACCAATCGTAATTACTTACATAGATTCTTGCAGTTTCTATTGCATATTCCCCAAATTTTTCAGGGTCGATCATCATTCCAGAAGAAAGAACTTGCAAGATAATGTATAGGCGTTTAATCAATGCCTCATCTATACCTGTTATTTCCGATGAGCAAGTGCTATTATAGAAGAATCTTCGTGCGGTATTGCCATCGTTCGTATTCCCGCTAACTTGCCGAGGTTTGTCGACGATTAATCCCAACTCCTCCCTGAAACGTTTTTGAACAACTTCTTTCTTTTCTTTTTTTAATCTCTTATTTTCCTCAGTTGAAGCAGACCAAGTCTTAAACGAAAGATTATAGGAAATATGCAATATCATTTCCATGCAGCGAATCCAGGCGTGTAAGGTGGACAATCCGTATTGGTAGGCGTTTTCGTTTTCGGGTCTGGCAGTTACTTTCGATAGGTCATTCATTAGCCGTGGAGTAGCCCCACATATCGTGCATGTGGAACCAGATGGAGTATCTGTAAGGACCTGAGCCACCTTTCCATCGATCATCGTTAGAAATAGTTCATGCTTCACATTTACTACAACACCATCTTTGTTTATAAGTGATGCTTGTGCAGCCCTAATTTGTTTTTTAATATCATCAACAACTGCCTTGGTTTTTTCTGGAGTTTCCTTACAAAACTCAATAGAAATGGGTCTGCAAAAACGGACAGATGAAGGTACCGGATTTTGCCAAACAACGGATCCCGATTGCACATCAACTAATCTGATGGGGACTAATGAAGTGATGAACAAATTGGCATCTGAAATTGTTTCTGACTCTTCTGCAAGTATTTGCTTGTATTGGCTTTGACCAGATGAACCATCACATCCCCATTTAGAATAAAGGATCAATGTTCTATGTTGTTTTTGGAAAACAGAATCGATTTTTAAAATTCTAGCAGCAGTATGATCCAATAAATCTTGTATATTAATCACTTTAGCATAAGTATTCGTGATTTCGATTGTAGAAGATGGTGGATAACAGGATCTTTTTATTTCTTGTATTTTGTAGTAAGGCGGGAATATACAACACTTTCGTTCGTTGGTTAAGTTTTTCAGGTACATATATTGTGCTTTTGTTAGATCTAAATCTATAAAAGCACTCAATGCTTCCGTATCGGAAAGAATCTTCATCTGGTCTGAGTCGTTCCACTTACTTGAGATATCTAATTTCTTTTGAGTGTCAGCGGTTCTTAATTCTTCGACAAGATGAGCTTCTGTGTACTCACGTAAAGCCCGTAGTCCCTGCAGATAGGCGTTTTTTATATGCTCGAAGCCATAGTCTTGGAGTAGAAGAGTGTTTTTCCTCTTCTTGGTAGATTCTGAGGAGTCTCCATAAGCCACGCATGCTCGTCCTCGTTGGCCAGATGTTGATGGCGTAGAATATTGTTCAGAATCCGGTAAATTTAACGAATACCTTGAGTCCAACCAAGTACAATACTTCTGTAAAAATGTTTCTTTTTTCCGAGATGCCAGGGCCCAGCGTTTGTTGAAAATAGGAAGAATGTGCCTTTGTATGTCACTAATTATAAAACACAAGTTGTTTTCAGAAACATTCAGCTTTTCCACTAAAACTTTGGATAATGATTCCATGGTCTTGCCGCCCTCTATATAGGGGATTATGAATTCTCGTTTGGTACAGCTGAAGGAAGACATTTTAACACTTCACAATCTGCAGAAATAATAGGCGTAGATGAGATTTGCTTCACTTGAAGTTACACTGATGTAGATGGTTCGAATAGTTTTTGCTTCCCTTTAAATACTCATTTTACAATATCGAATTGGTACCTACATCATTATTATCTTGTAATTTCCCACGCAAACCGAGTGCAAATTTGATAAGGTCTCTTTGTTATCACGAAATAATGAAGAAAATATCCAAAAAGTTCTATATTGTTCATGTGAATGGTGTCAGTGGTAAACCGCAAAAGATACTAATTTTCGGGTTCTGACTTTTATCAGTTTTTTTCTCATATCTTCTAAAAACGCAAATATCCGCAGCTGATTTTTTTTGCATTCTATTTATGAATAGTTAGACTACTAGTCGACGCAAAAAGTAGCGCTTGGGCAAACGTGGGTAATACTGAAAACCTTCGACGAAAAAACATAGAAGTGAAAAAAAAGGTATGTCACTTTTTAAGTAATTACTGAAATATTTTTCTTTACTTTTAAAATCATTAAACTGTATCGCAAAAAGCATAAAATAACCTTTCTAAAAATGTATAATACTGCATATCTGTACCAAGTATTTTTTTCACAATATGGTATTGAAACATGTATACGCAAAGACTTGAGTTTGGCACTTCTGTTTTCTATGTATTTCTATCTAAGAAAAAAAAAATAATTTCGCGTATTAAGAAAAAAAATCGTAATGAATATTATAATTTGACTATTAGAAAACCTAAAAGAATAGCCATATTAGCCAAATTATGATATTCGTAAAAAGCATTTTTGATATGCGCTTGTTCTACCATTTTCCATAGTGCGACGGTCCCACGCGAACTTATCGTCGCAGATGTGTTTTACGCTCACCACCGCAGCTTCGGCTCGCTGGCCGGCTTCGCCGCCCAGCCTCAGCCGCGGTGGCGAGCGTCAAAACCACCTGCTCCTCAGCTCGCGGGCCGCCTCGCCCCTCCGCGCCTACGCGGTTTTAAATTACACTCTAGGGTTAGGGCAGACAAGACTACGTGCAGTCGGTTTTGCAGCGATTCGTTTCTGTCACTAAATGCAGCACAACATATTGAATTTATAAGACAATACTTGTAAAAATTAAACAGTTGTAAAAAATAATTCCCATATTTAATTACTATTTTTTATTGTTATTGTCATTTAACTTAAAATAAACTAAATATTAAACCATTTAAATAATTAGACTTATTATTTGGATTAATTATCAAGAACTTCTACATCAAGAATTCACTAATTTTTGCATTTAAAACTTAAGGAAAGTCATAATGGCGGTCTCTGATTGGTCAAAGCGTGCCACGCCATGCGTGCCTCCCTCCCTGCCCTCACACCGCGTCATATTTAGCTTTATTATCAAATTGCCCAATTATCAAGTAGCAATATAATAATGACCGTGCAATGTGATAAATAATGAAGTTAAAATAGTATTAATCACTTTGCCCGATAGAGCTAGACATTATTCATAATGCTCATACATTATGTATAATGCCCGCATTAATCACCTGGTCCATAACATATATAGTTGGAGGCTAGAAAACTTTTAAAAGTTAATTTTCGTAATTATGTTGGATAGGCGTAAAGAATATCGGATTTAATCAGCTAATGGCTCCGGAAGAAAGGCGCTCCTAGTTTCCTGAGTGCCGTTTTCACCGCATACCTATTTATTAACGTTTTCTTCGACGTGTTTTGTTTTCTTTGACAGACCATTAACTACACAAAAAGTCTAAACTCATAGCCATGACTGGGACGGGCCTTGTAAGTCAAAATAAAAATCGATTATCATATTGAAAAACTATGTCAATTTGCAAACCATTTCATACGGTTGTATGAAAGAACGTCTGTTGATTTAAATATATGGGTAAGTTTAGATGTTAGTTAATTTTTTAATAAATTTCCTTGACTTTACAAGCAAATACAGTGGCAGCTTCTTGTCAGGGTTGAATTTTGTTTTCAATTTTATAGTTCATCAATTTTAACTTCGAATAAACAATAAAAAAATCGTACTAGTCACTAAAAAGTGATGAGTTGAAAACCATCTCTTTTTTTATTCGTCGATTAAAAATTACTAAGTCCCACTCCACTCTACTGTTTCATTTCTTAAATCAACACAACAACAGCAATCTTCTTTTACCATTAATAATTGTACAACATTGATTGAAAGAACCCTAATAAAACCCGCGACCCTAAATACTTTCATCCTTAGCAATCTGACCCTAATACCGGCATTAAAAGATTGATACGGCGCCCCATCCTTGATTAAAAGGAGAACCAATCGCTGCCCCATCGCTGATGCTATAGATTTTTTTCAATTTACCTCTTTGCATTGCATCGTTTTTATCCTACTAACTAGCTTCTGCCCGCGACTTCGTCCGCGTTAAATTTCTTGCTCCCCGACCCTTCCTGTTGCGATTTTCCCCGTTTTTGCAACATTTTTCATTACTGCTCCGCCCCTCTTCGTTGTAGCGTAATGTTATATAACCTATAGCCTTCCTCGATAAATAGGCTACCCAACCCAAAAATATTTTTTCAATTCGGACCAGTAGATTGTAAATGTGAAAGTTCGTGAGGATACCTCCAGGTATGGATGTTTCTTACTCTTTGGCGAACAACTACAGAACAGATTTGGGTGAAATTTGGCAGACAGGTAGTCTATAACCTGAATTAACACGAAATATACTTTTTATTGCGGCCATACGTTTCTTCGCGATCATTTCTTATCTCCACGCGGGCGAAGCCCCTGTCAAAAGCTAGTATTTTATACATGTAGCACTTGAATAAAGTTTTGATTGGCCTGTTAGTCTAGTGGTTAGTGACCCTGACTGCTAAGACTGAGGTCGTGAGTTTGATTCTCATCCAGGACAAATCTTTATGTGATGAGCGCAATGATTTGTTCTGTGTTTAGATGTAATTTATGTATAATATGTATGTATTTAGAAATATATAAGTATGTTTATCAGTTATCTGGTTGCCATAATACAGGCTCTGCCTAGTTTGGGATCAGTTAACGTTGTGTTGGTTGTCCTAAGAAGATATTATTAAAATGTTTCTATTTATGATCAAACCCTGAGAAAGTGTTATGATATTGTGTAAAAGAGAAAATTCATACTAATGAAAAATTTCTGTACAAACTGGGCTCCTAACATCATGCTAACACGAAACTTGAAGCGTGATCACCACTTTCTTCATAACAAAATACATGGCTAGATACTTAGATTTAACAAGCAAGAACCTGAATATCCCTACATTTCAGGTTGTTAGCGGTCTATACCTACCTATGCAGACCACTTGCAATGTTCCGCCCTAATGGTTGTTTGCGTCTCGTGAATATTGTATGAAGACGTTGTATATGGCATGAATCACGTAGAACAACGGTTTAACTCGTCCTACAGGAATTCAGGTACGGTGACAAAAGACGTTTAACACAGCTACTTTTGCAAATGCTTGTATTCTAAAATATATTTCAGCAAAAAATAAATATATTTATTGTATTTCAGCGTTGCTTACAATACTAAGGACTGGTTTTACAAAAGGTAGACAACTTTTTCTAAGTAATGAATATTGCGGTTTTGACAGGTTTTGTTTTGAAAATACGTCAAAGTCAAACCACCTTATTTATTCTTCAGATAAAAGTTACCTTATCAGAAAAAGTCACCATACATAGTTAGCGCTAGCTTTTGCCCGCGGCTTCGCCCACGTGGATGTCGGAAATTAACGCAGGTATTCTTCTAAAATAAAATAATGTTTCTAAAATAAAAGTAGATTACTCCTTATTACATCAGCAACCTGTCAATAAAAGTCTCGTCAAAATCGGTCCAGCCATTTCAGAGATTAGCCGGAACAAACAGACAGACAGACAAAAGTAAAAAAAAAAAGATTTTTTGGTGTACCGTATTTACTTTCATATGCATTTAGTGAAAAGCTGTTAATTTGAAATAACAAACAGACACTTCAGTTTTATTTATTTGTATGTATTGTATGTATAGAGTATAGATAAATATTTAAGTCAGTAATTAAAACTTAAATTACTAAAGTATTAATCGACTTGTGTTGCTGACTGTACCAGTCCAGTGTGCACTTTGTATGGCTAAGCTGTTGGAAAAATTTGCTCGCCTGAAACTTTGAGCTTAGCCAGTAGTAACGCTTTTCCGCGCCAGGTTCTTTGAGCAATCATGAATATTTATTTTACAGCAGCAAGAGGCATGTAGGTAATCCTACTAATATTATAAACGTGAAAGTTTGTATGTATGAATGTTAGTTCCTCTTTCACGCAAAAACTACTGAACGGATTTGGATAAAATTTGGTAGATAGATTTTTTATAACCTGGATTAACACATAGGGTACGTTTTATCCCGGTAGGGCGTTCCCGCGGGATTATCTCCGACCTCCACGCGGGTAAAGCCGCTGGCAAAAGCTAGTTAATAATCACCGCACAGGTCGATGGATCAGGTTAAGGTACGCTTGCCGGCGTTAGTTCGAGGATGGGTGACCATCTTTACATACCAAGACCCGTGCTTCGGAAAGCACTTTAAACCATTGTTCCCGACTGACATTCATGGATCTATGACAGTCGTAACGAATCGACTGAAGCTCGAGAGTCTGACAACGAGTGTTACCAAGGGTTTTCG
This sequence comes from Aporophyla lueneburgensis, assembly GCA_932294355.1. Taxonomy (NCBI): domain Eukaryota; kingdom Metazoa; phylum Arthropoda; class Insecta; order Lepidoptera; family Noctuidae; genus Aporophyla; species Aporophyla lueneburgensis. The sequence continues at coordinate 29,678,012 of OW028737.1, read as the reverse complement.
TGTTACCCAGTAACTGAGTTGTGGAGGTCAAATAGGCAGAGTCGCTCTTTGTAGAATACTATTCAGCTGCATCTATTTTAGTTAGACTGGCAGCCGACCCTAACATATTTGGGAAATGCTAGCTGGCGATGGTGTAAATAATCCACGTCACAAGTACTCATTGCAGTCTGCTAAGTGCAATGACTTTATTTATACTTATTACTGGAAGACGTTATGAAAACACGACTGTTATGAAACTTAACTGAAACACCCACCATTTTACCAGCTAAATACACTGTGCAGGCAAACACCCAGCCCAAACTTCCAATACTTATTGTTGACTTTGTAACTTTCCGTCGACAAACAGACTTCATTTAACACAATAAGCATTGAGTTTTCATAATTATTACAGTTAATTAAAGTTAGAGCTTTTGTTGAAGGATTCTGACCAAAGGCTATGTTCGAAGTTCATATAGTTTGTTATTCTAAGTAGAAATGTACACGAAGTCTAACAGTTGGAACATTATTTGCTTTAGTATTTCATTAATGAGGATTTGAGACCGTCTGTCTGTTTTTGTTGGGACTTTTCAGCCTCAAACCAGAATTTTGACGATGTTTCTGTTTGTTAGAATTATGTGCATCAGCAAAATTTGTTGGAGTGAAATTATTGACCAGTGAAGGGATCAAGGCGTTCGTACAGCAAATGCTTATTAACAAAGCAAGCCACATATTATCTTGGGACACGGACAAGAAATACAAATAATAAAGAAGACATTTAAAACTAAAGTGTGAGGCCAACACGGCTCTATCTCAGCATAATTAAATAAACTAGTGATCGCCCACTGATCAAAATTCGACCGTACTTCATTTGAATAGAAATGCATTATTAAATGAAGAAATATACATAATAATAAATATAAAAATAATATGGTTATTTTTGACATTCAGTAACAGTATCGACAAATAATACTAAAGACAAACATTCTTGATATGATCATAGATTTAAAAAATGAAATAGGTTTTATATCTATAAAATTCATTTATTACCTATGGTTATACTTGACACTTGACATTCAGTAAGACTATAGACACAAAATTTTAAAGACAAATATTCTCTATGCATGTGTGTATTGAATACACGGTAATGAATAGTAGTGTGTGTAACGTGTTATTTATTGAAAATAATGTATTTTTACGCCTAATTTAAAAAAAATATTAGCATTCATCACTTCTTCTCTGTATAAACTATATTTCGTAAAAAGGGATCCAAAGTTTTCGCTTCACGTATTAATATATAGATAAGTACATGAATAATGCTACGATATTTAAAAACGAAATACCGCAGTAAGTACCTACTGTATTCTGGTAAGGCCCGTTGTGATGTCACGGACACCAGTAGGTATGTCCGTAACATCACAGCAACTTACATAAGTTCCATAAAAATATTAATAAAACTCACATTCCTTTTAAGATAATAACTGTATATTAAATATAACTACACACACTCATACACAATGTATGTAAATTACTAGCAGTTAAGCACCAAAAATATACCAACACAATTTTTAAAAGCCAAGAAGGCCTTTATCTTGCAAAAGTATTTCGTTTTTTCCCCAAAATTTATTTTTACCGGTCTTCGTTTTACAAAGAGGATTCCACTAATTTTCGGCTATTCAGGAATTTCCGTTGCTTCAGCCCATCCTGGACATTTCAAACTTTTTTAATAGGGTTCTGTGCAAGTTGGTTCTTTTGAAGTGCTTAATGAATCCTGATTTGATTCGGAGAGGAAAAGTTTGAATTCTGTGTTTAATTTTTAGGTAAACATTTTTTGAATTTCGAGACATCCAAGTTTATATACACAAAGCACCTAGAAGCACAGAATCGGTCAAAGTGGCGGTGCTTGGGGGAAAGAAAGAAATAATACCGTTTATTTGGACACAGTTCGTGAAAACACAATAAAATAAAAAAATAAAAAAAAACTCACGGATGCTCCAAGATGGTTCATTTCAGCAGACATTTATAATGCCAGACAGATGCTGTCTGACGCTAGTTTGCTGCCAGCCATGTCCAGCAGTGGACGTCTTTCATCTGAAATGATGATGATGAGCCAGTAGAGCAGTGGTGGCCCAGGGGTAACGGCCGCGACTTACGAGTAGGACGCGGGTTCGAACCCAAGCAGGCGCTGTACTTTGTGTAAATAATTTCATCACCACTGCTCTGAAAACGGTGAAGGAAAACATCGTGAGGAAAGCGTCATGTCCTAGAACCAAAAACTCGAAGACATGTGACATCTACCAACCCGCACTAGGCCTCCGTGGTAGATTACAGCATTCTCACCGAGAGGAGGCCTATTATTACCCAGTAGTGGAAACAATATAGGCTAATTATGATTTACTAGCTTTTGCCAGCGGCTTCGCCCGCGTGGAGGTCGGAAAATATCCCGCGGAAACGTACTACCGGAATAAAAAGTAGCCTATGTCCTTTCTCAGGTTCTAAACTATCTGTGTACAAAGTTTCATTTAAATCGGTTCAGTAGTTTTAGCAGAAAAGCGAGACAGACTGACAGACAGAGTTACTTTTGCATTTCTTTTGGCTTGCCAAACATGCAAATCATCATAAATCATAATTACGATGATTAGCATATTTGGCAAACCGATAGTTTATAGCCTGGATTGACACTAAGGGTACTTTTTATCCCAGTAGTGTGTTACCGCGGGATAATTTCCCACTTTAAAACGGGAAAAGCCGCTGGCAAAAACTATTCTCTTTTAATAATAATAATAATACTAACTGGAAATCTCCAGGACCGGACGGCCTGCACAACTTTTGGATTAAGTGGTTCCAAAAGTCGCACGCTCGCTTGACATCTCAGTTCCAGTCAGCCTTAGAGTTAGGGTCGTTGCCTCCGTTCTTAACAACAGGGATAACCCACCTGCTCCATAAATCAGGTAGCACCGCGGAACCCAAAAATTATAGACCGTTCACATGTCTACCGACGGTCTATAAAATTCTTACATCCATTTTGAGAGCTAAAATTTACAATCATATTGACACAAACTCTATCTTGTCTGTCTCTCAAAATGGCTGTAGGAACGGGTCCCGCGCTACTAAGGAGCTGCTCCTAATCGATATGACCATTAGTCAACAGGTTCGTCGTTCCCGAAGGAATTTGTCAACATGCTGGATAGACTATAAGAAGGCCTATGACTCGGTGCCTCATACCTGGCTCAAGAGGGTGCTGGAGTTGAACAAAGTAGCTGGAGTAGTACAACGCTGCGCACCGTCTTGATGTCATGTATGGGGCAGTGGAGGACAGTCCTTCGCTATCCGGGATGTCGACATATCCAGAGGAACAGCGAACCGATAAGGATTGAGCGAGGTATATTCCAGGGCGACAGTTTGAGTCCACTTTGGTTCTGCCTAGCCATGAATCCTCTTAGCACACTGCTGGAGGATTCAGGTATAGGCTATCGATTGAGGAGATGTGGTCAGGTTATATCTCACCTCCTGTACATGGATGACCTAAAACTCTTTGCCCCCAATAATTTGCAACTGATGGAGCTACTGAAAGTAACTGAAACCTTCAGTAGCGCCATCAGGATGGAATTTGGTGTGGACAAATTTGCGGTCATGCATGTAAAGCGAGGGGAGATTGTGGAATCCGAGGGAACCCAACTCTCGCATTCCATACACCTAAGATCCCTTGCCTCAATCGAAACATACAAGTATTTGGGTATATCGGAAGCGTTAGGTATCAACACTGCTGACATGAAACAATCGTTGAAGGAGCGCTTCTTTGGCCGCCTGATTAAAGTATTAAAAAGTCTTTTAACAGGCGGAAACAAGGTGCGCGCCTTCAACAGTTGGGTCATGCCGGTTTTGATGTACTCTTTCGGCATACTCAAATGGACTCAGACGGAACTTGACGCCCTGGATAGACGGGTCCGCACACTGCTGACCACAAATCGAATGCATCACCCACGGTCATCGGTAATGAGACTGTATATCCCGCGGAAGTGCGGAGGTCGAGGTTTCTTGAATGCTAAGACCCTGCACAACCGTGAGGTATGCAGTCTCAGGGAATACTTCCTAGACACCGACGTGGCGATACACCGATATGTGGTCTCAGTGGACAAGTGCCTTACCCCGCTCTCCTTGGCTAACGAGAACTGGCGCAAACCTAAAGTATTAGATACTAATGATCGCAAGGCAGTATGGCAAAGCAAGGAGCTTCACGGACGCTTAGCGTCCGTATCCTGGTTACGATTCGGAGATCTATTTGGAGAAACCGAAGGTTTTGTTTTTGCAATTATGGACGAAGTTATGATGACGAACAACTACCGGAAATATACTGTGAAGGATGGCACGGTTGACATTTGTCGGGCATGCCACCGTCCGGGGGAATCAATCCGACACATTATTTCTGGCTGTTCTAGTCTGGCTAACGGAGACTACTTGCATAGACACAACCTTGTAGCCAGGATTATCTACCAGCAACTTGCTCTGAAATACGGCCTTGTGGAATCAAAAGTACCATACTATAGGTATCTACCCGACCCACTTCTCGGAAATGGTAATATCACGTTGTATTGGGATCGATCTATCATCACTGATAGGACTATTGTTGCCAATAAACCAGATATAGTGGTGATAGATCGATTAGAGCGTCGCACAATGATTGTTGATATAGCAGTCCCGCATGACGAGAACCTCGTGAAAGCTGAAAAAGATAAGCAGATGAAGTATCTTGACCTGGCTCGCGAAGTTGTCGACATGTGGGATGTGGATACAGCAGTCATTAATCCGATAGTCGTTACGGCCAATGGCATAATAGCTAAGAGCCTCGATCAACATCTCAGGAGGCTCTCGTTAGGCACCTGGATCAAGGGCCTGATACAGAAAGCAGTAATTCTGGACACGGCGCGTATTGTTAGGAGGTTCCTCTCTCAGCAGCCCTGACCACCGGGCTTGAACCCTATTCCCGATACCGGCGGGCTACTATGTTTTATATTTTTAAATGGTTTCATATTTTTTTAATATTTTGATATTTAAAAATCTAAATCAATATGTATTTAAATGTAATAAAGGAAAATATAATAATACCGGCTCTGAATTGAAATTACAAACCGTAGCTATCTTAGCAAAAAGTTAAGAGCACTTTGCTATAATATCAAAAATATTTTCTTACTTAAAAAATACTACACTTTTATGCATACCTAATATGTTTCACGAGAAGTCGTCGCCGCTGTTGGCTTATGCTCGCTTTACGAGCTAAGCTGGAATCACGATTTTATATTCCGTTATCGTGGTCATATTCTATCAAGAAAATGGTTTTAATATCAGTGGCGAAGTGTACGACTCTTCTCCAAGTGAAATATCATTTTGAAATGAGAAAACTTGTGACATTCTCTAGAGGAAAAGTTTTATACATATAATGTTGCGTGCTAGAAAGATTTACAGGATCCACGTTTATCGTGTGTGATGTCCATCAACCTGCACTGAACTCTGATCTCTCATAAAAAGGCGGTACGATTCCCAGCAGTGGGAATATCATAGGCAGTTTGTGTATGTATATGAGTGTGTGTGTATGTTATCTCTCCTTTTCCTTTTGGAGATTACAGGCGTGTTGCTATTGGGACTTGTGGCTTAAGTAATAACGGCAGGGTCGATCGATCAGGTTAAGCTACGCTTTGAAGATCCGAATCCAATCCAAAGTATGTTAACTATTGGTCTTGGCTGTCATTACTGGATTATTAACAGTCGTTACTGGCCGTCAGAAGCCCGAAAGTTTAACAACGCGTCTTCCCAAGGGTATCATATTACCAGTAACTGAGTTGTGGTTATCAGATAGGTCGCTCCGTGTGAACTACCGGAATTCAGCTGCAACTGGTTGGACTGGAAGCCGATCCCAACAAGTTGGGAAAAGACTATGCAGATGAAGCGTTTCGCTATTGTAAATAGATAAAGGACTGACATACCAGGTGTTCCTTGAAGTACACCCACATTTCGCGAGTTATGTTTAATTCCCATACGCTAAAGGACTAGCCTATTGCTATCAACCAGGCACGAATCTAAACTTAGCGCTACGATATTCTAGAAAGAAAAACCCAACACTGCCTGACCCGGGAATCCAGGATTTTGATTGAATTGGTGGTTTTAATGGTTATATGTAATTAATTTGTGAATGTTTTGTTGCAGAACATAATAATGCCTCACCAGTGGCTGGAGGGCAATCTTCCCGTCGCGGCCAAATGTGACGTATGTGACAAGACATGCGGGTCGGTGCTCCGGTGAGTAACATGAATTTATTTGAAATAAAATATGGGGGCAGAAATACGGGTTTCTGCAGTCGTCCAGAAGTCATTCAAAACTTCCAAGACTAGACTCGAATTTGCATTATTCTTGTAGTGTATATTCTATGACGTATTCATTCGTGTGTGATGTGTCTGTGGGGACGTACCGGATACACCGATCACATTAAAATCATTGTGTTTACTCCAAACTTTTGTGTTTACAGCAACGCGCCTGGTATAATACTGAAGTCTTTTCAAAACAAAATACCTATTTTAATTAATTTGAAAGCTTATTCTGTAAGCGCTCGAATGTTTGAATGTCACTTATTTTACCGCCAGCATGTTATACGCTCCGTGTCGTGCTGGACTTAATGAATAGCACTACCCCATTTGTACCCGTCAGTGTCGTAAAAGGCGACTACGGGACTTACTAGAAAATGGAGAACATCGTTCTCTATGCATTTTACCACCAGAGCAGATGGTCCAGTTGTATTGACCCCGACTTACGAGTTGTAGGTCGTGGGTGAAACACAAACACAAAGTAAAACGCCTGCCTGGATTCAAACAAAGGCAAACGCTTTATTTTGTGTTAATAATTTCATCACTAAATCTCTCAAAACGGTAAAGGAAAATGTCGTGAGGAAACCGGCATGTCCTCGAACCAAAAATTCGAAGACATGTGACATCTACCAATAGTACCGTAGTAGATTACGGCCTCTCACCGAGAGGAGGCCTGTGTCCCAGCAATGGGAACTAAATAGGCTGATTATGACTACAACCGCCAACCCGCCTGCCAAGCGTAGCGATTTTGGCAAAACCCCCAAAAATGTACCGGTTACATTGCAAGCCTGGAAATATCCAGCAATGGATGCCTTTCGGTTGAAATGATGTACAACATCAGATCGTCTTTTGGGGACCACCTTTACACTCCTATTTACCTACCTATCCTCATTTTCATGGTAGGTCCACACCATACAGACTTTCATCAACTTCTACAGAATTTTGCCCGTGCAATAAGGCAGTACTAACAAATGTCGGTGTGCCAGAAAAACCCCAAGACTACATGTAGGTCTGCGTATTTATCGGAGCCAAATAATTAGTTACACGTGTGTCCTTACCGTAGTTCACTTCGATACTAAATAAAAATTCAAACAAATACAAATCTGAAGTAATGAAAAATCTGCGCAAGCATTATTATATGAAGATGTATTGTCAAAAATTTTACTATTCAAAGTCTGTACGACCAAAAATCTCTAGGTAGGTATAGTAAGGAACCACTTCCATTCATTCTCTTTTCGACTGCAAGCTATCATATTATAAAAACGTTGATTATTTTCACTTAGCTTCTAGTAGTAGTAGTAGTCTGCATAGTTCCTGCTTTGTAGCATTTGGAGAGTTGCTGCCACTCCATCGGACAATATCATGATTCTATTCACGAACTATACCGCCCATAGTCTGCGGGTAGCCACCGTCAAAGGTATTATCTATACCTACAATTATGTAGGTACAATGGATGAAGGAAGCTATTGTGGCTAGCCTTAGTAGGGTTAACCGCAGTTTCAACCAGTTTAGACAGTGCGTATATGACCTTAGTGGATACATATGGACTTCGCGCTGCCCGCAATGCGGCGAGCTGTCCAGCTGAACCGTGTAGCACAATAACATGTCCAATATGTAACCGCCTTACAATCCTACTATGATATCCTGATACAACAATGTTTTACTAATATTATAATTAGTACCTGGATGACCGCGCTTTGCTCGGTATTTTTGTTTTTTTTTGGTAAACTGTGTTTTTTAGAATTCATATTGAAATACAAATTACATTTTGTTATTTTTCTTCCAATAAAAAAATAAGTTTTATTGATAAAGTTGATTATTGAAAACACTAATAAAACGACATTTTCTAAAAATGAATCCTAGCTAGATCGATTTATCGCCCCCGAAACCCCCTGTATACTAAATTTCATGAAAATCGTAGGAGCCGTTTCCGAGATTCAGATTATAAATATACAAGAATTGCTCGTTTAAAGATATAAGAATATCTGGATGACCGAGCTTTGCTCGGTATTTTTTGGTAAATTGTGTTTACAATAATAAGTTCATGTTCAAGTTGATTATCGATAAAGTTGGTCATTGAAAACACGAATAAAACGACATTTTATAAAAATTAATCCTAGCTAGATCGATTTATCGCCCCCAAAACCCCCTGTATACTAAATTTCATGAAAATCGTTGGAGCCGTTTCCGAGATTCAGATTATATATACATATATACAAGAATTGCTCGTTTAAAGATATAATATAAAACGACATTTTATAAAAATGAATCCTAGCTAGATCGATTTATCGCCCCCAAAACCCCCTGTATACTAAATTTCATGAAAATCGTTGGAGCCATTTCCGAGATTCAGATTATATATATATATATACAAGAATTGCTCGTTTAAAGATATAAGATAAGATAAGATATGTAATTTTGTATGTTTAGATTAGATGATCAATCACGCCTTAAAGGCCGAACAGTGTGCATGAAATATCTCACGCAGATAGTTTATAACCTTGATTAGCACATAGGATAGTTTTTATCCCTAGTACGTTCTCGCGGTATAAATCAAATCAAATTTATTTGTTTGCAAACATGGCTAATACAATATATAGGTGTTTAAGTTATATAGGTGTTTAATTTTCGTCCTCCACATAGGCGATGCCTCTGACAAAAGCTAGTGATATTATAAATGCGAAAGTGAGTTTGTTCATTTGTAACACTTTCAGGCTAAAACGGCTGAATGGATTTGAATGAAATTTGGCATGGGATGACCTGAGATAGGATTTAGGATACTTTTTGGCTGGCCTCCACGCACGTGAAGCCCTGGGCAACAACTAGTATAGAATCTCATCATCAGCAGCCCATAATGTACCCACTGCTGGGACACAGGCCTCCTCCCGATGAGAGGGAGTGGGCCATAATTCACCACGCGGACCTTAATCCTTCACGCGGGCCCAGCGCGGGTTGGTATATGTCACATATCTTCGAATTTTTGGTTCCAAAATATGCCGGTTTCCTCACAATGTTTTCCTCGCGGTTTAATTTTTTGTTAAAAAGTTTTATTTTATAATTTTTTGTGGCTTTAATGTACTAATAATACTTGGCAAGGTATACCCTATCCAATAAAAAAAGAATTATCAAAATAGGACTACTCTGTATAAAGTTATGCGTAGTTAAACATTACAATCAGTGAGTGAACAATCAAACATTCTATTTTTGGAACCTTAGCGTTAGATTTTGTTTTCCAAATTTATATGGGACCACCTTCGGAGTATACCCTTTCCAATAAAAAAAGAATTATACAATCGGACCACTATGTAAAAAGTTATGCGTGGTCATACATAAAAAAAAAAAACAAATAAAATATACGCGTCGAAGTGAGAACCTCCTCCGTTTTTTTTTGTTGGTTAAAAATGCCTGCTTGGTTTCAAACCCACGACTTACTACTCGTTAGTCATGGCTGTTACCACTGGGCCACCACTGCTCTATAGAATTTATACATAGACAAATAAATAAAATTTGTATGCTTTTGCTCTGTATCCGAATTCCTCCTTAACTGTTTTCGTTTCTGTACTCATGCAATTCACGAATGGAACAACTATTATTTTTTTTATAACTAATGAAAAACAACAGCTCGCACAGCGCATCAATGTCCGAATGTACCGAACAAAGCTTTTAAACGGAACCCACTGAAATGGTTTCGGGGAACTATCCCGCGAAATCCTTTCGTTCAACGGATGAGTAGTGGCTCAAATCGTGTTGTTTCAATTTCCCGGGGCTCTGTGCGGGATATTGGTCGAGTGTTGCCTCCAGCTGACACTGAGGCTTAGTTATTGATACTGGTTAGCCACTATTTTGTGTATTCCAGTCGTTATTTAAAGGTTGACAATGTAAATTTTCTTGCCAAGGGGATATTGTTTTTGGCGGCTGAAAGATTTAAGGCAACTTAATGGGAAAGGAAAGAAGTGTATGGTGTAGTGCTTAGTTCTGTTACTGTAAAGGTTGTATGCCAAATTCGACTTTATTTCGTACAGATTGGCTATAAAATAAATTTAGTTTTAGTAATTCGAACAGTCAAGAAAATTAAAAATATACATTTCATATTATGAAATGTATATTTTTTTGATGATGTTGGTGCCTGTGCTTACTATAGTATAGGCACCTGCATCAGGCCTACCTTACCTGTGAAGCTTTATCGAGTTGACTATGTACCCACGCAATTTTTACTTCGCTACATTCCCATATTTAGGGTTCCGTTGCCAAATGGCAAAAAACGGAACCCTTATAGATTCGCCATGTCTGTCTGTCCGTCTGTCTGTCTGTCTGTCTGTCCGTCCGTATATCACAGCCAATTTTTTCCGAAACTATAAGAGCTATGCTATTGAAACTTGGTAAGTAGATGTATTCTGTGAACCGCATTAAGATTTTCACACTAAGGGAGCGTTCAAGTATTACGTAACGCATTTTTTGTAGATTTTAGACCCTCCCTCCCCCCCATGTAACGCATCGTAACGTTTTTCTGTCCCCCTCCCTAAATGTTACGTAATATCTAAGTGACCATTTTTATCTTTATTTATTTTATTTTATTTTATTCACAATTATTATGTTGGGCAAAGTCGCTAAAATACCTTTTTTCTTTTACCCATTTTTTTATTGTTTTGATCGCGTTTGCAATAATAATAAATAAAAAAAATAGATTTTTAAGTTATATGATATGTTATTTAGCCATATAAATGAAATAATAAGGTATTTAAAAAAAATATTGCGATTACTGCTCCTCTGTCCATGGGTTTGCCAGCCACTCAGACTCTTTCATAACTGGCAAGCGGAGAGTAGATGAAGAGGGTTCCGGAATTGTTAAATTACTAGCATCAACTTCGTCTTCGTCGAGCTAATCGGCATCCTCAGACAACGCTTCACTGTGGCGCACAATGCAGAGAAGCTCATTTGCCCTTCTGGCAACAAGTCGCTGTGGCCGTACTCTATTTTCACGATGGTCATGGGCAGTCTTACCATGCACGTAACGACTGTGCGTTTTCCACACTCTTGTGGGATGTGAAATAGATCCCATAGGTTGCACATGTTCTGTTTTTGAGATCGGATTGTACTGATGGGGAAAAAAAATCGTAAGGGATTTGCTAATCGTAACCCGTCTAGAGGAGACGACAGATCAACGGACAACCTCACAAGTGGTGAAAATTTGCATGATCCTTTGTCTAGCTGACTAGGTACCATGAGCTGGCTTGGGGTTTGAAGTATTGGGCAGAGTGGCGGCAAGAAAGTATCTGGAAAGACAGATTTCAATGCCCTCCTCGAGCAGGAACAGCAGGATTTATTTATTTATTTAAATAACATGGGAGACTTACCTCGCATTTAATCACTTGCAACAAATATTGCGATTCATGGTCGTGAGCACTATACCACGCCAGATTAGGTTCTGCTGGGTCCTACAAGCTATCTTCAGCTACCTTTATTCCGCCGAAACATCGTAGTCGTCAATTTTAATTTCACTTAGCACCTTAGCAAGTTTTTCCCCAGCGTGCTGAAAATTGCGTTTTTCTAAATCATCATCAACAGTCATTCCTTTGTCGTCGAGATGAGAACCAAAATGTTCATGCAGCAGGATTACTCCTGACAGTCGTTTGCTGAGGGTGGCCATGCGTCACTCAACTCCGATGTATGCACTCCGCCCAAGAGCATTAGTCGCTATGAACAGGGCGTCCAGGTTGTATTTTTTGAAGTGTTGAATGGCAAAGTTCTTGGGTTTCCGATATCGCGGATTTTCGTTCGGCCCACCATCTATAAAGATGATGATCACTGGCTTTACGGTGTTCGATTGTCCTCATTATGGATTTGAATACAGACACTGATAAAAGTGATTCGAAATCATAAGCATGTGTGTTCGCTGTGGAGGATGTTATCAAAACCGGCAGGATCCACGTTGACGCCGACGTATACAGAATTAATAAGTTTGTGCCGCTCTGCCATGACCCAGTCATGGTCAGGTATAAGAACTCTGTATTCCATTAATAGAGGGCTCTGACTTTTCACTATCTTCTTGAGAGAGAACAAATACTTGCTGGGGTCCCAGAAGCAACGCGAGAGATTCCAAGGACCTGATTGTAGCAGTGTAGAATTCCCCGTCCTCGTGCTTTTTGTTCATCTCGGTTTGTGGTCTTGCTAACCTTACGGGTACGGTGCGTACATACCTTCTTTCCTCTTGACTGTTAGAAGCGCGTGCGATTAAATGAAGATGTGCCGCTTCGAGAAATTTGGAATCCTATCAACAACAGATTCTCATGCAGGTCGTACAGAGTGAGACGACTCCTAATCATCTCTGTTCGGCGGCGTTCATCAGCAGCTCTGCCATAAATGGCAATGTTAATAATTGTCTCCAGGAGTGCGTTACGAGTCTACCAAAGGGGGCTCGCCAGGGCCAGATCGATTTTTTATTGCAGCAGGATTGTTTTTCCGACGTTCAGCTTTCTCGTTTTTCTTTGGCTCGAATTTTTTTTGCACTTGACACGCTTGGCATCGTCTCTTTTTTTCTTTACACATTTTTCATCTTCTTTTAATTCTTTCCGTAGTTTTTTTATTTCTTCGGGTACATCATCATCTTTTGCTATACCAGTGTCACATGCTTCAGTAAGAACATTTAATCTGTGCTAAAGTAGGCCAATTTTCTTCATAAGTTTCTTGAACCGGTTTATTTGGAACATTTTTAGTGATGTCCGAAACAATTGTAGTCGTGTGCGGTTCCGTAGACGGGATGTCCAAGTTGTCCACAACTTTCTTATCAGTAGTCTCACTTCGTTCATCATGGGTATCGCTCATCTTTCAAGTAACATCTTTTCGAAACTTTTTATTTCTGTTTTTAATAAACTTAAAAAATATTTATTCAAAAGTGTCCTCACATGATGCTTTGCCAAACTGAAGTAAGAAAAATATGACTGAAAGTAACGAAATTTTAATATTACGATAAAAATCCAGTTTAAATAAAAGTCGTATAACAAATATTGTTGCTTTTTTCTTCCTGGCCTTCACCTCAAACTCTTGTACTTATAACATCACTTATATGTTCTACAAACTTTTCTTTATTTTTTAGTTTTTCTTTAGCAGTTTTACAAACGTTGGCATTTTTTGGCACTGTTAGATAAAGATAAAGATAAAGATAAAGATGTATTTATTTGTATAAACATGTGTAACATGATACAGAAATATGCACATATGGATGGAAGAGTTTTTGCTGGTTCAACATGTTTTGCCATATTCGGCGTACAAATGATTATAGTAGGAAATAAATGTCAAAATTAAATCAATTCAAATACATAATTATAGTCAATTACAAAAATATTGTCAAGAAATTCAAAATAATTAAAACAATTAAACTAAAATAAGTAAAACAATAAAATTGAAATAATTAGTACAATAAAATCACTTCAACTAAAACATAACAGAATATTAGATTATGGTAAATCAAAATTTGTCATTCAAGAACTCCGTAACATTATAATAACCCTTACTAATTAGCATTTTTTTTAATTCTCTCTTGAATGAATTAATATTCATTATCTTTATAGCATTAGGAATTTTATTATATATTAATGGGGCCATGCATATTACACTTTTTCTTAGAAATGCTGTTTTGGCGGGGACTGACTGCACCCAAAGTCTGAACTTCTCACGTCTATTTCTATTCGAATGATTGGTCAATAGGGGAAACAAATGAGGATTAGTTTTTACAAACAGCGATATGTCTAATATGTAAAGTGACGGAAGTGTTAGAATTCTGTGCTGATTAAAAATTGGTTTGCAACTGTCTGTGGATTGCAACCCAAACATAGCCCGTATACAACGTTTTTGTGCTTTGAATGCAGTGTCTTTTTGAGTTGAATTGCCCCAGAAAATTATTCCGAATCTTAACACTGATTCAACAAGCCCATAATATGCCGCAAGTAAAGTATCTGTGTTGACAGTCGGTGCCAACTTATAAAGAGCATATGACGAAGTACTCATTTTTTTACAAAGTTCATTCATGTGGGTTTTCCAATTTAATTGTTTGTCAATAGTTAATCCCAAAAATCGGGCTGTTTCAGCTTCTTGTATTATATTATCTTTGTATACTAAATTAAATTTTGATGAATTACATAAATTTTCTCGTTGTCTAAAATGCATTATATTTGTTTTATTAAGATTAATTTTTAAATTATTATTATTAAGCCAGGTAATTATAGAATTTAATGAATCAGTAGAGTCAGAATAGTAATTAAATACATTTTTAGGTGCTATGGTTACAGTACTGTCGTCAGCAAACAATGACATGGGTTCCTTAGTTGCATTTGGTAGATCATTAATGTATAGTAGGAACAAAGGCGGGCCCAGTACACTTCCCTGGGGAACACCATGTTGTGCTGACAAGTTAGCATGAGAGCTTTTATAGGCCAAGAACAGGTTATAATGCAAATCTCCCCTCTTTTGAGGACATTACTGTATGAACTCACTTTAACAACACTAACAACAACAATGTGCTTCCGTGTGTAAACACTAAGGAATACTGACAACGCAAAAAATTCGTAGTTTTTTTTATAAAAATTAAAAAAAGTTACGTAACGCGTTGTTCCAATACCCCCTCCCGCCCCTGTAACGCACCGTAATATTTTACAAGACCCCCCCCCCCCCTCCCTCCAAATTGCGTTACGTAATACTTGAACGTTCCCTAAAATAAAAAAAAAAACAATAAATTATGGGGTTCCCCATACATAGAACTGAAACTCAAATTTATTTTTTTTCATCATACCCATACGTGTGGGGTATCTATGAATAGGTCTTCAAAAATGGTATTGAGGTTTCTAATATCATTTTTTTTCTAAACTGAATAGTTTGTGCGAGAGACACTTCCAAAGTGGTAAAATATGTCCCTAGAATATATTAAAAAAAGTGGTAAAATATGTCCCGTAATTTCTAAAATAAGAGAAAGATAAAACTAAACAAAATATATGACGTACATAACCATGTAAACTTCTACCGAAAATTGGTTTGAACGAGATCTAGTAAGTAGTTTTTTTTTTATTACGTCATAAATTGTAAACCACAAATTACCTTTCATTCAATCAACTGAAATATAAAAAATTAAAAAAAAAACATTCAATTTCATAAACATAAACCTTATACATAAACCGCGAATACCTACAGGTTTGTACGGAAACCTCGGTGCGCGAGTCCGACTCGCACTTGGCCGGTTTTTTTATTATGTAATCACAAAACTACAAATCTGTAGGAGTGCTGAATGGGAAATTACTGTTACAATATCTTATCTCAATTACATCCACTTTCGTTCCATTTTGCCTGTGTTTCATAATTATAGCTGGTACCGTAAGTTATTCTTAAACAAATAATGGCAAATCAATATGAGCGGTCTCGATATGTAATGGTTGGTCACCCGTCCAAAACTGCGGCAACCGTAACCTTCAATAGTCCCGTACGACTGTTATCATTTAGCAACGGGTCTCTTCTGAATTACAGACAGAAGGTTTCTCGCAGTTTTAAGAATTTTTACAGTCTGATCTGAGTCTCAGTCTGTCAAAAAATACTCTAGTTTCCACACTTATTTGACAAGTTTTTGACGTTTGATTGTCACCGAAATGAGACTGCAACTAGATTTTGGACGTTTTTAATTATGAGAATTGGTCTTCGGTTATATTCAAAGAAACTAAATCCTTACCTATTGAGAAATAAAGTTTTATTTTCTTTGCCAAGTTCGCCATGAGCATTGTGTGCGTTAAGTAACGTACAAATGATTGATGGCCCTGTTAAGTACGGCTAAGTAACGGTAGATCAACCGACACGTTATCACTCACGTTGACGGGACATTCATCAATTTCCAGCAATTAACTCCTACAAGGGAATGGGTATAGACAGGTACACTAGATTAAGACTTGTCGCCACATAGTTATAATTGATGGAGTGGAAGGATTAATACCGTGTACCTTGTGGTCCTGGACGTAAAAGATAGCACCATCCCATTTCTTTCCGTGTCGTAAGCGGCGATTAAGAAACTTACTAGAGAATGGGCAGCAGCGTTTTCTATGCATTTCACCGCCATATTGCGATCGCCAACCCGCCTGCCAAGCGTGGCGATTATGGCAAACCCTCCCAATTGGGGGAGGTTTATGTCCAGCAGTGGACGTTTTTCGCCTGATGATGATGATGATGATAAAGGATTTTAGTATATCCTCCCACTCTATAAAATCTACGTAAGTAATAGTTAAAACCACGAATGTCATCCATAATTCATTAAAGTGTTAACGTATCATAATTTTTTTGACATTTAAGACAATAGACAAATCATATTAATCTCTTCTCAATTTCACCACAGACCTGAACCATAAATAAAAGAAAATATATATGTTTGTGTGTGTGTGTCAAACGCATGGGTGTGTGTATAGTTTTTTTTTAAATTAATTTAATGTAAGTATTTCTAATGCATTTATTATTATTAAAATATTACACAGCGCATAAATGTTATTAAACGAACGAACTTAGATCTTCTTATTGTTTACAGTATAAAATAAGGTCGCCTTTCGTGTCTTTATGTCTGATCGCGTTGTTTTTTTAAACTACGCAAAGGATTTTGATGCGGTATCCACGACCACTAGAGACTGTATTCTGGAAGATTTATGTGTAAAATTCTTTTGTATACCTATAACTAATTTAAAGTACAGTACACACGACAGATATGTCGTCAAATCAGTAGTTTACACCCGTGCGAAGCAGGGGCGGGTCAACACTATATAAAAACACTAAGAATACCATTATATAGTACTATTATAAAATGTCTGTCAAAGAGCGCTTATAATTCGAAACCTCCTGACCCTTTGATGTGACTTTTTAAAAGTCATCAGTAAATAAGTTTTCTTGATAGGTTTTAGTT
Source organism: Aporophyla lueneburgensis (assembly GCA_932294355.1). Lineage (NCBI taxonomy): Eukaryota > Metazoa > Arthropoda > Insecta > Lepidoptera > Noctuidae > Aporophyla > Aporophyla lueneburgensis. The sequence continues at coordinate 29,660,762 of OW028737.1, read as the reverse complement.
TATAATAATCGTCCACACGTACAAAAATAATTATAAGTATAAAAGTTAAATATTAATTTGTAAACCAAAAACAAATCATATTAAATGAATCACGTCACTAACGGTTCCACTTCATTGACTTCTCACGAACTCAAACATCGTATATTTCGATCAAAAGCGTTGTGTCTCTAATCAAGCTCGAATTTTCACCAAATGTATCTTTGAATACACATCCACTTCACAGAACATAGAGGTGCGTCTCAGGACGTATCGGCACGTTTTATTTACTATTATTTTTTTGGGAATGAAAGCCGACAACCTTTGAGGTTGTCCTGTCCAAAAACCTTGACGAAGTGACCCCTCATCGAGTTCCTCGTCACTTCACCGCGAGTGACCAAGCCTCGACTATTGAACCCCCCCGCCTCGACGATACGAGAACACACCGGGGGGAACCGAACCTGCTTGTGGCAAGCTTAACAAATTAAGGCCTCCGGAGAGGGCTTAAAAACTTAAGCGACTCCATGCTAAGGGCACCCCCTGTGAGGTACGGACCTCGGCTTAGGGCGTCCGTCGCTGGAAGAGGGCACCAAGGGTCATCCGGTCGTCATATAACGTTCATTCCGATATAGCTTATGATGTGTATCAGAATGAACGTTATATTGATACGCTCGACAAGGTAATTATACTTGGAGTATTTTATTTTCTTTCTTTTTCTTTAATATTTCTGTTGCATGGCTATCTGTTGTAGGAACAATAAGCCACTTCTTTGGCTGATAGATATCTCAATTTAAACGTAATCTACTAGAGCCTGATCACTTTATTGTTGGAAAAACAGAATATTATACCGTTAATGACTATTTAGAAGACAAATCAATAGAATCTATAATTTATAAGTTAGAATAATTGACATCGCTGATTTAATTGACATTTGCACGCCAGGTTATGGCAGGATATGCTGAAACAAAATGTATGTAACACCTTCTATACCATATTCTTGCAAATAAATATTTTTGATTGATTGAAAATTTCTTTCTAGTAAACTCTCTCTTGGTCTTATTGTGGGAATCTAGGCAAATGATGATGTTAATAAAAATGTAGTACAATCTATAATATGTCGTCATGACAACACCCGGCCTCAGCGAACTGACGTGATTAGGAATATCATCCACACTTATTAATATTATAAATCCAAAGTAACTGTCTGTCAGTCTGTCTGTCTGTCTGTCTGTCTCGCTTTCCTGCTAAAACTACTGATCCGATTTAAATGAAATTTGGTACACAGATAGTTTAGAACCTGAGAAAGGACATAGGCTACTTTTTATCCGGTAGTATGTTCCCGCGGGATAATTTCCGACCTCCACGCGGGCGAAGCCGCTGGCAAAAGCTAGTCTATAATATGTCGTCATGACTACACCCGGCCTCAGCGAACTGACGTGATTAGGAATATCATGTTATATTTATACAATGCACCAACGTTACATTGAAGTACGTGACAGCTCATAAATAGAGGATGTATTAAACAGATTAGTATCACATTGCAAATGCGGTGCAACGTTCGTGATAACGGTACGGAACCCAACCTTGTTTTGAGTGTACAACCGAGAACACAATGTTTAATCAGAAGATAGTAGTATATAACAATACACAATTTATGTTGCAGAGGAAAATATAGAAAATCGTAAGAGTGGAAAAAGAATTGAAAGAATAATCTATTTAACGTTCCGGTAGTACGGTTATGTTAAGCGACGTTTTCTCAATTAATCATACTAGTGATCGCCCATCGGTCGAAATTCGACCGTACTTCATTTGAATAGAAATACATTATTAAATGAAAAAAATAATAGTAATAATAAATATTAAAATAATATGGTTAGATTTGACATTCAATAACACTATAGACAACTTGTTGACGCGGTACTACTGTGGAGAGGGTTCGCTGGCGGGATGGTGATGGCCAGGACCAGTACGTAGGTGTAATGAGTAAAGAATACTTTTTCAGGACTCTCTTCTTTATTTTCTTAATACTTCTTAACTGCTGGATATGGAATGAATTATCACAGAAAGCTCTGTTTTTATAGAATTTTCCCTAATACTTTTAATTAATTATGACAGTTCAAAATGTCATAATTATAACCAGCCTGTACAATCTATGACCAGCCTGTACAATCGTGAGGCATACAACCTCTACAGTTTGCACACTACACTAAGTTTTGTACGGGAAACGTACTAATGCCATACTTGAGACTCCCCATAAAACCACAAAAAATATTTCTTATAAATCTAAACTAAATTCCTATCGTCGCTAATACAAATAATATTAAAGACAAATATTCGCAATATGATCATAGATTTTAAAAATGAAATAGGTTATATATCTATAAAATTAATTTATTACCTATGGTTATACTTGACATTCAGTAAGACTATAGACACAAATTGTAAAGACAGATGTTCTCGATTGGACCACAGATTTGGACATTTTTATTTGGACCTCTATGCATGTGTGTATTAAATACACGGTAATGAATAGTAGTGTGTGTAACGTGTTATTTATTGAAAATAATGTATTTTTACGCATAATTTAAAAAAATATTACCATTCGTCACTTCTTCTCTGTATAAACTATAAGTGTGCGAAATTTCATACTCCTCCGTCCACCCAATTTTCGTAAAAAGGGATCCAATGTGTTCGCTTCACGTATTAATATATAGATATTAATATATAGATATCTTTCATCATTTCATTATTTTTTAAATAAATTAACTCAGCCTATCGCTGTCCACTGCTGGACACAGGCCTCTCCTACGTTACACCACAACACCCTGTCCTCCACTTTCCGTATCCAGTCTGTCCCAGCCATTTTTTAAATAAAATAAATATTTTATCTACAAGAAAACGATTATTACACCGTTGGGTGTTTTCTAGCCCAAATATTTTATAAGCTATACAAATGATGAAATCAATAGCAAATCGTGAATTTCACTTGGGAGGCGTTCATTTGTTCACTAAACCCAGAGCACCGGTTGCTACTGATAAATTCCAGAAGGAAAACCCAACAACCCTTTGCCCGATCTGGGAATGTAACCCAGGACCTCATGCTCAGCATCAACCTTCTTAACGATCCTACTCCTCAACATTTGAAGGTGGGTGCTTTGTCATGGTGGCAGTGGGCAAACCACAATGGACATACGTAGAACATAGTTGTTGAACGAAGTAGTGACGAACGTGCTTAAAGCTCTGATCAAACCGAGGCAAAGTGGTGAAATGCGGGATAAAATTCACTCACGGCGCTTCTTTAGCCTGCTCACAATCATATAGAGGTGTTCACCGACCCATTCCACGCAAGATTCACCTCAAGTTTGTCAGGTCTTTAAGAGTGCTGATGCCAACGATTACTTAATAATACGCATCGCGGGTGAGTAAGAAATACGTACGCCAAGTTATCTGCTCGCCGGTAATAAGCGGAAACCGCGCGGATCAGCCGGAGGCTTCGAGGATAGAGCTAAGTAGCGGTAATACGGCGCGCTTTCAAAGGCTTGATTAAAATTATATTAAGAATGCTGTTGGAGGTTTCATCTTAAAGGATTTCGTTGGCTGTGAAGTAATTATACGGGACTAGAGATACCTCCGCCTTAGTGAAACGTTCTCATTTAAAGCTTTTCGTTATTTTCACTTTTTCGCAGTAGGCACTATAAAATGTATTCTTACAAATTAAAAAGAGAGAAAGAAAAAGTATTTGTTGTGTCTCGGACAGGAAGATCACATACTAAACTAAACCCACACAAATACCGTGGCCCTGGCATATGGACAACTGAAGGAACACGAGTGGGTTTGGGTCAGTAAAAGTCTGACACGCCCTTTCGCTCCACTCTAGAGCGGGAGACGACATTTGATGATTTCCCATCCAGAAAAAAAAACACATACAATCATAAAAACTAAGAATAACAATATTCCTACAGAAAGTACTGTACGAAGCCAAAAGGTTCCTATCTCGGCATGATTCGGCGACATCTAAAAAGTGTCATAGCGCTGCTAGTATTCCGATTGGGTCCAATGAGATATCGATGGACTAAGTTTCCAAAATTCCATTTAAATATAACTAGTTCCTATGTGCCTACAAGTCGAAGCATTGTCGAAATGATCCGATCTATAAACAATGCATTTACTTGGTAGAGATGATCAGACGCTGCCAGAATCATCTCCTCATGAGGCTCTTTAAGGATGCAACCAGAATGCACCATTAATGGACGCCCCATTTGCAAACTACTGGTATATAGGACATACATATTTGTCCCGATTTCAACAAAATAACATCTTTATAGGATGTACGTCAATCATATAATATTTTTACAAGTGAGAAGGCATTTCACACTTAGCCACCTCACCTGAACCCTCAAGCTGAGCACTCTCACACTGAGCACGACTAATGACGTCACTCTTAAACGAGACACTATCCAGCACTTTTCGTGAAACTTTCCCGTACCTTGGACAAAAGGAAACGTCAGAATATAAGGTAACGTCGGTATGATGAATTAAAATATTTTAATAATATTTAAAATGCTTTATTTCATACTAATTCTCAAATGTATTAAATCATAATTATGACTATATCGAAGCCATATAGATATCACCGTAAAATTATAAACACCTCTAGATTACAGTCTATCTCGCGAGATTATAAACTAACGAAAAATTGAGAATTTCGAAAACCATTTACAATTTAACGGATTATTTTTCCATCCTACTACTATTAGTTTGTATATTTGGATGCGTGGATGTGTGGATGTTTGTTACTCTTTCACGCAAAAACTACTGAACGGATTTGAATGAAATTTGGAACACAGTTAGTTTATAACCTGGATTAACACATAGGCTACTTTTTATCCCGGTAGTACATTCCCGCGGGATATTTTCCGACCTCCACGCGGGTGAAGCCGCTGGCAAAAGTTAGTAGATAATAATCTAAAGGTGTTTACAATTTTACGGTGACATATTATAATAGATTTAGTTGACGTCGTAATTGTTTTATCACTATAGACAAGAGAAAATTGAAACTTCACTAAGTCAAAAGCAACAGCAACTAATACATATACAAACAACGTCGCGCCAACAATCATCCGACAAGCCCTGACTGGGGGCCTTAATTTATAAAGGTAGCCTCAGGCAAGTACTGTTAAGCAGCCGATCACCTCATAGAGTGACCTGCAAGATGTCATTCCCAAAAAAAACAATCTTCCGGTAGGTGCACACCAGACAACCCGTCTGTCGGAGATTCCTCCCTTTTCTATAAAGGATGAATGAACTCTATACTCTATATATTCGTCATACCTGATAATCTCTATAACATCAAAACTCATTTCCTAACTCAACGAACCATGTAAATCTATATCAAGAACTAGATTCAGCGAATAACCCCGAATCATTCTTGCGTTCTCTAAGTTTTGATGGGTCCAAACAAGACGAAATAGGGCTGTCTAATAAATGTTACTTATGTATGGTCTAGTTTAACTTTTGTTGGAGTTGGTCAAAGTTTTAGTAGGGTAGATGGGAACGGGCATTTCTTTGGGAGTTTTGCTAAAACCGACTAGCTATTTATCTCTATCTTTGCCTTAAGTGCTTCGGAGTTCTGATATTTGTTAGTTACTTAGTTAGCTAAGAAGAATGTTTCGATTAGTTTGTAGTAGGCTAAAAATAGATGTTAAAGACTAGTTTGGGACTTTGGGCCGCGGCTTTGCGCGTTTGGCCATGACGGTTTATATGAAATTATTTAATGTTGATTTGAAATGAACAAGAAAGAAGCAATACATGAGAAGACTCTGGAGCCATCAATCTAGTTTGTTATGTTGAAAGAGTCTTCATTTTAAAACGACCTCAAAAAGGCTCTCCCTTTTTGAAACATAACATAACATCGCGCCTTGTTTCCCCGAAAGGTTGGGCAGAGGTGTACCTATAGTACAGCCACATTTCGCATGTTAAGTCCCATGTAATAAGGGGCGAGCCTATTGCCATCAACCGGGCATAAATCCAGACTCCGGGCTGTTACTGAGAAATTCCAGATGGAAAAGACCAATAACACTTTTCCCGACCTGGGAATTGAACCCAAGACCTCATGCTCAGCAGTAGCGCTTACTGCCACTAGACCAACGAGGCAATCATAATGGGTTTTGGCTAGCACCTACCCAAAAAAATCAATAAAAATTAAAAGGGTACCTAATAATTTTGGGTCCACTTTGTGTATATTGATGATGGTCTAATACTTCCAGTGTCTATACCCCCACACCAATTCGAATATCACTGACAACTATTTGTCAGTGATATTCGAATTGGTGTGGGGTCAATACCATAACTAAAAATAAAAAAATAAACTTTTATAATCTAAGCGCAGTGACACTTCATTAAAACATTTCCATATCATTACACCAACAGATTTTATTTTTTAAGGCGTTCGTGCATTTTAATCGAATCCATTTTGTTTGAAATCGAATTGATATTGATAGAAGCACTAGAGTGGATTGAGAATAGTCTAACTCGTTTTCCCTAGATGACTGTCACAGAATACTAAATAGCTTTTCTAAACCTAGTTGCAAAATGTCCATAATGTGAATGTCAATTTTATTTCTCTTTGTTTTACAAAGAAATAGAAAAAATCAAGAAATGATGATTGATTGATTGTTGATAGAAATGTGGGTGAAAAATACACATCTGAACTTATAGGTGGTAAATTAAATGTAATTTTAATGTAAAAAGCGTGGGGTGCTTGATTTGATGTGAATATTTTATCGACAGACATTGATAAAAATAGAGCCATACCTACATAATAAAAATACCCCAATAATTAGTTAAATTTTTAAGAAGTTATTTTCTACTTTTAGTTTGTTTTGTGAAGTGTTCTATTTAACTATCGTTTTTTAGGGTTCCGTTGCCAAATGGCAAAAAACGGAACCCTTATGGATTCGTCATGTCTGTCTGTCTGTCTGTCCGTCCGTATGACAGCCACTTTTTTCCGAAACTATAAGAGCTATGCTGTTGAAACTTGATAAGTAGGTACTCAGAACTGAAACTCAAAAATATTTTTTATCAAACCCACACGTGTGGGGTATCTATGGATAGGTTTTCAAAAATGGTATTGAGGTTTCTATTATCATTTTTTTTTTTCTAAACTGAACAGTTTGCGCGAGAGACACTTCCAAAGTGGTAAAATGTCTCCCCCCCGTAACTTCTAAAATAAGAGAATGATAAAACTAAAAAAAAATATATGATGTACATAACCATGTAAACTTCCACCGAAAATTGGTTTGAACGAGATCTAGTGAGTAGTTTTTTTTAATACGTCATAAATCGTAAACCGCAATTTACCTTTCATTCAATCAAATCAAATATAAAAATTAAAAAATAAAACATTTAATTTCATAAACATAATCCTTATGCATAAACCGTGAATATCTACAGGTTGTACGGAACCCTCGGTGCGCGAGTCCGACTCGCACTTGGCCGGTATTTTTTAAATCGCTAACAACAATGTAATATTTAATATCTAAATTGAATATGAAACATTCACCGTTCTATTATATAAGGCGATCTAACTTTAGTTCTAGCTTAAAACTCTGAGCCAGTTTTTGCATTTCAACTTTATTTCGCTTTGGGTAAAGTTCTTATTACAAAAATGATGAGACTTTAGCGCCGGGTTAAGTTTTAATATTGTAAAAACAACTGCATTTCTATATATACGAGTATATGGGTTCTTAATTCAGAAACCAGCTCGATGGTTTAAACCATACCTAAATAAAAACTGTTTTGTAATAAGGTCTTCATAGTCTTATAGTAGCTAACAAAAGTCTTACAGTCAAAGTCAAACAAATTGTACGGAAAAGTAAGCCTTCAAGGATGTCTAAAATCGGCTATTGGCATTTGAATGAAATGTCAATGCGGTAACATTTGTCGCTCTGAAGGGTTCGTAAATGACCGATGTTCGTCACTTGGTGACGAATTAGGTAGTGATTGGTCGCTCAAACGTGATTTACTATAGAAGAATGAATGAAAGTTTGACAATGAATAATATTCTATTGTACTAATTTGTTGGGTGAAAGATAAGATGAATGTTCTTCACAGCAGCGTCAGGGACAAGCTGTGCAATTTTTTCTGTACTGGGCCCTTTTCCGAATCCGTGGTGCCAGACGTATAGAATAGTACCATTCCATTTCTTCTTATGGATGTCGTATGAGGCAACTAAAGGACTTACTAGAGAATGGGCACCTGCATTCTCTATGCATTTTACCACCATACTACGATCGCCAACCCGTCTGCCAAGCGTGGCGATAATGGCAAACCCTCCCAAATTGGAGGAGGCATATGTCCAGCAGTGGACGTCTTTTGGCTGAAATGATGAATAATGCTAGTATCTGTACCTTCTGACACCTTACGCGTTTTTATTTTTTTTCCAGCTGTATATTGTGTTTCTTTTAGTTTCAACTCTCGGCGCTCAGCCGTTTGTAAAAGATCCAGTGCTAGCAAATTTTTTATTACGTACTTGGGTACGTCGACTTATTTTTCTATTCGTGCTTTATGTTATACGCAGGCTGCAAATTCATTATAGGAGACTAAAATATGTATAGAAAACCCACTTAAACTTATTTTTGTAGTAAAAGTTGCAAACATTCTACTTAGTTTTTAATAACGACCCCTTGTTCCCAGACTACAAGACTTCAGATGCGTGTGGTGCCGTCGCTGCGTTCACGCGGCGTGCAAGCCGACGTGGCGCGCGTCGTGCTCACTGGGCCCCGCACGCGCCTCCGTCGTACCCCCTACACGCTTGCATTCCGTGGGCCCCGACGACGCGTGGGTCCCAGACAGGCCCCCTAATGCCAGCCCGCTCATTGTGTTCGTTAACTCCAGATCTGGTGAGTGAAATGACGAGGAGATTCTGGTATAATGTGCAGAAATTTGTTTGCAGCCGAAAGTTGTAAATGTTGCTTAGCTCGTGCTTTGACTAAGACATATTCCCGTCTCTATCTTGCACTTGTTGTTTCACAGTTGTGCGACAGTGACGGGAATAATGCTTAGCCAAAATACGTAAATACGTAGATCCTGGCCTGAGAGTACAGCACTCTAATTGCGTAACAGACTTAATAATCAGAATCAGAATTATTTTGAAAGATGTTGCTGATCTATTGCGTCCTATATTCGCAGAATTTGTCTGCTCGACAACTTTATAACGCAATGAATGTCGTTGACCTGTCAAAATGTAAAGTCATTCCTACTGTTTGTGTGCTACGCAATTACCTTTGAGTTCGTTATGTTCGTATTGATCGGGGAACAATATTTTTCTACCTCTGTGCTTGCCCTTTCCATGTTTTGCACATACTTTTTGTACTGAAAAAAATATGTTATCTAAGTATATCATACTGACTGTTTCACGGTCAGTGGTTGGTCTTACCAGTAAAAAACAACAAGACCAGAAACTTAGGTATAGTACAATTATAAGCTAAGTTGTCGCTATCCTAATTATTGTAACCGAAAAGAAAACAGCAATGCAGATACTTATGTAAAAATATTATAACTGACGCCTTGTCCACTGGAAGGTGACCCTGAGGAGTTATGTAATTTTTGGCAAGCTTACACAACTTCGACGTATATTTACCTAAATTAATACTATCTCCATTTTCTATTTTACCAGGCGACAACCAAGGCGTAAAGTTCCTTCGTCGCTTCAAGCAGCTTCTGAACCCAGCACAGGTGTTTGAGCTGAGTGGGGCGGGGCCTCGGTTAGGGCTTCGCCTGTTCCGGCACTTCGCCCCCCTAAGGGTGCTCGTGTGTTCAGGGGATGGGTCGGTCGGATGGGTGCTGCAGGAGGTCGATAAACTGGATATGCATGTGAGTATTATGTAAGGTCAAAGTGGACACACTAACTAGACTGATTAGAGTTACAATCCCAGCAAGAAAAATATGGTGTTCCTACAAGTATACTGAGGCCATTTTTATTACTCTTACAGAACTCTTGCCTGTAAGTGTCGATTCGAGCGCACTTTCTAAGAGCATTTTTGATCTTACAATTGTTGTATTAAAGTCTTAAGTAAGTAATACACTGGCATGCACAAAGAGCAATTACCATTTAGAGTGGTTTCACCAATGCCGTTCGTGAGAGGAATTGCCCTTGAGTTACACTTATGTATGTCGTTCTCCTTATATTCCTCGCTATAAGGTCATTGTAAGAGTATTTATCACGGTTGTTAAACATGCACTTTCAGGTTTATCAGTCGATCCAAAAAAATTCGCGGTAGCTATCCAAGGTATGTGGACTTGTAGTTCCGAAAGAATACTTACTTCGACAGTTTTCAGTGAGACACCCTGCACCCTCGAAACCCATGGAAACTTTCCCACTATCTCTGTCTCTTTATATTTTATATACTAAAAAGGTCGCAAGTTACGTCGACGCTTCTTTCGTTACGTGACGATTTCTACAATTTGATTCCTGATGCAAACTGGTAACCCAGTTTACGTCAGGAGTCAAATTGTAGAAATCGTTGAAGAACTTCATTTAAACAAACTTGATCGATCTCTCATTAGTCATTACACTTTAATATTTATTAACGCTGTGTAAGATTGCTTTTACTAACTCCTGATGTCCTTGCAGCGTCAGGTCCAAACGGCAGTTCTTCCTCTTGGCACCGGCAACGACCTGGCTCGAGTGCTGGGCTGGGGAGCCTCCTGTGACGATGCAGCCAACCTTCAGGTGCTCATCGAGCGATATGAGAGGGCTTCCACTAAGATGCTGGACAGGTGAGGATATTAAGGGCACTCTTAAAGCAGCGACTAACTTAACATCTTCGGTACCGAATATTTGTAAGGCGAGCTGATTGTTGTCCCGGGTGAGGTGAATAGAATACCCTGAGAAAAGTAATGTAAAAATAAAACAGAACTATCGTATTATTAATTGTTCATGACGTCAAAAACTAGTTGCATTCAGAAAAAATAAGAAAATAAAAAGACGTTTTAATTTCGCAATTACGCATCAGTTACAAATTAATTTAATTGAATTTCTAACCCCTATTCCAATAATGTTGCTACTCAGCAAAGAATTTTACATGATAATAAATATTATGCCCAAAAACTGGATGGCAACTTTCCCACAGTAATATTTAATGAGCCAATTATTGAGTCATCTTGGCTTCGCGCCAAATCTCCTTACGCCACATTTCCGATCATATGCCAATAATTGAATAAATTGGGCTTTCCCTAATATCAACTAAAAAACTTTTTGACCTTTTTCGTCTTGTTTATTTAAGCCATGTTTTCTGTTTTCATCCAGTTTTAAAAGTTCTATTTATAGCGTAATTTACTTTGAATCCGATCACATGTTGAGCTGTCAAATTTTGCATACCCAAGTATTGGGTTTTTTTTTTAAGTCAACAGATTTACCACAACTACGAATAGATTTACCATTTTCTGTTAGTAGGACCTTGTAAAGTCAACCACTTTACTATTTTTTCACCCTTAAGTTGAATGTCAGTTGCACATCACAAAACAAGGCTTAGTTTATTTAGATACTGGTGATGATTTTGCTTTGCACTTCACCGCAACTACGACGAACGAAATTCATCATGCTTAAAATCACGCCAAATTCAAGGCAATTGAGACGTAAGTTAGTTTGATGAATTGCTAAAGAGGATCACTTCTTTTCTTTCGTTGTCTGTCAGTAAGAGATACCAATATTCTTAGTTTAGAACAAAAGAATAGGCACCACTTTCAACCTTGGTGAAGTTTCAATTTACAGGGAAGGTTTGCTATCAACATTGGTACAGCAATTACATAGTTGACTGTCGACCATACTTCCTATCCAACGTTATGTTATCGATCCATATAATATTGACGTGTCTTTCTTTGTTTACCAGGTGGTCAATAATGACATTCGAGCGCTCTCTGACCGCTCCGCCTCCCCCTCCCGTACCGCCCGATTTATTGGAGGAGAACGCGCTGCTTAGAAACTTGCAGGATATCATGCAGGTAAGCAGTCTTATTATGTCCTTTTAAAGAAAACTATTGTCTTTATGTGAAGATAGCAATATGTAGCAAGCCGATGAAAATTATACTGCAGTTGTTGGATCAAAAGAAACATACTTCGTAGATGCAACATGCACAAAGACCTCCAAAAAGCTGATATCCTTCCTCGCAAGCTTTGGTACGTTTCAAGAGTTCTGTTCTCACACGATTCTCTCTTTTATTCATCAATAAATTTATTCTAGTATTAAAACCGTTGGTTCCACCCACACAGGCTGGTGAAGTGAGCTGCGCAGCTCACACGTCTCTCCGCGCGGGCTGCTCGAGCCTGGCGGCGGCGGGCGAGCGCGCGGGAGGCGGCGCGGCGCGTGCGGCACACCGGCTGCGGCGCGCCGTGTCGCTGTTGCTGCACGCTAGAGCGCATCTAGCTCATGACCATGCAAGATGCAAGTGAGTACTCAGAGTGGCTAGTCAGATGTTCTTCACTTTTCCCCTTAAGTGGAGTTCAAACTTTCTTATTATTTTAAATTTGCTGTTCAGTGTCATGTTGTATATTTATCAAAATATAATTCGCAATCGGAACAAATTTGTAGTTACAGAATTATAATCATAATGACTGTTCCGTGTGGTAACGGACGTTAAGAATATCACCATCCCATTTCTTCCCGTGGGTGTCGTAAGAGGCGACTAAGGGACTTACTAGAGAATGGGCAGCAGCATTCTCTATGCATTTTACCAACCTACTGCGATCGCCAACCCGCCTGCCAAGAGTAGCAATTATCGCAAACCCTCCCATATTGGGTGAGGCCTATGTCCAGCAGTGGACGTCTTTCGGCTGAAATAATAATGCATCATGGCTACCTAGGCGCTCTTGCCTTAAAGGGTTTAATAAAATCTAAAAGTTTTGTGATGTACTTAAGACTTATTAGTGGTATGCGTCTGAGCATTAATATGTGTCCATATTGTGTCCAGATCGTGGGAGCCAGTGGAGACCACTAGTGATAGTGAGCCAGAAGCACAACCAGTTGCCGAGAAAGGCAGCATCGAAAAGACTGAAAAGGTAATTTCAAACTTTGTAGCTTTTGCACATCAAAAGAAGACACAAGACCGTTCTCACAGCTTTTCGCGGATTCAATTTAAAGATATTTGGTCCTTAGAGAAGCATAATGATCCAGGTCGAAAAACCAAAAACAGTGACCTTAATTCTAAATCTGTAATTGGCTGTTTCAATGACACGTTGCTATTACTAGAGATACTAGAGAATATTTGTGTACAAACAGGAGCAACTGAACTGGGCAGTGCGCGGCTGCGCGCTGGCCGGGCGCGCTGATAGCGTGCGGCGCGCGCTCCGCTCTCTAGTGCGCACGCTCACTCAGGTGTACCCACAGGTATGTGTGATACTACTACCTTTTGAATATACCATACATTCATAATTTTCCTGCTCTTATCCCAATTTATTTTGGATCATATATTTTTGTTCCACACTTCTGTATTAATGGTCATCACAGTAGTCACCCCCTTTTTATCCATATCATAATTCACACAGTCCATCCTTCGTTTCTAATATAATAACATAATATATCATAGATTACTAACAGGTCTTAGACCTGTAAAGATCATATTTACTTTTAGCTCATTAATGAATAAAGGACCAAATTTTGAGCGTGAATGTGGATGGCTATAAGAGTAGGGAAGACAAAATAAAAGATGGACTGCGTGAAAGATGATACGCCTGGAAAGAGGTGACTACTGAGATGCTGAAGAATAGTTAATTTAAATTGGTAAATGATTATTATGAACTGTAAAGAACGACAATAATGCATTTTCGAAATCAGTTTTACCTTTACTTTCCTGGGTAAATATTTATGTAAAACTGATTATTGAGTGCCCCAAGGTTTTGCACAACTGTGTTATTCAGTAAGATTTTTTTTGCCATTAGCTCTGCAGGTTTAAAAACATATTTACGTCAAACAACTTTTATTTTACATAAAGATCTAAGTAGGCAAGCTTATTTTACTGGACGAGGTTGCAAGATGTTATATGTATCTACTTCAGTTCTTTTCCAAGTTTAATCTTATTTCAGATCTTATCTTTTGAGACAATCCGTGACATAGTTCGGTCCATGGCATGGGTCCAAGCTGCAATCCGATAAAATCTTTCTTTACCATTGAAATCTAAAGATATTGTACGTAATCATTTTACTTGTTAAATCATAAAATCGCTAAAGCCTGAATGAAAACAATTTGGAAACATATTTGTTTTTAGGTCACTTGGCAACGTAGCAAATTAGACAAATAAACTTCTACTTACTGCAGCATTACATCGCTTTGAATGTTTTAAATACACAATAATAGAATTAAACTCCGTTCAATTCCTAAGCCACATATTCAACTAGGGATTATAGTTCTTTGTCCGAATCTAAAGACCAAATCTGAACTCAAAAGGACCAAAAAATATGAATGCCCATGGAGTCACTAGTCAAATGACTCTCAACGTTACCATGTTCCATACAGGGTGTATCACAAGAAGGGGATTCTTGTGATACATGCGAGGGATCCAGCAGTGGAGGGGGACAGGCAGTTGAGGGCGCGGGGAGAGAGGTGCCCGCTGCGCCACCTGCGCCCGACATGTCGGCGCTGCCCGTACCCAGAGCGTTCGCTGACAGCCGCCGCTCCTCAGCTGCCAGCGCCATCTCTGCCGCCTCGCTGCAACCAGACAAGTAAGTGGTACTGCAACGGGTTACCCGTGTTATTTCCCAGATGAAGTTAATAATAGAATTACCCTTTAATGATGGTCCTTTTATTCACAGCATTCCAGACGTAGATGATGATATAGCTAAATTAATAAGTTCTAACCCAACGGGTAACTTCAACTTAGACGTGGACAACAACCCGGGACGCAGCAAATTAAGCTCCGCCTCGCCTCAGGACCGGCTCTCGCTGTCAAACCTCTCTTCCTGTGATACTAGCTCCTGCAAGAACCTCCTGAGGCCAGAACTAGAGCAAACATATAATAGTAGTAGTCTTACTATACCTAACCTAGTTGTCTCTGACGATAGCGATAAGAAATCGATATTACAGGGAGATACTTATGAATCGGACCAATTGACTATTATAGACACGGACAAACCGTATACAGATGACGAACACTACGAGGTAAGTGCAAGAGTGACCCCGGCCAGCGGCGAGTGCACGCCGGACCGACGGCTCTCCAGCGTAGACCTGGAGATCGAAGCCAGTAGCTCAGAAGGGTCCAACATTAGCGAGGATTTTAGTTTAATATCGGAAATAAACGATTCCAAGCCAGAAGAAATGGAAGACGCTGGCGTTATGGGTATCGGACACATCGACTCTCCCGAAGTTTCAGAAACGACATACGTCAACTCTGAAACTTTACATGGAGAGTCTATAATGGATGATATCAGCTCAATGCTTGGACAGGAAGTATTGTTGGCAATGATGGGAAAGAACGGTGAAAATGAAACGTACACCGATGACACAACTCTATTCACGTCCGACACTGTGTCAGACATCGCTATGGACAGTCGGAACCCGAGCCTCGAGAAGAACAACGAAGCGAAAATGAAATACATATCGAAAATGAAGAAACCCAAAGATACCGAAGCTGAGAAGTTCGGATTCGAGAACAGAGTATTCTACATCGAGAATGCAGCGAAAGTAGAGGAAAAAATCAAGTACTGCAGTCTCGCACATTTTGAAGAAGGAAGTGACATAGCGAGAAAATCTTTTAAAAAGCAGCTTAGAAAAAGTTTAAAGAAACGTGTAGACACAGACGTGAGCTTAATACATCTTCTTCCAAAAACGACTGAAGAAACGCTCAGTGTCAAAAGTGCAGAAACTCCCAACTATATGGCACCTCCAAGACTGATTTGTGACGACCAGATAACTGTTCCAGATATTGGCGGTTTCCCGCAAGTAAGCGTTGTAGTGGAACCACCATCTCCTTCGCATAGTGAGGACAAAAAGAGTTTGAAGACTTGCCCAAGCCGCATGGCATCAGTTCTAAGTGATATCTTTGATCAGGGTACCGATACTCTTAGCGTGAACTCACCCGAGCCAAGTATAGGTACCAGCAGGGAAAGGAGGTCGTCGGATAATCCCAGGCTTTTGGGACAGACAGACCCTGAATATGGGAAGTTCCTGAGCTGTTCACCTGCTGCCACTAGGAGGATATCATGTGGAAGTCTCTACAAGCCGGGAGAACCAGATAAGTAAGTGCATTGAAGTTTTCGCTTGGTCCATGTCTGGTCTATCATCTCTTTTTCTCTTAATATAGCAAATAATATTTACCTATGACTGCCGCAAGGCTTTATAAGGTAGCAGTAAAATTGACGCAATGTGAACCGAAATATCAAATTCGATAATTTTATACCTCAATGGGCCACTGGCTGGGCAAAAGATACAAAAACGTTTTCTCATGTCTGAGATATATTTGTACAAATATGTATGAATAATGAATCGTATCGGTATTAATCTTAACATATCTTGAAAGGACGTTATTTTTGCTAACTGACTAGTTAGCAAAAATAACGTCCTTTCACACAGCCAAGTCATTTAAATAAAACATTGATCGTACCCAGAGTTTTGTCATCTTTATTTATATAAAGAGGTCTTCTATCGTATTTTTTTGGGGTTTTTCGAACGAATTTGAATACGGAATATTCTCAGGGACGAGAGTTATTTTTATTGTTGTTTCAACTAGAAAATGTATGTAAAGCCGCGAGGCATGAGCCAAGACTCTTTCGAAAGAAAACATCGTTTTCCTAATAATGTATTTCAATATTTCCTCAGAATTTCTCGAGAAACAATAAATGCATACGTAGTTTCGTTTTCTTTCCTTTTATTTAATAGAGTAACAACCTATATTTCAAAAGTTCCGACGACTACTGAAAATTCTATGACATTCTTAATAAAGAGAATGTCTATAAAATGCTAGCAAATAATGTCTCGGCTATTTCATATAAAAATTTATTAGGACTGCAACTTCGCAATTCTCCAATCAAATAAATATCCAAAGAAAATTCTACCAATCATTACAGTTTTTGTTCTTTTCTAGACTATCTACATCTGTGTCATCAATATGGGGAGAAGGTGGCGCATCCAGCGGCCTTGGATCTAAAGAGGCCAATGAAAAGGCGAAGAAACTGCCTATTATCAACCCGTTGGTCCAATTGCCAGCTTGGCCTCACGTCACCCAAGGCTTCATCAGCCAATGTCTGTTAGCCAACGCTGACGCCCTATGTGCCGCAGTCAGTCCCCTCATGGACCCGGATGAGACTCTTCTAGAAGGGTTTTATGAAAGGGCTGTGATGAACAATTATTTCGGGATCGGGATTGATGCGAAGATAACCCTAGACTTTCATAATAAGAGGGAGGAACATCCAGAGAAGTGTAGGTCGAGAGCGAGGAACTATATGTGGTATGGAGTACTTGGGTCTAAGGAGTGGGTTAACAGGACTTACAGGTAAGACATTCGCTATTTTTAACCCCCGACGCAAAAAGAAGGGTCTTATTTATCTTTATTCTGATTTTTGTGTTACTGGCCACAAGTTTGATGCGCTGATAGAAACTCTCAAAATGACGATATCCATGCAATTTTTTATACCCAATTGAACGCCTCTAGGTAACGGATTTTCTAAAATCCTTTCTTAGTCCTCTCTTTCGCTATTCAAGGAACTTTTGGCCAACATTTTTCTAGCTGCCCGCAGCGGTTTCGGCAGTGCGTTTTTTGTCAGTGATTGAATAAATTTCAGATTTCTATTAATTGTATATAGTTGTTTAATGTATGTAAAGTGTCTTTACAATAAAACTCATTTTGCAGGCATCTGGGTCAGAGGGTACAACTTGAATGTGACGGGCAAAGGATTCCCCTGCCAGAGTTGCAGGGCATTGTCGTGCTGAACATACCCTCATTCATGGGAGGGACCAACTTCTGGGGTGGTACGAGAGGAGATGACCTCTTCCTCGCTCCCTCCTTCGACGACCGGATACTTGAGGTCAGTTTCATAGAAATAGAAAAGTTTTTAAAGTGGTGTAAAAAGATTTTGTGATGAGAACTACCAATTTTAATGTTTAGCCTAATCAATAATCTAATGTTGGGTTCCATATCATTTTATCAAAAGAAATAGGACTTAACTACAAAGACCAAATTTAGGACCGAAGGACCAATAACCCAATCTTCTAAACAGGTCGTAGCCGTGTTCGGCTCAGCACAAATGGCGGCTTCCCGGCTAATCAACCTCCAGAAGCATCGCATTGCCCAATGCCGTGCAGTCCAGATCAACATCCTGGGCGAAGAGTGTGTACCAGTGCAAGTGGATGGTGAAGCTTGGCTGCAACCCCCCGGATGTGTCAGGATTATACACAAGAACAGAGCTCAGATGCTGTGCCGGTCTAGAGCACTTGAAACTAGTCTTAGGTTAGTGAAGTTTAGGTCAGTGGTGAATGTTTATATTTTTGAAATTTAGTATTGCAAAGTAGTGAGTTAATAATTCACACTAAAGAAGATTAAGAATCGGTTTTATAGAAACCGAAGTGGTATTGAATCATTGTTCTATTCTTAAAATTACATGCTATGAAAAAATATGAGGCCGGTAATTCAATCAAAGATGCATACAGAAATAATTTGAGTCATCATTTTGTTGGTCCTCATGTCGACTCGTCAAAGCTTGTTGCACATTTTGCTCGTAGAAACTTCCTTTAAAAAAAAAAAAAATCGAAACCTCGATCACTGTTCTAACCGTTGCATCATTCAGAACTTGGGACGAAAAGCAGCAACTCAAAGCGAGTGCCCTCGCCGGATCCAGCGCAGGCGGCGGTCCCGGCAGTCCACGAGTTGCAATGTCACCCGCTGAGAACTCTCAACTTCTAGCATTGTTGGATGACGTTAACACGCTGGTCAAACATGTAAGTATACGATGATAAGTCCCTTACCTTTGCTTCACCTTTGCGAACCGTAAAGGCGGTGAAAGTTTACTTTGAACTCGATCCGAATCAAAGGACCAACATTTTACTAAAATCTTGGTCCTATGACACAGATCTTTTCCAGGGAATATTGAGCTCATCATATAATATTTTTGGCTCATTCTAGAATAGAACCTTTTTGAGAGTCAAATATCGTAGATGGCACGTGCGAATTGTCTGGATTAACACTTTCCGTAACCTTGCACGGAGTATAGTGTGACGCAACAATACACAATCAGCGTTCGTAGTCAGCTGTACTTATTCATACCACCTTCATATATTATTAGTTACATGGTAGTTTAATGTATTCGATAAACCACTATCTTTGGCTATCCGTGACTTATCATTTATATAACATATAACCTCTGTTAATATAATTCATCCATCGTAGGTAAAGCTGTCATGTATAAGCGAGACATCAGCATGCGGCGGAGTCTCGCAAGGCGTGTCATTGGCGCGTCGTGTCGCTGCTCACGCTGATGCGCTGCAGGACGCTGATGGGAAGCTGCTACCAGCGCCACAACTGCGAAGACTTCTTGCTACACTGGTAACTTAACTCAATCAATCGAACTTTAGCCCGAGCTTAAAACGTCAAGTTAGTTTTAGAATTCCTGAATTTATTCTTGAAGTATACGTTTTTAATAAAAAACTTACAACTTAGTAGCGGACTAAGTTGTTCTGTAAAAAGAACTTTATTTCGGTCACATTAAGAAGTAATGTACCGTGTGATTCCGGACGTAAAGAATAGCACCATCCCATTTCTTCCTGTGGGTGTCGTAAGAGGCGACTAAGGGACTTACTAGAGAATGGGCAGCAGCGTTCTTTATGCACTATACCACCATACTGCGATCGCCAACCCGCCTGCCAAGCGTGGCTATTATGGCAAACCCCCCCCCAAATTGGGGGAGGCATATGTACAGCAGTGGACGTCATGCGGCTGAAATGATGATGATGTTGATGAAGAAATGAAATCAAATGTTTTTTTAAGCTATTGCATAGCTTCTATCGAGGGCCTTGAGCGCGGGGACCGAATCCAGGGCACGGAGGTGTGGATTAAAGGCCGTACATTGTCTAACGTCGTTTCTTTTCGGCAGTCTTCGACACGGTGTTTGTGTGCGTGCAACTAGCCGTATTGTACGACTCTACGAAGCTCGCACGAATCGAGACGAGCTGCTCCGAAATCGGACGAATACATAAGCAGCTGTTTATGAGAAAGTATATAGGTGTATAGGTATTTATGTACAACAGTGAATAGCTGTACTTGTAAAATTTGTGTATAAAGTGTTTGTATTATTTGTCATCGGTTACTAGGTAACAAACCAGGCCACAGAGTATTATGGGCATGGAGTACTAGTCCTTTTGTGCGGTGGCAAAACTAGGTACTAAAGTTTACTTATCAAA
Organism: Aporophyla lueneburgensis; assembly: GCA_932294355.1. Lineage (NCBI taxonomy): Eukaryota > Metazoa > Arthropoda > Insecta > Lepidoptera > Noctuidae > Aporophyla > Aporophyla lueneburgensis. Next base: position 29,640,405 of record OW028737.1, on the reverse strand, counting down.
TTTTGCGGCAGTCATATGTACTAACCTTTATGCTTTAGTTCCAAATTTTACCACCAAAAATAAGTGTTCCTTAGTGTACGTTTTTTTTAATATCAAAGAAAAAGAAATACTGCATAAATAAAATAAATAAATAATTATAATTGCATAAGTTGATACAAAATGCTATGCAATAGCTTTACCGCGGCAGTCCCCGAGTGCCACACGTCTTTTTTTTTTAAGTTTTCCACGTCAATATTTTGTTGGTCAATATTTAAAACTAGATGGCGCCGGCATTTCCTACCTGACTGAGGTTCTTATAAAAAAAAACTGGATCAGTAGTGAACTATGTCTGAGGAAAAACCTTGTTTTGTAATAAGACAGTTTAAGTGTCTGTATTTACGGCTAAAAGCCACCGCAACAAACACTGTTCTAGTTCAAGACTGGAAGTTACCCCCGCAAAACATGTTGCTAAGGTTACACCGCTATTTCTTCCCAAATAAAAAACAAGGAGACGTTAAAAAATCGTTTTGTACCCGAAGCACTACCTATCTATTTAATTTTAGCCTTTATTGGCTTCTGAAGAACAATTCGGTTTATGATCGCATTATTCTATTTCATTTGCAATACAGTAGCCTTCACGGTTCTGGCACAATTCGGAAGCTATAGCTTCTTCTCCTTCTTATCGTGTCAATGGCAACCTAAATGCACTCGGCCCAGAATTCGGCTACATGTTTTCCGCCATCACTAGCGTCCATCAGTTCCTGTAACTTGCAGCTCACAGGACATGTAAGATATGATATTAACTGTCCCATCGTTTTTGGAACAGCACAACACTTTACACTCCAAGCCCGGGTCTTTAATGAAACTCCACCTGAACCGGTTTTCCTTGCTACGACCAACTTGGGCCTGGAGTCTATTTAAAGACTTCCCGGTTATCCAAAGAAACTCATGTCCAGATGGGAGATCCTCTGTTGGTGGAACAAATGGTTTGGTTCAGGACGCTACAACTAACATATCACCATTTCTTCCTAGGTGGAGAGCTGCCACGAGCTAGTAGAGAGCGGTGGTATAACCGGAGCAGGCGCAGGGGCTGCTGCGTCGCTGCGCGCCCATCTCTCTCGAGCCACTCTGCAAGATGGATACGCATTCTTGCACACTGACGAGGTATATTTCTAAAGATACTTCTATTACTTAATTAAAGTTATTGCTTATCTAGTCCTAACCAAGACGATTTTATCGTCGGTGGTTTTCCCACTTACTGGGAATGTTTGCACTTTCTAAGCCACCGGTAAACGCCTAGTTGTTGGACATCGTGAATTAAAGCTGTCACTCACTTCAATTTTATTTGCAGCTACCATATAAATAGTCTTTGCCAATGATTTTGTACTATACAGGGAGGTAGGCACATTGACGCATAAACTGTAACCATTAATTCAGCATATGATTCTAGTCCCTCTAACGTAGAATATTTAATCATTTTAATAATAGCATTTTTTATGAACGACGAAAAATGTCACCTCAGGGGATGCTGAATCTGCCGGGGTCGCGTGATTGTTCGAAAGAGATACCGTGACCCTGGCACATGGGCAATTGAAGGAACACGGGTGGGTTTTAGTCAGTAAAAGTCTGACACGCCCTCCCGCTCCACCCAGAGTGGGAGAAGTCATTTAATGATTTCCAATCCAGAAAAAAAAGGGCGATGCTGAATGAGGTACCGTGGCCCTGGCATAGGCAACTGAAGGAACATGGGTGGGTTTTAGTCAGTAAAAGTCTGATACGCCCTTCCGCTCCACCCGGATTGATGACTTCCCAAAAAAGGGGGTACAGAATCATATGCTGAATCCATGGTAACGGGTTGCACGTAGATATCCCTGCCTCCCTGTGTAGTAGCATGAATGCCATTCTGCACATAGCTTTAAATGAAAATATAATTTAGCCATATTAACTAAAGGTGCTTTATTTCACGCCCACATCCCCAGTTCGAGTCGCCCGTCAGAATCCCTAAACCTTATCGTAGACTTTCATTAGATGGGATCCGATTGTATTCTTACTTCTAGTTTGTAGTATCAAAACCTATGGCAATAAAATAACGTACTTAGTTACTTCATGCCTTTAACTATAAACAAAGGACCAAGAATGGCTTTTCGATCGTTCACTCTTAAATCTAACAATGATGAGTAAAATTATATTGTTTCGTATATTAATACGAAACAACAATTACAGTCTGCTAAGCAAGAAAAAAGCAATTTCAAGGTCATCAGTACTATTGAGCTCAATAGTACTGATGACCTTGAAATTGCTTTTTTAAAATGTTGGCTATATTTTTAAACTAAAATAGCAACAATAATAAAACTAACTCATTCAGGTACACTTCCACTGCTACATTAGTCTAGTTTAAAAGCAACATTCGCTTGCCTCTGCCTCTTAGCACCAAAACTGCATGCCATCCAAAAACTAAAACCATCCCAAGAACCTCACGTACACAACACAACTGTAACCCCAGTCATTTCATTAGCCCCTTCCTGGTCCTTAGGTCCAAAAGAAGGGCAGTCGCTGGCTGAGGGGGCGACGCAGTGTCTCCGAAGGACCAACTCCCACCTTCACCGCTGCTCAAGTCCGCTGCTGGGGAGTTAAGGAGGTCCAGACCTGGTTGGAGTCGCTCCAGCTTAGCGAATACTCTGAGGCATTTGCGAAACATGACGTCACTGGAAGGGAGCTCTTGTCTTTGGCAAGGAGAGATCTCAAGGACCTCGGAGTCACGAAGGTTGGACATGTCAAGAGGATCCTGCAAGCTGTAAAAGAACTCCAGTGACGTCGGCGAGGCCGCTCCGAAGGGGATGGCCTTGCTTAACTAAGCGAAAATTGAATCTGATTTTTCTTCCATATACCTATTTAACTTTTTTTCTAGATATAGAACTCTTATTCTAAATAGCTATATGAATATAACAGAATTTTACGCAAAAAATATATTTTTCGTCTATAGTAAAATAATCAATACTAGTAATAAGAAAATATTTCTAAAATATTATAATATGTATTCAATTTCCTAAAATATATTACATGTGATCCTAATTAGATATAGCATGATGTTATAATATAAAAAAAAATCTGACTAACAGACAAAAAAAAATGAAAGAAAAATCAGAACAACTATTTTGAAGGTGGAGCTTTGACCCCTTGATAACAGCACTATGTGACTGATATGAGCGTCACTAATAGACGCTGCAATTAACTCGAATACACTCGATACGAATCGAAAATCGGTTCCGATGCATGTGACAGCTGTCAATCTGCACTGAGCATGTTAACATACGTATTCGTAATTAAAAATACTTATCGAATGTGATTTATGAATCGATTTAAATATATGAATCAACTTATTTGACGATGTAAGGAAAACTAAGAGTGGCAAACTAAAAAAGATTTTCAAAATATCACTTCTCTGTGTGTTTTCTTTGTATTTGTTCATTCCATTTGAATGGGTTTTTTTTACAAATATTTAGTCACCGAATTCTTGTGTGACAAAAAACGTAAATTGAAAAATCGATTGTTTAAAACCGTATAGCATTATGCTTCTCTAAATATCATATATGACTTTATAAGTATTTACCTTTAGAGTCAATAAGTAGATCATCGATACCTCCGTTAATTCTTTTATTTTTCCTTCATAGAACAATTACAGTTGCGAGCTATCGAACAAATATTTTCTTTCTCCGAAATTACTTTTAGATAGTAATTGCCACTCTAGTTAATATATTAGCTGGATATGGAATATTGTAATTTAAATACTTAAATGAAAATTGACCTATTTAAATCAATACTATTGATATTTATATGTCATACCGTATATTATGGTAATGACAAGTTTAAAGTCGTTTTAAAATAAGACAAAAATATGTGGTATGGAAGAAATGGTAGGACCAGCCGTGAGAATGAACACTATATAGGGCAAATATAAATATACAAAACATGCTCTTTACAGACTCAATTTACAATTAAAAAGAAACGAATATTTTAAATTGGGAACAGACTGCGCGAATTTATTAGCAAATGGTCAGTATATTTACGAAATATCCGATTTTAAATTTTCCTATTGAATATTTACGACAAATTTATTTTCTAAACCATTGTTGAACATACAATTTTAAAACATAAGTTCGTCCCATTGAAAATATTTAGTCCCTAAATATAGTTTACCTCTAAAAGCTGCCAAAATTGCCTTCCAAGACTAAACGATTTTTCTTACATTGTTGTTGAAATTGTTTACGACATTTTATTGGAGCAACGAATTATTAAATTGTTTGGCTAAAATACTTTATCCGCGTTTATCGGGAAAGGACTGCTCGATATCACTGTCTGATAAGAAAACAAAATTACAGCAATTATCTCTATGGCAATGGCATATAGGCAGTTACGTCATGACCACTTAGCTACACCCTACTTACTTTTTATAAAAATATAGAAAAAAAAATAATACCTCTATGCTGACTGTCACCAAAACGTTACTTACCAAATAAAAAATAAAAAAATCTTACACCACGCGTTGCAGTCTTTTCTTCTAAAAAAAAAAAAATAAAGACAGTCAGTCGAGATTTTTATTCCTAAAATAAAAATAAACATAGCATAACCAATCATTATTTACCATAAATATAATAACAGTAGCAGAGTAATATATGAAAACCGTTAATAATATACCTATTCGTAGAGAGGACTTGCAGTAAAGGAGGTTCCTTTTTTAAATTTGACATTTAGTCTACATTGCAATTTCTCATGAAATATTTACTTTGAACACTGAATTTATTTATGACGTAACTTAAAGTCACATACTAGCAAGATTTCCTGTAATTATAGATCGATATCGCAGTTCCTTTCCAATAGACAAATTCTAAGCCAATATAAAACACTGCAAGTCCGAATTTATTCAGCACCAAAAAACCCGTATTATGCACAAAATAGTAAATGTTCGCGTAGCACTTAGATGTAAAAATATAGCATAGAACTCATGTGTACATCATACAAGTACAAGCCTTGAGGAAGATGTATACAAACCTGAATGTATCGCACACTATATCTTACATTACCCAATAATACAATTCCAGCTTAATTTTTAGTACAGTTTTTAGCAATAACTCTGAATAAATCCAGATATTATCATAGATACAACTTCGATATTCAAAGATAGTCGGTTAATAGCAGTATAGAATATTAAAGAAGCCACTATAACGTGACTGTTTAGAGTAGGTGCGTACAATTAGATTTTGGGACTATGGGGTGGGTAAGATAGCGCACCAACGGTGGTCGAATAGAGTAGACAGTCGCTACGATGTAGGTGTCTTATTATTAATCCAAAATTCTAAATAAAACAAAGCAATCTCAACACGTCTGTGTGAACTATGACAGACAATCTAATTTTATAAAACTGTTATAAGACTATCTATAAAATGTGATCTCTTATAATTTTATTTATATCTCTTAGATAAATGCTACGGTCGCGTGGTACGAATGTATTTTTCTCATTAATGGACAACAGATAAATCGGGACACAAGAAATACGCCGCTTTCACATACGATTATTAAGATCCAGTGATTGAGTCGCCAAAATAAATTTTTCATCAAATAATATTTTAAACAACTACTGATTTTGTTTTGGTTTGTGAGTAATGAGGCCTAAAATTAAACTTCGTTTTATTTCAGTAATTATTCGTCCCACGCGATCGCCTCTCCTTATATGATCTGCCTTATAAATGTTTTTTATAAAATGTATCTCTACAGAGTTGGATACTCTGTCCATGTACTAGTGTACATGAACGTGTGTCGTCTATACATACTTGTATTTATATTGAATATTTATAATAGTTTTGTAAACTCGAACTTAATACTAAATAAACTAGTAAATATTTCCGCCGTGGACTAAACGGATCGTTTAATGCCTTAGATGATTTAGGATTATTCCAAATTATAAATATACCTACTTTTAAAAATAGATGATGCGTTTTTATGCGATGTTTTAGGCCAGAACATCCTTTACGAACATTAACATTGGGCACGGAACCTGTAACATACTTGACTGAATGTCGTTTTAGAAGAACCGGTCGAGCTAAGCATCACATAAAAATGTGTCCATTTTATTCGTAATAATTATCCAAAATGTAGATAAATTATACCTATTGTTGTATCAATGATTTCATCTACATAACACCTATGTTAACAATATTTTCTTCAATGAAATCCCAAATCGTATTTATTCTGTAAATTTTAACGAAATGATATTATTCGAAGTTATTAATAAAATGTAATTGAAAAATAATTATTGTACTTTCATTATTTGTAAGTGTTTTATATTTCAAGTAAAATAAATGTGGAGTTTTACATCTGGTGTGAGAATTGATGTTTGATGATATTTAATTTTAACATTACATATTTCAATTGCTGTGAATTTTTAAATAATTATAGTTGGTACATTTCAGTGTTTATGTACAGGTTTTTCAAAGTTGTCGTTCTCTGGGGTATAAAGACCAGTTTTCCTAAATTCTTAGACACTTTTTAGCCAAGAACTAATTTCAGTAAATTGAGCATCACCTATATAAACTGTAAACGTGCAAATGATTTATCTGGAATCAGATTTTAAAAGACCATAATTTGATTGCATGATTTTTTACTGTAATCTCTTTAAGTGCGTTTATTACCTAAGTCAATTTCCTTCCGCGCCTTACCTTTTGTCCCCAAAAAACGACAAAGCGATAAATTCTAAAAGTTTTCCTTATAAATGTAATCATATCAATATGTTTAAGTCAGTTTTAATAATGCTGTCGTTATATTATAATAATTCTTTGTAAACTATTTTACGATTTCAATTAAGCAATAAGCATCGACTTTTCGCTTCGATTTTTCTACTTAGATGTTGTAATTCTTTTGTTTTGATTTTGGCAGCAATCATAAAAATTGGAGGTAGTGCCATAAAAACGAGTAATAGTTTTCTGTCTTTCCATATCTGCGCAAACTTACCCGGCGGTATAAGGCCGTAACTGTGCAATCTTACCCGGTCTTGCGTTCAATCAGATTATTTTATATGCTTGTCTTACCGTACGACAGTTGACAGACATGTCTTCCGATTCGGGGCTTCCAATTGAAAAAGCAATAGCTTCAATTGTTGTAATGTGAGATGTAAGTAAGAATTAAGTGCGTTTATTGCTTAAACTATTCGTAAAAATTAAACATGGAGGAATTGTTTATATTCCAGAAGATTTTCATTGTATGAATTCGTATGTTAAATGAAAAAGGGTTGTTTGCCAAAATTAAAACAATAATTTATGTTGAAGTTATCTAGTCACTGTAATATCGGTATGTTCCTGATGCAAGTTGTGAGAAAAATTATGTACACAGTGTTGTCTAAATATTAGTTGCCTAAAATTATTTCAAATGTTATTGCTAAAGGGTGACTTGTTTGTTCTATAATAACGATTTGATGATAAATTTTATAGAAGTCATCGTACATTATTGTAAGTTTGTGACAGACATCATCATCTGTCTAGCCTTCTCCCAATTATGCTATGGTCTGCTTCCAGTCTAACCGGATGCACCTGAATACCAGTAAACCCTGTTTCTTGGTAATACGATACCCTTTTTTTTCTGGATGGGAAATCATCATATGACTTCTCCCGCTCTGGGCGGAGCGGGAGGGTGTGTCAGACTTTTACTGACTTAAACCCACTCGTGTTCCTTCAGTTGCCCATATGCCAGGGTCACGGTATCTCGCTTGAACAATCTCGCGACCCTGGCAGGCATCGGTCCTAGTAGACCCCTTCACTGCTGCTGACATCTCTTTGAGGCGCGCGTGGAACACTACGCGCCGTCGACCCGAGCCTAGTCCTTACCGGGCGGCAAGCTACCCATTGTTCGCCACCCGCAAGCTCGCGCCTACGGTGGCCGGGAGTCCGCTATGGACTCCCGACGCCCGGGGCGTCTCCTCCTGCGGCGGCTAGGGACGTGAGGGCGCAGTGACTGCCACTCCCTCACGCGCCCCGCCTCCTCCTTCGCGAGCATTACTGCTTCGCAGAAGAAGGTGACGGCTTCCCATGCCCTCTCGCTCCGTACCATGGCTCGCACCAAGGCCGGACGCAAGAGGTCGCCGCCGCCGATCGCCTGTATACGATACCCCGTCAGACTTTCGAGCTTCTGACGACCCGTAACGACTGTCAAATTGACATGAATGACAACCGAGACCAACGACTTAACGTGCTTTGCGAGGCACGGAGAGGTCTCGGAATGTAAACATGGTCACCCATCTACAGACCAAACACGGCAAGCGTAGCTTAACCTGATCGATCGAACCGTGCGGTTTTCTTATCCACAAGCCGCTCAGTTTTTGAGTGACATTAATTGATTTAAAACCTGGTCCTATGATTCGAGATGCTAAAAAACAATGACAATGCATCAAATACTCTGCACAAATGAATATTTCCTGTAACGAATTAGTGCTATGTAAGTACTTACTTATATAAACATAACATACCACATATATTCCCTGAAGGGTTGTGGAGAGAACTATCTATAGTACATCCACATTTCGAGCCTTTTGCCATCAACCGGGCACAAATCCAGAGTCCGAGGTGGTACTGCGTAATTCCAGATGGAAAACTCGCTTAACACGTTGTCCGATCCGGGAATCAAACCCCGCAGTTGCGCTTGCGACTACTAGACCAAAACGTTTATAAAGTTTATCATTAAATCGTTCTAATACTTATTTACTTAGATATTGTTTGCATAATAATGGATTGTATACGAACGGCATCAATTAGGTGAGAGCAAGACCGAATTTTTAGTACTTAAGTGCGATTGTTTTTTGTTTATTTTGTTCTAATTAAGAGGGAAACACCAGGGTAGCCGCGAAATGCAAATTTCAAGTCTGTATGTTTAACAAAATATGATGAATATTTCGTGAAAAAGTAATTCAATGTGATTTAATGAATTTGAAGGGTTGTATTGATTATTTTAATGATTATAATTCTGTAAATACATTCGTGTTGCGGTCGCGAATCATATTTTAATCAACATACCACCTCACACTGATCTATAAATTGCAAAAAATGTTAGAATATTTGAATTTTGTGGGCTACCTTAACGCACTCCTTAATACAATTGTTTTTGTTTATTTTGTTGTAATTGTTTTTATTGAGACTGTATTCAATGGATTATTTATGTAACAGAAGTTATTGAAGATGTCAAAGAAAGAAAGACAATACTCAAATTATGCCCCTAACTAGGGGCCATTCTAAATTACGTCACACGTTAACAGATTAAAATGGGAGTCAATAGATTGTGAGATTGTGACGCCGCATATATAAATTTAAAGTATTAAAACTAAAAACGTCAACTGTTAAGTAAAATCTTGGAAACATTACCAACTCTATCACCTATATTATAAGGTTTAATTTAAAATTGTATAACCTATGAAAATCATAAATTTCGTGTGACGTAATTATGGATGCGTTTTCAGTAACTCCTACCTACGTAACCTATGTAAATCTTGCAGTAACTCTGGTTTGCGTTTTAGTGTGATGTTTGCTTATTTTCGTATAGTTTTTATAAAATTTTGCTCAATGTATTTTAAGTTAATTTATTAAACAGTCATTGATCAAAATTGTTGTGGTTTGTTTATTTTGTAAGAAGGTTGCACATCATTTTGAAGTTGTAGGTAAATCTTACCTATTCTAAAGAGGTTTCTCGTTGTTGTTCTTTCTTCGCTGACCCAGCGAAGAAAGAACGCTGAACGCTATGGTCCTTTCAATGTTTAAATACATTAAAAAATCACATGTGTGAGGTATCAACAAGTTTCATAAATTGTTATAATCAGATGCACTTGATTGGCCGACTAAATTAATTAGACGACTCCGGTAGATGTGGTGTGGACATACCTAAATAGAAAACCAATGAATTCGACTGATAACCCACACATACTCCATCATATTATTGGCCTTAATTAGGTATTTAGGCAAGTACCGTTGTTTATGTTCAAATATGTCCCTTTTAAGGTCGAAAACCGAAAAATGAGACTTTCTCAAAGTCTTACAATAGTAGTAACGTGACCTGCAAATATTTCTTGGACATAAATGATATTAATACTACGAATGCAGGCCCCATGCCTTAACAATTGGTCATGAAGTGAAAATCACAAGCCAGGTCAGTGTGATATGTAGTTGCACCGCATAAGGTTTGAAATCGCTTGACACTTCACATGGCATCTGACAAATAAATATTTGGTGATTATTCTGTTGGCCACCAAAAAATCTTAATATAGGCTATTATTATCTTTTGTCCTTCTATTGAAACAAGAAATAGACGGAAACAAATTGGAGATGCCAAATTTAGTTGAACTTAAATTTTCTTCGACGTAACTACGACGAACTAAATTCATACTGGTAATCCAGACGTAATTTAGTTTGACAGTTCTTAAGCGTGACTTGTCTTTTTCTTTCGCGGTCTATCAGTAAGAGATAGTTATAGGCAGGTACTTATTTTAGTTTAGTTTGTGAACAATATGAGATAGTAATAGGGACTTAACTAGTTTATATGGTGTCCGAAAGAATCGTCACACAAACAAGAATATGAGCTACATTCTACCTAGTTGTTTAATTGTCTTATTCGGCTTCTACTGCATTACGTGCATTGTATTATACATTATCAAAAAAGTAAATTACAGGTTAGAGAACCTTAATACCGACTAATTCCATAACTAATAAAGTCTTAAACCTATGTATTGTATGATTGTTAGATGTGCAACCTATAGGTAACTACTTTTCTGAAATGTGTGTGGGTCTGAAACCCGTTTGAGATATTGTAACTCAGAATCGACGTTGATATTTTCTCTCATTATTTATATTTGGGAATTCAATAAATTATACTGTTACTCATAATGTGTTGGTTTTATTCTACCCCTTAAACATAAGTATGCGTTAAGAATTAGGTACCCTGGCTGGAGTAACTATTTTGTGACCATTGGAAGATTTTTTTAAAGTTTTAACTCTTCAAAATCAGATAGTGTAAGATTTGAGACTAGCGCAGTCCAGGGAAATATTTCACCACGGGATGTGTAAAACAAAATCGCTTCCCAAAACGCTCTACAAATTTTTATTTCTAACTTTTAGCTGTGGTATCTACTCCGAGATATTGTAACTCAGAATCGACGTTGATATTTTCTCTCATTATTTATATTTGGGAATTCAATAAATTATACTGTTACTCATAATGTGTTGGTTTTATTCTACCCCTTAAACATAATTATGCGTTAAGAATTAGGTACCGTGGCTGGAGTAACTATTTTGTGACCATTGGAAGATTTTTTTAAAGTTTTAACTCTTCAAAATCAGATAGTGTAAGATTTGAGACTAGCGCAGTCCAGGGAAATATTTCACCACGGGATGTGTAAAACAAAATCGCTTCCCAAAACGCTCTACAAATTTTTATTTCTAACTTTTAGCTGTGGTATCTACTCCGTACTAATTCCTATTCCACTAATGGCCAGGTGAAAAGCAGTGAGAGGACTATTAGAATATCATCACGATAAAGTGGATTATTATAGTATTTATTAAGCTGCCATAATTTTACTTGGCGCCTTGTTGGTTTGGCGCTGACTTAAACGTTATTTTTTTTTGCTTTTCAGTTTCGTTTTTTTTTTTGTTTTCCAATATAATAATGGGTTCAGGATGTTGATGGGGCTGCCCCGTTTCTGCAGTGCATCAAACATGTTTGCACAAGCACACGTCGATGGCTTCCATGCCTTCGTCAGACGGAAATCTGCCTCGTTGTTATGCAGAGTGCGGGAAAGCTCCAACTCCATCCTAAAGACCGAGCGATAGCGGGGAGGTGTGAGTCTCCTTTACTAGGTGATGTTGTTCGAAGATGTGTCAATAACAACAACCTTCTCTCTAAATAGATTATAAGTTTACTAACATAGGTATAAATTATCTTTTATGTACCCTTATGGATGTTCACTTATCTGAATTAAAGATTATTTTATTTTATTATTTGACAGAACAGATTCTCTACAGACAAAGGTCACGGTCAAGCTCAATTCAAAGTCATCCATTAAATCCGAAAACGAATATCCCATGGGGTGTTAAACAAGGGGGATGACAATTTTATTAGTTTTTAACTTGAATATTTGGGAAAAGCCCAAAAAGGGAATTCCAAGACACTTGTCTAATTGGTTCTTTGAATTGAACAGGACAATTGAAAGGGAAATACGTATATCTACTATCTTATCTTGGAAAACTATTGTGGCTGTAAATGTGTGAAAAAGGTTTAGTAAACGGAAGGGATTTATAACTTAATTACCTATCGTAAAACAAACAACAAAATATAGTATAACAGCTTTAATTCTTTCTAACGACTGATTCTTCCCTAACAAATCCATCATTTCTGCGACTCCTGGCCCCTCATCCAACCCGCTGATAACTGACCGGAGCATCTTCATCAAAGCTGGAAACTTCACATTATTATTTACCGAAAAACTCCTTAAATTCTCCTTTAGAGAACTTTGGTCAAACTTTTCTAGTTCTTCTAAGTTTTCGACCAGCTTTTTTAGCAGTTCCTGGTCGATTTTTGTGGTATTCGTCGGTAAGATCCAAAGGAATCCGTATTTTTTTGAAGACAGTTCTTCTATTCTTGATATCCGAGACACAGCCCAGTTCAGAACGCTTTCCACGTGTTCGTCTGTCAAGTTTAGTTTGTGATCCGGATATGTTTTGGAGATTAAATCTTGAAGAGTGGATACTAAGGTTTTGGAGAGTTCCTTGTCCTTTAGTCTCCGTTTGATTTCGAGACGGTTGCATTCTTCTAGCAGGTCGGCGTTGAGGCGACTTGGGTGTGATGATATTTTTTCTATCTGAAACTGTTATTAAAATTAGTTAGAAATGTAAGTGTTTAGGATTAGGACACTAATATCGTTAAGAAAATAGTGGCTCAGCGTTGTCACTCAGCTTAGCCACGCACCTTGACCAGTTAGATCACAGTAAATTTAGAACATACTATGTGAAGGGCTTACTTCAACTGGTCAGTGTGAACACGGTAATTTACTATGACCTTTTAACGCATCGATTGAAAAAAATTTTTGGGACTCGCATAGGAATATTACAGACTACAACACACACTGATAGAATCATGGAAAAACAAAAGTGAAATTAAAAAAAAAAGAACAGAAAGCCCTGTCCGATACCAAAAGGCCTCAATCTCAGCATGATGTTGCGACATTTAAAAATAAGTGTCGCAGTTTCGACTCGTATATTGCAATTGCACTCATGCTATAATTTCTTTAGATACCGTCGGGAGAGTAGATACACAATAAATCCTTGTTTACCCAGTTTCAGGGAACTTGGTAAAAGCCACAAATTACAAACCGGTTACATTACATTACAAATGATCAACCGCCAGTGTTTGTAGTAGTACAGTCAACTGCACATCAGCACTGATAACTAGCACTACGAAAATCGTCCTTGTTCATGTGAAAATGTTACAGATAATGTAGGCATGGTTGATTTTTTATTTATATATTTATTTCATTAACAATTCTTACAATGTGTCGAAATGTGTCACAGTAAAAACTAAAACAACATACATACATAACTTAAAAAAAATGAAAGAAATGAATTTATATTATTAATGATAATGTACTGAAGTTTAGTCTTAGGCGGCCCCTAGACCTACAATAACATTGTACAATACATTTTATTGTACAACTAGCGACCCGCCCCGGCTTCGCACGGGTGGACATTTATTTTTTAAGCTCTCTGAAAAAAAATTTTTGTTTTGAAAAGAACTTTTGATGATGAGTATCTAAATAGTTCCGAAATCAATTTTAATAAGTGCATTAATTCAGTAAATTTAATCGATTTGGCCGCGTCCGCTTTGTAGAGTGCCGACCGCGCAGCGCCCGCGCGGCAACCTGCTTCATAGATGTGCACCCCCCCTCCCCTGCGGTTTCGCCGTGCGAGTCGTGCGACACCATCATTCATTTTAATACCAATTACAATTTTAAATTCGTAATATCTTTTGAATGGATTGTCCGATTGAAATAAAATAATAAGTTATTTATAGCTATTGAAACAATCTTACTCAATAAATAGTTTATTTGGATAAGGATTAGTATTTGACGATAATATGATCAATAAACATAGGCTAATAATTTTAATTACTTTTATTCTATGGAAAAGTGGTTATAATGGCTAAAATATAAATGTTTGGTTTATACTATCGCGGACTTTTTTGTAGGCATTATTGAGTTCTACAACTTTTCTATAGAAGTCAACCATACATCTCTAACCATTTAGGCAGCGTTCGCGAGAATCGTTAACGTACGGCAGTTTTTTCGACGCCTTACTCCACAATTTTCACTACCACGAAAAATCCTATCTATTTTCCGGGATAAAATATAGCCTATACGGATTCGGAAGAATTCCTCTAAGTAATGGTAAAAGAAATTTTGAAATCGGTCCAGTAGTTTTTGAGCCTATTCAATACAAACATACAAAAATACAAAGGTTTCCTCTTTATAATATTAGTATAGATAAGATTGAGAGGCGCTTTGAATCCAAACGATCAATTATATTGCACAATAATACGAACTGCACAATGTTTTCGTGTTCAATCTGAGAATAGTATTAACCTTTTGAGCGCCACGACAAAAAAGCAAAATCGTGCCCTCAGCGCCAAGCTATAAATTCGTCCTTTAATACCTACAAAATAGTAGTGAGTTCGAAATTATATCGATAAAGCACTAACCATTTATTTTTTTAACATATAGTATGTTTTTAATAAAAGGTTAGTATACAGGAAATATATAATAAAGGAGTTTTATTTCATCCCGCTTTGTCTTTTATGACAGAAATGATACGATATGTGTCACAGTTTCGGCGTTATATCCACAATTCAAAACAGCAGTCGATAAAAGCAAGTCAATACCATTACAGCACTATGTTCAGTCATGACGTACTTTCTTGTCACCGTATGATGACACTGGCGTGGCTGGCACGGCTTTTCTTAATTTGCCCGCTTCTGCTCTAGAGGTGCGCATCCGATATTTATGAATAATATCGAAATAATAAGAGTTATTTTATTTTAATCCGCGTTATATTTATTGCTCCCCAACCCATCCCGTCGCATCGTATGTATAGAAAAGTAATGTTTTTACTATTGTCCACGATTTTTTTTTTATAATTATTAACCAGTCAATTAACGTAATTACAGACACAATTAAAAAACGATTGTGTCTATACCAAATGTGGTATCTCAGGGATTTAGAGGTTAAAACCTTCCGAAGGCCTTACGGCACACACAAAAAAAAAATTGCCTAATCGGTCGAGCCCTTCTCGAGTTATGCGCTTCGCAACATTCCTTATTATTTATATAGATTTAAGTTTCTCTGAAAGAACAACCAGTAATAATGCCTTAATGTACCGCCATATAGGTACTGATGATATCTCAGCTGAAATAAATACCATTTACTGTAGATATATAATTGTCAGAATACGACGAAAATAGGCGAAAGCAAATTTAAATCATCAAATGAATTTGTGTTTTAATCATTAAACGAAGTTTTTACACTCAAGATTTGTAAGTACAGACGCCACCAGGTCAAGCTACCCGAAACTGTCAATTTTTCCCAATGAACCTTGAACCTAATGCTCTAGAAATAAAGTCGAAAATCTATCAAAGAAATCTGACAGATTGTAGTAGCTTGATGTGTTGGCGTCTGTACAAATATTATAATAAAAAATACGAAGAAAGGGACAATATTATTCTTGGAAACAAATGAAACTTAGTTCAAATAAACCTCAATCGGATCTGTGTTTATTTTATGACACGCCAGCCAAGCTTATGGCGGTTTGAAATGGTTTACATGAATTTTATTCTCTTTTTAATTACAAAATCTGAACTTCACTATGTAATTTTATTTAAAACAAATTACTTAAAACACAATAGTATCGGTAAACAAGGATGTATGTATATTCCGATGCTGATATACTGATCTCACAAAATGTATTAACATGATAAACGAATATTTTAATATGAGATTTTAAGTCGTTCAGAATCCTGCCGGGGTAGCGAAATTGTTCGAAAGAGTTACCGTGGCCCTGGCATAAGCACTGAAGGAACTCGGGTGGGTTTTAGTCAGTAAAAGTCTGACACGCCCTTCCGCTCCACCCAGAGCTTGTGACGTCATTTGATGATTTCCCACCCACAAAAAAGTCGTTCAGAATAATAAAGTAATGAGAACAACCTACTGATACAAGTAAAGGAACAGCTCTATTTACAAATCGACCACATGTGACGTCGTAGGATTGTCACGATTAGATGACTCTGGCGCTCCAGGCACAGACAATATGACAGTGTGGTGGAGATGGGCATTACACTCATTATAATGTATCGATAATCAACTGACACCGACATTTAATGAGCAGATAGTTCAGTATTTTAATAATATTTACATAATTTTCATAATTCCTGAATCATTCAAATTCAATATCAGAAGTTTTATTTATTTATTGTTGAAAAATTTTAAGAAATTAAATATAACGTAGGTTACCGTCGAAGTCGATATTCTTGTTAAATTGATTACTAGCTACATCTCTACGTGTCATGATATAATGACTGTGGCGCTGAGGGCACTATGTTTTTCGAACTTTATAATTGGTGTTAGTTTTTGCCATCTTATGTTAATATGGATGAAATATAAATAAAGAAGCTCAACTAATATAAATAAGGATGAGTCAAGAAACATAATTAGCAAAGGAAATTAAAAAAACAGTGTTGTTTTATGAGTTTTATTTACGTTTAAAAGTCTGTCACGGTATCGTGACCGTGGCGTGCTGGGCACGTTTTGGTTTGTCATCTATACATGACTCTGGCGGTCAAAAGGTTAATACAAAACTACACCACTTTCTGCCTTAAAATTCATCACAGTTCAGAAAATATAACAAAAACCCAAGCGAAGCGTCTGATTTCCCGCCAGAAATTCCCGTGTACTCCTCGTTCAACACAAAACACATACTAAAAATATTGCGCAATACTGACCCTACACGATGCAATGGCAAAATATGGTGCAATAAAAATTAAACATGCTCAAACTTTCATTCAATCATTGCACAATCTTCAATATTAACCCTATACGGTCAATAATATTGCACAATTCGTAATATTGCACAATTTAATTGATCGTGTAGGGGCCGCCTTAAAATTACAATAAATGTTGCATAGTTACCTCTTCAGCCAAATCTTCCATAGTTTTGATTCTGACTCCTGCTCCGGGCACATGATCGAATCCTCCTCCAGACAACGTTATATAGTTGACCAGGGCCAAAGGATATACTCCTGTAAAATAGTAGACAATTGTATAAAATACTCGACAATTATAGAAAATAGTGGACAATTGTGTAAAATAGTCGACAATTGTAGAAAATAATCAACTATTGTAGAAAACAGTCGACAATTGTAGAAAATAGTCGATACTTGTAGAAAATAGTCAACAATTGTAGAAAATAGTCGACAATTGTAGAAAAGAAGATATTATCAAATCACTTTATAGCTGCACAAACTATATGGAAAAGTTCCAAATATTTTCCCACTTGGGCATTTCCTGATAAGCTTTACAGCTAATATTCAGTCTTCAGTATTGCATTACCAGTTCTCCTATAGTCTTCAACCTTTACATCACTTTGTCTCTTGCTAAGCTTCGTACCATCAGCATTTACTATCAGAGGCATGTGACCAAACTGTGGTGGTGTCCAACCAAATGCTCTGCAAACAAAACACACATGATTTAAAGACGAAAATAAAGGAACTCTCTGTCAGCGTTTGTGTTTCTTTCCACGTTAACCCGTCCACCTTAAAAGCAAGAGTAAACAGCAGAACAAGCATGCCCAGAAGTTGCTCTTCTGGGCACGCTTGTTCCATTATAGACCTCATCTATCGCTTCCCATCAGACGTGATCGAGGTCAAGATCAAGTACAATCATTTAAAAAATGGAAGAGAAAATTGTGTCTTTGACGTGTAAATGATTTTCGACATTAAATTATTAGTAACACTAACATTGTAATCGAACTAGTCTATATTTCGTAGATCAAAGACGAGCGTAGAGGATTTTCTCATGGCTTGAATAACTTCGTACACTTTATTTTTAGTGATATATTTTTAGTGATATAAAGTGCAAAGTTGTACAAACTTCGACAAAGAACATAAAATCGGCCCCCCAGGCCGTATTCGCTCGCGTATCCTAATTTGAACTTTACAACTCATAATATAAGATTCAATACTTAATGTCAAAAACAGCCTATGCCAGTCTGCTGTTTGGTCCGCACTGAGCCATGAGTATTTCACCACCTCCCAAAACACACACATACATTGTTGGAGTCTAGCTCTCAAGACCGTCACCTCTTTAGAAACTAAAACTAATCAATGAAGGTATATCTTACATAGGGTGACACAATGGGCGATATAGTATTTTCATCTCCCTAAGAGACGCGCACTTTACTTGTGATTACCATATGTACAAACACGTTGTGAATGTATTTGTAAGCACAGATGCTCTTGGTACTGTCCAAAATAATGGGGATGTCAGAAGTGTGTGTGTGTTTTGTGCTGACGCTATTCTGCTTCACGCAAATATTTAGAGCATACACCATACAGTTGGTTACGATAAATATAGCGCATGTCGCTTCAAAAATACAAATAGTGACAAGAAAAGAAAATCCTTTCTTCTAGCCTTACCTATAAATTAACAAATGTTTAGTAGTGGAGATCTGCCACTCCACACCCCTCAGAACATGGGTAACCTTCATCAGATGGTCATCCACCACATTAGCAAAGTGGTATGTGGGGTAGCAATCACTCTTCATGAGCACCGGGTCACCTTCGTTTAGAGATACGTCGTAGGCTATGGGGCCGAAGATCAGGTCTTCGAAGAATTGGCAGTCTGATGTTAGCTAGAGAAAACAAAGTAAAAAATTAAATTAATAACTAACCAATGCATGCAGTTTGTTAGTGCAGGTTAGCTCAGAGCGGCAATGACTCTTTCTTCAAAAAGCCTTTTCAAATATGGCCCCGTGCATGGTGAGACTTACATAAAGTCCTAATAATATATTTATAAGAAATCTTAAGAAATTACTGATTAACAAATGCTATTACTTCTTAGATGAATATTTAAATGATAAAAATAAATAATAGATATATAATTTAATATGATTATAAATACTATAATAATGATAATTGATAATAATAATTGATAATAAACACGCAATTTATAGGTATATGTAAAATAAATTAATGATACTACATATATTGTATGTATGATGTATTTTTTTAAATAAGTAATATAATAATAATTTATCAAATAATATAACAAAACAAAAATGAAATCAAACAGCAATAATTATAAATAAAATTAAATACTTAACAAATTAAACAATATAGCTAATAATTATTTTTGAAAGAACAACAATCCATTTATATGATGATAAACAGAATTATTATAATACATAAGTACTTATATAAAAATCATATAAATTATGTTACTACATCATATAGATAAAAAAGCAATGTGTTGGGTTATTTTAAGCAATCTTCTAACCAAATGATTTTCAAAAACAGAGCTTCCTCTCTCCTATCCTTTTGCTGTGCCCTACGGGGTCCATTATGATCTAAATTATATAATTACCACCTAAGTTCACATTATGGTAAAGCAATAAAGATATTGAGTATTGAATATAATGTTTGAACTTTATAAGAGGCCATGGGGGGGCCATGGTCATGTACCGTGTGGTGCCGGACGTAAAGAATAACACCACCCCATTTCTTCCCGTGGGTGTCGTAAAAGGTGACTAAAGGACTTACTAGAGAATGAGCAGCATTCTCTATGCATTTTACCACCATACTGCGATCGTCAACCCGCCTGCCAAGCGTGGCGATTATGGCAAAGCCCTCCAAATTGGGGGAGGCCTAAGTCCAGCAGTGGACGTCTTACGGCTGAAATGATGATGACGATGAAGAGGCCATGACCTCTGAATTTGTTTCGGCATTCGTTTTTAAAGGCATTAGTGAGCTAGGAGATACCGGCGCCATTTAGTTTTAAAATAGGTATTGTAATAGTGTCTTATAAGATCTACTTTCACAAATAAACATTTCATTTCAATATTTTGTCCAGTTTTTCTATTTTTGTACAGTTAACTTTTTGGAAGCCTGCAAAATTAAAATAAATATTGTATACTTTTTATTCTTGACATTAAGCTGAACTAGAAATTATTTTACTAGAATCTTATAAAGTAATATTTATTCAGCATGCTAATTGTGTGACACACTATCATTCAGAATCTGAATCATTTTGAAGGATATCGCAAATCCATTGCTTGTTATGTTAAAAGTTGTCTACTGAACAATGTAAATCAACATCATAATTTAAACTGAAAGACGTCCACTGCTGGACACAGGCCTCTCCCAGTTTTGTGGGGGTTTGCCATAATCGCCACGCTTGGCAGGCGGGTTGGCGATTGCAGTATGTTGGGAAAATGCAGAGAGAATACTGCTGCCCATACCCTAGTACATAGGCTGCACTAAAAGTATCGGGAATGGAATATTTCCACTGTTCCTGTCATATTAAAATCTTTTGAATTGAAAACTCCTTGGTTTTAAAAATCGAATACCATTTATTTATTTAAAAAAAGATTCTCGGTCTTGTCACAAGGTTTTGTCAAACTTATTTAGTCGTTGAGAAAATGGAATTGACTCGAGAAAATTCAAGAGCGATGATTTATTATGACTTTCGAAGTGGTTTAACACAAAAACAGTGTGCTGACCGAATGATTTCTGCATTTGGTGATGAAGCCCCATCCAAACCACAATTTATCGCTGGTTTGCTGAATTTCAACGTAGACGTGTCAAACTCAGTGATGATCCCCGTCAAGGTCGTTCAAAAACTGCAGCCACCCAAGAAAACGTTGATGCTGTGCGTAAGCTGATTGAGGAAGATCGACATTTGACATACCGCGAAATTCAGGCAACTTTAGACATTGGCACAGGGGCGTAGCTACCGCCGTATCTGCCGTATCAATTATACGGGGCCCCCGGGCCACGGGGGCCCCCGACATGCGTAAGCAAAAATTAATAAAAACTTCCCAATTTTTTTTTTCAGAAATGACAAAAGTCACAAAAAGCAATTTCTTTTTCCCGCATAAAGCGTGCGTTCCAAAGTTGGCAACACCCTACGTCGGTTATCGCAGGCTGCGGGACACTTAGTTACGTGACATAAATAGATGTCTCTTTGCGTAATGAATTCGATTTATTAGCAAAAATCGAGAAGTTTTGCAATTGAAAATTAATTGATTTTTAGGGTTCCGTTGCCAAATGGCAAAAAACGGAACCCTTATAGATTCGTCATGTCTGTCTGTCTGTCTGTCTGTCTGTCTGTCTGTCCGTCCGTATGTCACAGCCATTTTATTCCGAAACTATAAGAGCTATGCTGTTAAAACTTGGTAAGTAGGTGTATTCTGTGAACCGCATTAAGATTTTCACACTAAAATAGAAAAAAAACAATAAATTTTGGGGTTCCCCATACATAGAACTGAAACTCAAAAATGTTTTTTTTCATCAAACCCATACATGTGGGGTATCTATGAATAGGTCTTCAAAAATGGTAATGAGGTTTCTATTATCATTTTTTTCTAAACTGAATAGTTTGCGCGAGAGACACTTCCAAAGTGGTAAAATGTGTGTGTCCCCCCCCCCCGTAACTTCTAAAATAAGAGAATGACAAAACTAAAAAATATATATGATGTACATTACCATGTAAACTACCAACGAAAATTGGTTTGAACGAGATCGAGTGAGTAGTTTTTTTTTAAAACGTCATAAATCGTAAACCTCAATTTACCTTACATTCAATCAACTGAAATATAAAAATTAAAAAAAATATATATTTTTAAACCGAAAATACCTACAGGTTTGTACGGAACCCTCGGTGCGCGAGTCCGACTCGCACTTGGCCGGTTTTTTTTCTGCTTTCGTTTTTGCAGGTCAAAACCGCACAACAAGGCATAATTTGTAATATTTCGCGTATTTCTGAGACAACCAATCGTGACGAGTATCTGACGGCGAATAAGCTAAATGTTGCGAATCTGCGCTTAATGTTGACACGCGCGCGATATCTGAGGGGCAGTTCCTCTAGTTAGGGTTCCGTTGCCAAATGGCAAAAAACGGAACCCTTATAGATTCGTCATGTCTGTCTGTCTGTCTGTCTGTCCGTCCGTATGTCACAGCCATTTTATTCCGAAACTATAAGAGCTATGCTATTGAAACTTGGTAAGTAGGTGTATTCTGTGAACCGCATTAAGATTTTCACACTAAAATAGAAAAAAAACAATAAATTTTGGGGTTCCCCATACATAGAACTGAAACTCAAAAATGTTTTTTTTTCATCAAACCCATACGTGTGGGGTATCTATGAATAGGTCTTCAAAAATGGTAATGAGGTTTCTATTATCATTTTTTTCTAAACTGAATAGTTTGCGCGAGAGACACTTCCAAAGTGGTAAAATGTGTCCCCCCCCCCCCCCCCGTAACTTCTAAAATAAGAGAATGACAAAACTAAAAAATATATATGACTAGCTTCTGCCCGCGACTTCGTCCGCGTCAAATTTTTGCTCCCCTGACCCTTCCCGTCGCATCGATTTGTCTGTTAGTGTTGCTGCTCGCTCCTTTTGAGTTATAGTGAGTCAACCTTAAAAGATAGACATATGCTCTCGCGGACTTTTTTTTAGAACTTTTTAAAAGAAACAATTCCGTCATACATGTTTTTTGTGTTACTTTAACCGTTTACGCAGCGCACGCAACGGAAACTCTCAAAAGGAATAAATTTTCCCCGTTTTTGAAACATTTTTCATTACTGCTCTGCTCCTCTTAGTTGTAGCGTAATGTTATATAGCCTATAGCCTCCCTCGATAAATAGGCTACCCAACAGAAAAAGAATTTTTCAATTCGGACCAGTAGTTCCTGAGATCAGCGCGTTCAATCAAACAAACAAACAAACAAACTCTTCAGCTTTATAATATTAAGTATAGATGTACATTACCATGTAAACTACCAACGAAAATTGGTTTGAACGAGATCGAGTGAGTAGTTTTTTTTTAAAACGTCATAAATCGTAAACCGCAATTTACCTTACATTCTATCAACTGAAATATAAAAATTAAAAAAAATATATATTTTTAAACCGAAAATACCTACAGGTTTGTACGGAACCCTCGGTGCGCGAGTCCGACTCGCACTTGGCCGGTTTTTTAAAATTGATGTGGTCAATTATAAATAATTTCATAAAGATTATGGATGTAAAAAAAAACACAACAATTCATAAAAATCATTTTAATCTAATTCGTTGTCAGATTGCATTGGCAAAGACGAACAGTCATCCGAATCACATAAGTCAATAATAAACTCATCTCCGCTCTAGTAAAGTCGTCCTGCCGGCGTAGCATGACCAATTCTATATATATTCTACCAAGAACAAATAAAGTTCCTTGTGTATTTTAATTCTGTAAAAATGTTTTCTATCTCATCAGAAAAATAGTCATCATACTTGACATCGTATTCTTGTCGACTGAAGAATAGAAACATCTGATCTCTTCTTTTCAGTTTTACACAATTTTTCTACGATACAATCTATCATTTTGTCTTCTCTTCCGTCGACAAATTCCGTTTCTATGGCGGTCATGCTACGCGTGCTGCACAGATAACAAAACTTGACAATTTAACAACATTCAGGTTAAGGGGGCGCAGTGCGAAATAATCCAAAACAGCCGTCACTGTTAAAGAGATAAAACCAATACTTTTACCATAATTACAATAAAAAATATGTAATGATCACCACAATGAATGTTTTAACCGATTATAGTTGGCAAAAATTAAAAATATTGTATAGTTTGATCAATAAAAATTCGTAAAGTTGAACAAAAATCTTAAAATAGCATGCTCTTGTTTAGTTGAATTTTGATAGTAAACTGTTATTTTTTTTAAAAACTTGAATTCATATTAATCTCTAATTATCATACCACAATTTATAGTTTTATATTTCCGAAATGTTACTTACTTATTTTATTCTTAATTTTTGTTTTGATTCACGCCCTGTTTTGAGTCATACGAAAGGTATACGGGTCGAAAATTCAGTCGTCCACGAGAGCTCAGAGTGGTCACGTCGCATCGTGGAGCGATGCGCCGGTTACGATAATTCGCGATCTATTGTGTTCGTATACGTTGCCGCAAAGAGTGAAATAGGGTAAGTCACATTTGTGTTTTTATACGTTGCCGCAAAGAGTGAAATAGGGTAAGTCACATTTGTGTTTTTTTTAGTATGACTTATATTTAGTAGGCATAACAAAATTATACTTTTTATTTAATTTTTTCTGCTTACATATTACTATAACATTTTTCTTAAATAGTTTTTTTTTGTTACCTTTACGTTAGGACTTGTAATTGGCTTTCTGATGTCTAATATTATTCTTGTCTGTTTTATTTAGCTGTAAGTCCTCCATGTACTAAATAAATAAAGATTGGAAAGCGTAAGGCCAGCTATTGTAAGAAAAAAGTTGGCGCCATTTCCGTAAAAAAAGCCGTTATCAAAAATGTACGTATTCATATTTTGTGATATTAGTTCCTTTTAATTCGTTTTTTTTCTCTAACATGCGATATGGATGTCGTGGCGTTTGGGGGTGGCGTTTGCAAATCTGGCATTCAATTTAAAATCCAAAATGGCAGATGTAACTTTTTCTCAAACGTTCGATATGGGTGTAATGGGTTTTGGGGGGTGGCGATTTCAAATCTGGCATTCATTTTAAAATCAAAGATAGCGAATTCAACTTTTTTCAAAGATTCAATATGGATATTGTGTAGTAGGTTTTTGGGGGTGCCAATTCCTATTCTGACATTAATTTTGGAATCGGCGGTGGTGAACTAATTTTTTTCGTGAAACTGACAATTTATTTTATAACCTCTATATAGCAAACTTCTATCCAACGAAAAACTCTATAAAACATAGAAATTACTAAGGTTTGTTTGGTTTACATTGTTACCTTTGTTTTAACACTATTTATAGTGTACCAACGACTCTCAATAGCGAAACAATACATCTTTATTTAGACCCCAATAAACATTAATTTCACTGACCTTCAAGCCAAATACTGATACAAGGTCGTAAATATTTCGTACTTACCATGGAATTCTTAGAAATGTGTTCATTTCTTTGTTGTACCTAATTACCTAGCACGTGTGTAATTATTGTATCTTAAAATTATATTGTTTTTTTTTTCGTTTCACGAAACCTCTTTATAGCGCAATAAAATACCCGGTCTTTTCAATTTCGCTATAAGAAACAACGAAACGTGAAAGATGCACGATCCACGATGCACCAACATTCCTAAGTTAAATTTAGGAATTTTGGTACATAATAGATGTATTCATTCTGTAGTCCAAACTACAAATATACGTCTAGTAATTGTCCTTATGGTTGGAAATATCAATAATGTTTTTAAATGAATGGTATAAAATTCCCGTTTTTTTTATTTTTTTTTTGTTATTGTATCCTCTCACGGTCAGCTAATGGCAACTTTGTGCGTTAAATTTAATTTTACGTCCCTGGAAAACGTTGTTTATTTTCATGGGCAGAAGCAATTTTTATAATATGGCCACACTTTTTGTTACACAATATAATACATATTATACATACCACATTTCCCTATAGATATCGTATGTTTTTGTAAACTAAGCAAGGTTACATTTGGTAATTATAGATTTTTTATCACAGTCTGGTTTTATTATTACAATACCTACCACCTACCCATCCACCCTGCCTATCTACTTACCGAGTAAAATTCCCGGCCATGCAAGTAAAATTCATAATGCCAAAATTTCATAGCTATTGGATAAGTAGTAACAAACGGATAATGTGGGTATTTTCCTATATTGTACTGTATTTATACCTACATTATCCGTTCTATAAACTACATATGTAATTTTTTATATAATACAGATTATTAGATTTATTTTCTGGATTCATGTGGACAGCTACATAAAACCATCTAAATAATCAATATGCGAATTTGCAAGTCACTCAACACAACGAATCAAATTTTAAAAATCCTAGGATACCACCTTTTGTCGTGCAACTGCATGCGGGCTTCGAGCAAACTTGTCAATGTGTGCGTAACGACGCACACGACTAGCGCGCTGTAGTAAATACCTATTTGCCGCGCGCGTCGTATGGACGGCGCAGTCTTAAACAACTTGCACAATAAGAAACACACGGAAAGCATTCGAAGCAGACGCACTCGTAAAATAGCCGATCTGATTTATCGATTAAGGTGCGTCAATCTCTATTACTGGGCGGCTCATTTCACGCATTAAACACTTAAGTGATTTTTTTGTTTTTTCGATAGATAATTATGATGACTAAATATTTCTTTTAATTTTATGCATTTTTTTTATCTTTTCTGAGAAATCGTTACCCTTCATAAGGGCCCCCAAACAAATTTTTATACGGGGCCCCGCCAAGGCAGGCTACGCCACTGCATTGGCATGAGTCAAATACAAATAATCTTGCATGAACAATGTTAACTCTTTCAGTCTTGGTGGTTAGTGTCACTAACCACCTCTTTCCGATTTCTTAAATTGAAATCTTTGCCATGTAGCGATAATCGCGAGTCAACCTCATCATAAAAGCTTGAATCATGCTTGACAAGAAGCAACCAGTTGGTGGCTTATTGAATTAATGAGTTCATTAGCGTTCAACTGAAAATTGCGCTAAAGAAGTTATTCACATGTTTGATAAAAGAAACTGTGAAAAGGGTATGTAAGTTTTTTTCTTCAATGTTTTTTACCAAATGTGTTTTCATAAATCTATATTATGCGTGTTCACATAAAAGTACTGTTATTTTTGTGTTTTCGATGTGTATTCACAACGAAAATATGGTGGTTAGTAACACTAACCACCATGACTGTTGCGGGTTTCTGGTCATAACCTTCTTGAAACTTATGCATGTACAACAGATAAGGAAATCACAGAATACTTGTTTAGACATTCCTTAAGCTAGCGAGAGTATTTGTAAGCAAACAGCAAGAATGTTGAAGATACAGAAGTTCAGCCAAATCCACTGGTGTTATATGATTGATTGGAGAAATTCAAGTAACCAATTTTAACAACTTTAATTCCGATGATGACCTCCGTTTGTCTAGCGTAGTACGCCGGAAAAATGGTGAACATGTAGCAAAAAAATATCTCCAGTGCGTACCGTATGGCAATGCAAAACATGTAAAGTTTGCTTACGCAAAGGAAAAACTTGTTATTAGATTTCCATAAAAAGTAATTTTACATCATTTTGCTAGTGGAAAAGTTCATTATAACATAAAATATTTATAACATTTATAAATATTATATATAATTCATCAGTTTTCTTTGTTTCAATAGTCACGGTAGTTAGTGTCACTAACCACCTCATTCCTCGAAAGCCTTAACACCTTGGTTTTATTTTCCTAGTTTCTATGATATTTTAGTTGTTAATGATGCTAAAACTAAAATAATAATTTGCATAATATTCTTAATGGAAAACCGTGACTGAAAGAGTTAATGGATACCGCATTCGCTCTGTGAAGAGCAAAAAGCGGCTCGCGTTCCTTGGTGCGTCAGAACTCTCGAAAGATTCCACTGGAATCTTTCGAGAGTTCTGACATTTGAGGTCCTCAAATGCTGTACATATACAACATCATACCAGGTGACGAATCCTGGATATACGCGTACGAACCCGAAACAAAAATCCAGTCACGAGTTTGGGTGTTCGAAAATGAAGCCAACAAAAATTGTTCGTTCACGGAGTGGAGTGTTGCAAAAAAAATGGTGGCCATGTTTGTCTCCAAAACCGGCCATGTTGCGACTATTCCTCTTGAGGGACAAAGAACGGTTAATGCAGAATGGTATGCTAGCATTTGTTTGCCACAGGTCGTTTCTGAACTCCGTAAAGAGAACCGCAACCGCCGCATCATCCTCCATCACGACAATGCGAGTTCTCACACCGCGCACAGAACAAGAGTTTTTAGAGCAAGAAAACATAGAATTATTAGACCATCCGCCGTACAGCCCAGACCTAAGCCCTAATGACTTTCCCTAAAATAATGAATAAATTGCGTGGTCAGAGATTTTCATCACCTGGAGAAGCTGTGGACGCCTACAAAACGGCCATTTTGGAGATCCCAACTTCCGAATGGAATGGTTGCTTCAATGATTGGTTCCATCGTATGGAAAAATGTGTCAAATTTCGCGAAGAATACTTCGAAAATCAATGAATACATTTTTAAATAGTAATGTTGTGTCACTTCCTTGATTCCCGAAATGTTCAGTGCCGGCCTCGTAAGTCCTTTAGTCACCTCTTACAATGTAAATAATGCAATGGCTTTTATTGAACTGTAAAAGTCTACTGTTAGTGTATTATGCAATAACTGTGCTGGTTTGCACTCTGGGATTTTTTTTTGCAATGCTGTTCCATAACCAATACTTTTAAAATATTTATGTAAGTAAATAGCATATTTCCATATTAAGTTCCTAAGTTCATGAAAAAATAACATTACCTTAAATCTAACACAATGTGGAACACCAGCATCCATCTTCTCCTTAATTTCTTCATGTGTCAGACTCCTACATCGGTTATCATACTTGGGCATGCGTTGTGACCTCACTGCATCTCTACGTAAAATGTTCAGTCTTCGCTCTGTACAGAAACATCTATATGCTGAACCATTCTCAAGGAGTGTTGTTATGTATTCCCTGAAAAGTAGAAAATATTACAGTTAGTGGTTGTAAAAGCTGAGTTCAGAAAATGAAGAAACTTGTTGGTTGTCGGACTCCTTGAAGCCTATTTGAAAAACAATAAGTATAGGCAAGTATTTTCAAACACGAAAATACATAAAAAAAACTATACTTACTGATAAAAATCCAACCTTTCGCTTTGCACATAAGGTCCGTATTCGCCCTTCATTCCTGGTCCTTCATCACACTCAATTCCTGCCCATTGCAAATCCTTTACTAACGCATTCACAGAACCTTCAACCTTTCTGGTCTGATCCGTATCTTCAATACGCAATATGAATGAACCGCCTCGGGATTTGGCGAATAAATAATTGTATAGAGCAGTTCTTAAGCCTCCTAAATGTAAATATCCTGTTGGACTGGGTGCAAACCGCACTCTTGGACTTTGTGTACTGATGCACTTAAATAAATATCGATTGGGAGTAGAACATAACCTCTTAACAAATAAAGACCGCATATTTAAAAGATTATATTATATAACATACTGATGTATACTAAAATATATTTAAAATACGCTTATTTATCGTTGCAAGTTAGGTTATGTTTTGCGATCAGCTGTTTGGACTTATTGACAAATTCGTTCTGAAATATAATTCAAATGAAATGTCTGCCATCAATTTTCATATCTTTTCATATTTCTATGTCTTTTGTATTCTTACGCAGGTAATCTGTTTTATTTCATAAAATAATTTGATTTCAATGTGATTGAATTTCAACGTGTCCCTTAATTTTTATCATTTTGGAACGAAGAAATATTTGTCTATGGTTTTTTCACAAGATGGTGTTGCTAGTATATTTGCAAGACGTTCCCAGATGCAAAGGTTAATTGTTTGAGTTTTGAACCCTTTGTAAGATTTTCAATAAATAGAAGTATGTTAAATAACTAAAAATAGAACAAGGTCTCAAAACAAGTCACTTTTTCAATACCGTATGTTTTTAAGTTCACTATTAGTTATTAGTTTAATACTGAAGGTATTTAATTATGAAATAGATTTATCTGTTTTTAAGCTGTGGAATAATAACAACTCTCAAGTCATAAAAATACAAAAAAATGCAATATGGGAAATTTAAGTTCATGCCGCGACAACATTAGAAAGTTGTCTATGATTGTTATTTCACTTTGGTTCCGATGTTGAAATAACAGTGAAAGTCATTAGAAACAATAAAAAATTCACGAAAATGGTGAGTAATCGTGTTAAAATATGCATCAAATCCCACCAAAATAACAAACACAATATCACATAAAATGCCCAAATTGTTTTTTGATACGTAAACTAGATGACAGGTAAGCACTAATAAGGTTATAAATATGACGTTCGTACGATTCTCTTACAGAATAAATTAAAATCGTCACAGAGAGACAAAGTTAAAAAGTTCGTCGCGTTCACGCAGACGAGTGAGAGCACGGCGATATATTGTTTGTCTCAAAATGACTGGAAACTGGACCTCGCGAGTGACAACTACTTTCAGAACCCCGAAGCTTACTACAAGGACCCCATCAAGGCGTCTGTGGATAGAAAAAAGCTCGACCAACTGTTTACTAAGTACAAAGATCAACAAGAGAACGATAAAATCACTGTGGATGGTGTTATGAAGTTTTTAGAAGACCTTAATTTAAGTCCTGAGTCAATTTTAGTTCTTATTATAGCATGGAAATGCAAAGCTGCTGTGCAGTGTGAATTTACTAAAGAAGAGTTCACAACTGGTCTCATGGAGCTTGGAGCGGATAGCATAGACAAATTAAAAGCAAAATTACCAACACTGGAATCAGAGATAAAAGATCAAAATAAGTTTAAAGATTTTTATCATTTCACATTTAATTATGCAAAGAATCCTGGTCAGAAAGGACTGGAACTGGATATGGCGATAGCCTATTGGAATATAGTGCTCCGTGGGAGATTTAAGTTCCTAGATGCATGGTGCAAATTTCTTACGGTATGTATAAGTTTACTATCATTTAAATGAGCAAAGGTAAGGTAAACAAAGGGCAGTGACAAGTCACACCTACAAGCTTCAATCCACACCTTCCCACAGGGGTATGCAAAAACTATAGAAAGCCACCAGCTAAGGTTGGACTTTTAATCCTATTCACTAACTTGACAATTGGATACCAGGTTTTGACAAAAAAAAGATAGTGAGGTGGTGTAAGAATGAATGAAATTGAATGAACTTGAAATAATGTACAGACGCCACCAGGTCAAGCTACCCGAAACTGTCAATTTTTCCCAATGAACCTTGAACCTAATGCTCTAGAAATAAAGTCGAAAATCTATCAAAGAAATCTGACAGATTGTAGTAGCTTGATGTGTTGGCGTCTGTACTTACATGAAAACTTTGTAATTTAAATTTAATAATTTGTCTTAAAACAAGATGTGTACTATATCAATATATATGTAGTCTATGGCTGTCAGAGGAAATAAAATGACTATAGTAAAAAAATAAGCAAAATGACATGATTTTTATATTTAGTTTTGTTTCTATCAGAAGAAAATAAAAAAAGGAAATAACTGTTATTAAAAATTATTAATTATTCTTATAATCCACACCTAAAAACGATTTTTTAAAGTTTTATTTAATTTAAAACATTTTTATCATTCATTCTTTATGCGAAATCGTTCACTACCCCGACACTATTCGTTTTAGAATGGTATCATTATTTTGCATTGAACTGTCAAGTTAGTGAATAGGATTAAAAGTTCAACCTTAAGATCATGATATACTCCCTTTGCCCCATTTACCTTCCTACATCTGGTCATACATGCATGCCAATTGCAAGTACTATGCACCTGACCTTTCTGAAGAAAAACAGCAATAAACCAATAAAATATATAACCTAGAGCCACCCTCCCATGTTTCCACTCACTCTGCCTTTCAAATACTTTTTTCTATCCATCATCTAGATGAGATAAGAAATAAAATAATTTCAGACAAACTAAAGCTGTGTCCACATCAGATAGGATGACTACAACCACTCTGTTCAAGAGTGTATTGACGAAGAAGAAGAAAGCTGTGTCATAACTAACGCTAAGCCATATTTAATCCAATTCTTAAATTCATACTGGGTTCATGTGCTAATTCATTTAAAAAAAACGCCTTAGAAACTAAGATCAAAACAATCCCATGATCACTATTGTACTTGGCCTTACATTTTCACATACATGCCAAGTTGGCATCTATAATAAGCAACAATATGATATCATAAGTATACTCTCAGCATACCCCATTGTTTAATCCTAAAAGATACCTAGACATTGAGAATTCTAACACAAATAATGAATAGTCAATTTTCCCAGCTCATAAAAGTAGCATCATAATGTAGTACAAACATTTTTATCTTGATATGAATGATACTTGATATTATTATCTCAGTGCTTATTAAAGGAAGTGTGATGCTATCAATACAAAAGTGGGAATGGTTTTGTAAGTGTGGCTTAGTTACTGATAAAATGAGGTATTAGAATGTCACTCTATTATATTAAATGTACCAACCTGCACTGGACCTGCGTAGTAGATTATAACCCCTCCCTCTCGAAGAGAGTAACACTTCCTGTTACGCTTTATGCATGAATATCTGGATGAACCGAGCTTTGCTCGGTATTTTTTTGTAAATGTGTTTTTAAATAATAAGTTTATGTTCAAGTTTATTATCGATTTTGGTCATTGAAAACACGAATAAAACGACATTTTATAAAAATGAATCCTAGCTAGATCGATTTATCGCCCCCAAAACCCCCTGTATACTAAATTCATGAAAATCGTTGGAGCCGTTTCCGAGAATATACATATATGGGTGTACTATAGTCTGCCTACCTCTGTGACAAATCATAGCATCAAGCTTTAAATTATTTAAAATGAGGTAAACATGAGACAGTAGCTCAGAATGTAACATTCAAAATAATGCATTTTGAAGTTCTACAATTACACTGCTCTATTTTTTGTCTCTCTCTCTTGCCTTTAAATCTTGTTCTTTTGATTGATTACTGTTTTTGTAAACAGCTAGCTTCAAACTTTATTTACTCTGTACATTTTTGTCTGTGCCCCACAGAAGTAGAACACAGTTAATAATAAAGCTCATTGCCTCATATAAATATTTAGTTCCATAAAATAAAATGTTACTCATCTCATTTTTGGGTCAGATTCTAGTGAGTAGTACGTCTGGCATGAATCCTAGCCTATTACCAGTAAATTAGGCCAAGTCTTATTGTAACTAGATAAGCATTTCGCAGGTTTTTGTATTAAATATTTATCTTCATCTCATCTCACATTCATACTACTATCTTAGACAATCTTATTTGAATTAAGGACAGCATATTTTTCTTATTAAACTGTGGTAATTAAAATAACATTAAATTCTCTGATCTTAATGTAGTTTAAATTACCAAAACATCTGGATGACAAACTGACTTATTGGAATCTAATGCCACAGACAAAACAAAACAATTTAATTTATTACTCTGGCATGTGTTATGACGTGAAGATAATGTCACAAACTGTTTTTTATAAAAATAATAATGGTGCCGATTCTGTTGTACACGAACTAAACTATCTCTAAAATTCCTTACTTTTGGCTATGAGAATTGTAACGCTATTCTGCAAGGAAAAATCTCTAAATTTAAAAATTATTTTGACACGACTAAAATTGAATTTGACAATCGCGACTCAGCGTGGTATTTTTTTTTTCGTTTGGTTTCGCAACGTTGTACTTGTGTGTGCATTGCGTTGCGTAGAATGAATTTTTTGAGAGACGAAGGCGCGTGCTAGGGGGCAGCCTGGATGTGTTTTATATGGAATTTTTCACTTTTGTTTGAAAAATAAAAATGAAATATCACCCACGTGTTGAGATTTAAATATGCAGGGGTGTACTAAGGGGATCGAAAATTTCATTATTTTTGCGATAGGACACCATTTTCAAGATATAAGCAAAAAAAAATAAAAAATACAGAACTGTTTTGCACGTGATGGCGAGGCGTTGTTGAGAATTTTAGTTCATGACCACTAGTTTTATTCCACACCTTTTTAATCGCGCTTAAAAATAGTCAGATTTAGTTAAAATAAATTATTATAGTCAACATTTTTGGTGAAAACTGGCAAATTCAGAATAGCAAAATTGTCATTTTCACTAAACTAATAACTCAGTGCAATCTTAGTGCTGTCAAACTAAAATATAGTTAAGTTGTGTCACTTTAGTCTACTTCAGAATAGGAAATCGTCGTTTGACAGGAATAATTCAAATTTTAGTGATTTTTAGTTTAGTTTAGAGAATTTTGTGACAACAGAATCGGCACCAATATCTTTTATTTAGAACTTCCTTCAAAGTAAGACAACAAAACTAAAACTAACGTAAAACCATGAACAATTCCAGGAGCATCACAAGAGATCCATACCAAAGGACACATGGAACCTCCTCCTAGACTTCGCGACGCAGATTGACGACGGCATGAGCAACTACGATGCCGAGGGCGCGTGGCCCGTCCTCATTGACGACTTCGTAGAATGGTGCCAGAAACAGGGCCTCACCGCAGACGCGGTCAAAGCATTAGAACCGGCGTCCGGCTAGCTGACCTGGAAAAAGCGCGAGGCGACGCGCGACCTGTACGTTGGACAACAACATGGCCGCCGCAACAAGTTTGCAGCGTGTTGCGCGTACGCAGTGTTGCTGCTCTCTCGCTTCGTGCTTTACGGACTCGAGCTGTGTACAGTCGAGTGGCTCGCTATCATTATAGTTTTCGAGTTGTGTAGCTGACTACATTGTGGTGTGACGTAAGAGTGATGACGCTGCTGGGAATTTCATTTGGCATTGTGGGTACTGTGACTCTAGTCGGGAAGTTTCGCTGGGATTACATTTTTTTGTTTAGTTTCAATAGTTTATAGTTCTAATAGACTTGGTAATCAAGAGTGGAAAGAAGTGTTGTCAGTAGAAAATTAATGTTCTTGCCATTTGAAATTTCCATGTGTAATTTAATCTTCACTCAACTGTATATAGCTCTCGTACTATTCGTCCGTTAGATAAAATTCTTGTTGACCTGACTCCGATTATGGAGCAATTGGATAAGTTTTTTTTTTTCCAATAATAATTGAATGATATGATAAGAGTTGTTCTAAAATTGTCTCTTTAAATTTCTCAACATGGTTTTCTTACGTTATAGAATAGTATGCCGTTTAAAATTTAAGATGTAAATATGTATATAATACACATTAATGATATTACATTTTTTTTAATTATAACAAGATAGATTTTTTTCTGTGTTAGTTTTTTTAGCTTCCCAGCTTTGACAAGGCTATGTAAGGCTGGAGTAATGAAATCGGCATAATTTTAATTAACCTAATTCAATTGTGCTCATTTATTTAATGTTGGAATTGCCACTATTTTTTATACCTAAAAGCGATTTTATTTTTTATTTACTTTGGGAGTAAGTGCAATTTTAACATTAATAAATGTGCATTAAATGTTCGGTATTTTGATGTCATTGTTTCAGTTCCGGAATGTTCTGTGTTAGTCGCGAAGTAACAATAATTAAATCATAATTCACTTGAAGAACGTTAAAGCATTGTATCAAAGTTGAATGATTGTAGAGTCAACGTTGTCACATTTAGAGATGGTAATTAAAATCTAGTTCACTTTAAAATTAATGACTTAGAATCGTGCACATCACCTGTGTATTTTCACCCTTAAGGAATTGACCCACTGAAGTGTAACACGACGAAGTATGACGAATATGAAGGAGAATACAAAAACCGGCAGCTGACTGCAACGACTTACCGTTTTCTCGCAGTGCTTATGAGCAGAACGTGTAGTGGGAAATAGTCAATCAGAACCCAACAAGCAGTTATGTGTCCTGTGGTAAGTTTATGCTAACACTTCACTTGGTTTATTTGTCAAAATATCCGCTTTACTTAGTTACTTAGGTAATATAAAATATATCCTAGCATTATAGAAATAAAGTTCATTTGTATTTCCTAAGTAACGCCTCCTTAAGCGCAAATACGCTAAGTGTAGTGCCGGCATTTAAGAGCCCGTATACGATTTTTTCTGATTTCACTGATTTTATAGACGCAATCTTACAATTAAAATACTGTGTTTCTATAAGTTTTAATGCACCATATGAAAGATCATTTCAATATTAATAAAAAGAGTGAGCCACTTTTTTATGTAAATTATTTGATTTTGATTAATCCACTTCAAACCAGCGACTGTTTTGTGAATTTTTCTGTATGAGGTTTAAAATATAGCATATTTACATCGTTCGACGTTCGTCGTCTCGTCGTTCGTCGTCGTTCGTTTTAACGTCGACATGGTATGAAAAAAAAATTTTTGGAAGTCATATCTATAATGTATGAATCACTTTTTATCAATGAAAACATCATAAAAAATATACAACTAAATAAAATTTTAAAGAAAATGGGCAGTGAATTAGTTTTGATTTCGGCTACACAGACCTCTTGTTCAAAAAACAACTGAAATAAACTTCAGTTCAAGATCAACCCATTTCCCCAAATAAAAAGAAAGAATTGGCAGTAAATAATTTTTCAAAACAGCCTAAATTCGCATTATAATTCTCGACAAAAATAAAAAGGAGCTCATTCATTAGATAATAATTTAAACGATCTTGAATGTTGTACATTAAAACTTATGGAAATGCAGTATTTTAACTGTAAAAGTACGTCTTTAAAATCAAATAAATCAGCGAAATCGACAAAATTTCGTGTACGACCTCTTGAAGCCACCACAATACCAAAACACAGGTATGCTAAGCTGCATGATCGCTAGAATTTGAGCAGATTATTTATATCATTAAAGAAAGAAAAATCGCGAAAATGCTCAAAGAGTTTATGTTGTTAAACAACATCTAACTTTAGTCAACGTTAACACGGACGAAATAAAATCGGGTTTAATCGGGCACTGGAATTTCAACTCTCGGTGTTGGACAGAGGACTGAGAATCCAACAGACTGCAACACAAGTGAGTTACAGCACTACGAAAAAAACAAATATTTCGTTTTTCAACTCTAGGCGCTAAACATTGCAATGAAAATCCAATGAGCGGAAAAATCTCTGCCCGATTTTTTTTACGTCCGTGGGAACGTGCGCTTATACATACTCTTGTGGATCTACGTATATACTCAAAACAAGCGAATTTAAACAATTGCATGTTTGAGTCAACAATACAAAATGTGGTTCTTATTATGTCATAGTGGGTAACTACCCTCATTTTCGTCAAAATGGGGTCACATTAAATGCAGCAACGAAATACCACGTGTCCTATTAGCGACGGTCGTGTGAACTTTCGCTTATATTAAGACACGGCCTTATATATTGTGTAGACGAAAATACGGCAATAAATAAAAAAAACTAGCAATAATAGTACATAGGAGTATTTGGAACTATAAAAAAAAATCTAACATATTAAATTAAAACTCGCATACATAAAATTATCATTTCAAACGCTACTAAGCCATTTCAACTGCATTTGGTGTGAGCCAGCCCTAAAATGTTTCCTAAACTATTTCACAAAGAATTTAAAACTTAATTGTCTCCCCCGATAAGGTACAATTTGATGTGTGTAGAAACTTAATAATATATGACACTATAAGCGTGATCTGTGATTATTGAATTTCAGGAACTATTTTTACTGTAATGCTGTTCAAAAATAAATTCATACATAAATGGAGTAATTTTAAACTATTGTTATCGAACAAAACGTTTCAATATACATAATATTTGAGGATTTTTATATCATGTTGTAGGGTAGTTGGAAATTTAGTTTTGTGTTGGAATATTTCATTAGATAAAGAAAACTATCTTACTTAAATTAAAAAAAACGTTAAATGTTCTAAGAGTCACCTGTTGGTGGCAGTTATATTAGTTCGTCGTACATAAGGAAAAGGCAGCATTGGATATTTTATCGTTTTAGAAAGAGACAGAATATAACACCAATTTTTTTTTAACCATGTAGGTATTTCTGATATTGAGAAAATTTAAAAAAATCCTCGTGTCCACAAACTAGAGAACTACCTACCCTATTTCATGGAATAATTATTTAAAAAACAATTATCATGATTGCCTTTATTAACTTCATCAGTCTAATAAATAATTAACAATTAATCATTTTCAATTAATTCTCAGACGTTACTAGAAAAGTGCTGTTGCTTCTAGCATAACAATACAATAAAAAAAAAACATAATTAAAAGTGTTTGGTACTTAGTTTTTATTGTACAAAAGAAATTGATGTATTGAGTATTACATTAAATTGTTAAATAAATCATTTATGTTTTCTTTTAGGAGTTGTTAATGACGTTCCTTTTTCTTTATTTTATTTTACCTTCTACCAGCTGTCCCAATCCTGTTATTCGATTCATCGTTTAATCAACGACTACCACTACTTCTTAGCGTGTCGATAGCAATCTGAATATAGTCAGCCCTCCCATTTGGCTACGAGCTTGGCACTTTCAGCAGCGTCCATCAACTCCTTTAGCGTGCAAACAGCAGGACATGCTGGTAAACATGGGCACGCCACAATTGCGGCGGTAAGTCCCCTCTTTGAGGAGTGAATAGAGAGGCGTCACGGCGTCCTCACCTTCCGCCTGACGCAGGTTCTTACCGGGCATGGGTGCTTCGGTGGGTTCCTGTTCAGTATAAAGCGGGAGGATACGTCCGGGTGTTTCCATTGCGAGGATCGTCTGGAGGACACGGTGGAGGTGTGCCCTGCCTGGGCGGAGCACCGCCGTGTCCTCGTGGAGGCGATTGGCGGCGGCGACCTCTCGCGTCCGGCCCTGGTGCGAGCCATGGGGCCGTTCAAGTATTACGTAAGCACTATAGGGGGGCGGGGGGGTCTTTGATTTGCTTATTTTTGATGACATGGGGGGTGGGGGAGTCTAGATGGTGATTACGTAAGCAGTAGTTATTCACTTTTTTACACTTATGGCAACCGACACATTGTCTTTGTGTGAAAATGAAATGCATTTTCGGGGATTCCCACAAATAATGTAGACGTTTTTTTTTTTTTTTTTTTTTTTTTTTCAGGATGGGAAATCATCAAATGACTTCTCCCGCTCTGGGCGGAGCGGGAGGGCGTGTCAGACTTTTACTGACTAAAACCCACCCGTGTTCCATCAGTTGCCCATGTGCCAGGGTCACGGTATCTCTTTCGAACAATCACGCGACCCCGGCAGGCATCGGTCCTAGTAGACCCCTACACTGCTGCTGACATCTCTTTGAGGCGCGCGTGGAACACTGCGCGCCGTCGACCCGAGCTTGGTCCTTACCGGGCGGCGAGCTACCCATTGCTCGCCACCCGCAAGCTCGCGCCTACGGTGGCCGGGAGTCCGCTATTGACTCCCGACGCCCGGGGCGTCTCCTCCTGCGGCGGCTAGGGACGTGAGGGCGCAGAGACTGCCACTCCCTCACGCGCCCCGCCTCCTCCTTCGCGAGCATTACTGCTTCGCAGAAGGAGGTGACGGCTTCCCATTCCCTCTCGCTCCGTACCATGACTCGCACCAGGGCCGGACGCGAGAGGTCGCCGCCGCCAATCGCCTCTACGAGGACACGGCGGTGCTCCGCCCAGGCAGGGCACACTTCCACCGTATGCTCCACCGTGTCCTCCAGACGATCCTCGCAATGGAAACACCCGGACGTATCCTCCCGCTTTATCCTGAACAGGAACCCACCGAAGCACCCATGCCCGGTGAGAACCTGCGTCAGGCGGAAGGTGAGGACGCCGTGACGCCTCTCTATCCACTCCTCAAAGAGGGGACTTACCGCCGCAATTGTGGCGTGCCCAAATGTAGACGTTTAGGCTTAGAACCGAGTAGGGAAATTACCTACTGCGCTCTATTCATCATTCTCCCGCCCTTATTCCAATTTATTTGCGGTCGGCGCAACATGTCTTTTTCTTCCACACTTCTAGTCATCATCTCAGTAGTCACTCCCTTTCTATCCATATCATAATTCACACAGTTCATCCAGCGTTTCTTTGGTCTCCCTCTATCTTAAAGCCATTGACATTCATACTCAATATTTCCCTCACGACATTTTTCTCATTCCTCCGTATCACGTGACCATACCATGACAATCGATTCCCACACAAATTTTCAATTATTGGTGTTACTTTCAGACTTCATCTTATGTCCTCATTTCTTATTGTATCCATTCGTGTAACACCACACATCCCTCTTAACATTCTAATCTCAGCTGCATGCAATTGCCTTTCATTCATCCCTTTTAAGGCCCAACATTCTGAACCTTACAAGACAGCAGGTCTGACCATGGTTTTATATATCATCCCCTTAAGTTTAAGGGGGATGTGGGAGTCGCAGATTGTTCCTGTGACCTGCCGCCATTTCATCCATCCAGTGTTTATTCTGTGCTTAACCGTCCGATCTACTTCGCCATCGCTTTGCACGAGTGAACCGAGATATCAAAAGTCGGAACAGACCGAGAGAAGCACACCATCAAGCGCTATGGTTCCAGAGCTGGAGAGACCGCGAAATCGCAGAACATATATTCGGTTTTGGTTCTGTTGATTTTCAAGCCAACATTCTCCAGCTTCTGTTGCCACTTCTCCAATCTGCTCTGGATCTCGGACACATCTTCACCGACAAAAACAATGTCATCGGCAAACAGCATGCACCAGGGTGCCTCTTCCTGTATGTACGACGTCAAAGCGTCCATGATCAACAGGAAGAGGTAAGGACTTAGAGCCGATCCCTGGTACAACCACATTGAACTCGTCGGAATTGCCAGCAGCCGACCGGACGTAGTTACGAGTTGACTGCACATAGCACGAATTAACTCTACATACTTCCCAGGCAACCCTTTCTCTTTCAGAGCCCACCACATCACACCCCGAGGTACCCTATCATATGCTTTCTCCAGATCAATGAACATCATGTGCAAGTCTTTGCGTGCACGTCTGTACTTCTCGCACAATTGCCGGAGTGCAAAAGTGCCGTCGATTGTTCCTCGCCCTGGCATAAACTCAAACTGATTCGGGGTAATCTCACTCTCCTCTCGCAGTCTTTTCTCTATTACTTTTTCCCATACCTTCATACTATGTGATATGAGCTTTATCCCTCGATAGTTGTTGCAGTCCTGTACATCACCTTTATTCTTAAAGATGGGCACTAGCGAACTATTGCACCATTCTTGTGGGATCCCTCCTTCATGCAACAACTTATTGAAGAATTATGTCAGCCACGTACATCCATCTTCTTTTAAACACTTCCATACTTCTACGGGTACTACGGATATATTTTTATTACCGCGCTCTATTCACTTGACTAAATTTCTTCCGTCAACCTATTGTTTCGTTTCTATTGACGATTTGACGTATTTTAAATGAATATTATATGCGTTAAAGTCCCCTATCCTAAATCTATTTTTTTTATTTCTAAAATTATAACTGCTGCTCATGAATCAATAAAACAAAACAGAGTACATTAAAAGAAAAATGCATATAACAATGTTTACGTAAGCATGGGGAGGGGGGTAAGAGCTTTGCTTACTTTTGATGACAAGGGGGATGGGGGAGTAAAAAATTGTAATAAATGTGCTTACGTAATACTTGAACGGCCCCCATGGTACGGAGCGAGAGGGAATGGGAAGCCGTCACCTCCTTCTGCGAAGCAGTAATGCTCGCGAAGGAGGAGGCGGGGCGCGTGAGGGAGTGGCAGTCTCTGCG
Source organism: Aporophyla lueneburgensis (assembly GCA_932294355.1). NCBI lineage: Eukaryota > Metazoa > Arthropoda > Insecta > Lepidoptera > Noctuidae > Aporophyla > Aporophyla lueneburgensis. The sequence goes on along the minus strand of OW028737.1, from coordinate 29,598,864 downwards.
CCGTCACGTACCTAGACGCCCCGGGCGTCGGGAGTCAATAGCGGAGTCCCGGCCACCGTAGGCGCGAGCTTGCGGGTGGCGAGCAATGGGTAGCTCGCCGCCCGGTAAGGACCAAGCTCGGGTCGACGGCGCGCAGTGTTCCACGCGCGCCTCAAAGAGATGTCAGCAGCAGTGTAGGGGTCTACTAGGACCGATGCCTGCTGGGGTCGCGTGATTGTTCGAAAGAGATACCGTGACCCTGGCACATGGGCAACTTATGGAACACGGGTGGGTTTTAGTCAGTAAAAGTCTGACACGCCCTTCCGCTCCGCCCAGAGCGGGAGAAGTCATTTGATGATTTTCCATCCTGAAAAAAAAAAAAATGCTGGTAAACATATTATTAAGTGCCGCATTGTTTGTTGGATAGCAACACATTTAAACTCCAGGGCGAAGTCACCTGTGAATCTCCAACTGTGCAGGTTTTCTTTACGGTCGGTCTACTTGAGTCTGGAGTCTATTTAAAGACTTCCAGGAAAGCCAAGGCAACTCGTGTCCAGATGCGAGATTTTCAGCAGATGGAACTGATGCTGCAATTAACGTGTCTATCTCATGAGCTCAAGGTATTAAAAAAAGTGTACGAGAATGATAGACATGAAAAGATGAAGGTTAACTATACTTTCGATGACTACAACATAAAGCAAATTCTTAGTTTAGTCCAAGCTGTTATGAGTTTATGAATTAAAGAAAGTAGGTATGTACCTATACATACCTACTTTCTTTAATTCATAAACTCAGATGTATAATCAATTTTGGATAAGTCTGAATAAAGTTTAAAATATAAATACTGTCTCGAAGATTTAACACTACGGGACACCAAACGCCCACAGCCGAAGAAAACAATAAAACTTGTGTCTCGTTAAACAGGGCGAGCACGACCAACTGTGATAGGCCTGAATCACACAGTTTGGGAACAAAAACCGTGATAAAATGCGTGACTCAAGCTTATCACAGAAGCCGTGCTCGCCCTGCAGTATCCTTTATGCAACGGCTACATAGTCGGGTTATCGCGAACTTCACTTCGTGCGTTCACACCAACACACAACTTATCGTCTCGCTGTGCAAAAGAGACAGCGCTAGTTGTAGTTCGCGATAACGTGACAGTATAGCCGAAGAATTAATGAGTTAAGATTGGACTAATTGCGAATTCATCTTGATGAGACGGAAGTCGTATCACAAGTTGAGCAACAAAGCTTGGTCGTCTGCGCCCTGCTTCCAGACTGCATTTTCTGGTCATTGCCCGACTTCACTGTCCGCAATGAAACCTGCAGCTAGGCCTTGCACTGTACACACGGCTACACATTTCCAGTTTTAGCTGAGCTCGCGTTTCGTACCATAAGAGGTCAGCTTATACTGGAAATGTAGAGCTTGACTTGTGTTGTGTTTTGACTGTAATTAGTTTACCACTTTTGGCAAAAAATCCCACTAATTGAAACTACTGTCACATTGATCTTGAAAGCAAAAATCGTGGCAAACAAGTACATCACCCACTGCAACTTGGCGATAAAAAGATACGCAGCACTTATGATCTTTCTGAAAGAAAGAAATAAATAAATTACGTTTATTTGCGGTAAATATGACGCAAAGATAAAGTGAACAGAATTTATCTGTGGGTGACGCACTACGTGATTAGCATAGGCATAGTTTTTCAAAAAGTGTGAGCGGGTTGCCGACATATCCATGTATATCACATAAAAGCTTCATGGAAAATGTAAAAACATTGGCTGTTTATAAATCTATCGATTTTAGCAGCTACATAATAGTAGAATGGAAAGTTTCTGCAACTGTCAAGTTGTCAACTCACTTGTCATTTTGACGTTTATAAAAAAGTTGATTTTTGTGTAAATCGTAGTTTTTAATTTATATTACTCTGTAAAAATGTCTGTCCGCTTAGGTGGTACCCTCAGGGAATTGAGGATTCATTTGTGCCAGACGGGCAAACAATCTGAGGGCGTGAGGTAAGAATTTTGATTACATAAACAGTTTAATAACCTCAATCTTGTTAGTAAAAATATTGTCTTTTTTCAGGAATTTCATTCAAAAGTACTATGTAACAATTAAGAAGGAAAACCCTGGATTCCCGATTTTAATTCGTGAGTGCGCTGGCGTACAACCGCGTGTCTGGGCTCGCTATGGTACGTACTCCTGCTTCGAAATTTGATAAGATTGATTCAATCATTGAATAATACAGACACATATTTATATCGCTGAAGCCGTGAATAGCACCATCGCATTTCTTCGCATGGGTGTCATAAGAGGCGACTTAGGAACACTAGAAAATGGGCAGCAACTTCATTCTCAGCATTTTAATAATAATAATAATAATAATAATAATAATATTCCACAACTATCACACAACGCCATCTAGTCCCAAGCTAAGCAGAGCTTGTATTATTGGTACTAGACAACTGATAAACATACTTATATATTTCTAAATACATACATATTATAGATAAATTACACCCAGACACAGAACAAATGATCGTGCTCATCACTCAAACATTTGTCCTGGGTGGGAATCGAACCCACGACCTCCGGCATAGCAGTCAGGGTCACTAACCACTAGTCCAACAGGCCTGTCCTGGCCTGGCCTTTTACCACCATACTGCGATGAGCGATCGCCAACAGCCTGCCAAGCGTGGTTTAAAGAAGAAAGTCTCAAATGCCCTCTTGTGGGCAATATCGCCCGGTATCTGAGCCCTATATCTTAATGTTGGAATTCCAATATTAAGTTATTTTACAAAGCAAAACAAGTTTTTTTACTTAGGACAACCTAAGTGTTTGGTCTACCAACTATTCAACTAACATTAGAAACTGTTAATATATAAATCAGTAATATAATTAGACATCCAATTTTATGATTTACTGCAGGTTCTGGGTAGAGTCAACTGTATGTACCTCATAATTTTGTACTTGAGTCCAGTTGTGGCCCAGTGGAAATGGGCGCAATTATAGTGTTGTAGATTTGAACCCTGACAGGCACGTTATTTTGTATAAAAAAAAATATTTCACCACCATTGCTCTCAAACCGCTGAAGAAATAAATCGAAGACATGTGACAACTGAGGTTTGAGATCATTTATTCTCATAAGAATTACATTCACTTACATGAGAATAACTAAAACTAGACATATAATTAAAATAAACTATATGTTGGATGTATTACAAATAACTGTTGTGTTGCTTGTTCTAAGATATATAAGATATATATCTTATCTATAACTGGGTGTCGAATAAAATGTTTTGAGGGTAGTTTAAAAAAAAATAATATACAACCAGCACTGTGCCTGGGTAGTAGATTACGGCTCACTACCTCTCACTGAAGTCCCAGCAGTCGGAACATTAAAGGCTGATTATCTGTGTGCTACTAATGACTAAAAGTTCACCATATTAATTTGAATGAATAATTCTAGCAAAAGGACGTGAAGCATGTACGCCACTAGCTGATTTGTCTCCTGAACAAGTAATGAGTATGATCCAGGGATTGGCACGATGAAGTACTTAAACAATTATACAGTGGTTAGACTAGTAGGACAGTAAAATAATTGTAATGATCTCATAAAAATATAATCTTCATTTGAACTTCCATAAATAGGTAGATTTAATAATTATGTATGTTAGAAAAGGATAAGTCCTTTTCTAATGTCTTTTCTTTTCTTAGATAGAACATTAATTACTATGTATTTGTTTCATATTAATTTTGGTTTAATTTCCATTTAGTATAGAATTATACTTTCAGTGTAGGTACAGATAACACCATTTCTGCCCATGAATCAATAACTCATCATCAGCATAGCAGTATGTACTTTACAGTTCTAGTAATTCTTTGAGTATAGGGGCTATAACACACCATTTAATATGTGGTTTCTTTTAAAAAATATTTGTCTTATATTTTCAGAAAAGGGAGTAGAACACAGCGTGTCACTAACCGACCAATCTGCTGACAATGTTCTTTCAGCCGTCAAACAATTAGTAAAGTAAATTATGTTAATATATTTCTTTGTTTATGTTATAAATTAAAAAATTATTAGTCAGTAGCAAATGCAGTCTTATTTCTTTTTTCCTAGACGAATTATAAAGGTGTGTGTCACCCTAATGCGTTACTATCAATCACAATCTGAATAATTTTGATTTCGCTTCAAAAGTTCGTTTTTTTTTCCAATATGAAGGTCATTCCTACAATTGAGTGTTTCACCATTACTCGCTGATGTATCCTCCTGAGACCCCGCGTGATTTTTTTAGAACAAAATCACTATGTCGGATAGACCCAGGCTTTATTTATTTTTTACTGAATTATGTTAGAGTACGCACTAGTATTAGGACAAATTATTCGAACTAAGATAATAGTTTCAAACACACCCTTAAAACATACAGAAGAAATACCCAACAGTAAAGAAAATATCGTAATTTTTGTCTATGAGTCTATTTGGTATAGTCTAGTTTGTGATACTATTAGTACTTTGGGTCACTCTTCAGTCGGCCCGAAAAATATCTGGGTCTCAGGAGGGTATGAAAGTAAAAAAGCAAAGGAGTATGTTTGGATCATAGCAAGTGGCGTTCGTAGTTTCTGCCTACCCTCTAGAAGAAGACGTGACTATGTATCTGTAATGTATATATAAATACCGAAAAAAGGATATTGTTCTGGCAATAAATGAAAGAAATAATTCTTAAACAAATAATTTATTACTTACAATCCATCTACAACTACCAGACTTTGTATATAATAACAATATCAAATGTAAATGACGTCTATGTTACAATGATTGCACTATCTATTAGTTAATAGTCATGCAATATTTTCACCCTGATTTGATTATATGGCTGTTTGTGGCTATATGACAACTTTATTAAAATTAGAATCCTGTACCTGTCATATCACTGTCTTCCCCAGAGGTATGACCCGTAACTAGGTCAGATAGGTAATAATGTTCATAATGTTGCTGGTATATTATTTACAACACATTCAGATGACATTTCATATTACTTGGGTTTTATTTTTGTACTTTTATCACACATACCTACCTAATACACATTTTCTAAACATCAACCCATTTATTCATAAACATTGTTTAAAGTTAAGTAATGATTAGCTGCTGTTTAACCATACATTTTTAACGTTTAAACGTCTCTTAACTTTAATCAAAGTTTATTAATAAAGGGGCCAGTACAGATGTTGTAGTTAATTTAATTTATGTAAAAATAATAATATCTAATCATTACACAATTATTTATTACTAGCTTCTGCCCGCGACTTCGTCCGCGTCAAATTTTTGCTCCCCTGACCCTTCCCGTCGCATCGATTTGCCTGCTAGTTTTCGTCCGTTTTTCGTTGCTGCTCGCTCCTTTCGAGTTATAGTGACTCAACCTTAAAAGATAGACATATGCTCTCGCGGACTTTTTTTTAGAACTTTTTAAAAGGAACAATTCCGTCATACATGATTTTTGAGTTACTTTAACCGTTTACGCAGCGCACGCAACGGAAACTCTCAAAAGGAATAAATTTTCCCCGTTTTTGCAACATTTTTCATTACTGCTCCGCTCCTCTTAGTTGTAGCGTAACGTTATATAGCCTATAGCCTCCCCCAATAAATAGGCTACGCAACACAAAAGGAATTTTTCAATTCGGACCAGTAGTTCCTGAGATTAGCGCGTTCAATCAAACAAACAAACTCTTCAGCTTTATAATATTAAGTATAGATTTGGGATTGTCGATAGATTTACCTATTAAATTTGTGGAGTAATAAAATTCAGACTAGCTGAGTTGCTAAATGTATGATAGGCTAATAAGGGTCTGACTGGTTAGATGCCCAACTTTAGATTATTTTAAAAGAGCTAAAGCTGTTTTTGACAAAGGCACATGATTCTTTACGAGTAGTGAGGTCTCTACAAAATATGATTTAGACAAAATATTTTTGAGGGCAAAATGATCAACCCTTGACCAATTTAAAATAAGAATTCTATTCTCCCCATACTACAAGCAGAGAACAACCACAAAAAATCTCAGCACACTGGTTTTTCAAAACAATTTGAAACTACCGTCACTGGAACGGGGGTAGTCCGAACAGTTCCGGTTTGAAATCTGCTAAGGAGCGTAGGACGATGGTCGCATGTGTGGTCAGTTTCTTGTCCGTGTGTGGGTCGGGCACCATGACTGTTTGCATGCCTGCCTTGAGGCCTGCTGTCACGCCGTGCGGGGAGTCTTCGAATACTAGGCACTGGAAAGGTAAAAAGGTATGGTAAGATTATTTAAAAAAACACTCAAATATAAGGACGGCAGAGTTACCGAGTTGTAGGTAGTAGAACAGACCCAGACAGGTGTTTTAATTTGTGTAAATTATTGCACAGTTCTCAAAAGGTTGAAGGAAAACACCATGAGGAAACGAACATGTCCTAGACCGAAAAATACGGAAACACGTACCTAAAAACCCCACTGGGCCCGTCTGTTGGATTACAGCCAACTTCGTGTCAACGAGATACTAAAAGATACACATAGTCTGATTATGCTTATAAAGACACGGATGTGACATGTCCTGTGAACTAGACTCAGGTAAAATTTCAAAGACGTTTTTTACCAAACAAATTTCAACATTAAACACGTTAAAATAAAGTCGACAATAAATGCCTATTGCAAAGAACTGAAAGCTAACTAAAAATATTTGCTACAACTTCAAAATTCCCTGTTGCAATTTCGCCTTGAACTCAAAAAAGTCGGAGTGATTAATGGTTCTAATTCGCACCGCACGTTTTCACCATGCGATGCTAACAACGTAGCTAAGATTACGATTTGATGTATTTGTTTATTAAAACCTACAAAATGTTAGATTTGCACAATATTAATTACCATACCGAGTCTATTGCATACAGTTTTTGGGACATTTAACTGACTAGTGACAAGAATTGATTACTTTAATCGTGGTTTGAATATGGTTTCGTTTGATCGAAAAAAACATGCATCAGACTAGTGCGGTGCCACCCACGCTAGTTGCAATCCACATGCTAAAAGTAGTTCAATTGAGGATACGGGATAATTGAATACGGGATATTTTGGTTTTTGTGGGCGGTGGCTTCGGTAACCGTCAGCTTAGGTTCGCACGGGCGGTTTATTAACGCAACGATTTTTATCGCGCACTAGATTTGAAAATTTCGGTGCTCAGGTTTCGATTGGCTTCTAATCTTACTGCATGTAGCTGGATACCAGTATTTTACATGGAGCGACTGCCTATCCGACGTCCACAACCCAGTTACTGGGTAATACGAAACCTTTTGTACGACTGGTTATCAGACTTTTGGGCCGTGGACCCGCAACGACTGTCAAACCATGAATAACAACAGCCGCCCAGACCAACGTTGTAAAGTGCTTTCCGAGGCACGGAAGAGTCTTGGTATGAAAACATGGTTACACACCCATCCATGAACCAGTCGCGGCCACCGTAATGTTACCTGAGCGATGGACACGCTATTGTTACTCAGTGCGCTAAAAAAACGCGCGTGAGTGTCAGGACATACTATTATGAAACAAACGCGTTTACCGACTTCAAAAGCAACTAAAAACAGTTGCGATGTTGCGAACATTATTCCTAGGTACAGTTTTCATTATTTCTTACGTAATGAAATTTATTCTGGCTTCGATGCCGATTACCTACTCCGGATTAACGTCATGTTATTGGTCAATTTACGTCATTCAAGCTCTCAATTAGTGTCGAATATGGGAATTGGACTGTACTAGCTCATAATATAATAACGCTAATTAATTTGGTCAAGTTTATTTCAGTCCGAAATTCTCCTAGTGTATGGCAAAGGCGAGCATTAGGTCATCATCGTGTTTGCCACAATATATTCGCGGTTTCAGTTCATGCAGTCCATATTTACTCTTATGTTCTTTCACCGCGAGTGGAGTCCAAGACAACTTGAGGTTGGTTTTAGACCAAATGGCACTATTTTCTTAAAGTTCTCGGCAGAACGTACAAAGTTCACTTAAATATGAGAAACTTAACTAATTGTAGTTCGATCTATCGAGTACATACTGTGAGTAGTGGCTTATTTTTGGTTAGCCAAACTTTAACCTAAATTTTCACTAATTTTTATGAAGAATCTCACAATTCTTTCGGTAACTGGATAGTTCTGCCATACAAAGTTCTTACTGATGGCAGTCCTAATACTATACCTATTAATTTTAGTATGGAGAAAGAAACGTAAAAATCCTGTTTCTATTTGCACAAAACTAATTTGGCAGAGTCCGATACTCCGATAGAATTAGGAATCTCGAATCGTTTGGTCTACAAAGTGAAAATTAACATTCAAATAACCCAAACCAGCGTCTTACCTTCGAAGGATGCGGCTTATCAGGAAACCGTGAAGCCGTCACCAAGAATATATCAGGATGTGGTTTCCCAAATTTGACCTCCTTGTCGGTACTGCCCATGACCATATGATGGAAGTATGAGAACAGTTCCTTGTATTGTGATAGTTTCGTCTCGACGGATCGAGCACTTGAAGAAGTTGCTAAGGCGAAGGGTACTTTTGTTTTGTGTAGGTGACGTATTAACCTCTCTGCACCTGTAATCAGAGATTTGGAAGGTTAATGTTTGGTGTTCTAAGATTCTGTGATTCGTAGATATTTGACAGTCGCTACGGGTCTTCAGAAGACCGAAAGTGTGACCACCACTCCAAAGTTTCATATTGGGCTAAAAAGGCTAGGCAGAAGATGTATTCGGAAGTCCGTCTTATGTTGTCCTGCAGTGGTTCGTTCTGGACCCATTTTCCAGGACAAAAGCGTAAATAAAATCAATGAAGAGAAGTAATCAGTACTTGCAGTAGGGCCTAGTGGTAAAGGCCTAACTTTTTTTTTTTCAGGATGGGAAATTATCAAATGACTTCTCCCGCTCTGGGCGGAGCGGGAGGGCGTGACAGACTTTTACTGACTAAAACCCACCCGTGTACCATCAGTTGCCCATGTGCCAGGGTCACGGTATCTCTTTCGAACAATCACGCGACCCCGGCAGGTATAGGCCTGCCTTACGTGTAATAGGTCGTGAGTTCGAACCCGAGCAGGAAATTCACTTAGGGTAAATTATTTCATCACCACTGCTTTCAAAACGGTGAAGGAAAACATCGTAAAGAAACCAGCATGTCTTAGAACCAAAAATTCGAAGACATGTGACATCTGTCAACCCGCACTGGGCCCGCGTGGTGAATTATGGCTCACTCACTGAGAGGAGGCTTGTGTCCCAGCAGTGGGAACATTATAGGCTGCTGATGATGACGAAACAGTATTTTCACAAATGCGCGGAATTGACATAGTTTCTGGCTTAAAAACTCTAGAAGTAGGGGTAGAGTGATACGGATTTACAATGGTGCGTAGTGAGAGATGTTGTAAATGTAAAACATCATATTAACTGCAGTTGATAAGAATAACACATGGCCTACGTATTTTATAGGTCACGTTAATTTGTTTCAAAATGCGTTTATTTTGTTTGCTGTAACATAAGGAGATAACCATACATTCAGAAAACTAAATTCCGATTACTGAAAATTCACGCTCTTAAAAGTACGTTTCAGACGGAAACCAAGACATGAATACAAAGATGGTTTCTCAGATCTGGGTATAAGACACACCTAGAAAATTATAATGGTAAGCAACCACGGCTTTACCCTAATCATTTTTCTTTTTATTTCATCACTTTGTCCTCTAGAGGGCCCCATAGTTTATAACCAGCGGACGATCAAGACGCTTCCAATATACTTAGTTTTTTCAAATTATGATAAGGAGTTTAGGAGTTACGAGGCAACAGATAAACATACCCACATATATACCGACAAAAATTCCCTTCGTTCTGCTCCGCCATAGTTGGGTACAAAGATAGAGTTAAGTTCTAAGATATAATTTATCAAAGAGTTAAGTTCTAAGATATAATTTATCAAAAGTCCACTCAACAGAAGCTACATAGAACATTATCTAGCGCCTGTTGAATGCACTGTAAATAATCAAGAGATGTTATTATCATTGTTGTCAAAAGATAATAAAATTCTTGTTTATTTACTATTGAATGTCCTAGAAGTTTTATATGTATATGCTACGTAAAATAGAATGAAGTTTGTCCTCCCGCTTACTGGCAAACGGTCTAAGGAAAGTCTAAGCATGTGGCGACATAGTGCTGCTTCCCTAACAAACCCATTCGTTCCACCTGTTGAAAATCTCGCACCTGGACACGACTTGCCTTGGCTTTCCTGGAAGCATTTAAATAGACTCAGGTAGGCCGAAGCAAAGAAAACCTCAGATGGAGATACACAGATGACTCCGCCCTGGAGTGTAAATGTGGTGCTGTCCCACAATGTGGTGCTTAATGTCTTGTCCAGCGTGTCCTGTTGTTTGCACGCTACAGGAGTTGGTGGACGCTGCTCAAAGTGCCAAGCACGTAGCCAAATTCTGGGCTGACTATATTCAGATTGCAATCGACACGCTGAGAAGAAGAATAGAACAGGCTTACTGCCTGTGTTCATTGTCCCAGGGTCCCACTATTTTAAATGTCTAAATAAGTGTCGTGGCTAAAATAAAAAAGGGACTCTAGTAAAGAAGTTATAAAACAAAATTGCTTAATGTGGAAGCGCCAGAGCACCCCATGAAATACAATTTTTCTTACGTTTTTGGCATTTGCAGTGGTGTCAGGCTGAGTATTTCGAGAAAAAGTCATTCAATGGCATTAAATAGACTTGCAAGGGTTTTATTGATGAGTTTAATGATAAAAGTTTGTGCCATGGCAATAGGCTTTTTTTTTTTTTTTTTTTTCAGGATGGGAAATCATCAAATGACTTCTCCCGCTCTGGGCGGAGCGGGAGGGCGTGTCAGACTTTTACTGACTAAAACCCACCCGTGTTCCATCAGTTGCCCATGTGCCAGGGTCACGGTATCTCTTTCGAACAATCACGCGACCCCGGCAGGCATCGCTCCTAGTAGACCCCTACACCGCTGCTGACATCTCTTTGAGGCGCGCGTGGAACACTGCGCGCCGTCGACCCGAGCCTGGTCCTTACCGGGCGGCGAGCTACCCATTGCTCGCCACCCGCAAGCTCGCGCCTACGGTGGCCGGGAGTCCGCTATTGACTCCCGACGCCCGGGGCGTCTCCTCCTGCGGCGGCTAGGGACGTGAGGGCGCAGAGACTGCCACTCCCTCACGCGCCCCGCCTCCTCCTTCGCGAGCATTACTGCTTCGCAGAAGGAGGTGACGGCTTCCCATTCCCTCTCGCTCCGTACCATGGCTCGCACCAGGGCCGGACGCGAGAGGTCGCCGCCGCCGATCGCCTCCATGAGGACACGGCGGTGCTCCGCCCAGGCAGGGCACACCTCCACCGTATGCTCCACCGTGTCCTCCAGACGATCCTCGCAATGGAAACACCCGGACGTATCCTCCCGCTTTATCCTGAACAGGAACCCACCGAAGCACCCATGCCCGGTGAGAACCTGCGTCAGGCGGAAGGTGAGGACGCCGTGACGCCTCTCTATCCACTCCTCAAAGAGGGGACTTACCGCCGCAATTGTGGCGTGCCCAGCACTGGGTTGTGACAATCGTACCCGCCATGTCGCCATGAGATCACACCGGAGCTCTGTCCGCCGTGCCGCGATTTGTCGCGGCAGCGGAGTTTCGCCCTGGCGTTTCGCCTCCTCGCGCCACTCCCACATGTGCGCGATGGCAATAGGCTCGCCCCCTATTACATGGGACTTAAACATAACAGGCGAAATGTGGGTGTATTAGGGGAAGGGGGGGCAAGATGGGGTCCTTAACGTTTGCGGAGTAATAAAACTGACAATATTTGCGTCATGAGATCTGGTTTATTTTAATAATCTTCCTTGGTAATCAGTCTTTCGTATTTAAGTACTTTTAGGAACTTATGTATTATAATGAAGAAATAAAAAATCAATAAGTAAAAAATCCGTATCACCCTAGGGAGGGCAAGATGGGGTACCCCTTGGGGCAAGATGTGGTATGCTAAAATTAACCCAGTATTGCTCACAAAATTCGCCAGTAAAGGTTGAATCTTCATCCTCATCCTCTACTCTAGCGCAACTGCAATGCGCCCATTTGCTGCATGCTGCACAAGCAGCCCAACCTGCGTTTGAATCCAAGTAACGACGACTGCAGAACACACAAGGAGTATTTCCAACATCACTGTCGCTGTTCTCTCTTGCTGATGAGGTCTTGGCAACTTTTTTGTTTTTGTCACTCTCTTCTTTTTACTACTCTCTCTTTCTCTCTACTCTCGTCTTTCAATGTCAACCCGTAGAGCCTATTTTCCATGTCTAATATATAATTGCACAATTCTTGCTCTTCGTCGGCAGAAAAAACTTGCATCTTTGGGCCTAACTGGACCTTCAGTGGTTTCGAAGTGGACTCATTGTCTAGTAAGCTTTCACGAAATACCTTCACTTTACTTTCTAGAGTTGTCTGAGGCACAGAAAACGTTCTTGCAGCTAGCTTATATCCCATTTTCTCTTCTATCACAGACTTCACCGCATTCTGCATACTCTCTTCAGACCAACTTCCTCTGTCTTTCTTTTATAATTTTTCACCATTCTATTACAAAAAATATTTTATAATTATTACACGTAAACAGAAAAGTAAACTTCCTACTCCAAAATTACAGAATTTATACTTGAGGAAGTCCTCACAATACACACATACACCCGAAAAGCATAAAATGTTACGTATTTATATAATTATAATAAAAAATGCAGGCAAAAACTTGGAGGCTAAGATGGGATACCCTCATACCCCATCTTGCCCCTTCATGCCTACGTCAGTCTAAAAATTTCTTAAAAAATAACACTACAAATTACAGAGGTAAACAAGTTCTTACCTGTTGGCGTAATCATTGACACACGGGAATTACTTAGCACTCAGTTGTAATAGTTGTTATTCGAGGAAGAAACACGACTTAACTGCGGTACAAAAATAACAAGCAAACTGCCAAAAAATATATTTTTTCGGAAAACAATTAAAGCACGTAGTTTCGCCGCTCAGTCGCACTGTCAACTAGAAGCCATCATAGCCGCGCTGCATCCCGCGATAGAATGATCGTGATTGGTTAATTAGTTTGCCTATAACACACCGTACCCCGTCTTGCCCGCTACCCCGTCTTGCCCCCCCTTCCCCTATAGGTACACCTCCGCGCAACCCTTCGGGGAAACAAGGCGCGATGTTTTGTTATTTTTAATGATAAAACCATATTTATTACGGTCGCGAATCATAATTTTATCAACACAACCTGAAACTGACCTGCAAAGTACAAAAAAACATAAGAACATTTGAATTTGGTGGGTTACCCTGGCCGTTCTTTAGAAGCTGGGATTCAAAAGGATGAACAGGAAGACTATAAAAGAATGATGTAAGCAATTTCTTGATAGTTCTAATTTAGCATATCCTAACCTTGGACAAGAACTAGCCGCATCACCGAACATGGATTTATGCCAAGCGTCGTAAATTGTGATACGCATTGTGATGTACATACCTGCTGATATTAATTTGCGTGTTCTTACTATGATCGTTTTTTGCATTAGTAATATACAAAACTATGGCAGCATTTCTGGGATTTTTCAATAAGCGCTGTGCTGTCTTGTCTTTGTAAAGAACGGTGTTTCTTCCACTAGGGAAGCCGATACGATTCACTTGAGTTAACGGTTCACAAGTGTAAAGGTTCATTATAATCAGCCCTCTAATGTTCCGACTGCATGGACAAAGGCCGCTTCTCTGCTAGAAGGAGACGAGGGAGTGGACCGTAATCCACCTTGCGGGCCCTATGCGGATTGGGAGATGTGAGATGTTTTCGAACTTTTGGTTCAGACTTGCCAGATTTCTCACGATACTTTCCGTATGACCGTTTAGAGATCTGTGGTGATGAAATAATTTTAATAAACAAAGAAAAGCGGGTTCGAAACTAACACTAACAACTCGCTGCCGTTACCAATTGGGTCACCATCACCACTTCTCGCGAGTAAAGGTTTATTTTTGAATAATTCCACGTAACACGAAAGCTACGTACTATAGGAATACACGATCATCCGCTTCTTTCATTTCATGTTTCGATCCTTAGGTAGGCAATTGAAAGAAGAGTGCCAAGATCTAAACACGCGGTAGCGTGTCAAGCCAAGTTCAAGTAACAGAACTGGCAAGCAGCACCGTGTGTAATATTATACAAACCATTTGGAGCCACTTTTGACCCCCTCATAACTCAAAAAGTATTTCACATAAATGTGTCAAATTTGGCTCATGTAGTGAGACTTGCGAGATACATATGTGCTCCAAATTTCATAGACACATTTCAAACGGTTATTTAGATATTAACGTCCAAAAATCATCATTTTTATCACAGACTGACCTATAGATCAAAACTCTAACCCAGTTCCAGATGACCTAGAAAGTTCAAATTTGGCATGCAGATAGGTAATCAGGTGAATACAAAGGAATAATTCAGAAATTGGTAAATTTTTATCATTTTATTATTATTTTTCAGTTAATTGATTTTATTAGGAACACTTATAACAAAAACCATTTGGTATTAATTTTGTTATAAAGCTATAAATAATTTATGTACAAAAAAATAAAACCGCCGAAAAAACTGAAAAGCAAAAAGTAATAAACCCTAAAATTATGAGTCGGCGCTTTGAGTGATCTTTATTCATTGATTTTTCAGCGCCGACTCAAAATTTTAAGGTTTATTATTTTTTGCTTTTCAGTTTTTTCGGCGGTTTTATTTTTTGTTAAAAAGTTTTTATTTTATAATTTTTTGAGGCTTTATTGTACTAATAATACTTGGCAAGGTATACACTATCCAATAAAAAAAGAATGATCAAAATAGTACTATAGTATAATTCGTATATGAGAACTAGCCAAGTCAGCCCTTAGGCTACAATAAATTATCCTAAGTTATAAGAAGAAATGATATTTTATGTAGTTATAAATAAATTTCAGGACTGACCATTGAACTTGGCACCCATTTAGATCTCACTTCTTTGTCGGTGAAGTCAATAACAAGGCATATTTCATAATATTGAACTTGGCTCTCATTTCACATTTATGTTTTTGATGGTACATATTTAATGTTCAGTTTTGATTCGTTTTGAATCTTTCAAAAAGTAAATCGTCTGACATCGGATTACATTAAAGAACTAAAATCGTTTTTTTATTCTATATTAGCTTCTGCCCGCGACTTCGTCCGCGTCAAATTTTTGCTCCCCTGACCCTTCCCGTTGCATCGAATTGCCTGCCAGTTTTCGAACATTTTTGGTCGCTGCTTCTCTCTTTTTTATCGTAGCGTGACGTTATATAGCCTATAGCCTTCCTCAATAAATAGGCTAACCAACACAAAAAGAATTTTTAAATTCAGACCAGTCGTTCTTGAGATTAGCGCGTTCAACCAAACAAACAAACATACATACATACTAACAAACTCTTCAGCTTTATAATATTAACATAAGTATAGATTCTGTAAAAATTATTAGTTTCAAGTGCGTAAGGAGCCCGAAATGCAAGTTTTAATACCCCAGTTCGCAGCATGAGATTATTTTTAACACAGAAATAAAGACACTTTATGTCTGATTTGATATGAAATTCCGAAATTATTAAAGGTCAAATTGATGAAAAACATGCATTTAGCATTCAGATCACACATCTGAATGCTAAATGTATGTTTACAGTCAATGCTAGCGTGTTTTATTGCCAATAAAAAATCTTATTTACCTGCAATTACAAATTCATTGCATTCACGGGTTCTTAGTTATTCTGAATAGTTAATCAATCCTAGTTTAGATTAGACAATTGGCTAGTTGAAAGTAATAAAAATACCTTATGAATTTAGTTAACAGAAATGTTGTGAGCTAAACAAAACAATTCTACTAACAAAATTTAGAATCCAATTTAAATTCTGATTTTTATATTACTAACTAGCTGACCCGACAAACGTTGTTTATCCGGGTAAAAAGTGTGAAAATTTAGAGTTGTATGTATTTTTCAATACTAAATCATAATAAAATAAAAATTAAAAAATATTTAGGGGTGGGTCACCCTATCATTTAGGGGTATGAAAAATAGATGTTGGCCGATTCTCAGACCTACCCGATATGCACAAAAAATTTCATCAAAATCGGTCAAGCCGTTTCGGAGGAGTATGGCAACGAAAACTGTGACACGAGAATTTTATATATTAGATATAGCTTCTGCCCGCGACTTCGTCCGCGTTAGTTTTCTTGTTCCCCCGACCCTTCCCGTCGCGTCGAATCGCCTACCTGTGCGATTTTGCCCGTTTTTGCAACATTTTTCGTTACTGCTCCGCTCCTCTTGGTTGTAGCGTGATGTTATATAGCCTATAGCCTTCCTCGATAAATAGGCTACCCAACACAAAAATAATTTTTCAATTCGGACCGGTAGTTCCTGAGATTAGCGCGTTCAATCAAACAAACTCTTCAGCTTTATAATCATCATTACATATTATAAAATAAAGTCACTTCGCTGTCTGTCTGTCCCTATGTATGCTTATATCTTTAAAACTACGCAACGGATTTTGATGCGGGTTTTTTTAATAGATAGAGTGATTCAACAGGAAGGTTTATATGTATATAACATGCATAATATAGTAAAGAAACACTGATAATTTTAGAGGTTTCTAATGTGATGTCATAAACAAACTAATTTTTTTGCGCTTACATTGCGAACGCTGGCTGAATCCTACGAAATAGATCAAAATAATGTAGTACAGTATTGTACACCTTACAAAGTTCTACAAAAAAGTCCGCGATGGTATATGTCTATCTCTTAGGGATAACCCACAATAACCATTTTTTATCCTTTAATTTTTATGAGAAATAATGGCTTATTTACGAAGCGATTATAAGCAATACAGCAATAATTCTTATCCAATTAAATACATTAGATATGTTGTGCATTTCATAAAGATCAAAATTGCCTCATACAGCATATCATTAAAATGAATATTTTAGAAGATATCAGAGATTATAATAAAATAGCCGCAGAGCGGCTAGCGGGCCGTTCCGCGTCCGGCCGTCTCGCTTGGTAGCGGTCGGGTAGTGCAGGATTAGTTAGGATTGTAATTCATATTACTTGGGCTTCATAGTAAATGCATATCATCATGTGTGTTCGAAGTACTCAAAATAAAGCTAATTGTATTATTCCAAGTAAGACACCGCGAAATATGGCTTAGATGTTTAGATTTTTGGATGGATTTGGATTTTTGGTTATCCTGGATACTTACCATATATAGCATACCATAGATATTTTATCCCGGTAGTAGTTTCCCGGGTGATATTTTCCGACAGCTATACGGGCAAAGCCACTGGCCAAAGTACTATTCTTATAACTATGCTTAATTTGGTGTCTGGTAAATAACTGAGAGTTTATATAGGTAGAATAGGAGCGTTATGAACAACCAGGAAGACTTATATTCAATTCAATCCAGCCCTATGTCGCAGTCTTCTTACTCTGAATACTATTAGTTTTATTTTAAGTACACCAAACACACAAGATATGTAAGGATCGTAGCAGGTGGCGTTCCGTAGTTTCTGCCTACTCCCATGGGAAAAAGGCGTAATTTTATGTATGTATAACATGGATTAATACATTCTTACCGCGGTAATACGTCCTCTTGCGATAATTTCCGACATCTACGCGGGCGAAGCCACGGGCAAAAGCTAGTATTATATATTATTATATATTAAATATTAATATTTTATAGAAAATATACATATAATATATATAGTATAGATAAAAAAATGCTGTTATATTCATAATTGAAGGGAAATAGACCACAAGGAACACTGTTCTCTTACTTATTAGCTTATTCATTACTAGCTTTTGCCAGCGGCTTCGCCCGCGTGGAGGTCGGAAAATATCCCCCGGAAACATACTACCAGGATAAAAAGTACCCTTGTGTTAATCCAGGTTATAAACTAAACGTGTTCCGAATTTAGTAGGATAGATATATACATATATACTATTGAGGACTTTTTTGTAGATCTTTTGAAGACCATCATCTTGTAATACATACCTACTTTTGGTGTATGATCAAGGTATGCAAGGATCAGAGCTCGAAAGCGCATTTTCATCCGACTTCCTTCAAATTTATCATCACTGCTCCAGCTCCTATGTGTCTTAGCGTTATGTTATATAGCCTATAACCTGCCCAGGAGTATGGACTACAATCGTACCAAGTTTGGTTAACCTATAAGTCCCTGAGATACCACATTTGGTATGTAAGCAATCGTTTTTTAATTGTGTCTGTAATTACGGTAATTGACCGGTTAAAATCCCTTCAGTAGTTTTTGACCCATGCGTGCATATACAGACAGTAGACAGACAAAAAATTTACTGATTGCATTTTTGGCATCAGTATCGATCACCATTCATCCTCCAATATTAATTTTAAATGTGAATATTCAATGTACAGAATTGACTTCTCTACAGTTTTATTATAAGTATAGAAGATAAGTATGAGAACAAGGTAAGCAGTTTACCTATGTAGTTCTAGTCTGAAGACACGCATTTAGTATAGTAACTATGGTGTAGGCAATACTAAGGAACACTGTGGTGGTGACTTGACTTTTAGCTGATGGGCAATTCCCATATTTTAAAGAACATACGCATTCTAATCTCTGTCTCAAATTATATCAATACATCAATAATACCTTTAATTTCTCTAAATTTTAGATGAATCACAATCTCATCTCAACAACAATCAATGTCAAAACATTGGTTTTTATCCAGATGAGATTGCAACTAGATTTATAACATATAACCCATCAACGTCAGAAGGCTCAAACAATGAAACATATGGGACATAATTCAGTAAAAAAAAGAGACACCTTCTTCACAGAAGGAACAGTTCTCTCCTGACAGGTAATTTTTCTCAACAAATCTATTAAGGGCTTGTCAGGTCAATCACAAGGTGTCAGATTTTTTTTTATCACATTTTAAGTTATCCCTTCCAATGCTAGCCAATTCATTTTTCATTATTCATTCATAAAAAAAAATCTTGGCAGTGGAAGACTTGCGGGGTATCTAATCATGAGAATTGATCTTCAAGTAACAAGATAATTATAGTTAACTAGCTTCTGCCCGCGACTTCGTTCGCGTCAAATTTTTGCTGCCCTGACCCTTCCCGTCGCATCGATTTGCCTGCTAGTTTTCGTCCATTTTTCGTTGCTGCTCGCTCCTTTTGAGTTATAGTGATTCAACCTTAAATGATAGACATATGCTCTCGCGGACTTTTTTTTAGAACTGTTTATAAGGAACAATTCCGTCATACATGATTTTTGCGTCACTTTAACCGTTTACGCAGCGCATGCAACGGAAACTCTCAAAAGGAATAAATTTTCCTCGTTTTTGCAACATTTTTCATTACTGCTCCACTCCTCTTAGTTGTAGCGTGATGTTATATAGCCTATAGCCTCCCTCGATAAATAGGCTACCCAACACAAAAATAATTTTTCAATTCGGACCAGTAGTTCCTGAGATTAGCGCGTTCAATCAAACAAACAAACTCTTCAGCTTTATAATATTATAGTATAGATTTATTTACATACCGTCTAATATTGGTGCTCCAGCTAACATAGTATCTCCTAGCACTAGCAACTGATCTCTAAACTCCGTTGGAGTGCATGGTAACTTCAGTTCTTTGCACAGGATCTCTGAAAGACGTTGCTCAGTACCACCAAGTACTTTCATCATCAACTCGTCTGTGTATTTATGGCCATAGTTCGCACATAACTGTGTTATCATTTTCTTGTATACTAGTTCCGTATCTGAAAAAAAAGGTTTAAGTAGCTATAAACTTTTTGATACAATTTTTTATGACAAATTCTATGATAGACATTCTTTAAGATTTATAGAGACACTAGCTTCTGCCCGCGACTTCGTCCGCGTTAAATTTCGTGTTCCCCCGACACTTCCCGTAGCGTCGAATCGCCTACCCGTGCGTTTTTCCCCGTTTTTACATCATTTTTCATTACTGCTCCGCTCCTCTTGGTTATAGCGTGATGTTATATAGCCTATAGCCTCCCTCGATAAATAGGCTACCCAACACAAAAAGAATTTTTCAATTTGGACCAGTAGTTCCTGAGATTAGCGCGTTCAATCAAACAAACAAACAAACAAACTCTTCAGCTTTATAATATTAGTATAGATTTACGAATTAATTTTTCAATTATAATTTGTATAGGGATATTAAAAGAATGTGATCCAAAATGGATTTCCTTGAATTTAAGTTTCTTGTTTGGTGTAAAGCAAACCAAGAAGATTAATTAATTAATTGAAAACATTGATCCAGCAGACATACAGGACATTAGAATTTGATTTATAGAGCTGGCTGTAAAAATTACATACATGCATAAACATTAGGATAATAGGGCTAGACAACAATGCTAAGCAATAAAAAATAAGTGTGTCAGTAGAATTCTAGTTGTGCCATAAAAGTTTGTAAGACATTAGCCAAGTTTTGCAGATTCTTTAATTAAATCATCTTTTTTTTTACAAAATAAGCTATCAAGTTTTTAAAATTGGAAGGACTCAAGTAAATATTCAAGAATTATTTATTCATCAAATTTAAAGTTTCGAAACTTTATCTTCACGGCTTGAAACTTTTTTCAAACCTGTTTGGAGGCTGACTGTTGCGAAAAAATTTAACCCAAATTAGGTACGGTCTGCATAATAGAATACATACATAATTATGTTTGTTATTAATTATGTAAAAGCATGACCGTGTATATAACCTTGCGATCCAATAACATTGACTATAATATCTGCGGAGGTCGCATTGTTAACTCACCAAGCAGCAGTCCATCCAAGTCAAAAAGACAGTGCGTAACTTTCTTATAATTCGGCGTAGAGTAACATCTCGCGCCTATCACCCGCGACACACTTTTTAATAAATATATCCTCATGGTGACCGGTTATGTAAAATTATTTACAATAATAAACTGAATATACACTGATTTTTACGACCCTTATAAATAAACACTATTTTTACACTAATTTACCCAAGTTTGACTTATTTTTAGAGATGGTTTTAATTATAAACACTATAAAAACACAGCATACGTTCACTGATTGAATAACATTTCGTCAGTTCATCTATTTTGTGTGAGTGACATTCGACTTGACATTCGGTTTCGTCAATATGTCATTTTTGCCAAAGTGAACCAATCATAACAAAGATGTCATGTGATAGTCGTTTTCCATTGGGCAACTCAGTTTTATTGTTAATCTGTGTAACCAATCATTGGGTTCACTGAAAATATATTACTACAGTAAAATAAGAAGAACCATATGATTTATGTGTTGCTCCGTAAGAATGTTAAAATTTCAAAAGAAGGATTAAAGATTAAACAAGAAGTCAAATGAATATAAACCAAAAATTGAGAGCACGATTTTACAAACACTTTTTGGCTTTATTTATATTTTTATCAGAAAGCTGGCAATGCGGACGCCGCGCTGCCAGTCCGGCGCTTTCGGCTCACTTCAGTCGGTCAGCAGTCGAGCTGCGACCATCATGGTTCGCAGTTGAATCGTCGCGAGTCGTGCGTATGGCGTGTATAGTACCGCAATTTAAGTTTAAATTAAAAATCATCTACTTGTACTTTAATTTATGAACCGTTTATAAAGGTGTATCTCGTTTCACACTTATAAATTCAATCCTCGCGAACATGGCTGTGAAAGAGTGTTGTTGTGATAAACTGTCGCCTAACAAAAAATCGATTTTCGGATTGAGAATGCGGAGTCAAATTCTGTATTTACTATTGGCTTCTTGTTTCTTAGCCGTGGCTTCTGCCGCTGACTCTGAAGGAACTTGTGCAAATGTGAAATCCATCTTTGAAAAGAATGGAATGTTGATGGCGGCAGACCTGCAAACACAACCAAACTCAGGTGAGAATCACGCGCTATTCCACAGCTGAATGTGATATTGATAAACGATAATGCTTGATACGATGGTCGAATATATTGCTTTATGTCATAACAAACTAGAATGCCCAGTACTTACTACCTCCGTGCGGAAGTAAGTATTGTGGTAGTTATGCTAACATTTTAGATATTTTTATCGCCTCATTTTACTACCTAGTATTAGAAAAGTAGAACAGACGGCTTTATAGGTATTTAGAATAGATAATTTCTTAGAAAAACAATTAACTTTGTAGGCTAATTGCTTAATCATATTCATATTTCTCATAAGTTCTCACCTCACAAATCAGAAATAAACTGACAAAGCAAAACATGTGTAATCTATCAGTGCGTTATCATAACAACGAACTGATAAACAAAATTATACCTACCTACCTTCCTACACATTGATAGGCCGACAAAGCCACAGGTAAGATTCGCCCACCTACGATACCATCGAAGTAAGGTAGGTAGGTACCTTAACAAAAATACTAAAGAGTAGATAGAACACCATTTAACATCTTAAATCTACCTGAAACAATGTTGTAACATCTAGATAACGACCATGAGCGTTTAAAGAGATTATAAGCAAGAATACGCAAATTTTACACGAATTTGGGTGCATAACCCAGCGTAAACTTTTTTGTAAACGCCACAATGAAAGGAAAAAGGAACAGAAGCTATTGTAATTTCGCTTAAAGAATAAAGACTTAAAATCCTTTGCGTTGAACTTATTTTTACCTGATCAGGAACAAGTCAAGACAAGTAAGTTTTTTTACAAGGCGATAATCCAAGGAACTCCGTCGTCGACTAATTTAACTGTGTTCATTGCCTTTTTAATGAAGCCACATGGACATAAAAGGCAATCAAATACCTACATTTGACTTGCAGAAAAAGCTGAAGAATAGGATAGGTACCTATCGTGTAATTAGCAACATCGTCAAAGGCTAGAGGCATATGTGTAACGCGTGAGTTCACATTTCGTAATACAGTTTATGCAAAGAAATGCATAATCATCAGAATCATCGCACATTAAAATAGTGACTGTAAGTGGGTATTTCGTTATACAATTATTAAGACTTCATCGATTAATTTTAATTCAAGAGTTAGGCAAACTCGCCTTGAACAATTCATTATGTCCAGCAGAATAGACATCTCCGAAAACAATTTGTTAAGTGTAGGTGTAGTCGATACAGTAGGCGTAGTTGTGAAATGCCTACATTACAACATAATGATATAAAATGAACATTTCTGAGAAGCAAACTTAAGCTTAAAATATCAACACCTTGTCCATAAAATCGCATCTAAACTGACAATTATAGAGTTCAAATTCGAACGAACGACGATGTCAATGGCAGAAAACATTTAAGTTAAAAGCCAGGCTGCAAGTAGGCAGGTAATGGCACGCGGAATAAGCGTGGGCGACTCCGCTGCGGAAGGTTCAAACGCGATTTGACATGGTTTTCAGACGTTTATTCGGATTTATGAAAGCTTTATCTACTACATACTTACACAAAGCTTCTTTAGAGATATCGCATGTTGGTTTAACTGATAAGTGTTGTCAATTGATTCAGATGTGTATAAACTTACTGTATTTTAATGAACCTCGTCAAGCCTCTGAAGAAGCCGCCTTAATTAAATTAATTTGAGAGACAACTTGACTGTCGAGATTGAGGAAAATATGGCTTCGAATTTAAGAAATAACATTTCAAGACGAAGGCGCAAGATATCGAGACATCGATTACATTTCCAAAAATGTTTAATGCTTGGACCGGCTCGACGGCACCATTCAGTCATTACATCCTCCTTTTTTGGCATTCGAAAGCATGTTCATCGCCCGCACTCTTTGGAATAATCGCCGACGACTTATTCCGTGAAAATTTACAATCACGGACACGGTATTTGGCACGAGCATTTCTTTGGTGCCTTCCCACGAATGTCGTTAACACGAAATGCTACCGATTTGAACATCCAAATAATTATAATTATTGTAACAACCCGAACCAGTAAATATTCAGTGGGTGCAAATAATAAGACATTGTTTAATTTAATGAGTTTCCACCACGCACACCTCTTAACACCGGTGAAAGCATTTTGTGCCTTTGAAGTTGGACCCATCCCATTCGTTACTGTAAACTGATACATTATTAATGTACCACTGCGTCACACCCAACGCATTACCCGTGAAACTACTAAAGCCTTATATCGACCTAATAACGCTAATTGGTGTTTGTGCAGTCATAATTGATTCAAGAATAGGTCTTAACAAGCCAGAGTTGTTGTTGCCTGTACAAACGCAGTAAATATAATCATAATTCGCCACGGCATAATAATTTATACGCAAATTTTATTCGTCGCCAATGTTAATTCAATGGAAGCGGCAAGATCAGGCGATACGAGTTCTTGCTATTAAGATAGACTACGTTTTAAGAGCGCAGGTTGACGCCACGTTTCCCAATAAGGCTTACTGTCTGATAGATCGTCCGGCATCGCCGCAGTATCAGGTTATACAGAGTATTTTGCATAGCTGGCTGGTTGTTTAGCATGCAATACTCGATCGCCGGGACTTCTAACGGAGACTTGTCGCGACGACTACCGGTATTTGTACACGACCAACGTTTCAATATAGATATTTAAGACCCAAACGAACTTTGAACGCTGGCAATTTGAATAGCTGAGATGAATCAATGATTTATTACACATAACAATAAGTTTTTTGGTATCCGTCCGTTTTCCACAAAACTTAGCTACAATCTCTTCGTTTTGCGCACTTCTTCTACATCACGCCGTATAAATTCTGTATGATATTGAACACCGGATCATAAATTAACTCGTCAAAAAATAATAAACTGCATTACCAGAAATACGAAGCTGACGTCAGGGAATGTTACTTCATCCCATGATGAATAAAAAAACGCATAAAATATTCTGGGTACACGGGAATCTCGGTAAGATTAAGGTCAGTAGCCTCTGATTTCCTTAAATAAATTTACCTTCGCCGCACCGTAGAATGTCATAAGGCTGGACATCGTTATCGTGGGTTGGGGGTATCCTGTTTGGTTAGGTACCTACCTACCTATTTTCTAAACTAACCTATCTATCAAAACTGTCACAGGAGTTCAAGATAACGAGCTTCGACTGCGGGAAAGTCTTACGAACTGAATTCACTTAGAAATCAATTGATCCATCAAACAAATCAAATAATAAAAACAAATATTTAACTTTTGTAAAATGATTTCTTGAAAGGTCTCATAATTTATGACCAATTAAGTAGGATGATATAAATCTTTAATATTTATGAGCGAATTAAACATAATGTTTAAGTTGTCATTAAGTTATCAAGAAAGTATTTGTATGTTTTACGGAAACAGATAATAAATAATAAAGAAACATCAGTAATATTACTGTATTAACTATATTTCATGCAGGCTGAATCCGTGAAAGCTTACAATAAAATTAACAATTTCTACTTGACAAGCAACAAAATGAACTAAAGTCTGAAAAGTAATTGGCGGAAGAAGTTGATACAACACAGCCTTGTAGTGTTTTTCTAACGCTTTCAATTCCAACTAAAGTAGATGGAAAGCTACCGAGGAACTCTCACCTATCCTCTGAATGTTTGGAATGACATACAAAATGCGTTCAGGTGGGAGGACTGGTTGACAAGCCGACTGAGCATTGAGTAAACACGGGTATAAGGTCGACAACCCACGGCATGGCTTCAGCCTCATTGATTAAAGTCCAAGTGATTACTAATTTATCAGTTACCTCACCGGGAAACTTCGGAAAAGATAATTTGTCAAATACGTTAGGAAACTATTGTTCAGAAAAAATTAAATTGTGAATAGATGCTTGCTTACACAAAGCTGCTACAGATTTAGTTTGAAATAAGAACAAAACAGCTTGGCACTTTTCAAAATACACATTGCAATTTTTCTTGTAAAAAAGCCAATGCATAAGTACAAATTGCCTGTTTAAAAGGTATAATAAAACATAAAAATCCTACCCTGTTGGCGAATTAGCACATACCTGAGGAAGAAATCCCATTATGCCGACATTATTCGGGCTTTCACAGTGTACCCTTTCAATCAAGCTGGTTGAATGGTGCTCCATCAGTCACAGGGAATGTCAGACCTTTTATGTCGCGTTCCATAACCTCTTATTCTGTAATTAGGCTCGGATAGGGGAAACAGGATGAAGCGTATTAAGTTTTTGCAGCTTTTTATTATTTCTACATGTTCGATTGTTGAGATTTGAGATTTTCTATACGTCTAATGATATGGGATTTTTGAGGGATCTCTATTGGGATCCTTGGCTAGTTATCTATTTTATTTGATAATGGCCGCCGCTCTCGCAGGTATGACGTCTTATTATACCAGTGTAATTTAGATCTTTACGATAGGTACGTAACTGAAAATGATCACCTAAAACATTAGAAGTCGAAAGAGGTGCTTCCAAAGCTGAAGTTCCATGATCAGATATGACAATCCAAAGCATCTCAGAAAATCGGAAAGATATAAAGAGCAGGTTATAGATCGTTAAATACGTATGACCAAAGTACGCCGAAACTATGGAGTTAATGGAGGTCGAATATGACGTAAGCGCAGTGCATGTTTGAACATCGTGACCACGTGGTATTTTATTTATTTTATAGTATTTGCTCGCGAATCCGTTCGTGTTCTACTTTTATTTTCATCTGCTGTGATGTTTAACAGCTGAATGTTTCTTTGCCACGGGCTTTTGGTGTGACAACTCCCAAATAGGTCAAGTTCACTGAAAATACAAATTGCATTCAGCTTTGAAAGGGAATGAATAAGAGGTCAAATGTCAGTAAGATAAAATACCATGTTATTTTTTCGACATATATTCTTACATTCGTATAGGTGTTGCTTTATTGTGCAAAAATATACGTTGTTAGTCACAAGATTTCGTAATTATTCCGTAATTTGTAAGTTGTTGCTACGTCTTCGAAAATAAAACGACGCACCCAGTGCAAGCAGTAGGTACTGGCTGCGCCTGCGTCTGCTGTTGGAAATAGAATTTCTAACAATACGCGGATTTTAACTAGAGCTCTAAATATACTAGCTGTTTCAATCGGTGCCTAGGCGTTTTCCAACTATGTTGGGGTCAGGTCTCAGTGTCCCCGGATGCGGCTGAATAAAAGTGTTTTACATGGAGCGAGTCCTTATCAGCACGCGTAGCATGACCGCCATAGAAACAGAATTTTTCGACGGAAGAGAAGACAAAATGATAGATTGTATCGTAGAAAAATTGTGTAAAACTGAAAAGAAGAGATGTTTCTATTCTTCAGTCGACAAGAATACGATGTCAAGTATGATGACTATTTTTCTGATGAGATAGAAAACATTTTTACAGAATTAAAATACACAAGGAACTTTATTTGTTCTTGGTAGAATAGATATAGAATTGGTCATGCTACGCCGGCTGCATAATATACAAGCTACTTAAACATTCATAATATGTATCTTTTTGATTCTTCCCTTTATAATGAAAATCTTACCCAATGAACGATATACAACTGGTGACAAGAAACAAAAACCTTTTTATGAACATAGTATTATATCTAATTTTGAGTATCTATTAATCAAATCAACAACCTGTAGATACCTATTTGTAAGTAGGATGCGCTACCATCCATTGATCCCAATTCAATCTTGACTTTATTGAGTATTTTCTGTTTAAATTGACCTTGGGAAGCAATTTGCGTTCCGAATGTTATTTGCGAGTATAAACAGTTCATTAGTTTCGGAATTCCATGTCATTGAACTAAATTTTATTCAATTGAAATCTCATCATTGCTCATTACAGGCGATTGATTCAGTGTTTGTCTAAATATGAGGAATTTTATGGTAGGGTTGAGACTGAGAGTATTCTTGAACGATTTGTCAGAGTTCAGAATAGGACTTGTTTGCTACAACTGGGACACCAAAGAAAAGCTTCTAGCAAGTGGGTAAGAAGCGGTTTTATTGAAGACGTGACTTAATCACCCTATTAAAAACGGCAAAGTAAAGGTTTCAATTCTTTAATTGGCTACCGAGCTCATTAAAATGCGATACACGTTTAATGGAAAAGATAAAAAAATCTCGGTAATTAGCTGTAATCCGGAAAATCGTCATTGTCCGCGACTAAATAAGAGTATCTCAAAGGTTTTTAATTCGCGACCGGACATTCCACGCGCGAGGCAGGTGCCGACCTGTCGCCGTTCCACCGGACCGGTCTGCGGCGCGCCGGTCGTGGCACTGGCCTGCCAGCCACGCGCAAAAAATGTGCATTCGATATTTAAAAACCAATGTGACCAATCGTTTATTTAAATTGAACGTAATATATTGAAGATTCGGATAGAATTATGTCCAAGAGCGCCAGTTTAAGAATGTTGTTCAACTATTTAAAATTATAATTTAATTTTTATTGAATTTCAAATTGCTCTTCTTTGATTTTATGCGACCGTGACATGCTTTTCATGATGCAGAAATATTTTCTGTGTTACTTCCTAATCACTTATTCCGTAACAAACTTAACTATAACGTTTGCAGGAATTTTCATTTTGGCAGCTCTACAATGTATTTCACAATTCAAAAATAGTCTTCAAAAAAAAGCTAACGCTAGAATAACACAATTATTTTGTAAAAACTTGTACATTTTCTTGGGTTGATGGGTCGTGGGGCTTTCGGGACCGGGACCGCGGTCCTAGAATCCACCTATTAATAAAATTAATATTTTTAGTAGTACTTTAGGACCACAAGTAAAATAAACAAAGATATATCTTGGAAAAGTACGGCCAGCCAAATAATTTAGAATTTATATATTTTTTTTTTTTATAAAACGTTTTAATATTTTGTTTTTTTAACAATCCTAGCCTTCTATAAAAATTATATATATATATATACATATATTTTTTTTTATTAATCTTGAGTGTTTAAATCACCTATTGTCCCCCTCATCACTCACCGAAACGTAACAATAAACCTTTAAAAAAAAATTACTTAATTAGATACGGCAGCAGTGGTCATAATCATTACAATTACTGAATATCATTACTATTTTTGAAAATTAAACATAATCAACTGACAAAAAAAAAGCTATCGAATATCATATTTTCTTTCATTCTTCTCTTTCATATACTAGCTGACCCAGCGAAAATGTGTACCGCCTCGGAGTCAATAAGTGATGTGTGTATATTATTAGGCTCCTACTAAGTTATGACAACCTGGTACTTCGAAGGTATAAAGCGTTTTCTAGCTGATACATACCCATCCATGTTATGTGAGCTCCTACCGCGTTATGACCACTAGGTACTTCGAAGGCATAAAGCGATTTCTATCTGATACTCCTAAGTTTGGTAAGCTCCTTCAACCGTACACAAAATACGTGCAAAAACGTGGAGTTGCGAACACACAGCCCCATCTGCCTATTACCTAAGCTCTTACTAAGTTATGACAACCTGGTACTTCAAAGGCATAGCACGTTTTGTAGCTGACACACAAAAAGTATGCGAAAATTAATTATTATCTTTTCTCTTGTAATTTTTTTGGTAACTGTACTTTAACTTCAATTTTCTTGTGTCCCAAAATACTACTGCAAAATAATAATAATTTTTTAGGTGGAATCCAGGACCGCGGTCCCGGTCCGAAAAGCCCCACGACCCGATTTCCCTAAACTTTAAGACTTCATTGCGTAACACACTGCCAGTCACAATAACAAAGGATTTCAATGGAATTTCCTAATCCAATGCTTCATATACCTATGTTTGAAAAATTACTGTACTCAGTAACGTAAAAAATGCAATTAAAGTCGTTGAATTGTCAAAAAAAAAGCCATTGCCATTGTAAGTGTGTTACGCAATTTTCCCGCTGTTCGAGGTCCTTTGTGAGGTCTCTGCTAACGCTGTCAACATCCAGCAGCAGTGTGACCACACACACGAAGAAAAAAACTGGTGCGAAATATTTTTAAATTATCTTTCATTTCTTCAACTATTTGAAACGGAAACTGGTCTATGAATCCACATGGTCGTTGTATAACTTAGAGTAAACTTCCCTTTTACTATAATACTATTATGTAGGTATGTTATTTTCCACATTTCCGTGTTTTTTTTTTTTTTTTTTTTGTGGGGCATCTCGTAGTTAATCCTGAAAAGATTGTTACTACTTAAACGGATTGTGGCCCGGCGAGTTCTAAAAAGTTACCTTTTTAGGCCTCCAGCCGGGGTCATTTCCGTGACCATAAAAGTTGCATTTTATTCGGTTGCTACCAGCAACCACAGATAACGTATGCACAAACAGATTTGCCGAATAAATTATTGAGATTTTATCTTAATTGCACTATCGAGGCATTTCGCGATAAACGTAGATTACATAAAATACTCTTTGTCGGTATTTCTCAATTGCACGAGTGTTTGTTTAAAACACAGGTTTAAAATAACAACCTACAGCAGTTTTATTGTAAAATGTTATTCAAAGCGGCAGTAATGAAAAGGTAATAAACTTAGTTATGTTTAGTATTTACCTGTCAATAAGCCGGTATTTATTTTTCAATATAGAATAATATAATTTGAATTCCTATTTCTAATAAAATCAAAGTTAAGTCAAAACGTTACATGGTTTTTTTTTCTATATTAATAAATTAATTAAAGATCATAATAAATTAAATCTTCATATTATATTGATTTTAATTGAGCTATTTTCAACAACTTCTTTGCAAAGGTTGGATTCAGCAATTCAAATACCAGCAATTCCGCCTTGTAAAAATAATAAGATACACAGTCATAAAAATCACTTAAAATACTCAGAGTACGTGTTCATAAAATATTCATAAAATTCACCAGGTATTTTAATGAAGACCTCGTGAATTCTATTTGAAATTATTTTGCTATAAAATACTTAAAGTTTTTCTCTTTGCTAATGATGAACTGTCATAAAACCGGCCAATTGCGAGTCGGACTCGCGCAACGAGGGTTTCGTACAAACCTGTAGATATTCACGGTATATGCATAAGGTTTATGTTTATACAATTATTACTTTTTTTTTAATTTTTATATTTGAGTTGATTGAATGAAAGGTAAATTGCGGTTTACAATTTATGACGTATTAATAAAAAACTACTTACTAGATCTCGTTCAAACCAATTTTCGGTGGAAGTTTATATGGTAATGTACATCATATTTTTTTTTAGTTTTATCATTCTCTTATTTTGAAGTAACGGGGGGGGGGGGGGGGGGGGCGACACACATTTTACCACTTTGGAAGTGTCTCTCGCACAAACTATTCAGTTTAGTAAAAAATGATATCAGAAACCTCAATACCATTTTTGAAGACCTATCCATTGATACCCCACACGTGTAGGTTTGATGAAAAAAAAAATTGAGTTTCAGTTCTGAGTATGGGACCCCAAAATTTATTGCTTTTTTTCTATTTTTTGTATAAATATTAATGCGGGTCACAGAATACATCTACTTACCAAGTTTCAACAGCATAGCTCTTATAGTTTCGGAAAAAAGTGGCTGTGACATACGGATGGACAGACAGACACACACAGACAGACAGACAGACAGATAAATAGACAGACAGACAGACATGACGAATCTATAAGGGTTCCGTTATTTGCCATTTGGCAACGGAACCCTAAAAATGGTAGTTATTTCGGTCCAGCCCAATAAAAACCGACGGATCCCGATTTGTCGCCACAACATGCGACTGCCTAGTAGCTTAAATAAATGTTTATAGTTACAGTAAATACTAATTCCATAGCTACTGCAAACAAATCATTCCTTCTATACTGAAAAAAAAACCGGCCAAGTGCGAGTGGACTCGCGCACCGAGGGTTCCGTACAAACCTGTAGGTATTCTCGGTTTAAAAATAAATGTTTTTTTTTTTATTTTATATTTCAGTCGATTGAATGTAAGGTAAATTGCGGTTTACGATTTATGACGTTTTAAAAAAAACTACTCACTCGATCTCGTTCAAACCAATTTTCGGTGGTAGTTTACATGGTAATGTACATCATATACTTTTTTTAGTTTAATCATTCTATTATTTTAGAAGTTACGGGGGGGGGGACACACATTTTACCACTTTGGAAGTATCTCTCGCGCAAACTATTCAGTTTAGAAAAAAATGATAATAGAAACCTCATCACCATTTTTGAAGACCTATTCATAGATACCCCACACGTATGGGTTTGATGAAAAAAACCATTTTTGAGTTTTAGTTCTATGTATGGGGAACCCCAAAATTTATAGTTTTTTTTCTATTTTAGTGTGAAAATCTTAATGCGGTTCACAGAATACATCTACTTACCAAGTTACAACAGCATAGCTCTTATAGTTTCGGAAATAAGTGGCTGTGACATACGGACGGACGGACGGACAGACAGACAGACAGACAGACAGACAGACAGACAGACAGACAGACAGACAGACAGACATGACGAATCTATAAGGGTTCCGTTTTTTGCCATTTGGCAACGGAACCCTAAAAACGTCAAAGCAAAACAAATTTCGCGCCACTTTGACCATTGACAACACATGTACGAACGCTGGACGTCACTCAATGCCCATTTATGTGCAATGCACAAGTATCAATTACATTCATCCATGTAGATATCAGTATTTATCCTCCGTTTTATGGCTCGGTATAAGTTTCAGTTTCCTTTGAATTAATAATATGCATAATATAAAATATTAGGTTTATTGAGAAGATTGCAAACTGGATTTTTATTTCTGTAGTAACTTGCCGGTTGATCCTCTTGGTGCATCATCGGGGCTCTTTTGTGTAATTCGCTAATTTTGCTAATATTGTACCTATGTTGCAATCTTGATAATATTTTGCGCAATACCTTCCTATTTTTTTAATCAGTGGTTCGTATGAGTCTACAAATATTTGCCGCTATGGTACGGCAAATAAAAATGAAATTGGCTTTTAATTTTGATAAAAGCTTGGTTGTTTGCTTAGATGAACGGTGTCGTTTGTAAACAAGCCTGGTAAATAGGGTAATGTTGAAATAACAAGACCCAAAAAAAATTGCTGTACTCCCATTTTTTAATCCCTTAATAGGTACGACTTTGAAACAGACTGACTGAACGGGTATTAGCCAACAAATAGAGTAAACATAGACGTTAATTCGGTTCGCACAATCGAACGCCTATGTGAAAATAGCTTGAAAAGCCAGTTGCATTGTGTTAAATCAACAGCGTTACATTGTCTCCCGTTAAACCAAATTGGAAAACTATATCGATTCAATATTCGAGTACGAACGGGTTCGTTCAGGTCGAGATCGAACATCGAGTTATGACGTGGCGAAAACAAAACAAGTTAGAATCGATTCCGTGCATTCCGACGCTTCACGGATTCTTCGTTAAGAATGTGAGCCCGCGAGATCGTATAATGATTATAATCTCGATTTAGTGGTCGATTCGTCATCGTCTGATTTAGTTAATGGAATAGGCAATAAGCGTGTGAAACGACCGAGATGACTTTACATTGTGATGGACACCCGATTTTGTAATAGATGATGATAATAGACACCTTCGTTCTTAGGTGAAAAAGTTGTCGTCTATGACGATTTTCGATTGTCTGTCTAATTAAATTACAGATAGGATCTACCTACGTTTCAATTCAGAGAAAGCAAGTCAGGTTTTTTGAGTTGAAAGCCTTGGGAGCTAACATTTTAGTTAAATAAAATACATTTTATGAAATGGCTATATCGTATGCAATATTTATTCAGCTTTAGATAATAAGTTAATAACTGCAAGATTGTTCAATTTTATTTCGAAAGTAACGGGTTCATGGAAGCATATCTTGCCAAAAACATCCTTACGAAAGCGGATAAGTAGGTACTATCCAAATGATCTAGAAAACCCGACAACGCAACCCCTCTAATGAGCTCCGAAGATCACGAATCGCGAACTCAGTTACTATCAGCGAAATTAATAAAAACATGACATTTTGGAGAGATCCTGGAGTCAGGAGGATGCAGGACGCAGTCGCATGGGAGCGGAATGCGGTCCGGCGGGCGGGGTTCAGGGGGGGGGGGGAGGCGGGCAGGCTGCACGGCCGAGTCGGCCTATAAACTGCGACGAGTGCTTCACGCGCCCCGTAATTATTATGCCGTGAGAGTGGTTGGACGATCACCCCTGCTGCACCATAACGCCACTGCACACTGTTGATCGTTGATGCGAACTTTCTTGTCGATGTTCTGAGAGATTGAAAACCCTGATTGCTCTAGTAGACGACAGCTGCTTTCTGAACGAGGCCGCGATTCCGGATTATGAAAAATGTCCAAAGCTGACAACTCCAGAAGAATTCTCAGTCTAGTCAGAGGGTTCTGGAAAAGACCTTCTAAAATGTAACCTCAATTGTATGTGCTTTTGCCTGAATTCGGCCTCCTTTGGAATGTAGATGAAAAACAGTATATCGCAGCTGTATGTTCAGAGCATACCAATAAGATGAAAAAAGAATAAAGGTAATTAAATAAAACACATAACTGACCGCTGTATTATTTTCTGCGGTCAAAGACACTTTTGTTGTGAACAGAAGTGGGTACCTGTACCTACAGAAATATTTATGGTCATTACTTGACTAGCATAATAATGGTGGCATTTGTGTCCAGCCAGCATTTAAAACATTGGTGATAATATCAAACTTGAAAAGGCGGATTCGACGATACATGCATGATTTATATAAACTTTATGCCTAGAACCTACTCGGTTGAGACCTTTTTTGTGCAAGCATTTATTTTATTATTCTTTTTCAGCATTTAAAACGTTACTAATATTATATTACTGTTGAAAAAACTGATTCAACATTGCATGCATGATTTATATATAAACTTTATGCCTAGAACCTACTTGGTTGAGACCTTTTTTGTGCAAGCACTTATTATATTTTTCTTTTTTCAAAGTCGAGTATGTTTTTTTGGTGGGTAGT
This sequence comes from Aporophyla lueneburgensis, assembly GCA_932294355.1. Classification (NCBI taxonomy): domain Eukaryota; kingdom Metazoa; phylum Arthropoda; class Insecta; order Lepidoptera; family Noctuidae; genus Aporophyla; species Aporophyla lueneburgensis. The sequence goes on along the minus strand of OW028737.1, from coordinate 29,563,952 downwards.
TGAAACCTATAACTGAAACGGATATCATTAATATTCAGATGTAATTTTTTTGCTCTTGTGAACATTTTTTTCAATTAAATGGACTTGGCGATAACTGATATGGAGTCTCTATGCAAATGCTACACGCATTATTATAAAATACGTAACGTAAGAACAAGCATAGAGTTTCTTAATAGTTGTAAACGGCTTTATAATCTGTGACCTACATAAAAATCCTACGATATACGCCCACAATAGCCCACAGACTTAGCTTTACGGCCTTAACTTTTTATGCATTACTACTCTATAAAGTTTGTTATGGATTACAGTAATCGTCGGAAGAGCATGTTTTTCTGCAACTTTAGGAACATTAAAAGTACAGTTATAATGCTGGCAAAGCGAGAAAATGTATGTTGACGACATCTTAATGTTTACGGAATCACGGCTGTGATCCTCTATATTTTCCTAAACGATTTGATAATTTTGACGTTAGCAAAATCGAGAACGCGAAATAAAATGTTAGTGAGTATGTATCTATTGTTTTACATAAATAAAGGCTCCGAACAAGTCGTGTCCTTATTGTCCTCATGAGTCATATTGTTTACTCTAAGACGAAATGAGTAATTTAGTCCATTTCAGAATTAAGACAGGCGAGTCAGCGACGTTGGTGGTTTGTTTTTCTTGGCCCACAATAAATCAAACATGTAAACTAAAACAATTATAGGTTTGTTTTCGTTTACGTTTCCGGTTTGACAGACACATGTGATCGTTTGAAAAGCTAGTGAAAGAGGGTACCGGCTTCACGGCGGGTTATGAATGAACCGGCCCGGCCGCGGGGAGACCGCTATCGGAATTCCAAAAACTCGAGTGGGCGATGCCGATGCGCTTGCACATAAAAAACTAGTCGATCCGACACAATAGCGCGAGGGTCGCCGTCGTGTCGACCTGCGACTGTCTCAAGAATACCACACAAAACTCAATATTTATGTGCTACGATATCTCTATGTTGTAAATATTTCTACTGTAGACATAATTTTATTCAAATCGCTTCTGACATGTCACATTCGTAACGTAATAGGCTCATAAAGAGTTGACATACAAATACATGGAAATCAATACTTCCGTGTAACATTCAATATGAGCTGCTTGAGAACGCCCTGCATGTTTAAGAAATGCATTTAAAAAAATACTCGCTAGGTTTTGTAGTATGTATACCGGCGGCCGGTTTACGCACAAGGCGACGCGACGCTCCACGGCTAGTTAAAATAACAGAATAATGAGACTTCTGTTTGGTTAACATGACAAAGACTGGCTGAGGAATGCGGTTCATCTCACCGGCGCCTGAGTCGCGATTGAAAACTCTAGTTTTCCATTCGATCTGGTAGCGTGTCACGTAGGGCAGCGTTGCATCGCTTACTAACTATCCCTAAGTAATGCAACTATTTGAGATGCACTTAGCTTGGAGATAAGCTGTTTCTAATCGCAGGAATCCAGAACTGACAGTTAAAGTCATGTAGGAATAAGGCTGTGGAATAAACTATTCCTATATAACGGATATTTTGAATTTCGAATCTTAAAACTTGGAATGATACTTCTAAGGAACATTGCCGAATTCAATTGCACCTCCCACGAAGCATCATCATGAAATTCGTCAGATAGTCCTTAAATCCTTCATGGGTTCTAATACAAGCATATTAATCAACGTAATACCAATAATATTTACATAATTAAGTGTACAAAGCCTCCTTTGTGTCAGTCAGGCTCTGAATCAAGCCTGATTAAACACGCGGGACAATATCCGTAATGAATGTGCTATACAAAAGAAGTGTAGTAGATGACTTGCTACATGTTTGCTGCAGTTGTTACTGGCTACCAGGCTGCCTTATTCACTTCAAGTTCACGGAAGTATCCTTTAACGATAGTTGTTAATAGCTTGATAATAATTAAAACTATGTTGAATGACAGAATGACTAAGGAGATACCTTTGTCTGATTTCGATCGGACATTAAAATGTCTAATGCTGACAGTTACAGAAAACCTCTCGTGAAAATTACCTTTAAAATTAAAGATATAGTTTAAAAGTTTTCTTAAAGTATGAATTTTATTACATTACAAAGTCGTTAAAAGTTCAACTCGGATGAATATCTCAGCCATTTTAGTTTAAAGTGCGCTTTAGAAAGATGTGCATATTTGATAGTAAAGACTAGCCCACACTAACGACAATCCGGTTCGGAACACATTCATGGTACCGCAGATTTTTTTAATTTTTTCATACATCAGTTTCTTTAGTGAATGAATTTACACGTCAAAAAAGTAACTAAGCAACTTGTGCTTAGTGATAATCTTCTGATAAGGACCACTAAACCCAAACAAAAGTCCAGCAAGTCATCTAGATACAGAACCCGTTTCAGCGCTGAACCGTTAGATCTCGCGATCGCTGTTATGATTTCTCTACTTTTGCAAAAAAAAAAAAACTAAGAATGAAATGAAACATGTTTCAAGGTGTGTCCCTTTGACAGCTTACGGCGAGTTAGTACTGCAAAGATTTGTATTGTAGCGACTATTTGACATCTGTCATTTTTAATCTTTGATATCCGGGTTGTGTGCCACACACTGCTTCCGATTCACCTGGTACGTATTTTATAATAACCCGGAAGAGGTGTCTCTTGTAATAATATCAAGAATTGTAGACTGCGAATTACCACTTCGATTGTTCTGCGTTCTAAATATTGAGCGTCATCCAAATCGTCTTTCTCTTAGATATCCAATATGTTTGTTTCTCGTGTGAAAAACAACACAGAAGATTGTTGGCGCGGCACTGTGAACAAGGGGCGCGGGGGCAGCAATAAAGCTTACCTGCTCCACGTAGATATTATCTTGTCGGTCAAAGGCGCCGGCGACTCCAATTCTCAACACCACGTATTCAAGTCAAAACCTTAACCTTCTTAGAATAATGTTGGTTTTAGAACGTTTTACGAGTCAGTAAAAATATGTAATGGTGTGGAATTACAACACTTTGTCAGATTGTAAGCTTTTGTCATAGTTTATGTATAAACATTAGGAAGAAACTGCTGTTGCAGTGATGACGTCATCGCAGTTGACGTCACTGGGAAGTCATCGATATCTGTATCGACTTCTAAAAGTCATTCGATATGTTTGCTGAACTGTTTTACGGATCCAACCTTTTTCAAAGTAAAAAGAGAGTTTGAAGACATTACTATACTTAGAATCATAAATAACTCTTTCTTTTTTTCCATTTTCGCTCTTCTTTTTGTCAGTTTGCTGGAACCTTGATGAAGAATATCTATTCACAGAAAAAAGTTGCTATTCAAAGATAATACGTTAAGTATATTTTTATTACATACCTACATTATTAATTATAATTTGTACTTTTTTTATAATTTTAAATCTTTATTAATAAACTTGCGAAACTTCTCTCTTCTCATTGGTAACCCGGGTTCGAAATAACCTTATTATTTAGCTTTACAGCCAAGTATGACAAACCGACGATTTAAAAGCGCCTGGTTATTGACCGCTGAAGAGTCGTTGAGAAGACTCAGTAGACTCGAGTCACCCTTGCTCAAGTCAGCTTGGTATTTTTGTTCTTTGCAATAAAGTAAGTAAGATATCTAGTCTAGAAGAAGCCTTAGCATATGACAATACATCTTTTGATTCTGTTTTAATTTGAATAAAAGAACGCAGCATAGACAACTGTCATAAGCTTCCAAAGTTTAAAAGCAAGCTTTTAACGTGTTACAAAATGTTGTCAGTTACAAAAATTCTTTCGAAATTGCTTTTATCCTTCCAATGAGTCCAATAAAGCTTACGGAATGCGGGTTGTGTATCAATTAAAGTAGATGCTAGTCAGACGGGGTTGCCAGGTGCAAGGACCTCCCGAATGTGGGGATGCAAAAAATCGAACCATACACAACTTGAACAAAACGTGTTCGGAAGTTAGTAAATAAATGTAATAGCGGGCCCGGCCTTATCATTAGCAGACGACATATAATAAGAACCATTTACGTATTATGGTACTTAAATAGATCGAACTATGTACTCAAGGAATCTTGAATAAAGGGACAACGACCTTAATGTCTTACTAATGATTTTAATAATTACAGTCCCCATTGCGGTTTTCTTTGAAGCCGGAATACCGAAAACATCTATCGTAATACCGGTCAACATAATTAACTTAATTGAGTCAAAATACGTGTATTAAATAGTTGCGTAAGTAAAGCTGAGCTCTTTTAAAAGCAAATTTTCATTTTTCATTGGTCGTACAATTATTGTTTTTTATTTGTTCTTCCAGTTCTATTAAGACATCATTATAATGAATGTTTTCATGAAAATTCACGCTGATCATCATTCAGTCACGACACAACTAAATAAAATATCGACCCTTCCAGGTGCATTTTCATTTCCAAGTCTCTAAACATCTGACTTATGCCTGTAGGAAACAGGCAAAAGTCAGGTGTTTTTAAATCCCTACCTGGCAACCCAAACGCACAGATAAACGAAACGGGTTGTGGCCAGTATAAATAAACTATGCAGCTGCGTTTAGGATTAAAAGAAATGTTTGGTGAGAGAATTACATTAGAGGCGGCGCGCGCATTAGTTCCTGAACGATATTCAATTGGTTTTTTAATAGCAGTGTTAATTTTCGAATGCGTTCTCTTACCGTCTGTTTAATGTTATTTGTAACTGGCCAGTTTCAAGATTTTAAGGGATATGGGTTTATGTATTTATTTGGAATTCAAAAAAAGTTGTATCTATTCCTTTTTATCTTTTTTTATACACTAAATCGATAAGATATTATCGAAAACCTCTTATGGGTAGAGTTCATTCATAAAACAATCTTCAGAAAAATAAGCTGACATTATTTTTCCCGGATGTAAAACGCAGAGCCTGTAAACTAACATGACGGAATGAAAATGTAAATAGTGCTAACAGAACCATGTAATTATAGAGTTCTGAATTCTCTCGATCATTATTATTGCAAATATAGACTGCTCAAGAATTTCTACTAGATAATCTATCGTGCTATTGGAATGTTAACATAATATAAATATGAAAAGCCGATGTAAAATCAAGCTTGCAACTCACGCAAATTCCAACTCTATCTTAAGGATGCTATCACATTTTTCTACAAATATCGGTGGTTTTCCGGTACCAATTACATCAAGAGGCATCACAACTGCGAGGTCAGTTATAGTCTAAATTAAAGATTCTTTATTCATTTCTATGATGAAACCATAAAAATTGTATAGTCCCATACAATATTTTCACAAAAATACGTTTTCCCCATCGCAATAATCGAAGAAAATGAAAAATAATGGGGTCTGAAACGGTACCTGTACAGTGAGATCAACTGCCTATTTTAACTTCAAAATGACAAGAACTTATGGCTGATATAATCATAGATAGTTTTGCCTACATATTTTGTAATTAAATACGTAACTTTTTTATTTATGAGAAAAATAAAGAACGCTCTCAAATTTCTTCATACATTTTCAACTCGCGGCTTGTCATTCCGCGCTCAGACGCGCCCTAGGAAGCATGGGCATATCGCGTTTTTGTACGAAATAAATACGATCAAAATAATAATAAAGTGAGTGCCGTGCTGTATACTGTGGTTGAAAAATGTTGATAGGTACTTTTCGGACCAAAAGTATGAGTACCAAACTTATTACCAGAACTTGGTTTAGAAATAGATAACTCAAATTCTATTGGGAATTATGGAGTAGAGATGATTATGAATATATATTCATTTACAAGAATTCAAGATGGCGGATGATTATTCAATAAAAAGTTATATGAACATCTATTTTCAATGTGGTAATTAAATTATGCAAGTGTCCTCCATTTTTGGAACGAAATTCTTTAATATAGATTGCGGTAGGGGTAAACAGGGGTGCTGAAGCCATTGTGAGGTCAAAATCAAAATCATAAATGGCGGTTGCGAAAATTTTCAAAGTTTTCATCGTGGGTGTCGTTTTCAATACTTTCGAAGGTGCTGAAGCCGATAACTCCATACAAATTACATTCGGAGTCAAAAAAAGGCTAAGGAATATACTTCCTGACGGGATGTCCACTGGCCCCACAAGTTTTTCATTCAAAACGACAAATAATTTTAATTTTTTAAATAAAAAGTGGGCATGGCTATCAACTTTGGGTAATTTTAGGATAGTGAATACGAATGTTTCATCCAAACTTGATCCAAATACGGCGGGTATTTTTTTTTATAAAAAGATTATTATCCATATTGGGGGTAGGGATTACGAAATCATCGATTTTTTATTTAAAATGGCTGATGTACTGTTATGATGAAATGTCGACATGGGTATCAATTTTGGGAGTTTTGCTAGTTTGTACTCAAAATATTTAACGTAACTTTCATTATTTACATAAATTGAAAATGTATCATCTCTCAAAAATGTTAAAGTCATTTCAAATTATAAATAGAGTAGGACGGGGCTAAAAGGTCCGTGGGTAAAAAAGTCCACTATGCATATCTCCGAAATTAAACGAACTTTATAGAATTGAATGACAGGCGTATGAAGGAGTCACGGGAGGGGTACACATGCCGCCCCGAGCAGTGAATTTGCGAGCGCCGCCGCGCGCCGGTGAGAGTGTTTCCCGAGCAAAAAATTTACGTAAGTAATATTTTTCATGTTTCTTATTTTTCGTCAGAGATTTGTATTTGTAACGTTACAAAGCTAAACTTTTGATATACTATGGTTTGTAGTTTCATATTTCACGTCAAGCCATAGTAATTTTAATAAACACTTTCGCTTTTTTTCTATAACCTTAAATAAAAGTGCACCTACCATGGGGGCACAAAGGTCCACGCTTGGACTTTTGTGCCCCGCTGGACCTGTGTGACAAATCGACCAAACCCTGATAACCCATCGCCATCATCTTCACCATCCATTAAGCCATCTGCAACCACTAGTTCCCAACCGCCTCCATTTATTCAATCTCATCAGCCTATCTCACCAGGTTCACCAAGTTTGTTGACGCCAGATCCAGAAGCACCTCATTTGTCTACCGCGCCACTTTTTCTCACATCGAGTGATCCATTTTTATCTGCAGCAGATGTTGTCGAATTAGAACCACAGCCGTCAACGTCCTATGAGGTTCCATTTTTAGATACTGGGCCACAGCCGTGTCAACATCTTCAAGTAATGTGTTTTCTCCCGAATTTATAAGACCTTTTCCTAAGGCTGGAGCTCGCAAAGTTACAAGGGGAAGAAAGCAACGCAAGGCAGCCATTTTAACTGACACACCCGAAAAGGACGCATTGTCTTTAGAACAAGAGAATAAGAAACAGAAGAAAGTGATTTCTCGCAAAAAAGCAGTTAAACAGAAAAATAAGCAAGTAAGGAAGAAGATTTTAGCAGATAAAAATGGAGACATTTCCAGTTCTGAAGAAGAATGTTTTTACTTTGTATGCTGTAAATCTTTTCTGGACAGCATCCCCGGCGAAGGCTGGATGCAATGTTATAATTGAAAAGGTTGGGCCCACGATATTGTAAGTGTGTTAATCCGTCTTTATCGTCTTTGACCTATATTTCTAATAATTGTGAATCTGATGATGATTAATACCAATCACAATTTTTTTTTTCTTATGTTAATACAGGTAAAATAATTATGTTACAAAAAGATAATTTAAAGGTAGGTATGTTATAAATTTAAATTTAAAAACGAAGTGAAGACTAATTATTAGGACTGAAATGCCGTGCCATAACTTTAAGCTAAGTAACCAATGTGATTATTTGTTAAATTTGTTCCTTTTCATAAATAAATATAAAGATTTGATAATATTGTATGATTTACGTATATTTATTTTTCTTGAATTAACACTATGATAGCATTCAATTATACTGGTCCTTTGTTCCCCGGCACTGGTCCTTTTTACCCCACCCAGGGGGCATAAAGGACCATTGGATACGATGTTTAAAATCGTTATTATCTGGATTTTACATATAATACTGGCCAAATTCAACTATTACTACTTAAACATGAAAGATTACGCTATTCAATACAAATGAGAGTTTTCTTTTGGAACCAAGAGATAAAGAGTTACAGGAGGATATGTGTAAATTGGACCTTTTAGCCCCGCTCTACCCTACATACAGTAGAGCGTCGATTATCTGAACGTCGATCAACGGAACGACCGCTTATCCGAACTACTACGCCCGCCCAACTCGCGCGTGCTATCCTCCTCCCGCGCTACAATAAACGCGAAATTGTCTCGAACTGTTAGTTGTATGGTTGTATGCAAAGAGTAAAATAATATAGGTTGTATGTACTCATGTCACTTCCAAGTAGCCGTTAGTTGACAAACTAAATTTTACCGCGTGAAAGAAACTATTTTTCATTTTGTCATTAAAGATATGAAGGGCTAACATGTCACAAACATCCACATTTGACCATACGCGTATCGAAAACAAAGCAAGAACTCGCTGGGTCACTTAAAAAATTGGGCTGCATTTTGGATTTAATAGAGAATAACTAGCTTTGTCCATGACTAAGCCACTTCTACCCTGCCAAAGCGAATGTGAAACGGGTAATTTTTATGTAGATGACGATTCCAATATCGATAACATATCACATTTTCTTTTAAAAGCAATTATTTATGTATGAGAAATATTTTTAAGTTAGCTATAAAATTACTAATGGACTATTTCCTGATTTTATATACACATTGACATTGAAGAATTTTACTTATACAATGACATGAATATTTACTTTTAAAGTATTATATTGTTTTAATTATTGTAAATGTGAAGACGAAGTGGGTGTTTCTTTTTTTGGTTTCCTTTTCTTCTAATTTAATTTTTTACATTGTCTGGCAGTTTGAGTAATTTGTGCGACCTACACAAAAGTCCTTTCTTTGGTATTGTTCGTCGAATCATTGACCTCCTTAAGTTCTAAGTGGAGCTGCATGATTACTGACAAATGCGTGCACTGATTGGACAGGTCCACTCAAGCTGTGTGTTCTTTCCTTAAAAGACCACTTCAGACACCAATCCACATGGTCTTCTCATGAACTGGTCAAGATTATGTCTGGACTTTAAAAGAGACTGTGACCTCTGAGTTTGTTTCGGCGTTTCTTCTCAGAGTAGTCAGATAGGAAATGCCGACCTCATCTAGCTTAAAAAAAATTGATTGACGTGTAAAAGTGTTTGTACAAACCTACTTGCAAAAATAAAGTCATTTATCATTTATCAAATGATATCAAAACTTTAAATGTCAACACTGACAAATTTTGTGAAAGTGACTAAGCCAGTTCTTCTCATTAGCCCTTCATATGTCGTTCCGTAAGGTTTTTGTTCACCTATACATAAATATGATGGCTGAATCAATACAGTTCGATTATCCGAAAAACCCGGTTTTTCGAACACTCCTGTCCCCCAATTAGTTCGGATAATCGACGCTCCACTATAGTAGAGTACAAAAACAGCCTTCATACAAAAATGAAGGCCTCCTATAAAGGGTTCCTATTGTGTATTAAAAATTCTGAATACGCGCTCCAATCTCAAAGGCGAGGTTCGGGTGACATACAATTTTGCTTAGTTTTCTTTAGGGAATATCCTGTATATTTTCACCGATAGTCTACGATCACCATCCGTTATATTTGTTTACTACCTAATTTATCCAAAAATATTATTAAAGTTTTTTATTGTTACACCTCATCTTTTTTTTTGAATTGACAAATTATACGTTATTCCAAAAATAACGACGATCATGGTAATAAAACTTATTTACTGTCACCAAATACAGAAAGTAAAGTTAGTTTACTACTAATTTTACTCAACAGTGCTAGTAAAATAAAATAAATAATACCTTCGAGTATCAAGATTAGCTAAGTAATGTTTAAAATCGAGCAAACAATGGTTTCAATGTGTGCGTGCGCGTAATGTTGTTGTGTGGCGACTCAGATACCTAAACTTGAGCGATTCAAAAATGTTATAGCGTCCTTAAGTTGAAAAGGTTGAATATTGAAATTAAATATCCCTGAACTAATTTTAACCTACGGTTTCATTAGCACTGACAAATGGCTCATTAATAAATGCTTAAACCATAGCTGTTATAATAAATGAGTCAGGTGTAAGCCATAGTTCTATTTCAATGGCCATTTTGAATTGTTGGATGTTGTCTGTGTTGACAGGTCTCAGCTGTGAGCTTTGTGGGCCATCATGGGCTTATGTTGAGACAGTATCAATCAGTTATACAATACGGTCGATGAATCATCTAAACTTTGCGCAATAACAATTTTTAGGAACAAAAATAAAAACAACCGACTTAAAAAAACACTGCAATGTGAAAAATTATTTTAATTTTGGAAGTGGGTTTCTTTGGATCCGTATTTTAGTTTTTTGCTACCGACTTCTAGAATTAAATTTATTTTTCACTTCGTAGTTTTCTACGGCCCGACTTCACACTACTGTGCATAGGCCTCTCCTTCCTTGTACCAATACCTACTCTCCTGTGCCAGCCTCATTTGGGTTTTGCCCACGATAGCAACAATGTCATCTACAACCTTACTGCCTGGTTAAGCACCATGGCCCAAGATATTCTCGTATACCGCTAGTCGGCATGAGACAAGATAAGCAGTATATTGCAACCCAATGTCAAAGATAAAGCCATGCCAAAAGCGATTGCCCGCGATTCTCTAACGCCTTGCAAATCAGGTCGGTGGTCCTATAAACGGTCTGGGATTTTGATCCTGGCATGTTGCATTGTTATCTCGTATTTTAGATGAGTAAATTAGAAAGGCCTACGCAAAATTAAGCCTAAACCGAAATAAACTCGCGTTTACCCAAAAAGATTAATTCATGTACCTATTTACTTACAATAGCTATACAATAAATAAAATCACCGAATTACCGTACATTTTCCTGTGAGTCCATCTTCATTCATAAAACTCATTGAGTATAGTAGGTAAATAAGGACGTAAATTTTCCAATGAGGAAGATAAATAGGTTAACAATTTAACAATTCAGAAAATATTTTTATTATACTATATAGTATATATAATATAGGTATATTCCTATATTTCTGTTCTTCTCCAACATAGTGTTTTCTTGGATTTCTAAACCTATGAAACATAGCACCGAACGTTCCATTTCAGTCAAGTCAGAAATAGTCTAGGTAGGTAAATTACATCAAATAATTCGAAATCGAACTTCGAGTTAACAGAAACCAGCTTTTAGAGCAGTGTTCATTTCTAACTGCCAAGAAATACACTTTGACAGTTCACAATAACACACGACTTATTTTAGGGTTAACTTAAGCCCTTTCTTCACGTTTCCACCACTGCCAATATCTCATAACGCCTAGACTGCATGACCTACATAGCTGTATTATTTTAGGATGGTCAGTTATAACTACGTGAAACGAAACAGCGAAGACTCTTTGAAGTAGACAGGCAACTAGTTACTTTTTAAAATTGTATCTCGATGTTGACAAAGAACAGACTGTTTGACAGGCTAATAGATAGCGTAGAATTAATGTTGTTATTGTAACATTAAATATGTTACGATCTCCGTTTTATTTAATGTTTTTGACATATAAAAATTATGTACGTGATTTATTAACGTCCAAATACCACATGCCATTTAATCAAAAACCCTAATTTTCATTTTAGCAAAAATAGAACTAGATAATTAATACCCAAACTTGATATAGAAACAGAAACATAAAAGCTGTTATTAAAATATTTTTATGATAGCACTTTATTCGAATGGGCCAGCTGTTGGAAAACCGATCCAAAATTGGCGGCAATCATTTCAAAAATAGACCACAGATAATACTTTCATGCAAACAAACTCTACGTATAGGTTGGCAAAAAAGAGTCTGTCGTGGTAACCATTGGAACTAAAATATTTTTTTGGTGGCAACACTGCTTTGTTTATCATCAACAAGTAGCTAATCTGTCATTGTGTTATGTTCCCAGTTGTATTTTACTTATTTCTAATTAACTATCAATTATTAATGCTTTTGAACATATAAAAAATGAATAAAACAATAAGGAGTAGTGGTGTGACCTGTGATATACTAAGTTTTCGTAAGAAATTTGGCGGAATCTGAAGCGGAACAAATTTTGTCTCCGATTGACAATGTTTACGAAAGAACTGCCGACCCGACAGGTATTTATCCAAGAAATTTATCTTTTATTCAATGCCAGTCATTGTTTTTCCTTTCTAATACTAAGTTTTATCGGTATTATAAGTTTCAAGCCATTTTATTGTTTTATTTACTAATAGATTATTGAGGTTATGTTTTCTAGTTTGACAAATCGCGTGTACGTTAACTCTTGATGTTTGATACTTGAAATTGTAAAATGTACCTACATGGAATTAATATGATTGTCTTTATGTTTTTTTCAAGGTAAATCTCACAGTACAATTAGAGAAATTGTTAATGAAGGTGAAAAAAATTAAGGATTTTTTCTACACCTGGAGGAACACCAAAACAGTTGGCGGAAGAAAGAATAGACGATTTTGATCTGTGCGCAATTAGACAAAAAGTTCAACACTATAACGAAATCGGCAAGTATTTTTTTTTTTTTTAATCGCATACCACAGTAATAAAAGTATAATTTATATTTATTATTTTTCAGGTGCCTATTCTACGTAATATATTACCTATAGTTTGAGGAGACAGGTTGTAATGGGAGCCGTAAACGTGTAAGAAAGATTTTTACAGTATTTAGATTTCATAAATAAGAAATGTCAAACTGATACATCAGTGTTAATGGAAAAAATCTATCATAGCACTGAAAAGGAATTCAAGAATGATGTTATGTCACGTTTTTCTTTTTAAATAAAATCTAAATTTTAGCGTGTTATTTCATTTTCATTGTCATGTATGTGAATAGTGATAATGTTATGTACCCCACATAGATATACCTGACACCTTCATTAGTCAACTGTTCAAGTTTATTCGATATTGCCCGTACCTTTCGAATGCGACATGTTATAGGTACTCTCTGACTTCCGATTAAATTCCGACAGTAAGCAGCTGTAAGTCGCCTTCTTGTCGACTATAAACTGTCAGTATTAAAAGGACTCGTTCTGTTTTATTCATGTCAAATTTGATACAGGCATACCAACCATCGAATGGTTGTGAATACCCTAGATGGTGGCCGCAAATGCGATTGCTGAACATTATGTCTTGTGTATCGGGTTCAATCGGCAATCCCTGAGTGTAATTTAATTAATTACAAAGTCTAAAAACAACCTATACATAGGACAAAATTTGCCCAGCGTTTTCTTTTCTTTCTAGCTCCATATATTTATAATAAATTTAATGTAACTCTAGGTTTTAGGAAATATAATTCTCACATATTTAAAAAGATTTTTCGAAACCACTTACTCTGCTTAGATTATAATAGCACTGAAGACACATTAATAATTCTGAAATAGCAAACTCCATACATACATACATTCATACATACAGACACACTATCAAACATCACAATCACAGACAAGCCAAAATAGTAATAAGTGTATTCATTTCATTGCTAAATTATTGTAAGTTTTTTCATTTGTTTCTTTTTTCTTTTTTATGGAGCCTATTATCTTAAGTTCTCACTCGTTTGTTACTATACGGGTCACAACAATGAGGAATAAGACCCCACTGTAATACAGTATCAACTAGTACGGGGGTATTGTGACTGTTACTGACGGCTTTATATGTATATTGTAATGTGAACAGTATCTTAAGCTAATAAATTGTGCACAAACAAATACATTTTTAAACTGAATAAGTTTGCATTATGTTATTATGATGGCACTCTTAGATAAAAGGTTATTCTAGCGAAATAATGCGAAATCTACTAAATACAATGAAAGTAAAAGACTGTGTGCCTATCAAGTCTTGAAATCTTGACTGATGAGGATTTCCGGGATCTCGTGTTTGTGGATTAAAACAACAAGTATCTTATCACTTTTAGTCCTAGTATACAGGGTACACAAGACATAATGTTCAGCAATCGCATTTGCGGCCACCATCTAGGGTATTCACAACCATTCGAAGGTTGGTATGCCTGTATCAAATTTGTCATGAATGAAACTGAACGAGTCCTTTTAATGCTGACAGTTTATAGTCGACAAGAAGGCAACTTAAAGCTGCTTATTGTCGGAAACTAATCGAAAGTCAGAGAGTACCTATAACATGTCGCATTCGAAAGGTACGGGCAAAATCGAATAAACTTGAACAGTTGACTAATGAAGGCGTCAGGTATGTCTATGAGGGGTACATAACATTATCACTATTCATATGACAATGAAAATGAAATAACACGCTAAAATTTAGATTTTATTTAAAAAGAAAAACGTGACATAACATTGATGTTTCACTTTTACATTTCTAAATAGTGTAAAAATCTTTCATAGACGTTTACGGCTCCCATTACAACCCGTCTCCTCAAACTATAGGTAATATTTTACGTAGAATAGGCACTTGAAAAATAATAAATATAAATTATACTTTTTTTACTGCGGTATGGGATAATAGCAAAAACAAAAAAAAAAAATACTTGCCTGTTTCTTTATAGTGTTGAACTTTTTGTCTAATTGCACACCGATCAAAATCGTCTGATTCTTTCTTCCGCCAACTGTTTTGGTGTTTCTCCAGGTGTAGAAAAAATCCTTAATTTGTTTCACCTTCTTTAACAATTTCTCTAATTGTACTGTGAGATTTACCTTGAAAAAAATATAAAGACAATCATATTAATTTCATGTAGGTACATTTTTAAATTTCAAGTATCAAACATCAAGAGTCAACGTACACGCGATTTGTCAAACTAGAAAACATAACCTCAACAATCTATTAGTAAATAAAACAATAAAAATGGCTTGAAACTTATAATACCGGTAAAACTTAGTCTTAGAAAGGAAAAACAATGACTGGCATTGACTAAAAGATACATTTCTTGGATAAATACCTGTCGTGTCGGCAGTTCTTTCGAAAACATGTCAAACGGAGACAAAATTTGTTCTTCTTCAGATTCCGCCAAATTTCTTACGAAAACTTGGTATGTCACAGGTTACACCACTACTCCTTATTGTTTTATTCATTTTCTTTATGTGCAAAAGCATTAATAAAGTTAATTAGAAATAAGAAAAATTTATCTGGGAACATAACACAATGACTGATTAGCTACTTGTTGATGATAAACAAAGAAGTGTTGCCACCCAAAATATATTTTAGTTCCAATGGTTACCACGACAGACTCTTTTTTGCCAAGCTATATCTGTATTATGGATTGCGTTGTGATAGTTGGGTTCAATGTTACCAGATAAACTTCCAACCTCCCTGAAAACCTAGGAAATCTTACTTGATGGTAATATCAATTATTCGTATAAATTGGCGTTCTAAGCGATGTGTGTGCAAATAGTCATTACTTTCACACAAGTATCTTCATTTACGTTATGCAACTGAACTTTGTACTTTTACATACATCTTCGAGTGTCTTAACAGCCTTAGCCTTAGGCGTGTCGTTTGCTCAGTAAATGACAAAGAACGTGATCGAAGTGCGTACATGTTAAAGTGGGTATCTATCTAGTAAATAAACAAGATACTACATCTACTACTAGTCTGTCACCAGCCATGAGCACCACTTAAAGTTCTAGATGTGTTACTTTACCAGTTTAGGATGTTGATACCATCCTTCTGTGTAGTCAGTGAGGGTACTCTAAGCCCGAAATAGGCTCGAGTGTAGGCTCCCAGGGTTTAGTCTGTGGCAGTATCCAACAATGGACTTTCCGCTTTTTTGAACGATCTCTTGTATTCTTATTCGAAATTGAGGTCCTAACTTTAGCATTAATAAGGGAAGACATGTTTCATAAAATGTTCTTGGAAAGTTACTTATCACAAGAAATAGTTTAAGTAAATTGTTTACCTCTTATATACAGGGCAAAGAGCCAGTGGCGAAGGCACCATATAACACGATTCCTACCGGCTTGCCTTCGGGGATTCGCATTGGGTAACTCTATCACTATTAAAAATACAATAGTATGTAAATAGTGGCTACTATTGTCAATAAATATAGTTACACTACGGGTATTTAATTCACCATAACATTCAAACAACAAAAAAGTTTATTTATACCTTTGTATTACAACAAAAGAGAAATGTTCTAAATAAACCCGGCGCCAAAACGTCATAATCGGGAACTAAAAATTCATACAACAGCGATCCCGTAATGATGTCACTTTAGGTCACGTGGCACCGCTTGATATGTACGAGAGCAAGCCGCTGTACAACGGGTTATGACAGAGACAGGTATAGAAAAATGCGTCAGCGAGAACGAGATAGAGGAATATTGCATATTTTATTCGTTTTCATCTGTTTAATTTAATTGTATTTAATTCATTACATTCCTATATTAATTTTAGAATGATAGTAAGTATTCTTTATTGATGAGTCAGTAAGTTAAGGCCGACTTCGCTTCGGCTTCTCTTTTAGAAAAATTTACGCCTCGCCGCTGCAAAGAGCCTGTGTCATACCTAGTCGGATGTGTCATATTTGTTATGATAACACGTTCTCAGTACTGTATAAGCTTTCAATGAATACTGGGCGTTGTTTATAAGACAGTGTTTCCCGAAACAGCTATTAATAAACGATTCATACAAGACTTAGAAGTTCTACCATTAAATCTTGATCTGCGGCAAAATACATAACTAAAGTTAAATGCACTGAATTTGATACTGTTGACATTTGTCCGTACAACTAGCGCCACCCACCATCTGTTAAATTATTTTGGCTGTACCTATAGGTATAGGTACTAACAAAGACATTAAATTATATAGACGGGACATAACGAACAAACTCGTAATCCAATACTTGTGTCCTAGTGGTCATATGGCGTTTAGTCTAGGATGGCATGTCTGCATGTCAACACGCATTTGTGTCCGTTTAACAAGAAAGAAAAACATTTCTTAAATAAATATGCCGAGTTGCGCTTTACGATATTGCAAATCACGCTATGGTAAAACGTCTGGACCTAACTTCGGCTTGTTTTCGTAAATATTTTTCAGTAATTTAATTAAATAATATTCATCGATGGTTCTAGAACATACGATAATTTTGTAATAAACGCCCTCTATTGCTGAGTAGCTTTACTACTGCCTTGCAGAGATGTTATGATGTTTATCGACTTTGTTATCGATAATATTTAATTAGGTTGATAAAATTCCAAATATTTGAACTTATTTATGTAATTTTAATATCAATTTAGCAACAATAGTGCTGTTTGCTCACGTAGATATTTATTTTAGAACTCTGTATGTATATATTATGTTTGTGTTTATGTACCTATGTAAGTATTATTCTCATATTATTTGTTTTATTTTTTTAAGTGAACTGTTTTTTTATTTTCTCTTTTACTTTTACACACGCTGACTATATCTTTTTATCTTCTCTTCTATCAGAGGTATGCTGGAAGATATTTTTTTAGAAATAAGCATTACTTTTGTATGCACATGTATTTTGCTATTCTTATCTGTTTGTATATGGGCGTACGTAAAATTGGTTTCTGTTATTTTAGGTTTCCGAATGTAAATAAAGTTGAACGTGAAAAGTGGATACAGTTTGTTCAAAAAGATCGTAGAGAAGTAAATTGGCTTCCATCTGCTTCGTCAAAATTATGTTCCAAGCATTTTAAAAGCGGAGACATTTACTTTGGAAAGACGGGTCGATCAATTTTCAAGAAGTTTATACATTTTTCGTAGTCGTTCATTATGTATGTATGGTAAACTAGAACATTCCCTATTCACTTGACTTTTGATATCTGTCTGCTCCACTATTTTAGGCCTTTTTAAAAGTTAACAAAACTGATTTTATTTGATGGGAGCTAACTTAGGTCCCATCAAATAAAATCAATTTTGTTAACTTTTGCCTTAATTTTAATTAAGCTTTAATTTTAATTTATCACATTGACATTAGTGATCGGTGAAAGAGTCTGTGAGGTCACAGACTCTTTTCTGAGTTTGTTTCAGCATTTCTTCTCAGAGTAGTCAGTTAGGAAACGCCGACCTCATGTAATTTAAAAAAAAAAATAAGATTGACGTGTAAGTTTTTAGACGTTGACACGTCTAAAAACTTTTACACGTCAATCTTATTTTTTTTTCACTTGACAGTGCCCATAATAATGATAATTTAGTAATCAGTCTGTAAAAAGATTTTTATAAATAAATCACTTGTAAACATTGAATCTAGTAATCATTCCAAATTGTCTGGTATTTTTCAAATGTGAAAAAAATGTAGTCACTTTTCATTATTATCGATATATTATATCGATAGAGAATTGATGAAATCAGCCTTAATCAAGTTTTTGTATTCGAATGTTTGCTATTCAAAGCTAGATGGCGTTAATGACGCTGGAGAGTAAAATTTTGTACAAAAATGTTTTTCATAGCCGTTCAAATTTTGCTATACTATGCTAGATGGCGTTCCTGAGTCATGGGATCACAATTTTTCTTTGACATTTCTTCAGATGGCCTCTCTATTTGTCTTAAATCTCTTTGGGTACTAAACATACATGTATGATTAAGATTTTTATCCTCATCATAATAATCAACATAATTTGCATGTTGATAAGCTTTTAATTATGACTAATATACGACGTTATGTCGTTTAATGGAGTCGAAATAGTTTTAATTTCCTTTACATGAATGAATTGACGTAATCTGACCACAGATAAGTTTTTAAAATACAGTTAAATCGTTTATGGCTGATCTTTATCGGTTTATTATGAAATCTAATACTATCAGTAAAGTACCCGGGCTTTTTATGAAATATCGAACTCTAGAAAGAGACGTTCACTCTTGTATGAGAGTGACAGAGATAACGCTCTACATAGATGCACTTTTTTTTATAAAAAAAGACATCCATTTACGCCTTATTTCCTCCCAAAGTTTGGGCAGAAATGTACCTAAAGTACCCACATTACGCCAGTTTTAATCCCATATAACAAGGGGCCTGAAGGAAAATCTCAATAACACTTTACCGGACCCGGGGATCGAAACCACGACCTCATACTCAGCAGTAGCGCTTGTGACCACTAAACTACAGAGGCATACAACAGAAAGCTAAAGTATTCCTTATAATCTATGTGGCGTATTTCAGCCGGGTACTGACAGTGGGTACCGTTAAGAAACTGCAATGCTAATTTGTACTGGATGAGTTACGGCGTCATTTATCAAAGCAAACAGTTCAGATTTAGCGCGGAAACCGAACAGCAGGAAGTATGTTAATGGGGTCCTGTGCTATTTGTGCGAAGAAACTGTTTATCTAACTATCCATCTATTCATAAGTAAATTATTCATATCCAATGAATGAAAATGAGTGACCAATATCTCCTCTGGCGCAAGTAGGAGTGGTTCTGATGCAATCTGATGGTATTGGATCATATTACAATTTAGGAATCAGATTAGAATAACACAGAAGGAGAATGAAAAATTCCATGTTTAAAAGGCCCTTATCATAGAATTGTTTATCATCTTCGACCTTAAGCAGTCCAGTGGATTGCTTGGAGATGATCATCTGCCTTTATGTGAACTAGTTTTGGGGTCGGCTTCCTGTACCGATTAAACAGGTAGCCGACCCCAAAACTTGTTAAACAGGGCAGCTGAGTACCAGTATTTTACGTAGAGCGACTGCCTATCTGCCCTCCACAATCTAGTAACTGGATAACACAATACCCCTTGGAAAGTCTGATCGTCAGATTTTCGGGCTTCTGACGGCCCGTAACGACTGTTAAAGTATTTTTTATAAAACAAACTATTTTCATTTGATATTGTAATGTGTAAGCAGAGTTTTAGCACAGTTTGTACATCCAGCAGCAGAGAGAACAGGAAGAGCGGTGACACCAGTGTTGCCACACACACAGTAATAATATTAGGCAATGACATAGTGTTATACAGCCATATCAGGCGTAATTTCTTATTTTAAAATTGTGTACACCCCGTACACAATTTTAAAATAAGAAATTACAACAATATTATTAGAATACTTTAACATAAAGATGCACTAATGACAGCCGGGACCAAAACCTAAACGTGCTTTCTGAGTGTCCGTTTCAACTGCTCGGCCATAGTGTCGTAGAATAAAAACGACTACGTCTACATTTAGAAGGAAATATCTGGTTGACCGAGCTCTGCTCGGTATTTTTTGGTAAATTGTGTTTAAAATAATAAGTTTATGTTCAAGTTGATTATCGATAAAGTTGGTCATTGAAAACATGAATAAAACGACATTGTAAAAAATTAATTCTAGCTAGATCGATTTATCGCCCCCGAAACCCCCTGTATACTAAATTTCATGAAATTCGTTGGAGCCGTTTCCGAGATTCAGATTATATATATATATATATATATACAAGAATTGCTCGTTTAAAGGTATAAGATTTGTAAAACACTAACAGTGAAAATCGCAAATTTGTAGAAACAATATTCAGAAAGTTACAAAGGTTTAACCATGACCGCGCGGTCGGCACATGGAGAACCGCGCGGTCACGCAGTTTTCTCAAACAGAGCTTAGTAGAGGTCCCATTCATTTTGCTAACCACTGATACGATTTCGTAGAAAATGTAAATATGTACCTAGTAAGAATAAAGCCCTAATTTTTGTACTTCACGAGTCACGACCTACAGAACGTAAAAGCTAAGGCCGTGCGGTCGGCACTAGGAGGATTCTTCTACGACATTATGTCCGAGCAATCGAAACGGACATCTTTCCGAGGCACAGAGGGGTATCGGTATGTAAATATGCATAGACCTCTCTAATTAAACGATACTCATGCCCTTTATCACTAACACTAGGTTATACTTAAATGAATATCCAAATAAAAGCGCAGTTGGATTTTCAACGTTCGAAACAGCGGGAGAGTTCAAAATCCAACATTGCAATAATATTTAGTTGTTAATTTAAGTGATTCCCTAGGACCTATTAGTGAAAATGTGTCTCGATTAGAGTTTCTATCAATCTATTAGCCCTGGTTCTAAAAGCAGCCAGAAATGCTCGAAGAACGTGCAGATTTACTTTAAGAGCACCGAAATATAAACAACACTTCCTCTAAAAGTTTCATTATCATAAATATGAAACCTTTCAAAGAAGATCAAAGCATTGATGAATCGATGTAGTTCGCACAGATAACGCTGAACGATGTTCTAGGTCATTTTAAAGTACTGAATTATTGAATCTAATAGGCCTATGTAATCAGAAACACTCGAGAAGCGCTCTAGTCAAATATATACAATGCCTATCAAAAGTTAAGGTTGATATTTCTGTGAATATCCGCTTCTTGAAGATTAGATACACTGGTGGTTCCGATTGTGTGTTTCAGCGTAAATTCAGTAGTACTAGAATTGATAATGACAGGTGTAATAATATCGTTTTTGTTAGCCATTCATAGCTTATCTTGGTAAAAAGATATGCGTCAATCGTTTCGGTCTACTTTTGGGACATGATTTGCTACTTTCACGAGTGACAAGATAGTAAACACATTGAGAATTTGATTAAAGTTTTTCGACTGGAAATTCATAGGTACTCAATCCAATATGGCGACTTTTAATCAATTAACCTTTTGATTCACATAACCTAAAAGATAATAAATGAGGCATATAGGTTCCATGTATTTAGATCTGAGAGCAGTGGTATCGGCCCCGACTGACAAGTTGTAGGTCGCGAGTTCGAACTCAGGAAGGCACTTTGAGTATTTGACTTCATAACCGTTGCTCTCAAAACGGTGAAGTAAAACATCGTGAGGAAACCGGTGTTCTGAAACCAAAAATCGTAGACATGTGACATCTATTAAGTACCAACCCGCACTGGGCCCGCGTGGTAGACTTTAGCCCACTCCTTCAAGAAGAGAAGTGGCCTGTGTCCCAGCAGCAGTTACATTATCCTACTAATATTATAAATGCGAAAGTTTGTATGTATGGATGTGTAGATGTTTGTTACTCTTTCACGCAAAAACTTCTGAACGGATTCGGATGAAATTTGGAACACAGTTAGTTTATAACCTGGATTAACACATAGGCTACTTTTTATCCCGGAAGTACGTTCCCGCGGGATATTTTCCGACCTCCACGCGGGCGAAGCCGCTGGCAAAAGCTAGTAGGTTGATAATGCATTAAAAAATTTGCCCTTTGTCCAGCAATGGACGTGTTTCAGCTGAAATGTTGACGATGATGATACCAATTTTTATTCAAGCTAGTGGATCTTCGATAAAAAGAAAGAAGACTGCATGAACGTACCTTCATAAAATAGCGATTTGTCAATGTATCCAATTAATAAAACCTTTTAAATAACCACTGCTTTGAATGAGCAATCAATCATAATAAAAAACATGTTTGTCAGAACAAAATCATCTAGCCATCACGTGTTCCCTTCTATTCAATCAATACTCATGTTTTGCTTCCCATGGATAATTGACTGCAATTGTCTTCCTATCGACCAGGCCATACGTAATTATTTTATAATAGACCCGCCAATTAATGTACTTTCTAATAATAGAAGCACTATGACTTTATGATCAGCAGTTGCCGTTCAATAAAACAGATCAGAACTATCGTAGTTTCAAAATATGGATTGGTAGTAATATAATTTATAAGGATCGCATCGTTTTTAGCTAAATAATGCCGAAGCTTTTGCTAAAACTTATTCATGGAGAAGAAGCATTAGCGCACCCTAGAAGGGCTTAAAGTGACCTTGTTGGTGATAGTAAAAAGGTCAGGTTTGTAGTACTCGCAACAGGAGTGCATGTATGAGCAAAAACACGGAGTATGTAAGGAGCAGGTGGCTTTCTGTAGTTTCTGCCAACCCCATGGGAAGGCGTGTGTTTATGTACCTAATTACCTATGTGCATATTTAAGTAGCATTAAAATGAAACCTAGGTACATATAGCAGAAGATGTGTTGAAAAGCCAAGGAGCTGTAAACGATTAAGAATTTGTGGGAATAGTCAATTTAAGAGAAGAAATGGCTCTTTATGATTCATATTGCTCCAGGTTTACATAAGCTTTTCTCATTGGATATTTTCATTAAATCTGAAGGCGTACTCATGCAGACACGTGTTTGAAAAACCGTTGAGGAATCGTCTGTTTCCTCCATCCTCTACACGTAGTACATAATTATAAATCCTGGCCACCATTTATAATTTAAATTTCATCCAGGACCGGAAGGCAACAACAGTGCTAAAATTATTCAGAATCTGATCAAGCAATGTTTGTCATGCTTAGGTCATATGAACAATAATATCTTAGTCGCCATTTTAAAAGCTTGATTCATCAATGCGTAACCGGAAACAGGTAGCACTAACATCCACAGAATACTTAATATCTGTTTTGCATTTTAATATTAAACGTAAAAAAACTTTTTGGTTAAATTATTGGAGGTGGCCCTACACGTGTTAGCTGAGGATTTAAAAATAAGTTCTTCAATTGAGATTAAGGAAGTTATTTTGCGTGTGCAAAGGTTTTGTAAATAGCTGTCAAAGGCAATTGTTTTAAATAGCTTGTTGGAAATAAATTATGGAAAACGAACATCCTTCCTTTGCCGTGCACAACCTATCATAGTCTACGGATAGTCTTTCATTAGTTTCTATTCTATCACTAGTTTTTAAAGCAAAACTCTTTCAGAAAATAATTTCGTTCAATACTGTACTGAATTGCTGATTTCAGTTTTTCGCACTGTACTCGAAAACACATAATGCTAGAGTAAACTTCAATGCTTTTAAGCTACCCAAAGATTTCGTGCCTTCTGAACTTAAAGAACCACTTAATTTATTGTTTCATTCGCAAACCGCAGTGTGAGTGCGGACGATAAGATCCTCTTTTTTTGCTCAAACATTAAAGATATGACGATTCAGCAAGTGAACGGCAGAAATAGTTGGCTTCTTGCCACAAGCTTGGCTTAACTTAAATATAAGCGAACCAAGTAATCGGTAATGTACCGAAATGTATTTGGAAGGTTGCGGTGTTTTTGCTAAATGAGGCTGGGGAAAATTGGCAAGATTTTTTCTTACTTTAATACTTAAATATTATACTTCTTTTGAACATTATGCGCCAAGATGATACGCGTACATTCTTTTTATATTATAAACATTTCGAAAGATAGCCCTTATTTCTCTTTACCGATAAGTAAGTCTACTATCCGTTATTTTGCGCCATGATCTATACAAACTTCGTTTCCATAAGTCGTTGCAACTTAAACTGTCCCCAAAGCTTCTAAATGCAAAATTTTATTAGAATAGGTATTCCGAAGACTTCTGCGACTTCGCAAACTTCGATCTTTAACGCTCAATATAACACCGTTTATCGGAAAGTTATTCTCAAAGAGAAGTTTTTGAATTGCTAAAATTCGGATGAAATTTCTTCCAATATTCTGTGAATTTCATTTTATATCTACCGATTATCGATTCTTTCTAACGGCTGCCTTCGGATTTGAAGAGACTGATGCGTGAAGTGGCTGAGATATGAAACACTTGTAATACAGACAACGTTATATCATACTCGGCGTCGAAGACTAATATAGATTCGATCTATTGCACAGATAATATCAGTTATTCGATATGCTAATTAGCTATTGGTCGGATCCCTTTGTGTTACAATTTATTGGGCCAATGAATTCATAGTTGTTCGAAAGGTGAAGCGTGTAGAATTTGTAAAGGAACTTTTTCTACATTTACTTCATCGTTAACTTGAATAAGCCGACATTTTGGAAAACGGTTAACATTTTAATTATGATTTTTGATAACTTTTTAAAGTTAGAAGAGCTTTCCAGAGTTTTAATATTAGCCTGATTTTAAGAAGATTTTCCAGCTTGAATCTAGATTCTAAACTTTTCTTATTCTTATTTTCTCGGAGAGCTCTAGAATCGTTTTGAAATATGGGCCTGAGTTTTACTACTCTTAAGTTTTAGAGTACTATACTTGATATTTTTAATATTCATTTACTAACTTTATCACTTCCTCACTCCATGTTACGTCTAGTATTTCAATTCAATATCCTAATATGTACTCATAAATATCCTAGTACGACTTTGTAAAACAATTTGAAGCCAGACATTTTCAAATTATCAAGCGGTGCTTCTTAGACCTCCCAAGACGCATTGTTCTTAACATTAAATAACATTTTACTATGGTTAGGTTAGTGCTAGTAAAAGCTTAGCTTAGACCACGTTATTATCAATAAATCTTGAACTTTAAGCTAAGTTATAAAGCCACATATTTTAGTACAAAGTGGTTAACTAACGAACGATTCAAAAGTTTGAACATCTTTTTAGAGGCTCTCCACTTCGGTGTCAAAAATATCTAAAATAAATTGTCACTTCTCTCCTTTTTACCATAGGGGTCCACAAAAGGTGTGCGGTGGGTGTTCCATCTCTTTCTAATAACAGTTTCGGGTCTCGGCGTGCGCGCAGGTAGGGTGATTCACCCTTGTCGGTGACTCATTGACATAACACTTAATGTTCATTCCATTGCGTCTTGTCTTGGACATCTGCTCTAAGGTTCGTTGTTTATGCGGCAATATGTATATAATTAAATTGGAGAAGTTAGCAGCTTATGCAAATTGTTTACATATTCAGTAACGTTTGCTCGTTTATCTGTCGTGGGGCGAGTATCTTAAAAAGCCTTTTTATACATTTTATCATCCACACTTCGACAAATATCTCAAATACCAGTAGTAAGAAAGTAAATATAGTGATAATTCGAAATGTTCCACAAATACTCGCTTAAAAGTAGCCCGTGCGAGCAAACCTTTAGCTGCAGTATATTGGTTGCCAGTCGGCAGTCCCTTAAGTCAGACGGTGTGATTTATGAAGCGCCTGCCGCCTGGTGGCGCCGACTCTCTTAATTCTTATTACAATCTTCAAATTAACCGTTTTATTTCTTAGCTCTTTGTTTATTTGTTGCTGTGTGCGGAATTTATGCGGTCTAACGGCGAGTTTAGAGGTGGCGACTAATTTTTGTAAACTTAATTTGAATAGATTTGGTGTCGGGGTGCCACCAAATGGAATTTATACGAAAATCGTTAATCTTTTTGAATTTTTGGCATGTGTTTTCATGGTATGTCAATTTATTAATGGAGCCAAGAAAGCCTTTAAAGCCTAAAATTGCAAATTTTTGTTGATATTAAATTGTTTTCCTAAACCACACGTTCGCACGGTTAATATAATAATAGTAAAAAGCCTGAACCGGTATCAAATGCACCTGCCGCCACATTCAAGTAGATTGTAAAATTATTCATGATCTAGACTCCTTCAACTTTATATGTGAAAGGAGTGCTAACATTCTTTGAAATATTCAAGAACGATGTGCAATATGTGCCGGATAAGGTTTCCTAGTTTAGGTGAATCTTGTTGAAGAATTATATTATAATAGTGTTAGTCAGATTTTTAAAGTTCATGCAAGTTATTCTGGTTTATGAAAATATCTACAAAGACCTGAATTAATGATTTCACCTCACATTGCCAATAACAATAAAAGAACATAGACAAATAGAGCTTTCAAATGATTCTGAGATGAAGTCAAAGACCGGAACAAATCCTCAGGAATCTCACCTTATCTAATGGATTTAATCAGTGTGCAATAAAAGCTGTTTTTTCTGATGATATCGACTTGATAGTATTCTATTTTGAAACCGGATTGCAAGAAAATATTAGGAGTCTCAGAACTCTTATCGAACCAAAGCGAAATACTGTTATTTATTTACCTACAAGAACCTTTTATCAATAACATACGCTACTAGCACACCTTACAAAAAGGCCCTTTTGATACCTGGCTATCAGGTTCGACCACAAACTACTAACTAGTGTTATCGTGCGGTAACAAATGACATATCGCCTAGAATGAATAGTTATAGAATGTATCTTATCTTAGTATTCGATACGCTTCTCTGAATCGATCGGTAGCTGTTACTGTTAGTAGCGTCTTACGAGTATTTGTCGGCAATTGTAACAATTCGTTGAGTGTTATTATTGATAGGGGACTGTGGTAGTTGTTATAGGTATACAAGCCAAGAAGAGATTTGCGTTATAAAGACAACAAAAAAGATAAGTAACCAGGGTCGTCGTGATATTTTGCTAAAGCGCATTTGCATTATGGTGAGAAGAGAAGGCGAAGAGAAAATGTTTTGGCTTGGTCTGGTTGAGAAAGCAGTAAGTTCTGTAGCAAAACTTGAAAGTAAAGAGATCTATCATAAAAAAAGGGCAAACAAAGAAAAGTTACTGAAGGGAATGACCATTGACCAAGAGTCAACAGGCAATATCATGAAAACAAATTTCTTTTTAAAAATAACATAACATCACGCCTTGTTTCCCCGAAGGGTTAGGCAGAGGTGTACCTACAGTACACCCACATTTCGCCTGTTATGTTTAAGTCCCATGTAATAGGGGGCGAGCTTATTGCCATCAACCGGGCACAAATCCAGACTCCAGGCAGCTACTGAGAAATTCCAGATAGAAAAACCCAATAAACACGTTGCCCGACCTGGGAATCGAACCCAGGACCTCATGCTCAGCAGTAGCGCTTGCTACCACTAGACCAACAAGACAGTCGATTTCTTTTTGTACGCTCTAAATGATTTAAGAATGAAATCGTGTGTTCTTCGGCTTACCTGAAACGAATGCCCTCAATCCAAAACCTCAATAAACACTGGGAAATTCTTTATGATCATGAATAACCATGTAATTTGTAGACACAAGTGTTGTACGCAGTTGGCCCAAGTGTGGTGCATACAGATATGTGTACCTATATATAAATATATGTGTAGTACATTGACTACATTCCACATTATACCATGTTTTGTTTCGTGGCTGTTTGAACGTGTTTTAATTATACATTTGTTTCCTGGAATGTTTGAATGGTATCTAGCGTTGTTGGATTATGTTTGAAACATGAACGGTTTGGTTTTGATCTCGAAAGTTTAACACTTCTTTTAACTAAAGTTTTCAGTAGTAACGGTTTTTTTTTTTTTCAGGATGGGAAATCATCAAATGACTTCTCCCGCTCTGGGCGGAGCGGGAGGGCGTGTCAGACTTTTACTGACTAAAACCCACCCGTGTTCCATCAGTTGCCCATGTGCCAGGGTCACGGTATCTCTTTCGAACAATCACGCGACCCCGGCAGGCATCGGTCCTAGTAGACCCCTACACTGCTGCTGACATCTCTTTGAGGCGCGCGTGGAACACTACGCGCCGTCGACCCGAGCTTGGTCCTTACCGGGCGGCGAGCTACCCATTGCTCGCCACCCGCAAGCTCGCGCCTACGGTGGCCGGGAGTCCGCTATTGACTCCCGACGCCCGGGGCGTCTCCTCCTGCGGCGGCTAGGGATGTGAGGGCGCAGAGACTGCCACTCCCTCACGCGCCCCGCCTCCTCCTTCGCGAGCATTACTGCTTCGCAGAAGGAGGTGACTGCTTCCCATTCCCTCTCGCTCCGTACCATGGCTCGCACCAGGGCCGGACGCGAGAGGTCGCCGCCGCCAATCGCCTCCACGAGGACACGGCGGTGCTCCGCCCAGGCAGGGCACACCTCCACCGTATGCTCCACCGTGTCCTCCAGACGATCCTCGCAATGGAAATACCCGGATGTATCCTCCCGCTTTATCCTGAACAGGAACCCACCGAAGCACCCATGCCCGGTGAGAACCTGCGTCAGGCGGAAGGTGAGGACGCCGTGACGCCTCTCTATCCACTCCTCAAAGAGGGGACTTACCGCCGCAATTGTGGCGTGCCCAGCACTGGGTTGCGACAATCGTACCCGCCATGTCGCCATGAGATCACACCGGAGCTCTGTCCGCCGTGCCGCGATTTGTCGCGGCAGCGGAGTTTTGCCCCGGCGTTTCGCCTCCTCGCGCCACTCCCACATGTGGGCGAGGACCTTTGCCTCCAGATCCCATGGCGGCACTCCGGCAAGGAGGCTTGCTGCCTCGCAGGAGACCGTGCGGTATCCCCGGATTAACCGGATGGCCATGACCCTCTGGGCCGCACTCAACCGGCGCGCTGGGCGCAGTCTCAATGAGGGCGCCCACACCGGTGCCCCGTAGAGGGCCATGGACCGCACGACCCCCGTGTAGAGCCTCCGGCAAGAGGCGTTTGGACCCCCCAGATTGGGCAGGAGCCGCTTTAAGGCAGCCCCAGCCCGCTCCAGTCTGGGAGCCAAACGTCGGAAGTGCTCGACGAAGTTCCACCGGCTGTCGAGGACAAGTCCCAGGTACTTCATCGTCGACTCGACGCCGATGTGAACCCCTCCCACCGTGAGTTGGGAACCCGCAGGTGGCGCGTTCCGAGGACCATGAAAACCCATGGCCTCGGACTTGTGCAATGCCACCTCGAGTCCCCGTTGCCGGATCCTATCGACGATTGTCGCAACCCTGCGTGTCATCAGTTCGGCCGCCGCCTCGTGCGACCTCCCCTGCGCCAGGACCAGCGTGTCGTCAGCGTAGCAAACTACGCTGACGCCGCTAGGGAGGTCGGCGCGCAGCACCCAGTCGTAACCGATGTCCCACAGATGCGGCCCCAAGACCGATCCCTGTGGGACACCGCACGACATCTCTCGCCGGTTCCAGTCTCCCTGGCGACCGGGGTAGATGACGGCTCTATCCGTCAAGTAAGCCTCGACCACACGACAGAGGTAGGTCGGCATCCGGTGATACCGGAGTGCCTCCCTAATGCAACTCCAGGGCAGGGTATTAAAGGCGTTGGCGATGTCTAGAGACACCGCCAAGACGACCCCACCCCGGGCCACTGCATCCCCCGTCGTGAGGGCTCGCACGCGCATGATGGCGTCCACCGTAGAGCGCCCCTTGCGGAAACCGAACTGGCTGTCCGCCAAATCCGGCCCCTCCCGCACCAGCCACCCAACGAGGCGGTCTGCAATTACTCTTTCAATGAGCTTGCCCACCTCGTCGAGCAGCACGATGGGCCGGTAAGCGGACGGAGAGTCCGCTGGGCGCCCAGGCTTCTTAATGAGGACCAGTTTCCCCGTCTTCCAACGAAGTGGGAACTGGCCCCTCTCCAAACATGCGCTTAGGAGCCCCCTGAGTCGAGGCCCGAGAGCCTCTAAGGCCAGGACCCAGGCTTTGCCAGGCAAGCCGTCGGGTCCTGGGGCGGTATTTTTGGCATTTAGCCGACGTACCGCCACTCTCAAAGTTGTAACGGTTGATCAACGATATTAGCTGTTGCTGTTTTTGTTTTCCTAGTAGGTATTTTCACCACTTTTGAATTATTTGCTGTCTGCATAAATAAATTTGGATATTACAATTACACAATATTTGCAACATGTCTTTACAACATCATTAATATATTTTAAGGCTTGAGAGCAAAAACTTCTTTTGCAACAAAACTAGTAATTGTTAGCTGCTTAATATTATGAATGTTACACAATAATACCCAAAATAATTATGAGAGTGTAAATTCACAACGATACAAAAGCTAAGATAAATAACAATAGTACTATTTACTTTTACTTGCGTAGGTATTACGTTTCTAGGTCATTTGGCACAATTGTGAATCCGGACTTCTCCTAGTTGTAAACTCAGAATGATGAATTTATTTATCTGCGACTATACGAACTGTACCGGCCTGTTAGCGTCCCATTGAGTCTTCTCACATAGAGGATCAACAAGCAAAAATCGCCACGCTCAATCAGAGTGTCTTATAGATTTCTAGTTTTCTCAGGATGTCTTCCATCAGTATCTTCAGTCACTGATGACTCAAATCGATCTGCCTAGCATTTTCCCAACTATGTTGGGATCGGCTTCCAGGCCTGAAACCATTATTTTATATGGAGCGACTGCTTATCTGACCTCCACAACCCAGTTGCTGAGTAATACGATACCCTTTGGGTATGACTGATTGTCAGAGTTTTGGGCTTCTGACGACGACTCGTAATCACTGTCAAAGACCCACGACTGACAGTCGGGACCAAAGGCTTAACGTGCTTGCCAAGGCACAGTGGGGTCTTGATATTTAAAAATGGTCACCCATCCACGGACTAACCGCAGCAAGCGAAGCTGAACCTAATCTATCGTCCCGGGCAGCCGGTATTACTCCGCCACAAGCTCTTCAAATTGACTTTCGCATTTGAAATTAATAGAATAGTCGCAGTGAACATCATCATTATATTAGCCAAAGAACATCCACTGTTGAAGTTGAAACAGGCTTCTTTTAAGCTTTCCTGGGGGTCCCCAGTGGTTTAGCGAATCTATCGAATTCCCGTATTGGTTGATATTCAGCCTCCTTTGAACCAGCATCCTCAAGGCTGAGCAGTTTAACCTCCGACCCATCACGCCCTACTTTACTTATTTATAGCTCAGCTATTAATTAAATAAGCTATTTATGTGTCGTTAAACAATTCGACGCGGCGTTTACATGTCGCCGGTTATAAATGACGTCGGCTGTAATAAATGGGCATACTATAGGGCCCATTTATTCCTTTTTTTGGTTACCCTGGGATTATGCTTTTTAATAATGTGTAATGGCTGTTGGAATTGTTTTTAATGTCCATTCTAGAATTTGTACTCTTAAGTAATTGTCTTAAATGAACTGTGCCATAAAAGCGATAAAATCCATGACTACAAATTCGTTTCAATTATTTTAAAAATACTTAAAAACTAAAGCGTAAAATTCCAAATTCTTTACCCAAGTATGGCAACTTAATGAAGAATAATGGCAACATTATCACAACGCCCGCCATAACGATTAACCAAAAATCGACTAAGGAGGTTACAGCATGTTTCTCAAAAGTTTTAAAAAGCGTTTCGGTAATACCGCCCACGGTATCGGCTTCCGTACACACGGTGGGCAAATTTACTTAAGGTTTTGGACAAAACGCGGCATCTACGCGCTTAGATACTGCACTATCTAATCTGCATCGTGTATGTGCATTGTTCTCAGCTTTGTGAAGACAAACCGACTGTTATGAAATGTCTTTAATTGTGTAAACAATTAAAGACATTTCATAACAGTCGGTTTAATTACAGAATAGTAATATTCTGTAATTTGAATGTTTGTCTTTCGTTTAATGTGTTACAAATTTTTGTGAAATATTTTGTGACGCAATGCGGTTTTATTGTAATGTGTGAAGCTGTTACTCAGTGTGTCAACGGTGCAGATATGATGGAGAAATGGACGTCAGTTTTGACATAAGGATCATTTAATCCGTTTCCTAAGGCCAGCTTTCGTAGTTAAAAATTTTCAAATTCTAGTCGCAGTCTCATCTCGGCGACAATTAAATGTCAAAAATGTATAAAACTCGAGTATTTTTGACAGATTGAGACTGAGATCAGACTGTTAACGTTCTTATAATTATGAGAATTGCCCCTCATTTTACCTACCTTAAAACCATTTTACCTAACTCTGAGTTTGTTTCAGCCTTTCTTCTCAGAGTAGTCAGATAGGCAACGTCGACTTCATTTAGTTTAAAAAAAAAATTACTGACGTGTTAAAGTGTTAGTACGAACCTACGTGCAAAAATAAAATCATTAATTCATGTTGTTTAAAAAATTCTCGGTCTGCTTAGTTACAGGCGCCATAAACCTTCAAAATGTACGTAATGACAGTTCACACAACGCAAGCACATCATCATCACTACACCGAGTATAACCCTTCCGCTGCAACGCATGACACACGGCGTCTATTTGCGGTGGCCGGTGCACAGTGGAACGAATGTATGGGAGCGGTTGGACGTAGACATGTCCGAAAAATAAGAGTAAAATTATGACAAACTAATGATGCCATCTTATTCGATTACTTAATGCCTTCATAAATTGTGGTGATGAATTTCTTCATAACTCCCATATTTCGGGAGTAATTTGAGAAAATGTGAAATTTTACTATGAAAATGAGTGTATCGAGCTCTCTCCCTCCTGATTCCGGGCTTGTTTCAAGTAGCGGTCTCTAATATCGTAATGCTATTACTAAGAGCTATATTTAATACTAAGACACATAGTGCGCCAAATGTGCACTTTCTGGGATAAAAGGAAATGAAAATTTAAAAAAAAAAACGTTTTTTCCCCATTTGTATTTACTTTAAACCGCAGACAGACTTATTAAGAGGTCTATAAATATATTATATATATACAGAAATATATATTAACAAAAATATTCACAAGAACTGATGAGAGTATGACTTTTAAGTAAGTTGATAATAAATTACCTAGTTTCATTAAAAGTACAATAAATAATTAAGATGTAAGCTCTAATTTACTAAGTTACACATTTTAAAACAATAACATCATTTAATTATCTTCGTCATCATCATCATCATCAATTAATTCAAATTCAGAATCGATGTCCGCTAAATCATTTATGTTAACAAATTCGATATCACTTTTCTCAGAATCCGTAAGCTCATAAAATTCCTTAAAAGAAGATTTTTTTACAAACTTATTTCCTTTTGGACGGATACTTGTAACAAGTGGATCAGAAGACAGTAAAAGATTGTGCATAATATCTTCATTGCATGAGATACTGCTATGCTTTCGAGAATGCCCCTCTCTATATTTTCTAAAATCTTTATTTCTAGCCTCAGATGCCTCTTCGGATAGAAAACCAATGGGCACAATTGACATGTTCTGAACTATGTCTGGCCCATGCATTAAAATTTTATGAAGTGAAGAAGGCATATAATACCATGGGTATAACTCCACGTAAAGCTTAGCAGTATCAAAGCAGAACTCTCGGAATTTAGTTACGTTGATCTTCTCTCCTGATGAAATACACTGCAAGATCACACAGATTTTTCTTAAAAGCATAGCATCTATTCCGGTCAGTTCAGCAGATTTAGTGTAGTTTTCAAAAAATCTCCTTGCCGAGTTGCCATTGTTGGTGGATCCACTGCCTTGTTTCACAACATCGAGAAGTAAGCCCGTTTCTCTTCTTACAGCCTCTTGAACTCTTTTCTTCCTGTCATCAACTTGCCTTTTTGCTATATCACCCCTTACTTGCCATGATTTTATGTCTAATTTGTAGGAAATGTGTAATAAGCATTCCATTGAGCGAATCCAAGCGTGAAGGGTGCTTAAGCTATATTTATACATGTCCTCGTTTGCGTGTTTATCTTTGATTAACTCTAAATTATTCATTTCTTTAGGACAAGCCTTGCATATGTCACACACTGAAGCTGCTGTATTGGATATAATGGAATGAATTTTACCATCAATCATTGTCAACAGCAGTTGGTGTTTGACACTAATTCCATCAGTGATGGTGGATGGAGTTAAGGCTTCAATCTCTGCTTCGATTTCAGCCATCTCTCTCTGCACATTTTCTTTGATTTCCTTTATAAACTTAAACAATATTGGCCGGCAAAATGAAGTGGAAGATGGTCGCTCGTTTTCCCAAATTGTTACACCTTTTGAGACGAGCCGCAGTGGTACAAGACTAATCATAAAATTACTAGCAAGATCGATTTGCTCATCTTCACTCGTCCTTTGATGATAAATGCTTTGGCTAGATGATCCGTCAAAACCCCATTTGCTGGTCAATACGAGCTGTTGATTGGGATCAACAGGGGTTTCTAACGACCTAATAAGTCTTCTTGAGGTTAAATCCATCAAGGCTTGTAATTTGATTTTTGCAGAGCTCTCTGTAACTGTGAGATCTTCTTTGGCCGGATAGCACTTAATTTTTTCTTTAACCAACATGTAGTAACTCGGGTATTGAAGAGCTCCTTCTTGAGTGTTGAAATCCCGAAGAGTGTTATAGCGCCATTTCGATAAGTTCATCGATACATAAAGAGCCAATGCCTTCAAAGGGGATATTTCCCGTACCTGAATTGATTTACCTTCAATGAAGGCTTTGATTTTTGAGGCCTCTTCTGGATTCTCCGTCAAGTATTTCATAACATAAGCTGTATCGCTTTGTCCTGCCTTTTGAAGCGCCCTTTCGGCCGAAAACATAATTTCAGCGCTGCTACTGCTGCATGAAAGACTATCTTCAGTGCGTCTTCTTTTTTGCCGGTTACTAAGGTCCTCAAAAGATTTACGAGGACTAGGATGTGTACAAGTTGAAGCATCAGATTTAGCAGGAGAAATTATGGGCTCGATGACGTCACTTATATTTTCTGTAGAAGGTTCCATATTTTCATTCTGTAATTCCGGCCATTGAATTGCAGCCTGTAGCCAAATCTCATGTTTCTTCCGAAACTTATCTGTGCTTCTTCCAGACTGTGTCCATTTTGCATAAATGCGGTAGCAAAATCGACGACACCAGTCTTTTAAACTTGTTTCAGCACTTTCACATAACTGAACACAACTGTTATCTTTTAAAACACTGAACAAATAGTTAAAGTCGCGTAAATCTTTATGTGCGCGTGCGCATAAAGCAACGTGAATATCAAGATTTGTATTAAAATTTGGAAAATACATTGCGAGATTAGCTTGGATACAACGAGGTGTAAATCAACACTGATTTTAAAGTTACTAATAGTGACCTATTTATATAAAATCCAGGTATCCCGGGTATCCTTTGTTAAATATTGCAAGGTAATTAGTTATTGTGATAATTAGTAAATGATGCATGCTAAATTAGTGTATTAAGAGCCATTTAGTAATTAAATAATAGCAATGTTCTTATCAGTAATCATTAGTGCATCAGTTTTATATGTAAACCTTAAGTCCCTAATTATATATCCTAATTAGCTTATATCTTCTCTAATTGGCTGCTCAGAAATGTTATTGTAATAAGGTAAACCTTTAGAAAAACGGTTTTAATCAACAAAATAAACAAAAAATAAAAAAATTGTGTTATAAAATAAACATCACTCTTTATCCCAGAAAGTGCACATTTGGCGCACTATGTGTCTTAGTATTAAATATAGCTCTTAGTATTAGCATTATGATATTAGAGACCGCTACTTGAAACAAGCCCGGAATCAGGAGGGAGAGAGCTCGATACACTCATTTTCATAGTAAAATTTCACATTTTCTCAAATTACTCCCGAAATATGGGAGTTATGAAGAAATTCATCACCACAAGTTATGAAGGCATTAAGTAATCGAATAAGATGGCATCATTAGTTTGGCATAATTTTACTCTTTTTTTTCGGACATGTCTACGTCCAACCGCTCCCATACATTCGTTCCACTGTGCGGTGGTATATCGACCGAGCGCTCATACACCACCTTTGTTTACTTAACGCATCGAGATCGCACCGGGAAACGGCTAAAGATAGCACACGGCACGTTAGGGTTGGTTGTGTATTCGAAATATGAAATGTATTGACGGCTTATCTTCGAAAGTTTGGTGTGTGGTCTGTAGCTAAGAATAGTTAGTGGCCAATCATTTTCTATCTGGAAGTGTTTTTAAAAGAGTATGATGTGTGTGTGGATTTTTTATGGTTTTATGGCATTGCAAGTCCGTTTTTATGTAGCTATGTATTTGGTACAACTAGTCTAAGACCCGCCGGTGTGTTCTAAAAATTGCATCGTGATAACATATGTGAAGGGAACTGTCATTCCGCCTGATGCTAGAAATTCAAAGTTAATTTCTAGCTCACTTCCCCTAAAAATCGAATTATGTCATTGTATCCCTGGACTTGTTTTACTGAATAAAGTAGCCGCCAGAAAACCTTGCAGCAAAACTCACTGATACGACTTGTACCAAAAGGTCCCAAAAGGAAACTAAGGAAAGGAACGTAATCGATAGAGATCGCTCGTCATACAAAACTGTCGCTAATACTATTTCGTTCGATCTCGTAATACCACACCACCTGACCCAGCGCAATATAGGGCACTTTATTCGTTGTTTTACATCTATGACGTTGACTTTGACAGTCAGATCGGCTTCAACAACATCCTGCCACTACAGTTTTGTCTACCCACTTTCAGTTGACATTGTAATTTATATTGTCTTCTTATCGATACTGATAACGATATAAAAAGAAAGGTCACTTTCATTTAGTGATTAGACAAATGTATCAGTGTTTACAATCAAGATAAGATATTGTGAACTAAGATATTGCAGGTTTAGTTGTAGAGTGGTAGTTTTGGGAAACTCTCAAATTGTATCACAAAGTTTTCATTTTGACAGGTTATGTTGACGGACGTTAGTTATGTTTTAGTCCCATGTAATAAGGTACGAGCCTATTATCAACAGCAAATTCAAATCAAAATTTAGAGAGTATTTAAGCAACTGTTAGAAATATTTATTTAGTAATTATTCAAATAAGCGAATCATTTTAGAGGACAAGTAGAAGTATTAATCGACTCTTGTTCTTGACTGCACAACTTTCTTTTTCTGCATCACCGCATTAGACATAGTACTTTATTGTTTAACTGTCAATGAAAGCGATTGCGAGGGACTTGATCACATCACCAAATTATAGCCAAAACCCAACTGGTGTCATAAGTCCACTTCAAGATGCCTTAAAAGCCTCCGTTTATCGAAATTAGGATACCGAAGCGCGTACCAGATTTTTTTAAATGTTTTTTTTTATTCAAAGTCTTGTGACTTCTACCAACCGGCATTGAGCCTGCATAGTAACTAAGCCCACTCCTTCTCGAAGATAGGATACTCGTGTTCCAGCAATGGGGGCATTATAGGCACATTATGTTTTATTTTTGTGAACAGGAAAAAGCAAAATCATCAAAAATTACCCGACTGCAATTATTGACACCGATTTACGTCTAACTATTGTTCATATTGTTCATCTAACAATGTATAAGGTATAGGAATATCCCAAAAACGATAAACTCCGACTTCACTAGGTAAATAACCTACCATTTTTGGGTTAGTTGCGCATTATACATATTTATAGTTTCCTTTTTTTGTAACTACTGCCATAACCAACTAACTTGAGGAATCGCCCAAGGTTATTTGTGTGTGTAAACTGGCCGAAATGAACAAAAAAAAAAATGGAAAAATCAAGAGGTCAGCCTCTTGATTTTTCCATAGGTTTCCAATTTCAACCAACAGAGCCTTGTTGCCCTGTAGCTGACAT
The DNA here is from genome assembly GCA_932294355.1 of Aporophyla lueneburgensis. Lineage (NCBI taxonomy): Eukaryota > Metazoa > Arthropoda > Insecta > Lepidoptera > Noctuidae > Aporophyla > Aporophyla lueneburgensis. Next base: position 29,526,017 of record OW028737.1, on the reverse strand, counting down.
TGACATACGTCAAATAAAATTTTGACGTTTATCAATTTCAACACTGGCAACCCTACAAGATGTGCCCGTGTCACTCCGGAGGTGAAATTAACGTTATCATTAAAAATCTAACGTACCGACACTGCTATTTTGAGATGCTATGTAATGTCAAGAGTCTGTAGAAGCACATGCTTGAATAATTATTTAATGTTGAATGCAGCTGCTACTAATTCTTTACTGCGAAAAAGATTGCTCCGTACTCCGAACATTTTGGCATATGTGAGTCATTTATTTCCAGCAATCCTGGAGGAAACGGCAATTGTTTTATCAAGTGGCAATGTATTTTATAATTGTAATATGTATCGTGGTGGGGTGACAAATTTATCAAACGAGGTTTTCAGTACTATTGGATCTTGGTGTCAAAGGACCTTCATTTGCAGTCCTGCTTTGAGTCGTACTGCATTTATCATAACACACTATCAATCACGATCTGAATCATTTTGAAGGACTTTGCGTATTCATTGCTTTTTATGTTCGAACTTTGTGTCTACTCAACAACGTAATAACGCAATGAATGATGTTGAACTGTCAAAATGAAAACCACTGCTACTTATAGTTTATTAAGCAATTAGGGTTCTGGTATAGGGATACGCAATGATTTTGATATGCTTCTTAGTTTTATAAAATCTAAACGAAGACGCATGTGTTGGAGTCGATTGCGGACTCCCGGCCACCGTAGGCGCGAGCTTGCGGGTGGCGAGCAATGGGTAGCTCGCCGCCCGGTAAGGACCAGGCTCGGGTCGACGCACGGCGCGCAGTGTTCCACGCGCGCCTCAAAGAGATGTCAGCAGCAGTGTAGGGGTCTACTAGGACCGATGCCTGCCGGGGTCGCGTGATTGTTCGAAAGAGATACCGTGACCCTGGCACATGGGCAACTGATGGAACACGGATGGGTTTTAGTCAAAGTAAAAGTAAAAGTCTGACACGCCCTCCCGCCCCGCCCAGAGCGGGAGAAGTCATTTGATGATTTCCCATCCTGAAAAAAAAAAAAAAAAAAAAAAAAGACGCATGTGTTTCTGTAATAACGATGCTATTGAAGATGGCTTCAATGCCATCTCTTCATGTTTGATTTAAATCGCACAATACATCACTCGATACCTTATTTTCCTTATACAATCTATATCATGAGCAAAAAACTCACACCATTCCTTAATAATGCAAAAAAAAACTCTCGTTTTCGCATTGTAACGTTACCTCAAAATTTGAACAAACATAGCAACAATAAGTTCGCTCAAATGACAAGGTTTATTAAAACCCGGGCCTTTGTGTCGTTCGGCAAATACTCGAATTACTTAGCGATGAGGTAATAAACGCTGTTGAAGTCCATTCATCACCTTTCGTATGCGGACCGTGGATTATGGCGATCCTTCCTGTAGGGATGGGACAAGGAAATGTTACTAAACTTACAACTCGACTAAATCTTTTACCATCCGTTTGTTACTTTGTTCGTAGACATGCGGTTTTAGCAATAACTTTTGAATAGGAAGATAGAAAGTCAATTATCATTTGAATGTAAAAAAAAAACACGTATACTTTGTAGGCAGCACTGATAAGTTACTTTTCTTCAAGTTCTACAGGCTTTCATCTGGCCAAAAAGAATAGTAATTTTATTTTATTAAAGCACTACGCTTTGGAATAGGCATCTAGGTTCATCTGACTGACTCCTTGACAATTCCTAAAGCGCCTGTAAATAGTTGAATTGCAATAAATGCTTTGAGTTTCAAATAGTTCCTGTTGTGATAAAATTCGTTCCAAGAACACCACTATCTTCCTGTTTGAACAAATATTTTGTAGCTTCTCGCCTTGCTTGTCATTCCTTTGTCGCCGAAAAACTGTAAATAAAAAAAAAGGTTGTGCATTCCCGAACTTCAAAGTTAGCCCCATTGGAAGTTTTGCTCTGATTTAAAGATAAGGATTAGTCGAAATACCGTGTTATGTTTTGCAATAAAACGGTGGTGTACAGTAACCGACAGCAGTGCTCACGAATTGTAAATGAAGATGTTTTATTCATTTTATCTGTTCCGCAGTCTCGCTAAACGAGGGAACGCATAAAGTAATTGAGCGTTGTGTTTTAGGTCGTAGGTACTTACTATAGGTACGTTTATTTTAGCTAACATTCTCGATAAATTAATTAAGAATTCTACGGTTTCATTGTGAGTCAAGGATTCAAGGATAACATTTAATAAATCTACCTAACGTTTTCACAACTATGTTGTAGTTGGCTTCCAGTCAAATTGGATGCCGCTAAATTTTACATGGATCGACTGACTCCCACAACGGATTAACTGGGTAACACAACATCCCTTGGTGAGACTGGTTGTCAGACTTTTTGAGCTTCTGACTATCCGTAATGACTGTCAAAGATCTACACATGACAGCCGGGACAAACGGTTTTCCGGGACGCGGAAGGATCTCGATATGTACCTAATGGAACCCCGTGAACCTACAGTCCTAAACGATACCGTAACCGAACTTTCATCGACCCTTGCGCCTTTTATTATTTAGGATCTATCTGACAGATATGAATAATAAACTTAACGTAAGAAATAACCTGCACGATATCTAAAAGTATCAATCGGAGTTGTTGTCTCAAATATTATGAATCATCGAATTCCCACTTAATCAACGAGTATCAATTACTTGTTTAATTATCAGCCACGCCTACGTATCAAGATTACAACATCGTTCTACATTAATTCGAATTAATTCAAATTTTATAGCTCAATAAAATATTGAGCTCATCTTAAAATCCGCTTACACAGACATTTATTGTTATCAAGTAATATCAAGCTAAGTGGTAGGTAGTATCAGAATAATAATTGTAGGCAAATCGTGAGGCTTTGTATGAGGCGGAATTTCTTGATTATACATAGAAAATTAGATTTTCTTTGTATTTTTATTTTTATATGGATTCTTTTAATTATACCTACTTCAAAACTTTGCTGTTTTTTTTTTTAAATTGATCTATTCTATAAAATCTAGTCGTAAAACCTGAGTGAAGTGTGCTAGAGACTGAGACACTACTTACAGCTCACTTATTTAAAGGCGAGGTTTTATGTGTGAATAATTAAAAGAATCCATATCTTTATCTTCTTTACATAGTAGAAAACAAAGTTGCTTCCCGAATCTGTGCGCTTAGATTTTTTAAACTACTCGACGGATATAAATGCGGTTTTCATCAATAGACAGAGTGTTCAAGAGGAAGGTTTAGTATGATACGCGCGAAGCCGCTGGCAATACCTAGTAAAAAATATAAAGAAAATCTAATTTTCTACGTATAACCCAAAAAACAAGAAAAAGCCGCCTCATATCTATATACTCACGACTTACAATTATTATTAGAGAATAAACCGGCTGTACTCAACCGTACAATATTGTCTATGCCCCGATACTTCAAACCATCTAAAGAGTGTTCTTCACTTGTCACAATTTTCCGCTCCGTCGCACAATGTTTTATTGAGTCGTCAATCCATTTTATAATACAAGTTAATACCCACAGTGCCCTTAATCCGTAGGGCCCTCGACCTACAATAGTTAAGTGATTTCATGTCTTTACGAGCGTAAGATTATATCAACAATGTGTACTTACGAAAGAATCTTTTCTTTATTTTCAGGTAAAAACATCGCGAGTTGTTTATGGAGCGTTTAGGCTGAATGTGCTGTGCCAGGTGGTAAGGTAATCTTGGGATGAAAAAAAAAACATCTGGGATAATAGTTGCGTTTCATTTTCGCTGTTCTTTTAGGTAATTTATTTGACGATCTCTGTAAAAAGAAACAAAAGGTAGATTCTGATGAAAATGTTTGTGAAATCTTTAGTTGAAACTGAAATAGATAGGTGGTTTCAAACCCTACATAAAAGTAGTCTTTATTTATCTATTAAATTAGGAGCCGCAATGAAAATTATACATGTTGTTTGTTAAAAGAGGTGATTTAGCCTATTTAACGATGATCGGTTTAAACTAGTTCACATTTAGAATAAGATCTTTTTGCTAACTTGTGTTTGCTTTACTGTTTATAAAAAAACTTCGCCAAAAAAAAAGAAAGACGTTTAAAAATCGAATGAATTAATCGTGACAGGTCTCTTCTCTATACGGCCTAATCCACCACGCGGGTCCAAAACGAGTTGCGAAGCGTCCAGCAGCAGACTCTTAAGTCACCAATTTCTTTGAAAAGGAATCCTACTTCAGATCTGGACTGGCGTGACTCACATAATACCTACCTCCTTATTTTACGTAATCTGCAAAACCCACAATTCGCAAAGGTTTCCGGCCTCATCATAAAACGAGAAACTGTCATCAAGTTCTTCACTTAACCTTAATCCGTAAGAAACGGTGTGAAGTGTGAAGCCCACACGTGTCGGCGGAGGAGTGAGGAGTAATGTTAACGTGTGTAATGGCTCGCAAACCATGATGGATGGCGCCAACTGTTACGACTACCAACTACCCACATATAGTATAGTGTGTCGAGTGTTCTTAGCATTCTGTTGCTTATCATTCTGTTAGTGGATAATGGATCATATTCACAATGGCGAACATTTAATTCCGTTGGTAGATTAAGAACGAATAATTTAGCCTATAATTTTCCCACTGCTGGGACATAGGTCTCTTCTCTGTGAGAGGGACTGTGTCAAACCCACCACGCTGATATCGTACGGGTTGGTGAAAATCATATGTCGATATCTAATTTTTGGTTCTAGGACATGTTGGTTTCCTCACACTGTTTTCCTTTACCGTTTCAAAGCAGTGATGACGAAATAAACTATACAAAGTAAAGTGCCTCTATGGGTTCGTTTGCCGCCGTTGCCACTAGGCCAACACTGCTCTCATTCTCATACATATTACAATTTTATGTTTCCCGAGACTAAATAACATAAGAATGGTAGTTTGTAATAGACGTGTATTCCGGAACATTCGCACATTTCAGACTTCAAGGCAAGTAGGGGCGAAACTTGTGCCATTCATCGATCTCAATTCCGAAGTTAGGCGTGAACTAGGTTCTATGCATATTATGTATTCTGTGCTTCCACTGCAGTGAGCAATATAATTTGGCCAGTGGCTAACTGAATCAGGCACTTAATTAAGTAATAAATGTAGGGTCCGAATTTTGGCTCCTATGAGTGGTAGTGACTCATTTTCGGGGTAAAATGGTTCAGGTTACCATTTATAGGTATTTATTCGATTCGGGCAATTCTTTTCTGATGGAATTAGCAATTTCTCTTGGGCACAACAAGTGTCGAGTAAAGGTTTGGATTTCATCTTCCTTCATAATAACCGCATCTTCTGCATGTGCTTATTTTAGCGGGCGTTGGTATATAAGATGTTACATTTTGCCTGGATCTAGTTACTGCGTAAATAAAACGATATACCTATTACATTAAAACCAAATTTTACCGACATGGATGTCCGCAAAGTATGAAAATTTGCCATCGCAACCAGCTTCGGCCCGAAATACCTAAACATACGCCATTTTGCCAAACCAATCTAAATATTATGTAACATTATTCACTTTCTGAGATATTCACGTCCACGGTTAACAGATAATAATATAATATTTTCCTTGGCCGCTGTAGCCGTCTGCTTACAACACTCGAAAACAAACGCAGGGGCCCTAAAGTAAACATGACGTGGTAATGGACATGTTCCAACTATTTGGGCTCGAGGAAGGAGCTTTTGTACTTATAGGAGGCACTCGGTACTCTTCGGAAGCCAGTGAAGTTGGGTTGCTGAAATTAAAACGGTAGCAAACGCCGATAATGGAAAAGTTTCGAGCGAAATTTTCTGCCGAAGAATATTCATTCCGCTTGGAAAAATATTAATATTATGAAGAGTTAGATCATTATTAATTTTAAAAAATATTTAAAAGTGTTCTTTTATTTTTTATTTTTGCCGGAGTATACACATTCAGATATTTTTCAGTTTCAAAAATAGAACACCTTTTCGCGCCATATGCTTTCCCTCACTATCCAGTTTCCTTCAACAAATATTATGAAATGTCCTACATTATAAAGCTTTCTACGTGGCCGACCTATATACCTTTGTGGTCCAGGTCGGACAATGGCTGCAGGAGTGCCTCTTCACCCAGATAGACGAGATAGCATCGACCTCTCTCTACCTGACTACGATAGTACGGAGAGTTTGCGTAGATTGCACGTAGTTTGTAGTACCTACTAAGTCTGGGAAATAAAATGGCGTATGTATTTTCTACTTGTAATTTGTTGCAGTATAGGGAAATTCATTTGACATAGGTACTTTGTACAAAACTATGTGGCAAAATCTATGGAAGCTAAAGAAGAAAACTGCTCTAAATAAAGAGACCTCATAATTGAAAGGTTCTAATGTTTAATTAAAAGAGCAGTATATTATAAATTTACGATGAACTAAGTAATATTGAACTTAACTGTAGCACAATCTTCGTAAATTCATTAATACCTCTTAGCACCCATCGCGTCTCAGAAGAAAAATAAACCTGCTCCCCTTTATTTACAAAACAAGGATTTAATTTAGATCACGTTTAAATCACCAAGCCAGATTTTTTATTAAGAACATAATATGTATAAAAAGTTCATAATACAAAACTGACAACAGTGAAAACCTCGTCCGATGCTAAGTTGTCATTTTTGAATTAAGAACATTAACAACATCGAAAGAATGGTTAAACAAAAACTGGCTCAGAAGGCTGTTGTCTATGTTCTTCTTCCAATCGAAGAGTTGTTCGCAAAAGGAGTTTTCATACTAAATATCCGGTTTTACCAAGCTCAAAGCTGCTGTATGCGTGCGCTAGTGCACCTACGTAGAATATTGCATGAAATTGAGTTATTAAGTCTGAGACCCCTTCGGCGTCGGATCGATCATCATTTCGCGCTTTAGATGAGCAAGTGCATATTAATGAGTTCTTATCGCTACACAACATAGTAAGTTGATCACTATAATCGGCATACTTACTAATTAATTAGTTAAACACGTTCTTAGAGTGTATAATTATGATTAAGGTTTGTGGCTACATATTGCACACTTGTTTGACTAATGGGTTTGCTAGTCCTCGAAATCGCCTCTATATTTCTTCATACTTCCTTCTTAATGTCTAATAGTTTTGCTTCACTTCATTGATTTTATTGGAAGTATCGCAAAAATGTATACATATTTTCATTCATCCTCTTATAGGTTGTGGTATCTTAGAACTCTTAATAAAAACTGTGTTTTGAAATACCCGAATTGGCTTTCGGCATCAGATGCTGCATCTACATACTCATATCCAGTTAGTTCTTTGATGGTCTTAGATTAGTTCTTTCTAGTTTATCTTTTAAAACATAATTTCCTTTAGTATATATTACTGTTATACACACTCTCAAAATAAGCAGCAAAATGAGATTGTTTTTCTTTGACTCCAACATCAGAAGACAGCGCTCATATTAAGATTTCTCTTACCGTGTGTTCAATCTGGATATTTTATTTTTCAAACATAATATAGTTTATATTAAAAGTTCAATGAGTTCATTTAGAATAGCTGTATTATCTAGAAGTAAGAATAACACATCTAATATCTGACTGACAGCAGATGCAAAGTGTTGGAAACCAGACAGACTTCAAAATCTGAAAGAAATTTATATTTTATAGTTTCGTTACTATGGAAAATCTGGAGGAGGTATAAAATTAGATAACACGCTATGTTGAATGTTTGTGAAAAAGATTGGAGTTGGCAGATTGCAACAGCTTTCAAATGCATTTATATTTCTTTTTCCTTATTCTAGCTTCATAAATACGTCTTGCTGATCGATCTTCTTAGTCTTGATTAACATAAACATTTGATATTCTGTGTGTCACTTAAGAAAAACTTTAAATCTGTTGTTGTGTCTGTTCATCTATGTAGCTAGTTATGTGCTCCCAGATTCTTATTTGTCTCCCTGTTCTTTAGACAAGAATGACTATATATTTTCTAATCTTTTCCCTAAAGCATTGTTAACCTATTACCTTTCATTCCATTCACAATGTCGTTGATATTCCAGAAACGTTCAACTCGATTTCAAATACCGAACGTCGAACTTCCTATGAACTATTCCAATTCGCATGTTCGGAATGTTGGAGCAAACATCTGACAGTCAATGGTATTGACATAAGATCAATGACTTCCAAACAGACATTTTGAATAATTATTATATTTGTAAGTTTGTCGACTTTAAGTAAACGTTTATTGCAGGGTATTTGTCCTGTATATTCTGTTATTTATCGTTAAGAGATGCGTAAACTTCAAAGATGGGGACTGCTAAGTTTATAAATAAATTCTATTGTATTTTTGACATTTATTGCCTGTGTTGAGCTTAGTCTTGGAGTATTGTACAATTAGCGTTAAAGTCTCTCAACGAGTTATGGACATGGTTGAAGTATCTTTAAAAGACTATTGTCTTTCTTGCGACTGAGATATAACTCATGGCGACAAACGGAACGTATGGAAGACATTTTCCAATCATCATCATCATTTCAGCCGTAAGACGTCCAATGCTGGACTTAGGCCTCCCCCAATTCGGGGGGCTTTGCCATAATCGCCACGCTTGGCAGGCGGGTTGGCGATCGCAGTTTGGTGGTATAATGCATGGAGAACGCTGCTGCCCATTCTCTAGTAAATCCTTTAGTCGCCTTTTACGACACCCACGGGAAGAAATGGGGTGGTGTTATTCTTTACGTCCGGTACCACACGGTACATTTATCAAATAAACAACAATTTTCCAATCATTAACTTTATTTATTTTAACCTCTTCGAAATTCAACTCTACGCGGCAAAATTAACACCTGTCAAACTCAAACTTTTTCATTCACAGATTAACAAGAGAATTTATCTATGTTAAGTGCAGTTTCGACTTATCGCCCAGTTTAGAGGCAATGTGTGACTATGTCTGAAAGGACATTTTGTTACACATTTAGCCACGATAACGAGCTCGTCAAAAGACATATCCCTTTTCTGAGTAACGTGTTCGTGAGTTAGAAGTTAAAATGACGTCTAATGACCTCGTAACCGTTATGATTAACTCGTAAATTAAATGCGACGACTGTCTGACGTTTGTCTATGTCTATGCTTTGTGATAAGTCTGGCTTTGTTTGGGAGCTTAAGGTGCGTTTGATGAATGTTTTTAATAGACTTTTCATAATTATTGCTTTTTTTTAGATTTTTTTGTTTAGTGATCGCTAAGGACACTGTCTGACCGACAAAGTGTTATTGGGATATTCCATCCAGAATTTCTCACAGTATTGTTCGGGTTCGATTATTAACCAGAAGTAGTGGTAATTAATTTACTCTTTCAAAATTAATTCTTACTTCGCTTAGATCTTAATCTCAAGTCTCACGCTGTTATGTTTATTGTTGTTTATTTGTGTGTTGTATGACATTTATTCAACATTTAATTCAATGGAAGGTCGACAATAGTTATAACTCTGTTTACGGCCGGATGCGGGCACACACAACTATTTATTACCATATGAATAGCATAACGAACTTCAGATATAATTAACACCTTTTAGTCATGCAAATTCTGCTTTCGTTTTAATATTATTGAAGTAGTTTTTATTTTTTATGATTAATCTAAATAATAATTGGTGATTAGGGCCTAGTTTATTTTATAAAAAAAATTCTAATCTTTTAACTAGTGTAAATTAATGGCATAGAACAGTTAGGTAATAATAAACAATTTGTAGTAATAAATAGTATTTTTTTTGCGTATTTTTACTCTTAATTACAAATTACCCTTAGAATATTTAATTAAAAATATCTTATCATACTTTCATTAGTAAAAAAAATAATATCATCAAAAACTACGATAAGCCTACCTAAAATACCTACTTAAAAAACAAATAATTATTTTTAATGATCAAAAACTAGTATAGCTATTTTTTTTCGATAACATTTAATTAACAACTACGAGTATGTTGTCGTATAATGAATTTGCATTATTAATTATATTCTTTACTCTTTCGTGTCTAAAATGTATCTAGGTCTCACCATCTGCTTTCAAGTTTGTTAGCGCAAAAACATTGAAGTTCAAGCAAGGCGTGCGTCGTAATTTAAGTTTGCAATAATGCATCAAGTAATGACGGGTTGCCAGCCACTTTACGACCGCCATGTAACCATTTTCCTTCGGACAACATTTAATACGCGCGCGCGGGAAAATAAGCCTCTGATTTAAAAACCTTTCCATTTATTTTTACAAAAAAGAAAATGGCAATACCGTCTTTATTTTGTCGTTGTTCTGTATTTTATTTCACACAACTAATGATTCGAAATTTAATTTACGCGGCCTGTCAAAATACTTGACTGTTATTTTATTTCCCATTGTCTATGCCTATTTTTATAGCCTCGGAATTGTGCTTTTTAATTAATTTTTGCTACAATTGTAGGCTAATGTAGGTACGTATTCCCCTAGCTAGCGCATAATGTTTTCAAGCATAAAATGTAAATTATGGCTCGGCTTTTGCATTTCTGCGTCGGCCAACAGTAGTTGTAGAACAATGGATAATAAAATGTATTTTATATCTACTATGCTAGTAAGTCTAGTAACGTAGAGGGGTCCGCAACTTTTAAATTAGGATTCAGTGAATTCACATTTCAGCTTTGGAAATCGTGGTTTTAGAAAGACAAAAGAATAGCATAAGATCGCTTTAACTGTATCAATAAATGAAAATAATTTGTACTGCATTCGGTAATCCTAATCTGTTGCCCTGTTTTTGAAGTAAAAACTTCTTTAAGCACACTGCACTTATTCTGTAGTGAACGAAACTGGGGTTCTACGGTTCTACTCTCTATGTCCGGCAATGAAGATACGGGCGCGCCCGAAAGTAGTTGATTCGTTGAAACAAGCGTCAATTCAATTGTTTGGAGGAACAAAAATACATCCGCCGTAGAGGCAACTGTCACATTATATTGTAATTCTTTCTTAGTTCGGAAACCGAACTAATCTTATATTCGTAGGTGATACGAAGTAATCTTATAGGAAATGCCATGCCCGTGACTTCGGCCTCAACTACGGACTTCGTGCCTAGGAAGTAGACCCTCTGAACCGTCACCTGGGTCGGTAACGCTGAATCGGGTAAACTCGGTGCCAGTCGGTCGATGTCGCTGAATCACGTATACTCGGCTCCAGTTGTACCTACCTACTTTAGTTTTCACTTGGACTATCGTGTGGTCTTATGCACACACTCATTTTTGGTCTTGTTGATTTTCAGTCTTATTTCATGCAACAATAGGCGTATTTGACATAGGTAGAGATGGTTTATTACCCAGAAACGGACATAGACCGAAAGGCTTTTCCGATATTTTTAAATCAGAATAACCTTTTGGTCCATCCACAGCATGGCAGCTGGACCAGGGATAAAATCTAATTACTTCGTAATAATTATAAATAATAATCATTCTCCTTCAAATAATTTACACCTCTAAAACATTACGGAATCCTGTAAGCAGGTAACCACCCTCACTTGCAGCGAACACCTATAAGAAAGCGCATACATTTTTGCGTCTTTATGAATAATAATTTGCAGACATGCACTAACATTATACTGACGTCGACTGACACCAAACAATACCCTATTCGCATTTTTACAAAAGTGTAAAAATATGCACATGTCAAGTGAATTTTAAAAAGGAATCTTCGAATAAATCATTGCGCTGTGTTGGGTGCAGTCCAACCACGGAGAGCAGAAACGTCAAATCTGCGTTGATCGATGGATAGTTTTGTCTGTACTAATGGTGACTATTATTACCAGGCTTGTCGTAAAACTGGCTTTCCCTGTAATTATTATAGCTAAGATTTTTATTATTATTTATTCATACTTATATCATACAAGAAAAGGTCCACACTGACAAAAAACAAAAATACTTAAAAAGTGTTTGCAACAATATATCTTATAATCTATGTTAACAGTTATATATTATGACAATGTTGTTTTGATGAGATGCCCCATTATGTGGCTCTCATCAGGCGTGTCAGCTATCACCTTCAGGAGGCTGTTGCCACTGCCACGTAATCTGGCGAGCAGAGACGCAATTTTCTACCGTACGACAGCTGAGAAGCTGTCGACTTGGATATGGATTATGTTTGATACTTGTTATTTATTAGATTTAAAATATTAATTTAATACAGATGGGTGAAATCTATTCATCTAAAAGGTAAGGAGGTCTAAAGATCAATATGCTTAGAACAACTATCCATAATAGATGCAGGAGAATCGAATAAAATTGATTTTAAAATTGACTTAATTCTAACTTATAATAGTTTTTTTTATAGCAAAAATTAGGTCCTTGATCAACATTATGCCCATGTCGTAACATAACGTTTAAGTTTGCTATTCAAAGCAGACTGTGTGACGTAAATATTATCAAATATTACGAAATTATGTTATGCTTGATTGAGAATTATAGCTAATGACAAAAATCTGAAGGATGCCTAAATGTCACACATGACTGGAATATTCATTGGTAGGTAAATATTTATGTATGATGCAAAATGGAAATGCGTTCTTTTTGCAAAGAGGTTATATATAACAGGTTTTGTTAGAGGGACATTTCAAGATGTATATTGATATCTATACTAATATTATAAAGCTGAAGATTTTGTTTGTTTGTTTGATTGAACGCGCTAATCTCAGGAACTACTGGTCCGAATTGAAATTTCTTTTTGTGTTGGGTATTTATCGAGGAAGGCTATAGGCTATATAACATCACGCTACAGCAAAGAGGAGCGGAGCAGTAATAAAAAATGTTGCAAAAACGGGGAAAATCGCACGGGTAGGCGATTCGACGCGACGGGAAGGGTCGGGGGTACAAGAAATTTAACGCGGACGAAGTCGCGGGCAGAAGCTAGTGTAATTATATGTAAACTGTAGGTATAGCGATGTATAAGAAACTAACAGACAAATGTGTGCAAGAAATTAATTTGTAGTTGCAGCAGATTTTGGTTATTAGAACAATTATACTGAACTTTATACCTTTGACAAATGTCAGACCTTCACATAAATGTTTAGGCATATAAGCATAATCAGCCTTTAACGTTCGCACTGCTTGGACACTGGCCTCCTTTCTGTAAAATGGAGTGGGCCGTGATGCACGACGCGGGCCCAGTGCGGGTTGGTAGATGTCACATGTCTTCGATATTTTGGGTCTAGAACATGCGCGGTTTTCTCACAATGTTTTTCTTCACCGTTTTTGACAGCAGTGGTGATGATATAATTTATACAAAGTAAAGCATCAGTCTTTGTTCGAACCTATGACCTACAACGCGTAAGTTGCAGCCGATACCACTGTACCAGCAGTGCTATCATCGGGATTGACCCTATCCACAGCTTGCATCACGTATTTTTAATGTTAAACACTGCAGTTATTAAGCAACAGATTGACACAATACCTAGGAATTGATTGTATCAAAAGTAAAATATACCGAGCGAACTCAAACCAAATTGTATCTAGAATGCGGAAGCGAACTCAACAACAAGTAAGTAATTTGACAATATAATTGTACAAAGGCAATAACATGAAATTTATTGATCGAGCCAATAAAACAATTCAATTTGCTTGTAATGTGAACTGGCAACATTCCGTCTCGTTAATATTCCCGATCCGTCCGACGACCGATAACAATCTCGGGTGCTCCCAAATTTTACGACAATTTTATTATTTCACAAGCGGCTCTTACAAAGTGACTCCGAAAATATAAACATTTTTTAAACATGTGGCGACAGAACGACCAAAAAGGCTGAATACATATTTTTTTTTTTCAAATATGGCAACTGCGGTTCTAGATAACACCCTTTACCACGAAACGATTATTGTGAAAATAAACACATTCGGTTACCGAATACGATCGTAAAAATTCAATTTTTATTTCTTAGTATGTACTTAATTAATGTATTGATTATAATATAGAATATATAATTAGGATACCTAAAATGAAACATTGAAGTTGTTTGTTTGCTACTCATAATTAGTACATACATAAGTATTATTAATACTTCGCGTTTGTTTCTACTATTCTATTCCGCGTTTCTACAAATAAATGTTCCTCAACGAGTGAAAACCGTATCAAATTCACTTTCAATATCCGCGATTAAAACAAACGCTTTCATTTACCGGTACCATAAAGTTTTTATTATTACATCTTGTTTTAATTCTGGCAACATTTTCCAGCTAATCTTTGAGACAAGTTAATGCGACACTACATTCACGCGACGATACCTTTTACGTTGCGTGCCACAGTAATCGCAATTCGTACGAAGACATTGAAAAAACAAACAATTAATTTATAATCTTGTGCAGAGCAGCTGAAATGAAAAATGTTGCAATTAGTCGTGTTATGCCTTCTCTTATTACAAGCATAATAATTAGCGTTTATTGATCAGCTAACAGCTGTTTAATTTCCATTTAGTTGTCACTCATCAGAATATGGTTGACACACTTACGTCACATTTAATTTAAAAGTACATCAGCTCTTTCTTTTTTCTATATGACAACACAAAAAATATGGCGCAAGATAAATCCCACAGCTGAAAAAAAAACCGCAAAGCAAAAATAAGCAGACTTCTAAATAAAATGTCGGGCAGCGGTAGAGGGCACTCTTATCGCCTCCGCTAAGTGGGGTAATCATTTCATTTCATGCCACTCAGCTTCTCTAAGCGTTAATATTTTCGCAGCAACCCCTCAAACTGAGGGCTGCCACGTATTTTCAATTTAAATTTTATTTGAGGAAATCTTTTTGCATCCTTCATTTTTACTGACTATCGGGATCGGTCTCCTCAAAATATTTTTTATATTAAACCACGACATTTTCACGAGTAGTTGCATTTTTAATTTTAAAACATTCAGAAATTATGACAAACAATACATAATGTCGACGGTGTCCCTTACGACATTTGTGATTTACACCGTCGATATACGTACCTATAAATAAGGAGTTAGATAACAATAACATCCTTTATATTTTGATTAGAACTGAACTTAACGAAAACCTTTCTTCGGTTGGAAGCTGCGGTTTTCCTGAAGATAACTGAAATACACCTATTTCTGTTTTTTAGAACAGAAACTGCAGTAGCAAGTTTAACAGTAGCGGCAGAAGAAAGGTCACAATAAAAATAAAATTATCTGGAATATCTACTTCTGCAAACTAACATTAAACACTGCCAACCCTATTTAAACCAAGGCTGTACATACTAAAGTTTAATTGAACAGATCGCATTCAAAAGGAAAGCGTGCTTAGTTGAATAGCTTTCAAGCAAACAAGAACTCTTTGATTAAGCTCAATAATATTACATTTTAGATTCGATTGTGCCGATAACCCACAAAATTCTGAAACGGAAACTTGGATGTGCCTTTTTGCAAAATACTGTGGAATTAAATCCAGATGTGTTCTAATTATAAGTCAATGCAGTGGGGTCATCCATACATAAATTCATGCCTTCTTCCTATTGGGGGTAGGCAGAATCTACAGAACACCATCAGCTACGATCCTTAAATACTTAAAGTGGGACGTTTCTATTTGAAACTGAAGTACTTACTTACTTTAGGCATTGTGAAAGTATTGTCAATCAAAAAGCTGTCATATTCAAACAAAACCTAGAAGTAGTGAGAATAAAGAGACATTAAACATTAATTTGATAGTTCAGTCTGATCTCAGTCTCAGTCTGTCAAAAATACCTCGACATTCCGTACATTTTTGACAAGTTTTTGACATTTGATTGTCGCCGAATAGATTTTGACCGTTTTGATTATGAGAATTGGCCTTCAGATCTGCACCGGACATGATGAAGCTCAAATGGCCTAAACCCACTCAACTTGAGCTACACCAAAGAACAATGAAATAGGTACATAGTTTTCTCATCCTAAAGTCCATCACAGACTCTATTGTTCATCGACTTTCCAACACCACTGTTTGCCATCTTCGGTCATCGCACTGTCGAGGTATCTATTATCTGTAATCGATAGTGACCCAAACCGACTATCTATAATGGAATGATATAATTTCCAAATAGGCACCTTGGACGCTGTTTATTTGTGAAAACTACATAATTAGAGACACGATGCCGGTCGACCACCTGCGTAGGGTATATTAGGTCGAAAATTACCCACAGAGCACGGACCGCGGAGCGGGGGGACACTTCGGCTGCTTAAAATCAAAACATAGTAACTCGTTCCAACAAAAATGTTCAGGAGAGCCAAAAAACTGGTCGGCTACTTTGATTCGTTCGCCCGAAGAAACCAGAAGAGATAGCGATTTGGATGTTTGGCGAAAAGTTGTGTTATATTGTTGACATTTTAGTTTGTTACACTTGCAATCATTTTTAGAGTATAGTTACACTTGAATCGCTCATACTTTATTTTTATTTGTGAATTTACCCAAATTTGAATGTAAAAACAATATCAAAACTTAGTAAGTCTGCTTACTAGGTTATTAATTTGATTTTCTATGGTAAACGTGAAGACTAAACAAATTTATTATACATTTTATTGTTTATAAGATTAAAAAAATATCCCAAAGTGCCTATGAATGCAGGTTTTGAATAAAAATCCTGTTGACTTATAAAAACATATTTACTAAACACTTCAAAGGACTCTTTTTAAACATGACTCACACTTTCAACAGTTAACCAAAACTAAAAAAAAAATAAACTTAAGCTAAAATCGTTCTTATTGATAATGAACTATTCGTTGTTATTGGTAACAATTTGACCATCAGTTTGCAAATCAATGGAGTTATCACTCGTGGGTAGATTCAGCCAAAACTCTCTTCTGTTCAATGGCATTAGGGGGACCAATTTTGAAACAATACCATCATTCTTCGATGATTTCACCCCTCGGGGGATAGTATTTGAAAGTGGAGGAATGGTGTTGACATTAAATTTTTGCATCAAGAAGTTCAGTTCTTGGTAAGACTCATCAAAATCTGTTTTATAGAACAGATTTCGTGATCCTTTGACAAACTTAGCTTCAACCACTGGGTTTAGCAAAAATGTGCTGAGAGCTGAATCGTCATTTGTGTTACATTTCATTTCATTTACAATCTTCGGAATTATCATCAAACAGCTGTAGGGCAGGTTTTTGTACTACCAAAGGTATATAATCGGGATCAGCTACGGAGTCGTCACTCAAGTAAGCAGTATCAAATCCAAGGTTACTATCAGAAACTATACTATCACAGATCGTTACATTTTCGGCTGATGACCCAGGGATAGGATTGTTGTAGTCGATAACAGTTTGGTCAGTATCTGATTTAGCTTCATCATTTGCTCTGAAAGCGGAAAAAAGAACAAAGCTGACACGCAACCAACACCGAAAACAAAAAGGCAAATAATAAGGCAGTAAGTATTAGTTAAATAGCTTGGGTAAAGTTTTGGTAAAGTCCCGTTCTGTTTTATAGGGCAAAAAGTAAAGAAGATTCAGGTATGTGGCGCTAGTAGTGCCCGCATTAGTTAAAATTATTATCTCTGTAAATACAATTCAATTTAAAAATCGGCCACAAATGGCACTTCGATAAAATGTTTCTAGTATCTTTTGATAGAGCATAGGTCGTGTTTTAATGAAAAGTGGCTACTTTTGTCATAAACATACCCTGTATGTTGCATTACTGTTTTAATTAAAAATCAGCCACAATGGGCATCTCAGTAATTTTTAATGTGATTACCGAGATGTCCATTGTGGATTAATAATTTATAACTAGTGCGGGTGCTATAGCGCCGCCTAAGGCCCCTTAACCCAGAACCACTACTTTTCGTCGATAATTAGCAAAACAAACCCTTAAAATAAGCAATATCGGCTTTTGCACATTCATTAAACGAAAGCCAGCATAACATATTAGTTTTGTTAGTTTCATTATGAAGATAATGCAGCGACAATTCTATTTTGAGGTTATGTCACGTTTCTTTTACATTTTCGTAACTATAATGAATAAGTTATTTCTTACCTGCATTCGTTTACGTTCTGCAAAGCACGCATTATACGCCTGGACCGATAAAATTGCTTGTAACTCATTTTATTATTTTTTAACACGGAGCGAAACACTTGTGCGCCGGTGACACTGGACTTACTAAACCGAAAATTTAATCTGTTTTACAATCGGCGCCAAATTCAAAACATAGCAAGTTGGTATTTCAAATTCATAACTTAGTACGTCGCTTGAGTTGCTAGGGTTTTAAATTTGTATTTTGATATACTAAGTTTCAAATTTGTACTTCAAGGAAATTTTCGTAATCATGCCAAATTGCTTAGACTTGCTAAATTATTTTTTTAAAGTTACATATGAAACTGGGTGTTTTAAGGTCCACATCATTTTGATACTGTCTAGTAAGTCGAAAAATGACAAAAACCGTTTTTTTTCCAAATCACCTGTTACTAGGTTTTGAATTTGGGCAGCCGACTTGAACAAATGTCAAATGACCACGCAGAGGTACCATTGGTACAACACTACGAGTTCGAAAGAGTTTGAACTCCGTAGAGTTTGTATTCGAAAGTATTTTTTTAAGGAGAAAGGTCGATGGTTCAATAACTTCTTGAATGTAAGGTCGTTCAATAAATGTATCGTATCAACGTGGAGGACACTATCAAAGCTTTTTTATTGAACTTTCTCCGCTAACCCACCCGCGTATTCTAGATAATAAGAATAAACAAAGACCGCCGATATTTTCATATCAAGTTAGGGTTTTCTAATCAAAAATTGAATAAAATAATGTACCTTATCTTCTAAGCATACTTTCTCATGTAATAAATATTAGTTGACACAATAATCAATCGGCCGCCATTGTTTGCATATCTCACGAGAGACGGATTAGAGCGATTACCGTGCGAGTTAAAATAGTACAAGCACATTTAGTGCGCTATCACCGTAGGTGTGAAAGAGAAAGGGCATATAGAAACTTGGTTGTAATTACATGGACCACCCGCGCGATCTCGCACCGACTATTACAGAATGCTTTTTGTAGGAAAATAATAATCGACACAATGAAGTCATCAGACGGACTCGAGTATTCGAGTTCGCCCCACTAATCGAGTGCGGTCTCATAGTGATGTTATTGTCCCTCCGGGCCTAGCCCATCTCTTTTCGGGCTCTGGTGCGTGGAACAGGGCAATAAAAGTTGAGGTAACGTAGTGTTACTTTGAATTAACGGTCAGTGTTGCCAGAGGTAATTCGTGAAATCGTGACACTAGACGATTGTACTGTTGGATTTATTTTGTTTAATTGTAAGTTTTTCTTCAGCTATTTACTTTTGTTTTTTGCGTGACAAGTACAAATCTAATGCACAATGCACACCTCGGAAACGCGGGTCTTTGGTGATATATTACTTACTAATTACTCTGATATATATCTATACAACTAAATAAAACTGAAGTGTCTGTTTGTAATTTCAAATTAACAGCTTCTCACTAAATGCATATATGAAAGTAATCTCTTCACCAACCTTGGTTGACTGGTGGAGAAGGCCTTAGACATTAAGTCCGCTTTTGTACCTTTTTTGTGTGCGAGAAGTTTAAATAAATAAAGTATATACGATACTTACATCAAAAAACATTTTGTTTAATTTTTGTCCGTCTCTTTGTTCCGCCTAATATCTGAAACGGCTGGACCGATTTTGACGGGACTTGCACTGGCAGATAGCTGTTGTTATTATAAGTATAGTAGCTTTGTCTGAGCACGTCCCTGTGTGATAATTTCGCAACATTATGTGGTCGAAGCCGCGGAAACAGCTAGTCTTGTATAAGTGTGATAGCTGTCCACAGTCTGCCCAACGGCTTTGTGTAATTTATTTACTTTAATAATTATCAGTAGGTATGAGGTTCTCATTAGTCATGCAGACAAATAAAGTGATCAGTATTTATTTTTAATTCGTATTATTTCGATTGAAAATAGGTACCTACTTATTAAAACATTCTTTTTATATAGATAATTTATAAATCATAATAATATTGTCGGCGTATTTTGTTGGAGTAGATACCTACTCATTTCAAATGTTATTATAATGTATTATTTTTATTGCCATTTGAGGCTTATTATGGTCATTTTATAAAAGTAATTATTTAATAAAATCAGGTTTAATATCATTCAATACGGTATTAGAAATTCTTTTCCGTCATTATTTTTGTTATTGCGGAACTTATAATCATTTTAAATGAAATGTCATAAATAATACATTAAAATATATTGGAATATTGAATTGAAATAACAAACAGTACCCTTAATTTAAATTGTCAATAATGTTGAACCACGTCATCCTACAACTGCTCATAATAAATAAAAATCTTAAAACAAACGCCGCTTTAATTAAAACCTCTTTTAGAAAAACTCTAATAAAATAACAATTCGAAAACCGAATCCCACTCCAATAAAAACTGTACCACGCACTAATCGATAATGAGTGCTGGCCAGTTACAATCGAA
Organism: Aporophyla lueneburgensis; assembly: GCA_932294355.1. Classification (NCBI taxonomy): domain Eukaryota; kingdom Metazoa; phylum Arthropoda; class Insecta; order Lepidoptera; family Noctuidae; genus Aporophyla; species Aporophyla lueneburgensis. The sequence goes on along the minus strand of OW028737.1, from coordinate 29,505,581 downwards.
TCTATTAAGGGCCCGGCGACGGTCAATCTGTCCATACAAACGTAATACCAAAATCATTTGCAATTTGAGCATATTTCCACCATTTTAAGATGATATTCGGCTTTAGACAGTATTTATCTAGGTTATGGTGACGTTTTTTTTTAAAAAAACTGAGCTAAAATGCAGTTTGAGCGAATTGCATTTCGCACATTTTTACAACGTGAATGACATGTTTTCTTTTTGTTTTTTCTCCTTTAAAAACAACAAAACCTGTAATAATGTTTTATCCATAACACAGCTTATATTATCAAGATACAAAATAATGAAAACCAATTTAAAAATCATTAAGTTTTCATTCATCATTTTTGGTATTACGGAACACAGCCAAATTATCATAAATTTTCACTAGCGAGTAGTGCTATCGCGTCTCACAAAAATATCAATGTGTGCACGGTCGTACGGCTGGCAGTAGTGTGTTGTGTAGGTACCGCTCGGACATGTATTCACACTAGCGCAACATGCATTTTGGCCGTACTTTAATTTGTTTATTCAATTGTATTGTGATATTTCTGACATTATTATTGACCTATGCTATGGAACTTGGATTTTGATTTTTCTTCTGATTTGGTATCGAGTACAGAGACTGAATGACTGATCAGAATGTAGAGCATTCTGACGATTCTTTTTTTTTGTTGGATGGGAAATCATCAAATGACTTCTCCCGTTCTGGGCGGAGCGGGAGGGCGTGTCAGACTTTTACTGACTAAAACCCACCCATATTCCATCAGTTGCCCATATGCCAGGGCCACGGTAACTCTTTCGAACGAATCTCGCGACCCTGGCAGGAACTTTGCTTTGTATACGGACCTGGATTTATTATTTACGATTCGGTTTGCTCCGAACGTTGGGATGTGTCTCACAGTAAGTACCTATTAGCCAATGATATATTATAATAAGTTACCTGTCTAATATTTTCTTGGCTACTAATTGTTTACTTACATATTTTTAAACTCTGCCCAATGAAATAAAGATAATTTTTTTTCGTGGTTCGAGTTTAATAGTGGTAAGTACCTAACTAAGTATATTTTGTATAAGTTAGTATTTACCTACCTATCTAGGTATAGGTTAATTATGTTATGACTACGTTAATGTAATACGTAAATTGCCACCTGTTGGTCTAGTGGTTAGTGACCCTGACTGCTATGCCGGAGGTCGTGGGTTCGATTCCCACCCAGGACAAATGTTTGTGTGATGAGCACGATCATTTGTTCTGTGTCTGGGTGTAATTTATCTATAATATGTATGTATTTAGAAATATATAAGTATGTTTATCAGTTGTCTAGTACCCATAACACAAGCTCTGCTTAGCTTGGGACTAGATGGCGTTGTGTGATAGTTGTGGAATATCATTATATTATATTATATTATTATTATATGTTATGACTTACACGTCCCCATGGACGTAATAAAATCGCGGCTGGTTATTTTCGTGCACTGGGTCTTCAAGATACTGCTCAGCGCCAAGAGCTGAAAATCCAACTGTGCTTTGACGTGCTGAGACTCACCCGCGCTGCACTGTGTTGTATCCTCAATGCTCGGTTCAACACCGACAGTTGAAAATGCGATCTTATTACGTCCGTGGGAACGTGAGCTTCACCATAATTAACGTAGTTTTAATTTCTGGGATAAATAATTGCCAGTATAGAAAATAACAGAAATCGATTCTGTAAACGATTCTGAACAATTTATTATGGTAATGTTCATTTATTGTGTTACACACACTATTTAAACCTACTTCTACTATCCTTCACCAGTTTTTATTTATTTGTTGGTATATGGCATAGCTAGCTGACATATGGCAAATACATAATCAGTCTATAAAGATCCCACTGCTGGGATGCAAGCCTCCTTTCTGAGAGGGAATGGGCCGTAATCTACCACGCGGGTCCAGTGCGGATTGGTTCAGATGTCTGATGTTTTCGATTTTTTAATTCTAAGACATGCCGGTTTCCTCACGATGTTTTTCTTTACCGGTGCGAGAGCAATGTTGATGAAATTATTTATACAAAGTAAAACGCGTCCTTGGGTTCGAACCCGCTACCTATAACTCGTAAGTCGGGGCCATTACCACTGGGCCACCACTGCTCATGCTGATATGGTAAATAATGTATTGTAATATTCTGTGCCTCGTAATTACTTTGCCTACCTACTATTGTATAGAATCAAGTTTATGTTACTAAACAGAAAGCAGGTGCTGCTGGGGAGTTTGTTGCGCCGCTTCTTCTCAGATAAAGCACTAGAAATTGGTGACGGGCGGGCAGTTTGTAAGACTATTTTATGTAATTTTCACGTTCGAAAAGTGCTGATTCTAAACCTAGCTTAGCTTAGGAGAGTGACGTGTACATTAAAAATACAATAAATGTTAATTAAGAGTCTTTGTTTTTTTATTTATCCTCTTTTATATCTGCACATCACGTAAATGTGTATAAATTATTGGAATATTTGTCTGTTACTAATATTTTGCGTAACACTTTTAGTGACTTGTATTCATTATTTGTAAGTAGGTAGCTTTTGCCGGCGACTTCGCCCGCATGGAGGTTAGAAAATGCATCATAAACCTTCCTCATAAATCACTCTATCTATTGGTGAAAACCGCATGAAAATCCGTTGTATATTTTTTGAGTTCTTCGGAAGTAGGCAGACGCGGCGGGGACATTGTTTTATAATATGTAGTGATAACAATTTTTAAAATTAGTAAAAAGAATACTTACTTACATAAATATGAGTTGGACTCACAACGTTCATGTATCAATTTATAGAAGACCACAAACAACATAATTATACATTGGTTTACAAGTACCAAGTTAGGAAAGGTATGTAAGACTGTAGGTACAAAAGGCCTAGATCTCGAAATATTGTAATAATTTGAGATACCGACATTTTAAAGAAATTTCCACAAAACGCATTACTAGTCTGTACATTTACTAACGATTCCCCAGAGTAGTCAACAAAAATAAAGCAAATAACGAACATACCTAATTACTAGTAAATAAAAATGCGTCGAGTCGTTATGAATAAAGAAAGGATAGGTACAACTACTCACTCACACACGGCTGCATACCGCGTCATCGTTGGCCTTCTATTGTCAAACAGAGATAGCAATATTCCGACCGAATTTTGCCTTAGCGTCGGCTCGTGGTTAGCGAGTTTAGGCGCCGCGTTCTTAATAATCGATTTAAATAATCGATTCCTATAATCGCCAAGCCTACAAATTAGCCTTTGAATAAAACATCAAAGTAGGAGCAAGTGCTGTGTTTCCGCGGGCGGAAGAATCGACCGCCTGTGACTGAGCGCGCGGCTACCGTTCCGGACGATTCCTCTTTCCGGCAAGCACAACACTGACCCTGTATAACTTGTTTATGGTGCTATTATGATATATGGCCATATGGGCAACGAGAAATATAATGAACTAAGTAAGGCTGAATGGTAATGTGTAAATACTTTTGCTTTTATGGACTAGACTGTACGCACTAGTTTATGATTTCATCTAAAAGTTACTCGTCTGGGAATATTAAAAGGACTTGTTATTCGAGTAGGTATGCACTTAGTAAGCCAGACTAATGAAATTACAAGCATTAGATACTGGAGATAAAGTTACAAATCTCCCAAGAGCACTTTACGTTATGTAGCGAGAGGCTTAAGTAAATTGAATTTAGTTAATGTTAGTATTTGCTCCCCAATTTCACATGTAAATCAAAACTGCTTGCTGTGGAAGTGCTATGGTTGCGCGAATTTAAAATATTTCTTACGTTTTTTACAATTTGTACGTCATTGTAAGGTTTTATGTTGATTAAATGATTCGCAACCGTATCAAATATTATGACTTTAGAGAATCATAATCATTCAAATCATCAATACAACCCACCAAGTTAATTTATTCCCATTGAAAGACAGTTTCACGAAATAATCATAGAATTTCGCGGGCTAACTCGGCGGATTCACCTAAATAATGTTATTTATTACTCGTATAAGGAACCCAAATCATCTAAAGGTCATAAGTCTCAACATTATAATTTATAATTCCATCTTCAATTTGAAACACAATTAATAAAAATAAAATCAAAACAAATTTCGAACAATCTTCTTAACCCTTCTTCTGCCGCGTGACTCTGTGAGTCATGGATTCGGACTTCATAAACTAATCTCGAGTCAACGGCAAGGCGTTGGCGGCTCCCCTGCACGACGACTTGACAACGATACAGATTTATAGGACAACTAATTTACTTAGTATTAAGTGCTATACTCCAAACAAAGCTAAAGCAAAAGCTTAGCAGGTTATTTCCAAGCTCCTAATGAGTTTATCTGGGCGTATGAGTTACATTTTATCTTAATGACTTTATGGTCTCACAGACCCATTAAATTCAAAAGTTGAACGTGTCGAGGTGTCTGTGCCTCGTGCCTAATGATAAGGAAGCAGGTTATGATGTCTCAATCTACTCGATTTAGTTACTTGTACGGTGTACCTTTTGACGTACAATTAGCAGCTATCAAAGTTTTTTGCAGTAATCTATACTAATATTATAAAGCTGAAGAGTTTGTTTGTTTGTTTGTTTGTTTGATTGAACGCGCTGATCTCAGGAACTACTGGTCCGAATTGAAAAATTCTTTTTGTGTTGAGTAGCCTATTTATCGAGGGAGGCTATAGGCTATATAACATCACGCTACAACTAAGAGGAGCGGAGCAGTAATGAAAAATGTTGCAAAAACGGGGAAAATTTATTCCTTTTGAGAGTTTCCGTTGCGTGCGCTGCGTAAACGGTTAAAGTAACGCAAAAATTATGTATGACGGAATTGTTTCTTTTAAAAAGTCCTAAAAAAAAGTCCGCGAGAGCATATGTCTATCTTTTAAGGTTGACTCACTATAACTCAAAAGGAGCGAGCAGCAACGAAAAATGGACGAAAACTAGCAGGCAAATCGATGCGACGGGAAGGGTCAGGGGAGCAAAAATTTGACGCGGACGAAGTCGCGGGCAGAAGCTAGTTCTTTCATATTACTGCTACATACTTGGCTTTATTTTATTTTTTTCGAAGTAAAATAAGTGAAATAAGGAGCAATTATAATCTTACTCGAGGTGGAAGTTTGCCTTAAAGAAATTATATTGCAGACCGGCGCCTCGGCAGCCATCTTAGATTTCCCACTTTATATTTAGTGCACAATAAATATGTCGAAGATTAAGTTGCATTTATAGCCCTGCCTTCACACGTTGACCGACCAACGGCGAGGATTTACGTCCATTGCTCTCTTAGTAACAAGTTAATTGAAGCTCTTATAATGTAAGAACAGCGATGGAAGTGGTTCTTTATGAGTATGGCCGTGTTGCAGTGTTCAACGCGGGCGTTAAACTTTGTGGTCATCTGGTGGCTTGCAGGTGAATGGTTTGCTTGTAATGTGGGTTAATACCGTCGTGAATGTGATAGGCTGTGTCTCTTGAATTGTTTTGAAGCCTTTAGAACCACAGAAACTATCTGTCTATGGAGATAATCAAATTTACAGATACATATGTGGTGTGATGTGTAAACTGAACATTTTACCGCAGAAGTCCTTTATGGCAAATTTTCCTCGACGTATTTCAGGTTCAACATTTCAAAGGTCAATTAAAATCCAAATAAGGAGATAATGTCCGTCCGCTAGTATTGCGGAGTCACATTTACTCACGAAACGCTTGATGTAACTAAGTTTTATTGTTTATTACTAATGCACAATCTTGAGTTTAAAATAAGATTTGATTCAAATTACGATTCTATTGTATCTTTTCTTCTACAATCGCTATTCATTCGCTCCATACAAACTTCCTTATTTCACACGATACTCATAAAACGATAGCCTATTTAGTAAACTGCAAACTTGGAATGCACTCGAACGCCTTTAATAATAACCTAACTCGTTTCTTTTTGCTTGCCCGTGGTGGGATCGAGATTTCCGCCAGATAAATAAAGGATGACGCATAAGCGAATTCTTTTATAATTAGACAATCCAGTCGGGATGCCGCATGCCGGTCAAAATTGCCCATATCTGGCGGGGAAAGGGTTAACTTTGGCGCGAAACAAAGATTGATTATCGTGAAACTGAAGTTCGAAAGGTTTAATTATACGTTCCGTGTGCTGGAGTTGTTGTTCTGTTACTTTTTGCGTTAAAAGCCTTTAATTTTGTTAACTTTTTCGGCGGAATATTGTTGTATCATAATTACTGTTTTTGTAAAGATCCGGTGGGATGATAAGTTTTGATGTTGTAGCTGTAAAATAGATCCTCCCTCTTTGTGTTCATCATTAGGAAGGTGTTGAATAAATTGATCTCATATTTCAGTTACCTAGAAAGCTCTTTGATTTAACTTGACATCCATGATATTGAATTCTAGAATGAAAGAAATGGTTTAGTAGCTATTCCTTCAAATATTGTAGTGAACCAAAAATACTGAATAAAGGCTTATTCAGACCGGCGCGACGCGACAGCGCGACGCGATTCTTGTAGAACAATTTCCATGAAGTTCACATAAAAATTGTTCTACGAGTGTCGCGTCGCGTTGCCGCGTCGCGCCGGTTTGTAGGAGGCTTAAACGTGTCGGGTCGGTCAGAAACGAAGTTCTTTATGCTTTTCTTCAACTCTGAATTTAAATCGATATGGAGATTTAACCGCACTATTGGCTTAAGCATCCTCGAAAATCGTGAAAAATATCCCTCTCTGTGTGACGATTTCTATAATTTTCTTCAAGTTTTCTCCTACCGCAAGACATTCGTTCCAAAAAGTTTTGTAGTTCAGGAGCTATGCCTCTTCTGCTCTATAAGTATATCTTCGATAACTTCAAAATTCTATGGTCATTGCACAAATAAAAAAAACTCCTTTCTCTTTATAAACACCGAACACAAGACAAAGTTATCCCGGCTGGAGGCCTAAAAAGGTAACTTTTTAGAACTCGCCGGGCCACAATTCGTTTAAGTAGTAAAAATGTTTCAGGTTAACTACGAGATGCCCTACAAAAAAAAAAAGTTATCACTATATCCACCGCGACAGCGTAGGGTATACGCGACTACGCGTCGTGACAATAAAAACGCCGAGATAAAATCATAGAGCTCCCAAAAACACCGATGGCCGTATCTGTAGTGTGAAGAACCGCATTACAACTGTCTATAGACAAAGCAGAGAGGTAGAGAAGGTCTACTCTATGTGTAACGGGCTCAGTGAGCAAGAAAAGAGTTCTCCAGATGCACACGTGTAAGGACACGCAACGCAATGCTTTATAGCTAGGTATAAAGAACTGGAGGAAGAAAATTAACGTCGTGGGAATGTTGCTTTTGAAGCAGAAGTCACAATATTGTCACATTTGGGGCAGTAGCATATATGCGGTACTATATGTGCTTATTAAAAGTCTATAACTGAAATGGCTGGAAATAAGCCAAGAGAAGCATTAATTACACCGGGAAAGAATTTCACGTGTGAGGGAATATTGGCTTGGCAAAATTTGCTTGCCCTGTGATGAATAAACAAAATATCTTTAATTAGGACGCTACCCTGGCGCTTCCACCATAAATTGGAAAGGTCTTAGTAATTATTGAAGCCTGAGAAATAAAAATGCAATAGCCTAAACCAAACAGCTAACGTACGGCATCTACATAAAGAAGCGTCCATTTTATGAGTTACCTCCTACTGTATGTAGGCGTAGGCCTCGAGTGTGAGTGGGCCTTCTTTACCTCTTTATTCCACTTCAGACGAAGCACCGCATTTGTCCACGCACGTCACGTAGGGCCACACGAATTCCCTTACGAGTGACGACCTTATATTTATGCGGAGACGGTACGCATTCCGGAATACTTGCTCTTCTTATAACATTACTATATTCCTAATTTTAGTAGTGAAAACTTCTTTATGCGCACAATACGCTCTTTCTGAATAATAAACTGAGAGCCAGAGAGTCTCTAGTCCGTCAACGAAGATACGGGCCCGTTCGAAAGTAGTACGAAACTTCGGAGTGAATCTTAAACACATCAGGAGACAACTGTCAAATCGTGGTGTCATTCATTCTTAGTTCGTGCCCTGAACTAATCTTATGGCAGTAGACGATACGAAGTGATTATCGCCCGTAAGTTCGCCTGAAACTACGGATTTTGTGCTTGGGAAGTACGTCCTTGGAAGCATCACGCTCATTTCGGTAACGCTTTTTTTTTTTTTTTTTCAGGATGCGAAATCATCATATGACTTCTCCCGCTCTGGGCGGAGCGGGAGGGCGTGTCAGACTTTTACTGACTAAAACCCACCCGTGTTCCATCAGTTGCCCATGTGCCAGGGTCACGGTATCTCGGTAACGCTGAATCGCGTATACGCGCAGCGCGCGTATAGTCGGTCAGTGCCGTTGAATCGCATATACTCAGCCTTTAATCGCTAATACTCCGCTCCAGGCTGTCAATCGCGTATACTCGGCTCCAGTCGGTCAATCGCGTACATTCGGCTTCAGTCGGTCAATCGCGTATGCTCTGCTCCAGTCGATTAATCGCGTATACGGGGCTCCAGTCGGGCAATCGCGTATACTCTGCTCCAATTGTAAGTTTTCACTTATACCGTGTGGTATATACACACGCCTTCTTTTTCTACGCCAGTAGCGGATTTGTGAAGGAATCTAAATCTGCCAGTTAAGTAAAGACTTAAGCTTAAACTGGCGTGTTACTGGAATATTTAAGTCTATCACGGTAATTTGTAAGCGAAATCATGCGTGACCATGTTGAGATAAGTCAGTGTGTTGCTTGCAGACGCATTCCTAAGCTAATAGTGTTAGATATTATCGCACGAATGAGCCGAAATGTGGACTGCTGCAGTTTAGGGTTTAAGTCCAATGTTTCCACGATGTTTTGGTATAGAATTAAGATACGAATAATCCAAAGGTTTGTCTTTAGCTTGTAGCACTAGGAAAAGGGTGTGCGGTGTTTTAGGAGACAGCACATTTTGAATAGGCAAATGACTTCTAATTTTGATTTTTAAAAGATTGCTTCTAGCGATGAGACCCATCAATCCGCATAGCTTGTGCTCAACATTTTGCACCCCCCCAAAATGGGGGAAGGCCTATGTACAGCAGTTGAAATGATGATGATGATTATGACACATGAAAGTATACTATTTTATTTCATAGGTACCTACATATTTTCAGTAAACCATACCAGAGGGGTAATTGCGGTAACTTTTTATCGGTAGGAATTGGTTTAATATTCATAGTTAAACAACATTCATTGCGTTATTTACCTTGCTGAGCCACAATTTATTCGAACAAATGACACAATGGTTTAGAAATAATCTTCAATCCCATTCAGATTCTGATAAATTGTGCGTTTCGCAATTAGGGTGCAGGTTCTTAAATGATGTTCGTGCTCCGAAGAACTAGAATTTCATGACGAAAATGACTTAATTAAAAGCTGATTTAGAAACATAAATGTAACTTACGGCAATGCAAATGGACTAAATGCTAAGTGGGCGTCGTATTACCGAAGTGTCTCACTAATTGACGGGAATATTTAAGTTAGTAGCAGAGTTAATGGAGACATTAAATATTTCTATATCATTAATGAAACGTAATAGCTATCGACAAGTATATTCGTTATATTAAATGGAGCATGAAAGTAATTTGAAACGGTTGGTCGGGTCGCACCTCGCACCGCACCACAGATTATAAATTATTTTAACTAAAACTTAATGTCAGGGGTTCAACTTTAAAGCTTCATTGACGTTTATTTAATGACAGGGTTAGAACGACGGAATTTGGAACTCACGTATCTCTGCCACGTAGATTGTCTTTATTCACATCCGTCAAATAATTAAAGTAATGAAGATATTCAGAAGTAGTTGCATTCTTGCAAACAGTCCTACATTCATAAAACGGCCATATAAAATCAAAGAAAAAGAAATGCACCATAGACGATAAAATTTTTCTTTCTTTTATACATCCATCATACTTGGCAAACGTATCAAAACTTTGCATCCACAAAGCCCTGTTGCACAAACAAAACTGTTACAATGACTATAAAACACGCAATGTAAATATTATAAATCATGAATATAACAAAAGATAACACGTTCTGTAAAACTGCTCCCATTTCGTAACAGTATTTGGGTCGACAAACTGTAAACAGTGCTTATCTTATTGCGCTAAGATACCGTTTGCACCTGAATCTCTAACGAGCCTGATCGCGTAAAATTGTCATGGATTGAGGAGAAGGCATCACTACATTACTGCTGTTTCTAGATTAAACACTACCTAATATACTGTGAATTTTAATGAATTGGCAATCTTTCAGGGCTGAAAGTTTTCATGAACATGTTACATTTTTATTCATCTATTTTTTTATTTGTGAATAGTTTCAGTTTAGATATAATTTTGTTTTTTTTTTTTTGCTGTTTTGATAGTTTTTCTTCATACTATACTCATTTCGTTTGGAACTAACTCTGAAAGAGAAAGCATTTGTCTGTGCCACACAAATCTACATACAGATTACTTTGCACTCATCTATACGATTGACATTACGATACCAAAGACAATATATGCGGTTACTACTAAATTTCTAAGGGGCACTGGCTAACACCATCAGTATTCTAGACTTGGAACAGTCGATGCCAGTAAGGTCCATTCGTCCCTGTCGATCTGTCAGTACCCCATGTTTTACCAGCTCCTGTATTATCTGGGACTTTAATATTTTAGCTGTAGTTACTGCTGAAACCACTAAACTTAAAGCAGCCAAATACAACATAAAAAGAGGTGGGTAAACTTTAGAAACTTTTTCGCCCATCATAGTCATGAAAATTCAAAGTATTTATTGACGTCATGTTATTGTGTTTAGGTGAAGTTTAGGTATCGACCTTTACATCTATTCTAAAATAGTAAGAAAAAAAAATAGCAAGTCATATAAAAAAATCATCAAACTTGGCCAATTCGTTGAAGTTTTGTTATTCTAAGCACTTTTTTTTAACTTTCATTACAAAATAAACTGTTAAGCGCTTTATGCACCAAAATATTTTTTAGTCTCTCAAATACTACAGTAAATAGGCTTTTTAACTAGCATTAATTTGTTTTGGTGCATAAAGCGCTTAACAGTTTATTTTTGAATGAAAGTTAGAAAAAGTGCTTAAAATAACAAAGTTTTAAAGAAGTTGTTATTTAGTTGACAAGTTTGATGATTTTTTTTTTATATGACTTGCTATTTTTTTCTTACTATTTTAGAATAGATGTAAAGGTCGATACCCAAACTTCACATAAACACAATAACACGACGTCAATAAATACTTTGAATTTTCATGACTATGATGGGCGAAAAATGTCCTAAAGTTTACCCACCTCCTTTATAAGCTGTTTGAACTGGTTGGTTTGATTAGTTGGTCAATCGTGTTACAGGAACTTTTGCTTTTCAAGGGATCGGTCAGAAAGATGAAGCTAGTGGCCAATTCCAAAGCACACCTATGAAGACAGAACCGGCACGAATCTCCACCGACACTGGTAATTTTTAAATCAAATTTTACATCGTTCATGTTGAAATTATACGTGGGAGACGATGTAAAAACAGGAGGTGCACTTCTTAAAAATCGGTAATTTAAATTCCATCAAAAATAATTTAGAAATCAAAACATACAAGGATTATAAAGATGGCCTGATATTCTTGCTTGTCTCTGACTGGTTCGATACCCCTTTGTCTGTCAGGCCATATTGAGCTGTACTGTGATCTTCTATGGACATTATGACCAAGCAATAATCCGCAAGATGTATCGATATTGCATTTCACAGTAACGGTTCGTCTAACAGAAGCCCGTGGAATTTATCATGATCATGTCCCCGATGTGGTGACAGGTTGTTATTAGTTGTTCATTCGTTTTGTTCAGCGTGTATAGTCTGTGGTATCGGAGATCATCAATATTTTCTCTCTATGAAGTTTACTCTATGTGTCGAGGTGACTTAGCAAGTTCTATGTTTCTCATATTCATGTTATTTACAATTTGGATATTTGTACTTCTACTAATATTATAAAGCTGATGAGTTTGTGTTTGGTTGGTTGAACGCGCTAATTTCAGGAACTACTGGTTCGAGTTAAAACGTATTTTGGTGTTGGATAGTTAATTTATCTAGGAAAATATAACCTTACGCTAGGGCCCTTAGGAGCTGAACAAAAAAAAAAGTCATGAATCCGAATACCTCGCACGGGCAGGCGATTTTATGCGACGGGGTGGGTTCCTGGGGTGCAAGAAGTTTGACGCGAATTTGATTTTTATTTTTTATATATGGCCATTGGCTGCTATGGTATTTTTAAATATTGAGAATAATGATGACCCAATTTTGGCTAAGAAACTGGCTACTGTCCAGACTGGATACATGGGCACTTAAATAAGTAGCAAAAAACAAACAGTCAAAGCAAAGGTCAACACACCATACGGCGTAGTTATAACAATATTCGAAAATATATTCATAAGACGGAATTCAAAATCAAATCATGCGCAACTTGTTCAAACAGTCTATCCGGGGGAGATGTTTGTTTGACTTGCATCGCCCCCGGTCGCGAGGGGCGCTGTGTACGATCGTACTCCAAGATTCATTCAAAATTCGAATACTAGTTTGAGATAGAAGCAGAAAAACGGTTTGATGACGTCACTTGGCTTGTCAAATGTCACTTTTTGTTTCGAATTTCGAACCAAATTGTGCATTAGAAAAAAGAATACCTAAGCTGATTTTTTTCTAAGACGTAATGGATATTGGTTGTTGGCACATGAACACACCCAAACATCCTAATTTAATGGACCTCGTGTATGATAATGGAGCGATTGACGTTGAAGAATGTCCAGACAATGATTGATGTGTCTGATGGTGTATTAGTTCGAAGACAGGTATCGATTAGACCAACATCTTGAATATTGAATTTGTAACAATACCTATCGACTTTTATAATGGATAAACATTGACTCCCAAGTCCCACAGATATGTATAAAAGTTTGGGAGCCTGAGGAAACATTACTTCTGTATGTTGTAATTTTAGTGTATAACAATGTGGTTATTTTTTAAATAAAGAACTCATTTCTTTTTTATTTATTTAACCATGACATTAAGATGATTTTTTAAATTCGAATGTTGTGTAAAATGTTACTAATGCATCTGTTTATGTCTTCAGACATGAATACATGCATTATAATGATAGTATACCTAATATGGTATTAAATAATACATTGAAAGAAGTGAAGGCAACATAGCTTTCGAAATAACGAATACATAAATATATGGAATGGGAAACTGTGGTGGCCCAGTGATAACGGCCTTGACTTACGAGTTGTTGGTCGTAGGTTCGAAGCCAGACAGGAGCAAATTATTGCATGACCACTGTTCTTAAAAATGTGAAGGAAAACATCGTTACGAAACCGGCATGTCCTAGAACCAAAAATTCGAGAAATGTCACATCTACCAACCCGTACTGGGCCCGTGCGTGTTGGGCGGCCCACTCTCTTTTATCGAGAGGAGGCACGTGTCCCAACAGTGGGAACGTTATAGGCTGATTATGATAGTATGGAATGGATAATCAAGCTTCAAGCTATTGCAAGAAGAATTAACAGCACCCCAATTGCGTAACACTATCAATAAGAATCATTTTAGGTGATATTGCTAATCCATTGCTTTACAAGTTCTAAAAAGTTTCTACTTAACAACGTAAATAACGTAATGGATGCTGTTGCAGTGTCAAAACTCAATCCATTCCTATTGTAAGTGTGATAAGCAACTACCCCGCAGGACAGACAAGTTCAAAACCGTTCGTCGGTTAAAACAGTTCTCAATTCAAACATCTGTTAGTAAGTCAAACCAGCTCCATTAGCCTTCGAATAAACGAAGAATCCGCCAAAACAAACGTGTGATCTCGTAACATTGTCAAAGCCACTATGTCTAATTCATAGAACCACAAAGGCGTCCCTAAAAACGTAAAAACTCATAACATTTCCGTAGTGATCACAGTCAACATTAGTATCAAGCTGCGGTGAGTCACATTATTGTCGATAGACATGTCGCCCCCTAGTTTAGGGCTGTTCATCTTGATGTGTGGCCCAAAGTGGGAGAGAACAGCGGGATTTATGAGAGTTTTTATTAATTTTTAATCGCTAATGTATATGATAACAGTTTATGCCATTGAACTTTGGTCGTTCAGTGACAAACAGGTTTTAAAGTCGATAAATACATTACTTTCTTTAACATTACTGTCTTGAATTGAGTCGTTTTTAAATCAGATATGAGATTTCTGAAAGCAAGTAAATCGATATTCTTGTCATATGTAAAGATCGTTTCATTAAAAATTGCACACCTCCGCGCTTGTCCATACACACTTCAAATAACAAAATTGTACAGAATTTTTTTTTGTCGAAGGGCTTGTAGTTTTAATTCAAAGATCTGTATTTAGTTCCTATTTCGTTTTCTCTTGCCTCTTGCTAAAATGGTTTATTTTGCATTACAGTACAAAACTGATATATGACCGAAAATTCGTATAAAAATTAAGACTGTTGTACCTTTACCAATACGGTTTGCAATCTAGAAGTAGCTATCACAGGTAACATTCGCTTACGAATCTATTTATATGCCCAGTTTGACAATAAAAATTATGAAGCAAACCGTTTCTTTTTTGTTGTCAGTTGGTTAAGAAACTTTGATTGTAACAGTCTGTTGATTTTGAATGCCATCCAAAATCATTGGAACTTCATCTTGGTTCTATTGATCTCCCTTCTAGTTTCACATTGAATAGTTAATTTATGTGTTCATTTAGATTCAGATGTTTAAATAAATATTATCTAGTTCATTCTGGCCTTGTAATTGAGCTCAGATTTAGTTTATTGTGGATTTCGAAACGTTTATGATCGGTCGTAATACTGTTAATGCGTAATGATAGAGTTAATGACAATTTCTGCCCACATGTTCTCTTTGAAACTTTGATTTGCGTAGAATTGTCAGTATTTCTGAGTCATTGCAGTCTTAAGTCTTGTCATGCTATTTAAATTATCCAGGGTTGGCCATGATCCATTGATCTGCTTCAGAATCGACTTCATCTTTGTCAAAAACTTGCATTCATGCTATAGGTACAATTTCATGGTAATTTACAGGAACATTGTCTATATTGTTTCTGATGTGTAGCTACATAAATAAGATGAAACATTCAGTTTACCGCGTCAGTTGATGAATTGCACCACAACCTTAAAACCACTTAATCTGCCATCAAAATATTCAATATCGGAACATAACACCTCACAACAAGGTTTAGATTCCATTGTCTTCAATACTATGTAAATCAGTAATTTCGGCTTATCCCGTCTCAGCCGTAGAAAGCACGATCGGAATGAGGTATTAACATTGATTTAGTTATTCAATGGGCATTATGTTTATAGAGCCGTTGTTCACACTGAGATGTGATTGCTTATGCAATTACTTGTCTTCACACGTGAGTTTCAAATGACAACTCAGCTGTCAAAAGGTCGCCATCTTGTATTTTGGAGACTGTCTTTTGTTTTTGGGTCTTTACCCTCCATAGTTTTCAGAAGAAATTAGGAAAGCTTGTCCAAGTTATGATGTCAAGTTGTCTCTCCTGGACAATCATCTGAAATTTTTATTGAGGTTTGTTTTACAGAAAATGTTGTAATAAATATCAATGATAAGTATAGTTTTAGTTACTTCTTCTTCTTTAATTAGTATAAAACAAACTTGCATTTCATGTTCGTACGCTTAGATCGTTTTCACCAACAAACAGACTCATTCAAGAGGAAGGTTTATATGTAATACGCGGTTTAAATATAATACACGGGTGAAACCGCTGGCAAAAGCTAGCAAACTTGATAAATGCCAATGTGCACTCGAAACTTACAATAGACATCTAACTAAGTTTTCGAAACACCAAACGCCACAGGATTACAAAATGCATCAACAAAGTCAGTAAAGATGCAGACATAAATGTTAACCAAATCGGAGCCAAAGGTGAGCTGCGAAAATACTTCAATTTTCACGCCAGTTCCCTTTACGAGGTGATAAAATTTCACACGAGATACGTCTAAGAGTATTGCTAAAGTAACAGGTTGCCGTCTGCCTGGCAAAGGAAGCCATTATCCTTGACTCTCACGAACTCCCGATTCGAGTAAACGTCTTGGAACTTCATCCATCGCCTCACTGATTTAAAGACGGTCTAACAAAGTAGAAACTAATGGAGCGATGGATGTAATTCGTTGGCGTTGAACCAACGAACTGCCTGAGTGGAATAATAAGTGGATTCTGAGTAGAATATCGAGTCGAGATACAGCCGTTAATTAGTATTTCTTTGACTTGAGTCGAGTGCCAATCGAGTTTGATGCGACTGGAAAGGCAATGAAAGGTGTGATAAAAATCATATTTCTGCTCCAATTTTTAAAAGTTAAAAGCTCCTGGAATTTTGCAATATTTTTTTTATACATTTTTCACCCAGTCCCACTGAAGCTATCGAGCTGATATTTGGTACATGCGTTTGGTTCCCGTGACAGTGCACGATGAAAGCTTTAAGCTTTTTTTAAAATATTTGCATTAATTTTGTGTTGAACCAGGTTGATGAAATCTGCCGTCCTTTCTCCCCTAAAATGAGCCTGTACAAATAATAATTCCGGGTTTTTGTTTCTCCCTCAAACTTCCTCAAAGTTAAGCAAACACAAAACCAAAGAAGCCATTTCAGTTCGTTAATCCTGGCGAGAGTGTTTCACAAAATTTATCGATTTTTGTAAGAATCAAAGAAGACTGGCTCGCACCCTCGTTGCCTCAGTAATGCAATAACGTTGGTACTCGGCGGATGTTTAAATTTATTTGCACCCCTCACTTCGCCCCTCTGGAAGCACGGAGCACCCCATTCGCCCCGTCTAGTTGACAATTATTAACTTTTCCTGATCGAAACTACGGGACGTCTCGTACTAGACGAGACGAAATACTATTCAAATTCGGAAATTGAATTACTTTTGGTCGAAAGTTCTTGGTCCATCTCAGCTGTAAGAATGACTTTTTGTATTTGAAGACTTGTTTACCTGTCTCTGTTGACTAGCCAGAAAAGTTACAGACGGAGGATGTTAAGAGTTGAGGACTTGTGACTCAGTAGGTAATAACAGCGGCACGGGTCGATCGAGGGTTAAGCTACTCTTACCGCAGTTGTTCCGTGGGCGGATGACCATCTTTAAATACTCCTCCTTGCCTCATAAATTAATTAAATTAAGGTGATGGTCCCGAATGCAATAAAAGGATCTTTGACAGTTGTTACGGGTCAGTAGAAGTCCGAAAGTGTGACAACCAGTCTTATCAAGGGGTAATCGTATTACCCAGTGACTTGATTATGAGGATCAAATAAGCAGTCGGTTCATTTAGAATACCAGTTTTCAGCTATATCCAGTTAGACTGGAAACCGACCCCAACATAGTTGAGAAAAGGTTAGGCAGACGCAGACGGAGGTAACTCGTGTTATTATTAAGTAAATGAATCTTGAAAGTGACGAAGAATTACAATGTCCATAATTCTTTAAAATGTAACTTAAAACATCAATTTCGGAGTGAAAGCAAAACAGCTGCTCCTCATCCCACGCCAGCATCAGCTAGCAAATGGGTCACCCCACTACTCACGTACGACTCGTAGGCGAAGATACCGACCAAGGTACCGGCAAAAGTAATTAGAACTTAATTTAATGCCAGTCTTAACAAGTAGGTGATGAGCTAGACCTTGGAATGGTGTTTAGCGGCATTCAAGTTTGTTTGACGACCTGAAGAAGATAGTGTAGGCGGGCTGGTTGCGGAATATATAGCCAGCGGTGCTATTCTGTGAAATTATCACTGCGAAAATATAGGTGAAGTGAGCTGGCAATCGTCTAGAACGGCAGTTGTTGCTGACGTATCATAAGTACTGTCTAAAACATTTTCAGCCGAAAAAGAGCCTTCGGCTCTAGCCTTATCTTCAGCCGAAAACAATAATTATTAAGACATTAAAAATTATTAATATATCCGCGTATGTGTGTATGCGCGTGAAGAAAAATACAACCCTCGAGAATTATGTTATTATTACATTTTCTCACTTTTCCACTGTACCACCACTGCTGATGATCGCATATTTCATATTATTGACAAAGTTTTGCTTAAAATAATCATTTAAATGCATAACTTAATAATTTATCGTCACAACCTGTGCTTTCTGGTCTTGACTTCGAATTGCCATCAGATTTAATGTTTTCGAAACTGTTATGTTAATGACAGAAGTATTAGTTGCAACTAGTGCTAAGACGATTTAATAGCCACGGGAAAGCTGTTGGTAGGATTAAATGAAAATGTTGCACCATGAAAGCATGGCACTAACAGTCACATCGGTATATAATCGTAAAACTTTCTGTGAATATTAATTAAACTTGATTATTGTGAAAACTAGACTGATTTTGTTAGAAACGAAGACGTACGTACGACGTAAGAGTAAAGATTTTATCTCATTGAATTCTGGAAGGGTTTTACAATGACAGCTAATATTCTAATGTTCTGCGTCAGCCTTATATTTACCAGATGAATTTAAAGGCTAAAGGAGTCTTAAGGGCACTCTGCATCAACTCCTGTCAATTGCGGGACGTAGCAGAATTAATACACAGATCATAATCATCACCATCATTTCAGCCAAAAGACGTCCACTACTGGACTTAGACCTCCTCCAAACTCCGCCACCTCAATCGGTTTTATACTTTGTGGGAGGCCTTCCAACTCTACGTATTCTGGTACGCGTTCGCCACTCCAGAAACTTTCGACCCCATCAGCCATCTGTTCTTCGAGCATTGTGCTCTGCCCACTGCCACTTTAGTTTGACAATTCTTCGGGCTATGTCGGTTATCTTGGTTCGCTTGCGGATCTCCTCATTCCTGATTCGATCACGCAGGAAAACTTCAAGTATAGCTCTCTCCATTGCCCTTTAGGTGACTTTAAGCCATACACAGATCACATTAAAGTTAATTTATCGCCAGCCGGTGCAACATAAAGTCTTCTTTTTTAGACAGCCTTCACCTACTATAAAACATCAATAAACTTGTACTTATTATGTCCTCTTTGTCCCACAGACGCAGACCAACTATGCGCCAACCGCGGCTGCTGCGGCGCGGGCGCGCGGTCACGGCTCACGTCAGCCGCGCGCACGCAGCTCGAGTCCGCGCTGTGGAGCGAGCTCAGCAAGCTAGCTGACACGCTCACCAACAGAGCCATCAAGTTTGACGGTAAGTGGAATGCGTAAGTGATGTAAGGTACTTATACTTTACCTTTATCATGCGTTGCAATCAGAGCGCCTTTTAAAGCGTGCGGACTTATCTGTATAGTTATCGTCAGGGTGTTTGGTGCATGCATCGACAACATTTTTTGGGGGATAGGTAGGGTGGGTCATGTGCTGCAGGGCATGGGGTCTATGGGTGAAAGATAGCACATTGCCCACCCAGCCCCCTAAAAATTTTTGTTGGTCCATGTGCCAATCGACTTAAGTATACAGGATGCTGTATACTTAAGTCGATTATTATAACTGTGCATTTGAGGCTGTCGAAATCTAAAGATTGGCAAACTTGACTTCACCTGCCCGCTTTCCTTCCTACCTCACAGTTGACGCTTACCAGTGCGGTGTGCACTCCTTTTTTTCTAGAAAGTCATCTCGCAGGTCAACCTATTAGGTTGGTGGCTGCATAACCGGACTTGCCTAAGGCCTCCAGCCAGGGCTTAAAAAACTTAAAACTAGAGCGACTACTCTCTAAGGGCACCCCTTCTGTCCCAAAGAGGGACGAAAAGAACCAAAAGAAGCGCGGGAATCATCGAATTTGGCGGGCGTGATTTTTCTTTCGTTTTCTTTTAAATAATAAAAAACGTTTGCGATTGGAGATAAGTTGTGTAGATTTATGTAAATATTCATTAGATTAGTTAATTTAATTGTTTGTAGATATAATTCTTCATATATAGGGTAAGTTTTTTATATTTTATTTTTTCTGGCCAGTGGCCACAATGGACAACGAACCACCTGATCCGGGGGGCACAGTCCCCTCGGTCGGGCTTAATATTACTATTATAGAATCCAGTATGGATACCGACTCGTCCATAACCAGATCGGAGCGGAAAAGGACTAGAGCTCCACGTAAAGTATGCAAAAATTGCAATAAAAGAAGGCGAAATAATCATTCACACACTTTATCTGAAATAAATAAAGGAACTCATTGCCATTGCGATAATGAATCAGTCACATTCAGTCAAAGTTCAATTGTAGTTCAGCAAGAATCCACTCCATGCTCTGTGGATGGACCCCAGACTGAAAACCTCATTAAGTCTGATCTTCCCCAGAAGGCGCCACAGGTTACTAGGGCTTTGTACGAAGCCACAGACCTGTCGCCATACGTTGTACACATCCAAAAAATTTCTGATACTCAAAACTCGGCCCTAACATTACACCCAATAACTTTAGGACATTTTCTTAAAAAACGCAGTTTCAATAATATAATTAACGGTTCATTAAAACGCATTGGTCGTAATAGAATATCATTGAGCTTCTCTCGTTACGTAGATGCCAATTCTTTTATAGATGACCCAAGTTTGGCCAAAGAGAAATTGAAGGCATTTGTTCCATCAATTAATGTGTGTCGCATTGGTATTGTTAAAGGCGTACCTACCGACTGGTCTCCGGAGGAAATAATTGAAAATATATCTGTCCCTGCTGGATGCGGGAAGGTTATCAAGGCAAGGCGTCTCAATTATAAAGTGCACGAACCGACCCCTGTGTGGAAACCATCGCAAACAGTCGTGCTCACCTTTGACGGACAAACTTTACCAAAACGTGTGTTTTGTTGTTACAATTCCATGCCAGTGGAATTGTATACATTCCCAACAATTCAGTGTTATAATTGTTGTCGTTTTGGCCATACAAAGGTACAATGCAGGTCGAACCCTCAGTGCTTCAAGTGTGGGGAGAAGCATTCTGCTGACACTTGCAGGATTGAAGATGAGAGTAGTAGTAAGTGCTGTCATTGCGGTGGCATTCATTACGCCATCAATAAAAAATGCCCAGAATTTGAGAGGCAAAAATCAATTAAGCATTATATGGCCCATAGCTGCGTGTCGTATGCTGAAGCGTCTCAGCTACATCCACCTATATCAAAATTGTATGCAGATGTGGTAACATCTGACCTATCACATACCACTAAAAATTCATTCTATTCACAACCTTCGCCCCAATCACGTAACCCACCAATTGTCTCCTCACAAAGAAAAACGGTATTCCTTAAACCTCGGGATCCCCCAAAAACAGCTAAGGGGTATGACCGTACAGCTCATCAAGCATTAATCAATAACGAAGTTTCTGTGTCAGGGAATGGTGTTGCATTCCAAAATAAAACAACAAATAATAGTGAAAGTCAAATTTTAAATTTAATAATCATGTTAATTACCACATTATCTAAAAATAATAATATTGAACCGTCCAACGTTGCCACTGTAATTGATACGCTGTTTAACTTGTTTAATCTTAATTATAATGGATCCAAATCTATCCAAGATTGTTCAGTGGAACAGTCGCAGCATTCTGAATAAAAAATCTGATCTGTCCTACATAATGAACAAATACGATCCCTTTGCAGTCGCTCTCTGTGAGACATGGCTTAAACCAGGGTTCTCTTTTAGAATTCCTGGCTATGCGTGTCTAAGAACAGACAGAAGCGATGGGTATGGCGGTGTCGCCATACTTATTAAAAACAACTTGCCTTTTCAATCTTTTCCTCTTCCAAGTCTCAGTGATGATATATCTGCTGTCGCTGCTATTGTAAATAAAATCTGTTTAGTATGTATATATTATTCTCGTCCCACTGTAAATATCCTTTCTGAAATAAGTAATCTTCTTTCAATTTTACCTAAACCGTTTTTGGTAATGGGCGACTTTAACTCACAACATCAGTCTTGGGGTAGTTCTAGTTCCAATTACTATGGGGAAAAGTTATTGGAAATTCTAGACTCTAATAATTTGTGTATTTTAAATACATGTCTCCCAACACGCCAAACGAATCCAGATGAGGGAATAAGCGCCCCTGACCTCTCAATCTGCACACCTGATTTAGCATCAACATTATCCTGGTCTCCTTTAACGTCTTCTTATGGTAGTGATCATTACCCTTTAATCATTTCTTTTCCACATCAAAAACCAGCTGCTTGCATTCCAACACCACGATTAAAGTACAGACTTCAAAATGCAGATTGGGATACATATAAAAATTGTGTAGAAGAAAGAATGCTTGCCTTATCTGATTCTTTACAACTACATGACCCTCAGTTATTATCTAATCAAATTACAAGAGTTTTAATAGAGGTGGCAGATAATACTTTCCCTATTAAGAATGGTGCTACAGGCAAAATTCCTTCACCACCTTGGTGGGATGCTGAATGTACTCAAGCCATTAAAAAAAGAAAAGAAGCAGAAAAAAATTATGGTCATACTATGACTCGCCACAATTTTCAGATATACCTAGAAGCTGCTCGAACAACTCGTAAGCTCCTTAGGAAAAAGAAATTTGAAGGTTGGCAAAGATTCTGTGCATCTATCTCGCCAGAAGTTAATGCATCTCTAGTATGGCAAAATATTAGGCGATTCAGGTCAGCATTCAGCGACACAACAGCCTCAAAACTACCATTAGAATTAGCCAATGAATTTATGGATAATTTAGCTCCCCCTTCAGTCCCAGAACAAAGATCTTTAATCCACCTTCCATATGTTCCTATTCCTAATTCTGAGTTGAATTCCCTGTTCACACTAAGTGAGTTGAAAGGAGTCCTTTCACATGTTAAGGATTCAGCCCCTGGTGAAGATGGTATACCATATTCATTTATAGCTAATCTGTCTGACTCTGTTCTTTTAATTTATTTAAATCTCATCAATACAGCTTTGATATCTGGCAGCATTCCATCAAGTTGGAAGTCTCAAACGATTATTCCCATTCTAAAACCAAACAAACCTTCTTCTAATGTTACTTCTTATCGACCAATTGCACTTTCTACAGTTCTTGCAAAAATTGTTGAACACCTCATTAAGAATCGTTTGGAATGGTATTTGGAGAGCAAAAACTTGCTAGGCACATCACAGTTTGGTTTTAGGAAGGGTAGAAGTACGATGGACAGCCTTAGTGTGTTCACAACTGATATTCGTTTAGCTTTCTCTTCCAATAACTCTGTAATTGCTGCCTTCCTGGATATTAGCTCAGCTTACGATAATGTCCTGGTATCAGTCCTGGAACAAAAGCTGAATTCATTACAAGTTCCAAAAATGCTGTCTAACTTCATAATTAACATGCTTTCAGAGAGATCTTTAAATCTTCATATTGAAGGGTATACATTTACCCGTTTAGTATGGAAAGGTCTCCCCCAAGGTTCCGTACTTAGTCCAATTCTCTACAATATTTACACTTATGATTTGGAATCCTCTTTAAATGAGTCAGTACAAGTCCTTCAATATGCGGATGATTTACTTCTTTATTTATCTGGTCATTCTGTTGAAAATATTTGTACTTCCTTAACCTCTTCTTTATGTTTACTGAAGACTTGGCTAGAAACCAATGGTTTACACCTGTCAATTGATAAAAGCAACATTGTCTTGTTTACAAGGATGCGTAAGCCTCCTATAGTTACAGTACAGTATAATAATATCCCTATGCCTGTTAAAAACCAGGTTAAATTTTTAGGCCTTATTTTGGATACACATCTTACTGGTTTACCACACTGTGATTATATAACTGCTAAATGTGAACGAAATATCAACATAATTAGATGTCTTTCTGGTGTTTGGTGGGGTGCACATCCCTTTTCATTAAAATTACTTTATAACACCTTGATTAGAAGCCTATTGGACTATGGCACCTTTTTGCTGGAGCCTGCTAATGTTGCTGGTCTTAAGAAACTTGACAGTGTTCAGTCCAAGGCACTTAGAGTGGTTTCAGGTGCAATGAAAAGCAGTCCTATTAATTGTCTACAGGTGGAATGTGGCGACCCTCCACTTCATTTACGACGTCAATTTTTAGCTGATAGATTTATGGCTCGGTGTTTGCAATTTACATGTCATCCTTTGCGAAATAAACTTTCCATTCTCTCTGAAGAAGTAATTTCGTCCACTTACTGGAGGCACAAAGATACTCCGTGTTTAGTTAAAAGCTTTAGAAAATACAATTTAATTGAAGCTCCCTGTCACCAATCTCAATTTCTTCCTATATTTCACTGTAATTACAGTTCATTAATTATGTCACCAAATATATACTATAACCTTAACATTTACCGAGATGACATATGTCATAATATTAACTTCAACTTCACTATGGATAGAGACTGGAAGGGCTGTCAGCTCTTGTTTACAGATGCTTCGAAGCATGGAAGAGACTCATGCGTGGGAGTAGGTGTATTCCACTCCCAATATAATATAGTTCAAAAAATAAAGCTCCCGCCCGAGTCATCTGTATTTACGGGAGAATGTTACGGTCTATTCAAAGCTGTCGAATATATACTTATGATGGGCTTACGAAATTCACTCATTTTAACTGATGCAAGGAGTGCCTTACAATCTTTGGCCAGATTCCCTTTCTATTCTCATAATCCTCATATTATATTTGAAACACGTGAACTCCTTTATAGGTGTTCTATTAAGGGGTATTCAGTGTATTTTGCGTGGATACCCTCGCATTGTGGCATTTTAGGTAATGAGAGAGCTGACCAGTTGGCTAATGATGCCGTATTGTGTGGAGATGTTTTTCCGTACAAAAATAACTCCCAAGATCTGGCAGCTCTGCCCAAGGTTTACCTACAGGAATCCTGGGGTAAGCTTTGGTCCGAGCAATCAGTGAAAGGGAAATTTTATCGCACTATTCAGCCATCCATTTTTGTAAAACCTTGGTTTAGCAAGTACAAGCTAAGCAAAAAGATTACAACAATATTCATACGTATGCGATTGGGTCACGTGTGCACTCCTGCTCATCTTGCCAGGCTTGGCATTGTGCAGAACCCTGCGTGTGAATGTGGCGCTGAGGTGGGAGATCTGAACCATCTTATTTTTTCCTGCCCCCTTTATGACCATTCCTTACTTTTCCAAAGTCTTGTTTCCCTCCGAGTCCCTTTTCCCACTTCTATTTCGTGTATTTTATTTAATTTCAATGTAGATATTTATAAAACCATAGCTCTTTTCTTTGTAAATAATGATATAGCTATCTAAATATTAGTTTATAAACTGTATATAAGTACTTAATTTACCATGTAGTTCTTAGGTAATTCTTAGTTTATGCACGAGTCGGCCTATTTGTTGGGCCACCTTGTGGCGTTCATGTTTTTTTTTTTGTTTTTATTTATAACCTACTGATAAAACTTGTTATATTTTTTTTTTGTATATAATATATATTATATTAGCAACCTATTTCCTTTCTATTTCCAAATTTCCCGTTGTACTTATATAAATTTCGCGAGTACTTGATTCCTACGTTTTGTTATTATATAAAATATTGTCAGTGGCAATAAGCACGAATAGTGCAACGCCATAAAAAAAAAAAAAAAAAAAAAAAAAAAAAGGGCACCCCTTGTGCGGTACAGACCTCGGATTAGGGCATCGCTGGTAGAGGACAGCAAGGAACGGGCTGGATCGGAATGAGATAGTGATCAGATGATTTGAACTATTGCTGACACTACCAAAGCAGCCACCTTGTCAATATTTTGACATTAGCAGGTGCACAGTTATGAATATCTTATATTAATACTGAACGAGGTGACGGAGCTAACGAAAAACATCTTAAATTTACACTAAGAGAGAAGAAAGAGCTACGAATATAGCTTTTTTTTTAAGACTCGACGTATTTTAACTAAAAACTCCATAGTCAACATCAACCGATTCGTACTGTATGAGTATCTACTAGTACCTTAGCAAATACCCGACTTCAAACTATTCTTGGGTGGAGTATGCCATGTCGCAAGTCATACCAGAGTTACATACTATGGAAAGACGTTTCTCTCGCACTGACTGCGCGACTCAGCATGATGTCATTTTAATTGTCAAAAGCTCGATGATTTTACTACCCACATTAGAGCCGATTACTGTCATCACAGCAATCAATACAGTACTGCATTATAAACGATTCGATGGCCGTAATGGACACAGTAATTACCTATTATGTAAAGAAATTATCATAAAAATACTTATACCTACAGTTTGATGGTAGAGATTACGAGACAACTACTATTAGGCATCTATTAGGGGAAAACCGATTACGGACTGAAAATCAAAGAATAAAGTTTATTTGGTACAGTCACCAAAAGAGAAAAGTAACCAGAATCTTAATTTAATTTAATTAGATAAATGAACTGTTTGTTTTCTATTCATTCAATTAAATTTTATTTGGTCCGGACGTAAAAATAGCACCATCCTATTTCTTCCCGTGGGTGTCGTAAAAGGCGACCAAGGGACTTACTAGAGAATGGGCAGCAGCGTTCTGTATACATTTTACAACCATACTCCGATCGCAACCCGCTTGCCAAGCGTAGCGATTACGGTAAAGCCCCCCCCCCCCCCCCCAATTGAGGGAGGCCTATGTACTGCAGTGGACTTCCTACGGCTGAAACGATGATGACGAAATTATATTTAAAATCATTAATCGGTTACTAAACTTCAACTGCATCCGAATACTCTAGTTATTTAAACTCTTGGTGACCGTAGCTTCCTAAGCAATTTGTTCCACACATTACTCCGAACTTAAAAGAGCAACAAATAAGGAAATAAATAAGTAAAATAAAGTACAAATTTTAATTAAAATTCCACAAACATCTCGCATCGCAGACCAAGTATAAAGGCTTGGTTACATTGAACGCGAAAACAGCAATGTACTTAGGCACATAGCCACCGCAAAACCGCAAATACAAGTGTTAGGTCCATTCCATTAAATGTATGTTTTGTTCTTTTGTTGTAGAACACGAAGTAGGGAGGTAGGTATGCATTATGACGGTTGCAAGACTTTACAATTAAATTCAGTGCCTCAAATCTGAGCACGTTTGCATGATGGCATTTTCATAAATAACCCCTCATATTCATTTGGACACGACAATGACTGCCTCACTGGCCACTGCACTCCGCTCGTGTGCCCCGACCTTTACCGCCGCGTCCGGCGCCGGCGCAGTTGCATCAGAACGGGACTGCAGCCCGCTTGTCCAAACATGGCGGTGACACTTGAAAGTGGACTCGCCACGAACAAAGTGCACGACGGAGTGCGGGACAAATGATCGCAGATACCAACTTATATATATGAGGTAGTTGTTGAGAGGAGAAAGATTCGAATTTTAAATATTCGAAATGAAGGAGCTTTCATTCTGATTTTGACTGTCGAAGAATGTTGAGAAAAGAGAGAGCCGTTCGTTGTTTAAAAATGAAAAATAATTTTAGATTTGGAAGAGGTGAATGGCAGAATGAAAACATGAAGGTTTTTAAAAAAGGTTGCAATGAAGCTAAAACAATTAAAATGGAGTAAAAATAAAAGGTGGTAGCCAACGGTGCGTTGACATTTGTATAAATGGGTTCACTGTCGAACAAAGGGCACACAGTGTTGGATAAACGGTCGCGAATTAATCGAGCAACATGTTGGAATTGAAATAATTTAATTAAGAAAGATGCTGTCCAAAATTTTATCGAAATCGATTACTTACGTTTAAGAGGTTCATAAGAACATGACAGGAGAGCACACAAAAAAATAATGGAGTAGGTACTTATAAAATATTTATTTACGAAAACTTCAGTTGCTAGCAAACTTGTAATTTAAAATACGGCCACAATGTAGTACAATTTGTAGAAGCAAACAAAAGGGCTTTTAACAAAGTGGTTTGCGAAGCAAACCCACCGATGTTTGAAGAAAGTTTTGTTGTGGCTTCAATTCAATCATGTTTTAGAATTCAAACGTTCTTCAAATGAACTAAAGAAAATGAAACTCAATAGAAAATACGACTTTGAACACTCGGCTCTGTTAGTTTCATGTTCAAAATGTCAACCTTACCAATCGTGTATAATTTCGACAGAAAATCCGATAAAAGTTGATGACATGAGAACATAACATTCAATTTGCATGTCTATCTGACAAACCAATCGCAATCGGATTACCATTAACGTTTTACGCCAATCTGCTGACCTTTCCATTTCCCAACATGTGGGAATATTTTACAAATTGAAAATACAGAGAACGTGCAAACACAAATAAGGATCCTATAGCCAACAGGCGGACACCAAACATAAACCTACCTGTTTATTACACGGGTTAATTTATGCTGGAAGTCTAAGTAAGGTGAATATAATATTATATTATTATTAATATAATATTTATAAGGTGAATGCATGTCGAATAAATATTCATACAAAATGTGTCCATCACATATTGCTATGTAAGCTACGCCTTTAAAAGTTGTAAAACCACACATCATTTTAGTCATATGAGAAAAAAAAAATGAATTATCAAATATTTTAAAAGTACCTACCAAAGCTGCAATGTTCAAAGACAATAAAATTAATCTAACATGACCAAGTTCTTCTGTTTACTTACTCGGCAATATGAAAACGTTGACCATACATTTGTCCATCACACAGTGAGTCGAACAAAGTACATTCGTAATTACGGTGTCCGGTCGGCGACCAGCAACCGGCCAGATCAATATTGACACAGCCACTTTCCAACATTCATTCAAGCGACTTGTGTTTCAATCACACGAGAAACTGTTGATTATTGATAATTTGTACATAACATGAACAGCGCTTTTAAATTAGTCATAAAAAAACGAATGTCGTTGACGCAGACTTTGAAGATCGAGTCACGACTTTACACTGTGTTATGTATAATTGAATGTTCAAACGATTAAATGGAGATGTTTATTTGATTACGGAGGTTTTATGTTAAAACATCTTAAGAATATGCCGCTGGGTATTAAAAAGGTTGCCTACTCTTGTGGTAGTGGCGTTATTAGAGCAAAAAATCCACGCGGTCTTTGTCGAGAAAAATCCTTTTTCCTTTTCAGGTGAGAAAGGAAAGGTTTGTATGTATCTCTGCTTACAGTGTGAAAATGCTTTCACCAAACTGACCTTATTCCCTCAGGTTATTTCTAAAGCCGTGTGCGGGCGGATAAGCGGATTACACAATCTATTTTCCTTTTATTTTCCGGTCAGTGTGGAAAACCGGTGGACTTTACGTTGAGCTTACGTTTACGCGCCATTGCAATATAAATAGAGAATACAGAATATTCAGCCTTGTCAATCTGAAAAGTATGCACGGTAAACTAGGCTGAATGTCGTAATACGTTTGCTATTTTATAAACAAAAATGATGCCCGCCAAAATTACATGAAAGAAAGCTATAAAAAGTTTATAATAACATAATTAAATGAGTTTGTGAGAACAAAAGATGTTATAAGCTTCGGTCCGGCCGCAATACTTGAGTGTTATCGTAATAGCGAATGGCAAGACTAAACATTGCCCCTACAATGAGTAATAAGTCGACAATCGAAGAGCCGGGACGCAGATGAATCACTCCGAGCCTGGAGTTATTACTACAGGAACACGAATGTTAGAGAATTCGATTTTCAAACTTCCGTTTATTTTTTATAATATTTTGAGTTGTGGCATTGTTAGGTCTTAAATGCCGCTATAGCAGTTCGTGATGGAATGGTCTAAGGTCTAACTTAGTAATGTGGCTACACCTACCTACTCGTGACTATACATTCGAATAGAACGGCATGAGACATTGTTAAATGACGTAATGCTTTATAGGTAGATACTTGATGAATATATAGTTAAATAGTTTTGTTTTATAGAATATGTATTAGTTTATAGTTATTGTTTTATATTATTTATTTATTGTGTTTTTATGGGCCTACGTTGCCTGAAAGAAAGGATTGTATTGTATTGTAATATGTTTTATAAGTAAGCCCGTTCTCATATTCGTCAACTATCCTGGAATCCTATACAATGATAATATCCAAAAGATCAGTTAATAGAGAATAAAAGGATAGAATGGAAGAACTCGCCACGTATGAACGAGGATAAACTAGTCCAGCTTTCGGATATTCTGACTATCGCACCAGTAAAGAATCCCGCTGCAATCCACTTCATAATACTTCGGGCCCTAGAGGTCCCTCAAGAAGTCATATGGTTCTTTTTGACCCTGAAAAGCTCAACCAGCGCCTCAAGACACTTCCCGTAGTTCCCGTAGTAGTGGTTCAAAAGTGTGAGTAAGTATTTTCTCGCGATAACCCGCACTGTTCGGTTCTATTTATACCGCACTCGGCGTCTGTCGAAGCTCTTAGCCGAACGATGATAGAACAAAGTGTTCTTACGAAACATACATTGAATAATTGCATGTATACATGATATATAACACGTGGGAGTAAAGAAACTGGCTCATTTTTTTGCGAGGAATTTGGGGAAGTCGGAAAAACTCGGTTGTTTCGGTATGATACGGGGAATTCAGCGTTCGAGCAAATATGGAAAGCTGCAGTTTAGTTCTTGATAATTATATTAGTAATAATAAATAAGTTTTCTTCTTTATCTTTACTTAGTATAAAACAAACTCGCTTCCCGCGTCTAAACGCTTGATAATGTCAGTCGTATGTCCTTACGGCAATGTCAGCTTTTAATTTTTCTGAACAAAATTTCACATCAAATGTTAAAATTCATGGTCTTCCTTTTATTTTTGACACTATGTATTTAGCAAAAAATAATCCTTATGATAAAGCCTTTCGATCGGTATGATAAAACTACAGGATGATTATTTTTCTCGTGTAACGGGTTCGATTCCCGGTTCAACCATCCAATTATTTAAATATCTATGAATGCAGTTCAAATTGTTTTTTAAATTGAAATAATGTCTTCTTTCAGTAAAATGTTCCATCTACAATATTCAAGGTACTTTCCCTCCATGTGGCATATCCGTGGGACGCCCTGTATATAATACATAATACGTGGGCAAAACTGTTTCGTATAATTATGATCGGATTCTCTTTATTTAGAATAATTGAAATGCAACTTCTATAAACGAAGTTAGGAACGTTACGAAAAATTCTTGAAAACTTCAGGATAGATACCTACATAACGCATTCAATGAAGCGTATTTTCTTTGGCACTTCTTAAAAAATATTCCATCAATTATTAAATCTTAGCAGCCTCATCATCATCATGTCAGCCGAAAGATGTCCTCTGCCGGACATAGGCATACCCAAAAGAGGCGTGGTTTGCCACAACTACCACGCTTGGCAGGCGGGTTTGCGATCGCAGTTTGGTGGTATAATGCATAGAGAACGCTGCTGCCTATTCTCTAGTAAGTCCCTTAGTCGCCTCTAACACCCACAGGAAGAAACGGGATGATGTTAGCCTATCTACATTCCTAGAAATACATATTTTCTTTCTTTTACAAAATGCCTTGAACCTTTCACGCTTTACATTTAGTCAATTATGTTTCACACATCGTCCATGCCCTACTAGCCTTAGTTACCCATACATCATTTTTTTAGGGGTGGGCGTAATATCGATCATCCACTATAAATAGGAACACGATAATGCCAGCCATAATTGTAGGTAATTCATGAATTACCTACAATTATAGCTGACATTATCGTGAGACGTCGTGACGCCAACCGCAACATGAACGATGGTGCTACCTGTCTCCTTTCTTATGTATAAGCTATTGCTTTTTGGAAACAGTGGGTCATTGTACATTAGTCTAACTGTAGCCTACAACTTAAATACGGTTTATATTGCTAAAGGTAAGTATCATTATAGGCAATCAGGCATTAAGATGATAACCTTTTAAGAAAGCTATTACATTTGTAATTATACGAAACTTATCTTATTTTCCAATGATCTGAGTTTGACTGCCTCGTTGGTCTAGTTATCGCAAGCGCTACTGCTGAGTATGAGGTCCTGGGTTTGATTCTCAGGTCGAGCAAAGTATTTTTGGGTTTTGCAATCTGGAATTTCTCAGTAAGTAGCGGCCCGGAATCTTGATGTGGGTGTACTATAGATCTAACCCTTCCGGGAAACAAGGCATGATCATAATGTTTGCAAAAATCTTGAAACATAGAAAGAAAATAATATAAAGAAAAGAAATCAGTGTTATGTGCTACGAATAGGCCAATAAATAGAACAGAATAAAAAGACTAAACACAATGTCTATCAGTCCCCACATTTAATATAGAACTGTATTCAAACTACAGAGGGCAAGTAGGTCCTAGAAACTAGAATATTCCGAGAATAATGAAAGTTCATTCACTTTTATCGACTTTACGACAATGGCGGCGCACCAGTTTTGTTTCAAATACGTGCCTCTGCATAAATACTCCTCGGTAAAGTACACAGTTTCATCTAAATTAATACAGAGTGTATGTGATTGAATTTTAGTACAGGGAATAATGACGAAGCATATATTATTGATTGGAAAATTGAATGTTGAAGACAAATTTTAATTGGACATATTTTAGTGAAGTTGTAAGTCTGACAACCAGTCTTACTAAGGGGTATATATGGTAACTCAGGAGCTGGGTTATGGAGCCCTGACAGGCAGTCACTCCGTGTAAAATACCTGTCTCCAGCTGCATTTGGTTAGACTGGAAGCCTAACGTAGTTGGAAAAAGGGTAGAGAGATGATGCTGACGGTTGTGAAGGTACAATATATTAAAAGAGGTTCTGGATCGCAAAAATTTTCTCAGCCCGTCCGTTGCTGCCCTCTACCAGCGATGCCCTAAGCCGAGATCCGTACCCCACAGGAGTTACCTTTAGCGAGTAGTCGCTCTAGTTTTCGTTTTTAAGCCCTGACTCTAGGCCTTCATTTATTAAGGTAGTCACAGACAAGTCCGGTTAAGTCAACCGACACCCTCAAAGGTTGACATGCGAGATGACATTACCCAAAAAAAAATGTTCTTTCGGAAAATTTCGGTCCACACTCGACATGACGTGCTTCATGCTAATTTCCTGGCAACAACACATACCTCGGACATGCCCTAACAAGCTAACCTACTGCCCCCATTCCTCCACTTTTATACGTGCATAATGAACTACAAACATCAAAGGCGACGTCGAGTGTCGTTAACTGTCGTTAATAGTCATGGCTCCTATTGACAGGCGCGACGTGATTCTGGTGGAACAATTTCCATGAAGTTTTCATTTAAATTGTTCTACTGGAGTTGCGTTGCTTCTATAGTCGTAAATAAACCGTTTTAAAACAAAAATTCGTGTGGTGTTTACGCATTATTTTAATCAATTTTTTTTTTTAATCCTAAATCAGGAAGTAGGTGTCGTCTAGATCACTCAATCAATCAATCATTAATCATTTCAGTCGAAATACTTCTATTGCTGGACATAGGGATCCCCAAAAATACCGTAGTCAAGGGTAGGTTAGGACGGCCGCCGGGCACTAGAGGCGGTTATTTTTTTTAGTAGGTACTTGTCAGTTTTTGAGGGGGCTGTCATAATCGCCACGCTTGGCATTCGTGTTGACGATCGCAGTGTGGTGGTAAAATGCATAGAGAACGCTGCTGTGTTCTGTATGTATTTTACCACGCAATCTCGATAAATTTCGTTAGTCACCTTTAACGACACCCACAGAAAGAAATGGGGCTATTCTTTACATCCGGCACCATACAGAAGCCGCAATGTATTCAATAAAAATAAAAAAATTAAACCGTTATAAAAACGCCAAGTGTGGTTATAAATCGATATAAACCAAACAGACAGTTACAACCAAATGGTATAAAAACCGTTTCAGAGCCTTAGTCCCGCCTGTCTGCAGTAGCCTTCTCAGTCGGACAGCCCTAACCTTGTCTTGGCATGAGTGGAGATTAACGACGGTTCAGACGTGTCAACCAACGGCTTGTTATACTGATTGTGGATCGTAGTGTCGTCTGACGGACGGTAGTGGGGGCGTGGTGCATTTAAGGAGGCGATTTGAATATCGGAATCGGTTGTAACTATTGCTACTACGATAGTTCGGAGAGAGAATATAGGTACCTAAGTGCTAAATAGAAACACACCACAATACTTTTTTTGGGAATGGTTTCTCGCAGGTACATCTAGGGCAGCCATACTCAACCTTTTTTTATAGGGGCCACTAACACGTTGCACTCATAGTGTCGAGGGCCGCAAGCAAAAATTATTTAGGTCTTAATTAAAACGATGTAGTTACTTTATTAATGAAAAAATTGGTTTTCACAAAGATGTTTATATGTTTTAATTCGATTTTTGATACTGTGAACACTTTCTCTAAACTTTATCAAGATCTGCCTTGTCGCTTTAGCTATAACATCATCCAGATGAGAATCTGTAAGTTTGTTTCTGTAAACGTTCTTTGTGTATTTCATTTTTCTTAAAGACGATTCGCACACATACTTTTTTATTTATTTATTTATTTTATAAATAGGATGGGGGGGGGGGGGGGGGTAGTAGGATTTGGTCACATCTTTGGACGCTTTTATATTTTTGGGGAACAACCCTCCAAAATTCCACATATGTGGCGTTCCGCGCATAAAGGTACCTCTCTATGGCTCTGTGATATTCTATGGCTCTGCGGTATTATTCCATTTTTTGTGATTTATGGGGGAAATTATATACCTTGGTTATTGACACCCATCCTTTGTAACAATCGTCAGATGGGCCAATAAAAAAGGCCCGGCGGGCCGCATGTGGCCCGCGGGCCGCAGGTTGAGTATAGCTGATCTAGGGGGTTGTCACCTGCTTGATCAGACTTGCGTGTGGCTGCCTCAATAAATTCCTAGGTCTCTAGCCAGTTTTTAAAACTCACATTACAATACGACTACGCTGCTCACTACTTCATGTTTCTGGTCCGATGAAATGTGATTGTATTACAGGCCTAGGTCAGTATAAATGAAAATATATGGAAATGCTGCCGATATGTTTTCACGTAGAATCCTTCGCTTTTCCCAAGTCCATGCTGAAAACCCACGGAAAAAAGAACTAGACCAAAATATAATTCGTTCAATAAATTTATCTTGAAGTGTACAAGTTGGGGTGATTCCATAAGGCTAGATGCTTCTGGCATGCAAAGTGCAGTGTACAAAATGTTTGACTTTTAAGTGGAAACTTATATTTGATATTTAGTTCCCTCTTCGCATAACGCACACAAACAGATATTCCTTCCGTGTAATCCGATCCAAAGGGTGGTAGATGTTAGATAAAGGGTAACATGTAAATATATGTATTTTGTTATGGGAATTGGATTTCAAAAGGTGACTAATGGCTTGTTTGCACCAGGACGCCTTTCAAATTCAATGTAGCCTTTCTTCGTAGCATCATTTTCAACCGACGAAAAAAAACGGAGGAGGTTCTCAATTCGACGCGTATATTATTACTATTATTATTATTTTTTATGTATGACCACGCATAACTTTGTACATAGTGGTCTGATTGTGACAATTCTTCTTCTATTGGAAAGAGTATACTCCCAAAGTGGTCCCATATAAATTTGGAAAACAAAATCGAACCCTAAGGGTTGGAAAACAGGGGATGATTGATTGTTCACTCACTGATTGTAACGTATAAACACGCATAACTTTGTACAGAGTAGTCCGATTTTGATAATTCTTTTATTGTTGGATAGGGTATACCTTGCCAAGTATTATTAGTACATTAAAGCCACAAAAAATCATAAAATAAAAACTTTTGAACAAAAAATTAAACCACCGAAAAACTGAAAAGCATAAAATAATAAACCTTAAAATTTTGAGTCGGCGCTGAAAAATCAATGAACAAGGATCACTCAAAGCGCCGACTCATAATTTTAAGGTTTATTATTTTATGCTTTTCAGTTTTTCGGTGGTTTAATTTTTTGTTAAAAAGTTTTAACTGAAAAATTTCCATTGCTGGAAATAGGTCTCCCCCAATTTAGGAGGGTTTGCCATAATCGCCACGCTTGGCAGGCGGGTTGGCGATCGCAGTATGGTGGTAAAATGCATAGAGAACGCTGCTGCCTATTCTCTAGTAAGTCCTTTAGTTGCCTATTACGACACCCACAGGAAGATATGGAATGGAAGTGGATTCTGTACGTCCGACACCCGTGGTGATTTCTTCATATAACTATAGCATATTAGTCTGCATACAAAGCTTGTTATAAAAAAAAAAATAGCGTTTTAATTCAGGCATTGTACCAATATACAAAAATTACAAAAATAAATAAAATCAAATCATAATCAATGAAAACTAAAATTTGAAATCAAAATTAAAAACGTAATCAAGATTAGAACGAAAAATGGTCTGGAGAGACTTGTGGCTAAGTAACAACAGCACGGGTCGATCGATCAGGTTAAGCTACTCGTGCCATGGTTGATCCGTTGATGGGCTACAATCTTTACATACCAATACGAGAGGTTGCCATTTACCGGTTTTCATATGTTGGAAAGTAGTCGGGACGGGTAGTCAGAATTTGGTAAGTCTGACATCCAGTTAGGGTTGCCAGGCGTCCGGATAAAGCCGAACACAGTCAGGCTTTTTAGTTGCATGTCCGGCTAAATTAGATGGTGTCCGGCCTGTCCGGCTTTTTAGTAGGCTTTTTAAAATATGATCATTTTTGTCTTCACCCCACCTTGTATTGTTAGCGCAAGTGAGCGAACTAGCACTGTCCTCTCCGCGTTATTACTACTCAATTTTAAAGGAAAATCAGCTTTTAAATTTTTTGGTTGGATCCAAAAATGTTAATTAGTTTATGTCTTATTTTTAGTTTTGTTTTAATACTAAACAATTAAAGATGTCCGGCCTTTTAGCCAAATGTCCGGCTAAACTGGCAGGTCTGTCCGGCTTTTCGGTTTTATGACCTGGCAACCCTACATCCAGTCTTACCAAGGGGTTCATCGTATTACCTAGTAACTGGATTATGGAGATCAGATATGTAGTCCCTTCATGTAAAATTGTATTATTCAACTACCTCGGAATAGACTGGAAGCCGACGGGAACAAAGTTGGGAAAAGGATAGATGGTGATGCTTAAAACGCTAAGAAAAGATCATATTTCGGACGTCGATATGGAGCAAAATTAAGATGTGTGATTGTGTGTGTGGCTGAACTATAGGTACACCTTTGCCCAACCCTCTGGAGACAAAAGGCGTTTAGGTTATATGTAAAATTACGATATTTTTACTATAGTTACTACCCAAATCTTTGCTACCCAACGCTCAATAACATCGTATTGTAAATCGTGAAAAATTGAGTAAAAAGCTTTATTCCGTCGCTCTACCATCTTTATTGTTTTATTTTTTTTAGCCTATACTGTTCCACTGCTGTGCAAAAGCCTCCCCAAAGGCGTCTTTATTTATCTCTTGAAAATCGATCACTACAAATTATGTAACTAACGTTTTTGCTTTCCTGTAGTGCTTTTTTAACTATCAAATAAAATCACGTCTGTAATCCCTGAAGATTATGCACAGGTGTACCTATAGTAACTCCCACATTTCGCCATTTTTTTAAACGTTTGTATAACAATAGAAATGTTATTGGTGACTTATCGCCCCCTTTCACCTCCTCACTTTCTTCCAAATAAACACCGAACCCTACTCTAGCCTTCGTATGCAATGTGTCGTATTTCACGTCACGAGATGTCAGGCGCACGGTGTCAGGCAGCTGGATGCTCCGGCGCACGTGCGCGGAAGACCGCACAAAACTCATTTAACTGCGCCACTTCGTAAGAAGGGTCAGAAGACCTATTGTGATGTATAGCTGAAAATAATTGTAACGTGTTTAAATGTTTTCGTTTTTGATTTTATTGACCAAGGAAAACATCCTACTATATTATTAATTAAAAAGTTTGTTGGATGAAATTTGGCACACAGATAGTATAAGTATTAGCCTGGATTAACACATAGTCTACTTTTTATCCCAGTTAGTACAGTCCCTTGGGACAATTTCCGAAATCCATGCCGGCGAAGCCGCTGTCAAAAGCTAGTATTAAATATAATTCTGTTTCTTTAAAGACGATGGACATGGTCAGCTCAAAGGGATTCGTAACACATTCATGCTTTACGTATTATCGTTGTAAAATACTTTCGCTTGGAAGAGAGCCAAATTTCAATTTCACCATGTTGTAGTGGTACAAATGCATGATTTATTCACTTCTCCTTCTGTATCTCTTTTTGTTTGTTGATTTATGAGCATGCACAGATGCGGTGTGCCCTCGACTTGCATTGCACTAGTCTCTGGTTTATGCGTTTTACGACGCCTTATGATCTGGATATGTTTACATCGAGGAGAGGATGCAAAAACTGTGCGGTTTTTGTAGCTGCACGGATCTTTAGCTCCATTAATAGCTTAATAGCCATCTACGGATGTTGTGTGTTTTTTGTTCATTTAATTTATTAGCAATACGCTGCCATACGATTGATGAGCGCGGAATTTCCGTGTTATAATTAAAAGTGTACAAATTCACAATTAATTAATTAAACTTTATTTGTTTCACTGCGGTCACGATAACGTACATTTAATTTAACAAAATAATAAATCTGTCCTTGTAAATGTTCATGTACGAAGCGATTAATTTGAAACAGGAAAGTTAACGGGCCGCCATTTTTAGGTCCCAGCAATTAATGTTAAGAGGGTACAATAATATTAAATCACATTTTTATTAACTTCAAAAACGCGACGGGAAACTCAATTCGATTTATAAAATCAACGAGTAGACGCGGAAAATATACGCCAAGTTATCGAGTGGTAAAATTGTTAACATACTTTATACTAATCGATTCGGTATTCGATCCATTGTGTTCTGTTATTCGTCAAACGAATTTGCGAATGTTTCCTTTTTCCTCGATTTCGTGACGATTACTTCCGTCTTAGCAGTTTTTCTGGCAATTTAGGAACGTGGCGCTTTCCCCACTGCATTCTAAGGTACTTACTTGGGCCATGCAAAGATAAGCGTAGGCATGCAATCAGCCTATAATGTTCCCATTGTCGAAACACAGCCCTCCTCTCTGTGACAGGGAGCGGGGTTCACCACGCGGGCCCACTACGAGTTGGTAGATGTCACATGTCTTCAAATTTTTGTTTCTAAAACATACCGGTTTTTTCACGATGTTTTTCTTTACGGTTTTCAGAGTACAACTCGTAAGTCGCGACCGTTACTATTGGGCCACAACTTTGAATCAGTACTGCTATTTCGGCAAACCACGGAGTTGTAGCTGAATGAAACAGTGCTTCTTAGAGTATTGAAGCGCCATATTTGCTCCCTAAAAAAATACCGATGTAATCTATTCTAGCTATTATAGATACTGCAAAGACCAGTCTAATTTTCATAAGTAACCTAGGTATCCGAACGGTTTGTTTTGGTTCGACAGCGCCATCTGTCAATACTCCAGTTTTAAAATATGAAATCCACATGTCGATTATCTCAATAAATTATCATTTTATGGAAATACTGACAGGTAATCAGCTCATCGGTTACCATTACCGATGGTCACACACAACACGGACATACGTAAATCAATTTCCTTTCGGATTCACTGAGTCCATATGCGTGTTATACAAGTGGTCATACATTATCCCCGATGATTGTCACTTGTCATTTGTCACCATCCTAGTTGTTTTTCCAGGTTTATTGACATAAACAGATTTACATCTTTTGTGGCTAACCAGGGGTCATTCAAGTTTCACGTAAGCAGAATTTTAGTCATTTTGACGCCCCCGGCAAAAATCAGCAAAGCGAAGACCACCCTTTTGTGCTTACGTAATACTTGAATGCCGGGGGGCATTCAAGTATTACGTAAGCACTGATAATAATAATCTTGAATAATCTACTACTTATTCATTTTCCATTTTTTCTTAATTCCTATTGATAATAATATACAAAGCATTTTTTATTCAAATCTAAAAATAAATGGCGCCGCAAAAGCCGGCAATTCTAGAATTCAGAATTCAAATAAAACAAGTTCAAAATAGGTCAAAGTTGAAACTGGCGGGAAAACTTTGGTTTATTTAAACTAAAACAGGTATCACATCATTTACAATTAACATTTATTCATGCAGCACATATATCTACAATTTATTTACGTTTTCAGCGAGCTGTATAGCTATTTATTTTTTGTCCACAACAGTTTTTGCACGCGACAAAAATACCGCGGCCATGAAAAAAAAAAGTGAAGAGTCAATGAACTTGATGTCGTGTATAATCTGTAGCACACATTATTGTGTTTTTAAATACTATCTGTAAATAGTAATTAAAATGCGTTGTATGTGCAATTATAACACATAGTAAGTAATCTGTGGAACTAATGCTTTTTACAAGAAACTTCGTGTTTATTTATCGAGCCATAAAAATGATTAGTGATTGAAAAGGTTTTTGTATGGCTGCTTTTCCTCGATGTCTGCAATTAAAATCGATTCAAAATATGAGCAGTTTGATCTCTGTGGTATTGGTCCTGACCTACAAGTTGTAGTTCGTGAGTTCTAATTCAGGCAGGCAGTTTACTTTGTGGAATTAGTTTCATCACCACTGCTCTCAAAACGGTGAAGGAAGACATCATAAGGAAACTGGCATGTCGTAGAACCAAATATTCAAAGACATGTGACAAACTTGCACGGGGCCCGCGTGGTATTATGGTCCACTGCTTCTCATAGTCAGGTTTGTGTAGCAGTGGGAACATTATAAGTCGATGATGATCATGATAATGCAAAATATGGTAACTTCATGCTAATGGATTGGTTACACTAACTTGGTATTTTCGCACAGTTGTGCTAATCTTTTCATAGTATGAAACAAAGTCGCTTCCCGTATCTGTATGTACGTTTAGATCTTTTAAACTACACAACGGATTTTAATGTGTTTTTCATCAATAGACAGAGTGATTCAAGAGGAAGGTTTATATACGCGGGCGGAGCCGCGTGCAAAAGCTAGTGTTTTATAACCGACAGGAAAGTTCAAACTTTAAATTCAACTTTAAATATCCGACAGGTTTTTCTTATAATTCTATTGTTTATTTCGCCAACCGATTCTAGAAACCACCCCGTCAACAGTACCAAAAAATTGTTGACAGGTAAAGTTATCACGGGCACCCATTGGTCAGTTCTCGCGACCAATCAGCAGTCTCCTTTACGG
Source organism: Aporophyla lueneburgensis (assembly GCA_932294355.1). Taxonomy (NCBI): domain Eukaryota; kingdom Metazoa; phylum Arthropoda; class Insecta; order Lepidoptera; family Noctuidae; genus Aporophyla; species Aporophyla lueneburgensis. The sequence continues at coordinate 29,464,456 of OW028737.1, read as the reverse complement.
CCAAGCTCTTAGAAATAAAGTAGGATTTTTCATGAGAACCGACCGTAACTTTAATAAATTCCCTGAAGTCTGGGCGAATGATTCAGGTTCTCAGAAGGCAGGCTGTAAACAAAGCTTGTCAGTGTCATTGCCAGGAATAGTTTACTACTAACATATTGTCACTACAGATGTTTTATTTCTTGAATGATGTTTTGATGGTATAGTAGAAAATGTTTTTACTATGATAGTAAGTCGTAAGGAGTTACAATGTTTGGCAGAATTTTCTTACATTATACGTAAGTATACATACATACGACATTTTTGGTATGATTGATTAGTCTGGACAAGTGTCCAGCGAAGCAATTGCGTTACACAATAAAAGTAGGAATTAAACATTCCGTTATATACGTTGTTGACCAGACAAATTTTTCGAACATGAGGAGCAATGGTTTCGCAATTTCCGTCAGATTTTGATTGAAAGAGTGTTACACGATTAAGGTATAGTACCTTCTTCGCTGCTTCCGTGTTCTCTTCTATACTCCACAATTCTGTACCTTAGTCAATCTATCCATCTCTTCTTGGTATTTCTCACTATCTCTTCATCCAGCAACAATTCTATTTCCTTGGATGCAATTTACTTTTTGTCTATGGAAACTAACCTCCCTTATTTATACAAAAGACAAATCTTGCCCGTTGACTGATATTATTGCAATTTATTTTCAGTCTATCACAGCCGGCCTTCTTTCACTAAAAAGGCTTTCTTGCCAGAAAACTGTAAGAATCATAGTAGAAGCTTCCCAAAAGGCATTTTTTCACTCTCCTTTTGTCTCCTACTTGAATATCGTCGCTATTGCTTCTCTTCCCTAAGACTATACTATACAAAGTAAAAAACCAAAACAGCTTTATATCGTTTACGCGTTTGTCTGTGTGACTGTTTAGATCTTCTAAAATACGCTAATTTTGATAAGGTTCTCATCACCATTTAGAGCATTCACTCCGGAAAGGTTTAAATATAAATTTGTATAGGTACTTTATACATTAAGATAGAAAATCTCGATATGTTGACATGTCGTTACTACAACCGTGTAGGAGCGGGTCGCCATTTTTTCTAACGAATATAAGTTTATCGTTATTCAACAGCCGCCATATTGGAATTTTCAAATTTAATTCCATGGTATCAGATCAGATGACGGCATTAGGATCATCCGTGATCTGTGACTCACTCACTCTAAACGTATCTTTATAATAACAGTGTTACGACTGGCATTGGAACATCTGCTATTAATATTTAATGCGTGTATAAACGGCATTATATTAATATGCTCCAATGCCTTCTAATATTACATTAATAGATATTCTGACTGCCTAGATCTCTCTTTGAAGATGTTTTTTGCTAATGTCATTCACCTTTTGATGGAAAAGAAACAGAGATTCGATCACAAGTGCCAAATGATTTGTAAAGTGTTCTTTTTATTCATAATTCATTTGTTTTCTGTTCCAGAGTTCTTCAGGAGGCTTCTAAAGCAATCTCGCGAGGAGTTCCACATGATGTTCAAGAAAACATACGGCATGATCTACGAACAGCACTCCTATGTCTTCGAACAACTTTTTGAACAACTAGAAAGGTACCTATAGTTTCTTGATTAATAACGTAGTATTATCGTAGTGATGTCACATTTTGGGTTTGTCTTTCATAAAGAGCCTGAATCCTGAATGATACCTATATATCTGAACAGTGTCTACAGAAACTAGGGAAACTCGGCAGGCGTGATGGCTGTCAACATCTAAAAAACATAAAATAAAACTAAAATAAAAGATTTGATGTATTTTTAGGGGCTGGTAGTTTTGTAAAATTTTTTAATGAGTTCAGAAAATCGGTTCTCTTTTGGTTTGTCTTGTTTAGATATCGCTATGCCATCACGCCTGTGATGTTTACACAAACAAAAAATATTTTATAAACTGAAATTTCAAGTGACTATAATACATGCAGTCGACCACCCACTAAAATCAAATTTATTTATTTCTTGTTTTATCATGTTTAGGTTTTGATACCCACCAAGGAGTTACGTTACCTAATTTAATTGGACCTTTTATGAAATTACGACACCCGCTGTCTCTGTCGGTATTTTTGGAATCAGCTGCATGGATCATGCGGTTTCCATCATTATTCATAGAAGATCTTTCATAAACATTAATGCCTCGAAGCGAGCTATGGTCACTTGTTTATTAATAAACAGTGAACACCGTACCCTTTATGAGTATGACATCACCAATCATAAACAAGCTTAAACATGATTCTGACAACAGACGCGACCACGGTCAACCCGCACTACTGAATCTTGAATGAAACTAACTAGAACATAAGTCACGATATATGTCTTGTCACGCCATTACGTGCTATACGTGGCAAATACGACAAGAGATTTATTACAAGATATATGGTTTGTGCTATTTCTTTCATAATAAATTCTGGTACCAAGCGGTATTATATTTTGCTCGGCATATCGTAAACATTAAGCAAATGAATTCCAAAGGAGCACAACTACCTCGTGGAGACGATCGGCGGCAGCGACCTCACGCGTCCGGCCCTGGTGCATGGCAAGGTACGGAGCGAGAGGGCATGGGAAGCCATCACCCCCTTCTGCGAAGCAGTAGGCATTGTCCGCGAAGGAGGAATGGGCTATCCAACACTAAACGATTTTTTTAATTCGCACCAATAGTTCTTGAATTTAGCGCGTTCAACCAAACAAGTTCTTCAGTTCTATAATATTAGTTTAGATAACGATTCTTGATAACATATTATTCTGATTGGTCAAGGTACTTAAAACCAAAGATTGCTTGAGCGACAGCAAGTAACGGTTCAGAAAATTATGTTCCCTGCGTTCGCGATAAAAATAAATCCCTTCTTCGTAATGTTGTATGAAAGTTATGTCCCAAGCAAGATGAAAAAAAAAATATATGGATGGATCGCACAAAGTATTATAAAAGTCTAAATCTCAGGATTACGATGTTGAAGTCTAAAGAAATGTATGCAAATCCCCGGCGGAACGTCTGGCAGATCTGAGCGTGATCTCTGCCTTTTTATTATTAAAAGAGAATGTATCAGCTGCGGCTTATTTCGAGTAACTTTTTGGTAATAATATGGAGCTGGGTTGTTTATGACTCTTTCAAATTTGATACTGGCTGAATACATGAAACTTTTTTGTTTGTTTTACGCAGGGCCGGACCGTGAGTTTAGGGGGCCCTGGGCTAAAACTACGTAGGGGCCCACCTAATTACTCAAATTCAATAATTACAAAACTCAGTTCGAGATCCCAACACCTGAACGTAGACTTGAATTAAATGAATTGATTGGGTTTGTTTAATCGTAGGATTCGCAGGGCTGCAAACCATATGATCTGTTTCATCATCATCATCATCATTTCAGCCGTAAGATGTCCACTGCTGGACTTAGACCTCCCCCAATTTGGGGGGCTTTGCCATAATCGCCACGCTTGGCAGGCGGGTTGGCGATCGCAGTATGGTGGTAAAATGCATAGAGAACGCTGCTGCCCATTCTCTAGTAAGTTCTCTAGTAAGTTCTCTAGTAAGTCGCCTTTTACGACACCCACGGAAAGAAATGGGGTGGTGTTATTCTTTACGTCCGGCACCACACGGTACCATTTGTTTAATTAATAAAATTATGGATTCTTTCGCATTATCGTTTATTTTTACTTTGACTTGACTTAGCTGGGGGCCCCTTGAATTCACGGGGCCCTGGGCTTAAGCCCAAAAAGCCATATGGTAGATCCGGCCCTGGTTTTACGAACTACTTAGTGTTTTGGCCCGTGTGGTGGCGTATGTAAAGAATACCACCATCCCATATCTTCCTGTGGGTGTCGTAATAGGCGACTAAGAGACTTACTAGAGAATAGGCAGCAGCGTTCTCTATGCATTTTACCACCATACTGCGATCGCCAACCCGCCTGCCAAGCGTGGCGATTATGGCAAACCCTCCCGAATTGGGGGAAGCCTGTGTCCAGCAGTACGCTTTTCGGTTCCCATGGTGATTACTGTTTATGGATTTTATCGAATCTTCGGGACCCTGTCGTTGTTTCTGCTTCATCTTCTTTATCAATGCCTTACCCTAATTGAGTACCACACTATCAATCAGAATCTCAATCATTTTGAAGGAAATTGCTCCACTGCTTCATAGATTCGAAAGATTCGTCGGCTCAACAACATAAATAACACAATGAATGTTGTTGTTGCCTAATAAATGCCGTTCCTACTATTATGCAATTACCAGATCTGTCATGTATGTATGTTCCATAGCTTCTCCGTCTAGAGCAGTTCCTTGACCATCTCAGAGCATCCCATCTTCCTAATGATGTAGGTAATGGACTCCAACTAAATGTATTTTTCTTCGCAGGTACTACACGCGCGGCGACACGAACTTCGACGTGATGATGGACGGGTTCTTCAGCATACTGTACAACAAGATGTTCACCGTACTCAACTCACAGTACGAGTTTGACGAGAAGTAAGTTTTAATCCTTCATTTCTTCCACTGTGTATTTTTCATCCTTTTTAGTACATTATTTAGTGCGTCCTTTTTAGTGCAAATTGGATATCAAAGTCAATCTAGCCTAAGTTAGTCCATAATATCAGCTACCTGCAAGTGAAAGTCCGATCAAAATCGGTCCAGCCGTTTCGGTGATTAGCCGGATCAATCAGGTAGACAGAGAATATTAAAAAGAAATATTTTACTTCTTTTTACTTTGCACTACCTAATTCAGTGTTGTCAAGTTAATCTATACTCTGCCGGGGTCGCGTGATTGTTCGAAAGAGATACCGTGACCCTGACACATGGGCAATTGAAGGAACACGGGTGGGTTTTAGTCAATAAAAGTCTGACATGCCCTCCCGCTCCGCCCAGAGCGGGAGAAGTCATTTGATGATTTCCCATCCAAAAAAAAAAAAAAATATACTATCTATACTAATATTATAAAGCTGAAGAGTTTGTTTGTTTGATTGATTGAACGCGCTAATCTCAGGAATTACTGGTCCGAATTGAAAAATTATTTTTGTGTTGGGTAGCCTATTTATCGAGGGAGGCTATAAGTTATATAACATCACGCTACAACTAAGAGGAGCGGAGCAGTAATGAAAAATTTTGCAAAAACGGGGAAAATTTATTCCTTTTGAGAGTTTCCGTTGCGTGCGCTGCGTAAACGGTTAAAGTAACGCAAAAATTATGTATGACGGAATTGTTCCTTTTAAAAAGTTCTAAAAAAAAAAGTCCGCGAGAGCATGTCTATCTTTTAAGGTTGACTCACTATAACTCAAAAGGAGCGAGCAGCAACGAAAAATGGACGAAAACTAGCAGGCAAATCGATGCGACGGGAAGGGTCAGGGGAGCAAAAATTTGACGCGGACGAAGTCGCGGGCAGAAGCTAGTGTGTTAATAATTAAAGCAATATTTCCTGGGAACGTTAATCACTGGAAGCCCCAGTCCAGTGGAGGACGTTTTGCGGACTGATTATGAATCTTATTAATGAGGTCGTCTTAAGTGCATTGAACGGTCTTCATTGGGTACACTGCACTTGTTATGAATGTCTTCGCCATATGCATGCTGGAAAGGAATAACAAACGATTAGGATACTTATTTCGTATGATACCCTATCATCATAAACGCTATACATATCTCTGGTTCACGTGGGCTGCATGGAAAGATGGCACAAAAGTTTTACTGCTGGTTTACTTTCCATGGTATAAATGCATAATTTCAGTGAACCATCTTTATCATCAGGCTTTTTTTTTCTTTTTTTTTTTCAGGATGGGAAATCATCAAATGACTTCTCCCGTTCTGGGCGGAGCGGGAGGGCGTGTCAGACTTTTACTGACTAAAACCCACCCGTGTTCCTTCAGTTGCCCATGTGCCAGGGTCACGGTATCTCTTTCGAACAATCACGCGACCCCGGCAGGATCATCAGCCTTGCCTTATACTATATTGGAGTCGGTTTCCAGTCTTACCGGATGCCGTTGAACACCAATAGTTTACTTAACAATCTTCAATCAAATCAGCCTATCGCAGTAGACTGCTAGATATAGGCCTCTCCTAGGCTGCGCCACAACACCTTGTCCTCCGCGTTCCGCATCAGATCCCAGCCACCGTTTTTCGTCGGTCCACCTAGCTGGGGGGCGTCACACACAACGCTTGTCGATACGCGCTCTTCACTTCAGGATTCGTCTGGTCCATCGACCATCGCCCCTTCAACAAACAAGACCAGCCCACTGCCACTGCAACATGCTTACTCTGCAAGTAATGTCAGTAAATCCAGTTCTTTTCTGAATAACCTCGTTTTTGATTTTACCCTTCAAAGAAAATCCGTGCATAACTACTCAATTTTAATGTGTTTTAATTAATTCTTCTTTATCCTATTATCTCAGCCTGTAATCAATGCCTTCACATCCACCTCACACGAACTGTCCTTGCGGTTAGTGACGCAAATTGCAATTAATATTGAAGACCGCAATTATAATAAATATCCTCATTCATTCAGTATCATATCATTCATTACAATGATAGGCGCCGAGATGTATTTGGTTTGCCGAAACCCAACACAGGGGCATCACAGAAGCCTGCACTGTTTAGTCTAGAGTCTATAGGTATAAATCGTCTGTTCACAATTCTGATCGTAAAATGGAAGTGTCTGTTCCAAATATCGTTTGGTATTTATATTTAATGCGGCGGCTGTTGTACCAGCTGGATTATTGGTCTGTGTTTGATGAGATTGGAATATTGTATAGTTCGTGGTATGTCGTATGAATGGGTATGTAGGAAAAGCTGGGTGGTAGTTTGTTGTTTAAATACATAGTTCACGTTTTCTGGAACCATTCTACCTATCAATAGGTGTGCTCTTCTGTTATATCAGAAAAGAAAAGGTTGCGAGACCCATCAAGTAGGACCATTCCTAAATAAATCCTTAATTTTTAAAATTCCTGGAATCTTTATAACAGCCAATGAGAGACAAGATAGGCTCGTTCATTCTAATCCAGGAGCCAAACAAAGTTGCACAGTATCTATTAAAGACACAATAACACATTAAATGTTTACACGACTCCCCACACTGCACTTCGCACTAAAGAAAGCACTGATATAGGACACAGTGTCGCTCAGTTGGAAAACTCCTTCTTTGTTTATAAAGACGCGTCAATAAAACACTTCAGCAGACAGCTTTAGTGTTATGGACACGTAAACAAACGATTAGGCTCAATAGTAGGGCATAAAGTCCTGATAATAGGGCACAAAGTGGCGTGAAACGAATCATGATAACGTTATGAAGGGCTACCGGATAGTTTATGAGTTGTACACAATCAAGTTATTAATGTTATTGCGTATGAAGTGTGTTTTTAGCTGAGTGGCGACGGGTTAGTTGAATGTGGGGCTACTTTACTGTAGGATAATAAGGTTTATATTGGATAAGGTTTAGGTGTTGCATGCTTTTACGCTGTTATACCTACGTACCGAGTGTTTCATACGTAAAGGTTTATCGTATACATATAGGTATTTCGGAATTACTGCAGATGATAGCATCAGCCTACCAGATATAGGCAGGATACCAGTATTTTACATCTGCGACTGCCTATCTGACCTTCACAAACCAGTTCCTGGGTAATACGATACCGCTTGGTAAGATTGGTTATCAGACTTTTGAGCTTCTGACGTCCCGTGACGATTTTTAAAGATCCACGAAGCCGGGACCAATGGCGAGGCTCGGAGGGATCTCGGTATGTAAAGATGGTCATTTATCCACGGACCGGCCGAGGCAAGCGTAGCTTCTTATAACCTGATCGATCGACCTGTGTGCTTCCTTAAGGTACAAGTTGGTAGCCGACTGCACGCAGCAGCAGCAGACGACATTTCATAGAAATACGTAGAAACCAGTAGTGTCACTGCGACACGTCGTTTGCTGCAGCTTCATGTCGTCAGCTACTAACTTGTACCTTTATATTTTCTGAATTAACCACTTGAAAATGTGATTTATTCCGTTTTTACCTGTAATTAGGTAGATTACTGCAGCTTATGCGATTAACGTGAATTTTCATGATAGGTATGGCAGTAAGTAACAGAATTTACATATTGCTAAGTCTTTTACCAGCATCAACAACTCCCAGTCTCTTTCTGTCCGTTCATTTTAACTAATTTAGCAAATTCCCACTTGTTATAGTCTTAATAAAAGGCAATTACTCATTTCCTTCAGAAATCTGTGCTGTTATCCCACACCATTCGTCAGATTAACCCGAATACACATCCTGTTGGAAACGTTTTATAGTAGGCTACTAAAGTTAATCTGACCCAGCACTTACCTACTTTATGTCCTGGAATTTGAGCTGAAATGCCGTTAATGAACGTTACTATGTATAGAGTTTATACTTTAAGACGTGTGAAAGAGGAATAAAAAGTAACTGTGTAGGAAAACACGGTGTAAAATGCGATGTTACATTTTATAGCCCTTGTAGTGTATCTATACAACAACTAACAAAAAAAAATATCGTTTTAAAGACGATGTTACAGTAGAGTCCGTTTAGTACGACTTCGCATGTAACGACCAACCGTTTTTAGCGACGTAAGTATAGGCGCGTGTTTGGTTTTAATATGAGCCACTATGAAAGTCCATCCGTTTATTACGACTCCGCTTACAGCGACCAACCGCTTTTAACGACGGAATTTCACGCAAAATTATCTGGTAACAACGACGACGAGCGTTGACGTGTTTACAAATAAGTCGTAGGTAAGAAACTATCTCCGCCCCGCGCCTCCCCCTTGCCTGCACCTCGCTGATTCGAATGCGACTGTTTAGTTTACGGGCGGCGCGGCGTTAATTTGCGGGTGATGCGTGATTTCGAGTACAAGAATGGCTAAATACATTAAGTATGTATGCATACATATGAATTTGATTTGAATAAAAATAAAAAAAGTCATTTCTTTTAGTACGACTTCCGGTTAGTACGACGTAATATCACCGGTCCCTTCACCGTCGTTATAACCGGATTCCACTGTATATGTAATTTTCAGAAACAAACAAAAAAAAGATGGTATTCGAGTATTGGTAATTGGTATATTTTCACTCTCCACCCACCTTTTAAAAATAAAAAATAAGATCCGAGGCTGCCTACAGCTAGCTTCAAAGGTTGTGCTGAGATTGTGAGTTTTGTATAGCTTACTAAGCAGAACATTTAGATTTAAAAATACGTATTTCACCATACTGTCAATTACATTACTTTCGTCTGCCGGCTCAAAAAAACATAATATTCATTTATTATCATAAGCTGACAAACAAAAAATACAACATAAAAAAATACAATAAACGATTATTTAAGAGGTAATATTTTAATAGGAAGTTTACAAATCATTGTCAAAAAAATCATTTGTCCTTTAAACACGCCTGTTGCGAAGAATGACGTAACGCGACAATCATTCTAATATTCCACGCCTAACCTAACCAAATGGGTTCCGAGATGTGGTCAGAAATTTTTATTATGGGTACACATCTCATTTAGCTAAGGTTATAAATGTCAACTGGTATTTAGGCTCCGCAATGTATGCTGTGACAAATTATTCTGGAGAATTTAACGCTTTTGCTTGTCATCACTTTTATTGTGTCTGGCAGCCGCAATATTTATGATCTCACCCAAATCTTGTTAATGGCAGCAATCCCTACTCAACTTAACCTCTAAGTCCCTGAGATACCACATTTGGTATAGACACAATCGTTTTTAATTGTGTCTGTAATTACGGTAGACTGGTTAAGCCAAACAGAACGCTTGAGGGATGTTGGGATTCCGCCCGATATTCCAGAATAATTCCTACTTTTAAATCCAAGGTCTGATCTGAGCGATCGCATAAATCTAGTGATCCAACAATTTCGCCTCATTTTTCTTCATATTCTAACTTCTTCTTCTAGTGGTCGCAAACGCTATTGCCAAGCCCTCATGGCCCGAGTTCGATTTCCAGGTCTGGCAAAAAAAAGTGATATCTGGAATTTCTCAGTAGCAGCCCGGAGATATGAGCTTGGGCGATGGCAATAGGCTTTCCACTTATTACAAGATACTTAAACGTAACTCCAGAATGTGGTGCACTTCAAGGCATGATGGTATGTTAAGTGTTGTCTATCTCTTTTCCCAGGTACTTAAAATGCGTGAACGAGCACATGCGCGACATTCAGCCGTTCGAAGACGTGCCCAACAAGCTTTCAGTGCAGCTGCGCCGAGCTGTGGTGGCTACGCGAACTTTCCACAAAGCGCTGAGAGCAGGAGCTGGCGTTGTGAGGAGTATGATGCAGGTAAGGAGGACCATCAAACATATTGGCTTCTGAATTTTAGGATTCTGATTGGGTTTATAGAAACCACCTTAATTGCGTAGCCACCCTTCAATAAATTACAATTCGAATGATTTTAACACGTAAAAGCGCAATTAATGTTGTTGAGCTGCCACTTTTGAGTTTGTTCCGCCACTTCTTCTTCCCAGCTAAAGCACTAGGAAGTGTCGAAGGGCGGGCGTTTTGGGGGGACTGTCTTTTGTAACTCTGACGTTCAAAAAGTGCTGACTCTCAGCCTAGTTTGAATAAATGACTTTTGATTTTGATTTTGATTTTGCCAAAATGAAAGGAATTGCCATTGTATGCGTTTAACGTATTGCCCGCTGGAAAATGTGCTAAGAGTTAGGTCCATATTAGTCCGGAAAGTTCCTTCTAGAGTCAGTCAAGTCTTGGTTCCAAAATTATTTTTTTGTATTTAAAACTTTTACCTCGTGGTTAAAAAAGTTCGAAATACAAAAACTGGCTCAAAGAGTTAAGCATGGAGTAAAGGGATCTCCTACATACCATGACATCACACCTTGTTACTCCAAAGGGTTGAGGTGTACCAAGGGAGATCTCGTATTGTAATATGACACTAGTCACGTAGGTACTGCAAAACTGCATCCTTGATCATGTGCAAATAAACCGCAAGAGTTCTCGAGTTCCCTCCTATGAATAAATATGAATGGAAACTAATAACAATTCCGCCTACCAAGCATGAATATTGGTAGCGAAATTCCCTTTAGAGCTTTTAGTATACGCTCAGGCATTTATGAGCTCTCATGTTAATGTGATTCTGAATTTGTGATTCACCCGACAGACACCCGGAAACAGTGACGGGACCAGACATAAATCAACCATTATCTAACATCTATTCACCACATATGGCCCTCAGATTCTATTCTCTTAGGTCTGAAAAGGTCCGTAACCTTCAGAAATGATAATTGGAGACTCATATTAAACCATCGGTGATCATTTTTCGTGACATTCTTGGCTTTACTGACCAACATTGCCAAATAGCGTTTGTTTTAATTTGTCCGTTGTTAAGCATGCTATTAGAATGCAAATATACGCTAATCAATGCGAATATATATTCTGTTGGCCGCTTGACCTTCAACTTGCGAACGTCTGAGGCAGTACAGGGTATCATTTTAGAAAATGACTCATTATCCGCGAATCATTTGTCGTGCGTTGATCCTGGCGCCTCAGTGACACAGCTCAAGACCTTGGCTTTATTAATTGTTATAGTTATCTCGGTCTTCGTTTGATTTATTCCTATTCGTTCCACTTGTTACCCTAGCAAATGTTATTTAATTGGCGCAATGTAACAATGATTGGGTTTTATTCATGTGTTTGCTCCGCGTTTATTAGATCAACGAACTTGACAGATAACGCGGGCTCGTTTGATGCGAGAATTACTTATTCTCAACGCCCACAACATCAGACGTAGGTAGTAGCTATTCTACTTCTCTATGTCTAGATATCTTTGAATAGACTTGCTATCTCTTTGATATTTTTAAACTATCAGACTAAATATTTTTCATTGATGAGAATATGATTGAATGGCATGCCTCCCACGATGTGATCATGAAAAGATCCCAAATTACGTATCTTTGCATCAATGTAGATCCACAATTGCCGATGATATCGCGAAAAATGCAAACGAATAAATAATAAAAGACAAATTGAGAACTCCTCCTCTTTGAAGTCGTTTAAAAATAAATTATAAACACTAACAAATGCCTTGTCTCCCAGGTGGCAGTGACTTCAGAGTGCGTAGCAGCTTGGGCTCGCCTGCGGTACTGCGGCAGCTGCGCCGGCCACCAGCCGCCCGCCTGCACGCGCTACTGCCACAACGTCATCCGCGGCTGTCTGCCCGCGCACGCCGACCTCGGCGACCAGTGGGATGCCTATGTCGGTGAGTAAACTGAGGATGTTACAACCGAGATTTTATGGTTCTTGTTATGTTTATTTGCGGATTTATTGCCTATATACCGTTCTAAAATAATATCGTTTCATTTTCAGACGCCGTAGACAAAGTGGCCGACAGATTGCTCGGTCCATTCAACATAGCTATGGTGGTCGAACCTATAGACATCAAAATTTCCGAAGCCATAATGAGCTTCCAAGAGCACAACCGGGAGATCTCGCAGAAGATATTCACGGGGTGCGGTAAGCCAGTGCTGGGGGGCGGGGGCGGGGCGGGGCCGTTCTTCGCGCCCGGCAAGACGCGCCGCTCCGTCCGCGCCATTCCCGACTTCGACTGGCCCCAGAAAGTCGATGACGTTGACGACTTCGAGATCGAAGCTTCATTCGAAAGCCTTGTTAACGAGGATCCTTCTCTAGTTAGTTTACGGACCCCTGAAGGTATCCGTAAGGCTACAAAAGATATGGCTGAACAAGCAAAGTTGAGGGATAGGTTCTTGCAGTACATGCGAGGAACTATAGACCTTCAAGAGTACGAGGAGCACGAGAGGAGGCGCCGAGATGCGGACCCGGAGCCCGCGGCCGCCGGCGCGATGGATATCGACTTCAAGTCGTACGATTTTGATGAGAAGAAGGGACCGAAGAAAAAGAAGCCTTCAGTGAAAAGCGAAGAGAGTCGCGGTAAGTTTGTTCACAAGTTTTAAACACAAAATGCAATTTATTTCACACAGACAAACTTATTACGACTAAACTCAAGGCGTTTGCCGATCAAGTTCTGCATTACCGATACCAAAGGTTGTCCATGGTCGTCCATGGTCTCCTAGCTGACCATAATGATGATCTATTGTACTAACAGGTACTTGTTTTGTCTTACAGGATCAGATTGGGGCGGGCCTGCGCTAGAGAAGCTAGTCCGTGAGACGCGATTACGCATGCGCAACACGCGTCGCTACTGGAACCACTTGCCTGCGCTACTGTGCACTTCTACTAGCGTCACCAGCTCGCCCTGTTTCAATGGAACTGACGTTGCCAGGTAAGAGGAAACTTCCTTTTGGAAATATATACTAGGTACAGAAAAGAGGCCTCATAGTAAGCCTATTAATATGTAGTTTGATTTAAAACATTGGTCTTCAAACATAACATTTTTTTTTTGTGGTTGGGAATTCATCATATTACGTCTCCCGCTATGGGCAGAGTGGTAGCTTTTACTGAATAAAACCCACCCTTGTTCCTTCAGTCCAGAGCCAGAGTCACGGTATCTCTTTCGAAAAAATCTCGTGACCCTGAAACATAAGTATTTTTTAAGTTTGGCGCCCAACATGGGACTAAGTATTGTATGATCAAATTAAACTTACAATATTACACGAATTATCTTAATTGTAATGAATCCATATGGATACAAAAAACAGACAAAAAATTAACGTGTTGTATAACACGTTTATTTTTTGTTTGGTTTAATTCTGAGTGAACTCCCCAATTTGGCGCCCAACGTGGGACCAAAATAATGTTCATTACACGGCTTGACATCGAATCTTAGAGAAACTTCGGCTGTGTATAGTCTCTGTCACCTACCTGTGTGACAATTTCTTTCTAAAATTCGTTACCTATTTTTATTTTTAGTTACATTTTTAATTTGGCGCCCAACGTGGGACCAAAGTATAGAAAGGATAATCCAATCTATATTTATTTTCCTCCCCAGCTACACACTAAATGCGGCCAGTGAAGGCACGGCAGGCCTCGCCAGCAACCCGGAGGTGCGCGGCGCGGCCAGCCCGAGCGCGGCGGCCAGCGTGGCCACGCAGGCAGACTCGCTGCGGACACTCACTGCAAGACTGAAGGACGCTTACAATGGCGTTGAAGTGCAGTGGCTTGATACTGATGGGAAGGGTGAGTTATCTGGAATATTCTGGTCTACTTCTTTTCCAGTCGATGGTAAATGTAGTGGACAATAGCGATGGATCACTTTTCACCCTTTGTGCGCTAAGCAATATGGTTGTAAAGTGATCGACCGCTAGAGTCCGCAGTGGTACACACGGCTACAGGTCAAGCAATACAATTCCAGATGTAGCTGACCTCGCATTGTATAGGCTTTTCGTACAATGAGATGTCAACTTATACTGGAAGTGTATAGCTTGATGTGTGGCCGTACGTATATAATTGTTAAATGAGTTGAGCCCATAGGTGACCAAACGCCTCTCATCAGAGCCATAACCAATGGTCCTTCTTGGCGCCACATAGCGTTCTAGTTATACCGATCTTTTTGATCACAAAATAGTAAAATAATACATAATTCTTCAAGCATTCGAATATATCGAATTAATATACGAAATGTGGTACTCACGGCTCACCAGTTCCTATATGAGTTTAATAGCATAATGCTCGTAGAATACTTCCGCGTTCAATGCGTTGTCTACCCTACAAAGTAGAATACTAAATAAATCTTTCAATTTTTTTTGCAGACTTACAAGTTTCCAGTTCCTTTGCGCGCGAGACTATAGAGGACGTGGAGTCAGGCTCAGGATCTGGAGACTGGGGCACGGACGGACTGCCTGATGACGATGAAGACCGGCTCAATGGTTATGATACAGGTAAATATCGTGTTTTGAAACTTTTTAGAAATTCTTTTCGGTACTTGTACCACAAATCACTTTATGCGTTTAGGGCTAAACACATTTTGTCTTTTTCTTTTGATTGGTAGAAAAATGATGATGTTTCAAAATCTTTGATTGGTAATTTACCAGGCCTCAGGATCTTTATTTTCAACAGATTTTAATTTTGAAGTCTAGGTTATTTAAGATACGGACTTCCGTCATTAATTTTGTATTTTAAAAAGCTTGAAACTGACTTGGAATTAGTAATGACAGTTATTAGTTTCAGACTCAGAGAGAGAGCTTACCATCTTCTCAAACACTTTACAATTTCATCCCTTGTTCCAGGCTCAGGCGACAGTCCATCAGACGTGGACGAGGAGCCAACAGAACGCGAGCCCGACGTGGTGCCGCAGCGGCCCGTGGAGGTGACGGAGGCGCCCTTCGTGCCCAGCATCGTGGACACGCCCGGCACCAACAACGTCAACGTGCGCGGCCGCGCCGGTGACGACACCGCCGGTGACGTCATCGTCAACGCTGACGACACCGAGCAGGACACCCCCAGACCTCAAGACATACCCACTAGGGAGCAACCCGTCGCAGGCTCGGCCGACAGACCGTCGCTACAAAAAGCACTGCTCACCTACGCCCTACCCGTCGTCTGCGCATGGTTCGGCACTATAGTCACCGATCTGTTTTAAAAAAAGAACGTTTTTTTTTTCTAAACGTGAGGGTTCAACGTACGTTGTTAAAGTGTATAGAAATCGTTTGGTTTGTATATAGCCTAGTCAGTGAGCGACGAAGAATGTGTTACAGCGCAAACGCGCTACTGTGATATAATGTGGACAGGTTATACTTGGGATGCTACGGAAAGTACGGAAAGAACAGACAATGACTCTTAACAAATTTATACACAGTGCATTGTGTAGTGAATTAATTTATTATTATTATTTTCAAATAAAAGAAATCAGTAACACCCTTATTCGAAGTGAACGACAATAAATGGGGAGTATTTTTTTATTCTGGCAATTAAATATGGCATTATATTTTTTATTTTAGCAAAATCTAAATCAGCCAAATTATGTATTTATTAAATGATCTTTTTTCGTGTAAATAATTTGTAAATTATAATGAAGTAGATAGTGAATGTATGTTTTACTTAACGAGTAAGTTGTAATGTTTGTACGATGCTGTATAGTCTGTGGGTTGGCGCCAAAAATATTTCGATGGCAGTTTTTAATTCTATGATCTTTGAACTTGGAACTAAATGCCTTATTTCCTCTTTGGTTGATTATTAAATCAAGAAAGCTATTTCTTACTATACTAGAGGTCAAGAGGTCCATAGCTTCGAAGATGTTTCACTTGGTTAAGGTACCAAACCACAGATTGTACATGAACTTAAAAAACATGTCTAAAAGTGTACATAAAACTTAGTCATAATTCTAAAAGTAAGTTTATAGACTGATTTGCTTTCGATTTATATTTTTTACATGCAAATTATAATATTATTATTTCATTCGGACTAAGATAACGACTAATCATTTAACCGACTGATGTAATGATAATTTGAATTTTACATTTTTTTATTTTATTATAATAATATTTTTTGTTAAAATATTTATCTTCGATTTTGGCTTCAGCTTTACTTTGCTAAGTATAGAATTTAGTTTGCAATTTAATGTCGCAGGCAATGTTATAAATTAGGCAAATTGTTAAACGACCGATAGATTGCAAATAGAATATTTTTTACGCGTTAGATAAGTCACACCAGTGTATAATGTTCTAAGTGTTATTTCTTTTTATACGTAATGTGGCGTCGTATATTATATGTAGATATGTCATATATGTATGTCGCAGCTGAGAAAAGAAATACATTATTTGAATAAAATACCCATTTGTGGGTAAATTTTGTTGTAACTTGTGTTCACAGAAAATGATTCCAATGTCGAGTTTTGGCAAAAATCTAAGTCATTTTATATAAATTCAGTTCGGTATACATTTTAGCAAATGAGACGGCTGCGACAATAACGCACAATTATTTTTTAATATTCGAACAAGCAGAGGAAGGTCTTGTGTAATAAATAGAAAGTGTACAATTTTACACGTTTTTCAACTAATTTGAAATAATAAAAGATATTTTTTAAAGTAGTCTTGTTTTTAATTTTGTGATCTTTACCTATACCTTCCTTTGTGCTTTTTGAAGTATAACTTCAACCCGTAGGTGACGCACTAGATCAATTTGATTTAATTAGAAGCAAAAGTCATTGAAGGAATATGCATTTACGGTGCTATATAATTTGTATTGCATAATATGAAAACAAAAGGTAGAAAAAGAATCATCAAAATCGGTTCATAGACGACGAAGTTATCAGCGAACACACATAAAAAAAAATATATGGACGAATTGAGAAACCTCCTCCTTTTTTTGAAGTCGGTTAGAAATAAATAAATTTCCTTTGAAAAATATTAAAAGATCGTAAGTAAACTCACAGTATTTCCTAACTTTTTCATATGCAATACAAAGTTTATAGCCCCTACAAAAATAAAGTACATAATGTAAAAACGACATCAATAAAAACGTATACCGAAATAAAAACGAGAAAGTACGGGGACCAAACTCTAGGTATCGCTATGTGCCATCTACTTAATAATAATTTAGCGCACAAATGGACTGCCAACTGCCACGTTTAACGGTCAGAGTTTTATTTCGATTTGTATGTACGTGTGTCAAGTGACTCGTACTGGCAGTTTCAATATCTTACATAGAAAAGGAAACAAAAAAAAAAATTTACACGTTGAGTGCCAAACACAGATTGATGGTTAATCCGATATGGCCACAGATTTAGATAAATAATAAATAAAAATATTTTATTTTCAGGCATCAAGGCCTAGTACGCATACAAAATTGTTAGTAGCAAGCACGCGGTATCGCGTGATCGGCCATGTTTTGCAGAGCCGAATCACGCGATATCGCGTGATCGGCACTTAACGTGTTAATGCCTGTTTTTATTAACACTAAGCAACAGGAAAATTCATAACATAACATCGCGTTATGTTTCTCCGAAGGGTTAGGCAGAGGCGCCTTTTAGTACACCCACATTTCGCTGCTACTGAGAAATGTCAACAAAATACCACTCGGTAAATTAATACCTAAATAAAAGCACGGTATTGGATCTTTACAGCGGATGTGTAAATGAAAACCACGAATAACTTTTCAAATTGGCTCCTATCTTCACTTAAGTTCTAAGTCAATGCAAGTTAAACCTCAAACAAAGAGACATCAAGTATAATCATAACTTGAAGAGAAAGTAAGAGCTCCATAATCATTATATTATAATTCTATGTTTTGAATTCCATTGTGTTAGTACTTTAATGAAGATAAGCAGAACATGTTATAACGTAATAGATATAATTATAAATCGAAAAGGGGATAAGATCGTTTCTGTTCTAAAAAAAACTCTTTGTAAAATATTGAACTGCCATCCTATGTATTGTAAATAAAAATCTTGTTTTTAACACTAGTTAGTGGAGATATAAAGATCTTAATTGTCGCGTCTGCCTCATGAGTTGTTGTTTACAAACAGATTCTATGACCAATGCTATTCAACATTTGCATAAGTCATTTTACATGCATGAAGCATAACTAAAACTGTTGTAACAAAAAAAGGCCTTATGCCAACGTGAAAAAGTCCACTTTAGCTTGTAAGAACCACTGGTGAAGCAGACCGTACTATATGTTGCTAGAAAGTTGTAGTTTTTTTATACAGTGTCATGAATTATTGTGTAACAGGGTACCGATATGAAAAATTACATGTATCTATTGTACGTATAACGAACTTATTAAGAAGTATGATTTATTAATCGCAACGTATGAACAATGAGTTCCGCGGACATGATTGGCCATGCGCGAAAACGAATGTCAAGAAAAACTTGAATAAAAAACGACCGAATTTAATTTACGCACTCAACGGATACGATTTGTAACAAAAACGTCATGAAAATGTAACGATACCAATATGTTACCGTAAAAGTAAAAGTAACTGTTTGCAGAGCATATTTTTTGGTATCAAATTTAATTGCTGGAACGAGGAATGCGTTTATTAAATTTTAGCTTTATTGCCGATATCATTTACTTGCATCTATCATTCGTTGTTCATTTATAATTGTCGCTCTAAACTAGACACTACGACGATCCTATTTGTCTGTTTTGACTGCGACATACAGGTGTCATGCATGTCTGCGGGCATTAATGTTTTTATAACAATAATAATGAATTGATTTGAATTAATAAACTGCGGAAAATGTCTATAAATCTTTCGACCTAAAAGGATGAAAAGTTTCTTTGTCTAACTTCATTTATATGAATGAAGAGTGTTTTGATATTTTCTTTGGTTTATTGGTTATAGGAAAGCGCCAAGATAACCCGCGAAATTAAAATTTTATTACGCTTTTTTGCAATTTGGAGGTCAGTGTTAGGCTGTCTATGGAAACAAAATATGATTCGCGACTGTAACAAATATGGTTTGACATTATTATAGTCATTAAATTCATCAATATTACCCACTAAGATCATTTAATTCCTTTGAATTACTATTTGATAAAAAAGTCACGCAATAAAATTAATAAAATTTGATTCTTGCGGGCTACCTTTAAGCCACCTTCTTCTCTCCACCTTAAAATAGTTTTTAACTGTTTCGTGTACTTTCTGAGACTTATTATATATCTATATCGGACTTATTGTAATGAACCTTACATCTGTGTTTTTAAATCAAAAGGAAGTAATTGCGATCTGTAGCTACAAAAGTTTCAATAATATCAAAAGTGAAAATTGAGAATTTAATATTCTTTTTATTGTGGCATGATTTATTGGGTTACAGTCAGGGAAATTGTTTACTGAATTGATACACTATGTCAATTTGTAGTGTTGTAGCCATTTCATACAACTGTCAAAGAATAACAGTAACTTGCGATGTGATTAAGAAACAATTTCATCATTTTTACAATTTCGATTTATTAATTATTCCTCTTTTCAAGAACATTTATAATATTTGATCGCAATTCATTTCTATTGTTTTGAAAACCGTTAATAAATCACTCGTCTAATGGGAAAACATGTAGTCAGATGTTCTTTATTTATAACGGTGCTATGTTCGCGAAATAGCTAAATATACCTACTGCGGCTTTTTCCCATTGGATGTGTGGCTATACCTACTTATATACGTAATTTGTGAGCGTGCCTTATTGGGGATTATTTAAATTTCGAAAGTACCATCAGTAACATCAAGGGCAGTTCTAGAAGGGCATTTGGGGGAAGCATTAAAGATATTCTTGTATCATTGCGAAAAAGGGATGGCGCTATCCGTTCTGTATTGTTGCATCTCTTTTTCGCATTGAAACAATGATGGCATCTCGTTCTTGCATTGGACCAGTTTTCTTCACGGCCCTTCTTCTTAGCTTCGGTTTTGAATGTCTTCGATAACTATAAAAATTATTCTAGCTTTGTACCAAACCAAGTATCCCACTCGTAAAACCGTTTTCGCGTGACTAAATCCCAACTTTCGCATTTCTATTAGTAGTTTCAATTTCGGCGGCAATTCATTTAAATTTTTTATTGCATTTTAAACCCTATTACTTATACAGTAGATATCATTTCTGAATGTAGGAACCGACACATTAATGAACTGGCTGATTGGAGAAATTGACGGACTATTTTAGATGACTTCTATGAATTTAAATAATTCCCAAGTGGTGCGCTCAGAGAGTGAATGTAGTGAAATGTGAGCTAGGACGAGTGTGTAGACTAATAGTTTTTATAAAGATATATTATTACGTAGATTTATAACATGTACATACAATAAAAATTATAACATGTGTAAAACGGCTGTTTTATTTATTTTTGTTTTCCCATTTAAATTCCAAAATCATAACATTATTTAAAAAAAACGAGAAAATATATGTATATCCAAATATTGAAAAACCATTTGAAAAGGTGGAGGTTCTTGCCGATTCTTCTCCATACGAATCTACCTTTTGGAAGCGGCAACTAGAATCAATTCTATTGTAATGTAACTGTTGACGTTCAAAAGTGCCTTTTATGTGCCTATTTCAAATAAATGCTTTATCTTTGACAAAAATAAGACCTAAATTCAAAGATTCGAGTTCTTAGAGGATTAAAATGAAAAACTTGCATGTGTATTAAAATTTATATTGTATTCATATAAACTTATGATATTTACAAATTATGCGAGTTTAAACCTTAAGATGTATACACAACACAATAAAATTATGATTTAAAATCAGTATCAATCACTATTTGAAGTTATACATTTATTCTTATGATTCCTAGCCTGTATATTTCCATCACCTATAACAGATAATTAGTGGGTTTGTCAACGCTGATTGGCGTATGTTAAAATATTTATTGCATGGAGCTATCAACAGGGCAACAGGGATATCGACACACAAACTGTAACCATGAATTCAGCATAAGATTCTAGACACCATTTTTTTTGGATGGTAAATCATCAAATGACTTCTCCCGCTCTGGGCGGAGTGGGGGGGGGGGGGGGGCGTGTCAGACTTTTACTGACTAAAACCCACCCATGTTCGTTCAGTTGCCCATGTGCCAGGGTCACGGTATCTCTTTCGAACAATCTCGCGACCCTGTCAGGATTGTAGACACCCTAGCGTAGAAATTTGTCGTCGGTTCATCATCTGCCTAGCGTTGTTCCAGTCTAACCGGATGCCACTGAAGACCAGTATATTACAAGGAGCGACTGTCTAACTGACCTCCACAACCCAGTTACTGGGTGGATACCCCTTGGTAAGACTGGTTGTCAGGCTTTCGGGCTTCTGACGACCCGTAACGACTGTCTAAGATTTACTAATGACACCGGAGACCAACGGCTTAACGTGCCGAAGCACGGCAGGGTTTTGGTATGAAACGATGGTCACCCATCCACGGATCGACCGCGGCAAGCGTAGCTTAACCTGATCAAAACGCCCCTACAGCTCTTATTACTTAGGCACAAGCCTAAGAAATTTGTAGTCGCTAATCAAATCAGTATGTTTCATAGAAAAGTGCGCAAACCTACGCGGTTCAAAATGTACGGAAAAAAAAACCTATAGTAAATTTCAACGCAAGGGGGTTAATTATGCCGGGGTCGCGTGATTGTTCGAAAGAGATACCGTGACCCTGGCACATGGGCAACTGATGGAACACGGGTGGGTTTTAGTCAGTAAAAGTCTGACACGCCCTCCCGCTCCGCCCAGAGCGGGAGAAGTCATTTGATGATTTCCCATCCAGAAAAAAAAAGGGGGGTTAGTTAAGACCAGGTACTTAATCCATGGTAACACATTGTCAGCTAATTAGTTCGGAACATTCCAGTTGTAATTTAAAAGTTTCTTATCTCCTAAACATATTAACAGTGACACAAAACATGTAAAAAAAAACGGTTCAGCACTAACAATAGTGTAGAAGGTTGCTTTACAAACATTTATTTGGCAATTGCTTCTCTTAACAAATGTGTCGATACAATGTGGCGATTTTAACATTAATATTTTAGATGTTACTCCATTGAGTATTAGACTTCTCAATCTTTTCAGGTCTTTTAATTTATTTAACTTGTTTTTTGAACCAACTAGGATCACAGCTTCTTCGTCAACTTGTCTTGATAATATATTTAGTGATGGTGATGCCAAAAATAAATTAGTGCTAACTGATTTAACGTCCGACCACTGTGGTTTGCTATCTAGCTTCCCTATGTCATTGTTTAAAAAGGCACATAAACTTGAATGCAGGCCTTATACAGCTAGTCGTTGCACCAAGTTTAAAAATAATGTAGCTCGTAGAATTACACCATCCATAGTAGAAAACGAGAATCCTAATGCAATTTATGAAGCCCTCTTTAATGTAGTGCAAAAAGAGTACAAATCTACTTTCAAGACCAAAACCATTGACATTAATGGCACCTCCGTCGGCTTTAACCAATGGGCTACTCCAGGTATTTATAAAAGTAGAGCGAGGCTATACGAGTTATATGGTTTAAAAAAATACAGGTTTGATACTCCTTTCCTAGAGTATGTAAAAAAATATTCAAAATTATTTAAACAGGTTAGTGCTTTTGCTAAATCTAAATTTTTAAGCGATCAAATTAAAAATTCAAATAATAAAATAAAAACCACTTGGAAAATCATTAACAATGAAACGGGTAAATCGGTTAAACAAGAAAAACAACTTGAAATTATGGTCGACAACAAATTAGTAAATACGGCAGCTGACGTAGCACAGGCATTTAATGAGTTTTTTGCCAACATACCTATAACTACGACTCGCTCCTTAAATTCCTCCCCGTCTAAAGCTGAAAACCTTTTGCATAGTAGTGTGCCTAAAAGTAGTTGCCTATTCAATTTTGAACATGTAACGCCTCGTGATGTAGTTAATGTTTTTAACACACTTAAGTCTAAAAACACTGGTGATTTCTGGGGCATTTCCATCAAACTATTAAGTAATATAATAGACATCGTAGCCCCCTATTTAGCTGTTACTTTTAATAAATGTGTTGATGTCGGAACTTTTCCTGACCTCATGAAGAGTAGCAAAGTCATACCATTATTTAAATCAGGTAATAAAAAAGACGTTACTAATTTTAGGCCTATTTCTATCTTACCTGCATTTAGCAAAATATTTGAAAAGTTAATACTCAAGCAGTTGCTAAGACATTTTAATTTAAACAGCCTCCTTCATAATGAGCAATATGGCTTTACGAAAGGTCGTTCAACTACAGATGCGGGTGTTACTCTCTTGAAACACATTTTTAACGCATGGGAGAACTCACAAAATGCTATCGGAGTATTCTGTGATCTCTCCAAAGCCTTTGATTGCGTGCACCATGACACGCTTTTGCGTAAACTACGTCATTACGGTGTCCATAACGAAGCTTTAAACGTAATAAATTCTTATTTACATAATAGGTTCCAATGTGTTGATATTAATGGTGTAAAATCTACCGGGCTACCGGTTCAGTTAGGTGTGCCTCAAGGCTCTATACTCGGCCCATTCTTGTTCTTAGTGTATATCAATGACTTACCATTCTTTTTAAAGGGTATTTGTGACGTTGTACTGTTTGCAGATGATACTTCTCTTATTTTTAAAGTAGATAGGAACAGACATGATTTTGAAGACGTAAACAGTGCACTCTCAATGGTTACGGATTGGTTTACGGCAAATAACTTAGTTCTCAATGCCAAGAAAACGAAATGTGTGAAGTTCGCCTTACCGAATGTTAGAAATCTAGGTCCCGAAATCGTCTTAGATGAAGAGGTTCTTAAAACTGTAGACTCGACAGTTTTCCTGGGCATAACAGTAGATGGCAAACTACAGTGGGGCCCACATATTTCAAGTCTAGCGGGGAGGCTCAGTTCAGCCGCCTACGCCGTCAGAAAAGTAAGACAGTATACTGACGTTGATACAGCTCGGTTAGTCTATTTTAGTTATTTTCACAGCGTTATGTCTTACGGTATTCTACTGTGGGGCAAAGCCGCTGATATTCAAAATATTTTTGTCCTTCAGAAACGAGCTGTTCGAGCAATTTACCAGCTAGGTGCCAGAGTATCTTTAAGGGACTTTTTTAAAGATATTGGTATTCTTACGGTAGCATCACAATTCATCTTCGCCAACATCTTATATATTAGGCAAAATTTACACTTACATGCTAAAAACAGTGATTTTCACACTGTTAACACTAGAAATAAGGACAAACTACGTGTTCCCTTTCACCGGCTACATAAGGTACATAACTCATTTGTTGGGCTTGGTATAACATTTTACAACAAGCTACCACCTTCTTTACTAGAATTACCTTTTAATGCGTTTAAAGCTCAAGTAAAATCCAACCTTTGTCTAAAGGCATATTATTCCATCAACGACTATTTAAATGACAAAACTAGTTGGTCGCTGTGATTAACTCAAGACAATGTTTGTGTTCTTTCTCCAGTACTAGCGTACCTAGTGATAGGTTATATAGCTGTAATATAATTGTTATTATATTATTATTTTTTACTGTGTTAGTCATTTTTTTTTTTTGTGTATTTATTGGTTTTGACATGTTCTATGCTTTGACATATTATAATGATTAGTATTGCATAAAATGATTAGCTAGCGACCTCGACAAGTTGTCATTCAATTCTTGCCTGAGCAACCGGCAGCAAGTTCGTCATGCTCCCTTAGATGTCAATGCTTGCGGTAGCGTCAGGGGTCGGGTTACCCCCTTCCCTCAAATAAGGCGAGGGGGGTAATGGCTGATCTTTGCGTTATGCTCGTGAACGGGTGCTGCTTGTGGTGACTGGTCGTCTTGCTGACCTTGATGTTGGTATTGTTGTTAATTACCTACCTGTTTATTAGTTTTTACGCCGATGGTCCTAGTTGTCATTTTGTGGCCTCGACTTGTAACTCGGGTCGTAAAAGCTATGTGAACGTGATTCAGCATTGCATATGTAAGCTGTCACGCCCTTTATGCCAGGAGGCTTTTATTTTGGTACTTTTATTTACCTTATAACAATATTTTTTGCTTTTGCTTGAGTATAGATTTCAGTTTATTTCTTGGAATATTGGGTTGGCTAGCTGACATAAGGCAAATCATTTAATTTAATATTTTGTGTCTCGTAATGTTACCTCCTTACAATTGTATAGAATCAAGTTCTTCTAACTTAACAGACAGCTGTGCTGCTGGGGAGTTTGTTCCGCCACTTCTTCTTCCCAGCTAAAGCACTAGGAAGTGTCGAAGGGCGGGCGTTTTGGGGGGACTGTCTTTTGTAACTTTGACGTTCAAAAAGTGCTGACTCTCAGCCTAGTTTGAATAAATGACTTTTGATTTGATTTGATTTGATTTGATATTTAATCATTTATGCATTTTTCATGTAATATTTAGATTCTTTTGAAAAAATTACGTTTATACTAAATATCATTTTATAATACATTTTCTAAACCACTAACAAAGTAATAATGACGGTATTATTTTGCATAATTTAATAGAACTAACTCCCTCAAATTTAGTCGTTTCTGGCACTCGCCGGCCGCTGCCGCGGCATCGCTCGCTTCGCTTGGTCGGCTCGTGCGTAGGAGGTCACAGTTTTAACCTAACCTAACCTCCCAAAACCATGTCGGATCTGCCCGAAAGGGTATTTCAAGGCTAAAAAAAACCCCAACCTAAATAGCCTAATGACCGAATGACTTTTATTCCAAACGTTGTTTTATGAGATAAAATGAAAAATAAAATGAATTGTTTGTCAAATAATCTATACTAATATTATAAAGCTGAAGAGTTTGTTTGTTTGTTTGATTGAACGCGCTAATCTCAGGAACTACTG
Source organism: Aporophyla lueneburgensis (assembly GCA_932294355.1). Lineage (NCBI taxonomy): Eukaryota > Metazoa > Arthropoda > Insecta > Lepidoptera > Noctuidae > Aporophyla > Aporophyla lueneburgensis. Next base: position 29,438,253 of record OW028737.1, on the reverse strand, counting down.
GTCCGAATTGAAAAATTATTTTAGTTTTGGGTAGCCTATTTATCGTGGGAGGCTATAGGCTATATAACATCACGCTACAACTAAGAGGAGCGGAGCAGTAATGAAAAATGTTGCAAAAACGGGGAAAATTTATTCCTTTTGAGAGTTTCCGTTGCGTGCGCTGCGTAAACGGTTAAAGTAACACAAAAATCATGTATGACGGAATTGTTTCTTTTAAAAAGTTCTAAAAAAAAGTCCGCGAGAGCATATGTCTATCTTTTAAGGTTGACTCACTATAACTCAAAAGGAGCGAGCAGCAACGAAAAATGGACAAAAACTAGCAGGCAAATCGATGCGACGGGAAGGGTCAGGGGAGCAAAAATTTGACGCGGACGAAGTCGCGGGCAGAAGCTAGAAGAAGCTAGTACGTTATAAAAATAAAGTTTATCGGATTTTTTTTTTAAGTGAATTATTCGACAAACTTGTTGTTGTATACTGATGAAATGACAAATCATGTTTTTGCCAATCGTTGCTTGTCAAGTAAAAATTTGTGAATTAATTTTTGGTGAACTGACAGGACACCACCCCAAATACTTATCGTAATTTTTCTATATCGTTTTCCCCCTTTTACAGTTTTGTTCGTTTTTTATTTGCCACTGAGGAATATTTAGGTTATTTATTATTGAAAAAAAATCCTACTAATATTATAAATGCGAAAGTTTGTATGTATGGATGTGTGGATGTTTGTTACTCTTTCACGCAAAAACTACTGAACGGATTTGGATGAAATTTGGAACACAATTAGTATATAACCTGGATTAACACATAAGCTACTTTTTATCCCGGTAGTACGTTCCTGCGGGATATTTTCCGACCTCCACGCGGGCGAAGCCGCTGGCAAAAGCTAGTATATATAAGGTGTATCTATTCATACACGAAATATATAAGAGGTACACCTGTAGGTGGTAAAGAAGCTATAGAAGCAAAAGAAAAAAATGTATCTAAGCGTTTTTGAATTTTCGTAATTATTATAATTTTAAAACTGCTTGAGACGTTTTGCATAAACCCTTTACTCCAAATTCTATGAATGGCCCGCCTGACGCTGCGAGGGTGGCGACCGGACGGCATGAGCATGGCCGCGGTGTCTCAGGCCGTATAAAATAAGAAGGAGCCAGTATTTCTTATCATCATTTCAGCCGTAAGACGTCCGATTGCTGGACTTAGGCCTCCCCCAATTTGGAGGGCTTTGTCCATTTGCCCATTTGATTTTGATTTGCTCATTTCTTATGTGCATCAAATAATTTATAAATATGAAATTTTGAAAAAAAAATCATTCTGAAAAATTTTTTTTCGTTTCTGTAGCTTCTTTACCACCTATAGGTGTACCTCTTAAAATATTTCGTGTATGAATAGATACACCTTATATATATGAGTTCTGTATGAAACAAACACATTTTTGTTTGTGATTTAGTGTTTTAGATTTATCCTTACTGCCCTTCCCCCATCTCCTCATAAATTGCGTCTTCGATTTTGATCTCAAAAAATCATTTTCACCAGCACAGGTTTCAGGTTAGTAATTTATTGAAATTAACATTTTTGTGACATTTATTTGTTTTAGTAGCATATTTTTTATTCATAAACAAAAATTCTCATTAGATCCATTTTACTTATTTTTTTATGTAAATAGACCTAATGAGAAAAATAATTATCACTAGATCCATCATGGATCTAGCCAATGGATCTTCTGAGACTGAACCAAAAAAACAGTATCCATACTCTATCGAACATCACAGCACTTCCAACTTCCAACCTTACTGCACACAACACAAGGTCCAGTTCACGTTAATCATCACTTTCAGAGTCGCTGTCATCAGAGCCGCTGTCTGAGCCAGTCCAGTCTTCAGAGTCGGAGCCGAGCCAGTCCGGCAGTGAGGGCTGCTCTATTACCGTCTTCCATTCGTTTAGTTTGTGTAGTTCTGCAACAGAGTGATTTATGAAATTAAATTACTAGCATCTCGCCCCTATTTCGTACGGTTATTTTAATTTTCTAAAAACGGTAGGAATAATTTTATGTCAAAATTATAATATTGTAGTCTTATTTTACAACTTAGCTTTTTTCAGTTTTATTGTTTTGACATTATGTTTTAATATCTGGATGACCGAGCTTTGCTCGGTATTTTTTGGTAAATTGTGTTTAAAATAATAAGTTCATGTTCAAGTTGATTATCGATAAAGTTGGTCATTGAAAACACGAATAAAACGACATTTATAAAAATGAATCCCAGCTAGATCGATTTATCGCCCCCGAAACCTCCTGTATACTAAATTTCATGAAAATCGTTGGAGCCGTTTCCGATATTCAGATTATATATATATACATATATACAAGAATTGCTTGTTTAAAGAAATAAGATATTTCCATAAATATTTAAAAAAGGCGTTTCCTTTTCAATCGGAGTAGCGAACTATAATATTTATATTCATATTCAACTTTTTAAGCAATCGCGGTCACGTGAGCTTTGTGTTTTTGTTCCTAATTCTATTGTTGATCGATGGACCATAATATCATCGTAAGGGGCTGTCCATTAATCACGTGAGGCTCGAAAAGGGGGGGGGGAGGGATCTATAAAAAATCACGAAATATCACAAGGGGGGAGAGGGCGTGTAGTAATTTATCAAGTGTATTTATTTTTTTGGCAAACGCGTACAAAATCGAAAGCGGCTTGTAGTGAACTTTGTAAATATATTAAAAAGAATAAGATTCTTTGTAGGTACTAATAAATACACATGATATTGGGGGGTAGTCTTAAACCTCACCATGTATTACCAAGGGAGAGGGGGGGTTAAAAAATGCCAAAAAAACATCACGTGATTAATGGACGGCCCCTAACTATAACGGAAAGCTAACCTTCCTCTCACCAAGAATACAATATAGGCTGATTATGATAATGATAGGGGAAACCTGAAACAAACACATCTCACGCCGACCAAAAGGAAACCGTAACTTCACTTACCTAAACTATACATATCCGAAAGATAGAACTGCTTATCCTCCTTCTCGAGCACTCCGCCGTACACATAGAGTACGGAGCGCTGCACGGCCATCATGGCCGACATGCGGGCCCCCGGGCCGGAGCGCGGCGCAGGGGCCGCGGGCGCGGGGCCCGGCCCGCCCGCCACCGGGGCCGGGGCCCCTCCCAGCTTCATTGTGAATACTTCGTCCGTTACCACTGTGAGGAGGTTAGGAGGACATTAATTAGTATTTTGTGTAGTCAGTAGGTCAGTACGGTCAGAAAAAATGGGTGAAACACATTTTTATAACCATTTTGTTTCTGCTCAGATTTTCAGTGTGTTTTGAAATTTGTATAAGTAGTGCAGTGCCAACATGTTAATTTCTAAGGTGGTTCAATACTAAGGTATCTCTATTACTGCTGTAAGTCAAGTTTCAAGTTAGAGCGCTTTGCATTGAAACTTCTAAACATTTCAGTGAACTGTGAACACACATTTCACATTTCATTTCATTTCACACAGATACACACACACACACACACACACACAGACACACACACACATATAAATTCCAATTATTCGCATTTCTGGCTGAGTTGGGAATCAAACCCTACAACAGCTTGCGCGCGAACTACACGCGCAGGCGACGAAATGTCTAAGCCCAACAACTACTCGCTTTCACGAATTTCACTGTAACGGATGATTCTCTCTTTTTTAAACTATTTACTGTTTGTCTAGGAAAGTATAAATTTGTAAGATTGAGAGCAATGAGCTATTGCCTATTTATATATAGTCCACTTCTTTATTGCTCCAATCCGGCTCGAAGGGCCATTGTTAGCGCATTCACCCTTCGAGCCGGGTTTGAGACATTTTCATTAAATAAGGTTTTCTAATTTGATCTAGAATACAGTCAACACATATTCCTATTTAATACCTGTGACAGCTTCTTCCTCCTTCATTTCCACGCTTTCCTCCATCACCGCTGGCAAATGCTGTACTTCAGACTTCAGCGTCACATTGTGCCACCTGCCAGTTTCCAAGTCTAACAGTTGGAGATCATCGCTCATCTCACCACGTAACTCTTCGTCGGTTTCTTCTACATCCTGTCATAAATATTTTAAATAAATATTACTGCGCGTAGACCATCAGGTCTACTAGTCAACTTAGTCAAGTATGAGGTTTTGGGTTCAATTCTCAGTTCGGGCAGTGTTTTTGCGTTACCCCGCCTATAATGTTTATTCTGCTGGTATACAGGCTTCCTCTCTGTGAGAGAGATCTGATTTCTACCCGGTTGATGGCACTAGGCTCGCATCAATTTTTTTGACTTTTTTATTCACAATGAGGCTTAGCAGATAGCGTGCTTAGGTAGCAGGACTAAGACGACAAGTGCAGGCACTTGTCGAGAGACAATGTCAAAAGTGTCTATATTTCCTTTAGTCGTGACTGAATGATGAACGAATTATTAACGTCATCATCTGTTTTATATTCACAGTCGAAATAGAAGACCTTGTCAAAGCGACACCAACAGGTGGCGTGAAAACCCTCATCGTCTTGACTGATGGATCAATAAGTAAGATGTTTATACTCACACTGACTCCACCAAACACGTATCCCCTGTTACTATGCACATTGACAGCGGAGGCCTGTCCGGCCCGGGCGGGCGGGGCCAGCGCGCCGCCGGCCAGGGAGCGCCAGGTCCACCCCCCACCGGTCTTGGCCCCCAGGCGGAACAGGTCTGTGTGTGTGTACGTGCGCTCCGTGCGACCGTCACGGACGCGGGAGAAACCGCCGTAGATAAGGAGCTAAGGAATGAAAGGATAATTAGAGTGGTTAAATACTAAACTTGAAACTAGTGTCTTAAACCAAATATTTTGGTGTTTGGTTCTAAACTATAGAGGAAGTCTAGTGTCTACCTGCCAGGGTCGCGAGATTAGTTCGAAAGAGGTACCTACCGTGGCCCTGGCATAGGGGCAATTGAAAGAACACGAACACGGGTGGGTTTTAGTCAGTAAAAGTCTGACACGCCCTTCCGCTCCACCCAGAGCGGGAGACGTCATGTGATGATTTCCCACCCACAAAAAAAAGTCTAGTCCCTTAGCCCGAAATTCGTAGTTTCTGTTGAAGTTACGGACGATTTCTATTCGTAGAACGGACATAAAAAATGGGTTTGGGATCAGTTTCAAACAACACGATTTATGAGTTCCTGACGTTTTTACCAGTCCGAAAAAGTTAAATAAGCAGGTGTAGGGTTTACTCCGAAGTTTTGAACTACTTTCTGACGTGCCTGTATCTTCGCTGGCGTAGGTACTTATAGAATAAGCTCCAAGACGCAGGAAAAATATTGAGTTCATATTAAAACTTTGTTTTTACACCCTCAAATATCCATGATAGTATAATATTAATGTGAATGTTACTCTGCCTATTTGTTACCTATTCACGCCTCAACAGTAGAACAGATTTGGATAAAATTTGACATACAGATAGATTATGACCTGTGTTGGGAGATAGAATTTTATCCAAGTATACGATTCCGTGAGACAATTCCGATATTCACGTGAAGAAAAGACGAGAAAAAACTAGTATTATATATAGCAAGGTACTCACCGAATCATTACCCGCAGGTAACATAACACAAGCGGACCTCGCGCTGGGCCCCCTGCCACTCGGGGCTAGCTTAGTCCACGTGCGAGTGTCCAGGCAGAAGGTGTACACGTCATCGAAGTACCGACACTCGCGCCCGTCGTCTGCGTACCCGCCGAACACGACGATGTTGCGACCGAGTAGGGCCATGCGGTGTCCAGAGCGCGGGGCCGGGCCGTTTGGGGCTATGACCTGATATGAGAGGCATTAAATATTGTAGACTGTCAACTTTGTTTAAAAACGATTGTTTATAAGAGTTGAGAGAGAGAAAAATGCCGTCGCTAATTATAACTTAAGATTAAGCAATACCGAGGTTTATTTATAAACGTTTTATAAATAAACCTCTGAATTGTTGATTTAGAGATCGCAAGCGCGTTTGCAGAGCCGAGTTATAACTGTCCAAAATTGTTGGTGCAATAACCACATACTGGCTTTGACTTCATGAAAAACAGGCGTGATTTGAAAACGCTTACACTAACCAATATAAAGTTGCGAATAAAAAAACAAATCTATTATTTATTTATTAAAACTTTACGTATTGAAAATAAAATGCTGTACAAGGGCAGACTTAATGCCTGAAACATTTCCTACTAGTCAACCTTAGGGTAATGCAGAGATAAAACAGCAGGACAAACAAAAGAGATAAATAATTAATATTTAGTATTACCTTTTCCCATTTCTTATCAGCCAGTGAGAAGCACCATAGGTCCTTATAATGATGGAACTGTGTTTCTGAGGGACTTGTGAATTCTCCACCAAATACCCATAGCTCACCTCTGGAAATAAAAATATTATTTGAAAACTAAAACAGAATAATGTGTTTTTTTTTAAGTTACATAAAACTGTATGCCTACTAATTAAGCGAACTCAATCAAGCACGCATTTATGGAATTTATAAACCTAGTCCCCCTTATTACAAAACAAGATTATTATTTAGGTCAGTTTTAAGCCACCAAGACAGTTTTTGAATTAAGAATCCAATTACAGTTCGTATACAGTTCGTTTTTATAATACTGACAAATTAAGTTGTAATTTTTGTAATAAGAACTTTATCACAATCAAAATAAAGTTGGAAATGCAGAAACAAAACAAAAAAATCGTCTTTCGTAATTAAATAGTAAGTGTTGTGATATTGTACTTGTTAGCAGGTGTAGCAATAGCTTGATGAGCACTCCGCGGAGGAGGCGCGCCGGGAGCCTTCAGCACTTTCCAGGAGTTGTTCACTGGGTTGAAGAAAAGCAGCTCATTGTATACCACCGTCTGTAGCAATAAAACACTTTAAAAAGACAACATTTTTCCATAATGCAAATCCTACCTAACATCTGAATAAAATTATGATTATCTAACTATATTATCTATGCATTTAGAGTTCCTTAATATGTTTATAATTTCAAACTCACTAAAATTTGCTTATTAACCTAAATTCTTACTAATTTAACATTCAGAAATCTAATCTAACTAACTAGCCTGTATTGTTCCATTGCAGGGCAAAGGCTTACTAAAATTCAGAAATGTAAGTTAAAATTATTGTTAAATGAAAAGAAGTTGCTTGAAAAGATTTTAACTTGAAACAATTTAATTTTTAACCGACTTCAAAAAAAGGAGGAGATTCTAAATTTGTTTTTTTTTTAAGTTATGTTTCATTGATTCTACCAAAAATAGCATCAGTCTTACCTTCTGTCCATTATGGTACTCTCCCCCAAACATAATAAGCTCATTGTTGGTAGGGTGTGGTGTGAGTGAAGCATAAGCTCTGGGGGATGGAGGACCTGGCAAGGTCTTTTCTGAAGCTGCAGACCGCTTAGCTTCCTCTTTCTCAATCTCTGCTAACACTTTAGCTATGTCTTCCTGAAATTAAACACAATTTACTTTGTAGATCCGATTTTGTGTTTCATATAAGAGTATTTATAATTACTTTTTCTGTAATTATTTTAATTGGTTTTCAGCCATTTTAATTAATAAATTAAATGGAGTACAATTTCGAAAAAAAATATAATATTTTTTTTTCTGATTAACATCATCATCTGCCTAGCCTTTTCCCAACTCTATTGGGGTCGGCTTCCAGTCTTACCGGATGCAGCTGAGTACCAGTATTTTCTGATTAAAACTATGTGTAAACTCTATATAGCGAACTACTATTTAACTAAGTAATAACTTCTTAAAACATAGAAATTGCTAAGGTTTTTTGGTTTTCATTGTTACCCTTGTATAGAAACAGTCTTCGTAGCGTAGCAAACACTCTCAATAACGATGTATTGTTTCGCTGTTTCACTATACATTGTTATATAGACCCCAATAAACATTAATTTTAGTGGTACAGTCTGTGCCCTACATTATCTGACCCTCTTGGTATGAACCACGCTCACATCGAAGTGCTAAGTCCCGCCCCATTTAAATAAATCATCTTGTTAAGCCATTTTGGTCATTATCTTGTTAGCGTTAAGATTGAGTTGCGTATTAACAAGTAATATTCTCAACAAGTTACTGTGGCTTCGCAGTTCGATGCTAGATTGACGATGAACGGTGCGTAAGTTCAAATCACACTCCACCTGTTAACAATTTCTTTTTTTAATTGTTTTCATTTATGATTTCTGCCTTATTTCTTGCATTATTATAGAACTTCTGATATGATTTCGCCTAACGAACATATCTTTTAAACAAGTGGGTAAAACTTCCTTGAATAATAGCGAATTTGATCCTTATCGCGGATTGGAAACTCCTTTGGGTATTTTGATAAATCATGTTGTCAAGCGATTTTAATTATTATCCTACTGTCGTTAAGGTTGAGAGGATTAAAAGGTTGAGTATCAAAATGCAATAAGACTACTTAAAACAACCAAGGTGAGGGTGGATTAACAAAAAAATCGCGCGTCAACAACATCACAATTTGCTGTATACGCTTAGTATTCTGTGACACATTTTAATAACTGCTTGTGATTTTGCGATATTGAACTTAATTATACCTACTATATGGTTCAAATTCTATAGAATATTGCGTCCAGCTCACAACTAACAGCTAATTTGAACACAGAATAGTAAGAGTTCATTTGGTCTCGTGGTCATTAAACAAATTGTTGTCTGGGTTCAAAACCAGCATAACGTATAGACTACTTTTTGTTCGTAATGATTTGTTTATTTTTATATTTTTTACTTTTCTCTTTTGTTTATTTTTATATTTTTTTACTTTTCTCTAAGGAACGAAGTCTTTAAATGTGTTTTTCAATGGGTAGTTTGTAAAGGAATGAAACAAAATCATTGCAAAAAAATGATAATCTTTATTAATTAAAATATACTATATACTATAAGTAAATAAAGTGAGTAAATGCTCATAGTTCAGAATTAATTAGCTTTTTTACTGTAACATTCAAAGTTAACTATTTGCTAACAAACATTTTTAACACGTTGAGAGCCAAACAAAAAATTGTTAGTAGCAAGCACGCGATAACGCGTGATCGGCCATAATACAGAGCCGATGAATCACGTGATACCACGTGATCGGCACTCAACGTGTTAAGCATGACAATGCTTGGAAGTTTGTTGTTTATTTTTAACGTAAAGATTTTTTATTTACCCACCTGTTTACAAAATAAGTTTTTTATTCGAAATTCATATCGGTCTTTCTATAATACTTCTTAATAAGCCTTTCAACCTTAACTACAACAAGATAATGATTAAAATGACTTAACATTATTATCTAGATATCGTTAAGGTTGAAGGCTGAAGAATATGCAATACGACTACCAGAAATAACCCAATCGAGGGTGGATTAACATAAAATTATAATAAAAACACCACTGTTAGCTGTCAATGCTTAATATTTAATCCCGTGATACATTTCAATAGCTGCTTATTGTTTTTCAATAATGAACTTAATGGTCTCATATGGATCAAATTCTATAAAATATTGCGTCTAGCATCACAACTAAAATTTAATTTGAAGTCACCTAATAAGAAGTGAATTGGTCTCATGGTCATTAACGCAGATAGATAAGCATCGTTGTCCAGGTTCGAAACCAGTATAACCTAAAGACTTCTTTTTGTTCAAAATGTTTTTTTTCTATGTTTTTTTTTACTTTACTTTAAATATTTTAGGCGTCAAATGTTTTTTTAGATAGGCAGTTTGTTTAGGAACAAAACAACATCATTATTGAAGAAAATATTTATTATTTCATTAAAAAATACTTAAGTAAATAAAGTAAGTAAATGCTCATAGTTTCAAAATTAATATATATTTTATAGTAGCACATTCAAACTTAACTATTTACTTAATAAGTTATATAAAACAATATCAATGAAATAACCACAACACTTTCTTCTCTTACATATATTATTAACAACGATATATGTTATGATGAGGACTCATCGGTAAGCTAGTTATTGTTCAACAAACAGTTCATTAACTGTGATTAAGTAATTTGTGAAATGTTTTACAGTTTTATAGGTATAAGTATGTGGTGAATCAACATGTTATTTAAACAGAAAAATGGATTTCCATTTATAACAATAACATCACCACAGAAATTGTAACATTGTAATGGTTTAGCATTCATTGAATTGAGCATTCACTTACTTAATATGTTTAAAAATACTTATGTAGATAAGTGAGTGGCGGCGTGACGCATCATCTCCAATAACTTGCTATAAGCGGCTTGATGGATGGATGCACGCTTCTATCCTGCTAGGAAAGCCCTAGTAAAAATTGTCTTGCATTGTCGCTTAAATGTTAGAAAAAATCAAGACATTGGCAGACGACGTGTCGTCTATGCCAACAGACGACGTGTCGTCTGTGCCAACAGACGACGTCGTCTACGGTACTTTTAATCCAGGCGACATGCATACACCACTTCGCCTACGCATTCTGCTACTTGCTTAACTGGCGCTTATCTGCTTGCAGATGACAACCACAATGGGAGAGCTGGTAAATTGGCGTCCACCTACTGCCGATGAAAGTTGTTACCAAAGCCTACTACAAGCTCTGGATGCACTTTACCCTGCTAACTGGCGAGACTGGGTGATAAATGCTGTCAACTACGAGGATCTATTTGGCGGAACCTTAGCACCTGACACTGAAGCAAGGCTACGTTTCGCAATACCGACAGTGCGCCTGACCAAAATTTTCCGATGTGGGAATTCGCTCAGTGAACGCCGTTATAGAAAGTTAAAAAGAAAACTGCTTGAGTGGCCAAACGGCTTAGCCCTTATATACCAACCGATATCCATTATGACGAAAATTCATCCAGTCGGTGTACAAAATGGATTTGATGCCATCCTGCCATCCCTAAAGCCTTACTTTACATCACGCAAGGAAACTTCGGATGCTTTGAAAGCTGAGGCCGAAGAAGACAACGCAACATCTGGTTCGTCGCGTGTTTCCAAGAGACACCGCAGTCCTGAACCACAGCCAAACCCTAAAGTTCCTAGAACGACAGAAAGCTTCTCAGCGGAATCCTTAAAGGATTATATGCACCAACAAAATGAAAACTTAGGGAGACTGTGCGAACTAACCTATGGTCTAACGCGTCTGCCACCGCCAACCCGTCATACTGAAAGTCATGCACCTTCGGAGGCAGACTCGACAGCTGAAGAAGCAGGGGAAGATTGGAACCCGCCACCCTTAGGGGAGGAAGAAGCGGAAGATGTAGAAGAAGAGCTCCTTCTTGACTTTGCTCCTGAGACGAAAGAGAGTGAAGGAAAAATAAGCAAGGCGTCTCAAAAATTAGTGGAAGAAGGTACCCACTGCCAAAAATTGGAATCTGACGGCTGGAAACATATTCGATACGCGGATGTCCAGAAACAATTCCAGGCCACGCCTGTCTTCACTGCGCTTAAACTAAATGGACATCTGGCAACAGTTTCACCTCAGTGGCAGCTAGTCTCAGTTCTGGAAAAAATGGACCAGTGCTTAGGAGCTATAACCCACGGCCTATTGCAACAGCGAAAGGAATTTATAGATGCCTGTACCAGCGCACCTCCGGACGTAAAAGCGTACCTCACAAGAAACCTGGCCATGAAAGACAAAGCCCCATTTCGGAAGGTTTCGGATGCTCTTCTCCAATATACGTGCGGGAAAAGGGCAGAGGTTCTTGAGCAACGAAGAGCCCTTTTTAAGCCTCTGAACAAAACCATAAGCGATTTATTACATGCCATCCCACCTTCGACAACCCACTTGTTTGCAGAACCACAGTTATCCGACTTGATCAAAGAACAAGGAGGATTATCAAAGGTGTTTCCAGGAAAGTTTAAGAAACCCACACAATTTGTGCCAAAACCCAAAAACAGACAGGATTCCAAAGAAAAGCGGCCGTTTCGTAAACCAAGCTTTCGGAACTCCGATAGAACGGCCACACGTTCCTCCAATCAGCGACCACCGCCGAAAAGTAGAAGGAAATTTGATGGCAAAAAATACTAAATTTCAAGCCGGGCAGGTCAGTATTAAATACCATGAATGGGAAAGCCTAGGTGCCCCACGCTGTATCCTGTCAATAATATCCGGTTATCGCATTCCATTCATAAAACGCCCGCCATCTTATAGACTTGACAGGGACACTTGCGCCCGATACAAAATCAAGGTATCGACAGAAATGTCGAAAGAAATCGGTAAATTAAAACAAACGGGGGCAATACGCGAGTGTCGTTACGAAACAGGCTTCCTGTCCAAAATATTCCTCCGATGGAAGGCAGACGGGTCAAATAGACCAATTTTCGATTTAAGAAAACTTAATTTATATTTACGTCCTCCTAAATTTCGTCTCATAAATCATCACCGAATTCCAGAATGCTTGAATGCCACAGATTATATGACCAAAATTGATTTATCTCAAGCGTATTTTCATATTCCGATAGCTGAAGGCCATCGGAGATACTTAGCCTTCTCTTACGCTGGCGTCACCTATGAAATGACGTGTCTGCCTTTCGGACTAGCAACTGCTCCTTGTTCGTTTGCTAATGTATCTAACTGGTTGGCAAATTGTTTCAGGAAACAATCTATCCGAATGATCGTATACTTGGACGATTTTTTACTGATGCATACGGACCCCTATACTCTAGAAAAGCAAACTCACTATGTCACAGACCAACTGATCAAGCTAGGTTGGTGTGTAAATCTAGAAAAGTCTGTGCTGACCCCTACGAAATGTCTGGAGTATTTGGGACTGGTATGGAATACACACAACAATACCAAATATCTCACTCCCGGCAAAATAACCAGAAATCGTACTCTGCTAGAAGACACCCTACAAAGGAACTGGTGGACGTGGCAAACGGCAAAAGTCCTACTAGGCAACATCAACTTCGCCTCCTGCGTAGTACCATACGGACGTCTTCATTGCAGAATGCTTCAAATAGAAGCAAACAAACTCCCAGAGGAAAACCGCAACAAACGACATGTGCTGCCTACATCCGTGAAAGAAGAGCTCTATTGGTGGAGAAAAAACATAGCGCAGAAATCGCCAATACATCACAAAGACCCTACCATATTCGTAAGCACGGATGCAGCCGAACTGGGTTGGGGAGCTACGGTCAACGGAGTCAAGTTAAGTGGTCTCTGGGACCAAAGGCAACGCAAATGGCACAGCAACCAGAAGGAGTTATGGGCGCTAACAGAAGTGCTGAAGAGAATGGGTCCCAAGCTCGTAAATCAAACAGTGATGATACAAACCGACAACAAAACCGTAGTAGCTTACATAACAAAAGAGGGAGGTACGAAGTCTTTAAGACTCCTCCAAACGACATTCAAAATATTCCACCTCACACAGTCATTCAATATACATCTGATTGCCCGGTATCTCCCTGGTCGATACAACCTGATTGCCGACAGCCTATCCAGAGGAAACGAACTGCCCGAATGGACTCTGACGGCAGACATCTTAAAAGTGATATTTCGGCGATTCGGAGATCCTTCAATAGACCTCTTTGCAAGCGAAAGATCTGCGGTTGTGGAAAATTATGTCAGCGAGAATGCACACGACAAGAACTGCGTGTATGTGGATGCGTTCAGTCGAACGTGGAATTACGAACTAGGCTGGATATTCCCACCACCTGCTCTAGTACCTCGCGTCCTACGACACTTACAGAGGAGCACAGGAATATATCTACTAGTTGTACCCAAATGGGAGAAGACCTTCTGGAAAGCCAACCTGAGGCAACGAGCTTTGTGTCTACCTCTAACAATCTGGCACACCCACAAACACCTAGTAGATCTCGTAACCAACAAACCCCCTGTGGCAGCGAACAAACTGTCTTTGCAGGTCTGGAAGGTTCAGGCTGGTCCAGTCTAATCAATTCCTGGCCCGACGAAAACAAAAAGTTGCTCGAATCCTCCTGGCGAAAATCAACACTAAAAACTTATAAGCCCGCTTGGGAACGATGGCGAAAGTGGTCTCAGACTCAGAATAACTGTATTACTGAAAACCCAGGGCCGAACGATCTGGCGAAGTTCATTTGTCACCTACATATGAAAATAGGACTAGCGCCTAGTACTATAGCCGTCCACAAATCAGTAGTTACTACATTCGCCAATCCTATGAACGCAAACGAGCTCAACAAACACCCTTTGGTCCGTCAAACTCTGAAGGCCGTAGCCCTTAGTAAACCTCCTCCTCAGAAGTCCCTAACTTGGGACGTTGGGGAATTAATTGAATATCTGCAACATTACGACGTGAATGTCGACAGTCTATTCCAGGTGTCTCGGCATGTAGCAGTTTTGCTACTCCTGGCTACAGGAAGAAGGGTCCACGACCTGACTCTCTTGGATATCAGCGCTGCTTCTTTCGAAAGAATTGACGATTATCTTGTCTTCTGGCCCAAATTCGGATCGAAGACAGATTCTGCAACTTATCGCCAATCAGGCTGGAAGTTATCGCCTAATGAGGTGCACAAGTTGAATCTTGTTTTTTGGATTGAAACACTTATAACTGTATCAGAAATTCGCAGGTCAAGTCAAAATAATCTTACAAGGCTTTTCATTACTACGCGAGGGAAAGTTGGACCTGCCTTCCGCACTGTTATAGCCGGATGGATAAGAACTATATTTAAGGACGCTCATATTCAGGACTCGCCTGGCAGCCTCCGATCAGCTGTTAATAGTGCCAATTGGAAGAATAATTATATGGACCTAGATGAAATACTAAAGCGAGGCAACTGGCAAAGAAAGGACACATTCCTCAGATATTATTTTAAAGAAACTGCACATGGTCAGGAAACCAACCAACCCAGGGTTAATATTGCTGATTCCTTCTCACCACTATAGCCCAATACTTAATATAAATACCAATGGAACTAATTAATTGTATGATTATTCTGATTATTGCCTAATGCATCGTAATAAATTATGTTCTATACCTATGAACCAATTTATTTGGAGTCAAGCTCCGTATGTCGGAGCAATTTTCCGAATGGTCCGTCGCTCACTCGATTAGAAAATTGTTCTTCATTCTATATTTTTGTTTTGTCTTTTTTTCTATTTTGATTTGTTGTTCACTTACTATCTATACATACATTCCACTAAATTAAAAACTAATTAACGTTCTTAATGTGTTTAATTTTTGGGATGTTCATCACAGCTCCTGAACACCCAGCTCTAAGATCACAGTACGTCACGGTCGCAGCGCCAGCAGAAAATAAACACTTCTCACCAGTGGGTCAAGCGAAGGCTCGGACACCTAAATAACACCGTTTTCCCCCCGAAGGGTAGAAAACGAATATTTAGGTTCCAGCCGAAGCTTGACCCACTAAGAATTAACATTCTTGCTGGCTCATGGGTACTGAGGAGCGCAAGCGCCCGGCGCTGCGAAGTGCGCGCGGTTAGGGGGGGGGGGCGAGGCGACAGTAGCCTCCCCCACCTTACATAGAGGGCGCTCATTGGTATCAAACAGTGTTGCCACACGTAAAATCCAGGATGTTCTCTCACCAGTGGGTCAAGCTTCGGCTGGAACCTAAATATTCGTTTTCTACCCTTCGGGGGGAAAACGGTGTTATTTTGGAAACGTGCAGCTAACTTGTAGGGAGTGGGTGTAATGGAATAATAGCAAAATACAAGATTACTAGGCTATAACAAATTATAAAGGTCAATTTCAAAGAGTAAAATTAAAAATTAAAACACTTACCGATATATTAACACTACGAACAATCTCTTTGATTTCACCATTTTGCTCATGTAAACATAATTATTATTTTATGTCTAGTATAATCAGTAGATTGCGACATGACGCTTTGTTTACACATAACAAAATCAATAAAGACATGTCTAATGTTACTTTTCACGATTTACGTCAAACGTTTTACCAATGTTTTGCTTTGTCACTGCTATTAGGCGTAGATTGACCTGTGTCACTTAAAACAACTTACTTCAATCTACCCCACGAAGTCAATATATTTTACTTCCTTGGTAATTATAAGTTCTGTGGACATAAAGATTTCTTTATTTACGCACTTGTTTGAAAGATATGTTCGTTAGGTGAAAATCATATCACCAGTTCTGTAATAATGTAAGAAATATGGTAGAAATCATAAAATGAAAACAATTTAAAAAAGAAATTGTTAACAGGTGGAGTGTGATTTCGAACTCACACACCATGCATCGTCAATCCAGCATCGAACCGCGAAGCCACAGTAACTTGTTGAGAATAAGCGAAATTAATGATTAGGTAGTAGCCGTGTAAACACAAACATATTACTTGTTAATATGCAATTCAATCTTAACGCTAACAAGATAATGACCTGATATATTGATATATGATACAAGATAATGGCTTAACAAGATGATTTATTTAAATGGGGCGGGACTTAGCACTTCTATGTGAGCATCGTTCATACCGGGAGGGTCAGATAATGTAGAGCACAGACTGTACCATGGAATTCTTAGAATTGTGTTAATTTTTTTCTTTTAATTGCTTAGCATTGTGTTTACTAACAGTAAGTACTTTCTATCTTTATGTTATTCTTATTTGCTTTTAACTTTGAACCATGGCGAGTGAAAGAAAGACTTTGTAAATTGACAAAAAAGTGTCATTCATTCACATGATAGAAAAGGGGAGAAAATCACTTAATTTAGTCAAAATTAAAACATACTTGTTCGTATTTTTTTTTTTTTTTTTGTTTTAATCTCCGTTTAACCAAAACTCTTTATAATGCAACAAAATACCCAGTCCCTTCAATTTTTTTTTTTTTTGTTTTATTCTCCTTTTAACCAAAACTCTTTATAATGCAACAAAATACCTGGTCCCTTCAATTTCGCTATAAAGAGTTTACATTGTAATAATTTGCCTTCATCTTCATCAAAAAATTGGCTTGATAAGGCTTTATAAAAAAATATTTTAGGTAGACATGTAGTATCTGCCTAGCCTTGTTCCAACTAAGTTGGTGTCAGCTTTAATTTGTCCTGGATGCAGGTTAATACCAGTATTTTACATTGATTGACTGCCTATCTGACCGCCAAAACCCAGATAATACTGGGTAATATGATACTTAGTAAGATTGGCTGACAGACTTTCGGGCTTCTAACGACTGTCAAAGATCCACAAATGAACCAACGGCTTAACGTGCTTTCTATGTGAAGATGGTCACCTATTGACGGACTAACAGCGGCAAGCGTAGCATATCCGAATCGACTCTCGCGGCTGTTAATAATTAACCACAAGCTCCAGTATATGCAATTTATATAACTTACAAAATGGTTTGCTCACTACTGTCTGCACTACGAAAGAATATACTGTCAACTAACCTCTCCCAGATTAGCGAGTTCCTTCTTCAATTTATTTGCAAGTTTCTTCTCTGTTTTAGCAGCGGTCTTCACAGCGCCGCTAACCTTATTTTTATTCTTCTTTTTGCCCATATTTATTGATTACATATACTTTAGTTGGCTTATATTATTAAACAGTAAAACAAGATGTGACAATAAAATGTTTCAAAACAATAAAAAGATATGTGCAAATAGGTTAGGTCGTTCGAAAATCTTGAGATATAAAGTAAATACAAGGATTGAACTTTCATTATCCAAATATTTTTCAAAATTTTACAAACTATTTAATGAAATCAACTATGATTTCATTAAACAAATTGATGTCTGGTTTTATAATAAAGCATGTAATAATAATTATTTTTTTCAGAAAAAATAATTTGTTTTGGTGTTCTAAACGCACTCTCATCGTATTTAATTTTGCGTTTTGTTTGTTGAATTTCTTTTATTTTCTTAAACGTGAGTTAAATAATTTTCAATATAGAAAAATAGACATTAACTCAATGTTGATATCCTGTTGATCATTTGATAAATAATTGGATATTTGATGACGTTTTATGTTTGATCAGATATACATTACACAAAACAACACAAAGGAGAAAACAACGAAACGTATTTTGTCAGCTTGGCAATGGCTTGGCAATTGGCATATGATTTGCAAAATGTCAGTGTCAAAGAGTATAATAGGTCAGTGTGATCCAGTCAGCCGATTAGTAATTTCCTAATTTCCCTTGGTAATATCAATAAAGGTCGACAGTTCGCGCTACGCTACTGTCTAAACGTGACTCTGGCAGAATAGTCGACATCGGCACAATTGCCAAAAGCGAAAAAAAAAAAACAAAATATTCTATTCTTCCTGTTTCTCGGTTTCTGTCGTCAAGCCTTTAATCATAATTAAAACATATTTGTAAGTTCTAACATGTAGAAAATAAGAAAACCTGTGCATCAGTTACTATTTCCAGCGACAGTGAAGTGAAAAAGAGAAAATCATATCGGAAAATGACGTCTCCTGGGCCATCGGTGCGTATCTGTTTATTTTAATAATAAAACCACTATTTGCAGCCGTTTTGCCATTTACTTTTATCATAGCTATCATGGAACCTGTATGATGATATATTTTAAAATGCAAATTTTCCATAACACCTGTAAAACTTTAGTCTTCTAGAACAAGTCTAAGGAGAAATGTATAAACGCTTTTTTTTTTTCAAATTGATCTGTCATTTATAAATCAATAAATACACACCGTAATGTTTCAGCTATATACAGGGGCTTGTGGCTAAGTAATAACAGCCTCACGGGTCGATCGATCAGGTTACGCTAAGCTTGCGCTTACGTTGGGAGAGCAACTTTGCATACCAAGACTTCTCTGTGCCTCGGAAAGCATGTTAAGTTGTTGGTCTCTCATTCTTGGAATTTTAAAAGTTGTAACAGTTTCTCAGAAACCCGAGAGTCTGACAACCAGTCTTACCAAAGGATAGGTAATAATAGGTAGAACGGGCTGGTGTCCGCAACTCCACGTCTGAGCGTGTATTTTGCGTACGGTTACCAAAGGATATTGTATTTCCCAGTAACTGGGTTGTGGAGGCTGACCCCCACAAGCTACCTGAGGTAGGCAGTCGCTCCATGTAAAATACAGCTATTCGGTTGCATCCAGTTAGACTGGAAGCTGCCTGCATGAAAATAAAGGAAAGGCTAGGCATATGATCCAGTCTATAGATGTACTATGTTCCAGGGGTTTGGTTTCTGCACTTAGTCCTTTAGGTGGGCCATTGTGTGTGGCCGTCAGTGTTTATTCCAGCCAGCCCACTGCCCTCCAGAAGTTGATAAGGTCTCCTGATCTGTTGAAAATGTCCGTTTAAGATCTGTGTCTTTCGAGGGTATCTGTCCTAATCTGGGTGATGCCTGTACATTCGAAAAGTACAGTAGAGCGTTGATTATCCGAACTAATTGGGGGACAGGAGTGTTCGGAAAACCGGATTTTTCGGATAATCGAATTGTATTGATTCAGCCGTACATATATATGTACAGGAGAATGAAAATCTTATGTTTAGACATAGTATGAAGGGCTAATGAGAAGAACTGGCTAACTTGTGGATTTTTGTGACCATAGGCAATAAAAAATCAATTTGACAAAATGTGACTTAGGCGATTCTTCCGTTTAGCCCTTCATGTCGTTAATGACAAATAGTTTCCTTGATGATGTAAAATTTAGTTTATCAAATAATGGCTATTTGGGAGTGACATATGAGTACATACAACTAACAGTTTGACACAATTTCGTTTTGTATTGTAGCGCGTGCACGTGCGAGTCGGGCGGGCGCAGTAGTTCGGATAAGCAGTCGTTCAGTTGATCGACGTTCGGATAATCGACGCTCTAGTGTACATGGGCAACGGTTTCCTCAGCCTCCATGCAGGCCCTGCACAGGGGGCTGTCTGTTATTGTGTAAAACTGTTTTTTTAGCGGGCACTGTCCTGTGATGGTCCCCATCATCAGACAAAGACCATCACTTTCTAGGCTTAGTAGACGTCAGTCTATACATATTGATGCTTTGAGTCAAAAGATGATATGAGATAAAATAAGTGGGTAAAAACCTATAATTTTATAGCTACCACCACCACTACTAGCCACTTCATTTATTGCACAACTTATACACCATAACCTTTTTACTTTCTCGCAAGTAACAAAAATAAATGATCTATTTCAGAATTCATTCCAACAGTCATCAGCTTCGTCTGTACAGGAGTTTAAAATCAGAGTTCCAAAGGGTGTAAAAAAGAAACACCATGTTATGCGGTTCAATGCTACACTGAATGTAGACTTTGCAAAATGGACACACGTCAAGATGGAACGAGAGAATAATATCAAGGAGTTCAAGGGAATAGATGAAGATATGCCTAAGTGAGTTGTTGAGAATACAATACAGTTTACATTACTTAACTCTTGTCTGGTCATCATAGTTGGATTACAAAGGCTTTGAAACTTTTTGCCTTGTCTACAAATAAAACTTATGACATTTACGTGTTTCATCAAAATATACAATAAAGAAATATTCTGATGAGATTGTTAAAAAATCTCAGTTTCAAAGTCTGTTTGTAACATAACAAAATAATAGCTTTTTACTAAACGCAAATGAAAGTAGTTTTTAATAAAAAATCATTTTTTAAATCTTGTCTGTCTATTACTCTGTTTGCTCCGGCTGATCTCTGGACAGATGAGACTACCAGATAGCTGATGTTGGAAGGTGTAACATAGCATCAACGCTATTGAAGCTGCGTGCAGGGCTAGTAAAAATAACTTGATAACTGTTGACAGTTAATTTTTTTACAGCCATATCAAACTCAATAAATCTTTTTTAACATTATTCTCTAGATCAATTTATTTGTTTGAATGAATACTTGTATAATTTTTATGTAAGAGACTAAGACTTATCAAATACCAACCAGATTCGGTGCTGGATCAGAATACGGCCGCGACGTGCGCGAGGAAGCTCGTCGTAAGAAGTTCGGTATCATCTCGCGGAAGTACAAGCCTGATGATCAGCCCTGGATACTTAAAGTTGGCGGGAAGACTGGCAAGAAGTAAGTATTACAGTAGAATCCGTTTAGTACGACTTCGCATGTAACGACCAACCGTTTTTAGCGACGTAAGTATAGGCGCATGTTTGGTTTTAATACGAGCCACTATTTAAGTACATCCGTTTATTACGACTCCGCTTACAGCGACCGACCGCTTTTAACGACAGAATTTCACACAAAATGTCCGGCTACAACGACGACGAGTGTTGACGTGTTTACAAATAAATCGTAGGTAAGAAACTATCTCCGCCCCGCGCTTCCCCCTTGCCTGCACGTCGCTGATTCGAATGCAACTGTTTAGTTTACGGCGTTAATTTGCGGGTGATGCGTGATTTCGCGTACAAGAATGGCTTCTACAAAACGAAAAAGTTTCTCTGTTGAAGAAAAAGTGTCATTATTATTATACATTACATGTACATTATGTGAAATAAATAAATATTTTGATTCAAATGTTTTTTTTTCTCTTGGTCACGTAAATATCATTAAATACATTATGTGTGTATGTATATAAATGAATGTGATTTGAATGAAAATCAAAAATTGTCATTTCTTTTAGTACGACTTCCGGTTAGTACTACGTAAAATCACCGGTCCCTTCACCGTCGTTATAACCGGATTCTACTGTATTTATCAATCACTCATATAAGCGACGATTGCTTTATATGTGGTAACAAAGTGTACAAACACGCCGTGAATGTGTGTGTGAAGAGGAGTAGAGTCAGCACTTAACTCGGTTCCGCACACACAGACAATTCCGACTTCGCCATTGGTTGGTATGGTACCAAGCGGTACCATAAAATACATTAACTTGTGATTCAATGTTTTATTACATTATTATAGTTACCACTGGAATATAACCTGTAATTAGTTGTATGTCGAATTTAGTGACGCTGGTGTTTATCTTATTATGGAATAAAATTAAAGTTCTACTATGTAGTGACCTAAAAATGTTGCACACCTTGCAAATAGCATCATTTGTTTTCATGAGTTTTGCTTGAATTGCAAATAATGAACAGTTTCGAAAACTTTGTGTAATTTTATGTGGGTAAAGAGAACAATAAAGCAACTAAGTATATTGTGCTTAATGATTAAGATTCACTTTTAAGAGTGTACTGAGGGTAAAATAGGTAATAGGTAGAACGGGCTGGTGTCCGCAACTCCACGTCTGAGCGCGTATTTTGCGTACGGGTGGGAAATCGGTTATTCGATCCACCCCAGCTCCTCGAGAAAGGCCAGCAACGCCTTGATGTTGCTAACTATCTCACGTAGGGTACCTGGGTTACCGAAGTACTTGGCCCTGTATGTGGCGATCGCCGGGTAGTTTAGAAGCACGTGCGCTGCTGTCTCGTCGTCCCCAATGCAGGCCCTGCACAGCGGACTGTCTGTAACTCCTATGACAGATAGATGTTTATTAAACGACCCATGTCCAGTTATTGCTGCTGTTACCATACGCAGCTGTCGTTTGTCTAACCGGAGGACCTGTTTTGTGAGGCGGGCATCGATAGTAGGAAGTGCTTCCTTGGCCTGCCTCCACTCACTTTGGTCCACCCATAGCTTGCAGTGTAGATCCCTGGTACGTTTTCTTACCAGAGAGCGTAGGAACCCAAAGGGAAGTGGCGCGATGGGTTCTGGTCCCACCGGTGTCATGCCCTTCTGGCAAGTTCATCGGTGGCGTCGTTACCTAGCGAACCGCTGTGTCGTTTTATCCATTGAATGGTTATTTTATTGAGGCTACCCACCTGGTTGAGGCGCTGGTGGAACTCGTATATTAACCCAGAGTCAATCGAGTGACTGTCCAGCGCTTGCAGAACAGCCATACTGTCTGAGAGTATGCGGATCGAGTGGTCTTTAACTGCCCTGGCCATGATGGCTGAAGCAGCAAGAGTGATCCCAATGCATTCAGCCTGGAACACTGTGTTGTGGACTCCCAACGGTGTGGCTATATGTGTGTTGAAGTCCTGCGAGAAGACTCCAGGACCTGTGCCACTGTTTGTTTTTGATCCGTCCGTGAAGATGCGCAGCTCAGTGGGGCGCAAACCCTCACACCAGCGATCTTCGTGAAGCTGGATTCTGTATTTTTTATCAAAAATGAACTGTTTGGGTACCCGGTCATTTATAGCCTTAGCGATGGGGAACTCATTGTTGAGTTTCTTAAGCAGCGCGGTGTGTTATGTCTCTCTTTCTCCAGAGGTTTTTTGCGTCCAGACGCGCCGCTGCCATCGTGGCTTCCTGCTGTATGAACAGGTGGAGCGGTGGTAGACCCAGCATGGCGTCCATGGCTGCAGTTGGAGTAGTCCTCATGCAGCCCGTGACCGCCATGCAGTCTAGTCTTTGCATGCGTTGCAGTTTGTTGCAGGCTGTAGTAAGCTTGGTGCGGGGCCACCAGACCACGGCCCCGTAGGTGATCATGGGTCGGAACACTGCGGTGTACAGCCAAAGTATGATTTTGGGGGATAGGCCCCACTTCTTACCTATCATTTTCCGGCATTGCCAGAATGTGATGCAGGCCCTGTTTAGTTTGCTGTCTAAATGACTACTCCATTAACTTACTGTCAAGAATGACCCCGAGGTACTTGACTTCGTTGGCCAGCTGAAGTTCTGTATCGAACAATTTCGGTAGGCGGAAGGGGCCTAAAGCTCGCTTATGGGTGAACATGACTAGCTCAGTTTTAGTGGGGTTCAGTGAGAGGTCATATTCACTGCACCATCTCTCTACGATACGTAGTGCTTGTTGGGTGAGGTTAAAGATCGTGCTTGTCACCTTCCCTGAGACAAGGATGGTGAGGTCGTCCGCATAACCTATTGTGTATTAGTGATTGGCATTGAGTCTGGCGATTAATTCGTTAATCACCAAATTCCATAGAAGGGGTGATAGCACCCCTCTTTGGGGGCAGCCTCTGGCAATCATGGCCAGCTGCTGCTCATCCTCTAGGCGAACCACGCGCTTGCTTAGCATGTTTGTGATCCAGTCTATGAGTACCTGTTCAACTCCATGTCTGGAGAGGGCGCTGCTGATGCTGGAGAAGTTTGTTTTGTCCAAGGCTCTTTCAATGTCTATGAAAGTACCCAGGCAGGTCCCTTTCTGATGAATCGCTTCCTCTATCTGGCTAACTATCAGATGAAGCGCCGATTCGGTGGACTTACTCGAGCTGTATGCATGTTGATTACCGTGCAACGGTAGGGTTTTCAGAGAGGTTACTGAGGGTAAAATACTAATTGTAAAATAATTACGTTCATATGATCCCTTGCGGCATTGTATTTTGGCTTATTTTTACTGCTTTGATCAATTTTAAATAACTTTAGGTTAAGGAATAAACCTTTTGTTATGCAAGCAATATGTAAGACATTTAATAATAAGTAAATTGTAAATTACTTGAAGTTTCTATAAGTTTCTATAGGAAAAAAATAATCCAAAGGAACCTCTCAAAACAAAATAAACCATTAGTACGCCTTAAATACTTCACGGAAGGTCTTCAGTTTTTTTAATAATAATAACAAAAAGACATGGTTTTATATAACGTATACATTTTACATTTTCAAACTGCGTACATATTTTGTATTTAAAAATACGCAGTAAATATCTTAATTAGCGCGCGAACCACCCATCCTATCCAGAGCCTTCAACAGCGCTAGAAGCTCGTTGCATTCTTAAGAAAACTGACTGTTAAATACTTTTCTATTACATATTATTGGATAACAATAATGCTAGCTACATATTTCTCTAAATAAAATTTTATTCTTGACAGATTTAAAGGTATTCGTGAGGGTGGCGTATCGGAGCATGCAGCGTATTATGTGTTCACGCACGCGGCCGACGGAGCCATCGACGCGTACCCGCTACAAGAATGGTGACTATCCATTTATCTTCTTACTGATACATTAACTGCTTTTTATTATTGCGAATGGACAAAATAAAAAGTTATTTATTCAAATTAGGTTGAAAATCAGCACTTTTCGAACATATAAATTATGGTTTAAGAACTTTATTTCTCAATAAGAATTACATTCACTTATAAGAGACATTTCATAAGACTATCCCCCAAAACGCCCGCCCTTCACCACTTCCTAGTGCTTTAGCTAGGCCTGCACTTGATTTCGATCACACTTGATGGAAAGCGATGGATGTTGGTTATGATGAAACAAGCGTGCCAAGAAGACGCCTGTTCACTCTTGCTATGAAGGCAGGCGAGTTAAATGTGGAATGGAACACAGTTTACTCCAAATGCAGGATATATCTGATAAGCTTGTTACAAAGATTGTTTTTACAGAGTCATATAAAAGACACATAAAAACAAGCTAGCAAATTATCAAAAAGAACTACTTTCTTTGGAAGTACCCAAGTTAATGGCATGTTTGTTCCAGGTATAATTTCCAACCCATACAGCGGTACAAAGCCCTGTCTGCTGAGGAGGCTGACGAAGAATTCGGAAGGTAAATATTTTTATCCGTTAAGTAGACGCCACACTGCTTCACCTAAAAACTGTATCACTATTGATTTCTATTTAAGTAAAAATACATCCAGTTCTTAGATTTCGTTACATTTATGGACGACTAGCTTTTGCCAGCGGCTTCGCCCGCGTGGAGGTCGGAAAATAGCCCGCGGGAACGTACTACCGGGTTAAAAAGTAGCCTATGTGTTAACCCATTCGATGCCACCAACGCACCATTTGCGTTGATCGAGATAACTACGTCATGCCACCAACGCACCATATGCGTTGAGTGTACTTTAGGACGTCTTTTGGAATTACTTTAAAATGATAGAATTTATTTAAATATTTGCCAACATACACGGCTACAAACAATTGTTAAATGTGGAAAAACTGTTAGTTTTTGTTTCGAACTGTCATTCTTGTTTTGTTAAGGAAAAAACGGTTGGTGTTGTGAAGGTCTTGCCAAAGGAAAAATATTAAGTGGCACCCAGGTGATGTTTTTAAAATTTAAGTGGCAGTGAATGGGTTAATCCAGGTTATAAACTAACTGTGTTCCAAATTTCATCCAAATCCGTTCAGAAGTTTTTGCGTGAAAGAGTAACAAACATCCACACATCCACCCATCCAAACATACAAACTTTCGCATTTATAATATTAGTAGGATAATATTTCGTTCAACATACAGTTTACCCTGACATGCAAATCTATACATCTGTACATAGTATAAGACAATGTCGCAATGACACGTTCCCGCGTGACGCTAAGATCTTTTAAACTCCGCAACGGATTTTAATGCGGTTTTCATCAATAGACAGAGTGATTCAAGAGAAAGGTTTATATGTGTGAAACGCGGGCGACGCCGCTGGCAAAGCTAGTTGCATATAAACATAAGAAAATTTTAATTTAAATGTACTACCCTGGCGCTTCCTCATTCGTGGAGTAAAAAAAAAAACATTTGTTTGTATAAGCATTGTGTAAACAAATATTTCATTACAATTTACAGGCGCAACAAAGTGCTGAATTACTTCTCGCTCATGTTCCGCAAGCGCATGCGCGGGGACGACGCCGCGGACGACGCCGACGACCCAGACGACAAGAAAATCAAAGGCGCCAAAGCTAAGAAAGGTACAACGAGTTACTAATGTAGTTGTCTACTTTTCAACCGACGAAAAAAAACGGAGGAGGTTATCAATTCGACGCGTATATTTTTTTTTAATTTTTTTTTTATGTATGACCACGCATAACTTTTTACACAGTGGTCCGATTGTGACAATTCTTCTTCTATTGGAAAGGGTATACTCCCAAGGTGGTCCCATATAAATTTGGAAAACAAAATCGAACCCTAAGGGTCGGAAAACAGGGGATGATTGATTATTCACTCACTGATTGTAATGTATAAACACGCATAACTTTATACAGAGTAGTCCGATTTTGATAATTCTTTTTGTGTTGGATAGGGTATACCTTGCCAAGTATTATTAGTACATTAAAGCCACAAAAAATATAAAATAAAAACTTTTTAACAAAAAATTAAACCGCTGACTCATAATTTTAAGGTTTATTATTTTATGCTTTTCAGTTTTTCGGCGGTTTAATTTTTTGTTAAAAAGTTTTTAGGGATAGTATTCAAGAACGATGATTTGACAGAATTATCAGCCTATATAAATGTCTCTGCTTTATTTTAAAATATAGATGGTCATTCCCGAGCTTCAAGAGACAGACTAACTATCTAGTTTGGGGCTAACTGGCAAATATGTATAATATTGTAACCTAGCTGTAGGTAATATTTTAAGCTACATATGTCGTCTCAACATGGTGTTAACCTGTGACCCTGCCTACTGTATTACCTTTTTTTATTTTGTGGGTGGGTAATCATCACATGACATCTACCGCTCTGGGCGGAGCGGAAGGGCGTGTCAAACTTTTACTGACTAAAACCCTCCCGTGTTCCTTCAGTTGCCAATATGCCAGGGCCACGGTAACTCTTTCGAACAAATCTCGCGACCTTGGCAGGTCCAGGACAGTAAATATTTACTATTTTTGTATTTTGGCTTTTCATGCCGAGACACGAAACAGTATCTTAAAAAATCGAAGACTGCAGATCTAGAAGTCAGACCTTCAAATCCGACTTACTATATTGGTTTCCAAGAACAAAATGACTTGAATTATGAAACCACTTGTACGTACAAACAATAAAAGTGGTTGATTACTATAGGATTGTTTCAGACCTCAAGCTGTCTGAGATGGACGAGTGGATAGACTCTGACGACGACTCGTCCAACTCCGAGAACGATAAAGAGAAGGACAACGATAGTGACGCCGGCGATAAGAAGAAGAAGAATAAAAAGAAAGGTACGTCATGTCATATAAATCCACGTTCTTCAACGCACGAAAAACCAGTGCACGTTAAAATACCGCCGCGATATTTTATCGTCCTCTCGAACATGGTCATAGGCTGAGAATTATTTGAATGTAGAACTGTTTGAAGCAATATAAATAATATTTACTGATAATTTTAACTATTAAATGGCTGCTAAGATTGATGTGTGCACGGAATAAAGAAAACTAGAGGAAGTGCCCCTCACACATCGCGCGCGTGTCAACATTAAGCGCAGATGCGCAACATTTAGCTTATTCGCCGTCAGATACTTGTCGCGATTGTATGTCTCAGAAATACGCGAATTATTACAAATTATGCCTTGTTGTGCGGTTTTGACCTGCAAAAACGAAAGCAGAAAAAAAAATGTATCTTGTAGAAGGTTATCGTATCATTGGTAAGTGCTAAACTTTGTTAATTTTTAATATAATTGATTTTAATTACAATACCACATGTTATGACTTCAATGCAAACTATAAACAACCTTATATTTATTGAAACAAAGTCTAAATGCACTTGGTCGTCATCTGGAAAATCACAAACTAAATTCTAGTAACTTCGACGCTACTCGATTAGGGATGGGACACATCCGTAAAGTAGGTCGGTATCGATAGTTTTGTCTGATTTTAGTACGGAATCGATATCCAATCAATATGGTTTTCGTCGTAATAAGTCAACCAATGACGCGGTACACGACCTCTTACACTCCATTACTACCACTCAAGATCAAAGGAAAAAATGCTTGACAGTATTCCTTGATCTGGCGAAAGCCTTCGACACGGTCTCCATCCCGCATCTACTGAAAAAGTTGGAAAAGTTTGGTGTAAGAGGTATTCCGTTAAAATTAATGGAGGACTACCTTACAGGACGGAAACAAAGAGTTCGGATTGAGGATAGGCTAAGCGATGAGTCATCTGTCGAATTTGGTGTGCCTCAGGGCAGCATACTCGGTCCAACGTTGTTCTTGGTATATATCAACAGCCTCTGTCTACTCCAGGTCCTCAAGGGCAAAATTATTACTTTCGCTGATGACACTGCCCTCTTTTTTAGTGGAAACAGCTGGAAGGAGGTTTTTTATAATGCTCAAAGGGGTTTTGATCGCGTATGTGAATGGCTCCGATCTAATGTTCTGACACTAAATGTCAATAAAACTAAATATATTACTTTTGCGCATAGATCAAATCAACTTCCATCACCTTGTTTCAGCATTTACTCTCATGCATGTGTTCCTGACTTTTCCTCAGTGTGCTCCTGTCCCATTCTTCAAAGAGTCGAAGATATCAAATACCTTGGTATCATTATAGACCAATCCTTGACTTTCAAACCGCACATAAAAGTTCTTGTAACCCGTTTGCGTAAATTAATATACATTTTCAAAACCCTAAGGCACGCAGCGGACCGTCGGGTTATTAAGATGGTTTACTATGCTTTGTGCCAATCCTTAATAGACTACTGCATTACATCCTCGGGAGGTGCTGCCAAAACTCACCTCATTGAAGTAGAGAGGGCACAGCGTGCCGTCCTTAAAGTTGGCGCCGGACTCCCCTATCTGTTCCCAACCGTCGACCTTTTTAAAGACTGGGATTTACTCACTGTTAGGCAAACCTTCATACTGCGTACGGTGCTTAAACAACACTCTTTATTGAAATACGATCCGAATTTATACACAGATAAGCGCCGAAAAGGAAGAGTATGCCCAACACAACCGTCTAGTTTAGCACACTCGCGTAATTTCATTTTCTTTCTCGGACCATACCTATATAATAAGCTGAATACCACTCTTGATATTTATCCTCTAACTGGTTACAAATGTAAAACTGCACTCAATGCATATCTGAAAACCTTAGACTATCAGGGAACTGAGAATTTGTTGATCCCCCTCAGATAGACTATCTTTTAAATACTCATCCACTTGCCCTGTTTCTGCATACCATCAACCATACTCGCTCCACACTTATTCAGCTCAATCTCTCACATACACTTTTACATCTCTTTTATGCAATCTCTGCAGTTACTCACACACCTGGTATTGCCACACTTTTGTTTGTTTTTTTTTTTTCCTGTTATTTTACTAAATTTTATATTGTTTCTCTAATTTACTGTTAGTTATGTATCCTGTAATGTTATTATGTCGTGTATCCAATTATCAGGCATCTAGCCGCGGGAGGGTCCTGGTGACTTGTAATACAGGTTTTTAAATAAACCTACCTCAGGCACCAGTCTCTCACAAAGTTAGCTCCTTTTACGTGCACTACTATATAAGCCTAGCATTAAGCTCATAACTTGTGTAGAGAAAATAAACGTTTTATATATTTTTTTTATTTTTAATCAATAGCTCACATAGCTGGTTATATAAAACAAGACAGTTGATACCATAAGTGTGATATTTGCGTTAGTGCTTAAGTAAAAGAAAAACAAATCAATAATTACATAGATTTATTATAGGTATGGCTAAAGGGGGTTATTATGCCTATCAGAATCTGTGATTAAGTTATGTCAGACATCCGAAATATTTTTATAAGACGGTCATAATTTAATAAAGATTATATCATGGGTGAAATAATGCACCAGTTTATTGGGTCATCAGTATTCCAAAACATAAGCTATAACCAATTAGGGGATTTTCCTACGTCTATTCATATTACTGTCTTAATGAAAGCTATCACGGCTAAATATATTAATATTCGACTATCAAAATGGCAAATATTAAATAAATATGTATTATTTCAAGGTCAGTAAATATTTTAAGCACCATCTGTTATCGTTTCATTTATCGTTAGCTTCTGTCAGCAGCTTCGCCCGCGTACTTGATTTTATGAAAATAATATTACCCCCCTACATACAAACATACAAATACCTCTGTAACATTGATATTTTAACGAACCTTTACCTTAACCCTCCCGCCAACCGTACCAGACGATATCGTCCGTGCCAAGTTTGGAGCTGATGCATATCTTTGGAAGGAGAAAAGGAAGGGGCCTCGAACCCCTCTGTAAAAAAACTTACACTCGCCCACACCTCACAGGCGCAAGCGCGTCAATAGCTATTGTAACGTCAGTGAGTACGAGCGTGTTCAAGTTTGTGGACGGACGATATCGTCCTATACGGTTGGTGACGTAACTTTTACGAATTTTTAGGTATGTAAAATATTATTACGAGCTGGGGTTTCGGGATAAATTAATTCAAACCAATATTACCGAAACACACCAAACAGTTTAATTAAATAATCACAACAACAAGAAACGTCAAAAGGAATCACTTGTCTCGATTGTACTGTATCACTTGAATCGCATTCGACCGCATTCGTAAACGTACTGCTCGTCGGTTTTTTTTTTGTAGGACATCTCAAAGTTAACCTGAAACAGTTCTTACTACTTAAACGGATGGTGGCCCGGCGAGTTCTAAAAAGTAACCTTTTTGGCCTCCAGCCGGGGCTTATTATACTTAAAAACTAAAGCGAAAGCTCTAAGGGTTACCCGTAGGGGGGTACGAACCTCGGCTTAGGCAATCACTGGTGGGGGGGACAGCAAGGGACTGGCTGGATCTGGGTTAAAATTATTTAGGGACTAATTTAAAGCTACAGGCGCTGCATCACGGGGTGGCTCATGCAAGGGAGGGAACTGCTCGTCGGCCCGACAATCCGCTATTTATATCCCGAGCAGAACATTCGCGAACATTCGACACTGTGCCACAGTTCACTTGTAGTGTAGAAGCTTCTAGGAGCTATTTTGATTGAAAAATGTTCCCTTTAAAATTTACCATTTTCGAGTGTTCAAATAAATAAACTTTTTTGAGCGATGTGAGATCCAACATATATTTTTTTTTTTTATGAAGAATAAATCCCCAAAACATTACTCCTTATAACCAATGTATATCCAAGATATCGATTTTTTAGTGAAACCTTCGAAATTACGGTTTTTGCAGCGATTACGAAATTTTATTCCATCAGGGGGGCAAAGTATTCAAGTCAAAAACTATGGGAACAGGAAAAAGAAACCTAGAACATTTTCCCTGTTTTTTTTTTGGATTTTTTCCCCACGTTTAAATGGGTTAAATTATCGGTTTAGACGATATCGTCCGCGACGGTTGGCGGTGTGCAATAAAAAACACGGTTGGCGGAGGGTTAATCAACCTTTTCCGTTATTAAGCATTTTTATGATGTTAACAAATTCTTACATTGCTCACCCGAATAAATTACGTAACATCAATATTAATATATCGATATATGTCTACATCTCTAATTATTTTCTTTTGTACTCACCACAAGAGATTACAAGTGCATATGAATATGACATCTATTTCAAAGGAGCTAGCGTTCTGAATAGAATGAATTGGTTACATCGCCATCTAGCGTTGAGTTGCTGAACTCGTTGTAAACTTGTCTATTTAAAGTTTTTAGACGAAAAACAACTTTATTGTTTGTGTCATGTCAAATAATAACAACTTTCACTCGTTGCAATAAGGCGTAATTTTTGAAAGCAATAAGAAGATGATTTGTAAAAGTTGCGTTTGTAATTTGTAGCCAATCATATTACTGTTTTTTATGTGTGTAATGGACAATTTGATATGCAAATGTGTGAGTTTGGCGACACTGGTTCCCGTGCTTAGCCAGTGTAGGGGCACTTCTCCTTTATTTTTTGTTCTGTGGATGTGTGTCTATGAAGAAAATATTTTTCAAGTTTGTTTAGATTTCGCTTATGAAACAAAACTATCATGTATAAAGAAAGAAAGATAGCTTTTTACAAAAAAAAAAACAACCGACTTCCTTAAAAAAAACACTACAAAGTCAAAAATAACTTTAATTTCGAAAGTCGGTGTCTTAGGCTCTGCATTTAAGGTTTTTGCCACCGACTTCCGAAATTAAAATTATTTTTGACTTTGTAGTGTTTTTTTAAGGAAGTCGGTTGTTTTTTTTTTTTGTAAAAAGTTTTTATTTTTTAACTTTTTAGTTGTGGTAGATACTCCGCACTAATCTAATCGCGTTATTCGTTCATTTGTCGCGCAAATACGTAATGAAAATTTAAGACTTATATGGTTTTCACATGGACCCCATTGTCCATATACAACCAAATTAAAATGGGACCATTCGGAAAGTACCAGCTTTCAAATAAAAAAAGAATCATCAAAATCGGTTCACCCAGTCAAAAGTAATGAGGTAACAAACATAAAAAAAAGATAAACAGTTGAATTGATAACCTCCTCCTTTTTTTGAAGTCGGTTAAAAATACATTTATAAATACTGGCCAGACTAAAAGGCACACCATATACACCGTGTTATTTTAATCGTCTTACAACGACAGCCCACTTCATGTATCCCATGACTACTACACATACATAAGAAAAAAACATTTTTTAAATAATTAAAAAATAAAAATATTATTCATTATGATGACGCATGACGTAGTCTGAGATTGATATTTTGTCTCATGCAAACTTGAGATGGAATGATCTAGTCGACTCGTGCACTGGGTAGGTATCTTCTCTACCATCTGATACGTAAACATTATTAACAGGAATTTACATAATTCTAATGCATTATTTATTTTTGTAAAAAGGTAACAATTTTTTTAATCACGCCTAGAGGAATATTTTGTCGGATACATGAGTGGACAATCTTTGTAAGACGACTAAAATGTCACGGTGTGTAGGCTAGAAAGGGTATAAAAAAAAAACAAATCTATACTTAATATACTTAATAATATTATAAAGCTGAAGAGTTTGTTTGTTTGTTTGATTGAACGCGCTAATCTCAGGAACTACTGGTCCAAATTGAAAATTTCTTTTTGTGTAGGGTAGCCTATTTATCGAGGAAGGCTATAGGCTATATAACATCACGCTACAACCAAGAGGAGCGGAGCAGTAATGAAAAATGTTGCAAAAACGGGGAAAATCGCACGGGTAGGCGATTCGACGCGACGGGAAGGGTCGGGGGAACAAGAAATTTAACGCGGACGAAGTCGCGGGCAGAAGCTAGTCAAACATAAAAAGTGTAAGGTGCGATGACAAACTAGTATTAGAGTGTGCCTTACGACTGCGCCAAAAAGTATGTATGTATGTCTATGGTGCTTCAAAGTTACTTATTCTTCTATGAAACATGCAATCAATCAATCTGCTAAGCCCTATCGCGTTAATGTCGGTTTCCAGTCCAACCCCTTGAGGTATATACACGAGAAAAAAAATTAGAACAATACATTATTTATGTCATGTGTGTTTACAGCGGCTGCAGCAAATAAAAAGAAGAAGAAAGTAGAAGATGAGGCGTTTGAGGAGAGTGACGACGGAGACGAGGAGGGACGGGAGAAGGACTACATATCCGACTCGTCGGAGAGGTAAGGGAATCTACAACATCTGTTTCTGTTACTGAAATATAACATCAATAGCTGGTATGTTAGATGTTTTCTGGTGTTCGTAGTTGTGGCAAACTTACAATTTTTGTTCAGCTCGCAATAAATAAACTAAATCTATTGAAACGTACTGAATAGAAATTCACCGAGTTCCTTTAGCAGAAGATTTTTGTAATTTCTTCCCTTCCAGGATAAATACGGGATAAAACTTCGTATTAATGTTTGTTATTTTTGACGATGGGAAATCGCATCGGGCGCACGGCTAATGCCATATAAAAGACTTGATACAATAATCAAACTGACAAGCATAACCAGTTCAGTTTAATAAGGTGTTAAGAATAGAAATTATTCTAAAATTGAATATTAATTATGAAAAATTGAAAATGAATGAATGAATTGAATTGATTTTATTATTGAATTGAATATTGAATATTAATTCATTTGCTAAAAAAGATTATTTGCTAAGACAACTTATCAAACTGTTTATCACCTCAAATTACATAGGCATCCGAGTTCGGAATAACGAATCACTGCTGTTTTATTTTTGACTAAAATAGCTACAAAAACTGTTGTCTAGAATTGACTATTGTTTGCTAAGACGAAAATATTTCTTAAAAGATTCAGCGCAAACTGTGTTATGAAATGAATTGAAATTGTATATTTTCTAATTAGGATATCGGAATCAGTTTTTACACGTCATATTTAAAGAAAAAAAAAAAAGCTAGATGGGAGTCGACCGATAGCCCTATTTTTAGGGAGGCTATTTAACATCACGCTGGGGCCGATAAGAGACGAGCAAAAAGTAAAAAAATCGCAAACAACGCTGAATGTAAACGAAGTATAGCGCAGGTGGCGATGGGATACCACACGACGGGTTGCCGGCAGAAGTTAGTATTAGAGAAACACAGTTTTATTACATCATTATGTTATTTCAGTGAATCAGACCACGAGGGTAAGCCGAACAAGGAGCTCAAGGGCGTATCAGAGGAAGACGCACTCAGGTAACTAACATCATTCCATATTACTATTTAAGAACAAACCGTATCGGCATCGACTTAGGAGTTGTAGTTCGTGGTTTCGAACCCAGGCAGGCGCTTTACTTTGTGTAAATAATATCATCACCACTGCTCTCATAACGGTGAAGGAAAACATCGTGAGCAAACCGGCATGTCCTAGAACCAAAAATTCGAAGACATGTGACATCTACCAACTCGCACTGGGCCCGCGTGCTGGATTATGGTCCACTCTTCCTCACCGAGAGGAGGCCTGTGTCCCAGCAGTGGGAACAATATAGACTGATTATGTTATGTTATGTAAGACCAAAACTGGTTAGTTCTAGTCTTAGTCGACGTCAACACGGCGTAATAATTTTACAGCGGGATTTATCGCGCATTTTCAACTCTTATTGTTGAACGGAACATTGAGAATCGAATAAAGTACATACCAGCTCGTCGATAAAACACATTGTTCAAATTTCAACTCTCGGTGCTTAGTAGTACGTTGAATATCCGGTGTGCGAAGAATTATGCTGCAATTTTATTACGACGTCATAATGAACATTT
This sequence comes from Aporophyla lueneburgensis, assembly GCA_932294355.1. Taxonomy (NCBI): domain Eukaryota; kingdom Metazoa; phylum Arthropoda; class Insecta; order Lepidoptera; family Noctuidae; genus Aporophyla; species Aporophyla lueneburgensis. Next base: position 29,402,602 of record OW028737.1, on the reverse strand, counting down.
ATCAACTTGTGGCTAAGTAATAACAGCCGCACGTATTGACCGTTCAGGTTAAGCTACCCTTGCCGCGGTTGGTCGGTGGATGGGTGACCATCTTTACATACCAAGACCCCTCTGTGCCTCGGAACACACGTTAAACCGTTGGTACCGGATGTCTTTCGTAGATCTTAATGAGTCGTTACGGGTCGTCAGAAGCCCGAAAGTCTGACAACCAGTCTTACCAAGGGGTATCGTACTACCCAGTAACTGGGTTGTGGAGGTCAGATAGGCAGTCGCTCCATGTAAAATACTGGTACTCAGCTGCATCCGGTTAGACTGGAAACAGACCTCAACATATTTGGGAAAAGGCTAGACAGATGATGATGTGCATTAGAAATCAAGTGCGCGAAAGCATCCCGCCATGAGTTGATTACGACGTCATAATCAGAGATGAGATCGGATATTCAGATGCATATTCACCTAAAGTTGAAATGTTGGCTAATTGGAATGCGCGTTTTTACCGTGTTATGTGTGTTGTTTTAACTAACACATACCACCCTATATACATATGTATTTGCATCTAGATGCAGGGTTAAACATTAATTTTAAATAAATATGATCCAAGAAACCCGGCTTTAATAAAAAAATACGAAGCCGCTTCCACAGCTAAATAGTAACATTAGGTAAATATGCATCCGAATATCCGATCACTGGTCATAATAAACATAAATCAATTCAAGCTAAATAACTCCTCAATAAACAGGAAACTTCTGGCCTCCGATGAGGACTCGGAAGAAGAACAAGAGAACAAGGAGAAGGAAGAAGACGAACAAGAGGACGAGCCCACGAAGGAGGGAGAGGAACGTGCCAGCAAACTTACTAAGAAGAAGAAGAGCAAACCTGATGATGCTAAGAAAGGTGAGTGGTTCTTTGTTGGTCTGAGGCCTCTGAGGGGCAATTCCCAGATTTTTATGAACCATTCTTAAAATACAAACGACTGCCTCGTTGGTCTAGTGGTCACAAGACCTACTGCTGAGCATCAGGTCCCGGGTTCGATTCACGGGTTGGGTAAATTTTATTGGGTTTATTTATTACGAATTTCGCTGTAACGGCTCGGAGTCTGGATTTGTGCCCGGTTAATGACAAAAGTCAATATACCATGTAATCAAAATAAAAAATCAATCTGCCTAACCCTTGAGATAAACAAGGCGTGATGTTATGTTCTCAAAAATACATTTCAAACATTCTTATCTCAGTCGCAAACTGTCAAAAATACCTCGCGTTATGTTTTTGATGATGGTGATGATTAGTGACTACAAAAGGTTTGGGACCAAAAGTTTAGCAACGCCACTTGTAGAGGTGGACGGATGTATTATCGATATTTGAAAGTATTTTCTTTTATTTGAAATGCAAACTGAAGTCACGCTACAATAACGCCTTTGTATTGAAATTATATAACTGTTATCGTGTTTGAAGAAGTGTGTTATCAATGAAGAAGATGTAAACGCTATTATTATTTATTAATTATAAAATAGAAGGCTCTTTTTCGCTCCCTCGCTGCCGAGGCCGGCCGCGGCTTCTCATTCCGTGTCTACCGCGATCCTTGCTAGGGCCAGCCCGCGTCGCTGAGCCTGTAGCTTAAATTCGTCCTTTAATAATAATCACTCCGATCCAGCCCGTCATATACTGCCTCTTCCAGCAACGCCGTAAGCCAAGGTCCGTCACCACAGGGGTGCCCTTAGCGTGTAGTCGCTTAGTTTTAAGCCCTGGCAGGAGGCCTTAATTTATTAGGTAGCCACTGGCAAGGTTAAGCAGCCGACAACCTCCTAGTTTGACCTGCGAGATGCTATTTCCAAAAAAAAAAAACTTTTCACTTAATAATTTATGAATTCCAAGAAACAGTTGAAAAGAGATTAAAATAAATTAAACTTAAATATTAATTTCCAGATTCAAGCAGTGAGTTAAGTTCAGACTCAGACACAGACCCAGAAAACAGTGCCCCGACCCCGGCGAAGAAATCCAAGAAGAGTAAGGGAGGAGACAAGGGTGGACCCGCTGCCAGCTCATCCGGTATGTACACTGAGAATAATTAATTAATATGTTAATTAGATCCAAAAAAATCAAAATTTTTTTTTGTTTTTATCAATCTACATTACTAGCAGGACTTACACTGTTTGCACGCAGAGTGAAATCACCTAGACAAGTTATCCTTATTTTCACATTTTCGTTCAGTTTTGTATATTCACTTACGTTGTCATTCCAACTTTATTAATATACAATAAATACAAAAGTAGCTCTGTCTGGTTATCTGGAATAGATTAACGCATTTTTATAAAAAAAATCAGACAAGTAGACCATGACCTGCCCATGAATTAGGGTGCCCTAATTGTTTAAGACACTATTATTGAGAATCTGAATAATTTACTTACTAATACAAATTTATTTACTTACTTTTTTATTTTTACTTCATATGTTCGAAAAATTGTCTGCTCAACAACGGACAGCTCAACAACGTAAATAACGCAATGAATAGTGTTGAAATGTCAAAATAAAAGCGAATTGCTTTTGGTTACTGTTAGTGTGTTTGGCAAGTATACCACTGCGTTAGGACATAATAAATTAATAAATAAATAAACATCGTTTATTTGCTTTACAGGTTTTGGTAGTAACAATATGGGATTGAAGCCTCCTTTTAGGCAAGATTATATGCCTGTGTTAGAAAACTCCAAACACACACATAGGTCGTTTGTCCCGTTAGCACGTTTCCATTGGATTATTTCCGCTCTCTACGCGAGAAAAAGCTCCATTGTCTTGTCTATCCTGTGACTAAATAGCAGGGGCGAGGGGTGGAATGAAGGCCAAGCTAAGCCGTTTAAAAAAAAAACTGCGTAATGTAGCTTACAGTTTCTTCAAAAGATAAGGCCCCACTTTCACTAATACCGAGTTGGAAAACGGGCTGGTGTCTGCAACTCCACGTCTGAGCGCGTATTTTGACATTGAAAATTGGTTATTCGATCCACCCCAGGTCCTCGAGGAAGGCCAGCGATGCCTTAGTGTTACTGACTATCTCACGTACGGTACCTGGGTTACCGAAGTACATAGCCCTATATATGGCAGACATATAGGGCACTGACCACCGGGCAGTTTAGCAACACAATCATCATCATTTCAGTCTAAAGACGTCCACTGCTGGACATAGGCCTCCCCCAAGCACCGCCACTTCGATCGGTTCTGGACTTCTCGCATCTAGCGGATTCCTGCCGCCTTCACCAGGCCATAACCATGGTGGACTGGTAGAAAATGCCTAAGCATTAAGTTCGGCTTTGTACCTTTTTGTGTGCAAGAAGTTTAAATAAATAACCGTCATAACCCGAAGAATTGCTAAACTTAAGTAGCAGTGGGCAGGGCACATTGCTCGCAGCAACACATTACTTTAAAATATAATTAATGGTAGATCGGTAGGACGTGGAATTCCTTAAACGAAAGACAACGGGAATCGGCTAGTAATAGCCTGTTGCCACTGCTAAATAGCCTATCATTTTTGTCTGCATCTCTTACTGGAATAAAAATATAAGCCTCATGTCTGACCTTTCTGGCTCAGCGGGTGGCAGCGCCAGCACATCCCGCGCGGGCACGCCCACACCGTCCGCCGCGCAGGCCGCCGTGGCCGCCGCCAACCTCGCCAACACCAACATGCCGCACGCCAAGCGGCCCAAACTGGACGCGTCGTACACGTGAGTATCGTGTAGCGACATCTATAGCGCCTTGTGAACTGTGTATCACAACCTCGCCAACACCAACATGCCGCACGCCAAGCGGCCCAAACTGGACGCGTCGTACACGTGAGTATCGTGTAGCGACATCTATAGCGCCTTGTGAACTGTGTATCACAACCTCGCCAACCCCAACATGCCGCATGCCAAGCGGCCCAAACTGGACGCGTCGTACACGTGAGTATCGTGTAGCGACATCTATAGCGCCTTGTGAACTGTGTATCACAACCTCGCCAACACCAACATGCCGCATGCCGAGCGGCCCAAACTGGACGCGTCGTACACGTGAGTATCGTGTAGCGACATCTATAGCGCCTTGTGAACTGTGTATCACAACCTCGCCAACACCAACATGCCGCATGCCAAGCGGCCCAAACTGGACGCGTCGTACACGTGAGTATCGTGTAGCGACATCTATAGCGCCTTGTGAACTGTGTATCACAACCTCGCCAACACCAACATGCCGCACGCCAAGCGGCCCAAACTGGACGCGTCGTACACGTGAGTATCGTGTAGCGACATCTATAGCGCCTTGTGAACTGTGTATCACAACCTCGCCAACACCAACATGCCGCATGCCAAGCGGCCCAAACTGGACGCGTCGTACACGTGAGTATCGTGTAGCGACATCTATAGCGCCTTGTGAACTGTGTATCACAACCTCGCCAACACCAACATGCCGCACGCCAAGCGGCCCAAACTGGACGCGTCGTACACGTGAGTATCGTGTAGCGACATCTATAGCGCCTTGTGAACTGTGTATCACAACCTCGCCAACACCAACATGCCGCATGCCAAGCGGCCCAAACTGGACGCGTCGTACACGTGAGTATCGTGTAGCGACATCTATAGCGCCTTGTGAACTGTGTATCACAACCTCGCCAACACCAACATGCCGCATGCCAAGCGGCCCAAACTGGACGCGTCGTACACGTGAGTATCGTGTAGCGACATCTATAGCGCCTTGTGAACTGTGTATCACAACCTCGCCAACCCCAACATGCCGCATGCCAAGCGGCCCAAACTGGACGCGTCGTACACGTGAGTATCGTGTAGCGACATCTATAGCGCCTTGTGAACTGTGTATCACAACCTCGCCAACACCAACATGCCGCATGCCGAGCGGCCCAAACTGGACGCGTCGTACACGTGAGTATCGTGTAGCGACATCTATAGCGCCTTGTGAACTGTGTATCACAACCTCGCCAACACCAACATGCCGCATGCCAAGCGGCCCAAACTGGACGCGTCGTACACGTGAGTATCGTGTAGCGACATCTATAGCGCCTTGTGAACTGTGTATCACAACCTCGCCAACACCAACATGCCGCATGCCGAGCGGCCCAAACTGGACGCGTCGTACACGTGAGTATCGTGTAGCGACATCTATAGCGCCTTGTGAACTGTGTATCACAACCTCGCCAACACCAACATGCCGCATGCCAAGCGGCCCAAACTGGACGCGTCGTACACGTGAGTATCGTGTAGCGACATCTATAGCGCCTTGTGAACTGTGTATCACAACCTCGCCAACACCAACATGCCGCACGCCAAGCGGCCCAAACTGGACGCGTCGTACACGTGAGTATCGTGTAGCGACATCTATAGCGCCTTGTGAACTGTGTATCACAACCTCGCCAACACCAACATGCCGCATGCCAAGCGGCCCAAACTGGACGCGTCGTACACGTGAGTATCGTGTAGCGACATCTATAGCGCCTTGTGAACTGTGTATCACAACCTCGCCAACACCAACATGCCGCACGCCAAGCGGCCCAAACTGGACGCGTCGTACACGTGAGTATCGTGTAGCGACATCTATAGCGCCTTGTGAACTGTGTATCACAACCTCGCCAACACCAACATGCCGCATGCCAAGCGGCCCAAACTGGACGCGTCGTACACGTGAGTATCGTGTAGCGACATCTATAGCGCCTTGTGAACTGTGTATCACAACCTCGCCAACACCAACATGCCGCATGCCAAGCGGCCCAAACTGGACGCGTCGTACACGTGAGTATCGTGTAGCGACATCTATAGCGCCTTGTGAACTGTGTATCACAACCTCGCCAACACCAACATGCCGCATGCCAAGCGGCCCAAACTGGACGCGTCGTACACGTGAGTATCGTGTAGCGACATCTATAGCGCCTTGTGAACTGTGTATCACAACCTCGCCAACACCAACATGCCGCACGCCAAGCGGCCCAAACTGGACGCGTCGTACACGTGAGTATCGTGTAGCGACATCTATAGCGCCTTGTGAACTGTGTATCACAACCTCGCCAACACCAACATGCCGCATGCCAAGCGGCCCAAACTGGACGCGTCGTACACGTGAGTATCGTGTAGCGACATCTATAGCGCCTTGTGAACTGTGTATCACAACCTCGCCAACACCAACATGCCGCACGCCAAGCGGCCCAAACTGGACGCGTCGTACACGTGAGTATCGTGTAGCGACATCTATAGCGCCTTGTGAACTGTGTATCACAACCTCGCCAACACCAACATGCCGCATGCCAAGCGGCCCAAACTGGACGCGTCGTACACGTGAGTATCGTGTAGCGACATCTATAGCGCCTTGTGAACTGTGTATCACAACCTCGCCAACACCAACATGCCGCATGCCAAGCGGCCCAAACTGGACGCGTCGTACACGTGAGTATCGTGTAGCGACATCTATAGCGCCTTGTGAACTGTGTATCACAACCTCGCCAACCCCAACATGCCGCATGCCAAGCGGCCCAAACTGGACGCGTCGTACACGTGAGTATCGTGTAGCGACATCTATAGCGCCTTGTGAACTGTGTATCACAACCTCGCCAACACCAACATGCCGCATGCCGAGCGGCCCAAACTGGACGCGTCGTACACGTGAGTATCGTGTAGCGACATCTATAGCGCCTTGTGAACTGTGTATCACAACCTCGCCAACACCAACATGCCGCATGCCAAGCGGCCCAAACTGGACGCGTCGTACACGTGAGTATCGTGTAGCGACATCTATAGCGCCTTGTGAACTGTGTATCACAACCTCGCCAACACCAACATGCCGCATGCCAAGCGGCCCAAACTGGACGCGTCGTACACGTGAGTATCGTGTAGCGACATCTATAGCGCCTTGTGAACTGTGTATCACAACCTCGCCAACACCAACATGCCGCACGCCAAGCGGCCCAAACTGGACGCGTCGTACACGTGAGTATCGTGTAGCGACATCTATAGCGCCTTGTGAACTGTGTATCACAACCTCGCCAACACCAACATGCCGCATGCCAAGCGGCCCAAACTGGACGCGTCGTACACGTGAGTATCGTGTAGCGACATCTATAGCGCCTTGTGAACTGTGTATCACAACCTCGCCAACACCAACATGCCGCATGCCAAGCGGCCCAAACTGGACGCGTCGTACACGTGAGTATCGTGTAGCGACATCTATAGCGCCTTGTGAACTGTGTATCACAACCTCGCCAACCCCAACATGCCGCATGCCAAGCGGCCCAAACTGGACGCGTCGTACACGTGAGTATCGTGTAGCGACATCTATAGCGCCTTGTGAACTGTGTATCACAACCTCGCCAACACCAACATGCCGCATGCCGAGCGGCCCAAACTGGACGCGTCGTACACGTGAGTATCGTGTAGCGACATCTATAGCGCCTTGTGAACTGTGTATCACAACCTCGCCAACACCAACATGCCGCATGCCAAGCGGCCCAAACTGGACGCGTCGTACACGTGAGTATCGTGTAGCGACATCTATAGCGCCTTGTGAACTGTGTATCACAACCTCGCCAACACCAACATGCCGCACGCCAAGCGGCCCAAACTGGACGCGTCGTACACGTGAGTATCGTGTAGCGACATCTATAGCGCCTTGTGAACTGTGTATCACAACCTCGCCAACACCAACATGCCGCATGCCAAGCGGCCCAAACTGGACGCGTCGTACACGTGAGTATCGTGTAGCGACATCTATAGCGCCTTGTGAACTGTGTATCACAACCTCGCCAACACCAACATGCCGCACGCCAAGCGGCCCAAACTGGACGCGTCGTACACGTGAGTATCGTGTAGCGACATCTATAGCGCCTTGTGAACTGTGTATCACAACCTCGCCAACACCAACATGCCGCATGCCAAGCGGCCCAAACTGGACGCGTCGTACACGTGAGTATCGTGTAGCGACATCTATAGCGCCTTGTGAACTGTGTATCACAACCTCGCCAACACCAACATGCCGCATGCCAAGCGGCCCAAACTGGACGCGTCGTACACGTGAGTATCGTGTAGCGACATCTATAGCGCCTTGTGAACTGTGTATCACAACCTCGCCAACACCAACATGCCGCATGCCAAGCGGCCCAAACTGGACGCGTCGTACACGTGAGTATCGTGTAGCGACATCTATAGCGCCTTGTGAACTGTGTATCACAACCTCGCCAACCCCAACATGCCGCATGCCAAGCGGCCCAAACTGGACGCGTCGTACACGTGAGTATCGTGTAGCGACATCTATAGCGCCTTGTGAACTGTGTATCACAACCTCGCCAACACCAACATGCCGCATGCCGAGCGGCCCAAACTGGACGCGTCGTACACGTGAGTATCGTGTAGCGACATCTATAGCGCCTTGTGAACTGTGTATCACAACCTCGCCAACACCAACATGCCGCATGCCAAGCGGCCCAAACTGGACGCGTCGTACACGTGAGTATCGTGTAGCGACATCTATAGCGCCTTGTGAACTGTGTATCACAACCTCGCCAACACCAACATGCCGCATGCCAAGCGGCCCAAACTGGACGCGTCGTACACGTGAGTATCGTGTAGCGACATCTATAGCGCCTTGTGAACTGTGTATCACAACCTCGCCAACACCAACATGCCGCATGCCAAGCGGCCCAAACTGGACGCGTCGTACACGTGAGTATCGTGTAGCGACATCTATAGCGCCTTGTGAACTGTGTATCACAACCTCGCCAACACCAACATGCCGCATGCCAAGCGGCCCAAACTGGACGCGTCGTACACGTGAGTATCGTGTAGCGACATCTATAGCGCCTTGTGAACTGTGTATCACAACCTCGCCAACACCAACATGCCGCATGCCAAGCGGCCCAAACTGGACGCGTCGTACACGTGAGTATCGTGTAGCGACATCTATAGCGCCTTGTGAACTGTGTATCACAACCTCGCCAACACCAACATGCCGCATGCCCAGCGGCCCAAACTGGACGCGTCGTACACGTGAGTATCGTGTAGCGACATCTATAGCGCCTTGTGAACTGTGTATCACAACCTCGCCAACACCAACATGCCGCATGCCAAGCGGCCCAAACTGGACGCGTCGTACACGTGAGTATCGTGTAGCGACATCTATAGCGCCTTGTGAACTGTGTATCACAACCTCGCCAACACCAACATGCCGCATGCCAAGCGGCCCAAACTGGACGCGTCGTACACGTGAGTATCGTGTAGCGACATCTATAGCGCCTTGTGAACTGTGTATCACAACCTCGCCAACACCAACATGCCGCATACCAAGCGGCCCAAACTGGACGCGTCGTACACGTGAGTATCGTGTAGCGACATCTATAGCGCCTTGTGAACTGTGTATCACAACCTCGCCAACACCAACATGCCGCATGCCAAGCGGCCCAAACTGGACGCGTCGTACACGTGAGTATCGTGTAGCGACATCTATAGCGCCTTGTGAACTGTGTATCACAACCTCGCCAACACCAACATGCCGCACGCCAAGCGGCCCAAACTGGACGCGTCGTACACGTGAGTATCGTGTAGCGACATCTATAGCGCCTTGTGAACTGTGTATCACAACCTCGCCAACACCAACATGCCGCACGCCAAGCGGCCCAAACTGGACGCGTCGTACACGTGAGTATCGTGTAGCGACATCTATAGCGCCTTGTGAACTGTGTATCACAACCTCGCCAACACCAACATGCCGCACGCCAAGCGGCCCAAACTGGACGCGTCGTACATGTGAGTATCGTGTAGCGACATCTATAGCACCTTGTGAACTGTGTATCACACTGACGTCTCTTAAAGTTCTGCATCGCGCAAGCAGAGTTTGCGCAACGTCCTGACATCAATTTTCGGTCAGTTTCTTGACACAACACCCCTCTCTTCGAAAGACCCCCTACGTTTTGCACAGAGGCTGAGTGAACTTTACATCTTGTTCCTCATAATAATAGTAACTATAACGGGTTATGTTGTTAAGGGATTTTGTTCTGTAAGTCCATAACGTAAGGTTGAGTTTCTATTTAAACTTGAATGATTTATGTCATTGTATGATCAACTTGGCTTGAATGCATTAAGGTGACTTTTGTATTGATTCAATCCATAAATTCCTGACATTGTTTAGGTGCCTAAACTGTGCAGTTTACTAATGAAAGGAGGATCGGACAAAATGGTCCCCACGACCAATAACAACCGCATATACGTCATCAGATCGGCATTTTAATACAGAGCAATAACTTCTATAGCGATTTGTTTCAAATCGCTGTGAAAAAAGTTATGACGCTATTTTCCAAGTCGTACTGGACGCTAGGTAAAGGAAAACATGAATTCAATAGTTTATCACTTTTAGTGGTGTTTGTTTGAATTCTTCAAAATGTAAGTATTCCGATGATAATAAAGTAATATGGTATCGTCCAGCTGGTCTGATTATGGATCTGAATGCTAGATAACGGAACTCTTAAATAGCTACTAGTAAATCCATCGAGTTTGGGCTCATTAGATGTGTCTCAACTAGTCCTGTTTATTTGACCTGATGACGATGACCAGAAAACTGACCTGAACGGAATACAACGGAACCCTTTTTTTCTTTGGATGGGAAATCCGCTCATCGTGACAGATTTTTAACCGACGAAAAAAAAAAGGAGGTTATCAATTCGACGTGTATATTTGTTTTTTTTTTTATGTATGATCACGCATATCTTTGTACATGGTAGTCCGATTGTGATAATTCTTTTATTGGAAAGGGTATACTCCCAAGGTGGTCCCATATAAATTTGGAAAACAAAATCGAACCCTAAGGGTCGGAAAACAGGGGATGATTGATTGTTCACTCACTGATTGTAATGTATAACCACGCATTTGTACAGAGTAGTCCGATTTTGATCATTCTTTTTTCATTGGATGGGGTATACCTTGCCAAGTATTATTAGTATATTCAAGCCACAAAAAAATATAAAATAAAAACTTTTTAACAAAAAATTAAACCGTCGAAAAACTGAAAAGCAAAAAATAATAAACCTTAAAATGTTGAGTCGGCGCTGAAAAAACAATGAACAAAGATCACTCAAAGCGCCGACTCATAATTTTAAGGTTTATTATTTTTTGCTTTTCAGTTTTTCGACGGTTTAATTTTTTGTTAAAAAGTTTTTTACTGACTAAAACCCACCCGTGTTCCTTCAGTTGCCCATGTGCCAGGGCCACGGTAACTCTTTCGAACGAATGTCGCGACCCTGGCAGGCATAGCAGACCCCTTCTGACAAGGTGCTGCTGACATCTCTTTGAGGCGCGCGTGGAACATTACGCGACGTCGATCCGAGCCTGGTCTTAACCGGGCGGCGAGCTACCCATTGCTCGCCGCCCGCAAGCTCGCGCCTACGACGGCCGGGAGTCCGCTATTGACTCCCGATGCCCAGGACGTCTCCTCCTGCGGCGGCTAGGGACGTGAGGGCGCAGAGACTGCCACTCTCTCACGCGCCCCGCCTCCTCCTTCGCGAGCATTACTGCTTCGCAGAAGGAGGTGACAGCTTCTCATGCCCTCTCAGTCCGTACCATGGCTCGCACCAGGGCCGGACGCGAGAGGTCGCTGCCGCCGATCGCCTCCACGAGGATACGGCGGTGCTCCGCCCAGGCAGGGCACACCTCCACCGTATGCTCCACTGTGTCCTCCAGACGATCCTCGCAATGGAAACACCCGGTCGTTTCCTCCCGCTTTATCCTGAACAGGAACCCACCAAAGCACCCGTGCCCGGTGAGAAACTGCGTCAGGCGGAAGGTGAGGACGCCATGACGCCTCTATCCACTCCTCAAAGAGGGGATTTACCGCCGCAATTGTGGCGTGATACAACGGAACCCTTGAATAGCAACTAGAAAACATGTTGAGTGTGGTCATCTAGCGTCCAGGTCAGTTACCAGGTCATCGTCATCAGGCAAAATGAACAGGGCTCGTTGAGACAAATCTGATGAGCCCACACTCGATAGGTTTACTAGTAGTTATTCAAGGGTTCCGTTATGTAACGACTAGGTCCATAATCAGACCACCGCGCTAGTACTATATTATTGTCTTATCATCGGAATTAGTACATTTGCAAATATACAAACCAAGACCACCAAAAGTGATTTACTCTTCGACTGCTCCATTTCGTCGCCGTCCAATACCTACGTTCTGCCAAACATCGCCACAACTTTTTCCACACAGTGAATTGATATGAGCCGCCATACAGTGGCGGTACCTTCATATAAGCCCAAAAGCCAAATGCCTTACTAAAATGCTCGATAGAGAATCAATATCAAACCCGAACTATTTAAAAGTTATAGCTATCTCGCTTACACGTACCGGCTTTTGCCGGGCTTTCAAATACTATCTCTGTCACTTTCGCACTTATAGCGATGTGCCGTATAACGAGTTAGAACCTTGTGCGTCTACAAATCGATCAGTATGGAAGATTTAAGCCGTGCATGCGTATGAAGTTGCATGCGTATGATGCGTGACCTTGTCACCTTGCCAACTCTGCAGTGTTGCCGTTTTAGCGACGTTGTGAGATCTTGGAGATTTATAACGAGTTTGGAGACTTGTTTTAAGATTTAGCAACAATAAAAACTAGCGACTTTTTAAAATAACGAAACTAAACATTCAAGCAATATCTTAAACATAAAAAATTTGCGACATCTAGCTAGATTTATCATATACCTGGCGACTTTTTTTTGCCTAAATGACAACACTGCAACTCTGCGTAAGTAGTTCCCGACACCCGAGTGCAACTCACTTCAGTTTCATTTGCTTGAGTGGGAAAAGATTTGTTATTAAAAAATTTTGTGTGTTTTCTTAGATTTTCTCAGTGATACAATTGTTTTGGTGACTTACCTACAACAATGGAGGTAATTGTACCTTGTGAGGATTTAAAATGCGTTCAAGTTTTGATTGGCGAAGATATGAAATGAAATGAAATGAAATGAATTGCACCGCTCCCAGCGTGGTTTGACCAGACTCGAATAATCGAATGAACCCCAAGATTTGCACTAGCCTTTGAAGCCTCATATTTCATGGTGCTACATGGGCCATTGCATATCAAGAAGTAGACCGGGGGGCGCTGTATTGGTAGGGAAGACGTGCCCATAGGATAGGAAAGGATTACGAGCCTACCGACTATGCAGCCTTAAGTAAGCATTGGACTAGTGGAGAGAAGGGTGATATTTGTCTATAGGAGGGCATCTTTTCGCGTCGTCGCCGGCATGTTGATCCAGGTCGAGCTTCACCGATGCATCTTTTGGTGGGGTTAACCGTTTGCTTGGCTCTTTTCTATGTCAAGGCTTCGCTATGTTCCGTGTTGTTGTTTTCTTGGTCGTCTTCCGAGTTCTCGCTGCTATCAGTTTCTGGTTTTTTGTAGATATCACTAGCCGCTTTTTTTATCTTATTTCTGTCTCCAGCCGTGTCCCTCCAAAACTGGATTTCCTTGTCGAAGTATTTCATGTCCTGTTTTAGGTTGTCATTCCATGTGTAAATAGGTCGTCCGACCTTTTTACATTTGGCCTTGTACTGCATTGCTGCATGTAACAGGTGTGGTTCAGAGCGTCTGAAAATGTGTGCTAGGTAGCATATCCTGTGGTTCTTGATGCGTTTTGTTATAGTTTTACCGTCTAAGATTTGATGCATTTTCTTAAGTCTCGGTTTGTTCCTAGCATGGTTGATTAAGTCTCTCATGATAACTCTTTCATATCTTCTCAGTCTTGAACGGTTCGCCTTTGTGAGTGCTGATACTTTTAAGCCATATATCATACAAGGTACGATAATCATTCGATACATAAGTGTAGCTAGTTTCCAATCCATTTTTGAGTTCAATATGAATGGTAGTAAAGATTTAGCGTTTCTCGTGGCCTGTTGGCATCGTTTTCTAATTGAGTTTTTTCTGCTTAACGCGGACGTTATGTAAGTGCCTAGGTATTTGATTTCATCTGCTGTTGGTATATTTATTCCGTTGAGAGTCACGTGGGTCGTTTTCTGTATTTTTATGGGGTCCCTAATTATAATTTTTGTTTTTGTTTCGTTTATTTGAAGGCCTACACTATTAAGTAAGGGTTTTATGTGGTATAAGATGCGTTCTAGTCCTTCTAGCTCATCTGTAATGAGAATAAGGTCATCCGCAAATGATAAGACTAGAGGGAGGGAGATTTCGCGGTCCTGATCTAGTTTGATTAACTGAGTTTCCTCTTCGAGGGTTCTTAGAACTTCATCGATGACCAATGTAAAAAGGCGGGGGGACAGGGGGCAACCTTGTTTAACTCCCTTTCCTTTGATAATCCAGCTGCTTCGCTGGCCGCACCATTTGATGCATGTTCTTTCATTCAAGCATGCCGTGATTATCCTGTTGGTCATCGATTTGTTGGTTCGTTGTAATAATATGTCTCTTAATGCCTTCAGGTCAATGTTGTCAAATGCTTTTTCTATGTCGAGGGCGAGAACGTACGTTCGTTTACCTGCACGCCATTCCTCGTCTAGAACCCTTTTGAGCGTAAAAATGTGGTCATCTGTTGATCTATTGTTTAAGAAAGCCGCTTGGTAACTGCCTAGTTCCGTTATTATGTCGTTAAGTTTTTTAAGTAAGTATGTAGCGTAAATTCTATAGCCCGTGTTGCAAATCGTTATGCGCCGATACTCGTTCACATCTTTAGGATTGTTTTTTTTTGGAATTGGTACCTGTACGGTCTCGAGCCACGTGTCCGGTACTGTGTTCTCTGACCAGGCTTTAATTATGTGTTTGGTTACGGCTTCCTGTAATGTTTGGGGCATCGCTTTGTAAAGCTCGATTACAACTTGATCCGTTCCGGGGGCCGTTCCGTTTCGCATTTTGTTGATGATTCCTATTATTTCGGCCACCGTCGGTTCTTCGCCTTCTGCTTCTGTTATCCGTTTTGTTATGTTTACCGTTGGTATGTGAAGGCCCTTGGAGTTTTTTAGTATGTTCTCCCATTTGGACATCGGTATGAACGCGGTCCTTTTTCGGCGTTTCGTTTGCTGTTTGTTTTTCCTATAAAATGAATAGAGCATTTGCATGCGTTTTGCGGGGTGCGTTTTACCCATTCCGGAGAAGCAGGCTCTGCATGTTTTTTGTTCCTCCAGATATGTAACCCTTTGAAGTATTGTCTGACATTCTTTAACGCGATTATGCCTATTGGGGTTATCCGGTTGCCTGTTTTGTAGGAATTTGGCCTTTTGTACATTAGCGAGGGCTATTCGATGGTCCCTTGAGTAAATTGGCTGAAGCCTCAAAGTTTCCTGAGCAGCAGCTTTTAGTACATCCGTTATGGTATTCCAGGGTATTTCGGTGTTTTCATTTGTTGGGATTCCCATATTCGCTAGTTTTTTTGTGATGCAATCTTGATATTTTGTTTTAATGGCTGCTCTGTTGAGAGCGGCATAGTTGCATTGTTTGTAGTTGAAGTAATTGGGCTCCTTTGTTGTTTCCTTGGTGCCTTTGTCTTGCTTTAGTGTTTTATTTTTGTTTTTATTTACAATTAAGTTTGATTTTAGTAGTCCCCAGATTATTTTATGGTCGGAGATGTGACCGGTGACCCATTCACCTTTAATAAAGTGAAAAAGTTTTCCTGCTGCCTGTGGCGTGATGATGTGATCCAATTGCGATTTTTGAGTACCCTTCGACCATGTTATTCTACATGATGTTCTAGCTTTTGTTGTTTCTATTTGAAATTTTTCCCTGTTGGCTATATCCATTAATAGTTCGCCGTTGTAGTTGGAAAATTCATGGTGAAGGTTTTGTTGTATCAACCCTTTGCGATGGAAGGTTAATGTGTCTTTTCGACCTATATGGGCGTTGAAGTCGCCGAGTATTATGAGAGTACATTTCCTTGGTTTTTGTCTAATCAAGTTTAATAAGCCTGTGAATGATCTGGTTGCTTTCGCGGAACAGCTGTTGATGTGTGAATTGATTATGTACAGAGGAGTTGGTTTGTCATATCCCATGCCAACCTCAAGAGTAGCTGACATCACGTCGGTGTCCTTTTTACTGTTGACTAATTCTATTTGGGCATTTTTTCTTAATAAAATTGCAAGACCCCGGTGTGCGTTACCCGCAGTTCCTGAGAGGTACCAGTCGTAGTGTACGGAGCTAAATGTTCCTGCGATCATCCCTGTTTCCTGTAGGTTAGCTATGTGAATGCCCCTGCGTGACAGTTCGGCGTCAATTTGATTTCTTTTTCCTGGTTTCGAGGCGCCGCGAACGTTCCAAGTTGCTATGCGCAGGTCTGTGCAAGTATACTTAATTGTGGTAGAGGTGGGGTTTCTCAGTATTCTGTATCCCGTGTCGTCCGCGATTACATCTGATAGCGGTGTAAGTGGTGTTGATTCTTGTTGTTCGCATGGTGTTAATGAGTTACCTACTTGGCTTTTTACGAGCAGCCTTGTTTGTAGCTGGGGTTTCGTGGGTTTTTCTTGCTCTTCTCGTGTGTTGTACCTGTTACTAAACGGGTTGGTATGTTGTTGTGCTTTGGCGCTGGTTAGACCTTGCGTTAGGATTATCCGGTTGTTATTGCATTGTTTGTCGTTTGTCAGGACCCAGCTATCATAGTGCCGGTTCATGAAGAGGATGTGTATGTTAGCGGGAGCAGGTTCGCCGGTCGGTGAATATACCTGTGTGTTTCTATTGTTTATGTGCACATGCACGTTCACGAGGTAGAATTCGGACGCGGCGATAATTATATCTTCGCCACCCCAGAATGTTTCGTTAAATTGCGCAGTTATGTATTTTGTAATCCTTTGTTCCTGGGAAAGAATGCTGTTGGGGAGAAATTCCTGTATGTTATTTAGAAGTGCTAGGTGAATTCTATCATCATGGCGATGTTCCAAGACATATGCGGCGAGGTCTTGACGAACATTCCTATGATCAAATGTTAGGCCCATTAGGTCATTAATTTGGTGAGCAATCGCTCCAAACAGACAATTCCCATCTTTTGAAATGGGTACGATTGTGGCCATTGTAAATGCTTTTGTTTGTGAGGCAAGTTAAAGACACGTGCAAGTCGGACGCTCAAGCTGGCTACACTTGTAGTGAGTCGATTTATGGGTTTGACCTATTTTTTATTTCTTTTGTTTATCTGAGTAACAAGATGTGCATTCAACTTAAAACTTGAAGGTCTGGCTCGGGTACCCTTTTTTTATTATTTTTTTAACTTTTCGCCTCACGTGTCGGTTACACGTGAGGCGAAAAGTTAAAAAAATATTAATTCAAATCGGAGTCGTAGGCCACATAGCAAGCTTTTAGCAAATTAAAAATTCGTTACTTTGTTATAATAATGGCATCTTTAGTTGTGGCGTCTTAGAAGGTACCGTATTTTGTTCTAGAATGATAGCAAGAAAAGGGCTGTTACTTAGTTATTGTGGACGCAAACCTTCACACAACGCTTGCTCGTGTGATGACGATTTTGGGTTCCCGCGCGCGGCTAAACCAAGCCGGTCTTACGCTGTTTATTAAACAAAATTCCCTGAAATATTAGGAACGGGCTCACCGGGTTCATCAGGGGTCAGTCTTCTTCTGGCAGGCAGATTCTCATGCAGTCAGGAGCGCACAGTGACACTTTTGCTTGTTTGTTTTATACAAGGTGTAACGTAACTGAATGGACGCAAGTCTGCCGATTGAGCCAGAGAGAATTCAATCCTATCTCAAGGCAGTAGGGCTCAAATTCAAATGCATAAAGCGATGCTAATTTACGCACACGATTTTTTTTTTCCTCAATACTCTAATTCACTCAAAGCTCTAATTGGGGTATATGAGGCCCTTGCGTTAATTATGTTACACGTTGTATAGGCACCCGATTACAAATAACTACACAGAAGCACACACACAATAACTCTGTTCGATTTCGAAGTCAGGCGGGTAAAATACCACATCTGTTGCACGCGCGCAAACACGTCCGGCTGTGTCGAAGACTCAGCTTGAACTCCTTCAAGTTTTGATTGGCGAAGATAAGGTAAAATCTTTAAACTTTGCTCAGAAAAAAACAGTTAATTTCTTCATTAAAACCGACGCCTAATCTGTGTATTTCTCAGACTAGTAAATCGCATAAACGAAAATTTAATAGATCAGTGTATAAAACTAGTTGGATTGTTGGCTGTTCGCACACTAATAAGTTGTATTGCTGGTGCTGCATATTGTTTTCGAATGAAGATTCCGTTTGGAATACATCTGGTTATAATGATTTAAATAACATATCTGGCGCCATTAAAAGGTACGCAAATTCCCATAAACACCTGTGTGCAATGGTTTCTTTCGGTAATTTTGGTAAACAATGAATTGAGACATCTTTAACACGCCAGTTATCGGAGGAAATTTCAAAATATAACACGCGCGTTGATAACAACCGTAGTGTATTTCAAAGATAAGTTGATATTGTTTGTCATTTAGCACAACAGGAACTTCCTTTAAGAGGACATGATGTGTCCAAAACTTCATTAAATAAAGGCAATTTTTTAGAACTGGTCTCGTTAATTTCAAAATACGATGTCGTTTTAGAAAAGCATATATGCAGCATCAGGAAAGTGCCAAACCGGCGCCTAGTTATTTATCTATATCAAACAAAATTCAAAATTTATTGTTGTACCTAACCAGTAGTTTATGAGAAAATTGCGATGATACATACATACGTAGGTACCTACATACTCAGTCGAAAACTGAACTTTCTTTTTTTGAAATCGGTTAAAATTTTATTGGGCTTGCCTTATTTTGAAACCCTAGGCACGCCACTGCCACCATAGTAGTTATATTGTTATTCATTAAAATACCTATCTAATGGCATATGCGTGGTTGTTATTGGTGCTGGGACCAGTTTCCATACATCTTTGCCGATTCTCCTTTCGCCATAAAGATATAAATAGCAGGATGTGCTGCCAAAAATCCAAAGCTATCTTCTAATCTTTTATTTCATGATTATAAGGACAGCATACAAGCAGCGACGCAGGGGACGACTAGAATCACTTTTCAACCCCAGTGTTAAGTTGGTTCTTATCATAAATTCATCCCAATTACGGAACCCTTCATAGTGCGTGGTCCGACGCGCATTTGGCCGGGTTTTTATATGGGAACCCAACACTAAACCTCCTAACCATTTACAGTGAATGCGGCGTGACAGAAGAAGCAGTACGTCGGTATCTCGCGCGCAAGCCGATGACAACCACAGAACTACTGACGAAGTTCAAGTCCAAGCGGACGGGCGTTAGCAGCGAACGACTCGTGGAGACCATGACGCAAATACTGAAACGAATCAACCCTGTCAAACAGAATATCAACGGGAAAATGTATCTTAGCATAAAGAATACTTGATTTAGTTCAATAAATTGTTTATTTTGTATGTTGTTGTTTTTTTTTTTAGGGCTTGTTTAAAGATCTGGACAGGATACAGTATGTAGCAGATTATTTCGTTAAAAAATTATTAATAACTGTCCCTCTGCAAGGTTTGCTTGTTACGCGTTTGCTTATTTCATACATATGAAAAAAAAATAGGCTTTCATTAATGCAAATTTAGAAGATTTTTTAAATAAAACTGGTAAATATAACAGTCCCTCATGATTTGTGAACCCGTCGGGAAATAAAAGGTAGGTATCGTACACTTAATATTGGTAAAGTGAAACAGGACTTATTGTCAGTCTAATAAGGTTGTGAAATGCTCTCGTCATTTAAGTTAGCCACTCTGAAGTTTGCTACAAATTACTGCGTAGTAGAAAATATGGGCTTAAAGAATTTATTTTCTCAAAAGAACTTAAATAACAGTTCACTTAAAATGAGATACAATAGCGCTTACAAACGCGTGCGCTTACTTTGCTTTAATATCAATACTAAAACAGCAGCGCGCTTTGTCCTGCGCATCGGAACTGCTGGTTTAGAGGGCGAACCATAGTAGAGAACTGTATATTGGTATTTTTTTGAAGCATCGTGCGTCAATGCAAGTAATAGTCCATACATTCTAACAGTTTGGATTCTGATATGCTGAAGCAATCCTCTATCATCTTATTCTATTGAGGTATGAATGTTAGAACATTAATCAGATTTGAAAGTGGATTCAAAGGAAGGCGCCTGCACCTAATCAAAAACAATATGGCGGCTGCCAATAAATTCAGGTGAGGTAAATAAAACAAAATAAAAAAATTCTTAGCTTATCTATACTTTTATTAAAAGTATTGTAAAACATGTTTAATTAACTAATTAGTTTTATACAATTACTCAGACTTATGCTAAATTATAATATTATTGTTATAAACATAATTTAAATCTCGAATGTTTTCTTTCTTCAAGAAAGAATTCGATTCGATTCGATTGGAAACGAGAGTCCAACGATTTCTAGAAAACTGTCAAACCCATGTTCCATTCACCGATATTCTACCTCGTTCACTAATTTTGCATTACTGAATATCACAATGATCTTTATTCTCGTTCTGTTAAGGTTGCTGTTAGATGTTCAACAAATCAGTGAAAGGACTTATGTGGTTGGCTGTTCAATTTTGTCAGCCAATCACAGCAGCTATAGTATTTTTATCTTACGAAGCGATGCGGAGTTTTCTTGAGGTAACCAAGTGTGCATGTGTGTGTAAACGCAAGTTCTCTCCGTACCACAAGTAAAACGCACGTCGCTTTCTTGACAAAGATACTGTAACATGAGTTTGATAGTCCGTTTTTTTTTTAAGTACTACCATAATTACTTTCGATATGTATTTTTATAAGGCCAATCATTAGACCAAAAAGTAATAATCTCTCTCTTTTGTACAAATTCTGGTCGGTACCGTATTATTTTTAATTCAATATAACATTTAATTGAATCCAATAATATCACAGTACTGTTTGTTCTACTTCGCTGTGCTACGAACACAACATACCTATGTCTACCTAGCAATAAAATTATTATCGGATCTGAATTACAGCCTCGGTTATTATCGAGCCAAAAGCTCTGTGCAGGCACGTAATGTGAATACCAAAATAAATAAAAATTAATTCACTATCATTAATTCAACGCGCTTTTAAAGACTGATTTAATTTACGAAACTGGCTATCTACCTCTGCCTACTTATTTTTCACAAGACTCTTAAGGCGATTTGAATTGAGCAATCAAACATAGCAAGCGATTAAATAAATATTCCTATGAAGTTAACGCTCATATTCATATTTGACGCTTGCTCACATTTGATTATACGAATTTGACTATTATGTGCCTAAAAAGAAGGTTCATATTCGTATGGAGCTCTAACTTAATAAAGTCTAAGTAGCTAAGATCTCTGAATCCACCCTCAGAGTGTTAAGAAATGTCAAAAGTGCAGAAATTTATTTCAGACTTGAAATGTTCTATCATCAATCATTGACGTATATTAAAACTACTTCAATACAAAAAGCTTCAGGCATGAAAAATTTGGAATATAAGTGTTAGTTTTTGTTCTGCTGGCTGGTGGTGGAACCACATTGTGTAGAGCTAGCCAACTTTGGTATGGTTTGGTTTGGTTCATACCGTTTTTTTTTTGTCAATTATGTAGATACAACCGAAAAACAGTTTGTATTAGAAGATTATCTAATTATACCTACTAATAGACCTATGAATTGACCAAAGACTTCTGAGCAAAATAGTCTGACTGCCCAACTTCTAAATTATTGAGAGATTTGAACATAGAACAGCCGGCCTATTCTGTGAAGTTCGCACCGTGAAAACCCAAGTGAAGTGAGTTGAAAGTGACCTTTCATTCCACCTGCAAAAGTTGTATACACCAAAGTCGATTTTATGCGGTGCAGGCTTGTTATAGAATAACTTACATACCTACATTCGAATTGTGAAGCTAGTTTAGAAAGAGAATGCAGAAAATATAAGTAGTAGGTGAAAGATTGGGCTGAAAAATGAGAAGGAGATTAAGTTGAAAACACCAGGGTATCCACCGAAAATTTGAATTTCGGTGGATACCCTGGAGTTTTCATCTTAAAATAAGATTCCTAGAAGAATTCTATAGAAATCATATCGTAATAACTCATTAAATGTATTTCGTTATTCTATTCCCAAGACAGGCAGACCTTATAGCCTCTATAGTATTCACACTCACTTTAACTAAGTATTCACGGTGAAATTTTTACAGAATAGCTTTGCTGTTTCTACCTAACCTAGGTTTCGTAGTCTAGTAACATAATATATTATTTAACAACCTTAAATATATTGGAAGCTTCATCTATAATCTAGAATTAAGACCCAGCTAATATTAACAGCTAAGGCTGGTCACCTATTTTAACATTATTTTGACGATATCACAAAGCGATTACAATGCATTTTATCACTTGTTTGATTATGTATTAACTTACGTGGGTACTTCTCAACTGTCAATAACGATGGAGGATCTCGATCGCCGGTTTGGACCTTATCCGTCAGTCGCGATGGTTCATCGTTTTGCGGAGGACTTTCATTTTTACAGTTTTTAGCATTAATAATCCGCATTTATGATGGTTATGCATAGACGAGTGAGTACTTAATAGAAATCGATTTTTAGTGACATCGTAACTATGCCAGCTTACACCGCTTCAAGGTTTATTTTTATTTATTTTTCACTTCAGGTTACAAACATCATTGTAGACCTGGCTCTTGTACAGACGTCAGTGCATAAAGCTACTAAAATCTGCAATTTCTTTAATAGGTTTTCAACTTTATCGCTAAAGCATTAGGTTCAAGATTGATTGGGAAAATTTGAGAGTTTCGGGTAGCTTGATGTGCCTGTACTGGGGGTTCCTGTATCACAAGAGCCAGGTTATTTCGGTGCATAGTCAAAATCGGAATGAATGTCGCTATCCTACACCCTAATTGCGTAAAAGATTATACTATCAATCAGAAACATTTTGCGGGCCAATCAGGGACTTGAATAGGATTTTGTATAATCTTTATCTTTACATAGTATAAAACCAAGTCGCTTCCCGCGTCTGTAAGTTCCTTTGCATAGTTTATAACATCTAAATGTAAAATATGCAACGGATTTTAATGCGGTTTTCATCAATAGCCAGAGTGATTTAAGAGGAAAGTTAATGTAAGTATATAATACGCGGATGAAGCCTCTGGCAAAAGCTAGTACAGTACAATATGGGGGGATAACCAGAAATGAAAATGCCATATTGGCCTATATTAAGTATCTAAGACAAAAAAAATCTGCGTGATTTTTACTATTAGCACTAATCGTGTGCGACTCATTATCACTGTTTTAATTGAAAAAAAAAAACATTTCATTAACATAAGATAAAACTATAGGCACCTTGGAACAATGAGGCACTCCTTATTACTTACAAGCGATTTCAAATAATTATTTATATTTTACAACCTATAATGTTTCAGTTAGCACGATTTCTTAATATTTATTTCTTTTTAAACTTATACATTATAGGGTGGCAGGGATATCGAGGCGCAAACTTTAACTATGAATTCAGCGTATGATTGCGCCCAGCACCCTCCTCCCCCCCTTGCTCCTAGCGTACACAAATAAATTCTCGCCTTTTTCCCATGGGCGTAAGCAGAATCTACAGCATGCCATCTGCTGTGCGTTTGCAGAGTATACAATGTGTAACATAATTAACGCAAGACCTCATACACCGCAATGAAAGTATTAGGTTGGGGAAAAAGTCTTTTCGCATTATAGTATGTATGAACTTGTAATAAAATCTCTTTGGCTATACCTACTATTTGTATCTGGCTGGTTTTGGTATCATTGAAGTTTTAATAGTAAAAGTAGTTTAAATTTTAAAGAACATAATTCCAAATTCAAATTAGGAAAATGTGCGATTTTCATTTGTTTTTCGTACCGTCAAGATGAGTGAATCTAATGAAGAAATTCGATACATTTTAAAATTTTACTACAAAAAAGGTAAAAATGCAACGCAAGCCGCGAAAAAAATTTGCGATGTTTATGGACCTAGTGTAGTGTCTGTGAGAGTAGCACAAATTTGGTTTAAGCGTTTTCAATCCGGAAATTTTGATGTCAAAGATGCACGTCGCTCTGGTCGCCCTATTACGGATAAAATGGATGCCATTTTTGAAAAAGTGGAGCAAGATCGGCATACCAGTAGTTACGACGTAGCTGAAGAACTGGAAATTGACCACAAAACAGTTTTGGCGCATTTGAAAAAAAACTGGGTACACAAAAAAAGCTCGACATTTGGGTACCTCACGAGCTCACTGAAAGAAACCTAATGAACCGTGTACTCATTTGTGATTCTTTATTACAACGTAATGAAACCGAACCATTTTTGAAAACGCTGATAACTGGTGATGAAAAGTGGATCACGTATGACAAGAACGTGCGAAAAAGGTCGTGGTCAAAGGCCGGTCAGGCTTCACAGACTGTGGCGAAACCCGGGTTAACTCGCAACAAGGTGATGCTGTGTGTGTGGTGGGATTGGAAGGGCATTATTCATTATGAGCTGTTACCACCAGGCAGGACCATCGATTCTGAACTCTACTGCGAACAACTGATGAGATTAAAGTAAGAAGTTGAGAGAAAGCGGGCGGAATTAATCAACAGAAGGGGTGTGGTTTTTCATCATGATAACGCTAGACCTCACACATCTTTAGCCACCCAACAAAAATTAAGAGAGTTTGGCTGGGAGGTGTTAATGCATCCGCCGTATAGTCCTGACCTTCAGATTTCCACCTGTTTCGGTCTCTTCAGACTTCTTTAGGCAGTGTCAGGTTAACATCACGAGAGGACTGCCAAAACCACTTGTCGCGGTATTTTGACCAGAAGTCCCAAAATTGCTATAGCAATGGGATCATGTCCCTACCTACAAGATGGCAAAAAGTTATCGAACAAAATGGTACCTACATACTTTAGTTAAATGTAAATAAACTTTATTAAAAAATGTTTTGAATTTTCTTAAAAAATGCGAAGAAACTTTTTCCCCAACCTATTATTAAGTTAGCATAATACAATGCGCAAAAAAAATTTTTGTCTGTTTTTAGTAAGAATATCGTATGGACCCACGAATTATTTAATACATTTAAATATTAGTGTTATTGCCTTAAGATATGATGTTTATAATTTTTGAAAAATAAACCTGTAGTCAGTCAGTCCTGTAAAAGTCAATGAAATCGATTCATTAGTCGAGTATGAACATAATACTTTTAGGACTTGCGCTTATTCTGTTACACTATGTATATTGATATATATACAAGGTGTTCAAGTTTCGTGACCTGCACTCGTGTAATGTCTTGCAAATACCTAACAAATTATATTACACACAGTAAAAATGCCTGCAAACTTAACAGGTAGGCTGTGTATACCTACAGAGTGTTCTCATATTTTAACACTAACCATACAACTATAATCGCCAGTCCAAGGCAAATTAACAACCCAAAATTCCCTAACCGACTTCAAAATTACAAAAATATTCTGAAATCATTCTACATTAATTTAATTACGTATGCTAAAGGAAAGCACCCTTAAGTACATGTGTAGGCAGCCCTTGACAATACTCGGAGCAATCTCTACCATCGGTAGATTCCATGACAACCGTAAATAGAATCTATAACGTTATGTAATTAGAGCCTTTTCTTTCTCGTTCTTCCATTCCGCTTCTTCAATATCTTCCTCTGCTTTACTGTAAATACAAATATAATTTTAATCAGTCTGTCTGTAATCCCAGGATCGAAAAGGAAATAAGTACGAACACAACACAAGAAAGTTCAAATAAAACGAATGTTTAAAAAAGTAAAAAAAGTTTTATTTAATCTATAATAGTAGGTAGGAACAGTTTTCAAATTTATGTTGCCATAATAAACAAAGTACACTTGACACTTTCAAAATTGAAAAATCTTACATTAAAAATATACCTTGGGTAATACAGTCAGCGTAAAAAATATCGGAACTAACGATCTATTCCCATCCAATACCAAGAGCTAATACCATTTGGTATTAGTTTATTTCCGAATTTATTTTCTATTCCCAACGAGTACCACATTTTTTTAAATAAAAAATCTATTACTAACGAATACCAAAGCGTGACTTTTTGTACACTCAGCTACACAAAGTTTTATTTTAATTTTTAACATTTACATACTATACTATCGTAATTGAATGCTTAAACTTTCCAAACTATAGTACGCGCGTTATCATCTGAGTCGTCAGGTCATAAAAGTCAAAAGAGCTAGGAATGTGCAGCGCGCCGGACCCTATTTTATAACTATTGTTAGATTGTAAGTAAATTCACCATTTTTGATGTTTTTTGCCAAAACATTGTTACATTTAAAGTTGATTATCTGTGATATTTTATAATTTTGTTAGATTTTCAGTACTTTAAATATTCACATTCGATTTTTTGCCAAATTTTTAGGTGATTTATTATTATGAATATACGCTAATAGTTACATGAAAAGTTGATTATCTGTGATATTTTATAACTATTGTTAGATAGTAAGTAAAATATCCATTTTTGACGTTTTTGCCAAAAACATTGTTACATTAAAAGTTGATTATTTGTGATATTTTATAATTTTGATAGATTTTCAGTACTTTAACTATTCATGTTCGATTTTTTGCCAAATTTTTAGGTGATTTATTATTAAGATACGCAATTATATGTGATTTATATTCAAACCCTAATCTTGATGAAACAATACTTAAAATCACTCAAAGCATTTTAATTTTACTGAACCTGACTGTATCTGATTTCTTCAAACTTGTTTTGGTATTGGTTTTAAAATGTGGTACTCGTTGGGAATAGAAAATAAATTCGGAAATAAACTAATACCAAATGGTATTAGCTCTTGGTATTGGATAGGAATAGATCGAACGAACAAACTGTTCAAAGTTATCACAACAACTAAGAAAATTACACTTTATCTCAATTGGATAAAGTTCTTTTCAGAATGACAGTTACATTCATTATGTCATCGCGTTATTATTTAATTTTCATAGTTGTTTAGATTATCTAAAACAGTCTGTTCGTCCTGATATTATTATTGACGCTGACTGGACCTACCACACTACCACTACTTTGCACAAAAGTATAAAATTCAAATGTGGTTGTGAGTGTGGTAGGTAGATAGGTCATTAACTCACTAGGAGTTGATTGACCTTTATATACTAAAATACAACTAACAGTGTTCAGTTCCGACAGAGATCACAGTTGTAGCCTGTTGCCCGCTGGTGATGTTACCCATCTGATCTGGCCATTTGGGTAAACCTATGCCCGATTGACTCCGATTTACAAATGCAACGCATCAACAATTTTTGGTTTTGGCTCAGAAATAACAATGGATTCGTTCTTAATTGAAAATTTTTTGCTTCTAACTTCATGATTAGCTGTCTTCAGTTTTCTGTTTTTTATAGTTTCGAGGCAGCTGAAACAAAAGTTATGGTATTTTAAACACACATGTTCGGTCACCAAAATAGATAGTACCTAACCGGAATCGTCGGATATAGTTGAAGTTTAGCAAGAAACAGGTAAAAGATTCGTGAAAAAAGAAAAATAGTTCATTTATCAAAGTTTTCATACAAAACTTCAATTAGGTACACACAGCTATTTATCAAGCTATACATTTCCAGTTTTAACTGACCTCGCATTATATATGATTTTCACACAATGAGAAGTCAGCTAATCCTGGAAATGTATAACTTGATTTGTAGCCGTGCGTACATAATAACCGACGACCGTGGTTACTTAGCTGTTTCGGTTACTGTACCTACCTACATTACGCTCGCGAGTTCATTAGATAAGTGGCCCTGTATGTCAAGAAATCCAAAATTGCAATCTTTTTACCCTTCCCTTATGTTTCACCACTAATAAACTCGTCCGCGAACTGCAATATTTTTTATAATAAAAGCGATAATAAAGAATACTCGAAAGTCTTAAGAAAAAAAAAAGCAAATAAACAATGTCTATTTTTTTTTAATTACTGATTGCTTAGGCTCATAAAAATGCCTAATCTGAGCTACTAAAAGGAAGAAAGCTGAAGCGACAAAAATGCAACGATAAAGATGATCAAAAAACTTACCTTGTCTCTTTTACGGCAGACACACACATTACACAAAATGCAAAAACCACAAATATACCGTTCTTATTACTTATTATATTGCTGTCAGCAACGAAAGTAGATTTACACAAAACTTAAAAAAACAATGCACAAACTATGTGTAAACCTACTTTGGCTGCTGATCGTAGAATCTCTGCGTTCACATTTGCCCCTATGGTAATTAGCCATAGGTAATGCCCATTTATACCCTATTTGATGTCGATTGCCAATCATGCTGTTTTATATTACCCGACTACGGCGAAGCAAAACGGTGGTTCTTGGTTTGACGGGTCAAATTAAATGAGCTGGCAATACATTGGGTATGGATATCGAAAAGTAGGAAATGAATTAAAAAAAGAAATTTCAAGTGTTCAAAACTTGAAATGACACTGACATAATACATCAAGCCGTTTTGGTTTTTGGAAAGTCATAACACTTTCTACGTTCGAAAAATTACAAAAACGGTTGATCGATTATTTAAATTTCGGCCATCGAATACATAAATCCAAAATTAAAAAGTTAATTCAAAAACTAAAACCCAACTACCGCCACTTTGTCCTGTTGTTTGCCTTTGTATTATTTTTGGTAGGGCACGTGAATTATTGTCATTCAGATGACAAATGCTGATGATATTCACTGTAGTGAACACGAGCGTGATTTATCAGCAGTTGGGTTTTAGTTTTTGAACTTACATTTTCCTTGTGTCTGATTGTGATTGTACATTTATTTCACTCTTTCCACCGCCCATACTTTAACCCACCAGGCCCATATTTACCCTCTCCTTATCCATAGCGATTACCCATTCTCCTTTGCTTTTCTATTGTTCCTTTTTCCCTTTATTTATAATTTAACCTATATTCATATTTGACTTACCCGCATAACGTCTGTTCTTGGACGATCCTCTCGCCGTCTGCCATGGTCTGCGGCATGGGCCGGCCCTTGGTCTCTGGCAGCACCAAACTGATACCAGACCCTAGTAGAGCCACTATTCCCAATATCAGCAGAGGGAGGGACGTCCATAGTCGTTCCTGTGAATGACAGAGATGATATGGATCAACAAAGTCCATCCTATTGGTACAAAATTTCTCCTGATAGAGTCGCGGATTTATCCAAAAGATTTACCGTGGCCTTGGCGCAAGCAACTAAAAGGAATACGGGTAGGTTAAAGTCAGTAAAAGTTTGACACATTAAGCGGCACAGGTCGTTGGATGATTTCTCATCCAGGAAAAAAGATACTGAACTTCTACCTCATCTAAAACTATATAACCCTTAATGGAACATACCATTTTTAGGATGCCTCAAGATTGGTCGGTTGTGAATTAATTGCCATATCAGTTAGACTCAAGTTCATGCACACTTCTTAATGGCATTGACTAAATTAATGTGATAACCTCATGCAATCTATCAAATATCACCGACTACTTAGCTATTTTTATAATAAATACTTATAATAAATACTTTCGAACAACTTACAGAGACATGAATTAACTTGGGTGTCGTAAGAGGCGACTAAGAGACTTACTAGAGAATGGGCAGCAGCGTTCTCTATGCATTTTACCACCATACTCCGATCACCAACCCGCCTGCGACGCATGGCGATTATGGTAAACGCAACCAAATTGGGGGAGACCTATGCCCAGCTGTAGGTGTCTTACGGCTGTAATGATGATGTTGGTGATGATGATGATAGTGATGGGGATGATAATGATAGTGATGATGATGATTATAGTGATGATGATAATAATAGTGATGATGGTAATAATAGTGATGATGATAATAATAGTGATGATGGTAATAATAGTGATGATGATGATGATGTACTTACAGAGAACACTATGTAGGGCGACAGCACAGCCGCCACGTAGCCGCTCATGTGCAGCGTGGCGGAGCCCGAGGCGCGCACCGCCGTGGGCAGCAGCTCCGTGGACCACTGGATGACCGCGTTGTATGCCATGTTTATGCAGAACCGCGCGCTTATCGCCATCGATGCTTGAGCGACGCCTGGGGAGAACATTTTTAGTTAGCAACTATTTGTTTTAAGTCACACAACCGTTATAAAATGGTATTGTTGAAATAACTGAAAACCTAAACTGAAATCAAAAGATGACGGCAGAGAGGAGTTTCAGCTTAGATGTTCAGTCATATAACAACTTCAACTGCGAAGACAAACAGAAATATAAAAAACGTTGTTCTAATATAGGGGTATAAACGAATGGCGAAAAACAAATCGGCTTCTCCATTTAACTCGACTAAATGAGGGGCTTGTGGCTAAGTAATGATTGTCGCATGGGTTGGTCGGTCAGGTTAGTTGGCCGCGGTTGGTACGTGAATGGGTGACCGTCTTTAAGTATAAGGCCCCTCCGTGCCTCGGCAAACGGCTGCCGTTACCGGTCGTCAGAAGAGCATGAGTCTAACCACCAGTCCTAACAAGGGGCTGTCGCTTCATGCAAAATACTGGTACTCAGCTGCATCCGGTAAGACTGGATGCTGACCCCAACATAATTGGAAAAAGCCAGGCGGATGATGAACTCGACTAAATTTAGGGAATCACTGATTCCTTAGGAAGTTATAGATATTTTAAATTCCTTTCATCTTGTGAATGGGTACCAACCTTTAGGCACAAACAATGCGATACCGATGAGAATACCCGCTATGCACAACGGACCAGCTGTGAGATTCCTTCGACCCCATCTGGAAATCGACGAAAGCAAAAAATTAAATTAAGCCGTAAGAAGATACCTATTTCATGTTCAAGATAATTTCTAGTTGATTCATCGGTAAACACGGTTACAGGTCAAACTATACATTTCCAGTTGTAGCTGACCTCGCATTGTATATGCTTTTCGTACAATGAGATATCAGCTTATACTGGAAATATATAGCTTGATTTGGGGCTTTGCGTACCTACTTAACTGATTAGGCGAACTAAAAAAAAACTATAGTTTTGTAGAGGGAGGTATGAGGATGTGAAGTTTACTCAAATTCCATAGAAAAGGGAGGAAATGGTGAGCAAGTTGTATATAGGCTAGTTGCGCGGTAAACTCTGCTTGCGCGATGCAGGATTTTGCGTGACGTCAGAGCAATACGTAGTACGCATGTAGCGAGATAGATGCCGCTGCAACTGTACACCTAACGGCTTCCAAAAAGGAGTTCCAAAATTTTCTTCTCACCTGTCAAGCACACAGGCAAGCAGAGTAACCGAGGGTATCTCCGTCGCTGACGTGAGCGTAAAACTGATGAAGAAGTCGAGCCCGAACGCGTCAGACATTCGGACGAGCCCGTCGAAGATCACGGAGCAGGCCATGTATACGATCAGCATGAGGATCATGGTCAGGCGGAGAGGGGCACTCTTCATCAAGATTAGGAGGGACTCGTTGCCTTGTTTGGTCTGGTTTGATGTTACCTATAAGAAAGCAGTTTTAAAATACAAGATCTTAAAGAGAACAGTGTTCAATTGTCGTGTCGAAGATAAAGAGAGTAACTGTTTTACGTAAACCAAGACCTAATGATAAGTATAAACTTACAATAAATTCATCCATAACATCGTCCGGTATTTTGTTGCCGTTAACTTTCTCGAACTTCCTGAGCACTTTCACGGCCTGGTTGATGCGGCCTCGACTGACGTACCATCTGAAATATAGAAGATCATTAGGTACGTCCACTTCACCAAATATACACATACACATCACATTATCAGCCTATAATGTTCCCACTGATGGGACATCGGCCTCCAGTGCGGGTTGGTACAATTAGGACCAAAAAGACAATGATAGCTTAATAACATTAAGTAGTAGAGACCGAGAAGTCAGGGTAGACGAGACTTTAGAGCAGCCGTTCCCAAAGTGGGCGATAACGCCCCTTGTGGGCGCTGCAGGCCTAAAGGGGGGTGGTAAGAGACCCAGAAAAAAAATGGGGGCGTTGTGTAGACTCTACACAACCCGGTGTTATCACCCACTTTGGGAAAGGCTGCTATAGAGAGTCACTTTAGCACAGTAATCGCTTACCAACCACTTATCTTGTGGTACTTATTAGGGGCAACAAGACTCCTTTACTAAAACTCTGAGCTGATTAGCAGATGACCTTAAGATGTCATTAAATCTTCGTAGTTCAAATATTTTAGACTAGTTATTGTATAGCACGGTGTTGCAAAACCAACTCTTATCAGTCTATAATGTTCCCACTGCTGGGGAACAAGCGTCCTCTCTGCTAGAGGGTGTGGATCGTAATCCGTCACGCTGACCCAGCGGGTTGTTGATATCACATGTTCCAATATTTAGTTCTAGGACATGTCGGTTTCCTCACGCTGTTTTCCTTCATCGTTTTGAGAGCAGTAGCGATGAAATTATTTACACCAAGTAAAATGGCTGACTGGGTTCAGACAAGCGCTTTATAACAAACTCTTTTGCATATTAATAAGCCCTCATTTACTCTTTTTAGCACCCAAGATCTTAACTAAAACGTACTGCCACCTTCCCGAATCACAGTCAGTCACTCACCTCGCACTCTCCGGCAGAACTAAAGGCGCGAACACAACCAGCAACATTGGAGTCGACGTGTACCACAGCAGGTTCCTCCAGTCGCTGATCCACAACGCCAACCAGGGTAGGCACAGACAACCCAAGCCGAAGTACAGAGCGATAGACATGTTGGCCACCCATGTTCGGTGGCGGGGACCCACGTACTCCAAAACTGCGGACAGGAGGCAAGATATAATGAACTGCTTTATCATCATAATTTCAGCCGAAAGACGTCCACGGCTGGACATAAGCATCCCCTGAATTTGGGGGGGGGGGGGGGTTGCCATAATCGCCACGCTTGGCAGGCGGGTTGGCGATCGCAGTGTGGTGGTAAAATGCATAGAGAACGCTGCTGCCCATTCTCTAGTAAGTCCCTTACTACACCTCCGGGAAAAAATGGGGTGGCGCTATTTTTTACGTCCACCACACGGAACGTCAACTGTTTTATAATTTTGTTATTTGTAAGGTGTCTAGATTAGTAATGGGTTTTGTAGTGATTGAGGTATATTGGGAACACGCAGTGGCGGGCATTACAAATAGGCTCATAAGCAGTGCCTACCTCGAAAAATCACCATAACTTTGCCAATTACATTTTAATGTGTGTTCGGAAATGATTAAGAAACTAACTAAAATTATCTTACCTAAAAGAAACCTGAGTTTGTCTGCCTAGACAAAAACCGGCTGCCCAGTGCCTACCTGTACAAAAAAGCAACGCACGCCACTGGAATACGTGCCCAAATAGTCCAATTTCATTATCAACACCATTATTTCAGCCGAAACCAGACAATATACGTCTGATGGGAGGACCCTTTTTTTTGCGGGTGGGAAATCATCAAATGACGTCTCCCACACACGCGGAGCGGGAGGGCATGTCAGATGTTGACTAAAAGCCACCCGTGTTCCTTCAGTTGCCCATATGGCGGGCCGCGGTATCTCTTTCGAACAAATATCGCGACCCTGGCAGGATAGGTACACCTGGGTCCGTAACTTAACTTCGAGAGTCATTTGTTCGATGAATGGAAAGTCGACTGAACGATTGTTCGAATGGAACTTATTGCGAAACAATCTTTTATCGCCAAACGCTACTTCGACTGAACGATTCATCGAATATTTATAAATCGATGGACTGTTGTTTCGAATGAGTTTTAGTAATTATATAGTGTTATAATTGAAATAAAATTACTTTAAAAAAAAATGTTTCGTAACATATTATTTCATCCATAATCGAGAAAATCAAACAGTTTTAAGATATCGTATGTTCTCCCCGTAGATTTGGGAAACATTAAATTTGGTGACAAGGCAGGTAATAAAGCACAAATGAAGGGAAAATTGTTTATTAATTATAAATAAAAAAAACATTTACGTTACGATTTTCGCACAAACTTAAGGTACCTAGTCAAAAAACCTTTTCAGTAGATTAGGGTTTTATAACGGTCTGAGAACTTCTCTAATAATGCAACCATAAAATAATCACTAATAATCAAATTTAAAAATGTCAACGTTGTTTTATTTTTTAAATTGGCAAATGTAAGCCATCGAGCTCATGAAGTCAAGCCTGTCCATGTCTTTCTTTTGATTTAAAAATTTATTAAACTTTTTTTCCCAACCTTTTTTTTTCTTTTTGGTAGAGAAAACTGACGCACCTTGGGCTTTAATTTTTTCTATGAATCACTCATTTATTTTTTTGTTTTTATACATAGATTTTTGGGTAATAAGGAAGGCGCTTTTAAATTTATGCCGTTAGTATATGGGCTGTTAAGGAACAAAACAGATTTTTTATAATATTTTCTTTGAGATAATAACGCGACAAGCGTTTAATGAATAGTAAAAACAGGTTGGGAAAGAAAAAAAAAACTGAATAAACTTTTAAATCAAAAGGAAGACATGGACAGGCTTTACTTCATGAGCTCGATGGCTTACATTTGCCACTTTAAAAAATAAAACAACGTTGACATTTTAAATTGATGATTACTGATTATTTTTTTATGTTTGCATTATTAGAGGAGTCCTCAGACCGTTATAGAACCCTAATCTACCGAAAAGGTTTTTATCTAGGTAGGTAGGGTCTTAATTTTGTACGAAAATCGTAACGTAAATGGTTTTTTTTTTTATAACAAACAATTTTTCCTTCATTTGTGCTTATTACCTGCCTTGTCACCAAACATGTTTCCCAAATCTACGGGGAGAACATACGATATCTTAGAATGATTTGATTTTCTCGATTATGGATGAAATAATATATGTGACGAAACATCTTTTCTTAAATAATTTCATTTCAATTATAACACTATATAATGACTAAAATTCATTCGAAACAATAGTCCATCGATTTATAAATATTCGATGAATCGTTCAGTCGAAGTAGCGTTTGGCGATAAAAGATTGTTTCGCAATAAGTTCCATTCGAACAATCGTTCAGTCGACTTTCCATTCATCGAACAAATGACTCTCGAAGTTAAGTTACGGACCCGGTACACCTCTGCCCATCCCTTCGGGCAAACTATGTCAATCCAACTCCAGGCTAGTCCTGGAGTTGACCTAGAAAAAAAAATGGGTGGACTTTCTATTTAGGATCATCCCAGCTTTTGACCCTGTTCTTCATACCTTCATAGGATTCTAGGTCTAGTCTTGGAGTAGGATTGACATAGTTTGCGTAACACCTCGATGTAACGATTGGTGATCTGGCATCGTAGTTAATTGAGGTAGGTTAGCAAGACGTCCTCAGCTGCACATACGCCTCCCCTTAGCATCGCTGCTTGCAGCGGTTGTATAATTTTCTATAACATCACGCCTATAATCACCGAGGATTAGGCAGAAGTGTCCCTATTAGTACACCCACATTTCGCCGGTTATGTTGTCCAATATGCCTGGTCATAAACAGTTTTAAGAGACTTTTTCTTTTTTTCAATCTTTTCTTTTCTTCTCCTCTTTCTTTTTTTAGTTCACGACAGTCTTACCCAAAATGTATGTCATCATGAAAGCATTGTCAAACGACATGCCGACGAGGAACCGGCAGAGCGCGAAGTCCCAC
Organism: Aporophyla lueneburgensis; assembly: GCA_932294355.1. Taxonomy (NCBI): domain Eukaryota; kingdom Metazoa; phylum Arthropoda; class Insecta; order Lepidoptera; family Noctuidae; genus Aporophyla; species Aporophyla lueneburgensis. Next base: position 29,367,023 of record OW028737.1, on the reverse strand, counting down.
ACGCTCGTAGTGAAGATGGTCGCTATGCCGCCGATACCTCCGATCACATTGGCAGCTGGAAATAATAAAAATAACTTGGTTTGACATAATATAACATTACGGTTGCAGTCCTCTAAGGGTTAGCAGAGGTAGAGGCACCTCTTATACACTATTTCGCTAGTTATGTGTAAGTCCCTTGTAATAGGGGGCGAGCCTATTGACATCAAGCGGGCACGCAGAAGGCAGAGAGTGATGCGACATTTTTCATTTAAAAACACCATGTTCTACAACTATAAATCTATGTGTCACGAATTCATTTTGAATTTGAAGGACACACAGTCATTAGGTATCACTACGTATTATAAAACGAAATCCCTCGTCGCCTCTGTCTAAACGCGACAACTCAAAAACAATCGCACGACTTTTCGTGCTCTTTTTACCAATGGACGAAGTGACATGATTTCATGAGGTAGGGTGTTTGATTCTTTAGGTGCATAATTCTTTAAAGTTTTGTGTGAATTGGCTTAAATATAAAGATATCGGAAAAATGATGCCAACTGGAATCTTTACTGGCGTGCGCCAATAGAGTCATATGAGAACAGTATATTACAGAATTAAAGTAATATATCCGGGCGAAACCGCGGGCAAAAGCTAGTAGAACAATAAAATTCAGAACCAGAGTAAACAAATTCCCAAAGTTATCAGTCATTTAGGTCAGCAGATGCTTCACATAAACCATGTCACAAGACTCCAAAAATGACGTCAACAATAGTTTACCGACTCGTTAATGTCTGGAAAACAAACAAATGTTTATAAAAATGTGACACACAATGTCGCGTTGATTCCCACATCCACAATACATAATGAGACAAATGTGGACACTGCGATGTTTAATAACAAACATCTGTGGCGGATGAGACAGACAATATGATCGTGTTTTGATATAAAATTGCGTTGTGTAAACGGAGATTATCTTTAATTTTGCGTCCTTTCAACCATTATAATTTTGGGACTTTTAAGTACGAAACCGGCAAGTGGTAAACGATGAATGATTTTATTTCTGTGAGGAGGTTTGTACAAACACTTACATGTCAATCTTACGAGTATTTTAAAACTAGAAGAGGTCGGCTACTTTGAGAAGACAGACCGAAACAAACTCAGAGAGAGTCTATTTGTCTATTTTAAAGTCCAGACATAATGTTGGTCAGATCATGTGAAGACCATAAGGATAGGTGTCTAAAATGGTATTTTTCGCTATCTTACCGATCACAGCGGGTACTCTGCCGAAGTGGTCAGCCAGCCAGCCGAGGATCAAGCCGCCCATGAAGGCTCCCGCGAAGAACACAGCCTGAGCCATCGGCACGTTACCAGCGTGCTCACATACCCAGCCTCTCTGGAATATTCAAGGCCTTTATTAAGAACTAGCTTTTGCCAGCGGCTTCGCCCGCGTGGAGGTCGGAAATTATCCCGCGGGAACATACTACCGGGATAAAAAGTAGCCTATGTCCTTTCTCAGGCTCTAAACTATCTGTGTACCAAATTTCATTTAAATCGGTTCAGTAGTTTTAGCAGGAAAGCGAGACAGACAGACAGACAGACAGACAGACCGACAGACAGACAGAGTTACTTTTGCATTTATAATATTAGTGTGGAAGTGTGGATTATACTTCAATAGGTTCTCTCTGTGGTGTCTGGGTAGGCCTCCCACAAGGTGAAGCGATGGCCTTGCAAAGAACGTCGAAACTCCTTGATGAAAACGATGCTTCTATCAAACCTCACTGGGCCTCAGTAAAGTGGGTACGGTCAGTAACAAATTCAATTGAATTTTAAGCAAACTACTTAGTCTTTTACGCCAGATTGTATGTAACCTTATTAGGAATTTAGTTCTAACTAATACAGGCTAAAAATCTTACCTCGCTAACAACAGTAGCATAAGGAATATCAACCAGCTCAAAGTCCCACCCATGCTGACAGGGTATGGTGGGCGTGCCTGGAGGTGGGGGGGTCATGGTCTCGAGGACTTGCGTCCAGTTCACGTCGAAGGTGGCGCATTTGTCCCACTCGCCGGTGGCGGCACCTGGCGCCGATAGGTTTCGTCTGAAATGGAGAGAATTGTTACCTTTTTGATAACTTATACCTACAAGGACAAATTAAATTAGCTGGCAATACTTTGCCCACGTGTCGGATATGGGTATCGAAAAGTAATGAAAAAAAAAAGTTTTCTTTTCATCGTTTCAACTTTGTTCAAAACTTTAAATGTGTCTTTTAAAGTTTTGAACAAGGTTGAAACGATGTAAACGCATCCAAACGACTCTTATGTTTTGATTTTTGTAAATTCGTAAAAAATATCAATTTTCCAACAATTTACAAGAACAGTTTATCAAGGGCAGTCGTGTCGGCCCCGACATACGAGTTCTGTCGTGGGTTCGAATCCAGGTAGACACTTTACTTTGTGTAAATAATTTCATCACCACTGCCTTCAGAACGGTGAAGGAAAACATCATGAAGAAACCGGCATGTCCTAGCATAAAAAATTTGTAGCCATTCGCTTACATCGGGTAATTTAGTGGAAACCCGAGCCATTACCTTCCTGCCCGTATCCCGTAAAACGTCATCCGTTCTCTCAATATCCCTTTCTACGTAGGTTAGGTACCTTGTTATATGACGACATTTCAATAGCAGTTATTAAAGAAAATTTAGATATATTAGCTGAACCTTTGACTATTTTTTACAATAAATGCATTTCAGATGGTATTTTTCCGGAACAGTTAAAAATAGCAAAAATTATCCTACTCCACAAAAAAGGCTCTAAAACAGATCCAAAAAACTATAGACCTATCTCGTTGCTCCCCATCCTTTCCAAAATTTTTGAAAAAATTATTAAGAATAGACTTCTAGTTCATCTAAATTTAAACAAGGTTTTGCACTTGAGACAATTTGGATACCAAAAAAATGTCGGAACAGGGGACGCTATATATACATTAGTGGATGATATAATTAATAAATTGAATAGGAAAAAGAGAGTAGCTGGCATTTTCCTTGATTTAAGCTCAGCCTTTGATACAATTGACCACGAATTACTCATTGCGAAATTAGAGCATTATGGGGTGAGAGGCAAAATGTTACAACTTTTCTCTTCATATTTGAGTAACAGGAAAATGTATGTGGATATTAGTAATATGCAAGCGAATGACTGACTGGACAGGTCCACTCAATCTGTGTGGTTCTTTCTTCAAAAGACCATTTCAGACACCGATCTACATGGTCATCAAATGATCTGACCAACAAATTATATCCGTTTCTTTTTTTTTTTATATATACACATTGACATTGATAATTTTTATATTATACAATGACATGAATATTTACTCTGTAAAGTATCGTATTTTTTAATTATTGTGAATGTGAAGACTATGTGGGTCTTTTTTTAATTTTGTTTTCTTTCGTTCTTAGTAATCATGATCTGGCAGTTTGAGTAATTTATGTGGCCTACCCAAATGTCCTTTCTTTGGTACTGTTCGTCATAGCGTTGGGCTCCTTATCTTCCGAGTTGAGCTAAACGATTAGTGACAAATGCTTGCACTGACTGGACAGGTCCACTCAATCTGTGTGGTTCTTTCTTCAAAAGACCATTTCAGTCACCAATCTACATGATCTTCACATGATGTGAACAAGATTATGTCTGGACTTTAAAAGAGACTGTGACCTCTGAGTTTGTTTCGGCCTTTCTTCTCAGAGTAGTCAGTTAGGAAACGCCGAACTCATCTAGTTTAAAAAAATATCATTGACATGTAAAAGTGTTTGTACAAACCTACTTACAGAAATAAAATCATTTATCATTTATCATTTAATGGTAATGGTAATTGCAATAAATCTTCTATGCAAGATATAGTAGCAGGCGTGCCCCAAGGATCGATTGTGGGGCCTATTTTGTTTATATTATTTACAAATGATTTAATTAATTACATTAATACAATATTTTCTGACACACAGCTGACAGTGTTTGCTGATGACACCAATGCAATAGTTGAAGCTAACGATATACAGGAGCTTTCCGCGAAGGTTAATGCAGTGTTAACAATTTTTAATTCTTGGTTTGAAAGTAATAAGCTAATAATTAACACCGAAAAAACCAAAATAATGTTATTCAGCACAACAGCTCGTAATAAAGACAAAATGACGATCGCACTTAATGAAGTTAAAATTGACATAGTTAGTGAGGTAAAGTTTGTAGGGGTATACATTGACAAATATTTAAATTGGAAAAGGGAATTGCAAGCAATTGATTCGTATATTTCCTCAGCGTGTTATGCCTTACGCAGTCTTAGAGATGAAATTGACATAAAACATCTTAAAATGGTATACTATGCTTTAATAGAATCAAGGTTGAGATATAGTGTTCAGTTTTGGGGAAATAGTTTTAAATATAACTGCCAGAGAGCCTTTGTACTCCAAAAGAGAGCCATACGAACCATGGTCCGGATATCACAAATAGAGAGCTGTAGGTCACATTTTATTAATTTAAAAATTCTTACTGTGCCCAGCCTCTATGTTTTAGTATTGTTGGTGCATTTCAAAAAATACCTGCATAATTATGAAACAGATGAGGAGAGACAGTTGAGGGAGAGCACACGCAGGAAAAATTTTAAAAACAAAATAAAACCCCAACTTAACATTGTTCAACATAGTCCTCAATATCAAGCAGTGCGGATTTTTAACAGGTTGCCATTGGACTTAAAAACTTTAATTTACAAGAGCTCATTTAAGTCAAAACTCAAAGTGTTCCTATTTGAGAAATGTCTGTATTCTATAGACGATGACTTATCCACGTTTTAAATTTTTTATATTAGTTAATGTGAGACTGGGTAATATGAGTATGTAATCGCAGCTGTAATGACATTGAATGTTTTATTGTATTGATTTTTTTAAATTTATAATATTAATGATTTTATTGTATTATGACTGTGTTAATTTATAATTTTAATGAGTGTTGTTTTTGTTGTTTTTTTTATTTTTTATTTATTATGTATGTTTTGAAACACAATGTGAATTGTTCCTGAAATAAATTGAATTGAATATCTCACCTTTCACACAATCCATACATCATTTCTTTGATCTTCTTTAACTGTACTGCTTAACCCCATCCACATTCATACTCAAAACATAACCTGAGAGGTCATCCTGTAACACACTAACAGTAGCAATGGCTTTCATTTTGATAGTCGTACAACATTCATTGCGTTATTTACGTTGTTAAGCAGCGACATTTTTGTGAATAATGGAGTAATGGATTAGCAATATCGTTCAAAATGTTTCAGATTCAGATTGATAGTGTGTTACACAATTAAGCCGGTTTTACTCAAACATGATTCTAAACCTAGATAATAACTGAAACAATCTTTCATTATGGTGCATTAAACCTTACAGGAATACCTACAGTATCTTAACTATAAAATCACGTAAGTAAATCAAAACAAAACCCGAAAACAATCTATACGGCAGGTAAACTGCCTCTTAATGCTTTATCATTAGGTACCTACATACACAGTTGTGAGTTAGCAAACTAGCTACAGAAACAGATATTTGACAACCAAAACCCATTTCCAAATACTAGGGGTCCAACCTTCAGACTTTCCGGCTGTTAACCGAAACTAAAGTCATAGATATTCGTTGTTATCTGGTGCCATGAGGGCGGTTTAATTAATGTGCTCTCTAAGGCGCCTATAACAGAAAATTACTTAAACTACACTGGATAGCAAAAAAACGACGGGTTGCACTCCGGGAGTGCCGGCAGAAGTAAAAACTTGAATATTAACGTTGTGCATTTTTGATATTTTGTAATGGTTAGGGAATAATTTTGCACGAATTACTTTAAGAGCGTTAACGTGAAATCCATGGCACCAAGTTTAGGTAATTGCAGTGCTCCTTCCACTCACACAGATACGCGCATAACTGTGTGCGTAGAGTTGGTGTGCTGCCCGTCATTATAGTCAAACTAACCCAAGTTGATCCTTAATGTTTAATGATACTTACTTATTTAATCGTCAGTTGATTTTTATTTACTATTCTTATTTTTATTACATGCTTGTGAAATAAAAAGGCAATTTTGGATACGTAGTATAGTAAGTAGGTACTATTTAGGGGAGAAAAGTTAGAAATATTGTACAAATGTAAAATCCTACTACGAATAATTATTATAAACACAAAGGTTTGTGAGGATGTATGGATGAATGATTTTAACAATTTACCGTAAGAACTACTGAACGAATTTTGATGAAACTTCAATTCATATCGATTACACATCAGAATACCATACAGATCATATTTTCAAATAATAATTATAAACGCGCAAGTTTGAGAGTTTATTTATGGATGAGTAGATGTATATTTGTTACTCTTTCACAAAAACTACTAAATGAATTTTGATTAAAAATTGCTCATTTGATTAAAAAGTACATGAAAAAATCATAATGAAGGGGGTTCATCATTTTGAAGTCATAGGAAGTCGCGATGGTCCTCTAGCAAATTATTAAGTATTCTAGTTTTAAAATAAAATATTTCAATATCGAAGAATTCTTTATTTATAATATTATATTTATTATATATAGCACTTGTATGTAGATTTAAATAAATGTTTTCCTTTACCGACTTTGAAAGATAACCGACACGTGTGTTCCACACATCGACAAGCTGGTTTTGGAAGACGAGGCTAAGTCCTGAAAAAAAAAAGATAGATGTAATCCCATACGTAAATATGAAATTGTAAATAAAAAATACATTAGTTGTGCTTAACCTTTACCTCATTTTGGATTTTAACATCTTCCGTACTCACAACAACATTATTTTCTTTACAATGCCTGAAGATAAAAAAACAGGATTTTATTTTACCCTTTTGTCTGCGTGATTAATATGTTTACTCATGTTGAATTCCAGCTTTCTAGTACTAAGGGTCTCTGAGCTAAGCCGCGGTTGGACAGACAGACAGACTTAGCGAAACTATAAATGGTTCCTCTTTCACTACGGAACCCTAAAAACATTTTTAAAAACAAGCTTTTAGTTAAATTCTCTAAAAAGAAGAAATAAAGTTTAAATTAAACCAAATCAATTAAATTATTATTATTACAATGCAAGTTAAAAAAAATCAGATGATCGACGGTTTAGTTTGAGGAAGTATTGTTTTTTGCAATTTCGAAATTAATCGTTTAGAAAAAAAAAATGTATTTGAGTAGTACAATCACCCCCTAGAAGGAAATAAATTAATAACGAGGACCTTATATAGCAAACTTTGATCAACAAAGATAACAAATCAAGTTCTATACAAAATATTATTTTACCCAACCTTTTAGCCCTAGCTTTAGCTAAAACCTCTTGATTGAGTCTCTTCCTTTTCCTCGATAAAACTAGTTTCGTTTTTTTACTCTTATTCCACATGGCACCTGAAACAATTTTTGTTGTTTCGAAAAACATTGTTTTCAATTATCTAAATAAAAAATAATTATTTTACTTACCAACCCAAGATCGTTATATCGCACTATAAACTCACTCGATGCCAAGGGTCAGGAGAGGTCACGCGTAGAGCACTGAGCGATACGTCCACTCTTTGAACAGCCTCGCGGCGGACTGATTTAAAATTATTACCGCGCACGGTTTTATAGTAGTTTTAAAATAATTGTAGAAAAATAATAAAACTAATTTAGTTGAATTTTTTTATTGCAAGTTTTAAAGAAGATGTTCTTCTATTACAATACACCTTTATTTTGTAAAATTAAATAAGATTTATTGGAAGAAATAATGAATTTAGCAACTGCTTTTTCTTGTTAATTTCACTTTGTTTATTGTTTTATTTATTATGTTAGGCGCTGAAAATCAAAAAAGTCTCTCTCAGTTTTTTGCTCAAGGATGTGAACAATTAAATATGTTTATTAGTTTGTCAATTTTATTAGTGGTTTCGGATATTTTAAGCTTCGAAATGACTACTGTAAAAGGATTTTAGAAAACACTGTTTGTTTATCTGGTTAGAATTCACGAATACTTTATTAATGTAAAAAGGTTTTCAGTCAACTTTTTAGACCGAAATATTTCCAACAATATTTAGTTATTCACACTTTCGTTAGATACGTTTTATGAGATGATTAAATGGTTTGAAAAGTACGTTTTTTGGGTCAAACAACCAAAATCGACGTTAACGCTCTTAATTATCAGTATAAAAGTACTATCATTTATGTGGTAGAATACCTGCAATATTTGTTTATTGCGATATCGTACACAAACATGACAATTTCTATTACATTAAAAAGTTTATCTCTCAGAAAAATCACTCTCCGTCCGTCTTACGAATTTTCGATCAGGTCACGTGTCCTGACGCGAGTTGAACATTTTTTACCCATTACAAAAAAGTGCACAACGCCGCTAAAGAAGTTTTCACTTCAAAAAACTGGGCGACTAGTAACCTTGGAACTCTGATTCAATTTCCTCAAAAAGTATCAAACTTACAACTACGAAAGTTTTTCCTACAGAGAGTGCGTTTCATGATGATTAAAATGAATGATGAATGATTAAAATGAAAGGTTGAACTGAAACGACAACAAGGCTTCCAGCATTCGTAGCATCACCACCGTAGAAATGGGTAGAAACAGATATGATCTCGTGTTTAAAAATATTTAACCGTAAGGTTTATGAATTATCTGATAAAGCTCTATTGTGACATTAGATTTGTCTTGATTGTACATATCTTGATAGCTAAATATACTTCTATGTTTATCACAGCCTTTGGGCTGACAATTCACGATGCGCAGACGATAAGAAGGATGATAACACAAAAGGAAAATACAAGTATGGTCCGGTCAGCAACAAAGATCACTGAAAATCTATTAACACTGCTACTTTTCTTATCGAATAATTTTGTTTCAATTTAGGTAATGTGTATCTAAACTGACACAAAATGATTCGATACATTTGATTTTACAATATCTCAGAGTTAATATCCTATTAGTTTTATTCTGTTCCATTTTAATTTGAAAATGTCACGCGTTTTTATCCCCGAAGGACTAGGAAGTAGACAGTGCTTATAGTACTTCCTCATTTCGCCAGTTATGTTTAAGTCCCCTAAAACTAGGGGGCGAACCTATTGCCATCAAACGGGCACAAATCCAGACTCTAGGCTGCTACTGAAAAAATCCAGGTATAAAAAGCGCAATGACACTGTGCGACCTGGGAATCGAACCCTCATGCTCAGCAGTAGCTTGTGACCATTACCTCAATGAGCCAGTCTTAAATTAAATATTAGCTCAATTATTAAATTCCATTTGGTGCCGGACGTAAAGAATAGCCCCATCTCATTCTTCTAGTGGATGTCGTAAAAGGAGACTATGGGACTTACTAGAGAATGGGCAGTAACGTTCTCTATGCATTTTATCACCATACCGCGATCGCCAATCAACCGCCAGCCAAGCGTGACCCCCCTAAAAATGTACCAGGAGGAAGGCCTATGTCCAGCAGTGGACGTCTCTTGGCTTGATGATGATTAAATTTAGGTAGGTATTTATTTATTTATTTATTTTATTTTAAATAGAACGGCCGAAGCCAATTACACTATTTAGACATATAATAAAACTATTTGACACAATTCATTTAGCACAGTCATGCATTCTTCTCACAAAAATTCAAACATTCTGACAGTATCATCTTCCATTCATTTGCAAATATATCAATATCTGTGTTTGAGTTCAGGAGGTATGGTATGTAGGTATGTACTTACGTAAGTAGGTATCAATGCTAAATCAATGTAGGTACAATAGATTTCAGCAGTAATGACTAATGACCGATGCGATGTTCCGATAAACTGAGCTGTGATTTAGCGATTAAGTAGATATTAGTGTTTATCGATATCCGTGGTGTTTATAAATAAAATGATTACATCCAAATTCCTAATGTTTTCGTAATGAGTAACACACAAAACGTTCGACGATAACGTTATCATGTTATCAGTATTACAACACCCACATCTACTATATCGAAGCTTGTCATTTGGCTGAATATTGTGTCGGTGTAGTCCGGTAAATAGTCGAATAATGCTAAATATTTCACAATTAGTGAGTTGCTAAGCTCATCACTAGAATCATGGATCAACACTAATTTTCTCAGAACATTTTTAACAGTCACTTGCTATAGGTACTCAGGGTATATACTAGCTACTATGAGAAAGATGATGATTCAGAGGTAGATGTGTTTGCCACTCATCATCATCTGCCGAGCTATTTCCCAATTTGTTGGGGTTGACCCGTGCTGCCCGCAAGTCCCCACTGAAGCGTTTGCAAATCAATTTGTACCTAATGAAGTAATGACACATTTATTTTAACATCATCCACTAACTAACCCATTTAAAAATGCAGCAAGAAGTGTTCCGCCACATCGACTGGTTCTATGCTTCCCGCGTCCAGCGGATTCCTGCCGCCTTCACAAGATCATCGGTCAACCTTATGGGAGGCCTTCTAACGCTGTTTCCCGATACGCGGTGGCCACTTCAGAATCTTTGGCCGATGGGGCCGAAAGATTCTGCGAGTAATGTGCCGAAGAATGTATACCCAAAAGTATTCATGCAATTTTTATTCTGTTATAATAAAAGTCTATTGCGGTATTGGATTTGACTTGATTTGTAACTTGAAAAAAAAATATACTTATCTTTTTATCATGGGCCTTTGGGCTTTACACAAATCGCAGTCGATAAGGACGACGATACGTGTTTTCGTAAATGTTAAAAGTAATGGTTATTGAAATAAAATCTACTGTTTCATTGAACAGTGCAATACCGTTGAATAAGTACGCGGTCAAAATGTATGAACCACTTGTAAGAGTATGTTCGTGAGAATTTATCTAATAAGCCATTTTTTACTTTTCACTATCATCATTATATCAGCCCAAAGACGTCCACTGCTGAACATAGACCTCCCCAAATTTGAGGGAGGTTTGCCATCATCGCCACGCTTGGCAGGCGGGTTGGCGATCGCAGTATGGTGTGAAAATGCATCGAGGACGCTGCTGCCCATTCTCTAGTAAGTCCCTTATGCGCCTTTTACGACATAGGGTAAATACGCTAAACGTCGGCCCCCCTAACGGATTTTCTAATTGCATCGCTCTGGCTCCATCAGTTTGCAACAAAAGTATAGCTTGTGATACGGTTCTAGACAGGTTGATAATTCAATTTTATGTTTATAAGCAAAAGGTTGACTTTTCTGCTAAAAGAAAAAAGTAATAAGGTTTAAATGCGTCGAGATCGGAAAAACCCTAAAGTCGGCCTTTCACGGCCCATGGTCGGTCGCATTTTTCCCAAATGTCGGCCGGGTACAGGGCGTTTTAAATTAAGACACTTAAAAATATTATTAACAATAGAAATAGAAATAGAAATAGAAAGACGACCCGAATGGCGCAGCGGTAGTGAGGCTGCCTTACGTTCTTAGGGTCCCGGGTTCGAATCCCGGTAGGAGCAAATCTTTGTGTGATGAGCATGGACATTTGTTTCCTAGTCATGGATGTTTATATGTATAATAAGTATGTATTTACAAACAAAAAAGTATCTATGTAGTATATCAACTATCTGGTGTCCACGACACAAGCCTCGTTGCTTAGTGTGGCACTAGATGGCGCTGTGTGTAATGTCCAGCGATATTTATTTTAATAATATGATTTATTTTAGCAGGAGTTTAATATCACACTGAGTTTAAATTTATAATTATAACAAAGTTAAACATCACAATAAAATTAAATAAAAATTAATAATTATGTGATAGAAATAATAGTTCTAGTAAAAGTGATTGTTTGCTAAACTTTTAACGTCTTCGAACAATTAAAAAAGGGTTAAAGAAAATAAGTTTAATAAATAAAAAAATAGTACTCACACTTAGCAATGAAAAAATACAAAAGTAATCAGCCTGTATAGTGATGCTCGAATTCGAGACTGGCCGACATTACGATCTTTAATATTTCTAAAGTCGGCCCCTGCTTTGTGTACCTTATTTCTCGAGATTCAACTAATATCACCCCGGCCGGTATTTGGCGATTATACGTACAATATATTTATTTACCTATATTCTTTGCAAATTCTCCTATTAAGCCAATGGCATGGGTAGAATTGGAATTTATAAACTAGACTGCATTTACTTTAAAGTCGGCCCCGGCCGAGAATCCGGTATTAAGTCGAAACTGGTATTCTAATGGCGGCCCCCTATTTTTCCCTTAAAGCAATACACAAACATTGAAAAAACTATCTCAAAATATAGTAAAAATATTTTTTTAATGTTATCAAAGCTTAAAATAAAAATAATAAACGTCTTATCGTTGTAATATCAATCCCCGGAGCGTGGGTATGCACAGCAAGTAAGCTACTTTAACCACGAACTTGGCTCTTCAACGGCGCCATCGCTGCTGATGCTCAGTGTGCGAAGAGCGAGTGACATAATCGGATAGTAACGGTTTGTACGTATAGATTATGAACTAAAGTTGCAATTCGAGTGATAAAATTGCCACTTAATTACCTTTTGAATGAACCCAAGCTGAAAATGTGCAGACGGCCGAAGATTGGGGGGAGGCCGATGTTTGGCGTATTTACCCTACATGGGAAGAAAAGGGATGGTGCTATTCTTAACGTCCGCCGTCACAGGGAACATTTGAAGTTGTTTACATAGATTATGGTAATAAAAGACAATCCTAACAAGATGATTGTAGGTAGGTATCTAAATGTTTTATTATTTAGTAATTATTGAGTCACAAATTCACAATACGGTGATAACGTAATCCTTATCGTGTTATCAGTAATACACAACTCACACCTACTATTTCGAAGCTTTTCATTTGTCTGCCTATCAACAGGTAGAAGTGTTCACGAAACGATGGATACCTAACTAGTAACGTATTGAGACAATTCATTAATGAATTAAAGAGAAAGAAATGGCTACGATTAATCATACCTACAATATTTGTTGTGATATATATAATCAAATTATCAAAGCAGAATAATAATAATCGCCTAGTGTAGTGTGTGTACGGGATTCCCACAATTGAATCTAATCTCTATAGATTTCATTAAATAATTTAAATCGAATCCAAGTACATAGGATTCTGATCAGACATACTTAGTGTCAGGTATACAGCCGTGGTCGCAGAATTGGGATACGAGTAAACGTGAGAAATAGCTCCTTTAACTTCTGCACACTTTGTTACAGAGTTACTTACTAATAATACTACTGTACTAATTAATACTCTGAACTTAAAAGGAAACACAGAGCAGTTCCTAGGCCAGTATGTGTCGGGACCATAGATTATATACTATATACTGAGAGTCGGGACCTCCCACGTCTCAAACGATCACTATCGCTCCATGCGTCCGTATCGAACCCCATACTCAATCCTAGACTCCGCACAACGCTAAACAAAGGCGCTTTGTGTCTCATTTTAAGTGCTAACTCATGAAAGATCCGACATACCTATATCTTATAATATTAATACCTACTTCCCTCTAGAACTACCCATCGAATTTTATAACCCAATTCTTGAGGAATACCTAAGCTATTTAATATCACACCACAACCCAAAAAAACCGAGTGAAAAAGAGCAAAAATAACGCTAAGAGAACGAGGTATAATCGCGAGCAGGCGATGCGATGCTATGGGATATACATATGTATTTTAAGTTTCGCGGACGAAGCCTCGAGCAGAAGCTAGTAGAAATATATAATCAGATCACAGATGCCATTATGCTTTCAGCTTTTAGTATGAAAATGAGGTTTCTGTAGAATCAAACCTACTCCATCTGATAGCAGATGATTCTTTAGGTAGATGTAATTTTTACCAAGAGCTGCTTACACCCTATAGAGAACCATCATCAGAAAGCCATGACAGACAGTAAGTAAAGACCATATTTTCATTGATCCTTAGTGAGTCAATAAACGGAGTACATATTGCAAACTTTGTGCTATAGGAAGATACCTAGTAGAGGAGATGGTATGTTTTACAACCTGCAGATGGGGAGCTTGTTATTTTAAACACGTGGCAATGAAATTGTTTTTTCTGTAAAAAGGATATCGAAATCACTTTTACTCGTTAAATTATTCAAAAAAAGCTAAATGGAGTCGATATTTCCTACCTGACTTCCTAAAATGGCGAAACAAATTTAAGGGTGAATAATAACACTTTCGTGCTTTTCAACTGTAACAAGTATTTGTGTAATGCACAATCTTACGGTAATACCACTCTTGGACTCCATGAGACAGGCTCGACCTACAGTGGAGTTCATAAGTAAAATGCTCCTTATGCGTCTTAGTCTTGTTATTCATGTTAACCTAGCTATTAATTTACTTAGATCATAAGGAAATGTAAAGCTCTGTTTTTGGTTATCTTCTTTTAAAGTCCGGACATAATCCTCCTTGTGAAGAAAATGTAGATTAGTGCCCAGAATTGGCTTCCGAGGAAAAGATATTGTCACAGACAGTTTAATGATTCACTTACACCCATAAAAAGAGTCTATACTAAATTACTCTACGAGCCTAGGAAAAAAAACAACTTCTTACCTAAGATAGCAAAGTGATTCATCCAAATCAATTGTTACGTTACTTCGTACCTAAATGGTTGTACCATAGTTTTTTTCTCCCACTAGAGCAGACAAAAAAAAAACCAAATCATTGTTAACGTATTCTTGAAGCACTTGTTTCGTAATATTTGCAACACATTTCTGATAGCTGTCACAAATTCTCAACTATCTAACTAACATATATCTGTCATTACCACATCTACATATCTCAAGTGTTTTAGATATGTATTTTGAATTGGTATTAGGAACGAAACGTTTTGGCTAAATATAATCCACAGACACGTGGATCCAGTTTTATCTTCATATTTGTTTACTTATCGCTTTTGCTTTCGTAGCGACGTAGACAGATAATTGCGTAACACACTAACAGTAGGAATGGATTTCATTTTGACAGTTCAACAAAATTCATTGCGTTATTTACCTTGTCGAGCAGACATTTTTTCTAATATGTGAATCAATGGATTAACGGTATCCTTCAAAATTATTCAAATTCTGATTGATAGTGTGTTATTGTATAAGGGTGCTGTTACCATGGAATCAGCACATGATTCGAAACCCACCAGTGTAGAAATTTTTCGTTTATTATTTTGACCGCGCAGGTATTGCATTTTCTGTGAAAAAGTTGATTGTTAGTTTTTATTACTAACAAAAAATATATACGTTACGGTGCCTATATATCATTGTGCCAAATTCATTCAATTCATTACAAATTACGCGTCAAAATCAAAATCAAAAGTCATTTATTCAAACTAGGCTGAGAGACTAGCTGCCTCGCTAGCTGGCTAGGCTGACTTTTTGAATGTCAAAGTTACATAAGACAGTCCCCCAAAAAGGCCCGGCCTTCGACACTTCCTAGTGCTTTAGCTGGGAAGAAGAATCTCGTCGATGTCATGCCTCCCTATATACATATATTATAATGGAGACCACCATACTTCAGCAATCACTATACTTGTACAAAGATAGGTCCTAAAGCATTTTAAAATCTTGAATATTCATTACCAACAAAACAAAACCTATTTCATCTTTTATCAAACTCACTAAGCACACTAGCGAAAATGAGCTAGAAATAAACAAAGGAATTTGCGTTGAGCCTGAAAGGCTAGGACCTCATTTTATTATGAATGCGGACTAGATCTCTCCCCCTACAGGACTCTTCTAGGACTCTTCTAAGGACTCTTTATAATCTTTGGCCAGTGAATTTTCTTCGATTTTTCTTTGGAATTTTCTGAAACTGGCTGGGAAATGGAATAGACGATGCTCAGATCTTTTTAGGTCATTATCATCTTTGTCACTGTCTCATGATGCTTGGCTCGGGGCAACACGTTTTCTTCTTCCGTTCTCTCCTGTTAACTGCGCCCTATAATTCACTCCTTTCTCTTTCATACATAGAGATTTACTTTCATAGCATTCTTCACACAATCCATCTAACTTTTCTTTAACCTTTCTCTTCCTCTCTATCTATCAACACTTATATTCATCTATCTTTTATTCCCATCCGTTTATTCCCTCATCACATCCCCGTACCAAGCCAAATAATTTCTTTTCAACTTTTCTGTAACTGGCGCCACACATCCATCTCTTTTAGTTGATACCTTATCATTGATGTAAATAACGTCCCTCTAACCTTTATACGGTTTTGGTAACTCTAGTTTACACGTTATTAAGTTAAACGTCTTCCGTAATCTGTTAAAAGTGCACACATCGCGCACCATAATATATTGTTACTTGGGCTTTATTTAGATTTCAAGATCATTAGGCCAGCGGGTTAGTTACGAAACACACTAACAGTAGGAATGGCTTTCATTTTGACAGTTCAACAACATTAATTGCATTTTTTACGCTGTTGAGCTGAGAATTTTGTCGATCAAATAAAGCAATGGATCAGAAATATCCTTCAAATCGATTCCGATTCAATAGTGTGTTACGCAACCACCACCAACTTATTATCTTGCACGGTTGTTACCGTGTACCGTCCCCCAAATCTTAAAATCTCTCCACAAACCTGGTTTCCATATCCAGATGCGCCAACTCCGGCACGCTGCACCAATGACTCTGTGGTGTCGCGGCTATGAACATCTGCACGAAGTATATGAACGCGAAGAATATGCCGAAGGGCATCATGAAGGCGAACAGGAACTTCTGGTACCGCCCCATGTCCCCCACGTGATTGAGGACAGCCTCCAACGCGTCCGCGTCATTCTTCGGCTTTTTTTTTATTTCCGTTTTGGTGTCCTGTTGAAGAAATGTTTTGGTTGAGTAAATAAGACAATTTAGTTGTGTGGTGGAGATGGGTCCTTATTTTACTGCCTTCTTGGGACAATAAGACGTGAAGGAAGGAATATTATAGAGCAGTTTCCTGGTCGTTATTTGGGAGAATTTTTATTGAGAAGAGAAATGAGATTCGTCTGCAGCAAAATCCAATTTAAATGTTTAACTGGAGAAGTAAAAGGGAAAGACGAAATAATCGCAAAGTTGGGGCAAATGGTTTTTAAGATGAAGTATCAAACTTAAATAGTGAGATCAAGGCGAAACGAGCCATTCTAGGAGAAGGTATTGTGAAAACATGTTTTATGGTTTTCCGATAACAGTATACAACAATGTTATTAGTTCGATACCAAAGTCGAATAATGCCTATAAGGGTATGCCAAGGTGAGTTGCATCATTCGCGAGGTTCTTGATTAAAATTTAAACTTTAGAGAAATTACCAAAATTGTATGAATTTCAGAAAAAAAAGTGAATGTTGTCGGTCGTTTTTGGCTACAATCTTAACGTGTTTTACCTTTTAAATGCAGTTTTTGTTCCGATTAACATTTGTTTATTTTTAAATATTTTACAATGTGAGCACAGTTACAGGCTGTTAATAGGCTTGTTGGCATTATTGTAAATGTAATAAAGATTTCGTGCCAGTGGCCATAATGATTATAAATCTTTTCAAGATTTCTTGAATGATTTATTTTGCTAAAATCATATCAGCTTTACTGTTGTGCCTGTTTCTATGTATTTGTTTCATCACGGGATAACGAGGGAAAGGCGTGGTTTACTTTTTAATTTATCTTACTTTAATTTTGTAGTTTAAAAATAGCAGTTCCCGTACCTTGCTTGGTTAACTACCACGCTATCAACACAATTTGAATCATTTCAAGAATTTTGCTAATACATTGCTCCATATGGTCGAAATATTTGTCTGTGCAGCAACGTAAATGACGCGAGGAATGTTGTTGAACTGTCACAATGAAAGCGATTCCTACTGATAGTGTGTTACGCTATTACCCCAATGTCGTCGATCAGAGTTCAAAATGTTCAAGTAAACCGTAACTGCGGCTCCACGGACCGCTTCGCTATTAACACCAAACAATTGACAATCGTCGTCGCTAATAGAAATTCTAAGTGAAAGAAAACGTATAAATCTACGGAACGGATTTAATGCGGTTTTCATCAATAGGAAGAGTGATTCAAGAGGAAGGCTTACATGTTTAATACGCGGGCACAGCCGCTGGCAAATGCTAGTATATAATATTTGAAATGTGAAAGTTTGTGAGGATTTATGTTTGTTACTCTCTCACGCAAAAACCACTGAACGGATTTGGATAAAATTTGGCACACAGCTAGTTTATAACCTCGATTAACACATAGGGTAGTTTTCATCCCGGTATAATAAATTACCGCATGATAATTTCTGATCCTCACGAGGACGAAGCCGCTTGCAAAGGCTAGTTTTAATTAAATAAATAAATATCTTAGGACAACCAACACACCGTTATCTGATCCCAAACTAATTAAATGATTTATTACAGACCCTGACTACTTCTGAATACTCAAGGTGGTATTCACTTAGTTCTTTATTTATTTGAAGGGCGGGCGTTTTGGGTCACTATCTTATCTAAGTTTAACGTTCGAAAACTGCTGATTCTCAGCCTAGTATTAATGTTGCAACACTAACTCAAGACAGAGAGGAGTGGAAAGTAGAAACGGACCCCGTAGTGGGACAACGTAGGCTGAAAATTAAATCTACACTAATCAAAGAGATAAAGTATGCAAATTCGGATGTAGAAGGAAGCAAAGCTAAGTACTGATCCGGTTTCTTGGCCTCTTTGGAGCTGCCGTGAGACACACTTTAAATCTAGTTTTTTTCATCGCACTCACTTCTTTTTTTTTATAAGCCTCTTGTTTCTTTTTTCGCGTTTCTTTAAGTTTTAAAATTCTTTCACTAACAGGAAATACACGTTTGCCGACTGCCATAGGATTTATAGAGTTGACTATCACGTAGACGAAGTAGCGGGCACAACCTAGTAAATAATAAAGGGGTAAATAAATGTTTGTTTGAAAATAAGCATTTTACGGTCGGGGTAAATATCTTATTGTATTCATATGGAAACCAGACGAGGATAGTGTGTCAAGATAGTAACTTAGCTCTCTCAAACATGCCTTGACTATTTCTTATTGTGGTAAAAAAAAGTTTTATCACAATATCGAAATAAAATTAATAAAATCTAGTAACCAGTGACTTCGCCCGCGTGGAGGTCGAAAATTATCCCACTGACACGTACACACGGCTATACATTTCCAGTTTTAGCAGACCTCGCATTGTATAAACTTTTCATACAATGAAAAAACTGACCAGATTAAGCTGACTAGCTTATACTGGAAATGTATAGCCTGATCAGTTGCCGTGCGTACGTTAGGGATTAAAAGTATTGTGTGTTAATTCAAATATATACAAATCGATGTCAAATAAATCGAAACGTGTTTACAGTTGACGTTTTTCATAAAAAAAAAAAACTCATTACACAATAGTATATTTGAAACCTTTAACCTCTATTGTAGAGTCTGGTGTGGCTCGGATCTCTTTATCTATGGTAGGTATAGAACGGATCAAACAGAAGCACATTTTGATCTAGGGGTCAAAATGTAAGGATCAGAAATGTTTAACACACATTTTTTTCAAGTTGTTTTCTAAGTAAAACAACTTGAAAAAATTGTGAGTTAAAAATTTCGCTTCCAAATAAAAATGTGCAAAATGAAAATAACCGTTATGTCGTGGCCACGCGTCTTGGATAAGTAACTAACTGTTCTTTACATTGCTTGTAAACAGTATAAGAATACCAACTAAGTTGGTGCTACATATCAGAAAATTTTAAGAGATTCTAAAAAAAAATTAGAGTGTCAAGACTGTGTAAACCTGACTGTGTATGTTTTAATGTATTTTATTCAAGAGGGTAGATGCGTTAGTGTGTTCACTAACAGTAGCAATGGCATTCTTGTCAGTTCAACAATATTCATTGCGCTATTCACGTTATTGAGCGGACATATTTTAAAAATATATGAAGTAATGGATTAACATTAATTTCCTTCAAAATTATTCGAATCGTGATTGATAGTGTGTTAAACAATAAGGGTGCCGAGTCTTTCGTGGCAGAACTTAGCCTATTTGCAAGCCTATAAAAGTAGGTTGCCAGTGAACAACAAAATCAAAATCAAAAGTCATTTATTCAAACTAGGCTGAGAGTCAGCACTTTTTGAACGTCAAAGTTACACAAGACAGTCCCCCCAAAACGCCCGCCCTTCGACACTTCCTAGTGCTTTAGCTGGGAAGAAGAAGTGGCGGAACAAACTCCCCAGCAGCACAGCTGTCTGTTAAGTTAGAAGAACTTGATTCTATACAATATTGTGTAAGTAATTAATATTATAAAACAAAACATACATTATTCACCATATGTCAGCTAGCACACGCCAATATACCACCAACAAAATACTGAAAACTAAACTCAAGCTTAAATAAATAATAAAACAAAATCGTAAACAGAACTTAAAACGTAAATAAAGCCTCCAGGCATAAAGGGCGTGCCCGCTTACATATTCAACGATGCAAATTGATACATACAGCTAAGTTGAAGTTACAATAGTTAAACTAGGACCTCCGGACCAAAATAAAATAACCGTTAATACAAGTAACAATAACAAAAACCATGGTCAGCAAGACGACCAGTCACCACAAGCAGCACCCGTTCACGAGCATAACGCAAAGGTCAGCTATAAACCCGTGTTCAATGTTACCTTTGGACATTGACTCAGCACTCGGCCTGGCTGACGCGCGGCCCAGTTAAAAGAATGATTTGGTTGCATCTTACACGCATAGGACACATAGACTTTGTATAATAGTGTGTGTTAAGAAATAAGTAGTATATAAGCAGAACATTTTGTAAATAAATCAGATTTGAATTTTATATTCTTGTCTCATTACCCCTCACTGTGGCCAAGACACCTTTAGCCATCTCTGATCAGTCTCGTGAGTCTGCGGGACTGGCAGTGAGTGTACCCTTCCCGAACCTGGTATTCCTGTCTACTATCCGTCTGTAACCTTAGGTCGCATGGTGCAGACATCCTGAACTTATTTATATATTTATTTATCACACACTAGGTATATGGTAGGTTAGGGCTGTAGGGCTTATAGGGCTTAGGGTCGTAGGGACTGTTAGGCTTGTAGGTCTTCGTAGGTTCCTTTAACTTATCATATATTTTCATGTACCGTCACACCCTTAACAGTATTGCGGCCTTACGTGACGTTTGTTAAGGGTGGACGTACAACCCGCTTGCCATATTTGAGGGAAGGTGGTAACCCGACCCCCGACGCTACCGCAAGCGGTGACATCTAAGGGAGCATGACGAACTTGCTGCCGGTTGGTCAGACAAGAATATTATGAACAGCTGACGAGGTCGCTAGCTAACTATATGTTGCAATACAACTCATTTAAAATCATTGTAATGAGTAGATTATGTCCACAATAAATGAAATTAAAAGAAAATAAAAATAAATTACAAAATCCGTGAAATAAAAAATAAAAAAACAATTATATGAACTACCCATATAAACTGTCGGTAGGAAAGCTAATTCTGGATTGAAAGAACATAAACATTGTCTTGAGTTAATCACAGCGACCCACGATGTTCTAAATTGAATTTAGAACATCGTGTGCACTATCACAAACTTAGTGCACACGATGTTCTAAATTCAATTTACTTTATCCTCTAGAGAATAAAAACGGCTTTTCCACTCAGATATTGAAGATTAAAAATACTCTTTCCGAGATGGTGGGATGAAAAAATATTTTGAATGTCCGCGGCTTTGCCCCACAGCAGAATGCCGTAGGACGTTATGCTATGAAAATAACTAAAATAGACTAATCGAGCTGTATCAACGTCCGTGTACTGTCTAACTTTCCAAAGATCTGGAGGTCTCATATACAGGTGATAGGGAAATTGACGCGAAAACTGCAACTATGAATTCAGCACAAGATTCTTTTTAGTTACAGTAGAACGCCGATTATCCGAACGCCGATTAACCGAATCACCAATTATCCGAATCGGTCCTATGCGTGTATGTACCTCTAGTATTGTTGTGAATTTTTATTCTTTGTATTTTTGTTAAGGCCTGATGGGGTTGCAATGCTTACTCTGATCGAGATGTTCAAGTGAGCGATATTGTAGAACTAGTTTATTCTATGTGTGACAGTTCGTTTTTCTTCATTACCAGTCTATGTCCGATTATCCGAATTTTCGATTTTCCGAATTGACCCCGGTCTCAATTAATTCGGATAATCGGCGTTCTACTGTCGTTATAAAAAAGAAAACAGCTAATTCACATGAAACTGCAATCGCGGTAAAAAAATATGGAACAACAATATTTTCTTTATTAACCCACAATCAATTTTCACGCAGGGGTTCAGAATCTTGTACGGATTACATGGTAATATGGTTGCGCTTTTGCTATCCCTACTTGTATTTATCATTAACCCAATGGGCCCTTGGAGACAGGTTACGGTACCTACATGACCCAGTACAGCACAGCTACAGCTTATGACCTTCGACATTCACTGCATATAAAATACTATACTGCAGCATCTTGCCAGATAGGTATCTAACCATTAGTGCTGGGAAAACACTTGATGAAAAAGACTTTAAATGCGATAAAAGAACAATTGCAGGTCATCTCAGCGTAGAGTTGCCAACCGTGCTCTAAATTAGAGTATTGTACTCTTTTTGCTTATGGGTGTACTTAATAATCTATACCTTTATTAGAGTACGCTAAAATACCCTTTTTTACATAAACTGACTTTTTGAGGAAATTACGTTTTCCTGCGGTTTATCTATATTTCCCACTGTGAGACTTAATTATGATTTGTCAGTTACGAATGTAAAGTGGCGAAAACTGAGAAATAGGGCTTAATATGTTTTAATTAAAATGAACTACTGATCTTATATTAACGAAGAGAATTAGACCATATGGAATCTTACAATTCTTGTAAAATCAATAAAAAAGTTATTGTACCTAATACAAAAAGTGCTAGAAAAAAAAGATACTTTTTCTATTACTCTGTACTCTTTATTTACGCTCTCTCAAATCAGAACTACTCTACTTCTAGAAAAAGTTGGCAACTCTATCTCAATGAGTTCAACGAACTCCTGGAATTTAGGTACTTATGCACTCACTACGCAGGTTACACATTTCTTTGTTATTTTAATTGTTTGTAAGTAGGTACGGTCTTAATTGCGGAACCATTGCTGACTGATTGCTGTTTACTACTTTATTTTAATAGCTTGTAGGCATGATAATGAACGCGTTAACATTTCTAACAATAACTGATTGATGTGTAAAAGAGTTTGTACTAACTCAGAGAAATAAAATCATTTAACATTATTCAGTAAGCTTGCTATTAAAGTGACTCTTATATTCAGCTTGTTATACACTCGTGTTTTTTACTTTTCAACTTTACCATACTAGTGTTTTTTACTTTACATTTCCTATCATTTAGTGTTAACAGCCATTTTATATTTTTGCGCGAATATCTAAGATTTTAGCCGCCTTATTTACCTCTCATCTCATCATTATAAATACTCTGGCATTAACGAAAACATGTAAAAAATAGATCAATCTTTTTTTTGTCACTTTTAGTAGCACTTTTACAAAAACTTATTTGTTTACTTTGTAGTAATTAATCTCCCACAACTAGTTTTCTTAAAAATCAGCGCAGGGTCAATTTCAGACTCCTATTTCTATCATTAATATGTAGAAATTTGAGTAAAAAAATTACACAAAACATCAGACATATAATCTAGTTGTTACATTTAGTACTATAATATTGATTTTTAATAACACTAATTAGTAAAAAAAATAAGTCTTATGACAATTTTTACGATTTATTCGCAATTTTAACGCGTTTTTTTTGGTTTGAATAAAGCATAATAACAAAAAAAATTCATGTCAATATAAAGTATGCTGTATAACAAGTCGAATCCTCAAGTTTTATTTAAATCCGTTTATTTAATTAGACATAATATCGTTTTTGAAACTACTCTAAATTAGAATAAATTACGATGCACAAGCGGGCAGCGTTTAGTACGGTGCAAGCGCCCAACGAGGAAGGCCCTGTGCCACTTTTTCCCGCCTCTCAGTTTTCGGGTACTCGTATCGTGAACGCAAAAATATATTACGACTACAACATTTTGCTACTCTTCGCATTTCATTTTTTTTGTATAAGATAAGAGTTTCGTTTATTATCAAGTAAAGCATTATTTCAATAGATTGTAGAAAAATGTTGACTAAAATAATTTATTTTAACTAAATCTGACTATTTTTAATCGCGATTAAAAAGGTGTGGAATAAAATTAGTGGTCATGAACAAAACTTCACACCAACGCCTCGCCTCACGTGCAAAAACAGTACTGTATTTTTTTTTTCTTTTGTTTATATCTCGAAAATGGCGTGTCCTATCGCAAAAATAATGAAATTTTCGACCCCCTCTTTAAAGTCCCACACTCATAAATCTCAACACGTGGGTAATATTTTTTTATATTTTTCAAACAAAAAATGAAAAATTCCATATAAAACACGTCCAGGCTGCCCCCTTGCGCACGCCTTCGTCTCTCAACAAGTTGATTGCGTAGCGCACACAAGTACCAAGTTGCGAAGCCAAAAGAAAAAAATACCACGTTGAGTCGCGATTGTCAAATTTGATTTTAGTCGTGTCAAAATAATTTTTTTTAGAGATTATTTCTTGCAGAATAGCGTAACAATTCTCATAGCTAAAAGTAAGGAATTTTAGAGTTAGTTTAGTTTGTTTAGTTCGGTGTATGTAATTTTTTTTTTTTTATTGTATACTTTACATAACATATATTTGTATTTTTTTTATTAGTCTAGAGATCTTTATTAGACTGGATACATAAAGTTATTATTTTCATAAATCTCTAAATACCGCATTATAATTCTAACAGCTTAAGATTGTTTAGACCGTCTCGACACTCGCGTTACACTGTTTGTATTGTGCATGTGTGGATAGCTACGCACACATACATAAGGTTGCCGTCTTTTACCTAAACTCGAGCGTTCAAATTTTGTGAGATGGCTCTTAAGCATTTTTAAATGGCTTGTACATATATGTCACACTAGCTTCTGCCCGCGACTTCGTCCGCGTTGAATTTCTTGCTCCCCCGACCCTTCCCGTCGCGTCGAATCGCCTACCCGTGCTATATTCCCCGTTTTTGCAACATTTTTCATTACTGCTCCACTCCTCTTAGTTGTAGCGTGATATTATATACTCTATAGCCTTCCTCGATAAATAGGCTACCCAACACAAAAAGAATTTTTCAATTCGGACGAGTAGTTCCTGAGATTATCGCGTTCAATTAAACAAACAAACTCTTCAGCTTTCTAATATTATATATAAGTATATAGATACTGTAGGTACTTGCTTATGTGACTCCTCAATATTATAATTACATACACAGGATACACACCAACTAGTTGGCCAAAAAGTAATTAATTACTTGTCAACAAAAAAAAAAAAAGAAAACTTTAAGACGATCGTTAAAAATGACAGTAAAAAACTAAATGTGCTTGACATTTCAAGTTGATAGATAAAAAATAAGGAAGTAGTCTTCGATTTAGGCATCTACATAGTGTTAATTATTTTATGACTTTACTAGCTGTGCACGCGGTTTCGCCCTCGTGGATGTCGGAAATTAATCCATGGGAATGTGCTATAGCTTATGTTGCTCTTTAGGGGTGGGAGTGTGCGGTAATCTACCACGTGAGCCCAGTGCGGGTTGTTATATGTCAACATGCGTACCATGACCACCGTAGAAATGGGTTTTGTCGACGGAAGAATAGACAAAATTACAGATTGTAGAAAGATTAAAGTCAGATTAAAGATTGTAGAAAGATTTGTTCCGTTTTATGCTGGCGTAGCATGACAATTCTATCTCTATTCTACCAAGAATAGACAAAGTTATTTCTATGGTGGTCATGCTACGCGTGCAGATGTCTTCGAATGTTTGGTTCTAGGACATGCCGGTTTCCTCATGATGTTTTTCTTCACCGTTTTGAGAGCAGTGGTTGTGGAAAAGTAAACCGCCTGCCTGAGTTGGAGTCATCAGATATCTGCTAGTGAAAGTGCTGTCAAATCTGGTCCAAGCCTTTTGGAGACTATCCAGAACAAAAAGACAAAATTTGTTTTTTTCTTATAAAACAATAATAATCAGCCTGAATTGTTCCACTACAAGGCAAAGGCCTCCCTTTCCCTTTTCTTATAAGTACTGTATATACTTTCATATGAATTTAGTAAAAAGCTGTTATTTTGACATTACAAACACTTCAGTTCTATTTATTTGGTTTGTTTAAGCATAATGTGTATGCATGTATATGCATACCATGTATAGATTAAATAATGTCTCAGTTGCAGCTTCAAGGACCAAAAAGTTTTTGTTCTTATTTTAAAATTTATTGAGTGTATAATAAAGTCGTTACAAGATAATTATTTAAAAAAGAACATAACCACGAGCAGCTACAAGAAATTTCTTTTTTGCAACGAAATTATGTTTAGGTATAATTAATCAATACACCATATAGATTAATACCTTATCATAAGTAGGTAGGTAAAAAGCTATCAAATATTCATGAAAAAATATTACCACAAAAACATGACCGTTTTACTTCGAATGATAAGCATGATCAAAGCCAAGCGACATACGGACACGATTGAAGTTTGATTTAGACTATAAGTAAATGCAACTAGCACACCATTTGAGAACGAATGTTCTAATTAAAACGATCAATTATAGATATAACGGTCACTCATATAAATCACAAATGATACATAACTTAGTTACGTCTATGACTCTTTAAGGGAAAGCGCCAGAATAACCAGCGAAATTATTTTTTTCTTATGATATTTGCAATTTGCAGGTCAGTATCAGGCCGTATGTTGAACATAATTATTTTGATTCGCAAGTAAATTATTTATTATTTATTTATTTATGAAAATCTCCCTTACAACTAACTATCCTTACAGGTTTACACCTAATGCGATAGTGCGGTCTTATTTACTTACTACGAACAATAAAATAAAAAACATAATATCTACTATACCTACTGTTTCTAAACATAAAATACACAATATTTAAAATATAACAAACAACAAAATTAGCCTACTTTAATCTATAGTATAACATAAAATAAACAAGAGTATTTTTACGAATTCACATAACTGGCATGTAAATATTTTATATCGATCTTCTCGTGAAGATCGTTAATTACATGAATTGCGCGGGTCATTGGTGTTTCAACAAAATCATTAAAATCATCAATATAACCCTCAATCAAGAACTCTCTAGTTCATATCGACGCTTGAAAGGCGAGATTGACTAAGCGACAAAGTAGCATTATGTCGCTTAGACCGTAGTCAATTTCGCCTTTCAAGCGTCGATATAATCCCATTGAATGAACATTTCATGAAACAGTTTGCTGACATGCAAATTGCAAGAAACGTAAGAAAATTTGAATTAGCGGAATACCTTAGTGCAGGTCCCTTAAATTAGGAAATTTTTAATGAAGTTTCGACCACAATTCGGCCATTTCGACACCGTTTTCGTTGGCCTCGCAAAGGTCTTCCATAATGCAGTGTTATTGAACAGAGAGCACGACAAGAGTAGGGGCTGATGTCATTTGCCACATGATTTCTCGTTATCTACTCCGATATTTGGAATTGAATGTGCACTTATACTTACATGAGGACACTCACTGTGGATTTAATTTGGTACCCCACAGATACTTACAATGAATGTTATAAATGCACAATGGCATCCAGAAAATTCCCGCCAAATTGACTAAAAAGGCAGGTGAACCAATGAACACTATCATGCCAACTCTTGGCAAGTTTTCAGATTTCGAAGGTTTTGAATGTCAAGCAAATATTGTGCCAAATTAAAGCTTTTAAAACTGGAATGAACAACCATTTTGATGGCAGTTCTTTTATTTCTGGAAATTAAGCAAAATAAAGGGAAAAGTGTGCATAGTCTATCTAGTTATTAGTTATTTTTTTCAGGAAAACTCTACTGAAAACGTGAATAAATTTATTTAGGTCACACAGATGTTAACGTAAATGAAGCAAAAGGAGTATTTTAAGATCGTAGCAGATGGCGGTCTGAAGTTTTTGCCCACCCTCATGAGAAGACCACGTGAGTTTATATGAGAGATTGTGCTGGTTATCGTGCTAAGCATGGTTTAAGCATCACTCCATCTAAAGTTGTTTCTACTTACAAATCTGAATTAAATTATAGCTCATACAGGAAAAAAATTACCAGAACGCAAACTGTACAGAAGTCAGCATAAAATTCTAGACCGTAGCGCTAATCTTTGGAACTACCAGTTGAATTGTTTTTACATGTTTTCTGCCTCATTCTTGAGGAGGTATAGATGCAGGTATAACACGCTATGATCCCTAGAAGCCGAGACAAAAAGTCAGAAAGAACGTTATGCGAAAACGAGGTAATAGAGCGGATGGGCGATGCGACGCGACGCGGTGGAGCGGGGGAACAAGCACGCGTAAGAAATTGATGGTTATTGAAAAACAAAAGGTTTGTAGTTTAAGAGAACCTGCAATAAGTACCCAGATAGTTGTTGGTGAAATGGGTAAATGAAAAAGTTAATGCGGCTGCTTAATGTAACCCGCGTAATTCAAAGTTTCTTCCATTTTTGCAATTAGTAGGTCAGGTCAGGTTGTACTTTGAACAAAATATGATTCGCGATCGTAACACGTATGTATTTCGCGGATTACATTGGCGCTTCCACCTTAAATACCTAATGTTTGATCAATGTTCCTACTAGCAAGACCATCGGAGTCACTTTGACAGCTAGCACTGTCCCAACTTGGCGAAAGGTCAATCCATTACCTACTTATTTAGCATATTATTCAACATTCGTAATTTAGCCGCCTATTAGCTTAATTCTACATAACTTAACCGCAAGCCTGTGAGTCCGGTCACCATAAATCACAACCACATTTGGCATAAATAAATTTAAATTAATCTGCTGATAGAACAAGTTGTTTATATAAAACCTCGATATAATTAATTGTAACACGGGCAAATATTCGCCGGGTCAAGGACGCCATTTCCTATATTTAGAACCTGTCTTGCTTGGTATTTTTTGGGAAACATTATGAACACTGGTGGTACGTCGTGAGGAAACCAGCATGTCCTAGAATCACAAATTCGAAGACATGTGATCAGCTAATGCCAGGAAGTGGTAAATGGCGGTCGTTTTGAGGGACTATCTTATGTAATTTTAACGTTCAAAAGTGCTAACTGCTGAGCCTAGTTTGAATAAATGACATTTGATTTGATTGTGACATCTACCAACTCGCACTGGGCCCGCGTGGTAGACTATGATCCAACCCCTCTCGCAGAGAAGCGGCCTGTGTTCTAGCTGTGAGAACATTATAGGCTGATAATGCTGACACTAATGCTCAATTTCTATGAAATCTTCAGTTTCAGTTTTACCAGAAACGCCTCACGCCTGTCACCGTAACCGTTAGGCGACAAAATCATCGATTAAATAGAAGAGGAATTCCTTCCTATTTAAAGCGAGTCATTCGTTTGTTTATCTTCTTTTGTCCGACATTTATACCGACTGACCAAAAAAAATTTGTAAACAACGGCTAATAAATTACGTTTATCGTATAAACATAAGCGTCAATGACCCTAGATTAAGAAATTTTTAAAGTTGTAGATAAACATAACACAATTTATTTATGAACACCAATAATTTTTATATTTTAAATGCAAAAGTAAGTTTGTTTGTTTGTTGCTCTTTCACGGCAAAACGGCTGAACGGATTTGAATGAAATATGGCACACAGATAAACCATGACTAAAAAGACAAACTAGTGAACATATAATTAGATTATATGCCGTAGCAGCCTGGAGGCTGAATTTGTGCCCGGTTCATGACAATAGGCTCGCCCCCTATTACATGGGACGTAACATCACCGGCTAAATTTGGGTGTACTATAGGTACACCTATATCTAACCCTTCTAACAGGCGTGGTGGTATGATATGTTAACTAAGTCATTAGTAGAAAAAAAAAAGACCTATGTGTTAACTACGATATGAAAATAAAATCAGATGATTCGCGGCAATAAAGGAACGACTGCGTATTTTGTCCACACCTATAAAACGTATTCGACCGATATCAAAACGTATTGTATTGCGTAATTTCTGATAACGTGTTGATTAGAAACATTATGTTGCTTCATATCATACCAGACATTGTTGCGTCGTCATCATCATCAGTGCCGGCCATATTCCACCCACTGCCAACTATAAGCGTCCTCTCTTTTGTCCCTATAGCCTATTTGGTGCTTACATACAACCTCCGCGAATCCTTTATAAATAGATGGCACAAATGTGAGACAAACATTAATTTAAATAAAGAACCGCACCTGAAACGTAATTTTAAAAATTGATTCATCGGAACCGGAATCAGATCCGAAATCGAAGTTGGAAGCGGAGCCGGAGGCAGAAGAGAAATTATTTTTAAGGACAATCTTATAAATAATACTAATCATATAAATTAATAGTAGATAATCGGGAAACCCTGCGGGACAAGTATAAACTTGTTTATACGCGTTAACAGTGGCCGCCCATGAGCTTTGACCTCCGATTTAAATGTGTAGGAACCGAAGTCGAAATCGATCGACCGAAGTCGAATCGGAAGTTCCGACTTCTCGGAATCGAATCTCCATAACATTTCTAGTAGGTACCTATTTATTTGTTTGATAACAACGAAGTTATCTACAGCAACAAAAATATAAACAATGCGGAACAGCCATAAGAATATGTTCTCATAATCTGAGTCCCGGGGTGTTTTTCAGTCTGTAATTTTTTAGACGGTAGGTTTTATGGCAAAAACTTGGTAAGTGACCCATTGTCTGGATTATCTAAAGGACCAATCCACACTATCCACACTATCCACACTTAATCCACACTTAATATTACAAATGCGAAAGTAACTCTGTCTGTCGGTCTGTCTGTCTGTCTGTCTGTCTGTCTGTCTGTCTCGCTTTCCTGCTAAAACTACTGAACCGATTTAAATGAAATTTGGTACACAGGTAGTTTAGAGCCTGAAAAAGGACATAGGCTACTTCTTATCCCGGTAGTATGTTCCCGCGGGATAATTTCCGACCTCCACGCGGGCGAAGCCGCTGGCAAAAGCTAGTAACTAATAAAGCTTCCTAGGTGTTATTCAATGTATATTCGTAGCCAGTTAGGATTAATCAAATAAAGCCAAAATCTGTTACAAAAAGGTCATGGTCCCGGGCCTTCGGTACCAAGACTTCAAAAGAAAAGAGCCATTTAGCCAAACAGTGGCCAACAAAGATGCATGTCATCATTTCAACCGAAAGACGTCCACGGCTGAATATAGGCCTCCCCCAAAAGGGGGGTTTTACCGTAATCGCCATGCTTGACAGGTGGGTTGGTGATCGGAGTATAGTGATAAAATGCATAGAGAACGCTATTGCCCATTCTCAAGTAAGTCCCTTAATCACCTTTTACGACACCCACTGAAAGAAATGGCATGAAAAAGCAGCGTAGAATTTGTACACAAAAACTTGAAGTCATATTTATGAACCCTCTAAACTTCCAAAGCCAAATAAACAACAACAAAAAATAATAAACCTTAAAATTATGAGTCGGCGCTTTAAGTGATCTTAGTTCATTGATTTTTCAGCGCCGACTCAAAATTTTAAGGTTTATTATTTTTTGCTTTTCAGTTTTTTCGGCGGTTTAATTTTTTGTTAAAAAGTTTTTATTTTATATTTTTTTGTGGCTTTAATGGACTCATAATACTCGGCAAGGTATACTCTATCCAATAAAAAAAGAATTATCAAAATCGGACTACTCTGTATAAAGTTATGTGTGGTTATACATTACAATCAGTGAGTGAACAATCAATCATCGCCTGTTTTCCGACCCTTAGCGTTCGATTTTGCTGTCCAAATTTATATGGGACCACCTTGGGAGTATAACCTTTCCAATAAAAAAAGAATTATCACAATCGGACAACTATGTAAAAAGTTATGCGTGGTCATACATAAAAAAAAAAAAAAATATACGTGTCGAATTGATAACCTCCTCCGTTTTTTTTCGTCGGTTGAAAAATAGAAAGCTCTACAGATAAGCGTATGAAATTGCACTCTGCATACTCTACATCGCTTTTGTAGTACTACTTGGCACTCTGCCAGTCCACTACTCTTTTGGCTCTACCCTTAATCGTTTCAGGAATTTTCCGGGAAGAAACACGATAAAAACGGTTATTATTGTGTTTCTCTTGCCCTCCGATTCAATTCAAATGTTTGGAAAAGAAAATAAAATATGAAAACTACTAACCATCTCTTCTCCGGAAATTATTTTCATCTCATGTACCGTAGCCATCATGAGCTTATCACCGTCACCACTTCAAATATGGAACACGCGTCACTCTTTTTCGGAGTCCGGACACTGAGTGATAAGAGTCGGCGCCTGATCATGTATTTACGTGAAATTATCAAAAATGGCCGAATCATTCCCCTGTAATCTATTGTACTTCAAATTGTTGATAATTCTTTGATAGAGATTCGCTTTCAAGGTTAAATCCGAAGTTTTGAAATGGCGATTAGCTATATTAGATACGTTTTTCAAAGCCTTCTTATCATCGCAATATTTATCAGCTAATTAGTGGTATGATCAGCTGTTGTTATTTTGGAAACAATAAAATGTTTTAGTAGGTACCTACTTAGATTTGAAGATCTTTATCAGGGTGTTGGTCACCTAATCTGCTCAAGCGCAAGGATATCTACACTCCCCGTGTTTAAAGATATCATGAATCGTCCGATTTATGATATCTCTTAGCACTCAAAACCATAATGAGCAGTGGTCGGAGTAGGTAGATTGATTTTACGTACTCGCATCATAAATAGTCATAGAAATCACAACATGGATAAGCCTTTTTTCCGGGATTTCTTTTTGGTACTTAAGGAATTTAATCAAATATTGTGAAATTAAGGATTTTAAAAACTAGGTACTACATTAGAAATTTATAAAATGCGATAGATAAACATTTAAAATGTTTTTTTTACTGTACAAGGCCGAAAAAAAACAGCAAAAGGGTTAAACGTTTCTTTTTCATATTGATGTATTCTTTATTCCACATTACAACATTTGAAATTAATTTCAAAATCCCGGAATCCCGGAGGCATATACATACTAATATATACGTGCCAGATCATTGATCCCATTTCAATCTACTTATTCCGACCTCTAATAATGAGTCAGGAGGGCTGTCATGCCTAATTCAAAAGTATCACAATCGGCTGCGATTGAAATTGTGATTTCCCAGTCTAAATATGTTAAAGCATCAGAAACTGATCTTCTCGAAGTAATTTGATTTGTTTTATTTTTTTGTTTATACATATTTACATAATTGATATTATTTAATTATACTAGAGAATAGGCCGCAGCGGTTTGTATGCATTTTAACACCATACTGCGATCGCCAACCCGCCTGCAAAGCGTTGGGTTATGGTTTCCATCCTGTCTTCAGGATTGACAACTGCGACTGGTAGGTATAGTAGATTTCCACTTTTAATGGTCATCAGTTAGGTACTAGCAAGTAGGCTGCACAGTCCATATTAGGGATATAACGGAGGTGTGCTAACCGGAACCAAAATCGGAATCAGAGTTTTAAAATATGATTTTGCGTAATCGGGACCGAAATCAGAACCGGAATTGAAGGCGGAGTCGGAGCCGGAGGCAGTAGATAGGTGTAATTAAGGAGATTCTAATATAATGATATAAATTAGCTATTGGGATTCCCCGTGCGACTAGCGAAAACCAGTTCGTACCCACTGGCAGCGGCCGGTCACCGCCGCCGCCGCCGCCGGCCACGCCGCTCATGAGCTTTGATACTCCGATTTAAAAGTATCAGAACCGAAGTCGAAATCGGAAGCGAAATTTAAATCGGAAGTTCTGACTTATCAGCATCGAATCTCCGTAACATCCCTTGTGAGTAGTGAATTTTAGTCGTGGGTACTCAATATTCAAGTCCAGTTGAAAACCAGCGTCAGGCACTAGTTGTCTGGCTTTTTTGCTGCACTGGGCTTTTTTGGCGCAGCCGCGAGGCACACTATAATGCTACTTTCTGACATCGCACCTTACACTTTTTGTACTCTTTCCTGTTGTATACCTATTAGTCTGTGCTAAATGATTTTTTTTTGCTCTTTTCTTCTTCTGTCTCTTCATAGCTGCGTTAAAAACTACTTCCAAAAGTGACACAAATTTAGAAAGTGGAGTCAACGGTCTTCCCTGCATGTCTACACGGGGGTGCCTGGATGGCTAATCTTGCTTACACGACAATACTGACGAGACGACTGCTTCGACGAGGTCTGTTGCTAGGCTAATTAATATTATGAAATGCCTAGCTATCAACGTTTTCAATACCTACCATTTGTCAACCCAAAAGATACCTGTCATGATGTAGATAGTGTACCTTATCGCCGTGACTGTAGGCGTGTTATTATGTGATTGATAGTGTTAAAGATATTACATAAATTATAGCGGGGTTTGTGGCTAGTTATTAAGCCACACGGGTTTATCGATCAGTTTGAGCTAGGCTTGCCGCGGTTTATCATTGGATGGGTTTAATCTTCATACACCAAGACCTTTCCGAGCCATTGGTCCGAGTTGTCATTCGTGATGGAACATTGACAGTCGTTTCGGGAAGTCAGAAGCCCGCAAATCTGATAAACAGTCTTACCAAGGGGTATCGTATTACCCAGTAACTGAGTTGTGGAGGTCAGATAGGCAGTCACTTCATATAATAAAAGATCAATAAACGTATATGAAGAATTTGCAAAAAAAAATCTTATTATGTTCACATAAGTACCATTTTAAGAATTAACCATTCTGCGGACAGCGAACGTAAACAACAGTAGCACTAAGTACCCGCTACAAAAAATCTTCCAGTGCTCATCTTTCGATTTATTTCTGATTCAATCAATCAATCAACTCAGACTATTGCAGTCCACTGCTGGACATAGGCCTCTCCCATGCTGCGCCACAACACCCTGTCCGCGGCCTTCCGCATCCAGTCTGTCCCAGCCACCTTTTTGAGGTCGTCGGTCCATCTAGCTGGCGTCCCACGCTACGCTTGCCGTTTACTAGCTGGCGTCCCACGCTACGCTTGCCGTTTACTAGCTGGCGTCCCACGCTACGCTTGCCGTTTACTAGCTGGCGTCCCACGCTACGCTTGCCGTTTACTAGCTGGCGTCCCACGCTACGCTTGCCGTTTACTAGCTGGCGTCCCACGCTACGCTTGCCGTTTACTAGCTGGCGTCCCACGCTACGCTTGCCGTTTACTTTATTACTTTTTACATTAGGTCATCATTTCAGCTGAATCGTCCATTGTGGAACATAAGCCAAAGGGGGTTTGCCATAATCGCCACGCTTGGTAGGTGAATTGGCGATCGCAATATGGTGATAAAATGTATTGAGAACGCTGCTGCCCATTCTCTAGTAAGTCTCTTAATCGCCTTTTACGAAACCCACAAGAAGAAATGGGACTTTATATAAATAAAGTCGCATACTAACTTACATATTTCGTGAGTCAGCCAGCCATGTCTTCCGTAAAATTAGTATGTTAAAAGTGGACACTATTAATTGACAATTTGATATCCGGATTTTGATTTCGTTGATGAATAATTTAAATGAATGTCATAAAAGAAAAATAAATTACTGTACAAAATGTTTATGCAAATCATAAATCAATGATGCCCCGAAGGCGTGTTGCAAAGATTCAAATAAATCAATAAAAAGTCTTCCTACTTCCTAAGATTTCTAGAAATATTTGTTACACGATGATAATCCAGAATGCCGTCACCCATCGCCAGCCAAAGACAATAAAAAGGAAATGAATGTAATTAACAAATTAATCGCCTTTTGCCCAAATTAAACGTTTGTGACCAATCGCGTTTTACGCTGAATATTTCACGTGGGAATTAACGTGAGCTTTTAAAACAACAACAAAACGTGCCTATTGATAGATGTGTGTAAAGGCTCCCACAGACTGTCACGACACGACAGCACAACACGATTCAAATGTGACCTCTGAGTTTGTTTCGGCCTTTCTTCTCAGAGTAGTCAGTTAGGAAACGCCGAACTCATCTAGTTTAAAAAAATATCATGGACATGTAAAAGTGTTTGTATAAACCTACTTACAGAAATAGTAGTTATTTGTTATACAAGAGTGCAAAGTTGCTTTTTAACCGCGTGCTCAATTTTGATGACCGAGCAAGCGAAGGATTCTAAAATTGAATCACGAGCGCAGCGAGTGATTCAAAAATTAGAATCCTGAGCATTAGCGAGGGAATCAAAAGAGCACGAGGTGAAAAATCTTTGCACTCGAGTGCAACACGTAACTTTTCATCCCACCTCAGCGAGGAAATGACTAAATGCAAAAAAAGCATTTACAATCACAAGATACTTTTATTTCAGTTTAGGTATTAATATTTATTAGGTACTACATTATGATAGGTAAGTATTACAGAATTATCTTTAAATTATTTCAAATAATACTTAGGTATAATTAAGAAAAATTTAAAGTAAAGTTGCTACAGCTGCCTAAGTAGAGTGTAATATTTTTGTTAGTGACGTGAAAAGAAAGTGGGGCGCGCAAAGTAAATTAAAAAAAAGTACACCAATAAGGTTCCGTCTGTCTGAGTCTGAGTTTTTAACAAATTAGAAAAAGGTTGTATGATAAATTCGGCACCATGGAGGTAGAAGTAAATAGGTTTAATGATGTTTTGAATTTACAAACTTAGTGCACACGATGTTCTAAAATCAATTTACTTTATCCTCTAGAGAATAAAAACGGCTTTTCCACTCAGATATTGAAGATTAAAAATACTCTTTTCGTACCACTTGCTCAAAAAAGTGACATTCTATGCCACAGAAAGGTAACATAACAATAGTCATTTCTAATCTGTTAAAAACAGGGAAAGAAAATTGTACTGAATTTCATTCATCCTCTAGGGGGAGAATGTGATTTAAATTTGGAATACTTACCGTATACTGAACTACATCTGTGTTTACACCATTGAGTTTGTATATAAAGCATTATACATCTTTTTGAAAGAGGAATACGCATTTGTATGCAGTTATGATTATTAAATAAAATTACGAAAACTGACGAGGCCGTATGAGTTTGACGCCCTTGCTTTTCCGACAAAAAAAATATTAGTCTAGGAATTTGCCGCGTTTTTGTTTTCTTCAAATACATAAATGTTAAGTTTATTTTACTTTTAATTGTCATTTATTTTTAATAAATGCTTATCTCATATTATTTTTGTGTTATTTTTTTCGCAAATGGTACGAAAAGTAGAGTATTTTCCTCGGTGATAAAGCTGTCTTAGTCTTGGGTGAACTTAAATCCCTCGCTACACTCAGGACTCGTCTTAAATCCCTCACTTCGCTCGTGATTTAAGTTTTTAACACCCTCGCTACGCTCGGGAGTAAACCTCGAGTCCTTCGTTACGCTCGCGATTTAAATCGTCACCCGCGACAGAAGACACTGCTTTATCCCCTTGGTTAATAATCTACTATTCCGAGATGGTGGGATGAAAAATCATTTATCATTTAAATAGAACAATTTCTATGAAAACTTCATAGAAATACAATTATTTAAAATTGTATCTGAAAAGCTACTCTAGTAGACCAATGTCTACTAGAGTAGCTTTTCAGATACAATTTTCCCATCTCTAATACCTACTTATTATCTTTAGGTAACTAGTCTTCTAGAGCGTTCAAGAGCTTTTTATAATTTAATTCACTCCTTATGACTTATTGGTAAATAGTGAATGCTGCAATGCTTTAAGAGCGGCCAACCCGTCACAATTATCATACAAACGTTCACACGTGATTATGGTGGGCGTTACAACAAATTTTCTTCCAGATATTTTGAACACACAGGTATCTTAGGTTTCTATTTATTACAAAAAAAAAAAAAAAAATTGTCAACCATATTCTTGCATACATTTTATCTGAACTTTGCCGCTCATAATAAAAAAGAAGTAAAGAAAACATCGTTAAAAAAATCTCGCATATAATGGAGAATTCAAGTGCCAGTCAATTTTTCTTAAAACTTTTAAAACTTTTTCGAAAATACTTATTTACAGGAGCAATTTTTAGGGTTCCGTTGCCAAATGGCAAAAAACGGAACCCTTATAGATTCGTCATGTCTGTCTGTCTGTCTGTCGGTCTGTCTGTCTGTCTGTCTGTCTGTCTGTCCGTGTATGTCACAGCCACTTTTCTCCGAAACTATAAGAGATATGTTGTTGAAACTTGGTAAGTAGATGTATTCTGTATACCGCATTAAGATTTTTACACAACAATAGAAAAAAAAACAATAAATTTTGGGGTTCCCCATACATAGAACTGAAACTCAAAAAAATTTTTTTCATCAAACCCATATGTGTAGGGTATCTATGAATAGGTCTTCAAAAATGGTATTGAGGTTTCTAACATCATTTCTTTCTAAACTGAATAGTTTGCGCGAGAGACACTTCCAAAGTGGTAAAATGTGTGTCCCCCCCCCCCGTAACTTCTAAAGTAAGAGAATGATAAAACTAAAAAAAATATATGATGTACATAACCATGTAAACTTCCAACGAAAATTGGTTTGAACGAAATCCAGTAAGTAGTTTTTTTTAATACGTCATAAATCGTAAATCGCAATTTACCTTCCATTCAATCAACTCAAATATAAAAAAAAAACATTTAATTTCATAAACATAAACCTTACGCATAAACCGAGGATACCTACAGGTTTGTACGGAACCCTCGGTGTGCGAGTCCGACTCGCACTTGGCCGGTTTTTTTCAATTCCGACGAGCTAATTTACGTTCGATGTTATCGCATTCTCACTCGCTTGCTTTGCGTTGAATGGACGAAAACAACATGCTTTTCAATCATGTTCGCGTTGATAGACAGGCCGATAGGGCCCTCTTAAGCCGAAATACTCATTACCTAAAAGTATTAATTGAGTTCTGCTGGGCCTGATGGAGCTGGGATTTTGAAAATATCTAACTAATATCACTTTGGAGTGCTCCTCAGTGATAGCGGCTCTATTCAGACTCTAAAAGAATAGGTACAAAGGTTCGAAATTGTATGTCTAACGAACGAATTGCTTACGAAATTATAAGTGGATATTTTAGGAATATTACATAAGGCGCGCTTAGATGGAAAATTACTGGAGTATCAAACATTTCAGGCACATTTTTATTTTTCATGCCTAATTTCGCTCTGTGTAAACGTGGATTACGTTTAGCTAAGAAATTAAATTCCTATTTCTTCCCGTGGGTGTCGTAAAAGGAGACTCAGGGACTTACTAAAGATTGGGCAACAGCGTTCTCTATGCATTTTACCAAAATTCTGCGATCGCCAGTCAGCCTGCCAAGAGTGGCGATTATACTTAGCTAACCCCCCCAATTTTAGGGAGGCCTATTTCCATCATATGTGGACGTCTTTCGGTAGAAATTAAAACAAAATTAAATCATTTATAAAGATCTAGTCAATATTAGAACAAAAAGTAAATTAAAAGTAGGTGCGTTTTTGCCTTTTATTCAGAAAGCCCATGTGTTGGGTAAAACTTGAATATATAATCTTAAAATACCAATTAATACGTCAATAAACAAAGAAATAGAACATTTTTAATTTCCATAAATAAATATGAGAAATAGTTCAAAATATTTTTATTTTTATTACATAAACAAGTTGATTCAACCAAATTGTAACAAAGACGTCCTTGGGTCCACTTCTGCCACATAATTAATCATAAATAAACAATTTAATGATCTTTAAATTTGATTAAATTTATTAAGAAGTCTAGACAATTCTGTTATAGTATGCAGCTACCTGCATACTAAAACGGTAAGTATATTTATACACCTACCACAATAAAACTGTAAATATAATAAACTTGTTCCCTATTCATAGAATAATAATTTTAGAATGCGTATTTCGAAATAAAATAGCGATTCTAAATGCTATTTTCGTGTGTAAATAAAATTTGCATTCCAATTTGCACCAGGAAATGTAAAATTTTCTTTACGTATTTAGGCAGGTCTAAGTACTTCCTATAAAAATTGGAAAATGCCTCAAGCAAAATATACGCCTAAAGGCTTCTTCAGACAGGCGTGGTACAACAGCGCGACGTGACACTTGTACCTATAACAATTTCTATGGACTTTTTATGGAAATTGTTCTACGAGTCGCGTCGCGCCTGTTTGTGGAAGCCTTAAAGAGATTCCTTAGAAAGTTTCGAAGGCAACTTAGTAGTTATGGTTAATTCAATCTTCAGAATACCAAAACTAAAACATAATTCCAAAGTCCAATTTCATAGTTGAACAGCAAAACATGCAGAAAACCAAGTGGAACAAACAACTGCTTCTAACTATAAGTAGAGCTCGACGAAAGGTAGTTTCTGTAGGTAAACCCAGTATTCCTATTTTCACTTGCCATGTCAATAACACTATCCTTAGGTAAAAGAGCTATGTATGATTTTCAACGGTCGGCTCCGGGCCTACTCTCCAAGTCCATCAACGAAGATACTCACAGTTGAATTTAATTCCAAACTTTGGTGTTTAAATAGCCTGCCTGAATGGGGCTATCAAATGAAAAAGCATTTTTCAAATCTAACTGGATATTTCAGTGATTAGCGTGTTCAAACAAGCAAACACACTCTTCAGCTTTACAGTATTAGTATACATAGATATTGATAAACCAATACAGACACTTTTGAACTGTCAAGGGTCGGTTAGTCCGACCCCGTCCATTCAAAGCGTAATAGGTGCCTATGGACAGGAACTGGCAAGAAACTCCACGGACACTCAATCAAAGGATTGTTACAAAAAAAAAAAAAAACTGGCCAAATGCGAGTCGAACTCGCGCACTGAGGGTTCCATACAAACCTGTAGGTATTCTCGGTTTATGCATAAGGATTATGTTTATGAAATATTTTTTTTTATATATTTGAGTTGATTGAATGAAAGATAAATTGCGGTTTACGATTTATGACGTATTAAAAAAAACTACTTACTACATCTCGTTAAAACCAATTTTTGATGGAAGTTTACATGGTTATGTACATCATATATTTTTTTTAGTTTTATCATTCTCTTATTTTAGAAGTTACGGGGGGGAGGGTGGGACACACATTTTACCACTTTGGAAGTGGCTCTCGCGCAAACTATTCAGTTTAGAAAAAAATGATATTAGAAACCTCAATACCATTTTTGAAGACCTATTCATAGATACCCCACACGTATGGGTTTGAAGAAAAAACATTTTTTGAGTTCCACTTCTAAGTATGGGGAACCTCGAAATTTATTGTTTTATTTCTATTTTAGTGTGAAAATCTTAATGCGGTTCACAGAATACATCTACTTACCAAGTTTCAACAGCATAGCTCTTATAGTTTCGGAAAAAGTGGCTGTGACATACGGACGGACAGACAGACAGGCAGACAGACATGACGAATCTATAAGGCTTCCGTTTTTTGCGATTTGGCAACGGAACCCTAATAATTGGCTGTGTCATTCATCTTGCAATTATACATGTGAGAACGATGAAAAAGACATGCACATTAATCGCGTCCGCAATATACGGACCCTCTTAATCTGAAACACTTAATGTTTGTTTATTAAAAGATTTCTGCTTGGCATGGTGAAGCTGGAATTTTGAACAAATCTAATATAACTTTGGAGTGCTCCACAGAGATCAAGGCACTACTCAGACTCAAAAAGATTAGGTATGATGGAGCAAAATTGGTTGTCTAACGAACTAATTTCATACGAAATTATATTATGTAGATATTTTTAGGAAATTTACACAAGGTGCTCTTAGACAGAAAATTTTACAGAAAAGTGTACACTTTCATGTACAGACGCTAGCACTTAAAGCTACTACAAGCTGTCAAATGTCTTTAAAAGATTTTCAACTTTATCGCCAAAGTATTAAGTTCAAGATTGATTGGGAAAATTTTACAGTTTCGGGCGTCTGTACAGGAACTGGCGAGAAACTCCACGGAGATTCTTTAAATCAAAATAGTGATACAAAAAAAATTGGCTACATCATTCATCTTGCAATTATACACGTGAGAACGATGAAAAAGACGTGCACAATAAATGCGTCCGAAATAACAACAAAAAATATATTCAGAAATTAAAATAAGTCTTGACAGCTAAGAGATGACCAGTGCCTACTGACAGCGCCCGTTCACGAACATGACGTATGGCTAATGGACTAAGTTGGAAGGTTGGAACACAACGTTGGCTAATGCAGATTTGGGCGTGCCGCACTATATTGCAAAAGTTCTCCTACGTCTCTTTCGTACTTTTTTTTCAACCGACGAAAAAATACGGAGGAGGTTCTCAATTCGACGCGTATTTTTTTTTTTTTTATGTATGACCACGCATAACTTTTTACATAATGGTCCGATTGTGACAATTCTTGTTTTATTGGAAAGGGTATACTCCCAAGGTGGTCCCATATAAATTTGGAAAACAAAATCGAACCTTAAGGGTCGGAAAACAGGGGATGATTGATTGTTAACTCACTGATTGTACCTAATGTATAACCACGCATAACTTTATACAGAGTAGTCCGATTTTGATAATTCTTTTTTTTGTTGGATAGGGTATACCTTGCCAAGTATTATTGGTACATTAAAGTCACAAAAAAAAAACTTTTTAACAAAAAATTAAACCGCCGAAAAAACTGAAAAGCATAAAATAATAAACCTTAAAATTTTGAGTCAGCGCTGAAAAATCAATGAACAAAGATCACTCAAAGCGCCGACTCATAATTTTAAGGTTTATTATTTTATGCTTTTCAGTTTTTTTCGGCGGTTTAATTTTTTGTTAAAAAGTTTTTATTGGGTGGATAATCATCACATGTCGTCTATGAAATCATTTTTTTAGGCGGGTAATCAATAATGATATCAGGCGTGCCCAGTACTGGGTTACGACAATCGTATTCGCCATGACGCCATGAGATCCCGCCGGAGCTCTGTCCACCGTGCCGAGATTTTTCGCCGCAGCGGAGTTTCGCCCCGGCGCGGCGGCGGCGTTTTGCCTCCCCGCGCGCCAATCCCACATATACGCGAGGACTTCTCCAGAACCCTTGGCGGCAATCCGGCAAGGAGGGTCGCCGCCTCATCATCCCTGTGCTGTATGGGAGACGTCATTTGATGATTTGTCATCCACTAAAAAAAAGCAGTAGTGCTTGCGACCCACTAGACCCACGATATGAAAATTATGTCACATATAATTGTCACGGTCTTTGTGTTCATTATAATCAATTAAAAACACGGTCGTATGTCGGTAAAATACAAAGGTTTACCAATAATAATTTAAAAACCATTATTACAGTATAAACATGACATTTTATTAATTGGTGTAGTTTTATTAATACTTATCCGATTTACCCACTGGTTATTGATAATATAACCGTGAACCAGTTAATTTTAAATTAACATGCATAGCATAATTTTTAAATTAGCTTTTTAAATATTTACCTTTAAAAAAAAATATTTAACCTTTATCTAACCTTTTAAAAAAAAAACTTGTATGAGCTTGCTTACTCCTTTTTACTCTCAGCAAAATTAAAAACTTTTTAACAAAAAATGAAACCGCCGAAAAACTGAAAAGCATAAAATAATAAACCTTAAAATTATGAGTCGGCGCTTTGAGTGATCCTTGTTCATTGATTTTTCAGCGCCGACTCAAAATTTTAAGGTTTATTATTTTATGCTTTTCAGTTTTTCGGCGGTTTCATTTTTTGTTAAAAAGTTTTTATTTTATATTTTTTTGTGGCTTTAATGTACTAATAATACTTGGCAAGGTATACCCTATCCAACACAAAAAGAATGATCAAAATCGGACTACTCTGTATAAAGTTATGCGTGTTTATACATTACAATCAGTGAGTGAACAATCAATCATCCCCTGTTTTCCGACCCTTAGGGTTCCATTTTGTTTTCCAAATTTATATGGGACCACCTTGGGAGTATACCCTTCCCAATAGAAGAAGAATTGTCACAATCGGACCACTATGTAAAAAGTTATGCGTGGTCATACATAAAAAAAAAAAAAAAAATATACGCGTCGAATTGATAACCTCCTCCGTTTTTTTTCGTCGGTTGAAAATAAGTATTATAAATACGTATCTACTAAAGAGTAAAAAAGTTCGTATGATTTAAAGATTCTCTAAAATCATTTGGTTTAAAAATTCCGATCATTTTGTGTTGAAAACTGTATGTATGCATCTATACCCAAGTAATAACTTAAATTTTGAAATGCGCGATTATTTTCCCGTACTAGAGGTCATTGAGTTCATTGGCCCACTAATTAACTGTAAAACTAAATATTTCTAATTCTATGTGCTATTATTGATCGAAGTTCTATGGTGAACTGAAAACGAACTCCATACAATAAGTGGGTCACATACTTTTCCACTTACCACGTTAGTAACTAAAGGGTGATTATTTTTTCAATCAGAATAAATATCATGGATTGTACTCAATATATATTTGTATTACTTAAAATAAAAGAAGTTTCTACCTAGACTTAGATCATTATCAAAATCCAAAGTTATTTATTCAAACTAGGCTGAGAATCAGCGATTCAGCGCCTTTTGAACGTCAAAATTACATAAACAGTCTCCCAAAATGCCCGCCCAACCACACTTACTGTAGAGCAATAAACTCCCCAGCAGCAAAACTGTCTCCTGCCAGGGTCGCGAGATGAACTGAAGGAACACGGGTGGGTTTTAGTCATTAAAAGT
Source organism: Aporophyla lueneburgensis (assembly GCA_932294355.1). Lineage (NCBI taxonomy): Eukaryota > Metazoa > Arthropoda > Insecta > Lepidoptera > Noctuidae > Aporophyla > Aporophyla lueneburgensis. The sequence continues at coordinate 29,322,257 of OW028737.1, read as the reverse complement.
CTGACACGCCCTCCCGCTCCACCCAAGAGCGGGAGACGTCATTTGATGATTTCTCAACAAAAAAAAAACACACACAGCTGTCTATTCAATTCACTACTCGGGCCCAGTACGGTTTGGCAGATCTATGTCACATGTCTTTAAATTAGTTCTAGGACTCCTTAGTTGGTTTCCTTACGATGTTTTCCTCGACTGTTTTGAGAGCAGTGGTGATGAAATTATTTACACAAAGTGCCTGCTTGCATTCGAACCCTGCCCCCCTAGCCAAGTCACAACCGTTTCGTGTCGAACTCCGTTCTCCAATCGGTAACGCCTCGGTGTCAGCAATTGTAGAAAACGATAAGTTGGTAGCCATGTTGACGCGCCTGAGTCGGCCGCTCGTTCTACAATGTCTTTAGAAAAACGACACATTATAATAAAGGATTTAGCGTTGAACATTGTAGAAACGATAAAACATCATTCTGTCATTTTGAACGATGTGAATTTTTCTACGAATTTTCTATTCGTTTGTTATAACCACGTGACTTAACGTTAAGCGACTAGCGTTAACGATTACAGATTATCAACTTGGCTAGGGGTGCTGGACTTATAACACGTAAGTCACGACCGTTACCATTGAGCCACCACTGCTCAAAGTAATTATTATTACGAAAAACAAGTTATAATTGTGGCTGCTTGGGCTTGACTATACTGAAACGGAACTCCTTATATCCTTCAACTGTTGAAGTATTCATCTTCACATCCACTTGCTCATCTCTTCCAAACAGTCACATCATACATACACTTATCACATACACACACTCTTCACATACACACACTCTTCACACACACAGACTCTTCACATACACACACTCTTTACATGCACACACTCTTCACATACACGGAACTTTCACATCCACACTAACATCACATGCACATATCATTTTGGTTACCTTTTAGTTTGTAGTTTTAGTGAAACTTACTAAACCGTTGCTTTTGTTTACCAAAATTCATATTATGTCGAAAGAGACTGGATCCTGCGACACAGGGTATCCTAGTGCGGGATCCAGTGTCACATCTAAATACTGTAAAACGTTTATGAAGCAATAAATATATTACTATTACTAATTAAAGACCATTGCAACAGAGGAAAAGCTCATTTTCCCAAAAACTACATTAATTTACACAAAACCTTGGCTATCGGAACTGTTTGTGAATTCAGCTGGCATTTACCCTACTTTAGAGTGCTTCACAAAATATGCTAAAAGCAGCTATATCTGTTGACCTTTGACGTTCAGTTTATCACGGTCGTTAATCTCTTTCCGCACTGAGAGACATTGCCTAAAGAAGTTTATGTAAATTAAGTTTATCTGACAAATAACTGCATTGTACGCCTCAGCCTGACTTTACGAATGCCCTGTTGGGGTGCCCTGGCTTAGTGACTGCGGCCAATTTGAAACACCGATAAATCAGGGATGATTTACAATTTCGCAAGTGATAAAATTGGAAAGATTGTGAACCTTGGTAACTACATGTTCGTTTACAATATGACGGTTTATAAACTATGGGTTACTAATAAATATGAAGAGCTAGCTATGCCCACGGCTTCGCCCTCGTGAAAATTATCCCTCTTAATATCTAATCATTTGATCTGACATCGACTGAATGCCGACTAGGGCATGAATCTCGGAATCTCGGAATATCGTAATATCGGAATCTCGGAACGTAAGTTCCGGTATTACAATTCCGATACTGAGTGATCCAATATCGATATCAGACAAACTTTTCTATTTGAGTTTTAAATTAAACGTATATTTTAGGTCTATGTTTAGCACCGTATTCTTGTTGTCAGCTTGCTAAGCATGCGATACAAGAGCTATAATAGTATTGTTTGTCTCGCTCACTTTTAACCTGCGCCTGTACTTCTCGCTTATTCGCACAAACGAACAAAATATACTGTCAGTCAGTTGCGCTCGTAAACCGTGTAAGTTCCTGCCGGGGCCGCGGGGTCGCGTGATTGTTCGAAATGGATACCGTGACCCTGGCACAATGGGCAACTGATGGAACACGGGTGGGTTTTAGTCAGTAAAAGTCTGACATGCTCCAACGTCGCTATAAAAGATGTAAGTAATTTTTTTATTTAATTCTTGTGTTCCAGTTCAGTATAAATTTCTGTGTTTAAATGGTTTTATAATTGTACTACCTCAAAATTAAATAAATAACGCCAAACATGATTATTTCGTTCGTAGATATTTAGGATGTTAGTTTGTTTTATTAGATACATAGTGAAAAGATGATTTCTCCATTCTCTTTTGTGAAATAAAATTGTAAATGAAAGTTACAATTTATTTAATAAGGCAGAACATTAATGTAGAGAGTCATAGAACCTACTTGTAGCAGGTAATATTTAATATTACCTGCTAAAGGTAGGTTTGCTTGTCCGTTCCAGGCCCAGGTACCTAGGTTAGTCAAAGCTTACGTACAGTTATATATTTATATAATACTAGTTTTTGCCCGCGGCTTCGCCCGCGTGGATGTCGGAAATTAACGAAGGTATTTTTTCTAAAATAAAAGATTTTTTCTAAAATAAAAGTAGCCTAAATTACTTCTTGTTACATCAGCTATCTGCCAGTAAAAGTCCCGTCAAAGTCGGTCCAGCCATTTCAGAGATTAGCCGGAACAAACACACAGACAAAAATTGTAAAAAAAATTGTTTTGGTATATGTACCGTGTATGCAATCACAGTATCATTTCCTACAGAATGAACACATTGCGAATTTTTATGTCCCTATTTTTATTTTCTTCCGCATCCTTAGACACTTAGTAAAAAGTGGTTATCTTAATATTACAAACAGACACTCCAATTTTATTTATATGTATAGATAAAAAAAAAAATTTTCTTTGCAGGGCTTCATCAGAAAGACACATATTCAGAATTTCTCAACAAACGCTCATCAAATGTATGGGATCATTTTCATCGATCGGGTGACGGCCAAACCGCTAAGTGCTAGATATGTTTAAAAAAACTAAAAACAACGTGGGTCTACTACGGGCTTGCACGCACATTTACGAACTGTGCACTCAAACATTACTGCAGTTGGACCCTCTTCATCGGAGAATACTCCAAGCACATCAACATCAAAGAGCAGACAACAAAACTAAAGAAACGAAAACTAATGACTGAGTACTTTAGGTCTTCAGAATAAGGGGACGCAAAAAATTTAAGAATACGGTTTAAAAATGGTTTTTATTGTGTTCCATTCAACCTCATACCGAATTTGCAATTAAAATATGCAATTTCTAATGAAATTACCAAATTCCGATGTTAATATCGGAATTCCGATATTGAGATCTAATATCGGAAATCAGTATCGGAATTGAAAACCTTCCGATATTACATGCCCTAATGCCGACCCCAACATACTAGTGTGTAGTAGTTTTATGAAATCAATCAAAAATAAAAAAGTATCTTGAAAATAATCAAAAATTATCAAAACAAATGTGATGTGTGTTTGCCTTACCTGTTACTCAATCACGTATTTAAGTAGATTAGGTTAAATGATTTGCACCGAAGGCGACGACGCGGCGACGGTAGCAGGTATCACCTTATCAGAGATGTTATGTCTGATTGCAATTGTACACATGCATACCTTAAGCCGACGTTCACATGAGCATAATAAAATTGCGACGGGGTTTTTTCGTACACTATACATATCTTCAACGCACTACTTAGCGCCACTGTTGAAAATCGTACAGTAAAACACACTTCGATTTTCGAATGCAATCTGTTGGATTCTCAATGTTCGGTTTAACACCGAGAGTTCAAAATCCAGTAAGCGGAAATTATTACGTCCGTATGGATCTCGACTAAGTCGAGAGACAGACGCTGTTAAGTCGCGGCGAGATTTTTCAATGCACTAGATCTTCAACTCAGGGCTAACCGGAAAGTATTGAAAATCGAATGTCCCAGCGCGTCCAAAATACACACTGTTCAAACAACTGTCGTGCCGGCGCTTAGGGCCTTATCACACTAGCGGTACAAGAGCGTCTTCAAAGTGGAGCGAGTGCGCAGCGATTACGTCGCGGACGCGCATTGAATTCGCCACGCATGCGCCTCGAATACGTTGCGGACGCGCAACGAAATCGCCGCGGATAGAACCGTTACTGTATGTATTCAACGTCATAAACTCGCCGCGAACAGGTGTTGAAAACGTTGCGAAATCGCCACGCGCCCGCGGCGTGGCGGCGTCTTCGCTGTGCAGCCGCGACGTGATCGCGACGTATTACCTGTGCGCTAGCTCTGCTCTGAAGACGCTCGTAAACCGCTAGTGTGATAAGGGCCTTAGCAGTGCATTAAAGATCCAGTGCGCGAAAAAATCCCGCCGCGATTTTATTACGCCCCTGTGTATATCGACTTATATCTGATAGTACTTTTATCGAATACGTTGCAATTTGGTAAGTATGCCTACTTTATTGTAATGTTTATTTTGTAATCGTTTCCACAAGGGAACCGATAAGCGTTGCTAAGGTATTCATTCGTAAATAGTGAGTCAGGGAGTACTTGTTGTCGCGTGCGTGGGGGCGTTATACAGGGGGTTCCGTTGAGTTGGTCACGTAATTCATTATGGAGAACTGGATCTACTTATCAAACATGAATTCTGTTTTGTGTTTGACTTAGAACGGCCTCATTGGTCTCGTAGCCGCAAGCGCTACTGCTGTGCATAAGGTCCTGGGTTAGAACCAGTCGGGCAGTGAAATTGGGTTTTTCTTTCTAGAATCTCTCAGTACCATTCCAGAGTCTGGATTTGTGCCCAACTGATGGTAGGCTCGCCCCATATTAATTGCAACTTAAGCATAACTGGGAAATATAGGTGTGAGGTAATGTTGAGAAAATAAGTAAGAGTGTCCGTGGTATTGAATTTCTTCAATTTCACTTTGTAGAAGGTTGCAATAATCACCCTATAATGTTCTCACTGATGGGAAACAGGCCGCCTTTTTGTGAGAGAGAGTGAGCCATGAACCACCACGCGGTAAGTGTGAGTGAGTACCTTGCATTGCAGTACGTCTGTTAGTAGGTGTTTTGAACACAGGTATGTTATTATCGAAAGGTACGCACGACCACAAATCAAGCTAGGTACAATATTTCCAGTATAAGCTGATTTCCCATTGTACGAAAAATGAATACAATGCGAGCTCAGCTAAAACTGGAAATGTGTAGGTTGATGTGTAGCCCTGTGTACAGGGAGTTTCAATTCAATTGATTCATTGAAACATCACTTGAATTGGAACTCCCTGTACCTTCCTAAGTAGTGAATTTGGAAAATCATTCAAATGAAGAAATGAGGTAAGCTGAACGCTTACCTCATTTCTTGATTTGAATGACAAAAAATAATGAATGTGATCAAGGAAATTTTGTTTTTGATTGATTGATAAGTGCCGGGTTTTTACTTGAATCAACTTCGTACAATCTCATAATCGTTATCTTCAGGTAAATTCAATATTACTCACTGGTTGATAATGAAATACTGGTATACTCTCACTGTATCCAATTATACTGGAAGCCGACTCCAACACAGTAGGCTTGGTAGATGGCGAAATCATAAATTATGAATTTAATTGTAAGTACAAAATTCGTGGTTAAAAACCCTTTTTAAATGTGCTTAAAACCACGACAAGTAAGTGTTTGTTGTATGTTAAGATTGTTGTGTTAAAACTTTCATGTTATCTTAGTTATGTCTTACTCAAGTTCAAGAACGGGCGCCGTCTGTTGAGACTGGTTATCTCCTAACTTCTAGGGCTTATTTTTTCCGCCACTTCTTCTTCCCAGCTAAAGCACTAGGAAGTGTCGAAGGGCGGGCGTTTTGGGGGGACTGTCTTGTGTAACTTTGACGTTCAAAAAGTGCTGGCTCTCAGCCTAGTTTGAATAAATGACTTTTGATTTTGATTTTTTAACCTTATTCTTGTATATGTAACCGGGTACGCCCTTAATACCTGGGAGCTTTTATTTAGGTTTTAAGTTCTGTTTACGTTTTTGTTTTACTATTTATATCAACTTGAGTTTAGTTTTCAATGTTTTGTTGGTATATTGACGTGTGATATGTGTCATTTGGTAAATAATTTATATTTTGTTTTCGTAATATTAAATACTTACATAATACTTATTCTATAGAATCAAGTTCTTCTTATTTAACAGACAGCTGTGCTGCTGGGGGGTTCGTGGCGCCACTTCTTCCCAGTTAAAGCACTAGGAAGTGGTGAAGGGCGGGCGTTTTGGGGGACATTTGACAAATGGAATATTAAGTTAAAAGACTAATTGAAATATTTCACCATTTGTATCAATATATTTAATTTATGTAAAGACATAAATAGGTACCCATATCATATTTTTTAGCATAAGATCGAGTGAAAAAATCTTGATATGCGAGTTTATAAAATATATACTCAAAAAATATGTTGCAAGTAAGTATCAATAAAAAAAATCTCATTAGGGTTTTACTCAGCTACAGTATATTTGTGGAATTTTATTTTATTTTATACATTTTTTCACATCAAGTTCCTAATATCAGTGTTACTCTGGCTCGTGTACCTACTAGGAGTTCCTGTATCACAAGAGCCAAATATTTAAAGTTTGTATATACTTTTATTTTAATTGCCCTTGATATATTCTAATTCAGGGAGAGGGTGTGGTCTAGACCACTTCGTGTGAAGCCTCAGCGCTTATTCAAAAGATCATTTTAAACCAATATTACCCAAATTAACGTCTTTTTAGTTAATAATAACCTATTATTATTAACCAAAAAGAGGGTTTAAAACCAAATGGTTTAAAACATTTTAAATCCATGTTGCATTTATAATTATGACAGCTCGTCATACCCACTGCTGAACATTTATAAGTTAAAGTTCGCGAGTTTATTCGTCTAATAGATAATAATAATAACTTTATTCACAAAAAAATACAGAACACATAATGGACAATACAATTCGTTACAAGTTGCAAAATCTGTACAAAATATATATAACCCTGTCACCTAAACTAGGATAGCTTGTATTTTAGGAGACAGTGTTCGGCCAATTGATTGTTTAAAAATGATTTATTACAACAAGTGAACGGTGTAGATGTTATGAAGTGTCTGTGACTTTGTTATGTATAGTGAAATGAAAATTAAATGAGATTAAATTTAATGTCGTGTTACATACACGTTTGTGTTTATGATTGGAGAGTGTAAGTGCCTAATTGTGTGCGTTTTTTATGTAAAAGCTGTAAGACTACTACTGTCCTCTGTGCTGGATTACTAGGTGATGTATGTGAGTAAAGACTCCGTGTAAGCGTAGTCCTTTTGTAATAGCCACTCAGTTACTACGGATTTAACTTTATAAGTGTTAAAGTTTAAAATATTTAACAGCGAATGAATTTTTTGGTATATGTGTGTACCTAATATGTAAAATTGGCGTTGTGCAAAGGTGGTTTTGTGTTGGGTTCTCGGGAGGAGATTTACTCGCTTGTTTGGGTTTGGCGGAGGAAGACCAACATGTGTTCTAAGAATCGTTCTTAGCACAAAGAGTTGCCGTACTGTAAGAACTTTGCAGTCAGAGTACAGTTGCGTGGTTGGATACCTGTACGGTTTTTTAGATAGTACTTTGAGTACGGCCCTTTGCGCTCTTTCCACTCTCAGAACACTGGTTTTAGTTGCACCGCCCCATGCGTTTATGCAATACCCAAGAACTGACTGACAAAGAGCATGATACACCATCCTCAGTGTATCAGGACTAGCAGAGTCTCTAAGGGACTTAAAGATGTGTATAAGTCGCAAGATAAGTAGGCAGTTACAACGGTAATGTTACCTCATTGTTTGTCTTATTTGTTTTTAGTAAATTCATTTATCTATGTAAGTATTTTTATTTGTATGTATATAAGAATGTAAGATTTGTATGTATATTTTAAGAGGTACATCTGTAGGTGGTAAAGAAGCTACAGCAACGAAAATATTTTTTTTCTAATTATGTATTTTTTTCAAAATTTAATATTTATAAATTATTTGACGCACATAAGAAATACTGGCTCCTTCGTATTTTTTACGGCCCGAGACACCGCGGCCATGCTCGTGCCGTCTGGTCACCGCCCTCGCAGCGTCAGGTGGGCCATTCGTAGAATTTGGAGTAAAGGTTTTGTGCAAAACGTCTCAAGCAGTTTTAAAATTATAATAATTACGAAAATTCAAAAACGCTTAGATAAAAAAAAATCTTTTCATCCCCCCATCTCGGAAAGAGTATTTTTGCCCTTCGATATCTGAGTGCAAAAGCCGTTTTTATCCGCTAGGGGATAAAGTAAATTGAATTTAGAACATCGTGTGCACTAAGTTTGTAAATTCAAAACATCATTAAACCTATTTACTTCTACCTCCATGGTGCCGAATTTATCATACAACCTTTTTGTAATTTGTTAAAAACTCAGACTCGGAACCTTATTGGTGTACTTTTTTAATTCACTTTGCGCGCCCCATTTTCTTTTCACGTCACTAACAAAAATATTACACTCTACTTAGGCAGCTGTAGCAACTTTACTTTAAATTTTTCTTAATTATACCTAAGTATTATTTGAAATAATTTAAAGATAATTCTGTAATACTTACCTATCATAATGTAGTACCTAATAAATATTAATACCTAAACTGAAATAAAAGTATCTTGTGATTGTAAATGCTTTTTTTGCATTTAGTCATTTCCTCGCTGAGGTGGGATGCAGCTGTAGCAACTTTACTTTAAATTTTTCTTAATTATACCTAAGTATTATTTGAAATAATTTAAAGATAATTCTGTAATACTTACCTATCATAATGTAGTACCTAATAAATATTAATACCTAAACTGAAATAAAAGTATCTTGTGATTGTAAATGCTTTTTTTGCATTTAGTCATTTCCTCGCTGAGGTGGGATGAAAAGTTACGTGTTGCACTCGAGTGCAAAGATTTTTCACCTCGTGCTCTTTTGATTCCCTCGCTAATGCTCAGGGTTCTAATTTTTGAATCACTCGCTGCGCTCGTGATTCAATTTTAGAATCCTTCGCTTGCTCGGTCATCAAAATTGAGCACGCGGTTAAAAAGCAACTTTGCACTCTTGTATAACAAATAACTATTTTGCTTCTATAGCTTCTTTACCACCTGCAGGTGTACCTCTTAAAATATTTCGTGTATGAATAGATACACCTTATAAAATATTCATAATTTAAATAGGTTTAATGCGTTTATATTTAATAATATTTATAGATATTTATTCCTATATTACACCTACCTACCACTATTTGTCTCTGCATCTCCCAAAGGTTGACTGATAAAAAATGCCTTTGACATTAAGCCCGTTTCTCGACATTTGTGTGCTTAAAGTATTAAATAAATAAATGAAGCCTTCCATATTATTGAGACAGCATTAAGACAACTTGTACCTATACGAGCACGCCTTTCATAAACCGGGAAATTGTGGTAAATAGCGCGTAAAGGCGCTACAAGTTGACAACAGAACCGATGGCATTGTTTTATAAACATTCGGACGCCGACGGATCTTGAATGACGCAACCTCAGATAAAATACTTAAGTCTACGCTTCAGTTATCACGTGCGACATAGTTAATCTATGCATGTCTTGTTCTTCCATCGTCATCTGTCTATCCTTTTCCTAGAGACAACTTCCAGTCTGCGGGATGCAGCTGAATACTATTTAAGAGCTCCTACACACGAGCGGCATGTTGCCAACGGCAAAGGTAATTGCTACTGTCGATACGTGTCGGCGGCAGCCGTCCACGCGTCTCGACGGTAGCTGACGGCAGCCGACGGCAACTGACGGCAGATGTCGACGCGTCTCGACGGCAGCCGACGGCAGCCGGCGACACGCCATCTTCAAAGAAACGCGTCATCATCGCGTGTCGACGGCTGCAGTTACCTGCCGTTGGCAACATGCCGCTCGTGTGTAAGAGCTCTTACATAGAGCGACTGCTAATCTGCACCCTAATTGCGAAACGCACAATTTATCAGAATCTGAATGGGATTGAAGATTATTTCTAAACCATTGCGTCATTTGTTCGAATAAATTGTGGCTCAGCAACGTAAATAACGCAATGAATGTTGTTTAACTATGAATATTAAACCAATTCCTACCGATAAAAAGTTCCGCAATTACCCCTCTGATCTCCACAAACTAGTTACTGGGCACTACTATACCCCTTGGTAAAACTGGTTGTCAGACGTTCGGGATTCTGACGACCCGTAACGACTATAAAAGATCCATCAATGATAGCCGGGACCAATGGGTTAACGTGTCTTCCGAAGCACGGAGGGTTCGAGATGGACGCACGAATCTACGGACCAACAGCGGTAAGCTGTTCGATCGAGTCGTTCTGCCGGGATAGCATGACCAATTCTATCTCTTTTCTACCAAGAACAAAAAAAAATCCTTATGTATTTTAATTACTGTAAAAACGTTTCTAACTCATCAGAAAAATAGTCATCATACTTGAAATCGTACTCTTGTCGACTGAAGAATAGAAACATCTCTTCTTCTCAGTTTTACACAATTTTTCTACGATACAATCTATCATTTTGTCTTCTCTTCCGTCGACAAATTCCGTTTCTAGGCGGTCATGCTACGCGTGCTGCTGTTAGATATTACTTAGCCACAAGGCAAGTCTTCGTCTCCCATACTTATATTTTACTTAAATTAATCACAGAACAATACAACACAACGCGAAATATATTCTAAAACGTTTATCTATCCAAATACAGGGCGTTTGACCTTTTTACACGTGTGTATTATATTTTGTACCTTATTTTTCATAGTGTACCCTTTATTTTTCTTAATGTGCGTTTTGTTACAGCAGAATTAACAATTTTTCTCTAGCCACATCGTCTTTCACACAGTCTATCTATCCATTATAAGGGGTTTCTTTATCTATTCTTATAGCTATAACCATACATACTCAAAACGTTCCTCACATTTTCCTCATTTTTCCGCATCGCATGAAATATGTATTTATGAATAAATAAGTCTTTGAGCATTTTTCAAGTACACATTTTTCTGGCTTAATTGTGTACGCCTAAGTGTGCGAGAAAAAACTAAAAATTTTATGGTGTCCCACATTCGGGCAGCGCCTTTAAAACTCAAATCGTCTTTTTCAATTTACTTATACACTAGCGACCCGCCCCGGCTTCGCACGGGTGGACATTTATTTTTTAAGCTCTCTGAAAAAAAAAAAATATTTTGTATGTATGTTGTGCGACACCATCATTCATTTTAATACCAATTACAATTTTAAATTCGTAATATCTTTTGAATGGATTGTCCGATTGGAATAAAATGAAAAGTAATTTATAGCTATTGAAACAATCTTGCTCAATAAATAGTTTATTTGGATAAGGATTAGTATTTGACGATAATATGATCAATAAACATAGGCTAATAATTTTAATTACTTTTATTCTATGGAAAAGTGGTTATAACGGCTAAAATATAAATGTTTGGTTTATACTATTGCGGACTTTTTTGTAGGCATTATTGAGTTCTACAACTTTTCTATAGAAGTCAACCATACATCTCTAACCATTTAGGCAGCGTTCGCGAGAATCGTTAACGTACGGCAGTTTTTTCGACGCCTTACTCCACAATTTTCACTACCACGAAAAATCCTATCTATTTTCCGGGATAAAATATAGCCTATACGGATTCAGAAAAATCCTTCTAAGTAATGGTAAAAGAAATTTTGAAATCGGTCCAGTAGTTTTTGAGCCTATTCAATACAAACATACAAAAATACAAAGGTTTCCTCTTTATAATATTAGTATAGATATATTAACCTAACTAAGAGTATTTATTACTTAGTTACATGTCGATAGGTACATCATTCACACTCACGTAGAGACTTCTTAAAATGAATAAGTTACAATAAACAATAGACATCAATAAATCGTAACGACATACATTATTATAAACAAGACATGGTTGTGAATACATAGGTAAGTACCATTTAAAACATATGTATTACTGTTATCAACTTTACTATAACTAGAAGGGCTTGTGGCTAAGTAATAACAGCCGCACGGGTTGATCGTTCCGGTTAAGCTACACTTGTCGCGATTAGTCCGTGGATGGGTCTTTATATACCAAGGCCCTTCCGTACCTCAGAAAGCACGTTAAGCCGTTGGTCCCGGTCGTCTTTCGTAGATCTTAGACAGTCGTTTCGGGTCGTCAGAAGCCCGAAAGTCTGGCAACCAGTCTTACCAAGGGGTATCGTAATACCCAGTAACTGGGTTGTGAAGGTCAGATAGGCAGTCGCTCCTTATGAAATACTGGTACTCAGCTGTATCCGGTTGGACTGGATGCCGACCCTGGGAAAAGGTTAGGCAGATGATGAATGATGATTTTTATATTTTAACTACATATCTGTTGCTAGCAGCTTCGCCCACGTGGAGGTTGGAGATTATCCTACGGGAACATATTACCGGGATATAAGATATCCTTTTGTTAATCCAGTTTGTAAACTATCTGTAGGCCAAATTTCGTCTAAACCCTTTCAGCCATTTTTTGCGTGATTGCGTAAGAAACATCCAAACATCTAAACATACAAACTTTCACATCTATACTATAATATTATAAAGCTGAAGAGTTTGTTTGTTTGATTGATAATCTCAGGAACTACTGATCCGAACTGAAAAATATTTTTGTGTTGGGTAGCCCATTTATCGAGGAAGGCTATAGGCTATATAACATCACGCTACAACCAAGAGGAGCGGAGCAGTAATGAAAAATGTTGCAAAACCGGGGAAAATCGCACGGGTAGGCGATTTGATGCGACGGGAAGGGTTGGGGGAACAAGAAATTTAACGCTGACGAAGTCGCGGGCAGAAGCTAGTTTATTATACAACATTAATTTTTGTTTATGCGAAACCCGAAACAAGGGTCTAGTATTTTTATGTAAAGAATCTATGAAAAAAATTTCAAAACTGTATCATTAATAATCACAAAGTTATAAGCTTGATAAGTTACCTGGTTGTCCACGCAAAAACTTATACCACAAACAGCTAGTGTACGTACCATCTCCGTGTAATGGACGTTTGAGTACGAAAAAGACATGATAATTTTAAAATATACGTATTGTCGTCCGGTGTCTTACTTTGAAGCGTAAATAAATATTTTTGGTACAAAATATAACATGGTGTAAAAATTATTGGAATCGATTCAGTTACTGATTCTGAACAAACTATATTCAGGTTTCGCATATACTAAAAATAATATTGTATTAGTAGGAAGTAGGATTGTAGGATAAATACGCATTTCAAGATTGTTTTCTGTCTGTATAATCCTATAAAAGTAGTAAAGATGTTACATGACTTTAGTCTTTACCTTGCTTCAATAACAATTTTGTATTTAACAATTTTTTTTAAGTATTGTAATACCTACGTAGTCGTAGTATTAGTTCGTTGTGAACTTTAAAATGTGGTTTTGAACCACAGATTTGGGTTTAAAACGGGTTATTTACAAAAATACCCGTGACAACACCCAGATCACAACTATCAGAAAATGAGGACCGGTATCTACTTCCACAGTTTACTAACAATGAGTCGACTACAATCCAACTTGACGTTTCTACCCATAACTAAGATAACGTGTAAGTTTTGACATAACAATGATAACATACAACAAGCACTTAAACACAGTGGTCCATACTTCATAAATGTTTATCATATCCTTGGCCCAGTTCGAGACGAGTAATTCCACAAGGCACATGTAACTATAGTAAGATTAAAACACTATAATCAAGTAAGCGACGGCCCGCGAATGTTGGCCACGAAGAAGGTTGACACCTTACTTAGTAAGACATAATTGGTCAGTTCGATGCTAAACATAAAAGTTAAAATAACTACAAAAGCTGACGGAAATGGAAATAATTCGTAACTTGTAAACCTTCAGTGCAAGTTTTCAATATTAAAGCATTTTTGGAATGCTCAGAAAAGGTATCGAAGTCAAGATTAAGGGCAGCTGCATTCTCTGTTATATAACAAACACCAATCACCAACCGTAGCAGTGTTAAAAATAATAGTTTAACTAAAACACACGCTTTCATATAAAACCAACTAGAAAGAAGAAAATAATAGGAAAAAGCCTGGGATGCTTTTTGAGGTATTTTTTAATTAATATCAAGCACCCCATCCTTTTTTTTTTCAATTATTTTCTACTTTTTAGTTTGGTTTTCTATGGAAGCGTGTTTTATAGTTTTTTAAACTATTATTTAATTTCTATTTTTTTATTTAACCTAGCTTCAAAAGAGTGTTTTTTTTTTCCTGTCCCGGTAACCTTGGCAAGGATAATGTCACAAAATTAAAATAAAGTATTGTCATCGGTCCTCGATAAGTCTATAGAGTTTAAATGAAATCTGACCGTTTAAAGTGGATCAAAATCAAGTCCAAAGGAGTCGGTTACTACAAACGCACAGGTGAAGCTAATAAAAGTGTGTCTGAGCCAATGCATAAATTCAAAATCAAAACTCGTTTATTGAAACTAGTCTAAGAGTTAGCACTTTTTGAACGTCAAAATTACATAATTAAGACAGTCCCCCAAAACGCCTGCCGTTCACCACTTCCTAGTGCTTTAGCTAGGAAGAAGAAGTGGCGCAACAAACTCCCCAGCAGCAACGGACCAGATGGTGGCAGATGGCAGTCCATTGCATGCATTGGCTTATTGGTGAACGTTTGTAAGACCACGATACGATTGGTGTTTGTTTAGCTGTTAAGAAATAGGTAACTGCAGTAGACTGCAGTGTTATTCTGTAAAATGTCACCATAAAACTTAGGTGAACCGAGCTGTCAACGTCCTTAGCATATGATAGGATGGCAGATAACTTCACTTAAGGTGTAGACCGGTGATTTGTAAGAATAGACAAGTAGATTTTGACAATTATAATGTAGAGTCATCATATTTCTAGCCCTTTCCCAACCGTTTTGGGACTGCCTTCAGTGTAACCGGATGAAGCTGAATGCCATTTACATGGAGTGAGTGCCAACCTGTCGTGAAGCGGCTGATCTCCAGAACCCAGTAACTGGGACATACGATATCTTTCGAGGCTCTCGGGGTTATGTAGAGTTATGTAGTTACAGTAAATAATATCTATGATGTGTAAACGAAGAAGAATCTGAGATAACCATGGCCTAGGTACCGAACGTTAAGATTTGATTATGAACTAAACAACATTTGACTTCTTTGCTACGCCAATTCAAATATTTTTTCACGCCCGATCTCCATTTTTTTTAAACAAATTAGCGACGCGCACTGAAAACTTCAAACATTTCACGGTGTTTTAGCTCGAAACTAGCATCATTATCATAATCAGCATATGGAAACACCCACTGCTTGGACACAGGCATCTACTCGGTGAGAGCATTTAGGCTGAAAATGCTATAATCCGGCACGCGGGCCAAGTGCAGGTTGATAGATTTCACATACAGACACGTGAAACGAACGACATGTGAACATATGGCGATGTTCAGCAACGTGAACAACGCCATGAATGTTGCGCAAAACTTCCAAAATTAAAGCGATTCCTACTGATAATGTTTTACGCAATTACCCCTCTGTTTGGCTTTGAATCTACGACCTACAAATTCGTAAATAGCGGCCGTTTCCACTGAGCTAACTTTGCTCTCATAACCTTTTACAATAAGTTTAAACACACAGAACCCGAAACTACGTGTTTCCTCACACAGTTATACATAGTGTCAAGCCTATTGTCGGCTGTTACTATTACCGTAACATAATAATCACGGCTCACCCTTAGCTATTGTTGCTCGGCTGACCTTAGAGCCACCCGGCACGCAAATGTCGGACGATTATATACAAATTGCTATAAAATCTATGCTAATTTACTATGTATGAACCAGTAACCATTTGTTGTTTAAGTATCGATTATTTGCAACCGGCTCATCGAGAACAGCAATAAAACATGGGTATGTATCTCTACGAGCTCAGGGCACCAGCATGAATAAAAATGTAAATACGGTGCGTAGAATAACTTTCATAATTATGTATATCTTTAAAAACTTTTTTTTTTAAAAGACTGCTTGTCAAATCAACTTACTCGTACCTACTGTTTTTCAGTCTTCTATAAATCTACATATATTATTAATACGTGAAGCAAAAAGTTCATACCTCTTTTTATTAATTAAGTGAAAGGAGGAGTATGAAATTTGGTACCGGTAAATATTTTTGATTAAAATTATAATTAATTATGGTCGAATTTCGACCACTGGGTGAACCTGAACACTAGTATAAATAAATGTGCAATCTATTTATATCAAAATAGCTGTAATCAAATAGGCTATAATCACTAAATACCGAATAATACATATTATATGAAACCTCTAAAGAAAGTTTAAGAGTCTCCATGTGGCCAAAAAGCAAATGAATAGGTTGACGTTTAGTTCCAACGAGATGGTCTACTATGGTCTGGCTCTTGCACCAAAAGTCACTAAGTTCAGTGCTTAACGAATTTAAAGCATCTTTCTGTTTCTAAAAATCGTTTGAAAACATCTTCTTTATCTTCTTTACATAGTGTTACGAGCAGGGGTTCGGGATAAATTAATTTAAACCAATATTCCGAAACACACAAACTGTTTAATTAACTAAACACAAATATCGCAATCAAATCAAAACGTCACTTGGAATCACTTGTCTCGCTTGTACTGTATCACTTGAATCGTATTCGCTCGCTTACGAAATCGAACTGCTTGTCGGCCCGACAATCCGCTATTTATATCCCGAGCAGAACATTCTCGAACATTCGACACTGCCACAGCTTAGAAGCTTCTAGTAACTTCCATTGAACTGTTTAATCCCACTATTCGACAATAGATGGCAGTAGCGTCTACGTACAATTTCGTGTAGTACTTGCTACTCGATAACAGATGGCGTTAGCGAGTCATTTCCAGTAGTTTCCAACACTGCCCCGTCCTTAGATGGAATTAGCGTGATGTTTCTAGACTTTTCGATTTACGTCACACTGCCCCTTTCTGAGACGGAGTTAGCATGATGCTTCTAGACTTTACGATCTACGTAACAATAGTATTAAACAAAGTCGTATTTCGTGTTTGTATGCTTAGATCTTTTAAACTACGCAACGGATTTTAATGCGGTTTTCATCAGTAGATAGAGTTATTTAAGAGAAAAGTTTGTATAATGTATGATACGCGGGCGAAGCCGCTGGCAAAAGCTAGTTTCAAATATGTGCAAGTGGGTCTAAGCGATGCATAGTAAATACTAGTTTCTACTCACTAATTTTAAATATTTTTTCTGCACCACATGTTGGCAGGATGATCTAGCTTCACAAGCGTCACACAGATCCTAAGAACATTATAACCAAGGTCCTTGCTAGAATATCCATACAAATATAATAGATACGCATACGAATATAATTAAGATTGAAGTGTCTTTTTGTGATCTCAACATAACTGCTTTTTCCTAAAAACATTATGAAAGTATTAAAGTAGTTACATTTTTTTTCTCAATACTCAAATAAACAACAAACACTCAATACTCTACACTCAATAGCCAATACTCTATTGCTACCTGTGGAGTCTTGTAAATGTCTTATCGTGAATTACCTCACTACTAATTTTGTATTGTTAGCTGTAAACCACCCTAACATAATAAAATTAATAAATATTTGTCTGCCAGTTTGTCTCATCTCTCATAGCATGTTCCCGTGAGATAATTTGCAATATTCTAGCGGGCAAAACTGCGGCCACAGCTAGTATTAAATAAATCAATAAAAACAGATTGATGGGCTAATTAAAACCTAAGAGGTATGATTATAATTATAAATAAAGTATTTTATCAAAGGTGTATTCTAACTATGTAGTAAATTGATATAATCGGCCATCTTGCGCGTGATTAGGTGGCATAATCACGATTTATTTATACGTACGACATGATTTTTTCTGTAATGGATAAATTATGTCCACGTGACGCGATTCTGCGTGCTTTGTGGCGCCAACGTCTGAATATCAATATTCCACCTGCCATACGTTCCTAAACAAATGCTGAGTTATATGAAGCAAACTGTTGTAAAGGCCACTATCGCTTCCTTTTGCGGACTAATGTAGAATGACAAAAAAAACTAAAAAACACGCTTCCATAGTAAACCAAACCAAAAAGTAGAAAATAAAATAATAGAAAAAAGCGTGAGGTGTTTTATGAGGTATTTTTTAATTGATATCAAGCATGCTTTTTCCATTATTTTCTACTTTTTAGTTTGGTTTTCTATGGAAACGTGTTTTTAGTTTTTTCAAACTATTAATTATTTTCTATTTTTAGGGTGTTTCGAATTTTGTGACGTATGTCCTCAGTCAGCGTAGTTTTCGTATTTTATGACGTATATCAAGGTAGTTTTCGAAGACAGTTTTTTACTATCCTGGTAACCCCGGCAAGGATAGTGGCACAAATTTATAAAATTACTGTATTGTCATCGGTCCTTGATAAATATGCCAAACTTCGAGTTCATCCGATGTTTTAGAAGGGGGTCAAAATCATGTTCAAAGTTTCCATTTCATAGGCACATACATTCGTATGAAGCTATAGAAACCGTGTTAAAAAAGGTGCGTTTCGAAATTTACAATAATTATAATCAATCAAGTGACTCAATATATCGCAGTCCTATAACGGGCATAACTTCTTCATCTTCCACGTTTGGCGGTGTGTGAGAGCTAACATGATTGCTCGCAGATTTAGGCGTACCTCTAAAGAGGTCAAGCACACTATATATAGTGTTTTTTTTTTTTTGCAATGACATCTCGCTGCTGAACCTATGAGGTTGTCGGCTGCTTAACCGGACTTGCCTGTGGCTACCTTTATAAATTTAGGCCTTCAGCCATGGCTTAAAAACTTAAAACTAGAGCGACTACTCACTAAGGGCACCCCTGTGGGGTACGGACCTCAGCTTAGGGCATCCCCGGCTGCAAGGGACGGAATGGATCTGAATTATTATCGAGGGACAAATTTAAAGCTACAGGCTCAGCGGTGCGGGCTGGCTCGAGGAAGGGGGACTATATTTAGTGCTTACTGTACGTCTTTTTACAGTCTGTGGGCTCATTAAACTCAGGCGCATTCAGGATGCTGGTGGAATTGCCCCGATACCGCAGCGCATCAGGGATGTTTGCTGACGCTCACGTTGACTGCTTCTACACTGTGAGGCGGAAGCGGTGCACATCCCTGGTTACTAGGGTGCGGGGGAGCACCAACAGCATCATATCTATGGTAGCAAGCAGGCTAGATTGTGCGTTTGTAAACCACTGCTGCAAGGTATCGGGTCGGCCCGTGACCTTGCAGCAGTAATGTCACGAATCTTTTCTGTGCTAATGTTTTACTAACGTAGTTTGTAAGTATATTGTTACTTACACTAAGAATCCTGTTACTTGAATTAAATGGTTATTATTTAACAGCTTGTGATTTTTCTGGTTCTGCCTTTTAATGTAATCTCGCTGATTTGTTCAGATAGTTTGAGGAAGCGCTAGGGAACATCAATTCAACCCAGGTTCATTTAACCTCATTTAATGAATATTAAACCAAAAAATATTAAATGTCATTTGAAGAACTTGGAGAATGTATTGATAATTTTAATAACTATAATTCTGTAAATACATAGGCACATGTTACGGTCGTGGAACATATGTATTTCATTTATCCCATACTATGGAGATATTAGTACAAAAAGTTGCTTTTACAAAACATAACATCACGCCTTGGTTCCTCATAGGGTTGGGCAGAGGTGTCCTATTTAATATGGGGCGAACCTATTACCATCAACCAGCACTAATCCAGACTCCGCGCTGCCAATGAGAATTTCCAGATAGAAAAACACAACACTTATGCTCAGCAGTAGCGCTTGCGACCACTAGATAGCATGTTAAATCCACTTTTTTCACAGCTTAGCTTACGACAAACATTAAGCTACCTACGTCAGCAAACCTAATTTGTAAGTTTGTGTGTTTGCTCTCTACATCAAGTGACCAAGCGACCGACGTAAAAACACCCATTATATCTTGACATTTCATGGCAGCGCCACTTGCGAAGACAAGCGACGAAGATTCGAACAATGAGACATAGTTCCCAATGTTGACGCATGTCAAAATATATCAGTCGGTGGTATAAAAGAATCTGTCAAAATCAATGCCGAGTTGTTGTGTAAACTACATTCCTAATATGTAATGAGTGATGTGCTTATAGATTATGTAAATGTTGAGAAGCTAAACGGCGGTTAGTTGGACGATTTTTTTGATAATAAAAAAGGAATCAGGCGTTACTTTGCGGAAATCATGTCATACAAAAATTTCATAGTGATTCCGCCATAACTATTTATTTATTGACCCTTATGTAATTGTGTAGTGTTATTAAGTAGGTATAGTTATTCTCCTTCGCCTCGTTGGTCAAGTGGCCGCCAGCGCTACTGCTGAGCATGAGGGAATCATTAAAAGGAATCCTTGGACCGATTCCCAGATAGGGCAAATTTTTTTTTGGGATTTTCTTCTTGGAATTGCTCAGTAGCAGCTCGGACTCTGAATTTGAGCCAGGTAGTTGGCAATAGGCTCAATCCCTATTACATGGGATTTTTATTGGCGAAATGTGGGTATATTATAGATACACCTTCCACCACCTAGGGAATCAAGGTGTGATGGGCTATTACATTCAGTACTTATTTGTTTAGAAAGTACAGTATCTTATACCTTTAAACGAGCAATTCTTGTATATATATATATATATATATAATCTGAATCTCAGAAACGGCTCCAACGATTTTTATGAAATTTAGTATACAGGGGGTTTCGGGGGCGATAAATCGATCTAGCTAGGATTCATTTTTATAAAATGTCGTTTTATTCGTGTTTTCAATTACCAACTATATCGATAATCAACTTGAACATAAACTTATTATTTTAAACACAATTTACCAAAAAATACCGAGCAAAGCTCGGTCAACCAGATATTATCCATTATGTGTAAAGCGCATGCCTGGGTTCGAACTATCAACCGACTCCAAAGTCGGGGCCGTTACCACTGGGCCACCACTGGTCCAAAATGTGTTTGCAGACCCCAAAAAACCAAAGAAAAAAACTTTTTTTTATCCAGTTTTGATATCAATACCCATCACGTCTGCAGGGTTTCTACCTAATTTACTTTGACCCTGTATTAGGTAGTTTCACATTAATTTCCACATAACTGATGATCATGTTAATTTTTTATTTAGATTTTTAACATAAACACGAATAAATTCTTTTCACATCAGTCTGGACAGCCCTTCTAACCAAGAATAGTTAACGAGTCATTTAAAGAATTCTAGATGTTTTTACTCATTAATTTAATGTAAGGAATCTTTCGAAAGGCTGAAATGTACCTAAAGGCCTTTGGGTCATTAATAACTCTGCAAAATAAGAAAGTTATTTTAACTTTAAACCGTTACGTTTGAATGGAACGTCGTTTTGTTAGAAATATAAAAGTACTTATAAGCAACCGAGATTCTTTCAAATGATAATTACTTAAGGACAAATGATTAAAAACCGGCCAAGTGCGAGTCGGACTCGCGCACCGAGGGTTCCGTACAAACCTGTAGGTATTCACGGTTTATGCATAAGGCTTTCTGTTTATGAAATTAAATGTTATTATTAAATTTTTATATTTGAGTTTATTGATTGAAATGTAAATTGCATTTTACGATTTATGACGTATTAAAAAAAAACTACTTACTAGATCTTGTTCAAACTAATTTTTGTTGGAAGTTTATATGGCAATGTACAGCTTGACAAAAAAGTCTAGAAACGGAACTAATTCTTTTGTCTGCTGGCAACATTCTCAAAATAATGACGTTTATAGTAAACAAAGTTTACGACTTCGTAGAATTTTTATTTCAACCATCTAACGGTGATTAATTAGGTAAAAAGTGAAAAATAATGAATAAAACCATTCGCAGTACTGGGAGGGAGATTATTTATAATGTGTACAGGCGATGTCTGGCGGAACAGGAGGCCCAAACTATTTTTTCCGATCTTGACAATATTTACCAAAGAACCGCTGTTATGGCAGGTATGTAAGAGTTTGTTTTGTTGTTTTTAGTTGAATCAAGTGTTAATTGATGAACCCAAACCTGTTTTGAATTGCTTGCATACCGAATAAGTGGAAATTTGGAACAATAAACATCGAGCACATAGGTTATGTTTACATTTTGTTTGCATTACTCTGGTATAGCGCGCCTAGATTAATATTGATCCTTGAGTGACTTGTACTCTGCTATAAGTAAATATAAATTCGATTTCTACTTAGCTTTTTCGAGTGTGATTACAAGGTAATAATGTATTTGTTGTAGCATTTGCATTAGAAATGTACCAGAAATTAAGGTGCCATAGACTAAATAACTAAATAAGTTATTACCTCGTTTATATCACATAGGTAACAGAAGATGCATTTTTTTGTACATGTATGTATTTTATTCAATTCAGGTAAATCTGTTAGCACTTTAAGAAGAGTCGTGTTGGAAGAAGACAGAAACAAAGGTGTATTTTCTACACCCGGAAAAATATACATGGCATACTGTGGTAAGACTTCCACCTTATCACTGTGACCTAAATCCAATCGAGCTAATCTGGGGGATAGCAAAACACAAAATTGCAGCCCAAAATGTAGGATCGATCGACATAAAGGTATGACTTATTAAAAGTGTGTGATAAT
The DNA here is from genome assembly GCA_932294355.1 of Aporophyla lueneburgensis. Classification (NCBI taxonomy): domain Eukaryota; kingdom Metazoa; phylum Arthropoda; class Insecta; order Lepidoptera; family Noctuidae; genus Aporophyla; species Aporophyla lueneburgensis. The sequence continues at coordinate 29,299,532 of OW028737.1, read as the reverse complement.
ACGTTTTACTTTTAATATTGATAGAGGTATAATTAAATATTTCATCTTTTTAGGAAACAGCTGAACGTGCATTCCAAGCTATTACCGAGGAGGATTGGAAGAATTCCTGCCAACATGTGATAAAAATAGAAAAGGAGTACTGTGAGCGAGAACTGACTCTGTATGAGGAAATAGAGCGATTAGTCATAAATCTTGAAGATGATAGCAGCAGTACCTCTAAATCTAAGTACAACTCAGATGAGTTTGTGGCCAGCTCTAGCCAGTAAGTACATGGATGTGATGGGGTGGAATATTTAGAGGAAGATTTATTGGAATAAAATAAAATAATGTTATAAAATATAATAACTTTTTTATTTTTTCAAAAAGATGTAAACAGGAGTATACCTAAATATTTATTTTTATGTACTTATTTATCAGATACATGACGAGAACACGTCCTTGTTCAATTAAATTACTGATTTGAATAAATTATTTATAAATAAAGTGGACATGAATTTATGTTTACCAAAAATACAGCTAATTATCAAGACCAGATTGGTACGCTATACGGGTTGCCATACGAACAGCACAGTGGTGCCCCCATTATTTTCTACTCTTTTTTGCCAAAAAAAATATATGATGTACAGCTACATCATATATTTTTTTTAGTTTTATCATTCTCTTATTTTAGAAGTTACAGGGGGAGGACACACATTTTACCACTTTGGAAGTGTCTCTCGCGCAAACTATACAGTTTAGAAAAAAATGATATTAGAAACCTCAATATCATTTTTGAAGACCTATTCATAGATATCCCACACATATGGGTTTGATGAAAAAAAAAATTTGAGTTTCAGTTCTAAGTATGGCGAAGCCCAAAATTTATTGTTTTTTTATATTTATGTGTGAAAATCTTAATGCGGTTCACAAAATACATCTACTTACCAAGTTTCAACAGCATAGCTCTTATAGTTTCGGAAAAAGATGGCTGTGACATACACGGACAGACAGTCAGACATGACGAATCTATAAGGATTCCGTTTTTTGCCATTTGGCAACGGAACCCTAAAAAGGCAATTAGTTTACAAAGCGAGCCTTACGTGTGGAACTGAACAAATCTAAAATAATAGCAGAGTGAAAAGAAAATACAAAAGAGACGCCCACAGTCGATTTTCCTTTTGCACATAATTTCCACATCCTACTATGTATTATAAATGTGGGATGTATGGATGTTGATACTCTTTCACGTTAAGGCTACTTAACGGATTTGGATACAATTTGGCACACAGATAGTTTATAACCTGGATTAACACATAGGGTACTTTTTATTCCGGTAGTACGTTCCATAAACGTAGTAGAATATTTTGATTATTTCCGATCTCCACGCGGACTAAGCCGTTGATGGTCATCTTTAATATCCCGTCTTTACCTTGAGGAGGATGCACTAAGGCAGCCCACGAAATTCATATTTTCTTCGGGTTTTTTTTTTGCAATTTGCAGGTAGTGTCAGTGTTATGTTGATTAAAATATGATCCGCGAACGTAACAAATAAGACTTTACAGAATAATAAACATATTCTTTATCAAACTACCTTTGCTTTATGAAACCAATGAAAAATAACTTACAAATCAAACACTCCAACTAACTAGTCTAATATTTGTGATTGATGTGCTAAATATTCTCAATAAATTATGCCAAACCAGTGGCAGAATTTCCCAACGGTTTTCCCCATGTTATCGATTTAAGGGTTAGTATAAGAGGGAGGTAACAGTTTTAAATTCCCAGCTTGCAGAGTGAGCTGAAGTGGCAGTGTTTTGGCAATTTTTACGAAAGACTGGTGGCAAATGGAGCAGACGAATCCGTACCCAACTAGCAAAATCAGTACTTATAGAGACCGTGTATCGGCCAGCATAGCGTGGGACGCCTCCCAGCTACATAGACTGACGAGCTTAAAAAGGTGGCTGAAACAGACTGGATGCGGAAGGTGGAGAACAGGGGGTTGTGGCGCAGCCTGGGAGAGGCATAAGTCCAGCAGTGGGCTGAGACTGAGTTGTAACCTTTACTCGCTCGGTAATGTGCGTTCTAAAGAAATACTTTAGGGTTAAATTTGAAAATTCTACGCTCTTCTGCCTTATAATAACATTATCGCATTATTGCAAAACTTGGTAATCAATACTTAAATATTTACGAAATCATTTAAACTTAAATACACATATTTTATGACATCTACACAAACAAACATTCCAGCAGTCAAAATGTCAACACACGTCAATTTAACAGTGTAACTAAACGCAATACGTGACGTAAGAGTAGAGCCTTGCCCTATGCTCCGGGGTCGTTGAACTGTGCTGTGTGACAACCCAGGTACAACAGCTGAGGTTGCCAAGATAATCTATACTCATTACAGGATTTCTATCACGGAGATGGGTACTCAAAAAAAAAGTGGTATGTAATGAGTCCCGTAGTAAAACAAGACACCTTTATTGGTAGGTAGGTAAGTAGGGACATTTTATCACGGTTTTTGTTCCCAAACTGTGATAAAAATATGTGACTTATGTTTATCACAGTAGGCCGTGCCCGCCCCGCATCTTTACATGCCAAGACCAGTAATTGTTCTACCCATATACTCACTACCTTTCGTGCTTCCGCTGATGCCGTGTCTCAGAAATTACGTTATGTTAGCTCGAGCGTAACACGCTCGCGTTTCTTTAGTTTTTTTTTTTTTTTTAATTTCTAGGGCTTCCCTCGAGCTTCCACCATCAGCCGTTGGTACCGGCTGTCATTTATAGATATTTGACAGTCGTTAAGGGTCGACAGAAACTCGAAATTCTGACAAACAGTCTTACCAAGGGGTTTCGTATTACCCAGTAACTGGGTTGTGGAGGTCAGATAGGCAGTCGCTTCATGTTAAACACTGGAAGCCGACCCCAAAATGCTTGTGAAATGGCTATGTTCCTTGGTACCTTCATTTGTCGTGAATTTTTGTCTGTCTTTAAACTTGTCTTCCTTTCGGTGTATTTCATAGCTTAGTACATTTATATTATACAATATCTGGATGACCGAGTTTTACTCGGTATTTTTTGGTAAATTGTGTTTAAAATAATAAGTTTATGTTTAAGTTGACTATCGATAAAGTTGGTCATTGAAAACACGAATAAAACGACATTTTATAGAAATGAATCCTAGCTAGATCGATTTATCGCCCCCAAAACCTCCTGTATACTAAATTTCATGAAAATCGTTGGAGCCGTTTCCGAGATTCAGATTATATATATAGATATATATATATATATACAAGAATTACTCGTTTAAAGATATAAGATAAGATAAGATAAGATTATAGGCGTCAACGCTACGTCACCCTGATTTGTCTAAATCTCTACATAATGTCATGGATTTTAGTATAGCTAAATCATAACATCTGTGTATTCCAAGATTCCTGTTGCATATACAGCATTGCATCTACTTAATTATGTGGCCTTCCGTGGACAATAAATCATATACAAATATTTTGAGCAGTGACATTAAATAATATATTCATAACTTAAGAGGATTACGTTAAATATTAAGGTTCTTCATATTTGTACAGGTTTCGTATGTTAGGTCATAGGCTAAGGCCATTGAGATTGAATGAGACAAAGAGCGCTACTTATTTATGAGTTTAAAAATAAACTCAAAAAAAACCGGCCAAGTGCGAGTCGGACTCACGCACCGAGGGTTCCGTACAAACCTGTAGGTATCCTCGGTTTATGCATAAGGTTTATGTTTATGAAATTAAATGTTTTTGTTTTTTAAATTGCGGTTTACGATTTATGACGTATTAAAAAAAAACTACTTACTGGATCTCGTTCAAACCAATTTTCGGTGGAAGTTTACATAGTTATGTACAGACGCCAGCACATCAACTTACCTCAATCTGTCAAATTTCTTTAATAGATTTTCAACCTTATGTCACAATAGTGGAAGGTTAATTTTCGATTGGTAAAATTTGACAGATTGGGGTGGCTTGACCTGCTGGCGTCTGTACATCATATATTTTTTTTTTAGTTTTGTCATTCTCTTATTTTAGAAGTTACGGGGGGGGGGGGGGGGGGTGGACACATTTTGCCACTTTAGAAGTGTCTCTCGCGCAAACTATTCAGTTTAGAAAAAAAAAGGTTTTAGAAACCTCAATACCATTTTGGAAGACCTATTCATAGATACTCCACACGTATGGGTTGGATGAAAAAAAAAATTGAGTTTCAGTTCTATGTATGGGGAAACCCCAAAATTTATTAATTTTTTTTTCTATTTTAGTGTGAAAATCTTAATGCAGTTCACAGAATACATCTAATTACCAAGTTTCAACAGCATAGCTCTTATAGTTTCAGAGAAAAATGGCTGTGACATACGGACGGACAGACACAGACAGACATGACGAATCTATAAAGGTTCCGTTTTTTGCCATTTGGCAACGGAACCCTAAAAACGAATTGAACGCCTCCTCCCGTTTTTAAGTCATTTCAAAAGTGTTGTTCAAAAAACATTCGTAGATCTTAGACAGTCGTTACGGGTCATCAGAAACCCGAAAGTCTGACAATCAGTCTTACTAAGGGATATCGTATTACCCAGTAACTGGGTTGTGTTGGTCAGATAGGCAGTCGCTCCATGTAAAATACTGGTACTCATCTGCATTCGGTTAAACTGCCCCGGCGGCCCCAACATAGTTGTGAAGAGATTAGGCAGATGATGAAACAGGTGACTTTAGTAAAAACACGTTGCTTGTGTTAATTTTAAATTTATTAATTAAATAAATTTAAAAATTAATTAATTATTATTTTTTGTTATTGATTTTGATTGATTGATTGATTCATTGATTTCACTCTGTGAACATTTTAAGTGCTTATCGAAATACTTTTTACATTTATTGGGTATTCCCATTAGGAATTTCTTAGTAGGTAACAGGCCGGTGTTGTAAGTTGGCTGTGTGATACCCCCGTGCCTCGGAAAGCACGTTAAGCCGTTTGTCCTGCTCCTGATCTCTCTCCGGTCGTGTCGGATTGCCATCCCATCGGACTATTCGAGTGCCGGAAGAGTGATTACCCCTGTATCTGCGCACACACGTGTGCTCTATACTATCTTCCGTGCCGATGTCTAGTCTCCGTTGAGATTCGCCGCCATGGCCAAAATACGACCTGGAGGTTAAATACTATACATGCAGTGGAGCCTTAGTAGTAGTATCCCCTTGCTACCGTTTGGGTACGGAACCCTATAAACAGATAGTTTTCGTCAATCGATTTAATCGGACCAAACCTTTCATGGAAAAAAACCGTTTGAACATTGAAGAGACCTACAGAATTTATTTTCCATCGATACATTCGAACTATGTGACCGAGTTATATTGATGAATGGAGTTAACTCTGACCTATCAACTCTCGGATTTTATCGATTCGCACTTATTATACGAAGCATCGCATTCTTTAGAAGCCTGTTTTCTTGCTCTATGTTAGAATCGCAAATTAACCTACTTCAGTACCTACGGTAAATGGAAAAAATACGTCTTATTGAAGCAAAAACTACCCAACGAAAACAAAAAAAAAAAATACTTCATTAAAGGTAGATAGCGCTGAAAAGTGATCAGAAAAATATTAAAAGTTTTTTTATAAAACAAAAAAGAAAACAAAAAAAAAATAAAACAAAAGATACTAAAAATGTCGGTGGCTAAAACGTTATACTTATTACTCTAATATCATCGTCATCATCACTTCAACCGAAAGATGTCCACGTAAATAGGCTTCCCCCAAGCTCCGCCACTTCGACCGGTTTTGTGCTTCCCGCATCCAGCGGATTCCTGCAGCCTTAACAAGGTCATCGGTCCACCTTGTGGGAGGCCTTCCAACTCTACGTTGCGGTCGCCACTCCAGAAACTTTCGGCCACATCGGCCATCAGTCTGTTCTGCGAGCAATGTAATATATAAGGTATATCTATTCATACACGAAATATTTTAAGAGGTACACCGTAGGTGGTAAAGAAGCTATAGAAGCAAAAAGAACATTTATATCTAAGCGTTTTTGAATTTTCGTAATTATTATAATTTTAAAACTACTTGAGACGTTTTGCATAAAACCTTTACTCCAAATTCTATGAATGGTCCCGCCTGACGCTGCGAGGGCGGCGACCGGACGGCACGAGCATGGCCGCGGTGTCTCGGGCCGTAAAAATAAGAAGGAGCCAGTATTTCTTATGTGCGTCAAATAATTTATAAATATTAAATTATGACATTTTTTTTTCGTTGCTGTAGCTTCTTTACCACCTACAGGTGTGCCTCTTAAAATATTTCGTGTATCAATAGATACACCTTATATATTTATTTTCTATACAAAAATATTTTTTGGTTGTGCTAGTTACACCACACAAATTCGTATACCACTACTTGCTAAGTACTGTGATTTTGTGGTAACTAAATGTATTTTGTCTCAGGCCAGATTCCATTCTCTATTAAATAATTTATTCATCAATCTGTTTGTTCTGTCCCGTTTATTATCTGTGCGCCTAACGGAATGCGCGTGTAACAGAGTGAGAACTGACTTGACAGTTTGATTTTGACACTTGACACCTCTCTTGATTTGCCGCTAGATAGGTCCGTCGCCTGTTGGAACCCCGCGACGCGTTTGTTGAAATTAATCCTTACCCCGGTCGTTTTGTGGACAATCTGTCATGACCCAGTTGAGGTGAATGTAGCTAACCCCTAATTTGACGTAATAACACGGGTTTGGACATATCTTGTTGAAATGGTTTGAAGGTCAAGTCAAAGTGACGCTATTGTGAATGAGTGATTTGAAGACCGCATGCTGTGATTGTTCCAGCCTTATTGCAAGTGGATTGTTACCAGGAGAATACTCATAACGTCACGACACGATACAAATACACTCACTTACATACAGAACTCCAGGTTGGCACCAGAGCAGTGTCCTTCAACCACCAGGTAAGTGCTTTTGTTGTATTGTAAGTGTTTGATTTGATTGTCTGCTCCGCGTACGGCGGACTAGTTGCGCTCGCCACTTCTTGTCTCCTGGACCCCACCATCACGCTTCCACCTACTCAATTGAAATCCTATAGTAGGGGTCTAGTCTAGCCTGGCAGCGTACATTTTGGTATTCAGAGCGCGGTTATAAGACATAACCACCAAATTGGTAATTTACAGTAGGCTAATTACTTGGCAGTCTCTATAAGGGAAGTAGTAATACGCTGTAAATATTTGATAACGGTAATTAATTGTTAATGGAAATAATTTGTTGGAATTTATTGAGTCGAGTAACTCATATTGCCGGGGGTCAACCAGGTTTGCATATGCTTCAGAGTTGGTTAGATCGAGCTATGTTATAACCTCTTGTTGTTGTTAATTGACCTCTGTGTTGTATTGAATGTCAGGAAGACATTAAAATATTGAGTTTTGTACCATCAATATGGTAGTTTTGTTGAAATTGGCATTTTTGAGTATTACCATTGTTTTGAATTGGAATAAAGGTTTATTATTGTTGTACCTTTGACACAGTGGTTTGTGAACTTAACATTTGGAATTGGATAGAATTTGAATATTTGAATTGAATATGAAATAGAATTTTGAACGTTGATATTGGGTTTGAATTAAAATAAAAGTTTATTGTTGAATTGAATTGAAACTAATATATTGTTATTTCTTGAGTTGCTGATTAGTCAGTTTGGTAGTTTGATTGTTTGACTGTAGTTATTTTGTAATTGAATGTTTGAACTTTGTTACTTATTTACCTTTTGCTTGGTTTATTTTATTTGATTGTTTGCGTTGGATTTCCTTGATATTTATTGATTGAACTTTGTTATTTGATAATTTAATTGTTTTGTTTATTTGAATGGTTTTGTTTGTGCAATGGCATACAAATGGAAATATTGCAGTGCCGGACACCTGTCCAGGTCAAGCCGGAGACCTCGGTTGTTTCAGGTCCCGGACTATTGAGTAGATTGCCTGCTTTGGAACTGCCACACTTGACGGTCGCTCGGACCACTGGTACGGTTTCCAAAACCTGTTTGCAAGTTTGGTTGATGCACGCTCGGACCTCAGACCCGCCCAAAAGTTGGCCTATTTGTTGTCTGTCCTGGAAGGTGAGGCCCGAGCCTTGGTACAGCATCTGTCGTTGACTGACTCAGCCTACCCTACCGCTTTAGGACTACTCACCCAGCGGTACCAAAATAAACGTTGTTTGGCTGACGTTAATATTGCATTGATTTTGGGGTTACCGGTCATTACTAGTTTGTCAGCATTGCGTACTGACCTGTTGAACCCGTTGGTGGTAGCGACCAACGCTTTAAAGCAATTGGACTTGCCGGTGGACCATTGGTCTTACCCTTTGGTGCATGTTGTGCTGCATCGGCTTCCTGCCGATTTGAGGGCTCGTTTCGAGCAAAAGTATGGTGGGGATAGTGTCACACATCTCCCCCATTTGGTGACCTCGTCCAATTTTTGGAGGATGAGTGTCGGTTTGTGGACAACTCTGGCGTTGCCACTGAGTCATGCCAGCCGTCTTCCCGGCCACGAGACCAGGGACGGACTAGGGCTCGCGGGCCTGTTGATGGTCGCCCCGCCGCTCGTTTTGCTGGCACCCAGAGTCGTCCTGGTTGTGAGTTTGTAGGGACACGGGGCATGGCATGGCGGCTTGCGCGGCCTTTTTTGAAGTTGCACGTGAGTGCCCGCCGCCGAGTTGCCAATGCACGCCGCATGTGCTTCTCTTGTTTGGAGGCTCACTTCCATCGGGACTGCCCCAACCCCCGCCCTTGTAGAATTTGTAGGGTGTCCCATTTGGACATATTGTGCGCTAACGCGAACCACGCTGGCAGACCAGCCTCTGATGAAGGTTCGCGCACGGGGGGGGTACCATGGAGTTGGTCACCGGGCTTCTGGCTCGCCGGTTCAGAACCGGGGAGAGGCCCGCAATTTTGAGCGTCGCACTCCACCCCCAGCGCAAGTTGATCGGGAGCCGCGCGACCGCCATTTGGTCTCCCCGCGTAAAGCCGATTACGCAATTGTTGCTGGGCAGTGCTGGCCAGACCAGCACCGCCTTCCCTCCCCTCCATTGGCAGAACGTCCCCGGTTGGAGTCACGCCCCCCGCCATTCAAGCATCCGGTGGGATATGCCCTTCCGGCGATGGCGCGTGGCTCGGGACACCGCGCGTACGAGGGGTTTGAACTCCATCCTCGTCGGGAGGGACTTGGGCCTGGGTGCGGCGATCGGTCGCCGCCCAGGCATTGTTAGGACATTGGCGCCTGCCCCGCTAAGGTACCCTTCAGATCGACACGGTTTTGTTGCCAACGGCATCGGTTAGGTCTGGGGGCCCACGGGGGACCCTGTTGTGGTCCGTGTCATTTTGGTCACGGGAGCCCAGGGTTGCTTTTTGTCTATTGTTTTGTTGTTTTGCCCGGTATTGTTTTGGGCGTAATGTTTTCTTCAGCGCCTTTGGACTGCGGGACTTGGTTGGGACGAGCCACTTCGGGAAACCCTGTTGGAAGATTGGCTCCAATTTGTATCCGCACTCCCTGCAGTCAACGAGGTCGTGTTACCCCGCGCTATCCTCCCCCCTGGGAGCTACACTGCTACCCTTCATGGGTTTTGTGATGCATCTTCGCACGGTTATGCAGCTGTTGTTTATCTGCGCACCGTCAGCGCGACAGGCCAGGTGAACCATGTCACTGGTCTTGGCCAAGAGCAAGGTGGCCCCCCTCCGGACGGCACTGACCATCCCTAAGTTGAATAGTCAGGGGCGGCGCGTTTTGTGCGTCTATTGAACCACGTTGCTCACACTTTGGGTGGAACTGTGGACATTCGGGTTTCTAACGCCTGGACGGACAGTCAAATTGTTTTGTGTTGGTTGCAGACGTCCGTCCACCTTTTGGAGGTCCTTGTTGCGTACCGAGTGTCCCAGATTCAAAATTTTGAATCGCCTTTGATTTGGAGGCACGTGCCTGGAGATTTGAACCCAGGCGCCGTGGCCTCACGTGGGTGCATGGCACCCCGCTTGATTGCTCACCCCCTATGGTGGGGACCAGACTGGCTGACTCATCCCGAGGATGATTGGCCTCGATCGCCAGTCTTGATGTCGGGTCCTTTGCCCGGGCTCAAGGTGCTCGCTGTTGGAACGAAGGACCCTCCGTTTGACCCTGGTTTTTGTTGAGTCGATACAGCTCCTCGACAAATTGTTGAATTGTTCTTTGTTGTTGTTGAATTGTTGGTGACTGATCGTCACAGTAAGAACTCGCATGCCGGTTGCAATGCGTTGTTGGCCATTCTGCAGCGAGAGTTTTGGATATTGTCGGGAGCCGTTAGTAAGTTGAACCCCTTTTTGGACGATACGGGTCTTTTGTTGTTTGTTGTTGACGGTTGAGGCACTCTAGCCTTCCTTATGGGGCCGTCACCCCCTTTTGTTGCCTAAGCAGGGCCATTTGGTTAAATTTTTGTTGTTTGGTTGTTATTGTTGTTTGGTTGTTTTTGTTGTTTGTTATTGTTTTGACCCGCCAGCCTGCCCCCATTGGGGGGGTATTTTGAGGCCGCGGTGAAAGCGGCACAGGGACTCTGGCGCAGATTGTTGGGAGACACCGTTCTCACCTTTAAGGAGTTAGCTACGGTATTTTGCCGCATTGAAGCTGTGTTGAACTCGCGTCCATTGTGCCCGCTGTCTTCGGACCTGAACGTCTTGGAGGCCCTGACCCCGGGCCATTTTTTGATTTGACAGCCACTTGTCGCCCTGCCGGAGCACCCTTTTGTCGATGTGAGCCAAAATTGGCTAACGCGGTTTCAGTTGGTGCAGCAGCTCGCTCAGAGTTTTGGAAGCGTTGGAGCTTGGAGTATTTGCAAATCCTCCAGCAGCGCGTCAGGTGGACTGATAAAACGCAACCTTGTCGGGATTGCCAAGTGATTAGCGGACGGGAAGGCCCGTCCGGGGGGGGGGGGTAGATGTTCTGTCCCGTTTATTATCTGTGCGCCTAACGGAATGCGCGTGTAACAGAGTGAGAACTGACTTGACAGTTTGATTTTGACACTTGACACCTCTCTTGATTTGCCGCTAAATAGGTCCGTCGCCTGTTGGAACCCCGCGACGCGTTTGTTGAAATTAATCCTTACCCCGGTCGTTTTGTGGACAATCTGTCATGACCCAGTTGAGGTGAATGTAGCTAACCCCTAATTTGACGTAATAACACGGGTTTGGACATATCTTGTTGAAATGGTTTGAAGGTCAAGTCAAAGTGACGCTATTGTGAATGAGTGATTTGAAGACCGCATGCTGTGATTGTTCCAGCCTTATTGCAAGTGGATTGTTACCAGGAGAATACTCATAACGTCACGACACGATACATATACACTCACTTACATACAGAACTCCAGGTTGGCACCAGAGCAGTGTCCTTCAACCACCAGGTAAGTGCTTTTGTTGTATTGTAAGTGTTTGATTTGATTGTCTGCTCCGCGTACGGCGGACTAGTTGCGCTCGCCACTTCTTGTCTCCTGGACCCCACCATCACGCTTCCACCTACTCAATTCAAATCCTGTAGTAGGGGTCTAGTCTAGCCTGGCAGCGTACACTGTTAAATACCTATGTAAATTGACATATTCTTAGTCTTGGGTTTTGGTAACTGTTTTAAGTAACTAAACTAACCCTTACGATATTCAGTGAGAGAGTCTCGAACTTAGGTTTTCTAGCTAGAGCTACACATCATAACCAGCCTTTAATGTTCCCACTGCTGGGACACACGCCTCCTTTTTGTGACATGGTGCAGGCCTTAATCTACCACGCAGGCCCAGTGCGGGTTGGTAGATAATGTAGATATCACATGTTTTCGAATTTTTAGTTCGAGGTAGGGTAATATTATAAGGTATAATTATAGCCGGTAATATTATAAGGTATAATTGGACTGCGTTATGTAATAACGAATTACGCGACGAAATCGAAAAAAAGAGTTATGAATGCAGATCGACTATAGGTATGATAAACTATGTATTCAACTATTTTTGTGTTCAAAAATCATTCTTATGGCCTTATAATAAGGGGTTGAATCAAGCGACATTTCGAACTTTGCTAGAATTTGTGCACACATTCGTTTTGTATTGAAGAATTATGCGTCAAAGTTACAGTTACAAACAGTTTTCAAATTGCATAAACGAATTAAACACGTCCACGATGAAGATAATTCAGTTTTGCCTTTTGATTTAACCGTTTTTAAACCGCAGCATCGAATTAACCACATAAAATGGTATTTAATTCGTTAATGCGTATCACCACACGCGCAATCTTTCATCCGTTCATAAATGAAGCGCCAGCTTCTGGCGGCGTTTTTGCAGTACTAGAAAAAAATGACAACCTAAAAAAAAATCACCCTACGATTTATGGTCCCTGGGCATAGCTTCTTAGAAAATGATAGCGAGTTTAGTGATATCGAATCAGCGTTAAAAACCCATACTCGTCTTTACACTCCACAAGACCACATTGATGTGATGACCAGTTGTCGTAAGAGAAACAAGTTAATAGCTAATAATATGGAAAGTTTAGACTTTGTCGGAGTTTCTAAAATGCTGAAGACAATAGTGAATAGACAAAAAGATATAGAAGGAAATCCTATAAGCTGGTTGAAAACTAAAGAAATAAACATTTTTAAGGATAGACCTGGTCGGATATTTCTTTCAACCTGTCATGGCGGTCAAAGGTCCCACGAAGGAGACCTTAATAAAAGACCAAAAAGAGGGGCAATAAATATGACATTTCTTTTTTCAGGATGGGAATTCATCAAATGACTTCTCCCGCCCTGGGCGGAGCGCGAGGGCGTGTCAGACTTTTACTGACTAAAACCCACCCGTGTTCCATCAGTTGCCCATGTGCCGGGATCATGGTATCTCTTTCGAACAATCACGCGACCCCAGCAGGCATCGGTCCTAGTAGACCCCTACACTGCTGCTGACATCTCTTTGAGGCGCGCGTGGAACACTACGCGCTGTCGACCCGAGCTTGGTCCTTACCGGGCGGCGAGCTACCCATTGCTCGCCGCCCGCAAGCACGCGCCTACGGTGGCCGGGAGTCCGCAATCGACTCCCGACGCCCGGGGCGTCTCTTCCTGCGGCGGCTAGGGACGTGAGGGCACAGAGACTGCCACTCCCTCACGCGCCCGCCTCCTCCTTCGCGAGCATTACTGCTTCGGAGAAGGAGGTGACGGCTTCCCATTCCCTCTCGCTCCGTACCTTGGCTCGCACCAGGGCCGGACGCGAGAGGTCGCCGCCGCCGATCGCCTCCACGAGGACACGGTGGTGCTCCGCCCAGGCAGGGCACACCTCCACCGTATGCTCCACCGTGTCCTCCAGACAATCCTCGCAATGGAAACACCCGGACGTATCCTCCCGCTTTATCCTGAACAGGAACCCACCGAAGCACCCATGCCCGGTGAGAACCTGCGTCAGGCGGAAGGTGAGGACGTCGTGGCGCCTCTCTATCCACTCCTCAAAGAGGGGACTTACCGCCGCAATTGTGGCGTGCCCAGCACTGGGTTGCGACAATCGTTCCCGCCATGAGCCATTGACATTATCAAGGCATTATGAGCAACTTTGGCCACAAGGAAAACCTATTTCTCAACCGAAGCTAGATGATATAAAATTCCTCCTTCATCTCATACCTTCTGATGCGAGAAAATATTACGAAAATTTAACTGGATCTCGTGATTTAGAAGATGATGTTGGAGGTTTTGATGGATCCATTGATTTTGAAGTAGAAGATGAAGAATAAAAAATAATATGGTACAGTGTATAGGTAATTAATAAAAGAAAAAAAAGTATTAGTAAGATATAGAAGTGTTACAACATTTGTTTTGTCTATGTAAATATTATTAAAATAACTGAATTTAATCTTATGTTCCAATTTATTTCACCCGAAAAAAATCGCAATAAAGTATCAAACGACAATAATGCCGTATAGTAAGTTATTGATAAATAAAATGGTCTGAATATGGCTTAAAACACATTAACAAATTAAGCGGAAAAATGGCTATAACTACAAAACTGTATAGTTTAGCCTTATATTTTTTTTAAGTAATGTGAACTTATACATATTTTATATGTTCAGAATAAAAATTATACTCTTGACATATTAAATGTATGCACAGCGACCATTTTAAGTTTGAAATTTTTGAAGCTCATTTTCTCAGGATTCGTTAAATGGCACTTAATCGGTTCTTACATAACGCAGTCCAATTTATAATGCCGGTACTAATATCTTTATCTTTACATATTATAAAATAAAGTCACTTCGCTGTCTGTCTGTCCCTATGTATGCTTATTTCTTTAAAACTACGCAACGGATTTTGATTCAGGTTTTTTTAATAGATAGAGTGATTCAAGAGGAAGGTTTATATGTATATAACATGCATAATATAGTAAAGAAACACTGATAATTTTAGAGGTTTCTAATGTGATGTCATAAATAAACTAATTTTTTTGCGCTTACATTGCGAACGCTGGCTGAACCCTACGAAATAGATCAAAATAATGTACTACAGTATTGTACACCTTACAAAGTTCTACAAAAAATTCCGCGATGGTATATGTCTAACTCTTAGGGATAACCCATAATAACCATTTTTATCCTTTACTTTTTACGAGAAATAATGGCTTATTTATGAATGCGATTTTAAGCAATACAGCATTAATCCTTATCCAATTAAGTACCTTAAATAAATTGTGCATTTCATGTAGATCAAAATTGCCCTTTACAGCATATCATTAAAATTAATATTTTAGAAGATACAGAGATTATAATAAAATCGCCGCAGAGCGGCTAGCGGGCCTTCGCGCGTCCGGCCGTCCCGGTTGGTAGCGGTGTAATTCATTATATTACTTTGGCTTCATAGTAAATGCGAATATCATGTGTGTTCGAAGTACTCAAAATAAACCTAATTGTATTATTCCAAGTAAGAGACCGCGAAATATTGCTTAGATGTTTAGATTTTTTGATGGATTTGGAATTTTGGTTATCCTGGATACTTACCATATACATAGGATACTTTATCCCGGTAGTAGGTTTCCGAGTGATATTTTCCGAAAGCTTTACGGGCGAAGCCACTGGCAAAAGTACTATTCTTATAACTATGTTTAATTTGGTGTCTGGTAAATAATTGAGTGTCTGTATAGGTAGAATAGGAGCGTTAAGAAAAACCAGTAAGACTTATATTCAATTTAATCCAGCCCTATGTCGCAGTCTTCTTACTCTGAATACTATTCATCAAACACACCTACTTACTACTAATATTATAAATGTGAACATTTGTATGATTGGATGTTTGTTTCACAATCATGCAAAAGCGGCTCAATGGATCTGGGTCGAAAATGGCACACAGATAGTATTTATTACCTCTATATAATTAGCCTATATTATTCCCACTGCTGAGACACAGGCTTCCCTTCGGTGAGAGGGAGTGGGCCGTAATCCACCACGCGAGCCCAGTGCGGGGCGGTAGATGTCACATGTCTTCGAATTTTTGGTTCTAGGACATGCAGGTGTCCTCATAATGTTATCCTTTACCGTTTTGAGAGCAGTGTTGATGAAAATGTTTACACAAAGTAAAGAGCCTGCCTAGGTTCGAACCCACGACCTACAATTCGTAAGTCGGGGCTGATACCACTGAGCCACCACTGCTCTCACTCAACTGCTCTTTTATCTATACATCTATACAAATAAATAAAATTGGAGTGTCTGTTTGTAATATTAAGATAACCATTTTTTACTAAATGTATATGGATGTTTACACGATACATATACTAAAACAACATTTTTTACAATTTTTGTCTGTCTGTCTGTTTGTTCCGGTATGTAACAAGGAGTAACTTAGGCTACTTTTATTTTAGAAAATTTCTTTTGTTTTAGAAAAATAACTGCGTTAATTTCCGACATCCACGCGGGCGAAGCCGCGGGCAAAAGCTGGTAAGGTATAATTTAGAAAAAATAAAGGCCCTAATGTGTTCGAACCTACGACGTACAACTCTGAAGTCGGGGCCAATACCACTGGGCCACCACTGCTGTCTGTAGGAGGTACCTAAATTTTCTTCTTTTAGAGATCCAATTGTCTATTAAATAATTGAGATCTGCTTAATACACTGAAATATCAGTAGACTGGAGGTTTAACTATTTATACTGCCTAACCCTAAAAGTATTCAGAGAAAGAGACACTCTCAAACTTAGGTTTTCTAGCTAGAAAAACACAGAGAAAACATATTAAATGAACTGTTGACAGCATAAGAATTCCATAACAATATTATGACCCGCATCTGGCAATTGGAAGCGAGAATTGTAAACAATAACGCACCATTGACATCTTCTAACCCAACGCGTTGTACGCACGGCAATAAATCAAGCTGTACATTTCCAGTATAAGCGGAGTTCTCAATGTACGAAAAGGCTTTAGAATGCGAGGTCAGCTGATAAGTAGCTGTGTGTACTTGTTATGTGACCGACAGATCTCTTGTTTAGAGTAGAGTGAGAGTGAATAATTAGAATACAATCATCAACATCTGTCTGCCTTTTTCCAACTATGTTGGGGTCGGCTTGCAGCCCAAATAGCACAAAAGTGCTGTATAACAGCATTTTAACAGTGCACAGTGGATGCATTAGTTGCTGAATAATGGCGTAGACAGCGCATCCTCAGAATGTACCTATCTAAAAATAAGGTATGATATTTTTCTGGCCTAATAATTTAATTACTTCCACATAAAATAGCATTATGTTACGTTAAGTTTAGGTATTTAATATGTTATTGTATCTTGTGGTTTTTTTTTCCCTCAAAAACTGTATAGGTAGTGTTGTCATTTTGAGAAACTGATACTTCTATTATAATACGTATATTTTTCTTGTTTTTTACAGAACAAGCCTTTCAAAATAGTTCAGACTATAGAGAGAGGTGTTGTCGATCTAACAGTCGTTCCTGCATAGTGGAAAACTAAGGAAATTCTATGGTGGCCACCGAGAAGTACTTTTATACTCCTTGAAATTATAAAAGGATGAAAATTCAAGGCCTGGACCAGGGTGGTACACCCTAAATTGTACTTTACAAAGGGAAAATTAAATAAACAAAGAAAATTATGTTGTTTTTTTTTAGATGCGCACTGGAGTTCAACGTTGTTGTGCCTGTTGTTTACTAGCTACTACTTTCGCGACTTAGCGTGCATGTCGGAAAACATTATGTGTCTTTTTACTAATTATTTTTCTAAAATAAAAATAACCTAAGTTACTCCTTATAACATCAGCTATGTGCCTGTGAAAGTCCCATCTAAAGTCGATCTCTGTTTTGGACATCAGCTGGACAGACAGACGAAAATAAAATAAAAAATCCTATAGATAAGTTCAGAGCCGTTATTTTGATATTACTAACAGACACTTCAAGTTTATTTATTTGTAAGTTTAAAGTACCTATAGATTTATACTGATATCTTAACTAATATTATAAAGAGCAAATAATTGATTGTATGTTTTTTTTGTTACACTTTCACACTAAAATGGCTAAACGGATTTGAATAAAATTTGGCACATGTGAAGGCCAAGACCTGGCTTAGAATAAAAGATGCTGTTTAACCCAATATTCTCAACGGATCAAGACTTATGAGGGTGACACCGCGGTGCGCAGTTGTCTAATAATCAGCGAAAGGAACTTCGTTTGTAACGAAACCTCTCGACTTTTCGGTTGCTTTATGTGTCGCAGGAATGCCATCATTTACATAATTTTATAGTCCCTTCAATGAATCAGAATAACCATGACTCACGAAGTCTGTCCAGCATACAAGCAAAACAGATGAATCGTTATTGGTTAATAACGATTCATCTGTTCAGCTCAACAAGAATCAGTTTATTCAATGCAGTGTGGGTCTTATAGCTTATTAATCAATTACAATCGCTTTACTAGAGCCGTCCTCAATCTCGCCTTAACCTTCAGAAGACGAGCATGCAACCACTTAAGGTGTACCTTGAACTCCTGTTGCCGATGTGTTTGACGCTGCAAATTAAATGCTTCTCTAATTCAGCCCAGTTTAACTGCGGAAACTGCATTCTACCGGACTGCACAGAAATTTAAACGAGTGACATGTTTGTTGATTGGTCTTCCTATGAAGTTGAACTTATCTTGAACGCTCCTAGTATTATATTTCGTGTAGGTAACTTTTCTGTCCCTGTCATAATTCACACAGTTAGGGTTGCCAGGCGTCCGGATAAAGCCGGACACAGTCAGGCTTTTTGGTTGTGTGTCCAGCCAAATTAGACCAAGTCCGGCCTGTCCGGCTTTTGTTAGGCTTTTCAAATTTGATAATTTTTGCCTTGGTTTCCGCTCCACCCGCCTCACCTTGTGTCGCTAGCGCAAGCGAGCGAACTAGCAATGTCCTCCGCGCCTTATTACTACTCAATTTTAAAGGAAAATTAGCTTTTAAAGCATGTGTCTGCCACTAAAAAATATCAATTCGTTTATAACTTATTTATTTTAACATTATTTCATCAGTGTTTTGTTTAATTTTGTTTTAAGATTAAATAATTAAAGATGTCAGACCTTTTTACCCAAATGTCCGGCTAAACTGACTGGTATGTCCGGCTTTTCGGTTTAAAGACATGGCAACCGTACACACAGTCCATCCATCATTTCTTTGGTCTCTCCCTACTCTTATAGCCATCGACATTCATACCTAACGACATTTTTCTCATTCCTCCGAATCACATGCCCATGCTATGGCAACCGATTTACACACCATTTTTTCCACACCACACCTACATTCTTGAATCGAGAATCGGAAAAAAAACACAAAAGAAACGCATCTAATTATATTCTAATAGCTAAACCTAAAAAGAAACCTGTACGATGTATGTAGCACTTGAAGTCATGAACAACAAGTGTATTCAATGTTATCCTGTCGGTATGTGCATGCCATTATGAATAGATAAACACGTACACACGGCTACATACCAAGTTTATCATTTCCATTTTTACCTGAACTCGCATTATATAGGCTTTTCGTACAATGAGAAGTCAGTTTATACTGGAAATTTATAGCTTGATTTGTCGCCGTGCGTAGCTACTGAATGCCGTTAACTCATCATCATTCAAATCACAGATGTTTAAGGGGGAGGCGCCAGAATAGACAGTGACATTCAACATTTTCTTATGTTATTTGCAATTTGAAAGTCAGTGTCATTGTATGAGGGGCTTGTGGCTAAGTAATAACAGCCGCACGGGTTGCTCGTCCAGGTTAAGCTACCCTTGCCGCGGTTGGTCCGAGGATGGGTGACCATCTTTACATATCAAGACCCTTCCGTTTCTCGGAAAGCACGTTAAGCCTTTGGTCATGGTTGTCTTTCGTAGATCTTAGACAGTCGTTACGGGTCGTCAGAAGCCCGAAAGTCTGACAGCCAGTCTTACCAAGGGGTATCGTACTACCCCATAACTGGGTTGTGGAGGTCAGATAGGCAGTCGCTCCATGTAAAATACTGGTACTCAGCTGCATTCGGTTAGACTGGAAACAGACCTCAACATAGTTGGGAAAAGGCTAGGCAGATGATGATGTCAGATTGTACGTAAAAGAAAGTTGTGTTAGTTAAACTAATTATAACTCAATAACGGCTGAAAAAATTTGGCTGAAAATTGGTGGGGAGGTAGCTTAGAACCAGGAGACGGACATAGGATACTTTTTTTTTATCCCGTTCGACTATAAAGAGGAAAAATTTGATTGTTTGTTTGTATTGAACAGGCTCCGAAACTACTGGTCCGAATCGAAAAAATCTTTTTGGGTTGGGTAGCCTATTTATTGAGGAAGGTTAAAAGTTATATAACATCACGCTACAATCAAAAGAAGCGGAGCAGCAACGAAAACTGGCACGCAAATCGATGCGACGGGAAGGTTCAGGGAAACAAAACTTTGACGCGGACGAAGTCGCGGGCAGAAGGTAGTAGAATATAAATAATCACTATTGGTCGCCAAAAGGTCAAGATTTGACCATAATTCATTTAAAACTTAATGTATTTCTAATGCATTATTATATTAAAAAAATAGCTTTCTGTTCTGCACTCCTTCTCCATATAAACTTTAATTGTAAATTCCATATTCCTCCGTCCGCATAATTTTCGTTAATAGGGGTTCAAAGTTTATGCTACATGTGTCTTTACATGGTATAAAATGAAGTCGCTTGCCGCATTTTTTCACTTAGATCTTATAAACTGAACGGATTTTAATGCAGTATTCAGCTATGATAGAGTGATTCAAGAGGAAGGTTAATAATTATAACACGTGAGCGAAGCCGCTAGCAAAAGCTAGTGTAATAATAAGAAAAACAGTCACTAAGTAGACTGCTCTCCTTAAATATTATACGGAGAGCTACCACGGACGTCGGCGCCGGCGCCAGTTCGATCCCAACGACGCGACGTGCAAATCTTTTTGAATTTATCAAAATCTACAATATAATCTTTGCGTAATAACAATCAGAATTAGCGGTTTTTTATATAACTATTATTGATCAAGTAATGAAAATAAGTCTGGTTCGCAATTAAAAATGTTCATCTAAAAAATTATCCACTAGTATTTGTTATTAAATAACAATTATTAAAATTTACTTTAAACAACTTAGTGGTTTGAATCAAATAAAATACTTACTAGAATCTAACTAGAATTCTCTCCTAAAAACACAAAGACTTGAGGGTTAAAAATCAAAAATTACGTTTATCGATCCTTCCGAAACTATAGAAGCAAGACGCTTTTATGTCAAAACCGCCAGAACACACAAAGAGTTCTGCATCGCGCAATTAAAGTTTTCACGAACCGTTGTATATACTCAGGGACCGTTGTCAAGACTTGGGGGTCCGTGTTTACCTGGGGAGCCGAACCAACCCGCGTCGGTCGGTGCTCACCATCAATTAGAACCATTGAATCTTACACAAAGAGCGCGGATTGGGATCTTAACCTCTCGACTGCCGCGCATCGCTCACATAGTAACTCGCTCAACTGCCGCGTACTGAGCGGAACGCGCGTCGCGCGCTCTTTTTTATCAGTTTTTTACTTTGTAAACGACGAAAGTTTGTTATTCTTGTGACTGTTTATGATAGACAAATAACTAAAGTTTATTATTGCTTACTTTTTCATCACAAAATTGTGTGTAGTAATTAACTAGAAGCCATTGTTTCAATAACTTCCCAAAAAAAAAACTTCTTGAGGCATAATTGGAATAAAATTGGCATATAGATTTTGTTTAACTTCTCTTTATTCTGTATTCACAATCATTTAACACTTATAAATCAAATATTTTTATAATAATACAAAAAAATAACAGCAAGCAGTAGCGCGTAGATCTGCGTTGCGGCGCAACTTGTTTGGCGTAGATATACGTTTACGGCCTGTCTTATACAGAGTGTTCAAAAAGTATAGTAACTGAGCAGTGTAAAGGACAATCACGTGTTGATGTTAATAAAGAATAGCAATTATTATTCATTAAAAATACTGCGATTTCATAAAATATTTAAATATTTTATGAAATCGCAGTATTTTTTTTTACAGACTTCAAAAAATGAGGTTATCAGTTTGATATGTAGTATGTAATATTGTTGGAATTGGATAATATTTGTGAGTATGATGAATGATTGGTTAACAGTCGTGGCAATCACATGGACAATTGTTCTACGGTGTGATAGATTCGCCAACATTCACCAATACACAAAAATACTTGACATTTGCTACAAATAACATTACTTTCAGATCGCCTTTTAAGAATACGACATCGCACACAACGTCCTCGTTTGTGGCGTATGCTTTGCTTATTGGCTCGATCAGTATTTTGCTGATGTTCAGGGAAGTGGTCTATTCCATCTAATCTTGTGTGTTGACGGGAGTTTACGGCGGCCGGTCTGATGCGTTATATGGAATTATGTTGTTTGGATAAAGTTTCTGCCAAAGCATACCTAAATTGACGATGATCCCAAATGTTTCTATTCAAATCCCGGTTATTCGCACGGTAAATTATGTAACAATTCAAAATACTGCAATTGATCAAACGTCTGAAAACTTTTATATACCACTTCATTCCACGTTTTCGCTCCAACAAATACATGGATAGCTTCTGGTCCTTCATATCAACGCCACCCATGTATTTGTTGTAGCAGTGGACTGAAGTGGGCTTAACTACATGAACACCCGCTCGCTGTCCCGGTTCTGTATCCGAGTTATGGTAAGTGGAAATCATGGTGACCAGTTTTACATCTTTCCATGCGAGAACAGAAACATTTCCAGAGTGGCGTGCTACAATGGTTCCGCGCTGCATACGTCTCTCGTTTAAGGTTTTGATATCTACAGGTGTATATTTCCGTCTCCTGTTCAGGGTGCCTAATAAGTCAGTTTTATTCTGCTTCAAAAATCGTGCAAGGCATACACTGTTATAGAAGTTATCCATAACCAAGCAATGACCTTTACCTAGATATCCTTCAATTAATTTAAGTACGATTTTTGAAGTAGCCCCCGTAAAATCACTAATAGGTTCTGATGAGGTCGTATCTTTGCCAGTATAAATAAAAAAATTTAGAAGGTACCCAGTCTCTGCTTCACACAATTCGTATGTTTTTATACCAAATCTGGATGCCTTGGTTCGGATACATTGAACCCAGGTTAATCTACCTTTCCATAGCAGTAACGATTCATCGAGACTTATATGTCGTCGAGGTATGTAAATTTCTTGAAATTTTTTGCAACAGTGGTCGGCTATTGGAGCTATTTTAGCCGCTTTGCGCTCATGACCATGTATATTGACACCAATAATAATTATCTACAAAATGTAAGAATCGTAAAATTAATAAAAATCTATTCCTACTCATTATTTGCCGGAATTCAGGCATACCTAGGACCCCTGTACACCAGTACTCATCTAATTTTCCCCTATAACAAATGCCCATGTACATCAAAATTGAAAAAAACTTATACATTTCCTCTACGGTCACTGGAATCCATTCATGTAATCTAGATTTAGGTGGAATCCCAGATTCTGCTTCAGTTAAACTTACAATTTGCTGCCAAGCATATTCATTGGTTTGATGAACAATTCTCTCCGTGATACCACGATCCCATATGGTAGTGAATAATTCAAAAGGATTAACCGAGTGTATTGTTGGCCCAGATTGATCGCTGTAAATTTCTTCAACTGCCGTAAATGTTTCAAAATTATCAGACCACGATAAATCAGCTATGACTTCGGAGTTTGGAGCCACTTCTTGGTCGTCTTCATTTATGCTTCCCTCTAACATTTCTAATATTTCATGTTCTGTATAATCAGCTTCGTCCTCTTCATCATTATCACTTCCTGAATCAACAGCTAATATTTCTGCGAGACTTTGAGGCAGAAGAGGTTCATTGTGTCGATAAGGCAACTAAAACAACCAGAGATTCTAAATGTTTGTAAAACCCCCGCGACACAGTGATTAATAAAAAAAAAACAGTAATTCTACTTACATTAGTAGGAATTTCTTCATAATCAGAAGGCTGATCTACTCGTACACAATCTTCGGTTTCTAATAGAATATCGGCTTCATTTTGATCCAAGAAATAATTTGTTAGCTCTGGCATGTTATGTGAGCGGTATGGTTGTACGGATCCTGATGAGGTCTGTTGTAATAGAACACGATCATCTGTAGCGCGCAGAGTTCCGCTAGGCGATCTATTTACCACTAACGCTGAAATTATTCGAGATTGTACTGGCAGCGGCGTAGTTGCCCTTTCCTTACTATGTCCCACGTCCATCTACAAAACACAATTGGTTACGTAGTCGCCAATAGACAACTTTTTATAAATATTTATTACTTATTAGCAAAATATATTACCTTGAGCATATATTAAATTTATACTTTTCTACGTTCTAAAATTAATAAAATAACGAAAAAAAAATCTTTTTAATCAAACATATTATTATGTTTATTTATTGCTAGAACCAGACTACTCTTGCACACAAAAATCGCATTCATCTTCTGTATAGTGTTCATAAATAGCGTAATGACAAAATTTGCACCAAAACCATTTGTAAGTTAACATTATGCTGGCATTATCAGTGAGCATGATAAAATGTGTTGGCCCTTTTCTATTTGTGGATCTATGGCATATAAAACATTGGTCACTTCTTAAAAAATGGGTAGTTTTCCAGGGCCATTTACAGTCAAATATACATAAACGAAAATCTTTTTTATTCAAATAACGATCGATATCCAAATATACAACCATTTTTTCTGAAAGAAAAATAACATCGTCATTTATAATTGAACCCGCGTGCAAATACCTGCAACGAGTAAACACTTGTACGTGACAAAAAAATTTGAACATGCTGTGTATACGCAGAGAACGAGCGCTTTGTAGGTATTTATGAAATAACTTTCGTTTCAAGCTCAGATCATCAAATCTTTGAAGTTGAATTATTTTATATTTAGCTGTAGGTACTGATATAAGCTTTTTGAATACTGTAGAATAATAGTAAAGTAAGCTTATATGCCATTTCAAACTAAATTCTGAAGGGGTAGGTATGGTGCATGGCTATTCTTTACTTCATTTTTCACATAACCACTGTCATTTTTATCAATTGTTTCACTGATTATGATAACTTAGGCCCTAAAAACATTACTACACAAATAATTACTCACCTTCTGTTACTTTTTCACACAAAAATCAGTTTTTTTAAAGTAAGTCACGTACACGTACCAACACGTTAGAAAAAATAGTTTTAAAATGACCATTCATTCGTTCATGAAGGCAGTAACCGTTTGTATTTGATTCTTCTGTTCATATTTTCATTCATATATTAGTTTAGAGGATTAGTTTCCTTATTATAAGTGAGAATAAATATCCAAGAATTGCGCCGCAGATCTGCGTTCCGGCAGTTTACGGTAACAATTTTTGTGTCGTAGATCTACGTTCTGGCAGTGGAGAGGTTTTTCGAGGGGACCAAGTATTATTACTAAGTGACGTTTACACCTTACCTACCTGACTATATATTGCACAACCCGTTAAGTATATTACGACCAAAGTTGAAAAATATCCCGACCATTGTTCACCATGGTAGACAATATGACCTCCTTTTTTATTAGTCATAGGAATGACAAAATATCAAATATTAAAAATCCTTAAACAACAACATACCATTTAGGATATAGTAGTTAATTGGTCCTACTTAATATTATAAAGTAGCTGTGTTCGCAGCTTCGCCCGCGTGACGTTCGGATATTATCAGACGGGAATCCAGACCCAGTTAAAAAGTAGCATACGAGTATGTTACTCCTTATAACATCAGCTATCTGCCAGTAAAAGTCCCGTCAAAGTCGATCCAGCCGTTTCGGAGATTATCCAGATCTAACAGACAGACAAAAAAAAAATTGATGTAGGTACTGTATATACTTTCATATGCGTTTAGTGAAAAGCTGTTAATTTGAAATTACAAACAGACACTTAAATTTTTATTGATTTGTATAGATGTAGATGTGACCCAAATACGCAAAAGCGGCTGAACGGATTTGGATCGGGCCAACATTGCTCTCTTGTAAATTCATATCATACATATAATCCATTGAAGAGATCCGTGTGAGAACCAAAGTAACCAACATAGCCCGAAGAAATGCCAATCTTAAGTGGCAGTGGGCAGGGCACATTGCTCGCAGAACAGATGGTCGATAGGGCCGAAAGGTTCTGTAGTGGCGACCGCGTACTGCAAGATGTAGTTAGTTAGGTTAGTTGGAAGGCCTCCCACAAAGTGGACCGATGACCTTGTGAAGGCTGCAGCAATCCGCTGGATGCGGGAAACACAAAACCGGTTGAAGTGGCGGGGCTTGGGGGGAGGCCTATGTCCAGCAATGGATGTCTTTCGGCTGAAATGATGATGATGATGGAGATGATAAATCCATATAATGACTTTTTCAAGAAACAGTCCTTCCATGCAAAAATGCAACGCGAAAATTACAAACAAACGTTAGATATTTTTAATTTCGATGGCTACGTTACCGTGTCCTCCAGCTGATATGTACGCACGGTGACAAATCAAACTATCCATTTCCAGTATAAGCTGACTTCTCATTGTACGAAAAGCCTATACGATTCGAGGTCTGATAAAACTGGAAATGTAACTAAAGCTTTTTTTGTAGGTGGGAAACTATCAAATGACGTCTCCCGCTCTGGGTGGAGCGGAAGGCCGTGTCTTTTACTGACTAAAACCCACCCGTGTTCCTTCAGTTGCCCATGTGCCAGAACCACGGCATTTCTTTCGAACAAATCTTGCGACCCTGGATGTACCCATAGCTTGATATGTATGTAGTCGTGTGTACCGTAAACATAAAAAGTTTGCGGAATTTACTGTGTCGTTACAAAACAGTTATTTAAATTTAGGGCCGCGTTTAAACGGGTCTACATTATTGTGTTGTCCCTTCTTTTGGCTTGTGGCAAGTCTCATTAAAGGAAGAAAGGGAGTAAACGATAACAGCCGTACGGGTTGATTAAACGTTAAACTACCATAATACCACAATTTATAAATCTATGAAAGGGGTGTAACAGTTTTACAGCTTTCATAGTAGTAGTATGTAAATAATTCTCATCAGGTGGAATATCGGAGTCAGTCTGTTTATCAACCAAACTATCATAACATAACAACATATCGTTACTGTAGCGATTTAACAATAAATATATTATTTACATTACAATCGTGTTATGACTTGGTCTTAATCTACGAAAATCTTGGGATTTTAAACATCCTCCGGTAATGTTGTGGTCGTGGACTGGTAATGTTGTTGATTTTTCTCATCGTTAGTTAACATCATCTTAAACTTGAGAACTTACCTCAAGGATTTATAGGTACCTACATATTATACTGGAGGACCCCGACCATAAGGGGCAGCGCAGACGACAGACTATCCGTGACGCACATTTTAGTCTGTGAAAATAGAACCTATGCAATTATATGCAGTAACGCACACGACGCGCAAAAAGTCCGTCGCTTTTAGCCTTAGACTTTTTGTGCGCCGCAGACTCGATCGCACAAAAAGTCTGTCGTCTGCGCTGCCCCTAATTCGGCCATGGCGGTCAATCTCAACTTCTCAACGGAGACTAGCCATCGAGGCGCGGACATATTATAGTGCACAAGTGTGTGCGCAGACACAAGGACAAGCGCTCATCCCTCACTCTCATAGTCCGATGGGACGGCAATCCGACACAACCGGAAGAGATCAGGCGTAGGACCAACGGCTTAACGTGCTTTCCGAGGCACGGGGTATCACACCTCCAACTTCCAAACTCCGGGCTGTTAGTAAGAAATTCCTAATGGAAAAACCTAATAACAGTTTTAATCTAACCCAGGACCGTAAGCTCAACAGTCGCGCTTGCGACCACGAGACCGATGGGCCCAACGGGGACTCACGGAGTTAACTACAGAACTGATCTTTAAAAAATCTTGGTTTTTGGTCGATAGCTGATGCGGTCGGTCTTTCTTGACGTAATTTTTGCGTGGAAACACTGAATGAATCGTTTGATAAAACACTACAATTGAATAGTATCCTTATATCGATTTTTATCTTGGTATGTATTGTCCTTATGGCCCTACCTTCTAGGCAAACCTGCAGATAATTTTACATTAACTATTATCCTCTGCGTCTTCAGCAAAATCGCCTATGTTGGTCTAAACACTTGGTAGGCACTCGGTTCGCCATAATTCATCCGACAACAGAGGCGCAAGAAATTGAACGCGTGCGTTACCATAAAACTACTTAGTATGTTCTACTGCTAGTGTTGGGATTTTATCCGGATAAATACTCAAAATGGATAAATACTCGATAAATATCCATTTTTACTGAGTATTTATCCAAAACAGCGGATAAATACTATTTTAAGTTTTCGTAACGTAAATTTTGTCATTTTACTAACAAAAGGATTAAAATTAATGAAAAACAAACAATGCAGATTGGTATCGTACCTTATTAATCATTTTAACAATTACAAAATGCTGATATTGACAATAATTTCACTTAATCATGAATACAATTCGTCAATAACTGTCAAAGTTAGATAAAATTATACATTTAATTTAGAACATTTTTTTTTCACATACATATATGAACTCGTGCCTTTCTCCCATGGGGGTAGGCAGAAACTATTTAACCCTCAAATGCATTGTGATGGAAATTTCCATCAACCAATTCAATGTAATTTTTTCGTTATCATTCCAGTCATTTTTTGTTTTTGTAATTGGGAAAAAGTGGTTTATTATCTCACTACACATTTTGTTCTCAGTAGGTTTGTTCTGATTACATAAAGATGTAAATTTCCACCAACACATTACAAAAAAGTAAATTTAATTTGGTTAAAAACTAAAAATCATGCATTTAAGGGTTAAGTAACGCTTAAATCATTGTAATAATAAAAAACTTAAGAGGTGTCAAGGGACACCCGGATGGAACGAAGTTCCTTTCCAGGATTCATTATTGTTATTATTTTTTATTACTTATTATGTACAAAAAACCATATATATATATAGTATACACTCAACAAAAATATTCTCCCGAGAGGGAGGAAGAGACGGAGAGAGATCTCTCTCCAACTCTTCCTCTCTCTCTATCTCCCTCTCTCTCTACCTCCATCTCTCCCTCCCGCCCTCTCCCTCGCTCTCTCTATCTCTCTCCATCTCCCTCTATCTCCGTCTCCCTCTCCCTCCCTCTCCCTCTCCCTATCCCTCACCCTCTCTCTCTCTCCCTCTCTCTCTCTCTCTCCGTTCCAAAAACTTCGTTCCAAAACAAAATATATACTGTCAAATTGAGAAACCTCCTCCTTTTTTTTAAGTCGGTTAAAAAGTGTCGTTACAACTTTTTCTCTTAATTCCGTCTAGCCCCCTTTCGCAACGCGCCATAAGGCACTTCGTTCCAAAAAAACTACCTCGTGAAAGATAAAGAAATCGAGTATCCTGACTTGGCTTGCGAGGTTGTCGACAATGTGAGATATGGATTCAGCGATCAATGTAAAGTTTTGAGAGCAGTGCGTACCCACGACCTACAAGTCGTAAGTCGGGGCTGATACCACCGGGCCATCATTGCTATCGCCAATATGAAAGCGTGTCAGACTTTTATTGACTAAAACCCACCCGTGTTCCTTCAGTTGCCTATGCCAGGGCCACTATTGTGTACCTCTTTCAAACAGATCCGCAACCCTGGCAGGCATCGGTGCTCGCGGATTCAATATCGACCGATATCTCTTTGAGGCACGCGTGGAATCGATGAACGCTGGCAGCACGCACGAAAAAGCATGACTCATTTTCACGTTCCGCTTGCACCGAGAGTGCAAGCGAGAGCGAAACAAGCAATAGAGAGGCACGATCGGCCTAAGTGTTCGACTTGTGACTTGTGACGCATCTATCTCTCTTCCACTCCATCGGCCGATACGTCGTATAGAAGAGACTTAGATGCTATCACGTAAAATTATCGTCCGTAAACCGAGTTTACAGACAACCAATTGTTTTTATTACATTTTATCATATCTGCATAATTATAAATTTTTGAAACTACCGCATTTCAGGACGCCATGAGCCAGCAAATTAATAGTGTGTGCTGCGCAGTTTAAAGGCTCAACACCTTTTAACTAATTTAAAAGTCCTTTGCATGTTTATAGCGTTGGCAAACAACAACAATTAACTTGTCTTCGCCGCATTTTTCTTGACTTTTAGAAGCTCTTCACAGAGATGTTCAATTATGTAGCAATTCTCTACACTCTCAACAAATAAAGATTCTAAAATTGTGTCTAAAGAGAATGCTCTATTAGAGACGTTTGGCCTCCTGACACAATTACAGTCCTGACAATTAACATTACAACTAAATAATATAATAACGTAGTATTTTGAAAAGCCTTAATAACAATAAAACCAATTTACATTATAAAATAATCATCCGACGCGCAAAAAAGATATTTATCCATCATTTTGAGTATTTATCCGATAAAAATGAGTAAAAACGAGTATTTATCCGTTTCGGATAAAAACTCGAGTATTTATCCTCTGAGTATTTATCCGCTGCCCATCACTATCTACTGCAAAAAAGCAGTTCAGTCTGGATGTTCAATTAAATCTTGATTGATACAAACTGGTTTTTGATTATATATGAAGTTATTTTTCACTTTTTTCACAATTAGTGTGAAGTAAGGAAGGAAGTATCAGAACATCATCAAGACACAAAAAGTGGATTAAAGACTTCTGATCGAAGGTAACGCAAAAACTACCCGATTAAAGTTAATACAATTTATATGGGTCTACCGGACTACCCCTGTTTATGCATAGGTCCATTGATAGATTCATTAAAAAGAATTTTCGGAATCGATCCATTATTGCCGGAGAGATTGCGTACCACATAAACAAAAAGAAACCAGACAAATTGAGGACCTCCTGCTTTTTGAAAACGCCACAGCACCGACTCACCACTAGTGTTTGAAACTAGAATGCCAAAACTACCCCTAAGCCACCTCTGGCAACCTTCACTTTACCAAAGGTCTTTGACTCCTAAAAGCACTGCATTGCTTGTCATTCTTAATGAGATCATTTAACCACAGAGTACCGGGTAGCATGCATACTCTTTGTTACTCTCTGAAGTACAACGGATACGTCAATCTTGTTATTGTTGTATTGACCTTCAATACTGCAGAGGTATCGATCAGATCAGTTTATCATCAGCAGCTTATAATGTTCCCACTGCTGGGACACAGCAGCGTGGGCCATAATCCACTACGCCGGCCCAGTGCGGGTTGGTAGATGTAACATGTTTTCGAATTCAAAAAATCAGTCTTTCTAAATTAGTTACTCTGCGATATTATAGTGAGTTTTGAGAAAGGCCAGTGAGGACAATGACTCAATAAAATGGTATAATTGATCCTGGTTGGCTGGCCCTTGTGTTGATTAACTGTAATTGAACTGCATATATACCGCTGAATGACTGAGAAGTACGAATGCTCTAGGTCTGTATGCCATCTCATTCTCAGGACAATTAAGACAAGGACAAGGGTCAGTATACATATATCAACAAATCAATTAACTCAGCCTATCGCAGTACACTGCTGGATATAGATCTCTCTCAAGCTGCGCTACAACACCCTAGCCTCCGGGTTCCGCATCCAGTTCGTCACAGTCATTGTAAGGTAGTCTTTCTAGCTGGAAGCGGACCCATACTAAGCTTGCCAATACGCAGTCTCCACTCCATGATTCGTTTACAACAGTCAGTACATAATTATAGTGTTACATTACAGATATCTACAATCCAACATCTCAATTCTACAAAGTTCTATGGAACGCTAGCTTGGAATTTGGACGATGCCCCAAAATTATGTTTTCAAAGACGTTGAATACGAATTTCCTAGACTTGCAAGATATTTACGATTTAAAGCTCTCGCTTCCGCGACGCCACGGTGCGACGCGATACTGGTAGAACAGTTTCTATAAAAAAATCATTGAAATCCACCGTCACTTGGCGCAAATCTACGCGAGCCTTAACTATGGTTTAAGCCAGAAGAAGATTATAATCCGTAAAATAATGTTATTGCCATTCTAAATAATAAGGAAAATAGTGACGGTCATACATTAGAATAGCCACTTACATTGGACACAGCTTATCTCAACGCTACAGGTAAGGAGTCTGAAATATTTATTTAGTTAAATTATGCATATATTGTAACTATGTCAAAGTCATAATTTAAATAATATGGTTTGCGATGATGAATGTGTACTTATTATACATGGGCTACATGTGGGTGTTTAGACAACATTGTTAAAACCGTTCAATTAGTAACTACATAAATATCTACCTTAGTTTTTATAAGAATTACTTTTTATACGCTTAACATTATTTAACTTGCAACGTTTATAAAAAAGGAGGATTGTGTTTTATGTTTCAGGTCATCAATAAATATTTAAAGGTAAATAAACTGTTTCTTTTTTTGGATTTCTTCTTTTGTGACTGGGTTTGACCTGTTAGAACCATAGGTCTTGCGAGCTCTCCGTACCAGGACAACTAAATTACAATAACATTTGTATCGTTCTGCGTTATTAATAAAAAAAAAATCTTGTCATCTGTGTCCTATTTTTTTTTCTATTGCATATTTGCCTGTTTGAATGTAACTAGAGTTATTTTACTACCAGCCTGTACTACATATGGTTGACTTTTGCAGACAAATTTCACAGTAGGCATCCATAAGCATAAGCAACCTACTATGCTACCACTGCTATAATACAGGCTTCCTCTCAGTGAGACGGAGTGGGCCGTAATCCACTAAACGGGCCAGTGCGGGATGGTACATGTCACATGTCTTCGAATTTTTGGTTCTAAGAGGGTTCCCTCACGAGGATTTCCAAAAATGTAAATGTACATATTAGCATAGCATTAGGCCTATAAGTATGTTTATGATCTTGAGCCTGTTTAACTTCGTTATTCGAATATCATAAGACGGCCATAAAGAGATTTGAATTTAGATGGATAAGACATTTATTACTTCCACGTTATTTACTCTACGCATTACTGTAACCGTATTCATGCTTTTAGTACTTATAACCGCTGAAATTGGTTTGTATCGGTGAATGCATTGTCTCCTAAAAGATGAAAGGCGTGAAAACTCAATATTTCCGTGAAATAATTTGGTTTCGCTTTGCTTTGTCTCTAGGTAACGATGTTCTCATACTTGAAAGGATTCAACATTTTGCATTACAATAAATCAGTGTGTCCTCACTCCACAGCCTTCAAGCTAATGTCTTCTTAAGCGAGCTGAATCTCTAAATCAGATCAGCTAAACGACGTCCTTTGAAGTATTTTCCTGTTGTAGGTAACTAAAGTTCGTTTTTTTTTGATTTTACTAAAATGTCATGACATAGATCCAATATTATCCGAAGGCCTCAGGCCTTCGGATACAATTTTAGGTGAATTCCACCAAACTTATTTGTTAAACAGTTATTCCATACTTAACTGTCATATATGTAATTATTATATTCCACGGATATATGATATTTTTTCTGACTGTGGTAAAAGCAGTCTATAATTGATTAATAGTAGGTACTTTACTTAAAATTTTTCAGCAAAAGACAAATGACATACAGACGTAAAATTCTGTTACCGATTAGATTGCGGAAATGTCCTGTAAAATTAATCCAACACTGTTTATTCAGTGAAAATGCCGCTAAACCTCCATGGAAATGACCTTGAAGGTAAGCCGACCCGAGCGATCAGATAACAAAATAATAGAACGGATTAGTACAATATAAGCTAAGCACGCACCTTTTACTGATGCCAACCAAACAATATAGAGTTTACTCTATACAGAGAGTGTCTAAAATTTGTATTTTTAGGTTTGTTTTTGTACGGGTCGATCGTACGTGGATGGGTGACCATCCTTACATACCAAGCTCCGTTCCTCGGAAAGCACGTCCCGGCTATTTTTCGGGCATCTTTGAGAGTCGTTCCGGGTCGTCAGAAGGCCGAAAGTCTGACAACCAGTCTAAGGGGTATAAGTAAGGGGTGTACCTGTGACCTTCATAACCCAGTTACTGGGTTGTGTATGTCAGACACGCAGTTGCTCCATGTAAAGTACGGGTATTCAGCTTCAAACGGTTAGGCGGGAAACTGACCCCAACATAGGTGGGAATTCTAGACAGATGATGATGTGTGGGTATGACTAATTTTAAACCATTTCTGGATCTATAAACATACTACTATTTGAGTGAGTTATATTGTAATGTTATATAAACAGAATATACCTATGTGCATAATATTATTTCTAGTTATCGCCATATATAATACTACAGTTAACTCTACCACGGAATAAGGGCGTGTGTAGAGCAATTATTTATAATTACTGAGCTTGATAGAAGGATCAATGTTTGTAAGTGTGTGCAAACGTGGCCACTTGAGCGCCCTTCGATCAAAAGTGCTATAATAATTATTGGTCGAAGTTTGTACTAACATTGGACTTTTACTGAACATAGACGTATCCTGATAAATCACGATTCTTACTATATGTGTTGTGTGTTTACTCTGTGTATGTGTGTGTGGTGTGGTGTGTTGGTTTGTTATTGAAATTCAATCATTTGTTTACGTTTTGATTATCAATCAACTGAAGGACTTTCTAGAGTGTGACAGCAGTTCTCTATGCATTTTACGACCATACTGCGATCGCCAAGCTGCCTGCCAAGAATGGTGATTATGGCAAATCCTCCTTTAGGGGAGGCTTATATCCAGCACTGGACGTCTTTTGGCTGAAATTATGATGATGATATCCAATTAACTCGCGATTCAACGACCCGATCATGACAAAGAGCTTTTCGAGTACGAAACTAAGTAGTTAAATAGGTACGTAGTCTAGCAAAGTTGAATGAATTCGCCAACTAAACCGGAAATATAATATTCAAAATCAGCACCTAAGACTACAATAGGTCAGTTTATTCACAATTAAAAGTGTTCCTTCAGAGATGCAAGAACTATTTATTCGTCGGGTACCGTTACATTATGTATTCTATCTCCTGAAAGCGAGGCCGTTCCTGAAGGATGCGCTCAAGGCAACTGAAAGGTAAGGTCATTCACCTCGCTCCCTTTCAGTAGGTATCGTTTTCAGTAGAGCCTTACGATTCCCCCGCGGGCGGAACCATAATTTGTAGCCAAGAAATCTAAAATACATATTGTGAGAAACTAAAATCACGATAGGTAGGACCTACAGTATGTATGTACCCGCAGCAACCATTCCAGTTATTGTATTTTAACATGACCGACAAAATAAATGTGATACTTAAAAGCAAGTCCGCAATTATTTTTGCAATGGCGAGCACAAAAAACAATTTGAGTAATATTTCATTTTGTTCGTGTAAATTCTACACGTGCTCTTGAATTTTCGCACTGACGCAGGTAAACTCGTTAATCTTTTTTAATTTATAATATTAAAACCCATATTTTGGGTTTCTTTTCTTTTGTAAGTTATACGCGGAACAATGGTGGACTTCAGACTTTGTTTCCTTTGCATGTAAATTATATGCAAAAAATCAATTGTTATTTTTTTTCGTGTCTGGCGTCTGGATGTGAGCGGCCAGCAAGAGTATGCATAAATCCTTTTTTTTTCTATAGGTTTCTGACATATTTCCGATGTCCATTGACAGATTACTGAGCAATAAGAAGAGTATTTAATGTGGATAGAGCAATGTAATTTGATGTGAGATTAGCATACAACACATTGTACCTATACGGGAGAGTTAATGTATGGTTGACTCGATGTAAAACAACATGTATTGTTTTGTGTTTGGCGAGTCAACGACTCGATGAATCAGAAAAATGTATTCGATATAAATAGTGCGTAGGTATTTTTATAAATAACTAGGGTTAGTGTTCTAATGAACTACATAATTCAAGTAGGTATACATATTTTTAGAAAGCACATTGTATGTATAACGTTCGAAACACCGGCACTACATATAAAAGTTCGATTAATTAACAAAAAACCAGATAAGTATGTATGTCTAGTATTAATGAAATACCTACCTATCCAGTTAGTTCACAAAAAGAAAAATATGTTGTCGTGTAAATTAATATTTTGTGTTCACGTTTTAGACAACCTATAATGTTAATCTATGAGGTCATCTTAAAATTAGAATCTAATTGTAGATATTGTTAGAAAAAATGGTTGATAGGTAGGTATCCGTTTCGGTAGTTTTGTATGAATAGGTAGCTAAGTATCAATTAATGATGCATGCAAAACTGTTTTACGTATCAAAGATATTAATTCACCTATGTACACATAGGCTACATAAATAATTAATTAAATAATTAACAGTAACTAATGTTCAGTGCGTTTTCACCATTATTTTAACAAAAAAAAATTTATTAATTACACCGATACGCTTATCTTTAATTAAAGCTAAATGAATATTTCCTTCCTTCACTAGGCTGAATAAATAAAAATCCCGAGTTTGTTTTCCTGTTGATAGAGCTGAAGAAAACACACAAACAAAATTAGAACATGTGCCAACTTACCATTTTGATGATAACACTGTTTTAAATTTAGAATATCACAGTTATTTCGAGTTCTAATTACAGCATTAGTAATATTACAAATAAAAATCCTTGGCCACTACAACTGTCACTTGAGTTAAAAAAAAAAAAATAAACAAACGTGTTCGTAACAATTTTTTTAAACCGTTTGGCGCGACCGCTCCATGGTATCACGAATGTGTACTGCCAGATGTGAGATGGCACAACACATGAATGACTGCAGTAGTATTTACATCGCCGGCCAAAGAAATGTCTACTCTACCGCGCAATTTTAAAGCTCAAAATCGATTATTTTATAAGCGAGACGGAATACCTACCACACACAGCTGTGCGGGTAAGCACGTCTTTTTTGTTTCAGAAGAAAGTTCTGTTTCACGTTCAGCGCAATGCCGCATTGTCGGCACTCGGTAGCCAATAAGGTTAAAGCTAGCAAGGTTTATCGACGAATCAAGAGTCAAGGGCGCGTGAAAATTTTACTACAGTTCACCTTCTTTGTACGTTTTCGCATTTCCGGGCCGGCTTTGTTACGAAAGCTATAATGATTGAGAATTAAAATATTCATTGTAGTGGCGGACGCACTAACACGTTGGCGTGAGCATCCATTATGCAACGATTAAACACGTAGGATCAAAGTCCGCGCTCCTTTACTTACTTTCACTGCATGTTTTGAATTAAAATTAAGCTTGAATGTGTGTTGGTGTAGTAAGTTTACAAAACATTCACTCCAAGCGCGGCTTTATCTTGTAAATAAATAAACATTTGTTTGTCTTTGCTCAGCGATAAGGCAATAAATAAGATAAGCTGATTAAGACCCTGGTGGAGAAATAAATATTAAAAACCTTTTAAAAAAATACTGCATTACATTAATAACATCAACCTACTCCAGATCGGATACTCTACTAA
The DNA here is from genome assembly GCA_932294355.1 of Aporophyla lueneburgensis. Taxonomy (NCBI): domain Eukaryota; kingdom Metazoa; phylum Arthropoda; class Insecta; order Lepidoptera; family Noctuidae; genus Aporophyla; species Aporophyla lueneburgensis. Next base: position 29,262,594 of record OW028737.1, on the reverse strand, counting down.
CTATGCTGACATCTAAGGAAACTTCGACACGACACCCTATGCCACACCAGTGTAAATAACCTACGTCTGCACGCGTAGCATGACCACCATAGAAAGAACTTTGTCTATTCTTGATAGAATAGAGATAGAATTGTCATGCTACACCAGCATAAAACGGTACAAATCTTTCTACAATCTTTATTATGTGTTTAATCTTTCTACAATCTGTAATTTTGTCTATTCTTCCGTCGACAAAACCCATTTCTACGGTGGTCATGCTACGCGTGCTGTAGACGCTACGCTACGCCAGTGTAGGCAACGCAACTTTCGCGTCATAGCGTAGCGTCCACAGACGTACTATGGACGCTACGCTATTACGTCGGGTTAGGAAACGCTCCGTGTGTAGATCTGACAATTTAACACGTTGAGTTTCAAACACAGATTGATGGTTTATCCCATATGGCCACAGATTTAGAACGCGTACAAAATTGTTAGTAGCAAGCACGCTATATCGCGTGATCGGCACTCAACGTGTTAACTACGATACATAAGTAGACAATAAGCTACGCCAGTGTAGATTACTTTCGTCTGTAGGCGCTACGATACTACGCCAATGTAGGCAACGCTCCGTGTGTAGATACGTCTATTTAACTACGCTACGTACGAAGACACTATGCTACGCCAGTGTAGATAACCTACGTCTGTAGACGCTACAACAGTAAACGCTACGCTAGAATAGTAGACCCTACACCACGACAGTAGATGCTACGGCACGCCATTATAGATAACCCTACGCCTGTGTAGGTTACGCTACGCTTAGCTTGTTTAACTACGCTACATAGCGAAGGTCTCACACGAATAGGTCCAATAGCCTATTGAAAGTTAATGTTCTTATACTGATATGGTGAAAGTAGGTATTTCATTAATCAATTAGAACTTGTTGAACGAGTTTGATTAAGCCAGCCAATTTCAATCACAAGAGGCATTCAATTTGTATGTGATTGACAGACGTAATGTAGAGATAAGTAGTAATGAGAATTCAAGATTTGTGTATTTCCTAGGTATAAGTGTCCTATGAAGTCACGGTCATGAAGTCATTGAAGAATGTATATTATATTTGTACACTAGCTTCTGCGCGCGACTTCGTACGCGGATCCTGTTGCTTATGCCAGCGACAACGGGGTCGTCAAAATCGAAGATCTGAAACGTCTGATGTAGAATTCTAAGGCCCGGGGACGGGAAAACAACGGGATGAGCGAGACGATTGGAGTCGTTCCAGATCTTTCATATTTGTATGTCAATAGGAAATGCCCATCAGGCTTAACAACTTTTGCTAAGACGTCATTCCTTAATATGTTATTAAGAGTTTTACTTAAGAGTTCCACACCAGGTGTTACAGATCTTCAAATTTATTCTCACAGCAGAAAATGCTCTTCACGTGGAATATTTTTTGATATGGCACCATTTTTTTATCTCTTATACTTACTTTAGCTGGTCTGTTGCGGTCTGCATCAGGTGTTCATTTTCCAAAATAAATTATGTTTACCCTATATGTTGCCTCGTTCACGATCAGCGGACAGTCGCGCATCATGTTCCGCACTTGTCTCTAGAGACCTAGCAGCAGATGTGTAGATACGCTGAGAACTCAAGCGCAATTCTCTATCAGTGAACGTCTCCGACTCGGGAGACAATGCGTGACGTTCACGATCAGCGGACAGTCGCGCATCATATTCTTCACTGGTCTCTAGAGACCTGGATGTAGATGCATAAATACGCTGAGAACGCAAGCGAGCTTCGCGATCCGAAGATGTTTCTACGGAGCGAGTTGCAGGCTGATGTTCTCGAACAGCATCAAGTCTATCCTGACGCTCTTCGGTAGATTCTTGGGATCTTATAATCCTCAATCTTTTAGCTCCTTTGGAACGTTTGGAAAGATTTGACCTCTTTCTAGGCATGGTTATAGTTTTATTCTGAAGATACCTGATCAATTAAAATCTAAGTGACTGCTCCCCTGCGTTACCGGGTAGGCTACCGTGTCAAGAAGATAAATGGAAAAGGAAATTAAACATTCAAATAACATAAGCCCAAAAGCATATTTCTTCGATAAATAAAATAATAAATGGGAGTTTTAGCCAGTAGAGTCAAATTTTCAATGATTCATAGAATTTTCATCGAAAATCAGTCCTAAACTGTTACCGCCTTCACCGCGTGGAGGTACTCCCAGCTTATGTTATTTTATAATTATACAGTGAAATTATTGATAGCTTTGATTTCCACATCAGGTGTTCCAGATCTACAATCTTTATACGTCAACAGAGAGTGTTCATCAGGCTAAACAACTCTTGCTAAGACGTCATTCCTATATATGTTATAGTGTAGCTGGGCTCTTGGAGTTCCACATCAGCTGTTCCAGATCTTCAAATTTTATACGACAACAGAGAGTGCTCACCAAGCTGAACAACTCTTGCTAAGACGTCATTCCTATATTTGTTATAGTGTAGCTGGGCTCTTGGAGTTCCACATCAGCTGTTTCAGATCTTCAAATTTTATACGACAACAGAGAGTACTCATCAGGCTGAACAACTCTTGCTAAGACGTCATTCCTATACAGGGTGTCCAAGAACCTGGCGTCCAACTGGATTCCCACGATGCCCCAAGTTCTAACAGTACTCAGAAAAATATTTTAAAAAATCCACCCCATGTACTTACAGAATTATACTGATTTCAAAAAAAAAGGGAAATGAGCACCCTGTGACATACTTTTGAATGCTGTGACTGCTAATGCTGATAATTTCGATATTTCTTGGAGGTTTTGTAATCTAGGGTATTGCTGTGTCTAAATAGAATGTAAAAATAAAGTACTTATTGTACCATTTTAAAATAAAATATTATTTTAACTAAAGGTGATATGGAAAACTATTGAATTTCGCAACTTTGACCGACTGTAGTGTAAAAAAAATGTACCAAAATAGTATGGCAAGTGACGTCAAATTTTGACGCGTTTATTCCTCTTTTTAAAAAGGTATAATACTTACACATTAATTTGAAAAAAAAAATTTGATAATATTTTTACTCAACAACCCAATTTTTACGAAGTGCCTACCTACTAACGGTAACTGTCGGACCCTTTCTTATCTTAGAAACTGTTATGTTACTACTATTATTTACTTCGGTTCCAAGAGTGAGCAAGAAGGAAATACACACAGGTAGATGGGTTCCCAGTAGAATAAAAGCAAAGAATGTTAGTTTAAAGATATTTTATTACAATAAATGTTCAAAATGTTGACCACCCGCGGCAATACAAGCTCTCACTCTCCTTAAAAAGGACCGCTTTATGTTTCGCGAGTAACTTTTTTGACGTATCACCTGCACTGCTTGTGTTATCTTCTCACGAAGGTCAGCGATGTCATTAATGGGCTTCGCATAAACGAGCTCCTTCATAGTTCCCCAGAAAAAAAAATCCAGCGGATTTAAGTCAGGTGAGCGGGCTGGCCACGGGATTGTTCCTGATCGCCCAATCCACCTGTTCGGGTATTGCTCGTCCAAAAACTCTCTAACGGATACGCGAAAATGTGCTGGACAGCCGTCGTGTTGGAACCACATATCTGGTGGGGTCTCTTCTAGTAAGTTTGGCAAATCATTTTGAAGAAAATTTAAATATGATTCGCCAGTCAAATTCTCGGGCATCTCAAATGGACCAATAATATTCCCACAGAGAATACCGGTCCACATGTTCACTTTGAACCGGTACTGGGATCTATCTTCTCGCATCAAGTGCGGATTTTCCACATGCCACTCGTGCAAGTTGTGTAGGTTCATGTAGCCATCCTTCTTAAATGTTGATTCATCTGACCACAAAATTTTGTCGATAAAGTTTTCGTCTTCTCGATGTTTTTGCAGGATTGTTTCACAAAACGCGACTCGGCTCGGATAGTCTCGAGGTAAAAGACTTTGCACTCGCTGTACGTGGTACGGATGATATTCTTCTTTTTGGAGAATACTGTGTGCTGTGCTCTTCGGTATCCCCGTATCAGCTTCTATTCCTCGCACAGAGATGCTTGGATTTGCCGACACCGCCTCTAAAACTTCATCGCGTATGAAGTCATTTACGGGTCGTCCTTCACCAGCTACTTGATTGGGGAACCGCCCGTCACATAGTGATCTGTGCACATTAATGAAAACTCGATGGTCGGGATATCGCGTAGCCCTCGGATACCTTTCTCTGTAAAGTCTCGCTGCAGCTCGTCCATTACCTCTACATTCTCCATAAATGTAGTGCATATTTGCGTATTCTTGCGGAGTGTAGGTCGCCATGGTAGCACACACAAAACACAAACTGTCCAAACACAGGCAAAGGTCGTCGTAAAGAGTTCGTTTCAAAGTCCAGAGCACAAAGAGTAATCGAGTCCAATAAACAAAGCTTTAAATCGTAGTACGTGATCAATGGTAACAATAAGAGAGAGGTGCGTAGTAACGGCAGGAGGCAGTGACGCGTACTGACCGTACTGTTATCCTAAATAGCACGATCCCAGATAGCGTCACTATCTATCTCACTCGCACCTCTAACCTTTTTCTCCCTCACTCTTACCTGAATAATGGGGTACCATAAAGAAGAACCAGCAAATCGCAAAGATAGTTTCTGTCTTGCTCCCTCCTGTTGTAATAACGAATCACTATGGTGAGATGCATGCACATACCGTCCCTTACGGTCTAACCTGTTTTTTGAGAGGCCTGTTGTTATTTTTATGAGCATACAATAGTAATTCTTTAGAGGTTAGATTCAATTCGTCGTAAATTTTTCTTTCTAAGAATTCTGTAAGACATCGTAAAAATTGGGTTGTTGAGTAAAAATATTATCAAAAATTTTTTTTTTCAAATTAATGTGTAAGTATTATACCTTTTTAAAAAGAGGAATAAACGCGTCAAAATTTGACGTCACTTGCCATACTATTTTGGTACATTTTTTTTACACTACAGTCGGTCAAAGTTGCGAAATTCAATAGTTTTCCATATCACCTTTAGTTAAAATAATATTTTATTTTAAAATGGTACAATAAGTACTTTATTTTTACATTCTATTTAGACACAGCAATACCCTAGATTACAAAACCTCCAAGAAATATCGAAATTATCAGCATTAGCAGTCACAGCATTCAAAAGTATGTCACAGGGTGCTCATTTCCCCTTTTTTTTTGAAATCAGTATAATTCTGTAAGTACATGGGGTGGATTTTTTAAAATATTTTTCTGAGTACTGTTAGAACTTGGGGCATCGTGGGAATCCAGTTGGACGCCAGGTTCTTGGACACCCTGTATATGTTATAGTGTAGCTGGGCTGTTGGAATTCCACATCAGGTGTTCCAGATCTTCAAATTTATTCTCTTAGCAGAAAATGCTCATCACGTGAAACAATTTTTGCTATGGTATCATTTTTGTATCTCTTATAGTTTAGCTGGTCTGTTGCAGTTCTGCATCAGGTGTTCAAGTTTCTAAGATAATTTATAGCCTATATGTTGCCCAGACTTAATACCTATACAAAAAAAAAAAACATTCAAATTCGTCCAGTAGTTCCGAAGATTAGCGTGTACAAACAAACAGACAAACAGACAGATTTTTTTTTGGTTTCGCGCTCTATTACTGTTTCTAAACCCCCCTCAATCATTTTTTTGTTTAATATATTTAATGTACAGACACAGTTTTTTTACTGTTTTATTATATGTATAGATAGTAATTTGAAAAAGAGTAGGGAGTAAATTTGTATTTGTGGTTGTCATTTTAAAGAGAAATCTTACTTTAAACAAACAAAACACTCATAACATAAATAGCTATTCCCTGGTAAAGATAAGTATGAATAGAAAGAAGGACATGAATTGGTTTATCTGTACAAATAAATAAAATTAAAGTATCTGTTTGTTACGTCAAAGAACAGCTCTCTACTCAAGGCGTATACCTATACACGGTACTAATACTTTTTTTCTTAAGTTTGTCTGTCTATTTATTTGTTCCGGCTAATCTCCAAACCGGCGATTTTGACGGATATTTTACTGGCTATCTGCACGCGTAGCATGACCACCAAAGAAACGGGGTTTGTCGACGGAAGAATAGACAAAATGGCAGAATGTAGAAAGATTTCTACCGTCTTAAGCACGGCGATGTTAAAACTGAAGAGAGATAATATTTCTATTCTTCAGTTGATAAAATTCTACGATGTCGAGCATGGCGACTAATTTTTCTCTACTTATGAGTTTCAGTTGGGGGTAATTTTTTTTTACAGGATTATATTAATTATAATCGGCAATACAATACTCTAAGATCGTTTATTCCCACTGTATGACTATTCAGTGAAAAAGTTCTTAGCGTATCCACCTTAATTACATTAGTTACCACTCTTTTGCTATGGAAAGAATAACTGTCTTTGTCTTCATAGAAACCCGAGTCTAAGGGTCGCCTCGTGCTCGGGGCGAAAAGATGTCGAGTTGAATAGAAAGAACTTTGTCTGTTCTTGGTAGAACGGAGATAGAATTGGTCATGCTACGCTTGCAGATGTTGTAAGGAGTAATATAGGCGACATACCGATATTGCAAACAATATTTTATGTGAGTAGTAGCTTTAACTTTATTTTAACTTTTTTTTTTTGCTGTAGCTTTAACTTTTTTTTCCTTTTTTTTGTATTAACGTTTTGCTGTGCCCTTACAGGGTCCATATTTTTGTACCTAGCTTCAAGCCCTTTGTAACATCTTATACAATATGCAACGCAATAAATAAATATGAAAATCAGTTTACTTTTTGTCCCGTTCTCGTGGGATGATTACCAACATCAACGCGGACGAAGACGCGGGCACGAGCATGAGTTGAGAGGTAGCTCGCGAAATTCAAATTTGCGTACGTTATTTACAATTTGTAACTAAGTTAAGAGGGACGTGTGGTGTTACACGAATGGATAGAATAAGAAATGAGTACATAAGAGGAAGCCTGAAAGTGGCACCGATAGCTGAAAAGTTCTGTGGGAATCGGTTGCCATGGTATGATCACGTGATACGGAGGGACGAGGAAAATGTCGTGAGGAAAGTATTGAGTATGAATGTCGAGGGCTTTAAGAGTAGAAGGAGACCAAAGAAACGGTAGATGGACTGTGTGAATTATGATATGGCAAGAAAGGGGGTGACTACTGAGATGACGACTAATAGAGAAGTGTGGAAGAAAAAGACATGTTGCGCCGACCACAAATAAATTGGGATAAGGGCAGAATGATGAATGATGATTTACGCTCAAATAATATTCTTTATTTACCGTTTGACCTTCTGACAAAAATTCCGAGTGCACAACACCGCGATAGTCAAACAACAGTCAACATGACTTTGATCGACTTTGGCGTGGCTTTATTCGGTTTCGGTTCAGTTGGAAGGCACCATTTCGAAGCTTGTTTAGTTTGCATTCAAACTCGTAAACCGACGTCGCAAGAGATACAGAAAGTTCGCGGCTATCTCTCTCAAACTTGAATGAGAATTTCAGTCACTATTTCCTTCACTTTTGCGATGTTAATTTCCGTTGCAGACGTTGATGGCCTACCAGAGCAAGGCAAATCTTCCATCACATTTCGAGCGCTTTTGAACGCTTTGTACCACTCGTAAGCACGTGTTTTTGATAAAGTCGATTCACCGTAAGCCTTTTTTTTCTGGATGGGAAATCATCAAATGACAGAAGTCATTTGATGATTTCGCTCTGGGCGAAGCGGGAGGGCATGTCAGACTTTTACTGACTAAAACCCACCCGTGTTCCTTCAGTTGCCCATGTGCCAGGGTCACGGTATCTCTTTCGAACAATCTCGCGACCCCGGCAGGCATCGATCCTATCAGACCCCTTCAGTTTTGCTGATATCTCTTTGAGGCGCGCGTGGAACACTACGCGCCGTCGACCCGAGCTTGGTCCTTACCGGGCGGCGAGGTACCCATTGCTCCCCGGGCGTATCTTCCCGCTTTATCCTGAACAGGAACTCACCGAAGTACCCATGCCCGGTGAGAACCTGCGTCAGGCGGAAGGTGAGGACGCCGTGACGCCTCTCTATCCACTCCTCAAAGAGGGGACTTACTGCTGCAATTGTGGCGTGCCCAGCACTGGGTTGCGACAATCATAACCGCCAAGTCGCCATGAGATCACACCGGAGCTCTGTCCGCCGTGCCGCGATTTGTCGCGACAGCGGAGTTTCACCCCGGCGTTTCGCCTCCTCGCGCCACTCCCACATGTGCACGAGGACCTTTGCCTCCAGATCCCATGGCGGCACTTCGGCAAGGAGGCTCGCCACCTCGCACGAGACCGTGCGTTATCCCCGGATTAACCGGATGGCCATGACCCTCTGGGCCGCAAACAACAGGCGCGCTGGGCGCAGCCTCAATGAGAGCGCCCACACCGGTGCCCCGTAAAGGGCCATGGACCGCACGATCCCCGTGTAGAGCCACCGGCAGGAGGCGTTTAGACCCCCCAGATTGGGCAGGATCCGCTTTAAGGCAGCCCCAGCCCGCTCCAGTCTGGGAGCCAAACGTCGGAAGTGCTCGACGAAGTTCCACCGGCTGTCGAGGACAAGTCCCAGGTACTTCATCGTCGACTCGACGCCGATGTGAACCCCTCCCACTGTGAGTTTGGAACCCGCAGGTGGCGCGTTCCGAGGACCATGTAAACCCATGGCTTCGGACTTGTGCAAGGCCACCTCGAGTCCCAATTGCCGGATCCTATCGACGATTGTCGCAACCCCGCGTGTCATAAGTTCGGCCGCCGCCTCATGCGACCTCCCTGCGCCAGGACCAGCGTGTCGTCAGCGTAGCAAACTACGCTGACGCCGCTAGGGAGGTCGGCGCGCAGCATCCAGTCGTACCCGATGTCCCACAGATGCGGCCCCACGATCGATCCCTGTGGGATACCGCATGACATCTCTCGCCGGTTCCAGTCTCCCTGGTGACCGGGGTAGATGACGGCTCTATCCGTCAAGTAAGCCTCGACCACGTGACAGAGGTAGGTCGGCATCCGGTGATACCGGAGTGCCTCCCTAATGCAACTCCAGGGCAGGATATTAAAGGCGTTGGCGATGTCTAGAGACACCGCCAAGACGACCTCACCCCGGGCCACTGCATCCCCCGTAGTGAGGGTTCGCACGCGCATGATGGCGTCCACCGTAGAGCGCCCCTTGCGGAAACCGAACTGGCTGTCCGCCAAATCCGGCCCCATCCGCGCCAGCCACCCAACGAGACGGTCTGCAATTACTCTTTCAAAGAGGTTAGCCACCTCGTCGAGCAGCACGATGGGCCGGTAAGCGGACGGAGAGTCCGCTGGGCGCCCCGGCTTCTTAATGAGGACCAGTTAACTGGCCCCTCTCCAAACATGCGCTAGGAGCCCCCTGAGTCGAGGCCCGAGAGCCTCTAAGGCCAGGGCCCAGGCTTTGCCAGGCAAGCCATCGGGTCCTGGGGCGGTATTTTTGGCATTTAGCCGAAGTACCGCCACTCTCAACTCTACTAAGCCTTCTGTAACATTTTCCGTGACTCCGAACTCGAATTTCCAGTGGCGATGCTAAAAAGAAAAACTTTTTTTAGATGTTTTTGTCCATTATGAAATTCGCAATACGCACTAGTTATGATATAACTAAAAACAGCACTGTATTTTTCTTAATAACAGATGTCACTCAAACTCCGCGCCAAAATGGAAAACAGTTATGCCAATCTAACAACAACAAAAAAAAATTGGAACCATAAACAAATCATCCATTCCCGAAACTTTTTTGTCTGAATGTATATGAATATTTCTCCTAGTCCGTAGTAAAACCCTAATTAATTGCCATTTCATGCTTCCTATTTTTAGTAATATTGATTCTATTCTTACGCAGATCCGCTTAGCTTGCAATTACCATGTCGCGGAAAATCAACCTAATTTTCAACGCTTTGTTTTTCTGAACAGGTCACTTAATTAACTGTCTAATTACTTAGGAGAACAATTGATACCATCTCACGATTGTCATGACTTAATTAGACAAGAAGGTGCTATCCACAACAAATAGTTACGGCTATTTGCACTGATTTGTTTAACTATAAATAAGTTTTTACAGGACGTGACTTTTATTTATATATTTATAATGGTTATTTTAGACACAACACGTGTGATAGGCGTAGCTCAGTAAAAAAAAATGTTTGTACGTACTGATTGGCGAACTACATAAGTCCTACTCGTGTATTCGTAGTCGGTAGATGGATAGCCGTGAGTTAGTGCATGTAAATGTATGGAATTTAGGAAAGCAGAACAAAAGTTGAATAAATATTTACGCAAGTGAATTTGATTAGTTATCCATACTAATATTATAAATGCGAAAGTAACTCTGTATGTCTGTTACACTTTCACCACTAAACCACTGAACTAATTTTGATGGGTACAGGGTAAGTTTGCACCCCAAGAAGGGACACTACTTTTTACGCGATAACCGACTTTTACAGGTGGCGAAGTCGCGGGCAAAAGCTAGTCTCCAAATTAAATGATACGATATCAACATAGAAACAAGAAAAAGAAGTTTGTTTGTTGTTGTCTTCAAGATCGTATAAAACGCCTTGAATTCTCGAACAGATACAACAAGCTATTCGAAAATGTTCAGGCGCTTCCGTTAAATAAAATTAGTTACTTTTCATACATGTCTAAACGAAAGGCTGGAAATGTCATGTGTAAGTTAACAATAATTACTCATATATCTAGCTAAACTATCAGCCCTTTTTCGTTTGTTCTGAACTTGTGATTTTGTTTTTTTTATTTGTCACATAAAAATACATTTGTACTCATACTTAATGCGATATGATACAGCACGAAATTATAATTTTCTGTCTTTTTTTGTAATTTGCCGGTCATTTTCAGGTTGTGTGTTGTTGTTCAATACAGAGCCTGACCTAAATTGCAAAAAAAACGAAACGAAAGAAGCTTTAAATTTCGCGGGCTACCGTGGCGCTTCCACCTTAACATAAATACACAAACATAACATGACTGTTTTGTGTATCATATCAAAATGATCGTGCTTTACTTGTTTGTTTACTCATTTAACAAATACGATCTAAATTACACAGTAAATTCTTGTTATAACAATGAAATCAATTTAATTTTTCTGTTGATATTTCAAACATAGTAATCACCTAAAATTTGACTTGAAATGAATACTGGTAACCCCACTGGTGCGTTCCAAAGGTGCACCAAAGCAACTAATGTCATCACCCAAAGAGAAGGAAATTGTTTCTCATATTTTTTGTTATTTAAGACGAGCTCTTGTTATTTTTTCTTCCAAATGACGGTAACGGAATCGAATAGTTTTTTTTTTCACAACAATTGCATGTAAAAAATTACATCTCACAAGCAATGACAAACCAGAAGATTTTAGAACGCATTTCAGTTTGACGTTTCGCAAATTTTCCTGCACCAAAGGAGGAATGAATTAGTCGTAATTTACTATTTTTTCCTTTTAGTTTTGTCTAAATTTTTCATAATAAAGTGTATCGTTGTTAAACGTACTGGATTTTGACTAAATCGGGGGAGATAATATCGTCTATAAGATCGTAAGTAGTGTTGTGAGGACCAAACAATTAAACTCATCATGCGTGTATTCGATGATATTTGCAGTATTCTATTTAGTGTGTGAACATCTCAGGAAGTTATTGTTGTCGTTATACACGTGATCCAAGGCCGAGTCTTGTCGCGACAAATAATTAAGTTAACTTATTTGTCTACTCGTCTCCATGACATTTCTACAGAATATTAAAATTATTATTCTGTAGAATGTTTTGATTACGAAATCGATTCATTATTATCCGCAAAACATTTCCTTTGTGCATCATTATGTTGTTAACGGTGGCTGGTTGACTAGGAACTTGTCAAACCAGTTCTTTGATACACTTTAACAATAAATAAATTAGGTTATTGACTGAGACATCTCTGACATAGTGACCAAATTTAAAAGTCAAGATAAAGCTCAGACTGTGTCTGTGATTTACTTCAAATCCATATTTGAAGTGTTTTTACAGTATTATTTATGTGTTCCTAATAAATTCCAGGCCAGTTATGAGTAAATTTTCACCTTGTGTCATATTGTTATCATAAAGAAACAATAATAATTGGAAAAAAACAAGAAAGTACCTCAAATGTTTTGTTTGTAGTTTTTGTATTATGTATGACCAATCCATAAGCTTCCATTGTTGTTTGTTATGAACCAAGCATGTCCATCAGTAAATAGGTACTTCAGATGTTTTTTTTTCTATTTTTTTTTTGCATACAACATAAGTAGGTATTTATATTCAAAATACTTATATAATTATACAATTTTTTACTTTGGAACATTGGTATCCACATATTGCAAACATCTCAGGAGAATAGACACTATTGGCTCATAAAACTCTCGCAGAAAACATGTTACTGAATTGCTTGTAAATTCATGTCAGGATTGTGATTGATTATGCACTTCGATGTTCCATTCTATAATTGACTCACTATCTAACTAAGTACATGGATTAAGTGCCCTATCTAATATTATACAATTATTTCAATATATGAGCTGCATTTCCGTTGCCACTCTATATCATATAGTATTTCAGTCATAACATTCCTTACACTAAGGCATCAAATACAAGAGAGAACTCTGGGAAATACGTCTTAATTTTATTTCATCTTTGTTGCAGGTACAAAACCATGCAACCACCTCATCAGCCTACACCCACCTGCGTAGGAACGCATGAGACTTGAGCTCAGTGATCATACAGCACATGTAACGTGCATTCAACATGTTGTGCATAGTCATCACACTGCATCTGGCGCTGCTGACAGAGACCTTCGGCAATGTCATTGTTTACACGCAGGAAACACCGCATGTGGTAAGTCAGGCTTATATTTGATTTGTACTTTTAACTTTTTTCTACCAGGAACTTCAATTCAGGTTTATTTATTGCACTTATTACTCGTACATTGACTGGGTTCATATTATTGTTTTATGGAATACGAAATTGCATAAAGGAAGAGTATATTACAAGTATTTATATCTGTGACATACATATTGAGTACACTTCAGTAACTACTAGTAAAATGTCTATTTATATTACTATCATAAAATTATAACCATTAAAAGTGCTTGTCTAGTTTACACTGAAACAGGTCTGTGGTTCAGAGTTCAGACATATTTGCTAATATAGAGACTTTTATTTAGTGAACAAGTTAGATGAAGCTACCATTGTTTAACTTACTATTCATGAAGAACATGGATGAAAAAAGGTTGCATGCAAAGGACATGAGAATGTGTGTGCGGGGAGTGACGAAAATGGATAAAGTAAGAAATGATTCTAGTATATGTGTGTAAAAAGGGAAGTTTGAAAGTGGCGCCAGTGGCAGAAAATTGTTTGGCTCAGAATGGGGTAGAAGCAGGTAGGTAAGACATTAGACTAAAGGAGTGATGAATATTTATGTTGATGGATGGAGAGGTAGAAGGCTAAATAAAAGATGAATGGGTTGTGTGAGGATGGATTTTATGATCATGTTTAAGTAATTGGTAAAATGGGCTGGTGTGGTGGTGTCCACAACTCCATGTTAAATCATAAGTTGCATAGGGGGCAATTGGTTATTTGATCACTGGGCAGTTCAGCAGCACATGTGCTGCTGTCTCTTTGTCCCCCAAGCAGGCCTTGCACAGCAGATTGTTAACATGTGTATGTGTGTATATGTTTTTCCCCAAACTATGGAATAGAGCTTGGTTTCAGTAAAATGCAATTTCATAGTTGACACAAGTGTTTTAATATAGTACTGATACTTGAAATAATTAATTACCGACACAAATTTAGGTACGCCTTCTTTTCCTTGTAATAATTAATGTTAATAATATTCTGAAAAAACATGTTAACTCCTATGTAACTAGTAAAAGATTTGTTACCTAACTAATATGAAACAGGTAAGCAAACCCACACGTCCCACAATTAGGTCACGCATTTCTGTGTAAATGGACTATTTAAGTCACAGAAAGGCGTGACTTAAATGCGGATTTAAGTCGCACAATGCTATCTATTTATTTTTGGTAGCTTGACTTAACCCTTTATAGGACGGCTCATACAAAGTGTCCAGCTGGACAGTCATTTCAAGATACCTAGGACCTTGAAGTGGAAGGTCACTTCTTCACTGTTCAGTTTACTGGTCACTTTATATGAGCCGTCAGGATGGCAAACAGTGAAGAGTGAAGAAGTAACCGTCCACTTCAAGGTCCTAGGTACCTTGAAATGACTGTCCAGTTTACTGGCCACTTTATATGAGCCGTCCTATAAAGGGTTAAGGCAGTGAAATTTCGGGGAATAAAACTGACTGCAATCAGTACATCTAAAACCAGTACATCTAAAACGCGTTCAGTGTTATTATTAGTCAAATTCGACCAAGATCAGAGCATTATTCCCATTTTGTTTTATTAATGTTTATGAATATGATTCGTTTGTACGAGCAAAATCATGTTGATGTTGATGACTCGCGTCTTAATTGTGGTCCTACAGGAAGTTTTAATTTATTTGCTAGCGGGGTTAACACGCGTGTTAACGCTTGTAACCTCGTCATCAATATCAATAATACAAGAGGGTCAGTAAACAGGTAGCTTGGGGCTGTTAGGGGGCGTCCATTAATTACGTGAGGTCTTCTAGGGGGGGAGGGGATCAAGCTAAATCTTTCTAAATCTCACTTAGGGGGCAGGGGGGTCTTGGCAAATATCACGTAATTATTTTTCTCGCAGAAAACGGTGTAAAATTTCGTGAAAAATTATTTCTACAATAAAGAATGGCCAAATCTGAGACAATTGTACACTGATAAAAAAAATTACTTGACTCAAGAGCCAAAATCTTGAACCAAGAATACTATTTTGAAGAAAATGATTTTCTTGAGTCAAGATAATAAATTCTTGAGTTAAGAAATTATTCTTGGTCTAAGAATTTTTTTTTGTGTTTGTTTTTTTTTCCAACACGTTTACAGCCCAAATAGAAGTTTTGAAGAATCTCACGTGAGATTAGGAGAGGGGGGAAGGAGTTGAGGAAAATCTTACGATATCTCAACAAGGGGTGAAAAATTCTAAAAAGTCGAAAAATTCGATAAAGTCAAAAAATCGAAAAAGTCGAAAAATTCTCAAAAAAGCCTCACGTAATTACTGGACGCCCCCTTACCCCGGACTTGAAATATTATAGTACCTACTTCTTTCAATAACTCCTTCTTTGGTGAGGCATATTAAAGAGACATTATTATTTGTGATCAAATCTGCTGTCCAATTTTTATTTTCAGTACCTTAGTTAATTCTTATTGAAAGACTTAACTAAGACTCTCAAAACGGTGAAGGAAAACATCGTGAGGTAACCAGCATGAGATGTCCACCAACCGAGTGTACTACGTGAGCTCGACAAATGGATGTGCGAATAACATTTGTGCGACAAAACTGTACTGCGACTCACCATAGTTCGAATGCACGCTTGCGCCACACACTGAATCTAGTCGTTTCTACCACTCGCCGGCCGCTACCGCGGCACCGCTCGCTACGCTCGCTCGGCTCTTGCGTAGGAGGTCACAGTTTTAACCTAACCTAAAGTAGTGTACTATGTGAGCTCGAGTGTGTCGCACAAGCGTGCATTCGAATTATTGTGAATCGCGGTACAGTTTTGTCGCACAAGTGTTATTCGCACATTCATTTGTCGAGCTCATGTAGTACACCCCCACTAACCCGAGCCCAAGTGCTGGAAAACGGCCAATCCCTCTCACAAAGAGAAGGCCTGTGTCGCAACAGTAAGAACATTAATGTTAATCTCGATGAAGTTAGACACTAACTTTGTACCTGCGGATATTTTCGTTACCCTAATAAAAACATAACACAAATCTCTCTATCACAATTTATTATGCTTTTGCCTCCTTGGCTTTCCAGCAAACGTGGTCGTTGCCACGTCCATGAACGGTCGTCACACTATACGTATAAATACGCACACATTAATCTGGGAAGTAAACAAAGAAATTAAAACAGTGTCTGCGGAGTTTCTTGCCCGTACTTCTCCATAGGTACCTTATTACTATGCTTTGAAATCAGCAACTAGCATCGTTTTTCTGAGTTGGGTCAGCCATCTCTTGACAATTCAAAAGTACCTGTAATTAGTTTGATTCTAATAAATTAATGCAAAACAAAACGCTATCTAACTTTAGCTATAGCCTAAAGGTTTGAGCCAGTTTTTTGCATTTCCAACTTTATTTCCACATCGAATGGAATATCGATCGATCGCTGGAAATCCAGAAACTTTGTAAAATACTAAAATAAAACTTAATCCAAATTGGTAAAGTTCTTAATAATACCACTTGGCACCCGACTAAGTTGTCAGTTCTGTAAAAAGAACTGTATTTCGTTTGCTGTTTGGTTCTTATTTCAAAAACAGGCTCGATGGTTTAAAGTTATACCATACCTGAAGAAAAACCTTTTTTTATAAAACGGTTTGAGTTTGCAACATAATAATAAGTTTGTTATCAGAAGCATTAACATACTAAGAAAACAATGAATTCTGTAGTTGTTTCGTGATATCGTAACTACAAATTGATGTTGTTAGTCATAGGAAGCGTTACTATTAGAGATGAGGCGTATATACTGGTACAGGTATATATACCAGGTATGTGCTTCCCAGTACGCAGCCCGGGTACAGACCGGAATACTGGGTAATTACCTTGAAGGTATGACGTCATACGTATAGGCTAGTACGAAGCGAACCGCTACCACAAGGTATCAGCCAGTTCGTGCAGCATCGGTCCGCCGAAACCACCCGAAGCTACCCGACCGCTTACGACAGGACCCGAAGCGTCATTCGTGCTTTAGGAACGTTCGGACGATCTAATAAACTTAGAAAAAAAAATGCATATGTCTACGTTCTTAAGGAATATAATTGCGTAATAATATTATTGAATAAAAAAAAATACGAATTACATTTTTTATCATATCAAAGAGTTCTTTAAAAATATATTGTGTGTAATAAAGTGATTTTTAACTACGCAGCTAGTAGTTAGTTTAAATAAAATTAATGTTATTTTGCATATAATATTTAGCACTCACTAATAACCATCTTCATATCTCATACTTGACAAATCGTACCTACATAATATTGGAGGTATGCCATACTTATCGCATACGTTTACTTATCGAAATCATAACACACCCAAATACTTACAGGTATTTTGAAACCCGGTTTTTGTACCCAGTATTTGGCGATACCCATACCTTGAAGGCCGGGTATGGAGATTGGCAGGTATATCTCATGTCTAGTTACTATCACTAAACGTAACAAATGGCACACATTTCGTTTGGAAAGATTTATCTATGCCCAGTGGAATGACCTGCAACTATAACTATATATGCAAATTTAAAGTGCCTTCAATTACTTTTCTATCTCTGACTGTTCAATGTAAATGATGGTTTGGTCATACACTATGATAAATGATAAATGACTTTATTTTTGCAAGTAGGTTTGTACAAACACTTTTACACGTCAATCATATTTTTAGGGTTCCGTTGCCAAATGGCAAAAAACGGAACCCTTATAGATTCGTCATGTCTGTCTGTCTGTCTGTCGGTCTGTCTGTCTGTCTGTCTGTCTGTCTGTCTGTCCGTTTATGTCACAGCCACTTTTCTCCGAAACTATAAGAGATATGTTGTTGAAACTTGGTAAGTAGATGTATTCTGTATACCGCATTAAGATTTTTACACAACAATAGAAAAAAAACAATAAATTTTGGGGTTCCCCATACACAGAACTGAAACTCAAAAAAATTTTTTTCATCAAACCCATACGTGTAGGGTATCTATGAATAGGTCTTCAAAAATGGTATTGAGGTTTCTAACATCATTTCTTTCTAAACTGAATAGTTTGCGCGAGAGACACTTCCAAAGTGGTAAAATGTGTGTCCCCCCCCCCCGTAACTTCTAAAGTAAGAGAATGATAAAACTAAAAAAAATATATGATGTACATAACCATGTAAACTTCCAACGAAAATTGGTTTGAACGAAATCCAGTAAGTAGTTTTTTTTTAATACGTCATAAATCGTAAATCGCAATTTACCTTCCATTCAATCAACTCAAATATAAAAAAAACCGGCCAAGTGCGAGTCGGACTCGCGCACCGAGGGTTCCGTACAAATTTGTAGGTATTCTCGGTTTAAAAATATATTTTTTTCAATTTTTATATTTCAGTTGATTGAATGTAAGGTAAATTGCGGTTTCCGATTTATGACGTTTTAAAAAAAAACTACTCACTCGATCTCGTTCAAACCAATTTTCGTTGGTAGTTTACATGGTAATGTACATCATATATTTTTTTTAGTTTTATCATTCTCTTATTTTAGAAGTTACAGGGGGGGGGGGGACACACATTTTACCACTTTGGAAGTGTCTCTCGCGCAAACTATTCAGTTTAGAAAAAAATGATAATAGAAACCTCATTACCATTTTTGAAGACCTATTCATAGATACCCCACACGTATGGGTTTGATGAAAAAAAACATTTTTGAGTTTCAGTTCTATGTATGGGGAACCCCAAAATTTATTGTTTTTTTTCTATTTTAGTGTGAAAATCTTAATGCGGTTCACAGAATACATCTACTTACCAAGTTTCAACAGCATAGCTCTTATAGTTTCGGAAAAAAGTGGCTGTGACATACGGACGGACGGACAGACAGACAGACAGACAGACAGACAGACGGACAGACAGACATGACGAATCTATAAGGGTTCCGTTTTTTGCCATTTGGCAACGGAACCCTAAAAAACCGGCCAAGTGCGAGTCGGACTCGCGCACCGAGGGTTCCGTACAAACCTGTAGGTATTTTCGGTTTAAAAATATATATATTTTTAATTTTATATTTCAGTTGATTGAATGTAAGGTAAATTGCGGTTTACGATTTATGACGTTTTAAAAAAAAAACTACTCACTCGATCTCGTTCAAACCAATTTTCGTTGGTAGTTTGCATAGTAATGTACATCATATATTTTTTTTAGTTTTGTCATTCTCTTATTTTAGAAGTTACGGGGGGGGGGGACACACATTTTACCACTTTGGAAGTGTCTCTCGCGCAAACTATTCAGTTTAGAAAAAAATGATAATAGAAACCTCATTACCATTTTTGAAGACCTATTCAAAGATACCCCACACGTATGGGTTTGATGAAAAAAAACATTTTTGAGTTTCAGTTCTATGTATGGGGAACCCCAAAATTTATTGTTTTTTTTCTATTTTAGTGTGAAAATCTTAATGCGGTTCACAGAATACAACTACTTACCAAGTTTCAACAGCATAGCTCTTATAGTTTCGGAATAAAATGGCTGTGACATACGGACGGACAGACAGACAGACAGACAGACAGACAGACAGACAGACATGACGAATCTATAAGGGTTCCGTTTTTTGCCATTTGGCAACGGAACCCTAAAAAACATTTAATTTCATAAACATAAACCTTACGCATAAACCGAGGATACCTACAGGTTTGTACGGAACCCTCGGTGCGCGAGTCCGACTCGCACTTGGCCGGTTTTTTTTTAAACTAGATGAGGTCGGCGTTTCCTATCTGACTACTCTGAGATGAAAGGCCGAAACAAACTCAGAGGTCACAGTCTCTTTTAAAGTCCAGACATAATTTGGTTAGATCATGTGAAGACCATGTGGATTGGTGTCTGAAGTGGTCTTTTAAGGAAAGAACCACACAGATTGAGTGGACCTGTCCGTATGCACTTTGAAAATGCATCTCGTAAATTGTACATAAACAACACATCACGTCCATAATCCCCGAACGGTGAGGCAGAGGAGTACCTATAGTACACCCACATTTCACCAGTTATGTATAAGTTCCATGTAACAGGGGGCGAGCCTATTGCCTTCAACTGGACACAAATCTAGACTCCGGGCTGCTACTTGGAAATTCCTGATGGAAAAATCCAATACCATTTTACCCGTCCCTTGCGACCGCTAGACCAACGAGGCATTATGTATTCTGCATGATGTATTCTGTATTATGTATTTCATGTGGTGGAAAGATTGGAAAATAGTAGTTTTTACGCAAATACATCTACCTACATCAACACACGCCGTCTTCTCATGGGGGTAACCAGAAACAACAGAACACCATCAGCTACGATCGTTATTACTCCTTTTTCCTCATTACGGTCATACATGTATTGCCTAAGATATAAAAGTGGTCCTTTAATTACTATTCATTTACATTACATACACCCTTCATCAGCCACTTTATAGTAATCTTCTATACAAATGCATTCTCAAGACTAACTGCAGCGAAGTCCAACATCAAAATCCTTCAAAGGTTCCAATCAAAAACACTGCGACTGATAGTGAAAACATATACTCCTTCCTTTTTCGCTGCTTCCTCACTAACTTCAAAACCGTAAAAAAACAAAATAATATTGTTCCGGTTTACAAAGTAAATGAATGAATCAGCACCAGCTGTGACATCTTGCACACAGAAGTCAACTGGGGGCAATGAGTTACACAAACAGTTGTTAGAGACAATTGTACACCGAAATATAAAAACCTGATATGAACTGTGATGTCATGTGACCCGGGAACTGCTTGATTTAGCGTCGATAGTTCATGAACAAGGACAATTTTGAAGACATTTATATTCAATCAGTCTTGCGAGGTCGATGATTTAGAAGTATTTCGTAAGCGTGGCCAATTCTGGCTGTAGCTATCCTTTTCAGCACCTTTAAGTTCTTTACAGCTTTAACCACTCCATCAGTTCAATAAACAGGGAACCTACTCTCTAAGCCAGTCAACGAACATACGGGGCCGTCCAAGAGTAGTTCGAAACTTTGGAGCGCACCCGAGTGTAGGGTTCACTCCAAAGTTAAATTCACTTTTTCGGGCTAGGGACAACTATCTAATTGTAGTGTCATTCACTCTTAGGTCGAGCCCCAAATTAATCTGTTGTCCGTAGGTGATACGGAGGACGTATCGCCTGTATCTTCGGTCGAAACTACGGATTTCGTGCTTAGGGAATAAGTAGACCTCCTGACACAATAGCAACATCGGATTAGCCAACACTAGCCACTGCGGCGGCTTTAGCAAACGACTAATTATTTCTCCTGTATCAAACAGACGCCTGGAACCAAACTTTCCAGCAGGCGAAGTACCAACCATGCCTTCTAATAAGCTCATCGTCATTTGTCATGAGTATAAAGTTAGCGAATTCCCCCACAGAAAAAATGCTTAAATATTTTCATCAGTCGCAGGGTTATCGTCGAGGTGAATCTCCAGTGTCGAAGGTCGCTACAGGTGTTATCTGTTTATCTTTGAACACGAGCGACACTAGTATGTTTGCACAATCGATACTGTTTGTATGAGACACAATGTCGAGACTTTAGTAGTAGCATCACTTATGTACCGAAATGAATGTAGAAAAAAATAGTACCGCATCCCTTTTTTTTAGAAATGATAGCTCGCAGGTCAATCTAGCAGGTTGTCGGATGCTTAACGGGACTTGCCTGTGACTACCATAATAAATTAAGGCTCCAGCTAAGGCTTAAAAACTAAGCGACTACATACTAAACCGACACACCCTGTTGGGTAGGACCTCGGCTCAGGGCGTCCCTGGAAGAGGGCAGCAAGGTACGGGCTCGATTGGAATGAAGTACTTCGTACCAGTATTTTACATGTAGCGACTGCATATCTCTCCTCCACAACCCAGTTACTGGGTAATACGCTACCCCTTGATAAGACTGGCTGTAGAAACTAGGGCTTCTGACGGCCCGTAACGACAGTCAAAAATCCATAAATGATAGCTGGGACCAACGGCTTAATGTACTTTCCGAGGTACGGAGCGGTCTTGGTATGTACAGATGGTCACGCATCCACGAACTAACCTCGGCAAGCGTAGCTTAATGTGATCAATCGACTAGTGCGGCTGTGATTACTTAGCCACAAGCCTCTCACGCTATAACAAATCCATAACCTTAAAAAAAAATACATTTTAAACCATAAAAGCGATGACTATTCAACGGCTATTTGCTGTCGAGGTCGTGGCAAATGACGTAAACACAAAGGGAAATGCCCATTTAATAAACAGGTTTTGGCCAAGTGATGCCCACGAAAGACATAAATAATAGGCATTAGGGCTGACATCATAGATAAAGAAACTGCCACCATTTTTTACATAAAACTTGGTGGGACTTTTAGAAACCATATATAAAAATTAAAGGTTATAAAAAAAACACTTTTAGTTTTATATTCGTTCTCATTTAAATAAATGACAAGCACGCCATCTAGGAATTGAGATCATAATACACAGCTACAAAATACATCATATGTTGAGACAAAACCAAGTACAACTATTTCTTTGGTTTCCTTGTCACTAAACAACCGAATTATTTTAATTCAAATATATCTTACATAGCTATGCAATATAAGTTACTGAGTATGTACATAAGTACCTTGCATGTTTTTATAGTAACTTACTTGATGTGGTGCAATCCATTGTTGTATATACCTATAGACCGAACTTCCACATTGCTTAAGGTAAATCTCTAAAGTCTTCGTGTATCTACGCCACAATTAACACAGAGGGCTCCGTGGTAAGCTAGTAAGTTCGTGTAAATCAGGTTCAGATACAGGTCCGGCACCATTGTCCGGCAAGCCGGTGTCGTCGTGTGAGGCGGGTACAGAATCCAAAGTAAAGCCAAGGTCATCATCGGGAGCGGTTACAGGGTCCATATTCGTAATCAAAGTCGTCGAAAATCAAATAGAAAAACGCAGTAGAAAATAAATCACGATTTGCAAAAATACACAACACCAAACAAAATGTGAAATGTCAATTAGTTGTCAACTACGATTATTATTGACGTAGGGATACGATATGACATCGATTTACCGAAAAATCTATAAATCAATTTTAAAAAAACTGAAGACACGGAATCGGTTCAATAGATCGCGTTTAGAAGCCCAGAAATGAACTAACATCTTTTTTGTTTCTAAAGAAAACAACAAAGGCGAAACAACTAAATAAAAGAAGGTTTTCCAAAAATCAATGTTTGGTAACCGGTTTTATTTAGTCTATCGATTATGTGTTTCAGTAATGTTTGCCATCCCTACTCAGGATTGACAATCGACCGGAACTGTTAGATAATATAACAAACGATTGAATGTTTTTATTAAATCGGCTTTTAATTCCGGAGTTTTCATAACAAATAAGTAATAGCAATATTTTAGTTACTAAATGGGTATTTTTTCTGTATTTACCACATTGATGGGCAGAACATGGCCAAAAACGGGCGTCTCCCTTTCTGATTTGGCAGACTGTCGAATGGTTGTGAATAGATATGCTGGACAACTTTACACCCTCATGTAAAGATTGAAATATCCACAATAGTCTTGGATTATGTTTCAAACACTTAAAATCACCACTCAACAATTGCCAGTCCGACAATACATTCATAAGTTTTGCTCATGGTTACATTAGTACAATATCACAATGTGTTTTATGACGTCACAACTGCAGTACCTAAGTATATTAGCCTCGTCATTGAAGAGCTCGATGGTTCTGTGGACTTCGACATTTGGAATATTTTTCCTTGTTGGTTAAACGAAAGCAATAGTTTGGAAGCCTTTAGTTTGAAACCTACCACCATTATCTACCTATAAGCAGTATTATGCAGTCAACGACGTCTGCACTCGCGGAGCGGTCCCCCAACGCGACGTTTTTTTTTTTTTGAATTATTAATACATTCTTAGGTACTTTAAGATTGAGTTATTTATTATTATTTTTTACTTTTTAAAGGGAAATTAGGTTTTTGTGTCGGGGGTTTTTTAAATTTTTTATTTAATTTTTTATTTTGTACTTTTTATAGGTATATACTTAATATAATGTAGAATCAAACGAAGCTAAGAACACTCTCGATTAATTCATCAATATTCTCTTTCAGTGCGCTTTCATTTGAGACCCCACTCGAGTATATTTGCTGACATTCGGTTACTCTTCCCCACTTTCCCCCCCACAACTTTTAAACGGCTCAACCGATTTTCATCAAACATGTCTAAGAACACTCGCAGATAAGTCACCTTTAATACATATTTTTTTTATTGAAATCGCATCATCCGTTCGGGAGCTATGATGCCACAGACAGACAGACAGACACGTCAAACTTATAACACCCCTCTTTTTGCGTCGGGGGTTAAAAATTAAAATAATACTGCTACAACAGGTGGTGGTAGGCCCTCTAAATGCTCAACAAATGAAAACTAGATCTGATCGGACGTCACAAAATCGCGACGGATTTTTTTCGCTCATCTGATTCTCTACGCACTGCTTAGCGCCGAGCGTTGAAAATTGAACAATAAAACACTTCTATATTCGACGCAGTAATAGGCACTCTGTTGAATCCTCAATGTTCGGTTTAACACCGAAAGTTCAAAACCCAGTGTCGATTTAGTCATCTAACGCCTAAAGATGGGTTACCTTACAGGTTTTACATAATGTAAAGTAATAATATAGTTTTTACAAATTAAAGTCATTTTTCCTATCTGTGTGTTTGTGTGACTGCGGTGTTCTTCCAAGCCACGAAACTTATTTTCATGCTAATTTTACCATAAATTATATTAAACTTACTTCACACACAAAGAAATATCCACGTTATGCTATATGAATGAATATTAAAATAATGTAACGACCATTTTGTCGATTGTCCTCGTGTAGCGATGCGAGACGATATTTTAATGATACACGGTGGCATACAAACAACGACACATGCTGAAGTCGAAAAGTAGAAACGGTGACACATGGCGTTTGCATAAGTATTTAGATTCTAGGTACTTTATTTATTCGTTCCATTTTGGAGTATTGGACAGGGAATACTATTTCTGGAGGTATTTAGCAGGGATGTTAAGGAGCTCCGTAACCGTAACCGAAACTATCGGATATCCGATATAAAAATTTATCCGTAACCGTAACCGAATCCGAAATAAAAGTTTCGGATAATATCGGATTTGTTATTACATTTTTATTTTAGGTAGATTAGATAACACTCAATATATATTTATAATCATTTTTATTTTAAATAGCTGTAATAATTACTCACGGACTGATTGTAATTCCTACCAAATGGTGACATATAAATAAAACCATTTTATTAGCTATTTGTATTTTACTTTTGAAATTCCTTAAAAGTTTAATATCCGTAACCGATATTATCCGAAACTAACGGATAATCCGAAACAATTTCATATCCGTAACCGTATCCGTATCCGGTATAATAATCATTCCTACATCCGTATCCAATCCGTATCCGAAATGTCATATCCATAACATCCCTAGTATTTAGGTATAATATTTAAGCAAGCACGAAAGTCTGACAACCAGTCTTATCAAGGTTTAGCAGTTTTTACCCAGTAACTGTACGCTTCATGTAAAATACTGGTATTCAGCTGCATCCCGTTAGACAGGAAGCTGACCCCAACATAGTTTGGGAGAGGCAGGCAGATAGATGATTTAAACGTTAATAAGTGACGTCATACCATAACTTAATCAGTGCTAACCCACATTAGCCTACATACTCATGTGTATTTATGACAGAGTTCTAAGGTTGGGTTATAGCGTGTCTGAATCTGAACCAGTTAGCACATGAATCACGCCAAAATGTATTTAATAAAAGTTTTTTCTGTTATGTAAATAGTAATATTATGTAGGTCTGCTCGTATACAAAGCAACCTATCATCAGCCTATAACAGTCTACTGCTGGACATAAGAGTCTTCAATTCCACACCATTCTGCTCGATTCTCGACAACTCTCATCCAGCTGCCACCAGCCACGCTGCGAAGATCGTTGCTCTACCTAGGCGTCCTTCCGCCAACGTCCTCCTGACGTTTACCGATTCGCGGTCTTCACTCAAGAACACGTCTACTCTAACTGTTATCGATTATACCGCTTATATGTCAGGCCTCCTCCCAGCGCATGTCTTCCACATTTATTATGCGCACAGCCAAAGTGCACCGTGGTTTGTCATCAGAAACCCAGAAATACATGAGCCCCTAAAGATGGCAACCGTGAAAGACCGTAAACACTGAAATGTACAGACGCCAGCGCATAAAGCTATTACAATCTGTCAAATTTCTTTAATAGATTTTGAACTTTATCGCTTAACCCTTTCATAACGGTCACTTCTTCACTCTTCACTGTTTGCCGTCCTGACGGCTCATATAAAGTGACCAGTAAACTGAAAAGTGAATAGTGAAGAAGTGACGTCCACTTCTCCTGGGTCCTAGGTATCTTGAAATGATTTTCCAGTTTACTGGCCACTTTGTATGAGCCGTCCTATAAAGGGTTAAGCATTAGGTTCAAAATGGTTTGGGAAAATTTTACATTTTTGGGTAGCTTGATGTGCTGGTATGTACACTAAAGCAACCAAAGACCCTTATGTTTTGGATTTTGGAAATTCTTAAAAAAAACTATTATCAGCGAAAAATCGCAAAATAGCTGTAGCAAAGTATTGCCAGCTTATTTGGGGTATATATTAGTACAGTAAAAGGATGCGCGTCGATGTCAGTACCACCCTGCATGTATATTTAGATTGATCAACTTGTATATTTGTCGCGCAAAAACGTCTCGCCCCCAAATAAGTTCATTCACATCAGCTAATTCGTTTGCCGAACAACAGACGTCACTCATCTGTTTATCTTTACCAATGTTCCGATACTGCATCATCCAAGGATTTATTCGCATACAATAGTAACCGCTAAATGTACGTTATGTTTGGTGAATGATGAAGGGCCAATATTAAAGCCAAATATTGGCCACAAGTTCTAAATGAAAAACGAAGTGGTCCTTATAGCTCCATTGTTTTAGAGGAAATTTACGAAACTATTAGTTTTCTTTAACAACCCAAGTGAGTCACCAAGAATTGGTGCTACTGCTACTATTACAAGATTTAGTAGCATTCCTTCCTTGTTATTTGATAATACAAAAACTTATACGAATATGTATCTGATTTTGTCCTTCTGTCTGTCTGTTTCGGCTAGTCTCCGAAACGAACGATTTTGACGAGACTCAATGCACTGGCAGATAGCAGATGTTGTAAGGAGTAACTTAGGGTACTTTTTTGTCACGGTAGCAGGTTCCCATGTGATAATTTCCGACATCCACACGGGCGAAGGCACGGGCACAGCTAGTTTGATAAATAATACCAAGCTATTGTTGTCTCAAAGGGCACAGGCTTCTTGTACAGAAAAGACAGGGAATTGATCATCACGCTTCCTCCAACACGGTTAGGTGCTTCCAGACTTGGTTAATTACTGAATAGCTTATTTTGTCAATTAGTTTTGCTTATAAAATATATTTATACTGTGAACCGCGACTACCACAGGCCACAGTGACGTGGCAGGTTTAAAGATCAATATGCATCGGCAATAACAGGTTACCTACCCAATGGATGGTGACTGTAAGCTGACTCATGCTTTTATACATACCGCTTGCAAGGCACGAGTACAAAACGCACATAACGCACACACTTCCGACTTCGCCATTGACTCGAACGAGAGAGTTCCTGCGCTTACACACATACACAGCGTGTTTGTTTGTACACTTGGGAACCACAAGTAAAACGTGCATCGATGACTTCGTGAGACAAAAGTAATGGAAGAGCTTACAATTTGCTGAAATTTCTTTAATATTTTTTTTTTAGGTACTTCATATACAATGCCAGATATATTTCATAGCCTTCGTTTCTTTTGTTGCTGAGTTGATGAGTTCAGTTAATATTAGAAATATTTAAAAAAATACGTCGGCACGAATTTCTTGGGGCTTTCTCGGCGAAGAGTCTTTCCGCCCTTAAGCACCTATTATTGACAAACTTGATCCATTTAATGAGACATTCAATTTAATATACAGAATATTATCTTGCATTATGATGTCATTACAAAGGATCAACTCTATTGCCACTCGAAATATAAGTCAAGAACGTACATTACTCGATATCTGGTAACCACTAATAGTATTTGCCAGAAATGATATGATTCTAGTCAAAAGTATACCCTAACATAAAGACGATAAAATATGCATTGATTTAGCAATGATGCAGTGCGTAGTAACTTGATAATATTGTACAAGCTATACAATTACTCATAACTAGTGTATGCTTCGTTTAATATGCCACAGTAATTAGTTCTGCATAATCAGTCCATTGGCTACTACTTTTAATTACCTATTATATATGTCTTCGTAAGAGTTTACATGACGCTCTTCTATTATGAATATTTGTAATTATACATACTTTTAGAAATGAGTCATTTTGATTTAACAGTTTAAGTACACACATTAACCTATAAGTCCCTGAGATACCACATTTGGTATAGATACAATGGTTTTTAATTGTGTCTGTAATTAGCGGCATGCAACGGGTTAAAACAGTCAAGATGAAAGTAACAGATAAGGATACCTGTGATAGGAGAATAGATAAATAGGGGTATAGACACCGTGTGTAAGAGTAGAAAAGAAAATTAATTAAAAAATCATGAAATAATTCACTTACTTAAATAAAACATACAAGGAAATAGTTACCTCATAGCGAATTCTAAATAAAATAAATAAGTACATAAGTTCACGCCCTTCCTTTTTCATGGGAATAGGCAGAATCTATAGAACGTAACCGGCTGCGATCCTAACATACTCATTTTGCTTCTTTTACATTCATTCTCATAACATCTGGTCAATCACGTCTGCCGGTTGCCGACGGGTAAAATAAATATCACGGAAATAACAATAGGAAATAAATCTGGTTAAACTTCGGGGTCTATCCACAAATCAATCAGGGTATGGCCTTCCGACCTTCAGTGAGTCGGGGCAGACTCTGACGGAAATTAACACAGCCTGGAAAGCCCTCACTTAGAACAGCATGAATAGAGTCTACTATACTTTCCAAAATTTGATTTTTATCCATACGTTCTCGAACTCAACAAAGTCAGCTTTAAATCAAGAATACGCAAGAGGAGAACGTCTGAAAGGACTTACAGGACAAAGTTATCACTTCTGTAGCCCGCTTTTATGCATCCTGATAATTCAGATTTCCTGAGTAAAGAACCTCGAAATTTAAATAAATTAAAATACAACCTGTGTGAAAACGAATGTTATTTCTAAACTGTTGGTCTATATTGTGTCCCCTGCTGAGCAGATGCCTCCCTTTTTCCTTACAAACCTCACCCAGTAACCAAACTTCTTCATCATCGTCATCATAATCAGTAGTCAGCGTCGTTCCACCCACTGCTGAGTACAGACCTCCGCACTTTTGTGCCAAACTTCTAAACTTACCTACTGTAAAATATTACTTCAGGCTCAACAAGTCTGAAGTAAACAGAGCATAAAACTAGCCATTTATTTTGTGTGTTCATGACCTATTTCACAAGTGAAGGCTCTACCCCACCTGCAATACGACAGTTTGAAACTTAGTCTCATGAAAATTTTGTACATCGTTTTCACGGCGGATTTAGGGGTATTTTGTATATGGCCTACGCAAATGTCCTGCAGATCTGCTAACGACTTTTGACGGGCTCTTGAACTCTCTACGATAGGGTTGAGCTACGCGATCACTGATGCATGCATACAGTATGTTGGAACAGGTCAGGTCAAACCTGCAATGACTCTTTCTTCAAAAGGCCCTTTCATACATGGCCCTACATTGAAAGTCTGATATAAAATTCCAATCATATGTGTTCCAATAGTATGTTTGGACGTTAAAAACAGACCGCCTCTGAGATTATTTCGGTATTTCTTCTCATCATTAGCCATCATCAGCAGCCTATAACGTTCCCACTGCTGGGACACAGGCCTCCTCTCGGTGAGAGGGAGTGGGCCGTAATCCACCACGCGGGCCCAGTGCGGGTTGGTAGATGTCACATGTCTTCGAATTTTTAGTTCTAAAACATGCCGGTTTCCTCACGATGTTTTCCTTCACCGTTTTGAGAGCATAATTGCTGATGATGAAATAATTTACACAAAGTAAAGCGTCTAATTGGGTTCGAACTCACGACCTACTACTCGTAAGTCGCGGCCGTTACCACTGGGCCACCACTGCTCTACTGATATTTCTTCTCAGATCAGCTAAAAAAGGCCGACGCCATCTGGTTTTAAAATATTGATCAACAAAATATCAACGCGTAAAAGTTTCTTAAAAGATGTACTTCCATAAATAAACATTTTATTTCACGAATAACTATCAAGAGTTGACCTGATTAAGGCTTATTACTACAAGCCATAGCCAATGCTTGTAGCATTGAAGCAGTACCAAGACTTGGTCCTTACATACGGAAACCGTGGGCTAATTAAGTAACAAACTAACAGTGTGGCTTTCATTTTGACAGTTCAGCAACATTCATTGCGTCGTTTACGTTGTTGAGTATACAAATTTGTCGAACATATGGAGTAATGGATTAGGAAACTCCTTCAAAATCATTCAGGTTGTGATTGATAGTATGTTACGCAATGAGGGTGCTGGCATGTCAGATTGCTTGTTTTTGTTGTATTGATGGGAAACGTTAACCTATTGAATGCAATAATTATAATAATAAACATGCTTTTAATGGCCCAATTAATCAGCCAGTTATCTTCGATAGTGGCCCAGTGTCCTTAAAACACAATCTCAGCTAAGATAATATTAAAGATAAATACAAGGTCAACTTATTTCAATTTGAAACATATTGCAGACAGATTACACTATTTTGCTAAGATATTCAAAACATCAATCAAAATAGATGATTAAGAAATAAAACAACTAATCTAGTGTAGGAATTGTATTTTGTAAAGCCTATTTTAATGATAAAAGTAATCCACTGTGTAATACGTAGTATTCTTATCCACAATATCCACATAGTGAGCTTATCTTATCTTTGATCTAAAAATGCTGACTATTTTATTTCCAAACAATACCACGCAGTTTCATTGAACAGTGACCCTAGAGTGAGTTTCTTTAACCATCTCGACTTTAACGCACCGAGCGCGTTCGGCGCTCCAATTGGACCTTAGTAGTCGAGATGGTTACTCACACAAGGATCTCTGTGACCCTAGTATGAATTTCTTTAGTGTCCCCCAAGGGACTGTCTTAGGACCTCCTAAGAGAGTCCCTTGAAGGACACTATAAAGTTTCTATGTTTTTCTCGTCTACCGTTGAAATCCTCGCTAATGGTTGCCACTATCTCCACTGTTTCTCCTTAAGTTTATTTGTCCAACATATACTTACTTATACAAATATTGATGCACATATCGTCTTCGTCACGTTATAAATAAAACTCACATCTGGAATGGAACAGACACTTCTTGCCAACTAACGCGATCTCGAGACAAGAATGCTGAATAGTCTACAATATACCTAAAAAGTATATATTATTGTTTGCACATTAAATATTAGCACTTCTGTAACATAGGTATATTCCATAAATATGCAGGTACGTAATAATAATCTAAATTCTATATTTGATGCAGTTTGTCTGTATAATCATCAATATCTGGATGACCGAGCTTTGCTCGGTATTTTTTGGTAAATTGTGTTTAAAATAATAAGTTTGAAAACACGAATAAAACGACATATTATGAAAATGAATCCTAGCTAGATCGATTTATCGCCCCTGAAACCCCCTGTATACCAAATTTCATGAAAATCGTTGGAGCCGTTTCTGAGATTTAGATTATATATATATATACAAGAATTGCTCGTTTAAAGATATAAGATATAAGATTATCATTTCAGCCGAAAGACGTTCACTGCTGTACATAGGCCTTCCAAGCTCCGCCACTTCGACCGGCCCGGTGTTGTGCTTCCCGTATCCAGTGGATTCCTGTAATACCAAATTGGAATTAACGAAATTTCCAAAAATAAAATTTAACATTTATATGGATAAGCAAGACTCCAGGATTAAGCAACGCCCTATCATGGCATCTGTTATCCATTTCAATTAGCCTTAGTAAGTTCTTTTTGGAACCAATTTTTTGAATACGGCTTTCGGTTGGAGTTTTCGAGTAGAACTCGCCACGTAAGAAAAAAGTGGCTATCCCTCTCCATATTACCGTCTCTTTCAATTTATACCAGTGTATGAAGTGACGTGTATGAAACTTTCGTTCCTGACGGAGGCCCCGATAGCACCCTTCTTTTTTTTTCATAAACATTTCTTGAACTTTGATAAACCCTTGTTTAGAAATCTAGTTGTGGATACTGAAGATGAGTCGAGGATCAAATGGATAAAGATAAGGAACACCAAGATTTCACATAAAAAAAGTGTAAAAAGGTCATCCAGAATAGAGTACATTTAAAACACAACGTATAGTTTAAATTTAATTAAAACGTTAGAAACCACGCCAAACGCTAGTAAATTAGACATAGTAAACAACTATTAATCTTATCTCACGTGGGGAATATTTCCATTCGATATAAACGTAACTAGCTACTAGTTAAATTTTTATCAGTCTTCATTAGAACAGGGTTGCAGTTTGTTACCAACCTCCTTGCATGTTGTTTCATAGTCTTTCTTTTTTATAAAATAATAGTCTTCAAGTGTGTCAGTGTAGCATGGTGGTTGTTGCCAGTATTTTTTCATAACTGTGCCCGGTTTGTTACGGAAATTATTTCATGCGGGAGGCATAATAAGATAACGCGAATTCTATGAATAAAAAAAAACAGATAAATTGTGGAAAATTTAACATTTATTCATTTATACGAGTAAACTACATTTTGCCAGCTTCCCACTTCTTCTCCCATTTTATAAATCTTTCCTAAACCAAGTTCTGATTGATATAATCAATTTTAATCACAAGGCCGCCATTTTATCCCTCCCGCAGTATCGCTAATTAAACTCAACGGAACAAATAATCATGTTAATACCAGTTTTTATCAGTGACTAAACAACCAACGTACATGGACAACGCATGTGCTTCGCGTAGAACTAAAAGTGGTATTGGCTGAAAAACCATTTTCTTTTGCCGCATAATGTGAATAAAGAAAAAAAACTATAAGTGTTCCGCGCCAAAATCAAGTGACATATTGGCTGGAAGAAAATATCGCCGTAGAATGTGACTGTTTTTTTTTTAAAGTGTCGTTGTTTATTTGGCTATTAATTCAAAAATGGAGGTTGGGCCGCATCTGAATATAAACGCAGTGCAAGTGCTGTATCTGGTTGGAATGCAGCATTTCGTTAGTATTTCTCATTTTCCTTGTATTAAGCTTCTCTGTGTCATAGCTACTGATAAGATGTGCATTCTATTCAATCGTCATCGTTTAGAAGTAATCTGTCAATATGGTTATCAAATATTGCAACACTGTTGTGGTCAGTCGGTCCTTAAGAAATTACGATGTTGCTTAGGTACGTAGAGCAAAGATTACCAGAATTATAGTTTACGTATGAAAGAGAATGTAGGTGATACTCTTTTTAACATGCTTTTATTAGATTCATACGTATGTTGGTATGTTAGTATGTGCCTATGTAACGGAAACTTTGAAAATGATTTTGACCCCCTTCAAAACGTCAGATTAACTCGAAATTTTACATACTTATCAAGGACCAATGGCAATACAATAATTTTATAAATTTGTTCTATATTATTCTTGCCGGGGTTATCAGGATAGCAAAAAAAACTGTCTTCGAAGACTACGCTGACTTTCGTTACAAAATTCGAAACACCCTAAAAAATAGAAAGTAAATATTAGTTTTAAAAAAAACACGCTTCCATAGAAAACCAAACTAAAAAGTAGAAAATAATGGAAAAAAGCGTGGAGTGCTTGATATTAATTTAAAAATACCTCAATAAGCACCCCACGCTTTTTTCCATTATTTTCTACATTTTCGTTTGGTTTTCTATGGAAGCGTGTATTTAGTTTTTTTTTTACTTTTATTTATATCATCATAATCTGCTAAACTATAGAGGTATGTTGTGTTAATAATATCGTTAACACCATTGGTTATCAACTTATCACAGTTTCCATATATATTTATTTTAATTAATTGACACTTTAATTACCAATTACGAAACCTCCTCGATAAATTACATTTATTTACTTTTTCATTTACTTTCCTATTATATTATAAGTAGAGCTATTTGCTCTTTATTCTTCTTCTGTTTATTTGTTTAACATGGTATTGACATTGTTAAAAAGCTATTAAAACAGCTAGATGAAATTTAGTCTGCTCTGCAACTGTAAGCCCTTTTTATCTTATAAATAGCTGCGCACTAGAATTTTTAAATTGCAACATTTTTAAAATTCTGCGATGGGTTATATTTTTAAGCAGATATTTAAGCGGTTGTCGGCTACTTAACCGGCCTTGCATAGCGAGCAGGCAGCCACAGGGCTACCTTAAAGCTCCCACAACGGTTTGTGGAAGCCAGGCGACGCAACTCTCGTAGGACAATTTCTATGAAAACTTCATGGAAGTTGTTCTAGAAACGTCGTGTCGCGCCTGTTAAGGCCTTTAATAAATAAAGTCCTCCAGCCACGGCTTAAAAACTTGAAACTAAGCAATACGCCGTGCTAAGTAATATGATTTTATAATAAATCGAACAACGTGATGTGCTCAACATTGTTTTAGAATACAAATAAACAAGATTGTATCTATACTAATATTATAAAGCTGAAGAGTTTGTTTGTTTGTTTGTTTGATTGAACGCGCTAATCTCAGGAACTACTGGTCCGAATTGAAAAATTCTTTTTGTGTTGGGTAGCTTATTTATCGAGGGAGGCTATAGGCTATATAACATGACGCTACAACTAAGAGGAGCGGAGCAGTAATGAAAAATGTTGCAAAAACGGGGAAAATTTATTCCTTTTGAGAGTTTCCGTTGCGTAAACGGTTAAAGTAACGCAAAAATCATGTATCACGGAATTGTTTCTTTTAAAAAGTTCTAAAAAAAAGTCCGCGAGAGCATATGTCTATCTTTTAAGGTTAACTCACTATAACTCAAAACGACGTGGACGAAAACTAGCAGGCAAATCGATGCGACGGGAAGGGTCAGGGGAGCAAAAATTTGACGCGGACGAAGTCGCGGGCAGAAGCTAGTTATCTATATTAGTTTACCTGATGTCATTGTTATTAATTATATATCAAGGGTTTTAAATGACTAGCTAGGTATTCCTGTTTGTAAATTTTAACAAACAGAACTTGTGTTGTTGTTGCGTACCGTTTATTATCTGTGCGCCTAACGGAATGCGCGTGTAACGAAGTGACATCTAACTTGTCATTTTGACGTTGACACTTGACTGCCTCTTGATTTGCCGCAAAAATAGGTCGGTCGCCTGTTGAAACCCCGCGACGCGTTTTGTTGAAATTAATCCTTAAAATCGATCCGCTTGTGACAATTAGTCGTGATCCAGTTGTTTGATTGTTAATAACCCCTAATTTCACGTTTGATAACACGGGTTTTGGACATATTTTGGATAAATAGTTTGAAGGTCAAACCAAAGTGACGCTATTGTGAATGAGTGATTTGAAGACCGCATGCTGTGACCTCCTCCAGCCTAATTGGAAGCGGAATCTAACCTGAAGAATACTCGTAACGTCACGACACGATACACATACACATATATATATTGTACCTTGTACTTGTATTGTCTGCTCCGCGTACGGCGGACAGTACGCTAGCCACTCTTGTCTCTAGAGCCCCACGATTATAACTCTTCCACTGCGCATGCGAAATCGTATTGTACGGGGTCTAGTCTGGCAGCGTACATTTTGGTAGCAGAGCGTGGTTCTAACCTATAAAACCACCAAATTGGTAATTTACAGTAGGCTAATTACTTGGCAGTCTCTATAAGGGAAGTAGTAATGCGCTGTAAATGTTTGTTAACTATGATTGCTAGTTTATTTGAAATAATTTGTAAATTTGTTGAGACGGGTAACCTGATGTTGCCAAGGTCAGCCGGGCTAATAAAGTGGATTGGATTGGGCTGTGGTGCAGCCCCTTGTTGTAGCCCCTTTTTGTGTCTGATCTGTGTTGTATTGAATGTCAGGAAGACATTAAAATGTTGAGTTTGTACCATTGATATGGTTATTTGTGAATATTAATATTTGAAATTGGCAATTTTGAGTATTACCATTGTTTTGAATTGGAATAAAGGTTTATTATTGTTGTACCTTTGACACAGTGGTTTGTGAACTTAACATTTGGAATTGGATAGAATTTTGAACGTTGATATTGATTTTGAATTAAAATAAAAGTTTATTGTTGAATTGAATTGAAACAATTTAATGTTATTTCTTGAGTTGCTGATTAGTCAGTTTGGTAGTTTGATTGTAGTTATTTTGTAATATATTGTTTGAACTTTGTTACTTAATTACCTTTTGCTTGGTTTATTTTATTTGATTGTTTGCGTTGGATTTCCTTGTTATTTATTGATTGAAGTTTGTTATTTGATAATTTAATTGTTTTGTTTATTTGAATGGTTTTGTTTGTGCAATGGCATACAGATGGAAATATTGCAGTGCCGGACACCTGTCCAGGTCAAGCCGGAGACCTCGGTTGTTTCAGGTCCCGGACTATTGAGTAGATTGCCTGCTTTGGAACTGCCACACTTGACGGTCGCTGGGACCACTGGTACGGTTTCCACAACCTGTTTGCAAGTTTGGTTGATGCACGCTCGGACCTCAGACCCGCCCTAAAGTTGGCCTATTTGTTGTCTGTCCTGGAAGGTGAGGCCCGAGCCTTGGTGCAGCATCTGTCTTTGACTGACTCAGCCTACCCTACCGCTGTGGAGCTACTCACCCGGCGGTACCAAAATAAACGTTGTTTGGCTGACGTTCATATTGCATTGATTTTGGGGTTACCGGTCATTACTAGTTTGTCAGCATTGCGTACTGACCTGTTGAACCCGTTGGTGGCAGCGACCAACGCTTTAAAGCAATTGGACTTGCCGGTGGACCAATGGTCTTACCTTTTGGTGCACGTTGTGCTGCAACGGCTTCCTGCCGATTTGAGGGCTCGTTTCGAGCAAAAGTATGGTGGGGATAGTGTCACACATCTCCCCCCATTTGATGACCTCGTCCAATTTTTGGAGGATGAGTGTCGGTTTGTGGACAACTCTGGCGTTGCCACTGAGTCATGCCAGCCGTCTTCCCGGCCACGAGACCAGGGACGGATTAGGGCTCGCGGGCCTGTTGATGGTCGCCCCGCCGCTCGTTTTGCTGGCACCCAGAGTCGTCCTGGTTGTGAGTTTTGTAGGGACACGGGGCATGGCATGGCAACTTGCGCGGCCTTTTTGAAGTTGCACGTGAGTGCCCGCCGCCGAATTGCCAATGCACGCCGCCTGTGCTTCTCTTGTTTGGGGGCTCACTTCCATCGGGACTGCCCCAACCCCCGCCCTTGTAGAATTTGTGGGGGGTCCCATTTGGACATATTGTGCGCTAACGCGAACCACGCTGGCAGACCAGCCTCTGATGAAGGTTCGCGCACGGGGGGGTACCATGGAGTTGGTCACCGGGCTTCTGCCTCGCCGGTTCAGAACCGGGGAGAGGCCCGCAATTTTGAGCGCCGCACTCCACCCCCCGCGCAAGTTGATCGGGAGCCGCGCGACAGCCATTTGGTCTCCCCGCGTAAAGGCGATTACGCAATTGTTGCTAGGCACCGCTGGCCAGACCAGCACCGCCTTCCCTCCCCTCCATTGGCGGAACGTCCCCGGTTGGAGTCACGCCCCCCGCCATTCGGGCATCCGGTGGGATATGCCCTTCCAGCGATGGCGCGTGGCTCGGGACACCGCGCGGACGAGGAGTTTGAACTCCATCCTCGTCGGGAAAGACTTGGGTCTGGGTGTGGCGATCGGTCGCCGCCCAGACATTGTTAGGACATTGGCGCCTGCCCCGCTAAGGTACCCCTCAGATCGACACGGTTTTGTTGCCAACGGCATCGGTCGGGTCTGGGGGCCCACGGGGGACTCTGTTGTGGTCCGTGTCATTTTGGACATGGGAGCCCAGGGTTGCCTTTTGTCTATTGTTTTGTTGTTTGTTTGTATTGTTTTGGGCAAAATTGTTTTCTTGAGCGCCTTTGGACTGCGGGACTTGGCTGGGCCCGAGCCAATTTGGGAAACCCTGTTGGAAGAGTGGCTCCAATTTGTATCCGCACTCCCTGCAGTCAACGAGGTCGTGTTACCCCGCGCTATCCTCCCCCCTGGGAGCTACACTGCTACCCTTGTTTGTGATGCGTCTTCGCACGGTTATGCAGCTGTTGTTTGTCTGCGCACCGTCTGCGCAACAGGCCAGGTGAATTTGTCACTGGTCTTGGTCAAGAGCAAGGTGGCCCCCCTCCGGACGGCACTGACCATCCCTAAGTTGAATTGTCAGGGGCGGCGCGTCTTGTGCGTCTATTGAACCACGTTGCTCACACTTTGGGTGGAACTGTGGACATTCGGGCTTCTTACGCCTGGACGGACAGTCAAATTGGTTTGTGTTGGTTGAAGACGTCCGTCCACTCTTTGGAGGTCTTTGTTGCGTACCGAGTGTCCCAGATTCAAAATTTTGATACGCCTTTGATTTGGAGGCACTTGCCTGGAGATTTGAACCCAGGCGCCGTGGCCTCACGTGGGTGCATGGCACCCCGCTTGTTTGCTTGCCCCCTATGGTGGGGTCCAGACTGGCTGACTCACCCCGAGGATGATTGGCCTCGATCGCCAGTCTTGATGTCGGGTCCTTTACCCGGGCTCAAGGTGCTCGTTGTTGGAACAAAGGACCCTGAGTTTTGTTGAGTCGATAAAGCTCCCTCGACAAATTGTTGAATTGTTGTTTTGTTGTTGAATTGTTGGTGACTGATCGTCATATTAAGAACTCGCATGCCGGTTGCAATGCGCTGTTGGCCATTCTGCAGCGAGAGTTTTGGATATTGTCGGGAGCCGTTATTAAGTTGAACCCCTTTTTTGGACGATACGGGTCTTTTGTTGTTTGGTTGTTGACGGTTGAGGCACTTAGCCTTCCTTATGGGGCCCGTCACCCCCTTTTGTTGCCTAAGGAGGGCCATTTGGTTGTTGTTGTTGTTTGGTTGTTATTGTTGTTTGGTTGTTATTGTTGTTTGGTTGTTTTTGTTGTTTGTTGTTGTTTGACCCGCCAGCCTGCCCCCATTGGGGGGGTATTTTGAGGCCGCGGTGAAAGCGGCACAGGGAGTCTGGCGCAGATTGTTGGGGGACACCGTTCTCACCTTTAAGGAGTTAGCTACGGTATATTTCCGTTTTGAAGCTGTATTGAACTCGCGTCCATTGTGCCCGCTGTCTACGGACCTGAACGTCTTGGAGGCCCTGACCCCGGGCCATTTTTTGATTTGACAGCCACTTGTCGCCCTGCCGGAGCACCCTTTTGTCGATGTGAGCCAAAATTGGCTATCGCGGTTTCAGTTGGTGCAGCAGCTCGCTCAGAGTTTTGAAAGCGTTGGAGCTTGGAGTATTTGCACATCCTCCAGCAGCGCGTCAGGTGGACTGATAAAACGCAACCTTGTCGGGATTGCCAAGTGATTAGCGGACGGGAAGGCCCGTCCGGGGGGGGTAGATGTTGCGTACCGTTTATTATCTGTGCGCCTAACGGAATGCGCGTGTAACGAAGTGACATCTAACTTGTCATTTTGACGTTGACACTTGACTGCCTCTTGATTTGCCGCAAAAATAGGTCGGTCGCCTGTTGAAACCCCGCGACGCGTTTTGTTGAAATTAATCCTTAAAATCGATCCGCTTGTGACAATTAGTCGTGATCCAGTTGTTTGATTGTTAATAACCCCTAATTTGACGTTTGATAACACGGGTTTTGGACATATTTTGGATAAATAGTTTGAAGGTCAAACCAAAGTGACGCTATTGTGAATGAGTGATTTGAAGACCGCATGCTGTGACCTCCTCCAGCCTAATTGGAAGCGGAATCTAACCTGAAGAATACTCGTAACGTCACGACACGATACACATACACTCACTTACATACATATCTCCAGGTTGGCACCAGAGCAGTGTCCTTCAACCATGAGGTAAGTGCTTTTGTTTGTATATTGTACCTTGTACTTGTATTGTCTGCTCCGCGTACGGCGGACAGTACGCTAGCCACTCTTGTCTCTAGAGCCCCACGATTATAACTCTTCCACTGCGCATGCGAAATCGTATTGTACGGGGTCTAGTCTGGCAGCGTACAGTTGTCTTTATGGCTTGAATGTGGGAATTTATATTATTCTCAAACAAAAACGTAATTATTAACGCAGCGTAGCGCTAATTATTTAGCGATTAACTATCGAATATTATCATGCAGATTTATCCGTATTGAATTAATTAATTTAAATGTTAAGTACAACTAATATTTGTATAGGTACTTACAAATAAAATAAATTGTTAAATATTGGTGGTGAAACATGTAGGTCTATTCTTAAATGATATTCTATTTACGCACGGCGACAAATCAAGCTATACTATATTTCCACTATAAGCTGACTTGTCACTGTACGGAAAGGTTATACAATGCGAGGTCTGTTAAAACTGGAAATGTATAGCTTGATACGTAGCCGTGATAAGTTAATACTTTAACTTCGAGAGGTAATTTATTTTCATAATATATTCCTATACCACACGATCTCTTGCAACCAAATATAAATAAAATATCCTGTAATAGATAGCGCCTCAGGTCTAGCATGTCCAAAGCTATATAGCTAAATATCTTCTTTTCGTGTGTCGTGTCTGTCTGTTCGAAACAAAAATCATATTCTAATTCGCGCAGACAGGTGCGACGCGACTCTTCACAACCATTTCTTGGAAAACTTCGTGGAAATGGTTTCACCAGAAACGCGTCATACAGTACGTTGCACCCTTCGCACCCGTCTATGAGAGGTTTTATTCTAAAAAACACTCAAACGTATCTAAAGCTATTTTATCGCCATCCTATACAACACGACGTCGTTGTTTGCAGACAACATTTACACTACTTTGATTACACTTCTTTTGGCCACGTTGATTGCGGCATCAGTGGCAATCTTACAGTCATCAGAGCAAGGGCGGATCCAGGGGGTGGGTCATGGGGGTCATAACCCCCACCTGGGCTGGGTCCACCGTGGACCACTATTTAAAATTGTTAAACATAGGTAATGGTTTTAAGTAAGGATATATTTTTTTGTC
Organism: Aporophyla lueneburgensis; assembly: GCA_932294355.1. Taxonomy (NCBI): domain Eukaryota; kingdom Metazoa; phylum Arthropoda; class Insecta; order Lepidoptera; family Noctuidae; genus Aporophyla; species Aporophyla lueneburgensis. Next base: position 29,221,488 of record OW028737.1, on the reverse strand, counting down.
ACAATACCATAATTTTTATGTAAATACCTTCAATGGTGCCGATTCTGTTGATACAAATTTCTCTAAACTAAACCAAAAATCACTAAAATTTGGTTTATTCCTGTCAAACGACGATTTCCTATTCTGAAATAGACTAAAGTGGCACAACTTAACTATATTTTAGTTTTACAGCACTAAGATTGCACTGCTTTATTAGTTTAGTGAAAATGACAATTTTGCTATTCTGAGTTTGCCGGCTTTCACCCAAAATTTTGATAATGTAATTTAATTACGTCTGACTATTTTTAATCGCGATTAAAAAGGTGTGGAATAAAACTAGTGGTCATGAACTAAAATTCAAACCAACACCTCACCTTCACGTGCAAAAACAGCACTGTATTGTTTTTCCTTTTCTTTTGCTTATATCTCGAAAATGGCGTGTCCTATCGCAAAAATAAAAACATTTTCGACCTCCTTTATTTAACTCCCATACATATAATATATAAATCTCAACACGTGGGTATTTTTTTTTTCAAACAAAAAGTGAAAATTCCATATAAAACACGTCCAGGCTGCCCCCTTGCGCGAAAATTCATTGCGTAGCGCACACAAGTATACCAGCGGCGAGGTGTAAATTTTTCTAAAAGAGAAGGCGAAGCGAAGTCGGCTTTAACTTACTGACTCATCAATAAAGAATACTTACTATCATTCTAAAATTAATATAGGAATGTAATGAATTAAATACAATTAAATTGAACAGCTGAAAACCGAATAAAATATGCAATATTCCTCTATCTCGTTCTCGCTGACGTATTTTTCTATACCTGTCTCTGTCATAACCCGTTGTACAGCGGCTTGCTCTCGTACATATCAAGCGGTGCCACGTGACCTAAAGTGACATCATTACGGGATCGCTGTTGTATGAATTTTTAGTTCCCGATTATGACGTCTTGGCGCCGGGTTAATTTAGAACATTTCTCTTTTGTTGTAATACAAAGCTATAAATAACCTTTTTTGTTGTTTGAATGTTATGGTAAATTAAATACCCGTAGTGTATATTTATTGACAATAGTAGCCACTATTTACATACTATTGTATTTTTAATAGTGATAGAGTTACCAATGCGAATCCCCGAAGGCAAGCCGATAGGAATCGTGTTATTTATGGTGCTTTCGCCACTGAAGTATACTACGTTGCGAAGCCAAAAGAAAAAAAAATAAGGTGCCCCGGGGCTAAAGCAACTACGGGGTTATTGTAACTAAATTAAATAACTTCGTTACTATAGGTTTTTTAAATATAACGCCATCTAGAAATTATGCAGCATACTTTATTGTTACAAGAAAATAATAGATAGAAGCACTGCAGTTAAAAATGAGGGTAAAACAGGTTTATCTGTCAAACCGCAATTTTAAAGCAATTTTGTACGAACGCACGTGGTTACCAAAAATCTACAAAAAATATGTTTTGAAGTGTTTTACTGCTGGTGTTTTAAGTGGAGTGCATAGTTGACAACCGTAAGTAGCAATAATTATTTTTTACTTAAAGATTGGTTGAAGCTACAACAAGATATGTGCATAGTTACATTTTCCCTGATAATAACGTAAAATGGGGTAATTGTAACTTTGAGATTAGTTACATTTACCCCGTGTCGCTTTGTATGAAACCATGAAATAATAGTGCTGTGCCATGTCGATATTTTAATTCTGTGGTTTTTGTCTAAATTAGGTATTGATATGATATAGACTAGAAACGGGACTATACGTAGGTACTCAATGTAGCTGACTTCAGAACTTTTTTCTTACAAAGAAATTTTGTAGAGTTTTGCTTACTATGAGCACCACATATCATATTTTTATATTTACATGCCATCTCTTGTAAAGCATTTAATGCAAATAAATGCCTTTGATTTTGCCATAAAATTATAATATATTTTTATCTGTATGTTAAATCCTTGTGAAATTTGACACGAAGGTAGCTTGAACCCTGCGGAACATTGGCTTTTTCTCAAAATAAGAGAAATTAATTATTTTAATATTTTGATCAATAATCTGTTGTTTTAGATAGTCCGAAATTATAAACAGAGAACAGAAATAAAATATTCCCAAGACAATTTGTTAAAAGCATTGGAAGCTGTTAAGAGCAATGAATTGGACACCTATCAAGCGGCTGATGTTTACGGAATTCCGAGGTCTACCTTGGTTCATCGATTACGTGGATCACGGGGAGTGAAAAAATCATACCGCAGTAGACCTACAGTTTTCACCAAAGATACAGAAACAAAAATAGCCGGGTATATTCACGTATTGGAAAAAACTGGGTATCCTTTAACGGTACAAGAAGTTAAAGTTTTGATATCTTAATACATCAAAAGAAATGGCTTTATTACGCCGTTCAATAATGATATCCCTGGCGATGACTGGTCAAATCCCACCTACATTCAAAATAATTCACAAGTGGTAACTTTTCCTAACGATATTGATGTTCTTGAGTATAAGTAACTGAAACAATGTGATTTTTTTACAATTTTACTGTGATAATTAATTCTTACCAGTGGCGAAAGCACGATTCCTACCGGCTTGCCTTCGGGGATTCGCTTTGGTAACTCTATCACTATTAAAAATACAATAGTATGTAAATAGTGGCTACTATTGTCAATAAATATAGTTACACTACGGGTATTTAATTCACCATAACATTCAAACAACAAAAAAGGTTATTTATAGCTTTGTATTACAACAAAAGAAAAATGTTCTAAATCAACCCGGCGCCAAAACGTCATAAACGGGAACTAAAAATTCATACAACAGCGATCCCGTAATGATGTCACTTTAGGTCACGTGGCACCGCTTGATATGTACGAGAGCAAGCCGCTGTACAACGGGTTATGACAGAGACAGGTATAGAAAAATGCGTCAGAGAGAACGGGATAGAGGAATATTGCATATTTTATTCGGTTTTCAGCTGTTCAATTTAATTGTATTTAATTCATTACATTCCTATATTAATTTTAGAATGATAGTAAGTATTCTTTATTGATGAGTCAGTAAGTTAAAGCCGACTTCGCTTCGGCTTCTCTTTTAGAAGATTCTTACTTTTCATGAAGACTGCCAACTCGTAAGTTTTTTTTTTTTGTAGGATTAAGACATTCTTGTTCTTTTTGTAATTGTTTCTTTGATTGTTAAATTTTACTTGTCATAAAGTCTGATAACTATTTAAGTTTCTTTCTTAGGGAGAAGAAGTTCCTGTTAGTTTGATTTTTTAAATTTTTACTGAGATTGTCAAATGTTACTTCTCATAAAGTCTGACAACCCTTTAATTTCTTAAAAAAAAAGAAGTTCCAGTTTGTTTGATTTTTTTAATTTTGACTGTGATTGTAAATGTTACCTACTTTCCATAAAGACTGATAACTCGTAAGATTCTTTCTTAGGAAAAAGAAATTTCTATATTAGTTTGATTTTTTTTTTATTTTACTGAATTGTTTGTTAAATACTGTGTTTGTTACTTTTCTTAAAGACTGACAATTCGTAAGTTTCTTTTCTTTCTTATTATTAAAACACTGTGTCATATATCTTGCTTTTATTTTTCCTCTTAACAAACATTCACTAAAATTAGATTATCGACAAACGTGAAAAGTAAATTCACTACACTAACTATTACCGAAATAGTTGCAATTGCCCCTGGATTCAGGAGATATTTATATTACTCCAAACTGAGCTTAGATACAGCTTGGCAAAAAAGAGTCTGGAAAAAATGAGGGCGCCTGCTTAGCAGGTATGGCCACCCTGTATACTAGGACTAAAAGTGATAAGATACTTGTTGTTTTAATCTACAAACACGAGATCCCGGAAATTCTCATCAGTCAAGATTTCAAGACTTGACAGGCACGCAGTCTTTACTTTCAATGTATTTAGTAGATTGCGAATTATTTCGCGGGAATAACTTTTTATCTAAGAGTGCCATCATAATAACATAATGCAAACTTATTCAGTTTAAAAATTAATTAAATTACACTCAGGGATTGCCGATTGAACCAGATACACAAGACATAATGTTTAGCAATCGCATTTGCGGCCACCATCTAGGGTATTCACAACCATTCGATGGTTGGTATGCCTGTATCAAATTTGACATGAATGATACTGAACGAATCCTGTTAATGCTGACAGTTTATAGTCGACAAGAAGGCGACTTACAGCTGCTTACTGTCGGAAACTAATCGGAAGTCAGAGAGTACCTATAGCATGTCGCATTCGAAAGGTACGGGCAATATCGAATAAACTTGAACAGTTGACTAATGAAGGCGTCAGGTATGTCTATGTGGGGTACATAACATTATCACTATTCACATGATAATGAAAATGAAATAACACGCTAAAGTTTAGATTTTATTTAAAAAGAAAAACGTGACGTAACATCATTCTTGTATTCCTTTTCGGTGCTATGATAGATTTTTTCCATTAACACTGATGTGTCAGTTTTACATTTCTTATTTATGAAAAAAGTGTAAAAATCTTTCTTATACGTTTACGGCTCCCATTACAACCCGTCTCCTCAAACTATAGGTAATATATTACGTAGAATAGGCACCTGAAAAATAATAAATATAAATTATACTTTTTTACTGTGGTATGCGATAATAGGATTAACAAAAAAAAAAATACTTGGCTGTTTCGTTATAGTGTTGAACTTTTTGTCTAATTGCACACAGATCAAAATCGTCTAATTCTTTCTTCCGCAAACTGTTTTGGTGTTCCTCCAGGTGTAGAAAAAATCCTTAATTGTTTTCTCCTTCATTAACAATTTCTCTAATTGTACTGTGAGATTTACCTTGAAAAAAATATAAAGACAATCATATTAATTCCATGTAGGTACATTTTTCAATTTCAAGTATCAAACATCAAGAATTAGCGTGTTGAGTCTTTCCCTACTTGTGTCCACTGATTGTGTTAGGAGGTTAAAAATATAATTCATACGACTTATGTGAACCGGATTTATTGGCGCGGAATATAGAACTCGGTATACAAGGTGTTTCTTACACGGTAGGGAAATGACTGGCGAGCGTGCGGCGTCGCCTCGTCGTCGTGGCCTGTATAATGCAACCTCGCATATTATTGCGTCATGCTATGCACGTGTCCCAACAGTCATCCCCCTCTTACAAAAAATAAAAAATAAAAATAAAATCATTTCCTATGATCTAAAATGTTATAACATAATTCACAATCTTACATTACTTATTATAGTGCAGAAGGCACACAGGAATGCGCTGCGTTGCTAAAAATCGTCGCCGTGCTACATTGAATGACGCAGTGAATGCAGTCAGTTCATGTTACATATAAACAAGCAATTTATATTGAGTTCAAACATTTGTTACATCTGTAATTTTTCAATACAAGTAAATGTACAGGTTTCACCTATGTATATTTATATTATGTTAAAACTTATGTATCTTGTCTTGTTCATTAATAAATGATTACTCTTACATTACATTATTTAATTTATTTAACTCATCCTAATGCTAATTGCGGTAGCTATTCTAGTAGCACCGTCTTTAAGGTTGCTAATGGCAACGAAGATTCAATATATTAAGGGTAGTTACCATAGTGGCCTACTCTGCTATATAAAATTAACACCCTTTGGGGCCCTCAGTATCCCCTATGGTAACGCCACAAATAAACATACATATATAGATAATTACAAGTTAAATCTTACTCGTGGTTTAACTATTCGTCCACTTCTAGTTGTTATTTTACATTCAGAGTTCTTATTGCTAGTTAGCATAGGTGCTGTGGCTGACTTAATATTATCATTCATATCGGAGTTGTTATGGTTATTGGTATCTGTTTGTTGGCTGTCGTATTCACCCAAAATAAACGCAGGCTTTAACCTATCAATGGATATATTCACGGTTCTATTGGGTAACTGGATTGTATACACCTTATCTGTTCTATTCAGTACAGGGTAAGGACCTTCGTAAGTTGGACTAAGGGACTTTTTTACCATTTCGTTCCGTATGAATACATGTGTACAGACCTTTAAATCTTTGCTTATAAATATTTTCCTTCGATCACTTACTGACCTCATCTGAGGTTTCATTTCACTAATTGTTTTACGTAACTGTTCTATGTAATCGTGGTGATTCTCGTGTTGCTGTGTTTGTTGGAAAAAATCCGATGGTAATTTCAAAGGCTGTCCATAAATCAATTCTGCGGCACTGAACCCAGTGTCAGTTCTCAACGCAGCTCTTAACCCTAACATGACAGTCGGTAACTCCTCTGCCCAATCAACTCTATCAGCTAATCTTGCGGCTAATGCACTTTTCATCGAGCGATGCCATCTTTCTATAAGACCATTACTCTGTGGGTGATACGCTGTAGTATGTATTTTATGCACGCCTAACATTTTCATAAGTGCACCGAAAAGGTCACTTTCGAATTGTCTTCCCTGATCGGTGGTTATTCTACTAGGGCAACCAAATCTACAGATCCACTCTTTATAAATTACTCTGGAAACCGTATCAGCTGATATGTCTGAAACTGGTATAGCTTCAGGCCAGCGCGTGAAACGGTCCATAATTGTTATGCAATAACGATATCCATGGCGTGACGTCGGTAACGGACCGACTATGTCCGTATGTATGTGTTCAAATCGAGTACATTGTGGGAATTTGGCTAAACCGGAAAGTGTGTGTCTACTTATCTTTGATTTTTGACATGGTATGCATGCTTTTGCCCATGTGTTTATGTCTTTATTCATTCCTGGCCAAAAAAATCTTTTAGTTACTAATTTCCTAGTTGTACGAATACCTGGGTGACTAAGGTTATGAATACTATCAAAAGCTAACTTTCTGAATTCCTTAGGTAAATACGGTCTAGCCGTATTAGTTGAGACCTCGCAATATATTTGCTTATCACAGTTAGGTACGCCTATGTATTTGAATTCGTGCTTATCGCTTGCTGAGGCTGTAACTTGATGCTCTGCGTCCTGTGCTCGGGCTAATTCACCGTAATCTATGGTCGTGGGACACACTATAGACTCAACACGCGATAACGCATCCGCTACTGTGTTTTCTGAGCCGTTAATATGTTGTATATCGCTCGTAAATTCGCTTATATACATAAGTTGTCTGGCTCTTCTTGGGATTTCCTTATCGCTATTTATTTTGGTAAAAGCGTATATTAATGGTTTATGATCCGTAAAAATTGTCACTGGCCTTCCTTCTATCATATTTCTAAAATGTAACATTGACATGTAAATAGCAGTTAGCTCTTTATCATACGTGCTATATTTCTGCTGTGTGACTGATAGTTTCTTTGAAAAGTATCCTAACGGTAACCATTTACCCCTAATCTTTTGCTGGAGTACAGCACCGACGCATGTATCCGACGCATCCGTCATTAACGCTAAAGGTACATTTACACTAGGGTGAGACAATGTAACGGCGCTTTTAAGGCTAACCTTACATTGCTCGAATGCTTCAATACTTTTTTCGTCCCAATTAATTTTGGTTTTGTCCTTCTTTTTTGCGTTATGTAAAAAATTGTTAAGTACTGCCTGATGTGACGCGGCATGGGGTAGGTGCGACCTGTAAAAATTAATTATTCCTAAAAATCTACGTAACTGTTCTACTGTTTCCGGTCGCGTGTAATCTGTAATCGCCTTTACCTTTTCCGGCAATGGACTGATGCCGTCCTCCGACACTAAATATCCTAAAAATTCTACTTTAGACTGACCAAAAACGCATTTGTTAACATTAATCGTAATACCTAATTCCTTTAGTCTATTGAATAGAATTCTAACGTGCTCTCTGTTTTGTTTCTCTGTGTCAGATGCTATCAATATATCGTCTATATAACAGAAAAGTGCTGACTCGCCACTTTCATCTGCTATGCGTTCTATACCTTTTAATACCTGTTGATCCATAAACCTTTGGAATGTTTGAGCAGCATTCCGTAGGCCAAAACTCATCCTGGGAAACTCGTATAGGCCGAAAGGTGTACAAATGCTAGTTTTCTCTATGTCCTCTGCGGCAACTGACAAATTATGATAGGCCCTATTTAAATCCAACCTAGTATAACATTTCTTATTAGGCAACATATACGTAAAATCCTGAAGTCGTGGGATTGGGTATCGATCTGGTTTAGTGATTGCGTTAAGCTTTCTGTAATCCCCGCACGGGCGTAATTGACCGTCTTTCTTTAAAACAACGTGTAATGGACTGGCCCATTCTCCTTCACCTGGGCGACAAATACCTAATTCCTGCATTTTCTGAAACTCTTCTTTCACTTTCATATACCGATCCGGAGGTAATGGCCTTGGACGCGCAAATACCGGTGGACCGGAAGTTATGATGTGATGATAAACGGAATGAGATGGTTCTTTATACACAATAGGCTTAGTGATACTCGCAAATTCCTCTAAAATGCCTCGATATGGGTTATCGTTTTGTATGCTTTTAATCGAAGGCTGAACATGTTTTATAACGCACCCTATCGTACATAAATTAGTTATACTGTCTGTGATTCTTTTATTATATATGTCTACGATTAGCTTATAATGTTCTAAAAAATCAGCACCTATGATAGCTTGCTTAACATCACAAATTATAAATGTCCATTTCAAGGCTCTTCGTAATCCTAAATTTAATTCTAGTGTTTTAATACCGTATGTTTTAATTTCGGTATTATTCGCGGCAAAGAGTTTGTATTCACTAACTAATTGTTCACATTTAAATTGACTCACCGGTAAAACGGAGACGTTGGCACCGGTATCAACCAGGAAACGGATTCCGGTCGCCCTGTCCCTTATACACAAGCGGTGGTTACCTTCTAGCTCCATGCAGTCTGCCACCGAATTAGACTGCACTGCATCTAGTTTTCCGTCTTCTCACCATGGCTGCCTTGGGTCTTCTGATGTCTTGGTTCTATCCAGCTGCAGGGCTTCTCACATGTTCTCGCGCGCCTTCTGAACCGGAAGTGATATTTACAAAGCCAGTTTGGGCTTCCTTCAGTCCTCGGTCGTCCTCTGGATAATGAACGGGATCGTGATCTACTTCTGTTCCACGGGTTACTCTTTCCGAAATTCCTGCGACTTCCTCTTATTTCGTTGATTTCCGCACGCAGTGTCTGTAGTTCTTTCGTCATTAGTGCTAACGCGGATATCGCTGCTAAGTCCGTGACAGTGGCTGTGGCGTCGCTTAAACCCGCTCCGGTAGCTGTAGGCTTGTTCATCTTGTTTTATTCAGTACACTGGTTTTTTTGAAAAAGTTCTAGTGAGTTCTATTTAATTTTACGCACAGATCACGTCGGGGTCACCAATGTTGAGTCTTTCCCTACTTGTGTCCACTGATTGTGTTAGGAGGTTAAAAATATAATTCATACGACTTATGTGAACCGGATTTATTGGCGCGGAATATAGAACTCGGTATACAAGGTGTTTCTTACACGGTAGGGAAATGACTGGCGAGCGTGCGGCGTCGCCTCGTCGTCGTGGCCTGTATAATGCAACCTCGCATATTATTGCGTCATGCTATGCACGTGTCCCAACATAGCGTACACGCGGTTTGTTAAAACTAGAAAACATAACCTCAATAATGTATTAGTAAACAAAACAATAAAATGGCTTGAAACATAGAATACCGATAAAACTTAGTATTAGAAAGGAAAAACAATGACTGGCATTGAATAAAAGATAAATTTCTTGGATAAATACCTATCGTGTCGGCAGTTCTTTCGTGAACATTGTCAATCGGAGACAAAATTTGTTCCGTTTCAGATTCCGCCAAATTTCTTACGAAAACTTAGTATATCACAGCTCACATCACTACTCCTTATTGTTTTATTCATTTTTTATATGTTCAAAAGCATTAATAATTGATAGTTAATTAGAGATAAGTAAAATAAAACTGGGAACATAACACAATGACAGATTAGCTACTTGTTGATGATAAACAAAGCAGTGCTGCCACCAAAAAAATATTTTAGTTCCAATGGTTACCACGACAGACTCTTTTTTGCCAACCTATACATAAACTTACGTTTCAAATTCCCCTACAGTAAACAAATTGCTTTGAAAACCTCTGTTAGTAATAATTTTAAGACCAACAGATTTATTAAGATTATCATTAGTTGCATTTGCCCCTGATCGGGGGTAAATGCAACTTTTTCCACCTCTAGTAGAAACCCGTTCCATTATTTCAATTTCTTACGGACTTTATTTTCAGAACTAGGTTATATGTGATATTTATGAAATTGTTAATCAGGTAGAATTATCAACTATACAAAATTTACAATAAAAAAGAAACTGCACACAATCAAAGTTGGGGCTATATTTTTTCTAGTTGCAATTGCCCCGAGGCACCTTACCACGTTGATTCGCGATTCTCAAATTCAATTTTAGTCGTGTCAAAATAATTTTTAAATTTACAGATTTTTTCTTGCAGAATAGCGTTACAATTCTCATAGCCAAAAGTAAGGAAGTTTAGTTAGTTTAGTTCGTGTACAACAGAATCGACACCAATATTTAATCAATTTATTATAAATTAATATTTTGTATAATGGCAAACGCATTATTCGGGAAAGAACGCATCGAAAAGAACAGTGGCGAACTCCCAAACAAAGGGAATTGTCCAGACTTGGCCATTTTTAAACACGCTGCTATACAAAAATGTACTTTATCAATAATTTTAATTCTATTTTAGTAAATATCTGATGCTAATAACTTTGTATGAATAAGCACTGTAAAAAATCTTTTTTTTTTTTGGTATGTTTTATGATGTGACCAAGTCTTTGGCTTTGAATTTGACTTCAGTGTTGCCAAAAAAACTGCATAAACAATAAATTCAAATCGATTTAAAGTGTAGAGTAATCTTGCCACTGTATTGAACGCAGTTTTCATTTAATCATAAACATAACATAACATAACATCACGCCTTGTTTCCCCGAAGGGTTAGGCAGAGGTGTACTTACAGTACACCCACATTTCGCCTGTTATGTTTAAGACCCATGTAATAGGGGGCGAGCCTATTGCCATCCACCGGGCACAAATCCAGACTTAATTAATCATATTATTAAAAAATACAATAATATACGATATAAATGATTAAAGACTTAAAAATGATAACTTGAAGAGTGCATTATACCTGAAGAACTTATAAAACAATAATCGATTCCATATGTATCGATACAATTTTCTTTTTATTATTATTTGGCAACACTGTTTTAAAAATGTTGTGTTAATTGAAAAAATTACGAGTGCAAAAAAATAAATAAAGTGAATGATAACTTCATTCACTTTGTTTTTTTTTGCATCGTGAGTGTTGTTTTTGTAAGTTTTATTGCGATTACTTTGGCTGTTTCTAAATGGATTCCGATTCTCTGATGACCCCAGCACTTCCATGGACCAAGGTTCAGCCTTGTATTTATGATGAACCTGGCACATCTAAAGGAAGGTTTTTTATAAGCATAAAATAATTTTAATAAAATGTTAAAAATTATCTAAATTTAAATCTTGATACAAAAACTAGGTTTATGTTGGCATTCTTACTGATAAGAACTATTAATTCAATCATATATTATTAGCTGAACTGTTTGTTTATAAGTGGCCAAAGTCCCATAGAAGTTGGTCAATGCCCTTTTAGTTGCCATTTCTACCCGTTTTTGCCAGACTATACATACATTAACAAAATACCTACTTTTCACTTTTATGTATGATTATAAAGCCTCGTCCCCACTAGGAACATTTGTCGAGCGACATGTGTCCCCGGTGACATCGGGCGATGTGGGGCGACGTCGGACGACATCGCCGCGACATTGTTGAAACTGTTCCTTCAGTTCCTTGTCGCACAGTCGATGAAGAGTAGTGATAGAGTGTGGAAGTGCGTGCAACCTGCGACAATGTGGTCGAACGACGTAGTGCTGCGACTTATTGAACTATATCGCTCCTATGAGTATTTGAAAATTTATAAAAGTGTATGATAAGGACGTGTAAGAATCACCACTTGCTACGTACCTTAACGTAACAGCAAGTCTAAATTTAGCATCCACGGGATCACGGAATCTAGTTTTCTGTTTAGATATTGATGGGGATATTTTACACAAGAGTATTTCAAAGTCTGTTGATGACATCCGAGTAAAATTATGAAATGAGCCGTCTAGAACACTGAGATCATTAAATACACTTGTTTTGTTTCGCAAGTACTGTTTAATCCACCATCTTCTCTTCTTTTTTGTTCTTAATGCATTCATCATTATACATATAAGCCGCACTGTACAACACTACCTCTTCCGGAGACATGATAGGTTCGACTGAACTGATGTGGACGGAGACAAGACATCGGGCGACGTGGCACGATGTAGGGCGACATCGCCCGATGTCTCCGGGGACACATGTCGCTCGACAAATGTTCCTAGTGGGGACGAGGCTTAAACATTAAATTTATTATATTTAAATTAAATTTCAAAACGGGCTACTACAAGGTAGTGTCTTGGCACCGCACCTCTTTAATATTAGGTCTTAACCTATGAAATTGCCGTTCTGCAGTATTGGCCATTTCAAATTAAAATAATTTTTGTTTGTCTAAGAATTCTAATTTCAAATTAATTTTATTTTAAAAACATGGAATTCTTTTTCCAAAAGTAGTCATTTGTTTATTGATTAGTGTTACATTTTCATCGCATTTCAATCTTTTTCGTCATCATGGATACGTAAAAAATTCGAGTAATTATGGAATATGAGTACCGTCGTGGCAGCAACGCGGCACAAGCGGCACGCAACATCAACGACGTTTACGGAGCTAACACTGCAAACCGACGCACCACCTGTTATTGGTTTGCTCGCTTCCGTTCTGGAAATTTCGACCTGAAAAATGAACCTCGCGGTCGTCCGAAGACTTTGGTCGACAATAACGAATTAAAGGCGATTGTGGAAGCTGATGATACACAATCTACGGCTGAATTGGCAGCAGCTTTCGACGTTAGCGTCAAAACAATATTGGTCCATTTGCGTCAAATTGGCAAGGTAAAAAAGCTTGACAAATGGGTGCCCCACGAACTCAATGATCGCCAGCGCGAAGTACGCGTCGAGACGTGCCTTGCACTGCTCAACAGACACACAAATGAAGGAATTTTGAACCGCATTGTTACCTGCGATGAAAAATGGATTCTGTTTGATAACCGCAAGCGCTCAGCAAGTTGGTTGGATCCTGGTTCAGCACCTAAATAATGCTCTAAACGAAAACTTACCCCTAGAAAAGTGATGGTCACTGTTTGGTGGTCTAGCGCCGGTGTGATTCATCACAGCTTCTTACCAGACGGGGTGAGCATTACTGCAGATGTGTACTGTGAAGAACTGAACCCAATGATGGAGAAGCTGGCACATGTCCAACCAGCATTGGTCAATCGCTCGTCTTCGCTGCTCCTGCACGACAACGCGCGACCTCATACTGCACAGCAGACGGTCTCCAAGTTGCAAGAACTGGGGTTGGAAGCTCTCCATCATCCGCCCTACTCACCAGACCTTGCGCCTACAGACTACTACTTTTTCCAGAATTTGGATAATTTCTTGGCGGGAAAAAAATTCAATACCCGAGAGGCAGTACAAAATGCCTTTGAAGAATTTGTTGCCTCCCGTCCAGCTGATTTTTTTAAGGGCATCAATAAACTGCCACTGTGTTGGCAAAGATGCATTAATTGAATGGGTGATTATTTCGATTAATACAAATAAAAAATACATGAAAAAAATTCGTTTAATTTTTTTCATACAAAACGGCATTTTCATAGGTAAAGACCTATTATTTACACGAACGACCAACCATCGAGTCCAAATACGTCCCGCTTCCTCTATGCAGACGATCTTGCCCTCATCTCTCAAGCCACCACCTTTGAAGACGCCGAGGTTCACTTGTCAGAAGCTCTTAATGACTTAACGTCATACTACCACGCAAACTCTCTCAAACCAAATCCGAGCAAAACGCAGTCTTGCGTATTCCATCTTCACAACAGAGAAGCGGGTCGCAAACTTAACATAGTTTGGGGTGGGGTGCCCAACTGCCCATTGAGCACAGCAACTCCCCAAAATACCTTGGCGTTACTCTGGATGGATAGGTCTTTAAGTCCCGGTTCCGAATTGCGATAAAAGTGATTATTTCGCGAATCCGACCAAATTTAATAGTAGCAAATATAAGGGCTATTCAGTAATAATTGTGACGTTCCGCGCTGGTCGGATTCGCGATATAATCGCTTCTGTCGCAATTCGGAAAGCAGGGTAAAATTCAGCAAAAACTGCAAGAACATCAAGCAGAAGGTACACTCTCGCAACAATCTCCTACAGCGACTTGTCTCGTCAGAGTGGGTTGCTTCGCCTGACGTTTTGCGGACTACTGGGCTGGCGCTATCTTTTTCTGCAGGTGAATCCGCCTGCGCTGTGTGGAGTCGTTCAGCCCATGCAAAGTTAATGGATACAGCTGTGAATGAAACGTGCCGGATCATTACCGGGTGCCTCAAACCGACCCCGGTGCAAATGCTGTATCCATTGGCTGGAATAGCGCCACCAAAAATCCGCAGAGCAGTGGTAAGCTCAACTGAAAGAGCCAAGATGGTTTCTGACACACGAGACCCTATGCACGACAACATCCTCGTGTCACAAAGACTGAAAAGCCGCAACAGCTTTCTGAAGTGTGTTCTTCCGCTTACTGGCGAACAGTCTAAGGAAAGACTAGACCTGTGGCAACAAGGCGCTTCCCTATCAAACCCATTCGTTCCACCTGCTGAACATCTCGCAACTGGACACGAAACGCCTTGGCTTTCATGGAAGTCTTTAAATAGACTCCAGACTCAGGAAGGCCGCAGTAAAGAAAACCTGTACAGGTGGAGATTTATAGGTGACTCAGCCCTGGAGTGTAAATGTGGTGCTGTCCCACAAATGATGAGGCACTTGATATCTTTTCCAGCATGTCCTGTTTTTTGCACGCCACAGGAGTTGATGGACGCTACTGAAAATGCTAAGTAATGCCAAATTCTGGGCTAACTCTATTTAGATTGCTATCGACACGCCAAGAAGAAGAAGAAAATTAAATTATAACTTCTTGTGACTTAACCACGACTATGTGACCCCCCCCCTGGCACCAAAGCTGGATCCGCCCTTGCATCAGAGGTGCAAGTAGATGGGGACTTAGGGACCCACGCGCACTGGGCCAAGGATCTGTCTCTGACGATACTACCCATATTTTCTTCTTAATAATAACGGCCGCACGGGTCTATCAATTAGGTTAAGTTACTTTTGTCGCGGTCTGTCGATGGATGACCATATTTACATACCAAGAACTAGCGGCTTAACGTACTATCCAAGACCTGGGGGTCTTGGAAAGTACGTTAAGCCGCTAATTCCGTCTGTCATTCGAGAATCTTTGCGCCAGTAGTTATAGGTCGTCAGAAGGCCAAAACTCTGACAACCAGTCTTTTCAAGGGACTTTGGTATTAACTAACTAGCTTTTGCCCGCGGCTTCGCCCGCGTGGATGTCGGAAATTAACGCAAGTATTTTTCTAAAATAAAAGATTTTTTTCTAAAATAAAAGTGGCCTAAGTTACTCCTTGTTACATCAGCTATCTGCCAGTGAAAGTCTCGTCAAAATCGATCCAGCCATTTCAGAGATTAGCCGGAACAAACAGACAGACCGACAGACAGATAAAAATTGTAAAAAATGTTGTTTTGGTATATGTACTGTGTATACATCCATTTACACTTAGTAAAAAGTGGTTATTTTAATATTAAAAACAGACACTCCAATTTTATTTATTTGTATAGATGTATAGATAACTAGGTTGTGGAGGTCAGACAGGCAATCCCTCCATGTTAAATACTGTTATTCAGTAATCAGCTGCATCCAGTTCGGCTGGAAGCTAACCAAAAAAAGCTAGCTTAAAAAGGCTAGGCAGAAAGTGATAATAATTTTCTTTCTTTTCCTCAGATAATGGAGGAGTTCCGTGACATGCCGGCGAGCTTCGGCAACGACCTGCCTCCCGAGGGCCTGCGCGGCTTCCTCGTGGCAGGCGAGCCGACCGATGGGTGCTCCCCCCTTCCGAAGGCGCCTACTACGGTTGAGAACTTCACTGGGAAATGGATCGTGCTTCTTGCCAGGTAAATTATTGCATGTTAAACTAAATATAATGTCAATGTCTCGCGATTGTCTCCACTTGACTCGGCCTCACTCATGTGGTTTGATATTCATATTTACTCTGCGCTTTTACTGGTCATATCCAACACTACTCATTGGAGGTGTTATTTCAGGAACCAACGGTCAAACACAGGGTGGCAGAGATATTGACGCGTAAATTGTAACAATGAATTGTACACATATTTCTAGAACCACTAGAATATAATGTTTTTATCGGTTATCAAATATAAAATTGCTGTTTCATAGACAAGTGAAATACCTACGCGGTCAGGTATAAGGTACATGTACCTTGAGAAAGATATCAAGTAACTTGAAACCAAAAAAACGCGTATGTTTTTATATGGATAGTAAACCTATGTTGTAATCAAGCTCGTGCCATACATCCAAATCCGTTCAGCCGTTTAAAGCGTGATTGAATAACAAATATACAGAAATACAATATTCCACATTTAAAATATTAGTAGGATTCGTGCGACCATGAATATGATTACAATTCACACAAAGATACATCAAACTATCCTCCAATCCAATACCTACTGTATTCATGGCCCTGCTCAAAAATAGATACTAAGGAAAACATATTTTATTTCGAATAAACAAATAAAATTGGGTTTCGATATTCTTCAGCATTCATTGTGCAATTTATGTGAAAAATAGGTTAGATTCTTGCTTTGGTTTCAAGAATGCTTTTGTAGCGGCATCTACACCACCACATGTATGCGCATTTCGCATCACACTGACGTCACGCAAAATCCTGCATCGCGCAAGCGGAGTTTACCGCGCAACTAGCTTATATACAACGTCCCGAAATCAATCGTCGGGCAGTTGCCCATCAGACATGAAACCCGTCTGGTCAGGGAAGCCTCACTTTTCTATGAAGGTTTTTTTATGAGTGGGATATCACCAAACGACATCTCCCGCTCTAGGGTGGAGTGGAAGGGCGTATCAGACTTTTACTGACTAAAACCCACCCGTGTTCCTTCAGTTGCCCATATGCCAGGGCCACGGTATCTCTTTCGAACAAATCTCACCACCCTGGCAGGTTCTATGGAGGTTGAGTGAACTTTACACCCTGTTCCTCATACCTCCAAACTTTATCACAGGTTTCTAAGATGTCCACCTAATTCTCCAGCTATCGAAGAACAGCACAAAGCGTATCTCTAAAAATACTGCTATATCTCTGTTGCACCAGATTTAATAGATAATGCTCTCCACACAAGAGGTTTCCCTCTGACGTCACAACTGCACGCCTGTTGAACGATAACACCCTTTTGTGTTGCCAAGAAAACATAATTTCAGTTTTCGACATGTAATGTGCTCATATAGTGGTACACTTCCTTGACAAAAGGCTGAAAAGAATATTGCCCCTATGAGTTATTTGTGAGAGTGAGGCAACCTGCACTAAACCTGTACCTCAGGTATTTTAAGGACGAAGCGCTGAGGAAACCTGCATAATTCAAATTTTCTTAAATTTTTTGCAATTTGCAGGTCTGTGCCAGGTTGTATATTGATTAAAATATGATTCGACTTTAACAAAGAGTAACTCAGAGTAGTCAGATAAGAAACGCCGACCTCATCTATCTAGTTTTAAAATTTTTATTGACCTGTAAGAGTGTTTGTACAGACGCCAACACATCAAGCTACTACAATCTGTCAGATTTCTTTGATAGATTTTCGACTTTATTTCTATAGCATTAGGTTCAAGGTTCATTGGGAAAAATTGACAGTTTCGGGTAGCTTGACCTGGTGGCGTCTGTACAAACCTACTTATATAATATAAATAAAATTATTTATCATTGTAAACGGTGGGAAAAACATAGACCCGCTTGTTTAACTTAGCTGAGAAAACCGGCTAAGTTAGACCACGTATAATGAAGGGTTCCGTGGTTGTAATGAATTTATTCCAAAAGCAAACTTAACATTTTTCAATTCTTCAACTGCAAATGCAAGTTTACAATCGCATTTTTTTTTTTGTGTAAGTAATCTATATATTAATACGTGAAGCGTAAATTTTGGATCCCTTTTTACGAAAATTGGGCGGACGGAGGAGTATGAAATTTCGCACACTTATAGTTTATACAGAGAAGAAGTGACGAATGCTAATATTTTTTCAAAATTATGCGTAAAAATATATTATTTTCAATAAATAACACGTTACACACACTACTGTTCATTACCGTGTATCTAATACACACATGCATAGATATTCTTTTGTTTATGGTCCAAATCTGTCTTTATTATTTTGTGCAGTGTTACCAACACCCAGAAATATTTACCCCTAAAGCTTAAGTTAAAAACCACTAAAATTGCCACAATTACTAAAAAAATCCCCTAAAAAAATATAATGAAAATAACCAACGAACGTTCAGTAATCATAGACCGGCACACAGTAGTAATATTTGTCTACATTTATTACGCGACATTTGTTAATCATTTACTCTGCATTCTTAGTATAGAGGAACCGTACTAGAAGTCGCAAATACTTTTATTGTAATCAAAAACACAATGAGAAATGTAAGATGGCAAAAAATCCCTAAGAATATCCCTAAAAATGGAACGCCCCTAAAGAATTTCAATCCTCTTATTTATCCCCTAAATTTGGGAAAACCCCTAAGTTGGTAAGCCTGATTTTGTATCTATAGTCTTACTGAATGTCAAGTATAACCATAGGTAATAAATTAATTTTATAGATATATAACCTATTTCATTTTTTAAATCTATGATCATATCGAGAATATTTGTCTTTAATATTATTTGTATTAGCGACGATAGGAATTTGGTTTAGATTTAAAAGAAATATTTTTTGTGGTTTTATGGGGAGTGTCAAGTATGGCATTAGTAAGTTACCCATACAAACCTTAGTGTCGTGTGCAAACTGTAGAGGTTGTATGCCTCACGATTGTACAAGCTGGTCATAGATTGTAGAGGCTGGTTATAATTATGACTTTTGGAACCGTCATAATTAATTAAAAATAATAGGGAAAATTCTATAAAAACAGAACAAATTTCTGTGATAATTCATTCCATATTGTTCCATATCCAGCAGTTAAGAAGTATTAAGAAAATAAAGAAGAGAGTCCTGAAGAAGTATTCTTTACTCATTACACCTACGTCCTGGTCCTGGCCATCACCATCCCGCCAGTGAACCCTCTCCACAGTAGTACAGCGTCAACAATTTGTCTATAGTGTTACTTTTATTATTATCTATTTTTTTCATTTAATAATGTATTTCTATTCAAATGAAGTACGGTCGAATTTCGCCCAATGGGCGATCACTAGTATAACTTGAAATTAATGATTTACGGACCTACATGTGTGAGACCTTGCTTCTAGTTAAATTAAATGATTCGAGGTCAACGGGTCAACTATAGGTTTTGAGGAATACTTCTGTCTTTAAATTAGCCCGATATTATGCAATAACTAACTTAAGTCTCACGCACGTCATTTTCCCCCACACCACAACATACCTGGGATGACCCACTGTTCTTAAGTAAACACCTACTAAATATAATTTTGTTTTTTATCTTCGCCAGATATAACTGCAGTTTCGAGGTTAAGGTGCGCAATGCTCAAGACGCCGGCTACGACTGTGCCATCGTACACAATGTCAACTCCAGCGATCTAGGTAAGTTGATATTTTGGTTACATAATGTATGATCGCTAAACTGAAGTGGCAGTGGGCAGTGGACATTGCTTGCAGTACAGATGGCCGATGGGGCCGAAAGGTTCTTGATTGGCGACCGCGTACCGGAAGACGTAGAGTTGGAAAGTCTTCCACAAGGCCGTAGGAATACGGTGGATGCGAAGCACAAAACCGGTGTAAGTGGCGGAGCTTGGGGGAGGCCTATGTCCAGCAGTGGACGTCTTTCGGCTGAAATGATGATGATAAGGTATGATGGTACAAAGATACCAAGAATGCAGAACTTTTAACTGGTACTGAGTATCAATTGTGCATTTTAGTTCTTTAATGAAAACGACCAAGACCTGAGAGCCTAAAAAAGATAGAAAAATAAATAATTTATAAGGGACACACGCATAGGAAGTACAAACGTTAAATAAGGCAAATTTAAAAAAAATAAACCCCAACCAAAACATGAACCTCTAAAAAGAAAAAAATATATACGGATCGGCCCTTTAAGTTTAACAAGTAACTGTAGGTAATACTTTTATTAAAAGACCGTCGTGTCGAAACGGCTGAACCGATCATAAAACATATCTAAGAACCTTGAAAGCCTACTATTAAATAAAATAACCGCACCCAAATCGGTTTACCCGTTTAAGAGCTACGGTGCCACAGGCAGACTAACATAGCGGTCAACCTCAAAACACCCCTCTTTTTGTGTAGGGGGTTAAAAAGTGACATTTAAAACTATAAAAATAATAAAAACAAAAAAGACAAAAATGGTGCTTTGGAATAAAAGGCGCCATCTATTGCGGCCTTATTAAAACATTCACTGCTGGGACCCCACTCACGTCACATATGGGATACCGGGAGCGCTCGCGGACGGCTCATTTCAAATGTATTTACGTTTTGTTAGCGAATACGGCATTATAAACTGTAAAAAATAAAATCCGTTGTATACAACAAGATTTATTAGAGTATACTAATACCTCTTATTAAAATATACAACTAATTTTGTTACAAATTACGTTGGTGTTCAACTACAAGTTTATTTTTTCAATGGTGAAAAATTTTTCTCACGATGAAAAATGTTCGTAAAAATACTACCTATCTTCAAAGGAAAATTTCCACACTCCGAATATGTTTTTTTTATTTTCTAAAGTAGCCTACACGGGTCCACTGGTGAACAAAGGCCTCCCTCGAATCTCTCCAGAAAAATCTTATAAAACGTAACTTTATGATGTCGTTTGCCTATATATACAGTTGTGAACATATAATTAGAAACAAACGATACCGAAGGGAACAACCGTTACTTTTCAATAAACAAGTTGCTGCTATTTTTGTATCAATTTACTGATAATAACTTTTAACAACATGATTAAACATCAATATTAATAGGCTTTAATTCTACATGCAAGATACGCAAAATAGTATGACTTTTATTAATAACTAGCTGACCCAGCGAACTTCGTATCGCCTCAGATTCAATAAACCTACCATGTTTGACAACCTGGTGGTGGTGGTCTGGTAAGCGTTTTCTAGCTGACACTCATATGTTTGGTTAGCTCCTGTCAAGTTATGATAACCTGGTATTTTGAATTATTTTATAGTTTAGGCGGCGTACGTCAAATAAGGAACTTTTTTGGATGACTTTTACACCTTGGGTCCGAAAAACCCAAATATCTTACGGACCCCTATTTTTTCTAAAATAAAATATAGCCTATGTTACTTGCAGATAATGTAGCTTTCTAATGGTGAAAGAATTTTTAAAATATGTACGCTGCCAGGCTAGGCCTCCCAATACGATTTCAAGTGCGCAGTGGAAGAGTTATAATCGTGGGGCTCTAGAGACAAGAGTGGCTAGCGTACTGTCCGCCGTACGCGGAGCAGACAATACAAGTACAAGATACAATATACAAACAAAGGAACTCACCTCATGGTTGAAGGAAACTGCTCTGGTTCCCACCCGGAGACATGAATGTAAGTGAGTGTATATGTATCGTGTTGTGACGTTACGAGTATTCTTCAGGTTGGAATCCGCGGCAAACACGGCTGGAGGCAATCACAGCATGCGGTCTTCAAATCACTCGTTCACAATGGCGTCACTTGAATGACCTTCAAACTATTTAAACGAGATATTTCCAACAAATAAAACCCGTGATATGTCAAATTAGGGGTTATTAACAATCCAAAACAATGGGTCATGACCTATCGTCACCAAAACGACCGGGTAAGGGATAACTTTACAAAAAGATCGCGAGACTCAAACGGCGACATGCTTCCTCGTTTCCCACCGAAAATCAAGAGAGTGTCAACGTCAAAATCAAACTTGACAAGTCAGATGTCATTCCGTTACGCGTTGCGTGCGCATAGAGAAACTATTTCAGGACGCAACAAAATCAGTCCAGTAGTTTTTGAGTTTATCCATTACAAACAAAAATACAAATTTTTCCTCTTTATAATATTAGTATAGATTTAACTATGGTCATTTGAACTATTCTACTTGGTAGCCTTATTGTTAGATAAAACAGGTCACCATTTGATATAAGAAAAAACACGAAAAACGCTATAGTGCTCTGGGGGTTTTTCAGGTCGCTGATTACGGTGAGTGGGTTGGTTAACCTTCATCACATCAGGTTCACGGTCATTTGAAGGTCAAAGTAACTTAATGCAATCGAAAAAATCAGAAAAAAATCATACGTATGTTTTTGAGATCCTTGAATACGATTCCGTAACTTTTTGGCCTTTCGCCTTTGTTTAAGGTCATTTTAAGGTCAAATCAACATATTTCCACGAAAATATCTGCGAAAAATTTTTGCGCATGTTTTTAAGGCCTCTGAATTCTATTTTGTAGTTTGTCTGGCCAGAAGATTTTGATAAAGATCATATGAAAGTCTTTTTAAGGTCATTTGAAGGTCACTTGAAGGTCAAAGTGACTTGATGCGACCGAAAAAATCTGAAAAAAATCATGCGTATGTTTTTGAGGTTCCTGAATACGATTCCGTAGTTTGTTTGGCCTTTCGCCTTTGTTTAAGGTCATTTTAAGTCAAATCAACATATTTCCACGAAAATATCTGCGAAAAATTTTTGCGCATGTTTTTAAGGCCTCTGAATTCTATTTTGTAGTTTGTCTGGCCAGAAGGTTTTGAAAAAGATCATATGAAGGTCTTTTTAAGGTAATTTGAAGGTCATTTGAAGGTCAAAGTGACTTGATGCGACCGAAAAAATCTGAAAAAAATCATGCGTATGTTTTTGAGGTCCCTGAATACGATTCCGTAGTTTGTTTGACCTTTCGCCTTTGTTTAAGGTCATTTTAGGTCAAATCAACATATTTCCACGAAAATATCTGCGAAAAATTTTTGCGCATGTTTTTACATTTAAACAAGCCTATTTGCATTGTGTTTAAACAAGCCTAATTTTTGTAATAAACTACGGAATCATACTCAGAAACCTTAAAATCATATGCATGAACTTTTCGAAATATGTCTATGTGACATTAAAATGACCTCGAAATTATACGTTTGTCTTTTTTCAGATTTTTTCGGTCACATCAAGTCACTTTGACCTTCAAATGACCTTAAAAAGACCTTCATATGATCTTTATCAAAATCTTCTGGCCAGAGAAACTACAAAAAGGAATTCAGAGGCCATAAAACATGCGTAAAATTTTTTCGCAGATATTTTCGTGGAAATATGTTGATTTGACCTTTAAATGACCTTAAACAAAGGCAAAAGGTCAAAAAAACTACGGAATCGTATTCAGGGACCTCAAAAACATACGCATGATTTTTTTCTGATTTTTTCGGTCGCATTAAGTCACTTTGACCTTCAAATGACCTTGAACCTGATGTGATGAAAGTAAACCAACTCACTCACCGTAATCAGCAACCTGAAAAAGCCCCAGAACACTATAGCGTTTTTCGTGTTTTTTCTTATATCAAATGTTGACCTGTGGAATTAATTAAGAACGAGTAAAATGACTTCAAAATAAATCACTAAATCAGCAGTGCATTTGGGGTCGTCCTCATGTTGAAATATCCAAACTACAGGCGACGTCTCCTCTGCATAAGGAAGCATACTCTCCTACAATATTTGTTGGTATTGAAATTGCTTTAAAATACTTTAAATTTTTAACCAGTCTTACCTGTTTACCTAGCTTCGTTTTATCAGAAAATAATATATTGTTTCATTGACTTTCTGTCCAGTCGCCATACTTTCTCGCAAAATGTAATATTTCTTTTCAGGGAAGAAAGAAAGGAAATTGCGTTTATTGGCATTATATCATTTTAAAAAAAAACCTTATAGTTAAAACAATGATAATAATGCCAAAAGGGCCTCAGCTCAGCACAACAGGGCACTTTGAACCAACTTTGCATCCCTTAAGCGTCTTCGTGCTGTACGCTCTGATACTCCTCAATTGCCAAAAAAAATCCCTTATAATATCAGAACCCTAGAACGGATGTCTTCGATTAACGAATATTCTCGCACTGTCGTTTTCCTAGATTTAGGTTTATTGGTAGTTTATTGGTAGTAGATTTAACATTATTGGTAGTTTTGAATTTTTTGTCGTGATTTATAGCATTATAAACCTTAGTTTTTGGAGCACTCCATATGGGGCCATTCATTTATTACGTAAGACGATTTAGGGGGGAGGGGGGTTGACCATATATTATGTTGTCTTACAACGGGTTGGGAGTCCCGTCTCGATAGTTCTTACGTAAGATAAAAAAATGCGCAATGTTAAAATTATACTTTGAAAAAGCGCGGGCAACGGCGCGATTACACAAAAACATTTAAAAAATTGTTACTTTGAAAATTAACATTAAAATTAAACCAAACGTGTATTCATTTTTTCCTTTAGATTCGTACGTAATAAATATTAAACAAGGGGGGAGGGGGTCAAAAACTAACGAAAATAGTCTTACGTAATAAATGAATGGCCCCTATGATCCTGCAATCTTTTAGACGCACAATCACGTTCATACAGTCATCATCATCATCATTTCAGCCGTAAGACGTCCACTGCTGGACTTAGGCCTCCCCCAATTTGGGGGGCTTTGCCATAATCGCCACGCTTGGCAGGCGGGTTTGCGATCGCAGTATGGTGGTAAAATGCATAGAGAACGCTGCTGCCCATTCTCTAATATGTCCCTTAGTCGCCTTTTACGACACCCAGGGGAAGAAATGGGGTGGTGTTATTCTTTACGTCCGGCACCACACGGTTCATACAGTGCCATAATCGTTTTCCATGACAGATCACAAATTTTTATTTTGCCCTTGATTACAAAATAATTATGCATTTTTGTCTGGAAAAACGTAGAATAAAGTTACTATAGGATACGCGGGAAATCTAACTAAATATTTTTTTTTATGTTGGGTCATTTGTGATGCGGCTAGTACTTACAATGAATTTACGATAAATTGATTTCATAGGGAATCAATTTTCACAGGGAAGTGTATACACTTAGATTATTGAGTATGAATCATTAAAACCTACTAATATAGCAATGATTTTATGTGGTTCACTACTGAGAGTGAGCAAGTTAACAGTAGTTATCTGTAACTTGATACAAAAGTAAAAGCAACTTGTTTATCCAAAATATTGACCACGTTATCAGTCGTTCATTATAGCTTACTACGGCATTCAATATATTTTAGTACACAGACTAAAGTAATTGCGCAAAATGCTTTTTAGTGCTATGCGTTATATTTTTAATGTGTAAAATTTTGAATTGACATGTTTTTCATATAAAATAAGCCTTCTGTTGAATACGGATAAGGGTCTTGAGTGTTTGATACTCTTTATATTTTTTTAATTGTAAAGTGTGCCAAAAACTCAAGACCTCACAGAAAACAGTGTCGACGTCGAAATGACTACGAGTATACATCCATCGTTTATTTACTTTTACTTCTCATAAATCAATTTACGATAACCCTCCCTCGGTTGGAACCGACACTTACAAATGGCAAATTACTTTGTGTGATCATATACAGGCTGTAAGGGACAGCCCTCCGCAGACTGATGGGGTGGATTCAATATATCATACTAAGATGACCAGTACAAGAAACTATTTCAGGACCGTTATGGGAATCCAATAAACCTGATTTGTTTTATTTCCTCACACGCAATGTATCTCGGATCAATTCAGAAAGCCGCCTTTGTGCAATTGCCGACGACGAGTTCGATGAACTCTGTAGTTAGACGGTAAGTGAACAGCTGATTTTACGCGTCATTCGTGAGATATTTCAACATCCATTGCTGCTTTTTTGATTTTAGCCGTATTGTTTACATAAATGGAGTGCTGCTTTCAGAGAATGAAATTTTACATTGAAATAAAAGCTGAAAAAACGTAAAAAAATAAATAAAAAAATCCTGAGAAAAATTCCGGTGGAATATGATTCAAAATAAGGAGCTGAATGCACTCTGTCAGTTTGTGGAGGGCTGTCCCTTACACCCAGTAAATATGATCAACACTGCTCTCAAAATCATTGAAGAAAAACGACGTGAGGAAACCAGCATGTACTAGAACCAAAAATTCGAAGATATCTGACATTTACTGTGGTAGATAACGGCCCACTCCATGAAAGGAGACTTGTGTCGCAACAGGAACACTATTATGCATTACAATGTAGTTAATTTTGGCAATAGTCTCACCTCGGTAACGAATACTGTATTTATCAATTTCTGATCATTTCAGATTTCAGATTATTACAGAATTTTCGTTTTGCAAAGAACCACGGACGTTGTTGAAAATTCTGAAATATATCTAGTTGATGGAAGTTCCTGTATAAATATGTATTACACGAAAAATGTATATGGATTACATATCAACCTCTAACTTGCACAGTTTAAGAAAAATTTTACAGTGTTTTATAACACGTTTTCAAACCCAATGCAGACCCTTCACCAGGGTCCGCTTTAACGCAAACTTAAAATGCCGGTGACCCTCCTAAAGGATCAACTCGCAGTAAGCAGGGCAGCATGACGCACAAATTCGATGAAAAGTGGGTGGAGTCGAAAGTGTTAAGCTAACTCCTGCATTAACCTTAGCTTTAGTTTTACTGAGGAAAATAAATGTTGAGGACCCTTTAAACAATAGGAAGTCATATCCAGCAGTAATAAGATAACAGAAACAAAGAAAAAAAAAATTATTTATTTGTCACAGAAATACGTGCATACAAAAAGATAACATAACAATAAAATAAAACATGAAAACAAAACATATTTATACCTACTTACGAACACAGAATATAAATATTCTGTTACTGCAAGCCATGAGTAACAAGAGCCTTCCACTCAGTATGATGCTATGCTATGGAACCACAGCACAGCGTTGATTTCCAGACACAGATTAACAGAACAGAGCAGGGCACATTGCTCGCAGAACAGATGCCCGATAGGGACGGAACGTTCTGGAGTGGCGACCACGTACTGGAAGACGTAGCTTTGGAAAGCCTTCTACAAAATGGACCGATGACCTGGTGAAGATCTCAGAATCCGCTGGATGTGAAAAGGACAGAATCGGTAGAAGTGGCGGTGCTTGGGGGACTTTCAAACGAAGAACATCTACTGCTGAACATAGGCCATGTTCAGCAGTAGATGTTCTTCGTTTGAAATGATGATGGCAGATTTCAGTCGCTTCATGTTTAATACTGATAGCATGTGTTGAGATTGGGCGAAAAAAATAATCATTTACAGTTGTGAATAGTTTTGAGCTATAATACACCGTGACATTTTAATCGTCTTACAACGGCAGCCCACTTCATGTATCCAATGACTACTACACACCCATAAGAAAAGAAATAACATTTGAATAACTAAAAAATTAAAATATTATTAATTATGATGAGGCAGGACGTAGTTTTAAATTTATATTTCGTCTCATGGAAAATGGAGACACAATGATCTAATCGACTCGTGCGCTGGATAGGTATGTTCTCTACCGTATGATACGTAAACATTATTAACAGGATGTTTCATAATTCTAATCCATTATTTATCTTTCTTAATACCTATTATCTTAATTAATGGTAACAATTTTTTAATCACGCCTAGAGGTATATTATGTTGGATACATTGAGTGCACAACCTTTGTAAGACGATTAAATTGTCACGACGTATAAAAAACAACCCATAAAAAAAGTATAACTTCAAATAAAAAATAAAATTTATTAGAAGTCGGCTGTTTGTTTTTTGGAAAATTGGTTTTGTTTTTCACTTCTTAGTTGGACCCCGACCAACATTTTTTATACCACTACTTACTATGTTATTAACAGTGTCAGGAAGCGAATATAATATCCGTTAAATTATATCCGTTTCTTTTTTTTTATATACACATTGACATTGATAATTTTTATATATACAATGACATGATTATTTACTTTGTAAAGTATCGTATTGTTTTAATTATTGTGAATGTGAAGACTATGTGGGTCTTTTTTAATTATTTTTTTTTTTCTTTCGTTCTCAGTAATCACGATCTGGCAGTTTGAGTAATTTATGTGGCCTACCCAAATGTCCTTTCTTTGGTACTGTTCGTCAAAGCGTTGGGCTCCTTATCTTCCGAGTTGAGCTAAACGATTAGTGACAAATGCTTGCACTGACTGGACAGGTCCACTCAATCTGTGTGGTTCTTTCTTCAAAAGACCATTTCAGTCACCAATCTACATGATCTTCACATGATGTGAACAAGATTATGTCTGGACTTTAAAAGAGACTGTGACCTCTGAGTTTGTTTCGGCCTTTCTTCTCAGAGTAGTCAGTTAGGAAACGCCGAACTCATCTAGTTAAAAAAAAAATATAATTGACATGTAAAAGTGTTTGTACAAACCTACTTACAGAAATAAAATCATTTATCATATCATCATTAAACACTTAGTGGAATAAAAAATGTATTATTTAAGCTATCTCAAAAACTACCCAAGCAAAGTTATTAAGGAGCTAATGCAAAAACTACCGAAGTTAATATAGGGCTACCCAAGGGCAAACCGTATCCATTAAATAAAGATTTTCCTATTTCGATCGACAATTACCGGATATATCGCGTAACGTTAAATACACAAGAAAATACAGTCGAATTGACCTAAACCTCCTTTTTGAAATCGTTTAATAAACTCACTATCTTTAGCCAACGCTCTACGCTCAAACGCATCCACTTTTCATTTGTCCCTACAAGCTTCCTCACTCAGTAACTGAATTATCTGCGAAACAATAACATTACCGTGATAAACTTGTTTTCGAGCGGCCGCAGGAGGCGTTTACTCCTCGCTATTTATTTTTATAATTATCAATTCATTAATTCACAATGGAACTAATCTGTGAACTGTTTTTGTTCCTAGTAAGTCATTAATCTGTTCTCGTTACGTTTTTGTGTTCGTAGGAAAATATTACAGTGTTTTGTAAAAAAATGTGGGTGTTTTGTGTAGTGATGGAAAAACCAAGGATACGATTCTTACTAATTTTCCTCTTTTATTTTTAAACGCTGCTTAAAGTTAAGAGACGCTTAAACGTCATAAATGCACCTATTGTTAAACAATCGCTAATTATTACTTTACTTTAAGCAACGTTTATAAATAAAACCCTTTGTCTTTAAGGTTGCGAATGCATCAGCAATCCACTTTGGTGTTGCATGTGCCTTTAGAAGTAAAAATAAACTCTCCTGCAGGTAGGGTTTGATCACCTCAATACTCACTTCTTGTATTGCTATATTCAGGGTATTAAGTTTCCATTATTTTTTTTCTTTAACTCTGACCTAACTCAGTGAAAAGGTATATTGACTTGTCAGGTGAAAGTACAACGTTTCTACATCTCTTTGGTTTTGATACTATGCAGCGAACTACAGCAGAGATGACCGAAATGAAGTCGGCTTATTCGTAAAACGTCTGGGTCTCAAAATGTCTCTGTCTCATAATGCCGCAGAATGACTCTTTCTCAGAAGGTCGCTTTCTCACAATGCCTCTTTCGCAGAATGTATTTTTCACAAAATGTTGCGTTAGTAACTTTAAATAAAATTTTGCCAGGTTTAAAGAAAGGTTGTTTTTTCCAATGTCTTAGTAAATTTTGACAAGTTTTACAATTTATTCATTAATAAAACAATTTAAGTGAAGACTTATATGATTGTTGGCTTAGTCGCAAAACGTCTCTTTCGCAAATTGTCTACTGGTTGTAAAATGTCTCTTTCTGTGCTGATGTTGCTTCAGCAGAATGTCTCTCACACAGGATGATTCAAAAGGGTCCCAAAAGGTCGCTTTCTCACAATACCTCTTTCGCAGAATGTCTTTTTCGCATTAAGTGATATCGTCACCTAGGAAGAAAAGTAATTAGAGTTCAAATACTCCCAGTAAATATTTACACAAAGTGCACTTGAACTTAGATAAGATAATAAAAATAAGTTCCTTAGTCAATCTATAAATAGGACGGATAAATATTACTTTATCGCCCTGTTTGTAGTATAATTAAGTGTAAACTTAAGGGCATACGCCCTTTATTTAAAAGGTAAATAAAGAAGTTTTCAGAAATAAATCATTCTGAAAAAATAACGCTATGATCATTGTATACAAGGTGTTCCTTTTGATATCCCCATAACTAGCGTAGGTAAAAAGTAGAACGGGCTGGTGTCCACAACTCCACGTCTGATCGCATATTTTGCGTACGACATAACTAGGGTATCAATGAGACCATGTCAGAGAATCAACTGGCATTACTATCTATAATATATTAGAATTATTTTGTGGTAATGCGCTTAATTACTTTAAAATTTCATAAAGGAGTATTGTCGTCAATCTGTGTCAACTTGTCTAAATACGATGACATGTCATCGAAGAAATGTATTTACATACAATGTAGCGTTTCAACATTGTAGAGGAGTAGAGCCTAGAGGCATTGATCATTGTAGTTAGTGGCTACAACATTATGTTTGCTTTATTGCGAAGCGGTTTCGCAATGAAGTGAAATAAATATCCCAGCGTAGTGGCTGGGATATTTATTTTTGCTTGACGCTCATATATTTAACTGGACGCAAAATGCCAAGATGTGCGAAGCTATGAATAAAAGTTAACCAAACAATAAACCGTCAAGGACAATATGCTTGACATACGCGCAAAACGGCAATAACTCAGCTCTACTTAAGGGCTAGCGCATACCGGTAGACAAAACGTCAATGAATTTTGAATCGCAAACTTATATTAATACTTATCTAATCAAGATAAACTAAATATTTCCGGGGTAATCCCCGAGATGCTCCAATGCTTCGGTCGATCTCCGTTCATTGGAATTTAAACCCTGTACAAGTGGTAATAAAGTTTAGATTTACATTGAATTAAAAAATCAGGTCAGAGTTCGATGGTAGTAAAAATAAGTTGATACAAAAAAAGTCCCGAATACGCTATGACACACGGAAAATCGCAAGTAACGTTACCGGATACCAATTTAATTATATGTCTAATGGTGGCGCTGCTCGCCAAGGCCATTTCACACTGAGCTGTCAAATTCAATACATTAAAAATGTGTTCCGTATTTCACCACCAGCATATTTATGTGGTAATACTGAAGCATCGTTTTGATGTTTGTTTATCACCTTTTGTTTTTCAGAGACTATGTCAGCAAAAAATGCAGTGGGGATAGAGATTCCGTCAGTTTTCGTGAGTGACGTCGCGGGGTTCATACTAGCGGACGAGTACTTGTACACAAGTGGGTGAGTCAAAGATAAATACATTTATAGCTATACATATTTTAAATTAAAGCCGCTTTTCGTGTCAGTGTGACCGCGTTGTTCTTCTGAACTACGCAACGGATTCTGATGCGGTTTTCACCATCATTTAGATAAGTTATCCTGGATTTTTTATGTTTATAATACATTATTTACATTTATTTAATTCAGAGATCTGAATGTTTTACCAAATCGTAAAAAACTGTGCGTGTTTGGGCCGCTAGTTGACGTAATTATTTGTTATGAAATATTGTTATTGATTGTGGATGATAGCGATTTGGTGTAATGTGTCTGTTGAGCGCACGAGCGGGCAGTCGCTTCATTGTTTATGGTAATAAGTTGTGTCGGTAAGTGAATTAATGTTGTGCAATCACTATGTAAAAAAAAGGATGTTTTTATCGATAGTCATTACTATAAAAATAAATAGTTGTGTGTATTCAATTAATGTTATTTGATTACATTAGGTCAATATTTTGTTTTGAGTATGAATGCCGATAGCTACTAGAGTAGAGGTAGTGGGAGACCAAAGAAACGATGGATGAATACACACAGTATTATGATATGGATAGAAACTTCTCTAGTAGTCGTCATCTCAGTAGTCCCAGAGAAGTTTGGAAGAAAATGACATGTTGCACCGACCACAAATAAATTGGGATAAAGGCAGGAGAATGATGATGATACAATTTTCAACCGACGAAAAAAACGGAGTTTCTCAATTCGTCGCGATTTTTTTTTTTTTTATCACGCATAACTTTTTACATAGTGGTCCGATTGTGACAATTCTTCTTCTATTGGAAAGGGTATACTCCTAAGGTGGTCCCATATAAATTTGGAAAACAAAATCGAACCCTAAGGGTTGGAAAACAGGGGGGGATGATTGATTGTTCACTCACTGATTGTAACGTATAAACACGCATAACTTTGTACAGAGTAGTCAGATTTTGATAATTCTTTTATTGTTGGATAGGGTATACCTTGCCAAGTATTATTAGTACATTAAAGCCACAAAAAATCATAAAATAAAAACTTTTTAACAAAAAATTAAACCGCCGAAAAACTGAAAAGCATAAAATAATGAACCTTAAAATTTTGAGTCGGCGCTGAAAAATCAATGAACAAGGAACACTCAAAGCGCCGACTCATAATTTTAAGGTTCATTATTTTATGCTTTTCAGTTTTTCGGCGGTTTAATTTTTTGTTAAAAAGTTTTTTGTCATTTATAAAACTAACAACTGAGATCTCGATACTAAAAAAAAATATATTTTGAAATGTCTTTGAAATTAATAATCATAGTTTTTAAAGATGGAAGTGTGGTCTAAACTGCCAGGGTCGCGAGATTGTTCAAACGAGATACCGTGGCCCTGGCATATGGGTAACTCAAGGAACACGGGTGGGTTTTAGTCAGTAAAAGTCATACACGCCCTCCCGCTCCGCCCAGAGCGGGAGAAGTCATTTGATGATTTGCCATCCAAAAAAAAAAGTGGTCTAAAGAGATGAATAACATTTTGAAAATAACCCTTTTTGTATTGATTAACTTTAAAAATAATGACAAAATGTTCTGTTTCAGTTTCTATATAATGGTGAACGGCGACCTCCCGTTCAACATCAACACGCACCTACTGCTGCCGTTCGCGATTGTCGTGGTGCTGTGCCTGCTCGTTATACTTGTATTTATGGTACGTATACGCTAGGTAATAAGGCTCACTATTGAATAGCAGAAGTGGTTAAAGATATTTTTTTAAGGTCCTCGTATGAAAATAGTTTTGAAGATTCTTATTTAATTTGTTCTAAAATTTAGCTTTGTCGTTAGGTGTTATTTTAGATCTGCTGAAAATTGCAGACACTAAAAAGTTGTAGTACGTAGACATTTCAAAGGATTCCTGATATTGATCTGAATTAAGGCTCCCGCAGACCGACGCCACACGACGCGACGGCGCTACGTGACTCTAGCAGATCAATTTTCACGAAGTTTTCATAGATAATGTTCTATTAGAGTCACGTTGCGACAGTCTGAGAGGGGAGTCTTTTTTTGTGGGTGGATAATCATCAAATTACTTCTCCCGCTCTCGGCGGAGCGAGAGGGGGCGTGTCCGACTTAGTGACTAAGACCCACTCGTGTTCCTTCAGTTGCCTGTGCCAGAGCCACGGTAACTCTTTCGAACAAATCCGCGACCCTAGCAAGGAGGGAATGCCTTTCAGCATTTTGTTTTATTAAACTGTGTTTGAAGACCCATTATCATTATAGATATTGCATGAGCATTGAATGACTTAATCATTTCCGTATGGTGCCGGGCGTATAGAATAGCAACATCCCATTTCTTCCCATGGGCTTACTAGAGGGACTTACTAGAGAATGGCCGTTCTCTGTGCATTTTACCACCATACTGTGATCTCCATTCCGTCTGCCAAGTGTGGCGATTATGTCAAACCGCCCCAAATTGGGGGCGGCCAATGTCCAGCAGGGGACGTCTTTCGGCTGAAATGATGATGATGATGGTGATGAATTTAATTATTTAAATTCCAGATAGTGAAATGCATTAAAGACCGTCGCCGCGCCCGTCGACACCGGCTGCCCAGCCGAGCCCTGAAGAAGATACCCACGTGCAAGTTCACCAAGGGCGACCCGTACGACACGTGCGCCATCTGCCTCGATGACTACCAGGAGGGAGAGCGCCTGAGAGTACTGCCTTGTGCACACGGTGAGTAGTGCAAATTGAATGTTCAGAACAACGTGGAATTTTATTTAGTTAAAACTTGTGCTTATAATGCGGCCAGGGTGCTTAATATCTGCCAGGGTCGAGGTTCGAAGAGTTACCGTGGCCCTGGCACAGGCAACTGAAGGAACACGGGTTGGGTTTAGTCCGTAAAACCCTGACACGCCCTTCAGGTCCACCCAGAGCGGGAGAAGTCATTCGATGATAATATCCCAACAAGATAAAAAAGTACATACCAGGTTATCGCTCTAAAAAGGAGTTTTGTGGTGTCTTTTTATGGGTTATGTTAGGTAGGTCCAATAAAAAACAAAAGTGTTAAGCGTGCTGTCGCCACGGCTATTCAGACAAGACTGCGAATTCAGCACGTAGTCCCGTACTCCCTTTACCGCGCATCCCTCACCACAGCACGCATAACCTATTAATGAAACGAAAAGTATGATAAGGCAATTTTATTCTTAACCAGCTTGTCCCTTGCTGCCCTCTACCAGCGAGAGAACTCGCTAGAGAGAACCAAATGCGTGGTAGTTGCGGCACACTCCTCAGTGGGCCATAACTAGCACGTGGTGTAGTAGACTTGTGCTATATTATGCCAACAACGCGCACACCCTTCCGCAGCGTACCACGCGGTGTGCATCGACCCGTGGCTGACGCAGAACAAGCGCGTGTGTCCCGTGTGCAAGCGGCGCGTGTTCGCGGCCGTATGTGACACTAGAGAGAACCGAATGCGTGGTAGTTGCGGCACACTCCTCAGTGGGCCATAACTAGCACGTGGTGTAGTAGACTTGTGCTATATTATGCCAACAACGCGCACACCCTTCCGCAGCGTACCACGCGGTGTGCATCGACCCGTGGCTGACGCAGAACAAGCGCGTGTGTCCCGTGTGCAAGCGGCGCGTGTTCGCGGCCGTATGTGACACTAGAGAGAACCGAATGCGTGGTAGTTGCGGCACACTCCTCAGTGGGCCATAACTAGCACGTGGTGTAGTAGACTTGTGCTATATTATGCCAACAACGCGCACACCCTTCCGCAGCGTACCACGCGGTGTGCATCGACCCGTGGCTGACGCAGAACAAGCGCGTGTGTCCCGTGTGCAAGCGGCGCGTGTTCGCGGCCGTATGTGACACTAGAGAGAACCGAATGCGTGGTAGTTGCGGCACACTCCTCAGTGGGCCATAACTAGCACGTGGTGTAGTAGACTTGTGCTATATTATGCCAACAACGCGCACACCCTTCCGCAGCGTACCACGCGGTGTGCATCGACCCGTGGCTGACGCAGAACAAGCGCGTGTGTCCCGTGTGCAAGCGGCGCGTGTTCGCGGCCGTATGTGACACTAGAGAGAACCGAATGCGTGGTAGTTGCGGCACACTCCTCAGTGGGCCATAACTAGCACGTGGTGTAGTAGACTTGTGCTATATTATGCCAACAACGCGCACACCCTTCCGCAGCGTACCACGCGGTGTGCATCGACCCGTGGCTGACGCAGAACAAGCGCGTGTGTCCCGTGTGCAAGCGGCGCGTGTTCGCGGCCGTATGTGACACTAGAGAGAACCGAATGCGTGGTAGTTGCGGCACACTCCTCAGTGGGCCATAACTAGCACGTGGTGTAGTAGACTTGTGCTATATTATGCCAACAACGCGCACACCCTTCCGCAGCGTACCACGCGGTGTGCATCGACCCGTGGCTGACGCAGAACAAGCGCGTGTGTCCCGTGTGCAAGCGGCGCGTGTTCGCGGCCGTATGTGACACTAGAGAGAACCGAATGCGTGGTAGTTGCGGCACACTCCTCAGTGGGCCATAACTAGCACGTGGTGTAGTAGACTTGTGCTATATTATGCCAACAACGCGCACACCCTTCCGCAGCGTACCACGCGGTGTGCATCGACCCGTGGCTGACGCAGAACAAGCGCGTGTGTCCCGTGTGCAAGCGGCGCGTGTTCGCGGCCGTATGTGACACTAGAGAGAACCGAATGCGTGGTAGTTGCGGCACACTCCTCAGTGGGCCATAACTAGCACGTGGTGTAGTAGACTTGTGCTATATTATGCCAACAACGCGCACACCCTTCCGCAGCGTACCACGCGGTGTGCATCGACCCGTGGCTGACGCAGAACAAGCGCGTGTGTCCCGTGTGCAAGCGGCGCGTGTTCGCGGCCGTATGTGACACTAGAGAGAACCGAATGCGTGGTAGTTGCGGCACACTCCTCAGTGGGCCATAACTAGCACGTGGTGTAGTAGACTTGTGCTATATTATGCCAACAACGCGCACACCCTTCCGCAGCGTACCACGCGGTGTGCATCGACCCGTGGCTGACGCAGAACAAGCGCGTGTGTCCCGTGTGCAAGCGGCGCGTGTTCGCGGCCGTATGTGACACTAGAGAGAACCGAATGCGTGGTAGTTGCGGCACACTCCTCAGTGGGCCATAACTAGCACGTGGTGTAGTAGACTTGTGCTATATTATGCCAACAACGCGCACACCCTTCCGCAGCGTACCACGCGGTGTGCATCGACCCGTGGCTGACGCAGAACAAGCGCGTGTGTCCCGTGTGCAAGCGGCGCGTGTTCGCGGCCGTATGTGACACTAGAGAGAACCGAATGCGTGGTAGTTGCGGCACACTCCTCAGTGGGCCATAACTAGCACGTGGTGTAGTAGACTTGTGCTATATTATGCCAACAACGCGCACACCCTTCCGCAGCGTACCACGCGGTGTGCATCGACCCGTGGCTGACGCAGAACAAGCGCGTGTGTCCCGTGTGCAAGCGGCGCGTGTTCGCGGCCGGCGAGCGCAGGCGCCTGCACACCGACTCCGACTCCACCGACACCGAGCCGCTGCTCAACGAACAAAATGCTACGCAGGTAAGATACAGATTCAAAAAAGCATTTTTTGTTACAGAAAATTTATACATACTTGTGACCCTAGAATGACTATTTGTAACACCGCAATGATGTTTGGTATACCAAAGTGACGAATGTGACAACAGATTGACTATTTGTGACAACAGAATGACTATAACTGACATCTTAATAACTTTTGTGATACCGGAATGATATTTGTAATGGCAATCTGCCAGATGGCAGAGTGACATTTGTGACAACAGTATTACTATTTGTGGCACCATAAAGACGTTTTGTTACCAGAGTGACATTTGTGACATCAGAACGACTATTTGTGACACCGAAATGATGTTTAGTATATTAAAGTGCCGGTCGTAATACCAGAATGATATTTGTGACACCGTAATGACGTTTGGTATACCAGAGTGACGTTTGTAATACCAGAGTGACATTTGTGACACCAAAATAATTATTTGTGACACCGTAATGACATTTGGTATACCATAGTGCAATTTCTAATACCACAGTGCCGTTTGTAACACCAGAGTAACATTTGTGACACTAGAATGATTATTTGTGACACAGTAATAAATAACGTTTTGTATACCAGAGTGACGTTTGTAATACCAGAGTGAATTTGTGACACCAGAATGACTATTTGTGACGTAATGACTTTTGGTTTACCAGAGTGACGGTTGTAATACCAGAGTGACATTTGTGACACCAGAATGACTATTTGTGACACCGTAATGACGTTTGGTATACCAGAGTGACGTTTGTAATACCGGAGTGACATTTATGACACCAGAATGACTATGACACCGTAATGATGTTTGGTATACCAGAGTGACGTTTGTAATACCGGAGTGACATTTGTGACACCAGTATTACTATTTGTGACACTGCATTGACGTTTGGTATACCAGTGTGATGTATGTGACACTATAGTCCGGCCAACGAGACAAGTTCCTGAAACCACTCAGTTGGAAGCGATTTGGAACCGATATAGTTAAAATGATCTTTAATGTTGATGCTATAGATGATGTCAGATGTAGAATAATAGTGAAAGGAAAGTTCTTACCTGGCAGGTGTCAGAAATGTAGTCTCATC
The DNA here is from genome assembly GCA_932294355.1 of Aporophyla lueneburgensis. Lineage (NCBI taxonomy): Eukaryota > Metazoa > Arthropoda > Insecta > Lepidoptera > Noctuidae > Aporophyla > Aporophyla lueneburgensis. Next base: position 29,183,352 of record OW028737.1, on the reverse strand, counting down.
AGAAAGCATGTAGGGCACCATGATCATTGGAATTGGTATTGTTCTAGGGCGGCACGTTTGAAGAGCAGCGAGAGAATCCTTTTATGCGCGCGGCGCGGTTCATGTCGCGACTACGAGCTAACAGGGAAGGAGATAACGCGGAGGTAATACATTATTTATTTATTAGATTCCTTCTACACTTTCGTGCAATTAAATTGGCCCACACTTTGCTTCTATTTGATGGAGGACTGCCCGCGGATTCGTCCGCGTAAATTCGGCCCGCGTCGCATCCTATCGCCCGCCCGCGCTAATATTTCGTTTTCCGACTTTTTATATTTCAGCTCGGCTTCTAATGGTCGTAACGTGGTATTAAATTGCCTGTAACCTTCCTTAAGAATTGGGACATAATTCCAAAAGTATTTTTCTAATTCTTCTCGTAGTTCCGGACATTAGTGCGTTCTAAAAAACTCTTGAGCTTTATTATTTGTATAGGTTGTTTGGAGTTAGGTAAGATAAAAATTATTTACACATGTGAAAGTTTGTGAGCATTTTTAGGTGCGTTACTCTTTCACGCAAAAACTATTGAACGGATTTGTATAAAGTTTGACACAGGTAGTTTATAACCTGAATACATAGGGCACTTTTATCCCGGTAACACGGTCTCGCGGGATAATTTCCGAACCCTGTGCGGGCGAAGCCGCGGGCAAAAGCTACTTTGATAAAAGTTGAGTCTTGAAAAGATTGACTCGATTATTCAGATGTCCCAACACTCAGTTTTGCTGTCTTGTTTCAAGTTGAAGAGCACGGAGTGGGTCGATTTCTTTTTATTAGTGTAACGTAACAAATCATTTAAGAACTATTGTTGAGGGAAGTCTTTTTATAATATTTCTTTCATGGTTACAGGTAGCATCACCTACAGAAGAAAATGACGAGACGAGTAACGTTAACGACGACACGTAAGTTATAATTATAATATTTCGAACTTAATTGTTGCTTATACTGTACAAACTTCGCCCGCTACTTAATATATTCACCCTATTATGTGCCCACTGCTGGGACACAGGCCGCCCCTCCGTGAAAGGGAGTGGACTGTAATCCACCACGCGGGTCCAGTGCGGGCTGGTAGATGTCACATGTCTTCGAATTTTCGGTTATAAGACATGTCGGTTCCCTCATGATGGTTGCTTTAACCGTCTTAAGAGTAGTGTCAGTGAAATAATTTACACAAAGTAAACCGCCTGACTGGGGTTGAGCGTATGATCTACATACAACTCGTAAGTCGTGGCTGTTGCCAGGGCCACCACACTCTTAGTTGGCGTTAATTTCGCATTCTCCTACAAATTCCAACACCCCTTTCACCCCTAAGGCCTCATTTACGGAGACGCGGGGCGTCGCGCGTCACGTATGGCGTGGCGTCGCGCGGCGCGTCATCCGTTTTTGTCATCGTCTTACACCGAGAGGCGGCGCGTGTAGTGGCACGCGTCATTGCACGCGTAAACACAAACATATGGCAATATAGGTACGATGTTGTTCATAGAGACGCGTCCGCTGCCCGCCGCGTCGCCCGCGGCGAATTTTTAAGTGTATAGCACGCGGCGGGCATCGCTGCGGCGTACGCGCGGTACTCAATCAAACAGACTATTTCGATGTTACTAACGTTCGTTGTAACGTTGTGTTCGTAACGTTAATTTCGACGTTTACTATATTATCAAAAGTTGTAGTTGACATCCGTAATTAGCCATGGAATACATCATAAACACTTTCTCTTATAGACCTATAAAGAGTTGCATTTTTTCAAAACTTCTCGTGTTCCTTTGCTGTAAACTGGGCCACTTCTTATATTAAATAATTCACAAAAACTACAAAATTCCAAAAAAAGTAGATGAGTTCGCACTCCATTGCGACGGTAAATACGTCTGCGTTTTGCGATTTCCAAATAAGACTGAAAGTTCCGCCGCGGGCACCGCTTCATCAAGAATAGCCGCTGCGTGCGCCGCCGCGTGTCGTTGACCATCGCGGGCTGCGCCGCAAAAAACGCTCCAATTCAAACAAACGCGTGTAAAATCGCTTCTCAATTTTACAACACTATATGTTTGAATTTAGTGCGAGCTGCGCCGCCGCAAACTACGCGCGACGCCCCGCGTCTCCGTAAATGAGCCCTAAGGCCTCCCCCACATTAGGCGTGCGCGATCCTCGGGCGCGAGCGCCGCGCGCGCGTCGCGAGCGCGCCGCGAGAGCGTCGCGTTTAGCTGCCCTGCGGCGCGCTCGCGGCGCACTCGCGGCGCGCTCGCGGCGCGCACGCGGCGCTCGCCTTGGCGTTTAACCCCCTACAGCTAAGTCAGTCACAATTTGGACAATTTTCGTTTCAAAATCCACACTATCCACACTAATATTATAAATGCAAAGTAACTCTGTCTGTCTGCCTGTCTCGCTTTCCTGCTAAAACTACTGAACCGATTTAAATGAAATTTGGTACTCAGATAGTTTAGAGCCTGAAAAAGGACATAGGCTACTTTTTATTCCGTGACTTTGTCTGCGTCCGCGATAAACGACATTTACGCAAAAGAAGTCGCGGGCAGAAGCTAGTCTTTTATAAATAAAGTGCTGATTTCTTCCCACACCTTTTTTTGCAATACGATCACTATACTCCTTTGTAGTCATGTCCCATATCGCAGAACGATTCTGTATTTCTAGGATAAAGCTTTCGATATTAATTTCACTCGTGACTCTATTTTTAACGTGTGTCAACACAACACTGCCCACCATGTGACTGACCGAAACAGTAGCAATATACAACAAGTTACCAGAATCCATAAGGACAGAGAAAAAAAGCCATCTATTTACTGATAAATTAAAAAAGCTGCTGTTAAGCAAAAGTTATTATAGCGACAACGAAATTTTAAATGATAAATCCCTGAAATTAGTTTAGAAAAGTCCAAAGCATGTATTTCATCTATTTTTAATTACTATTTTAGAATAAGTTACATTATAAGATAATCAATAGGTCCTCCTCTCTACCTACTGTATTTTCCTTTGCTGTGCCCGACAGGGTCCACAACTGTTTCTAAATAAAATGTTTTACCACCTAAGCATTGTGGAATGCAATAAAGTATTGAGTATTGTAGCGGGCGAAGGGGTAAGAACGCGACTCGAGCGCAGCGTGCGCGCCGCGAGCGCGCCGCGAGGGCAGCTAAACGCGACGCTCTCGCGGCGCGCTCGCGACGCGCTCGCGACGCGCGCGCGGCGCTCGCGCCCGAGGATCGCGCACGCCTAATGTGGGGTCAGCCTAAGAAAGATCAGTGGCGTGCACAGGGTTTTATGACCGGGTAGGCAGTTCAAAAAAAAAAACGTCTTTCGTAATTGCTCAAGTTAGTGAAGAAAAACTCACTAGGTGGTTTAAAAGGTTGAAATGGCGATTTCCTGATGATGCTAATAAATGATTTCGGCCACCTCAAATATCTTATTCAAGTGAGTGATAGTTACAGAACACGTCACTTTTAAGAAATCCGATGTGGCCTTGAAAAAGGCCCTTCATGTGATTCGTATATGTAAATTTATTTAATAAGTTAATTGTATGGGTAACAGTAAAAATAATAAAGTAAACAAACTCATTTATAAATGACATCTACGCGCCTATCTTTTTTTAAATATGATTTTAAATCATCGTCATAAGAAGGTGGTATGCGTCTTCATTCGACCAATAATAATTCTTTTTCCGTCGAAAGCACAGAAAGATGTGTACTTGTTGTTGACTTTGTGTGTTTCTTAAATAGGTACGTGAGAATACGTTTTAATGAATATGAACGTTCTGTCGATGCGCTGCTTGCTTGGATAGTAACAATAAACTTCCCTAAACGTAAAACTTCTTCGTAACACTTCTCTCAATACGATAATTACCAAATGTATTTATCTTTGAGCAAGCCGCGGGATAGAAATCATATAAATCTGCAAATCCCGAACAATTCCACACTGTACTCGAACTACTAAACTAGCAAGGAAAACAAAATAATTTAAATGTGTGTAAACAACAACACAGCCGGTTTTATGTTTCTTAATAGGGAAGATGCAAGTATAATATTTATGAAAATTTTATGATTAAAATGGTAAAAAAATATAAAAGGAGGGCTACTGCAACGTTTTTATTTTACATAATGTTGATTTTTAACAATAATTACAAATTAAAAATTACGTGAAACGAAACGAATTCAAAACACCAATCAGCGTTTAGTGACGGCAGTGACGTCACTAAACGCTGATTGGTGTTGTTATGACAACTAGTGATGTGAACCGATTACAATTTTCAACACCGGTTTAAACCGATTAGTTATTTATTACCGGTTTTTAAGGTTATTTCGGTTTTTCTTAAAAAAAAATATCAGTATCCCTTAATTTGGCTTTGACCGCTGGGACGGACATAACTTAAAAAAAAAAGTCCTGAGCGTCTTGTAAACGGATTTTATTTCTATTGATATTTTTTGGCGTTTGGCTCATTTTAATGGCGAGTGAAGGTAAAATAAGCTTTTATGATTTTATATGACTTTTATAATCTTTTGGGGTATGTAAAGGACACCATGTCAATTTGTTTTAGATCTGCTTGAACAATATGCACAAGCGATAGACTCGTCCTCAGATGATGAACCAGAAACTTGGTCTAATGCAAATGCTTCAAAAAAACAGCAACCGTTGTCACCTATCTACTCTAATATTATAAAGATGAAAAATTTGTATTTTTGTTTGTTTGTAATGGATAAACCCAAAAACTACTGGACCGATTTTAAAAATTCTTTCACCATTAGAAAGCTACATTATATGCAAGTAACATAAGCTATATTTTATTTTAGAAAAAATAGGGGTCCGTAGGATATTTGGGTTTTTCGGACCCAAGGTATATAAAATCATCCAAAAAAGTTCCTTATTAATCAATAAACACAATATAAAGAAAGGCCTGCAATCGAAGTACCAGGTGGTCATAACTTGGTAGGAGCTCATCTAACATGAGTGTGTGGTAGCTAGAAAACGCCTTATGTCTTCGAAGTACCAGACTGTTGTCATAACTTAGTAGGAGCTCACCTAACATGGGTGTGTGGTAGCTAGAAAATGCTTTATGTTTTCGAAGTACCAGGTTATCATAACTTGGTAGGAGCTCACCTAACATGGGTGTGTGATAGCTAGAAAACGCTTTATGTCTTCGAAGTACCAGGTTGGCATAACTTGGTCTAACATGGGTTTATGGTACTTGGTGCTCTTTGCTTTGTGTTGGTGGGATCTGATAAGTTAACACAACATTTATTGATTCTGAGGCGATACGAAGTTCGCTGGGTCAGCTGGTTGTATATCCATACAAATATTATAAATGGGAAAGTGTGTGTGTCTGTTTGTCCGCCTTTCACGGCAAGACGGAGCGATGAATTGACGTGATTTTTTAAGTGGAGATAGTTGAAGTGATGGAGAGTGACATAGGCTACTATTTGTCTCTTTCCAACCCCCCACTTCCCTAAAATGAGAGGTGGAACGCCTTAATCTCAGTAACTACTGGTTCGAATTGAAACATTCTTTTTGAGTCGGGTAGCCTATTTATTGAGGAAGGCTATAGGCTATATAACATCACGCTACGATCAAAAGGAGCAACAAAAAATGGAGGAAAACTGGCAGGCTGCTATGGGACGGGAAGGGTCAGGGTAGCAAATATTTGACGCGGACGAAGTCGCGGGCAGAAGCTAGTATTTAAATAAAAGTGAAATAGGAACTCAAACCAAAAATATTGGGAATAATCATACACAATACAACGAGCTATTTGGGAAATTAGTAGCAAGTGAAATGTGAATCATATACATGGATAGGCACGCTTTAATTTAATGTCCGAAATATTATGTCTTATATAAAAAAGCAAATAAGAACGAATTAATATGAAATAAAGATAATGTTGAATAATAAACCTTCCTTTTATTTAAATCAACTTTATCAAAAAAATGCTGCTCCAATAAAACCAGTGATCAATGGGTTTTATTCGATGTTTTTACCGAATACGTTCACCGTAAAATAACTGGTGTTTCTCCGGTACTCATTGCTCCGGTGCAAACTTCTAATACATATCAAAGACTCCCGGATACTTACATGTTTTGTGATTGTAATCGGTTTTTCAATAAGAGCCGGTTATTATCGGTTTTCATAAAACCAGGTACATCACTAATGACAACTTATTGTCATTGAGGCAATGGATGTAAAAGTGAATATTATTTTATGGGAATATTAGTTTATAAAAGCATACTCCAGGAATTTACCAAGAGTTAGTGTTGATTACTTGTCAGAAAAGTTTTCCTCCATCCATTTTAAACTTTATCCAATATCCGACGTCATTCTCCAAATGTAAATACACGTTCTATGCAAGTTTGGAAGTATTAGGTACCTACTAACGTGTTTTCACGGTGTGCGTTACGATTGCTCCGCCAGATTATCCAAATAGATTTTTTTTTTGCCAAAACTTTTGTCGAAATTTGTCAAAATCGAATGGCATAAACCAAAAATTTGTCAAAGTAGAAATAAAGAAGTTATAAGGGTTTTAAGTTGGCCGCGCGAACGTAACGTGGAGGATTGCGCGGCCATGGAGATCTCAGCAACTACTTGGGCTAGAGATCTAATTCTTTTTGTCAATTGAAGACTGAATTTGTCAAAAATTGTCGAAAAAAGAATTACATGCTCTAGATTAATATTTTACGAAATATTCACCTTGGAAGTTATGGCCGCGCAATCGTGCACTTGTAGTTTCTTTGTTGTTGATTATTTCTTTAATCTTAAGATTTTATGCCGTAAAACTGTTACAAGAAGGAAGGTCTTAATTTGTCGAAACTAACTAAAGCAATAAATAATACTAAAGTTTAATTAAACAGAAGATATCAGTCCAAAACAAAAAAGTCGTGGCCGCGCAATCGTAACGCTACTTTGAACGCTGATATCTCATTACCTATAACTGCTAGGAGTTCCGTATGAACATCCATTTATACGGCATATTACTCTCATTAGAATGACATATCGTTTTACCCTCAGAACAGTTTCCAACGAGAGTAATCTCAAAAATTATTTCATCTCGTACAATGTTCGAGTAGGGTAACCATAATTTCGATTTGATTTGGGAATACCTATAACTGGGGACGAGCAATTATATTGAACATTCTGCAAAATTAATTACTATTACATAAAAACTGGTATGTTTCAAAAATTAGATATATTTATTGATAAGTGTATTCTCTCTGATGGGTCCGAATTCAGGCACGTACTATTGGAACAATTACCAATGGAACCAGCGCTAAAAATAATGTCATTTACAATGTGTTCATAAAAAATGCAGCGTTACAGTCGCAACTATATCGGTTATCGTATTTCTACCGTTAAATTTGGATACGATAAACATTTCCACAATTAGCAATCTGGAAGATGCTATTATTATTTATGAATGGGAGAATAAACGTTGCAGAACCTGCAATGAATTAGTTGCATTTACTTATACCTTATCAAAAATAGTAACATTCGATTCAAATGGCACACAAATGATGTTGTTACATGGTATACCTCAAAATATTATATCGTTGGAACGAATTCAAACGTGGTCGACTAACTTTGGGGGATGAAGATGTATACTTTCTGAGTGGACATTCTTATGCCCTTATCCCAATTTATTTCGGGTCGCAACTTGTCTTCTTCTGCCAAACTTTTCTATTAGTCGTCATCTCAGTAGTCACCCCCCTTTTTTCCATATCATAATCCACATATCCACACAGTTCATCCATTGTTTCTTTGGTCTCCCTCTACTCTTATCCATCAACATTCATAGGTACTCAATACCCCTCACATTTTCCTCATTCCTCCGTATCACGTGACCACAACTTTTCACTTATCGATGCCACTTTCAGACTTCCTCTTATGTACTCATTTGTTATTGCTATCCATCCGTGTAACACCACACATCCCTCTTAACATTTTTATCTCAGCTGCATGCAATTGCCTTTGATTCATCCCTTTTGTGGCCCAATATTCTGTCCCGTATCAGACAGCAGGTCTGACCATGGTTTTGACCCGCATTAGTCTAAAAGTACCAAACTAATATTTCCGAAAATATGATTATCCCTAGGCGTGGTACTAATATTATCGAAATTGCTTCGCTCGCTATCGGATCCTACTCTGTCTTAATGCTTAAGCTTTTTTATATAAATCGATTCAGTTGGGTTTATTTTTTTTAAACGGGCCAAATAAAAATTATCCCATTCGAGCTGAGATGCAAAAATGATCGAGCTCGTTTAGCTTTTTTGTATAAGTCGACAAAGCTACTCTTTGTATGAATGAACAAACGATAGCTTAACATTATTAGCGGAAGTGAAGTGCAAAAATCACCGAGCTCACTTCGTGGAGCGATAAAATGCACCCACCTGAAAATAAACTTGCTGTCGCACATGCATGCTTTGGTTCATTGCCTTGTTGAAAATTGAATCTAATCTATTTGTAATAGATTTTAGCTCGGAAGGAATGGCACACTACAGACGGCTCGTAGTGTGTCATATTAAAATGCGGTACGACACGACTGTAATTAGCACTTAGCTTTACAGTTTTTTCTTAATGAAAGCTATATTTTAGATGATGTTTTGTACCTCAGCGTGGAGACAGGCGACAGAGAGCCCCTCCTGCCTCCTGCGGCGACCGCGCCAACTGTAGGCGTCACCACAGAGCGCCGCGCGCGCCGCAGTCGCCGCACGCGCTCGGCCAGCGCGCACGCCGCGCCCGCGGAGAGCGTGACGCCCGTGTTGATGTGCGACTCGCACTCCATCAACACCGAGACACGCGGGGAGATCGGTGAGTTACTAGTGAGCACAGAGCGGAGAGCGTGACGCCCGTGTTGATGTGCGACTCGCACTCCATCAACACCGAGACACGCGGGGAGATCGGTGAGTTACTAGTGAGCACAGAGCGGAGAGCGTGACGCCCGTGTTGATGTGCGACTCGCACTCCATCAACACCGAGACACGCGGGGAGATCGGTGAGTTACTAGTGAGCACAGAGCGGAGAGCGTGACGCCCGTGTTGATGTGCGACTCGCACTCCATCAACACCGAGACACGCGGGGAGATCGGTGAGTTACTAGTGAGCACAGAGCGGAGAGCGTGACGCCCGTGTTGATGTGCGACTCGCACTCCATCAACACCGAGACACGCGGGGAGATCGGTGAGTTACTAGTGAGCACAGAGCGGAGAGCGTGACGCCCGTGTTGATGTGCGACTCGCACTCCATCAACACCGAGACACGCGGGGAGATCGGTGAGTTACTAGTGAGCACAGAGCGGAGAGCGTGACGCCCGTGTTGATGTGCGACTCGCACTCCATCAACACCGAGACACGCGGGGAGATCGGTGAGTTACTAGTGAGCACAGAGCGGAGAGCGTGACGCCCGTGTTGATGTGCGACTCGCACTCCATCAACACCGAGACACGCGGGGAGATCGGTGAGTTACTAGTGAGCACAGAGCGGAGAGCGTGACGCCCGTGTTGATGTGCGACTCGCACTCCATCAACACCGAGACACGCGGGGAGATCGGTGAGTTACTAGTGAGCACAGAGCGGAGAGCGTGACGCCCGTGTTGATGTGCGACTCGCACTCCATCAACACCGAGACACGCGGGGAGATCGGTGAGTTACTAGTGAGCACAGAGCGGAGAGCGTGACGCCCGTGTTGATGTGCGACTCGCACTCCATCAACACCGAGACACGCGGGGAGATCGGTGAGTTACTAGTGAGCACAGAGCGGAGAGCGTGACGCCCGTGTTGATGTGCGACTCGCACTCCATCAACACCGAGACACGCGGGGAGATCGGTGAGTTACTAGTGAGCACAGAGCGGAGAGCGTGACGCCCGTGTTGATGTGCGACTCGCACTCCATCAACACCGAGACACGCGGGGAGATCGGTGAGTTACTAGTGAGCACAGAGCGGAGAGCGTGACGCCCGTGTTGATGTGCGACTCGCACTCCATCAACACCGAGACACGCGGGGAGATCGGTGAGTTACTAGTGAGCACAGAGTGGAGAGCGTGACGCCCGTGTTGATGTGCGACTCGCACTCCATCAACACCGAGACACGCGGGGAGATCGGTGAGTTACTAGTGAGCACAGAGCGGAGAGCGTGACGCCCGTGTTGATGTGCGACTCGCACTCCATCAACACCGAGACACGCGGGGAGATCGGTGAGTTACTAGTGAGCACAGAGCGGAGAGCGTGACGCCCGTGTTGATGTGCGACTCGCACTCCATCAACACCGAGACACGCGGGGAGATCGGTGAGTTACTAGTGAGCACAGAGCGGAGAGCGTGACGCCCGTGTTGATGTGCGACTCGCACTCCATCAACACCGAGACACGCGGGGAGATCGGTGAGTTACTAGTGAGCACAGAGCGGAGAGCGTGACGCCCGTGTTGATGTGCGACTCGCACTCCATCAACACCGAGACACGCGGGGAGATCGGTGAGTTACTAGTGAGCACAGAGCGGAGAGCGTGACGCCCGTGTTGATGTGCGACTCGCACTCCATCAACACCGAGACACGCGGGGAGATCGGTGAGTTACTAGTGAGCACAGAGCGGAGAGCGTGACGCCCGTGTTGATGTGCGACTCGCACTCCATCAACACCGAGACACGCGGGGAGATCGGTGAGTTACTAGTGAGCACAGAGCGGAGAGCGTGACGCCCGTGTTGATGTGCGACTCGCACTCCATCAACACCGAGACACGCGGGGAGATCGGTGAGTTACTAGTGAGCACAGAGCGGAGAGCGTGACGCCCGTGTTGATGTGCGACTCGCACTCCATCAACACCGAGACACGCGGGGAGATCGGTGAGTTACTAGTGAGCACAGAGCGGAGAGCGTGACGCCCGTGTTGATGTGCGACTCGCACTCCATCAACACCGAGACACGCGGGGAGATCGGTGAGTTACTAGTGAGCACAGAGCGGAGAGCGTGACGCCCGTGTTGATGTGCGACTCGCACTCCATCAACACCGAGACACGCGGGGAGATCGGTGAGTTACTAGTGAGCACAGAGCGGAGAGCGTGACGCCCGTGTTGATGTGCGACTCGCACTCCATCAACACCGAGACACGCGGGGAGATCGGTGAGTTACTAGTGAGCACAGAGCGGAGAGCGTGACGCCCGTGTTGATGTGCGACTCGCACTCCATCAACACCGAGACACGCGGGGAGATCGGTGAGTTACTAGTGAGCACAGAGTGGAGAGCGTGACGCCCGTGTTGATGTGCGACTCGCACTCCATCAACACCGAGACACGCGGGGAGATCGGTGAGTTACTAGTGAGCACAGAGCGGAGAGCGTGACGCCCGTGTTGATGTGCGACTCGCACTCCATCAACACCGAGACACGCGGGGAGATCGGTGAGTTACTAGTGAGCACAGAGCGGAGAGCGTGACGCCCGTGTTGATGTGCGACTCGCACTCCATCAACACCGAGACACGCGGGGAGATCGGTGAGTTACTAGTGAGCACAGAGCGGAGAGCGTGACGCCCGTGTTGATGTGCGACTCGCACTCCATCAACACCGAGACACGCGGGGAGATCGGTGAGTTACTAGTGAGCACAGAGCGGAGAGCGTGACGCCCGTGTTGATGTGCGACTCGCACTCCATCAACACCGAGACACGCGGGGAGATCGGTGAGTTACTAGTGAGCACAGAGCGGAGAGCGTGACGCCCGTGTTGATGTGCGACTCGCACTCCATCAACACCGAGACACGCGGGGAGATCGGTGAGTTACTAGTGAGCACAGAGCGGAGAGCGTGACGCCCGTGTTGATGTGCGACTCGCACTCCATCAACACCGAGACACGCGGGGAGATCGGTGAGTTACTAGTGAGCACAGAGCGGAGAGCGTGACGCCCGTGTTGATGTGCGACTCGCACTCCATCAACACCGAGACACGCGGGGAGATCGGTGAGTTACTAGTGAGCACAGAGCGGAGAGCGTGACGCCCGTGTTGATGTGCGACTCGCACTCCATCAACACCGAGACACGCGGGGAGATCGGTGAGTTACTAGTGAGCACAGAGCGGAGAGCGTGACGCCCGTGTTGATGTGCGACTCGCACTCCATCAACACCGAGACACGCGGGGAGATCGGTGAGTTACTAGTGAGCACAGAGCGGAGAGCGTGACGCCCGTGTTGATGTGCGACTCGCACTCCATCAACACCGAGACACGCGGGGAGATCGGTGAGTTACTAGTGAGCACAGAGCGGAGAGCGTGACGCCCGTGTTGATGTGCGACTCGCACTCCATCAACACCGAGACACGCGGGGAGATCGGTGAGTTACTAGTGAGCACAGAGCGGAGAGCGTGACGCCCGTGTTGATGTGCGACTCGCACTCCATCAACACCGAGACACGCGGGGAGATCGGTGAGTTACTAGTGAGCACAGAGCGGAGAGCGTGACGCCCGTGTTGATGTGCGACTCGCACTCCATCAACACCGAGACACGCGGGGAGATCGGTGAGTTACTAGTGAGCACAGAGCGGAGAGCGTGACGCCCGTGTTGATGTGCGACTCGCACTCCATCAACACCGAGACACGCGGGGAGATCGGTGAGTTACTAGTGAGCACAGAGCGGAGAGCGTGACGCCCGTGTTGATGTGCGACTCGCACTCCATCAACACCGAGACACGCGGGGAGATCGGTGAGTTACTAGTGAGCACAGAGCGGAGAGCGTGACGCCCGTGTTGATGTGCGACTCGCACTCCATCAACACCGAGACACGCGGGGAGATCGGTGAGTTACTAGTGAGCACAGAGCGGAGAGCGTGACGCCCGTGTTGATGTGCGACTCGCACTCCATCAACACCGAGACACGCGGGGAGATCGGTGAGTTACTAGTGAGCACAGAGCGGAGAGCGTGACGCCCGTGTTGATGTGCGACTCGCACTCCATCAACACCGAGACACGCGGGGAGATCGGTGAGTTACTAGTGAGCACAGAGTGGAGAGCGTGACGCCCGTGTTGATGTGCGACTCGCACTCCATCAACACCGAGACACGCGGGGAGATCGGTGAGTTACTAGTGAGCACAGAGCGGAGAGCGTGACGCCCGTGTTGATGTGCGACTCGCACTCCATCAACACCGAGACACGCGGGGAGATTGGTGAGTCTTCTTTATTAACCGACTTCAAAAAAAGGAGGAGGTTTTCAATTCGACTGTATTTTTTTTAATGTTTGTTGCCTCATAACTTTTAACTGGGTGAACCGATTTTGATGATTCTTTTTTTTTAATTGAAAGCTGGTGCTTCCCGAATGGTCCCATTTTAATTTGGTTCCATTCGAACAATGGGGTCCATTTGAAAACCATATAAGTCTTAAATTTGCATTAAGTTTTTGCGCGACAAATGAACGAAAAACGCGATTAGATTAGTGCAGGGTATCTACCATAACTAGAAAGTTAAAAATAAAAACTTTTTACAAAAAAAAATACAACCGACTTCCTTAAAAAAGCACTGCAAAGTCAAAAATAATTTTAATTTCGGAAGTCAGTGGCAAAAAGCCATAAATACAGATCCTAAGACACCGACTTACGAAATTAAAGTTATTTTTCACTTTGTAGTGTTTTTTTTTAAGGAAGTCTGTTGTTTTTTTTTTTGTAAAAAGTTGTTTACACACATCTTCCAAAGTTGGCAAAAGTGTAGCAAAGGTTGCTGGACCTCAGAGATTAGAAACAGGCTTTTGCCTAGGATTAGGCCAACACAGACTAGGAAAATGAAGTAACATTCAACTTTAGAGTGGTAAAGCAATTACCGAGTCGAACCCGATTTTTATATACACATTAACATTGATGAACTTTTACATATACAATGACATAAATATATACTTCGTAAACTGTTAATATTGTGGATGTGAAGACTGTAGATTTTTTTTAATTGGTATTTTATCTCATTTTGTTTTAACCATGGTTTAGCAGTTTGAATAAAATACTCAAACTGCGGCCTACCCAAATGCCTTTCTTTGGTACTGTTTATCAAATCGTTGAGCTCCTTAAGTTCTGAGTTGAGCTGCATGATTACTGATAAATGCGTGCACTGATTGGACAGACAGGTCCACTCAATACTGTGTGGTTCTTTCTTCAACCATTTTAGAATCCACATGATCTAACCAAGATTATGTATGGACTTTAAAAGATACTGTGACCACTTAGTCTTTTTCGACCTTTCTTCTCAGAGTAGTCAGGAAACGCCGACCTCATCTAGTTTTAAAAATATGATTGACTCGTAAAAGTATTTGTACAAACCTTCTAAATAATAGTTATTTGTTATACAAGAGTGCAAAGTTGCTTTTTAACCGCGTGCTCAATTTTGATGACCGAGCAAGCGAAGGAATCTAAAATTGAATCACGAGCGCAGCGAGTGATTCAAAATTAGAATCCGAAGAAGAAAAGTAAATTGAATTTAGAACATCGTGTGCACTAACACACGATGTTCTAAATTCAATTTACTTTATCCTCTAGAGAATAAAAACGGCTTTTCCACTCAGATATTGAAGATTAAAAAAATTCTTTCCTCGCTGAGGTGGAATGAAAAGTTACGTGTTGCACTCGAGTGCAAAGATTTTTCACCTCGTGCTCTTTTGATTCCCTCGCTAACGCTCAGGATTCTAATTTTGAATCACTCGCTGCGCTCGTGATTCAATTTTAGAATCCTTCGCTTGCTCGGTCATCAAAATTGAGCACGCGGTTAAAAAGCAACTTTGCACTCTTGTATAACAAATAACTATTATCTACATTTCACTAGTTTAAGTTTAAGGCTGTGCATTCTGAAAGTTCACAACGTCGCATACAGCTGACAAATATTTCCCTGTTTTGATAACTAATCATTTAATCAGTTATAGAAAATGAAATAATATTGCCCTGTGTTGTACTAGAATATTGTTTATTAATTTCTAACTTTTAATATGCACCCTCTTGACTTCCAAGTAATACCGCCCTTTGCAATCAACCGGGCACAATTACAGAATACAGGCTGCTTCTAAGCAATTCGCCCAACTTTGAATACTACGTCGCTGAAAAAAACTGATAATGTATTCCTCACGACCTTATTTCTCCCTTCACAGGCGTAGCAGCATTACCAGCGCAGCAGTCATCATCAACGCCACACCACATCGACTTATGAACGTCTGACTACCTGAATATAGACTGTTCTGAAGGTCTAACTATCTGACTGCACCGAGTGAGCACGCTCCCTTACAAAGGCTCTGGCGACCGCCCAGTGTGTATGCATCTTTATGTTATGCTAAATTGAGCTCTAGTGCCTATGTGTACGATTCATTATTGACTATCCTGTTTTAAATGAAGTTTTCGTAGCTCTGATTGCGTATAATCGACTTTGGAAAATCGATACGAATATCAAGACTTTCATGAATTGTTATAACGATTAAAGTATCGATGTTATTATCGATTAAAGACTGGGCGAGCGATCATAGCCAATTAATGTTCGAATTTTGATTATTATTTATCTATCGTACTGTAAAGACGCTTATAACACTTCAAACGTGTGTCCAAAAGCTTTCTGTGCTGTCCACTCAAATGTGACTATGTTAGAAAATTGTTATTGGAGTAAATAAACAAATATAATATAATATTTCAGGTTATATTGTCAATTTACTGTTGAAAAATCCATTAACATAGATTTAAAATCTTACAAGAAGTAATGTAAAAAATATAGTTTTTAGGACTAATCTTGGACTTCTGAAAGCCTTTTAACTAAATCTGTTGTTGTGAATGATTTGAAATCGGAACAGCTAACATAAGATTTACTGAACAGGCCTTTAAAATCCAGGTGTAAGCAGATTGCATGCAATATAGTCAGTTTTCCGAGAAAGAATAAGTAAGTAAATATGTTTTTACTAGATTGGCACATATGCCCATCATGCACGTTATATATACGGAAATTAATATCAATACTAACGTAATCAAGACTGGAACTAATCCCGTTCTAGAATCTTTAACTATCCACGGACTGACAAAGGAGTTCATATCACAAACTGTGCACTTCTAATATGCTAGGTTTTGATTATAGTATTGTGGAATAATATAAACAAATCATTTGGGGAAGCACTATATTTTCTCAGTCACAATTATTAAAGATCTTACAACACTTACTTTTGAAGTTTTGTTTTTCTGGGTACATTAAGCAAATCGATACAGTGCAATTCGGAATGCACCCACAAAATGAGAGAAATGTTACTATTCGAGAAAGCGGTGTTACAAAAGTTAGAATTACTCTTAAAGTTATTTGGCTAACATAAAAGTGCCTGATGCATTGAAAGAGTCGAGCAAATTACTATATTTTATAGAAACACTTCGAATAAGGGAATCGGGGATAAATTATAAAGGTGCAATATCGACTGGAGTATTTCTTTTAAAAAATCCATAATAATAAACCATGTCTATTAATAGAAGAAAAATCTGACTTTCTAGTGACTTATTAATGTGGATTTAGTGTTAATAATATAGATTATGTTACTATTTATGTATGCTAAATAATAAAACTATACGAAAATCATTGTAGATAGATTTGAAGTCGGTTATTAACAATTTTAGACTAATTTTTAATAACAATATGGTAGCTATAATATTTGTTTTGAATTCAGTGATGTCTCGAAATTATTTGTGTTTTATCAAGCTCTTGTATAGTTATAAAATATTGCGAGATGATACTAGAAAAGTGATTTGTGAAAAGCTTTCTCAATAAAGAGGTTGATAGATTTTCCATGGGACTTGAACATAACTGGTGAAATGTGGTTGTACTATAGATAAACCACTGCCTGATCTTTTGGGGAACACAGCCGTGATGTTCTTAAGTAATGACAGATCTCATTATCATTTGCCATTTTAAAATCAACACTTAAACGATTTAATTCCAGCATTTTCTAGTACCATTTCGCAGTTTCCCAACAATAATTTAAATTCCAAGATGGGTTGTGAGTCAAGCCGCTTGCACGTCATCTAATCCCACATCGTTATCAAATTATTACGTATTATAAGATAATAACGGTAGACATTTTTGTAAGTTAACGTTAAAATTTTAATGAATACGATTATATTTAGAATATTTTTATTAATAACACTCCTCTTCTCTGAACTGAAATGGCAGAGTCCATTACTTTCATCGCGCTTGATTATCATCTGAATGAGTAAATATCTAAAAGTTTGCAACCCAATTCTTTTATAATTTTATTGACTACAAGTTTTTGCCAGCGGCTTCGCCCGCGTATTATACATATAAACCTTCCTCTTGAATCACTCTGTCTATTGATGGAAACCGCGTTAAAATCCGCTGCGTAGATCAAAAGATCTAACGGCTTGGCCACGGGACAGTCGCCATAGCGAATACTCGCGCGGCGCGAACGGCGAGGCGTCTAACGACTGAAACAAACGCATAGAAATGTTCTTATCAAGCCACGCGGAGCGGCGAATGGCGAAGCGACCGGCGAAATGTACTGAGCGAATCGCACGGGCGACTGGCGGCGCGGCCGGCGAGTCAAACAAATACATGAATCGGTACGGCGCGAGCCACGGCGTCGAGCGGCAGTCGCGGGGACTAGGGAAGTGATCAAACGAGTTTAGTTGTTTTCGCCGCGAATAATGAACACCGAGACTTTTATTGCTGAAATACTAGCAAGGCCACCTATTTGGAAGTCTGGCCACCTGGATATATTCTGTATTTCTCGTACTTCTTGTGGAATTCTCCATTTATACCTCGATTCCTATTCAACTCATGTACTCCACAATCTCTTCCAAATATTATGTCTTGAACCAAAAAACTATTACTTACCAAGCAATACCAAGATAACTTTGATAAAGACATTTCTCTCTTGGACTTCTTTACTGGTCGCGGCGGCGAACGCGACTGCCCGTAGCCTGCAAACGATGCCACGCGAATGGTCGCCTCGCCCGCCGCATCGTCGTTCGCACCGCCGATCCCCGTGGCCAAGCCGTAAGCGTACAAACGCTGGAAGCGACTGTTTTATACTATGTAAAGATAATGTTAAGCCTTTCTGTATCCTATAACTTCCTGCCACTTTTGGTCAGTTATCGGACTTTGATAGTAGGTTACCTACAAGGTGGGCACTTTGGTCCCCCATGTGTCCGTTCTATGAAAAATATGACCCGTCCATCTCCATTTCTTACTCACTATCACTATGCCTATTTTCATCCACTTTTAAATGGATTGGTTTGCAAACTAAAGCAAAGATCGACTCGGCAAAAAACCTTGTATTTTAGTTCAGAGCGGAGGAGCAATTTACTTATACAAACATATTTGTATAATAGTTAAATAAATCACACTGTATATAATTATGATCAGTTGGACTGTAGGTAACGCCATAATACTGTGACTTAACACCGACTAACACTTGATTTACTTTTTTTGATAATACTTAACTATGCTATGTTGACGTAACTACTCGCCCTTATAACTTTGGGACGAAGTAGACAACAACATGATCCACTTGATGATAACCTTTACCTAATCACGACGCTCAAATTGAGGGCCCAGAAGTCAAGGTTCAATCATAGTAGACGCTTCGCAGTCAGAGCTATTTTGATCGTCAAGGTTATTTCATTCTTTTTCATGAAATAGTCATTCAATGGAATTAAATGAACTTAGAATTTAGTGATTATAATTCTGTAAATACATTCTGTTGTGGATCTTTGACAGTCGTAACAAGTCATCAGAAGCCCGAAAGTCTTGACTACCAGTCCTATCAAAGGGTATCGTATTACCCAGTAACTGGGTTTTGGAGGTCAGATAGGCAGTCGCTCCATGTAAAATACTGGTACTCAGCTGCATCTGATTAGACAGGAAGCCGACCCATAATACAGACTGTAAGGGTAAACACCGTTGTCACTTAACCCATGGGTAATTTGACTTAAATATAAAATAACAGAGCGAGTTAAAAAAATTAAAAAAAATATTCTCCTAAAAAGGTTTAGAACGAATTTTATCCCAGACCGCCCGCAAATTCATGGATATGCGCATCAGTGACGTAATCACTACAACGATCGCCAGGCGTTCCGTCCACACAACACATAAATACACATTACCTGTGATGTAACTTTCCCATCATACTTATCTTGGCTTAGGACAGCCACAAATACCTACCTGTATTGCGTGACGAGTCTAAATGTAAATTTGATTCGAAATGGCTTTGGATTCTAAATGATTTGAAAACATTTTGTTTTTAATAAACCAAACCATTGGGTAGGTACTTTTGGCGTATTTAAAACGTTAATCACAATTTTATGTACAGTTTAATTAAAAATTAAATTAAATTTACACTGACTGAATAAAATATCAACACTTACCGACCTACATTAACCTCAACACGTGTTCAAAATGGGCTCCGTCTAACATTCTGTTGTTATCGAGGTTATTGATAAGCCACTGCGAAAATACCATCCGTGGTATGCGATCGTTATCATTTAGTTCTTGGACCGGCTGAAATGATATGGATGTTGACGATCGATGAGGAGGGTATTGTCCATAGTGTCCAGTGGGAAACATTGAAAATTGAACCGCCGGCACAGTGAACTGGCCGTAGGTACGTTGCGCGCCGCCAACATCGTTTCACGGTTTGGCACAGGTTGTGCAGGGAACAATTCTGCGTACATCCTACGCGCCCCGTTCAGATCATTACCCGCAATGGCGTAAAGCCGAACCATTTCGGTTCACTGTTCATTTGTGTAAGACGTTGTAACACACTCAATTCACGCGCGAGAAATGAGCGACGAACGCTAAGACGCGGCGTTACGTGCGATCGCTAGCGAGACTGCCAGCTGACTGACTGCGGGGTCGCGACCCGTGTCGGCGTCGCGTCGTGCAACGCGGTGTAGTTCCCGAAGTTTGTTGCCCTCGCGCATAGGGTGGAATATTCTTGTGAAAAATGCAGATTTTCTTTAAAAAAAAAAGTTGTTTTTTTTCATTGATTTTACGTTCTATTAACGAAACCAAATCACTGGTTTCAAGGATAACGGTGTTTACACTAACACCCAGTATATTTGGGAAACAGCCTGACACTAACCTGCAAAAAACGTAAGAAAATTGATTTGGACTACTAAGTTTACAGTTGGTACACCTAAAGTTTCTACGTAATAATGCAGCACAGTATTTGAGGACTCACAGTTAAATAATAAGTCAACTCAGTTATTTAAAGAGGCATACATTTTTCAACACCTTTTGAGCCACGGAAATTACGATTAGAGCCGCTCACCAGCAGACTTATATCGACGCTTGAAAGGCGAGATTGACTAAGCGACATAGTAGCATTATATCGATTAGTCAATTTTACCTTTCAAGCATCGATATGCGTGATTTTAACAATGAAGTGTGTCTACATTGTTTGAAAGTTCTTTAGACGAGTAGTTTAAATAAGTAAAATTTCTGGTAAATCGTATGACTGTCTTCTTCATTTGAATTAATTATAATCAAATAAAATGCGTCAACGTAGCGCCACAAAATTTTAAGTTAAAAACAAGCTATCCCCGTAGACAGGATTGTGAAAAACCGAATTTGTAGAAATGGATAGCTGTGTCCAAGCTGTTAGTTACTTAACTATTTTTTGTAGATTAATTACGCTTAGACTTAATAATACTTTGACTCAAAAAAATATTATTTTTGTAAATATTTAAAATCAAAATTCATCTGTTTTTTCAGTAATGTGTTCTATAGGGTAGCTTGTTGGTTTTATTTTACAACTGTTAAATATACGCTTTATTTATGTGATATATTTGTATGATTACGAACGGTCGGTTGCGAGGTGAACTTTGTTTTAAGATGTGTATGTACGCTGAATTTGTGGTCAGTGACCGCGAAACTGATTCGCAAGTTTAGAAATAAAGCCAAAGGAAATATTGAACTGATTTGCATTTTATTTATTAGTACCCTAAGCATCTGGTCCGAAGGTCATCCTTCTCTGTATAGGAAGCCATTTCCCGATATACACAGACACACACACACAATCAGCCCAATTTTTCCACAGGCCTCCTGTAAGACGGAGTGAGCCCAGTGTGGGTGGATGTCACATGCGTGAGAATGAATAGGGATGCGTGCGGGTTGGTGGTTCGAGGATTTGTCTGTCTCAAGATGTATTCCTTCATAGATTTGAGAGCAGTGGTGATGAAATTAATTACACAAAGTGCCTGCCTGGGTTAGAACTCACGAACTACTACCATTCACTAAGTCAGGGGTTATGCCACTTCTGCCAGGGTCCTGTATTTGTTCGAAAGAGTTACCGTGGCCCTGGTACAGGTAAATGAAAGGGTGGGTTATAGTCAGTAAAAGTCTAATACACCCTCCCACTCCGCCTAGAGCGGGAGATGTTATTTGATGATTTCCCACCCAAAAAAGTTGTTATGCCACTAGGCCACTACCGCTCCCTCACTGGCACAATTACACGCCGCCACAACAGTAGGTATGTCTAAAAAAATATATTATGATAAAGTTAAACTTTTTAGACACATCAAAAGTCTATTAATACACTCAACTGACCCCTTGATCCTACAATCAGATGTTTTATATTGACCTGAACAAAATATACAAACAAAAAATAACTTACCTACCAAACATACAATGTTATAATTAATTTAAATAACAGATGAAATCAATATTATCTTTACATGTCTCGGGTGGAGATACTCAAATATGTGTTTCACAATAAAGCGTTAATGAATAGTCCATTACGTATAAACGGAAAGAAAAAATCTGTTAGTAGTAAGTTAAATAATCACTCATCAGTCTGTTGTTAAATCTGTTAGTGGACACACGGTTGCTTCTTAGTGGCCTATTCTTTTTATCTAACTGCCAAGTAAGCCGATCCTAAAAATTGTTTTAGAATAAAATGAAGAAGTTGATAGTAATTTTGTTTATAATAAAATGTGTCCATGGAGATGGATCTGAGGGACCGGTAGTGACTACGGCGAAGGGGACAATCAAAGGTTTAAAAGGAGAAGATTATGCTGTGTTTCTGGGGGTGCCATACGCTGTGGTGGATGAGAGACATCCATTCAAAGTAAGTTGTTTTTTGTATTTAAGATAACACTGAAAAGTAAGTAGTAGGCACAGTTCCAGGATGGCATAGATTCAGTACATGATTCTAGACCGCGTTGCGTCGGAATTATGCGTAAGTTATTTAAAAAAAAAACTTTATATTTTGACCGCTGAGGTATCTACACTTCTCTGGTTTTTTTTTTTTGATATCGTGTCTATAATCATGTAATCGCGGGTCTCCAATCATGGTTACAGTTTCGCATCAATGTTCCTGCCATCCTGTATAATAGTTGTGATTCGCACTAGTCTAAATAATTATAAATAATACATCTAAATTTGTAGAGGACGGGCTCGTGGCTAAATAATAACAGCGGCACGGGTTGGTCCGGGTTAAGCTACGCTTGCCGTGATCGATCTGTGAAGGGGTGACCATCATTACATATCGAGACGCTATCGTCCTCCGGAAAGCACGATAAGCCGTTGGTCCCGGTTTTCATTTCTTTGACATTCGTTTTGGGTAGTCTAAACCCTGAAAGTCTGACGGGCAGCCGACTTCAACATGATTACCCAATCCTTTCCTTGGTATTGTTCGTCGAATCGTTGAGCACCTAAAGTTTTGAGTTGAGCTGCACGATTCGTGACAAATGCTTGTTCTTTGCTCAAAATACCGTTTCAGACCATTTAGGTCTTCACATGATCTGACCAAGATTATGTCTGGACTTTAACTGGACTCAGAGTACGCCGAGCACATCTAGTTTTAAAATATGATTGACATGTAAAAGTGTTTGAAACCTACTTACAGAAATAAAATCATTTATCATTGCGAAAAGAATAGGCAGAAAATAATGAATTTGCAGCAAAAAACAGTGGTCTTCATAAAAACATTTTCCGAATCTACTACAGAGTGCAAACACTAGGTAGGTAGGCATTAAAGGTACGAAATCATGAGAAATTGTTCACACACAATTATCTCATATAATAATGAGCATTAGTTTATGTAGTAAGTAAACAGTCAACCAAGCGTAGGTAAATCACTGGTAACACTTGCAGTACGAAAATAGTCCTTACTGCTACGCCATAAACGGGCTGTCATTAGGGATGGGCAAGTGAAAAAAAAATATCGATATTTATCGTATCGATATTTTTAAACAGTATCGATAATTATCGAGGGAAAAATATCGATATATCGTCGGTTCTCGCATGATTATTCATACATATTCCCAAAGCATTTAAACTTCGTAAAAAAGAAAAGACGAAAATAGTATTTTTTATTGCTCGAGCCTAGCCAATTATATACAATTTAATCAAATCAGTAGTCATCAGATATGGTCATTATGAGCAGCCCTCTGTTTGATGTGCTCGCCTGTCAAACGGCTTCTATTGTCGAGTACTGTCAGATTCACGGCTGAAGCAACCCTTTCGGAAGACACTGAAGAACCCTGGAAAATTTGGTATTTAAGGGCGACTTCTGAAAGAAGCGGCGTGAAATGCTGGCAATTTATCCAAAATTTTAATGGACCAGCTTTTCTCTCAAGGAGAGATTGATCG
The DNA here is from genome assembly GCA_932294355.1 of Aporophyla lueneburgensis. NCBI lineage: Eukaryota > Metazoa > Arthropoda > Insecta > Lepidoptera > Noctuidae > Aporophyla > Aporophyla lueneburgensis. The sequence goes on along the minus strand of OW028737.1, from coordinate 29,159,770 downwards.
AGGTATTAATTTAGCTCATTGAGCACAGAGCCAAAGTTGCGAACCTCGGGTACAGTTGTTGACGACAGGGATAATAAGCTTTCATGCCGAGACCAATTTGAAGAAGTCCCAGAGTTTTCTTGTGGCACGAGCACAAGAAAACTTGGATTGTTCTTAGATCAAGTGAACGTGGTGGGGTTTTTTTTATAGTTAACGATACGCGAGGAGCATGGAAGGAGGATGTTGGAGGAAGGAGGCTGTAACATTAAAAACAAAATTAAAGTTACTTTAAAAAATAATCGAAATTGATACGAATTCGATACTCTAAAATAAATATCGGATATCGATATATCGCGATTAAAAATATCGACGATATATAAGGATAATTGCATGGAAAAATATCGATATTTTGATATATCGATATTTTTTGCCCATGCCTAGCTGTCATTGTCAAATCATTACCACGATTGTTCAATTGATTTAACGAGGAAAAACACATTCATGCGGTTTCTAGTTTTTTTGCCTCAATAGGTAGGTACACTAATTTTGAATGTGTTTAAAAAAACAAGATTCGTGGAATGGTAATATTGACTTTGTTCTGAATGTAAACATCGTTACGCCTCTCCATGGCTTGGAAATAGCTGTTGCCATACGGATAAATTAAAAATAACATTGCGAATATTTAAACAGCAGCTATCGATCTTTCACAATATTTAACTCGACAAATATTATGAGTATTATGTCTTAAAAGCTAATAATTAAAAAAAATCGATAAAAAACCACCAACTGTGGTTTTGTGTTTTCGTTTTTTGCCACCGATTGGCGAAATAAGTTATTTTTCACTTGGAACTGTTTTTTCCGGAAGCCGGTTGTTTTATTTATTAGTAAAATAAAAGTTAATAAACGTAAATTTTAACTAACTTTTTAGTTTTTACAACACGTAAAAATACCCAAAATAGCTGTAAGTCCAGCCGTCTTCAAGTAATCAGGGAACACACATAAAAAACGATTCTGAGGAACTGAAATCAACTAAAAATATAGGTAATTTAACGGGAACTTAATCAAGGTCACAGTGGCGCAGGTAACTAATAAGCCGATTCCTGTCGGCTTCCCTTAGGAAATTATGACAATCAGTAGTTCTCAGCAGTGTTTAATAATCACACTGAATGTATTTAATCTTACACCATAAAATTAAAGTATTGCAAAACCCCAACCTACATAAAAAAATATTTGTTTTTATATTCCAACGAAAACAAAACATTTAAAGTGCGCGCGAATTTCCCGCGGCACCGCGCGTGAACTTTTTTTTGCAGTATAACTCGCTGACAACTCCGGGTTATGAAGTACATCAATTTCTATACAAAATAATCTCGTCAAGACGTCACTTCAGGTCACGTGCCACGCATTTTTTTGAGGCCTTTCCCTTTACGATAAATATCAATGGCTGTCTGGTAGTTGTAAATTGAATAAGATGTTTTGTTTTCCATGTTTACTTTTCTCAGATTCTAGTAGTTTATGGAATAAAGGGGCTTTACAGATATACTCATCGAATGCATGTAATTAGAGACACAATAGAAAGACAATTGCTTATGTCGAACTGTGTAACTTAAGACATTCAAGGGGTTAAGTACTATTTCCAAGATAATATACATATGAATAGGTATTCAGATAATTGAAAACATGTGTAGACAAAGGACTAAATAACTAAATAATTTCTCTAGGAGTTGCCCTAATTAGAATTTGTATAGTTCATCAGTTGATCCTGATGACCTACTGGCAGGGCCGTAGCTAGGGGGGGGCATTGTGGGGCAATGCCCTACCTTGAAATCACAATGCCCTACCTTAAAAATACCAAAAACGAAGATAACCAATTAGAATGGGATTGTACGTTTATAGTTTTAGATAAAAAAATATAGCAATAGGTATCTAAACTTTTCCGAACATACCACAGTTTGAGACATTCATTTCATATTACTTTTTTTTTCTCTGTGTACAGATGGCATTTGAAGCGCCATCACATGAAGAAATGGGTCTATTTAATTACAAATATCTGGTTGACCGAGCTTTGCTCGGTATTTTTTGGTAAATTGTGTTTAAAATAATACGTTTATGTTCAAGTTGATTATCGATAAAGTTGGTCTTTGAAAACAAGAATAAAACGACATTTTATAAAAATGAATTCTAGCTAGATCGATTTATTGTCCCCGAAACCCCTTGTATACTAAATTTCATGAAAATCGTTGGAGCCTTTTCCGAGATTCAGATTATATATATATATATATATATACAAGAATTGCTCGTTTAAAGGTATAAGATATGCCGATGCAGAGAAAAATTTCAACCGTCTTGTTCGCTTGTTCTTCATCATTGAGGATTTAATAGCAGTCCTTAGATCCATGCTCGTGTCCTGTCATAGAAATCATTTGTCTGTGTTATTGAATGTACATCACTGACCTAGCAGGCGCGGTCCGAGGGGGGATCCTAGGGGTCATGACCCCCCCCCCTCCCCAAAGTCAAGAGCCTGTATGATACATTCCAGTTTTAAGTAAGTTTGTGGTCTTGCAGTCTACATTCTCTTGATACTTGAGCTTTTCTTTATAGACCGACCAACCAAATAATGCCCGGTTCTTTTGGAATAATCAAAAGAAAATCTAACCTATCCGAGGTGGGCAAAAATATTCGAGCTCGCTGCGCTCGCTCTTACATTCATAATACTCCTATCCTAGTTGCCTGAATTTTCCTGGCATAAGTCGACGATGTAACTCCTAGGTCTTTCGAATATATAAAACTTTTTAACAAAAAATTAAACCGCCGAAAAAACTGAAAAGCATAAAAGAATAAACCTTAAAATTATAAGTCGGCGCTTTGAGTGAGAAAGAGTTAAAAAGTTTTAATTTCATAATTTTTTGTGACTTCAATATATTAATAATACTTGGCAAGGTATACCCTATCCAACAAAAAAAGAGTTATCAAAATCGGACTGCTCTGTATAAAGTTATACGTGGTTAAACATTACAATCAGTGAGTGAACAATCAATCATCCCCTGTTTTCCGACCCTTAGGGTGCGATTTTGTTTTCCAAATTTATATGGGACCACCTTGGGAGTATACCCTTTCCAGTAGAAGAAGAATTGTCACAATCGGACCACTATGTAAAAAGTTATGCATGGTCATACATAAAAAATATATATATATATATACGCGTCGAATTGAGAACCTCCTCCGTTTTTTTTTCGTCGGTTGAAAACAAAACTGAACCTAAACGAGTTGAGTTATTACAATTTTCAAGCAAGCTCACTGCCATGAACCGGGTACAAATCCAGACTCCGGGTTGTTTCTGAGAAATTTCTTATGGAAAAACCCAATAACACTTTAGACCTGAAAATCGAACGCGGAACTTCAAGGTCAGTAGTAACGCTTGTGACCAATAGACCAAGGTGTACGTTCCTCAAAATATTCCTCGTTACTTATGGTGACCCCCCCCCCCCCCCCCCCCAATCTTGGGCTGCGACCGCGCCTGTGACCTAGAGGTGATGTTGATTGATTTCGGAGCCCGTGCTTCAGAGCAGATCAATTATGATATATTTTTTACTTCCGCCCTACCTGTAGCCAATGCTGCCCTACCTCAAATTCGAGTCTAGCTACAGCCCTGCCTACTGGATGCTTTCAATATCTGGTAGATAATAAGTTTATATAATTTTTCACTTTATTTTTTTTTTGGTCATTTATTATTTATAGCTCACAGCGCGGCGTGCAACTAAGGACTAGCTGTCACAAGATTTTGTGGATCGCACCGAGAATGTGACTAAAAAAATAAACTGAATCATCATCTTTCAGGCAGCTACACCTCATCCCGGTTTCAAGAGCACCTACGAAGCCTACGACGACAGGGTCGCGTGTCCGCAGTACAGCAGAAGCGGTGCGCCCGTAGGCACGATACAATGCTTGCAACTCAACGTATACGTACCAAACACTGCTAACTGTACCAATAAATTACCCGTAATGGTCTACATCCATGGAGGATCCTTCGTTCTAGGACGCAAAGCCATGGCAGATTTATCTCCCAAATTCTTAATCAGGCATGACGTGATAATTGTCTCAATAAACTACAGATTAGGACCATACGGCTTCCTATGTGTAAGCGAACCTGGTTTCAGTAACCAAGGTTTAAAAGACCAAGTATTAGCGCTGAAATGGGTTAAAGACAACATCGAAGCATTTGGGGGCGACAGCAAAAAAGTTACAGCGTTTGGACAATCAGCCGGAGCCATGACTTTAGACCTTCAACTCCTGACTAACGAAGATTTAGTCCAACGAGCGATCATGCAAAGTGGTTCTGCTTTGACCACTTGGGTTATAGCAACGCAAAATGATAGTATACCACTTAATATAGCTGGAAATCTTGGATATACTGGCGAAGATGTAATAGGAGCACTGGAATACCTAAGTAATAAGGACCCATTAGAAGTAATGCAAGCCACACATAGCGCTCGCATCGTGAGTACTCGCGGACATCCGCTGACGCGGCCGTGTGTTGAGGCCGTGGGAGAAGATGCACATTTGACTGACTTCCCAATCAATCTACAACCTAAAGTCAGAGGCATGGATCTCATGATCGGGCATACAAACAAAGAAGTCATGTTTTTATATCCAAAACAATCCGACAAAGCGTATTATGAGAATTACAGTTTTAGAGATGAATTAGTAAAAGATTTTGACGAAATTTATGATGAGGACACCGTCAGACATTTTTACATCGGCGATCAGAGATTAAGCGCCGATTTACAAAGCGATATTTTCGATTTCGGAACTGACTTTGTATTTTGCTATCCTTCTGAAAGAACTGTAGATAAATATCTGAAGGCAAAAGCAAATAGAGTTTACAGATACGTGTTTTCGTATGAGGGTGGTAGAAATAGAATAAAAATTTCGGGGAATTTCACATCGCCGGGGGCCTGCCACGGAGATGACCTGGGCTATTTGTTCGACATGACAATGTTTAACAATAAAGTACCAAATGAGGAGGACCAGAAGATAATTGACACTATGACAACTATGTGGACTAATTTCGCTAAATACGGGTTAGTGAAAATACTACTAAATATTACTGACTCAATTCTTTGATCCTAGCCGATTTATCTTCTCCAAAATATGATTAACTATTTAAAACTTCACATATTATGTATTTTTATTTTCAGAGACCCAACTCCATCTTTGTCGGATCTCATCACCGTGCAATGGCAACCAATAGAAGCGTCGCGGCGACCATATTTGAACTTGGGCAAACCGATCACACTTGAATATCGTCCGTTTTACAGAAGAATGGCTTTCTGGGAACTGTATTACAAATTGCATAGGAAAAATGAAAAGGGATACAAAGGGAATTGAGATTTAAAAGGATGAAACTTGAATGGAATGGACAACCTGAAGATGATTATTTATTATTTAGTGTCAATTCATTTCTGCTGAATATCTGCGAACTTATTATTAGGTCGTTACCGTTACGTCGGGACCTAAAAATCGGCATACATATAGCATAAAATATTTACAAAGGAGAACGGGCGTTCTAGCCTAAGAGCCAATAACAACATGCGATATATCATTGGAAAGGTATTTTTATGTACTTCAACTATTGTTATGGCGGGAAGTTCCAAATCGCTGTGTGGAAAAAGTTATTGCACAATAAAGCCAGACTTAAGCAAAACAATTTTTTTTCAGCATTTTATAAATGTATATCGAGTAGACCACCACGTCCCCACTGTAGTACCCAGAACGAACTTAACTAACATCTACCCTCAAAATTAATACAAAAAAAAATTCATTTATTTCAGCTTTTTAACTGTATATTTTATTTTGGTATACAATTGTGATTTTAATTTACGAACTACGGATGTGTATGTGATTGGATTCGGATGTGGTCAAATAATATTTGCGGTCGGCCGCAAAATTTTGAAAAATGAGGCGCTTGTAACCGTAAGACGTCGTCATAATATAAAGCGTTCAAATGTCACTTTTTGTTCGATAAACCGGGACGCGTAGTCTTGCCGACAGAGGGCGCCTTCCGGTTTTCCGAACAAAAAATGACATGAACGCAACGATCGCGCATTCGCGTAACCATCGCTTTATATTAAAACGACGCCTTACTTGTCTGTACCACTGGTTTCTTGTGCTTTTCCTTATCGCGTCCGATGAGACAGCCACTAAGAACGAGTAGCAAGAGGTGTTTGCGGATGAGAGGGGTAAGTGAGCCAGGCCGGCACATCAGACGCGCGCGCGCATGTTCGTTAGTCGTTATTTTGATTTGAGGGTAGCAAATACGTTTAACTATTACCATTTACATTCGTCACAACTATCATTCGACTACGACCTTTGGCTTTGTTAATTGGGATCAGAACTAAGCTTTAAAAACGGCCTGCTTTAGTCATGGATGAACACCACAACAATTGTGTTATGTGCCAGCGTGGGCTAAATAACAGAAGGTATCAGCGTCACATTTTGGCTGAAAATATTCCACAAGATTAACCTGAGCTTGCAGATTATTTATGGGAACATGCACTATTGGAGGTTTGTTTATTTGTTTATTACAGTGAATATATTATACTAGGGTTATATTGTGTTCGCTTATCTTGTGGAACTACATAAATAGCAATAAAGACTTATAATGGTTGGTGCTCTTATTTTGTAGCTTTACCTACTAAGAGGAAATGTTAGTTAATACGAGTAGTTGGATTAGTTAATTATTTTTTCTATTTATAATCCTACAATAAACAACTTTTAAAAAGGCAGTTAAAGCAATTCATTCACTTATTAAGAGGATTATATAAGATACTGATTGTTTTCTTTCCAGGTTATATTCAACAATACGCGTTTTGTGTGTTGTTTTATTATGTAGAGCAAGAACTTAGGTCCCCCATTCTAAGAAATAAAATGTGTGGGATAATGGTAGTATGTAGGTACTTCGAGTTTAAGCATACCAGCGCCTGTAGCATGAGATGAGTGAAAGCGAGATACAGCCTTGGCCAAAAGCATTAGGCACTCCTATAAAACACGTGCAACTAATAAAGTATAACAAAAACTGAGCTTTCTGTTAAACGCTGTGTATTCATATGTTAATTAAAGAATAGGTAAGATATTTTGAGGAGCCATAAAACACCTGGTCCACAATTAGCGAGAAATGGCATCTCTGTGAATAAAGTCTAGCTTTATTGCGCCATAACTTCATTTACACAGCGATTTGGGACTTCTCGCCATTACAATAGTTGAAGTACGTAAAAAAACCTTTCCAATGATATATCGCATGTTGATATTGGTTCCTAGGCTGGCTTCTATACATTTTTGCCCGTCCTCCTTTGTTTATAAACTTTCTTCTCTACCCCTAGATCTAAGAACAAACCGCGTCAAAACATTAACTTTTGAGTATCATTCGTTTTCACTAAAACTTGTCACAAACTACTAAAAATGATCACTCAAAATAGAATGTTTATTTTGAACAGGAGTGCAGGATTACGCTAGAGGGAAATAAAAAAAAAACAATTGTATAAGTCAACCCACATCATTTATTTGTCATCCTCGTTCAGAATGTCACACAATTAGATCGTGTTACTTATATACAAAGTATATGTACATAAATAACTACGCTATATCATTCACAATGATCTGAGACAGCCATCACAATAAGTCCAATCCTAAGTTTAATTATTTCTAAATTATTGTTAGATTAAATTAATTGAGACCTTACGAGCTACCAGAAAAAGGCCTAAGTATTGAAACTCGACTAACGAATCTGTTACTTACATTACAGTTCTTGGAAGTTGTTTTGTATTGGATATAAGGTCGCTTTTTCGGTATCTTTCATTTATTATTCTCCATATAATAATATGGATGCTCTAAGATAATAAGCGAAATTCTAACTTTCTTACGTTTTTGGCAATATGCAGGTAGTATGTTGATTCACGACCGTAAAAAATAAGGTTTTACAGGATTTTAATGCTAATAATTATGTAATTATATACGTGTTACGCTCACGAATCATGTTTTAATCAACCTACAAACCTGACAGTGTCTTGCAAATTGCAGAAAACTAAAGAAAATTAGAATTTCAATGACTACCTTAATGCTTCCATTTTAAATCCAAAATTTTTTGAGGAACTAGTCTAAGATTGAGGAGTCAACCACAAGCATATTTCAATGAAAGAACAATGTAACTATTTTCGAAATCTTATTGAACTCCGTTTAACTTAGACGGTGTCTGAGAGATATGTGCGTGCGGGAGGTATGTTGACGCGCATCAGTCAGCGAATGACTGAGCTGAGCGACACCGCACCAGTTCGCCACACCCGTCCCGCACCACCTCAAGCACCAACTCAATTAAACGGTTAGCCTGTATTTTCAAACTCGCTCAGAAGGTCTCAACTACCTAAGACTACCTTTTGTCACATTAAAAATCGCCTAATCTTGTAGCACAGTAAAGTTAAGCACATTTTAATGTACACGCCAGCACATCAAGCTACCCGAAACTGTCAAATTTTCCCAATCAATCTTGAACCTAACGCTTTAGCGAGAAAGTTGAAAATCTATTATAGAAATTTGACAGATTGTAGTAGCTTTATGTGCTGGCATCTGTACTACAACCTTCACAATTATACAAAAATAACGAGCACGAGTGCAATGCGACCGCGACGCAGCGTACCAGCTCAGAGCCTGCGTTTACAACTTTACAAGGATCTTTGGGCGCGAGACAAACATTACAAACTAACGCCGCCATTTTGTTATTTATTTTTCAATTATATTCAGCCTTTACCGTTTCCACTGCTGGGACACAGGCCTCCTCTCGGTTAGACGGAGTGGGCCTTAATCCACCAGCCAGTGCATGTTTTCGATTTTTTTATTCTAGGGCCGATTTCCTCACGATGTTTTCTTCAGCCGTTTTGAGAGCAGTGGTGATTAAATAATGTACCGGCAACCTGCAACTCGTAAGTCACGGCAGTTACCACTGGACCACCACTGCTCTCTCACTGTCCGTCTTTTTTATTACAATTAAATACATTTTTCTAACTACGGTCTTCTGTCAATGTTCTTCATCCGCTAAATGATAAACTTCTATGAGTAGGCTTGTACAAATACTTCTACATGTCAATGATATTTTTTTGAACCTGATGAGCTAAAAGACTAACAGACCTTATACAATCTGTTCGGTTATTTTACCTCTAATATCAGCAACCCAACAGCAACCTTATTGTAACAAGAATAAAGATCACTGTGATATGGACAGACTTGTTAATGACACCAATCTAAAAGCAACCATATTGTGAAGTAAACAAAAATCATTTTAATTTTGACAGTGACGCAAAATCGGAGGTAAAATAAGTGTGAACGGCCTGTAGCACTTTACATGAATTATTCGTAGATGATGACACGTATAACAGTAGCCTTATTAACTTGGTCAACTGGTATGGCAAAATATTGGCTCAGTGTGTAGACACAACGACTCTATTCGCATACAAAAGTGGGCAATTTGGAGTCATAACAAAAATAGTAAGCATTTAATCGAATCGAATCGAATAAATTCAAGAGGAAATTACTTATAATAATACATAATTAGTGCTAAGAACATATATAACTAGCTGTTGCCCGCGACTTTATCTGCGTGTAGTTTATATTTCATAATTTTGTTAATACAAATAGCCAGGATGAAAAGAAGACTGGTCCTGGGGCCTGTCACAGTAATCTGACCTCAGACAGCAGCAACCCAACAGCAACCTTATCATAATAAGAATAAAGATCATTGTGATGTTTAAAGACGTGTCAGTGACAACAAACCATTAGCAACCTTATGATATCCAGAATAAATATCATTTTGATTTTAACAGTGAAGTAAAATTAAGAGGTAAAGTAACTGAGACTGGACTGTACAGGTCCCAGGAGCAATCTACTTTATAGAGGCAACTTTTCGATCACTAGGCTAACTCTCTTTCAAAGGATATCATTCAGGTTTTGAACAGTTTGGACTCAAAAATTTAAGTGTCTGGTCCGGAAAAAATATAAATACGGTTTTCTTATGGCAAATAACACTCTCCACATTTCATACCATTGCTGCTATTTAGGTGTGAAAATATTAAAAAAAACTTATTTTGAATAAATCTTTATTAATTAATAATATTATAATTCAATTTATACCATGGGAAATAATTGTTTACGTGTTTAAACGAACGTCCAAAATATTGTTGGTAAAAATAGGATTTTTGGTACTTGCACCCTCGAATATTAAAACATATTTAAAATGTCATTTCCCAAGAAAACAGATTTCTTTTGTACAGCCGGCACTTTAATTTTTGGTTACAAGATGTATTTTTGTATTTTCATAGCGTACGGTTCAGTCCTGACAATGTTACAGGCCCGCAGATTACTTCGTATTCATAATATTAGTAAGGATTATCGGGCACTAATTTTCATCACAAACCTAGGTTCCCTGTACGAAGCACGTCACAATACTAGATATTTTCTCTAGATAAATTTACTTACAATAACGTCCAATTAGAAATTGACTATAAATTACTATACAATATAGAAACCACATATATGCTATAAATTAAACCACATACTTGTAGCCTTGACGAAATCGGTTCAGGAATTAGGTCAAAAAGTAACATTTTATTTTTGATCAAACTTAAACGCCCTGTAGAATTGGGTCAATGATTCAATGAACTTGAACCCTTAAACATCGAAAAGCGACGTTGCCATGCAGTACAAACTACCACGACGCTACTACGCGCACATACGCGCGACAAAGTACGAAGGTACGTAGTCTAAACAGATTGTTTACTTATACTGAATTTATTTTGTTTGAAAATTTCACATTTTTATTTTACGGTTTTAATCGAATTTTTAATTTTGCTATACTTCTGTGGACTTGTATGACTTATGATTTCGTTTATTGCGTATATGGTTTCTATACTGTATATAAAGTTTTAAAGACACGACATTGTAACAACAGAGTACCGGCAGCATTGTGTATTATCAATTCGTATTACTATATAAACAATCCGCAGAAGAAATCCTTGAGGGATTAAACATGTGAGTAATTGAACATTTATATTATGAAATACTATAGTTCTCTCGATTTATAACATTGTCTTAAAGCTGATAACATAGAATAGAATCCTAAATTGTTAAAGGCAATTGGTTTGTTTACCTACATAAAGTATTGCTCTGTGGTACGTCTCGCGCGTCGCCGGCCGGTACTGGCTGGGTAGTACCGTGCGTCTCGAGGTCATTCAACCGCACGAGCTTCTGCGATCACTGTTCTTGCTTGTTCCAGGCCTTTTCTGTGAATTGATTTTTTTAAATTAATATTACTATCCTTTCATGCATATAACGCTTTAATTTAAAAACTTTGAAAAAAACGGATTTATTTTTAAGAGTAACTGGAGCTGTACCCTCTCTTCTTCATAGGAAACGACCAATTGGAACCACACATATAAGTTTTGACGTTTAGAAGTGCACATTTATGTGAAAAACGCGCTAGAAACAAAAATTCGACAATTACCAACTTGCACTGAGCTTACGTGGTAGATAGTACCCCACTGCTGGGACACCGACCTACTCTCTGTGAGAGGGAGTGGGCCATAATCCACTATTTCGGTCTAGTGCTGGTTGGCGGATGTCTTCTGTGAATTCCCTGTTTTAAGACATGTCGTTTTCTTTCACCTTTGAGAGCAGTGGTGATGAAATCATTTACACAAAGTAAAGTGCCTACTTGAGTTTGAACTCACAATCTATAGAAGGAATTCGCGTTCATTACCACTGGGTCACCACTGCTCTCAACGTATGAATGAAAGTACTTATCAAAAAAACATACACCAGTTCCAAGATAAACCCATAACGTATTGAATCAATAAGACAACAACGGGGACTGTATAATAAAACTAGCGAATAAACTGTGAGATTTGGCGAGCGTGCGGTAGCAGGATGCGTCGCTGTTGCTAGGCGGAACTAAACTCGCTGCCGGCCAACCGGCGGCGCTCGCGTCACATCTCCTCGCGCACCCCCTTCGTCGCTCCCTGCTGCCGCAGTGCTCTATGGCGCCATTTAGTAGAAGAAAAGTTTTACAAAAAATAATAGTTTAAGAAAAAAACTAAAAAATACGCTTCCATAAAAAACCAAACTTCCATAGAAAATAATGGAAAAAAGGAGTAGGGTGAATTATATCAATAAAAAAAAATACCTTAAAAAACACCAAGCGTGTTTTTTAGTTTTTTTTTTTTAACTATTATTTATTTTCTATTTTTTAGTGTTTCGAATTTTGAGACGTATGTCAGTGTAGTTTTCGAAGACAGTTTTTTTGCTGTCCTGGTAACCCTGGTGAGGATAATGGCACAAATTTATGAAATTATTGCATTATCATCGGTCTTTGACAAGTGTGCAAAGTTTGAATGAAAGGAGTCGGTTACAAACAAACATACAAACGAACAAACAAACAAACATACAAGTGAAGCTAATATAAAGCGTGTAAAAATATGCGCATCGCTTACAAAGGCAATGCGTGTACTCACAGATGCAGAGGGTTGTCACTGTCCAGCCTCGACAGCGCTAGCGTGGCGAGCGCGGCGAGGCGCGCGAGAGCCTGCTTGCGCAAGGCGCCGGCGCGCGGCAGCGTGGCCGCCAGCGCCGCCGCCGCCTGCGCCACGTGCGGCCCGCCCGCCGCGCCCGCGCCGCAGCATAACGTCTCTGAGAGACCACATTAAACAAGCGCTAACACGTTGAGTGCCAAACAGTTTCATGGTAAATCCGATATGGTATGGATATACGAAATTGTTAGTAGCAAACACGCGATATCGCGTGATCAGCCATATTATGCAGAGCCGTATCACGCGATATCGCGTGATTCGGCACTCAACGTGTTAAATAAAAGATGGTTTACGACGGTAAATAAATATTGCATAATCAAACATTTAGGATTAAAAAATTTTTCAAGCAAAAGACGACTGTTTATTTAACATTTATATTCATTAAATACTTTCGCACTACATACATACTATCAAATAGCGCCAACAGTTGGTCTGACCCGCCGCTATAGATGTTTCACATCAAAAAGAAATATGAACAATCAACTACGAATTGACGCAATCTAAACGGATTTCTGCAAGGCTTTTGATAAGGTAGACCATAGCATGCTTTTAGAAAAAATCGCATTTAATGGCGTCCATGGGACTTCACTACTTTATATCGTATGTAAAAAATAGAACTCAGAAGGTTGTTGTCTATAGATTCTCTTTAGATGTGATCAGCATGCCATTTGGTGTTCCGCAGGGGTCGATATTGGGTCCAATACTTTTTATCCTATTCATAAAATGACATAAACACATATTTTAAAAGAAAATGTACTTTCCTCCTATATGCTGACAATCTTGAAGTATTGCGTAAAATAAGAACCGTTGAAGACTGTGTTAAGTTACAACAACACCTTGATCGGTTTTCTGCCTACTGTCTGACCAATAAACTGCATCTAAGTTTATTAAAATGTAAGTATATTAATTTTACCAATTAAAAATACTGTTCAATTCACATACTCTCTCTGTAATACTCCCCTGGATAAAGTTTCCCCAATTAGACTTAGGTGTACTCTCTGACTCAAAGTTTCACTTTAAGGCACACATTGATCACATTACAACCAAAGGTCTTCAACTATATTATGACTTTGTAAGACGGACCTGACTAGACCGGATCATAACTGCGCACTTCCCAGTGACGGAAACAAACTATAAAAATGTTATTCATCCATGCACCTGTGTTGGCATTTATATTACCTGGAAATAAGTATATTTTTATTTGAAAGTATATAACAACTCACCAATAAGCGATAGCACGAGAGGGTCAGCGTACAGCAATGCGGGCGGGCCTGTGAGCGCTAAGGTGGCGCGTAACAGTCGCACGCCTGCACCAAGTGAGCGGCGCCAGAAAGCACCACCCGCGCCTTCCATCACCCTGCGACAACACAACGCGTATTACACTATGTGCTATTCGTTTTGGTACAATATCCAGTATTTGTAGTTTTAGGCATACAAACTTTTTTCATGGTATGTAATTGATAGCCCAGCAGAATAAAAAACAATGTTGGTGTCAAAGAAACAACACAAATCTATACTAATATCATAAATGCGAAAGTAACTCTGTCTGTCTGTTATGCTTTGGCGACTAAACCACTGAACCGTCTTTGATGAAATTTGATTCGGGGTAAGTTTGAACCCCAAGAAAGGGCATTACAAAACTATAACCCTCTTACTAATATAAACACGGAATAAAGATATACCTTACATTTTCATAGGTTTTAAACCTAATATTTTTATTCTCAATTTATTAGTAAGAGGTTAAATGTTGACGAAGGGAGACTAAAGAAAAGATGAACAAACGGTGTGGGGGATGATTTGAAAGAAAAAATTGTAGAAAATGGAATAGAAAACATTTTACAACAACCCCAAGTCACATGTTTTATAGGACAGTCAAAACAATTCATACTTAGAACTAAATAACTCATACAGGATGACAAAGGCATCTATACACATAATGCAACCATGAAATCAGCACATATTTCTGGAACCCTAGCGTAAAAATGTCAACGCAGGGGGTTCATAATCATGTTCTGAACACGGCAACAACTTAAAAAAAAAATGCACTTCGATATCCACCTTGTACAAAATATAGAAAAATGACATACTGTGGAGGCAAGGCAGGCAGGAACACATCAGCTCCAAGCGTGACCGCCAACCTGCCACGTAACGCGGCGGACAGGCGACGTAACGCAGCCGAGCACGTGGGCAGGCTCGCCGCACGCACGAGGAGGGAACGTAGGCGGACACACGCACGCACGCTCATCGGGTCCCACGCTACTGATACTAGCTCTGGAATAAACGGGCGCCGGTTATCATGGATTCAATGAAGAGGTCAATCTAGGGGGGGGGGAGCGGGGGTTTCCTAGGCCATGCTTAAGCATACTTCTTTGTTAATTTACATATAGTGCAGTGCAGAGCGATTTGATTTCTGAGTGACCGTTTGTAATAAAAAAAAAAGGAATTCGGACTTTCTCTTATTCAATTTGAATTCCCAAAACTTACAAATTGATTAAATTATCAAGTTTCTGGTCTCCTCAAATAGTTGTTGTGTGGAGTTATGTCATTTTCTAATTTGTTAGATAGTTTTTTACTGGGAACATTTGAACTATACACAAAACCACATCAGAAACGACGTTTAAATTTTATTCAAAAACATCCATTGATTTATTACTAAAGTTCAAGTACACCACAAAAGACCAAAAGAGATATCTTTTGTTTTCTGGATGGGAAATCATCAAATGACGTCTCCCTCTCTGGATGAAGCGGGAGGGCGTGTCAGACGTTTACTGACTAAAACCCACCCGTGTTCCTTCAGTTGCCCATGTGCCAAGGTCACGGTAGGTCTTTCGAACAATCTCGCGACCCCGGCAGACATCGGTCCTAGCAGACCCCTTCATCTCGCGACCCTGGCAGAGACATTTTACTTATCTCTTTTGGTGACTGACCGTATATACATAAACTCACGCCCATTTTTTCCATCAGGGTAGGCACAAATAACAGCACGCCACTGGCTACGACCCCTACAAATTCTTTTTGCGTTGAGACATAATAATTATGTTTTTATTATATGTACCTGTGAGACAGGGCAGCACCACCCTGCTGATGATGCTGGGCACCAGCAGTAGGTCAGGGTCGTCTCGCACCGTACTGTCCGTCACTGGCAGAGAGTCTACTTCACCATCCGACGCTGACTCGGAGGAGTCGTCGGCACCACGCTCGGTACGGACGCCGTACATCATCAGGCATCTGTTGGAAATGGTGATGTTGAGTTAGAATTGAGAATAGAAAGCTCAAGGAAACTTGGTTTTTTATGGATTAACCCATTGAATACCGTAATTACAGACAAAATTAAAAACCATTGTGTCTATACCAAATGTGGTATCTCAGGGACTTAGAGGTTAAGTATGGTACCGTCACAAATGATAATGTTTGGTTTAAGCCAAGTGAGCGAATGCAAAGGCGGCCTAGCCTTAGTCCACCAAATTCTGTTTTTGTACCAGGCATAGAGCAATTTTTACACGCTTTATATTAGCTTCACTTGTATGTTTGTATGTTGGTTTGTATGTTTGTTTGTTTGTATGTTGGTATGTTTGTTTGTAACCGACTCCTTATGGCGCGATTTTGACCCACTTTAAACGACCAGATTTCATTCAAACTTTGCACACCTGTTAAAGACCGATGACAATGCAATAATTTCATAAATTTGTGCCATTATCCTTGCCAGGGTTACCAGGACAGCAAAAAACTGTCTTCGAAAACTACGCTGACATACGCCACAAACTTCGCTGGGTGTTTCGAATTTTGAGACGTATGTCAACGTCTCAAAATTCGAAACACCCTAAAAAAATAGAAAATAAATAATAGTTTAAAAAAAACTAAAAAACACGCTTCCATAGAAAACCAAACTAAAAAGTAGAAAATAATGGGAAAAAAGCGTGGGGTGCCTGATCAATAAAAAAATACCTTAAAAGCACCTCACGCTTTTTGCCCATTATTTTCTACTTTTTAGTTAATGGCTAGTGTTGCAAAGGACTCGAGTCCTCGAGTCGTAATTTTAAAGACTCGACTTAATTATGCAAGACTCAGTGTGCTCAAAAGGCTCGGAGTCTAGAGTCAAGCCGAGCCCGAGTCATTCTCGAGTCCAAAAATGGGACTCGAGTTTTAAAAAGTACTCGAGTCTTAAAAATGACTCGAGTCTTAAAATGAACACGTGTCTTGTAGCTCATCATCCGGAAAACTCCACAGATTTTTTTGTTAGCAAAGTTACATCATAACCACTAATTTGAATTTATTGGGGTACTTCTTTCCAGTATTTTTGAATGAGGTACAAGTTTTATCTTAATGCTCCCAGTTTTTCTTTAAGACTCGAGTCCTTTTTAAGACTCGAGCCCTTTTTAAGACTCGAGTCCTTTTTAAAACTTGAGTGAGTCCTTTTTAAGACTCGAGTGCTTATCTGTAGACTCCGAGCCTTTTGAGCACACTGAGTCTTGCATAACTGAGTCGAGTCTTTAAAATTAGGACTCGGAAGACTCGAGTCCTTTGCAACCCCACCTTTGGCTTTCTATGGAAGCGTGTTTTTTAGTTTTTTTAAACTATTATTTTCGTTGAGCTTTCGTTCTTTCGTTTTTTATTTTTTATTTATTTGATTGAAATCAAAATATTATCATTATTGATTATAATTATTATTGATCTATGTTTGTTAGGCCTAAAGCCATCTTTTGAGCAAAAGAATATCTAACCAATAAAATATGCCACCACAGCTCATTATTATTTGTAAAAAGAAGTGAACCTCCTAAATAAATGAATGGATCGAATGTTCTCTCGCCGAGAGCAGGCCTGTGTCCCGGCAGTGGGAACATTATATGCTGATTATGCTTATTCTAAATGAATTAGATGTTTTGAATCAAGGCTGCTCAACCAATTCTGAAGGTGGGCCATAATTTTGAATCAGTGTCAGTCAGCGGTCCATCTAGTAAACAAAACTTTCGTACAGTCATGGTCGATACCTAGCAATTAAAATTTAACAAAACTTTAAGCTACTCGTAGTTTTAATCATTTAAAAAAACTTCACTGATACCTTTCAAGAGTTTACAACAACTTATTAATATTTGGCAACAAATCTGAGGAAGATAATAAAATCAAGTCTGAAAATAAGTTATATTGTTGGCTAATTGAGAATATATTCATATATGTAAGCTTTTTTAGGCCACGTTTGAAGTCCTGAATCCTGTTTTCAGTTTTTATTAATGTGAATGCCATCTCACAGGTTAATCTATGAGATTATCGGCTACTTAACCGGTCTTGCCTGTGGCTATTTTTATGCAACTGAAAATGTTTAAAAACTTAAAACTAAGCATCTACACGTTAAGGGCACCCCTGTGCGAAACAGAGCTTCGCTTAGGGCGTCGCTGGAAGAAGGCGGCATTTCCCATCCAGAAAAAAAAAGCCTGTCCCTTACAGGCTTTTTTTTCTGGATGGGAAATCATCAAATGTCTTTTCCCGCTCTGGGCGGAGCGGGAGGGCGTGTCAGACTTGTACTGACTAAAACCCACCCGTGATCCTTCAGTTGCCCATGTACCAGGGTCACGGTATCTCTTTTGAACAATCACGCGACCCCGGCAGGAAGGGACAGGCTGAATCGGAATGTTTATTAATTTATTATACAAAGCTACAGGTTCTGCGGCGCGGGCTGGCACGAGCAAGGGTCGGGGTGGGCATTGAATGGGACGTCGCTGTCGGCCTTGGCGGCGAGGACGGGAGGACGGTGGTCTGTGACGGTGTATTTTGAGCATGTTGGTGAGCTTGCTACTCTCCTAGAAAAAACAAGCTCTATCGTCATCGGGAATGTCTGTTCTCAAGAGTATCGCCAGCACATATTAATAAATTTTGGCGGGCAAATTTGAATGCGTTGGGCCACACCCGCAAGCTTTGGTTTGAGCAGCTTGGTTCAAAATCTATACTAATATTATAAAGCTGAAGAGTTTGTTTGTTTGTTTGTTTGGTTGTTTGTTTGATTGAACGCGCTAATCTCAGGAACTACTGGTCCGAATTGAAAAATTATTTTTGTGTTCGGTAGCCTATTTATTGAGGGAGGCTATAGGCTATATAACATCACGCTACAACTAAGAGGAGCGGAGCAGTAATGAAAAATGTTGCAAAAACGGGGAAAATTTATTCCTTTTGAGAGTTTCCGTTGCGTGCGCTGCGTAAACGGTTAAAGTAACGCAAAAATCATGTATGACGGAATTGTTCCTTTTAAAAAGTTCTAAAAAAAAGTCCGCGAGAGCATATGTCTATCTTTTAAGGTTGACTCACTATAACTCAAAAGTAGCGAGCAGCAACGAAAAATGGACGAAAACTAGCAGGCAAATCGATGCGACGGGAAGGGTTAGGGGAGCAAAAATTTGACGCGGACGAAGTCGCGGGCAGAAGCTAGTGTTATATAAAGATATATGCTCACTTGTACCAATCCATCCTCTCGTAGTCTTCGTTGTCTTCATCTGCCAGCGGGTTCCATAGTATAAGCTATGAATAACGACAAAATAAAACGAATTAGATTAAGAAATAACATTATATCGGGGTCAACGGCTCAAAAATGGCTGAAGACAAATTTCAACTTCTAGCGATCCCCGGAATTTGCGTATTTGAGATAATATAGATTAGGGTTAGGTGATTTTGAGATCGGATCACGCTAAGTATAGTATGTAGATTTCATAAATAAATAAAATTTTCTCCACTGTATTAAAGTTCATATTCGTATACTTTACTTACATTATATTAGGACCTTGAATAAGTTCTCGCTGTTTCTTTTACAAAATAAAAGTTTTATTTAAATTATAAGGAACAAAAACATTTCATTCAAAGTATTGTCCATCACTAGCGACTACTTTTTCCCATCTTTCTGGTAGTATATGAATTCCATGTCGGAAAAATGACATGTCTTTTGAGGCTATCCAAGAATCGATCCATGTTTTAGCTTCTTCATAAGAATAAAAGCGCTGGTCAGCTAGGCCATGTGCCATCGAACGGAATAGGTGAAAATCAGAAGGAGCTATGTCAGGGGAATACGGCGGGTGGGGTAGAACTTCCCATTGAAGCGTTTCCAGGTAGGTTTTCACTGGATTTGCAACATGAGGCCGAGCGTTGTCATGTAGCAAAATCACTTTGTCGTGTCTCTGCTCGTATAGTGGCCGTTTTTCTTTTAAGGCTCGACTTAAACGCATCAATTGAAGTCGATAGCGATCCCCCGTGATAGTCTCATTGGGTTTAAGCAGCTCATAATAAATTACACCCTGCTGATCCCACCAAATACAGAGAAGAAGCTTCGAACCATGGATATTTGGTTTTGCAGACGATGTTGATGCATGGCCGGGCTTACCCCACGATTTTCTACGCTTTGGGTTATCGTAGTGTATCCACTTTTCATCGCCAGTCACGATGCGGTGCAAAAAACCTTTTCTTTTCTGCCGTTAGTTCACACAAGAGAAAACGCCGTTCGACGTCTCTCGGCTTCAATTCATACGGTACCCAATTTCCTTGCTTCTGGATCATTCCTAAAACTTTTAAACGTTTTGAAACAGTTGACTCGTCTACTTGTAATGTTCTTCCAAGTTCTGCTAGCGTCTGACATCGGTCTCGATCGAGTAATTCCTCCAACTTTTCGTCTTCAAATTTTTTGGTGCGCCAGAACGTTCTTTATCCTCAAGTTCAAAATCATTATTTTTGAAGCGTCGAAACCAGTCTCTGCATGTCGTATCCGACAAAGCATTGCCACCATAAGTGTCAACAAGAATTCTATGTGCTTCAGCTGCAGATTTCTTTTGAATAAAGTAATGCAATAAAATTCCCCGCAAATACACTTTATTTGGCACAAAAGTAGACATTTTCAGTAAGTACTAAGAAAAAAAAAAACTTTGTTTACACTAAAGTGAGACCATACACTGAAATTTAAGGTTAGATACAAATCTGCCTTGCATGAGTGTTACCATTCGAAATTCCACGAACGGGGTACTGCTACTGCCATCTTTGAAGAAACAGCGAGAACTTATTCAAGGTCCTAATATTTAAACTTATATTGAAATTATAGTTTGAATGAAATCTAAATTCGCTCTATAGAACTTAGATAGTACCACTTGCACCTCAATTCGTTAATTATATTTAGCGATAAACGAGTTTCCAATTAAAATTTTTGTAATTCTGTCAATACGGCCTGCATGCAGCAAGACGACACTGCAGCTCATGTGCTACTAAACTGCCCACCGACCGTCACATACAAGGCAAAGTACTTCGGTAACCCAGGTATCCCCCGTGATATTGTCAGTAGCACCTTGGTGTGTGGGCGCCTGCCAAAGAGAATATAACCACTAGAGAGCGTATAGACCAATATCTTCTAAGCACACGACTCACCACTGCGGGCCGGGGGACGAGGAAGAACGCGCGGCTGCAATTGGTCAGTTCAAGGTCAAGTTGCGTAGGTATGCCCATCGTAGGCCTGAGGGGTAATTGCGGAACTTTTTATCGGTAGGAATTGGTTTAATATTCATAGTTAAACAACATTCATTGCGTTATTTACGTTGCTGAGCCACGATTCATTCGAACAAATTACGCAATGGTTTAGAAATAATCTTCAATCCCATTCAGATTCTGATTAATTGTGCGTTTCGCAATCAGGGTGCAGCTCTACTTCATTAAGGGAAAATAGTCGATATCGATAAAATGGATTTAAAGTTGTGATAAATACTCAATTAAAATCAAAGAAATCATATTTAATTAAAATCAGTCACTAATAAAATGAAAGCTAGAGAATCCAAGAACAAAATTTACGCCACTATCATATTCGACAAAATGGCATTCAGAAGCGGATTCGAATATCATCCCCAAGGCAGAAGGTACTATGGCCACGTGAGTTTTGGCGCCTTTACAAACGGATTGTCAAGACGAAGCTAAAGAAGTCACAGTATGTGAATTGAATAAAATTTTCACTTATTTTAATGGGGACTATATTTCTTGTCACCAAAATTTATATTTGTTATCAAGTTGTATCACCTAATAAATAGATCTATCGCCACGAAATATTTTCGTTCTCAGATAAACAAAGAGTGTTCCCAGGTATGAATTATCAAATTATTGTTAGTATAATGTGTAAAATATGAGATGGATTACCAATAAAATTGTAGTGCATTACATGAACATAAACTTCGTTCTTATAATAATAGTTTTATTACTTAAATAATAGCTTTGTGCTCAGAATAGTAGATCTGTCACCAAATAAATCGATTAATCAATCCCTGACTGCAACTCCTTTTTATTTGTTATTTTGTCACCAATACAGTAGTTACATTTTATTTCTTTCAGTTATTAAAATAATATATTCGTTATCAATAATAATATATTCGTTATTCGTCATCAGTTTATAATATTAATGAAAATATGTTCAAAGGGGGCGGAGACAAATTGGCGCGCTTATTGATTGGATGCATGGAAAATGCAACTGCACTGCGTTTTACAAAAATTATATGTGCAAGCATATTATCGGATTAGCCATACGCTTAAAGCTGGCCAACCCCCCACCAGAAGCAAAAAATGTGCTTATCGGCCAGAAAAGAAAACGGGGCGCCCTTCAAAAGCAAAACCAGCGCTGATTATTCAGTGATTATTATTTTTAACAATAAATGTTGATTATTTTGACTTTAATTAAGTGTTTTATCTACTATTCTTCTAGAAATTTAATTTAAATATATTTATACTACCTGTGGCAATTAAGACCCTAGGGGAGGCACATGGCCAGTTAAGTAGTAGACTCTTTTGGTTGAAAGGATGATGACGACAACCCTACATTTTTGGAACTACATGAAATTTTCTAGTGACATAATATATGATTTATTGGTGATCTCTTTAAATTAGTTTGCTTAAATACTATTAGGACAAACCTATTATAATGCATACAAAAACATTTATTTGGTACTTGACCCCATATCTCCATGATTTTAGGTAATTTATTGTGAAATTGATTATATATTGTTTGGTGACTACATTTTGGTGACAAATCTACTTTTTTGCGGGCAAACCCTATTATTTAAGAAACACAAAACTAATTAAATTGGCGACAGCTTAAATCATACCCTATTTTAATTTTCGATATATAATTTCAGCTATTAAAAGTAACAGCACTCATTTTTACGATAAAAATACAAAGGGAAGGTAAGGGACAGATGCATTAGAATTGTCTAATGAAAGAGCGAGACTTTTCCAAAAGACATCAACGCGCGCGTCTCAACCGTGTGATCGTTCACCCAACCACCATTTTAAATAGACTCCTACGGTGGATCATAATATGATTAAATCAAAAGAATTTTTCGTACTGTTAACTTACTGAAGAAAAGTTATGCAATCGTTTTTGTAACTAGAAGTCTTGGAATGTTTCCCACACCACTTCACCCCGCATGAAGGCAATTTGATGCGTTATAATTACAGATGAAGTTACATTATTTTTATTAATTTAGCGTGCACAGAGGTCGAAAACCTGGTCACAACTAAAATGGTTACTAGAACCGTAGCCTATGCATAGGCGACAAACTATCGTTTTCGAGCGTCGGGGCACTGTATGTGCAGTCAAGTGGTTATATAGTCTTTGGCGCCTGCACACGCCCGATACATACCTCATGTCTCACATAAGGCGCCAGTAGCTTCGGCAGGCAGTCCGCGACGTACGCGTCCGTGTACAGCGCCGTGGCACGCGCCCGCCAGCGCGCCAGGCGCCTGCACACGCCCGATACATACCTCATGTCTCACATAAGGCGCCAGTAGCTTCGGCAGGCAGTCCGCGACGTACGCGTCCGTGTACAGCGCCGTGGCACGCGCCCGCCAGCGCGCCAGGCGCCTGCACACGCCCGATACATACCTCATGTCTCACATAAGGCGCCAGTAGCTTCGGCAGGCAGTCCGCGACGTACGCGTCCGTGTACAGCGCCGTGGCACGCGCCCGCCAGCGCGCCAGGCGCCTGCACACGCCCGATACATACCTCATGTCTCACATAAGGCGCCAGTAGCTTCGGCAGGCAGTCCGCGACGTACGCGTCCGTGTACAGCGCCGTGGCACGCGCCCGCCAGCGCGCCAGGCGCCTGCACACGCCCGATACATACCTCATGTCTCACATAAGGCGCCAGTAGCTTCGGCAGGCAGTCCGCGACGTACGCGTCCGTGTACAGCGCCGTGGCACGCGCCCGCCAGCGCGCCAGGCGCCTGCACACGCCCGATACATACCTCATGTCTCACATAAGGCGCCAGTAGCTTCGGCAGGCAGTCCGCGACGTACGCGTCCGTGTACAGCGCCGTGGCACGCGCCCGCCAGCGCGCCAGGCGCCTGCACACGCCCGCCACGCTGCGCCACGCGGGCAGCGCGTCGCTGAACAGTGACGCGGACTGCTGGCGGATAGCGTCTGGAACAAATTAAATTGGGTAGTTATAAGTTAACTATTTATAACAGATGTTTTTTTGTCGCAATTCAAGGATATTCGTAAAGAATGTTGAGAATGATATGTTTATGACACCGCGCTGCCGCCCGCTCGGCTGCGACACAAAGTGACCGACCTCTCTCCTGCGTGTAGTGGTGCATCTCGTGCGGCGGCAGCTCGTCGTCCGACGAGTCTCCGTCGCGGTGCAGCGTGGCGCCGGCCGCCCGCTCGGCTGCGACACAAAGTGACCGACCTCTCTCCTGCGTGTAGTGGTGCATCTCGTGCGGCGGCAGCTCGTCGTCCGACGAGTCTCCGTCGCGGTGCAGCGTGGCGCCGGCCGCCCGCTCGGCTGCGACACAAAGTGACCGACCTCTCTCCTGCGTGTAGTGGTGCATCTCGTGCGGCGGCAGCTCGTCGTCCGACGAGTCTCCGTCGCGGTGCAGCGTGGCGCCGGCCGCCCGCTCGGCTGCGACACAAAGTGACCGACCTCTCTCCTGCGTGTAGTGGTGCATCTCGTGCGGCGGCAGCTCGTCGTCCGACGAGTCTCCGTCGCGGTGCAGCGTGGCGCCGGCCGCCCGCTCGGCTGCGACACAAAGTGACCGACCTCTCTCCTGCGTGTAGTGGTGCATCTCGTGCGGCGGCAGCTCGTCGTCCGACGAGTCTCCGTCGCGGTGCAGCGTGGCGCCGGCCGCCCGCTCGGCTGCGACACAAAGTGACCGACCTCTCTCCTGCGTGTAGTGGTGCATCTCGTGCGGCGGCAGCTCGTCGTCCGACGAGTCTCCGTCGCGGTGCAGCGTGGCGCCGGCCGCCCGCTCGGCTGCGACACAAAGTGACCGACCTCTCTCCTGCGTGTAGTGGTGCATCTCGTGCGGCGGCAGCTCGTCGTCCGACGAGTCTCCGTCGCGGTGCAGCGTGGCGCCGGCCGCCCGCTCGGCTGCGACACAAAGTGACCGACCTCTCTCCTGCGTGTAGTGGTGCATCTCGTGCGGCGGCAGCTCGTCGTCCGACGAGTCTCCGTCGCGGTGCAGCGTGGCGCCGGCCGCCCGCTCGGCTGCGACACAAAGTGACCGACCTCTCTCCTGCGTGTAGTGGTGCATCTCGTGCGGCGGCAGCTCGTCGTCCGACGAGTCTCCGTCGCGGTGCAGCGTGGCGCCGGCCGCCCGCTCGGCTGCGACACAAAGTGACCGACCTCTCTCCTGCGTGTAGTGGTGCATCTCGTGCGGCGGCAGCTCGTCGTCCGACGAGTCTCCGTCGCGGTGCAGCGTGGCGCCGGCCGCCGCGGGCGCCGCCTCGCGCTTGAGGCGCCGCGCGCGCCGCCGCCCCTCGCGCTCGGCTGCACGACGCGTCTTCTCCTCGTTGTCGGCTGGCTTAAAGGCTCGACCTGGATCAACGATAACCTTTAGCATCACGAAAGATTAAAGAAAACCTCGACTTAAACAGATAATGTCACTATTAATGTCTTTCAACCTATATTTTAACTGGCAACCGCTAAACCGAAAGAACATGCATATATTGCCATTTGGCCACAAACGTACAATACAAACAGTATTAAAATCTCTTTTTAGTGTTCCGAAGGTCATAATGGAAAAGGAAACATTATGAGATCACTTATACGTCTGTCCGACTGCCTGTCTGTCTGTCCAACTGTCACAGCGAATTAACTCCGAATCTACAAGACTACGGAAATGATGGAACGCGCTAATCTCAGTAACTACTGGTTCGAATTGAAAAATGTTGGACTTTTAGTGTTTGGTAGCCCATTTATCGAAGAAGGTTATAGACTATATAATATCACGCTACGAGGAAACAGCAGCCGGGCGACAATGAAAAATAAAAAACCTGCGAAAGCGCAGCTAGAACAGAGAGGTCTCTGTCACTAACTTTCCTGGTTTCACCCGATTAGAGACAATATGCATTAGTACAGAGCACGTAACAAAACATAAAAACTAACATACCCAGTGCCAATTTGCTCGCTAACGTGTTTTATGGCCCTTCTATTATTCTATAATTGATCGTTGGGACAATGGATAGCGATTAAAAAAAAAAAAATTAAAAAAATTTTTTTTAGGAAAACTAACAATTATAAACTGTCAGTTATAGACAAAACTTTGGTGTCAAATTATTGACCAATCTGTCTTCTTCCTTCTTTTTCCTTAAAAACGAATATATAAGAGGCTAAAACACTACATAGAAACTCATAAAGTTCTCTCGAATAATCAGTTTGGGTTCAGAGAAAAAATATCAAGCGGCGACGCTCTTCACAAACTTCGTATGTAGATAAAAACATGGATAGGGGACAGAAGTCTTTAGGTATTCCTAGACCTAGCAAAGGCCTTCGACACCGTCTCTGTACTCATCCTCCTGAACAAAGTTGAGACATTAGGATTCGAGAAATACCTGGCCAACTTTTCCAAGATTACTTGACAAACCGAAAACAGGTTATAAAAATTGATATCAATGTAAGCCATGACGAAAATGCTACCTTCGGAGTGCCTCAAGGCATTATAATGGGTCCTACGCTGTTTATAATATTTATTAATGTCCTCTGCAATTTGCTTTTACAAAATGGTCAAATAATAACATTTGCAGATGACAAAATATTATTGTTCAGCTCTAACACGAGGGGACGTTACAAAAGCAACAAATGAAGCTTTTGCTTGAGTAACCTCATGGCTGGACAAACATTTCAAACTTAATCTTGACAAAACTAAATTTATTATATTCACAATTCAAAACAGAACCTACTTCCTAGCAGAAATCAACCTACTCCTAACTAAATAATTATACAAACTCACAATTGCAACAATCCAAGTACCTGTCATTCCTGCCAGGGTCGCGGATTTGTCCGATAGAGTTACCGTGGCCCTGCCACATATACATGAGATAGGACATGAGAAGGAAACAGATTAGATAAGGAAACTTATTCGTCGTAATAGAAATCTGCTAGGAATGTTATTTCTTACCGGGTGGTGCGAGTACATCTTGCGCCTGGTCCCGCACGTCGGCTCGTCGCCTCTCCACTAAGAACTCACAACGACGCTTGTGTAGCGCCAACGCGCGAGCTTCTAACGCCTCCAGCTGTGGCATCTGAATAATAATCACATATTTTGTAAGTTGACCATTAAACTTACGTTTGTGGTTGATTTAGTTTTGGTGAAATGCTTTGGAATATATAAAACTGTTCGTTTATGATGGATGCGTAGCCAAGATTATTCTCATGGAATGGCTTTTTCACGAAATAATAGCCCGGCCTACGCGGTTCGCTGAGAAAACCGACATGTCCTAGAACCAAAAATAAAAAGACATTTGACATCTACCAACGCGCACAGGGCGCGCGTGGTAGATTATGGCCCACTCCCTCTCACCGAGAGGAGGCTTGTGTCCCAGCAGTGGGAACAATATAGGTTAATTATGATTATGTTGAACAAAAACACTAGAAAATCACTTACTTTCTCGTCGAGGCACTCGATAAGGTCTGTAAGGTAACCACGTATGGCCTGTGCCCTTCTATACGCGGCGTCTAAATCCCCACAGCGCGCCGCCCGGCTGTCTCTTATTCTGACCGAAGTGAGCAACCTCTCGCGAAGGTCTTTTTGAGTTTCCGCTGTCGATTCGCGTTCCACTTGAAGGTCGTTCAACCTGGGGGTTGTAAAGTTATTGTTAAAATGGGATTCAAGAAAAGGATTATTTCGATAAAGTATTTCATATGTTAGTATTACTTAATACAAAATTAAGTTTATGTTGTTTATGTATTTCCTCTAATTTTAATTTTTAGTTTATCGTTTACCTAGTTATATCATTTTATGTGCATGCTGTGGTCTCCTGTAATTGAAGGAGCACACGTAAAAGAAATCTTTTTAACTGTGAAATGTAATGTGTATGTGTATCCTTTGTTGGAGATCCTAAATAAATAACTAAGTTCATGAGCGTGATGAGCAACCCTATGACAGTCTTAAAAAGTTATGACATTGCATGTTTTTTCCTCCACTAATTCACGAGGTTGGCACATGGATTAGCATCACGTGAAACACGTACAAATAAAAAAAGAGACTACTGAAAAATTATGACAACGTATGGCTACTGTATAACCCCGGCTTTCAAATGAGAATATTTTCTTGTTTTCTAGTGTTTAGGGCGTGATTTTTTGGTAGTCAGGTTTAAGTATTTGAACTTACTGAAACTTAAGTAGTAAACATTTGTCACATTATGATAAGCAGTTTAGAAGTTATGAAGAAACAGATGAACATCCATACATATCAAATGTAAAATTCATAACCATCTTTAATGTTCGCCGCAAAACTACTCCTTGCAAGTAACATAAGGGGCATTCTTCTCAAAATATTCCCTTTCAAGAAATGATTATCATTAACAACAACTCTAAAGGCATTCGTAAAACACAGTTCTAAGAAACTGCATTAAACATTTCTAAGCTGTTACTTAGCAATACCTTTCTAATCTTGAAATTCTATTGTTTTTTAGTAACAATAATACCAACAAGTCATAATTCGACCAAGCCAGCAAGTTACTTACTAATTACAGATAATTTTTAACAGCCCATTAAGTGCTAATTTATAATAGGATTAGTATTAACAACTGTCGGACCTAATGAGTATTTGGACCTTTATTAGTATCCCCACCTCTATACCACTATTACCTGAATCGTATTTTACACCTCTGCAAATAATTTACGTGTTTGGACTACTTCTACTTATGATCAGTATAACTTTGAACCTCGAGTAAGCAAGACGTCTCCATTTTTAAAGAATACAAGTCGTGATTTCCTACTTTAATAGCATCAGTCAAGTTTGTGACATAGAAGTGCAAAATACATAAAGTGTGTTCCAAATTACACAGTGAGTGAACTTAATAAAATCAAACTATTCAATTCTGTAAACAGTGAAAAAAAACCCTAAACCCAAAATGGCCGACATAGCTTACAACTTCATAATCCTAGCTCGGCAGCTGGCCTCACATAACAGCTTCAAGAAAGCCTTCGACATGTATATGTGTGCGTTCTACAAACAACCGCGTATCAAGAAGAGATTCGAGATCGAATTCCGAGCAGTACTATCTCGGATGAACGAAGAATTAGCCGCTGTGGACAATAAAGCAGATATATTCGTAAACTTTGAAAAAGCCATCAAAATGTTCCCGGGGAATGTTGAACTACTTAACGATATTGGAAGGTATTTATATCGCTACGGATATTTTTCTGAAGCTCTCTGCCATTTTGAAAAGGCGCTAAATATTGATCATAGCTTCGTTAGCATCGAGAAGAATTTAAACAACGCAAAGTGTTTTCTGTTCCCGAGATGTCAGTTCAGGTATTTGAATGATAGGATTCGGAATGAAGCGTATAGGCAAGCTATCAGGAGTTGTGTGACTCCTGCCGTGGATACTGTCTTAGATATCGATACAGGAACAGGACTTTTAGCATTATATGCTAATGAGTGCAATCCTGTAGCTATTACAGCCTGTGAAGCTTCCAGCACAATGGCTAGACTAGCCGAGTTTGTGATGCAAGAAAACGCACAAGACGTGGTTGTCATCAACAAACCATCCGTCGTTCTCACCCACAACGAAATCTATGGGACCCGATCTGTATTACTAACTGACACGATTGACCCTGGTTTATTTGGAGAATATATCCTACAATCTATTTGCCATGCTTGGGAGAATTTACTTCAACAAAGGAGCAAAATTATCCCAGGAAGAGCCGAGTTCTTCGTGGCCGGTATTAATTGCGAAGAACTCGATAAAAAATACAAACTATGTCAAGAAACTAAAGACATTTTAAGTATGGCACCTATGAACGTACATACAACAACTTACTTCGGTGAAACGTATTACAGCGAAGACGTAAACTCCTACGATAGTTTAAAATACATTTCGGAACCTCAATCCTTGTTGAAAATAGACTTTAATAACTACGACGATGTTTGTGAGAAGCTGTATGGACAGGAGCCTTATATTGCGAGTCTAACTGCGACAGACAACGGTGAAATGAACATGGTGGTCGGTTGGTTCAATTTACATCTGACAGAGGATATAATGATCACCAGTGACCCCAGAAGTGAATCTAAAGCCACCGCGTGGCAACAAGCCGTCTTCTTTGACGTACTACCTAAGAAACTTCGCAAAGATGAGACTGCAAACATTCTTTTTCTAACTTACGGCGGTAGATTGACTACACTACGAGACATGGATACAACTATTGTGAGAATTTCTCCAGAAACATTAGCCTTCCTAAATGACGTAGAATATATGGATATGATAAGGAAAAGTATGGCAACTGTGTGTGTACATTTAGGGCAAACTGTAGACGTATCATTTGTCGATATGGTCGATTTGAGTCCATTCCCCATGTTCGGTGTATTAATGATGAAACGGGGAGCTAACTCACTTATATGTCACGTGAAAACTGCCGACGATAAAACGTTCTTACTGGCTGTTTTACAAGCAAACGCAATACCGGAAGAAAAAGTCACAATTCTAGTATCAGACTCTTGGACGCACGATGTCTTTAAAGAAAAGAAATTCCATGTTATTTTCAGCAATATCATAGAATTTAATGGTGACTTTGATATAAGAAGAAAAGGGATAGTTGAACATTTGATGCAGGTGCATCTAATTCCCGGAGGTCTATGTTTGCCTGTTTCTGTGACTATTATGGGACAAATGATTAATAGTAAATGGTTGGAGATAAACAACCGAGTTTTGGATGAAAATGTTGGCTATTCGATGGCGAAACACGTAAACAGGTACCAGGTATCCCAAGCTGTGTACCTAGACATGGCTCGCATGGAATACGAAACATTATCTGAAGAATTTGAAATCAGTCGTTGTAGTAACTTGAAATCTGAGGTCGTTAATGTCACTGTGGCTGAAGACGGGGAATGCAACGCGATCCTATGCTGGTATAAGGTACAGCTGCTGGACGAATGGAACGAGATCTATACAAATAGGAGCAACAGTTTTGTGGAGAGTATGGCGTTTATAGTTAGTCCTTGTGTGAAAGTGTTTTGCGGCGATCAAGCCAATGTGCTGAAGTGTGTAGACCCTGATGGGTCGTTTAAGTTGGTGTTAGATATGGAACCTTACTAATTATGTTTGTAGTTAGATAATAAAATAAATTTTAATTTTTACTCCATGATTACTGTATTTTCTTTTTTTTTTTTGGTAATACTTAGCTGTTTTTGAATAAATAAGATTCAATTGGAATTAAAGTGTTTGTTTCAATTCATTAAAAGCCCGTAATGTGATAAGTCAAGAATTCTTCCTTCAAGTTTTTTGCAACACAGATGACAAATTGTCACTTGCCCTTTATGCTATTAATATTCTTTCTTATCTTATGACTTCAAGATCGAAAACGGCTATAGTGAACATTGTTAGTAGTATTTGCTATATAGACTTACTAAAAAAAAATCTTGAATTTAAGCAGCTGGGTCTAGAAACATTGATTTTTTACGTAAGTGTTCCTTTCATAACGAAGGTGTGCTCTATGGAAGGGTTTTTTTTATTCATCCTTTAAAGCAGTCTTTCCCAACGTGAGCGATAACGCCCCCTTGTGGGCGCTGCAGGCCTAAAGGGGGGCGGTAAGAGACCCAGAAAACAAAGGGGCATTGTCTAGGGCTTTGGGGTCGGTTTATAATTTCATCTACCTAGCTAGGAAGACTCTTAGACACCGACTGAGCTCTCGACTCTCGACTACATCTTGTGAACATCAACTAATATTAATTAAGATATAGCTCAAACTATAATTTTAACTTCAACACAGACCACAGAATGATTAGAGCAAACCTCAAAGCTTTACCTTATAAAAAATCTAGGACGAATTACCACACAAAACCAACAGGGTTAAATCCAGAAGAACCTCTCCAAATAAATACAAATCTACAACATATCCTAAATAACTACGATAAGATGGAAACACGACGGACAGTACAAGAAAAATACGACCAGATAGAAAAAGCTTTACAACGAACAGACAAGTCATTAAATAAACATAAAGAAACAGAAATCCCGGATGAAATAAAAAACCTACTAGAGAAAAGGAAAAACCTTTTAATAGAAGAACACAAGAACAAAGAAATTAGAACGCAAATATCACACCTAAGCAAGGTAATACGAGAAAAATTTAGAAAACATAAGAAACGGAACAGATTGAAAAGACTAGAAGAAGAAATAACCAAATCAGGAGGCATCCGAAAAGCGCAGAAAAAACTAAACGACAAAAAGCACTGGGTCCCAAAGCTGAAAGACAAAGTTGGTGGCCCCAGGACCAAAAGAACAGACATTATAAGAGCAGCCACTGAATTTTACACTGCTCTATACAATAACAAAAGAGAAGGACAGGTAGTTGACCTTTTAGGTGATTCAGACCAAACTCCGGAAATATTAGAAAGAAGAGGTAGAAAACGCCATTCAAACCCAAAAAAGGGAAAAATGTCCGGGACCAGACCATGTTACTAACGAGATCTTGCTAAGCACAATACTACAATCGGCTAAATTATTGACTAATATAATTAATGAGATCTTAGTAAGCGAATATATTCCCACCCAATGGACAGAATCAGCAATAATCCTTCTTCACAAAAAAGGTGATATTTATAATATAAACAACTACAGACCAATCAGCTTAATGTCCAACATTTATAAGGTGTTTTCCAAAGTAATCCTAAACAGAATATCAAGAGTACTGGACGAGAATCAACCTATTGAGCAAGCAGGATTCAGATGTGGATACTCTGTCATAGATCACATACACGCAGTGAAACAAATTTTTGAGAAATATAACGAGTATAATCTTCCCTTATACTGCTGTTTTGTCGACTATAATAAAGCATTTGACTCTTTGGAACACGACACAATCTGGTTGGCACTGAAAGAACAAGGTGTTATGAACAAATACGTCAGAATAATTAAAAATGTATACTCAAAAAGTTCAGCAAGAATACAGCTAGAGAAAAAGGGAACAATAATTGAAATCAAAAGAGGCGTGCGTCAGGGTGATCCACTGTCTCCCAAACTATTTTCAGCAGTTCTGGAAAAAGTCTTTCGAAGACTGAACTGGGACAATTTGGGGATAGCAATAGATGGAGCCAGACTGACCCATCTTAGATTCGCCGATGACGTAGTTATCTTTGCAGAGTCACCAACTGTCCTCAGAGAAATGATAGTCGACCTAGCGAGAGAAGGCAAGTTAGTTGGACTCACCATGAATACCGATAAAACCAAACTTCTAACCAACTATCAAAGAGAAGAAATCATGGTGAGCAACAAAATCATCGACTACCAAGATGAGTACATATACTTGGGACAAATAATTTCTAGCATGAACCAGAGCGAAAAAGAAATAGACCGACGAGTAGCAAACGCATGGAATCGGTACTGGTCCCTGAAGGAGATTATGAAGTGCCCTGACTTTACTCTGAAATTAAAAGGGAGACTATTCAATTCATGTGTGCTGCCGGTCCTAACATATGGATGCCAGACTTGGGCCTTGACAAAGGCACAAGTTAACAAACTTGCTGTATGTCAACGTGCCATGGAAAGAAGTATGATGGGGGTAAAAAGAAAAGACCGTATAAAAAACCAAGAAATTAGGCGGGTAACGATGGTGGCTGACGTCACACGGAAAGCCAGGAAACTTAAATGGAAGTGGGTTGGTCACACCCTCAGAAGCAAAGATAAATGGAGCAAAAGGGTAACAGTCTGGTACCCGCGAAATGGCAAACGACATAGAGGAAGGCAGAGGAAACGCTGGATCGATGAGCTGGTAACCGCAGGAGGTAAACTGTGGACTCGAATAGCAGTCGATAGAAAAAAGTGGAGGGATATGGAGGAGGCCTTTGCCAATGGGCACACAGACCAAGACAGCCGGTGTCAACAATAGAATTACTTTTATATATTTTTTAGCTTTATTCACAACTTATATGTATATTTTATTGTAGTAGCATAATTTTCAAAAGGTCTGAATAAATCGCTTTTATTTATTATTGAGCTCAAACTCGGTTCGATATAAAAGATCGCGGGCAATCATGTTTTAACAAGTTTTTGTTAAATAATCCGAATTGTACATTCCTATACCAATCGGCTGGTTCTATAATACTTGTTCTTGCTTGTCGAGTACGATTGGGCGTCGAATGAGATAAACGAGTTTATGCACGTTTGTCTTATTCCTGTTGGTGCGTGCTGCTTATGCAATCCTATATAAACGACGTAAATTTATTTTATTTTCATTTGCGGTTTCGCGCATAATAGATAAGCAGTACTTGATTTCCACACTTACGTATTTCTTAAAACAAAACAATGTCGGAAGTAAAAAAGAAGAGACGGCAATACTCTGCGGAATATATTAAATTCGGATTTATTTAAAATCCCACAAACCCGTCGTCGCCTTTGTGTCTTCTATGTCTAAAAACATTTTCGAACGAAGCAATGAAGCCTTCAAGACTGCAAGATCATTTGAATAAAATGCATCCAGATAAGACAGAAAATAATGTAGCATTTGCCAAACTTCTTGGCAGTATATGGTTAGGTATAAATGAGACCAAAGATGTAGTATAGTCTGGTTATAATTATCCAAAGGTGCAACTTATATACTAACGACTACGTGATGATAACAGATAGTAGAAACATTTAATAGATATTGAACGTGTGATAAAGAACATAAGATTGCGATGTAGATTGTACATACAGCACAAAGATATTGTACTGTAACAGTACACCCCCCTTTAAAAGAAAAAAAGTAAATGTTATGGCAATAGTGTTTACAATACAAATTTGACCTAGACCTTACTAGTTATTTGCTGATGTATATAAATAATAATGCTATTGTACGCGGTGGAATTTGATGACGCCTGTTGTGGTGTGATTTGCTGACGTCTGTAACTTTGACTTAGCTGTTGCACGAGTGTTTATTATTTTTCTCCGTTAAACTCTTCATTCTTCTGTCCAGTGTTTTCATTATGCCATAAATTAGGATCGCACCGATTGTTAAAATAATCTGTCCCATCGCAACATTTCTTGTCCCCCGTAAATCCTCCTGGATCAGGTTACGGAGTTTGTCCGCTTCGTTTTGATTGAGGCCACTGTCCGTATTGTATGTTATCCGGTCCTTAGAACTTTGATTTCCCATTTTAGATGTCTTGTTGTTACGGGTAGTTGTGAATTAATGGTATACGTTAAGATCTATGTTAATATATATACGAATAACTTGCTTCTATCAGCGATTTTTATAGACGTACTACTGGCTTTACCTTACGTCCCGATCGAGTAGTGTACGTGTGTGAATGTCTGTCGCAATCCTTTGAATCTGGCACGTAGTTTGATTCGTCATTGATCATGAAAGCTGGTTTCAATCTATCAATTGATATCACTGTCTCTTTATCCCTAATTCTAATGCAAAATGTTTTATCTGTTCTACTAATTACTGGGTAGGGTCCTTCATACGGCGGCGTCAGGGCTTTCTTCATTCTATCACACCGAACAAATACGTGTGAGCACTCTTTGAGTTCGGGATGCACAAATATAGCTTGGCTATGGTTTTTTCTTTTCGGAATTGACGTCATTTGTGTGATGCCCTTTTGAATTTGTTTTACAAATTCTTCGTACGTTGATAACTGTGCTGCTGATGACTCAAAAAATCCTCCAGGGAGTCGTATTGGCGTTCCATATGTCATCTCCGCTGAACTATAACCTGTGTCTTCTCGCAAGCTACTCCGCAACCCGAGTAAAACTGTTGGGATTTCCTTTAACCAATTTTCGTTGGATTCTCTTGTCATTAACGCTACCTTTAAAGTTCTATGAAATCTCTCTATCATTCCATTGGATTGCGGATGATAAGGTGTTGTCCTAATTTTATGTATTCCCAAAAATTGAGAGAGTGACTCAAATATTCTTGATTCAAACTGTCGGCCTTGATCCGTAGTAATGCGCAATGGACATCCAAAACGAGTAATCCATCCTTCGAAAAGTGTCTTGGCTACTGTTTCTGCAGTTATATCTTCTACCGGAAATATTTCGGGCCATGACGTACAACGATCTATGATTGTGATTAAATATCTCTTCCCTTGTGAAATCGGAAGTGGTCCGACGATGTCAATATGTAAATGCTCAAAACGTTGCGCTGTCATAAATGTACCAGGAGGTGATATCGTATGTCGTTGTATTTTTGATTTTTGGCAGGCTATACATGATCTACACCAATTATTGATATCTTTGTTCATATACGGCCATAAATACCTTTGGGTTATCATTTTTCTCGTAGTTCTTTTTCCTGGATGGCTCATACCATGAATGGTATCGAAAATTTGTTTGCGAAAATGCCTTGGTAAGTAGGGGCGGCTTTTCCCAGTAGACGTGTCGCAGGTGATGTTTATTGTGGAACCCGGAAGCGTAATGTTTTTGAATTTTAATCTTTTATTGTCACGTAATTTACTAAGTTCATTATCTGTTGATTGACATTTTTCCAATTCAGCGTAATCGATAGGTGATGGCACGTATATTTCCTCTATTCGAGATAAGGCATCGGCGGTAATATTGTCACGTCCGTTTATGTGTTGGATGTTGGTACTGTACTGTGAAATGAAATCTAACTACCGGACCCGTCGCGGTGTATCGTTTGATGATGGTTTTTGGGAGAATGCGTATGTCAAAGGTCGGTGATCCGTAAATATTGTAAATTCTCTTCCCTCGATTAATCTGTGAAAATGTTTGACGGCCATGTAAATTCCCAACAGCTCTCTGTCAAACGTAGAATATTTTTGTTGAGTTTCGCTCAATTTTTGTGAAAAAAACCCTAATGGTTCCCAATTGCGTCCGGATTTTTGTTGTAAAACTCCACCAACGCAAGTAGCACTAGCGTCGGTCATGAGCGCTAGTGATGCGTTGCGGGAAGGATGCGCTGTTAATACCGCGTTTTTCAAGCTTTCCTTGCATTTTTCGTAAGCTTGGTCTGCTTCCGTTGTCCAAGGAACAGGTGAATTATCGTTCTTTTTTGAACCATGTAGAAATTCGTTTAAAACTCTTTGATTTTCCGCTGCGCGTGGAATATTACTTCTGTAGAAATTGACCATGCCCAAAAATCTTCTTAACTCTTGAATCGTCTTCGGTTTGGGAAATTCCATGATTGCTTTGTAATTTTCCTCGGTAGGTTGTATTCCTTGGCTCGTTATATGATAACCTAAGAAATCTATTTCCCTTCTGTGAAATTCGCATTTTTCGAGATTAATGGTTATTCCATTCTCGTGTAAACGTTTGAAAACCGTTTCTAAATGCTGATAATGCAAATCTTCGCTGTCCGATGCGATGAGACAGTCGTCTACATATATAAATACGAAATTTAAATCTCT
Organism: Aporophyla lueneburgensis; assembly: GCA_932294355.1. Taxonomy (NCBI): domain Eukaryota; kingdom Metazoa; phylum Arthropoda; class Insecta; order Lepidoptera; family Noctuidae; genus Aporophyla; species Aporophyla lueneburgensis. The sequence continues at coordinate 29,122,374 of OW028737.1, read as the reverse complement.
AAATAAGGAATCCATGAATCGTTGAAATGTTTGTGCCGCATTGCGTAATCCGAAAGGCATTCTTAAGTACTCAAAAAGTCCGAAAGGTGTGATGATGGCTGTTTTCTCTATATCTTTAACAGGAATACAGTGGTATGCTTTGCGTATATCTATCTTGCTTAGTATCTTCTTATTTTCTAATATGTATGTAAAGTCAGTTAATCTCGGTAGTGGGTATTTGTCCGGTACTGTCGCGCTATTGAGCATTCGATAGTCTCCGCACGGTCTCCATTCGCCATTTTTCTTTTTTACCATATGCAATGGGCTTGCCCATGGGCTATCTGACGGTCGGCAAATTCCGAGTTCTATCATACTTTGAAATTCCTTTTTGGCTATGTCGTATTTTTCTGGAGGTAATGGTCTTGCCCGAGCTGCGACGGGTGGTCCTATAGTGATAATGTGGTGTTCAATCTTATGTTTGGGCGCATTGCGTAGAGAGGACTCTTTCGTGATGTCTTCGTACTTGTTTAAAAGTTGCGTAATACGTGGATTCGTTCCCACTGCGATAGTACGAATTGTTTGTTGTGCCGCTTTTTCTGAAGTTACATGCGTTGTCAGCTCTGTAACTTTGTCGATAAGTTTGCGACCAGCTATGTCGACTAACAGTTTATAGTGCTCTAGAAAATCTGCTCCAATTATTGGTTGTGTAACATCGGCGATTATAAAATTCCATTTATAACATCGTTGTAGTCCTAAATTCAAGGTAAGCGTCTTCTCGCCGTAAGTCCTAATTTTAGTCCCATTTGCAGCGTATAGTGTGTATTGTTCATTTTGTAAAATTGAATATCTCTGTTGCTTGCTAATGACTGAGATATTTGCGCCCGTGTCAATCAAAAACTTCATACCACTTTTTCGGTCGGTAATGGTGAGGCGATTGGATGGGTGGATTGCACAGAGTTTCGCCGTTGTCTGTGCTCTTATCCGTTTCCCTGGTTCCGTACGTAAGTCATTGGTTTCCAACCGCATGGCTTAATGCAGTTCCTTGCATATTTTCCGAATCTTCCGTGGAAGTAACAAAATCGATTTGCTCCTCTATAGTTTGTTCTCGGCCTCATAATCGGGAATTGTTGACGTTTCTTGAAATGATTGTGCGTGTTGGGTCGATAGCCATATTGACCTTGCTGAATTGCGTCAATATCTATCTGTAATTTTGCTAGCTGGGTTAAAATGCATGCTGTATTGTTGTCGTTTGAAGTGTCGTTGCTAACAGCTGATATTTCGGTTACTTTTGAATTCATTATTATTTTGTCTGCAATTAGGCTCAGTTTGTCAATTTCCATGTCTTCCGTAACTGCTAGAACCGTAGTAACTGATGTTGGTAAAAGCCTGAACCATAGTAGTTTAATTGTTTCGTCACTGATTTTTCCTCTCCCGAGGACTCGCATTTGACGTAATAACTGCGAAGGTTTTTGATCACCGAGTTCTGTCTCTGATATTAATTTTTGAAACTGTCGCTGTTCTGTTTCTTCGTAACAATCAATTAAACGTTCCTTGATGTTTTTGTATTTATCTGTAGTCGGCGGCGAAGTGATTAGGTCACTAACCTGTAGTATTTCTTCCTTGGATAACTTTGCTATTACCGTACAGTATTTGTATTCGTCTCCTTGCTTCTGTGGTGCTAATATGGCTTCTAGTTGCGTGAACCATAATCTGGGTTGGTCTTTCCAAAATTCCGGAATGCGGGATAAAACCGAGGTGCCAGCAGCTACTTCAAGTGTTCCTTGCTGATTTATGTTCGCCTTGCACGGTGATTGTGCCATGTTTCTTGCTGCGTATTCGTTCGTCGGGGTCACCAATTTGCCAAACTTCTTGGCAGTATATGGTTAGGTATAAATGAGACCAAAGATGTAGTATAGTCTGGTTATAATTATCCAAAGGTGCAACTTATATACTAACGACTACGTGATGATAACAGATAGTAGAAACATTTAATAGATATTGAACGTGTGATAAAGAACATAAGATTGCGATGTAGATTGTACATACAGCACAAAGATATTGTACTGTAACATAGCATATTTTCAAGACCTAGAGAAGAAGCATAATACTCAGCCAAGTGTATCAAAACTATTTTCGGCGGCTGCTAAGCAAGATGACGACGGACTTCGAGCTTCGTACAATATCTCTTTGTTAATTGCTCAAAAAGGCAAACCACACAACATCGGAGAAGAGTTAATTTTGCCAGCAATAAAGGAAGTAATAACTACTGTGCTTCATAAACCGGCCGCAGATATTATCCGAAAAATTCCTTTGAGTAATAATTCTGTGCAAAGACGAATTGATGAAATGGCTGAAAACATTGAAGAATCATTGTGCAATCATCTGAGGACTAGTCAATTCTCAATTCAGCTCGATGAGTCCACTTTACCAACTAATGTTTGAACAACTATTATGTTTGACTGAACACTGGTTGAAAGAACATGAAGTAGTATTTATGAATGATTTTTTTACTGTGCAAAGTGCATTTGTGAGGAAAAGTGCTATTCGCGGAGGATCATTAGTTCTTGTTTCGAACAAGTTGAAATGTAAACAACGGTTAGATCTAGTTAATCTTTCCATTGAGCGCGTTATTGAGTTGTCTTGCGTTGAATTGGAGCGTTACGTCATAATATGCGTTTATCGGCCCCCCCTCTGGGGATTTTATTCGTTTCGAATCGGTAATGGAGGATTCACTCAATAAATTAAAATCAATTAATAAATGTATAATTTTATGTGGAGATTTTAATATTAATATTTTAGATGTTACTCCATTAAGTATTAGACTGCTCAATCTGTTTAGGTCTTTTAATTTAATAAACCTGTTCCTTGAACCAACTAGGATCACGGCTTCTTCGTCGACTTGTCTCGATAATATATTTAGTGATTGTGATGCCAAAAATAAGTTAGTTTTAAGTGACTTAACGTCTGACCACTGTGGATTATTAGCCAGCTTCCCTTTGCCACTACTTAAAAAGTCGCATAAAATATTATGCAGGCCTTATACAGCTAGTCGTTGTAATAAATTTAAAAATAATATAGCTCATAGGATTACACCATCTATAGTAGAACGCGAGAATCCTAATGTAATCTATGGAGCCCTTTTTGATATTGTGCAAAAAGAATACAAATCTACTTTCAAGACCAAAACTATTGACATTAATAGCACTTCCGTTAGCTTCAACCAATGGGCTACTCCAGGAATTTATAAAAGTAGAGCAAGACTATACGAGTTATATGGTTTGAAAAAATACAGATTTGATACTCCTTTTCTAGAGATGTCAGTAATTATTCAAAATTATTTAAAAAGATCTGCGCTTTAGCTAAATCAAAGTTTTTAAGCGATACCACAAAAAAATCCAATAATAAAATAGAAACCACTTGGAAAATTATTAATAATGAAACGGGTAAACCGGTTAAACAGGAAAAACAACTAGAGATTATGATTAACAACAAATTGGTTAATAAAGCAGCCGACATAGCTGAGGCATTTAATGAGTTTTTTGCCAACATACCTATAACTACGAACTGCTCCTTAAATTCGTCCCCGTCTAAAGCTGAAAACCTTTTGCATAGTAGTGTGCCCGGATGTAGTCGCTTATTTAGTTTCGAACATGTAACGCCTCGTGATGTGATTAATATTTTTAACACACTCAAGTCAAAAAACACTGGTGATTACTGGGGCATCTCTGTTAAACTGTTAAGTAATATAATAGATATCGTAGCCCCCTATCTGGCTGTAACTTTTAATAAATGTGTTGATTTGGGATCTTTTCCTGACCTCATGAAGAGCAGTAAAGTCATACCATTATTTAAAACAGGTAATAAAAATAACGTTGGCAATTTTAGGCCCATTTCTATCTTACCTGCATTTAGTAAAATATTTGAAAAGTTAATACTCAAGCAGTTGCTAAGACATTTTAATTTAAATAGCCTCCTTCATAATGAGCAATATGGCTTTACAAAAGGTCGTTCGACAACAGATGCGGGTGTTGCTCTGCTGAAACATATTTTCAACGCATGGGAGAACTCGCAAAATGCTATCGGAGTTTTCTGTGATCTCTCCAAAGCTTTTGATTGCGTTCACCATGACACACTTTTGCGTAAACTACGTCATTACGGTGTTCAAAACGAAGCTCTCAGTGTCATAAGTTCTTATTTGCAAAATAGGCACCAATGTGTAGATGTCAATGGTGTAAAATCTTCCGGGCTACTAGTACAGTTAGGTGTACCTCAAGGATCAATACTGGGTCCATTCTTATTCTTAGTGTATATAAATGACTTACCATTCTATTTAAAGAATATCTGTGATATTGTACTATTTGCTGATGATACCTCACTTATCTTTAAAGTAGACAGAAATAGACAAGATTTTGACGACGTAAATAGTGCGCTCTCAATGGCTACGGAATGGTTTACCACAAATAACCTAGTTCTCAATGCTAAGAAAACGAAATGTATAAAGTTCGCCTTACCGAATGTTAGGAATCTGGGACCCAATGTCGTTTTAGATAATGAGGTGCTTGAAACTGTACACTCGGCGGTTTTTCTGGGCATAACAGTAGACGCCAAACTTCAGTGGGGATCACATATATCAAGCCTAGCGGGAAGGCTCAGTTCGGCCGCCTACGCAGTAAGGAAAGTTAGACAGTATACGGACGTTGATACAGCTCGATTAGTCTATTTTAGTTATTTTCATAGCATAATGTCCTACGGCATTCTGCTGTGGGGCAAAGCCGCGGACATTCAAAATATTTTTGTTCTTCAAAAACGAGCTGTTCGAGCGATTTACCAACTAGGTGAAGTTTCTCTGAGAGATTTGTTTAAAGATATTGGTATTCTTACGGTGGCATCACAATTCATCTTCGCCAACATCTTATATATTAGGCAAAATATACACCTGTACACTAAAAACAGTGATATTCATAATATTAATACTAGAAATAAGGTCAAACTACGTGCTCCCTTTCACCGGCTTCATAAGGTTCATAATTCTTTTGTTGGTCTTGGTATTACCTTTTATAACAAGCTTCCCTCTGCTTTACTAGATTTGCAGTTTAATGAGTTTAAAGCTAAAGTAAAATCCAACCTTTGTTCAAAGGCATATTATTCTATCAACGACTACTTAAACGATAAGAATAGTTGGTCGCTGTGATTAACTCAAGACAAACTCAAGACAATGTTTATGTTCTTTCAATCCAGAATTAGCTTTCCTACTGACAGTTTATATGGGTAGTTCATATAATTGTTTTTTATTTATTTTTTTATTTAACAGATTTTGTTAATTTATTTATTTTTATTTTCTTTTAATTTCATTTATTGTGGACATAATCTACTCATTACAATGATTTTAAATGAATTGTATTGCAACATGTAGTTAGCTAGCGACCTCGTCAGCTGTTCATAATATTCTTGCCTGACCAACCGGCAGCAAGTTCGTCATGCTCCCTTAGATGTCACTGCTTGCGGTAGCGTCGGGGGTCGGGTTACCACCTTCCCTCAAATATGACGAGGGGGGTAATGGCTGACCTTTGCGTTATGCTCGTGAACGGGTGCTGCTTGTGGTGACTGGTCGTCTTGCTGACCATGGTTTTTGTTATTGTTATTTGTATTAAGTGTTATTTTATTCTACTCCGGAGGTGCTAGTTTAACTATTGTAACTTCAACTTAGCTATATGCATCAATGTATGTATATGGATCATTTTGCATCGTTGAACATGTAAGCGGGCACGCCCTTTATGCCTGGAGGCTTTATTTAGTTTTTAAGTTTTGTTTACGTTTTTGTTGTATTATTTCAGCTTGACTTTAGTTTTCAATTTTTTTGTTGGTATATTGGCGTGTGCTAGCTGACATATGGCGAATAATGTATGTTTTGTTTTATAATATTAATTACTTACACAATATTGTATAGAATCAAGTTCTTCTAACTTAACAGACAGCTGTGCTGCTGGGGAGTTTGTTCCGCCACTTCTTCTTCCCAGCTACAGCACTAGGAAGTGTCGAAGGGTGGGCGTTTTGGGGGGACTGTCTTTTGTAACTTTGACGTTCAAAAAGTGCTGACTCTCAGCCTAGTTTGAATAAAAAAAAATAAAAAAATGAAGCGTTGTTGCTATCTTACGTGAGGTTTATTAAAGATGAGAAAATACGTGAAGAACTATTGTTTGCCAGAAATTTGGAGACAGATACAAAAGGCGAAACCATATTCAATACATTGGAAAAGTTTTGTGAAGAGAATGCGCTCCCTCTGGATATCAGGACGGCCACCAGTCGGTATGCATTTAAGCGGAAATTGCAGAGTTATTTTCGAAACAAATAGTGTAGAGTCATCTCAACATCTCTGTTTAATTTGTGTATATATGTATATATATATATATTATAAGTATATATATTAGTTAATATGTATGTGTATTATATGTTTATAATCTATTTATGTACTAGTATTCCCATGTTATTTGTAATTCAATATGGGATTTATTTTTAATAGTATTTAAATCATTGTTCCTCTCAACCAAAGCACCTGCCATCTAATCTTTTCACCACCCTTGGTTGACTGGTAAAGAATGCCTAAGGCATTAAGTCCGCCTTTGTACCTTTTTGTGTGCGAGAAGTTTAAATAAATAAATAAATAAAGAGATTCCTTTGAAAAATATTATATCAGTTGCTACGGATGGCGCTCCGGCTATGACAGGGCGCCATAAAGGCTTCATAGCATACTTAAAGAATAAAATTCCAGATGTCCTTGCTATACATTGCGTTATTCATAGACAACATTTGGTTGCTAGAAACTTAAGTGAACGACTATTTCAATCACTGCAATATGTCATCAAAGCAGTCAATAAAATCCGTAGCAGCTCTTTTAATGATAGATTATTTCATCAGCTTTGTGTTACTAATGACGAAGATTTCAACCGTTCGTTGCTTCATACTGAAGTTCGTTGGCTATCAAGAGGCAATTGTCTGATTCGATTTTACAACCTGTTTGACTCTATGATAGAGTTCTTGGAAACTAAAGATACAGAACTGCGCAACAAGCTCATAACATCAAAGAATGATATAGCTTACATGACAGACCTGTATAAAATGTTCAACGACATGAACCTCCAACTGCAAGGCGATGAACTAAATTTAATTAAAACAAAAAATGTCGTTGCTGCTTTCGCAGCCAAACTGCTTCTGCATAAAAAGAATATGGGCAGACGTGAGTTTCACAATTTTCCGAATTTATGAGTATACTGCAGAAACGACGACTTGTTTGCCTACTGCCAACATTTGGAAAACCTCCACATTGACTTCACCGAACGATACCAGGACATTTTAAACTTGGAAATACCAGACTGGGTGCTGGATCCGTTTTCAAATGTCAACACAGCAATGTCACCTCAGCTGGAAGAAGAACTTATAGAATTGACAACAAACGAAGAAATAAAAATCAAGTTCAAAAATGGATATCAAGAATTTTGGCTACAAAAACCGATCCCGCAATTGTACCCTGAATTGTGGTCAATTGTTCAACGATTTTTGATAGCATTCCCATCGTCATATTTGTGTGAACGTGGATTTAGTGCTGTGGCAACGCTGCTTACTAAAAAGAGAAATCGTTTGCGTGTTACCGAACGTGGCGACTTTTTTTTTTTTTTTTTTTTTTCAGGATGGGAAATCATCAAATGACTTCTCCCGCTCTGGGCGGAGCGGGAGGGCGTGTCAGACTTTTACTGACTAAAACCCACCCGTGTTCCATCAGTTGCCCATTTGCCAGGGTCACGGTATCTCCTTCGAACAATCACGCGACCCCGGCAGGCATCGGTCCTAGTAGACCCCTACACTGCTGCTGACATCTCTTTGAGGCGCGCGTGCAACACTGCGCGCCGTCGACCCGAGCTTGGTCCTTACCGGGCGGCGAGCTACCCATTGCTCGCCACCCGCAAGCTCGCGCCTACGGTGGCCGGGAGTCCGCTATTGACTCCCGACGCCCGGGGCGTCTCCTCCTGCGGCGGCTAGGGACGTGAGGGCGCAGAGACTGCCACTCCCTCACGCGCCCCGCCTCCTCCTTCGCGAGCATTACTGCTTCGCAGAAGGAGGTGACGGCTTCCCATTCCCTCTCGCTCCGTACCATGGCTCGCACCAGGGCCGGACGCGAGAGGTCGCCGCCGCCGATCGCCTCTACGAGGACGCGGCGGTGCTCCGCCCAGGCAGGGCACACCTCCACCGTATGCTCCACCGTGTCCTCCAGACGATCCTCGCAATGGAAACACCCGGACGTATCCTCCCGCTTTATCCTGAACAGGAACCCACCGAAGCACCCATGCCCGGTGAGAACCTGCGTCAGGCGGAAGGTGAGGACGCCGTGACGCCTCTCTATCCACTCCTCAAAGAGGGGACTTACCGCCGCAATTGTGGCGTGCCCAGAACGTGGCGACTTGCGGCTGTTTTTGAGTAAATTGGAACCTAATATCAACAAACTTATTGAACAGCATCAGATTCAACCTTCACATTAGTTTTTATATAAGAATTGATTATGTTTGTTTTATTTTCAATAAAAGATACTCTGTCCGAATACTATAAATTTGCGTTTCAATAATCAGTTATAAGTACTTAGCGGTTTTTAAGTATGTTTAAAAAGGGGGGGGCGTTAAAAAATAATTTATTCTTAAAGTGGGCAGTAGACAAAAAAAGGTTGGGAACCCCTGCTTTAAAGGTATGAAATATGGGATAAAATTTTATATGAAGGATCGTCAATTTTTCAATAGGAAATCCCATCTGGCGCATGGCTTCTATATTCTAAAAAATTTGTTCAGTAGCCACTGCGTGAAAGAGTAAAAAACATCCATACATCCTCACAAACTTTCATATTTATAACACTAATATTACAAATAAAAAAAAGTTTGAATGTTTGTGAACTTTGTGAGGATGTATGGATGTTTTTTATTCTTTCACACAGTAACTACTGAACGGATTTGGATGAAACTTGGCACACAGATAGTTTATAACCTGGATTAATTTATATGACTCTTTATCCCGGTAGTACTTTCCCTTGGGATAAAATCTGGCCTCCACGCTGCAAAACGCTAGTAATAAATATATACACAGCCTGAATCACTGGGTCAAGAAACAAGAAATTTTACACAAGAGTTCCATAGCACCGAAGGTGAGCATTAAGGAAGTTTTAAAAATAACCTCCCCTAAAGGGGTTAATACCAGAATAAATTTTGTATGGAAAATCATATGATAACTATTACGGACGGGCGAACAATTTGTTTTCAATATGTGAACAACAGTTACTGACCGGCTCCTAAGCGCCTCCACCAGTTCTTGGGCAGTGGCGGGTGGCTGCGAGCCCGTCGTCAGAGGCCGCAAGTGTTCCGGCGCAGACATCTGAGGCGGCGGCAACGCTACCGAGAAGGGATTCACTTCTATTGCGGCTTCTCCTGTACGAAATATTTACAATGTGTTTATTTGTAGCCGATACAAGATGAACTTCTTCTCTATTTCGTAATGAACTATGGTTTTCTGAAAGATTGATCAATCAAGGTAATAATTGTGGTGGGCTAGTAAAATCTAATAAACTGATAATTTATTCAAACTGGCTGTGAATTCAAGAAACACGGATGAAACCTAAAATGAGTTAATTAAAATTTATTTATTGTTTGTCTAAGGTGGAAAGTCAGTTCTCAAGTCACGGAAAATCCTAAATTCATTTGTTATATTTTAAAATCCTGACTAAATTAGAATCTTAATTGGGAGTCCAAAAACTCGGGCGCCTGTCTGGCGAACGGCGCGTAGTGATTAGTTGGTTTGTCCTTCTTATATGCAGGCAACGGGACAACAAATAGAGGTATTTTTTTCATTGACATAGTATATCAGTAGGTAGAATTATGTAGGGTGCTTTTTATCCCCATAAATGGATTGGCAATCAAAAGCTAGCCAGCTATAGTATTTTTTGTGAAACGGTCAATCAGCACACGCCACTCGCTGACCTAACTCCCATTTAAGAAGATAGTTTAGTGTGAGACAGTACATTTGTCGTGTGGGTTCTTGAATAGAATACAATGTCATCAGACCAGTCAGATCCAGGAGTACGGGTCGTGCCTTCTGCAGTTGTTGTTCCACCCACTCGTCTGCCTCGCTGTCCAGCTCTTCTTCCGAAGCTGCTGCTGTGCCACCTAGGATGTTAGAAGTTGATAAGTTGGTATGCTTGATATACTATTTCAACATATCACTCTTGAATATAAAAGGGTCACAAATCAAAAAACATAAATTGTGTAGGACGGCCAAAGAAAAATTCAGAACACGATTTTTTAAAGATAATTTATGTGTTTTGATTTGTGGCCCTTTTGTATCCAATGAGCGATTATTATTAGTCATTAATATCTCTGCTGGACAAAGGCTTCCCTACTCTCTCTCCACCTCTCTTCCTCATACATCTATCTATACTTATAATAAATCTATCTATACAATATGGAAACCACATATATGCAATAAATTAAACCACATACTTGTTATCGCCTTTTCTGACGATACAAAACTAGATTTCTAATTTTGATCAAATTTGAACACTCTGTAGAATTGGATCACTAGGTCAATGATTCAATGAACTTGAATCCTTGAACATTCAAAAGCGACGTTGCCATACAGTGCAAACTACCACGACGCTGTTACGTATTCTACTTACCTATTTGCCTAAAATGTAAAATCGGTACACCTACCGACAAGCTGGAATTTAAAAAAAAAATTGTTTATTTCAATTACAAAAGAATAAAATATTAAAATGTAATACATTTTATTTCAACTTCGCCCGACTCCCCGCGTGATATCCGCCGCCGCCGCACAGTGGGGCCAAATGGGTTTTTTTGTTTCAAAAAGGGCTGGAGGTCACTGTTTTAAACCAGTTACAACGATTTTTTTTAAACACTTAGAAATCAATTCCAAAGAGAATGTCGGAGCCTGATTGAAGAAAAAAAATTACCCTATGAATGACATAACCTTAAATGCTCAATTTTTTTTTTCTCATTTTTGGTGTAGAAAGCTTCCAATAACGTCGAAAGTTACTGACAACCGTAGGAAAATAGTTGTAAGAATTACGAGCCATATTTCAGGGGCCATAGTTTCTGAGATTTTACATGAGAAAAAATATTTGAGCATTTAAGGTTACTTATGTCATTAATAAGGTATTTTTTTTTTAATCGGGCTCCGACATTCTCTTTGGAAATCATTTCTGGGTGTTTAAAAAAAAATCGTTGTAATTGGTTTAAAATTGTGACCTCTAGCCCTTTTTGAAATAAAACAACTCATTTGGCCCCACTGTGCGCCGTTGCTCTACGCAAATACATTCGTTTCTTGAAATGTATGGAATTTAATACTATGATGGTTCGGCCTACTCCCTCTCACAGACAGGAAACCTATGCAGTCAATGTGTGCAGGGAACATTAGGCTGATTATTAAATTTAATGTTTATGTTGTATTTTTTTCGATACATGAATACTTGAAATTACTGTTATAAAATACTGGCATTCAGCTGCATCCGGTTAGACTGGAAGCTGATTAGTACTTGGAAATTATGAATTTCCTTTTGACCTGCCACAGGCGAAATTTTGTTTTGCAATTTACACAAACATTCATCACTGGCACGCGCTAACATGTCCTGCGGGTGTACGTAGGCAGCGGTGTCTTTGGCGGTATCTTGCAACAGACGGCTCGAGACATGCGGCGCGCCGCCGCGGCGCCGCGGCGTTTTCAAAGGCGGCTGTCGGCGACGAAATCTAAGCATCTAGGCGCAAGTAGTATCGGAGTGCACCCTGACAATGATTTTGTAAGTTAGAAAGCATTTTTAAATTAGTAAAGGTCTCAAAAGTTTGTAAAAATGTCAAAATTTAGACCCCCTCTGGGTAAGTGGGTGCAAGTAGCGCAGAGAGCGCCTTGATAATAAAATGTAAATATAAGGAATAATTTTGTAGCTAGTAAGGAATTTAATAATTTTGAAAAGTCTTGTTTATAAGTTTATGTATTCGATTCTAATTAGTTTTAGTTTATAGATTTCATGCTTAGTTTTCTTATTAGAATCTAATTAACTTCAATTTTAGTGAATCTTGTAAGGAAATGTACAAAATTTCGAAAGGATGTTCTATAATTACGTAACTTGAAAATGAGGTTTTTTGTTTATGGTCCGATTGTTGCTATTTTTGTTGTTAACGATAGAATTAGATGTAAAACCACTTTTAACGTTTAAATTATCAAAATCGGACCACAGGATTCAGAGATATTATAGATTAAAGATAGTGGCAATTGTCCTAAGTCAAACTTTGTAAGTTTTTGTTCTAGAAAGTTTTTATTGTGACTATGTACATGCAATATTGTGTTTTTATATAAGAAGGGACCACATAACAAATGTAAAAATATATAAAATGTAAGGGTTATGTGATAATTAATTAAAAATAAAGGGGTTCAAAGACTTCGGCTTGATGAAAACTAACAGTGAAATGGGCTTGAAAATCACTGTCGTCTATAAGGTAATGGGAAGCGGCCCCGTCGACTATAAAATACGCACGATCGGCCGGGCCCATTTAGTCGCAGCTCAGCCGTTGAAGAGGCACAACGAAGAACAAGCCGGAGTCCATGGACCAAAAATACTAGAAGAAAAGTGTTTTATTTCGTCCGTTTCTCTCAGAATTCAGCCTCACGTTCAGTCTCCCGAGGTCTTGGTCGACCGTATTGTTATTACGCATTCAGGGGTGCGTGGTGACGTGTTTTACCAGCGCAATAGGTAAGTAGGGAAGCACGTCAAAAACGTGGGAGAAGTCCCAGGGCGAGTAAGGGTGCTGACTACATCCCATTCGTCCACTACAATTGGTCCTTCGAGCGCCGGATTCCCTGCAGGAAGAAACCAGAAGAGTTCAGAAGATTAGAAGTTCAGAAGTCCGAAAAATTCAGAAGACTGAAACATGCCGGTTACCAGGTCGCAGAAGGATGCCCCCTCACGTCCGCCGTCCCGTCCTTCCGCTAAGGACGCGACAGAAGAGGCAACAGAATCAGAAGGGGTCACGTCGGCGTCATCGGGAACCGCAACTACATCGGGCACGAACACCTCTTCGGGTACGACGGCTACGGAAGAGACCACGACAACGGAGACAACGGTGGAGACTGCGACCACAGCGGCGACCGAGAAGAACGGTCAGAAGAAAGAAGCCGCACAGAAGGAAACGACCAAGAAGGCCCCAGAAGATGCCGCGGAAAAGGCTGTTCCTGGTTCTACCAAGACGCTAAAGCCGAAAGGGGTCGGTCGTCGCGCCAGGTCCACGAAGACCACGAGTACCACGGCCAGAAGACGCGAGCTGGAAGCCAGAGAATAGTTAGCGCGCCTGGAACTGAAGCAAGCACAGGCTGCGGCGAAACTAGCCCGTGTCAGATTGGAACTGGCACAGTGTGAAGATGACGACTCCGTGGATGAAGACCTGGAAGACAGAACAGCACAGGTGCAGAACTGGATCCAGACATCTATAATGGAAGACGACAACAGGGAACGACCGGAGCCACGAGATCAACCTCCAGCAGAAGAGCCTCAGAAGGTGAAGCCAGAAGAGCACTCTCCAACGAAAGGAACTACGATTGAAATTCAAACGTTGGCGACGGCGTTGAAAGAAGCCTTCACTATACGGGAACAAGCAACGCAGCCGAAGTATATCCACGAGTTACCCTACTTCGACGGCAGCAGCAGTGAGTGGTTGGCGTTCAAGGTTGTCTACGAGGATACAGCACCGATGTTCAACGACGTCCAGAATATGGCTCGCTTAAGAAGAGCACTTAAGGGCAACGCAAGAGAAGCTATCAAGAGTCTGCTGTACTCCGAAGCCTCTCCGCTGGAAGTGATGCAAGCCCTGAGAAGAAGATATGGAAGGCCTGACGCGCTGGTGTTAGCAGAATTGGACAAAGTCAAGGCGTTGTCGAAGATCTCAGAAAATCCAAGGAACATATGTGTCTTCGCAAGCCAGATCAACAACAGCGTAGCAGCGATAAAAGGGTTGAAGAAACCGCAGTACCTGCATTCACCTGAAATAGTGAAACAAATAATAGAGAAGATGCCAACGGTCCTCAAGTTCAGATGGTATGACTTCACGGCAGCAGCAGAAGAAAGTGAATTCTCCGACTTAACCCTGGTATCCAACTTCCTGAACAAAGAAGCAGACAAATGTGGAGCCTTCGCGACCTCAGAAGAAAAGAGTGGGATCAAGAGGACTCATCGACAAGCGGCGCATCCTACGAAGGAGAAGGACTTCAAAGGAAAGGATGCTAAGAAGACTTGCCCCATGTGTGAAAGTGAGCACTTCCTAGTTGAATGTCAGAAGTTCCAGAAGGCGTCGGTTCAAGATCGGTGGGCAATAGTTAAGAAGAGCCACGTCTGTTTCAAGTGCCTTCAAGGGAAACACCGGAAGGAGAGCTGCAGGAAACCACCATGCAAGGAATGCAAAAGGTGGCACCATCATCTGTTGCACGTCGACTCAGAAGACAGGACCTCGGGAGACAAAAAGGAGACACATCAAGAAGAAACAAGTGTCACGGCGTCAGTGAATGCAGTAAACAACGCAAGAGCATACCTGAAGATAGTTGTAGTGGAAGTTTTCGGGTCAAAAGGATCTAAGAAGATACTAGCCCTCATGGATGAGGGGTCAACAGTGTCACTCTTGGATGAGAAGGTGGCAGAAGAAGTCGGCGCTCAAGGAAACAGAGAAGAACTGGTCATCGAGACAGTAGGAGGCAGGCTGATAAAGAAAAAGGATTCTCAGACCCTTGACCTCACGGTGAAGGGAGTTCACCAAGGAACCAAGAAGACAATCAGAAGAGTCCGAACTATCAACGAGCTGAAGCTTGCACCACAGTTCTTAGACAGAAAAAGGATTGAAGAATGTCGACACTTAAAGAAGATCGCCGACTCGCTGTACTACGAAGGGGAACCACCGCAGCTACTCATAGGTCAAGATAACTGGGAGCTGATTGTGACTCAAGAAGTAAGAAGAGGGAAACCAGGACAACCAGTCGCTTCAAGAACAGGACTTGGTTGGGTGCTACATGGATCGGACAGCGGGAGTACAAGACCAGTGCAATTCCTGAACACGTGTCTTCATGTCAGCACACCTGAAGAAGAGATGCATCAAGCCATCAAGGACCATTTCGCGATCGAAGCGCTTGGGGTGCTACCGAGAAGACCTACTACGGACTCAGAAGGTAGAGCACTTGCCATCCTAGAGAAGACCTGCAGAAGACTTGAAGATGGTCGATTTGAAGCTGGACTCCTGTGGAAGAACGAAGAAGAGCAGATGCCAGAGAGCTACACGTCTGCTAAGAATCGATTGATCAACATCGAGAAGAAGATAGACAGGGATCTCCAGCTGAAGGCAGAATACAACAAGCAGATCCAGCATCTAATCGACAGCAAGTATGCAGAGGAAGCACCTATAGGACAAGAAGACTCCAAGAAGAAATGGTACCTCCCTCACTTCTCCGTGGTTCATCCCCTTAAGAAGAAGATAAGGATCGTCTTCGACGCAGCAGCCAAATCCAGGGGAAGAAGCCTCAACGATGCTCTACTGCCAGGACCAGACCTACTGCAGTCACTCTTTGGAGTACTGCTCAGGTTTCGACAAGGGCCCTTAGCAGTGGCAGCCGACATAAAGGAAATGTTCCTGCAAGTTCGTATCAGACCAGAAGATAGAGACAGCCTGCGTTTCCTGTGGCGAGGGGATCGGCGCGACATAGTACCGAAGGAGTATAGGATGACATCAGTCATCTTCGGCGCGACCTCATCTCCCAGCACAGCGATCTACGTCAAGAACCGAAACGCAGCGGACTTCAAGGAACAATACCCAGAAGCTGCAAGAGCGATCGAGCTGAACCACTATATGGATGACTACCTACACAGCTTTCATTCAGAAGAAGACTTCAGAAGAGTGACGGCGCAGGTGGACTACATACATCGGAAGGCAGGCTTCGAACTTAGAGGATGGGCATCAAACCAACGTGAGCTGCTGCAAGACGTAAAAAAGGACACAGCAGAGAACACCGAAGTGGACCTTGGCGAGAAAGAAGAGAAGACACTAGGACTGCGCTGGTTCACAGAAAGGGACTCCATCGGCTTCAGGGCGAACCTTCGAAACACACCGGAGGAGATAGCTACAGGGCTCCAGGTGCCTACGAAGAGAGAAGTCACCAGCGCCGTAATGTCAACCTTCGACCCACTGGGATTAGCATCACCGGTTCTCGTCCAAGGCAAGAAGCTGCTTCAGAACATATGGCGAAGCGGCGTCGGCTGGGATGAAGAAATAGAAGACAAGGAATACGAAGCGTGGAGAACCTACTTAGAGAAGATGAAGCTGCTTCAAGACCTTCAGATTCCAAGATGTCTAGCGCCACATGGCACCGAGGGGGAGCTGCACACCTTCACAGACGCAAGCGAAATGGCGTACGCAGCAACAGTTTACTGGAGGACACAAGGTCGGGACGGGACTTACCACATCAGCTTAGTGGCGGCAAAAGTACGTGTCACACCACTGAAACCAGTGTCGATCCCGAGACTCGAGCTGCAGGCGGCCCTTCTTGGAAGCAGACTAGCACATTCGGTGGAAGAAGAAATGGACCTGAAGGTGGTAAAGAAGACCTTCTGGACAGACTCCAGCATCGTACTCTCTTGGATCAAGACGGACCCGAGAACCTTCAAGACGTTCGTAGCTCATCGCTTAGCAGAGATAGAAGATCTCACGAAACCACAGGACTGGAGATGGGTACCGACAGCACATAACCCTGCTGACGATGCGACGCGCGACGTACCGGAACACTTCGACTGCTGTCACCGCTGGTACGTTGGACCTGACTTCCTAAGGAAAGAGGAAGCCCACTGGCCGGCACCTAGAACATTCAAGAAGGAAGCCACCGGTGAAGAGAAGACAGCAGACGTCGTAGCAGCAGCAGCAAGCACCACTTATCCATCACCAGATCCTGAGAGGTTCTCGTCCTGGAAGAGACTGTGGCGAGCTACAGCAAGAGTGTTACAATTCATACAACTCTGCAGAACAAAGGAGAGGGTCAACGTCAGCCGAGAAGATCCCGCCTGGAAAGCGACGAAAGGAAAACGAACTAAAGGTGTCGAGAAACGACATCAATCTTCAAGAGTGCCAGACAGGAAATATATACCGCTGAACGCCGAACTACTAGAGCAAGCTGAAATCATACTACTGAAAGGCAGTCAAGAGAGAAACTTCAAAGAAGACATCAAGTGTCTGCAGCAAGGAAAACCATTAGAAGGAAGCAGCAAATTGAAAAAGCTCGACGTAGTGCTGGAAGACGGTCTCCTGCGGCTGAAAGAATCGACGCGATACGGGGAGTAACAAGAGAATACAAGAGACCCATCGTGCTCGACAGTAAGGACAAGACCACGAGACTTATACTGGAAGATTTCCACTGCCGATTCAACCATGGTAATCACGCAACAGTAATAAACGAAGTGAGACAGCGTTTCTGGGTGCTGGGAATAAGATCAGCAATCAGAACAGTGCAACATCAGTGTCAATGGTGCAAAGTGAGAAGAGCTAAACCGCAAGAATTACCGACGGGCAACCTACCTTCAGAAAGGCTGATGCACAGTACACATCCCTTCACGTGCACTGGCATTGACTACTTCGGCCCGATGACAATCACCGTAGGAAGACGCCATGAGAAGAGATGGGGAGCTCTATTTACGTGCTTAACAACTAGAGCCGTACACATGGAACTCACCCCTTCACTCTCCACCGACAGCATGATAATGGCCTTACGGAGATTCGCAGCAAGAAGAGGAATGCCGAAGATTGTCTACACCGACAACGGGACTAACTTCGTCGGCGCGAACAAAGAACTACAAGAAGCACAAGACACCATGAAACAAGAAGATCTCATCTCAGAAGCAGAGAAGATCGGCGTGCAGTGGAAGTTCATCCCTCCTGGTGCCCCGAATATGGGCGGTGCATGGGAGCGTCTAGTGCGATCGATCAAAACCGCGCTGGACACCACCCTGAAAGAAAAACACCCGCGAGAGGAGATACTCCACACCCTCCTCTTAGAGGCCGAGCACATCGTTAACTCTCGACCTCTCACTCACCTCTCCGAGAATCCTGAAGAAGAAGCGCTAACGCCTAATCATTTCTTAATTGGGCGGTCATGTGGCGCACCAAGAGTCGGCAACTTCGAAGACAGCGAGCTGGTGGGCAGACCCACCTGGAAGGCCACGCAGCGGCTTGCCGACCACTTTTGGCAACGCTGGCTGCGGGAATACCTACCTACCCTGCTGCCCAGGAAGATCAAGGGAAGAACCAACCCCACCGATCTACGAGTCGGAGACGTCGTGCTCATCGTCGACCACAGCCTGCCGAGATGTACCTGGCCACGCGGCAGAATCCAGCAGGTGTATCCGGGACCAGACGGGCGAGTCAGGATCGTCGACGTCGAGACCAGAGGAGGAGTTCTACGAAGACCCAGTTCGAGAGTGGTGTTGTTGGTGCCGGGAGTATCGCCGAGCCTGGAGGATGGTGCGACGCACGAGGGGGAGAATGTCGGCGACGAAATCTAAGCATCTAGGCGCAAGTAGTATCGGAGTGCACCCTGACAATGATTTTGTAAGTTAGAAAGCATTTTTAAATTAGTAAAGGTCTCAAAAGTTTGTAAAAATGTCAAAATTTAGACCCCCTCTGGGTAAGTGGGTGCAAGTAGCGCAGAGAGCGCCTTGATAATAAAATGTAAATATAAGGAATAATTTTGTAGCTAGTAAGGAATTTAATCATTTTGAAAAGTCTTGTTTATAAGTTTATGTATTCGATTCTAATTAGTTTTAGTTTATAGATTTCATGCTTAGTTTTCTTATTAGAATCTAATTAACTTCAATTTGAGTGAATCTGGTAAGGAAATGTACAAAATTTCGAAAGGATGTTCTATAATTACGTAACTTGAAAATGAGGTATTTTGTTTATGGTCCGATTGTTGCTATTTTTGTTGTTAACGATAGAATTAGATGTAAAACCACTTTTAACGTTTAAATTATCAAAATCGGACCACAGGATTCAGAGATATTATAGATTAAAGATAGTGGCAATTGTCCTAAGTCAAACTTTGTAAGTTTTTGTTCTAGAAAGTTTTTATTGTGACTATGTACATGCAATATTGTGTTTTTATATAAGAAGGGACCACATAACAAATGTAAAAATATATAAAATGTAAGGGTTATGTGATAATTAATTAAAAATAAAGGGGTTCAAAGACTTCGGCTTGATGAAAACTAACAGTGAAATGGGCTTGAAAATCACTGTCGTCTATAAGGTAATGGGAAGCGGCCCCGTCGACTATAAAATACGCACGATCGGCCGGGCCCATTTAGTCGCAGCTCAGCCGTTGAAGAGGCACAACGAAGAACAAGCCGGAGTCCATGGACCAAAAATACTAGAAGAAAAGTGTTTTATTTCGTCCGTTTCTCTCAGAATTCAGCCTCACGTTCAGTCTCCCGAGGTCTTGGTCGACCGTATTGTTATTACGCATTCAGGGGTGCGTGGTGACGTGTTTTACCAGCGCAATAGGTAAGTAGGGAAGCACGTCAAAAACGTGGGAGAAGTCCCAGGGCGAGTAAGGGTGCTGACTACATCCCATTCGTCCACTACAGCGGCGGTTATTGTAAACGAATTTTGCGGGTAAGGTAAGGACACCTGTTATTGACTATGTTCCGTCCCGTTTAAATTGGTTACTCTATGCGCCTACGTTTCTAAACTTACGTAACGAATTGACAACTGTCACTTGTCAGTTTTGACTTTGTCACTTGACACTTTGATTTTACTTGTTGAACAAGGGAGCTTCGTCACCGTGTTGATTTTCGCGACCAGTTGTAAATTAATCCCTTTAAATCGATCCGTTTGTGACAATTAGTCGTGATCCAATTGCTTTGATTGTAAATAACCCCAAGTTGAAGAAATATAACGGGTTGAGTTTGGATATATCTTTTGTTTGAAATAGTTTGATGTGTTAGTGATTGGAACCGCATGTTGGAGAAAATCTCTGGCGGATTGCAGCGGCTTGTGTGTCCTGGAAAACCCATTTACAACGTCACTACACAATACAATATACACTCACTTACATACATAAATCCAGGTAGGCCCTGGGGACTCACCTCATGGTTGAAGGAAACTGCTTCTGGAAGCAGTTTCCTTCAACCATGAGGTATACCATAAGCTCCGCGCACGGCGGACAAGTTCGCTACGCCACTCTTGACCCGGGGCCCACCATACCTTCCACTGCGCTATTAAATCCTATGGTGAGGCCTGGCCTGGCGGCGAACAGACTATTAGGAAATAATTATCGATAAACAAAAAAAAAACTTTTTAGCTTTAAATACTTAGGGCGTAGTGTTTTTATTAGAATTATCGTGGTCTTGTGATAATTCTAAAAACACTATGCCCTAAGTATGTATAGCTATACAGCTTCTTTGTTCTAGTGTGTTGTGTAAGTTCTTGTTAAATATTCAGTAGGTTTAGAGATAAAATTAATGAAGTAGAAGTAAACAATAACAATTTTATAAGTTACGTAGAAGCAACCTATTAAATAAAATCGTACCTACTTACACGTTTGCTAGTCAGGAAATCACTCACAAAACGGTAGTTCTTAAGTCCAGTCGTACAAAATTACTAAAACTTTTTTAATACTTAATCCAATCAATAATTTGTTAATCGTTAAAAATATTAAAACAATCGAATAACACAAAAATGCTTGTATTTTAATGCCTTGTTTTGGTAGTAGGTAAGTAAGTGTAAAAAAGTATCGACAAACGATAATTGCGCCGTTAAAACCCTAAATTATGACTTTTATTATTTTCGCCATTTTTGAGAAGTCTCGCTTTGTCAGTTCACCGCTATCTTCCCGGGATGGTGTATCGTAACTTTCGCAGAGATTTCAAAGCGCGCATTGCTTCAAGTGATTTTGGCAAATTAAACTAATACTCGTAAATAGGTACTTTTTTTAAGGTGAAATTGACACTTATTTGCTACTTGACTTTGTGTGTGTATAGTGTTTTTAAGTTTATTTTTATTTATTTTTTACGGTGAAATTGACACTACTTGACTTGTGTCTGTGTACCCGTGTGTTTTTTTTTTAAGGAAATGCCAAGACCACATAATTTTTACAGTGCTGCAGAGTATACAGACATGGTTTTATTGTATGGCGAATGCCGCCAAAGTTCAGCCTAACTCTACTTACGTACTTATGGTGAGAGATACGGCGCAACTCGTGTCTGCCCTACTAATGTCCGGACAATCCTGGGGCTGTCCAAAGGATTAGAGAAAATTAACACATAGTGCCGAACACTCATGAAGGAGTTGCTCCGCGTCACGTTCCATCCTCTTTTGAACAACGAGTCTTAGACCTTTTCGATCGGAACCCAACTTGCAGCCTTAGACAAGCTGGGCGTGTGTTTAGAGTGAGCCATAGAACAATAAATCAAGTGCTGAAAAGGAACAAAATACGTCCTTATAAATATGCAAAGCTTCAGGCGCTGCTGCCCCGTGATAAGCCGATTATAGTTTTATTGCCGCTGGGTACTTGAAAAAATCTCTTAACACCAAATTTTTTTATCAGATGAAAGCACGTTTACTCGGAACGGCATGTGGAATCGACAAACCATGCGTCACTGGAGCCATACGAATCCCCATTTATTTAGAGAATCAGCTCATCCGTACCGTTTTTCCGTTAATGTTTGGGCAGGCATTCACGGAGATCAAATATTCGGTACTGTTTTTATCAACGGAAACCTGAATACACAGAAGTTTCTAGATCTTCTTAACGGCCCGATAGCACAATATTTGGAAAGATTGCCTGTGGTAACTTTCAGGCGGGTATGGTTCCAGTTAGACGGAGCTCCTCCACACTCCGTACTCGTCGCGAGAGAGCGGCTTAACACCATGTTCGGCGAACAATGGATTGGGCGCTATGGCCCCCACAGGTGGCCAGCTCGGTCGCCCGACCTCACTCCTCTAGACTTTCTTTTTATGGGGCTTTATTAAAAGTGAAGTTTACTCGCGGGTCTCCGAAACCGAAGATGAACTGCGCAATCGTATTGTCGCTGCCTTTGACAAATTAAAATGGCTCTGGATCCTGAACGAAATTTGTTGAGCAGGCTTCGGGACAACATTGTGCGGCGATGTAACTTGTGCATTCAGAAACGTGGTGGACATTTTGAAAATTTGAAAATTTAAGTTTACTTTTTTACTAATGTGCAATAGTTAATTTAGTTAGTTCAGTTCAGTTATCGCGAAATAAAAACGTGGCGGTAAAAATGAACTAAGTGAATTTTGATTTCATCGAACATTGACAAACGATCAAACGCCAGCGCCGACAATAAAGCCGCCATTTGATGTCACCCGCGTGCGCAGTTGCCACTCTTCCTGAGATCAAGGTACGTTTTCTAAACAGAGTGTTTAGTTTTATAGAATTTATTTTGATATTTATTTTGTTTGAAAATTTCACTTTTTTAATTTACGGTGTTTTATTTAATATTTAATTTTGTTATACTTCTGTGGACTAGTATTACTTGTGGTTTCGTTTATTGCATATATGTGGTTTCCATACTGTATACTTATAATAAACTGTAGAGAGGTCAATTCTGTACATTGAATATACATTCAAAATTAATATTGGACGATGAATGGTGATCGATACGGATGCCAAAAATGCAATCAGTAAATTTTTTGTCTATCTGTCTGTATATGCACGCATGGGTCAAAAACTACTGAAGGGATTTTAACCAAACTTGAACCGATTGTAGTCCATACTCGTGGGCAGGTTATAGGCTATATAACATAACGCTAAGACACATATGAGCTGAGCAGTGACGATAAATTTGAAGCAAGTCGGATGAAAATGCGCTTTCGAGCTCTTATCCTCGCATAAGTTGATCATACACCAAACGTATGAATTACAAAGATGATGGTCTTCAAAAGATCTACAAAAAAGTCCTCAATAGTATATATCTATCCTACTAAATTCGGAACACAGTTTATAACCTGGATTAACACAGGGTACTTTTTATCCAGGTAGTATGTTCCCGCGGCATATTTTCCGACCTCCACGCGGGCGAAGCCGCTGGCAAAAGCTAGTACATAAATAAAGACACGCCTTTTTCCCATACGGGTAGGCAGAAACTACGAAGCGCCACCTGCTACGATTCTTATTTACTCCTTATAAGGTAGATGCATTGAGTTAGCCGTCGAAATTTAAATTTTCTCCAATTTTTATGAATTATTTATACTTGGATTCTCAAAAAAGGCAGTATAAAAATCACCTTTAGATCATCTTTTTAATTCTGATAAGAGCGTGATTGAAATGTACTCACGTTTAGGCTTATCACTGGGCAAGTCCAGTCCCCTGACAAGAATCCGGCCTTCCTCTTCATCGTCGCCGGATCCGTCATCCCGCACTAACCGAGAACCTGGTGTGGACTCGGACTTCACGGGAATGTAATCGGCGCCGGCGGCGGCTCCACCCAACTCGCGAGCCTATAATGAGTGGAACTGCTGGATTATGGGGTAACGGCAGTGTTGGGGACAAGACCAAATGGGGTAACGGGATTTAAAAATGGAATAATTTTTTGTAACAATTTTATTTAATTAATACTGAACAGTAAAATAAAGGGTTGAGAGTGTTTGAGAACCATTTTGTGTTTCAAAACCTAGTTGTTAACAGGTTTAAAAGGTGGGACAAACAAATTGGTTTGAATATCATAACAAGAGAATTAATGGTAGATTTTGTTTTAGAAATTTTTTTAAATGTCACTTTAGCCAAATATTTGAAATGTCTTGTCACCAGCACCGCAAATTGAAAAAAAATTAGTACATAATACAGTTCTATATTTCCTGTGAAATTTGCTGGGACAAACTTTTAAATGTCTGTCAGTCTACCATACAAATTCACAGATAAACCAACCTGATATGATTTGTAGCATAAATATTTTGTGGTGTAGCCTTACATCAGGCAGAAGACTGACAATGTAATTTCCCCACAGAAGCATACAGAGAAGATTATCAAATTATAAAGACACTACTACTTCTCCCATATAAAATGCAGCAAATATTATTTTGAACTATGCATGACATATTTATTCCTCAAGCATATTACTGCATAGCAATGAAATGCGTCAGCGTGTTCGAATACCGTAAAAATACTAAGTATATACTTTTTTTGTGGTTAATTATTTCAGAATAATGATAACAAAGTATTTTTTAAGTAATTCTGGTACCAACCCTGCTTATTTCTTTAGTGCATAAATAAAATAAGTGCGACTCAGATCATAATGAATGTGGCAGAATTAAGAACTAACATTCATTTAATTGGTTTTCGACATCTCCTTTTCTTCCATTTTTCTTACCAACTACGTCGTTATTTCATAGAATCAAGTTTCTCTAACTGAACAGACAGCTGTGTTGCTGGGGAGTTTGTTGCACCGTCTTCTTCCCAGCCTTCTTCTTGAATAAATGACTTTTCATTTTGTATCAGAACACCCGATACATTAACAAAGATGTCGGAATATAGCCTGCAATTTCCTAAAAAATCAGAAACCAACCCATCCTCAATGTGGAACAGCAGTCTGCAGCCAGCGCTAGTCCCTCACCTCTCATACCTGCTGTCTGGTCTTGCGTGCGGCGTGAATGAGCGCGGCGTCGGGAATGCGGCCCGGCGCGCCCAACAGAGCGGCCCTCACGGAGTCGGCGCGGTACCGGTGGAACCCCCTGTCGTCCTCATCAGCGTCATCTTCCTCGGGCGCACTCTCGTCGGAGACATCACCCGCCCCATCAGCCGCCAGCGCCTCCCGACCGGACAGAATCAGCCCCTCTAATGTCACCTTCTTCTTTGTCTTGGGTTTGTCGTTGTTGAGCTCAGTGAGGTCGTCCTGGATTTAGAGTTGGTTTACAGTATTTTTGTTGTATTTATGGCTAAAACTTATTTTCCACTACCCAACTAATATAGGGCCAGCCATGTGAGTTTATTGGTGATTTAAAGAAGTCATGCAGTATTTGCACTGTTGTGTCCATGGCTTGTTAGAAAAGTAGTTGCTAGTGGCTATGGCCGCCCACGTCTAGCTGAGTGGAAAATAGGTCTAAGAGCAATACAGTGTAATAAAGACCATACAGGCCACAGGTTTTGTTGTTTTATAACAAGGGCAATCTTTTCAGTTAATTAGTTAGGTGTCCTTTGCCATTTTTAATCATTAGGTATCTTTGTCAGAAATTATCCATTTATTGTATGTTGATATCACAATTTTTTTTCGATTGTAGTTTATACTATTTCTCAGTACGGTTATACATTTTTTTTTTAAATATAAAAATAGTCAAATAAGTGAACTGAGTTATACTCAATGAAAATCGAAACGATGATTCAATTAATGGAAAAATGAAGAATTTTTTCAAATATTAAAATGCAGTTTCAGATAAGATGGGCCTATACCTAACTCCAGTTACAAGCACAAGGACACACTTGTGCACAATTATGAGCACAAGGACATATTATAAAAGTGCATTGAACACTAAATAACCATGTCCAAAATAGATTTAATGTGGCTTTTCCACTAATGTCCACCTTACCTCAATAATGATAGTGTCATATTTGTTATTATCACCATCAGTTCTCACATCACGTTTCTGCTTCTCTTTCTCACGCTTCTTTGCTAATCTCTTACTTTGAGAAGACTTCTTGACTTTGAACACTTCCACTTCTTCTTCTGAAAGCCAAAATTTTTAGTATGCATCAAAGTTTATGATGGTATTATTTTCTAGATGCATTTGTTGCTGTTGCTTTTGCTCCCACTAACATGCTACGAAAACTATGGCTGCTGGATTCAAGTAACCAGTTCATTGTCTGAATAAGGTCTAAATAATTAGGTCACAGGGTGGTCTGAAGGGCAGAGTATTGTGTTAAAATATGGCAAATACTCTCTCTCTCTCTCTTTCTAGAATAAATTCAGAGATCATAGAATATTGCCCGTAATCTAAAGTGATGCCCATTGCACATTTTATTCAGCCTATTTTTAAATATCCTTATTCGAAAAGGTTAGCTTCTTCATTGGATCAAAGACGCATATCTAAGAATCAATGCTCCAAGGCTGGTCTACTAAATCAAAACACAAAATGCTGTGGAAATAGAAAACACCAGTGAACAACTTCATAACGAGAAAACGAGAAAAGCTGAGGCAATTACGATCAGCCTTGAGAATCTCTACGCCTCGTTACCTTCGTCGGCGAAACTCAACAGAGCAGTTTTCTTGGAAGTCTTGGGTTCCTTTTCTTTTCGCTCCTTTTCTTGGCTGATGACTGGCGGCGGAGGAGCTTCGGGCTCACCCCCATCCTCGTCATCATCAGCACAAAACACCCGACGTTGAATCTTCTTCGGCTTTCGAAACAACGACATCTTGTACGCACAACACTTACACAAATTCTGATAAAATAGAATTATTAAAAATAATCGTAATTGTATTGGTTTTTTGGTTAGAGGTTCAACATTAGCATTTTGTAACAGAAAACGTCATTTTTGTTTTTTTTTCTGTTGATTTTAGTGTTGGCCTCAAAACAAGCACTGTCAATTTTCATTATCATGTATTTTAGTCGACTATTAAAAATAAATTTAAATATATGACAACGACAAGCGAAGATCCGCAATATTTGAAGACCAAGGCCTTTAACCAGTGCGTCCCGCCCGGTCCACAAAAAGGTCACTCAGCGCTCTATGGAGCGGGCTATTCTCGAAGTTTCTTTAAAGGATAAAATCAGAAATGAAGTTGGAGAAGGAGACCGCGTATCGGCAAGCGTAGAGTGGGACGCCCCCCAGCTAGATGGACCAACGACCTCAAAAAGGTGACTGGGACAGACTAGGTGTGGAAGGCGGAGGACAGAGTGTAGTGGCGCAGCATGGGACTGGGAGAAGCCTATGTCCAGCCGTGGACTGCGATAGGCTAAGTTAAAAAGATCTGTAATTGTAATTATGAATAATAACTATAAAAAACTTAACTCATCTTAATTTTTAATCATAACAAATATCTGTTTATTAAGGTAATCTAAAATAATACTATATAGCTTGGCAAAAAAGAGTCTGTCGTGGTAACCATTGGAACTAAAATATATTTTTAGTGGCAGCACTGCTTTGTTTATCATCAACAAGTAGCTAATCTGTCATTGTGTTATGTTCCCAGTTGTATTTTACTTATTTCTAATTAACTCTCAATTATTAATGCTTTTGTACATATAAAAAAATGAATAAAACTATAAGGAGTAGTGGTGTGATATACCAAGTTTTCTTAAGAAATTTGGCGGAATCTGAAGCGGAACAAATTTTGTCTCCGATTGACAATGTTTTCGAAAGAACTGCCGACACAACAGGTATTTATCCAAGAAATTTATCTTTTAGTCAATGCCAGTCATTGCTTTTCCTTTCTAATAGTAAGTTTTATCGGTATTATAAGTTTCAAGCATTTTTATTGTTTTATTTCACAGAAATCTAAATAATAAGGCAATAGAAATGCTATCTCCCGTCCTTTAATACCGTATCGCGTGTCGCCGCCGGGTCACAGCTACCATCACATACACATACAATAAATACACAATTACTCACACACGTATTTTTTGCATTGAAGCAAATAAAAATAAACTTTAAATTATGTCATTACGTAATATTTTTTAAAAACTCAAAATCTGAGGAGGCGTGGCCACTTGGACCAATAATAAACGTGTGCGAAAAGTAAAGAATGATATTGCGCGGTCACTCTCACTTAGGAATAGTGCAGTGCAACGCTCGTATCGATAACTTTCTGTTGAGCGTCGTTGATCCCGCAGGAGTACCGCATCGCAGCAATTGATACCTAATTAATCCAGAGTGTCTCATTAATTTTAGAAAATTTTA
Organism: Aporophyla lueneburgensis; assembly: GCA_932294355.1. Taxonomy (NCBI): domain Eukaryota; kingdom Metazoa; phylum Arthropoda; class Insecta; order Lepidoptera; family Noctuidae; genus Aporophyla; species Aporophyla lueneburgensis. The sequence goes on along the minus strand of OW028737.1, from coordinate 29,094,426 downwards.
TTATGTGACATGGGAATACAATAAAACGTTAAGGGTGAGAATAAAGGTTTTTAAAAAATAAAATAATTGTAAGTAACAAATGCATACTTAGAAGCAATGGCTTTTTTTTTCTTGAAAAGTATTGCTAGCTTTGAAATATTTGTTTTTATAGCTATCATAACATAATATAAATCTGTAGTTAATAATAAACGTAAGTAATAAAATTGGAATCACGATCATCTGCCTAGCCTTTTCCCAACTATGTTGGGGTTGGCTTCTAGTCTAAAAATAATTAACCTAACGACAAACGGGGTGAATAGGAATGCAGGGGTGAATTCGGACAAAACTTTAAAAAGAATTTTAACGTTAAAATAAGATAGTTTGTTGCCAGCAAGTCAATTAAATCGTAAATTATGATTCATTAAAAGCATTACAGACTACAGTCCTTTTTGGCAACAAACAGATTCATCCCAACATTCCTATTCACCCAAATTGACTGTACTTCAATAAATTTTCTAAATGATGGGGAAAACTGAATAAAAATCTTTCAAGTATTTTAATAATACTAATAAACAGATAATCACTGATAAACGATTTTATTATCAATTATTATATAGAAAAAAGAAAACATATAGTAGATAACTAAATAAATATTTAACGAAAAATTACATTTCATTCCTATGTCGGTAAAACTAAGTAAGCTAAACATAATAAAATTATCGATACAAAATAGTAGTGGTACGTCACTAATTCGCGCTCAACTCTTGCAGCGTGTTCCTGGAAATTTACGTACGGGGCGATATTGTATATTGCGCATGACTATAATTCCATTGCTGCTTTTAATAGTTGTATTGTAAACATGAAAATGCTAATGCATCAATGATTATTGAAATGAGATACAAATTTCATTTTCTACGACAATCGTAATTATTCGTAATACTGGTGGTGAATAATTTCATTTTAGTAATTTTCATTAAAAATCAACATTATTAAACAAAATACTACTTACTTATGAAATGTTATCCCTTTATTTACAAAGTTACACTTCGTGGACGAATTTCCACAGCTGGATATGCTGCAAAAAACCATGTTTACGTGTCTACGTCCGAAACAACACTGATGAGTCTGATGACCGAAAAATACGCTCCTCGCGCGATTGTGGTGTACGTGTCACATTTGCGGCGACAAGGTCACGCACCTTTACGACTTCTAGTGCCTTATTATTTAGATTTCTGTGTTTTATTTAATAATAGATTATTGAGGTTATGTTTTCTTGTTTAACAAATCGCGTGTACGTTGACTCTTGATGTTTGATACTTAAAATTGAAAAATATACCTACATGGAATTAATATGATTGTCCTTATATTTTTTTCAAGGTAAATCTCACAGTACAATTTTATTTAAGAAATTGTTAATAAAGGTGAAAAAAATTAAGTAAGGATTTTTTTTACACCTGGAGAAACACCAAAACAGTTGGTGGAAGAAAGAATTAGACGATTTCGATCTGTGTGCAATTAGACAAAAGTTCAATACTATAAAGAAACAGGCAAGTATTTTTTTTTTTTTTTTTGATGAATTTCCGAGATCTCGTGTTTGTGGATTAAGACAACAAGTATCTTATCACTTTTATTCCTAGTATACAGGGTGGCCATACCTGCTAAGCAGGCGCCCTCATTTTTTCCAGACTCTTTTTTGCCAAGCTGTACATATTTTGTCAATTTCGGCAATTCACTATTAGTCGATTTTTGTTTTGCTATTAGGCGATTTGAGTGGATACTAATGTCACTGCGAAGTGCGAACTTATTTCCCAGAACGTTCCATCTCTATCTCTATCATATTTTGTCCCGCACTGAGTAAAGTGCGTTTTGGTTTTGGTGAGTTATAAAATAATTTCATCTTAATTTATTTGATCAATCATATGTTATATCTTCACGATGTCAAGTACTTTAACGAGTGATAATATATTCGTTTTAACACTGTGGCTATTTTACGGGAAATTGCGATATAAATGAAGCATCGTAACACTTGTGTGATTTTCGTTTGCAGTCCTTAAATTTCTACGAAGTCCCTATACCACACGCCACGATGGGTAGGGAGGACAAGGCTACTTGGAAGACCAATTACTTCACCAAGATCATTGTAAGTAAACAAAAATAAATTGATGTAACGTGTATAACCTTAAATGCTACATATATCGTATAGATAGCTATATAGGTAACCTTCCCAAACCCATTGAAACTCGTTCAATATACGCTGGCTTACCTTTAGTAACTCAGCCCACGATTTGGAAGTCCATATTTTTTTCACAGGAAGATCATATTATTAGAAGGGGTCTTTGACCCCGCCATCCTCTTCGTGGTTATTTTTTTTAAACCACACAGAAGTAGGAGCCCAGCAAAGCGAGGCTCCGTCGACTTTCCTATAAAAAAAACTATGCGCGCCCCTACTCCCAGATGGAAATCCCATAATGGAAATTTTAACCCCTATTCGTCAATCCCACACTTTCTGGCCTTTAAATCGATGTCGGTACACGAAAATTCGAAAGTGAGGTTAGAATCTAAAAAAAATATTTCTCCAAAAGGGGGGGTTGCGCAACTTTTCCTTTACAGGGGGGGTTCTACACCGGCCCTGCATCCGGGAAGCATGGCCCTACGACGCACCGTTTTCGAGTTATGGCCAGTTTACATTTTTTTATTTTTATAAAACGATATTGTTTTCGGGAAACGGTGCGTCGTAGGGCCATGCTTCTCAGACCCTAAATGGTTTCTATGAACAAGCTTAATCACTAAACTATAAAATTCAGATTAAGGGCATTCATAAAATCATATTATAAAATTATCTTGCAACTGTTAAAAGATTTCTTTCAAATAGTTTCTAACCACAAGCGAGTGCCTCAATTGTATTCACAAACTATTCTCTTTTTACAGCAACTCTTAGACGAGTTCCCAAAATGTTTCATTGTGGGTGCAGACAATGTGGGCTCGACCCAAATGCAGCAGATCCGTATCGCGCTGCGTGGTCACAGCATCATCCTTATGGGAAAGAACACCATGATGCGCAAAGCCATCAAAGACCATATGGACACCAACCCAGCTCTTGAGAAACTGTTGCCGCACATCAAGGGAAACGTTGGCTTCGTGTTCACCCGCGGAGACCTCGTTGATGTCCGTGACAAGCTTCTGGAGAACAAAGTGCGTGCCCCGGCTCGTCCTGGTGCTATTGCCCCTCTGTCCGTCGTCATCCCTGCCCACAACACCGGTCTGGGTCCGGAGAAGACCTCGTTCTTCCAGGCTCTCTCCATCCCTACCAAGATTTCCAAGGGTAAGCACATTTATATATTACTCAACTTTCAAGAAATACTTTCAGTATCACTGAAAATTGCTATGACCTTTATACTGTCTGTCCTAATACCATGGAACGTAATATTAGTTCTCTGGCTTCGCTTTCAGACAACAATAAAGTCTTCAAATTTATCCTAGTGTGATGGTTCAATAAGAGAATATTGCACTGGCATTTTGAAGAAACAATCACTTTAATTCATTTATCAACTGCACTATATACGTTGCTCAAGAAAGTTACAAAACTAAATTTACAACTTTTCCTTATCCATACCTAAAGATCTTAAAGAAAATGGTTCTTTAAGATCTTTAGGTATGGATTTTTTTTGAAAATAGCTTATAGTATGATTAAATTAATGCTACTTAGCTCATCAATTTCACATACAATAGCCACAATTTTATGTTATGCAAGTGCTAAATTCAACTATCTATCCTTACAGGTACCATTGAAATCATCAATGATGTGCACATCTTGAAGCCCGGCGACAAGGTTGGTGCTTCTGAGGCAACCCTCCTTAACATGCTGAACATCTCTCCCTTCTCGTACGGTCTTGTCGTCAAACAGGTTAGTAACCACAATCTTTTTATTCCATTTTATTTTTTGCTGTCCCTTTTGAGGCTGTGAAAATGAGGTATTTGGTGAGATATTCATGTCTCCATACCTAATTTTGGCACCTTACTGCAAATACAGTAAAAGTCTGTTTTCCATTGCACAATAATACATTGTTTTCCCCCTTCTCCAATGTTTAAAGAAACCAAAGTGTTGAGTACAGTCTGCATGTACCTGTGCATTCTGATAATTAACCTTTGGTAAACTATTTGCTGTTGATCTTAGGACTATTTGATTTGTTCACTTAGTTCAAAGTTTACAGCAGACACTTACCGAATTTGATAGTACTGTCAAGAGATGCTATTCAGGATTTATTTAAGAAATTATATCAATTCATTTTCCATTAGGTCTATGATTCCGGCACCATCTTCGCGCCAGCCATCCTGGACATCAAACCCGAGGACCTTCGTGAGAAGTTCTTGGCTGGTGTTGCCAATGTTGCAGCGCTGTCCTTGGCCATCGGCTACCCCACTGTGGCCTCCGCGCCCCACTCCATCGCCAATGGTTTCAAGAACTTGCTCGCCATCGCCGCCGTCACCGAGGTTGAGTTCAAGGAGGCCACCACCATCAAGGAGTTCATCAAGGTAACAAAAATACTGCTGACGTTAGAACATGCTACCGGGACAATGTACCCTTATGTTTCTTCTTATCAGCTACTAGCTTCTGCCCGCGACTTCGTCCGCGTCAAATTTTTGCTCCCCTGACCCTTCCCGTCGCATCGATTTGCCTGCTAGTTTTCGTCCATTTTTCGTTGCTGCTCGCTCCTTTTGAGTTATAGTGAGTCAACCTTAAAAGATAGACATTTGCTCTCGCGGACTTTTTTTTAGAACTTTTTAAAAGGAACAATTCCGTCGTACATGATTTTTGCGTTACTTTAACCGTTTACGCAGCGCACGCAACGGAAACTCTCAAAAGGAATAAATTTTCCTCGTTTTTGCAACATTTTTCATTACTGCTCCGCTCCTCTTAGTTGTAGCGTGATGTTATATAGCCTATAGCCTCCCTCGATAAATAGGCTACCCAACACAAAAAGATTTTTTCAATTTGGACCAGTAGTTCCTGAGATTAGCGCGTTCAATCAAACAAACAAACAAACTCTTCAGCTTTATAATATTAGTATAGATGTGCCAGTGGGAACGAGCAGGCAGACAATTTTCTTTAAATTATTGTCTTTATTAGTACTGTACAATATTTACACATGCGTTTAGTAAAAAGCTGTTAAGTGTCATTACAAACAGACAGATTTATTTGGTTTGATGTTACCTTTTAAAGTTTCATACCAATTCTCTCTGATTGATGGTATACATTGCTGTAATGTCTGTCCTAATACCATGGAACGTAATATTAGTTCTCTGGCTTCGCTTTCAGACAACATTAAAGTCTTCAAATTTATCCTAGTGTGATGGTTCAATAAGAGAATATTGCACTGGCATTTTGAAGAAACAACTCCTTTTCCAATATGCTCATAGAACTCAAAATCACTATCTCCAAAATCTTAACGAAGTTTCTTTGAATTTCAGGACCCCAGCAAGTTCGCCGCTATTGCTGCCCCAGCTGCCGCTGCCGCCGCCCCGGCTGCTGCTGCCGCTGAAGAAAAGAAGGAGGAGAAGGAAGACTCGGAAGGGAGCGACGACGACATGGGCTTTGGTCTCTTCGACTAAGCCCGCGTGTGAGGCCGAGACAACCCGTACGAGACCGATAGGCGTGTAGGACCTGTTCGGGACGTCGATGCCTCTCCGTCGAGCCCGTGGCTGCAACCACGCATGGGGACGGTCAACGCCGCCGGGTTTGGACACCCATATGGCGGCCGACATGTCTCACATTTTGTGCTTGTAATAAAAGCCACCTGAAATATTTCTGAGTTTCATTCTACTCCCCTGAGATGTTGAGGTGAGGTCTGGTAGATAAAAACAAAACGAATGCACATTAAGTACTTTATTCAAATACCTACTATTACATTAATTAAATAACAATTTATATAAATCAATAAAAAATAAGTAGTTATAAGTACATCACATGTAACATCTACAATCATAGATTACTCGTGATAAAATACTGAACCGACGACAGCCTTGCCTTGAGCAACACTAGACATATCTGATTCTTCACCTCACAGCACAATTTTCAAATTCGATCCTTTTACAATATTAGTACCTAACCACGTCAACTTGAAACTCGACATTTCATCATCATCATCATTTCAGCAGAATGACGTCCACTGCTGGACATAGGCCTCCCCCAATTTGGGAGGGGAACTTGAAACTCGACATTTATATTTTATGAAATTATGAACGATCGAATATCACGTCTGTCTACCAGTAGGGATCGGTAGGGGTCTGTGTTGTTACCTACATAAAATATTTTATGCATTATCTAAACTAATATTATAAATGCAAAAGTCACTCTGTCTGTCTGTCTCGCTTTCCTGCTAAAACTACTGAACCGATTTAAATGAAATTAGATACACAGATATTTTAGAGCCTGAGAAAGGACAAAGGCTACTTTTTATCCCGGTACTATGTTCCCGCGGGATAATTTCCGACCTCCACGCGGGCGAAGCCGCTGGCAAAAGCTAGTATATTATAAAGCTAAAGAGTTTGTTTGATTGAACGCGCTGATCTGAGGAACTACTGGTCCGAATTGAAAAATTATTTTTGTGTTGGGTAGCCTATTTATCGAGGAAGGCTAACATCACGCTACAACTAAGAGGAGCGGAGCAGTAATGAAAAATGTTGCAAAAACGGGGAAAATTTATTCCTTTTGAGAGTTTCCGTTGCGTGCGCTGCATAAACGGTTAAAGTAACGCAAAAATCATGTATGACGGAATTGTTCCTTTTAAAAAGTTCTAAAAAAAAGTCCGCGAGAGCATATGTCTATCTTTTAAGGTTGACTCACTATAACTCAAAAGGAGCGAGCAGCAACGAAAAATGGACGAAATCTAGCAGGCAAATCGATGCGACGGGAAGGGTCAGGGGAGCAAAAATTTGACGCGGACGAAGTCGCGGGCAGAAGCTAGTGCATTATATAAGGGATCATACGCACTATGCGGCTAGCCGTGCGACTGCCCGCAAGCACAATTATGTACGTAATATTAATTTCTATGCGCACTGCGATGCGGCTAACCGCTGACCGACTGAAAAATATTACAGAATGCTTGCTTTCATCTCCTGTTTGCAAATAAGGAAGCACCCAGTACTTCTTAGTTTTCTCTTCTTTACGTAACGTGTAAATGTAGTAAATAGCAGCAAATTCTTCCGCGTCCATCTTTGAAATGGCTCGATTTGACCGCAAATCGCAACGGTTCTTCAACCGCACGTTGCGGTTGAAGAACCGCATCCTGCGGTCAGCCGCATTGCGGCTACCCGCATAGTGCGTATGAACTCTAAGGGAGCGTGCCTAAGGTAAAAAAAATTAGTAAAGATGCAAATTGAGCTAGTAATTGGCCAGGCGTGATGTAAAAAGAAATTAAATTGTCCGGCTGTTGCTCATAATATAGAAACGAGTGAACCGCGTTAGTGCGACGCCCAAAGGTCCATAAGGCTCCCAGGGTATGCTTTCGCCGCGCTACTCCCGAGCACAGATTGTTTACTATAGCCGCTCATCGTAGGTACCGAAGTGTGGCGCGTCGTATAATGGTAGTCATTTTTTTTAATGATATCGCAGGTCAACCTATGAGGTTGTCGGCTGCTTAACTGGACTTGCTATGGTAGTCAGATCTGCCTTTAGCTTTAATATAATCTACGTGTCGTCAACCAATGCCAGCTGCGAAGCCATCCTAACATTATATTATTTTTCTATTTCAGTTATTTCATGAGTATGTACATACGACAACATTTTGGACACTGAAATTAAAATATACTAAAACATGTGGCACATGTTCATTACATACTTTATTAATTAGTAATTATCATTATTAATCTCGGTTTACAGTATAAGTGTACATAACATTGAAATTTATTTTATTTTAATATGATTATAACAAGGTAAACACTTTTTTTAAAGTCGATCTAACACCGATTGATACGTAACAGATTCCCTTTATTATTATTTGATTATGAGATTTGTATTATATACTTTGTTTCGATATTCTGTACGGATCCTCAGATTTAAACGAATCTTAACAACTTCTTAATAAAATCGCACAGCTAAAGATGACAACAATCTTAGGATTGTTTAAAAACTATGGGTCGGTGCTGAGCAGACGAAGCTGCTGTAAAATAAAGTTGAAAATGAATAAACTTATTCGCATACATCTATTTCCTTTGAAACCTTTCGCGGAATTGAATTTATTATCAATAGGTAAGATTAAAAATTACACTGCGTTTCATCAGGTCTGCGCCTTTTATCTATTTTATTCACAGCTGCAGCTATAACATCTCCATAGTTTTGTAGCCGTCTTCGAAGCGATGATAAAGTTCGGACCCATAGTATAATTTTGCGACGAGATCCAAAGCCTCCAGTATAGATTAGGCCGGCCGCCCCATTACCCCCGTAGGTAAACATACAGAATTCAGAGGATGGAGAGCGGCTTTCTATTAGTTCATTATCTAAGTGAAATTGATGGCACTACAGTTGCCCCTACAAAAGTATGTCTTAAAGTAAATATCCTTACATAGTAGCTATCAAAAGATAAGCTCCAAACATTTCTCGACCTATCATATCACTTGTTTCTCAACTTAAATACAATATTATAAATTACTCGTAAAATATACAGTTCGTCAATATAGACGAGAACGCAACATTTTTCTATCTTACAAAGATAAATTTCTTTTAAAAGTAACTGTGACAGGCAGTGGCATGGCTACCATCAGGAATTTTAATTTTGATAACACAAAAATTCGTCGAAATTAGTCGCCAAATATCGGACTAATTAGCGACAAATTATTTATGTTATCAAAAATCAAATAGTTGTTGGCCATGCCAGTGTCAGTCACACTAAAAGTAAGTATTATTATATTATTGAGATCATGGAAATTATTTCGCCAGTAACGACTCCATTCTAAAGTGCTTCTACATGCATCGTGAACTTAAATTCTCCATCAGGGTCGACACAACGCAGTATATGAGCTGTCCGACCACGAATTAGGCGTATTCTTGGATTAATCATAAATACTATGCCATCCATAAAACAGTTTTTCCTGTTCGTTGATATTTCGTTTACATCCTTCATCAATTCTATGGCGTACCAACACAATATACCCGTGGGGTGTCCATCTTTAATTATTTCCACATCCACTACATCCAATCCTGCAGGGTTTTCAGTTGTACCCAATTCTAAGGGTTCTGATAACGGCGTATACTCCAAATGGCTGAAATCTATGCAGAAGTTCTGAGAGACCTCATAGGGATTCAAGTGTTTTGAAATCCTATAATTGCTGACATTCTCATCAAACAATCTGTTATTAATGTCCAGCCAGTTGCTTTTGACTATCTGGCCCATAATCTTGATATTAGCAGGCAGAAAAAGGCCTCCTTGAATGAGATGGTTTTGGTTTAGGTTTTCAGTTATCGCTTTTAAGCACAAGTCGATTTCACCGCAAAGTTCAAAAATGTTACAGAAAATAGCATGATACATTTCATCTCCAAAGTTACGACCACCCTGTGACCACTCATCTTCAGTCATAATAGTCACTTTTGATAAATCTATATTGTTTGCACTGAAAACTTTTTTGAAGAAACGTTTGTCGCTGTCAGTTTTAGCACAGCATGTTAGTAATTTTGCACCCCTTTTCAAAAGGTGCAAGCCAAACATGGGAAATGGACATAAATCAATTATACTTATTTGAGACATTTCTGCTAGCTGCCCCAGATACACACAAGCCATGCCAATGCATCCATGGATTATATTCAAATACTCAGTGTCATTTAGGAATCGGAGAGTTTCTGGTGAAATTCTAGTGATGGCATCGTCTTTGTACATAGTCAATTTGCCGCCGTTCAGAGAGAAATACATGGGAATTATGTCATTCTTTTCAACCTGTATAGGAACCTTGTCAAAGAAGATAGCCTGTTGCCATGCATTGGCTCTCTGATCAGATCTTGGGTCAGTAGTTATAGTAATATTGTCTGTCAAATACAGATTGAAAAAGCCAATAATAGTGTTAATTTCACCACTTTCTAGAGCTACTGCTTCAACTGTATAATGGTCCTTCTCAATTAGATTCTTTAGCTCTAGGCAACTGTTGAAATCAACTTGTATGAGGGACTGTGGCTCTGTCATGTATTTTATATCATCACCATAGAGGTGAACATCTTCACAATCATATGTCTCATCACAGGTCAAAACATGCACATTTAGAGTTGGAATCTTTAAAAATGATTTAATAGATGAACACAGCTGATACCTTTTATTCAGGAAATCACATTTGGCACCAATGATAAAGAACTCTGCCTTGTTGGGAATCACTCTACCAACATCACTTAATATGTTCTCCCATGCATGAATTAAGGATTGGAGGACATGTTCCCCAAATAGTCCTGCATCAAACATCTCTGTTAGGAGCAGAGAACGCTTACCACCAATTTCCTTAAGCTCAATATCTGTTGACAATTTGTTGATAAGATCAAAGTGTTCAACCCTATTTTCCTGGGCAATCGCTAGGGCCAATTCATACATTACTTTAGAGCCATCACAAGCAGTTATTATCCTGGGTGCACATTCATTAGCATACAATGATAACAATCCAGTGCCTGTCCCAAGGTCCAACACAGTATCTCTACGACGGATGATAGTGTCACAGATTGCCGTGCGATATGCCTCATTGCGGATTTTATCATTTAACATTCTGAAGTGCCAGCGTTCAACAAGGAAGTTTTTGAGGGAGTTTAAGTTTTTCTCACCAATAACATAGGTATAATCCAATTTCATTGCTTCCTCAAAGTGGTACCATGCTTTTTCATAAAATCCACATTTAAAGAGAAAGTTTCCCATGTCATTTAAAAGATAGATACTGTTGGGTAGTGCCATGAGAGCACGTGTGTAGTTTACATACACATCTCCCATTTTATTAGCCGAAGTAAGAACATTATTGAATCTACGCATCAAGATACGAAATTCAGATTCATATAAGGGTTGCATTGCCCTACTTTTTTCAAAAGCCATGATATAATAATCGAAGGCTTTACTGTAGCTCCCATTTGTCGACATCTGTCTAGCAACAGTAATATATTCATGGGCTAGTTCATCCATTCTAATAAATGATATCCTCTCTTAGGATTGTACTGGGTAAAACTCAATTTCAACTTACGGTCGGTTGCTGAGTGTAAAGCACGTATTGCGTTGCCGTCTCTTATTGTAGTGATATCCCTTTTGTATAATGTTCTGCTCACCCGATTTATGTTTATTTTTTTTACTGGATTTACACTGATTTATCTAAACAAACAAACAAACACAAAATGCGGTTTGCAACCAGTGACAGACAAGAATACAACACATTACATTGTCAAATCTATGGGCTGAAAAATTTGTTATCGCTAGCTCTTGCACACTTCACGTTTTGCCGTTTGCTAGAAAGAGACATGCGAATTTGTTTTGGGAAATGAAAACACCAGAAAAAAAAAGTATCGTCTATGATAATTATCCAATCAATCACAGACTACAGCTACAGATACAGAATATACAGATACCACAGCCTATGCCATGTACAGCTTGGCAAAAAAGAGTCTGGAAAAAATGAGGGCGCCTACTTAGCAGGTATGGCCACCCTGTATACTAGGACTAAAAGTGATAAGATACTTGTTGTTTTAATCCACAAACACGAGATCCCGGAAATTCTCATCAGTCAAGATTTCAAGACTTGATAGGCACACTGTCTTTTACTTTCATTGTATTTAGTAGATTGCGCATTATTTCGCTGGAATAACTTTTTATCTAAGAGTGCCATCATAATAACATAATGCAAACTTATTCAGTTCAAAAAATTAATTAAATTACACTCAGGGATTGCCGATTGAACCCGATACACAAGACATAATGTTCAACAATCGCATTTGCGGCCACCATCTAGGGTATTCACAACCATTCGATGGTTGGTATGCCTGTATCAAATTTGACATGAATGATACTGAACGAATCCTGTTAATGCTGACAATTTATAGTCGACAAAAGGCGACTTACAGCTGCTTACTGTCGGAAACTAATCGGAAGTCGGAGAGTACCTATAGCATGTCGCATTCGAAAGGTACGGGCAATATCGAATAAACTTGAACAGTTGACTAATGAAGGCGTCAGGTATGTCTATGCGGGGTACATAACATTATCACTATTCACATGACAATGAAAATGAAATAACACGCTAAAGTTTAGATTTTGTTTAAAAAGAAAAACGTGACGTAACATCATTCTTCTATTCCTTTTCGGTGCTATGATAGATTTTTTCCATTAACACTGATGTGTCAGTTTTACATTTCTTATTTATGAAAATAGTGTAAAAATCTTTCTTACACGTTTACGGCTCCCATTACAACCCGTCTCCTCAAACTATAGGTATAAGTATTACGTAGAATAGGCACCTGAAAAATAATAAATATAAATTATACTTTTTTACTGTGGTATGCGATAATAGCATTAACAAAAAAAAAAAAAACTTGGCTGTTTCGTTATAGTGTTGAACTTTTTATCTAATTGCACACAGATCAAAATCGTCTAATTCTTTCTTCCGCCAACTGTTTTGGTGTTCCTCCAGGTGTAGAAAAAATCCTTAATTTTTTTCTCCTTCATTAACAATTTTTCTAATTGTACTGTGAGATTTACCTTGAAAAAAATATAAAGACAATCATATTAATTCCATGTAGGTACATTTTTCAATTTCAAGTATCAAACATCAAGAATTAACGTCCACGCGATTTGTCAAACTAGAAAACATAACCTCAATAATCTATTACTAAATAAAACAATAAAATGGCTTGAAACTTATAATACCGATAAAACTTAGTATTAGAAAGGAAAAACAATGACTGCCATTGAATAAAAGATAAATTTCTTGGATAAATACCTGTCGTGTCGGCAGTTCTTTCGTAAACATTGTCAATCGGAGACAAAATTTGTTCCGCTTCAGATTTCGCCAAATTTCTTACGAAAACTTAGTATATCACAGCTCACACCACTACTCCTTATTGTTTTATTCATTTTTTATATGTTCAAAAGCATTAATAATTAATAGTTAATTAGAAATAAGTAAAATACAACTGGGAACATAACACAATGACAGATTAGCTACTTGTTGATGATATTTTTTTTTTTTTTAATATTTTATTCATGACCATAGATACAAGTCTTTCAGTTGTATACATAGATGGGTTTTAACACTATGAATGTAACATTACAATGGTTATTAGATACCTACTTATAATAATGTTAATAAGGCACTTTTTTAACAATAATATTTTTTCAATCTGTTTTTACAAATTACATCAATATTTTTCATTACTTTCTTTATACTACCAACTTGCCCCCCTTTCGGGTTGGGTGGGTACATCTCAGTGATATCATGGTTAAACCTTGATGGTTTTCATACAAATTTAAATTACAAATACACTTCTAATTACAAATTAAATTAAATTTTTTCTACCGTATTACAAATATATTTAGACAACACACTAAAATATTTCTTATTTTTTAATAATTCCTGAACACTGCGGGGAACACTTTGTCGTTCACTTTCAATGTCATTGTCATTAAATTCACTCAATTCACTGACCAAGATCAAACGTTGAATGTTAAAACTTGAACACTGTAAGATAATGTGATCCAGATCAGCATCCTCTGCTCCACAATGACGACATTGGCTATTATTAATTATGCGAATCCTATTCAGGTGAGCTGGTGTTAGGCAATGTCCCAATCTCATGCGTGATATAATAGTTATAATTCTTCTTGTGATATATTTGAAGTTTTGGTACCAAGGTTTTATCGGTAATTCATTTTGTATTCCAGCATACCATCTGCCTTTCGTTTCCAGGGTGATGTCCCAATACTCCTTCCATAACTGTCTATTATGTTCGTTAAAAAGGCTGTAATAATCAGTGAATGGAACCTTGAGCAACTTAGATCGATCCTCATCATGGACTGAACGAGCCGCAGTGTCAGCAACTTCATTTCCACGAATGCCACTGTGTGAAGGTACCCATACTAATTCTACTCTAATACACTTGTCAAGTAGTTTTTGGATTAAAAGTCTAATATTATAAATAATATAGTTTAACTTAAAAGAAATATTTACATTATGTAGAGCAGATAAAACACTTTTAGAGTCTGTAACTATCAAAATATTATGTACATTATTTACAAGACTATTTACATGCTGCAGTGCACAATCAATTGCATAGCATTCTGCAGTGAAAATGCTACACACTCTGTTTAATTTAATGCATTTAGTGAAGTCCAACTGTGGATCATAAAAAGCGGCTTTTACATTATGATCTGTTTTAGATCCATCTGTGTATATAACATAATGTTCTGGTCTATTGTCTTTAAACTGTAAAAATTCAAAATGATTGTGCACTGTGTCTAAATGGATTGCAAAGCTGTTAATAATACCATTATAAGGAATTTTGTATATAGGCCAAATATCATTTTTAACAATATCTTTTGAATTATTATTCACATGTTCAAATATTATTGGCATTTCAGGTAGAGTTCCACCAACCAAAGAAGAAGCAGAGATGGCATTGGAAGCAATTGACTGTGAGATTTTAGGATGTATTGTTAGCTTCATAAGTAAAGGATTATCATTTGATGCCATGACTTTTAATAAAAATCTCTCAGTTAACAACAACCTTCGTAATGACAAGGGAGGTATACATGTTTCAACTTCTAATGAATTGATAGGTGTGGAGCGCATAGCACCACAAATAAGTCTCAGTCCCATATTTTGAATTACATCTAATTTTCGTAACAAGGTGCTATTGGCATTCATGTAAGCTAGACTGCTGTAATCAAAATGGCTTCTCACTATACTTTTGTACAGCATACTCATAACTTTGGGGTCAGATCCCCAAAAACATCCTGCTAAATGCCTCAATAGATTAATACCATTCAGTGCTTTGTTACTTATATGTTTAATATGTTCATCAAATTTTAATTTGTCATCAATAATTACGCCTAGAAATTTATGTTGCTTAACAGCAGGAATTTCTACATTATTGTATGAAATTTTAACATTGCTATGAATATTTACATTTTTACTGATAATTAAAACTGAACTTTTTTCTGGACTTATTTCTAATTTAAGTTTACTATGGTAATAGCTGTATAATTGAGACAAAGCCTTATTAATATTAGCCATTGCTATATCTATGTTTTGATTTATGCTGTACAAAAGCAAGTCATCGGCAAATTGCAGGATATTTACACCTGATACATCTACATATTTTAATATTTCAGAAGTATACAAGTTATAAAGCAAAGGAGACAAAGTTGCCCCTTGCATTGTGCCTTTGTTGACAGTCCTAGGTCCATGCAATTTATTATTATATTTAACAAATACAGTTCTATTGTTTAAAAAAGAATAAAGCCATTTCAGAATATGACCAGGTATACCAATATCATGAGATACTTGAATAAGTTCTTCTATATTTACATTGTCAAAAGCACCCTTTACATCTAAAAACACACAGATTGCATTAGAGTGACTTAATTTAACCTGTCTTAAATCTGATAATAAAGATACAAGGCTTTCAGAGCAACTTTTACCTTTTCTGAAGCCAAACTGTATAGAAGGAATTAAACTTTGCGATTCAATAAAATAATCTAATCTTAACTTCAACATATTTTCAAAGAGTTTACCTAAACAAGATGATAGAGAAATAGGTCTATATGAAGAAGCACTATTTGCAGGTTTATTAGGTTTTAATATTGGAATTACACACTGTGTTTTCCAAGACTCAGGTATTACGAATTCATCCCATAGTTTATTATAAATATTAAGTAATGTTTTTTGTGCATTTAAATTTAACTTTTTGATTAATATATAAGGTATGTCATCCAATCCCGGTGTAGTATCTTTCCTGCTCTTTAAAGATGTTTTCAACTCTTCTACAGTGAAATTGTTCTTAAGAAACACATTTACATCATTTTCTGTAGCATTTTCGAACAAATACTCAAGCCTATTGCCGTCTATTTCAGTAGAATCAGCTAAGTTATCTAAAAAACTTGGAACCCACTCATCATTGATGTTTTTGTTTCGATTTGTTCCAACTTTTTTAAATTTTTTAATGTATTCCCATATCCTAGAAACTGGAGTTAACCTATTAAAGCTACTACATAAATTTTGCCAAGAAGAGGAACTTTCTTCCTTCAGAATTCTTTTCTTTTTTGCATCTAGTTTTTTATACCTTATCCAGTTTTCAATATTGGGTTGAGAAAAATAATACTTTAATGCATCTTTTGATTTTTCGACAGCATCACTACATTTTGTATTCCACCATGGTACTGGTTTTTTAATAGCTGTGTTTGCACCTAATTTACGTTTTGGAATTGTTTTATACCTTAGATCATTTAATGTTTCTATAAAATGATTGTATGCATTGATAGGGGAATCATTTATTGAGTCCAAGTGAGAAAAACAAGTTTCTGATAGGCTGTAATATTCGTCCCAATCTGCCTTGCTATAAATATATTTCTCTTGATCCACAGGAGGTGATGTGTCATACATAGACGGTTGAATATTGATCTCAAGTAAGGTTGGAAGATGATAGCTACCCATGGGATCGTCATGAACATACCAGTTACATAAATGAGCTATTGAAGAGCTAACAAGGGCAAGATCTATCGCTGAAGCTTGTCTATTAGGATAAGGAACAGTTGTTGGTGATCCATCATTCAGAACACATAGGTCAAATTCATCAATTATATTATATAAGCATCTACCTCTATTATTATCACTATGACATCCAAAGGCTATGTTATGAGCGTTAAAATCACCCATAACTATACAAGGTTTGGGTATTTTATTTATTAAATCCTTTAACTTTACTGAGTCAAACCTGATACTTGGAGGGCTGTACACACAAAGTATAGCCATTGCTCCAAATTGTGTTTCTATAGTGATACATAAATTTTGAATAGATTCTGAGAAGTGTGTATTAACTACTTTGTATTTTAAACGTTGGCTCACCAAAATAGCTACTCCGTTATGAGAATTTATGGAATTTTTGTGGATTAAATTATATGTTGGAAAATGTGGAATTATAGAATTAGTTTTGAACCAAGTCTCATTAAGAAGACAGACATCTATATTTTTATCAATTAATAAATTTTGTAGTAGGCTCTTTTTACTCTGTAAACTCTGTATATTATACTGTAAAATATTTAGATAATTATCCATGTTTAAATTAAATTTGATAAAAATATTTCTTTTATTTTCTTATGTGTGAGTGGTCCATCAGAGTCACTCTTGTTTCCTAATGCAACCAACGATTTAACAATTGCGTTAATTATAATATCATTATTTGCTACTTGTTTAATATCTAAAGTCTCATTGGATTTAGTCTTATCAGTAACCTTGGGTAAAACAGGGAAAGATTTCTCATTTAATGTAGGGGGTGGTTTCACAACAGTGGCATATGATTGCTGCATAAGGAATTTGGCCTTTTTCTCCTCAATTTTTTGTTTTTTAATGGGACAGTCTCTTGAAATGGCAAGATGATTACCTGAGCAGTTGATGCATGTGATCTCTTCGACATCGCATTCTTTGTAGGAGTGACGACCAGCACAAGAAGAGCAGTTTTGCTCACCTCTGCAAGTCTTAGCAGAATGATTGAATTTAAGACACTTATAACATTGTAATAATGGTGGTATGTATGTTTTCACCTCGTATCTAAATAGTTGTATATAGGCGTATTGCGGTAAAGATGTTGAAGAAAAGGTAACAGCAACTGTATTGAGAGGCACTAATTTTCCCTCTACTTTACGCATGAATCTTCTAATTGAAATAACTTCAGAGTCGCATACTATATTTTTATATATTTCTTCATTGGAAAGTTCTTTGGGCACAAACCTCAATACACCAATCCTTTCTGTCAAATATGATGGTATAAACGCTTTAAATTTATTTCTCCAAAGGAAGTCTTCCATCTTCAGAAAATTGTTGGCCGCAGCCGCCTTTTTGAATGTTATGCCTATTTTTTGCGCATTTATTCTATGTACTCCTGATACTCCTTTAACATTATCCGATAATAAGTTGGTGAGCGTGATAGGATTTTTATTCCCTATCTTCTCCTGCTCTGTTGATTCGACGTATACTACATACTCAGAATTGGTGTTTTCTATGAACAGTCTTTTATAATTTTGTTTAGTAAATATGTGATACTTATTATTTGGAGTGCTGTTGTACTTTCTTTTTTTCTTTTTTTCTCCCTTCTCTGGCGGCTCCTCACCGCCACTGGTGACACTCATGGTTGTTCGAGGTCGAGGAAGTTATTTTAGTGGTATTTCCGTATAATTAACTAGTTATTGAGTTTTTTGCGAAATCAAAATTACCGCCTCGTTTGACTTCCCGCCAAAAAGTCTCTGTTGATGATATTTTTTTTTTTTTTTTTTTTTAATATTTTATTCATGACCATAGATACAAGTCTTTCAGTCGTATACATAGATGGGTTTTAACACTATGAATGTAACATTACAATGGTTATTAGATACCTACTTATAATAATGTTAATAAGGCACTTTTTTAACAATAATATTTTTTCAATCTGTTTTTACAAATTACATCAATATTTTTCATTACTTTCTTTATACTACCAACTTGCCCCCCTTTCGGGTTGGGTGGGTACATCTCAGTGATATCATGGTTAAACCTTGATGGTTTTCATACAAATTTAAATTACAAATACACTTCTAATTACAAATTAAATTAAATTTTTTCTACCGTATTACAAATATATTTAGACAACACACTAAAATATTTCTTATTTTTTAATAATTCCTGAACACTGCGGGGAACACTTTGTCGTTCACTTTCAATGTCATTGTCATTAAATTCACTCAATTCACTGACCAAGATCAAACGTTGAATGTTAAAACTTGAACACTGTAAGATAATGTGATCCAGATCAGCATCCTCTGCTCCACAATGACGACATTGGCTATTATTAATTATGCGAATCCTATTCAGGTGAGCTGGTGTTAGGCAATGTCCCAATCTCATGCGTGATATAATAGTTATAATTCTTCTTGTGATATATTTGAAGTTTTGGTACCAAGGTTTTATCGGTAATTCATTTTGTATTCCAGCATACCATCTGCCTTTCGTTTCCAGGGTGATGTCCCAATACTCCTTCCATAACTGTCTATTATGTTCGTTAAAAAGGCTGTAATAATCAGTGAATGGAACCTTGAGCAACTTAGATCGATCCTCATCATGGACTGAACGAGCCGCAGTGTCAGCAACTTCATTTCCACGAATGCCACTGTGTGAAGGTACCCATACTAATTCTACTCTAATACACTTGTCAAGTAGTTTTTGGATTAAAAGTCTAATATTATAAATAATATAGTTTAACTTAAAAGAAATATTTACATTATGTAGAGCAGATAAAACACTTTTAGAGTCTGTAACTATCAAAATATTATGTACATTATTTACAAGACTATTTACATGCTGCAGTGCACAATCAATTGCATAGCATTCTGCAGTGAAAATGCTACACACTCTGTTTAATTTAATGCATTTAGTGAAGTCCAACTGTGGATCATAAAAAGCGGCTTTTACATTATGATCTGTTTTAGATCCATCTGTGTATATAACATAATGTTCTGGTCTATTGTCTTTAAACTGTAAAAATTCAAAATGATTGTGCACTGTGTCTAAATGGATTGCAAAGCTGTTAATAATACCATTATAAGGAATTTTGTATATAGGCCAAATATCATTTTTAACAATATCTTTTGAATTATTATTCACATGTTCAAATATTATTGGCATTTCAGGTAGAGTTCCACCAACCAAAGAAGAAGCAGAGATGGCATTGGAAGCAATTGACTGTGAGATTTTAGGATGTATTGTTAGCTTCATAAGTAAAGGATTATCATTTGATGCCATGACTTTTAATAAAAATCTCTCAGTTAACAACAACCTTCGTAATGACAAGGGAGGTATACATGTTTCAACTTCTAATGAATTGATAGGTGTGGAGCGCATAGCACCACAAATAAGTCTCAGTCCCATATTTTGAATTACATCTAATTTTCGTAACAAGGTGCTATTGGCATTCATGTAAGCTAGACTGCTGTAATCAAAATGGCTTCTCACTATACTTTTGTACAGCATACTCATAACTTTGGGGTCAGATCCCCAAAAACATCCTGCTAAATGCCTCAATAGATTAATACCATTCAGTGCTTTGTTACTTATATGTTTAATATGTTCATCAAATTTTAATTTGTCATCAATAATTACGCCTAGAAATTTATGTTGCTTAACAGCAGGAATTTCTACATTATTGTATGAAATTTTAACATTGCTATGAATATTTACATTTTTACTGATAATTAAAACTGAACTTTTTTCTGGACTTATTTCTAATTTAAGTTTACTATGGTAATAGCTGTATAATTGAGACAAAGCCTTATTAATATTAGCCATTGCTATATCTATGTTTTGATTTATGCTGTACAAAAGCAAGTCATCGGCAAATTGCAGGATATTTACACCTGATACATCTACATATTTTAATATTTCAGAAGTATACAAGTTATAAAGCAAAGGAGACAAAGTTGCCCCTTGCATTGTGCCTTTGTTGACAGTCCTAGGTCCATGCAATTTATTATTATATTTAACAAATACAGTTCTATTGTTTAAAAAAGAATAAAGCCATTTCAGAATATGACCAGGTATACCAATATCATGAGATACTTGAATAAGTTCTTCTATATTTACATTGTCAAAAGCACCCTTTACATCTAAAAACACACAGATTGCATTAGAGTGACTTAATTTAACCTGTCTTAAATCTGATAATAAAGATACAAGGCTTTCAGAGCAACTTTTACCTTTTCTGAAGCCAAACTGTATAGAAGGAATTAAACTTTGCGATTCAATAAAATAATCTAATCTTAACTTCAACATATTTTCAAAGAGTTTACCTAAACAAGATGATAGAGAAATAGGTCTATATGAAGAAGCACTATTTGCAGGTTTATTAGGTTTTAATATTGGAATTACACACTGTGTTTTCCAAGACTCAGGTATTACGAATTCATCCCATAGTTTATTATAAATATTAAGTAATGTTTTTTGTGCATTTAAATTTAACTTTTTGATTAATATATAAGGTATGTCATCCAATCCCGGTGTAGTATCTTTCCTGCTCTTTAAAGATGTTTTCAACTCTTCTACAGTGAAATTGTTCTTAAGAAACATATTTACATCATTTTCTGTAGCATTTTCGAACAAATACTCAAGCCTATTGCCGTCTATTTCAGTAGAATCAGCTAAGTTATCTAAAAAACTTGGAACCCACTCATCATTGATGTTTTTGTTTCGATTTGTTCCAACTTTTTTAAATTTTTTAATGTATTCCCATATCCTAGAAACTGGAGTTAACCTATTAAAGCTACTACATAAATTTTGCCAAGAAGAGGAACTTTCTTCCTTCAGAATTCTTTTCTTTTTTGCATCTAGTTTTTTATACCTTATCCAGTTTTCAATATTGGGTTGAGAAAAATAATACTTTAATGCATCTTTTGATTTTTCGACAGCATCACTACATTTTGTATTCCACCATGGTACTGGTTTTTTAATAGCTGTGTTTGCACCTAATTTACGTTTTGGAATTGTTTTATACCTTAGATCATTTAATGTTTCTATAAAATGATTGTATGCATTGATAGGGGAATCATTTATTGAGTCCAAGTGAGAAAAACAAGTTTCTGATAGGCTGTAATATTCGTCCCAATCTGCCTTGCTATAAATATATTTCTCTTGATCCACAGGAGGTGATGTGTCATACATAGACGGTTGAATATTGATCTCAAGTAAGGTTGGAAGATGATAGCTACCCATGGGATCGTCATGAACATACCAGTTACATAAATGAGCTATTGAAGAGCTAACAAGGGCAAGATCTATCGCTGAAGCTTGTCTATTAGGATAAGGAACAGTTGTTGGTGATCCATCATTCAGAACACATAGGTCAAATTCATCAATTATATTATATAAGCATCTACCTCTATTATTATCACTATGACATCCAAAGGCTATGTTATGAGCGTTAAAATCACCCATAACTATACAAGGTTTGGGTATTTTATTTATTAAATCCTTTAACTTTACTGAGTCAAACCTGATACTTGGAGGGCTGTACACACAAAGTATAGCCATTGCTCCAAATTGTGTTTCTATAGTGATACATAAATTTTGAATAGATTCTGAGAAGTGTGTATTAACTACTTTGTATTTTAAACGTTGGCTCACCAAAATAGCTACTCCGTTATGAGAATTTATGGAATTTTTGTGGATTAAATTATATGTTGGAAAATGTGGAATTATAGAATTAGTTTTGAACCAAGTCTCATTAAGAAGACAGACATCTATATTTTTATCAATTAATAAATTTTGTAGTAGGCTCTTTTTACTCTGTAAACTCTGTATATTATACTGTAAAATATTTAGATAATTATCCATGTTTAAATTAAATTTGATAAAAATATTTCTTTTATTTTCTTATGTGTGAGTGGTCCATCAGAGTCACTCTTGTTTCCTAATGCAACCAACGATTTAACAATTGCGTTAATTATAATATCATTATTTGCTACTTGTTTAATATCTAAAGTCTCATTGGA
The DNA here is from genome assembly GCA_932294355.1 of Aporophyla lueneburgensis. Classification (NCBI taxonomy): domain Eukaryota; kingdom Metazoa; phylum Arthropoda; class Insecta; order Lepidoptera; family Noctuidae; genus Aporophyla; species Aporophyla lueneburgensis. The sequence goes on along the minus strand of OW028737.1, from coordinate 29,071,717 downwards.
TTTAGTCTTATCAGTAACCTTGGGTAAAACAGGGAAAGATTTCTCATTTAATGTAGGGGGTGGTTTCACAACAGTGGCATATGATTGCTGCATAAGGAATTTGGCCTTTTTCTCCTCAATTTTTTGTTTTTTAATGGGACAGTCCCTTGAAATGGCAAGATGATTACCTGAGCAGTTGATGCATGTGATCTCTTCGACATCGCATTCTTTGTAGGAGTGACGACCAGCACAAGAAGAGCAGTTTTGCTCACCTCTGCAAGTCTTAGCAGAATGATTGAATTTAAGACACTTATAACATTGTAATAATGGTGGTATGTATGTTTTCACCTCGTATCTAAATAGTTGTATATAGGCGTATTGCGGTAAAGATGTTGAAGAAAAGGTAACAGCAACTGTATTGAGAGGCACTAATTTTCCCTCTACTTTACGCATGAATCTTCTAATTGAAATAACTTCAGAGTCGCATACTATATTTTTATATATTTCTTCATTGGAAAGTTCTTTGGGCACAAACCTCAATACACCAATCCTTTCTGTCAAATATGATGGTATAAACGCTTTAAATTTATTTCTCCAAAGGAAGTCTTCCATCTTCAGAAAATTGTTGGCCGCAGCCGCCTTTTTGAATGTTATGCCTATTTTGTGCGCATTTATTCTATGTACTCCTGATACTCCTTTAACATTATCCGATAATAAGTTGGTGAGCGTGATAGGGTTTTTATTCCCTATCTTCTCCTGCTCTGTTGATTCGACGTATACTACATACTCAGAATTGGTGTTTTCTATGAACAGTCTTTTATAATTTTGTTTAGTAAATATGTGATACTTATTATTTGGAGTGCTGTTGTACTTTCTTTTTTTCTTTTTTTCTCCCTTCTCTGGCGGCTCCTCACCGCCACTGGTGACACTCATGGTTGTTCGAGGTCGAGGAAGTTATTTTAGTGGTATTTCCGTATAATTAACTAGTTATTGAGTTTTTTGCGAAATCAAAATTACCGCCTCGTTTGACTTCCCGCCAAAAAGTCTCTGTTGATGATAAACAAAGCAGTGCTGCCACCAAAAAAAATATTTTAGTTCCAATGGTTACCACTACAGACTCTTTTTTGCCAACCTATATGTACAATGTTTGTGACGCCGCACTATGGTTCGAAATCGACGCTCAGTGGACATTAAAATCGTAGGCGACAAATAAAAATTGTAACGGCTTCATTTCAGTATTATTTATAATATTTGGTAACATGACAGCTATAGACAGCACCACCTCCGAAAAAAAATATTATTTAAAAAAACATTGTTTTAAGAAAAACACAAAAGTCGTTTTTTCTCACAACTTAATAAAACTTAAAGCGTGTGGCTTACATGGGGTGTTGTCCCACATGAGGCGATTCCGAAAGGCTATAACACGCACACCCATGCGCGCCGCTTCACTCACAGCAGAGTGTTGAATTTCGAGAAATTCAGTTAAAAAATTTTACGTTGATTTAGGTGTGATCTTGAAAAATATACAAAGTAATTGATTTTAATGTGCTAATTTTATTAATTATAATGAGAAATAATGGACACGCAAATATGGAACAGTATAAAAACACTAAAAAACACTCAAGTAGAGGCCCATTTACAATATAAATATTTTTTTAAATATTCTTAAGATAATTTAATTCGTTGTTAGTAGATTATGTCAGTAGTTTGAAACAGTTTGAATTCTTAATTAACATAAAACAGAGCTATTTTTTAGTACAAAAACTTTTAACTAATACAGAAAAATACTAAGAATAGGCAATTGTATAATTGAGAAATATATAAAATCATCGCTATCAAAGAATTCAAAATCATAATCCACCATACTTGGCATTTCCAAAAATTCAATGTTTTCCTAACCCATGGGTATCCGGGAAAATTAAAGGAAGAGACTTCATTTCTTCAGTTAAATCAGTCCTACTCTTATTTGTCATTTTAGGTCGATTGCTTGACAAATATGGGTCTGAGGATACGACGAAACCATTAAAGATGCCTTGGTTTGTCGATCTGCGACAAAATTTCCGCGTACGATGTTCCTCGAGTTTTCTAAAATCTTTGTTTCGGGCCTCAGATGCCTCTTCTGATAGCTTTCCTATAAGCAAAATGTTGAAATGTTGTATTATTTCGGCTCCATGTAGCAGAAATTTGTGGATACTGGAATGCATGAAATACCAGCCATACAGTTCCACATACAGCTGCGCAGTTTCGTCGAGATAATTGGCAAACAAATCAATATTAATAGACTGTCCTGATAATACAACACGGAGAATAGTTGCAAATTTTTGGATGAGCTCCTGTGATCCAGTGATATTTGAAAAAAAATCTAGCCGTGTTGCCATCATTCGTGGTTTCAGAACCTTTATATAAAACTATTGATATGAGAACATTATTAGATAAGTTTTATAAAATTACACTAACTAAAAAACCCTTTAATATTATACAAAATAAATAAATCAACTAAGCTTGTTTTTTACGATATCCACTAGAAGTCACATTTCCTCTCGAAATTTTCGCCGTATAGTCTGTTTGCGACTTTTCAAAGCTGCTTTACTAGCTTCATCTCTGGCTTGCCATTTTTTTAAATCGAATTGGAAAGTGATATGCGGCAGGCATTCCATGGATCTGATCCATGCATGCTAGCACTAACATGATCTACTAACAACGAATTAAATTATCATAAGAAATATTTATTTATATATGCTTTATTGTACACCAGAAAATACATTTAACAATAAAAACATACAATGGGCGGCCTTATCGCTTTCTGCGATCTCTTCCAGGCAACCTTGGAATGGACAGAGACTGCGTGGACATAAAAATGGGGTTGTCACTGGTGCAAAATACAATTTACTTTAACAAATATATATAATAATCATATATATCCTATATAATAGATACTTATATACATACATAAGTACTATATATATATATATATATATATGAAGATAAAAGACAAGTACAGATAATCACAGCTACGTGAACAAGATCACAACAACAAGTAATGCTCCTTCACGAGTTTCAAAATACTGCTAAATCTATTTTTATTGTAAACGAGTCTCAGTCTCTCACTCTGAGTGTTTTTTTTTTTGTATTTTTATACTGTATATTCCATTATTTCTCATTATATTTAATAAAATTAGCACACTAAAGTCAATCACTTTGTATATTTTCAGGATCACACCTAAACCAACGCAAAAAATTCTAACTGGATTTCTCGAAATTCAACACTCTGCTATGAGTGAAGCGGCGCGCATGGGTATGCGTGTTATAGCATTTTGGAATCACCTCATGTGGGACAGCACTCCAAGTAAGCAGCAGGCTTTAAGTTTTATTAAGTTGTGAGAAAAAACGACTTTTGTGTTTTTCTTCATACAAAAAAATATTAAATAATTTTTTTTTCGGAGATGGTGCTGTCTATAGCTGTCATATGACCAAATATTATAAATATTCTCGCCTACAGAAATTTTGATTTCAATGTCCACTGAGCGTCGATTTCGAACCACTGTGCGCCGAGGCTGTCTTCAGGTAACTCGGGTGGAATTTTCGGGGCAGACAATTAAAATTTTCATGATTCATCCTCAGTAGTCGTAAAATTTGGGAGCGTCATATCGTAAATCATTAAACAAGTTATGAAATGCACCCATACATCTTTGCTTTCAAAGTTATCCACCCAAAATCTTCTTTTTTGCCTTAAGTTTCTAAGTTTTTCTTCTGCACCAAGATGAACAATGAGAACTATGTCCCAATCCACCATTATATATACACACGCTTATCTGTTTTCTCGTAACGTTACGACTGCTCTAAGGCCTCATTTACGGAGACGCGGGGCATCGCGTGTCGCGTACGGCGTGGCGTCGCGCGGCGCGTCGGACGTTTTTGCTGTTTACGAAAGGCGGCGCGTGAAGCGGCACGCGTCATTGCACGCGTAAACACAGACATACCTATGGCAATATACGATGTTGTTCATAGAGACGCGAGGCGGGCAGAGTGGCGGTGACCGCCGCGTTACCCGTGGTGACTTTTTAAGCATGTAGCGGCGCACGCGGCGTCATCGCTGCGGCGTACGCGCGGTACTCAATAAAACCGACTATTTTGATGTTGTTTACTATAATTATGATCAAAAGTTGTAGTAGACATCCGTGTATAGACATGAAATACATCATAACCACTTTCTCTTATTCATCTATAAAGAACTGCATATTTCCCAAACTTCTCGTGTTTCGTTGCTGTAAACTGCGGTAGGTCCCATTTGTTCTATGGAACATGACGTAATAGAACAAATTGAGAAAATATTGTCCCTATTTGTATTTATTTATTTATTTATTTATTTAACCATTTATGTACACACAAATAAAAACAGACAAGAAAGGAACAGAAAAATTTGTACAAAGGTGATGCTTATTTCTAAAGAAATCTCTTCCAGCACACCTGCGATAGGAGAGAAGATACAGAGATGTAGACAGCGTGTGTAACAGTATGAGAAAATAAAATACATATTATCAAAAAATATTTACTACTTATTACTTTATTTATTACTTTTTGTCTCAAATTGTTCCATAGAACAAACTAAGTATATAAACTTTATATCGTTAAACTGGTGTTTTGCTTTTATGTTTCAAAATTAAAATGTTATGTAGCGAGTAATTTCATTTTTTTGATAGTCAACTGTACTTACCTGGTTTTAACGTCAGTGATTAATTTCATTCACTTCTTATATATCTCATCATGGAAGAATTTGGGAAAAGCGATTCCCATTTAGTTCTGTGCATTCACAGACAAATAAAAACAGGAGCAAAAGCTAGTATGTAGTTCTATAGTACAAATAAGGACAATATTTTCTCAATTTGTTCTATTACGTCATGTTCCATAGAACAAATGGGACCTGGGCCAATTCTTATTTCAAAAAATTCACGTGTAACATATTTTCTGCTAAAAAAGTCGATGATATTGTACTCCCTTGCGACGGTAAATACGTCTGCGTTATGCGATTTCCAAATAAGACTGGCAGAAGGTTCCATCGCGGAGCACCGCTTCATCGAGAATTGCCGCTGCGGGCGCCGCGCCGCCGCGATAAACGCCGCGTACGCCGCCGCGATGAACGCCGCGTGCGACGCGTCGTTGCCCGCCGCAAAAAACGCTCCATTCCAAACAAACGCGTGTAAAATCGCCTCTCCGTAAACGCCCTCATACAACGCTATATGTTTGAATTCAGTGCGGGCCGCGCCACCCAACGCCACGCGCGACGCCCCGCGTGTCCGTAAATGAAGCCTAAGTGTACGGCCTGAGTGCACGCTCGACTCGAGCGTCCAGCGGGGCGGGGCGTGCAGCGGTCATGTTAAAAACATGCAAACACTCGCGAGTGTCCTGAGTGTGGCCGAGCGGCGCGGGCGGAGGAGCGTTCTTGTTTGCGGTGAGTGGAGCGTCAAGCGTGGCGTCGCGTGCAAGTTCAAACCAGTTTGTGTTTTAGCGGTGACGAGAGCGTGCGCGCCATGTGGATCGAAGACATTATTATCGAAATTCCACATAAACCAGAATTATGGTCAACATCACATGCCCTATATAAAAATAGAACAATTAAACATAAAGGGAGCATTAGCAGTAAAACTACAAAATGAAGTATTTTGACCACACATTTTCTTCTAAATAAATATCAATAATATCGTACGACCCCGACGCCATGATGAAAAATGTGACCGGCTTACACGAACGCTGAGCGTGGACTAGCGTGCACTGAGGCCACTCAGAGAACGCTCTTTCGCCGCTTGCACGCAACACTGAACGCCCCGCTCGACGCTTTTTCACTCGGGCCGTACACTAAGGGCCGGGTCACACCGGAATGGCAGCGGCCGGCAGCGACGCAGCGAGCACTTTCAGTGTGAAATAATTTTAAACTTTAACTACATACTTAAAAAACCAGTATCGCTTGAAAAACCAACAGGTGTTTCCGCCCGCGGCGACGCGAGGCAGAGTGCGGAGTTCAAAAACATGTAATTTGTCATTATTATGACGGAAATGTTTGCACTCGTAATTTTTACCAGATTATACCAATCTCTTGGTACATGTATAACCATGTCAGTTCTTTTTTTCTTACGTTCGATTTGGGCGTGAACACAATCGCACTCCATGTGCGTATGCGCGGTGTACGTTACCCTAGCAAGAAAGTGTCTCCTAGAGTTATATGAGTAGAACGTATAATGTGTGCCTTATCTGCTGTAAATGTGCCCCCAAATAAAAAATGTGTGCCCCTTGTCGTTTTCGAAAAAAACGGAAAAAACGATTCTTGCTGGGGTAACGTTTTTCTAGCAGGAAAATTCTAAACGAATGATCGGAGAGAGAAAAATTGTGCATGGCCAGAGAGCTTATATGTGTGCCAAAATGTGCCCCCAAAAATAAAATCTGTGCCCCTTCAGGTTTTCGAGATATTGCATTTCCTGCTGGAGTAACGTTTTGATGAATCGTATATCTCTAAAACCATTGCATGTGCCCCTATAGAGTAAACATACACGACTAGCTCTTACTGTGTGCCCCTTAGTGCCCCAATTAGATTCAAGAAAATATTTATAGTTTTCAAGTTATCGCGGTTTTATGAAAATCCGAAAAAACATCGCAGCGCCTAAATGAGACAAGGCACAAGTTCGCTGAAAACTGTTTTCGGTCCTTCTTGACCCTAATAATAACCATACAAAGTTTCAAAACTGTTCATGCATGCGTTTTTGAATAATCTTGCTAAAAGTCAAAACGATGGTGTCATAACTTTGACGGCAAAATACAAGGAACCGGCTCAATCCCAGATGTGTACGTGTAAACCAATATCTTGTGCCTTTAGTCAAAAATATATGGTGAAAATATTCAGCTTGGAATGTTTCGCATTAAGTAAATATAAACAAAAAACCAAATTATGTAAACAACGGCTGGTTTTCCGACCAAATTCCAATGACTACTAAAAAGCGACTGATTCATACATATCGATGACCTTCTTTATTGGACGTATTATACCTAAGCTGTTGTCCCTACAGTCGCGTTCAAAAGTTTTGGGGGCTAATTAAAAAATATATTAAATGCACCTTGTGACCATATTAAATGAAACAGCTTGTTGATGTGGAAATTATCATTTTTATTCCCTTTATTTTAATTCTTAAAGTAATTATTGCATCAAATCACAGATTAAATTTCCTACGTATAAGTATTAGAAATTATTTGCACGTTGTGTAGTCATTATTATTTAAATCACAGATCAGTTTTTCATCTAACAAGGAGACCGCCAAGATTGTCCGCCTCCGATTTCAATGATTTTTATATATGTTGTTTTGTTATGTTTGAGTAACTGAGTAATTACCCAAAAGGAATTCACGCAACGCTCAATAGCAAGCTCAAAAACATTTGCAACTCTATCTGCAGAGATATAAGGTTCAAATTTCTTGCAATTTTGTATGTTTCTTGATAAATTAATAATTCTAATTTTATAAGAAAAAAAATGAAAAAAAAAAACGTTAGCAGGAATCGAACCCTGACCATCTGCGTGCCAGCCACGTCACCCTGCCTACTAGGCTACGCAACGCTATGCAATTTCAATTTAAATGATTTTTTAATAAAATTATCATCAAATCAAACATTGCAATTTGAACCTTATATCTCTACAGATAGAGTTGCAATTGTTTTTGAGCTTTTATACAGAACTTATATTTAAGTTGCTCGGTAGAAGCAACTCTGAAACTATTGAGCGTTGCGTGAATTCCTTTTGGGTTATTACTCAGTTACTCAAACATAACAACATATATAAAAATCACTGAAATCGGAGGTGGACAATCTTGGCGGTCTCCTTGTAAGTCTAAAATATGATTATAAATCCCTCATAGGTACGTAGTACGACATAAAAAATGGAAACACGTTGTTGAAACACAGATCATTGTGCGGTTGACTATAGGAATACACTAAATACAACTCTCAAAACTGTAGGTAGCAAGATTTATTTGGTTAAGGTGAATGCTCCAACCAACCCGCGAAATTCAAATTTTATTACGTTTTTTGCAATTTGCAAGCCAGTGCTAGGTTGTACAACCTTACTACCTCTAGGTTTTCATCACACATTTCATGAACTATATTTTTTTTAAACATCGGGACCAATCAAATTTTGAGTCAAAGACCTGGCAAATGGCAAATATCTGGATATTTGCCATATCTTTCGTTCACACATAAATTACTGGATGTATTTTAATGAAATTTAGAATGGAGAAGATAGCTTACCTTGAATAGCACTTAGGCTACTATTTATAATGTACTTAATAATGTTTATGGTCATAGAAACAGCTAGTAGAATATAATCCAATTACAACTTTATTTTATTACTTATTACTTTTCTACTTCAGTGTACTCAGGCACAACACGTGTGAACCGGTTAGTGAGTAAAGTAAAGAAGGTCATCGATATGTATGAATCCGTCGCTTTTTAGTAGTCATTCAAATTTGGTCGGCTAACCAGCCGTTGCTTACATATTTTGTTTTTTTGTTTATATTTACTTAATGCGAAACATTCCAAGCTGAATATTTTCACCATATATTTTTGACTAAAGGCACAAGATTTTGGTTTACACGTACACATCTGGGATTGAGCCGGTTCCTTGTATTTTGCCGTCAAAGTTATGACACCATCGTTCGAACAGTTTTGAAACTTTGTATGGTTATTATTAGGGTCAAGCAAGAAGGACCGAATACAGTTTTCAGCGAACTCGTGCGTTGTCTCATTTAGGCGCTGCGGTGTTTTTTCGGGTTTTCGTAAAACCGCGATAACTTGAAAACTATAAATATTTTCTTAAATCTAATTGAGGCACTAAGGGGCACACATTAAGAGCTACTCGTGTATGTTTATTCTATAGGGGCACATGCAATGGTTTTAGAGATATACGATTCATCAAAACATTACTCCAGCAGGAAATGCAATATCTCGAAAACCTGAAGGGGCACAGATTTTATTTATGTGGGCACATTTTGGCACACATATAAGCTCTCTGGCCATGCACAATTTTTCTCTCTCCGATCATTCGTTTAGACTTTTCCTGCTAGAAAAACGTTACCCCAGCAAGAATCGTTTTTTCCGTTTTTTTCCAAAACGACAGGGGGCACACATTTTTTATTTGGGGGCACATTTACAGCAGATAAGGCACACATTATACGTTCTACTCATATAACTAGGAGACACTTTCTTGCTAGGGTAACGTACACGTATGCGCGGGTACTAAAAACTTATGGTCTATTAGCAAATCTGGTCTCAGTTTGCCTATGCATAAAAACATAGCAGCAACGTGACTATTTTTATTTTTCCCGCTACACGTATTTGAATAAAAGATTATTGCTTTTATATGGGGTAGCAATGACATTAAAAAAATAAACAGGCAAGATGCTATTTGGTTAGCTCCACGTCTTCCATCAGCTTCGCTTCACGTGTAGCAAAAGCTTCTTTTGATGTAACGTAACAGTCATAAATGGGTCATAAAAGCCGTTTGCAAAAAACTATATTAGTTTTTAGAAAGGGAATTGGGAGGCATTGCTGCATTTCAAAACAATAAACTCTTTTAATGTCGCTGGACTCGTCTTTGTATTTTTGTTCATTGAATAAGCTGAGGCTTCAAGTTGGTGGATATCATGGTCCCTCTTTAAAGTTTCAGAATCTAGCGGTGAAGCCAGTTTAATTTTCATCTTGTATGAGTCACACGTATTGCAGGTATCCAAAGAGGGTTTCGACAGTCCCAGTGTACGAAAAACATTTCCAAAATACGTGTATGATACGGGATTAGCCACTTTTTCTTTGTAGATTTGATACATTAATGTCAGTGAGAGCCCTGTCGGTAAATATTTGTTAGTATGGCTTCGGCTATAATGCGATTCGTATAACGGATATGAATTTATAATCTGCATGGCTTCATCCCCTATTTTATTAGGAAGCATATGTGATCCACGTTTATCAGGGCTTGAAATTCCTGATACTCTAATAGTTTTTTTTTTTTACCACCTCGACACATTTATTAGAAATTCCAAACGTTTTCAAAAAACAGCCCTTACAAACTTCAAAGTGCCATTTACTTATAAGTTGTGTATATGAGTCGTACTTCTTAGTTTAGATTTGCCTGATCTATTACGTATGCGTTGGGTCTTTTTTGGTATATCTAAAATCAACGATGACAATACGCCGAACGTTTTTTGTAATCACCCAGTGCGCATAATTCATCAAAAAGTGCCTTTTTTGGGCCTCATTGACATAAATGCTTTGACTTTGAATTCTGTTCGTTTCTAAGAATTTCAACACTCTTAAACACTAGAAACAAAATATTATGATTTTTTTACGCAGGTCAAAACACGTCAACTTCGCGCGAAAAATGCAACTGATGGAATACGATGATTCGCATTTAGAGACGAGATCGACTTATCTCATTATGCATGTAAAAATAAAAAATATTACGTAGGTACTACGCAATATTGAGACGAGTAAACTTAACTCTTTTTACTTTTTTAGTATTTTGTTGTTTATAACTAGACTCGTTTTGCAAGAGTTTTATAAAATTGCAATACAATTACCGACTATCTCCTTTTTACCTTAATAGATATTAATGTTTAGTATCGAATTATGAAAATAACTAATTTTTCAATATTTATGACTTATCCCCTTTACCTTAACACCACAGATTTATCCATACCATATAGCCATAAAGGTAGCGTACAACTCACTCTTACTTTGTAACATTTCGCACCTCCGGTCAAAGAGTAAAATATGCCTCCAGTGTGTGCTACAGTGCAACAACGTCACATATGCAGAAGATGTAATATTTCGGGAGAAGCGTTTGAAAATACCACATCCTATTATGATGTGTTGACTAAAGAAATTAACTGGTAATATTTAAAGTACAACTTTGAACTTCATATTAAAGTTAAAGCAAACATTTAATAAAGGGGCACATTAGCTACATCCTTTATCTCATACTTAATCAATTTTGACAAAATTTGCATAAGTGACGTTGTACCGGAGGTGCGATTTATCTTTTTTCTAAGTATCTAACTAGAGTATATCACAGTATTCCATGGTCCACAAATCAGGGAACAGTCCTTAGCACAACTAAAAACTTTCCTAAAATAATTCAGAGAAGGGTACTCTTTTTCCGAAAATCCCAACTGCCCATAACTGTTACAGCCTGTAGTCCAAACTGTATTATCACTTAGGAGTATAGCTGAATGCCTGGATCCACAGGCAATATCTTTAATATTTGTTTCCACAACTGTTTCCTGCTCATCAAAGAGATCAATTAGAGTTGGGATGGAATAACTTTCTTTGCCTTCTTTAATTATATTTTTGATTCCGAGCTGGCCAGTGTCATTCCAGCCCCAAGCATACACATCACCAAACTCGCTGAGCGCAAGGGAGTGCCAACCACCAGCACTTATTTTAATTATTTTTATACCAGCAAGTGCATCTATTTCTGTGGGTAGTTCTTGACTGCCTATATCACCATGACCCAGCTGTAACCTCCTGAAAATAAAACAATTGTTATATGTATTATGCAGCAGGGAGTCATGTAATCATGTTCTCAACTCACGGTCAAATGTGGTAAAGTATTAATTTCCTACCCACCTTCCATTACCCCAAGTGTAAACCCTGCCCTCGTCAGTTAATAATACAAAATGTTCATAGCCACACGTTATACCAATTACTTTTCCTTTACAGTGCCTCGTGTCTATATAATTTGGTAACATTCCACTGTATACATCACCATTTGCTGTCAAAAATATACATGAATCATTAGTTATCTCAACTTTAGTTATAATGTTATCTATCTTCGGTTTCTTCACAATATCCTCAAGAGGCTTTTCAACGCGAAACTGTATTCTTTTATTCTCATATGTCTTCAAATCTAACACCCACATTGTATTCACATTCTTGCCAATCAGTAATATTTTATAATCATTACCAATAACGCTTAGTTCAACATTACAACCAGTGCATTCTTCTGGTAGTGGTATTTTAACAAGTTCTTCTTCTTTACCATCCCAAGCACCTGTTATGTAGAATATGCTGTCTAGCTCAAATATATTATACGACCAGTTAACCTGCACAAGGCTTGCCTGTCTTAAACCTATTCCTAAATCATGTTTAGCAGCTGTAAAGTTACGAAATTCACTTACAACTGTATTGTCACAAAGCCACTGCCCAAATACATTAGACCCTGTTATGTAATATACCATTCTAGTTGATAAGGTGTATTAGACGCATAATTTGATTTTCCTACTGTTTTCGCAATTCACACACTATCACAAGTCACAACAATACCAGACATAACACATAGCAGTTCCTTGTGACAGATACACTGACATACTGACATAGCCGAATTTTGACAGGTTGAGGTTGACAGTGACAAATGTTCAGCAGGGTTGTCAGCACTCGGCAGTAGGTATGCTGTGTGCTGCGCTGCGTGTATTACGCTGAATACCACAAAACATCAAATTACCCAGCACGATACGGCGTCTTTTCTGTAGACTCTGCAACTTGTACTTGACAACAGAAGTACATACTACATCCATGACTGTGAGTTTGAATGAACATGCTTGTGTTTTTGACATTTAAATTCTAGAAGTTGGCAGTTGTGGTCAAGGAGTATTGCTACTTGCGAAAGAGTGTTGGTGGTCGTCTTATCTTTGTGTGTGTAATTTTATTTTACGTGTAGAGGGTGCCGGTTGGAAGAGGTACGGATATTTAGTTTTACCGAATTATATGGTGTCCTATAGAATGTTTAGTATTAGCGTCCTCTTTGTTATCAAGATTGTGTCGTACTTTCATAGAGAAATCGTTTGTTCCGCAGCTGATTCCACAGATGTGATGTTCTTTCTAATGACATGAAGTTTCGTGAGAGCAAATCAATATGGCCCTCAAGCTTGGAAAATGCAGGCTCTGCCTCAAGCTTGGAGACTTTTACTCCATCTTCACCGTCGACAATGCTTTGCAGCTGGCGGAGATGGCAATGGAATGCGCCCGGGTGAAAGTAAGTCCTAAAACTTGATTCATTATTTCGACTCGATTCGATAGGACACTCGGAAGAATCACGTATCTGATTTCAAACTACATAGTACTTTGAAGAACAAATAATATGCAACCATTTGTTTACTGTAACTTAGACCCTGATGAGCTTTTAAAAAGCTATTTAATTGTATGAAAGCTCAATAGAATTTAATTTTCACTGAAATATTGCTTATTTTTATTAACTGAATTTTTCCTAAGAACTTACTTCTCACATTACATAGGTTCTTTCTAGAAAAGTGTATTAAGATTTCTTTATAAAAGTTCACAAAAAATAACCAAGTAGAAAAGTAGATAAACTTTTATGCATGTTTACTTTCCTAACCAATATTGGGGAGAAGAAAATGAATGAAAATACTGCTGAATGAATTAAAACCACGATTCACAGAAAGTTCCTGTAATTGTTTTATTTATATACTTGCTGGCTTTGAGACATTTTTAAAAGGATCCTGAAGAAGTTTTTATAGTGTACTAGCTTTTGCCAGCGGCTTTGCCCACATATTATTCATATTAACCTTCTTCTTGAATCACTCTGTCTGATGAAAACCACATTAAATTCCATTGGTAAAGTAACTTTGTTTTATACTATGTAAAGATTTTTAACAGGAACATGATCTGGTTTTCATAAAAAAAATCCAGTATTATCTGTGTTTCATTCTGTTTATGAATAATGTAAATGATTCAATTCTCCTCCTCTGTTAATTTGCTGCTGCTATTAAAAACCATATTTATTTACCATATTTATAACCTCTTGTGTGAAACTTGTTGCATTGCATCCCACTTGTATTATTACTATAATTCTAACACCAAACTTTTTGTTTGTTTTGTGTATCACACACATGTTTTGTGTAAGTGAAAAAAAAAGTCTCAAGTAAGTGAAATCTTTGTAATTTCTTATTGAGAAATACATTTCTTTAACCATATTACGTTTTACTGCAGTACACCAGGCATTTATTATACAAGGGAGGAATAATGTTTTAATTGCTTGCTTTTAAATTAGATAAATTTATGCTACTATAAAGGTATCCTTTTAAGGTTTTACTATAACTATAAGCCTGTGTCAATACTGATAGTTCTTAGTAAGGTGTTTGAAAAGTTGATGCTCAATCAAATGTTACATCTCTTTAATGAAAATTCTATTTTTCATGAACAACAGTACATTTTTACAAAAGGGTGTTGTACTACTGACACTGGTGTCACTCTAGTAACGAACATAGCACAAGATACCATTGGATTTTTTTGCGACCTCTCTAAAGCGTTTGATTGCGTAAGCCATGAGACATTTCTACTGAAATTGGAGCATTGTGGTATTAGAATTACAGCTCTTGATTTACTGAGATAATAACTGAAAGACGGAAAGGGTAAAGTTCAAGTAAACGGCCTAAACTCATTAGGGTCTGAAATAGCAATGGGCGTTCTGCAAGGTCCATATTAGGTCCATTCCTCTTTTCAGTTTACATTGATAATTTATTGTATTTACAATACTTCTAAATCAACTGAAGATGGTGTTATTTGGATAACAAATCGCACACACACATACACACAAAATAGACAGACAACGGTCACAAAATCTTGACAACTTGAATAACTATTATTGCCTAATGTTAGAAATTGCGAATGTGACCTCATTTTGAATGTAGAATAATTGGAATCTATTACTGAAACAGTGTTACTAAGAATCACGCTGGATATACTTACATATGCTGTTAGAAAGATAAGTCAGTTAACAAATGAAACAGTGCGCTTGGTCTATTTTCGCTCTGTCCACAGCATTATGTCCTCTTGCCTTTTTCTCATAGGTAGGCAGAAACTACGGAATTCCTCCTGCTACGATCCTTACAGGCTTTTACCTCGTTAAATTTCATACATCTGGTCATACACACACGCTGGTTGCGAGTACTACGTACCTGACGTTATTGAAGAACATCACCAATAAGGTCACTATATGCCCTCCTACGGCGTCCTCTCCCGGTGTTTCCACTAACATCTGCCTTGAGGCGTGAGATTATGTATGTATGAAGTATAGCATTTTACCAAGGAGTCGGGCTGCATTCATTGAATCCATCTTTATTCTGCAAGAGAGAACTCTCAGAGCCATTATTAATATTCTGATAAAATAAGTGATAAACATGATTTTAATACTAGAAATAAAGACTAAATAGATCAATCATTTATCAGATTAGAATCTGGTCTCTATGGCGCACAAATAATTGATTTATTTCTAAACTACATGTTGTTAATGATGTAGAAAATACTCAAAATGTAAACTTTTCTACAGCTTTGAAACATCTTGATGATGTCACTATCCTTATTTTTCTTTCACAAGTTAAAGTTAGAAAAACTTTAATTTTAGTTAAGTTGGTGTACAAGGGACTGAGTTGGCTCCGATATCTATGTTATCATTCTCCACTCATTCCACAGTGTGCTGATTATAAGATGTACATTGTTCTAGATATATGATGGCGATGGGCTGCCTGACAAGGTGTGCTCGGAGTGCATACAGAAGCTCAGCAGTGCGCACATCTTCAAACAGCAGTGTGAGCGAGCTGACCAGGAGCTACGCCGCAACTATGTGCCTCCGCCCGGTAAGACGCACGTTACTTCGTAGTTCAAGTTTGTCACAAAATACATATCATGACCAAACAATGACAGTGAGTGTATTTCCAGGATTCAGCATCAGTCCACCGCCTCCCAACAGGCAGAGCAGCGATTCCGCCTTTTCAAATCATACGGACACCTCCAACTTGACCAAACCCTCGTCGTCCATCGAAGACAAAGTAACACCCGCCATCAGACCCCGGAAACGTAGCGCGGACAGCGTCGACAATGTATCCACAGGTGGCGCGTCCAGCGATTACAGACCCAGCGGCTCCAAACGCGTCGAGGAACTCAGACGCACACACAAGCGACCCAGGAAACTGTCAGGACATATTTCGCAATTTGATTCAGATTACGAAGACAACAGCTTCTCGTACTTACCCGATACCGATTCCGATGAGCCCTTGCTGAATAATAGCTTCAATTGTGATCAATGCCACAAACATTTTCAATCCCAAAGAAGCCTCGCTGTCCACAAGAGGGTACACGAAAAAAAAGAAAGTCTTGGCGAAAACGCCGTCGTTGATATACCACAAAAGATACAAGACGCGACCGACGTAGAAGACAAATTGAACTGCGACAAATGTGAGAAGTCATTCAAGCTAAAAATTATGTTGAAACGTCACCAAGAAATGTGCGGGAAGACTACAAGTCCCGTCAAGCCTCTAAAGAAAGAGTTGCTCGTCTCTTTAGAACCAATAGACGGCATGAAGAACCGGAACATTGTGTGCGAAATGTGCTCGGCTAAGTTCAAGACTATTGAGAATTTAGCAAAGCATATGAAGGTGGTTCATGCTGCAGTCTTGAAAAAAGTAGATCCAGATAAACGGGAAAATGGAAAAGTGACAGTCCCATGCATGTACTGTAAGAAGCCGTTCGACGATTATTATGTTCACAGTGCGCATTTCAACAAGTGTCCGAAAAGGGACGACTCTGTGTCGTATGAGTGCCCCATTTGTAAGAAGGTGGTGGCGAGAAAGAACTCTTATTTCTTACATCTTAAGAACATGCATTTTGAGCCTCGGATGTCGCTGAAGACTTCAGTGGAGCCTGAGTCACAGCAGTGCCACGAGTGTAGGATGTGCTTCAAAAAGCTTCCCTCGCAGGAGTCGCTGATTACGCATCTGGCGGCGCACATGTCGAATATCGATGACAATGATGGTGGAGCCGACAACGAATCTAGGTACATATTATCTTTTCCTAAATTAAACTCTTTATTGTTTAAATTAAATAGTTTTTTTTTTTAAATTAACAAGCTTTAGTTTGATGCTTCTTATCTTTTCAGAGCAAGCACCATAGACGACAGTGCGTCTGTCCAATCAGTACATAGCCAATCTCAATCTTCCACCGGTCAATTTAACTGTGCAAAATGTGACAAAGAGTTTAAATACAGGAAAGCTCTCCAAACGCACGAGGCTAGGTGTCATTCAGAAGTACCTGTGCAAGTAAAGATAGAGCCCCCTGATAAGGCATCGACGAGTCTCTTGAGTGAGACGGCCGTATATCGGCAGACTGAATCGGAATCTAGTCAAGAAGAGGACGACAACACGTGTGATATCTGTGAGAAACAGTTCTCGTACCGCCGGCTACTACTCCACCATAAGCGGACCAAACACAACATGAGCTCGGGACATAAGCGCGCTAAAATCTACCTCAAAGACTGCTCCGTGCGCTGCCTCATCTGCGACCTCGACATGAAGGTCGGCGCGATCAACGAACACAACCAGACGCATATCTCAAAGAACATGAAGCCTAGGAACCTGTACACCTGCGCCGAGTGCGAGGACACCTTCAAGAGCTGTTCTGCTCTCGCAAATCATATAAAGCTAATTCATCGACTAAAACAGAAACGGCCTAGCGTAGAGACTGTGAACCCGTCGGATTTTTGTGAAGTCGTTGTGGCAAAAGCGGAACCTCTGGACTTTATCCAGAGTCACAACGACTTTGGTGAGGTTCCGGGCGAGAGCAAGCCGTTAGTAGATCTTAGCGGCTTCACCTGTCCTATCTGTAACAAGAAGATGCCGACACTTATATCTTTGAAGAGGCACGTCAACTGGCACTCCAGTGTAGGTAATCATATTGAGAAGAAGCACGAGTGTTCCGTCTGTAAGGAGGTAAGGATTTGCTTAGTATATGTAGCGCTCTTTTACGCGACTACGACAAATCCTAAGGCGGGTTATGATGTTAACAGGCTTTGTATGTGTGTATATAAGTCTGTTCCCTCATAACTCTTATACTACAAGTAGCTGATTATTGGGGATTCAATAATTAAAGATTTGTAATTTTCACAACGCCAGAGACTAGTGCCTTTTTTATAAAGGACATGTTTATGGAATCTGTAGCCCTCGCATAATAATACTTTACCACGCCCACTTTTAATAAATTTCAACTCTTCATTCGCACTCATTTTCCATAAACAATTTTATATCGCACTAAACTGCAATGTCAATATGACAGATATATTAATTAATTAATCATATTTTCTCATATCAAAAAGATTCATAATGTATGTAGGTTGAATAAGAATAATAAGATCCATCATGGGTCTGGCACATGGGTTATTTGAAAAAAAATCTCACTAGATCCACATCTTGAATCCAATGAGAAAAATATCATCACTAGATCCATCATGGATCTAGCCAAACAATTTTCTGAGACAAAACGAAAAAAAAATCTCACTAGATCCACATCTTGAAATCAGGATCCAATGAGAAAAATAATTATCACTAGATCCATCATGGATCTAGCCAATGGATCTTCTGAGACTGAACCACCCACCACATGGCTCATCAGTCAACCAAAACATGTTCGAACCTGTCTCCACCCTGAGAACTAGGACTGCAACATTGTAAATCATGATAACACACCCGCTTATCTTTTCTCTCAACCACAAACTTCCGTTTTACACAGCAATTTTACTCTATAACCACTATTACATGATCGCTCGCTTCTACCATACTACTAGCCAGCACAGGTCTACTTCCTGTGATCTTGAATCCTCAATAATCAGCTACTACTACACGTCGTATTTTATCGTTGAAAGCATAATTTTGTTCCATCACGAGTTATAAGGTGTATCACGTTCCATAAAATGGCGGCTTATACTGGTATGTTAATAATTTTTTGCGAGCATACATTATGTCACACTGCTAGGCAAAAGTTTACCCGTTTTTCTTCCAGAGCTCTTCTTGCGATATTTGGCCAAGTTGAATATGATCAGATTTCTAAAAGAGTTACCAAAAAATAAAGACGGGTTAGGTTTACTCTCTGAAAATACAGCATTCTTTTTAACCAGTGCGCAATTTTTTTTTGTTGTTCAGTATCAGTAATAGAACACATTTCAATTATTTTTTCAATATTTTTTTAAAATTTTTATGCGACCTTAAAATATCGTAAACTCTGGACACCCTACATATTTCGTAATATGACATCAACAATATTAATAGGTACGCGCGCCGGCGTAGGTACCTCGAACTTCTTAGAATTTTGACCGATCGAACAGCTGGTAGGTACTCGTAGCTACTCGATCATTCACCTTCACCGCCGCGCCGGCGCCGGGCGCAAGTTACCATAAAAACCAGTTTGAAAATAAACATCTTTCCTTAACGATAACTTAATTTTTTTGCTAAGATATATCGAAATAAAAATTGCATGGTTATTATAACTCGTTTAAGTTTAATTTTTTTAAATTTGCGCACTGGTTAAAAACTTATCCTGTATAGTGGTTAACTACAATCTACACTATCTACATCTACACTAATATTATAAATGCAAAAGTAACTCTGTCTGTCTGTCTGTCTCGCTTTCCTGCTAAAACTACTGAACCGATTTAAATGAAATTTGGTACACAGATAGTTTAGAGCATGAGAAAGGACATAGGCTACTTTTTAACCCGGTAGTATGTTCCCGCGGGATAATTTCCGACCTCCACGCGGGCGAAGCCGCTGGCAAAAGCTAGTTAATAATAATTTAATTATAGGCATGCATGTTCTATGTCAGATCTATGTTAGAAGGGTTTGGTTTCCGCACTTAATCCTTTAAGTAGACCATTGTGCGTGGGCCATTGCGGCCGTCGGTGGTTATTCCAACCAGCCAAGCAGTCTTGAATCAGGCAGAACTTAACTTAGAGCACTAGAGAGACCTAGAATTCTTCGTTACGTTCGGGATTCCATACAGCGCCCAGGACAGACGTGGCTTTTGTGAATAATCTGCTACTAAAAACCTTGATCACTTTTTCAAACATACTGTTTTTTTTTTCAGTCGTTCAAGTTCATGTGCCACTATAAGATCCACATGCGCGAGCACTACCGCGACACGAACCTGGACCCGCAGCACCTCACGTGCGCCATCTGCGGCCGGCGCAGCAAACACCTCCGCGCCGCGCAGGCGCACATGACCTACCACAAGCAGACGCGCTTCCAGAACAAGGACTACCAGTGCTCCATCTGCGAGAGAGTCTTCCAGTACCGCAAGGTCTACCTGTCGCACATGGCCATACATTACAAGAAAGGCGACAGCGTTATCAACACCATCGTAGGCGACGCCATGCCCAGCAACGCCGACAGAAGCGTCTTCGACGGCACACACACCTGTCACCTCTGCGGCAAGATCTGCGATTCAGAAAACTCCCTCAAATGTCATCTCTCATGGCATACCTCCAAAACTTTCCTGTTTGGCGCCCGCCACGAGTGCACCATCTGCAAAGTGAAATTCACGAACAAGCGAAGACTAGAACTTCACACGCGAGCTCACTTCGAAGACGAAAACGGTCCCTACAAGTGCGCCATTTGCGGCAAAGGGTACACCGACGAGGGCTATTACCAAAGACATGTGAAGGGACACAATTTCGATCATCAGTCCCACAAAAAGAGGATCGAAAAAATCAGAAAGGATAAAGTTAAATGTCCGATTTGTACGCGATACTACCCCGACTTGGTGAAGCTGATCCGTCACTTGCGGCGCACGCACCCCGAGAGTAAGATGATCAAGTCCGACCCCGACGCTCCGCCGCCACTTTACTACTCCTGTAAGTTGTGCGCCAAAGTGTTTCTGGACGAACGGAGGCTGCAGTCCCACGAGGAAGCTCATTTGAGGAAGCCAGAGTTCTTTAAATGTAAGTTCTGTGGAAAGAAATACATTTCGCTGAAGAACCACCAGCTTCACATAAAGGGACACTTGGCGCAGAAGCACTACGACAACCCGCTGAAGTGCCCGCGCTGCGACGAGAAGTTCGTGAAGGGCTACGCGCTGCACCACCACCTGCGCGACGCGCACGGCGTGCACGAGACGTGGGTGGCCGAGCGCACGGAGGCGCCGCTGCACGGCCCGCTCAAAGACCTGCAGTGCTCCATCTGCATGAAGGTGCTCGCCAGCAAGGGCAACTACGAGCGCCACATCGACTACCACAACTCCTTGCGATGTAACTACTGCTTCGATTACTTCAGCTCTCTCAGGTTCTTAGAAGGACATCTAGCGTTCTCGTGCGAGAAGAAAAAGCTCATAGGCGATACCGAAGTTTACCCTAAGAAAGTGAAATGCAACATTTGTTACAAAGCCTTCCATGTTCAAGTGAAACTGGACTGCCACTTGCGCACGCAGCACGGCGTCATAGTAGACAGGGAACGGAGAGCAGGCAAGCAAGAAATTGTCTGCGATTATTGCTTTAGAGTTTTCGAAAACGAGGATGCCCTGAGTACTCACAAGATTTACCATCGCACGGTTGGCTACTACGGGTGTATTTACTGTAAAAAGAAGTTCGGCTCGTTGACCGTGTATCGAAAACACAAGAATCACCATATGGCGCAGCTCAATGTAGATAACCCGACGAAATGCGAACATTGTGACGAAACGTTCGTCGCTTTCAGGGAAATGATATACCACATGAGGGACGTACACGGAGATGACAAGGAATGGTTCACAGAGCCCAAGGAGTCCATCGAGGAGACTTGTTCCATCTGCAACAAACGATTCTACAACCTTCACAAGCATTTGACTTATCATGAACAAAATAAATGCAAGAAATGCAGCGAATATTTCTACTCCCGGGCGGACTTCGATAGTCATCTCTGCGCTATTGAAAGTGATGACGAAGGCACGGGATACGTGGCCAACGGAGAAACGTTCCAGTACGAAGAGTGCAGATTCTGTTTCAAACCTATCACGAAGAAGAGCACCAAGCGGCTACACGACCAGATACACAAGGGCTCCGGCTCTATATCCTGTAGGTTCTGCACACTTAAATTTAAAACTATGGATGCTTTTAACATACACGCATTCTCTCATCGAAGTAGAAAGTACAACAAGAAGCCGATAAAATGTCGGAAATGCGGCGAAAAGTTCGTTAAATACGGACCATTCATAAAGCATATGAAGTTAGTTCACAAATCTTTGAAGAAGGTTCACTACAGAGCAGTCGTGAAGCCTGAGAAGTGTGTCGTTTGTGGAGACGACTTCCCGAATCTTCACAACCATTACCGCGCTCATCTGCTGAATCAGTGCCAGAGTTGTCTCAAATACTTTACTTCGTACAAAGTGATGTCTGCGCACGAGTGCGACAAGGAGGACTCGGACCCGTCGAAGGTGTTCACGAGTGACGCTAACTTGAACGAGCTGATAAACTCGTATGTTCCTAAGGACGAGAAGGATGATGAGAAGTACTACGGCCACACGGACGACGAGGAAGAAGATGTTGAGCCACAGGTCCTTGGTGAAGAAGAAGAAAGTCAGGAGAGTAAAGACATCCCGATGCTCCAGTCGCCGATTATATCAGATGTTCTGTCGCTGTTCAAGGCGGATATGAATGGGATGGGTGAGGTGGATGGCGTGGTGGATAACATGGAAGACGTGGTCAATATAATTGATGATGACGACTCGGTGGATGTCGATGAATCCGTTCCGCCAGTAATTGTCGTTATAGATGACGATTAGACAGTGGCCACGTATAAAAATTCAGCATTTTTCTGAACTAATCGTTTACGCCCAGCTCATATGCGAAGTTTTACTTTATCGCCCGAAAATCATATGAATCGATCTTCGATAACTTATGATCAGTGTCGCATCAGCACAGGGCAAGGTCAAAACGTAGGGCTAAATTGAAAACTGACCTTTGACCCCAATCCGTCGAGAGTAGCCAAACGACGATGTAGCAAGAGAATATTTTACTAAAAACCATTCAGTTTTGTCTCTTAAATGTATCGTAGTGAAATTGCATTTCGGTTCGACATCATAGGTGATGGTAGAATTAGATAATACTTGGATTGTAATAAGTTAATAGGACAGAAGGGAAGTGAAAGATATGTATAACGTGATTAGGTTGTAATTATTTTGGTACTATCGCTAAGACTATACCGCAGAATATAATTTAAGGCAATATCGTAAACATGGGACTTAACATTGCCGTCTAAATGTGGGTGTACTGTAGGTACACCTCTGCCCAACCCTTCGGCGCGATATTATGTTATCATAAAAATCACTGTATATTTCATTAATTACCATACTTGTATTGAGATCACCTATGCATTTTTAAAATACTTAAATATTCGATTATTTTCATTTATTTTTAGACTGAAATGAATGTCGGATGAATGCTGCATAGTTTAATTATAAACATACATATATGTATAAATATAAGTATCTATAACACTAGATTACGATGATTTGCCTAATGTCATAGCAAAAAGTTTTATCTAAGTGGCAGCGAATTTGGTTGGGTTCCACTTGCCCGCGATTTCGTTCGCGAGAAGTCGTAAGAGACAACAAAATAACTGCCATATTTTATACAATTGCCCTGTATACTACGTTTATAGTTTTGGTCTCAGCAACCAAAATATACGAAGAGTTAGGATTGGTAACGGTGGAGCAAGCCATATACAGTGCTGATGGCAATTTCGGCTAGAAATTTTCCAATTACATACTTGCGAAGTTTTTCGTTTTTTAGTGGTACGAGGGGTGATCCAAAAGTAATGATAATCAATACTAAGCACGATGAATACAGTAAAAAAATAATATTATTATTCTACATAGTCCCCTAACAAGTCAATACATTTAGTCCATCTCTTTTCTAAACCCAGAATTCCCTTAGAAAAAAATCTTGATCTTGACCCTCCAAAAAATCCTCAACAGCGGCCATCACGTCGCTATCGTCGTCAAATTTCTTGCCTCGGAGGTGTTCCTTGAGCCGAGGAAAGAGATAGTAATCGCTGGGGGCTAGATCTGGCGAATAGGGTAGGTGTTCTACCAATTCAAAGCCCGTTTCTTAAATGGCAGCCATGGCAACTGCACCTTTGTGAGCCGGTGCGTTGTCTTGGTGGAACAGCACTCCAGCTCGCAGTTTGCCCCGTCTTTTTTTCTGAATGGCCTCTCGCAATCTTCTTATTTGTTCAGCGTAGTAAGAGTCCATAATAGTGGCTCCCTTCTCCAAATATTCCACCATAATAATTCCCAAGGCGTCCCAAAAAACAGACGCCATAACCCCCCACCGAGCTTGACGCTTTGAATTTCTTCGGCGTCGGTTCGTCGGCTCGTTTCCACGTCATTGATTGTTGTTTCGTTTCGGGATCAAAGTGGTGGATCCAAGTTTCGTCTATGGTCACGAAACGTGACAAAAAATTCGCCTGATCTGCTTGGAACTTTTCGAGATTCGCTTTTGAATTGTCGACTCGTTTCTTCTTTTGCTCGTCGGTTAACATTTTCGGTACCCAACGCGCGGAGACCTTTCTCATATGCAATTCGTTCGCCAGGATTCTTTGAACACTGCCATATGAGATTCCTGTGACCTCAGCTACATGCCTGATAGTCACCTTTTGGTCTGCCAATACAACATCTTAAACTTTTTTTACGTGCATCTTTAGTGCGGGACGTGGATGGGCGTCCTTCGCGTTGTTCGTCTTCTGTCGATGT
Organism: Aporophyla lueneburgensis; assembly: GCA_932294355.1. NCBI lineage: Eukaryota > Metazoa > Arthropoda > Insecta > Lepidoptera > Noctuidae > Aporophyla > Aporophyla lueneburgensis. The sequence continues at coordinate 29,047,147 of OW028737.1, read as the reverse complement.
TCTGCCTAGCTTAAACTCTTTGATCCAGCGTGTAACTGTGGAATATAAAGGAGCAGAGTCCCCCAATGTTTCCACCAAGTCGCTGTAAATGTTTGTGGTAGACATTTTTTTCAAACAGAGGTATTTGATGACAGCTCTGATTTCGTTTTTCTCCATTTTGATGTTCACTCTTCGACGGTTCGTATTCAAATGAATGTAGCTCCCGGAAATCCTGGTCTTTTTGTATGATTTTTTTATGGTGAAGTAGTGGATACCTAAGCTAGCAGAAAACATTTTATTTTTATTTTTGTGTGCACTGGAAATAACCGATTATCATTACTTTTGGATCAACCCTAGTATATTTGCGTTTCTGCACAACACTGATACATTCTTAAAGATTATAAACCAAATATACTATCCAACCAGACGGAATATCTATACAAAATTGGACTATTCGGCATAATTTTTGATACAATTTAATTTCTTCGGTACCGTTTTTTTTTATATCATTCTAAATCAACGTTCACACTGACGTAAAAATGTCGTGCTCTGATTTTACTCCTCACTAGATTTTTAACTCTCTGTGTTCATCGTTCGTGAATGGAGCGTTCAAAATACAACAGAATGCAGCGCAAGTTAATGTCAGCGCGTCGAAAAAACTCAGTGTCCGATTTTCAACTATAAGCGCTAAGTAGTGCGAAAACCAAGCGCGCGAAAAAATCGCGCCACAATTATGTCCGTGTGTAGTCGACTTAGACATATGGTGTCACCTATTGTAGAATAGATAGGAATTCCGACGCGCAATTTTCAGTATGGTATGTTATACCTTACAACAAGCAACCAAATAGGTTGAACAAGATTGTATGTATTTTTTGTTCGGTTTATTTTCTGTAATTGATTGCCCATTCTGAGAGAAAATGGGAGGTTCTTTAAACTTCTCGTAACCAAAAATAATCGTAAAAAAAACGTAATCAAAAATTAAACTATAAGAGTTATTTTATTTTATATGAGTGGTGTTATTACCTGGAGGATGGTATTGTTCTTTTTTTTAACTGAGCACAAGTTAAAATAATCTAGATATAAAATGTTTATGTTAAAATAGGTATCATGTCACCTAGTATGTCATAATCTGTGCTTTTCATTATATTGAATCGGGTTATTTTTTATTGTTTATGGGTATCATAGGAAGGAATTATTACCTGTAATAAATTAAAAATAGGTAGACATAAAAATATATACGAGATTTGTAATAGGCAATAGTAATTGGTAAATAAAATTGTTGATGATTCCATACTATTTTAACAGATGCCATCAAAGATTATTATTTTGTTCAAATTTGTCTTTTTGTGATATTTTCCACGTTGTAAATAAATGGAAACTGTAAACTGCGAAGCATTCTCGTTCGAAGCGCCGAATTACGTGTACGCTACGCGAATCCATGCTTCGCTCGCGTTCGACTCGACTAGGTTAGACGTAGCTTTATATAAAAGGTTGAGTCTCACTATTAAATTATCGTGTCTCTAGTTCTTTAACTCGATTTAATTTAGTTAATAGTGTTACGATTTCTGTACAAAATGTTTTGAGGATGAGTTATTTTATAATATAGTGTGTGTTTGTTTTCACCAAGAGTCAGTTCAAACAGAACGGAAAATATCCGAGCAATTTACTGGCTCTTTTGAAAATAGGACCGTATTACCATAGCATAAAAATAGAAAATTGTATGAATATCGACACAGTCGGCTCGTTGGTAGCGAATCAGTTGCTCTCAGTTTTAATTGCTGCTAGAGAAAGCCTACCCTGCGCGAGGACTTTCAGGTCTGTCTGAACTGACACTAAGAGTGCGTTTCCACTGAAGTGAAGGTTAGCGAAACGTAAAGCGTGCACGAATCGACCAATCGGATTTTTTTAAATCCACATGGCGTTTCTCGTCTCGTCTATAATCGGTTCTTGCTCGTTTCAGTGGAAACGCACCGTAAAAAGAAATTTCTTGATTTGTTCAGATTTACATTTGTTAGTGCTGTAGAGCAAGATAGGACGATACATAGCTCGAATTAGAACTGTAAAAGTGATTATATAACTTGCCCAGAGATAGGAGCTAAGAGTTAGTTCTTCTTAAAAAAACAAACTCCCTATTACTATGGACATCAAAGTGACAGTTTTAGAAAAAAAATATATTAAAAGCAATAACGGTTAGTTAGTATTTTTTATACATTTGTGAATTTATTTATAAAGTTGCTTTAAGTTAAGAGACGTTTAAACAACAAAAATGATTTTTCTTGTTCTTAACTTTAAGCAACGATTATAAACAAATCCAGTTAGTTAAACATGTTTTCATTAAAACTCATTCATAGGTCAAAATAGTGTAATTTTACGAGTCTATATGTATACTAGCCAAATTCAGTGGATGTATTGTATACTAGATTACAACTCTTAATGCCGCACAGAGACGTCACTTAAAAATAATCGAAAATGATTGCACTGCCAGCAATATTGATGGTCTCAATCTGTCATATTTTTGTCGAGACAAATTAAGATCACGCAATATCATCGCTCCGGGAACTTGTTATTCAAATAAAGATTTTAAATCAACTGCTTTAAAGTAAATTTTACAATGACAATAAAGCCCATCGCGCGTTTCAAGCTCACCGACCGCTCATCGGCCAAGAAACGCGTGCAAACAGTATGCATGCTCGCCATCCGCGCGCAGTCAGAGCATCGCGGTCACAGCTGTCTCGTCGCCTGCAAATTCGCACTTTCGCTAATGTTCGCAAACCGCTCTGTAGACGGTGAGTTACCAATCAGTATGCAGCGCGTGAGCATCGGTCGTGTTGCTAACGGCGCATTAACGACAAGCGGTGACGGGCGGTTACTGTGTCGAAGCGGTGCGGTGATGACCTATAATGATTTATTAATTTTAAGTAACGACTCTGGTATGTACGCTGGACTACACATCAAGCTGTACATTGCTGATGAATGGGATATACGGAAATCCTTTAAAATGCGACCTCACCTTAAACTAGAAATTATAGGTTGATGTGCCGTCGTGTGTACTAATGTAAGATTACTTAAGGATAATATTAAGTTCAGTCAGCGTCTTTGATCGTCTAATTTTAAGATAAAGTGTTAATTCCAAATTATGTTATAAAGAAGTTACTTTTATTTGTGGTTAATTCTTTTTTCAATCCTATTTTTTTTTATGTGTCAGGTAGTTACACTCCGTTATTTTCTTTGTAAAACGTAGATTGTTGATGATGGGCAAAATAAAATTATCATAAAATTTTATTAATGTTTATTTAGTCAACATACTCATTTATGAATAGCTGATTAACCAAGGTACTGTTATTTTTGATTTAGTTTATCAATAGAAAGTTCTGTGATACGTTTCAACTACATAATTGATATCCTGCATAGGACCAAAAAACCCAACAATATACAGAGCTTTAGAAAACCTTACATAACAATCACAGAGTCACCGTTATATTCTGGTAAAGTCATATGACAGTATCACACCAAAGGCAGTTTTCATATGCATTAATTCGAAAAACTTCAGTTAACCAGCCACCCACAAGTTTTCAAGTGTTACAGGTACATTAAATACATCGTAAACGTTGATAGTTATAAAAATATCTATCGTTATTTTAAGATACATATAGTCATAACCCTTCTTACACTAGTTTTAACTTCATTTTATACAATGCTAGTACAATTTAACTTGGATCTGCATGGGAGTGAATAATATTCCGAGTACTGTCGGAGTCAGGTGTATCATGGGTAGTAAGTTTATATTATGAACCTGATTATGCTGATTAACATGTTACAACCTCAAGTATACAAAAGCTGAAAAAATATTTTTAAGTCTTCTGGCTGATAATGCCTCGCAGACTATTGAAGGCAACCATGCTCCAGGCACGTTTCGCCGCTCTATCGTATTACTGCTGATAAGTTAATCTGTTCGATTTTCTATCTAACTTAATTACCTTTTAGTCATAAAAAAATTAAAAGAACAAGTACGACTTGCATGAAAATAAACTTTACTCTATAAAATAAAAAATAATCATTTAACTTAAAAATTGAAAAAATAAAATACGTACAGTTTTATGAAAGTTATTGCTTTTATCAAAACATCTTTGAATGAAATCGATTCAAACAGAGCACATCTCCAATATCGATAGATCGACATGAGCAGTCATTAAAGCATTGAGTAAAACTATCGATTCTAATTTCGAACACATCGATTTAGTGTCGACCTATGTATACCTATAATTTCTATTACCTAGCTACATTGAAGTATGTGCTTCGAAACGTTACATATCATATCTTACTAAATAAATCGTACCAGCGCCGTGCTAAGCAAAATCAACCCATACTGCTGGGACAGAGCTCTCCTCTCGGCGAGAGGGAGTGGACCGTGGTCCACCACGCGGGCCCATTGCGGGTTGGTGGACGTCACATGTCTTTGAATTTTCGGTTCTTAGACATGCCCCTACACTATTTTTAAAAGAGCAGTGGTGATGAAATAATTAACACAAAAAAGCGCCTATCATTACTACTGGGCCACCACTACTCTCTGGCACCTTATCCCCTGCTATGCTTTTTTCGGACTATTTACCCAACTTCCCCAGAAGGAAGGTAATGTTTTTCAACTAAATCATTTTCTAAACTGCTTTCATCCAAGAATACGATAAGTTCAACGTTTCTCAGTACACACCCTTGTAATTTTAGAATCACCGTCGATTTTCTTTCAGTCATATACAGCACTTTATTCTATTAGAATTTACCTACTACAATTATATACACATTTTACACCAATTATATAAAATATATAAGTGATCTCGTCGAAAGAGTACGTCAGCCTTTGATTATAATTTGTTAATGTAATAAGGCAATATATGCTTTAATATTTGTTGATAAATACATAATTAATTAGTGTTTGTTTTAATAATTTTAAAGCAATATACATCAAACGTATTCTTTCTACGGCTTCACAAACGTAACATTTTAAACATTACTGTCTCAATAAAAATATTAATAACTTGTAGCAATTATTATGAAAAGTAATTAATTAATTAGTTAAATTACAAAATATATTCACATGACACTAATAAAAATAGACATAAGACTTGTTTAATTCGAGGCAGTGGTATGTATGTATGTATGTATGCATTGTAATGTAGGCAAAGCATACTTTGAGCATATCTACACTATAACACGTAAGTTGGACTAGCTTGAGCTTTAGATCCAAACTACCCTCATCTACTTGACTTTGAAACTAAGTCTTTTCACTTGCAAAGTTTCAACATTAGAACATGTTCTCAATAAAATCACACTGCCTCGAATAAAGAAAAAAAGTTTAAAAACTTCAAAGCTCTATTACGAACACCTAGAATTAAACGCTTGACTCAATAAAAGAGAAAATATTGCTGAGCACAGTTATTCCAATATCACATTTGAACTGAAGTAAATTCATACACTAGGTCAAAGTGGAACTGACAAGAGGCATAAAGGATATATACAGAATGTATCAGAAAGGTGTACAGACCATCAAACTTTACAACTCTATGGGACCAACATCGTTAACAAAAAATTCAACCGTACATTACAACATTTTAATACCTACTTGACCCGAATGTATGGGACGGCTGATTATTATTAACCGATTACGGCGAAGCAAAAAGGATGGTTATGATTTGGACCGATATGTACGTATGTTCATCTTTTCTCTCATAACTTGAAACTCCTTATCATAATTTGATTGTCTGCTGTTATAGGCTATGTGACGTCACATTATATTGTACATGGCCACTGCGGGTTTCAAATGAGAATAATTTCTAGTTTAATACTTTTTAGAGTATGATTTTTCAGCCATAGGATTTCAGTTTTTGAAATTATTTTTTTCGGTTACGGGGTTGGTCCCTTGGAGAAGTTTTTCAGTTTGATGGTCTCTACCACACCTTTCTTATATACGCTGTAAATGCTTTATCAGTAACCACTTTGCGACTAGCTACTCTGGCACACATTTTTTTAAAGAAAAAGATATTTAAAATGCCTAATAATTAATATTAAATTATTTTTAATTAAGAAGTTAACAAGAACAACGAGCTTAATTTACTTTTAAACATATTATGACGCACATATTAAGACACTTTGTATATGCAACGCAAACACCTTTCTTTCTGTCAAACTATGAACTATTTAAAAATAATACTTTTAAAAGAATAAAAATATTCTTATGACTGATTTAAGTATTCAAAATTAGATTTTAATATAAAGTTAATAAACAACATTATTTTACTTGATTCCATAGAAATAGAATAAAATTTAACACACCCAGAAGTTTAAGTGAACATTAAAAAAAAAAACCTTATATAAGGTGTATCTATTCATACACGAAATATTTTAAGAGGTACACCTGTAGGTGGTAAACAAGCTATAGAAGCAAAAAGTTTTTTTTTTATCTAAGCGTTTTTGAATTTTCGTATTATAATATTAAAACTGCTTGAGACGTTTTGCATAAAACCTTTACTCCAAATTCTATGAATGGCCCGCCTAACATTGCGAATGCGGCGACCGTACGGCACGAGCATGGCCGCGGTGTCTCGGGCCGTAAAAAATAAGAAGGAGCCAGTATTTCTTATGTGCGTCAAATAATTTATAAATATTAAATACATTTAGAAATTATTTTTTTTCGTTTCTTTAGCTTCTTTACCATCTACAGGGGTACCTCTTAAAATATTTCGTGTATGAATAGATACACCTTATATACCGATATTTATTGCATTAACGACTACAGGAAAAGGAGTATATAAGGATCGTATCAGGTATGGTTCAGTAGTTTCTGCCTACTCCCAAGAGAATTGGGCGTGAGTTTATGTATGTATGTTTGTCATGCACTAAAAATATTGTGATAGGTATTGTGTGACAAGTTTAAAACCGTAATGTGAAAAACGTCAAATATTCGACGGTTGAAATGTCCAAGTATAAAGCTAAGGTTTTCTAAGACTACGGGACCGCCACATGGTCTCCTAAATTCAGTTAAACGTTATCTGTGAGAGTAAGTAGATGTGTTTCTAGTCCGTCTTAGAGAGCGTTTTTGACTGTGATGTCAAACCCCGCTGCCATGATTTTCATAAGGGCTGTGCTTATGTAGCGGCCATCGCTGTTGTAGGAAACCGAAGCTTAAGCACGTCAGAAATAACATTTGAACTAAGAAAACCACCCTTATTGCTACGAAATCAAGCGCTGTCTAACTTAAATTATTACCATAGACGTAGGGTTGATTTTACGAACCCTTATTAGTTTTCTCATTTTGCAGTATTTGCCTCATGAAAACTTAAATAAAACGGAAACATATGGTCACACTAGGCACGCGTTATCTTGGAGGGATTTTAAAGATATTGTTATTATCTACGAATATAGATAATCAAAAAACAATGGAAGGAATACTAAGGAACGGCAAATAGGGGTATAATGATGGACAAAAATAGTCATTTTTCGTTGCAAGAGTAGTATGAATCTTACTCCTTCGGGAGTGGTGCAATCTGACTTGTCTATAAGCTGTAACGCTTCAAGGAAAATTGGTGGACAGGTCAGGAGGTAAACATAATGAAAAAATGCGTGCAAATACATTGTGTTGAAGCCAACGTAGTATTCATTAAAACGGATTACATTCGGCTTCTTTTTTCGAAAATGGCAGTTAGTTTGAATACATCTTTGACACTGAAGAAGAAATTTAATAAAAAAAAACGTTGTTTCTAAGGCGAGGTGTTTTTTTGTATACTGTTCGAGACTATTATGTTTCTTGCCTTTACTAATGGTAGCATCGGACATTTCAGGATTATGAGGATTTTTACGTGTTCTCATGAAGACCACAGTAAATTAACTGAATTCATCCTTTCTTAAAGTTGGCTCAGTCATTGTAGAGCAATGAAATATTCATGACTTCCGACTATAATATTTCTTTGCTTGTTATCACTCAGACCACAGTACTTGTTCTATCTAGTTCAGGTTATTGGGTCATCTCAGTCGTCCCATTCTCCATCGCTGGTGGTAGCGTCAGACATGTCGGAGTCGGAGTCGGAGTGTATGGCGCGGGATCGTTCCTCTAGAGCCCTCTGCAGGGCTTCGGCGAGCCCGCATGCGGCGCCTGCCTTACGTTCGCTGCCGCTGTTGCTGCCCGAGCGGGACACCTGCGGACAAATGTTGCTTGTGAGTGGAAATTGGACCATGTAAAGCAGAAAATACACATGTCTGTAAGTGTGCAAGTAGCTTGTTCAATGAAGGTTTCCGTATCTGGGATGAATTTACCCCAAAAATAAACTTTATAGTTGAAAATATGTATTGAATACAAAACGGCCACAAATCAAAAAATATAAATTACCTTAGATAATGATTTTAAATATTTTATGTTTTTTTTTTTATGATCAGATAACGTAAAACACAAAATAAAAACAAGAAACAAAATATTAAAAAAAATCGTGTTCTGAATTTTGTTTTGGCCGTCCTACACAATTTATGTTTATTGATTTGTGAACCTTTTGTATTCAATGAGCGAATTATATCGTTGAAAACTCGGACAAAAAAGCCTCCCGAGTGTTTCAGAGTTCCCTCCTGTGGGATCATTTCCGACACCACCCCCGAAACTAACTGTACCCCCATGGTACAGTTAGTTTCATATTAATTTCAACTTTATACCTCCACGTATTCCTGAGTAAAAGTGTCTTGACAGATTGACGGACACATAACAAAGTGATCATATAAAGGTTCCGTTACTTGCTTTTGAGGTACGGAACTCAACAAACAAAATGGCTGCTATCCGACTGCCGATTATGGCTACGCACCAAAAGACCCTTGTACTAGCTATACTTGCATAATTTTGAACAAATTACAATAACGTGTATAACGTGATTTATTTAGTTTACAGTTCCAGTAGTTTGTCAGTGCCGCATATAAAATTATGACCCTGGTTCAAAAAACTAATAACCATGCTCTGTTGATAATACTTTCGAAGAAACTGACATGACGGACTATTAAATATGTATGGAAGAAGATTACTTGCCACCACAAATGAATTGAAATAAGGGCAGGACGCTAACACCAACTCTAATAAGTTGGAATCAGCAGGTGGCTGATAATGAGAAAGTAGTACTTACGGCTTTGAGCTCGACGCCTTGTCTGATCTCGCTGAGCAGGTTACTTCTGCTGTCTTCGACCACGACCGGCTTAGCCACGGGCTCGACGCGCTGCAATATTATAAATGGATCAACTCTTAATTTTTTTTTTTTTTCACACATTAAAGTACAAGTGCGGACTTGTTTCTTTGGGTATTCTCTACAAGATAACGAAGGGTGGTGAAGAAATAAGGCGGCAGTGCTCTGTTTGAGAGGAGATCATAATGTCACTACATGTGGAAGCTTGTAATTAGCAATTGTTCATAACCTATTTAAATATTCATGTTTGTTATTAGTCTGTAAGCTTTCTTTAAAAAAATAAAATAAAATAAAAATATAGAAAAAAAATGGAGATACACAAGTACAGACAGTTACTACAGGCACACAAAGTTACTACAATCTATCTTTCTTTAATAGGTTTTCAACTTTATCGATAAAGTATTAGGTTCAAGATTGATTGGGAAAATATGACAGTTTTGGAGAGCTTGATGTGCTGGCGTCTGTACATAAACAGGTTATACGTGCATTATTAATTTAATATACTGTATGGAAACCACATACATGCAATAAATGAAACTAAAAGTCCATATTAGTCTACAGAAGTATAGTAAAATTAAATTTCAGTTTATAAAGCGTAAATTAACAAAATTATAATTTTCAAACAAACTAAATATCAAAATAATTTCAGTAAAAGTATACTGCGTATCGACGTCGCTTTTCAATCCAATTCTACAGGGTTGTTCAAAAATAAAGCTTTACTTTTATTCGTAAAATACTGGACGGGCCTGTTACTGAAATATCGAAAAAAAAAGAACTGCTTTGCAATTTACCTATCAATGAATACTATTGATTAAACTTATCAAACCAAAACAACACAAAAGAAATACATTAAAAAAAACACGATATTGTTTACATTTCTAAAAAAAACTTTTACAAGCCTTTTTTTTTTTTTTTCAGTATGGGAAATCATCAAATGACTTCTCCCGCTCTGGGCGGAGCGGGAGAGCGTGTCAGACTTTTACTGACTAAAACCCACCCGTGTTCCATCAGTTGCCCATGTGCCAGGGTCACGGTATCTCTTTCGAACAATCACGCGACCCCAGCAGGCATCGGTCCTAGTAGACCCCTACACTGCTGCTGACATCTCTTTGAGGCGCGCGTGGAACACTGCGCGCCGTCGACCCGAGCTTGGTCCTTACCGGGCGGCGAGCTACCCATTGCTCGCCACCCGCAAGCTCGCGCCTACGGTGGCATTTTTACAACCCTTACGAGACGTAATTTTTGGTTTAGAGGTCGTATACGAAATTTAGCCGATTTCGCTGATTTACTTTGTTTTACACACTTTTACAGTTTAAATAAAGTATATAGCTCATATATTTTTTAAATAACTTAAATCTCGCATTATAATACTCCAAAAAATTAAAAAGGGTTAAAAATTGAAATGATTTTCTATGTTCTGCATTAAAACTTATAGAAATACAGTATTTTAACTGTAAAACCTGAAAAAAAATTACATCAGCCTTTTAAACTATTTAGCCTCTTCAAGAATACAATACTAAAAATCCAAAAAAAATAAAATGCGTTTAACATTATTTACCTTGAGCCCCTTGGATCCACTTCGGATACTCTCCATGAGCGCAGACCTCGGGTCTGCTGCAGCCTGCGGCGCGTCCGACGGCATCGGGGGCGACGGCGGCGCCATGGGCGGCGCGGGGGGCGGGGCCGGCGGCGCGGGCGGCGGCGGCGGGGGCGGGGCCATGGGCGGGGCCGCCGACATGGGCGGCGGGGGAGGCGGGGCCACGCCCGGCGGGGGTGGCGGGGGCACGGACGGGGGGCCTGACGAGACGGCTGAGGACGGTTCAATTAACACATTGATGGTAAAAGTAAAATCATCGCATAATATTGGACTGCAAAATGCCGCAACATATTATACTAAATTTTATACTCGGGTCACTTCAAATGCAAATAATTTTTATTGGACCTCTCGCTAGCACTACCGACTTTTATGGAACGGTGCTAGTGTTGTGCGTAACTGTGGTGAGAGACTTATCGATATTTTAGTACTTGTTTGCGGGTATTGGGTAATTATCGACAAATAACTTGCACTCATTGTACATCCTTACTGATATAATGATATACTCTAACTTTGCATTTCCATTGGCCCTAGTATAAGACTTGTATTTTTAGAATATGTGTATATGAAAATTTAAATTTTTCAACTTTACTCACTTTTTTCTAGTTTTATACTGTCTCACTCTTACATATTTTGTTTAGGCTTCATTTTCCAATAGCTTTTATCGGAGTCAGTTTGAAGTATTTTCCATACAAGAGCTGTCAAACTGCAATATTTATCTATCCTAAGCAATTACCTGACTATTGAAAAATCAGCCGTTACTGTAGTATTGGAAGGTTTAATTTATAAAAAACCAGTAGTATACTCACGTTGCGCAGGACGGGGCGGCGCAGTGCGGTGCGCGGGCGGCGGGGGGACCACGCGCGCGGGCGGCGGCGGCGGCGCGCGGGACGCTGGGCGATACATTCAATATATTTTAAATTAAACGTATAGGTAAATCATATTTATTTACATTGTTTATTGATATTTTTTATGATTAAAATGTGTTCCATGACGTATAACAAAGTTTCCGTTAGATAGGCACATACTAACATACGTATGAAGCTAATAAAATCGTCTTAAAAACTAAATTGTCACCCACCCAAAGGCTGACCTTGAGAAGTGTAACTTAACCTAGCGAACCGACTCTACGAGCGACACCAGTCAAAACAAAAATTAAATTGTCACCCATCCAAGCTGACCTTGGGAAGTGTAGCAGAACGAAGCAAACCAACTACGAGCATCACTAGGTAAATCAAAGAAGCCTCGTCACGCCAACAATTGGTTTTGCCCGCGGCTATAGATGTTTCTCAACAAAGGTACTTCAAAGAGTACACTTTTTTCAATTATTTCTACTTTTTAGTTTGAATTTCTATGAAAGTGTGTTTTTTAGTTTTTTAAACTATTATTTATTTTAAAAGCGCTTCCGGGTCGTTACTGTGTCGGAGCAGAGCGGGTGATGACTTTTAGCCTATTTTTTTTTTGGAACAACATAAGCGAAACATTTGTGACACCATAACGTTTTTACATAGTATAAAACAAAGTCGCACTTCGTGTTTGTACGCTTAGTTCTTCTAAACTACGCAACGGATCATAATGAGATTTTAACAATAGACAGAGTGATTCATGAGGAAGGTTTATATGTATAATAGGTGGGCGAACCCGCTGGAAATAGCTAGTAAATACTGTACTGACGTGGTGCGGGCGGGTGCGGCGGCGCGGGGCTGCGCGTTGGTACGGGCGGCGCGGGCGGCGCCGGCGCCGACGTGCTGGGCGCGGGCGGCAGCGCGCCGCCACTCAACGCTACGGAACACATACGAATACATTATGACATCAATCTATCAACTCAGCCTATCGCAGACCCTGCCAAGGTCGCGAGATCTGTTAGAAAGAGTCACCGTGGCCCTGGCATATAGGCAACTGAAGGAACACAGGTGGGTTTTAGTCAATAAAAGTCAGAGACATCATTCGATGATTCCCACCCATAAAAAAAAAGCCTGTCCACTGCTGGACATTAGCCTTTTTCAGGCTGTACCACAAAACTCTATGCTCCACCTTCCGCATCCAACTAGCTAACGCTTATCAGCAATCACGGTGTGGACGTCCCACACTGCGATTGTTGATACGCGGTCTGTACTCCAGGACTCCTTTTCGAAAACCAGCTATTCTGATGCCTAGGATTCGTCTAGTCTCCTGGCGAGGCGGTTCGTGACGACTCTCGAAAACAACTTGTATACGTGTGTTCGACGCCAGGCCAAAGCCCCGACCATAGGATTTTAATTATTATGTGCGTGATAATCGTGGGCCCTAGGTCAAGAGTGGCATAGCCAACTGTCCGCCGTGCGCGGAGCTGATTAATACAATATTCAAAAGACTCACCTGATGAAGAACACCTGCTTCTAGAGCCTACCTGGATTTATGTATGTAATTGAGTGTATATTGTATTGTGTAGTGACGCTGTCAGTAATCCAGGACAGACAACAAGGCCGCTCCAAGAGGATCTGCTACCAAGACATGCGGTCCCCATCACTATCACATCAAAGTATTTCACTCATATACCAAAATAAAACCCGTTTATTTATTTATTTATTTAAACTTCTCCCACACAAAAACGGTACAAAGGCGGACTTAATGCCTTAGGCATTCTCTACCAGTCAACCAAGGGTGGTGAAGAGATTACATGGCAGGTGCTTAGGTTGAGAGGAACAATAAATAAAAATGTATAATAATGAATTATAAATCAGAGAGAAACACTAGAACATAAATAGATTATAAACTAAATATATACATACATATTTGCTATAATACATACTTATAATATATATAAATATATATATATATAAATCTATAGATACAAATTCAAGGTAGAGAGGTGTTGAGATGACTCTACGCTATTTGTTATGAAAATAACTCTGCAATTTCCGCTTAAATGCAAATCGACTGGTGGCCGTCCTGATATCGAGAGGAAGCGCATTCCAAAGAAGAATGGACTGAATATGAAAGGAAGAATGAACAAAGTCAGAAGAATGAGAAGGACAAAGTAGAAGAAGATTGTTAGAAGAACGCAGATTCTTAGTGTGAGAAGAACATAGATATTGGAAGTGAGACATAAGATAAGAAGGAGGAGTTGGAGAGTTGAGAAGGGAGAAAAGCGTAGTCAAAGCGCGCAAACTTCTTCTTTGGCGAATAGACATCCATTTGAGCTCAGACCTATAGTTCGACACATGGTCATACTTCCTGAGGTTAAATATGAATCGGATACAATTATTCAGCAATCTGTCGAGCTTATCCAGCAAAACCGCATTCAAATCAAAGTAGCACACGTCACCATAGTCGATGATTGGGAAAATCAAAGTCTGCACAAGCATGGTCTTCGTTTTAGCGGGCAAAAAATTCCTCAGACGATACAGGGATCGCAGAGTACCGTTGACTCTTTGACTGACACTAGACACCTGGCGTTGCCAGCTCAGTGTCGAGTCAAGATGCAAACCGAGATCTTTCACCGTAGTGGACATGGGTATGACGGTACCATTAAAAATGAGAGGAGGAAGAGAGCTAAGCGTCACCCTACCCATCATGCGTAAGCTTCCAATAACAATGGCCTGACACTTTGTAGGGTTTACTGACACTCCGAAACTATCAGACCACTTTTTTATTGCATCCAGGTCTCGGTTTATATCCGCTATAGCGTCTGGTAAACTTTCTACCCGCTCAGCTGTATACAATTGTAGATCATCAGCATAAAGATGATACGAACACCGAAGACAGTGAGTTATAAAATTAATGAAGATGGAGAACAACAATGGAGAAAGAATACCGCCTTGTGGAACACCAGCATCCAGATCACGCCAACTCGACGAACTCTCATCAACGCGAACCGACTGCCGACGTCCCCGAAGGTAAGAAGAGAACCATTCCAGAGCCTCAGGCGAAACCATAAGATGAGAAAGGATAGAAAGAAGAATATCGTGACTGACGGCGTTAAAGGCATTAGAGGAATCAATTAATACCAGAACGGTAACCTTGGTATCCTCCATGGCTTCTCTAATGTCACCAGTCACTTTAAGGAGCGCAGAGGATGTACTATGCCCAGGCCTGAATCCAGACTGGAAAGAGCTAACAAGGTTGTTCCGGTGAACAAACCCTGTAAACTGCTTGTGTACGCAGGCCTCAAGCACTTTAGAGAGGAAGGGGAGAATGGAAATGGGTCGAAAGTCACTGGGTAGGGAGGGATTGGAAATTTTAGGAAGTGGGCGGACATAGGCCATACGCCACAGGGATGGGAATTGTCCGGAATCAAGAGAAAAGTTGATGATGTGGGTAATCGGGGGGAGAAGGCTATCAAGGATCCAAACAACCATATTACGACTGATTTCGTCGTAGCCGACAGCCTTGGATTTTATGGAAAGGATGATCTTATTAATTTCGTCCAAGGTGACCGGAGCGAAGTGGAATGGTTCTATGATGGGACTACCTAGGCCAGCAATGAAATTAACCGTCTGGGACAGCATTTGGGAACCCAAATGACAACTAGTTGTGAAGTGACGGTTAATATCATCCAGGCCAATGGTATTAGGAAAATCCACATGACGTGGTCTGCCGATACCAAGAGTACCGAGGAACTTCCAAATATCAGCAGGTGAAGAAGAAGATATGTTTTCGAGAATATGGCGGCGTTTGGCGTTTCGTATCATCTGATTACACCGATTTCTAGCAGCTTTGAAAAAGTTCCGATTTTCTTCACAGCGATCCCTCTTAAATTTACGAAAGGCACGATCCCTGCGCCTCATCGCCATGCGAACCCCTGTCGTCATCCAAGGAGCAGGCGGACGCCGTAGTTTAATCTTCTTAACAGGAGCGTGCTTGTCGTAAAGCGCAAGGACCGCCCGATTGAAAATGTGCAGTTTTTCGTCCACAGTTGTCGCCGCTGCCAGGTGTTCCCAGCAGACATCCGATGCATCTTTACGAAGCTTCTCAACGTCCATGCGC
This sequence comes from Aporophyla lueneburgensis, assembly GCA_932294355.1. Classification (NCBI taxonomy): domain Eukaryota; kingdom Metazoa; phylum Arthropoda; class Insecta; order Lepidoptera; family Noctuidae; genus Aporophyla; species Aporophyla lueneburgensis. The sequence goes on along the minus strand of OW028737.1, from coordinate 29,031,400 downwards.
GCAAAACACCGCATGTGCAGAACTTTTGGGACAGGTTTAGGCGGTTTCAGGACATAAGAGAGGAAAATGAGGTCGTGGTGGGAAAATCCAGGAGCGGGACACTGACCATGAGAGGAAACAAGAGAGGGTGCGGATGTAAGGATTAAGTCGAGCCAAGTGTCATCACCTGAGATGTTAAAATGGGTTGGTTGCAATGAAAGAATATGTAGACTCACGGATTCAATGATGTGATGGAGTTTGCGGGATCGAGGGGAGGGATGAGCTAGGTCAGTGTTGAAATCGCCCATGATGACGCAATGTGCATACTCTGACGCTGCGGATTCCAGCGCCAATTCAAGTTTGGAGAAATAGTCAACACCGGGTGGACAATAAACAACACCAAGTAGTGTCTTGACGCCTTTGATGTTGACCTCCAAAAAGAGGTATTCAGCGGAAGCTTGATATTGTGAGGGAGATGAAGTAATGATTTTAAAAGGGAAATCGTCACGAAGGTAGATAGCTACACCACCCCCTCCCTTTCCAACTCTATCATTGCGGATAAGAGTGAAACCTGGGAGAGAGAAGGTGGCGGAGAGAAGATGAGGTTTGAGCCAACTCTCAGAAATCAGAACGGCATGGGTATTGGCGTCGGTAAAGGTGTCCAACAGATCACTGTGGTGACTTGGGACACTTTGCGCGTTTATATGGCAGACATTAAACAAATGACCATTCTGTTGGCTGAAGCACCGACGCACAAAGTCACCAACGGTGTCAGTCAAAGAGCTGAAACTAGCATTAGCGGAAGAGCTAGAGGAATCAATGGCAGAGTAAAAAGAATCATCATCGAATAACATAAAATACAAATAATAATATAAATAACTAATAAATATGCAAATAAACTAACAGCTAAAATCGCTCTCGCTTTGGTGCAACACCATTATCTGTGCACCACCCACCAGCAGCACTAGTATAGTTGTACATGGATCCTTTGGAGTATATCCAAAATCAGTATTAAGGCGTTTTGTTTTCCTAAATTGACAAAGTACAAAAAAGCGTTATAAGCGGCAAAAGATCCATGTAGTACTGTATAGTAGTAGTAATACATAAAAATCAGAAGTGAACATTAATTTAGAACAGAGAATAACATCACCAACATTAACACAAAATATTATGAACAAGCAAAGCACAAAACCGTACAATCGAGACAAAGTTACATTAAGTAGCAGAAACGGAACGCAATTACGAAACACAACACATACGTGGAACAAAGAAAATTGGACGTCAATATTTATACAAATTCAAGATTGACAGAAATGACAGCTGACAGTGACAACTAATGACAATAATTTAACCACAAACAGCAAAATAACAACAAAATGAGGTTTAAGTCGTATTGAGGTGAAAATAACAAATAGAAAGCAGGTAGACGTGTACAATAACTATTAAAAATACCTGAAATGACGTCCCGAGCACAAAAACTAAACAGTTGATAACCACGTAAACACGACTAAGTTGAAAATGCTTAGATTTTCCGCACTAAGTTATCAGACTTGCCTCTTGTTCCAGCGGATGATGATGATTCCCCGGTCATCTTTGGGTACTTAGCCAACAAGGGATTGAGTTCCTCTAAACAACAGATTTTATGTCGTTTTCCGTCGGAGGATCTAATCACAATAACCCCGTCCTGAGTCCAGCATGCCGGCATTCCGAAGTGTACGCGCGCCCTGCTGAATACAGTTTGCCTGGAGCGGGTCAAGAACTCCTTTACCGTGACTGGGGATCCCTTCAACGCTTTCTTGCCCTTCCAAACAGAGGACTTCTGGTCAATATTGGAGAATCTTACCAAAATGGGTCTGCTGGTTGTTGGTCCTTTGCTGGACGCCCCAAGTCTGTGACACACTTTGATAGAAGAAGTAGTGATGTCGTGGAGGGCCAGTTTGTTCTTCAAAATATCCAACACAAGAGCCTTGCAATCTTCATTCTCTGCTTCAGCAAACCCAGTGAAAATTAGAGCTTTCCGACGTGATCTTGTCTCCAATCCATCAGCCACTCTAGAGCACTCCATGATCTGCTTCCTAAGAAGACCCAGCATGCCGAACATAAGCTCACGAAATGACCGGAACTCATCAGCAAGCTTTGCTACGGTGTCCTTTGCGGGTCCAGCACTTTGGATCTGTGCCTCGAGCTCACCCATCTTTCGTAGAAAGCACTCCTCCAGGTTCTTCTGAGCCGATTGGATATCATCCAGTTGAGATGCCATCATGAAGTGAATTAATAGAACTTGTAGTGACTATAACAGTACTAGAGAGAACTGGTAGGTGGTGCAGTTTAAAGTGCTTGTGTTACATGGACTGTTTCACCAATGTAAGTACTGCGTGTTAAGATGTTTATAAAACAAATACTGTACTCAAAAGCAAGTAAAAGTACTGAATATTATTTTTAATTAAAAAAGATTTACAAAATAATGTGTTAACTTTTCTAACACCTACCCTCGAAAAAAGTTCTATTTCGTCAAAAGGGGTTATTTACAAACAAACAATTGGATCACGACAAATTGTCCACAAATCGATCCATTCAAAAGGATTAATTTACAACAGGGTCGCACAAGCAAATTCGACCGAAATTTTTCCAAAGTCCAAACCAAAGAGAAAAATCATACTGACAAATGACAGATGTCACTCCGTTAGGTACGCTCCGTTAGACGCACAGATTAAACAAGTCAAACGGGACGGAACAACGTGGTTCAGAAATGAGATGAGTGTATAGTTCTGCAGCACGGTTTTGTCATTTGTTTTTTATTTTAAAGCCCTCGCGCACTTTCCGCGCCTCGGCCGTTATGACCTCTTGGATGACGGGTTAAAGAGAGTTGCTAGCTCTCTCAGGACTGGAGCCCCGCCCGCTTTAAGGAACTCTGTCGTTATTCCGTCATATATAGGTGCCTTGTTGTTCTTTAGCTGCTCGCCCCATAATCTCGCACTGGTCGACATCCGGGACATCCTCCGTGTAGTGGCGCGTTAAGGCACTGTCCCGCTATTTCACCATCCGTATTCAGAAAAGGTGCCCGTAAAAGTCCTTGACTCCCTCGTATATCCCACACCTCGCATTCACGATTCTACCATATGCAGTTCTTGGTTTCGACGGATGAGGTCCAAACTAATTTTAATTGCTGCCCGAACACTTTGTACCCTCGGTTCTGCTCAATCGCGATCTAAATGTCGCGGGTGTTGAAGTACCAAAGGTCACGGCACGTCTGCGCTGTGTTCTTTACGTTTAAGGCCCTCATATCTAACGAAGGTAGCTGCTTGTATGAGAACTCTCGTCTTTCCCTCATACATCTGAGTCTCCGAAGAATCTTTTTGCTGCGACGGGATTTCTGCGGGACATGTCACGTAGTGCTTTTACCACCTCGTCGGCCTTCTCGTCAGCTTTGATTCGTAACTTCAAATGGATTCACCGTGCTGGAAACCATATGCACTTCCAGCACTCGATATTAAAGTACCAGTTGGAACTATTCGGTCGTTGGAAAGGCCTCATCATGCGGATTCTCCGAGCTCGTTTCAGGTATTAAACCTAAGGATCTACGGATCACGGAGACATCTCTTAATACGTGCTTTTTATCCCTCATAATGAAGTTTATCTCGTGCCTTATCATTTTATCGGGGCTCTGCCAGATCCACTTCCTTTTACTTTTCCTTGTACTTTTTTTACTCATTGTTTGCTTTTTAATACTGTGTTTTTTATTATTTAATTTTTAGTATTTGTACTTGTTTTTACTCATTGTTTGCTTTAATACTGTGTTTTTATTATTTAAATTTTAATATTTGTACTTCTTCTACTCATGATTTGCTGCACCGTTCGACGTCACACGTCGGCGCCGGCTGTCGCTGAAAACCAGCGCTGGGGCTCTGTCACGCATAGAGTCGTAGTATTATGCTGAGCGATGGCCGTTTTGCGTGGATGTGACGCATATTTTCCCCAGCTTTTTTATATTTTTGTAGTGTCCCAATTTTTTTTTTTTGCGTCATATTTACCGCAATTAAACGTATTTTCTTTCTTTCTTTCTTTCTTTCTTTCTTTCTTTCTTTTCGAGAAAGATTTCATCAAGAACAGCGCATGCGACTCTAAAAAGTTCACCAGCATTTTGATTTCTGAGCACCAAACCGAACGCTCAACTTTTGGACTCGTCGCGTTCTTATCATTCCACTTTGGCATTGAAGTCCCCCATAACAACGTTGTAGTGGGCCTTTGATGTACTGTGCATTGCCTCGGCTGTGCCGTCCGCGCATGTCGAAGTCTGCGCATATTCCTGTATCACTTTCAGAAAGTACCTGTCAGTGAGTTTCAGTACAAGATACGCTACCCGTATCGACACGCCACTGACTTCCACAACGCTGCTAGTGAGTTTCTTATTGACCAGAAAGCCACTTTGGGAGAACTGATCACCTTCACGGTAGAAAAGTGGCCTGACTCCAGGAATATTGTATCCTCACTCAGCCTTCAGACAACCGCAGTATATGACGGTTATTGCACCATAACTGTACCTCAAAATCGGGAAGGTGATAGTCCAGCCGCATAGAATAGCCGGTCTGGAACATTAAGGTTCGTTCCGTGTGATGGTTAATCCGCCATCGGTCAGTCGCCAGCGCCTTGTCTGTCAGTACCGACTGACCCTGCCACTGGGGAGGGAGTCATCGTCATCAGCCAATATTGTTCCTTCTGCTGGTACACAGGCCTCCTCTCGGTGAGAGGGAGTGGGCCGTAATCTACCACGCGGGCCCAGTTCGGGTTGGTAGATGTCGCATGCCTTCGAATGATTGGTTCTAGGACATGCCGGTTTCCTCACGATGTTTTCCTTCACCTTTTCGAGAGCAGTGGTGATGAAATTATTTACACAAAGTAAAGCGTCTGCCTGAGTTCGAACCCACGACCTACATCTTGTAAGTCGGGGCTGATAACACTGGGCCACTACTGCTCCGCTGGGCAGGGTGTACCGCACGCAAATGAGGTTGACATTCTGGGAGTCGAGTTTTACAGAGAAAGTAAAAATTTCGTAACTATGCCTGTAATTTCACTTGTATGCACATACACTCTTTGCTCCAAAATCTAGCTCTATTCTTCAACAGCAAAATGTAGCAATAGAACTTTTATATAGACATGTTTACAAAGAGCTCCATTACATCCTATTAGCTTATCGTGGCAATGTATGCTGATTTTTACGCAGTGCTTACATTTTTATAACTATAGAATAACTCACCCTTGTCCAAATCCTGTTTGACAGCGGGCAGTCCTCCGTGCATCTCTATGAAGTCGTATATGAACTCTCTGGTCTCCTGGTCCTGCAGTTGCGTCTCCGAAACTCCGGCTTTCGTGAAGAACGACCGGAGCTCGTCGGCTTCTGGCGCATTGTCGAGATCGAAACCTGAAGATGGTAATGTTGAAATTAGTACTAGGTTCTTGGACAGTGTTCAAGATTTGGGTAGATTTCATCTTTTCCAGAAAATGAAATTGTAAGCCACTGTAGGAAGATATAGCCAAGGGTTTTCAAGTTATAAAAAGCGAACCTATTGCTTTTAAACGGGCTAAAATATACTGTCGTTCGCTACTAACAGAAGCCTGAGAGGAAAATTGAATAACCACAACTAAGTCCAAGAATCTTAAATACAAATTGACCGACGTGAAATTACTGGAGCTGACCAAAACTCCATAGCAGAGAATTTAAAATGTCAAAGAGTAGGTCAGTTAGCCAGAAAGTTCAACCTAATTTTCCATTAAAAACGTAGATCTCTATGGAGAAAAACGGGAATAAGTATAAATTACATTAAAATACCTTTGTTAGCATCCCAACCGACGTGTGATATGTGTTTGAAGTCTTGCGGCATGCCGATATCCGCTTTCGTTATTTTCCGCCCCTTTTGTTGTTTCTTATTGCTCTTCAGTGTGTAGCCTGGAACGATAGGCATTTTGTTAAAATTGGGGAAAAATACTAATTTAATAAAAAGGAAAATCCGCAACAAAGTTTACATCTTATTTTGAAATAAAACATAGATCATCGTTAGTGAAACTATTGTTGTTCAAACACTGAGAAAAATGTCATTTTGGCATAATCTTAAAATATCGTGACGTTGGTTTAAAATAGATGCGTTGTCTTATAATATGTTGATAATAAGTAAATATTACGCTAGAACTGAAATGTGTTAAGATGGAATCGAATTTTTTGGGTAAATAATGCAATATTATGATACTTGTCATCGTAAAAATTTGTAATTATGAAATAACATTGTCTTCTTCAAATAATAACACAATGTAATAGAAAATGGTCCACTGTCCCATAAATTAGTATGATAATTATAAATAAGATTCTAATTAAAAAACACAATGACAGTCACCGTAATATAAATAGATTTCATAGTTTAATATGAAGAAGTATCTCTAAAAATACGATGACCTCCCCCTAATGTACTATATTAAATTATAATGCTTTAAACTTATATTTTTAAAGTAAGCATCATTTTTTAATATTACAGTCATATTATTTTATGTGAATCCTATGATAATACGATTAAATAATCTCATATTTTTAGAGTAAGCATCAAAGTTCAATAATATAGTCATATTATTTTATGTGTATCCTACTAAATTATTATTACAGAGACCCATTTATGAGTAGCATTTGAATGATGTCCTACAAATTTAAGGTGACGGCATTATATAATGAGGTCTCCCTCTCTCACTTCATTCCGCCGCCGCGCCATTTCGGTCGGCCATTTGTATTTCACCGCTACAGCCGGCAAGTCACGACTCACGACTCGTTTAATTAATAGCAATAACAATTCCATTAGTGCCAGTGAACGTGTTTGATCAGTGCAAAAATGGATATGGCTACGCGTGATCTTTTGAAGAAGTGGAATTTGGAACGCTACATCGATCGTTTTGAAAGTAAGTTGACAAACCTACCTAGTAAGTTGCTAGCATGAGCTCACACATTACATTCACACATTCTAATTTCTAGCAAGAATAGGGTCAGAGTGTCGTCTTAGAGGCACTATGAAAATATACTTAAAAAAATTTCGCGACCAATTTCAAGGTCACAGTTCTAACATAACCTTACCTATGGATCCCTTCGACATCGTTTTTACGACAAACGGTTGGTCGGAGACAAAAAACACCCAGAGACACTTTTAGCCTTTCTAGGTGTTACATACTATAGAATCGAGAAAATAAACGATTTGCGAAAATAACACTTTTTTGGCCGCTGTACACTCCAACCAAGAATAGTCTTGTCGTATGGTACCTACCCACCTACCTAGATATACGTTCATATTTATATTATACACTAGATTCGATGTGCAACTGCAACCCAAAAAAAAACAAATAGGTAGAGTGCGTCTAAACTAAAATGACGCGCCCCACTACCGCATTTACCGTAGTGTACGTATACAAATTTAAGTAGTGGGGCGCGTCATTTCAGCTTAGACGAGCTCTACCAACCTACATTTTATAAAGTCGATGCGACGTAGTGCATTTCACAGCTGCAATCAGGGCGCTGTTAAATTTACCTTTTTTTGTTTCAGCTGAAAGAATTGATATCGCAACAATGCAGATGCTTAGTAAACAAGACATACATAGTATGTTCTCTCAAATAGGGGACAGACTCCGGTTTGAAGCAGCTCTGGCCATGTTAAAAAGCGACCAACCAAAAGATATGGTTTGTTTTCATGTTAAATTGTATTTCAAAAAAGTAAATTTTGTTTTAAACTTTTTGCTTACACATGCCCTGCGTCGCTTAAATGCACATTCTCCTACTTGCATGTAGGTAGGTAGGTACCTACTTATTAACTTTTATTATTTTAAAGTCTTCTTAAGATACCTAACAATTTAACCGGTGCAGTATTTATTTAAAAAGTGGAATAAAATCATAACTTTTCATCAGTCTTGTTAGTTTACCAACTAAGTACATTATTATTACCTTTTTAAATTTCTTGTTAAATTTCAGGATAACTCCTACAATTCATCACTCTTTGAAGAGGTCCTGAGGAATGACTTGTTAACTAGTCTACCTTGTAACTTAGAGCCTCTGCCACCGTGTGAAGGACTGCAAAGCTCAATCCTCAACCAAGACTGCGAAGCAGGACTTAACCAGGAAAATTTGGTAAGTTCTGCAAAATTGTAGAAAAGTACTCGTACTTACTGTTTTTTGGTTCAAGAGCAATATGTATTAATTTGTAATTACATCCATACTAATATTATAAATAAATGCGAAAGTAAGTTTGTCTGTCTATCTGTCGGCTGGGGCAGGACCTTTTCACATTTTCATACCTAAGACACTGAACCGATGCAAAATTTGGTATAGACATTCTTTGAGACCAGGATCAGTCCTGATCTTGATCGATTAGTTTTTATCAGGGCCGGATCAAGGGACGAGGGCAGGACCGTTCACACCTGCAATGCTGAACCGATTACTAGTAAAAAAATATAACACTTCCCTTGAGTTATCTCCGGCTAGGGCTAGCTATAGCCTGTTAGTTAACGGTCGCACTCGGACACATTTAGTGATTATTTCAACGATTATTGAGGTTAATTGACCGTACATACTCATATTATGTAACGCTTTTTGTTACATGTACTATTATAACATTGTCTCAAAGTAAATATTATTTTAGGATGGTGACATACTGGTGATACCACTGGACTCGTCGTCGTCAGTGGGTGAAGCAGTTAGACAAGAGTCCACCGGGAGCAATTTAGTAAGTTATTGCCTATTATCCTGTACTTTTGATAAGGAATTTAAATTGACATTCAATATTGTTAACCCCCGGCGTAAACAGATAAGTTTAACGTCTGTACCTGTCCTGTCCTGTATGTGTGTACGGACGGCCGTTTAGGAGCTATACTATATGTCACAAAGATCAGTAATATATTTGGAGTTGGTGACAGCTATAACTAACAACTAAATGCATGATGCCTAGACTGGCACCGACTCCAACTGATCATTATACTGAATGGAAGGTAGGTATTGAACCTGTATTTTCAACATTTTAGTGACATTTTTTTTTAACTTTTACCTTGCATATTTAGTTTGTAATGCCATACTTATACTATTTGTGTTTCAGGTGAATACCATACTGAATTCATCAGTCGAGGGAAAACAAATAATAGCAATTGGGCAGAAAACGGGCACCTTACCCTCAAACGTGCGTGGGCGTTTATGCAAGCTGCTTATGGAGAAGCTCATTACGGCCGAAAACCCGGTACTTCTGACAGATTCGCAGCTGCTTGCTCTATCCTACGACATTGGCAGATTATTTAAAGAGGAGTCACCACCCCTATACTACGCGCCGTACCTGCCGGCTGATGCTTACCAGGCTAAGCGCAATATCTCTGGCTGGTTAGTCACCGCCAGAAGGGCTCGACGGCAGCATTTAGTTTCGTTGGGCCTTATTGAAAAGCCCAAGTCACGTTCTCGCTCCAAGTCCAGTCCTAGGCTAGACACCCCTCCACTCGCTGGAATCGACCTGACCGGACTTAAAGAAGGTAACTCCTTTTCAAGAAATTTTATGTTTTCAGATTGAATTAAATTATCAAGAACAAAATTATTGAGAAAAATATCTGAATTAGTATAAATTTTCGTTACAAATTACAAAATATTTGAATCTAAGAACCGTTATTGTCATTGTACTAATTATTAATCGTTTTAATTTTTGTGTGCAGGTGAAGTGGAGGACGTAGCGTCAGCATTAGAGCAGCTGTCAAGTCCTTCAGCTGGTCCGTGGCAGGAGGTCAGTGCCCTGTGGCGGGAGACGGTGCGAGCTCGCCTCCGGTACTTGTACTACGAGGAAGGGACATTACAGGAGTACTTCAATAAGTATCCTATCCTGAAGTCAAGTGATGGATGGCGACTCCTGACTCATGACTACGAAGCACTGTTCCCTGATAAATCCGGGGGCCTCGACGCCTTGGATGCTTCATCGGAAAACATACTAAAAGCTGCTCAGCAGAAGCTTAACACCACAAAGGACTCGTTTCTTCGTCGAAAAATAGCTGATACATTGGCAATTTGTGACGGTAAGGAAATGATTCTGTTATATAGTTCTAGGTGCTCGACCTCCCTGGGTCGGTGAACCCGTTATAAAATATATAGACAAAAAAGAATTTAAAAATTATCTAACATGGTGCAGTCGTTCAGAAGTAACGGGCGGGCGGACACACATTTCGGCAATTCATTTTTACTTATATAGATAGATTTTATTTTGTTCTGATACTTTTCCCTATTTGCTCAGTTAATGATGATGTGTTGTGTCAAATATACTATTATTATTTTCTTTCCAGATGAACAACCGGAGACAAAATTAATAGCAGCGATATTGCTACTCGGCTGTCTCTTTAATATTCCTCCTGCCCGTCGATCTAGAAAAGACTGGCAAGCTTCACGAGCGGAGATATTGGATGGATTTGTGACCATCGTGGATGATGACGCAGACGTGCAAGTGGTAATTGAGGAGCGTCGCCAAAAGCTTCAAAACCTAGGTATTAGCCTCCAACCATTTATAATTTGGTGCCGCCAGTCAGGTGTCTCCTTCACAGTATGTGACAATACGTTTTACAAGTTCACAACACTAACTGAGGCTGTTGATGTGACTTTTAAAATATTTCATGCTACTGCGGCTAAATATCCTACTGAAAGCTATAACATTTGGCTTATTATCCAAATTGGTTTTTACAAAGTCAAAACATCGTACGATCGTATGTCACAATCTGTGAAGGAGATATTAGTTACTCTCGGAGTCACAATTTAAATTAAGATGAAGTGTCACAGTTGTAAAAGGACTTTTCCCACGTTTTCTTCACTTATTACCCACATAAGGAAAGAATGTGAAAAAATTGATATTACTGGAGTTTATAAATGTGGTGAAGACGCATGCTACCGGTATTTCACGGACGTTAGACAATTTAGAAAACATGTTAACTTAAAACATTTGAATAAAGTAAACACTCGTTATTTGCCATCCACCTCAAACGAGGCTTGCGTAGTTCCTATGTGTGAAACAGAGACTACCAAAGTAGCAACTGAGCACATATACATTGAAGCTGATAGTGAACCGGAAGTCCTTGATAATGCTGATAGTATTATTCATAAAGAAGTTTTGAAATTTATTTCAACGCTCTATGTAAATCCCTCTGTATCTCGATCGTCTGTGCAAGCTATGGTTAGTCATTTGCAAACCCTTCTTGACAATATCGCACCGTCTTTAATGTCCGTATTCGGCCCTGTGCTAGCTGATGAGGAAAGCATGTCTGGAAGCGAAATTAATAAACGACTTCATAAGTTCAACACAGCTTTGAAGGGCATCTTTTTTCCGTTTCGTTCAGAATATTTGAGATTCCGAGAATTGAATTTATTAGGTTCTTTTATACCACCACATGAAGTAATCGTTGGTTATTGTCCTGACATTTCACAAAGGAGTAACACTTTAACATTACACACCAAGCCACGTACAATGCAAGTAATTCAACTTCGCCAGGTTTTGAAGAATTTTTTTTCCATTGACACTATTTGGAAAGATGTAACGGATTATTTGAACCACCTAAGGGGTAATTTAATAATCCGTGAAGAAAATCCGATGAGGCCAATGTGTCTAGAAAATGTAATGCAGGGATCTGTATGGCTGGCAATGTGTACACCGCAGGCGTCGGACATTATTCTTCCTTTAGTAGTATACTATGATGATTTTGAAATTGGAAATCCTTTGGGGAGCCACGCTGGGGTGCATAAGCTTGGTGGTGTATACGTTTCCTTGCCAGCACTCCCACCACATTTATTTTCATTGTTGAATAACATTTTGCTGTTAGCTATTTGCCATTCTGCTGACAAAACTAAATATGGAAACAAAGCTATTTTTGACCCTGTTATTGAGGAATTGAATTACTTGCAAAACAAAGGAATTTTTATAGAAAATAAGTTTTTTAAAGGAACCGTAAAATTGAAGGTTGTTGCTATAACTGGCGATAATTTAGGCCTGAATTCAATTCTCGGGTTTACTGAAAGTTTTTCAGCTAACAAGTGTTGCAGAATCTGTAACATTGACAAGAAAGGTTTGCAAACTGCTCTATATGAAAACAGTAACTTGCTTAGAAATATGACTTCATACCACGCTCAATTGCAAGAAAACGATACACCTAACACGGGCATTAAAGAATCATGCTGTTGGCTTAAGGTGACAGGATTTGATTTATTTCAAAATGTAGCAGTAGACCCAATGCATGATATATTAGAAGGTGTAGCTCGTTATGTAATGACCTTTGTCATAAACCACTTCCTTGCCGAAGGTCTTTTAAAGATCTCAGTATTGCAACAAAGAATAATTTCATTTGATTATGGACCAGATAGGAATTCAAAACCAAGTAATTGTTTAGTTGTCCAAGGTTCGAAAGTAAAATTGAAAACTTCAGCATCAGAAATGCTTACCCTTATTAGATACTTCAGCCTAATAGCCGGGTTTTACATTCCTTTAGAAAATAAAGTATGGAAATTATACATTATGTTGCGGCAAATCACCGACAGGTTATTAAGTCATAGGGTCTTCAGTGACACCAATATTCAACTCCGGGTTATAATAGCAGAATTTAATCAATTGTACACGGAGCTAACAAAATCACCCCTGCAGCCAAAGTTTCATTTTCTGACTCATTATCCTACCATGCTAATGAAGTTCGGCCCCGTACGTAACATGTGGGCTATGCGTTTTGAAGCCAAGCACAGGGTATCTAAGTTAGTGGCTAGATCATCTTTTAATCGAGTCAATGTTTGCAAGACTCTAGCAATAAAATGTCAACTTATGCTCAATGACTTGTTTGTGAAAAATACAATACCTACAACAAAAATACTAGGAAAAAAATCTGCATTAAATTCAGGAGACACTGTCAAGTTTTCTCTCGGCACTGGCGTTGTCCTCAAATATTCGGTTACTTCCGCTACAATAGCTGGTGTTATATGGCAGCGGAACTCTATTGTTACTGTAGATATAGATGATGAACAATTCTTACCCACTTTTGGCCAAATTGATGCAATTTTGGTGACAGATACTGAAGAGGTTTTTTTCCGTTGCTGTATGTTTGAAACTATTGAATTTAATTCTCATTACAATTCTTATGAAGTTAAACGTGGTAATGATTATCTGTGCTTTCCTTGCCAAAATGCCGTTTCTCCGTGTCCTAACACGCTCACTCTAATGCGAGGTAACACGTCATATATTACAAGTAGATGGTACCTAGAGTAAAAATTTCAAAATTCTGTAGGTATTCTAACGGCTTACGGTCGCTGCTATAATACCTTGAAAATGCGCAAACGAGTTAACTCGTTTGCTCATTTTTAAGGTGTTTTTATTTTGAATCCAGTAATATCAATTTTTTTTGGAAACGTTTACATAATTATTAATTATGTACTTATACCGTACGCGGCGTTGCTAGTTTGAGGCACTGCAGAGTCCAAGGGCAGTTATTTTTTTATAGCAGAGTGCGCTCAACTAGTAATCTACCCTTAGTTACGGTATTTATCGGATATCCCTTTAGGATATCCTATAAAGACGGCCCGATAACGGTGTCCGCATAAAGTAATGGTATGAGCCAGCACCAATAGCTGGTTTAAGGTGAACGCACACTTATCAGAGCCGAAGGAGGCGAAGGAATCAAATTTTAGAATTACTTAAATGAAGTCCAATGTAACTTCGCACACTTATCCGCACCGAATCGTACGACCTTATTCGTCCGATTCGGTAAGTGTGCGAGGTTCCATAGGATTTCATACAAGTAATTCTAAAATTCGATTCTTTCGCCTCCTTCGGCTCTGAAAAGTGTGCGTTCACCTTTAGTAATAGATTTTAAAGTAAAGTATTTGTATGAGGGATAGATTAGTCTCATCGGAGTGTTTATAGTAGCACTTTACTTGAAAATAGATATTTACTATAATAATATAACCAATTTATTGTATGCAGCTTTAAGGTGAAAGCGTCAGGGTAGCCCGCGAAATTCAAATTTTCTTACGTTTTTTGCAATTTGCAGGCCAGTGCTAGGTTTTGATGGAAATGTTAGACGCGGGTGTAAGACGTATGTAGTACAACTTATGTACTTACACCCGCGTGCAACATTTAATTAACATACAACCTAGCACTGGCCTGCAAATTGCAAAAAACGGCTACCCTGAAGCAATCACCTTAAGGGCAAAAATGTTTTAGTTATAGGTACATTAATGTAAAGTTTGTTATTTTTTGTAAATTAAATTTCTACTCGTCTCACTCTCAACCTTTATTTTAATTTGTAAAAACTAGAATTATTGAACATAATGTATATAATGATTCTTTATAATGACCGACAAATAGATACTGTAATCATTAAGGCGAGGATGTTTCTAAACAAAACAGTCTTCTTTTATACTGAATATAAATGTTTAGAGTATATAATAATTATTCATTCATACTATGGAAATAAAAATACCATTCAATTTTCTGTTTAATTTATACATACATCCCTTTTCACCTTCTTACCATTCTTGCCAAGGTACTTTTTTCTATTTTTTTTACTTACTCTCCATTTTTTTAAGGTTCAAGTTTAGGGTTCTTCAGTTTTTTTTAATGTTGAGCTCACACCTAATAATATTTAAAAGGAAAGAACCAATATTGGATACTTAAAAATAAGGGGATCATGTAAGTCCAGTGGCGCCCTCAATTATAGGAGGATTGTGATTTCTAATAATCCAAACAATTTCTGTGTAATCCACCAGTATTTAGTTGTAGTCCTACTGATGGAGAATGAGTAGAACTACAACTAATCACTGGTGTATTATAGAGATATTAATTGGTTTATTAAAAAACACAATCCTCCTATTGAGGGCGACCTCCGTAAGATAATAGGCTATAACCAGAGATATGAGGAAATAGTAGGAAAAGTAAGAGGACCTAACCTAAAATACGAGGAGGTTACCGAAAAATAGTAGGAAAAATAATAGGATATAACTGGATATATGAGGAAGGCACCGAAAAATAGTAGGAAAAATTGTATGACATAACTGAATATGTGAGGAAGTCACCGAAAAATAGTAGGAAAAATAATAGGATATAACTGGATATATGAGGAAGGCACCGAAAAATAGTAGGAAAAATAGTATGATATAACTGAATATGTGAGGAAGTCACCGAAAAATAGTAGGAAAAATAATAGGATATAACTGGATATATAAGGAAGGCACCGAAAAATAGTTGGAAAAATTGTATGACATAACTGAATATGTGAGGAAGTCACCGAAAAATTGTAGGAAAACTAATAGGATATAACTGGATATATGAGGAAGGCATCGAAAAATAGTAGGTAACTAAAACTAAATCCATGGTGAAACATCATCTTAAATACTGTTATCATCAACATCAGTATTATCATCGTTCTTTTTGGTGAATCACTATGTGTCCTTTGAGTGAATTCATCATACTTTAAGCTGAATTCACCTCTTTTATGATTGTCAGTTTTCTCAGTGAATGTACTGTTATAAGTTAATCGCTAACACAAAGTGAATTTAATTGGAATAACAATAGGGTATAGATTGTTATTTATATTATTTTGTTAAGTCCAAATAGTAAGCATATTATGGCAAATACAACTAGTAAATGCAGGTAATCAAAATAAAATCCTTCACATTGTGTACTTTCTTAAAGTACACAATGTAGAAAAATAGCTTAAAATTACGTTTAGGGGCCTTCAAGTATTACGTAAGCACTATAGGGGGGCGGGGGGGTCTTTGCTTTGCTTATTTTTGATGACATGGGGGATGGGGGGGTTTAGATGGTGATTACGTAAGCAGTAGTCATTTAGTTTTTTACACATATAGCAACCTACACATCGTCTATGTTTGTAACCGAAACGCATTTTCGGGGATTCCCACAAATAATTTATACGTTTAGGTACTGGCTTAGAGTATATTGTTTCGTTTCGGTACAATTGACGAGTTGATGTATTTTAAATGAATGCTATGTGCGTTAAAGTCCTCTATCTTAAATCTATTTTCTTATTTCTGGAATCATAACTGCTGTCCATGAATCAATAAAAAAAAAAAACAGAATAGGTATATTAAAAGAAAAATTCATATACCAATGTTTACGTAAGCATGGGGGGGGGGTAAGAGCTTTGCTTACTTTTGCTGACAAGAGAGATGGGGGAGTAAATAATTGTAATAAATCTGCTTACGTAATACTTGAACGGCCCCTTACTGTGTGGGGAGATACTAACTTCCTAAGCTATGGTTGGTCTTGACCGGTATCGGCTGCAGCTGCTGCACGGGCTGCACTGGCTGCAGCGGGATCATGGCCGGCGTCGCCGGCGCCAGCACGGCCGGCGCCGGCGCCGGCTCCGGCTGGGGCGGCGGCGGCGGAAGCGTGCCATTCTGTCGCGACACCACGGAACTGGACCCACTGCTGCGACCTGATACCATGGACCGGGTGCGACGCTCTGGGGATGAAAATTAACATTATTATCACTCACATTACCATAACATCTATACTCCTTCTACGAGGTGTCTAACACGAGAATCCAGCTAAGATGGGCAGCGTTTGGGAAGCTTATTCGAGTCTTCTCGGCGCGTATTCCGCAGAGCCCAAAAGACTTAAAAGTCTTAAAACCAATACGTCCTGTCTGTTGGCCTACGAAGCAGAAACGTGGATACCCACAATGCGGCTAATGCATAAATTCAAGATGAGCGACCTATGCAACGCTTGAAGTCATTTTAGAGGGATAGAATCCGGAATTAGGTGTTCCGGCAGAATACCAAAGTTGTCGACATAGCTCACGGAATAAGCAAGCTGAAGTGGTCAATGGGCCGGATAATCTCATTCCTGATTTTAACCTTCAAAGAAACTCCGAGCATAGCCTGCTCCATAGCGCGCTGAGCGACCTTAAACCTGTGGACCAGCCTGCCTGTCATTGACACACATTCAGACTTTAACCAAAAGAAAATTGACTAGAGTGGCTTAGGTTTTGGTAGGCCTAATGAATGAGTAACGTTACAACCTTTCCAATCTCTGACCAAATTGGGATGTAGCGACCCCACGGACTCTATCTCCTGGGAGAAGTCTTATTCGTCGCCATCAGTTTGCCTTTATTGGCCGAATAGAGTAATGACGAGGCACAAACCTCAGAAGAGGAGGGATGTATGGAACTCACAAACCAAGGGCAAGCCAATTGAATCTCTTATTCTTATCGTATTACAATTTCACCATACAAAATATTCCGAAGATTTTGAAACGGGAGAGCAACATTTAACGATGACATAGTCGCAGAATTATCCACAGTCAGCATCACAATGCATGTTTGTCAACTGCGCGTGTGTAAACACCGCGGTAACCAATATAAACATGCTGTGGAGTGTGAGGTCATCCGACGCATTATTGCTTCTTCGGTTCCACATGAGAATGGTCTATGGGAAATATAAAAGGCTATGGTATTGTAGAGAAATGCCATTGTTGATGGCGGAAAACAACATTCCGCGAATAAACGTGCCTTTCTAACATTACTTACATATAGTCCATTTGAATATCTCTGATGACTTATACATCCTATATTTTTTCTACTGCTGGCAGCTCTATGAAAGTTGGCCGTAATCAACCGGTCCCAAAGGCTGGGTAAGTAGAAGACGTCAAAAGTCTTCGAATTTTCGGTCGGAATTTTTGAAAGCAGAGGGGTAACTGCGTAAAATACTAATAGAAATGCCTTTTATTTTGAAAGATCATCAACATTCATTGCGTTATTTACGATGTTGCGCGGACCAATTTCTCGAACATATAAAGCAATGGATTAACAACATTCTTCAAAATTATTCAAATTGTGATCGATAGTGTTACGCAATTAGGGTGCAGGATAGCAAATTATGATACAAGTGTGTTAAGCTGGTGATTACGCTCGAGGCGGTATCATTCGGAGAAAAGGGAGCCGAGTGTGTCATGATCAATGCAGACGCATTTCATATGACGTTTTTCAACCACTTTTCAACACACGTGCGAGGAAAAAACGGACTTTTGTTGTTAATAATAATTGTTTTTCAAGTGTATAATAATAACCAGATTTATGAACCTAAATGCGTTGCCATAAGAATCAGTTTACAAGCAAGTGTGTTTAAAAAATATTTAAAGGAAAGTATTATACCAACCTTCTCGTCTAATTTTCCTGAGTTCTATTTTCTCAAGGAGTATATTTCTAAGGATGTTCGCTTCATTTTCATTAGCGAAGTTGAATGCGGCCATGTATTCCTGTAATCAAATAAATATTTATTTTAGCATTATTTTCTACAGATTGATGTGATGATGAACATAAAAGAGCATTGCCAGGTTTGGCAATCGGTTGCAGTATGTTGTTTATTAGCAGAAATGAAGGTGCTGACCCTGAATCGATTGAGTACCCAAGTAAGGGATTGTCCTTTTCATGACGTGAGGTCCCAACATGTGGCGAGTGTCACTATAAACTCACGATGCTGGGCTGGGATAATTTGGCAATTTTGAAATGTAATTTAATGTATGACGTGTTGAATATTTATTACCAATCATTAATTGAATTGTGGGACCACGTATATACTCGAGCAAGCGATTAGTTATTCTCAATAATATACCAAAACTGTATACACGCCAGCACATCAAGCTACCCGAAACTGTCAAATTTTCCCAAACAATCTTGAACCCTTTGCGATAAAGTTGGAAACTGATTAAAGAAATTTGACAGATTGTAATAACTCGAGGTGCTGGCGACTGTACCTAAGCGTCTTTCTGCAAACTTGCTACCCTCATGCCAGTTTGGAAGCCTTTACATTATATCATAGTAAAGTGATGTAAACTTTAGAGGCAGTAAATACATACTAAATTCTCAATTTTATAAATAATAAGGATGTTTTTACATTGTCCCACCGCTGAGCAAAGGCCTACCCCAAATCCCTCCATGTATCCTTTTCCAGGGCCACCTCGACCCTTGCAATACGGTCTAGGTCGTCTAAGTAGGAGGGACAGTATTGGAAAATTTGAAAAAAAAAGGGTTTTACAGAGTATTATTTATATTTCTAAAAATATCAGATCTTTTCGATATTGTAAAAATACAAGTGGGAGGGAGAAGAGGGGTAACTTAAAACCTCAAAACGAATCACATCAAGGGCCCAAAAGGGTATACAAATAACAAAAAACCTCAAAAAAAGTAAAAGTATGGCCCCTAAGCATCTTCAAAACATAATCTAGCAAAATGGTGTATCGATTCATCCAACATCCAGTGTGAGTGAATCAGACTATGTCCTAATTGCTGGCGTGCCCAAAATTTCCATACATCTGCTGAACAACGCATCAATAAACGTGTCCAACGACTGGGCCTAAACAGTATAAGTAATATAGATCTCTTGTTGCTACGAATAGGTCACCCTGCACGCGTAGCATGACCACCATAGAAAGAACTTTGTCTATTCTTGGTAGAATAGAGATAGAATTTTCATGCTACGCCAGCATAAAACGGTAAAAATCTTTCTAGAATCTTTAATTCTGTCTTTAATCTTTCTACAATCTGTAATTTTGTCTACAAAACCCATTTCTACGGTGGTCATGCTACGCGTGCTGGAGATCATCCAAATTGAACATACGAAGTCTGTTCTTGGTTCATTATCACTCCTGGTTTTCTAGTAAACCTACTCTTGGAGTACGATCAGCCAAGTTCCTTCCATCAGTTTTAATAGCGTTTCCTAGCTGAATGACACAATGGAAGTTGTATTAAATAAAATCACTGCGGTTGTTTTAAAAACGATTGCATTGATTTTATTTTATTAGGAACATGTTAGGTAATAGTAATACGGGCTGGTGTCCGCAACTACACGTCAAAGCGCGTATTTTGTGTACGGGTGGGAAAATCGATTATTCCATACACTCCAGCTCTTCAAGGAAGGCCAGCAGCGCTTTGATGTTATGTTTTTTGACAGAGCAAACGAGTATCAATCTTGGAGTAATTTTTAGCCGACTTTACATTTATATGATTATTTGAAATTCATCGTTTATTTTTGGCACCAAAACTAAGTAAACACTTTGTTACCCAAATTTATATGAAGAACAAAAGAGCCAAGTCAGTTTGTAACTGTGCCAATTTAAAGTGCAAAAATATCTTTTTAAGAATTAGAAAGAAAATTAAACTTTGTGATGTAAGTTATCGGATTTTTTTATTGTATTTTTAGGGTTGCATTCCTAAAGTGTACCTTAACGAAGACCGTGCAAACGGGACCCTATTACTAAGCTTCCGTTGTGTACCGACTTCACACGAGTTCTTGCGCGTGAAATTTCGGGCCCAAACCCACCCGCATGGCTGCGTATCGCCCGCCCGTTTTTAGAATACCGTACCCATAGGGTGCCAAAGGAACACTATTACCTAATCGTCCGTCCGTCCGTCCGTCCATCCCTCCCTCTGTCTGTCAGCAGGCTGTATCACATGAACCGTAATATGTAGACAGTTGACATTTTCACAGCGTGTGTACATTTCTATTGCCGCTTTAACAACAAACAATGAAAATAAAGTTAAAAAGACGAGATCCTCTTTAATTTTTGACTTCAATTCTTTCTATACCGTCAAGAAAATGTTATTTTTCTGAACCCTTGTCCTCTCCGGCCAAGTGCAACTACAAATCGCACTTGGCCGGATTTTATTTGAGTATGAATGTATATAAAAGTCGGGAAATAAAACGATAGATGAAATGTGTGAAAGATGGTATGACTGGAAAATATGTGAATACTGAGATGACGACTAATAGAGAACTGTGGAAGAATACGACATGTTGCGCAGATATAAAAAAAAAAATCGGCCAAGTGCGAGTCGGACTCGCGCACCGAGGGTTCCGTACAAACCTGTAGGTATTTTCGGTTTAAAAATATATATATTTTTTAATTTTTACATTTCAGTTGATTGAATGTCAGGTAAATTGCGGTTTACGATTTATGACGTTTTAAAAAAAAACTACTCACTCGATCTCGTTCAAACCAATTTTCGTTGGTAGTTTACATGGTAATGTACATCATATATTTTTTTTAGCTTTGTCATTCTCTTATTTTAGAAGTTACGGGGGGACATTTTACCACTTTGGAAGTGTCTCTCGCGCAAACTATTCAGTTTAGAAAAAAATGATAATAGAAACCTCATTACCATTTTTGAAGACCTATTCATAGATACCCCACACGTATGGGTTTGATGAAAAAAAACATTTTTGAGTTTCAGTTCTATGTATGGGGAACCCCAAAATTTATTGTTATTTTTCTATTTTAGTGTGAAAATCTTAATGCGGTTTACAGAATACACCTACTTACCAAGTTTCAACAGCATAGCTCTTATAGTTTCGGAATAAAATGGCTGTGACATACGGACGGACAGACAGACAGACAGACAGACAGACAGACAGACAGACAGACAGACAGACAGACAGACAGACAGACAGACAGACATGACGAATCTATAAGGGTTCCGTTTTTTGCCATTTGGCAACGGAACCCTAAAAATTGGGATAAGTGCAAGAGAATAATGACAATATTGTGTTTTTGAATGGACCTGTCTGCAATTTCTATGTTCGTTATTCTAGATGTCAATGGACTGTACATGCTTGAGGTACTTCGTAGATATTATTTATTTAATTTTGAAGAATAGTTATCTGTGTTTTGGGGCCGAACAATATGAATACATTAGGTACTAGCGATCAGCTGTGGTTGATTAGTATTTGATCATTGTCAACCAAAAACGAGTTGGCCAAGCGCAGGTTGACGACAGCACATTTCCTTTTAACAATATGCATTACAATGGCTTTTTTTTAATGCAAATGTTTTCTACGAACTTTATACCCATGATTTATTTTTCTGAAATTACTACTCGTAAGTCGTAATATAGATTATGCTATAATTATTTAATATTGTTTTAATATGTTTGCCCGTTATGTATAATTATGATTTGTATCATAGTCAGTGTTTTATCCCTAATATGTGCTGTTATCCTCAAAACCAAAATAGGTAAAATTGTAATAAATCTGGGATAAACTGACCTCGATACAAAATAAACATTGCGGTAACATCATTTAGTATCCAATGTTAACATAATATTATATTCGATAAAATGCTTGTGTGGGTGAGATGTTATTGTTTTACCACTCCTTGGGTTCGCTGACTCATACGATCAATGACGTTGACAAATACAAATAACAGAGAATTGTTCTACGACATTTTGTCTTTCGGGAAACACTTCAGATTTGCGTAGACAAAACGTTCCAGGAAAATATTGTTACGTCTACTTATTAATACAAACAGGAAGAACTGTGAATGGGTAGTTTACGTCTCCTAAAATGCACGAAGGATAAGGAAAACCATAAACTGTTTGTAATGGTGTATTTTGTAACATATTAACTCATCAGCTAGTATTACCCAACTACGTTAGCCTCGGTTCCCAGTGTTCTGTTTCATTTCAACTGAATAAATTGTTACACTTGTTGGTCCGATACATTGCATTCTATTTCTGGAAGGATAAATATCACAAATATAGATTGTATCGACAACTAGCAACAGGTAACATTTTCCTGCTATTTTGTTAACACAATCTACACCGAATGCACTTATTAAGTACATGATAAATTAATAACATTACATGGATATGTGTGTTTGATAACTTGATATAATTATCATGAATGATGAATGTGCTAATCAGCGATGATATGACTATCAATAATCCCTAATGTTTTCATACCATAATGTGAAAACATAATATATTACGATTCATTTCAGTTTTTTTTTTTTTTTTTGCTAATTGCTAAGTAAGACTTTATGTCAACCTTTAAAAGGGTAATGAGGGATTACATGTGGCGGACCGGCTTATACCAGCAACATTTTGTCGCTAAATGCTACGTCATTAACAAGGTCAAAGAAGCCTTAAAATGAAGACAATATACAAGGCTTGACAGCAAAAATGGAAACGGAGTTTTAAGACATAATTTAAGGCAACTTCGTGTTGCCGGTAGAAATAACTATATAGGTAAATCTATATTTCAGTAAACTGTGCCAAGCTGAATAAATAATATTATTGATTCATCAACGCACGTCATACTTTTGACACCAACGAATTTTAATATCAGCAAACAAACGGAGGACGATCTTGTTTGTTATTTATGTAGTTCTGTGCACTTATGCACTATAATATCTCCCTCGCCGATGGCTAGTCACCGTTGAGACTAGCCGCCATGGCCAAATACGGTCTGGAAGACTTGTATAGTGCTATAAAATAAACTTAAATGTTTTCTGATGTTTGAAGGGCTTGTGGCTAAGTAATCAGAGCCGCACGGGTCAATCGAACAGACCAAGCTACTGCCTCGGAAATGAAGTTAAGCCGTTGGACCCGGCTATCATTCGTAGAATTTTGGCAGTCGTTACGGGTCGTCAGAAGTCCGAATATCTGACAATCAGAATCATGGTAGGTCTCGTGTTAGCCAGTAACCAGTAACTGGGTAGTGGGGGTCAGATTGGCAATCGCTTCATAATACGGGTATTCAGCTACATCCAGTTACAATGCAAGCCGAGCCCAGCATTGTTGGGAAAAGGGTAGGCAGCTGATGGGTAATGATAATGACTTTCACAAATGTAATAGACCAACTTATTTTTCCAGTAACGACACTCACCTCTGCCTCGAAAGTGTGCAAGAACGGCCTTGGATTCTTGTACTCTATCTGTAGGTAGACCTCTTGCTCCCATATCATAGCCTTGCGGTAGAGGCAGTATATCCTGAAGAAGTACGACCGCTTTCCGTTGTCTTTGATGAGGCACAGTACGCCCGTGTCTTTCTTCTTCCATTTTGAATGCGAAGGATCTTCTGTCGTGAATAGCTGGACCACGGCCGTTGCCAGACTCTGTAAGAATATTGATTTTATTAGAAATGTGTAACGTGTTGCAGATTTATTTATGTTATTTCACGCCTTGTTTTTCCGAAGGGTTGGGCAGAGGTGTACCTAAAGTACACCCACATTTTCCGGCTATGTTTAAGTCCCATGTAATAGTGGGCAAGCCTATTCTGCCGTCATTATTAAAAAGGGCACAACTAGTATTTTGTAAATGTTGAGAAAATCGATGTTAAAATATTTTTTGAATTATGTTAAAAAAAACACGACTAAACTATGATTTCGAAATTGTGTGAATTTAAATAGTTGTATATATATAGTACATATAAGACTATAGCAATATTTTTTATTATTTTTAATGTATATAATAAATAATTAGCTTATTTTTTTTCAACTTAACATAAAAAATTACAAAACAGGAGCAATATTACAGTTAAAAGGGTGTTAGTTTAAAGGGTGGCGAGCAATGGGTAGCTCGCCGCCCGGTAAGGACCAGGCTCGGGTCGACGGCGCGTAGTGTTGCACGCGCGCCTCAAAGAGATGTCAGCAGCAGTGTAGGGGTCTACTAGGACCGATGCCTGCCAGGGTCGCGTGATTGTTCGAAAGAGATACCGTGACCCTGGCACATGGGCAACTGATGGAACACGGGTGGGTTTTAGTCAGTAAAAGTCTGACACGCCCTCCCGCTCCGCCCAGAGCGGGAAAAGTCATTTGATGATTTCCCATCCTGAAAAAAAAAAAAAAAAAAAAAAAAAAAAAAAGGCATATACAACCAAATGTGCCTTTTCAATGTAAAATTTTAAAATGTTACATTGAAAAGGCACTTTTATTCAATTGTGCCTTTTTACATATTATTAAAATAGTATATATACAGTAAAATATTAGAATATATTATATTTTATACTTCTTGATGAATAAAAACAATCTTATTGTGCACTTTCTTGTGTTTCTACAGTGGAACGTGTAAATAACCTTGGCCCACCACTTCATCTTCGTGCATAGATGTTTAGTAGTAAAGGCATAACCGCCAGTGTGCCTTTTTTTAAACGCTTTAATTATAAAAAAATAAGGCATAGGGTAAATAGTAAAGACATAACTGCTAGTTGTGACTTTTCTTCTTCAATAATTGCTAGGGTGTTGGTATAAAAAAAATAAGCACAATTGCCACATAAGCCTTTTATATTTGACGTAAGCCAATTACGCCTTTTCAATTGAATATATTAAAAATATAAAGGTGAAATAAAAGGCATATCTCACAATGTGCCCTTTTCCTGGTTAAAAACTTTAAAAATGTTGCAGTTGTGCCCTTTAAGCTTATGGTATCTCTGTTATTTTTTTTCCTAAAAATAAAAAAAAAATTAGGCATATAGGCTTTTTTTTCCTGATTCCGGTGATATATATAACTCAATTTCATGAAAAATGTTAGTTGTGCCCTTTTTTATTAAAACGGCAGTATTGCTATCAACAGACCACAAATCTAGACTCCGGGCTGCAACTGAGAAATTCTAGATAGAAACCCCTAAAACTATTTGCCCGACCTTGGAATCGAACCCGACCTCATGCTCAGAATTAGCGCTTCGAACATTAGACTAAGGAGGCAGTCCAGTTGTCTATGTATTGTTTTCCAATAGTAGCCTAGTACACGAATGCGTACACTTACACCTGTACTGCCTTGCACCGTAACGTACACGCGTTACGGTGCAAGGCAGTACAGGACCCTCCTATCCTTTTTAGCCGACTAATATTTTACTTCCATGAGCAACTCTACATAGCTCTCGTCGATACTACAAAAGAAGGGTCATTCAGTTTTGTTTTACAGGTCAAGTTATAATATTTCGAATGTTGAATTATCTGACAAGGGAATTTTATCAGACGGCCAGATCTGCTTAAGGCATTATTCATTGATGATAAAAGATTACTTCCGCTTGCAGAACTGGCAGTTTAGTCGCACCTATACTGAGATAAGTAAATACAAAGGAATTTGCGAGAATGTTCATTTATAAACAAATTCTTTAGATACATTCTGTCATTGTTTTAGTACCTATATCTAAAATGATTCAATAACAAACTTCGATGAATTTACTATCAGTTTTTCACACCCTACATGACGCATACACGCGTATAATTATGCGTAAGCGCAATTATAGGACGCTTGGGTGCAATCTGCTTATAGCTGACCTTTAAGAGAGGATGACACATGTAGTGTAGTCAACTGTGATAACCATGTGATCGCTCTTCTAGAAAATGTCATTGATTTTATGGTAAATTAATCTGATATTATTAGAAGACAAGCGATCCGCCCCGGCTTCGCACGGGTGTGTATGGTGTATGTGACCAAGGTCGTATAACTATAGAATGTCTCCCTACCGTGTGGTCGGCAACGGGGTATACCGGCCGACCGCCCATTTTGCTGCGAGCAATCTTCCAAGATATTAATTATTATACTGTTATGGTCAATTTTTATCTACATACAATGCACAATGTATGTAACGTATTTAGTTGGATTAGGATTAAAACTGTTTTGTTTAAAGGACCATGCAAAAAATCATCCCATACCACCAACAGATTTCAAACGTATCTCAATTAATTCATCTTGGCAGAATAATATTTTTTTTATTATGAAGACATCACCGTAAGTCATGAGGATATCGCGGAAAAAAATGATTCTTGTACACACTTTTTGTTACAGTTAATTGTAAACAAAATGTACAGGAACACTATTTAACCATAAAAAAACTATTGATAGTGAACAGCCGTGAACAGAAACTGCGCGCGCGCACCTCGGTCGTGGTTAGTACGTTCTGCTGTGATTACGTTATTTAACTGTGCAATATCGGCTTGTTTGCGACTATTACTGACCCCTGGTTGTTTATTTGGACCCTTTGATCACTTTTCGATTACCCTAGCACGTTTACTGGACCCTTTAACTGATTTTTGATTACTCTGACACGTTTATAGGACCCTTCGACTGCCTTTTGATTACTCTGGCACGTTTATTGGACCATTTGACTGTTTTTTTATTACTCTGGCACGTTTATAGGACACGTTGCTTGCTTTTTGATTACCCTGGCACATTTATAGGCCACGTTGCCTGCTTTTTGATTACTCTGGCACGTTTATTGGACCCTTTGACTGTGTTTTGATTACTCTGGCACGTTTTATGGCCCCTTTGACTGTTTTTGATTACCCTGGCACGTTTATTGGACCTTTTGACTGCTTTTTGATTACCCTGGCACATTTATAGGACCCTTTGAGTGATTTTTGATTACTTTGGCACGTTTATAGGACCCTTTGACTGGTTTTTGATTACTCTGGAACGTTTATTGGACTGTGATTTTTACAACTATGGAGACTGGACGCCAATGTGTAATGTGCCCACGATCGGTTTTAAGACAGAGGCGACACATATTACAGGATACTTTGCTTCAAAGTAGTCCCGAGTCAGTGGCCTACATATCCCAAAATGGATTGACACTAATAAGTCATTATAAAACAATCATTAGTATATCAATAACTATTAAATTCAGTAAGTAGTAAGCAGACTTAGAATATATAAGCAGGGCATTTTTACGATGTTTTTTGTTACATTTTCTTCATTATAATAATATATAAAATATTGATACCTAAAAACTTTTTTTAATGACCCCCCATAAATTTACGGACTAAAAATTGTTATTTGAGTTTTTATGAGACTACATAATAATATTGAAACAAGTCCCATCTCTGTTGGTGGGTTGGGACAGCGCCCATACAATCTTTTGCATGGTCCATTGTTTCTTAAATGACCGATATTTTTAGTAAGTAATATGTAAAAGATAGAAATGGTTACTCTGGGTTATCTATAGGAGTTAAACATATACCATCGCGGAATTTCTGTCCACCTTTTTACGATATACAATTCCGTTGTACATTATTTTTATCTATCTCGTAAGGTTTAGTCAGCGTTAAGCGCCCAAAAACATGTTTTTTACGACATCAATACAAATGCTTGAAATTTTCGGCTTTTCTCTACTATAACATGCATGTATTATACATATAAACCTTCCGAAAAAAATCTCTAAATAATACTGAAAACCGCATTAAAATCCGGTACGTGGTTTACAAGAACTTAGTGCAGAAATAAACAGAGGAAATCAGCGACTTTATGCTATTTAGAGCCACCCCAGGCTCCGCACGCGTAGACTAAAACCTAGTCCACGAACCCATTATCATATCAGGTAAAACACGGCCACTGAATGGACTTTGCTTCTGCCAAAAATCGCCACAGCGATAATCCGAAACGTGGTACACAATTTATAAGCACAGTAACGGATAGATATAGACAGAACGAAGCCGTACATCATAAACTCACGCATTTTTCCCATGGGGGTAGGCAGAAAATACGGAACGACATCTACTAGCATCCTTACATACTCCTTTGGCTCGTTTAGATTCATACATCTGGTCATACCCACACGCCGGTTGCGAGTACTACGCACGAACGAAGACGCGTTTTATAATAACTATTAAGGGTATTTCCTACTTGACATATTAATAAAAGGACAAATGGGCAAACTTAATAAAAGGTTAAGTTATATCTCTTATGAGCTACTTAAAGACAGTACGAAAAGTGGTCCACGATTTATAAGCACACTAACGGACAGAGACCGAGCGATGATGTGTTTTATAATAATTACTAGCTGACCCAGCGAACTTCGTATCGCCTCAGAATGAATAAATGTTGTTATAAACCTACCAAGTTTGACAACCTGGTACGCGGTGGTGATCTGGTAAGCGTTTTCTATCTGACACTCATATGTTTGTTTAGCTCCTACCCAGTTATGATAACCTGGTACTTCGAAGGCATAAAGCGTTTTCTAGCTGAAACTCCTTTGTTAGGTTAGCTCCTGCCAAGTTATGATAATAGGAACCCCTTTTTTTAGGAATCCCTTCCTCCTATAGAGTTATGACTACCTGGTACTTCGAGTGCAATGTTTTTGTCATACCACGTTTTATAGTGACTTGTATTCTCTTTGACGTTTATGTCACGTCACACGGGAACGCGGTCGAACGGGATAAAAAGTATTCTATGTCCGTCTCCTGGTTCTAAGCTACCTCCCCACCTCTTATATCGATACTAATATTATAAATGCGAAAGTGTGTATGTCTGTTTGTCCGTCTTTCACGGCAAAACGGAGCGACGAATTGACGTGATTTTTTAAGTGGAGATAGTTGAAGGGATGGAGAGTGACCTTTTTGTCTCTTTCTAACCCCCTACTTCCCTAAAATGGGGGGTGGAACGCGCGAATCTCAGGAACTACTGGTTCGAATTGAAAAATATTTTTGAGTCGGGTAGCCTATTTATTGAGGAAGGCTATAGGCTATAAAACATCACGCTATGATCAAAGGGAGCGGAGCAGCAATAAAAAAAAATGACGAAAACTGGCAGGCTGCGATGCGACGGGGTCAGGGGAGCAAATATTTGACGCGGGCAGAAGCTAGTAGTAGTGACATAATAGTAATTTAATAATTTATTATTAATATTAACATCATCACTCTTCTAGCTTCTGCCCGCGACTTCGTCCGCGTCAAATTTTTGCTCCCCTTACCCTTCCCGTCGCATCGATTTGCCTGCTAGTTTTCGTCCATTTTCGCTCCTTGAGTTATAGTGAGTCAACCTTAAAAGATAGACATATGCTCTTGGGACTTTTTTTTTGAACTTTTTAAAAATAACAATCCCGTCATACATGATTTTTGCGTTACTTTAACCGTTTACGCAGCGCACGCAACGGAAACTCTCAGAAGGAATAAATTTTCCCCGTTTTTGCAACATTTTTCATTACTGTTCCGCTCCTCTGAGGTGTAGCGTGATGTTATATAGCCTATAGCCTCCCTCGATAAATAGGCTACCTAACACAAAAAGAATTTTTCAATTCGGACCGGATTCGATTCGGAGATTAGCGCGTTCAATCAAACAAACAAACTCTTCAGCTTTATAATATTAGTATAGATAATTAGTTGACCCAGCGAACTTCGTATCGCCTCAGATTCAATAAATGTTGTTATAAACGTACCAAGTTTGACAACCTGGTACGCGGTGGTGATCTGGTAAGCGTTTTCTAGCTGACACTCATATGTTAGGTTAGCTCCTACCCAGTTATGATGACCTGGTACTTCGAAGGCATAAAGCGTTTTCTAGCTGACACTCCTTTGTTTGGTAAGCTCCTGTCAAGTTATGATAACCTGGTACTTCGAAGGCAACGTTTTTGTCATAGTACCACGTTTTATAGTGACTTGTATTCTCTTTGACGTTTTATGTGACGTCTCACGGGAACGCGGTCGTAAAAAGGGGAAAAAAAAAAAAAAAAAAAAACGGGATAAAAAGTATCCTATGTCCTTCTCCTGGCTCTAAACTACCTCCCTGCCAATTTTCAGCTAAATCGGTTCAGCCGTTCTTGAGTTATAAGTGAAGTAACTAACACGACTTTCTTTTATATATATAGATGTAAGGATATTTTTCTACTTCACATGTTCATATAAGGACAAATGGGAAAGCACATTGAAAGGTTAAGTTATATCAGACTTTCTTATGAGCTATTCAAACACAGTAGTGTTGTCAAGCAACACATCGATCCATCTTGAGGACATGCGACATTTTCTAAAAGAAGCCAGTAAGCCACAACTCATTACATAAGCATTCAACTTAATATTCTCTCCTCGTCCATCATACTGATCTTAATGTTCTCATTCTCACTGCGATTTCGAAACACGTAAGTTGACGTAACCCTGCAGACTCGTGCAAAGAAACGTAGGCCATCTGTTATTGCCACTTGACAATTTTAAGAATATATTAAGCGGCCTCCAGTTTCACGGAGAAAGATTTGGCGAGAAGACTAAATGAAGACGAGTGACAAGGAGATGGCATGAAACTATTCTCATTGACGTTTCTCAAGTGTGCTCAGGAGTTCTCAACGAAATCTGGAGGCCGTTTTAGACCCGAGAGATACTTCTTTGATCTGATCTTTGGAATAACTTCGCCATCTAGATTGCTGAGCGTGGGGAACTGGGTTGTTATGTTGTTGGGAGTCTACGGCAATTCTGAGTCGTACAGCGGAGTCAACATGCCCGGCTAATTGAAAGTCTGGCCCCTCTTTACAACAGGATCTATTACATAATAGGCTCAAACTATGTGACGTTTTCTAGGTTATAATAACAGGAAGATATACACAACTGAACAATGGGCCTCCTCATAAAACGCTACTATGTAGCGGTAAAGTGAAAGTATGTAGAGGTAAACATTACTTTCAGCGTCAGGCCCAATACTTTGATTGCCTACAGCCCTACAGCACGCTAGGTACTGCTTCGTATTAAAACAAAGACGAGGAGTCGAGAAATCGTTCTCCTTAGCCTTTTCCCAACTATATTGGGGGCCAAGGCTTGTATTTTCGGAGGCAGAAATCAAACGTGGAGCAATTTATGGAGAACGTGTCAATGTGAATGATGTAGCTGAAAACCTACCGGCCTAGAATACCTTATTTTATATGGCTACGACTATCTAGATGACCTCCACAATCCACAACCCACATACTGGTAACAAGATACTTGGGCGGTAATAATGTTCAAAGATCACAGAAACATCCCGGCTGTCAACGTTATTTTCGAGCCACGGAAGTATCCCGAAATCGAATGGATGGTTACCACGATCGTATTCGATCCACGAATCGACCGCTGCAAGCGTAGCTTAACCTTCTATCGACTCGTACGGCTGTTATTATTTAGCACTGAGCCCCTAGCAAGACGAGTAGAGCGGTTGGCATATATCTTGCTTCCATTTCAACTGCCAAGTTCAAATAAGCTGTTCATCATTTTCAATGAATTTGTCTCCAGCGTTTTTATATAATTAATCAAGACTTGACATTATTACCTTTGTGCACTGTGAGAAAACTAAACAATAGTTGAAGGTGCTTATTATTGCGCTATGCCGTGAGCCCCACGAATTGTTGGGGTCAACTGAGCGAATTGGGTTATGTAGCAATGACCTAGCCAATGGCTTGATATTATTTTAGCACATGTCTAGAGTTGGACTCTGTGAAAAACGTGGAAGACATTAACGTATGAATATGCTATTAAATTCTGAAGTAGTCGAAGAATATATAGTATAGTCGATATAATTATCCATAATGCTGGATGATACAATTTTTGTATTTTTCTATGAGTGCTTACGCAGTTCATCCGAGGTTCCGATCCGATTTTGAGTTGCCCTAATCGATTTCTCGATGAATTTTATATGTATGTGTTACCTACTTTAGGTTCATATTTTCTTGTTTTCGAATGAGACCAAGTGGTCAAATTCCCTCTGAACAAAATATCATGTACGGACAAAAACCATGAATTTTAAATAATATCATTGTTGTCCGCCTTTGTACATTAATGTGCTTGAAGTATTAAATAAATAAATAAAATTCATTGTTTCTGTGACTTACCAGCGCAAAGCTGATAAATTACTTACAGAATCAATTTAATGAATGCCACTGAAGAGGCACGTACACTCAACTATCTAGACACTGTTCATTTAGTATGGACACTTTTGTACGGAAGTGTTGACAACGCATATTATTATGTCTCGACAAAACACTTGCTATGCATAAGCCAACTAGCTTCATCCGTTTATAATTTTAGAAAGCGTCTATCAGAGTCCTACACTACCCTAGAGCGTGTGGAAATCGTTTTCAGTGCTCCGGACACATTTTTAATTTTCTTCTTCTTCGTTTCGATGGTTAGGACGAAGCTTAAAGAACATGTACGGACCCAGTACTTGTCACTACTAGAGTTGACAGTGGCAGCGCAGAAGATGCAAATATTGAAGGAGTTGGATGGTACACGGACTGGTAAGGAACAGAGACATAGTTTGTCGCTCAGTTGCACAACCTGAAGCCGTATGGTCGGTTAAGACACTTCTCTTCTTGCGTTCAGATAATCATCATAATTCTTCTTCAAATAATTTATTCCAATTTATTTTGGGGTCGGGGCAACTTCTATTTTTCCTCCATACTTCACTAGAAGTCGTCATCTCGGTAGTCACCCCCTTTCTAACCATGTCACGTTTCACACAGTCCATCCAGCGTTTCTTTGGTATTTGCCTACCCTTCTCGCGTTCAGACCAATATGCGTATTTTATAGGCACACAAAAGTTAATTATAAGGTCTTTTCCGTAACGCTTATTAAAATTTATGGATTTACTTTAACATGGTCATAATAATTATGTGTAGAAATAATAAATAGCCGGGAAATCCGGAATTCTGGAGAATTTAACAATGCAATTTATTCATCTTATGAAAAATCGCAGTATCTCGTATCACTATCCATATATTTACTAATTATTGGTGGCTGACAGTTTTCGTCGATTTAAGACATTTAGAAGCCATTCAAGAGCAGTGTACAATAGTAGATTGTATCATAAGGGAGCAAAATAATATTTTTACGGCGAGGGCGCTTTTTTAATAATGGTGTAAAATCTACCGGGCTACCGGTTCAGTTAGGTGTGCCTCAAGGCTCTATACTCGGCCCATTCTTGTTCTTAGTGTATATCAATGACTTACCATTCTTTGTAAAGGGTATTTGTGACGTTGTACTGTTTGCAGATGATACTTCTCTTATTTTTAAAGTAGATAGGAACAGACAAGATTTTGAAGACGTAAACAGTGCACTCTCAATGGTTACGGATTGGTTTACGGCAAATAACTTAGTTCTCAATGCCAAGAAAACGAAATGTGTAAAGTTCGCCTTACCGAATGTTAGCAATCTAGGTCCCGAAATCGTCTTAAATAAAGAGGTTCTTAAAACTGTAGACTCGACAGTTTTCCTGGGCATAGCAGTGGATGGCAAACTACAGTGGGGCCCACATATTTCAAGTCTAGCGGGGAGGCTCAGTTCAGCCGCCTACGCCGTCAGAAAAGTAAGACAATATACTGACGTTGATACAGCTCGGTTAGTCTATTTTAGTTATTTTCACAGCATTATGTCTTACGGTATTCTACTGTGGGGCAAAGCCGCTGATATTCAAAATATTTTTGTCCTTCAGAAACGAGCTGTTCGAGCAATTTACCAGCTAGGTGCCAGAGTTTCTCTAAGGGACTTTTTTAAAGATATTGGTATTCTTACGGTAGCATCACAATTCATCTTCGCCAACATCTTATATATTAGGCAAAATTTACACTTACACGCTAAAAACAGTGATTTTCACACTGTTAACACTAGAAATAAGGACAAACTACGTGTTCCCTTTCACCGGCTTCATAAGGTGCATAACTCATTTGTTGGGCTTGGTATAACATTTTACAACAAGCTACCACCTTATTTACTAGAATTACCTTTTAATGCGTTTAAAGCTCAAGTAAAATCCAACCTTTGTCTAAAGGCATATTATTCCATCAACGACTATTTAAATGACAAAACTAGTTGGTCGCTGTGATTAACTCAAGACAATGTTTGTGTTCTTTCTCCAGTACTAGCGTACCTAGTGATAGGTTATATAGCTGTAATATAATTTTTATTATATATTTTTTTTACTGTGTTAGTCATTTTTTTTTTTGTGTATTTATTGGTTTTGACATGTTCTATGCTTTGACATATTATAATGATTAGTATTGCATAAAATGATTAGCTAGCGACCTCGACAAGTTGTCATTCAATTCTTGCCTGAGCAACCGGCAGCAAGTTCGTCATGCTCCCTTTTTTTTTTTTTTTTTTTTTTTTTTTTTTTTTTTTTTTTTTTCAGGATGGGAAATCATCAAATGACTTCTCCCGCTCTGGGCGGAGCGGGAGGGCGTGTCAGACTTTTACTGACTAAAACCCACCCGTGTTCCATCAGTTGCCCATGTGCCAGGGTCACGGTATCTCTTTCGAACAATCACGCGACCCCGGCAGGTCGTCATGCTCCCTTAGATGTCAATGCTTGCGGTAGCGTCAGGGGTCGGGTTACCCACTTCCCTCAAATAAGGCGAGGGGGGTAATGGCTGATCTTTGCGTTATGCTCGTGAACGGGTGCTGCTTGTGGTGACTGGTCGTCTTGCTGACCTTGATGTTGGTATTGTTGTTAATTACCTACCTGTTTATTTGTTTTTACGCCGATGGTCCTAGTTTATCATTTTGAGGCCTCGAGTTGTAACTCGGGTCGTAACAGCTATGTGAACGTGATTCAGCATTGCATATGTAAGCTGTCACGCCCTTATGCCAGGAGGCTTTTATTTTGGTACCTTTATTTACATGATAAAAATATTTTTTGCTTTTGCTTGAGTATAGATTTCATTTTATTTCCTGGATTATTGGGTTGGCTAGCTGACAGATGGCAAATCATTTAATTTAATGTTTTGTGTCTCATAATGTTACCTCCTTACAATTGTATAGAATCAAGTTCTTCTAACTTAACAGACAGCTGTGCTGCTGGGGAGTTTGTTCCGCCACTTCTTCTTCCCAGCTAAAGCACTAGGAAGTGTCGAAGGGCGGGCGTTTTGGGGGGACTGTCTTTTGTAACTTTGACGTTCAAAAAGTGCTGACTCTCAGCCTAGTTTGAATAAATGACTTTTGATTTGATTTGATTTGATTTGAATCCAGAGCGAAGTGAGGGATTCTAGAGTAGAATCCCGAGCGTAGCGAGGGATTCTTTAGTAGAATCCTGAACGTAGCGAGGGATTCAAAGTACGTCGCCCGAGCCAAAAATATATTTTGCGCCCGAGTGATACACTCTACTTTTCATCACCCACTATGAGAAAATAAAAGGCGCCTCATATTTTATTGTAATATTAATATTTAATGAAACAGAGTAACAACTAAATTGAAATTAAGTAGTATCTAATAATAAAACAACTAAAAACTTATATTTACATTTGAGACATTTTCACAATTTTGAAAATTAATTGTTACAGTTTTATTAGGAATAGAGATTGTTGTAGATTTAATTTTATTCTGCGTGTTTGAAATAATGTCAGAATCTGGCTCATTTTGAGGAAAATGTGACGGTGAATCTCTTTGTTTGGATGTAGATGGGCGCGGCGACAGTGGCATGGATGGATTAACTGAAGGTTGCAATTTAATGTTTTCCACGATGCGTTCACATGTTTTCGCCTTGTTCTCAATGGAATCTTCTATATATCCCTCTGCTACAGCACTCGACTTCCATCCTCCATGTCGCTTGAGAACAGTTAAATCCGCTCCAGAATCTGCCAACAGGGTAGCAGAAGTGCGACGAAAACAATGTCCTGTATATAGCTTGATATCTGGTAACTTCAAATAAGTAGCGATTTCTTGTGGCATGTAAGAAATTTTATTTTTTCCCATAACTTGTTTGAAGCACTTGCCATTTTGATAACGGATGAAAAACCGATTGGTCTTTATATCAGCAGGACGCAGGTCCAGGTATTTCTGTACAATAGTTTTGTATTCTCCTCGGATTACGAAGGATCGGTCAGTTTTTGTTTTTGTGTCTGTCAGCTTTACTAACAGTAAATTATCCGAGTGATTTTCGACATCATCAACAGTTATTTTTAAAAGTTCATTGCCACGACAAGCTCCATGTACTCCGAAAATTAAAGCCACCTGTAACAAAACCGAATGTGAATAAGACAAGTACCTATCTATCGAAGTACAGGTTACAATAAAATGCGCATTTTAAAACACTGGTTATACTTTACTAATCCACCATATATACATACATAGTTACTTACTTTTACGGCAAGAAAGATGTTGTCGGGTGCCTCATTAAGGAAAGTCTCCACGTTTTTGACTGAGAACACTTTGGATTTTTTAGGTTTAAATCCATCAGACATCCTCTTCAGATACGCTATTAATTTCGAATATGTGTCCAGTTTTACGTCGTTATTAGAACTGACTGTTGATTTTAGCATTGAGTAGGTACTCCAAAGTGTGGAAGGTTGTTTAGTTTTGGCTAAGTACTGGAAGTAGGCCAAAAACACAGATTCTGAAAAACTCTTGGCGCCTCTTGAATTTCTCCATTCAATAAAATTACCATAAGCTTTCATATATTTCTCCTGGGATTTTGCAGGTAGTAGATTATCCATCACATTTCTTGCGTCAGTTCTAATACTATCAGGAGTTAATTCTATACTTTCACTGTCACTTGAAGAACTCATTTTTCAAAACAAAATCATGAATTTCTATCAATCCGTGAAAATTGACGTAAACGCGGGCTATAGTTCGCGCGTTTTTAATTTTATTTCTTTTTTTTTTTGTATTCAGCCGGCGCGCGGCGCTACTATGGGCCGTCGCACCAGCCAGTCTTTATTCAAACAATATTTGCGTTCGATTTCTTGGGCGCTGAACACAAGATGTTCCAAATTCAAAAAGTGCGCGGCAAAGATAATTGCGGCGCACTTATAAAGAGGATTAAAAACTCATTACTGCCCGCTAAAAGTTTCTTGTAGAAAACACCACCTTTGGGTGCACTTAAAGGCGAACCAAGTCGTCTTTTTCGAATAGATGGGATGAAAAATTAGGTCCCTCACATTCGTGGATTTCGAGGTCTCTCAGTTAAATACAATACAATAGTATTATTATAATATTTAGGTAATACCCTGGCAGTGTTGCGATAAGTCATGGGAAGGAAAAGAAATTAATAACTTCGATATCGGCTGTTACTAAGTTATGATAAATGGCATATGGCGAGTGCGGTTTGAAACCGGCTAATGCTCAAAGAAGAAGAAACGAAACTCATGTACAATTCAAACGTGTTGTCGAGTCAAACCCACATCGAAGGGTCGCTTCTCAAGAAAGGATCTCTATTAAGGAGTATGGCTACCTAGGGCAAGTCATCAAGCTTTGTACGTAGACACAACTTTGAAAAAGAAGCTGACAGAACGATCCAGTTGGGTGGAGCAGCATTTGGAAAACTTCGTCAAGTCTTAGCCAATGTCGCAATGTTTAAAGACTTAGGTCTTCAAACGGTGCGTTATGACACTGACAGTTGGATTGGTCCACAAATTTAAGGTCGCTCAGCGCGATATGGTGCGGGTTATGCTCGGATATTCTGTGCAGGAGATAAAATCAGAAACGATGTGATCCGGAAAAGAATTAGAGTTGCCAACATTATTTCTTGTTAATCCCAGGATGAAGGATAACTCCTTGAAGGAGAGGTGGTAAGAAACTTATGACTCCGGACAAGACCATTTAAACTTCTGCCCTATAAAGCCTACTCCAGATGCGATCCGATTATCAGTGGTTCATATTTCTACGGGACCGTAACCTACTTTTGTAAGCTAACGAGAAATCCTTACTTAGATGTAAAAGTGAAATAAATACTAACTAGACATGCTTTCTATTCCAGGCCGCCAGAACGCCTAGATTTACTTTCGCCCTATAAACGCTTTATAGAGTGAAATTATATGGCTAGTTGCGCCACTTTCCAGACTATTGCGTAAGTTTCTAACCGCAACAAACTGTCCATTTGTTTTTAGAGTGCTTTAATATAACCCGTACTTATAGTCATCGTTCGATGGTATTGACATACCAATGTCGAAAACGTCGCCGTTGATCGAAATGTGTTCGATCGTCCTAATTTACGAACCGAAATCGGTAACTGGAAAATTCTTGAAGACTTTATAATAATAGTCCTTCAGACTGTATTTCAACCATGGCGGCTAATCTGAACGGAAACTAGCCCTCGGTGCCACAAGTGTGTGCGCAGACACAGGTGCACTCCTTATTCCTTCACTGTCATGGTCCGATAGGACAGCAGGCAATCTGTCACGATCAGACGCAGAACCAACGGCTTATCGTGCTTTCCGAGACACACCATTCCGGGTGTGAACCCCGCCAACCTCCTCCATTCTGTGACTAAGAAATTCTTAATGGAAAAACAACACTACCCGACCTAGGAATCGAACCCAGAATTCCCCGCTCCGCAGTTGCGCTTTTGATCACGACGCTAACGGGGCTTTATAACTACTAATGGTCTGAGATCAATCATAATGAAAAAATATTAGCAGCTCCATTTAAACTTTAAATGTGCCAAATTTCATTCACATCCATCCGCGTAAGTTTCGCAAAAAGGGGTATAAAGTTTTTGTTTCCTACATTATTCTTAACCTTTTATTTTATAAGCCCTCGTAATGAGTATAGAGAACAGGATTTAAAAAATATCAGTTGCAGAATTATACTGGATCTAGTAACAGGAGGAGGTGTTGGTATTGTACACTTGTTTTGGTGGGAACATTAAAAGGGGAGAGAGTGGGGACTATTCTTATTTGCCAACAGATGGTACATACATAGTGTCTTATAATAAAAACCCACTCATTTTGTTATCATGATTTAAATTGTGATAATTACAAATGACAAGGAAACAAATGTATGCATTTGCAAAATAGATTATTACACAAACTACTTATCAGTTTTTCCTATCATTATTAGTTTTCTATTTATTGTAGGGGTCAGCAGGACCTCAGAGATATATCTGCATAGAGTTACGACACACATTGCGATGAATGTATTAAAATATACACATAATACTCAAGGATCATAATACAGGTACTCTCAAGGAGCCAATGAGAATTCACCCAACCAATAAGGCTATTGGAATGATTTTGCTAAATGGTTTTTTTACTTCATTATCCAATGCTGGAGTGCTATTCTAATGCATTAGACATAAGAATAGTGGCATTTGGTAGAATCACTTTGGTGGGTAACGTAGGTAAGAATAAAAAGGAAAAAATATGGTATTTGTTCACCTTGTATTATTATTATGACAGTAAACACTAAAAGATTTTTTCAGCAATTAAATATTTATCATAATACTGTGTTTAGGATGTTCCCTGATAAATGGTTTGCCACATAGGACATGTGTATGGGTATTTATATTTTACCATTATTTCAGTTTTTAGGTGTACTGGCCTCACCATAAGAAACCATTTCTTCTATTCTGGTTTGAAATAATATGAAAATAGGCAGTTTTTCTAATAAGGAAAATAACCAATTGCTTACGGCAACTAACACCAGAATTTATGGAATGCAAATTTACTTGAAAAAAATCCTACTAAGCCAATTTAGAGTTTCGATGGATGCCATTCGATATTTACATTAATATTTGAATTATATTATGCATTCATTTTGATAAGGTGAAAAAATAATCTATACTAATATAATAAAGCTGAAGAGTTTGTTTGTTTGTTTGATTGTTTAGTTGAACACTATGATCTCAGGAACTACTAAATGGAATTGAAAAAATCTTTTAGTGTTGGGTAGCCCATTTATCGAGGAAGGCTATAGATTATAAAACATTAAGCTAGGACCCTTACGAACCAAGCAAAATTAAAAAGTCATGAATATGAAGAAATCCCACGGGCGGACGATTCGGACAGTAGGATCGGGGGAGCATGAAATTTAATGCGGACGAAGCCGCATGTAGGTGCTAGTAATATGCTATAATTATTGAAGTCTCAATGAATATTTTTTATGAATTGAAATGAAATAAAGAATTTGATTGTAACTTGATACTGCAAGTCAACAATATGCATTACAAGATTGAACGATGATGATTGAAAATGCAATGGGATTCCTTATAATTAAAATGTCTGTCTTCAAGAAAAACTCAGTCAAAAAACAAACTATACTAAAATACTTTCCACACACATTTTTGAAGACGTCAAATAATTAAATAGTAACAACATTACCTACTGGATAAAACAATGAATTTATGAGAGCTTCATGCCGTAATCTGTAGATAACAGTATTAAGTACTTCACAAGTTGTAAAAATACACTATTGTTAAGGAATAACCTTGTGGGCTTTAGACTTACATACTATCCCAGAGACACGAAATTAATTATTACTTTTATCTGATACAAGATTTTAAAAGCAATTTGTTTTTGTTTATAGTTGTTGACATGAGAAAAATATTGACTAAAGAGCTTGTTATTTTGATGCTTCCTGCATTATTTGTTGAGAATTGAATATATATAATGACTATGACTATATCATATATGTTTAAACATAAATATTGTGTGGATAACACAAAATAATTCCAACAGGTAGCATAATGGATCACTCTACTTCTTGATACAGTTCATTCCAGATAAATTGTTGCTGTTCAAGGAGAACATTCGGAGCTCAAAAAAAATATCACGACGATATCGACTGATAATCCGCCGATATGGACAGAGATACGTAATCTGAGGGCATTCTGAATCACGCGGATTGCTAATGAGAATTCATAGCTTACTCACCTGGCATTTTGGTCCAATCAAACTGAACACCTGTTCATTCTCTTCCCGAGATAACAGGATACTCGATCTGTTTTCTCCCCTCGGCATCCTGTACACTAATTCAACAAAACACACCTAAAAATTACTTTAAACATGCGAGGAACGATGTGTCAATAGCCCCGACTTTCCAACATTTTAAAGCCAAATAACAACCAGTTATTTGGCACACACAATAATCCGTTGACCAAAATAAGAGCATTTCTCACAATAAAGAAGTACTCATTTCACTGTTTAAACATAATAAACTCGAAAAAACCTTAATCACTTTCTCTAGCGACATCCGTATGTGAATAAATCTGACTTTTTCGAAAGTTGCCAGCCTTTTGGCAACTCCCAATAAATTCCTGTCAAATAATATACCGCATTTTGCACCACAGAAACAAAGAACATAATTTGGAGATTATTAATCCGTGGCACCCTTGAGAAATCCAGATTTAATCAATTTGTCTGAAGATAGTGCAAGGAGCCGCGACTGAATTGTCTATTTAAATTAAAAAACATCTTAACTACAGTCCTATGATGCTTTCATCGTTGTAATTTTCTAACCACTGGCAACCTTTCTTTTGATTGTCAATCCAAGAAAACTGTCATTGTAGTTAATTCTCATTTTATTTGGAAAAACCAAGAAATAAAACTATATGTTAATAGCATTCACTATGGAAAACGGTATTGCATTGTATGATATAAAATAACCAAAATTACATGCAAAGTTTCAAACCTTCACGAACTTGTCCTAGAATGAATCTAACTGAATAGCAGAATAAACCTGCATGACTCAAGCGTCAAACGAAGCGATGACGCTTTCATGAAAAAACGCGCGCGAATATTCAACTTCAACAAAGTTTTGCATAAAAAGTCTGAGAAAATACAAATCATTATCAATAATTTCGTTTGGCAGTCACCGCGTGAAGCAGCATCAAATCATGGTTGTTCATGTGATTCGACGAAAGGTAAGTTGCTCCATTCTAAGTTTGGTTACATATGAAGTAGGTATGATCAACTATAATGGTGAGTTGATGACCATCGAACGAAAAAGGGTTGTAAGAGCTTGTAGATAATTATGAGTTCATTTAAATATAACGAAGGTACCAGAACACGGTTAAAAAGCCTAAAATAAAATTGCGCGTTACAGTTGCGTGGTTGTGTCGAAAGACGACCCACTGGCCGAATTTGCAAGGGCGGGCTTGTTAACACAAACTTTACTGAGTGTTACTTCTTAAGCTGACTTACCAATGTGTCGGGTGGGCAAGACGTATGCGTTTATTATATTTTTGTCAAAATCATCCTTTTACGGACATCGATATTCAAAAGGAAAGAGTTTGTGGAGTTTATCTATGAAGCCAAAGGTGCTAGAATACTACGAGGATCTTTTGGCTCCTGAATTATATTGACACTAGGTTCTGCCCGCGGCTTCGCTCGCGTGGATGTCGAAAAATTCACCATTTTAACACCCCATTTCACCCTCTTAGGAATAAAATTTCAAAAAACCCTTTCTTAGTGGATTCCTACTCCTTGCAACGAACACACCTTCCAAATTTCATGTCTGTAGGACCAGCGGTTTAGGCTGTACGTTGATATATCTGTCAGTCAGTCACTCAGGACTTTGAATTTTATATAATAATATATAGATGAAGACGGCATTAGTTCCGATTATGGCCACGCGTAGGGTTGCCAGGTCTTTAAACCGAAAAGCCGGACAGACCAGTCGGTTTAGCCGGACATTTGGGTAAAAAGGTCTGACATCTTTAATTTAATCTTAAAACTAAATTAAACAAAACACTGATGAAATAACGTTAAAATAAATAAGTAACATAAACGAATTAATATTTTTTATTGGCAGACACATGCTTTAAAAGCTAATTTTCCTTTAAAATTGAGTAGTAATAAGGCGCGGAGGACAGTGCTAGTTCGCTCGTTTGCGCTAGCGATACAAGGTGAGGCGGGTGGAGCGGAAACCAAGGCAAAAATGATCAAATTTGAAAAGCCTAACAAAAGCCGGACAGGCCGGACTCGGTCTAATTTGGCCGGACACACAACCAAAAAGCCTGACTGTGTCCGACTTTATCCGGACGCCTGGCAACCCTAGCCACGCGCCAAAATAAACTTGCAACTTTATGAACGAATACAGAATCAAAGCTCATAAATATTCATATAGCTTTCGGTTAAATGACTCAGACTTCCAAGAGATCTATTTTTAAATAGCTAGTCACAGGTACGTCGATCAAGTTTACACGGTTTCTGTCTCCCGTGTCGTTCCTTACTCTAGACCTGTTGTGACTAATAGTACTAATTCTTGAAAGTTAAGAAATCTGGAAAATCTGAAAAATATTTTGAATTAGGATGCAGGTACTTACAGAAATCGGCATCAACATACATAATATCATAAATTACACCTGTATTCCCCGAATGGTTAGGCAAAATTATACCATTCAGTGTGGTGTCTGACGTAAAGAATAGCACCATCCCATTTCTTCCCGTGGGTGTAGTAACAGGCGCCTGCCATACTGCGATCGCCAACCCACCTGCCAAGTGTGGCGATTATAGCAAAGCCATCCAAATTGGGAGAGGCCTATCTCCAGCAGTAGCGTCTTCCGGCTGAAATGATGATGATACTTTTAGGACACCCACATTTTGAGTTCCATGTGATGAGGGGGGGGGGGGGGGGGCGAGCCTTTTGTCACCATTAACCTGTTGAATGCCGCTAATTATAGACACAATTAAAAACCAGTGTGTCTCGCGTATATCTACGTTCACGGCATATGAAAGGTTAATATACATATTCGTGTGAAACGTTTGTTGTAACAGACATCCAAAGTTGAAATTCTGAAAATACTAGTTTCGAGAAAATGGAGTCTGAAGTTAAAGTTACAAAAAAACAATGTTCTACTCTCGGCAATTCCTGGCTAACGCCCAACACATTATATGCATCAATGTATCACTAACCGATATTGTGCTTAGAAATGTTGTCTGTAGATGTTAATTGTATCAAATTGTAGCAAAGAACATGGAACAAAACGTACCCACCCATGTAGCAAATTGAAATTGGTACCATTAGAAAGGTCTTTGAAAATATATATATTTGTTGTATGGGGGCAACTTTGTAGCTTGCGGGGGAAAAAAGATATTCGACTTTGAAAATGCCGAAAATCGTTAGTAAAATCGACCCACGCACGTTCGACGTTTTTGCGATTTTGTACGTTAGGTACTTCGAACTATTATGCGCTAGGGTCGGTGTG
The DNA here is from genome assembly GCA_932294355.1 of Aporophyla lueneburgensis. NCBI lineage: Eukaryota > Metazoa > Arthropoda > Insecta > Lepidoptera > Noctuidae > Aporophyla > Aporophyla lueneburgensis. The sequence goes on along the minus strand of OW028737.1, from coordinate 28,987,034 downwards.
TTGTAATTGTAACTGGCATTCAGTATGCAACCATATAGCTACCATCCGTGAGTGAGTAGTACAGCAGAGCCGACCTACACATAAGTGCGAGTGAAACAGATAGCGTGTAATCGGCGACGCCGCGCCGCCTCGATCTTTTGTTCCTAATAGTTAGTACCTGTTTGGAACTGTCTTTGAGCGCGCGCATTTATGTTGTCTTAGTTTATTTTATTTGTACTTTTATCTACAACCTCAGCCTACACAACGGACTTCAGTTTCAGTGTATTGCTTAACGATTGGATTGAATATTACTCACCTGCTTCGACGAAATGGAAGGTGAACGCCGTGTATTGTGTATTACGTGTACAAGATCAGTACTTCGTGACCGAAACCGGCATATACTGACGCGAGCCTATTTGGAAGACAATCAAGGCTTTACAGAGTATGTGATGGAACGGATTAACATAAATGAGGTTAGTATAAACATAACTTTTGTTCATCGTTTTCACTGTGTCTGTGTTCACTCACGAATCTGTCGTGTATTTTAGTTTTTTTTTTTTTTTTAAGTATTAAGTTGTTTTTAGTGCGTAACTTGAGGATTTTTTTTTCTTTTAGATGGCCCTCAATCAACTTCAGTATATGTGTCATCGATGTTGGGTAGCTGGAAGACGACAGCAAGCCAGTTTCGAACAAGAACATAACCAGGAACTTGCAAATCCAGAGCAGTTGCAGCCAACGTCAGTTCCAACTTATAGAAGGGTTGCAAATACGGCGCGTCACTGTTTGTTCCGCGGGTGCATTAATCAAGAACTTCATAGAGCGTCCAGGTTTATAAAAGTATTTTTGTTGGTTAATCATAGCGTGTACGTTCCTGAAAATGCACGCGTTTGTACACATCACATCAACACACATGATTGGAGCTCCCTGTATGATAATGGAGAGACAATATTCACACCAGACCATCTCAAAGATATGATTGATACGTTACGAGATGCATATAAACATAAGACTAATATAGATTTTGACAATGTAAACAACATTTCACCTGAGGATTTATATTACCTAACTGGATTAACACACCAACAATTCGAGATCATTTTGAATGAAACACCGTCTCTTTTAGATCAATGTAGAAGACCAAAAACTGCGCTAGGAGTTTATTTATTAAAACAAAGGTCTGGTGAGCCAAATACACGTATAGCGTCCCAAATAGGTGTATCACGTAAAACGATCGGTATTTTACTTAAAACTGCAAGAAACTGCTTGACCCAAGACTTTGTTGTTCGCCATTTGGGATTCAATCATATAAGCCGTGATGAAATTATAGCTCACAGCCTTGCAGTGCCATCATCAATATATTCCAACCCTACAAACCCAGTGGCTATAGCTATTTGTGATGGTTCGTACATATATGTACAGAAAAGCAAAAACTTTTTATTTCAAAAAAGGACTTACAGCTTACACAAGTATAAAAACTTGTTAAAACCCTTTGTAATTACTTGCCCAGACGGCTATATTATAGATATATGTGGACCATACGCTGCAACAAAAACAGATGCCCAAATCATGAGTGAAATTATGAATGATCAAACGTCCCCAGTGCATACAATATTACAAACAAATGACGTTTTTATATTAGATCGAGGTTTTAGAGACTCTATACCAGATATAGAAAGTGCTGGTTATGTTGCCCATATGCCGCCAAGCAAAGATAGGCATGCCACACAGCTCACAGATATTCAAGCAAATAAATCTCGACAAATCACAATAGTACGATGGGTCATTGAAGTCATAAACGGATGGTTCAAAAGGGATTACAAGATATTTAGGCATACACTTATTAATAAAACACTCCCTCACGTATTTGAAGACTTTCGCATTGCGGGAGCCCTTATAAATGCATTTAGGCAGCGTCTGACGGACAATGAGCATGCCCCCGCCTTTATCGATACAATAGCTCAAAGAATTACCGAACGTAATAGACTGGGCAATTATGTAGTCGCAGAAAATATGAATAGACAGCGGGCGGTGTTCACTACAATAACGGCTACATCAATACCCTTTCCACAATTGACAGAAGAAGACGTCATTCTATTCAGTTTGGGAACATACCACTTAAAGCTCGCTAGATCATATGTTGCCGAGCATTTGCGAGGTGGAGATGGTATATATAATATTGAGGTATCTTCTAGCCGTAGCCCTAATATGTCGCAGCATGGGCTAGTGACCGAAAACTGCTCGTTAGTTAGAGGCCGCATATTATCGAGGCACGTATCGAATAAAATATATTACACATATATTTTGATCAAGGTGAATGTCCAGGGCAGAGAAGCCATCGAAGCCTATTATTGCTCCTGCATGACGGGTATGAGAACTCTAGGTGCCTGTGCCCACACTGTTAGTATAATATGGTACTTAGGTGTTGGCAGGCATCTAGATAACTTCGTAGGTCCGGCAAGTGCCTGGGATGATATAATCATTGAGAGTAACAACACGATTTAAAAATGATGTTTTTGCTGTCTTTTGTAATAAAACTGTGCATTTTAAGATTGATGGTTTTTATTTAATATTTTTTCCGTATCAAAAAAGAACGGTAGGAAGCTAATTCATTCGGTCTCTTTTTAAACAGAAAAAACGACTGGTTATTTATTGGGTCTACAGAACAGAAAAAGGTGCGATTGTTATAACACTTGGCAATTAAAAATGTAATAAAGAAGCTATCATAACTTTGATCTCCCATTCATTCATTCATTCGTTCATTTATTTTTGAGTTAGTCAATTATGCCTCTTCTAAATGACACCTAGTCTAAAATGCTACAAAGGTGGGTACAGGTTCCATACAAAATTACCCATTGTTCTTTCTTGTAGAACAATAATCAGTAAGAATCAGTGCCATATTTTCACCCGATTTTACAATAACGCAAATAACTCGGAATCTAAATGCCGACATCCTTACCTACCCGGTACCTTTATGTGCGGCACGCCACATATATGAGTACATAAGCATAAGGTCTGTTATAGAATAAACAGTCTACTTAGCAAAGTTAAAGTGCATTTGTAATGAGTCAGCACCATTAAATGCTTCCTGAATTTTCTTGAAAGTGCGGCGGATCGAATGCAGGTATTACTGCGGTACCCGCTCACAAGATGCACATGTCGTAAAAAGGGGTTAAATAAAATTCCTTCAGCTTTTTACATTTTTATTTTTATCTTCGTTTGCTAAACAGCAAACTAGATACAAAACGATACAAATTCATTAATTCTATTTTCCCAATAAATTACTGTTTGATCTTACGAATTCAAATGTCACCATTACAATATTACAGTGAATTAATCATCCAGTTAAATATACTATACAATAATGTAGGTATGTATACGTGTACAAACTATATGTTTGGTATAATTATAAGGACTATGGTCGTTTTGTTTTGGGCCAACTAAACATTCAGCCTTTTTCATGTGAAAGGATGGATTTACGCAAAACTTATTTTTTTATATCTAAAAAGCATTATTTGGGACATCTGTAACGGCGTAAATCGTTTGCTGCTATAGCAGTAAATAATGCAGAAACCAATACCTTTCAGATAAGGTAAGTTACTTTACTTTCTTGTTAGTATGTTGGCCCAATTCCAATACAGCCATGTCTGTTACTGTCTTTTATATATTATTACAGTTTCAAACACACACTATATTTTGCATCGCCATCTAAAATCTCGAGCTTAAACGAGTGTTGTGATTATTTATGTCTTGGCATATTATCATTATATTCTGATTTGTAATTTGCTATACCAAAATTACAGCTGTTACCATCGCTTAACTATCATGTTGACAAAAAAGGTCGACCGCAGATTTGAAAATAGTCTAGCAAATTAAAAATAGGAGTTTAGCACATCACTAGATTTAACATAATTCATTGACCAGTGAAAACAATATTTTAAAATACTTTTAATAGTTATTGAAAAAACTGTATAACACGTGAAAGGTTTGGATACATATTTAGACTTTAATAACATTTCTGACTCGAATTTCTCATTAAACAGCACAATATACGTTGATATAAGAATTTCAATGACAATACGAGGTATAGTATTCGATGGCGTGTGAATCTCTACGTATCTATTGAATATTAAATTAAATGTATTATTAATACATAAATACAGTTAACATGTATATTTACAGCTCGTAATATATAAACAAAGCTATACCTACGTTGACGATCACAATGTTACGATATCAATCAGAGATCTAAAGGAAATAAATTAAGAAATACTTTAGACCTTATCACTTTTACATAGGTACGGATTAGGTTATTAGATACATAGTCTTAGACTAGGTCGGTTTACGAGACCTATTTTATTTATTCGCAAACAATATTTTTTGCATATTTTTAATGGTTCGTATAGCGTGATGTTTCTATAGTAAAATAATTTCGTTTTATGTTGATAAAAGATAGATAATAGTTGTAGAAAAATGCCCCAGGCTTTAAGTCCGCCTTTGTATTGTATTTTTTTAGTTGTGCATTGAGTTTTAATAAATCAATAAAAAACGTCTTGCAGCAATCAATGCTTGGAATATTTATGGAAGTTAATTAATTTATCAAATAATAGAGCTGATAAATCGGCTTCACATTTGGATTATGAAAAGTTCTTTAAGTAACGTCCTTTTAGCATAACTATTTATACATTAAAAATGTATAAATAAATTATGTAAGGTATTAATTACTTTGAATTAGACTCGTATAGATAATAGTACATACCCTACTGGAATAATTGACATATAAAACCTTACAGACAATATGAGGGTAGTTAATAAATTTGCGTTGCTTGCTATAGATTTGCGATGCTTGCTTTCTGTATTAAGATGTATTTTTTAAGTAAAAATCATTAAAAGCAAAGTACCCACAGCTTATTGAAAAAACAATTTGGAGGCATGGTTACGAAATATCAATCATAACTTCCGTATTTAGTACTAATTAAATAAAAGTTGTGCTTTATTGTGTAGGTACATATAAATTAAATACAAACACATTTTGTATGCGAAAAGTAAAAATTCTAGTCAAATCAGCACTGGTGTTTTTATAGCAACAGGCTATAGACCTTTTTTGATAATCTAAATAAGTACTTATTGTATAGTTACAACATGTAATTGACAAAAACAAATTGAGAAACAAAGACATGACATATACATTTTACTACGTATTTAATCAAGGATTTATTAGGTGTTCAAATATGATGAATGACGAATTGGAAAAGAAAACAAAATGACTAGTTAACAGGACATTTTTGGGAAGTAAAATTATTAGTTACCTACAACCTACACACGTACTTAGCAGACATATAATTTTAGAATTTTTAACACCGAAACACCGAATAGGCCTCCACAATGTTGAATTTCGATGTGTTTAAGACGAGGAAGATTACTAAGGCAGTTTAGTCAAGAAATGCGTTAATTGCGCTTTAGAAATACTAAACAAGGTGATGAATCTGCCGCTGAAACTAAAATTAAATATAACAAAAGATGGGTTTTGTTTTTAATCAATCGTTGGAAATTATTAATTTTTCTCTTTATCTTTGATATAAATCTCAAGTACGTGATGTTGTGTGATTGTGTGCAATATTTGCACCGTTAAAAGATTAACGTGTCAATAGCATAGAGTAAAATATTGAGTAAAATATTGATACAGCTCTTCATGTGTAGGTACTGTGACTATTGGTCATTGACTGATAGTCACGACGATTGTTGAGAAGAAAAAACCCCGTGTAACTTCTGTTGAAGGACTAAAAGATCATGTTATAATTACGCTTTGGTTTCCAAAGAAAGCTGTGAACGTCGTCCAAATACAAATACACGTTTTTGACACTTTAATGTCAAATACTGGTGAAAATGGCAGATTTATATGTCGTCCGTTATAAATGAGCAATTCGCTACTAAGTCGTCTGCTCAAACAGCGTCCTGAAGGTATTTTCCGAGCGGAGGGTTCTACCTTTGGTGCAGCTTCAGTGAATCGCCTCTGATCATGTCATATTTTTGTTTTTATGTGTTTTAATTTATTCGTTTTAGTTTTGAATGCCATGTGTATGTATTATAATTGAATTTAGTTTGAATGACATTTGTATGTATTTTAACTGATTTTGTTTCGAATGACATTTGTATGTGTTTTAATTGAATTTATTTTGAATGACATGTGTGTGCATTTTATTATAATTCAATTTGTATATTTCTTTTTTTTACTGTTTATGTGTGATTTTTATATCAATTTTGAGTTTGAATTGAATGTAAGTAATGGACATTATAAGAAATAACATGAATTATATATGACAGAACTGCTTTCCTAGGATACCAAAGCTTTAGTCTAAACTTAATAATGGTTCAGTCATTTGTGCAAAAGTTTATTTGTCCTTTTGAATGATAGCAGATAAGATTAATTTTGTGTTACAGAATTAGCGGAGGCTTCATACACCTTGTTTAAGTAAGATGTAAGTATGATATAATATTATACTACCGTCTAACACAGCGGTACTCAACTATTGTTAAAACTTATTTATTGAACCTTCATTATTTTTTAAATTAAAGAATTATTTTATACCTTCGAAACTTGTCAATAAGCGAACGGCTCCAAACATTTTGATATTGGTTTCCGCTACATGTTTTGCTGCTATTATTTTATTTTGATTCTAATAGAAGAAGGCTCATGTCAAAACAAAGGCTGAGTATCACTGCTCCTTCTAGCAAATGTTTTACACTTATGAGCTTTATATATAAAGGCATAGAGTTCACAGCGAAGTGCTTAATTTAGCTTTCGTAATATGCTTATGGATATGTCATAGGAACGAACTACGAAATTCAGGTAAAATTATATTCCTCTTACATTAAATACCAAAACAACGTTTTTTAAAAATACTTCTGTGAGATTCACTTTTACGTTTAAGTAAAAGTCGAAATTATTTGATTAAATAAGTTATTCGGCAAGTAAAATTCTATGATTACTTAAAATATTACGTATTTAATACAAAATTAATTGTGCGTGAATAAATATGATATGATACAATAATTTGTTTAATAAAATTATATGTAAGAGCTTATTTCATTGAATATGTATAAAGGGCATCGTCCATTTGCCGAGCCAGGTTAAAATAATTAAGACTATTACGATAAACATGAAATCGTTGAAAATAGCAAATATAACACCAACTAGTATCTAGCTATAAACTAGACTACTGATTTAAATAGAATATTAGAGATAGCTACCATTAAGTTGAACAGCCTCGAAATAGTGTAGTCAGTAATTGACTCGATGACTTTGGCATAGCGAGTGTAGCGTTCTATAAAAAAACTTGAATTCAAAATCTTAGATAATAATAATCATGTTTTGGAACCACCAACTCAATGTCATACATGACAAAGTTCAAATTCCACTGCAACTAAATCATTACACATGGTCATTGAAAAATCAACTTAGAGTACATACCGTTAAAGTAGATATTTGAGTAAGTGGCAATAAATGTAAATGATCTAAGCTTCTGAATTCAAGTACAGTTCATTATGAACATCAAGCATCCTTCACAAACCACACAATACGCTAGTTTGAACCCAGTGATCATTTTGTTTGCTCTGGCTCAGTCCGAAACATACGTAATTTGAATTAAAGTTAATTTTAAGAATAATGTGCATGTGCCAGTATAATGAATGGTTTTTAAATTTCAAAACGGTATTTAACATCTGAATTATTTGATAAGTGTATTGATTAATTGGAGTCAATTTTCTTATCAATAAATAAGAGTATGCATGTTTGGAACCAACCCAACAGACATCATGTCAAGTGTTGTTTAAAACAAGGATTTTAAAATCCCCCATCTTAACAAATACATAGACTTCACTGATATTACGTCATAGTTGAGATAAAACATAAATTTGTTCGATACAAACAAAAATGCAAATATAATTAACATAAAAATAAGATAAATTAACTAAACAATAAAATTTACGTATATCATATACACAATAAATAAATGGAAGCGATACAGCACCTTATGCAGTACCCTTTATTTCTAGAATCGATAAAACAAGAATTGTACTCTTCAAATAATTACGTGTCTTAATTTAAAATAAATTAGCTGATTTTAAGCGTACTTAGGAACCTATATCTACGAAACAGCTGCACGATATATAATAAAACGTTCAGAACAATAAAACATGTATATTCAAACATACATACGTATTTTAAAAGACAGTACAATATGTGCTGCAGACGGACAATTTAGCTCAGGTTACAATATGCAATTAAAACAAATTGTCTTGTGTGGCCGACAAGACAGACAGTTCCTAGTAGTCAACAGTCTTATCAAGGCACACATCAATCATTTTAATCGTCACATTGTATGCACACTAAAATAAACCCCACACAAGTAAATTGCACCAAGTGCATGCCCAGTTTAATAAGCTGCCCACTACGTGGAAGGTCGTGACCAAAGTCTCTGAGGATTTTATCACTCGTCCCGAAATAAGTAGATCAAAGTCAATGTGGCGATCAAAAAGATCAATAAACCTGATTGAAGTATTTGAATGTGTTCGAAAGTTGCAAAATCATTCGGACAATCAATGAAACGGTGAATGAACTATCGTGATTGATTGTGAAGTACATATTTTTAGCTAATGTATTGATCGAATTTGTCGATTGATATACGTCGAGGGTGTAGTTTACCTTATCGTAGCACTAAGTTTTTATTATTTTCACGAAGCATTGATGATATGAATATATTTTCCTAGATACCAAATCCTTTACGTTGACTGTGCCAAGTAAATGCTAAGTACTGTTAAAGCTTTCTGTTCAGAATGTCATGCATTCATAACTAAGGTTTTACTTACTACTACCGGACCACTTTTGGACACTGAACATAAACATATCTTTCAACAGTACCCATATGATTGTGCGCCTCAAATGTACGCATTGCAAAATTTCACTTTTGAAACTATGCGGTCACTGTAAAATAATTTATCTTAGTGACTTTTTGATAGGCGTGCAAGTTGCCATTCCTAACCAATCTCACGAATTACTGTCTATCAACATTCACCTAATTCATTTTCATATATCAGTATTGTCTAATTCCAATCTTTACATCGACACGCTTAAATATCAATCACTTTTATACAAAATATTCTCATTAGCCTACAACACATACGGGCTCTGTTTATATAAAACATTCAATACATAATACTAAACAAACAAAATTAACATTCACCATCAGCTGCATTTGTTTTAACATAAAATTAACAAACAAATAATATTTATACTCGACGTTTAACGCCCATTCAGAAACCTAATGAAAATTCTAATAATTTTTAAAACAATTTAAATTCGACAAAGCGCCCGTGTACACAAATCTTATTTAGGTACTTAAAATTATGCAAATTCTATGTTGTCCAACTAAACATAACTACATTGTACATCATCCAATCCCTAAAAGGTGGGGCTACATTACTCAGTGCTTAGTAATACTATTTACCTGATTGAGATTACTTTAGCTTTGGGCAAGTCCAGTGTAGTCCTTTGGGACTGCGAGTATAGTAGGCAGTTCAACTGGGCGTGTCATCTTTCTTAGCATTTGTTTTGGGATCTACCTCAACCGATTGATCACTGTTTGACGACCCTGCCTGTGGCGCCTCGGCATCTGTAAAATAGATTAACAATCCTTAAATAAAAAAATATTTAGTCCATTTTCCCTAAGTACATTTGTCTTGGTCTTTTAAGTCAGTATATAGTTGGTTGGTGAGAATCTACAGACCAAAATGTGTGGTTTAATTCAATGCCAAGGTTCGGAATCCGTTCATCCATTTCAATGAACAATCTCTTGCAGGAAATGCCCAAAAGCAAAGATCCCTGTAAAACATATGCCTATTCGTCACCGTTGCCATTGTTCACAATAAATGAACCAGACCGCCTACCATGGCATTATGTAACAAACACTAAGGCTGAATAATTTAGTGACCAAACCAACGCGTCTGGTACTGATGTAGTATATATTACGAAACAACATTAGTTTGCAAGGACTGTCCTTCAGCTACCTCTAACTACGAAATCAACTTAATGACTGTAGCTACATTACATACCAGTAGACCAAACCGACCGCTTCTTTGGTTTATTGGCACCACACAGAGGCGAGCATTTTGAATTCATGGGACAGAATTTAAGCGGAGTGGAGCTTTCTGTTAGAAAAAATAAAATTAAGCCCTTGGTGTATAAATTGAGAGTGGATTTGTGCAATTGCTAGCATATCTGATGGCAGTGTACCTATGCTGAAGCTTTATAAAACACAATCACAAATGATAGGAGATGGAGATAAACCTGCTGTTGTGACTCTCTCGGAGTTCTTGAAACTGTCATTAGGGAAATATGCCAAAACCTTTTGATGCACACGGATTGTGTATGTTGTATGCATAAAGTTCGCTTCACTCTTTACATAAATCTATGTTACATTCTGTTGACTACTGAATTTATATGCACATTGCATGTTTCAAAGTAGTTTCATCTGAAATAACCACAAATGAGAGAAGCAAATTACGCAAGATTTACGTAGCGTGTATAATGGTGTTACGAATTTACGCTAGACGCAAATATTTAAGGGTTATAACCTTGCATCAGTTACAGGTTTCCTCCAGTGGAGTAACTCTAGTGAAATATCATCTACTGGTTATTTACTTCCTTGCCCTGTGTGTAATACGAACAGGCGCGGTCCGAGAGGGGGGGTCCTAGGGGTCATGAACCCCCCAAAGTCAGCCATGCTGTCGAGACTCTGAACGATTTGCCTGAAAAACCCAATAATACTCCCGACCTGAGAATCAAACCCGGGACCTCGTGCTCATCAGTGTCGCTTTCGACTACTAGACCAATGAGTAGATGTACCTTCCTAAAAATATTCTTCAGTACTCATGGTGACCCCCACCAAAATCATAGGCTGCGACCGCGCCTGAATACGAATGGGATTAAAGGAGAAAATAGTTCTTCGTAATTGGGAGCGTACATCAATCATGATGTCACACGGCATCGAATAAAAACAGTACCAACCCACGTGTTTAGCAAGTACTATAACTAATACGTTTTTCCGAAACAGCGACAGCGGATTTCTAATCAAAGGCCAAGTTACTACTTTATAAGAGATATTTTATATAATGTTATCAATGACAGACAGAAGACGTAACTATTTACTTTTCCAGTAACGAAACTGAAAGTGATAGGGCGACATCGATTCTCTGTTACGCAATTTACCTAGGGTACCTTTCATACAAGCCAAAGTCAAGTAAAAACTCGACTACCGGCGCTGAAGTATGCAATAATATAATACGAGAGCGTTATAACTTCGACCTCAACCCCAATAATATTATGGACGTGATTGTAATACTACAAAATGGAACGAAAGTATGCCAAAGCCAATATTGTTTCTACGTAGAAACTCGTATTTTCTCTGTTAGGGCTCAAAGACTCAATCAAACGTCAATGATCCGCAAGTATTTCTATGACAATAATCGAATCCTGTTTGTGTATCCCAGTAGCAGGCTTGGCAAGAGTTCCAAGAATATAAGCCCGAGATGCAGGGCTGTATATTTGAGAGGGGCAGCAAATTAGATTTTGAGGGGCCGTAAATTCCGTTATTGAATCATCAGGGTAAATTCTGCGCTAAGAACGTTTAAGAATTTCGCTGGCTTGAACGTCGATTACGAAATGTGGATCACGAAAGATGAACGGTGCATTTGCTTGTCGTACAGGAAGACGAAGACACCTAAAACGTGGGTAGTGTGTATTGTTTTTGTTACCGAATCTTAAGGGAAACTGAAGATATTTTTTAAATTGGCTTTCGGATTGAAGGTCATCCGTTAAAATGTCTGGTGATTGAAATAATGGATAAAGCAGACATTGAGAATATTACCAAGACATTATTTCTAACAATTTTCCCAAAATTCAACAAAGCGAGACGAAATAGCTTAAATACCGGTTTTAATATTAACTAGTGATCGCCCATTGGTCGAAATTCGACCGTACTTCATTTGAATAGAAATACAATATTAAATGAAAAAATATAGGTAATAATAAATATAAAAAATAATATGGTTATATTTGACATTCAGTAACACTATAGACAAATTGTTGACGCTGTACTACTGTGGAGAGGGTTCGCTGGCGGGATTGTGATGGCCAGGACCAGGACGTAGGTGTAATGAATACTTCTTCAGGACTCTCTTTTTTATTTTCTTAATACTTATTAACTGCTGGATATGGAACAATATGGAAAGAATTATCACAGAAATTTGTTCTGTTTTTATATAATTTTCCCTATTATTTTTAATTAATTATGACGGTTCGAAATGTCATAATTATAACCAGCCTGTACAATCGTGAGGCATACAACCTCTACAGTTTGCACACGACACTAAGTTTTGTATGGGAAACTTACTAATGCCATACTTGACACTCCCCAAAAAACCACAAAAAATATTTCTTAAAAATCTAAACTAAATTCCTATCGTCCCTAATACAAATAATATTAAAGACAAATATTCTCGATATGATCATTTGATCATAGATTCAAAAAATGAAATAGGTTATATATCTATAAAATTAATTTGTTACCTGTGGTTATACTTGACATTCAGTAAGACTATAGACACCAAATCAGGCTTACCAACTTAGGGGTTTTCCCAAAGTTAGGGGGTAAATAAGAGGATTGAGATTTTTTAGGGGCGTTCCGTTTTTAGGAGTATTCTTAGGGATTTTTTGCCACCTTACATTTCTCCTTGGTTTTTTTGATTACAATAAAAGTATTAGCGACTTCTAGTACGGTTCTTCGATACTAAGAATGCAGAGTGAATGATTACAAATGTCGCGTAATAAATATAGACAAATATTACTACTGTGTGCCGGTCTATGATTAGTTGATTACTGAACATTCGTTGGTTATTTTCATTATATTTTTTTTTAGTAATTGTGGCAATTTTAGGAGTTTTTAACTTAATCTTTAGGGGTAAATATTTCTGGGTGTTGGTAACACTGCACAAAATAATAAAGACCAAGGAACTTATTACCCGACCCCTGGAATGTGCATTGTTAATTTGACACCATTATAAAATTAACCTTATGTATATGACATTAAGTTCTATTACAGACAATCACTTGGTCAAAGAGAAATTCAGTCCGAGAGAGAAAGCGTTTCGAGAGCCCTGTGTCCCTTTCTTGAAGTAGGGTGCCCATAATGAACGAAATTATAAGATTATTTACGGGTAAAGTCCAAAATTTTGACGCATTTACCCAATAAAAAGTGTCCCAACCATTTTTCTTAAAAACTACGTCTGTTAGATTTTTACGACAATGAATACTAAACAAAATGGTTATTTGCCCAGCGCGCCAGATATTGCAGGTTATACAATAATACTCGATAGCAGAGTTTATGCGTTGCGTTGCGTTTATGTTTACTGCGTTTTACTTTAATCCATCTTTAGAGCGTAACAATTTTTTTTTTAAAAGCAAATTATTGGTTAATATGTATATTATATTATATCCTGTTATATTAGTATCTACCTACATCATATTGCTTGGTCACCCTAATGAAAGGGACAGAGGGCTCTCGCGAAGCTATCTCGCTCGGACCGCGTATTGGCAGCCTGTGCGCATTCCAGGTTGGATTTAAGTTCCTTGATAAAGACAGATTTGGACCATAAACAAAAGAATATCTATGCATGTGTGTATTAGATACACGGTAATGAACAGTAGTGTGTATAACGTGTTATTTATTGAAAATAATGTATTATAACGCATAATTTTAAAAAAATATTAGCATTCGTCACTTCTTCTCTGTATAAACTATAAATGTGCAAAATTTCATACTCCTCCGTCCGCCCAATTTTCGTAAAAAGGGATCCAAAGTTTTCGCCTCACGTATTAATATATAGATACTAGTTATCCAGGCAGGTGTAGGACAACGCCTGTCGGGTCCAATCATTTGTACAAAGATCCCATAAAAAACTTTTCAACAAAAAATTAAACCGCCGAAAAAACAGAAAAGCAAAAAAATAATAAACCTTAAAATTTTGAGTCGGCGCTGAAAAATCAATGAACAAAGATCATTCAAAGCGCCGACTCATAATTTTAGGGTTTATTATATTTTGCTTTTCAGTTTTTACGGCGGTTTAATTTTTTGGTAAAAGTTTTTATTTTATAATTTTTTGTGGCTTTCATGTACTAATACCGTGTGGTGCCGGACGTAAAGAATAACACCACCCCATTTCTTCCCGTGGGTGTCGTAAAAGGCGACTAAGGGACGTACTAAAGAATGAGCAGCAGCGTTCTCTATGTATTTTACCACCATACTGCGATCGCCAACCCGCCTGCCAAGCGTGGCGATTATGGCAAAGCCCCCCAAATTGGGGGAGGCCTAACTCCAGCAGTGGACGTCTCACGGCTGAAATGATGATGATGAATGTACTAATAATACTTGGCAAGGTATACCCTATCCAATAAAAAAAGAATTATCAAAATCGGACTACTCTGTATAAAGTTATGCGTGGTTATACATTACAATCAGTGAGTGAACAATCAATCATCCCCTGTTTTTCGACCCTTAGGGTTCGATTTTGTTTTCCAAATTCATATGGGACCACCTTCGGAGTATACCCTTTCCAATAAAAAAAGAATTATCACAATCGGACCACTATGTCAGTTATGCGTGGTCATAAATAAAAAAAATATATATAATATACGTGTCGAATTGATAACCTCCTCCGCTTTTTTCGTCGGTTGAAAAGTACTAAAACTACCGAATCAAAAAAAAAAAAACCTGAAAACAATTCCAATTTTTCTTTCTTAACCTAATTCGTACTAATTTAAAACGAAAATTTAACAAATCGGTTTAGCCGTTCTCAAATGATGCGGTTACCAACGAACAGCCTTTTCATTTTTATTTTACTGAAAAGAAATCTGCTATATGTACCTATAAAATAAAATACTCTACCCTAAAAAGTTTATTTTCAAGGGAATTAAGTTCCATAATTGGAAAGGAAAATGAGAAGTAGGTGTCCATTACCAATCTTCCAGAGGTAAAGTTTCAGACGAAAAGACTATTTGTACTTTGATTATCTAACAGGCGATTTTATTTTCAACGTGATGTTGTAATTGGGATCGAGGTTATACAATTTAATATATTGTTGGATCATTTCAATATTTTGGTTACAGAGCGTGTACGGACGATCAATGCGCACAATTTATTATCATCGACTTGTAATAAAATATTTTTATCGGAATCGCAGAGTGCATTTCACGGTTACTCGAGTTGCAACATCACCCTTTGGCGCGCGTTGTAAATCTATACTAATATTATAAAGCTGAAGAGTTTGTTTGTTTGTTTGTATGTTTGTTTGTTTGTTTGTTTGTTTGTTTGATTGAACGCGCTAATCTCAGGAACTACTGGTCCAAAATGAAAAATTCTTTTTGTGTTGGGTAGCCTATTTATTGAGGAAGGCTATAGGCTATATAACATCACGCTAAAACGAAGAGGAGCGGAGCAGTAATGAACAATGTTGCAAAAACGGGGAATATCGCACGGGTAGGCGATTCGACGCGACGGGAAGGGTCGCGGGAATAGAAATTTAACGCGGACGAAGTCGCGGGCAGAAGCTAGTAATAAATAATACTGAACTCCTGATCTTCATTTAAATGTTAGCAATTTAGTTACAGATACAAGGTCGTAAATAAAAAACGTCGTCTACGACGGGGACGCCTCATCTTCCGACGATATGTAAACTCTCTTGCGACCACGCAGGCGACTCCGCTTCCACTTTCGGTACACACGTCCGAACTGCCTCCCAATACGCTTCCGCACCGCTAACAAACAACAAACGATTCTTTAAAGCATCATCCATATCACCATCCAAATCATTCGATACAAAAATAATTGGACCATAAAAATAAATAATTAAATCACTATCACACTTTACAGGATGAGCATACTTCCGTCCTTCCAATAATCTCTTCAACATACTTGGAACAGAAAACTTGTAAGAAAACTCTTCGAATAAGATAACTTAGTGAAAACCATCCCGAAACCCTTGCATAAAAAAATTACCCACCCCAGGATAAAATACATACTTCATTTTCACACGCCCAATCACAGATTCTATAAAAGTAGATTTCCCAACATTCGAAGGACCATACAAATAAAGCTGCTTCCTTTTAAAACCAACTGTCTTCAAAAACTCATTCCACCACATACACACTTCCATGGTCCAATTACCATAACATTCATAAAGAGGTCGCAAGCGAACATCCACAACTGGTTCTTTAATATCACTAAATACTTTTGTAAACAGCGGTAACAGAAACGGTGCTCGATCACAAAAGGGTCATCAAAACGGAACCTCGAAATTAACCTCCCTCAGGATTGCAAAAATAATATTCAAATCTGAGTGACAATACTCTGGGATTGTCAGTGTTAATCTCTGGATTAACGCGTTCAAACAAAAAAACAATCAAACTCTTCCACAATATTATATTGGTATACATACCCAAGAAAGTAAATCAGATAACATGTCTTGGTAATCAGCATAGGTCACTTTCAGGCTGTATCTTTTACAACCTGAAAGTGAACTACGCTGAAGCGACGAACCTACTCTTGAATTAACAAGTCTACGATTCCTTTAGCTATGTTATGGCTACATTGTCGCGGTCGTGATAACGCGAACTTCGCTCGACATCTCGTTACAGAGAGCGCGTCATCGCAACAATGTAGTAGTAACATTAGACGAATAGCTTAATACTGCGGTATGATTGCGTATAACACTAACAGTAGGAATGGATTTGTTAACATGTATGAAGCAATATCCTTCAAAATTATTCATAACTAGCTTTTGCCAGCGGCTTCGCCCGCGTGGAGGTCGGAAAATGTCCCGCGTGAACGTACTACCGGGATAAAAAGTAGCCTATGTGTTAATCCAGGTTAATTTTTTTTAGCTCGAAAGCGCTTTTTCATCCGACTTGCTTCAAATTTATCGTCACTGCTCAGCTCCTATGTGTCTTAGCGTTATGTTATATAGCCTATAACCTGCCCAGGAGTACCGACTACCATCGTACCAAGTTTGGTAAAAATCCCTTCAGTAGTTTTTGACCCATGCGTGCACATACAGACAGACGGACAGACAGACAGACAGACAAAAAATTTACTGATTGCATTTTTGGCATCAGTATCGATCACCATTCACCCTCCAGTATTAATTTTGAATATATTTTCAATGTACAGAATTGACCTTTCTACAGTTTTATTATAAGTATAGATTCTGATTGATAGTGTGTTACGCAATTAGGGTGAGACCATTTCTGGTGCATACTGTTCAGGAGACGAATGATACGAATAACTATAGCTATTAGTTCATTATAGCTTTTATAGAAATGCACATTCATATTTTCTATTTACGGATATATCGACCTTGCAATGGGCGTCCACTTTACATCGTACAATAAAACGCGACTAAAGTAGGTAATATATTGTGAAGGTGTAATTTATCATCATTTCAAAGGTCGATTGTAATGTCTTTTTTATCAATACGTGTCCTTTAGTGGCTGTTTCATACAAAAAGATATTAAATTGAGTGAAGTCGTCGAGAAATTACTATGTCGTGCAATAAACTGTTCGTAATATTGTTCAGAGAATAGAGTCTTTAATTATATAGGCTTTAGGTTTCTTTGTTTGATTGCTTGAATAGTGACCCGGAGAGATAATAATCATAATCATCAAGTCTAGGTCGCCAGACTATCACAGCGTGACGTTAGCCAAGTGAACTCACACGTGCAATAATCATAATCAGGCCCTATTAGAAGTCTAGCCTACGACAGCTATATTTGAACACCGATCGAACAAACTCTCCGAAATAACTCCTGTAGCCAGCGAACAGATCTCATTAAACATGTAAATAATTTACGTTCACAATCAGATAACACTGACAATTTTTCCCACAATATATTATACTAATACTTCTCTTGATGAACAAATTCCCATAGAAACAATGATTGATTATAATTTAATGATAGTGTCGATAATTCGATGTTTGTGTGTCATCAATTCATCATAATTCGAGATATAATACGGCTAGCACGCCAGGGTGCGATAACCCGCGCTTATCGGCGCATTACGGCAGATCTACGTCATACCAGCCCTCAATTACTGCAGTGACAGGAGGATTGTGATAACAGCGAATCGTATCATAAACAATATCTGAAACTGTAGCATGTTAAATTGCGTTGCAGTCATTTTGGGAATTGACATTTTGTAATTTTACTTCCATTCATTGTGTGGAAGATAATATGGCTTGGCTAGAAAGAGAATTGATACTAAAGATGACGTCGAAAAGAGAAATTAATGGAAGATGAAGACATGTTGTGTCAGCCCCAAATAAAGGGGAATTCGGTCAAGAGGATGATAACGATTTGTGGTCAGAAGTTTTATTTGCCCTAAATATAAGGTGTATCTATTCATACACGAAATATTTGAGGGGTACACCTGTAGGTGGTAAAGAAGCTTTAGAAGCAAAAAAAAAAATTTATCTAAGCGTTTTTGAATTTTCGTAATTATTATAATTTTAAAACTACTTGAGACGTTTTGCATAAAACCTTTACTCCAAATTCTATGAATGGCCCACCTGACGCTGCGAGGGCGACGACCAGACGGTACGAGCATGGCTGCGGTGTCTTGGGCCGTAAAAAATAAGAAGGAGCCAATATTTCTTATGTGCTTCAAATAATTTATAAATATTAAGTTTAAAAAAAAAACTCTTAGAATTTTTTTTTTTCGTTGCTATAGCTTCTGTACCAACTACAGGTGTACCTCTTAAAATATTTCGTGTATGAATAGATACACCTTATATAATTAAGATTGGGAAGGGAACTTGCGAAATTGCACATGAATAGTTTCAGATTCCGAAACCATTCATGTACAATTTCGCAAGTTCAACACACACAAGGTACAAGTTTACATAGGATTCGCATTTCGAATTTTCCTTCCATCCGATTTTGATCTATGGGATAACTTATTAGACGTTCAATTAGCTAAGACACCGTACGATTGAATATATTTTTAATTTGAAAAGTAAAATAGGAGTATCGATTTTCATTGGCGTTATTACTGACTAGCTTCTGCCCGATACTTAGTTCGCTTACGAAGACACCACAAATTCCTCAAATAACAGCCACATGTTTATAAAACTTTCCTGTATACTGCGTTTGTGGTTTAACTCTCAGCAGCCAAAATATGAAGACATATAGAAAAGGACTGGTGGTGCTGGAGCTAGCGACGTACACGTCCGTGTGAGAAGCAGCATGAGGTCAGCACCCGCAGCCTTCAGTCTGCAGAAGTAATTAAACATTGCTTGTGAAGTTGTTGAGTTTTAGTCAATTATTGAACTACTGCGTTCCTTATAAATACTACCTAATGGCCGATATATACCGATACACTCTAACTGATGCTTTCTTACAGATTTTTGCTGCCGAATCACTAAATTAATATAACAGTAGACTGTAAACTCACGGATTTCTCTTAACAGTCCTCTTACCATAGTTATTTTTATATATAATGTTCTGTACTTATTTTATGAACTATAATTATAATAGGAGGTATAACAAAACATAGAAAAGGACGCCCAAAAATTATAAATTTGGTTGGGAATCCAATATGTTTTACAAAGCAGTAGTTTAACCGCAACGCTATTTGATAATAGGTCTTTACATATGAAAATGCCGTTTTGTATGAAAAAAATTAAACGAATTTTTTTCATATATTTTTTATTTGTATTAATCGTATTTCGATCACCCATGCAATCAATGCATCTTTGCCAACGCAGTGGCAGTTTATTGATGCCCTTCTTAAAAAAATCAGCTGGACAGGAGGCAACAAATTCTTCAAAGGCATTTTGTACTGCCTCTCGGGTATTGATTTTTTTTCCCGCCAAGAAGTTATCCAAATTCTGGAAAAAGTAGTAGTCTGTAGGCGCAAGGTGAGTAGGGCGGATGACGGAGAGCTTCCAACCCCAGTTTTTGCAACTTGGAGACCATCTGCTGTGCAGTATGAGGTCGCGCGTTGTCGTGCAGGAGCAGCGGAGACGAGCGATTGACCAATGCTGGTTGGAGATGTGCCAGCTTCTCCATCATTGAGTTCACTTCTTCACAGTACACATCTGCAGTAATGCTCACTCCGTTTAGTAAGAAGCTGTGATGAATCACACCGGCGCTAGACCACCAAACAGTGACCATCACTTTTCTAGGGGTAAGTTTTCGTTTAGGGCATTGTTTAGGTGCTGAACCAGGATCCAACCAACTTGCTGAGTGCTTGCGGTTATCAAACAGAATCCATTTTTCATCGCAGGTAACAATGCGGTTCAAAATTCCTTCATTTGTGTGTCTGTTGAGCAGTGCAAGGCATGTCTCGACGCGTACTTCGCGCTGGCGATCATTGAGTTCGTGGGGCACCCATTTATCAAGCATTTTTACCTTGCCAATTTGACGCAAATGGACCAATATTGTTTTGACGCTAACGTCGAAAGCTAGCAGCAGGTTTCATGCTTTAATTCAGCCGTAGATTGTGTATCATCAGCTTCCACAATCGCCTTTAATTCGTCATTGTCCACCAAAGTCTTCGGACGACCGCGAGGTTCATTTTTCAGGTCGAAATTTCCAGAACGGAAGCGAGCAAACCAATAACAGGTGGTGCGTCGGTTTGTAGTGTTAGCTCCGTAAACGTCGTTGATGTTGCGTGCCGCTTGTGCCGCGTTGCTGCCACGACGGTACTCATCTAAACTATAATATTATCAAAGACATTAAATTATATAGACGGGACATAACGAACAAACTCGAGATCCAATACTTGTGTCCTAGTGGTCATATGGCGTTTAGTCTAGGATGGCATGTCTGCATGTCAACACGCATTTGTGTCCGTTTAACAAGAAAAGAAAAACATTTCTTAAATAAATATGCCGAGTTGCGCTTTGCGATATTGCAAATCACGCTATGGTAAAACGTCTGGACCTAACTTCGGCTTGTTTTCGTAAATATTTTTCAGTAATTTAATTAAATAATATTCATGGATGGTTCTAGAACATACGATGATTTTGTTATAAACGCCCTCTATTGCTGAGTAGCTTTACTACTGCCTTGCAGAGATGTTATGATGTTTATCGACTTTGTTATCGATAATATTTAATTAGGTTAGTAAAATTCAAAATATTTGAACTTATTTATGTAATTTTAATATCAATTTAGCAACAACAGTGCTGTTCGCTCACGTAGATATTTATTTTAGAACTCTGTATGTATATATTATGTTTGTGTTTATGTACCTAAGTAAGTATTATTCTCATATTATTAGTTTTATTTTTTTAAGTGAACTGTTTTTTTATTTTCTCTTTTACTTTTACACACACTGACCACATCTTTTTATCTTCTCTTCTATCAGAGGTATGCTGGAAGATATTTTTTTAGAAATGAGTATTACTTTTGTATGCACATTTATTTTGCTATTCTTATCTGTTTGTATATGTGAGTACGTAAAGTTAGTTTCTGTTATTTTAGGTTTCCGAATGTAAATAAAGTTGAACGTGAAAAGTGGATACAGTTTGTTCAAAAAGATCGTAGAGAAGTAAATTGGCTTCCATCTGCTTCGTCAAAATTATGTTCCAAGCATTTTAAAAGCGGAGACATTTATTTGGAAAGACGGGTCGATCAATTTTAAAAAAAGGATCGGTACCTTGTACTACAAGAGAAGTTTATACATTTTTCGTAGTCGTTCTTTATGTGTGTATGGTAAACTAGAACATTCCCTATAATTCCCACTACTCAGTTGAGTTTTGATATCTGTCTGCTCCACTATTTTAGGCTTTTTTAAAAGTATTACAAAACTGATTTTATTAACTTTTGCCTTAATTTTAATTAAGCTTTAATTTTAATTTATCACATTGACATTAGTGATCGGTGAAAGAGTCTGTGAGGTCACAGACTCTTTTTCTTTTCTTTTCTTTTCGTGTCTTTTTTTCAGTTTCGGCATTTCTTCTCAGAGTAGTCAGTTAGGAAACGCCGACCTCATGTAATTTAAAAAAAAAAAATGACGTGTAAAAGTTTTTAGACATTGACACGTCTAAAAACTTTTACACGTCAATCTTATTTTTTTTTTTTCACTTGACAGTGCCCATAATAATGATAATTTAGTAATTAGTCTGTAAAAAGATTTTATAAATAAATAACTTGTAAACATTGAATCTAGTAATCATTCCAAATTGTCTGGTATTTTTGAAATGTGAAAAAAATGTAGTCACTTTTCAATATTATCGATATATTATATCGATAGAGAATTGATGAAATTCAGCCTTAATCAAGTTTTTGTATTCGAATGTTTGCTATTCAAAGCTAGATTGCGTTACTGACGCTGGAGAGACGCTGGACGCTATTCTAATTTTGCTATACTATGCTAGATGGCGTTTCTGAGTCATGGGATCACAATTTTTCTTTGACATTTCTTCAGATGGCCTCTCTATTTGTCTTAAATCTCTTTGAATATTATAAATGCAAAAGTAACTCTGTCTGTCTGTCTGTCTTGGTTTCCTGCTAAAACTACTGAACCGATTTAAATGAAATTTGGTACACAGATAGCTTAGAGCCTGAGAAAGGACATAGGCTACTTTTTATCCCGGTAGTACGTTCCCGCGGGATAATTTCCGACCTCCACGCGGGCGAAGCCGCTGGCAAAAGCTAGTATTCCATAATAGGGAATATGCATTTGGATTAAAATGAATTGATTTTTTTTTCCCTGAATCCATATCGTCCTGAAATTGTATCTGAACCATTATTTCCTTATTTAGTTTGTTTTTAATTGCATAAAATATTAATTAAAAAATGCAAAATATGCGAGTGAAATTCAAATTTGCGAAACGCATCACCATTGGTCGAACCGAAACGTGACGTCACATACCATGTTATCGGATTTATAGACGTTGTTGTTTATATGGTGTCTGAAAGAAAAATGATTTTTATTTGTGTTTCTGTAGTGTTTTTCATTAGCTAGTGCAATTACTACTTTTAACAGCAACTCGGAGAGAATTTCATTTATCAGTGCCAATCTTTGTCTCTTAACACCCATTCTCTCGGTATATCGTTTTTGGCACTAGAATTTACAACTCCTTCCTTCAACTGTAGTGTAACTTTTCCCCTTGTTGTTTCGTAATGTGGTATTGAACATAATTTGCTGAAATAAATTCAAAATTTTGCAAAATCCCAACGATGAGACAGATAAGTATAGTTCTTTGAACAAAAGTTTTATTGGACCTTTTGTTTGATTTTCAAAATATGCAAAATCTACTTCTGATCAAATGTAATCATGCTAACTATCCAAATATAATAATACTTACATTTAAGTGATCTTCACAACACACAGTGGAACGAATGTATGGGAGCGGTTGGACGTAGACATGTCCGAAAAAAAAGAGTAAAATTATGCCAAACTAATGATGCCATCTTATTCGATTACTTAATGCCTTCATAACTTGTGGTGATGAATTTCTTCATAACTCCCATATTTCGGGAGTAATTTGAGAAAATGTGAAATTTTACTATGAAAATGAGTGTATCGAGCTCTCTCCCTCCTGATTCCGGGCTTGTTTCAAGTAGCGGTCTCTAATATCATAATGCTAATACTAAGAGCTATATTTAATACTAAGACACATAGTGCGCCAAATGTGCACTTTCTGGGATAAAGAGTGATGTTTATTTTATAACACAATTTTTTTATTTTTTGTTTATTTTGTTGATTAAAACCGTTTTTCTAAAGGTTTACCTTATTACAATAACATTTCTGAGCAGCCAATTAGAGAAGATATAAGCTAATTAGGATATATAATTAGGGACTTAAGGTTTACATATAAAACTGATGCACTAATGATTACTGATAAGAACATTGCTATTATTTAATTACTAAATGGCTCTTAATACACTAATTTAGCATGCATCATTTACTAATTATCACAATAACTAATTACCTTGCAATATTTAACAAAGGATACCTGGGATACCTGGATTTTATATAAATAGGTCACTATTAGTAACTTTAAAATCAGTGTTGATTTACACCTCGTTGTATCCAAGCTAATCTCGCAATGTATTTTCCAAATTTTAATACAAATCTTGATATTCACGTTGCTTTATGCGCACGCGCACATAAAGATTTACGCGACTTTAACTATTTGTTCAGTGTTTTAAAAGATAACAGTTGTGTTCAGTTATGTGAAAGTGCTGAAACAAGTTTAAAAGACTGGTGTCGTCGATTTTGCTACCGCATTTATGCAAAATGGACACAGTCTGGAAGAAGCACAGATAAGTTTCGGAAGAAACATGAGATTTGGCTACAGGCTGCAATTCAATGGCCGGAATTACAGAATGAAAATATGGAACCTTCTACAGAAAATATAAGTGACGTCATCGAGCCCATAATTTCTCCTGCTAAATCTGATGCTTCAACTTGTACACATCCTAGTCCTCGTAAATCTTTTGAGGACCTTAGTAACCGGCAAAAAAGAAGACGCACTGAAGATAGTCTTTCATGCAGCAGTAGCAGCGCTGAAATTATGTTTTCGGCCGAAAGGGCGCTTCAAAAGGCAGGACAAAGCGATACAGCTTATGTTATGAAATACTTGACGGAGAATCCAGAAGAGGCCTCAAAAATCAAAGCCTTCATTGAAGGTAAATCAATTCAGGTACGGGAAATATCCCCTTTGAAGGCATTGGCTCTTTATGTATCGATGAACTTATCGAAATGGCGCTATAACACTCTTCGGGATTTCAACACTCAAGAAGGAGCTCTTCAATACCCGAGTTACTACATGTTGGTTAAAGAAAAAATTAAGTGCTATCCGGCCAAAGAAGATCTCACAGTTACAGAGAGCTCTGCAAAAATCAAATTACAAGCCTTGATGGATTTAACCTCAAGAAGACTTATTAGGTCGTTAGAAACCCCTGTTGATCCCAATCAACAGCTCGTATTGACCAGCAAATGGGGTTTTGACGGATCATCTAGCCAAAGCATTTATCATCAAAGGACGAGTGAAGATGAGCAAATCGATCTTGCTAGTAATTTTATGATTAGTCTTGTACCACTGCGGCTCGTCTCAAAAGGTGTAACAATTTGGGAAAACGAGCGACCATCTTCCACTTCATTTTGCCGGCCAATATTGTTTAAGTTTATAAAGGAAACCAAAGAAAATGTGCAGAGAGAGATGGCTGAAATCGAAGCAGAGATTGAAGCCTTAACTCCATCCACCATCACTGATGGAATTAGTGTCAAACACCAACTGCTGTTGACAATGATTGATGGTAAAATTCATTCCATTATATCCAATACAGCAGCTTCAGTGTGTGACATATGCAAGGCTTGTCCTAAAGAAATGAATAATTTAGAGTTAATCAAAGATAAACACGCAAACGAGGACATGTATAAATATAGCTTAAGCACCCTTCACGCTTGGATTCGCTCAATGGAATGCTTATTACACATTTCCTACAAATTAGACATAAAATCATGGCAAGTAAGGGGTGATATAGCAAAAAGGCAAGTTGATGACAGGAAGAAAAGAGTTCAAGAGGCTGTAAGAAGAGAAACGGGCTTACTTCTCGATGTTGTGAAACAAGGCAGTGGATCCACCAACAATGGCAACTCGGCAAGGAGATTTTTTGAAAACTACACTAAATCTGCTGAACTGACCGGAATAGATGCTATGCTTTTAAGAAAAATCTGTGTGATCTTGCAGTGTATTTCATCAGGAGAGAAGATCAACGTAACTAAATTCCGAGAGTTCTGCTTTGATACTGCTAAGCTTTACGTGGAGTTATACCCATGGTATTATATGCCTTCTTCACTTCATAAAATTTTAATGCATGGGCCAGACATAGTTCAGAACATGTCAATTGTGCCCATTGGTTTTCTATCCGAAGAGGCATCTGAGGCTAGAAATAAAGATTTTAGAAAATATAGAGAGGGGCATTCTCGAAAGCATAGCAGTATCTCATGCAATGAAGATATTATGCACAATCTTTTACTGTCTTCTGATCCACTTGTTACAAGTATCCGTCCAAAAGGAAATAAGTTTGTAAAAAAATCTTCTTTTAAGGAATTTTATGAGCTTACGGATTCTGAGAAAAGTGATATCGAATTTGTTAACATAAATGATTTAGCGGACATCGATTCTGAATTTGAATTAATTGATGATGATGATGATGACGAAGATAATTAAATGATGTTATTGTTTTAAAATGTGTAACTTAGTAAATTAGAGCTTACATCTTAATTATTTATTGTACTTTTAATGAAACTAGGTAATTTATTATCAACTTACTTAAAAGTCATACTCTCATCAGTTCTTGTGAATATTTTTGTTAATATATATTTCTGTATATATATAATATATTTATAGACCTCTTAATAAGTCTGTCTGCGGTTTAAAGTAAATACAAATGGGGAAAAAACGTTTTTTTTTTTAAATTTTCATTTCCTTTTATCCCAGAAAGTGCACATTTGGCGCACTATGTGTCTTAGTATTAAATATAGCTCTTAGTAATAGCATTACGATATTAGAGACCGCTACTTGAAACAAGCCCGGAATCAGGAGGGAGAGAGCTCGATACACTCATTTTCATAGTAAAATTTCACATTTTCTCAAATTACTCCCGAAATATGGGAGTTATGAAGAAATTCATCACCACAATTTATGAAGGCATTAAGTAATCGAATAAGATGGCATCATTAGTTTGTCATAATTTTACTCTTATTTTTCGGACATGTCTACGTCCAACCGCTCCCATACATTCGTTCCACTGTGCAACAATGCAAACACGATAATGAAGATACATTATACCTTCTCATAACCTTACACCATTGTTTTCGTGTATCTTTTGGAACAGGAAAAACACTTTATCAGGTGTACTTATAATAGTGTTTTTGCACATTGGTACAAGACGATATCTATAAAATTGTTTTAAGCTTTGTCCATGGCGTAAATAGCTTTTAAAACTGAAAATTTCTATAAAAGAACCAAAACTATCTGTCAAACTTATAGTCAACAAACACTGGTAGTGGTTTGTGACGTCAATCAAGGCCCGCGAAAGATGGCGGTGTTCAAACAGATCAAATTTAAGCTATGTTTTAAATATTATTTAAAAAAATAATTTGAGCATTTCCAACAGTATTTATATTTTTTACTATTTTATAACGATGTGAAAAGTGAATTAAAAATATTAAAAAAATACATGCATATTCCCTATTACTCGAATTTTTAACGTATCCATAATGACGAAAAAGATTGAAATGCGATGAAAATGTAACACTAATCAATAAACAAATTACTACTTTTGGAAAAAGAATTCCATGTTTTTAAAATAAAATTAATTTGAAATTAGAATTCTTAGACAAACAAAAATTATTTTGATTTGAAATGGCCAGTACTGCAGAACGGTAATTTCATAGGTAAAGACCTAATGTAAGGAATATCTATGCAGAATTTGAACAAAATCTATCTCGTTTATTTGCGTGATGCGGCACGTACATTCAGACAAACATACAAAAATTCAAAATACCTATATCTTCGGCATTAGAATCGTTTCCAGGCCTCGTTTTTTTTTTTAATCATCTTACAGTTCTGACTTCGCTACGATTTTATTACATGTAAAGATGTTGAATCTAAATTGGCCCTACGTGTTTCGTCATAAATACAAATGATTGCCAAAATAAATGAACTTTCATCGTTACAGCATTAATGTTTTGTAATTGATTCGATATCAAACATTTTTTAGTCAGCTAGCTTTGAATAGGATAAAAAAAACAAGGAAAAGACTAAGAATTTAAGATTAAGAAAACACTGATTTACACAGGGAGGCGTAACCATAGAACTATTCGAGCCATAAAGTCGACGATGAATGGCTTTTCCTAATGAACTATTGACGCATGTAAACAGTATGCGTCACTTTCTCCAGAAACTACTCAACCGATTTTCACAAATGAAATAGGATTTTCTTCAAAGGAGTGTAGGCAGCTTTTAGTTTACAGGCATGTTCCCCAATTATATTACGTGGTTTGTGATTTTTGGCTTGTTGCCAAAATCTTATTAGTTTAACTCAAATATTTAGAAGTCATGCGGCCGCTGACGCCTTTCGTACGTAACTCAAGTATGTACTTATGTATTTCACCACCTAAACGTTAAAATTATATTCAGGAATGTCTGCGCTAAACAAAAATGTCGTCACAAATTGACGTCGACAGCGCGTCACGACGACTCACGAGCGAGGATTGGAAAGCTGCAAAACGGATGTTACGCTTTAACATTTCCGGTACCCTTTATTTTTACAACAGACGGACCCGGTCGATTTCTAAACTTGGAACTAAACGTGTTCACGTTTCCAGCATTTTCGCTAAAAGTTCTGTTTAAAGGTTTACTGGCACAAAAAAATGACAATCCAATTATGAAGGCACGTGACGGCTATAAATTGTATCGTTTGATAAATAGTACGTAATTACGTATGCGGTGATAGTAATTTTAGGCTTAAGTGGCAATAAACGGTGATAATATCCGTAATAATCTTATGACAGCAATAATTGCAAACTGAGAACCTAATTAGGTCCTTCGTTATACACCCATTTTAAAGCCCCTAAGAAGAGCCTTTATTGGAGCCCGGGACTAGCATCCTCTGGCTGATGGAGTGCCAGGAGAAAAGTCAATAAACATCTATTTCACCCAGACTCAAGTCTGGTCGAATATAAATGTGTCATTTCGTTCGAAATTAGAAGTCCACCGCGCCATTTGGGTCATCTAATAATATTTTCTATTTCGCCTATTTGTGTATCGACCCAAAGGTAGAACGAAAGAAGTGATAGGGTTTTATACATTATAGAAAACTTCATTGCGCCTTTCATCATATCGCCAGCTAAAGTTAAACAGGCTTTGACTGTGATTATTATCATATTCGATAGATATGCTAAACTTACCAGTGGCAGAGAGTTGCTGCAGTCTGGAGGGCAGGTCCGCCGTGCTGGCCTCAGCGCTCTGAGGGTGCAGTATATCGGGCATCGCGTTCCGGCGCCCCGTTCGCCCTGTCTCCAAAAATTCTTTCGGTACCTCACTATTCCCTTCCTGCATTATTGCCATCATTCTCAGCACTGAAAATGTTTAAATTAGAAAGTTTATTGCTGACAATTTAATTACAAGTTTTAGGGGTACGCATTCAACATTTAAACGGTTGGATTTACCCTGGAATGTTGAGAGGCATTTCTAATGTTAAGTTTCAAAGACTTTACAAAGTCACAGTACACATGACTGATAAGAAAGGTTTCACGCGACACGACGGGTATCAACACGACTTTGTTTGTAGATCATATTTACATAAATAACAATAACAATACCGTCCCGTTTAACAGCGATCGGTATGTGTGAAATGGCGTTTTGATTATCGAATATTTCGACTAGAAATGGTCACCTATCAAGATTCGAATCAGCGGCGTATTAAAAAATGTATAGAGAACCTATACAGAGCCTGTCGACAGTCAGGCTATTCGTGTCAGATCGATTTTTAATACCGTCGAACGTAATTAAAATTAAATTATCGTTCGGTGTCAGGGCCGATTACGGCGCGCATTAACGTATTAGGTGTTGGTGCCAATAAAGGGATAAAACACGTAACAGAAAGTTACAGACTGTATTTAG
The DNA here is from genome assembly GCA_932294355.1 of Aporophyla lueneburgensis. Classification (NCBI taxonomy): domain Eukaryota; kingdom Metazoa; phylum Arthropoda; class Insecta; order Lepidoptera; family Noctuidae; genus Aporophyla; species Aporophyla lueneburgensis. Next base: position 28,957,301 of record OW028737.1, on the reverse strand, counting down.
CTAGTGAAAAGATTATAAACGCTATCAATATGTGGAGTAATACTATTCCTACTATCTAATTAGATAAGATAACGCACGTGGAAAATACTTTAGGACTACCGACTAATGACGTAAATAGGTTGTTAATCTCAAATGCAGACGTAGATACGAATGTTCTTTTTCCCCTAATATTTAGCCTCATCTATTAAAATCTTGTCTATTTTGTACTACAATATCATCAATCATCACGCGTCTACATTTTGGTAACAAAAACGCGTTTGTGGGGAATTCCTTCATGATTGACACATCAAAATAAATATAAATAATGGGTGTGTAATATTCGTGTTGCAGTGTAGATGCTAACAGACGTGTTTAACAAATTATTGACAGAAGGCAAACATCTAAGGGACGGGGGATAGTGCTGAGTTTAATGTTGTTCTTTGTTATTTTTAAAACTATCTCACTGGATTCCAATAAAATTAATCTAGCCAAACTAGAATTTCCTCTGTGATAGTTTATTTTGCAATTACATCTCTGTGTCACTGGATTTCTTGCACTAATTAAAGTATCAATTTTTAATGGGCATTAAATTAATTTCATTAGTGGCAGATCTACAACCATGCTATATATTGTGAATAAAATAAAAAGCATTACTTTTATAAAATGTGGGTTTTACTACAACTATCTATGGTTATGTCTAAATATATAAAAGGCAAACCTGACTCACTCATCTATCAACGTACAGCCGAAACTACTGAACGGATTTCGCTGAAATTTGGCATACACATAGTTTTAATGACGTAAGCTTCCGCTAAGAAAGGATTTTTGAAAATTCGCCCCCTAAGGTGCTGAAAAAGGGGTTAACATATTGTATGGAAGTCCGTCATTTTTAGAGCTAGAAGCCTGAAATTTTGTTTTTAGGTTAACGATTAGAAATAAACAGTTACGTGTTCTAGGGTATTTGAAAATTCAACCCCTAAGGGGGTAAAAAAGGGCTTGAAAGTTTGTATAAGGAAACAAGATTAGTTGAACTATTTTATTCGAAATTTCACAGGAGTACTCCTATCAATAAATGAGTAAACAAGTGTTTCAGGCTCTTTCAGAATTCAACCCCTAAAAGGTGGAAAAGGGGTGACAAATTCTGAAAATAAACATGGGTATCGTTTTTATGGTTTATCGGGTCACTGATTACGAAAACAACAACTGTTTCACAAAAATTGCACAAAAACAAAACGAAACAGACAAGAATAAAAAGAAAAACAAAAATTTGACGCGAACGAAGTCGCGAGCAGAAGCTAGGCTGTCATAATTGTTCAGAGAAGAATCATTGTTATGTTAATCATGAGACCTGATTTCAAAGCAGTATTCATATCCTTTCAACAACTGAATGGACTAGTGACGCAATTTCGTACCTACCTCCAATTGGTATTACATGTTTAGGTAGCAAATCTATGGTACACTTCTTGGCATATAAAAACTCTTTAAACGAGTTTGTTAAGAAGTCATTTGTTTTTATAACAAAGTAACACTTTAATAGCTTTAAGGATGAGGGTCAAAGTTCTATTATGAGTTATGACGCCACATCTTAACAAAAACTTGTTTGATATTAAAAATATTATGACTAACAGAGATTATAGATGGTTACAATAATTGGGGCATATAATAAATATCATATTTCTTTCTTAATTATGCTAAATTCATCAGAATTTCATATAATAGGGCATTTAAAAGATCAAAGCAGGTATTTGTATGCAGACAGTTGCAGCATTGCCTGATTGTTCAGCCCTAATTAAATTTACATTAGAAAATACTGGAATAAGTAAACTAAAAAAAAATGGTAAAGAGATCAGAGAATACTGCAACAAACTGTACTATAAATTACAATCTAAAACTAACAAACATGCAACCAAAATTGTGAAATGGAAGAATCCAGAAACATGCATTGACCAAAGTTTTGGTAAAGTTTGTACAGGAACCCAAAAATTCATTCAAGAATTGCTTTTTTGGAAAAAGAAACAAATATATAAATAAAATGCAACAGTTGTATACCATTTCATCCCAATAATCTTCGGTGGCTGCTAAGTAGACGCGTCCCAAGTTGATCTAAGAGATTGTCACTCTACACACATCATGCACCTCACAGTCCTGGATTGATACAAGTTCTTTGTTAGTATGCATATTCAGGTAACTACTGTTAAGGCAAACCAATTTCTATTTGATAGCAAATGTTAGTCTCCTATTATTACATAAACAATTTATTTCTTTTTTAGGCAGTTATCTAAGGTGCCTTTGACTGTTTGAAGCAACAGCATTTTACAAGAGTAGTCAATGGGTTATGTCAAATTACTCTGACCTACACTCATGTGTTATTTATTTTACTTTTTATTGTTTCATTTATATTTAGCAGGAACACTTATTTGTTACATCTATCCTATGAGTAGCAGCATTGTAGGGATCTATCTTATCAATAAATAACAGTTTTTATAATGCTATTTTATATGAACAGTGTGTAACAAAATATTATTTATTGTAGAAGATAGCATGATGTACAAATTTCCCACTATTGTAGATTTTAAATCCTCATCTGGGTCATGCTAACAAAGCGCAGAGCATAGTAAAACATAGTAAAAAAATAATGTAATTGAAAACTGTTTGTATGGAAGTTGAGAACTGCTATTATTAATTTTCATGGCTAGGAAACACTATGAAGTAGCCCTGAACGAAAGAGTGATGTCATGAATAGGCGTATGAAGAACTAGCCAGTTGTAATGTCTCAAACAAGCAGAATACTACTCAAAATGAAAATCTCCAAGCGGTATCAAATCAAAGTGGCCGTTCAAGCGCGGCCCCAGCATGCAGCCCTCTTCGTACCTGTACTATTCTTAACGCGACGGTCCCTCCTATGCTTAGACACACGACCTGATAGGACCTCCGACATGTTTAACTCAACAACAATAATCACAAAGTTTATTGAAACGTTACACAAAAAAAAATATTGATTCAGATACTCGAAAACCGTACTCACAATCACCTCAATTTATTTGTCCGACCGACACTAAATTTCTACGACACAACTGTTCCAACATTTAACGAAGAATAAAGAAATAAATATTCACTGTATCCAATTTTCATACAACTTAGAATTTTCTTTACAGTACTAGAACGTGCACTAAAATCACAGATATACACAAAAGAAAGACGAAAGAAAATTGTGACATGTGAACATGTCGAGGCCATGACAGAATTGACATGACAACTAAACTGTGACAGCGAAGAGAAAAGAAATCGCAAAACAATGAAATTTTAAAGTTGCCACTGAAAATAAATATTTTAATAACCTCTTTTGGTAACAAAAGGAAAACTATTTTTGAATGGACTTTTTTAATAAAACCAGCAAAATGTGCATTGAATTCTCACAATGAGAATTCCGTGCCTTACCATTTTTTATATTTCCAAAAATTTTTATAGGGTACCGTATAACTAATCTTGTTTCTGCCGGTTTCTGCTAATTTCTAAAAAACGAGAGGAGGAGGAGTAGTGATGGGCAGTGGATAAACACACAGAGGATAAATACTCGTTTTACTCATTTTTATCGAGTATTTATTCAAAATGATGGATAAATATATTTGTTGTGCATTGGATGATTCTTTTATAATGTTTATGACTTCGATCAAAAGGTTTATGACTTGTACTGTTATTTGAACTTTCCAAATATTATATCTTAAATCTTTACATTATTTAGTTCTGACATCAATTGCCGGGGCTGTAATTGTATCAGGAGTCCCACGGTCTCTAATAGAGCATGCTCTTAAATATTTTTTTAGAGCATTTCTTTAATGAGAGTGTACAGAATCGCCACACAATTGAATATCTCCGTGAAGAAATTCTAAAAGATATTATAAACACGGCGATGAAAAGTTTGGTGTTGTTGGTGACCACGCTACGAACGCAATCAGTAAAAGATGTTGACCCTCTAAACTGCGAAGCACGCATTATTAATTTGCTGGCTCGTGGGTCTGAAATATGAAGATTTAAACAATTTTATAAACTATGCAGACATAATAAAATCAAAATAACCTGGTATAAAGCAGGCATTGTAAAACAAAGGAAATCGGGAGAGAGGTTAAAGCTGCCGTGCTGCACAAGATGGGACACCTGGTAAATACAAACGCCGCTCTTGTAGTGTTGACAATAGAAGATACTGTCATGTCAAATGACATTAGCAGATTTGCTTGATGTCTTATTTGGGGGATTGCGTAGATTAATGCTTCTCTCTTTCAAATAGAGTCCAACAAGTGCCCACCTTGTGAATATCATCTTCTAGGATAATAAATCTAAAATGAGGTTTATTTAGTCTATTATTATTCTATCTAAATCTATCTAACTAGCCTATATTATCCCACTGCAGGGCAAAGGCCTCCCTCTCCCTTTTCCACACATTCCTGTCTTTTGCTATTGTTGGCCAGTCCTTTCGGTAGGAGTCAAGCTCGTCCCGCCACCTTCGTCTCGGCCTGCCGCGATGTCGTCGTGCGTTTAATGGGATCCAATTGGTAGTTTTATAAGCCCATTTGTCATCAGACATCCGGCAGACATGTCCAGCCCAGTCCCACTTGAGTTGGGCAGCTTTCTGGGTAAAATCTGTGAGCTTGGTTTTGGCGCGCAGTGTAGAGTTCCTTATACGGTCTGAAAGTCGAACACCCAGGATACTGCGCTCCATGGCTCGCTGGCAAACTTCAAGCTTGGACCTCTGCAGAAGCGTCAAAGACCAGGTTTGAGCACCATATGTGAGAATGGGGAGAATACACATGTCCATAATTCTCCGTTTGAGACATAGTGGTAGATCTCCTTTCAGAAGATCTTTCATTGACCAATAGCTCTTCCAGGCGCTCTAGGTGCGTCGGGCAACTTCTTTATCTTGCCGCGCCTAAAAGGAGACTATTTGGCCTAGATAGATGTAGTCTTGGACATATGCAATCTCCTCACCCCCGATGTGTATTCTCCTTTTTATGCTGTTTGTCATGAGTTTGGTCTTTGACATGTTCATCTTAAGCCCAATCTCGAGGCTTACCTTGTTTAGATCTTCAAGCATGTTACCCACAGGAAAAAAGTACAATGTCATCGGCAAAACGGAGGTTTGGTAGTCTCTTTTCACCGATAACTAATACTTTGTCTGCCCAGCTTTGTGCCAAAGTTTTGAAGGCTTCCTCAAGCGTGGCAGTAAAAAGCTTAGGGGACAACGGGTCTCCTTGCTTGACTCCCCTTTTTATTGGAAAGGACGGTCCAGTGGTGTTAATTTTTTATTGATGCTGTACTATTACTGTATATTGTCTTAAGTAAATTGATGTAAGTGGATTCTATATTTTGGTTACTTAGAGCTATGAAAAGTGAATCGTGGTTGATGCTGTCGAAGGCTTTTGCATAATCGACGAATGCTAGATATAACGGTGTTTTAAATTCTGTAAACTTTTCAATAAGTTGGTTTAAAGTATGCAGATGGTCGGTGGTGGAGAGGCCTCGTCTGAATCCAGCCGGTTCGGGTGGTTGATGGGAATCAAGCTATTGTGAAATGCGGTTTTCGATGACTTTCATAAACGCTTTATATAAATGTGATACAAGGCTAATAGGGCGGCAATTAATAATGTCTGTTTTATCGCCTTTTTGTGTAGTAAGATTATTATTAAGTTTCTTGATAATATTATTAAGTTTCTTGATAATATTATTAAGTTTCTTGATAATATTATTAAGTTTCTTGATAATATTATTAAGTTTCTTGATAATAAAACCAAGAATCAAATTCTCTCAGCGATGACAAAAAGGGTAGGGATTGTCTTTATTTTTTTTTTGCCTATTTGCTTAACTCAGAAGCTTGCTGCTTGGCACGTGGTATGGAGGAATGAGGAAAATATCGGGGGTAAAGTTTTGAGTATGACCGTCGATGATTAAAGAGTAGGGGGAGACCAAAGAAACGATGGCAGAACTGTGCGATTAATATGAAGAAGACAAGTTGAACCGACCCCAAATAAATTGCAGAAGAACGATGATTATGATGATGATCTACTTCACTCAAAGACTATAGATCGAGTTAAATCAAAACAAACAACTGGATGCTATAGATTTTATAAATGGAATGTCGAAATGGTTTGTTGAATGTGGAAGTAATGCCAACATTCGCTGCTTAATGCCAGGAAAGGTTGTTAGTGAAAACATTTTATTTGGAAGAGAATTAACGAAATAAAACCCTTAGCCGAGCGGAGGGAGAGGAAATCTCTGCGCTCTCACGCCCCTAGCCATCGCACGAGACTCCCCGAGCGTCGGAATTCAATTGCGGACTCTCGTCCACCGTAAGCACGGGCTTGCGGATGGCGAACAATGGGTAGCTCGACTCCCAGTAAGGACCAGGCTCGGGTCGATGACACGTTGTGCTCAATGAGATGTCAGCATTTTTGATAGGGTCTGCTTGGACCGACGCCTGCCAGGCTCACGGATTGGTTCGAAAGTGTTACCGTGGCCCTAGCATAGGCAGCTGAAGGAACACGAGTGGGTTTTAGTCAGTAAAAGTCTGACACGCCCTTCTCCTCCACCCAGAGCGGGAGACGTCATTTGATGATTCCCACCCAAAAAAAAAGCCTGGTGTAAAGAGATATGTTTTTCGACAAAAAGTAAACTAGCAGTGAGTATTTTTTCAACACTGGATAAAAAACTATTGTCACAACAGAAAGATCTTATAAACCAACTACACAAACAATCATAGGAAAAAAATGGTATGACGACAAAAAAGCGGCAAAACTTACATTTATCTATACTAATATTATTATATAAAGCTGAAGAGTTTGTTTGTTTGTTTGATTGAACGCGCTAATCTTATGAACTACTAGTCCGAATTGATTTTTTTTTTGTGTTGAGTAGTCTATTTATCGAGAAAGGCTATAGGCTATATAACATAACGCTACAACCAAGAGGAGCGGAGCAGTAATGAAAAATGTTGCAAAAACGGGGCAAATCGCACGGGTAGACGATTCGACGCGACGGGAAGGATCGGGGGAACAAGATATTTAACGCGGACGAAGCCGCGGGCAGAAGCTAGTTAAACATAATTGTTTTTTTTTAAATGATTGTAGTGATTATTTTCGAACGACGAACTCTCTTCATGATTGAGTGAAATTATTGTAAATATATGTTTTTTAACTGTTAAAGTACGGTACACAACTACTTTTTTTAATTTTAATTTATTTCAATCCTTTTCTTAGTAAAAATGACAAAATGTTCGTTAATGAAACTTGATGTAGTATTTATCCGCTGTTTTGGATTTGGATAAATACTTAGTCAAAATGGATATTTATCGAGTATTTATCCAATTTGAGTATTTACATAACATAAGATCACGCCTTGTTTCCCCGAAGGGTTAGGCAGAGGTGTACCTATAGTACACCCACATTTCGCCTGTTATGTTTAAGTCCCATGGAATAGGGGGCGAGCCCATTGCCATCAACCGGGCACAAATCCAGACTCCGGGCTGCTACTGCGAAATTCCAGATGGAAAAACCCAGTAACACTTTGTCCGACCCGGGATTCGAACCCAGGACCTCATGCTTAGCAGTAGCGCTTGCTACCACTAGACCAACGAGGCAGTCTTGAGTCCATTTTGAGTATTTATCCGGATAAAATCCCAACACTACTTAGGAGTGATATCTTAAAAAAAAAAATTACGTGTGGCATAGCTTTTTTTAAATTTTTTATCCTACTTATCTTGTACTACCCGGCCGCTGCCAACGAATGGACGTGACGGACGAACGACCCGCCAGCTGTTCTGCCCCCGCTTTTTAAATCTCTGATACCTTCTAAGATCTTCATTTAAATTACATGCTGTTAAGGGCCATATTGATCTATATTAAATGCACAATGTATTTAAGGTACTTAATTGGATAAGGATTAATGCTGTATTGCTTAAAATCGCTTCGTAAATAAGCCTTTATTTCTCGTAAAAAGTAAAGGATAAAAAATGGTTATTGTGGGTTATCCCTAAAAGATAGACATATACCATCACGGATCATCATTTTTTGTAGACCTTTTTAAGATGTACAATACTGTAGTACATTATTTTGATATATTTCGTAGGGTTCAGCCAGCGTTCGCAATGTAAGCGCAATAAAATGTGTATATTTATGACATCACATTAGAAACCCCTATAATTATCAGCGTTTCTTTACTATATTATGCATGTTATATACATATAAACCTTCCTCTTGAATCACTCTATTTATTAAGAAAAACCCGCATCAAAATCCGTTGCGTAGTTTTAAAGATCTAAGCATACCTACATAGGGACAGACAGACCGGGAAGTGACTTGTGTTAGGTTTTTTTCGTTGCGAAATTTCTTGAATCAGTCGCCGCGCTCAAAGCCCGCGATAAAAGCTATGCAATAGCTTAAAAATGCATCCACCTCTATGAACCAAATTTAAGATTATATGCGTAGTAAACTTAGGAGATAAGAGAGTAGACAGAATGGTATTTTACTGACATTACTCATCGTAGGTGAAACACTTGCAAGTGTAACATACATCTCAAAAGATGTTCTTATTCCACAAAAAACCATTTCTTGAAATACTATCGTATATTAAGGTACAGCTTGGCAAAAGAGAGTCTGGAAAAAATGAGGGCGCCTGCTTAGCAGGTATGGCCACCCTGTATACTAGGACTAAAAGTGATAATATACTTGTTGTTTTATTCAACAAACACGAGATCCCGGAAATTCTCATCAGTCAAGATTTCAAGACTTGATAGGCACACAGTCTTCATTTTATTGAGTAGATTACGCATTATTTCGCCGGAATAACCTTTTAACTAAGAGTACCATCATAATAACATAATGAAAACTTATTCAGTTTAAAAAATAATTAAATTACACTCAGGGATTGCCGATTGAACCCGATACATAAGACATTATATTCAGCAATCGCATTTGCGGCCACCATCTAGAGTATTCACAACCATTAGATGGTTGGTATGCCTGTATCAAATTTGACATGAATGATACTGAACGAATCCTGTTACTGCTGACAGTTCCTAGTCAACAAGAAGGCGACTTACAGCTGCTTACTACCGGAAACTAATCGTACTAATAGTACCTATAACATGTCGCATTCGAAAGGTACGGGCAATATCGAATAAACTTGAACAGTTGACTAATGAAGGCGTCAGGTATGTCTATGTGGGGTACATAACATTATCACTATTCCCATGACAATGAAAATGAAATAAAACGCTAAAATTTAGATTTTATTTAAAAAGAAACACGTGACATAACATCATTCTTGTATTCCTTTTCGGTGCTATGATAGATTTTTTCCATTAACACTGATGTGTCAGTTTTACATTTCTTATTTATGAAATCTAAATAGTGTAAAAATCTTTCTTACACGTTTACGGCTCCCATTACAACCCGTCTACGTCTCCTCAAACTATAGGTAATACCTATATTACGTAGAATAGGCACCTGAAAATAATAAATATAAATTATACTTTTTTTACTGTGGTGTACGTTAGTAGCATTAACAAAAAAAAAAAACTTGCCTGTTTAACTTGTCTTATAGTGTTAAACTTTTTTTCTAATTGCACACAGATCAAAATCGTCTAATTCTTTCTTCCGCCAACTGTTTTGGTGTTCCTCCAGGTGTAGAAAAAATCCTTAATTTTTTTCACCTTCATTAACAATTTCGCTAATTGTACCGTGAGATTTACCTTGAAAAAAATATAAAGACAATCATATTAATTCCAAGTAGGTACATTTTTCAATTTCAAGTATCAAACATCAAGAGTCAACTTACACGCGATTTGTCAAACTAGAAAACATAACCTCAATAATCTATTAGTAAATAAAACAATCAAATGGCTTGAAGCTTATAAATACCGATAAGTCTTAGTATTAGAAACGAAAAACAATGACTGGCATTGACTAAAAGATAAATTTCTTGGATAAATACCTGTCGTGTCGGCAGCTCTTTCGAAAACATTTTCAATCGGAGACAAAATTTGTTCCGCTTCAGATTACGCCAAATTTCTTACAAAAACATGGTATATCACAGCACATACCACTACTCCTTATTGTTTTATTCATTTTTTTATTTACAAAAGCATTAATAATTGATAGATAATTAGAAATAAGTAAAATAAAACTGGGAACATAATACAATGAAAGAATAGCTACTTGTTAATGATAAACAAAGCAGTGTTACCACTAAAAATATATTTTAGTTCCAATGGTTACCACGACAGACTCTTTTTTGCCAAGCTATAGCAACAAGCATGCCCGATTAAGTAAGCAGCCGACAACCTCTCAATTTGACTTAAGATGTAATAATTATATAATTATAATTGCATAAGTTGATAAAAAATGCTATGCAACAGCTTTACCGCGGCAGTCCCCGAGTGCCACACGTCAATTTTTTTTTATTTATTTACTACAGTTTTGTCTTGCCCCAAAGTCCCTTTTATCCCAACTGACCTTATCTAAATCTAAATCTAATCTAAACTTCTAAATCTAAATCTAAACTAATATTATAAATGCAAAAGTTACTCTGTCTGTCTGTCTGTCTGTCTCGCTTTCCTGCTAAAACTACTGAACCGATTTAAATGAAATTTGGCAAACAGATAGTTTAGAGCCTGAGAAAGGACATAGGATACTTTTTATCTCGGTAGTATGTTCCCGCGGGATAATTTCCGACCTCCACGCGGGCGAAGCCGCTGGCAAAAGCTAGTTTGAAATAAATGATTTGACACCGTAATACGCAAAAACGTTCCTAAAAAATAAATCCACACTATACAACATTATTTTTAGTATATGCGAAACCTGAATATAGTTTGTTCAGAATCAGTAACTGAATCGATTCCAATAATTTTTACACCATGTTATATTTTGTCCCAAAAATATTTAATTACGCTTAAAAGTTAGTATCCGCAATCAACTGTTTCCACACGGGTCACGAGTTCACGACAGGTCATAGCGCGGGCTAGGCGGCGTGTACGCACTGCTGCGGGGCGGCGGCGGCGCTCCTCAGTCGCCCGAATGCCATCGATCGATGCATACGTATCGCGAGCGCGCGACCGCCGTGAGCCCTGGCTAAAGTGTTTTGTTTAGATTTTAAAATTATCATGTCTCTCTCGTACTCAAACGTCCGTACACTCGCTGTTTGTGGTGGTGTGGCAGTGCGTCAGTGCTTATGAGAAAGACGGGCCCTTTTTTAACAGTTGCTTCAGTTTGTTTGAGTGAATAGTGATTACGCCAATTATTGTAGATAGTGATGATTAACATTTTTAAACACGCAAAGATAGTCAAGGGTACAAATTTATTATTTGTTTACAGCCTGCTGTGGTTCAGTAATGCGATGTTTAACAATTTTCATCCATTTTGAACTTTAAGTTGTTGACATAAGGTGCAACAAATGGCATTGATTACATTTTACCACTTACTACTGCATTTACGAATAAATTACATAATAATATCTACCTACACTTGACCATTACGACAGTCCAAAGCCTGCAAGCGTGATGGAAAATGTTTATCACCAACTAATACATAAACAATCACTGTGGCAAATTATTATCAATGAGTGAGAGTGAGAGCCGCGCGCGCGGCTGGCGTGGTGCCCCCCGGTAGGCTGCATATGTTTTTGCGAGGACAATCAGGTACCCCGTAACAAGCTTATAACTTTGTGATTATTAATGATACAGTTTTGAAATTTTTTTCATAGATTCCTTACATAAAAATACTAGACCCGTGTTTCGGGTTTCGCATAAACAAAAACTAATGTTGTATAAGGTGTATCTATTCATACACGAAATATTTTAAGAGGTACACCTGTAGGTGGTAAAGGAGCTACAGCAACGAAAAATTTTTTTTCTAAATGTATTTTTTCCAAAATTTTATATTTATAAATTGTTTGACGCACATAAGAAATACTGGCTCCTTCATATTTTTTACGGCCTGAGACACCGCGGTCATGCTCGTGCCGTCCGGTCGCCGCCCTCGCAGCGTCAGGCGCACAGTGTTTTATGAAGACGATTTTTCGGACATTGTTTTTTTTATATTAAAAACTGGTAGGTTAAGTCATTTCAATGCAATATTTCGTATCCCCGTTTCACTAGTATGTTTAGTTTTTGAGATATAATTTTTTGAAAATCGTCTTTTCTTCAACCAACCATTTAGAAAAAAAATCATATCTCTGAAACTAAATATGATACGCAATCGTGACCTTAGAATCATCGACGGCGTTTTTTATGCTGCATATTTCAGAGTAAAAATAAATCTCGGACCTTCGTTAGATTCAGACTTATACGAGGTTTTTCGTTTTTATTTTTTTTCTCGGTAATTCCGTCGTATTTGGAAAAGTTATTTATACTAAAATTATGCCCTTTATCTTCCCTACATACCATAAAAATAACACATCCTAATTGCGTGGAATCTAGAAACCACAACATTTTTAAGTTTGATCCGTATTCTACGTCGGTAGGGTTGTCACGCGATCATATTATATTAGTTCATATCCGGATCTGAAGTTATCTCTATATTTAAACCAAAGTTATCCACACAATCAGAAGAATCGCCAAACAGGCAGTGGGCAGGGCACATTTACAGTTTAATGTCATTTTTGATTTTCAGAACTACCTCCGATAGAACAATTTAGGGGTTTTTAAAGATTGTATGGAGGAATCTTATTTCTTAGGTTAAAAAACTTAAAACTTATTGTTAGCACAAATTCTTATCAAAATAAAGATTATCATTGGTGCCGATTCTGTTGTACACCGAACTAAACTAACTAAACTATCTCTAAAATTCCTTACTTTTGGCTATGAGAATTGTAACGCTATTCTGGAAGGAAAAAATCTCTAAATTTAAAAATTATTTTGACACAACTAAAATCAAAGTTGCATTTTACCACCCTACTGCGATCGCCAACCCGCCTGCCAAGCGTGGCGATTATGGCAAAGCCCCCTAAATTGGGGGAGGCCTAAGTCCAGCAGTGGACGTCTTACGGCTGAAATGATGATGATGAAGATGAAAATCGAAGATGACAATCGTGACTTAACGTGGTATTTTTTTATCTTTTGGCTTCGCAACGTGTTAGTTGTGTGCGCTACGCAATGAATTTTTTGAGAGACGAAGGCGCGCGCAAGATGGCAGCCTGGACGTGTTCTATAAGGTATTTTTCACTTTTTGTTTTAAAAATATAAAAATATATTACCCCCATGTTGAGATTTATATGTGCAGGGGTATCACATAGGGGGTCGAAAATGTCATTATTTTTGCGATAGGACACGCCATTTTCGAGACATAAGCAAAAGAAAAGGAAAACAAAAAATACAGTACTGTCTTTGCACGTGAAGGCGAGGCGTTAGTGTGAATTTTAGTTCATGATCACTAGTTTTATTGCACACCTTTTTAATCGCGATTAAAAATAGTCAGATTTAGTTAAAATAAATTATTAAAGTAAAAATTTTTGGTGAAAACCAGCAAACTCAGAATAGCAAAATTGACATTTTCACTAAACTAATAATTCAGTGCAATCTTAGTGCTGTCAAACTAAAATATAGTTAAGTTGTGTCACTTTAGTTTATTTCAGAATAGGAAATCGTCGGTTGACAGGGATAAACCAAATTTAAGTGATTTTTAGTTTCGTTTAGAGAATTTTGTGACAACAGAATCGGCCCGTCATTCGTTTTTCAAAACTACCGTCGAAATACAGTTTTAAAGGGTGTTAAAGTTTTTATAAAAACAAGCGCGAATGAAGTTGCTGGCAAAGTGCTAGTTTCAGTATAAATAACTTATCCCAATAATACGGAATTATCGAGAACAAAATTAATAAAAACTAAAAACCTTTTACAAGTCTGGATATAACAAAGTTCCTAGGTTTAATAGTCGAAATTTTAATAACCAATACGTCCCATTAAATAAAAATTGAGTCATCAAAATTCAGATTCGAAAGTGACAACCCTAGCAAAAACAGTTAATTTGGAATAACTTCTAGATTCCACGCAATTAGGATGTGTTATTTTTGTGGTATGTAGGGAAGATAAAGGGCATAATTTTAGTATAAATAACTTTTCCAAATACGATGGAATTACCGAGAAAAAAAATAAAAACGAAAAACAAAAAACCTCGTATAAGTCTGAATCTAATGAAGTTCTGAGATTTATTTTTACTATAAAATATGCAAGACAAAAAACGCCGTCGATGTTTCTAAGGTCACAATTGCGTATCATATTTAGTTTCTTTTCATATTTAGTTTAGTTTTTTTTCTAAATACCCGGTTGAAAAAAAGACGATTTTCAAAAAATTCTATCTCAAAAACTAAACATGTTAGTGAAATGGGGATACGAAATATTGCATTTAAATAACTTAAACTATCAGTTTTTTATATAAAAAAGCAATGTCCGAAAAATGGTCTTCATAAAACACTGTGAGGCGGGCCATTCATAGAATTTGAAGTAAAGGTTTTATGCAAAACGTCTCAAGCAGTTTTAAAATTATAATAATTACGAAAATTCAAAAACGCTTAGATAAAAAATTATTTTTGCTTCTATAACTTCTTTACCACCTACAGGTGTACCTCCTAAAATATTTCGTGTATGAATAGATACACCTTATATAAGATGTTAAAAAATTAACTGCAAGAAAAGTAAGAACTTGTTTAGAATTACAAATAAAAAATATTGGCGAAAAAAAAATTTCAAAATAACAACTCGTTTCAGAGATATGCAATATTTTCATTTCGCTCAAAATTATTGAATATGCGCACTGTACACCGCATGCGCGCCGGCGCGTCGCCGCCCGGCGGCCTAGGACACCGCGGCCACTCAGCCGTACGCGTGAGTCGTTCACCCCTGCGATACGACACGCGACGGCGGCAGCGCGGGCGGCGCGCGGCACAAATTCGTAAACAGCTGATTCTAATTTTCCCATCACATTTCATAGACTTTGGACTGGCAAATTATCGAACTACTTACAAATAGCATATTTACATAAATTACTGTTAAAATTAAGTTAGCTCGATAAGTTGGTATGTTTCAAAAATTTCAATCAACCTGTTTACAATAATTTAAAAACTATTTACAAGAGCTCTCAATTTTTACCTTATTTACAAAAGGTGCTGGAAGTGTTCACCGTTTTGTTGTAATTGTAATCAAATCAAATCAATTTATTTCGGGCTACAAAGACCCATAACATAAATACCTTACAGACTAACATACATACAAATAAAAAACAATTTAAAACTATTGTACACAAAGTGACGGCGTCGTGTTGCGCTGCGTGGTGCCCCGTAGCCTTCCGCGGAATCGCCGATACACGACACCGTTCGGCCAAAACTCTGCCTTGAGGTAGGTCTCGATTTGAAGAGTTGGAACTCGCACCACGAATGACTTGAAATTCGTGTTGTGGCGCGATTCCAACTTCTCGACCCTCAAAGTGAAGTTCGTTTTCACTCGTACATACTCCACGATCTCCTCAACCTTCGTGGTGTAATGCAGACGTGAAATATACAGCTGCGTCGTAGGCACAGCAGGGCGCAGCAGCATGTTGGGTCCACTCGGAGCTGTTTCACACTGGTTTCGTGAACAGGGCTTCTTCTTCTTCCTTTCCACTTTCGTGAAACCCTCTTCATCAACTTGGCCAGTTCTCGGCAACGAGCTATGAACCGCAGCCAAGGCAGGTAGTGCAACCTTCATCTGGTTATCCCCAATTTTATTCTGCCGCATAGACTGCGACACACCCGATTTTCTCGTGGTGACAATAGCGGCACAAGTTAGCACGACGTTTCCTTGCATTGCGATTAATGCGTCTCTGTCACTTTTAATTAAATCAAATGCACTAATTATACGAGTTTTTAATAGTTCGTCCACGTTTTGAATGTTGTTGCCACTATGTCCATACACAGTCGTTGAAGTATTCCAGCACTCGATCTTCAATGTCACCGGAGAGTCGTGGCCTACTACTGCTTGATGAGGACGAAGCTGAGTAAGCGCTGGTAGACTCCTAGGATTGTTTAGACAGCAGGCACTCGTCGTTTCTCACCATACAGTTCACGGTAACGGTTACGTGCCGCAGCTTAACTTTCACCAGTCATAATGTAGCAAACTACCATACCATACCATCTAAATACTCCTGATTGGAATACGTAAACGGCATTATTAAAAGTATTCGCGAAACTACGCGAACGCACGTATTTCTGCCGGGGTCGCGTGATTGCTCGAAAGAGATACCGTGACCCCAGGGCACATGGGCAACTAATGGAACACGGGTGGGTTTCTGTCAAAGTCTGACACGCCCTCCCGCTCCGTCCAGAGCGGGAGAAGTCATTTGAAGATTTCCCATCAAGAAAAAAAAAAAAAAACGCACGTATTTGCTGTAATGACACAGGGAATCACACCCGTATCGCGCGAAGAATATCGGACGACTAAACGGGTAGGCATG
Source organism: Aporophyla lueneburgensis (assembly GCA_932294355.1). NCBI lineage: Eukaryota > Metazoa > Arthropoda > Insecta > Lepidoptera > Noctuidae > Aporophyla > Aporophyla lueneburgensis. The sequence continues at coordinate 28,940,856 of OW028737.1, read as the reverse complement.
GGCAAAAAAATATCGATATTTTTCCATTCAATTATCGATATATATCATCGATATTTTTAATAGCGATATATCGATATTCGATATTTATTTTAGAGTATCGAATTCGTATCAATTTCGATATTTTTTAACGCAACTTTGGTTTCGTGTTTAATGTTATTAGATACTCCTTGCATGCTCCTAGCGTATCGTTAACTTTAAAAAATCCCGCCACGTTCACCTGATCTAAGACCAATCCAAATCGCACGAACACAAGAAAATTCTGGGACTTCTTCAATTTGGGCTGGGCATGAAAAGTTATTATCCCTGTCGTCAACAACTGTACCCGAGGTTCGAAGATCTGGCTCTGTGCCCAATGAGCTAAAACAATACCTTGATCAACCTGATCCATTAAAATTTTGGACAAATTGCCAGCATTTCACGCCGGTTCTTTCAGAAGTCGCCCTTGAATACCTAATTTCCCAGGCTTCTTCAGTGTCTTGCGAAAGGGTTGCTTCAGCTGTGAATCTGACAGTACCCGAAAACACAAGCAGTTGACAGGCGAGCACATCAAACAGAGGGTGGTCCTAATGTCCATATCCGATGGCTACTGGTTTGATTAAATTGTATATAGTTGTTTAGGCTCGAGCATTAAGCAAAAATACTATTTTCTTATATTTTAGTCTATTCTTTTGGCGAACTTTGAATGCTTTAGGAATAACTATGAATTTCATTCATAGAAATCCATTCATTAATTCATTCGTTTCATTTTTTTTCATTCATGTGAAAACAGACGATATATCGATATTTTTCACTCGATAATTATCGATAGCACCTGCTCGTATTATGAAATATGTTTATTCGGGTTGGGCAAATCAGCAGTTAACTTGGCAGTTTGGTTGTGGAAACTATGAGAATAACTTTCAAGAGATGCCTTTTTTTACTTTATTTGGTATGGGGAATAGTAATGCTACCTACTGCTTTTTTACAAAACCAATATGGAATGTTTATTTTAAATAAAGTTGAATATGTAATTAATAATATAGAAGTTAATAAGTATTTTGATATGGGTAAAGTTGAGATTGTTAATAAGAGGTTTGCTGATTTGCGTGTTGACCCGATGAAAGAAGCTATAGCAACGAAAAAAAAATCTAAAGGTTTTTTTTTTAATTAATCATTTATAAATTATTTGACGCACATAAGAAATACTGGCTCCTTGTTCTTTTATACGGCCCGAGACACCGCGGCCATGCTCGTGCCATCCGGTCGCCGCCCTCGCAGCGTCAGGCGGGCCATTCATAGAATTTGGAGTAAAGGTTTTATGCAAAACGTCTCAAGCAGTTTAAAAATTATAATAATTACGAAAATTCAAAAACGCTTAAATAAAATTTTTCTTTTTAACCGACGAAAAAAAACGGAGGAGGTTATCGATTCGACGCATATATTTTATTTTGTTTGTTTTTTTATGTATGACCACGCATAACTTTTTACATAGTAGTCCGATTGTGATAATTCTTTTTTTATTGGAAAGGGTATACTTCGAAGGTGGTCCCATATAAATTTGGAAAACAAAATCGAACGCTAAGGATCGAAACACAGGGGATGTTTGATTGTTCACTCACTGATTGTAATGTTTAACTACGCATAACTTTATACAGAGTAGTCCTATTTTGATAATTCTTTTTTTATTGGATAGGGTATACCTTGCCAAGTATTATTAAGTAGTACATTAAAGCCCCAAAAAATTATAAAATAAAAACTTTTTAACAAAAAATTTAACCGCCGGCGCTGAAAAATCAATGAACAAAGATCACTCAAAGCGCCGAATCATAATTTTAAGGTTTATTATTTTTTGCTTTTCAGTTTTTTCGGCGGTTTAATTTTTTGTTAAAAAGTTTGCAGTAGTACGTTCCAGCGGGATATTTTCCGACCTCCACGCGGGCGAAGCCGCTGGCAAAAGCTAGTTATTAATATTATAAAGCTGAAGAGTTTGTTTGTTTGTATGTTTGTTTGTTTGGTTGAACGCGCTAATCTCAGGAACTACTGGTCCGAATTAAAAAAATCTTTTTGTGTTGGGTAGCCTATTTATTGAGGAATAAAAGGAGCGGAGTAGCGACGAAAACTGGCAGGCAATTCAATACGACGGGAAGGGTCACGGGAGCAAAAATTTTACGTGGATGATGTCGCGGGCAGAAGCTAGTCTCTGTTAAAATTAGAGTCTTATTTTCCATTCCTTATTTCATTGAAAAAGTACTCTTTTGAATTTGCTTTATCGTAGTCGATCTCTTTAGAATTGGCTGACAAAAACTGTTTGGTGCACCAGCCAGAGCCGCAGCAAAGCTGTGTCACTTTTGCAGTGACATTTCTTTGTTTACATAAAAAAAACGTCCAAATCCAAATTCTTGTGTGCATTTTGGTTAAATTTGTGAAGTTATCGCATAATTTACAGTCCCAAATTGCTTAAATGTATAATGAAGAGTAATTTGATTCAATCAACAAGGAATGCTCAATTCCGCAATTTCTTTTTTTTTTATTTGGCAATCCGTGATCTAAAATAATCAATAGCAACACCATTTTCAGCTGTCACCAACCCAGCTGATAATCTCAATTTGCTACATACAGCATTTATGTAATTGTTGCTGGGAAACATCTCTTTAGAGGTAAACTGCGTGAAATATTATATTTCTGAACCTTTTTTCTTTGTTCATCGAAATTGTACTAAAGTTTGTGTTTTGATTGTTGAATAGATGCTTCGAAAAGTAGTGTTAGGTACGGTCGGTGTGGTTACCTTGATACCGGCGGTGGGTGCTGCGACTCCTATCCGGCAGGATCCTCCAGCCCCTGATAAGCCCCAACCCATGAAGCCCTCGGAACTGCCGATATACGATGCTCCACATGCGGAATATGCTGAGTATGTGTTTATACATGTCTTGTAGATGCTGTTGTGTATTGATTGATAGATACTGCGAATGATGAAAGTGAAGTTGTGTTGTTGTGGTCAACCAGAAGAATCTGTATAAAATATCAGTAATTTTATTGACAATGGCTTATTTGTTGCTACATTAACAGAAAGCTGCATTATGAAGCAATTTCAACATATGATATGCCTTTTTCTAATAATTCGTTTTTAAATCGGAAACACTCAATTAATGGCAAAAGGATATGTTGGTAATATCTTTATTCATACAAGAGAATAAATACAGCGCTAATTCATATCTCCAAAACAATATCTCTATGTCAATGATTACTTACTGATAAGATCAGATAATACTTTCTAACTATATTACATACTTTTTAAAACAGGAAGGCAAAAGCTAAACCAGAAAAGGAGATTGGATATGTGAAGTCAGCACTCCTGACTCCTGTCCGTGCCATACGTGAGCAGGTGCAGGTGGTGGTGGATCATGGGGAACGTGCAAAACACTCCATACAAGACCAGTATCATGAATTTCATGAAAAATCCGGTTGTAAGTTGATGTTTTGGATTACTGTCAATATCATTGGGAGTGCGTTCACACAGGAATTTAATTTCAAGGTCAAATAAAGGTTTTTTAAACCAGAAATGAATTATGATAATAAACATTTATTTGACATTTTGTTGAATAAGCAGATCTGAAGTTCTAAGTAATCTGAAGTGAAACCATTCTCAACAAATTTTGAATACTATTCAAACAATAGTGACTACAATACAGACTCGGTTTAAACCTAATCACAAAGACTAATCCGAGATACATTTAATTTGCAGGGATGTTTAGATATCTTCGAGAAGAAGAAAACAAGCAGGTTAGATATGGTGCCGTAGCAATGGGTGGTCTCACTGGCTTTATATTCGGCCTCAGAGGAGGTATTATCAGGGTATGTAACACTTCTTTCCACTCCAGAGATAGAGAATTAGGTATAGATGTAGGTTTTTTTTCAATATAGTGAAAGTCTTTGACAGTAATTTGTAAACTGGTACTGTCTAGTAATTGTGTGATATTTTATAAATTTTACTGTGACAGCTATTTTGTTCCAGTTGTTGACTAAGAACAGAGGTCAATGAAAAAGTTTACATGGAATGGACATTGAGAAAAAAATAATTTGGTCTTGTTTACTCTTACTACTAGATCTAATATATACATCTAAAGGGTTGAATTAAATTAGCTGGCAGTGCTTTACCCAAATGATGAGTACCAAAATTGATTAAAAAAACCCATCATTTTATCAAGACTTTAAATGACACGCTACATTAAGACAACCAAGAGATTGTTATGTTTATGTTTATGGAAATTCGATAAAAGAATCTGTGTTTCACGAAAAATTACAAAACAGCTAATTGATTAAAAAAAATTGAAACAGACCATCAAATGATTTCATTTTTTGTTCTGTAAGTTTTCGATATCCTCTACCCGTGGGTAAAGTATAGTCAGCTAAATTTAACCCAATATATTGATAGAAATAAATAAAATTGAAGTGTCTGTAATGTCAAAATAACAGGTTTTTTTTTACTAAATGCAGAAAGTATATAACTTATATAATAAAAAATATATCTCTGTCTTATTGTTTTCTCTAATCTTCGAAACAGCTGGCCTGTTTTTAACGGGACTCTCACTAGCAGATCGCAGACGTTATAAGCAGTAATATAGGTTTTTTGTCCTGATCGTACAATCGGTCACAGGTCAAGCTATACATTTCCAGTTTTAGCTGACCTCACATTGTATATATAAACTTTTCGTAAAATGAGTTGTCAACTTATACTGGAAATGTATAGCTTGGTATCTGGCCGTGTGTACTTTCCCGACAATTTTACGCGCACGAAACTGCGGGCACAGCTAGTTATATTGTTATAATCTGTCTACATTTCATTTCAATGACTCTAAACGTCACCAAAACGTGCTAACTCTAAGACTAAAAGGACCTTGACTAAATCTATTTAGGTAAAAAACTAAATTGTAATACTTAATGTTTTGTAGTTTCTTCTCAAGGAGTTTCGATTCTTGTTGTATTTGCTCTTATAACTTTATCAGGCGTTTTAAGTTCGAGTCAAATCTTGTCACAAGGTTGAAAAATTAACATTGATTAAGGCTGTGCTAATAGTTATTTTTTCCATACAAACGTTGTGGAGTGGTTAGTGCTCCATTATTTGACGTTCTATGTCTAAAGTTAATATGATATGAATTTGACTCGTTATCGATGCACCCGTCAGCAAAATAGTAAAATACAAGGTAGTTATGCCTCAACAGATCTATATATTTACACAAATTTTCGTAACTTTGGGCATAAATAAATAACACATTTAAGAGTGTTATGTTTGAACCTTGTTGATTGTTTTCATTAGCTGTCAAGTCTAACATTTTTGTATTGAGGGTAAAAAGGAATAAAACAGTTTGCTTTCTGATCTCGATTTGGTTGTATCTTTTATTGGCGACTGCGGAAAATAAATTGGATTTTGGTGACAATGACGGCAAATGTAACGAATATAGTGTTTCCCGGACAATTTAACCCAAAGACTGATAAGTGGTGTGATTATAAAGAACAATTACTGTGCGCCCTTGATGCGGCGGGTTATGACAAACTTAACCTCGACAAGGGACGATCGCTGTTTCTTTCTCAGTGCGGCAAAGACACTTTCGCGTTAATTGCATCGCTTTTAGTTCCAAAACGTCCTACGGAAGTACCTTTAGTGGACATTTTTAGAGTTTTGGATCAGTTTTATGAACCTGAGGTTAACGAAATTTTGCAAGCGGGAAAATTTTACAAACGTCAACAACTTCAAAGTGAAAGCGTGCAAGACTTTGTGGCGGCTATAAGTCTGCTTGGTGCAAAATGCAATTTCATAGACTTAAAACGCCAGTTGAGAGACCGACTAGTACTGGGGGTGCGGGACGATCGCTTGCGACGCGACTTACTGAAAAAGAAAGACTTGACATACGAGGTCGCGTTACAGATGTGTCTGGATTATCAAGTGACGTTCCCTGATTTGTACCCTGCGTGTGTGGCTAGTGAGTCTAAGCAAACTCCGTCCAGTGTCACGGAGACTGAACCGATGGACATTGGTAATGTTAACTCGAACGAGTGTCGACGGTGTGCACGCACACACAGGCCGGGCGAGCGCTGCCCGTTTGTTAAGGCGAAGTGCTTCTACTGCAAAAAGATTGGGCACATTGCGGCGGCCTGCACCAAGAAGCCAGGTCGTGTACACCAGGTCGACGACATGAGGGAAGTCAAAACGAGTGTTAACACTTCAGCTGAGAAGATGATGGGCGTATATGTCTGCGTGGATAATTACTCACCACCTATTACCACAGACGTTATGATAGACGGCGTTCATTTATCTATGGAAGTGGACTCGGGTGCATCGCGTACCATTATGTCGGAAGAGACATACAAGATGCTGTGGTTGACGCCTCCACCCCTACGAGCTACCAATCTAAAGCTCGTGACATGGACTCAAGACCCTTTGAAAGTATTAGGAATAGCAGACGTGCGTGTTGTGCTAGGTAATAAGGAAGCGCAATGTGAACTGGTCGTGGTGTCGGGGAACGGGCCAAATCTGCTGGGCAGGAACTGGTTCCATACACTAGGCCTTCAAGTATCAGGATTGTGCTGGGCTGAAGAGGAGATAGAACAATATAAAAAAGAATTTCCTGAACTATTTAAAGAAGAACTCGGCGAGTACAAAGGTCCTGAGGTGTCACTTCACGTGCGGCCAGATGCTACGCCCCGCTTTATAAAGGCGCGCGCGGTGCCGTACCCCCTTAAGAAAAAAGTCATTAGACAGTTGAATGAGATGGTGGAGGCGGGTGTACTGACACCTGTCCGTTATTCTGAGTGGGGGACACCGGTGACGCCGGTGATAAAAGAAGACGGAACAGTACGAATGTGTGGCGATTATCGTGTCACGGTGAACACCGCTATAGATACAGACATCTTTCCGCTGCCGACGTCTGTGGAAGCGTTTGTGAGACTTAGTGGCGGCAGAATATTTAGTAAGCTGGACTTGAAAAACGCATACACACAACTGAAGGTAGACGACGCGACAGCTATGCTACTCACGTGGAACACTCCTATCGGTCTAATGAAAGTGAATCGTTTGCCATTCGGTGTCAGCGCGGCGCCAGCGATTTTTCAGCGTCTGATGTCGACGGCGTTAGCGGGTATGGACGGAGTGGCGTGTCTATTAGATGATATCGCTGTCACTGGAGCCACGATTGAAGAACACAACCGTAGACTTAAACAAGTACTGAGCAAATTGCAACAGATGGGACTCCGCCTCAACGTAAAGAAATGTGTGTTCGCTGCGAACAGCATCACATTCCTAGGCCATATGATTAATGCAGAGGGACTTCACCCAGCACCTGCGAAAGTTAAAGAGATTCAGGAAAAGTCGGCCCCAACCAACAGAGAGACCTTGCGTGCCTTCCTGGGCTTATATAATTTTTATGAAAAATTCTTGCCTGACAAGAGCACTGTGTTGGAACCACTGTATCGACTTTTAGAATCAAAAAGACCTTGGAGCTGGGGTGAGAAGGAACAGGAAGCGTTTGTGGAGGCGAAGCGATTACTGTCATCAGATCGAACGTTGGTGGGCTATGACTTGCAGAAAGAACTACTTCTCATTTGTGATTCATCGGAATACGGTCTCGGAGCGATTATTGCACACGTCATGGAGGACGGGTCAGAGCGGCCGGTGATGATGGCCTCACGGACACTACAGGCGCACGAGAGACGATATGGGCAGATTGATAAGGAGGCCCTGGCTATTATATTTGGATTGACAAAGTTTCACGAATTCTTAGCGGGTCGTAAATTTTGTATTGTGACAGATCATAAGCCGTTGGTCGGTTTATTCAATCCCGCTAAACCAATTCCAGACCAGATATCACCCAGGATGTTGCGCTGGTCATTGAAACTTTCCAGTTATAATTACAGTATACAGTACAGGCCTGGTAAATTAATCGGCAACGCGGACGCGTTGAGCAGGTGGACCGCTCCGGACACGTCGAGTGTGCAGGAGGATGTGCTGCGCGACGTGCTACTGCTGGAGGAGCAGCCGAGCGGCTGGGAGCTGGACGCTACTAAGATAGCCGCGGAGACCAACAAAGATGTGGTATTGCAAAAAGTAATGTTTCACGTTTTGCACGGATGGCCACGAAGGAACACAGACCCGAACCTACAAGCTTATTGGACACGGAGAGAGGCTCTTTCACACAATAAAGGTTGTTTATTGTGGAGCAACAGAGTCATAATACCTTCGTCCTTACAGGACAAAGTGTTAAAGTTGTTACATGCCCCTCATGCGGGCATTGTCCAGACAAAAGCGTATGCAAGAGGCTACGTGTGGTGGGTCGACATAGATCGGCGGATTGAGAGTGTGGTGGCCGCGTGTCAGCAATGTCAGCTAGTGAGAAATAACCCACCAAAGGACCCGCAGACTTGGATTGTTCCAGAGAAGCCGTGGAGCCGTGTGCATGTGGATTTTGCGGGGCCCTTTCAAGGAAAAACGTTTTTAGTCCTAGTAGACAGCTACAGCAAATGGTTTGAGGCTGAAAGCATACCAGCGATGAACAGTGGTACGGTGATAGCTGTTATGAGAAAAATTTTCACTTCACAAGGGCTACCCGACGTGTTGGTGTCCGATAATGGACGTGCGTTCACCTCGGATGAATTTAATAATTTTCTTAAAAAGAATGGAATTAAACATTTGTATTCACCACCCTACCATCCAGAGACTAACGGGCAGATTGAACGCACGATTCAAACATTTAAGAATAAAATAAAGAAACTAGAGAACCTGGACATGCAATGGCAGGAGAAACTTTGCAAAGTTCTATACTATCTACGGACTGTGCCCAATAGCTCCACCAACAAGACACCTGCTGAGTTACTAAATGGGCGAAGATACAGGACTGCAGTGTCGAGCTTACACCCCGACTCGGTGCCGAGTCGCGCCGAGCAGCAACTGGAGGCGGCGGCGCAGCGCCCGCCCGCGCGGACTTTTACGCTGCTGCAGCCCGTGCTCATACGCATGTACGGGCCTGGGAACAGGTGGCGTCGGGCCACAGTGGAGACGGTGGAGGGGCCGGCCACTTATGTGGTGAGGACGGAAGATGGAGAGCTGCATCGGCGACACGTAGACCAAATACTGGCCAGACCGCCGGACACATCTGCTAATGGGGCACCTGTCATTGACAGTCAGTCAACTAATGATACGGACCCTGAATTATCACAGGATCCGCCGATTGTGATTCCACCGCCTGAATTATGGCCAGATATTATAGGAATTCCTAATGAATGACTTAAGTGATTGTTATGTTAGAAGTAGACCTTTTTGTTGAATTGATTTTGTTATCTACTGTTGAATTTATTATTGTATTTACCAATCATTATGAGAGAAAGGTATGTTATGTTTGAACCTTGTTGATTGTTTTCATTAGCTGTCAAGTCTAACATTTTTGTATTGAGGGTAAAAAGGAATAAAACAGTTTGCTTTCTGATCTCGATTTGGTTGTATCTTTTAAAGAGTATGAAATCTCCTAAACAAAATCCGTATAACCATTATTTAGTTATATTCACTTCATGTCACAAACATCAGTGTAGCCCTGGATCAGGCGCGGTCGCAGCCTATGATTTTGGGGGGGGTCATCATGAGTACTGAAGAATATTTTTAGGAAGGTACATCTACTCGTTGGTCTAGTAGTCGAAAGCGCTACTGATGAGCACGAGGTCCCGGGTTCGATTCTCAGGTCGGGAGTATTATTGGGTTTTTCAGGCAAATCGTTCAGAGTTTCGACAGCATGGCTGACTTTGGGGGGGGTCATGACCCCTAGAACCCCCCCTCTCGGACCGCGCCTGCCCTGGATCTTGTACTAGAAATTTAATTATTCAAGAGTTCAAATAACTTTATTTTGATCGGATACATTCAGTAGTTGACCTTAAGTGTCCCATGTATATTACTGACTATTATAATGTTACTGCGGTAGATGTAGTACCTAGTTAAAATAAATTTAAAAACCAAACCATCTTATCGAGGACAAGGTTACTATAGGTATAACATTGTTAGTTTATTGTCTTTATTCAAATTACTAATTATTTTTACACTATTCACTGCAAAGTAAATAGTTAAAACCTTCCTACTCTATACAGTCCAACACCTACCGTCCAAATTGAAAGCACCATTAGTGACCTAATTCATCATCTTCCATGATAATTGAATCCAAAATATTGTACTTAAATCTAGCTATAGTCTGTGCCAGATGTTAGAAAAATAAAAGTCGTTGACACCTGCCTACCAATGTATTCAAATTACCGTTTTGACCGTGCTAGCGACACTGTACATTTTTTCGTATCGTTGTGAAATATTTGAATACATTGGAAGGCGACTTTTATTTTTTTCACATCTGGCACAGACTATAGTGATCATACTGTGGCAAATCGTTTGAGTAATTTATTGAAATATTTTATATTGTGATATTTTCAGCGAGTATTTTACGCGGGTATCGGCACTACGGCCATGGGTTATGTATGCTTCCCAGAAGAGACCAAGGAAATTTTAAAGGACAATTCGGCACTAGCTAAGCAGTATATCAACATCGCATATAATTTCCTTTATGGAGGTAAAGTATAATAAACTGTTAAAATATAAGAAGTAGTACTAATATAAAAAATACAGATGAAAATATCAATAGAAACCGACCAGAAACTTGCTGGATTATACCATACTTTAGATAACTATTTACTTCAAGGCATGAAACAAAATAATTAAAATTCTAAAACTATTATCAGTGAAACCCGGTGACCCTCAACTGGAGGTGAAGTTCCCTGAGCTGTCTTTCCCCAAAGACTTTTCCGAGTTCGTCGATATGACCACCTCTTTGGCATCATCAGTCAGGCAGGCGATAATGCCTCCGCCTGCTAAAGAGGAAACAAAACCAGAAGAAAAGAAGGAATAGGTATTCAAATGGGTGTCAGTTTGGAACGGTGGCTGTGCTTTTGTTTTTGATTCTGACTAGTGTTGCCTGGAATTGTGTTCCAATTTTAAAAGAAGCTAAATTTTGAGTGTCTCGATTGCGTTGCATGCCAGTGACAACTTGTCCGCATTCTCACAGCGGATGCTGCGGCGATGAAGGCACTGTCTTAAACCTTCTCAAGTTTTTACTAACAAATAATATTTGCCTGACTAGTAAGTCCACAATCCTCTACCGATGCACTGTTGATGTGAATGCACTTCTTGCACATTTTTTTTAACTGCGTCGGACGGATTAAGGTTTGTTGCGACACTTCGTCGCACCTATAACTCTAGGAAGTGGTAAAGTTTCTGTCTTTTCATCATCATCATTACAGCCGTAAGATGTCTACTGCTGGACTTAGAACTCGCCCAATTTGGGGGGGCTTTGCCGTAATCGCCACGCTTGGCAGGCGGGTTGGCGATCGCAGTATGGTGGTAAAATGCATAGAGAGCGCTGCTGCCCATTCTCTAGTTATTCCCTTAGTCGCCTTTTACGACACCCACAGGAAGGAATGGGGTGGTGTTATTCTTTACGTCCAGCACCACACGGTACTGTCTTTTGACTTTCGAAAAGTGCCGATTCACGGCCTTTGACTAATCCATATAAACTGATAAAAAAGAGCTATTTCAAGACCGAGACTGTTATGACTAAATAGGAGCACATGGCAACACTAGTTCTAACATGCTTGCTTCTGTTACCTAATTGTTTGGTGCTTCTTTCTTGGGTTTGACTCTTGTATGTTAGGGTGGTTTTTATAGCGATCACTCTCATCCTAGCTTGATTTAATGTATATCCTGCACGTTATCTGTAAGTCTGCACACGTGGTTTGAAAGGTGTTTTCTTTGGTTATTATTTCTGGCAATCTTCTTGATTTTGAGTGTGATTAGGTACAGCATGTTACAAGGAATTTAATTCATTTTAAAGATTATGATCGATTTTCGAGATTTTGTTTTGTGTTTATCTTTTATCATGGGCGTGGCAAGGTGGCAGTTGGATTTGGATTCTTTTTTTTGTTTTGCTCGCCGAACTTGGCCATTTTGAAATTATAATTTTACTAATTAAATGTAACATTGGTTTTCAGAATATTATTTCCCACATGAAGAAGTAGAAGAAAAACCCGGTTCAGGTTGGTATTATCGTAGATATCTTTATGATAGCAGTACATCATGGTGTCAATGATAAAATGAATGTCCCAAAAGGATCACTTTGAACAATTTTTATTATGGAACCAAACCTGAAATCGCGAACAAAAATTTTTCGGATTTTCAGTGATATTAAATAGGTATACCTTGTATCCCAAAAAGTCCATTGGTTACATGAGGCTCCGACCGAGGATTGACATAATTCTCCCTAGACACACGTTAGTCTTCATGCCAAGCCTAGCCGCACGACCTAGCAGCAGGTGCGATCACTCACACCCCACTCCCAACTCAGAACACTGAAGTTTTAGTTTGAAGAAATTCCACTACAACGCAGATGGTACACATAATTTCCTCACGGGGAAAGGCATATTTTCGCAATATAGTTCTAGCATTTTTGAAAATTGTAAAGACAAATCATTTTTATTTGAACCTAAGCGTTTCCCAAACGTATCGTTATTAACAAAATTGAAACCATTCGTCGTCCCTAGTTATATTTCCTCATATACACATTTATTTCCCGTTTACTAACGAAATTGTTGAGCAATATTGCATATATTCGTATGTTAATGCACAATGTAATATTGTGTCACATGAGTATTGCATCATCTTAGCTATCTACAAATATCCAATCCGAGTGTAATACGTGCAATAGTATGTTTACCTCTGTTTATTTCATCTGCTTATCTTTCTTTATTAAGGTGGAGGTTCCAGGGTATCCCGCGAAATTTAAATTTCCTTTTTTCATCTAATTCGAGAAAAAGTCATTTAATTGAGTTAAATGAAGTTAAGAGGGCCATATTGATGACTGCAATGATTATAATTATGTAAAGCTTTATTAGTTACGGTCGCAAGTTGTATTTTAAATAACATACAACCTTACAAAAAAAACAGGCTTAAGATTTATATCGTATGGTTATTAGGTAGGTACTCCAGAGTAATGTTATTTGTAATACGCAATGTAGGCACCTCTTGAGCATATGAAAAGTTTTGTGTGAACGTGTTTGTCCTGAACAAGTATGTATAGTGTAGTGTATGAAATACACTACTGTAGCTATGACGTAATTAGGTAAAAATAATGCGTGGGTTTTCCTAATATCTTTGAATGGATCCAACAAGGTGTTATTTTAAAAATGAGTCGCCAGGCTTTTCCTAGAAATTATTCTGAAAGGCGGAAGACAGGGTGTTGTGGCGCACCATGGGAGAGGCCTATGTCCAGCAGTGGACTGCGATAAGCTGAGTTGATTGATTTATTCTGAAAAAACATAGTCCAACCCCTTGCACTTCGTAAGTAAAAAGCAGGCTATGACAAGTAAAAGGCAGGATCATTTTGATTTAATATTTATGATTCTCATCCTCATGTGTTGTATAATTTTATTTCTAATTCCAGTGCCGGTGCCGTGAGGTCAAAAAGTCGACAACCAAAACTTAAACGATTTAGTGAAATATTAAAATTATTTATTTATTGTTTGCTAGTGGAAGTGTAATACAATCGACGTGTAATTAAATAAACAAATTATATTTTTACTACGATTTTTATTGAATAATAAAACCCTACATAGAGAAAATGTTACATTCAATAAATTACTCTTAGGCAAATATCATTTCTTCCCGTCTTTTCTTGGTGACTACAGTGCCAGGCTTGTGCTGGGCCTCTGGGTGGTTCATCAGCTCTGGCGGACAAGTAGACACTGAGCTCTGCAGTAACACTTGCTTCAGATCATAGAACAATGCCGAATCTTCTTTAGTAACAAACGACATAGCTTTACCAGTCTTACCAGCACGACCAGTACGACCAATACGATGTGTGTAATCTTCAATAGTCTTTGCCATGTCGTAGTTGATGACCATACTAACGTCCTTAATATCGATACCACGCCCGGCGACGTCTGTCGCCACCAAGATATCTTTCGAGCCATTCTTAAGACTGGCCAGCGCGAAGTCTCGCTGCTCTTGCCCTTTGCCACCGTGCAACGTACATGCATTGAAGCCAAGCTTCTCCAGACCTTTAGCAAGAACGTCTGCACCTTTCTTCTGGTTGACGAAGATGATAATCGGAGGTTCCACTCCTCTCTGCAGTACCTCCGTCAGCTTTCTACGTTTCTCGTTCTCGCCAATCATGTAGACCATTTGTTCCGTCCTATCTACAGGCTTGCCGACAGATCCGATGTATACTATAGCGGGTCTACGTAAATAGCTTCTAGCTAGACGCTCCACAGCGGGAGGCATAGTCGCTGTAAACATCACAGTTTGTCTGAACTTCTTTTTGGAGTTGTAGTTAGCTAACAAAACAGAAGCATCTTCGGCAGCGTCAGAATCTGGTTTGATGTTTGAAACTGGCATGTATTCTAGAATCTTTTGTACATCCGGTTCGAAACCCATGTCAATCATACGATCAGCTTCGTCGAGTACCACGTAGGTACAACGATTTAATACCAGATATCTGTTTTCTAAAACGTCAATAAGACGACCGGGAGTCGCAATGACTATTTCACATCCCAACCTCAGTTTGAAACCCTGTTCCTCCCTTGAGAGACCTCCCACTACAACAACAGAAGTAATGTCCAAAGGAATTCCAAATTTATTTGTCTCTTCTTCAATCTGTTGCGCCAACTCACGAGTTGGCGCTAATATAATGGCATATGGTCCTTGATCAGCATCTTCCAAACGCTCGCTTTTCGGGAGAGATTGGATCCAAGTTAATAGGGGAATAAGGAAAGCCAAAGTTTTACCGGAACCTGTTTCAGCAACACCAATGATGTCCCTGTTTTGTAAACCAATAGGAATAGCCTGTCTTTGAATAGGTGTAGGGCTCTTGTAGCCAACTTTGTTAATAATTTCCATAATGTCTGGATGGAAGCCAGCTTCCTTCCAATTTCTGACTGGATTTGGGATCCTACCACCTTTGATGGTGATATTATAATCCTCTCTGAAGATTCGCCAATCCCTCTCAGTCATCTCATCCTGTTCCTTTTCAGACCAGTGACGGTCATCCCACTTTTGCTTATCTTCCTTCTTCTTAACTTTCTTAAGACGCAATTTCTCTTGTTCCTTTTCTAATTCTGTTCTGCGTTTCTCTAAAAGATTACCATAGAACTTGCAGTAATCTTTCTTCTGTGACTTTATATCTATTCCAGCTATGTGACCTCGACCAAAGAACTGAACTTGGTGCCTTTCCTTATACAAAGCATTATAATCATTAGAAGTATCCTCTGATGCATCCCAATCAAACACAAATTTACGGTCATTTAATCTTCTCACTCTACGTTTTTTCTTGACAATGCCTAGATAGCGAGCCTTGATGGCTTCTTCTTCACGCTCCTTATCTTTGGTTTTGGAAACTTCTTCATTTTTCTCTTTTTTGTCCTCTCCTCCTCCTCCTCCTCCTCCTCCTCCTCTGCGGTCATTCATAGCCTTTCTTTCTTCATATTTTCTCTCTCTTTCCCTTTCCCTCTCATCTCTTCTCTCCCTTTCTTTTTCTCGCATCATTTCTCTTTCATCTCTATATTTTTTCATTTCTTCTTCTCTTTTGGAGGGTCCTGTAAGATCAATTGTAGTTATAGATGGCCTATCAACATTCGCTCTAATAGCTTCTACTTGTTTTTGTCGTCTTTCCAAAGCCAGAGCAGCTCTTTGTTCTTTGGTCAAGAATACAGGTTTACTGCGGGCTTCCTCTTCTGCTTTCTTCTTAGCAAGTAGTTCCTCTAAAGACAATGGCTCTTTCTTAACCGGCTTTGAATCATCATGTTTAACATCTTGAGGCTCTTCGTCCTCGGTTTTACTCTCATCCTCTTTCTTGCTCTTCGACTTTTCTCGTTCATCATTTTTCCTTCTGCTGTCTGACTCCTTTTCTTTACCATCACGTTTCTTGGGGCTGCGAGAGCGACCACGTTCACGCTCCTTCCTTGCAGGACTTCTGGATCTATCTTTATCTTTTCGAGCGGGGCTTCCAGAGCGATCTTTTTCTTTTCTTGAAGGACTTCGAGACCTGTCTCGTTCTTTCCTAGGGCTACGAGACCGCTCTCGACGTTTTGTTTTGTCTCGATGAGACTCGCGCTCACGATCTTCGTGGCGATCTTTGTCACGGCGTTCTCGTGAGCGCGAGCGTCTTCGCTCAGGACTCCTGTCCCGTGCCATTATTGTTGTAATTATATAGTTTAATTAAGTAATACGATGGATGCAAAACAAAATTACACAAACCGATGCAACATCGTAGATAATTTTTTAGTTCATTCTTTGACAGTTCATGGTAAAAAGTTGCCATCAGAAATAACATTTTTTATTTTCAGTTAATAGTTGAGTGTTATAACATCACTATTTAGTAATTAATTAGTGTGTATACCACTAGATAATAATCTATGGTTCCGCTCTGCATCTGTCGGACACTAAAGATGGGTCATCGACGTAATTTTCGTAAACGAAACTAGACCGTTCATCATCGTTCATCGACGAGTCGATCAACTAGTTGAATTCTTCGACTAGTTCACTTGATTACGATGCGTTCAATCTAAACGTATAACGACGGTATGACTGTGAGACGTATCGTCCGTCTACTCGCTCGCATAATTCTACCATTTCACTCTAACATGTCAACTAAAATCCACTCTATTACTTTTAACCTAACGATCAATTTCGCTGGTATCAACGCCCGAACTTATAATAACCGACTACGTTTAGGCATCGTCGTTGAGTTGGCCGTATGTAAGAACATTGTGGACATTTGATTTCAGCCGTCTATGAATCGACTAGTCCACGCTTCAATGATAGACCGTCCATGCGTTGATTCTACGTCGACTGTCGATTTAAACCGTTCGTTGATTCGACGCCCATCTCTATCGGACACTTCTCTGTAGACATGGGCAAAGTCGTTATATTTTAATCACGGTGACTGTTGTTCCGGTTCCAAAAAAGTCACAGTGAAAAATCACCGTGACTTTGTCACGTTGATATTGTTACGCGCTGGGGTTCGGGATAAATTAATTTAAACCAATTTACCAAAACACACAACACAGTTTAATTAAATAAACACAAATATCGCAACTACAAGAAACGTCACTTGGAATCACTTGTTTCGCTTCGCTACTGTATCACTCGAATCGTATTCGCTCGCTTCCGAAATCGAACTGCTCGTCGGCCCGACAATCCGCTATTTATATCCCGAGCAGAACATTCTCGAACATTCGACACCGCCACAGCGTAGAAGCTTCTAGTAACTTCCATTGAACTGTTTAATCCCACTATTCAACAATAGATGGCAGTAGCGTCTACGTACAATTTCGTGTAGTACTTGCTACTCAATAACAGATGGCGTTAGCGTGTCATTTCCAGTAGTTTCTAACACTGCCCCGTCCTTAGATGGAATTAGCGTGATGTTTCTAGACTTTTCGATTTACGTCACACTGCCCCTTTCTGAGATGGAGTTAGCGTGATGTTTCTAGACTTTACGATCTACGTAACACTGCCCCCTCCTTAGACATGCTCGTCCCGAGCATCATTATTCCCGTAATATCGTGCCAATCGATCTACATGGACAATTTTAGGTGCAGTTCGCATACCCTTTTGTATTCGGTAAGTGACGTCGTTGATCTTGGTCACAATTCGGTACGGCCCGTCCCATTTTGCCTGCAGTTTAGGGGACTTTCCTTTGCTGCGCACTGGGTTATGCAACCACACTAGCGAACCTTCGTCGAAGCCAGTATTGTTCATCCTCCGATCATAACGAGTTTTCATTCTCTCGGACATCTGTTGGCCTGATTCTCTGACATGCTCATATACGTCATTCATCTTGTTGCGCAGATCATTTGCATAATCTGTTATACTCCGTGGTGAATCAGGGGGAATGCCGGTTATTAGATCAGCTGGTAACCTTAACTCCCTTCCAAAGTTCGCGAAGGCTGGCGTCACAGTTGTACTCTCGTGAACTGCACTTCGGTATGACAGAAGAAACGGTTGTATGTGCTTGTCCCAATCCTTTTGTCTGCTTGCTACAACTTTTGCCAGATATCTTTCCAAGGTCTGATTAAATCTCTCCACCATTCCGTCAGATTGTGGGTGGTATGAAGTGGTTCTGGTTTTGTGAGTACCCATAACCCGACATGTTTCCTGAAACACTTGAGACTCGAAATTCCTTCCTTGATCGCTGTGGATTTCCAAGGGTACCCCAAACCGACAGAAGACTTCGTGGACTAATTTATCAGCGACTGTTGAAGCTTCTTGATTAGGGATGGCGAAGACTTCCGGCCACTTGGTGAAGTAATCCATAACAACCATGAAATATTTATTTCCACTTTCACTTTCAGGGAACGGCCCAGCGACATCTAGTGCTATCCGTTCCCAGGGGGCTCCCACGTTGTACACTTTCAATGCACCCCTGCTGCGTGTGTGTGGTCCTTTTACCGCTGCACAACTGGTACATCTGCGACACCAGTCCTCCACATCCTCTCGACAATGGATCCAGTAAAACCTTTCTCGGATCTTTAACAGAGTCCTTCTTACTCCCATATGACCTCCTGAAGAACCATTGTGGTAGAGCTGTAGAACTTCTGGTACCTTCGTTTTTGGGACTACCATTTGCAGGTGGCAGCTATTCCCTCGAGCATTTTCCCATTTTCGGCACAAGACACCATCCTGAATCACCAAGCTCTCCCATTGTGCCCAATAACTTTTGGTGGTGGTACTCATCGCTGCAATATCACACCATTTCGGTTGGGGAGCATTAGCTTTAATCCACTCGAGAATTGGCCGGATATCTGTGTCACTTTGCTGAGCATGCTGTAGGGTTTCCTTCCATTCGTCACTAAGGTCCATTCTTAGCATCCTGACAGGTACTGTTTCCTTAGCTTCTTGCCTGACACAATGCTTGCAGTCTTCAGGACAAGGTCTTCTTGATAAAGCGTCCGCGTTACCGTGAGACTTCCCACTACGATGTTCAATTGTGAAGTCATACTCTTGTAGCAATTCAATCCATCTCGCCACTTGTCCTTCTGGATTCTTAAATTGCAACAACCACTTTAATGCAGCATGGTCAGTCCGCAGGTGGAATTTACGTCCAAGCAAGTATTTGCTGAAATGCTGCAATGTCTTTACGACGGCAAGAAGTTCGCGTCTCGTGACACAATAATTTCTTTCTGGCTTTGATAAAGATTTGCTGAAGTAAGCTATCACAACTTCATAATCTCCTTTCCGTTGAGATAACACACCGCCAACCCCAGTGTTACTTGCGTCCGTGTCGACCATAAATTCATTTTCTGTGTCAGGGTAGCCCAAAATTGGGGTATTACACAAACGTTCCTTTAAATCTCGAAATGCGATGTCACAGTTCTCATCCCAAAAGAACGGTCTCTTCTCCTCCGTAAGCTTGTGAAGAGGTTTGGCAATGTCAGCAAAATTCTTGACAAACCGTCGATAGTACGAGCACAAACCCAAAAATGCCCTGACCTGCGTCTTGTCTTTCGGGACTGGCCATTCCTTGACGGCGACGATTTTCTCAGGATCTGTTTGTACTCCTTCCTTCGAAACCACGTGCCCCAAAAAGCTTACTTGCTGTCTGAAGAATGAGCACTTCTTTGGACTTAGCTTGAGATTGGCTCCTCGGATTTTTGATAGAACACGTTCCAAATTCTGAAGGTGGTCTTCGAATGTGCGGCCCACGATGATGATGTCATCTAAATAGACAAGGCAGGCGTCTCCAATTAGTCCCATGAGAACTAGCTCCATTAGCCTTTCAAATGTTGCAGGAGCATTGCACAATCCGAATGGCATGACGTTAAACTGCCATAGTCCCTTTCCCGTAGAAAATGCAGTTTTCTCCTTGTCCTCAGGGTCTATTTCCACTTGCCAGTAGCCACTTTTTAGGTCTAACGTGGTAAACCACTTCATTCCTGACAGCGTGTCCAGCGTGTCGTCGATCCGGGGTAGTGGATAGCTGTCTTTCTTAGTAACGTCATTCAATCTACGATAGTCTACACAAAACCGCATGCTGCCATCTTTCTTTTTTACCAGGACCACAGGAGAACACCATGGACTAGACGAAGGCTCTATAACTCCATCCTTTACCATTCCTTTAATCATGGTATCTACCTCCTTTTCTCTTGCCACTGGTAGTCTTCTTGGTCGCTGTCGTATCGGTAACTCATTTCCGGTATTAATTCTGTGTTGAACCAATCCAGTCTTCCCTATGTCAGCATCATTTGTAGAGAATATGTCTGCATATTGAAGTAGCATCTTCCTAGCCTTCTCTCTTTCTTCTTCTGATAGATCTTTACGACAGTCTTCCAAAAGATTTAACACGTTAAATCTTGCACTTTGGGCGTTATTTTGAGGAGGCCCATGTTGGCATTCACGCATCCAAGCTACTTCCTCACAGGAACCCATCAATGTACCCTTCTTGATTACTTGCTCCTTTTCACTTGGGTTCAGTATGCGTACGGCTGCAACGTCGATTGCCTTTACCAAGGTCCGCGCAATCTTCCATGGAAGGTTATCATCCAATCCTTCAATGAGAATACATCGGTTCTTCTGCCCAGAATTATGTGGGAGACTTACTGGAACTATTGTTTCCGATCGGGGAGGAAGAACAATCTTCTTCAAGCAGTACACTTTCCCTGATGGTGCACCTTCCATGAAGACTTCTTCTGATCCACATTTTAGGACTCCTTGATTAACGTCGATCTCGCAACAGTGCTGTCGCATGAAGTCCAAACCTAGGATGCAGTCATCTACTATGTCAGCCATGATGACCTTATGCCGGTAGATTGTGTTACCCAGTTTTAACTCCACCTCCTTCTCACCACGGACGGTTATGTGCTGACCCGTGGCTGTTACTAATTTTACGCCGTCATGCTTACCAAAGAAGTCCCCAAGAAAACGATTCGCTAGTTGGGAACTGACAACCGTGCGAGAAGCTCCAGTATCCAATGTCAGCTTACATGGTCTTCCGTTCACTTCACCTTTTATGACTAGGGTGTTCCCATCATGGGCTTGTGAGACCGAAATTCTTGGGGCTATTTTAACACCAGCCAGCACCCGCCCCGCAGTCCTGGCGTTGACTAGTTTTCCTGCTGCTGGGCAGTGACATCTGTCGCCCTTCTTTCCCGGGTCTGATCTTCGTTGGCAGTGCTACGCTTCGGACAACTTGAACGGAGGTGGCCCTTTTCCCCACAAGTGTAGCACCTAGGGCTGTTCCTCAGACGGTCACGAGCAGGTGAAGCCGCAACCTCCCTGATGCGATGGGCTCGATGATCATGCCTCACTGCCTCCACCTCCAACGCATGGGCCAAGGCGTCCTTGAGCGTCTCGTGGTGTCCAAGTCTTACAGCAGCCCTTACTTCCAGGTCCCGTATGCCATCTATGAAAGCTTGAGTCAGAGTCCCTGCGATGACTGCAGGCGCAGACTGGTACGCTTTTCGAACCAGCTTCTCGATTTCTAGGGCCCACTGCTGCAGGTTTTCACCACTGCGCTGCACACGATCCTTCAACTGCGCACGAAAAACGTGTTCCAGGTGCGTCTCACCGTATCTGGCTTCTAACGCCTCAACAAGCTGCTCATAGGTAACATTTTTTCCGAGAGCCTCTAACACGGTTAAGGCCTGGTCGCGAAGGGCCAAAGTAAGCGCGGTCATGGCCTGCCCTTTTGTCCACCCATTTGCACTCATGACAGCTTCGAACTGGATTTTATATGCTGCCCAGGAAGATGTTCCATCGAAGGGTGGCACTTTAAACCCGCGCACGGAAGGTGTAGCAACTATCGAAGCCGTAGTCCGGTCCCCAGCTTTCAGAACTCCAACCGCTTTTCTTATATCAGCGATCTGGACTTCGGCCTCGGAGATACGATTTTCATGTACCTGAACAGTCTCCTTCATGGCTTTGATGTCCTTGCCAAATGTCGAGTGTAGATCTTTCAAAAGGAGAACCTGCTCCTCTTTATCACGCTGAAGCTGTTCTTGCAGGCGGCGGGTCTGTTCTTCCTGTCGGCGAGCCTGTTCTTCCTGTTGGCGGGCCTGTTCTTCCTGTCGGCGAGCTTGTTCCTCTTTGTCCTGCTGCAGCTGTTCCTGTAGGCGGCGGACCTGTTCTTCCTGCTGGCGAGCTTGCTCCTCTTTGTCCTGCTGCAGCTGTTCCTGTAGGCGGCGGACCTGTTCTTCCTGCCGGCGAGCTTGCTCCTCTTTGTCCTGCTGCAGCTGTTCCTGTAGGCGGCGGGCCTGTTCTTCCTGTCGGCGGGCCTGTTCTTCCTGTCGGCGGGCCTGTTCTTCCTGTCGGCGGGCCTGTTCTTCCTGTCGGCGGGCCTGCTCCTGCAGCATCGCCATTAGCGCAGAAAGATCCATGGCTGGTGATGCTGAAGGAACACCAGACACTTGGGATACTGGCTCCGTCGTCGGCTGATTACCCCCAGGTGTCTGTCTAGAAGTTCCTTCAAATCGCCTCTGATCCACCTCCTGCTGGCGCTGACTCCTGGTACGGATACCTTCCGTATCCTCCTTCGGTAAAACTGGCATAATTTATCCCACTTCTGACACCAAATGTTACGCGCTGGGGTTCGGGATAAATTAATTTAAACCAATTTACCAAAACACACAACACAGTTTAATTAAATAAACACAAATATCGCAACTACAAGAAACGTCACTTGGAATCACTTGTTTCGCTTCGCTACTGTATCACTCGAATCGTATTCGCTCGCTTCCGAAATCGAACTGCTCGTCGGCCCGACAATCCGCTATTTATATCCCGAGCAGAACATTCTCGAACATTCGACACCGCCACAGCGTAGAAGCTTCTAGTAACTTCCATTGAACTGTTTAATCCCACTATTCAACAATAGATGGCAGTAGCGTCTACGTACAATTTCGTGTAGTACTTGCTACTCAATAACAGATGGCGTTAGCGTGTCATTTCCAGTAGTTTCTAACACTGCCCCGTCCTTAGATGGAATTAGCGTGATGTTTCTAGACTTTTCGATTTACGTCACACTGCCCCTTTCTGAGATGGAGTTAGCGTGATGTTTCTAGACTTTACGATCTACGTAACAATATTTCGATAACGTACGTCGGATAGGTCCTTGGAACGTCTTGTAATCTGACTATAGAAGATTTGACAATTAATTCATTTATTCACTATTATCAATAACAAATATCGCCTGCATCTGTATTCAGTTTTATTATAGTATACATATACACGTAGATGTCCATGTATATATTTATATGTATACAGGGTAACGGAGTGTTAAAAAAATTGCGTGCAAAATTTCATATATTTTGATCAACTATTTACATTGATTTTATAATGTACATTATTTACAGTTTTACACGATATTTTAAAATTTTATTTGGTTGTGTAATTAGAATTTAAAAATAAAAGCTGTTGCATTTTTCTAATGCCAAGCCTTGTACTATCTCTCGTTCAAAATACTCCCTGCCCGGGAGCGGACGTTCCGATTCATTATCGTTCCATAATAAACATGAACCATCGCAGTGACGCGAGTGAGACGGAGTAGATGTGACGAAAAGTAACAACGTTATTTTGGAACGACGTTATTTTCTAAAAAGTCACTGTGATTTTCTCAGGTGACAGATCACGATGATTTTTTCACTGTGACGTTATTTATCACCCATGTCTACTTCTCTGTCTGATCTCATCTGGAATACCACGACTGAACGTGCTCTGTGAATCTGTGATCCTAGTCTCATTAAACCAAGTCTACTCAACATTATCTTTCATTTCAATAAACACAACAGAGAGAAAAGTTTTTGACTTGCTTTCGAACAAATATAACACCCTGCTGCTGATAGAATTACTGGAAAAAGTTAAATCGTATAATAAAACTGTGATATGTTTTTCTTTCCTTTTCTTTCGATACGTGCACATGTGCTAAGTACACACGTAGCGACCATAGCCGCCACCGACTTCATTTCATCTCTGACATCCATCAGATTTTTACAAAGATTATAAATTTTGTGCGTGAACGTGAGATTTTAAGTCGCCAGCGACTGGTCACTGAGGTAATTTCGTGTGTTCTAGCATAAGACATCTTCAATGCATATTTTAAAGTACTCTTTGCTTCAATGATAATTGCCACGAGCGGACGGAACGGACTCATGAAACCGGCAAACAAACATAAATTCTTGCCAAAAGCGAAAAAAAAAAAAAACAAAAAGACATAAATTCAATAACTGTCACACTTGCTTTGCTTAGTCTGTGGTAGTCGTGCAGGAAGAAAAAGCGCGGGAACCTTGAAATAATAGGCGGTCTTTTTTTTGCTTCTTGTAATTTTACTTTAATTTTAATTTAGTTTGTACATATTTTCCTTTTTTTTATTCTACTAACTTAGTTTATAAAGCGGGATTTAAGATGCCTAAGAAAAGAAAAAAACCCAAACAAGATCCTGGTGAAGGGATTGGTACTGGTCCTCCGGATTCATCTTCGGAGACAAGTGAGTCTGACTACGTCGACTCCTGCACTGCGGAAGAAAAGCCTACAGAGAAGTATGCCCCGTATAGGGTTACAGACTACAGTCGTAGGTACCCTGAGGATGCCGTAGCTGGGTATGACTTTATTGTATTTATCGAGAGCACAAATGAAGAACAACCAATAGGCCAAAGAGATATGATGTACCTGAGTGGATGCTTCACTAGATTTGTTAAAGGAATTAAGTACTTGAAAAAAATTAACAGATACAAAATCGGCGTAGTTTTCGATCGCCCGAATTTAGCCAATTCATTCTTGGACAATGTTACTTTTCTGAAAGAACAGTCGATCAAAGCGTCGATTCCGGCTGGAACGACAGAATTGTCTGGAGTTATCACGTCAGTACCTACGGATATGTCAAACAAAAAAATTTTTAAGGCAATATCAAGTTCAAAAAAAATTATAAGCGTTAGAAGAATAATGAAAAAAGTTAGAGTAGGTAGCTCATCTGAACTACAGCCTACCCAAACTGTAGTTATTACTTTTGCTTCATCTACATCTTTACCAGATTACGTTCATATTAAGATGTGGCGGCTTTCAGTACTGCCCTATATTCCACCAGTCAAGCAGTGTTTCCGTTGCTTACGTTTTGGGCATTTAGCCAAATTTTGTAAAAATTCGCAAAGATGCTCAGTATGTACTGAGGGTCATTCCTTCAAGGAGTGCTCTGTACCTGCTGAAAAAGCTGTATGTGTTCATTGCAAAGGTAATCATTTATCCATATCTGGCCAATGTCCCATTAAGAAAAGAAAGATTGCTGAAAGCAGAAATACATCGAAAACCCCTTTTTCGGACTTATTTAATAAAGCTAATTTCCCATCACTGAACAAATCGGAACATTCGACAGATATTATAAACTTGATGTTGTCTAATAGCACAGCATTAAGTTTGTTGACAGAATCTATTGTTAACTTGATTAAGTTAAATAAAACACAAAATGAAAGTATTTGTACACAAACTATAACATCTGCTATTAGAGAGACTATTAAAGGTAAAAATATTATAATATAAAATTCACTAACAAAATTTTAAATATTGCTCAGTGGAATGCACAAAGTTTGCTAAGTAATAAACTACAGTTTCAACAGTTTCTCTATAATAATGACATACATTTAGCTTTAGTTTCAGAAACATGGTTAAAACCACACATACAATACAACATTCGTGGCTATATCACAGTTAGGAATGATTGTGGTAATGATCACAATGGTGTTGCTATATTTATACGTAATGGCATTGAATTTAGATTATTAGACACATATTTTGACGATTCTATTCAAAATATTGCAATTAAAATTAAAATTAATAACAAATACATTTCAGTAGTTAGTTTTTACAGTCCTGGAAATTGCAGTCCTACTTTTGAAAAGAACAAATTTGATTCACTAATAAATAGTATACCTAAACCATTGATAATTGCTGGGGACTTTAATGCCCATCACACTTTTTGGGGTTGTTGTAGTGACGACTCTCGTGGCAGAGCTATAATGAATTCCATGGATGAAAATGACTTGATACTCTTAAATGATGGTCAGCCAACTACTGTAGGGTCTCATCTATGGAGACCAAATGGTCTTGATTTAACTATGGTTTCTTCTTCCTTGGCTTTGTCTTGTGAATGGCAGGTTTATCAGGATTCTATAGGCAGCTATCATTTGCCTACCATTACAAAATATGTTATAGATACTGCTAATGATGTGGATCCTTCTAATGTTTCAAATATTCCTCTTCATTGTAATCTGAAATTAGTTGATTGGTCTATTTATAAAAAGATTGTAAATGACATGATGGAAAGTTTTCAGTATAATAACTCGAGTCATATTGATACATATAATAATTTTTGTTCAATAATTCTACAAGCAGTTCAGATGTCAGTAATCAGTTTTAATAAAAACAATACCACTTGCGACTCTCGCAGATCTAGGAGGAAGCTTCGACTCCCTTGGTGGAACGAGAAGTGCACTAGAGCTGTACAAGATTGTAAGCAAGCATACATCTTATTTAAATCAAATCCTTGTCTAGACAATTTTATAAGTTTCAAACATATGCAAGCCCGAAAAAAACGTATCCTACGACAGGAGCGTCGTGCATGTTGGTTAGAGTTTTGTCATTCTATTAATAGACTCACTCCAATGAGTCAAGTTTGGGCAAAAATGAGGAAGTTAAAAAATGTTTCTACAAATAGCAGTTTGTTTTCTAGTTATGAATGGATCTCTCAATTTCTGCATAAGTATACTCCTGATTCAGTTCAAAATTTTTACACAGTCAGTCA
Organism: Aporophyla lueneburgensis; assembly: GCA_932294355.1. Lineage (NCBI taxonomy): Eukaryota > Metazoa > Arthropoda > Insecta > Lepidoptera > Noctuidae > Aporophyla > Aporophyla lueneburgensis. The sequence continues at coordinate 28,914,022 of OW028737.1, read as the reverse complement.
CAATAACTTACAAAATTGCACAAATAATTTCATGGTGGAAACTTTTTCTATTGAAGAGCTAAAATCTGCTTTAAGATCAAGAAGAGATTCGGCATGTGGCTTAGATTGGCTCTCATACAAAATGTTAAAATTATTAAATTCACACAGTTTGTCTATATTTTTAAATATTTTGAATTCACTTTGGCATTGTTCTATTATTCCTGAGGAATGGAAAACAGATTGTTTAATACCTATCCTGAAACAGGGTAAAGACCCTAACAGCGCTGACTCATATCGTCCTATTACTCTAAGTTCGTGTGTTGGTAAAATATTTGAACAGCTTCTAAAACAACGTTTGATATTTTACATTGAAAGTAATAGTCTACTACCTTACAATCAATTTGGCTTTCGATGTGGTCGTTCTGCTCGGGAAAGTCTTAGTCATTTATCTCTGGATATACACAGTGCTCTTGTCGAGCATAAAATGTTGGGATCTGTTTTCTTCGATATTGTTGGTGCTTTTAATAATGTAAATTTAAGTACATTGTCATCCATTCTCCTTTCACTAAATGTTCCTGAAAAAATAGTAAGTTGGATTTTTGAGTTTTTAAATGAACGTAAACTGTATGTAAAAGTCAATAATCAATTAATAGGACCTAGGTATTCTTATAGAGGAGTTTCTCAAGGAGGAATATTAAGTCCTCTATTATTTATTTTATATATTGCTAGATTAAATAATGTGCTGGGTAGTGATGTCTGTAATTTACAATTTGCTGATGATTTGGTTGTGTATTGTTCAGGAGAAAACCTTAACAGCATTGAAACAAAACTCAATGCTAGCTTGGAAAAATTGGGACATTATTTTGAAAGTCTCAGTTTGGAGGTCAGCTATGAGAAAAGTAAGGTTGTTGTCTTTTCCAAAAATGTTGTTGGTTCTCCTAGTATTAAAATTTATTACAATAATAGCCTTATGTTAGTGGATAGTTCCATAAAATTTTTAGGTGTTACTTTTCTCAGTAATTTTAAATGGAATGTGTATGTTGATTACTTAGCAAACAGAGCATTAAAAGCTTGCAATATTTTGAAATCTCTCGCTGGCACTTATTGGGGTGCCGATCCAGGGACATTACTGATTTTATATAAGTCCTTAGTAAGAAGTCACTTCGAATATGCATTTTTTTGCTATGGTGGTGTACAAAAACTAGTAGAAAAACTAGAAAAAGTGCAAAATAGATGCTTACGTATTATTTTGGGAGCTATGTGTTCAACACCTATAGTGTCAATGCAAGTCGAATGTAGTTTGCCTCCATTGATAATTAGATTCAATTACCTCAGAACAAAATTCTTAATTAAGATTTCTTCTATCAGTGATCATCCTCTTCTATTGCAGTTAAAGAAGGCTATTAATGGGATCAATCCCCCTTTTCTAGTACAAGGTTTATCTGAAATTTTAAAAGATTGTTCTAATCAAAATTATTTTTCTAGCTTCATTTGGCCTTGTTATTTATATTCCTATGAATCAAAGTATTGTCCATTTAAAATAGTAATTAATGAATCTTTGAAGTTTAAAGAGGATGTTTACAGAATGCTTGAGGAATGGAATGGTTACAATCAATTGTACACAGATGGCTCAAAAAATGATAATGCTGTATCTATGGCTATTTATGACGTTCAGGCTCGAAGTGGGTTTGGAAATAGGTTGTCTTCAGTAGCAACTGTGTATACAGCAGAGGCTATGGCAATACTCAGTGCTTTAGAGTATATTGAGACTAGGCAAGAAAATAAATGGATCATTATCACTGATAGTATGAGTGTATTGAGAGCACTAGAAAATCCCAGTTGTAATGCAAAAACAAGTTACATAATCTATAATATCAGAGAAAAATACAATAATTTACATAAGTTCAAAGATATCGTCCTTTTCTGGACTCCTTCACATATCGGGGTAGTTGGAAATGAACAAGTTGATTACCTGGCTAAATTCATTGTTAATCATCATCAGGAATGTCCAATTTTGCATAAGCCCATTCCAAATTCAGATGCGTTGACTTATTTCAAATCAAAACTGGCACGTGAATTTCACAATTTCTGGCAGCATGTAGTTGAAACCAAAGGAAAGTGGCTAGCTGAAATTAAAACAAAGATTTCTCCTCCTTGGTTTACAGGAGGAAATATCTATCGGAACAGAAAGTTTTATACAACGATTTGTCGTCTACGGCTAGGTCACTGTCGATTTAATGCACATCTGTTTAGAATTGGCATTCTGTCTTCCCCAAATTGTGATTATTGTAATTCTGCTATACAAACATTGGATCACATTGTATTTGATTGTCCTAATTTTGCTCTTCAAAGGATCATTTTAGTTGATCGCCTGCTAGGTATTTATGAAAATGCTGAAGATATCCCGCGCTCGCTTCAGCAACTTTTGACGAAAAAAGATTGTTTTTTACCAATTTACGATTTTATTGTATCAACTGTTGATGAAATTTGAATTTGACAACTACTACACTTTTGACATAAAATTATATGATATTGAGATAATATTAAATAAAACATGAAAGAAGACTCGGCTCCGGTCTAACAAAAGGTACTGAACTTGAATATATTAAAAGAAGACTTGGCTTACGCCTAACTATTGGTTATTGAAGACATTGATAAAAATAAGACTTGGTTTCGGCCTGACTATTGGATATCGAAGACATTGAATAAAGAAGACATGGTTTCGGCCTTGATTATATTATAGAAAGACAAGAAAGAAAAAAAAAGAAGAATTGGAAGAAAAAGAAAACTAAATCAGACTTGGCTGTATGGGCTCAGCTCCCTTTGCCTGTCCCAAAGAGGGACGAAAAGAACCAAAAAAAAAAAAAAGTCTGTGGTAGTGTTTATATTGATTTTTCTTTTTTTTGGGTTCCGTTGCCAAATGGCAAAAAACGGAACCCTTATAGATTCGTCATGTCTGTCTGTCTGTCTGTCTGTCTGTCTGTCTGTCTGTCTGTCTGTCCGTCCGTATGTCACAGCCACTTTTTTCCGAAACCATAAGAGCTATGCTGTTGAAACTTGGTAAGTAGATGTATTCTGTGAACCGCATTAAGATTTTTACACTAAAATAGAAAAAAAACAATAAATTTTGGGGTTCCCCATACATAGAACTGAAACTCAAAACCTTTTTTTTCATCAAACCCATACGTGTGGGGTATCTATGAATAGGTCTTCAAAAATGGTTATGAGGTTTCTAATATCATTTTTTTTCTAAACTGAATAGTTTGCGCGAGAGACGCTTCCAAAGTGGTAAAATGTGTGTCCCCCCCCCCCCCGTAACTTCTAAGATAAGAGAATGATAAAACTAAAAAAAATATATGATGTACATCACTATGTAAACTACCAACGAAATTTGGTTTGAACGAGATCGAGTGAGTAGTTTTTTTTAAAACGTCATAAATCGTAAACCGCAATTTACCTTACATTCAAACAACTGAAATATAAAAATTAAAAAAAAACATTTATTTTTAAATCGAGAATACCTATAGGTTTGTACGGAACCCTCGGTGCGCGAGTCCGACTCGCACATGGCCGGTTTTTTTTATTGTCTAACACATGTCAAAAACCAAAGTGTAACCAAGCGAGTCACCAGCCTAGGGATGGGCAAGTGAATAAAAAAAACGATATTTATCGTATCGATTTCTTAAATAGTATCGATAATTATCGAATGAAAAATATCGATATATCGTCAGTTTTCACATGATTATTCATACATATTTCCAAAGCATTCAAACTTCGTAAAAAAAGAGTCATCAGATATGGACATTAGATATTATTTATTTATTTATTTATTTATTATTTATTAGGAGCACCCTGTGTTTGATGTGCTCGCCTGTCAAACAGCTTCTATTGTCCGATACTGTCAGATTCACGGCTGAAGGAATATCTAATAACATTAAACACGAAACCAAAGTTTTGTTAAAAAATAAATCAAAATTGATACGAATTCGATACTCTAAAATAAATATCGATATATCGCGATTAAAAATATCGACGATATATATCGATTATTGTATGGAAAAATATCGATATTTTGATATATCGATATTTTTTGCCCAAGACTACACCAGGTCACCAGCCAGTGCCAGCCACCACACCAGCATCTTTGTGTTGGTAAACAGTTGGCTAGTCTTAATATGAATCGGGGTTCCGAATTAAAAAAAGAAAAACAACTAAAATAGAATAGGATCTCATCACACCACACAGGCACACACAGAAAATGTAAATATCAAAAGCAAAATACGTGTACGGCTACGGTATTCAGTCATTCATTGAGACTAAATTGAGAGGCTTTCAAACATTGTTCAGTGATGTTCATAAGCTGAGCGTGTAATAGGATCTTTACGGGTGTGTTTAACGTGTTAAGTAGTGTTTAACGTGAAAACTTGTTCAAAGTGAATTTTTGTCAAAGTTACAATGCAAACTTCAACAAGGAATAAACTCTGTGTAGCTACAGCTGCTCTAGCTGTAGGATGTACAATTTCATATATTGCTTATAAGCGGAGAAAACGATGTCGCGATGCTGCAGATTTGTTTAACTACTTGTCTATCAGCACTGTCACAACAGAAGAATCTTGTGCTGAAGCTGTTGCCGAGTTGAAGAGGTAATATTCTTTAGTTACTCTTAATTTTTTTGAACATTTTTTTATTTGTTTACAATTAATGACGTAATAGCAAGAATGATCTTTATATATATTTTTTTTCTATTAAGTGTTTTGTATGTACTTCTTTAAGTAAATAATTATGATAAAAACTGAATTTAAAAAAATGCAAAAAATATGTGGTCAAAATAAAATAATAATTACTTTCTTGTCTTCTACTTACATTGAATTTAAGAAAACTAGAACACAACCAACAATAATTTGTGTAAATGTTATCCAAATTAAAATACATATTTTTGTGTTATGATTGTAACATACAAATATTATGTACCTAGTTTGAGTTTTTTATGAACAAGACTCATTTTAAGAAGGAATACAACATAATTTAAAATGCCTTGATCATTTGTCTAATTCATACTAAAAATATTATTAAGAGAGAGAGAGAGAGCAAATTTTCTCAGTTTGTGTATTCCAGAACAATTTTTGACAAATGTGGAACAATCATTTTTCAAATAGGTACTCTATTTGAAAAATAATTGTTCCACATTTGTCAAAAATTGTTCTAGGACAGGTGGACATATGGTAAAAATTGAGTTACATTCTATATCTAGGGAAAATGTAGTGGGTAGTATATTTGTCAAGTTTAATGTTTAGATATTTCTGTTTATAATTAATTAACTACTTTTGGATTTCTCTTACAAAATAAAATAATAAAGAAGTACTGAAAAATAATATCTTGAATTCATGCAAGCCTAGTACTTTTTGTTATGTTAACGCACAGAACTTGTGCAGGACTTGTTGTGAATATAATATCATCTCCACCTGAATTGCATCCATGCAAAGCGGCGCGGGTCACTAGTTTTGTAATAAAAAGAGTCTTCATATATTTTTATTTTATTTTAATTCAGGCGATGTCAGAAACACAGAGCACTAGGATTTGACTGTGAATGGGTGACTGATGATGGGCAGAGACACCCAGTGGCTTTACTTCAGCTTTCTGCCTTTGATGGATACTGTGTTCTCTTCAGACTTAGTGTCATGAAAGCAGTTCCTGCACCATTAAAAGTAAGTTTATATATGAGAGAACATATCTCAAAAATTTATTATTACAGATGTGTTGAACCAATATTTTTTCTGGAAAAGATAAGGGCCTATATCACAATTATTATTATTCTCCTGCACTTATCACAATTTATTTGGAGTTGTTGTTTTCTCTGATATTGAAAAACACAAAATAGAATAAAAAATAACTGTCTGAAAAGTGTTAAGTAAAATAATGAGAATTAATTCAAATAGGTATTTGTTAGATACACTGTTTTTATTTTTTTAATAGCAACTTAACAATACAATAATAATTTAACTGTCTTTGATTTAGATTTTATCTGCTTTTGAAGAGTTCCTGCTTAAAACAACTATGCCAATTGGCATTTAAAGCCTTTGTTAAAACTAAAAACTTATAACTTACGAGATCAACTCTAACATGACAGATTAAGCTCACGTTCCCATGGGACGTAATAAAATTCGAGGCGGGATATTTACGCGCACTGGATCTTCAACGTAATCGAGCGTCTTCAAAGCGGAGCGAGTGCGCAGCGAATACGCAACGCATGCGCCGCGTATATGCCACGCATGTGCCGCGAATACGTCGCTGACGTGCAACGAGATCGCCGCGGGTAAAACCGTTACTGAGTGTATTGTATAGACGCTAGCACATCGAGCTACCCGAAACTGTCAAATTTTGCCACTCAATCTTGAACCTAATACTTTAGCGATAAAGTTGAAAAATCTATTATAGAAATTTGACAGATTGTAGTAGCTTTATGTTTGTACTTCATAAACTCGCCGCGAAAAGGCGTCGAAAATGTTGCGTAATCACCACGCGCCCGCGGCGTCTTCGCTGTGCAGCCGCGACGTGATCGCGACGTATTAGCTGTGCGCCCGCTCCGCTCTGAAGACGCTCGTAAACAGCTACTGTGCGCGCCCTTAAATGATACGTCATACATACAAACTGAGTACATTCTTGTACTCAGCGTAAAACCGCGTGTAGGTAGTAAGCGCCTAACAGGATAATTTACATATGTATTGAAGTACCACGACATTCTGTTATTGTTGCATCAGCATCATGAAATGTGATGTCACATACGTAGTTACTGGCGGCATGACTCGTATGAATTTGAAATCAATGAAGTGTAAATCTAAATATAGATGTACTAGAAAGCTATTTATATATCGGGCATAGTAATATTAAACGAACCAGATAAGATAGACAATATACCTAAATGCTGTAAGTACAGTTAACAGCATGTCCTTGGTAACAATTTACGGACGTTGAAGTGACAGCGCTTTTATTTTGTAGACTTCGATTGATCGTGTGCACGGCGACAAATTAAGCTAAATATTTCCAATATAAGCTGACTTCTCATTGTACGAAGAACCTATACGATGCGAGGTCAGCTTAAACTAGTTTTGTGTAGCTTGATATGTAGCCATGTGTACCACTGCACAAGTGCACATCAGCGATGCTATGACATTCAAGCAAACTCTATTGCATAAGATGGTTAGACTAAGAAATTTGAAAGTAATATGTGGTAAGCTTGTAAGATTGCTGCTAAATCATGCAATTTTGCGCAACGGAGTTAGCTTAGTAGTCGGTCTCGGTAGGGCAGGAGTCTCCGACTAAACGACATTGGTGAGTCAAAATATACTTCATAGAGTAATTACATGAAATACTAAAGCCAGCACGGTGTCAGCTGATCAAAATGAGTTGCGAGTGACATGATGGGTTTCATTCAACCTCAAAAATAATGATGGATATCTAATTAGCGATGCTGAAGAATACGTTTTTGACTAAAACGTTTAGATATTGTTGTGTGTAACGTTTAGATGAAAAGACCAATCTTCGTAGTGTTTAAATGATTAACAACACATATGCACCCAGCCGGTATCAACAACAATTAATACTTTTTCAGGAACTCTTACAAAATACGACAATCTACAAGGTGGGCGTGGCGCCCGCAGACGATGCCAAATACCTGTACCACGATTACGGCGTGGTGTTAAGGTCTTCACTGGACATTAGACATCTGGCCAAACAAAACGGGTTAGAGGCTGGAGGCTTGGCCAAACTGTCTTCCACCCTTCTAGGAGCTGTGCTGGACAAAAGTTGGAGGGTAAGAGTTAATAAATATTCAGTTTATTCATAATCATCACTTTTAACAAAACACTTTTACTTCCGAACATGTCACGATAGAGGGTTTACAAACAATTTACCGTTTCGACAAAGTTACATTCTACGCAAGGCCGTCTGTTTCGATCTTGGCTGTTGTGGCAGCGGTTCTGAGTGATTTGCACCGACAGCATCGCCAGTTGTTTGTGTTGGGCACGAGGTGTTCGTTGCTCACACACTCCAGGTGGAACTGTGATGCACACATGCTGCACTTGATGCAGGCGCAGCCCTGCGTCATGTGGTTACAGAACGCTCACTCCATTTTTACTCGTTTTAAATGTTGTAAATACAGTATATTTATTAACACGTTGAGTGCTGATCACGCGATATCGCGTGCTTGCTACTAACAATTTTGTATGCGCTCTAAATCTGTGGCCATATCGGATTAACCATCAATCTGTATTTGGCACTCAAGAAGAAAGAAAGAAAGAAAATTTATTTGTCAAACATGCGTTTACATAAACTGACTAATCAGGCATGCAAGGTATTAGATTAATTTATGGTGAGCGTCCATGTTTTGCCAATAACGGCGTACACATTTTGTAGGTATAAAAATTACATTTCATTTGCATTAACTTAGTCATTTTAAATTTCATTACAAAATACACAAGAAATAAATAATAATTAATGTCAAGATATTAAAGTAAAAGTACATTATACTCAAAAATAAATTAAATTATGTCCAGTATGTCCAAAAGTCAATTGATTTAAAATTCGCATTATTAAATTGTTATTCTTAACCATATATATTTGAAGTCGGAATAGAAAAGTCCTTTTCATTCAAAAAATCTAAAACATTGTAATACACTTTATTAACTAAAAAAATTCTCAGCTTATTTTTAAAAAGTGACAAGGGCAGTTCTCTCCAACTTTTAGGCAATTTATTAAATATCCTAGGAGCCATACAGAAAACACTTTTGCGCATGAGGGCTGTTCTCGCAGTCTGAGAGCATATCCTACTGTTATCGCGCCTGTTACGTGGGACTACTTCATCTAGTCGTTTAAATAGGTGAGGATTTATTTTAACAAATACAGATACCTCTAAAATGTACAGACATGGCAAAGTAATAGTGCGAGAGCTGGCTGCAAAAATACCTACCTCATCGGCTACCCCAATAGGCTATATTTAGATCGTTACCCGACACTTAAACACGTAAAAAAAATCAGGTCTGCCAGAGCCGATCCTGCCGGGTCATAGAAATAATCGATATTTTTTGACGTAATTTTTTACTAAAAATTACGTCATAAGATACCCGAATGAAAGTGCTGGCAGCAGTTAACCATTGATTAGTTATGTAAAAGAAAGTGGGTCTGCCATTGCGCATCCTGCCGGAAGTACTTGGCAGACCCGTAAAATATGCCCTTCTGACACACTAAACCTACCTCATCGAGTACCCGGATGGGACCAACGCTAAATAATAACCAAGATGCCCCTGATAATAGATCAAAAGGTCTGCCAGGTCTAAGCTTGCCGGAACTTAGTGTTCAAAGCATTTGAAGTTGATAGGGAGCATAATTTCACCTGAAGTCAAAACAACATTATTTTGTTTCTTTTATACAAATTTATGAATATTAACTGCTTTTCTTTATCACAACATGAAATAATAATAAATAGACCAAGAAAACCAAATAGGTACATAAAAACCATCGCGCGAAAACAAGACAGCTGTAGTTTGTTTGTTCATATTCTATTGTTCATGAGACACTGAACTACGCAAAGAAAGTGGCAGAAGAATGTGGTCAAGTTATATTATCATCACATATGATTTGGCCATAGCTAAAATGGCTTCGCAGATCCAAATAACAGAAACTCCGAAATTTGACAATATTTTTATTAATTTAGGAGACTTTCATATTCATATGGCTTACTTTAACGCAGTGGGAAAGTACATAGACGCTTCTGGATTGGAACAAATTTAAATAGATGCCAATGTTCTGGCTTCAGAATCATTGAATGGATTTATAGACGGAAAACACTTTAATCGGCGCAAAAGAATCCATGTTTTGATGTCGGCAGTACTGCAAGACCTTCATTTGAAATATTTCTTTGACGAGACTCACCTTGAAGTTCAACAAATACATGAAGATCTGCTGAACATTCAACCTCCAACAAAACCTGATGAAGAATTAAAAATGTCTAGTTTATTAAATTATTACATTGGGTTACATAGAACTCATAAATGTTTACTTACGATTCTGCAGAACCATAAAAACACGTGATTTTGATCTGTTCGTTTGTGCAGTATTCGAGATGGCAAATGTCTTTTTCGTCTTCAATCAGCCAAATTATGCCCGTTGGATTTTAAAGTATCACGAAAATTGATTGAAATTAAAGCGTACTAACCGTAAGTTGATGGAAGATTTTCGAAAAGGTTCATTTGGTATAAAGCAAACCAACAAACCCTTTGTAAGGATACTAGTAGACCTAACTTTGGAGCAGACTATCAATGCCAATGCTGCTAGTTCTATGACTGGCATTGTACACCTGAGTAATTCAGTGGAGGCCAGACAGCGTTGGGCTTTGAATCATAGTATGAGAGCAAAAATAATTTCTGAAACGCTCTTTGAATTTGGACTGACTTCAAAAGATGATATTTCCCATCATTTGAGTTCAAGAAAAATAGAACAAGATACTGAATCCTTGAAAAATATCAAGCAAGTAATTGAAAATACAATGAATCCATTTGACTCCCAATTAGACACAAATTAATTATTCAACATTTAATCTGGAAAAGCCGCGTCAGAAGAAGTAGCTGCATTTTTGCTGAATGTGGGTAAACTTGGACAGCATCAGAAATAACAATTTATAGAGAAACTAGCTTCTGCCAGCGACTTCGTCCGCGTTAAATTTTTTGTTCCCCCGACCTTTACCGTTGCGTCTAATCGCCTACCCGTGCGATTTTCCCCGTTTTTGCAACATTTTTCATTACTGCTCCGCTCCTCTTAGTTGTAGCGTGATGTTATATAGCCTATAGCCTTTCTTGATAAATAGGCTACCCAACACAAAAAGAATTTTTCAATTCGGACCAGTGGTTCTTGAGATTAGTGCGTTCAATCAAACAAACAAACAAACTCTTCAACTTTATAATATTATAATATAGTAATAGTATAGATGTGCTGAAGATGAAAACCGATTCGAGAAACCTATTACTCGGAATAAAATTCTTAACTTTAATTCTGAATCTGTCTCGAAAAGTCAAAAGAGCAAAGACGGAACAGCAACAGCTCAAATAAAAATGGAAAGGAACATATTTGGAAGGCTACTATGTATTGCCCTGGGACAACCTCTTTGAAGTTGGCATGGCAAAAATAGCAGACAAACAAACGAAATACGGGATAATTAGCCGTAAATTAACCGCAAATAAAACGTAAAAACCAAAAATTTACCGCAAATACGGAAACCCAAAAATCAGTTTGCATGCTAGCTTCAAATGAAGTTAGCATGCAAAAATCGTAAAATTGGTTAGAAACATCCTAGGGAACTCTACTTGAGCTCACTCGCCGATCTTTGTAAAATCGAACCCGATGGCTCCGGCAAACTGTAATTGGGCCTGAAAGATGCTGGGATGGTTGCCTTAATTAACCGTGAAAGCCAAGAATTAACCGCGAGTACAAAAACCCCGAAAATCAGTTTGCATGCTAGCTTCAAATGAAATTAGCATACAAAAATCATAAAATCGGTTAGAAATATCCTAGGGAACTCTACTTGAGCTTATAATTTGCCGCTTTTTAGCCGCTGGCGATATAGCCCGAGACCTAAGGGAATTTTTTTTTCGGATTAATCTTTCAGGTCAGATTACAATTTGCCAGAGCGATCGGGTTCGATTTTACACAGAACGGCGAGCCGCCGATATGAAAAGTATGCGTTAATACAAAAAAAAAATCCCTTAGGTCTCGGGCTATATCGCCAGCGGCTAATAAGCGGCAAATTATAAGCTCAAGTAGAGTTGTTCCCTAGGATATTTCTAATCGATTTTATGATTTTTGCATGCTAACTTCATTGGAAGCTAGCATGCAAACTGATTTTCGGGGTTTGTGTACTCGCGGTTAATTCTTGGCTTTCACGGTTAATTAAGGCAACCATCACAGCATCTTTCAGGCCCAATTACAGTTTGCGGGAGCGATCGGGTTCGATTTTACAAAGATCGGTGATCCGCCGACTGAAACCAAATAGTTGGTTACTTTCGGGCGGATTATCAAGAGCCAAAGATCAAAATGCTATAAATTGTACCCATTTATCAAAAACACTAGGTGAAACGTTGTGTCGTTCTTTACCAGCATTTCATGCGTACACTGGTTGTGATTACACCGCTGCTTTTCACAATAAAGGTAAATCGAAACCTTTCCAGGTGTTAAAACAGAATCCCATCTACCAGGAAGCTTTCAATAAATTAGACGAGAATTTTGTATACGGGAATGATACAGAAGTAGCCGATTTGATTCATAAATTTACTTGCGAAATGTATGGAAATAAAAACTGTACAAATACTAATGCTGCCAGATACGTTATCGTCAATAAAATATACGCAAGCAAAAAATTAAAAGGTCCGTTATTGAAAACAATTAGGAATTTTAGTTCATGTGGAATGCCACCATGTGAAAAGGTTATAAAACAAAAAATATTGCGAACGGCTTTCATAAACGCTATGTGGCAAAACGCATGTTCAAATAAACTCTCCTTTAGAGCGCCAAGGGGTACTGTAGTACCCAGAACGAACATAACTAACATCTACCCTCAAAATTAATTTAAAAAAAATCTCATTTATTTCAGCTTTTTAACTGTATATTTTATTTTGGTATACAATTGTGATTTTAATTTACGAACTACGGATGTGTATGTGATCGGATTCGTATATGATCGAATAATATTTGCGGTCGGCCGGAAAATTGCGGAAAATGAGGCTATCAAGTCGATAATTAGATACAAAAAATACGGGTGGGTTTTGAATAACAATCGCCTAGAACCTTTATGGCATGAAGGTGAGCCAACACCACTCACTCACTCACTCAGTGTAGAGTCCATTTTAATGATTCAGAAGACGATGATATTGATCAGTCATATGACAGTTCAAGTGATGAAAGTAATTTTTATTAATTTGTGATTCTACGTTCAGTTATAATTTTATTTTTGTGCTGATTTACGTTAGTACAGTTCAATCTGACTGATTTTCAATTCTTTTTGCATCTTTATATGTTTAAAAATAGTTCTTGCAGTCATTTGACCGTCATTGTAGCTAGTTATTTAATGGCTTGTATTTTTTTAATTTAGACAGTTATCGTACCTACTCAGGTATTGACAGTAAATGGCTAGTCAACCTAACCATTATTGTTTAAACTTTGACCTGATTTCGGTGGACTAGAGAGATCCAGGTGGTGGTCAGGTTGATTAAGCGTTGAGTACCTTTCGGCGTTCCTACGAAGATTTACGCAAAAACAGGTTCTACACTCGGAAGCCTACTTAGTTCCTACCTAATTAGTAAAAAGCCTACAGAATTCAGGTAATTGTAATGCCAACTTATACTAAGTTTTGATAGTTGTAAATATATAAATTGTAAGCATGTTATTGAACTCGTAGTGATTGCTGCAAAATGTTGAATATACATTTTTTATCTCTACACTTGTTGTTTTATTTAATGTTTTGATAAAAAATATTTAATATTCATAAATTTGTATAAATTTAGAAACAAAATAATGTTATTTTGACTTCAGGTGAAATTATGCTCCCTATCAACTTCAAATGCTTTGAACACTAAGTTCCGGCAAGCTTAGACCTGGCAGACCTTTTGATCTATTATCAGGGGCATCTTGGTTATTATTTAGCGTTGGTCCCATCCGGGTACTCGATGAGGTAGGTTTAGTGTGTCAGAAGGGCATATTTTATGGGTCTGCCAAGTACTTCCGGCAGGATGCGCAATGGCAGACCCACTTTCTTTTACATAACAAATCAATGGTTAACTGCTGCCAGCACTTTCATTCGGGTATCTTATGACGTAATTTTTAGTAAAAAATTACGTCAAAAAATATCGATTATTTCTATGACCCGGCAGGATCGGCTCTGGCAGACCTGATTTTTTTTACGTGTTTAAGTGTCGGTTAACGATCTAAATATAGCCTATTGGGGTAGCCGATGAGGTAGGTATTTTTGCAGCCGGCTCTCGGACTATAAGCATTTTATATTTTTTAAAGTAAGGCACGCAACTATCAGTAGGTTTAATTTTAAATATTGAACGGACGCATCTCTTTTGAGCCTTGAACACCATGTCTTTCTCTGTTGAGTTGCCCCAAAAAATGACACCATAGCGTAGATGGGATTCTGTTAAACCATAGTAAGCTGTAAGTAATGCCTCCAAACCTACTATAGACGACAATGTGTGCAGGGCATAGGCAGATTTACTGATTTTCTTGCATAAGATTTCGATATGTGTTTTCCAGTTCAGTTTTTTATCAATGTGGAGCCCTAAAAATTTTGTTGTATCTACCTCTTCTATAGGCTGGTCATCGTAGTGTATATTTAAATTACTTTTACTATTGATCCGTTGATTAAAATGTATTAATTTAGTTTTAGTTAATTAGGGTTCCGTTGGCAAATGGCAAAAAACGAAACCCTTATAGATTCGTCATGTCTGTCTGTCCGTCTGTCTGTCTGTCTGTCTGTCCGTCCGTCCGTATGTCACAGCCACTTTTCTCCGAAACTATAAGAGCTACGCTGTTGAAACTTGGTAAGTAGATGTATTCTGTAAACCGCATCAAGATTTTTACACTAAAATAGAAAAAAAACAATAAATTTTGGGGTTCCCCATACATAGAACTGAAACTCAAATTTGTTTTTTCATCGAACCCATACGTGTGGTGTATCTATGAATAGGTCTTCAAAAATGGTATTGAGGTTTCTAATATAATTTTTTTCTAAAATGTGTCCCCCCCCCCCCCGTAACTTCTAAAATAAGAGAATGATAAAACTTAAAAAAATATATGATGTAAATTACCATATAAACTACCACCGAAAATTGGTTTGAACGAGATCGAGCAAGTAGTTTTTTTTTAAAACGTCATAAATCGTAAACCGCAATTTACCGTTCATTCAATCAGCTGAAATATAAAAATAAAAAAAAACATTTATTTTCATAACCATAAACCTTATGCACAAACCGAGAATACCTACAGGTTTGTACGGAACCCTCGGTGAGCGAGTCCGACTCGCACTTGGCCGGTTTTTTTTTTAAGTTATTGTCATCTAGCCACTTTACCATTAAATCTATAGAATCATTTATGTCACTTTCATAAGTATCAACACTTTTGCAAGGTATCGTTATGGTGCTATCATCGGCAAATAGTGTCAGAGGTTGGGGGATGCCTTTCGGCAGATCATTTATATCTTCTTACATATTATAAAATAAAGTCACTTCGCTGTCTGTCTGTCCCTATGTATGCTTATATCTTTAAAACTACGCAACGGATTTTGATGGGAGTTTTTTTAATAGATAGAGTGATTCAAGAGGAAGGTTTATATGTATATAACATGCATAATATAGTAAAGAAACGCTGATAATTTTAGAGGTTTCTAATGTGATGTCATAAATAAACACATTTTTTTGCGCTTACATTGTGAACGCTGGCTGAACCCTACGAAATAGCTCAAAATAATGTATTACAGTATTGTACACCTTAAAAAGTTCTACAAAAAAGTCCGCGATGGTATATGTCTAACTCTTAGGGATAACCCATAATAACCATTTTTATCCTTTACTTTTTACGAGAAATAATGGCTTATTTATGAATGCGATTTTAAGCAATACAGCATTAATCCTTATGCAATTAAGTACGTTAAATAAATTGTGCATTTCATGTAGATCAAAATTGCCCTTTACAGCATATCATTAAAATTAATATTTTAGAAGATATCAGAGATTATAATAAAATCGCCGCAGAGCAGCTAGCGGGCCTTCCCGCGTCCGGCCGTCCCGGTTGGTAGCGGTCGGGTAGTTGTAATTCATATTACTTTGGCTTCATAGTAAATGCGAATATCATGTGTGTTCGAAGTACTCAAAATACACCTAATTGTATTATTCCAAGTAAGAGACCGCGAAATATTGCTTAGATGTTTAGATTTTTGGATGGATTTGGATTTTTGGTTATCCTGGATACTTACCATATACATAGGATACTTTATCCCGGTAGTAGGTTTCCGAGTGATATTTTCCGAAAGCTATACGGGCGAAGCCACTGGCAAAAGTACTATTCTTATAACTATGTTTAATTTGGTGTCTGGTAAATAATTGAGTGTCTGTATAGGTAGAATAGGAGCGTTAAGAAAAACCAGGAAGACTTATATTCAATTCAATCCAGCCCTATGTCGGAGTCTTCTTACTCTGAATACTATTAGTTTTATTCTAAGTACATCAAACACACAAGATATTTAAGGATCGTTGCAGGTGGCGTTCCGTAGTTTCTGCCTACCCCCATGGGAAAAAGGCGTAATTTTATGTATGTATAACATGGATTAATACATTCTTACCGCGGTACTACGTCCTCTTGCGATAATTTCCGACATCTACGCGGGCGAAGCCGCGGGCAAAAGCTAGTATAATATAAATAAAGGTGGCCCTAAAACACTCCCCTGTGGTACGCCAAACGAAACTATACGTTCTGAGGACTGAAATACAATGTCATGTTTATTTGTCATATTAATTTGGTTTATATGTGTTATTTGAATTCTGTTATGTAAGTAAGATTTAATTAGGTTGTTGACATTTACTCAACGTGTTAATATTCCAAAATATATTTTGCTTCATATTCGTTGTTAAAATTGATTTTAATTTAATTAGCCTCTAAAGTTCCCACTGTTGTCCATAAGCCTCCTCTCGGTGAGGAGTGGGCCGTGCATTTACACCACGCGGGCCCATAATGATCAGACTGATAAAAAAAAAAAATCTTTATTGTCTGTGTAAATGAGTTACAATATTCGCAATTTAAAATGATGTGTGAACATGGGACTGATAAGCTTCATACAACAATAAATACTTGTTCCCCTGATGACTCACATTCTGTTGCAAGCGTTTACAATTATTAACACATTGACCTGAATTCTGGAACATAAATTTATAAAAATAATACACTGTTCCTAAGTCCAAAAACTACGCAATGAGCGGGATATCTTCTGCAATTCTCTCATCGAAATTGGACTCCCTATTACTTATAGAAATATGGTCTCCTCTAAACGCAATATACAGGGTCAAATTAAATTAGCTAGCGAAAATGGGTAACGATATCTCAACACAATGAATTAAAATGAAAAATAATAGTTTAAAAAACTAAATAACACGCTTCCATAGAAAACCAAACTAAGTGCTTTTTAAAGTATTTTTTTATTGATGCACCCCACGCTTTTTTCCCATTATTTTCTACTTTTTAGTTTGGTTTTCTATGGAAGCGTGTTTTTTAGTTTTTTAAACTATTATTTATTTTCTATTTTTTAGGGTGTTTCGAATTTTGAGACGTTGACATACGTCTCAAAATTCGAAACACCCAGCGAAGTTTGTGACGTATGTCAGCGTAGTTGTCGAAGATAGTTTTTTTGCTGTCCTGGTAACCCTGGCAAGGATAATGGCACACATTTATGAAATTATTGCATTGTCATCGGTCTTTGACAAGTGTGCAAAGTTTGAATGAAATCTGGTCGTTTAAAGTGGGTAAAAATAGTTACAAACAAACATACTAACATACAAACAAACATACAAGTGAAGCTAATATAAAGCGTGTAAAAAGATTCGATGTATTTCTTTTGAGGGTCAACGACCGCTGGTAGTGTTGTTAGGTACTTGAAGTATGAGATGGGAAAATTTGTTTTCTTTTGTTGTGTTGAGATATCGATACCGCGTCACGTAAGCGCGCCGCGTCGCGTGTCGCGTTGTTTGAAGTTTTTTTTTAAATTTTAATTGTCTGAAGTTTACATAAAAAGAAAAGATTTTTGGAACTGTATGTAGACCACGGTCATTGACCCCACAAAAAGTGATCAAATTAATTTATTTTTGTTTTATGGTAAATTCATGACTGTTAAGATCCATACCCATCACGTCTGTGGAGTTTCGCTAGGTAACATAATTTGATCCTGTTTAATTGCCGGTAAACATTGCAGTATGGCGATGTAGATGTCTATTAAGAAGGGCATTGTTACCCAAGCGCTTAATATAGTGTGTTGGATCCATTTAATTTAGGTATAATTTCTTCACCAGATTCGATGCAGTAATTGGGAAGCCGAAGAGTTGACAGAGAGACAAGTTAAATACGCAGCAATCGATGCACACGTCGCCATTAGGATCTTCGCTATTTTATTAGAGAAGCTTGGAAAAAAAGCAACAATTTTATCTTGGATCTTTGGCACCAGTCCTCCCAGCGTTTGGGCGCATTTAGACGACCATTGTTCTGGGTATGCTGATAAGAAGTTTAAAATGAAACAAGTCAAACTAACGGATATGTGAGTTTGTAATGTATTATTATTTATTAGTCTTCTTTAGACCACACACGGAACTAAACAATTACATAATAAACCTATACCGTTCCCACTGCTGGGACACAGGCCTCCTCTCGGAGAGAGGGAGTGGGCCGTAATCTACCACGTGGGCCCAGTGCGGGTTGGTACATTTCACATGTCTTCGAACTTTTGGTTCTATGACGCCGGTTTCCTCACGATGTTTTCCTTCGCCGTTTTGGGAGCAGTGGTGATGCAATTATTTACACAAAGTAAATCTCCTGCCTTGGCTCGAACCCTCGACTTTACAACTAGTAAAGTCGGGGCCAATAACACTGGGACACCACAGCTCTCAAAAGCCTAAAAATTTCGCGGCGGGATTTAGTCGCTTGCTTGATTTTTAACTGTCGACCATTGAGAATCCAACAGAGTGCATTCAGCGCATAGCAAAAAAAATACATACTGTTCCATTTGCAACCTTCGGCACTAAGCAGTGCATTTTTGCGCACTACATTTTCAGAACCATTGCGCGAAAATATCCCGCCAGGATATTTTTATCTCTATATGAACGAGGCAACGTGGGTTCCGTGTAGTGCCAAACGTAAAGAATAGCCCCATCCCATTTGTACTTACATGTTGTTGTAAGAGGCGACTAAGGGACTTACTATAGAATAGGCAGCAGCGGTCTCTATGAATTTTACCACCGTATTGCGATCGCCAACCCGCCTGCCAAGCGTGGCGATTATGGTAAACCCTCTTTGGGGCCTACGTTCTGAAGTGGACGTCTTTCGGCTGAAATGAGATGAGAACTTGGACTTACTTAAAACTGCATGCTTGTTTGAAATAATTAGACAAGGAGAAAGCCTTACAGGCCCAAATATAGGAGGACGGAGAATAGGCGCAAATAATTACAGTGCATTAGCTAAGAAACCGAGCGTTACTTGAGGATGGTATACGGATATTCAGGACTCATCTTGCACCCAAATAAAAACACACCGCACGGGACTCCTATTCACACTTGACCGATATATTTTCACATGCTATAGTATTTAAAAGCGCTTATCATTGAATCTTAGACGGTATGTAAAGGTTATTTCCCTGTTACGTAACTGCCTAGTAAATTCTAGTTTTGTTTTCCTGTTTCGAATTGCGCAAGACAGGTAATATGTGTAGTAAGATTGTATAGGTATCTATTTCTAAGTGGTTGATAATGATAAGTCTTCATAAATCCAACAAATAAGGCAATAAGCAACCAAACAGCTAAAGAGAAGAACATTACATAGGCTGCACTAAAAGTATCGGGAATGGAATATTTCCACTGTTCCCGTCATATTAAAATCTTTTTAATTGAAAACTCCTTGGTTTTAAAAATCGAATACCATTTATTTATTTTAAAAAAAGATTCTCGGTCTTGTCACAAGGTTTTGTCAAACTTGTTTAGTCGTTGAGAACATGGAATTGACTCGAGAAAATTCAAGAGCGATGATTTATTATGACTTCCGAAGTGGTTTAACACAAAAACAGTGTGTTGACCGGATGATTTCTGCATTTGGTGATGAAGCCCCATCCAAAACCACAATTTATCGCTGGTTTGTTGAATTTCAACGTGGACGTGGCAAGCTCAGTGATGATCCCCGTCAAGGTCGTCCAAAAACTGCAGTCACCCAATAAAACGTTGATGCTGTGCGTAAGCTGATTGAGGAAGATCGACATGTGACATACCGCGAAATTCAGGCAACTTTAGACATTGGCATGAGTCAAATACAAATGATCTTGCATGAACAATTAGGTGTAAAAAAGTTGTTTTCCCGATGGATACCGCATTCGCTCTGTGAAGAGCAAAAAGCGGCTTGCGTTACTTGGTGCGTCAGAACTCTCGAAAGATTCCACGCAGGGTCCTCAAATGCTGTATACAACATCGTATCAGGTGACGAATCCTGGATATATGCGTACGAACCCGAAACAAAAAACCGGTCACGAGTTTGGGTGTTCGAAAATGACTTAAAGCCAACAAAAATTGTTCGTTCACGGAGTGTTGCAAAAAAAATGGTGGCCACGTCTCCGAAACCGGCCATGTTGCGACTATTCCTCTTGAGAACGGTTAATGCAGAATGGTATGCTAGCATTTGTTTGCCACAGGTCGTTTCTGAACTCCGTAAAGAGAACCGTAACCGCCGCATCATCCTCCATCACGACAATGCGAGTTCTCACACCGCGCACAGAACAAAAGAGTTTTTAGAGCAAGAAAACATAGAATTATTAGACCATCCGCCGTACAGCCCAGACCTAAGCCCTAATGATTTCTATACTTCCCTAAAATAAAGAATAAATTGCGTTGTCAGAGATATTCATCACCTGAAGAAGCTGTGGACGCCTACAAAACGGCCATTTTGGAGAACCCAACTTCCGAATGGAATGGTTGCTTCAATGATTGGTTCCATCGTATGGAAAAATATGTCAAATTTCGTGGAGAATACTTCGAAAAGCAATGAATACATTTTTAAATAGTAATGTTGTGTCACTTCCTTGAATCCCGAAATTTTCAGTGCCGCCCTCGTACACCTAAATTTTGACGCTGTCGTAATTCGTGTAAACATTTCTCCCCACTCATGATTCTACTGAATTTCAGCACATGGTGAAGTACTCAACTAGTTATGATTAATTATCAATTGCGTTGTAGAAAATAACAATGAATCAGAGTTAACTTCCTACTATTTGTTGTAAGGGGGTTAATGATTGGGGGATACCCGCGTACGCGTGTTTTTAATTAAGGTCCTTTACTGAAAGAGTCGTAACGGAAGTCTATTTTACATTGACTCTCGGCTTCAAGTATCCAATCGTCCCGAATAGACTGGGTGTATAGCAAAAATCCTGATATTAGCTTGTCTTTACGAAAATCTTTCTTATTTTCCAATAATCCGGTCTTTAAGCTCCCGCAATCAGGCGCATATGTAATTTCTATGAAAACTTCATGGAAATAGATTACCAAGAGTCGCGTCGCGCCTGTCATAAGAAGCCTTTTTGCAAGGATTTTGGTAAAGATTAGATTTTTCGAATTATCCTGCATTATTATTATATTTCAAAAATAAATAGAATACCTATATAGGTATTCTATTTATTTCGGCATAATGTGGATTTCTTAAATACTTAGGAACTTAGGGTTTTTTACAACTATTTTCCTAATAAAACATATTTTCCAACAGTGCTAGAGAAAAAAAAAATGGCCGTGTCAAGGAATCGTCATTGACGAGTAAAAGGTACCCGACGGCCATGCGCCTCAAGCCGCTGTACTACAACGGCTACCTACAAGCCCCTGACGGAGAGCTGCTGTGCACGTGCGACAGGAAGAAGGCTTTGTGGTGAGTACTTATACAACCTTTTTGTTTTATGGCAAACGACCCATCACCAACCGAGCTATTCATAAATTCTCACCTCAAACTCTCATGATGAAGCTAGTTTGAAGTGGCTTGTCCTTCATCAGCGTTAGGTGGGATGACAGCTCAATACACCGTGTGAGTTTGAGGTGAGATTTTTACAGAATAGCACCGCCTGGTTATTGTAACTATGGGTATCTGCAATCTATCTATATTTCTAGTAAAGCCGAAGAGTTTGTTTGTTTGATTGAACGCGCAAATTTCTGTAACTACCAGTCATCACGCTACGACCGTTAGGAGACGAACAAAGGGGCGCGGGGGGATTTTTTCGTGGACTGTATTTTCAACTCTCGTTGTTGAACCAAGCATTGAAGCAAGCATCTCAGCAAGAGGAAAATCGAGGAGCGTGTTTTGCTGTTCGATTTTCAACTCTAGGTGCTAAACAGTGTGATTAAGATCCAGTGCTGCGAAAAAATCCGGTCGTGATTTTATTACGTCGAAGCCGCGGGCAGAACCAGCAGCCACGCGGCCGGCCGCGCTTTACTTCGTTTTCGCTTAGCGTTCTTTCTGTCTTTTTCTTATTGTTCGCAAACATTTTCTTAAAAAAAAAAAAAAAAAATCTAAGGAAATATGCTATAAAACCGTACAAGGTTTAGGTTTAAAGAAACTTTATTCTCAATAAAAACATAACATGTCGCTTACTTGAGAACAATAACTATTACTTAAATTAATACTAATATTAGGTTCGACTACATCCGTCACAAACGAATTAAAAACTACACGAAACCCGACTCACCCAACGCATTCATTTTTCAAGTAATGTCTGGTTTGCGATTAGATATTGGCTAAGCTGAGTTTTGAATGCATTGAATGAGTGTAGGTTTCTTATGCGTGACGGTAGCTTATTGTATAGCTGTGCTCCTTCAAATGTAAGCATTTTTTTGCCATATATGGTCCTGGTTTTTGGCAAAACTAATAGACTTGCTCGTCGTGTGCTTCGTTGGCTAACTTGTCTATGTTGCGTAAGTGTGATATTTGTGTGGATGGTTTTGTTTAGAACTTTTCTGATAAAGAGGCATGTGTTATAAATGTAAAGTTGCTTTATGTTCATTATTTTTGTGTCTCTGTATATTTTTGTAGTTGATGTTAAGTATGGATAGTTGAAGAGCATTTTTATCAGTTTATTCTGGGAAATTTGTAGTTGTGCTAGTTTTGTTTTTGCGGCACTACCCCATATTTCGACTAAGTACAGTAGTTGTGGCTTCACTAGGGAATTATAGATGGTGTAACGCAACCCTCGTGGAATACATCGAACTATGTTGTGCAGAGCCCCGACTAATGTTGAGAGCTTGTTCTTTATATATTCGATGTGAGCATTCCAGTTGCATTCCAGTTCCAGTACAAACAAACAAATACTACCTTTTAGTACAAGTTGTAATTGTTAACGCCATAACTTACTTTGTTTTATATTTCATGCCTAATTAATGGCAACTCTAATAAGTATCTGTGCGACACAAGATTCCTTCCGCTTCCTTTCTCCCTTCCGCGTTCTCTCTCCCTTCCGCAACCCTATAATGCCTGAGCGAGAGCGGAAAGGAAGATTGGCGATGGCGCGTACGCCGCCACCATGAAGAGACCGCCAGTGTTTTGATCGACATCGCCGCTTGTGGGTCAAAAATAAACCCATAGTCGAAAAAGGACTCATATTTCACCGCAAAGAACAAAGATTGTTATTAAACTGTGCAAGTGTGTGCCTGTGTGTTGTGTAAAGTGCAGATTCTCGTCCGTACGTGATATCCTGGAAGCGCCGCCACGTGGCTAAGGAAACTTCTCACCGTGTCTCCGCCATAGCTCACCAAGCAGGTACCATTTTCCTACTTCCCACACCACCAAGCCACCTACTTGTGTCACAGAACCGCCCCTGATACAGTCCACTAAGAAAATTTCGATTTTCACCCTAAGGCTTAGGCCGCCGCAACATTTGTTGGTCCTACGATCACGGATTCCTATTTCTTTATCCTCGATAACGAGATCCGTATATTCCGCAACTACGTTTCATTCATTTCAATCTTCGTTCCCGAAACTCTTAAAATAAACCGCATTCATTTACTGCAGTGCCTACGTTGTCATCGCGTACATTCACAGGTATTTTGCAACCCGCTCAAAATCATATTTAATTTATGTAGGTAGGTAGAAAAATATATTTCACCTACCGCTCCCTCGCTTCGTCATCGTTCGGTACAATATTCGTAGGTACCTACCAATTCCGCACCGCGCACAGCTCGTTGAAGTTCGCGATTTATTTTAGACTTACCAACAATATAAACCAACAAAATATTAAAAATGTCTAAGAAAGCAACCATTGATATAGATGATCCTATAGAAACCGCCATTCAAATAGCACTGTCATGTCGTAATATGATCTTTGCCCGCATGCAAATCATTTACGATTTAATGGAAAAGGTGAAGTCTGGCATGGAACCGCTAGAGAAGTTCATGTGTGCGTGTGTCAATGTTGAGGCGATGCGCACCGAGTACCTCGAGGCATTTAATAAATATAACTCGCTTCTTCTGAAACAAAACCCTAAAAATACGGTTGATGAACAGTCGTGGATTAGTTTTGAGGAATTATATTGCCGAATTAAATATAATCATTCGAATTACTTAAAATCAGGAGCCACATCGTCACCTACTTTTAGTGGTAGTGGTGTCAATAAGCAATCAGTTCGCTTGCCTCCCATTGAAATTATGTCATTTGATGGCGACATTCGTAACTGGCCCCTGTTCTATGCTAATTTTAAAAGCACGGTACACGAAAATAATACATTGACTGATTCGGAAAAATTATATTACTTGATGGGGAAATTGACAGATAAGGCTCAAACCGCGTTCTCAGGAGTTTGCCCTAATGGCGATAATTACCAATTAATTTTTAATTCGCTCATAAACAAGTACGAAGACAAACGTATGTTGGCTTCTAGTTACCTTAATCGGATGTTTGAACATAAATCTTTTAATACCGCATCTATTCAAAATTTCGAATCCTTTTCTGATAATTTTGTTTCCGCCTCAAACGCATTAAAAAACCTTAAAATAAATGATTTATCAGATTTGATATTTTTTCATGTCGCTATAAAAAAGGTCGATTCTGAAACCGCTCGACTTTTCGAAATGAACTCAAACGACGAAATCCCTAAATTCGACAGTTTAGTTCAGTTCATTAAAAATCAATCTCGCATTTTACAAAATATTAAAGCTTTAAATAACTCGAGTTCCACTCAGTCTAATAACAATCCTATAAATAAAAAGACATCTAAAACTCCGCAACCGCAATCTTACACTATAATTGATAAATCCGCAAAATGTTTGTGTGATAGCTTTGTCCATGAACATTTATATAAATGTCCTGCCTTTTCTAAAATGACACCAAGTGATCGTTTCAAATCGGCGAAGCAAAAGGATGCATGCATTAACTGCTTAAGTATTAAACACAAGGCTAAAGTCTGTCAATCTGAATCTAGATGTAAAGCGTGTAACAATAAACATCACACGCTTTTACATTTTAATCGCGAATCGCACGCGACTACAGTATCGAACACTGTTGATAATACCGCACATAAACAATCGGATTCAAATGCCACGGCTCGCGCGTGTGATAGCACTGCTGCCACCGCGCAGCTGTCCTTGTTGCAAGCACAGGCTCCGAGCGAGCAGCATATTCACGCCACCACCGTTCAGAGCGCCCCGCAATGTAACGCATCCATTGCTGCGTCGATCTATTATGACTCGAACTCCCGCGCATCAAAGCCGCAATGTAACACGAATACCACTATTTTGTTGTCAACCGCTACTGTAATAGTTCGAGATGCATTTGATAAGGAACATTTTATTCGTTGTCTATTAGATAGTGGCTCACAAATTAATTTTATTACCGCAGAATGCTGCAAACGATTAAGTTTGACTAAATACTCATCTGATACGCCTTCAGTTAAGGGTATCGGTGGTATGGAAAAATCCGTTAAGGGTTCCGTACAATTCGCTTTCTCTTCCCGCTTTAATCCAAACGTTTCTTTTAACGTTAATTCGCTAGTTGTCGATGCAATCACCGACAATCTACCTACCGCTCTCGTAGATACCTCCGCCTTGCCTTACTTAAAAGGTTTGCCGCTCGCCGACGAATCGTTCGGCACACCCGGTCGCATCGATGTGCTGATCGGGGCTTCACTTTATCCGCACCTTATGCTGCCCCGCGTAGTAAGCAGCAACTCCTCCGCGCCGCCCGCCATGCAGACGGTACTCGGTTACGTCATCATGGGCACTGTGCCCGCGTTGCCTGTATCTCGTAATAAGACTTCACTGTCTTGTTGCTCATATGTTTCGCACCCATCTGACAAAGACTCGTTAGAATCGGCGTTGAAAAAATTCTGGCAGGTCGATGAAGCGCCCGTCGCTCTTTCGACGAGAAAATCGCTCGACGAACTTGAGTGCGAGTACTTTTATAGTTCGACCACGGAACGCGATGTTGACACAGGTAGATACTCTGTAGCCCTACCATTTCGCAGTGATGTGTTTTTATTGGGGAACTCACTCGATGTCGCGAAAAAACGTTTTTTCTGCCTAGAAAAGAAACTAGAATCCGCACCCGAGTTACGTACTGCGTATGATGACGTCATCCGCGAATATATTGATAAAGGATATTTATCGCCTGCTCCTCTCGATAATTCAGACAGTAGTTGTCCTGTCTATGTAATTCCACATCACGCAGTTGTACGTTTAGATAAGACAACAACAAAATTACGCTCCGTGTTAGACGCTAGTGCTAAAACGAGTACTGGAATATCTCTCAACGATATTTTACACAGTGGCCCAAACTTACAGGGCGACTTATTTACTATAATTTTGAATTTCCGCTTGTTCGAATTCGCACTCTCGGCTGATTGTCGACAAATGTTCTTACAGATTGAAGTAAGAGAAAGCGATCGTCGCTTTCAACGCATCTTATATCGTTTCAGTACAAACGATCCTCTGGTTCTATATCAGTTTAACCGCGTCTGTTTTGGTCTCAAGTCAAGTCCCTACCATGCGATCCGCACAGTACAACAGTTGGTTCAAGACGATGGTCATCATTTCCCGCGCGCTAGCGCTATCATCGCAGACTCGCTGTATATGGATGACATAGTCTGTAGCGTAAGCTCCGAATCGCGTGCAGTCCAGGTTTCGAACGAACTGATTAAACTCTTTAGAGGAGGTCAGTTCGAGTTGGTCAAGTGGACCAGTAACTCTCAAACTGTTCTAAACAGTATTCCTGCGTCCCATAGGTTGACCGAACAACTAGAATTCGACAAGTTGGTGGAGCAAAAGGTCCTTGGCTTGCGCTGGTGTAAGTCAAATGATTGCTTTGAATTTCTTATTTCCGCACCGCCAGATACGTGTACTAAACGCGCTATACTGTCGGCCGTAGCTAGACTGTGGGACATCATGGGTCTTGTCGCGCCTGTTGTTCTCTATGCTAAACTACTTATCAAAGAGCTGTGGCTACTGAAGCTCGACTGGGATGACACTCCCCCGCGTCACATCATAAATATTTGGCAAGCTTTTCGCTCTGCCCTGCCGCTTTTAAATGATTTTAAAATTCCGCGCCATTTAGGTATTTTTGAAAATGGTATTCTTCGCCTACTTGGATTTTCCGACGCCAGCGAAGGCGCCTACGGCGCTGTCATCTATGCGCATATCACTCGCAACGACGACGTGGTCGTCCAGCTGGTTTGTGCCAAGTCGAAGGTATCGCCGGTTAAACCATTGACTATCGCTCGACTGGAGCTCTGCGGTGCCGAGCTCCTCGCTAAGCTTCTTCGACGTGTTCACGATACTTATAATCCACGTTATAATGTTACCAATATTTACGCATTCACCGATTCAAAGGTGACTCTTTGCTGGATAAATTCTTCTCCGCATCGTTGGCACACGTTTGTGGCCAATCGTGTCGTTCGCATCGTTGACAACGTCCCCGCAGAGCATTTCTACCACGTAGCTGGTACTGAAAACCCGGCGGACTGTTTGTCACGTGGTTTAACACCTGACAAATTCATTGAGCACCCATTATGGTTGCACGGACCCGCTTGGGCTAAGCGTGACCCTTCCGAATGGCCCATTCATAAGGTTACTGACTTGAATTCGGAACCCATTCAGGAAGAAAAGGTCCACGCGCACCCGATTGTCGCGGATTCAAGTTCGGACAATTCGCTTCTACTCGCACTCGCAGAACGTACGTCGTCGTGGAGCAAGTTGCGGCGTATTATTGTTTTCATATTCCGCTTTATGAAAAACCTCCGCGTCGAACTGACGCCGTTACCGCTAGCGACCTCGAGTTCGCTGAAACCATTTTGTTGCGTCATGTTCAAAGAAAACACTTCATGAAGGATTATGCCGGGTTACAAAATAATAAAATTTGTTCTCCCGGTCTTATTAAACTCAAGCCATTTGTGGATGGTGATGATTTAATCCGCGTTGGGGGTCGATTAACCCACTCGGCTGAGGCCTATAGTAGTAAACACCCTGTAATGTTGCCCCGGCATGACCGCATAGTTGATATCCTCGTCGACTATTATCATAAAAAATATTTACATGCAGGTCCAGAATTCACTATGTCGTTACTGCGCCATAGGTATTGGATTTTGTCCGCTAGACGAATTATTCGTCATAGAATCCACAAGTGCAACGCATGCCACAGGTGGAAACCACGACCTCATAATCCGCCGATGATGGGAGATCTCCCTAAATCAAGAGTAAATGTTGCTACCAAGGCTTTTTTTCATACAGGGTGTGATTACGCTGGCCCTATACAGTACGTGCCCATACGCACTCGAGGTACTAAGAGTCGCAAGGGTTACTTATGTATCTTCACCTGTATGACCACTCGCGCTATTCACATCGAATTAGCTACAGATCTTACAACTGTTTCGTTCATAGCCGCGTTGAAACGGTTTTTGTCCCGCCGCGGACCAGTACAATGTCTATATTCGGATAACGCGACCAATTTTAGAGGAGCTAATTCATTTTTACGCGACTTGTATACGTTCATAAATAAAGAATACCGCCCGCGCTTTGAAGAGGAGCTCGCTGAGCATCGCATTGATTGGCAATTTATTCCGCCCGCGTCACCGCACTTTGGTGGATGTTGGGAGTCCATGGTGAAGGCGGTGAAGACTCACCTTTTCAAGACAATAGGTCAACAACTCCTCTCTTATGAAGAATTAGTTACAATTCTTTCTCAAATAGAGTGCCTGTTGAACTCCAGACCTCTTACTGTTCTCAGCGCTGATCCGGGAGAGCCTAAAGCTCTTACCCCTTCGCATTTTTTACATACTGTGCCGCTTAACTCATTGCCCGCCGCGGAAGTAGGTTTATTGAATGACAATCTGCTTCAAAGACACTCTCTTATGGATAAATTAGTCCAGTCGTACTGGAAAAGATGGCGAAGCGAGTATCTTCATAGTTTACAATCCCGCTTAAAATGGAATAAACCTAATGGAGACATGATAAAGGAAGGCACTGTAGTAGTGATTGTTAATAATAATGCGCCTCCTCTATCCTGGCCTCTAGGAGTTATTGAGAAATTGCATACGTCTAAAGACGGTGCCACGCGAGTCGTTTCTGTACGCACTTCTAATGGGATTCTTGTGCGACCTGTGGTCCGCTTGTGCCCAATTCCTACTCAGTAATATCTTATTCGGTCCATTCCCTCTTTAGTTAGATTTAGTGTAATCTCACTGTATATATTATTATAATTATTATACTCTTTAAAGGTGACCCTTTAAGGCCGCGAGGAATGTTAACGCCATAACTTACTTTGTTTTATATTTCATGCCTAATTAATGGCAACTCTAATAAGTATCTGTGCGACACAAGATTCCTTCCGCTTCCTTTCTCCCTTCCGCGTTCTCTCTCCCTTCCGCAACCCTATAATGCCTGAGCGAGAGCGGAAAGGAAGATTGGCGATGGCGCGTACGCCGCCACCATGAAGAGACCGCCAGTGTTTTGATCGACATCGCCGCTTGTGGGTCAAAAATAAACCCATAGTCGAAAAAGGACTCATATTTCACCGCAAAGAACAAAGATTGTTATTAAACTGTGCAAGTGTGTGCCTGTGTGTTGTGTAAAGTGCAGATTCTCGTCCGTACGTGATATCCTGGAAGCGCCGCCACGTGGCTAAGGAAACTTCTCACCGTGTCTCCGCCATAGCTCACCAAGCAGGTACCATTTTCCTACTTCCCACACCACCAAGCCACCTACTTGTGTCACAGAACCGCCCCTGATACAGTCCACTAAGAAAATTTCGATTTTCACCCTAAGGCTTAGGCCGCCGCAACAGTAATAGAATAGTAGTACTAGTAATCGGCGTGCGTGTATGACCTGATGTATGAACATAAACGAAGCAAAAAGTGTAAGAATGTAAAGAACGTAGCAGGTGACATTCTATAGTTTCTGCCTAACCTCATGGGAAAAAGGCGTGAGTTTATGTATGTATGTAATACTACTATAGATATACAATGCAATACAATCCTTTATTTCAGGCTACTAAGGCCCATTAAAACAATACATAAATAATATAAGAACAATAACTATAAACTAATAAATATTCTATAAACAAAACTAACAAATTCACAATGAAGCAATATAACAAAATTTAATATGAAATCTTCTCTAAAGGTTCGTAAACAAAGGACTGGCAGACATGCTAAAAGAGGAGCCCCTGACGGTCCGGCTTCGGTTCGAGCCGGCCGGCCGAGCCGTCGGCGATGTGGGGCGGTACTACCAGCAGGAGAAAGAAAACCGGTGCGTCGTGTGCGGCGACTCTAACTCTTACATCCGCAAGAACATCGTGCCTAGAGAGTATAGGAAGAACTTCCCAGGTGAGTTTCATTCTTGAGTTCTTCTCTTGTGTATGAGGTATTCGAGAATTTTAGTTTTTTTCGTGGCAAAGTGTTTCTTAGCATTCTTTATTTATTCATCCGTGGTGGCTATTTCAACTTACTCCAATTATACTCAACCAATTTTAAGTTCCAACTTACTCCAAATTATTCCCAACCAATTTTTAGTTTCAACTTACTCCAAATTATTCCTAACCAATTTTTAGTTTCCACTTGCTCCAAATTATACTCACACAATTTTAAGTTTCAACTTACTCCAAATTATTTCCAACCAATTTTTTGTTTCAACTTACTCCAAATTATACTCAACCAATTTTAAGTTTCAACTTACTCCAAATTATTCTCAACCAATTTTTAGTTTCAACTTACTCCAAATTATACTCAACCAATTTTAAGTTTCTACTTACTCCAAATTATTCCCAACCAATTTTTAGTTTCAACTTACTCCTAATTATTCCCAACCAATTTTTAGTTTCAACTTTCTCCAAATTATTCCCAACCAATTTTAAGTTTCATCTTACTCCAAATTATTTCCAACCAATTATATTAATATTTTACTTTAGAACTTTCTAAACTTTAATTTCTTACTTCGTAATGATGAATGTCGTTTATGACCAGATATATGAAAGTAAATGAGGCTTTTTTGCCACATTAACTTGTAAGGATTTCGGCCTACCCCCATGGGAAGAAGGAGAGGATTTATGTATGTATGTATGTATAATTCACGAGAGAATGGAAAAAGAAAGTGCATTTGTGCCTGCGAGCTATAATATCTGCCGCGCCAAAGGCTAGTCTCCGTTAAGATAGGCCGCCATGGCTGAAATACTGTCTGAAGGACTTTATAACTCACGAAATAGAGTTATGTAAAAAAAAAAAACATCTACATTGCATCTTTCATCATCTCAGCCGAAAGACGTCCACTGCTGAACATATGTCTCCCCCAATTTGTGGGGTTTGCCATAATCGCCACGCTTGGCAGACGGGTTGGCGATCGCAGTATGGTGGTAAAATGCATAGAGAACGTTGCTGCCCAATCTCAAGTATATCCCTTAGTCGCCTCTTACGACACCGACGGGAATTAATGGGGAGATGCTATTCTTTACATCGGGCACCACCCAGAACATTGCATCTTTCAGCCCCTCTGAAACTGACTCAAAATGATAACAAATGAACTTTAATCTCTTTGATTATATACCTGTCTAGATGGCACATTGGCCGTACCGAACGGCTCAAATAAAGTCTACTAAATTTGGTAGACTCGCTTCTTACCGACGTCAGTGTCATTTGAATCACTTAGGGGTAAAATGCTCACGAAAAATTATTAATTACGCTGGTTTGTGCTGTCAAACTGTGTCGCATTTATGTGGGAAAGCTATATAATAATATCTACGAATATCAGTTTTCATCGCTAAGTTTTGTTACTTAACCACATTTTTTTAAAGAAAACATTAATTTTTAATTCGATACTTCGTAGGTTACTTTGATTAGCCGGTGTTGCCAGTTTATTACTAGAGAGATTTGGCGAAAATATGGGAAACGTATTACAAATATCATTACAACTTATGATTGTCTGCCGTAACCGAAATTCGATCAGGAGAATAATATATTATTATTTAAAAACTGACGGTATTTATTTGATCTGAAAAAGATAAATTTTGTACATAAAATAAATGAAATCCATGACGTCATGCACTAAATAGTATTATTGTTAGTTCTTTCTAATATTTTGGGTTTTAGAATTCCTACGGATTCCGTGCGAGCAATTTGCTGGAGAGATATTATATTAATTAAATAAAACACTAATCTAAAAACTGATTAATTTAACCTAATTTGTTGAACATTGATCTTATTAAATAATATTTAATAATGGAAGAAAGGTAAGTTAATAATTTGGAGCTGGCATCTCTAAATACGCACACTTTGACAGTTTGATTACAATAAGTACGCGAGCGCTACTCACACATAATCACGAAACTGGGGACAGTTTTTGTGCATCGTTTGTTTGCATTGCTCTATCTAGACAGGTATATAATCAAAGTTTAATCTATTACAGAGCTGATGAAGGAACACTCATCGCACGACGTGGTCCTGCTATGCGCGACGTGTCACCAACAGAGCAACATCAACGACTACGCGGTGCGCGAGCGGCTAGTGAACATGTGTGACGCGCCACTGCCCAGCGAGACGCGCGGCAAGAAGACCTATGAGGACCCAGCTCGCAGGTAACTTCATATGTATTTAGTATTACACACGGCTACAGGTCCAGCTATACATTTCCAGTTTTAGCTTTTTTTTTGTGTGTGGGTATAAAATGACGTCTCCCGCTCTTAAGTGCAGAGGACGAGCGTGTCAGACTATTACTGAATAAAACCCACCCGTGTTCCTTCAGTTACATGCCAGGGCCACGGTAACTCTTTCGAACGAATCTCGCGACCACCTCTTTGAGGCGCGCGTGGAACACTACGCGCCGTCGACACGGGCCAGCCGATCTATTCTGTTTAAATATCACCGTGAGAACTTAGGTGAAGTGACCTAAGAGTGAGCTGTCATTTCATCTGATGCTAGGGATTGACCCTAATGACAGCACACTTTCAGCTCACTTCACCCAAGTTATCACGGTGAGACTTTTACAGAATAGCACTACTGGTCCTTACCGGGCGGCGAGCTACCCATTGCTTGCCGCCCGCAAGCCCGCGCCTACGGTGGTCGGGAAACCGCAATTGAAGTTTTATCTGACCTCGCATTGTATAGGCTTTTCGTACATTGAGATGTCAGCTTATACTGGAAATGTATAGCTTGATGTGTGGCCGTGCGTACCTTTAGAATGCTTTAAGACCACAACTAAACGCTTTGGGTACTGAAAAAACAGGACAACGGTCTCACAATAACGGTAATCCAAATACATAACATTTTTGAAAACCTTTTTTTAATCTCAAATAATTAATTCAATACCCAAATATTTGTGATAGTTAAAAAAAAGTCGTCTAATGGGTTCCGTCAGCAAAATTCTCCATAATGCGATTTTATAAGCTTACATCAGACAAAAAAAAAGTTTGACTTAAAAAAAAACAATAAAAAATTATCAAATTACTCATTATTCGTTTCCTACAAAGTTTCTTTACAACGAAAATTCTCTTTCATCAGGAAAATCCGGTCTTGTGGGCGAGCCCTCATGTATTTGTCTCACAAACTCCCCGACTCGAGACGGAAGGAGTTAGAAGAAATGTTACTGCAAAACTACCCCGACCACGATGAGCTGACCGAGGACTTGTTGAAGGAAGCTTGTGATATTCAAGTGGTGTAAGTATTCAGATTATTGAAAAATTAACAAATCATCTTTGCAGTTTTTTTTTTGTATATTCATCGTATTTCTAGCTGTCAAGACATTTTTTTCTTTTTAGAAGTTTTTTATCTATTTGGCATTTGGAGATTTGCTCCATACTTCTTCTAGCCTATTCAGTTTATCATAATTCACCCATCTTGATCCATTTGATTTAAAGAAAAGAAAAAAAAAAATGGAATTTCATTGCTACCGGTATATAGAATTTCATCCATGTATTGAAAATGAATAAGGTAAAAGATCCGTGAAAAAACCGCCAAAAAAGTAACGGATACGTCTTCTCCCTCGGATATCCGCGAATACGGATATGCAGCGCATCACTAATTTCTAAATAGTTTTTTTTAACCTCCTGAGACTATTATTCGGGCCGACTGAAGAGTGACCCAAAGTACTAATAGTATCACAAACTAGACTATACCGGATAGACCCATAGACAAAAATTACGATATTTTCTTTACTGTTGGGTATTTCTTCTGTATGTTTTAAGGGTGTGTTCGAAACTATTATCTTAGTTCGAATAATTTGTCCTAATACTAGTGCGTACTATAACATAATTCAGTAAAAAATAAATAAAGCCTGGGCCTATCGAACATAGTGATTTTGTTCTAAAAAAATCACGCGGGGTCTCAGGAGGTTAATAGGTATTTGACTTGGCATCTAAAATCATCTGAATTCTTAGTAGAATTTTAACAAAAATATATTTATATTTTCCAGATTTGAGAATGCAGATTACGCATCTCACGGTGAGAAAGTAGTGAACTATTATCTACAGAACGGCGGACTGCTTCTCCTCGAAGAGCTGTGGCGCAACCATTTTCTGACTACTATGAAGCCTCGATTCATGCCTGCTCTATGGTCTACCAAACATAATGAGGAGAGGTAAGAACTTTTGTCTATGTTTTTTTTTTGTAGTATGATGTCATTAGGAGGGATGAAATGTTGATGGACGGAAAGAAGGATAGATTGTGTTGAGGGATCAATGAATAAAAGAAGATGGGACACATTTTATCGACCCCTCGTATCATAAGACAAGGGCAGATTAAAGAAGAATCTGATGACCCATGGGGCAGAAAGAAACTACGGAACGCCACCTGCTACGATCCTTGTCTTGATCCTTCGCCTCGATTAGGTTCATAATTGGTCATTCACACACGCCGGTTGGGAGTACTACCTTTCGAAGAACATCACCAATAAGGTTACTATATATCTGCCTTAGGCGACCCCTCCCGGCGTTGCCACTCAAATCTGCTTTGTAAATACCTTAAGAGCCATTTTACATTTTTGCGCGAATATCTAAGATTTTATTCGCCTTATTTACCTCTCATCTCATCATTATAAGTACTCTGGCATTGACGAATACATGTAAAAAATAGATCAATCTTTTGTTTTGTCACTTTTAGTAGAACATTTACAAAAACTTATTTGTTTACTTTGTAGTAATTAATCTCCCACAACTAGTTTTCTTAAAAATCAGCGCACGGTCAATATCAGACTCCTATTTCTATCATTAATATATAGAAATTTGAGTAAAAAAAATACACAAAACAACAGACATATAATCTAGTTGTTACATTTAGTACAAGAATATTGA
This sequence comes from Aporophyla lueneburgensis, assembly GCA_932294355.1. Taxonomy (NCBI): domain Eukaryota; kingdom Metazoa; phylum Arthropoda; class Insecta; order Lepidoptera; family Noctuidae; genus Aporophyla; species Aporophyla lueneburgensis. The sequence goes on along the minus strand of OW028737.1, from coordinate 28,878,474 downwards.
TTTTTAATAACATTAATTAGTAAAAAAATTAAGTCTTATGGCAATTTTTACGATTTATTCGCAAGTTTATCGCGTGTTTTTGGTTTGAATAAAGCATTATTACATAAAAAAATTCATGTCAATATAAAGTATGCTCTATAATAAATCGAATTCTCAAGTTTTATTTAAATCTGTTTATTTAATTAGACATAATATCGTTTTTGAAATCACTCTAAATTATAATAAATTACGATGCACAAGCGGGCAGCGTTTAGTACGGCGCAAGCGCCCAACGGGAAAGGACCTGTGCCAATTTTTCCCGCGTCTCAGTTTACGGGTACTCGTATCGTGAAGGCAAAAATATACTACGACTACAACATTTTGCTACTCTTCGCATTTTTTTTTTTTTGTATAAGAGTTTCGTTAATTATCAAGTAAACCATTATTTTAATAGATTGTAGAAAAATTTTGACTAAAATAATTTATTTTAACTAAATCTGACTATTTTTAATCGCGATTAAAAAGGTGTGGAGTAAAACTAGTGGTCATGAACAAAAATACACACCAACGGCAACGCCTCGCCTCACGTGCAAAAACAGTACTGTATTTTTTTTTTCTTTTGCTTATATCTCGAAAATGGCGTGTCCTATCGCAAAAATAATGAAATTTTCGACCCCCTTTATAAAACCCCACCCATATAAATCTCAACACGTGGGTAATATTTTTTTTTATTTTTCAAACAAAAATGAAAAATTCCATATAAAACACGTCCAGGATGCCCCCTTGCGCGTGCCTTCGTATCTCAGCAAGTTCATTGCGTTATGCGTAGCGCACAAGTACTAAGTTGCGAAGCCAAAAGAAAAAAACCGGCCAAGTGCGAGTCGGACTCGCGCACCGAGGTTTCCGTACAAACCTGTATGTGGGGAGATTCGTCTCAACTGCCCCAGCGCCACCGCAAGGGGCCCGCTCGAGTGCTAAACACAACATTTTGACTGCGTTGTTTCGGCATCAAAACATAAATAAAAAAATATCAACCATATACATTCTGAAGCGTCTTTACCTCAGCTTTCGAATGGTATTATTTATTTTCATGATTTTTCTTTACATAACCTCGAAAAATGTAAATTAAAATTGAAAACGTGTTTTCGGCATGATCTTCAATTTTCTAATTTTTTTGGACCACACAGATCGAAAGATCAGGTGTTTTTACTTCGATGTAGATTATAAAAAAATAGGTGTTTTTCGTTTTTTGCGAATAATTAAATGCGAAGCGAAACGATATTCACACGCCGCGCGCGGCAGCCAGGAGTACCGACGACGCCGCCGCACGCGTCGGCTGTCGGTCTTTCTGTCTTCTGCAAAACGAATGGTCAAATTGTAAACAATGTGCATAACCCAACTTTGTGTTTGTACTTGTCAGATAAAATTCGCTCGATGATATCATTAGTTACCATTACTGTCTGAACTGTTCATGCCACAAAGCGAACTTTTGACTTTAAAATTCAGATATACAATACAGACAGACTTATTATTAATTAAGTTGTTTCTTCAAGTCCTGCAGGTAATAATTAAGGTTTTTTTGTGTGGTCATTACAGTGAGCTAAAACATTAATTCGTTTAAATCACGATGCTGTAACCCTTTGATAAAAGATAATCACTTTGTAAACAAAGGTCTTGTCAAATGTCCACAATTCCTGCAAGACGCTTTTTCGATAATACCGAAAGAAAGATGCGATGATTTGTATCCAATGTAAAATTCAATCACTTACGATTACGAAAGAACGCGACAAACGTAACGAAAAATCTTTCGATCAAGTCACAATCTTACTAAAAAACTAATTTTATTTACAGCCCGTCAAATTTTCTAATTATTTTTGTTATTCAGGAAGTCAGAAAGACCGACAGCCGACGCGTGTGGCAGCGTCGGTACTCCCGGCTGGCGCGCGCGGCGTGCGAATATCGTTTTGCTTCGCGTAAAGAAAAATCATGAAAATAAATAATACCATTCGAAAGCTGAGGTAAAGACGCTTCAGAATGTATATGGTTGATATTTTTTTATTTATGTTTTGATGCCGAAACAACGCAGTCAAAATGTTGTGTTTAGCACTCGAGCGGGCCGCTTGCGGTGGCGCTGGGGCAGTTGAGACGAATCTCCCCATGTATTCTCGGTTTATGCATAAGGTTTATGTTTATGAAATTAAATGTTTTTTTTTTTAATTTTTATATTTGAGTTGATTGAATGAAAGGTAAATTGCGGTTTACGATTTATGACGTATTAAAAAAAACTACTTACTAGATCTCGTTCAAACCAATTTTTGGTGGAAGTTACATGGTAATGTACATCATATATTTTTTTTAGTTTTATCATTCTCTTATTTTAGAAGTTACGGGGGGGAGGGCACACATTTCACCACTTTGGAAGTGTTTCTCGCGCAAACTATTCAGTTTAGAAAAAAATAGATTAGAAACCTGAATACTTTTTTTGAAGACCTATTCATAGATACCCCACACATATGGGTTTGATGTTTTTTTTTTTTTTGAGTTTCAGTTCTAAGTATGGCGAACCCAAAAATTTATTGTTTTTTTTTTCTATTTTAGTGTAAAAATCTTAATGCAGTTCACAGAATACATCTTCTTACCAAGTATCAACAGCATGCTCTTATAGTTTCGGAGAAAAGTGGCTGTGACATACGGACAGACAGACAGACAGACAGACATGACGAATCTATAAGGGTTCCGTTTTTGCCATTTGGCAACGGAACCCTAAAAATACCACGTTGAGTCGCGATTGTCAAATTTGATTTTAGTCGTGTCAAAATAATTTTTAAAAGATATTATTTCTTGCAGAATAGCGTAACAATTCTCATAGCTAAAAGTATGCAATTTTAGAGATAGTTTTGTTCGTTTAGTTAGGTGTACAACAGAATCGGCACCAATATGTAATTGTTTTAATTTTTAATTTTTATTGTATACTTTACATAACATATAGTTGTATTTTTTTTTATTAGTCTAGAAATCTTTATTAGATTGGATAAATAAAAATAAGTATTTTCATAAATATCTAAATACCGCATTATAATTCTAACGGATCAAGATTGTTTAGACCGGCTCGACACTCGCGTTACACTGTTTGTATTGTGCATGTGTGGATAGCTACGCACACATACATAAGATTGCCGTCTTTTACCTAAACTCGAGCGTTCAAAGAACAGTGGCGAACTCCCGAACAATTTTTTGTTGACATTTTTTTTTAGCGTCTACATATGAAAAATATGTAAAAGTATAGAGATTGAATTGCTGAACAGTTTTGTCTTCAGTTATACTTTTATAGGAAGTCAGGAATTTAAGATATTTCAGGTTGAAGTTTTAGAGGTTATGTCTCATCAACAACAGACTTATCGAAAAAGATATATTGAAATACCTACTTATTGCTCAAAATATCATTGATAGAAATGCATTTTAATTATAAAATAAACTACGGACTACGTATTCAGAATATTAAGTCCAACCGACGTGCGTAGGTCTGCCACATGGTCCACGTAAGTAAGTAGGCAGGTACTTACCTACTTAATTATATATATACAGAAGAATATTTATTTAATAATCTTAGTCAACTACCTTTAGAGCAGTTAGTTATAGATATACATAGTATGATTCATTACATGGTAAGGGTAGGTCATTTTTAGGTATAGAAAAAAAAAACAACTTCTTTTTTAATATTTATTGCTCATCTTCTCTAACTACAATGTCATCAAGAAAACCTGCGGGTGCTGTGATATATGGTTGATGTCTGGCCCATCCTAGATATCATACTTCAGTCATTGTATGAGCGCAACATCCAACTCTCGAGTTAAGGTGACGTAGCGAGATAAACGTGCTTTTTCTTTTTAGCGTAGCTTTCTTACCGTATGGCATCCGTACTTAATCTTTTAGTGTATGTTTTTTGACTATATGATCTAGTATCCTGTAAAAGGAAAACACGATACGATGAAATTTTCTCGATACAAAAAAATCGCAAAGTTCAATCTATGATTATGATTTTTTTAGCCTCAAAGCGCGATGCGTATGAATTATTAAACATAGTTTACTTTAAAACATTGGTTATAATTGTATCTAAGTTTTTGTAAAACAGTTTTCGTTTTAATAATACTTTTCATTCATAAAAAACGGCGATTCGTTTTGGCACATACGTTATTTTATTCCAAGAGCACACACATTATCGCCATCTCTTCTTTTGCCTATCATAAGTAGTGTCATCACTCTCGTTCGTTCATAAATCAGTCGCCCAGTAGGGCTCATCGACGTCGAACCTATGTCACTTTTTTACAAATCGGTGCGATCAAAATTACGTTTTTGAAATATTTGTGTTCACAGAAAAAGGTAGTAGTTAAGCATTTTGCTGTAATCATTTAATATAATAAGTGTTGGCTTTCCAAATAACTTTGTATTTCGACTGTGTATTTGTCTTTTTTTGTGACTGTGAACAATATAAAATTCTTTTTCTATTACCATTTAGAGACGACATAAATTATGTATGAAAATGGAAAGAACCATAAACCAAAACTGAACAGTACCTTCAAGGTTAGGAGTGCCTGCACAGGGCAATTAATTTATTCATTTTGCAAGAATGAAATACCAATAAGATGATCATAACAGTGAATCGAATTCACCACCTTCACTAAAGCATTACAGCAACAATCTTTTCTCCTTTTGTAAAGTAATATTGAGTAAACACATTTTCTAGAGAAGAACGTCTGTTTTATCCCAAAAACTTATAATAATCATTCATTTAGAAATAAAATAAAATATTTAATTTGTTTTTAGGTTTGAAGTATGTCAACAATATATCTATATGTCAAGTACTGTCACTTCAAATGCAAGAGCACAACGAATGAATGGAGTAGCATTAGAATTGTAAAAAAGGTGAGGTTTTACTTGACAGCAGCCCAAAGAAGGGTAATGATTTAAACAGTCTGTGTCAAACGCCGAATTAGTTTAAAAAAATATCATTGGCATGTAAAAGTGTTTGTACAAACCTACTTACAGAAATAAAATCATTTATCATTTATAGCAGATGTGAAGTTTTATTGAAAATATAAATTTTAATTTCATGTATCAATCAATCAATCAAATCAGTTTATTTCGGGCTACAAAGACCCAAATCATAATACCATACAGAGTATCATACATACAAAAAAACCACGTAAACATAAATATTGTACACGAAGTGACGGCGACGTGTTGCGCTGCGTAGTATCGCGTAGCCTTCCGCGGAATCGCCGATACACGACACCCTTCGGCCAAAACTCTTCCTTGAGGAAGGTCTCGATTTGATGAGTTGGAACTTGGACCACGAATGACTTGAAGTTCGTGTTGTGGCACGGTTCAAACTTCTCGACCCTCAAGGTCCAGTTGGACTTAACACGTACAAACTCCACGATCTCCTCAACCTTCGTGGTGTAATGTAGACGGGACACATAGACCTGCGTCGTTAGTGTAGCTGGACGCAGCAGCATATTGAGTCCTGCTAGCGTGGTCCCACACTGGTTCCGACTACGAAGCTTCTTCCTGTTCTTCCTCTCTACCTTCACGAAGCCATTCTTGTCAGGCACGTGCCCTGAAGCCGGGCCTAGCTGTTTCGAACCCTATATGTACCGTGTTTGATACCTAATCATTAGCAGCCTATAACGTTCCCACTGCTGGGACACAGGCCTCCTCTCGGTGAGAGAGAGTGGGACATAATCCACCACGAGGGCCCAGTGCGGGTTGGTAGATGTCACATGTCTTCGATTTTTTGGTTCTAAGACATGCCGGTTTACTCACGATGTTTTCCTTCACAGTTTTGAGAGCAGTGGTATTGAAATGATTTACACAGAGTAAAGCGCCTGCTCGGGTTCGAACTTGTAAGTAGTAGCCGTTGCCACTGAGCCACCACTGCTTCTCGATATCTAATTGATATCTAATCAAAGGTCTACAAGAGTGCTTTCTGAAAACATATTGGCTATTTATAATTTTTCATTCCTACAAGATTTTATGGATGATCAAAACAATGGTGTTTTACTCTGTTTTGAATAACACTAAACGTACTTCTATAATCTTATGAAGACTGTTTAGCAAATTATTTGTGTACTCCATCTCTGAATTACCCCTAACCCCAAAATAACTGTAATGAAAAATAAAATTAATAAAAGAACAAATATACATACGAGTTAATAGGCTGATAAACACATTGCCCTCTGCACTCGGGTAAAACACCCAAATAAAAAGGTATAATCGGTTTTGGTTTTCGAAACGCAGTCACACGTAATTACTAAAATATGTATGTATATTTGTATAAGTCAAGTAATTTAGACATTTATCATACACATTGCCATACGAAATTGACCTTGAAGGAAATATAAATGACTTGTAAAATAAGGTGAAAAAAATACTCATAACTAGTATTACGTAATGGACGAAGTCTATGTAAAATATTGTAATTGTCATTTACCAAATAAATGTATAGTAATCGGTGAAACGAAATTGAAGTTTATTAATCTCTTAAACACCATCATATATTTTATTTATAGACCTCTAGAAGATTAATTCGTTATTTTTAATTTCATGTTGTAAATCTATATATTATTACGTGAAGCGAAAATTTTGGAACCCTTTTTACGAAAATTGGGTGGACGGAGGAGTATGAAATTTCGCACACATATAGTTTATACAGAGAAGAAGTGACGAATGCTAATTTTTTTTTAATTATGCGTAAAAATACATTATTTTCATTATTTTCAATATTAATACCATATTATTTTTTATATTCTTTTATTTCATTGTACAAACATATAAATTATATTTTTAAATATTAAAATAACAAAAATTATAAAAACATTTAAAAATATAAAAATAGTAGTCCAAGCTACCGGCGGTCAGGGCTCCAGAGAGAGGAACCTCCTGACAATACGAGCCGTATCCAGAAGTACCGCTTTCTGAATCAAGCCCTTGATCCAGCTGCCTAACGAGAGCCTCCTTAGATGTTGGTCGAGGCTCTTGGCTATCAAGCCGTTGACTATCGGCACAATGATCGCTGAATCCACATCCCACATGTCGACAACCTCGCGAGCTAAGTCAAGATACTTGATCTGTTTATCTTTCTCAGCTTTCACGAGGTTCTCGTCATGTGGGACCGTTATGTTAACAATCATTGTGCGCCGCTCTATTCGATCCACCACCACTATATCAGGCTTATTTGCAACAATAGTCCTGTCAGTGATGATGGATCGATCCCAGTACAATGTGATATTTCCATATTCGAGAACTGGGTCATATCAGGCACATACCTGTAGTACGGCACCTCTGATTCCACAAGACTGTATTTCAGAGCAAGTTGCTGGTGGATAATCCTAGCTACTAGGTTGTGCCTATGCAAGTATTCTTCGTTAGCTAGTCGAGAACACCCAGAAATTATGTGTCTAATTGATTCTCCTGCACGATGGTATACCCGACAGATGTCAACCGTGCCATCTTTCACAATAAATCTCCGGTAGTTGTTCGTCATCATAACTTCGTCCATAATTGCACAGACAAAACCTTCGGTTTCCCCAAAGAGGTGACTGAAACGCAGCCAGGCTACGGACGCTAGTAGATCTACATCGGATCCATGTAAGGCCCGGAAATAGCGTCCGTGGAGCTCCTTACTCTGCCATACCTTCATGCGGTCATTAGTGTCGAGTATTACAGGTTTACGCCAGTTCTCGTTAGCCATGGAGAGCGAGGTGATGCCCTTGTCAACCGCGACCACATCTCGATGCATCCCCACTTCGGTTTCTAGGAAATATTCCCTGAGGCTGCATATCTCGCGATTGTGGAGAGTCTTAGCGTTTAAAAAACCTCGACATCCACACTTTCGCGGGATATACAGTCTCATTACCGATGACCGTGGGTGATGCATTCGATATGCAGTCAACAGCGTACGGACCCTCCTGTCCAGGGCGTTGAGTTCGGTTTGAATCCATTTGAGTATGTCGACAGAGTACATCAAAACCGGCATGACCTGATAGATTATTCTGTAATACTTACCTGTCATAATGTAATAATTAATACCTAAACTGAAATAAAAGTGTACCTATCTTGTGATTGTAAAGGTTTTTTTTTTGCATTTAGTCATTTCCTCGCTGAGGTGGAATGAAAAGTTACGTGTTGCACTCGAGTGCAAAGATTTTTCACCTCGTGCTCTTTTGATTCCCTCGCTAACGCTCAGGATTCTAATTTTGGCCGGCATGGCATGAAGGCGCGCACCTTGTTTCCACTTGATAGAAGACTATTAAAAACTTTCTTCAGGTGGCCAAAGAAGCGCTCCTTCAACGATTGCTTCATGTCAGTAACATTGATGCCCAATGCTTCCGACATACCCAAATACTTATAGGTTTTGGCTGCGGAGAGGGCTCGGAGGTTTATGGAATCCGAGAGTTGGATTCCCACGGATTCCACAATCTCCCCTCGCTTTACATGCATGACCGCACATTTGTCCACACCAAATTCCATTCTGATGGCGCTACTGAAGGTTTCAACTACTTTCAGTAGCTCCATCAGTTGAAAATTGTTGGGGGCAAAGAGTTTTAAAATCATCCATGTAAAGGAGGTGGGATATAACCTGACCACCTCTCCTCATCCGATAGCCTATGCGTGAATCCTCCAGCAGTGTGCTTAGAGGATTCAGGGCTAAGCAGAACCAAAGCGGACTCAAACTATCACCCTGAAATATGCCTCGCTCGATCCTTATCGGTTCGCTGTTCCCTTGGATATTTCAACATCCTGGATAGCGAAGGACCGTCCTCCACTGCCTCATACATGAAATCAGGAAGGTGCGAAGAGATGCATCGACTTTATACAACTCCAGCACCCTCATGAGCCATGTATGTGGCACCGAGTCATAGGCCTTCTTATAGTCTATCCAACATGTCGACAGATCCTTTCGGGAACGAGGAACTTGTTGGCTTATGGTCATATCAATGAGGAGCAGCTCCTTAGTAATCTTATATACTTATTATTATTACCTCCTTTATATTTATTATTATATATTTTTTTTCACTTAATAATGTATTTCTATTCAAATGAAGTACGGTCGAATTTCGACCAATGGGTGATGACTAGTAATATAAATACTTAAATTTTTTATTATATATTTTTAATTATTTTGAGTTAAACAATCTCGTATTACCCAACATCGGTACATAAATATTAGCTAGCTTTTTCCCGCGACTTCGTCTGCGTAAATCTTACGTTACGCGGACGCAGGTGAAGTCTCGGAATTAATAGGGTTAATGGGTGACGAATAAGGTTTAGTCGTGAAAGAGTGACAGACAGACAGAGTTAGTTTCGCATTTATAATATTACGTATAGATAAAGAAGATAATTTATTGCTGTAAGATAGTTTTATTGCTTATAATTAAATATTTGTATTATTTGTCTACTCCATAGCACGCTATGTGCAAAAATTTCATAGACCGACTAAATTTATGCTACTTTCACGTACTTTTTTCTAAGATGTTTCCATCTCTACCTTGCTATTGTAGTTTGACAGATGTGCAACAGTGACAGGAATAGTGCTTACAGCAAGGCTATACTAAATTAGTAACGGTTTTTTATTTCGAGACATTTTCTGTCATTAGTTCAACTTTTGGCCGCTGGTTTTCCTATTCGCTATAAACGGTTCAGATATAAGTTTGTGGCGGCCGGCCACTTTAGGTTGATCCGTCATAAACCACGCCCATCCTACTATCATTCACTTTGAAGGTGGGCCCTTAAGTGCCATTGCCGGGTATCGGCGCATTTTATTGACACATAATATGTTGCAGTTGACACATGATGCGTGTAGGCCTTTTTTTTTTTTTTTTTTTTTTTTCATGATGGGAAATCATCAAATGACTTCTCCCGCTCTGGGCGGAGCGGGAGGGCGTGTCAGACTTTTACTGACTAAAACCCACCCGTGTTCCATCAGTTGCCCATGTGCCAGGGTCACGGTATCTCTTTCGAACAATCACGCGACCCCGGCAGGCATCGGTCCTAGTAGACCCCTAGGCCTTACACGGCTACTCATCGTGATAAACAAATCGATGCACACACAACAAAATCCAAGGTATCAGGCAGAATCGGAATCCAGAGTCACAGAAAAATGTCGTCGTATAGGCAAACAATCAGAATCCTTAGGCAAGCACTAGTCACACAGGGAACCGTAAATCTCAGAGTCCATAAGCAGAACCAGTCGATGAAGTAGAAAATCACGGAAAATCGGCGGAAAACAAAATAACGAGACGCACGCGAAGACAACGACAAGTTATCAGTGCCAGCCGATTGACAATTGAAATGTCATGTTTTTTTTGCCATGTTGCCATACTCGAATTGTACTACGATGTCATATGTACGTATTAAAAAAATATGACCGCTATAATCTTTAGCACAAGCAATCATTTTTATTTTAACATTTGTATCCTGATACAGAAATATATTTCCTAAGTATATTAATGAAAACGTAAAGCCACAGCGTATGTAACTTGACTAAGATTTATATTACATGGCAACATTAAAAGTATTAGCCAAAAGTCATGAAGTCAAGCAAGAAAGAAAAAAAAACTAAGCCATGATTATTTCTTAGTTTCTTAGCATCAATAATAATAATCTAGTCAAATAAGCTCTTTATTATGATGATTTTTTTTTCAGACTTTGATAGTACTTATGTTTGATTTGATGAAACTTAGTAAATTATTTAGTCGGTATCTAATAGGGTGACATACGTAGACGCTTAATAATTTCATCAACAATTCTCTAGCCGGTATCCTTTTGTGAGAGGGCTCTTAATTATAAGCAATTGGGTATTAATTTATAAGTGATAGTAGAAATAAATTATCATTAACTGATATTTTTTGTTTTAGGTTAAAAGCGAAATTGAAGAAAGGCACTATCACCCAAGAGGACTTAAAATCCGTTGGATTAACATATTTGTCTGTTAAATAATACTTTTAAGTAGAAGAGGAAGAGTGAGTCAAAAACAAATGTTTATTTATTTAAATTGCCATTATCATCATCATCATCATTTCAGCCGTAAGACGTCCACTGCAGGACTTAGGCCTCCCCCAATTTGGGGGGCTTTGCCATAATCGCCACGCTTGGCAGGCGGGTTGGCGATCGCAGTAGTGTGGTAAAATGCATAGAGAACGCTGCTGCCCATTCTCTAGTAAATGGCCATTATAACACAATATAATCAGTAATAATTTAATCATATGATACCTAGTGGCTTTATAAAAAGTAGTGATGTGACGGATATCCGTATCCGCGAATATCCGACGGAGAAGAAAGATCCGTATCCGATAATTTTTTGGCGGATCTTTTACCATTTTAATTTTCATTAAGGTAACAATTAAATTCCATCCAGGTTATTTTTATTTCTTAAAATCAAATATTTAGTGACTAAACTATAAATAAAATAAAAGTAGTATAAAAGTTCCTGTATCGTTTATCGACACCGATTGAGTAAGAAAGTTAAGATACGTATCCGTATCCGCAATGTTGACACCAAATATCCGTATTCGGATCCGTTTGTATATCCGCGGATATACAATTTTAACGATCCGGCACATTGCTAATAAAAATAATTCAATTTGCTTGGAGCAAGGCTCAATTTAAAGACTTTACTTAAGGCCATTTTCTATTTTTATAATGTTGTATGTAGTGTTGCCTTGCGAACATTTAATCGGTGAAATAATAATCATTTTTTCGATTTTATTCGAATAGGTGTAATGCCAGAAAATGATAATGAAAGATATTTTTATATTGATAATTAACATATCATCATTAATAGTTCATTCATTATCGATTCATATTGTTCAGACGCCAGCACACAAAGCTACTACAATCTACCAAAGGAGATGTTTCATTTTCGGCCATCAGATGTATATTTATCGAAAAAGAGGAAAAAATACCACAAATTGGGGAAAAATATTCTCTGGTGAATTTGAGCCTGATTTGTTGTGTACAAAAAATAATAGTTTATCAATTATTGCCATGTTTTATTTAACATGGCGTCTCGTTTGCTTGCAGACTTCATTCGTTCTGAAATGATGTGGCATCAAATCAATGATAAGTAGAAAATAATTAAAAAATGGGTGTGTTCTTGTAGTGTTAAAAATAAATTACTATTATTCTCTTATAAATATTTTTGAGTAAACATAATTAAGTGTGACCATTTAATCGTTACAAAAATCTTTAGTCTCCATTTTTGAAGTGTGTTTCTAAACGAATTCAAAATAACCGCTTGCTAACTCTTAGGACAAACGTCAAACATTTTTAATTTTTATTTTGTACATAAAAACCATTTGATATTATGAAAAAAAAATACTTTATTCTATTCAGGAGTAAGTTTCCTAGCTTCGCTAAACGGTACACGTTATGGCCGGAGCCCCATATAAAAATGAAACATCTCCTTTCTTTAATCGACTTTATCGCTAAAGTATTAGGTTCAAGATTGATTGGGAAAATTTGATAGTTTCGGATAGCTTGATGTGCTGGCGTCTGTACATTCATATATTACTCACTGAAATTCGACCGTAGATTTTTTATAAACTATATATTTATTGAAAATATGCGGCATTGTACAGCTGTAATATTTTAAACTATTCATTACGTATTTACCTACGATTTATACTGAAAGGATTTGTAATTAGTGCTTAGTTAATCGTTCCCACCGGTCAAAGGGACAATGATCTCGATTTATAATTATGTGACTAATATAAAAGACATTTTTGTCGTTTTAAATTCAAATAAAAATGGTAAATGTAACAAGGAAACTTACATTACTAAATAAATGGTAAAGTAGAAATATTTTATGTTTGTTTTATTTCTTATGCAGTTATATCCCTTTGTTTATTTCTACCTTATATCGTTGAAATCGTGTGCGAACAAGGGCCATCAATACCCAATGTTGAGTATTTGATCAGAGGCTCATTCGTCATTGCTCATTACCCAGAACGAGAGCCTAGAGCGTTTTTTCAGCAAGTAAATTCAGCAGGAAAACTTGATAGATGGAGAGTGAGAATAGAGATCGAGATCTTGTGAGTATCGTGTGTTGAAAAATCTAAGCTCCTTTACCATTACTATTCCATTGGTGTGACTGATACTGGTTTGGCCACCATCGGGATTTTAATATTGATGGCACAAAAAAAATGTTTAAATTAGTCTCCAAATATCAGAGCAAGTCGGTCACAGGCTCAATAGTTATTTCGGAGAGAATTTAGCCTAGCTTGGCCACATTTGTATCTCAAAAACTATTTTTTCCCAAATTTAGTCGTTAATGAGTCGAACTTAGTCGCCAAGTCACAAATTTAGTCGGTGTGTAATTAAAAAGATATTAAATAATTCAATTTCTCCATAAATTGGTACAACCAAGAACAAAGCAAAGTAGTTTCTAGATAGTATCTATGATGGCATATGGTGAATTCTTTATTTTGAAATCTACATAAACAAATAAATAAAATTGAAATGTCTGTTTCTAATTAAAATTAATAGCTTTTCACTAAATCACATGAAATATACCCCTTGTTTGTGTGATCTGAGATATATACGGTACTTACTACAAAAAATCTTTATTTTTTCATTTGTCTGTCTGTCTATTTGTTCCGGCTAATCTCGGAAACGGCTGAACCGATTTTTACGGGACTTTCACTGGCAGATAGCTGATGTTGTAAGAAGTAACACAGGCTTTTGTCTTAGTAGGTTCATTACCGACAACGACGCGGCGAAGGCGCGAGCTCAGCTAGTACCTCAATATGAAGTTATTCTATAATTTGAACCCAGCGAAGCAAGCTGTATTTATTACCTATAATTTAGTCGCTGGTACCTACATAGATCGCTCGGTTTCATTTACGGTAAGTAAGAAAGAGATAGATGCGCGCGTACCTATACAGACAAGCTAGTTAGAGCGAGTTGCCCTTAGGTAATAGGTAATAGGTAGAACGGGCTGGTGTCCGCAACTCCACGTCTGAGCGCGTATTTTTCGTACGGGTGGGAAATCGGTTATTCGATCCACCCCAGCTCCTCGAGAAAGGCCAGCAACGCCTTGATGTTGCTGACTATCTCACGTAGGGTACCTGGGTTACCGAAGTACTTGGCCCTGTATGTGGCGATCGCCGGGCAGTTTAGAAGCACGTGCGCTGCTGTCTCGTCGTCCTCAATGCAGGCCCTGCACAGCGGACTGTCTGTAACTCCTATGACCAATAGATGTTTATTAAACGACCCATGGCCAGTTATTGCTGCCGTAACCATATGCAGCTGTCGTTTGTCTAACCGGAGGACTTGTTTAGTGAGGCGGGCATCGATGGTAGGAAGTGCTTCCTTGGCCTGCCTGCACTCACTTTGGTCCACCCATAGCTTACAGTGTAGATCCCTGGTACGTTTTCTTACCAGAGAGCGTAGGAACCCAAAGGGGAGTGGCGCGATGGGTTCTGGTCCCACCGGTGTCATGCTCGACCCCCTTCTGGCCAGTTCATCGGCGGCATCGTTACCTAGCGAACCGCTGTGTCCTTTTATCCATTGAATAGTTATATTATTGAGGCTACCCACCTGGTTGAGGCGCTGGTGGCACTCGTATATTAGCCCAGAGTCAATCGAGTGACTGTCCAGCGCTTGCAGAACAGCCATACTGTCTGAGAGTATGCGGATCGAGTGGTCTTTAACTGCCCTGGCCATGATGGCTGAGGCGGCAAGAGTGATCCCAATGCATTCCGCCTGGAACACTGTATTGTGGACTCCTAATGGTGTGGCTATATGTATGTTGAAGTCCTGCGAGAAGACTCCAGCACCTGTGCCACTGTCTGTTTTTGATCCGTCCGTGAAGATGCGCAGCTCATTGGGGCGCAGACCCTCACACCGGCGATCTTCGTGAAGCTGGATTCTGTATTTTTTATCAAAAATGAAAAAAAAATTAATATATAAAAAAAAAAAACAAAAATGAAAAAATGCGAGTTGCCCTTGTCGTTTAACTCTTTTACTAACGGTACGATAATTTTAAATGTAATGCGTCTTAGGTAAATCATGCAGTCTTATTTCAGCAACAGAAGTTTTATTTTTCTAACGTAAATTAGAGCCTAACGTTATAATTTGGTAAAACAATTGCGTGCGACTGTACCTACATTTTGACACCAAATAGACCAAGAGCAAAGTTTTATGTTCCCAAAGAAGTTTAATCCATCGGAACCTAGTATATAAAACATTAAAAAAATGAGTTTGAGAATTTATCTCTCTGACATTTCTAAGGACTATAGACTGATAAAACTAGAAGTACCTAGGTAAGCAATTTTTCATAAATTCTTCGTTCTAGCTCTTGGACTCTTAAAAATTGAACTCATTATGTATTCTAAACAAAGACCCGACTAAATCTGTGACTAGGTGACTGTGACTAATTAGCGACAAAATTTAGGAGAAAACAGATCTCCGGTAGGTGCCCAAGTTTTTGAGATATAAATGTGGCCAAGCTGGAGTAAGCTCTCTTCAGATCGGCCACCAATAAACCCTTATGACTTTTGAACCAGTGACCGACTAATTCTGATATTTAGCAACAGATTGTTTGTGTTGTCAAAATTAAAATCCCTGAGAAACTGGCTTGGCCACCAAGCCAGTGTCAGTCACACGCCATCATTAGCTAATGTGGACTATTTCATCAGAAGGTCATAACGCTAATTTGAATTTTCATGTTCAGCATGATTTAATAGTTGGGTACGAGTCTTGTTTGCTGAAAAATTAGGCTCCACACTATCATTACTATTCCATTGCAAAAATATCCGATTATGGTTTTTGTCATTCATTCAATCAATGTTGCCAACACAGTGATACAAACTGTCAAAAACTTGTTTCTTGTAGATCTACGAATGACTGTGCATCTGCTGTTTATTTGTAGATTCAAGTTGTTTTAAAATAATTTATTAATGGAACTGTAACAAAGCACAAATGTCACAGTGTGACAGGTAACAGCGTCATTCATCACTAGACGTCATCATTTGACGTTGAAAGTGACACTGACGGACAAACTTTTTGGTGTAATCTTATCATCGGAGCGTTATCGGAGCCATGGCGCAATAATATTATGAATTTGAAGTAAATAGTGTAAATACCAATCATTGTAATACAAATCATATGTAACGTCACAGATATATATATATAATAAACAAAACATTCCTTATGGTTTCAGTCATTTAGAAACATTGTGAAGGTTGTGTGTAGATAAAACAGAGAATTTTCAAAAAGGTTCAATGCAAGCTCCAGCAGCATATGATTTGTGCGCAGCTTCCGCTGCTTTGGCTGTGGGATGTACTGTTTCATACGTAATTTATAAACTGACGCGAGGACGCCCAAATGAAGAGGTTTTATTTGATTACTTGACTATAAACACTGTTACCACTGAAGAATCTTGTGACCAAGTTGTTGGAGAGTTGAAGAGGTAATTCTTAACATTAACTTATGTTTCTTAGTATATAGTATTTACTTCGTGTTTTGAGTAATTGGTGTCTTAACAAATTAATTATAAAGTTTCGCAAAATAAGATTTAATTTACATTAGAATGAATTATGTTTAGCACATGTCAGCGCTCTGGGCTGTGCAGGTCGAAAATCTACCCACGGGAACGTACTACCAGAATTAAAGTATCGTATATGTATAGTTAGCTCGGGCTATAAACTATCTGTGTGCCAAATTTAATCCAAATCTGTTCAGGCCTTTTTGTGTAATTGAGTAGTTGAGTAATAAACTATAATATTGATAGGATACAGTAGAAATATGAATAAATTTTCAAGTATGTTCCTTAGCTAAATTACACTAAATTTAATGCATTATCTGAAAACTTTAATAAATCAACTATGTGATATTAATGCATTACTGAATAAAAATGATGTTATTTTTCAGGCGATGTCAAAATCACAGAGCTTTAGGATTTGACTGTGAATGGGTGACAGATAATGGAAAGAGACAGCCAGTTGCTCTAGTTCAGCTATCTTCTTATGATGGATACTGTGGTCTGTTCAGACTTGGTATGATAAAAGCAGTACCTGCATCTTTAAAAGTAAGTATAGTAGTATCACTTTATTTTACTTTACAAATTTGAAAAAACATTATCTTTAATGAAAGATGTATTTCAGGACCTGTTAGAAGATGAAACAATCTACAAAGTAGGTGTAGCAGCAGCAGATGATGGGAACTATTTGAGCCATGATTACTCTGTGGTGTTAAAGTCTACACTAGACATTAGACACTTGGCTGAGCTGAATGGCTTTGAGGCCGGTGGCTTAGCAATGCTGTCTTCTACATTGCTAGATATTGTTCTGGACAAAAGTTGGAGGGTAAGTTTTTAGAAAATCTTTTCCGGCAGACAAAGTAGCTTCAGCAACAATAATCAATATTTACTCATTACTATAAAGAGTTGCAATTTAAAATTATGTGTAGCAATCACTAGGATAGATAAGCCTGCTTCAAGCAGCAACAACAATCAAGTTTTAAATAGCTCATGATATGAAGAATTTAAGATAAGATAGCTAAAAATCAATAAACAATCAGGCATCAAACTACTACTACTAAGTGTGATTTTATAGTAATCATTATTAGTTTTTAACCGACTTCAAAAAAAGGAGGAGGTTATCAATTCAACTGTATGTTATTTTTTTATGTTTGTTACCTCATAACTTTTAACTGGGTGAACCGATTTTTATGATTCTTTTTTTATTTGAAAGCTGGTGCTTCCCGAATGGTCCCATATTAATTTGGTTCCATTCGGACAATGGGGTCCATGTGAAAACCATATAAGTCTTAAATTTGCATTAAGTTTTTGCGCGACAAATGAACGAATAACGCGATTAAAACAACCGAAAACCGAAAAAAACAACCGACTTCCTTAGAAAAACACTACAAAGTCAAAATTAACTTTAATTTCGGAAGTCGGTGGCAAAAAAACCTTAAATACAGATCCTAAGACACCGACTTTCAAAATTAAAGGTATTTTTGACTTTGTTGTATTTTTTTTAAGGAAGTCGGTTGTTTTTTTAACTTAAATTTCATTTCAATTATTATATTTTTTTAGTTCGTCTCTTTGTCCTATTGCTGCCATATTCAATTTACTGTAAAGAAGGAATGAGGGAACAGATGAACATACAAACATACATAGCCACATAGTCAAAATTATAAGAACCCTTGCTCGTAGTCAGGTAAAAGAGCCAGATGATCGCTTTTCACTCTCAACTTAAAAACACCCACATTATAGGAGGAAACATAAACAAAAATGCGTTTTTTCACCAGATTAGATGCAGTGATTGGGAAGCTGAGCAATTATCAGAGAAACAAGTGCAATACGCCGCGACAGACGCCCACGTCGCTATAAGAATCTTCGCTATATTATTGGAACAGCTTGTAAGAAAACAAACAGTTTCATCATGGCTCTTTGGCACTAAGGGTCCTAGCGTGTGGTCGTATTTAGACGAGCATTGCTCGAAGTTTGC
Source organism: Aporophyla lueneburgensis (assembly GCA_932294355.1). Taxonomy (NCBI): domain Eukaryota; kingdom Metazoa; phylum Arthropoda; class Insecta; order Lepidoptera; family Noctuidae; genus Aporophyla; species Aporophyla lueneburgensis. The sequence continues at coordinate 28,859,980 of OW028737.1, read as the reverse complement.
TGATGTACAATATAAAAGGAAACACTTCAAATTGAAGGATGGGTGAGTTATTGTTCTGTCTGTATACCCATCAAAATAGTTTAGGTATGAATTTCATTCCAAGCCTATTCGCCAAATTTTTTTTTAGAACTATGGCCGTTAAATATTAACAGCTTTAGAAACGTGCCATAAACACACCTCTGTCCAACCCTTCAGGAAAAACAGGCGCGATGTAATGAAATGTTCTGAGATAAAAGTATTGGAAATATTTTCACTAATCATTTTAGAGGACTTAATTATTTACAGTTTGAATAATTTTATGTTGGAGCAAAGTTTGGCAATTAATGCTTACTCATTTTTAAATTGACCGATACCGAGTGAAAGGCAATTAGATAAAGAAATGTGGAAATGATAACAACGAATTTAACCTTATATTTTCCTTATTTACTGTGACGTGTTAGTACACGTCAGGTGCCAACGCAAAGGTACCTAGACCTAAATGAGTCCGCGCCAAAACAAAAAAATCTCTGTCTGTCAGAGGGACACCTCTCAAGCTCAAATCGGATGAAAATCGGTTAAGTTGTTTAGCAATAAAAAAATTACGTATTCTTAAAAAGTCGCTTTGAAAAATGAAAAAAATGTTTATTATTTTGACAAGTAAAACTTAACAACTAGTGATTGGAGCCTCCTTTTAAGCAGAAAAGCCTGTGTTAGGAGACTCCGCTCTTCCACAACTTATAATTATATTTTACTTGTTTTATACAAATGTAGGTAAGAATTAAGCAAAAAAATGAGAAATAAAGCTAAATATGCAGCACGCAGCACGCACGCAGGCATGCCAGTGGGTGAGAGAGAGTGTGTGAATATGAAGGTGTGTGAGTGTGTGAATGTGGGAGTGAATGTGAGTGTGAATGATTCATGAGGTAGAATGGTACAGCATAAACATAGCCCTTTTATTTGCTTTCCGCTTTGTAAAACTTACAGCAGTTACATATACATCTATTCCTCGGTAGTATATTACTACATATTTCAACAGTGCCAAGGAAAAAGATGGAAGGATCAAGGAATCGGTACCAACATCAGTAAAGGGCTATAAGCACCAAATGCACGCCAGACGTCTGTACAACAACGGCTACTTAGAAGCGCCTGATGGTGAACTACTGTGTAGATGCGACAATAAGAAGGCTATGTGGTAAGGTATGCCTATTTTATCTTTTAAGTAGTAAAAAGCCATTATTTTCCACTATCAAATCCTTATCTGGCTATCAGAAACCGTGCTCTTTCTTCATACACATTATAGGCAAAATTCACAGATCGCTCCTTGTCTTTGCATTGCAAAGTAACTTTAGCGTTTTTAGAAATAAAGTTGTCGCTCTAAATGTTATGACGACCGATGATGGTCGTCATAAGTACGATAACGTTCGCACGGCCGTGAATATATCGCAGCGGGATAATATCGCGCACTAGGTTGTCAACTCTCGGTGTTGAACCGATTATTGAGAATCCAAGAGTGCATCTCAGTGCGTCGAAAAAACGCACGTACGTACGTGTCATCGTTAACAGCGGTCTTTATTCCATAGGTTTGTGAATAAAGAACTAGCAGACATAGTAAACGAAGATCCTTTCACCGTGCGACTTCGTTTCGAGCCCGCGGGTCGAGCGGTCGGCGACGTGGGACGCTACTACCAACTGGAGAAGGAGAATAAGTGTGTCGTGTGCGGCAGCACTAACTCTAACAACCGAAAGAATGTCGTGCCTAGAGAGTATAGGAAAATGTTTCCAGGTAATACTCGTGTTCAATGGTGGTACAGTGGCAATGCTTTTCCTTATTTTTTTTAGTCCTACTACATTTGTTTTGTCATTGACGTTAATGTGCGGACGATTTTTCAAACAAAATCAAGCATTGTGATTGAAATTCGGCTAGCTTTTCATAGTTTTCAGTAGAGAAGTTTATTATTATTAGACTTATCTTACCAAATATTTAGATGCGAAAAAAATAAATGTTTTCGTCATCGAGTCTTCTGATATCACGATAATTACAGAGATCATGAAAGAGCACGCGTCTCACGACGTGGTGTTGCTATGCGCGCCGTGTCACCAGCTCAGCAACATGCGCGACCACGCCGTGCGCGAGCGGCTCGCTCACATGTGCGACGCGCCGCTCGCCACCAACCAGCGCGGACAGAATTGTATTGTATTCGATGGCAAGTGAGTACTTTGCCTTTAGTGTCATATGACACTCTATTTTATTTGTGCCCAAGGCCTGATCCTCTTCTGTGGGTTCCTGTTCAGGATAAAGCGGGAGGATACGCCCGGGTGTTTCCATTGTCATATGGAGTCGATAGCGGACTCCCGGCTACCGTAGGCGCGAGCTTGCGGGTGGCGAGCAATGGGTAGCTCGCCGCCCGGTAAGGACCAAGCTCGGGTCGACGGCGCGCAGTGTTGCACGCGCGCCTCAAAGAGATGTCAACAATAATAAAGGGGTCTGCTAGGACCGATGCCTGCCAGGATCGCGAGATTGTTCAAGCGAGATACCGTGACCCTGGCATATGGGCAACTGAAGGAACACGGGTGGGTTTTAGTCAGTAAAAGTCTGACACACCCTCCCGCTCCACCCAGAGCGGGAGAAGTCATTTGATGATTTCCCATACAGAAAAAAAAGGCCTGAGCCTGGTTTCGAGTCATGGGGGTCACATAGTCGACATCCAATAAGGACAACCTCCAATCAGTGGCGGAGTAAGCCTGTCGGGGTAGCAAAACAAAATGAGGCCACTTGGTCTTCTTAGCTTATTAATGTATTACTAAAAACATTTTTCAAAAAAATTGCGGTTTTTCTTGACACTATTCTGGGCCGTAACATTTTCACATCTGGTTGCTCAGCTACTTGTTTTGCCTCTTCAGAAAGCTATTGGAAAATTGAATCTGCCTGTTTTTTAATCAACTACTACTGATTACTTCCGTTGGTGTCACTGACACATAAGTTGTTTGGAAGCGTGACCGTAATTGAATAGCGCGGAGGGCCGTAGCGTGGCTAGATCAAACTTAGAATGGTGTGAACAATATTTATGAATGAACATGAACACAAATAATTAATATAGGTATAATAATACTCAATAAATAATTTACTCAAAAAACAGAAAAATTAAGGCGGCCGCTCGAGCTCTTCTCTACCAGTCTAACAAACTTCCTGAAGCGAGACGAAAGGAGCTAGAAGACAGATTACTGCAGAACTTCCCAGACCAAGATGTGGTTACCGAGGAACTGCTAAACAAAGTTGTTCATACTAACTGTGTGTAAGTATTCAAATATCCTATTTCTAGCCTCAAGAAGTCATGAGATATTTAGCCTTACGGTAAATCTTCTTTTCCCAGGTACGATAATTCAGAAGACGAGTCCCACGGTGTGAAAGTTGTAGAATATTTTTTCAAACACGGCGGTCTGTTGCGGCTTGAGGAGTTGTGGCGCGAACATTTTCTGAACTCTATGGAGCCTCACTACATGCCTGCTTTGTGGTCCGTCAAACATAATGAGGAAAAGTAAGAACCTAAATACGAATATTTAAAAAGTAAACTCATAGTTTATAAAATATTCAATATTCAATAAAAGAATAATTATTTAAATAATTATTATTTAGTCAGTATTCTCAATATTTTTATTGAGTATTTGTAATATGTTGTGAAATAAGGTATTTTTTTTTGTTGTTTTCAGACTGCTAGTGAAATGGAACGAAGGGCGTATAACCGAAGAACATTTAAAATCTATTGGATTACCTAGACTGTACTTAAATAATTTAGCCCATAAGAATTATGTATAACATTCTATATACCTATTTGCCCAATAATTGGGCGTTTATTTGTAATAATGAATGTGCCTTGTGAGCATTAAAAAAAATACTAAGTTACTGATCGAGTGTTTTTAAAACACATTGTAATCAAACGGCTTCACGTAGTAGCTGCTGAACCACTTATTTACAAAAGTGCAAAAAGAGACCTTGTTGACGCAAAATTCATGTAACTAGCGCACGGTGCGTGATGGTGGCGTGTTGTCGGTCCTAGTATCTGTGTAACATCAGCTATCTAGCAGTGAAAGCCCCGTCAAAATGAGTCTAGTCATTTCGGAGATTAGCCGGAACAAACAGACAAAAATTTAAAAATATTTTTTGATGTATTTACCTTATATGCATTTAGAGAAAAGCTGTTTGAAATTACAAGCAGACACTTTAATTTTATTTATTTGTATAGATTATCAATGTGTTTTGAATTTTATTCAAATAAAATTGGTGTTAAATACGTTTTTGATTTATTTACTTGTTGTACGCATGGCTACACATCAAGCACATTTCCTATAGCTACAACTCATTTTACGAAAAGTCTCACGATGCGAATGCGATGAGCCAATGAGTCAATGTATAGCTTGACCTGTAGCCGTGTGTACGTTTCCTTTTTTTCATTTTAAGTGCTGGCTCAACAAGAAATGTGGCCGGCCATCTTTATCGTAGAGATAACGTTTCACGAAAGAATTTCCTTCGCTGTAATGTTGGTAACACGGTGATTCTTTGTTTTTTTTTTAAACGTAAATCGCACTAATGTCTACGGAACACTTATACTCCTAGCAGAGCTATAGTAATTAGTAGCATGGGGTAGGTCGGGCAACTGCTAAGTTGTAGATGATCATAGGGGGGCATCCATAAGTTACGTCACACGAATTTCATGATTTTTGACCCCCTCCCCCGTCCTTGTCACAGCTGGTCACATTTGTGAGACCGCCCCCCTCCCTAGTGTGACGTCACGAATTTTATAATTTTACATTTAGAAATAATTATTGAATTAAAACAGCAATTCCGAAATTAATATGTTTTTTTTTTACAAGAAATTAACAAAACAAAAAACGATGAATTATATTAATTAAAGATCAAACTTAATCATCTTGAGTCCCTATAGGTAGACATATGCATGGCATAGCAGCCATATCATTCTCGTTTGGGTTGTTAATGTCAGGAATATTCGTTGTGTCCACAAATTTCTCATCGAACCATACAGCATCATCGTCATCATCCAAACAAAGAATTTCTCTGGCATGTCTAGCAGAAATTCTTTGAGGACGAATCTTCACGATAGGCAAAACTTGTTGTTTCTTATGTATTTGCTTGTGTTGATTAGTGGCCTTTATGATGCAAAGTATAGACCACAAATGCCACATGATCGCGTAAACAAGTGTGCGGTTTCGCGACCGAGTGAACAAGTAATATACAAAAATAAGTTGTAACGCTTAAATTTATTAAAATATCAAGTAACTAAAACTAGCAGTTACACTTGGCCTTAAAATGTAAAATAAGATAAGGCTATATGAAAAGTTACAACTAGACAGACAAGATCACGGCGAGCTTTGGCGAGTAATGATCGGGGTCAGAAAAAGGACCTCACACGATCGTAGTTAGAGACAGACTGCCTGCCTCGTCTAAAGCTCAGAACATCCTTCCCACACCTGCAGTTTTCTAAACAAAGGATGCGGCAAAACGATTGTTACGTAAAAGTATAATAAGACACAGGAAGTATAAATACAAATGGGTACAATAAACGATAACTAAAAATAACAGAACAATGAACCTTAACCTCTAAGTCCCTGAGAAACCACATTTGGTATGCAAACAATCGTTTTTTAATTGTGTCTGTAATTACGGTACTTGACCGGTTAAATAAAGATAAAGAATTCCAAAAGACAATAGTACCTATAATTATAAAGAATTATAGAGTACAATAGTACCTATTACTTAAATTGTTTTGCAGATGTGGGCACGTGGGAAAACACAAAATTAAACTTTCTAAAATAATTACAAAAGAAAAATTTTACATTAATAACTATGCAAGGGATGAATACGTGAGACACAGTCGCCACAGTACCCCCCTACCAGTGATACAGATCACGAAAAACTTGCCTGATAGTAATCGGGAAATTTAACTCGTCTACCAGAACGGCGAGGAATATGCTGTCGCTGTTGTTGTGTGTTACTATCGGCCCTTAGAAGCTGATCGGAAGCAGCGGTTTGGTGATCATTTTGATTCACAATATAAGTTGTGATATTCTCGCTAGGCGCAAATTGATTTTCTGACAGTATATGAGCCGGTTTTAACCTATCAATTGTGACTGTAACGTCACGGTCCCTAATTCGAATGACAAATGTTTTGTCATTCCTTGTGATGACTTGGTAAGGCCCATCGTAAGGCTGTACTAAAGGAGCTTTAACAGTGTCATTGCGCAAGAAGACATGACTGGCTGTTGCCAAGTCTTTGAAAATGAAGCTCTTTCTATCACCATGTGCAGAGCCATTTACTGGTTTTAAAGAATTGAATTGAGATCGAAGTTCTTGAGCAAAGTCTGGCACCACTAAGATAGTAGTATCTTAGTGGTGCCAGACTTTGCTCAAGAACTTCGATCTCAATTCAATTCTTTATTTACAGAAGGTGCTAAAAACTCACCCGGCAGTCTAATACCTTGACCGTATAACATTTCAGCTGAGGTAGCTTGAAGATCTTCCTTCCAGGCTGACCTAATACCTAACATTACTGTTGGTAAGATGCGTACCCAATTATCAGTTGGTAAGTGACATTTTATTGCTGCTTTGAGTTGCCTGTGCAGACGTTCTACCATTCCATTGGCAGATGGGTGGTACGCAGTAGTACGAAGATGTTTGGTTCCTAATAGGGTATTGAGATTCCTAAATAGTTGCGATTCAAACTGCCTGCCTTGATCTGTAGTAACACGTAAGGGAACGCCGAAGCGTGATATCCAGTGAGTGTAAAATGCACGAGCAACGGTTTCAGCTTCTCGGTTTTCTAGAGGTATGGCTTCAGGCCAGCGCGAAAAATGGTCGACACAAGTTAGACAGTATCTGCATCCATCTGCATACGGCATTACAATTAACTCTAAGTGGATGTGCTCAAGTTACCCATTCCAAAACGTAGTTCTCAAAGAAGAAAGAAGGGCAAGCAAACTCCAAGGACGCTCTTTTGAACATAAATAAATATTACGTGAAATAAAGTAATAGAATTTATATTCTAAGAAACAGAACACAGCGCCATCTATTGGGTGTATTTGCAACCTAGATGTCAAACAACATTGAAGAATATTATTGATGAATCAACGTACACCGCCATCTATGAGAACTTCATAAAACTAAACAGTAAATAAACACTTGCTTGAGAAACAATTAATTGATACATTTTATTCGTTTACATTCACGGCATAAGCGAATAATTGAGATGATAACTATCCTATCCTGTAAGTTAGACCAATGAACCGATGCGACGTGTAGGTATAATATGTAAGTTTACACAAAATATACAACGTGCACTAGAGTAATTAATATATGCTTGGATACGCGCGGCGATGCGATGGCATATACGAGGGTGCGACGGGAGGAGCGGTGTTCAGCGGGCAATTTTTTAAACATAACGTTATAAGTGAGACTGTAATGTTTCACCTGTAACGTTATTAAAAGCGGATATAAGCATAACGTTACTGATCCTATAACGCTACTTGTTATAATGTTCTTCAACAATAATATTCTATAACGTTATTCTTTATAACGTTTTTCATATTTTTAGGTTTGAGTATCGTTACAAAATCTGAAACGTTAAAAGGTAACATTTAGAGTAACGGAACAAAATTCATTTCGTTTTCAAGTCCCTGGCTCAAACCTAGCTGACGGAGGTGCAAAATTTCCTGGTATTGAATGGACATGTCGTGAAACTTTAGCACGCTGACAATCAATGCATGCCCTAGACCATTGTTTACAATCTTTGTTCATAGAAGGCCACACAAATCGCTTCGATACTAGCTTCGTTGTAGATCTAGCACCCGGATGTGATAGTTTATGTACGGAGTCAAAGGCTGCTCTGCGAAAAGATTCGGTAATAAAAGGGCGAAGGTTTGGTGTACTAACGTCGCAATAAATAGGTGCAGACGTACCAGGTAGATTTATCTGCTTCAGTTTTAAGGAAGAATTATTATTTTTTAGTAATGATTGCAAAGATATATCACTGCTTTGCGAAACTGCCAACTCTGTCCAATTTATACATGAATCGAGTGTTTCGATCCGCGATAGGACGTCAGCTGGTACATTGTCTGTACCTTTAACGTGGCGAATATCGGTTGTAAATTGGCTAATGAACTCCAAATAACGAAACTATCTAGGAGTATTTTGTTGATCTTTCTTTCTAAAAGCAAATGTAATTGCTTTATGGTCATAAAAAATAATAAAATTACGCGCTTCAACATGATGTCTAAAATGTTTTACTGCAGCATAAATAGCGAGGAGTTAGCGATCATACGCTGAGTACTTTTGTTCAGCAGGTGACAATATCTTGGAAAAGAAGGTGATAGGTTGCCAATCATTACCTACTCTTTGTTGTAGCGCGGCGCCTATTGTGAAGTCAGACGCGTCAGTAAAAACGGCTAAGTCTGAGTCTGAACGCGGATGAGCTAACAACGCGGCTTGAGCTAAACTGAGCTTACAATTTTCAAAAGCATCTTTGGCTTCGTCGGTCCAAGCGATTGGTGTTTTTTTTGCCTTTAAGGTTGCCTCGTAAAAGTTCACATAACATAGCTTGACTACCGGCTGCGTTAGGTATAAACCTTCTATAAAAGTTTAACATACCCAGGAACTGACGCAGCTGTTTTGCTGTGGCTGGAATTGGGTAAGTACGGATCGCTTCGACCTTTTCAGGGAGCGGGCACGTACCATCGGCTGACACAAGATAGCCGAGAAACTTAATTGTTGATTGACCAAACACACATTTAGACGGGTTTACGACCACGCCATAAAGCCTTAATCTATTGAATACTGTCTCTAAGTGTTCAAAATGTTCTTTTTCACTACGCGAGGCGATTAAAATGTCATCAATATAGCAATAACAAAAGTCTAGATCACGTAGCACTTCGTCCATAAACCGCTGGAAGGTTTGGGCTGCATTACGTAAACCAAAAGTCATGTATGTAAACTCATAAAGCCCAAACGGCGTAGTAATCGCGGTTTTTGGAATGTCTTCTTCCGCGATCGGAATTTGATTGAACGCACGCACTAAATCTAGAGTCGAAAACACTTTTTTATCACTTAAGCACTGTGCTAAGTCTTGGATATGACGCACTGGGTATTGGTCCAGTTCCGTTCTGGCGTTGAGTGCGCGATAGTCGCCACATGGTCTCCATCCGTCGTCCTTCTTAGGCACCATATGTAAAGGTGATGCCCAGGGGCTTTACGAAGGCCGAGCGATGCCTAGCTTCAGCATCGCGTCAAACTCTTTTTTTGCAGTGCTGTATCGATCCGGAGCAAGACGTCTGGGTTTCTGCGCGACGAGTGGTCCGGGAGTAACAATGATATGATGTTTGGTATTATGTTTCACTTGGGCAGTACCACCAGGGCGTGTGATATCTGGGTATTTTGAGAGCAACTGGTGATATGGCGATGAACCCGTTATTGTTTTTATGGATGTCTCTTGATGGCCAGCCACCTGTCCGTTAACAGATAATGTGGTTGTACCATCAATGAGTCGCTTTGCTTTGGTATCGACCATAAGGTTGTAGTGTTCTAGGAAGTCGATACCTAGTATTGGCTTGCTTACGTCGGCAACTATGAATACCCAAGTAAAATCTCTACGTAGGCCCAAATTTAACGTGAGAGTTATAGTACCATAGGTTTTGATGGGGGTGCCGTTAGCCGCCACAAGTTCGTACTTGGTATGTTCTCTTAAAGGTAGCACTAACCGGTGAGGGAACACACATAGCTCTGCTCCAGTGTTTACCAGGAATTGTGCTTTGGATACACAGTCGTACACGAAAATGCGACGTGAGGTGAGCTGGGAGTGCGCGTCATCCGCCGCTAATGACTCCCGCTGCCGTTTCCCGGCTGCGACTGGTTTCGATTGTATGCGCACGGCTGTATACACTTATGAGCCTGCGCGCCGAATTTTAAATGATACCAACACAAGCCCTGACTATTGCGGCTCTGCTGCGATGGTGACATGCCACGTGGTCTGTAGCTGGAGCGTGACCGCGACCTTTGTCTAGGGTATCTACGATCGGTCTGCATTATCTCTCCCAACATGGTCATGGTTTTCACCAGCATTTCTGCTAACATATCATTGGGCTGACGCTCAACGTTAACGGCTGCAATGGCTGAGCTGCCGCTACACTCTGGCATTCGTTGAGTTTCTAATATTGTATCCGCAAGTTCTGCGGCTTTCTCGAGCGGTACGTCCTCTTGAGTGACCATTATAACTCTCATTTGCTTGGGTAAACCTTTGACCCATACTACGCGTAGCGCGTCTTCAGTGATTGAATTTCCACACTGATGCTTGAGGTGACGCAAATATTGAAGAGGCGTTCGATCACCCATCTCTTGATCTTGGAGAAGCTTTGTAATTCTCATGTTTTTCGAGTCAGTGAAGCGTTGGATGATTCTCTCTTTAAAATATTCATGTTCGTTCCGCCCGTTAGGTGTTCGTTCGAGCACAATGTCTCGTATGTCTTTTAATACACAATTATCTATGCTGCGTAAACAGCATGTTAACTTGTTTGCAGGGTTTGTCACCCCAGACTCGGCCATTGACCTTTCTGCTATTACGAACCATAAATCTGGGCAGTCTGGTGTGAATGTCGACAGCTTACAATACGACCCATTACCGTTCTCCATTTTAACGCATAATTTGATTTAGCACTCACGAAACTTTTTACGCACTGTCACGAACTCACGCTATATGATTGTTTTGATCACGTCGGGGTCACTACTGTGCGGGTTCGCGACCGATTGAACAAGTAATATACAAAAATAAGTTGTAACGCTTAAATTTATTAAAATATCAAGTAACTAAAACTAGCAGTTACACTTGGCCTTAAAATGTAAAATTAGATAAGGCTATATGAAAAGTTACAACTAGACAGACAAGATCACGGCGAGCTTTGGCGAGTAATGATCGGGGTCAGAAAAAGGACCTCACACGATCGTAGTTAGAGACAGACTGCCTGCCTCGTCCAAAGCTCGGAACATCCTTCCCACACCTGCAGTTTTCTAAACAAAGGATGCGGCAAAACGATTGTTACGTAAAAGTATAATAAGACACAGGAAATATAAATACAAATGGGTACAATAAACGATAACTTGAAATAACAGAACAATGAACCTTAAATAAAGATAAAGAATTCCAAAAGACAATAGTACCTATAACTATAAAGAATTATAGAGTACAATAGTACCTATTACTTAAATTGCCTTGCAGATGTGGGAACGTGGGAAAACACAAAATTAAACTTTCTAAAATGATTACAATAGAAAAATATTACATTAATAACTATGCAAGGGATGAGTACGTGAGACACAGTCGCCACACGAGTATGCCTCGATACTGGGGCAATAGCTATGATACGAATATGTGTTTTACTTAACACTTAGATTAAAATTGATTTTGAAATGTGACGTCACGAAATTTAGGACCCCTCCCACCCCCTTGTCACATAATTTCACACTTCGTTGACCCCCTCCCTCCCCCTTAACGTGTGACGTAATTTATGGATGGCCCCTAGTTAGGTTCTGGTCCATGAGACCTGGAATATTTTTTTTTTAAATAGTATAATTCATTTATTTGTTATTTGCCAGAAAAGCTTTAAGCCAGAATCTACTAATTTTAGAGTTTCTAGGGAAATGGTGGAGTTCAATTTTACAGTGTTGAAGAACACCACAACGCATTATTTAATCGAAGTACCTACTTGGTTAAACTGTTGACTGTCTAAAGTCCTCTTTAAATATCCGCTCCGAATGAATCCAAACAAATATTTGTTCATTCGTTCAAAAAAATTGCCAATCAAAAGAAACAAACTGTCAAAAAGTTTGAAATTTCTTCCGTTGTTGCTGTAAACTAGTGTTTATTTTTTGTTTATTGTTTTATACTTAATAATTCAAGTTTTAACTACCAGAAAATCAACAACGTTTTCACCATACTGTTGATGAAATAATGTCGAATATCAAGCAGTTAAAAATTACAAAGCTGTTTAGGAGAGGAGGTAATGTTGGTTCCATAGAATGGATAGGTTGTTGCCTGTTGGTTCTTCTTTTCACAAATTAAAATACCATTTAACGGGTTTTGCCTCAATAATCACGAATAGATATAATATAACCCGGCCCCCCGGTTTTGTGGGGCTTAGTTTATAAGTTATACTTACCTCTGAATATAACTTTACCCTAAATAAATAAATAATAATAAGAGTTCAGTAATTTGATAATAGCTCTTATTAAAGAAGTTTCACCACAGGGTGCCGTGAAAATTTGCAGTATATATATGTATATATGTTTTTTGTAAATCTACATCATGAATTGTAGTGACTAAGCTACCAGAAGACTGTGATGAGCTACAAGAAGAGATACAGCGGCTGGAGCTGCAGCTTAAAGAGAAGCAAGTGGAGATGTTTCAGTTACAAAGAAATAGTTACCGGCACAAGGCTTCACCACTAAAGAAAAGGGCAGAATCTTTTGTTAGGCCAGAGGTAACTTCATATATGCTCCTTCCGTCTTCTTGTCATTTTAATTCTAATTTGTTTATTAGTTTGGCTTTCATGGCATTATTGCTTTGCTAATAAACGTCCGTGATAACTGATATTTATCCGAAGTCGCGGGCAAAAGCTTCTTTCAAATATTTAAATGTCTAGATTTTGTTAGTATTACATAAATATTTTATATTGTCATCCCGCATCTATCCACGCTTCCTAAAGATGTATGGTAGTGAGTGGTGGACACCACACCTACAGTTAGTCAGTTATGTTATAAGTCCAATACAATACCCTTTAATTGGAAAAAGAAATGACAAATCAATGAATTTTTCAGAAAATCGTATTAACAAATGCAGTGGGCAGCTTGAAGAAGGATCTAGAGCTGATGTCAGTGTTGTCAGGGATTGAGGTGCAGTCATATGTGTTGGATGACCACTGCTGCATTGTCTACCACATGCAGCATTCCGCCGAGCTTGAGATCAAACATGGACTCAGAATTGAGCTCAAACATGGTATGTGTAAAATTGATGGGTTTAAGATTACATGATCTTAGAATCAATGTTAATTATTAAGTTTTAAGATAGCTGTTACATCTCTTTTTGATAAATACCAATATTTAACAGCTGTTGTTTAAGATTCAATGCCTATAGTTGGACTGGCAAGAGCATTCGCTCCTGAAACTTGTCAGTGTGACAATTCTAGTGACTATCATCATCATCATTTCAGCCGAAAGACGTCCACTGCTGGTCATAGGCCTCCCCCAAGAACCGCCACTTCAACCTGTTCTGTGCCTCCCGCATCCAACACATTCCTGCGGCCTTCACCAGGTCATCGGTCCATCTTGTGGGAGGCCTTCCAACGCTCCGTCTTCCAGTACGCGGTCGCCACTCCAGAACCTTCCGGCCCCATCGGCCATCCGTTCTGCGAGCAATGTGCCCTGCCCACTGCCACTTAAGTTTGGCAATTCTTCGGGCTATGTCGGTAACCTTGGTTCTCCTACGGATCTCATCATTTCTGATTCGATCGCGTAGGGAAACTCCAAGCATAGCCCTCTCCATTGCTCTTTGGGTGACTTTGAGCCTTCTTATGAGGCCCATTGTGAGCGACCACGTCTCACTGCCATATGTCATCACTGGCAACATACACTGGTCAAAGACTTTTGTCTTGAGACACTGCGGTAAGTGGGACGAGAAGATATTGCGTAGCTTCCCGAACTCTGCCCAGCCGAGTCGGATTCGACGATTGACCTCTTGCTCGAAGTTGAACCTACCTAACTGGACAGTCTGTCCTAGGTACACATATTCGTCCACAACTTCGAGTGTAACGCCTCCAATCGTCATTGGAGTGGGTATCACACGAGCATTGGACATGACCTTTGTCTTGTCCATGTTCATTCTAAGACCCACTCTTTCGGAAGCTCTACTGAGGTCATTCATTGAGCAATGCTCTAGTGACTAATAAAGATCAAATTCGCAAAACACGTATGTTCATAAGTGCAGCCAAAAGTGGGCATACTGCTAAAGTAGACTATTAAGTCATCATTGTCATGACTATTGCAGGTGTAAATGAAGTGTCCAAATCATCACTACCTCTGGGATTCAATCTGGATGCTGTGATGGAGGACTTTGACAACATTATGCTGCCAGAATGTCTAGGGGCTATCCGGAAAGCTCTTGTGGCATATTACAATAGACTGGAACAGTTTGAAGCTTTGAAAGTAAGTTTAATAGAGGTCACAAGCACAAGATGGATTCAGAATGTCTTGAGGCACTGAATAGCATTGAAAATTCTATAAATTTGTCTTCTCATGTCATGCAGTGCGTGATTCGGCAGCAGGTGTGGCCCAGTCGAAACGCCCTGACTTATGAGTTGTAGGTCATGGGTTCGAACCCAGATAGGCGGTTAACTTTGTGTAAATAATTTCATCACCACTGCTCTCAAAACAGTGAAGGAAAACATTCTGGAACTGAAAATTTAAAGACATGTGACATCTACCAACCCACACTGAACCCGCCCACTCTCTCTCAAAGATAAAGGAGGCCTATGTTTATGAGAAGTAGGAACATTATAGGCTGACCATCTATGACTCATAGAGCCAACCAAAAAGAATATTTACATAAGCATCAGCTACATACAGACTTGCCTCTGCAATACTCACTGGCCAAACAACTACTATAACTTAAGATATTATTGTTGACAGAAAATGTTGAATATAGCTCAGCTTTTCAAGATCCTGGACGGTTCTCACATGGAGGTGTCATTTGTGGCTCAGAGCAATGTGGACGAGGATGCAGAGCCATTTGACATAGTGCTCATGTTGGACTATCGGGTCTATGACATAAGGCCCAAACAGTTCTCTTTCAAAGAAATTGGTAAGACAATTTTAAAGTTATTAGAACATGAACATTTGTGCACACTAAATTAATATGTGGTATATTATTTTTACACGCTTTATAATTAGCTTCACTTGTATGTTTGTTTGTAACCGACTCCTTATTGCGCGATTTTGATCCACTTTAAACGACCAGATTTCATTTAAACTCTGTAGACTTATCGAGGACTGATGACAATATTATAATTTCATAAATTTGTGCCATTATCCTTGCCAGGGTTACCAGGGACAGCAAAAAAACTGTATTCGAAAACTACGCTGACATACTCCACAAACTACGCTGACATACGTCTCAAAATTCGAAACACCCTAAAAAATACAAAATAAATAATAGTTTAAAAAAATTAAAAAACACGCTTCCATAGAAAACCAAAGTAAAAAGTAGAAAATAATGGTAAAGCGTGGGGTGCTTTTTAAGGTATTTTTTTATTGGTATAAGGCACCCCACGCTTTTTTTCCATTATTTTCTACTTTTTAGTTTGGTTTTCTATGGAAGCGTGTTTTTTAGTTTTTTTAAACTATTATTTTTCAACTTATGGTGCCCCAAGTAGGGCAAAGGTATCTCATACTCTCTCTGTTTATGGTCTTATGGTTTCTTGGCATGATGCCCTACAATTTTATAAGTGTTATTCATAAATTGGCCATAAAGACAGTTCCTAGGTTCAAAGTCTGCATGGATTTCTGTATCAAATAAATTATCTTGATGTGTTTTCAGATCTTCCTGAGGGCGCGGCGGATGTACTTAAAGAACAGTGCGTGTTATTCAAAAAGAAACCGTTACACAAAGCCTTCAGAGATACATTCATTGATGGCGCTGGACCTTACTTACTTGTAGAACAGGTGAGATATTGTGTGTACATTTCGATTGGCATTCGAAAATAAATTCAAAGTTTTCTACAGGCATTGGTGGTCCGTTGGAAAATAGTCAGCGAAGTTTGAGAGATAGACTTGATTAGCATTTGTTGACTAGATTAACATGTTTACTTCTATCGTTTGAATATAAATTATATTGCTAGTAAATAAAAGTGAGTAAACATGGCAAATTAATTGGCCTTATGAATTGGCGGAAAGATGTATAACATTGAGAGAAGTGAAAGGGATCAGGTTGTTTTTCAGGCTGGTTCTCTCACAATGTTTTCCTTCACTGTTTTGGGAGCAGTGGTGATGAAATAATTTACACAGAGGAAAGCGCTGTCTGGGTTCGAATCTACTGGGGCGCCACTGCTCCTCCAGGGAAGTCCTTGCCCAGACAAAAAAATAAAGTTTTATCAAAAATATGTTTAATTTCTATAAGATGGTAACAATTTTAATTTTTTTTAGCCATCTCTAATATTATTTATCTATCTATTCAGATGGGTACCCGTCAAGCAGAGCCGCCACGTCGTCGTAACAGGCGGAACCGGCCGAACAGACAACATTATAACAACGACGACACTTTCCTTCCCGAAGACTGTTCCGAACACAGCGACGCAGATGTTGAGTGATCATGTTGATAATTGTATTGTGAACTGTTAGTGATTTTGTGTGTAAATATTTATTTTTATCCGACTGCGCGACAGCTAAGACAGGGTTATTTTGCACGTGTATCTATGTTTGTTTTTGGAATTCATTATGCTCTCTGACACTTCATGTAAAAGACTAGATTGCGTTGCAAGTCGATAGACACTCCTATAGACTCGTGTAGGTCGCGCGATTGTTGTCGGCTAGGTATCATTTTACAAATTAAAATGAAGGATTTTAGATGCCAATAAAAATGTCTTGGAAATGAATTGTTCTATGAACATGTAAAGCATAGTGTAACGTAAGTATGGTGTGTATCTACATATGTAGTTACGGTCAGCAGTTCAAGATTATACTTTGTATGTATGTACCGTGCACACGTTGTTTCATTTATTAAGCCTCGCAAAGGTTCTCAACCTTCGGCGCGGCATACGCTGGTAGAGTGTGCCGCTTGGGAGAAGCCTGGCTGTGCCCTCATCTCAGGAGTAGGCAGTCCCAGCCCCCAAGACATATCCAAAATTCAAATCAATCGATTCACGCCTGAGAATTTTTTTTTCTGATTTTGTCAGATTTTTACATATTTTCTTTTTTCTCAAAAACCAAATGGGTTAGAGATCGGAAATTTTCAGGATCTTATTAGTAGGTACTTAAAGATTCTTTAAGTATCGAGTCGATATCTTTCAAGGGCCAATTCACTATGCTCATACCCCTGGTGCCTTTGTATTGCAAAGGTCTAGGAGAAGAGAGTACCCTTCCTTACTTTTCTTACCCCACTCTGCGACAGAGCCCAAAAAGAGGGCGTTTTTGAGAATTGCTCCAAATTGAGCTCACGTGTCGTTCATTTAAAATGCTTGCTCAACAAGGCATGTGAGGTAGCTATTAACAAAAACTATACATATTTTTTATCAATAAACTTTAATTAAAATAAAATAAAAAATGAATTTATACAACATTTCCTTTACATCATTTCATTTAGTAACCGAATCAAGTCTAGATCAGGCAAGTGTTGTTAACTGTCTCTATAAATATTGTGACGAATTACTATTTGTGCGTATCTCCGTATTCTAGTTATTATAAGATAGAGGTAGACATACAAAGTGAATCAACCACTATTTAAAATACATCTACTTTTGTAACTTTAGTAACGTACATTTTTTAGAAACTACGCGATGAATAAGATTCAGTCTATGTAAGTCTGTCTGCATTTTGATTATTTATAAGTGCATTGCATATAAAAACGAAGCAAGTGCATGTCCTAATAATTTACTCTAATCAAAGTGCAAATAGACCTCAATTCTTAGAGACAAAAGGTTACTCTAGGGATCTAGGATATCTATTGCGAATATGTGAAACGTATTTAAGTTTACTGAAAAAAATATGTAACACAGAGAATGTTTCATACTTTCGAAATAGATTTCCCGAAATATTGATTACAATTTTATTATTCACAAGACTTTTGAATCAGTGTTTTTAGAAAAGTTTTATTTCTAACTGTATTGAATCGTAGCATTTGACGTAGACACGCATAAAATATAAACCATTAGGCTATATACAAATAATTTTCAGCCTTAAATGCAGTGGCTTGTGCTATTACTAATTAAAACCAATGAAATATTGTAAAATTAAGGTAGTCAGGCAGCAAACTCTAGCACTGCTATAAAGCTAATGGAAATAAAAAAGCATTCGTTTTAATTTGTAATAGAAATTTTATTAGTTCTTAATAGGATTGTCTGTACAAAACCAGCAGGCTGTAATTTCCCCTTATATTTATTGAACATACATATTTCTGCACTGAAACCAAGATAAAGTTGTTTTTTTTTTCTGTACAGGGGTTTGTATAACCATGTTTTTTTAACGTTAATTAGTCCTAGTCAATACAAACTTATTAGTAAGACATAACATCCATAGAAGATTGCACTCGAACAGGTAGACAGTGTGGCCAGCTGGCTAGCACCCTCAACTTTCATCATTCACTTACATTCCTATCACGCTTCGTATAAAATATAAAAACGTTACTAACTCTAATGAAGATATGCTGAAGACACAATTGTATGCAGAATAAATTATGTTTTTTGCCTGTGTAGATTTCGAAAAACGACATCAGTTTGAGAAAGTAACCCACAGGTACTGAAGACGTGATTTAGGACAAACTCATTTTGGTCAGTAGATTAGAAGAATCCTGTATCCTAACTCAGATCTTCTTAGAATTGCATTTGATCAGTTCAGCCGATGATTATCAGGTGATTCATCAATAAACATACAAACTTTCATATAGAATCTAAAATATTATCAAACGGTCGCTTTTCGCTTTACGTGTGTGGGTATCGTTAGTTTTTCTAATGAATTTTAATTTTCTATTCATTTAGAGATTTTTTTTTGGAAGGTTTATTTGTAAAATATGTAAATTGGATATTACAGAGTAATTTAGATGTTTTCATTACATGTCGCGACTTCAATAGATGCATTCGTGCGAAAAGGGGTGGGGTTGGTTGTTTATAAGTATGAAGTTGTAACATCTAGTATAGGTACTTTAGTTAGATACATTTTCTGCAACAATTGTATTTCTAGCGTATGATGCGCTCTTAGAAAGTCAATGTGAAAAGAACTGCATGTCTTTTAACATAAATATTTCCAATAATTATCACTTTTTTTCTTATTTTACATTCGTTTTTGTGTGGCTTTTCCGGTAAATATTACAAAAGTTTACATTGTGGATTAAACAAAATGCCTATTTATGGATTTTGCAGCCAGCAGCCAGATATGCAAATTTGCAGGTAGCGTTCTGTAGTTTCTGTCTAACCCCATGGGTAGTAGGCATGTAAGTATGTATATTAAAATTACCTAGGTTTCTTTTTTGTGCAGGCGCTAATTTACAGTCTTACTACGAAATTACTCAATCTCCTACTCCAGGCGAACTCACAGGACTTACTAAAACATTAACAACTTGCATAAACTAGTCTGCATTCTAATGTTACATGTTGGTTGCCGCTAAGCGGTCTTTGTAACTAATAAGCCTTGAATAAATTCGCAGCCGGGTTGAGCATTCTTGTTGTAGTAATATTTTACTGTCATTTCGTTTTGAACAAGTACTGTACAGTCAGCGTCAATAGTATTAGGACGAACAGACTGTTCAAAATGATCGAAACAACTATGAAAATTAAATATTATCTCACTGACACAAGAAATAATTTCTCATTCTGAAATACAGAATGAGAAAATACAGTACACGACAACTGTCATCGTGGCAAATAAGAGATAAAGTTTAATTTTCTTAGTTGTTAAGATAACTTTGAGCAGTCTGTTCGTCCCGATATTTTTAAAACTGACTGTACATTCGCGAAACGAACAAAATTGACCACTAAAACCTTAAAATACAGCTGGTTACTTACACAATCTAATTAAAAATAGCCTAGCCTTTTATTCCGCAAGTGTAAATAGACAAATCATTACAAAATCACTGTTCCAAATGGTCCACGATCTTCTTGTAGTACAACTTCTTATACCAATATAAACTTGAGAGATATTCACCGGCTAGGTCAGCAAAGTCCGGACTTCACACGCCTCGGTTTGGTAGCGGTTTCACTTTGTATATGCGCACTAGCCAATGTTCGGTGGTGTACGCCTCTTCTAGCACGTCCAGGTTGAAGTCTTTGTTGCCGATCTCAGCGCCACGGACGCGGTCGAAGCCGGGTGGACGACCTGGAAAGACGAGAGTTGTTTTTACAAGACACAAAATACAATAATAATTATGGAATAAAAAGTCAGTCAAAAAATATGTAATAGACGAATTCATTTTTGCTTCTAAATAATCAGAAGGCCATTTCTCGTAATTAAAAACGTTCAAAATCTAGTCGCAGTGTCACCTTGGCGACAGTCAAATGTCAAAAAAATTTCAAAAATGGAAGCTCGAGGTATTTTTGACAGACAGATTAGACTGAACGTTCTTAAAATTACCAGAATTACTCCTCTGGTCCCAAGTTAAACTATGGTAACTTGGGACCAATATTGAGTTTTCTCATAAGCCGCGAGATGTTTTGAGACTCCCCTTTCCAACTGAATTAAAGTGATCGTGAGTTTCGATACACGACAAAGTACTAATTAAAACATTATTTTAATTATAAGCAAATTATTCCTGAAACTCACGAACGTGAGGGTCTGATTGCTGAAGACCAAGTTGCATGAGATTTCAGTATTTTTTCCAGAACCTCTGAACAATGTCCAAACGATGACTTAAGTTTTTACTGGTCTATGCGAATTTTTTACTCCCGGTTGCAAAGGGATACGACAAATAGTTAAAGCCTAGGTAAAATAATAGGATTGGCAGTGTTCTGAATCAATTATATTGAAGGCACGCCAACCGCCCTGTGTTTCCGTTTGACGGGAGATGATAACAGGAGAGTTACCGCTTTACAACAGAAAAGAAAAGCAAAATATATCACCACACAAGTATGCTTCTACCTAACTCTTCGGGGAATGGACAGGGACAGGCGTTTTGATATGTGGTGTTATGTTGTGTTATGTGATGTTAGGTTATGTGGTGTTATGTGTCGTTGTTATGCTGTGTTATGTAGTGTTATGTGATCAGCACTCACCACCCTCGGTGTAGACGAGGCCGAACTTGTAGTAGCTCATCTTGTACATGAGGCAGTTGAGCAAGGTTTGCGAGCCGTCGGCGTCGACGCGGAACTCTCCGGACGGCGTGTAGTAGTCCGCCTCGCGGATGTGTGCGCCGCGCTCCGTACTGCCGCCGATACGGACCATCCATAGGAACTTGTTTATGTCTGAGAAACGATATTACTAATTAATTGCATGGAAAGAAATGTGTGTTGAATTTTACGTGGGATGAAGGTATTTACATGATAAGTTTCCGGAATGGCACGAATATTACTTTTAAACTCACACTCACTCAAAGCATTTGTGTATTTCAAACTAGAAAGTTTATTAACCTGTTGAATGCCGTAATTACAGACACAATTAAAAACCATTGTGCCTATACTAAATGTGGTATCTCAGGGACTTAGAGGTTAAAATTCTAAAGAATACAAAGTATTTATGATGACCTTAATTAAGTATGACAATATCTGGATGACCGAGCTATGCTCGGTATTTTTTGGTAAATTGTGTTTAAAATAATAAGTTTATCATCTTCTAGATCTTCAAGAGTTGGTCATTGAAAACACGAATAAAACGACATTTTATAAAAATGAATCCTAGCTAGATCGATTTATCACCCCCAAAATCCCCTGTATACTAAATTTCATGAAAATCGTTGGAGCCGTTTCCGAGATTCAGATTATATATATATATACAAGAATTGCTCGTTTAAAGGTATAAGATAAGATATATATTTCATATGAAAATCGCATGCTAGGATTCGTCAACAAAATTCGTTAAAAATACGGTATTTTTCGGATTTCAGCGATGTAATCCCCTTAACGGTGTTTTCCGAGGCACGGAGAGGTATGTGAACATAGTCACCCATTCACGGACCAACCGCGGCAAACGCAGCTTAACCTAATCGATGCAGCTGTTATTATTTAATTTAATATTGAAATAATAATTTGACTTACCATCAGATGAATACCCGACGAGTCCTCCAAATATAACGAGCACATAGTCCACATCCAGCTCCCTCATGATTTCATAGGCCTTATCTTCAGTGGAGGCCATGGCCTGTCCCACGCGGGAGATGTGTGTGTTGTTCCAAGTGTTATTGTCTACTATCACCGTTCGATTCGCCATCGCTGTTATCTGATATCCATAATCCCACCATGACATAACTTTTGAGTCCTAAAACAAGTAAGTTTTTTTTTTGATGTAAGGAAAACGTTTGAAGGTGTATTTATATTACTTTTTAATTTTATAAGAAAATTAACATTTTTAACTAAATTTATATTATCTTCTTGACTAAATTACAACTCGGCGAAGGCGGTGTACTTCAAAATAAATGTAACAGTTTAAATAGGGCAGCATTTTGACGAACTACTTATAAGTATTTCTCCATATTTGAGGTGTAACACCTCTTCCCTTCTTAGAATGCAGGACGTCATTGTTATCTATAAGTTATAAATCGTGTGAAATGAACTCTATTACAATATAGATCTCGGATGCTTGCACATCGTTTATGAAGACGAATTTTTTTTTTTTTTTCAGAAATTTAAGTAATTTCATCATCATCATCTCAGCCGAAAGACGTCCACTGTTGGACATAGGCCTCTCCCAATTTGGGGACTTTACCATAATTGCCTCGGTTGGTAGGCGGGTTGGCGATCGCAGTATGATGGCAAAATGCATAGAGAACGCTGCTATTCATTCTCTACTAAGTCCCTTAGTCGCCTCTCCCACACCCACGGTAAGAATTAGGGTGGTGTTATTTTTTTCGTCCGGCATCGCTCGGAACAAGTAACATAAGTGACTTACTTCAGGAGTATTCATCTTGAGCCAAGTGTAAGCCTCGCGGAAGTCGTCGAAGATGATCCTGGCGCCGTCGTGCGCGCGCGCCGACAGCACGATGGAGGGCGACGAGTACGCCTCCGACGTCACCCACGTGCAGTGGAACACGTACGACACCAGCAGGCAGCCCAGCACGCACACGAACAGCGCTCCCACCTGACCACACAGAACAACAACTCAACTACATGTAGAAGGTCGACGGCGCGCAGTGTTCCACGCGCGCCTCAAAGAGATGTCAGCAGCAGTGTAGGGGTCTACTAGGACCGATGCCTGCCGGGGTCGCGTGATTGTTCGAAAGAGATACCGTGACCCTGGCACATGGGCAACTGATGGACCACGGGTGGGTTTTAGTCAGTAAAAGTCTGACACGCCCTCCCGCTCCGCCCAGAGCGGGAGAAGTCACTTGATGATTTCCCATCCTAACAAAAAAAAAAAAAAAAAACTACATGTAGAAAAAGAAAAAAAAAGGAAGACAACAAAAAAAAATATACAAAAAATAAGACAAAATCTGCTCATTCTCTATTTGCTAATTCTAGGTCACTGATACACAAATCTGTAAGAAAGCGGTGCTGACATATCGTTTATGTTAAGACCGGTTCTTGATACTAACTTCATAATAAAACTGGTGAAAATTACGGATGTTCATGACAGCCTTCATTTTGCTACCGTTTGACGACTCCACTTTTAAGGTCCCGGCGACGGACAATCTGTCCATACAAACGTAATACCAAAATCATTTGCAATTTGAGCATATTTCCACCATTTTAAGATGATATTCGGCTTTAGACAGTATTTTTCTAGGTTATGGTGACGTTTTTTTTTTAAAAAAAACTGAGCTAATATGAAGTTTGAGCGAATTGCATTTCGCACATTTTTCATTCTTTTTGTTTTTTCTCCATAAAAACAACAATATCTGTAATAATGTTTTATCCATAACACAGCTTATATTATCAAGATACAAAATAACGAAAACCAATTTAAAAATCATTAAGTTTTCATTCATCATTTTTGGTATTACGGAACGCAGCCAAATTATCATAAAAATGTTCAATAGCTAGTAGTGCTATCGCGTCTCTCAAAAATGTCAATGTGTGCACGGTCGTGCGGCACGCAGTACGTGTGTTGTGTAGCGCTCGGACATGCATTCACACTAGCGCAACATGCATTTTGGGCGCACTTTTATTTGTTTATTCAATTGTGTTGTGATATTTCTGACATTATTATTGACCTATGCTATGGAACTTGGATTTTGATTTTTCTTCTGATTTGGTATCGAGTACAGAGACTGAATGACTGATGAGAATGTAGAATTCTGACGAACTTTGCTTTTTTTTTGTTGGATGGGAAATCATTAAATGACTTCTCCCTTTCTGGGCGGAGCGGGAGGGCGTGTCAGACTTTTACCGACTAAAACCCACCCGTGTTCCATCAGTTGCCCATATGCCAGGGCCACGGTAACTCTTTCGAACGAATCTCGCGACCATGGCACGAACTTTGCTTTGTTTACGGACCTGGATTTAGGCGGGTTGCAGACCAAGAGCTAAGCTAAGTTAGTTTTGCTTAGCTCGCATAGCTGACGCAGTTTTCCATACATATCGCAGAGTTTGCGGTCTGCACACAAGTATGGAATACTGCGTCAGCTATGCGAGCTAAGCTAAACTAACTTAGCTCTTGGTCTGCGACCCGCCTTATTGTTTACGATTCGGTTTGGCTGCCAACATGGACTCCGAACGTTGGGATGTGTCTCACAGTAAGTACCTATTAGCCAATGATATATTATAATAAGTTACCTGTCTAATATTTTCTTGGCTACTAATTGTTTACTTACATATTTTTGAACTCAGCCCACTGAAATAAAGATATTTTTTTCGTGGTTCGAGCTTAATAGTAGTAAGTACCAAACTAAGTATATTTTGTATAAGTTAGTATTTACCTACCTATCTAGGTATAGGTTAATTATGTTATGACTACGTTAATGTAATACGTTAATTATGTTATAATAATATAATAATAATAATAATATTCCACAACTATCACACAACGCCATCTAGTCCCAAGCTAAGCAGAGCTTGTGTTATGGGTACTAGACAACTGATAAACATACTTATATATTTCTAAATACATACATATTATAGATAAATTACACCCAGACACAGAACAAATGATCGTGCTCATCACACAAACATTTGTCCTGGGTGGGAATCGAACCCACGACCTCCGGCATAGCAGTCAGGGTCACTAACCACTAGACCAACAGGCCTGAGCTAATGCTCGGTTCAACACCGACAGTTGAAAATGCGATCTTATTACGTCCGTGGGAACGTGAGTTTCACCATAATTAACGTAGTTTTAATTTCTGGGATAAATAATTGCCAGTATAGAAAATAACAGAAAAAGATTCTGTAAACGATTCTGAACAATTTATTATCGTAATGTTCATTGTGTTACACACACTATTTAAACCTACTTCTACTATCCTTCACCAGTTTTTATTTATTTGTTGGTATATTGGCATAGCTAGCTGACATATGGCGAATACATAATCAGTCTATAACGTTCCCACTGCTGGGATACAAGCCTCCTTTCTGAGAGGGAATGGGCCGTAATCTACCACGTGGGCCCAGTGCGGATTGGTAGATGTCTGATGTCTTCGATTTTTTAATTCTAAGACATGCCGGTTTCCTCACGATGTTTTTCTTTACCGGTGCGAGAGCAATGTTGATGAAATTATTTATACAAAGTAAAGCGCGTCCCTGGGTTCGAACCCGCTACCTATAACTCGTAAGTGGGGGCCATTACCACTGGGCCACCACTGCTCTTGCAGATATGGTAAATAATGTATTGTAATATTCTGTGCCTCGTAATTACTTTGCCTACCTACTATTGTATAGAATCAAGTTTATGTAACTAAACAGACGGCTGTGCTGCTGGGGAGCTTTTTGCGCCGCTTCTTCTCAGAAAACCGACCAAGTGCGAGTCGGACTCGCGCACCGAGGGTTCCGTACAAACCTGTAGGTATTCTCGGTTTATGCATAAGGTTCATGTTTATGAAATTAAATGTTTTCTTTTTAATTTTTATATTTCAGTTGATTGAATGAAAGGTAAATTGTGGTTTACGATTTATGACGTTTTAAAAAAAAACTACTAACTCGATCTCGTTCAAACCAATTTTCGGTGGTAGTTTATATGGCAATGTACATTATATATTTTTTTTTAGTTTTATTATTCTCTTATTTTAGAAGTTACGGGGGGGGGGGGGGGGGGGGAGGGACACATTTTACCACTTTGGAAGTGTCTCTCGCGCAAAGTATTCAGTTTAGAAAAAAATGATATTAGAAACCTCAATACCATTTTGAAGACCTATTCATAGATACCAGTGGCGGTACCTTCATATAAGCCCAAAAGCCCGGCATGCCTTACTAAAATGCTCGATAGAGAATCAATATCAAAACCAAACTATTTAAAAGTTCGCGCGCTTAATTCTTATCAAAATAACACAAAGTATCTACCTATGCCACATTACTACACATCGCGATTGTTCGCACGCAGAGTTTCGCATTTGCAGCATCTAAATATAGCTATCTCGCTTACACGTACCGGCTTTTGCCTGGCTTTCAAATACTATCTCTGTCACTTTCGCACTTATAGCGATGTGCCGTATAACGAGTTAGAACCGTGTGCGTCTAAAAAAGGATCAGTATGGAAGATTTAAGCCGTGCATGCGTATGAAGTTGCACGCGTATGATGCGTGACCTTGTCATCTTGCCAACTCTGCAGTGTTGCCGTTTTAGCGATGTTGTGAGATCTTGGAGATTTTTAACACTAGAAGCGCGGAACATACCGACTGAGGTAAATTTGGATTTAAAAAATGTATATTGCAATGACGTGGCTGAAGTCTCGTTTATATAATAAATATAATAATCATCATAATAAAATATTAATTAGAGCAGGAAGAAAATCGAAATGGGTCAAATTTGGGACGCCCGCACTTCTAATGTTAACGAGTTTGGAGACTTTTTTTAAGATTTAGCAACAATAAAAACTAGCGACTTTTTAAAATAACGAAATTAAATATTCAAGCAATATCTTAAAAATAAAAAATTTGCGACATCTAGCTAGATTTTTATATACCTGGCGACTTTTTTTGCCTAAATGACAACACTGCAACTTGCGTAAGTAGTTCCCGACACCCGAGTGCAACTCACTTCAGTTTGATTTGCTTGAGTGGGAAAAGTTTTGTTATTAAAGTATTTTGTGCGTTTTCTTAGATTTTCTCAGTGATACAATTGTTTTGGTGACTTACCTACAGTAATGGAGGTAATTGTACCTTGTGAGGATTTAAAATGCGTTCAAGTTTTGATTGGCGAAGATAAAAAAGAAATCTTTAAACTTTGCTCAGAAAAAACAGTTAATTTCTTTATTAAAACCGACGCCTAATCTGTGTATTTCTCAGACTAGTAAATCGCATAAACGAAAATTTAATAGATCAGTGTATAAAACTAGTTGGATTGTTGGCTGTTCGCACACTAAGTAATAAGTTGTATTGCTTGTGCTGCATATTTTTTTCGAATGAAGATTCCGTTTGGAATAGATCTGGTTAAAATGATTTAAATAACATATCTGGCGCCATTAAAAGGCACGCAAATTCCCATAAACACCTGTGTGCAATGGTTTCTTTCGGTAATTTTGGTAAACAACGAATTGAGACATCTATATCACGCCAGCTATCTAAGGAAATTTCAAAATATAACACGCGCGTTGATAACAACCGTAGTGTATTTCAAAGATAAGTTGATATTGTTTGTCATTTAGCACAACAGGAACTTCCTTTAAGAGGACATGATGAGTCTGCAAACTTCATTAAATAAAGGCAATTTTTTAGAACTGGTCTTGTTAATTTCAAAATACGATGTCGTTTTAGAAAAGCATATGCAGCATCAGGGAAGTGACAAACCGGCGCCGAGTTATTTATCTATATCAAACAAGTTTATGAAAAAATTGCGATGATACATACGTAGGTACCTACATACTCAGTCATAAACTGAACTTTCTTGTTTTGAAATCGGTTAAAATTTTATTGGGCTTGCCTTATTTTGAAACCCTAGGCACGCCACTGATAGATACCCCACACGTATGGGCTTGATGAAAAAAAAATTTTTGAGTTTCAGTTCTATGTATGGGGAACCCCAAAATTTATTGTTATTTTTTTCTATTTTAGTATGAAAATCTTAATGCGGTTCACAGAATACATCTACTTACCAAATTTCAACAGCATAGCTCTTATAGTTTCGGAAAAAAGTGGCTGTGACATACGGACGGACGGACAGACAGACAGACAGACAGACATGACGAATCTATAAGGGTTCCGTTTTTTGCCATTTGGCAACGGAACCCTAATAAAGCACTAGGAATTGGTGACGGGCGGGCGGTTTGTTGGACTATTTTATGTAATTTTCACGTTCGAAAAGTGCTGATTCTAAACCTAGCTGAGCTTGGGAGAGTAACGTGTACATTAAAAATAAATGTTATTTAAAAGTCTTTGTTTTTTATTTATCCTCTTTTATATCTGCACATCACGTAAATATGTATAAATTATTGGAATATTTGTCTGTTACTAATATTTTGCGTAACACTTTTAGTGACTTGTATTCATTATTTGTAAGTAGGTAGCTTTTGCCGGCGACTTCGCCCGCATGGAGGTTAGAAAATGCATCATAAACCTTCCTCATAAATCACTCTATCTATTGGTGAAAACCGCATGAAAATCCGTTGAACATTTTTTGAGTTCTTCGGAAGTAGGCGGACGCGGCGGGGACTTTGTTTTATAATATGTAGTGATAACAATTTTTAAAATTAGTAAAAAGAATACTTACTTACATAAATATGAGTTGGACTCACAACGTTCATGTATCAATTTATGGAAGACCACAAACAACATAATTATACATTGGTTTACAAGTACCAAGTTAGGAAAGGTATGTAAGACTGTACCAAAACGCATTACTAGTCTGTACATTTACTAACGATTCCCCAGAGTAGTCAACAAAAATAAAGCAAATAACGAACATACCTAATTACTAGTAAATAAAAATGCGTCGAGTCGTTATGAATAAAGGGTAGGTACAACTACTCACTCACACACGGCTGCATACCGCGTCATCGTTGGCCTTCTATTGTCAAACAGAGATAGCAATATTCCGACCGAATTTTGCCTTAGCGTCGGCTCGTGGTTAGCGAGTTTAGGCGCCACGTTCTTAAGGGAGCAAGAAAACATAGAATGGAATTGCAGTACCTATGCTTAGAAACTATAGATGGATGTATAAGTTAAAGAGGCTCACCCAAATAAGTTACAAAAAAAAAAATGTGCAGGGAACTCTCTTCTAACCCCAAATAGGCTCACATTCTTTCTAGTACTTACGTAAACTTTAAACTTCTTATCTTTTTTTGATGTTGTCAAAATGCGTAAATCCGTTGTTTTACATACCTCAGACCTAAACACCAAATTATTTTCGTGCTTCTTCTTCTTCTCATGTTTCTCGACCTTCGGCTCGATATCCTTCACATGTAGACTCAGCAGGCTGGAGGCTGCCACTCCTGACACGATGCACATCACTGGGGCCAGTACCAGCATAAGACGGACCATCACACCCTGGGAATGAGGCACGTGATGAATATTTGGTGGTGGTATCGGTGGTGAGTGGTGGCGGGTTGGTATATCAGCGATCAAAGTGTATGAATCATGGGCGGAGTCAACGGAGTTCGTGCTCAGACATTGACTCGACGCGCTCAAGCTTTTTGTTCTCATCATGAGAGTCTTTAAGGAATCTTTTTCAGGCAAGGACCGTTAACATATTTGCATTTTTTTTGGTATTTTTTTTTTTTTGTATTAAAGAGTACATTGGGTTGATAGATATCACATATCTTCAAATGTTTGGTTTTAAGTCATCGCAGTTTCTCATAACTAAACTGACTGGTGGACTTATGGGTACACCCTATTTATTTAGAATTCACTTACCGCAAAGTAAATGCTGAGTACACCATACAAGATAATGAAGATGTTGGCATCAGTCAACTTGCTAAAGCAGAAGTACAAGCCAGCCGGGAACAGGAACACCAGGACTTGCAGGTCGAAGTAGAATGATGACCAGGATGTCGGCTGATGCTCAGAGACGGATGCTGTAGAGAAAATGTGACTTATTTAGTAGTGATAAGGTTTCATTTTGATTAATACATTTTTTTACATTATATAGGCTAGGTTTGTTTAATAAACACTTACCAATAATGGGAATGTGGTTCTTGGCGTAAGAGGGATCCAATAGGGAGTAGAAACGTCCGGTCCATGGAGAGATTTTACCTGTAACAAGAAATAAAAGTGATATTAGTAGTCAGAGATTATGTGATGTTTTTTTTTAAACTGATGATTATGAGTAAAAGCAGTCTAGCAGTCTCGCATTGCCACCACAGTTCAAACATTGAAATATCTTTATTAATCATCTTCAGGTTGGAGTTAAGTATGTATTTCTTTTTATACAAACATTTTACAAAATGGTAGGCATAGCTGTATTAACATTTTGCCAGTTATGTATAAAAAGTGAAAATAAAAAACAATAAATATTTTAGGTGCACAGACTTGGTCTTTGACTAACATCCAGGAGTCCAAACTCAAGGTGTATCAACGAGCAATTGAGCGAGGATCGTGTTTCAAACAATTCTGCGCTCCAAAACAAGGGTAGCTGACGTGGCTCAAAAGACCAATATGCCTGGGCAGGACATGATTGCCGCATGCCGGGTAAAACTATGGACCCAAGTAGCCCACAACAGCTGAGAGAGTGAAACGAGGTCACGGCAGACCACGTGGGAGAGGGCAGGACGAGCTGGATAGGTTCCTTCAAATCTCGAAGGAGGACGCAGGAATTTGCGAAAAATAGAAGGAGTGGCGAGAGGCTTTTGCCCAGAACAGCGTCGGCTAGGAAAAAAAAGGAAGAGAAAGAAAGGTATATCTTACCGGTAAGCGTAAGAGCCACTAAGGCAGTTCCCAATGTAGACAGCAGGGTAGTCAGCAGAGCTTTGAACAGCAACTCGAAATTGGCCGGGGACAGGTGCTCACGCAAGTACTGAGTGAAAGCATACAGCTGGCAGAGACCGAACACTCCCAACGCCTGTAGAAGAAAAGTTTTAAATGTAAAAAAAAGTCTTTTATTCCCGCAGCAGACGTAGCATGACCAATTCGATCTCTATCCTACCAAAAATAGACAAAGTTGTTGCTATCCAACTTAGCATATCTTCTGCCCGAACACGGAGTAACCCGTAGAATCGAGTTTCAGACAATTATTCTTTCCATAGCAACATGGAAATAGCTAGTGATATATTTAAGTTTAGGTGTTTTTTTTTCTGAATATTTACAAATTATCAGCTTAAATAAATGTTTGACGTAGTTACAGATATTTTTTCAATACATTTTGAAGACCTATTTTTTTAATTCCCGGCTGTTCCATGTGGTTTGGAACTTCACCGCTCCAATCTTGATTGGTTGATACGACACGAACAATGCGGGCTCATGATTAGTAACATGGCAAAGACGTTCATGTGCTCGTGCTCGTTCTGCGCACACCAGCCTATATTACCAAATTGCTCTTTTATAATATTCTAAGGCCTCATTTATGAAGACGCGGGGCGTCGCGCGGCGCGTGCGGCGTGGCGTCGCGCGGCGCGTCGGACATTTTTGCCGTTTACGGAGAGGCGGCGCGTGAAGCGGAACGCGTCATTGCACGCGTAAACACAAACATATGGCAATATACGATGTTGTTCATAGAGACGCGAGGCGGGCAGAGTGGCGGTGCCCGCCGCGTCGCCCGCGGCGACTTTTTAAGCGTGTGGCGGCGCACGCGGCGGGCATCGCTGCGGCGTTCGCGTGGTACTCAATAAAACCAATTATTTCGATATTGTTTACTATATAATCAAAAGTTGTAGTAGACATCCGTATAAAGCCATGAAAAACATCATAACCACTTTCTCTTATTGACCGATAAAGAACTGCATATTCCCCAAACTTCTCGTGTTCCGTTGCTGGGCTACATTAAATAATTCACGTCTAACATAAAATTTTCTGCTAAAAAAAGTCGATGATATTGTACTCCATTGGTACGATAAATACGTCTGCGTTGTGCGATTTCCAAAAAAAAAAAAAATAAGACAGGCAGAAGTTTCCGCCGCGTGCACCGCTTCATCGAGAATTGCCGCCGCGTACGCCGCCGCGATGAACGCCGCGTGCGACGCGGCATTGCCCGCCGCGGGCGACGTCGCAAAAAACGCTCCATTTCAAACAAACGCGTGTAAAATCGCCTCTCGTTAACGCACTCATACAACGCTATATGTTTGAATTCAGTGCGGGCCGCGCCGCCCAACGCGACCCGCGACGCCCCGCGTCTTCGTAAATGAGGCCTAACTGTGCGAGTGGCATCGCCCGCATGGATGTCGAAAATTTGGATATTAACGGCAAAAAAAAAGCACACCATTTTTTTAAGTTTTTTTTTTTTTACAAGTAACCTATATACTTTCATATGCATTTAGTAAAAGGCTATTCTTTTGACATTACAAACAGATCATCATCATCATCATTTCAGCCGTAATACGTCCATGGCTGGACATATGCCTCTCCCAAAAACAGAGGGGGTTTGCTATAATCACTTGCTATAATAACCACGCTTGGCAGGCGGGTTGGCGATCGCAGTATAGTGGCAAAATGCATACAAACAGATACTTTAATTTTATTTATTTGTATATCTAGATTTAGATAAACTTACCAGCATATGTTCCGAGCTCTGGACCGGCTGGAAGCCCACGAAGGAGATCTGCATGGACAGTATGGTGCCGACGCAGTACAGCGTGCTGTATGCCACGTACACACGCGCTGAGAAGCGACCCAGCAGCATGAGGGCTAGCACGTGCAGAGGGATCAGGTTGATGAGGAACACGTAGCCACCCCATGATGACACCTGTGGAAGATTCGTCAATTTAGTCTAGTTTTTGGTACACTTTTTGTTTTCTTTCTGTGTTATGTCCCCGGACCATGAAGAGAATTGTTGTTGCAAATAGTCGTAGTTTCTCGAGCGAGCTTTTCGCCTTTATGTTTTATAGCAGCATGTCCTGGTTTGCATTGGTAATGTCTATTATGGCTAACCTTTTCAGCCGCGTTTTATGTCCCGGTGTTGTAAGCGGTTTAGCCAAAAAATTTGGCATATTATCTAAAAATGCAAAGGGCCTTGTCATTCAAACAACTTCATAAACAGAATTTCTTGAATATTGAATGGCTTTTAAAAATAGTTTATAAATACTACCTCGTCTAGTTATTTTACTGATAAGATGTTTACTATTAACGTTTTACGACAATTAATTACGTTATAGCCTTGTTGGACTCGCGGTCTGCTGCTTTCGAAACTCCTCGGACAAACGTTAAAACGCGAACAATAACCGTAAACGTTGTCTTCGAGGGATTCCACATTTTTTAACCTTTTGAGAAGAAATGACGGAACTAATTCAAGGGTCAAAGTTTCGGGACATAAAATTGGCCAAATAATGTTGATTTGTTCCTGAAATCGTCTTTTGAGGAAAGAACCACTCAGATGTGAGTGGACCAGTCCAGTCAGTGCAAACATTTGTCAGTATTTGTGTAGCTTAACTCAGATCTTGTGATGTGTACTCAATTTCGCTAATAGCTCAGCAAAGACAACAGTTGTAAATGGATATATAATAGTTAGCCTCAGTTTGGTGGGAAGATCATTGCATTTATATGGGTAGAAGGCTTTGCTCGAAGAGTAGATATATGTACGACAGAGCAAAAACCAAAAAGTTCAATTCAAACTCATTGGTGTGAAACTGTCATATTTATATTCTGTGATTGACTTTTAAGATTTCTGTTTATAAATCAGAAATCTTTATTATGTTAGCATAAAGCCAATCAGTAGTTATCAAACAATAATAATGGCTAAATCTAATCAATATTTTATCTATAATCTTGTTTACTATACAAAAAGATTTGTAACACTACATAAGCAGAATTAATTCTTATCTTAACCTGCTTTCTTGTTTTTTATAATAAAGTTTGCAGTTACCGCATACGCAAGCTGGTTGTTGGTAGCAGAGCCAGTTAGGGTCAGGAATGTGAGGTTCAGCAAAAGTGCCAAATTGATGCAGGTAAGTCTGAATTTACATCGGTTGAAACTTGTATAGGTTATCTCAAGAGCCTCAAAGGGTGTAAAATTTTGGTGATTCACAACATGGGCCATAGTTGGATATCAGATTCAGGCAGTGAATGATCACACCCCCATTTTTGTATACATATATGTTCTAAGCAAACAAGAGGAAATTAATAGAAGAAAAAAAAATGTTCAAAGATGATGCTTGTCTCTAAAGATATCTCTTGCAGCATACCTCTAGCCTTTCTCTTGATGTTTACTTTCCGTCACTGGTTATGGACATCTGCAATACCAGTGCATCATCGGTGTAATATGATGCATCAAGAGACAAAGTTAAATGTGTCATAAAAGTACTCACCATGTAGAAATAAGCGAGCGCCGTCATAGTGGCCCACAGGATAGTACCAGTGTTGACTGCCTTAATCCAGAAGTAGTAAGTGAGCAGCATGCAGAAGATGGCAATTCCTTCATTGTCGTAGCTGCCTGCGACTGAGCGACTGATGTAGCCCGGCACGATGGCTATCATGGCCGCCGCGACGAGTCCTGCGCCTTCGTCCTAAGGGATAAAGAAATAATAATAGGTTGATTATTCCGGTATTTTCCTCTTGGAATAAGATTATAGGAATAGTTTTATACTTGTAATGTATATTTAAAATTTATTAGATTGCACAATTATTTTTGGAATTTAGTAAGATCCTCTTTCTTTTTGCTGCTTTTGTCCAATGTTACTTGGGGGTCGGTACAAAACTCTCTCTTATCTGAATATGTTAAATTTTATTTTCAACTATACAGAAGTTGAGTCAAGCAGACCAACAGTTTTTAATGCATCAGCAAATCTGATACTTGAAAAATGATTTTTGTTTAGCTTATATTATAAATTTTGTACAAAAATTTATTTTTCTTTGAAGACATGGAACATTAATTTTTCAGTCAATAAAACTTTTATTGTCTCTCCAATGCCATTAAGGTGTTAAAAGTGCACATAAAAAATAGTTCTGTTATTTCAACTCACCTTCAATTCCTTAGTTAGCAGATAAGTGACAATAGTTGTCAGTGAAGAGAAGAATGGAGCAAGGAACACGCATACATTCCTGATGTCTATAGTAATGTTCAGGAACTGCATCACATTGTATAGCGTGGCAGATGTCACCATCAAACCAGGGTAGATGGTACCTGGAGGCAATAAAAATTATGTGTTACTGGTATCTCAAAGAAGACAAAGGTGAGGATCTAATGACTGCATCCGAGAATGCTGGTCGCGTTGCCAAGTACTGGGTCAAACAAAATTTCTTTGAGAAAATATTTACTACTAGCTTTTGCCAGCGGCTTCGCCCGCGTGGAGGTCGGAAATTATCCCGCGGGAACACACTACCGGGATACAAAGTAGCCTATGTCCTTTCTCAGGCTCTAAACTATCTGTGTACCAAATTTCATTTAAATCGGTTCAGTAGTTTTAGCAGGAAAGCGAGATAGACAGAAAGACAGACAGACAGAGTTACTTTTGAATTTATAATATTAGTATGGAAGTATGGATAGTATGGAGTATGGATTGACATGCTGAGAACAAGAATAAGAGTTCTTTAGTTTTCAATCCATGACTGTATATTATTATTATTCATTTACTCAGGTACATACTGTTTCTATAGCATTTTCATCATTTTTTTTGAGACTGGGTGCCTCGTAGGAACATATATGACTATGGTATAATACAATTAATAGCATGTAGGCTGTAGTGGCAGCTAGCATGCCACCTATTCCACCATTCTAGCACCCACTCACATCTATTATGATTGGTTGAAGGACAGTGAGCAGGAAGTTTTATTGTTACTACGTCTGGGGGCGGTAAGTGTCCCGCAAGGAGTTAATTTTCTTTTATTACTCTCAGATACTTTCTGTTTTCCATACATCATCATCATCATCATCATCATTTCAGCCGTAAGACGTCCACTGCTGGACTTAGGCCTCCCCCAATTTGGGGGGCTTTGCCATAATCGCCACGCTTGGCAGGCGGGTTGGCGATCGCAGTATGGTGGTAAAATGCATAGAAAACGCTGCTGCCCATTCTCTAGTAAGGGACTTTCCATACATAATTTCAGAAAATTAAATAATCGTGCACTCTTCAGACAAAGGTCCCATTAATAATTAATTGAATTCACCACTGTAAGTTGATATTTGTTAACAGTCTATTAATCACGGTATAAGTTTGACTGCGTGTACAACAGCATCTTAAGCAGTAAGACTGAACTTTGAAACCTGAGCAATATTCAGGACAAAGTGTTTTCACACCCTGTCGCTGAATGTTGGCATCTTTCAAACAGCTCAACTGTCTTACTTTGCAGCTTCACCAGAGCAGCAGTGTCACCAATATACTTAATCACTGCTTTGTAGACATATTGGATTTGTTGTTGATGATAATTAAATAATAATAGGATTCTGCTTGTTCTCTTGAAAAATAAATAATTCTAGACTTACCACCGATGATACGTCCCAGCGGATACCATGCTCTATCGTCAAACCAGTTGTGGAAGTTATAGAACCCTTCCTCTGTCAGGTATCTAGTGGTTCTATAGTTGAAGTAAGGGTCGAACTCATGGATGACGCTTTCGAAACGTAACACCGAGAATAAACGCGTTCCGAAGGCTGAAAAATAAATAAATTCGAGTTATATTTTCTTAAGTAATAAGAGCAAAATATGACAAAACATGTATTCAAAATAATTATTAAATTTTACAAATACTTAATCCGGTAAATATTGCCGGAAGCCGAATGGCACTGTATCGTGAAATACGTCCGGGCGCCGGTTATTCATATTTCAGGGATATTTGCAGACCCAAAGCGTTTCTTAGTATAAAATTGCAGAGATAAACAAAGCCCAGAAGTATTAGTGAAAAAGATACAACGTTACGGTTTATGTTTTAGTAAAATAAGCACATTTTATCGCCATTGCTTATCACAAATGACCACGTAAGTCATAACATAAATCGATCTAATTCATATTTTATCGAAAGGACACGGTATGGTATTGTTCTAATACAAGTGTAAATGCTAATTAACTTTTAAAAATACTCACATAATATTGCTGCCATTGATAAAACAGCTAATTTTATAAATGTTAGTTGTTTGTCAGACGATAGCTGCGGGAGCCTCGTCTTGGCTTGCACCTCCACCGTCATTTTGGGTTTGTGATATTTTTCTTGAATGTATTAATTCACATAAATAGCGCTGTAGTTCGATTAGTTTTAAATAATATAAATGTATCGCCGGCAACCTATCCCTTTTCGTTTTTCGGCGACGCGAATTGACAATTTGACAGATCATGAGCGGCGTGGCATAATTTGTTACCATAGTAAAAAATAAGTTTAAAAAAAGATTTTATATACAGCTTGGCAAAAAAGAGTCTGGAAAAAATGAGGGCGCCTGCTTAGCAGGTATGGCCACCCTGTATACTAGGACTAAAAGTGATAAGATACTTGTTGTTTTAATCCACAAACACGAGATCCCGGAAATTCTCATCAGTCAAGATTTCAAGACTTGATAGGCACACAGTCTTTTACTTTCATTGTATTTAGTAGATTGCGCATTATTTCGCTGGAATAACTTTTTATCTAAGAGTGCCATCATAATAACATAATGCAAACTTATTCAGTTTAAAAATTAATTAAATTACACTCAGGGATTGCCGATTGAACCCGATACTCAAGACATAATGTTCAGCAATCGCATTTGCGGCCACCATCTAGGGTATTCAAAACCATTCGATGGTTGGTATGCCTGTATCAAATTTGACATGAATGATACTGAACGAATCCCGTTAATGCTGACAGTTTATAGTCGACAAGAAGGCGACTTACTGCTGCTTACTGTCGGAAACTAATCGGAAGTCAGAGAGTCCCTATAGCATGTCGCATTCGAAAGGTACAGGCAATATCGAATAAACTTGAACAGTTGACTAATGAAGGCGTCAGGTATGTCTATGCGGGGTACATAACACTATCACTATTCACATGACAGTGAAAATGAAATAACACGCTAAAGTTTAGATTTTATTTAAAAAGAAAAACGTGACGTAACACCATTCTTGTATTCCTTTTCGGTGCTATGATAGATTTTATCCATTCACACTGATGTGTCAGTTTTACATTTCTTATTTATGAAAATAGTGTAAAAATCTTTCTTACACGTTTACGGCTCCCATTACAACCCGTCTCCTCAAACTATAGGTAATATATTACGTAGAATAGGCACCTGAAAAATAATTAATATAAATTATACTTTTTAACTGTGGTATGCGATAATAGCATTAACAAAAAAAAAAAAAAACTTGGCTGTTTCGTTATAGTGTTGAACTTTTTGTCTAATTCACACAGATCAAAATCGTCTAATTCTTTCTTCCGCCAACTGTTTTGGTGTTCCTCTAGGTGTAGAAAAAATCCTTAATTGTTTTCTCCTTCATTAACAATTTCTCTAGTTGTACTGTGAGATTTACCTTGAAAAAATATAAAGACAATCTTATTAATTCCATGTAGGTACATTTTTCAATTTCAAGTATCAAACATCAAGAATTAACGTACACGCGATTTGTCAAACTAGAAAACATAACCTCAATAATCTATTAGTAAATAAAACAATAAAATGGCTTGAAACTTATAAACCGATAAAACTTAGTATTAGAAAGGAAAAACAATGACTAGCATTGAATAAAAGATAAATTTCTTGGATAAATACCTGTCGTGTCGGCAGTTCTTTCGTAAACATTGTCAATCGGAGACAAAATTTGTTCCGCTTCAGATTCCGCCAAATTTCTTACGAAAACTTAGTATATTACAGCTCACACCACTACTCCTTATTGTTTTATTCATTTTTATATGTTCAAAAGCAATAATAATTGATAGTTAATTAGAAATAAGTAAAATACAACTGGGAACATAACACAATGACAGATTAGCTACTTGTCGATGATAAACAAAGCAGTGCTGCCACCAAAAAAATATTTTAGTTCCAATGGTTACCACGACAGACTCTTTTTTGCCAACCTATACATAACATTTTTGTTTTGATAAATGATATTAATAATTTGGTGAATTATTAGATCAATAAAGCAATTAAAATATGATCAAATTTATTTGATGTAAAACGTTTAAAAGGTTCTATGGTGATAAAACCCGAAAGGCGTAATGGAATTATCTTAACCACAGAACTCTAACACCTGTTATGTCTGACTTGAGCTGTCAATAATAGTGACTAGGGATGTTAAAACATCGATTTTTTTCCAAGGTCCCAATCTACGATCTTCTTAACGTATCAGTGGCGAATAAAAACATTGTTGTGAAAATTCAAATATTATGTTCGGTCAAAATGTCGATGACCAAACTTCGTTCGCTGACCCAGTCTTAGATCCTCAAGCGCACAGGTAATATGGTGTCATTTGGCTTATGTAGCGCAAGATGAAAGTTTGGGTTTTGGTTGCGTAGAGAAGCCACATACATAAACACTTGAAATTCGAGTTGACGAGAGTAAACCTCTATTGCTGAGATCCTTTTCACTACGGCCGACTTGTTGGAGTCTATTTTAGTTTCAATAAAATATTCCAAAACATGACTCGATAATTCGATACTGCAAGCTCTCAAGTATCGGCAACCCTATCGGAAGAGGCTAATGACGGAACACTCAGATAGTGAGAAGACAAAATAATATTTTTAGCATTGAATATGTTTTGTCTCTTTTCTATTTATAAATAAATATGTGACGCTATCTCACTTTTTTGCCATATAATTGCCTCAGTTATATATATGTCATCCTAGCTATTCAGAGACAAAAAATCTTTTCTTGTCGTATGATATGATCGTTTCCTTGAAATAGTTTCGGTCGGTCAGTGCCCGTTCCTTCCGAGATCACGTAGGTTAGATTAAACAGTGCAAACACCTGAAGTGATAATACACAAATTTACAAACACTTTTATTTTTAATTCAGATTCAGTTCAAAGATAACTATTGTGTGAAAGAATACGAGATAAATCTGGTCACTACAGTTCCGTCTATGACTAATACATCGGAAGGAAGAACGTCTTGGATATGAACCGTGTGAAAAATTAAATAGTGGTGTGAAAGTATTTGGCGCGTTATTTTTATGTGATGTCTGACGGATCTCCATCTCTCGAAGAAGACGTGCCAAAACCTCTGCTTGAGAGGGTAGAGGAAAATGTGTTTACGCCGAAGATAACGACTCCTATCTATGCGGGAGGTGTGAAGCTGCACCACAAGAGATCTGACGCTGGGGAAACGGAATCCTTCCTGTCTGACGCACAAAGAAATGACCTTGCGTTCCAACAACTCTTCCAGGATGGAAATGGAGCATTTCACACGGTAATTCTTTTTTTAAATCTTTTGGCTTTATAGGCTGTTGTCTGAGGCATTAAAAAACTTAGGCTATGAATCATTCTTTTCTTTCTTACTAATGAGTGGATTTAAATTGCTAGAAATACTTCTAGTACTAGTAATTCAAAAGTTTTATTTCTGTAGCTTTGCTTTATGGGTATAAACAATTAACTGATTCAAGGTTCTGTCAGTTACAGTACCTGTGTTCTAATTAGATTTTTTTTTTCTGATGTAATGAGCTAGTATGAGCAGCCATTGAGAAAAAAGGCAAAGGTCAACATGTGTTATGGCTCCAGTTCACTATGTCCAAGTTTTAAAACTGTTGGGTTTTGATTCTCTCAAATTAAATGTAGGTGCAAAAGTTACTTTTGTATGACTCTTCAAATAAGAAACTACATCTACAGTAAGACCTAAGCAAATTTCTTCAATGTTTTACAGATATTTGTTAAAGTTAACTAACTTTTTATACATTATTTATTACAAAAATAGTATTTTTAAATATTCTTTCTGTAATAAATAATTTTAAAGTAATACTTAAAAGTTTATAATAAAACATTGCTACTGATTTCAATAGCATAGAGATAAGTACTTCAAATATAATCAATTAATAGGAAATTACACCTAAATGATATTAATAATACCAACATCCATATTGTTACTTTAATGAAGTAGTGGATAATACCTTTTTGTAACATCATAATAGGTAGGTACTTATTCAGCTCTCCACAATATATGAATTAATATTTAATTGATTGGTAAAGGATAAACTATTATGAATTTTGCCTCTTTCATTTTCTATCATACCAATTTTTCATTTGAAAATTGTCTCATATTTTTCCCGCCATAAAAGATTATCAGTACCTAAGTCTATTGACAAGTACTATTGTTGTAGCATTAAACTCTATGACTTGTTTTCAACATGATATCCAGCTGTGATTAATAGCTTCTAACCACAGGGTGCCTATCAAAATGAAGTGTCTGGCACTTAATAAATCAACTAATCCGGTACTTGTTAACTTATTTTGTTAGTACCGAATCTTTGTTTGTGTTTGTAGGTATTATTTTCTATTGGTTTAAAAAAGAACTTCCAAAATTCTCTACTCGAAAATATTCAATAGCTAGGCAAACTTTTTGTATTAATATGTGGAACATACGACACTGGCCAGTAAATTATTTTATAATGAAATACTTACTTAAAAAAAAAACAAATCTATTTGGGTGACTAGAATTTCCTAGCCAGTTGAATCAAGGCCAACACAGAAAAAAACTGTATTTTTATCTTTTTCCTCTACTGGCTGAAAACATGACTATTTTAAAATATGATCAAACTAAGTATGGTTTCACATAAAAGGCACCAATTGTAATAAATAATGGTGTGTCAACCTAATCATAAATGCAGCTAGATATTTAAAATAATTAGCTCATTATTATTGTTAATTCCTCATTA
This sequence comes from Aporophyla lueneburgensis, assembly GCA_932294355.1. Lineage (NCBI taxonomy): Eukaryota > Metazoa > Arthropoda > Insecta > Lepidoptera > Noctuidae > Aporophyla > Aporophyla lueneburgensis. Next base: position 28,818,103 of record OW028737.1, on the reverse strand, counting down.
ACACAGTCATTAGTATATATGTACTTTTCCATAAGTATGTTAAGTGGTTTAGACAAGCCAATAGTTTTTAGGTAAACAATATTTAAAAAACAACAAATTCATTATGCTATAGCATACATGAACTTCAAACAAACATATAAATTACTTTGTTAATTTACTTCGTCTCCCTGAAAGCATTTTTCATTCTTTATAAATAGGTAAATAAGCTAGTTCAATACACATCTTTTACAATAAACAAATTAATGTAAAGTACTTAGAATATTTATACAAAGCATATAAATAAACAAAAACATGCTGTTTAAAAACAAATATTCTGTTATAGAGCAATTGAAAGAACTCAAATGTTTGACTCACACAATTGTTTACATTCTCTGCAAAATTTTGCTACACAAAATGTGTATAGTTATGTTTTCCTCAACCCATACTGTTATTTAAATAGATGACCTGTTACAGTCTCCCTTGTATGTGAATGTTAATTTAATGCAAAAATAAATATCATGCTACAAATAGATAGGTAGACAATAATAGGCACTATTTACATAAGTTCTGCTACATAACAAATATGGAGTAAAAAATTCTGGCTGGCATTTTTACTAATCTATAGTTTCATAATGTTCGAAAAACTTGTCTGCTCAGCAACGTAAATAACGTAATAAATGTTGTTGAACAGTCAAAATTAAAGGCATTAGTGTGTTACGGAATTACCGCACAGTTGATCTTAGGCTAAGTTCAGATAAACGCGCGCAATTTACTGTTACACGCGCGTTTTCAGTTTACATAGCCATTCGTCAAACATAGCGCCATAGCGCAAAATTGTTCGATCAAAGTATGTGTAATGTGCCTGAGTCAAAGATGAATAAAGGATGGGCGATAAGGAACGGTGCATAGGCGTAGGTATACCGTAACCTAGATAATAACATCCTCGGAAAGCACGCTAAGCCGTTGTCCTGCGCCAGATCTCTCTCGTCATGTCGTATTGCAGTCCCTTCGGACTATGAGAGTGAGAGAAGAGTGAATGCACCTGTGTCTGTGCAAACACTTGTGCACTATGATATAATCCGCGTAGATGGCTAGTCTCCATTAAGATTTGCTATCATGGCCGAAATTCGGTCTGGAGGACTTATAACAAGAAATACCAGTGCCTAATTTCAATTTGCCTTTAGACAGAACCATAAAAAGATTTTTTAATATTTGCATTTCCAATTTCCATAGTGATCATTTTTTGGCGCGTACGTGAACTTGATCACAAAGTGGATCTCTTAATCCAAATTTTATGACAAAAGTGTCTCATTTGTGGCTTAAATGATGTATTTTTAAAATGCTTACGTTTTTAGGTTCGTTACATTTGCCACGCTAATCTCAATGGTGCTTAGCCAATAAAGATAAGTGGTGTTAGTTACCACTCATTACTTTACTATAAGGGCTAATGCAGACTGTCATACGACTACACGCTATTATTCAAAGTCAAAATTGTCGCGCGAAACGTTTTCGCCCTACCTTTCGCTTCTCATGGGGGTCTTGGAAGATGAGTAAAGGGATGAAGTAATCGAATAACGGGAAGCAGTAGCCACTTGAGTAATATCTAATATCATAAGTAGCACAATTATTTATTCATTCATAGGAGGACCAACAGCTGTAACATGGATAACAATTGTATAAAAAACATAAAGCCAATTACAGGTTCTCACGGGTAAAAACAGAAAAAGTATTTGGTATTTTATGATCACTAACAATCACGATAGAAAAGATTATATAAATAAGAAGATTATAAAAGTCGGTGTTCAGCCGAGCGCGTGCAGAAGACGTATTGGTGGTAAATGGATCAAATGAGAAATCTTTACAAAGAAAATTAAAGTCCTTACTCGCTCGCACCATGTATGAGTTATATGTAGTTAGAAGAGGAAAAAGGAATGGAGATAGGTGGATTAAATCTAACTGATCGCTGAGAGACGTTGAAACGAAGTTTATGCAGGAGATCGGGACAGTCAATCTCGTTAGCTATAATTTTTAAAAGAAAAGTGCAATCAGCTAATCGACGACGATTTATTAGTGGCTGTAAATGAAATTTCTTGCAAAGATTTATGTAATTATCAGAATGGTATGGTATACGTAGTCGAAAACAAAGAAAACGAATAAATCTTTTTTGTATGTTCTCAATACGATAGATGTACTTGCCATAACACGGGTTCCATATTTGTGACGCATATTCCAGATGACTTCTCACAAAAGAACAATAAAGAATCTTTAGGGTTTTGGCTTCCTTGAAACAACTTGCGATTCTCATTACAAAACCCAGTGACTTTGAGGCTTTGGCTACTATTTGCTCAATATGCACGTTAAATAAAAGTTTAGAATCATGGAAAACGCCCAGGTCACGTACACCGTCACATCTGTGTAATAGTTGCCCTTTAAGTTTGTAAGTTGTAGGGAGAGGAACGCGCTTTCTACTAAAAGAGATTACTGATCATTTGGCAGGGTTCAAGTCAAGTTTATTAATCAAGCAATAATCATCCAATCTCGCCAGATCAGATTGATGACATGTCTGATGACTGATGATATAGCAGAAAAAATCTGCATATCATCAGCGAAACAAAGTAAAGAGTTGTGGAAACACGAGTCGATGTCGCTCACATAAATGATAAAAAGTAACGGACCCATCAAGGAACCTTGAGGAACACCGCTAGGAGCTGAAACCCAGCTGGACATGTAGTTACTGATAACAACAGCTTGAGATCGGTTTTACTGATTATAACTGATAACCACTTGACATAATATTAATTTTATCAGTTAAATGCTTACTTCCATAACGCAGTTTCGGGCTATTGATTGCTTCGGAAAGGAACTGACGTGATGGTCCAATATTGAATAAACAAAATAAAGCTCCTCTATTTCCATTTGTTCTAACTTCGGTTATCGACGTTGTTACAGGATAATGATAAATCTAAGTCGGTATGAACAGTGCCCCTCACTTATTTGGTGCCTCGATTCGCGTGGGAAGAGTTGGGGTAGAGGCGCGAACCACGAGGTCAATGACTATCGGATAGACATGACGTGTAGTAGTATTTCGATAAACTAGAATAATAAAAGGGTACCCGAAACGATCAATTTCAATTGTCAATTGAAAGTGTCAATGTTTTGTGTTTATTATCAATCGCTTTAATTGCCTTTTGTACACGAATAATTTACGCATCAATGTGTATCAAATCACTAAAAAGTAAGTTCAAGATTTCAGTTAAGAAAAATCACGCTCTAAAAAGTATGAGACAAGAAAATATTTTCATCAGAAAGCCGTGGTATTGCTTAGTCTTAGAATAGCTTAGTAGGTTAGAATTTACTATTTAGGTGGTTTGTTTCATACTTTTTAGGGTTCCGTTGCCAAATGGCAAAAAACGGAACCCTTATAGATTCGTCATGTCTGTCTGTCTGTCTGTCGGTCTGTCTGTCTGTCTGTCTGTCTGTCTGTCTGTCTGTCCGTGTATGTCACAGCCACTTTTCTCCGAAACTATGAGAGATATGTTGTTGAAACTTGGTAAGTAGATGTATTCTGTATACCGCATTAAGATTTTTACGCAACAATAGAAAAAAAACAATAAATTTTGGGGTTCCCCATACATAGAACTGAAACTCAAAAAAAAATTTTTCATCAAACCCATACGTGTAGGGTATCTATGAATAGGTCTTCAAAAATGGTATTGAGGTTTCTAACATCATTTCTTTCTAAACTGAATAGTTTGCGCGAGAGACACTTCCAAAGTGGTAAAATGTGTGTCCCCCCCCCCCCGTAACTTCTAAAGTAAGAGAATGATAAAACTAAAAAAAATATATGATGTACATAACCATGTAAACTTCCAACGAAAATTGGTTTGAACGAAATCCAGTAAGTAGTTTTTTTTTAATACGTCATAAATCGTAAATCGCAATTTACCTTCCATTCAATCAACTCAAAAATAAAAAAAAAACATTTAATTTCATAAACATAAACCTTACGCATAAACCGAGGATACCTACAGGTTTGTACGGAACCCTCGGTGCGCGAGTTCGACTCGCACTTGGCCGGTTTTTAGTGTAGTTATTCAGTAGTCTGTTTTAGTTTTTGAACTTACTTTTTATTTAAATTATTTTAAGTTCTTCACTTTACGACCTCTAGAGGGCGGGCGCCATAATTAATTTAATGTGACGTCAAAAGTGTTACCAGCAGACGACCAAGACGCTTCCAACAATACCTTATTTGTCAAATTATAAAAAGCAGTTATGTGGGAATCGATGAACATACATACCCACATATAAACATACACACCCACATACATACATGCCCACATTCATACATACATACTCACATACATACATTCCGGTCAAAATCTTAACCCTCCATTTGGATTCGCTGTAGTCGGGTAAAAATTGACAACTGAAATTGATCGTTTCGGGGACCCTAGGCTTTTCATTAGATAAATACAGCACATTATTGTTTACAGTTTTACCCTCGTGATAGTTTCGGCATCATCTGCCTACAAATTTCGACTTGCGCAGGCGCCGCGTTATGAGCTCGTGAATAATATGGGCTCCGTGTTAGTGTCCTCACATGGACGGGCGATCCCGAAATTAACATGTCTTGTTCTTTTTTAGAGTTTGTATCCTTTCTATACGTCATCTTTACTGTAAATAACCGTATTTTCATGTGAGAAAACAAGATTTTTGTCAGGGTAAGGCGTAAATGCTTCTAAATGGTCGAAAACTCGCCTATTAAAAAAAATACTCAGCCATAATTTGAGGTTCTAATTATTTTATAATAACTGTAAAGGTAACTTTTGCTTATGACATTGACCTTAAGTTTACTGCGCCAAACGTTTGGCTGCAATCCCAATATTATGTAAAGAATGCATAACCAGCGAAGTTTTCAGAAAAGTCGTTGGCGCAAAGTCGCAGTGTGTGTACTGTACCTTCATGTGTTTGCGTGCCGATTAACGACATTTACTCACATTTAGCTTCGAACAGTCCCAAACAGTAGTCAATACATTTTTAAATTATATTTGAATAATGTAGTGACTGAGAACAGAGACAACACGTTTTCATGTGCAATATCAGTGTTAACTTCGAAAATGAATCTTGATAGATAGCTCTACCTCTTACTAAAATTCTAAGATCGTTGATCAAACATGAATGATTCAGACTAACTAAAGTCAGCGTTGAACAGTGAACGAAGCAAGGTCAGTGACTACGTGTCTGTAATTTAAGAGTTTGTGCACTTTTTGCGAGCAATACGATGTTAATGAGGCGATTTACTAAGAACCGTGTTAAATAGTGTTCGACGTAGCATTGTACAAAATTAACAACTCCTATGAGAGGTGTAAAAATTCTAAGTATGCGGGTGTTATCAAGAGTTCTACTAATTTTCGTTATCTACGCTGTATCCTTTCGTGTTGTTGAACCATTGACGGCACATGATCTCTGATTCAACAATGAGTCTTACATGTAGATATACAGACTTCAATTTAGCTTGAGAGTCAACGTGTCATACGAAAGTGACTGATTCGCTTACTGTTTGGGCCAGACGGAGAGGGAGGTCCAGGAGGAAAACGGGGAGCTCCAGGCGATGTCAGTCCTCAGCACGTACCAGGACAATCTATCGCAGGACATGAACACCGACCGGTGAGTGGAACGTCGCACAATGCAATGCAAATGAACCACACGCTGACGTTTGATGAGTCAGCGTGGATTTTGGCAGGTATTCCGTATTTGTTGTGACTAAAAAGTAATGTAGACTCTCGTAAACTGATTCGTTATAGCCTTTTTGTGTTAGAAGAACTGAATGTTTCGGAATTCGAATTTTATTGTTCTCTCTTCTTTTTGTTATGTAACTCTAGTTTAGTCTATGAACTTGCTAACCAGTCACAACTGCATAGAGGTGCGTGTTTTTGCTAGGTCAAGAATACGCTTACTTTTGTTTGAGGTTAAGGTAGCATAAGGTTGTCTTTGTTTTTGGGGATAGAATACACGTGTTTGTCTACTAATTATTTCAACTAGTTATTGAACTGTTTGTATACCATAGGGAAATATGTAACCTTGGTAAGTACTATAAGCTTAATAAACAATAGTAAGTATACTTATTACAAAATTTAATTCCCAAGTCACTTTGCCTGTCAACTTTGTTATTTCAATACTTATTCCTTTTATTTGTTTAAAAAAGGTTGGTTGCAGTAACTTTAAGTCTATGGCGTGTTAAAACATCCAAGAGTCCACGGTCTATCAATTAGCACCTTTTCTTGCTTATAATTACAAAAATTTACATACCTACCTAATTGGGTTCTTATTTCTTTAGTAGGTATATGTACTTTTCTGTGCATATTATGCCCTTTTGGCGGGTGACTACCGAGATGACGATAGATAAGTATGGAAGAAAGACATGTTGCGCCAACCCCAAATTTTATTGAGATAAGGGTAGGACAATGATAATATTATTCTCTTTTGACCCACAAGGCTCAACGAATCGGTTGACTGCGATAATATTCTGAAAAGTTAGGTAGATGACGTAAATAAAATAGCATGCAAACAAAATTAATAAACAAAACACTAACTATAGCTAAAAGTTCATTATTTTTAACTGCGGTTGATAATTAATTTTAACTAAATTACGGCAGGAAAGCTGGCACATTTTAATTAATTGTGTAATGGCTTATAACATACGCAGCTCTATCAGTTATAAATAATAATAATCTTTCACTGATAATATTTAATCAAACATTGCAAATTGAAATCAGCGCTTATTTGGTTTGGCTGATCAGAAGCATCGGATGGAACGAATTTTATGGTATTGTCGTGAAAATTAAATGAACTGATTGGGGGCTGCAGATTTAACCAACGACCTAATGGCGTACGCTTCGTAGTTTAGTAAAGTTTATCTGCTCATGAATGTTGTTGAACAGTGAAAATGAAAAGCATTTAGTCTAGTCAACAAGTTGAAAAACGTGAAAAATAGAGATAAAGGTCCTAAAAATATGAGAGAGATAAAGGTCCTAAAAATATTCCGAATCGAATGAGCCATCGGGCTCATTCGATTCGGAATCACCTCTAGAAAAATGTTTTCGAAGGATTTTGGTGCAGGTAAAAAATTGCAATTGTTATTAACAAAATAAGATGAAAAAAAAATGATATTACGTTTTTTGTTAATAACTTGAAAAATATTAATATTTAAGCAATTTTGAAAAAAGCTCGTTAAATAGGAGGAAATTTCCAATAAAAAACTCACAACTTCCGGAACTCTGTCTTCATTATTTATAATTTTAATTTGGCGTTGAAAATAGGGCTCCGCGCGGCTGTGACGGCATGCGCGCGCCGCCGCTAAAGAGAGTTCAGCAATAAAAATATTTTTTTTATAACATAAAACGTGATTTTAAAAATTTGAAAAAAAATCTAGTATCTTCTTAACACTTGAAAGAATCGAGCCCTGAAGAAAAAAAAGTTTAATCACCATTTTCCAAAAAGTTATTCAATTGTTAACTAAAAATTATTTTCCCAATCTCCATTGGAATAAACAATTGGATGAAAGGTATAAATCATTAACAGCCGCGCGGAATCCTATTTTCAACGTCAAATTAAAATGATAAATAATGGAAATAGAGTTCCGTTTTTTTTTTTTTTTTTAGGATGTGAAATCATCAAATGACTTCTCCCGCTCTGGGCGGAGCGGGAGGGCGTGTCAGACTTTTACTGACTAAAACTCACCCGTGTTCCATCAGTTGCCCATGTGCCAGGGTCACGGTATCTCTTTCGAACAATCACGCGACCCCGGCAGGCATCGGTCCTAGTAGACCCCTACACTGCTGCTGACATCTCTTTGAGGCGCGCGTGGAACACTGCGCGCCGTCGACCCGAGCCTGGTCCTTACCGGGCGGCGAGCTACCCATTGCTCGCCACCCGCAAGCTCGCGCCTACGGTGGCCGGGAGTCCGCAATCGACTCCCGACGCCCGGGGCGTCTCCTCCTGCGGCGGCTAGGGGCGTGAGGGCGCAGAGACTGCCACTCCCTCACGCGCCCCGCCTCCTCCTTCGCGAGCATTACTGCTTCGCAGAAGGAGGTGACGGCTTCCCATTCCCTCTCGCTCCGTACCATGGCTCGCACCAGGGCCGGACGCGAGAGGTCGCTGCCGCCGATCGCCTCCACGAGGACACGGCGGTGCTCCGCCCAGGCAGGGCACACCTCCACCGTATGCTCCACCGTGTCCTCCAGACGATCCTCGCAATGGAAACACCCGGACGTATCCTCCCGCTTTATCCTGAACAGGAACCCACCGAAGCACCCATGCCCGGTGAGAACCTGCGTCAGGCGGAAGGTGAGGACGCCGTGGCGCCTCTCTATCCACTCCTCAAAGAGGGGACTTACCGCCGCAATTGTGGCGTGCCCATTTCAAAATTGCTTAAATGTTAATATTTTTCGAGTTATTAACAAAAAACAAAATATCATTTTCTTTTCATCTTATTTTGTTAATAACAATTGCAATTTTTTACCTGCACCAAAATCCTTCAAAAACATTTTTCTAGAGGTAATTCCGAATCGAATGCGCCATCGCTCATATTTTTAGGACCTTTATCTCTAATTTTCACGCTTTTGAACCTGTTGACTAGACTACATTGCCCGCAGGATTACCCTTAGTAACAAACATGAAATTCCTGCTGACTTTTATCCAAATTCCAAAATTATATTCATTCATAATTACTTAAACAATCGATAGCTATAGTAGTTTTGTAGATAGGTACCCATTCTGACAGTTTTCGGTCCGGTCTTTGTAGATTTTTCTCAGCATTTGGAGCATCCACGTTCAGTTATAATTCTTCACATTGACGTTGCGTTGATTGTCAAAAATAACATCAGCGAGTGTGAAATTTGCAAATATTAAGTATGTACTTATCTATGTATGGTTCGTCTGTGTGCCAAATGCTTACATCACCGTTCTGTGATTTTTTGGTCTGTGTGTTGTTGAACTTCCTGTTTAAATTATATATGTGTATGTATAGATTATATTCTCTGACTTGTTCTGAAAGGCTGTGATAGGCTATACTGTAAATTGGGTGGTCTATAGTTACTCACACAACATTTTGTAAACAAATTTTCGACTAACTATTAAATTTAAAGGATGTAGACCAAACCAATTAAGTATAGAACCGCGCGATCAACTTGCATTTGGGCGCGACGTGACCATCGGAACCAAGCCTTATAAGTTATAACTATGTATATGCATGGCATTTATTTAAATACTACAATTTAGTATACAAGGTTGTAATATCACAGGTGATGGTGAAATGTCTGTATTTATCTGGTAGATCAGTATACTTTCACAGTGTTCTGTATATTTATTTCATCGTTTTCTCGAGTGTTTGCAACGAATATCAAAGGCATAAAGTTTCTATTTAGGATCACATTTATTTACGATCGCGGCACGTAGACGGAATAAACCGTGATTCCGGGGAAGTCGACAGCTTTGATATCGTTCATTCGTTCCTGAAGTAATTTCAGGGAAACGTGATCGATACCGATACCGTTGTAATCGTCCTGCGTCTTTTGTTTTAATTCTATTATGTTTATTCTTTTGAGTGTCTCACTGGTAATAATAGCCCAACCCTTGTTCCACGTTCGTATATGGACGTTAAAATATCGCAGTGGGATTTTTTAGCGCACAGGATTTTTAAACGCCCTGCTTCATCATCATCATCATAATTAGCAGTCTATATTGTTCCCACTGCTGGGACACAGGCCTCTTCTCGGTGAGAGGGAGCGGGCCATAATCCAGCACGCGGGCCCAGTGCGGGTTGGTAGATGTCACATGTCTTCGAATTTTTGGTTCTAAGTCATGCTGGTTTCGCGAGATTGTTCGAAAGAGATACCGTGACCCTGGTACATGGGCAACTGAAGGAACACGGGTGGGTTTAATCAGTAAAAGTCTGACACACGCCCTCCCGCTCCGCCCAGAGCGGGAGAAGTCATTTGATGATTTTCCATCCAAAAAAATAAAGATCATGCCGGATTCCTCACGATGTTTTCCATCACCGTTTTGTGAGCAGTGGTAATGAAATAATTGAGACAAAGTAAAGCGCTTGCTTGGGTTCGAACTCACGACCTACCGCGTCTAGTCGCGGCCGCTACCACTGGGCCACCACTGCCCCGCACTGCTTAACGCCGACATTTGAAAATCGAACAATTGGATTTTCTGACGTGCTGAGAGACAGTGCAGTGTAGTCTGTTGTATTCTCAATGCTCGGTTCAATACCGAGAGTTGAAAATCCAGTGCACCGATAAAATTACGCCGCGATATTTTTACGTCCGTGCGTAAATGGTCTTAGATGTTATGAAAAGGGTGAAATTGTATGTATTTCCAATATTCAGTGATTCAGACGATTGAATCGATTTTCAGTCACCTCTGTCTATCATGGCGAGTAGGTGCCAATGTTAACCTGAAAGCTAGACTTTCTTCACAAAGGTTCAAGGTGCCTCTTTCAAATAAACTTAACCTTGGCAGTAGGTCAATAAAACCATATTCGTATGTAACTTATTAAAAAAGCGACAATGTGGTGACGGTTCGGTATTATTGAAACGAATCTACGTACAATAATATTGTACTTAGGACTTCCGATGAGCGATAAACAGGGGTTTTAAATAGCTACATAAAACGTATACCTAATTCAATAAAATACAATCGTATAATTATTTGTTCAAGTTGATATGGTCAGTCAAGGAATTTCGAGTTACTCTGTGCCTATAGTAAATAAAGTGGGCAAAGTGCACAAGTAAATAATGATGACACAGTACATAATGTCTCCTATGGATGTCCTGGCAGCTAATATTAGATTCTAATTGAGTGACGTCATATAACCAGTTGATTCGCTACTGACAATTAACCAATTGATTTGTGATCCTACTAATTTTACATAGATGTGTTCACTTTATTGACTGGGAAGCACAAGAAACGCTTCAATACAGTGGACGCGTCTACGCGCAACTAATAATACTAAACCACGTATTAACATTCCTAATTAAACTGCACAGGTATCTAATGCCGTATTGGCTCACCAATATGTCCCAAGTGTAGACTAATTTCAGGGACAATGGTAGTGAGGCGTCGACCCGTGCTGCCGGGGACTATGTGTGTGGCGAACCCGCCCCAAACCTTGGTCCAAACGGCAATGGCAAACCTCCAGCCAACCATTGCTCGTGAGTAATTTGGCCAAACATTTGATCAAACGATTTGTCTGCCGAACTAGGCCTGCGATTGGCAAAACTTCACACGTCATTTTTATCATTGTTATGTTTGTCATTGTCTTGTCTTGTGTGGTGTGGGATAACGCATGGGTTTGGCTTACAAATAACGTTTAGCATGTTGTTCATTTTCTTCAAAGGTTTATTATTAGACCTCTGTCAGATTTTATTGAATCAATTGATGTAGTTTTAAATAGTAATGTGACTGGCACTATGTGATTAAAGATTCATCAGTATCACTCATTTGTTCTAATCATGGGACATAGTTGAAATTAATAGTCACGTGCTTGATTCTGTAGAAGGAAACGCGGTCAATTTATTCCCTAGTTATGTATTATGCATAACGTTACTCATCCATGACCAGAAAATAACTATGTAAGTGTATATTAATAGCTGTGATGTAGTACCTAAATGCCTTATTAAATATTAACCGCAAAATAAATTGGTATACCTATATCACAATGAGTCGAAGTCCGAAAACCTTCTGAAGTATGGCCATTTAAAGTTTAAACGGTCATGGGAAACAATGAGTACCTAACTTGATTATTTTCCCACGAAGTCTGTCTCAATCAATGGGGGAACACCATAGTCTTAGAGTCTCTTGACTCTTTGTTTAAAAAGCATCTATACAAGATAGTTTTACTAGTAAATTCTATCTGAATTATATGTAGCTATTAAGGAGAGGTCATATGCCAGCATTTTTCAAAAAACTGCAGACTTACCCTTGCGGAAAAATTAAGGCGTCTGGGTCGCTCCCGACGATGCTAAGGTACGTGGTCATCAATTCCTCATAGCCGCACGATTACACTCATTTATTGCACTTCTGCACTTTAGACCCTATACCCTAGGAACTAGGGCTTAGAACACACAAGTACCTATAAATCAACCAATCATATTTAAGCAAAGACAAGTATACTTATCTTTTTTCAAACAAACAGGATAGTGATGGGAGGCATCCTAAACAACCCCTCCCTTACGTTTAACGACGGCGTCCGGTCCATAGACTATGTATTAGTCTGGGAGGCGTTCAAAGAAGATGCCGGAACGAGAGAAGCCTATGAGCAGCGGAAGATATTTGAGCAGAACCTCGAAGCGGAAGGGCTGAACTTGGAAAGAGAAGCGCCTGAGAACTTGTATGGACTGAATTTTGTTAAGGTAAGGAATATTGATGTATTTTAATCATAGATATCCAGAGATATGCCTTCATTGCGGAATAGTACGGAGTTCTAGTGTCGCCACTTATCTCCCACCCAAAAAATTACAACATTAACAAATAGTGTACTGACGACACACATTTAAAATTTGAACACGCACACAAAGAAGAAAGCAGCTACACTAAATCAATTTCTAATAGCACACATACATAGAATGGGCGGGGCATTCACTTGTAAATACTTCCTATTTGCGAACATCCAATGCACACGCATGCAATTAGGGAGTCGAAAGCGATGGTCGATTATTTTTATCGATATTTAATTTTAGCACATTCTTGTTTTATAATAACTTCGTTTAATTTCCTTTAAATATTTTTTTTACCTTTCCGAAAATATAGTTAACTTTACTAAAATAAAATGGGCATATTTAAAAATTGTATTATCGGTTAAAAGGGAGTGCTCTCTGTTACTTATCATGCTGTATAAATAAATAAAATAAATAATATATTACTTAACCTTAAAAAAAAAACACAAATGCCTACCTACATTCAGGTTTGGTTTAATTCAGTTAGGCTAATGTTATACTCATATTCAAACTCGATCGCGTTAAGACATATTTCTAATGGAATTAAAATAGCGCACCTAGCAAACTATTTTTAATGCTGACAGGATCGAATTCGGACGATTGTGGTCTTCACGGTGTTTCCACTTCCAGCGGAGAAAAGCGCAATATACAAATGCAAAGCCGCGAAACCACTCTCAGTTTGCGCACTCGCTGTTTACGTCGTTCGTGAGTGTGGAGCGGGTATAATAAAGAGTAGGCTTGAGTCCTAGCAGTGGGAACTGTTATAATAAAAATAAGGAAATACAAAATAAAAATCAAATAAAATTATTTATTGTCCAGTAAAATGTAAATATGGAGAATCATTAATTTGAATTTGTAGATTTGACTAAATACCGACGGACCGCGAATTCTCTAATTTAAACTTCGAATCTTGGCTGCTCGGCTTTATGATTGACTGAGATGGGCGTGCGATTTAGTGATCAATAAAATAATATTACGCAAAATATATTTTTATTTTCAACAATATTTAACCATCGCAATCTTCAATACTAATCTTACTCGCTCAATAATATTGCGTAATATTATTAATCGTCTATGGCCCACCTTACGAAACCGCCAAATAGACAGATGAAAAAAAAAAGAATATTTTTGTATATCGAAAACAAATTATTGTATTTTTTTTACCAAATATAAGTAGTTTGATGAAATATAATATTTATTTATCATATTACTGATCATATTGTACTTAAAAACTGTTAATTTGTGAAAATCTTTAGGTATAATATTACTTTAGTTTTTACACTTCACGACTAACTATATTGGAATTATAATGTCTTAATTTGGTTTAAACAACATTTAATTAATAGCTTTTACTATACAAGTAATACGAGGATATCCATTGAGTTCTGTAAAAAAATATTCAACAGCAATAATACGCATATCGATAAAATCAGCCGCACGCAAACGATTGCACCACTCTACATATAAAACGTTCGTTTCGTTCGGGAAGATTCGGGCTAGTTCGGGTTAGTTCGAGTCGCTCCGGACGTAAGTTAGTAAATCATTTAAAAATTGATTTAAAATATAAAACAGTGACTTAATTGTTTACTAACCGGTGGTAGGACACGCTATTTGTCTTCAGGTTGATAGTATTTGACCTATTTTTACAAATAATTACTGCACAACTCGGCATTTTGGTTTTTTACGCACCAATAATGCACTGTACACAATCGCAAAGCGACTGAATGATGCGTACAGCCGGCACTCGAACATAAGACCAATTTTATAATATCGAGGCGGCACGTGCCACGCCCCCAAGGCATATCCCTCGATATCCGTGCTCGTATCCCATGGCTGATTTATTAAGTACGCACGGACGTAAAATTATCGCGGCGAGATTTTTTCGCGCACTGGATGTGCGCGAAAAAATCTGATCGCACTGGATCTTTAACGCAACTGGTTAGCGCTGAGAGTTTAAAATGGAACAGTGTGTTTTTTTCGACGCGTTGGGATGAACTCTGTTGGATTCTCAATGCTCGGTCTTCTTCTTAGTGTATCGATAGCAATCTGAATAAAGTTAGCTCAGAATTTGGCTACGAGCTTACCATTTTCAGTAGCGTCTATCAACTCTTGTAGCGTGCAAACAACAGGACACGCTGGACAAGATATCAAGTGCTGCATTGTTTGTGGGACAGCACCACATTTATACTCCAGGGCGGAGTCATCTATGAATCTTCACCTAAACAGGTTTTCTTTACTCCGGCCTACCTGAGTCCGGAGTCTATTTAAAGACTTTCAGGAAAGCCAAAGCAACTCGTGTCCAGTTGCGAGATTTCCAGCAGGTGAAACGAATGGGTTTGGTAGGTAAGCGCCATGTCCCCACAGGCCTAGTCTTTCCTTAGACCGTTCACCAGTAAATGGGAGTACACACTTCAAAATTTTCGGTATAACACTGAGACTTGAAAAAGAAAACGATAAAATCCTATTGCGATATATTACGTGGTCTAAGAGCTACTTTTCAATTATACGTTTAATGACTGTAATACTTAATTGTTACGATGACATAAAGACAGATGGTTCATTCATAATTGTGTAATAGCTACCGGTAAAGTAATAAAGGCGGTTTAATGGTTCGTTCTCCGGCGATAAAACGACACTTTGATATGACTAGCAATTTTTTTTAAATTTACTACACCTGGCGTTCTTTTCTCATTGACGAAAGAGGCAAGAGGGACGTGTCGCTAAGTAATAAGAGCCGTACAGTTCGATTGATCAGGTTAAGCTACGGTTGCCATGGTTGGTGCATAGATGGGTGACCATTTTTACATACTAAGATCCTGCATCATAAAGCACGTTAATCCTTTGGTCCCGAGTCTCATATGTAGCTCTTTGACAGTCGTCACGGGTGGTCAGAATCCCGAAAGTCTGACAACCAGTCTTATCAAGGGGTATCGTATTACCCAGCAAGTGGTTGTGGAGGTAATATACGTAATCGCTCCATGTAAAATATTGTAGTCAGCTGCATCCGGTACGACTGCAAGCCGACATCAACTTAGTTGGGAAAAGGCGGGGCCGATGATGAACTTTTTGTATTCACTTTGATACTCTCAACTTAACGTCCAACACTTCTTTTTTTAAAGTTTGTTTACCTAAGCCAGACTATCAGACTCCCGAATTAATTAAAGCCATCGCACTTGAACGGATTTGATGACAGATAGAATTGGTAGGCTTACAGAAACCAGGGCCATTCCTGGTACATTATTTGGGACTTTTGGGGGGTCGTGATATAACATTTTTTTGTATTCTTCTTTCAGATCCACGCACCAGTGTCTGTCCTAAGAGATTACAGCGAAATCCTCAAACTAAGGATGCCGATGAAGGTAATTATGACCCTTTGCCACTTCTAAACTAAACAACTAATGACCCCTCTTAGGCGCAGAACTCGTGTTATGGCTTTATATGGTTCTAGAACAAGGGCTTCGCTTCAGGTAGAAGTGTTTCCTTGCGTTACTTATGAATGTTGTTCTTTGTAAGTAAATACAGTAAAATTGAGATTTATCGACGACTGATATTTTTTTCTGGGTGGGAAATCAATATATACGTCATATATTGATTTCCCACCCAGAAAAAAATATCAGCTCCTGCTTCGTGTCAGATTTTTACTGACTAAAACCCACCCGTGTTCCTTCAGTTGCCTGTGCCATGGCCAAGGTAACCTTTGAACAAATCCGCGACCCTGGCCGGCATCGGTGCCTAAGAACTGATTTTATAAAAGTAGAATCATTTATATGAATTCGGTTGATTCCATTACGGTTGTGGTTGACGCTTGGTCCACCTGGTTATAAACATTCTAGTTTAAACTTTCACTTTTCGTCAACTACTTTTCAATTAGTATTTGCGTTAGTAAGTTCATATTTAAAGCACAGTACATCGTAACATGCTTTTGATCTCTGAAGACGCACCGGTATGTTTAGTAAAATATGTTATAACACTATTCCAAATAGTATTTCTAAAACTACTACAGAATTGAACAATTTTATTTCACATAGTTGCAAAGTGACAACATTCATCAGTAAGGTGTATATATTATAATATTTTCGATGTTATGGGTTTAAATAGATAAATTATATTGCTGAGTCATAAATATCCATAATATTATAATCAATGGTTCCATCGTGTGTATTAGTTCTATTTAGTGCAACACTAGTTTAAAGTTTGTTTGTGTTGTATCAAATGCCGATATTAGATGTTTGTCGATGTTGTTGGCACAGCACTATTAATATACCATGTGTGTTCATTAGTTATGGCCCAAAATAGGTTATCTAAAATATTCGATTTCCTTGTTGCAGTAGGGAAATAAAATTCTTGTTTTGTTTCCTTTTTAGCAAAATTATTTAACAAAGCAGATGAAACTGTATTTCTTCATAAAAAGAGGTATAGTTTTACAAAAGTCAAGCTAGTAACATAATTAAAAAACACATAACTGCAGTTCATAGGAGACAGAAATATAATATTGATCCATGAATATTGGGCAAAATTCTTCTTATAAATATAATATAAATTGAATCATATGTAACAAACTTAAGGTAGCAATTCAAAATTAAACCAAAACACATCTGCATTTATATGTTGTGTACTAAAGCAGTGTCACAACATGTGTATTATGAAAGTTATTGAAAATGTCATAAAACCAATTGTTTTAAACTCAAGCTGCACTAGAAACTAAACCTTCTATTGTCTCGTGTTAATGTTCAAATTCAAAATTCTCTCTGCAGTCTGCCTAAATGTTTACTAAAGCACAGTGTTTAGGCACCGTGTTGCAGCACAGTGTTATAACTGCATCACGTCATGTGTTATAGGAATGCAGTAAGATCAGGAAGTCTGGTCGGGCGAATGCGATACTGAATGCAGCATTGTATATGTCTAAGGTATGCATCAGGTATGAGCATGGCTTTGCTAACTCGGCGCTTGGCTGGGCTCCATTGGTGTTGAATGTAATGTTGTATCGATGTTGATAAGGGATTTTTATAAAGAGTAAAACAGGTAGCTAAAAAGGGCTAGTTTATCCGTCATCTGTCAAGCTTTCTCTATGGCAGGTGAGCTGTCAAGCCGCCATATTTAAAATTTCGGTTTGACAGTTTCTTCAAAGGAGATTGTATACATAGATATTAATTATGATGAGACAGGTTCTTAATCTATGTAGGTAAGTTAATATGTAGGGTAAAGTTAATAATGAAACTAAATAAAAGCTTGTAAAAAAAAATACAGTCGAATTGATAACCTCCTCCGTTTTTTAAAGTCAGTTAAAAAGGGGTTACATTCTGTATCATCTGTCAAGCATTCTCATGCATCTTAGGCATGACTCTCTTTCAATGGCGTAGCTAAGAATTTTGTCTAATGGGGGTAGCCATCCAGCTGTCATTTAATGAGAGATCATAAATGATGACTAGTGAAAAATAATTCCACCAAAAAAAATATTGTATTTCATTTAAAGTAGGCCGCCAAGACATAACCAAAGATTTCACCAGGAGGCATCTTTCTGAACTCCTTACTTAAGTTGAAAGTCGCATAGAAAAATCCATAATAATTACTAAAGAAATTCTAGTAAGTACGTCTACCTGGTAGGTAATAAGATATAATAGTATTCCGGGGAAGGTACTTCTTACCGCGGGAAAACATTTTTTCTAGGGTGTTCAAAGAAGTTTCTAAGCTGGCCGTTGCCCAATCTTGCTCCTACGCTACGCATATTCTATCTTTCATGACAGAATCTGGCAAACTGCCAATTTTAAGAAGGCCGTATCACATTATAGGTACCTAGCTTTTGCCAGCGGCTTCGCCCGCGTGGAGGTCGGAAATTATCCCGCGGGAACGTACTACCGGGATAAAAAGTAGCCTATGTCCTTTCTCAGGCTCTAAACTATCTGTGTGCCAAATTTCATTTAAATCGGTTCAGTAGTTTTAGCAGGAAAGCGAGACAGACAGACAGACAGACAGACAGACCGACAGACAGAGTTACTTTTGCATTTATAATATTAGTATTAAGTATTATATGGAAGTATGGATAGTTCAGATATGTAGGTGTTAGAGTCTAAGCCAATATTGAAGGTCAATCCTTCTATTGATTTTTTCAGTTTTGTCAGACTTCGCCTCCTCTGTGTTTCCTTTGAATCGATTTAAAGTTCGCCCATTCGTCAAGCAAAACTTATATCTGCCAGAAGATCATTATTAAATGGCATTTGTTAAGTACATATAATATTTAGTCAAGAGGAGGTCAAACTCGCTAGTCAGTCGGTTGAGTTTGGGTGGTAGGAAAGTATTGTACACACGGTTACACAGCTATACATTTCCAGTTTTAGCTGACCTCGCATTGAATAGGCTTTTCGTACAATGAGATGTCAGCTTATACTGGAAATGTAAAGCTTGAGTTGTGGCCGTGCATACCAAAATAAATGGAGAATAAGTTTCATATTAAAATATGTCAACATGAATATATCTGTGTATAAAACTGATTCTTCAAACTTTTTCAATGAATGTTTTCGTTGTTTGTTTTAATATTGACTATTGGCACATATAATGTCAACTTGATTTTTTGACATTTCATGAAACATTGTATGATGTCATGCTATGAGATGACTAACTTAGTGTTTGGGGAAATATTTTGATGTCTCACTTAAATTAACATGGTCCAACTAATTATGCACTAAGTGTCACCGATATTCTGTTCGTGTTTGTAATGCTGGCACTTTTCTTGGCGTGTTTTGACTATGTAAAATGTACCTTATGAAAATACTTATAAAGTTTATTATGGAATAACGAAATGTATGAAAACAAATATGCCAAGGGAAGTGCTACTGTAATAATATTGTATGTAACTCTACACTTCTCTGAATGGTGGTAGTTGCCATACATTATAGTTTCATATAGTAGGAAGTGATGTCCTTCTCATAAATAAATATGTTAATAACAGACTGCACTAGAGCTACTCTACACCTCTAGAATGTACAGTCGGCAAAATTGATAAGTAAACACACCAGTGGCTACAGTTTGACGTTGTCTTTCTCATTTGTGTCTTCTGTGACTAGATTGTCAGTACTTGTTATCTACAAACAAAAATAATAATTTTGCCAAGTGTACTAAATCAATCTAAACGATGAAGAAATGTGCTAAAATACACCCAGTAGTGAGATAGACACAACATTATTTGGGTATTATGATAAAATCGTTCATCACACAGTAACTAATATCAATATCATGAAAATTATATTATACTTTAAATATAAAATCATTTTATCGTGAAATCGTGCTAAAGCCGCTATTCATTGCTTCAAAATGATGGAATATAACATTGTAATTTGCATCCCAAAAATATATAATAATCATCAATTTAAATTGGTCACAATATCATAAAGGAACATTAAAAATAATGCATGTATAATGTATCAAAATCAATTTCAATAAAATGTAGTAAATAAAAGATTATTACAGCACCTACCTTAACTCATTTAGCCCTCGTATCCAACTGCGGGCGTCGCGCACTGGAATTTAAACGTACTGCTTAGTGTCGAGAGTCGAATATCCGACAGTGTATTTTTGTGACCGTCAGGATGGCTGGACCAAACGAGATATGTACCTTAGACCATGTACACTATTTAGTACCTATTTGCTACTATTTGCTACCTATAATGAAATATTTGCTACCTTTGCGGTAAGAAATATATCAAAGAAATAAAGTGGCCTGCCATTCTGACGTCAGGTTGGCTGGCCACATCCAAGTTCTCATAGTTTTAGCGTTGTATTAACCGCGTTGTTAATGTAAATATTTACTACCTATTTGCTACCTTAACATATATTTTTAACACAACTAAGCGCCTGCATAAACAATGTTAGCAATTATACGACGAAGAGACGTCAACAGGCGTTTTAATCGCTTTTATTAATAACTTTATATAGGAGCTTCTTAAAGTTGTGTTAAAAATATATGTTAAGGTAGCAAATAGGTAGTAAATTTTTACATTAACAACGCGGTTAATACAACGCTAAAACTATGAAAACTTGGATGTGGCCAGCCAGCCTGACGTCAGAATGGCAGGCCACTTTATTTCTTTGATATATTTCTTACCGCAAAGGTAGCAAATATTTCACTATAGGTAGCAAATAGTAGCAAATAGTAGCAAATTGGTACTAAATAGTGTACATGGTCTCATGTACATATCTCGTTTGGTCCAGCCATCCTGACGGTCACGTACTTTTTGATGCACTTTGTTGTATGCACTCAATGCTCGGATCAAAACCTAGAGTTGAAATTCCAGTGCCCGATAAAATCACTTGTGCATACATGGGCTCCAGTGGTAGGGCCTGTAACCTGTAAATCCCCTAATGATATATGTATTTCAACAATATGAAACGATAATAGAAACATAATAACTTCTTTACTCCCTGAATCAGTTCTCAGCTCTGAAGGACGTCCACGAAAAGACGAACAGCCTCATAGAACAAGTGGACGCGTGCTGGGATCGGTTCATGTCCAAGATCAGGGTCGATACCAACATGTTTCCCGAGAGAAAACACCGACTGACCGCCATTTACTCCAAGGACAAGGAATATTTGTAAGTAATAACATAAATTTCACAAATGTTTGTTGGTGTACTATACGTATATAATCAGTCTATAATGTTGTTGCTGCTGGGACACAGACCTCCTCTCAAAGAAAGGGAGTGAGCCGTAATCTACCACGCGGGCTCAGTGCGGGTTGGTAGATGTCACATGTGATGCGAATTTTTGGTCCTAGAACATGCCGGTTTCTTCATGATTTTTTCCTTCACCGTTTTGAGAGCAGTGGTTATATTGTACACAAAGTGAAACGCCTGTCTGGGTTAGAATCTACGACCTACAACTCGGTAATTTCTACCCGTCACCACTGGGCCACCACCGCTTTCTGACTATACGCACCTCTGCCTGTTGTTTGTGGACCTTAGAATAGCTTTCACGAGTCACTAGCGTACTAACCATACAGGGTTAGCCAATATATAACAACTACTTTTATTTGTTACTTTTAGTTCGTTCTGATACCGGTGAGACAGTTAAAATACCTGTAAGCCTTCCAAGCTTTTTGTATTCTCCTAAGATGATTTATGCTGCCAAACCTGTATTCCGTTATCTAATGAATTTTAAAGAGATGTCGAATGTCTCTTGAATTTCGCCGTGTTAATAGGGCTGCGTTCGCATGTAATTGACTTGGCGCCTCACACACAATTGGCGTCATTATTAGTATCCATTTGTTGTTCCTTATTAGGTCCCATTATTGCCAATTTACCATGCACGATTTCAATTATTGTTCTCTAACTACTCAACTTATATCGTAGTACCATTGCGTAAAGGGCACTTATGGACAGGAACATGCAATATTAATTTAAATTTACATAGAATTCATTTAGTCAGAAAATAAGAATGAGTTGCCCATTCCTAAATCAATAAAAAATCAACAGAATTTTTTTTTCAATATAACGCTGAGAATCAGTACTTTTTGATCGTCAAAATTCATAGAGCAACACGGACCAGAGGGGAGTAGCCATACGCAGGCGTTCCCCTCTGTCAAAGTACAAGTCCACGCGGTCCTATGCGTACAATAAAACTAGTTGCAGCCGCACTGCTCGGTAGACTAAATCTAGTTGCGCGACAAAATTGACATCCTACAAAAATGCCGAATTGTTCTGTATTTTGCTGCAAAAAGAGATCTGCCACGTCAAATTTACAAAAAGATGGCGTTACCTTTCATATGTAAGTAATTTTTAATCACATTATTCCTATTTACTTCTATAAAACTTAAAAATTACAAAATCATCGGTCGTGTTGTTTCGGATTTGTTTACCAACACAGGCCGCTCGCCCTCATACAATATGCGGATCGGTCGAGCGACTGATCCGAGTCTATTTCCGAGAATACACTGTCACCGAGCGATAGTGTTGTTACTGGTTTGTTAGTAGATAGTTATCGATAAATTTGGCAAAGGAGTCTATATCCATACAGAGACATATTTGAGATTAAGTTTTCTGATTTATTTAAAATATTATATTGTAAGCTGTATATTAATATACATAGTTGTATAAAAAAAAGCGTTAAATTAAAAATATTATAAAACGTACGAAAGAAAGAAAGAAAGAAAGAAAGAAAATACGTTTATTTGCGGTAAACATGACGCACAGTAAAACTAGAAACATACAGAAATAAAACAATAAGATGTGGGAAAATATGCGTCATATCCACGCAAAACGGCCATCACTCAGCATAATGCTGTGACCCTATGCGAGACAGAGCCCCAGCGCTGGTTTTCAGTGACAGCCGGCGCTGACGTAATGACGTTGATCGGTGCAGCAAACAGTCAGTACTGATAGATTTAATGAATATATAAAATAAAATAAAAAACAAAAGTGGCAACATTCCGTCCCGACTGCAATCTGACGCAGGCGCCGCCAGCTTTCGTAATCTGTGGGAAAACTGACAGACAACCAATTTGACAATGACAGAAGTATCCAATTATGTAGTCTGTGAATTGCGTAATAAATAATATAAAATTACATCATGGCGGGCGGCGCTTAGCAGGCGTTACGCAATGAGCAAAAATGTTTAATAAGTAGTAAATGGGAAATTGTGTGGTGATAATGTTTTTGGAGAAAGTGTGGGATGGTGTAGTGTGACTCGGTGATTTAGTTGGAAGATCGAACACAGATCGGTAACAAGTTGGTAAGTAAAAAATTACGATGGATTTTTACGAGTTAACACATTTTATTAAAATTACTTATTGTGAACTTCAAACATAATATTTTTTAATTTATTTATTGAAGGTTTCCTAAAGATCCAAATTTAAGGGATATATGGAAGAAATTTTGTAATAATAGACTAACCTGGAGTCCCACAAGAAATAGTGTCATTTGCTCAAAACATTTCAAGACCTCTGACTTTCATGTGTTGTCGAACAATAGGAGGAGATTAGTCGAGGGCACCAAACCAACTCTAACACCACACAGTATTTGTCCCGTAAGTTTTTTTTTATATCACGGAAAAGGTAAAACAGCCGACCGTTCACATTAGTTATAGTGGTGAAATGAAGTTTAGATTTCTCAACTTGAAAAATTAATAGTTTTAAACCTAATTTTCCAGAGTCATCAAAAATCATTCAGTCTACCAAATGACAGACTATCATCTCATGATGCCATTAGTGCCACTCTCACTATTCCTGAGTATATTCATACTCATTACTGAATATACTGCTTAAATCATTGAAAAAAACCTTTTATTTTACCTATCATTCACTTACATTGTCGCAGCACTATGCAAACCATGCCCCTGTACTGCGTTTATACTACTCACGTACCACTATATTTTTCTATCGTAATGGTATAAAGTTGATTTCGACAATGTACTTCAATAAAACTACATTGGCGCATAACATTTACTTTCATGTGATAAGAAACACCATGGTTTCGCAGATTTGTAGTAGCAGATCGATTTTTACAGCTAGAAACTGCACAATTAACCATTTTTGGAGAGAACTTATTTTCGACACAATACGATATAATATATAATGGCGGCGGCCGCGCATTCAATTAGTTTTATATAACGTGCATGGTATATATAAATGCTCTAAGGTGATAGATACACATTCACTCGTTTTTAAAATGACGTAAACCTTAATTTTATTTGTTAAATGATAATTATTGTAGTACATAATAAATAAAGTCAATCTTTATTATAATATCTATCTTTGTATCACTTTTTAAACCTAATATTCCGAAAAAAAAAATAAAGTCAATCTTTATTATAATATCTATCTTTGTATCACTTTTTAAACCGAGTTCTTGAATTTATCGATAATGCGTATCGACAGTAGTTGCAACCACGGCTGTAAGCAACTTGTCAATGTAGTTGCGTCATCTCATTGTACTGTAACGACACATAATGTATCTATGTGTGTATGAAATTGTTAGTGTATGCTTTAATTTTTATGTGTGAGTTTCGTAGCAACAGACGATTATTTTTGTGTGAGAATTTGAGAAAGTGTGGGTAGAGCAGATTTCCCCCCGCAAAAAATGACAGACAGTTTTGTATCGGGAAAAAACGCTATGGCGTCTCCCCTCCGGTCCGCCGGTGGTTCGTGTTGCTCTATGTCAAAATTACATGAAGTAGCACTCTGAAACGCCCAGCATGTCCTAGCTAAATTGGGAAAGAATAGAGAAGAAAATCCATAGTTACTCTTTGACAAATCTTAAACTAATAGTTCAATTGTTCGTCTTAGATTCGACACGACAGCTGAATGTTTCTGGACGCCATCCATTCGTTCCCGCATCGTTCAGTTCATTCTTGACCGGAAGAAGTTCTCGGAGCGCTCGAATGATGACTTCGCCTTTGGCATCACAAGACTGATATCTAATTGTACTTATAGCGCTGCCTATCCTTTACACGATGTAAGTATGAATTTTAAGCGAAGTCTAAACGATTGGAGATGCCCACAATATTATCGATACTTAATCAAGAAAATTATGTAGATATATTTGTAAGAAGGAGCTGCATACACAGTGTAAGATTAGGCCTTGTGTCCCATCATTCTACAGGGACAGCCATGTGGACGTATTCTGGATGATAAAATGGTTTCAATCACGGATAAGTTTTCAATGTTAATATTATGTAAAGTTTAAGTCTGAATTCTCTTACTAAGCCTACATACTACATAGGGTATTGTTACGAGTTTTGTTACATTTGTTTTATTATATTTCAGGGTGATCTCAAAACTCCTGGCTCGATGAGGCATTTATTATACACGGAATGGGCGGCCGTCTCGAAATGTATCAAATACCAACCACTAGACTACGTCAAAGATTATTTTGGGGTTAAAATAGGTTCGTATATACCATAAATACGTTCCTCTAGAAACTATTTAAGAAATGGTGACAGTTTAAAGTATTTATTTCTGTGTACTTTCAGGTTTATATTTCGCATGGCTCGGTTTCTACACACATATGTTGATTCCAGCGTCAATAGTAGGTTTAATATGCGTCATATACTCAGCCGCCACTGTATACAGCAACACACCTAGGTAAGTAATAAATAATAAAACAATATTTGGAGCACCCAGTGTCCTGTGGCTCTAGCCACAGGACACTTGGTGCATAATAGTACATTATGGTACAAGTGTGTAATGTTGGTGATTACCGCTGAGGCGCCATTGAGACCCGAGCCGTCAGGTGAGGGTCTTAAGAGAGCCGAGGACGGTAATCATCAATACACACGTGTATCATACGACGTTTTTCAACACACTTGCGAGGAAATAATTATTTACCACACAGCAACAAATGCGATACAAACAAAATATGAAAATTAGGGGAAAATTGGGAAATGGCGCGCAATTTTTTTTTTTTGCACGCGCCAAATGTAAGTTGATTGATTACAGCCATACAGCCTACTTCAAAATGATAATTTTTGTGATAAAATGCAAATATTTTATAAGAAATTATTGTGAATTATAAATAATTTGATAATAATAAATGTTTTTTCGTCTTAATTAGGGACACATTTATTTATTTCAAAAATGTAAATAGATTTTCGGTGGCATAAAACCTCTTTGTTGTTACAAAAAAAAAAAAAAACTGTATTACCCGGTTAAATTGAAAATGCTTTGTTTACTCGCATATAATTTGCAGTTAGGTACTAACTTAACTTTGTAGGGATCATTCTATTATGCACTAGTGTGTAATATTATTATGCACGTGTATGTTATAGTTCGGTTTATGGCCCTAAGAACGATATAATAAGGCTCACTTTACGAGCAAGTGTGTTGAAAATATTGTTACGTAATAATAGATGCACGTGTCGATCGATCAGGTTACTCCGCTGTTGGTTTGTGGATGTGTGACCATTTCTACATATCAAGACGCATGAGGTCTTGGGTTTGATTCCAAGGCCGGGGAAAGTATTAATGGGTTTTTCCATCTGGAATGTCTCAGAAGCAGCCTGGAGTTGTGATTTTTGCCTTATGTTATGTAATTGATGAGTATTTTGATTATTTTTCAGTGAGGACGTATGCAAATACGAATCATCCGTGAAAATGTGTCCACAATGCGACTATTTCTGTGACTTCTGGGATCTAAAAGCGACGTGTTTACAGTCTCGAATAACATATCTCTTCGACAACCCTACTACTGTGTTCTTCGCTATTTTCATGAGTTTTTGGGGTGAGTATATTTTTTTATTACAAAATAGCTTTTGCAAGCGCGTTCGCCCGCATAGAGATCGCAAATCATTCCACGGGAACCCACTACAGGGTACTAAAAAGTAATCTGTGTTAATTCAGGTTATGAATTATCTGTGCCCCAAAATTTATCCAAAAGTTTTGTGTGATTGAGTAACCAACTCCAGAACGTACAAACTTTCACATTTATCATATTACTAGTATAATGGGTGAGTGTAATCTTGGTGTGAAGAAAAAAAATACAGTCGAATTGATAACCTCCTCCTTTTTTTGAAGTCGGTTAAAAAAAAGTTGCAACTGAGATCTGTAACTCTAGGATTTGTCCTACCTAACACACCTTTTTCTGTTTAGGGTTATTATGTTAACCAGTGCCTGTAATATTATTTTAAGATTTTTTTTTAAATTAAAAAAGAATAATTAAACAGCTAAGAAAATATTCACTCCTTCAGCCGAGGAAAATGACCATTCTGAGGCAGTCAGGTAGAAATTGTAGTAAGTGCGACCGGTGATCGGTAACGTCACGGAATAAAGAAAACTAGAGGAAGTGCCCCTCACACATCGCGCGCGTGTCAACATTAAGCGCAGATGCGCAACATTTAGTTTATTCGCCGTCAGATACTTGTCGCGATTGCATGTCTCAGAAATACGCGAAATATTACAAATTATGCCTTGTTGTGCGGTTTTGACCTGCAAAAACGAAAGCTGAAAAAAAATGTATCTTGTAGAGGTGTATCGTATCATTGGTAACTGCTAAACTTTGTTAATTTTTAATATAATTGATTTTAATTACAATACCGCATGTTATGACTTCAGTCCAAACTATAAACAACCTTATAATCATTGAAACAAAGTCTAAATGCATTTGGTCGTCATCTGGACAATCACAAACTAAATTCTAGTAACTTCGACGCTACTCGATTAGGGATGTGACACATCCGTAAAGTAGGTCGGTATCGATTGTTTTGTCTGATTTTAATAAGGAATCAATAGCTCACATAGCTGGTTAAATAATAAGACAGTTGATATCATAAGTGTGATATTTGCGTTAGTGCTTTAGTAACAGAAAACAAATCAATAGTTAATTACATAGATTTATTATAGGTAAGGCTAGAGGGAGTTATTATGCCCATCAGAATCTGTGATTAAGTTATGTCAGACATCCGAAATATTTTTATAAGACGGTCATATATTTAATATAGATTATATCATGGCTCAAATAATGCACCAGTTTATTGGGTCATCAATATTCCAAAACATAAGCTATAACCAATTAGGGGATTTTCTTACGTCTAATCATATTACTGTCTTAATGAAAGCTATCACGGCAAAATATATTAATATTCGACTATCAAAATGGCAAATATTAAATAAATAAGTGTTATTTCAAGGTCAGTAAATATTTTTAGCACCATCTGTTATCGTTTCATTTATCGTTAGCTTCTGTCAGCAGCTTCGCCCGCGTACTTAATTGTATGAAAATAATATTACCCCCCTACATACAAACATACAAATATCTCTTTAACATTGATATTTTAACGATAATCAACCTTTTTCGTTGACCAGTGACAGTGACAGTTCGCATTTGTATGATGTTAACAAATTAGTACATTGCTCACCCGAATAAATTACGTAACATCAATATTAATATATCGATATATGTCTACATCTCTAACTTTTTTTTTGTACTCACCACAAGAGATTACAAGTGCATATGAATATAACATCTATTTCAAAGGAGCTAGCGTTCTGAATAGAATGAATTGGTTACAGCGCCATCTAGCGTTGAGTTGCTAAACTCGTTGTAAACTTGTCTATTTAAAGTTTTTAGACGCAAAACGTCTTTATTGTTTGTGTCATGTCAAATAATAACAACTTTCATTAGTTGCAATAAGACACAATTTTTGAAAGCAATAAGAAGATGATTTGTAAAAGTTGCGTTTGTAATTTGTAGCCAATCATATCACTGTTTTTTATGTGTGTAATGGAGAATTTGATATGCAAATGTGTGAGTTTGGCGACACTGGTTCCCGTGCTTAGCCAGTGTAGGGGCACTTCTCTGTATTCTTTGTTCTGTGGGTAACGTATATTTTTTTTTTTTACTCGGTTTTGTTCCTCCACATTCGCCAAATGTTAATCAATCTGATAATGGGCAGTCAAAAACGAAGATTAATTGATACATTACAAGAACTCGTTTGCCGGCTAACTGAACAGCCGAATATAAATCTACCCACATTTTAACTTCACAGCCGCTTGTTTCCTGGAGCTATGGAAACGATACTCAGCAGAAATGACGCACCGATGGGATCTAACTGGCTTCGACGTTTACGAAGAGCATCCACGACCGCAGTACCTCGCACGATTAGCACACGTTAAAAGGACACAGGTATAGTTTGATTTTGTTTGAATGAGAAGCGACTTTGATGGTTTTAATCATTATTATAGTGAAAAATAAAAACCCATCAAAGTCGGTTCCCATAAGGTTTTCTAATTTAAATCTTTTCAATACTTAGAATAAAATACCGACTCCATAACTTTGTGTTCTTCAAGTTTGTCATCGTTTAGTTACCCCATATAATAACTAATAGCAATAGATTTAGGTTTGAAAACCACTGTGTTAACTTCCAGTGGTTTTTATATAAAAAAAACATACATTCAGCAATTTTTAAAGATCTTCACATCTAAATATTTATTTTTCAGCTTAACGTCATAACTGGGGAGCGTGAGCCAATGGTACCGTTCTGGCGGATGCGTCTCCCCGCTACTCTAATGTCGTTCAGTATCGTCGCACTGTTAGTCCTAATGGCATTAGCTACGGTACTCGGCGTGGTACTATACCGGATGTCTCTGTTGGGCGCCAATATACTACGGAACGGTAATGCGTTAACTACGTACAATCCGATCATGTTTACTACGGCGACGGCAGCGTGTATCAACTTGTGCTTCATTTGTTTGTTCAATTATGTGAGTAATCTAAAAATATTTTATATTTACGTGATGCAGTGTAGTAAGTGCAGTTGGATATATTTGAATAGTTCTTGGTCCCAGTTGGGTGCCATTTTATAGTTCACGGTCCCAATTGGGTGCTATTTTATAATTCACGGTCCCAGTTGGGCGCCATTTTATAGGTCTTGGTCCCATTTGGGCGCCATTTCATAGTTCATGGTTGGGTGCCATATTTTAGTGCTTGGTTCCAGTTGGGCGCCATTTTATAGTTCGTGATCTCAGTTGGGCGCCATTTTATAGTTAAGGTCCCAGTCGGGCGCCATTTAATAGTGTTTGGTCGCAGTTGGGCGCCATTTAATAGTGCTTGGTCCCAGTTGGGCGCCATTTAATAGTGCTTGGTCCCAGTTGGGCGTCATTTAATAGTTCTCGGTCTTGGTCGCCATTTTATAGTGCAGTACTGGACGTAAAACGTAAAACACGATTCACTAATGCCCAGATATTATAGCATAGAAAACTCGATGACTTTAACGCACTACGCACCAGTGGCGAGGTGTAATTTTTTCGAAAAGAGAAGCCGATGCGAAGTCGGCTTTAACTTACTGACTCATCAATAAAGAATACTTACTATCATTCTAAAATTAATATAGGAATATAATGAACTAGCTTCTGCCCGCGACTTCGTCCGCGTCAAATTTTTGCTCCCCTGACCCTTCCCGTCGCATCGATTTGCCTGCTAGTTTTCGTCCATTTTTCGTTGCTGCTCGCTCCTTTTGAGTTATAGCGAGTCAACCTTAAAAGATAGACATATGCTCTCGCGGACTTTTTTTTAGAACTTTTTAAAAGGAACAATTCCGTCATACATGATTTTTGCGTTACTTTAACCGTTTACGCAGCGCACGCAACGGAAACTCTCAAAAGGAATAAATTTTCCCCGTTTTTGCAACATTTTTCATTACTGCTCCGCTCCTCTTAGTTGTAGCGTGATGTTATATAGCCTATAGCCTCCCTCAGTAAATAGGCTACCCAACACAAAAAGAATTTTTCAATTCGGACCAGTAGTTCCTGAGATTAGAGCGTTCAATCAAACAAACAAACAAACAAACTCTTCAGCTTTATAATATTAGTATAGATTAAATAATGAATTAAATACAATTAAATTGAACAGCTGAAAACCGAATAAAATATGCAATATTCCTCTATCTCGTTCTCGCTGACGCATTTTTCTATACCTGTCTCTGTCATAACCCGTTGTACAGCGGCTTGCTCTCGTACATATCAAGCGGTGCCACGTGACCTAAAGTGACATCATTACGGGATCGCTGTTGTATGAATTTTTAGTTCCCGATTGTGACGTTTTGGCGCCGGGTTAATTTAGAACATTTCTCTTTTGTTGTAATACAAAGCTTTTCAAAGCCTTTTTTGTTGTTTGAATGTTATGGTGAATTAAATACCCGTAGTGTAACTATATTTATTGACAATAGTGGCCACTATTTACATACTATTGTATTTTTAATAGTGATAGAGTTACCAATGTGAATCCCCGAAGGCAAGCCGGTAGGAATCGTGTTATATGGTGCTTTCGCCACTGCTACGCACCCATGTGAAGCAGGGGAAGGTCGGTTGTATATTAATAAATTATGTTGTGTATGTACAGGTGTACCAATACCTAGCAGAATGGCTTACAGAGAAGGAACTGCTCCGCACACAGACAGAATTCGACGACTCGTTAACACTGAAGATATACCTTCTACAGTTTGTTAACTACTATGCCTCTATATTCTACATAGCCTTCTTTAAAGGTAAACTGATTGGACGGCCAGGAGACTATGTGCGACTGTTTGGACATAGGCAGGAAGAGGTAAGAGAAATGAAGCTTTTTCTTTTGTTTAAACCTGTACAGTTTAGCCAAGATTCATACTAAATCCATTTTCTTATATAAAAAATCTAAATCAAAAGTCATTTATTCAAATTAGACGTCTTTCAAACGTCAATTCAATCGTCGTTTATGCAAACTATTATGTATTATTCGTTCTGTGAACAATTTGAGCACACGCACCGAACAACGAGTTATAGCTAAGCATTGCAGGTAGAAGTATTTTCATCTGTATGTCTTATAATTTAAATCATAAAAGATTTTTATCACTGGCCTATAAACTCTCTCTTTTTAGACCCGTTTACTACCTGATACTATAACAGTACTTTAAAGGACTCAAACTTACTTACTTCTGAAATCTTGAAAATCTATTTTAACAAAAGTTAATTGCAGCAAATCTTGAGACACTTGCGTATTTCTGCCTATTATTTGAATATTTTTCTTTGCTTACTCAGTGTGCGCCCGGAGGTTGTCTCCTAGAGCTGTCCATCCAACTAGCCATCATAATGGTAGGCAAGCAGTTCATCAACACCATCGTCGAGATGTTGATGCCGTACCTCCTCAAGTGGTGGTACATCATACGGACCATCGGGAGAAAAAGACAGTAAGAACTTTGATAATTTTATATTTAATTTCATCGTTAATCTTTAATATTTTCCTGGTAGTGGAATCGATATTATTATTTGTTTTTCTCGGGACTTCCCGATTTAGTTTCGAATATAGTGTCCTAAGTCAACACAGCGAAAATGATAACCGAAACAATAATTTTTATTGGCATATTCGAATCGATGAATGCTTTTACTTAAAAAATAATGCAATGAAGAGAGAGAGAGCTTATCTTTATTTCATTTATTTGTTTCCTTTCAGGATTAAAAGTCCTATGCAATGGGTAAAAGATTTCAAACTAGTCGATTTCGGACTCATGGGACTGTTTCCTGAGTACCTGGAAATGGGTAAATGTGCAATTTTTATAGAATTTAATTTATACTACCGTAATCTTTGATTAAGCATAGCAGGCTTTGTTTTTCCACTATGACTTCTACAAGGTGTAATTGAAATAATGGTGAACATGTTGTATGAACCTTAAAGCGACAAAAGGAGTGTGTAGAGATCGTAGCAGGTGGCGTTCCGTGGTTTCTGCCTACCCCCATGGGAAAAAGGCGTGATTATGTATGTTATACGACGGGACAAACAGAACCGCAAAAAAAATAGCTGTTCACTATCTTATCTCAAGTAAACAAAAGTATGAGCATTAGGTTTTTTTTTTAAATTACTGGGTGGTTGCTCTATTATTAAAAATTTTTCAAATTATTGAGTACAATGACCCCTTGAGAGGTTTTCGGTAATTTTAATTACACCTTTGAAAAATGTATTTGGGTAGAGGCCCGACCGCCGTGGGAATCGAACTAACCCAATAATACTATGTATTAGTATTGAGTTTTTCAATCTGGAATTCTTAGTAGCAGAGTGTGCCCGGCTAATGGCAAAAGGTTTGTCCCCTTTTACACGGAACTTACACATAACTGGCGAAATGTGGGTATCCTATAGGTACACCTCTGCCTTATGACAACTAAATAAATAATTAATAACTTGTATTTCCCATCAACAGTTCTACAATACGGGTTCGTAACTATATTCGTGGCGGCATTCCCGCTCGCACCTCTATTCGCACTCATCAACAACGTTCTAGAGATGCGCCTCGATGCCAAGAAGTTCCTCACTTGCTACCGGAGACCGGTACCGCAGCGAGTCAGTGATATCGGTGTCTGGTATCGGATACTAGACTCTATTGGGAAACTTAGTATTATTACTAACGTAAGTATAAAGTGTATAGTGCAGTATAGTGAAGGGGCTTGCTGGTCACGTTTTCCTACAAAATAAGGGCGATATTTAAGTAAATATTTTTGAGGATCTGTTACGAATATTCGAATAGGAAAATGTACCTCTTTACTGGAGATAAAGTCTTATCAACAATCATGTATAGTGTAAAGTGTTTTGATTATCTATCTACCCAACATGGTCTGTTTTTTGGACAATGAAACGTGCTATTATTGTATATATCATTATACATAAATTCAAGCTGGTCCAAATGAAGCTATTGGGTAAAAAAGTATACCCGCATGGGTCAATCGATCAGGTTGAGCTACGATTGCCGCGGTTAGCCTGTGGATGGGTGACCATTTTCACATAACGACCTATGTGAAGATGGTGGACCGATCTACGAGCCGTCAGCCGTTGAAGTCGTTATGGCAGTCAGAAGCAGTCAGAAGTCTTACAAAGGGGTACCGGATTGTCCAGTAATATAGGCAGTCGTTCCATATAAAATACCGGTATTCGCCTGTTTCCAGTTAGACTGGAAGCCAACCCAAACAAAGTTGGGAAAAGGCTAGGCAGATGATGAGTTGATGAGTGCAAGGTCCAAAGTTTTTTTTTTTAATAAACGTTCCAAGTTTTTATTAGGGACTGATTAACCATTTATTTTCGTCGTTAAAACGTCTCTTATCTTTAAGCAATGTTTGAAAAAAAAAGTGTTAAGTATCTCTATTTTATGTTTTTTGCTTTTCAGGGTTTCATTATAGCGTTTACATCAGACTTCATACCGCGCCTTGTATATCAGTTCTCTACCGGTTCTATGAACCAATACGTGAACCATTCGCTCGCGGATTTCAATATTAGCGTAATAGAACATCCGCCTATCAAGACGACGTATAACGAGACTATGTGCAGGTGAATATTAAATTTATTTGTATTGTAGTAAGGTTCATAATAGCATTTTGTGAGAATGATTAGGGATACGCTTGGTCATTGATGAATATTACAACGCTTATTGAGTTTTCGTCTATCTTAGTGCAGTAAATAAACTACGGAATATGGTTTTAGAATTTACTCCTTAACAATCAATTTTATTAAATAAGCCTGGGGTATGAAAATTTAAGTGGAATAAAATCAAATTTCTCAGTTATGTTACGCGTTACGTTACGAGTTACGTTACGTTATGCGGTATTTACTGGTCCTATATTTACTGGTCTATATGTTGTATAATCATTCGTAAGGAGTAAACTCCAGTCGCGCGTCGAAGCTGACACACATAATTTTATTTTCTACTCTAAAGCTTAACTAACAAATTTGTGTTTTTGCTCAGTTTTCCTGGGTATTGGTACTACAAAGAAGGCGACAGTTACGAGCACAGTAACTGGTATTGGCACATCATGGGAGCCAGGCTGGCATTCGTCGTCGTGTTTGAGGTGAGGACAAATGAGTATAGTTCCTACCTTGATTACAGACCAATCTGTGTTAAGGAGAAACAGTTTGCCTACCTAGCAATTTTTTTAAATCTTCTATTTATAAATACAACAAAATTGGTAAGGAACCTGCAAAAAACGTTCTAGAAGTGGCTTGTGGTGTCTGTGATTGATAATATTATTGAAACCCAATTATTTTTAAAAGAGTAATCCGACTAGACTTTCTTGCCGGCTCTTCTCCATAGGAATCACCCAATTAGAAATATGCACCTAGCTTCTGATGTTTCATAAGTGCCCATGTAGGTTTATGTGAAATAAAACTTTTATATTTGACTAGCTTTTGCCAGCGGCTTCGCCCGCGTGGAGATCGGAAAATATCCCGCGTGAACGTACTACCGGGATAAAAAGTAGCCTATGTGTTAATCCAGGTTAATTTTTTTAGCTCGAAAGCGCATTTTCATCCGACTTGCTTCAAATTTATCGTCACTGCTTGGCTCCTATGTGTCTTAGCGTTATGTTATATAGCCTATAACCTGCCCAGGAGTATGGACTACAATCGTACCAAGTTTGGTTAAAATCCCTTCAGTAGTTTTTGACCCATGCGTGCACATACAGACAGACAGACAGACAAAAAATTTACTGATTGCATTTTTGGCATCAGTATCGATCACCATTCATCCTCCAATATTAATTTTGAACATATTTTCAATGTACAGAATTGACGTCTCTACAGTTTTATTATAAGTATAGAAGATTTGTGTCAACTTTCGTGTAACTGCACTTTATTAGAAAGTCCTCTGCTGCACGATTCCCTTTATCTATGTAAGTCTAAACGTGTTAACATACTGTCTAAAACTGGGCAGATAAGTCTTTATTTGCTTTAAACATGGTATAATGTTTGTTACAGTTAGGTATAAATCGCTAGTCCACATGTTTAGCTCTACAGGAGATGTATCAATTGCATGCAAAATAATAATTTAGTTAAATGTCGTTCAATGTCACACTGGACAGATTCTGAAACAATTTCCAATACATTCCCCAACAGAACGTGGTAGCCTTAGTGATGATAATCGTCCGCTGGGCGATCCCGGACATGTCGGGCGAGTTACGCGACCGTATCCGGCGCGAGGCGTACGTCATCAACTCGTTCATCCTGGACGAGACGCGCGGGCGCTCCGTGCGCGACCCAGGTGCCGCTCACTCCACGCCCTATAGCTGTACGGTACGCACGCGGAACGCTTCGCTATCTATTCTATTTGGTTACTAACCGCGGGGGTTGTTCACTGGTAAAGTTTTAAATTAGAAAAAAATATCGATGGTTTTCTTTATCCTTACTTTTAAGGGGATACACATCTATAACTTTATCTCGTCTCAACCCTGTCGTTTGGTTGTTAGGGGCGGGATGAGGTGGTTGTGTCTATCTTTGAGCACGAAGAGTCTGGTATTTAGTCCGTAAAGTTTATTTAATTGTTACTTGCTGTTATTAAAAATTGGAAGAGTGTTGACATTTACAGATAAGTGAAAGCGCTGTCATTTTACGAAAAAAAAAATATTGCGATATAAAAAATATTTTCGTAAAATAAAATTTCGTTGTAGGTATATTTAGAAAATTTATTTTAAAATTTTCTTGATAACAAATCCAGATATTTTTACTCAATAAACGACAACAAACAGAAAATTTTTGTTATATACACACAATATGTTACGGTAATAACCAGTGAGCTGCGCCCGTATGAAGACTGTGTTTTGTGTGTTTGATACTTTTATGATATGACGTCTTTACGACAGTAAACGTCATCATCCCGTAATCCCCCCCTTTTGGAAGTAGAATTAAATCCCTCTCCCCCCTGTAAACTGCGCTAAATAATATCGTGTGAGATGGTTATTTGTGCTTGGAATTTGGAACGCGAAAACGTTTTTCCGACCTGTATTATAAACATTTGTTTTCAAGTAGTGAGTAGTGCGAATTGGTAACGGTCGAAGTCATACAAAACCTGCTTAAAATATCCTTGCTTAGCTTTTATAAGACTATACAGTAACCTGTCCGTGAAACTGTATAACTGTCTGCTTCAAATTTTTTAACGTTTCAGGTTTACAAAAATTTGTTGAGTTTTTGGGAAAAAATCAGTCCATATTTCTGTAGTAATATTATTAGTTGAAAACATCGTCTAAGTATAAGTTTGAATTTCAAGGTATACATTTCGAGTGGTCTAGATACTTCGATACAAGTTTGTAATGTCTTTTATTGGGGAAACAAAATCTCACATCTGCTTAGGAAGTTATGTATCATACACGTTTAATGCAGTCTTAGCTCGTGTTGTTGGGAACTTCGATTGAAAATATTATTAAATTACTTATAAAATTAAAGAGCATATTTTAATAGTAGAATTCCTAGTCAAAGAAAAAAGATTGCTTGAAAGATGAAATAAAACATCTAAAAATCTCTTGAATTTCCCCACAACACGTTTCCACTAATTCAAGACTGAGGCTCGCTTAATACTAAGTAATTTTAAGTATTTATATAAACAAGACGTAAAGTATAGTTTCCCACTCATAAATATGGCACAACGAGTTTTAGAAGAAGTTTGGCGTTGTATTGCTCTCTGTCACTTATACCTGTGCCAGTCTCTCTCTAGAGCTTATAACATCAAACCTTGTTTCCCCGAAAGGTTGTTCATAGGTGTACAGTCACCAAAAGAGATAAGTGACCAGGGTCGTCGGAACAGTAGGAGTTTAGCTCGATGCGTCATATTTATGCCTGGGTTCTGTACTGTACCTTACGAAAACGTTGATCACTTTGAACTTTGTCACATGAAACTCGTGCATTGACGCGTCACTTTTGACGTTGCCATTTGCATCTTATAATATGACAAAGTTCATAGGGCGGATTTCACCAATGAAATCGAACGCGATCATCTAAACTGCGTTTAGAGCTGTCAGTGTCAATATTCCACAACAACGTTGACACAGAGAGCTCTTGAACTCAGTTTAACTGTTGATCGCGTTACATTTCCATAATGAAATTCGACCTGAGTGTGGTCTAAGGTTTTCGTAAGTCGACTGTACTACACTCATTGACTGAACGAAGCAGGATCGCTGCCGATACCGTGTGGTGCTGTGTGAGTGAACATTTTACTGTAAAACTTAACAGCATGCCTGGGTAATACGGGATGGACATAAACATTATGTTTAAGCAAATTTACTAATTAAAGGTTGAAGTGCATTGGAGTTAAGTTTATTATCTAAGAAAGAGAGACTGGGTTTTATGTCAGAGAAGATTGTTACATATATGCATATGCTAATGCATTAGCGTCGCCATAATTGTATCGAAAATACGACGTGGCGTCCGCGCGTCAACACGACGCATGTGTATGCGTTTTTATGGTGTGCATAATAAAGAGTATGTGATGTATCCATACAATCTAATATGCGAAAGATTCCAGTGCACTTCAATTTTTTACATTTAAAAAGCAAAAATAACAGATTGGCTTCCATAACGAAATCACGTAGTTAGATTAACATACACTGGCCACCATTTTAATCAACAATCATAAAACCAAGCTTAGTTATAATACGCCATTGT
Source organism: Aporophyla lueneburgensis (assembly GCA_932294355.1). Taxonomy (NCBI): domain Eukaryota; kingdom Metazoa; phylum Arthropoda; class Insecta; order Lepidoptera; family Noctuidae; genus Aporophyla; species Aporophyla lueneburgensis. The sequence goes on along the minus strand of OW028737.1, from coordinate 28,779,759 downwards.
ATTTAGGCAGCTTTGGCTTGTAGAGGTTGATTAAAACAAACATTGAATTTTCACGATTTATGGAATTTATTTCGGTACATCTTAGTTTCACATTTTCACCTCACGAGAGTGATCATTATAGAATTCACTGGTGTTCTTTAATCAAATATTGTCATACAAATCAACATAGAAAATTCACGTTTTATAATCTGTTAAAGTACTGAACAAGTGATACAAACACTTTTAGCAATTATTTTTTATGTTAAAACTGTTTTGATCAATCACATCACATCCAGATAATTTCTATTAAATTATTTGCCAGATAGTGCCTATCCGGACATCGTGAAACAGGCCTCTGCACCCTGAACAGAATACACAAATACTTGTTTCAAATCCACTGTACCATAACATAACGCTACATCTATTTTTCCGCTGCAAATATTTTTTATTAACCATTATTTGACTTTTTTTAACACCGTGTCTTTTTAGTGTCCGGAAAAACTTTCAGCCTTTTGAAGTATTCGCTACAATAGACACATTTTTATTATAATATTGAATACAATAGTGTTCATGGAGTTTTTTTCCCCGTTCTTCTCCATAGGAACCTACCATGCTTTGGAAAGGGCAAACTTAATCTAACTAACTTTATCTTTCTAAATGACTTACCCCTTGACAGTTCAAAAGTTCTTGTAAAAGGTTTAATTGAAATAAATGCTTGAGTTTATTAGCGACTTTTGAATAACGAAAATATTTTACCTCAAAATTTATACCAGATTGAGTCAGGAAGGTTATTTTAAAGTTGTTCATTTCCTTTTATCTTATACACACTCGAAAGTTTCTCTACCCACTAAAATGTCACGGTGTTTTTTTTAACAAAATACTAAGACCACTTTAAAAAAACCGCAGGAGATACAACCGAATCAAACTGGAACCACATAGCTTCCCTGTCAGGGTCTGACTTCGATCTAGCGGCTCATGGAGACCACCAGGACATCAGGGACATTGGGAAGCACGTGGTCGGCGAGGTAGTGGAAGAACCGCTGCCGGCGCACGTATAGTGCCTTATTTATAACGAGGCAGGTGTAGGCATGTTTAAAGATTTGAAGGTAGTTTTGAAGGGGATGGGGTGTTTCTTTTTTGAGAGTTATACAGCGTGTGTCCATACTTGGAAGTTGCAGAATATGTTGCACGATTTGTGTCGGTCACATGATTTAGAAACATTCTTATGTTTCTACAAGTATTCAAATACTAGTTGAAATCTTTGTTCATCAAAACCGTATAACGTTCTGGTTTCTATCCTGTGTAAAGGTTTCAATTATTCTACTTCATCCGTTTTTAGTTACAGCTTATTATTGATTAAAAGTAAATGAAAATGATGCTCTAAAAATGGTAACATTTTATAATAGTTGTATATGCTGTCCAGGAAAAGTACATTTTAACTAATATCAACTTGAGTACACTGCAGTAGCAGTTTTTAGAAGCGCGGCTAAAAACCAGAGATACACCTGTAAGGTACGGCGGGATTTGTTAGACTTCTACATAAATAAATTATGCTTTATAAATTATAATTACTGCCGGACAAAGCAACGTAAAAAAAGAAAAAGGGTGCTTTTCAAATAAAAATCAAATCAAAAGTCATTTATGAGGCTGAGAGCTGAGGATCAGCACTTTTCGAACGTCAAAATAACATAACATAAGACAGTCCCCTAAAACGCCCGCCCTGTTCTGCTTCCTAGTGCTTTAGCTGGGAAGAAGTGGCGCAACAAATTCCCCAGCAGCACAGCTGTCTGCTTTTGGTGTAATTTCTCCATGAGGGTGCAATGTACCTGTGTAAATGAAATCTAAAATAGCTAGTTAATAAAAGCAAGATTATAATGATGCTGTTAAGTGTGACCCTTTAAACTTAAAATGCGTTAAAAACTTTAAAAGTTAAAGAAATAATCATTAAAGTTCTGATTAACTTGCTTGGTTAACTAATTCGGTAAAAAATATGATAATAATAAAATTGGTGCGATTTGAACATTCGACCGCCACATAACAAAAGATAGCTTAGATTTTTGATTTATAGTTAAACATGCAATTTGTTATGCTGGCTGTGAAAGGTTAATTATTATTTTTTTATAGAAAAGGAAGGTAGTTGTGCAATAATTGTTGCGTTTGTGTTTGTCTCGAATGAGTAGTCAACGAATGGAATAGTCATTCGAAATGAATGATCATGTGACAATTTAAGTTAATTCGATTCAAAGAATTTGGTACTCGGTTCGTTTATTATTCGTGTTTGCTATATTTGAGATTAAATCATGGATCTTTAAATGTTTTTATTATATTAGAAGTTATCAATATGAATATATTGGGTTTTAAATATATTAAACTTTATTTGTGATCTTTTTTGATACTAATATGTATGTTTAAAAATTAAAGTGAAAATGGGGCTGTATTGACAACCAAAGCTTTTTTATATGTAGTACAACATATTAAAATTTATAATCAAATCTTCTACAACCTGTTCTAACGAAGTCTTCTCAAAGAATCTACACGGTCTATAATGTACTTAAGCGAAAATAAGTTTTGTTTACATATCAGAATACGAATCCATTTCATTGAGAGAGAAATAATGATAGTATGATGTGCGATGGTTATGAAAGAGATGTCTTGACTCTGAGGAAAATTGAATGAAGAGCTTGCAAAGATAATGCAAGGGATTTCGATGCGGTTCATTTGAAACATAGTTACGACGGCAAAAAAATATCCGCTTCGTCTAATAAAAACCTGTTAAAAATATATATAAAATCCTTAAAGCTAGTTTTAATATTATAAGTCTAAATGTCAATAATGCATATATTAATTTCTGCATATAATACAGGATATTAATTTTATTTGTACATATATTTAAGATGCGCTTATACATATTTATTATATACGTTATCTTGTACATTTCAAGACTAAAACCGAATCTCATTTTGTAACAGAGATAAACATTGTACATCTACATTTTTTATATTTACATGTATTTGAAATACAAACATTTTATAACTCAATATTTTAATTGCTGGTGTAAATTGTTTTATTAAAAGAGCCTTACACAAATAAACTATAACATTTCCCTTAATTTGTAAACGTTGCTGAAGTTGAGGCGTCGTAAGAAGCATTTTTTTGGTATTAGATAATAGCGCATCACGGCAACAAATAAGGTTCAAAATAGCGATGCGTTTGTAGTCAGTTCAATCGAATGACCACCACAATACCAAGAAGTTGCACTTAATGAAATTAAAAAATAAAATGCGCGGTGGCCGAGTGGTATCAGCCCTGACATACGAGTTGTAGGTCGTGGGTTCGAACCCAGGCAGGCGCTTTATGTAAATAATATCATCACCGCTGCTCTCATAACGGTGAAGGAAAACATCCTGAGGACACCGGCATGTCCTACAACCAAAAATTTCGAAGACATGGGACATCTCCCAATCTGCACTGGGCCCACGTGGTAGATTACGGCCCACTCCCTCTCACCGAGAGGAGGCCTGAGTCCCAACAGTGGGAACAATATATGCTGATTACGGTGATTGCTTTAATTGTTTGAATTCCTTTTATTATCATTAAATTAAATATAATAGTTTACGCTCAACATTTCAAGAACTATACGACGATTTTTTTAAAACTGTTTTACGTTTGTTTTATCTTGGTACTATTTTATTTTTCCTTACTATTTTAGAAAAAGTCTTTTGTTTGCAAAAAAAGGTACTTCTCGACTTAATCGAGAGCAATATTTATTATGACGGAATGGTTATAGCCTGTTTTGCGTCCGTTCCGAATAAGCCACATTTTAAGTCTGCTAGCCAAATGATTTATAACGAACAGCTAGCTGATATAGCTTCGTTAATTTTTATACAATTTTTATATAATTATGTCAGTGTGTCGTCTTAAGCTATAAGTGTTAAGAACTCGCCTGATCAACGTGTTCAGTAGAAAATTCTAGAATGTGTAAGCGTACAGTTGGCAAAAATATTATATGCGTAGAAAAATAAAATGTGATTTTTTCAAGTGTGTTTTTTGTGCAACTTTGTGACCTTAATATTATTGGTCGACAATGTTAAGGCGTTACATAACCGATCTTAGTGTAAAATATTTTAATTAGAAAGTTCTAGATATATATCTAGATAAACTTCGTCCGTAAATTACAAAATAAATCTAATTGTTCTTATATTTATTACAAAATATTTGCAGAAATTGTCATAATATTAAATAACGCTCTAGATTCGTTCCATTCACATTGGCGCACCAATTGAGCGAAAATCAACTTTTTACTTTCAAGAAATTCATAATTCATTGTGTTTATTTTCTTTGTTGTATTGTTGAATAATATATTATTAAAAAAAATTATATATATATATATATAAAGATAATATATTTTGTACTTTTCGCTCAATCTATGCGTTGTTTTATAAGTACTACATTTTAATTATAATAATGCCAAGTTATACATTTATTTTTGTTATTAGATATTACTAAACTTTCTTGTAACATAAGGCAAATTTGTTTGTAACGGTAATTTATAGAGAATAATACAACTCATTCTATAAGTTGATTTTGATTGTCATTGAAAAAGAATTCGTCATTTTTGTTGTATTATGCATTTTATTGTTCCTAAGTCTCTGAAATTCCCTTATATAAACATGTTTTGAATTTTTTACGTAATATTGTCATCGGTGCTTTTGAGTCCTAATTTAGTATAAAATATACGTTTAATAATGACACCCGTTTTCTGAAATTCTAATCAACACAAAATGTTGCTGATAGGCCGTCCAACTCATTTTAACTGGTGTGATTGGCTATCCGGAATAACAAAAGCCAATCAAATCATTACAGTTCTGACAGTCTATCGGCAATTTTTGTTATTGATAATAAAGGTCGTTAGTAGTTCAGTAAACGGATGTAAGGGTGTTTAAGTCCTGGATCTGGCTGTTTATTTTATAACTAGTCACATAAGCGTATGGAAAACAACAGTTTTAGATGCAATAAATTACAGATTTATATTTATGTATTTTTTATGCGAATCGGTGGTGTAGACAAATGATGCGTGTAGATGCGTGCAGACAGTGCGGGCGTGTGCTTGTTATGATACGCATCTGACGCATGCTTTGGTAGAGGAACCTTACATGAAAAAATAAAAATTGGTCGTGCACGGTTCACATGCGATAGACGAGAAACTTCGTAAAAAATAAAGAATAAGAGGGATCTAGTGTGAGAAACAGAGAAAAAGTTATACCTTTCTTCTCTCTCAAGTAAAGAAATGTGGGTAAACATGACGCTTCCTTGAAATTTCACTCTCAATTCTCGTCCAATTATTGAATCGCCATCTAAGAAGATTCAATTCAAAAATACATTCGCGCCGCCTGCCTCGCTCTGTCTGGACGCACTATTAATGCTCTCGACAGTTTCAGAAGTTTTCGTAAAGGAGTCTGATCAAATTATTTTTATGCACACTTTGAGCTTTAACTTGCCCAGATGTAACATATACAAGGTGAAGACGACAATACGGCAATTAACAATGCCGTTCCCGGTCTGCATTCGAAAATTCAATCAAATATATCCAATAGTTTATTCAATATAGCTAGTTTTAAAGATTGACAAAACCCCACTGCCATAGGCCTGCACAGGGTGCTCCACCACGTCGACAGGTTCTGTGTTTCCAATATCCAGCGGATTCCTGCGGCATTCACAATGACATCAAGGTCCACCTTTCGGGATGCCAACCAACTCTATATCTTCCAGCACGCAGTCACCACTGCGGAACCTTTCGGCCTCATCGGCCATTTGTTGTAGGAGGAATTTCCTACCCACTGCCACTTAAGTTTGACATTTCTTCGGGCTATGTCGGTTACTTTGGTTCTCCAGCAAATAGCCATATGACCTATTTAGTTTACCTATGACTACTATTTACTTTCTAATCTAACTAGCCTATATTTTCCTACTGCAAGGCAAAGGCCTCCCTCTCCCTTTTCCACAGAATTCTGTCTTGCTAGTGCTGGCCAGACCTTTCGGTAGGAGTCAAGCTCGTTTTTCGCTCTATTTAGTTTGAATAAATTCCTTCTACAATTTATTTGATAGTTTCAAAATACTCTTCTGCATAAGTAATGTTAGTGTTTTCATTAATTGTTGTATTGTTGTCTCCCCATTGTTTAATATATAGATATTGTTAAAATAATGCGCACAACGCCACGTTAATCCGCTAATAGTAGCATTGTTTAGTAAATAGATCTAGTAGTTAATATACTGAAATAAGATTTGAAACCTTACCGCTTCGTTGATAAGGTCCACGAATACATATTTTATTTATGGATGTTTTCAACTCAATACGATGTCTATTAAAAATCAGAATAAATATTTTGGTACAATTCAGCATTTTAGCAAAACACAAATATTTTTGGTAAAAAGATTATTGCAGTTATGTAATACATTGATGTTTCAACTGTATTCAAAAATTTTATTATGTCCAATAATACAAAAGTAGTAATGTATTCGCGCCACTGTTTTTCGACCTATATTGAGAACCTTCTTGTTTCATTGTATCAATGTGTCACAAGTAGTTACCGTAGTGTTAGTGTGCACAGATTATATATACACAATGACTTGACTTCCTATACTTTAAACACACACAAGCATACAATTATTTAATATGCGTTCTTTTCGTAATGCCAGATTCATACTAGGCTGACGCGTCGTGTCGTGAATCTATTTAAGATCAGAGGTCACAGAGATTAGTGATCTGAGATTATCGTTTCACGAGTTTCCATTGGGTAACAGATTCGATTGGACAAAACTGCGTCAGACACAGTTTTGTGAAAGCAGTCATATAAGGATAGAAACTAACACAATGAGTGCGTGAAATATCAAATGAAGTCAAGTAATTGAAGACTATTATAATCCGTGGTTGCTCCTCGTCTGCAAGATGTTATGATGTGAGACGCTTCTATTTATAATGTTTATATCGATTATATATGGAAAGTTTACCTGGCGTTTTATTTACAATCTAAGTACCTTGAGCGATAATCCTAGTGCCCACTACGACCATCACTTGTGGTTGTTAGAGAAGCTACGCCAGCAGCTCAACAAGCATAACGCTCAGACACTTCTACGTTGCCGCCCATATGATATGGCGATGTTGCTTTCATTATATATTATGCAGATTTTTTGTGGCAACTCATTTCGAGAGCATTCATAAGTGCTTTAGTTTAGATATGCACCGCCGCTCGCGTGTCAAAAGTAAATAAACGTATGGGGTCGGAGAGATCCTCGACAGAAAGAAGTTCGTTAGGTACGCTTTTTTTAAACTCCGAATGTAACGTCGTTAATTCTATCTTTAAAATACTCAAACTTTATTTTGACCTTACTATCTATAACCTTCAGCACCCTCGAAAACCATGAAAACGACACCCATGATAAAAACATTCAAGTTTCGAGCGCGGTGTACGGCCTGGCGTCATCCTGTATCAGTATCGAGCCATCTCCCATATTTAGTAAATATGGGCGATGAGGTAAGTATATTAAATATACTTAATGGATCTCTTAAGCATATCTTTCCCCAGTCAGGATGCCATTTTCTTCTATATAAATTAGCATAATTTACTTTGAACATTTTGTAAATGTTTGTTGTTTACTGTGTATACAACATGTAACAAAAACCCTGTCCGATCCTTAAGGGTATTATTCGGCATCGTACTGCGTACATTATTACGTAACCAATTAATGGATTTGAGATTATTATTTTTCCCTTGTGAATATAATTAAATAAAAATAAAAAATAAAAACGAATCAAAGGCAACACTGATCGCTCGATAAAGTTCACGTGTTTACGTACAGTTTTGTGTCAAAGAAGCCGCCAGAGCGAGGCGGTTTGTATGATCCTTTGTCATGAACCTGCTTTGTCGCGTGCCGCCAAACAAACTTATAACGAAAGAAAATTACGCTACGTCATACCTTATGCCTACGTGTAGGTATCAGCTGATATTGTTTTGTAGGCATAGTGATCCGGAGACCTAATCATGTTTATCAAGAAACAATTAATTGAATTAAATGTAGCCCTGATAAGGGCTTTTTTTAATATGATGTCCTTTGGGCAAAGTACTTACCGACTGCAGGTTTCAGTTCTCTTGTTGTTGCATACTTCGGCGATCGTGCTCCACATGTCCACCTCCAACACTGATACACATTCGACACCTTTTCACTAAATTTGCACGTACTCTTTGCAGCGCATTTGTGTCCGATTTAAGTGAGTCGAAAGCTGCCACAATTCGAGCTCTGACTTTGATTTCCGAATCGCACTCTCTTTTATAAACAATTTGTTTAACATGACCCCATAAATAAAAATCCAGTGGAATGGCTGATTGGAATACGACATTGTTCGCGAAACGATAGCGGCACGTGATATGTACAGACGTCCGATCAAAAGCTATCTACACGAAAGACTGGCCATTGGCCAACAAGTAGCGCGCCGGTAGGCAACCAGCCGGCAACATCAAAGAGTCGAACGAGTGCCTACAACGCGGCACTGTAGGTCTAGGGCGGTGGATCTTTGAAATAAAAATAGGTAAAACTAACAAGAGTTTGCCGGCGGGTGGAGTGTTGTTAACTTATGAAAATTTGCCATATTCACTGTTATATTTAGCATGTATTATAAAAATAAAAAAATCAATTACCTTTTGTTTTTTTGAGATACATTTATATATCATTTTTTCTAGTACGTATGTTGAACGAGGATTCCGCCTTTCTTGGATCGGACAGGGTTTTTGTTACATATTGTATAATGTATCGGATCGTTAAAAATGTATATCCGCGGATACGGATCCAAATAAGAATATTTGGTGTCAAGATCCGCGGATACGGATATGGGTACGGATCTTAACTTTCTTATTCAATCTTTGTCGATGCGCGTGTCTTTGAAAAGATAGTTGACGCCTGTTGACACTGAAAGGCCATGTTTAGACTTGCATTGCTCGTGTCTTTCTTTTGTTTTGTTTATAGTTACTTCACAAAATATTTGATTTTAAGAAATAAATAAATAGTCTGAAAGGAATTTAATAGATTTTCATAGCTACCTAATCACCGATTTATAGAATTTCATTTCGATGTCATCATCATCATCATCATTTCAGCCGTAAGACGTCCACTGCTGGACTTAGGCCTCCCCCAATTTGGGGGGCTTTGCCATAATCGCCACGCTTGGCAGGCGGGTTGGCGATCGCAGTATGGTGGCAAAATGCATAGAGAACGCTGCTGCCCATTCTCTAGTAAGTTCCTTAGTCGCCTTTTACGACACCCACGGAAAGAAATGGGGTGGTGTTATTCTTTACGTCCGGCACCACACGGTACATTTCCATGTATTGAAAATTAATAGATAAGGTAAAATATCCGCCAAAAAGTAACGGATATGGATACGGATCTTCTCTCTCGGATATCCGCACATCACTAATAATAATAGTCAAGTAAAAAACAAACTTATTTTGTACACCAATATTTTTACCATTTTTAAAGTAGTAACGACTATAACATTAGAATTTCAAGGTGGTTATACAGAAATCAAACTAAACAAATACATAATTGTGATTTTATTAAAAAAAAAAGAAAGCTTTACATAATTGATCTACCATTTAATTGATATATTAAAAACCTTACGTGTAGAGCGGGTGTTGGCGGATGTGATCCCTTACGTCTTTGACGGACATAAAGAGCTCGGAAAAAGGGTGCACGAAAGACAGTACCTTGTTGGAAGAAGTTGGAAAACATATCCGGTGCCTATAAATAAACCACCATCTTAGAGACCACTTCATTTTGAAATCAATTTGACTTCCCAGGAACTGAAATAAAATTTCCAAACATTATTACATAGAAACAATACATTGATAGGGGGCTCCATTTTACTTTATCCTCCGCGCATGCGATTCTTCAATATTTTGTTTGGCTAAACAACTTTATGTACCTAGAACGCTTCCGTAGAATGACATACAGAGCAAACGCCTTGTTTTTGAGCGAAAAAACCTGAATTTTCAAAAATTCTACGGAAATAGCTAATAATATTGAGATTTAATCACAGTTTATGTACGAACCGTTGTTTTGATTTACGTCCAGACAAAGTGACAGCGGATTTTAATGTTTTTTGCACCAATATTCTATTATCCTTCTATTGTTCTTTTCAACACCATTCCTTTCGTACATCTATTGTAACGCAAAAGAAACTGTATGTCTGACGTTTAGGCTTGTTTCTATTTTAATTCTTCGTTTAGTTTATAAACAAAGTGATCGGCGCCAATACCTGTATTTTGGTACCTACATTTCGAGTTTACGTATATAAGGATGTATAAGGATAGCATGTATAAGTATATACCTCGTCAGGGCCAGTGCGGTCCGGTTGATGTACATGAAGATTGTGCTCATTTTTTATGTTACGACAGGAACTAATAACATGGTCATAGTTAAACGGCGTAGGACGCAGCCTGCTCTTCATCCACCATGTCTCCATTATCCCCTTCCCTTTCACTTCCACTTCGCCGCGATACTCTAGCACGAACTCGTCCTTCAGCAGCTGTACGACAGTGACGTGAGTTTTGTCTGTTTTTTTGTTTAGGGGGGGGGGTCCCAGAAATAAAAAAAAAAACAGACAAAACTCACGTCATTAAAAAGTAATGGAAAACTAAATAAATAAAATAAAAATAAAAAGGTTTATTTCAGAAACTTGTACAACTTTTACAGTAAATCTTACATAGGGGCCTCCTTTTAAGTAAAAAATATAGATACCTGTGCTAGGAGGGAGCTCTCCAATGACAAAAATGTAATGGTAAAAGTGGTGTACAAAATGATATTATTATTTGAACAAAGGAAATTACAAATAAAATCTAAAACAAAACAAAGCAGGACTTGAAATATAACTTAATGTAAGAAAACAAAAAAGTAAAATAAAAAAATGAAATTAAAATAAAATTAAAATAAAATAAAATACAAACTCAGAGATATATCCTAGAAATAGTGTGTGTGTGTGTGCGTGTGTGTGTGAGGGGGTGTGTGTGTGTGGGCGCGCGCATGTGCGTGTGTATGTGTCAGTGTGTGTATCTTTTCAACTCATATTGACGATGCTTGCAGTAGTAATTCAATGTCATCGTAGGTCTTAAGTTTTAGCCATTGAACTATTGCCTTTTTACAGTCTTTAGTGGTCATGGGATAGATGTTAATTATTTTATTTATTTTATTATATAGGGCAGCGGAATTTCTACTGAATTGTCTTCTGGCATACGCAGTTTTAACAAATTTTACTGGTGCAACACTGTATTTTCGTCTTCTTTCCAGATGGTGATGGTCATAGGGCAAGACTTTGTGTAATTTTAAGACTGCATGTAGAATGTATAATTTTCTGACTGTGAGAATACCGCTAAGGGAGTACAACTCATTAGTTGGGAATCTGTATATTGGTATACATGACCTTGATCAGAGATCTCTGTGCTCGCTCTAGCTCAAGAAACTTCGTTTTTGTCGCACCGCCCCACACGGGTATGCAGTAGGTAAGTATTGACTGAACTAGAGAGACATAGATTTCATTTAACATTTTTTTAGTTGTTACATGTCTTAGGTTCTTAAATATCCAAATAAGTTTTCTCGTACGGGCCATGACCGATAACCGCTGATCAACGATTATACCTAGGTATTTTATATGAGTCACTTTTTCAATACAAGAACAGTTTGTGCTAAGTCTATTATTACAAGTGTGGATTTTGAGAGTTACGTTAGGTCTTGAGTGTTGTTGTAGATTGTAAATGTAATGTATTTTGTTTTAGAAATGTTTAGTGTAAGAAGATGTGAGTTCAACCAGTTAGCAATTTTGGAAAGACCCTTTTAAGCAGACTGATATACAGATTCCCATGTATCACCAGAGAAAGCAATAGCAGTGTCATCTGCATATGAGAAAACGCGACCATTATCTATCAACATTTTGCAGAGTTGGTTTATATATATTAAAAATAGTGGTGGGCCCAGCTACCCTGCGGAACGCCGTAGGTCACATAACACTCCTTACTAATATGCTGTCCTACCTTAACCTTTTGCCTACGATCCCGTAGATAATCTATTAGTAATGCTAACGGGTTTCCTCTTATGCCTATACTCTCCAGATTACGCACAAGAATGGGGACAGAAACGGTATCGAAAGCTTTTTTTAAATCTAGAAATACAGTTAGACATCTTTTTCCTGAATCTACTAGGTTAACAATATGAGTGGTTAATGCTGTAACTGCGCCATCCGTAGATAATTTTTGTCTAAAACCATACTGAGCTTGTGAAATAATGTTATATTTATTAGTATAGCTGGTTAGTCTTATGTTAATTAGCTTTTCAATTATTTTAGATATTGCAGGCAAGACAGAGATAGGTCTGTAGTTGTTAACATCATCTCTGTCTCCACCCTTGTGCACAGGAGTGATTATGGCTTGCTTCAGAGCTAGGGGAAATTTCCCTTGGATAAAACACAAGTTAGCAAGATGCGATATTATGGGTACGACTAATTCATGGGCAGTTTTTAGAAATTTTGTTGTGATATTATCCCAGCCTGGAGCGCTTTCAGATTTAAGGCCCATTAGCACGTTATAGACTTCTCTAGGATCCGTTTCGAGAAGCACGAAGGAGGAGGAAGCCTGTGAATTTATTAAATGATCAGAATCGTTATGGGATTGTGATCGGTTTGCGGAGGTAATGTCTTCAGCCAGGGTTTTCCCAATGTTAGAAAAGAATTCGTTAATGTGGTCCACTGAAGCGTCGGGGTTGGTCTTTATCTCTAATAGTTCTAAGTTAGGATTTTTTTAGGTTTGCGATGAGTTATATTATTGATTTTGTTCCATATCTGTTTAGTATTCTTGTTTGCTTTTACTAGTTGTTCCCTATCATATTTTCTTCTAAGCTTTTTAACTAAACTGTTGCAATAGTTGCGATATCTTCGGTACGTAATTTGTAATATACTGTTTTGTGGATCAGATCGTAGTTTTCTTTGCATATTATTTCTGTTTTGAATACAGCCCAAAATTCCTAAAGTTATCCATGGTTTAATGATGCGATTATTCCTCGGAACTAAAGTAGTAATAGTGTTTTGCTGAAGGCAACTTTGAAGTTTGTCTATTAACTGTGCACATAAGGTGACTGGATCTTGGATTAAAATAAGTTCAGAAATATTACTTAGGGGCCGTTCAAGTATTACGTAAGCACTATAGGGGGGCGGGGGGGTCTTTGCTTTGCTTATTTTTGATGACATGGGGGTGGGGGGGTCTAGATGGTGATTACGTCAGCAGTAGTTATTTAATTTTTTACACATATGGCAACCTATTAGTCATTGTATATGTTTGAAAACGAAAATTTTCGGGGATTCCCACAAAGCGTCAGCGCATACCAAGAGCAGAGCATTTTCTGAGACTAATGAAAAATGTATCTTAAGACAATGTAAAATTAAATACACGTCCAAACTTGATGCTCGACCATGCTCGATCTTGCAGGATGCGTGTTCTAGTCATCAGCAGCCTATAATGTTCCTACTGCTGGGACTATAGGCCTCCTCTCAGTGAGAGGGAGTGGGCCATAATCCACCATGCGATCATATAATGGTTGGTTTTAAGCCATGCCGGTTTCCTCACGATGTTTTCTTTCACCGTTTTGAGAGCAGTGGTGATAAAATAATTTATACAAAGTAAAGCGCCTGCTTGGGTTCGAAATCACGACCTACTACTCGTAAGTCGCGGCCGCTACCACAGGGCCATCATTGCTCTCCACCGTGTTCTAGTATGCGTTCAACATGCGTGAGCACCTACCGCGCGCCGCCGCCCGTGCTCAATGTTGCTACAGCTAGAAAATTGTCTGGACGGGAATGTGTTGGTCTATTTGGAAATCATGAACGGAGAAAAGTTGTTTGGTTAGGTGCAGCGTTTTGAAAGTTTGCAGTATATCGAGTCCAACATACAGCGATCAGATGTTAAAAGCCAATGCTTGGGAAAGAGTCTGTCAAGAAGTCTTTCCCATTACTTAGTCTCAGAAAATGCTCTGCTCTTGGTGTGCGCTGACGCAATAATGTATACGTTTAGGTACTCGCTGAGAACCGAGTAAGGGAATTACCGCGCGCTATTCAGCTGTCTAAATTTCTTCCATCAGTCTATTATTTCGTTTCGGTACGATTGACGATTTGACTAATGATTTGATTTGTATTTAGAGCAATGCAAAGCAAGTTAATGTGTGTGTTACCGTTAATCCATTTTCGCAAAAGGAGAATTGTTTAGTTAACATGTTGTTTCAAATAAACAAATCCAAGTTATACCAAAAATTCTTCGAATGTTTTAAAAAATCTCACACAAATAAGAAAGTAGATACAAAATGTACAGAACTTAGTTCAAGCTAGCAAGCTACAAGCAAAGTTCGACAAGGAACTTAATATTATTGTCTCTAAGAAAATTGAAGAGATTTCTAGAATTATAACTGCTTGTCATGAATCAAAAAACAAAAAACAATACTTTAAAAGAAAAATGCATATAACAATGTTTACGTCAGCATGGGGAGGGGGGGTGAGCTTTGCTTACTTTTGCTGACAAGGGGGGTGGGGGAGTAAATAATTGTAATAAATCTGCTTACGTAATACTTGAACGGCCCCTTAGTTGTAAAGCTGTTACTGTTTTATCAAAGTCCACTTGTGTTTTAGTTTTCGAGCATTTGTATGAATTTACTAATTTTGATAATTTAAGGAAAATCATGTAGTGATCCGTGATAGTGGTATTCAATACAGCAACAGAAGCAGCGTTTTTAGTCTTGTCTATTTTCAGAATAAAACAGGTCCAAACAGTTTTCGCCTCTGGTAGGTAAGGAATGTCCCGGTAACAAGCCATGCATTGCAAGCATGTTTAGGTAATTTAATCTGTTTGTACGCTCATTCGTTTGTTTAGGCCTGTTATAACAATATTTTTATATGATTTGATTGAGTCCAGGTGATTACTAAGCGAGTCTATAAAACTGTCAGCATTTTTATTTGAGGGTGATCGATAAATAACAAGGACAGCAAGATTAGGCATTATTATTTGTAAGCATGATGCGTGACTTAATAATATTTCCTTAACACTAACCTTGTGATCACACTTTATATATACTGCCACGCCATCGCACCGATTTATATGGTTACACGTGGTAAAAGTATTATAGTTTTTAATTTCAGGGGTGGGTTTATTTACGTCTAGTCTACATTCATTTAAGATCAGAAGGTCGACACTAAACTTAAATTGTGTTAAAGTGATTATTAAATCATGAAAATTACTATATATACTTCTAATGTTTTGGGATACTATTGTAAGATCCGAATTATTTACATTATTATTTTTTGAAAAAACATCAATTTGAAATTCTTTAGATTGCGCTATAACTATGTCGTCTATTTCTTGCATTATTGTATGCGTGCTATCCATAATATAAGTAAATGAAACGTCTGAGTTTCAATTCCATGTTGTATACGTAAATGTATTTTGCTCGATCCCCAACAACAAGTATTATGACAGAGAAATATACATAATTTTCGCAGTCAGTGAGATTTTTAAGGTTATATACGGTATTTATATAAAAAATGTAGCTTAGAGAGGCCGCTATGAGTGAGTAATATATGTTATATACGCGTATGTATCTGCGAGTTTTTAGTATTCGTAAGTGATCATATATCAAATAATTTAGTATGCAAAGACAGAGTTTACGGTGTAATAACAAATGAGTGTGTAGTTTAAGTAAACTTAAAATTATGCAATTTATTTGTGTGAAAGTGTACGTAAGGTTATATGTGAGTGTGTAGTTGTTTTGTAAAAAGTATTGCACGTGTATATGTGTGAATTGTTTGAGTATATGTAAATTTAGAGAATTACAAACATTTTTTAAGAAGTTAAATAACATAATTAGAAAAAACATACAGTAAAGGCAGCATAATAGTAGTCACGCTTCAAAAAACTGCGGCCAAACAAAACAGCTTATCATACCTTTTTACTCACACAGTATTCTTATCTTTTTGATATGATGAGTGAAAAATTAGCAACTGCAAGGTCCTTCTTAAATATATTATTAAACAGAGGCGATCATAAATCCGCAGAAGATGTCCGATGATTCCAAGTATCGGATTTAACTATCGAAACTGAACCTGGAAGTCATCGAACAAGTCGCGGATATCCTACTAGATCCGCCAAAAGAAAAGAAGTATGAGGCTTTGAAACAAAAGCTAATTTCGGTGTACAAAGAGTCAGCGGAACGTCAAATCAAGAAGTTGATTGGAGAAATGGAGCTAAGCGATCAACAGCCTTCGCAACTCCTACGAAAAATGCGGGACCTGGCCAGAGGAAAAGTTACCGACTATAAGGTGGTGGTACCTGTGCAACCAAATCCCAAAGTTTAGACAACTTTGGGATTAGGTGATATTTGTGGTGGTTAAGATAATCGGCTCAGAAAACATCGTCCACCGTCCATTCTAGTTAAGTGAGGCGGAGTACATAATTATGTGTAATAGTGTAAGTGAAACGCAAAAGTGTGAATGTGTTTCTATTTGGCGTCATCATGACGAATACTGTGGACTTTGAAGGGTGCCAATTTCTTTTTGCAGAGTAGTTCGTCATGGTGACTACCCTTAAACCTTTAGTATCAATTTTATATGTTAGCATAAGATTTTTTTCGGGGACATTTATATTAATGTTGTTTTAACAAAATGTTAATTGTATTTTCATACTAGAAATAAGTGAAAAGATTTTTGTAATAGAAATACATACACTGCTGATACTCTTTTGTAATCGTAGCGTAATGATAAAACTTAACACTTTCATTACAGAAGTAACAACATTGTTTAAAGAGTACATATTAAGTTGCGCAAATGCGCACAGTCAGCTTAGAACATAGTTGATAGAACCTAAATGATGTATACCTAAGCAAATTCTTTGTAACTTGTAGTACTGTTAGTCAGAAATGTATTTGGTGATGTTATTACATACTAGCTTCTCCCCGCGACTTCGTCCGCGTTAAATTTCTTGCTGCCCCGACCCTTCCCGTCACGTCGAATCGCCTACCCGTGCGATTTTCCCCGTTTTTACAACATTTTTCATTATTGCTCCGCTCCTCTTAGTTGTAGCGTGATGTTATATAACCTATAGCCTTCCTCGGTAAATAGGCTACCCAACCCAAAAAGATTTTTTCAATTCGGACCAGTAGTTCCTGAGATTAGCGCGTTCAATCAAACAAACAAACAAACAAACAAACTCTTCAGATTTATAATATTAGTATAGATATTTGATTTTAGAATGATGACAGTATTTTGTAAAAAAAAAACTATTTTTTTTTTAAAGCGGTGGAGTACTGTAGGGGCGCTGACGCTTCATTTTGTATTGGAGTTAAATGCGCAGTGCCCGGCGACGGACAGTTCGCCCGCATACACCATCGCCTATAGACGCGCTTACGATCTTTATACCAAATTCCTAATGTAATTCGTTCCGTGAAGTAAAGTAGGTATATATTCAAATCTAATCGATATTTGATTTCTCTCCGTACACACACACCTAAAGAACAATATACACGCATACACAAAAAGTTCAACACTTTTGAATTAGGAATAAAAGAGGTTTGAGCAAAAAAAAAAAATGACTTGCTATGATAATATGCGCCACCCCATTTTGTCCCGCGGGTGTTGTAGAAGGCGACTAAGGGACTTACTAGAGAATGAGCAGCAGCCTTCTCTATGCATTTTACCACCATACTGCGATCGCCAACCTGCCTAGCAAGCGTGGCGATTATGGCAACGCCTTTAGGGGAGGCCAATGTCTGGTAGTGGACGTCCTTCGGCTGATGATGATGAAATGATGATGATAATATGACAATTGGTCACCTGTTGGGTGAACTTGGTGACTTGTATTTGGCCGGTCTCTCCGGTGCTCTCCATGCGAGATGCCTCGTTGACAGTGTTGCCCCAGATGTCGTAAACCGGCCTTCGAGCGCCGATCACACCACCCACGAGAGGGCCGCAACTTATCCCTGAGGAGAATGGATAAGCATTGAGGCCATGTGCGTCGTAGTAAAAATAGTGTGGTATTTTAAAATATATGTCACCTGCTCTTAGTTTCAAATCGTGGCCAGAAACATTTCTGAGTGCTATCTTTAAACCGAGGGCGTAGTCACACAGAGCGTGCAGGTGTCTATGATCGTCTTTCCCTAGCTGCAGAATAAATGGTAGGACGATTAGATTGGAATGTTGACGGCAATAGGCTTGCCCGCGTGTAATGCTGTACCAAGAGACTTAAAACAAAAACAGGTTTTTGGCGTTATTGCATATCTGCAGCCTTATGCTTCTGGGAAAACGAGCGTAATGCCATGTGCTATTAATTAATGAAAGGAACTAATTTATGTTACCTTGTGTTTTGGATCAAGTCCTGATGCAGCCATGTATGTTGCGTTGGTCGTTTTAATTTTCTCAATGCATTCAAATTCTGACTGCAATAATAATTCATCGAAGCAAACTGGAAGTTTAAACTAAATTTTTACACTCCAAAGTCTCACACATCTATGAAGCCTTGGCTATTGAGCTAGGAGATCCTGTATCACAAGAGCCTGAACTGTAATTGTTTTTTCATCCCACCATCTCGGAAAGAGTATTTTTAATCTTCAATATCTGAGTGGAAAAGCCGTTTTTATTCTCAAGAGGATAAAGTAAATTGAATTTAGAACATCGTGTGCACTAAGTTTGTGAATTAAAAAAAAACATTAAACCTATTTACTGCTACCTCCATGGTGCCGAATTTATCATACAACCTTTTTGTAATTTGTTAAAAACTCAGACTCGGAACCTTATTGGTGTACTTTTTAGGGTTCCGTTGCCAAATGGCAAAAAACGGAACCCTTATAGATTCGTCATGTCTGTCTGTCACAGCCATTTTATTCCGAAACTATAAGAGCTATGCTGTTGAAACTTGGTAAGTAGATGTATTCTGTGAACCGCATTAAGATTTTCACACTAAAGTAGAAAAAAAAACAATAAATTTTGGGGTTCCCCATACATAGAAATGAAACTCAAAAATGTTTTTTTTTTCATCAAACCCATACGTGTGGGGTATCTATGAATAGGTCTTCAAAAATGGTAATGAGGTTTCTAATATCATTTTTTTCTAAACTGAATAGTTTGAGCGAGAGACACTTCCAAAGTGGTAAAATGTGTGTCCCCCCCCCCCGTAACTTCTAAAATAAGAGAATGATAAAACTAAAAAAAATATATGATGTACATTACCATGTAAACTACCACCGAAAATTGGTTTGAACGAGATCGAGTGAGTAGTTTTTTTTTAAAACGTCATAAATCGTAAACCGCAATTTACCTTACATTCAATCAACTAAAATATAAAAATTAAAAAAAAAAAAATATTTTTAAACCGAGAATACCTACAGGTTTGTACGGAACCCTCGGTGCGCGAGTCCGACTCGCACTTGGCCGGTTTTTTTAATTTACTTTGCGCGCCCCATTTTCTTTTCACGTCACTAACAAAAATATTACACTCTACTTAGGCAGCTGTAGCAACTTTACTTTCAATTTTTCTTAATTATACCTAAGTATTATTTGAAATAATTTAAAGATAGTTCTGTAATACTTACCTATCATAATGTAGTACGTAATAAATATTAATACCTAAACTGAAATAAAAGTATCTTGTGATTGTAAATGCTTTTTTCATCCCACCATCTCGGAAAGAGTATTTTTAATATTCAATATCTGAGTGGAAAAGCCGTTTTTATTCTCTAGAGGATAAAGTAAATTGAATTTAGAACATCGTGTGCACTAAGTTTGTGAATTGAAAAAAACATTAAACCTATTTACTGCTACCTCTATGGTGCCGAATATATCATACAACTTTTTTTTAATTTGTTAAAAACTCAGACTCGGAACCTTCTTGGTGTTCTTTTTTCAATTTGCTTTGTACGCGGTTCTTTACGCGGCATTTTTTCACGTCATTGTTAAACCTTATATTAAAAAACAAGAAACTTGAAAACAAGTGAAAAAATTAAAATGAGTGATTCTAGCGACGAGGAAGTTTGCTTGACGCCAACAGAATGGACTGAAACTGTTAATAATGCGCAAATGAGCTTTCTCCCTCAACAATCACGCGAGAAGTATATAAAACAGTACGATATGTTCAACACGTGGCGACTAGCAAAAGGAGCCAAAACTTTCTCAGAAAACGTTTTGCTGGCATATTTTATAGAATTATCCGAGAACAAGAAAGCAAGCACTCTATGGAGTACGTATTCGATGCTAAAAGCAACAATAAAGATGAAAAAAGACAAACATATCGATACCTATCCTAAATTAGTGGCATTTTTAAAAAGAGCCTCATCTGGTCATCAACCAAAAAAATCGAAGGTTTTCACAATATCTGATATTGAAAAGTTTCTTAACGAAGCACCCGATTACGTATATTTGGCGGCAAAAGTAAGTCAGTTGCACATTCAGTATCTACTTAAGTATATTAATCTCAATTAAATAGTATACTTAGTAGATGTTGATAGACATAATTATGCGTTCATATCAATTTTATTCATTTATCTACTACAATACTCTTTACGTTACAGGTTGTTCTTATTATTGGAATAAACGGAGCATGTCGAACTAATGAACTAACACAACTTAATGTCAAAAACATTGAGAAACATTCAGATGACTTACTATTAATTAATTTACCTAATACAAAGACAAAAAGAGACCGCAACTTCGTCATTCGCAAGGAATACGTAACGATTGTTGAGTAATATCAAGCCTTACGCCCGCCTAACACTCCAATCAATCGATTTTTTCTACAGTATCGCAATGGAAAGTGTGCTAGACAGCCTATGGGTACTAATAAAATTGGCAGTATCCCACGAGAAATAGCAACATTTCTTGAACTTCCATAACCCCTGTTGTACACGGGTCATTGTTTCCGACGAACTTCAGCCACACTTTTGGCTGATTCCGGAGCTGATCTCCTGTCCCTTAAGCGCCACGGAGGCTGGAAGTCCAATGCAGTTGTAGAGGGATACATAGAGGATTCCATCCAAAATAAGTCTAAAATATGTGAAGGCATCGTAGGAGCCATTACGCTGAAAGAGCCTCAATCGGATCCTTGGACTGGCCCTTCTATATCAAAAATAAGCCGTTATGAAACACCTAACCATCTTCCTCTCTCTCCAACATTGACGCCAAGGGAATCCGATGAATCGGTACAACTATTAAGTTACCACCCGGTACATCTAGCGGTAGCTCCGATACTCTGAGTACATTAACGTCAGAAATTAAACTACTTCGAGGAGACATGGGAGATCTGAAATCCTACATAAAACAATTAAGCGACCACCTCACCCACTGCTACACTCGCCTAGATGAATACGACGTAAGGATTAAAACTCTGGAAAAGCGAGAAGAGGAAATCATTTCTTTAAACAGCACTATCCTTAGCCTCCGTGAGCAATTAAACTCGCAAACTCAGTCAGCGATCCGAAATGAGCTGGAAATCTCAGGAGTGAACGAATTTAAAAACGAAAACCCGCTTCACATCATCCAAGTAATGGCTCTCAAATTTGGAGTAACCGTACAGGAACAGGACATAGACTTTGCTTCAAGAGTTGGACCCCGCCGTCAGGAAAACAAAGTCACCACTGAAGCCCCTACACGTTCCCTAGTTGTCAGATTTGTACGCCGATACAAGCGTGACGAGTTCCTAAAGGCTGCCAAAACCAGAAAAACAATGACATCGTCTGACTTAGAAATAGCGGGGCCCTCGAGAACCGTATACTTTAACGAACGCCTAACTTACGAAAACCGGCAGTTATTTCGCGCCACCAAGCTTTCCTCAAAACAAGAAGGATATAGATTTTGTTGGCATAAGAACGGAGCCATCTTCATACGGAAACAGGAGGGCAACCCCGCCATCCATATACGCAACACTGAAGATCTGGAACGACACCTCGGCATCCCGACTCAGACAACCCCTCAGTCCTTTCCATCAGCGCAACAATGTGACTAAAAGTCACCTGGCCAACAAACAGTATTTTTTTACTCGTACTAGTTGTAGTCGTTTTTGTTCCACATTTCTATATTTTGTTACTTTTCTTTCAATCTTTATTAATTTACTCCTTATACATACACACTCACATTCTAGCTACAAGATAATAAGTCGTCGAACTCACCCCCATTATTTACTACACGTATTTGCTGTCACACTACATACACTAAATACACGCACACACAAAACTACACATACAACACTTACCCATCACACGCACACTTCCAAAACTTCACTCAAATGTGTCTGCCTGCATACATTCGTCGCACAACATCATGCCGCCGTGACTAAAACTTTTATGTCCAATCCTTCTTCAGCTTTCCTTAACTACCATACACATGGCGTTACTTGATATTATCCAAAATATAGAGGAAATCACTACATTAGATTGTCACGACTTTGAAAACTTAGACGAATGTAGGAAACACATTCAGGATTCCGAATCTAGTTTTAAAGTACTCACTCTTAACATCAGAAGCTATCAACGTAATTTTGATGACTTTTCAGTAGCATTAACTCGACTTGGTGTAGACTTAGACGCTATTGTACTCACAGAATGTTGGCTAAGCGAAGGCTCAATTTTGGAAAATCTATCAGGTTATAATGTATTTCGAACAAACACACAAAACAACAAAAATGGTGGTATAGTCATATACACGAAAATTACCCATGAGGTCACTTTAATCGAACCTACAATACAGGATACAGATAGCCTTCTCTTAATTTTGAATAATAAAGTAGCACTACTGGGGCTATATCGATCACCGTCTTTTACCAGTCTAACAAACTTTATCGCTGCTTTGGATAATTTCCTTAAAACGACAAACCATCCAACGGTAATTGTCGCCGGCGACATAAATATAGACATATGTTGCACCACAAATAATAAACATCACGAGTACATGTGCCTTCTGGCCTCGTACGGTCTATTACCTGTCATAACCAAACCCACCAGACAAAAATCTTGTCTTGATCACATATTCGTCAAATGCAATACCAGGCCCAAAGGAATGGTATGCAAAAGCTCTATCACAGATCACGACATAGCCATGGCTCACATCCCTATCAAACATACTCCCATTAGACTCAATAAAAATCGTTGGGTATTTAAATTAAATGAGGATGAATTAGCTACAGATTTAGCCAAAATTGACTGGACTGACACACTAAAACAAAACACTGTGGCCTCTGCCGCTGCCTCTTTCACCGGAATCTTAGCAAATCTTAGCCTTGGATTACACCCGGACTTATGAGATGTATACGTCACCGCGACAGACTTCATCTATCTTTAAGATCAGACCCCGAAAATGAGACAAAAAAACTAATCTATCACCGTTATAAAAACTTCTGCAATAATCTCCTACGAAAACTTAGAATTGAATACGATAGTCGACAAATCCAAGAGAATAACAAAAACTCTAAAAAGCTATGGAAAGTTCTAAAATCTATATACGATCCTAGAGGCCAAAGGAACAATACATGCAACTTATTAACAAGCTCCCCTGACCCTGTCGAGACTCTCAATAAATGCAACTCATACTTCACATCCGTAGGGAATAACCTGGCTACTACCATACTGACAAGACTCTCAGAAACCCAGACATCCCTCACTAGCAAATACTCATCATCAACCACATCACCTTTCTCCTTCTTTCTACATCCCACTGACGAAATAGAAATTACAAACTTCATAAATCAGTTAAAAGACGATAGCTCCCCAGGTCCCGATAAAATCAGTGTAAGACTCTTAAAGAGAATACAAAACTTAATTATAACACCTCTAACCCATCTGATTAATCTCAGCCTGGAAACAGGAGTATTTCCTGAACAATGGAAGGTCGCAGCAGTAAGCCCAATACATAAAAGCGGTCCTAAGGATAAACCAGAAAATTATAGACCAATAGCACTCCTTAGTATATTATCAAAAATTCTGGAAAAGGTTGTTAACACCCGTTTAATAAACTTTCTTGAAAAACATCATTTAATTTCTGAGCGACAATTTGGCTTTAGAAAAGGGAGATCAACTGAAGATGCGGCTGCGTTGTTAACAAACTCCATTTCAACAATTATAGAAAAAGGTGAACACTGCATGGCGGTCTTTTTAGACTTAGCTAAAGCGTTCGATACAATTTCAAGAGATCTACTCCTCAAAAAACTAGACACAATAGGGATAAAAGGAAAACCACTTGAATGGTTTGACAGCTACCTTACCAATCGTTTCCAATATGTTAAATCTGGTGAACATTCGAGTGGTCCACTTCCTATCAATTTTGGAGTTCCGCAGGGCAGTTTACTAGGTCCAACTCTTTTATAATATATATGAACGATATACTGAATCTTACGCTTCCAAATGCGGAACTAATAGCCTACGTAGATGACACGGTTATCACATTCCACGCTCCTTCTTGGAAACAGGTATACTGCCTTGCAGAAGAAGGATTAGCAACAGTAGCACAAACACTTGACCGTAACTTACTTACACTCAACATAAAGAAAACCAAACTTGTAACATTTTCCAAAACACATCTGTCTAGTCCTCCTCCTGATCTCACTTTGAAGTTCCACACTTGTCAGATCCATCAGAACACATCACACGAAGACTGCTCATGCGAGTGTATTAACCGGACAGAATCTATTCGTTATTTAGGTCTACTTATTGACGAGAATCTATCTTTTAAGCCCCATATTCAATTTCTTTCTGGCCGAGTAAGGAAACTTATACACATAATCAAGAAACTAAGAGACCGTACTCCAAAAGACATCCAGCGCATGGTATATTTCGCTATATGCCAATCCATCATACAGTATGGCGTATCCATTTGGGGTGGAGCTGGGAAAACGATAATGATTGAACTTGAAAGAGCCCAGAGAGCTGTTATAAAAGTTCTCTTAAAAAAACCATTTTTCTACTCCACTGACTCCCTGTACAACGAGTTCCAAGTTCTACGTGTCCGCCAACTATTTATTCTCAATGCATACCTGCGCATACACAAAACATTAAAAATCCGACCTGACTACCACTCATTGACTTCCAAACGTGTCTTTCACATCCCGCTACAACGAACCACATCTCTCTTAACAAGACGCTGTCCCGCCTATCTACATACTTTTGTGTATAACAAGGTCACCAGCAGTTTGCCTTGTAATCCAAAAGAACTCTCCCTCTCCTCATGCAAAAAAGTTATCAAACTATGGCTACTAGGACTTTCATACGATGAATCTGAAAACATTCTCACTTCCTTCAACCCACACTAGGAATCCTACTCCCACCACAGACACTGACACTTAGCCACACCACACTCACACACACTAACACACTTACACATTTTATTTGATTTTATTATCTTACTTTTTTTTTTTTTTTGATTGTCTAACAAATTGTTTTAAATTGTTTAATATTTTAGTTTTATGTGCTGTTTAGTACAAATTAAGGTTTTTTTTTTATAATTTACGATTTAAGCTTTAGTTTCACGTTGATCTCAATTTAGTTTTATATAGTCATTTGCACTACTCATTCTGACTTAAACCCCAGTGGAAAATATAACTATAATATGTGTCACAACTCTGGTCCCCAAGATACAGGCGCCGCCTAGTTTGGGGTCCGCTGTAAAGTTCTATGTTAACGTTAATAGTTACAGACCACCATTTAGTTAACAATAATAAGGTAACAATTGTAACATTGGACCAATAAATAATTTAATTTAATTTAATAATTAAGTATGACAGATAGTTTACCGAAAAATAGTACACAAGTGACTAACACCAATATTACAGTACCAAACAAAAATATTACACTCAATTTAAATAACTGTAGCAACGTTACTTTAAAATTTTCTTAATTATACCTTAGTATTATTTTGTTATAATTTAAAGATTATTCTATAATACTTACCTGTCATAATGTAGTAGTTAACTACTACATTATGACAGGTAAGTATTATAGAACCTAAACTGAAATAAAAGTGTACCTATCTTGTGATTGTAAAGGTTTTTTTTTTTTGCATTTAGTCATTTCCTCGCTGAGGTGGAATGAAAAGTTACGTGTTGCACTCGAGTGCAAAGATTTTTCACCTCGTGCTCTTTTGATTCCCTCGCTAACGCTCAGGATTCTAATTTTGAATCACTCGCTGCACTCGTGATTCAATTTTAGAATCCTTCGCTTGCTCGGTCATCAAAATTGAACACGCGGTTAAAAAGCAACTTTGCACTCTTGTATAACAAATAACTATTGTTTTATTCGAAATAATTGAAATGCGTGAATATTTACAAAATATGGCCTTGTAAAATTAGCCGGAACTAGATGTAGGTCTATACTAATTGAATTCTCCCTGAAATAGAATAAACCAGTATCTCATTCGAATGCTTGTAGTAGGTAATTTAAGGTTCCTTAAATAAATTTTAATGTGGAAAACCACAAAAAAACGTTATTAACCGGTTCCTTAATTACGTTCTATTAGCGGCTTGTTGACCATTACACAGATAATTGAAATAAATTAAAACCCGAAAAAGGGTATTTTTGATTAAATTTTACCATGAGACCAAGTAAGAAATTCCAAATAGGTACTTATAACTATGTTGAGCACACGCAAGCAGTTGATCGGCTGTTCCGTTCTATGGACCGAGTCGAAGTTAGCGACGCACGCAAACAGCACGCCCACTTCATCATGCTGCTGAGAATACAGATTCTGAAATTAAATACGACCTAAAATGTATTTAACTATAATTGAAAATTGAAAAGCTAGTTAAAATTTGAACTAACATCAGGCCGCCAATCTCTACTCAGGAAATGATTAACTACATGTTCGGGCAGTATGTGTTCAAGTAGTTTTCTGTTCATGCCTTGAGTGGACTCCATGCGGGCGAGGTCAGTCTTCACTTGCCGTTTCCAAAGGAAGTCTAGCCGTGATATGGCATCTACCAGCCGCGCGTGAGTAACCACCACTATTAGGAAACAGCACATTAGAACCACCATTTGTGCGCGCAACAGTAACCTGGAAGACCACAAAATTATTGAAATACACTTTTGGTACTGTTTCAAACACACTTAAAAACAATATAGCAGTTACACACTCACATGTTCCTGGTGTGGTAATAGATGTAGTAATTGTCAATCAGGATGCAGTACATCACGACGTTGAGGGTCGCCAGAAGTGTCTTGATAAGGAAATACACCTTGAGAACCGAAGTGAGCGCGACCAGGCATAGTACCCACGTGAACACCACGTATTCCGAGTGGTGACACTGGTCTGATTAAAGAATAAAACATGTAGTGTCTCCAGTCTTTGAAACCGCAACACATTGCAAAGCTTAAAAGGAACACTTCAGTTGCCTGAACTGAAAGCGCCTGATAAATTAATCATAAATGAACTGTAGTGCTTTAGGATTCGCTATTGGCGGGTGATAAAAGTACACATCATATTCACCTGTTTCTCTGTCGCTGTTCGATAAAGTGTCCGTAGAGTTAGTTAATACTGTGCTCGTAGAGTTTGAAATGGTTTTGTGTGACGCTAGTGGACAAGTATAAAATTTCATGGTACTGTAACAACATACAACTAATTAAGAAATATCTAGTAACCACCAGTATCTAGTATCTATATCTAGTTAACTATAGGAGGTCCCGTATACTGCAATAGTCTAAGATAAGTTCTGGGAGAGGAGCATATTAGTATATTACCTGGAAAGAGACATGATGAAAATGAAGAAGCAGATGTGCATGACTCTGAGTATGCGCGTGTTGGTCACTTTGGCGGAAACATTAACGAGGTTACGTTGAAGATTTGGGAACTCTTGGAACATCACCAGCGCGAAGCAGAAGGTAAGGGGTATCGTCATAACCAGCAGAACAATCACCAGATTTTTGCAACTGTGGAAAGAAACTAGTTAGTTGCAAGAAATGTAAATATTCACATTACTTCACGATGTTTCATAGAAACAGCACTATAATGGTAGGATAAGTCTAAGAACAAGATAAGATTTTGGTTAAAAATCAAATGTGCGTTCTGATAACACTTACTCATAGTGCGATAGACACTGCACGGCTACAACAAACAGCCATTGGACCATGCAGCACATGACGTTAGACTTAAAGGTATCTCCATCGAGCTCTTCGTAGGAGGATTCAAGATCTTCTCGTTTAAACAGCAACGAAAAGGTGTGCATGTGATCTTCACTTGCGTTGATCAAGCGGTGAATTTGGTCGACCTCCTTAAAAAAGTATGGGCATTAACAAACCAATGAAATCGAGAAAAATAAAAGGGTCCAAGATATATTCCTCACCTCGACAACGGTCTTTTCTTGCTTTTCGTGAGCATCACCATAGTAGTACTGGAACAAACTTTATAATCAAAGGTCAAATATTTGAGTTAACCAATAGAAGTATTTTGCTTGAATAAGTAACCTCTGTGAGTTTTAATATCTTAGGACCTTTCAACTGTCGATTGTGTCTAATTCAAACAACATTAATGCCGTCGCGGCACTTGTGAGGTTTATGAAATGACGGAATGCACATAATCATGTTAAATCGTATGTACCTACATTTTCAAAGGGCATCTCCGGCTTCCAGTTGCTTTCTTCGACCGTTTTTTTGTGACAGCGTCGCAATTTCGATTTGTTTAGCTGTGGTGACTCTGCAACCACGGAGACGTTGCACTGCTTTTCTAATCCATTTTTAACCCTGAAGCGATAAAACGTAATTCATTTGCAAGGGTCTATTGAAAAACCTGTCGAATGATAAATTGTCGATCGTGATCAGTAGTAATTGATAGAGAAATAAAACAGCAAAACTAAATCTACAAATAAAATAAATTATTACTTAAAATCTTTGAAAACTCAGTTCTGTTCACCTTGCCGATGTGCTTCTGATCCGATGTGGCTGTTCCGTACTCTCAATGAAGTAGGTGACAGGATGATATTCTTGAAGCGACGGGTCTCGTGTCCCGACATCCCCCGGCTCCACCTTAAATGCGCCATTTAGGCACTCGAATGTGGAAGATGAAATGTGTACGCGACTGGAAAATACAACGAAGTTGATACCAAATGCGCAGGCTTCAATCTTGGACCAAGACAAAAATGTGAAAGTGTAGTCTTTGGAGCGAATGCCTCGAGAAGTATTCTGCACATTATCGTTAAAGGAGCCCTTTAAGTCCCTTCATGAGGTACCTTGTGTAAAACGACGCTGTTTTATCTTACCTCTGGCGAATCAGTTCTCAACATACCCTGGCAAGCCGCTGCTTTCAATGCGGTTAGCGAGGGTGACGTCACGCGACCACAGGTCGAACTGCCACTTCAGCTGCCCCAGTACACCGCACAGCACCTTACCGCTGTGGATGCCGATGCGCATGTCCAGATTCACCTGAACACAGAATGTGGAATGTGTGTTTATTATAACTCTGCTGTGAGGTTTTGTCACCAGACTTATGTTGTATTTCACCATTAGATGCTTCATTTGACGTCGCACGTCGTGTATGATACGTATCATGTGCAGCCCCATATTGACGCAGCAGTGCGCGTGGTCTGGACGAGGTGCCAGCAGTCCACTCACGCAGAAGTAGCAGTCACCCAGTAACTTGATGCGGAGGCAATGGTTCTCCTGAGGAAAGCACAATTACAGTATCTTTTATGCTATTCAGACAGCAGTTGTAAGCCCACCTAGCGTTTAGCAGAAACTTCTATGCAACTTATAAAAAATGATCGCCTGTATTCCAAAAATACTCTTACCGATGCCAACTTATCGAAGCGAGCGAATAGTGAATTTAACAACTCCACCAACTCTTGCGCGCTGCACTTGCTGGACAAATCTGTAAGTTAGCAGAGTACGTCCCATTAACGATCCAGTAACATAGGCAGGCGCAGTTTTGCCCCACGGGTTACTGTCTCTCTTGGTCTATCTCCTTACCTTAGATATGTAATAGCAAAGTAAATTCTACCGGCATAGACCCAGACCCCTTTTTAGGATTCCGTTGCCAAATGGCAAAAAACGGAACCCTTATAGATTCGTCATGTCTGTCTGTCTGTCCGTCCGTATGTCACAGCCACTTTTTTCCGAAACTATAAGAGCTAGGCTGTTGAAACTTGGTAAGTAGATGTATTCTGTGAACCACATTAAGATTTTCACACTAAAATAGAAAAAAAACCAATAAATTTTGGGGTTCCCCATACATAGAACTGAAACTCAAAAATTTTTTTTTCATCAAACCCATACGTGTGGGGTATCTATGAATAGGTCTTCAAAAATGGTATTGAGGTTTCTAATATCATTTTTTTCTGAACTGAATAGTTTGTGCGAGAGACACTTCCAAAGTGGTAAAATGTGTGTCCCCCCCCCCGTAACTTCTAAACTAAGAGAATGATAAAACTAAAAAAAATATATGATGTACATTTCCATGTAAACTACCACCGAAAATTGGTTTGAACGAGATCTAGTACGTAGTTTTTTTTTAAACGTCATAAATCGTAAACCGCAATTTACCTTTCATTCAATCAACTGAAATATAAAAAAAAAAACATTTATTTTCATAAACATAAACCTTATGCATAAACCGAGAATACCTACAGGTTTGTACGGAACCCTCGGTGCGCGAGTCCGACTCGCACTTGGCCGGTTTTTTTTACTGTTGTCCCACTGTTGAGTAAAGGTCCACCGTATTTTTTTCAAATTTCTGAGCTTGCACTGTTCAATCGATTAGGATCGAGTTCAAATAGTCATGCCAGCTTTTCTTAGGCCTGCCTCGGTGACGACACTCGTCTTCAAGCATCTACTGTGTCTGGATCCATCCTATAGTTGTGACTTGCCAACCAGTGCCAGTGCTATTAAAGCCTTGCAGAGTATCGCCAACATCAGCGATACATATCTTAGAGCGTATTATGGTGTTGCGAATTTGGTCGGTGAGTCTGATTTTTAAGATGCTCTACTCCATTTCTCTTTGGCAAACCTTGACTTTAGACTTCTGACGCCAAGACCGTCAACATTATTAATATCGTGTACCTATAGTAAAATTATGACTGAAATAGGTGCTTACGTTACGAAACTGGCATGTTAGGAGTTTAATTTACTATTATTTCATATCATAAATATTGTCTATGCTTGTTGTCCTCAAAACCGAGGAAGAATTGATGACGGAAAGTTGCAGATTATCTTAATTTGAATTCTCAAAATTCGCGACGACTTTGGTGCCCCGTTAGGGTTTGTCGAGAAAATGTCATGTTTGGCGGAGTGAAAGGAGTATTATGTCAGCCTTGGCGGGAAAATGGAAAAGAGACAAAAATAGACAAATTTTTCGACAAGGCATTGACTGATTATGGCATGTGGCATGTTAGCTCTGCTTGACCCATTGCTCTATAAATATTACACAGGGTGTATTAGGCAGAGTGTATTAATGTGCTTTGCGGTCAAATTAAAAATCATTAACCCTCATTTAGCTTTGCCGTAGTGGGTAAAAAGAACCACGATAATCATGAACCAAACATGACCAGGGTCACAACTGTGCTAATGTTTAGTTAGTTTTGTTGTGTTGCTCACCGGTAAATCCTTTTATGTCAGCAAACAGTATGGATACGTCATGATTTCTGGATCCTACACCATCCACCATGCCTTGAAAGTGGTTAGTTTTTGCACATGCATATTCGAAGAGCTTTTTTGCTAAGAACTCTGGAATAACTGCAAGAAAATTAATATAAGATTCAGTTACATAAGTTGCGATGAATGGCCGTATATGTAGAGGATTGCGAACTGTAACTTGCAGACCTTGGTAGTTCAAATATTTAACCAATTTTATGATTTTTAATATATCTCGTCGTTACAAAAATATATTATCTGATGAATATTATTTCTTGTGTCGGTACTGAGCAGGTTAGTCGAAGTCATACGTCTAGGTTCACATGGTGGATTAAGGCCTACTTCCTCTGACAGAGAGAAGTCCAGAAGAGTGAATTTCTAGTCATATGTTAAACTGTGGTTATACACTGATTATGCTATGTTATAGTATTGAGCATGTGACCCGATATCATCTATTAAATAATTAAGAACGGCTTAAAAAGAAAAAAAGGCAAAGAATGATGTATGGACTATGTGAATTATGGATATGGATAGAAAGGGGGTGACTACTGAGATGACGACTAATAGCGAAGAGTGGAAGAAAAAGATATGTTGCGCCGACCACAAATAAATTAGGATAAGAGCAGGACAATGAAGAGAATCATGATAATAAGAAAAGAAGCAGACTAAAAACAATATAAGATACGCGTGAAATAGGAAGAGAGTGGACACTGAGATTTGTACTGTACTGACAACAAATAAATTCCGATAAGTTGAAAAGAATATTGTTACTGAGAAACTCACCGCTTTGTATAAGATTCCATTGCTTATCGTTCTCAATTTTAGTTTTCTCGTATGCGCTTTTAGACTTTCGTGTTTCCAAGAACACCTTCCTCTGTTCGCAGTCTACAAATGATTTGGCATATAATCCCGCGAAGTTCACCGCTGCATGAAGTAATACGTTGCCTCCAATAGCACGCCAAGAACATGCGTATCTCTGCAAGCAATTAAAGATACATTACCATTCATAACAATTATTATAATTTAGGAGGTTTCTCTATCTGCAGCTCTACCACTGGCATCTGCTCATGATGCCATGAGCTACTATTTTTTAATCTTTTTGTATGATGTTTGTAAAAACATTTTTTTTTTGTAAAAGATAAATAAAATGAATAATCATTTTCGAAATTTTGATTTCCTAGCAAGCTAACGCAAAATATAGTTTAGGATGAAACAATAGCTAGGTATAAAAGATTGTTCACCAAGGGGATAAAGCAGTGTCTTATATCATGGGCGCCATTTTGGATTCTGAGCGTAATGAAGGATTCCCAGGAAATTTTGTTTTTAGATGTAAATTTCATTTACCATAGGGATCTCGAAAATATGAAATGTTGTCAATACCTACTCATAACTACTTACATAATTATGATGGTTATCAACCTTGGGGCGAGTATCCGTTTGTATATCAACGATGTTAGCCGATACATGTGCCAGGCAGGACAAGATCCCCAGGGAGATGCACCAGCACAGAGACAGCGGGAACATTGCGTACAGCACGAAAACTATGAACAGCAAGTACCATACTTGGTTCTGAGTCTCTTGGAAGCCGATACCTTGCTTGCTCAAACCTGAATGTAAAGGAGTTTTTTTAAATAAAATTAACAGTTCACTTCCATGACGTGTTATGATTTTGACCCAGTGGTATCGGCCTCGACTTATGACTTACTTAGGTCATCGGTTTGAATCCAGGCTGGCCTTTTACTTTGTCCAAATAATTTCATCACCATTGTTCTTAAAATAGTGAAGAAAAACATCCCGAGGAAACCGGAATGTCCAAGAAACGGAAAATTCAAAGACATGTGACTTCTACCAACCTACACTGGGCCCGAGTGGTGGATTACGGCTCACCGAGAAGAAAGCCTATGTTCCAGCAATTGGAACAAAGGCTGGTTATGATTACATGACGTGTTGAGTACATTACACGAGCCCACACGAGTGACGTCTTAAGTACGTCCAGCGTACGTGTACATTAAGCCCTACAACCAGTGCAGCCGTTCTTTTCGTCTCCATTGGAACTTTGGAAGGATATAACCAACCTTTATCTTTATTCCTCTGGTGTTATGGTTGGTACTTTTCGTGAAATGGTTTATGGGGACGTTGATATGATTAATTCTAGTACAGAATAGAAATACATACCTTGTACGATAAGCAGCACCCAGGTACCCACTGCGGCCCAGTGCAGGCGGGTTTTAGCGAAGGTTCGCCACCGGCTCAGCAAGCACACACACACGTTCAGACACGCGAACGCTGCCGTCCATATTATATGGTTGATACTCGGCGTCACTGCTGCAAATAGAGAGGCGGAGAGGAGAGGAGAGGAGAAGAGTTATTGGATATCATCCGCTCTCGCGTGGATGACTAATGAATGTTATGTATCATCATCATCATCATCATCATCATTTCAGCAGAAAGACGTCCACTGCTGGATATAGACCTCCCCCAAGCTCCGCCACTTCCACCGGTTTTGTGTTGTTGAATGTTATGTATGTTTGGATTGTATTTTTTGTATGAACATCACATTTTTTTCATTTCGATTTTCAGTTAGCCAACGCCAACGACAGACTA
Organism: Aporophyla lueneburgensis; assembly: GCA_932294355.1. Classification (NCBI taxonomy): domain Eukaryota; kingdom Metazoa; phylum Arthropoda; class Insecta; order Lepidoptera; family Noctuidae; genus Aporophyla; species Aporophyla lueneburgensis. The sequence continues at coordinate 28,745,523 of OW028737.1, read as the reverse complement.
CACACAGTTTTAACCACTGAAGGAATAGATGACTGGTAATGTGATTACGGCCGTAGCTGGTTGACTCAATTTGTTGAAGTTGGTGGTCATTTCAATTGCGTTACGCGAAATCTTGTAACGCAATTTGAACATCACTTACCATCTATGTGAGTGAGTGTAGATATAATCGACAGTCCCACCTGAAATGTTAAAAGCACTGTTACGCACTTACGGGACTGTATTAGTTTCGTTTGTGCGTTAGGAATGGCTTACATTTTGATAGTACAACATTAATTGCGTTATTTACATTGCTGAGCAGACAAATTTGTGGAACATATGAAGCAATGGATTAATAATATCCTTCAAAATTATTCAGAATAGAATAGAATTTTATTTTGCAAATATGGGTACTACACAATAGTTGTTATGTTATGATACACCAAAGCTCAGCCATATTTTACCATGCGGCATGCAAATATTTACATGATTAATATAAGTTTGTCCTTACATTTTGAAAAACAGATCAATTGAAGAATACTATTATCATTATAATTCAGTAGATCATTTATAAATTATTATTAGCAATACAATTATTATCATTAAAATCAAAATCAAAAGTCATTTATTCAAACTAGGCTGAGAGTCAGCACTTTTTGAACGTCAAAGTTACAAAAGACAGTCCCCCCGAAACGCCCGCCCTTCGACACTTCCTAGTGCTTTAGCTGGGAAGAAGAAGTGGCGGAACAAACTCCCCAGCAGCATTCTCCTTACAATTATAATTCAATAGATCAGTTATTAAGCAAATATATTTTCCTCTGTTAGAAACTCAGTACACTGTAATAAGTTTTCTCTACCAAAAAAATACGTAGTCTACTCTTAAACAGTACTATATTTATCTTTCCAACCACTTGGTAATTTATTGTAAGTAATTGTAAATAGTCTAATGTAATAATTGTAAGTGTAATAATTGTAAACAGTAATGTAATAATTGTAAATAGTATTGTTAAGAATATTGTCAGATTCTGATTAATAGTGTTTTAGGCTATTAGGGTGCTGTTATAATGGTACTGGCTATTATTATAAATAGAGGTTGCAAAACAGTGTTTCTAGCAACGTGTGGTACTGTAGGCGATAATGATGAGCAAGTGTCTTAACTCTTACTACTGACTTGAAAATGATAATTCATTTCGCAAAACAACTGCTGTTCTACTAACTTTTAGTGCTAAATCAACGATATTGACCGTTATGAGAGACTTCTGCCGCTGTCGCCGAGAATATCTCTGGTATGATTGTTCAACGTCTCGATCCTGGTAAACAGATAACCGATGAGAAGTTACATATTCTTATTTTTATTTCCAACTGTATTTTATTGGTCTAGTGCAGTGTTTAAGACTAGGCCTACTTTAGTTTCGGGAACCAATTCAAATAATAGCGTTGAACTAACGATACTTTATCCGTAAGTGCAAATTTTATTCTGAACGAAATCTGGGTGAAATATGCTCAACTTACCTGAAAGCTATTTGGTATGACTGGACAGTATATCCCCTTGAAGTAGCGTGGCTCAGTCATGTCGCCATCCAAAACTAAATTGAGAAAAAAAAAACAACACAAGAAAAATTTGCTACACATTTGTCTGCGCTAATCCCTTCATTGAATGCAGTTGTAGTTATATTGGTATGCGAAGGAAAAACCAACTGAAGTTGTATTATTCTGGTACTTATTTGAGTACATTTCCATATTTAGAACATGATTGGAGTTTACTTTACCCATGAGGAAAACGATAAGCTTATTTATTTTGTGATCAACTGAATAAATTCTTATTGTAATAAAGTAACGATTTATTTTTAACTATTAGGGGTTTGTTCAAGGAGTCGTTACGGTTCTAAATCGTAGAAAAAGAAGATCCACGTAAATTATTGTTGAATTGTAACACCATAAAAACTGTTTCAGGGGAAACTTGAGGGTAGCCTGCGGTACTCAAATTTTCTTAGGTTTTTTGAAATTTGTAGGCTGTATGTTAAACAACATATGATTCGCGACCGTAAAAAATATGAAATAACAATATTATAATCATTAAAATCTGTACTAATATTGTAAAGCTGAAGAGTTTGTTTGTTTGGTTGGATGCGCTAATCTCAGGAACCACTGGTCCGAATTGAAATATAATTTTTGTATTGGGTAGCCTATTTATTGAGGTAGGCTATAGGCTATACAACATCACTACAATCTAAAGGAGCGGAGCAGCAATGAAAAATGGACGAAAAATGGTAGGCAATTCGATGCGACGGGAAGGGTCACGGGAGCAAAAATTTGACGCGTACGAAGTTGCGGACAGAAGCTCATCAATACAACCCTTTGAGTTTATTTAATTCCATCAAATGACTGCTTCATGAATATGGCATTCAATAGGATCAAAAATGGAAAGTCATGATAGAGAAGAATAATACTGGGTTGCACGTGTCGTACACGCCAGTATTAGGCTTAACCACTAAAATTATTAATCGAGTCAAACTAAAACTTGTCCTATAATCGCCACGATTGGCAGGCGGGTTGGCGATCGCAGTATGTTGGTGGTGGCTATAATATCTCCCACGCCAATGGTTAGTCTCCGTTGAGATTGGCCGCCATGGCCGAAATACGGTCTGGAGGACTATATAAGGTGTATCTATTCATACCCGAAATATTTTAAGAGGTACACCTGTAGGTGGTAAAGAAGCTACAGCAATGAAAAAAAAATTCTAAATGTATTTTTTTCAAAATTTAATATTTATAAATTATTTGACGCACAAAAGAAATACTGGCTCCTTCTTATTTTTTACGGCCCGAGACACCGCGGCCATGCTCGTGCCGTCCGGTCACCGGCCTCGCAGCGTCAGGCGGGCCATTCATAGAATTTGGAGTAAAGGTTTTATGCAAAACGTCTCAAGCAGTTTTAAAATTATAATAATTACGAAAATTCAAAAACGCTTAGATAAAAATTTTCTTTTTGCTTCTATAGCTTCTTTACCACCTACAGGTGTACCTCTTAAAATATTTATGAATAGATACACCTTATAATTATATGGTGGTAAAATGCATAGAGAACGCTGCTGCTCATTCTCTAGTAAGTCCTTTAGTCGCCTTTTACGACATCTACGGGAAGACAAGATATGATGCTTTGTTCTCTCTATCGGTGATCCTTTACGCCCGGTAACACACGAAACGTGTTTTAATTAGTTATAATTAAATCAATTACGATTGAAAATGTTGGTTTTAGTTTTAACTCAATGTTCAATCACCAATTTTTTGTTAAAACGATCTTCCTATTAAAGGGAAATATTTAAATGATCTTCAAAGAAATTTTTGGACATCACAAAGATGAGGAAGTTTTTTTAAGTTAACAAGCTTCTTTTTATTGTTAGAAAATGTCTGAACTTCTAAAACAGGTCAGCAAAAAAATCTCATTGTGATCTTCTTATTCCGCGGTACTACGAATTAAATGAGGTTTATGACTTAATTGTCGTTCTAATAAACTGTGTATACTTCTTTAAAATTGCGTGTACCACTTTTAATCTAATCTGCCATAAAATGGTCTATGGTCACGTATCTATACTAATATTATAAAGCTGAAGAGTTTGTTTGTTTGATTGAACGCGCTAATCTCAGGAACTACTGGTCGGAATTGAAAAATTATTTTTGTGTTGGGTAGCTTATTTATTGAGGAAGGCTATAGGCTATATAACTTTACGCTGCAATCAAAAGAAGTGCAGTAGTAACGAAAAATGGACGAAAACTGGCAGGGAATTCGATGCGCCAGGAAGGGTTTCGGGAGCAAAAATATGACGAGGACGAAGTCGCGGACAGAAGCTAGTATATATATATATACACAAGAATTGCTCGTTTAAAGATATAAGATTATAATTTAGTGGTGATTCTCTTGTAATTTCACCATCAGCGTATCAGCCGAACACGACCATTGCTGGACATAGGTCTACACCTAAAGCCTAGTAAAACGAAATAAGCTATACAATAAATAATGTATATAGGTACAATACCTTGATCTCCTTTTTCAGCTGCTAATAGACTCTGCTCGAGTGGCCTAATCTAGTTTCGCTGTTAAGCATAAGACGGTTATTGCGCGACCGTGGTTGTCCGACGTACGTTGCACAAAATGAAAACATTTGAATCGTTACTTACCTAATCGAAGCTACCCATTGGTCTAAAACTAACCGTCGGAAATATCTGACATCGTTATCTTTTTGAAGCTTTATTTTCCTTGTATTTGATACTTTACTATGCGTTCAATGAACAAACTATGTAATTGGCAAATCTTTGAATTTCTTGTCGTTGAAATCTTGAATTTGAATTCGATTGAACCTAGGTGGAAAATTCTTAAAATTAATCATTTGATTAATTTAAAAAAATTGCAATTTTCTAATTCCTATGGTTATTTTATTTGTTAACAGATGGCTAATTCTAAGAAATTCCCACCACGCTGTCTTTGTAGGCCGATTTTAGCCAAAGTAGCCATATTAAGTACTACTTTTTTATAATGATTATGAAAACTGTGAGTCTGGTACATTCTTATAGCTTACTTAAGAACCATGAAGTCATCTGTTTAACTACCTATTTAATTTAAAGTTGAAAATTTTAGTCATAATTTAGCGAACATAATTTATTCACTTTAGACTAAAATTTTCATAACTCTCATCAGTTCATCACAATTAAGAAGTTGATTATATTATCTCTCTGTAACATGACCATTACTGGCGTATTGTGGGTGTACAGTACATCGCTGCTCTACCCTTTTAAGAAACAGGCGTGATGGTATGAAGAAATCTCATTTCTGCAATTTTCTCGAGCAATTCTCCTTTGGCGTAAATAGATTCACGCAAGAACCTTCGCACAAGTGGTTTCGCGCAAGTGTCTCCGCCGACGCTTCGATATCATCTTCTCTACAGAAGTCCATTCGTGAAAAAATATTTTCGCAAGCGGCAAGCGGCTTTTGCGCAAATATCCTGCTACCATCGCTGATCACTTAACACGCTGAAATAACATTAAAACTATAAAGTATGTCTGACCTCAAAATATTTTCTATCTCTTTGCAACATCCATTCGCACAAAAGTCCATTTGCACAAGTGGGTTCAGGCAAGAGTCTTTCGTGGAGATGTCTTTCGCACAACTGTCCTTCTACCGCGTAAACTAAATAATTTATTATTATTACACATCTCTGCCTACCAATAGAACGGCATGCGAAGGTAAAGTAAACAATTAAACTGCTCAGCCTTGTCCCAAGTACTTTGTGGTCGGCTTGCAGTTTAACTGAATGCATCTGAATACCAATATTTTACATGGAGCGAAAGTGAATCGGTCTTCTACAACGCAGTTACTGGGTTAACGATACGCCTTTCGATTGCGGACTCCCGGCCACCGTAGGCGCGAGCTTGCGGGTGGCGAGCAATGGGTAGCTCGCCGCCCGGTAAGGACCAGGCTCGGGTCGACGGCGCGCAGTGTTCCACGCGCGCCTCAAAGAGATGTCAGCAGCAGTGTAGGGGTCTACTAGGACCGATGCCTGCCGGGGTCGCGTGATTGTTCGAAAGAGATACCGTGACCCTGGCACATGGGCAACTGATGGAACACGGGTGGGTTTTAGTCAGTAAAAGTCTGACACGCCCTCCCGCTCCGCCCAGAGCGGGAGAAGTCATTTGATGATTTCCCATCCTGAAAAAAAACTATGCGCCTTGGTAAGACTGATTGTCAGACTTATGGGCTTCTGACTGCCCGTACCGACTGTCAAAGATCTACGAATAACAGCTGGTAGGTACCGGCTGTTATTCGGCTTAACATGCTTTCCAAGGCATGGCGGTGTCTCGATGTAGTATAATGAATGGTCCCCGATCTGCGAACCAACCGCGACCCCGTTGTTTAACGTCCGACCCATGCGAGTGTAAAGGGTCACCAGAAGTAAAAAATATCAACTATTCTGGAACAACAAAAAACTTAATAAAAGAAAAACTATACATAAAAAATACAATTGTATGTATTCTAAATGATGTATTACAAGCATGTTACATAATGACATTGTGATTTAAGGAAAAAAAGTGCTTATTCGCCAACTTAACTGACTTAAGTGATTTGGACGAACAAAATATATTTTTTACTTTATGACACAACTAAACTTGAGTTGTTAATACTTACTAACTTAAAAAAAATATCAATCCTCATTATTGACTTATGTGAAAACACTAAACAAATGCACATTATCGATTGTCAATATCAACAGAAAAAACGTGATTAAGGCGTTGTCTCTATTTATGCCGTTTCAACGTCGGGTTTTTGTTCAACTTGCACAAGGTCTGGATCTCTATTTCTAATAAAAGCGGTAAGGTAGTCCGCATAATACAGATTTTCTTTTTTTTTTAGGGCTACCTTTGCGTAACTGCCTAAAATACCTCTGGCACTCCCTTGGATTTCAGACCCGTTACCATCTTACATGAGCGTCTAATCTTTTTCCTGAGATGAGCTGCAAGAAAAATTGTACTATAGTTGCCAGTGGCGTTGAAACGACCCAAAATTCAAGGAGGTACCAGTTACAAATATACGGAACAAGTTAATATTCTTTTCAAACATTCAAAAAAGTTGCTTTTGGTTAACTTATCAAACTCGAAGACCTTCGAAGAACTTCGTGAATAGTAATTTTGACATATTTTCCACCAATCGATAGATATTTTTTGCAATTTCGCAAAGGATATGTATAACTTGTTTGGCATGAGAAATTTCCACTTTCCCTGGACTACAGGAACCATACCAATATACCGGGCATTGTTTAAGGAGAACATCCGCCACACTTTTGGCTATCTGACCACGCTTAAGCGTCACGGTTACTGGAGGTCCAGTACCGTGGCAGAAACATATATAGAGGATTCTAAAGATATCAAGTCAAAATATCCAAAGACATCGTTAGAGTTTAACAGTATCCCATCAAAAACATAAATGTGAAATGAGAGCCAAGTTCAATATTATGATATATGCCTTGGTTGTTGACTTCAACGACAAAAGAAGTGAGATCTAAATGGGTGCCAAGTTCAATGGTCAGTCCTGACTTGGCTAGTTCTCATATACGAATTATTATGTTCGATGGCTAGTTTCTACCAGCAAGCCTAAGTTTCGGAATAATAAAATAAGAACTGACAAGTAACAGATTTAAAACTTGCGAAGGCTATAATATAATTCATATATGAAAACTAGCCAAGTCAGGACTGACCATTGAACTTGGCACCCATTTAGATCTCACTTCTTTTGTCGTTGAAGTCAACAACCACGGCATATATCATAATATTGAACTTGGCTCTCATTTCACATTTATGTTTTTGATGGGATATCATTACTTTTTGTACATAAATTATTAGTAGGTATTTATTTAGAACAAATTTATAACAAAATTAATACCAAATGGTTTTTGTTATAAGTGTTCATAATAGAATCAATTAAGTGAAAAATTATAATAAAATGATAAAAATTTACCAGTTTCTGATTTATTCCTTTGTATTCACCTAATTACCTATCTGCATGCAAATTTTGAACTTTCTAGGTCATCTAGAACTGGGTTAGAGTTTTGATCTATAGGTCAGTCAGTGATAAAAATGAAGATTTTTGGACGTTAATATTTAAATAACCGTTTGAGATATGTTTATGAAATTTGGAGCACACATGTATCTTACAAGTTTTACTATATGAGCCAAATTTGACACGTTTATGTGAAACAGTTTTTGAGTTATGAGGGGGTCAAAAGTGGCTCCAAATGGTTCGTGTAATATTATAATATATATATATATATATATTACACACGGTGCTGCTCGCCAGTTCTGTTACTTGAACTTGGCTTGACACGCTACCGCGTGCTTAGAACTTTAACAGTCTTGCCGACATCCTTGGACTCGTTCTTAGAAGAGAAGATTAAGATATTAAAACTCACAGAGGTTACTTAACCAATCAATAAACTTCTATTGGTTGATGCAAAATTTTTGATTTTTGTTTATATCTAATGTTTGTTACAGTACTACTACGAGGGCGGCACTGAAAATTTCGGGAATCAAGGAAGTGACACAACATTACTATTTAAAAATGTATTCATTGCTTTTAGAAGTATTCTCCGCGAAATTTGACACATTTTTCCATATGATGGAACCAATCATTGAAGCAACCCATCCATTTGGAAGTTGGGGTCTCCAAAATGGCCGTTTTGTAGGCGTCAGGTGATGAAAATCTCTGACCACGCAATTGATTTTTTATTTTAGGGAAAGTATAGAAATCATTACGGCTTAGGTCTGGGCTGTACGGCGGATGGTCTAATAATTCTATGTTTTCTTGCTCTAAGAATTCTTGTTCTGTGCGCGGTGTGAGAACTCGCATTGTCGTGATGGAGGATGATGCGGCGGTTGCGGTTCTCTTTACGGAGTTCAGAAATGACCTGTGGCAAACAAATGATAGCATACCATTCTGCATTAACCGTTTTTTGTCTCTCAAGAGGAATAGTCGCAACATGGCCGGTTTTGGAGACAAACGTGGCCACCATTTTTTTTGCAACACTCCGTGAACGAACAATTTTTGTTGGCTTTAACTCATTTTCAAACACCCAAACTCGTGACTGGTTTTTTGTTTCGGGTTCGTACGCGTATATCCAGGATTCGTCACCTGATACGATGTTGTAAACAGCATTTGAATCTTTCGAGAGTTCTGACGCACCAAGTAACGCGAGCCGCTTTTTGCTCTTCACAGAGCGAATGCGGTATCCATCGGGAAAGCAACTTTTTTACACCCAAGATTATTTGTATTTGACTCATGCCAATGTCTAAAGTTGCCTGAATTTAGCGGTATGTCACATGTCGATCTTCCTCAATCAGCTTACGCACAGCATCAACGTTTTCTTGGGTGACTGCAGTTTTTGGACGACCTTTACGGGGATTATCACTGAGCTTTACACGTCCACGTTGAAATTCAGCAAACCAGCGATAAATTGTGGTTTTGGATGGGGCTTCATCACCAAATGCATAAATCATCCGGTCAACATACTGTTTTTGTGTTAAACCACTTCGAAAGTCATAATAAATCATCGTTCTTGAATTTTCTCGAGTCAATTCCATTTTCTCAACGACTAAACAAGTTTGACAAAACCTTGTGACAAGACCGAGAATCTTTTTTAGGGTTCCGTTGCCAAATGGCAAAAAACGGAACCCTTATAGATTCGTCATGTCTGTCTGTCTGTCTGTCTGTCCGTCCGTATGTCACAGCCATTTTATTCCGAAACTATAAGAGCTATGCTGTTAAAACTTGGTAAGTAGGTGTATTCTGTGAACCGCATTAAGATTTTCACACTAAAATAGAAAAAAAAACAATAAATTTTGGGGTTCCCCATACATAGAACTGAAACTCAAAAATGTTTTTTTTCATCAAACCCATACGTGTGGGGTATCTATGAATAGGTCTTCAAAAATGGTAATGAGGTTTGTATTATCATTTTTTTCTAAACTGAATAGTTTGTGCGAGAGACACTTCCAAAGTGGTAAAATGTGTGTCCCCCCCCCCCCGTAACTTCTAAAATAAGAGAATGACAAATGATGTACATTACCATGTAAACTACCAACGAAAATTGGTTTGAACGAGATCGAGTGAGTAGTTTTTTTTTTAAAACGTCATAAATCGTAAACCGCAATTTACCTTACATTCAATCAACTGAAATATAAAAATTTAAAAAAATATATATTTTTAAACCGAAAATACCTACAGGTTTGTACGGAACCCTCGGTGCGCGAGTCCGACTCGCACTTGGCCGGTTTTTTAAATAAATAAATGGTATTCGATTTTTAAAACCAATGAGTTTTCAATTAAAAAGATTTTAATATGACAGGAACAGTGGAAATTTTCCATTCCCGATACTTTTAGTGCAGCCTATGTATGGCGATGTCCAGGAAAAGCAAAAAAAAACACTGTTGTCGAGGTAAGGAACATATTTTGATCTCTTTTATTTACTCTATTTCGTTGCTTTTATCGGTATGAGAAACAGAGCGTAAAGTTTACTCAACTTCCATAGAAAAGGGAGGATTCTCCGACGAGAGGATCCAACGACCGGAGGTCGATTCTGGGCTGAGTCGTGTATCTTGCGGTGCTTGCTAGAGTCGGGGTGCCGCAGGGTTATGCTCCAGTGCGTCGGAAATGGCACAGCACCGCGTCGAGGCTGACTGCTGGCATCCACCAGGAGAGGGTTTAGAGCTCTGCTTGTCTACCAGTTGAAAGTGCAATGTGCTGTGCCAAGGATGCGGCTGAGTTTTCATGGTCCTTGGAACGCGCCACCTGCGGGTTCCCAACTCACGGTGGGAGGGGTTCACATCGGCGTCGAGTCGACGATGAAGTACCTGGGACTTGTCCTCGACAGCCGGTGGAACTTCTTCGAGCACTTCCGACGTTTGGCTCCCAGACTGGAGGGGGCTGGGGCTGCCTTAAAGCGGCTCCTGCCCAATCTGGGGGGTCCAAACGCCTCCTGCCGGAGGCTCTATACGGGGGTCGTGCGGTCCATGGTCCACACCGGTGCCCCGTAGAGGGGCACCGTTGTGGGCGCCCTCATTGAGGCTGTACCGAGCGCGCCGGTTGAGTGCGGCCCAGAGGGTCATGGCCATCCGGTTAATCCGGGGATACCGCACAGTCTCATGCGAGGCGGCGAGCCTCCTTGCCGGAGTGCCGCCATGGGATCTGGAGACAAAGGTCCTCGCGCACATGTGGGAGTAGCGCGAGGAGGCGAAACGCCGCCGGGTAGAAACTCCGCTGCCGCGACAAATCGCGGCACGGCGGACAGACCTCCGGTGTGATCTCATGGCGACATGGCGGGTACGATTGTCAACCCAGTGCTGGGCACGCCACAATTGCGGCGGTAAGTCCCCTCTTTGAGGAGTGGATAGAGAGGCATCACGGCGTCCTCACCTTCCGCCTGACGCAGGTTCTCACCGGGCATGGTTGCTTCGGTGGGTTCCTGTTCAGGATAAAGCGGAGGAAATGCCCGGGTGTTTCCATTGTGAGGATCGTCTAGAGGACACAGTGAAGCATACGGTGGAAGTGTGCCCTGCCTGGGCGGAGCACCGCCGTGTCCTCGTGGAGGCGATCGGCGGCGGTAACCTCTCGCGTCCAGCCCTGGTGCAAGCCGTGGTACAGAGCGAGAGGGTATGGGAAGCCGTCACCTCCTTCTGCGAAGCAGTAATGCTCGCGAAGGAGGAGGCGGGGCGCGTGAGGGAGTGGTAGTCTCTGCGCCCTCACGTCCCTAGCCGCCGCAGGGGGAGACGCCCCGGGCGTCGGGAGTCGATAGCTGAATCCCGGCCACCGTAGGCGCGAGCTTGCGGGCGGCGAGCAATGGGTAGCTCGCCACCCGGTAAGGACCAAGCTCGGGTCGACGGCGCGTAGTGTTCCACGCGCACCTCAAAGAGATTTCAGCAAAACTAAAGGGGTCTGATAAGACCGATGCCTGCCAGGGTCGCGAGATTGTTCGAAAGAGATACCGTGACCCTGGCACATGGGCAACTGAAGGAACACGGGTGGGTTTTAGTCAGTAAAAGTCTGACATGCCCTCCCGTTTCGCCCAGAGCGGGAGAAGTCATTTGATGATTTCCCATCCAAAAAAAAAGTTAGACTAACTAAAATTAAACCATGCAATAATATTCTTTTCATCCCCCCATCTCGGAAAGAGTATTTTTGCCCTTCGATACCTGAGTGCAAAAGCCCTTTTATCCACTAGAGCAGTCTTTCCCAACGTGGGCGATAACGCCCCCTTGTGGGCGCAGCAGGCCTAAAGGGGGGCGGTAAGAGACCCAGACAAAAAAGGGGGCATTGTGTAGGGCTTTGGGGTCGATTTATAATTTCATCTACCTAGCTAGGAAGACTCTTAGACACCGACTGAGCTCTCGACTCTCGACTACATCTTGTGAACATCAACTAATATTAATTAAGATATAGCTCAAACTCGGTTCGATATAAAAGACCGCGGGCAATCATGTTTTAACAAGTTTTTGTTAAATAATCCGAATTGTACATTCCTATACCAATCGGCTGGTTCTATAATACTTGTTCTTGCTTGTCGAGTACGATTGGGCGTCGAATGAGATAAACGAGTTTATGCACGTTTGTCTTATTCCTGTTGGTGCGTGCTGCTTATGCAATCCTATATAAACGACGTAAATTTATTTTATTTTCATTTGCGGTTTCGCGCATATTAGATAAGCAGTACTTGATTTCAACACTTACGTATTTCTTAAAACAAAACAATGTCGGAAGTAAAAAAGAAGAGACGGCAATACTCTGCGGAATAAGGTACCGGTGGCAATTAAGGCCCACCTAAGAAAAAATTGCTTTAAATCTGAGTATAATGCGTATAGGATGTCAAAAACATATTGTTTACATAGCTTGTACATTTTTCTGTAATAAATGGTGTAAAACAATTAAGAAAAGCATATTTTTTAATAAGAAAATACTTTTTTTAAAAACCCTTCTCAGGGGCCTTATTATAATACGGTAGGACATTAAAGCCCATATAAAAAAATGCTTTATTTTTACAGTAAATCGTCCTAAATTTACCTAGAAATAAGTTAAAATAAAAGTAAATTGTTGTTTTTTGCTTATTTAATCATTTTCTTTTATTTATTAATTCTATTGCTGCCAAAGCAGCCCGTAAATTGTCTTCTGTCCACTGAGCTCTCTTTGGAGGCATTTTAATCAAAATCTGTAACAATGTTACACATATATTGTCAGTAAAATTCACATAGTACGTTGACCTAGAACACAAAAAATCCAATCTGATACTCAAATATTAAGATGCCAATAAGGCCTTAGTACCGTTATAATGGGCCTTATTAACCTCATGCCACGTTTTTTACAAAATAACCTAATAAACCTAAAAAATCTTTCTCTGGCTAGGAAAAACTATATCCATTGTATTGTACAAGACATACTTACGATAATAAATACAGCGTTATTAGTCAATTATTGAATGAAACGTAAAATACTTACAGTTTTTTTGGTATGTTAAATTATAAAATTGCACAGTAGCCAGTCACTTCATCAACGCATCGCACGTCACTGGCACGATGGCGGCGCTAGCGACTGCGGACCAATACGGAAACATTCACACCGACATTGTGCACGCGTGCGTAAACAGTGAAGTGTCATAGAAATGATTTTCCGCGAAATTTGAAATGTGGGCCTTATTACCCCCTGGGCCTTATTTACCTCAGGTACCTTATATTAAATTCGGATTTATTGAAAATCCCACAAACCCGTCGTCGCCTTTGTGTCTTCTATGTCTAAAAACATTTTCGAACGAAGCAATGAAGCCTTCAAGACTGCAAGATCATTTTAATAAAATGCATCCAGATAAGACAGAAAAGAATGTAGCATATTTTCAAGACCTAGAGAAGAAGCATAATACTCAGCCAAGTGTATCAAAACTATTTTCGGCGGCTGCTAAGCAAGATGACGACGGACTTCGAGATTCGTACAATATCTCTTTGTTAATTGCTCAAAAAGGCAAACCACACAACGTCGGAGAAGAGTTAATTTTGCCAGCAATAAAGGAAGTAATAACTACTGTGCTTCATAAACCGGCCGCAGATATTATCCGAAAAATTCCTTTGAGTAATAATTCTGTGCAAAGACGAATTGATGAAATGGCTGAAAACATTGAAGAATCATTGTGCAATCATCTGAGGACTAGTCAATTCTCAATTCAGCTCGATGAGTCCACTTTACCAACTAATGAAGCGTTAATGTAACGTAATGTTGCTATCTTACGTGAGGTTTATTAAAGATGAGAAAATACGTGAAGAACTATTGTTTGCCAGAAATTTGGAGACAGATACAAAAGGCGAAACCATATTCAATACATTGGAAAAGTTTTGTGAAGAGAAAGAGATTCCTTTGAAAAATATTATATCAGTTGCTACGGATGGCGCTCCGGCTATGACAGGGCGCCATAAAGGCTTCATAGCATACTTAAAGAATAAAATTCCAGATGTCCTTGCTATACATTGCGTTATTCATAGACAACATTTGGTTGCTAGAAACTTAAGTGAACGACTATTTCAATCACTGCAATATGTCATCAAAGCAGTGAATAAAATCCGTAGCAGCTCTTTGAATGATAGATTATTTCATCAGCTTTGTGTTACTAATGACGAAGATTTCAACCGTTTGTTGCTTCATACTGAAGTTCGTTGGCTGTCAAGAGGCAATTGTCTGATTCGATTTTATAACCTGTTTGACTCTATGATAGAGTTCTTGGAAACTAAAGATACAGAACAGCGCAACAAGCTCATAACATCAAAGAATGATATAGCTTACATGACAGACCTGTATAAAATGTTCAACGACATGAACCTCCAACTGCAAGGCGATGAACTAAATTTAATTAAAACAAAAAATGTCGTTGCTGCTTTCGCAGCCAAACTGCTTCTGCACAAAAAGAATATGGGCAGACGTGAGTTTCACAATTTTCCGAATTTATCAGTATACTGCAGTAACGACGACTTGTTTGCCTACTGCCAACATTTAGAAAACCTCCACATTGACTTCACCGAAAGATACCAGGACATTTTAAACTTTGAAATACCAGACTGGGTGTTGGATCCGTTTTCAAATGTCAACACAGCAATGTCACCTCAGCTGGAATAAGAACTTATAGAATTGACAACAAACGAAGAAATAAAAATCAAGTTCAAAAATGGATATCAAGAATTTTGGCTACAAAAACCGATCCCGCAATTGTACCCTGGATTGTGGTCAATTGTTCAACAATTTTTGATAGCATTCCCATCGTCATATTTGTGGGAACGTGGATTTAGTGCTGTGGCAACGCTGCTGCTTACTAAAAAGAGAAATCGTTTGCGTGTTACCGAACGTGGCGACTTGCGGCTGTTTTTGAGTAAATTGGAACCTGATATCAACAAACTTATTGAACAGCATCAGATTCAACCTTCACATTAGTTTTTATATAAGAATTGATTATGTTTGTTTTATTTTCAATAAAAGATACTCTGTCCGAATACTATAAATTTGCGTTTCAGTAATCAGTTATAAGTACTTAGCGGTTTTTAAGTATGTTTAAAAAGGGGGGCGTTAAAAAATAATTTATTCTTAAAGTGGGCAGTAGACAAAAAAAGGTTGGGAACCCCTGCACTAGAGGATAAAGTAAATTGAATTTAGAACATCGTGTGCACTAAGTTTGTGAATTCAAAACATCATTAAATCTATTTACTTCTATCAACCTTTTTCTAATTTGTAAAACTTAGACTCGGAACCTTCTTGATATACTTTTTTTTTAATTTGCTTTGCGCGCGCCATCTTACTTTTCACGTCACCAACATTACAGTACCTAACAAAAATATTACACTCGACTTTTGGTAACTGTAGCAACGTTACTTTCAATTTTTCTTAATTATACCTAAGTATCATTTGAAATAATTTAAAGATTATTCTGTAATACTTACCTATCATAATGTAGTACATAATAAATGTTAATACCTAAACTGAAATAAAAGTATCTTGTGATTGAAATGCTTTTTTTTGCATATTTAGTCATTTCCTCGCTGAGGTGGGATGAAAAGTTACGTGTTGCACTCGAGTGTAAAGATTATTCACCTCGTGCTCTTTTGATTCCCTCGCTAACGCTCAGGATTCTAATTTCTGAATCACTCGCTGCACTCGTGATTCAATTTTAGAATCCTTTGCTTGCTCGGTCATCAAAATTGAGCACGCGGTTAAAAAGCAACTTTGCACTCTTGTATAACAAATAACTATTTTCACTGAGTTTAGTAAGTGACGAAAAGAAAATTTCGACCAAAATCATCAACATAATTCAGATATAAAAGACGAAATTACAAGTATAAAAACTATTTCGGACACTTTAGTATATGAAAAAGCAACATACGAAATGGAATGAGATGACGTGCAACCACTAAATTCTTCTTCACAAGAGAAAATGCGCAATGCCGAAGAAAACCTCGCGTCCTAAAAAAACTGAAATAAAAACCCCGCTACTGTAGCAAAAATTGCTTCCGCTGGTGAAGACACACTACTCGAATAAAGGTGCCTTCAAAAGAATCTCGTAGAACAATTTCCTGGCTGAGACTTAACGCGAGTGCCAGCGCCGCGAGGAAAATATCATAATGGATATCATCATCATCATCATCATCATTTCAGCCGAAAGACGCCCACTGCTGGACATAGGCCTCTCCCAAACTCTGCCACTTCGACCGGTTTTGTGCTTTCCGCATCCAGCGGATTCCGGCGGCCTTTACAAGGTCATCGGTCCACCTTGTGGGAGGCCTTCCAACTCTACGTCTTCCGGTACGCGGTTGCCACTCCAGTCACCACTAATTAGTATACTCAAATTGCAAAAACAAGGATATATGGTGATAAAAACGATAACATGTAAATTATTACAAACATCCCGTCGGAATGTCCCATCTCGGTGTACATAATTAAATTGGGGAAATACCCAACAGAAACGATTAACTAAAATAAAAATATGTTTTGAATCGCTGAAAACTTCCGAATATATAAGGTGTATCTATTCATACACGAAATATTTTAAGAGGTACACCTGTAGGTGGTAAAGAAGCTATAGCAATGAAAAAATAAATGTAAGGGATTTTTTTTTAATTTAATATTTATAAATTATTTGACGCACATAAGAAATCCTGGCTTCTTCTTATTTTTTACGGCCCGAGACATCGCGGCCATGCTCGTGCCGTCCGGTCGTCGCCCTCGCAGCATCAGGCGGGCCATTCATAGAATTTGGAGTAAAGGTTTTATGTAAAACGTCTCAAGTAGTTTTAAAATTATAATAATTACGAAAATTAAAAAACGCTTAGATAAAAAATTTCTTTTCATCCCACCATCTCGGAAAGAGTATTTTTAATCTTCAATATCTGAGTGGAAAAGCCGTTTTTATTCTCTAGAGGATAAAGTAAATTGAATTTAGAACATCGTGTGCACTAAGTTTGTGAATTCAAAACATCATTAAATCTATTTACTTCTATCTCCATGGTGCCGAATTTATCATTCAACCTTTTTCTAATTTGTAAAACTTAGACTCGGAACCTTCTTGATATACTTTTTTTTTTAATTTGCTTTGCGCGCGCCATTTTACTTTTCACGTCACCAACATTACAGTACCTAACAAAAATATTACACTCGACTTAAGTAACTGTAGCAACGTTACTTTCAATTTTTCTTAATTATACCTAAGTATCATTTGAAATAATTTAAAGATTATTCTGTAATACTTACCTATCATAATGTAGTACATAATAAATGTTAATACCTAAACTGAAATAAAAGTATCTTGTGATTGAATTGCTTTTTTTTGCATATTTAGTCATTTCCTCGCTGAGGTGGGATGAAAAGTTACGTGTTGCACTCGAGTGCAAAGATTTTTCACCTCGTGCTCTTTTGATTCCCTCGCTAACGCTCAGGATTCTAATTTTTGAATCACTCGCTGCACTCGTGATTCAATTTTAGAATCCTTCGTTTGCTCGGTCATCAAAATTGAGCACGCGGTTAAAAAGCAACTTTGCACTCTTGTAAAACAAATAACTATATTGCTTCTATAGCTTTTTTACCACCTACAGATGTACCCCTTAAAGTATTTCGTGTATGAATAGATACACCTTATATATTGCATAATCGAAATAATGTCAAAGATAAAGAAATACATAATATAAGCGGACCAGACCCCCTCTCAACTAACCAACTAACAAACACGGTACCATTCCCGTAAGTGAGAATGTCCACTCTGCTGTACCTACCATGTTTCTGTACATTTACCGGTTGAACTCCCAGGCGTCGGGAGATAAGCTCCTCCAAAACATCATCACGAGGAGCCATGGTCAAATCGGTGCGGACGAACGGAAGATGCTGGAGCTGTCGCGGTTGGAGTTAACCAGGACTATACATTTTAAGTTCTACATCCTCCGGGTTCCTGCGATGTAGAAGGGTCCTCAGCTCAGATTTCTGACTAAAGTTGTGTACAGACGTGACAGGGAAGCAAGACCGAAACCAAGCTCCCAAGTGAAGAGTGTGTTTGTGGTTTTTTATAATTATGTACGTTAGTCTATAGGTACTTATGTTATGGGTCGTTGTTGCCTGAATTAAATGATTTATCGTTTTTAGTGTACTATAAACAAATGCGTGAAAAATTAGCATGCCGTCAACAGAGTTGTGACACTAATATTGCAATTAGATATAGAAACTCGAAACCTCAAATGGTGAATATAAATTAAAACCCGACCAAATTTTCCAGAGGCTATTCAAGCTAACTTGAATGTATCAAAAATTCAGAATAATTCCGTTATTGCCGCGTTATTGGATTTCAAATCCTTCTACACTTTTTTTATTAGTTGTACCTTTACTACGTGTTTCAATATGTATAAAACTTCAGCCTTAAATGTTATTGTTAGTTTGGGTTGTTTTTATAATAACCCCACCACAACCTTTACCCTTATGATTATTAACATATGGTAGGAGAACCCAGAGCATTTTACAGCAAACATATGCAGGGCGAAATGATGATAGCTGAATAAATGCTGCTTGATGAGAGAACACCGAAAATATATTAGAAACATTTTAAACAGTAGCCCCGTGTTCAGGAATTCATTATTTTTTCACAGTTTTCAGAAGTAGTTTTGTAGCGTAGTAAGGTATCATTGCAGAAACAGTAGTTAATATTTATAACATACTAGCTTCTGCCCGCGACTTTGTCCGCGGCAAAATTTTTGGGTCCCGTGGTCCTTCCCGTCGCATCGAATTTCCAGCCAGTTTTCGTCCATTTTTCATTGCTGCTCCTCTATTTTTGACTGTAGCGTGATGTTATATAACCTATAGCTTTCCTCAACAAATAGGCTACCCAACACAAAACGATTTTTTCAATTTGGACCAGTCGTTCCTGAGATTTGCGCGTTCAACCAAACAAACAAACTGTTCAGCTTTATAATATTTATTATTATTATAAGATATTTTATAAAAACTTTTTAACAAAAAATTAAACCGCCGAAAAATCTTAAAAACAATAAATAATAAACCTCGCCGAAAAAATTTTGCAGTTTTTTCGGTGGTTTAATTTCTTGTTAAAAAGTTTTTATTTTATAATTTTTTGTGGCTTTAATGTACTAATAATACTTTGCAAGGTATACCCAATCCAATGAAAAAAGAATTATCAAAATCGGACTACTCTGTATAAAGTTATGCGTGGTTATACATTACAATCAGTGAGTGAACAATAAATCATCCCTTGTTTACCGACCCTTAGGGTTCGATTTTGTTTTCCAAATTTATATGGGACCACCTTCGGAGTACACCCTTTCCAATAAAAAAGAATTATCACAATCGGACTACTGTGTAAAAAATTATGCGTGGTCATAAAAAAAACATATACGCGTCGAATTGATAACCTCCTCCGTTTTTTTCGTCGGTTAAAAACAAAGTCATATCTTAAGGTCTCCACCACTGGACGGAATAATTCATAAGTTTAAGGTTTAGGTTACTTCTTTGCGGTTTTGTGGAAATTGGCAGGAACTAGACGATGACTGTTGAAGTTATCGGAAAAAATATCCCGATTGGGAGCTTTAATGGCGTGCGCTGTGTAAACCAATAGAGTTATACGAAAACCCCCATGAAAATCCGGTAAACCCGGTAGTATCTAAAGTCCCGTAGAACATACATCCACGCCGGCGACGCTGCGACCAATAGCTTGTGGTTATATAATTATATACCATTTTGTAATTTTTCACATTTATTCGTCAGTAAACTACATTCCAACTAATATCATAAATGCGAAAGTAACTCTGTCTGTCTGTTACGCTTTCACAACTAAACTACTGAACCGATTTTGATGAAATTTGGTGCGGGGTAAGTTTGAAACCCAAGAAAGGACATTGGCTACTTTTTATTCCGTGACTTCATCTGCGTTCGCGATAACTGATATTTACGCAGACGAAGTCGCGGGCTAAAGCTTTAGTCATTTAAAAATACATATGATATATCTGTGGTTGTGATAACGCGAACAGGAAATAATTCAATAATGCACTCAAAAATAATAACAGAACTGGCTATGAAGTTTAATTGTGCATTTTACTCTACAGGATTTTCCATTATTGAGCTTTGGGTTATATTGAGGAGGAACTCAGTATACTTCTGGCATCTTGACGAGATGCATGAGTCTGAAAAACGTTGCGATTCTTCTTTTTAAGCATACGGATTTTATTCGGAATTATTTTGTAACGGCCTGGCCACGGGACAGTCGCCATAGCGAATATTCGCGCGGTGCGAACGGCGAGGTGTCTAACGACTGAAACAAACGCATAGAAATGTTCTAATCAAGCCACGCGGAGCGGCGAATGGCGAAGCGACCGGCGAAATGTACTGAGCGAATCGCACGGGCGACTGGCGGCGCGGCCGGCGTGTGAAACAAATACATGAATTGGTACGACGCGAGCCACGGCGGCGAGCGGCAGTCGCGGCGACTAGGGAAGTGATCAAACGAGTTTAGTTGTTTTCGCCGCGAATAATGAACACCGAGACTTTAATTGCTGAAATACTAGCAAGACCACCTATTTGGAAGTCTGGCCACCTGGATACATTCTGTATTTCTCGTAGTTCTGCTGCGTAGTAGTGGAATTATCCATCTATACCTCGATTCCTATTCAACTCATGTACTCCACAATCTCTTCCAAATATTATGTCTTGAACCAAAAACCGATTACTTACTAAGCAATATCGAGATAACTTTGATAAAGACATTTCGCTCTTGGACTTCTTTACTGGTCGCGGTGGCGAACGCGACTGCCCGTGGCCTACAATCGATGCCACGCGAATGGTCGCCTCGCCCGCCGCATCGTCGTTCGCACCGCCGATCCCCGTGACCAAGCCGTTAGTAATTCGAGTTTATGCATAGATTAAGTCTCTAGTATTGTGTCGAAGTTCACGAAGGCTGTCGAGAGAAATAGGAAGTTTTGGATAAAACTGTAAGTAATTATTGATTAGTAATTGCCGTCTTAAATTGTCGTAAAAGTCTGTCTTTTGGTCCAATTTTCTTCCAAACTTCGCAATGAATTTTGGTGCACATTTAAGGCGTGCATTATTTGTAATACAGAATGCACAGTCGCTTGTCGGATCATAAAAATGGGACGAAGTAGGGGCAACTCATTTGTTGTGAGTTTACTTATATAAAAACTGAAGAGCTTGATCGTGGAACTACTAGTCGGATTTATAAAAATTATAATTAAGAAAGAATGCTAAGTGAAAATGAAGTGATAGCGTAGTAAGGTGATCCAATGCGACTTAGTAGATCAGAGGGCCAAGAAATTTCACGACGACGAAGTCGTGGTCTCAATATTTAAAGAGAATTAGGAACTGTCCTTACATTACTATCTAACCTTGGGGAAAGACTGTTTCAGAGTCTGTAGATAGAGAGAGATAGCTGAAACGGTTTTTGGAGATAGTACGCTTGTGGGCTGCCTCGATGGTCCAGTGGTTGAAAGCGCTACTGCTGAGCCGCTGTGGTCTTGTGTTCGATTCCCAGGTCAGACAAAATATTGGAATTTTCTATCAAGTATGTCTCAGTAGCAGCCCGAGCCGGTTTTCAAGCCTCGACGCTCTAAAGTTGCGTTAAGCAGACGAAGATTGTCAAGACGACGAAGACGCCAACAAAATGGTGAAACTGACCACATAATAAAATACATAGGGAGGGTTCCTAAAATAATTAAATCAACCTCAAAAAACTAAAAAATAACCGAAGCAAGTACCGGAACTACAGATTATGTAGAAAACATCTCAAACATCATTTATCAAAATGTTACCTGTTGCGAAGAAATGTGTACGAAGAGAAGTTCACTTAAATTTTTCTACACAAATATTAGAAGCCTAGTTAAAGTTAACAAATTAGATCAACTGCAATGCATGTTAAAATCAATAAGGACTACCACTCATATTATTTTAATCACTGAGACTTGGATAAAATCAGACGCCGAAGCTAACCTACTACATATACCTACCGAACTATTCACATGTATATTCATACAGAAAGGGGCGCATTGGAGGTGGAGTATCCGCATACATACATAATAGTATAAAATACGAAATTACAGAAAAATGCAGTAAAGGTCAAAACGAATATCTGTGGATTTACTTGGAAAAGTATGGATTGCACATTGGATTGGTTTATAAGCCACCAAGCGCAAACTTGAACGAATTTATAGAAACGTATGCTTCGCAATTAGACAAAAAGCGAAAAGCTATAGTTAGCGATTACAACATCAATTTATTAAATGTCGACAGACAATCAAATATCTACACAAGTATGCTTAACGAGTCTGGATATCAAATATTAAATAACATCGACAGCAACTACTGTACTCGTGAAACGAAAACTACGAAAACCATTATTGACCACGTTTCATCAAACATTCAGGGAGATACCTTTCACATGACCTTACTTGATACACCACTATCGGACCATAAACAGATGTATTTGGAACTAAAAAAACCTAAAGTCACAAAAAAGCTAAAACATAAATACCTAGCAACAGACTACAGCATGTTATACAAATCAGTTGAAAAAGCCGAATTTAATAATGAAGAGCATGACTATCACAGACTGGAAGATTTCATCACAAATCAAATCAAAATAAAAAAAGTTAAAATTCTAAACAAACCTCGAGATGATTGGATCAATAAACACTTGCTAAGTGTTTTACACAAACGCAACGAGGCGTGGGGCGCTCACAAGGAAGACATTGATAACAATGAAATCGAATTAAAATTTAAAGAAATAAGAGATAATAATATAATAATAATAATAATCTCGACATGGCCATAAGCCAACAGGTTCGTCGATCCCGCAAGGATCTGTCGACATGCTGGATAGACTATAAGAAGGCCTACGACTCAGTGCCACATTCATGGCTCGGGAGGGTGCTAGAGTTGTACAAGGTTGATACAACTCTACGCACCTTCCTAGAGTCGTGCATGAGGCAATGGAGGACAGTCCTTCGCTATCCAGGATGTCCACAGATCCAGCGAAATGATGAGCCTGTATGGATTAAGCGGGGAATATTTCAGGGCAACAGTCTGAGTCCACTTTGGTTTTGCTTAGCCCTGAATCCTCTAAGCACACTGCTGGAGGATTCAGGTCTAGGCTATCGGCTGAGGAGAGGTGGTCAGGTTATATCTCACCTCCTCTACATGGATGACCTAAAACTCTTTGCCCCCAACAAACTGCAACTGATGGAGCTACTGAAGGTAACTGAAACTTTTAGTAGCGCCATCAGGATGGAGTTTGGTATGAACAAATGTGCAGTCATGCATGTAAAGCGAGGCGAGGTTATGGAATCCGAGGGAATCCAACTTTCGGATTCCGTATACCTCAGATCCCTTTCCTCATCCGAAAGATACAAGTATTTGGGTATGTCGGAAGTGTTAGGCATCAACGATGCTGACATGAAGCAATCGTTGAAGGAGCGCTTCTTTGGTCGCCTGAAGAAGGTATTAATTAGTCTTCTCTCAGGCGGAAACAAGGTGCGCGCCTTCAACGGTTGGGTCATGCCAGTTTTGATGTACTCTTTCGGCATACTTAAATGGACTCAGACAGAACTCGACGCCCTGGATAGGAGGGTCCGTACAATGCTGACCGCAAACCGGATGCATCACCCACGATCATCGGTGATGAGAGTGTACATCCCGCGGAAGTGCGGGGGTCGAGGCTTTTTAAATGCAAAGACCCTCCACAACCGCGAGGTGTGCAGTCTCAGGGAGTATTTCTTAAAAACCGAAGTGGGTATGCACCGTGATGTGGTCGCAGTGGACAAGGGACTCACCCCGCTCTCCATGGCTAAAGAGAACTGGCGCAAACCTGTAGTACTTACTACCGATGACCGCAAGGAAGTATGGCGAAACAAGGAGCTTCACGGACGCTTTTACCGGGCTCTTCATGAGCCCAGTGTAGATTTCTTAGCGTCCGTATCCTGGCAACGTTTTGGTAACCTATTCGGGGAAACAGAAGGTTTCGTCTGTGCAATTATGGACGAAGTTATCTTGACGAATAACTACCGGAGACATATTATGAAGGACGGGACGGTTGACGTGTGTCGGGCATGTCACCAACCGGGTGAGTCCATCAGACATATTATCTCTGGTTGTTCTCGTCTGGCTAACGGCAAATACTTGCTCAGGCATAACCAAGTAGCCAGGATTATTCATCAGCAACTTGCTTTGCAATAAAAACTAGTGGATTCTGAGGTACCGTATTACAAGTATGTGCCCGACCCAGTTCTCGAAAATGACCATGTCACGTTGTACTGGGATCGGTCTATCATTATTGACAGGATTATTGTCGCCAATAAGCCTGATATAGTGGTGATAGACCGGTTAGCGCGCCGCACAATGATAGTCGATGTTACCATTCCGCATGACGGCAACCTCGTGAAAGCTGAGAAAGAGAAACAGATGAAATATCTCGACTTAGCACACGAGGTTGTTGACATGTGGAATGTTGACTCGGCTATCATTGTGCCGATTGTCGTATCAGCCAATGGGCTGATGGCCGATAGCCACGACCAACACCTGTCGAGGCTATCGTTAGGCGGTTGGATCAAGAGCCTGATTCAGAAGGCAGTACTCCTTGACACGGCTCGCATTGTGAGGAGGTTTCTGTCTCTGGAGCCCTAACCACCGGTAGCTTGGATCCTGCTCCCGCTACCGATTGACCGCTATTTTTTATATTTTTAAATGTTTTTGTATATTTATTTTGTAAAAATATTTAAAAATGTAACGAAATATGTATGAAAATAAATAAAAGAATAATAATATTCCACAACTATCACACAACGCCATCTAGTCCCAAGCTAAGCAGAGCTTGTGTTATGGGTACTAGACAACTGAACATTTTTAATTTATATTAACAATATCACACAGTGTTAAAACATCGGGTAGTATCACACTCTACGCAGATGACACGTGTTTATTTTACTTTGGCCACAACTTAACTGATATGGTAAAAGAAGCTCAAAGTGATTTGAATATTTTAAATAAATGGTTCCTGTCAAATTTACTAACTATTAACACAAAAAAAACCGCATACATGGTTTTTGCTGCAAAAAACAAGAAAATTCTCAGTCAAATCCAACTAACAATAAACAACGAAAAAATAACAAGATCAAACAGCGAACGATATTTAGGTCTCATTTTAGATACAAAGTTAACTTGGAGACCCCATATTGATTATATTAAGTCTAAAATATCTCCTCTCATAGGAGCGATACGCCGAATGTCTAGTTGCATCCCTAAAAAAGTTCGCGCAATGATTTACAACTCTCTCGTTAGACCCCATATTGAATACCTCGTTGAGATATGGGGAACTGCAGCTAAATCAAACCTCCAAGAAATACAAGTTCTGCAAAATAAAGCAATAAAAACTCTTTATAACAATGACTACTTAACACCAACAACCAAAATTTATAATGATACAAAAATACTTAAAATTAGCCAATTATACATACTAAAAACATGCACTCTAATACATAAAATTATAACACAAGGTACACATTCACAATTAAACTTTAAAAAGAAAACATACACATACAACGCAAGACGACGAGACAAACTAGAATTAAGACAACCCAGACCTAACTATGGAAGGAAAAATATACTGTACGAGGGAGCAAAACTGTATAATGCACTACCTGACGATATAACCAATAGTGACACCATATTTAAATTTAAAAAAGCCCTAGAAGAATATATTAGAAAACAACACTAACAATATCAATTGTCAGTTTGTCACCTTTGTTGCCTTATTATCTTACTGTGAGCACAGAGAATCACACTTACTTTTAGTTTTATTTACATTTCTCAATATTTTAAGTGAACTGTAATGTTCTTGTTTTTTGAGAAATAAATGTCTTTAAACCGAAGATTACAGATAACAGTAAAAAAGTTTATTGACAGTATTAAAAAGACAAACCTTACATACATTCTCAACAATCATGTGCATCTGTATTGAGGGCCCATTTTTTAAACCCTTGTCAAACGTAATAAGACTTATAGGGAAACTAGTTAAAAATAGTAAAAACTTAAAGCAACGGGCCATAAATTTCTTAAACGTGAATTAAAACTGTTATGATTAAATAACTTGGGCCCTCAGTCCAGACACTTGCATAAAGTGGCATAGCTTAAATCTCAGTAAGTGCTATCTCTAGGTTAATAATTCTTATTTAACAATTTAGTTAAGAATTTCTTAAATATTTTAAGAAATTTCCAAATCTGTAGAAAATGACATTACAGATTTATGGCGATATATCTAGGGCCCTCATTTCATTATTGTTTGTATTGAGGAATCTGCAAAACATGGATTTATCTGAAGAAATACATAAATCGACTTTAACATGTTTTACTTAGATACCTATGTGAATTAGTTAAAAAGAAATAATGACACGAAAGTTAATTGTTATGTAGTAAATGAAAGTCGAATTTGACTAAAACATTTGAACTGAGAGCCCAACATTTTCGGCTTTATTGACTAGGCTCAACCTCATAGATTAACGCAAATTAGAATAAGATTTTTAACTATTTCTTAACTAAATTTGAACATATCTACCGTTCTTCTAAATATCATACTTTAAGAGAAAATCGATTTTGAACTTGTTATAAGAGAAAAATTTGTAGGGTGACCATAATGTTCATAGTAATTACATGTACATTTTGTTAAGCGCAGTCAAAAAGTCATAAATTTTGCAGCTAAAAGTATTATATATGTACTTACCTACTGTTTACAATTTTGTTTTCTTTATTTTTAATTTAATTTTTATTTAGCATATTTTTACAGCTTTAACTGTGTTTGCATAAAATGAAAGGCAAACTATATACGATGAACTACTTATATGACAGTGATCCATAGGGATACATTTCGATAAATAAAATACGATCAGTATAATTATAAAAAAAACTTGTATTTCACATAAATGTAACCTTAAAATAGTCCTATAAATACGAAATTTCAAGTGAGCAAAGTTATTTTCAGTTTCGAGTGCAATTATAAAACTCAATTTTCAAAGAAGAAAAATTAAAAATTGTGGGGTAGAAACGATTTGTTACTTTTCTAGAGTGATCTGTATGTACCCTCATAGCAAGCAATTTTTAAGCGACTAAGTAAATATTGGAGGGGGGGGGAGCTATATTGCCTATTACATTTGTAAAATAACATGTCAGGTATTTTTCCTATGTTAATCATTTAGCTGATTCATCGTTAAGAAAAGAAAAGAAAAAGAAAGAAAAATTGTTTATTCTGCACAAACAAAACGCACAATATAAAATAGTAACACAAAAATAAAAAACAAAAAATACACACATACAAAGTAGCCAAAAGCCCCATATTCAAGCTTAAAAAGGTTGTACAATATTGTCCATTGCTTGTTGATGTCATGGCTACGGATCAAAGACAAGAGAATCGAGAATGGCTGATTACTGGGTTTAAACTAAAGCGTATGATTAGAATTTTTGGGTTTTCCAGTCTAGAAGATGCAATTTGTATTGGGGATGAAATTAATACCTGTGTGGCATGTAAATGTGTAGGAAATTCAAATTACGAGCTTTCTAATTTGATCTCGTTTGATTTGAATGGGACGGATAAAGTTAGTTTAAAGGAATTACCTGAAACAATCAGTTTAAAAGGAAACTGTTTTAAAATATTAGGTGCTATAGAGTATGTCCCCTCGTTGGAACCGGCTGATCTTGGTCACTACAAGGCGCATGGTTTTCTGAACGGCCGCATGGTCTGTTATGATAATTTAATGCTTAAATTTTACAAAAGTAGAGAAGAACAACCTATTTTGTTACACATTCTGACATACGGTTTGGCTGATCCTAATTTTGAAACCTAAGAAAAAAAATCAATAACCTGGACTTAGGCTTAAAATATGTTGGTAGTTGATTGGGGTTATCCGTATTGTAATAATTAACGTAACAATTATTTGTTTGCATCTTTGAAAATGGACCCTTATAGTTGCGCTTGAAACTGAAAATAACTTCGCTCACTTGCAATTTTGTATTTTTAGGATGTAAGACTATTTTAAGGTTACATTTATGTGAAATACAAGTTTTTTTTAAGTAATTATACTGATCGTGTTTTATTTATCGAAATGTATCCCTATGGATCACTGTTATATAAGTAGTTCATCGTATATAGTTGCCTTTCATTTTATGCAAAAAGCTGTTAAAGATGTAAAAATATGCTAAATAAAAATGACATTAAAGATGAAGAAAACAAAATTGTAAACAGTAGGTACATATATAATACTTTTAGCTGCAAAAATTATGACTTTTTGACTGGGCTTAACAAAAAGTACACGTAATTACTATGAACATTATGGTCACCCTACAAATTTTTCTCTTATAACAAGTTCAAAATCGATTTTCTTTTTAAGTATGACATTTAGAAGAACGGTCGATATGTTCAAATTTAGTTAAGAAATAGTTAAAAATCTTATTCTAATTTGCGTTAATCTATGAGGTTGAGCCTAGTCAATAAAGCCGAAAATGTTGGGCTCTCAGTTCAGATGTTTTAGTCAAATTCGACTTTCATTTACTACATAACAATTAACTTTTGCGTCATTATTTCTTTTTAACTAATTCACATAGGTATCTAAGTAAAACATGTTAAAGTCGATTTATGTATTTCTTCAGATAAATCCATGTTTTGCAGATTCCTCAATACAAACAATAATGAAGTGAAGGCCCTAGATATATCGCCATAAATCTGTAATGTCATATTCTACAGATTTGGAAATTTCTTAAAATATTTAAAAAATTCTTAACTAAATTGTTAAATAAAAATTATTAACCCAGAGATAGTACTTACTGAGATTTAAGTTATGCCACTTTATGCAAGCGTCTGGACTGAGGGCCCAAGTTATTTAATCATAACAGTTTTAATTCACGTTTAAGAAATTTATGGCCCGTTGCTTTAAGTTTTTACTATTTTTAACTAATTTCTCTATAAGTTTTATTACGTTTGGCAAGGGTTTAAAAAATGGGCCCTCAATCCAGATGCACATTCAACAATTCTGTGATTTGTGTAACAAATACAAGTATAATTACGTGTGTGATTATAAATACCTGTGTACATTATGCGGTTGTTTGAGCTTGATTCACACTGACCTCCGTACTAGTGAAAACTGTATCACGGCAGGTCAGTCTTTCTCGTTCACAAACACTCACACACTTCCACACAATTACCAAATTTGCATTTGATTGCTAAGTAAAACAATGATCTACGAGTATTGCTATAAAAACACTGATACTTCGAAGGTATTACTTGATCATTTGGTGACAATAATAATGAGGGTAATTATGAAATATTTAAAGTATATGCAAACATTTCAGACAAAAGTTTGGATCTTACGAGTTACGGTTTTTTTTTTATGAATGTTATAAACGTGTTATGTTTGTGCAGGTAACCGCTGAACAGACAAGATGGAGTTTCTGGCGGCCGCTGAACTTGGAAATGACAGTCACTCAAGCAATCCAAATGTAAGTATATACTGTTCTACACGGGTTCCCTCTATCTGGTAGAAACTTGATGCTCCGAATTTTATTTGGCATAACACACTTGGCATAATATTATTTAAACGAATATTTGTAAGGCATAAAAAATGTTTAGCATAATCATTGTTTGGCAGAATGTTTATATGCTCGACTTCACGCTCGCATACTTTTAAGATGGCAGAATTTTATTTCGCATAATTAACTTTGGCAGACTTAAAATGCCGCATAATTTCGTTTAGCATAACAATTATTTAGAGCAATGATTATTTGACATAATTTCACTTGGCATACTATGAAGATGGCAGAATTTAATTTAGAATAATTTTGATACCTAGGCATATTTTTATTTCTATTAAATTGCATGTTAACCTTAAATAAAATGAAATAGTGTCTCAAAAAGTCAGTATATGTTGTGCTACAAAAATTATTGACAGAAACGAATCGCTGCAGAACCGACTCCACGTAGTCTTGTCTGCCCTACCCCTAGAGTGTAATTTAAGCCCGCGTAGGCGCGGAGTGGCGAGGCGGCCCGCGAGCTGAGGAGCAGGTGGTTTTGACGGTCGCTTCGGCTTCGGCTTGCTGGCTGGCGGCGGTGAGCGTAAACCATCTGCGACGATGAGCTCGCGTGGGACCGCCGGAGCCCCGCAGCGCCGAAGCCGTGACAGAAAACATGCATGCTGCATATTGCATGCTCGCCTGCATGTTGTAAGCTTGCTTGCATGCTGCATGCTTGCATGCATGCTTGCTTGCTGCATGCTTGCTTGCATGCTGCATGCATGGTTGCTCGCATGCTGTATGCTTGCTTGCATGCTGCATGCTTGTTTGCATGCTGCATGCTTCTTCGATATGAAATGTATGCCAAAAGTTGATTCTAAGATTAAAGTTTCTGAGATATGATAGTTCTGCCTTTTAATAACTATCGATATGAAATTATGCCAAGAGACGATTCTGACTGCGAACTTTCTGCGATATGATGGTTCTACTTTTTAATTATTATGGAATAAAATGTATGCCTAAAGATGATTCTGTCTTATAAAATTATGCGTTGTGAATGTATGATAAATGAGTGTATGCCAAACGATTTTCTGCGAAATGTAGTTAATGCCATCCGCTGTTATGCAAAATAATATTATGACGAAAAAAATTCTGCCATAAAGGGTGGACCCGTTCTACACAGCTCATGTATCATGGCCGCTACAAACTTTGCGCAGAAGTTTGCATGATAATATATTGTAGAAATGAAACACTGAAATGAGGCAAGTGTAAGTGAGAGAACATACGTGAAAGTTAGAGGAGTTATGTACAGACTGGCTGATTATATTTTTTCTACAAGCACATCACTGCTAACACAAAGGTTTAGTTCCACATAGAAGAAGATCTAGATAGCTATAGAATGTTATAATTATTTCGAAAATGTCTCCCAATATTTCACTAAATTTTGGAACCGTCTGAGTCTATTTAACTGTAAAATTAGGCTCTGTTGACACAATAGAAAAGAGACAAAAAAATTAATAAAAAATATCTAGAATTTAGTTAACCTATTTTGGCTTTACCTTTTAGGTTGGGTACTGCAAATTAAGAAAAACTAAACTTTAAAAACTTTAACCGCCATATTAAGAGTTTGGTTTGAGGTGGCGCGGATCGGCGATCACTTTTTGGATTTATTTTTGTTCGAATTTCGTTTGGCCGAAAACAATTGACCGACGTCTTGTTTGCTATATGCATTATTTGACATATTTTTTTTTTGATCATCGAAGTATCATGTCAGGTATTATATTACCTAGCTATATTTCGCCGATTCACAAAATAACGTTTTGCTATTGACCGAAGCCTCTTTTGAACTTTTTTCATTTGCCTAATGATTTATTTGCCATATTTTCACCACACCGAAACAACATTTTACGGAATATTATTTGGTCACAAATATATAGTCGGTTGGGATCCTGCCGTTTTACCGAAAAATTTTGCCAAAATTCTGAAAAAATACCCAAACAAATTTTAACAACCCGTTCTATAGGAATCCAGAAATTACTAGATTATATAGAAAAAACATATGGAAAAATATTTGGCAAATTTTTATAATACTTGCACGCAGCGTGCTTGCACGCTGCATGCCTGCTTGCATGCTGCATGCTTGAAGCAAGCATCTTTGTTTGCATGCTTCTTACTGGGCCACTTAAAACAATGGTATAATGAATGTTCGAAAACATACTACATCGAACAAATGTTATTTCGGCAAAGTGAAACATCGGTAAAGAGTTCTTCGACCAAATGGAACATCGCAGTAACGAAAGACATGACTTCGAGGAAGTAAAAACAAAACGACTAAAGTTGAAAAGTTTTAGGTGACATGTAATTCGGTGAAGTTTTTTTTGAACTTATGATAGGTATCAAGAATTACTGGAAGAAATTGGGGAGCCCTTAGGCAAAAAAAAATATATTAAGAGTATTTTTTTTTCATCGAACTATGTTAGAGCTGAGTACAGATTACATGATATCGATGCTTTTCCTTTGTGGTAACAGAGCTGATGGCAGAGGTGTACCTAAAATACGCCCACTTTTAGCCAGTTATGATAAGTTGGGGGCGAGCTTATTGCCAACAACTAGCGTGTATATGTGTCCACGGTACGACGCGCAAATTCACAACACTTGATTTTGTAGCGTGAATGTTTTGTATTGTGTGTGTTTGTAACAAAGTTTAGCACACGGTATGTTTCTTAGTACGCTGAGTGAACTTGCATGGGTGAACTTGCATGACTCTAAAACCATAGTGAAGAGGCGAATTATTCCTGATTCTGCTTTATTTTTCTCTTTTTTGGCAGTATAACATGTTGTCAGAAAGCCGTAGCAATATGCTTGAATCAGATGATGGTGAATATAGTAAGTACTTATATAGTATGTCTTTATAAATATTATTAAAGGACGTCCTTTTCCGTGTCTGTCCATGTGACTGCTTAGTCTTATAAAGTACATAATATGCAGTTCGCCATCATAAATTATTACTCTGATCTATAATTACACCGAGATTTCATAGAATTTGCTAAACCAAAATGAAAGCTGTTACTATCGCTTGACTATGACAGTCAAGTACATACATATGTGTACGTTGACATTCATCCCATGTCCTACACCCATATGAATTCTGAAAATTCTAAGTGTCTATTTAGCTGAAAGTCGTAGTGCGTAGCATGACCGCCATAGAAAGAACTTTGTCTATTCTTGGTAGAATAGAGATAGAACTGTCATGCTACGCCAGCATAAAACGGTACAAATCTTTCTACAATCGTTAATTCTGTCTTTAATCTTTCTACAATCTGTAATTTTGTCTATTCTTCCGTCGACATAACCCCTTCTACGGTGGACATGCTACGCATGCAGGTTGGAAATGAGAGCGTAGGTGTGTGCGCGTGTGTGTGTGTCATGTAATGACGCGACTCGAAGTCACGCCCTATTAACATTGTGATTGTACACTTATTGACAACACGTAAAGTGCGTGTAGCGCGTCGTGGAATAAAAATACTGTAGCAGACGATTGCCAAAAATGTTGTCGCCAGAGATTGCTATGCTGTAGTACTGCTACGTCGTAGAAAAGATAACTTATTTCTTGTGTTCATTTGCAAAATCGGAAAAATAATGAATGGCTCTGATTTTTCTTTTTTCTAATTAATACTGTATAATTCTTGTTTTCAGTGCATTCAGACGAAATGCCTAAGCCACGCTATTACAAAGGAATATTCTATCCAAACATCAACAATACTTTTAGGGTGAGTTGTTTAACGTAAGCTTGAACGTATTAAAGTGTTCTTACTTTACTCAAACTAAAACTCTATTTTCAGACCCGAGGCATAGAATTATCATACCAAAGATATTCTCGGAGACAGCGACAGAGGTCTCTCATAATGGTGAACATCGTCGATTTAGCACTTAAAGTAAGTATCCATAATAAATAAAGGCCAAGCCTTGCACGGTCTAGGCACGCCACAATTGCGGCGGTAAGTCCCCTCTTTGAGGAGAGTATAGAGAGGCGTCACGGCGTCCTCACCTTTCGCCTAACGCAGATCCTCACCGGGCATGGGTGCTTTGGGGGATTCCTGTTCAGCATAAAGCGGGAGGAAACGCCCAGATGTTTCCATTGCGTGGATCGTCTAGAGGATACGGTGGAGCATACGGTGGAGGTGTGCCCTGCCTTGGCGGAGCACCGCCGTGCCCTCGTGGAGGTGATCAGCGGCGGCGAACTCTCGCGTCCGGCCCTGGTGCGAGCCATGGTATAGAGCGAGAGGGCATGGGAAGCCGTCACCTGCGAAGCAGTAATGCTCGCGAAGGGAGTGGTAGTCTCTGCGCCCTCACGTCCCTAGCCACCGCAATAAGAGACGCCCCGAGCGTCGGGAGTCGATCGCGGACTGCCGTCCACCAAAGGCGCGGGCTTGCGGGCGGCGAACAATGGGTAGCTAGCCGCCTGGTAAGGACCAGGCCAGTGTCGACTGCCGACGGATTATGTATAAGGCCTTTATATCTGTATTTTTCTGTTATTGTCTTCTTGTCTACTTATAAATGTGTGAACATAAATGATTAAAACAGCTGATTTCATGTTTTAATTTCACATTTTTCATGTCTTAATTTCAGGTAGGGTTGGTGTTCGTTTATGTGCTCAGTGACGGAAAAAGTAAGTCCTGTTTAATACTGAAATATCTCACATCCTGTGTACTGTACCTTTACTGATAGCCTGCATAATCCCATTTTTGTGGGTGTGAAATCCTCAAATGCTCTGGGCGGAGCGAAAAGGCGTGTCAGACTTTTACTGACTAAAACCCACCCATGTTCCTTCAGTTTCCTAAAAGCGTGTATTTCCCTTTGATGATATAGATATATGTACGCCGTCAACGGCAGAACCTACTTGTGCATATTTTATACACCTGTTTTTACCTAAGTCTAACAAAAAAAAAAAAAAACTTTGACGTTGACATTTTTTCAAACAGTAGCTAGAAATACCATGAAATACCCTTGACCAAAAGCATATAAAAAAAAAACTAGAGCACCTCCCATTTTTCACGTTTATCGATAAAAATTCCGGCAATAAACTCCATGGTTTCATTTTCAAACGAAGAACATAAATTGCGATTTTCATGAAATCCGGTTCAAAATACAATGACCTTGAAATTTAATTAAGTAAGGTTAACTGCTACTTTGATTTAAGTAAAGTAGCGTTTCATTTCATACGATAACTAAGCGTTATGTAGTTTAAGTGCGAATATGAACAATAATTTCATACAAAATGGTTCATTTTCTAATGAATCGCTTGAGTGCCTAAAGTCAAAGTTGTTCTATAGATTTCAACCTCAGAGAGCAGAAATATCTTACAGATACGTGGCCCATATCAATGAAAAATACCGTTTGGACAGCCATGTTCGCGTGTTTGAACGTGTGTATGTGCTTGCTGAGCTGGTGGCCATCCTTCGCTAACAACCACCTCCATTGGGGAGCGGCAGGCACATGGTTGCTGCTTATCTGTCAAGGTATTATTCTCTAGACATCTCTTCAAACTGTGTCAGTAACAAAATTTGAATCTGCGCTATATACTTTAAAAATAAATAATAGTTAAAAAAAAAAAAAAACTAAAAAACACGCTTTTTTTTATGGAACAGTGTTTTTTACTTTTTTTTTAAACTATTATTTATTTTCTATTTTTTAGTGTTTAATTTTGAGACGTATGTCAGCGTAGTTTTCGAAGACAATTTTTATGCTGTCCTGGTAACCCTGGCAAGGATAATGGCACAAATTTATGAAATTATTGCATTGTCATCGGTCTTTGACAGGTGTGCAAAGTTTGAATGAAATCTGGTCGTTTAAAGTGGGTCAAAATCGCGCTATAAGGAGTCGGTTACAAACAAACATACAAACATACAAGTGAAGCTAATATAAAGCGTGTAACAAAGTATGAATTCGTTTCTTAAGTGCCTTTCACCAAATGAGGTTCGGAGTCACCTTAGAGTACAACAGCTAAAGGCCTGCACGGTCCGTTTAACTGTGGGTCGCCACGTGAAGCTGCGCGGTGCGGGAGGAGTGTGGTGTACTGGTGACATGTCGCTGGGAGCCGGGGTTTGAAGTAACGGTATTTTTGGAAACCGGCAACATTTGCTTTGGTGTGATACCGGTATCAGAGTACAAACAATAAAAATTTGGATACAGTATACATTTTTTTGCAAAATAAAAAACATAAGCATTCGACGTATTATGCAATAATTAAATTTACTAATGTAATGAAAAGTCAATGACATTTATAACCAAATTCCTGTTCATGAATGACTAATATTATAGTACCTATTATTAACTTCGATATATATTCGAAGTTAATAATTCTGTTCCGTTCTGATGCTCGTTCCAAGGAACGCTTATTTGTACGCAACCGACCGCTTATTTTTCACTATAATAGAATAAATTGGACCTATTCTGTTTTTGAAAAATACATTCTTAAGCCAATACCTTTCCCTTTACTAATATTTACTTTACATTCCCCAGGGCTTTGCAAACAAGGCATCGGCTTTCACGAGTCTCAGAACCAAGTGTGGTACATGCTGTTCATAGTGTTTGTGCCGTACGCGATGTTCCCGCTGTCTCTGTGCTGGTGCATCATTATTGGCATCGCTTCCAGTCTGGCTCAAATTGTGGCAACTTTGATATACACAGCGACTCGTTTGCAAAAGGCGAATACGGCTGTAAATTGTTTGGTTAATGTAAGTATGTCTAAAGTTACGCTAGCTAAAGTTTTCTAGAAAAGCGACGGGTACCATACAATGGGGCTGTACTACGTGAGCTCGACAAATGAATGTACGAATAAGTCTGCGGGTACGAAACTTGCGACGGCCGGAGCGACGGCGGGGCGGGGCGGCGCGGCGCGGGGCGATGAGATAGCGGTATCTTGCGTGTGTACGAAACAAACTTCCGCGCAGTCGCGCTCACGTAATATTATTATAACTCTTTTGTTTTTATGGTGTACGTTTTTACTGTCCCATATAACCGGTTTTGATAAAACAAAAGATAGTAACTCTTCATTGTCAATTTCCATATTATTACTGTGATAAAAATGCAACACTATGTACCCGCGCGAGCGGCGAAACCAAACTAGTTTGTTCTCGTCGCTCCGCGCCGCCACCGCTCTACCGCCGCTCGTGCATCGCTCGATCGCGCCGCTCCGCCGTCGCCCGTTTCGTACACAGCGCTTAATGTTTTTATGCATTTGATTACATCGCCGTCGCGCCGCCCCGCCGTCGCTCCGCCCGTCGCAAGTTTCGTACCCGCACACTAACACTTGTGCGACAAAACTGTACTGCGACTCACAATAGTTCGAATGCACGCTTGTGCGACACACTCAAGTTAGGTTCATAGTACACTAGGTTAGGTTAGGTTAAAACTGTGACCTCCTACGCTAGAAACGACTAGATTCAGTGTACAGTTTAGTCGTACAAGTGTTATTCGCACATCCATTTGTCGAGCTCACGTAGTACACTCACACAATGGCCGCAGTGACGGATGTCATAAAAACGAGGCAGCGGTATTTTACTTTACCCTTTTTTACACTCTTTAACCTCTAAGTCCCTGAGATACCACATTTGGTATAGACACAACGGTTTTTAATTGTGTCTGTAATTACGGTATTCAATGGGTTAAAACGTTCTGTTGGAAAACACAGCAACTTACTTTCATAGATAACGTTTCAGCGATGTATTTCGACGGTAAACTACGGAAGCTATGTGGCGGCCACCGGAGTCTTAGGAAACCCTCGCTTAACAGGTGCTGGAGTCTTCTCGCAGGACTTCAACATACATATAGCCATACCGTTGGGAGTCCACAACACAGGTTCCAGGCTGAATGCATTGGGATCACTCTTGCTGCTTCAGCCATCATGGACAGGGCAGTTAAAGACCACTCGATCCGCATACTCTCAGACAGTATGGCTGTTCTGCAAGCGCTGGACAGTCACTCGATTGACTCTGGGTTAATATACGAGTGCCACCAGCGCCTCAACCAAGTGGGTAGCCTCAATAATATAACCATTCAATGGATTAAAGGACACAGCGGTTCGCTAGGTAACGACGCCGCCGATGAACTTGCCAGAAGGGGTTCGAGCATGACACCGGTGGGAC
The DNA here is from genome assembly GCA_932294355.1 of Aporophyla lueneburgensis. Classification (NCBI taxonomy): domain Eukaryota; kingdom Metazoa; phylum Arthropoda; class Insecta; order Lepidoptera; family Noctuidae; genus Aporophyla; species Aporophyla lueneburgensis. The sequence goes on along the minus strand of OW028737.1, from coordinate 28,707,795 downwards.
CAGAACCCATCGCGCCACTTCCCTTTGGGTTCCTACGCTCTCTGGTAAGAAAACGTACCAGGGATCTACACTGCAAGCTATGGGTGGACCAAAGTGAGTGCAGGCAGGCCAAGGAAGCACTTTCTACCATCGATGCCCGCCTCACAAAACAGGTCCTCCGGTTAGACAAACGACAGCTGCGTATGGTAACAGCAGCAATAACTGGACATGGGTCGTTTAATAAACATCTATCTGTCATAGGAGTTACAGACAGTCCGCTGTGCAGGGCCTGCATTGGGGACGACGAGACAGCAGCGCACGTGCTTCTAAACTGCCCGGCGATCGCCACATACAGGGTCAAGTACTTCGGTAACCCAGGTACCCTACGTGAGATAGTTAGCAACATCAAGGCGTTGCTGGCCTTTCTCGAGGAGCTAGGGTGGATCGAATAACCGATTTCCCACCCGTACGCAAAATACGCGCTCAGACGTGGAGTTGCGGACACCAGCCCGTTCTACCTATTACCCCTCGCTTAACAGAACATTTTACTGTTAAGTGAGGGGTTCCATCATAATACGCTTATAATGTTCCCACTGCTGGGACACAGGCCTCCTCTGTGTATGAGGAAGTGGGCTGTAATCCACCACGCGGGCCCAGTGCGGATTGGTAGATGTCACAAGTCTTCGAATTTTGTTTCTAGGACATGTCGGTTTCCACATGATGTTTTCCTTCACCGTTTTGAGAGCAGTGCCGATGAAATTATTTAAACAAAGTAAAGCGCATGCTTGGGTTCGAACCCACGACCCGTAACTGGGGGTCGATTCCACTGGGCCACTACTGCTCAAGTTAGGTGCTTACGTCCAGAATTCTGAGGTCTGGGTCTTTTGGGATCTCTGTCTCGTCAGAGACGGCAAAAAATTGCTCACAAAAATAATGATCGCTTTAACACACCGCCCTAAGTCTTCCAGACACAGATCGTGAATTCACAGTGTCTTCAGCATCTACATACAGCAGTATAAATAAAATTTGTGGCACATGACTTCATTTGCATGGATGTAAAAATACCGTGGCGGGAATTCTTCGTACACTGGATTGTCGACTCTGTTGCACTTAGCATTGAAAATTCTATAGAGTGCATTCCAATGCATCGAAAAAGACGCTGTAATATTTTCAACTTTCGGCGTTGACTAGTGAGGACGTGACCTGCATGCGTTGAGCTCACCACTTCTGTCACAGAACACCTTCAAACCTGTCAGTTCGATAGCAGACTCCCTGCCACCGCTGCCGCGAGCTTGCGGGCGGCGAGCGATGAGTAGCTCGCCGTCCGATAAGGACCAGGCTCGGGTCGACGGCGCGTTGTTTTCCACGCGCGCCTCAAAGAGATCTCAGCAATACTGAAGGGGTCTGCTAGGATCGATGCCTGCCAGGGTTGCGAGATCTGTTCGAAAGACCGTGGCCCTGGCATATGGGCAACTGAAGGAACACGGGTGGGTTTTAGTCAGTAAAAGTCTGACACGTCTTCCGCTCCAACCTAGAGCGGGAGACGTCATTTGATGATTTCCCACCCACAAAAAAAGCCTGTCAGTTTTTTTCTATGCGACATTTGAGTCATAGCGCGAGAATACGATAATATGCTTGGTATGAAAGGTGTGTGTATATCGGATTGTTTTAAGTATGTCTACAAACACTAAGGCCGAGATTCACGTTATTTACCACGTGCTTGGATAAGCATTATTCTTGTCTCCTTCGTAATACTGTCCAATCACAAGTGCAAGACAAAGACCGGAACATATTCCAAGCCAACAATTAAATTAAACTCGAAAATTTCAAAGTTAGGATGGCCCGAGGCTTGGTAGATATGCACAATATTCCAAACCAGACCCAGATTTGTTTTTTTTTTTAACGTGTTATATGTTTTCTTTACTTCCAGACTTACTCATGCAGCAGCCGTCTAATGACCAGCAATCTGTTGCTATACATAGCAGTGAACTTCGCCGGAATGTATGCCAAGTCTCTTGTCGACTGGGGACAGAGAAAGGTGTTTCTGGAGACGCGCAAGTCAATGATAACTTTGGAGAAGACCAAGAAGGAGAGCAATAGGCAGTGGAACTTGTTTCAGAGTGGTTTGTATTCAAATATGCCTTTTTAGGGTTCCGTTGCCGATGGCAAAAAACGGAACCCTTATAGATTCGTCATGTCTGTCTGTGTGTCCGTCCGTATGTCACAGCCGGCTATTGAAACTTGGTAAGTAGATGTATTCTGTGAATTGCATTAAGATTTTTACACAAAAATAGAAAAAAAAAACAATAAATTTTGGGGTTCCGCATACTCAGAACTGAAACTCAATTTTTTTTTTTCATCAAACCCATACGTGTGGGATATTTATGGATAGGTCTTTAAAAATGGTATTGAGGTTTCTAATACTTATATTTTTTTTCTAAACTGAATAGTTTGCGCGAGAGACACTTCCAAAGCGGTAAAATGTGTGTCCCCCCCGTAACTTCTAAAGTAAGAAAGATAAAACTAAAAAAAATATATGAAATACAATACTATGTAAACTTCCACCGAAAATTGGTTTGAACGAGATCTAGTAAGTAGTTTTTTTTTAATACGTCATAAATCGTAAACCGCAATTTAACTTTCATTCAACCAACTCAAATATAAAACTTAAAAAAAAAAACAATTAATTTCATAAACATAAACCTTATGTATAAACCGTGAATATCTACAGGTTTGTACGGAACCCTCGGTGCGCGAGTCCGACTCGCCCTTGGCCGGTTTTTTTTTGTTTTTGCTGAAAGAACGGCGCTTGAAATCGACACGCTTGATGGAAAGCGGTGGATAAGGTCTATGATGGAGCGAGTGTGCCCAGAAGATACCTGTTCCCTGTTGTCGTTTTTTGGGTATCCTTTAGACCATGTTCGTATTGAAGTAAATATATCGCCGCGGGATTTTATCGTGCACAGGATTTTATTCTCGTTATTGAACCAAGCATTTAAAATCCAACAGTGCAGTGTGTTGGGGTAGGCAGCGAGGTGTCGGTGTTTTTGAGGAGAAACAAATGTTTATGTTGAACACTATTTATTGATTCCACTCAAAACTGTTCTTAATGTTAAAATTACAGTGTATCGAAAAAACACACGGTTGTGACTTCAATTTTCGGCACCAAGCAGTGAATTGAAGATCTAGAGGACGAAAAACTCCCACCGCGTATTGTGTGCATCGTTGTTTATGAAAATGACGTTACTGAACCGTTGATAAACCTCTCGATGGAAAAACGTCATGTCTTAGAACCGAAAATTCAAAGATATGTGAAATCTACCAACTACTGTGTACTATGCACTGGGCCCGCGTTGTGGATTATGGCCTACTCCCTCTCACCAAGTGGACGCCTGTGTCTCAGCGGTGGGAATATGACAGGCTGCTTTTGACCAAACGAACTCTCTTTGACCAAACCTTCTATCGCAGTGAAGGTTAAGATATATGATTTGACTGGTTTTAAAATTTTACAGTGATACCAGACTTCCTGGCGAAGAAGATCTCCAGGCACGTGTGTATGACAGGTGGACAGATTGAAGAACAGCAGTTCAGCCAGCTGGTAGATGTGGTACATCACCACCAGGACGTGTCCATACTATTCGCTGACATTAAGGGATTTACTGGTGAGCCAAACTTGTAGCGGAGTATAATGTATGAGGAACAGGGTGGCAAGTGCCTGATACTTCATTGAAAAGGCAGGATCCTCCGACCAAACAGGCATTGTTTCTGTTGGGCTATTACCCGAGGATTTAAGTCGGGATGTTATGTTTGGGCTAATCGTAAGGAAAACTGTTTGCATGATGCAGAATTTGCTGTGACGTTAGTGTGACGCGTCATTTTACAAGCGGCGTTGCAGGTGTAGACGACAAACTTATATGTGTAACGCTATAGTACGCCCAGACATTGTTACTCGGGGTGGAGACCTGGTGTCCTGAAACACAGGTTTTGGCATAGCTTAGGCACCAGTCTCCCACAATATTGTAATGTGTATTAATAGCTTAAGACTAAATAATATGGACCTGTAAACTTTTTAATATTGTGGTGAGAAAATAAATAAATTTATTGAATTGATTGATTGATCAGAAGATAACTTAACTTTTTCATTTTGAAAAAGATATGTGCCATGTGGGTCAGGATTATCATTGAAAAGTGCCTTTTCGATCCTTGACCGTACATTTATAGGTACGAATTAAGATATTTTTAACACAATTATGTGGTGGTTTAGTGCATGCTTTCAGTGTCCAAGTTTGCACTGCAAATATTGTAGTATAGTGTTTAAGGAGCAACTATATTTTAGTAACTGCCTCGTTGGTCTAGTGGTAGCAAGCGCTACTGCTGAGCATGAGGTCCTGGGTTCGATTCCCAAGTCGGGCAAAGTGTTTTTGAGTTTTTCCAACTGGAATTTCTCAGTAGCAGCCCGGAGTCTGGATTAGTGCCCGGTTTATGGCAATAGGCTCGCCCCCTTTTACATGGCTGTTCCGGCCCGTTTAAATTGGTTACTCTATGCGCCTAACGGAACGCGCCCGAACGGAGTGACATCTGACTTGTCAGTTTGACTTTGACACTTCTCTTGAGTTTTTGAGCTGGGGAAAAAACGTGCGTCGCCGCTTGTATTTCGCGACCCTTTTGTTAAATTAATCCCTTAGAACCGGTCGTTTTGTGGACAATAAGTCATGACCCAATTGTTTTGTGTTTAATAACCCCATTTGACGTAATAATACGGGTTGAGTTTGGATATATCTTTGTTGAAACTTTGAGGTTAAGTGTTGAAGACCGCATGTCCTGGTGGCAGGGCGTATTGCAGCGGATTGTAACCTGGAGATACTCATAACGTCACAACACAATACAATACACACTCACTTACATACATAAATCCAGGTAGGCCCCAGAAGCAGGTGTTCTTCAACCAGGTGAGTCCTTTGTTTGTTGTATTGTAATTGTACTTATTTGAATTATATCATTGTTCGGCTCCGCGCACGGCGGACAGTTTCGCTCGCCACTCTTGTCTCCAGAGCCCCACCATTATAACTTCCACTGCGCTATTGAAATTCTATGGTGAGGCCTGGCCTGGCAGCGAACAATGGCACTTAAACATAACAGGCGAAATGTGGGTGTACTATAGGTACACCTCTGCCTAACCCTTCGGGGAAATAAGGCGTGATGTTATGTATGTTATGTATACTTTAGTATTAACTCAACCTTCCTAGTTTCTCAGATTCATAAATTGGTTAGCATAGATTTTTATGTGGTTCTAATTAAAGTAAATGTTTCTTTTTATCTTTCAGAATTATCGAGCAAATACAGTGCACAAGACTTGGTAATTTTTTTGAATGCCTTGTTCGCTGGCTTCGACGAGTTGGCTTCGGTAAGATTTTCATAATCGAATAATGCTTAATTACTCATTTTTGAGGCTCTGCAGCCCTGACCCCTTGTCAGTCAGTGAGCTGACAGACAATCGTTAAAAACCGCGATTTCAGGAAATATTCCCCTTCAAGAGATCTTTGCATTGATTGACAATTTTGTTAAGGCTATTGCGGGTTGCGACGGGCTTAACGTTCTGTCCGGCCAAGCGACTCTTAAAATCATTGTCTTTGAAACGATATTTAGGAGGTCAATTAAATGAAAATTTACAGTCTTAACAGATGTTTGCAATACAATACAATTATTGAAAGTAAAATAAATAACAAAATATCAGAATTAAATGATAAATGATTTTATTTCTGTAAGTAGGTTTTATAGGTATAGTAAAAATAAGGCGTTGCCAGCTCGCGTCACCGCTCGCATCCCATCGACGCCACCGCCACCGAGTCGGCGTTCGGCTCGCCTCAGCGCCCGCGCCGTTACCGCTCGCCCGAACAGTCCCAATCCCGCAAGAGTCACCAAACCGCGAACAAGCGCGCGCGTTGCGCACGCCGAACTCTGTCGACCGACAGTTATAATAATAATATCAGTTTGTGTCCGTGTTTCCTAGATGATTATACAAGATTATCCGCTAAAACCGTAGTTTTCTTGCACACACCAAGCCTACTAAAGTTTGTACAAACACTTTTACACGTCAATTAAATATTTTTTAAATTAGATGAGGTTGGTGTTTTCAATAATAATTAATTCACACAATTACTTTATTTCATGGATTACATATTTAAATTAATAAAGGAAAAAAATACAACCTAAACTAACTAAAACTATTTACAAATGTGCTCTTAGCCTATTTAAGGATATTTCTAAACGGCTGGTGGACACTTCCCGTGACCCAAGAGCTGGTTTTTACCTTGGCCAGAGGCTAAACATTGCCATACAACGTGGTAATGCCGCCAGTCTCTTGGGTACATTACCAGTCGACAGCGATGCGGATGACTTTTCGACGCTATTTTTTTAATTTATAATAAATTAATTGCTCATATTTCTAGCTGTACTAAAAATAAAACAAATCAGTCTTCATAATAATAAATATTTGTCATATCTTATTTTTTCTCAACGCTTCAGAGCAGAATCTCCTCTATAAATAAAATCCAGGATTATTCACAAAACTTGGCATCCATTTAAATCCCAATTATTTTGGTAGTGAAGTTGAGTACCACGCATATTGTCAATATTCAGCTTATCTCATTTTCACATTTACGCTTTTGGTGGGACACATATGTACAGTCAAGTCGCAAAAACCATGCGAAGCCTGTTTCGCATGGTTTTCCATAATACGGTTTTGAATATTTATGTAAGCATTTAAATAAGTGTTCAATTATCCAGGAAAACAATTGCGTCCGCATCAAGTTGCTGGGTGACTGCTACTACTGCGTGAGTGGACTGCCGGAGCGGCGTGAGGATCACGCTCAGTGCTGCGTCAATATGGGGCTGCACATGATACGAACCATCCGCGAGGTGCGGAAGGCCATGAGAGCCTCATCACTGCCTAAAATTGATGTGAGTATATTGTTTATTTTTTAAGAATTTACTGTTACTTACTGTTAATGTGTGTGTGTTAATTTACTGTCTAGCGTCACCGAGCGGAGGCCTGTGTCCCAGCAGTGGGAACATTATAGGTTGCTGATGATGATGATGAAGTGTAGCGTCGTCGCTTAATTTTTTTTTTTGGAAAAAAAATCATGGACACTATCAGAAAGAACACCGTTTGGGCTATAAAAATATGTCTGTTTCAAATTTTTCAGACACGAATCTAATTAGTTATGAACTGCTAAAAAGCGGTGTACTAGCAGTGCCGTTCTCGTCCAAAACGGATTAAAACAGAACGAGTAAACCCGATCATGCTTGAAAGTTTAAAGTTAAAAGAGTATGGGTTCAAGTTGTAAGGTTCCCTCTTCATAATTATAATCTTTGTCGTTATAGACACCTTATAAACCATTTTTTTATTATAATAAAGGCAGTTTATTCTCAGCAGTCATTGCTTTCATATAGGGTCGGTTCACATCTGACGGAAGATGTGTCGGCGTATCGTGGGTCGCGTCTACTCGGCCAAATAATGTGTTTTCATATCTGACGGAAGATGCGTCGGGCGTAATTTTGCATTTCCGTGATAAACCGTTATGTATCAAACATTTTAAATGCAAGAAAACTTCGAACGGTCAGTACACAAGCGATCTCCGCTGATGTTACGCCTAGTCTGAATGCATCAGGCAATATACGCGTGGCGTGACGTTGCCGCTCTTTACGTCGGCCGACACTGCGTTGACGGAAACGGAACAGACGCTGTACGCTCGACGCACTAACGCATCATCGGTTACGTGTGAAAGGCTGAATGTTTTCTCATATAATTGTCTGTTCTGGCGTTACGCGACCGATGATACGCGACGCATCTTCCGTCAGATGTGAACCGAACCTTAGTCTCTATATGGCGACCCTACGAAAAAAAATCTGCGCTCTGAATATCGCGTATTTGTCACCACCTGGCCAGCGCTGCCCAACTTATTGCAAATAGTTATTTCCAACTTACGTTTGATCTGTGTTCAGGTGGATCTGGACATGCGCATCGGTATCCACAGCGGTAAAGTGCTGTGCGGGGTGCTGGGTCTCTTGAAGTGGCAGTTCGACTTGTGGTCTCGTGACGTCACTCTTGCCAACCACATGGAGAGTGGTGGCTTACCTGGGTAAGATTGTATTATAATTTAAAGTGCCCGACATTCGACAATTTTCTTTCATTATTGACATGTTTTATTTTTAAATTCTTTGTAGACTAGATTAAAACGTGAACCAGTTTTGTATTTTTTAGGGTTCCATACCCAAAGGGTAAAACGGGACCCTATTCCTAAAACTCCGCTGTCCGTCCGTCCGTCTGTCACCACGCAGTATCTCATTAACTATGATAGTTAGACAGTTGAAATTTTCGTAGATGATGTATTTCTGTTGCCACAAATAATAAAAAACAGAATAAAATAAATATTTAAGGGGGATCCCATACAACAATCGTGATCTTTTTACCGTTTTTATAGATAATGCTACGGAACCCTTCGTGCGCGAGACCTACTCGCACTTGGCCGGTTTTTTGTAATGTTATGAATGACGATCTTGCGCTAGTGTCTGGTCAACAAGATATATATTGTATTAGCAAAAAGTATACAGCTATTTAGAATTTCATATCATGTTAGCTACTAGTTTACATTTATTGTTTTCTTGTTTCTATTGTTTACTTGACTACCTTTAGTTTTCACCCTTCTTTCACAAGTCCAAAGTAAAACACAACAACCTCTCACATTTGTCAGTAATGTGGATTCAAAGCTCATCAGGCATACAACATATTTTCCAGTCGAGTCCACATTTCATCTGCTACACTGAATTGCCTCAACGGAGCATTTGAGGTAGAACCCGGAGACGGCGGGTCGCGGGACCCGTACCTTCGAGAACACCACCCTAACACGTACTTTATTAAGTGTCCCGAAGAAACCGAACAGACCGATCAGCTACTGGATAGAGAAACGTCACACAGTAACAGGTAAACCAAACTTGCATTATGACGACATAATTTGCGTATATGGGTTCGTGTGTGCCGGACGTAAAGAATTGCACCATCCCATTTCTGCCCGAGGATGTCGTAAACGGCGACTAAGAGACTAGAGAATGGGCAGCAGCGTTCTCTATGCATTTTACCACCATACTGCAATCGCCAACCCGCCTGTCCAGGAGTGGTTTATCGTCTGAAATGATGATGATTTTGTGTATACTTTTTGATTTTATCAAAATTGTGAGACAATTTTTAAATTGCTTGCTTTTTTTTAAATTTAAAAATTGCTTTTTATTTTGCGTCGGGACGCAAACACACACACACATACACAGCCATTTGTGTCTCTGAGAACATAAGAGGAAGTTTGAAAATGGCACCGGTAACTGAATAGTTTTGTGAAAATCAGTTGAGATGATATGGGCCTGTGATACGGAGGAATGAAGAAAATGACGTGCGGAAACTTTTGAGTATGAGTTTCGATGGCTATAAGAGTAGGAGCAGACCAAACAAACAATGGATGGACTGTGTGACAGAGGATATGGCTAGAAAGAGGAGGACTGCCAAGATGACGACTAATAGCGACGTATGGAAGAAAAAAAAATGTGTTTCGTGCTGCATAATTAGCCTATAATGTCCCACTCCCTCTCTGTTAGAGGGAGTGGGCCGTAATCAACTACACCGGCCCAGTGCGGGTTGGTATATGTCACATGATTTCAAATTTTTTGGTCTAGAACATGGCAGTTTCCTGTCAAAGTTTTGCTTCACTGTTTTGAGAGCGGCGGGGTGATATAATCATTTATACAAAGTAAAATTCCAGCTTGCGCTGACCTCAAATAAATTGGGATATGGACAAGATAATGATGAAATTATAAAAGCGCAATAAATAGACTTTTTGTAATTGACTAAAGGTAGTATTTATCTCATAACTGTTATACTGACCAACAGCGTGGCGTCTGCGTCGCAGCTGACCTGGGAGATCAACTCTCGCCGGCAAAGCAGCGTCGGCGAGGACTGGACCCCGAAGATGCCCTTTGCAGATGTACTGTTTATCATTTTATTTACACCGATATACATAGCTATGACACGAATGTTCAAAACTAGGCTTACACCGTTTCCAGTCCGAAAACAATATAAAACAAGTGCAGTTAAACTCGCGTTGTGAGGGTTCCGTACGATGGATATCTTTTGGTAACTATCGCCAGGAAGGCAGTATCAGTATTTAGTGGGTATAGGGCTCTCCTCTGGTGAGAATGGCGAGGAGCTCGCCGAAGAAACATCGTCAGTTTTTATACTATTTACATAAGTACTGCGGATGCTTACTATACTACAAGTAGCAGCTTTCCCATTGATCGTTTATTCTTTTTAACGATAACAGGTCTTTGAGCGGTCATACCTTGTCATGTGGATAGCCGCATGCGGACAGACCGACACCATTCCGACCAGAGGAGAGCGTGGCTTTCGTACCGTGTTTTTATTTCAAGATCGAAATCGTAGTTGAACAACAAGTTTTCCCATACATTCCAACTGCAAATGAGAGTTTGTACGCAATATATTGAAAGATTTACTTTATTACTCATAGACTGCATATCAGCTTTATTGTCATCTATTTGATCAAAAAATATAGTCTATGTAGTTTAGGAGAGACGGGGATATATGGTACATTTGAGATTACCGTCTTCTGTGGAATCTTCGCATGCACTTAAAGTTGATAATCACTCAGCTTAAGACATTGTTATCAGCTCTTTTCAGCTATCCGAGAATATGAAATAAATGTCCAAATAACAATATAAATAATGAAAATTTTATTTATACGTAAGTATATAATTATAGGAAAAATTATATCATATTTGATATATATAATAAGTTTATATATGATATTATTTAGTTTGGTTTTATGCCAGGGCGAGGCACAATGGACGCCACTTTTGCACTCCGCCAATTGTGCGAGAAGTGGGAATCGGTTGTCATGGTATGGTCACGTGATACAGAATGGGGAAAATGTCGTAAGGAAAGTATTGAGTAAGAATGTTGATGGCTATAAGACTAGAGGGAGATCAAAGAAACGATGGATGGACTGTGTGAATTATAATATGGATAGAAAGGGGGTGACTACTGAGATGACGACTAATAGAGAAGTTTGGAAGAAAAAGACATGTTGCGTCGACCCCAAATAAATTACGGTAAGCGCAGGAGAAGAATTATATGTACCTACTTATTTAATGTGTTGCAGTGTTACGATGGCAAGAGGGCCAATTCAACGGAAGATTTGATCCACGACGTGCCACCGATGTTAGAAGTTGAGGTAAGGTATATTTATTTTTCAGTCGGGGATCGCGGAAGGCGCATTAGATCCCGTGGTCCCCGACGTATGTGTGGGACGGAACACTGGGTTGGTTTTATTCAGTAAGAGTCTGAGAGACGCTCACCTTAGGGCGGAGGACATCCATGTGAATATTCACCTCAGAGTAAAAAAACGATACATTTATTTTGGTTTCGTCTTAGGGAAGCTGACATACAGGACAATCACGCTGACGACGTTAGACATAAATTATGTTTTGCACCGTTACATTATAGGTATAACGGGCGTCTAGTTATTTCCTTCTGTTTAATCCTCTCTATTATTATCGATGCAAGACAGCATTTACATACTGTAAACTGACATTAGAGTACGATAATTTGTAGTATCTAGATATAAAACATAATTATTTAAATCAGCTGCAGTAAAAACATGAAATAACATTACGCCTGTATTTCCGAAGGGTTTAGATTCACTATTGGACCCGGTAGGTGGCGCTGCTATCAAGTTCTAGGAAACAGGACAACGTCTGTACGGTCAGCTAGTGTATACAACATTAGTTTTTGTTTATGCGAAACCCGAAACACGGGTCTAGTATTTTTATGTAAAGAATCTATGAAAAAAATTTCAAAACTGTATCATTAATAATCACAAAGTTATAAGCTTGTTACGGTACCTGATTATCCTCGCAAAAACATATGCAGCCTACCGAAGGGCACCACGCCAGCCGCGCGCGCGGCTCTCACTCTCACTCATTGATAATAATTTGCCACAGTGATTGTTTATGTATTAGTTAGTGATAAACATTTTCCATCACGCTTGCAGGCTTTGGACTGTCTTAATGGTCAAGTGTAGGTAGATATTATTATGTAATTTATTCGTAAATGCAGTAGTAAGTGGTAAAATGTAATCAATGCCATTTGTTGCACCTTATGTCAACAACTTAAAGTTAAAAATGGATGAAAATTGTTAAACATCGCATTACTGAACCACAGCAGGCTGTAAACAAATAATAAATTTGTACCCTTGACTATCTTTGCGTGTTTAAAAATGTTAATCATCACTATCTACAATAATTGGCGTAATCACTATTCACTCAAACAAACTGAAGCAACTGTTAAAAAAGGGCCCGTCTTTCTCATAAGCACTGACGCACTGCCACACCACCACAAACAGCGAGTGTACGGACGTTTGAGTACGAGAGAGACATGATAATTTTAAAATCTAAACAAAACACTTTAGCCAGGGCTCACGGCGGTCGCGCGCTCGCGATACGTATGCATCGATCGATGGCATTCGGGTGACTGAGGAGCGCCGCCGCCGCCCCGCAGCAGTGCGTACACGCCGCCTAGCCCGCGCTATGACCTGTCGTGAACTCGTGACCCGTGTGCAAACAGATGATTGCGGATACTAACTTTTAAGCGTAAATAAATTTTTTTGGGACAAAATATAACATGGTGTAAAAATTATTGGAATCGATTCAGTTACTGATTCTGAACAAACTATATTCAGGTTTCGCATATACTAAAAATAATGTTGTATAAGGTGTATCTATTCATACACGACATATTTTAAGAGGTACACCTGTAGGTGGTAAAGAAGCTATAGAAGCAAAAAGAAATTTTTTATCCAAGAGTTTTTGAATTTTCGTAATTATTATAATTTTAAAACTGCTTGAGACGTTTTGCATAAAACCTTTACTCCAAATTCTATGAATGGCCCGCCTGATGCTGCGAGGGCGGCGACCGGAGGGCACGAGCATGGCCGCGGTGTCTCGGGTCGTAAAAAATAAGGAGCCAGTATTTCTCATGTGCGTCAAATAATTTATAAATATAAAATTTTGAAAAAATACATTTAGTTTTTTTTTTTGTCGTTGCTGTAGTTTCTTTACCACCTACAGGTGTACCTCTTAAAATATTTCGTGTATGAATAGATACACCTTATACCGGATGACATTTTTTACCGTCTCGACCTTTATATGGTGTGTTGTGTAACTAGAATAGAAGCCATATACGCCATTATTTGCATGGTACCATTAGAGAAATTAAAGTTCGGAATATCCTCAAAATACATGGACATTAATACTTCCTACGGCGTTTGCGTAAAACGAATAATACCCAAAATAGGGAATAGTAAACGGCGTAGGTTGCGATCGCGCATAAATGAAAGTGTGAGCGAGACACTAGCATTGATTTCTCCTTACGTCTTTGTGGCTGCGCACTCAAATTTACCGCCTAATCCCTACACACTCACGCACACATTTGCGAGTGTACCTACATTACGTCAGTTTGCGATACCGAGAACTCACGGAGCAAATACAAAGAGGAGTCGGCCTAAACAACTGTGCACTGTGATTTTCAACTTGGTCCTGACGTCATCAAGTAGGCGTGGCCTTAGTCAGTGTATTGTTGGCGTTCGTCCTGTGCACAACTAAGTAAAAGTTCAGTATATTCGCGCTAGACAAAAATAAGAATGAAGTGTTGTGTTCTATCTTGTAAAAACTACTCGGATAGACGTTCTGATGCTATGAATGGTATCACATTTCATTTGTAAGTAATCTTAAACGTAATTTATAAACATTCTTCTAGAAAAATGTCATAACTTCGGTGTTTCCAAATATAATTCTACCCGACATTAGATGGCGACACTTTGTGACATGGGTACTAAAATTATTTAGGCACGTAAAGCTCAGTATTAATATATTTTAATAATTACATGTACTGAAATTTATTCAAAATTAATTCCCAAAAACCTTTCAATCGCCTAAATATTGTTTTTGTAGTTTTTATCGTGGTTTTTATATCATTATGTCAACAGGCCGCCATCTATCGTCAACCATGAACAAAAAATAAAACAGGGTCGTAATCGGATTCTAATTATTTTACCAAATGTGCCGCGACTGTCTCATAAATGGAAAGTGAAAAGTGATTTTTATTTCATACGAGTTTGTCATTGTGAGAAATCGACATTTTGAGAAATTGACATTATGCGGATTGGATATTCTAAGAAGTTGAAATTCTGAGAAGAGAACATTTTGCATCTGGTTGAAATTTTAAGACTTTGGCAGTATGCGATGGTACGGTCGTGTTAGGTCCAGTAGCAACATTATAATAAGCGTGTTCTCGAATAGGTGGGTCTCTCCACTGCTTTGCCGCTGGATATGTTTACATATTGCACTGTGAGCAGCGGACAGTGCTTCCCGGTCTAATGTTTTTAACCGCTATATTTCGTGTGTTCTTTTTGCTTTTTTTGTTTTATTGTTGATGTCAATGAGTTGTATATAAAATGAGTTTTTTTTTTATTTGTGTGTGAAATATAGATGTTTTGAAAAATAAATGTTTATGTTTAATGCTTGTCATTTAAAAATAAGAGACACACTGATTATCTTCTTTCGTCATGCATCAAAAATATTTTTATTCTAAAATTATTGTTTTTCGTAAAAAAAATACGTATTAAGATGAGTAAAACAAAGTACTCCCTGGTACGCAAATTCTGAGTACGACCCTGTTGCATCCTGCACGTAGTGACATCTAGTATGAGATAGATAAATAACTACAAAAGCAAAATTGACGGTACGAGCAACTAGTTTTGCTATTAACCGGTAGATGGAAAATAAAGAAGTGGGCGGGATCTAACACCCCGCACCCCGCACCCCGCAAAATGTCACGCGTTGTTTCTTAGGAAAATCTAATTACAACATCTCCTCTTTGTATTTGCTCCGTGCCGAGAACTACAAACCTGTTGATATTACATAGGTACTAAAAGCAATTTTTAACTTGATGTGTAATGATAATGAAAAATTACCCTATCATTAGGAAATTTTATGCAGTTTTTAAAGATTTAACAAAAGATTTAACTTACTTGTATCATAATGCCGTTATAAGCACTTTCAAGAATCTTCTAGCAACGCGCCTGAAACCTAATTACCTATTTTGTGTCCGATTGTAGTTGGATAGGTACATACACGTC
Organism: Aporophyla lueneburgensis; assembly: GCA_932294355.1. Taxonomy (NCBI): domain Eukaryota; kingdom Metazoa; phylum Arthropoda; class Insecta; order Lepidoptera; family Noctuidae; genus Aporophyla; species Aporophyla lueneburgensis. The sequence continues at coordinate 28,692,559 of OW028737.1, read as the reverse complement.
ATAGGTATGTTTACTTTGTTTGTACAAATTAATAAAATAAAAAAATCTAACAAAGTTGTTTTACGTAAATCTGATTCTACAACTTAGGTACTAGGCGTATTTAAACGATCGTAATCAACTTATTTACAAATAATTACATTGATTAATATTTACAAAATTACACTAAGTTATTATTTACAATAGTACCTTTTCAATGATACCGCAGTAAGTGTTCGAAGTGTCCACTGTTTCTTTTCAAACACAAAATAGCACATTTGCAGATTGTTTGTTAGACTTCTAAGCGTGTCTCTGTCACTTTTTAGAGTGTTAAAAGTGTCTATTGTTCGCTGTTTTAACTGATCCACACTGCTAGCTTCTTCACACACTAGGTAAGCGTTTTAGTTCGGCTCACAAATTAAAGTCTAACGGCGTTAGGTCTGGTGACCGCGCCGGCCAGTTCACAGGTCCGCTACCGATCCACTCATCACCGAATTCACTGTTTAAATACACGCACTGATCGCTCGTAGTGAGCTGGACTCCCGACCCGACCCAAAGCTTGCACTCGTAAGAAGTGGTATTGATGCATGTCCACTGAATGGAGTAAGTAGCTTCCATAACCGGGATCCCGGCCCTTCGCAACGACTGCAGGTGTTCTTCCTCAGCGTACATTTGCCGCGCACCGTCTAAGTTATCACCAGACAGGATATAAAATCGTACCATTGCTAGGTACTCAACATTAGAATATTCGTACATGTTTACGTTAAAAATCATTGACCGATGCACACGCGGAAACGAACGCAACGCGACGTCACGCCGTGACTCATCGCAGGTGACTGAGGAAGCGCGGGACTCGGACTGCCGGGAATGCCTGTGCGGCTCGTGCGCCTGCGAAAGATCAAAGAGGCCGCCTATCGGCCGGCTTCAAAGGGTAAGACCGGGCTACGAAATCATTGATAAATTCCGCGCATTGAGTAGGGTGCGTATGATTTCAGTTTCGATAGATTTTTATCGATTTTTATTATTTTTTTCAAAATTTTCTTTTTTTTTGTTCTAGTATGAAAAGGTTACTTTAAATGTGTGGTATTTATTGCTAGATCAATTTCATTACATGTTACTGAAAAATAAAAATAATACAAATCCCTATGCCATAGGCTTCTACATCGTTCACCTGTTACACCCAATTTTTTTCAAGACGGTATAAAAAGTCATACGGTACATAAATATTAACAGTTAAGAAGAAAGGTAGTGCTCTTTTACTCGTCATTTGAACAAAGAAATAGTTCATTGTTGTTGTTGTTAATTGTTTAAAATAATTTTCACAGAAAACGACATAATAAAACACTTGATGGAAATAAAGTCAATTCGACAGGTGCTGTTTTGTTCTATGTACGGTTGGTCTCTGCGGTTCAATCGGCCCACAATCGAAGCCCTGTTCGGAAGAATTGATGAAGTGACCTTCAAGTCAAACATCATGTGCTGCCTGGTGCTATGGCTATTCGTTGTGACTGTGCAAACTATTGTTTACTACAAGTAAGTATAATATTACGAGCTTTTGCCCACAACTTCGTTTCCTCAATTTCCTGCCACTGTCTTGCTTCATTTTCGATTCTTTTACCTGTTTTGGTATGGTAATTTTATTTAAGGTGCATCGTCTTCACATATAATTATATAAATACTAGGTTTTGCCCGCGGCTTCGCTCGCGTTAAAGAGTCTCACACAAACCATCCCCTATTTTTTTTTTTGCTCCGTACTAACTTCCCCCCACCATTTTAAGCATTGGAAGTGGGGGTTAGAAAGAGACAAAAAGTAGCCTATGTCACTCTCCATCCCTTCAACTATCTCCACTTAAAAATTACGTCATTTCGTCGCTCCGTTTTGCCGTGAAAGACGGACAAACAGACACACACACTTCCCCATTTATAATATTAGTATGGATTGTATACAAATATTGAAAAATATTTTTCATCCCACCATCTCGGAAAGAGTATTTTTAATCTTCAATATCTGAGTGGAAAAGCCGTTTTTATTCTCTAGAGGATAAAGTAAATTGAATTTAGAACATCGTGTGCACTAAGTTTGTGAATTAAAAACATCATTAAATCTATTTACTTCTATCTCCATGGTGCCGAATTTATCAACCGACGAAAAAAAACGGAGGAGGTTATCAATTCAACGCGTATATATATTTTTTTTTTTATGTATGACCACGCATAACTTTTTACATAGTGATCCGATTGTGACAATTCTTCTTCTATTGGAAAGGGTATACTTCCAAGGTGGTCCCATATAAATTTGGAAAACAAAATCGAACCCTAAGGGTCGGAAAACAGGGGATGATTGATTGTTCACTCACTGATTGTAATGTATAAACACGCATAACTTTATACAGAGTAGTCCGATTTTGATAATTCTTTTTGTGTTGGATAGGGTATACTTTGCCAAGTATTATTAGTACATTAAAGCCACAAAAAATATAAAATAAAAACTTTTTAACAAAAAATTAAACCGCCGAAAAACTGAAAAGCATAAAATAATACTTAAACCTTAAAATTTTGAGTCGGCGCTGAAAAATCAATGAACAAGGATCACTCAAAGCGCCGACTCATAATTTTAAGGTTTAAGTATTATTTTATGCTTTTCAGTTTTTCGGCGGTTTAATTTTTTGTTAAAAAGTTTTTCATTCAACCTTTTTCTAATTTGTAAAACTTAGACTCGGAACCTTCTTGATATACTTTTTTTTTAATTTGCTTTGCGCGCGCCATCTTACTTTTCACGTCACCAACATTACAGTACCTAACAAAAATATTACACTCGACTTTTGGTAACTGTAGCAACGTTACTTTCAATTTTTCTTAATTATACCTAAGTATCATTTGAAATAATTTAAAGATTATTCTGTAATACTTACCTATCATAATGTAGTACATAATAAATGTTAATACCTAAACTGAAATAAAAGTATCTTGTGATTGAAATGCTTTTTTTTGCATATTTAGTCATTTCCTCGCTGAGGTGGGATGAAAAGTTACGTGTTGCACTCGAGTGCAAAGATTTTTCACCTCGTGCTCTTTTGATTCCCTCGCTAACGCTCAGGATTCTAATTTTGAATAACTCGCTGCGCTCGTGATTCAATTTTAGAATCCTTCGCTTGCTCGGTCATCAAAATTGAACACGCGGTTAAAAAGCAACTTTGCACTCTTGTATAACAAATAACTATTAAAAGAGTAAAGGTGGAGTTTCTTTCCCATTTTTCTCCATAGGTACGAATCTACCTTTTGGAAGGGGCGACTAGAATCAATTATTTTTCATGTAACTGTTGACGTTTCAAAGTGACTTTTTTGGGTCTATTTGAAATAATTGCTTTGACTTATCAGTTTAACTAATTTAATAAATAAATAATGTTTATTTATTAAAAAAATACACTGAACTTTTACTATTAAGTCAGTGTATGTTATAATGACTAAAGCATATTGTAATTAGGGTGTTACGTGGTGTGCGTTCATTTTGGGACATGTTTTGTACAGTAGGATAACCTGCCTGCCTTGGTCTCTTTCACCCACAGGCAGTGTCTCTTTCAAAAACTCGACTGCATTGTAAAATGGAAATACTTTGCAGTTAACCTTCATCTCAGCACACTGCAATTTAAAAAGTGAATAAATGAAAATAAAACAACATATTTAAATTAATTAAAAAACAAAATTATAACCTAAATTAACTAAAACTATTTACAAATTAAAATATAGCATCGAAAATTTCATCCGCATCGCTGTCGACTGGTAATGTACTGAAGAGACTGGCGGCATTACCACGTTGTATGGCAATGCCTCTGGCCAAGGTAAAAACCAGCCCTTTGGTCACGGGAAGTGTCCACCAGCCGTTTCGAAATTTGCTTAAATAGGCCAAGAGCACTCGGACCCCACGGCCCGAGGGTTTCAACCCCAAACGTCTCAAAAATATAATGACCAATAAGGTTACTTACGCCGCTTGAGGTTTTCCGCAGCCACAGCAGCGGCACCAGTACAGCACGCCTTCCCAGGAAGATGATGGCGCAAGAGTATCGAATAAAAAAATAAAACTAGTTTAATTCAAGTTACAGGACTCATATACTATTTACAGCAGCATTGCCGGATATATGGGCAATCCAGTCTGTTGGCGATCTTCTATATCTTTGTTATTTGCATTACCTACATCTACAAAATAACCAGTTTTACATAATTATCCTGATACATTCTTAATATAAAAATTAAACTAAGCTTCACGTGTTTTTAATTATCCTTGTTCTTTTACAGTTGCGAGAACCTCATAATACTTCTGATAGTAATGACGGTTCCCCTGACCCTTTCCTTCGTGCTAGTGATGTTGGAGGAGTTCCCCGGCTCGAGCATGTTCTTGTACAGGCTTTCCGTACGTTTCAACAACATGCATCTGCTCAAAATCGTGCATATTTGCTGGTTCATCACTATCATGACACTTACAAGGTATGTTTCATCTTTCTTTGCGATCATAGTTCCTTTTTGTTCTCAAGAAAGGACTCTAAGGTCTATTTCTGCTTGAGCAGTGCAAGTAACTTCATCCTTCATATGAGCATGAAAGAAATGGTGAAAATATTGACCAGTCATCAAGAAGGGCGGTCCCTAATTATGTTGACCCTACATTTAAATAATATCACTAATGAGTTATTTTTTAAGTTCCTATTCCTTTTTTGTTGCAGCACAGTAAAACTTTACGTCTGCCCAATTACAACTCGCTCTGATATGCTAAATGGTACCATTCCTTTCATAACATGTAATCTGACGGAAACTGCGACAGACTGTAGAAGTGGATCAGGTTCGTAAATACACAATTATCATTAATTCAGAAAAAAGACGTCCACTGCTGGCCTATGCTTAAATACAGTTTAATGTTTAAAACGCTCCTCAAGTAAGACGTCTGAATTGAGGAAACACCGTAAATCAAAAAAAACTGGACTAAGAATATATTTTTTGGTACAAGCAAAACCTTAAAAAATGGGTTTTCTACGGCTGCTACTAAATATTAGTAGTAAGTATCCACTTTTGAAAATGCGATATGGCTCTACAATCCATCCGGACACTTTAAATATGGCAATATCTTTTTCAACAGCTGAGTGTCATCGCCCAGAATACGCGGTGTTCACGTGGGTGCTATGCCTGGTCGCACTCACCTCGGTGCTCAAATTGTACTTCCTCATCAAGACGCTGTTGGCGACCATCAGTGTCATGATATACTGCGTCTTGATTGTGCACTACTATGAACATTACGAAACCAGGAATGTGTGAGTATTTATTAGAAATAGTAACTGTGCCTCATGGTTTCGAGCGCGTAGAGATTGCTACAGGAAACACATATTTTTATCTTACATTATTGTTAAAGAATTTCTCATTTTCCAGGCTACTGCCCGCACAAATGCTGGTCCTCATGATAGGTTTTCTTATAGTGGTGATCATTCACGCGCGGCTGGTAGAAGTAATATCTCGACTGGACTTCCTTTGGAAACTGCAAGCGAAAACCGACCTTGATGAGATGGAGTACACTCAGCGCCTTAACAGACATTTGCTCAAACATATACTGCCAGACCACACAGTCAATTATTTCTTGAGCAAAGATTGGCACCCTAATGTAAGTTTGACTTGGTGTATTTTACGTTCCAAGATGCTTCGTTTTATGTCTTTTCAGTGAGCAATCAGCTACGCTATAATATTTTCTAACTAACTTGATGGCCACCACGGATGATTGACTTAATATTTACCGCACTTGCACTGATAATTTCTGAACCAAACAAGCCAGTTTACTTTACAATGACTCTAATGACCAGCACGCGTAGCATGACCACTACGAAGACGAAGTGTCGTTTTAGTCTTTGTTTTTGACATCGCACCGTAAAACTCATTCGTCAGTTCTGCTAGTTATAGCTATAGCTTGGGTTGTTGTCAGAGATAAAATTGCTGTGGAAGGATTGTGCAAACGGTAATTTTGTTTTTCGTTTCGTTGGTGGCCATGACACGCGTGTTTAACTTACGTACCAGTTTAATCTTAAACTTTTATTTCAGAACCTGTATTCGCAAGTTCATGAAGAAGTGGGTGTGATGTTCGCATGTATAGCTAACTTCGATGAATTCTACTCGGATCAGAATGCAGTCAAGTGTATGCGTGTGCTCAACGAAATCATATGTAATGTATTATTGTGATGGTAGTGTGCTACAAGGATTTTTTGACACCTGAATTATTTGTATTAAACAAGGGACGTTGTAGGTATACATTTTGTAAAATTGTATTAAAACAACAACATAGCGGTAAGTATTTGTTCTAATTTTAGCAACGCGCCAAAAATTCCTTGTAGCGGTGTATCTGTCGCTGATAGATTGCTTAGTTAGCTGTTTTATATAACCGCTAGCTGTTTTATGCAAAAGCTATTTTATGCAAAACAGCTGAACGACGTTTGGCAACCTAACGTAGCTGTTTTGTAACACAACATACCGTTTTGTAAAACAGCTGAATTGACAATTTAACAACGACATGGTGTCACTGAAGAACTTTGAATCTTTTAACATCATTACTGTTACCCATAACTTGTCTTTATTATGATCAACTTTTATTGAGATAATTATGTATGTTGCAGTTTCCTTTGACAAGATACTGTTGCAGCCCCGATTCAAGTGTATTGAGAAGATCAAGACGATCGTCGCCACATACATGGCTGCTTCGGGGCTAAAGTCTAACACGGTGACACTAGCTTTGATTACAATAATAAAAATAGTTTTATGAGTTAAAAGCTTCGATTTACAATATTATAGACTTTATTTCTATTCAATGCTCTCTTAGGGCGAGATCTATAAACGTTCCTTAGCACGTACTCTGGCTAAGCGTTATTTGTGTCACTGTCACACAACTGTCCATGTACATGAGCAAGACAGAGACGGGAACATGTCTTAGCCAAAGGTCTCCTCAAGAAAAGTTTATAGATCTCAATCTTGTAACCAGAACCAGCGGAACAGATATTTTGAAAAAGTTCCTCTTAGTTCCCAGTTAACGGGGATTCAGCGTACTCGTATGATTCAGGAGTCCATACATCCACAGTTCCATACATTTTGGCCGCGTAGATGAAGTAGATTTGTTTTTTTTTTGGATGGGAAATCAATTAATGACTGGGAGGCAAGGGCGAGTCAGACTTATACCGGTTAAAACCCACCCGTGTTCCTTCAGATACCCATATGCCAGGGCTACGGTATCTCGTTTGAACAACCTCGCGACCCTGGCAGGTCTCGCGACTCAGACAGGACGCTACGGGATTTACAATCATGTGCTGAATTCATTGTTAATGTTTGCATGTTATTGTCCCTGGCACTTTGTGTGTACACTACAACCAAGAAAGTTAAAATCTCGGTTACAAACTAGTTTTGAGAATAAATTAGTCTAGTTAATTTAAGTCTATTCAAGTATAGCAAGACAAAAGAGTTCTGACTTCATTAGTTTTGGTCACCGTCGACGAACTTAAAGATTGGTTGCTGTAGGTACTATATTATAGTTAATTTTATAAATATTATTTTCCTACATAATAACTACTATTATTTTGTTGTGTAGTCGGGTGAACAAGCCTACCACCACTTGTGCTCACTGGTAGACTTGGCCATTGCTCTGAGGGACGAGGTCAAAACTATCAAAAACTACCAATTTCGGTTGAGAATAGGTAAGAAATTTTTGACAATTTTCGAAGGATATTAGGATAAAAGATAAGCCGCGTCGCAAAAATTAGAGCTATCGTTGCCACAACGTTTTTTCAAAACATTTTACACAACAATTGCACAAATGTTTACCAACACCGCCCCACTGTCAACGTCACTTGAGCGCCCTTGTAGCTGTCAGTGAAAAGTTTGGGTCGTCCAATTGTAGTTATTTTGAAGAAAATCTTGCCCAACAAGAAATATATTTGCCTGGTATCATTGATTTAATAAAATTATTGAATGTTCTTAAAATACATGAAAAAGAATACATCGCCATCAACAGCGCTCGCGTAAAACGAATAATAACCGAAATAAGAAATATGTATTAAACGGCGTAGTCTGCAATTGCTGATGCGTAGTAGATTGAGCGAATTGCTTAAACGATACGGAAAGAATAGACTGGCTTACGCTAAATCGACATGCTGCTTGTCAGCTGGCCTCCTCGGGTGTCACTGGAAATATTCTAGGATGGCTTCATCGACGCATATGGTCAAGGGTGGCCGGCCTCTGCCTCTAGCATGACCCCAGACCCTGGGACTGGCCATGGTCAAGTGCCCCTAAGCGTATACTCCAACTCCTACACTCCGCCCCTAAGACGATCCACTGACCCAAGTAACCGCTACAAGTGCGGAGTATTTTTGCCACAGCATAAGCTGTTCTCATATAGTTGGTTTCACGAGTTTTGAGTATTTTCATTGTGTGTTTCAGGAATCAGCTGCGGTCCTCTGGTGGGTGGCGTAATCGGTGCTTGCAAGCCGGTGTACGACATCTGGGGCAACACTGTCAACGAGGCATCTCGCATGGAGAGCACTGGAGTCATTGATCAGATCCAGATAACTAAATACACCAAGGAGGTATTAGCTATTTGCATTTCAACATCATTATTCTTTTGGAAATTGAAGTAGAAAGCCTCCGTTTGGACAAAAAGGGGGTTTCAGAAGACTAAAAATAAAACGTTCTGGTTTTATTTTTAGTCTTCTGTTCCCTTAAATGAATAAAATATTTTAATTCAACACGACCTAAATTAATACATAAAAGCGCTCATTTAGATTTACAACTCCAAATTAAAACCGCACCGCTCGATTGAAGCGTTGCAAATCAAACAGCGCGGTTTTAATTAGGCATTCATTTAGGTGTCGTTTAGTGTTAGTGGTACGGGAATTTGTCCCTTAGTAGCCAACTGCATGGCCAAAATGTTTATACAGGAAAAATTTTAACCAGTCCGGCATTTTTTTGGTCGTTTAGTATCAGTAATAGAACACATTTCAACTATTTTTTCAATACTTTTTTAACAAAATTTATCCGAACTTAAATTAGTAAACTGTGGACACCCTACATATTTCGTAATATGATATCGACAATAGGAATAGGTCAGTAACCGCGCACCGGCGTAGGTACTTCGAACTTCTTAGAATTTTGACCGATCGACCGGCTGGTAGGTAGTTATAGCTACGCTCGGTCGTTCACCTTCGCCACCGCACCTGCACCGCGTCAAAATAAACATCTTTCGTTAACGATAACTTAATTTTTTTTAACAAGATATATCAAAATAAAAATTGCATGGTTATTATAACTCGTTTAAGTTTAATTTGTTAAAATTTGCGCACTGGTTAAAAACTTATCCTGTATGTCGTTAGCTTCCCTGCATCCTCCATCTTATGAAAAACAGGGTTTATTAATAAGACTTAAACCAGTGTTTGCTGGTCAAACGAGACCCACCGACCTGAATAATTGCCATATAAGAGCTCGTTGTTGGCTTTTCAACTTTCAGATGCCGTCCCGAGCGCACCAGTTATATTTCGATGCTTGTAGTTATTGTAGTTGGCACGAATATGACATGGTTTCCGTCATAAGAGTTTAGTAAGACGGGAAGAATTACCCCATTGGCGAATGCAGATTACTAAGTCGCCACCCTCTATGGCTCTCCGTAAAGTCCAAGTAGCAGCATCTTTCATAGTGTCATTCTCTTTGGTGATTCGCTATTTCGGTTGTCCAGTCACTATATTGAGGCTCTCTGGGAGCTCCGGATCAGACAAATGGGCAACCTCTTAAATTAATATCCGATGTGTTTTCATGTCTATTTCTAAACAAAAAGTTTATTTATTCTTATATGGTTTAGCTACTGGACGGTTTCTACATTCTTAATAGTCGCGGCGAAGTAAATGTGAAAGGCAAGGGAATGATGGAGACATGGTGGGTGATAAAGAAGTCGAGGAAGGACGAAATTCCGTCAGGAGGAACTGCGGACGAAAGGCCGTCGACGGTGCCGCTGCGTTCGCTGGCAGCGCTTGTTTACTCTATAATGCAGTCACGAAAACGCATCTGCAAACACCCACTCGATGCTGCGACTATGCGTAAGTATACAACATACCTACATATTACAATAATATAGTAGTTAGGGGAAGGGGGGGCATGATGGGGACCTTAACGTTTGAAGGGAATTGAAACGCTCAATTTTGATAATTTTAAATGATTATATTTATTTAGAATAACTCTTACATTATTAATCTTTGGAAATCAGGAACTTACGACAGTTATGTAAGAAAAAGAAAAAAAAAATTTGTCACAGACATCCAACACCCGATTTTGACATAAGGTAGGGTAAGACGGGGTACCCTATGGGGCAAGATGGGGTATGGAGAGACATATTTAATTTTGATTACAATACTCGCAAATAAATACAGCCTCGTCATCGGTTCGTCATCTATCCCAGCACAGCTACAATGTGCCCAATTTCCACAGAGGGAACACGCGACCCATCCTTCATTTGATTCCATTTATCTTCCGTTGCAGTAAAAACAAGGGATATTATTTTCGTTTTCATCATATTCTGGTGAAGCGTGATTCTTTTTATTTTTCTTATTAATGGCAGTTTTTTTTGTCAATTCGGTTTTCTTGGTTTTTTTTTGTTCTTTTGCATCTTTTTTTCTCTTTTTGCTATCTTCTACCAGTCTCTTTTTTCGATTGATTCTTCTAATTCATTTTTGTACGGAGAAGAAGTTATGATAGCTGTTTTTCCTCGTTTCCTTGTCACGTGTGAAATTTTCCGGGTTGTAGGATAAGGCATCACTTGTTGAGGACTAACTACCCCATCTTGCCCTTTCATGATTTTTCGAATAAATAACTTAGCATAAAAAAAAAAACAAATCAAAATACTGAAACGAACGAATCCTTACCTGCTAGTATAATTATTGACGAACAAAAATATCTTTCAGTGAGTTCTTGATACTTTATATTGAGGTGAAAAAGACGTGCCATGTACAACGCGAAAATAACAAGAAATTTGATAAAAACAGAATTTTTGGCGCTAAGTTACAAACGCATAAACTTAAAAACCGGTGACAGTGCTGCCTGAGAAATAATACAACATCCGTCGTTACGAGCCAGGGCGGCTGCGATTGGTCGTTCGTACGACACGTGAGACACTCTGCCCCGTCTTACCCGCTACCCCGTCTTACCCCCCCTTCCCCTACTCTTGGCGTATTTTCATGTTTGTTTCTTATAAACATTTAATCCGAGAGTTTAAACGTGAAATACATAAAGTGTTACAAGAATCTTTTGAGACTTGAATGACAGGGTTTTCTTTCGTGCAATTATATTGAAAAAACAAAACGGTGGTGTTAGTTCCAATTATGGCTAAGCTCAAAAAGATTCTTCTACAATACTCAAACTTAACGGACGTTTTTACATTTGTTGTATTTGTTTATGTTTAGTAATATGAGGGTGTGTCTGTATTACAGCAAATCGGAAAAAACAGTACGGTGTGTGGCTCAAACCAAGGCGGCGATAACTTATGGCGTCCGCATCCTAGGCATGCGAAGTCATGAGTAGTTTAACATCTAATTTTATGCATAAGTATCAGTGTTATAAAAGTTCCCAGCTACCACACTACTCATAGAGAAAAAAAAAACCTCCAGCGACGTGGTTACGGCGCTGATTGTCTAGGGTGTGGTAGACGTATGTTAAAATTCTTATCGCCATTTGTCATTTGCCTTTTCCTTATGTAAAATAAAAGACTATTTCATATATACATATCTTGTTTTATTTCTACATAAATTCATAGTATTCCAATAGAATAACATAATGTAACATTTTTCAGCATAAATTTAAATAAAATTAAATATCATCCACAATAAATATAACATCGACTTACACGGGTATATTATGTATACATTACCGCTACAATTGATTGCTTTTCATCGCGTTACCCCAAATGCTATAGATATAATGCACTTTAAAAATAATAAATAAACAAAAGTCGTCCATCTTAAACATTACTGTTGTTATATACACATTAAAAAATAAATATGTACAAAATATTCACACCGAAAATTATAAGTACTCCATAATGCTAAACCTAATGCCAACTAAAACTATAAAGACTCGATGTATGCTTAGAACTATCTAAATTTTATAAAAGTATAAAATCAAAAGGCTAGGTATAAAATCTAGCCCAATCACTGACTACTAAATTCAAAACGCCCATACCTATTAATAACATTTTTTTTTTCAAGGACTCTATATAGGATGCTTATTAATTATCAAATCGTAATCGTCGTCGTCGTCGTCGTCATCGTCGTCGTCGTCGTCGTTATCGTATCGTAATAATAGTGAAAAACACGTACACTTAAAATAACACGCTGAAGTGTCATCAGAACTAAAGATACATGCAAAAGAAAACATGGCCTGACCCAGGTCATTATTTTTCTTGCACTTATATTTTTTTTGAGACCACTATATAGGATGCTTATGGTTTGTCACATCGTCTACTTATCACTGATCACTTTAACACGCTGAAATATCGTTGGAACATACGGATTCTTTTGATCTTAAAATGTCTACTATCTTATTCTAGCCCCATCTATAAATAACAGATAGATATTTGTTTTTGTTAACTAGTAATGTCGCCATTGTCCTCTCCATTTTCTTTCTCTTCTAAACACAACTTTTCCTTATCAGCTTTGTGTCTTATTTTGTTTTTGAAGACGAACGCGTTTGTAATGGTTCGCATGCGCAGGGAGCCTTCCGAGCCGTTGAAAGATGACTGGGTTGAGTAACTTGCTCGTTTTGGTTTTTCTTCTGGAAAATAAACATAGTGATATTGTTATTCTAAGTTAAAATGACGATCAACGTGTCTGAAAATTGGCGGTCAGCACAGAACTGAACCTTTGTTGACTGACCAATGTTTTCACATCGAGTTTTTATAATATTTCTCGAGAAATAAGTAGTTAATTCTAAGGTATTTTTTTTAAATAAAACTCTAAAATTAATATGAAAACAAAGTCATCTGGCCACGTCGCTGTCGTCGTCGATAGTTTAGGGACCAACATATAAATTAGAATCAAATTTTGTCGTTCGAGCGAAGTTAGATAAAATAAACAACGTACCTGAGCCCTCAGGTTGGGTCCTGGGAGGCATATTTTCATCTTGTGCATTGCTGATATTGGGCTTTGGTGTGGTAGGCCTTCCGGGAGGCCTCGTAGATGCAGGGCCGGCTCCATGCCTACCCATGTAGATATTATCAACGAATTCAGTCGCGTTCCCGACCCTGAAAAAGGGAGTAATTATGTCAGCCTCTTAAAATTTAAAGCTTACCCCCAAATGAGAGTTTTTCGACAACAGATGAAAACCTAGTAACTTTATCTTGTTCTAAACATGGATTTATATCGAGAGACATAGATTTAAATCGAAAGATATAGATTTATATCACAAGATGTTTTGTTCCGCCACTTCTTCTTCCCAGCTAAAGCACTAGGAAGTGTCGAAGGGCGGGCGTTTTAGGGGGACTGTCTTGTGTAACTTTAACGTTCAAAAAGTGCTGACTCTCAGCCTAGTTTGAATAAATGACTTTTGATTTTGATTTTGAAGAAATACATTTACACCGAAAGACATTTTCACCTAATCGCGTCAAAAGATGACAATAAAGATGATAATGACGTTTATGCTATGTCATTGACAGTTTGGCGTGGTTGGTTAACATTTGTGGCACAAGTGGCTTCTCTGGTATCTCATTAACGGAATAACTATGTCTGTTAACTGTTCCCAAATTGCGATTTACGTATTTAATTTGATTGATTTTTTACATACTCCTTTGACATTATCTCCTTTATTCATAAAAGTTGTTTAAAGTTAAGTAATGATTAGCTGCTGTTTAACCTTACATGTTTGACGTTTAAACGTCTCTTACCTTTAAACAACGTTTATGAATAAAGGGGTATGTCTGTACAATTTTAATTTCAATTCTATTCGTGGTTTTGCGGACAGGATAATTGAAATTTGTAGTTGTTGTAGTATCTATCATGACATTTGATTTAAATAGGTATGTTTTTATGTTATGCTTTCTAGGAATAATGCAGTTTTTTTTTGTGAATGTGAGAACATTCCTGGCCTCGTAGACTGGACGTTAGAATATCGCGGTGAAATTTTATGGTGCACTGGATTTTCAAATCTCTATATTGGACAGAACACTTAGAATCCAGCAGAGTGAATGGCAGCGCGTCCAAAATACAAACTGTTTGTTTTTTAACTTTCGGCGGTAAGCAGTGGAAGAAATAGGGGCTGTAGCATTTTGAAATGTAAAACAATAATATAGTTTTCAAAATGGTGACATGAATTTAAATCCACTTTTTCGGCACCCTGGGCTCTTCTCCACGAGAAGTGTGGAAACAGTAGGTATAATATTGAGTCATAAGCATAGAATTAGGTGTTAAATACTCACGTCTTTGCATTCCTAGGCCGTGGACGCCACAAGTTATCGCCTTGTTGATTTGAGCCACACGACGGAGCTGTTACTGCTCGGTTCACACGAACACTGCTTTTTCGTTTAGCTGGAATACACACACACACACACACTTATATTACTTAACATAAACTAATACAACAAATGTCAAACATCAGTCATTTATAGTACAGACGCCAGCAAATCAAGCTATCCTAAACTGTCAAATTTTCCCAATCAATCTTGAACCTAATAAGTTAGCAATAAAGTTGAAAACATGTTCTTGTACAGACGCCAGCACACAATATGCTGGCGTCTGTACAAGAATCTTGTGGAGGCTAGCCAAAATTGAAACGATCGCCGCCATTTTGTTTTTTTTTTCATTTCAATTTCATGAAACAAACAAAACGCTATCATTTAATCGTCAGAAGATTCTTTAAGTAGCGTTGTACTTTTTTCACGTCTAATCTCCCGAATTGAATTTTAATAAGGCACAGACTCAAACTTGATTCGCCTAAGTACAAAACTAATATGCAGCCTATGCAGGTATGCTGTGTACTTACGCATAGACGCAGCATCCAGTGGATGCGTATAGATGCGTTTTCGTGACTGCATCACAGAGTAAACGAGTGCTGCCAGCGAACGCGGTGGCACTGTCGGTTTCTCGTCTGCGGTACCTCCTGGTGCAATGTCGTCCTTCCTCGACTTCTTTACCACCCACCACGTCTCCATTATTCCCTTGCCTTTCACGTTTACTTCGCCGCGACTATTAAGAACGTAGAAACCGTCCAAACGCTAAACGACGAAAGAATTAATACGTTTTTGTTATTTAATCATGGCATGAGAGCAAATTCTGGTGTTAATTTAAGGCATTGCTAGCTGACTCTGAGGTCCTAGAGAGCCTGTTAGCCAATAGCCAATCGCGAACTGGAAACGTACCTACTAGCGACAAAACGTCGAAACTATGTGCACGGTTCATTGGTGGTTCCCTATGGAGACAAGCCGACAAGAAACCCTTTAGTCTTTTAAAAATAATTGGCTTTTAAAATAATTTTATATAACAGTTTCAGTTTTCAGTCACGGGTCACAGTGTACGAATGTCAAGAATTACCAGGTACTTAATAAAATAGAAAATGTTCTACAAACCTACAGCAAAAACTATAAATCGGATCAACAGTGACTCTACATGGCATAGGCCTTATAGACTCCAATGATTCGATTCGTTCGTCCCACATTCCCAAAATGGAGATACTAGATTGATTAAATACTTTATAAAATCTAAAATAAACGATTTAAACCAAATTACGTGATTGGCATTACAACTGTTACAAATCTGAAAATGACACGAATGAAGAGCCAAAGTTAGATTACCTAACGCAGGCTTTCAAATATGAGGGAGCCACTGGGACCTTACTAGGCCGGAAAGAGAAAACGAATGATGTATTAAAAAAATTGCCAGGCTGTCAGCAACTAAGAGAAAAATGTACATGCCCTAAGCGACATCCAAATGAATGAATAATTAAAACCGCGCTTTTGGAATTTAAACACTCGGTTCAGCATTGGTAGTTGTAAATCCAGCTGCGCACTTTTTTTTTTTTGGATGGGAAATCATCAAATTACTGCTCCCGCTCTGGGCGGAGCGGGAAGGCATGTCAAGCTAGTGTCGTCTCTTAGTATGGGTTCGTTTGAGGAGACCAGCACTCAACGGTTTTATTATTAGTCCTATTAAACCCAGTTTTTCCCCAGACGGAGGGTTCCTTTGTCAATTTCCCCACATAGAATCATGAAGTTGATTTGGATATACATAGCTACTACCTCCTTAGTGTATTTTGTTATCTGGATCTGGTCAATGACTCCGGTGCTCTCCATGCGAGATGCCTCGTTGACAGTGTTGCCCCAGATGTCGTACACCGGCTTGCGAGCACCGATTACACCACCTACGAGAGGGCCGCAGCTGATCCCTGAAATACACAATTAAAATACTCAGAACTCGTCTATTGGTTACTTGTGAAGTCTATTTTATGCGGAATGAAAAAGGTTAGGAAGTGTTATCCGCCCTGGCACCTATACATCTCTCTCACACAGAATTAAAATAACCGATACTTGTACAGATCGCAGAAAGCGATAAAGCCACCCATTGTGTGTTTTGTGGTGCAGGTATTTTTTTATTAAAATGTATTTCTGGTGTACAATATTCACACATTTAATATTATATCCTACTGCATTATATTATATGTGTGAAAAATTGTGTTTGAATTATTGTTACTCAACCACGCAAAAAGGGACTAACCGATTTGGATGAAAGGCACACAGACAGTTTATAATCTGGATTACCACATAGAATTCCCATAGGATAATGTCCATTTGAAAAAAGATCAAGATGACAGCGTTAGTTCCTCGTAAACTTCGAGCATTGTTAAATATGTCTTACCTACTCTCAGCCGGAATTCGTAGTAGTTGATAGTTTTGACCTCATCCCTCAGAGCAATGGCCAAATCTACCAGTGAGCACAAATGGTGGTAGCCGTCTTCTCCCGACTGAACAACAAAATAATAATTATTAACCTATATTATGCAAATGAAAAAAATGTTTTATTTATTAAAATTTCTACATTTATATCTATGACTAATAAGAGAAAGTCTGGAAGTAGCACCCATAGCTGAATAGTTGTGTGAAATCGATTGTCATGGTATGGGCCCGTGATACGGACGAATGAGAAAAATATCGTGAGGAAAGATTTGAGTGTGAATGTCGATGGCTATAAGAGTAGGGGGAAACCAAAAAAACTATGGATGGACTGTGTGAATGATCATATGGATAAAAAAGAGAGAGGAAGAAAAAAGTGTTGCGCTGACTCCAAATAAATCGCAAAAGGGCAGAAGAATTATGGTATCTATGATTTATGCGGTGTATAATTGTGAGAGAGTACCTATTTAAAGTAATTTACTGGTCCACTGCACTATTCTACAGAAATATTGTTATCCCAGAACGATGCTGAAGTATGCATTCAACAAAAATATATTGATGAATTTACATTAAAAAAATATAGCTTTTAGTCTAATTTATTTTCAACAAATCTAGTATACAATTAAGATTTTCACTTGCTTGATTCATAAGTTGACAATACACAAAACATGAAAGTAATCGGGCCATACAATGCGCACACACAATACACATAAAACGAATTAAAATAAAAGTTTCGTACCGGGTTCTCAGACTTTAGCCCCGAAGCAACCATGTATGTGGCGCCAACTGTCTTGATCTTTTCGATACACTTGAATCGGGGCTGCAAAAGAAGCTTGTCGAAGGAAACTGTAATAACAAAAGTAGGTACTTAATAGTATATCTACGCCACCATATGCGAACTACGCATTATGCCGACGTCATAGCATATATGCTAGTTGCACGATGCAGGATTTTGCGTGATGATTTTATATATAAAGAACGTTCCGCAGTTGCCAGTTGCAGGTTGAGTGAACCATACACCTTGTTCCTCATACCTCCAAAATAGAAAAACATAAATCATTCACTCACTAACAGATAATACGCAGTCTGTTGCTGGATTTAGAAGCATTAAATTTCGCACATTCCCTTATATATCGCAAAAGAAAACGCATTAATGAAAGATTTTCGAAAATTCATCAACTGAACCAGAAATTTAAAGGTTGAAAGTTAATAATAAAGATTACTACTAATGACCCCTTAAGAGCGTTGCGGTTAAGTATTTGAATAACTGTTTGTAGAAACTATAACAATGATACATTACATATGATTTCGTTGAGCACACGCATACACTTCACTGCATTCTGATCCGAGTAGAACTCGTCGAAGTTAGCTATACATGCGAACATCACACCTGCTTCTTCATGAACTTGCGAATACAGGTTCTGAAATAAAAGCTCAAGGTTAAACTGGGACGTACGGTCAGAACCATGAACTCTGTAGAAATGGAAAGAACGAAAACCTAAATTGCCGATTGCACAGTTCTTTCAGAGTTATTTTACCTACGACAGCAACGAGTCACCAGAGGCAGCAGTTGGTGTAAAATTTTAAATCAAAGTGGTGCAAAATTAGAGCTAAAATAAGTGATAAGAATTTAGAACGAGTTCTTCTGAGTGGTGGCAAAAAACAAGAATGAAATGACACTTATCTTCTTGGAGCAGATAGTAGAATGGAAAATACTGTATCATAGCTGACTGCCCACAATGAACACAAATAGGAGGCATTATGAAATGTAGAATATTCCAATTTAAACTTACATCAGGGTGCCAATCTTTGCTCAAGAAATGATTGACTGTGTGATCTGGTAGTATATATTTGAGCAAATTCCTGTTAAGGCGCTGAGTGTATTCCATCTCATCAAGGTCGGTTTTCGCTTGTAGCTTCCAAAGGAAGTCCAGTCGAGATATTACTTCTACCAGCCGCGCGTGAATGATCACCACTACAAGAAAACCTATCATGAGGACCAGCATTTGTGCGGGCAGGAGCCTGGAAAATGAGAAATTCTTTGACATTAATGTTAGGTAAAAATCTACATATCCTGTGGGAATTTCCATGCGCACGAAACCATAGGGCACAGTTACTATTTCTATAAATACTCACGGATTTCCGGTTTGGTGATGTTCATAGTAGTAAACAATCAAAGTGCAGTATATCACGACGTTGATGGTCGCTACCAGCGTCTTGATGAGGAAGTACAATTTGAGCACCGAGGTGAGCGCGACCAGGCATAGTACCCACGTGAACACCACGTATTCTGGGTGGGAACACTCAGCTGTAGAAGAAGATATTGCTGAATTGAAGGTGGCCGTAGGCATAGAAACTACCAATATTTTTAAATCCCACGTTTTTGTTCAGATTACGCAGTAAGCCCTACTTTTAATCCATACCACATTTCCAAAAAATATCCCTTGGGTATGTTTTGAGATGTAAGGTGGCTCCTCAAATCATACGTCTGAATTTAGGGGATTACTTAACGTCCTTAAACTTTTTAAGAGGTTTACTAGAAATGTCCAGGAAGGAGCCTACAAAATCAGCAAATTTTCTACTAAGTATTGGCAAAACCCTTATTTGAATGTAAGGCAGAGCTTCCCAATCGATACGGATGCAATTAATGAAGTAAAAACGTAGTTTCCAATTAAAAGCGTTCGTAAAATAAACAAAATGCCAGCGTGGTATTTTGTCCATATTCCTAGAACTAAAAAACGCGTTTGATACAATTTCTGTCCCCATCTTAGTTTCCAAACTTGATACGCTTAGTACCAGAAGGTCTCAGCAACTTTCCAGAGCTATCTCACCGTGTGGAAACAGAGTGCTTGAGTAGGTAGTTATGTAAGCACTGGTCTCCCAGTTCTCTTTGGCATCCCTCAGGGTAGTATTTAAGGCCCAACTTGCATTATGGTTGTTATAATAATAATGCTGTCATTGTGCCTATTGCCATATTGGCCAATAGGCTGACGGCCGAAAGCCTTGATCAACGTCTCTCGAGGCTCTCGTTAGGCGGGTGGATCATGTGCCTGATTCAGAAGGCTCTACTCCTAGATGCAGCTCGCATTGTGGGAAGGTTCTTATCTTTGAGCCCAAACCACCAGTAGCTTGGACCCTGCTCCCGGTACGGTTTTTTTTTCTGGTTGGGAAATCATCAAATGACGTCACCCGGTCTGGGTAGAGCGGAAGGGTTGCCCATGTGCCAGGGCCACGGTATCTCTTTCGAATGAATATCGCGACCCTAGCAGTCCCGGTACCGGTGGATCACTATTTTTTTAATATTTTTAAAGCTTATTACTATTAACGTCTCCTTTCAAAACTATGATATATTGCTGCCACCGTACCAATGTTTTTACTTTACAAATCAAAAAGAGACTACCATTTTGAAATACTTAAAAACAAATATATTTTAAGCACAGGCCGATGATGATTGTGTATTTACAAACCTGGTCCACTTCTAATTTCTGTCGCAGTTTTCGTCAAGTTGTATGCTACGAAAAAAGTGGCATCATTTCGCATATCTGGCTGAGTTGTACTCGGGCAGGCATAAAGTTTGACTGTGCTGCAACAAAAAGGAAATAGGAACTTTAAATAACCTTCATTAATGGTCATATTCATGCGTGTGGTGCCACGCGTAAAGAATAGTACCATCCTATTTCCTGTGGGTGTCGTAAAAGGCGACTACAGGACTTACTAGAGAATGGGCAGCAGCGTTCTCTATGCATTTTACCACCATACTGCGATTGCCTACCTGCCGGCCAAGCGTGGCGATTATGGCGAAGCCCCCCAAATTGGGGCAGGCCTATTTGCAGCAGTGGATGCCTTACGGCTGAAATTATGGGGATGTTGATGAGTGGTGATATTTATTTAAATGTTAAAGTCTGGACAGCTTACTTGATGGAGTCAGCCCCATTTGGTGACTGGCTAATGTTTTCACGACTTCTTTGATATCAGTATGGTAGATGAAGTGAGTAACTTGTACTGTTCAAGCGGAAATAGACCATGAAGTTCTCTTTTGAGCCATAAACAGAACTATGATCGCAGAGAAAGTTGAAAACATACCTTGTAATGGTCATGATAAAGATGAAACAGCATATATGTACAATCTTGAGCAGATGCATGTTGTTGAAACGTGCGGAGACCCTGTACAGGTACTTATGTACGCCAGGAAACTCCTCCAACATCACCAACACGAAAGAGAGGGTCAGAGGAACCGTCATCACCATCAGAACTATTATGAGATTCTCGCAACTGTAAAGGAATAAAAATAATTAAAGACACACGAGACTTTGTTTTATTTTTGAGTTTAATGTTTTGTATTTGTATCAAATTTGGATGAAACAGTCGTAATCACTATCCTAAAATTACACAAACTTGATACATATGCCCAGTTTTTATTAAAAAAATAAAAAAATATTCGTCGTTTTGAATGAAAAACTTGTGGGGTCGGTGGACATCCCGTCAGGAAGTATGTTTCTTAGCCTTTTTTTAACTCCGAATGTAATTTGTATAGAGTTTTCGGCTTCAGAACCTTCGAAAATATTGAAAACAACACCCATGATGAAAACTTTGAAAATTTTCGCAACCGCCATTTTTGATTTTGTGTTTCACCTCACAATTGGCTTGAGGACCCTTGGTTACCCCTACCGCAAGTTACATTAAAGAATTTCGTTCCAAAAATGGACGACACTTGCATAATTTAATTACCACATTAAAATAGATGTTCATATAAATTTTTAATGAATAATCATCCGCCATCTTGAATTCTTGTAAATGAATACATATTCATAATCATCACTACTCCATAATTCCCAATAGAATTTGAGTTATTTATTTCTAAACCAAGTTCTGGTAATAAGTTTGGTACTCATACTTTTGGTCCGAAAAGTATCAAAATTTTTCAACCACAGTATACAGCACGGCATTCACTTTATTATTATTTTGATCGTATTTATTTCGTACATAAAAGAGATACGCCCGTGCTTCCTTGGGCGCGTCTGAGCGCGGAATGAGAAGCCGCGAGTGGAAAATGGATGAAGAAATTTGAGTTCGTTCTTTATTTTTCTCATAAATAAAAAAGTTATGTATTTAATTAGAAAATATTTAGGTAAAACGTAGAAGATTATACTAGCCATAATTTCTTGTCATTTTGAAGTAAAAATATGTAGTTGATCTCACTATACAGGTACCGTTTTAGACCCCATTATTTTTCATTTTCTTCGATTATTGCGATGGGGAAACCGTATTTTTGTGAAAATATTGTATAGACTATACAATTTTTATGGTTTCATCATGGAGACGATTAAATTATCTTTAATTTACACTATAATTGACCTCACAGTTGTGATTCCTTTTGATGTAATTGGTACCGGAAATCCACCGATATTTGTAGAAAAATGTTATAGCGTCCTTAAATGACACAATGAGTTCGCTATGCAGATAGATAATATTCTATAGACTTACTTGTAGTGCACAAGAGTTTGCACAGTCACAACGAACAGCCATAGCACCAGGCAGCACATGATGTTTGACTTGAAGGTCACTTCATCAATTCTTCCAAACAGGGCTTCGATTGTGGGCCGATTGAACCGCAGAGACCAACCGTACATAGATCGACGGCGCATTCGCCGGATTGACTTCATTTCGATCAAATGGTTTATTATGTCGTTTTCCTGTGAAGAAGTATTTTAAGTAATTAATGGGTCCACGTAGTGAAACTACATTTTAATATATGATTATTAACTATCTGCCTTATTGGTCTACTGGTAGCGTTACTACTGAGCACGAGGTCCTGGGTTCAATTCTCGGGTCGGGCAAAGTGGTTTTGGGTTTTTCCCCATGTTATTTCAGTAGCGGCCTAAAGTCTGGATTTGTGCCCGGTTGATGGAGCGTGAAAGTAGATTTTTGACAGTGCTCCACCCTACTACACGATCAATGTCCCGCTGCAGCAATTCACAGTCCGACTGATTGGTAACCCGCATGATTAACTTTAGATAGTCAGCAAATAGTAAACAACCAGCATCTTTCACCACTTCAGGCAGGTCATTTACTATTATAATAAATTGCAACGGCCCTAAATTAGTACCCTGACCTACCCCTGTAAGGGTGGTCGCGAGATTGTTCGAAAGAGATACGGTGACCCTGGCACATGGGCAACTGAAGGAACACGGGTGGGTTTTAGTCAGTAAAAGTCTGACACGCCCTCCCGCTCCACCCAGAGCAGGAGAAGTCATTTGATGATTTCCCATCCAAAAAAAAAAAACCCTGAAAGGGTGCAATATTGGTCCTAGGTGAACCCAGCGTAATCTACAATTTATTTTCGATTATACAAGTAACTGGAAAAGAACTTTAGAAGGGCCGGAGTGAAACCAGCCTTTGCAAATTTACTCAAAAGAATATCATTATCTACACTATCAAATGCCTTCCTGAGGTCGAAGTAAGCCACATCCAGTTGGGCTCCTGCCTCTGAGTCCAGCACTGTGACGGCCTGGTTCATAAAACACATTAAATTTAAGTTTGTGTTGCGGCCCATTCGGAAACCATACTGCGCATCAAGCTGAGCGTCAAATGAGAGTGAACAAATGTTATCATCATCATCATTTCTGCCGAAAGATGTCCAGTGCTGGACATAGGCCTACCCCAATTTGGGAGGGTTTCCCATAATCGCCACGCTTA
The DNA here is from genome assembly GCA_932294355.1 of Aporophyla lueneburgensis. NCBI lineage: Eukaryota > Metazoa > Arthropoda > Insecta > Lepidoptera > Noctuidae > Aporophyla > Aporophyla lueneburgensis. The sequence continues at coordinate 28,668,960 of OW028737.1, read as the reverse complement.
GCAGGTGGGTTGGCGATCGCAGCATGGTGGTAAAATTCATAGAGAACGCTACTGCCCATTCCCTAGTAAGTCTCTTTGTCACCTCTTTCGACATCCACGGGAAGAAATCGGATCGTGTAGTTCATTTCGTCCGGCACGACACGGAATAAATAAAATGTACCTCACCTCAACTTCTAACATCGGTGGCACGTCCTGGATCATATCTTCCTTTGAGTGGGCCCACTCGCCATCGTAATACTGAAAAACCAAATATACATATTTATTATAATGTAGGGAAAATTTACTCGACTGAACACATAACGAGCGATTGACGTCATACAATGACCTCTGTTTTGGCAATAAAGACAGGAGGCAGGCAGGGCTTCTTCAATAAGGCTCATGTATTTTGCTTTACAATAAAATATATTCTTGGGGTTTCACAAAAGTTATGGTACACACGATCCTGCGGTATATATCACACTGGTAAGGGCGGACCGACCTTTCTCGAAACTGTCGCGAGCGAGCCGTACTTTCATTTTTGAGCAACAGATGTCGCTACTAATTATGTATGGGTCGTGGGTGCGTTGAACGTAATAGATGGCGCTGCTTGTCGCAACAATCTCTTTGACATCACAATAAATTATAGGCGGGCCCAGTCTGTGTTTTCGGATGTCTTAGAATTTTTGTTTCCGCACGATGTTGTTCTTCACCGTTTCGAAACCAGTGGTACTGAAATAATTTGTAGAAAATAAAGCACCTACCTGTCTGGATTCAAACGTACGACCTACAAATTGTAAGACACGGTCGTTACTTGGGCCATCACTGAGCCAGGATATGCTTTCGACAATTTATTCGATTTGTTTATATTGTTTTCGCTCCTGAATCGGTGTAAGCCGAAGTTCGTGCCTTCACATCATAGCTTTCTATTTCGTTGTAAATAAAATGATTAACATTACGTCTGCAAAGGGCATCTTCGGGGTCCATTCCTCGCCGATGCTGCTTTGCCGGCGAGAGTTGATCTCCCAGGTAAGCTGCGACACAGACGGAATTCTGTTGGAATTATAACAGTTATTAGAAAAAGATTGGGTGATTACAAAATTTCCTGTCTTGGAAAAAGAAATGAGGGAACACCAACTGGCTACGAATTTGTGAAACCCACATAAAAGGAGAGGACCATTTCTAAAGTATTGATTGTGATTTAATTATGGTTCCTAAATAGGATCATGGGAAGCATACTACCTAAGATGAAATAGAGTCTTTATCAAAGTTCCAATTGTTAATTCATGAGAAAATAGCTTTTGAATTTTGCATTGAAATTATTGGAATCGTTTTGATTGCAAGTTGTGATCGACAGAAATCAGAAGTTTGAACCAGTTTACATCATTTTAATGCATGTTTTTTTACCTGCTCCTATTTGACGCTTTTCTATCTGGTAGCTGATCGATCTGTTCAGTTTCTTCGGGACACTTAATAAAGTACGTGTCAGGATGGTGTTCTCGAAGGTACGGGTCTCGCGATCCGCCATCTCCAGGTTCTACCTCAAATGCTCCGTTGAGGCATTCCAGCGTCGCAGATGAAATGTGGACTCGACTGGAAAATATAACTATGATTCAATAAGATGCGACTGAACATGTATAATAATGTTGTAAGCCTGATGAGCTGAGAGTCTGCATGACTAAGAAAAGTCTTGCCACATGGAGGCGTTTGTGTTTGACTTTGGTATTGTGTAAAGAGATTGAAAACTACAGGTAGTCAAGTAACCAAAAGAAACAAAGAAACGTTAGAAAAAAATGTATAGAATTAGTTTCTGATAAAAATAAAATTCATTTATTAAATTTACACATATACAAGTTTGGTTTGAATTCTAACTAGCAGAAGACTAGGCCCAGCCGGTATCTTGGTGACTTAAACACTAGCGCAAGATTTTTTATTAAATAAAATTAAAAATGAGATCATGAAACCTTTTTTTACGTTTTAATGGAGCCCAAAAAGGGTTTTAAGTAGGGACTTAGAATATCAAAACATGTCTGAAATTAAAGAAAAACGTCGATTATTAAGCATTAGGAACTATAAAGTATAATAAAAGCTTACCCAGGCAAGCCACCACTCTCCATGTGGTTGGCAAGGGTGACGTCTTTGGACCACAAGTCGAATTGCCACTTCAGGAGTCCCAGTACCCCGCACAGCACCTTACCGCTGTGGATACCGATGCGCATGTCCAGATCCACCTGAACACAGATCAAAAGTAAGTAGGAAATAACTTTAAGGAATAAGTTGCCACAGTGCCCGCAGAACAGATGGCCAATGGAATGGCTGGAAGATTCTGGAGTGGAAACCGCGTACTGGAGACGTAGCGTTGGAGTTGAGAGGCTTTCCCACAAAATGGACCGATGACTTGGTGAAGAACCTAGGAATCCACTGGATGCGAGAAGTACAGAACTGGTCGAAGTGGCGGAGCTTGGGGGAGGCCTATGTCCAGCAGTGGACGTCTTTCGGCTGAAATGATGATGATGATGACTAAATTGGATTTGTTACTGGAACCTATGCTCTTTATACTTGCGGTCATGATCAGTTGATTTCCTCATGTCTTCAATCAACATGACTAGACTTAAGAACACTGAACTATAAAATTCTAGCTTTTGCCCGCGGCTTCTCTCGTGTTAAATTCGGGGTAACACGGTTCCCCTTTCCTGATTTAGAACACAGAAGAGAACTCGGAACAGAATGTTATTTTAATACGTTACTGTAGACGATATTATATGTCTTTCCATTTGGGGATAGAATGTACAGATTCTGGACATTGGACACTTGTGAACATGGTACATTCAATTGTCCATAGGAAAAGTACGGCTTTTGTAAGTTCACTACAGTCACCTAAAAACAAAAAAAAAATAGCCTATGTCACTCTCCATCCCTTCAACTATCTCCACGGGAAAAAATCACGTCAATTCGTCGCTCCGTTTTGTCATGAAAGACGGACAAACAGACACTCACACTTTCCCATTTATAATATTAGTATGGATAAATATTATATTCACCTACCTCAATTTTAGGCAGTGATGAGGCTTTCATGGCCTTCCGCACCTCGCGGATGGTTCGTATCATGTGCAGCCCCATATTGACGCAGCACTGAGCGTGATCCTCACGCCGCTCCGGCAGTCCACTCACGCAGTAGTAGCAGTCACCCAGCAACTTGATGCGGACGCAATTGTTCTCCTGGATACATTAACATTTATGTAAATCTAGTGATGAGTCTGTTCTTTGCACGTTTTTTTTTTCGTTTTCACTAAATATACCATATGTATGGAGAACGGTAACTGGCGCGTGTGGATGACTCAGCTTCTTGCGAATCAACATGGATATTTTTTTTCAAATATCTAATAACCATAAAATAACCGTCATTTGGTTGCATTCATATAATTTTTTAGAACAAAATTCTATAGTGTAAAACGGTTTTTTTTTGTTTATTGGTTTTCGATATATCTAAACACGTGTTCGTAAAGTTAAATCAGATAATTTAATATAATTCTGTATAATCATTAATATAGGTATTAAGGTACCGGCAGCCTATGTGTGTTTGGACACATTTACATGAATGTGTTGTATGTTTAATGAAGTGCATAATGCATAAGATAAATGTATTGTATAATGCATATAAAAACAATATATTTATACTAATAGCCGACAAAACTCTCGAAATGGTGGTCAAAAAACATATCAAAATCCGTTGCGTAGTTTAGAAGAATAACGCTAACACAAAGACAGACTAAAAGCGACTTTAATTGAAATATGTGTAGATGAAGTTGGACATTTTTTTATAAATTTACCGATTCAATATAAGTATTATGGGGATGTTTATGTCCTAAACCTTAGGTTTCACTCGTCTTGATCCTTCATTCACAAGAGATCCATCCGTTTCTTTAATCTGGAATGACATCTCGCAGGTTAGCCTATGAGGTTGTCGGCTGCTTAACAGGATTTGCTTAACTGGATTTGCTTGTGGCTACCTTAATAAATTAAGGCTTCCAGTCCGGGCTTAAGAACTTAAAATTACGCGCTAAGGATATCCTCTGTGGGGTACCGATCTCGGCTTAGGGCATCCTGGTAGGGAGCAACAAGGGACGGGCTGCATTTGAGTGATTATTATTTAGGGATGAATTTCAAGCTACAGGCTCAGCGACGCATACTGGCTTGAACAAGGGTCGGTGCATATTATTTATTTTGTCTACTGACATCTTGCCTTATTCTATCCGGTTCCAGTTTCCAGGTAAATAATACATGAGCCCATAGCGTTCAGCATGCAGTTTGTTAAGTGGGGAATTATGAAAATCTTACCGATGCCAACTCGTCGAAGCCAGCGAACAATGTATTCAGCAATATTACCAAGTCTTGTGCACTGTATTTGCTTGATATTTCTGGAAAATATCGAATGTAAAATAATTAGATCCATATAAAAAGTCTATGCAAAACATGCTACACAGTTTAAGAATCTGAGAAAGTGGGAGGGTTGAATTAATCTTATACCTTTAAACGAGCAATTCTTGTATATATATATATAATCAGAATCTCGAAAACGGCTCCAACGATTTTCATGAAATTTAGTATTCAGGGGGTTTCGGAGCTGATAAATCGATCTAGCTAGGATTAATTTTTATAAAATGTCGTTTTATTTGTGTTTTCAATGACCAACTTTATCGATAATCAACTTGAACATAAACGTATTATTTAAAAACAATTTACCAAAAAATACCGAGCAAAGCTCGGTAAACCAGATATTATGAATAAATCAAAGTATTTACTATCAGTCTAAATCCACTCATCATCTTTATTCTTCTGGCTTTATCTGTGTTTTTCTTCCATACTTCTCTATTAGTCATTATCTTACTAGTCAACCCCTTTCTAACCATATCATCATTCACACAGCCCATACATCGTTTCTTTGATATTCTCTTACTAAGGGAAACCAAAAGGTACCCCACAGGGCACCACCTGAGGAGAACCTTTTGGTTTGGTTTTTGGTGCCCTGTGGGATACCGACTTCCATAGCAATTGACACTCTTACTCAAAATGTTACTCATGAATCGTGCAAGCTGAGCTATCGGCATGATTAGCATTTATACAGAATCCGACATGAAATGTGGAGCAATAGCCCACCAGAAACAACGCCTGGTCTGGTCGAAGGATGAGGAACATTCGTATATTCTCCGCTACATGTTTGGCTCACCAGTAAATCCCTTAATGTCAGCGAACAGTATGGACACGTCCTGGTGGTGATGTACCACATCTACCAGCTGGCTGAACTGCTGCTCTTCAATCTGTCCACCTGTCATGCACACGTGCCTGGAGATCTTCTTCGCCAGGAAGTCTGGTATCACTGTAAAATTTAAAACGAGGCAAATCTTCATTTCACTGTAGCAGATGGTATGGTGATTGAGAGTTCTCATAGTGACACAAATTTGTATTTTGGATAGGGGCGATAAAGCTTGAAACAAAACTACGGGTTGCGACTGATGCTGTCACTGAGTGAAAATTCTGTCGTACTTATTTACTTGGAAGGGTTGATTATCCAGTTGTGAGGCACTGGAATGCCATTCACGGCTCCGGAGGTGCCCGGTTTAATGAAAAATACAAAAAACTGCTGTGGAGTTTGTTGCGCCTCTTCTTCTGCCCAGCTAAAGCACTAGGAAGTGGTGAAGGGCGGGCGTTTTGGGGGTCTGTCATATGTAACTTTGACATTAAAAAAGTGCTGACTTTAGCCTAGTTTTAATAAATGACTTTTGATTTGAATAGCGCAATTTTATAATTTTATATATTTCAGGTCAAGAGCAGACGAATACAGCAAAAAAAAAGAAGATATATTTGATTACGAACCACTCTGGAACAGGCTCCACTGCCTATCGCTCTCCTTCTTGGTCTTCTGCCAGGTAATCATTGATTTGCGCGTCTCCAGGAACACCTTCCTCTGTCCCCAGTCGACTAGGGACTTGGCATACATTCCGGCGAAGTTCACTGCTATGTATAGCAACATATTGCTGGTCATTAGACGGACTATGCTTGAGTAAGTCTGGAAGAAAAAGAGTCAATAAATGTAAAAAAAAAAACAGTTTTTGGTTAGGATATACAAATACAATACCAAGCCTTGGGCCGCCGTTCGAACTTTGAACTTTTCGTACGTGTACGTAACATAACATTACTTTTAGCACATACCCTGCCTTAGATATGTGCCCGTCTCTATCTTGTACTTGTATTTTGGCACAAGTGCGACATTAACAGACATAATGATTAGCTAAGCACGTTGTAAGTAACGTGAATCTCGAATTTGAGTTTAAAAACGTCAAAAAAAAGCACAATATAATTTATGAGCTTAATAGATATATAGATTATTAATTTTGAGTGTGCGCCAAACAAACATAAAGAGGCTAAGTGAAATAATGGTAGTTTGCGTGATTTGCGTTGATTGTTATTAAATTAGTAATTTACATGAATTTACAGGCAGTTTGGTTTTTTGTCGGTTTATTTTCTGTCAAAAACTTTTTTCTATAGAGCGTTTTATAATTTGTATGGCAGTGTATAGTCCAATTCCGATGCCATCATATTACTGCACCCATTATGTGGTGGTCACCGGTTTTCTTGCAAACCGTAGCTTTAGATATATAGTCCTCCAGATCGTATTTCGACAACGGTGGCCAATCTCAACGGATACTAGCCATCGGAGCGGGAGATATTATAGTGTTCATGTGTGTGCGCAGACACAAGAGTACTCACTCTTTCTTCACTCTCATGAACCTATGGGACGGTAATCCGACACGATTGGAGAGAGATCAGGCGTAAAACCATAATGAAAAAACCTAATAACACTTTGCCCGACCTGGGAATCGAACCCAGGACCCCCCGGTCAGCAGTCGCGCTTGCAACCACGAGGCCAACGGGGCAGTTTAGATATACTTACATTCATCATCATCATCATTTCAGCCCACATGCTTGGCAGGCGGGTTGGCGATCGCAGTATCTTATATCTTTAAACGAGCAATTCTTGTATATATATATATAATCTGAATCTCTGAAACGGCTCCAACGATTTTCATGAAATTTAGTATACAGAGGGTTTCGGGGGAGATAAATCGATCTAGCTAGGATTCATTTTTATAAAATGTCGTTTTATTCGTGTTTTCAATGACCAACTTTATCGATAATCCACTTGAACATAAACTTATTATTTTAAACACAATTTACCAAAAAATACCGAGCAAAGCTCGGTCAGCCAGATATTGTTCATAAAATGCATAGAGAACGCTGTTGCCCATTCTCTAGGAAGTCACTTAGTCGTCTTCTACGACACCCAAAGAATAAAATGGAATGGTGCTATTATAATATACATCTGGCTCCACACGAAACACGTCAAACCGACCCCGAAATAGTTGGAAAATGGCTACCTAGATAATACTGATGATAATTGTGTTCCTTTAGCCACCTTTTACGACATCCACAGAAGGAAATAAAGGGATATTGCTATTCTTTACGTCTGGGAACCACACGGAATACTTACATTATCTGAGCAGTTTGCCGTATGCATATCAGTCGGTGTTGCCAAAGTAACCACAATTTGAGCCAAACTGGAGACAATGCCGATAGTGATGCACCAGCACAGAGACAGCGGGAACATCGCGTACGGCACAAACACTATGAACAGCATGTACCACACTTGATTCTGCGACTCTTGTAAGCCGATGCCTTGTTTACATAGACCTGGGGAGAATAAAATAAATATTGCTATAGGTTAAAGGTATTGGTGAAAGCCATTTATTTCTCAGAAACAGAATAAAATTTTGAATAAATTGTATTCTGTTTCTAAATTATATTATAAGTATAATTTAACAAATTAAATTATGCGATAAATGGTTTAGAAAGTGATAATTTGTAAAAAAATAATTATGAAACATGGTGAAATTCATCATCGGGTATTGTGCTATTGTGAGTTGACTTCAAGCGTACATTGATGACATGCACATTAGAAACGAATTCATATTTTTATTTTAAAGTGATATGTTGCAGATACAAATCCAGACACAAGTGATGTCGGAGGAATTAGTAGAAATAGGAGAAATTAGTGGCCTTCCTAAGAGAAAAATGTTATTATTCGATTAATGATTTTTTAATGGACAAAACTTTTTAATATCATATGATATTAAAAAGTTTTGTCCATTAAAAATCCATGAAATTAAAAATAAATGTAGATTAGGTACATATGTACCTAATCTACATTTATTTTTAATTTCATTCTAAAGTAACATTTCGATTTGACAATTCTTATTATTAATGTATGTGTATTTGTAATAATTCTGTGACATTTTTTTTTTCAAATTAATAATTCTAACTGTGACAAAATTTGTAATTTAATTATTTGATATAAGTTTATAAATTTTTGCGTGCCTATTTCCAGGCAGAATGTACATGGCTCACTTTTATCTACTCCACCTGTATTTTTTATGTAACCTACATTCGTTGCAAATAAATGATTTGATTGATTGATTGATTAGTTAATTGAGGGCAGTGGGAGCCAGTAGTAACAGGCCCGACTTACGAGTTGCAGGTCATGGGCTCGAACCCAAGCAGGGGCTTTACATTATGTAAATAATTTCATGACGACTGCTCTCAAAACGGTGAATGAAAACATCATGAGGAAACCAACATGTCAAAAAATCGAAGACATGTGGTTTAAACCAACCCACACTGGGCCCGCGTGGTAGATTATAGCGCACTCCTCATGAAAAGAGGATGCCTGTATCCCAGCAGTGCGAACATTATAGCCTCATTAAAAAGTGATGCCTAGAGAATAAAGCAACATACCTTGACATATAAGCAGCAACCAGGTGCCTGCTGCGCCCCAATGCAGGTGGTTGTTAGCGAAGGATGGGCACCAGCTCAGCAAGCACATCAACACGTTCAGACACGCGAACGTGGCTGTCCAGACTGTAGTTGGCATTGGTATGGGCCACGTACCTGAAAGATTATTCTACTGTCTGAAACTGAAATCTTTAGAGAAAACTTTGACTTTAGGAATTCAAGCAAAAATGAATCTTTTGAATGACATTTTTGTTCATATTTTGCACGTAGAATTCATACAAATAGTTTTCGTATGAAACGACAAATAAAAGTGAGAAATTGGAGTTGCAACTTAAACTGTTTTTATTTTTTATTTATTTAGTTAACTTTGAGGCCTATTTAACGCTTCAAAACTTATTCTAGTGTATACTACTTGCAAAAGTTATATATATTATTGTTTGACGTTTTCTAGATAAGTGCCAATTTCATAGGTACTAATGTTATTAATATATATGTGCCAATATTTTACCCACACTATAAGTTGTGAATAAAAACTCCAATACTTATTATATTTCATATTATATAAATAAACGGGATTTAACTTCAGAAATTGGGCTGGCCCAGTGAGCTTTAGCCATAATCACTATGTACTGTAGGGCCCTGACACAGCCCTGACCAGAAAGCGTTGTGACAATCCCCGTAGAAGATGCCGAGATGAGCTGAAGACAACGACCAATGGATGCCATAAGCTCTGGAACGAAAGAGCTGGAACTTATATGGCCTTTGCCCAGCAGTGGAATGGTACAGGCTAACAGTAACGGTAACAATAAACAAAAAAATTCAATATTAAATATAACTTACTTTTTCCATCAGTGAGTACATAAATTATCGTCAGTCCTACCTGTAATTTAGACACGGAAAAAATCATTAATTACGTCAATCAGCTGTTAATAGATGCGGATAAACCTTGGAATTTTAATTATTATGCATATATATATGACACATACATATATATTGTATAGAAACCACGTTTATGCAATTAAAAAAGCCACAAGTAATATTAGTCCACAGAACTATGGCAAAATTAAAAAGTGAAATTTTCAACAAAATAAATTCTGTAAAAAATATATTTTTAGACAACGTACCTTCGTACCTTGTCGTCTAGGTGTACTGATTTAATATTTTACACAAATAACCAAAGGACATGGAGGGCTCTTGGTATATAAAGATGGTCACCCATCCATCCATCAACCGTGGCAAGCGCAGCTTGACCTGATCGATCGACCCATGCGAGTATTATTACTTAGCCGAGGGGCTATCCTTATAAAAATATACACACATACTACTGCAATAAATATTTCTTAAACATACATACCTGACTATAATGTAATTTAAAAATCCACACTAATATTATAAATGCAAAAGTAACTCTGGCTGTCTGTCTGTCTCGCTTTCCTGCTAAAACTACTGAACCAATTTAAATGAAATTTGGTACACATATAGTTTGGAGCCTGAGAAAGGACATAGGGTACTATTTATCCCGGTAGTATATGTTCCCGCGGGATAATTTCCAACCTACACGCGGGCGAAGCCGCTGGCAAAAGCTAGTAATACATACACAAGTAACTATAACAAATTCCTAAGACAGTGTTCTTTCTCTCATTTTCAAGTAGAGCAAAAGTTTGTCCATTCTTTATGGTAGACTGGGGTATGTGTGACCCTCGTTCCTTACCTCAAATGATAAACTGGCTATTCTCTATATTCACGCAACAACCTGCGATCCGTGCATATGCTTTGTGTTTGGATATACTACTATTGCGAAAAAAGAGAGCGGAGCATGATTTGTGCGCGAAGATAGTGGATACCCAGCGTAATCTATATCTATATCTATACGTCCAGCGTAATCTATATTATAATAAAACTGTGGAGAGGTCAATTCTGTACATTGAATATACATTCAAAATTAATATTGGAGGATGAATGGTGATCGATACTGATGCCAAAAATGCAATCAGTAAATTTTTTGTCCGTCTGTCTGTCTGTATGTGCACGCATGGGTCAAAAACTGCTGAAGAGATTTTAACCAAACTTGGTACGATTGTAGTCTATACTCCTAGGCTATATAACATAATGCTAAGACACATAGGAGCTGAGCAGTGACGATACCCGCGGGATATTTTCCGACGTTCACGCGGGCGACGACGCTGGCAAAAGCTAGTAGTAACTAAAGTGCTAGGCGTCTGTGGTGGTGCGTGATCAAACAGATGATAGTCATGTAATTGACCCTCTGAAGGTAATCAGTCGAAGTCAAGGTCAGAGTCAAAGCATTTTTTTTCAAATAGGCCCAAAGAGGCACTTTTGAATGTCAACAGTTACATGAAAATAGAATTGATTCTAGTTGCCGCTTCCAAAAGGTAGATTCGTATGGAGAAGAATGGGAAAGAAACTCCACCGTTACTCTTTAAAAATGTTTTTCGAGGCCTGCTCACAGCAATACCTTGTGCCACCGTGCAAGGCTTTGCCTTTATTTATCATGGATACTTACTTTAAGTGCTAAATCTACGATGTTCACCATTATGAGAGACCTCTGTCGCTGTCTCCGAGAATATCTTTGGTATGATAGTTCTATGCCTCGGGTCTGAAAATAGAGTTTTAGTTTGAGTAAAGTAAGAACACTGTAATACGTTCAAGCTTACGTTAGACAACTCACCCTAAAAGTGTTGCTGACGGTTGGACAGAATATTCCTTTGTAATAGCGTGGCTTAGGCATTTCGTCCGAACGCACTGAAAACAATAATTGTTCACTCAGTAACATAGGAAAAAGAAAACCAAACCCATTTATGATTTGCCTGATTTGGCAAATGAACACAAGAAATAAGTGAACGGATCCTTTCTACGACGTAGCAGTGCTACGGCGTAGCAGTCTCTACGAGACTTTGAGATAGGCGATAGCATTTTGGGGAATCGTTTGCTATAGTATATTTATCTCACGAAGCGGCACGAGCTTTTCTTGTGGTAACTCCAAGAGTACATTCGCGATGTGAATGTGGGCGTGCAGATGAGTAGCGCACACACACATTGCCGGAAAGATGAGTAGAACGCACACATTTCGAACTACGTCATTCTCTCGGACGGTTACATTAAGAGCGAGTTTGTAAACACTTGGTAAACACAAGCAAAGCGCGCGTCGTTTCGTGCAGCAAAAACACTATGTAATAGTAAAATATAGCGCTATAAAGATAATTATGACGCATAGTCAAAATTAGAACAAATGCCGCCATTTTGTTTTTTGAATACATACCAAATGACATTCACAAAACAATAATTGCACTAATGTGGGAAACGTTATTACAACAGCGAGCAGCGCCCTCTTGTCGACGTCATACGATAGCCAAATGATTCTTGCGTATGTTGACAAGATTTAATACTTAAATATTGTTAAGCCATATTGTAATTAAGAAGTACTTTTAAGGTGCAAGCGCCTGGGTAACTCAAAAAATTTAAAATTTTAGTGTGTAGTTAAATGTTAGTGCATTTAACCCCCGACCCAATATGAGGGCTGTTATAAATTTGACCGCTAAGTGTGTCTGTCTGTGGTACCGTAGCTCTTAAATGGGTGAACTAATTTGGGCGCGGTTCTGTTTATTCAAAAGAAGGCCTTCTAGCGGGTGGTTCTTAGACATGTTTCATCAAAATCGGTTCAACAATTTCAACACGATGATCCTTTGATTAAAAGATTGCTTACAATTTTTTTTTTTAAACTAAAAGGACCATCAGGTATATATTTTTTTTTACTTTTTAGAGGGATTTGTTTTGGTCGGGGGTTTTTTAAATATATTTTAGCGGTTACACATTTATAGCAGATTATAGAGAATAATGTAGATACTTACTAGAATCATCGTCATCATCCAATTCGAGCATACTGTCTGGGCTCTCCGTCATGATGCGATGCTGTAACAAAACAAAAGACTATCAGGAATAATGCATCTCTTCACTGCAGTTTTAAAGTTATGGTTGCTCACTCTCGCAAGTGTGCCTTGCATCGCATTAGGTCATTAACCGACGAAAAATACGGAGGGGGTTCTCAATTTGACGCGTATATATATATATATATATATATTTTTTATGTATGACCAAGCATAACTTTTTACATAGTAGTCCGATTGTGATAATTCTTTTTTTATTGGAAAGGATATACTTCGGAGGTAGTCCTTTATAAGTTTGGAAAACTAAATCGATCCTTAAGGGTCAGAAAACATGGGATGATTGATTGTTCATTCACTGATTGTAATGTATAACCACACATAACTTTATACAGAGAAGTCCGATTTTGATAATTCTTTTTTTATTGGATAGGGTATACCTTGCCAAGTATTATTAGTACATTAAAGTCACAAAAATTATAAAATGAAATTTTTTACCAAAAAATGAAACCGCCGAAAAAACTGAAACCCCTTGCCTTTTTTTTAGGTATACATTAATCACACATCATTGCAATATGGCATGGTATTTATCATAAAAAAACCGGACACGTGCAAATTTTATGATTTAATTATAAATGTATAGTCTCAGATTCTTCCCTATACTTGTAGTATAAGGCGGTATTACTTGCCAAATTTCATAGTTCTAGGTTAAAGGGAAATACCCTAAACATTTTGATTCCCTTGAGAGTGTTGAAATATACTTTTTTGCGGCATAAACGGCCGTATCTTTTTTTCACGTTAATATAGACGAATGGTTTTTCACAGCTTCAAGAAACTTTAGATTTGAGTATATAATTTTAATTTCAACTCGATACGTCTACGCGTTCTTGAGATAAAGGGTCTTGACAGATAGACAGACGGACTGACAACAAAGTGATTCTATAAGGGTTCCGTTTTTCCTTTTGAGATACGGAACCCTAAAAACTGGCGACGTGCGTATCGGACCACGCACAATGAAGGGTTTCGTAGTTAGGATAAATTTATCTCAAAAACATACATACAGACATTCAAACAGCTTCCCTACATTCCAACAGAAAATGTAGGTTCGTGTGCACAATATTGACTTTATTATGTTATTTTAAGACTACTGATTTTTTATAGGTTTTCCTGTATTTTTATGTACAGAACTCTTTTCTGTATATTTTTTTGCCTCAGTAATCTCGTAGTAAGAGGGGGCCTTATCTACAAGACTTTTGAGGCTACAATTTTATATTAATTTTCAATTTTCATTAACTCTCATAAGTTACCTTAAAACTTTATATTTATTATTTCAGTTTTAAATATCCCTCGAAAAAATCATGATATTCAAATAAAATAATAATAATAAAAAAAACACAAAAATTTATTAAACATAAAATTTAAATGAAGCAGGACAAGTAGCGTTTAGCCAAACATGTAAAGGGAAGTCCCCTTTGCCTACTCATGTATTACAGTATTGCTTTCAGTATGTAGTAATAATTATTGTGTACCTACATTTTGTTATTGTTTTCCGTTAAATGAAATTTCATTACACAATCTAAACTAATATTATAAATGCAAAAGTAACTCTGTCTGTCTGTCGGTCTGTCTGTCTGTCTGTCTGTCTGTCTGTCTGTCTGTCTGTCACGCTTTCCTGCTAAAACTACTGAACCGATTTAAATGAAATTTGGCACACAGATAGTTTAGAGCCTGAGAAAGGACATAGGATACTTTTTATCTCGGTAGTATGTTCCCGCGGGATGATTTCCGACTTCCACGCGGGCGAAGCCGCTGGCAAAAGCTAGTATGTTTATAAAAGTGTTGGCAAGAGCATATTAAGTGTCACGTTCACAAGAAAGTGTACATTGTTATTGACAGCAAATTAACGTCTGTGATTCCCGTAAATTAATTGTTTTCTATTGTTTTCCTTTGGGACATAGGTTTATTGATTTATTTTGTTATGTACGTCGTAATTTTTCTTACGTCATTTTGTTTTCTAACTAGTAGGGTATTATCAAATACCACTTAATTATTTATTTGTATTGACCTCCTAAAGCTATCTGAATTGTAAATAAATGTTTTTTTTAATTATAAGCTATTAATTATGAATGTGGGTGTATTTTAGGTAAGTACACCTCTGCCTAACCCTTTGGGGAATACAAGCGTAATATTACGTTTATAGGTAACTATTTATTTACATAACATACCATCACGGTTCATTAAGGAAAAGCATTAATATCTGTGCATTTAGATAAATCAAAACATTGGGATTACTCTTAATATAGCGGTTAAATTATTCGGATTGACTATGTGAATGATGACACATTGGTAGAAAAGGGATGACTACTGAGATGACGAATAATAGGGAAGTGTAGAAAAAACTTTTTAACAAAAAATTAAACCGCCGAAAATTTTCGGTGGTTTAATTTTTTGTTAAAAAGTTTTTATTTTATATTTTTTGTGGCTTTAAAGTACTAATAATACTCGGCAAGGTATACCCTATCCAACACAAAAAGAATTATCAAAATCGGCCTACTCTGTATAAAGTTATGCGTGTTTATACATTACAATCAGTGAGTGAACAATCAATCATCCCCTGTTTTCCGACCCTTAGGGTTTGATTTTGTTTTCCAAATGTATATGGGACCACCTTGGGAGTATACCCTTTCCAATAGAAGAAGAATTGTCACAATCGGACCACTATGTAAAAAGTTATGCGTGGTCAAACATAAAAAAAAATAAAAAAAATACGCGTCTAATTGTGAACCTCCTCCGTTTTTTTCGTCGGTTGAAAAGACATGTTGCCCCGACCTCAAATTAATTGGGATAAGGGCAGAAGAATGATCATAGTGGTAATTTATTCTGTGAGGTGGACTTAAAGGAAAGCAGCAGCCCATTTCATCTTGTGGGTGTCGTAAAAGGCGACTAAGGGACTTACTAGAGAATGGGCAGCAGCATTCTCTACGCATTGTATCTCAATATTGTGTAGTCCCAGAGCTGTGTCCAGTTTATTGTCCATAAATATCTTGTAAGCAACGTGGTGAAGATCGAGAGTGTGTTGACCGAGGTGACGTATCTTATACTAAAAATATCCGCAAGATATTCAATGAAGCGAACAGATTTATGCCCCGACCGCGTCACACCCCTGAGAATGAGGTGGAGACCATGTGTGAGTATATTTCCAGAACACTGCCTTGCTCTTAAACTCACTTCATCGTTGTAATGGGGGACTTCAACGCGAAGCTGGATAAACGAGATAATGATGAGCGGCGAGTGGAGCAATTTGGAGTTCGACGTCGTAATCACTGGGGTTACCGCTGGCCTGTTTTCTTAGTAGAATTTCCGAAGGAATGGGTCTTAATATGAACATTGACAAAACGAAGGTCATGTGTTAAGTCATGTAACACCCGCCCTCATATGTTTACCTAGGATAAACTGTCCAGTTAAATAGATCCAACTTCGCGGAAGAGGTCAAACGTCAACAGATGGCCGATTGGGCCGAAAGGATCTGGAGTGGCGAGTCCGTACCGGATAACGTAGCATGGGAAGGCCTCTCACTAGGTGGACCGATGCCCTTGTGAAGGCCGCAGAAATCCGCATGGATGCGAGAATCACAGAACCGGTTAAAGTGGCGGTGCTTGGTCCAGCAGTGGACTTATTTCAGATGAAATGATGAAAGCGATTAAAGTTTATAAAGTTATCTTATCTTTATAAATTAGCTATTTTGTGTTAAATAAGGTTAATTAAATTCTGATGCTTTTGTTTTTTCTGGAATTAACGGTATAGTCTATTTTAATTAAGATTAAATAGGGTTCAGATGGTCCTAATATTTAGTGAGGTGTTAGAGATTTCAAAAATAATTATAACATGCTATAATTATCTAAACCTGGCTGCTATATTGATCATCCGCAGCAGGATGAACAGACCATTTTGACACAAAAAGTTCCGGTCTGAATATAATCATTTTTGTGCTATTCCATTTTATAGTAAATCTTCAAAATGTATCGAAATACTTCGTTATATTCACATTTTAACGGAGAAAAAAAAACAACTGAGGCGAGGTTAGAAAAAGGCGGGAAATATTCACTTTAATTTTTAAATGGCATCTATTTAATGGTATCAAACCTAGCCAGATACAAAACAATTCTGCCAAAAAGATTGTAGTGAAAGGTTATACCTATTAAATACGAAGATAGTTTTTCCACGACCTTTTTCTACATTAGTCTTTTCTATGTGGAAATAAATCTCTGTGTTGTATAGTGCTGTGCACCTCTAACTTTCACGAATGTTTCTTCGCTGACGCTAAAAGAGAAGATAAAGATAATTTAATTTTGCAAATATGGGTAACAGTAAATGATGACAAAAATATATAAGTTCAAGCATGCTTTACCACGTAGACATGCAAAAGATTTAAAACATTGGTCTTATAACTAAATAATTAAATAAAATTTCAAAAACTAAACTAAACTAAATATTGCACTAACTTAAAAATACTCGCTCGCCTGAAGTCAATGTTTTAATCCTAAAGAATGAGTAGCTCTTCTTCTTCTGCGTAAAGTTCGGAGCGCCCATTATTCAGGGGTCGTTGAAGAAAAGTATTTACTTACATTTCGATTGCTTGAGTGATTCTCATTTCCAAGTTCAGCGGTTGCCAGAAACTCCATCTTGAGTGTTCGACTGTTACCTGCACAAAAAAAATAACACGTTTATAATATTCATCTGTAATCTTCGTCTGTTGTTTTCGAAATGAAAGTTTTATTTTAATTCTCGTCAAACGTTTTGTTATCGTTATAGGGCATATTGTTTTGAGCGAGTTGAAATTGTTGTTTTGCTTTTCCGTGTTCGCTCGTCGTGGAATGCCTCTCTAAAGAGATTCCAGTCCAAAATATTAAAACCACTGCCAAACGCCACTTTGTCCTCAAAACAGGCTGAAAAAATAAAACGTTTCTCTGGCCGTTGGTAGACTTGTTTGCCACCCATCAAGCGCATACAGCGTAAATCTGGACACAAATCTTGCCCATTGCGTATTCGTGGGTGTAAATTCTATGTGGGGTCAAATTAGCTTCAAGGAGTCGCCGTATTACAGTCCGCTCGTTTACGTCACCATTACGGGTCTCCCGAAACTGACTTGTTACTGCCGTGAAGTGCCGATTTCGGAGCATGGCCGTAACTATTAATCGTTCCTCTCGAGCCGTAGAACAACTCGGTCTGTCGGGTCCTGCTCTTCTTATGTCCTGCCTAGTTTCTTGGTAACGTTGGACGACTCGCTGCACTGTAGAAAGTATCAGCCCTAGTGTTCTTGTGCTTCACTGAATTCTGCCATCTTCTTCTTCTTCTGGTATAGCATAAGTATAATCAGCCTATAATGTTCCCACTGCTGGGATACAGGCCTCCTCTTAATGAGCGGGAGTGGGCCGTAGTTCACCAGGCGGGCCTAGTGCGGGTTGGTAGATATCGCATAACTTTGAATTTTTGGTTCACCTTCACCGTTTTGAGAGCAGTGGTGATGAAATAATTTACACAAAGTAAGGCGCCTGCTTGGCACAACCTACTACAACTCCTAAGTCGCGGCCGTTACCACTGGGCCACCACTGTTCCTCGCAGTCGTCATGAAATAATTCACACAAAGTAAAGCGTATGTCTGTGTTTGAATCCATGACCCGCAAGTCGCAGCCATTACCGCTTGGCCACCAGAGCTCCTGACATGATTGTAACTCAATAACGATGGTCAAAGTAAAAATGACCGCCTTTAACTTTTCGATTTGACAGATTGAAAACAAAGTGAGAAAATAAGCAACAGCAAATTAACCGCGAAATGAATTTAATTAAAAGGTTTTTAAGTTTTAAAATTATGTTGTAGTATTTAAGGTTTTATTTAATACGATATTAAAATTCTCTATACTATAAAGTTAGTTTTACACATGACCATTATTAATTTTGCAAGTTACAAGGTTTTTCTTCATCGGCCCGTAGTATTTGACCGCGACTGTCAATATTAAAAACTTAATATGGAAAGTTTCACATAAGTCTTGTTATTCGTGAATAATGTAACGAATTCAAAGAACATGCATATTATTCACGTTAAATGGCATTTTCATTGAATTCTTTGCTGAAATTTGCCTCATTTGTTCCAGAAATAATGACACATTGGTACCGATTCCCTTGTTCACAAACAAAACAAAATTTAAGTTCAGTGCATCTTTTTCTTTCTATTTCATTAAGGAAAGGACAGAAGATAAATTTTAGTTTAGTCCTGTCAAATTAATCAGCGCCTGTCACTACTCCATACAAGTTTAGACGAGATTAAAAACTTGCCTACTAAAATTACGTCAATTTATGTCAAGCGCTGAATAATTTGACAGGACTAAACTAAAATTTATCTTTTGTCCTCTTCTTAATGAAATACAAAGAAAGAGATGCACTGAACTTAAATTTAGTTTAGTTTGTGAACAAGGGAATCGGTACCAATATCTCATTAAAGACGGGAATTGCATGCCTACGTGACTAGGTCGGAATAAGCTACAAGTTATTAAGAGAAAATAAATGTTGTTAATCCCATTTCGTAACATGGGTGTTGTGCGAATTAGAGAATGGGCAGCAGTGTTCTCTATGCATTTTACCACCATACTGCGGTCGCCAACCTGCCTGCCAAGCATGGCGATTATGGCAAACTACCCAAAATTGGGAGAGGCCTATGTCCACGCCTTTCGGCTGAAATGATGATGATGACACCACCACCACCACCACCACCACCTTTTTCGGCGACTCTCCAACGTGTTTGGAATCAAAACTATCCGGCAAAGCACGACTTGGTTTTCATTCTACATAAACTATTACAGTTCATTGTATTATTTGACATAATAAAGGACTTAATAATTCAAATTCTGTGAAATTTGAATTATTAAGTCCTTTTGTCATTTCAGCTACTTAACTATTACGGTTTAAAAGATACAACCTATAATATGACGGATGGTCGGACCATTAGGGTTTTTTTTTTTTTCAGGATGGGAAATCATCAAATGACTTCTCCCGCTCTGGGCGGAGCGGGAGGGCGTGTCAGACTTTTACTGACTAAAACCCACCCGTGTTCCATCAGTTGCCCATGTGCCAGGGTCACGGTATCTCTTTCGAACAATCACGCGACCCCGGCAGGTACCATTAGGGCTGGCTTATTATTGTTACGTAGATCGTAAAAACTAGAAACATCATGCTAACTCCATCTCAGAAAGGGGCAGTGTTGGAAACTACTAGATATGACACGCTAACGCCATCTCTTATCGAGTAGCAATATTTGTCAGTGGAAAGTATGAAATTAGTATGGAATCACGTCAAAGCAGTCACGCATGACTCAATGACGTCAATTGCAAATTGTAGCCGGCACTTCACAAGCATACCACAACCACACTACAAGGGCAATCTTGTGGTCTAGCACAGAATTGTTTGAATGGCACGTATGTACTACAATTTGCAGTCATGTTGCGGCAACGGCTCTCGCGAACGTGTGGTAAATATCAATACCAAGTGCAGTATTACCACAATCGTATGGTTTATCCACAAGCGTAATAGAATACAAAAAAGGAAGAATATCGTTTATTCGGACGCCGTTCGTGAAACACAAAAGACAATAGTATGTACCTCACGGCTGCGCCAAAAAGGTTCATAATAGCATTAATGCCAAACAGACGCTGTCTGACGCTGGTTTTCTAATGAACCTGTTTTATCACGCTAATTTTCTCCGTAAAGTAAGAGAGGTATACATAGTACCTACCCACATTCTGCCAGTTATCTTTAAGTCCCATGCAATAGGGGGCGAGCCTATTGCCATCAACCATGCACTTATCCAGACCCCGAGCTACTACTGAGCAATTCTTGGTGGAAAAAATCTTTAGTTTGCCCGATTTGGGAGTTGATGGGTTCAACTCGATGGGACCTCATTTTCAACAGTAGTGCTTGCAACAACTATACCAACGAGGCAGACTACAAGCGTCCTCCCAAATACGTTTCAGCTATGTTGCCTTGTTGGTGCAGCGTTACCATAACATGATGTTTTGTTGCTGCGGCGATACCATTCATAACTAGCCATAGCTCGGCGACATAGTTGTAATAAGGTGAAGGTCCTGTGGCAAGATCGATTTCTTTATTACCAGTTTAGCCAGGAGGCCACCGGTATAGGGTCTTTAATTTGTTTTTTTTTTTTGCGCAGTAGCGCCAATTCATCTTCGCCAACATCTTATTTATTAGGCAAAATATACACTTGTACACTAAAAACAGTGATATTCATAATATTAATACTAAAAATAAGGACAAACTACGAGTTCCCTTTCACCGGCTTCATAAGGTTCACAATTCTTATGTTGGTCTTGGTATTACCTTTTATAACAAGCTTCCCTCTGCTTTGCTAGATTTGCAGTTTAATGAGTTTAAAGCTAAAGTAAAATCCAACCTTTGTTCAAAGGCATACTATTCTATCAACGACTACTTAAACGATAAGAATAGTTGGTCGCTCTGATTAACTCAAGACAATGTTTATGTTCTTTCAATCCAGAATTAACTTTCCTACCGACAGTTTATATGGGTAGTTCATATAATTGTTTTTTTTATTTAACTTATTTTGTTTATTTATTTTTATTTTCTTTTAATTTCATATATTGTGGACAAAATCTACTCATTACAATGATTTTAAATGAGTTGTATTGCAACATGTAGTTAGCTAGCGACCTCGTCAGCTGTTCATAATATTCTTGTCTGACCAACCGGCAGCAAGTTCGTCATGCTCCCTTAGATGTCACTGCTTGCGGTAGCGTCGGGGGTCGGGTTACCACCTTCCCTCAAATATGGCGAGGGGGGTAGTGGCTGACCTTTGCGTTATGCTCGTGAACGGGTGCTGCTTGTGGTGACTGGTCGTCTTGCTGACCATGGTTTTTGTTATTGTTACTTGTTTTAACTGTTATTTTATTTTAGTCCGGAGGTCCTAGTTTAACTATTGTAACTTCAACTTAGCTGTATGTATCAATTTGCATCGTTGAATATGTAAACGGGCACGCCCTTTATGCCTGGAGGCTTTATTTACGTTTTAAATTCCGTTTACGATTTTGTTTAATTATTTATTTCAGCTTGACTTTAGTTTTTAATGTTCTGTTGGTGGTATATTAGCGTGTGTTAGCTGACATATGGTGAATAATGTATGTTTTGTTTTATAATATTAATTACTTACACAATATTGTAAAGAATCAAGTTCTTCTAACTTAACAGACAGCTGTGCTGCTGGGGAGTTTGTTCCGCCACTTCTTCTTCCCAGCTAAAGCACTAGAAAGTGTCGAAGGGCGGGCGTTTTGGGGGGACTGTCGTGTGTAACTTTGACGTTCAAAAAGTGCTGACTCTCAGCCTAGTTTGAATAAATTACTTTTGATTTTGATTTTTGATTTACTTGACATCTTTCGGTCGCGACTTACGAGTAAGTAGGTCGTGAGTTCGAACACAAGCAGGCGCTTTACTTTCTGTAAATTATTTCATCACCACTGCTCTCAAAACGGTGAAGGAAAACATCGTGAGGCATGTCTTGAAACCAAAAATTAGAAGACATGCGACATTTATCAACCCGCACTAGGCCCGCGTGGGGGATTATAGCCCACTCCCTCTCACCGAGAAGAGGCCTGTGGCCCAGCAGTGGGACCATTAGAGGCTGCTGATGATGATGTCTTGACATCTTTCGATTTTTTACCAGAAAGTGGTCGATTGATCGTTGAGGTAATGTCGGTGTGGTAGCTGAACTTTAAGACGATAACTTTTTAACACGCTTTAATTAGCTTGGTATGTCATATATAAGGTGTATCTATTCATACACGAAATATTTTAAGAGGTACACCTGTAGGTGGTAAAGAAGCTATAGCAAAGAAAAAAAAAATTTTTTTTTTCTGAGGAAATATTTATAATTTTTTTGACGCATATAAGAAATACTGGCTCCTTCTTATTTTTTACGGCCCTAGACACCGCGGCCATGCTCGTGCCGTCCAGTCAACGCCCTCGCAGCGTCAGGCGGGCCATTCATAGAAGGTTTTATGCAAAACGTCTCAAGTAGTTTTAAAATTATAATAATTACGAAAATTCAAAAACGCTTAGATAAAAATTTTCTTTTTGCTTCTATAGCTTCTTTACCACCTACAGGTGTACCCCTTTTTTTTTCTTTTTTTTTTCAAATCATCAAATGACTTCTCCCGCTCTGGGCGGAGCGGGAGCGTGTCAGACTTTTACTGACTAAAACCCACCCGTGTTCCATCAGTTGCCCATGTGCCAGGGTCACGGTATCTCTTTCGAACAATCACGCGACCCCGGCAGGTCCACAGGTGTACCCCTTAAAATATTTCGTGTATTAATAGATACACCTTATATGTATGTAACAGAATCTTTGAACGTGTTTTACACCCCTTTAAAACATCGGATTAATTTGAAACTACACACTTATCAAGGACCAATGAAAAGACAATAATTTCATCAATTTGTGCCATTATCCTGGCCAGAATCACCAGGACAGCAAAAAAAAAAACTAATAAACACGCAATGCAATGAAAAATACCTCAAAAACATCCCACGCTTTTTTTCCATTATTTTCTACAAGTTTGGTTTTTCTATCAAAGCATGCCTTTTGGTTTTTAAACTGTTATGTTTTCATTAGCTTTTCAATTTTCTAGTAACGAGCGTCCACCAACTGAAAATGTTTTGGACGATGAATATCGACTGGTCGACATCGATCTACCGTAGTCTTTTACAGATCTATGCACCTGTACTGAAAGCAAAAGTAAGTGCTAGTTTAAATTCCCTATATAAACAAGAATTGCTCGTTTATATATAAAATATCTGGTTGACCGAGCTTTGCTCGGCATTTTTTGGTAAATTGTGTTTAAAATAATAAGTTTATGTTCAAGTTGATTATCGATAAAGTTGATCATTGAAAACACGAATAAAACGACATTTTATAAAAATGAATCCTAGCTAGATCGATTTATCGCCCCCGAAACCCCCTGTATACTAAATTTCATGAAAATCGTTGGAGCTGTTTCCGAGATTCAGATTATATATATATATACAAGAATTGCTCGTTTAAAGGTATAAGATATTATCTTATTATATGAACTCCCATACGTCTGTATGGACATGGAACATATAACATGATATGTGTGATACATAGTAATAATAATACGCCATAGATACGTACCTATACAGTTTAATAATAATAACATTACATTATACAAATATTACATTTAATTACCATATGTTAATAATAATTTATCCTCATGCACTGGTATTGTAAAAAGCAATCCAAATTAACGATAATATTTAAGTCTATGTTTAAATCCAAAGAAAAAAAATATGTACATGTATATATACAAATAAATAATTATAAAGCATCAAAAAATTAGTCTGCATCGTTGTCAATAGGAAACGTGCCCGAAAGGCTGCCAGCATAAAAAGTTTATTAAAAAAAAAATAAGTCTAAACTGTTTATTTACAACGTGTTCCTATTGATATGTTACGGGCAACTTGATTAACTGGGCATTATTAATAAAGACCAGCCATTATTAATAATGCCCAAGAGCGTCGGGCAAAGTGATTAATTTCTCACTTTGACCGTCCATTATTAATAATACCCGACGGCCCGCGGTCCATGTAATAAGTCAGTGTTTGAGATGGCTTGAATTTATCACTTGGAGCGGGCAGTATGAATAATTCCCTTCTTGTAACCGGGCAATGTGAGAAATTGGACCGCAGCCGCTTGATGCAATCGGGACTTTAAGGCACCCCAACTCAGTTAGGTTAGGTTAGAAGGGGATGGCGGGGTCGTTTGAGCGAGCGAATAGATCCTGCCATCCCCTTCGTGGTAATTTTTTTATAAACCACCCAGAAGTAGGAGCCCCGCGTAGCGGGGTTCCGTCGCCCAAGCCCACCCTCGACCATGCTGCCATTTATTATGGCGCTTAAATATCATGTGTAATGATTATTATGGCGTTTAAATAGTAAGTCTAATCATCATTATGACAATTAAAAATATGAAAAACAATACGTATGGCACTCGTATCTTGTGGTATCTAAGTTTCGGGCAATTAAAAGTATGTCATATGTATTTAGGGCAAACAAAACATTCGGGCAAATGAAATTCGGGTAAATGAAATTCGGGAATATGATGATTATGGTATATGATCTTCGGGTAAACAATAGACAACCAAGAAATTCATATAATACTACAGTTCATCTATTTTATTACTTTACCCAAGATAGGGTGGGCATTATTCATAATGGCCGGGAAAAGTGATTAATTATGCTGTTTTAATCACATTGCCCAATTGAGTCGGGCATTATGAATACAGACCGGCCATTATTAATAGTGCCCGAACTTATCAAATTGCCCGTAACAGATTATACCATAACTCTAGGGTAAATAATGAGACCTTGTAAAGAATCAACTGGCATATTATTATTAATTAAATTAATGTATAAATTCAGAAATGGGTAAATAAATTACACACAATCACGTCTTTTTCCCATGGGGGTAGGCAGAAACCACGGAACGTCACCTGCTACGATCTCTACACACTCCTTTTGTCTCGTTTAGGTTCATACAATTGGTCATACACACACGCCGGTTGCGAGTACTACGCACCTGACCTTTTTGAAGAACATCACCAATAAGGTCACTATATGTCCTCCTAGGGCGTCCCCTACCGGTGTTTCCACTCACATCTGCCTTGTAAATACATTTTGTGAGCCGTCCTTCATTCATCCTCTCAACATGACCAAACCATCTAAGTTATACTTTATTCACTTTTTGCCACTACATCTTCTTTTAAACCACACCGTTCTCTTATCACATAATTCCTCAGCCTATCATTCATAGTCACACCACACATGCTTTGCAAGGAACGCATATCCACAGCATTAATTCTACTTTCATGCTTCTTTTGCCACACCCCACATTCATTTCCATTCATAAGCGTAGGCACCAGTACACCATTGTGAGCTTATCGGATATCAACTGGTTGGTCATACTCGCAAGTCAAGCACCATTTACTTTATTTCCCTCATTCACTCTTCTTTCCACATCTTTATTAATCTTAATATATAAATATAAATTATATTCATTTAATTTAAAGCTAAAAAATTTGACGTTATCATATTTCACGTAAGGGTGTGTTACACGGAGGCGCGAGCTTGCGGGTGGCGAGCAATGGGTAGCTCGCCGCCCGGTAAGGACCAAGCTCGGGTCGACGGCGCGTAGTGTTCCACGCGCGCCTCAAAGAGATGTCAGCAAAACTGAAGGGGTCTGATTGGACCGATGCCTGCCAGGGTCGCGAGATTGTTCGAAAGAGATACCGTGACCCTGGCACATGAGCAACTGAAGGAACACGGTTGGGTTTTAGTCAGTAAAAGTCTGACACGCCCTCCCGCTCCGCCCAGAGCGGGAGAAGTCATTTGATGATTTCCCATCCAAAAATAAAAAAAAGAGTTATAGGATACCAAAAAGAACACCTTGTATATTGAAAAACGTAATAATGTAAGGTTCAAATAATAGAAAAAGCGTAGAAGGATATAAAAACAATACCAAATTATAGCAACAGTTGCGAATTAATAGAACTATTTCGAATTTCTGATACATGAAATTAGCCCGTTTATGGCTTTGGAAAATAATGTGTCTTTTCCGGCGTCAACTCAAAAGTTTAAATCATCATCTGCTTAGCTTTTTCCCAACTGTTTTGGGGTTGGCTTCCAGTCTAACGGGACACGACTGAATACCACTATTTTACATGGAACAACTGACTATCTGACCCCCAGAACCCATTCATTGACTTGTACCTACTACAATACCCTTTGGTAATACTGGCTGTCAGACTTTCGGGCTTCTGACGTCCCGTAACGATTCTCAAAGATCCGTGAATAACAGCCGGTAGCAACCGGCTTAACGTGATTTCCGAGACACGGCGGGGTCTTTGTAAAGACGGTGACCCATCCACTGACCAACCGTGCCAAGCGTAGCTTAACCTGATCATTTCACTCGTGCGGCTGTCATTTCAAAGCCACACGTAAATTAAAAAGTGTAAATCTAAT
Source organism: Aporophyla lueneburgensis (assembly GCA_932294355.1). NCBI lineage: Eukaryota > Metazoa > Arthropoda > Insecta > Lepidoptera > Noctuidae > Aporophyla > Aporophyla lueneburgensis. Next base: position 28,642,120 of record OW028737.1, on the reverse strand, counting down.
GTAATAAATACAACAGAATCTTTGCAGCGGAATCAGACGCCATTTTTTTAGGGTTCCGTAGCCAAATGGCAAAAACGGAACCATTATGGATTCGTCATTTCTGTCTGTCTGTCTGTCCGTATGCCACAGCTGAAACTATAAGAGCTATGCTGTTGAAACTTAATAAGTAGATGTATTCTGTAAACCGCATTAAGATTTTTACACAAAAATAGAAAAAAGAACCCATACCCAGAACAGAAACTCAATTTTTTTTTTCATCATACCCATACGTGTGGGGTATCCATGGATAGGTCTTCAAAAATGATATTGAGGTTATACTCATATAATTTTTTTCTAAACTGAATAGTTGCGTGTATCAACTGAAATATAAAAATTAAAAAAAAAAACACATTATTTCATAAACATAAACCTTATGCATAAACCGTGAATATCTACAGGTTTGTACGGAACCCTCGATGCGCGAGTCCGACTCGCACTTGGCCGGTTTTTTTTACTATTCGAATATAACTTATCAGCATAACATAACAACACGCCTTGTTTCCCCGAAGGGCTAGACAGAGTCGTACCTATAGTACCCCCAGATTAACCTTCGCAACTTATGTTTGAGTTCCATGTAATAGGGGGTGAGCCTATTACCATCGGGCTCAAGTCTAATAAAAAGAAAGAATACAAGAAATTAATCGAATATAAACTAAAGAAACAGTAAGTACTTACAATTTTATTCAAATACAACAACACAACTCCTATTCCTCTACAGCCTTCGAGAACTTTGACACAACACTTGAAACTGATAATATATGCGGATACACTCGTATATTTAACTAAATGATTTCGGAATTATAAAATCCATAGATTTCCAAATGAAGACCGCACGGTTTTTCAAACGCATGCATCGTGTCTGGATGCCAGAACTATACTGATTTATTCCTCAATGTAATCCAAAGCTTAGTAATGTGGAGTATCCTCATGAGTAATTCCCACATTAAAATGATATACCTAAACGGTTCTGATATTACTTTTGTGTACATACAGTTTTAAATTATTTTCCTGTTTGCTTTATCATCAGTAGAATTCGTACCTATTATTTAATTATTAGGTATGTAGTTTACTGACGAAAAAATATGTAGTTTTATATTTACACTAACATTTCGCCTTCGACTTCGTCCGCGACAAATTTATAGCTCCTGTTGTTCCGGTATAATCAAGCTTTTGATAAGTGAAAGAATTTTTAAAATTAGAGAAATAGTTTTTAAGTTTACACATTACAAACTATCAAATCTTTTCTCTTTACAATATTATATAGTGTAGATAACCACTAGCCTTTGCCAGCGGATTCATCCGCGTGTCTGTCGAAAAATATCTGGTAGGAACATACTACTGTGTCTACCGGGATATTGAGTGGGGTTTTCTTATACCTCTATTGGTTTATGAGGCGCAGCCCCGTCAAGTTTACAGTCAGCATGATTTGCTCATATTTCTGTCAATTTACGCAAAACCACAATGTATTATACACCTAATATGCAGTTTTGAATCACTCCGTTCATTCACCCAGATCGTTGGTAAAACCCTTATGAAAATTCGTTTGGGAGTTTTTGAGTTTATCGTGTTCAGGCAGAGAGATAATCGCGGCGGGGGACTTAGTTTTATAATTAATGTTTATTAATAATTTTCAAGTACAGACGCCACCAGGTCAAGCTACCCGAAACTGTCAAATTTTCCCAATGAACCTTGAACCTAATGCTCTAGAAATAAAGTCGAAAATCTATCAAAGAAATCTGACAGATTGTAGTAGCTTGATGTGTTGGCGTCTGTACATCATACATTGCAATATGAACGGTGATCCCAACTAAACGTTAGTCTGTATCTTGGGGATCAGAGTTGTATATTTCGTTATATCCAAAAAGTTCGCACACGGTAATTATAAACAAAATCAAACAAACAAAAAAAATCGTTAATGAATTAAAGTAGAACACGAAAATGAGTAAAAGTAATAAAAAAAAGGTATAAAATATTGGTAATAATCACTCTTCATACAAGATTTAAGTGTGTGTGCGTTTGTGAGAAGTGTGGTGAGGTGTGTGTGTCTGTGTATGTAATTTGTAGTGATATTAAATGTTCACAATGATACTTGCGTCACACTAAAAGCATAACGCAGCGATCACCATACAAGGTTTTTACCAACTACCTACTAGGGTCTTTAAAAGTCGACAGCAGTGGCTCAATGGAAACGGCCGTGACTTACAAAACGTAGATCGTAGGTTGGAACCCTCCTGTTATGGTCACGGTTTTGTTCGAAATAGTTACCGTGACCCTGGCACAGGCAACTGAAGGAATACGGGTGGTTTCTAGTCAGTAAAAGTCTGATACGCCCTTCCACACACAGAGCGGGAGAAGTCATTTGATGATTTCCCACCCAAAATTCGAATCTTGGCTTTTTTCTTGGTGTAAATTATTTCATCACCATTGCTTTCAAACCGGGAAGGCAAATATCGTGAGGACCCAACCACCACTTCAACACTACCAACACTTCAAAGATATGCTACATCCACCAACCCCCACTAGGTCCGCGTGGTGGACTAATCTATCTATACTTATAATAAAACTGTAGAGAGCTCAATTCTGTCGGTCTGTATGTGCACGCATGGGTCAAAAAATACTGAAGGGATTTTAACCAAACTTGGTACGATTGTAGTCCATACTCCTGGGCAGGTTATAGGCTATATAACATAACGCTAAGACACATAGAAGCTGAGCAATAACGATATATTTGTACCCTCTGGGTATGTGTCAGGTAGAAAACGCTTTATGGCGACGACGTACCAGGTTATCATAACTTTGCAGGAGCTTACCAAAAAAAGGAGTGTCAGCTAGAAAACGCTTACCAGACCACCAACGCGTACCAGGTTGTCAAACTTGGTAGGGTTATTACAACGTTTATTGAACGTGAGGCGATACGAAGTTCGCTGGGTCAGCTAGTAAAATAAATAAATAGCGTTTTAATTCAGGCATGAATGCCACTAATGCCCCACTCCCTTTCACAGAGATGAGGCCTATGTTGATTATGCTATGCTAATTGTTTATGAACAACTAGCTTTTGCTCGCGACTTCGTCCGCAAGGAGTTCGGTTATATCGTAGCGTAACGTAGCGTAGGCGAGCGCTAAGGAAGGAAGTAGAATTGCACGGACGAAGTCGCGGCCAATAGCAATTATTTATTCACTTTATATTAGTTCGAAAAACACAACGTTACCGCGTTCTAAAACGATACCAACGCCATCTAATACATCCAATAGATGGCGTTGGTATCGTTTTAGAACGCGGAGCGATTGGAACTTGAAGATGAATACAAAATAGGTAGGTACCTAAGTATTTCTTTTGGTTTTGCCATTTTATTAATTTGAAAAAAAAAAAAAAAAAAAATTGGTTTGGTTGTTTATTTTCATTCAGCCTAGTTTGAATAAATGACTTTGGTTTGATTGTTTTTTAATTTTTAAATTATTATTTTTTGTTCATGTGTAATTTTGTGCAAATTTTTTGTATAAATCTTCTTGTCTATTTTGTTTTATGTTTTTGTGCAATTTTTGTAAAACAGATGTTGTTTTCGTACTCAGCGACCCGATAAATTATAAAAACGATACCTACCCATGTTGATATACAGAATTTGTCACCCTTTTTCCACCTTTTAGGGGTTGAATTCTGAAAGAGTCTGAAACACTTGTTTACTCATTTATTGATAGGAGTACTCCTGTGAAGTTTCGAATAAAATAGTTTAACTAATCTTGTTTCCCCATACAAACTTTCAAGCCCTTTTTCACCCTCTTAGGGATTGAATTTTCAAAAATCCTAGGACACGTAATTGTTTATTTCTAATCGTTAACCTAAAAGCAAAGTTTCAGATTTCGAGTTCTAAAATGAGGGGCTTCCATACAAAATTTTAACCCCTTTTTCAACCCCGGCGAATTTTCAAAAATCCTTTCTTAGCGGCTGCCTACATCATTACAACTATCTGTATGAAGCGAAATCCGTTCAGTAGTTTCGGCTGTGAGTTGGTAGATGAGTCAGTCAGGTTTGCCTTTTAATATTAAGATATATGAGATATACAAGTCAATCTTTTTCCAGTTTTGCTACTGCAAATTTTTTTGAAATGAAGTTCCTTATCGTCAGATATGCACATTTAGCAAATGACAGCAAGACCGAAAAAGTTGTGACCGTCATGACACTGTTTTTAATTACTCGTGTGTACCGTTTTTATTCAATCTATACCAATTTATAAAGCTGAAGAGTTTGTTTGTTTGATTGAACGCGCAAATCTCTGGAACTACTGGTCCGAATTTTAAAATTATGTTTGTGTTGGGTAGCCTATTTATCGAGAAAGGCTATAGGCTATATAAAATCACGCTACAACTAAGAAGAGCGGAGCAGTAATGAAAAATGTTGCAAATACGGAAAATCGCAGGGTAGGCGATTCGATGGGACGGGAAGGGTCGGGGGAACAAGAAATTTAACGCGGACGAAGTCGCGGGCAGAAGCTAGTAATATATATCCTGTAACACATTAATCAGTAGCGTTTCTCTGGAGCGGGCTAGCAAGGCTTTTTTATGGCTCAGCCCTCTTCCTCTCTCCTAATTTTTGAGTGCCCGACAGGGTCCATATTTGATCTTGTACCATTTTTATTTTTTACCATCTATGTAACATATGGAATGCAATAAGGAATTGAGTATTGAGTATGACCTGGTTAATTTTACGCAATAAGTTGCGTTTATTAAAACATAGATGGCGTTAGTAGTTCGTATAAATGCGTTTGCTTTGACATAACCAAATAAAATTTGGTGACTCTACCTGTAATTTTTAAGCTGTTTTATACAGGAAGGCATTATAATTTAATGATTTGTGACGCAAATGAAGATGAATGAAGGTTTTTCTGTCATTTTTGTTCCCTATTATGTCCAAGATACAAACCATAGCCAAAAAGTCTTCAGGAAAAATCCAATTAAATAAAAAAGAAGACAAATTAGAGGCATAATTTACTAAACATGTTTGAACAAAAAACAGGGCCCGTGTCAGAGTTCGTTACTTATTATTCTGGACTTGACTAGCAGAATAGAAAATGGATTCAAATTGAGTTTAGCAGCCTGGAAGGTTTTTCTACATAGGATGCTAGGTAATTGAATCATTATCTGGCTAGCCCTTTTCCAACTATGTTGGAGTCGCCTTCCAATTTAACTGGATGCCGTTGAGTACCAGTATTTTATTATTATTTATAGCTTCTGCCCGTGACTTCGTCCGCGTTAAATTTCTTTATCCCCCGACCCTTCCCGTCGCGTCGAATCGCCTACCCGTGCGATATTCCCCGTTTTTGCAACATTTTTCATTACTGCTCCGCTCCTCTTGATTTTAGCGTCCTGTTATATAGCCTTCCTCGATAAATAGGCTACCCAACACAAAAAGAATTACGTAGCCTATAGACTGGCCTTTAGACAGGCCTGTTGGTCTAGTGGTTAGTGACCCTGACTGCTATGCCGGAGGTCGTGGGTTCGATTCCCACCCAGGACAAATCTTTGTGTGATGAGCACGATCATTTGTTCTGTGTCTGGGTGTAATTTATCTATAATATGTATGTATTTAGAAATATATAAGTATGTTTATCAGTTGTCTGGTATCCATAACACAAGCTCTGCTTAGCTTGGGACTAGATGGCGTTGTGTGATAGTTGTGGAATATTATTATTATTATTAATTTTTCAATTCGGACCAGTAGTTCCTGAGATTAGCGCGTTCAGTCAAACAAACAAACTCTTCAGCTTTATAATATTAGTATAGATTAATTATCTAGTAACAATATCAAGTTCTACTTGCATCGTCAGTAGAACAGTTGCAAGACATGGTGACTGTAAAGGATGAACGAATGATGACGGCATTTAAGATGAAGAGGATGAATATAAATGGGAATTAGAGGTGAAGAAGAAGAAGGTGTGTGAAAGAGAAGATAATGTATCGGTGTGTGATGTGAAAATAAATGATAAGAGTGTGGAACAAGTAGGTAAGTGAGTTCGTATATTTGGGGAGTTTCTTTACAAGGGATGGGCAGATTGATAAAAATGTGGAAAGGAGAGTAAATAGCATCTAGCTTCTGACGTTTTATGAGTGCCCATGTAGGTTTATGTGAATTAAAAATATTTTGATTGATTGATTGAAATGCAAGAAAGAAAGTAAACTGTACGATACATGCAATTGTGTCCGAAAAGGCTCAACTGGTTCACAATGGTGTGCTGGTACCTACGCTTATGTATGGACCTGAATGTTGGGTGTGGCAAAACAAGCATGAAAGTAGAATAAATGCTGTGGAAATACGTTCCTAGCGAAGCATGTGTGGTGAGACTATGCATGATTGGCTTAGGTATGATGTGATAAGACAATGGTGTGGTTTAAAAGAAGATGTAGTGACAAAAATGGAAAAGCTTGCTTAGATGGTTTGGTCACATTGAGAGGATGAATGTAGGACGGCTTACAAAACGTATTTATAAGGCAGATGTGAGAGGAAACACTGGGAGGGGACGACCTAGGAGGACATTTAGTGACATTATTGGTGATGTTCTTCAGAAAGGTCAGGTGCGTAGTACTCGCAACCGGCGTGTGTGTATAACTAATTGTATGAACGTAAACGAGGCAAAAGTATGTAAGGATCGTAGCAAGTGGTGTTCCGTAGTATATAACCGGCTTTTGTTTTTGTATGGGTAATCATCAAATGACTTCTCCCGCTCTGGGCGGAGCGGGAGGGCATGTCAGACTTTTACTGACTAAAACCCACCCATGTTCCTTCAGTTGCCCGTGTGCCAGGGTCACGGTATCTCTTTCGAACAATCACGCAACCCCGGCAGGCATCGGTCCTAGCAGACCCCTTCAGTGCTGCTGACATCTCTTTGAGGTGCGCGTGGAACACTACGCGCCGTCGTCCCGAGCCTGGTCCTTACCGGGCGGCGAGCTACCCATTGCTCGACACCCGCAAACTCGCGCCTACGGTGGCCGGGAGTATATTACTGGGTAACACGATACCCCACGGTAAGACTGTTTGTCAGACTTTCGCGCTTCTGACGACCCGTAACAAATGTCACAAATCCATGTAATTCAAATGTATTGTATAAGTCTTATGAACACTGTGTTAAAAAAATAGGCATTTAGGGTAATTTACGTATTATGGCAAATGCCCCGAAATTGGAGGAGCCCTTTGTCCAGCAGTAGACGTCTTACGGCTGAAATGGTGATAATAGGATGTTATGTGAGTGTAACACTGCAGGGCCATGTCTGTAAGGGCTTATTGTAGAAAGAAACTTGGGACTTAACTGGTGAAAATGTAGGTGTACCTACTATAGGTACGCATGTTCAGCCTTTAGTCATCCCAGGCTAGGACACAGGCCTCCTGTCAGTGAGAGGCAGTGAGCCGTCACCTGCCTTTGAATATTTTGGTTCTAGGACATGCCGATTTCCTCACGATGTTTTCCTTCACCATTTTGAGAGCAGTGGCGATGAAAAAATTTACACAAAGTGCCTGCGTGGGTTCGAACCCACGACCTATTGTAAGTCGCGGCCGTTACCACTGGGCCACAACTGCTCCTATACTGCTATTATAGGTGGTCTACCAAACCCTTCGCGAAAAACAGACTAATTATTTCGAACACTTTCATTGTAATTTGTCATCAAGATGTCAAATTACAATGAAAGCCATTGAAAACACCGAACTCCTGAAAGCCAATTAATAAACAAACTACTTATCAGCGAAAACATCAACAGATCTTCAGTAACATTTTGATATCCGACGCGAGCGGGTGTGTGTGTGTAATTTACGCGCTCAGAAAATACGTTGACGGCAAACTTTTAACAGTGAAGTGATTAAGTATGTGTAGTGTGTTAAAAAGACAATGATTTTCTGTTTGAAAAGTGCTTGTGGGATTGAGTTGAATATAAAGGTGAGTACAGATGTTTTGTATAGATTTTTTCAATGAGTACGAAGGCTTATCTGATTTGTTATTGGTGAAATAACGCGTGTTTTCATGTTGGCGTCAGATAAGCAATGCGTTTTGATTGTTTGTATGAAGTTTATGAATGAAGGAAAGGGAGTTAATTGATTACCTTTTCAAGAAATCTATTGTTGGAGTTTCATAGAGTTCACTCTTTAAGAATAAATTTTCATAAATAAGCCCGGGTATTGAAATTTATTGAGAGTTAAATTAAACTTTCTCCGTTACGTTACGTTATGCGTTACGTTATGTTTTTTGTGCTGATATTTTCATTATTCCGTTAGAAAATTATATAAATAGATCTTGATAAACTCCAACATCGAGAAAATTAACAGATAAACTAGTCTTTTTATGGAGCATTGTAAATAGGTTTTATTTAAACCGACCTCCACGCAGACGAAGCCAAATTAAATAAAAAAGAAAATGCATTCCCGAATTCAAAATTAGAAATAGAAAAACAATTTCAAACCTTATTTGGTTCGACATAACAGCAATATTGAGCATAATTTCTAAATAAATGTAGGTAATTGAAAACTTTCATGTCACGCGTGACATTTCTGAACAGCCTAAATAAATAAACGAGACAAAAAATATGCTGACAAAGGATAAAAGCCTATACCGCCTTAAATAATTCAGGTTTCTCGGAGGGACCGAAATAAAAACTTTTTGATTGCCGAAAGTGTTGGGGATTCGCAACTCAAAATTAAGTTTAGGATCGCTTCGGTGTTAAAAAAAGTTTTGTAGATACTTTTATGCTATCCAAATGAGGGTTGAGTTGTGATAAATAGACTTAGTTATTTATAAATTACGAGTAATTTTTCTGAATTCTATTGTTATCCAACAAATAATTTCTACCTCAACTCTTTCTTCTGTTTTTTGTCTTCGTTGGATTAGTGGTCGCAAGTGCTACTGTTGAGGTCCTGGGTTCGATTTTCAGGTCAGGCAAAGTGTTATTGGGTTTTTCTATATGGAATTTGTCAGTAGCAGACCGGTGCCTAGATTTGTGCCCAGTTGATAGCAATAAGCTCGTCCCCTGTTAATACATGGGATTTAAACATAACTGACGAAATGTTGGTGTGATATACATAAGTAATATAGGTAGGTCCACCTTTGCCTAACCCTTCGGGGAAACAAGGCTTGATGTTATGTTTTTTTTTTTGATACAAAGGAATTTGTTCTTGATCTAAAATCAATCTCCACCCTTGGTGGGTTAGAAGTTGTGGAAGTGGTCCTCGCTTTGTCATTCAGAAATATCAAAACGAATAAAACTAAAATGAATAAACTATACAATATGGTACAGTTTATGCAAAAGAATAATTTTATCCCACATTTCGCCATTTTATACGCATGTTTTATGTTTTGTAACAGGGGCCAGCCTATTCTAATTGACCTGAAAAATTCCAAGGTCCGAAATGTTACTGAGAATATTTTAATCGAAAACGTTAATATCACTTTGACTGACCTGGGTATCGAACATGGACCTACCGATTAATGCGGGGAGTATACCTCACGTAAATTAAAAGAATTCAACAATGAAAATACTCCTTTCATTTATTAGCTTTACTGAGTTGTAAAACTTTTCATATATGACAAAAATTTAGATTAAAAAAAATGCTTGCGTTAATACGAGGGCCTGAAACTTCGATTATGTCCACCATCCAGACCAAGGAGGCTTGTGGTGGCATCTATAACATCACATGTGAACTACTAAGCATCAGACTGACATCACACAATATCCTGCATCTCACAAGCGAAGTTTACCGCACAACTAGCAATTATCTAACATCCCGACAATGATAGTCGCCGCAGGAGGAGCCCCGGGCGTCGGGAGTTCATTGCAGACGCCCGGCCACCGTAGGCGCGAGTTTGCGGGCGGTGAGCAATGGGTAGCTCGCCGCCCGGTAAGGACCAGGGGGCCGATTCTACTAACAAATTTGTGCAAAAATCGCAATAGCACCGCGACTGGATCACGACTTTTAAGGGTTTTCTCATTCTGCTAATGAACAACGATCCAACTGCAGCTACGTTTTAGTGGACGCCAACGATCGATCGAAACAATGTAAAAATCTATTCTGCTAACAAAGTCGTACATGAGCGTGACGTTTAGTCACATTCTGCTATTATTTTGACACTCGCTATAATCGAATCAAAGCTGAAATTCGGCATTTCATCTGTCAAAATTTGCGGTTGAACATAAGTCAGTAAAATGCAACTTTTATCGCATCGATCTAGGACTGCTTTAGTTTTATTTCCTAAAAATATAATATTTATACAGATTTCGTTGAACTTGCCCATGTGGGTGACGTTGGAAAGGTAAGAGGAAGAAATTTTGCGTCAAGAGTATGCAGTAATGCTTTGGCCCTTACGGATCGTCAGTGCGTTACGACATACCAATTCTCCAGAGACCTCTTATGAGCTTTGATTGACGAGATCAGTGACCACACATGCTTCGTTTTTACGGTATTGATGACGGAAAAGGTAACATAGTTACAGTGTGTTACTACGTGAAACTCTATTGACTCAATCTTGGACCGCAACTTGCACCGGCTTTTTATGTGCCGCAATGTATATGCAGTGTCAAAACTTTTAATTTCTTGAGTTTTAGTAATAAACTAGCTACTGTCCACAACTTCATCAGCGTCTAATTTTGCTCCTCTGAACCTTCCCGTCGCACCGCATTGCCTGTCAGTTTTCGTCCATTTTTTGTTGCTGCTCCGCTCCTTTTGATTGTAGCGTAATGTTATATAGCCTATAGCCTTCCTCAATAAATAGGCTACCCAATACAAAAAGAATTGTTCGATTCGGATCAGTCGTTCCTGAGATTACTGCGTTTAACCAAATAAACCAACTCTACAGCTTTATAATATTATATAGTATAGATATAATGGAATATTTGGTAGTTAAAACAACACAAATTTACAGACTGCCCTTGTAACATATTACGCCTATGTCTATGCATGGCTTAGTTACGGCATAATAATTTGGGGAAACAGTAGGTACAGATGCACCAACATTAGCAAACATTTAAGTGATAAATCCCTGAAATGCAGTTAGAATGCCCAAAGCATGTTTTTAATTTAATTTGATTTTAGAATAAGTTAGATTATAAGTCCTACTCCTACTACTATATTTCTTTTGATGTGCCCGACAGGGTCCCACAATTGTAACTAAATCCAATGTTTACCACCTAAGCATATACATTGTGAAATGCAATAAAGTATTGAGTATTGGAATGGTTCATGAAATCAAAAAACAAATAATGGAATAAAGCATTTTTATTACTATAAGTATATCAATTTTAACGTCAGACCACTTGAGAAGTAGATACTTAGTATTTCATCTAAAATAGTAGGGTCGTTTCACCACTCATGTTGATACCGTGTGCCAGATAGAAATACATAATATATTAATACTGCATGCTCAACATTATAAGTGCACAACAGTCAACAGAATGTCTGCCTACCAAAAAATTTACCGACCACGATCAACTCTTAAGTCAGAAATTGATTTTTGGGTGTACCTAAGTAATGTTTCTGAAAAAATATATATTTATGTTAGAAGTGGCTAACTTATATTATTATTTTTCTCATCGGTGTGCTGGTACCTACTGCAAAATAATGTTTTTTCCCCACTGAGTCAACAGGTATAGGTAGTATGTTTTTGTTTTTGCAGATTGCCATGGAATGTAAATATTCCTGTATCCAGATTTCCATATTGAATAAACAGTTTAAATTCTTCTTGCATCATCAATACACACTTTCCTCAAACTGCATCTAAATGGTTTTACTGAAGACAGGGAAACATTCATAAGTTATTTCAAATCTGGAACAGTCTCGGGCAACATCTTCACACATTGTGTTGAAATCTTACTGAACAGTTAACAGCACATTATTTTGCATTAAATGCTGTACCATCTTGAAGATTCTATTTTCATTATAATTCTACAAGTACACACATGAAAACAAATATCAATTTCGTGCAATTAGAAAGAAACGGATTAACTACTCCCTCTCACAGAGTCACAGAGAGGAGGCCTGTATCGCAGCAGGGGGAACATTATAAGCTGCTTATATAATATGTATGTTAAGAGGAATAAGAGTATTATTATAAATCAATTAAAACTCTGAACTTGAACTAAAGTAAATAGTGTTGCTGTCAGTTGACAGTTGACACTTCTTTTTTTTTTTTTTTTTGAGTTTTATGACCTGGTAACTGGACCTTTTGGTCAAAGTTGACACTTCTCAATAAGCTATGTCAGGTAGTGATGCGATTCGATTTTGTTTAACTCGATACTCGAGTAACTAAAGGCTCGTGATCATTTTATTTATTTATTTTCTCACGCGTTGTCACTCGATGTATAGCTTGGCAAAAAAGTCTGGAAAAAATGAGGGCGCCTGCTTAGCAGGTATGGCCACCCTGTATACTAGGACTAAAAGTGATAAGATACTTACTGTTTTAATCCACAAACACGAGATCCCGGAAATTCTCATCAATCAAGATTTCAAGACTTGATAGGCACACAGTCTTTTACTTTCATTGTATTTAGTAGATTGCGCATTATTTCGCTGGAATAACCTTTTATCTAAGAGCGATTTTGCCATCATATTAACATAGTGAAAACTTATTTAGTTTAAAAATTAATTAAATTACACTCAGGGATTGCCGATTGAACCCAATACACAAGACATAACGTTCAGCAATCGCATTTGCGGTCACCACCTAGGGTATTCACAACCATTCGATGGTTGGTATGCCTGTATCAAATTGGACATGAATAATGCTGAATGAATTCTGTTAATGCTGACAGTTTATAGTCGCCAAGGTGACTTACAGCTGCTTACTGTCGGAAACTAATCGGAAGTCACAGAGTACCTATAACATGTCGCATTCGAAAGGTACGGGTAATATGGAATAAACTTGAACAGTTGACTAATGAAGGCGTCAGGTATGTCTATGTGGGGTACATAACATTATCACTATTCACATGACAATGAAAATGAAATAACACGCTAAAATGTTAGATTTTATTTAAAAAGAAAAACGTGACATAACATCATTCTTGTATTCCTTTTCGGTGCTATGATAGATTTTTTCCATTAACACTGATGTGTCAGTTTTACATTTCTTATTTATGAAATCTAAATAGTGTAAAAATCTTTCTTACACATTTACGGTTCCCATTACAACCCATCTCCTCAAACTATAGGTAATATATTACGTAGAATAGGCACCTGAAAAATAATAAATATAAATTATACTTTTTTTACTGTGGTATGCGATAATGGCATGAACAAAAAAAAAAATACTTGCCTGTTTCGTTATAGTGTTGAACTTTTTGTCTAATTGCACACAGATCAAAATCGTCTAATTCTTTCTTCCGCCAACTGTTTTGGTGTTCTTCCAGGTGTAGAAAAAATCCTTAATTTTTTTCACCTTCATTAACAATTTCTCTAATTGTACTGTGAGATTTACCTTGAAAAAAACATAAAGACAATCATATTAATTCCATGTAGGTACATTTTTCAATTTCAAGTATCAAACATCAAGAGTTAACGTACACGCGATTTGTCAAACTAGAAAATAAAACCTCAATAATCTATTAGTAAATAAAATAATAAAATCGCTTGAAACTTATATAAAATTTAGTATGAGAAAGGAAAAACAATGACTGGTATTAAATAAAAGATAAATTTCTTGGATAAATACCTGTCGTGTCGGCAGTTCTTTCGTAAACATTGTCAATCGGAGACAAAATTTGTTCCGCTTCAGATTCCGCCAAATTTCTTACGAAAACTTTATATATCACAGCTCACACCACTACTCCTTATTGTTTTATTCATTTTTTATATGTTCAAAAGCATTAATAATTGATAGTTAATTAGAAATAAGTAAAATACAATTATGAACATAACGCAATGACAGATTAGCTACTTGTTGATGATAAACAAAGCAGTGCTGCCACCAAAAAAATATTTTAGTTCCAATGGTTACCACGACAGACTCTTTTTTGCCAAGCTATAGTCGTGTTTAGATAAGTATCACGGAGTTTTCAACAACTACACCAGTTCATAATTCAATATTAATAATATCGTGTAACAAACTGTCAAAGTAATGTGATGTATTGAATCACGGATGTTTTAAATAAGAGTGATTATGCATTACATTGTTCTTTAAGTATTAGTCAGTTGATAACGTGTAATTCTCCCCAAACAGCAAGAGTCGATTGTAGCCCTAATATTGATTGGATGCCGCATTTTGAATTTTGCTATGATTATTTTCTTTTAAGTTATTATTTAAGGTCTCGTTTTTAACTAACAAAGCTGCTAGAAACCTCCCTAAAGGGAGGTACCTACTTTAGATTCAACTTGAAATAAATTGAGAAAATCAGTGCCTGACGATTTATAACTAGTAGTAGTAACATCACTAGCCAAACTGACAAGCCACCAAAAACTTCAATCCATTTCACGAAGATTTTTAACCACTTTATGCGAGAGTAAGCGAACTTAAAAACGGGATTAAACACCGGACCGTCATTATTATTTTTTTTTAATCAAAACAGATTAGGTTACTACCTCTATCTGTAAATAGGTACATATGTACTAAAGAAAATCATAACATCGTTAAAAACGCTTCAATAAATGAATTTTTAAGTAAAATACGATTAACAGAAATACTCTTCGAGTCTTTAACTTAACCGAAGGGTTTGATTTCGTAGCTTTAGCTAGTTAGGGACGTAGAACGAAACGTTCTTCTGAATTTTTGTTATCCAGTAAGTTAAAATGTTGTATTATTGTAACAAAAAAATATCAGTACAAAACTATAATTATGGTCAAGATATCTTTTTATATTAGAAAATCCTTTATTGCCACTTATTCGTGTTTAGTGACATTTTTAGATTCAACTTTTTTCTTTGTGGTAATAATAAAACATACTATTTGGCATGTTGGTAACACAGGAAGCCCACTTGTGTGTTCTCGTAACGAGTCAGTTGCGGTTTGGCGTAAGTTTAGTTTCCCTTGTGCTTATCAAATAGTAGAATGACTTTATAGGACATCATCGACCTGCGATCGAAATCTAACCGTTGTGAAAACACAATTGAGCGTGTAACTTTGCAAATTAGTAGAATCGCCCCCCAGGCTCGGGTCGACGGCGCGTTGTGTTCCAAACGTGCCTCAAAGAGATGTCAGCAGTACTGGTCTGCTAGGACCGATGCCTGCCAGGGTCGTGAGATTTGTTCGAAAGAGATATTGCGGCTCTGGCATATGGGCAACTGTAGGAACACGGGTGGGTTTTAGTCAGTAAGTCTGATACGTCTTTCCGCTCCACCTTAGAGCGGGAGACGTCATTTGATGATTTATCACCCACAAAAAAAAAAACAATAGTCAAACTGTAGTTTACAAACACAACGCACATCTGGATGGAGGGTCATGTTTTTTCTATAGAGGGTGGAGAACAACCAGTTTTTTATACCCCTCGAATTGCAAGGAGGTAGTTACAATACAATGCTTAATTGCCTACCTCGTTAGTAAATAAACAGTTTCTCATTTCTTCGGTGCTGTAAAAGACGAGACGAACATGTATTGTCTACCGGTTATTACCTCTGTCTGGCTCGTTACTGGGTACCTAAGACTCGTTGCTTTTACCTTTAGTTATCCATAATCACCTATTGTGTCTTCCCAATAAGTACATTGTACCGGAAGTTGTTTCATGTTTTTCGTTACAATGTTATGAGGAAGGTATATTGACTATTGTAGACCTCGATGAAAACTATCATCCTATGCTTCGATCAATAATAGCACTAGATAAAGGATCAGGAACAAAAATAAGGCGCTCAAGTGGCCACGTTTGCACACACTTACACATTTATATTTCTTACTACGAATTATAGAAAAACGTTTCATAATAATAACAACTTCAGTTTATTATAATCCTTAACACTCAAACATAAAGCATAATTACGATTGCAAAATATTCATATTTAAGTCCTTTTGTCATCGGAGAAAGGTAAAGAGCAATAAATTTAAAATGTCCCTTAAAAATCAAAAGTCATTTTGATATAAGTACAAAATTATTTATTCTTAACTGAAACTTAAAGTCTAAGCAATAAGGTTAAAAACAATGTGTTGACAATTTCGTGCTTACTCTATTTTGGAACAAGACGTAGTTCTTGGTATTACATTTCAATGTTCAGAACACAGTACGTATGGAAAGACGTAGAGTTGCAGAATATAATTTTTTAGGTGAAGGTACGTTTTGATGACGGCAAACATTTTTAATCGATTTAAAAAAGTAGTAGGACTAAAATAGTATAATAGAATATAAAATTACATTAAAATAAAATATAAAATTACAATACTACTTCATGCATTCTCTGTTCCAGAACAGACAATGTTTGTAACAATAGTTGGTGCGTTGTCGCAAACATTGGTCAAACAATCATAATATGTAGTTGCTAAATGATTTATATTTACTATTTGATTGTTTTTATTTTATGAAAAACGCTTAAAAATTTAAACTTATGGAAAAAAAGATATTCCTTCCAAAAACTTGGTGCTACAGTGGTTATTTACACAATTTTTGAACGCGTGCTCCGGCATTTAGGACGTCTTATCGTTGGCTATCGTTGGACCAAACTAATTTCAAATAAGAGCACAAAAATATTTGTGCTCTTATTTTTCGGGCCGTTTTTGAAGCGCTCATCGGGCATCTAGTACATTTTTGATCGAAGATCCTATGTCATAAATTATGGTCAAGATAGAGGATAAAAATTGAACAACACTGATTTTCACTGATCAGACAAATGTGCTGGTATGTAGGGTTTACCTACGTTCTTTTTAGGGTTCCGTTGCCAAATGGCAAAAAACGGAACCCTTATAGATTCGTCATGTCTGTCTGTCTGTCCGTCTGTATGTTACAGCTACTTTTTTCCGAAACTATAAGAGCTACGGTGTTGAAATTTGGTAAGTAGATGTATTCTGTAAACCGCATTAAGATTTTCACACAAATATAGAAAAAAGAAACAATACATTTTGGGGTTCCCCATACTCAGAACTGAAACTCAATTTTATTTTTTAATATTGAAATGTATTGTAACTTAATATTGAAATATATTGTATAAAAGTCTTTTCGTACCACTTGCTCAAAAAAGTGACATTCTATGCCACAAAAAGCTAACTTAACAATAGTAATTTTTAATCTGTTAAAAACAAGGAAAGAAAATTGTACTGAATTTCATTCATCCTCTAGGGGGAGAATGTGATTTAAATTTGGAATACTTACCGAAATTTATACTGAACCACATGAGTAGAAAAACGGAACAGAGATAAAGCTTCGAACAATCGCGCGATTCGATTGCACTACTACAAGCACGCGGGGCCTGTGTGCGTGACCACTGGCCGCTTGTCGCGTACGCGGCGAGACTGGAAAAAACCAGTTTACGCTTGCACAGCCAGTTGACAATCTCAGGGTTAGTGCACCGTACGTTGTTTGTTTTGTTAGTTGTAAGTTTGAATATTTTTATGTAAAACGTGTTATTTTATTGTTAATAATGGTTGTTTATTGTACTGTGTGTATGAATAATACTAGAAAAAATAAAGATATATCATACTTGAACTATCCTTTTACTACTTTAAAGATATATCATATTTTTGAAAAACTATTTTTATTTTATCCTTGTTAGTTTAAATATTCAACCCAAATTATTGTCAAATACATAATTTTCTTACATGTGAACTAGAATTTTGTAATCCGTAGCACCGTTAATAACAGCACCCATGTACCCAATGAGCTAAAAATAAAAACTATTGAACCAAACTAAATGAAAAATTTATGGAACCAATGGCAGGTATACTGTGTCACACAAAAAAAAAGAATCATCGAAATCGGATCAGAAACCTCTGAGTAATCGGTGTAGACAATGTTGATAACTTTTAGGTTTTTGTTGATTTTTCAAAAATTACTAGTCCAATTTCGATAAAAAAATTATGAGACCATTCGGGAAGTAGGTATACGCTTTCCAACAAAAAAATATTTTTTCAAATGGTTGGTAAGCGACGGAGTTATGCCCGAACAAACATAAAAAATAATATAAACATCCGAAATGATAACCTCCTCCTTTTGGAAGTCGGTTAAAAAAGAGTGTCCATGGAGTTTCTAGCCCATTCTTCTCCATAGAGATCTACGTATTGGAATGGGTATCTATGGTACTTTCACAGATATTATGTCTTGTGACTGGGACTGTAGCACCATAACTATTTTTGTACTAATTTTATTTTATGTCTTTTGACAATTCAAAAGTGCCTGTAATTGGCTAAGTTGAATTAAATTATTTGATTTGATTCGATTCTATCATACTGAATAATAAAACTATTTAACAAATGTTTTGTTTAATTTGTCTTACCCCATTGTGACAACCCTACCAAAATAGGTAACAATTTTGCTCGTTCTTAAGAAGCTTAGTCTCTGTTCCGTTTTTCTACTCATGTGACTGAACTACATCTGTGTTTACACCATTGAGTTTGTATACAAAGCATTATAAATCTTTTTGAAAAAGGAATACGCATTTATTATGATTATTAAATAAAAATAACGAAAACCGACGAGGCCATATGAGCTTGATGCCTTTGCTTTTCCGACAAAAAAATATTAGTCTAGGAATTTGCCGCGTTTTTGGTTTCTTCAAATACATAAACGTTAATTGGACCAATTTTTCGAATGTTAACTTTTACTTTTAATTGTCATTATTTTTAATAAATGCTTATCTCATACTATTATTGTGTTAATTTTTTCGCAAATGGTACGAAAAGTAGAGTATTTTCCTTGGTGATGAAGCTGTCTTAGTTTTGGGTGAACTTAAATCCCTCGCTTCACTCGTGATTTAAGTTTTTAACACCCTCGCTACGCTCGGGAGTAAACCTCGAGTCCTTCGTTACGCTCGCGATTTAAATCGTCACCCGCGACAGGAGACACTGCTTTATCCCATTTGTTAATAATGTACTATATGAATATTGTGTTAAAAAAAAGGCAATTAGGGTAATTTACGCATTATGGCAAAGCCCCCTAAATTGGGGGAGCCCTATGTCCAGCAGTAGACGTATTACGGGTGAAATGGTTATAATGAGACAAAAAGAGTCTCTGTCTGATGGACAGAGTTGTGTCCTCAGCCATCGACGGATAGATAGGTACTGTTCAGCTTGCATTTAGATTTGTTGCTTATTGTATTACTAGCTTCTGCCCGTGGCTTCACCTGCGTAAATATCAGAAATAATCCCAAGTGAACATGCTACCAGGACAAAAACCAGTTGATGTCCTTCGCCAGGTTGCATCTATCTCTTTGTTCTTGGCGTGAATTCATCCCAACTACGGGCGTGTATATTGTGCGTAGTCCGACAAACACTTGGCCGGTATAAATATAAATCTATAAATCTATGGAGTTTGATGAAAATAAACACTAGAATGATTGCCTCTTGACTGACATGGAAATTCTTTATTACAAAGAATATAGAATCGTTTGGCTTACCAGCACTAAGTAAGCGCAGTTATCTGTCAAATAGCTGACACACAAATTTTAAAACATAAATTTAGTAACAAGCACATTGATTCAATGATCTGTTGGTCGCAAGCCCTACTTCTGCGTATGAGGTCCTTGGTTAGAGCTCTTACACACGAGTGGCATGTTGCCAATGGCAAAGGTAACTGCTGCCGTCAAAATCAAATCAAAATCAAAAGTCATTTATTCAAACTAGGCTGAGAGTCAGCACTTTTTGAACGTCAAAGTTACAAAAGACAGTCCCCCAAAACACCCACCCTTCGACACTTCCTAGTGCTTTAGCTGGGAAGAAGAACTGGCGCAACAAACTCCCCAGCAGCACAGCTGTCTGTTAAGTTAGAAGAACTTGATTCTATACAATTGTAAGGAGGTAACATTAAGAGACACAAAACATTAAATTAAATGATTTGCCATATGTCAGCTAGCCAACCCAATATTCCAAGAAATAAAATGAAATCTATACTCAAGCAAAAGCAAAAAATATTTTTATAATGTAAATAAAGGTACCAAAATAAAAGCCTCCTGGCATAAAGAAGAAGTTAATGAAAATACCCTACGACGCTGAGAAACAGGCCACCACAGCCACCCACGTCAATCTGAACTCTATTAATCTACAAGGACTACACAGCATCCAGGACCAAATTATGATCCAGAATCCTGTTCAACTTGAGACCGTGCAGACCAACGCACTTTATCACACTACAATCCCATTCTATGGAATACTATTGAGTGCAAGCGTACTCTTTATCATCGCAATGACCCGGCGCTACCTATGCAAATGTACTAACACTATGAAAAAGAAGCAGCAACCACCAGCTGCAACCCTGGAAAATAAGGAAACTCCTGACGAACTTCCGGCAACATTTTCACTCAACGTGTTAAAATAGTCGCCGTTCTAAGAGGGGAGGAATTACATAGCACTACTATATGAAGATCGCTGATGTTACATCCGCGCCGACCTTATTAATTTCTATAATCGCTGATGCACCTATGACATCAGTCGATTTCGCAAGTTGTTGTTTGTTCAATAAATTGTAAGAATGATTATTCTAATATCCTACTTCGAACTAGAATCATCATTCATAGGTTTAATTTTGTAATATTAAATCAGTAATTAAATTTATTTAGAATCATTTCGGTTTTTTTTCGATCCTCCGATCGCAGCAAACGTAATTGGCGCAGTCGGTAGGATATCCGCGAGAGATATCGGGACTCTATCTCACATCGATAATCGCGTCGCGAGTCACTTGGGTGGCTATCAAGCACCAATTCGGGTATCCTGAACCTACGGACTGCTGCAGACCAGAAGGAGAATCCAGCCATCGATTCACAGATAGGAAGCAGAAATGAGATACCTGTAAGTACACTTGAATCATTCTCGTGTTGCACCCCTTTGAATCTTAACCCTCAAGATTTACCATCCAAGGGCCTCTAGTGCGCGGGAGCCTGAATCACGACAGGCTCGCCAACGTATAGTAGATATAAATAGAGATATAACTTTAGATAAATTAGAATTAATCAATATGACTCAAAATGACCCAGATACCATTTTCAAGGCTCTTCGCCTTGTTCCAGAGTTTGACGGCAACCCAAATATCCTTACGCGTTTCATTAGAATTTGTGATTCGTTAGCTGCGCAGTATTTGAGTAATACACCCGGCAGCGAATTTTCCAACTTATGTTTACTAAACGGTATACTTAATAAGATAACTGGGACCGCGGCATGTACTATTAACGCAAATGGAATACCTGAGAGCTGGCTAGGCATTCGAACTGCCTTGATTAATAACTTTTCGGATCATCGTGATGAAACCGCATTGTACAACGACCTCTCTCTAACTACTCAGGGTAATAAAACGCCACAAGAATTCTATGATCATTGCCAAACGTTGTTTAGTACGATCATGACATACGTGACTTTACATGAGACTGTGCCAACGACTATAGCAGCGAAACGCGACTTGTATAAAAAGGTTACCATGCAGGCATATGTTCGAGGGTTAAAAGAACCCTTAGGATCCCGTATACGTTGCATGCGCCCACCAACGATAGAAAAGGCGCTTGAGTTCGTTCAAGAAGAGCTCAATGTAATGTACTTGCAACAACGTGAGACCGCAAAAACCCAAGCTCCTTCTAAAGTCACTCATCCCACTCTAACACCTGTAGCGTTCACCCCACGACCTCATAACTTCCCAACATCAGTACCCAATTGGCCATCACCCGTGGGACAACGTCCAGCGGGACCTGCACCTCAGCCTTTTAAATTCCCTGCACCAGCGCAATACCAATATCGTATGCCAACGAACACACAAAGAGTGTTCAGTGCGGCACCTCCTAACTACAACCACCGTAGTAACACATTTAGATTACCACCCCGAAATAACGTACCTCAAGGCCCTCAGCCGATGAGTGGTGTTCAACGTTTTACTCCCAGACCTCTACCCCCAATAAACGCACCAGCAGTCCATGATTGGAACAAGTTTGGAAATCCACCACCCTCAAATTATTTTAAATCCCGAGAAATGAATATGAACGAGTGCATGACATATGACGACTCATATTACAACTATTATAACGAACCGGAGTACAATTACTATACTGATTACAACAACAGTGACATTGACCCGAGTCTAGCCGCTGACTCGACTTATTATAATGTGTCAACGGATGCCCAGGTATTTGATGAATCGCAAGCGGGTGTAATTAACCATGCTCAGCAGGATTTTCTGGAGGCTTCGATGTCACAAAAACCAAAATAGAATTAAACCTTCAGACACAGAGGCAACTTCCCTATATACAAATTAGAGACCCACCATTAAAACTTTTAATAGACACGGGTGCCAACCAATCTTTCATTAGCCCTGAAGTTGTCGAAAAATATTTCTCTGAGTATCCTTTGAATTTCGATCCTTTTGAGATAACCAACATACACGCAACAAGCAGGAACGACTATTCCATAACCTTGCCATGTTTTGCGGAGTTTAACGACGCTAACAGCATGAAGTTGTTAATTTATCGGTTTCATAATTATTTCGACGGCCTCATTGGTTTAGATCTATTAAATAAATGGGAAGCTCGCATAGATTTAAAAGAAAATACACTAGTAACCCGATCTGCGGTAAACCCTATTGTAATGTATAACTCGTGCAACATAAACTTATACGAAGATATTATACCAGCTGGGAGCACTAAGATTGTTCGTATCCCTATTGAGGTGCCAGAGGGCGACGCTTTTATTCGGGAACAAACTCTTTGCAATTGCATAATTTATGAATGTATTACCACCGTAAATAATAATCGTGGCTACTTAGAAATCGAAAACCCGACACCAAATGACGTAATATTTTCACTCGATCGCCCAGCGCACGCGGAATCATTTAACATTGAGTGCAGTAGTACTCAACAAATATCGACCCGCGCTCAGGAAGTAGTATCGCGTTTGAGAACTGATCACCTAAACCCGGAAGAGAAGGCTAACCTAATAGCTCTTTGTTCTCGTTACTCGGATGTTTTTTACATTGAAGGTGAGGGACTAACTTTCACAAATAAAATAAAGCATCGAATAAGAACTACCGATGATGTTCCAGTGCACGCTAAAAGCTACCGGTATCCATTCATACACCGCCAAGAAGTTAGGGACCAAATAACTAAAATGCTCGATCAAGGTATCATTCGACCATCAGAATCTGCATGGAGCTCGCCTATTTGGGTAGTTCCAAAAAAAAATAGATGCCTCAGGAAAGCAAAAATGGCGTCTCGTAGTAGATTTTCGTAAGTTAAACGAAAAGACACTAGACGATAAGTACCCTATACCTAACATCAATGACGTTCTCGACAAATTAGGTAAATGCCACTATTTTACGACCTTGGATTTGGCAAGTGGATTCTACCAGGTAGAGATGCACCCACAGGATGTAGAAAAGACCGCATTCAATGTAGAACACGGCCATTTTGAATTTCTAAGAATGCCGATGGGACTAAAAAATTCTCCGTCCACGTTTCAACGTGTGATGGACAATGTCCTTAGAGGACTCCAAAATGAGATATGTCTCGTATATTTAGATGACATCATCGTTTTCAGTACATCCCTTCAGGAACATATCATTAACCTCGAAAAAGTATTCCAGAAACTTCGAGAATCCAACTTCAAAATCCAAATGGACAAGTCGGAATTCCTTAAACTTGAAACTGCCTATTTAGGCCATGTCATCAGTAAGGATGGCATCAAGCCAAATCCCGATAAAATATCTGCAATTAAGAAGTATCCTATTCCAAAAACACCGAAAGAAATCAAACAATTTCTGGGCCTCCTCGGTTATTATCGAAAATTTATTCCTGACTTTGCCCGAACTACAAAACCACTTACGCAATGCTTGAAAAAAGGACGCAAAATCACCCTTGACCCCGAATATGTGAATTGTTTCGAAAGATGCAAGACTCTCCTGACTAATGACCCCATCCTACAGTACCCGGACTTCAATAAAGAATTTAACTTGACGACAGACGCTTCTAATGTAGCCATCGGCGCTGTTCTATCCCAAGGACCCATAAATTCAGACAAGCCCATCTGTTACGCATCCCGAACTTTAAATGAAAGCGAGATGAACTACAGTACTATAGAGAAGGAGTTGCTTGCTATAGTTTGGGCTACGAAATATTTCAGACCCTACCTATTTGGACGTAAATTTAAAATTTTCACTGACCACAAACCGTTGCAATGGATGATGAACATGAAAGAACCAAATTCTCGACTGACAAGATGGAGACTTAGACTTAGTGAATACGACTTCTCAGTTATTTATAAAAAAGGGAAATCTAATACAAATGCTGACGCCCTTTCTCGCATTGAAATTCACACCAAAGAAGCCATGTCCTTAATAGAGGAAATCGATGAACTCAACTCCTTAATGGGTAATCCATCAGAAACCATCCCTGGCAAACCAAACTCCTCGACTGAAACAGTACATACAAGCGCTGAAAACCCCATCCTAGAAATTCCCATAACTGACGAGCCATTAAATAAGTTTAACAGACAGATATGTTTAACTATTGTAAATTACGTAAAGAAACGACCTGTAGTTACCAGGCCATTTGACACCCATACGCGTATAAGTATCCAGCTATCCCAATCTAACCTAGAGGAAGATGTGATCTGTGCCGTAAAAGAATACGTTAACCCCAAGGTTAAGACAGCTATTTTAGTTAATCCACCTCTAGCCATGTACTCAATTATACCAATCATACAGGAAAAATTCAAAAGTTCATCCTTAAATCTCGTTTTAGCTAAATGTGAATTAGAAAATGTCAAAGATTACCTTCGACAACAGGAGATAATACGACACCATCGTGACGGTAAAACTAACCATCGTGGAATTACCGAGTGTCATTTAGCCTTATCTCGTAAATACTACTGGCCAAAAATGAAAGACCAGATAACCAAATTTATAAACGAATGTACGATTTGCGGTCAAGCCAAGTACGATAGAAACCGATTAGACCTCAGTTTAACATCGTACCACCAGCTACCAAGCCGTTTGAGACAATCCACATGGATCTATTTACTGTACAGGGTGAAAAATATGTAACATTTATCGATGTATTTACAAAGTACGGTCAAGCTTATCACTTACGTGACGGAACCGCTATTAGCATACTACAAGCCCTTTTGCAGTACTGCACCCACCATGGCGTCCCTATAACTATTATTACAGACAATGGGACTGAGTTTACAAACCAATTGTTCATGGAATTTACGAGGCTTCATGGGATCAACCATCATAGAATACTAGCTCACTCTCCTAACGATAACGGAAATATCGAACGATTCCACTCAACTCTTTTAGAACATCTTAGACTTCTTAAGCTACAGTATAAAAACGAACCAATAATTAATCTTGTACCCTATGCTTTAATAGCTTATAATAGCTCAATACATAGTTTCACGAGATGTCGCCCCTTTGACCTACTGACTGGTCATTTTGACCCCCGAGACTGTAAAGACATTGACCTTACACAGCATTTATTACAACAGTACACGCAAGTCCATAGAGATAAAATGAAACATGTTTATGACATCATCAACTCGTCATCACTTGCTAATCGTACCGCGATAGTTGAGAAACGAAATGAAAACCGTGAACCCGAGATAGAATACGTACCCCAACAGCAAATATTTATAACAAACCCCCTTGCTAGTCGACAAAAGACTGCCCCACGATATACACAGGACACAGTTTTGGCAGACCTGCCGATTCATATTTATACTTCAAAAAAACGTGGCCCCATAGCGAAATCAAGACTCAAGCGTGTACCCAAATCAGCAAAATTGTTACAGGATCCTACTGATAGCAATTCTCCCAATGACGCGACCTCAGGAGATAAGACTCGAAAGCCTCGATGACGGACCCGGGCTTCTACCCTTTAAACTTGGACAAATGAAAATTACGACTCACCATCATACTTTCATCCAGTACGTACAACTAAGCAATATAGAAAACAATGTTCAATCCCTACAAACCCAACTAACGATCTGTCAAAAGCAAATGACTAATGACACCTACGCGTTATACGAAATTCAATTGGAATATCTTGCTAGCAAACTTGGCAATGTCCTAAAACAATTACGATCTTTAGAACCCAACAGAGCCAAAAGAGGTCTTGTAGACGGACTAGGTTCAATAATAAAAAGCCTAACCGGGAACCTAGATCACGAGGATGCGGTAAGGTATAATCAGGCAATTCAAATCTTAGAACGTAATCAAAACAAATTAGTGACCGAATTCAATGATCATATAAGTATAAGTAAAGAGTGGATGTCTAAATATAATAGCGTAATTACACAAATAGTAGAAAACCAGAATAAAATCAACACTACCTTAGAGACTATATTACAAAGTAATGCACTAAGAGAAAATGATTTAATAAAATATGCTCATTTTGCCCAACTACTAGAAATTATAAGCGATAATGTAGAAGATTTAACTCAGGAACTAATTAGGATAGAAAATAGTTTAGCTTTTGTTCGTGCGAGTAGTACACACCACTCTATGATAGACGTAGAAATACTACAGTCAATGGTACAAAAACTTAAGACTATTTACGCCGAAGAGCAAATTTTAGATCTAGAACTTAGAGATTATTATGCCATTATAAAACCGGGATCATATTATGTAGACAACCAGATAGTATTCGTATTTAAATTTCCAATCTTTTCTAGAAATAGTTATGATTTTTATAAACTCTCCGTGGTACCTAATAAACACGCACAAGCTCTTATTCCACCCTTTCCTTTCCTTGCAACTAACGAGATGTTACATGCGTACATAGAGGCTGAATGCCCGAAGTTGAAAGACTGGTACCTCTGTGAGAACGATATTACTCACCAGACTCGCAACAAAGCTAACTGCGTCCAGGAGTTAATCACCAACCAAGCCCTACAAGACTCCTGCAAGTTTGCCACAGTCACCTTGATGAGAGAAGCCATGGAGAAACTCGACGACCAACATTACGTCCTCTCCTTTCCTCAAGAAACGAAGGTACAGTTAACCTGCAACCAGAAAGACTACACATTGCTTCAGGGTAGTTACCTTGCTACGATTCCTATTGGATGTTATCTGAAATCCGAAGAGTTCACCATTGCAAACGTTTACGATGAAATTAATGGCCAACCCTTGAAGTTAATGAAAATACCCTACGACGCTGAGAAACAGGCCACTACAGCCACCCACGTCAATCTGAACTCTATTAATCTACAAGGACTACACAGCATCCAGGACCAAATTATGATCCAGAATCCTGTTCAACTTGAGAACGTGCAGACCAACGAACTTTATCACACTACAATCCCATTCTATGGAATACTATTGAGTGCAAGCGTACTCTTTATCATCGCAATGACCCGGGCGCTACCTATGCAAATGTACTGACACTATGAAAAAGAAGCAGCAACCACCAGCTGCAACCCTGGAAAATAAGGAAACTCCTGACGAACTTCCGGCAAAATTTTCACTCAACGTGCTAAAATAGTCGCCGTTCTAAGAGGGGAAGAATTACATAGCATATATGAAGATCGCTGATGTTACATCCGCGCCGACCTTATTAATTTCTATAATCGCTGATGCACCTATGACATCAGTCGATTTCGCAAGTTGTTGTTTGTTCAATAAATTGTAAGAATGATTATTCTAATATCCTACTTCGAACTAGAATCATCATTCACAGGTTTAATTTTGTAATATTAAATCAGTAATTAAATTTATTTAGAATCATTTCGGTTTTTTTTCGATCCTCCGATCGCAGCAAACGTAATTGGCGTGACAGCTTACATATGCAATGCTGAATCACGTTCACATAGCTGTTACGACCCGAGTTACAACTCGAGGCCACAAAATGATAAACTAGGACCATCGTCGAAACGTGTCGATGGCAGCCGGCGACATGACATCTTTAAAGATCAGTGTCATCATCGCGTGTCGACGGCTGCAGTTACCTGCCGTTGGCAACATGTCGCTCGTGTGTAAGAGCTCTTAGAATCTCGGGTCGGGTAAAGTGGTTTTGAGTTTTCTGTGCCCGGCTGATGGCAGTACCCACGCCCCTTTTTAAAATGAAATGTTCATTTTTACGCGTCAATATTTCGTTGGTTGATATTTTAAAAGTAGAAAGCGCCGGTTTTTCATAGCTGCCTGATTCCTGAGAAGAAATGCCAAGACAAACTCAGAGTCAGAGACTCATTGTCTCATAATAAGTCAAACATTATACTAGTAGAAGTTTTGTGACTATAACACTGCAGGGTCATGTCTGGAAGGGCTTATTGTAGAAAGAAACACGGGATGGGTGAAAATGTAGGTGAACTATTGGTCCGCATGATCCGCCTTTAGTCATCTCACTGCTAGGACACAGGGTTCCTCTCAGTGAGAGGCAGTGGGCCATAATCTACCACGCAGGTCCAGTGTGGGTTGGCAGACGTCACCTACCTTTGAATATTTTGGTTTTAGGACATGCCGGTTTCCTCACGATGTTTTTCTTCACCGTTTTGAGGGCAGTGGTGATGAAAAAATTTACACAAAGTGCCTGCGTGGGTTCGAACCCACGACCTATTGCTAACGACCTATTGTAGTGGTAGCTGGCCACTGGGCCACCACTGCTCCTATACTGCTATAGGTATACCTCTACCGAACCCTTCGCGGAAAACAGACTAATTATTTCTAAAGCTGTGTGTGTCAAGCTGTCAAATTACCATAAAAGCCATTGAAAACACCGAACTCCTGAAAGCCTATTAATAAACAACCCACTTATCAGCGAAAACATCAACAGATCTTCAGTAACAATTTGATACCCGACGCGAGCGGGCGTGTGTGTGTAATTTACGCGCTCAGAAAATACGTTGACAGAAATCTTTTAACAGTGAAGTGATTAGGTATGTGTAGTGTGTTAAAAAGACAATGATTTTCTGGTTGAAAAGTGCTTGTGGGATTGAGTTGAATATAAAGGTGAGTACGGAGGTTTTGTATAGATTTTTTCAGTGTGTACGAAGGCTTATCTGATTTGTTATTGGTGAAATAACGCGTGTTTTCATGTTGGCGTCAGATAAGCAATGCATTTTGATTGTTTGTATGAAGTTTATGAATGAAGGAAAGGGAGTTAATTGATTACCTTTAAAGAAATCTGTTGTTGGAGTTTAATAGAATTTACTCCTTAAGAATAAATTTTCATAAATAAGCCCGGGTATTGAAATTTATTGAGAGTTAAATTAAACTTTCTCCGTTACGTTACGTTATGCGTTACGTTATGTTTACTAATCTATATATTTTATAATCGCTCGTAAGGAATAAACTCCAGACGTGTGTCGGAGTTGATACACATTTTTTTTTGTGCTGATATTTTCATTCTTCCGCTAGAAATCTATATATTAATACGTGAAGCGAAAACTTTGGATCCCTTTTTACGAAAATTGGGCTGACGGAGTAGTATGCAATTTCGCACACTTATAGTTTATACAGAGAAAAAGTGACGAATGCTAATATTTTTTTTTAAATTATGCGTAAAAATATATTATTTTCAATAAATAACACGTTACACACACTACTATTCATTACCGTGTATTTAATACACACATATATATTCTTTTGTTTATGGTCCAATCGACAATATGTCTTTATTTTGTGTCTATAGTCTTATAGTTAGGGAGCTGGCGAGCATTTCGGTATATGATTTGCACACGTTTCACGTCGAGGTGGATTGCAGTTTAAATCATTGCGAATCGATTTGGTCCAATCAATTAAGGTCCTATGTCGCTGCGTTTTCGCGTTACAGCGGATTGAAGTTGCTTAAAAAATCGGGGTATTAAATCAGCATTTGCGCATGTATGCCTCTAGAGTTCATGGTCATAATCATCTTGGAAACGAAGAAAATCGAAGAGGCAGACATTCAGGACTCTGCATTATCATGGGACGGAGTTGTAAAAATGTTAAAAAAAAGCTCTTCAGTAACAATTTGATACCCGACGCGAGCGGGCGTGTGTGTGTAATTTACGCGCTCAGAAAATACGTTGACAGAAATCTTTTAACAGTGAAGTGATTAGGTATGTGTAGTGTGTTAAAAAGACAATGATTTTCTGGTTGAAAAGTGCTTGTGGGATTGAGTTGAATATAAAGGTGAGTACGGAGGTTTTGTATAGATTTTTTCAGTGTGTACGAAGGCTTATCTGATTTGTTATTGGTGAAATAACGCGTGTTTTCATGTTGGCGTCAGATAAGCAATGCATTTTGATTGTTTGTATGAAGTTTATGAATGAAGGAAAGGGAGTTAATTGATTACCTTTAAAGAAATCTGTTGTTGGAGTTTAATAGAATTTACTCCTTAAGAATAAATTTTCATAAATAAGCCCGGGTATTGAAATTTATTGAGAGTTAAATTAAACTTTCTCCGTTACGTTACGTTATGCGTTACGTTATGTTTACTAATCTATATATTTTATAATCGCTCGTAAGGAATAAACTCCAGACGTGTGTCGGAGTTGATACACATTTTTTTTTGTGCTGATATTTTCATTCTTCCGCTAGAAATCTATATATTAATACGTGAAGCGAAAACTTTGGATCCCTTTTTACGAAAATTGGGCTGACGGAGTAGTATGCAATTTCGCACACTTATAGTTTATACAGAGAAAAAGTGACGAATGCTAATATTTTTTTTTAAATTATGCGTAAAAATATATTATTTTCAATAAATAACACGTTACACACACTACTATTCATTACCGTGTATTTAATACACACATATATATTCTTTTGTTTATGGTCCAATCGACAATATGTCTTTATTTTGTGTCTATAGTCTTATAGTTAGGGAGCTGGCGAGCATTTCGGTATATGATTTGCACACGTTTCACGTCGAGGTGGATTGCAGTTTAAATCATTGCGAATCGATTTGGTCCAATCAATTAAGGTCCTATGTCGCTGCGTTTTCGCGTTACAGCGGATTGAAGTTGCTTAAAAAATCGGGGTATTAAATCAGCATTTGCGCATGTATGCCTCTAGAGTTCATGGTCATAATCATCTTGGAAACGAAGAAAATCGAAGAGGCAGACATTCAGGACTCTGCATTATCATGGGACGGAGTTGTAAAAATGTTAAAAAAAAGCTCTACTCAGTCATTTGTACGCGGTTCTCATTGCGCCCATTCGATTGACTATGACTCTGTGGATTCGAAAAAACATGTGGCAGACTCTTTGCTCACTGATTTTCAGCTGTATAATTTTTTGAAATTCACGGAATCAAGGGACAGCGGGTAGTGCATGGGATTATTGTTATTATTTATAGTTTTATTCTTATAATTTTGTTTAATATTATCCTCTAAACTCACGGTTACGATTAAACTTCTGGAGCTGAAATCTATGCAATGATATTTTTGTGTCCTAGCAATGGGATAGTATAGGCTGCTGATGATGATGAATGCCGATTTTCGTCAAACTAAGCGGCAACTACGTAATTGCCAAAATATTGTATTATTTCACTTTAAAGTCAAAACTCATTTATTCTAACCAGACCAAGACTATTCGGTTGGCAAAATTATATAAGATAAGCCCCCAAATGGCCCGCCCTACACCAGTTCCTAGTGTTTTAGGGAAGAAGAATTGGCGCAACAAACTGTCCAAACCCGTTGGATTTTCAACTTTACAACAGTGCGTTTTTACTTATAGACATAGATGTCACGTAATAAAAACATGCGTAAGTCGTAGTAAATGATTGTAGGAAACAAGCGCGAGGACGCAAGTAAAAGAAAGTGTGTTGGTTTTTTGCATATATTTTTATATACACCGTGACATTTTAATCGTCTTACATCGGAAGCCCACTTCATGTATCTAATGACTACTACACATCTATAAGAAAAAAATGAACATTTAAATCCATACTAATATTATAAATGGGAAAGTGCGTGTGTCTGTTTGTCCGTCTTTGACGGCAAAACGGAGCGACGATTTGACGTGATTTTTTAAGTGGAAATAGTTGAAGGGAGGAAGAGTGACATAGGCTACTTTTTGTCTCTTTCTAACCCCTCACTTCCCTAAAATGGGGGGTAGAACACGCTAATCACAGGAATTAATGGTTCGAATTGAAAAATTATTTTTTAGTCGGTAAGCCTATTTATTGAGGAAGGCTAATATAGGCTATATAACATAGAAAGAAAGAAAAAGAAAGAAAAAGAAAAATATTTTATTTGAGACACGCACAGGGCATAAAAACAATAAAAAGAACATAGAAACTTTTAGGATACCAAAAAGTTAAAAGATATAAAATTAAAAGAAAAATACCTGTGCGAGGCCAAAAAGGCTCCTATCTCAGCATTATACTGCGATATTTGTTAAAAAAAAAACAATTACCGCAGCGCTGGTATTCTGATAGGGCCCACTGTGATGCCACGGACACACTTACGGACGTGACAAAATAATCCCACAATAAAACGCTACGATCAAAAGGAGCGGAGCAGCAACAAAAAATAGACGTAAACTGGCAGGCTGCGATGCGACGGGAAGGGTCAGGGGAGCAAATATTTGACGCGGACGAAGTCGCGGGCAGAAGCTAGTAACTAAATAATAAAAATATTATTCATTATAATGACGCAGGATGTAGTTTTAAATTGATATTTTGTTTCATGGAAAATGAAGATGGAATGATCTAGTCGCTCTACCGTATGATACGTAAACATTATTAACTGGCGTCAGATAAGCAATGCATTTTGATTGTGTGTATGAAGTTTATGAATGAAGGAAAGGGAGTTAATTGATTACCTTTAAAGAAATCTGTTGTTAGAGTTTAATAGAATTTACTCCTTAAGAATACATTTTCATAAATAAGCCCGGGTATTGAAATTTATTGAGAGTTAAATTAAACTTTCTCCGTTACGTTACGTTATGCGTTACGTTATGTTTACTAATCTATATATTTTATAATCGCTCGTAAGGAATAAACTCCAGACGTGTGTCGGAGTTGATACACATTTTTTTTTGTGCTGATATTTTCATTATTCCGCTAGAAATCTATATATTAATACGTGAAGCGAAAACTTTGGATCCCTTTTTACGAAAATTGGGCTGACGGAGTAGTATGCAATTTCGCACACTTATAGTTTATACAGAGAAAAAGTGACGAATGCTAATATTTTTTTTAAATTATGCGGTAAAATATATTATTTTCAATAAATAACACGTTACACACACTACTATTCACTACCGTGTATTTAATACACACATATATATTCTTTTGTTTATGGTCCAATCGACAATATGTCTTTATTTTGTGTCTATAGTCTTATAGTTAGGGAGCTGGCGAGCATTTCGGTATATGATTTGCACACGTTTCACGTCGAGGTGGATTGCAGTTTAAATCATTGCGAATCGATTTGGTCCAATCAATTAAGGTCCTATGTCGCTGCGTTTTCGCGTTACAGCGGATTGAAGTTGCTTAAAAAATCGGGGTATTAAATCAGCATTTGCGCATGTATGCCTCTAGAGTTCATGGTCACAATCATCTTGGAAACGAAGAAAATCGAAGAGGCAGACATTCAGGACTCTGCATTATCATGGGACGGAGTTGTAAAAATGTTAAAAAAAAGCTCTACAAGTCATTTGTACGCGGTTCTCATTGCGCCCATTCGATTCACTATGACTCTGTGGATTAGAAAAAACATGTGGCAGACTCTTTGCTCACTGATTTTCAGCTGTATAACTTTTTGAAATTCACGGAATCAAGGGACAGCGGGTAGTGCATGGGATTATTGTTATTATTTATAGTTTTATTCTTATAATTTTGTTTAATATTATCCTCTAAACTCACGGTTACGATTAAACTTCTGGAGCTGAAATCTATGCAATGATATTTTTTCTCAATGCCAACCAGAAACGAAATGCACTTGGAACTTTAAACAGACAGTATTTTTTTTAAATTGCTTGCTACATTGTAATCTGAATAGGATTAGGATCTGGATAGGAACAGTCTTTAACTTTTTTTAATCACATTTGTGTAAAATACGTAGATTTTGAACCAAGACGTGTGAAAGTGCCTGAGAGCGAGAAAGAGGAAAAGCGTGCAAAATAAAAGGGGAGGCTGTATATAGATATACGCTCTATACATTTAGTTTCACAATACGGAAAAGGTCGGAACTGAGTTATACCATTCTCACTCATATTCCCAAATAAAAGAGAGACACCACAAAAGGAACTATGGGGATATTTTATACCTGCTTGGTTTGACACGAGCGTCGGGTTGAAAAAAGAAAAATCTAATGGTCCTTTGGAATATCAGAGGCCTGAACGTCTGTCTCATCGATTTTCTTGGTTTTCATTAGGAATTCAAACATCAGTCCAAGAGGTAGACGTGTGCGCATAATATAGCACACCTTTTTTACATTTTTGGAGCACTGTCAATAGACAACGCAGAGGTAACATGTTGGCAGACTATTTTTCCGTAGTTCTTCTCATTGTTTTTAATCGAACAATTCAAATCTGCCAAGTGTGCACTTCATATACAGTTTTTTTAATCATAAAAATAAATGTAAAAAATGAATACTACAAAAATCAGAGCCCTGGTTGTCTGCCTTTTCGATTCTTTGTGTTTCTAGGATGACTGTAATCATCAGCCCCAGAGGTAGACGTGTGCGCATAATATAGCACACTTTTTTTTTAAACATTGTTGAAACGCTGTAAATTTACAACGCAGCGCCACCACGGTGGCAGACGAAGTCCTTGATGTTTCTTAGGGTATAATTATCACTATTAATAACATCTGCCTTGTGTGCTGATCATATCGAAATTTTGCTCGCC
Source organism: Aporophyla lueneburgensis (assembly GCA_932294355.1). Lineage (NCBI taxonomy): Eukaryota > Metazoa > Arthropoda > Insecta > Lepidoptera > Noctuidae > Aporophyla > Aporophyla lueneburgensis. The sequence goes on along the minus strand of OW028737.1, from coordinate 28,607,241 downwards.
AGCTCCCTAACAATTACTGAATGTCAAGTATAACCATAGGTAAGGTATATAACCTATTTCATTTTTAAAATCTATGATCATACGAGAATATTTGTTTTTAATATTATTAATCTATATTGTTACTGAATGTCAAATATAACCATATTTTTTATATTTATTATTATATACGTTTTTTTTCATTTAATAATGTATTTCTATTCAAATGAAGCACGGTCGAATTTCGATCAATGGGCAATCACTAGTTTATATAAATAGATCTTGATAAACTCCAACATCGAGAAAATTAACAGATAAACGAGTCTTTTTATGGAGCATTGTAAATAGGTTTTATTTAAACCGACCTCCACGCAGACGAAGCCAAATTAAATAAAAAGAAAATTCATTCCCGAATTCAAAATTAGAAATAGAAAAACGTATTCAAACCTTATTTGGTTCAACATAACAGCAATATTGGGCATAATTTCTAAATAAATGTAGGTAATTGAAAACTTTCATGTCACGCGTGACATTTCTGAACAGCCTAAATAAATAAACGAGACAAAAAATATGCTGACAAAGGATAAAAGCCTATACCGCCTTAAATAATTCAGGTTTCTCGGAGGGACCGAAATAAAAAGTTTTTGATTGCCGAAAGTGTTGGGGATTCGCAACTCAAAATTAAGTTTAGGATCGCTTCGGTGTTAAAAAAAAGTTTTGTAGATACTTTTATGCTATCCAAATGAGGGTTGAGTTGTGATAAATAGACTTAGTTATTTATAAATTACGAGTAATATCTCTGAATTCTATTGTTATACAACAAATAATTTCTGCCTCGGTTTTCTCTTCTGTTCTTTGTCTTCGTTGGCTTAATGGTCGCAAGCGCTACTGTTGAGGTCCTGGGTTCGATTTTCAGGTCAGGCAGTGTTATTGGGTTTTTCTATATGGAATTTGTCAGTAGCAGACCGGTGCCTAGATTTGTGCCCAGTTGATAGCAATAAGCTCGTCCCCTGTTAATACATGGGATTTAAACATAACTGACGAAATGTTGGTGTGATATAGGTAGGTACACCTTTGCCTAACCCTTCGGGGAAACAAGGCTTGATGTTATGTTTTTTTTTTTAATACAAAGGAATTTGTTCTTGATCTAAACTGGCAATCAATCTCCACCCTTGGTGGGTTGGAAGTTGTGGAAGTGGTCCTCGCTTTGTCATTCAGAAATAACAAAACGAATAAAACTAAAATGAATAAACTATACAATATGGTACAGTTTATGCAAAAGAATAATTTTATCCCACATTTCGCCATTTTATACGCATGTTTTATGTTTTGTAACAGGGGCCAGCCTATTCTAATTGACCTGAAAAATTCCAAGGTCCGAAGTGTTACTGAGAATATTTTGATCGAAAACGTTAATATCACTTTGACTGACCTGGGTATCGAACATGGACCTACCAATTAATGCGGGGAGTATAGCTCAGGTAAATTCAAAGAATTCGACATTGAAAATACTCCTTTCATTTATTAGCTTTACTGAGTTGTAAAACTTTTCATATATGACAAAAATTTAGATTAAAAAAAAATGCTTGCGTTAATACGAGGGCCTGAAACTTCGATTATGTCCACCACCTAGACCAAGGAGGCTTGTGGTGGCATCTATAACATCACATGTGAACTACTAAGCATCAGACTGACGTCATACAATATCCTGCATCTCACAAGCGAATTTTACCGCGCTACTAGCATTTATCTAACATCCCGACAGCAATAGTCACCGCAGTAGGAGAAGTCCCGGGCGTCGGGAGTCCATTGCAGACTCCCGGCCACCGAAGGCGTGAGTTTGCGGGCGGCGAGCAATGGGCAGCTCGCCGCCCGGTAAGGACCAAGCTCGGGTCGACGGCGCGTTGTGTTCCAAACGTGCCTCAAAGAGATGTCAGCAGTACTGATGCCTGGTCTGCTAGGACCGATGCCTGTCAGGGTCGTGAGATTTGTTCGAAAGAGATACCGCGGCTCTGGCATATGGGCAACTGTAGGAACACGGGTGGGTTTTAGTCAGTAAGTCTGATACGTCTTTCCGCTCCACCTTAGTTAGGCGCGGGACAAATACAAGAGGCGTCGGGCGGAGGTGAGGCGCGGGCGCGGCGCGGGCGTGGCGCCACTTCTTTGATATTTCATACAAAATGTATAGAAGAGGTGGGGCGCGAGACATACTGAGACGGCGGGGTGCGGCCGCGGCGCGGGCGTGGCGCGGGCGCGGCGCGGGCGCGGCGCGGGCGCCGCTTCCTCGCCTTCGGCACACCCGGAAAATGCGTGACGATATAGAATTTAACATAAAATAACGAGAAACACCGCGCCTCGCCTTTCCGACACCGTTAGCACGCCTGTTCTGCGCTGCACCGGCGCCGCGCCCGCACCTCACCCGCGCCACGCTCGCGCCTCACCTCCGCCCGACGCCACTTGTATTTGTCCCGCGCCTTAGAGCGGGAGACGTCATTTGATGATTTATCACCCACAAAAAAAAAACAATAGTCAAACTGTAGTTTACAAACACAACGCACATCTGGATGGAGGGTCCTGTTTTTTCTATAGAGGGTGGAGAACAACCAGTTTTTCATACCCCTCGAATAGCAAGGAGGTAGTCACAATACAATAACTCGTTAGTAAATAAACAGTTTCTCATTTCTTCGATGCTGTAAAAGACGAGACGAACATGTATTGTCTACCGGTTATTACCTCTGGCTCGTTACTCGTACCTTCAGTTATCCGTAGTCACCCATTGTGTCTCCCCAATATGTTACTAATAAGTACATTGTACCAGAACTTGTTTCATATTTTTCGTTACAATGGTATGAGAAAGGTATATTGACTATTGTAGATCTCGATGAAAACTATCATCATATAATAGGTCTTTATCAATGAAAATGCCGTTTGTATGAAAAAAATTAAACGAATTTTTTTCGTGTATTTTTTATTTGTATTAATCGAAATAATCACCCATGCAATCAATGCATCTTTGCCAACGCAGTGGCAGTTTATTGATGCCCTTCTTAGAAAAACCAGCTGGACGGGAGGCAACAAATTCTTCAAAGGCATTTTGTGCTGCCTCTCAGGGAATGATTTTTTTTTTTCCCGCCAAGAAGTTATCCAAATTCTGGAAAAAGTAGTAGTCTGTAGGCGCAAGGTCTGGTGAGTAGGGCGGATGACGGAGAGCTTCCAACCCCAGTTCTTGCAACTTGGAGACCGTCTGCTGTGCAGTATGAGGTCGCGCGTTGTCGTACAGGAGCAGCGGAGACGAGCGATTGACCAATGCTGGTTGGAGATGTGCCAGCTTCTCCATCATTGAGTTCAGTTCTTCACAGTACACACTTGCAGTAATGCTCACCCCGTTTGGTAAGAAGCTGTGATGAATCACACCGGCGCTAGACCACCAAACAGTGACCATCACTTTTCTAGGGGTAAGTTTCAACAGCATAGCTCTTATAGTTTCGGAGAAAAGTTGCTTTGATATACGGACGGACAGACAGACAGACAGACAGACAGACATGACGAATCTATAAGGGTTCCGTTTTTTGCCATTTGGCAACGGAACCCTAAAAATGGACGAAAACTGGCTGGCAATTCGATGCGACGGGAAGGGTCAGGGGAGCAAAAATTGACGCGGACGAAGTCGCGGGCAGAAGCTAGTTAACAATAAAACGTCCTTGTTGGCAACAAAATATGTATAATAATTGAACAATAAAATCAATTTTAATGTTTCAGCCTGATTCACCCCTATATCCTTTGTTCACCCCGTTACATGGTACGCTATATTTATGAACAAACTGAGACTAGTATAGGAAAACACAGTTTACGTTAAACTGTTCTCAGAAAAAAGTAAGCAAAATAAAGTAGGGTTCCTTGTATCTAGCGACATGTAGGTTCTTCCGTTCAGTTAACAAGGCAAATCGTGGTAGGTTCCGCTTCTTATTGAGTTACATGTGGGAGATAACTTTGTTACGACGCCGCCGCCCGGCGGCTTGCTCACTCATGCAAGTATTGTGGGGGGGTTGTAGGAAAGTTGATAGAGTTATGTGAAGACTTCATTACTGGCATATCTGGGCTGGAAATAAGTCTATAAGAAACGCTTAAAAAATCATAAATATAACTAAAAAATATGGCACAATTCATATTCATAAACTCAGTCGTTTGAATTTTGACGTACCTACGCCTTGTTTTGCTGTAAATAATTTCATCAACTCTGCTCTTAAAACCGGTATGGCTTAGAACCGTAAATTCGAAAACATGTGACATCTACCGACCCGCGCTGGGCCCACGTGGTAGATTGTAGCCCACTCCCTCTAGAAAAGAGGAGGCGTGTGTCCCAAGCAAAAGAAATAATAAATGTTCCCACACATTATGCTGATTATGCATGCTTGATTGTTCATGCGCATTGTCACATTCATTTAGACCGCAATTATCGTGTATCGCCTGACGGTTCTTGGTTTTACTCAAAGTTAATATAGATAGGTACAGTCACCTAAACAGATAAGTTACCAGAGTCGTCGTTTATTGTTGAAGTGTAGTAAGAAACCGATGCATGTTTTTAAACAAATAATATAATTACCAGGCTTCTGCCTGCAGCTTCGCCCGCGTGGTTGTCGAAAAATTCACCATTTCAACCCCCCCATTACATCCTCTTAAGAATGGAATATCAAAAAATCCTTTCTTAGTGGATACCTACTCTTCTAAGAAAATACTCTCCAAATTTCATGTCTCTAGGTCCAGCGGTTTAGGCTGTGCTATATATATATATCAGTCAGTCAGTCAGTTTTTCAGGACTTAGAATTTTATATATAGATAGAAATCAAACAGTTCATTACGATTTATTCGGTTTCTTACAAAACTTCAACTATATCTGACGACGCTGGTAGGTAACTTATATCTTTTTGTGTCCGTATCTATCTATTTTATTTATGTGTATATTATATCATACGATATTACTAAATATGGTACAGTCAACAGCAAAAGTAGATGATTAAAATCAGAAATTCAATACTAATGAGAGCACTTCACGAATATATGGCAGCTGTACTAGTAGTTAATGTTTGGTATAATTTACAATCACATACTTTTGAATCACTTCGATGCCACACAGTTTTGACGTGAACTTCGTTGACTGTACAGCCGACCTATTCTATAGAAATCACAGTAAAAACTAAGATGAAGTGACCTTGAAATGAGCCGTCTTTCCACCACGCGTAGCAGGACCACTATAGACACGGGTTTTGTCCATTGAAGAATAAACAAAATAACAGATTGTAGAAAGATTTCTACCCTCTAAAGCACGGCGACGTTAAAATTGAAGAGAAGAAATGTTTCGATTCTTCGAAGATGTCAGGATGTAAGATAAAGATGTCAATATCACGTCGAATTGTTGTCTACTATAAGTGTTAATAGTAATAATAGGGGGTAGAAACATTTACACATTTACAGAACATGTGTGTTTAATAAAGAGGACAAAAATATATACACACATGTACAGTGCATAAACTTCCTCTACTAATCTAGCTTTTACCAGAGGCTCCGCCCGCGTATTATACATATACACTTCCCTCTTGAATCACTCTGTCCAATGATGAAAACCGCATTCAAATCCGTTGGTTTAAAAGGTCTAAGCGTACAGAAGACGCAAGAAGCGACTTTGTTTTATACCGTGTAAAGATTAACTGCCAAACTAGTAAAATTATAATATATATTTTCCTAACTTTACTAAAACTGGTAACAAACTAAAGTATGGCGTCGAAAAATTCCTCCACTTGTCTATCAACTGGTAATGTACCCATGAGCGTGGCAGTAGTGCCACGTGTGTGGCAATGCTTGAGTTTTTTGATAATCAAATTTACCTTTTTATTTTACACTATTTAGTTATTATAATTATTTTTCCCGGTAATAAGGCCTATTATTCGATTAGTATAAATTTTAAATAATTAAGAAGAATTTTATCACCGCTTTAAAGAAAGTTTCGAAAATTTTAGTCAGAATGGTCGCTAACCAATTTTAAAGGGTTATAAATATCCTAAATAGTCATAAAAATAAAATGATAAGTACACACAACCTAACGATGATTTTTAAACACCTATTTAATGATGCCCAACTTGTGTAAACTATGCATATTACAGCTATGAGGGAAGTGCCAACCAGCGGATTGAAAAATAGATTGCCTGTTATTCGATCTATCGAATTTTGAAATATTTATAGCGAACAGTACCTACGATTACCATTATCGTTTCTTATTCTTAGCACAAGATATTTCTAGAGTATGCCAGTACCAATGAGAGATGTAGTAACGTCAAAGTACCTACCTCAAATCATTTTAGTACATACGCCATAATTTTATCGACATATAAAACCCACGTACAAAAGCGTGAGTCGAGGTAGATACCCGTCAAAGCTTTCAGAGCAGAGTTCCATTATCTTGCAGATAACGGCTGATAGATGATAAAGCAGTATTATTTTGTTGCCGATCACATCAACTAGCCAAATTGTTCCATATTTTGGAATGCATCTGATTTGCGTCAGAGAATCAATTTGGCCTATATTGTAAAAGGTTTTCTGCATAATTGATGGGAGCGGCTATTGTGGAAAATTATTGTGTGCTTGAAGTATTCAATTTAACAAAAAAAAAAAAAAAAAAGAATAACGTGTCTGTTTGTTATCTGAAAATAACAACTTTTTACTAAACGTACCTATAATGCTTTTTAGGAGTGGGCAGTCGTAGCCCATTGGTAAAAACTCCGACTTACGAGTTGTAGGTAGTGAGTTCGACCCCAGACAGGGGCTTTATTTGTCTAAATATTATCATCACAACTGCTCTCATAACGGTGAAGGAAAACATCGTGAGGAAACCGGCATATCCTAGAACCAAAAAATCGAAGATATATGACATCTACCAACCCGCACTGGGCCCGCGTGGTAGATTACGGCCCACTCCCTCTCACCGAGAGGAGGCTTGTGTCCCAGCAGTGGGAACAATATAGGCTGATTATAATGATTAAGCATAAATAGATATCCAAGTATATACGGTACTAATAACAGAAAACTATGTTTAAATTTTAGTTTGTATGTCTGTTTGCTCCGGCTAATTCCTGTAACGGTGTGACCGATATTGATGGGGCTTCACTGAAAGATAGCTGATGTTATAAAGAGTTCCAGTTTCCTTTGGATATTTTCCGACCTCCATTCGGGCGAAGCCGCGGGCACAGCTAGTAAATAAATAAAAGTAGTAATATCACCAACTATGTCCTTCCTGAAACCCCGCATATCAAAGTACGCTTGAAAAATAATATCTTGTAGTCACTGGTAGTTTACAGAGTTCTGGCAAATAAAATAATAGTCATACAAAATACACAATAACGCTACATCCTGTGTAGACTACTCATATAAATATAAAATACAAAATATTGTTACATCCTGTGTAGTGACGTATGTTTACTCTTTAGGGTGCTCGTGCACTGCGTTTGATAAGAATCCGCTAAGAGATGGTTCGGAAAAGTCAATATTTCAAATGTTTTATGCGTGTATAACTGCCCCTTTGCCTTATAAAATATAATGTATGTATCTTCTTGCATGAAATAGTTATTTAATGGGATTTTATGAACTTAGATGGTTTGGATTATAATTCTGTAAATTGTGCGATACACGTAATAATAGTACGTGGACACTGACGGTTGGGCTGGTCCACAAATTTAAGGTCGCTCAGCGCGCTATGGAGCGGGCTATGTTCGGAGTTTCTTTAATGGATAAGAACAGAAACGAAGTTATCCGGAAAAGAACTGGAGTTACCGTGATAGCTTGCAGAGTAAGCAGGTTGAAGTGGCAATTGGCTGGCCATGTTTGTCAAAGGACTGATGGCTGATGGAGCAGACGATTCCTGGAGTGGAGACCGCGTATCAGCAAGCGTAGTGTGGGACGCCCCCCAGACCGACGACCTCAAAAAAGGTTGCTGGGACAGACTGGATGCGAAAGGCGGAGGACAGGGTATTGTGGCGCAGCATGGGAGAGGCCGATGTCCAACAGTGGACTGCGATAGGCTGAGTTGATTGAAATAATACGATAAGGATCATACTACGTTCAACATACAGCCTGAAACTGACCTACAAATTTAAAAAAACGTAAGGAAAATTAAATGTCACGGGCTTCCCTAGCGAGCGCCACGACTATCGTTCCGACTGGTTTATTTTTACGATTACTTGACTTAACCTCGTAAGGGCCAACGTACAATTTATTGAACAAAGTGACATGCAGCATTCCGGCCCGGATTAAAAACAAAATCTTCTCCTTAACGCCCAATGTACTTTTAAATAACCACGAAATATCAACTTAAAAGTAGTTTATTAAATTCCTTTTTAACTAAGAGTACCCAGAAAATTAAGTTGTTCTTAAAGAAAACTAGTTATGAATGTGCTTGGGCCGGAAACATGTTCGACGATATTGTTCATTGTATCGTACATTGGGTGTTTTAGCTCATCATGGGAAACTTAGCTTGGGCCTTACGAGGTTAATGTATATGATACATGGGAGAAGGAACTAAGTTTATTGAATAAACTTGCAGTTAGGTACAGTCGCCAAAAGAGAGAAGTAACCAGCACCCTAATTGCGTAACGAACTATCAATCAGAGTTTGAATCGTTTCGTCATATGTTCGAAAAAAATGTCGGCTCTACAATGTAAATAACGCAATGAATGTTGTTGAACTTTCAAAATGAGAGGGATTCCTACTGATAGAGTAAGTTAAGCAAATACCCCTCTGGGTCGTGGGTATCTGTCTGTATTGTTTTCGAATTAAATTTAATTTCATAAACGAAATGTTTGTTTTCTATTAACTAAATGAAACTTGAGCCAGGTCATTCATCTTCTTGTACCCACCAACTACACTTAAAAATGTAGTTCCGTCATTATCTGTTACTAGTGAGTAAATATTGCCATCGTAATTTTGTGTGTAACAGAATCTCTTTATTATTAATAGTTTTACAGGCAAGATACTAAAATAAATGACTAAGAATACAAATAAATACCAAACCAAAAGGACGCTGTGACAGTAATTTTGTTTATTCTAATATTTGTTTCTTTCTTCCTTCTTCTATGACGGTTCATTCGTATTGTTCGTAAACATACATTATGATACTCCTCATACGTCAATTGCAGATATATTACAAATATAATTTATTTATCTAAGCATCCATTTTCCTTAAATAATTTTACTGTCAGCAGTGTTGTGTTGTAGGAGCAGTGGTGGCCCAGTGGTAACTACCGCGACGAGTTGTAGGTTCGAACCCAGACAGGCATTTTACTTTGTGAAACGTTTGTCCTCACCACTGCTTTCAAAACGGTGAAAGAAAGCATCATGATGAAACCGGCATGTCCTAGACCCACAAAATCGAAGACATGTGACATCTACTAACCCGTTTTGGGCCCGCTTGGTGCTTTACGGCTTACTTCCTTTCACCGAAAGAAGGCCTGAGTTTCGTCAGTGGGAACAGTTCTGGCGGATTGTGTAACTGTCAGCTAGCTACTTCCCTAGCAACGTGTATTAGCAAGCATGTAAATACGGTAAACAACTATGTCATCTGGTGGTTTTCCTGAAAGACATGACGGTAAGAACGCAGCTGGTGCAGGTTAGCAGGAAAACGATAAAACGTGACGTGATGTGTGTGACGACTACACGAAAAAGCTTTTGGTCTTGTCTGGTATTTTGTGTGAGAGAGAGTATGCAAGGGAGGACCATATTAAGACTTTTATATAATACTTTTTATAATACTTCAGGATCATATTATACTTTTAAACTAAATTATATATAGTAGCAGTGTCCGCAGTATCTCCAAATGAAAGTTTTTGACCAGTGCCTATTGCCAGTGATGACCTATGGTAATGAAACTTGGTCGCTCACAATGTGCATTATTAGAAGGATAATCATTCAATTCTTGCTTGAGCAACCGGCAGCAAGTTCGTCATGCTCCCTTAGATGTCAACCTCAAATATGGCGAGAGGGGTAAGTGCTGATCTTTGCGTCATACTCGTGAACGGGTGCTGCTTGTGGTGACTGGTCGTCTTGCTGACCTTGATGTTGATATTGTTCTTAATATTACTTATCTGTTTAATTTATTTTACGTAGATGGTCCTAGTTTATCATTTGTGGACTCGAGTTGTAACTCAGGTCGTAACAGCTATGTGAACATAATTCAGTATTGCATATGTAAGCTGTTACGCTCTTTTTGCCAGGAGGTTTTATTTTTGCAGCCATGTTTACATTATACATATTTTTTTTATTTTTTGGTTTTGCTTGAGTATAATTTTCAACCGACGAAAAAAACATGGAGGAGTTTCTCAATTCGACGCGTATATATATTTTTTTTTATGCATGACCTCGCAAAACTTTTTACATAGTGGTCCGATTGTGACAATTCTTCTTCTATTGGAAAGGGTATACTCCCAAGGTGGTCCCATATAAATTTGGAAAACAAAATCGAACCCTAAGGGTTGGAAAACAGGGGATGATTGATTGTTCACTCACTGATTGTAACGTATAAACACGCATAACTTTGTAAAGAAAGAAAGAAAGAAAATACGTTTATTTAGCACAAACTCAAAAGGCCCACAAAATAATACACCAAAAAATACATAAATTAACAAAAAACATAAATTAAAAAGAAAATCAATAAAAGTGCGATGTTAAAAACTAGCATTTATGTGTGCCCCACGGCTGCGCTAAAATGGTTCAGTTCATCAAAAATGCCAGACAACTAGTGCCTGACAGAGTAGTCCGATTTTGTTAATCCTTTTTTTCTTGGATAGGGTATACCTTGCCAAGTATTATTAGAACATGAATGCCACAAAAAAAATATAAAATAAAAACTTTTTAACAAAAAATTAAACCGCCGAAAAACTGAAAAGCATAAAATAATAAACCTTAAAATTTTGAGTCGGCGCTGAAAAATCAATGAATAAGGATCACTCAAAGCACCGACTCATAATTTTAAGGTTTATTATTTTATACTTTTCAGTTTTTCGGCGGTTTAATTTTTTGTTAAAAAGTTTTTATCATTTTATTTGTTGGGATATTTTTTTTTTTTTTTTTTTTTTTTTTTCTTTTCAGGATGGGAAATCATCAAATGACTTCTCCCGCTCTGGGCGGAGCGGGAGGGCGTGTCAGACTTTTACTGACTAAAACCCACCCGTGTTCCATCAGTTGCCCATGTGCCAGGGTCACGGTATCTCTTTCGAACAATCACGCGACCCCGGCAGGCATCGGTCCTAGTAGACCCCTACACTGCTGCTGACATCTCTTTGAGGCGCGCGTGGAACACTGCGCGCCGTCTACCTGAGCCTGGTCCTTACCGGGCGGCGAGCTACCCATTGCTCGCCACCCGCAAGCTCGCGCCTACGGTGGCCGGGAGTCCGCTATTGACTCCCGACGCCCGGGGCGTCTCCTCCTGCGGCGGCTAGGGACGTGAGGGCGCAGAGACTGCCACTCCCTCACGCGTCCCGCCTCCTCCTTCGCGAGCATTACTGCTTCGCAGAAGGAGGTGACGGCTTCCCATTCCCTCTCGCTCCGTACCATGGCTCGCACCAGGGCCGGACGCGAGAGGTCGCCGCCGCCGATCGACTCCACGAGGACACGGCGGTGCCCCGCCCAGGCAGGGCACACCTCCACCGTATGCTCCACCGTGTCCTCCAGACGATCCTCACAATGGAAACACCCGGACGTATCCTCCCGCTTTATCCTGAACAGGAACCCACCGAAGCACCCATGCCCGGTGAGAACCTGCGTCAGGCGGAAGGTGAGGACGCCGTGACGCCTCTCTATCCACTCCTCAAAGAGGGGACTTACCGCCGCAATTGTGGCGTGCCCATTGTTGGGATATTGGGTTGACTAGCTGGCATATAGCAAATCATATAATTTAATGTTTTGTGTCTCTTAACATTTTACTATATACCATTGTATAGAATCAAGTTCTTCTAACTAGACAGACACCTGTGCTGCTGGGGAGTTTGTTGGCCACTTCTTCTTCCCAGCTAAAGTACTAGGAAGTGGTGGAGGGTGGGCGTTTTGGAGGACTGTCTTTTGTAATTTTGACGTTCAAAAAGTGCTGATCCTCAGCCTAATTTGAATAACATACTTTTGATTTTGATAAAAGTCACCTAAAGGGCAATGCAGAGGGCTAAGCTTGAAGTTTAAGGTTGTAATAGAATTGTCAAATGGGTTAAGATTTTCGGAAATAAATAATAATATTAAAAGCCGAAAATCTGACAACCAGGCCCACGAAGTGGTATCAAGTACCTAGTAACTGGATGGTGGGATTAGATAATAATAACAATAAATATTTTTTTTTTATTGTTCCAAAAACAGTGTTACTTAACATATTTCCACCAGTTGCAGATAAACAAAAAACTTTTCAATACAATACAGTACTTAACGGTAGTGGAAAAGATCACCTGTATCCTGTACTAGTTAAAAAAAAACTGTATTACAGGAGACAGGGACTTCCGTATAAAATGAGTCAGCGTATTGAAAATGTATGTAAGCCGATGGGTGTTGAAAAAAGGTATTAAAAGTATACATGAAAAGTAGGAACAAGTTGGAAATTAAAAGAAACTGACTCTAGGTCTGAATTTGCTGTGTGTTGTGTAAGTGTGTTGTGTACGTGTATTGTGTAAGTGTGGTGTGTGGTGAGATAGGCAGTACCTCAATGTAAAATACTGATATTCAGTTGCATCTGGTTAGACCGGAAGCTGATCTTAACATAGTTGGGAAAATACTGGGCAGGTTGATTGATAGAAATAACTTAGATGAAATAAAAATAAAACAAGACGAAGGCGACATTTATTATCGTCGTGGTATTAATATTGATGAAACTCTCGCCAAGCTTCAAAGAAATGTTACAGTATAAAGTACGAATACAAATTGTGTTAGGACAGGAGTCTATTACTTTTGCAGAGTTTTATGATGAATCTGAGTAGCAAATAGCAGCATTAGTTAAAAAGAAACGATACTTAGTCAAAATGAAATTCGCAAAAAGGAACTTGAAAATAAGAAGAGACTTTATTGGAACAGCTCTTCTAAAATTGGTGGTAATGGGTGTTGTGTATTTGAGAGGTTTGTGGCTAAGCAATCATAGCCACACATGTCGATGGATTAAATGGATAAAATGGATTAATTTAATAAATGCTCCGAGTTTGGGTGAAAATAATAGGAAAAACTGTTTAATATACAACGATAAAAAGTTAAAACTATAAATATATAATTTAACCAATCATTCCCTTCAAAAAGATTGTGTCATATAAAGTAAACGAGATAAAATAACTGATGTTGATTGCAATGTTTATTTTTAATCTTCGATAGCACGAGCTCTTGGTAACTGAACAAATAAATGTAATAGATATCAGAGAACTCGCGTTCAAAACTAATAATTTACTGTTAAATGTAGAGATAAACTATAGTTTTTGTATAAAATTATCACTTGAGAAATTTAAATTTCAAAAAGCACAGATGGGAACGAGCCACAATGCAATGTAAAACTCCTCCTTTATAGCAGTCCTACATTTTCTATGAATCTAGGTTTTTGACAATAACGCCTCGCAGGAACACATAAGGTTCAAAATAGCGATGCATTTGATGTAAGTTGAATCGAATGACTCCGAAATAAAAGTAGTTTTGAAATACATCGTGGTAACAGATAAGGTTTAAAAACTTTTTAACAAAAAAATAAAGCGCCGAAAAACTGAAAAGTATAAAATAATGAACCTTAAAATTATGAGTCGGCGCTTTGAGTGATCATTGTTCATTAATTTTTCAGTGCCGACTCAAAATTTTAAGGTTTATTATTTTATGCTTTTCAGTTTTTCGGCGGTTTAATTTTTTGTTAAAAAGTTTTTATTTTATATTTTTTGTGGCTTTAATGTACTAATAATACTTGGCAAGGTATACCCTATCCAACAAAAAAAGAATAATCATAATCGGACTACTCTGTATGAAGTTATGCGAGTTTACACGTTACAATCAGTGAGTGAACAATCAATCATCACCTGTTTTCCGATCCTTAGGGTTCGATTTTGTTTTCCAAATTTATATGGGACCACCTTGGGAGTATACCCTTACCAATAGAAGAAGAATTGTCACAATCGGACCACTATGTAAAAAGTTAGGCACAAAAAAAATACGCGTCGAATTGAGAACCTCCTCCATTATTTTTTCGTCGGTTGAAAATAGCGATGCGTTTTGATGTGGGTTGAATCGAATGACTACCGAAATAAAAGTGGGTTTGAAATACATCACGGCAACAAATAAGGTTCAAAATAGCGATGCGTTTGATGTAAGTTGAATCGAATGAGCGTCAAAATAAAGGAGGTTGTACAATTTTAATTAAATTAAAAAATAAATGCACGGCTCGGAGGAATATGTTATGGGTATTTCTGTAGTTGATGAGTTCCAGTATGTACGACGTAAACAAAAAACTGTTTTACGGTGTTCTATGTTAGTTCAGTTTTGGCAAAAAACCCACGGTATAATCATGTAACTACTTATCAATGACGAAATACTATTCAAACTGTAACAAACGGTACTACAATCTAATAAAATCTGTATGTAGTTCGTACTCAATATCGTTTGTATGTTCCACTGAAACGTAGAGGAATGAGACGAGAACACACGGGTAGCGGAGAATCTAATCTGTACATGTCTGACTGGACACTGTTCAATTAAACCAATAAGAGAACAGTATGATATATTTGTTTTCCTTAGTGCTGGTTTTGATTGGATTAAAAGCTCCCACAGACAGGCGCGACGCGTCTTTGATAAAAAGGTAATAGAACAATTTGTATGAAAACATTATATGTATATTTATCAGCCAGAGTCGTGAGGCGCTATCAAAGTCAAAGTCAAAGCATTTATTTCAAATAGACACGAAAAGGCACTTTTGAACGTCAACATTTAAATTAAAACAGAATTGATACTAGTTGCCCTTTCCAAAAGTTAGATTCGTATGGAGAAGAAAGGGCAAGAAACACTATCGTTATTTTTTTTTGTCATATTCCACCTCTCTGCGCGAGAATTAACAGAAGTACTTCTTACTAAAACCCAGAAATTGCAAAGAATAGAGAGGTTTAGAAGGCAATGAACGGGTACTCTTTTTATGCCTGAAGACTTTTATATAGGTACTAAGCTGCTGTCCGAAGTTTCATCCGCGATCTTTGTTAGGGTTCCGTTGCCAAATGGCAAAAAACGGAACCCTTATAGATTCGTCATGTCTGTCTGTCTGTCCGTCCGTATGTCACAGCCATTTTATTCCGAAACTATAAGAGCTATGCTGTTGAAACTTGGTAAGTAGGTGTATTCTGTGAACCGCATTAAGATTTTCACACTAAAATAGAAAAAAAACAATAAATTTTGGGGTTCCCCATACATAGAACTGAAACTCAAAAATGTTTTTTTTCATCAAACCCATACATGTGGGGTATCTATGAATAGGTCTTCAAAAATGGTAATGAGGTTTCTATTATCATTTTTTTCTAAACTGAATAGTTTGCGCGAGAGACACTTCCAAAGTGGTAAAATGTGTGTCCCCCCCCCCCCCGTAACTTCTAAAATAAGAGAATGACAAAACTAAAAAAAATATATGATGTACATTACCATGTAAACTACCAACGAAAATTGGTTTGAACGAGATCGAGTGAGTAGTTTTTTTTAAAACGTCATAAATCGTAAACCGCAATTTACCTTACATTCAATCAACTGAAATATAAAAATTAAAAAATATATATATTTTTAAACCGAAAATACCTACAGGTTTGTACGGAACCCTCGGTGCGCGAGTCCGACTCGCACTTGGCCGGTTTTTTTTTTAGTTTTATCCTTTCTCATGCATTTCGTAAAAAGTTGTTATTTTGTTATAACAAACCGAACACTTCAATTTTATTTATTTACATTTATTAAGTTTGTTTTCACTGGTTTTGTTTGTATAAGTATTGGCGTGTGTTAGCTGACACATGGCAAAGAAGTTAATTTGATGTTTTGTAACGGTAATTACTCGTACTTTCTATTGTATAGAATCAAGTTCTTCTAACTGAACAGTCGGCTGTGCTGTATGTTTTTGTTTGTATAAGTATTGGCGTGTGCTGGCTGACATGTGGAAAATAAGTTAATTTAGTGTTTTGTTACGTTACCTACTTTCTGTTGCAAATAATCAATTTCTTCTAACTTAACAGACAACTGTGCTGCTGGGGAGTTTATCCCGTCACTTCTACTTCCCAGCTAAAACACTAGGAAGTGGTGAAGGGCGGGTGTTTTGGGGGTCTATCTTATGTAATTTTGATGTTCAAAAAGTGCTATTTCTCAGCCTAGTTTGAATAAAATACTTTTGATTTCTTCATTTTGATTTTGAGGCATTGGAACGGGTAATTAGGTAAGCTATAAAATAAAGGCCCATTCCTACTATTGTATCTTATACCTTTAAACGAGCAATTCTTGTATATATATATATAAATATAATCTGAATCTCGGAAACGGGTCCAACGATTTTCATGAAATTTAGTATACAGGGGGTTTCGGGGGCGATAAATCGATCTAGCTAGGATTCATTTTTATAAAATGTCGTTTTATTCGTGTTTTCAATTAGCAACTTTATCGATAATCAACTTGAACATAAACTTATTATTTTAAACACAATTTACCAAAAAATCGTGGGACTACTGGGTATATTGCAATAACATTGTAAAAATATCGCAGACGACATTCGTGCCGTGTCGTATACACAACTCTATCTAACTACTTAGATAGAGCTGTGTATACGTCACAGCACACATTTTGCATTGGATTTTTGAAACGGTCGTCGTCTGTTTACACAGGTGACGACCGTTTCAAAAATCCAATTGTCTGTCACAACAAAAATTGCACAGACGCCACCAGGTCAAGCTACCCGAAACTGTCAATTTTTCCCAATGAACCTTGAACCTAATGCTCTAGAAATAAAGTCGAAAATCTATCAAAGAAATTTGACAGATTGTAGTAGCTTGATGTGTTGGCGTCTGTACCGTACCGATATTAATAGACCAATTTTTTTTTTCCTTCACATCTCGTTTCCAAAATACTAACAGAAAGGATGAAATCTAGTGGTTTGTCACATATTTTTGTAATATACACTTGAGAGCAATAAAATCGCACACGTTGACTTTTTGTTGTTAAAGCAGTTTTTTTCATAAATGTGAATACATATTAAAATAAAACTTACACTATTTGAATGTTTACTTCAGTACCTTTCTAATGATATCAAATACAGTGTAAAAAAAGTACCCATAGGGAGTTTTAGGGCACAAAACCCAACATACGGATAAAATTACCCAATTTAGCTTAACAAAGAATAAAAATAAAACTCAAAATGCTTGATCAAATTGTTTTTTAATAAGGTGTATTCCCTCCCCTAGCCTTGATTACAGCTCTTAATCGGTTTTTCATGGACCGTATTAATTTCACCATGAAATCTTGTGGTATGGCGTTCCACTCCTCTTCAATGGCAAGTTGAAGCTCTTGGAGGCGCGTAGGAGCAGGGCTTCTTGCTCGAACTCTTCTTTTTAGCTCATCCCAGACATGCTCAATCGGATTGAGATCAGGACTACGAGCTGGCCACTCCATCGCGGTGATTCCAACATCTTCCATGTAGTCGCAAACTGTTCTAGCGACATGCGGTCTGGCGTTGTCGTGCATTAAGAGAAAATCTTCTCCCATAAGCCACGCAAGCGGCCTCACATGTTCTTCGAGCACTTCTTCGACGTATCGTGCAGCCGTCAAACTTCTCGATCTCGGGCCGGTATTCGCCGTAGTGATGAATACAATGTCAGTTTTAGTGTCCAACATTATGCCACCCCAAAACATACACGATCCACCTCCAAAAGCCACACGTTCGCTTATGCAGCATTGTGAAAATCGCTCTGATGACCTTCTGTAGACCCTAGAGCGTCCATCATGACCATGTAAAGTCATTCTGCACTCATCAGAGAACATAACAGCCCGCCATTGGTCATACGTCCAATTTAAATGTTCCCTAGCAAATTGTAGCCGGGCTTGTCGGTGAGCTGTGGTCAATTTGGGACCATTTGCTGGGCGATGTGAAGTCATTCCTGCTTCACCTAGTCTTCTTCGAACTATCCACCGACTTATACTGACATTGCGAACTTCTCGAAGCTGTTGTCCCAGTTGAACCGCGTTCAGTTGCCGATTTCTCAAAGACCTTGTCACAAGAAAGCGGTCATCACGCTCTGATGTTGTGCGTCGCCGGCCAGATCCTGGTCGCCGAATGTAGCCACCGGTCTCTTGGAACCTCTGGTATACACGACGAACAGAGTAGCGGCTCAAATTTAGCCGTCGAGCAACTTCACTTTGGTTATGGCCTGCTTCGAGCAAGGCAATAACTTGAGCGGCTTCTGCGGGCGTGGTATCCATATTTTTCCAGTAAATCCGTATGCTTCCAGTAGAGATGTTATCACGTTGACCTTCGGTATGCAACTGAATAAAAATTCCAATAAACTGACCTTTTTATACCTGCGGCTAAGGGTGCAAGTAGTGACAACGCAAACGCGTGAATTTGGGGAATTCGGTGTACGGTCGGTTTTTGTAAGTTACGTGAAGGTCAATGATTTTAATTTTATGTTTTTGTAAAGCTAAGCTTGTATGCTTTAATTTTGTCTAATGATTTTTACTCAATATCTTTCGATTTTAGAAAACAATCAGTAATAAACCAAATTACAAGGGGTGTGCGATTTTATTGCTCTCAAGTGTATTAAAAGCGACATCGATACATCGATTGCGATATTACTTAAGAGAATACCCTAAACATTATAATGTTATGCTGCAAAAGTTATCTATACTATATATACTATATTACTATATACTATTATTACTGTATAATATTATAAAGCTGAAGAGTTTGTTTGTTTGTTTGTTTGTTTGATTGAACGCGCTAATCTCAGGAACTTCTGGTCCGAATTGAAAAATTCTTTTTGTGTTGGGTAGCTTATTTATCGAGGGAGGCTATAGACTATATAACATCACGCTACAACTAAGAGGAGCGGAGCAGTAATGAAAAAAGTTGCAAAAACGGGGAAAATTTATTCCTTTTGAGAGTTTCCGTTGCATGCGCTGCGTAAACGGTTAAAGTAACGCAAAAATCATGTATGACGGAATTGTTTCTTTTAAAAAGTTCTAAAAAAAAGTCCGCGAGAGCATATGTCTATCTTTTAAGGTTAACTCACTATAACTCAAAACGACGTGGACGAAAACTAGCAGGCAAATCGATGCGACGGGAAGGGTCAGAGGAGCAAAAATTTGACGCGGACGAAGTCGCGGGCAGAAGCTATGTCTGATAATTTTGTTCACCACTGTCGGGACCTATTATACAACATCTTTTTGCCGATGCAGCATCCAATAGCGATTCAAAATGCCATCATACTACATATTTGTACTGTCATTCGTTATCTTAACGATAGATAATAATGGATGAATCAGGAAATCAGATGTTATTGTCTAGCTGCCCTGTGATATATTTATGCTTAGAACTGTACATAACAAAAAAATAAAATAAAAGATAAAAACGGTATAAAACAATGTAAGATACGGAAAAGGACAGACTCTTAGATATCTGTCACACTTAACTGCTACCCGTTGAACACAATGTAAAAACGGTTGTCGGAATGCAAATAAATTGAGTAGTTAATTACTGTTTTTCTGAGTAACGATGCAGATATAGTTTATATTGCATTAACTGTCATTCTTTGATTGGTAAATCTAAGATTCTAGATTTTTCCATTAAGTAGGGATTCCATGGATTTTCTTAAAAGGGGCTTGTACCTCAGGAGTAGTCCAGATTATCTTCTTTAAATATATAATTCTACTGTACGTGTGTATGTCACTGAACTCCTCCTAGACGGCTGGACCGATTTGAATGATTATTTTGTATGCCTTTGGGTGGCACCCTGGATGGTTTAGATTCACTATTGGCCCCGGTAGATGGCGCTGCTATCGAGTTCTAGGAAACAGGACAACGTCTGTATGGTCAACTAGTCGTATTATAAAAACCTTGTTCATTCATATCAACACGCCTCCGTGCTTCGGAAAGCACGTGGAGCCGTTGGTCCCGGCTGACATTCATCGGTCTTTGACTATCGTTACGGGTCGTCAGAAGCCCGAAAGTCTGATCTAGAGCCTCACCAAGAGATAAAAAAGTATACTTTATTTAACGAAAAGGAGAAATACAATACATGTTACGCTATTAGAATATTAGAGGTATCGTATTAGACAGTACCTAGGTTGTGGAGGTCAGATAGGCAGTCGTTCGATGTAAAATATTTACATTCAGCTGCGTCCGGTAAGACTGAAACCCAACCCCAAAATAATCTGGAAAAGGCTATGGAAATGATGATTTGGTCGATGGCAGTTAGCATCATTCTTTCCAGATACAGTAACAGAAAAAAGCGATCTTACGCCATAGTTTACCACTTTTTTCACGGTGATAATGATCTTACGCTATACTTTACCACTTTTTTCACGGTGATAATGATCTTACGCCATACTTTACCACTTTTTTAACACCGACCTCAAAAAAAGGAGGAGGTTATCAATTCAACTGTACTTTTTTAATGTTTGTTAAAATTTGATGAACCAATTTTGATGATTCTTCTTTATTTGAAAGCTGGTGCTTCCCGAATGGTCCCATTTTAATTTGGTTCCATTCGGACAATGGGATTCATGTGAAAACCATATAAGTCTTAAATTTGCATTAAGCTTTTGCGCGACAAATGAACGAATAACGCGATTAGATTAGTGCGGGGTATCTACCATACCTAAAAAGTTAAAAATAAAACTTTTTACAAAAAAAAAAAAACAAGCGACTTCCTAATAAAAACACGAAATAAAAACCTTAAATACAGATACTAAGACACCGACTTTCGAAATTAAAGTTATTTTTGACTTTTTTTGTTTAGATAGTGTTAGATATTTTGAGTTGACAGTTGTGCCCGTGTATC
Source organism: Aporophyla lueneburgensis (assembly GCA_932294355.1). Lineage (NCBI taxonomy): Eukaryota > Metazoa > Arthropoda > Insecta > Lepidoptera > Noctuidae > Aporophyla > Aporophyla lueneburgensis. The sequence continues at coordinate 28,586,218 of OW028737.1, read as the reverse complement.
GAACTAACACTTGTTCATATTATTATTTTTTTTAATTACCCTCAAAACATTTTATTCGACGCCCAGTTAATTGTAATACGTCTTGTCTAATTTTAGTTATTCTCATGTAAGTGAATGTAATTCTTATGAGAATAAATTATCTCAAACCTCATTAAAGTTATTTTTGACATTGTAGTGTTTTTTTAAGGAAGTTGGTTGTTTTTTTTTTTGTAAAAGTTTTTTCACGGTGACAATGATCTTTTTCTAATTAGCCCGGTAGATGCCGAATGACCCGTTTGAATTGCATCGCAATCTTGTTGTCAGCGATACTTCAATAAATAATTAATTATTCAAATTGAGTGTCAATTACGTAATATTTTAAGTGCTACAGGTAATTTCCCACGGCGATTGTTGTAACTTAATACCCAGTTCTCTTCATTAATGCTTTAATTCTACTTTTTTTTGATGCTTCACAAAACTAGGGTAGTCTGTGGTTTACATTATAATAAATAAGATCCGTGATATCCTGGAGTTCTTCCGGGAGTAACATTAGCTTGCCATAATATCTATGTACCTACACCCACATTCCGCAAATAATGTTTTTAAGTCACATTAAATAAGGGTACAAATCCAGTCTCCAGATTTCTACTGTAAAATTCCTGTTAGAAAAACTCAATAATACTCGTTAGTTCTGTGGTTTAAAACCAAAATACAGTCCATGGTTGCACTTAGGAAAATTAATAAATTAGTTTGACATCGTAAGTGCGTTATTTCATTACAAAAAATACACGCGGTCATACTTCTGACAATCCGTAACAAAATCAAAATCAAAATCAAAAGTCATTTATTCAAACTAGGCTGAGAGTCAGCACTTTTTAAACGTCAAAGTTACTTTTTTATTGTTATGTTATTTTATTTTATTATGTGATTTCAAACACAATGAAAATTGTTCATGAATTAAATTGAATTGAAATTGAATTGAATTGAATTGACAGTCCCCCCAAAACGCCCGCCCTTCGACACTTCCTAGTGCTTTAGCTGGGAAGAAGAAGTGGCGGAACAAACTCCTCAGCAGCACAGCTGTCTGTTAAGTTAGAAGAACTTGATTCTATACAATTGTAAGGAGGTAACATTACGAGACACAAAATATTAAATTAAATGATTTGCCTTATGTCAGCTAGCCAACCCAATATTCCAAGAAATAAACTGAAATCTATACTCTAGCAAAAGCAAAAAATATTTTTATAAAGTAAATAAAAGTACCAAATAAAAGCCTCCTGGCATAAAGGGCGTGACAGCTTACATATGCAATGCTGAATCACGTTCACATAGCTGTTACGACCCGAGTTACAACTCGAGGCCTCAAAATGATAAACTAGGACCATCGGCGTAAAAACAAATAAACAGGTAGGTAATTAACAACAATACCAACATCAAGGTCAGCAAGACGACCAGTCACCACAAGCAGCACCCGTTCACGAGCATAACGCAAAGATCAGCCATTACCTCGCCTTATTTGAGGGAAGGGGGTAACCCGACCCCTGACGCTACCGCAAGCATTGACATCTAAGGGAGCATGACGAACTTGCTGCCGGTTGTTCAGGCAAGAATTGAATGACAACTTGTCGAGGTCGCTAGCTAATCATTTTATGCAATACTAATCATTATAATATGTCAAAGCATAGAACATGTCAAAACCAATAAATACACAAAAAAAATGACTAACACAGTAAAAAATAATAATATAATAACAATTATATTACAGCTATATAACCCATCACTAGGTACGCTAGTACTGGAGAAAGAACACAAACATTGTCTTGAGTTAATCACAGCGACCAACTAGTTTTGTCATTTAAATAGTCGTTGATGGAATAGTATGCCTTTAGACAAAGGTTGGATTTTACTTGAGCTTTAAACTCATTAAAAGGTAATTCTAGTAAAGAAGGTGGTAGCTTGTTGTAAAATGTTATACCAAGCCCAACAAATGAGTTATGTACCTTATGAAGCCGGTGAAAGGGAACACGTAGTTTGTCCTTATTTCTAGTGTTAACAGTGTGAAAATCACTGTTTTTAGCATGTAAGTGTAAATTTTGCCTAATATATAAGATGTTGGCGAAGATGAATTGTGATGCTACCGTAAGAATACCAATATCTTTAAAAAAGTCCCTTAAAGAAACTCTGGCACCTAGCTGGTAAATTGCTCGAACAGCTCGTTTCTGAAGGACAAAAATATTTTGAATATCAGCGGCTTTGCCCCACAGTAGAATACCGTAAGACATAACGCTGTGAAAATAACTAAAATAGACTAACCGAGCTGTATCAACGTCAGTATACTGTCTTACTTTTCTGACGGCGTAGGCGGCTGAACTGAGCCTCCCCGCTAGACTTGAAATATGTGGGCCCCACTGTACTTTGCCATCTACTGTTATGCCCAGGAAAACTGTCGAGTCTACAGTTTTAAGAACCTCTTTATCTAAGACGATTTCGGGACCTAGATTTCTAACATTCGGTAAGGCGAACTTCACACATTTCGTTTTCTTGGCATTGAGAACTAAGTTATTTGCCAATCCGTAACCATTGAGAGTGCACTGTTTACGTCTTCAAAATCTTGTCTGTTCCTATCTACTTTAAAAATAAGAGAAGTATCATCTGCAAACAGTACAACGTCACAAATACCCTTTAAAAAGAATGGTAAGTCATTGATATACACTAAGAACAAGAATGGGCCGAGTATAGAGCCTTGAGGCACACCTAACTGAACCGATAGCCCGGTAGATTTTACACCATTAATATCTACACATTGGAACCTATTATGTAAATAAGAATTTATTACGTTTAAAGCTTCGTTATGGACACCGTAATGACGTAGTTTACGCAAAAGCGTGTCATGGTGCACGCAATCAAAGGCTTTGGAGAGATCACAGAATACTCCGATAGCATTTTGCGAGTTCTCCCATGCGTTAAAAATGTGTTTCAAGAGAGTAACACCCGCATCTGTAGTTGAACGGCCTTTCGTAAAGCCATATTGCTCATTATGAAGGAGGCTATTTAAATTAAAATGTCTTAGCAACTGCTTGAGTATTAACTTTTCAAATATTTTGCTAAATGCAGGTAAGATAGAAATAGGCCTAAAATTAGAAACGTCTTTTTTATTACCTGATTTAAATAATGGTATGACTTTGCTACTCTTCATGAGGTCAGGAAAAGTTCCGACATCAACACATTTATTAAAAGTAACAGCTAAATAGGGGGCTACGATGTCTATTATATTACTTAATAGTTTGATGGAAATGCCCCAGAAATTACCAGTGTTTTTAGACTTAAGTGTGTTAAAAACATTAACTACATCACGAGGCGTTACATGTTCAAAATTGAATAGGCAACTACTTTTAGGCACACTACTATGCAAAAGGTTTTCAGCTTTAGACAGGGAGGAATTTAAGGAGCGAGTCGTAGTTATAGGTATGTTGGCAAAAACTCATTAAATACCTGTGCTACGTCAGCTGCCGTATTTACTAATTTGTTGTCGACCATAATTTCAAGTTGTTTTTCTTGTTTAACCGATTTACCCGTTTCATTGTTAATGATTTTCCAAGTGGTTTTTATTTTATTATTTGAATTTTTAATTTGATCGCTTAAAAATTTAGATTTAGCAAAAGCACTAACCTGTTTAAATCATTTTGAATATTTTTTTACATACTCTAGGAAAGGAGTATCAAACCTGTATTTTTTTAAACCATATAACTCGTATAGCCTCGCTCTACTTTTATAAATACCTGGAGTAGCCCATTGGTTAAAGCCGACGGAGGTGCCATTAATGTCAATGGTTTTGGTCTTGAAAGTAGATTTGTACTCTTTTTGCATTACATTAAAGAGGGCTTCATAAATTGCATTAGGATTCTCGTTTTCTACTATAGATGGTGTAATTCTACGAGCTACATTATTTTTGAACTTGGTGCAACGACTAGCTGTATAAGGCCTGCATTCAAGTTTATGTGCCTTTTTAAACAATGACATAGGGAAGCTAGATAGCAAACCACAGTGGTCGGACGTTAAATCAGTTAGCACTAATTTATTTTTGGCATCACCATCACTAAATATATTATCAAGACAAGTTGACGAAGAAGCTGTGATCCTAGTTGGTTCAAAAAACAAGTTAAATAAATTAAATGACCTGAAAAGATTGAGAAGTCTAATACTCAATGGAGTAACATCTAAAATATTAATATTAAAATCGCCACATACAATTATACTTTTATTACTTGATTTTAACTTATTGAGTAAATCCTCCATTACTGATTCGAAACAAACGAAATCCCCAGAGGGGGGTCGATAAACGCAAATTATAACGTATCGCTCGAGTTCAACACAAGACAACTCAATAGTGCGCTCAATAGAGAGATTTATTAAATCTGAACGTTGCTTACATTTCAGCTTGTTTGAAACAAGAACTAAAGAACCACCACGGATGGCCCTTTTTCTCGCAAATGCACTTTGTACAGTAAAATGATCATCATTGATAAACACTATTTCATGTTCTTTCAACCAGTGTTCAGTTAAACATAACACCTGAACATCATGGTTCTCTATAAATAACTTAACTCTAACTCTTTGCCGGACAGACCCTGCATATTTTGATGAACAACATTCAACATATGCGGCTCATCCGTTGTCGCACCTAGTAGTTTAAACTACTAGGCGTATCAATAGTAGTGTTAGTATCACTACCAACACTAATTATACAAGACTTTGACATACTACTTATGTCTGTGTTAATATAAGCTAATAGCCTCGCTATTTGATGTCTAAACCTAAGGGGAAGATACACTGTATTCCTTGTCGATTTTAACTTATCAACAAAAAAGTTAGCGACAAAAAATATAAGTTTATCACTGTAGTGACTGACCAAAAACTGCATATGATTATTAAGCATGTGAATATATTTATTTTTTCTACTGGATAATTTCTCAAAATATGGAAATGCACACAAAATAATTTTGTTGCGATTAATCTTTAAAAGCTGAGTAACACTGTCAGTTATATCATCATGTTTGACCTGTGAACTATTACCTACAAATACAGTTATGGTGGAATTACAATCATATTGATATCTCATAATTGATGTCATTATTTCTGTATAGGATTTCCCAGGCAAACAATTATTTTGATTAGAAATATTCAACTTGTTACTAACTAATTTCCCTAAACCTCTTCCTATACTATCTGAAAACATAACAGACCGAAAACCAAGTTGACTGCAACAAGGGGTAACACTACTAGCTACTACCTGTACCCCTTGAGATTGTTCATGCACAGTATCAGGTATATTTTTTTGACAGGCCTGTTGGTCTAGTGGTTAGTGACCCTGATTGCTATGCCGGAGGTCGTGGGTTCGATTCCCACCCAGGACAAATGTTTGTGTGATGAGCACGATCATTTGTTCTGTGTCTGGGTGTAATTTATCTATAATATGTATGTATTTAGAAATATATAAGTATGTTTATCAGTTGTCTAGTACCCATAACACAAGCTCTGCTTAGCTTGGGACTAGATGGCGTTGTGTGATAGTTGTGGAATATTATATTATATTATATTATTATTTTGAATGGAGATACAGTGCAGACTACTCACAACTTGGGACGGGTTCACCGTTGCCTCAGGCTGGAGGGCATCAAGGTTGGATACCCTTCGACAAGTGCACTGAGTGTTATTGAGAGTCAGCAAATCCACTCTGTCTACCAATTCATTTGTAGCAAGGATATGTTCCTTAATTTGGTGCTTAGAGCATACATATTTATTATAAAGTGACTTAAGGGATTCATCAAGAACTTGAATTTCAGACTGTAAGCGCTGAGTGTCTATTTCATATATATATAAGCTATCTTCTAATTTAATTTGATAATTTTTCAATTTGTTGACAAGAGAAACACGTTCTTTCCTTAATTGAATATTTGTGGAATAATGTTTTTGATGTTTCTTGAATTTATTACATTTTTTAATAATTTTATTCAGTCTCGCATATTATTTTAACTTATTTTATGACTACAGTTATGTTTCAGTAAGGAATCCTCGGTTAGGTCAATTGTCGTTATAGAGTGTGGGTTACAATTTGTATTAAACAATTCGTTAAACAAATGGTCAGTCTCTTTGACCTGATTACGTTCTTTATCCTTTTCTAACTGTTGAATTTTGACATTTGCATGGATTAATTCAAACGACTGTTAAAGTTCCAAGAATGATGGTCTGATTGATCGACCGGCTGTCAGTACTTAACCTCAGACTATTAAGCATAATTCTGAAAGAAGATATAAACACAATAATTAAATCGTATGGAATAAAACTCCAATATTTCTTCGCCCATAACCCTTCATCACGGCTTGCTTATTTTTCTCCCGAATTACGTTCAGCCATTCATAAAACAAGTGATCGGTCTTTATTCCGAGTTAAATCGAGCATTCCCTCTGCTACTGTCGTAACGAAAGGTTATGGGCTCGCAACATTTACATGAGAATCGCCTGTTTTGATTACTTCAGACCTTGGAACAGCACTTTTACTGTTTTATTCATTTACCGGATTAATCTCCTGAATTTGGTACGAAAGGGGAAAATTTGTGATGTTATTTTCTTTGCGGAAAACGCGTACGTTTTTGAGATTGGTTCAATCATACGATATACCTTTTAGATATTGTCTTTAGTGAGTGTCTTAGCGTGTGGGTCATGGGTTAGGGTTGCCACCTTTTTTCTTGCAATTAAAGTACATGGGTTATTATAAGTAAGAAAAAAGTACATAGTATAAAAAATAAAGTATGATTTATTTGTCTTTATTATATTACTTTTTAACCGACTTCAAAAAAAGGAGGAGGTTTCTCAATTCGACCGTATATATATTTTTTTTTTTTTTTTTTATGTTTGTTCACCGATAACTTCGTCGTATATGGACCGATTTTGATGATTCTTTTTTTGTTGGAAAGGAGATATCCCAAGGGTGGTCCCATGATAAGGAAACCAGGATCTGATGATGGCATCCCAGAGAAGTCGAAGGGAACCTTCGAAAATCGTAGTGGCGACTAGTGCGTTTTTTATTTCTTTATTAATTATCTTAAAGCACTACTATTTAATGAAGGTCTGAAGTTGATCTGATGATGAAGCCGAAAGACAGTCGAGGGAACTCTTCAACGACTTACAGCAATTACGCGGTGTTTGGACTTAATTCATTTCTATTGATGAGAACTTTGCACCCATATGGGCTATAAGTGCCATTACAGGTCTGATGATGGAGACCATAGACAGTTGAGGGAATTCCTCAACGATTTACAGCAGTTCCCTATTGTTGGGGTTACTTTATACGGTTCAAAGTGCCAATTTTATCACTACTATTTAATTAAGGTCCGGAGTTGATCTGATGATGGAGCCAAAAGACAATCGAGGGAACTCCTCAACGATTTACAGCAATTACCTGGTGTTTGAACTTAATTCATTTCTATTGATGAGAAAGCTCCCATAAGGCTTATAAGTACCATAACAGGTCTGATGATGGAGACCATAGACAGACAGTCAAGGGAATTCCTCAACGATTTACAGCAGTAGTAAAGTATTAAATTTCACCTGGCGATTAGTGGTATAGGAATTAGTGCGGGTAGATACCATAACTAAAAAGTAAAAAATAAAAACTTTTTGACAAAAAAAAAACCGACTTCCTCAAAAACACTAGAAAGTGAAAAATAACTTTAATTTCGGAAGTCGGTGGCAAAAAACTCAAATACAGATCCTAAGACACCGACTTCCGAAATTAAAGTTATTTTTCACTTTCTAGTGTTTTTAAAACATATTTTTTCTTGCTTTTTGCAGTTTGTATGACATAAATTTCGTTTAACGAAAAAGTACTTACGACTAAACTTTTCAAAATCTTAAAGAAATCAAATCTTGCAAAATAAAGTATTTTTGTGTACTTTATTGTTCTCATAAAGTATAGAGTACAATTATGTTAAATAACACACAATACTTTATTATAAAGTACGGATGGCAACCCTAGTCTTTGCACACATTATACACGCCATCTTCGCACGTGCCGTGCATCACAGTCCGGGGTCATCTATGGGTTGACCCCGGACTGTGATACTCGGCATGTGACATATACTATCATTAGAAATGGTTTTAATTTTTACAGTTCAACAACTTACGTTATTTACGTAGCTGAGCGGTCAAAATTTTTGAGCATAATTAAGCAATCGATAGCAATATGGTTCAAAATGATTCAGATTCTGTTCGATAGTTTTTTTATGTTGCTGATTGTATTTTCATTACAGTGTGAGCTACTCTTAACGTTCGTGTCGATACAACTAAAGAAAAAGGTTGTCAATTCTGCTAATATTATTTCTATACAACTGGTTTGAAATCGCCACATTTATTTACTTAATTAAACCAAACGTAAAATAAGTTTGGTGGTGGTATTTCTGAAACATATAATAAAAATAGGGTTGCCACCCGTACTTTATAATAACGTATTGTACGTTATTTCACATAATTGTACTTTATACTTTATGAGAACAATAAAGTACACGGAAATCCTTTATTTTGCAAGAGGGTTTTGCAGAACTATCAACTGCATAAAAATAGCAGCAAGTATTTAATAAGAGTGATGAGAGTTTACAGTAATTTCATTTTCATTGTCTATTCCCACCACGTCAGCATTCACAGAAAGAGTTTTTTCTGTTATAAATAGCAAATGGCGAGACGAAAGAAACAAAACGTCTCTGAATTTGATAAAAAAGATTACTTATTTACTGGAATTTAAATATAGACTGTAAAGATGCTGTGCTATTGTTTAGTAGAGATACTAATTTCATACAAACTGCAAAGAGTAATAAAAATAAATCGTACTTTATTTTTATACCATGTACTTTTTTATTACCCATAATAACCAATGTACTTTAATTGCCAAATAAAAAGGTGGCAACCCTAAATATAAATCTTATACCTTTAAACGAGCAATTCTTGTATATATATAATCTGAATCTCGGAAAAGGCTCCAATGATTTTCATGAAATTTAGTATACAGGCGGTTTCGGACAAATGGACGAAAACTGGCAGGCAATGCGGTGCGACGGGAAGGGTTAGGGGAGCACAAATTTGATGCGGACGAAGTCGCGGGCAGAAGCTAGTTTACTATAAAATGCTTGTTAGTAGTATTTTGACAACAACAACGTTCTATTTACCAAGAACTGGAAATTCATTTACGCCTACTTCGGTAAAAGCAACTGAACAAAATTAAATACGCAACACATTTTTGTGTTGCTACGTAAATGTACTTTTCACGCAATAAGCTTGTTTTTGAATTTCCCCGCTGTCAGATTAATGTTACTTTAAAATTTATTCCACATTTTATTGGTTATATTTTTTTTTTCGTAAATATCATTACAAAAAATGTAAAATAAATAACTAACTTCCCAGCCCATAGCTTATTTCACATCTACATGAAACCAAAACTTTGTAGGTACCCCTTTTTCCAAAACTGTGCAGACTGAGGAGTATGAAAGGCATAGTCATCCTAGGAAAAGAAGTACAGAGAGCTTAGATTTTTGATTTTAGTTAATTAAAATTTAAAGGACAATGCCCACATACTAGAACAACCGTGGCCCACAGTGAACACTTACAAATAGTGTAAGGAATGATAGTATAAGGTGTTATGAGCACCTTCTAGTACTTATCAGTTCAGAAAATAAGTCGCCATTTGGAAATAACACAGTTTTTAATTTTTTATAATTTTTAATTTTTTCACAAGCACTGACTTATTTTATACACTTACAATGACTTTTGAATGGTATTAACACAGTCATTGTTCATTTCAAAGTTACTTACTCATTTTAACCTTTTGAATAATAGTCACCTTCTAAGTTTAAACAGTCTGGGGGAGTACACACAAAACCCATATATTAAACCTGGAAAGATTCCAGCGAGCAGTTCTCAAAGTAATGCACAAAAAGAACTTTCAGTATCCAACGGAGCAGCTATATAAGGATTGTATGGTATTAACGGTTCGACAAATTTATATCAGGAGAGTTCAACGCAACACCCGGCTCAACGTATGACCCGGTAAGACTGAAAAACAAACGCAGAAACGACCTAGTATTTGACCTGAAACCATGTAAAACAGAATTCTTCGGAAGACAACCGTGCTATCTGGGTCCATATCTATATAACAAAATAAGTAAAAATACTCAGCTACATCACTTACCAATAAGTAAACTAAAACTTACCATAAATGACTTCCTTCTCCCTCAAAATTATGGAAATACTGAAAAACTTCTAGAAAGTATAAAATAATAAAGTAAAGTCACACAACCCCATTCATACACCCGAACACATACATACACATACACACAAATACACCACACCCCACACAACACATACATCACACATACATATGTTCATTCATAGATGCACACACAAGCATTAAGTAGCTATTAAGTAATTAATTAAATTATTACATGATTAAATATTAAATAAAATATACATATATATCATTTTGTAATGTTTACCTTTACAAATATTTACTTTTGCACCGCACCATATATTTTATTTATTAATCAATCAATACTTATCATTTGTCCCAAACAACATCCCCCCCCCCCCCAACAATACAAAAGCTATGTAATGAAATAATGCTGATGTCACGTCAGTACATATACGTGTATATGACCATCTTTACAAACCAAAACCCTTCCGTGCCTCAGAAAGCATGTTAAGCCGTTGGTCCCGGCTGTCTTTTGTAGATCTTAGACAGTCGTTACGGGTCGTCAGAACCCCGAAAGTCTGTCAGACTTTCATTCAGATCAGTCTTATCAAGAGGTATTGTATTACCTTGTAACTGGGTTGTGGAGGTCAGATAGGCAGTCACTCCATGTAAAATACTGATATTCAGCTGCACCCGGTTAGACTGGAAGCTGACCCCAACATAATTGGGAAAAGGCTAGGCAGATGATGATGAGCTGTAAGATTTGGTTACTTTCTCAATAAAGTAAAAGTATTTAGGTATTTAAAAATATCTTTTTTTACTTATTTAATACTAGCTTTTGCCAGCAGCTTCACCTGCCTATTATACGTATAAACCTTTCTCTTGAATCACTCTGTCTATTAAAAAAAACTGCATTAAAATTCGTTGCGTAGTTTTAAAGATCTAAACATAGGGACAGACAGAGGGAAGCGACTTTGTTTTATATTGTGTAGTGAAGTTAAATCACTATAAGCTTGCATTAGTACTGGCTATTGTTATTATCATAGTTTTCTAAAGGTATTGTTTAATGTAGGTGAGTAATATAATAATACTTACCTGTTGTGGAAGAACCCATTGCTGTACAATATATATTTATGAGTTGATGAGAGCGTAAGTGCCTCATATCCATTATTCAATTCGCACAGCGAACCTTGCTTGCGCCGGTTAATCCACGCGACGTGTTCGGGACAGCATAGTTATTCAGGTCCGAAATCGCGCCGAATTAATCATTAGTAAAAGCGGGACTCCCGCAGTCCAAATGCATGCGAGGGTCGTCATATGTAGCCAGCGGTTTTCACATTCACACTAGGGTCGTCATTCAAAGTGGAGCCACGATCCAAGTTCGTGCAAGGATCGTCATTCTGGTGATATTGATCGGAGTCCATTGTCATAAAAAAGCTCACAAAAGAACACAAACTATATTTTATATCTTTAACTATTTGTTAACTGGGTGTCAAATGTCAACTTCATCATCTGTCATAGAATAATGCTGCCATATTTTGAAATATAATCGATTACGTGCATCGATTATTGGTCTTGAACAATTTAATTTTATCTAATTACGGCAAAGCCATAAACAATACAATGATATTACCATTCCATGTTTATGTATGTTTGGACTATAAGATATCTGGTTTGAGATGTTTATGAACATAATTGTTTTGTCTTAAACTGGAGTTAGTTAGTTACGTTCACAGAAACTAAAATGGCCGTCATGATTATGACGGCGTGCCGTGTGATTACAATGCACGCCTTTGAGCACACGGATTGATTTTTATAATTATTAATTAATCCGTAATCGATTAGACGTATTCAATATACGACTCGAAATTAAATTGACAATATACTAGCAACCCTAAACTTTGCCTGACAGTCAAACTCTCAGTGATAATAATACGTTAAATTACTTATTTATTGCTTATAATGACGGCGACTTAGTTAGAGATAGAAGTTAAACGGATAATTCCTGTTTTAAAAATATATATTTTTTAATTATCCTTCGAAACGTGTTCGGGTTGGGCCATGAATAGGCATACCTTTACGATGATGTTACGGTCAAATTTAGACCAGTGGGCGACGACTAGATAAAAAGTCCATAATAGCAGATTACGGTTTAATTGCTTGGGAGCATCGATTCATATCTATAAGGTCCTGTAGCCAATCAGCAACTAGTAACTCAAACCACTTTGTACTTATTACAATACTAGCTTCTGCCCGCGACTTCGTCCGCGTCAAATTTTTGCTCCCGTAACCCTTCCCTTCGAATCGAATTGCCTGCCAGTTTTCGTCCATTTTTCGTTGCTGTGATGTTATATAACCTTTAGCCTTCCTCAATAAATAGGCTACCTAACCTAAAAATATTTTTTCAATTCGGACCAGTAGTTTTGGAGCCTATTCAATACAAACAAACAATCAAATCTTTCCTCTTTATAGTCAAACGGGATAAAAAAAAGTATCTTATGTCCGTCTCCTGGTTTCAAGCCACCTCCCCACCAATTTTCATCCAAATCGGTTCAGCCGTTCTTGAGTTATAAATAGTGTAACTAACACAACTTTCTTTTATATATATAGATAATAACTTCAAACTACACAATAAAGGTTCCGTATGGTGCCAGACGTAAATAATAGCATCATCCTATTTCTGCCTGCTGGTGTCGTAAGAGGCAACTAAGGGACTTATTAGAGAACTAGCTTCTCCCGCGACTTCGTCTGCGTTAAATTTCTTGTTCCCCCGACCCTTCCCGTCGCGTCAAATCGCCTACCCGTGCGATTTTCCCCGTTTTTGCAACATTTTTCATTATTGCTCCGCTCTTCTTTGTTGTAGCGTGATGTTATATAGCTTATATCCTTTCTCGATAAATAGGCTACCTACCACAAAAAGAACTTTTCAATTCGGACTAGTATTCCTGAGATTAGCGCGTTCAATCAAACAAACAAACAAACTCTTCAGCTTTATAATATTAGTATAGATAGGTAGCAGCGTTCTCTATGCATTTTATCACCATACTGCGATCGCCAACCTGCCTGACAAGCGTGGCGATTATGGCAAGCCCGCAAATGGGGGGAGGTCTATATCCAGCAGTGACTTTCGGCTTTAATGATGATGATGGTGGTGATACAATAATGACACAGGATGACAAGGGAAATATTTAACACAGACGAAAATGTTCCCCCATAGTCTCTGTATAACAATTGTCGTAACGCTGCTGTTGTTTATGTTACCATGCTGAATTTTGATCCATCTTATTGATGTATACGTCCAGTTCGGGATACTGTATTTTTATCATATCATCATTTTCACATGATGTGAGCAAGATTATTTCTGTACTTTAAAAGAGACTGTGACCTCTGAGTTTGTTTCGGCCTTTCTTCTCGGAGTAGTCAGTTAGGAAACGCAGACCTCATCTATTTCAATATATGATTGACATGTAAAATTGTTTGTACGAACCTACTTACAGAAATAAAATCATTTACCATTTATAGTAGACTAGCTTTTGCCAGCGTCTTCGTCCGCGTGGAGGTCGGCAATCATCCCGCGGGAACATACTACCGGGATAAAAAGTAGCCTATGTCCTTTCTCAGGCTCTAAACTATCTGTGTACCAAATTTCATTTAAATCAGTTCAGTAGTTTTAGCAGGAAAGCGAGACAGACAGACAGACAGACAGAGTTACTTTTGCATTTATAATATTAAGTGTGGATATATAGTGTGGATGTGGACAGTCTCCAAAAGCAACTTTGTTGAGTTTCTGTATGTAACAAAATAGCTTCTTAACCGATATACGTACGAGAGAGACGGCGGTAGTTCTTTCTCGGATCCTTTCCACAATAAAGTTTACTTAATGGAACGCCTCGATGAGAAAGAACGATCGCTGTTTGAAGTTCTTTATTAAGTGTTATTGCAAGTAAATAAGTTCCGACTCCTCAATGGCTGAAACCTTTTAAAATTTCGAAAGCACTTTCGTTTTATTTAATTTTGACTTCTTCGGCTGATTGTGAGTGCTTTTTAATTTTGAGATTTGAAGTAGTTCTTTTACTAGCAAATCGACCTTGCTTTGCACGGGTATAATAGTGAGCATTGAAATTTCGTTGCTATATTTAAGTACAGACGCCAGCACATCAACTTACCTCAATCTGTCAAATTTCTTTAATAGACTTTCAACCTTATATCACAATAGTGGAAGGTTAATTTTCGATTGGTAAAATTTGACAGATTGGGGTGGCTTGACCTGCTGGCGTCTGTACTTAAGTTTAAACTAAGTGATGGTGGCGCTTACATTTGAACTATTAGTCGACGTGTGTACGGACGTAACTATTAAGACAAATAGGCTAATTATTATCTGATCTCTAAGATCCAGGGACCCCCCTAGTTTGGAGATCAGGGATTTAATGAGTTGCGCATCGCATTAAGCCATTTAGTTATAATACCACTGTCTTAGTATGTGGGCTTTCTTAAATAAATTCAGGCCGACAAAATTTAACAAAAATCCATACCCAGAGACCAGACCTAACATATCCGGAGGATTTTGATGTGCTGAATCCGAATCCGTGCTCAGAATTGCTCCTGTACGTCTGGTTTCCGAGAATCCTAACCTAAAAGAAAAAAAAAATCCTTCTGTCACGTAACCTCAAAAACCGCAAAAAAAACGCGTTTTTTGCACTTTTAGATTAGGATATCTCAAAACCCTGACGTGATAGAGCAATTTTGAGGCCAGATTTGAATTCAGCGCGTCAAAATCCTTCGGCAAAGTATAATCTGGTTTCTGGGTAAAATTTTCGTCGGCGTGTGTTATTATTTAGTCAACATCTACACTGAGGTAAAGAAGTAATGTTTGTAAGTTTGTTTGTAGGCAGTAATCTCCTAAACTACCAGTTGAAATTTAAAAATTCTTTTTGCATTGTATAGCCCGATTCTCGACGTTAGTATTGGCTATTTAACATCATGTTACGACCCTAGGGAGTCGAGCAAATTGAACAAAAAAAAAATCGGAAAGAATATTAAGTATAACAGCGCGGGCGGGTTATAGGATACGCCGCGTCGGGTCGGGGGGGGGTAAAATATCACGCGAAAGAAGTCGCGAGCAGAAGCTAGTTATTTATATTATCTGATTTAAAAAAATATATATTTTGTGACCGTATTCCTTGTGGTGTCGGACTTAAAAAATAGCACCATCCCATTTCTTGCCGTGGGTCGACTAAAGGACTTATAAAGAACTAGCTTTTGCCCGCGGCTTCGCCCGTGTGGATATCGGAAATTAACGCAGGTATTTTTCTAAAATAAAAGTAGCTTAGGCTACTTTTATTTTAGAAAAATACCAAGTTACTCCTTATTACATCAGCTACCTGCCAATAAAAGTCCCGTCAAAATCGGTCCAGCCATTTCAGAGATTAGTCGGAACAAACAGACAGACAGACAAAAGTTTAAAAAATGCTTTTTTTAAGTTACTCCTTATTACATCAGCTACCTGGCAATAAAAGTCCCGTCAAAATCGGTCCAGCCATTTCAGAGATTAGCCGGAACAAACAGACAGACAGACAAAAGTTTAAAAAATGATTTTTTGGTGTAAGTACCGTAATTACTTTCATATGCATTTAGTGAAAAGCTGTTTATTTGAAATTACAAACAGACACTTCAGTTTTATTTATTTGTATGTATAGAAGATGTGCAGCAGCATTCTCTATGCACTTTACCACCATATTGCGATTGCCAACCCTGCCAAGCAAGGTAATTATGGGAAGCCCCCAAATTGGGGAGGCCTATGTCTGGTAGTGAACGTCTTTCCGCTAAAATGTTGATGATGATGGGTGTACGTAGGTATGGAAATACTAGCAAACGTGAGCCCGACGACTTGAAATCAGTAAATTTAACGAAATTAAGAACCACTCTTAAATCAATGTCAAACCATAATGAGATCTGCCGGGGTCGCGTGATTGTTCGAAAGAGATACCGTGACCCTGGCACATGGGCAACTGATGGAACACGGGTGGGTTTTAGTCAGTAAAAGTCTGACACGCCCTCCCGCTCCGCCCAGAGCGGGAGAAGTCATTTGATGATTTCCCACCCTGAAAAAAAAAAAAAAAACCATAATGAGATTCCTAGCTACATCGACCGAGAAAGAATGTTATCTAAACCGATTGGAAAGCAATGATTCTTGCTTATCAGATTCCTTGAAGTTGGTATGCAGACTCCTTTGCATTAGGCACCGGTCCCACCGACCAAGCGACCGGTCCAAGCGACTAGATAGTAGATTTTGACGATTTTCTCGTTCTAGCAACGTTACACATGTGTCGTGATAAACGACAACGTTTATTTAAATAGTTGCTCGTTTGGCTATTGTAGTACCAGGAAGTGGTAGACACCGTGACGTCAGTTGTTATTGTAAAGGCGGCACGTGGAGACTCGTGTTGGAGAGTGGGGTTGCTGCAAAGTTCACTTTGAATTCGGACACCAACCGGATCACACCTCCAAGACGAAACTGTCGGTTTACCCAGTTAATATTGTGAATTATAAAGTTAGATTAAAAGTGATTATTAAAGTGATATTGTTATTTTTATTACATAAAAGTCATTATTTTCTATATGACGATGCTATCGCTCAGCCATCGCTGGCGCCGTCACGTAGTTGATCGCTGACAGTTCACACGCCGGTGAATACTCGTTGAATATGCCATAAAAGGGTTATTTTATTGCGTCTGTACCTCAAGAAAAATCTGCGGGATTATATATTCGCACTAACTGACAATGCTCTGCTTAGTGACGATCCGCTTGGCGGGCACACACTCGCTGAAAAACTCACGCTTGGTACACACGAGTACAGGTCAAGCTATACACGTAAAAAGTCGCATCGTTAGTAACAAGAACACGAGCCAGTAGCAATAGCATTCTGAAAACAGTATCAGAGAGTTTTTATTCTTCCATAATGAGGCATCTTGTGGAGAGGATGGCCAGGTGAGAAATTCGTATTTTACTTGGTCATCTTCGGTGCAAAATGCTTAACATACAAAGTTCAGTAATACTAATAATGCACTACTAACACTAGCTTTAAGTTATTACTAATACTATGGATCTTGTGTTGTCTGAATAAAGAAATTGTATATATATATATAATTTCCAGTTTTAGCTGACCTCGCATTGTATAGGCTTTTTGTACATTGAGATGTCAACTTATACTGGAAATGATGAGCTTGATTTACGGCCGTGCGTACCAATGAGTAATTGTTCGATGTCGTCGCGCGCTTGGTTTCATTTGTTGTTGTTGTTGTTGTTGTAGAGAGAAACTCGCTTCTCGCTAAACGCCAGCGATGGGACGTGTGCCTTAGAGTATCCGGGACTTTTTCCAACTGTAAATAGATAAAAACTTTTTGGTTAGAGTGCCAAATAGATTAAAAGTATTTTGGAGTCCTTTTTTTGTTTGATAAGAAACTTTTCGCTGCTTTTGATGCATATCGTAATTTACCGGCTGCCAGATTAGACCGGCAATGACAGTTGATACGCGATCACTACTAAAACGGTAACTACCTTTTACTTAAAATTATAAGTGTAGATTTATTTTTTAAATTTTGGATTGTAACTTTTTGGGCGTCGATTCGATAATTGAACGTGTCACGTTTAGGCACATTTCATATTACGAGAGAGAAGATAGACAACTTTCTTTCCATCTCTGTCGCTCACAATACATCTCTCTTATTTTTAAGAACTCAAACAAGCTTCCATCACGTGTTCAGCTGTACACGCAATTATTTTTTTTAGAAATGTAGCACGGATATTTCTAAAATCTGGATATCCATTGTCAAAGAATATCTACGTGAGTGTTTATATTTTTACCAATATAATGAAAAAGTCGAATTTACATCTTGTTAGTCCCAGTTTTCGTCCACGAGTTCCAATTTCACCAATAAAACTGAACACGATCAACAAACACTATAAACTGCGCCCAAGAGCTGTCAGTGTCAAATATCAATCTGTCACAACAATGCTTGATGAATGATGTTGGAAGGCCGTCTACAAGATGGACCGATGACCTGGTGAAGGCCGCAGGAATACGTTGGATGCGAGATGCACAGAACTGGTCGAAGTGGCGGTGCTTGGAGGAAGCCTATGTCCAGCAGTGGACGTCTGTCGGCTGAAATGATGATGATGATGAATGATTATACTGACAGCTCTTGAACACGTTTTATATGTGCTGATCGCGTTCTGTTTTTTTGTGAAATCCGCCCTTTATTGTTTAATCGATCGTCAAATTTGTTCAAGCATAATTTATGAGAACGAAATGAACTAAAGATACTCTTCCGGGTAACTTAAAAACTTTTCACAAGGAGAAAATTGAAGAATAATAGGTATCTTTTTAAACAATATTGTGCGTGGTTATGTTGGTTGCTTTATTTTTGTCATGGCATTTACCTAATTACATTAAATTCAATGTGTTGCCGGACGTAAAGAATATCACCATCCCATTTCTTCCCGTGGGTGTTGTAAAAGGCGACTAAGGGCCTTACTAGAGAATGGGCAGCAGCGTTCTCTATGCATTTTACCACCATACTGCGATCGCCAACCCACCTGCCAAGCATCGCGATTACGGCAAATCCTCCTGGACTGGGAAGGCCTATATCCAGCAGAGGACGTACTTCAGCTGTAATGGTGGTAGTGGATATATATACTCTGGTTTCTGCTCTTGACTTCCTCCGCGTGAAATTTCTAGTTCCCCCAACCCTCCCCGTCGTCGCAACACATGCCCGCTCTATAACATCGTTTTCGCTTAGCGTTCTTGCAATTTTTTTTCTTTTTGCTCGGTTTCTGGGCTAAGGGTATTAGCGTCCCTGCCGGGGTCGCATGACTGTTCGAAAGAGATACCGTGGCCCCGGCACATGGGCAACTGAAGGAACACGGGTGGGTTTTAGTCAGTAAAAGTCTGACACGCCCTCCCGCTCCGCCCAGAGCGGGAGAAGTCATTTGATGATTTCCCATCCAGAAAAAAAAGGGTATTAGCGTAATGTTAAATAATAATTACTTCTCAAAACTATTCTTGGGGAAGAATGATTAAATGCAGATAAGATTATTATGCAGAATGAAAGGTGACTATATGTATTACTAGAGATCCACCTAAAGTTGAAATTGAAATGTTGGCTAATATGGAATGCGCGTTTTTACCGTGTTTTGTGTGTTGTTTTAACTAACACATACCACCCTACACACATATGTATTTGCATCTAGGGTTAAACATTAATCCACACTAATATTATAAATGCAAAAGTAACTCTGTCTGTCTGTCTCGCTTTCCTGCTAAAACTACTGAACCGATTTAAATGAAATTTGGTACATAGATAGTTTAGAGCCTGAGAAAGGACATAGGCTACTTTTTATCTCGGTAGTACGTTCCCGCGGGATATTTTACGACCTCCACGCGGGCAAAGCCGCTAGCAAAAGCTATTTTTAAATAAATATGATGATCCAAGAAACCCGGCTTGAATAAAAATATGTAGCCGGTTCCGTGCTTTCACAGCTAAATAGTAACATTAGATAAATATGCATCCGAAGATCCGATCACTGTTTATTACATATTAGATGTCGGTTCTTTTAAGACGTCACAATGAATTGTTTTCTTTCTTTCTTTTAATGACAGTTGAAACTAACGGCATAACATGCTTTCTGAGGCACTTAAGCTAGATAATTCATCCAGCAAAATGTCCGATACATTCAGTTCTGCAGTTAATTAAATGCCCTACTTTCCTCTACTCTATTTCTGCTCGGAATAGCATTTTCCTCGCTGTGTTGAGCTATATGAACAATATCATCTAGAACCCCCATTACAGTTCTGATTAAGACTGACGACCGCATAGATACTTCCAACTACCATATAGTCAAGACCCCTGCCGCTAATGACCAGAGCTAATAAACGTAGGTCTAGTTACATTAGTGAGTCGCGACTGTAAATAACCAGCTGACTTTGACCCCTTTTGGGCAAGTTTTCTAATGGGAAGGAGGTCTTGCTAAGCTGGTGGTGGCACGCTGTGCTGAACAGCCATTAAGGTAACCATTTTATCTTTAATTACTGGGGGTGCATTCCACAGGGAGTCGGATAATTTATTAATGTAGTGATGTTTACTATGACGGAAAGTTCTATCGATTTTTTGTTGAAGACGGTAATCTTATGCGTTTGCTGAAATCAGGTCAGAGTATCCTGTTTAAAATGAACTAAGTAAGGAATTAGCTCTTAAAGATGACAAAAGCGAGGTCAGGCGGATAAGGAGTTGCTATATGTAAAATATTGAAATGCTGCATCCGGATAGACTGGAAGCCAGTCTAGCTAGACCTAGGCCTCCCGCAATTTGGGAGAATTTGTTATAATCGCCACGTTTTGCAGGCGGGTTGGCAATCATAGTATGTTGGTAAAATGCCTAGAGAGCGCTGCTGCCCATTCTCTAGTAAGTCCCTTAGTCGTCCACTTCGACACCCACGGGATAAAATGGTATGATGCTATTATTTACACCTGGCTCCACACGGAACACATCAAACCGACCCGAAAAGTTTGTAGTTGGAAAATGGCTAGACAGATAATAATTAAGACAATATTAGAATTATTTCTAACTAAACTCTGCCCGCGACTTCGTCCGCGTCAAATTTTTGCTCCCCTGACCCTTCCCGTCGCATCGATTTGCCTGCTAGTTTTCGTCCATTTTTCGTTGCTGCTCGCTCCTTTTGAGTTATAGTGAGTCAACCTTAAAAGATAGACATATGCTCTTGCGGATTTTTTTTTAGAACTTTTTAAAAGGAACAATTCCGTCATAAATGATTTTTGCGTTACTTTAACCATTTACGCAGCGCACGCAACGGAAACTCTCAAAAGGAATAATTTTCCCCGTTTTTGCAACATTTTTCATTACTGCTCCGCTCCTCTTAGTTGTAGCGTGATGTTATATAATCTATAGCCTCCCTCGATAAATAGGCTACTCAACACAAAAATATTTTTTCAATTCGGATCAGTAGTTCCTGAGATTAGCGCGTTCAATCAAACAAACAAACAAACTCTTCAGCTTTATAATATTATAGTATATATATAGTAATATAGTATATAGTATATATGTATAGTATATAGTAAGATAATTGTATCTAAGGCAAAGTTTCTTACCACATCTCAGCTCTCTTTAGCCATCAATAAAAATACTATCACTAGGAAACGTTTTCATTTTTAAAGTTCAACGTTCATTACGTTATTTACGTTGTGGAGCAGACAAATTTTTCGAACATAATGAAGCAATGCATATTAAAATCTTGCAAATTCTTATTGATAGTGTGTTGCTCAATTTGGGTGCAGCTGTTTTTGCGCGCCAGTACTTACTATATAAAGAGGCTAACATTAAAGATATGAAATGACGCAGGTGGGCTGTCGGAGCCTTAATTATAAACGAAGGTACGCAATATTTGTAATTATTTTGGGCAATTTTATCCTAAAGACAGCGTAAGTTTCTGGATTAACATTATTCAGCAAAATTCTAAAAAAATGATAGGTACCTGCACGCGTAGCATGACCACCATAAAAAGAACTTTGTCTATTCTTGGTAGAATAGAGATAGAACTGTCATGCTACTGGCTTAGTCTAGTGGTTAGTGACCCTGACTGCTAAGATTGAGGTCGTGGGTTCGATTCTCACCCAGGACAAATGTTTGTGTGATGAGCACAATCATTTGTTCTGTGTCTGGGTGTAATTTATCTATAATATGTATGTATTTAGAAATATATAAGTATATTTCCGTGGCTGGCGTGAATATGTTGACATGTCTAAAATGGCAACTTTTCAGGGCGGCCATTTTAAACTTTTGAGCTCTTCTGGTAAATCGGTAAATTAGTTTAACGTATGTGTTCCAGTTGTTTTATAGGTTATTTTATGCCATCTTTTGAATGATTACAGTAAACAAACGAAATTCCCCATAGTTTCCATAATAATAGACTTGTCAAGTCGTTCACCAACGAGTTATCAACTTATTTACCGATTGAGTGGCAAATATAGAATAAAACTAGTAGGTAAACTATGTTATTTTAATGACAAACACAGTGAATAATAACGTATTTATCAATAAAAAAATGTTGGGTAGAAAACAGATGATGAATATCTATCCTATGTTTTAAAAAGGTAAAATTTGTTTGGTTGTTTGTAAGTTCGTATGTAGAAGGTAATCTCCGGAACTAACGATCCAATTCTCAAAAAAAAAAATTCACTGATAGCAAGCTGCATTATTCCTTAGTGCTATAGGTTATAATTTATGTTTATAACATGCTTATTAGCTGAGCTATTACAACTTTTGTCTAGCATGTCGGAAAGAAATACCTCTTAAAACAGAATTATTTGCATGCGCTACCTAAAAAGTTGTATATAATTGAAAACAATGTATGGCAACCTGATCCGCCAAATATATTTCTACAAAAAAGTCCACGACACCATATTTCTATCTTTTATATTTTATCTTTTACATTTCATTTATGTTTAAAAAAAGTATTTTTCGACATCCTTACGTTTGGATGATTATTTAAACAACAAAATACTAATCCTTCTCAAAATAAACTATTTTATAATCACAAAAATATCATAGAGATAAGATTTGCCCTTTACAGTATGTCAATTGGTCATATAGTTTCGGAGATAATAAATTAATATAATAAAACTAAAGAGTTATTTTTTTACTAGCAGCACCCCGTGGTTTCACCCCCATAAGTCTCGATCCCGTAAGAATGTCGAGATATAAAGTATCCTATATTCTAAAACATGTCATGGTCTACCTATGTGCCAAATTTCATCCAAATTCGTTTAGCCGTTTTAGCGTGAAAATGTAACAAACAAACATACAAACAAACTTACTTTTGATTTTTTTTGATTACTTGCTCAAATTATGCAATGTTGTTCTAATTGAACAAATATTTAATTAAAACACCACTTACCTATCAGTATTGTAGTGTAATACGCAATTAATAAAAAAAAAGAAATAGTAAATTGTTTTATTAGGCCACAAACAACGGAAACATTCTGATTAATAATTCAGTTGATAGATACATAGTAGGTATTCACATTTTATTAGACCTCAGAATCCTCTTCATCTGGGTTGTCCTCGTCCAAATCTGAGACATCACCGACAGTTTTTATATTAATATAAAACTCCTTGAACGAATCATCAATCAGGTCAATCATGTCCATCAAATCCTTTTTTTTTCTCTGCACTGATTGGCAAAGCCTCCTTTGAGATTGGGCTCAACCTAAAGAGATCTATTACTGATTTTCCTCTTTTCTTAAAATTTATTGTCTTGAAAGGGAGTTCGCGATCCAGAGTTTTCTTGTAATAAATTTTTCCTACGCTGTTTTTATTATATTGCAGCCATTTAATAGGTTACCACAGAAATTTCTCCCCCAAATCATCCAGTTTTTTTAGAGTAAAGGGTCCTTTCTTGGATTTAAGTTCGGTAAAATCCAAGAAATCATTTACCGTCATCACCACGACCTTAAATGGTTTCTGCACTTTGCAAGTCCTCACCAACTGCACCCAATCATATAAATGATTGATTCTCATTTGTGTTCTCTTTTTCGTTTTTTCAATAATCGCGTGGTCAGAGTCACACTCCATATGTGTGTGCCCACTGAGAAGGAATTTGTGGTTTATCTTTTGCAGCGTCGGATGACTATTTCACAAAAACATGAACATCATTGCCACGACATTGTTATTGTTTTGGCCACCACAAGTATCGGAATAAAAAATCAGTTCTTCGACCTCCGCTGGCAAACTGTTGCAGAAGTGCCACAAACATGACGCAATTTGGTTTGCTCCTCGAGCTCCTATAGTCTCGTCCCACATGTAGCATGTTGCCTCATTAGTTGCTAAATCATGTACTGTTAAATTAAAAGACCACAGCTGTCGTTTATAAAACGAGACAGACATTTTTAAATAAGGTGTTGGCAAGCACTGCTGGAGGTCAAATGCAAATGCTCTAACAGACGAATGTGCTTTGGCATTGTCTTTATCCACACGCTTTTCAGCATAAGCTTTTTCTACTACTAGAACTTAGTTGGCCGTAACCGGATATCTCAATAAATCAAATTTCAAACAGAAAAATTTCGGTAGGCCATAACTTGACATGTCAATTTGTCACGATTTAAACAGAAATACTTCAGTTGGCCATAACTTGACATCTCAATTTGTCACAATTTAATCAAAATGACCTCAGCTGGCCATAGATTGACACTTCAATTTGTCAATTACTTACAGGTGTATAAGTTGAGCTATCAACTATCAAATAATATTTTGGTTACTGAGTATAGGTTGATACAACAAAATATCAATGTTCGTTTACAAAAACATTTGAATCGTTAATTTGACATGAGGTTTTGTCAAGTTAGACACGTTAAAATGGGAGATGTCAACATACTACCAGAGTCGATTGCTCCAAAAGTTATGTATATTTGGGGCTGTAATTTTTTTTCATATAAATTCCGTATGCGTGGGACGTATTAAGCCAATAAAAATAAAAACATAGAAGTCGACATGTCAATGTATTCATGCCAGCCACGGATTTATCAGTTGTCTGGTTACCATAGTACAGGCTCTGCCAAGTTTGGGATCAGATAACAGTGTATTGGTTGTCCTAAGATATTAATAAATGCACGAGAGGACGTGATGCAGACTTTCATTCTGATTTCACCGATGAAATAAGCTACGCCAGCATAAAACGGTACAAATCTTTCTACAATCTTTAATTCTGTCTTCAGTCTTTCTATAATCTGTAATTTTGTCTATTCTTCCGTCGACAAAACCCCTTTCTATGGTTGTCATGCTACGCATGCTGATGTAAAACAACTTTCCGTCATTATATTTTTTCATTTAATTTCTGTAAGTAGATCCTTTAACCCGGCGCCAATGACGCTGGGTCATATTGACCCGATGTGATTTCAAACGACCATATTTTACGTGCTTTTTGGTTTTGAACGTTCTAGTAGCTGGAGATACAGCACTCCTCCACCCACACCGCTAGTGAACTCATTGCGACGCCACCTGCACAGGGAGATACACTTGCATCAAGCAAAAACGGGTAAATATGACCCAACGTCATCAATGGCGTACTATTTTCGTAACATATTTTTATACGTATTTTTTGTGTTTAGTGATGATTTTTCTTATTTGCTTTTAGGAATTTGGCAAATATATCTATCACGAACTGCTCTGAAAGAATTTTAGAAATCTTAGAGGAATCTGTGCGATGCGTGAGAAAAACATTCGGTCGTCTACTTTCGGATATCAAAGAGACAATACCTAATAAAGCGGTCTTGTTGATATCAAGTTTGTATCATGATGGAAACATTGATGAATCTTCTGGTGACAGCCGGGATCAGAAATAATAACTTACTATAATTCTGCCAAGAGTAGAGTGGATGTACTTGACGCACTTTGTGCTACCTACAATGTGAGTAGAAACTCGAAAAGAAAGCCGCTTTCATTTTTTTTGCAATGTTACATAGTATATCGGGCCAACAATGAAACACGGATAGAAAGGGGTCATTTTCAGAAGAACTTGGGATTTAGCCTTATTCTGGAACATTTGCAGGAACGAAAACCCCGTGTGAATTTGTCTCAGCGATTGCGCAAAAGATTCGTAGTTTTCGCGGAGGTGCCCTCTGAAGAACCTTCCCAAAAGGTTCCTGGAGCTCATAGGAGATGTCAGATGAGTCTTTCAAAAAAAGGATAAGAAATCTAACCACCCATACAATGCTTGCCACATATACATATGCCCTGATCTTACATCCTATACTGCGAAAATTGTAGCTGTTCCATGGCTTGGTATGAGAAAACCGAAGGCTGATTATAAGGATAATTGATGTTTCTAAGTGCTTATGATCTCTCTATTAATAAATAAGATTTTTGTTTTGTTATTTTAGTAAGTTTTCTATAAGAAAAATCAAAATATAGCTCAAGTTGTGTTTTCAAAGTGGGTTTTGCATGAGTTCTAAAGAAAATTAATAAAAGTTGATTTTATGAATATATGGGCATTTTTGTTATTTAAGCCAGTAAATAATGACACAAACGAATACTTGAATCATTAAAATAGACTATTATCATTACATAACGTTTTGAAAAATACTTATAAACTTCGGGTCACCATGACCCGGTGTCATTGTCCGTGTTATTATTTTCACGTCATTGGCGCCGGGTTAAGACACCTTTACAAGTAC
The DNA here is from genome assembly GCA_932294355.1 of Aporophyla lueneburgensis. Taxonomy (NCBI): domain Eukaryota; kingdom Metazoa; phylum Arthropoda; class Insecta; order Lepidoptera; family Noctuidae; genus Aporophyla; species Aporophyla lueneburgensis. The sequence goes on along the minus strand of OW028737.1, from coordinate 28,559,761 downwards.
TTTTATAGGTAATTTAGAACTAGATGAATGGCGCCGGTATTCCCTAGTCGACGTATCCTGAAGAAAATATCTCACCACAAACTTAGAGGTCCAGGATCTCGTTTTAATTCATCATCTGCTTAACTTTTTCCCAATTACCTATGTTGGGCCAGCTTCTAGTCAAACCGAATGCTGAATACCGGGATGAAATTAGGTCAGTCGGATAGATAATCGCTACATCTATACTTTATGCACACTTATAATATTATAAAGCTGAAGAGTTTGTTTTTTTGTTTGTTTGATTGAACGCGCTAATCTTAGAAACTACTAGTCCGAATTGAAAAATTCTTTTTGTGTTGGGTAGCCTATTTATCGAGGAAAGCTATAGGCTATATAAAATCACGCTACAACTAAGAGGAGCGGACTAGTAATGAAAAATGTTGCGAAAACGGAGAAAATCGCACGGGTAGGCGTTTCGCCGCGACGGGAAGGGTCGGGGGAACAAGAAATTTAATGCGGATGAAGTCGCGGGCAGAAGCTAGTATATTATATGAATATAATTAATATATATATATGTTTGATTGAACGCGCTAATCTTAGAAACTACTGGTCCGAATTGAAAAATTATTTTTGTGTTGAGTAGCCAGCCTATTTATCGAGAAAGGCTATAGGCTATATAACATTACGCTACAACCAAGAGGAGTGGACTAGTAATGAATAATGCAAAAACGGGGAAAATCGCACGGGTAGGCGATTCGCCACGACGGGAAGGGTCGGGGGAACAAGAAATTTAACGCGGACGAAGTCGCGGGCAGAAGCTAGTGTAAAATATTGATACTCAGCTGCATCCGGATAGACGGTAGCCAACTTCAACTTAGTTGGAAAAAGGCTACGCAAATAATGATTTAATAATTAAGCCTTGAAAATTTGTATCATCATGAAAATCATCATCATCTGCCGAGCCTTTTTCCAAATATCTTGGGGTCAGCTTAAGCTTCAGCTGTCAGCCACAAAAAAAAGCTTTATAAAAGGAGCGACTGCCTATCTGACCTTTACAACCCAGTTACTGGGTCATCCAGTTCCCCTTTGGTAAGACGAACTCGTTTCAATCCCAAACATTTCATTATTAGGATTTAATGTCAGTCTAACAAAGCCGGCATTCTGTTTTAAAAATTAGAGACCAAACATTACATTATTAAGATTTTATGTCAGTCTAACAAAAAATTCTGGTTTAAAAATTGGAGACCAAACATTATATTATTAAGATTTTATGTTAGTCTAACAAAGCCGGCATTCTGTTTTAAAATTGGAGACAATAATATTGTAGGCGATGACCCAAGCTAAGAACATTTGGTCGTAACAATTACCAAGCCTCAATTGATGACATCACAAGTATACCGGCGTGAATTGAGTTAACGCTGAATTTGATTTGGCCTTCACTTTTATGAATGAATTGGCTTGTTCTAATGAATCGTTGACGCTCGTGATATGAACGTTGTGTAAATGATTCACGATTCCGTAAGCAATGGTTCTGTACATAAAATTGTATTTAGCTTCGGCAGTTTTCCTGAATGAAGACTTTATCAGCGTTGTTCAGTACCCAGTCAGTTTATGACATAACTTCCATCACTATTGCCCCAGCTCTTCATCAGTCCAATCCAGCCCGTCCTTTGCTGTCCTCATCCAACGATGTAATCTCTTAGTTTTAAGTTTTGAAGCCCTGGCTGAAGGCGTTAATTTTTTGAAGCCAGTACAGGCAAGTCCGGTTAAGCAACGGATAACCTTTTAGATGTCATTCCCAATAAAGCCCCGGATCTTCTAAAACTTACTGTTATCTGACTCACCCTGCCATTGTAGCCAATGCCTCTACAGACTCTGCACAGACAGTGCATTCAAAAGAGAATTTGTCGGTACGGTAGTTACTACCCTACTTAAACTTGTTCCGGTTAACTTCCAAAACGGGTGAACCAATTTTGACGGGATTTCTGGCAGGCAAGAGCTGATATAAGGAGTAATAAAGGCTACTTTTATCCCGGTAACACATTCCCTTCGGATAATTTTCTAGGAGCTATCTAGTGGACCAAATTTTTCAAACTCCAACGTATTTTAACGCCAAATTTTATCAAACTTTTCGGACACCGTACACGAATACCCAGCATTGTATACGTCCCTTTACAAAGTGACGTTACCGACGCTGGAAGTAAACACATCGCCGGCGGGGCACTTACAATTAGCATATAAACTAGTGCCCATTACCTCGTCTATACTTCGTGTGAGCAACGGGGATGGGTTTACAGTGCACTGCCCGTTTGTGAAACTACCGAAAGTGGTCGTGGGTGGACGGTTTATTTAGGAGTTGCTGTACCCTCGGGTTTATCCATTTTAGATTCTATTTTTAGGTAGGTTTACTCCTTATTAGCTTGTAGTCTAAACAAATGCAGGTGACTCTCAGTATTTTACGTGGATCGATTGTCTTTATAATCTCCACCAACCGGGTACTGGTGTGAAATCACGCGACCCTGGGCCAACGATAACCCTACTGTCAAATTATGGTACGTCATTTGGGAGTCATGATGGAGGACATGAACATATATACCTACATAAATACTCACATACCGGTCAATATCATAACCCTACTTTTTGGCTTCACCATAGTCTTCATTCTAGTAAAATCTAGAATGCCCAGTAAGTTAAAAAGACCAGTCTACACCTCGACCATTTAGTACAATCACCGAACGTCCATTACGCAAGCGATAAGGATCGCCGTGCACCTCAATTACAAAGCAACAATGAAACAAAATGGAATAACATTAGTTAACGTTCCGTTAGTAGTAATGGAGGCCAATTACGATACGTTTTAGTTAACTTGTATATATAGTCTTCTCTGATAAATCGAAAGCGTTGAATCAAAATTGATCGCCTGCGTGGAGGTAGCAACTTGCACGGGTACGTTTTACCGAAATAACATAAATAAATTCTCTAATCAGGTTATGGTCTCCGTGGGTCAAATTTCATTGATATCTGTTGACCGGTAGAGGCGGTCGCCCTCGGCAACTTTTTGCCATGATAGCGCAGTTTGTTTACGCGTATCTGCATTGCTACTTGTCGCCGTTTGTCGCAATTTACAACGCAAGACAGAAGCAAATATTACTCTTTGCTTCTATCGTGCGACAGAGCAAGTAGCTGTACAATCGCATAGTTTTGATACAACATCACTTCAGCTTCCATGCCAACGCACAATTGCATTCTTTCAGTATTGCTACTATGAATATATTGAAAACCATACACAAATAAATAATAATAAAAACAAAAACGTAAATATAACTTAAAACCTTAATAAAAATCTCTAGGCATAAAGGGCGTACCCGCTTTCATAAGCCATGCTGCATTATATTCATACACCTATAACTTGAAGAAACAAATGTTAAACTAGGGCCTTCGGAGTAAAGAAAATAACAGTTAATACTTATAACAATAACAAAATCATGGTCAGCAAGACGACCAGACCAGGCTGAAATAATGATGATAATGGCCTACATAACTTCAATATGTACCAACGCTACTTTATTCCATAGTATGTCTGTATGCTTGCAGATTCAATACAATTTACTTAATGTTAAACAAAAGCGCTTGTCGCAGTTCGCTACAATGGACAGTAAGCCAGGGTATTGCCATAACAACTTTGCTCAGGAACACAGAACACATGTAAGTAATAATATTGCACGTGCAATATTATTACCTACATTACTGCACAGGTGCTACTATCTTCATGGTTGCTCTTTATTAATTTTAAAGTAGGCATTATAAGCGCCAAGCATCGAGGGTGGATCCAGAGGGGTAGTTTTGAGGTCATGACCACCGCCTGGGTCTGGGCTGGGTCTAGGTCGACCACTGATATTTTTTGTATCGCATTGATAACTTGAGTAAACTAAATACTTTGTATGTTATAATAGTATGTTTTTGTCCTATGTGTACGAACGTCACACATATCTAATACGACTATGAGCTGTTATTATAATTAGGTTTATGATGGTAGAACGTGGAGTTATCTTCTCTTCTCCATAGAAAACGACCAATTGGAACCATGCACCTAGATTCTGATGTTTCATAAATATGGGCGTTTTATGTGAGGGCAGGTTAATGTGAAAGAAAATATTTTCATTGACGCACCAGTTCGTTCATTGTTCATTCGCATGATTCCAAGTTAGATTTTGCTGCGCCACGCCACCTGCCGCTTCTTTTTGCCACATCTTTATGAAGAAGCTGATCAACTAGACGCAGAAACGAAATGTCACAGAATAGTGTCCAGAAAAAACACCGCGGGCCCGGTCCTGCTCCCCGCCCCTTCCTCTCCAAATCTTAAGAACATTTTCTAAATTAAATCTTAAATACGGTCAAAATATATCCTATTTGTAACTAAGTATTTCTGGAAACTAAAATAGGAATTAACCGAATAGGAATAAGTCGAATAGGAATTATTAGCCGACTGCGTGACAGGTAACACAAGGATACGTTTTTTGAGTCGATAAGGCCTTGCTGGGAAAATGTAGAACGCAGAGCATTGAACAATATGGTACGTAGTCAAATCATGAAATGGCGGTGTATCGTGAAATGGTCAGGCATATCCCGATAAGGCCATTTCTACAATCGAACGACGAATTTTACAAGCTTAGTATCAATCTCGCAGGCACAATAATATTTTTAGTTAATTTTAATTCGTCTGTAGCTGAAATCTTAACTGACTGAACTGAAATATATCTCAGAACTTAATAATTTCTTAGCCACTTTACTTTCGCTCGGGCGAAAAAGATAAAATTCTCTTTGAAATTATTTCTGAATATTCCCAAGTTGTTCTTTCATTTCTGTTACATGCAAACGGTCTGCAGATTAAGATTCTACTTAAAGCGAGCCTGTTTAAGATGTTTCTGAGTTTTCATTTTAATCCAGAAAATTCTTAATCGCCAAGTTCAGGGAGCGAAAGAGGGCACGCCCGGAGCTTGAGTTCAAAAACGGTTTTGTAGTCTTCAGCGCATCGTTTTTTCACGCAGCTTTCCGTAGCTGTTGCCCTGATTTGTTTTTAATGTATAGATTTTATAGATTATACTTTCTTTTTAGGTTTCTAGGGTTGTCTGATCAGGTCAGAATTTTACGTGACGCCAGGCTGATATATAGTTCGCATGCAGCATTGTAAATGCCACTACCAGACTTACTTATGATACTTAAATATGTGTTCCTTTTTAACCGACTTCAAAAAAAGGAGGAGGTTTCTCAATTCGACCGTATATTTTTTTTTCTTATGTGTGTTCACCGATAACTTCGTCGTTTATGGACCGATTTGGATGATTCTTTTTTTGTTGGAAAGGAGATATCCCAAAGGTGGTCCCATGATAAGGAAACCAGTATCTGATGATGGCATTCCTGAGAAATCGAAGGGAACCTTCGAAAATCGTAGTGGCGACTAGTGCGTTTTTTATTTCTTTCATTTATCATCTTAAAGCACTACTATTTAATGAAGGTCTGAAGTTGCTCTGATGATGAAGCCGAAATACAGTCGAGGGAACTCTTCGACGACTTACAGCAACTACCCGGTGTTTGGACTTAATTCATTTCTATTGATGAGAACTTTGCAGCCATATGGGCTATAAGTACCATTACAGGTCTGATGATAGAGACCATAGACAGTTGAGGGAATTCCTCAACGGTTTACAGCAGTTCCTTATTGTTGGGCTTACTTTATACGGGTCAAAGTGCCAATGTCAATGTGTGTCTTCTATTTAATAAAGTTCCGGAGTTGATCTGATGATGGAGCCGAAAGACAATCGAGGGAACTCCTCAACGATTTACAGCAATTACCTGGTGTTTGAACTTAATTCATTTCTATTGATGAGAAAGCTTCCTTAAGGCTTATAAGTACCATTACAGGTCTGATGATGGAAACCACAGACAGACAGTCAAGGGAATTCCTCAACGATTTACAGCAGTAGTAAAGTATTAAATTTCACCTGGCAATTATTGGTATAGGAATTAGTGCGGGGTAGATACCATAACTAAAAAGTAAAAAAATAAAAACTTTTTTACAAAAAAAAACGACTTCCTCAAAAAGACTAGAAAGTGAAAAATAACTTTAATTTCGGAAGTCGGTGGCAAAAAACTCAAATACAGATCCTAAGACACCGACTTCCGAAATTAAAGTTATTTTTCACTTTCTAGTGGTTTTTTTTTTAACCCGTTTAGAGGATGATCACCTTCTTTATACTTAAAAGGCAGTCTTTAGCAAAGTTTCAAGTTTCTTGAGTAAGTGGTTTGGGCTTTTCGCTGTCTGCCAGTAAATTTAACTTTAACATAATGTAGAAGATTTATTGCCTTTTTAATTTTTGATAAATTATAATTTTGTTTGCACTTTATGTGGAAATTACACAGTTATCGACTGCCTCGTAAGAAACACGGTTTTTTTTTTCAGTGGTCTAGTGGTTGTAAGCTGAGCATGAGGTCTTTTTTTTTCAGGATGGGAAATCATCAAATGACTTCTCCCGCTCTGGGCGGAGCGCGAGGGCATGTCAGACTTTTACTGACTAAAAGCCACCCGTGTTCCATCAGTTGCCCATGTGCCAGGGTCACGGTATCTCTTTTGAACAATCACGCGACCCCGGCAGGCATCGGTCCTAGTAGACCCCTTCACTGCTGCTGACATCTCTTTGAGGCGCGCGTGGAACACTACACACTACGCGCCGTCGACCCGAGCTTGGTCCTTACCGAGCGGCGAGCTACCCATTGCTCGCCACCCGCAAGCTCGAGCATGAGGTCTTGGGTTCGATTCCCCGGTCGAACACGGTTATATTGGATTTTTCTATCTGGATTGTTTCAGTAGCAGCCCGGAGTCTAAATTTGTGCCCGGTTGTCGGTAATAGGCTCGCTCCCTATTACATGGGACTTAAAAATAACTGGCAAAATGTGGGTACTATGTGGGTAGGTACTATAGGTACACCTCTACCCAATCCTTTGGAAAACAAAGTGTGATGATGTTATACAATCATTCTACCGTGGATTACTATCATCAAAATTTCCTGCTTAGTTTACAGGTACAAAAAAGAGACAGAAAATAAAACAGTCACGAACAATAAGGACAAAGATCGGAATCCATTCGCTACTTATTGCATTGCTCGGATTTCCTTTAACCCTCGCCCGTTCATTCCTGTAGCGAAATGCTACAGGAATGAACGGGCTTTGTTTTCTAGCATATTGTGGCCAATATATCGGTAACTTAATATAGGTTGTAATGAATCCTCGTATTTCTATACTCCGGGGCAAGCTGGGAAAGCCAATCAGATAGTCTTGCCAATGGATGGCAGCTCGATAAGTTATCAGAGCGTTTATTTTGAAATAGGTTTTCCTTGTACGTGAAAAAGACTTTGAAATGTTTATTTATTTGTCGTATAAAGATTTAGAGAAAGCATACTGGGAATTGTTAATAGTAATAATAGTAATAGTATTTTATTGTCCTAATAGTTAGTTACAGTGGTTCCCTAGATCCCACACTAGGATACCCTGTGTCGTGGGATCTAGTTACTTCGTTCCGTTACATTAAAAGACAAAAATTAGTAAACGGTTTGAAGGCTTCATTACAGAATTACAAAATAATTGAGAAAAAGAAAGTAAGAAAATTTTAGCAATAATAAAAAATGTTAAATGTTAATGAATTTATATTGAAGTAGCAATCATGTTAAGATATAAGATGACACTTATTTTTACTTCATGGCTCTCTAGCAAAAAAAAAAGAAAGAAAATACGGTTATTTGCGGTAAACATGACGCTAAGAAAGACCAAATACACAACACAAATTAAAAAAAAGCTGGGCTGGCCGTTTTGCGTGGTTGTGACGCATGTTTTCCAGATATGTCACAACCACGCAAAACGGCCATCACTCAGTATAATGCTGTAAAATCCCTAACGGAAAAATCCAATAACGCTTTTACCTGGAAATAGTACCGAGGACCTCATTATCAGCAATAGCTTTTGCGACCACTAAGCCAACGAGCCAACTAGGGATTTTGTTACAACTTTAAATTATAAGGCTTTGATGCAGTCTAAGTGGCCCGTAATTCAACTGGCATCGATCGATACTCTTCAAGCTAAAACGGAACCAGCTGCTTGGCGGCAGAAATTATTTACAATGGCAGTACTTCCATGCATTCTCACAACTTCTACTAAAGACGTTTTTTTTTTCTCAAGTATTTTTATCACGAAGTGTACGCTCAAGTATCAATGAGAACCATATTTCTCCTACCATGCAAGAAAAATATAATTATACTAATATTTTTAAGAGAAAAAACTGTGACTTTCTATGAAGGGGGTAATCTTTTTGTAACTTTTGATCTGATTTCGAAAATTCTTTCATTAATGGAAAGATTATTAGTACTGCCCATGTCGAGTGTTTGTTAATTACGATAGTTTCTGTTAAACAAGAAATTTCATGCGGACGAAGTCAGCGGGCAGAACCTAATACTGAATTAAAAAAAAACGTTTTTAACCCCTACAAAGTGAAATTTTTTTTTTTCACTGGTAGTGTTTTTTGGAAGTCGGTTGTTTGTATACCACAACTGGCCAGTTAACAGCAGTGACAGGAAATATTAGAACATCATCGCGATAAACAAAGTGGATTATATGGATTACATAATATTATATGTATATTATATATTTATATATAATATTATAAATGCAAAAGTAACTCTGTCTGCCTGTCTGTCTGTCTCGCTTTCCTGCTAAAACTACTGACCCGATTTCAATGAAATTTGTATATAATCTGGATTAACACATAAAGTACTTTTAATCCCGGTACTACTTTCCCGCGGAATAATTTCCGACCTCCACGCGGGCGAAGCCACTGGCAAAAGCTAGTATTTGTATAATAATAATTTTAGAATTCGACCCACGACTTCAGGAGATATCGCGGAACATACATACAAAAAATCGAGACGAATCGAGAACCTCCTCCTTTTTAAAGTCGGTCGAAAAGAGAGTCTGTCGGACTTTTTTCGCTTCCCCGGAAAATCTATTCAATCCATGGTCAAAACAGATTTAAATGGAATTGGTAGGATTTGAGTGTCTGTAGTTTCGGTCAGCCAATCACAACAGCTTAAATGGGATTTAAAGGCAGATTTAGTGATCATGATCCGTGTGAAGCTTTTGGAAATTGGAAATATAAATTGTAACTAAACTATCTGATACTAGTGTGACCGTGTCGAGGCGCGACAGGTCGCCCCTGTGTGAAGTGTCGCGTGGGTTTTCATAGAAATTGTTCTACGGATATAAATCGCCGAATCGCGCGCGACCGTCGCGTCGCGCTTGTCTACACGAGCCTTTAACCTTATATCTCACTTTTTCCCAAAATCATCAACGTAATATTTTGAAGATTTAAAATTAACTTAGTCGATTGAAATAGAGTTTACTACGTAAGCTCGACAAATGGATATGCGAATAACACTTGTGCGACAAAACTATACTGCGACTCACCATAGTTCGAATGCACGCTTGTGCCACACACTAAATCTAGTCGTTTCTGGCACTCGCCAGCCGCTCTCTCATCCTTTATAGAGATGAGAGTATTTCTCGACCAGACCACGTCATTTGCATAAAAATATATTTGGGTATTTATAGTAAATACAGCCATTCGTACCAGTGGCTAAGTAATAACAGCCGCACGTGTCGATCGATGAGGCTAAGCTATCCTTGCCGCGCTTGATCCGTGACTCGCAAAGTACTTTAAGCCGTTGGTCCCGTCTGTCGTAGATTTTTGACAATCATACGGGTTCACGGAAGCCAGAAGGTCTGTCAACCAGCCTTACCAAGGGGTATAGTATTACCTAGTAACTGGGTTGTGGAGGTTATTAAGACAGTCGATCCGTGTGAGATATAGGTACTTAGCTGTATCTGGTCAAACAGGAAGCCGACAGAAAATTAAAGGCATTTGTACGCTAATCAATGGTGCATATAAATGGGTACATAACTTTGCTATTCTACCTGAAGCATTTCAAACCTATCGATTATATTTCAAACTACTTTCTTCCAAGTATAAAACAGTGGTTATGTCGTCAAAGTAATTTTAGTAAGTGGTTCCTTTTTATCAGATTAAAAATGGAAGCGACAGTAAGCCTGGCTCGTTGTGGTCATTCGCAATAGATTTCCGGGAACATAATAATTGGCACTTAGATCGTGTTATTGTGTTTTTCATGGACGTATTTCTGTCTTGGCATTTTTATTCGGTGAGTCTGCATATGAAGCGGTTAGTATTGTATACGCTTAACTATCTGTTCTACGATATTAATTTGGGCTTTATTTACTCTTGATTCTTTAGTAGCATCGTTGTAAAGAACCCTTTTAGGTCGAGATTCGCAGATGACTTCGCCCATAATATTAGCAATGGTTTTAATTTTGACAGTAAAAATACATTCTAATATTGTGTTAGGGTGCTGGAGTGTAAATGATTATCATTTCAGCCCGGAATCACCCACCGCTGGTATAACCCTCTCCTTTTTCTGCCAAACTTTGCAGTTCCGTGCGTCTATTATCCAGATGTGTCCGCGATTTTGTCAAAATGTGGAGCTTACTATCCTCACAGGAACTATTACATAAAGTGATAAACTTGTAGCCAGATTCTGAGCTTACTGAATTTAAATTGCCTCGATACGTTTAGAATAATTCATATCTTCATATTACAAAAACATTGTTTTGTGTTCATTGTTTATCAAACAATGAACACAAAACAATGTTTTACAACTTCGAGCAACAAACAACTTCGATTTTGGCAAGCGAAGTGCACTTAGAAGTTCCTATCTATTTGAAAACATTGTTTTACGCTTCACAGACAAATTCAAACTTGAAGAAGCCACAGTAACTGTAGATTTACAAAAGATTTAAAGTCAATGCACAACTTTAAAACCAATAAAAGCACAAAACATTTAAAACTTTACGCATTTTGTCTCCACAGTCTTGCGTGAGACCAATATTTTTCACGAAATTCTAGACTATTTACATCGACACCCGTTCTGTCTGGCCAATAAAAAGGGGCGAACAAAAAACCCGTTGACTGGACGCTTTTATATTCAAATTGAATTTATTTTATAAAGCATCGAATGTCAAGGCGTGGTTGATTTACATATAGTTTTTTCTATTGGAGTGTTACTTGCAGATTCGTCGAGTTATCGCCCTTGGAGCAACGATGTGTAAACTATGATGATTGATGGCACCAAACCCTTGTGGTTTTTTAATACTCTTTGCGTTCTACAAGGGGTGGTGTTATTGATATTCTGGTCGTATTTTGTTTTTAGCTTAATTTGAAAATGATGGGCTTTTGTTTTTAATGTGTGATAAGTTGTGTGTACGATGCGTTTTTCTATCGGAAAAAATGACAGACTTCCATGAAACCTTGAATATTTAACTCCTTTAAGGGATCCACTATCGTAAACGCGCTCACTGTCGTGAGTTTACGCAAAATTTTATTTCTGTCTGTCAGTACAATGAATATTTTTATTAAGTACTTTATTAAGTAGAAGCTTCGAAATGTGAAGTAACCTTATGACATAAAGTTTCTGCAAGCTAGCGTGTTTTTGGTGCGAACACCTTGTTGATCTAAATCACGAGTTCTATGGAACATTGCAATATTTACTTAATTTATCTACTAATGGTGTTTCCATGCGACTTTCACGAATATTTGAAATTTTACTGGCATAATATTATAAGCACTATCAGGACATTATTTTTAATCTCCTTGATTTGAAAATATTAGAGAATCAGCTTAGAGAGTAGTCAGAGTGCATCGTGTTAAAAACCTCAAACCGGCTCTAGTAATAAGGTTCTTTAAATACAAGTAAATAAATTGGATTATCAGTTTCTAATATCAAAATTACATTTATTAGTAAATGGATATGAAAGTATTATATATACGGCACATATAACAAAAAAAATAAAAAAATTGTCTGTCTGTATGATCCGGCTGATCTCTAAAATAGCTAGACCTATTTTGACGGAATTTTCACTGCACGTCTCCGTGGGATGATTTTCGACATCCACGCGGAAGCAGCACCTAGTAAGTACTTAAGTTTTCCATTTCATTAATAAATCTTGATAAAACTTCATAAATCTCAGTTCTTATAGAACCTATCTATAACATTGTCTTCTAAATGAAGATTTCAATGGAATGTTACATTAAAAGATGTGACATTCGATTTACATTCCTTTTACTGCTGAAATATTATGATCGACGTTTTAAATCAACAATTTAACCACTTTCAAGATATTTTATACCCTACGTCTCTACATGCATGACTGATTTTATATTATTCTCCCTCGGTTCACCGCATCTCTCTCAACTTTTTACAATGTTTATTATATTAAACCTTTATACAGAATTCATGACGTGTGTCTTGTATTTGTTTGAAAGAAAATTAAAAAGCTTTTACTGTGTTTCGAGATGATTTTTTTTATAGCTGTGTGAAGTCAGATTGTAAAATACAAGACAACCTACATGTAAAATAAGGTTCATTCAACTCAATTTATAGAACGGCTTGGAGATATTATGACCAAGTGTTAGATAGTTTTCTCTGAGAATTAAGTATGTGGTTTTGACAGCTTCTGAGGAGAAAATGTGAAATTCGAGATAGGCATCTGGCGGTTGAAAAATCAGCCCTAAGATAAACTGGAATACCAGCCAAGCTTTAACTTATTAAATGAAAAGAAAAAATTTAAATATGAACGTCGATGCTGCTATTTTCCTAGTCAATTACTGGATTTATCCTAAATATTGCAACTGTGAATTGTATGTTTGCCTGTTTAGATGCTTGAATATATGTGCGACTCAGTTACGCAAAAACAGCTGAACGGATTTCAAAGTTTGGCACATAGATAGCTTATAACTTGGTTCCACACATAGGCTTACTTTATACATAGACAGTTTATACATAGGCATAGACATATATAGGCATACTTTATAACTCGGTAGTTCTTTCTAGCCCGTGGGATAATTTCCGACCTCCACGTGGGCAAAGCTGCTGGCAAAAGTGGCGAAAGCTAATAGGTAATAATAATATCTTAGGACAACGAACACAACGTTATCTGATCCCAAACTAGGGAGAACCTGTACTATGGTAACCAGACAACTAATAAATATACTTATATATTTCTAAATACATACATATTATAGATAAATTACATCCAGACCCAGAACAAAGGATTGTGCTCATCACACAAAGGTTTGTACTGAGTGGGATTCGAACCCACGACCTTAGTCTTAGCAGTCAGGGTCACTAACCACTAGACTAACAGGCCAGTTAACAGGTAAAGTAAGCATGAAATTTCCAACCCATCTTGCTTAATTTTTAATATTTTATGTAAACTATTACATTACAAGTAGGTTAATGCCGATCAAAACTTCAAGAACATTTTCGTTTTTTTTTCTTAAATACACTGGCCTTCAAAACTTAGCACCATACTTTTAAAATTTCATTTTCTCCTAAACTAATAATAATTCTGAGATTTTTGATTCGAAATTTCATTAACTTTCCTCGAAATTAATACTAGTTTATTCATTAGTCACGTTATTAACTTAAAAAATATAAAATCTCAAACAACATTTATAAGTATGCTTTACGCCTTATTTACATTTTAATAACTGGAACTCACTCCTCCAGCTCTTATTACAGCTTCGAGCCAGTTTGGCATACCAAAGACGAGGTTTCAGAGGCAATGTTGAGAAAGATTCTCCCATTCTTCCATCAGGGATTATTTTTTTAGGGCCCTGAGGGTGGTACAAGCTGCCGGGGTCGCGTGATTGTTCGAAAGAGATACCGTGACCCTGGCACATGGGCAACTGAAGGAACACGGGTGGGTTTTAGTCAGTAAAAGTCTGACATGCCCTCCCGCTCCGCCCAGAGCGGGAGAAGTCATTTGATGATTTCCCATCAAAAAAAAAAAAGGTTGGGACAAGGCGTCTGCGGCGTCTGACCAGTCATCTGAGCACATCCCAGGCGTGCTCGAATGGGTTCAGATCAGGACTTCTTGATGGCCAAGCCTGTCAAGTTGATACCAACCTCCTTTTTTATCATGTAGAAATCCTCATGGATGTCCTCCACGCCAGGGTGAGTGGAGGGGTCTGTCAAACTCTTACTGACTAAAACCACACGGTGTTCTGCAACACCAACCTCCTGAAATGTGCTCTTGTACGACCCAACCGGTATGTGGACGGGCGTTATCCTGCATTAGTATCGATCCATTAACTATTTTTAATAAGGATCTATTGAGCATAATTATCTTTCCCCAATCAGGCTGCCATTTTTTATGGCCATTAGCTCTATGCAACCTTCTGTAGATATGCTAACCCATACGTGTACAGAGTCTCCACCATCTTGGGCTCTTTTCGTGAAGCAGCCTTGAAACGAGGCTCATTAGTGAACAAAATTCTTGTCCATTCTTCTTTACTGTCCTGTATGTGTTCACAAGCGTAGCGCAGTTTTGCTACTCGAGGTCCTCTCTCGAGCTTGGGGCCAATTCCTGGCCTTTGGTTTCCTTCAGCAAGTTTTCTCTTCACTGTACTAATGTAGTTTCTTCGGGTATTAAGTAGCTGATGTTGACCTTCACCTGCATTGAGGTGACGATTTCTCAACTCAGTGGACACAATATGGGGGTATCTTCTCAGGTAATTGTTTACCTGGGTTTGCTACTACAAGGTTTCCTCAAATCATTTCCCCTGTAGGTTCTTCGTCCCTGCGCTTTACCTGCGGGAATGTTATTAATGTTACACCCACCATTCTTGCAGTACGACGCATACTGATGCCTAGTTCTAGAAAAGCCATGATTTTTGCACGTTCTTCAAGTGAAAGAGGCATATTAAGTAAAGTTCACCTTGGCTTTTGAAACAAAATTCATCAATCAAGAAATTAATGTGAAAACAGAAACAAAAAATTGGAAAGTGAGACAGTAATGTGAAGAGGAGTGTTTTCTGTTAAAAAAAACTCTCAAACATTCTTTAAAATAAGGTTATCATTATGACTATTAAGTTGTCATATTAAAATTTATTTATTATTACATCGTTTTTGTTTCGAAAATATATCTTGAGTAGTGAAAAGAAAGTTCTCGACTATTAGGTTTTTTATTATCATCATCAGCAGCTTATAATGTTCCCACTGCTGGGACACAGGCCTCCTCTTAGTTAGAGGGAGTGGGCCATAATCCACCACGCGGGCCCAATACGGGTTGGTAGATGTCACATGTCTTCGAATTTTTGGTTCTAATACATGCCCGTTCTTACGATGTATTCTTTCACAGTTTTAAGAGCAGTGGTGATGAAATATATATATTTTTTTATTAAATTAATTTATAGTCATTTTTTATTAGAAAATATATCTTGTGTAGGTACCAAAAATTATTGCAATAAAAAAAAAATAATGGCCAGTGTCATATCTCACTTCAGAACAAGCGAAAACAAAATAAGGTATTTCCGGCCAATAAAAGATCAATACAATAACGTACTCGTTTACTATGGATTGTCGCAAATGGAACCAATCCATTGTGGCGCAAACAAAGTTGTTCGTGCAATCAAAAAGTTATTGTTTCGACAAACTGGTTCAGTTAAACGACAGAGTTTTCATTAAAAGTTACTGGAACTGTGTATTGTTTTACTATTGTTTGGATCTGAAAGCATTTTACAGTACTGCTCTACAGTCTCTGTATGTTGAGTCCCGTCGTTCGTTCTTTCAGTGTACCTATTAAAGAATTTCTATTTCTCTACCCAGGTATACAATAATTTGGTACTGTGGGTTTTGTACCACGTATTTCGATACCTCATCGGTTGTTGTTTCAGACTATTGAATTTTTAAATCATGTCAATCGATCAATATAATTAGAAGCATCATCAATTTTTCCTCGGCATTTTGCTAGATAAATTAGATATCTATTATTCTTGCTGCATTCCACTACATCCTGCTGACGATTTCCTGAGCCGTGCAAAGCCGAAGCTTCTACGTTGCTCGTGAATTCGTCTGTAATCCAGGATGAAATGTTTGCCTTATCCACGTTATGGACTATCTGTGTGCCAAATTTCACCCGAATCCGTATAGCCGTTTTAGCGTGAAAGCGTAACAAAGAAACAAACCTATGGATTTATTATACAAATTTCGCTCCCCTTCCCTTCGCATCGAATTGCCTGTCAGTTTTCGTCTATTTTTGGTTTGCTGCTCCGCTCCTTTCGACTATAGCATGATGTTATATAACCTATAGCTTTCCTCAATAAATGATTCCGACCAGTAGTTCCTGAGATTAGCGCGTTCAATCAAACAAACAAACAAACAACCAAAAAAAATCTTCAGCTTTATAATATTAGTATAGGTATTAGTTAGAATGTGTGAAGACAATGCTAGCATAAATATTAGCATAAATTAAAAAAAAAACCATATCTACACCAGTAGAGTGTATACTACACCAGGATAGTTTTTAAGCAGAATATGCGTCATATATTTGTTAGGTATTGTGGTATCATAACCAATACAAGGATAGAGGTGCTATTGAGCGAGTGTTACGTAGTTGGTACATGTTTATTATAGCGCCATTCGTTTTAATATACGTTTCTCGGAGCGGGCGTTTTTGGGAGACTGTCTAATGTAATTTTGACGTTCGAAAAGTGCTGAATGTCAGCCGACTTTGAATAAATGGCGTTTTATTTTAATTCTTTGATTTAACTGAATATCGAATTTTATCGTCTAAATTTAATTAAGAATTTGTAGAATGAGCTTGTAGCTCTCGAAATTCAATTTTTCTTAACTTTTTGCAATTTTCAGGTCAGCGTCAGCTTGTATGTTGATTAAAATATGATTCGAGATTTATGATCTTACGAAAATTTTTAATTCGCGGGCTACTTTTTCGTTTCTCCCTTAAAACTAAATTATTGAGAGAAATGATAACATTATCTCTTAGCTAGCTCTATGCATAACAAGTTATCATCTTCATCAAAATAACAGCCAAAAAAAACCACTGTTGGACATAGGTTTCCAAAGCGAGGTTTAGCCATAATCGGCACGCTCTGGGCAGGCGGGTTAGCGATCGCAGTATGTTGGTAAAATGCACAGGGAACGCTGCTGCCCATTCTTTAGTCAGTCCCTTGTTCGCCTTTTACGACACACACAGGAAGAAATAACACGTAAGCAATCGGAATCCAAATAATTTTGAAAGATATTGTTGCCATTACTTCATATCAACTCAGACTATCGCAGTCCACTGCTAGACTTAGCCTCTCCCATGATGCGCCACAACACCCAGTCTTCCGCCTTCCGCATCCGGACTGGATTCTAGTCACCTTTTTGAGGTCGTCGGTTCATCTAGGGGGGCGTCCCACACTACGTTTGCCGATACTCGGTCTCCGCTCCAGGATTCGTCTGCTCCATCGGCCATCGGTCCTTCGACAGGCATGGCCAGCCCAATGCCACTTCAACTTATTCTGCAAGCTATGTCGGTATCCACTGTGAGGATCGTCTAGAGGACACGGTGGAGCATACGGTGGAAGTGTGCCCTGCTTGGGCGGAGCACCGACGTGTCCTCGGGGAGGCGATCGGCGGCGGCGACCTCTCGCGTCCGGCCCTGGTGCGAGCCATGGTACGGAGCGAGAGGGCATGGGAAGCCGTCACCTCCTTCTGCGAAGCAGTAATACTCGCAAAGGAGGAGGCGGGGCGCGTACGGGAGTGGCAGTCTCTGCGCCCTCACGTTCCTAGCCGCCGCAGGAGGAGACGCCCCGGTGTCGGGAGTCGATTGCGGACTCCCGGCCACCGTAGGCCCTCGCCTACGGTGGCCGGGAGTCCGCAATCGGCTCCTACGGTGCCCGGTGTCCTCACACCGGGCACCGTAGGAGCTATGGGTAGCTCGCCGTCCGGTAAGGACCAAGCTCGGGTCGACGGCGCGTAGTGTTCCACGCGCGCTTCAAAGAGGTGTCAGCAGCAGTGTAGGGGTCTACTAGGACCGATGCCTGTCGGGGTCGCGTGATTGTTCGAAAGAGATACCGTGACTCTGGCACATGGGCAACTGAAGGAATACGGGTGGGTTTTAGTCAGTAAAAGTCTGACACGTCCTCCCGCTCCGCCCAGAGCGGGAGAAGTCATTTGTTGATTTCTCATCCAGAAAAAAAAAGCTATGTCGGTAACTCCAGTTCTTTTCCGGATAACTTCGTTTCTGATTTTATCCTTCAAAGAATCTCCGTACATAGTCCGCTCCATAGCGCGCTGAGCGACCTTTTTGTGAACCAGCCCAACTGTCTGTGTCTACGTTTCGGAACCGTAGGTAATAACGGGCAGGACGCACTGGTCTTCATAAATTTCAGTATCGGCGGGATACGTCACATAGCGCTTTGACCACCTCATCGGCTTTCTCGTCTTGCACAAGTGTGTGCGTATACACAGGTGTGCTTGCCCTGCCCTAACTCTCATAGTCCAAGACACGAAACAGGACGGTAATCCGACACTACCAGACAGAGATCAAGCGCAGGATCAACGGCTTAACGTGCTTTCCGAGGCACGGGGTACCACGCCGCCAACTTTAACACTCCGGGCTGTTACTAAGAAATTCTTAATAGAAAAACCCAATAACATAAACCAAAAAAAAAAACCTATAGATATGATTTCGACCTACAATTACATGCGGAAGGTTACGACCTGACACAGGTACATAACCTAGAGTCAAAATTAACTGGGAATTCGTTTAAACTTTACATAACTTCGTACCTTTTGCTCCCCAAGGGAGGTATGCGGCCAAATTAACAGAAAGATACCTAAAAGTACGTAGGAGTTGGAGTTACAACGGAATTTAATATTTTCCATTGTAACTGTAGAAATAAGTAATTTTAATAATAAAAGCTTAAGTGGAAGAAAGAATTTTGCTGGCGAAATATGTAAAATAATTGTATTTTATTTTCCGTGTAGTACACATGACGCAGAGAATAGCTCCTATTTCTTCCCGTGGGTGTCGTAAGAGGCGCCTAAGATACTTACCAGAAAATTACCAGCAGCGTTCTCTATGCATTTTACCACCATACTGTGATCGCCAACCTGCCTGCCAAGCGTGGCGATCATGGCAAAACCCCCCAAAATGGGTGAGGCCTTTGTTCAGCAGTGGACGTTTTTCACTTCATACATCATGATGATGATGATTTTTTTCTACACAATAGAATTGTTTTGTTATTTTTTTTAGATACATGCTTTCAAGAAGTAAAAGATAAATAGAGGAATCCACTACCAAATGAATAAAGCTTTGTTAGCTATAGAAGCGACCGACTTTCGTCCAGCAACCATCTCTTTTGGTTTTCTGTGGCCCGAGTTTAAGAGGACACATGACTAAATTAAAACTGCCTAGATCGATCGATTTGCAAGTTTGTATAGCACTTAAGTTCCTACAATCCATGTTTACCAACCCCTCAAATTTACCGTACACTTGACAGACATGCAAATATTTCGTTGGTTTGCTAAACGACGTTGTCGTATTTCGATATTGTTCTATAAGCCAACCCCGTCACAGTTGCGAAAACCTTAAGCATTTAGCTTAGCGTTATCGTTGGTAGACAAAGCCCACGTCAAAGAAATACTAAAGAAAGCTTTTTCAAAAGTACACTTATTTTTTTCTTTTAATTTTGTTTTATCCCGCGTATTTGTTTGTCCAATTCACTTCTAAATATTGCCAGAATATTAATTAAATAATCAATTGCCATTGGCTTTGCTTGGATTTTATCTATACAAATAAATAAAATTGGAGTGTCTGTTTGTAATATTAAGATAACCACTTTTTACTAAGTGTATATAAGGTGTATCTATTCATACACGAAATATTTTAAGAGGTACACCTGTAGGTGGTAAAGAAGCTATAGAAGCAAAAAGATTTTTTTTATCTAGCGTTTTTTTAATTTTTGTTATTATTATAATTTTAAAACTGCTTGAGACGTTTTGCATAAAACCTTTACTGCAAATTCTATGAATGGCCCGCCTGACGCTGCGAAGGCGGCAACTGGACGGCGCGAGCATGGTCGCGGAGTCTCGAGCCGTAAAAAATAAGAAGGAGCCAGTATTTCTTATGTGCGTCAAATAATTTATAAATATTAAATTTTGAAAATAATACATTTAGAAAAAAATTTTTTCGTTGCTCTAGCTTCTTTACCACCTACAGATGTACCTCCTAAAATATTTCGTGCATGAATAGATATACCTTATATACAGCAGAATCCGGTTATAACGACGGTGAAGGGACCGGTGATATTACGTCGTACTAACCGGAAATCGTACTAAAGGAAATGTCAATTTTTGATTTTTATCCAAATCACATTCATTTATATACATACAAACATAATGTATTTAATAATATTTACGTGACCCAGAGAAAAAAACATTTGAATCAAAATATTTATTTATTTCACATAATGTACATATAGTGTATCATAATAATGACACTTTTTCTTCAACAGGGAAACTTTTTCGTTTTGTAGATGCGATTCTTGTACGCGAAATCACGCATCACCCACAAATTAACGCCGTAAACTAAACAGTCGCATTCGAATCAGCGATGTGCAGGCAAGGGGGAAGCGCGGGGCGGAGATAGTTTCATACCTACGATTTATTTGTAAACACGTCAACGCTCGTCGTCGTTGTAACCGGACAATTTTAAGTGAAATTCCGTCGTTAAAAGCGGTTGGTCGCTGTAAGCGGAGTCGTAATAAACGGATGTACTTTCATAGTGGCTCATATTAAAACCAAACACGCGCCTATACTTACGTCGCTAAAAACGGTTGGTCGTTACATGCGAAGTCGTACTAAACGGACTATATTGTAGATGTATACACGGTCCATATACCAAAACAACATTTTTTACAATTCTTGTCTGTCTGTCTGTCTGTCTGTTTATTCCAGCTAATCTCTGAAATGGCTTTACCGATTTCGACGGGACTTTCACTTGCAGATAGCTGATGTAACAAGGAGTAACTCAGGCTACTTTCCTTTTAGAAAAAATCTTTTATTTTAGAAAAATACCTGCGTTAATTTCCAACATCCACGCGGGCGAAGCCGCGGGCAAAAGCTGGTAAAAAAATATAATAGAATAGGACACTTATTTCAATGAATACTAAAACACTTATTTAAATGTTTAGATAATACAAGAAAATGTTACACCGTCTTTAAAATATTGCTAAAAACAGACAGGCATTGGTGCCGATTCTGTTGTACACGAAATAAACTAACTAAACTATCTCTAAAATTCCTTACTTTTGGCTATGAGAATTGTAACGCTATTCTGCAAGGAAAAATCTCTAAATTTAAAAATTATTTTGACACGACTAAAATCGAATTTGACAATCGCGACTGAGCGTGGTATTTTTTTCTTTTCGTTTCGCAACGTTGTACTTGTGTGTGCATTGCGTAGAATGAATTTTTTGAGAGACGAAGGCGCGTGCTGGGGGGGGGGGGGGGGCAGCCTCAACGTGTTTTATATGGAATTTTTCACTTTTGTTTGAAAAATATAAAAAAAATATTACCCAAGTGTTGAGATTTAAATGTGCCGGGGTATACTACGGGGGCCGAAAATTTCATTATTTTTGCGATAGGACACGCCATTTTCAAGATATAAGCAAAAAGAAAATAAAAAATACAGAACTGTTTTTGCACGTGAAGGCGAGGCGTTGTTGAGAATTTTAGTTCATGACCACTAGTTTTATTCCACACCTTTTTAATCGCGATTAAAAATAGTCAGATTTAGTTAAAATAAATTATTATAGTCAAAATTTTTGGTGAAAACCGGCAAACTCAGAATAGCAAAATTGACATTTTCACTAAACTAATAACTCAGTGCAATCTTAGTGCTGTCAAACTAAAATATAGTTAAGTTGTGTCACTTCAGTCTATTTCAGAATAGGAAATCGTCGTTTGACAGGATTAAACCAAATTTTAGTGATTTTTAGTTTAGTTTAGAGAATTTTGTGACAACAGAATCGGCACCAGTATAAAATATTACAAGTCTGAAATTAACAATTTTGCTTAGTGATTTTAAAAATGCGCGAGAAATTCTAGAATAATACCTATTATTTATTTTACAGTTATGTACGGTCGGCGATAAAAGTTGAATAATACCTTTACATAACATCAGAATAAAAAGTAAGTTCAAAAATTCAAGCCGGGTACTGAAAAATCACGCTTAAAAAAGTATGTAACAAGAATTTATTATTCGCCAGATAGTGAAACAAAAAAAAAAAACTACGACAATTTAATCGACAGTTTTCTGCAAAATGCCTACACGTTCAAAATGTGAGATACAGCAATTTAATTTGTAAGAGGCAGTTATTCTAAAAAAAAAATCTGTTCACTTGCGCTGCACTCTGTTGGATTCTTAATTCTCGGTTTAACAGTAAGGTTGAAAATCCGAAGCCCGAAAAACTTTTTAACGGTTTAATTTTTTTTGTTAAAAAGTTTTTATTTTATATTTTTTTGTGGCTTTAGTATACTAATAATAGTTGGCAAGGTATACCCTACCCAATAAAAAAAAAGAATTATCAAAATCGGACTACTCTGTATAAAGTTATGCGTGGTCATTGAATACATTACAATCAGTGAGTGAACAATCAAACATCCCCTGTTTTCCAACCCTTAGGGTCCGATTTTGCTTTCCAAATTTATATGAGACCACCTTCAGGGTATACCCTTTCCAATAAAAAAAGAATTATCACAATCGGACTACTATGTAAAAAGTTATGCGTGGTCATACATAAAAAAAAATATACGCGTCGAATTGAGAACCTCCTCCGCTTTTTTCGTCGGTTAATAAAATCCCGCTGCGATTTTATTACGTCACTATGTACGTTGACTTGATGTCAAAATTACCTAAACTAGTCGTGAAAACATACAATGCAGGAGCTAAGCTAGTTGTATAAGTATTATCAGCCAATAATGTTCCCACTGCTGGGACACAGGCCTCCTCTCGGTGAGAGGGAGTGGGCCGTAATCTACCACGCAGACCCAGTACGGGTTGATAGATGACACTTGTCTTCGAATTTTTGGTTCTAGGACATGCCGGTTTCCTCACTATGTTTTCCTTTACCGTTTTGAGAGCAATGGTCATGAAATAATTATCACTAAGTAAAGCGCCTGCCTGGGTCCGAACTTACGACCTACAATTTGTAAGTCACGGCTGTTATCACTGAGCCACCACAGCCTTTAGCTAGTTACTTTATATCTTTTTCAGGGCATAAGGAAAATTAATTTTCATGATTCACTATTCTGCATACTTACTCCTGTTTTTGCATATTATTCAACGGGTTAAAATACACAAACACGTCCTCATGAAGAGACATTTGACGTAAAGATAGTATGAATCAATAATTTGTTATCTTGTTTTTCAGTCAAAATGCTGTCTGCATTATATATTTGTATTTAATAGTTGTGAGTAAGACGAATATGATTCTAGGAAAGAAAATCATGTAGGATAGGAACGTTGATGACTTCATGACTGTGTAAAAGAGCTGAATGCTGAGGTGTAAGCGAGACAGATGACATACGGTTGGGATGACGTGGCACTTTTTGAAAAAGGTAGAATGACAGTTGCTTTTTAATGACTTAGACGGAAAACACGTAGACGGTTTTTGAAGTGAAAACTTCTTAAGTCACATTGAGTGATTTATGGTAGGAGCAAAACGTATGGGATCGCATCACCGACATGCTAATGTAACGTGTTGTTTTCTTCAAAGTTTTAAGTTTTCACTTCTGTCGGCAGTCTCCATGACTCCCAATCTTTTTTTAACATAATATGATCCATACTATTTACTACTAATATTATAAATGCAAAAGTAACTCTGTCTGTCTCGCTTTCCTGCTAAAACTACTGAACCGATTTTAATGAAATTTGGTACACAGATAGTTTAGAGTCTAAGAAAGGACATACTTTTATCCCGGTAGTATGTTCCCGCGGGATAATTTTCGACCTTCACGCGGGCGAAGCCGCTGGCAAAAGCTAGTATTTCATATTTCCGAAAGTCCGATAGCCAGTCTTACCAAAGAGTATCGTATTACCCAGTAACTGGGTTGTGGAAGTCAGACAGGCAGTCGCTCTATGTAAAATACTGGTATTTAGCTACGTCCAGTTTGACTGAAAGGCGACCCCATAATTAGTCTATATTGTCCCCACTGCTAGGGCACAGGCCTCCTCGGCAAAAGGGAGTGGGCCGTGACCTACCACGTTGTTAGATGTCACATGGCTTTGAGTTTTTGGTTCTAGGACATGCCGGTTTCCTCACGATGTTTTCCTTTACCGTTTAGTAAGCAGGTGATGATATAATTTTTTAGTTATTAAAACTTTATGCACAAGTAATAATACTGTACAAAGGCGGATTTAACGCCTGAGGCATTTTCTACCAGTCAACCTTAGGGTGATGCAAAGATAAAACATGGCACGTGCAACAAATGGGATAGATATATCAGAAACAACTATAAAATACAAGTATAAATACTAATACAAACATACATATAAACAAAATAAACTAATATTATTAACACAAAGAACTCACTACCTACGACAAGCTGACCCCAACATTGTTGGGAAAAAGCTTGACAGATGATGTTGATGATTTTTTATGTTTCCTATTATTTTTTTTACAATAAAACCTAAGCCAGTTTTTTTATATTCCAAGTTCTTTCCTGTTACCATTTAGGATAAGGGTAGGGGTACAATTAATTTGCAAAATATGAGGAAGTCTATTCTAGAATAGTGACTACTATTCTGCAATAGACTTCCTCATATTTTTGCATACTACATATCGGATCACAAAATACACGGAAACATCCTCTTACGAGATATTTGACGTACATAAGGCATGAATTAATCATTCATTCTGTTGTTTTTCAGTTAGCCCGTAGACAAGAATAAAATTGTGACTAACATATAAATTCTAGAAAAGAAAAACATATTGTTTGTAATTCTATTTTCCTCGTGCGGTTTGTCCACTGTGTTCTCAGCTGTGAAATTGTGAATGAACGTGACTGAGAGTAGTAATGGCCTAGTGAGTTACGAGTTGTAGGTCATCGTTCAAATCCAGACAGGTAGTTAACTTTTGTAAATAGTTTCAACACCAATGCTCTCAAAACGATGAAAACCATTATAAGGAAATCTGCATGTCCTAGAACCAAAAACTTGAGGTTGTGTGACATCTACCCGCATTGGGCCCGTGCTATAGATAGCCGATTCCCTCTCACAGAGAAGCGGACTGTGTACCAACAGAAGGAACATTATAGGCTGTTGTGGAAGGTTTCAATTTTATAACTGTCGCATGGACAAATAGACTTTATAGTTTTATAACGTGCAAGCAACAGTCAACCTTAGGGTGATGTAGGAAGAACAAATATACTAAACCTAGGTACTTGGTGGCTAGGTTACTAACCGAACGGGTCAATTGATCAGGTAAAGCCACGCTTACTGCGGTTGGTGCGTAGATAGGTGACCATCATTACATAGTAAGATCCCGCCGCCGCGCCGTGCCTCGGAAACCACGACAAGTCATTGGTCTCAGCCGTCAATCGGACATTTTTGAACATCGTTATAGATTGACAGAATTCCGAAAGTCTGATAGACAGCTGCTTCATGTAATACTTTACTCAGCTGCATCCAGTTAGATTGAAAGTCGTCCCCAACATAGTTGGGTAAAGGTTAAGCAGAGGAAGACTATACCTAGGTACTTTTAAATCCGTGAAACACAAAGCACATTTCTCCTCTGTTGAATGAAAGCACATGCTACAGATAACACAGGTAGGATTTACGAGACTAGACCAGTTCGTCAAAAACGTCAGCAGTCACGCGTTCATGTGACGTCAAAGTGTGTTAGTAATCTATGTGAAAAGGCTTTAGTTATCATGAAAAGATACTGTTGATTAATACATCCGGTAGTGATGAAGAATTTCGGGTCGTATCCAAAAATCAATGGTTTGGTATAGATGACACAAATTGGGCTCTATGCGCCACCATTTCGGGTCTTGCTGTATTTGTGACCTATCTAGGGGGACGCTGACGCCTGTTGATAGATTAGCACAGGTACATTTACCACAGTTCTAACTTTTTTTGATGTCGGTGTGAAAATTCTCATGGCTGTTCTAAGCCATGGGGTAGGCAGAGGGGTCAGTCAAGCTCTTACTGACTTAAACCAACCTGGTGTTCCCACATCTACGTCGAGTATCGCGGGATCTATTACGACTTCCGCGATTCCCGGCTGGTGTCGGTCACCTCAAGTCAAAGAGAGGTACGCGTGGAACACTAGGCGCAACCAACTCGGGTCCATGGGAATAGAAGTGACGGAAGTCCTCGAGTTGGTCGCCCCTGGACCCTGTTTGGAGGACTGGAAGAGAGCGTTGTCCACCCTCCACCGAAGCCCGATGTGCCTGCTGCTGGCTTTAGATAGCTTCTTCGGCGACACGACTGTTTTGCAGAAGCATGCCACCGGGTCCCAGGACTCCCTGCTGCCGACCATCGAACACGGCTTGCAGCGACTGGTCGCTGCATACCTGAGATTAGGGTACGGCGCGGCCTCCCTAGCGGTGGTGTGTTGAATTCATGGTTTGCGCATCGCAGTCCTACCTCACTGTATAAAATAAATAAACTTTAGCGATAATACAAAAAAAAAAAATCAAATAACCACAAGCGGTGAGATAAAACTACGGCTCTAATTGTTATTATTGTTTCCTTAACCAGTCAATTACCGTAATTACAGACACAATTAAAAAGCGATTGTGTCTATACCAAATGTGGTATCTCAGGGACTTAGAGGTTAAAACAACTCCACCAACTTAGTGCCACTAAAATGTGTAGAGCAGAAGTCTTAGTTGGAACTAAGTAGTTTCTACCACGGGAAGAACGTGAGTTTGTATGTGTATGTATTATCATCACCAAAATAAGACTTTAAGGTGCTCACTGCTAGGACTCAGGCGTCTTCTCCGTTGAGGAAGTGGGCCGTAATACACCACGCGGGCCCACTGTGGATTGGTAGATGTCACATGTCTTCGAATTTTTGGTTCTTGTCCGTTTTGAGAGCAGTGGTGATGAAATAACTTTACACAAATAAAGCGCCTGTCCGGTTTCGAACCTGCGAATTACAATTCTTAAGTCGCAGCCCTTACCGCTAGGCCACCACTGCTCTGCTCTCTGTATGTGTGTAAAACAGTAACTATTATCAATGAAATAGTTAATTGGAAGAAAATTTACCATCATTATCATCATCTCACTAGCCTTTTTCCAACTATGTTGGGGTTGGCTTCAAGTCTAACCAGATGCAGGTGAATACCGATATTTTATATGGGACGACTACCTCTCTGACATCTACAACCCAGTTACTGGGTAATACGATACGCCTGGGTATGACTGGTTGTCAGATTTTCGGGCTTCTGATGACATGAAACGACTGTCAAAGATCCACAAATGACAGCCGGGACCAACGGCTTAACGACAAGAAAAGGACCATAAAACTAAATATAATTAACAGTTTTTAAAAGACTCTCAACGAGAAACACGTGAACGATCTTGTTACACCCTGTATTAATAGGAAAAGACCACACCAAAATCAAAATCAAGTCATTTATTCAAATTAGGTTGAGAATCAGCACTTTTCGAACGTCATAATTTCATAAGACAGTCTCCCAAAACGCCCGCCCTCCACCATAGTGGTATGGTGGTGGAGATTCCATACTATTGTATTAATTTCATACACAAATATTTCAGGAGGCTATAACAGAAAACACATTGAATTTTCGTACGTTTTAATTAACTATTTCATGAAAAAGTTATTCTAGAACTAAGAGGGTTGCTATGATTATTTTAATGATTATAAATCTGTAAAATCAACATAATATATAACCTGACACTGCAAATTCAAAAAAAAAAAAAACATAATTGGCATGTACTTTAACTCCGCACGATTAATTAAATGTACAGTAGGCAAATTTACAAAATATATGAATAGGAACAAATGCAGTAGGTAGGTTACCTAATATATATGTTTTTATTACCTACTTTCAGCAATTGTCCGATCAGTGTAACCCATTACTTGTAGTGAGCGAACCTTCTGCGGTCAACTATGGTATGGTTTATAGTGTTCATTCTATACTTACACTATAATTCATGATTCTTTATCATCCTCTTTATTTGTTTCTATGTTTACACTTCATGCTTTACTTATTTTATTTTATTTATGTCTACACTCAGCAAATCGATCTAAATACGATTTATTAACTTGGGAATAGCTGAAATAAATATTAACTCAAATTTTCATGTTGTGACAAGCCAAATTGTCAACTGTCAGTTACTGTTCTGCTTAGTCTATGAATGGCTACTCTTTGGTTTATATAATTTTAAATTATTTTTATCAATATGTCTAGCTATTTGATTTTATTAATTATTACGATTGTTTACTAAATAACTTAACTTAAAATTATATTTATAAAATTCTTTACGCACTCATGTGGCCAGCTACACGCACTCATGTGGCCAGCTACACACACTCGTGGATATGTCCTGGCCGACTACACTTGTCAGATGAGATGATGGCTAAATTAATATTTTGAAAATGTTTGGAAAGGGAAGGCGGCTTTGGTATAAAAAGGGGCGTCTGAACCGCTGATGGACACACTCAAGAGGACCACTCTCTAGAGGCCCACACTCTAGAGGCCGTACACTCTGGAGGACACACTCTGGAAGACTGTAGACTCTCGGAAACTACTCTGAAGCGCCCACACTCTGGGAAACTACTCTGAAGCGCCCGCACTCTGGGAAACTACTCTCAAGCGCCCACACTCTGGGAAACTACCCTGAAGCACCCGCACTCTGAGGAAACTACTCTGAAGCCCGTCTACTCTGAAGCCCGTCTACTTTGAAGCCCGTCTACTCTGAAGCCCGTCTACTCTGAAGCCCGTCTACTCTGAAGCCCGTCTACTCAGAAGCCAATCTACTCTGAAGCCCTCTTGAAGCGTTCTACTCTGACAGTTTACTCTTTTTCATTTAATAAACTGTTACGTATCTGCTTAGTGAAAGAAATGGATAAGGCAGATCTGATACAATTTAAGGATGATAAAGAATCATGAATTATAGTGTAAGTATAGAATGAACACTATATTTCCATTTGTTTCTATGTTTACACTTCATGCTTTACTTATTTTATTTTATTTATGTCTACACTCAGCAAATCGATCTAAATACGATTTATTAACTTGGGAATAGCTGAAATAAATATTAACTCAAATTTTCATGTTGTGACAAGCCAAATTGTCAACTGTCAGTTACTGTTCTGCTTAGTCTATGAATGGCTACTCTTTGGTTTATATAATTTTAAATTATTTTTATCAATATGTCTAGCTATTTGATTTTATTAATTATTACGATTGTTTACTAAATAACTTAACTTAAAATTATATTTATAAAATTCTTTACGCACTCATGTGGCCAGCTACACGCACTCATGTGGCCAGCTACACACACTCGTGGATATGTCCTGGCCGACTACACTTGTCAGATGAGATGATGGCTAAATTAATATTTTGAAAATGTTTGGAAAGGGAAGGCGGCTTTGGTATAAAAAGGGGCGTCTGAACCGCTGATGGACACACTCAAGAGGACCACTCTCTAGAGGCCCACACTCTAGAGGCCGTACACTCTGGAGGACACACTCTGGAAGACTGTAGACTCTCGGAAACTACTCTGAAGCGCCCACACTCTGGGAAACTACTCTGAAGCGCCCGCACTCTGGGAAACTACTCTCAAGCGCCCACACTCTGGGAAACTACCCTGAAGCACCCGCACTCTGAGGAAACTACTCTGAAGCCCGTCTACTCTGAAGCCCGTCTACTTTGAAGCCCGTCTACTCTGAAGCCCGTCTACTCTGAAGCCCGTCTACTCTGAAGCCCGTCTACTCAGAAGCCAATCTACTCTGAAGCCCTCTTGAAGCGTTCTACTCTGACAGTTTACTCTTTTTCATTTAATAAATTGTATCAGATCTGCCTTATCCATTTCTTTCACTAAGCAGATACGTAACAGTTTGGCGCCCAAATAGACACGAACCCACTTTTTTTTTTCAAAATTCTAAAAAAACTAACACTAGCATTTCCTTTTGGACTCCCTATTTGACATAACTAACTTATTTTTTTTTTTTTCAGCTCTCCTGACTCCTACAACCTACTCAACTGACTCCTTCAACCTACTCAACATACTTCATACTGAACATCATCTAATACTACATCCCCACAGACATACCTTTACCCAATGGTAATTGGCATCCATTCTTCGCTTGTGAGTGTTCTTAAAACCATTCGTGGTCACTTACAAGTTGGGGTTTGGCTTACTCTACGACGTTCTATTGGAGAATATCCCGTAGACGTTTCCTCCTACACATAACTCTCTACCAATACATCATTACACTGCATCCCACACACTTGCACACCACTGCGTTTACCCACTGGTAATCGTACTCAGTTTTCGCTTGGCGTGTTTTTAAAACCCTTGTGGTCACTACCAAGTTAGGGGACTGAGACACTTCACGACAGAAACAGGAGAATATCCTGTGGACGTTTTTACAAACCTACACATCTACATAACTCCTATTACAAATACTTCACTATCTTACTATACATTCATATAATATATTTATACATATATCATCTGGGAATCATACCAAAATACGTAGGCTCTCATAATATTTTTAATTGTCATCGGTTGCTAGGTAAAAACCCAAAATTTATATCGTCTTATTATTTGTCATCGGTTGCTAGGTAACAAACCAGGCCATAGAGTATTATGGGCATGGATTACTAGTCCTTTTGTGCTGTGGCAAAACTAGGTACTAAAGTTTACTTTCATATGTACTAACCTTTATGCTTTAGTTCCAAATTTTACCACCAAAAATAAGTTTTCCTTAGTGTACGTGAGTCGAGTGCGAGTCCTGAACACTCTCTTCGAGTCCCTTCTGAGTGTACGTTTTTTTTTTGAGTCCTTTACATTATACTCATAACTCATCCCTTTCTTTTATCCTTCCTCTATAATAGAGTTCTTTTCGATTAATTAAAACTCTATTTATTTTTTTAATTCATTCATCGGTTCTTAAACCACCATTTTTTTTAAAATCTTTCTTTATATCTTTTCTTTTTCTACAAGTTAGTTTGTCTAACTTGTTTCTTTCTATCGACTCCTAAAAGTTGATTGGAGCGGATAACAACTCCATAAAAATAAGCCCATGTTAACTAATGACTCTAAAAGTCAACCTATCGACTCCTAAAAGTTGATATGACTCAAGTCAACCTATCGACTCCTAAAAGTTGATATGACTCTAAAAGTCAACCTATCGACTCCTAAAAGTTGATTGGAGCGGATAACAACTCCATAAAAATAAGCCCATGTTAACTAATGACTCTAAAAGTCTAAATATCAACTAAAAGTTGATTAGGAGCGGATGACAACTCCGTTAAAAATAAGCCTTTGTTAAAATCTTTCTATTTCATCTCATTAGTGGTTTTAGACGCGAGCGGATTACAACTCCTAAAATAAGCCTTAAAGTTATTGATTTATCAGGTTGAGTAGTGATCATTGAATGTGAATCCTACCTGACCAAACTTCGTAAGATATCGGTGTGTTTGAATGAGTTTTGTAAGTTTTGTGAATGCTGTAACACTTTAACTTAGCAAAATTTTTGTTCTAGGCCAAAAATTTTCTCGGGGTCGTTGGGGAAATATAGTGTTCATTCTATACTTACACTATAATTCATGATTCTTTATCATCCTCTTTATTTGTTTCTATGTTTACACTTCATGCTTTACTTATTTTATTTTATTTATGTCTACACTCAGCAAATCGATCTAAATACGATTTATTAACTTGGGAATAGCTGAAATAAATATTAACTCAAATTTTCATGTTGTGACAAGCCAAATTGTCAACTGTCAGTTACTGTTCTGCTTAGTCTATGAATGGCTACTCTTTGGTTTATATAATTTTAAATTATTTTTATCAATATGTCTAGCTATTTGATTTTATTAATTATTACGATTGTTTACTAAATAACTTAACTTAAAATTATATTTATAAAATTCTTTACGCACTCATGTGGCCAGCTACACGCACTCATGTGGCCAGCTACACACACTCGTGGATATGTCCTGGCCGACTACACTTGTCAGATGAGATGATGGCTAAATTAATATTTTGAAAATGTTTGGAAAGGGAAGGCGGCTTTGGTATAAAAAGGGGCGTCTGAACCGCTGATGGACACACTCAAGAGGACCACTCTCTAGAGGCCCACACTCTAGAGGCCGTACACTCTGGAGGACACACTCTGGAAGACTGTAGACTCTCGGAAACTACTCTGAAGCGCCCACACTCTGGGAAACTACTCTGAAGCGCCCGCACTCTGGGAAACTACTCTCAAGCGCCCACACTCTGGGAAACTACCCTGAAGCACCCGCACTCTGAGGAAACTACTCTGAAGCCCGTCTACTCTGAAGCCCGTCTACTTTGAAGCCCGTCTACTCTGAAGCCCGTCTACTCTGAAGCCCGTCTACTCTGAAGCCCGTCTACTCAGAAGCCAATCTACTCTGAAGCCCTCTTGAAGCGTTCTACTCTGACAGTTTACTCTTTTTCATTTAATAAATTGTATCAGATCTGCCTTATCCATTTCTTTCACTAAGCAGATACGTAACAGGTTTACGAAAATGAATCAGCTTTAAACTATGTTAATTTAAGTGACGTATTTACATTGTACTTTATGACGTTATTCACAATACAAAGTGGTATGCATTAAACCAGGTAAACCATAGAGTTCTGTTAATTAAAACACAAAACACGTGAATACTTCCATAGAAAACATTTAATTGGAGAAACAGCAAAATAAACTCTTTCTAGATCAGATAAGAATTAAAGGGTATAGCAGGTTAAGTACTGAGAATGTGCCCCCAGAGCCAAATGTAATGAATATGATATTGTTAAGTACGCTGCTCATTTGCATTACTATTTATGCAGTTTTTTGACTGCCTAGCTATTCTGCCGTCCACTAACTAAAAGGCAGCTAAGTGAAAAAAGTAGTTTTCGAGAAAACGCAAAAATAAGTGGGAATTGATGTCTCTTGAAAAGTATGCTACCTAGGAACAAGGTTGCAAGTTATATACGTAGGCACAGTCTATTTGCACAATATGTGATTTAGTTCATTCGTTTATATTAATCACATTTTATTTAAATTCATTTTCTAACTTTTAGCTAAGCAATTTTTTTCATTTTTACATAATATACTGCATTATAAGGCCGCTAACCAAACCTTAACTGCTTTATAGAAAAGCAATTTCTTGTAGCCGCCACGTCTTGTACTTATAGTAAAAGTTATCAAAATAGACTTAGTTATAAAGCAGTTAAAGGATTTTAACAGACTTATAGCCTAGTAAATAATACTTGGAAGACTAACTTCGCTTACTTAGAAAGCAGTTATGGGATTTTAAACGCTTTTAAGCTCGGTATTGTAAAACATATTTTTATACTGGTTCTCCTATTGCTCAACTAGAAGGCAGTTAAAGACATCTCGCTAGCAATTAACTGCCTTTTAAATAAGCACTTGCGGGTAAAATGTTGAAAAGTTAAAAACTATTTTAAGAAAAGAGAGAACTTTATTTATTAATAAAAAATAATAGACAATCAGTACGTTTAATTAAATAGTGTAGGAACTTAACAAATAGCTTATTAATTAATTAAACAATATAAAATAAATAAAAACAAGTTTAATCAACCTTTTACAAATCTTATTCAGTAATGAGATCACAATTACATCTTTAATAATAATCAGTATTCGCGAAACCATAGGAAAAATTATATTATAAATAATTATTTTATAAAAATACCCAAAACATGTAAGAATCGTTTTTGAAAGCTTTATGACACCTGAAACTTGGTTTCAAATTCTTATGCATTTATGAAATAAACATATCACAATCAGAGATCAATAATTGCAACGTTGAAATAATATAATTGTGCGTAA
The DNA here is from genome assembly GCA_932294355.1 of Aporophyla lueneburgensis. Taxonomy (NCBI): domain Eukaryota; kingdom Metazoa; phylum Arthropoda; class Insecta; order Lepidoptera; family Noctuidae; genus Aporophyla; species Aporophyla lueneburgensis. The sequence continues at coordinate 28,525,749 of OW028737.1, read as the reverse complement.
CACATAACGTCGTAATCAATTAAATATTAGACTTTATATAAAAAATATAAATTCGGCCATTTTTTATGCGTAAATATGAATTAAAAACTTTAACAAAATGAGTAAATCAGATTAGGTAAATAAGCAATTATACCTAGTAACACTCGTGTAGTATTATCAAAATTAAGTAATAAAGTAAACAAATATATTTAATAAAATATAAAAAACAACATTATTCTAAAAGCACTTTTTCAGTCTTTATGTCTACTACATATCCTAGTTTATAAAGTTACGTTCCTTTTGTTTTTCTTCTGGTTCAATTCAGATATATTATTTCCTTCAATGATCGGTAAAGTTTGCCAAAATAACATCTTATGTTTAGGTATAATTGGCGATAACTTTGTTAAAAGATTAATCTTTCTCTCCTCATATATTCCTTTCGGTTGCGTACGGAATGTTAAAATAAAATGCGGGTTCTTCAAGTATTTATCGTTTAAAAATTTAAGAGACACATATTCCTCATCAAAAGCTTCCTTATAATAGAGATCAAAACTTCCTCGTTTAAAACACACTTGAGTCATATTTTTAAGATACGCTCTGGGACTTGAATTATGTATGCGTCGATCCTACGATACGTTACCTACGTAGTTTACAAAATCTTGAGGCTGCATGGATTTAACCAGCACTTAGTTACTGAGACCACTGCATTTTCAAAGTCTGTGAAGTCATAAATTTAGGCTCGTTACGGCGCCCTGTTTGCTCGAATGAAACTAGATTCGGTAGTAGGTAGTAAGACGTATATTTCTTGCACCACACAGTATTGATATGATAGCGGAGGTAATATACAGAACAGTCACGTTGATAAAATACAGGAGATGGAACTTATAGTTGGTTACACTGCTTAACGTAATTATTATGTTACAATGCATATGGCTTTTTCCGCTTCATCGATAATTCGACTTGATGGTGAAATTGATCACAGCTCATAAATGTGTGACCCGGTTCGAAATAAAATAGAGTGATAGTTTTTGTGTCTATTAAGTCACTATTGATGAGGTCGATTAGCATAAAAAACAATAACCAGTTTTTATTTTGAGATGTACAATTATCAAGCCACAAATTGATTGATTGGATGTCTCGAAATTTAAGTAAAAAGCTGTAATAAGCACTCATGATATCATCCTGTTACGGCCTGCTATACCATCATGCCATATGGCGGATAAAGGTTTCACATCCCTTGTGGTTTTTCCTACTAGTGCGAATGTCTGGTTATATACTGTAAGTCTAGGACAAAAAATTACGGATTTAAACGTATCTAGTCGTGGTAACATAATTACTTTTTCTAAGTCGCTACTAAAATATATCTGTTGAGTATTCTGTTCCAAAGTTTTGTGTAAATCATATAATTCTCTTGCCTTTTTATACTAGTCATGGTGTTTTGCCCATGTCGAACATGCATTACAATCAGCCTGAGCTGGTCAAACGCAAACGCAAATCACGAGCATTTAACTGCTTTTTAGTCTAGTATTGTTGTTTAGCTGCTCTCTAGCGATTGATATTTAGCTAATACTAATTTCAATACATAACTTAAAACCCGCTATTGGCGTATAACTGCTTTCTAGTGTAGTTTTTCTTGATAACTGCTTTATAGTTAAGGCACGATGTTCAGATAGTTATTTGTGACACAATACATGAAGAAGGTAAAGACGCTTAGCTGCTATTTAGCCAAGCATGACTAGATAACGTACTTTTAGTTAAGTAAATTTAGAAAAAAATCATATATCAATTTGCCGTTAAAGTATGTTAACGTCTTTCTAGAGAAGTATTGTGGCTTAGCCACTTTTAAATTAAGGGAGTAACGAAAGGAGATGGCATTTTTTGGCATTACTAATTTTGAAAAGGTACAGAATTCAAAGTTATTTAAAAAAAAGCGCATATTTTTTATGTATTTATAGCCAGATTAACTTTATTATTGACAATGGGGATATAATCTCGATAAATAAAAGTAACTTGATTTGATTAACACAGAGCGGAATAGTCTTCGTTTCTAAGTCCATGGATACAAGACTTTTTGGCCTTGTCATACTGTTGTTGTTATTGAAAAATATACAAAATCAAATAAATTATTATTACATTAGTTTACATAATGTTTTGATTGTTAGTGCATAATTTATAAAATAAAATCACAAAAAAATCAAAATATGTATAGAGTTTCCGAGGACTTGATGTAAGCTAGCTAAGAAATCGAACGTATTTTTTGTTCAACATAATTGTTCCGATTTTATTTTTGTTGGCAACACTAACCCGTGGAATGAGCGTTCTTAATAATATTATATGCTTAGATTCCGACAAAGAGTAAAATAATATACAGGGAAAAGAGAGCCCTCTTGCGTGATAAAATTGCAAATCTATTTGACAATACGCCATCTGTAACTTGGCCCCAAACTAATCACATACCTACATAGCTATAGTTAGTAGTGGGTCGTTGTCGGACGAAACGCAACCGTTTTTCCGACGACGAAAACGGTTGCAGAAAACGGTCGTCGTCGCAACTGGTTTGAAGAGCCGTCTTCAAACCAGTTGTTGCGACGACGACCGTTTTGTAAAAAACGAAACTTATCGAATATGGAATAGAATTGCGTTTGCGTCGCGTGAAATAGTTGCAGTTTCTTCGAGAAGTAGTAATAAAATATAGACTCTATACCATTGATAAAAAGTTCACTTTTTACTGTAAGAACTGTTTTGTAAACGAACGCGGATCACTAAGGACGACGTCGCGACGAGTGTGATAGTTGAATCAATGCGTTCTCGACCGTATTTTCTTAGCTGTAAAACACATAATCGCATCTAGTCATTCGAAGACTGGTTTGTGCAACGAAGACTGTTTGGATCCAAGACGTAAAAACAGTTTCATCGTCGTAGTCGTCGCAGAACATAAAACGGTCTTTGGAACGGATTAAGGACGACGACGCGACGAGTGTGATAGTTGAATCAATGGGTTCTCGACCGTATTTTCTTAGCTGTAAAATACATAATCGCATCTAGTCATTCGAAGACTGGTTTGTGCAACGAAGACTGTTTGGATCCAAGACGTAAAAACAGTTTCATCGTCGTAGTCGTCGCAGAACACAAAACAGTCTTTGGAACGGATTAAGGACGACGACGCGACGAGTGTGATAGTTGAATCAATGGGTTCTCGACCGTATTTTCTTAGCTGTAAAATACATAATCGCATCTAGTTATTCGAAGACTGGTTTGTGCAACGAAGACTGTTTAGACCCAGGACGTAAAACGGTCTCATCGTTGCAAAACATAAAACGGTCTTCGGAAACGGTTCGTTGTCGCAACGCCCACCACTAGCTATAGTTATATGTATGCTAACATGTTCTAATAGAACGTTTCGTCCTATCTCTGCAACATGTTCTAGTAGAACACGTTCCAAAAATAGGACGAAACAAAATAGTCCCAATGGAATTGTGGTAATTACAACAAAATACAACAATACGGATCGGGAACTACAAAATGCGCGTACGCAGAATGCAGCAAACCGCCATATTGTGATTGTTTATTTTCAGTTCAAGAACTGTCACTTTATACATCATAGTTAAAATCTGGCACCAGGTCATTTTAAATAAAGTTGACATTTGCTCTTAACCAAGTTGTATTTCATTTATGTGTCTATTTCAATTAGTAAGATGATTTTGATATTTTACTCATACTTATTTCCAATTAATATTACATCAATAATCTTATTTAAAAAAAAAAACATTTCGATCATGTAATAGCGCCACCTGTTGATAATGAAATGTAATTTAATAGTATTGGGGCCAACATCTAGATGGCAACTCTTTCTTTACTTCGCTGTCAAAATGTACGTAGTGTCCCCCCCTGGATTCCGATAAGTGAGTCTAAAGTGTCCAGAGGGGTAATTGTGTAACTTGCTATCAGTAGGAATTGGTTTCATATTGATAGTTAAACAACATTCATTGAGTTATTTACGTTGCTGAGCCAACAATTTATTCGAACAAATAACGTAATGGTTAAGAAATAATCTTCAATCCGATTCAGATTCTGGTAGATATACGTTTCGCAATTAGGATGCTGAGTTTCTTTGACTACTGGGTTTAATTAAAACGGACAGAGTACACTTAAACTGTCATTAGGTACATAATCAGCGAGTAAATCACTGAACCAAACAAACTTCAACAAGTAGTTATAATTTTTCAAGTCATTACAAATCATAATTAGCAATATATTATGCATAAAATAAACATCTATGCGTTAAAATAGTAAAAGAGGTAAAGGAACCTATTAAAGTACAAACATTAATGCACTTAACCTCACTTTTAAAAAAAAAATAAGATTTCTCTTTAACCCCATTGTTATTATTTTAGATTTTTTTTTTAAATAAAAGCTCATACTAATTCCTATCAAACCATGCCACTTTTATATCTGTAGAAACTAAAAAAGTTTAATGCCAGCGTTCTATGAAGTTCTGCCATTCTCCTTTATGTGGTAACTGCTCAGCAATGTTCTGTATCTCTAAAACTATAAATCATAGAAAAATGATTCTTACACCAAAAGATAGAGCATCGAAAGTTGTATAAGACTACATTACAAAGTGAAAAACGACCAACTGTGGCTTAACGGCCTTTTAGTTAGTGGACGGCAGTATTACTGTCATTACACACTTAAAACATACTGTGCCTATATACTTCGCGACACACTTCTTAAACACCAGTTGATATACCCTTCTCGCTCTTCCGCATTGGCGGGAGAATACACAAGGGCGAGAAGGGTATATCAATTGGTGTTCAAGATGTTTGCCGGGACCTATACTGTGTTACGTAAACGTAAAAAAACGTAAATATAGGTACGATTGATTTTTTGTTCACGTATAACTGTCTACAAAACATGTGAAATCTGTATACGGATATTTTGTATTATACACACGTTTAACGTGTCTTGATAAAAATACACTTGGATCTGCATACTTTGAATTCGACTTACGTACTTAACTGCACGCCAAACTCTTACGGGGTTAGCAGAGAGGATGAAGAATAACTTTTACTTTTTATATTTGTTCAGTCCCGTTTAAATTGGTTACTCTATGCGCCTTCGGAACGCGCCCGAACGGAGTGACATCTGACTTGTCAAGTTTGACACTTGACACTTCTACTTCTCTTTGATTTTGTTCTTGAAAAGGGATGCCGGTCCAAATTGCGCGTGCGACCCTGTTGTAAAGTAATCCCTTAGAACCGGTCGTTTTGGTGGACAATAAGTCATGACCCAATTGTTTTGTGTTAATAACCCCAGTTTGGTGAAATAATACGGGTTGAGTTTGGATATATCTTTTTTGAAACTTTGAGGTTAATGTGTTAGTGTTTGGAACCGCATGTCTGGATGGCAGACCTCTTGGAGCGGATTGTAACCTGGAGATACTCATAACGTCACAACACAATACAATACAGTGTGTATTGTATTACATACATAAATCCAGGTAACCCCAGAAGCAGTGTTCTTCAACCAGGTGAGTCCTTTGTTTGTCGTATTGTAATTGTACTTATTGAATTATATTATTGTATTGATAAGCTCCGCGCACGGCGGACAGTTCGCTCGCCACTTCTTGCTCCAGGGCCCCAGCATCACGCTTCCACCTACTCAATTAAAATCCGATGGTGAGGCTTGGCCTGGCAGCGAACATTCTGGTAGCAGAGCGTGGCTATAAGACATATAACCAACAAATTGGTAATTTACAGTAGGCTAATTACTTGGCAGTCTCTATAAGGGAAGTAGTAATTCGCTGTAAATGTTTGTTAACGGTAATTAATTGTTTATTTGAAATAATTTGTTTGAATTTATTGAGTCGAGTAACTCATGTTGTGGGGGTCAGCCGGTTGCATATGCTAATAGTGTTAATTGAATTGGGCTATGTTACAACCCCTTTGTATCTGACCTCTGTTGTATTGAATGTCAGGAAGACATTCAAATATTGAGTTTTGTACCATTGACATGGTTGTTTGTGAAAATTAATATTTGAAATTGGCATTTTTGAGTATTACCATTGTTTTAAATTGGAATAAAGGTTTATTATTGTTGTACCATTGATATAGTAGTTTGTGAAATTAACAATTTGAATTGAATTTGAAGTAGAATTTTTTGAACGCTGACATTGGTTTTGAATTAAAATAAAAGTTTGTTGTTGAATTGAATTGAAACCAACATTTTGTTATTTCTTGAGTTGCTGACTAACAGTTTGGTAGTTTGATTGTTTGCTTGTAGTTATTTTGTAATTGATTGATTGAACCTTGTTATTTGATTATCTTGTTTGGTTTATTTGAATTGTATTGTTTGTGCAATGGCACACAAAGCGGTGAGAGAGGCAATCAGTGGATTGACCACACAGCTACGGTGGTTCACTTCAGCTGCAGCGACTGCTGAGCGCCAGGATCTCGAAGGGATCACTCTTGCTCGGTTCGAACAGTTGAACGTGAGACTCGGCAACGTTGATGCTCTGCTCACCCGCTACAACGAGTATATTTGTGATGTGGCTCTGGAAGTGCTGGACCAGGCAGCACGTGACAAGGTCCTTGCTGACTACGACCAGATCTTGGACCTGGGGGATGTTATTGGTCAACGTGCTCGGGAAATATTGCAGAGCCAGACACCAGTCCAGGTCAAGCCGGAGACCTCGGTTGTTTCAGGTCCCGGACTATTGAGTAGACTGCCTACTTTGGAACTGCCACACTTTGACGGTCGCTTGGACCACTGGTTAGGTTTCCAAAACCTGTTTGAAAGTTTGGTTGATGCACGCTCGGACCTCAGACCCGCCCAAAAGTTGGCCTATTTGTTGTCTGTCCTGGAAGGTGAGGCCCGAGCCTTGGTACAGCATCTGTCGTTGACTGACTCAGCCTACCCTACCGCTTTGGAACTACTCACCCGGCGGTACCAAAATAAACGTTGTTTGGCTGATTGAATTGATTTTGGGGTTACCGGTCATTACTAGTTTGTCAGCATTGCGTACTGACCTGTTGAACCCGTTGGTGGCAGCGACCAACGCTTTAAAGCGATTGGACTTGCCGGTGGACCATTGGTCTTACCTTTTGGTGCATGTTGTGCTGCAACGGCTTCCTGCCGATTTGAGGGCTCGTTTCGAGCAAAAGTATGGTGGGGATAGTGTCACACATCTCCCCCCATTTGGTGACCTCGTCTAATTTTTGGAGGATGAGTGTCGGTTTGTGGACAACTCTGGCGTTGCCACTGAGTCATGCCAGCCGTCTTCCCGGCCACGAGACCAGGGACGGACTAGGGCTCGCGGGCCTGTTGATGGTCGCCCCGCCGCTCATTTTGCTGGCACCCAGAGTCGTCCTGGTTGTGAGTTTTGTAGGGACACGGGGCATGGCATGGCAATTTGCGCGGCCTTTTTGAAATTGCACGTGAGTGCCCGCCGCCGAATTGCCAATGCACGCCGCCTGTGCTTCTCTTGTTTGGGGGCTCACTTCCATCGGGACTGCCCCAACCTCCGCCCTTGTAGAATTTGTAGGGGGTCCCATTTGGACATTTTGTGCGCTAACGCGAACCACGCTGGCAAACCAGCGTCTGATGAAGGTTCGCGCACGGGGGGGTATCATGGAGTTGGTCACCGAGCTTCTGGCTCGCCGGTTCAGAACCGGGGAGAGGCCCGCAATTTTGAGCGCCGCACTCCACCCCCCGCGCAAGTTGATCGGGAGCCGCGCGACCGCCATTTGGTCTCCCCGCGTAAAGGTGATTACGCAGTTGTTGCTAGGCAGCGCTGGCCAGACCAGCACCGCCTTCCCTCCCCTCCATTGGCGGAACGTCCCCGGTTGGAGTCACGCCCCCCGCCATTCAGGCATCCGGTGGGATATGCCCTTCCGGCCATGGCGCGTGGCTCAGGACACCGCGCGGATGAGGAATTTGACCTCTATCCTCGTCGGGAAAGACTTGGGCCTGGGTGCGGCGATCGGTCGCCGCCCAGGCATTGTTAGGACATTGGCACCTGCCCCGCTCAGGTACCCCTCAGATCGACACGGTTTTGTTGCCAACGGCATGGGAGGATACGCCCGGGTGTTTCCATTGTGAGGATCGTCTGGAGGACACGGTGGAGCATACGGTGGAGGTGTGCCCTGCCTGGCCGGAGCACCGCCGTGTCCTCGTGGAGGCGATCGGCGGCGGCGACCTCTCGCGTGCGGCCCTGGTGCGAGCCATGGTACGGAGCGAGAGGGAATGGGAAGCCATCACCTCCTTCTGCGAAGCAGTAATGCTCGCGAAGGAGGAGGCGGGGCGTGTGAGGGAGTGGCAGTCACTACGCCCTCACGTCCCTAGCCGCCGCAGGAGGAGACGCCCCGGGCGTCAGGAGTCCATAGCGGACTCCCGGCCACCGTAGGCGCGAGCTTGCGGGTGGCGAGCAATGGGTAGCTCGCCACCCGGTAAGGACCAAGCTCGGGTCGACGGCGCGCAGTGTTCCACGCGCGCCTCAAAGAGATGTCAGCAGCAGTGAAGGGGTCTACTAGGACCGATGCCTGCCGGGGTCGCGTGATTGTTCGAAAGAGATACCGTGACCCTGGCACATGGGCAACTGATGGAACACGGGTGGGTTTTAGTCAGTAAAAGTTTGACACGCCCTCCCGCTCCGCCCAGAGCTGGAGAAGTCATTTGATGATTTCCCATACTGAAAAAAAAAAAAAAAAAAAAGGGCCCCAGCATCACGCTTCCACCTACTCAATTAAAATCCGATGGTGAGGCTTGGCCTGGCAGCGAACAATATTATTAAACATATCATTTAAAAAATTATGTGTAGGTCACAAATAGGGACCTGAACAACATTTTTTTTTGAATATGTTGCAGATATCCGATTTCGATGAAACTTGTAACAGTAAAATCAACATACTAAGTGCTATTTTTCAGTTTTTTTTTAAAGTGGTGACTCTCTTAGAACTTGAAGTACTCGTCAGCAATACTGCCATCCGGAAACGTGCCCAGAAGACGGGCAGCATTGCCACGTTGACTGGCAATGCTAATTCTTTGGCCTAAGAAGGAGACAGCCTTCTGGCCACGCGAAGTGTCGACCAGTCGACAAAAATCTAGAAACTTTTTAAAATCAATGAAACAAATAAAACAGTAATTTCTTGAAAGCTTGCAAATGATGAAGATTTACATAAACACAGGGAAATTCACAGTTCTCGAGGGAAATTATCAGAAAGCCGCACCTTTGAACTGTGACTGTGGATGTGCTAAAAGACGGTTCAAGTAATTCGCAGTAGGTATCCATTACTTCCAGTACTTTGTGGGAGTTTGAAGTTATAGAGCTATTGGGGCTACTGAGCCTAAGTGAAAGATGTAGGTAGAATACTTTGTAGCCTTTGAATTTTTGTTTTCAAAATCTTTAAGTATGAACAAATTGAAAAAATGCAGTGTAGAATACTTAATCTTTGTTAACATAACTAGTTAAAAAAATAACCTCAAAGTGAAAAATAGCTGTAAATTAGTGCCTATTTGCGTTAGATGCAATTATGCATTTGCGCTGAGTGTTCGATTAAAAACTTTTCCAAAAAAAAAACCGACTGCCTTAAAAACACAAATAACTGAAAAATAACTTTAATTTCGGAAGTCGGTGTCTTAGGATTTGTATTTTTGGTTTTTGCCACCGACTTCCGAAATTAAAGTTATTTTTCACTTTGTAGTGTTTTTAAGGAAATCGGTTTTTTTTTTTTGAAAAAGTAATTCACAATTTGTGACGTTTTTTCCAATTTTCTGGTATGTTGAACAAAATATTTAATTTATACGGTTTACCCAAATGCCCTTTCTTTGGTATTGTTCATCGAATCGTTGAGATCCTTAAGTTCTGAGTTGAGCTGCATGATTACTAATAGATGCGTACACAGCCGGGCAGGTTCTTTCCTCAAAAGACCATTTCAGACACATGGTCTTCACATGATGTGACTAAGATTATGCCTGAACTTTAGAAGCGACTGTAACCTCTGAATTTATTTTGGCCTTTCTTCTCAGAGTCATCAGATAGGAAACGCAGACTTCAGTTTTTAAAATATGACTGACGTGTAAAAGTATTTATACAACCTACTTTACTTATAGAGATAAAATCTATAGAGACTAAGGTTCTAAGACTAACCTTTCAATGTTTCTAACACAAAGGTGTGCGTCATAGGTACAGTGAATCATATTGGATATCACTTTAGTTCGACGCGACACCGCGAGAGTAAATATTTGTACAGCTGTTTTTATGTTACTAAATAAACCATGAAGCTCCCACTATGTTTTGCGAAGACTTTCACTACTAACTTGAAGAAATGTTTAAAATACTAGCTTTTGTCAGCGGCTTTGCCAGCTTACAGGTCAGAAATTATCTCACAGGAACGTACTACCGGCACGAAAATTATCTTATGTGCTAATCCAGGTTATAAACTATTTGTGTGACAAAAATCCAAATTCGTTCTGCCTTTCTTACCGATTTAGTTACAAAAACTTTCTAATTTTTAAATTAGGAAGAAGGCGTTTTTACTGATGCAAAGTTTTAACAACGCCTAGTTTGGCAGTGTCTAATGTAAGTGGATTCCTCAACCTAGGGCTTGTCTAGACTGCGGTAACCGCCGCTTTGCATCCGCAATTTACCATCGAATGACGTCAAGAGGGTTTTTTGACACCGTAAACTCAAACTCCGGTGGCATCATTATGATAACTTGTTACTGCGGCCGTTATATGCCGGTCACCGCTGTCGTAGGAAACTGATGCTTAAAGTAAGCAGATTTCTTAGCAATCACACCTGTTTTACCATATCTAAATAAGCTACGCCTTTTTTTATGGGTGGGAAATCATCAGATGACGTCTCCCGCTCTTGGGCGGAGCGGGAGGGCGTGTCAGACTTTTACTGACTAAAACCCACCCGTGTTCCTTCAGTTGCCCATGTGCCAGGGTCACGGTGTCTCTTTCGAACAATCTCGCGACCCTGGCAGTTATCGGTCCTAGAAGACCCCTTCAGTACTGCTGACATCTCTTTGAGGCGCGCGTGGAACACTACGCGCCGTCGACCTGAGCTTGGTCCTTACCGCCGAGCTATGGATAGCTCGCCGCCCGCAAGCTCGCGCCTACGGTGGCCAGGAGTCTGCGATCGACTCCCGACGCCCAGAGCGTCTCCTCCTGTGGAGCTAGAGGCGTGAGCGCGCATAGCTTGCCTCTCCCTCACGCGCTCCACCTCCTCCTTCGCGAGCATTACTGCTTCGCAGAAGGAGGTGACAGCTTCCTATGCCCTCTCACTCCGTACCATGGCCTGCACCAGAGTCGGACGCGAGAGGTCGTCGCTGCCAATCGCCTTCACGAGGACACGGCAGTGTTCCGTATGCTCCACCGCGTCCTCCAGAAATAGGCAACGCCTAAGTCTAGATTTTTATTGTTGTGTGTGCATGCCAAGTTCGTCAATTTTGTTAGAAGTCTGTTGCTAGGCAACCCAAAAGAGTTGTTTATGTAGTACGCAACTTTAAATACTAGTGATCGCCCATTGGTCGAAATTCGACCGTACTTCATTTGAATAGAAATACATTATTAAATGAAAAAAATATATATAATAATAAATATAAAATGGTTTGATAGCCAAGAGCCTCGACCAACACCTGAAGAGGCTCTTGTTGCGCAGTTGGATCAAGGGCTTGATTCAGAAAGCGGTACTTCGTGTTTATTTTATGTTGGTAATTAGATCTATTAAGTCAAGGTTATATGTCAATATTCTGTAGGTCAATATTTTAAATCTAGATGGCGCCAGCATTTTCTAGTTGACTGGTTGCTGAAAAGAAATGCCGAAACAAACTCACAGGTCATGGTCTGTTTCTATTTAAATGTCGCCTATTGTCAGTGAAAACTATCATAGCTCTCCATTAAATAAGAGAAATCAACGAGCAAATGCATTTTACAGAAGAATTTAAATTAACTTTACTATTTACAGTCATTCTCATAACTGTCATTAGTTGCTAGAATCAAAATTGTAAAGAAAATGCTATTGAAAAACCATGTTTTTTAGAGGGTACTTCACCCCTTTCACTTTATTTCATCTTAAAGTAAACATTTTTTGAGAACTCAAAGGTTTCATTTCAGTGCGAAGAAATTACTTTTCCATGGAATTCCTAATTTGGAGAAGTTTGAAGAATGCACTTCACTTCTATTCTTCATATTAATTTCTTTGAAAAGACCGACAAAGTAGGTATTTTAATGAAAAAGTTTTTTTTTTTAATTATCTTAATGTTCATTGTGACGATTCTAAGAAAAATCAATAGTCTAGCAATTTGCATTTAACAATTTTCATACCACCTGTTGGGCACATTTTGAGTCAACAGCGATGCGAAGGACTCATTCGAGACTAGTTCTGTGCTACTTGGGCCTACAGTTTATCCGGGATGCGGTAGTATACATATGTATGTCTTCGAATGACTACTATCTCCCTAACACAAATACAAACCTACTCAAGCATTAACATTGGAACATTTGCCTCACCTCCAACCCTTCATCAAATAGGTGTAATTAAAAAACTTTTTACACAAAAAAACAACCGACTTCCTTAAAAAAAACACTACAAAGTTAAAAATAACTTTAATTTCGAAAGTCGGTGTCTTAGGCTCTGTATTTAAGGTTTTTGCCACCGACTTCCGAAATTAAAGTTATTTTTGACTTTGTAGTGTTTTTTTTAAGGAAGTCGGTTGTTTTTTTGTGTAAAAAGTTTTTATTTTTTAACTTTTTAGTTGTGGTAGATACTCCGCACTAATCTAATCGCGTTATTCGTTCATTTGTCGCGCAAATACATAATGCAAATTTAAGACTTATATGGTTTTCACATGGACCCCATTGTCCAAATGGAACCAAATTAAAATGGGACCATTCGGGAAGCACCAGCTTTCAAATAAAAAAAACATCATCAAAATCGGTTCACCCAGTCAAAAGTTATGCGGTAACAAACATAAAAAAAAAAAAAAAAAAAAAAAAATACAGTCGAATTGATAACCTCCTCCTTTTTTTGAAGTCGGTTAAAAAGAAATCGCCACGAGCGAGTCAGTAAAGCACACCTAGTGAATACGGACAGGATTGAATCAGGCCTACCCGGTACCTTGGTCCTATTTACATTACTAATAAGACACGGAGTAAGAAGGAATGGAGGGCTCATGATTTTGCAGTCACTATTGGCGTCTGTATAAAATTTGTTTGTGACATCACACACACACATATTACACGTACATGCGTGGCAAAAACAACGCAGTAGGTTGGTTTTCTGAATGCTTAATTTATTCCGCGTAGACCGATATTTGATGAAATTAAAGACCGTCTCGAAAACTTACTTAAAAGAATCTAAAAGATTGACGTTTAACGCTTTGGTGTTACCGGGTCATCGGCTTCACAAGAAAGCTAAATTTAGAATTGCCTCAAAATATCCCTGTGTGTTATTTTGGGAGAATAGCAAATGCCGAAGAGAATTAACACAATTTCATACTCTTTCTTTAGAAACTTTTTAATACAGATCCATTGATTATTTGTCCAATGTCCAGGTGTGACTGGGATCTATACGGGACTTAGACAAACTGACAAAATATAAGTGTAATATAGGTACAACTCTGCCTTACTTTTTGGGAATTACAGGCATGATGTCATATGTGTGTTTGTCTATAACTTTTTGTAGACACTTTTGAAGAAACTTGGAGTAGGAAGTTTGAACTCTCCATTTTTATTACTTACTCCATGTAGAATTCTACAAAGAGTATCCCAGTCGGCCGGGATACAGAATGAAGGATAGCTCAAATCAATTATTCACCACCACAACTCGAGTAAAGGGAATATTTTGAGTACCTTCCTCCTTTCCTTTTAGAAACGTAATCAATCTCTATTTGCGGTTTTTATGTAGATCTGCTGAGGTTTACTTGATTATAAGGAATATCTATCAATCTTTTTTCTATTTTCGTGAAAAGGCTGGATGAGCAAAATTGCAGCGAAGCCGACTGGGCAGATTGATGGGCATTGCATAATATATTCACTCGTGAAGACTCTTTCCGGTAGGAAAATATTTTTATTTATTTATTTACCTCTCACAACTATCTTTACAGATCTTAAACCTAATTCGATATTGTGGTTATCAACTATTATAACTAATATTATTTAAGTAGATACCTACTTATATTTTTAACTATTTAACATAATGTATTTAATACAAAATACTAGTACTAAATATTAGTAGCGGAACTACGAATGATAAAAAAACTATAATAGTTCGTAGTTCTGATGAATGTAAAGTCACTACTACACTACACACACACTACACACACTTCACACTCACACACACTACACATACACACACGGCACGTAAGGCACTAGTTACTTCTCCTATGTGTTTTTTAAATCATATTATGAAGTACGAATTCTAGTGGTTTAAAGTTATTTATATATAATTTGAAGTTAGTCCTAAAAATTCTGTTCTATGAAATGCCCTCACAAACTCTTCTAAAAAGAAAAAGAAGTTATTGCGAAAATATCTCAGTCCATTATTTTCATGTAACAAATATTATCAAAATAAAATAATATTTGTTCAAAATCCAGCCAAGCTGACGCATGAAAATTCGCAAAAAATACAGCCAACGTTCATAAAATTCTTTCACAAAAAATTGTACCTACCATTACGAAAATATATAAATAAATCACGTAAATCGCTCCGTTGTATAACAATCCATTGTGAAAGAATTAATGTTACTTAACATGATATGAAAGAGGCAACTCTCGTTATTTTAAGAAATTTCACAGCCTCATCTTAGTTTCAATTTGTAAAAATAGTTGGAGTTTTCATACATTTTCACCGTATGTACGGGCATGACGCATGACGCACTGGTTGAAGAGCTTAGTCTTCAGACATTGCGGGATAAGCGGCGAGATTAGCTCTTATAACACCAGATTCTTATCATTCCATAGAAGTCAGAGTATCAGGTTTTACTCCTTGCAATTTCGTAAACTTATTCACATCTCAAATAAAGGTATTCTACGTATACATTTTGTAAGAATTCGTCTAGAAAATATGAGAAAAATGCATGAACAAGACAGCAGTTGTCGTTTTGTCGCATTTTTATGGATACGAACTTTTGTAATACGTCTCCTCATAGACAGCGACTACGTTTGCAAACTGCATACAATTCAAATTCTAGAAAAGTTTTGTATAGACTCTAGCACATCAAGGTACCCAAAACTGTCAACGTTGAACCTAATGCTTTAGTGATAAGATTGAAAATCAATTAAAGAAATTTGACAGATTGCAGTAGCTCGATGTGCGGGCGTCTGTACAATGCAGACTATATGTGGCACTTTGACATTTCAAACGCTTTACACAGCTTATGTTTTGAATACAAGTACCTGCAGTTCTTTATAAAAACGTGTTACGAATAGGAATAAAAAACATGACACTTCTTTGAGGGGTTCAAAGAAGTGACATCTTTCTCATCTAGCAGTGTATCATGCTTTTCAGAACATTTTATACATATATTATGACGACTTAGATCTTCGCTTGAACGTGATTTCTAATGCTGCATATGAGTAGGTACGTGACCTTTCTTTTGTGGGTGGGAAATCATCAGATGACGCCTTCCGCTCTTGGGCGGAGCGGGAGGGCGTGTCAGACTTTTACTGACTAAAACCCACCCGTGTTCCTTCAGTTGCCCATGTGACAGGGTCACGGTGTCTCTTTCGAACAATCTCGCGACCCTGGCAGTTATCGGTCCTAGAAGACCCCTTCAGTACTGCTGACATCTCTTTGAGGCGCGCGTGGAACACTATGCGCCGTCGACCCGAGCTTGGTCCTTACCGGGCGGCGAGCTACCCATAGCTCGCCGCCCGCAAGCTCGCGCCTACGGTGGCCGGGACGCGGCGTCTCCTCCTGCGGCGGCTAGGGACGTGAGGGCGCAGAGACTGCCACTCCCTCACGCGCCCTACCTCCTCTTTCGCGAGCATTATTGCTTCGCAGAAGGAGGTGACGGCTTCCCATGCCCTCTCGCTCCATACCATGGCTCGCACCAGGGTAGGCCGCGAGAGGTCGCCGCCGCTGATCGCCTCCACGAAGGTACGTGGCCTTACGTATTGTTAGGTTCATTTATCTGTATTATTTCAATCGAATAAAACGATATAGAAAATATTGAGAAATATTGTTTATGTGACAACACTAAACGGTAAGGGTCGACATGTGGTTAAAGAAGGCGCCATCTGTCTATCTTGGTTTAGTAGCGAGCTACGAGTCGGACAAGCTAAAGTAACTGTGTCGAGAATTCTAAATAATGATCTTGACAAGAATAAATCTTTACAAGTACAATCATCATCATTTCAGCCGAAAGACGTCCACTGCTGGACATAGGCCTCCCAAGTACAATGATCTAGCTATACTAGATGATTGTAGTTATACAGATTATCGAATACCAATTCCAATCTCTCGGTTTGGTAATTTGAACTGATCACCCAAATCGCCAGATCTGAAGGCGTCAAATTTCTCTCGTTGGGACTTTTTGATGTCTTGTTTTTATAACAAACCTTGCAAGTCTTGAAAGCCAACATTGAAGAGCAACAATTCATAATCCCGTAAAACAAGCACAATATAATTGTGCATCATCTCATGGAGGAGGTGGTCGTTAATACGATTTATTTTTTTGTTATTTGCATCCAAATAGAAGCCAGTTCACATTATGCCATTACCTTTGCATTACAATATGAACCACAAAACTTAAGTTTTACGATATTATTTTACACGGATACATTTAAAAAATCTAACATGATTTCTTTAATTTTATTTAAAGGACTTGTGCGTACGGCTTAGGACATCGAAGGCATGTCTTAAGGTCTCTCTCTACTACGAACTCAGTTGTTAACGGCTAACAAAAGATTAATTGGTAACAACCACGCTTCATCATCATAATCCACAACTAGACTTTACCCAATGCTGGATAAAGGCGTCTTATTGCCAGCCTCATCCAGGTTTTGCCCGCGATGGCAACAATGCGTCCGCCCATTTCGCCGCCAGAAGACCGTCATCTAGTCTTCCAGTTCTTGGACGCTACTCTGTCAAAGCTTCACTCCACGTGTCACCACTGCGCCTTCCCAAGTGTCCTGCCCAACTTATATTTAACAAAAATACCGTCAACCACAAATCCATTAGCATGATAACCACAACGGTTTACTGTAGGTAGTCAAAAATTAAACACACCATTTTCAGCTATAAACGTGTACGATTCGATATGTGCGCTGGGAATGTTTGCCTTTATCGAAAGATATACATAATAAAACCGCTGACAATGTTTACACACCCGTGCTTTTATATACAGGTTTAAAATGTGAAAATATAAAGGCTTTATGCCCATTTATTCTGTAACCAATTTAATTGTTTCGGGACTACCAAAACAATTGGGGTATAATATTGAGCTGGGTGGTCGTTAATTGATTGTATGTTTTTTGTTTCAGGTAATTAAGGGGAATAATCGGGTTGATCAAGTAAGACGATAAAGCATGCCCATATGTATATCTTAAAGGACTACAATTCCATTCAATACATCGCACCTTTAATAATAAACTGAAATAATTATAAAATTACGATTGTTGGAAAATGCATCGTGTTTGCAAAACTTTAAACGCTATTTTCCAACAATTGTAATTTTGTAATTATTTCAGTTTATTATTTAAGGTGCGATCATGATAGCACAACTTTTTAAGGTTTTAAACAGTACTGTTAAGCATAAGCATAATCAGTCTAAAATGTTCCCACTGCTGGGACACTGGCTTCCTCTCCGTGATAGGGAAAGGGCCATAATCCACGCGGGCCTAGTGTAAAATGGTAGAAGTCACATGCCGTCCAATATTTTAGTTCTAGGACATGACGATTACCTCGCGATGTTTTCCATCTCCGTTTTGAGAGCAGTGGTGATCAAAATAAATACTTAAGTAAAGTAAAGTACCTGCGTGAGTTTGAAATCACGACCTGCAACTCGGAAGTCGGGGCCGATACGACTTGACCAACAATGCGCTTGCCTTGTAATTGCACTCACTTTTCACTACAACTCCCAGTAGGTATATTAAAACTTCAGTACGTTGTAACTATCTAACTATCACATAAACCAATCTCTTATTATTTTATGACGTGCAAGTGACAATGAACCGAAGGGTGGAAAAATAATGACGAGGTCCACTATACCTACCTACAGTATGTTGTACAATAAGTAGTCCATACTTTATCACCATACAACATGCGGTACGTACAACATTCTGTACAAACAACAGATTATGCATACAACATACTGTACGTACCGTAGATAAGTTGTGCCTACACCCAATGGTGTTTATTTGTAATAATAAAAAATATTTTATAACATCATCACGCTCTAGATAAATAGAACTGCAGGTTACTTGTGAAAAATGAAAAGTTACGACTGGAGTAACGGTTACTGTGTTGAAAAAGCGCAATGCCCGCAATAAATGTTCACTTAAAAAAAAAAACTTACCTCACATAGGACAATAACTGCATGAAAACAGCAAAAGTTTCAATTGGACAAACAAACACGTTGTTTTGACAGTAGTTAGAACAAACAAGCTGACAGAAAACAAGATTGGAACTCCTTACTATTATTATTTATAGCTAAAAGATTTAGCATCGATCAAACTGTTTACTTGTTCTACGAGTAATAAGGAAAGATATGTTATCATTTATGTTGTTATGTGTGCTTGTCAAAAATTGTTAGAAATGTTGTTAGTGATTTGTTTTATGTAATTCTGAACACAAAATATATGTTTTTTGTTTGCGGTTATGCTTATTTATAAGCTGTCAAAAGTTAAATTTCACCATCATTATCGAAAGCATCCATTAATATTTAGGTTAGTATAAATAATGAAAACGATTGTAATAGGTACCATTTTGTATGTACTTGGTCATTTTATGTGCAAAATGCTGAACTTACAAAGTTCACTAATACTAATAATGCACTACTAACGCTAGCTTTAAGTTATTACTAACACTATGGATCTTGTGTTGTCTGAATAACATAATCACTGTACTTTATTCCTGCTGTTGCAACATATGCCTTCTTTGTTAGAGGGAGTGGGTCATAATCCACCACGCGGGCCCAGTGCGTGTTCTTGGATGTCACATGTCTTTGAATGTTAGGTTTGAAGATATGCAGGTTTCCTCACGATGTTTTCCTTCATTATTTTGAGAGCAGTGATGATGGAAACAAATAAATGGGTTCTAACACAAGAACAGTAAGTAGGCAGTGAGTTCACAGTTGTACTGAGAGCAAGGTGTCGACTCTTTAAGTTCGTCAGTTCACCATTAGACTGAGAGCAGGGTGTCTACTCTCTAAGTCCGTGAGTTCACCGTTATACTGAGAGCAGGGTGTCTACTCTCTAAGTCCGCGAGTTCACCGTTATACTGAGAGCAGGGTGTCTACTCTCTAAGTCCGTGAGTTCACCGCTATACTGAAAGCAGGGTGTCTACTCTCTTAGTTCGTGAGTTCACCGTTATACTGAGAGCAGGGTGTCTACTCTCTAAGTCCGTGAGTTCACCGCTATACTGAAAGCAGGGTGTCTACTCTCTTAGTTCGTGAGTTCACCGTTATACTGAGAGCAGGGTGTCTACTCTCTTAGTTCGTGAGTTCACCGTTATACTGAGAGCAGGGTGTCTACTCTCTAAGTCCGTGAGTTCACCGCTATACTGAAAGCAGGGTGTCTACTCTCTTAGTTCGTGAGTTCACCGTTATACTGAGAGCAGGGTGTCTACTCTCTTAGTTCGTGAGTTCACCGTTATACTGAGAGCAGGGTGTCTACTCTCTTAGTTCGTGAGTTCACCGTTATACTGAGAGCAGGGTGTCTACTCTCTAAGTCCGTGAGTTCACCGTTATACTGAGAGCAGGGTGTCTACTCTCTAAGTCCGTGAGTTCACCGTTATACTGAGAGCAGGGTGTCTACTCTCTAAGTCCGTGAGTTCACCGTTATACTGAGAGCAGGGTGTCTACTCTCTAAGTCCGTGAGTTCATCGCTATACTGAGAGCAGGGTGTCTACTCTCTTAGTTCGTGAGTTCACCGTTATACTGAGAGCAGGGTGTCTACTCTTTTAGTTCGTGAGTTCACCGTTATACTGAGAGCAGGGTGTCTACTCTTTTAGTTCGTGAGTTCACCGTTATACTGAGAGCAGGGTGTCTACTCTTTTAGTTCGTGAGTTCACCGTTATACTGAGAGCAGGGTGTCTACTCTCTTAGTTCGTGAGTTCACCGTTATACTGAGAGCAGGGTGTCTACTCTCTAAGTCCGTGAGTTCACCGTTATACTGAGAGCAGGGTGTCTACTCTCTAAGTCCGTGAGTTCACCGTTATACTGAGAGCAGGGTGTCTACTCTCTAAGTCCGTGAGTTCATCGCTATACTGAGAGCAGGGTGTCTACTCTCTTAGTTCGTGAGTTCACCGTTATACTGAGAGCAGGGTGTCTACTCTTTTAGTTCGTGAGTTCACCGTTATACTGAGAGCAGGGTGTCTACTCTTTTAGTTCGTGAGTTCACCGTTATACTGAGAGCAGGGTGTCTACTCTTTTAGTTCGTGAGTTCACCGTTATACTGAGAGCAGGGTGTCTACTCTCTTAGTTCGTGAGTTCACCGTTATACTGAGAGCAGGGTGTCTACTCTTTTAGTTCGTGAGTTCACCGTTATACTGAGAGCAGGGTGTCTACTCTTTTAGTTCGTGAGTTCACCGTTATACTGAGAGCAGGGTGTCTACTCTCTTAGTTCGTGAGTTCACCGTTATACTGAGAGCAGGGTGTCTACTCTTTTAGTTCGTGAGTTCACCGTTATACTGAGAGCAGGGTGTCTACTCTTTTAGTTCGTGAGTTCACCGTTATACTGAGAGCAGGGTGTCTACTCTTTTAGTTCGTGAGTTCACCGTTATACTGAGAGCAGGGTGTCTACTCTCTTAGTTCGTGAGTTCACCGTTATACTGAGAGCAGGGTGTCTACTCTCTAAGTCCGTGAGTTCACCGTTATACTGAGAGCAGGGTGTCTACTCTCTAAGTCCGTGAGTTCACCGTTATACTGAGAGCAGGGTGTCTACTCTCTAAGTCCGTGAGTTCATCGCTATACTGAGAGCAGGGTGTCTACTCTCTTAGTTCGTGAGTTCACCGTTATACTGAGAGCAGGGTGTCTACTCTTTTAGTTCGTGAGTTCACCGTTATACTGAGAGCAGGGTGTCTACTCTTTTAGTTCGTGAGTTCACCGTTATACTGAGAGCAGGGTGTCTACTCTTTTAGTTCGTGAGTTCACCGTTATACTGAGAGCAGGGTGTCTACTCTCTTAGTTCGTGAGTTCACAGTTATACTGAGAGCAGGGAGTCTACTCTTTTAGTTCGTGAGTTCCAAGTGATACTGAGAGCACGGTGTTTAATCTCTAAGTTTTTTGAGTTCACAGTTATACGCCAGCTTACGTTGTACGTACTCGTAAGCCGGAGCACCACTGCTGGAGTGTGGTCATATAAATTACGGGTGTGGAACTGACCCTTAAGCTAAACCACTTTCTACACGGTACCAACTTCGTATTGGCGAACGAAGGATCAGCTGTCCCATACAAAACTTCAATACCTACTCCACCCATGGGACATGGTGGGACAGCAGATAATTATTTTAGTTTAGAAGGTGGTTCAGTTTGCCGGTCTGTACCCCTATATCCTGGAATATTAATTTAATAATGTCTTTTATTTCGGAAAAAGAATCCATAGAGAAAAATATTAAGACTACAGAGAAATATCCATAAATCCATAAAAAAATCCATAGAGAAAAAGATTAACTTTAACACAAGCAAAGAGAACCCTCACGAGCTGTTGAACATTAATACTACACCGGTAGATTCTCTGAACATGGTCAATGCATATTTTACCACGGTTGAGCAAACTCTAGCAAGCTGCATGTTAAATAAGTTTGGTAAAACCGAGAAGGACCTGGCATCTATGGCGAAAACGAATAATACACCAGCTAATTCAATGTCTTTTGCTCCAACGGACCCACAAGAAGTAACCAAATTCGTGCTTGGTATGAGGTCACACTGTACTCCTGGTTGGGACAAAATCTAACGGATATCCTAAAGCAAAATATTTCGTCACTGGCCACCCACTTTCCTATCTGTGCAATTTAGGTTAGGTTTAAAGAAACTTTATTCTCAATAAAAACATAACATGTCGCTTACTTGAGAACAATAACTATTACTTAAATTAATACTAATATAAGGTTCGACTACATCCGTCACAAACGAATTAAAAACTACACAAAACCCGACCCACCCAACGCATTCATTTTTCAAGTAATGTCTGGTTTGCGATTAGATATTGGCTAAGCTGAGTTTTGAATGCATTGAATGAGTGTAGGTTTCTTATGCGTGACGGTAGCTTATTGTATAGATGTGCTCCTTCAAATGTAAGCATTTTTTTGTCCTGGTTTTTGGTAAAACTAATAGACTTGCTCGTCGTGTGCTTCGTTGGCTAACTTGCAGTGGCGAAGGCACCATATAACACGATTCCTACCGGCTTGCCTTCGGGGATTCGCATTGGTAACTCTATCATTATTAAAAATACAATAGTATGTAAATAGTGGCTACTATTGTCAATAAATATAGTTACACTACGGGTATTTAATTCACCATAACATTCAAACAACAAAAAAGGTTATTTATACCTTTGTATTACAACAAAAGAGAAATGTTCTAAATTAACCCGGCGCCAAAACGTCATAATCGGGAACTAAAAATTCATACAACAGCGATCCCGTAATGATGTCACTTTAGGTCACGTGGCACCGCTTGATATGTACGAGAGCAAGCCGCTGTACAACGGGTTATGACAGGGACAGGTATAGAAAAATGCGTCAGCGAGAACGAGATAGAGGAATATTGCATATTTTATTCGTTTTCATCTGTTCAATTTAATTGTATTTAATTCATTACATTCCTATATTAATTTTAGAATGATAGTAAGTATTCTTTATTGATGAGTCAAGTTAAGGCCGACTTCGCTTCGGCTTCTCTTTTAGAAAAATTTACGCCTCGCCGCTGCTAACTTGTCTATGTTGCGTAAGTGTGATATTTGTGTGGATGGTTTTGTTTAGAACTTTTCTGATAAAGAGGCATGTGTTATAAATGTAAAGTTGCTTTATGTTCATTATTTTTGTGTCTCTGTATATTTTTGTAGTTGATGTTAAGTATGGATAGTTGAAGAGCATTTTTATTAGTTTATTCTGGGAAATTTGTAGGAAATTTAAGGCTGGAAACAGGTACTTTTCCCACTATTTTCAAACGAGCTATTGTTTGTCCAATTTACAAATCGGGTGCAAAAGATAATCCTACTAATTACAGACCTATTTCACTACTGTCAACGCTATCTAAATTAGTAGAAATAATTGTCAACTACAGACTTGTGTCCTATTTAAAGAAAAATAGGTTACTAAACAAAAATCAGTTCGGTTTTAGGGAGGGAAAGTCGACTGAAGACGCGGTTCTTAGGTTGGAAACAAAGCTAACCACACTCATAGACAAAGATGAAAGGTGTATTGGTGTTTTTTACGATCTCCAGAAAGCCTTCGATACTGTTTCCACGGAAATACTGCTGACAAGGCTTGAAAACATGGGTATACGAGGGATAGTATTGGACTGGTTTATAGATTATCTATCAGACAGATGGCAGACTATTCGTGTGGGCGATCTAGAGAGCCACAGTAGCCACTGCACATTTGGAATTCCACAAGGCAGCACTCTTGGTCCCACCTTATTATTAATTTATATTAATGACCTTTTCAGTATAAGTCTACCTAACGTGGAACTTCTTATGTTTGCGCATGACACTGTAATGGTATTCCACGGGAATAACTGGGATATGGTCCGTCGGGAAGCTGAGGATGGGTTAGCTAATGTTACGCAATGGCTGGAAAATAGTCTTATGTCACTAAACACCTCGAAAACCAAATATGTTTGCTTCAGTAGGTCTTACTTGACAAAACCAGGATCATATTTCTCAGTAAAATTACATACTTTTCCATGCAATCGATTCAAAAGTCGTTCAAAGTGTACATGCGGCCTGCTTTCCCGAACCCCGTCCATCAAATACTTAGGTATACTAATAGATGAAAAACTTGACTGGATCAGTCATACAATGGCGCTGGCTGGGAGGATTAGAAGAATGATCTATTTATTCAAGAACCTACGAAATGTGGCAAGTTTCAAACTTATAATGCAAACTTACCATGCGCTGTGTGGTTGCCTAGTCAGGTATTGAATCTGTGCCTGGGGTAATTCATGCAAAAACCATCTAATCACAGTAGAAAGGGCGCAGCGAGCAGTATTAAAGGTGATCATGCGCTTGCCATTTAGACACCCAACAATTAACGTCTATGAAAGGGCCGACGTTCTTTCCGTGAGAAAACTCTTTATGCTCGAAATGTTGCCAAGATACCATAAAATAACCGTACCTGCGCTACCTATTACATCAAAACGTGTAGATCGCTGCCCAATACCGCGTGTTAGAACATATTGATGTTCTAGCCCCTAAATTATACAACAAATTTCTAAAAAATAACAAGGTCTGCAAAACCTATAGTATTTGCAAATTTAAAACAAAACCGACAGTCTGGCTCAAACAGTACAATTATGATGAAATAGAAAACCTTATAACTATATATTTATAACTTCACATTCACACAACACCCACCCGCACACCACACAAACACACATGCTTCACCAAATGTTTAATATAATCCTAGTTTTAGAAAAATGTTGTTATAGATAATTTGACACTGTGGCTTGGATAGGCGAAGACACTGGTCCCTATAATACAGTTAACACTAGTTTAGGGACCAGGGGATTCACATTTGTGTTAACATTTATGTCAATAAACTTATTATTTACTTATTACTTACTATTACTTACTTACAGATTTCTGATACACACTTTATAAATAGAAGACCAGTATTTCATGCCAGTCTCCACGACAGTGTATCTCTCCCGTCCAACGTTGATGATATTGCTAACCCAGTGTGCTTTTAGATATTTTTCTTTTTGGCTGTCCTCAGCCTTGCTTCATCGGTCATACCCATGTTTAGACGTGTAGGTATATATGCATTTTATTTTGACATAAGACAACTTGTGTCCTAATGTCAAAATGCAACAAAATTTTGTTACCCTTTTTACAGCCTTCTCTTAAGAGGCCTCTTACAAAATTTGAACGCTCGAGTTTAGGTAAAAGACGGCAATCTTATGTATGTGTGCGTAGCTATCCACACATGCACAATACAAACAGTGTAACGCGAGTGTCGAGCCGGGCTAAACAATCTGGAGCCGTTAGAATTATAATGCGGTATTTAGATATTTATGAAAATATTTATTTTTATTTATCCAGTCTAATAAAGATTTCTAGACTAATAAAAAAACTACAACTAGGTATATGTTATGTAAAGTATACAATAAAAATAAAAAAATAAAACAATTACATATTGGTGCCGATTCTGTTGTACACCGAACTAAACTAACAAAACTATCTCTAAAATTGCTTACTTTTAGCTATGAGAATTGTTACGCTATTCTGCAAGAAATAATCTCTTAAAAATAATTTTGACACGACTAAAATCAAATTTGACAATCGCGACTCAACGTGGTATTTTTAGGGTTCCGTTGCCAAATGGCAAAATCGGAACCCTTATAGACTCGTCATGTCTGTCTGTCTGTCTGTCCGTACGTCACAGCCACTTTTCTCCGAAACTATAAGAGCATGCTGTTGAAACTTGGTAAGAAGATGTATTCTGTGAACTGTATTAAGATTTTTACACTAAAATAGAAAAAAAAAACAATAAATTTTGGGGTTCCCCATACTTAGAACTAAAACTCAAAAAAAAAAATTTCATCAAACCCAAACGTGGGGTATCTCTGAATAGGTCTTCAAAAATCGTATTGAGGTTTCTAATATGATTTTTTTCTAAACTGAATAGTTTGCGCGAGAGACACTTCCAAAGTGGTAAAAAGTATGTCCCCCCCCCCCCCCGTAACTTCTAAAATAAGACAATGATAAAACTAAAAAAAATATATGATGTACATTACCATATAAACTACTACCGAAAATTGGTTTGAACGAGATCCAGTAAGTAGTATTTTTTAATACGTCATAAATCGTAAACCACAATTTACCTTTCATTCAATCAACTCAAATATAAAAATTAAAAAATAACATTTAATTTCATAAACGTAAACCTTATCACGATACGGCTGGTCCATAAATTCAAAGTTGCTCAGCGAGCTATGGAACGAGCTATGCTTGGAGTATCTCTGAGGGACAGAATCCGGAATGAAGTGATCCGGCAGAGAACCAAAGTTATCGACATAGCTCACAGAATTAGCAAGCTGAAGTGGCAATGGGCCGGCCGCATTAGCCGTAGAACCGATGACCGTTGGGGTAGACGTGTTCTTGAGTGGAGACCGCGAATCGGCAAACGTAAGGTAGGACGCCCTCAGGCTAGGTGGAGCGACGATCTTCGCAGGGTGGCTGGTAGCAGCTGGATGAGAGTTGCCGAGAATCGGGCTGAATGGCGTGCAATTGGAGAGGCCTATGTCCAGCAGTGGACTGCTATAGGCTGATGATGATGAAACCTTATGCATAAATCGAGGATACCTACAGGTTTGTACGGAACCCTCGGTGCGCGAGTCCGACTCGCACTTGGCCGGTTTTTTCTTTTGGCTTCGCAACTTAGTACTTGTGCGCTACGCAATGAACTTGCTGAGATACGAAGGCGCGCAAGGGGGCATCCTGGACGTGTTTTATATAAAAATTTTCATTTCTGTTTGAAAAAAAAAAAACAATTACCTACGTGTTGAGATTTATATGTGTGGGGTTTTATAAAGGGGTTCGAAAATTTCATTATTTTTGCGGTAGGTCACGCCATTTTCGAGATATAAGCAAAAGAAAAAAAAATACAGTACTATTTTTGCACGTGAGGCGAGGCGTTGCCGTTGGTATGAATTTTTGTTCATGACCACAGTTTTACTCCACACCTTTTTAATCGCGATTAAAAATAGTCAGATTTAGTTAAAATAAATTATTTTAGTCAAAATTTTTCTACAATCTATTAAAATAATGCTTTACTTGATAATAAACGAAACTCTTAAAAAAAAAAAAAATGCGAAGAGTAGCAAAATGTTGTAGTCGTAGTATATTTTTGCGTTCACGATACGAGTACCCGTAAACTGAGACGCGGGAAAAAATGCCACAGGTCCTTCCCCGTTGGGCGCTTGCGCCGTACTAAACGCTGCCCTCTTGTGCATCGTAATTTATTCTAATTTAGAGTGATTTCTAAAACGATATTATGTCTAATTAAATGAACGGATTTAAATAAAACTTGAGAATTCGATTTTTTATAGAGCATACTTTATATTGACATGATTTTTTAAATGTATGCTTTATTCAAACCAATAAATCGCGATAAACTTGCGAATAAATCGTAAAAATTGCCATAAGACTTAATTTTTTTACTAATTAATGTTATTAAAAATCAATATTCTTGTACTAAATGTAACAACTAGATTATATGTCTGTTGTTTTGTGTACTTTTTTTAACTCAAATTTCTACATATTAATGATGGAAATAGGAGTCTGAAATGGACCCTGCGCTGATTTTTAAGAAAACTAGTTGTGGGAGATTAATTACTACAAAGTATACAAATAAGTTTTTGTAAATGTGCTACTAAAAGTGACAAAACAAAAGATTGATCTATTTTTTTACATGTATTCGTCAATGCCAGAGTATTTATAATGATGAGATGAGAGGTAAATAAGGCGACTAAAATCTTAGATATTCGCGCAAAAATGTAAAATGGCTCTTAATAAAGGAGAAGGGGACTTCTGGGCCCAGCAGTTAACTAGTTGAAATGTATTTAAAAAAAAAACCGTTATATTTTTCTAAAGGAAATCACAGAATATGGTACCATGTTTCTACCTAGAAAGCGAGAAAACTTAAATTAAGTTAATGAAAATAAATAATCGATTAAATAATGCCTGAATTACTACTAATCGATTATAAATAAATCGGTAAAATCTGAGAATATGTATGCAAGTCGAGTGACCAGTGCATATCAAGCTTTTGTGGAATCGATTGAATCGATTTATAGTGAATTTTTTTGTTCCGGCAACACTTGTGTCTGACATCCATCAGTCACTGACTGACAGATGCACTTGTTTGTTTTGTTTCGTTATGAGTGCGCCCGTATTTTCCTTGTTTGATTGTTTAACCCCACGACACCTCGGCTTTGCATATTATAACTAAATAAATATAACGGACTATTTGACGGATCTTGCTACTCTAAATTACCTGGCTCTCTATTTTGGACAACTGTTTACGCCTATCGATTGGATAATGACGACATGGATTGCTGTGTAAAGTATAAACCTCACTTTTACTATAATTCATATAACTTGGTTCCTGGATAGCCAAATTTCACCAAATTTTCAGTGAGTCCTTGTTATTATACCCTCTTACAAATAAGGCTAGTTTGATTTAGTTAATACCTGGGCCCAGGAATCTATGGAGTCATTCCCTTCTCCTTTGCTGCAACATGATTCCCCAGCATAAATAATATCTAGGCACGCAGCGTTTTCCACAGCTAAAACTGATACAGTGCAAATGTCATATTACCAAAGAGATTTAAGACAAATAGAGAGGCCACCTGAAGAAATGTCAAAGAAAAATTGTAATCCCATGACTCAGGAACGCCATCTAGCATAGTAAGCAAAATTAGAACGGCTATGAAAAACATTTTTGTACAAAATTTTACTCTCCAGCGTCAGTAACGCCATCTAGCTTTGAATAGCAAACATTCAAATACAAAAACTTGATTAAGGCTGATTTCATCAATTCTCTATCGATAAAATATATCGATAATATTGAAAAGTGACTACATTTTTTTCACATTTGAAAAATACCAGACAATTTGGAATGATTACTAGATTCAATGTTTACAAGTTATTTATATATAAAAAACTTTTTACAGACTAATTACTAAATTATCATTATTATGGGCACTGTCAAGTGAAAAAAAAATAAGATTAACTTGTAAAAGTTTTTAGACGTTGACACGTCTAAAAACTTTTACATGTCAAACTTATTTTTTTCTTGGGCTTGAGCTCTGAGAAGAAATGCCGAAACAAACTCAGAAAAGAGTCTTTGACCTCACAGACTCTTTCACCGATCACTAATGTCAATGTGATAAATTAAAATTAAAGCTTAATTAAAATTAAGGCAAAAGTTAACAAAATTGAAAAAAAAAAAACCAAATCCCAAACCAATCCCAAACAATCCCAAAAAACCCAAAAATCCCAAAAAACCCCAAATTCCCAAAACCCAAACCCAAATCCAATCCCAAACCCAAACAACCCAAATAAAACCAAATACCAAAAAAAAAAACCCAATCTATCTGTTATAAAATCAGTTCTGTTAACTTTTAAAAAGGCCTAAAATAGTGGAGCAGACAAATATTAAAAGTCAAGTGAGTAGTGGGAATTATAGGGAATGTTCTAGTTTACCATACATACATAGAAAACGACTACGAAAAATGTATTAACTTCTCTTGTAGTACAAGGTACCGATCCTTTTTAGGGTTCCGTTGCCAAATGGCAAAAAACGGAACCCTTATAGATTCGTCATGTCTGTCTGTCTGTCTGTCCGTCTGCCTGTCTGTCTGTCTGTCTGTCTATCCGTCCGTATGTCACAGCCACTTTTCTCCAAAACTATAAGAGCTACGCTGTTGAAACTTGGTAAGTAGATGTGTTCTGTGAACCGCATCAAGATGTTTACACTAAAATAGAAAAAAAGTAATAAATTTTGGGGTTCCCCATACTTAAAACAGAAACTCAATTTTTTTTCATCAAACACATGCGTATGTAGTATCTAGGTATTCAAAAATGATATTGAGGTGTCTAATATAATTTTTTTCTAAACTAGAGTTTGCGCGAGCGACTCTTCCAAAGTGGTAACATGTGTGCCCCCCCCCCCGTAACTTCTAAAATAAGAGAATGATAAAACTCAAAAAAAATATATGATGTACATAACCATGTAAACTTCCACCGAAAATTGGTTTGAACGAGATCCAGTAAGTAGTTTTTTTTTTAATACGTCATAAATCGTAAACCGCAATTTACCTTTAATTCAATCAACTCAAATATAAAAATTTAAAAAAAACATTTAATTTCATAAGCATAAACCTTATACATAAACCGAGGATACCTACAGGTTTGAACGGAACCCTCGGTGCGCGAGTCCGACTCGCACTTGGCCGGTTTTTTTTTTAAATTTGATCGACCCGTCTTTCCAAAGTAAATGTCTCCGCTTTTAAAATGCTTGGAACATAATTTTGACGAAGCAGATGGAAGCCAATTTACTTCTCTACGATCTTTTTGAACAAACTGTATCCACTTTTCACGTTCAACTTTATTTACATTCGGAAACCTAAAATAACAGAAAGCAATTTTATGTACGCACATATACAAACAGATAAGAATAGCAAAATACATGTGCATACAAAAGTAATGCTTATTTCTAAAAAAATATCTTCCAGCATACCTCTGATAGAAGAGAAGATAAAAAGATGTAGTCAGCGTGTGTAAAAGTAAAACAGAATTAAAAAAAACAGTTACAAAAATAAAACAAATAATATGAGAATAATACTTACATAGGTACATAAAAACAAACATAATATATACATACAGAGTTCTAAAATTAATATCTACGTGAGCGAACAGCACTATTGTTGCTAAATTGATATTAAAATTACATAAATAAGTTCAAATAGTTTTGAATTTTACTAACGTAATTAAATATTATCGATAACAAAGTCGATAAACATCATAACATCTCTGCAAGGCAGTAAGTAAAGCTACTCAGCAATAGAGGGCGTTTATTACAAAATTATCGTATGTTCTAGAACCATCTATGAATATTATTTAATTAAATTACTGAAAAATATTTACGAAAACAAGCCGAAGTTAGGTCCAGACGTTTTACCATAGCGTGATTTGCAATATCGTAAAGCGCAACTCGGCATATTTATTTTAGAAATGTTTTTCTGTTCTTGTTAAACGGACACAAATGCGTGTTGACATGCAGACATGCCATCCTAGACTAAACGCCTTATGACCACTAGGACACAAGTATTGGATTACGAGTTTGTTCGTTATGTCCCGTCTATATAATTTAATGTCTTTGCATATTACAATTGCCCATATTTGAGTTTGTTATCCAGTATATCAAAATATTTTGGTAAGGGTAATTCCTCTCATTTACGTTGGAGGATTTGCACTAAAAGTTCAGTAATTTTGGTGCATAGTTGCATACATTCCATTCTGGTGTATACAAACATTTTAAATTAAGTTTTAATAGAATGGCCCTGTTGAATGGTAAATTAATTACGAAACTCGTGACGCGAATCGTTGCGGAATCACCCTCGGGCAATGACGTTCATTACGGCCATCAATTGCAGAAGTTAATCAATTTCATGTTAATGATGTGCATTATTAATTATACCTCCAGTTCTGTGCTTTAAGCACTGGATGGATAAACGGGGTCAAATTAAGTTACCTGGCAATTTTTTACCTAAGTGTGGGGTTTTGATAACGATAACGAATGGAACAAAAAAATGTTTTTTTTTCAACTACTACATTCGATTAGGCGTCAAATTTTTGCTCAAATCGTTTGAAGCTAACAGATAATTGTGAATATGAAATAATAAACAAATAGTTTGCAATAAAATAAAATTGCGACTATAAATTGAGATGTAAGCTATCCTATCTTTCAAGTTGGATCAAACTGCACACGGTGTGCAAATTTTATTAAAATCGGTTAAGTAGTTTAGGAGTCTATCCCGGACAAACAACGTGACGCGTAATTTATATGTACTAAGATAATATATAATACTGCCGACTAATTTAATTTGACCCGTATGTATGCTCTTATGTAGGTACTAATGAGAGCAGTGTTGTCTGTCCCAAATGAATATGTAAACAAAGTGCCAAACAAATTGAAAACAAATCGAAATTAACGCAGGTATTTTTCTAAAATAAAAGATTTTTTCTAAAACAAAAGTAGCCTAAGTTACTCCTTATTACATCAGCTACCTGCCAATAAAAGTCCCGTCAAAATCGGTCCAGCCGTTTCAGAGATTAGCCGGAACAAACAGACAAACAGACAGACAGACAGAAATTGTAAAAAATGTTGTTTTGGTATATGTACCGTGTATACATCCATATGCACTTAGTAAAAAGCGGTTATTTTAATATTAAAAACAGACACTCCAATTTTATTTACCTATATTTGTATAGAGTATAGATATGATGCAATTCATGCTTTTTTTATATTTTGACAATAGAGGTTTATTTATACCATCATTTTTGACGATGTTTTATTTTTCAATTAGTAATAATAAAAAAAAATGTCGGACAAAGTGTTGAGATTTTATGTTGAAACGTCCTAAATATAGATGAATGTGTCAATTCATTAAGTAATGTTGGACCAACTTTACCTGAACAAACTACTGAATTTATTTCAGAATTTTCATGTGTTTTACGACATTAATGAAACTTAAATATAATAAAGAACTCTCGACAGTGTGACATGTCGATCGTACATACCTGTACGAAGTATGGGTGACTAATAATTTATAATTCATGAAAATATTAATTGAGAGGTCACGAAAGAGCTAGACCAAAGTGCAAGTAAACTATATAGTAGTGCCTAAACAAAAGGTACCATTTCGGAGCACCATCCTCCGTATGTCTTCACCCCCAAGTGCAGATTGCACCGTTAAAACCACGTTAAAATGTTCAAGTCGGCTTAAGTCACTTCCTTTGACATGTGTTAAACGTGGCCTACGTTTAACACATGTCTGACTTATGTAAGCCGGCCAGCTTGCACTATAAGTACCACTGAGTATCGAGGCACTATATGGAGTACCGAGGTATTATCCTGAGTACCGAGGTACCTTCATAAGTAAGTAATGTATAACGCTCAGAACGTCAATTCCCGTATTGTATTTCTTGTTTATCTTTTACGCTTTATTTTTAGTCTATATAAAATAAAAGATAAACAAAAAGTGAAATTCTGTATTAACAAATAAATGTTGTTGACTAATTTTATTTAAAATCTATTCGCAATCTCATCTTAGCGACCACCAATGTCAAAAACTTGCCGAAAATGCAAGTTCAGTAAACGTACATATTTTTGATAGATTGAGTTTTGTGACTATTCTTAATAATATGAGAATCGCCCCACAGATATTTGCGGGCGAACTTTTTAAATGTCATTGCCTGCTTTATACTCTGTCTTGTGATCAATGGCCGGGAAAAAAAGGTTATTGTATGGTCAGAACCCGGAAAGAGGAGCGTGGGATGGTCCTTGGTATTTTTTGATGCAAAATGCGCCTCGATGCGCGCCGATACGCTCCGATGCACTTCATTAGGTGTAGGTCATGTTGCGTACCGTTTATTATCTGTGCGTCTAATGGAATGCGCGTGTAACGAAGTGACATCTGACTTGTCATTTTTTGACGTTAACACTTGACAGCTCTCTTGTTTTTGCCGCTAAAATGGCCCCGTCGCCGTGTTGAGTTCCGCGACGCGTTTGTTGAAATTAATCCCTTTAAATCGATCCGTTTGTGACAATTAGTCGTGATCCAGTTGTTTGATTGTTAATAACCCCTAATTTGACGTTTGATAACACGGGTTTTGGACATATTTTGGATAAATAGTTTGAAGGTCAAACCAAAGTGACGCTATTGTGAATGAGTGATTTGAAGACCGCATGCTGTAACCTACTCCAGCCTAATTGGAAGCGGAATCTAACCTGAAGAATACTCGTAACGTCACGACACGATACACATACACTCACTTACATACATATCTCCAGGTTGGCACCAGAGCAGTGTCCTTCAACCAACAGGTAAGTGCTTTTGTTGTATTTGTAATTGTTCACTTGTATTGTCTGCTCCGCGTACGGCGGACAGTACGCTAGCCACTCTTGTCTCCAGAGCCCCCCATCAAAAACTTCCACTGCGCAATTGAATTGAGGTTTGGTCTGGCAGCGTACATTTTTTGCTAGCAAGAGCGTGGCTATAAGACATAACCACCAAATTGGTAATTTACAGTAGGCTAATTACTTGGCAGTCTCTATAAGGGAAGTAGTAATACGCTGTAAATATTTGTTAACAATGATTGGTTGTTTGTTTGAAATAATTTGTAAATTTGTTGAGACGAGTAACTCATGTTACCATAAGTCAGCCCGGGTTGCATATGCTAGTAGAGTTGAATGAATTGGGCTATGTTACAACCCCTTGTTTGTGTTTGACCTCTGTGTTGTATTGAATGTCAGGAAGACATTAAAATATTGAGTTTTGTACCATTGATATGGTTGTTTGAGAAAATTAATATTTGAAATTGGCATTTTTGAGTATTACCATTGTTTGAATTGGAATAAAGGTTTATTATTGTTGTACCTTTGACACAGTGGTTTGTGAACTTAACATTTGGAATTGGATTTGAATTTGGAATTGAATATGAAATAGAATATTGGGTTTGAATTAAAATAAAAGTTTATTGTTGAATTGGATTGAAACCAATTGTTTGCTTGTATTTATTTTGTTATTTCTTGAGTTGGTGATTAGCGGTTTGGTAGTTTGATTGTTTCCTTGTAGTTATTTTGTAATTGATTGATTGAACTTTGTTACTTAATTACCTTTTGCTTGGTTTATTTTATTTGATTGTTTGCGTTGGATTTCCTTGTTATTTATTGATTGAATTTTGTTATTTGATAATTTAATTGTTTTGTTTATTTGAATGGTTTTGTTTGTGCAATGGCATACAGATGGAAATATTGCAGTGCCGGACACCTGTCCAGGTCAAGCCGGAGACCTCGGTTGTTTCAGGTCCCGGACTATTGAGTAGATTGCCTGCTTTGGAACTGCCACACTTGACGGTCGCTGGGACCACTGGTACGGTTTACAAAACCTGTTTGCAAGTTTGGTTGATGCACGCTCGGACCTCAGACCCGCCCTAAAGTTGGCCTATTTGTTGTCTGTCCTGGAAGGTGAGGCCCGAGCCTTGGTACAGCATCTGTCGTTGACTGACTCAGCCTACCCTACCGCTTTGGGACTACTCACCCAGCGGTACCAAAATAAACGTTGTTTGGCTGACGTTCATATTGAATTGATTTTGGGGTTACCGGTCATTACTAGTTTGTCAGCATTGCGTACTGACCTGTTGAACCCATTGGTGGTAGCGACCAACGCTTTAAAGCGATTGGACTTGCCGGTGGACCAATGGTCTTACCCTTTGGTGCATGTTGTGCTGCAACGGCTTCCTGCCGATTTGAGGGCTCGTTTCGAGCAAAAGTATGGTGGGGGTAGTGTTACACATCTCCCCCCATTTAGTGACCTCATCCAATTTTTGGAGGATGAGTGTCGGTTTGTGGACAACTCTGGCGTTGCCACTGAGTCATGCCAGCCGTCTTCCCGGCCACGAGACCAGGGACGGACTAGGGCTCGCGGGCCTGTTGATGGTCGCCCCGCCGCTCGTTTTGCTGGCACCCAGAGTCGTCCTGGTTGTGAGTTTGTAGGGACACGGGGCATGCCATGGCATTTTGCGCGGCCTTTTTGAAGTTGCACGTGAGTGCCCGCCGCCGAATTGCCAATGCACGCCGCATGTGCTTCTCTTGTTTGGGGGCTCACTTCCATAGGGACTGCCCCAACCCCCGCCCTTGTAGAATTTGTAGGGGGTCCCATTTGGACATTTTGTGCGCTAACGCGAACCACGCTGGAAGACCAGCCTCTGTTGAAGGTTCGCGTACGGGGGGGTACCATGGAGTTGGTCACCGGGCTTCTGCCTCGCCGGTTCAGAACCGGGGAGAGGCCCGCAATTTTGAGCGCCGCACTCCACCCCCCACGCAAGTTGATCGGGAGCCGCGCGACCGCCATTTGGTCTCCCCGCGTAAAGGCGATTACGCAATTGTTGCTAGGCAGCGCTGGCCAGACCAGCACCGCCTGCCCTCCCCTCCTTTGGCGGAACGTTCCCGGTTGGAGTCACGCCCCCCGCCATTCAAGCCTCCGGTGGTATATGCCCATCCAGCGATGGCGCGTGGCTCGGGACACCGCGCGTACGAGGCATTTGAACTCCATCCTCGTCGGGAAAGATTTGGGCCTGGGTGCGGCGATCGGTCGCCGCCCAGGCATTGTTAGGACATTGGCGCCTGGTAAGCTAAGGTACCTCTCAGATCGACACGGTTTTGTTGCCAACGGCATCGGTCAGGTCTGGGGGCCCACGGGGGACTCTGTTGTGGTCCGTGTCATTATGGACATGGGAGCCCAGGGTTGCCTTTTGTCTATTGTTTTGTTGTTTGTTTGTATTGTTTTGGGCAAAATTGTTTTGTTTGTGTATTGTTTTGGTTAAAATGTTTTCTTCAGCGCCTTTGGACTGCGGGACTTGGCTGGGACGAGCCAATTCGGGAAACCCTGTTGGAAGATTGGCTCCAATTTGTATCCGCACTCCCTGCAGTCAACGAGCTCGTGTTACCCCGCGCTATCCTCCCCCCTGGGAGCTACACTGCTACCCTTGTTTGTGATGCGTCTTCGCACGGTTATGCAGCTGTTGTTTGTTTGCGCACCGTCTGCGCAACAGGCCAGGTGAATTTGTCACTGGTCTTGGCCAAGAGCAAGGTGGCCCCCCTCCGGACGGCACTGACCATCCCTAAGTTGAATTGTCAGGGGCGGCGCGTCTTGTGCGTTTATTGAACCACGTTGCTCTCACTTTGGATGGAACTGTGGACATTCGGGTTTCTTACGCCTGGACGGACAGTCAAATTGTTTTGTGTTGGTTGAAGACGTCCGTCCACTCTTTGGAGGTCTTTGTTGCGTACCGAGTGTCCCAGATTCAAAATTTTGGAACGCCTTTGATTTGGAGGCACGTGCCTGGAGATTTGAACCCGGGCGACGTGGCCTCACGTGGGTGCATGGCACCCCGCTTGTTTGCTTACCCCCTATGGTGGGGACCAGACTGGCTGACTCATCCCGAGGATGATTGGCCTCGATCGCCAGTCTTGATGTCGGGTCCTTTGCCCGGGCTCAAGGTGCTCGCTGTTGGAACGAAGGACCCTGATTTTTTGTTGAGTCGATTTGGCTCCCTCGACAAATTGTTGAATTGTTGTTTTTTGTTGTTGAATTGTTGGTGACTGATCGTCACATTAAGAACTCGCATGCCGGTTGCAATGCGCTGTTGGCCATTCTGCAGCGAGAGTTTTGGATATTGTCGGGAGCCGTTATTAAGTTGAACCCCTTTTTGGACAATACGGGTCTTTTGTTGTTTGTTGTTGACGGTTGAGGCACTCTAGCCTTCCTTATGGGGCCCGTCACCCCCTTTTGTTGCCTAAGGAGGGCCATTTGGTTGTTGTTGTTGTTTGGTTGTTATTGTTGTTTGGTTGCTTTTGTTGTTTGTTGTTGTTTGACCCGCCAGCCTGCCCCCATTGGGGGGGTATTTTGAGGCCGCGGTGAAAGCGGCACAGGGACTCTGGCGCAGATTGTTGGGGGACACCGTTCTCACCTTTAAGGAGTTAGCTACGGTATATTTCCGTTTTGAAGCTGTATTGAACTCGCGTCCATTGTGCCCGCTGTCTACGGACCTGAACGTCTTGGAGGCCCTGACCCCGGGCCATTTTTTGATTTGACAGCCACTTGTCGCCCTGCCGGAGCACCCTTTTGTCGATGTGAGCCAAAATTGGCTATCGCGGTTTCAGTTGGTGCAGCAGCCCGCTCAGAGTTTTGGAAGCGTTGGAGCTTGGAGTATTTGCACATCCTCCAGCAGCGCGTCAGGTGGACTAATAAAACGCAACCTTGTCGGGATTGCCAAGTGATTAGCGGACGGGAAGGCCCGTCCGGGGGGGGTAGATGTTGCGTACCGTTTATTATCTGTGCGCCTAATGGAATGCGCGTGTAACGAAGTGACATCTGACTTGTCATTTTTTGACGTTGACACTTGACAGCTCTCTTGTTTTTGCCGCTAAAATGGCCCCGTCGCCGTGTTGAGTTCCGCGACGCGTTTGTTGAAATTAATCCCTTTAAATCGATCCGTTTGTGACAATTAGTCGTGATCCAGTTGTTTGATTGTTAATAACCCCTAATTTGACGTTTGATAACACGGGTTTTGGACATATTTTGGTTAATAGTTTGAAGGTCAAACCAAAGTGACGCTATTGTGAATGAGTGATTTGAAGACCGCATGCTGTGACCTCCTCCAGCCTAATTGGAAGCGGAATCTAACCTGAAGAATACTCGTAACGTCACGACACGATACACATACACTCACTTACATACATATCTCCAGGTTGGCACCAGAGCAGTGTCCTTCAACCAACAGGTAAGTGCTTTTGTTGTATTTGTAATTGTTCACTTGTATTGTCTGCTCCGCGTACGGCGGACAGTACGCTAGCCACTCTTGTCTCTAGAGCCCCACGATTATAACTCTTCCACTGCGCACTTGAAATCGTATTGGGAGGCCTAGCCTGGCAGCGTACAGGTCATCTTATCTGGTGTCTCCCTAAGTAAACTTAATTGTTGGTATAAATAGACAGCATTCAATTCTATAATTGTTGGTGCAAAGATCTTTTGGCGCTTGCCCAAAATCGGAACTAACGCCGCCATCGTATCTTTAGAACGAAGTTCTTTAACGCAGCTTGCGATTACAATTTCTACAATATTACTGCTACAAGTAATATTGTAGAAATAGTAACGTACCGAAAAAAGCGATGTTATTCAAATCTTTCGTCACGAGTGTTGTTTTCAAGGTTTCCGTATGAGCTGAAGCCAA
Source organism: Aporophyla lueneburgensis (assembly GCA_932294355.1). Lineage (NCBI taxonomy): Eukaryota > Metazoa > Arthropoda > Insecta > Lepidoptera > Noctuidae > Aporophyla > Aporophyla lueneburgensis. Next base: position 28,486,857 of record OW028737.1, on the reverse strand, counting down.
TGTTAAGGTCAAAATGAAAATTGAAAGATGGCGGCTGCAAATATATATATATTTTTTTGAGAGCAATGGTGGCGCCGTGGTATTGGCTCCGACTTACGACTTCGAACCCAGGCAGGTGCTTTATTTTGTGTAAATAATTTAATCACCACTGCTCTCAAAACGGTGAAGGAAAACATCGTGAGGAAACCGGCATGTCCTAGAAACAAAAACTCGAAGACATGTGACATCTACCAACCCGCACTGGGGCCGCGTGGAGATTACGGCCCATTCCATCTCACCGAGAGGAGGCCTTTGTCCCAATTGTGGGAACAATATAGGCTGATGATGAGGTATTGAAGTATCGGATTAAGATTTCGGTCCCATGATGAAACTTGTTCAGTTTGATGGTCTGAATTTACCCTTACACAGCGTGCATGCGGCACGCTGAGTATTGTTCTAAAATTGGCATCACAACGGTCAGCCTTGGCAGTTGTAGAAAATGTCTCATCACCATAATCAGACTATAATTAAGCTACGGCTTTATTTAAGTTTTACGATCTGTTTACGATTTTGTTTTATTATTTATTTCAGCTTGTAAACTCAAGTTTTCAATGTTTTGTTCGTATATTGGCGTGTGCTAGCTGACATATGGCGAATAATGTTTTGTTTTATAATATTAATTACTTACACGATATTGTATAGAATCAAGTTCTTCTAACTTAACAGACAGCTGTGCTGCTGGGGAGTTTGTTCCGCCACTTCTTCTTCCCAGCTAAAGCACTAGGAAGTGTCGAAGGGCGGGCGTTTTGGGGGGACTGTCTTTTGTAACTTTGACGTTCAAAAAGTGCTGACTCTCAGCGTAGTTTGAATAAATGACTTTTGATTTTAATGTTCCCACTGCTGGGACACAGGCCTCTTCTCTCCGAGAGAGCCCCAGGCTATAATCCGACACGTGAGCCCAGTGCGGGTTGGTAGATGTCACATGTCTTCGAATTTTGGGTTCTAGGACATGTCGATTTCCTCACGATGTTTTCCTTTACTGTTTAGAGAGCAGTGGTGATGAAATTAATATCTTAGGACAACCAACACACCATTATCTGATCCCAAACTAGGCAGACCCTGTACTATGGTAACCAGACAACTGATAAATATACTTATATATGGGGAAATTCGTCTCAACTGCCCCAGCGCCACCGCAAGCGGCCCGCTCGAGTGCTAAACACAACATTTTGACTGCGTTGTTTCGGCATCAAAACATAAATAAAAAAATATCAACCATATACATTCTGAAGCGTCTTTACCTCAGCTTTCGAATGGTATTATTTATTTTCATGATTTTTCTTTACATAACCTCGAAAAATGTAAATTAAAATTGAAAACGTGTTTTCGGCATGATTTTCAATTTTCTAATTTTTTTGGACCACACAGATCGCAAGATCTGGTGTTTTTACTTCGATATAGATTATAAAAAAGTAGGTGTTTTTCGTTTTTTGTGAATAATTAAATGCGAAGCAAAACGATATTCGCATGCCGCGCGCGCCAGCCGGGAGTACCGACGCCGCCGCACGCGTCGGCTGTCGGTCTTTCTGTCTTCCTGAATAACAACAATTATTAGAAAATTTGACGAGCTGTAAATAAAATTAGTTTTTAGTAAGATTGTGACTTGATCGAAAGATTTTTCGTTACGTTTTTCGCGTTCTTTCGTAATCGTAAGTGATTCAATTTTACATTGGATACAAATCATCGCATCTTTCGGTATTATCGAAAAAGCATCTTGCAGGAATTGTGGACATTTGACAAGAACTTTGTTTACAAAGTGATTATCTTTCATCAAAGGGTTACAGCATCGTGATTCAATCGATTTAATGTAGATATTAGCTCACTGTAATGACCACACAAAAAAAACTTAAAATGATTCAGATTGTTGGTAATGTGATGAATATTATTACCTGCAGGACTTGAAGAAACAACTTAATGATAAATCTGTCTGTATTGTATATCTGAATTTTAAAGTCAAAAGTACGCTTTGTGGCATGAACAGTTCAGACAGTAATGGTAACTAATGATATCATCGAGCGAATTTTATCTGACAAGTACAAACACAAAGTGGGGTTATGCACATTGTTTACAATTTGACCATTCGTTTTGCAGAAGACAGAAAGACCGACAGCCGACGCGTGCGGCGGCGTCGTCGGTACTCCCGGCTGCCGCGCGCGGCGTGCGAATATCGTTTCGCTTCGCATTTTATTATTCGCAAAAAACGAAAAACACCTATTTTTTATAATCTATATCGAAGTAAAAACACCTCATCTTTCGATCTGTGTGGTCCAAAAAAATTTGAAAATTGAAGATCATGCCGAAAACACGTTTTCAATTACATTTTTCGAGGTTATTTAAAGAAAAATCATAAAAATAAATAATACCATTCGAAAGCTGAGGTAAAGACGCTTCAGAATGTATATGGTTGATATTTTTTTATTTATGTTTTGATGCCGAAACAACGCAGTCAAAATGTTGTGTTTAGCACTCGAGCGGGCCGATTGCGGTGGCGCTGGGGCAGTTGAGACGAATCTCCCCATATTTTTAAATACATACATATTATAGATAAATAACACCCAGACACAGAACAAATAATTGTGCTCATCACACAAAGATTTGTCCTGGGTGGGAATGGAACCCACGACCTCAGTCTTAACAGTCACGGTCACTAACCACTAGACTAACAGGCCAGTAAATTATTTTCATAAAGTAAAGAGCCTGCGCCTGTATTTTGCCGCTATATACCTACACGCTATATATTGTTCTTAAACTGCCCCGTTGGTCTCGTGGTGGCAAGCGAGCGTGGGGTCCTGGGCTCGATTACCAAGACGGGCAAAGTGATATTGGGTTTATCCATTAGGAATTTCTTAGTAACAGGCTGGAGTTTGGAAGTTTGCTGTGTGTTACCCCCGTGCCTCGGAGAGCACGTTAAGCCGTTGGTCCTGCGTCTGATCTCTCTCCGGTCGTGTCGGATTGCCGTCTCATTGGACTATGTGAGTGAGTGCACCTGTGTCTGCACCCACACTTGTGACCTATTATGTCTCTCCCACCTATGGCTAGTGTCCGTTGAGATTAACCGCCATGGGTGAAATACGCACACAAATGTAGAGAGTGGACTTTTGTTCTTAAATTCAAATCAAAACCGTTAGCCTTGACGATTGTATGAAATGTCTATAACACGGCAAATTGACGTAGTGTTAATTTGCTAAAAAAATAATTTTCCCCGCTCTACATTTGCTGCTACGTAAAGAGGTCGTTGACACTGTTATTAAAGCAGATGCGAGCTTTTGAAAATGTGTTTGTATATGAAACGCTTACAAACATACGATGTTGATTCTACTTTAGTTTCCCTCTCGTATTCGGTGTCTTGGCAAAGTAAATACCTGTGTCTAGATGGAAATTCATTAATTAAGATTGTAGTAAGCTTGCTTTGTGTTTACATAGAAATTGTTGGCTTCTCAAACATTTCTGCTGTCTGTGTTTATCACTCGATTGTTAAAAAAAAATAGCGTTGTTTTTCTCCTCATAGTAAGGTGAAGGTGTAGATACTTATAGTGGGTGTACTGTCGATATACCTCTGCCTGACAATTCACCAGTTATGAATAAGACCCATGTAATACAACCAAGTCAAAGACGAACCTATTGTCATCAACTGGGCACAAATCCAAATCCTGGGCCGCTACTAAGAAATTTCTAATGGAAACACTCAATAACACTTTTCCCGAACTGGGAGCTGAGCCCCGAACCTTATGCTCAGCAATAGTGTGTGCGACCGCTAGACCAGTTGCATCACTGTGCATAGACGATACGAGTTTACTCTATTCTATACAGGATTAAATTAAATAAGCTAGTGAAACTACGCAGACGTAAAATTCTTAAAATCATTTTTCACGTTTGTGGAGTTTGGCCAACTTATTTAATTTACATACAATATTGTCATCACAAAGATTTTAGCCGAACCACTGGCCACTGCTGGACATAGGCGTCCCCCAAGCTCCGCCAGGAATGCGCATACGATACTGAATGACAACAATTGGCAACGTTTGTAGCTGGGAATACCGAGAAAATAATTTTAACAATTGCTTCTGCTCTGCTCTGCCAAAATTTTTTGCTTGCAGCGGAAATGTCTAAAATAGTTGTACGCGTAACAATAGTGCACAATGGTTAGAAATGAGTTGGCACTGAATATCGACTCAAGACACTTTTTTAAAGTTCAGTACCCGAAAGGTACCAACGGGACCCTATTCCTAAGGTAACAATAAAATAAAGATAATAAAAATGTTCGTGTTTTTTACAAAAGTACTCTTTGTGAATATTGTCATTCTTCTGTCTTTATCTCAACTTATGTGGGGTCGAAGCTACACGCCTTTTGCTTCCACACTTCTCCATTAGTCATTATTTCGGTAGTCACCCCTATTTTTGTAAATATTGTGATAGTACAGAACCCTTCGTATTGTGTTTTTTTTTTTAATTTTATTTGGTGGCAAACAAGCCGATGGTTTCATGATGGTTTAAATAGTCATCGGGCTACATTTTAAATATTATTGTATAAAAATAATTATACAATTTCACTTTCCGAGCCACAAGACGTCTATAGGCTTTGGTATCCAAGAAGCAGCACTCTACTGGTAATACACTGTCAGTTACAATCTGAATCATTTGAAACACCAGCTCTCAATATCCTTTAAACTTGATAGAAATTGGAATGATGCGGATGATTTCTTCACAGTGAGCTACTTCTACGAGTACTTAGCTTACACTAATATTATAAATGTGAAAGTTAGGATTTTTTGATGTTTCGTTGTTTGTAACTCAATTACGCGAAAACGGCCAAATGGATTAGGATGAAATTTGGCACATAGATAGTTTATAACCTGGATTTACACAAAGGATACTTTTTATCCCGGTACAACGTTCCAGTGGGGTATTATACACACATGGACCAAGCCGGCGACAAAAGGCAATCTGGAGTACAACCCATACCATCGTTTGTCCCACTTACACCTCACGTTAACCCTATAATGACTCCTAACACCTGCTAACTGCCTCTAAGTATACACAAGTTCAGTGTGACAGCATTTGACCTATTATAGTCACGTGTGCGAACGCGATAGACATGTCGATAATGAGTATTTTATCGATATTATCTACTATCAAGAGCTTTCGTGCACCTCTATTCAGGGTCACGCGGAATGTACTTGAAAGCTTGGTATTTTGATAAATGTTGTACGAGGCTATTAAACGATGCAATTTTATAATTATTTATCATCATCATCATCATTATTTCGGCCGAAAGACGCCCACTGCTGGATATAGGCCTACCTCAGTTGGATAAACCCCCCCAGGGTTTGCCATAATTGTCACGTTTGGCAAGCGGGTTGGCGATCGCAGTATGGTGGTCAAATGCATAGAGGACGCTGCTGCCCATTCTCTAGTAAGCCTCTTAATCGCCTCTTACGACACCCACGGGAAGAAATAGGATGGTCCTATTCTTTACACTCAGCACTACATGGAACCATACTCATTGCGTTTATTCAAAGTAAACTGGAGGTGCCTAAGATTCGCTTTTGATGTAAACGTATGCAGAGCCAATCCATAGCGAATATTGCACACGTATAAAGAGAAAAATATTACATAGTGTTGAGCATACACCAGTGCAGCGCAAAGATAGTGATATTATAAGCGCATTGATGAAAACACGTCGCTTAGAATAAACACAATATCATTTATTGATGTGAAACATCTATAGGCGAGGGGTAAACCTAAATTTTGGATTGGCGAGCGTGGTGACGCACAGTGGGCCCATACTGAAAATTTGTGGACTTAGGCAACAAAGTTCCAATATCGATGCGATTTTTTTTTAATGTGAAAATTAACGTATTAACATATAATGAATACGTTCTTTTTGATTATACATATACCATATTTATTTCCTTTCGTAAAGTATCCTTCATAAATATTATCTTTTAAATTATTTTTTTGTTTTGCCTTGCGTCGCAGGTTCGCCAGGTTCAGCTGCATTTCTCAAGGTCAGCCCTTGGATGGATGACCATTTAGCTTCTGTTTTGCCTTGTGTCGCAGGTTCGCTAGGTAAAGCTACACTTCTCAAGGTTAGCCTTTGGATGGGTGACCATTTAGTTTATGTGTGGCGTTTTGCGTGGTACAGAGTAGTCCGAATTTTGATACTTAACATATAATTAATATGTTATTTTAGATATAAAAATATTATCTTTACAAAATAAGTTCGATGTTTCATATCTGCCACGCGCCCCGCGTCGGCTCACTTTTTTTAAATACAATTTAATCACAATAATAAAAATAATGTCCTTTTACATGTGCTACTTTAATAACAAGAGACCACAACAAAGTAAACACGATAAAATAAATGAAAAAGAAAAAACTGCCAAGTGCGAGTCGGACTCGCGCACGAAGGGTTCCGTACTATTATCTATAAAAACGGCAAGAAAATTGCGTTTCTTGTATGGAAGCCCCATTAAACGTTTATTTTATTCTGTTTTTTAGTATTTTTTACTATATAGGCAACAGAAATACATCATCTGTGAAAATTTCAACTCTCTAACTATCACGGTTCATGATATACAGCGTGGTGACAGACAGACGGACGGACAGCGGAGTCTTAGTAATAGGGTCCCATTTTACCATTTGGGTACGGAACCCAAACACGGTAAAAATAACAAGACAAGATTCACATTAAAATGGTGCAAACAGGATAAAAATAAAAATAGAGAAAAACACAAATAATGATTTGATGATGAGAAACATGGAGCTACTCATCACTCATCATCATTAAAATTTTGAATAGAACATTCATCACAGTATCTACCTATACATGGCTTAAACGATGCGATTTTATCACCTGTAGCATATCATTAGTTGAAGCAAATTACTTGCATTGTCTATACAGAGATAATAGACTTTAGTCGGTTCACCCTTGTTTGATAGAACAACGTTTGATATAATATTACTAAATCGAATTTTAGTTGCAATAAAGTCATTTCGAAGAATTATTCATTTGACCGAATAATTCATTGGTAAATTTTTATTTAGCGTAATTATTTATTTGAACTAATTTCATTTCACCGAATTTTCAAATGCACTAATTAAATAGCAGGCAAGCAGCAAGCAAGCATGCAGCGTGCAAACAAGCATGCAACATTCGAGCACGCATGCAACATGCAAGCAGGCATGCAACATGCAGCAAGCATTGTTTCTGTCACGGCTCAGGCGCTGCGGGGTTTGGGCGGCCCCACGCGAGCTTATCGTCGCAGATGGTTTTAATGCTCACCACCGCAGCTTCGGCTTGCTGGCCGGCTTGGCCAGCCTCAGCTGCGGCGGCGGGCCTTCAGACCACCTGCTCCTCAGCTCGCGGGCCGCCCTACCCCTCCGCGCCTGCACGGGCTTAAATTACACTCTAGGGGTAGGGCAGACAAGACTACGTAAAGTCGGTTTTACAGCGATTCGTTTCTCACTAAATTTTGTAGCACAATATATTGACTTTTTATGACACTACAAGTAATTTAAGATTAGTTTAACTGTTTTCTTGTTCAAAATATATAATTTTTCAAATATTTACAATTTTTCTTTTCTGCATTACATTACACCAATTGAATATTCGATAAAATACATGGTTATACCATCTGAACATTACATCAAATGAACATTATACCTTTTGATCATTAGCGCAAATGTTGTTATAGCAAATAAATATTCGATGAACTGAAAATTCTGTCAAACGATATTATACAAAGTGATGATTTTCTTAAACGTTGTTCGATTTAGTAATATTATATCAAACGTTGTTCTATCAAACAAGGGTGAACCCTTTAGTCCACTTTGCAAGTCTTCTGTTGCTTCAATGTTGTTGTATGAACATAAAACACATACAAGAGAAATGGTGGCCTAGTGGTACCGGCCGCGACTTACGAGTTCTAGTTCGTAGGTTCAAACTTAAGTAGATGCTTTACTTTGTGCGTTATTATTACACGCTTTATATTAGCTTCACTTGTATGTTTGTTTGTAACCGACTCCTTATTGCGCGATTTTGACCCACTTTAAACGACTAGATTTCATTCAAACTTTGCACACCTGTCAAAGACCGATGACAATACTATAATTTCATAAATTTGGCCATTATCTTTGCCAGGGTTACCAGGACAGAAAAAAAACTGTCTTCGAAAACTACGCTGACATACGTCACAAACTACGCTGACATACGTCACAAAATTTGAAACACCCTAAATAATAGTTAAGTAAAAAGCGTGGGTGCCTAATATCAGTAATATCTTAAAAAGCACCCCACGCTTTTTCCATTATTTTCTACTTTTTAGTTTGGTTTTCTATGGAAGCGTGTTTTTTAGTTTTTTTTTTTTAACTATTATTTTTTATTAGCTCTGCTCTAAAAACGGTGAAGGAAAACATCATGGCATGTTCTAGCACCGAAAATTCGTAGACATGTGACATTCACCAACCCGCACTAGGCCCGCGTGGTGAATATGGCCCACTCCCTCTCACAGAGAAGAGGCTCTCCCACTGAGAATATAACAGGCCGATTATACACAGGCAAGAGAATTGCACCGTGTAAATGGGACTTGAACTGCCTTTTATGTTTCGTTATGAAAATTACATTAAGCTTATTGCTATCATTTGATCGGAGTTCAATGGTAGAGCGAGTCTGTATGATATTTTAGTGCGCTTTTCAGGCTAAAATGCTAATTATTTTAGAGAATAATCGGAATGCTTTGTGTGAATAAACAATTTGCACACTCTTTGGATAGTTGTTTAGGGTATTTGTGTCCAATAATGCACTATCAATACAGAAGATAATTTTTGCCAAAAAGAAGATGGTAAAAAAAAATCTAGATAAGTTGCTGTAAATACTACACCGATTTGTTACATTTCTGTATGTATGTAATTTCAAAAGCACTTTATTATCCCACTATCCTTACCTATTCTATTCTACTAATAATAATTGTGAAAGTTTGTATGTTTGTTTCTAAATCACATAAAAAGGCTGAACAGATCTAGATGAAGCCGCTGGCAAAAACTAGTTAGTTTTATAATTATAATACAATATTATAAATTACAATATTTACAAAAACCTTCGACTGTTAATATGATACAATATACGCTCAAAATCATCTCATTTATTATTATTCCAAACTAGTTTTTGCCAGCGGCTTCGCCCGCATGAAAGTCGATAATTATTTCTCGGAAACATACCTCTGGGATAAAAATAACCCTTTGTGTTCCAGGTTATAAACTGAGTGCCTTATCTGTGTGTGATTCATCAAAATCCTTTCAGTCTTTTTGCGTAAAAGAGTAACAAACATCCATACACCCTCACAAACTTTCACATTTATAATATTAGTAGGATGTGTAATTACTGCAACCTGAATAAATAAATAAATAAACATCAATGGCACCTACCATCTGTGTAATCCCGTAACACCTTAATTCTGAGCCTTGAACGTATTGTGAGGGCCAAGGTCAAAAGCGGTCACCACGCATAAATGAACAACCCAAGAGCGAGCTCGAGAAATCCACTTAATCTTCAATAAACCATAGTCAGTATAGCGGTCAAGGTTTGAATGGTGGGTATTATATTCTATTTACGTAGGTTCACGTGTGTTAAATTGCCTCTGGTAGGTACGAAAATGTATATTTATTTAGTGTCTGTCATATATATAATTATCAGCCCGTAAAAGTCGTCAAATTAACGCGTATATTTGCGAATGTGGCTTTATAATTTCGGTTGTCGTTTTAAGGCTCGACGGGACTGTCGTAAAACAATTTCTGTATAAACTTCTTGGTAATTGTTATACAAGAGTCGCGTCGTGCTTTCACGTCGCGCCTGTCTGAAGAAGCCTTAAAGAGTAATATTGTGATGTACAGAGAGTTAATAACTTATTATTCATACATTTAAGGCCGCACCGAAGAATTTGCGAAATAATTTTGCGTTTGTTTAATCCCTTGCTGGATAATTAAGGATTCTTAAGGATGGATGCTGGATATTTAAGGATTCATTCTATAAATTATACACTTTAGAAACACGATTATTCGTTGTTTACTCTAAAGAAATAAAAACCAAAAAATCTCTAATAACAACCCTTATTGCGGCATGATGCCTAACATCACACCCTGTTTCCCCAGAGGTTTGGGCAGAGGTGTACCTACAGTACACCCACATTTCACCTGTTATGTTTAAGTTCCATGTAATAGGGGGCGAGCCTATTGCCATCCAGTCATAATCATTTCAGCCAAAATTTCAGCTTTCGAACTAAAAATGGAGTGAATGCTGAGATGATGGCTAATGGCATCTAAAAGAAGAAAAAAATTACGGTAACCATAAATAAATTAGTAATAGAGCAAGAGGTTTATAAATATCTATTTATGTAAATTTATTTATTTTTTGCGATGGCTGATCCGTGGATGGGTGACCATCTTTACATAGCAATACCCCTCCGTGCCTTGGAAAGCATTCTAAGCCGTGCCTCCCGACTGTCATTCGTGGATCTTTCCACGAACCAGTCTTATCAAAGGGTATCGTAGTACCCAGTAACTAAGACAGATACTCCATGTAAAATACGAGTAGCCTGGAAGCCAAATATAATAGGGAAAAGGCTAAGCAAATGTTAATAATGATTTATGTTGTTCATTATAAGAAGGATGCTGTAATCGCAATAATGCCTCAGTTCCCTTTAATTTAATTAAAAATGTAAGTGATTGTAAGCACAGTTTCTGGAAACACATTCCAACTAACCAACTGCCAATTAGATTAATTAGAGGCAACATTCATGTTTATCTTACACGACTTTATCCATACGGCAATTGGAGTCTCCCATTCGTTGATCAACATTTTAATCGGTCTTGTCCTAACTAGAATTCCGGTCGATATTTTCCTCATTTATTTATCACTAGCTTTTGCCAGCGGCTTCGCCCGCGTGGAGATCGGAAATTATCCCGCGGGAACGTACTACCGGGATAAAAAGTACCCTATGTGTTAAACCAGATTATACATTATCTGTGTGCCAAATTTCATCTAAATCCGATCAATAATTTTTGCGTGAAAGAGTAACAAACATCCATACATCCATAGTTACAAACTTTCACATTTATAATATTAGTAGGAATATTATCTTTTTATATATTAACATAGCTCGGTACCCTAGGATCCTGGTCCTTTGAAAGGCGTGCGAGGGGCCAAAGCCAACTCGCAAAGGCTCTTAAACACTTTCGATGGAGTGAGGCTTCGACCGATGTAGTGAGCTTTATAGGACAAAAAGTAAGAATTCAATTTACATAGCCAACAAAAAAATATATAGATTTCGCTTAAAACTGCCTTAGCTCCGCTATATATACTTACATAGTAGAAAGCACAGAATAAAGCCACAGTTATCGTTTCAGCCATAAGACGTCCACTGCTGGACATAACCCTCCTCCAATTTGGGGGGCTTTGGCATAATTCCCACGCTTGGCAGGCGGGTTGGTGATCGCAGAACGGTGCGGTAAATTGCATAGAAAACGCTACTGGTTCTCTAGTCTCTCTCCCTTAGTCGTTTCTTACTACACCCATGGGAAGAAATAGGATGGTCGTATTCTTTAAGTCCGGCGCCACACGGATAGAGCCACAGTACTGGCTTCCAATGACACAATGAGTTCCTGGTTGGTCACAAGAACTTCTGAACAACGGGGTCCTTTATTTCCGGAACAGGAAAAGTGATATTGGGTTTTTCCTCTGGAATTTCGCAGCAGCAGTCTAGTCTGATGTCGTTTTACCATCTTGCTTTATTCATCAATAACAATTGATTATTAAGGAAAACGTCTCGTGTGAAATACCAAAGGTAAACAGTAAAAATTAAGAATGCAATGAGAATACATAAATAGTAAAAAGATTCACCGGTGTACAGACAACGTTAAAAGTACAAATTATAAATGTGATAATGGCGTCATGATTATTTTTATACAAAAGACAATGGGTTTTGTATGATAAGTAGTATGAGAACATAGTTACTATACGGATGATGAATCCTGACCGGTCTGTACTCCATCAAAATCTATCATATATTAATATTTTAAAGCTGAAGAATTTGTTTGTTTCTTTGTTTGTTTGATTGAACGCGCTAATCTCAGGAACTACTGGTCCGAATTGAAAAATTATTTTTGTGTTGAGTAGCCTATTTATCGAGAAAGGCTATAGGCTATATAACATCACGCTACATCTGAGCGGGGCAGTAATGAAAAATGTTGCAAAAACGGGGAAAATCGCACGGGTAGGCGATTCGACGCGACGACGGGAAGGGTCGGGGGAAAAAGAAATTTAACGCGGACGAAGTCGCGGGCAGAAGCTAGTTAGTCTATAATATTCGTATGCCTAGTGCCGTGTGGTGCCCGATGTCAGGAATAGCACCTTCACATTTTTTCTCGTGGATGTCGTAAAAGGCGACTATAGGACTCACTAGAGAATGGGCGGCGGAGTTCTCAATGCATTTTGCCATCATACTGCGGTCGGCAACCCACCTGCCAAGCGTGGCGATTACGGCAAACCCCCCGAAATTGGGGGACGCCTATGTCTAGCAGTGGATATCTTTCGGCTGAAACGATTATTCGAATTTTTGGTACTACAACATACTAGTTTCCTTACGATGTTTTTGTTCACCATTTTGACAGCATTGATGCCGATATAATTAACATACAAAATGCCTACATAATTAACTATAATTAACATACAAAGTGCCTACTTGGGTAACAAAGACCCATGTCATAAATACCTTACAGACTATCATACATACAAATAAAAATAAAAAATAAAAAAACCGGCCAAGTGCGAGTCGGACTCGCGCACCGAGGGTTCCGTACAAACCTGTAGGTATTCTCGGTTTAAAAATAAATGTTTTTTTTTTCATTTTTATATTTCAGTTGATTGAATGTACGGTAAATTGCGGTTTACGATTTATGACGTTTTAAAAAAAAACTACTCACTCGATCTCGTTCAAACCAATTTTCGGTAGTAGTTTATATGGTAATGTACATCATATATTTTTTTTAGTTTTATCATTCTCTTATTTTAGAAGTTACGGGGGGGGGGGGGGGGGGGGGGACACATTTTACCACTTTGGAAGTGTCTCTCGCGCAAACTATTCAGTTTAGAAAAAAATGATATTAGAAACCTCATTACCATTTTTAAAGACCTATTCATAAATACCCCACACGTATGGATATGATGAAAAAAAAATTATTGAGTTTCAGTTCTATGTATGGGGAACCCCAAAATGTATTATGTTTTTTCTATTTTAGTATAAAAATCTTAATGCGGTTCACAGAATACATCTACTTACCAAGTTTCAACAGCATAGCTCTTATAGTTTCGGAAAAAAGTGGCTGTGACATACGGACGGACAGACAGACAGACAAACAGACAGACAGACAGACAGACATGACGAATCTATATGGGTTCCATTTTTTGCCATTTGGCAACGAAACCCTAACAACGGCGTCGTGTTGCGCTGCGTGGTGTTGCGTAGCCTACCGCGGAATCGCCGATACATGACACCGTTCGGCCAAAACTCTTCCTTGAGGTTGGTCTCGATATGACTGGCTCTTATTGTAACTGGTTAGAAATAGAACATACATTTAATAATATTACCAATTTACCTTACTTCATTTGTACGGTCACCAAAAGAGATGACTTCGAACGACAGCCAAGATCGATCGTCGTTTATAGTTGTAGCTTATTAAGAAACAGACGGATGTTTTCGAAATAAATAAACGCAGTATGACTAAATAACTCCAATTTCCGAATTCCGAAAATAAATCCCACTTCTGATGGCGCCTGTACCGACATGACTACAAATCGTCAAATTGTATTTCTTGGCGTTTTCTCAGCAACGGGAAGTTCCTTAAGTACATTGAATAGTGTTCGATTCCCAGAAAAAGCAAACCTACGAGTATTTATTTTGTTCGCTGAGCTTTTCTGTGATGTTTTTTTTGGCAAAAAGAAGGATGTTGTGGTCGTTTTAACGGCCACTTACGCTATAACGAGATACTGTTTTTAGGGTTCCGTTGCCAAATGGCAAAAAACGGAACCCTTATAGATTCGTCATGTCTGTCTGTCTGTCTGTCCGTCCGTATGTCACAGCCACTTTTCTCCGAAACTATAAGAGCTATGCTGATGAAACTTGGTAAGTATATGTATTCTGTAAACCGCATTAAAATTTTCACACTAAAATAGAAAAAAAACAATAAATTTTAGGGTTCCCCATACTTAGAACGGAAACTCAAAATTTTTTTTTCATCGTACCCATTCGTGTGGGATATCTATGAATGGGTCTTCAAAAATGGTATTGAGGTTTTTAATATCATTTTTTTCTAAACTGAATAGTTTGCGCGAGAGACACTTCCAAAGTGGTAAAATGTTTGAACGAGATCTAGTAAGTAGTTTTTTTAATACGTCATAAATCATAAACAACAATTTACCTTTCATTCAATCAACTCAAATATAAAAATTTAAAAAAACAAACATTTAATTTCATAAATATAAATCTTATGCAAAAACCGAGAATACCTACAGGTTTGTACGGAACCCTCGGTGCGCGAGTCCGACTCGCACTTGGCCGGTTTTTTTTTTTATAAGTAAGCATATCTGTCTCTCCACTACTACCTATTAAAATGTATTAATCGTTTTAGGTACCTTCTGAATTGGTAGGTAATAAAGTAAAGTCTGAAGCTCAACCTATGCCTAAGGTTTGCACACTATAATTAAGTACCTCTCATTTTTCTGAGTGGGAAATCGTCAAATGACGTCTCCCGCTCTGGGTGAAGACTTTGGAATCACCTATATAAAGGGGTGATAGATAGGGGTGTGGCTACCTAGTATAGTAACACTTTAACACTCATGTTTTGTTGTTCGTGAAAACAATGGATCAAATGTTTAAGAGGCCTTATACGATTTTGTCGATTTTGCTGATTTGATTTTCGCGATCTGAGTAGCCGTAATTGAAGCCAAAACATTTTCTCTAAAATTTGATTAAGTAAAATATTTTATACCATGTTATTTTTTTATAAAGATAAAAAGGAAGTTCATTCATTTGATCAAAATTGAAATGATCTTTCATATGGTGCATTAAAATGTATGGAAATACCGTATTTTCACTGTATAATCACGTAGAACAGCAAAATCTGTAAAATTTCGTAATGTATTTTTTTTCATTTAAGCTACCATATTTTAAAGTAGTTGAATTATTCGATTTTCAATTCTCCTCAGAAGTCTTGTTTAAAAGTGATAAAGTCGTCGTTCGAAAATCACTTTATCATCCTTTTCACACGATTTTATAAAATTTAATGGTACTTATTGAATTGTCGTCTGAAGCTGCGTGAGATACATTTTTAATGTGATTCTTTTAAATAGCATTTTCTAGGTGCATTTAGTGATTTTGCAAATAAGATAGTCATCCGCGGAGTAATTGTGTAACAAACAATGTATTTTGACATTTCAGCGACATCCGTTGCGGTATTTACGCTGTTGAGCTGACAAATTTTTCGAACCGAAGAAGCAATAGTTTAGCAATAGATTCATTCGAAATGAATCAGATTCTGATTGATAGTGTGTTATGCGATTGGGATGGAGCATATGTGTAATATAGTGTTACTATACTAGGTAGCTACAGCTCTATCTATCACCCTCTTAATATTAGATGACTCCAAAGTCTTCTTAGGTACTTACTTATATTCTTTCTAAAAATCATCACTTGAAAACCTTTGGCATAGATAATAATAATATCTTGGGACAACCAACACATCGTTATCCGATCCTAAACTAGGCAGAACCTGTACTATGGTAACCGATATGGCAACTGATAAATATACTTATATATTTCTAAATACATACATATTATAGATAAATTATACCCAGACACAGAACAAATGATTGTGCTCATCACACAAAGATTTGTCCTGGATGGGAATCGAACTCACGACCTCAGTCTTAGCAGTCAGGGTCACTAACCACTAGACTAACAGGCCAGTCATAATATAGATTATCTTCAGACTTAACGAATTACTTACCAATTCAGAATGCATCTAACATGATTAACAACGGCTTTTTGTTGCGGAAAAAATTGTGAAATGATTTTGAAAATGCAAGATAGCGCCAATACATTCGAATTTAGCAACGCATTAAAGACCCTTCACACTACAGCTAAACTATGGGTTTGACTTCTTATTAGTCATCATCACCCCCTAGCCTTTTCCCAACAATATTGGGGTCTATATAATAGTTATTTGTTATACAAGAGTGCAAAGTTGCTTTTTTCACCGCGTGTTCAATTTTGATGACCGAGCAAGCGAAGGATTCTAAAATTGAATCACGAGCGCAGCGAGTGATTCAAAATTAGAATCCTGAGCGTTAGCGAGGGAATCAAAAGAGCACGAGGTGAAAAATCTTTGCACTCGAGTGCAACACGTAACTTTTCATTCCACCTCAGCGAGGAAATGACTAAATGCAAAAAAAAACCTTTACAATCACAAGATAGGTACACTTTTATTTCAGTTTAGGTATTAATTACTACATTATGACAGGTAAGTATTACAGAATAATCTTTAAATTATAACAAAATAATACTAAGGTATAATTAAGAAAATTTTAAAGTAACGTTGCTACAGTTATTTAAATTGAGTGTAATATTTTTGTTTGGCACTGTAATATTGGTGTTAGTCACTTGTGTACTGTTTTTCGGTAAACTATCTGTCATACTTAATAGTTGTACCGATTCATCGGATTCCCTTGGCGTGAATGTTGGAGAGAGAGGGAGATGGTTAGGTGTTTCATAACGGCTTATTTTTTATGTAGAAGGGCCAGTCCAAGGATCCGATTGAGGCTCTTTCAGTGTAATGGCTCCTACGATGCCTTCACATATTTTAGACTTCTTTTGGATGGAATCCTCTATGTATCCCTCTACAACTGCATTGGACTTCCAGCCTCCGTGGCGCTTAAGGGACAGGAGATCAGCTCCGGAATCAGCCAAAAGTGTGGCTGAAGTTCGTCGGAAACAATGACCCGTGTACAACAGGGGTTCTGGAAGTTCAAGAAATGTTGCTATTTCTCGTGGGATACTGCCAATTTTATTAGTACCCATAGGCTGTCTAACACACTTTCCATTGCGATACTGTAGAAAAAATCGATTGATTGGAGTGTTACGCGGGCGTAAGTATTTCTCAACAATCGTTACGTATTCCTTGCGAATGACGAAGTTGCGGTCTCTTTTTGTCTTTGTATTAGGTAAATTAATTAATAGTAAGTCATCTGAATGTTTCTCAATGTTTTTGACATTAAGTTGTGTTAGTTCATTAGTTCGACATGCTCCGTTTATTCCAATAATAAGAACAACCTGTAACGTAAAGAGTATTGTAGTAGATAAATGAATAAAATTGATATGAACGCATAATTATGCCTATCAACATCTACTAAGTATACTATTTAATTGAGATTAATATACTTAAGTAGATACTGAATGTGCAACTGACTTACTTTTGCCGCCAAATATACGGAATCGGGTGCTTCGTTAAGAAACTTTTCAATATCAGATATTGTGAAAACCTTCGATTTTTTTGGTTGATGACCAGATGAGGCTCTTTTTAAAAATGCCACTAATTTAGGATAGGTATCGATATGTTTGTCTTTTTTCATCTTTATTGTTGCTTTTAGCATCGAATACGTACTCCATAGAGTGCTTGCTTTCTTGTTCTCGGATAATTCTATAAAATATGCCAGCAAAACGTTTTTTGAGAAAGTTTTGGCTCCTTTTGCTAGTCGCCACGTGTTGAACATATCGTACTGTTTTAAATACTTCTCGCGTGATTGTTGAGGGAGAAAGCTCATTTGCGCATTATTAACAGTTTCAGTCAATTCTGTTGGCGTCAAGCAAACTTCCTCGTCGCTAGAATCACTCATTTTAGTTTTTTCACTTGTTTTCAAGTTTCTTGTTTTTAATATAAGGTTTAACAATGACGTGAAAAAATGCCACGTAAAGAACCGCGTACAAAGCAAATTGAAAAAAGAACACCAAGAAGGTTCCGAGTCTGAGTTTTTAACAAATTAAAAAAAAGTTGTATGATATATTCGGCACCATAGAGGTAGCAGTAAATAGGTTTAATGTTTTTTTTTAATTCACAAACTTAGTGCACACGATGTTCTAAATTCAATTTACTTTATCCTCTAGAGAATAAAAACGGCTTTTCCACTCAGATATTGAAGATTAAAAATACTCTTTCCGAGATGGTGGGATGAAAAAATATTATCTTTACAAAATAAGTTCGATGTTTCACATCTGCCACGCGTCCCGCGTCGGCTCACTTTTTTTAAATACAATTTTATCTCAATAATAAAAATAATGTTCTTTTACATGTGCTCCTTTAATAACAAGAGACCACAACAAAGTAAACACGATAAAATAAATGAAAAAGAAAAAACTGCCAAGTGCGAGTCGGACTCGCGCACGAAGGGTTCCTTACTATTATCAATAAAAACGTTTATTTTATTCTGTTTTTTAGTATTTTTTACTATATAGGCAACAGAAATACATCATCTGTGAAAATTTCAACTGTCTAACTATCACAGTTACAGATATACAGCGTGGTGACAGACAGACGGACGGACAGCGGAGTCTTAGTAATAGGGTCCCATTTTACCATTTGGGTACGGAACCCAAACACGGTAAAAATAACAAGACAAGATTCACATTAAAATGGTGCAAACAGGATAAAAATAAAAATAGAGAAAAATACAAATAATGATTTGATGATGAGAAACATGGAGCTACTCATCACTCATCATCATTAAAATTTTGAATAGAACATTCATCACAGTATCTACCTATACATGATTTAAACGATGCGATTTTATCACCTGTAGCATATCATTAGTTGAAGCAAATTACTTGCATTGTCTATACAGTCTTTAGTCCACTTTGAAAGTCTTGCTCCAAAGTTGCTTCAATGTTGTTGTATGAACATATAACACATACAAGAGAAATGGTGGCCTAGTGGTACCGGCCGCGACTTACGAGTTCTAGTTCGTAGGTTCAAACTTAAGTAGATGCTTTACTTTGTGCTTTATTATTACACGCTTTATATTAGCTTCACTTGTATGTTTGTTTGTATGTTTGTTTGTAACCGACTGCTTATTGCGCGATGTTGGCCCACTTTAAACGACCAGATTTCATTCAAACTTTGCACACCTGTCAAAGATCGATGACAATGCAATAATTTCATAAATTTGTGCCATTATCCTTGCCAGGGTTACCAGGACAGAAAAAAAACTGTCTTTGAAAACTACGCTGACATACGTCACAAACTACGCTGACATACGTCACAAAATTTGAAACACCCTAAAAATAGAAAATAAATAATAGTTAAGTAAAAAGCGTGGGGTGCCTGATATCAGTAATATATTAAAAAGCACCCCACGCTTTTTCCATTATTTTCTACTTTTTAGTTTGGTTTTCTATGGAAGCGTGTTTTTTAGTTTTTTTTTAACTATTATTTTTTTATTAGCTCTGCTCTAAAAACGGTGAAGGAAATCATCATGAAAGAACCGAAAATTCGTAGACATGTGACATTCACCAACTCGCTCTGGGGCCGCGTTGTAGATAATATGGCCCACTCCCTCTCACAGAGACGAGGCTCTCCCAGTGAGAATATAACAGGCCGATTGTACACAGGCAAGAAAATTGCACCGTGTAAATGGGACTTGAACTGCCTTTTATGTTTCGTTATGAAAATTACATTAAGCTTATTGCTATCATTTGATCGGAACTCAATGGTAGAGCGAGTCTGTGTGATATTTCAGTCCGCTTTCCATGTTTAAATGCTAAATATTTCAGAAAAAAATCGGAATGATTTATATCAATAAACATTTGCACACTCTTTGGATAGTTGTTTAGGGTATTTGTGTCCAATAATGCACTAACGATACAGAAGATAATTTTTGCCAAAAAAGAAGATGGTAAAAAAAATCTAGATAAGTTGCTGTAAATACTATATACCGATTTGTTACATTTCTATATGTATGTAATTTCAAAAGCGGTTTATTATTCGACTATCCTTGCTTATTCTATTCTGCTAATAATAATTGTGTAAGTTTGTATGTTCGTTTCTCAATCACACAAAAACGCTGAACGGATCTAGATGAAGCCGCTGGCAAAACCTAGTTAGTTTTAAAATTATAATACAATATTATAAATTACAATATTTACAAAAACATTCGAGTGTTAGTATGATACAATATACGCTCAAAATCATCTCACTTATTATTATTCCAAACTAGTTTTTGCCAGCGGCTTCGCCCGCATGAAAGTCGATAATTATCCCTCGGAAATATACCTCCGGGATAAAAAGTACCCTTTGTGTTCCAGGTTATAAACTGCGTGCCTTATCTGTATGTGATTCATCAAAATCCGTTCAGTTTTTTTTTGCGTGAAAGAGTAACAAACATCCATACACCCTCACAAACTTTCACATTTATAATATTAGTAGGATATGTAGTTACTGCAACCTGAATAAATAGATAAATAAACATCAATGGCACCTACCATATGTGTAATCCCGTAATACCTTAATTCTGAGCCTTGAACTTATTGTGCAGGCCAAGCAAGGTCAAACGCGGCGCCCACGCATAAATGAACAACCCGAGAGCGAGCTCGAGAAATCTTCTTAATCTTCAATAAACCTGATGACCACAGTCAGTATAGCGGTCAAGGTCTGAATGGTGGGTATTATATTCTATTTACGTAGGTTCACGTGTGTTAAATTGCCTCTGGTAGGTACGAAAATGTATATTTGTTTAGTGTCTGTCATATATATAATTATTAGCCCGTAAAAGTCGTCAAATTAACGCGTATATTTGCGAATGTGGCTTTATAATTTCGGTTGTGGTTTTAAAGCTTCAACACAAAGGCACGACGCGACTCTCGTAGACTAATTTATATTTAAACTTCATAGAGATTGTTCTACAAGAGTCGCGTTGCGCCTGTATAAAAAAGCCTTTACGAGTAATACTGCGATGTACAGCAGTCGAGATAACTTATTCATACATTTAAGGGCTCACCGAGGGATTTGCAAAATAATTACCTTGGTTTACTCCCTGGGTGCATCGTTATTACTTTAAATTATTTAATGAATATGAATATCTACAAATAGACACTGTATAAATACGGTTATTCTTTGATTTATCGATATAATAAAAAAATACAAAGTAATCTGTAAAAAAAAAACACTTGGTGCGGCGTAAATACTCAACGGAAAGTTATCATCATTTCAGCCAAAAAACGTCCACTGCTATATAAAGGCTTCCCCCATTTTTTTGGGGGTAAGCCATAATTGGCACGTTAGGCAGGTGGGTTGGCGATCGCAGTGTGGTGGTACCCCGACGCAGTTAGGAAAAGGCTAGGCAAACGATGATAAATAAAATAAAATAAAGTTTATTTGAAACAACTTTAGCTTACAATAACTAGTGGTCGCCCGATGGTCAAAAGATAGATAGATAGATACCTAGATTTTTATATTTTATTTTTGTAGTTTTGTTGTGCCCTTACAGGGTCCATATTTTGTACTTAGCTTTAAGCCTTTTGTAACACCTTCTCACAATATGGAATGCAATAAATAAAGTTCGACCATTAATCATTTAAAACTTAATGTATTTTTTTTGCATTATTACTTATATAAAAAAATAATATGGTTATATTTGACATTCAGTAGCACTATAGACAAATAATATTAAAGACAAATATTCTCGATATGATCATAGATTTAAAAAATGAAATAGGTTATGTTATATATCTATAAAATTAATTTATTACCTATGGTTATACTTGAAATTCAGTAAGACTATAGACACAAAATATTAAAGACAGATATTACGATTCAACCACAGATTCAACACATAAACTTTCGTAAAAAAGGGGTGCATAGTTTTCCCTTCACGTATTAATATATAGTATATTATTTTAATATATTATGTATGTCTACAAATTGTCGTAAATTAATTTATTATCCATAATTATATTTGACATTCAGTAAGGCTATAGACAAATAATACCAAAAATAAATACAGACTCGATTTGACCATAGAATTCCAAATAAACAAAAGAATATCTGTGCATGTGTGTATTAAATACACGGTCATGAATAGTAGTGTGTGTAACGTGTTATTTATTGAAAATAATGTACTTTTACGCATAATTAAAAAAAATATTAACATTCCTGACTTCTTCTCAGTATAAACTATAAGTGTGCGAAATTTCATACTCCTCCGTCTGCCCAATTTTCGTAAAAAGGGATCCAAAGTTTTCGCTTCACGTATTAATATAATATAGATTTACAAAACTAAAATACTGTGGCGCAGCTATCAGCACCCAATCCAAAAAATATACACAAATAAATTATTCAAGAAAAGACAAAAAAACAAAACAAAGTGAATAATAATAATAAATTTCGGAATACCAATTTAAAAATATATTTATATGATGATAATAAATTTTGCTCATAATTATGGACTTCTAATCAGAAGGATGCTGTTATCGCAATAATGCCTTAGTCGTCTTTAATTAATTTAAAATGTAAGTGATTATATGCACGGTTCCTGGAAACACATTTCAATTAGACCAGCTGCCAATTAGATTAATTAAAGGCAACATTCATGCTTATCTTACACCACCTAATCCATTCGGAAACTGGCGTTTCCCATTCGTAGATCAACATTTTAATCGGTCTTGTCCTAACTAGAATTCCGGTCGATATTTTCCTCATTTATTTATCACTAGCTTTTGCCAGCGGCTTCGCCCGCGTGGAGATCGGAAATTATCCCGCGGGAACGTACTACCGGGATAAAAAGTACCCTATGTGTTAAACCAGATAATACATCATCTGTGTGCCAAATTTCATCTAAATCCGATCAATCGTTTTGCGTGAAAGAGTAACAAACATCCATACATCCACAGTTACAAACTTTCACATTTATAATATTAGTAGGAATATTATCTTTTTATATATTAACATAGCTCGGTACCCTAGGATCTCGGTCCTTTGAAAGGCGTGCGAGGGGCCAAAGCCAACACGCAAAGGCCCCTAAACACTTTCGATGGAGTGAGGCACCGACCGATGTAGTGAGCTTTATAGGACAAAAAGTAAGAATTCAATTTACATAGCCAACAAAAAAATATACAGTTTTCGTTTAAAACTGCCTTTGCTCCGCTATATATACTTACTTACATAGTAAAAAGCACAGAATAAAGCCACAGTTATCGTTTCAGCCATAAGACGTCCACTGCTGGTCATAAGCCTCCTCCAATTTGGGGGCTTTGGCATAAATCCCACGCTTGGCAGGCGGGTTGGTGATCGCAGAACGGTGCGGTAAATTGCATAGAAAACGCTACTGGTTCTCTAGTCTCTCTCCCTTAGTCGTTTCTTACTACACCCATGGGAAGAAATAGGATGGTCGTATTCTTTAAGTCCGGCGCCACACGGATAGAGCCACAGTACTGGCTTCCAATGACACAATGAATGCCTGGTTGGTCACTAGAACTTCTGAACAACAGGGTCCTTGATTTCCGGAACAGGAAAAGTGATATTGGGTTTTTCCTCTGGAATTTTGCAGCAGCAGTCTGTTCTGATGTCGTATTACCATCTTGCTTTATTCATCAATAACAATTGATTATTAAGGAAAACGTCTCGTGTGAAATACCAAAGGTAAACAGTAAAAATTAAGAATGCAATGAGAATACATAAATAGTAAAAAGATTCACAAATGTACAGACAACGTTAAAAGTACAAATTATAAATGTGATAATGGCGTCATGATTATTTTTATACAAAAGACAATGGGTAAAGTTGTATGATAAGTAGTATGAGAACATAGTTACTATACGGATGATGAATCCTGACCGGTCTGTACTCCATCAAAATCTATACTATAATAATATTATAAAGCTGAAGAGTTTGTTTGTTTGTTTCTTTGTTTATTTGATTGAACGCGCTAATCTTAGGAACTACTGGTCCGAATTGAAAAATTCTTTTTGTGTTGAGTAGCCTATTTATCGAGGAAGGTTATAGGCTATATAACATCACGCTACATCTGAGCGGAGCAGTAATGAAAAATGTTGCAAAAACGGGGAAAATCGCACGGGTAGGCGATTCGACGCGACGGGAAGGGTCGGGGGAAAAAGAAATTTAACGC
The DNA here is from genome assembly GCA_932294355.1 of Aporophyla lueneburgensis. NCBI lineage: Eukaryota > Metazoa > Arthropoda > Insecta > Lepidoptera > Noctuidae > Aporophyla > Aporophyla lueneburgensis. Next base: position 28,462,595 of record OW028737.1, on the reverse strand, counting down.
GGACGAAGTCGCGGGCAGAAGCTAGTTAGTCTATAATATTCCTATGCCTAGTGCCGTGTGGTGCCCGATGTCAAGAATAGCACCATCACATTTTTTCTCGTGGATGTCGTAAAAGGCGACTATGGGACTTACTAGAGAATGGGCATCAGCGTTCTCAATGCATTTTGTCATCATACTGCGGTCGCCAACCCACCTGCCAAGCGTGGCGCTTACGGCAATCCCCCCGAAATTGGGGGAGGCCTATGTCTAGCAGTGGATATCTTTCGGCTGAAACGATTAATATTCCCACTTCAGGGGCAGAGGCCTCCTTGATGACGTGGGCCTAATGGATGCAAGATGTCACATGTCTTCGAATTTTTGGTACTAGGACATACTAGTTTCCTTACGATGTTTTTGTTCACCATTTTGACAGCAGTGATGACGATATAATTAACATACAAAATAAGTGCCTACTTGAGTAACAAAGACCCATGTCATAAATACCTTACAGACTATCATACATACAAATAAAAATAAAAAATAAAAAAACCGGCCAAGTGCGAGTCGGACTCGCGCACCGAGGGTTCCGTACAAACCTGTAGGTATTCTCGGTTTAAAAATAAATGTTTTTTTTTTTTCATTTTTATATTTCAGTTGATTGAATGTACGGTAAATTGCGGTTTACGATTTATGACGTTTTAAAAAATAAACTACTCACTCGATCTCGTTCAAACCAATTTTCGGTAGTAGTTTATATGGTAATGTACATCATATATTTTTTTTAGTTTTATCATTCTCTTATTTTAGAAGTTACGGGGGGGGGGACACACATTTTACCACTTTGGAAGTGTCTCTCGCGCAAACTATTCAGTTTAGAAAAAAATGATATTAGAAACTTCATTATCATTTTTAAAGACCTATTCATAAATACCCCACACGTATGGGTATGATGAAAAAAAAATTATTGAGTTTCAGTTCTATGTATGGGGAACCCCAAAATGTATTATGTTTTTTCTATTTTAGTGTGAAAATCTTAATGCGGTTCACAGAATACATCTACTTACCAAGTTTCAACAGCATAGCTCTTATAGTTTCGGAAAAAAGTGGCTGTGACATACGGACGGACAGACAGACAGACAGACAAACAGACAGACAGACAGACAGACATGACGAATCTATAAGGGTTCCATTTTTTGCCATTTGGCAACGAAACCCTAACAAGTAAACATAAAACGATTGTTCACGAAGTGACGACGGCGTCGTGTTGCGCTGCGTGGTGTTGCGTAACATACCGCGGAATCGCCAATACATGACACCGTTCGGCCAAAACTCTTCCTTGAGGTAGGTCTCGATATGACTGGCTCTTATTGTAACCGGTTAGAAATAGAACATACATTTAATAATATTACCAATTTACCTTACTTCATTTGTACGGTCACCAAAAGAGATGACTTCGGACGACGGCCAAGATCGATCGTCGTTTATAGTTGTAGCTTATTAAGAAACAGATGAATGTTTTCGAAATAAATAAACGCAAAGTGTGACTATATAACTCCAATTTCCGAATTCCGAAAATAAATCCCACTTCTGATGGCGCCTGTACCGACATGACTACAAATCGTCAAATTGTATTTCTTGGCGTTCTCTCAGCAACGGGTATTTCCTTAAGTATATTGAGTAGTGTTCGATTCCCAGAAAAAGCAAACCTACGAGTATTTATTTTGTTCGTTGTGCCTTTCTGTGATGTTTTTTTTTTGGCAAAAAGAAGGATGTTGTGGTCATTTTAACGGCCACTTACGCTATAACGAGATGTTGTTTTTTTACAAGATATGCTCATAAGTGAGCGTATCTGTCTGTGCTACTACTTATTAAAATGTATTAATTGTTTTAGGTACCTTCTGAATTGGTAGATAATAAATAAAATCTGAAACTCAACCTATGCCTAAGATTTTTCACACTATAATTTAAATTAAGTAACTATATTTTCTGGGTAAGAAATCAATATACGACGTCTCCCGCTCTGGGTAGAGACTTTAAAGTTATCTTATAATTATTAAGGGGATGGTAGATAGGGCTGTGTGTGTTTTGTTGTTCGTGGAATCGATGGATCAGATGGTAAAGAAATATCACGGTACGCGGTACACGAAATATGGTCAATTCTGCTGATTTACTTGATTTTACAGACGTGCTTTTACAGATAAAATGCTGTATTTCTATACGTTTTAATGCACAGTATGAAAAATCGATGGCAATAGGTTCGCCCCCTATTACCTGGGACTTAAACATAACAGGCGAAATGTGGGTGTACTGTAGGTACACCTCTGTCTAACCCTTAGGGAAAACAAAGCGTGATGTTATGTTATGAAAAAAATTAAAGGAGGAGGCTCTCAATTCGACGCGTATATATTTTTTTATGTTTATCACGCATAACTTTTTATATAGTAGACCGATTGTGATACATTTTTTTTATTGGAAAAGGTATATCTCGAAGGTAGTCCCATAAAAATTTGGAAAATCGAACCCTAAGAGTCAGAAAACAGGGGTTGATTGATCGTTCACTCACTGATTGTAATGTATAACCACGCATAACTTTATACAGAGTAGTCCGGTTTTGATATTATTATTTTTTATTAAATAGGGTATATCTTGCCAAGTATTATTAGAACATTAAAGCCACAAAAAATGATAAAATAAAAACTTATTCATATTTATATATTTGCGTTCCACAAGGTAAAACAGGTGTTAACAAAAGCTTAAAGCTAAGAGCCGTTGTAGACCCTGTTAGGGCACAGCAAAAGGTATTGTTAGGTACATTATTATTTCTAAAAATTAAATAAAAAAAATAAAAAATCTTAGTAACTAAAAATTAAAAATAAAAATTATACAAAACTGAGTAATTGGATTCTAAAAAAAATAAAATTAATTGCAATAACTCAATAAAAAATAAATCAAAATCTTAGTAACTAAAAAATTAAAATGATACAATACTGAGTAATTGGATTCGAATACTTTTAGCAAAAAAAATTAAACCGCTAAAAAAAATGAAAAGCAAAAAACAATAAACCTTAAAATTTTGAGCCAGTGCTGAAAAATCAATGAACAAATATCACTCGAAGCACCGACTCAAAATTTTCGCCGACTGGCCTGTTAGTCTAGTGGTTAGTGACCGTGACTGCTAAGACTGAGGTCGTGGGTTCGATTCCCACCCAGGACAAATCTTTGTGTGATGAGCACAATCGTTTGTTCTGTGTCTGGGTGTAATTTATCTATATAATATGTATGTATTTAGAAATATTTAAGTATGTTTATCAGTTGTCTGGTTGCCATAGTACAGGCTCTGCCTAGTTTGAGATCAGATAATGTTGTGTTGGTTGTCCTAAGATATTATTATTGTTATATTATTTTATACCGTGTTTTTTTTTTATAAAAATTAAAAGGGAGCTCATTCATTTTATCAAAATTGAAATGATCTTTCATATGGTGCATTAAAATTTATGGAAATACAGTATTTTCACTGTATAATCACCATAAAATTTCGTGTACCTACGGCCCCTTAATGTATTTTTCATCTAAGCTACATATATTTTAACGTAGAGTCATGTGGGGTAAACGTACGCATTTTTTAGTTAATTGCTTCCAGAATAAAAGATTTTGTGAATTTAAAAGAATAAAACTTTTATTCTAATGTTATAAACATTTGTGAAGGGAAACAAAACATAAAATTTCAATTCTAACAATAATTGTTTTTTTTACTTAATTATTTAGTTAACAAGGGAAATGCGGCTTTTTACCCGCATCGGTGGGAAAGTGTCCGCACGCCTTCGGTTAAGTGTACGCAACGCCGACAAAGTGGACGCACGTAAACTTAATTTGATATTGCACAATGATCACGTGTGAACTTGCCCTCCTCGTAACTGGTACAGGCGTCGTGCTACCAGGACTCATAAATTGAACACTCAATCCACTCCTCAGTACTTTCCTTGACATAACAGATAGTAATATTCTTGTTCTGAAGATGTTTTTTTGTATAGTCGGTAGGTACAACTGGAAAATATGTTCCACCTGCATTTATTTACCCTCGAAAAAGAATGAAGGGGGAACATATGGACGGAGCTCCGGCTGGTAGCATTGGCATGACATCTGATTCCGGATTCATCAACGCGGACTTATATTTACAGTGGCTGGTACACTCAAGGACTACACTTCACCAACTGTGGATAATGTTATGCTACTGATTATTGACAATCATTCAAGCCATAATAACCTGCAAGCTACTCTGTATTGCAGAGAGAACAACATTGTCGCATCTTACATTGCCACCTCATAGTAGTCACAAAATACAGCCCTTGGATAGGGCCATTTACAGTCGTCAAAAAATCAGTACGCAATTGAAGCCGATAAATGGATGGCACAGCATCCTGATAGAACTAGTAACCAATATCAAGTGACTTATATAATCGACAGAACACATAAAAAGCTGCTACTGTAGGTAACGCAGCTTCAGCATTCAGGGTCACTGGAACATATCCTTTGCGTAGCTTTAGTTTCAGACGTTTTCTAAAAGTATTTTCATCTATTCCAACAATTCCTGCGGCTTTTCGTTTCGATTTTCCGTCTTCCATCAACTTTTTGGCTTCATCAATCTGCTCTTGTGTACAAACTTTCCGGTCAGGACATTTCCTTATATATTTGCATTTTTGGCAAAAAAATAAAAATATAGCTGGGTAAGTATACGCATTTTAATTACTGCGGACACTTACCCCCGGACACTTACCCCATCCCATCAAAGCAAATAAAAATAATAAAATTTTGAAGTATGACTTACCTTAGACAAAATACGTAGATTCACACAAAATATTGATTAATTTCTCCTGTTCCTAGTCACTTTGTTATTCAATCAGACTAATAATATGTCTTTAGCATGCAAATCAATTTCAAAGAAATAAATAGGAAATCCGTGCAAAAACAATATTGTCGCGTAAGTTTCCATAGCATTGTGCGGCAAACCTGTGACGCAGTCCTCTAGCTCGGTGGTCAAACGCGATCTAAATGCACCAGGTCTCAACCTGCTGTCATCCGCGGCATACGCACAATATTCATTGCGGACACTTATTCGCCGCGTACGTTTACCCCACATGACTCTAGTTGAAATATTAGATTTTCAGTTCTCCTCAGAAGTCTTGTTTAAAAGTGATAAAGTCGTCGTCCGAAAATCACTTTATCATCCTTTTCACACGATTTTATAAAATTTATTGGTACTTATTGAATTGTCGTCTGAAGCTGCGTGAGATACATTTTTAATGTGATTCTTTTAAATAGCATTTTCTAGGTGCATTTAGTGATTTTCCAAATAAGTTAGTCATCCGCGGTGTAATGCGTAACACACTAACAATAGGAATTTTCGTTTATTCCCGGTCGTCCCCACCCCGTCGTCCCCACTGGGTACGAAATAACGTGCTTTCCAAGGCACGGAGGGCTCTCGATATGTAATGGTTCCTATCTACGGATGGAACCTTGACGCAAACATACAATCATCAATGATGTAGAATCCTGTTGATTTCATATTTAAGTTGAATAATATTACTTCACTGGCTCACCACACCACCACATCAAGCGCTACCGTGCAGACCTGCTTCACCGTCTCTGTTTCCCGCCATTCTCCTGACTGACAGATGTCATTAGTGACAGCAGCTGCCTGCGCTTGTGTGCACGAGACAGTGTCCACATATCTATTCCATAGATACACTACAAATGATAAAAACCTTTTTGAAAAAAAAAAAACACAGAACCGATTTCCAAAAAAAAAAACAGCATAGCCGCCGACTTCAAAAATTTAAGTTATTTTTCATTTTGTAGTGTTTTTCTGGAAGTCGATAGATTTTTTTTTTGCAAAAAAGTTTTTATATTTTTCAGTTCTAAGTTATGCTATCTACCCCACAATAATTCGTATACTATTACTGGTCAGGTCAACAGCAGTGGCAGGAAATATTAGAATATCATCACGATAAACAAAGTAGATTAAATACGTCTTAGCGAAGCTAACGCAAAACTCCCAAAGCAAAGTCAATAGAATTAATATGAGCCGACCCCTGAAGCATAATCTATCCACTCAAAAAGAACATACATGTAAAAAATATACAGTGGAACATACAACTTCCTCCTTTTTTGAAGTCAGTTAAAAATACCACAAAGTTTACAAAACATCAGCTTATACTGTTCTTTTACCTTCTGGACCAGTTTTCCTCAACGTGTGGCGGTTTGAGTCATTCTATAATCCTCACGCGTAAATCACTTGGACATCAGCATCAAGGAAACGTACACAGTGTTAGGTCATCTCCATTCATTAATTTTAGTTGTAGTAATAACCTGTTATCGGATGCAAGTTCTAGCCTTAGACCGGAGAGCACCTAGTGCGTCAGTGTATCGCCGGCAGCCGGCAAAGTCGCACGCGTGCGAGCTAACGCCATCTATCGTGTAGATCGGAAAGTTTACGAACTATTTTTTGTGATGTGTTTATAAAGAGTGTTATGTGCTTAAGTTTTTAGTGTTTTGTGAGTTATCAATTTGGATTTGATTTTATTGCAATTAAAATCTTCCTAGGAATGTTTTTTAAATGCGGATTCTAGGTAAGTGACACTGTTATTTATTGTTTTGTTTCATAACATGTCTGTTTCAATGTTTTAAAACCTATAATTTTGTGCGATATATTATAAAATGCGTTGATATAATGGACACGTACCTACACCATAGCAACATATATTTAAAACAATAGTTGGAAAAATTTAAACAAAGGTACGAACAAAACTAACTAATTATTATCAGTAGGTAAAGGAAAAATGTATTAATCAATCAAGGAACGGATTATTTTTAAAATTTACACTAAGTAATAGATAGGTAGTGTAACGAATTCAAAAGAATATACTAATAATATTTATACCGCTTGCCGCAGTTGGTCTGTGGATGGGTGACCATCTTTACATACCAAGACCATTCCGTGCCACGGAAAGCACGTTAAGCCGTTGGTCCCGGCAGTTTTTCGTAGATAGTCGTTACGGGTCGTCAGAAGCCCGAAAGTCTGACAACCAGTCTTACCAAGGGTTATCGTATTACCCAGTAACGGGGTTGTGGTGTCAGATAGGCAGTCGCTCCATGTAAAATACTGGTACTCATCTGCATCCGGTTAGACTGGAAGCCGACCCCAACATGGTTCGAAAAAGGCTAGACATATATGATGATGATACTAATAATGCTTTTAAATTTAGAAATAGTGATTCATGAGGCCCAGCAATAAATAAAAACTACAGACACACTAATCCAATTGGGGTTATTCCAAGCACTATTTACATAAAATAAATACAATGAGTTTATTGTTTATTTATTGTGTAGATTTCATAGGGAAAAGGCAATTTATTTATATATCAACTTTGACTCGCAACGGGCGTGCATGTGTATATATGAACGTACTTAAACGAGGCCAAAGGAGTATATAACCATCGTAGCAGATCGTGTTCTATAGTTTCTGCCTACCCCCATTGGAAGAAGGCATGTGTTTATGTTACAAGTATGTAACTTGGTTGAACAAAAAAGTCGTGTACGAATTATGTCATCTATACATCTATACAAATAAATAAAACTGAAGTGTCTGTTTGTAATTTCAAATTAACAGCTTTTCACTAAATGCATATGAAAGTAAATACGGTACTTACACCAAAAAAACATTTTTTTAAACTTTTGTCTGTCTGTCTGTCTGTTTGTTCCGGTTAATCTCTGAAATGGCTGGACCGATTTTGACGGGACCTTTATTGGCAGGTAGCTGATGTAATAAGAAGTAACTTAGGCAACTTTAATTTTAGAAAAATACCTGCGTTAATTTCCGACATCCACGCGGGCGAAGCCGCGGGTAAAAGCTAGTAATACATATAATGTAATAATCATAATGTGGTTTTTCGGAATATAACATCTACTTTCCGGGTTTCGAATTTCCTCCCGTCTCTTATATTTTTTTTTAAATTGTATTATCTTGAGTTAATCGGACCCAGCAACAGACTGTTCAGTATTCTAAAAATACATTTGAAGTACAAAAAAGTTTAGGTTTCAGTACAAAACTTCACGCTTGTAATTTCCGAATGGTTAGGCAAAGGTCTATCTTTACGAGTCATTATGTTTCACTGGTTATGTTTCATCATCAACATCATCTCACGTCCACTGCTGCGGTTTGCCATAATCGCCACGCTTGGCAGTCGGGTTGGTGATTGCAGTATAATAGTAAAATGCATAAAGAACGCTGGTGCCCATGGGTGTCGTATTCCCGTGGGTGTCGTACGCGGCGACTAAGGGGCTTACAACAGAATGGGCAGTTATGTTTGAGTCCCATGTAATAGTAGGCGAACCTATTGCACAAATTATTCTCCAGGCTGCTATGGAGAAATTCCGAATGGAATAAACTCAATAACACTTTACGCGAACTGGAAATCCAAACCAGAGGGGTAATTGCGAAACTTTTTATCGGTAGGAATTGGTTTAATATTCATAGTTAAACAACATTCATTGCGTTATTTACGTTGCTGAGCCGACAATTTATTCGATTAAATGACGCAATGGTTAAGAAATAATCTTCAATTCCATTCAGATTCTGATAAATTGTGCGTTTCGCAATTAGGGTGCAGGTCCTTATGTCGCATACCAGCGAAGCAGTCAACGATGTTTTCGTGCATAATATAACATCACTCCAGTATTCACGTATGATTAGCCTGTTAGTCTAGTGGTGAGTGACCCTGACTGCTAAGACGGAGGTCGTGGGTTTGATTCCCACCCAGGACAAATCTTTGTGTGATGAGCTCAATTATTTATTCAGTGTCTGGGTGTAATTTACCTATAATATGTATGTATTTAGAAATATATATTTATCAGTTGTCTGGTTGCCATAGTACAGACCCTGCCTAGTTTCGGATCAGATAACGGCGTGTTGGTTGTCCTAAGATTTATAAGATTAACTAAAGAATTGAGCAGAAGTGAATGATCTACAAAAGAGAAAAGTAAACAGGATCATCGGATATAGTTGGAGTTTAATCAGAAGCCGAAGGAAGTTTTCGAATAAAATTTAATTAAATCAATAGAAAACTAACAGTTCAGTAATTAAATTAAATTCCATTATAAAACATCCATCGGTTTCTTGTTAAACTTCAACTATATACGACTCTAGTTATTTAACTCTTGGGTGACTGTACTTTAGTATACAGGAAAAAAAATTTACTAATGCGCAATTTTTTTTTTGGTGGTTCAGTATCAATAATAGAACACATTTCAACAATTTCTTTAATTTTTATCCGACCTTAAATCAGAAAAACTGTGGACACCCTACATATTTCGTAATATGTTATCGACAATAGGAATAGGTCAGTAACCGCGCGCCGTAGGTACTTCTTAAATTTGCGCACTGGTTAAAAACTTATTCTGTATAACTCCGGTAGGGGACGCACTAGGAGAACATATAGTGCCCATGTTGGTTATATTCTTCAGAAAGTTCAGGTACGTAGTACTCGCAATCGGCGTCTGTGTATGACTAGATACATAAACGAGGCAAAAGGAATAAGGATCGTAGCAGATGGTGGTCTGTATTTTCTGCCTAAACTCACGCCTTTTTTCTATGGAGGAAAAACGCGTGAGTTTATGTTTGTGCACCTAAGTATACAGGATAAGTTTTAACCAGTGCGCAAATTTTAATAAATTAAACTAAAACGAGTTATAATAACCATGCAATTTTTATTTTGATATATATCTTAGTACAAAAAAAAATAAGTTATCTTAAAGCTGTTCGATCGGTCCAAATTCTAAGAAATTCGAAGTACCTACGCGCCGGCGCGTGATTACTGACCTATTACTATTTCGATATCATATTACCAAATATGTAGAGTGTCCACAGTTTATTGATTTAAGGTAGGACAACAATTAAAAAAGTACCCAAAAAATTATTGAAATGTGTTCTATCACCGATGCTGAACCACAAAAAAAATTTGCACTCCGGTTATTATTTTTCCTGTATAACACATTTCACCAGTTGTTTGTATGTTTTTTAGTAAAAGAGCAAAATAATTACGCACCCACAATGTCATGACATACAAACGTCGCGGAAGTCCCCCAAGGGTTTCCCTAAAAGAAGTAGTCACTATGTACCTAGTGTCAACAAACTCTACGGATACATAGCAATCCGATACTTACACAATGAGTACAGAAATGTATCCAGTGCCTGGACATTCGTACGACACACCGAGTTTTAATAGTAGTTCAGGAAACTCTTGCATATTACGGAGTATTAAAACATGAGGCGACGTTTTTGCATAGTATCGCATTATATAGTCCTTTTTAATCGACTTCTAAAAAAGGAGGAGGTTATCAATTTGACTGTATTTTTTTTTATGTTTGTTACCTCATCACTTTTGACTAGGTGAACCGATTTTGATGATTCTTTTTTTATTTGAAAGCTGGTGCTTCCCGAATGGTCCCATTTTAATTTGGTTCCATATAAGTCTTAAATTTTCACAAAGTATTTGCGCGACAAATGAACGAATAACGCAATTAGATTAGTGCGGGGTATCTACCATAACTAAAAAGTTGAAAATAAAAACATTTAACAAAAAATAACAACCGACTTCCTAAAAAAAACACTACAAAGTGAAAAATAACTTTAATTTCGGAAGTCGGTGGCAAAAAAACCTTAATTACAGATCCTAAGACACCGGCTTCTAAAATTAAAGTTATTTTTCACTTTGTGGTGTTTTTTTTTTAGGAAGTCCGCTGTTATTTTTAATTTAGTGCTGTAGTCCTCCAGACCGTATTTCGTCCATACCGGCCAGTCTCAACGGAGACTAGCCACCGGCATGGGAGATATTATAGTGAACGAGTGTATGCGCAGACACAGTGGCACTTACTCTTCCCTCACTCTCATAGTCCGATGGGACGGCAATCCGACACGACCAGAAAAAGATCAGGCATAGGATCAACAGTTTAATGTACTTTCCGAGACACGGGGATATGACACTGCCATCTTCCACGCTCCGAGCTGTTACTAAGAAATTCCTAATGGAAAAATCCAATACCTAACTAGTAGTACCTTTAATACCTAATTATGAGCAGTTTTATACTCTACTGTATCTACTATCATAAATTGTGATGAACCTACTAAATAAAAGATCAAAGGTATTAGAATGAGAAATAGTTTTGTAATGCTGTAAAAATGGTGCGCCCCGAACTTAGGTTCCATTTGAAAAAATAATTGAAAGGAACTCCGTGGTGATTTTAACTCTTGGATTTGCCCTGTGTTGTTTTGGTAAAACCATATACCTATATTTTGTTACAGAAAAGTGTTATAGTGTGATTAATTTTCGAATTTCGGTATTGCGTTTATTAAATATGTCAATATAAACTCGTTTTGAAGTTTATAATTGGAATTTTACGATAAAATATTTACTGGACATTACAATACACCTTGGTAAGGAGGGCCCCTTGGCCCCATGCTCCCTTGTCAAGCTTTCGGGACCCGTAACGACTAAGATGAAGTGCCAGCGCAAATTGTGCGTCTTGTCGCTGCAACATGACACGGAGTTGTGGTTGGCGTCTGCGATTTAGTGTTACGACGTACATCATTCAGGACAGGATAGTTTTGTTTAGGTTTTTGAGAGGGACAGTCGTGTCGTTCATCTTGTGAGTGAATAGGGCGCTTCTATTTACTTTAGTGCTTATAATGCGAAGGCAAAGCGCATCCGACTATCTTTGGGTGAGCATTCTGCGTCTAGTTGCTGCGGCAAGTAGCGAGGGCGTGCGACTAGCTTGTCGTTACGACTTTGCACGACGTCAAATGTGCTAAACCTTAACCAAAATATCTACATGAAAATGATCGGCTTCAGCCTGTCGTTCCGTTTAGTCGCTGAACTGTCGCAGTCGCATGTCGCATTTCGTGCGCCATGTCATAAAGATGACGCTCTACATAAGCCAACTTTAACTTTAACTAGACATTACAATTTTTGAAGTGCGTTGTTTTGGGGAACTGTCTGGTGTAACCTTGACGTTCCTAAAGTTCTGATTCTTCTAGTATGAATAAATGATTTTTATTTAAATTTTATGAATTAACTGCTCTGTGTACATATGTACGGTCACCAAGAGATACGTAACCATGATCGTCGACTCGTCGGTTTAAATTAAATTAGATAAATTATATGTCTTTCTTTATTAATACAATTAAATTTCATTCGAAGACATCAATCAGTTTTCTACCAAACTTCAACTATATTCGACGACCCTGATTACTGATCCATTTTGGTGACCATAATGTACGGTCACCAAAATGGATCAGTGTTAATTTGGTTTATCTATACTAATATTATAAAGCTGAAGAGTTTGTTTGATTGATTGAACGCGCTAATCTCAGGAACTACTGGTCCGAATTGAAGAATTCTTTTTGTGTTGGGTAGCCTATTTACCGAGGAAGGCTATAGGCTATATAAAATCACGCTACAATTAAGAGGAGCGGAGCAGTAATGAAAAATGTTGCAAAAACGGGGAAAATCGCACGGGTAGGCGATTCGACGCGATGGGAAGGGTCGGGGGCACAAGAAATTTAACGCGGACAAAGTCGTGGGCAGAAGCTAGTTTACTTATAATTTAAGGATGACGCTGTTATCGCTATATGACACACGAAAAATACATAGATGACGTACTATCCATTAATTTTCATCTTTTGTTGAACTACCTGTTAACTTCTCGCAGCTTCATTCCCTGAAAGTGATAAGCAGAGATGTTTAGCGATATTGATAATGATCTCAACGTACTATAACATAACTCCTGTAATCGCCGGGTTTGGCAGAAGTGTACCTGTACAGGGTTAATTTAAATTAGCTGGCAATACTTGACCTACGTGTTGGATGTTTTGGATATCGATATCGATATCGAAAGTTAATGGAGCAACAAAAACCGAACTTTTTTTAATTTCTCGGCAGGCGACAGTCATTGACCGTAATTGAGTAGCTGTATTAGTATTGTTTTTTAATTAGTTATTTTTTATGAACTTCCAAAATCTATAGCTTATCCGAAATATTTGCCCAATTTGGCAATTGAACCCAGGATCTCATTCTCAGCAGTAGCCCTTGCAACCACTAGACCAGCGGGGCAGTAACAGCAAACCAATACCACTAGGTTACCAATAGGCAATAATTGATTTATTGTTAAAATAAAACTTTACAGACATTTTACCCCCCCCCCCCCCCCCCAAGTAAAAATAGTATATATTCAATCATTGATATCAATCTCAGAACATATTATTACAGCTAACTAGTCATTATGGTCTGTGATATCGATATAAATAGATTTGTAGACCATTTTCTATTTCAATACGTACCTAGACTTGTTGTAACGGCCCTCATATACCTATTAACACTATAATTTGAAGTCATTGTCAAAGACAATTATTTTTCACCGTAAAGAGTAACCGTGGAGTTCGCCCCTGGACCTTGGCATACCTGGAAGTCTTTAAATAGACTCCGGGCTCAGGCACAAAAACCTGAAGGAACAGGGGTGGGTTTTAGTCAGTAAAAGTCCTCATTTCGGGACTTCCCACTCAAAAAAAGCGTGTCCTGTTGTCTGCACGCTACAGAAGTTCATGGAAGCTACTGAAAAAACTTTTTAATAAAAAATTAGACCGCCGAAAAAACTGAAAAGCATAAAATAATAACCCTTAAAATTATGAATCGGCGCTTTGAGTGATCTTTGTTCATTGATTTTTAAGCGCCGACTCAAAATTTTAAGGTTTATTATTTTAAGGTTTGGTAATTGTAATTTTTTGTGACTTTAATGTACTAATAATACTTGGCAATGTATATCCTATCCAACAAAAAAATAATTATCAAAATAGGACTACTCTGTATAAAGTTATGCGGTTATACATTACAATCAGTGAGTGAACAATCAATCATCCCCTGTTTTCCGACCCTTAGGGTTCGATTTTGTTTTTCAAATTTATATGGGACCACCTTGGGAGTATACCCTTTCCACTAGAAGAAAAATTGTCACAATCGGACCACTATGTAAAAAGTTATGCGTCGTCATACATAAAAAAAAAAAAATATATATACGCGTCGAATTGAGAACCTCCTCCGTTTTTTTTCGACGGTTGAAAATGCAAAGCTTGTCTCCAAATTGTCACAAACTAAACGAAATTTAAGTTCAGTGCATCTTTTTCTTTATATTTCATTAAGAAGAGGACAAAATATTTTTTTTTAGTTTAGTCCTGTCAAATTAATCAGCGCCTGTCACTCCTCCAAACAAGTTTAGACGTGATTAAAAACTTGCCTACTAAAATTACGTCAATTTACGTCAAGCGCTGATTAATTTGACAGGACTAAACTAAAATTTATCTTCTGTCCTTTCCTTAATGAAATAGAAAGAAAAAGATGCACTGAAGTTAAGTTTACTTTAGTTTGTGAATAAGGGAATCGGCACCTGTGTTAACAGTATTATATATGCAGTTACTCGAGAGTCTAGCCACATGACCTCAACAAAATATTTGCGACAAGTGATACAACAACAAAACCAGATTGTCTTCTTGCACTTGTACAAAATTCCAACGACGTTACGCGTCTTGGATTTCACTATTTGCAAAACAAGTATGCAATGGTTTTTTGCCTGACGAACATCTTTGTACATTCCTGTTTTCCTGATCGATCAATAATTTCCGTTATACCTACATATTTTTGTGGACAATGTATGACCTTGATAGTACTTCCCTGATAAATGTAAACTTTGTGGCATCTGTTTTACATAAATCGGTTGATTTTGTGACTCATGTCATATACTGTGTGTATTTTTTATTAACCCTAGATAACTAAACTATTTTCGTTGTTACATGTTTACTAAACATTCGCCGAACCGACTACACCAAATAAAAAGCATTTTTTGGAAAAAGTATTTATTAATCACAGCAACTTTTGACATTAGTACACTCTTTGGTACTCATTAGTACTCTCTCTCTCTCTCATTTGTACCGTGTGGTGCCGGACGTAAAGAATAACACCACCCCATTTCTTCCCGTGGGTGTCGTAAAAGGCGAGTAAGGGACTTACTAGCGTTCTCTATGCATTTTACCACCATACTGCGATCGCCAACCCGCCTGCCAAGTGTGGCGATTATGGCAAAGCCCCCCAAGTTGGGAGAGGCCTTAGTCCAGCAGTGGACGTCTTACGGCTGAAATGATGATGACACTCTTTGGATCATTATTAAAATAATCAAAACAGTAATTAAGAATTATTCCACACAGACACAGCATATATCGATGTTCACCTAAAAGTATACAAACACGAGAATCGCGGGTAGGTGGGTCGTCGAACGGACGAATGTTTAGTTATCAAGGGTTAAACTTTGTACCTAGATGGTGGTATTACTGGGAATCTCTTATTTCTCAAAGTCACATCCTTTTTTGATGACGGAAGCCATAACTGGCTCTAATTTTCATGTCGTAGTAAAAAGATTATTAAACACATCATCACCATCATCATTTCGTCCACTGCTAGACATTGGCTTTCTCCATAAAGAGGGGGCTTATGATAATCGCCACGCTTGGCAGGCGGGTAAAGCACATACTTAATAACTATTCAGATCAGGTAGAAACACCCGTTAGTGATATAGGTGACTGTCAATTAGCAACTAACAACAACGTTAATGATAGATAATAAGCACCATAACGACTTGCAAGTTGGTACAATACGTAGGTATAATTGGAACTATGCAATGATTGTGCATTTGTGCTAAAGAAGTTATAGGAGTATCTTCTTATTTGAAGTCCTTGCAAAGGATCTTAGATAAATACGATCAGAGGGGTGAGCTACATACTAATAGAAGGATGGGTTCTTTTAGACTGTTTAACAAAGCTCACTGTGTAATTTCTGTGTAAGTTGAAGCGTTCGCCTGCACCTTGGATGAACAGAGGAGTTAGGATGGCAATGCGACGGAGGGACCGCGCGTTTCGGAAGTTTAAAAAGGATCGCTCGGAGGACAATTGGGCTTTCTTCAAGGCTGCTAGGAATCGGTGTAATCAGATGATACGCAACGCTAAACGCCGCCACATTCTAGATAACATCACTTATTCTTCTCCTGCCGATATTTGGAAGTTTCTTGGAACTTTGGGTATCGGCAAACCGCGACATTCGGACCTTCCGCACACAATTGGTTTAGACGACCTAAATCGCCATTTCTCCACCGTTCCTATTCTGGATAGTCTAACCAAATGTCAAACACTCGATTACCTTGCTGGTCTGACGCGTCCAAATATTAACCCCTTTATCTTCACCCCAGTCGACCCGGAAGAGATCAATAAGATTATCCTTTCCATTAAATCCAAAGCCGTAGGCTGCGATGACATCAGCCGCCATATGATTTTAGCGGCTTTGGATGAACTCCTTCCTGCAATCTCCCATATCATAAACTTCTCCCTTTATACCGGTGTTTTCCCTTCCCTGTGGCGTAAAGCCCTTGTTCGCCCCCTGCCTAAGGTCCCCAATCCCTCTATTCCTAGTAATTTTCGCCCAATATCCATCCTTCCCTTTTTATCTAAAGTGCTCGAGGCTGTTGTGCATAAACAATTCTCGCACTTTATTCACTGCAACTCCCTCATCAGTCCTTTCCAGTCCGGTTTCAGGCCTGGGCACAGTACCACTTCAGCTCTCCTTAAGGTGACTGACGATATTAGGCGGGGCATGGAAGACACTAAAGTCACAGTCTTAGTGTTAATAGACTTCTCCAATGCTTTTAATACCGTGAGTCACGAAGTCCTTTTATCTATCCTTTCGTATCTTATGGTCTCTCCGGAGGTATTGGAATGGTTTGCTTCTTATCTTCAGGGGCGTCAGCAGTCTGTTCGTGCTGGAGACTCCTCGTCGAGTTTGTGTGATCTTACAGCTGGTGTCCCTCAAGGCGGTATTTTATCTCCTCTTTTGTTTTCTATTTTTATTAATCTCATTACCACTGAACTTCGGAATGCGTATCATCTTTATGCAGACGATTTGCAGCTTTACTGCCAGGCAAGTGTTGACAACATATCAGATGCGATTGAGGAGCTAAATCGGGATTTAGAGGTGGTTAAAAGCTGGTCTGATCGATTTGGGGTGGCAGTTAACCCTGCTATGTGTCAATCGGTCGTTGTAGGGAGCCCGCACAGTATAAAGAAGTTGAATGGCTTAACTGTGCCACCTGTAATTTTCGATAACTCAGTCATCCCGTTTAGCTCTGATGTTAAGGATCTTGGCCTGCATGTCGACACTTGTCTTGACTGGCGAAAGCAGGTCACGACTGTCAGTAGGAAAGTCACTGGAACGTTGCGGTCGCTCTATCGGTTAAAAAACCTTCTCCCATCACACATAAAGGCATTGCTTGTACAGTCCCTAATCTTTCCCATAATTGACTATGGCGATGTGTGTTACTACGACCTGAATGCGGATCTACTCAATAAACTTGACCGCCTTCTAAATAACTGCATTCGATTCGTTTTCAATCTTCGTAAGTACGATCATGTGTCTGAGCACCGGTTGCTTTTAAAATGGCTACCCATCCGTCAGCGCAGAGAGTTAAGGGCTCTGTTAATGCTGTTTTCTATTCTTGACAAACCCACTTCTCCGTCTTACCTGACTTCCCAGGTTCAATACTTGTGCTCTGCGCATAGTAAAAATCTCCGTTCCACTCACAATCGTCTTCTACGATGTCCTTCTCACCGCTCTGGTTTCATTAAATCTTCTTTCTTTGTCCAGGCGGTCTTTCTATGGAATGCGCTTCCTCTGAATATCAGGTTGGCAACCAGTCGGTTTTCGTTTAAAGTGAAGGCACGTGAGCATATTCATAAGAAGTTGGCAGAATCATCCCAGCGCTGATTTGCTGGATTCGTTTTCTCCTCTACCTATCGTTATTTCTCCAGACAATGTTTATTTTCGTTATATATATATATATATGTATGTATGTATCTATGTATATATCTATGTATTTGTATGTATTTTTTTTCCGAATTATCTATCCCTATGTTGCACCTGCCATGTTTTGTCTCTGCATCACCCTAAGGTTGACTGGTAGAAAATGCCTCAGGCATTAAGTCCGCCTTTGTACAGTATTTTTTACTTGTGCATAAAGTTTTAATAAATAAATAAATAAATAAATAAATAAATAAATAATTTACGTCCTATTGCAGCCAAAATTCTAGGCACATGAGTTTCTTTGTATTTTCTCTGGAAGATGTTGAGAGGCGCCGTAGTATAAATAATTTCCGCCTTGAAAAATCTATATAATAACATCACTGATCTAAAATAAAACACTTTTTAATGACACATTACTTGTTGTGTACTTACAAATATTAATTTACACAAGTAATTTTATCAATCATAATTAAATAACACATTTCCAAAAAAACTAACCCTCGAAATACACTGCACAACTTTTTAAAATGGCTTCAAATTCCCGCCAGTAAAGACGCGTTTGACGTTTGACATTGACGTTTGGAATTTTTTGTTTCGTTCTCACGCTAACTTCCATAGAGAAACTACTGTGTCGACGCTGCGGAATAAGCGTCTGGCGTGAGCTTGGTTCTTTGTCTACCATTTTACTCACGCTAACGTTCAGTCAGTAGCGTGTGCGGAAACACGTACCGATTGTATTTTGTCTAAGCCTGCAGGAGGACCACCATGCTTGCTTACCGAACATTACTGTCACTGTGTTTTTTTGTTGCGGTGAGACTCACTCGCGCTGCACTTTGTTGGATTCTCAATGTTCGGCTTGACACCGAGAGGGAAAAACAAACCACCGCGATTTTTTTACGTCAGTGTGAACGTTGACCAGTGAGTGAGTAGAGCTCACTGACCCAGTGTTAACGGCCGTGACTTATGAGCCGTGGGTTCAACTTCAAGCAGGCACTTTTCTTTGTGTAAGTATTTCATCACCTTTGCTCTCAAAACGGTGAAGGAAAACACTGTGAGGAATGTCTTTGATAGAACTAAAAATTCAAAGACATGTGACATCTTCCAACCCGCACTGGGCCCGGGTGGTTTTTTCCCATACTTATCTTATGTTTTGTAAACGAATGCATTCTTCAAACCTCAACGTGTAACAATTACCTACTACTGGTACGGTTAAGTATTATTACAATCGACCTCGAGTGATGACTCACGTGTATAATTATGTATGTAGTGGCATAGATCGGACTTTACCGTCTTATTCATTTGTTTTATCATCATTCGGGGATGCCCTACTGTTTTTGGTTTCATATGAATTCAGTTCATTTTTTTTTTTTTTTTTGTATGACATCTCGTAGTTAATCCTGTAAAGATTCTTACTACTTAAACGGATTGTGACCCGACGAGTTCTAAAAAGTTACCTTTTTAGGCCTCCAGCCGGGGCTTATTATACTTAAAACTAAAGCGAAAGCTCTAAGGGTTACCCCGAGGGGGGTACGAACCTCGGCTTAGGCAATCACTGGTAGGGGGACAGCAAGGGACTGGCTGAATCTGGGTTAAATTATTTAGGGACTAATTTAAAGCTAACGGCGCAGCATCGCGGGCTGGCTCTTGCAAGGGTCGGGAGGGACTGTTAAGTTGGGGTCGCGACGACGGACCTCGGCGGAGGTCGGTACGGTTTGTGTTTGTGTGTTTTGCTAGCTGTACTGGTCTCTTTTCGACTCTCCTGGAGGAGAGTAGTGGGATCGTCAGGATCGGTAAGAACGTGCCGCGAACGGCGGACTTTACTGATACGGGTGTAAGTAGCCGCCGCGACAACCAGAGGGTTGCGGTGGGCTACGGCTCTATCGAAGAAACGCTTCGAAGCGCGTTTCATATACTGATGGATAGTCGGGAGTTTCATATCTAAATGAAGATTGATATTCCGAACAAACAAAGGCGCGCCTGTGGCTTGACGGAGAAAACGGTTCTGGAGAGTCTGCATCCTATGGATGAATCGGGGCTTAATTCAGTTCATGAGGCTTTCGTGTATAAATAGATCATAAATACAGCTTTAAGTTCATTTACAAATTATTCATCATAATATTGTGCGTCTCCTTTTTGGATAAAATTGATGAATAAACATAATATTTTACTAAAACATTAAAAGGCTTATAATATAACGCATTAATAATAATATAGTCATTCACACCGCTTTCGGCCATGGCGGCCAATCTCAACGGAAACTAGCCATCGGCATCGGCGCGGGAGATATTATAGTGCACAAATGTTTGCACAAACACAGGTGCACTCACTCTTCCCTCACTATCACAGTCCGATGGGACGGCAATCCGACATGACCGGAGAGAGAAGGCAGCAGGCATATAAGCAAATTGAAGTGGAATTACGGATAACTAATGCAGTTATGCAGATATAGGCGCTCGTGGGAAAATAATAACCGGACAGGTCGATCGAAGGACGCACCCGCGGCCAGTTCATGGGTGAGTTATATAAGGTGTATCTATTCATACACGAAATATTTTAGGAGGTGGTAAATAACCTACAGCAACGAAAAAAAAATTTTTTCAAAATGTATTTTTTTTTTCAAAATGTAACATTTATAAATTATTTGACGCACATGAGAAATACTGGCTCCTTCTTATTTTTTACGGCCCAAGACACCGCGGCCATGCTCGTGCCGTCTGGTCGCCGCCCTCGCAGCGTCAGGCGGGCCATTCATAGAAGTTGGAGTAAAGGTTTTATGCAAAACGTCTCAAGCAGTTTTAAAATTATAATAATTACGAAAATTCAAAAACGCTTAGATAAAAAAATATTTTTGCTTCTATAGCTTCTTTACCACCTACAGGTGTACCTCTTAAAATATTTCGTGTATGAATAGATACACCTTATATAATGTCGAAACCCATGCGAGCCTCGACAAGAACGTTAAGTCATTGGTTGGTCCTGACTATTTCTAAGTTTTTGATAGTCGTTATGGGGGCTACAACACGATACCCCTGTATCGTGTTACTCAGTAACGGGAGTTGAGATCTGATAGGCAGTCGCTTTATGTATAATATACCAGTATTCTACTTCATCAGGATAGATTGGACGCCGACCCAACATAGTTGGAAAAGGCTAAGAAAGAATTACGGATAAATAATGCAATAATTTTTACTTGAAACGCAAGTCGTAAATGTTTGGTAATTTCTGGTATTGTTCCACCAAACCCGCTCTGCACACTCTTGTTTTAGTTCGATTTTTAACAAAGATGCATAAAGAGGCGTATGTAAAGAAAAAAAGAAAGAAAATACGTTTATTTGCGGCAAAAGTGACGCACAGAAAGACCAAAAGAAAAAAAAATTAAAAAATAAGGTGTGGGAAAACATGCGTCACATCCACGCAAAACGGCCATCACTCAGCATAATGCTGTGCGAGACAGAGTCCCAGCGCTGGTTTTCAGTGACAGCCGGCGCTGACGTGATGACGTCGACCGATGCCCAGCAGTGGACGTCTTTCGGCTGAAATGATGAATGATGAAGTAGATTTACTTACTCTAAAGTCAAAAGCAGCCTTACAGCATATTCAGCAAAGTTATTAGGGCTTAGACAGACAGACGCAGCGCTTTACTATAGCTAGACGACTTTAATTAGGACGCACCGGACGAGAGTGTCAGTCACTCCCTCCAGTGTTACAGGTCAATTAGCAGCGGTTAAGCGGCTTTTTAGATAAACGTGTGCCTTTCACGGACGGGTGGCGGTGAAAGTGAACGTGCTATAGTTGGGACCGGTTTGTGATAGCATAATGTGGTATATTGTTGGTATAGTGTAACTATTAGAGGTCTTTTTATGACTAGTAATATAATGAAATAACATCACGTCTGTTGACTGCCTCGTTGGTATAGTGGTAGGAAGCTCTACTGCTAAGCATGAGGTCCTGAGTTTGATTCCCAGGTAGGGCAAAGTGCTATTGGGTTTTTCCATCTGGAATTTCTCAGTAGCAGCCCGAAGTATGGATTTGTGCCCGGTTGATGACAATAGGCTCGCCACCTATAACGTGGGAATTAAACATAAAAAGCGAAATGTGGGTGTACTATAGAGACTACTCTGCCCGACGCTTCGGGGAAACAAGACGTTATGTTATGTCATGCTTATGTCGTCACGTCTGTTTCTTTTTTCTCACTGAATGGGCTTGCTCTTGACCTCGATGATACCTGATGGAAAGCAATGGATGAGGTCTATGGTGGATAAAGCGTGATGCCATGCCCAGAAGATGCCTATTCTCTTTTGTTTCGAAGGTAGACGGGTGAAATGTGGAAAGGAACACAGGCAGGTTTTTTGAAAGGATAGGCAGAGGTAGGTGTACTGTTGATAGTAAACCTACATTTTACCATGTCCAAGTCATATGTTCGTAGGGACGTAAAACTATCGAGGGGCTGGATTTTCAACATATTGATCAGACTGGCCTGTTAGTCTAGTAGTTAGTGACCCTGACTGCTAAGGCTGAGTCTCGGGTTCGATTCCCACCTAGGACAAATCTTTGACTGATGAGCACGATTATATGTTATGTGTCTGGGTGTAATTTATCTATAATATGTATGTATGAGAAATATATAAGTATACTAGCTGACCGTACAGACGTTGTCCTGTTTCCTAGAACTCGATAGCAGCGCCACCTACCGGGTCCAATAGTGAATTTAAACCATTCAGGGTGCCACCCAAACGCATACAAAAAAAAAACATTCAAATCGGTCCAGCCGTTTAGGAGGAGTTCAGTGACATACACACGTACAGTAGAATTATATATATATATATATATATATATATAAAGATTTATCAGTTGTCTGGTTGCCATAGTACAGGCTCTGCCTAGTTTAGGATCAGATAACGGTGTGTTGGTTGTCCCAAGATATTATATTATTATTATTATTGTTTCGCGCCGAGGGTTGAAAATGGAACTGTGTGTATTTTTCGACGTGCTGTGATGCAGTCTGTTGGATTCTCGCTATTCGGTTCAACACCTAGAGATGAAAATTAAGTGTACGATTAAATCATCATTTCAATCGTAAGACTTCCACTGCTTAGGCCTCCCCCAATTTGGGGGGCTTTGCATAATCGCTTGACAGGTGGGTTGGCGATCGCAGTATGGTGGTAAAATACATTGAGAACGCTGCTGCCCATTCTCTAGTAAGTCCCTTAGTCGCCTTTTACGATACCCACGGGAAGAAATGGAGTGGTGTTATTCGTTACGTCCGGCACCACACGGTATAAATGATAAATGATTTTATTTCTATAAGTAGGTTTGTACAAACACTTTTACAAGTCAATAATATTTTTTTGAGCTAGATGAGGTCGGCGTTTCCTATCTGACTACTCTGAGAAGAAAGGCCGAAACAAACTCAGAGGTCACAGTCTCTTTTAAAGTCCAGACATAATATTGGTAACATTATGTGAAGACTATGTAGATAGCTGTCTGAAATGGTCTTTCAAGGAAAGAAACAAACAGATTGAGTGGACCTGTCCAGTCAGTGCACGCATTTGTCACTAATCGTGCGGCTCAACTCAGAACTTGAGAAGCTCAACGATCCGACGAACAATACCAAAGAAAGGACATTTGGGTAGGCCGCAAAAATTACTCAACCTGCCAGATCATAATTACAACATACTTGACAAATAAAGATAAAAGAAAAGAAGAAACATACCCACACAGTCTTCACATTCACAAGGTAGGTACGATTAAATACCGCCGCGAAATTTTTTGCCTATGCAAACGTGGTCTAATAGAGGTAGAGTGGTGGAGTACCATCTACTGTACTGTTACTGAAAAATTTTGAGTACTACTTACTTGATTTACTTAAATTTTGACTACTATTTACTTGATTTACTTAAATTTTGACTACTACTTACTTGATTTACTTAAATTTTGACTACTACTTACTTGATTTACTAAAATTTTGACTACTACTTACTTGATTTACTTAAATTTTGACTACTACTTACTTGATTTACTTAAATTTTGACTACTACTTACTTGATTTACTTAAATTTTGACTACTACTTACTTGATTTACTTAAATTTTGACTACTACTTAATTGATTTACTTAAATTTTGACTACTACTTACTTGATTTACTTAAATTTTGACTACTACTTACTTGATTTACTTAAATTGTTCAGTGTGGTGCCGGACGTAAAAAATAACACCATTCCATTCTTTCCGTGGGTGTCGTAGAAGGAGACTAAGGGACTGACTAGGAAACGGGCAGCAGCGTTCTCTATGCATTTTAACACCGTACTGCGATTGCCAACCGGCCCCGCTTAATCTGATCGATTGACTGATATTACTCCGGAATAAATGATCTAAATAATGGCGAAAACCATATAAAGACCCGGTCAGTAATTTCGAAGAACAACGCGATCACACAGACAGGCACAAAAACGACTTTAATTTATTATAATATTTATACAGTATAATAATATTAAATAATGTTAGTTTTAGCCTGCTTTCATTAATTCCGGTTCTGTTATATAGAGGACAATATAATATTTAAAATGATAAAATCGACAGCTACTCACTAATTGATTTAACATTGTTACACTAATTGATATCACAATCAACATGATTCATTGATTAATAACACAATTAAATACCTAGTCAACTTGAGTGCGTGGCCACACTGAACAAGCGGGTGCGGGAGCGGCGCGGGTGCGGGGACGCGCGCGTTATCACTTGTCCGCAGTTAAATTTTACAATACTTTAAGGCTCCCGTAAACGGGTGCGACGCGACTTTTGTAGGTCAATTTTTATGAAAACTTAATTTATTGTTCTACAGGAGTCGCTGCGCGCCTGTCTGAAGATGCCTTTAATCGTTTTATGTAAAAGGCTAAAAGGCTCCACTAGCTGGTCACTAAGGGCGCACCTTTGTCAACAGCCAATGGAATCTACGCTTACGTATGGAAGTAAATGTAGGGAGTGGCAAAAAAAGCATGAAAGTAGATTAAATGCTCTGGAAATATCTTTATGAAAAAAAAAACCTCCACCAATTTGGAGGGGGTTTGCCATAATCGCCACGCTTGGCAGGCGGGTTGGCGATCGCAGTATGGTGGTAAAATGTATAGAGAACGTTGCGGGCGATTCTCTATTAATATTAAGTCTTCCTTAGTCGCCTTTTACGACCCCCACGGGAAGAAATGTGTTGATGCTAATCTTCACGTCCGGCACCATACGGCGCAGCTACGAAGCTTTGTACGGGACTAATAACTTTTCTCGATAACGATGTTGATTCCATGAGTATAGTTGTTCAGTTTGATAGCCTGTGCCACCCTTAAGTTTCACTACACCTTTTTGATCCAACCTATATAAAGTTTACCAGGATAAATGTAAGTGCTAAAAGTGTTTTATTCATATTTGACTACTGAATCGATTTGAGTAACTTTTAATATAGGTTTTTTTTTTTTTTCAAAAATTATGTTTTGTCATACCTACCACCCATTGAGCCAATGAAAATTCAATCATATTTCATGGCAATAATTCGCAATTTTAAATGCTATATATGATAATGCTAAGGTCAACACGATTTTCTTATAATAATAGGTGGCTTTAAAAATAAGTTTTAGTCATTGTATTATGCTTTTAACTCAAATTGTGGTGTATGAGGTCTTGCGTTAATTATGATATATGTATGTAGTATAGGCGGGGTTCCCTGTATGAAAACTATGATTAAAACATCGTTAATTATAGAACACTATCTATCTACCAGTCAATAACCTCCCTACTTATATACCTACTAACACAAACTGTTCACTATTGCATTCATTTAACCCATTTAGAGTTGCGGAGATGACAGCCCCCGCCGCGCTCCATTTTGTTTTACTTATAAACTAACAGTGAGCACGTTCATTGAACGTTTCTAGAAAAGGTAAATGGTTCTAGGTCTGTGTTTACCCTTGTTTTATTTAAGTTTCCTGTAAGAGGATTAATTGAATTTGTTGTGGTTTTTCACACTCCTTTATACGTTAAGGAAAGAGTACGGTGCTCAATTCAATGAAAAGTTTGGTTCTGAGAACTCTAAGGTAAGCGTACGCGTAGGAAGCTGCAAACACTATTTGACGCAAGGTCTGGTGAGTAGGGCGGATGACGGAGAGCTTCCAACCCCAGTTCTTGCAACTTGGAGACCGTCTGCTGTGCAGTATGAGGTCGCGCGTTGTCGTGCAGGAGCAGCGGAGACGAGCGATTGACCAATGCTGGTTGGAGATGTGCCAGCTTCTCCATCATTGAGTTCAGTTCTTCACAGTACACATCTGCAGTAATGCTCACCCCGTTTGGTAAGAAGCTGTGATGAATCACACCGGCGCTAGACCACCAAACAGTGACCATCACTTTTCTAGAGGTAAGTTTTCGTTTAGGGCATTGTTTAGATGCTGAACCAGGATCCAACCAACTTGCTGAGCGCTTGCGGTTATCAAACAGAATCCATTTTTCATCGCAGGTAACAATGCGGTTCAAAATTCCTTCATTTGTGTGTCTGTTGAGCAGTGCAATGCACGTCTCGACGCGTACTTCGCGCTGGCGATCATTGAGTTGGTGGGGCACCCATTTGTCAAGCTTTTTTACCTTGCCAATTTGACGCAAATGGACCAATATTGTTTTGACGCTAACGTCAAAAGCTGCTGCTAATTCAGCCGTAGATTGTGTATCATCAGCTTCCACAATCGCCTTTAATTCGTCATTGTCGACCAAAGTCTTCGGACGATCGCGAGGTTTATTTTTCAGGTCGAAATTTCCAGAATGGAAGCGAGCAAACCAATAACAGGTGGTGCGTTGGTTTGTAGTGTTAGCTCCGTAAACGTCGTTGATGTTGCGTGCCGCTTGTGCTGCGTTGCTGCCACGACGGTACTCATATTCCATAATTACTCGAATTTTTAACGTATCCATGATGACGAAAAAGATTGAAATGCGATGAAAATGTAACACTAATCAATAAACAAATGACTACTTTTGGAAACAGAATTCCATGTTTTTAAAATAAAATAAATTTGAAATTAGAATTCTTAGACAAACAAAAATTATTTTGATTTGAAATGGCCAGTACCTACTGCAGAACGGCAATTTCAAAGACCTAATATTACTGACCCATCACGTACCCACTGCGCGTGCGCTGATTTTAATGTTCCACTTGCTTTTTAGGGTCCCATAGCGAAATGGCAAAAATGGAACCCTTATAGATTCGTCATGTCTGTTTGTCTGTCTATCCGTCCGTATGTCACAGCCAGTTTTTTCCGAAACTATAAGAGCTATGCTGTTGAAACTTGGTAAATAGATGTATTCTGAGAACCGCATTAAGATTTTCATACAAAAATAGAAAACAATCAATAAATACTTAGAACTGAAACTCATTTTTTTTATCATACCCACACGTGTGGGGTATATATGAATAGGTCTTTAAAAATGATATTGAGGTTTCTAATATCATTTTTTTCTAAACTGAACAGTTTCCGCGAGAGACATTTCCAAAGTGGTAAAATGTGTCCCCCCCTGTAACTTCCAAAATAAGAGAGATAAAATTTTATAAATATATACCTATATGATGTACATTACCATGTAATAAAATTCAATGGCTAAAACTTAAGACCTACGATGACATTGAATTACTACTGCAAGCATCGTCAATAGAGTTGAAAAGATACACCCACTCACACACATACACGCACAAATGCGCGCGCGCGCACGCAGACACACTAACACACACACACGCACACGCACACACACACGCACATACACAAACTATTTCTAGGATATATCTCTAAGTTTGTATTTTTTTTTCTTATATTTAGTTATATTTCAAGTCTTGCCTTGTTTTGTCTTAGATTTTATTTGTAATTTCCTTTATTCAAATAATAATATCTCTTTGTACACCACTTTTACCATTACATTTTTGTCATTGGAGAGCGGGCCCTCCTAGCACAGGTATATTTTTTTACTTAAAAGGAGGCTCCTACGTAAGATTTAGTGTAAAAGTTGTACAAGTTTCTGAAATAAACCTTTTTTTTTTTGTTTTTTATTTATGTTATGTAAACTTCCACCGAAAATTGGTTTGAACGAGATCTAGTGAGTAGTTTTTTTTTTTAATTCGTCATAAATCGTAAACCGCAATTTACCTATCATTCAATCAATTGAAATATAAAAAATTAAAAAAAAACATTTAATGTCATAAACATAAACCTTATGCATAAACTGTGAATGCCTACAGGTTTGTACGGAACCCTCGGTGCGTGAGTCCGACTCGCACTTGGCCAGTTTTTCCTATCATTTCACAAAATGTTTATTAGCCACGCAAAAAAAAATATATTCACTTTCATTATGTTTGTTAGTACAAACATAATGAAAGTGAATATATTTTTTTTAATTTTCACTGTTTTTTTTATTCTGGTTATATACCTACGTGTTTGCTTCTCTTAAGTATAAAGTGTTTTTGCTTACCTTATTTTTTTTTATGTTGTAATAAAACAACAAAATTTGTGTCTTAGTATTATGGGAGGACACTGGTTTCTGCAATACTATTATATCTAGCGCTGGAGTCAGAGAAATTGAAAATTTGTTCACTATACTTGATATATTAATGCCCTGTAGTGGGCCAATAATGCTCCCTTATCAATGTCATTTAGGTGTGAAAAGCTCCTTTAACTACACTCGCGGGCTCCTAAATCAAGCCTCCGTGCATTTGCTTACTAAAAGAAAAAGTGTTAGTGTATTTTGAAACTGGCATTCTAGCCATTACATTAGTGTCGTCATAGTTCCAAATTTAAATTCACGAACATTTCAAAAGATCTAGAGCTGTTTACAAAATGCAGTGTGGGTCGTTCAAGAGTCCGGGAGTGTATCAACCCAGTGTTTGACACCCAGTGACAGTGACATTCTAGATTTCAAGGTCAATGTCACACTC
This sequence comes from Aporophyla lueneburgensis, assembly GCA_932294355.1. Taxonomy (NCBI): domain Eukaryota; kingdom Metazoa; phylum Arthropoda; class Insecta; order Lepidoptera; family Noctuidae; genus Aporophyla; species Aporophyla lueneburgensis. The sequence goes on along the minus strand of OW028737.1, from coordinate 28,433,720 downwards.
CGCTACAACTGCTATAAGGTCAAAGACAGTTTTTATAAAAAACCTGCCATCCCAAATATTTTTCGCATTAAGTATCCTGATTTATCAGAATCCGTCAATTATTATTCGAAATTGATATCGTATCTAGCGGGAAAATCGATCCAAGCCAGTTCAGTTTCGGTAACTATAGACGACTACTTTTGTGTGTGCGTATAACTACTAACTTAGTTGATATCCTTATACATACTAATAATATCACCGCCCGCCGTATCTATACGTTGATGTCGTCATGGGGCTTGAACGCTCTAAGTCCTAAGTCTAGGTCAATAGAGTTTACATTGCCGGAACTATTCTAGGCCTCCTCAGCCAGACCAAAAGAAATACAGAAACCTGCAAGGCAGCATGTGGCGAGCTGTTGAACATTATTGATCCCACGGACTTTATCTCTCGGTAGAAGTCTTGTTGCCTTTACTGGCCAACAGCAGTCATTACTGACGAGAAATAGAGCTCTCAACTCACTTTTACCTTTATTGGCTGGCTTGAGTGGAGTTTTGCGGAAATACTTGCGGTAAAAATTTCGGAAAAAGTGTATACCTACTATGAAATACGAATGAGGAACGGCATGCTTTAGTAAGTACAATAGTCTACTCGTGTCAGCACAAAAGATAAGCCGGTCACTGTGGCCGGTCAGCAAGGTTAGTTGTAAATAGAGATGCGCCAAGTATAAGTTTTATTGAATAACCGGGTACCGAGTATACCTCGGCATCATATTTATCGAACCGAGTACTGTGCCGTGTAGCTCGGTTAAGTTGACACTGGTATTAGGAATGTGATAGCTATAACGCTTCAAATATTATAGAAGAATGCCATGCAAGATTTTAGCTTTGGTACGAGGAATTAGCAGCTACAGCACCGCAACAGCGTGAAGACCCGAAAAGTGCCATCGCAACACATTTTTCGCGAAAACAATACTACGAGATAGTTATATTTTGTTCAAATATGTTTGTTTTTTTACGTGAATTTTCTGACACTTACTAATCTTCATCAATAAGTAAAGGGCCTAGGTAATAAGTTTGTGGGTTCTTTTTTAGCACCTCGGCCGGCAAAACGAGTACCGCCATAATGGCCATGTAAGTCGAATTCCGAGCAATAAACCAGTACTCGGCGCATCTCTAGTAGCAAGGTATAATCCCCGAGTGAGCTGGATGAATCACTGGCTTACTGCATACATAGCTCCATGCGTTTCATTACAACTATAATATATATAGGCACTGTCAAGAAGCCAAGAAGTTATTCAAGTTACAAATAATTTCTTTCCCACACAGCGGATGCATGTCACCTTTTCAAACGGTACTTTTCATTTAAAATATTGTTACATATAGTCGGAAAAAATTGTGAAGATCAAGTGAAAATTTACCCTAAGGAGTCATTTTTTTTTAAATTAAATTCCTTGACTGTATTTACTATTTATTACTTGAAGCGTTAGGTCGAGCTGCATAGTACAGCCATACATATTTCCGTCCTTATATTAGGAGGCTAGGCAGATTGATATTTTTTTCGTACTTTTATCTTACAAGGAGACGGCAAAAGTGTGGGGTCCTTAAATAGAACGGAGGTTCCGCGTGTAATTAGTACTCAGTGAGTGTATTCATATACTCAAACCCTAGAGCGCACTACTTTGTTATTGCCGAGAAAAAAAAAATACTGAAGTTTGAAAAAAAAAACGTTTTTTTTTATAAAAATTTTATAACTCGTTATAAGCAATTCCTTTTGAACTTTTATACATTATGGAATATCGAATTTAATAATTTATACCTTGTAACCATTACACACATGTTAATTTAAAATTCGCATGTAGTTATTATTAAATAGAATTTAACATATCACAAATAATGTGAAGAATTTACATAAACCATATCATATCAAAATTTACTTCTTCACATACTTCATTAGCATGAATTAATTAATCAGAATTAATTGCTTTTCATTCAGAATCTCCAACATCGTATCATACAATACATCGCCAATTGATATTGCATCTTCAGGAATTATAGGTGAAGACTCCGTTGCAATTAAATTATTTTCGAAAAAAATATTTAATTAGAAAAGAAAAGAAGACCATAATACACTACTTACATTTTTCAATAACAATTTCTACTTATCACTAGATAAAGATGATTCAGGAATTGTATCTTCACTTACAGAACGGCCAGGAAGCTTTTCAACATTTTGGATGTCAACATATTCGAATTCTTGCAAAACTAATATTATAAAGAGAAAAGATCTAATTTTCTGTGTTTGTTTGTTACACTTTTGTGATAATGGATGAACGGATTTAGATGAAATTTACACACATGGATAGGCCATGACATGGGCTAAGACGTAAGATACCCTTTTACGATATTTTTACAGGATCGAGACCTATGCGGGTAAAACAGTTGGGCGCAGCTAGTTAATATATTCTTATTCTTATCATATTACCACTAACCAGACACAAATAATTCTCGTTTTACTTCTTTAACAAAAAAATGTTATAATTTTTCCCATTTCAGCTCAATAAATGTGTTTAAGATTGAATCATATTGGAAATATAAGGGTCGATGCTGTATTCCTTGTATGTACTGGAATCTAATTGGGATTGAGGGTCACCGCGAGCTCCGTGTGTGCTTTATATTAAAGTCCGTGATTTAGGGATCACGATGGTCATAGATATCAAGATATCTATACCAATATGTAGGTACAGGTCTAGGCGTTTATGTATGACCAGATATATGTATGAACGTAAACGAAGCAAAAGGTGTAACAAAATCGAAAGTCATTTATGCAAATTAGTCTGAGGATCAGTATTTTTCGAACGTCAAAATTACATAAGACAGTCCCAAAACGCCAGCCCATCACCTTTCCTAGTTCTTTAGCTGGATCTTTCCAGCTAAAGAACTAGGAAAGGTGATGGGTTTGTTGCACCACTTCTTCTTAGAAGTGGTGCAACAAACTCCCCAGCAGCACAGCTGTCCGTACTGTTAGAATAACTTGATTTTACACAGAAGTAAGTAGTAAACATCTATACTATATACTATTATTATACTATAATAATATTATAAAGCTGAAGAGTTTGTTTGTTTGATTGAACGCACTAATCTCAGGAACCACTGGTTCGAATTGAAACATTATTTTTGTGTTGGGTAGCCTATTTATCGAGGGAGGCCATAGGCTATATAACATCACGCTACAACTAAGAGGAGCGGAGCAGTAATGAAAAATGTGGCAAAAACGGGGAAAATTTATTCCTTTTGAGAGTTTCCGTTGCGTGCGCTGCGTAAACGGTTCAAGTAACGCAAAAATTATGTATGACTGAATTGTTCCTTTTAAAAAGTTCTAAAAAAAAGTCCGCGAGAGCATATGTCTATCTTTTAAGGTTGACTCACTATAACTCAAAAGGAGCGAGCAGCAACGAAAAATGGACGCAGGCAAATCGATGCGACGGAAAGGGTCAGGGGAGTAAAAAGTTGACGCCGACGAAGTCGCGGGCAAAAGCTAGTTAAGAGATATAAAATATTAAGCTAAATCATTTGCTATAAGTCAGCTAGCCAACTCAGTATACAAATAAAGTGAAAACTATACTCAAACAAAAAAAAAATGTAAACATAGCATAATACCAAAATAAAAGCCACCTGGTATAAAAGGCGTGACAGCTTACATATGAAATGCTGAATTATGTTCACATAGCTGTTACAACCCGAGTTACAAATTTCGTAGCAGTTTGTGTCCTCAAGTTTCTGCCTTCTCTCCATGGGATGACCCCATGAGGGAGGGAGAGATGGCGTGAGTTTATGTATGTCTGTCTAGGTTACTTTATATCAATGTCCAGCAGCATCTGTCTTTGATGTATATCATATAAAAAAATATATAGAGCTCGAAAAATAAAAACGTTTATTGAGGGTAAAATCGCCCAATTTTAATTATACATTAAAGTAATATAAATCACATCTTTATGTTACTTAAATTTATAATTAAAAAATCTTAAACAAGATGTGGCAATCAATTAAAGTAATAAACATAGACTAGAAATAAATTATCCTACTAATATTTTAATATCAATGATCAGATGTGTGTTACTGAATTACCAAAATTTCCACACAGATAAGCTATAACCTGTATTATCATATATGATACTTTTCATCGCGGTCGTTCGTTGCCATGGGATCATTATCGACCTATATGCGGGCGGAGCCACTGGCAAAAGCTTAATTAAAAATAAAATAAATAGAATATTGCAATAAATGATTAAATTAAAACATATATTTCATTTGGTAACATGCAGCCTGATGAGTCTTCCCACAGCTGCCGATTCTGGTTTAAAATCATCTTTAGGATTCCGTTCCCACTCCCTTGAATTTGGCAAACACGTGAGACTCACTTTTTACGCATTACAGCGTTAAAGTCATTCAACCTCGCGTCAGCAAACATACCCGAGGTACTGCAATCGAGGTGTTCGCACTAGAATCCTGAAAGCGCTGTTAAGTTCTGAGAGCATTGTATGCCCACTACGTATAGTTAGTCCATAGGGTGCTGGAGTAAAAGCTTTGAATGGACTCTAAACAAAGTTACCTTAAACTGCTCTGAACACTTTGTAAACCTATGTGTGTATGTACTAGTGACGTGCCGGATATCCGTATTGGATCTTTTACCAGATTAATTTTCAATTCATAGGTAAAATTTTATAGGTGGTTAGGGTGGAATGAAAAACAATTACATTCCATTGGAATTGTTTTTAATTTCTTAAAATCCAATATCAGTTTTTAACCTCCAAACCAAACATACGAAAGACCCGTGCAATGCAAATCGAAACATGTCCTGTTAAGCAAAGCGTGAAATGGTCTCAACTATCGTTTCAAAAACACGCGCATCGACACTGATTGAGTAAAAAAGTTAAGATCCATAGATATCCGTTTCCGCGGATCTTAAAACCAAATATCCGTATTCGGATCCGGATCCGCGGCTGTATACATTTTTAACCATCCGGCACTTCACTAGTATGTACCAACATATTAGCGCGCACCGACATAATAACCCACAACGCGATATTCCTGTTGTAACTTGTAAGCTGGCCAAACGCATTGTGAATTGTGATTGTGACTATTTCTAAAAGGCTATATTAAAGTGAAATTAACGTTATAGACTTATAGGTTATCTTTTTCTTAGCAAGTTGATGGCAAAAATAAAACGAAAATCAACAAACTTCCAAAACAAACGCTGCAAGTGAAAAGTAACCCTTTTTTTGTAGTTTATATTTTTACTGTGGTATCTACCCGACACTAATTCGTATACTAAATAACAGTGACAGAAAGTTATTTTGACATGATCAACATTCACTAAGTGGAAAAAATACGTATTATATAATTTTCCAGTTCGCCGAGTCGTGGGTCTTTCAGAACCGGGCCCGCGGTCCCGGATTCGACCTATAAATACAATAATTATTTTTTTGTAGTATTTTGGGACCACAAGAAAAAGAAGTTAAAGTACAGTCAACAAAAATGCTGATATACTCCGGGAATATAGGAATCTGAAAGCCCCACGACCCCCTGCGCCAACTCGAAAACCATTAATCAGACGGTCACCAAATTCAAATGTGACTATCTACTCGAAAATCAAAAAATCAAAATCAAAAGTCATTTATTCAAACTAGGCTGAGAGTCAGCACTTTTTGAACGTCAAAGTTACAAAAGACAGTCCCCCCAAAACGCCCACCCTTCGACACTTCCTAGTGCTGTAGCTGTGAAGAAGAAGTGGCGGAACAAACTCCCCAGCAGCACAGCTGGCTGTTAAGTTAGAAGAACTTGATTCTATACAATATTGTGTAAGTAATTAATATTATAAAACAAAACATACATTATTCGCCATATGTCAGCTAGCACACGCCAATATACCAACAAAAAAAATTGAAAACTAAAGTCAAGCTGAAATAATAAAACAAAAACGTAAACAAAACTTAAAAACTAAATAAAGCCTCCAGGCATAAAGGGCGTGTCCGCTTACATGTTCAACGATGCAAAATGATCCATATACATACATTGATGCATATAGCTAAGTTGAAGTTACAATAGTTAAACTAGCACCTCCGGAGTAGAATAAAATAACAGTTAATACAAATAACAATAACAAAAACCATGGTCAGCAAGACGACCAGTCACCACAAGCAGCACCCGTTCACGAGCATAACGCAAAGGTTAGCCATTACCCCCCTCGCCATATTTGAGGGAAGGTGGTAACCCGACCCCCGACGCTACCGCAAGCAGTGACATCTAAGGGAGCATGACGAACTTGCTGCCGGTTGGTCAGGCAAGAATATTATGAACAGCTGACGAGGTCGCTAGCTAACTACATGTTGCCATACAACTCATTTAAAATCATTGTAATGAGTAGATTATGTCCACAATAAATGAAATTAAAAGAAAATAAAAATAAATAAATAAATTAACAAAATCTGTTAAAGAAAAAAATAAATAAAAAACAATTATATGAACTACCCATATAAACTGTCAGTAGGAAAGCTAATTCTGGATTGAAAGAACATAAACATTGTCTTGAGTTTGTCTTGAGTTAATCACAGCGACCAACTATTCTTATCGTTTAAGTAGTCGTTGATAGAATAATATGCCTTTGAACAAAGGTTGGATTTTACTTTAGCTTTAAACTCATTAAACTGCAAATCTAGTAAAGCAGAGGGAAGCTTGTTATAAAAGGTAATACCAAGACCAACAAAAGAATTATGAACCTTATGAAGCCGGTGAAAGGGAGCACGTAGTTTGTCCTTATTTCTAGTATTAATATTATGAATATCACTGTTTTTAGTGTACAGGTGTATATTTTGCCTAATATATAAGATGTTGGCGAAGATGAATTGTGATGCCACCGTAAGAATACCAATATCTTTAAACAAATCTCTCAGAGAAACTCTAACACCTAGTTGGTAAATCGCTCGAATAGCTCGTTTTTGAAGAACAAAAATATTTTTAATGTCCGCGGCTTTGCCCCACAGCAGAATGCCGTAGGACATTATGCTATGAAAATAACTAAAATAGACTAATCGAGCTGTATCAACGTCCGTATACTGTCTAACTTTCCTTACTGCGTAGGCGGCCGAACTGAGCCTTCCCGCTAGGCTTGATATATGTGATCCCCACTGAAGTTTGGCGTCTACTGTTATGCCCAGAAAAACCGCCGAGTGTACAGTTTCAAGCACCTCATTATCTAAAACGACATTGGGTCCCAGATTCCTAACATTCGGTAAGGCGAACTTTATACATTTCGTTTTCTTAGCATTGAGAACTAGGTTATTTGTGGTAAACCATTCCGTAGCCATTGAGAGCGCACTATTTACGTCGTCAAAATCTTGTCTATTTCTGTCTATTTTAAAGATAAGTGAGGTATCATCAGCAAATAGTACAATGTCACAGATATTCTTTAAATAAAATGGTAAGTCATTAATATACACTAAGAATAATAATGGACCCAGTATTGATCCTTGAGGTACACCTAACTGAACTAGTAGCCCGGAAGATTTTACACCATTGACATCTACACATTGGTGCCTATTTTGCAAATAAGAACTTATGACACTGAGAGCTTCGTTTTGAACACCGTAATGACGTAGTTTACGCAAAAGTGTGTCATGGTGAACGCAATCAAAAGCTTTGGAGAGATCACAGAAAACTCCGATAGCATTTTGCGAGTTCTCCCATGCGTTGAAAATATGTTTCAGCAGAGCAACACCCGCATCTGTTGTCGAACGACCTTTTGTAAAGCCATATTGCTCATTATGAAGGAGGCTATTTAAATTAAAATGTCTTAGCAACTGCTTGAGTATTAACTTTTCAAATATTTTACTAAATGCAGGTAAGATAGAAATGGGCCTAAAATTGCCAACATTATTTTTATTACCTGTTTTAAATAATGGTATGACTTTACTGCTCTTCATGAGGTCAGGAAAAGATCCCAAATCAACACATTTATTAAAAGTTACAGCCAGATAGGGGGCTACGATATCTATTATTTTACTTAACAGTTTAACAGAGATGCCCCAGTAATCACCAGTGTTTTTTGACTTGAGTGTGTTAAAAATATTAATCACATCACGAGGCGTTACATGTTCGAAACTAAATAAGCGACTACATCCGGGCACACTACTATGCAAAAGGTTTTCAGCTTTAGACGGGGACGAATTTAAGGAGCAGGTCGTAGTTCTAGGTATGTTGGCAAAAAACTCATTAAATGCCTCAGCTATGTCGGCTGCTTTATTAACCAATTTGTTGTTAATCATAATCTCTAGTTGTTTTTCCTGTTTAACCGGTTTACCCGTTTCATTATTAATAATTTTCTAAGTGGTTTTTATTTTATTATTGGATTTTTTTATGGTATCGCTTAAAAACTTTGATTTAGCTAAAGCGCAGATCTTTTTAAATAATTTTGAATAATTACTGACATACTCTAGAAAAGGAGTATCAAATCTGTATTTTTTCAAACCATATAACTCGTATAGTCTTGCTTTACTTATATAAATTCCTGGAGTAGCCCATTGGTTGAAGCTAACGGAAGTGCTATTAATGTCAATAGTTTTGGTCTTGAAAGTAGATTCGTATTCTTTTTGCACAATATCAAAAAGGGGCTCCATAGATTTCATTAGGATTCTCGCGTTCTACTATAGATGGTGTAATCCTATGAGCTATATTATTTTTAAATTTATTACAACGACTAGCTGTATAAGGCCTGCATAATATTTTATGCGGCTTTTTAAGTAGTGGCAAAGGGAAGCTGGCTAATAATCCACAGTGGTCAGACGTTAAGTCACTTAAAACTAACTTATTTTTGGCATCACAATCACTAAATATATTATCGAGACAAGTCGACGAAGAAGCCGTGATCCTAGTTGGTTCAAGGAACAAGTTTATTAAATTAAAAGACCTAAACAGATTGAGCAGTCTAATACTTAATGGAGTAACATCTAAAATATTAATATTAAAATCTCCACATAAAATTATACATTTATTAATTGATTTTAATTTATTGAGTGAATCCTCCATTACCGATTCGAAACGAATAAAATCCCCAGAGGGGGGCCGATAAACGCATATTATGACGTAACGCTCCAATTCAACGCAAGACAACTCAATAACGCGCTCAATGGAAAGATTAACTAGATCTAACCGTTGTTTACATTTCAACTTGTTCGAAACAAGAACTAATGATCCTCCGCGAATAGCACTTTTCCTCACAAATGCACTTTGCACAGTAAAAAAATCATCATTCATAAATACTACTTCATGTTCCTTCAACCAGTGTTCAGTCAAACATAATACCTGAACATCATAGTTTTCAATAAATAAACTTAACTCTAGCTCTTTGCCGGACAGACCCTGCATATTTTGATGTACAACATTCAACACATGCGGCTTACCCGTTGTCGCATCTAACAGTTTAAACTACTAGGTGTATCAAAAGTGGCGTTAGTACCACTACTAACAGTAATCGATGGTACGCTACAGGTACCAGTGTTACGGTGTAAATTGTATGCTAAAAGATTAGCAATTTGTCTCCTACAACTAGGTGGCAAATACAAAGTATAATTTGTTAGTTTGTAATCAGTAATAAATTGATTACAATCAAAAAATGAAATAGTGTCACTGTGACAACTAGTCCTATTATAAATTAGCATATTTAAATAATAAATGTGCCTGTTTTGCTCATCAGACAAGTATCGTGAATAAGGCAAGGCACAGAAAATGAATTTACAATTGTTGGTCTCATTGAGAAGTAACATCAAATGGACACATTGAATTATTTCTTTTTTCCTAACATTCAAACTATCCCCATATAATAATATTACAGTTGAACCAGGGTTTATTTTTGACAATTTAATTTTACTTAATAATTGGCTAATACTGGCACCGGGTGAACAATTATTAATTACATATTGTTGTGAACACTGATTAAATATGCTACCATAACCTTGACCAAATTTGTCAGAAAGAAAAAAAAAACTCGATAGTAGTAGTACTCGATAAGTACTTATACCGTTTTAACCAAAAAAAATAAACAATCGGATTATCAACGACGTATTTCTGTGGTAACAAACATTTAAAAAAATACAACCGAATTGAGAAGCTAAAGCTAGCTGTCAATTTTAGAAGTCACTTAAAACATATAGGTAAAATTCTTTTGTATTTGGCCGTAAATTCAGTAACATGAATACCGCTCGCTGATGCAGCCATTAGTTCTTCACGTGACAGGACATGCGGAGCAAGATGTAAGGTGAGCCTGTGCAGAGACGGCGCATAAATACCGGAGGTCTAGCTTAATGATCATAGACATTGTGTTAGTAAGAAAAGTTATAACGTATTTTGATGTTAATGGTACATTAACTATAGAGGGAGATAGTTGATATTAATTTCACCACGAAAGTATTTTTATTTGAGTTTATAGTCCTCCAGACCGTATTTCGGACATGGAGGCCAATCTCAACGGAGACTAACCGTCGGCGCGGGAGATTTTATAGTGCAAAAGTGCGTGCACAGACCCAGGAGCTGTCAATCTTCTCTTACTCTCATATTCCGATAGGACGGCAATCCGACACGACCGGAGAGAGATCAAGCAAAGGACCTACGGCTTAGCATGCTTCTCCCTATCTTTTTCTTCTAATTGAGTGTAATTGGACGCGACACATAAGCGTCCGTGGGTTATTGGCTATATGACATCATATAAGATCCAACATGGCAATTTATGGAAAGTGCAGTGTTACCGTTATTATTTTTTAATAAAGATTAAATCGTGTTTGGTATCTAATAGGTATGGGCGTTATTTCACGTCGCTATTTACTATAACTAGCCAAGGGTATGTATCTTGCCAGGGTCGCGAGATTTGTTCGAAAGAGATACCGTGGCCCTGGCATATGGGTAACTGAAGGAACACGGGTGGGTTTTAGTCAGTAAGAGTCTGACACGCTCTCCCTCTCCGCCCAGAGCGAGAGACGTCATTTGATGATTAACATTAAACTAGAAAACTGAATTTTGTAAATACGTGATATTGTAAATAGTTACATTTCCATGCGGTGACCGCTGAAAAGAGCAGCAAACAATAGTGACTTTGCGAGCAACACAGCTCATTCTAAGGCCGAATCCTTTCTCAGACATATATTTTCGGATACCTGTTTTGTGCCTAATCATTGTAATGTATTAGTTCATCCAGAATATAAACATACCAAGATGATTTGCTGTAAGAACATGATTAATGTTCTTTTACATAAAAGTTAATACGCTCATCAATCATGCTAGGAAAGACAGATGTGGCAAACCCACTCTACAGTATTTTTCACTTGTTTTTCTTCCCATTTATCTTACTTATTATGCGTTCTGGTAATCTAGATTAATCTTTGAGTCTGACTTTTCTCGTACCAATGTTCAGGTAATGTTTACTATCTAAATCTACGACACTGTTCACCATAATTGCATGTATATGGTTAAGAAGGATTCGCTGGGCTAAGTCTCAAAGACAAATTTTCTTGTTTTTTTTATTTTTTATTTACTGCTCAGTGTCAGACTGTAAGAAATAAAGAAATAATTTATTTGCCATGAATGTGGGTACAAAATAAGATGTAAACATTATAAAAAAACAGTTCCAACACACTCTACCTTACGGCATGCAAAATTAAAAACATATTTAAATCTACTCAATTGTACAACAAATAACCAAAACAAAGAAAAAAAACATAAAAGGTACTACTAAGTTATGTGAGACTACAGCTTTCTTTACATAAACGAAACATCAAAAACAACAATATTCATTCCGTATTTTACATATTAGGATTGATTATTTATTTTGCCTACGTTAACAAAGTATACATAATAAAATGTAATATAAAATATAATAAATTAATATAACATTACAAACTTATATCATTCAAAAATTCTTGTATAGAACAGTAGCATTTATCTATTGGTAAGGATGTTAGCTTCTTTTTAAATATACTTAACGATTCGTATGTTGTAAAAAATATGGTTCTCGATTGTAATACGGGTATAATACATAATTATGTGTCTCAAGTTAATTTAATCCAATTGAATGACTCTTCAAGAGTCTGAATGACGCGGTTTACTCTGTGTTCTCCTAAAGGGAAACAGTGATAAAATCCGACCGTAAATCGTTAATGAACTAGTGTGGTATCGTTATTTGCATGAGAATAGCTTGCCATCTTAATTAATGTCCCATTGGGCTACCCACTTTATTTTTTTTTTTTTTTTCAGGATTGGAAATCATCAAATGACTTCTCCCGCTCTGGGCGGAGCGGGAGGGCGTGTCAGACTTTTACTGACTAAAACCCACCCGTGTTCCATCAGTTGCCCATGTGCCAGGGTCACGGTATCTCTTTCGAACAATCACGCGACCCCGGCAGGCATCGGTCCTAGTAGACCCCTACACCCTTTTTCCTACCTAAGATCTCTATTTTTACACAAAATCTTTCTATATCATTAAAATCAAAATCAAAAGTCATTTTTTCAAACTAGGCTGAGAGTCAGCACATTTTAAACGTCAAAGTTACATAAGACAGTCCCCCCAAAACGCCCGCCCTTCGACACTTCCTAGTGCTTTCACTGGGAAGAAGAAGTGGCGGAACAAACTCCCCAGCACCCCTGCTGCCTGTTAAGTTTAAAGAACTTGATTCTATACAATTGTAAATAGGTAACATTAAGAGACACAAAACATAAAATTAAATGATCTGCCATATTATGTCAGCTAGCCAACCCAATATTCCAAGAAATATCACCAGCCAAGCTTTGTCCAACTATGTAAGCTTCCACTCTTATGGGAAGCAGCTGAATATCAGTATTCTACATGGAGCGACTGCCTATCTGACATCCACAACCCAGTTACTAGGTAATACCATACCCCGTAGTAAAGCTGGTTGTCAGACTTTCGGACTTCTGATGCCCTGTAACGACTGTCGATATGAAATCTGGCTATGTCGACTCTGCAATTTTATTCTAAACGCCACGATATCAAAAGTGTAACCTCTAAAAGATTGCTGATAATAATTAAAATGACGTGCTAAAAAAGCCGATGAGAATACCTATACGTAAAATGGGATTTAAAAAAGACATCCCAGACCAACCCTAAACAAAAAACTTCGCGTAATAATAATTAACCCTGCGTCTATATGAGTTGGTATAAAATTAATTGTTTGTGAAATAATGCCTCGAGCCGCGGAATTAAATGCCTTTTATGACAGGCTAGGGAAGGGTTGATCAAAAGATAAAGAAGTAATGAGAAACGCCGGATAGAGCTGCTAATTTTGTCGGACTTTATCTTTTATGGGTCGTAAACGTTTAGGAAAAGGTTTCTTCGTAGGCAATTAAACATGGCAAAAATAATGAGGGAAATTAAATAAAGATTTTTTTTGCCTATATTGGGTCCCACTACTGTGCAAAGTCCTCCTCTTTTTCTTTCCAAACCTCCCTGTCTTGTGCGTTCTCTGGCTGTGTTGGCCCTGCAAACCTTGTCATATCGTCACACCACCTTCGCCATAGGCTTCCTCTAAGGCAATTTCCTTGCACGGGTGTCAATCTTTTCCCGTCTCTCCGGGTAAATTTTTGCGGAGAGTCCGGCCCACTTCCACTTCAGCCTGGCTGTTTTCAATCAACATCCGTTACTTGATGGTTATGGCAATAAAAAAAACTGATTAGCTAGCTAGAACTTATACAAAACTAGCTTTTGCCAGCGGCTTCGCCCGCGTGGTGGTCGGAAATTATCCCGCGGGAACATACTACCGGGATAAAAAGTAGCCTACGTCCTTTCTCAGGCTCTAAACTATCTGTGTACCAAATTTCATTTAAATCGGTTCAGTAGTTTTAGCAGGAAAGCGAGACAGACAGACAGACAGACAGACCGACAGACAGACAGAGTTACTTTTACATTTATAATATTAGTATGGAAGTATGGATTAGTATGGATTACCGATACTCACCACTTTCAATCAACAAATCTTTTTCTTCATTGTCTTACAGAAAATAGTATGTTTATGTCAGAATGATCAGCCTCTCTATTCTGTGAATCATCGTTGAAACTTAAATTAACTTGAAGTGAGCTGTCACTACAGTCAATCAATAGGAATGACAGATCACTTCAAGCTCACTTCACTCAAGTTCAGTTAATTCTACTTCGAGGTTCCGTTTTGATGACCCTTTTGTGATTGAGCACCGTTTTTGTTACCGCTTTTTGCAAAAAGTGTTTAGTGATATTAAAGAACCAGTTGTGGATGTTCGCTTGCGACCTGTTTATGAATGTTATGGTAATTGGACCATGGAAGTGTGTATGTGGTGGAATGAGTTTTTGAAGACAGTTGGTTTTAAAAGGAAGCTTTATTTGTATGGTCCTTCGAATGTTGGGAAATCTACTTTTATAGAATCTTTGATTGGACGTGTTAACATGAAGTATGTATTTTATCCTGGGGTGGGTAAATTTTTTATGCAAGGGTTTCAGGATGGATTTCATAAAGTTATTTTATTCGAAGAGTTTTCTTTAAGTTTTCTGTTCCAAGTATGTTGAAGAGATTATTGGAAGGACGGAAGTATGCTTATTCTGTAAAGTATGATAGTGATTTAATTATTTCTTTTCATGGTCCATTTATTTTTGTATCGAATGATTTGGATGGAGATATGGATGATGCTTTAAAACTACTAGTCCTGCAGCTATATCCAACGGGAGAAGTGGTGGCCAAGTGGTAACGACCGTGACTTACGAATTGTAGTTCGTCGGTTTGAACCCGGACTGGCGCTTTCAATAAACTCAGCCTATCGCAATCCACTGCTAGACATAGGGCTCTACCATGCTGCGCCACAACACCCTGTCCTCCGCCTGGCGCTTTACTTGTGTAAATTATTTCATCACCACTGCTCTCATAACTATAATGGAAAACATTGTGGGCAAATCGGCATATCCTAGGATAAAAAATCGAAGACATTTAACATCTACGAACTCGCACTACGCATCTACCGGGCCCCATGTGGTGGATTTCAGGTTTCCGTGTCGAAGAGAGAAGGCCTATGTATCACCATTGGGAACATTTTAGGCAGATTATGTATGTATAATTATGTATATATCCCACGCCAGACAGAGAAAGATCCAATACGTGTAGCTTTACTTGAGTTAATTCCCGTATTTCTCAAGGTTTTCAGATCGTAGTGTTCTGAGGTCGAATGCCTCACCTGTTATTGACAATACGTCGCGACCGTCTCACTGACCAACGTATTGAGTATTAGTAGTTATTGATGATGACAAATGTCCCATAAATGGAACGAAAACCACTTCCCGCTAAAACTTTCAAAACTAAATGCGTTTCTGATATCGACCAGTAAATGGATACTGGTGGTGAAGGTGGGAGCGCCAGGGTTGTCAACGAAATTTAAATATTCTTATGTATTTTGAAATTTGCAGGTCAGTGTCAGGCTTTATGTTGAACAAAATATGATTAGCAACCGTAACAAATATGGCTAAGATGAAAATAGGTGGTATGAATAAAAATCATTAAAATCGTTAAAATTATAATCATTAAAATCGTTACAATTATAATTATTAAAATCTTACTCATAATCATAATCATTTATTTGTCAGAATATGGTACATTATAAGGTCTTAAGATAATTAGATGGCATCTTCACATTCTGCCAAGTGTGGCGTGCAAATATTAATAACATACATTATTACACATAAAATATTATTGGGTTAATAGTTAATTGACAATTATAGGTTGTATAATTATGGATTAAAATTACAATTTCAGGTATATCAGCTAATAATAATATAGTAAACACACAATTTATGTAGGATGTCAAAGTAAAGTATAATTAAAATGTCAGATTAAATCAAAAAGTCAAAGATGTCAAGGAACAGAGATTACAGTTAGGAAGTCAAAGTGTCATTCAAAAACTCATTTAAATTATAGTAACATTTATTACAAAGAAAATCTTTGAGTCCCTTTTTGAATCCATTTAAATTTAACTCTTTGAGTGATTTCGGAATTTTGTTATAGACTTGCGGGGCTATGCAGAATATGCTTTTCCACATTAGAGCTGTTTTGGCTCTCCGTCCGCGTAACATATCATTACGCCTGTTACGTTTAACAGTATCGGATAGGTGGGGAAACAAATGTGCGTTTAGTTTCACAAATAAGGCAGTTTCATAAATATACAAGGACGGTAGTGTCAGAATTCTGTGTTTTTTAAAATATGGTTTACAGCTGTCCGTTACTTGCAGTCCAAACATGGCTCTGACTGATCGCTTTTGCGCTTTAAAAGCGGCTTCTTTGTTCGTAGAGTTACCCCAAAATATTAAACCGTATCTTAATACCGATGCTACAAGACCATGATACGCTGTGAGAAGAGCATCTGTGTTAACAGTAGGAGCAAGTTTATACAGGGCATAGGATGAACTACTAACCTTTGAACATAGCGCTTCGATATGATCCTTCCAATTGAGTTGCCTGTCAATAATTAAGCCTAGAAATTTTACAATTATAATTATTAAAATCGTTAGAATTATAATAATTAAAATCATCAATAAAAACTTTCAAGGTTATTGAATCCCATTAAATTGCATTTCATGAAAAAACAACGTACAGCCGCAGCAACAGAACTGACTTGTAAAATGAAAAAAAATACGGAAAAAAAGTTGAATTTTGCGGGCTGCCTTAGCGTAACCAGCTCACTATGGGAGGAACTTGCACAAAAACGAAAAAAAGATAAAGTTTAATCGTGGTAATACATGACGTAATGAAAAACACAAATACAGTTTGGAGGAAAATATGCGTCATTCCTGTACAAATCGTTCAGTATAATGTAAAGCAGATTTTAGAATGCTTTTTTCGCATGTTTTGTATATAGACTGACCGGCGCCGCCGACCATCCGGTAGGTAGCACATATGTGAACCGGATGAAATCTATCGGTGAATGAAACCATTAATAGTGAAAAATTCATTACTGCCTCCACGTAACCAGGTATGCTGCAGTTCTGGTGGTCGAACTACATAATATCTACAGAGCGTTGGCAATCGGATAACGGCTTCAAAATCTCTATACAAAAAAACCAACGATCAATGATCCGCATCTTGTCTTCCTATACCAACAGCAACACCTATTTTATGACCTTAGAGTTTGTTGCGGCATTAAATCAAAAATCAAAATCAAAAGTCATTTATTCAAACTAGGCTGAGAGTCAGCACTTTTTGAACGTCAAAGTTACAAAAGACAGTCCCCCCAAAACGCCTGCCCTTCGACACTTCCTAGTGCTTTAGCTGGGAAGAAGAAGTGGCGGAACAAACTCCCCAGCAGCACAGCTGTCTGTTAAGTTAGAAGAACTTGATTCTATACAATATCGTGTAAGTAATTAATATTATAAAACAAAACAAAACATACATTATTCGCCATATGTCAGCTAGCACACGCCAATATACGAACAAAACATTGAAAACTAAACTCAAGCTGAAATAAATAATAAAACAAAATCGTAAACAGAACGTAAAACTTAAATAAAGCCTCCAGGCATAAAGGGCGTGCCCGCTTACATATTCAACGATGCAAAATGATACATATACATACATTGATGCATATAGCTAAGTTGAAGTTACAATCGTTAAACTAGGACCTCCGGAGTAAAAATAAAATAACAGTTAATACAAATAACAATAACAAAAACCATGGTCAGCAAGTCGACCAGTCACCACAAGCAGCACCCGTTCACGAGCATAACGCAAAGGTCAGCCATTACCCCCCTCGCCATATTTGAAGGAAGGGACCCGACCCCCGACGCTACCGCGAGCAGTGACATCTAAGGGAGCATGACGAACTTGCTGCCGGTTGGTCAGGCAAGAATATTATGAACAGCTGACGAGGTCGCTAGCTAACTACATGTTGCAATACAACTCATTAATAATAAAATAAAATCATTGTAATGAGTAGATTATGTCCACAATAAGTGAAATTAAAAGAAAATAAAAATTTATTAACAAAATCAGTTAAATAATAAAAAAAAAACAATTATATGAACTACCCATATAAACTGTCAGTAGGAAAGCTAATTCTGGATTGAAAGAACATAAACATTGTCTTGAGTTAATCACAGCGACCAACTATTCTTATCGTTTAAGTAGTCGTTGATAGAATAGTATGCCTTTGAACAAAGGTTGGATTTTACTTTAGCTTTAAACTCATTAAACTGCAAATCTAGCAAAGCAGAGGGCAGCTTGTTATAAAAGGTAATACCAAGACCAACAAAAGAATTATGAACCTTATGAAGCCGGTGAAAAGGAGTACGTAGTTTGTCCTTATTTCTAGTATTAATGTTATGAATATCACTGTTTTTAGTGTACAAGTGTATATTTTGCCTAATATATAAGATGTTGGGGAAGATGAATTGTGATGCCACCATATTACTTCTCAGGGATCCTTCAGCTATGAATTCATCGGCGCAATCTAGTTTTAAAATATCGACCGGCGGATTGGATTGGCGTGTAAAAGTGTATTAAATGTTTACACTACAAGACTTCTTACAGAAATAAACATCATTTCATCATCCTATCCTAGTAATATTAGAAATGTGATAGTTTGGATGTTTACATGTTTGGTTGTTTGTTACTCATTCACGCAAAAACGGCTGAATTGACTTGGAAAAATTAGGGACACAGATAGATTATGACAGAGATTAACACATAAGATACTTTTTATCCCGGTAATACGTTCCAGTGAGATAATTTTCGACCTCTACCCAAGCGGAGCCCCTGGCAAAAACCAGTTACCCGAAAAAGCAAATAAATAATGTGTTTTTTTTTTTCATTTCATTATATATTATAAATAGAACTATACGAACCGACAAAGGTGTATTATTGTCCGTCTTCGATAAAACCCACGCTTGTAAACAGGTGGCCTACTTTTCTCATAACCTATGACACAATACATAGGTGCAAGACATTTTCCATCCCATAATCTGCTCCCCCTCGTCAATATTGACCATTCTGTTCAACAAAGAGTAAAGACAATATTCCTAATGCCAGTACTCACGAGCGAAGTACATCGTGACGTCATGTAAGCCATTAGAAATGTTCGATCGTGCACACTAGTCTTCTTAAGTGCTCTCGTCACTAAATGGAACAATTATTTGTGTAAGGTGTCGAATGTAATTCTCTTTTGTTAGGACTAAACAGACAGTTTACCTATTCCTTTCAATTTGGATAAATAAACCAAATTGGATCACGTAAACATTAAGCGCCAGCGCAAACTGTGATTGTCGCTGCGTCCAATCTCTGTACAAAACACAGAGTTGTCGTTTAGATCTGTGTTTTGTCGCTGCGACTAGGCGGAGAGTTGTCTTCTAACAGAAGAAAGAAAACTTGATTTATTTGTTAAAAAAACGCGAGTTTACAAAACAATACGATCACATAAAAAAAGATAAAATCGGCTTATATCTCACTAGGATACCATGGTGGCGCCACCATGGACACGCTGACAGCAAAATATACACAGCTTTATGATAGGTATCTCACCAGACGTACGATCGGTTGCGCAAACCAGAATCCATTTTTAGGGTTCCGTTGCCAAATGGCAAAAAACGGAACCCTTATAGATTCGTCATGTCTGTCTGTCTGTCTGTCTGTCTGTCTGTCTGTCCGTCCGTCCGTATGTCACAGCCACTTTTTTCCAAAACTATAAGAGCTATGCTGTTGAAACTTGGTAATTAGATGTATTCTGTGAACCACATTAAGATTTTTACACTAAAATAGAAAAAAAAACAAAAAAATTTGGGGTTCCCCATACATAGAACTGAAACTCAAAAAGTTTATTTTCATCAAACCCACACGTGTGGGGTATCTATGAATAGGTCTTCAAAAATGGTATTGAGGTTTTTAATATCATTTTTTTTCTAAACTTAATAGTTTGCGCGAGAGACACTTCCAAAGTGGTAAAATGTGTGTCCCCCCCGTAACTTCTAAACTAAGAGAATGATAAAGCTAAAAAAAATATATGATATACATTACCATGTAAACTACCACCGAAAATTGGTGTGAACGAGATCGAGTAAGTAGTTTTTTTTTAAAACGTCATAAATCGTAAGCTTCAATTTACCTTTCATTTAATCAGCTGAAATATAACATTTTTAAAAAATACATTTATTTTCATAAACATAAAACTTGTGCATAAACCGCGAATACCTACAGGTTTGTACGGAACCCTCGGTGCGCGAGTCCGACTCGCACTTGGCCGGTTTTTTGGTATTGCGACCATGGTTGCTCCGCCACTGGTGACCTAATAAAATAGGTCCCTTATACTTACGAACACAGAATATAAATAGCCGGCAGCTGCTCGCCGTGACTCTGACAAGAAGGTTTCCACTCCGCATGATGCTGTGCTATGCGACCCACAGCACAGCGCTGATCTTCAGTGGCCACGTAAAAATGATGTACGAAAATCAAGTCAAGATTTTTACGCGTTAGACAAAACAAGTAATAAAGTAAAATTAAATAAACAGTTTGCGTCTGCAACTAGTCGTTACGACAGTGGAATCGATCGTCGTGGAGGAAGCGATAATTTTCTTTATGTATTCGAGAGAGACTGTCGTGTTGTTCGTGTTATGAGTGAATTTGGAGCCTCTAGTTGCTCATGCTTTGGTGTATATCATGTGAAGGCAAAGGCGAGAGTACTCACAGCAAGACCTGACCTGTCGTAAACGACTGTCGCCAAGTGTGCACTGACACTTCTGCGCTATTCGATCAATGAAAATCAATTTCGTGGAAAGGTGTAAAATTTTCTTTACGCTTTTTTGTTGTCTTTAATTGAATGTAATCTAGTTAAAATGCAATAGGATTAGGTCTTTTGTACACGACATGGTTTTTTTACGGTTTGGCGTGTTAACCGTGCCGTGAAAACTTCCATAGTGATCCATAGAACACTGACGACCGTGCTTACACTACCTACCTTGTTTCCCTGTAGATTATAGTACACCCGCATTTCACCAGTTATGTTGAAGTCCCATGTAATATGTAATGGGGGTGAGCCTATTGCCATCAACCGGGCACAAATTCAGACTTTGGGTTGGTACTGAGATATTCCAGATTCAAAATCCCAATAATACTTTGCCCAACCTGGGAATCGTACCCAGGACCTCATTGTTAGCAGTAGCGCTTGCGACCAGTAAACCAACGAAGCCGTTCTTATATTTTTAATTTGATTAAATTAAGAACAACCAATGCCATAAGAAGACAAGAGCTGTTACCCGTATCAATTTACATAAATAGATTTTCAGTATGTGTAATTATGTATAGGGACAAACTCGCATTAAGATTACGGTAAATTGTGTTATGTTGTGTTGTGGCCTATAAGGTCATCGTCTCATGTCGTAAAGTGCTTGTCTACATTATTTCATTTCATATTTTCAATACAAAATAAGAAAACAGAAGGTAAAGTTTGTATGAAATTAATAAAAACAAGGCAGTTCACGAAACTTTCATTTGTATGCTGTCTTTTCATCAAGACTGTGTTTTCGAAGCGGTCAATTCCTTTTTAAAACGAATGTTGAAGGTTCGACGTAACTTCACGGTATATAAAGCTATTTCCCTTACCTAGGCAAAAAATTACCTGGACAAAGATACCCAATCGAGATCCTCACTCATTTGATGCCTAAAATTTTGATCTTGATTGTGAATTGTAGATCGTCGAGGTAAAGATGGAGTGAATTTCGTCACGCCACCTTTGTCAATCATGTTTACGGTGTCCACATGATCTGAGGTTGTACAAAATAGAGACGTTTGGAAAGAAAGGAAGTTCATTGCCGAGCTCACAAAAACAAACCAGTACCACTTTACTCAACCCGGAGATCAAAACCATAGCCACAGGATTCATTGTATTTGTGACAACTGGATCGACAAGGCATTAACTTCTTTTTTAAAACTTTACCACTTTTAACAAATGTTTTATCTACTAAGAAGGTTAACCTTCTTTATTTATTTTTGCTCTTTTATATCCACTGTAATTCATAGTTTTATGGGCTTGAGGAAAGCCCAAGATGGTTTTTTCTATCGCGTTTATGATGGCTTAGGAATAAAAGAAAACCGGCCAAGTGCGAGTCGGACTCGCGCACCGAGGGTTCCGTACAAACCTGTAGGTATTCACGGTTTATGCATAAGGCTTGTGTTTATGAAATTAAATCCTATTTTTTTAATTTTTATATTTGAGTTGATTGAATGAAAGGTGAATTGCGGTTTACGATTTATGACGTATAAAAAAAAAACTACTTACTAGATCTTGTTCAAACCAATTTTCGTTGGAAGTTTATATAGCAATGTACATCATATATTTTTTTTAGTTTTATCATTCTCTTATTTTAGAAGTTACAGGGGGGGGGGGACACACATTTTACCACTTTGGGAGTGTCTCTCGCGCAAACTATACAGTTTAGAAAAAAATGATATTAGAAACCTCAATATCATTTTAAAGACCTATCCATAGATACCCCACACGTATGCGTACGATGAAAAAAATTTTTTTGAGTTTCAGTTCTATGTATGGGGAACCCCAAAATTTATTGTTTTTTTTTCTATTTTTGTGTGAAAATCTTAATGCGGTTTACAGAATACATCTACTTACCAAGTTTCAACAACATAGCTCTTATAGTTTCGGAAAAAAATGGCTGTGACATACACGGACAGACAGACAGACATGACATGACGAATCTATAAGGGTTCCGTTTTTTTCCATTTGGCAATGGAACCCTAAAAAACTACAAACCAAACATGTCACACATTTACTGCTAAAAATATATTTTTTATTTATTTTGTATGGAAGGCGAAAAGTGCGGGGAAACTAGTTATTATCTTATTTCAAAATCTTCCCAGCTTTTTGTCAGCAAATTGAATATCTTCAGTAATATCGGACCAAAATAGTTCATAATTACCGTGTGAAAAGACTGCCCCTCAGTAATGTCAGAAATTAGACACACTACCCGAATAAGGCCGGACGTACGTGAAATATTCCCGTACGTCCGGCTTAAACAAAACAGGCAACATTGTGGGTGTACTCGGTATAGCTGCACCTCTGCCTAACCCGACGGAAAATAAAGGTGTCATGCTATGTACATATATGTATGTACGCAAATAATTATCAAAATCCTTCTGCAGATCACATGATGCATTTTTTAAGATCAGCTCCATTTGGTGCCGAATGTGAAGATTAATATCAGCCAATTATTTTCATAGGTGTCATAAAAAGTGACTAAGGGACTTATTAGATAATGAGCAGCAGCTTTCTCCTTGCATTTTACCACCATCCTGCGATGCCCAATCCGCCTACCAAGCGTGGCCATTATGGGAAACCCCCCCGCTCTGTTCAACAAAGAGTAAAGACAATATTCCTAATGCCAGTACTCACGAGCGAAGTACATCGTGACGTCATGTAAGCCATTAGAAATGTTCGATCGTGCACACTAGTCTTCTTAAGTGCTCTCGTCACTAAATGGAACAATTATTTGTGTAAGGTGTCGAATGTAATTCTCTTTTGTTAGGACTAAACAGACAGTTTACCTATTCCTTTCAATTTGGATAAATAAACCAAATTGGATCACGTAAACATTAAGCGCCAGCGCAAACTGTGATTGTCGCTGCGTCCAATCTCTGTACAAAACACAGAGTTGTCGTTTAGATCTGTGTTTTGTCGCTGCGACTAGGCGGAGAGTTGTCTTCTAACAGAAGAAAGAAAACTTGATTTATTTGTTAAAAAAACGCGAGTTTACAAAACAATACGATCACATAAAAAAAGATAAAATCGGCTTATATCTCACTAGGATACCATGGTGGCGCCACCATGGACACGCTGACAGCAAAATATACACAGCTTTATGATAGGTATCTCACCAGACGTACGATCGGTTGCGCAAACCAGAATCCATTTTTAGGGTTCCGTTGCCAAATGGCAAAAAACGGAACCCTTATAGATTCGTCATGTCTGTCTGTCTGTCTGTCTGTCTGTCTGTCTGTCCGTCCGTCCGTATGTCACAGCCACTTTTTTCCAAAACTATAAGAGCTATGCTGTTGAAACTTGGTAATTAGATGTATTCTGTGAACCACATTAAGATTTTTACACTAAAATAGAAAAAAAAACAAAAAAATTTGGGGTTCCCCATACATAGAACTGAAACTCAAAAAGTTTATTTTCATCAAACCCACACGTGTGGGGTATCTATGAATAGGTCTTCAAAAATGGTATTGAGGTTTTTAATATCATTTTTTTTCTAAACTTAATAGTTTGCGCGAGAGACACTTCCAAAGTGGTAAAATGTGTGTCCCCCCCGTAACTTCTAAACTAAGAGAATGATAAAGCTAAAAAAAATATATGATATACATTACCATGTAAACTACCACCGAAAATTGGTGTGAACGAGATCGAGTAAGTAGTTTTTTTTTAAAACGTCATAAATCGTAAGCTTCAATTTACCTTTCATTTAATCAGCTGAAATATAACATTTTTAAAAAATACATTTATTTTCATAAACATAAAACTTGTGCATAAACCGCGAATACCTACAGGTTTGTACGGAACCCTCGGTGCGCGAGTCCGACTCGCACTTGGCCGGTTTTTTGGTATTGCGACCATGGTTGCTCCGCCACTGGTGACCTAATAAAATAGGTCCCTTATACTTACGAACACAGAATATAAATAGCCGGCAGCTGCTCGCCGTGACTCTGACAAGAAGGTTTCCACTCCGCATGATGCTGTGCTATGCGACCCACAGCACAGCGCTGATCTTCAGTGGCCACGTAAAAATGATGTACGAAAATCAAGTCAAGATTTTTACGCGTTAGACAAAACAAGTAATAAAGTAAAATTAAATAAACAGTTTGCGTCTGCAACTAGTCGTTACGACAGTGGAATCGATCGTCGTGGAGGAAGCGATAATTTTCTTTATGTATTCGAGAGAGACTGTCGTGTTGTTCGTGTTATGAGTGAATTTGGAGCCTCTAGTTGCTCATGCTTTGGTGTATATCATGTGAAGGCAAAGGCGAGAGTACTCACAGCAAGACCTGACC
Organism: Aporophyla lueneburgensis; assembly: GCA_932294355.1. Taxonomy (NCBI): domain Eukaryota; kingdom Metazoa; phylum Arthropoda; class Insecta; order Lepidoptera; family Noctuidae; genus Aporophyla; species Aporophyla lueneburgensis. The sequence continues at coordinate 28,408,627 of OW028737.1, read as the reverse complement.
TGTCGTAAACGACTGTCGCCAAGTGTGCACTGACACTTCTGCGCTATTCGATCAATGAAAATCAATTTCGTGGAAAGGTGTAAAATTTTCTTTACGCTTTTTTGTTGTCTTTAATTGAATGTAATCTAGTTAAAATGCAATAGGATTAGGTCTTTTGTACACGACATGGTTTTTTTACGGTTTGGCGTGTTAACCGTGCCGTGAAAACTTCCATAGTGATCCATAGAACACTGACGACCGTGCTTACACTACCTACCTTGTTTCCCTGTAGATTATAGTACACCCGCATTTCACCAGTTATGTTGAAGTCCCATGTAATATGTAATGGGGGTGAGCCTATTGCCATCAACCGGGCACAAATTCAGACTTTGGGTTGGTACTGAGATATTCCAGATTCAAAATCCCAATAATACTTTGCCCAACCTGGGAATCGTACCCAGGACCTCATTGTTAGCAGTAGCGCTTGCGACCAGTAAACCAACGAAGCCGTTCTTATATTTTTAATTTGATTAAATTAAGAACAACCAATGCCATAAGAAGACAAGAGCTGTTACCCGTATCAATTTACATAAATAGATTTTCAGTATGTGTAATTATGTATAGGGACAAACTCGCATTAAGATTACGGTAAATTGTGTTATGTTGTGTTGTGGCCTATAAGGTCATCGTCTCATGTCGTAAAGTGCTTGTCTACATTATTTCATTTCATATTTTCAATACAAAATAAGAAAACAGAAGGTAAAGTTTGTATGAAATTAATAAAAACAAGGCAGTTCACGAAACTTTCATTTGTATGCTGTCTTTTCATCAAGACTGTGTTTTCGAAGCGGTCAATTCCTTTTTAAAACGAATGTTGAAGGTTCGACGTAACTTCACGGTATATAAAGCTATTTCCCTTACCTAGGCAAAAAATTACCTGGACAAAGATACCCAATCGAGATCCTCACTCATTTGATGCCTAAAATTTTGATCTTGATTGTGAATTGTAGATCGTCGAGGTAAAGATGGAGTGAATTTCGTCACGCCACCTTTGTCAATCATGTTTACGGTGTCCACATGATCTGAGGTTGTACAAAATAGAGACGTTTGGAAAGAAAGGAAGTTCATTGCCGAGCTCACAAAAACAAACCAGTACCACTTTACTCAACCCGGAGATCAAAACCATAGCCACAGGATTCATTGTATTTGTGACAACTGGATCGACAAGGCATTAACTTCTTTTTTAAAACTTTACCACTTTTAACAAATGTTTTATCTACTAAGAAGGTTAACCTTCTTTATTTATTTTTGCTCTTTTATATCCACTGTAATTCATAGTTTTATGGGCTTGAGGAAAGCCCAAGATGGTTTTTTCTATCGCGTTTATGATGGCTTAGGAATAAAAGAAAACCGGCCAAGTGCGAGTCGGACTCGCGCACCGAGGGTTCCGTACAAACCTGTAGGTATTCACGGTTTATGCATAAGGCTTGTGTTTATGAAATTAAATCCTATTTTTTTAATTTTTATATTTGAGTTGATTGAATGAAAGGTGAATTGCGGTTTACGATTTATGACGTATAAAAAAAAAACTACTTACTAGATCTTGTTCAAACCAATTTTCGTTGGAAGTTTATATAGCAATGTACATCATATATTTTTTTTAGTTTTATCATTCTCTTATTTTAGAAGTTACAGGGGGGGGGGACACACATTTTACCACTTTGGGAGTGTCTCTCGCGCAAACTATACAGTTTAGAAAAAAATGATATTAGAAACCTCAATATCATTTTAAAGACCTATCCATAGATACCCCACACGTATGCGTACGATGAAAAAAATTTTTTTGAGTTTCAGTTCTATGTATGGGGAACCCCAAAATTTATTGTTTTTTTTTCTATTTTTGTGTGAAAATCTTAATGCGGTTTACAGAATACATCTACTTACCAAGTTTCAACAACATAGCTCTTATAGTTTCGGAAAAAAATGGCTGTGACATACACGGACAGACAGACAGACATGACATGACGAATCTATAAGGGTTCCGTTTTTTTCCATTTGGCAATGGAACCCTAAAAAACTACAAACCAAACATGTCACACATTTACTGCTAAAAATATATTTTTTATTTATTTTGTATGGAAGGCGAAAAGTGCGGGGAAACTAGTTATTATCTTATTTCAAAATCTTCCCAGCTTTTTGTCAGCAAATTGAATATCTTCAGTAATATCGGACCAAAATAGTTCATAATTACCGTGTGAAAAGACTGCCCCTCAGTAATGTCAGAAATTAGACACACTACCCGAATAAGGCCGGACGTACGTGAAATATTCCCGTACGTCCGGCTTAAACAAAACAGGCAACATTGTGGGTGTACTCGGTATAGCTGCACCTCTGCCTAACCCGACGGAAAATAAAGGTGTCATGCTATGTACATATATGTATGTACGCAAATAATTATCAAAATCCTTCTGCAGATCACATGATGCATTTTTTAAGATCAGCTCCATTTGGTGCCGAATGTGAAGATTAATATCAGCCAATTATTTTCATAGGTGTCATAAAAAGTGACTAAGGGACTTATTAGATAATGAGCAGCAGCTTTCTCCTTGCATTTTACCACCATCCTGCGATGCCCAATCCGCCTACCAAGCGTGGCCATTATGGGAAACCCCCCCGCCTTTGGAGAAGACCTATGCCCAGCAGTGGACGACTTTCGTCAGAAATGATGATGATGATTTTTGAAGAAAACATATTTACGCAGCTATTTTCAACGACTCTATTAGTATGTAAATCATCACTCACAGACGCTTATCATACAATCGTTTACATTCTGGAAATACCTTAATCATATTGTTACTTTACAACACTTCTTTACTACTTATGACTAAGCCCGCAGAGTACTATATATAAATCAATATTATGGTAACCCATTGCGCATCTACGCATAAAATTACCCAAGAAAAGATTCGTAGCGCTTGCTACGTGATATGCTACGAATCTCGTAGCGGGTCTACGTGACTTCTACGGAGTGCAAGTAAAAGAAAGCATTAGCGAAGGGTCTCTCGTTTATTTGGTATAGAGATTTTTGTTTTCCTTTTGGGATTTTTTTTTACTGAATAGAAATCTTAGTAGTGCTTTGTGCTTGGCTGGACAACACGGTTTTTTCCTCGTGGGGATTATAGGATTATTAAGATTAACGATAGAAATGCTCTTTGTAAATTGTTATCGGTCATAAAGGTTTTACTGCAATCATGAAAAAACGTTTTAACAAAAAATTAAACCGCCGAAAAACTGAAAAGCATAAAATAATAAACCTTAAAATTATGAGTCAGCGCTTTGAGTGATCCTTGTTCATTGATTTTTCAGCGCCGACTCAAAATTTTAAGGTTTATTATTTTATGCTTTTCAGTTTTTCGGCGGTTTAATTTTTTGTTAAAAAGGTTTTATTTTATATTTTTTGTGGCTTTAATGTACTAATAATACTTGGCAACTGATTAATTTTATTGATTATATATGGGTAATATTTGAAGTGATGCATTATTATAATATCATAAAGATTCATTAAACTACATCCTACCTTGGATATTATGGGTGTCTGTTAGACAGGGTGATAGGAACATGAACATACTGATACTATAGATTCAGCACAGACACCAGCACATCAAGGTACTCGAAACTGTCAAATTCTCCAAATCAACCTTGAACCTAATGATTCAGCGATAAAGTTGAAAATCTACTAAAGAAATTTGACAGATTGTAGTAGATTCTGAACAACAAAGCGTTGAAATTTTCCGTTAATCATTAAAAAAGATATTTATACCATACATTTTGACTGCGTAAGTGTTATAAAATTCTATGAAACAGCAGCTTTTTTTTGCGACGTTTAATTTCTTCGCTTAAATCTCTTTCCGCCTCTTTATATACGAGTAATTTTGAAGTCTCATAAACAAAGATTTCAAATATATTAATAACTTATTTACACATAAAACCCTCTTGAAGTTATAACCTTATTGCTGGATTATCCATCCTGTTTCTATTTTTAAACCTGCGTTCACCTTCCTTATCGTTTAAAAATAACTTTACTTCCAAGAAAGTATCCAAGCCACTAGAGCAACATTAAGATAGATTAGAGTGACGTCACAAGCTCATTTGTGTCACCGATATGGTCGTCTGACGGTCCCTTAACGTTTTAAACATAGTTTTATGGTCTGAGGTAACGACTGTCGTCATTTGTGGCATTAGTTTAATGATCTTAACTACATAGTTGTAAATGTATGTTGAGACATTGTTGGAGTGTTGAGCAACCTCTAGAGCGTTGGTATAGTCTTCTAGACCATATTTCGGCTATGATGGCTGTTCGACGCCAAGCAAAGGGCTCACCATAGGATTTGAATAGCGCAGTGGAAGGTATGATGGTGGGGCCTTAGGACAAGAAGTGGCGAGCGAACTGTCCGCCGTGCGCGGAGCAGAACAATATAATAATCAAAAGACTCACCTCATGGTTGAAGGAAACTGCTTCTGGGGCCTACCTGGATTTATGTATGTAAGCGAGTGTATATTGTATTGTGTAGTGACGTTATGAGTATTCTCCAGGATATCAGCCGCTGCAACACGCCTGCTACCAGGACATGCGGTCTCCAAACACGCGTTTTCCAATAGCGTCACTTAACCTCAAAATCAATTCAAACAAACAAATATGTCCAAACTCAACCCGTATTATCTCGTCAAATTGGGGTTATTTACAATCAAACAATAGGATCACGACTAATTGTCCAACAAAACGATCGGTTCTAAGGGATTAATTTACAACAGGGTCGCACACGCAAATTGCACCGACATTACTTCCTCAGATCAAAAACCCAAGTGTCAACGTCAAATTGACAAGTGACAGTTCTCACTCTGTTCACGTCTAGATACGTAGGCGCATAGAGTAAACAGTCAAACGGGTCGGAACAATGGCTTATCTCAACGAAAACTAGCCATCGGCGCGTGAGATATAATAGTGCACAAATGTGTGCAAAGACACAGGGGCACTTACTCTTCCCTCAGTCTTATAGTCCGATGTTAGCCCGTAGGTTGCGATGTCGCTTGGACTAAAGAACACTTACTTTTCCAGGGTCTGTTTGTTTGTGTGAGTAAAACAATGGTTTCAATAAAACAATCAAATGTTCTCTTAGTAGTAATTAGAGTTTAGACATCAACAGTCTGAACTATAAACGCAAACTAAACATAGGTACACATGTAGACTTTATTTTGTATACCTTATTCCTCAGAGGGAAATTTTCAGAGAGTACCTTACGTAGGTATCTATTCGGCTAAAGAGGATTAATATTTGCTTTAGCAAAATGGTTCGATCAGCAGAATACCGGCGAGACATACTTAACAGACATTTTTAACGCAATCCCTTTTCATTAAGTACCTAACGTGTTCACGAAATATATTTAAAATCGATATATTTGTACAAGCCATATTACTAGTAATTGAAGTCATAATTTTAGCTGAAAGCCGTGTACTGCAGGATATATGTAGGCCTCCCCAATTTGGGAGGTTCGCCATAATCGCCACGAGTGGCAAGAGGGTAACCGATCGCAGTATGGTGGTAAAATGTATAGAGAACGCTGCTGCCCATTCTCTAGTAAGTCCCTTAGTCACCTTTTACGACACCCATGGGAAGAAATGGGCTGGTACTATTCTTTTCATCTGACACTACACGAAAATTACTAATTCAAGTAAGTAGTGGATACATAACTCATACTTATTTTCATAACGACTACTGCTCTGTGCATTTTTAGGGTTCCGTTGCCAAATTGCAAAAAACGGAATCCTTATAGATTCGTCATGTCTGTCTGTCTGTCCGTCCGTCCGTATGTCACAGCCACTTTTCTCCGAAACTATACGAGCTATGCTGTTGAAACTTGGTAAGTAGATGTATTGTGTGAACCGCATCAAGATTTTTACACTAAAATAGAAAAAAAAATTGTGGTTCCCCATACTTAGAACTAAAACGCAAAAATTTTTTTTTTCATCAAACCCATACGTGTGGGGTGTTTATGAATAGGTCTTCAAAAATGGTATAGGTTTCTAATATCATTATTTTCTAAACTGAATAGTTTGCGCGAGAGACGCTTCCAAAGTGGTAAAATGTGTCCCCCCCCGTAACTTCTAAAATAAGAGAATGAATGAAAAATATATGATGTACATAATGTAAACTACCACCGAAAATTGGTTTGAACGAGATCCAGTAAGTAGTTTTTTTTTAATACGTCATAAATCGTAGACCGCAATTTACCTTTCATTCAATCAACTCAAATATATAAATAAAAAAAAAAACATTTAATTTCATAAGCATAAACCTTATACATAAACCGAGGATACCTACAGGTTTGTACGGAACCCTCGATGCGCGAGTCCGACTCGCACTTGGCCGGTTTTTTATTATGTAGCATACGCATAATCTCAAACAGTTTACTTTTATATTAACTGACTGGTAGTCGCTAGTAGTCGCAAGTACTACTGCTGACCATGAGGCGTTGTGTTCGATTCCCAGCCCGGGTAAAATGTTATTGCCATATTCCATCATGAAATTCTCAGTAGCAGGTTCTAATCTGAAACTATACTTGGATGCAAATAAGCTCACCCCCATTTTTTTTGTGGATGGGAAATCATCAAATGACGTTTCCCGCTCTGGGTGGAGCGGAAGGGCGTGTCAGACTTTTACTGACTAAAACCCACCCGTGTTCCTTCAGTTGCCCATGTGCCAGGGCCACGGTTTCTCTTTCGAACAAATCTCGCGACCATGGCAGAGCTCGCCCTCATCACATGGGACTTTAACATAACTGGCTTAATCAAAGTGTACTATAGATACTTCTCTGCCTATCCATTCGGGTATTAGTCTCCCTTATCCCAATTTATTTGTGCTCGGCGCAACATATCTTTTTCTTCCACACTACTCTATTAGTCGCCATCTTAGTATTCAACCCCTTTCTATCCATATCATAATTCACACAGTCCATCCATCGTTACTTTGATCTCCCTCTACTCTTAGAGCCATCGACATTCATACTCAATACTTTCCTCACGACATTTTCCTTATTCCTCCGTATCACGACATACATGGCAACATAAATGTTATTTGATACTAGAAAAAATAAAACACTGTTTTGCCTTCAAACCTTGTATAATAAAATAGATTAAACACTAAAGCCACATAATCCGCTAGATGAACTTAAAGAGCACTGTCCACCCAGGTCGTTGACCTCGCTCGACGTGACTTTGCCGGACTTTTCCACTAACTATTACAACTTTGTCGAATGGTAGTACTTTTGTTGTCATATAATTGTGGAGAAACTAATGTGCTTTGTGCAAGAGATATAAAAATGATTTTAGAAATGCTTTTTAATGCTAGACAAAGTTTGACTAAACTAATATTAAAAAGGTTAAATTGTTTGTTAGAGGTAAACTAATTCAGTCTTATTACGAAAACACGATCTGACTTTAGTTCTAGCCAGCTTTTATATTTCCAACTTTATTTCGATGTGGGTGGTCTTAACACAAAAATGACAATTTAGCACGCATCTAAGTTGTCAGCCTTCTACAAGGCACTATATTTCAATTTCTGTTAGGTTCTTTTTTCCAAAACAGGCTCTATGGCTTGATCAGTTGAACCATACCTAAATAAAGCTTGTTTTATAATGATTTTTAATTTTGTTTTTATCGGTCATGTGGACTGCAATAAAGATTTTTATTTATTGTTTATAATAAGACCGAGTGTGTAATGATCCAATTACAAGAAAAACCGGCCAAGTGCAAGTCGGACTCGCGCACCGAGGGTTCCGTACAAACCTGTATCTACAGGTTTGTACGGAACCCTATACACGGTTTATGCATAAGGTTTATGTTTATGAAATTAAATGGTTTTTTTTTTAATTTTTATATTTGAATTGATTGAATGAAAAGTAAATTGCGGTTTACGATTTATGACGTATAAAAAAAACTGCTTACTGGATCTCGTTCAAACCAATTTTTGGTGGAAGTTTACATGGTAATGTACATCATATATTTTTTTTAGTTTTATCATTCTCTTATTTTAGAAGTTCCGGGGGGGACGGACACAAATTTTACCATTTTGGAAGTGTCTCTCACGCAAACTATTCAGTTTAGAAAAAAATGATACTAGAAACCTCAATACCATTTTTGAAGACCTATCCATAGATAACCCACAAGTGTAGTTTGATGAAAAAAAAATGTTGAGTTTCAGTTCTGAGTATGGGGAACCCCAAAATTTATTGTTTTTTTTTCTATTTTGTGTGAAAATCTTAATGCGGTTCACAGAATACATCTACTTACCAAGTTTCAACAGCATAGCTCTTATAGTTTCGGAAAAAAGTGGCTTTGACATACGGACGGACAGACAGACAGACATGATGAATCTATAAGGGTTCCGTGTTTTGCCATTTGGCAACGGAACCCTAAAAAATCGTAGTAGATCTATCTATCTAGCTTAATCTAAATAACTTTTTAATGCAAGAGATGTTGAATTGTAACTCTGAATGCTAAATTCTAAATAAAGCTTGTCTAAACTAATTTGAAAAAATACACGATCTTCTCGCGACTATCGTTTGCGTGGAACTCAAGTAGTACCAACTTAGTATGTCAACATATACCTAGCCTTCCCCCAACTATATACCAGCAGTATAATACCAGTATTATACCAGTATTTTACATGCAATTAATGCCTATTTGACCTCCACAACCCAGTTACTGGGTAAGACTGGTACGATACCCTTTTGTATATTATGGCTAGTTGTAAGACTTTTGCGCTTCTGACGATCCTTAGGTAATAACTGTCAAAGTCCTAAGAATGACAGCCAATGGTTTATTTTATTAGTAAGCAGGTAAGTATAATTTAGGGGCTAGAATAGAAACTAAAGGTACTAATGTTTTAAAATGGCTGTATTTTTTTTTTTGGATGGGAAATCATCAAATGACTTCTCCTGCTCTGGGCGGAGCGAGAGGGCGTGTCAGACTTTTACTGACTAAAACCCACCCGTGTTGCTCAGTTGTCCATATGCCAGGGTCACGGTAACTCTTTCGAACGAATCTCGCGACGCTGGCAGGCATCGGTCCTAGCAGATCCCTTCAGTGCTGCTGACATCTCTTTGAGGCGCGCGTGGAACACTACGCGCTGTCAACCCGAGCGTGGTCCTTACCGGGCGGCGAGCTACCTATTGCTCGCCGCCCGCAAGCTCGCGCCTACGGTGGCCGGGAGTCCGCTTTTGACTCCCGACGCCCGGGGCCTCCTCAAAAAAACACTTTAGTTGTGATATTCGATAATTATTTCTGTAAGTCGTTCTACTTTCCTTCTTTGGCTTGTCAGCCCGAATTCCATTATTATTATTTTTTATCCAATTCAAAATAAGTATGACAGTTCGAGTGTATTAAAGTTATTATAGCCAGCCTATACAATCGCAAGGTTGTCTCATGCTAACAACCTCTACAGTATCTACCTAATTGCGTCGACCTTTGTCATAAACTTCAAGTGAGGGACTTCAAATATCCAAAAGTATGACGGTGTACCAAGTGGAGCCGTCTAGTTTTGTAACGAAGTTACTGTAATTACAGAGAGGTCGAATAAGAGTCACACAAGTGACAATCAGTGTAGTAGAGCGTAGCATCAACTGTTGCGTGGTGGCTGCAGTGTGACCATTTGTGGCATGATCCTGCCCTTCTGGCAAGTTTAGCACTTTATTTTAACATCTGGCAGGATCGGTTAATTTTCTTCTAATCCGGCAGTAGGCAGGCTAGAAATATTTTGGCACTATTTTGGCATTTTGAGCTTAAAGATTTAGCAGAATTTAAGTCACACAACATCTTTGAAGTTGGTCACACTGGGTGGCTGTCTTCTGACGGGTAATGTCAGGGGACCCGATATCGTTCCACGTCCATGAGGAAATGCTATATTCCTGCATAAATTCTAAGCATTTATTTCAAATCGGCAATTTTGAACGTAAACATTTACATTAAAATATAATTGTTTCTAGTCGCCCCTTCCAAAAGTTAGTTTCGATTGGAGCAGAATGGGCAAGAAATTCCACCGTAACTTGTTTCAAATATAAAACATATATTGATTAAATAATTATTATGTGAAAACGGTGCACCTACAATAAAATGACCATAAAAAGAATTAAAAAATAAGCAATGACACAATTAATGTACGATATATACATGGTGCTCACATACATTTTTACAAACATTGTAAAAGTTAGTATAGTGTGTGAGTTTCACAATCATGATGATGAACCACTAATACGATGATCAGTAGGATCGCTGTTATACTTTACCATAACAAGCGCGTTCGTTTTCAAATTATAACTGGTGAACGGTGGATTTGACCAAACTGTTATTTATAGTCTTATCTTACGAATAAAAACAACGATGTTCTGTCCCGTTTATTATCTGTGCGCCTAACGGAATGCGCGTGTAACGAAGTGACATCTAACTTGTCAATTTGACGTTGACACTTGACAGCTCGGCTTGATTTGCCGCTAAAAGAGCCGTTCGCCTGTTGAAACCCCGCGACGCGTTTTGTTGAAATTAATCCTTGTAAATGGATCCGTTTGTGGACAATTTGTCATGATCCTGAGTTTGTTTGTGTAATAACCCCTTTTAAAGAACTAGAACGGGTGTATCTTTGTACTTTGGTTGAAATAGTTTGAAGGTCAAGTCAAAGTGACGCTATTGTGAATGAGTGATTTGAAGACCGCATGCTGTGACCTCCTCCAGCCTAATTGGAAGCGGATTGTTGCCAGGAGAATACTCATAACGTCACGACACGATACACATACACTCACTTACATACATATCTCCAGGTTGGCACCAGAGCAGTGTCCTTCAACCATGAGGTAAGTTCCTTTGTTTGTATATTGTATCTTGTACTTGTATTGTCTGCTCCGCGTACGGCGGACAGTACGCTAGCCACTCTTGTCTCCAGAGCCCCCCATCAAAAACTTCCACTGCGCAACTGAATTGAGGTTCGGCCTGGCAGCGTACATTTTGGTATGCAGAGGCGTGGTTTTAACCTACAAAACCACCAAATTGGTAATTTTACAGTAGGCTAATTACTTGGCAGTCTCTATAAGGGAAGTAGTAATGCGCTGTAAATGTTTGTTAACTATGATAGCTAGTTTATTTGAAATAATTTGTAAATTTGTTGAGACGGGTAACCTGATGTTGCCAAGGTCAGCCGGGCTAATAAAGTGGATTGGATTGGGCTGTGGTGCAGCCCCTTGTTGTAGCCCCTTTTTGTGTCTGATCTGTGTTGTATTGAATGTCAGGAAGACATTAAAATATTGAGTTTGTACCATTGATATGGTTATTTGTGAAAATTAATATTTGAAAAATTATTGGCATTTTTGAGTATTACCATTGTTTTGAGTTGGAATAAAGGTTCATTATTGTTGTACCATTAACAAAGTGGTTTGTGAACTTAACTTTTGGAATTGGATAGAATTTGAATATTTGAATTGAATATCATATTGACAGTTTTGAACGTTGATATTGGTTTGAATTAAAATAAAACTTTATTTTTGTTCATTGAATTGAAAGCAATAATTTGTTATTTCTTGAGTTGCTGATTAGTCAGTTTGGTAGTTTGATTGTTTGCTTGTAGTTATTTTGTTATTTATTGTTTGAACTTTGTTACTTAATTATTTTGTTTGGTATATTGAATTGTATTGTTTGTGCAATGGCATACAAAGCGGTGAGAGAGGCAATCAGTGGATTGACCACACAGCTGCGGTGGTTCGCTTCAGCTGCAGCGACCGCTGAGCGCCAGGATCTTGAGGGGATCACTCTTGCTCGGTTCGAGCAGTTGAACTTGAGACTCGGCAACGTTGATGCTCTGCTCACCCGCTACAACCAGTACATTTGTGAAGTGGATTTGGAAGTGCTGGACCAAGCAGCACGTGACAAGGTCCTTGCTGACTACGACCAGATCTTGGACCTGGGGGATGTCATTGGTCAACGTGCTCGGGAAATATTGGAGAGCCGGACACCTGTCCAGGTCAAACCGGAGACCTCGGTTGTTTCAGGTCCCGGACTATTGAGTAGACTGCCTACCTTGGAACTGCCACACTTTAACGGTCGCTTGGACCAGTGGTTAAGTTTCCAAAACCTGTTTGAAAGTTTGGTTGATGCACGCTCGGACCTCAGACCCGCCCAAAAGTTGGCCTATTTGTTGTCTGTCCTGGAAGGTGAGGCCCGAGCCTTGGTGCAGCATCTGTCTTTGACTACCCTACCGCTGTGGAACTACTCACCCGGCGGTACCAAAATAAACGTTGTTTGGCTGACGTTCATATTGGATTGATTTTGGGGTTACCGGTCATTACTGGATTGTCAGCATTGCGTACTGACCTGTTGAACCCGTTGGTGGCAGCGACCAACGCTTTAAAGCAATTGGAGTTGCCGGTGGACCATTGGTCTTACTTTTTGGTACATGTTGTGCTGCAACGGCTTCCTGCCGATTTGAGGGCTCGTTTCGAGCAAAAGTATGGTGGGGATAGTGTCACACATCTCCCCCCATTTGATGACCTCGTCCAATTTTTGGAGGATGAGTGTCGGTTTGTGGACAACTCTGGCGTTGCCACTGAGTCATGCCAGCCGTCTTCCCGGCCACGAGACCAGGGACGGACTAGGGCTCGCGGGCCTGTTGATGGTCGCCCCGCCGCTCGTTTTGCTGGCACCCAGAGTCGTCCTGGTTGTGAGTTTTGTAGGGACACGGGGCATGGCATGGCAACTTGCGCGGCCTTTTTGAAGTTGCACGTGAGTGCCCGCCGCCGAATTGCCAATACACGCCGCATGTGCTTCTCTTGTTTGGGGGCTCACTTCCATCGGGACTGCCCCAACCCCCGCCCTTGTAGAATTTGTGGGGGGTCCCATTTGGACATATTGTGCGCTAACGCGCACCACGCTGGCAGACTAGCCTCTGATGAAGGTTCGCGCACGGGGGGGTACCATGGAGTTGATCACCGGGCTTCTGCCTCGCCGGATCAGAACCGGGGAGAGGCCCGCAATTTTGAGCGCCGCACTCCACCCCCCGCGCAAGTTGATCGGGAGCCGCGCGACCGCCATTTGGTCTCCCCGCGTAAAGGCGATTACGCAGTTGTTGCTAGGCAGTGCTGGCCAGACCAGCACCGCCTTCCCTCCCCTCCTTTTGCGGAACGTCCCCGGTTGGAGTCACGCCCCCCGCCATTCAGGCATCCGGTGGGATATGCCCTTCCAGCGATGGCGCGTGGCTCGGGACACCGCGCGTACGAGGAATTTGAATTGCATCCTCGTCGGGAAAGACTTGGGTCTGGGTGTGGCGATCGGTCGCCGCCCAGGCATTGTTAGGACATTGGCGCCTGCCCCGCTAAGGTACCCCTCAGATCGACACGGTTTTGTTGCCAACGGCATCGGTCAGGTCTGGGGGCCCACGGGGGACTCTGTTGTGGTCCGTGCCATTTTGGACATGGGAGCCCACGGTTGCCTTTTGTCTATTGTTTTGTTGTTTGTTCGTATTGTTTTGGGCAAAATTGTTTTCTTGAGCGCCTTTGGACTGCGGGACTTGGCTGGAACGAGCCGATTCGGGAAAACCTGTTGGAAGATTGGCTCCAATTTGTATCCGCACTCCCTGCAGTCAACGAGGTCGTGTTACCCCGCGCTATCCTCCCCCCTGGGAGCTACACTGCTACCCTTGTTTGTGATGCGTCTTCGCACGGTTATGCAGCTGTTGTTTGTCTGCGCACCGTCTGCGCAACAGGCCAGGTGAATTTGTCACTGGTCTTGGCCAAGAGCAAGGTGGCCCCCCTCCGGACGGCACTGACCACCCCTAAGTTGAATTGTCAGGGGCGGCGCGTCTTGTGCGTTTATTGAACCACGTTGCTCACACTTTGGGTGGAACTGTGGACATTCGGGCTTCTTACGCCTGGACGGACAGTCAATTGTTTTGTGTTGGTTGAAGACGTCCGTCCACTCTTTGGAGGTCTTTGTTGCGAACCGAGTGTCCCAGATTCTAAAGTCTAAGACGCATTTGATTTGGAGGCACTTGCCTGGAGATTTGAACCCAGGCGCCGTGGCCTCACGTGGGTGCATGGCACCCCGCTTGTTTGCTTACCCCCTATGGTGGGGACCAGACTGGCTGACTCATCCCGAGGATGATTGACCTCGATCGCCAGTCTTGATGTCGGGTCCTTTGCCCGGGCTCAAGGTGCTCGCTGTTGGAACGAAGGACCCTGATTTTTTGTTGAGTCGATTTGGCTCCCTCGACAAATTGTTGAATTGTTGTTTTGTTGTTGAATTGTTGGTGACTGATTGTCACATTATGAACTCGCATGCCGGTTGCAATGCGCTGTTGGCCATTCTGCAGCGAGAGTTTTGGATATTGTCGGGAGCCGTTAGTAAGTTGAACCCCTTTTGGACGATACGGGTCTTTGTTGTTTGGTTGTTGACGGTTGAGTCACTCTAGCCTTCCTTATGGGGTCCGTCACCCCCTTTTGTTGCCTAAGGAGGGCCATTTGGTTGTGGTTGTTATTGTTGTTTGGTTGTTTTGTTGTTTGTTATTGTTTTGACCCGCCAGCCTGCCCCCATTTGGGGGGTATTTTGAGGCCGCGGTGAAGGCGGCACAGGGACTCTGGCGCAGATTGTTGGGAGACACCGTTCTCACCTTTAAGGAGTTAGCTACGGTATTTTGCCGTCTTGAAGCTGTGTTGAACTCGCGTCCATTGTGCCCGCTGTCTTCGGACCCGAACGACTTGGAGGCCCTAACCCCGGGCCATTTTTTGATTTGACAGCCACTTGTCGCCCTGCCGGAGCACCCTTTTGTCGATGTGAGCCAAAATTGGCTATCGCGGTTTCAGTTGGTGCAGCAGCTCGCTCAGAGTTTTGGAAGCGTTGGAGCTTGGAGTATTTGCACATCCTCCAGCAGCGCGTCAGGTGGACTGATAAAACGCAACCTTGTCGGGATTGCCAAGTGATTAGCGGACGGGAAGGCCCGTCCGGGGGGGGTAGATGTTCTGTCCCGTTTATTATCTGTGCGCCTAACGGAATGCGCGTGTAACGAAGTGACATCTAACTTGTCAATTTGACGTTGACACTTGACAGCTCGGCTTGATTTGCCGCTAAAAGAGCCGTTCGCCTGTTGAAACCCCGCGACGCGTTTTGTTGAAATTAATCCTTGTAAATGGATCCGTTTGTGGACAATTTGTCATGATCCTGAGTTTGTTTGTGTAATAACCCCTTTTGAAGAACTAGAACGGGTGTATCTTTGTACTTTGGTTGAAATAGTTTGAAGGTCAAGTCAAAGTGACGCTATTGTGAATGAGTGATTTGAAGACCGCATGCTGTGACCTCCTCCAGCCTAATTGGAAGCGGATTGTTGCCAGGAGAATACTCATAACGTCACGACACGATACACATACACTCACTTACATACATATCTCCAGGTTGGCACCAGAGCAGTGTCCTTCAACCATGAGGTAAGTTCCTTTGTTTGTATATTGTATCTTGTACTTGTATTGTCTGCTCCGCGTACGGCGGACAGTACGCTAGCCACTCTTGTCTCCAGAGCCCCCCATCAAAAACTTCCACTGCGCAATTGAATTGAGGTTCGGCCTGGCAGCGTACAAACGATTACCCAAAAAAAAAATGTTGTTTTTTGTTATATTCACGTTCTGTCGAATCCACTCTAAAGACTAACGCATAATAGGACGGGTCGCGCCACAACGAAATACATTGCAAAAATCCTCATTTGTCACTTACATACATTTTCCATGAACCTACCAACTCTACGAACAAGTCTACACCGCGGTTTTTAACATGCTTTAATTACTCGTAGCTTCACCTGTATTTTTTTAACCGACTCCTTTGGATTTGATTTCTACCCACTTCAAACGGTCAGATTTCATTTAAACTTTGTAATACAAGAATTTCATAAAATTTGTGCTAATATCCCAGGCAGGGTTACTAGGAAAACAAAAAAACAAAAACTAATAAACCCCCTTTTGTAGCTAGCCGAACTAAAAAATAGAAAATAAACAATAGTCTAAAAAACTGCTTTATACCAATTAAAATACTTCACAAAGCACCCAACGCTTTCTCTTTTTTATTATTTTCAATTAGTTTTGTTTTCTATGGAAGCGTGTTTTTTTAGTTTTTTAAACTATTATTCATTAGAATGAAAAAGCGTTCGGTGTATGCGTAATGTGCGGTGAACTTTACAGACTGGCCCTACTGATTGGTGATCGCTATTTATTTATAATAGCACACAGGAGGATAGCAGTCTATCCTCTTTACATAATCCCTTAATCACTATAAACTGGTCCCAAGGGATGACTTGGATCAACCTTTATAAGTACAACAAGCGACCCTGCTTCACACGGTTTTCACAACTTGTCAAAACGTCTAGTAAATGTACTATTCATAATAAATCTGAATACTTACTTAATTACTTATTACATTTTCTGTATTTTTATTTATTTAGCTATACTAATATTATAAAGCTAAAGTGTTTGTTTGGTTGAACGCGTTAATCTTAGGAACTACTGGTCCGAATTGAAAAAATCGTTTAGTTGTGGATAGTTAATATAATTGAAAAAAGCTATAGGCTACATAACATGACGCTAGAACCCTTGGGAGCCGAGCAAAATGAAAAAACACGGGCAGGCGATTGGATGCGACGGGGTGGTTCGGGAGCAGGAAATTTGACGTGGACGAAGTCGCGGAAAGAAGCAAGTCTTTACCTTCCGGTGTAAGTTTTCTAAATGGTGATAAAAAACGGCATCAAAATCTGATACGTAGTTAAGAACAACAACGCGGCCACACAGATAGATGGAAAATCGAGTTTGATTTATTAAATAATAATTACGACTATGTATTGAAAACGCCAGCTTTCCATCAAAACAATACGCAACTTTTCAACAGATTATTTCACCTTTATTGGCCTGTTTGTTTTCTGACTTTTTAAGCCTTTTAGAGCGGCTGTGGTCACGGCCATTTCCCTTCAATATGGGCTTTTATCTTTAATTGAAGCGGTAACAGGTTTCATAGTGGCAGTATAACGTTGTAGAGGTCGCTGCGAGCGAAGTTAATTGTTTGTCAACGTATGTTGGTTTATAACGAGGTTATAGTGGAGGTAAATGACTCGGGGAATATGTTATTTATGTTGCAGCTTGTGGCTGTCGCATCTTCCATTAAAACGGGCACTTAATTCTACATGCGGTAAATTCTGTTTGCAAGGGATTGAAACATTGATGATGATGTGGAAAGGAGAGTAAATGCGATACTGAAAGTGAATAGGGCTACACATGCGATTGTGACCAACCCGTTGATGTCCGAAAAGGCACGTTTGGCAGTTTATAATAGAGTGCTGGTACCGACGCTTATGTATGGAAGTAAATGTTGGGTGTGGCAAAAGAAGCATGAAATAGAAACAGTGTTATAGAAATGCATACCATAAGAAGAAATTTTGGTGTAAGTATATATGATAGGCTGAGGAATGATGTGATAATGCAACGGTGCGGTTTAAAAGAAGGTGTAGTGTGTTTTTTTTTTTAAAGGAATGCTTAGTAGGTTTGGTCATGTTTAGAAGATGAATGAAAGGCAACTAACAAGGTATTTACAAGGCAGTTGTAAGTGGAAACGGCGGGAGGGGACGTCCTAGACGGGCTATACTGACCATATTGGTGATGTTTTTCAGAAAGGTCAGGTGCATAGTAGCAGCAAAAAAACCGGCGTGCTTGAATAACCAGATGTATGAAGGCAATCGAGGTAAAAGAAATACCTCTTTAAGTAGGTGTCGTAGCAGGTTGCTTTCTGTAGTTTTTGCCTACCTCCTAAAAGAAGAAGGTGTGACTTTATGAATATAATTTTATTTTGCAAATATGGGTGCACGGTTGCATAAATGTATGTATGTAATTTATTTTGGACTTGCGCAAAGGAGTTTTATTTAAACTTATGATTAACGTCTGCTTAACCATATTTTTTTGACATTTAAACGTCTCTCAACTTGCTCTCAACCTAAGCAACCTTTTGTCAGACGTTTGAACCAAGTAGCACAGAAGTCATACGTAGGAAAAAGAAGAAATAAAATAAAATAGAAAAATTGAAAAGGTTTTAGTTTTCACTTTCGTTCAATTACCTTCGCCTGCAATATTTTATCACAGTTAATTATACGAAATTGCAATCAAGTGCGCTAAAACATTTTGTAAATTCATCTTACTTTAATGGTTCGACTTAAGTGAAACTTAACCACTATAACTTGCATGCTCCGGCTGCTTTTGAGGATTTATGAATATAATGCTTTTAGTAATAAGTAGTCAAGATTCTTGTTAAAACACTCATTTGTAGGAGTAATACATAATAAATTATACTTAGCTGTGTTGCGTTTTAAAGGGTCTAAATGACTTTCCAAGGTCACTGAAAGGGTTTGTAAGTAAGTAATAATTATCGTCGCACGGGTCGTTAGATCAGGTTAAGGTACGACTGCCACGGTTGGACTGTGGATGGGATCTTTGATAGTTGTTACGGGTCGTCAGAAGACCAAAAGTCTGACAGAATGTATCGTATTACCCAGTAACTGGGTTGTGGAGGTCAGATAAGCAGTCGCTCCATGTAAAATACTAGTATTCAGCTGCATACGGTTAGACTGGAAGCCGACCCCAACATAGTTGGGAAAAATCTAAGCAGATAGACTGATTATGGTGAAAATATACACTTGGAACCTTCTCAATACTGAAGAATGTATTACTAATTCTCTTTAGTGAGTGATTACGCAAGAGTTTACCCTAAAAATAGTTTACTTACACTTTCATTATATTCTTTTGGAATCCTACTAATATTAAGATAAAAACTTCTTAACAAAAAATTTTTAACAAAAAAATATAAAATAAAAACTTTTTAACAAAAAATTAAACCACCGCAAAAACTGAAAAGCAAAAAATAATAAACCTTAAAATTTTGAGTCAGCGCTGAAAAATCAATGAACAAAGCGCCGACTCATAATTTTAAGGTTTATTATTTTTTGCTTTTCAGTTTTTCGGCGGTTTAATTTTTTGTTAAAAAGTTTTTATTTTAAATTTTTATGTGGCTTTGATGTACTTATCATACTTGGCAAGGTATACTATATCCAATAATTTTTTTTTTATCAAAATCGGACTACTCTGTATAAAGTTATGCGTGGTTTTATACATTACAATCAGTAAGTGAACAACCAATCATCCCCTGTTTTCCGACCCTTAGCGTTCGATTTTGTTTTCCAAATTTATATGAAAACACCTTGGGAGTATATCCTTTCCAATAAAAAAAGAATTATCAAATCGGACTACTATGTAAAAAGTTACGCGTGGTCATACATAAAAAAAAAAATATACGCGTCGAATTGATAACCTCCTCCGTTTTTTTTTCGTCGGTTGATAAATGCGAAAGTTTGTATGTATGGATGTATGGATGTGTGTATGTGTGGATGTTTGTTACTCTTTCACGCAAAAACTACTGAACGGATTTGGATGAAATTTGGAAAATTACAGTTTATAACCTGGATTAACACATAGGCTACTTTTTATCCCGGTAGTACGGTCCCGCGGGATATTTTCCGATCTCCACGTGGGCGAAGCCGCTGGCATAAGCTAGTAGTATACAACATTAATTTTTGTTTACGCGAAACCCGAAACACGGGTCTAGTATTTTTATGTAAAGAATCTATGAAAAAAAATTCACAACTGTATCATTAATAATCACAAAGTTATAAGCTTGATAAGTTACCTGGTTGACCACGCAAAAACATATGCAGATCACCACAAATAGCTAGTGTACGTACCATCTCCGTGTAATGGACGTTTGAATACGAGAAAGACATGATAATTTTAAAATCGAAACAAAACACTAAGGCCCGCGACTTCGAAGCGTAATTAAATATTTTTGGTACAAAATATAACATGGTGTAAAAAATATTGGAATCGATTCAGTTACTGATTCTGAACAAACTATATTCAGGTTTCGCATATACTAAAAATAATCTTGTATAAACAGTGTAGCTTGGTGCAATGTAGGAAGAACTTTAATACAACATTGAACAGTGTTCAGGCTATGGTTAGCTGGTCGTACATTGTTCTTTTGTTTTGTTTTGTTTTCTCACGTTGCGTTCCATACAAATGGACAACGAGGAAAATTGAGGTGCGGCCGTGCAGTTGAAACAAAACATAAGCATAGCGGTCGCGCTGGATAGGTAAAGTTTAATAACAAAGCATCGGCAAATAGATGGGAGTTGCAAAATCTTAACAATCAGAAAGCAAATTCTCGTAATTTTAAACGTTCAAAATATAGCCGCAGTCTCATTTCAGCGACTATCAAATGTCGGATACTTGTCAAAAATGTATGGAAACGCGAGGTATTTTTGACTGATTGCGTCTGAGATCTGAACGTTGACTGTGAATGTTCTTAAAATGCAATCCGAATGATTCAAATGCATTCCGAAACCATGTTAAAATGCACTCCGAATTATTAAAATGAACTCCGAAAATATCTTAAAATGCACCCCGAATTATTAAAATGCACTCCGAAAATATGTTAAAATGCACTACGAAATATTAAAATGCACTCAGAAAACATGTTAAAATGCACTCCGAAGAAGTTGTTTTCCAATGGTCATAAGCATATATAATAAACTAGCTTTTGCCAGCGGCTTCGCCCGCGTGGAGGTCGGAAATTATCCCGCGGGAACATACTATCGGGATAAAAAGTAGCCTATGTCCTTTCTCAGGCTCTAAACTACCTGTGTACCAAATTTCATTTGAATCGGTTCAGTAGTTTTAGCAGGAAAGCGAGACAGACAGACAGACAGACAGACCGACAGACATAGTTACTTTTGCATTTATAATATTAAAGTATATAAAGTATATAAAGTATAATAAAGTATATAAAGTATAAAGTATGGATTACCCAAATTATATAGGGCTGCCACTACCAGTCAATCGCTTTAAAACAGCTTTATTCAAATGGCTTATAGAAAAAACTTTTTGACAAAAAATTAAACCGCCGAAAAAACTGAAAAGCATAAAATAATAAACCTTAAAATTATGAGTCGGCGCTTTGAGTGATCGTTTTTCATTGATTTTTCAGCGCCGACTCAAAATTTTAAGGTTTATTATTTTATGCTTTTCAGTTTTTTCGGCGGTTTAATTTTTTGTCAAAAAGTTTTATTTTATAATTGTTTGTGACTTTAATGTACTGATAATACTTGGCAAGGTAAGTATACCCTATACAACAAAAAAAGAATTATCGAAATCGGACTACTCTGTATAAGGTTATGCGTGGTTATACATTACAATCAGTGAGTGAACAATCAATCATCCCCTGTTTTCTGACCCGTGGGGTTCGATTTTGTTTACCAAATTTATATGGGACCACTTTGGGAGTATACCCTTTTCAATAAAAAAAGAATTATCACAATCGGATGACTATGTAAAAAGTTATTCGTGGTCATACATAAAAAAAAACATTTAAAAAAATATACGCGTCGAATTGAGAACCTCCTCCGTTTTTTTTCGTTGGTTGAAAAATCATTCTATTCTGTGAATGAGTACTGTATAAGGATTAACATTAACATTTATTGTTATTATAATTTGACAAATGAGTGACATTATCATCCTTAATTTAATAACTAGGATTTATGTTCGAATTTAATATCTTCATTTATTTAATTAATGTTATCAATTACTTTGCATGCTAGGTTCAGCGAATTGTATTAGGTACTGTAACATAACCCGACCATCTGTAAAATACTACAATTCTTGCAAAATAAATTTCATTTCATTAAAATTACGAGATTTGCCCCTCAGATCAGTTTTAAACGACGAACTGTTTGAGGTAAGAACCAGAACTGACAACTTAATCCGGCGCTATATAATAAATATTGTCATTTAAAAGAGTGTCCATGGTGTTTTTAGCCGTTCTTCTCCGCAGGAACCTACAACTAGTTTCATCTTGCTGACTGAACAACTCACAATTAAAAAGTTCCTGTAATTGGTTTAATTAAAATGAATGCTTTGAATTTTAGTTCCAAGACCAGATCTTAGAACTAAAATTGGCCACAATGACGGGATAAAACATTGATTAAAAAATATTTATTGTGACTAGCACAGGGATATCGCAGAGTAAAATAAACACAATTTACTTAATAACAAAATAGTATTAAAATAAAAACATAATGTCCTGTACAAAGCCAAAAGGCGTATTTTAGCATGATGCTGCGATATTTAAAATAAGTGACGCCGCGCTGGTATTCAGGAGACGCCCCGAGGGTCGGGAGTCCATTTCGGACTCCCGGCCACCGTAGGCGTGGGCTTGCGGATGGCGAGCAATAGGTAGCTCGCCGCCAGGTAAGGACCAGTCCCGAGTCCACGGCGCGTTGTGTTCCATGCGTGCCTCAAATTTATTTCAACAAAATTTTTAGGAGTCCACTGGAACCGATGCCTGGGTCAGGAATTTTTTCAAAAGAGTTACCGTGGCCCTGGCATAGGCAACTGAAGGGAAAAAGGCTTCGTTCAGAGCGGGAGACGTCATTTGATGATTTCCAAAAAAAAAGCGCTGATATTCAAATACTAACAAATACCATTAAAAATATCTCTCTATACATTGTATGCACTTAAATTAAAAATTCAACCGTGAATACACCGTAAATCAAAATACATTAAGTATACGCTCACATCAAAAGGTGACATAACACAGTACACACGGCCACAGGTAAAGCTATAATTTCCAGTTTTATCTGAGCTCGCATTGTATACGCTTTTGTTACAATCAGATGTCAGCTTATACTGGAAATGTATAACTTGATGTGTGGCCGTGCGTATATGCAAATTGCGTCACACGATGTTAGGTGACATCCATTTAACGTGATAGAAGCGCGTGGAGATGAAAGTAAAGCGACCATTAACATCTTTTAAAGCCATGTTTTAAAGCCTTTTCATACGACATTTTTATACGACGCGCGTTTATGAATATTGTTTACAGACTCTACTATGTACAATGTGTATGCGACGGACACCCGCACGCTAAATCATCTGCTTAGCCTTTTCTCAAATATATTGGGGTTGGTTTATAGTCTAACAGAACACAGCTAAATCTATACTAATATTATAAAGCTGAAGAGTTTGTTTGTTTTTTTGTTTGTTTGATTAAACGCGCTAATCTCAGAAACTTCTGGTCCGAATTGAAAAATTCTTTTTGTGTTGGGTAGCCTATTTATCGAGGAAGGCTATAGGCTATATAACATCACGCTACAACTAAGAGGAGCGGAGCAGTAATGAAATATGTTGCAAAAACGGGGAAAATCGCACGGATAGGCGATTCTACGCGACGGGAAGGGTCGGGGAAGCAAGAAATTTAACGCGGACGAAGTCACGGGCAGAAGCTCGTATTTTATATGAAGCGAAAGACTATCTGATCTTCACAGTGCACCTATGTATTACGAAACCCCTTGGTAAGATTGGCTGTCAGACAGTCTTCTGACAACCCGTAACGCCTGTCAAAAATCCACGAATGTCAGCCGGTACCAACTGGACAGATCAACCGCGGGAGTAGGTTAACCTGAACGATCGATTCATGTGGCTGTTATTACTTAGCCACAAGCTCGCCTGCCACGTAATATGTATATACGGGTACTACAATCTAAATATTCCATGAGAAAAAATCTATACTTAATATTATAAAGCAAACAAACAAACAAACTCTTCAGAGTTTGTTTGGTTGAACGCGCTAATCTCAGGAACTAGGTCCGAATTGAAAAATTATTTTTGCGTTGGGTAGCCTATATATCGAGGAAGGCTATATAATATCACGCTATGGTCAAAAGGAGCCGAGCAGCAACGAAAAGTGGACGAAAACTGGCAGGCAATTCGATGCGACGGGAAGGGTCACGGGAGCAAAAATTTGACGCGGACGAAGTCGCAGACAGAAGCTAGTGTGACATAATTAGAAATATCCACGCTTTTCTCATTGATGCGACAAGGTTTTTTTTGTAAATTGATAGAGTGCCACTGCAGGGCAAAGGCCTCCGGTTCCTCTTTCCACTTATGTCATTCTAGTGCCCCGTTTAGAGCTAGTTAGGTTGGAGGCTAGTTAATTAATCACACGTGTTTGAACGCAAAACATTCGCGACTTGTTTACCTTTGTACACATTCACAAATGAAGCCCCATGTATGTTGATGTATAAATGCGCTGAATCGTTGATTTTGCGAGGCTGCTACTTATTAGGTTGTATCTATTATACGCAACCTACATAGTGAAACGTGAAATCACATAAAAACCAAACGAAAATCAAGTCCACCAAAATATTATGTACATAGATGTATCGCACGATTTCCATAATTACAGGTACGTGTTGTCAACTATTCGTGTTAAAATCTTCACACAGTAAAAAAAACAAAGTAGCATTTCGTGTAAATCTTTTAAACTACGCAACGACTTTTAATGCGGTTTTCATCCATAGACTGAATGATTCAAGAGGAAGGTTTATACGTTTAATACGCGGATAAAGCCGCTGACAAAAGCTAGTTGTGAACAAATTTAACGTCATTACTGTACTGATATTTTTTTAAATAATTTACCTTGATCCAACCCAAGCGAAACGCGTCCAGGTCCTCTCGCCACTTCTTCATGGGCTAGCCTTGGCGGCGCCGGCCATTCTCAGTCACCCACTGTGTGGAAGGCTATTACCCAACGTTCATTGCATGCGGCTGACGTAACTCACCTAGTCCCATTTTAGCCGTGGCTCTGGAAAAGGATGCTTGGAACGATTTGGTGGAAGCCCTTTCTCAGCAGTGGGAAAGTGTAGGCAAATAAAAAGAAACGAAAATTGTTTTTGCATACTGTGTGTGTGCTATCTTATATTGTGCACTTGGCTTGTATTCATTTTGTTGAAGAATGTACCGATTGTGGATAGATAGACCAAAAATAAATATACGGATTTATAGATCATTCCGGTAATTTAAACGCACGTTTTCGATTTGTGTGAACAGGCCTTTGAGCATACACATACATTGTTCTATTCGTAAAGCAAATATCGACGAAAATTGGTTTATTCAAGAAACGAACAAGGCACGCGAAATTGATGCAAAATGGATTACAATATAGGTATTTGAATTTGCGGTTCGCCAGTAAGAATATGAGAATAATATACATATGTTATTCTTGTGAAAAAATCCACATACATGCGAGGAATTAAGTTATTACTTCATGTTTGAAAGGATTCCTTGCCTATGAAGAGAACTCTGTGGTGGCGATTGGCTGTAATGAAGATTGTTTTACAACTTTATGCGACAGATAGGAAGGATACAATGTGCTTTTGTAACTAAACTTTATCAACAACATAGATACGTATATAGCATACTGATGTTTACAGGCTTTTTAGGGTTCCGTTGCCAAATGGCAATAAACGGAACCCTTATAGATTCGTCATGTCTGTCTGTCTGTCCGTCCGTCCGTATGTCACAGCCACTTTTCTCCGAAACTATAAGAGCTATGCTATTGAAACTTGGTAAGTAGGTGTATTCTGTAAACCACATTAAGATTTTCATACAAAATAGAAAAAAGAACAAAAAATTTTGGGGTTCCCCATACATAGAACTGAAACTCAAAAATTTTTTTTTCATCAAACCCATACGTGTGGGGTATCTATGAATAGGTCTTCAAAAATAGTATTGAGGTTTCTAATATATTTTTTTTCTAAACTGAATAGTTTGCACGAGAGACACTTCCAAAGTGGTAAAATGTGTGTGCCCCCCCCCCCCGTAACTTCTAAAATAAGAGAATGATAAAACTAAAAAAAATATACGATGTACATAACCATATAAACTTCCACCGAAAATTGGTTTGAACGAGATCCAGTAAGTAGTTTTTTTAATACGTCATAAATTGTTAACCGCAATTTACCTTTAATTCAATCAACTCAAATATAAAAATTAAAAAAAAAACATTTATTTTCATAAATATTGAACCTTATTCATAAACCGAGAACAGGTTTGTACGGAAGCCTTTGTGCGAGTCCGACTCGCACTTGGCCGGTTTTTTTGTATTGTTTAATGATGTTACCTAGGCTAAGTCTTTTGTTAAATAAAACGATTACTTACTTACTTTTTTACACCAGTACGGCGAAGCCAAGAAGAGGGTTATGATTTTGACCGATATGTATCTTCATCTGTTCCCTCATAACTTTTAAACTACTTTACATAATTTGATAAATCAGGTACCATTGGAACGTCTTTTAGATTCTCTCTTTATTTAGTCTTTTCACTAAAACCTGTTAGATAATTTAGGTGTCAAATTGACAAAATCAATTTCGCATAGTATAAAAAACCGGCCAAGTGCGAGTTGGACTCGCGCACAGAGGGTTCCGTACAAACCTGTAGGTATTCTCGGTTTATGCATAAGGTTTATGGTTATGAAAATAAATGTTTTTTTTTATTTTTATATTTCAGCTGATTGAATGAACGGTAAATTGCGGTTTACGATTTATGACGTTTTAAAAAAAAACTACTTGCTCGATCTCGTTCAAACCAATTTTCGGTGGTAGTTTATATAGTAATTTACATTATATATTTTTTTAAGTTTTTTCATTCTATTATTTTAGAAGTTACGGGGGGGACACTGTAAGGCGGGATCTCGAGGAGATATTGAAAGACCGAGAGCTGAATTAATACTAATCTTTATTATAACGAGTAAACAATTATATGGATTACATTTATATTAAATTAGGCTGGTTACATACTATAAGGTTGATTACACACTACATCTCCTTCCCATGGTGAAAAAAAAGTAAAATTATAACTAAAATTTTGCTTCTTTTTTTTTACAGTGTAATGTGTTTTAACTTAAAGTATAGGATAATACAATATTTGAATATGCAATACATGAGTTTTAAAGTATAGATTAATATTCGTTTTATTAATATTTCTTATTTATTCAACTTAGATTTAGTTATACAACTACAAGGTTGTTGTCTGGTGTAAACAATTTTGTACGATTTTTGTGGACTATATCTAGTTTTCCATTTTTATCTATTTGAACATTTGGTGACATATCTTTCACTACTTTAAAAGGACCAGAATATACGCTATACATTTTATTTACTTTTTCATTTGTTACTAGAATTAAATCATTTGGTTTATAAATTATAGGATTAATACTTTTATCGTAAAATTTTTTTCTATGTATTTTACTTTTGAGCAAATTTTCTCTAGCTTCTTTTTGAGTTAACTGCAATCTAAATTTTAATTCCAAAGGATAACTGTCGTGACTATGAAGTGGTTCAACAACATTGTTATCTAAGTTACTGGGAAGCGAGCATATTTTACCAAAGACTAACTCAAATGGTGTGAATTTAGTTTCCGTATGTACTGATGTGTTGTAAGAAAAACACCAATATGGAAGCCATTGACTCCATGCTTCTGGATGATTATCTGTCTGAATACGTAAGAAAGAGCCTAAATGTTTATGAGAATTTTCCAATGCACCAATGCTTTGGTGGTGGTAAGCTGTGGAATTTAAATGAGTAATTTTTAAAAGTTTACAAACCTCTTGAAATGTTGTAGACATAAATTCGGATCCCCTGTCTGTTGCTATTTCCTTCGGTGACCCGTAGCGAAGAATAAAACTATTAACTAAAGCTTGAGCCACCTCTTCAGACTTTTTAGAAATTAAAGGATGTGCCACAACATACTTAGTCAACTCACATTGTATGGTTAGTATATAAGAATAATTATAACAATCCCTATCTAACGGTCCTACTAAATCTAATAATATTTTGTCAAATGCCGTTGTAGCCGTAGAAGTAATAATCATCGGCTCCTTTACCAGTCTAGCATATTTTTCCTTTTGGCATTTTGGACATTTTTTCACAAATTCTCGAACGTCTCGTTCTAACCCTGGCCAGTAAAAATACTTCTTAATGTTATTAACCATCCTTCTCATGCCCGCGTGGCCACTGGTAGGCAAGAGATGGAAGTCATGAAGAATAACTTTCCTGTCATCTTTGTCGTCTATTCTTCGAACATCTTTTATTATGTAAACTCGCGGTACGTACCTATCATTTGACGATTTAATCTCACTTAATAATTCTTCAATAAATTCTTTTTGTTCTCTATTCTTCATAATACATATTTCGTCGACGTCTATTAATTTGCAAAATCTACCTAACTCCCTCACAAATGCGGCTCGCGTCAATTGTGATTGGAAGTCGGGATTAATAAAAATTGTTAACTTGTTTTCTACGTAACAAAACGCGTTTTTCTCTTCAGTTATTTTATTTTGCTTTCTCAACATATTTAACTCTTTTTTCTCGATTAATCTAAGTTCTATTGCCTCTCTTGGTTTCGTATGACTTCCCACGACACCTGGTTGATCAGGCCAAGTGCTGTCAGATGTCGTACTACTCGGAGGGCTTTGCATTTTTCTCGCCTGTGCTCTAGTTGTTACATTTATATATGATTCACCCATATTCTTTAAGTCGTCACTTGTAAAAGAAATCCGGGACAATGCATCTGCAGCTGCGTTGTCTGAACCCTTTACATACTCTACAAAGTAGTCGTACTCCTCTAATATTAATATAAATTTCATAAGCCTACTCGATTGATCCCGCATATTAAAAAGATAAACTAATGGACGATGATCTGTCAATATTTTGAATTTCCTACCATAAAGATATGGGCGAAAATACTTTACTGCCCAAACTATTGCCAACAACTCCTTCTCGATTGTTGGGTATCTCCGTTCTGCACTATTTAAACTTCTACTTGCATACGCAACAGGTTTCTTATTTCCATTACTTAAAATAGCTCCAATTAAATAACCTGATGCGTCTGTTTGTACAATAAATTGATTATTTTCCGTAAAATCTGGATATTGCAAAACTGGTGGTGAGACTAAACACTGTTTCAAATCTTCAAATGTTTTCTGACACTCTTGGTCCCAAATTACAGTCGCATTTTTCTACATAATTTGTGTAAAGGATAAGCTTTTTCCGCAAAATTCGGTATAAACTTCCTATAATAATTTACAAAAGCTGTAAAACGCTTGATTTCTTCAACAGTTTTTGGACAAGGATAATTTTTGACAATTTCAATTTTCTCTGGATCAGGCAAAACACCTTCTCGAGACACTACATGTCCTAAGTATAACATTTCTTTTTTGAAAAACTCACATTTTTCGGGATTAAGCTTTAAATTCACTTGCCTTAACCTTTCAAAAACATCTTGTAAATTCTTAACTTTACTCCTAAATTACGACCAAATCGTCTTGGTAAATGAGACACTTATCATATAAAGACCTGCCATAGCCATTGTCATCATCCGGGAAAATGAAGAGGGACTAGTCTTGAGCCCCATTGGCATTCTTGTCATCTGGTACTGACCAGAACCAAAGGCTGTATACTTTCGACTATCTTTATCAAGTTCTACATTATAAAAACCTTGATATAAATCTAAATGACTGAAATATATGCATCCTGATAGCGAATCCAGTATTTCTGTTATGTTAGGTAGAGGGAATTTATCATTCTCAATACAATTATTTAATTTCCTATAATCAATGACTATTCTTCACTTTTTCTCTCCACTAGAATCTATTTTTTTCGGAACTAATAACACTGGACTACTCCATTCACTTCTACATTCCTCTATAATTCCTTCTTGCAACATTTTTCCTATCTGTCTATCTATTTCCTTTTTCTGAGCGTGTGGTAATCTGTAAGGTTTTGAAAATATGGGAGCCGTGTTAGGTTTTAAAGTTATTGAATGTTTATAAATATTAGTCGTTGTCAAACTATCTCCTGGTAAATAAAATATATCACTGTACTTTGCGCATACATTCTCTACAGATGTTTGTTCCTCTCCATTTAAATGACTTAATTGTAACAATGAAAATAATTTCTTAACTCGATGCGCATTAGATTCGCCTTGAGAAAAGGAACATAAATTATAGTCACTAACGCTACGTATAGTTGGTTTAATTTCTGTAAGTGTAACATAATCTTCGGTAGTATTTAGTATCTTGATAGGTATCCTACCACACACTGGTTTTACCAATGTACTCGCTAAATAAATACCATCTCTGATATCTGATGCGCAAAATAAGCATTCGTCCTTTATATCTGACGACTTTCTGTCTGATTTTTGATCATCATGGAAGAAATATTAGGTAAACTTTTTGAAGAGAATAAATTAGTTTTCGCTTGTGGTGATCTAAATATTGATCTACTAGTTAATTCACCCGAAAAATGCAAGCTTATCTCATTGTTTAAATCATTCAACTTAAAATGTATATTTAATGAACCAACAAGAATAACACCGACCTCGGCTTCATGCATAGACAATGTATTTACCAATTGCAAAATAAAAGAGTCATCCTTAATTAGTGTCGTTAGGTCGGACCATACTGGTCAGCTTGTATCGTTTGATTTAGACACAAAGTTGCATTTAGATAAAACCATTGAACTGCGACCCCTTACTCAAAATAAATTGAAAATGTTTAGTAATAATGTTCTTAGGAATCTCTCAACAGAAAGTTTTGATTCACAAGACCCCAATATTAACTACGGTACTTTGTTTTCTACGGTATGCCAAGAATTCAATAAAGCATGTCCTGTGAAAAAAGTTACAATTAATATTAAACCAAAATTTAGTGAATGGGCTACTACTGGCATTAGAAAAAGCAGAGATACTTATATAATTTGTATCACGAAAAATCATTGACTCCTGATCAAGCCCTTCATAATTATGTAAGAAAATATTCTAAGGTTTTCAAAAGAGTCTGCGCTAAATCTAAATTAATAAGTAACAAAATTAGTACTTCCAACAATAAAATAAAAGCTGTGTGGCAGGTAATTAATAAAGAAACTGGAAACACAAAACAGCGAGATCAGAATGAATTGTCTCTAAAAATTTATAATGAAACCATTTCAGATAAGTTAAAAGTTGCTGAGACACTAGAAAATTTCTTTACCAATATTCCAATAGAAGTTATAAAATCTCTTCCCTCTTCATCTATATTAGCTGAATCTCTTCTTAAAGAAAACTTCAGTAAGGACATTCCTAATTTTGAATTCAAACCCATTTCTATTGCCACGATTAAAAAATCATTTAAAAGTCTTAACATAAAAAACACAGAAGACTTATGGGGGATTTCGGTTAAGGTTCTTGAAGATATCATTGACACAATTGCTCCTGTCCTGACAGGCATATTTAATCAATGTTTAGACAGCGGTACGTTTCCTGATTTAATGAAACATAGTAAAGTAGTACCAATTTTCAAATCGGGTAGTAAGACTGATCCTTCTAATTATAGACCCATATCTGTGCTACCAGCATTGAGCAAAATTTATGAAAAAATCATGTTGGACCAGATGTTAGCTCATTTCAACTCTAATGGGATTTTACATAGTCGGCAGTTTGGTTTCACGAAAGGTAGGTCGACGACTGACGCGGGAGTACAACTCATCAGTCACATTTTGGAATCCTGGGAAAAGTCCCAGGATGCAATTGGCATCTTCTGTGACCTCTCAAAAGCGTTCGACTGCGTTGACCACAATACTCTGATCTGTAAATTACACCATTACGGAATTCGTGGACAAGCTGCTGATCTTGTTCTTTCCTATTTATCAAACAGGCAGCAAAAAGTAAATGTTAACGGGGTGACGTCCTCGGGGTCTCTTGTTAAGATGGGCGTACCCCAAGGTTCAATTCTCGGCCCTTTCTTATTTCTAGTTTACGTTAATGACCTTCCTTACATGATGGCTAACTTTTCGGATATAATTTTATTCGCTGATGATACTTCTCTTATTTTTAAAATAGATAGAAAAGATACGGATGTCTTACATGTGAACGAGGGTCTAGCTGTTCTTTCAAAATGGTTTGTAGCTAATAATCTCTTACTCAATGCAAGCAAAACTAAATGTATTCAATTCTCATTACCAAATGTACCCCAAGTAGATCTAAATTTAAAACTTGACGGCAATAAACTAGATGTTATTTCGGAAACTAAATTTCTAGGAATTACGTTAGATTCAAAGTTGCAATGGGGTGCCCACATTACAGCAATTTCAGGTAGATTAAGTTCAGCTGCATATGCAGTAAGAAAAATAAGGCAGTTGACCGATATAGCTACAGCTAGATTAGTGTACTTTGCTTATTTCCACAGTATTATGTCTTATGGCGTTCTGCTGTGGGGTTCGGCAGCTGACGTAGATTCAGTTTTTATTTTACAAAAGAGGGCAATCCGCGCAATCTATAAAATGAAGCCTCGCGAGTCTCTTAGAATCAAATTTACAGAAATTGATATACTGACTCTACCTTCTCTTTATATTTTAGAATGTATCTTGTATGTTCGCAAAAACTTGGGCCTCTTCAAACTAAGAAGCGATTTCCATAATATAAATACTCGTAGTAAAAATGAAATTGTGATACCTAAATTTAGATTAACCAAAACTAGTAAATAATTTCTTATAAACAGTATCCGCTTCTATAACAAATTGCCAAAGTCGGTTACTGAACTTAGCTACGGAAAGTTCAAATCACACATTAAGCGTGTCCTTATCAAAAATGCATATTATAAGATAAAAGACTACGTTCAAGACAAGGAAGTTTGGCAATGCAATAACTCCGTCTGCACATGTGGCTTCCCTGGTAGCTCATTACAGGATGACCATGTAAATGTCTATTAACTGCTCTCAAATGACGATGTACATTATTTAAGATTTTTTTTTTTTTACATTCTTCTTTGACATACTCTATTCATAATTTGACATTATAAGTATACTTACAATTCTAATTTGTCCTCTTTATTATTGGTTGTCATAACAACAATGACATTTGGTTTAAATAGGTTATTATGTTTTATTTATGTAATACTATCATTTAAGTAAATTCTTTTATATTTTGTGAATGTGAGAATGTTGTAGGTCTTGTAGACTGTAGACAATTTTCTATTTTATTAAGTACCTGGTTGGTTGGTGGTTTTAGTAGTACTTGTTGACAGTCCTACACTGTACTCGCATACCTATTAAAACTGTTGTTTGAAAATATTGTAAAACCCAATTATTTTTAAAAGAGTAACCGTGGAGTTTCTTGCCGGCTCTTCTCCATAGGAATCAACAATTTGGAACCGTGCACCTAGCTTCTAACGTTTCATAAGTGCCCTTGCAGGCTTATGTGAAATAAAAATATTTTGATTTGATTTGATTTGATTTGATTTGACGAAATATAATGAACGGACTCACATCTTGGTGGAATCTCTATATTATTGCTAATTATATTAATAGGTAAATTTATTTCATTATAATAAGTTGATAAAGTTATCATGTTACGATTAAAATCCAATTCCGCTTTATACTTGGTTAGAAAGTCCTGACCGATGATGCCATTCGCCCTAATTGGTAAGAAGTCAAATACATAGAACTTATGTTTCAGTTGATGCCCATTTACGTTGAAATTTAAATAACAATATCCAATTGTTGTTACTTTGCCTCCAATACCATTTATAGAAATGTTTTCTTTGTAATATGCAATGCGCTCTTCTGTAACTTGTTTATACTTTAACGCAGAAATCGATGCACCCGTATCAAGTAACCATTGGAATGCATGATTGTTTATAGGTAGACTAATTGAACAATTACTATTGCATGATAGAATTTTATTCACGAAAAAACTTTTTGTTATTATCACAATTTGAAGTATTGGCCGATTCTACGTTTGCTTCTGGTTCCGTTATCACGTTAACCTTATTAGAATCGTTGTTGCGCATCCTTTGATTTCTATTATAATTATAGTAAGACTTACCTCTGTATCCCTGGCGGTTTCGGCTTGGGGCTTGCTCGTGCTGGTGGTCGCGATGCCCATTCCATCCACCGCGACTGCCGTTGTTGTTGTGGTAGCCTCCACGATAAGGTCTACGATGCGAATGACCTTGATTAACGTGACCTCGATGACCTCGATAACCTCGGTTATGCCTGAAACCCCTTTTAAATCTACCGCTATTATTATTATACATACCGAGTACTTCAGCCGACCTTGGAGACGAGCTTATCTCTTCATCTTGCGCCGCCTGAATCGCATCCTTAAGAGAGCTGTAATTTCGAGCTACTATTATAGTGCTCAATCGGCGGTTTCGCAGCCCTTCGGCGAACTTTTTAATCGCGTACTGCTCATTTATGGGTTTTAATACATTATATTTCTCGGATTCCCCGTTGGCCTGTGAAACCGTCAATTGCACGAAAATTTCAGATATTTCTTTACCATAGTCCTGTGTAGATAAATCATTTTGTCTTATTGAGGTCAATTTAGTTTGCAATGCCGTGGCTGATTTTTGAGGTAATAACACTTTTTTCATATCAATCACTAAGTCATCCACACTTGAGTATTGTGGGCATAATCGTAATTTAGCTGCCTGAGATAATCTGCTCTTTAGTACAAAATTAACTAATTGTTTCTTACATTCTGGTGTTGAAAGAGTAGAACTATAATACTCAATATTATCTATTAATTGCCTGGCATTAGCCTCCTCATCAGTCATGAGTGGCAATAAATTTAACGCAACTTTAAGGTCAAAAGTAGACATTGTTCCAGTTTTAGGTTTACACAATTCTATAACTTCTGCATATAAATTCTGAAATCTCTCAATATACTCTAAGTCTTAGTTCTTTAATCTCACTACTCAAATTTTCTAACTTAGTTGCCATAACTTACCATAATAAAAGCTGAATCTTCTATTGCCTACATGTTTCTATCATACTTAGGTTAATGCTAGATTAAAGTTCATTAAAAAAATAAAATTGTCATCATCACACGGAGCCTTGTTGAATATTATATTTATGTCATTGTTATTGAAATGTTGACCGCACTAGACCGCACTTATATTTTCTAGTATAGCACTGCACAAACACAAACTATTTTTCTCACATCACACTATTCCGTCGTCCACGCCTACGGTCGGTTTTGGAAGTCTGCGAAGAAACGACCGTCGCCTGGAATGATGGTGTATCTGCTGGTCAATCCACTGAAGGTGACATCTTCTATAGATTCTGTAGATGGCATAGACTGACGCAAGCGTTACCAAAGTGAGGATCAGCAGCAAGATTATATTTGTAACTCCAATATGTGCCCTCAACTCTTCTATTGAAGCCTGGTTGTTGCCCCCAGCGGCGTTCTGGGCAAGGATCACCTCCTCCTTTGATGTAGTGGTACCCATTTCCTCAGGTGAACATTATTAATCGTATAACCGACGTTGGAGAGTTGTAACCGAATATTTTGTACTAAGTCACAGTCACACATACATACAATATGGGCAATGGTATTTTATACAACTCAAATTACAGCCATCGCGCTTTGGCAGGGTCGCCATGTAAGGCGGGATCTCGAGGAGATATTGAAAGACCGAGAGCTGAATCAATACTAATCTTTATTATAACGAGTAAACAATTATATGGATTACATT
Organism: Aporophyla lueneburgensis; assembly: GCA_932294355.1. Classification (NCBI taxonomy): domain Eukaryota; kingdom Metazoa; phylum Arthropoda; class Insecta; order Lepidoptera; family Noctuidae; genus Aporophyla; species Aporophyla lueneburgensis. Next base: position 28,373,137 of record OW028737.1, on the reverse strand, counting down.
TATATTAAATAAGGCTGGTTACATACTATAAGGTTGATTACACACTACACACACACATTTTACCACTTTGGAAGCGTCTCTCGCGCAAATTGTTCAGTTTAGAAAAAAATTATATTAGAAACCTCATTACCATTTTTGAAGACCTATTCATAGATACCCCACACGTATGGGTTTGATGAAAAAAAAAATTGAGTTTCAGTTCTATGGGAACCCCAAAATTTATTGTTTTTTTCTATTTTAGTATAAAAATCTTGATGCGGTTTACAGAATACATCTACTTACCAAGATTCAATAGCGTAGCTCTTATATAGTTTCGGAGAAAAGTGGCTGTGACATACGGACGGACAGACAGACAGACAGACAGACGGACAGACAGACGGACAGACAGACGGACAGACAGACATGAAGAATCTATAAGTGTTCCGTTTTTTGCCATTTGGTAACGGAACCCTAAAAAGTCATTTTACGACTCTGTGTGATTGCTGATTTATTTCGGAAGGTTTATGTTTATCAAACATTAATATTTAACTAAGTTAGAAGACTAAAATATCGCTACATCGCTAGTTGTAAAATATTTTGGTGATTTTTATTTGTGGCTCCTACCGCTTACTAATACGGCCACTACTTGCTAAGTCAATGACAGTCATCATCAGCCTAAAATGTTCCCACTGCTGGGACACAGGCCTCCTCTCGGTGAAAGGGAGTGGGCCATAATGCACCACGCGGGCCCAGTGCGGGTGGATGGCACATGTCTTGGAATTTGTGGTTCTAAGGGTTACCTATCATAAGTTCGAAAAATATTTAACCGAATTTCATTTCCCCTAAAACTTTTCAACTATTATCGTTTCGTTTTTTTTTTTACTTCATCGAAGTCACGTCTGCCACTGTATCAGTTGACCTATTATCAATTCGACTTTTTTCATTACTCCGACGTTTCATTTGGTAGATAAACTCTTTACCGAAGTTACACTTAGCCGAAATAACATTTGTTTGAAGTATTATGTTTCCAGACATTCATTATACCTATGTTAAGATTAACCTACTCTTTGGTTTAATTAATTATTTATTTAAATGTAATGGCACTTAATAAAACAGTTTATTATGAACAAAAGTGTTTTTAAAAGGTCCCAGTAAGAAGCATGCAAACAATGCTGCTTGCTACAAGCATGCAACATGCAACCATGCATGCAGCGTGCAAGCAGTCATGCAGCAGGCAAACAGGCAAGCAAGCATGCAGCATGCAAGCAAGCATGCAGCGTGCAAAGAAGCATGCAACATTCAAGCAGGCATGTAACATGCAGCAAGCATTGTTTCTGTCACGGCTCCGGCGCTGCGGGGTTTGGGCGGCCCCACGCGAGCTTATCGTCACAGATGGTTTTAATGCTCACCACCGCAGCTTCGGCTTGCTGGCCGGCTTTGCCGGCCAGCCTCAGGCGGCGGGCCTTCAGACCACCTGCTCCTCAGCTCGCGGGCCGCTCTACCCCTCCGCGCCTGCGCGGGCTTAAATTACACTCTAGGGGTAGGGCAGCTGCCGGGGTCGCGTGATCTGCCGGGGTCGCGTGATTGTTCGAAGGAGATACCGTGACCCTGGCACATGGGCAACTGATGGAACACGGGTGGGTTTTAGTCAGTAAAAGTCTGACACACCCTCCCGCTCCGCCCAGAGCGGGAGAAGTCATTTGATGATTTCCCATCCTGGAAAAAAAAAAAAAAAAAAAAAAAAAAAAAAAAAAGGGGTAGGGCAGACAAGACTACGTAAAGTCGGTTTTACAGCGATTCGTTTCTCATTAAATTTTGTAGCACAATATATTGACTTTTTATGACACTATATATATTTAAATTACTATTGAAAACGCTACCAAGTAACCGGCTATATACACTCGAGAGCAATGAATCCGGGTCACTTAAAGAATCCTAAAAATCTCGGAAACTAAAAATGCTAGGTTAATGCAATAAATTGTATTTAATAGACAATGTAATACTCCTTAAATGAAGGTATTAAAACTTCTTAGTTATTGTAAAGTTATATCATAAAAAAATCAAATTTGAAAAAGGGCCACTTTCGAAGATGGAACTACGAAATTACAGCATTTGGTTTTGCTTTTGTTTGTAATCTGTCATTTATGTGGGTACATAAACCATGTTGATAGTGCTCTATATTCATTATTCAAGCTGAAATTATGTCGCTTACGCCTGAAGAATGCACCAGAATACTTACAATGCTGGAAACCGGCCGGAGTCAGCGCGATACAGCCTGGACTGTCGGTGTGTCGCTGTCAACAGTACAAAGAGTTCTCCGACGTTACGAAGAAACTGGTTCTAACCTACGCAGACCAGGAACGGGCAGAACCAGGTGTACCACAGCACGAGAAGACCGATACTTGGTGAACACCATGCTTCGAAATCGCTTTCTCACAGGAACTGAACTCACAAATCAGTTTCGACGCCTCGGAGGAAGTAACCCAAGTGCATGGACAGTAAGACGTCGGTTTGCTGAATCTAACTTAAAACCCCTTAGACCTGCAAACGGCCCTAAACTGGAGCGTGGGCATCGTATTTCAAGACTAAGATATGCCCAGAGCCACGTAAATTGGAGTATTGAAGATTGGTCAAAAGTTATGTTCTCCGACGAATCAAAATTTATGCTCTACAAGCACGATGGAAGACACAGAGTGTATCGAAGACCAGGGGAAAGATTCAAGCAAGCATGCATCGAAGAAAAAGTAGCCTACGGTGGTGGGTCTGTACTTGTGTGGGCCGGAATTTCTTCTGAAAGTCGCACAGAGCTGGTGATCATAGAAAACGGCTCTTTAACTAGCGTAAGATATGTGGAAGAAATCCTCAATGATCACGTTGGTCCATTTATGGTCAATTTAGGTGAGGATGCTATATTTATGCATGACAATGCCCGACCTCATACAGGTAGGATTGTGAATGACTACCTTCAAGAGATGAACATTACTCGTATGGAGTGGCCAGCGCGCAGCCCGGATATCAACCCGATCGAGCATGCTTGGGACGAGCTAGGCAGATGCGTAAAACAACGAAACCCTCCCCCAATCACGCTTCGTGAGCTCAAAATTGCTCTCACAGAGGAATGGGAGAATATTCCCCAAAATCGTATAAGGAACTTGGTGTACAGCATGCCAAACCGCGTAAACGCAGTAATGGAAGCACGAGGAGGCAATACGAAGTATTAAAATTCAAGAAAATCGTAATAAAGTTCAAAAATTTCATGTTTCCTATTTTTGTTTTAAGGAGAGATCAGCAGTTTTTTTCTTTATGTAATTTTGTGTTAATAAAATGTATGGTGACTCATATTTTTTTTACTTTCATTTAAGGAGTATTACATTGTCTATTAAATACAATTTATTGCATTAACCTATCATTTTTAGTTTCCGAGATTTTTAACATTCTTTAAGTGACCCGGATTCATTGCTCTCGAGTGTATTTGTGACCAAATAATATTCCCAAAAATTTGTTTCACTGTGGTGAAAATATGGCAAACAAACCATTTGGCAACTGAAAAACGTTCAAAAGAGGCTTCGGCCAATAGCAAAAAGTTATTTCGTAAATCGGCGAAACATAATTCGGTAAAATAATACCTATGACACATGATACTTCGATGATTTAAAAATATGTCAAATGATGCATATTGCAAAAAAAAAACCGGCCAAGTGCGAGTCGGACTCGCGCACCGAGGGTTCCGTACAAACCTGTAGGTATCCTCGGTTTATGCGTAAGGTTTATGTTTATGAAATTAAATGTTTTTTTTATATTTGAGTCGATTGAATGGAAGGTAAATTGCGATTTACGATTTATGACGTATTAAAAAAAAACTACTTACTGGATTTCGTTCAAACCAATTTTCGTTGGAAGTTTACATGGTTATGTACATCATATGTTTTTTTTAGTTTTATCATTCTCTTACTTTAGAAGTTACGGGGGGGGGGACACACATTTTACCACTTTGGAAGTGTCCCTCGCGCAAACTATTCAGTTTAGAAAGAAATGATGTTAGAAACCTCAATACCATTTTTGAAGACCTATTCATAGATACCCTACACGTATGGGTTTGATGAAAAAATTTTTTTTGAGTTTCAGTTCTGTGTATGGGGAACCCCAAAATTTATTGTTTTTTTTCTATTGTTGTGTAAAAATCTTAATGCGGTATACAGAATACATCTACTTACCAAGTTTCAACAACATATCTCTTATAGTTTCGGAGAAAAGTGACTGTGACATAAACGGACAGACAGACAGACAGACAGACAGACAGACAGACAGACCGACAGACAGACAGACAGACATGACGAATCTATAAGGGTTCCGTTTTTTGCCATTTGGCAACGGAACCCTAAAAAGACGTCGGCCAATAGTTTTTGGTAAAATGAAATTCGAACAAAAAAAAAATCGGAAAAGTAATCGGTTCCCGGTTCTAAGACATGATGGTTTCTTCACGATGTTTTTCTTCACTGTTTTGAAAGCAGTGGTGATGAAATAATTTACACAAAGTAAAGCGCCTGGTTGGGTTCGAACCTGCGACCACAACTCGTCGCGGCCACTACCATTATGTGGAAGATAAAAATGTATTATTGAAGCTTACACCAAAAGCACCAAAGCACAATTAACAAAATGTTTACAGGCCCACCCTTGAGGCATACCCTATGCATTGTAATCGATCAAAAATTGCCGGAGGTATCTCAAAACACATAAACAAAAGGAAAAAAATAGTTTGGGGTGAAAAAAGCGTGGGGTGCTTTTTGGGGCATATTTTAATTGATATCAAGCACCCCACGCTTTTCTCCATTATTTTCTAGTTTTAAGTTGGGTTTTCCATGGAATCGTGTTTTTAGGGTTCCGTTGCCGAATGGTAAAAAACCGTACCCTTATAGATTCGTCATGTCTGTCTGTCTGCCTGTCCGTCCGTATGTCACAGCCACTTTTTTCCGAAACTATAAGAGCTACGCTATTGAATCTTGGTAAGTAGATGTATTCTGTAAACCGCATCAAGATTTTTACACTAAAATAGAAAAAAACAATAAATTTTGGGGTTCCCATAGAACTGAAACTCAATTTTTTTTTTTTCATCAAACCCATACGTGTGGGGTATCTATGAATAGGTCTTCAAAAATGGTAATGAGGTTTCTAGTATAATTTTTTTTCTAAACTGAATAATTTGCGCGAGAGACGCTTCCAAAGTGGTAAAATGTGTGTGTGTAGTGTGTAATCAACCTTATAGTATGTAACCAGCCTTATTTAATATAAATGTAATCCATATAATTGTTTACTCGTTATAATAAAGATTAGTATTGATTCAGCTCTCGGTCTTTCAATATCTCCTCGAGATCCCGCCTTACATGGCGACCCTGCCAAAGCGCGATGGCTGTAATTTGAGTTGTATAAAATACCATTGCCCATATATGTATGTTTGGAAGGGCCAAAGTGGTAAAATGTGTGTCCCCCCCCCCCCCGTAACATCTAAAATAAGAGATTGATAAAACTGAAAAAAAATATATGATGTACATAACCATGTAAACTTCCACCGAAAATTGGTTTGAACGAGATCTAGTAAGTAGTTTTTTTTTAATACGTCATAAATCGTAAACCGCAATTTACCTTTCTTTCAATAAACTGAAATATAAAAATTTAAAAAAAAAACATTTAATTTCATAAACATAAACTCCTGGCAAATATTTTGATGACGGTACACCGTCATACACCGCGATGTGCAAAAATTACTGAAGCACTTCTGGGAACCTTGTGCCATTGATAATAATAATATTATCACAATCGCATCACGTACAGGCTATCAGATAGTGAAGTTTCATACTTGATGTAAATCAAATAAACCGATTGGAAATGATTCACGATGAATAAGTGCATTATCATACATTTTCCTCATTGCCTATAGGTGCTTGGTATCTAGTTAATAATTATACTGGTAAAAAAAAATACCCAGTACGCGAACTGAAACTATGAGTTAAACATATGAGTATAGGTAGAAAAAATAACAACTGTTCCATACATTTTGACCGCGTATGTATTGCATTTTCTATGAAAAACTTGATTTTTATTGATAAACGCCGATAACTTTTTTCTTTAGGGTCGAGAATCGTTTGCTGAATTCACGGTTATAGTATTTTTTTTTCTTCTGCAAAATCACGTAACATCGAGAGTGAAAACGCCCTGAGGGAACGTCATAGGAAGACATGTACTGACCTTATTGGTGATGTTCTACAAAAAGGTCCATTGCGTAGTACTCTTGCTTGCGTGCGTGTATGATAAGATGTATGAACGTGAATGAGGCAAAAGGCGTATATAAGGATTGTATTATAGCTGGTGACGTTCAGTATTTTTTATCATAATCATAACATAATAAATTAAATAATAAATTGTTTTTTTCAATTACAAAGGGACATTTTGATACGTGTTTATAGGATATCACCTTTTAACCACGGAATTGCTTGCGTTAGGAGACTCCGCGCTTCCACTTATCATTATCTTATACATTTGAAGTGTAGACAATGTAAACATACAAAACTAAAACTATAAATAAATGGGTAACTTAATTAACAAACAGCACTGCAAATGAATGAACGTTATATATATAAAAATGAAATCGAAAAGCGCGTGTACGTGTGATATGTGTGAGTGTGGATTAGTGTGAGGAGAGTGAGGGTGTGTAGTGTGTGTTTTAATTAGCATATTTGGTTCACATATCTAAATGCATATCCAGTCCAACATTATAAATACGACAGTACGGGTGAACGAAACTGAATGAGAATTTGGCATATTGGTAGACCATGTTCCACCCTAATAGCTCAACACATTATTAATCAGAATCTGAATCGTTTTGAAGCATATTGTTAATCCATTGCTCGGTATATTCGAAAAATGTGTGTGCTCATTACGCCTGTTTTCCCCGAAAGGAATTGGCAGAGGTGTACCAATAGTCGGTACACCCACATTTGGTCAGTTAGATTCACCTATTACCTACATAAGGTATTATAAGTTATAAAAACCCGCAATGAGGAAGATGTTTTGTGTGAAATATAGATTTTAGTTTTTTTGAAATGACGTATGGGTGTCATAAACATATTGTATGCAATAAGGTAATATGATTGATGAATAGGCATTAACTCTAACTTTGTGCCTTTTGTATGTAAACTAATATAACAAAGAGCAAATATTAGATTTTTTTTGTATTTTAATAATAACTCAAAAATACTATAACGATTGAAGAAAATATAAATTACTAGCTTCTGCCCGCAACTTCGTCCGCGTTAATTTTCTTGTTCCTCGACCCTTCCCGTCGCGTCGAATCGCTTACCCGTGCGATTGTCCCCGTGTTTGCAACATTTTTCATTACTGCTCCGCTCCTCTTAGTTGTAGCGTTATCTTATGTAGCCTATAGCCTTCCTCGATAAATAGGCTACCCAACACAAAAAGAATTTTTCAATTCGGACCAGTAGTTCTTGAGATTAGCGCGTTCAATCAAACAAACAAAAAAACTCTTCAGCTTTATAATATTAAAGTATAGATAGTATAGATTGACATAGTTGGTTAGTAGTATTTCAGAGTTAGATTTTTAATTTTGTACTTTTAAAACAAACATGTATTAATGAACAATCGCTTCTAGTGTTCAAATTCAAACTAAAGTTAGGCAAGTAAAACTGTGACAGTAAAAAGTTATGTGGGTATATTAAAAAAGGTACTTTTGTACACCTTCCGTACTTCTTTGTAACGACAGTGTTCGAGAAAACGGGGAAAAAATAAAAAAAAAACTAGTCGAACAAAGTTCCCGGATAACTACTAGATTAAAAACGACTTCTTTGAAGCTTCTCCTCAAAAAGATACACACAAATAGATGAATAAATCCAATAACAATATATAAACATCTTCTCGTGTATCCGATATAAATAGACAGTTTGGAACTATATCGGGGACAAATCAAAGGCATACAAGGCCCTTAGAATAATACGTGACTGCTTTCCCCCAGTGCGAGGTGCCTCCTGCCCGATGGGAATGCCCTTTGACAGTATATGTGGAAAATAAATCGCACATCAAAGAAACTTTCTGTTACCATATTTTCGGATAGATTGTATTTATACAGGGTGTTTGGCGTATCCCGTTGGTTCCCGTGTGGTGCCGGACATAAAAAATAGCATCACCCCATTTCTTCCCGTGGGTGTCGTAAAAAGCGACTAAGGGATTTACAAGAGAATGGGCAGCAGCGTTTTCTATGCATTTTACCACCATACTGCGATCGCCAACTCACATGCCAAGCGTGGCGATTATGGCAAAGCCCCCAAAATAGGGGAAGGCCTGCGTCCAGCAGTGGACGTGTTGCGGCTGAGATGGTGGTTTGGCGAATGGATTAATGAATTTTTTGGGGGATTGGGTGGGTCATGTACTATATTTCACCAATAGACACTATGTCCTTACTGCCACTGCGATCGATTATTTTTTTGGTTTGTTTTTGAAAATTCTCTGAATTGATTTTAAAACGACATTTTTTTTAGTTTATTGTTGTATTTGCACCAAATAACTTTGATTGCATTCTCTAATGTATGATTATTCTAAATAAAACATAAGTTCTTAGTATAGATAACAAAAAAAATACGTGAAAAACTTTCAAACTCTTCAAAATAAATTAATGTATGAAAAACAGCGACCACTTAGAATATGGAGTCTATGAGTGAAAGATAGTACATGACCCACCCAATCCCCCAAAACTTTTGTCGGTCCATTCGCTAAACATCCTGTATACATCCAATAGTTAACTATTTCCCAGAATACCCATATTCCCCTATTTTTATTTATATAGTAATAGATACATATGTATCTATATCGGGATTTTGAAAAAACTGAAAGGAGATCTAAAGAATCGTTGAATCTAAAACACTGATTCGTTTTCTTAATGATATTCATAGACGAATACTTTCAAAATAAAAAGAGATATAAAATACGGCTTCAACAATCGCAAGAAATACGATTTCTTTTTTGACTTTATCGAACAGAAATAACAATGTTTGTATTTTGGCATTACTTTTCACAGAAATAGGAATTGTGTAGCAAAAAGTAACTACATTGGCTGTCATGATACCTCTATCGCCCGAAGGGCTAGTACGTCTGCCAGGGTCGCGAGATTGTTCGAGAGTGATACCGTGACCCTGGCACATGGGCAACTGAAGGAACACGGGTGGGTTTTAGTCAGTAAAAGTCTGACATGCCCTCCCGCTCTGCCCAGAGCGGGAGAAGTCATTTGATGATTTCCCATCCAAAAAAAAGGGCTAGTACGTCCCATGGAATAGGGGGCGAGCGTATTGACATAAACCGGGCACAATTCAAGGCTACTACACAGACATTCTAATTATTTTTTAGGGTTCCGTACCCAAAGGGTAAAACGGGACCCTATTATTAAGATTCCGCTGTCTGCTGCTCTGCCGCTGTATTGAGATTCAACAAATGAACCATGATAGTTAGGACAATTCTCAAATAAGGGCAGGAGCTACGCGGCTAACAAAATAAGAAATTTTTTGATCTTTCATATGATATTCAAGCCCTAGAAGACCCACTTTGAATACTTGAGAGCAGTACCTTATTCGCAAAAGAGTTGGGGCAATGTTTTCTAAAACTATATGTCCACCAAATCCATCCAACCAAATCTCTAGACCTCAGACCCAGCTGTAGTAATTGCAACCAGTAGACGAAGGAGCCAGTTATTAAAAAGTAACCTTACGTTCTAGACATATCTTTGGAAGATTTCCCACAAGGTGGTTCGATAACCAGGTGAAGGTCGCAAAAATCCGCTGGATCCCAGAAGCTCCACCACTTCGACCGGTTTTGTGAGTCCCGCATCCAGCGGATTCCTGCGGCCTTGACAAGGTCACCAGTCCACCATGTGGGAGGCCTCCCAACTCTCCGTTTTCCGACACGCGGTCACCGCTCCAGAACCTTTCGGCCCCATCGGCCATCTGTTCTACAAGCAATGTGCCCTGCCCACTGCCACTTAAGTTTAGCAATTCTTCGGGCTAAGTCGGTTACCTTGGTTCTCCTACGGATCTCTTCATTTCTGATTCGATCGCGTAGGGAAACTCCAAGTATAGCCCATGTAATAAGCTATTTATGTGAATCTGTTATTATTTATGTCCTACGTGCCAGTCTGTGTCTCTTAGATGACAAATGAGTAATAAAACTAGATGACAGGTAGAAAATCAAAACCGAAGAAATATCTAGAGTTATTTATTTATTTGTTTGTTTATGAAACCTTAGCAAGTTTGTTTATTCGAAACATCGAGGTCGTAGGTTGGCTGTTTGATATATGCCTGTGCTGTATAAGAACGTCTAATAGAAATAAAATACGTTTTTATCTATAGGAATAAAATATTTTAAGGTCAGAATATACAAGGTTTCTGCTATCTAGATCTGCTTGTACTTACTTTGATGCTTGGAAAGCAAGTAACTAGAATGGAATTGAATTGAATAAACATTAATTTACCATATTTCACTATTTGGCATGACATTGGCATACATTTATGGCATTTATTGGCTCACTTATGTTTTAAACAAAAGCCAGATATATCAATACAGATAAATTCAGCCACTTTAAGTATCTCATAAAACTTCAGTCACACATAAACTAAATACTACTAACTTACTAATAATTTCATACATCTGTGTTCATCTAAGGCATAAATTGTTAACTTGGCAACATTTTATTCGATTTAACTAACAATATACCAACAGTTTCCCAAAAAAGGTTTCGTTTCGGGAACCATCGTCTATTTTCGGACATACGAACGCGTGATGACAACCATAGCAATACTCGTTCATTTAAAACGTAATTAAAATAAATAAATAAATAATAAATAAATAATTTTGTGTTAAGTATACGTACAATGTCTATAACATTATAGATTAACAACTCTATGCAATTTCAAAACCCTACGATTGGATAGTGACGGTCTGAGACTGGAGTAGGTAACCAGACTACGAGAAAAAAAAAATGTGCAATGGAAGGTACACTAGACACTACTACGAAATGCGGCAGTACAAAACTCTGTCTCGCACGTTCGTGTCAATTTTGAAACACGAAGATCACCGAAGCCAATTAATTTTTCGGTTTACGTTTAACCTACCTATGTACCTACTATCACTTTCTGCGCATTACTTCGTTTTCGCTTAGCATTCTTTCTGATTTTATTTTAATTTTTGCTCGGTTTTCAAGGCTCGCAGCGTGATGTTCATAGCCAGACAAATAAACAAAATCTTCAGCTTTATTATATACTAGCTTTTGCCAGTAGCTTCGCCCGCGTAGAGGTCGGCAAATATCCCACGGGAACGTAATACCGGGATAAAAGTGCCCTATGTGTTAATCCAGGTTATAAACTAACTGTGTTCCAAATTTCATCCAATTTCGTTCAGTAGTTTTTGCGTGAAAACGTAACAAACATCCATACTCACAAACTTTCGCATTTACAAGATTAAGTAAGAGTAGGATATTAGTTATACGTATGGATGTACATTTTTATTAATGTTTAAATGTCCACATTTTTGTTCGTCTACATTGCGTAGATATAGAGATAGAGTTGTGATTCTTTCTTGAACGCAAAGCATCGCAGAAAAGGAAATGAACTGATTTCCCGGAGACCCTTCACGACGGCAGTCGAAGGGATTATTGGTTCTCGTGATTTTGTAACCAATAAATACATTGTAAATATTTATATTACTGAATATTTAGACCTGGTTTATCAGTAGTATATGTCAGTATATAGGTCATACTATTTACACACGATGTTTTGCAATAAGTGTCCGTATAGTTACGTTACGTAACGTTTCATATTGGTCTCATCATCAGCCTATATTGTTCCCACTGCTGGGACACAGGCCTCCTCTCGGTGAGAGGGAGTGGGCCGTAATCCACCACGCGGGCCCAGTGCGGGTTGGTAGATGTCACATGTCTTCGAAGTTCTGGTTCTAGGACATACCGGTTTCCTCACGATGTTTTCCTTCACCGTTTTGAGTGCAGTGGTGATAAAATTATTTATACAAAGTAAAGCGCCTGCCTGGGTTTCGAACCCACGACCTACTAGTCGTAAGACGAGGCCGATACCACTGGGCCACCACTGCTCTTGGTCTAATGACAATCTATTGCAAAAATATATATCTATAAACTCCAATATTTTTAACTATTGGTGTTGAGCCTACCGTTTAGAATCCAACAGAGTGTATTCCAGCGCGTCGACAAAACACTCTGTTGGATTATCAACTCTCCGCACCTAGCAGAGTGTTGAAAATCAAGTGTGCGATCAAATTCCGGTTCTTGTTGACGTCCCGTTGATGTGGCAGTGGACCAAAGGCCCAAAAGAATAAACACAAGATCTCGATCATAATGTCTAACATAAAAATCACGCCTTGTTACCGCAAAGGGTTGCGCAGAGCCGGAGTTTTTCATACAAAATAATTCGAAGTCACGATTATTTATGTTAAACACCCATACATGAAATATGATAACGTCGCATTTTCTTAGCTTCAAATTTGAAGTACTGGTTTGAATGAAAAGGTTTACTCGATGAAATTTACACCTGTATTTAAGGAATAAAAAAACAATTACCTAAAAAAACACATGCTAGTTGATTTTTTTTTATATGGTCTCATTAGTACTGAAAGAAAATAAAGAATACCATTTATTTGACACAGTTCGTAAAACACAAAATAAAGTAACACGAAATTAAGTTAAAAAAAGAAAACAACAAGTGTGTGCCTTTGAAATGAACCTTTTTGGTGCAGCCGTGAGGCTGCACCAAAAAGGTTCATTTCAGCATTAATGCCAGACAGATGCTGTCTGACGCTGGTTTTCTGATGAACCTATGTTGTTTGCACGCTACAGGAGTTGATGTACGCTACTGAAAATGCTAAGCTCATAGTCATATTCTAGGCTAACTCTATTTAAATTGCTATCGACACGCTTAGAAGAAGAATACTCTAGAGTTATGGAATATATAAACACGTTGTACATGTATTATACCGCCTTAGCGTCGCGTCCCCCGTCGCGCGTCTAATCGTCAAATGGCCCGCCTACCGCCACCCGTCGACTTGGCAACTAATTGTCGCCTACTCCCTTCAATTGTTTGCAATAATTACCTACCATGTCGGCCATGTCGCGCCACTGTTGCCGGGAGAGTATCGCCGATAATTAATGTAATTGAACTAAAATGGGATCATCTTCCGCGTTGTCATGTGATATATCTTAGGTAATTATGATGTGTGTACCGATATATTGTTGAGTAATTTGAGACATGGTACTGCGTTTATTAACGTTCAGATCAGCAATTTCGTATGACGTAACATCTTTCTGAAATAAACACAAAGAAATTGGTTCAAGTAAATGTGACAAAAAGGTTTTGATTACAGCAGCTCATTATTTCCATGTCGAAGAATATTGCAAATGTGACAAAAACGTGTGGATTAGAACAGTATATTATTTTCATGTCGAAGAATATTATGAGGAATAATTTTAATTAAAAAAAAAACTTTTAACAAAAAAAAAAAACAACCGACTTCCTTAAAAAAACACTACAAAGTCAAAAAAACACTACAAAGTTGTAGAGTTTCTTTAAGGAAGTCGGTTGTTTTTTTTTTATGTTAAAAGTTTTTATTTTTAACTTTTTAGTTATGGTAGATACCCCGCACTAATCTAATCGCGTTATTCGTTCATTTGTCGCGCAAATAATGCAAATTTAAGACTTATATGGTTTTCACATGGACCCCATTGTCCGAATGAAACCAAATTAAAAATGGGACCATTCGGAAAGCACCAGCTTTCAAATAAAAAATGAATCATCAAAATCGGTTCACCCAGTCAAAATTTATGAGGTAAAAAACATTAAAAAAAATTACAGACGAATTGATAACCTGCTCCTTTTTTTGAAGTCGGTTAAAAATGTATCCACGCCCACACAAATACAGGGTAAACATGAATCGGCACATGATTCTAGGCGAGAGGGTCTATAATCATGTGCTGAATTATAGACAGTAGACATTTATTGTTGGTTATCAGATTAGCGATACTTATGCGCTTAAACACTATTACAACATCTTTTATTTTGCTTACCGACGAAAACTTTCAACTCATGGAAGTTTCTGGTCGACGATGTTCGTGCCAGCCTGTATACATTTTTTCCCTATTACAGCTATATATTAATACATGAACTTTGGATCCCTTTTTACGAAAATTGGGCGGACGGAGGAGTATGAAATTTCGCACACTTATAGTTTATGCAGAGAAGAAGTGACGAATGCTAATATTTATTTTAATTATGCGTAAAAATACATTATTTTCAATAAATAACACGTTACACATGGGCGTACCCAGGTTCTGGGCCAGGGGGGGGCAAATCAGATTTTTTAATACGCAAATAAATAAACGTAAATTAAAAAAGGTTTTTTTAAATTCTTTTTTCAATATACAATATTTATTTTAAAAGTAACTTTCTAGGGTCTTCAGTAAAACGGTTTATAACGTCTTTTGTGAAAGAATCACCCATAGCGTTAACAAATTTGCTATGTAAACTGAGCATACAAAGCCCATTTAATGTACTTCGGTCATGGTCGATCTTAGCTATGTTTTTACGAGTCTGAGTGTGCTGAATAACCGTTCAATTACAGCGGTGAAATCCGTGGAATAATGCACTGCTAGGAAAATTTCTAAGGCTTTTTTTTTTCAGTATGGGTAATCATCAAATGACTTCTCCCGCTCTGGGTGGAGCGGGAGGGCGTGTCAGACTTTTACTGACTAAAACCCACCCGTGTTCCATCAGTTGCCCATGTGCCAGGGTCACGGTATCTCTTTCGAACAATCACGCGACCCCGGCAGGCATCGGTCCTAGTAGACCCCTACCCTGCTGCTGACATCTCTTTGAGGTGCGCGTGGAACACTACGCGCCGTCGACCCGAGCTTGGTCCTTACCGGGCGGCGAGCTACCCATTGCTCGCCACCCGCAAGCTCGCGCCTACGGTGGCCGGGAGTCCGCTATCGACTCCCGACGCCCGGGGCGTCTCCTCCTGCGGCGGCTAGGGACGTGAGGGCGCAGAGACTGCCACTCCCTCACGCGCCCCGCCTCCTCCTTCGCGAGCATTACTGCTTCGCAGAAGGAGGTGACGGCTTCCCATTCCCTCTCGCTCCGTACCATGGCTCGCACCAGGGCCGGACGCGAGAGGTCGCCGCCGCCGATCGCCTCCACGAGGACACGGCGGTGCTCCGCCCAGACAGGGCACACCTCCACCGTATGCTCCACCGTGTCCTCCAGACGATCCTCGCAATGGAAATACCTGGACGTATCCTCCCGCTTTATCCTGAACAGGAACCCACCGAAGCACCCATGCCCGCGTCAGGCGGAAGGTGAGGACGCCGTGACGCCTCTCTATCCACTCCTTAAAAAGAGAACTTACCGCCGCAATAGTGGCGTGCCCTACACTGGGTTGCGACAATCGTACCCGCGGGAGTTCTGTCCGCCGTGCCGTGATTTCTCGCAGCAGCGGAGTTTCGCTCCGGCGTTTTGCCTCCTCGCACAACTCCCACATTTGACTTACCGCCGCAATTGTGGCGTGCCCAGCACTGGGTTGCGACAATCGTACCCGCCATGTCGCCATGAGATCACACCGGAGCTCTGTCCGCCGTGCTGCGATTTGTCGCGGCAACGGAGTTTCGCCCCGGCGTTTCGCCTCCTCGCGCCAGTCCCACATGTGGGCGAGGACCTTTGCCTCCAGATTCCATGGCGGAAATTTCTAAGGCTGGCTTCACCTTCGGGTAAAATGATTCTGCTACTCCGTTATTAACTCTGTAATTTCAATATTTTCAAAGTCCTGCTCCTGCTTATTCATCCAAAAAGTGCGCCATAGTTCGGCTTCAGATGTGATCCCTTCTAATTCATACAATATATAAACTTCCTCCCTAATGTTTTGCAATTTTGGAAATGTAATTTTAATTATCTGAGCAGGGTGCAACAATGAAAGAGTAAATACTGGTGAATGGTTTTTGCTCTCGCCTCTAATGAAGAAAGTAACGAATCCAAATAGGGCACGCATATCGAACGACGAAAATAATCGCTAAGGGGCTGGCCGCAGTAGGCTGCTGGTTGATTTGCCCTCTGTTGTTGGCGGCTTGCTGTCTTAGGTAAACCCAGCTCAAGGTTCAAATCTGTAGCAATTATTTAAGCTGATTGGATGAAATCTTCACTCCCTTCTTCCGCAGAAGGCCTCTTTTTTGTGGGTGGGAAATCATCAGATGATGTCTCCTGCTCTGGGTGGATCGGGAGGGCGTGTCAGACTTTTACTGACTAAGACCCACTCGTGTTCCTTCAGTTGCCTATATGCCAGGGTCACGGTAATTCTTTCGAACAAATCTCGCAACCTCGGCAGGCATTGGTCTTAGCTGACCCCTTCAATTATGCTGACATCTCTTTGAGGCGCGCGTGAACACAACACGCTGTCGTCACGGACGGAGCTTCCCATTGCTCGCCACTCGCAAGCCCGCGCCTACGGTGGCCGGGAATTTGCGTTGACTCTCGACGCCCGGGGCGTCTCCTCCTGCGGCGGCTAGGGGCGTGAGGGTGCAGAGTCCCTCACGCGCTCCGCATCGCTGCGAAGCTGTCACCTCCAAGGAGGTGACGGCTTCCCATGCCCTCTCACTCCGTCCATGGCGTACACCAGGACCGGACGCTAGAGGTCGCCGCCGCCGATCGCCTCCACGAGGACACGGCGGTGCTCGGCCCCGGCAGGGCACATCTCCATCGTATGCTCCACCGTGTCCTCCATACGATTCACGCAATGGAAACACCCAGGCATTTCCTCCCTCCTTATCCCGAACAGGAACCTCCTGAAGCAGCCATGTCTGGTGAGGACCTGCGTAAGGTGGAAGGTGCGGACGCCGTGCCGCTCTCTATCCACTCCTTAAAAAGAGGACTTACCGCCGCAATAGTGGCGTGCCCTACACTGGGTTGCGACAATCGTACCCGCGGGAGTTCTGTCCGCCGTGCCGTGATTTCTCGCAGCAGCGGAGTTTCGCTCCGGCGTTTTGCCTCCTCGCACAACTCCCACATTTGCGTGAGGACTTTTGCCTCCAGATCCCAAGACGGCAATCCGGCAAGGAGGCTCGCGGGCTCACAGGAGACCGTGTGGTATCCCCGGACTAGCCGGATGGCCATGACCCTCTGGGACGCACTCAACCGGCGCGCTGGGCGCATCTTCAGAGCGGGCGCCCTTACGCAAAAAACTGTCTTCGAAAACTACGCTGACATACGTCACAAAATTCGAAACACCCTAAAAATATACAAATAAATAATAGTTTTAATAAAAACGTCTTAAACTATTATTTTTATTGGATAGGTTTTCAGGGGACCACCATATATTTTTTATTGACTTTGCTTTGATAGTTTTATGCGTTAGCTTCGTCAATATGTATTTAATTCACTTTGTTCAGCGTGATGATATTCTAATACCTGTCACTGCTATTGACTTGGCCAGTAATGGTGTACGAATTAGTGCAGGGTAGATTAAAACGTTTTTGCAAAAAAAAAAACAATGTAAGTACTTCCAAAAAAACACAACCAAGCGAAAAATAACTTTAATTTCGGAAGTTAGTGTCAAAAAACTAAAATAAAGATCGAAGGACCCCGACTTCCGAAATTAAAGTTATTTTTGCTTGCAGCGCTGCTAACGAGCAGGTAGAACGGGCGCGGCTCACGATTTTTAAAAGTTTTATATTGTATTACAAATTTAATATTAATTTTTATCGACAAAAGTAGATAGTTAGTAGGGACATTCACAAACTCCAGGGGGGGGCAGCTGCCCCCCTCTGCCCCCCCCCCCCCCTGGGTACGCCCATGACGTTACACACACTACTATTCACTACCGTGTATTCAATACACACATGCATAGATATCTGTCTTTAATATTTTGTGTCTATAGTCTTACTGAATGTCAAGTAGGTATAAATTAATTTTATAGATATATAACCTATTTCATTTTTAAAATCTATGATCATATCTAGAATATTTGTCTTTAATATTATTTGTATTAGTGACGATAGGAATTTAGTTCAGATTTATAAGAAATATTTTTTGTGGTTTTATGGGGAGTGTCAAGTATGGCATTAGTAAGTTTCCCGTACAAAACTTAGTGTCGTGTGCAAACTGTAGAGGTTGTATGCCTCACGATTGTACAGGCTGGTCATAGATTGTACAGGCTGGTTATAATTATGACATTTTGAACTGTCATAATTAATTAAAAATAATAGGGAAAATTCTATAAAAACAGATCATTGTGATAATTCATTCCATATCCAGCAGTTAAGAAGTATTAAGAAAATAAAGAAGAGACTCCTAAAGAAGTATTCTTTACTCATTACACCTACGTCCTGGTCCTGCCCATCACCATCCCGCCAGCGAACCCTCTCCATAGTAGTGCAGCGTCAACAATTTGTCTATAGTGTTACTGAATGTCAAATATCCATATTTTTTATATATTTATTATTACATTTTTTTTTTTCATTTCATAATGTATTTCTATTCAAATGAAGTACGGTCGAATTTCGACCAATGGGCGATCACTAGTTAGACTTAGACATAAATGGGGAAATGTATACCTACTATGGGTACATCATCATTTCAGCCGAAAGAAGTCCACTGCTGGACATAGGTCTCCCCCAAACTACTACGGGTAACTGATTATGGGTACACCTCTGCCTAACTCTTTGGGGAAACAAGGCGTGATGTTATGTATGTGAGTGTAATTTTGAAAAAAAAAAATCGTTTCACTGTTTTCGCTTTTTTAGACTTTTGCTGTTGACCCTTACATAACCAAATATATCTCAACAAGGTTTACGATCAAATCGGTACTAATAGAAAACACTACTAAAAGCTGAACAACCAGAATCTCCGCTACGACAATCTTAAATTATGCCCGAAATTGCGACAATATCTTTTCCGACCGAACTATTTGAGCCACAAGACTGCCTTTCTCATTTATCCTTCCCAAGCCAAAGGATATCTCGAATATCAATAAATTATTGCGAAGAAATATCTAAGGATATTAAGGGTACAATTTATTCAGTCCTATAAGGTTGTGTCTTCTGGAAAAGCGGATAAGGGAACAGCGGCGACCGCGGTCAAAAGTCAAGCTGGTGAAGTGAAAAATTACAATTAGGAGGTTTCAGTTTTTCGACATCCAAAGCTTAGCCTTTAGGCCATTGTTTCACTATTAGAACACTATTACTCCTCCCTGACACCACAAGCAATCAACAATATTGTCGAGCTGTTATTATCGAGGCTTTTGGTTCAACTAGCTAAAAGCCTCATATTCAAGACTGTGAATACTTCGATTGGATTTTAGAGCGACAGTAAATCGAGAGCACGGCAGCATCAACTATTTTGAAGTTGTCAAAAGGATTAGTAGTCAATACATATCAATTTCCCCGCAATGGCCTGCTTTACGTTTTCTTACTAACAATTTCACTCAAGTTCTGTTTTATTTAATTTATTTTGTATCTTATCTGGCACCATTAAAAGACGCAAAAAATTCAAGGTGCCCTGCCTAGTACTTAGTAACTCTCGCTTGCCGCTCCGCGCTTGCTCGAGTCGTTACCCTGGCTGCGTGTTTTTCGCTCACTCACATGGAAACCTATTTTCACCAATTTGCTTCGAATGCTCAGTGAAGAGTTTTGTGTCCATTTTGGGTCCAGTCCACAGGGCCTGGTTTGTATGTAGTTTATACACACGAGTAACTTTGATTAAATTATTTCGATCCATGAACTGCGGCGTGATGTTGCTGTGTTGTTATTTTTGCGTGAGGTTTTTGACTTGATTGTAAAAGGGACGATACGGAGGCTTTTATTAAGCAGTGAAATATACAACAAAAAAAAACAAATTCAAAGCATTTGTTTCGATTAAACTATTTACAGGCACTTTAGAACAGTCAATAGTCGGCAAATTAGACAGAAAGTTGAAGCTAATTGTCCATTCCATTCTCTATGGAAACTCCAAAGATACTCCTTTAAATCAAAATATTACAAAAGTCTTGTTATTTCTACATATATATTTAGAAATAACAAGACTTTTGTAATATTTATTATTATTTATTTATATATAAACAAAACAATTCCAAATACAAAATTAAAAATAAGCCCTAGAAGTTAGGTAATGTCCAGTCACTAACATGATGTGTGGGTCAGCGTAATCCAGTTCAACATTTTGTAGGGATCCGCATGATGCAACAAACGCGCCACCATCAATGAGACATTAAGTGAGCTTGACATAACAAAAAAGCCAACATTACAGTACAGTAACACCCACATTTCGTCAGTTATCTTTTCCTACAAACTTTTTTTAGTTCTATGTAATAGAAGGAGAGCCGATTAACATCAACCGGGCACAAATCTGAACTAAGGGCTGCTACTGCTAAATTAAAACAAAAGAAGAAAAACGCAATAATAATTTACTCAACCTGGGAATCGGACCCTTCCCGCATTCGTGCTTGCTCATCCATTATTCCAACGGCGAGTCAAATGAAATTCTTGACAATAACATTGATTTAATATTTGGTAGAGTATTATTCAATCATGCCAACTGACTTAATAATGTGATCCTTACCAAGACCAAAATGGTACACCATCGGGTCTCCAAAAGTAGCATAGTGAATTACAACACTTTGGTCACGTTTCGCACACCATAAGGCAATTAAAATGTACTAACTCTATTTCAGACTATCTTTAAATAACCCATGCAAACGTGGTTATTTGTACATTCAGTGTATTGTCCCAGATGAATGAAAAACAATCTTAACCACGTGCGTATGTTGTATGAGGAAAAACGTTTTGTTATTTATATGAAACATGTCTATTGTCGAAGGGTTATTAGTGACGAAGCCAAAGTAGTTATTTTCAGAAACTATACGTTATTGTGGCAACTGTCCCACTGCTAATTATATGCGAGACTAGCTCTCAATCATTGTACACACTACTAGAGAAAATATACAGTTAAGATAGATAGTATTTTACATCATAAAAATTTATACAAACGTACAAAGCTCTAAGCTAAAAATGCACTCAACAAGTACCCCAGTCATTACAATAAAGGATATAAACACCATCATTATCATTTTAGCCAAAAGATGATGCAGTGCTGAACACAGGGCTCCACGAGTCGCCACTTCAGAACTTGTCGGCCCTATCAGCCATCTCTTCTGCGAGTAATGTGCCCACTGCCGCTTAAGTTTGGCAATACTTCAGACTATGTCGGTTACCTTAATGCCCTCTCCGAATGCTAAAAGTTATCTAAAAGGCAATTTTATCCCTTTGGGTGACTTTTAGCCTTCTAATAAGGCCCATTGTGAGAGTCAGCTTAATTAGCAGCAGCAGCAGCATTTAGTAGCAGTTTTAACTCTTCGCCTTTTTACAGTATGTAATGTATTAAATGAATATGAGTATGACCTTCTCGCTTCCGACGGTCTCATGTATATTTTATTTTTAAGAGATACAAATATTAATAGTTGATCGCTGACCGTTCACACCACCGCTCGCATCCTTGTTTGTAGCAACGACAAGAGCAGTCAAAGAGACTACTCGCTTTATGCCGCTCGTTTGACGGTTAGGACACTCCCGCGTGATAGAGTGAGTTACAATAGCCACAATATAGTTTTCGTCAAAGTTAATTTTATTTAAATTCAATTAGTCATTGTTAATGTTACTGACATTAACAATGACCATAGAATTTAACTATACGCTGTTGCACCGAGTGATAGCTCTTTACCGTCGCACACTCGCTGCTCGTTGCACGCCAAAGCCAAAATTTCTCTAGCTGCTAGCTCCACTCGCTTCTAATTCGCCAGGCGCCTAAAGGCTCCTACACACAGTGCCGGCGGCAGGGCCGCCGGGCAAGCGGCCGGCCAAGCCGCCGTGCACCCGGCGGCATTCAAAGCTGGGCGGCTTTTATTGCCCGGTGGCATAGCCGCTCGGCGTAAACCCGGCGGCATTGCCGCCGGCACTGTGTGTAGTAGCCTTAAGAGTCAACCGCGATCTAGAATATGTGACGAAGTTATTTAATTTTATGCGTAACATAATTGCTTGGTCATAAATAATTTAATTTAATGCTTAACATAACTGCTTGGCCATCAGTAATTTAATTTTATGCTTAACATAACTGCGTGGCCATCAGTAATTTAATTTTATGCTTAACATAACTGCTTGGCCATCAGTAATTTAATTTTATGATTAACATAATTGCTTGGCCATCATTCGTAGATCCTTGACAATCGTTACGGGTCAGAAGTCCAAAAGTATAAAAACCAGCCTTACCATTAGGTATCATGTTACCCAGTTACAAGGTTGTGGATGTCAGAAAAGCAGTCGCTCCATTAAAATACTGGTATTCAGCCGGATCCAGTTAGACTGGAAGCCGACCACAGTATTGTTGGGAGAAGACTAGGCGGATCAAAAATCTAATGGAATTTATAGAATTCGTGTCGCTGATTGCAGTTGGCGTGAACGACAACATTATGTTTCTATTTCGAAAATAAACCACCAGAATATCTCTTACTTCTAAAAATATTCCGTACTCGTATAATTATAGTCAGATTTAAGTCAGAAAATTACGTTGTAGTCGTCTAGACAAGGAGAGATGGCGTGTAAGTTACAAGTAATTAGAGGCTGTGGGATCATTATAAGCGATGCTTGCGCCCCTTGTTGCCTGAGGACTATAAGCTTTGCGGCCGTGAAAGAAAATGGCGGGGTTTTGTACGGAGACACTTGAAAGTATAACTTCTTTGATGCTTCTTTTAAAGCTTCATGCTATGAAGACTCGTCTTTTTATTCCTAACGAGGTAAAATCTTTTGCTTGTAAAACATTATCATCATCATCATTTCAGCCGTAAGACGTCCACTGCTGGACTTAGGCCTCCCCCAAATTGGGGGGCTTTGCCATAATCGCCACGCTTGACAGGCGGGTTGGCGATCGCAGTATGGTGGTAAAATGCATAGAGAACGCTGCTGCCCATTCTCTAGTAAGTCCCTTAGTCGCCTTTTACGACACCCACGGGAAGAAATGGGGTGGTGTTATTCTTTACGTCCGGCACCACACGGTACTAAAGTAAAATATTATAGATCAAAGGAAAAAAATATTCCTTTGCGGAAACTTTTTCGATTTCAACTGACTTCGATTTGAACTTAGGTGAGCCTAATATTTATATTTGCGTAGAATAGAATTAGATTTGCATTTTAATTTAATTTAATTTCATCATCATTATCTGCGTAGCCTTTTCCCAACTATGTTGGTGTCAGACTTTCGGGCTTTTGGTTGTCAGACTTTCGGACTTCTGACGACTATCGGGGATCCACGAATGACAGCCGAATTAAATTAACTTAATTTGCTAAATATTTTATGTTACACTATTTATTGGTGTCAGAGATTTTTTTTTAATCCAATTTGAAAAGAATATAATTAACATCTAAAATCCTGGGAGAAACTCGAAACGGTATTTATAGCTCCTCTCAGAAATAAAATTTTCCTTCAGAGGAAATCAGGTCAGACTCTAGAGCTGATTTTATAACAACTATAATAAATGCCTCTCTTGGGATAGTGGTCGAGCATAGTGCGCCAGTAATCATTATAATTATGTCGTTAAAAGGGTTTGCGTCATAAATAACACCAAACGAGTATGATTTATTTTAATAACATAACGTTTTATTATATTTTCAAAATATTAGTTTTCCATAAATACTGAGATGAGAGGGGGTGACGACTAATAGAGAGGTGTGGAAGAAAAAGACATGTAGCACTGACCCCAAATTGATTGATTTACTTATTTTGTTACAGCCATCCAGCCATTAGCATTACTCATTCTGACTTAAACCCCAGTGGAAAATTGTACTATATGTTGACAACTCTGGTCCCCAAGATACAGGCGCCGGCGCCGCCTAGTTTGGGGTCCGCCGTAAAGATGAATGTAGTCGTTAATAGTTACAGACCACCATTAAGATAAGTTAATAATTAGGTATTAATTGTAACATTACACCAATAAATAAATAAATATTCATATTTAACACTTTTCTTGTTACTTGCTACTTAGATATGTAGGTAGCTACCAACTATGGCCCGCAGCTTCGCCCAAGTTTTGGTCACGTACTACCAAAATAAAAAGTATCTTGTGTCCTATCCAGGTCATGGTCTATCTGTGTGCCAAATTTGATTGAAATCCGTTCTGCTGTTGAGTTGTTAAAATGTAATAAACAGGGTTACTTTGTAATATAAGTATCAATGTATAAAAATATAGCAAAAAAGTGACTTCAAAAAACAACACCAAGTGCAAAGTATTTTTAAGTTCTGTCGGCGAAAAACTGAAACTACACAACCAAAGACATAGGCTTTCGAAATTAAAGTTAATTTTCACTTTTTAGCTGTCACACAAATTGGTATACTTTCACTTGCTAAATAAATAACAATGACAAATAATCATTACTAGACCATGGTCGACAATCGACCATGGTCACAATAATCCACAGACGAACGGATAATTTCCTTAACCAAATTTAATACGGTTATTTGTGAAAATAACTAATTAAACTACTAATAAATCTATATGCATATCCATTAAAACTAAATAAAAAATAATATGGTTAACAAAAAAATAACAAAACGAAATTTCATACTCTTACGTCCGCCCAATTTTTGTAAAAAGGGATCCAAAGTTTTCGCTTCACATATTAATATAGATATATATAATATAGATATTACGTGAAGCGAAAACTTTGGCTCCCTTTTTACGAAAATTACACACTTATAGTTTATACAGAGAAGAAGTGACAAATGCTAATATTTTTTTTTTAATTATGCGTAAAAATACATTATTTTCAATAAATAACACGTTACACACACTACTATTCATTACCGTGTATTTAATACACACATGCATAGATATTCTTTTGTTTATGGTCCAAATCTGTGGTCCAATCGAGAACTCTGTCTTTAATATTTTGTGTCTATAGTCTTACTGAATGTCAAGTATAACCATAGGTAATAAATTAATTTTATAGATATATAATCTATTTCATTTTTAAAATCTATGATCATATCGAGAATATTTGTCTTTAATATTATTTATCTATAGTGTTACTGTGTTATGTGTGTTTATGTTATATATACATATATTTTCATTTAATAATGTATTTGTATTCAAATTAAGTACGGTCGAATTTCAACCAATGGGCGATTACTAGTATAGATAATATTATCAACATACACTAAGTGGAAAAATACATATTATTGAAATTAGTTCAAAAACCAATTAGCAGAGCTTGACCAAATATATATACGTCCACTCGGTAAGTAAATCAATTGAATAAAAACTAGATTTTTTCGAATCACCTTAACAAATATCAATTCTCATGGTAACAAATATAGAAAACTAGCTTTTTCCAGCGGCTTCACCCGCGTGGAGTTCGGAAAACATCCCAGCGAACGTACTACCGGGATAAAAAGTAGCCTATGTGTTAATCCAGGTTACAAAATAACTGTGTTCCAAATTTCATCCAAGTCAGTTCAGTAGTTTTTGCGTGAAAGAGTAACAAACATCCACACATCCATAATTTATAATACTAGTGATCGCCCATTGGTCGAAATTCGACCGTACTTCATTTGAATAGAAATACATTATTAAATGAAAAAAAATAATAATAATAATGAATATAAAAAAATAATATGGTTATATTTGATATTCAGTAACACTATAAAAATCGAGACCTTCCTCAAGGCAGAGTTTTGGCCGAAGGGTGTCGTGTCCTGCCGGGGTCGCGTGATTGTTCGAAAGAGATACCGTGACCCTGGCACATGGGCAACTGATGGAACACGGGTGGGTTTTAGTCAGTAAAAGTCTGACACGCCCTCCCGCTCCACCCAGAGCGGGAGAAGTCATTTGATGATTTCCCATCCTGGAAAAAAAAAAAAAAAAAAAAAAAAAGGGTGTCGTGTATCGGCGATTCCGCGGAAGGCTACGCGACACCACGCAGCGCAACACGACGCCGCACTATGGAAAATATAGGTCGGTATCGGATCAAAAATCTGTAACTTCATGAATTTTTGTTGTATCGTGATGAAATTTGGCACAAATATGCAGCAAGGTTCGGAGATTCGAACGATGTGTAGTTTATAGGGTTTTCTTGTATATCTATGTATGTTTTTTTGCATAGAATGAAAAAAATGGGAAAAAATCACGAAAAAAATAGTTAAAAATTTATTTCAAGTGGAATACAAGTTTATAATGACTAAAAAGATTAAACCATGGTTAATTACAACAAGCAAAGTTAACAAAATATATATATATGAAAAAAAAATACTAAATTAAAATCATATTACTAATAGGTACATCCTATACTCTGGCTTCAGGAAATGATGTAGCTAGGTACAAATATAAGTAATAACTAAATATAAATATTATTTTTAACTTATACCACTTCAGGATCAGGGTCAGTAAATGTGGGTTCACTTTCAGGTGCCACGTTTAAAAGACTTAGTGCCTCTTCTTCAAGTTCTTTCACATTTCTTACGTACGGTTTTCTCAAACTTGTTATATATGGATCTGACGTGTATAAAAGCGTTTTAAAGACATCTTCATTTGTAGCAGATCGGGAACATTTTCTGGCATGATGAAGTTGTATGTTTCTGTAGTCTTTGTTGCGAGACTCTTGTGCGTCTTCCGATAGCTGTCCAATAGGAAGCACCGCAAAATGTTTGATAACGTTTTGCCCGTGTATGAGTATTTTATGAACGGAGGATGGCATATAATACCAATCGTAATTACTTACATAGATTCTTGCAGTTTCTATTGCATATTCCCCAAATTTTTCAGGGTCGATCATCATTCCAGAAGAAAGAACTTGCAAGATAATGTATAGGCGTTTAATCAATGCCTCATCTACACCTGTTATTTCCGATGAGCAAGTGCTATTATAGAAGAATCTTCGTGCGGTATTGCCATCGTTCGTATTCCCGCTAACTTGCCGAGGTTTGTCGACGATTAATCCCAACTCCTCCCTGAAACGTTTTTGAACAACTTCTTTCTTTTCTTTTTTTAATCTCTTATTTTCCTCAGTTGAAGCAGACCAAGTCTTAAACGAAAGATTATAGGAAATAGGCAATATCATTTCCATGCAGCGAATCCAGGCGTGTAAGGTGGACAATCCGTATTGGTAGGCGTTTTCGTTTTCGGGTCTGGCAGTTACTTTCGATAGGTCATTCATTAGCCGTGGAGTAGCCCCACATATCGTGCATGTGGAACCAGATGGAGTATCTGTAAGGACCTGAGCCACCTTTCCATCGATCATCGTTAGAAATAGTTCATGCTTCACATTTACTACAACACCATCTTTGTTTATAAGTGATGCTTGTGCAGCCCTAATTTGTTTTTTAATATCATCAACAACTGCCTTGGTTTTTTCTGGAGTTTCCTTACAAAACTCAATAGAAATGGGTCTGCAAAAACGGACAGATGAAGGTACCGGATTTTGCCAAACAACGGATCCCGATTGCACATCAACTAATCTGATGGGGACTAATGAAGTGATGAACAAATTGGCATCTGAAATTGTTTCTGACTCTTCTGCAAGTATTTGCTTGTATTGGCTTTGACCAGATGAACCATCACATCCCCATTTAGAATAAAGGATCAATGTTCTATGTTGTTTTTGGAAAACAGAATCGATTTTTAAAATTCTAGCAGCAGTATGATCCAATAAATCTTGTATATTAATCACTTTAGCATAAGTATTCGTGAATTCGATTGTAGAAGATGGTGGATAACAGGATCTTTTTATTTCTTGTATTTTGTAGTAAGGCGGGAATATACAACACTTTCGTTCGTTGGTTAAGTTTTTCAGGTACATATATTGTGCTTTTGTTAGATCTAAATCTATAAAAGCACTCAATGCTTCCGTATCGGAAAGAATCTTCATCTGGTCTGAGTCGTTCCACTTACTTGAGATATCTAATTTCTTTTGAGTGTCAGCGGTTCTTAATTCTTCGACAAGATGAGCTTCTGTGTACTCACGTAAAGCCCGTAGTCCCTGCAGATAGGCGTTTTTTATATGCTCGAAGCCATAGTCTTGGAGTAGAAGAGTGTTTTTCCTCTTCTTGGTAGATTCTGAGGAGTCTCCATAAGCCACGCATGCTCGTCCTCGTTGGCCAGATGTTGATGGCGTAGAATATTGTTCAGAATCCGGTAAATTTAACGAATACCTTGAGTCCAACCAAGTACAATACTTCTGTAAAAATGTTTCTTTTTTCCGAGATGCCAGGGCCCAGCGTTTGTTGAAAATAGGAAGAATGTGCCTTTGTATGTCACTAATTATAAAACACAAGTTGTTTTCAGAAACATTCAGCTTTTCCACTAAAACTTTGGATAATGATTCCATGGTCTTGCCGCCCTCTATATAGGGGATTATGAAGTCTCGTTTGGTACAGCTGAAGGAAGACATTTTAACACTTCACAATCTGCAGAAATAATAGGCGTAGATGAGATTTGCTTCACTTGAAGTTACACTGATGTAGATGGTTCGAATAGTTTTTGCTTCCCTTTAAATACTCATTTTACAATATCGAATTGGTACCTACATCATTATTATCTTGTAATTTCCCACGCAAACCGAGTGCAAATTTGATAAGGTCCCTTTGTTATCACGAAATAATGAAGAAAATATCCAAAAAGTTCTATATTGTTCATGTGAATGGTGTCAGTGGTAAACCGCAAAAGATACTAATTTTCGGGTTCTGACTTTTATCAGTTTTTTTCTCATATCTTCTAAAACCGCAAATATCCGCAGCTGATTTTTTTTGCATTCTATTTATGAATAGTTAGACTACTAGTCGACGCAAAAAGTAGCGCTTGGGCAAACGTGGGTAATACTGAAAACCTTCGACGAAAAAACATACAAGTGAAAAAAAAGGTATGTCACTTTTTAAGTAATTACTGAAATATTTTTCTTTACTTTTAAAATCATTAAGCTGTATCGCAAAAAGCATAAAATAACCTTTCTAAAAATGTATAATACTGCATATCTGTACCAAGTATTTTTTTCACAATATGGTATTGAAACATGTATACGCAAAGACTTGAGTTTGCTACTTCTGTTTTCTATGTATTTCTATCTAAGAAAAAAAAAATAATTTCGCGTATTAAGAAAAAAAATCGTAATGAATATTATAATTTGACTATTAGAAAACCTAAAAGAATAGCCATATTAGCCAAATTATGATATTCGTAAAAAGCATTTTTGATATGCGCTTGTTCTACCATTTTCCATAGTGCGCCGTCACTTCGTGTACAATAGTTTTACATTGTTTTTATTTGTATGTATGTTAGTCTGTAAGGTATTTATGTTATGGGTCTTTGTAGCCCGAAATAAATAAATTGATTGATTGATTGATTGATAGACAAATTGTTGACGCTGTACTACTATGGAAAGGGTTCACTGGCGGGATGGTGATGGCCAGGACCAGGACGTAGGTGTAATGAGTAAAGAATACTTCTTCAAGACTCTTTTCTTTATTTTCTTAATACTTCTTAACTGCTGGATATGGAATGAATGATCACAGAAAGCTCTGTTTTTATAGATTTTTCCCTATTATTTTTAATTAATTATGACAGTTCAAAATGTCATAATTATAACCAGCCTGTACAATCTATGGCCAGCTTGTACAATCGTGAGGCATACAACCTCTACAGTTTGCACACGACACTAAGTTTTGTACGGGAAACTTACTAATGCCATACTTGACACTCCCCATAAAACCACAAAAAATATTTCTTATAAATCTATCGTCTAAATTCATATCGTCACTAATACAAATAATATTAAAGACAAATATTCTCGATATGATCATAGATTTTAAAAATGAAATAGGTTATATATCCATAAAATTAATTTATTACCTATGGTTATACTTGACATTCAGTAAGACTATAGACACAAAATATTAAAGACAGATATTCTTGATTGATGAGACAGAGATTTGGACCATAAACGAAAGAATATCTATGCCTGTGTGTATTAAATACACGGTAATGAATAGTAGCGTGTGTAAAGTGTTATTTATTGAAAATAATGTATTTTAACGCATAATTTTTTAAAAATATTAGCATTCGTCACTTCTTCTCTGTATAAACTATAAGTGTGCGAAATTTCATACTCCTCCGTCCGCCCAATTTTCGTAAAAAGGGATCGAAAGTTTTCGCTTCATGTATTAATATATAGATTATATAAGTAGGAAGTAGGATACAACCAAATTGAGAACCTCTTTCGTTGAAGTCGTTTAAATCAAACTAACTACAATTTAACATGTTCGCATCATACGCCACCATGTTATCGTTTCTCGAAGCATTATACAACTCAATTAAATTATGACAACAAGACGCAAGCTCTGTATATGACGCAGACAGAATTAAACTATTCTAGCTTGCCCTGTAGGCACTGCGCAAACGTGCGGAGTAAAGGAAAGAAAAAAAAAACATTCTGCACAAACTAAAGCAAAAGAAAACAGATAATTTAAAGTCGAACAATTTTAAATACTCGTTACGAACAATATATTTACTTCATCATTCAGCCGTAAGACTACAGGACATATGTAGGCCTCTCCCAATTTAGGGGTTTTCCATAATCGCCACGCTTGGCAGGAAGGTTGGCGATCGCAATATGGTGGTAAAATGCATAAAGAACGCTGCTGCCCATTCTCTAGTAAGTCTCAAGTATATTTACTTAGTTTTAAGGATTTATTCTAAATGTTAGAGGAACTTGTGGCTTCGGAATAACGCCGCACTAACCGATCGATAGTCGCTCACAATGGGCCTTATTAGAAGGCTGAAAGTCACCCAAAGGGCGATGGAGAGGGCTATGCTTGGAGTTTTCCTACGCGATTGAACCAGAAATGAAGAGATCCGTCGGAGAACTAAGGTAACCGACATAGCCCGAAGAATTGCTAAACTGAAGTGGCAGTGGGCAGGGCACATTGCTCGTAGAACAGATGGCCGATGGGGCCGAAAGGTTCTGGAGTGGCGACCGCGTACCGGAAGACGTAGAGTTGGAAGGCCTCCAACAAGGTGGACCGATGACCTTGTGAAGGCCGCAGGAATCCACTGGATGGGGTAAGCACAAAACCAGTCGAAGTGATGGAGCTTGGGGGAGGCCTATGTCCAGCAGTGGACGTCTTTCGGCTGAAATGATGATGATGATGATGATGAACCCATCGATCAGGTTCAGCTACGCTTGCCGCGGTTGGTTTGTAGGTGGATGGCCATCTATCAGTGGCGAAAGCACCATATAACACGATTCCTACCGGGTTTCCTTTGGGAATTCGCATCGGTAACTCTATCGCTATTAAAAATGGTATGTCAATAGTGCCTACTTTTGCCAAAAAATATAGTTATACTACGGGTATTTAATTCACCATAGCATTCAAAAAACAAAAAAGGTTATTTATAGCTTTGTATTACAACAAAAAGAAATGTTCTAGATTAACCCGGCGCCAAAACATCATAATCGGGAACTAAAAATTCATACAACAGCGATCCCGTAATGATGTCACTTTAGGTCACGTGGCACTGCTTGATATGTACGAGAGCAAGCCGCTGTACAACGGGTTATGACGGAGACAGATATAGAAAAATGCGTCAGCGAGAACGAGATAGAGGAATATTGCACATTTTATTCGGTTTCCAGCTGTTCAGTTTAATTGTATTTAATTAATTACATTCCTATATTAATTTAAGAATGATAGTAAGTATTCTTTATTGATGAGTCAGTAAGTTAAAGCCGAATTCACTTCGGCTTCTCTCTTAGAAAAATTTACACCTCGCCACTGCCATCTATACATACCTCGACCCCTCCGTGCCTCGGAAAGCACGATAAGCCGTTGGTCCCTGCTGTAATTCGTGGACTTTTGACAGTCCTGGTTGTCAGAAGCCCGAAAGTCTGACAACCAGTCTTATCAAAGGGTATCGTATTATGCTGTAACTGGGTTGTGGCTTGTGGAGGTCAATGTAAAATACTGGTTTTTAGCTGCATCTGATAACACTGGTTCCGTGTGTTGCCAGACGTAAAGACTAGCACCATCCCATATCTTCCCGTGGGTTAAAGGCGACTAAGAGACTCACTAGGGAATGGGCAGCAGCATTCTGTATGCATTTTACCACCGTACTACGATCGCCAAGCGTGGCGATTATAGCCCCGGAGTGGACATCTTATTGCTGAAATGATGAAGAAATTATTATTACAATGAAAGCTGACCGCAACATAGTTAGGAGAAGGCTAAGAAGATTGATTGAAGGTTGTATTCTAATCGATGACCGATTCTTACGATGCTTGTCGCGCAAAATTCATACCACAATGCTACAAGATAATTGTAAGTAATATTTTTGACTCAAAATCGTTCCTTTTTACGTTACGTTGTTTTCGCGCGTTCATGCTAGGGCCTGTATAGCAAACTGTATATTAATTTGTTACACTTAACGTTGTACTTGAAACCGGTAGTATCAGGCTAACTAGTTTATGTCCTTCAAGTTAGTATTGTGTCTATTAAGTTGAGACAGTGTTTGTAAACTAATTAAGGTAATTGGTAGTGTTGACTTGGTTTGACAAAACCGTATTTGCTTAATTTAAAGCTGAGCTGCTAAGCTAACTAAAGAAGTTAAAAGTTGATTTTCCGATTTGTTGTTAAGTGTAAGCGCTAATTAATTATACCAGTTGTACGCTGCCAGACTAGGCCCACATAAGTTTTTAAACGCGCAGTGGAAGTGTGATAACCTTGGGGCTCTAGAGACAAGAGTGGCTAGCGTACTGTCCGCCGTACGCGGAGCAGACAATCAAATCAAACACTTACCATACAACAAAAGAAACTCACCTGATGGGCGACACCACCTGCTTCTTGGGATTACCTGGATCCGTGTATGTAAGTGAGTGTATGTGTATCGTGTCGTGACGTTATGAGTATTCTTCAGGTTAGATTCCGCTTCAACCCGGCTGGAGACAATCACAGCATGCGGTCTTCAAATCACTCGTTCACAATAGCGTCACACTCAACCATCGGGTCATGACAGATTGTCCACAAAACGACCGGTTAATTAATACAATTGGATCACGACTAATTGTCACAAACGGATCGATTTAAAGGGATTAATTTCAACAAACGCGTCGCGGAACTCAACACGGCGACGGGCCCATTTTAGCGGCAAAATTAACAAGAGAGAGCTGTCAAGTGTCAACGTCAAAAAATGACAAGTCAGATGTCACTTCGTTACACGCGCATTCCATTAGGCGCACAGATAATAAACGGTACGCAACATCTACCCCCCCCGGACGGGCCTTCCCGTCCGCTAATCACTTGGCAATCCCGACAAGGTTGCGTTTTATCAGTCCACCTGACGCGCTGCTGGAGGATGTGCAAATACTCCAAGCTCCAACGCTTCCAAAACTCTGAGCGGGCTGCTGCACCAACTGAAACCGCGATAGCCAATTTTGGCTCACATCGACAAAAGGGTGCTCCGGCAGGGCGACAAGTGGCTGTCAAATCAAAAAATGGCCCGGGGTCAGGGCCTCCAAGACGTTCAGGTCCGCAGACAGCGGGCACAATGGACGCGAGTTCAATACAGCTTCAAAACGGAAATATACCGTAGCTAACTCCTTAAAGGTGAGAACGGTGTCCCCCAACAATCTGCGCCAGAGTCCCTGTGCCGCTTTCACCGCGGCCTCAAAATACCCCCCCAATGGGGGCAGGCTGGCGGGTCAAACAACAACAAACAACAAAAGCAACCAAACAACAATAACAACCAAACAACAACAACAACCAAATGGCCCTCCTTAGGCAACAAAAGGGGGTGACGGGCCCCATAAGGAAGGCTAGAGTGCCTCAACCGTCAACAACAAACAACAAAAGACCCATATCGTCCAAAAAGGGGTTCAACTTAATAACGGCTCCCGACAATATCCAAAACTCTCGCTGCAGAATGGCCAACAGCGCATTGCAACCGGCATGCGAGTTCATAATGTGACGATCAGTCACCAACAATTCAACAACAAAAAAAAACAACAATTCAACAATTTGTCGAGGGAGCTTTATCGACTCAACAAAAAATCAGGGTCCTTCGTTCCAACAGCGAGCACCTTGAGCCCGGGCAAAGGACCCGACATCAAGACTGGCGATCGAGGTCAATCATCCTCGGGGTGAGTCAGCCAGTCTGGTCCCCACCATAGGGGGTGAGCAATCAGGCGGGGTGCCATGCACCTACGTGAGGCCACGGCGCCTGGGTTCAAATCTCCAGGCAAGGGCCTCCAAATCAAAGGCGTATCAAAATTTTGAATCTGGGACACTCGGTACGCAACAAAGACCTCCAAAGAGTGGACGGACGTCTTCAACCAACACAAACCAATTTGACTGTCCGTCCAGGCGTAAGAAGCCCGAATGTCCACAGTTCCACCCAAAGTGTGAGCAACGTGGTTCAATAGACGCACAAGACGCGCCGCCCCTGACAATTCAACTTAGGGATGGTCAGTGCCGTCCGGAGGGGGGGGGGGCCACCTGGCTCTTGGCCAAGACCAGTGACAAATTCACCTGGCCTGTTGCGCAGACGGTGCGCAGACAAACAACAGCTGCATATCCGTGCGAAGACGCATCACAAACAATGGTAGCAGTGTAGCTCCCAGGGGGGAGGATAGCGCGGGGTAACACGACCTCGTTGACTGCAGGGAGTGCGGATACAAATTAGAGCCAATCTTCCAACCGGGTGTCCCGAATTGGCTCGTCCCAGCCAAGTCCCGCAGTCCAAAGGCGCTCGAGAAAACAATTTTGCCCAAAACAATACAAACAAACAACAAAACAATAGACAAAAGGCAACCCTGGGCTCCCATGTCCAAAATGACACGGACCACAACAGAGTCCCCCGTGGGCCCCCAGACCTGACCGATGCCGTTGGCAACAAAACCGTGTCGATCTGAGAGGTACCTTAGCGGGGCAGGCGCCAATGTCCTAACAATGCCTGGGCGGCGACCGATCGCCGCACACCCAGGCTCCGCACCCAAGCTCAAGTCCCTCGCGACGAGGATGGAGGCCAAACTCCTCGTCCGCGCGGTGTCCCGAGCCACGCGCCATCGCTGGATTGGCATATCCCACCGGAGGCCTGAATGGCGGGGGGCGTGACTCCAACCGGGGACGTTCCGCCAAAGGAGGGGAGGGAAGGCGGTGCTGGTCTGGCCAGCGGTGCCTAGCAACAATTGCGTAATCGCCTTTACGCGGGGAGACCAAATGGCGGTCGCGCGGCTCCCGATCAACTTGCGCGGGGCGTGGAGTGCGGCGCTCAAAATTGCGGGCCTCTCCCCGGTTCTGAACCGGCGAGCCAGAAGCCCGGTGACCAACTCCATGGTACCCCCCCGTGCGCGAACCTTCATCAGAGGCTGGTCTGCCAGCGTGGTTCGTGTTAGCGCACAAAATGTCCAAATGGGACCCCCTACAAATTCTACAAGGGCGGGGATTGGGACAGTCCCGATGGAAGTGAGCCCCCAAACAAGAGAAGCACAGGCGGCGTGCATTGGCAATTCGGCGGCGGGCACTCACGTGCAACTTCAAAAAGGCCGCGCAAGTTGCCATGCCATGCCCCGTGTCCCTACAAAACTCACAACCAGGACGACTCTGGGTGCCAGCAAAACGAGCGGCGGGGCGACCATCAACAGGCCCGCGAGCCCTAGTCCGTCCCTGGTCTCGTGGCCGGGAAGACGGCTGGCATGACTCAGTGGCAACGCCAGAGTTGTCCACAAACCGACACTCATCCTCCAAAAATTGGACGAGGTCATCAAATGGGGGGAGATGTGTGACACTATCCCCACCATACTTTTGCTCGAAACGAGCCCTCAAATCGGCAGGAAGCCGTTGCAGCACAACGTGCACCAAAAGGTAAGACCAATGGTCCACCGGCAAGTCCAATTGCTTTAAAGCGTTGGTCGCTGCCACCAACGGGTTCAACAGGTCAGTACGCAATGCTGATGTAGCAGCTCATACCTACCATACTATAACATACTCAAGAGGAGCGCATACATCCGTCCGCCACCGCGCGCCCGCGCATACTAGTCAACGAAACTAGCCAAGGTGAAAGGAATGCGGACTATATCATCGCGCTCGCTCGCCGAAGGGAGCACGGCACAGTCTACCGTCGTTACTAGATTATCTTAGTTATAAGTTTTATTAATGTACCCTTTAATTATGAATTATTGTAAAGAATATTGCTATATAAGGAATGGATCCCAATAAATTACACAGATCATTATTCGCCTTCTTATTCACAACAACCTAAAACCTCTAAAGTGGTGACCCCGCGTTCAAAATGGCTACGCCCTTAACAAGAGAAGACAAGATTACTACGCCCGAAGACGTCGAAGCAATTAGCGTCCAGTCACGATTACCCAAATTCTGGAGCAACAGACCTAAGCTTTGGTTCGCTCAATTTGAAGTAATTATCAGTAACCAGAAGCTCGGCGATGAAGGCAAGTTCGCGCTAATGGTTGCTCAGCTGGAAATTAAGGACATCGACCAGATCAGCGATATCATCTTGTCACCGGCCAACTCCGGCCGATATGACGCTGCAAAAAGAAGGCTGTTAGAGGTTTACGAAGATAGCGAGGGTATTCAGCTACAAAAACTGCTGAACGAAATGGAGCTTGGCGATCAGCGACCATCGCAGTTGCTTCGCCGAATGAGGAACCTAGCTGGGAAAAAGATGCCTGATGACACCCTCAAATTGTTGTGGCAAGGACACCTACCCGCTTCTACACGCACAGTGTTGGCAGTGAGTGAAGAATCCAAGTTAGAATCGTTGGCCGCCATGGCAGACAGAATGCAAGAACAGCTGAAAGAGATAAACGCCGTGTGTTCCTGCCAGTGTCAACCTTCCACGTCAAAAGCCCCAGCGACAGCGGCGCCAGCCGAAATAGCGGCAACACGTGGACCCGCAGACCAAGAACTCTATGGCATGATTGAAACCCTCACCAAGGAAGTTGCAGCGCTTAAATATAATCGTTCCCGCAAATTTCAACGACGATCCCACCGTTTCAGAAGCCGTTCACGCTCGAAATCAGGGGACAGAAGAAATGCCACGTGCTATTTTCATAAGAAATTCGGCAAGGCAGCATACCGATGTAGAAGTCCGTGCAGTTTCAAAGGTCAGTCGTGTGAAAAGTCGGAAAACTAATCGAGACCCAAGCCGTGGCGGTGGCCGAAGTCGAAGATTTATCATCATACCGCCTATTTTTAACCGACATATCTACCGGGAAAAAATTCCTAATCGACACGGGAGCAAATGTTTCCGTTTTACCCGCCACTGCACGTGATAAACAGCGGACTCCGACCAACTACTTGTATGCAGCAAATGGTTCAAAAATACCCACATACGGCGAGCGAACCATCGTTCTCAACATCGGAATGCGACGTGCCTACAGTTGGCGATTTATGGTTGCAACAGTCAGTCGACCGATATTAGGGGCTGATTTCTTGCACCACCACGCACTTATGGTGGATCTCCACGGACGACGATTGGTTGATAAAAGAACCAATTTATCGACACGAGGTTTCCTGTCACCCGCAGCTGAAGGAAGCATCAGGACGATCGATGACAAGCTTCCCTACCACGACCTGTTGGCCAAGTACCCAGATATCACGAGACCAAACTTAACGAAACTGGGAAATAGTGAAGTCGAACACTATATTGAAACTACCGGCCCACCGATATTTACAAATGCGAGACCACTACCGCCGCATAAATATAACGCGGCGAAACAAGAATTCGAACTCATGATGAGCCAAGGAATTTGTCGACCGTCTAATAGCCCATGGGCTAGTCCATTACACATGGTATTGAAAAAGGATGGTACCTACAGATCCTGTGGTGATTACCGTAGACTCAACGCGGTAACCACACCCGATCGATACCCGATACCACGCCTTCACGACTTCACACATAACCTCCAAGGCAAGACAATATTTTCAAAAATCGATCTACAGAAGGCCTACTACCAGATTAGGAACAGGGAAGAAGATGTGAAGAAGACGGCAGTGATTACTCCTTTTGGATTGTACGAGTTCACTAGGATGTGCTTCGGTTTAACGAACGCTGGCCAAACATTCCAACGCCACATGGACAATGTGCTTCGCGGCCTACCCGTTTTTCCATTCGTCGATGACATACTTGTAGCTTCTGAAAACGAAGAAGTACATAGAAAAGAGCTACAAGATGTGTTTAAACGACTCAACGACAGTGGTTTAAAAATCAACGTCGCAAAATGTATCTTCGGCCAGTCAAAACTAAATTTCCTGGGTTACACAATAAGCCCTGAAGGCATTACACCGACCGAAGAAAAGGTGCAAGCAATCCAGTCCTATCCATTGCCAAATACAATCCAAGAGCTACGTCGTTTCGTCGGAATGCTGAACTTTTATCGTTCGAGTATACCCCACGCGGCTGAACATCAAAAAGAATTAAGCAAGTACTTTCACAACGCCAAGAAAAACGATAAGACAAACATACAATGGACCGAAGAGGCAAAAGAAGCATTCCAACAATGTAAACAAGATATCGAGAGCTGCGCATTATTGTCCTACCCATCACTGAGCGAACCTTTCGCACTGATGACAGATGCCTCAAACACATGTGCTGGTGCCGTTATCCAACAAAAGATCAACGGCAGGTGGAGACCACTGGGATTTTTCTCCAAGAAATTCAGTGAAACACAACAAAAGTACAGCACGTACGACCGTGAGTTGCTATCCATCTACATGGCAATACGTCATTTCCGTCGAGTGTTTGAAGGACGAGAGTTAATTGTTTATACGGACCATAAACCGCTGTGTAATGCATTAACTTCAAACAACAAGTCTGAGACGCCCCGCCGAACGAGATACCTTGAATATATCGGACAGTTCACGTCAAATATTCAATACGTAACCGGCCAGAGCAATAAAGTCGCAGATGCACTATCACGGGTCGAAACAATAACATGCCCGACACCATTAGATTACACCGAGTTAGTAAGGAAACAAGACCAAGACGAAGAATTAAAAATGCTACAAAACAAAGGAAAGTACATATTCAAAAAGATCGCGATTCCCAACTCAATCGCCGAACCAGTTACCTGCGAGATGTCATCAAGCACTGCTCGTCCATATCTTCCACCAGATTTTCGAAAAGCAGCTTTCCAAACGATTCACGGCCTTAGTCACCCCGGCATAAGGGCGACAAGGAAGCTAGTTACTGCCCGCTACTGGTGGCCCTCCATGAATAGCGACGTAAACGAGTGGACACGAACGTGCGACGCGTGCCAGCGTGCTAAGGTACAACAACACACGAAGACACCTATTGCGAGTTTTCAACAAGCAAACAGACTGGAGCATGTACACATAGATATTGTTGGCCCATTACCTATTTCTGACGGCTATCGATATCTATTAACCATGATAGATAGGGCTACCAAATGGCCTGAAGCCCGCCCATTAGAGGACATAACCGCAGAAACGGTTGCGAATGCATTTTACGAAGGTTGGATCGCGAGATTCGGTTGCCCAGTAACCATAACTACCGACCAAGGGAGACAATTTGAGTCCGACCTATTTAATAAATTAATGCATCGCATGGGAATTCACCGCACCCGCACCACTGCCTACCACCCGCAGTGTAACGGTGTGATAGAACGATGGCACCGCTCACTCAAGACATCACTTACCGCACGACTCAAATCAACAACGTGGTCACATGAGCTACCTACAGTGTTGCTGGGACTGCGTGCTTCAATAAAAGAAGATGTTGGTGCAAGTACTGCTGAACTACTGTACGGCCAAACGCTGCGATTACCCGGAGAATTCTATGACGAATCAACCAAACATCGCGATACGATTTCTAACTTCATGAATAAATTGAATGGAGCGTTAAAGAAGGCCCAGGCGCAACGGAAATCTAACCAATCCCGAGCAACATTTATTCACGATGACTTACATAAATGTTCGCATGTTTACCTACGCAATGACGCATCAAGTAAACCACTGACGCCGACCTACACTGGCCCGTACGAAGTTATCAGTCGTAAGGACAAGTATTTTACTATCCAGTTACGCAATAGATGCACTAATATCACTGTTGACAGACTAAAGCCAGCTTTCCGGATCAACACTGAAGAAGCACCAGTCACTGACACGTACGCATACGTCACAAGATCAGGAAGGACATCAAAGCCCTGTGTACGTTTCACTAGCGGGGGAATGATGTAGCAGCTCATACCTACCATACTATAACATACTCAAGAGGAGCGCATACATCCGTCCGCCACCGCGCGCCCGCGCATACTAGTCAACGAAACTAGCCAAGGTGAAAGGAATGCGGACTATATCATCGCGCTCGCTCGCCGAAGGGAGCACGGCACAGTCTACCGTCGTTACTAGATTATCTTAGTTATAAGTTTTATTAATGTACCCTTTAATTATGAATTATTGTAAAGAATATTGCTATATAAGGAATGGATCCCAATAAATTACACAGATCATTATTCGCCTTCTTATTCACAACAACCTAAAACCTCTAAACTGACAAACTAGTAATGACCGGTAACCCCAAAATCAATCCAATATGAACGTCAGCCAAACAACGTTTATTTTGGTACCGCCGGGTGAGTAGTTCCACAGCGGTAGGGTAGGCTGAGTCAGTCAAAGACAGATGCTGCACCAAGGCTCGGGCCTCACCTTCCAGGACGGACAACAAATAGGCCAACTTTTGGGCGGGTCTGAGGTCCGAGCGTGCATCAACCAAACTTTCAAACAGGTTTTGGAAACTTAACCAGTGGTCCAGACGACCGTCAAAATGTGGCAGTTCCAAAGTAGGCAGTCTACTCAATAGTCCGGGACCTGAAACAATCGAGGTCTCCGGTTTGACCTGGACAGGTGTCCGGCTCTCCAATATTTCCCGAGCACGTTGACCAATGACATCCCCCAGGTCCAAGATCTGGTCGTAGTCAGCAAGGACCTTGTCACGTGCTGCCTGATCCAGCACTTCCAAATCCACTTCACAAATGTACTGGTTGTAGCGGGTGAGCAGAGCATCAACGTTGCCGAGTCTCAAGTTCAACTGCTCGAACCGAGCAAGAGTGATCCCCTCAAGATCCTGGCGCTCAGCGGTCGCTGCAGCTGAAGCGAACCACCGCAGCTGTGTGGTCAATCCACTGATTGCCTCTCTCACCGCTTTGTATGCCATTGCACAAACAATACAATTCAATATACCAAACAAAATAATTAAGTAACAAAGTTCAAACAATAA
The DNA here is from genome assembly GCA_932294355.1 of Aporophyla lueneburgensis. Classification (NCBI taxonomy): domain Eukaryota; kingdom Metazoa; phylum Arthropoda; class Insecta; order Lepidoptera; family Noctuidae; genus Aporophyla; species Aporophyla lueneburgensis. The sequence continues at coordinate 28,331,761 of OW028737.1, read as the reverse complement.
ATAACTGGTTCTAATTTAATTAACAAAAATAAAGTTTTATTTTAATTCAAACCAATGTCAACGTTCAAAACTGTCAATATGATATTCAATTCAAATATTCAAATTCTATCCAATTCCAAAAGTTAAGTTCACAAACCACTTTGTTAATGGTACAACAATAATGAACCTTTATTCCTACTCAAAACAATGGTAATACTCAAAATGCCAATAATTTTTCAAATATTAATTTTCACAAATAACCATATCAATGGTACAAACTCAATATTTTAATGTCTTCCTGACATTAAATACAACACAGATCAGACACAAAAAGGGGCTACAACAAGGGGCTGCACCACAGCCCAATCCAATCCACTTTATTAGCCCGGCTGACCTTGGCAACATCAGGTTACCCGTCTCAACAAATTTACAAATTATTTCAAATAAACTAGCAATCATAGTTAACAAACATTTACAGCGCATTACTACTTCCCTTATAGAGACTGCCAAGTAATTAGCTCACTGTAAATTACCAATTTGTTGGTTATGTCTTATAACCGCGCTCTGAATACCAAAATGTACGCTGCCAGACTAGGCCCACATAAGGTTTTAAACGCGCAGTGGAAGTGTGATAACCTTGGGGCTCTAGAGACAAGAGTGGCTAGCGTACTGTCCGCCGTACGCGGAGCAGACAATCAAATCAAACACTTACCATACAACAAAAGAAACTCACCTGATGGGCGACACCACCTGCTTCTTGGGATTACCTGGATCCGTGTATGTAAGTGAGTGTATGTGTATCGTGTCGTGACGTTATGAGTATTCTTCAGGTTAGATTCCGCTTCAACCCGGCTGGAGACAATCACAGCATGCGGTCTTCAAATCACTCGTTCACAATAGCGTCACACTCAACCATCGGGTCATGACAGATTGTCCACAAAACGACCGGTTAATTAATACAATTGGATCACGACTAATTGTCACAAACGGATCGATTTAAAGGGATTAATTTCAACAAACGCGTCGCGGAACTCAACACGGCGACGGGCCCATTTTAGCGGCAAAATTAACAAGAGAGAGCTGTCAAGTGTCAACGTCAAAAAATGACAAGTCAGATGTCACTTCGTTACACGCGCATTCCATTAGGCGCACAGATAATAAACGGTACGCAACACCAGTTATATTTTGATTAATGATTTCGGATTTTTCGAATAACGAGTCGAAATAATTTATCCAGTCCCTTATATTTGTAAACAAGTATTTGTTTGTAGTATTTGTAAGTCCAGTATATTTGTAAATCTCGGATCAATTTATCATTAAACTAGCTTTCCCTGTGGCGTCTTTCATGTGGAGGTCGGAAATTATCCCAGCATCACAAACTACTGGGATATAGAAAGAAAGAAAATAAATTTATTTGTCCTAAATAAAACATAAAATAGTATTGTGTGCCTCACGGCTACGCAAATTAGGCTCACACAGGATAAAAAGTATCCTATGTATAAATCCAAGTTGTAAACTACTTTTATGCCGAATTTCATCCAAATCCGTTCAGACATTTTTGCGTGATTGATTAAAAAACACGCATACATACAAAGTGGGATTAACAAAATATAAATGTTGTTAAACACAAAGTGGTACTTACGACCTTTCAATCACATTAAATAAAGCCTATTACCGCTTCAACATCCCATGTTCCGAACTAACTTAGATAGTTTAGTTTGTTTCAAAGTTACTACAAGTTTGTCAACAGTTTAAAGTGACGTTTGTCACACCCACACTATCCCACAAACAGTACGAGTTTGTGTGAGTTGCGACTTAGTTTAATCTCACACGCACAACTATGAAACTCTGCGTCTTATGTTAATTTGTTCCGATTTTAGGCAATTTCTTCCCATGGGTGACGTAGAAGGCGACTAAGGGACTTACTACAGAATGGGCAGTGGCGTTCTCCATGCATTTTACCACCATACTGCGATCGCTAACCCGCCTGCCAAGCGTGGCGATTATGGTTGTGAGAAACAATGATAAAAAATATACCTCTTATAATTCTGAAATATATATATAAGACAGGTACACTAGTACATAAATAGGTCATAAGCTAATACACATATGCATATTTATTATACAATAAAAATATAACGACACAAATTCAAGGGAGAGGTGTTGAAATGATTCTACGCTAATTGTTTTGAAAGTAACTCATTCATTCATAACAAGGAGCGCATTCTAAAGAAGAATGGAATGAATATGAAATAAAAAATGAGTAAAGTCAGAGGTATGAGAAGTGAGACAGAGAAGGAGAAGACTGATAGGAAAATGCAGATGATTAGTGTCATTAATAGGTACTGAAAACAAGATAAGAGGACTGGGAGAGTTGAGAAGAGAGCAAAGCGTTGCGCGAAACACGCAAACTTCTTCTATGACAAATGGCTATATATTCGATTTCAACACGGTCATATTTTCTGAAGTTGATTAAGGACCCGATACCACCAACCACCGATCCAATGCTCCGGTAGAGTGATTGTCACCAGCCAGTGTCATTTTTATCGACCTTTTCGGTGATTCCAGTAAATTCGTTAGAAAACTAGACGGTTGCTGCGTCATACTTATTTGGGGTTCTCACTAGAGTTTTTGACAAGGGTCGACGCAATTAACAACTGAGTTACATTGCCAATTATGTGAGTTTAGAAAAGTACCTATCTAGTGGCAATGATGTCACTATTTGTAAATGGTTTAGTCCTGCGAACTATACCTACTAATTACTGTGGTCATCTAAATGATTTAATTCAAGTTTCTGATCACTATATTTTACTTATATCATTGACCTTGCTTGTTAAAACAACAAAACAGTCGAAACTGTCAAATCCAACCGCTGACATAATTCGATATATCCCCACTACCCTCCAGAACTTAATTTCACTCCTGTCATTTGCAAAACTGACAGTTCGGCTTGCGGCCAACATTTCCGTTTTTCAGTCCATTGTGACGTCACATATCGACATGACATTCGTTGGTGTGAATTCAGTTATTTAAATGACGTAATGAAGTGCATGGACGTCAGAACTGCGTGATATGCTGTAGTCATTGTAGAACGCCCACACTTGATGGAGATGTATCGTGTGCATGGGCTGCTATATATTTATTGACGTCACTTCAGCCCATAAACATCCACTGTCGGACATAGGCCACCACCAAGTATTGGGGGGGTTTCCCATAATTGGTGATCAGGAGGCACAAAGGAGTTTAGGTATGTAACGATGATTACCCATCCACGGACAACCGCGGCAAGAGCTGCTTTATCTGATCGATCGACCCATGCGGCGATTATTCCTCAGTCATAACTCCCAAGTTATATGATACTAGCTACTGCCCGCGACTTCGTCCGCGTCAAATTTTGGTCCCCTGACCCTTACCGTCGCATCGAATTGCCTGCCAGTTTTCGACCATTTTCGTCGCTGCTCCGCTCTTTTTGATCGTAGTGTAATGTTATATAGCCTATAGCCTTTCTCAATAAATAGGCTATCCAACACAAAATATTTTTTCAATTCAGACCAGTCTTTCCTGAGATTAGCGCATTCAATCAAACAAACAAACAAACTCTTCAGCTTTATAATATTAGTATAGATTTAAAGAAGCGTGACTTTAAAATAATATACTGGTATTATTGTTTCAGATCTGAAGTGAAAGGGCGTCGCCGCCCATCATGCCATCCCCAGACAATCGGAAACAAGGTAAGTGCTCGCTCACGTACTGTAAACTTTGCTCTTAGTCGTGTGTTGATACAGCAAGGTAGAGGAAATAAAACGACAGAGACTACTGTATATTTATAAAGCGATTAGATAGGTACAGAATTTTTAACTCACGAAGCGACGCGCAATTTATTTGTGGTAACCATCGTCATCGTTTTGTTGATAGACCCCAGTATGCAAGGGACCTCAGGGTTCTTAAAGCACCCACAGTAGACTCCATGTACAGTTTCTGCCCGCCACTTTGTTCGCGTGAAGTTTTGACCCCCAACCCGCCGCGTCGCATCCCCTCGCCCACCCGCGCTATTAGGTACTTCATTTACAATTAGCGTTCTTTCGATGTTGGTCACATAATTTCCTATCTTAGCTTTGACATCCTCCCAAAATTACTGCATGGCACACCTAAAAGAAGAAAGAAAACAAAGAAAAATTGTTTATTCTGCACAAAAAAAACGCACATTACAAGATGAAAATAAAAATAAAATACATAAAATGCACATATACAACATAGCCAAAAGCCCCGTACTTAAGTCAATAAAAAAAAACAGTGGGAAGAATATAAGGTGACTATGATGATATATCTGGTGGAAAAGCAGCCTAAAGAGTGTGGAATATTATCTCATACCGTCTCTAGGAAAAAAATCACAAAGTCGTTATGTTTACGTGAGTAAACTTAACGACTTTGTGATTTTTGAATCTGAATTAGATATGTTATCTCTTAATGTGAATTAAGAGATAACATATCTAATTCAAATCAACATAAACAGGTTAATTTCTCTCAAAATAGTATAACCAACATACATTCCATTCACAATAGCACTTAGATCAATCGAGTCTCGTGCCGCCTGTTCATTCAAGGAGTATGTTCAGGAATCCATCATGGCGTCGCCCACACAGACAAAAGACGAGCACTAATTGCTATTTGTACAACAGACGACAAATGGGTGATAGTTATCTGGGAAAGGTGCTAATGTGTTTATTGATCAAGCCCTTTATTACTTTAATAGCTTTGTATTACCTTTACAATGTTTGTAGACGCTTATTTGATAGTGATAATAGGGAATACCCTACCAAAAAAAAAAAACCTTGCCAATAATTTCAGAGTGGCAATCGATTAGTGGAAATTTTAATAATACATATTATAATTTTATCATTATCTGAATGAGTATCGCTTTAAATGTCTTGTTATTCGTACAGTATATAGTTATTTAAGCTAATCTATAGTAGCTTGCCAATACGCTGTCTCCACTCTAGGACTGGTCTGCTCCATCTGCCATCGGTCTTTCGAAACACATGGCCAGCCCACTGCCACTTCAACCTGCTACTCTGCAAGCTATGTCGGTAACAGTTATTTTCCGGATAACGGCGTTTCTGGTTTAATCCTTCAAATAAACTCCGATCGTAGCCCGCTCCATAGCGCGCTGTGCTTTGTGATATGCCCCCCAACTAAATAGACCGATGACCTCGAAAAGGTGACTGGGACAGACTGGATGCAGAAAGCGGAGGACAGGCTGTTATGGCGCAGCCTGGAAGAGACCTATATCAAGCAGTGGACTGCGATACGCTGAATTGATTGATTAAACCTACTTACAGAACGTATTAATTCATTACACATCCACGGGGGCGAGCATGGACTACTGTGATATTCTTGAGTGACACATTTTTATCACAGTTTGGGAGCAATAACCGTTTTAAAATGCGTGACTCAAGCCTTACATAGAGCCTGTGCTCACCCTGCTGATATAATATGTCACACTTCTTAACTTAGCTCAAATAACCTAACTTATAACAAAGTACGTATATCTAAACAACTGTAATTTAATGAATTAATATCTAATATCTTAGGACAACCAACACAACGTTATCTGATCCCAAACTAGGCAGAGCCTGTACTATGGTAACCAGACAACTGATAAACATACTCGTACTTATATATTTCTAAATACATACTATTATAGATAAATTACACCCAGACACAGAACAAATGATTGTGCTCATCACACAAACATTTGTCCTGTGTGGGAATCGAACCCACGACCTCAGTCTTAACAGTCAGGGTCACTAACCACTAGACTAAACGGCCAGTCATACCTCTTTTATTTTTGGATGGGAAATCATTAAATGACGTCTCCCGCTCTTGGGCGGAGTGGAAGGGCGTGTCAGACTTTTACTGAGTAAAACCCACCCGTGTTCCTTCAGTTGCCCATGTGCCAGGGTCATGGCGTCTCTTGCGAACAATCTCGCGACCCTAGCAGGATTGTCACGCCTCTAAACGAAGCATTTGTGATGAGTCATGCAAATCATCGCAAAATGAACAGTGAATAATGAATGTTTACGTTTCATCCCTTGTAATCTGCTTTTATCTCAATTTGCATAACAAAGCTACAATTTCACATTAATAATCAATTAAATCGTTATGTTTACGTTCACTGTTACAGAAAATTTCATTGTTATTTTATCATAGATAATAATTAGCCGACAATGTTCCCACTGCTGGATGCGACCTCTTGGTGAGAGGTAATGGGCCATAATCTACCACACGGGCCCAGTGCGGGTTGGTAGATGTCACATGTCTTCGAATTGTTCGTTCTAAAACAAACAGGTTTCCTCAGTATGTTTTCCTTCACCGTTTTGAGAGCAGTGGTGATGAAATTATTTACACAAAGTAAAGTGCCTGCTTGGGTTTGAACAGTGCAGTGGTTCTGCTGGGGTACAGGCCCCCTATCAGCAACAGGAACTGGGCCGTTATCCACCACGCGAGCCCAGTTGAAAGATGTCGCATATCTTAGACTAGCTCCTGCCCGCGACTTCGTCCGCGTCAAATTTTTGCTCCCATGACCCTTCCCGTCGCATCGATTTGCCTGCTAGTTTTCGTCCATTTTTCGTTGCTGCTCGCTCCTTTTCAGTTATAGTGAGACAACCTTAAAAGATAGACATATGCTCTCGCGGACTTTTTTTTAGAACTTTTTAAAAGGAACAATTCCGTCGTACATAGTGTTGGGAATTTATCCGGATAAATACTCAAAATGGATAAATACTCGATAAATATCCGTTTTTACTGAGTATTTATCCAAAACAGCGGATAAATACTATTTTATGTTTTCGTAACGTAAGTTTTGTCATTTCACTAACAAAAGGATTATAATTAATGAAAAATAGACAATGCAGATTGGTATCGTACCTTAATCATTTTAACAATTACAAAACGCCGATATTAACAATAATTTCATTCAATTATGAATACAGTTAGTCAATCACTGTCAAAGTTAGATAAAATTATACATTTGTTAATTGGTTTTTCACATACACACATGAACTCATGCCTTTCTCCCATGGGGGTAGGCAGAAACAATTTAAGTAACGCTTAAATAAAAAAAAACTACCTCGTGAAAGTCGAGAAAGATAAACAAATCAAATATCTTGACTTGGCTCGCGAGGTTGTCAACATTGTAGGATATGGATTCAGCGAGCAATGTGCAGTTTTGAGACCAGTGGTGATGTTATTATTTGATAGGCCTGTTGGTCTAGTGGTTAGTGATCCTGACTGCTATGCCGGAGGCCGTGGGTTCGATTCCCACCCAGGACAAATGTTGGTGTGATGAGCACGATCATTTGTTCTGTGTCTGGGTGTAATTTATCTATAATATGTATGTATTTAGAAATATATAAGTATGTTTATCAGTTGTCTAGTACCCATAACACAAGCTCTGCTTAGCTTGGGACTAGATGGCGTTGTGTGATAGTTGTGGAATATTATTATTATTTATTTACCACAAGTAAAGCGCCTGCCTGAGTGCGAACTCACGACCTACAAGTTGTAAGTCGGGGCTGATACCACCGGGCCATCACTGCTATCGCCAATATGAAAAGCATGTCAGACTTTTACTGACTAAAACCCACCTGTGTTCCTTTAGTTGCCTGTGCCAGGGTACCTCTTTTAAACAGATCCGCAACCCTGGCAGGCATCGGTCCTCGCCGCCCGCAAGCCGTGCCCATGGTGGCCGAGAGACGCCCGGGGCGTCTCCTCCTACGGTGGCTAAGGACATGAGGGCGCACAGACTGCTTCTCCCTAACGCGCTCCACCTCCTCCTTCGCGAGCCTTACTTCTTCACAGAAGGAGGTGACAGCTTCTTATGCCCTCTCGCTCCATACCATGGCCTGCACCAGGGCCGGACGCGAGAGATCGCCGCCGTCAATCGCTTCTACGAGGATACGGCGTTGCTCCGCCCAAGCAGGGCAAACCTCCACTCTATGCTCCACCGTATCTTCCAGGCGTTCTACACAGTGATAAAATTTACTGAAACCTGCTTTTAGATTTTCTCAAATCCAATGACTCATTATCAGTATCTGTCTGTAAATATAACCCATTTTGTCTTGATTTCATATCCTTAAATATTATAAACACTAGAAGGGCATTGCATTTGCTGGACTCTTGTTGAAAAACAAGTTCTGTTATGGGTTCAAAAACAGATATGCATTGATATATCTAATCCCAAAAGTTATCATCAAGCAAAGCTGCTTGTAGCATTTACCTTGACGATATATTTTTCTTTTGAGTACGCTGAGAGAGCGGCTTTTCTATTTTTCATACTCCTTAGTGATCGTAGATAGCTGCCCTATCTTGTGTAGCATGGCAGGTTTAACTTTTCTCCCGTTACCTTTTGTTTTACGATTTGTTGTAGCTTCGATCGTGGTTTTTGGGTTTAGTTCTTGTGATTTTTTGACTATCTTATAAATCGATGAACGCTGGCTGCACGCACGGAAAAGCATGACTCATTGTCACGTTCCGCCTGAACCGAGCGTGTAAGTGAGAGCGCGAAACAAGCGATAGAGAGGCACGATCGGCCTTAGCGTTCGACTTGTGAAATCTATCTCTCTTCCACTCCATCGGCCAATACGTCCGAGTAAAAGAGACTTAGACATCCGTATACCGACTTTACAGACAACCAATTGTTTTTTTATTAAAGATTTTATCATATCTGCTTTCTTAAACTACCGTATTTCAGTGCACCATGAGCCAGACAAATACTAGTGTGTGCTGCGCAGTTTCAAGGCTCAACACCTTTAACTAATTGAAAAGCCCTTTGCATGTTATAGCGTTGGCAAACAACAACAACAAACTTGTCTTCGCCGCATTTTTATTGACTTTTAGAAGCTCTTCACAGAGATAATCAATTATGTGGCTATTCTCTACAATCTCAACAAAGAAAGACTCTAAATTTGTATCTAAAGAGCATGCTCTATTAGAGATGTTTGGGCTTCTGACACAATTACAGCCCTAGCAATTGACATTTGAACTAAATAATGTAATAACGTAGTGTTTTGAAAAGCCTAAATAACAACAAAAGTCATTAACATTTTAAAATAATCATCCGATGCGCAAAAAAGATATTTATCCATCATTTTGAGTATTTATCCGATAAAAATGAGTAAAAACGAGTATTTATCCGTTTCGGATAAAAACTCGAGTATTTATCCTCCGAGTATTTATCCACTGCCCATCACTAGTCGTACATGATTTTTGCGTTACTTTAACCGTTTACGCAGCGCACGCAACGAAAACTGTCAAAAGGAATAAATTTTCCCCGTTTTTGCAACATTTTTCATTACTGCTCCGCTCCTCTTAGTTGTAGCGTGATGTTACATAACCTATAGCCTCCCTCGATAAATAGGCTACCCAACACAAAAATAATTTTTCAATTCGGACCATTCGTTCTTGAGATTAGCGCGTTCAATCAAACAAACAAACAAACAAACTCTTCAGCTTTATAATATTATATAGTATATAGTATAGATTATTTGGTTCTAGGACATGCCAGTTTCCTCACATTGTTTTCCTTCACCATATTAAAAGCAGTGGTAACAAATTGTTCACATAAAGTAAAGCCCTGCCTGGGTGCAAAGTCACGACATACAACTCGAAATTCAGGGGCCATTACTACTGTGCCACCACTGCTTCCAAAAACAATACCATATTGCCCAAATATTGGTAAAAGAATCCATCATCACCTAAACATAACACCATGCCTGAATTCCCCGAAGATTTAGACAGAGGTGAAGATACGTCTAGGTACACCCTAATGGGAATCCTTTTGCTCTGGTACTAAATTATTTGGTGTCGGCGCAAGATTCTTCTCCTTCCAGATGACGACTAATGTAGATGCCTTCATTAGCCGTCCGCTATCTCATTAGTCATAAAAAAAGCATATTCTGTAGATTGCTTCACTGGTCTACCTACTGCTCGCAAGAGACTGAGCAACAACTGAGCATAAGATACTAGATTCAATTCCCATAGGGTTTTTCTATATGGAATTTCTCAGTAGCAGCCCGGAGTGTGAATTTCTTATAAGCTCGAAAAAGCTTTGAATAAGCTCGGCCCATATTACATGTGACTTAAACATAAATATGGCTCGCTGACAAGGTATACCTCTGCCCTACCCCTCGGGCTAAAAATGCGTGATGTTATGTTCCGTTATGTGTATTTAATAGAAAAGATAATAAATTCAAATCAAATCAAAATATTTTTATTTCACACTAGCTGTTACCCGCGACTTCGTCCGCGTGGTATTCAACAAAAAAGTTTTTCATTCGTTTTTTTTCGAGGGACCTCTTTTTTCTAAAATAAAAGTAGCCTAAGTTACTCCTTGTTACATCAATTATCTGCCAGTGAAAGTCCCGTCAAAATCGGTCAAGCTATTTCAGAGATTAGCCGGAATAAACAGACAGACAGACAAAAATAGTAAAAAAACGTTGTTTTGGTATAATATGTACCGTGTATACATCCTTATACATTTAGTAAAAAGCGGTTATTTTAATGTTACAAACAGACACTCCAATTTTATTTATTTGTATGTATGTATGTATGTATGCATGTATGTAGTATGTATGTATGTATGTATGTATGTATGTATGTATGTATGCATGTATGTTGTATGTATGTATGTATTTTATGTATTGTATAGATGTATAGATAAACCAACATGGGCACCTATTAAACTTCAGAAGATAGGTGCACGATTCCAATTTGTTCATCCGACTTTGGCAACTTGTTATTAGAAATGACTCACTAGTTTTAGCTGCTGTAAATTTAGATATCACAATTTCCTTTTTACAACGCGTATTTATGTTATGGAAATCGCTTCTCATTTTTATTTGAACTTAGTGGAATGATTTTATTCCAACCGATGCTAGTGATTGACACTGTGGCGGCCATCTACCTCGACACATGCCAACTACGCGTCACACCTGACGTCACACAAAATCCTGCATCGCGCAATCAGAGTTTACCGCGCAACTACATTGTGCACATATACAACGTCCTGAAATCAGTCGTCGGTCAGTTGCCAACTAGACACGAAACCCGTCTGGTCGGATATTCTTCCTTTGGTTTGGAGGTTGAGTAAACTTTACACCTATTCGTCATGCTCACTTCAAACTCACTTCACCAAAGATTTCTCGGTGAGAGTTTTACTGACAAGGTCGGCTACCTGCCAGGGTCGCGAGATCTGTTTGCAAGAGTTACCGTGGCCCTGGCATATGGGCAACTAAAGGAACACGGGTGGGTTTTAGTCAGTAAAAGTCTGACACATCCTTCCGCTCCACCCTAAAGCGGGAGACGTCATTTGATGACTAGCCATCCACAAAAAAAAAGCAAAGAAAAGGTCGGCTAGTAACATGTCTATCTAGTCTATCTAACTAGTATCGTTACAAACTGGTAAAATCATTTCACCAATATACAGCATACAAAAGCCGGTCATCGTATGATTTTAACCGCTCCACCTTCAACATTGTATGCTAATATGTAGGACAGCCAGTACAAACACATTTCATGCAGAAGCATGCAGGCCGGGTACAAACCGGGCTGTTCAAACATTTTGTCCGCCTGCCGGAATTGAGAATGGTAACGGAATATGGACGGACACGTCTAGTTACATACATAGCTAGGGCATTTAAAGTGCCTATAAGTGCTCTAGCAATGTAACGAACATTGATTCGATTAGGACTTCGTTCTAGGATAGAGCTGTTTGGTCTTTATGATCGTATCTGTTAATTAAAATGTATTTATTATTTTGTACTAGCTCAGCCTAGTACTGCAACATTGAAACGACTAAGAGCTTTTACACACAAGCGGCATTTTGCCAACGGCAGGTAACTGCAGCCGTCGACATGCGATGATGACGCTGATCTTTAAAGATGGCATGTCGCCGACTGCTGTCGACGCGTCAACGGCAGCCGCCGACCCGTATCGACGGCAGCAGTTACCTTTGCTGTTGACAACATTTCACTAGTATGTAAGAGCTAAAAACTCCATTTTGTACATACGTAAAGAAGAAGATAGAAAAATTATATATTCTGCACAAACAAAACGCACACAACGAGAAAAAAAGATATTTAAAATGCACACATACAACGTAGCCAACAGCCCCGTATAGCCCCGTCAATAAAAAAACAGTTTAACGATATTGTCCATTGATGAAGGTCACACACATCTGGATAAAAAAAAAATAGGCAATGGTGCCGATTCCCTTATTCACAAACTAAATTAATTTAAGTTCAGTGCATCTTTTTCTTTCTATTTCATTAAGGAAAGGACAGAAGATAAATTTTAGTTTAGTCCTGTCAAATTAATCAGCGGTTGACGTAAATTGACGTAATTTTAGTAGGCAAGTTTTTAATCACGTCTAAACTTGTATGGAGTAGTGACAGGCGCTGATTAATTTGACAGGACTAAACTAAAAAATTTCTTTTGTCCTCTTCTTAATGAAATACAAAGAAAAAGATGCACTGAACTTAAATATAGTTTAGTTTGTGAACAAGGGAATCGGTACCAATGCCTTATACTTTAAGTTGATTCAGAATTGATCTTATACTTTTGTTGATGTAAAATGCCGAGGATGAGGTTGTGAGATCTTTTTCATATCAATAAGTTCCATTGGCATTATTTCAGAAGTGCAGACCCAAAATACCACTATGACATCCGTACACGATTCAAAACCTATAAAAAATCTGCTGTTTTTCTTATTCATATCTTTATTTGCACTCAAAATGTTAAAATGTTAACGCCTTAAAGCTAATATACAATTACAGACCCTGTAGGGCACAGCAAAAAGTATAAAAAATAAATGTAAAAATAAAAAATACAATAAGAAATGAATTACAATTGTTAATTTTAAATAATGATGGCATTAACATTAATTAGGTACATCATTTATTTTATTGATATCAGTTATATAACCTATTATCAACACCTCCAACCTCCTGCACCCTCCCCCCTCCCCTCTCTCCTCTCTAGTTCAATACCTACGCTATCAAAATGTATGTAACAGCGAACTTCTTTTCAATAACCGATAGTAAATTTAAGCGCTCCTGCCACCTTTTATCAATGTAGGTCCTGTACAGAAAGTTTTCCAGACAGTGCCCTGTCAGTCTTTCTGACATACCATCAATCACTCACTCACTCACGGATCTGCAGTGCGATTCTTTAACCATCTCACCGTGAAAACTTAGGTGAAGTGAGGGTGGAGTGAGCTGTCATTCCAACTAATGCCATGGATTGACACCATTGACAGCTCACCCTAAGCTCACTTCACCTAACTGTTCACGGTGACATTTTTACAGAATCGATCGGCTGTTCTTTAAACCTACAACAAGTATATTTCATTAATCACGTTCTATTAGAAAAAAAACCCCTGAAATGTCTTACGTCAAACCAAGTATTGTAAACAATGACGATTTTATAAAATCTTAATTAAACTACTAAACACAGCGATGCATTTTTCACTGATTTCTATAAACTGTGAACACACGTAGATTGAATTGTCAGACTTTCGGGCTTCTGAAAACCTAGTATTATTTATTTATTTTATTTATTTAGGATCTCCAACAAAAGATGTACTCAATACATTGACACATAGGTATATATAGGGTAACATCAGGTATTAAGTAGGTGTACTCCTTCACTTATAGGAGACCACAGCATGCACAAGAGAGTCAACAACTAAGCTAACAAATATATTTTTATATTAATATTATAAATGCAAAAGTAACTCTGTCTTCTGTCTGTCTGTCTTTCTGTCTGTCTGTCTCGCTTTCCTGCTATAACTACTGAAGCGATTTAAATGAAATTTGATACACAGATAGTTTAGAGCCTGAGAAAGGACATAGGCTACTTTTTATCCCAGTAGTATGTTCCCGCGGGATGATTTCCGACCTCCACGCGGGCGAAGCCCCTGGCAAAAGCTAGTAGTTTATAAATTACTGAAGGACATGCAATAAAAATACATCATTAGTTACAGTGTAACTTCACATTAGCGATGTTGCTTCTATCGTGTATGTACAACTACTTTCTTTACTATTCGTATCTCAATCGTATGCTAGTAGGTCGCGAGATTGTTCGAAAGAGATACCGTGACCCTGGCACATGGGCAACTGAAGGAACACGGGTGGGTTTTAGTCAGTAAAAGTCTGACAGGCCCTCCCGCTCCGCCCAGAGCGGTAAAGTCATTTGATGATTTCTCATAAAAAAAAGAACTCGTATGCTAGTATGATTTCCAATATAATATTATATGGTGCATACATATTATACACAGAAGGTTATTGACTTTTAAACCAAATTAATTGATGTAGGGTCAATAGCCTGAATTTCTACATAGTATAAAACTAAGTCCCGCGTCTGTGCACTTATCTTTTAAAATACGCAACGGCTTGTAATGCGGTTCTCATCAATAGACAGAGTTATTCAAGTTAAAGGGTTATATGTATAATACGCGGACGAAACCGCTGCCAAAACCTAGTGTGTTATAAATATAATAATAAAATGAAATTGCATAGGACTATCCTAACACATTTGTTGCCTCGATAGTTTCTATCTGGAAATTTTCTAATCTTAAGTGAATATTTTGGTAAAACCAAGACAAAGTGAAAATTAATGGCTTTAGCAACAAAATCATCTGCCTAGCCTTTTCTCAACTATGCTGGGGTCGGCTTCCAATCTTACCAGATGCAGCTGAATATCAGTATTTTACATTTCATCTAAATCCGTTCAGCCATTTTAGAGTAAAAACGTAACAACAACACAAAACATCACATCATTTCTCTTGCTAATATGAAGTCTGAATAGCTACCTATCCAGACTCCAGTATAACACCTATCATTAAGATACTCGCAGATAGTCGTCTGTAATATTTCCACCGCTGGGACAGAGTTCTCCTTTCTATGAGAGGGAGTGGGTCGTCCTTAATTCACCACGTGGACCCAGTGCGTATTGGGGAATGTCATACTCTTCACATCATGGTTCTAAGGCACGCCGGTTTCCTCACGATGTTTTCCTTCACCATTTTGAGAGCAATGGTCATGAAATAATTTACACAAACTGAAGTGCCTGTCTTGGTTGAAAGCTCCGACCTTTAACTCGTTAGTCGCGGCCATTACCACTAGACCACCACTGCAGGGCCGGTATTAATTTGATAAGTATAGGTCTTATCAAGTTAAGGATAAATGTTCAGTTAACAACAACACGAGTTCTTCCTAGAATGATACAAGTTCGACCCACTCATTTAATGAGGACAAACGCTGTCGATAAATTATGGTCTATTAACACTTAATTGACTGCTTATTGATTACTAGAGAATGGGCAGCAGCGTTCTCTATGCATTTTACCACCATACTGCGACCGCTAACCCGCCTGCCAAGCGTGGCGATTATTGCAAACCTATTGGGGGAGGCCTATGTCCAGCAGTGGACGTCTATTGGCTAACATGTTGACGATTGCTTATTGATCAGTCTTGCCAAAGCGGGATTGTGAATCCTTTTGCGTAAAAATTGGAATTCTTTTTTCGAAAGTAGGATGTAATAAAAATGGTAAATATTGTACATTGTACTTTTCTGTAGTTTCAAATTAAGTTTACAATGATGATAGATAGACATAAAAGATGTATTTTTTATTAAAAATATGTTACGAATGAATAGAATAAAAATTAGTACATACATAAGAGAAAGTCTGAAAGTGACACCGATATCTGAAAAGTTGTATGAAAATCTGTTGTCATTGTATGGGCACGTGATACGGAGGAATGAGGAAAATATTGTGAGGAAAGTTTTTAGAGGAAGACTAAACGATGATAGAATGTGTGCATTCACACATTCTATCATATGGACAGAAAAGGGACGACTACGGAGATGACGACTAATATAGAAGTGTGGAAGAAAAAGACATGTTGCACCGACCACAAATAAATTGAAATAAGAATAGGAGTATGATGAATTTACTATACACATATGTACATACAAATGCACACCTTCTTACAATGAAGATAGGCAAACTACAGAACGCCACGCATGTTACGATCTTTACCTGGATATTCTTTTATGGTTATGGTTTAAGAACTTTATTTCTCAAAAAGAATTACATTCACTTATATGAGAAAAAACTTATTTCTAATAAGATATATTAACTGACGCGACGATTACATAACAAAAATGGTTAAATTATTACCGAAGATAGCCTAAAATTTTAAATCCGCTAAAATGTGTTTCTTTAGAGATTTTTTGAAACCATACATAGATTTTTGATCTTTTACATTTCGAGGCAATTTGTTGTAAAGCTGTGCTCCTTCATACAGAATAGTTCTCCTGCCGTAGTTTGTTCTAGGTGCCCGTAACGTTATGTCATTTGCTTGTCTAGTTCTGTATCTGTTTTTTAATTGTGATTGTTTCGTAAGAGTTATTTGTGTGTGTAAGTTTTTGTTTAAAATTTTATGTACAAGTATGCAGGTATTATACCTAAATATCTGTGAAACATTCATGAGCTTCGTGTCATTGTAAAGTTTTAGTGTAGATGTTCGGTAATTGTATGTACTTAAAAAGAACTTTAATAATTTTATTTTGAGCTATTTACATGATTTGTAGGTTAGATTTGTAAGTAAAGCCATAGACTTCAATTAGGTAGTCCAAATGAGGTTTCACCATGGAGTTATAAATCATATAGCAGACTTTCTTTTTCCTTTCCTTAGTATAAAAATAACAACAACTATCTAGTTACCATGCAAAAGCAGTTAAGTGTTCAGAGGAATAAAATATAATACGATACATTATTTACGAATTTGTACTTGTGTATGTTTGTATCCCGAAAAGCGGGGCTTTTATATTGCTTTATTGAGCTAAAAATGGGGACGTCTGGCAACGCTGTTGTTGATACATATTAGACAATTTGGATTGTAATTTGTCAATTATATCATTTTGATTAGTTTTAAGGTAAGTAAAAATAAGTCCCAGGAAGTACGGTTAGCAGACAGCAAATCACTTAGAATAATGAAATGGAAATCTAATGTTTTAATTCCGGATATACACTAACCAGTTAGCAAATAAATATTATTCTATTCAGTGTAAGCAGGTATTACTAAGTAATTATTATACTTCTTTCTATACGTCTGCTAATAATTCTCATTCAAACTAAAACATCTTACCAGGAAAAAGCCTCCTACCCACAGTTTAATCCTACTATCCAGCGAATCCCATTTCCAACTAATATAATAAATGTTACAGTTTGTACAGACGCCAACACATCAAGCTACTACAATCTGTCAGATTTCTGTGATAGATTTTCGACTTTATTTCTAGAGCATTAGGTTCAAGGTTCATTGGGAAAAATTGACAGTTTCGGGTAGCTTGACCTGGGTCTGTATGTTTAGATGTTTGTTACTCAATCACGCGAAAATGGCCCTGCGGATTTGGATGAAATTTGGCATAGAGATATTTATAACCTAGATAAACACATTGTATACTTTTATCCTGGTAGTACGTTCCCGTTAGTTAATATCCCACCTTCATGCAGGCGAAGCTGCTAACAAAAGCTGGTAACGAAATATTTTCCGACAAAATTATCACAAAAAAACTTTAAAATATTTATTTATAATAAACTGTCCATTACCAAGATAAAAGTTTATTACATGCCAATAATAATTCTTTACGACGGTGCCGCTGCGTGGTCGCAGCGTACCCGGCGCGTTTTATGGGATAAACAGACAAACACCGTAAATATATCACAGTCACTATGCCAATATTATTTCTGTACCGGTAGTTCAATTTATGGATGAACGAAGTTAAGGGTTGGTTCACACAGGGGAAAGTTACCGGCCGTGTTGAATATTGTCACGGTTATATAGGTAATTGTATGTAGGCTGAGTAATATTATATTGAAAGATTTCAGTTTTTTTCTTTTGTATTTTCTGGTGAACAATAAAATATAAACAAGGTGACAGGGACATCGATCCAAATCCTGTAAGCGTAAATTTAGTACAAGTTTAAAAAAAAGATGTTCCATACATTTAGACCGCGTGGGTATGGCACGTTTTCTATGAAACTGTAGATTTTTTTGAAACCGACTAAACAAGTCATGTGCTGAAATCATGGTTTCAGTTTGCCCACGATGTCTCTGCATTGATAATCAATAAATAAACATTTAGCAATAAATCAGTTATAGTTTTTCAAAATCAGGGGTTTTCTTTAAGGTGTAAGAATTTCGAGCAAGATATTATTATGATAATACACTATGTGGCTAAATTAGGGGAAAAGGATCAATTACATCAAAAAGTGTAAAAAACAAAATTCCATGTCCACCATCCAAAACAGTAAGTTCAACAACTAAAACCCGACTACTGAAAAATCACGCTCAAAAGAGTATGAAACAAGAAAATATTCTTTGAAAGCCGTGGTTGTGTGTCACTATGCCCTAAAGCTAATGATCGCTTATTTACATATTGTGTAAAAACATAATTTTGTCTATTTTTTACGCTTTCACGATGAAATAATCTTTCCATATTAGTGAAAAGACAAAAAAAAATTAAAAGATATAAAAGACGTTCCAACGATACCTCATTTGTCAAATTATGATAAGTAATTTACAAGTCATAACGGAAAAGATGAACACATATACATTCTTATATACCGGTCAAAATTATAAACCTCCTTTCCAAAAAGAACATAATCACCTTCCCGACACCCTAAACACAGACTGATGGAAAACGAAACAACACAGCATAAAAAAACAACACAAAAAGCTATTGTTATCCACATAATAAGCATTGCCAGTCAGCACTCTGCCTTCTTCCTACACCGTGTCCAACACAAATGGGAGTGGACGATCGCTTCGATAACAAAGTTAGAGACGACGCTCGTTTAATGGCCACACACTGTCGGGAACTTGCTGACGTGTCACGCCGAGTTCCTAAGTGATAGAAGCTAATAGATATATGGATAGTTCTGAAAGGTCGTTTGTTAATTACTTGAGTATGGTTACGTAAACAAAGACGGTTATAACAGAAATGCTAATAGTGACTACTAGTCCTAGTGGCACTAGTAGGACTAGTGTACTATGAAGACTAGTTTGTCATCGCACCTTACGCTTTAATGTATGATTTGTTTTTTTTTTATACTCTTTCTAGCCTATATATTGTGTGCCTTTTAGTCTCTGCTAAATAAATGTATTTTCTTTCTCTCTTCCTGTATTAAATGTCATTTAGCTAGTACCTATTAGCTTTTGGCTTCGGTTTCGCCCATTGAATGTTGCATAGTATCCTATGGGAACGTACTATCGGGATCAAATGCTCTATGTTAACACATTGTTAACACATAGAGCATTTGATCCCGATAACGACTAGATGTTAGTCCAGGTCCGGACTGGTTAGCCTTGATATCTAAACTTACTTACGAGGGTGAATCTTAAAATTATTGGGATCAAATTTAAAAAATGCTAAAAGTTCAACTAATATGTTTTATTTTTCTACACAATCTCCTTCTTATGTAATGCATTCAAAATAACGCGTTTCTAACTTTCATTTTCCATACGAAAAAATGTTTTTCTTGGCACTGGAAAATCTCCCCTTATTATATTCTTTTAATTTTGAAAGTAAACGAAGATCACTATGGACTAAGTCTGGAGAATATGGTGGGTGGTCAAGGAGATTGAAGCCAGCCAGCACAGCAGATTACGATGAGCGCAACTTCCGATCGAAGAGCAAGAGTGTTATCGTAATGAAACAACATGCCTTTTTTTTCTGGATGATAAATCGTTAAAAACGTCTCGGAGCGGGAAGGCAGACTTTTACTTACTAAAACCCACCCGTGTTCCTTCAGTTGTCTGTAATCTTTCGAAAAAACCCGCGACCCTGGCAGGCATCTGCCCTAGCAGACCCCTTCAATTCGTACTGACATCTCTTTGAGGCGCCCGTGGAACACGAAGAACACGCCTAGCGACAGTTTTCCACGACGTTTTTCAGTTTAAGATTGGGATCTCTGCTAAATGTTTTATGGTTAATCTCCTGTCAGCCATATCCAGATATCAACCTTTTTGATATCTGGCGGCCAGACCGCGGGTCACCAGTACTTCTTTTTTAAATTCAGTGACCTGGTACGCAACCGTAGAATATGGTTTTCAGGCAGAGATACTTCAGCAGCATACGTTACTCCGTTTTCTCCATTATTTCACGTTTTAAGAAACTCGTTGTACAAAACAATTCATTATACAGATTCACCCTTGTATTTGTATCAGAATTTTCCTATTCGTTCTAGAGATCAGCGCGTTTAAACAAACAAACAAAGTCTTACGCGCTTATCTCTGGAACTACCAATCCGTCTAAAAAAAATATTTTCGCATTTTATATACCAATTCTTGAGGCAGGCTTATAGACTTAACTTTCGAAGCTTTTGCACGCGGGCGTACGTTTCACAACGAGAGAGAGGAACATTAATAAATGTTATATTATAAAATAGTTTATCGTCCGGCCCACTTGTGCAATGACGGCGGGTGGAACGAACGGCAAAACACGGGAAATTTTATCCTTGCAAAGTGGTGGGCAAAAGTTTCTTTCTTTTTAAAGTAAATTGATAAATCTAAATAATTGTTTGTCTAACACTCAAGAGCAACACTCACCAAAAATACCTATTTATTGTACCAAAGATCTTGACACTATGTTTTAGTATTTTAAGTACGTTTGAATTTGAAAGAATATTTCTGAAAGAATAAACTCAATATCTGGGGAGTTTACCAATTCACTATTGCAGTTTTGCAAGCTATAAAAATTCCGTTATTTTCGCTAGGAAAAACTTTCAAAGGAATGTGGGTTGGGAGCTCATAAATAAAGATAAGTTTTGAAAGTTGTTTAGCAAATTGCGTTCTATTGTTCCGAAAGAAATTTTAACAAAACTATGATAATAAAATAGATTATTTAGTAGGTAAATCTTGAAAATCGTACAATAAAGGAATAGGTATTAAATTGATTTAGGGTAAAAGTGGGATAGTTGCCCTAGGAGGATAGACGCCCCAAAATTCAAATTGTGACTTGTAAACGTACTACCATCGCACTTAGTACTTATAAGCAAAGAACACCCTCCATCCCCCTAGTGTACGAGCGCCAGCCACTCTGATCAGACGTATCGTGTGTAAATGGAGAAAGTTCGACGGGCTCGCTCACAAAGATCGCGGATTACGTATTCGACTGTTTCACAAACGCATGGAACTTTTGATTTCCAAGGGTAAGTGATATTATTTGATTGTAATTTGCAAGTGTATAGTTTGAATAATATCGTCAGTAAAACATTTTGTAATTTTTGTAAAGGGATCTTTGTTTTTTTATAATGGCATCTATCCCTATTGAAAAGGATAGACGCCTCGTTTTTTTGTGAGTATAGATGCCCTTAGGGGCATCTATCCCATAAGGCTTCGGTTAATGTTTGCATGTCATGTTCCCATTTCTTCTTTTCAGAAATGCCTCGCAAATATATAAGGAAGGTTGGAGTTCGTCCGCGAGCTGAATGGACGCAAGAGGCATTAATAGCTGCAATGCATGAAATATTGAGAGGCGTTCTTGGTGTCAACGAAATTTCTCGTAGATATGGGATTCCATCTAGACATTTCTTTGAAAAATTTTTCGGACATTTCTTTGAATAACCAAAGGTCTGTAGAAGTCAATGCAATTCAAAATGATGCTCCAGAACAGGAACAAGATTCACCTAATAGATCATCTCCTGTAGTTGATAGAGTCCTTTCTAACATTACTACTATTTATATGGATATTTTTTATACAAATGAAGAAGCTCTTGAACAGGAACCAGGTCCATCCAATGTACAAACTCTCTCTAAATAGTATATTTCATTACAAGTGCGGAAAGGCTGTCATTGCAAAGAGTTCCGACAAATGTCTACCCGAGCCGAGGCGCAGCCGAAGGCGAGGGTTGACAGTCGGAACAAGTTGCAATGACGGTTCCGCAGGTGTACTGAACGACTATTTTTAATACAGTTGCGAAAAAATGAAGCAATTTAATAAAACTATTTGCTTTTTTCTCTTCTCTCCACGCAATAAATTCGTCGTATGTAGATATGTAACGACTTTTTGACTTTTCCGGTAAAATGTTCTCCGAAGCATTTTGTGCAATTATACTGAGTTCCGGTGGTGTTAATTAAAAAAAAAATAGGGTCGAAATTACTCATTTTGTGCAACAAACAACTAAACTCGCAAAGAAAATTTCTGGAAAATGGCGCCAACCGTATAATATAAGCAGAGTTTTTTTTTTTTCACCCATTTTGGTAGGCAAAGGGAACTATCCATACAGCTTAGTCTTCAGTAGATTTTTTTTATTGATATGAAATGAAAATGAAATTTAATGAGATGAAATGAAATGAAACCTAACCTAACTCATTCAATTAAATCATTAAATCTGATATTGAAATAAATTAGTAGCTTCTTTTTAGAAATATACGTATTTGTATGAATCACAAAAACTCTTTAGTAAAAACTTCATGGTTGGTTTTTCTTTTTAATAGACATTATTTTGACAGTTGGGAAAGAGAACGCACGAGTTCGGGAAAGGTAAAAAAAAAGCACTAGTATGTAATAGCCCACATCCCGAACGCTATACGTCCCTGCAATACACCACTTTTTGAGCAACTGTATTAAAAAATATGAAAACTAAAACCAAAGTGAAGAAGTATTTTTTTTTGAAGCTGATTAATGTTAGAATATGAAAATTTTAACCAAAGTGTAATGTGCCATTATGAAATATTAAAATAAATCTTGTTAATTATAATATGCTTTGTTTTATACCTAAGGGCAACTATCCTTATAGTGACAACAGCATCGGGGCATCTAACCCATATAAGAGGCATCTATACTCAGAAGGAGTACTGTAACTTTTCTTATTTTTTTTTATATAAGCAACAGCTGCATTGAGTTTCTTTTTCAAATATAATAAATAATAGACCAATGTACCATTAAATCGAAAAATCTGTTTAAATATATTTTTTTTTCTAGGAAAAAAAAATCAATTTCAAAATGTGGGGCAACTATCCCACTTTTACCCTAAAGCCTTTTTTTGGTAAATACGATCAGTGATGATGATGAATTATAATTATTAATAAAAAAAAACAACTACTGGTCTGAATCGAAAAAATATTTTTGTGTTGGGTAGCCTATGTATTGAGGAAGGCTATATGCTACATAACATCACGCTACGATCAAAAGAAGCGGAGCAGTAACGAAAGGTGAACGAAAACTGGCAGGCAATTCAATGCGACGGAAAGGGTCAGAGGAACAAAGATTTGACGCGGATGAAGTCACGGGCAGAAACTAGTGTAAGATACAATGTCAAATGTATGTATGTTATGTCAGATGATTAGCCATAGTCTCTGGAAAAGTAATGACGGGAAGGGTCAGGGGAGCAAAAATTTGACGCGGGTGAAGTCGCGGGCAGAAACTAGTCTTAAATATGATTTCAGCTAAATATAACACAAACTACATGCTCTATCGAACAAAATTAATTATTAAATTAAGAAAAGTAATTACTTAGTCAACCAATACTACTCAAAGACATGTGCCCGTAATAATATTAGTCAGACAAAAATATAGCCATAAGTACTAATTGCCTAAGTCAGTAGTCGTCTTTTCATTATTAGTCTTCTGAACTCCAAGCTAAATATGTAAATAATTTAAAAAATTAAGTCATGCAAGATTTACGAATTGTCAAGTCGGCTTACAGATTGACGATTGTTTGAAAATAGAAGACGCAGTCGCCATTTTATAAAACTTTTCTTTAATTCGTAAAGGTCGTAATGTCATTAAGCCTAATCTGTCATCATAATTATTTGGCGGCAATTATGACAGTCCCAAAAAATATAGCTTGTGAACTTTCACAAGCTATATTTTTTGGGACTGTCAAAATTTTAATAATTAATTGCTATTTTACAATCTCTTACGAACAAAGATAAAGAAAATACGTTTAATTGCAGTAAATATGACGTAAGGAAAGACAAGACACACAAAAAAATTGCTAGGGAAAATATGCGTCACATCCACGCAAAACGGCCATCGCTCAGCATATTGCTGCGACCCTATGTGAGGTAGAGCCCCAGCGCTGGTTTTCAGCGACAGCCGGCGCTGACGTAATAACGTCCGTGAATCATTCCTATCCCTATCTATACTAATATTATAAAGCTGAATAGTTTTTTTGTTTGTTTGATTGAACGCGCTAATCTCAGGAACTACTCTGAAATGGAAGCAACATATTGCTGCAACTGTAGCTCGAGTGAGAAAACTTATTTATATTTTCAAGAAACTCAGAGGCGCGGCCGATTTCAGCTGTTTGATAGCTGTCTACTTTGCGCTCGCTCAGTCTGTTCTGGGGTATTGCCTCACGGTCTGGGGTGGTGCCGGTAAAACAGCGATGCTACGGGTCGAGCGAGCGCAGAGAGCTGTCCTGAAGGTGCTGGCAAGGAAACCAATCCGATATTCGACATCCTCTCTGTACACCCTCTGCCAAGTCCTCATCGTCCAACAGTTATTTATCCTGCAGACTATCCTTCGCAAACACAGCCAACTTCCGTTTAATCCTAAATATTGTTCTACACGTCGCTCGAATAGGGTTTGTAACACTGAGTCTCGTAGAACCGTAGCTGCAAGTCGTCACTACAAACACATAAGCTCAAAAATCTACAATAAATTAAACAAAAGCTTGCACATCTACCCACTAACAAAGAGCAAATGCAAAATGAAACTTAACTCCTGGTTAAAATCACAAAATTATGATGAAACACAGACACTCGTGGAAGTGTAAAATACTCATCACTCCCTCACACACAGAACCACAAACACCCCTCGCACACCTCACTGTCACTCACCTACACACCCATTTACCCTACACTCACCACACAAACTCAACGTCAAAATACATCCCAAATCACACCTTTTATATTGTGTATTTTAGACTTACTTTTTTTGTTTCTATATTAATTATATAAATCTAAATTATTAAGCATTTTTCGCATGGAACATCATTCCATTTTGTATCTTGAGAAGGGCGTTGTTAGCTGCGCTACAGTTTATACTTTTGCTATACAGTTTATACTACCATCGTTTTACTTGTCAAACTTGTCCTGTGGTATTTGTTCCGAAATAAAAATTTTAAACTTTTTTTTTACTGCTCGGAATTGAAAAAATCTTTTTGTGATGGGTAGCCCATTTATTGAGAAAGGCTATATGCTATATAACATTACGCTACAGTCAAAAGGAGCGGCGCAGCAAATGAAAAATGGACGAAAACTGGTAGGCAATTCGATGCGACGGGAAGGGGAGCGAAAATTTGACGCGGACAATGTTGCGGGCAGAAGCTAGTCGTATATAAAAGTATGCAGTCCGAGGCTATCTGTCCGCTATATATTCGAGTATTCCAGTGTCTAGTTCAAAACCAGCGTCAGGCACTACTTGTCTGGAATTTATGCTAAACTGGGCCTATTTGGCGCAGCCAGAGGCACAGAATACTATTGTAATTTAAATGTTTTTTTTTTATTATTATTGTATGGCTTTACCAGGGCCTAATACATTTATTGTCTTTCTGTCTATCATTTTCTTTCCAACGCATAAAATATGTGCTTTTCGTAAGAATGTAGGGCATATCATAACGAAGGTCACTGAAATACGACGAAACAACATTACGAGCGCCATTTGTTTTACGTCATCAGATTATAAATATCGAGTGAATATATTTGCATATACATTTTGTTGGCGCGAACTCGATAAATCTTATCTGTGTAATCTTGATGCATATCGCTGTGACTCTTCTGGAATATCGATAATAGTGTTGGGATGTCATTCCAATGTTTTGTATTTTCATGCGACGTTCGCAATTTAAATTGGCATGTATTTAATCGAACCACTAACAACTTACATTTTCAGCTTCTAAAAGTATTACTGAAGCCTCTAATAAAGTGTCCATCAGTTGGTCAATATGATTTTAGAGAATCAGTTTAAAAGTTCTCTTTTGAAGTTCGTCGGTTGATAATCCTAAAATACCGACGATTAAAGGATATATACAAGGCTGACAGGGGGCTTGTGGCTAAATGAGAAGAGCAGCAAGGTTCGATCGATCTCTCGGTTAAGCTACGCTTGGTCCCTGGATGTGTGACCTGATGTGTATCTTTACATACCAAAATCCCTCCGTGCCTCAGAAAGCATGTTAAGCCATTGGTCTCGGCTGTCATTCGTAGATTTCTGACAGTCGATAAGGATAGTCAAAACCTGGAAAGTCTGATAACCAGTCTTATCAAGGAGAAGATCGTATTACCCAGCAGCTGGGTTATGGTTGTCAGTTGACAGTCGCTCCTTGTCAAATATTGGTACTCCACGACAACCAGTTAGACTGTAAACGGAGCCCAACATAGTTGGATAAAGGCTAAGCAGATGAAAATGAGGATACAAGGTCGACCCGTAAATCTCAAGTTAAATCAAGAGACAATTATTTCACTTTACACCTGAAGTGATTTATTAATTGAGGTTAAGGGGAAACACAGTTCTATAACTAAGACGTCTTAACTCTGCTTACGTCTTTGTTGTACCTATCTACGTTGAGGTGTTTGTGAAATCGCGCAGTTTAAGGGACTCCACGTCTCTATAGCATTGTAAATTACAAAGCGGGGCCGGGACTCGTCCCGGGAATTAAACCATTTGCACAACACTAGCTCCGTTTAAGCGTATAAAATATTCTGTCGACGTCTTTACGGCATTGCAGCTAGTTCTAAGGACATTTCTGAGACGAATGCGAGGTAGTTTTGTTTTTATTTTCATGGAAATCCTGAAGGATTGTGTTGGTACAATTCCCCATCAAATAGCGAGGTGAATTTGTTGAAAGAAGTTTTAGCAAATGGTACAAATCCATTTCAAGTTGTTCATTCAAGACAGACAGATAAGGTTCAGTGTAAATTAAAATTAACTTCGTCGTATTATTACGTATCTTATCCGTGCATGGAACTTATCACCGTTTAATATTCTTTCTTAACCTATACCTGATTCTTGTGATCCGTAAGCAATAAGAATAGGCCACGACTTTTCCGGACATCCTTCAAAAAGTGGAATAAATTTTGGACCAACTTTTATGTACACATAGTCGGCTTTTCCCGCATCACCAACCAATACACAATTACTCGCATTTAGGGCAACTTTTCCCGGGAAACAGAATACTTCTCTCCGCACTATTGTTGTTCTAGTGTGAATAGAGCGACATAGCTAACAAGAATAGCTGTCCGTCCCACGCTTCGTCGCTGGTTTGCATATGTATGAGTGATCAGTGTGCCAGAATCAGGGCACCTGATTGCTGATGAGCCTTGTGGATATTGGGACCAGAATCTGTGGGCCTAGTACCAACACACGGGTTTGAACGTAACGAAAACATAATTATTTTAAAGTTGAAATATTGCTACCGCTCATATTATTATTTGTAGTTAGGACCCAGTACGACCTTTTGAAGGTGTACAAGGGGCTTAAGCCAACTCGCAGTGGTCCTTTAGATGATTTTCATGAAATGAGGTACCAACCGACAATCATCCATATGTGCACTATGTAAGTGTAACTACATACAACCCCCGATGTAGAACTATTGTAGGATACGGAAACAAAGATATTGGAATATGTCTTTAGATGTCTAAAGCGGACTGGTTACCTAGAAATATGGAAGGACCCCTGCCTAACCAATGTCAGAAAAAAATTACAGGGAATGAATTGAATGCACACTCCACAATGGCTGACTGGAAACTATTGCTAGTAAGTGTGCATTAAAGGAACCGAAGTCAGTTTTGGCTGCTGTAATTGTACGCAACTGTTGTTAAGTTAGCCTGAAAGCCTGAGGGTCTACTCCTTAAGCTCGAAGTACGTATTTTTTTTCACCTACGAGGTTAGTTCGGGGCCTGGACTAAGGATTAATGACAACACTACTTGACAGTTGTCTTTAATTGTAATGGGCTTTTCTGAAAAATTGAATTTGTCATTTGTTCTGATGGATCAACTCCTTTCGGTCGCGGGGATAAAATATAGGGGATATTTGTTGACAGACTTAGAAATTATTAGTCTAGTCTCTTAAGTATCACCCATTTATATGAAAAAACTAAGTTAAAACTTAGTAAATATTATGGGGGTGATGTACTGAAACGTGGTCGCTCACAATGGGCATTATTAGAAGGCTGAGAGTCAACCACAGGGCAATGGAGAGAGCTGTAAAGTCCGCAGGTGAACGAGGATAACCGACATAGCCCGAAGATTTGCCATGTGGCAGTGGGCACTGCATATTTCTTGCAGATCAGATGGCTGACGAGGCCGAAAGGTTCTGGAGTGGCCATGTACGGGAGGACGTAGAGTTGCAAGGCGACCCACAAGGTGGGCCGATGCCCTTGTGAAGGCCGCAGGAATCCGCAGGTTGCGGGAAGCACAAAACCAGTCGTAGTGCCGAGCTTGGGGGAGGTCTTTGTCCAACAGTTGATGTATTTTGGCTGAAATGATGATGATTATGAAGATCGGCTGCTTCACGAAACAGACTTTCGTGAAGTGGCCGTCCCTTTCTCACATAACATTTACTTAGTTTTAACACTTTATTCATATAGGTGATCATTATGCGAGTGGCAAATAAGTTATACCAAAATGCTCTAATGTACTTTAGATTTAAATATCGCTCGAATTCACTTAACATTGATGGCGTACGTTCGTGCTAGGGTCTTTGTTTAATTTGTACGCGTATGTAAGTAAGAAACTATACAATGGCTTTAGTGGGATCGATTTACTTAATTGATTGGTTCTATTTTACTGGAGGGTCATGTTTGGTCTTGTAGACTCTCTAGAGATAGTAATAGTTGGTACAGTCACGACCATAAATACGTACAATGCTTACGGAAAATTCAAAAGTGATTTTCTCCTAAATTATTGATAGAGTTATTTAATGATAAACACTACATACGGGTCGAATTGATTTAGCTATCTCTAACTCCACAGACGTGAAGAAATTAATTTAATGAGATATTTTTAGGGTTAACCGCAGATATTATCGTTACTTGAAACAAATTTCAAGTAAAATTAAAAGAGAAAAAACCGGCCAAATGCGAGTCGGACTCGCGCACGAAGGTTTCCGTACCATTATCTATAAAAAGTGCGATTTACGATTTATGACGTATTAAAAAAAAACTACGTACTAGATCTCGTTCAAACCATTTTTCTATGGAAGTTTATATAACAATGGACATCATATATTTTTTTTAGTTTTATCATTCTCTAAAAAAATTATATTAGAAACCTCAATACCATTTTTGAAGACCTATCCATGAATACCCCACACGTATGGGGCTATGATGAAAAAAGAAAATCGAGTTTCAGTTCTAACTATGAGGAACCCCAAGATTTATTGTTTTTTTTCTATTTTAGTGTGAAAATCTTAATGCGGTTCACAGAATACATCTACTTACCAAGTTTCAACAGCATAGCTCTTATAGTTTCGGAAAAAAGTGGCTGTGACATACGGACGGACAGACAGAAAGACAGACATGACGAATCTATAAGTGTTACGTTTTTTGCCATTTGGCTACGGAACCCTAAAAATTGTCGTGTTAGATAACGATACCAAATATTTGTTTTCTATAAATTTAATTTAATTTAATGAGAAAACACCCATGGGTTCCATATTAAACTTCAACTATATCCGAATACCTACCTACCCTGGTTGCTTATCTGTTTTGGTGACTGAAAACCAAGAATAAAAAATTATATAGACTGACATAATATGGCGGCCTTATCGCTTAAGGCGCTTGCGAATTTTGCTAAACTGTAAGGTGCTGCTCTAGACTGTACAAGTTCGTAGTGGTATTTTTTCATGATGATTCGTTTAGAACTTATTATTATAAAGCAACTTATCATTTAATTTTAATTTGGTTAAATAACATGCTTTGATTAGTTTCACCTGTATGTTTGTTTGTGTGTATGTTTGTAAGTATGTAACTATGTTTGTAACCGACTCCTTTGAACTTGATTTTGACCCACTTCCAACGGTCAGATTTCATTTAAACTTTGTAGACTTATCGAGGACCGATAAAAATACAATAATTTCATAAATGTGTACCATTATCCTGACCAGAGGGGTAATTGTGGAACTTTTTATCAGTAGGAATTGGTTTAATATTCATAGTTAAACAACATTCATTGCGTTATTTACGTTGCTGAGCCGACAATTTATTCGAACAAATGACTCAATGGTTTAGAAATAATCTTCAATCCCATTCAGATTCTGATAAATGGAGCGTTTCGCAATTAGGGTGCAGGGTTACGAGGATAGCAAAAAAAAAACACTATTTTCTAGCTAGCCGAAATAAAATAGAAAATAAATAATAGTTTAAAAAACACGCTTCCATAGTGGGCTGCTTTATACCAATTAAAATACCTAACCAAAGGCTTTTTTATTTTCAATTATTTTCTACTTTTTAGTTTGGTTTTTTGTGAAAGCGTGTTTCTCAGTTTTTTAAACTATTATTTTAAGTAAGATCACGTTCGCAAGGTCGTAAAAATATTTCGGCGGGATTTCATCGCGTACTGAATTTCTCAACCCTCGGTCAACGAAATACACTTTTTGAACTCTCGGCCCTAAGCAGAGGGTTGAAATTTTTATGTGCGAAAAAATCCTACCGTGATGTTTTTATGCCCTTGCGAACGTGGGGTTAGTCTCTTTATATTAGGACATTACAATAACAAATGAAGATAATTTATTAATTAAGAGTCCCGTTTGCGTTAGACGTTTCATTAATTGAACAAAAATAGGTACCGTAATTAAATTTGATAAGTCAGAGCTCAATCTTACTTTGGTTAATTAACAAACGTTAAATGAAAGATAATTTGGAAATTTGAACAGTCATTAACTGCCTTCTTAACTTC
Organism: Aporophyla lueneburgensis; assembly: GCA_932294355.1. Taxonomy (NCBI): domain Eukaryota; kingdom Metazoa; phylum Arthropoda; class Insecta; order Lepidoptera; family Noctuidae; genus Aporophyla; species Aporophyla lueneburgensis. Next base: position 28,300,815 of record OW028737.1, on the reverse strand, counting down.
AAAGGAACCGTAAAATATTAAGAATCCAATATAAATATTTTTTTTTTGTGATTTTCCGTTATCTCAAAATTTATTTGTAAGTTTATTACGAAACAGGATATATTTATTTTGATATTTATAAGTACGATGTTTAGTGAGGTGCTTGTGGCTATGTTATAACAGCCGCACGGATCTTTCGATCAGGTTAAGCTACGCTTGCCACGGTTGGTTTGTAGATGGGTAACCATTTTAACATACAAAGACCTCTCGGTGCCTCAGAAAGCACGTTAAGCCGTTGGTCCCGGGTGTCATTTGTGGATCTTTGACAGTCGTTACGAGTCGTCAGAAACCCGAAAGTCTGACAACCAGTCTTACCAAGGGGTACCGTATTACCCAGTCACTGGGTTGTCGAGGTCAGATAGGCAGTTGCTACATGCAAAATACTGGTTTTCAGCTGCACTCGGTTAGACTGAAAGTTGACCCCAACATAGTTGGGACTAGGGTTTTGGCTAGGCAGAAGTAGTACGATGTTTAGTAAATATCCCTTGTTCTTTTGTTGACGGTGTCCGCAGATAAAGTCAACAAAAATAATTACTAAACAAATTGACTAGCTAATTAAATTGCACGTACCTTTATCTAAATCACAACTAACATACTTTGACAGTTGTATGAAATGAAATGATTAAATCACTGTTTTGAAATCACTATATCACTGTATTTTGATGTAGAGTGTCAATTTGTTTAGTAAGTATCCCTTATTTTAAATTAAGTGACGGAGACTACAGGTAAAGTCAAGGAAATTAATTACTTAGCAAATTGTCCGTACCTATATCTCAATCACAACTATCATTCTTTGACAGTTGTATGACATGACTAAAACACGATATTTCGTTGTAGGGTAGCAATTAATTTCGCTGACAGTACACAATCTAGCTATCTAGCTAGCCTTGGCGTTACACTTAGTTGCCCTAATACATAAATCAGAGGGGAAAGTCTGTTACGGCATATTAATAACTTTGATAAATGGATTTCTTTCCAACATTTCAATGAGTTTTCAGCGATTGAATACGATATAATACTTATAAAGTCGTGCCCTGCACTTATAATGTCGATTGAAATATACCTGATATACCTACATTGCTATAAACCGTCATATCATAGTGATCTTTATACTCGTTGTAATAAAATTGCTGTTTGGTAGCTACTGTCACTGCTGTGAGAGGTAAATTAACAGAAAACAGACTATACAATGATGTTTTAGTGGTCGTATGAGTATGAGTTTATAAAAAAATGTGTAGTTAGTAGTAAAGATAAGGCGGCTTTGATGCGATTTCAGCCACGCGCCAAAATCATATTGAAACTGATTAGGTACACACTGATTTTACGTACAATAACTTGCGTTTTTTCTGTATGAAACATTGCAAAGGTTTTTCTAAAAAAAATTGGAGAAAAACTCACAGAACTGTTTGATACGACACTTTTCTTTGACAGCTCTCATAGGGATAGTCTGTCTTAATCTATCAAAAATAACTATAATTAACCTTAATTTTTGATAAATTTTTGATTGAGTGTCACTGAGATGATACTGTAACTTTAATTTGAACGTTTAATTACGAGAATTGACCTTGAGTTTCCGTTGGAAAATAAACTCTAGCTGTATGAAAATAATGACGACAGTATAATCAAAGGATGTTATTTACCTGTTTCAGGTCACAACTGGTTGGAGACAATGGTGGAGCTACCCTCGGGCGTCGGAGAGGAGGAGGAGCACCACCATACATGGACAACCGGCAATGTAAGTGCCACTCTGATTTCGTAACTCGGATGGTTAAAGACCAGCTTTCAACGCAATCGTAGTTTATTATATATAGAGACTGGCCTGTTAGTCTAGTGGTTAGTGACCCTGACTGCTAAGACTGAAGTCGTGGGTTCGATTCCCACCCAGGACAAATCTTTGTGTGATGAGCACAATCATTTTTTCTGTGTCTGGGTGTAATCTATACTAATATTATAAAGCTGAAGAGTTTGTTTGTTTGTTTGTTTGTTTGTTTGTTTGATTGAACGCGCTAATCTCAGGAACTACTGATCCGAATTGAAAAATTCTTTTTGTGTTGGGTAGCCTATTTATCGAGGGAGGCTATAGGCTATATAACATCACGCTATAACTAAGAGGAGCGGAGTAGTAATGAAAAATGTTGCAAAAACGGGGAAAAATTATTCCTTTTGAGAGTTTCCGTTGCGTGCGCTGCGTAAACGGTTAAAGTAACGCAAAAATCATGTATGACGGAATTGTTTCTTTTAAAAAGTTCTAAAAAAAAGTCCGCAAGAGCATATGTCTATCTTTTAAGGTTGACTCACTATAACTCAAAAGTAGCGAGCAGCAACAAAAATGGACGAAAACTAGCAGGCAAATCGATGCGACGGGAAGGGTCAGGGGAGCAAAAATTTGACGCGGACGAAGTCGCGGGCACAAGCTAGTTTATATATATTATGTATGTATTTTGAAATATATAATTATATTTATCAGTTGTCTGGTTACCATAGTACAGGCTCTGCCTAGTTTGAGATCAGATAACGTTGTGTTGGTTGTCCTAAGATATATTATTATTAATCACCTGTGAGTATCCTAAACACACAACACTCTGTCCTCCGCCTTCGGCATCCAGTCTATCCCAGCCATTTTCTTAAGTTTATCGGTCCATCTTGTTGAGGGGTGTCCCACGCCGATACGACGTCTCCAGGATTCGTCTGCTCCATCGGTCCTTTGACAAACATACATATATCTTCTAAGCATACATTATGATAACGGCTTGTTCAGGGAACCCGTTCAAGCACATTTTCATATACATTGTTGTAATATCACTAAGACCTTCATAAAATACAATGGAATAGACTCAGATATGAAAACAGGGTGACGTCACATATTATCACCAAGAAATAGAACAACAGAGGCTGTATAATGTCACCAAAATAGTGAGCCAAATTAACTAGTGGGTATTGACTAAATAGTTAAGATGAATGTGATCGGTGTTTGCTCTATGCAAATTTATTGCTCTAGTTTGTTTCTATTAAATAGGAGTTTTTGCCATTATGATAAATTGATATAGTTTTCGTTAAATTGATATTTACAAGGCAGATGTGAATGGAAACGCTGTACGCCCCAGGAGGACAAAGAGTAACCTTATTGGTGATGTTCTTCAGTAAGGTCAAGTGCGTAGTACTCGCAACAGGCGTGTGTGTATGACCAATTGTATAAACCTAAACGAGGCTATAGGATCGTAGCAGGCGGCATCCCGTAGTTTCTACCGACCCCCATGGGAAAAGGGCACGAGTTTATATATGTATGTATGATATTGTTGTACTTGGTTCATATAAGCACTAGGTTGCAGATTCCATTTTAGGACCAAACAACCAAGTTTTTCTATTACATTTGTACGTAGTTCTAGCTCACTGATCACCGGTGAAGAAAAACATTGTAATAAAACCGACCGTAAAGTCTGAAATCGCCGACAGTGAGCAAGCGTGAAGATCAATGCGCATTCTCTGTATCGGACGTAAAGTTCACTTACGGCCAAAACGCTCAGAACTTAGGATTTACGGCCTCATTGTTACAAAGTGGGCGCTCGGCCGTTAAATAGAGGGACACGCTTTTAGCCTTATAGCCTAGCCAGCATTTTATTCTTTATAAGTCCACGTTCACATCACCATCTGCCTAGCCTTTACCCAACTACGTTTAGGTCGGCTTCCAGTCTAACCAGATGCGGCTGAATATCAGAATTTTACATGGGACAAATGCTTATCTGACCTCCACAACCCAGTTACTGGGTAATACGCCTTATTACCCTTTAGTAAGACTATGGCTGACGACCCCTAACGATCCTCGAGGATTCGAATGACAGCCGGAACCAATGGCTTAACGGGCTTTCCGAGGCACGGAGAGGTCTTGGTATGTAAAGACAACTGGGATCAATGGCTTAACGTGCTTTCCGAGGCACGGAGAGGTCTTGGTATGTAAAGACAACCGGGATCAATGGCTTAACGTGCTTTCCGAGGCACGGAGTGGTCTTGGTATGTAACGACTACCGGGATCAATGGCTTAACGTGCTTTCCGAGGCACGGAGAGGTCTTGGTATGTAAAGACAACCGGGATCAATGGCTTAACGTGCTTTCCAAGGCACGGAGGATTTTGGTATGTAAAGGCAACCGGGATCAATGGCTTAACGTGCTTTCCGAGGCACGGAGAGGTCTTAGTATGTAAAGACAACCGGGATCAATGGCTTAACGTGCTTTCCGAGGCACGGAGGATCTTGGTATGTAAAGACAGTCACCCGTCCACGAACAAACCGCGTCAAGCGTAGCTTAACCTGATCGACCGATCCGTGCGGCTTTTATTACTTCACGTAAAAGTTCACGTTCACATAGCCGTGAAATATCTCAGCCGGATTTCTACCCACACTGGATCTTCAACATATACTTAGTGCTTAGAGTTGAAAATCCAATCTTATCTATATATATTATCTTTATATAGTACATATATAATTCTACTGTACGTGTATATGTCACTGAACTCCTCCTAAACGGCTGGACCGATTTGAATTATTTTTTTTGTATGCGTTTGCGTGGCACCCTTGATGGTTTAGTATTGGACCCGGTAGGTGGCGCTGCTTTTGAGTTCTAGGAAACAGGACAACGTCTGTACGGTCAGCTAGTATATCTATATATATAAAATTCATATTCCTGACTGACTGATATATCAACGCACAGCCTAAACCACTGGTCGTAGAGACGTAAAATTTGGAGGGTGTGTTATTTGTGAAGAGTAGGTATCCACTAAGAAAGGGTTTTTGAAATTCCATCCCTAAGAGGGTGAAATGGGGGTTGAATTTTCTGTGAATCTTTTTATTTTCTGGGTCGGATAAGACAAAGCAAGCAGTGCGATAAAACATTGTTAACCAGGATTAACACATAGGGTAATTTAAATCCCGGTAGTATACTCCTGTGGGATATTTTCGACATCCACGCGGGCGAAACTGCGGGCAGAAGCTAGTGCACCATAAGAACCTGCGACGATACTTTTACTTCCATGTGAACGTGGTCTAAGGATTCCAGATGCGTTGCCTGGGCCTTTGCTAACTGCTTAGTTTCTGTGTTTTTTTCCAGCTCTGTACAATTTTATTATTTACTAGCTTCTGCCCGCGACTTCGTACGCGGATCCTGTTGCTTATGCCAGCGACAACGGGGTCATCAAAATCGAAGATCTGAAACGTCTGATATGTAGAATTCTAATGGCCGGGGACGGGAAAACAACGGGATGAGCGAGACGATTGGAGTCGTTCCAGACCTTTCATTTTTGTATGTCAATAGGAAACGCCCATCAGACTAAACAACTTTTGCTAAGACGTCATTCCTTAATATGTTATTAAGAGTTTTACTTAAGAGTTCCACAACAGGTGTTCCAGATCTTCAAATTTATTCTCACAGCAGAAAATGCTCTTCACGTGGAATATTTTAAAGGCATTATTGTATGAACGGATGTTGTCCAAGAAATGTTTTGACTGTGGATGGTCACCGATTAGCAGTGATCTTAATATTTCTGGAGGATTTTGTAATATTTCAATTTGTATATTTCCCACCTGAGCAACACAGACCGTTTGTTTCTTTTTGCCATTTAACAGCTTCACAAAATGTACAATTTTGAACCATACCTCCGATGGCAGAATATGTGGCGTAGCCAATCATAGGAGTGTACGTAAATGCACTCCGTCCCTTATCAACCCAAGGAAGGTTGCCATGCCCAACGGCGATATCTTGAGACACATCCGATTCTTCAGATGATATCGACATTCTGTTCAGAGAATGTCGAAGGCGATCAGAATTCAAACGTTCGTTGCGCTCTTCTTCTGTCTCTTCATGCCGTACTCCAGAAATTCTTTCTCTCTCACTTTCTAACTGATTATGAATATTTTGTTGTGTGCGTGTTCGGAACAATGTATGATAATCTCGATCAGCAGTTAGTCGCGCATCACTTTCATCACTCGTTTCGAAAGACCTGTTAGTAGATGTGCGAATTCGCTGAGAACTCAAGCGTGATTCTGTATCGGTAAACGTCTCCGACTCGCGAGACAATGCGTGACGTTCACGATCAGCGGACAGTCGCGCATCATGTTCCGCACTTGTCTCTAGAGACCTAGCAACAGATGCGTAGATACGCTGAGAACTCAAGTGCAATTCTTTATCCGTAAACGTCTCCGACTCGCGAGACAATGCGTGACGTTAACGATCAGCAGACAGTCGCGCATCATGTTCCGCACTTGTCTCTAGAGACCTAGCAGCAGATGTGTAGATACGCTGAGAACTCAAGCGCAATTCTTTATCCGTAAACGTCTCCGACTCGCGAGACAATGCATGACGTTCACAATCAGTGAACAGTCGCGCATCATATTCTTCACTGGTCTCTAGAGACCTGGATGTAGATGCATAAATACGCTGAGAACGCAAGCGAGCTTCACGATCCGAAGATGTTTCTACGGAGCGAGTTGCAGCCTGATGTTCTCGAACAGCATCAAGTCTATCCTGACGCTCTTCGGTAGATTCTTGGGATCTTATGATCCTCAATTTTTTAGCTCCTTTGGAACGTTGGGAAAGATTTAACCTCTTTCTAGGCATAGTTATAGTTTTATTCTGAAGATACCTGATCAATTAAAAACTAAGTGACTGCTCCCCTGCGTTACTGGGTAGGCTACCGTGTCATGAAGATAAATGGAAAAGGAAATTAAACACTCAAATAACATAAGCCCGAAGGCATATTTTTTCGATAAAATAAAATAATAAATGGGAGTTTTAGCCAGTAGAGTCAAATTTTCAATGATTCATAGAATTTTCATCGAAAATCAGTCCTAAGCTATTACCGCCTTCACCGCGTGGAGGTACTCCCAGCTTTGTGTTATTTTATAATTATACAGTGAAATTAGTGATAGCTTTGATTTCCACATCAGGTGTTCCAGATCTACAATCTTTATACGTCAACAGAGAGTGCTCATCAGGCTGAACAACTCTTGCTAAGACGTCATTCCTATATATGTTATAGTGTAGCTGGGCTCTTGGAGTTCCACATCAGCTGTTCCAGATCTTCAAATTTTATACGACAACAGAGAGTGCTCATCAGGCTGAACAACTCTTGCTAAGACGTTATTCCTATATATGTTATAGTGTAGCTGGGCTCTTGGAGTTCCACATCAGCTGTTCCAGATCTTCAAATTTTATATGACAACAGAGAGTGCTCATCAGGTTGAACAACTCTTGCTTAGACGTCATTCCTATACATATTTGTTATAGTGTAGCTGGGCTCTTGGAGTACCACATCAGCTGTTTCAGATCTTCAAATTGTATACGTCAACAGAGAGTGCTCATCAGGCTGAACAACTCTTGCTAAGACGTCATTCCTATATATGTTATAGTGTCGCTGGGCTCTTGGAGTACCACATCAGCTGTTTCAGATCTTCAAATTTTATACGTCAACAGAGAGTGCTCATCAGGCTGAACAACTCTTGCTAAGACGTCATTCCTATATATGTTATAGTGTCGCTGGGCTCTTGAAGTTCCACATCAGGTGTTCCAGATCTTCAAATTTATTCTTTTAACAGAAAATGCTCATCACGTGAAACAATTTTTGCTACGGTACTATCTTTTTATCTCTTATAGTTTAGCTGGTCTGTTGCGGTTCTGCATCAGGTGTTCAAGTTTCCAAAATAAATTATAGCCTATATGTTGCCCAGACTTAATACCTATGCAACAAAAAAAAAATCATTCAAATCCGTCCAGTAGTTCCGAAGATTAGCGTGTACAAACAAACAGACAAACAGACAGATTTTTTTTTTGGTGTCGTGCTCTAATACTGTTTCTAAACCCCCCTCAATCATTATTTTTTTAATATATTCAATATACAGACACAGTTTTTTTACTGTTTTATTATATGTATAGATGTTCTAGCTAGTTGTTCCATGAATGTTTCTTAGCAAAATATATAGCACTAGGTACCAAAATACTTTGAATATGCTGAAGGTCTTGTAGCTTAGGGAAGTGGTTTTAAGGGTTATTTAACACTCATCAAAATACACATATCACATCATAACGCCTTGTTTCCATGAAGGGTAGGGCAGAGGTGTACCTATAGTATGCTTACATTTCGCTAGTTATGTTTAAGTCCCATGTAGTAGGAGACGAGTATTGCCATCAACCGGGCACAAATCCAGACTCGGGACTGAAACTGAGAAATTCTATAAGCCCAGTAACACTGTGCTCGACAGCATTTTGAATAAGGTCAACTGAAAGCATTGCCTGGACCATTCCAAAGATACTTTGCCATGAGACACTCTACCAGCAACATTTGAGTTAAAGAAAGAAAAATCGACACAGATTTGTCATTTTATCTTCCCAGAAATGTTAAACTTATTTGTTTACGTACATATTCGGAGTACAATCCAAGGGCATGGCTATGTACCGGCTTACTTCTAGTTTATTTCATTCGGTACACTACACATATTCCTATCACTTTATTTGTACAAATTCCGGACCGACACTTTACGTAGGGCTGACAACGTCCTTCATTTGTTTTATTACTTACGTAGTTCCATAACTTTTCTTGTTTAGTTTGATTGTTGAAGTACTCTTGTAAGATGTTCATATAGATAAAACTTTGTTCTTACCTGCCTACGGTGAAGCAAAAAAGTGGGATGTGTGTTTGTTTTTTGTGGGGAGTATATATATATATTCATCTATTCCCTTATGACTTCTAAACTACTTGTCATAATTTGACGAATGATGTATTCTTGGAAGCATCTTGATTGTTTGCTGGTTATATGGGCTATGTGACGTCACATACAATTTAATATGGTGTACTCTAGAGTGTGTCTTATGGACTGTCTCGTGCTCATCAAAGGACGAAATAAAAAAGAGTAGTTTCGTTCATTGCTGCCGTGTTGCATTTCAAATGAAAGGGCAGTTGTAAGGATCAGTTTCAGAAAAGATTTTCGTAAGCTGTTGTACTTAAATGCTATCTAATTGGGTCTCAGAAATAACTACACACAAAAGCACGAAAAAAGAAGGAACCAAAAACCTGCTGTATTCAAAATATACACAGAACTCCAACCGATACTCCTGATATTTTAACAAGCATATCAATAAGTGCTTTATTATTATCTAAACCATTAAAACATCCTATTTATAAACCATAACACTCATTGTTTACTGAAACAAAACATCAATTTTATGAAGTTTTCCTCGCCCGATCATATTGACCGGTACTAAAACTTTTAATGGAACAACAGTATCCGCTTTTAATATAAATATTACAAGCAAAACTATCACTAAGTCATGCTTTTAAAAGTATTTAAACAGAACTTTGTTTACAATCGCAACGAGACAGATGACCGTCGAGACTTGTTGGCGCCATTGTTATTTATTTACGGATAGCCGGGACTTGGTTTATGGCAATTTATTTATGTTTTCTTTTCCTGAAATGCATTGCTGTTTGGAATAAAGTAATATAAGACCATCAAAAGCTGAATCGCTCACAATGGGCTTTATTAATAGGATAAGGACAATTGAGGGGGCTACGCTAAGAGTTTCACTACGTGATTGAATCATAAAGAAACCCGCAGGGGGACCAAAATTACTTATACAGCCCGAAGAATTGCCAAACTTAAGTGATAGTTTATAACGTTTTACTAAAATATTCTAAGTAGGATAGACCTATGGAAAATCGTTGTCGGTGTAGGTATAATGTTTATTAACATTTCATCATCATCATCATTTCAGCCGTAAGACGTCCACTGCTGGACTTAGGCCTCCCCCAATTTGGGGGGCTTTGCCATAATCGCCACGCTTGGCAGGCGAGTTGGCGATCGCAGTAAGGTGGTAAAATGCATAGAGAACGCTGCTGCTCATTCTCTAGTAAGTCCCTTAGTCGCCTTTTACGACACCCACGGGAAGAAATGGGGTGGTGTTATTCTTTACGTCCGGCACCACATGGTACGGTATTAACATTTACTCTGAGCAATATTTTTCCAAAATATAGGCATTTAATAGCAATAGAAGCCGTTTTTCGCTCTTGAAAATGTCGCAATTAGAATTGCGGCAGTGGATTGGCTTCCTCTCATTGACAGCCCAGCTTAAGCACCTTGCTAACAATAGACGAATGTTCGTATTCTTCAGCTAATTCGTTTTTAATTGAATGTCAAAACATTGTAACCAATTTCAAAAGATCTAAGGGAAAACTATTTAAGGCTGGGTAGAGAAAAGATGTAACGTTATATCGGGCACTATACACTCTGATTACTGATCGCTTCTCTGCAAAACTAGTTTTTATTACAAAGTGTGTATGAAATAATTCCGAATCCCCAATAAAAAAGCCCTGATGTGAAAATCGAACGCAAAACCTTATCTTGGCAGTAATGTCTGGATCATATCACATTCATATATAACTAGCAGACCAAAATCTTACATTTCACCCGATTGTTCGAATTTGTATGCCTTTTCTTAGTATAAAACACTGTGATTTATTGAATGGATTAACAGAAAATTTACTATAATATACTACATAGCTGAACTTTCACTAAAACTCCACTTTGAAGTAATCAAAGTTTCTAAGTCACAGTGAAGCACACGCCAATAGTCTGCCAGCCCTATTGTCCGCGGTCTGGCCTGGATAGTTAAAGCAAAGGGTCAACAGACCGAGGGGCGTTCTATTTGCCGTTCGGCTTAATAAGGGATCGTCCAAACTGATGATCGTCATTTTTTATAGACAATTGTTTACTGACTAGAGTATTACTTTGAAATAAGTCCGGAAAGATTTGGGATGAAGTATGAAAGAACTGCTTTTGAGTGTGCGGTTACTCTTAAAGGTGTATTTGGTAGCTCTAGTATTATTAGAGCTAAAATGGACTGGCACCCCAAAACTAACGCCTATCTCTATTTATATAATGCAAACAGTGCCTGGTATGGATTAAACTTGACAGGTCGTCTCGCCAAACTGTAGGCCCAAGTTGCACAGGACTTTTGCCGTAACACAGTGCGGCGGGGTCACAGCAGACCCTTAGCTTATTATTTTCATAACAAGACGCGAATAAGTGATTCCGATATCCTATTTACAGAATAGAAAACAATAATTTTACTTCATCACACTTCATATCCGAATTGATAAAAACACAACACTCCTTGTTTTTTGACAGTCGTGTAAAACAGAATCAATCCTCTTGACACGTGAATATTTTTTTATGACACTCAAAGAAACGATGTTTTATTGGCTTCTATAGCTGGAACAAAATGGTAGACATGTTGATCTTGCCACCTAATAAACCGGAAAATAACACTTTATACGAGTATATACGAAAATAGGTAACTGCTTCAAAGTGTTTATTTGACCTATTTATTACAGCAGCGTATCATGATCTGACTATCGTTTTCCCAACTATGTTAGGGTCAGCTTGCAGTCTACCCAGATACAGCTGAGTGCCAGTATTTTATATGAAGTGACTGCCCCATCTCAACAACCCAGTTACTGGGTTGTTACCCAGTACAACACCCCTTGGTCAAACTACTATCAGAGACTATCATCTATACTAATATAATATTATAAAGCTGAAGAGTTTGTTTGTTTGTTTGTTTGTTTGATTGAACGCGCTAATCTCAGGAACTACTGGTCCGAATTGAAAAATTCTTTTTGTGTTGGGTAGCCTATTTATCGAGGGAGGCTATAGGCTATATAACATCACGCTATAACTAAGAGGAGCGGAGCAGTAATGAAAAATGTTGCAAAAACGGGGAAAATTTATTCGTTTTGAGAGTTTCCGTTGCGTGCGCTGCGTAAACGGTTAAAGTAACGTAAAAATAATGTATGACGGAATTGTTTCTTTTAAAAAGTTCTAAAAAAAAGTCCGCGAGAGCATATGTCTATCTTATAAGGTTGACTCAATGTAACTCAAAAGGAGCGAGCAGGCAAATCGATGCGACGGGAAGGGTCAGGGGAGCAAAAATTTGGCGCGGACGAAGTCGCGGGCAGAAGCTAGTCACATATAGAATAGAATAGAATATTTATTCAAAAACTTAAAATAGATAAAATACTGTATTTAAATCTTAGAAATAATAAATAAACAAAAAATAAAAATGTATTATTAAAAAATATGTGATTTGTTTTACTAAAAAAAGCACTACAAAGCGAGTATAATTTCGAATGTTAGTGCCTGTAGATTTGTATTTAAGTTTTTTGCCACCGACTGCCGAAATTAAAGTTACATTTTACTTTTTAGATATGGTACTTACCCCATACTAATTCATACAGCATTATGTAAACAACAGTGACAGGAAGTATTATTACATCAACAATATTAACAAAGTTGAATAAATACGTATTATCGACCCTAACAAAAACACTTCCCAAACAGTTGATAAAATTTATATGGGATAATTCCTAAGGCGTAACTAATTCATTACAAAAAAAAACCGGCCAAGTGCGAGTCGGATTCGCGCACCGAGGGTTCCGTACAAACCTATAGGTATTCTCGGTTTAAAAATAAATATTTTTTTTTTAATTTTTATATTTCAGTTGATTGAATGTAAGGTAAATTGCGGTTTACGATTTATGACGTTTTAAAAAAAAACTACTCACTCGATCTCGTTCAAACCAATTTTCGGTGATAGTTTACATGGTAATGTACACCATATATTTTTTTTAGTTTTATCATTCTCTTATTTTAGAAGTTACGGGGGGGGGGGGACACATTTTACCACTTTGGAAGTGTCTCTCGCGCAAACTATTCAGTTTAGAAAAAAATTATATTAGAAACCTCATTACCATTTTTGAAGACCTATTCATAGATACCCCACACGTATGGGTTTGATGAAAAAAAAGTTTTTGAGTTTCAGTTCTTTGTATGGGGAACCCCAAAAATTATTGTTTTTTTTTTCTATTTTAGTGTGAAAATAATGCTTAATGCGGTTCACAGAATACATCTACTTACCAAGTTTCAACAGCATAGCTCTTATAGTTTCGGAAAAAAGTGGCTGTGACATACGGACGGACGGGCAGACAGACAGACAGACATGACGAATCTATAAGGGTTCCGTTTTTTGCCATTTGGCAACGGAACCCTAAAACTATGTATATTGTTATTGATCGATCCACAATTGTCGAAAATATCGTGGAATATACATACATAAACAAACAATAAAGACGAATTGCAAACCTCCTCCTTTTTGAAGCCGTGTAAAAAAATAACTATTAATTACATCTGAAATGTAAGAGACAGAATCTGAACGAACATTTTGTTTAACTTTAATGTTGCTAAAACATGATAAAGACCAAAAATTATTTTGGTAAAATTCCCTTTCTCTTAATAAAGGAAAACTCGATGAGCCCTCTCCAAGCTTAACAAGAGGCATTTAAAGATGAGTCCATTGTAGCAAAGGTACTCAAGCTTTTATTAGCCGTTGACTTAAGATAAAGAATAAAATATTATGGATAGAAGGTTATCAGAGAGGTGGAATGTGGCGTCACATATTGTGATCGCACTTTCATCACTTCGGGGTTAACACTTTGAGTACAAACACTAGCACATTAGGGTACCCGGAACTGTCAAATTGTCCCAATCAACCTTGAATCTAATGCTTTAGCGATAAAGTTGAAAATCTATTGAAGAAATTTGACAGATTGTTGTAGCTTGCAGCTGGCGTCTCTACATAGGTGGAAGGCATTCTACCTGTGTCTTCTTACGCGTATGTAGCGACTGTAGTCGAAAAGCCGGGAGTGAAACTGTTACTTGTAGGTAGAAAAAAGATTATTAATTTATTTAACTCTCACTAGACTAGCAATCATCTCAAGCGTAGGACCAACGGCTTAAAGTGCTTTCCGTGGCAGCTTCCGAACTCCAGGCTCTTACTAAGAAATGCCTAATGGAAAAACCCAATAACACTTTGCCCGACCTGGGAATCGAACCCGAGACCACACGCTCAGCAGTCGCGCTTGCTACCACGAGACCAATGGGGCAGTTAATGCTAGAAGTAATTTAGTATGAGCCCTATTTTCGAGCCATTAACCAGTAGCAACGTCATTTTTCATGCACGGCTTGCTGCTGACACCTGACTGGCATTAGATCGTGTATTATGGCTACTAAACGACTGTTCTTTTTTACGTCAAGGTTCAAACGTGAACTGTATGAAGAAGCAAAGATCAAAAACTCGACGATTTAAATCACGAACTCGATTTTTTAAATCACGCTATAAAAAGTATGAAACAAGAAAATATTCTCATCTGAAAGCCAGTCGTATGGCACTTTGGCCCAAAAGTTTATGTTCGCTAACTACTATACAAGATAAGTTTATAACCAGTGCAATTTTTATTTAATATATATCTTAGTACAAAAAAATTAAGTTATCGTAACGAAAGATGTTTATTTTGAAACTGGTTTTTATGGTAACTTGCGCGCAGCGCCGGCGCGGTGGAGAAGGTGAATGACCTAGCGTATCTACAATTACCTACCAGCTGTTCGATCGGTCAAAATTGTAAGAAGTTCGAAGTACCTATGCCAGCGCGCGGTTATCGATAACATATTACGAAATATGTAGGGTGTCCACAGTTTACTGATTTAGGGTCGGAAATATTTTTTTTTAGTATTGAAAAAATAGTTGAAATGTGTTCTATTACTGATACTGAACGACCAAAAAAATTGCGCACTGGTTAATTTTTTTTCCTATATACTACTATGGTAGGATGTATTATTTTCTTAGGGTAGATAACATTCGACAGAAAATAAAAAGAAAGTTAAAAAACTAAACGTTGTATTTTAAAGATTATGAACTTATTTTTTGTTCAAATTATTATGGGGTTACCTAACAATGTATATATTTTTGAAAAGTGCTAATTAACTCCTTTTTATTTGATACCCAACATGGAACCCTTAAATAAAAATATAAAAAAACATTACTATGTCTTTTAGAGGGCGCTTAATTCTATTTAATGTGAGTTCACGTAGTTTACACTAGCGCGACGACGCGACGTAGTGAGCGAATCGATGATTTATACCCATAGAACAATTCCCATGACCATGAGACGACGCGACAGGTCGCCCCTGTGTGAAGTGTCACGCGCGTTTTCATAGAAATTGTTCTACGGATATAAATCGCCGAATTGCGCGCGACCTTTGCGTCGCGCTAGTCTGCACGAGCCTTTAAACTACGGAACGATCAAGACAACAACGTACAAACGGTTCAAAATCCAAACCCTCCTATTTCCTTCGCCGTTGTTGAGTAAAAACATGACGATATTCTAAATAAACACAATCTCTTAAAAGCCTCCAGCTAAAATAACGAATTCAATAAACAACTCCGTATTTACACATGAATCACCTGAATGAAACTCATCAAAAATTGTTCAATGAATTATTACGAAAACTTGTTCTAAATAATCAACAAAGTTTAATCGCATTAACGAAATCGCTGACGATTAGAACCAGTTAAGAGATTCAAGCCAGCGAACCTCTTTTCTTTGGAAAACAAGAGAGGATTAGTGACGTAATCAGAACACGTCAGAACTTCTGACTTATCAGAGTTTCACTGAACATCGGTTATAATTGGCTGTTTTGCCAAAACAACTGGGGATTAATCTTCTAATTCTGATTGGAAGGCTCTTGAAAGGTTGTAGACAGCGACGTGAGATGCAAAATAGGTCAAGTGTATTGGCCCGCTTCGAAATTAGCATGTATGGGTAAAGATTGTATGTAGCTGTGTTGGGTTTGCTCCTAAGGTAGAGCATCGATTTCTTGTCAGAAAATAATCAATTATGACGTAATTGGGTGTACTGAAGGTTCGCAAACCGGCTTGTAAGCTCAAGGTTTATCATATAAATGGATGGTTAAGTATCGGTTTTTTTTTGTGTTCAATAGTGCCGTGGGAAGGGCGTGGGCTAAATAATAACAGCCGCACGGGTTGTTCGTTCAAGTTAAGCTATGCTTGCCGCGGTTGGTTCGAGGATGGGTGACCATCTTTACATACCAAGACCCTTCAGTGCCTCGGAAAGCATGTTTAGCCGTTGATCCCGGCTGTCTTTCGTAGATCTTACCCGAAACCCGAAAGTCTGACAACCAGTCTTACCAAGGGGTATCGTATTACCCAGCAACTGGGTTGTGGAGGTCAGATACGCAGTCGCTCCATGTAAAATACTGGTAAACAGCTGCATCCGGTTAGACTGGAAGCTGACCCCAACATAGTTGGGAAAAAGCTAGGCAGATGATGATGATGATGAGTGCCGTGAGATTTTATCGCACACTACATTTTCAACTTTCATACTTGAACCGAGTATTGAGAATCCAACTGATTGCATCCCTCCCATGACTATTTATCAAAAGAACTTGATAATGGTAACCATGCAGTAGGAATCTTCCTGGACCTCGCGAAAGCTTTTGACACGGTTTCTATTTCTGTTCTGTTGCGCAAGCTTGAAGCCATAGGTATTAGAGGGATCCAGCTGAAACTATTTAAGAGCTACCTAGAAAACCGTACCCAATGTGTAAGGATTGGTAATGTTCTCAGTAATGATAAAAAAAACACGTCCTTCGGAATTCCCCAAGGAAGTATTTTGGGTCCTACACTTTTTTTGATTTACATAAACGATCTTTGTAATCTAAACTTAGAGCACGGCCAAATTGTTTCTTATGCTGACGATACTGCCCTACTATTCTCAGCTGACTCAGAAAACAATGTCTACAAATTTGCGCAACACGGATTTAATGTTGTTAATAAATGGCTTCAATATAATTCACTCACACTTAATGCAGACAAAACAAATTACATTAAGTTTTCGATGCGTAAGCAAACATCAACTTGCCCTACCTCGACAATATATGCTCATTATTGCGCTATGCCTACAGATAACCAATGTGTTTGTCCTGTCATCAAAATGGCAAATACAACAAAATACCTTGGTGTTATAATGGATGAAACACTTTCGTTCAAAAAACATATTGAAACTTTAAATAGCAGAATTCGCAAGTTGATATTTGTTTTTAAAAAGTTACGCCATATTGCTGACCCAAAAATAATTAGACAAGTTTACTTTGCTCTATGTCAATCGATATTAACTTACTGTATTACCACATGGGGTGGAGCGGGTAAAACATTGTTATTAACTATCGAGAGAGCTCAGAGAGCGATACTCAAAGTGTCTACTTTCCGCCCTTTCCTTTTCCCTACTAACCTACTATACAAATCTTGTGAAGTATTAACAGTTCGACAGCTATTTATAATGGGCATTGTATTAAAACAACACGCAGCTCTACCCTACAGCGCTGAATTTACTAATAAAAGACGTAAAGATATAGTCTGTCCACAAAACAGAACAAAACATGCTTTTATGTCCAAATTTTATATGTACCTCGGCCCCCTCCTCTATAATAGATTAAACTCTATAGCACAAATTTATTCACTGAACTACACAAATTGTAAGAGAACTCTCAATGATGCTCTCCAAAGTATGTCTTACGAAGAAACAGAGAATTTATTAACTGTGCTAAAGTAATTATTCACTTATGTACGTTAGGTATTTAATTCTATTAAACTTTACAAACTAAGATATAAACTACTTAACATTTATATAATAATTTGACTACTCTCAACTTTTGATTATTTATTTATTTTATAAGACTATTTAGCCTCTTCTTGCCTGAAACACAGGATTGCCTAGTTCAGGCACGTAAATCTTAGAATATAATTTACATATAAGCAAAACTGTACATATTTTTAAGCCTTTTATTTTTGAATAAATATTATGTTATGTTATGTTATCCCATTGCGTCGAAAAAACACACTATTCGATTTTCAACTCTCGCAGTGCGTTAAAAATCCATTGCTCGAAACAATCTCACGTCTATATGTTTAAATCCGTGTGAACGAGAGCTTAGTATAATAAGATACATTCATCAACAGGGAGAAATAAAATTAGCTGTCAGTACTTCACACACGTTTTTGGTACCGATATCGAAAATAATGGAATACATTTTTTTTCGCGAAACTTAGATATTTTATACGAATTTCCAAAAACTACAGCTTATCAGTCGTTTAGATGTCTTATGGCCGATTTCTATAATTCATGGACCGTTATTGGTTGAATATTTCACTGACTCTTTGATCTTTACAAATAAAGAAAGACAAACCTTATGCTTTGTTTCACTAAAAGTTTTGAACGAAGTTGAACGATGAAAAATAAAGTTTTCTTTTTATATCTTAAGTTTTCGATATCCATACCCAGCACATGGGTGAAGAATGACCAGCCAATTTAATTTGTGTACACTTATGATTTTGGGTTAATTTAATCTTGTGTAGTATGAAAAGAATAACACCATCCTATTTCATCCCGTGGGTGTCGTAAAAGGTGACTAAGGGACAATGGGGAGCAGCGTTTTCTGTGCATTTTACCACCATACTGCGATCGCCATCCCGCCTGTTTAGCGTGGCAAATACGGCAAACCTTACAAAATCATTACGGGAGAATTAGGTTTAGCAGTGAACGTCTGTCGTCTGACATGATGATGATGTTTCTAGTTGGAAAACCTTAACACATTAACTGCTATGTCGGCCTATGTGTCCTACACTTTTTGTTCCATTCAGTCATTTTTTTTTTTTTAATTATTGTGAATGTGAAGACTATGTGGGTCTTTTTTTAATTTTGTTTTCTTTCGTTCTTAAATTAATCATGATCTGGCAGTTTGAGTAATTTATGTAGCCTACCCAAATGTCCTTTCTTTGGTACTGTTCGTCAAAGCGTTGGGCTCCTTATCTTCCGAGTTGAGCTAAACGATTAGTGACAAATGCTTGCACTGACTGGACAGGTCCACTTAATCTGTGTGGTTCTTTCTTCAAAAGACCATTTCAGTCACCAATCTACATGATCTTCACATGATGTGAACAAGATTATGTCTGGACTTTAAAAGAGACTGTGACCTCTGAGTTTGTTTCGGCCTTTCTTCTCAGAGTAGTCAGTTAGGAAACGCCGAACTCATCTAGTTTAAAAAAATATATAATTGACATGTAAAAGTGTTTGTACAAACCTACTTACAGAAATAAAATCATTTATCATTTAGTCCTTGTCAGACTATATGACCGACAACACATACCGAACCTGAACGTGTCGTTGCTGCCTGGCGGCCATGTTTATTACTCTTTCAGCTATGTGACCCTTACAGCACAAAAACCACTGCGTCAATTTAACTTTTGTTTAAATTTATTTTCATACACTTTGTGGTAAGTATGATGTAAAAATAAAAGTAAGAAAATAAATAATAAAAATAGGCTGTATAAATAATGAAATAAATACGAAATATAGATATGTATTTATGGAATAAACAATCTATTTAAAGTGAAATGACACCAAGTACATTTTTTTTACTTTTTCTGATTTTAACCTTGGCAATTAATGTGTTAAAAAAAAAGATCTTTTGTACCGATCAACGTTTTTAAAGCTAATTCAACTATTTATAGAGGTGAAGAAATATCATGTCGAAACCTAAACTTAATCGTCTGAAAGTGCCGTCCATCAGAGCCACCGAAAGTGATAAATGTTCACTCCTGGGCTTGTGGAACACCTCTCCGACGATAGAAAATAATAGACAAACATATTTTACTTTAACCCTGTCAGTTTAATAGTGTTATGCCTTTAAATAGATATTGATAGCAAGTATCTAATAGAAAAACAGTAAAAATATAAACCCCATATTACTTACACAATATCAAAGTAAATAACAAAGTGTTTCCTTCAAATGGGCACATAAAAGGAAGTTTTGAACCTCAAATTTACATTCAAATAAAATTGATTCTAGTAGCTCGTTCCAAGAGGTTGTTTCGTGTGGAGAAGAATGTGCAATAGACTCCACCGTTACTCCTTTAAAATGTTTTACAATATTATTACACATGTGTAAAGACGATGCACCTAAAGTAATATTGCCATTTCACAACAAATAAAAATAATTAAATATGGGCACCGGGGGAGTCTGTTTGTTTGGTTGAATAATCTCAGGAACTACTGGTTCAAATTGCAAAATTCTTTTTGTGTTTCATACCCCATTTATTGAGTAAGGTTATAGACTAAATTGCAAAAACTTGAGTTTCCTAAACGGTTATAGTAACACAGCAATCAAGAAAGGCGGATTTGTTCTTTTTAAAAAAAACCCGCGATAGCATAAGTCTGTGTTAAACATAGACATATGCTATCGCGGGCTTTTTTTCAGGTTGGCTCACTAAAACGTTTTGAACTGTAATCATATTATGACCTCTAGGAGCCGAGCAAACAGAAAAACATCACAAATACAAAAACCACGCACGGGCAGGCGATTCGGTTGGGGGAGCAAATAATTTAACGCGGATGAAGTCGTGAGCAGAAGCTAGTTAATTATATGATAGAAACATTGTGCTCATATATTTATAAACATTGAAATGGCATATCTACAAATGTCCTAACATTTAACACGTTAAAATTCGTGTGCAATATTGCAGCAGAATAGATCTAAATTCTAAACAAAATAAAATGTCAATACATGTAAAATAAACTAATGAGTAAGTACGACCAAATAAATATTAAACATATATTCAAATTAGAATGGTCATTGAATAAATCATCCTTATATAATCGAATTAAAATCAAATCGATTCAATATGAATTAAATTAAAATCAGTCATATATTCCGTGCCAACATTATAAAGCTGTTTGCTTGTTTCTGGAACGAAATACCAGGCAGATTTGAAAAAAATATTTGTACATAAATCGCAGTCCAATTCTGGTGCACGGTGTAGGTATAGGCTATTTAATATCACGCTACCACCGTAAAGAGCCGAGCCAAGTTCAAAGTTCTGTGAGTAACGTCTAAGCGAAATAAATAAGTAAGAATAAGTTAATATATCAACACTAAGTAGCAGATTCAGTTTATGTCTAGCTCTTCTGTAAAAGATCTGGCATTCGGCATTATTATTTGTTATTTCTTTTTCGGCTCCAAAAGCCTTTATGTTAGGCAGAAAAATTGTACCTAAGTAGTCTAGACACAACACACAGAGGCTTATTAGTAGGCTCGCACGAATTTGCTCCTCTGTATCGAGCGTGCTTCATGAAACATCTCCTGTCAGTCCTCAAGAATCGTTGATAACGATTACGCACAATTATGTCACGAGGATAGCCTATCCTAATATTAAAACCGGGGTTATACCAAAAACCATGTGGTGCCGGACGTAAAGAATAACACCACCCCATTTCTTCCCGTGGGTGCCGTAAAAGGCGACTAAGGGACTTACTAGAAAATGGGCAGCAGCGTTCTCTATGCATTTTACCACCATACTGCGATCGCCAACCCGCCTGCCAAGCGTGGCGATTATGGCAAAGCCCCCCAAATTGGGGGAGGCCTAAGTCCAGCAGTGGACGTCTTACGGCTGAAATGATGAATGATGAATACCAAAAACTGCAAGATCACAAATCGATCTGCTTAAGGGCCCACCTTCAAAGTGAATGATAGTAGGATGGGCGTGGTTTATGACGGGTCAACCTAAAGTGGCCGGCCGCCACAAACTTATATCTGAACCGTTTATAGAGAATAGGAAAACCAGCGGCCAAAAGTTGAACTAATGACAGAAAATGTCTCGAAATAAAAAACCGTTACTAATTTAGCATAGCCTTGCTGTAAGCACTATTCCTGTCACTGTTGCACATCTGTCAAACTACAATAGCAAGGTAGAGACGGAAACATCTTAGAAAAAAGTACGTGAAAGTAGCATAAATTTAGTCGGTCTATGAAATTTTTGCACATAGCGTGCTATGGAGTAGACAAATAATACAAATATTTAATTATAAGCAATAAAACTATCTTACAGCAATAAATTATCTTCTTTATCTATACGTAATATTATAAATGCGAAACTAATTCTGTCTGTCTGTCACGCTTTCACGACTAAAACTTATTCGCTACCCATTAACCCTATTAATCCCGCGACTTCACCTGCGTCCGCGTAACGTAAGATTTACGCAGACGAAGTCGCGGGAAAAAGCTAGCTAATATTTATGTACCGATGTTGGGTAATACGAGATTGTTTAACTCAAAATAATTAAAAATATATAATAAAAAATTTAAGTATTTATATTACTAGTCATCGCCCATTGGTCGAAATTCGACCGTGCCTCATTTGAATAGAAATACATTATTAAGTGAAAAAAATATATATAATAATAAATATAAAGGAGGTAATAATGATAAGTATATAAGGTACTAAGGAGCTGCTCCTCATTAATATGACCATAAGCCAACAAGTTCGTCGTTCCCGAAAGGATCTGTCGACATGTTGGATTGACTATAAGAAGGCCTATGACTCGGTGCCACATACATGGCTCATGAGGGTGCTGGAGTTGTATAAAGTCGATGCATCTCTTCGCACCTTCCTGATTTCATGTATGAGGCAGTGGAGGACGGTCCTTCGCTATCCAGGTTGTTGAAATATCCAAGGGAACAAAATATCCAAGATGGAGTACACAAATAATTTGCTAAACAGTCTTCATAAGATTATAGAAGTATGTTTAGTGTTATTCAAAACAGAGTAAAACAACATTGTTTTGATCATCCATAAAATCTTGTAGGAATGAAAAATTATAAATAGCCAATATGTTTTCAGAAAGCTTGTCTACAAGAGTGCTTTGATTAGATATCAATTAGATATCGAGAAGCAGTGGTGGCTCAGTGGCAACGGCTACTACTTACGAGTTCGAACCCGAGCAGACTCTTTACTCTGTGTAAATTATTTCAACACCACTGCTCTCAAAACTGTGAAGGAAAACATCGTGAGTCTTATGTCTTAGAACTAAAAAATCGAAGACATGTGACATATACCAACCCGCACTGGGCCCGCGTGGTGGATTATGTCCCACTCTCTCTCACCGAGAGGAGGCCTGTGTCCCAGAAGTGGGAACGTTATAGGGTGCTAATGATTAGGTATCAAACACGGTACATATAGGGTTCGAAACAGCTAGGCTCGGCTTCAGGCCACGTGCCTGACAAGGATGGCTTCGTGAAGGTAGAGAGGAAGAAGCTTCGTAGTTGGAACCAGTGTGGGACCGCGCTAGCAGGACTCAGTATGCTGCTGCGTCCAGCTACACTAACGACGCAGCTCTATGTGTCCCGTCAACATTACACCACGAAGGTTGAGGAGATCGTGGAGTTTGTACGTGTTAATTCCAACTGGACCTTGAGGGTCGAGAAGTTGGAACCGTGCCACAACACAAACTTCAAGTCATTCGTGGTCCGAGTTCCAACTCATCAAATCGAGACCTTCCTCAAGGAAGAGTTTTGGCCGAAGGGTGTCTTGTATCGGCGATTCCGTGGAAGGCTACGCGATACTACGCAGCGCAACACGTCGCCGTCACTTCTTGTACAATAGTTATGTTTACGTGGTTTTTTTGTATGTATGATACTCTGTATAGTATTATGATTTGGGTCTTTGTAGCCCGAAATAAACTGATTTGATTGATTGATTGATACATGAAATTAAAAATTATATTTTCAATAAAACTTCACATCTGCTATAAATTATAAATGATTTTATTTCTGTAAGTAGGTTTCTACAAACACTTTTACATGCCAATGATATTTTTTTAAACTAGTTCGGTGTTTGACACAGCCTGTTTAAATCATTACCCTTCTTTGAGCTGCTGTCAAGTAAAACCTCACCTTTTTTACAATTCTAATGCTACTCCATTCATACGTTGTGCTGTATTTGAAGTGACAGTACTTCACATAAAGATATATTGTTGACATACTTCAAACCTAAAAACAAATTATATATTTTATTTTATTTCTAAATGTATGATTATTATAAGTTTTTGGGATAAAACAGACGTTCTTCTCTAGAAAATTAGGTGTTTACTCAATATTACTTTACAAAGTGAGAATAGATTGTTGCTGTAATGCCTTAGTGAAGGTGGTGAATTCGATTTACTGTTATGATCATCTTATTGGTATTTCATTCTTGTAAAATGAATAAATTAATTGCTCTGTGCAGGCACTCCTAACCTTGAAGGTACTGTTCAGTTTTGGGTTATGGTTCTTCCCATTTTCATACATAATTTAGGTCGTCTCTAAATGGTAATAGAAAAAGTATGTTATATTGTTCACAGTCACAAAAATAGACACATTCGAAATACAAAGTTATTTGGAAAGCCAACACTTATTATATTAAATCATTACAGCAAAATGCTTAACTACTACCTTTTTCTGTGAACACAAATATTTAAAAAACGTAATTTTAATCGCACCGATTTGTAAAAAAGTGACATAGGTTCGTCGTCGATGAGCCCTACTGGGCGACTGATTTATGAACGAACGAGAGTGATGACACTACTTATGATAGGCAAAAGAAGAGATGGCGATAATGTGTGTGCGCTTGGAATAAAATAACGTATGTGCCAAAACGAATCGCCGTTTTTTATGAATGAAAAGTATTATTAAAACGAAAACTCTTTTACAAAAACTTAGATACAATTATAATCAATGTTTTAAAGTAAACTATGTTTAATAATATATACACATCGCGCGTTGAGGCTAAAAAAATCACAATCATAGATAGAACATTGCGATTTTTTTGAATCGAGAAAATTTCATCGTATCGTGTATTCCTTTTACAGGATACTAGATCATATAGTCAAAAAACATACATTAAAAGATTAAGTACGGATGCCATACGGTAAGAAAGGTACGCTAAAAAGAAAAAGCACGTTTATCTCGCTACGTCACCTTAAAAAAAAAGATCTTTGTAAGTTAATAAGTTTTTTTTTTTCTCACTTTTTAGCTATGGTGCCTGCCTACCGTTTCGTATACCTCGAATTGCTATGTAAACAACACTGACCGGAACTATTAAAACATCATCAAGATACATAAAGTGGACTAAATATTATTGTCGAAGTTAACGCAAAAACTATGCAAGGGAAGTTAATAAAATTCATGTGGGATCACCCTTAAGGCATAGGTACCCGATCTATAAAGAATTTTCAAGATCGATTCACAATTTGCCGGAAATATCGTGGAAGACACAAAATAAAAACATGGTTCGGTCATGTTGAGAGGATGAATGAAGGACGGCTAACAAAAGGTAAAATGTGAATAGACAAGCCAGAAGAGGACGTCCTAGGAGAACATATTATACTGATCTTATTGGTGATGTTCTTCAGAAGGGTCAGGTGCGTAGTTTACCCTCGTGCGTGTATGACCAGATGTATGAACTTGGCGAACGAGACAAAAGAAGTAAGTGAGGATCGTAGCAGGTGGCATTCTGTAGTTTCGGCCAACCCCCATGGGAAAAGGCAACATTATGTATCTTTAAACGAGCAATTCTTGAATCTCGGAAACGGCTCCAACGATTTTCATGAAATTTAGTATACAGGGGGTTTCGAGGGCGATAAATCGATCTATCTAGGATTCATTTTTATAAAATGTCGTTTTATTCGTGTTTTCAATGACCAACTTTATCGAAAATCAACTTGAATATAAACTTATTATTTTAAACACAATTTACCAAAAAATATCGAGCAAAGCTCGGTCATCCAGATATTGTATGATTATGTATGTAAAAAAAACATACAAACGAATTTAGAACCTCCTCCTTTTTGAAGTCAGTTAAAAATACTTCTCATAATCTAACGTACTCTTGGTTTCGTATAAAGTAACATCGAAACAGTCCATATTCAGCAGTAGATCTTTACAAGGTAAATAATATTACTGTTATTAGATTTAGTCTAAGTCTCGATCTGAGAATCACAAAACTAAAAAAAAAACTGGCCAAGTGCGAGTCGGAATCGCGCACCGAGGTTTCCGTACAAACCTGTAGGTATTTTCGGTTTAAAAATATTTTTTTTTTTAAATTTTTATATTTCGGTTGATTGAATGTAAGGTAAATTGCGGTTTACGATTTATGACGTTTAAAAAAAAAACTACTCACTCGATCTCGTTCAAACCAATTTTCGGTGGTAGTTTACATGGTAATGTACATCATATATTTTTTTTAGTTTTGTCATTCTCTTATTTTAGAAGTTACGGGGGGGGGACACACATTTTACCACTTTGGAAGTGTCTCTCGCGCAAACTATTCAGTTTAGAAAAAAATGATAATAAAAACCTCATTACCATTTTTGAAAACCTATTCATAGATACCCCACACGTATGGGTTTGATGAAAAAAAACATTTTTGAGTTTCAGTTCTATGTATGGGGAACCCCAAAATTTATTGTTTTTTTTTCTATTTTAGTGTGAAAATCTTAATGCGGTTCACAGAATACACCTACTTACTAAGTTTCAACAGCATAGCTCTTATAGTTTCGGAATAAAATGGCTGTGACATACGGACGGACAGACAGACAGACAGACAGACAGACATGACGAATCTATAAGGGTTCCGTTTTTTGCCATTTGGCAACGGAACCCTAAAAAGCAAAGACTTTCGATAAAAAATGATGATATAATCTGTGACCGATATTTTACGCTGTGTCAAGTAGATTCAGCATTTTAATCGAACAGCCTTCAAGCTTCGTTTTTAATAAATTTCGAACTTCTTTTAAAGTGGAAATTATCATAAAAAATAACGATGTTTACTTTGCTGGGGTACGTAATATGAATAGTTCGTATGTTTAAAATAATGGCATTATGTTTGTGCGTCGTTTGTGCTTGTTTGTGCCTTTCCCCTTGTCCCCCATACGTTCTAGGGTTGTAACAAGCCGCGTTAATGCAAAATTCTCACAATACATCGTACCTTCGCTTTCGCTAGTTTTTAACAGAGTGGTAACGGAATTCCAAGATTAAAAAATCTTCGTAGCCTACTCCCAAGGTTATTCACATGCAGTTTCCAAGTCTGTACGGTTTGTTGCGTAGTTTAAAAGATTTAATCTTTTAAACCAGATGGAAGTGGAAGTATGTATAATACGCGGAAAGCCGCTGGCAAATACGACTACATAATTAAATTTAAAAAATAACTAGTATCACTACATAGTATAAAACAAAGTCGCTTCCCTCTGTCTGTCCCTATGTATTCTTAGATCTTTAAAACTACGCAACGGATTTAGATGCGGTTTTTAATAGATAGAGTGATTCAAGAGGAAGGTATATACGTATAATACGCGGGCGAAGCCGCTGGCAAAAGCTAGTTTAATAAATATACTTTAATTTTAAAGTGTCCACAATTATAGCAAAAAAAAAGCGCCGTATAGGTAATTTTTCTCTTTATCCTTTGATTCCTTTATATTCCACCTCCACCTCCGCTATAGCGTATAGGGATGCCACAGAGGCCAGCAGCCCTATACGACATATCTACTCGTATCTTAACAGAACTAATAACACTCATGCCTTTTGTACCGAATACGAATTGTTTGCACGAAGGGGAACGGTTATGGGGATTTAACCTTGGTGGCTAGGTTTTTTATTGATATCGATTTTACAGTAAAATATGCGATACTTTGTGTGTACGTCATTGATTTAGTGAAGGCAGAGAATAAAGTAATACTCTCTGTTTTCTGAAAACTCAAATCATTGATGCGAAATAGTCTGATGTGATAATCATGATATTTTATTTATCTCTTATTAATGTAAATTATTTGGTAAATTGTGAATGTGAGAACGATGTAGCCCTTGTAGTCTGATGATTAGTAGAACATTTTATATTTTATTAAGTACCTGGTACTTGTGGTCAGACCTACACTGTCCTCATCTTTTAACACTATAATTTGAAAACATTGTAATATTCAAATTATTTTAAGAGATAGAATTTTCTCCATAGGAAACGATCAATTGGAGCCGACCTTCTGACGTTTCATAAGTGCCCATTTAGATTTATCTGAAATAAAATACTTTGATGATGATGATTTACGTAATTTAATCATTTGATTTAGACCTTTTCAGGTGCCTACGCTACTCAAGGATTCTCACTGCTTAAACTGTTTCAAAACATATACATAGGTACTTATACTTAGTATTATTTTATCACTTAACCTTATGTTAAATCGAACACAAGATAATCCCAATTTAAATTTCCTAAAAATATTTAATAATACAAAATTTTAACCTCTAAGTCCCTGAGATACCACATTTGGTACAGACATAATGGTTTTTTAATTGTATCTGTAATTACGGTAATTGACTGGTTAAATTAATATTTTTAGAAAACTGCCTCTTTCTGCTAAGCTCAAATAACTCCCATGTTGGTGCCATAATATTCTCAAATAGCCAAGAAACTGCGACTAACTTGAATGTAGGACGCCTGATAATGCATGTCGATAAGTGACAGATGGATGCACTGACTGGACAGGTCCACTCAATCTGTGTGGTGCTTTTCTCAAAAGACCATTTCATACACCAATCTACATGGTCTTCACATAATGTGACTGTTACTGACAAAATTATGCTTGGACTTTCAAAGAGACTGAAAGCCTTGTGAGTTAGTTTCGGCATTTCTTCTAGAGTACTCAGGAAACACCGTCCGGCTAAAATCAGAAAAATTAAAAAAAAATACTTATTGTTAGTGTTAATTTCACTTTAAATTGATTTTTTTAATTGATTTGTTTTGTTGATTTATTGATTCCATAAATACATTATTTATTCCAAAAACAAGGCCGCTAGGCAGCAACGATATGTTCATATTTTGTATGTGTTGTCGGTCATATAGTCCGACAAGGCATGAATGGAACAAAAACTGTCGGACATATAGTCCGACATAGCAGTTAACGTGTTAAAAATATTACTGACGTGTTAAAATGTTTGTACAAATCTACTGACAAAAGTAAAATCATTTATCGTTTATGGGACAGTAGTTATTTGTAAAAGTATAACTGTATAAGACTAAAGCGTATCATGTCCCTATTTAGGGCACAGGCCACCCTACTGTCTTTACACTTCTTTAAATTTAAGCTACTAAGGACAATCATCCCGCCATCTTAGTCGGGGCCGATATTGATAAAGTATCATCGTCATCATTTCAACCGAAAGACGCCCACTGCTGAACATAGGCCTCCCCAAAGCTTCGCCACTTCGACCAGTTTTGTGTTTCCCCATCCAACCTGCGGCCTTCACAAGGACATCAGTGCACCTTGTAGGGGGCCTTCCAACTCTACGTCTTCCGGTATGCGTTTGCCACTCCAGAATCTTTCACCCCCATATGTTCTGCGACCAATGTGCGATCAAGCTAAGCTCATGTATATGTAAAACTAGCTTCTGCCCGCGACTTCGTCCGCGTGTCAATCGATCCAGAGAATAAAAAGTTTCACAGAAAATTCATCTCCCATTTCATCCTCTTGGGGATGAAATGTCAAAAAACCCTTTTCTAATGGATACCTACTCCTCACAAAGAACACAGGGTGTGTTCTTTGTGAGGAAATTTCATGTCTCTAGGACCAGCGGTTTAGGCTGTGCGTTGATATATCAGTCAGTCAGTCAGTCAGTCAGTCACTCAGGACTTCGAATTTTTTATATATAGATTTATTAAAATAAAATAAGTACATGGTTTAACAAAGCAACGACAAGTAATCTTACTTGCTCATAAGATTAAAATAAACTCTTCAGAATCTTTAAAGCCACACAAGCCATACTAGACTTATCAAATAAACTTATTCAAATAATCAAACAAAAATTTAGCCTAAATCATAGACATTTAGGTACAAATATTCAAAAACACGTGAGTGGATTAGATATGCACCAAAAGAAAATTACTTTCTCAAAGAAATTGCTTTAGACATGAAATCTTTTTCTACGTATTTGCATATGTCACAAACCAATATCAAAATGGTTGGTTAATGTAAAAAGAAAAATATTTTTGTGTAAAATAATTGGCATCAAAGCTGTTTCAAGTATGAGCAAAGTTGATATAAGTTTTTAGTTTAGCAAGGATTGAAAATTTCAAAGAACTTTCAACTTAGAAGCTTTCTAGTAATTTTCGTAAAATCTAAGTTATTTTGAGTGCGTTAAATTCTGAGAGATTTGGAATTTCTCTGCATAATGATATTTAAAACTTGTAAGTGAATGAACTGAGCTACTTTTTATAAGTATTTCAAAAGTATTTCGATTGAATTACAACGTAAATCCCTTACAAGCTTACTTATCTTTCTACTTCATTTACCTTTACGGGCTTGTGGGCAAATGTTAACAACCTGGCTAGAGAGGCCCACAGCGTCCTCACTAGGCACGGCTGCTTCGGGTGGTTCCTGTCCCCAATAAGGCGGGAGGAAACACCCGGGTATTACTACCATGTTGATCGCCTGGAGGACACGGTGGAGGTCTGCCCTGCCTGGGCAGAGCACCGCCGTGTCCTCGAGGAGGCGATCGGTGATCTTTCGCGTCCGGCCCTGGTACAAGCCATCGTACGGAGGAAGAAGGCATGGGAAGCCGTCACCTCTTTCTGCGAAGCAGTATTGCTCGCGAAGGAGGAGTTGGAGCGCGTGAGGGAGAGACAGTCTCTGCGCCCTCATGCCCCTAGCCGCCCTAGGCGTCGGGAGTCGATTGCGAACTCCCGGCCACTGTAGGCGTGGGCTTGCGGGAAGCGAGCAATGGGTAGCTCACCGCTCGGTAAGGACCAGGCCCGGGTCGACGACGGCGCGTTGTGCTCCACGCGCGCTTCTAAAAGATGTCTGCACAAATTGAAGGGGTCCGCGAGGACCGATGTCTGCCAGGATCGCGAGATTTGTTGTAAATAGTTACCGTGGCCCTGGCATATAGGCAACTGAAGGAACATGGGTGGGTTTTAGTCAGTAAATGTCTTGCACGCCCTCCCGCTCCGCCCAAATCATCAAATGACGTCTCATTTGATGATTTCCTATCCACAAAAAAAGCCGATTCGAATGCCTCTCGATGTTTTCTTTCACCGTTTTGAGAGCAGTGGTGATGAAATAAATTACAAACAAGTAGTGACTGCCTACTCACGAACTACACGTAAGTCGGAGCTGTTATTAGTGGGACACCACTGTTCCACAGAGGGCACTGTAGCAGATGACAATAAAGGTCATCTGCTACAGCACCAACACGCGACAGCTGCAAATCACTTGGATGTAGGACCCGGTGCTCTTGGTTATAACCATTCCTAACCCATTTTGTTAGTATACCTTATCTTAGTAAATGCAAACAACTCTTCTCGCGCGTGGTTGGTCACAGTTCTGACCCAAACTAACCCACTTTTATGGGTGCCGGAGCTTGGCCAGAAAGTTAAAAAGTGGCTCAATTGAAAGAAAAAGCTATCATTATAATAATGATAGCTTTTTTTTTACCAAACCCATATTTGGAGACCAAATATTTGTATTAGCTCATTTTTCAACCGACGAAAAAAAACGGAGGAGGTTATCAATTCGATGCGTATATTTTTTTTTTTTTTTATGTTTGACCACGCATAACTTTTTACATATTGGTCCGATTGTGACAATTCTTCTTCTATTGGAAAGGGTATACTCCCAAGGTGGTCCCATATCAATTCGGAAAACAGGGGATGATTGATTGTTCACTCACTGATTGTAATGTATAAACACGCATAACTTTATACAGAGTAGTCCGATTTTGATCATTCTTTTTGTGTTGGATAGGGTATACCTTGCCAAGTATTATTAGTACATTAAAGCCACAAAAAAATATAAAATAAAAACTTTTTAAGTGGCGGTTTGAGTGATCCTTGTTCATTGATTTTTCAGCGCCGACTCAAAATTTTAAGGTTTAAGTATTATTTTATGCTTTTCAGTTTTTCGGCGGTTTAATTTTTTGCTAAAAAGTTTTTATTAAAAATAAATCCCAGATACAAACAAAAGCTCTTAAAACTAAAACAACATAACATAATTAGAATAACATGATTAGATACACAGATACACACGTTAAACTTATAACACCCCTGTTTCCGTCGCAGGTTAAAATAACAGTTATCAATTAAAATACCATTATTGATTAATTTGTGGATCTATTGTGAGATAGATAGTAGTTATAATACACATACCTATTTTTATTTATTGCAAACACATTTCAGTCTAGTGAAATTTATTATTTATTAACATTAATATAATAATATTTTGGATATTCATTTACGTATGTATATACTATACTTTTATATATCTAAACAATCAAGTAATCGTGTAAACAATCGCCATCGTACAAAAACGCTCCCAAATGCTAAACTTTAGGTACTGTAGAATACTTTGTATGAACAATGCGGGTACTTACATAATATCAATTCGCACATTGCGCTTTTCACAACACCAATAGTAATTATTCTTGTATTGATCCCATCTGCTCGACGTCCGTAGGTCACTACAAGGATCCAGCAGAATTTCAGCGTCAGGTATATTTGCCTGACACATACTGAGTTGGACTCCCATTTGGTGCCACTTTGAGACGCACACCGCACTTTTTTATTCCACCGCACGTTATTTTCATTTATATTTTAATTTGTGACACTAAGTGTCATCATTACTATTTAATGTCTTCCTTTTTTTTCTCTTCTTGTATGTATATTGGCACTTTGTACTTACTTACTTAAGCGAATAGTAATCACGTTAAATTATTATTTAATCGTGCTTTGTATGTTGTTATGTCTTTTGTGTGCACCAAATAATCGATTTATCTATCTACCTATCTTATCTACATTTCTAGAGACTCGTTAAATATTTCCCAATATTTAACTCGTTCCGTTACAGCTGAAGTTCCCACAAGGCCTTATTCGGTGCTAATTAATCAATAATATTGCAGCAACGCTACTGTCAACCAGTAAGATTTGGAAATACAAACAATGCAATCAAGTATTTATTCCAACTACTAAACCAATACCCTGCTTCGTTTTTGTGTTGGTTGTAAGTAAAAAAAAATATTATGTTTTTTTTTTTGGGAATGACACCTCGCACGTCACCCTATGAGGTTCTCGGCCGCCTAAAGGTACTTGCCTGTGGCTACCTTAATAAATTATGTCCTCCAGCCAGTGCTTTAAAATTTCTAGAGTGATTTGCTTCACTAAGGGCACCCAGTAGGGTACGGACCTCGGTTTAGGGAATAGGGTATCGCTGGTGGAAGGCAGCAAGTGACGGCATGTATCTGATTGAAGAAATAGCAATGAAACCAGTATAAACTGTGATATTATTTTACTGCCACTTTGGTTTAGTGGCTGAGCATGAGGATTCATTTTCCAGGTCGGGCAAAATGTTGTTTGGAGTTTCCATAAAGAATTTCTTAGCAACACACTTGCCCGGTTGACGGAACCTCGTCCCCTATTGCATGGGACTTAAATATAACGGGTGAAATGCGGGTATATCTCTGCGTGACGCTATCTTTATCATCAAACTACTCATAACTAAACAACTTACTAACTAACATCAAACTTTGTAACATGCATTGGTAATCAGCCATTGATTCAATTAATTTTAAATTTAATGTCTTATGATTCCCAAGAATCACATAGAACATCGTTTAATTCTAGTTCACTAAAGCTACGAGTATTCGTAAAATTTACCGGGGTTTGACCTTACGTTGTCAAAAATGTTTCTAGGAAAACACAGAAACAGTAACGTTGTGAAGTGATTCGACGTCAAATTGCGGACGCTATAAGATGGCCTACGCAGTTTTAGAAAACCCTAGCTTCACGAACTTTTAATTGTTTTCCTTTTCTTAAAAATAAGTATTCGTTCACACTACCTCTTTTCTTCCTTCTATGTTATTCTAGTTTAGAATGGGTTGAAAAGTCTGTTGGATATCATTTTTTTATTTGTATTTTCAACGTCAATTTTTTTTTTGACTGATTTTTGCCAGATTTAATGCTTATGTTAATTTTAAAATTTGTCTATATCTCCTGGACCTTAATTGCGTCACACTCCATCAATCAGAATCTGAATAATTTTTTGCTAATGCATTGCTCCATATGTTCGGAATATTTGTCTGCTCAACAACGTAAAGAGCGCAATGAATGTTGTTGAATTGTCAAAATGAAAGCTATTTCTAATTATAGTGTGTTACGCTGTTACTTATCATAAGTGCAAAAAACTTCGGTTTCCACGTCTTATTAACGACTAGCTTTTGCCCGCGGCTTCGCTCGCGTGGATGTCGGAACTTATCGCAGGTATTTTTCTAAAATAAAAGAATTTTTCAAAAATAAAAGTAGCCTAAGTTATTCCTTATTACACCAGCTACCTGTCAATAAAAGTCCCGTCAAAATCAGTCCAGCCATTTCATAGATTAGCCGGAACAAACAGACAGACAGACAAAAGTTTAAAAAAATGTTATTCGGTGTAAGTACCGTATTTACTTTCATATGCGTAGTGAAAAGCTGTTAATTTGAAATTACAAACAGACACTTCAATTTTATTGTTTTGTATAGATATATAGATTGAAGTTATTTCGATTAAATAAATTGGCACTCAGGTAAATCACAACCTAAATTAAGACATAGGTAATAGGTAGAACAGGCTGGTGTCCGCACCTCCACGTCTGAGCGCGTATTATGCATAAATAAATACACTAAGACATATATCACTTTTATCGCGGTACTACGTTCCAGTCGGTAATTTCCGACCTCTACATGAGTGAAGCCACAGATAAAAGCTTGTGTTAATTTATTTTAGACAAAGCCTGTTTAGGTTATCTTAGGACTAAAAACACTTTTTCTTTCCATTTAAACACATGGGTACGTTACATTTCCGTCACAACTGTCGTCATCCGGTGGGGTTAGACCCTTAACTGACCTCGGTGTTAAATTGTCCAGTAAACAGAATTTATGTACTCAGTACACAGTCCCTTAAGGGTTACACACAAATTGAGGCTTTTGGTCAGGACGAACTCGGAAAAAATATTTGAACAGAAAAAAATAACAAAAATGTTAAAAGAAATGTTCCCATAACACAAGGAAAAAGTCATATTTTTTTGTCATTTGATTTTAGTTCTGCAATAGCTAGATCCAGAATTGGATGCACCGTTCTTGCAGAAATACGGTAATTATGATGCAATATGCAACCCAACATCGAGAGAAAAACTGGACTTATAGTTAACTAGCTTTTGCCAGCGGTTTCGCCCGTATATTATACATATAAACCTTCCTCTCAATCAGTCTGTTTATAATCCGTTGCCTAATTTAAAAGATCAAAGCGTATAAACGCGGGAGTCGACTTTATTTTATACTTTGTAAAGATTTAATTTATTCAAAAAACAATTTACACTGTATATTTACACAAACAAACGTACAAATACAGAGAACTATGTATTATTAATTAACTTCCAAATGACTTTCAAGTATAATGCTCGACAGTTTTAAATATAATGTCAAACAGTTTTAAATATAATGTCAAACAGGTTTAAAATATAATGTCGGCTAGTTTTCAATATACTTAATGTCACGCAGTTTCAAATAATGTCAAAATAAAAATAAAAAGAAATAAAAATGCTTTTAATTTTGCTTTAAACAAATGAGTGTTATCAATCAGGATGTTCAGCTCAGAAGAGAACTTATTAAAGTTGCCTAGTTAGTTAATAAATGTCTGGAACCGACAACCCGTCTTGAGCTGGCGTGGTGATCAATGGGGCGTGCCTTCTTTTTTTATGAGAAGAGACCTTTCCTCTACAGTGACACAATATGGAGTGGTATTATTCTTATTTATGCAATCGAAACTTATACTCGACACAAATTTCCCTGAAACCCCGTGGAGAAGCTAAATAGAATTGCATATCTTTTTGGTTTTTCTAAAAAGCAGGTTCGGTTACCCGTGCACGTTCTTGGCAATTGTTCAAATAGTTCTCAGTTTTCAAGTAAACATTGCATACTTCGAAATATATAAAACGAAAGGGAAAACAGGAGAATATCGGCTTTTCCTGTTGGCAGAGTCAACCTCTGCTTAAGTGTGTCAACTAGATAATAAACGTGACGTGATCCTAGCTCCTCAATCTGAATCACACGTGGAAAAGACCATGATTTGAATCATTTTCACTAGGCAGATGTGAATGTTTTCTTTTTCAACCGACGAAAGAAAAAGGAGGAGGTTCTCAATTCAAGGCGTATATTTTTTTTTTATGTATGACCACTCATAACTTTTTACATAGTGGTCCGATTGTGACAATTTTTCTTTTATTGGAAAGGGTATACTCCCAAGGTGGTCCCATATAAATTTGGAAACATAATGGAACCCTAAGGGTCGGAAAACGGGGGATGATTGATTGTTAACTCACTGATTGTAATGTATAACCACGCAAAACTATATACAGAGTAGTCCGATTTTGATAATTCTTTTTTTGTTGGATAGGGTATACCTTGCCAAGTATTATTGGTACATTAAAGTCACAAAAACTTTTTAACAAAAACTAAAGCCGAAAAAACTGCAAAGCATAAAATAATAAACCTTAAAATTATGAGTCGGCGCTTTGAGTGATCTTGTTCATTGATTTTTCAGCGCCGACTCAAAATTTTAAGGTTTATTATTTTATGCTTTTCAGTTTTTTCGGCGGTTTCATTTTTTGTTAAAAAGTTTTTGTGACTTTAATGTGGTGCAATTTAAAACAGCGGCCAAGTGCGATTTCGATTTACACTTAGCTGTTTTAATTCTTGCCATTATATTATTTTGTTTGTTTTTATTGTGGTATAGTATTACACAACTCTGTGATATTTTTTTACTCAAACGGTTCAAGAGGGCAGGCGGACAGTGGAGCCTTAGTAGGTTCTGCTGGCATTGGCCTTGACACCTTCTTTTTTTGGATGGGAAATCATCAAATGAGAAGTCATTTGATGATTTCCCATCCAAGCACGCCCTCCCGCTCTGGGCGGAGCGGGAGGGCGTGTCAGACTTTTACTGACTAAAACCCACCCGTGTTCCATCAGTTGCCCATGTGCCAGGGTCACGGTATCTCTTTCGAACAATCACGCGACCCCGGCAGGGCCTTGACACCTTGGGGGGGTACGGAAATCAGAAATCGAATGAAATATTGTTTTTGGTCGAAAATCTAGACACGCGGGAGCGTGTCAAGCCAAGTTCAAATAACACAACTGGCGAGCAGCACCGTGTGTAATATTACGCGAACCATTTGGAGCCACTTTTGATCCCTCATAACTCAAAAACTGTTTCACATAAACGTGTCTTTGGCTCATATATTGAAACTTGCAAGATACATATGTGCTTCAAATTTCATAAACACACCTCAAACGGTTGTTTAGATATTAACGTCCAAAAATCGTCATTTTTATCACTGACTGACCTATAGATCAAAACTCTAACCCAGTTCCAGGTGACCTAGAAAGTTCAAATTTGGCATGCAGTTAGGTAATTAGGTGAATACAAAGGAATAAATCAGAAACTGGACAGACCTTAGGCTAAAATATAATTATCCTAAGTTATAAGAAGAAATGATATTTTATGTA
The DNA here is from genome assembly GCA_932294355.1 of Aporophyla lueneburgensis. Classification (NCBI taxonomy): domain Eukaryota; kingdom Metazoa; phylum Arthropoda; class Insecta; order Lepidoptera; family Noctuidae; genus Aporophyla; species Aporophyla lueneburgensis. Next base: position 28,263,438 of record OW028737.1, on the reverse strand, counting down.
GTTATAAATAAATTTCAGAACTGACCATTGAAATTGGCACCCATTTAGATCTCACTTATTTTGTCGTTGAAGTCAACAACTAATTGGTTAAGTAAAAATAAACAAGTATTAAAAAAATACTAATAATGTATGGAAGAGTGGAGTCTCCTAATACAGGCTTTATACGCTTAAAAGGAGGCTCCAATCAACACTGTTGTAAGTTAAAACTTGTTAATTCGAATAAACTTTGTTTCATTTTTCATTTTCATAATCCTCTAAAGCCATATGTGTTACGATCTTCAACCATATCATAATCAACGTACAACCTAATACTGACCTGAAAATTGCAAAAAACGTAAGAAAATTGAATTTCACGGACTACCTTTTGCACATCAAGATCTTATTAAAAACCGGGGTCAAATTCTAGTGTCTATATTTGGCTTTTTTTCAAAACGAATTATTATATCAATGTATAATGAACTATACAAGTAGGAATTACTAGTTCTAAAGCGTAGCTTAAAATCAATTCTACAACCAACACTATTGTTCAAAGTTTTTGTATTAAAAAAAACCGGCCAAGTGCGAGTCGGACTCGCGCACCGAGGGTTCCGTACAAACCTGTAGGTATTCTCGGTTTAAAAATAAATGTTTTTTTTTTTTATTTTATATTTCAGTTGATTGAATGTAAGGTAAATTGCGGTTAACGATTAATGACGTTTAAAAAAAAAACTACTCACTCGATCTCATTCAAAACAATTTTCGGTGGTAGTTTACATGGTGGTAGGGTACATCATACATTTTTTTTAGTTTTATCATTCTCTTATTTTAGAAGTTACGGGGGGGACACACATTTTACCACTTTGGAAGTGTCTCTCGCGCAAACTATTCAGTTTAGAAAGAAATGTTAATAGAAACCTCATTACCATTTTTGAAGACCTATTCATAGATACCCCACAAGTATGGGTTTGATGAAAAAAAAAATTTTGAGTTTCAGTTCTATGTATGGGGAACCCCAAAATATATTGTTTTTTTTTCTATTTTAGTGTGAAAATCTTAATGCGGTTCACAGAATACATCTACTTACCAAGTTGCAACAACATAGCTCTTATAGTTTCGGAAAAAAGTGGCTGTGACATACAGACGGACGAACAGACAGACAGACACAGACATGACGAATCTATAAGGGTTCCGTTTTTTGCCATTTGGCAACGGAACCCTAAAAAGCTGCATTTAAAACTACTGACAATGTTGCATAATAATCAAACGACAGCGACAAATTTCCTTTAACAGACGGTCTAACTTTTATAATGGGTTCGAAGTTTTCCTACAGCAGCGAAGTTAAGCAAAAAATGTTCTGGAACAAAATTACTTCTAAATGAGCGCGCTTGCACATAGCCATAGTATTGTATGGATGGGCTGAATCCGCCCCACTTGGCTCGCCTGCCAAATCGGCTGTAAACTGTGGCCTCTCCACTCAAGGTTAACTTATTTTCACTTACTGTTGAACCCTGAACTTCATTGGTTAAACTTCGGCACACTACAACTATGGGTTTTTCTTATTTTTTTTTTCTTCAGGTTGGGAAATCATCAAATGACTTCTCCCGCTCTGGGCGGAGCGGGAGGGCGTGTCAGACTTTTACTGACTAAAACCCACCGGTGTTCCATCAGTTGCCCATGTGCCAAGGTCACGGTATCTCTTTCGAACAATCACGCGACCCCGGCAGGCATCGGTCCTAGTATACAACTATGGGTTGATTTTCTTTTCCTTCAGAAATTTGCTTCAACTTTCTGTGAGTAAGACAGACTCCTTTACAAGTGAAATGGCCGTTAATGGTTTATTTAAACTTCTATACAATTATGAAGAAGTAAAGTTTGTGAGTTTGTTTGTAGGAAGTAATACATATATTGAAATACTAGTCGTATTTGAAAAAATCTTATGGTATTTGATAGCCCAAATCTCGAGGAACATGGGGGCTTTTTAACGTCAGACTACAACCCATAGGAACCGAGCAAAAAGTCAGAAAGACCACAAAATGTAAACGAAGTAATAGTACGAGCGGGGGATGGGATAAGATGTGACGGGTGGGGGGCGAAAATTTCAAGCGAACGAAGTCACGTGCAAAAGCTAGTAAAATTATAAAGAAGGAAAATTTGTAACTTTATATATAGGGGGTAATTTATTTGGAACTTCTGATACGATTCTGAAAATTCTTTCACTAATTCAATACAATCCTTTATTTCAGGCAACTAAGGCCCATAAAAAAAAACATAAATAAAATAAAAACAATAACTATAAACTAATTACATATTCTATAAAACAAAACTTAAACTATCACTAAACACATAACGATGACGGCGTCGTGTTCCGCTGCGTCACAGTAAAGATATCTATACAGTAGTCTATCTTCATACAAACGCTCGGAACGCAAGTCATACCTACGCGCCTCGAGTCTGGTACACTCCGAGTACATACGCAGTCGCGTACGCACCGCTTTTGATAAACGGATGGCGGGCGGTGTTATTAATGGTTTTGTTTGTAAGCAGTTAGCGTGCGATTTGTGGATATTTAATAATAGTCAGTGCAAGATGATTACTTAATATGGCAAATAGAACTTATAAACTACATTTTGCTGTTTCTGGATGCTTGAATTCTTGTATAATGCACCCAGAGATACATTTTTTAAATTACCCTGGAAATTTCATAGGAAAGAAAAGATTTTTTTATATACCTACTAGTACGAAATTTGTTTCTTTTTTAATAGGTAGGTATTTTGCTTTTTACACCAAGTAAAATACCAGGATTATTAAATAAGTAAGTGGATAGGGGAAAAAGTGACAAACGAGAGTTCTAACTACGCTCGTAGTAGTAGCAGGTAGTTTCCTAGCCTGGGGTGCCCGATCTATTGATTTGAATAGATCATTTCGATCGTAAATCATTGAATCGATAAACTATCTTGATCGCAGGATTTGCATCGGTCCAGCAAAGATCGTATCGTAATTAAAAATAAATAAAATTTGATATCATTTACATCTTCCACTCGTATCACTTTTAATAAAAAACGGTACAAACAATGTTTTTTTTTTTTAATACAAATATAATATTTAAAATCATAGAAACTCAAGTAGGTAGATGAAGTCAAAATACATTTTGCGGGCAGCCCTACCGCGTCTACCGCATGTTTACGTACCGCGCGTGCTGTAGGTAATTATTTCTAGGATAGGGCCGAGTCAAAATACTGTATAAATTATCTTTACTGTGGCTGCGTGGTGTCGCGTAACCGTCCTCAGAAACGGCGATATACGACACCTTTCGGCCAAACGTCCTCTCTCAAACAGGTCTGTAGATGGTGGGTTGGACGTACCACGAACGACTTAAAACAATGACTAATGGTAAGCTACAGTATTTTTAAAGGCAAAGGAATGTTACAAGAAGAATTTATACGCGATCAAAGTCGCAGACAGGAGCTAGTTTAAAATAAATGCTTTAAATTTGAGTGCACCTCTTCTTAAGAAACATAATTCTGAATTCACTAAAGCAACACACATGAACACATAACTGTGTAATGCTTTCAGTCACACCTACATAGAAAACAGCTGTGTTAAATACAATTTAAATGCTTGTAGACGGAGTGTAAAGTTTCGTGACGAGTTATTAGAAATGTATTTAAACTTCAGAAATATTAGGAACGTTGAAGAAGGGACGCTTTACGTGAACGACCGTTTAATGCCGCTTGTTCTAAACTTAGTTGGAACAGAGGCTGTGCTTAACAAGTATTTAAAAGGTATTCGTAATACAGCCCGCGACTTTGTCTTCGTGAAATTTCAAATATACAGGAAACTATAGACAAAGTTCATAGTTTCCTTCCCAATATTTTTTTTTCCTTCCCTACTAGCTTTTGCCAGCGGCTTCGCCCGCGTGTAGGTCGGAAAATATCCCGCAGGAACGTACTACCGGGATAAAAAGTAGCTTATGTGTTAATCTAGGTTATAAACTAACTGTGTTCCAAATTTCATCCAAATCCGTTCAGTAGTTTTTGCGTGAAAGAGTAACAAACATCCACACATCCATACGTTCCATATATCCATACATACAAACTTTCGTATTTATAATATTAGTAGGATTATTAGCTATCTATGCACGGCATGACCTCAAGTCGTTGGAGGCACACGGTGGCTGAGGAGGCGCGCGGGCTGCGGCATCAGCATCGGGCGTCGACGGCGGCTGACGGGCGCACGGGCGACTCAGGCGGCTCGGGCGGCGCGGGCGCTCGTAGGTCCTCCCGCTCCGAGCGTCAACTCACTTGAAATATTACCACGATAAAGACACTGCGTTTGCCTTAAACTTGTGTTCATTATACACCAAATTATTTTAGTCCACGTATCTTATTTATTCGCTCCCATAACTAAGCTTTTTCGGGGGTAGGTGTTAAAAAAGTGTAGACGTTTTTTTATTTCGGAATTTTACGTAAAATATATTTAATTTGAAATACTGATTAAGTTACATCAGTACTTAGTCTACAAGAGTGATATATCTAGTACTCACGTTTGTGGCACATAAATGTGACATAAACACTACAAACACAACACCACCTGCCAGCTCATCATCTGCACTATCACAGGGCAATTATTAGCACTAAATCACAGAATGTCACAACTTGCTGAAGTCCTTGCTGCCCAGAAAACCCTGGAGGATAATTTTTTGAGGAAGATGGGTGAGCTTGAAGCACAAATCCAGTGCGCAGGTCCTGCCAAGGACACAGTCGCAAAGATAGCCGAAGAGTTCCGTACTTTCCGGGAACTCATATTTTCAATGCTGGGTTTGCTGCGTAGTCAAATCAGCGAGTGTGCCAAACAGATTGATGGTCTGGAGACCAGGCACCGGCGGAAAGCCTTGGTTTTCCAAGGTCTTGCTGAAGTGGACAACGAAGACAGTGCGGCAGTCATTCTGGAGGTCCTCAACACGAAGCTTGCCCTCAAAAATCTCACAGTGTCCTCAATTAAAGCCTGTCATAGGCTTGGAGTTCAAAGCAAGGAGCATCATAGGCCTATTCTAGTTAAGTTTGCCAGTGTGGACATCAAGGCCTCAGTTTGGAAGGCAAAGACAGGCTTGAAAGGTTCTAAAATTTCGGTGAAGGAGTTTTTGACCAGAGCGAGGCAATCTGTCTTCGGAAGGGCGCGCGAACACTTCAGTATGCGGTCGTGCTGGACTCAAGACGGCGTTATCTGCATTAAGGCCTCAGACGGAAGTCGGCACAAGGTTACTTCTATCGAAGAGTTAAAGCCCCTGATATCCAAGTATCCTAAGGCGCCAGGCGCGACTCCATCAACAAGATGAAGAAGTATCGTTGCTGCCGGGAGCCTGAAAAACATATTACGTCATTATGGTGAATGTTTACTTTGATTTCTTGTTATTGTTTCATATTTATATTCATAATCTTTACTTACTGCTGTGTAGTTGTCCCGTCTAATTCTTCTATTTGTTTTGTGCCCCGATTGATTGCTAATTTCTGTTTTTAATATTGAGTAGTGGATTAGTTTTTACCCTCTTCAATGTTTATTTTGGTCAACCTCAACTCACGTTAGTTGTGCTCGATATATACCGATATTTCGCATATCGATATTTTTTGCTCGTGATATATCGGTTCAACTCGATATTATCGAATCATCTGATATCGATTTATACTATCGATACATTTCATTCGATATATCGTGAGAAAGTAAAAGCATATTGCATGTCAGGTAATTTTTTACGGTTGGTAGAAAGGATGGAAAATACCTGAATCCAAAAACGAAACGCTCTGACACGAAATATTACTCTGCGTGAGTAATATTAATTATAGTTTAGTAGTAAAAAACAATATATAATTTGTGGTCGCTAGCTTCTTTGTAAACGTATTGTAATAAATCCTATAAAATTACAATAATAGAGTATATTAATAGATTGATTACAATTATGTAGTCTGTTTAATTTAATGCAGTTTACGACACACAAAATAAAAAAAGTCTCTATATTGTTATACAAAAACGATATCAAAGTCTGCCTACTATTTATTTGTATAGAAGAAGCAAGCTGTGGCAATTATATGGCATGGTTTGTTTGATACAGAATATGATTCATACAGTGTAAGTATCATGTGATTTTAAACACGATGTCAAAGATTGCCATTTTAATAGCAGAAAAGTATAATAGAATAACTAAAAACTAAATATTGGGAATTTAATACAAAGACTTATATTCATATTAAATTCCCAATATTTAGTTTTCATGCAACTGCGCTCAGAACATTGATGATTACCAAGCTAAAAACGTCGAATTTTTCTTAGTTAATATTTTTTTTTTTTTGGAGAGGTTTAGAAAAAAAAATTGGGATTTAAGTAAATAAAGTTGGTTTGTGTCTTAATTCTAGCTGTTTGTACTCACATTTCTGTTCCCTTTCTAATATTTTTTATTATACACTAGATATATACAAATTACTTACGATATATCGAAAATATCGATATATTTGTACGATATATCGCAAAGTATCGATACAACATTACGATATATCATATCGAAAAAAATATCGATACTTTTTATGCATGAACATCCCTAACTCACGTTATTTTGTTTTAGTAAATGTCATGTTGTCAAAATAGACAGTAATGTCAAACTGACGTTGAAGTTCCAAGCATTCGTTCTGAAATGACTGGCTACTTAATATTATTAACGTTTCGTTTTTCTATACGCTTTACTCAATCTGCTTTTGGGTCTTGGGTGTGACATTGTTTTTCATTTTTTTTTTTTTTTATATCTTTCATAGTTTTTATATTTGGGAACTACGGTTTTTGCTTTTAAAGTAAACTAAAAATGTGAACAGCTTTGGTTATATGTAATTTGTGCTGAATATTATGTTTTAATTGTTTTAGTGTATGTGTTGGCTGGCGGGTGGTGCAGTAGCACTTATTAGTAACTCCGTTTTTAGCAATAGCATATTGATATTTATATATATATATATTTCTTTAATTTAACTACTTAGATTTATGTCAGACAATGAGTCTTATTTTTCTGCCAATCAATCTACTGCCTCTTCTAGCGATGAAAGTTTTTGTTCTTTCAGCTACACCCTTGGTGACTTTATGCAACAAAATTTCAATGATCAGTCTAATCGGTTGGTGAATGTGTGTCATATTAATGCTCAAAGTGTGCCTAGCCACTACAGCGAGCTGTATGACTCATTTAATAACAGTAACGTTCACGCCATCTTGATCTCTGAAACTTGGCTTAAACCACATCTCCCGTCCACCACTTACCCTCTTACTGGTTTCGTTCTTATACGGAATGATCGAATTGGTAAAGGAGGGGGTGGTGTGGCCATATACCTTCGCAATGACTTTCCCTTTAAAATACTTGCTTCTTCCTCCTCAAATTATTCTGCTTCTGCTGAGTTTATTTTCCTTGAAGTCTGTGTCAAAGGAGCCAAAACCATTATTGGTGTTGTCTACTGTCCTCCCACTGTCGATTACTTCACTGAATTCGAATCAGTACTTGAATCTTTGGGTTCGGAGTACGCACATCATATCATCATGGGTGATTTCAACACAAACATCCTTGCCCAAAACTCCCCTCGGTCCCGTAAGCTCCTCCACCTGATCGAGTCAGCTAGTCTGCACGTGTTGCCACTCAAACCTACTCACCATAACACTGTTGGCGATGACACCTGGCTCGACCTGATCCTTACCTCGAATCCTTCCCTTGCTTCCTCCCACGGTCAACATGACGCTCCTGGCTTTTCTCACCACGACATGATTTTCCTTTCTTATATCCTGAAACCTCCTAAACCTAAGCCCAAAGTTCTGTACAGGCGTTGTTTTGCACGGATGAATGTCGAGAAGCTAAAGGAAGATGCATCTGTGGTCAATTGGGAGCCTATGACGGAAGCCACTTCAGTTGACGACAAGGTTGCCATCTTCAACGACGTTGTAGTCAACCTTTATAACATCCATGCTCCCGTCAAAAAGGTAAAGTTAAAACGCCCACCTGCACCATGGATGTCAAAAGGTATCCAAATGGCAATGCGACGTCGGAACCGCGCGTTCCATAAATTTAAAAGGGATCGTACTGACGAGAACTGGACATTGTACAAGGCTGCAAGGAATAGATGTAATCAGATGATACGCAATGCTAAACGCCGCCACATCTTTGATACTATCAATTCTTCGTCTTCTGCCGATATTTGGAAATTCCTTGGAACACTTGGTATCGGCAAATCGCGACATTTAGATCTCCCCAGCTCAATTAACTTAGACGATCTCAACCGGCATTTCTCCACTGTTCCTACCATGGATCGTCTAATCAAGCAGCAAACTCTTTCTCTAATTTCAGGTCTAACGCGTTCTCAAATTAATCCTTTCAGTTTCATTCCAGTTGACCCGGGAGAGATCAGAAAAATCATTCTCTCCATCAAATCCAAAGCGGTAGGATGTGACAATATCACTCGTGGTATGATCATAACTATTCTGGATCATCTCCTACCCGCGATTGCCCACATTATTAATTTTTCCTTATTCACCGGAGTATTCCCTTCCCTTTGGCGCAAAGCCTATGTTCGCCCACTTCCTAAGGTTTCTAACCCCTCTCTTCCCACTGACTTCCGTCCAATTTCTATCCTTCCCTTCTTATCCAAAGTGCTTGAGGCCTGTGTGCACAAACAATTCTCCAACTTTGTTCATCATAATTCTATCATTAGTCCGCTTCAATCTGGGTTTAGGCCTGGGCACAGCACTATTTCCGCCCTCCTTAAAGTGACTGGCGATATAAGGGCAGGATTGGAAGATACCAAAGTTACTGCTCTAGTATTGGTGGACTTCTCGAATGCCTTTAATACCGTCAGTCATGACATCCTGTTAGCCATTCTTTCATTTGTTATGGTCTCTCCCAAAGCACTGGAATGGTTCTCCTCTTACCTTCAGGAACGTCAGCAGTCTGTTCATGCTGGAGATTCTTCTTCTTGCTGGCGTGATTTGAAAACTGGCGTTCCTCAAGGCGGTATACTTTCTCCTCTTCTGTTTTCTATTTTTATCAATCTAATTATTTCCGAACTTCAGTGTGCGTATCATCTGTATGCAGATGACTTGCAGCTGTACTCTCAAGGGAAGGTTGATGAATTACCGGACGCTATAGGCAAACTAAATAGGGACTTGATAGCCATAAAATCCTGGGCTGATAGATTTGGTGTAGCTGTAAACCCTACAAAGTGTCAGGCGATCATCATTGGCAGTCCTCGTAGCATTAGCAAGATGGTTGGTACTATCTTGCCACCAATACTCTTCGACGGTACGATCGTTCCTTTCAGCACTGACGTTAAGGACCTAGGCTTGCATATCGATAACTCTCTGAACTGGCATACTCAAGTCGCTAGGGTAAGCCAAAAGGTTACTGGAACGCTGCGGGCTCTGTACCGATTAAAAAACTTATTACCATCGACCACGAAGACAATGCTTGTGCAGTCCTTAATTTTCCCTATCATCGATTATGGTGATGTGTGCTACTATGACCTGAATGCAGATCTCCTCAACAAACTTGACCGTCTTCTCAATAACTGCATTCGATTCGTTTTCAATTTGCGTAAATATGATCATGTCTCTGCGCATCGGTCCCTTCTTAAGTGGTTGCCCATACGCCAGCGCAGAGAGCAAAGGGCGCTGACCACATTGTTTTCATTTCTTGATTCTCCCTCTTCCCCTGTTTATCTGGCCCCACACTTTCAGTACATTTGCGCTAACCACAATAAAAATCTACGCTCATCGCACAATCGGCTTCTTCAGTGTCCCACTCATCGCACAGACTTCATTCACTCTTCTTTCTTTGTCCAGTCTGTCTCTCTGTGGAATGCGCTCCCCCAGGAAATCAGGATGGCAACCAACCGATTGACCTTCAAAGTTAAAGTTCGCGAACACATTCGCAAGAAGGTGGCAGTTTCATCACAACGGTAATGTTTCGTCATTGTTTGTCTCATTTGTTTTTAGTAAATTCGATTATTTATGTATATGTATGTATGTTGTTTTTATATTAATATATAGTTAGGTATATGTATTATATTTATGATTTAAATAGGTTATACGTTTATTTTTGAATATTCTTCAATTCATTGCACCTACCACTGTTTGTCTCTGAATCACCCAAAGGTTGACTGGTAGAAAATGCCTATGGCATTAAGTCCGCCTCTGTACATAATATGTGCTTAAAGTGTTAAATAAATAAATAAATAAGCAGTGGACGTAGTATTGCCAACATTAGCATAAAAGAGAATATTAAACCTAGCTTACCTAAGACGTAATTTTTCCTATGTTGAACTCGAATGAACTGAAAAGGGATTGTCTGACGATTCAATTCCTCAACAAGATAAATCACTAGTACCTACTTATCTGTAGGTAACAATCGTGGCTGTCCTCATATTTTCCATCTGTACCTATACATGCCGCTCGCTGATGTTTCATACAAAAAATACGATACCTTTACCTACGCGGTAAAAATGTATGTAACAACTGTTTCTAATATTGACGAAAAATAACAACGCTGAGGGTCTACAATAATCATGCACTGACTTCATGAAAGCAATTTTTGCTTTGATGGGACACAACACCCTATATTTTCTTAGGTATCGATGTCCCGTACGCCTTGTATTGTTGAATCATAAAAGACGATATTCGCAAAAAAGAAGACAAAAAATGAGTTAAATTCGGAGTACATTTTCCAACCTTTCGTTCCAATCCAATCAATTCTACAACCTCAATATTGGAGCATCGGCGTCGGGCGGTCAGAATTTTTCACGAAATAATTTGGGATAAAAATATGGAGCTTCAAAAAAGATGAAAATGTCCCTCGAGGGTCTCAAAACAAAATATTACAAATAAATAAAACTCTATTTTTCGTTGTTCAAAAATATCAAATATTTATTTTCGTAACTTTTACATTTAGAGCTAAAAAGTTATTAATAGTAATTACGGAGTACTCACAAGCTTAAAAGGGTTTACTAACTTTTAATAATATCCATTAACAAAAGCTACTTCTACATACATACATACATACATAAACTCACGCTTACTTCCCATGGGGGTAGGCAGAAACAACAGAACGCCACTTGCTACGATTCATATCCTCATTTTGCTTAGTTTTCATTCATACATCGCGGTATAAGAACCAGATGAACGTATCTACAAAAAAATCAAAAAATGTTTTTTTTCATAAAACGGTTCACAATATAGTCCTTTATGAATTGCCAAAAGGACGTAACGGTAAAGTCAATATTTATCAAATTCCAAAAAAACGAAACAGCTTAAGAATCATTTTCAAGTGTGTTCCTCTGTGGCCGGACCACAGTTTAGTACTCAGATGCTATAGTTCGAAATAATTCCTACCTAAAGTCTACTTTCATCGGAATATATACATATTTTTAGTACCTCAAGAGATATCTTTTTAATTAACAATTTATGTGGTCCGGCCGCCAGGCAGTGCTCTCTGGCGGCGCCACCTCAAATTAAATAGAGTATAATGAACTATTAATAAATCAATATCCCGAAAAAAACTACCTAAAGAGTACCTTGCATACGACAAATATGGTCCAATAAACCCCTTCACTTAAGGAGTTATTGGTCGTAGGGTGTGGTCCGGCTGGAAGGTATACTCTGCAGCAAGTCAATTTTGAATTATTTGACATTAACTATCCATAAATCAATTTATATAATAGTACGTTTTCTCTACTCTTCGTTGATACTTTTCTCGCTCAAGAAACTATTCATTTTGATTAATTAATCTTTAAAGTATGTGGCGCGGCTAGGGAGGATTACTTTCAGGAAATATAACGAAATATTCTTTATTTCTTTATGCGAACAAAAACTGCATAATAAGTACTTTATAAAAAGACCTGGACTTCATCCATAAACTTTTATTTTTATTACCAACAATGATTTTGGTAAAGGTGCACTTTTTGGTTTTTGTTTACCTATCTACCTAAGAATAGGTAGTTAATTTGACGAAGTGAAAATTTTGGTTTAAAATAAACAATAAGTATACGAATATCAAATATATTTTCATAATCAAATATTAACAATTGTTAATACAAGGTATTGTAAATGACGGAAAAGTGTTTTATATAGTACTAAACTAAAGTCAATAGATTGAAATTTAAGCATTTAACCCTTGAAACAAGAAATAACAATGAAAAAAGAGTGTACCAAAACCGCGTATTAAAAATATAGTCAATCAATATTACAAATAAAGGATTATTGAAGTTATTTTCCAACTTTAAAATGCAAGGCCTTTTTTTGCATGGGAAATTATCAATTGACTTCTCCCGCTTTGGGAGGAGCGGGAGGGTGTGTCACACTTATACTGACTAAAACCCACCCGTGTTCCTTCAGTTACCCATATGCCAGGGTCAAGGTATCTCGTTGAACAATCTCGCGACCCTGGCAGGCATCGGTCCTTGCAGACCCCTACAGTGCTGCTGACATCTCTTTGAGGCGCGCGTGGAACACTACGCGCCGTTGACACGGGCCTGAGGTCCTTATCGGGCAGTAAGCTACCCATTGCTCGCCGCCCGCAAGCCCGCGCCTACGGCGGCCGGGAGTCTGCGATCGACTCCCGACGCCCGGGTCGTCTCCTCCTGCGGCGGCTAGGGACGTGAGGGCGCAGAGACTGCCACTCCCTCACGCGCCCCGCCTCCTCCTTCGCGAGCATTACTGCTTCGCAGAAGGAGGTGACGGCTTCCCATGCCCTCTCGCTCCGTACCATGGCTCGCACCAGAGACGGACGCGAGAGGTCTCCGCTGCCGATCGCCTCCAATTTTTCTTTCTTTCTTCTACACGAGGACACGGCGGTCCTCCGCCCAGGCAGGGCACACCTCCACCGTACGCTCCACCGTGTCCTCTAGACGATCCTCGCAATGGAAACACCCGGGCGTTTCCTCCCGCTTTATCCTAAACAGGAACACACCGAAGCACCCATGCCCGGTGAAAACCTGCGTCCGGCGGAAGGTGAGGACGCCGTGGCGCCTCTCTATCCACTCCTCAAAGAGGGGACGTACTGCCGCAATTATTTATTTATTTAATTATATATTTGTTATTCGTATATGATACTTATTGTTTATTTAAAAACCAAAATTTTCACTTACTTAGTCAAATTAATTACCTATTCTTAGGTAGATAGGTAAACAAAAAGCTAAAAGTGCACCTTTTTCAAAATTATTGTTGGTAATAAAAATAAAAGTTTATGGATGAAGTCCAGGACTTTTTATAAAGTACTTATTATGCAGTTTTTGTTCGCATAAAGAAATAAAGAATATTTCGTTATATTTGCTGAAAGTAATCCTCCCTAGCCGCGCCACATACTTTAAAGATTAATTAATCAAAATGAATAGTTTCTTGAGCGAGAAAAGTATCAACGAAGAGTAGAGAAAAGGTACTATTATATAAATTGATTTATGGATAGTTAATGTCAAATAATTCAAAATTGACTTGCTGCAGAGTATACCTTCCAGCCGGACCACACCCTACGACCAATAACTCCTTAACTAAAGGGGTTTATTGGACCATATTTGTCGTATGCAAGGTACTCTTTAGGTAGTTTTTTTCGGGATATTGATTTATTAATAGTTCATTATACTCTATTTAATTTGAGGTGGCGCGGCCAGAGAGCACTGCCTGGCGGCCGGACCACATAAATTGTTAATTAAAAAGATATCTCTTGAGGTACTAAAAATATGTATATATTCCGATGAAAGTAGACTTTAGGTAGGAATTATTTCGAACTATAGCATCTGAGTACTAAACTGTGGTCCGGCCACAGAGGAACACACCATTTTCAATGGAACCAGAAAAACGTATTATGAATACCGTTTAAATAGTTCTAATTATCTTCCCACCTCTTTAGAGCTATAGGAACGTATTTCTAAAAACAATATTTTTATTCTTAGAATATAGTTTGTTTGGCAATATTATACAAACCATAAGAACGTAAAAGCTTATACGTTGTTTTGGTCGTTACAAAATTTTGTTTTGATGCTTAGTTTAAAGAGCCAGTGTAACGTTTGTGTATTTACGTTTTATTGGCACAAACATTTTTGTTAGATAAATAATACAAGTTAATGGCCAAAACGATGTATTACGATTTACGTTTTTGTGGCAGTACTATTTTGTTTGATTAGTATTATAGTCCATTGACAAAATATAAACTTACGTTAGTTTGGCACCTAAAAGTTGATGTAAGGTCTCAACGAGTTGAAACACGCAGTGCGGGGAGCCCCCTGATTTGAAGTTAGGAGAATACTTTTTGCTTTTACTTCGTTCTAGTGATTATTGATTGTGAGTGACAGTGATTCAATAAAATGAAGAAAAACAATAGAAATTGGAAGATTTTGGAATCGTTGAAACGAAGAGAACCATCTCAGGTTCACGACGAATTCCATCAGATTTTTGAACAGGTGAGTTATCTTTTCTAAGTCTTGACTGTTATTAATTTGCATTAAACGTGCTATTCAGGGTTCGATTCCCAGGTAAGGTTAAGTGTAACAGAGTTTGAGCTCGGATAATACTAATATTAATAATAATATTGTGTTATTTGTATTATAAAATGTGTGTAATTTACGATTTAAATTTACTAATGTTATAAAACCAAACCCTTTTTACTCATTACGGTCAATATTAAGTACCTATACCTACAACAATGATATAATTTACTTTACAGTTAAATAATTTTATTTTGTTTTGTTTTGTCTCAGGAACCAACTCATTCAATCGAGACCATCTGCAATGCTGCCGTTGAAGAAAATATCAACAATTGCTTAAGCCCTTGTCCTCAACCATCCTTTAGTAAATTAACGACAACTTTAGAAAATGAATCTCTCTCTGTTTTTGGTGCACCTGGACCGTCACCCACAAAATTATTGACATTGGAAAATGTGTCACTTATTGATTTAAATGAGGATTTGTATTTATCACATTCGAGCAGTGATGGCGAGCCCGCACCAGATGAATGTATCTTGTCATCAAGTGATTTTTCAATTTCAGAAACAAGAAATAATGTTCAAATAAATGATGTTATGACCCAAAACCTTCCTCATTCTAGTAATACTCTTGATACAAACATAGAAGCGAATACTACCGATATTGCTGGGGTTGAGTCTGTCATACCTGGTCTTCAAAATCGGAAACGCAAGCGCAGAGGTCAAGCGGAGCCCAAGGAATGGAAGAAGAATTTGAGAAAAAACAGAAGACAAAAAGGTGAACCTTACCTCTCCAGTAAAGGTGTTTTAAAACCAGGAAAATTATTGGGTGAATCGAAGTGTATGGGTATGTGTCGAGAAAAATGTACGACCAGATTTAGTGAAGAAGAGCGGCTGGAGATCTTTTCATCTTTTTGGAACATTGATAATATAAATCAGAAAAGGCAATATATTGTAGGCTTAGTAAATCGAGTACCTACACCACAGATATAGATAGACCTAGATAACGCGAGAGCAACTACTTCGCGTGCCTAGCTTACGTACAAAAATCGTAAGTGGCCAATTTCGCGCTCAGTCTGCATCAGAGCATAGCGCTAGTCGGACGTCAGTTAAAAATATTAAAATTGTTAATTCTGCTGATATAAATTGTAAAAACTGTACAAATGCGAGGAGAAAAAATAAAGTAAACGTTTCCTTCCATCGGTAAGTCATTTTATGATTAATATTATGCGCAATTCATATAAAAAACAATTATTTTTAATCTAATACCCTCAGTAATACCTGGTAATACCAAATTTGAGAAAAACAAAACATTCCTATTACATTGTAGCTTTTACTTGGAGCGGTCGATGAGACGTTTTGTTTTAACAAGTAATGAATATCGAAACAAGCGATACTATCGTATATCGTTTCGGTTTTGTAGTACAGAGACTTTTATCATTTTTCTGTCAATTTTAGCGATTAGTGCTGTTCATCATATGCAACACAAATCGATTCTCAAGAATCGATTTCGGAAACAGAGGAATGATTTTGTAATATATAAGTACTTATTATGTAGACAATTTTAATAAATAATCGTAACGTTTCGTGATTTTTTTAGTTTTCCACATGAACCCAATTTAAAACAAAAATGGATTGAGGCGACGGGAAACAAAGATTGGTTCCCAACAAAGCATAGCACTATTTGTTCAATACATTTTGAGGAAGCAAGCTTTGTTGAAGGGAAAAAGCAACGAGTATTATATATTAACAAATTATCACATACATTGCCGGATATGTAGTAAGAGCAATACAAAATAGTATCAAATGCGACGAATGTATCAGTGCGTTGTCTTTACATGAAAAAACGGACATTTATCATACTTATGAATTTGTTAATTTCAAGGATAAAGGTGGTCTCGTTTATCCCACAAAAGATGTAATTCAAATATGCAAAATTGCAGAGATAGAGATTCGTAATATAATTAACAAATCACAAAAATTCAACATGAGGCCGTCATTAAGTAAACTCCTTCTGATTAATAAGATTTTACGTTATTTTGTTAACAGTAACATCTTCAGTAGCATTGCTATTCATCAATTCGATCAATCGCCAACAGAGAACCATGTAGTCAATTTAATTAAGTCAGTCGCAAGTACATATATGGATGTGCGTTTACATTATTTAACAAAAATTTTAAGATCTGCTGTAACAAAAAGACAATTATATAATAAGCGAATTTTATTGCAGGGACAATAACTTTGTCGTTGCGCCCTTAATATTGTGAAGCAAAGTGAAACTACAAATTTAACTTGAATGAATCAAAGGTTTATTATCAAAATACTTTTAATAAAGAACATAATTCTCTGATTTTGTTGTTTTTCTTCTTATAAATACGCTAAAATAGAAATAGGCTGACCCTTATGCCCGGTACAGATTGGTGAAACGTAACATTAAATTTTACATAAATGAGCCGTCCAAATTTATGCAATGCTATCTGAAATATAACACAATAACTATGCGAATTTGTTTCAATGTGTGTTGAGTTTCATGTTACCTTTCACCAATCTGTGCATTAGTGACAAACCAAGTATAACGTACTGAGATCATTATCATACCTTAATTTCAAGGCATAACATTTTTACTTACTGGTATGCTTACTTACTTAACAAATAATCAACTTGAATTTTAACAAAAATAAACTTTTATAATAATTAGCAATTTAAACTTAAATAAACTTTTATAATAATTAGCCATTTAAACTTTGACGTAAATTAACTTATAAAAATAACATTATTTGGCATTTTGCAACTACTAATTTTAAATTATAATTATAGGAACTCCAGTTTCTTCTAAACAGGGCGTTTTAAAAAGATTCAGATTTTGATGAGATCTTGAATGCTCTATACTGTATGCCTATATTATATTGGAAAAAAAAATATTATTATCTTTTTGAAACACCCTATTTTTGATTTTTTTTCTTCAGTGATATTTGCGCCATAAAAATCTTATTTCTATTCAATTCTTCGAAATCTTTTCCGACGTCAGATGATGAGATATTATATTCCCAATTTGACGTAGTACGACCGGATCCAAACATTTTTTCAGATCAAAATTAACTTTGACATCTGAAAGTTTAGTCACTTTGGGTTCTATTCTGTTTTTTATGCTGGTATTTGACTTCACAGTACATGACTGTTCTAAAGGATCCGTGTCATTTTCTAAATTGTGGTCAGTATTCATGACGTCATAATCGTTTTCATTAACATTCACGTGGAGGGTTTTTTTCTGCTTCTGCCTACGTCTGTAATATGCTCTCGAATTCTTACGCCATTGATATCGCTGTTTTTGCTGTTCATCTATGCTCTTGTCTTTTATGCCTATAACACTCTTGTTTTGCGTTTTAATTAAGTAATTTTCTTTATCTGTTTGTTTTCGTAGCTCATGTAATTTTAATTTTATTATAACGCATTTTACTTGCTTTTCGTTTTGCTTCTAAAATTTCTTCTCTGGATTTTTTCTTTGTTTCCGACATTTTGATAGTCTACAACAATTACAAGAAATAATTAGGGAAATACTAACAATTTTGTAAAAAACATATATTCCTAACTGCCTTATAAGCAGATCAGGAATTTTAGTTTATGTCATTCATTTTTCTGTTTATCTCATTCCTCTGTATAGGTATCTCATTACTCTGTCTATCTCATTACTCTGTCATAAAATCGATTCATAAATCGATTTGAACGATTCTTAATAATGCTTTAGGTACTGTACACAATTACTCAATAAATAGTATTCGTAAAGTAATTGAGAAATGGTATATGCAAAGGCGAACTTTATTCAAAATTGAGTTTTCACCCAGCAAATCTTTAAGTGATAGAAAGAAATGAAAAAGGGTAGTAGAATCCCGTTGCTTCTTGTAAACCCTAGAACTACGTGTTTATAATGGTAAACTTACTTGAAATTATGGCAAAGGTATCCAAAAACTAGCACGTCGTCGGAACGCAAGCGATCACTACAAAGACTTTCAGCGTACTGCTGGCCGGGTGAGCGCTGGCGCATGGCGGGGGGTAGGACGAGGGGGGCGCCGAACGCGGCGGCGCACAGTGGAACGAATGTATGGGAGCGGTTGGACGTAGACATGTCCGAAAAATAAGAGTAAAATTATGACAAACTAATGATGCCATCTTATTCGATTACTTAATGCCTTCATAAATTGTGGTGATGAATTTCTTCATAACTCCCATATTTCGGGAGTAATTTGAGAAAATGTGAAATTTTACTATGAAAATGAGTGTATCGAGCTCTCTCCCTCCTGATTCCGGGCTTGTTTCAAGTAGCGGTTTCTAATATCGTAATGCTATTACTAAGAGCTATATTTAATACTAAGACACATAGTGCGCCAAATGTGCACTTTCTGGGATAAAAGGAAATGAAAATTTAAAAAAAAAAACGTTTTTTCCCCATTTGTATTTACTTTAAACCGCAGACAGACTTATTAAGAGGTCTATAAATATATTATATATATACAGAAATATATATTAACAAAAATATTCACAAGAACTGATGAGAGTATGACTTTTAAGTAAGTTGATAATAAATTACCTAGTTTCATTAAAAGTACAATAAATAATTAAGATGTAAGCTCTAATTTACTAAGTTACACATTTTAAAACAATAACATCATTTAATTATCTTCGTCATCATCATCATCATCAATTAATTCAAATTCAGAATCGATGTCCGCTAAATCATTTATGTTAACAAATTCGATATCACTTTTCTCAGAATCCGTAAGCTCATAAAATTCCTTAAAAGAAGATTTTTTTACAAACTTATTTCCTTTTGGACGGATACTTGTAACAAGTGGATCAGAAGACAGTAAAAGATTGTGCATAATATCTTCATTGCATGAGATACTGCTATGCTTTCGAGAATGCCCCTCTCTATATTTTCTAAAATCTTTATTTCTAGCCTCAGATGCCTCTTCGGATAGAAAACCAATGGGCACAATTGACATGTTCTGAACTATGTCTGGCCCATGCATTAAAATTTTATGAAGTGAAGAAGGCATATAATACCATGGGTATAACTCCACGTAAAGCTTAGCAGTATCAAAGCAGAACTCTCGGAATTTAGTTACGTTGATCTTCTCTCCTGATGAAATACACTGCAAGATCACACAGATTTTTCTTAAAAGCATAGCATCTATTCCGGTCAGTTCAGCAGATTTAGTGTAGTTTTCAAAAAATCTCCTTGCCGAGTTGCCATTGTTGGTGGATCCACTGCCTTGTTTCACAACATCGAGAAGTAAGCCCGTTTCTCTTCTTACAGCCTCTTGAACTCTTTTCTTCCTGTCATCAACTTGCCTTTTTGCTATATCACCCCTTACTTGCCATGATTTTATGTCTAATTTGTAGGAAATGTGTAATAAGCATTCCATTGAGCGAATCCAAGCGTGAAGGGTGCTTAAGCTATATTTATACATGTCCTCGTTTGCGTGTTTATCTTTGATTAACTCTAAATTATTCATTTCTTTAGGACAAGCCTTGCATATGTCACACACTGAAGCTGCTGTATTGGATATAATGGAATGAATTTTACCATCAATCATTGTCAACAGCAGTTGGTGTTTGACACTAATTCCATCAGTGATGGTGGATGGAGTTAAGGCTTCAATCACTGCTTCGATTTCAGCCATCTCTCTCTGCACATTTTCTTTGGTTTCCTTTATAAACTTAAACAATATTGGCCGGCAAAATGAAGTGGAAGATGGTCGCTCGTTTTCCCAAATTGTTACACCTTTTGAGACGAGCCGCAGTGGTACAAGACTAATCATAAAATTACTAGCAAGATCGATTTGCTCATCTTCACTCGTCCTTTGATGATAAATGCTTTGGCTAGATGATCCGTCAAAACCCCATTTGCTGGTCAATACGAGCTGTTGATTGGGATCAACAGGGGTTTCTAACGACCTAATAAGTCTTCTTGAGGTTAAATCCATCAAGGCTTGTAATTTGATTTTTGCAGAGCTCTCTGTAACTGTGAGATCTTCTTTGGCCGGATAGCACTTAATTTTTTCTTTAACCAACATGTAGTAACTCGGGTATTGAAGAGCTCCTTCTTGAGTGTTGAAATCCCGAAGAGTGTTATAGCGCCATTTCGATAAGTTCATCGATACATAAAGAGCCAATGCCTTCAAAGGGGATATTTCCCGTACCTGAATTGATTTACCTTCAATGAAGGCTTTGATTTTTGAGGCCTCTTCTGGATTCTCCGTCAAGTATTTCATAACATAAGCTGTATCGCTTTGTCCTGCCTTTTGAAGCGCCCTTTCGGCCGAAAACATAATTTCAGCGCTGCTACTGCTGCATGAAAGACTATCTTCAGTGCGTCTTCTTTTTTGCCGGTTACTAAGGTCCTCAAAAGATTTACGAGGACTAGGATGTGTACAAGTTGAAGCATCAGATTTAGCAGGAGAAATTATGGGCTCGATGACGTCACTTATATTTTCTGTAGAAGGTTCCATATTTTCATTCTGTAATTCCGGCCATTGAATTGCAGCCTGTAGCCAAATCTCATGTTTCTTCCGAAACTTATCTGTGCTTCTTCCAGACTGTGTCCATTTTGCATAAATGCGGTAGCAAAATCGACGACACCAGTCTTTTAAACTTGTTTCAGCACTTTCACATAACTGAACACAACTGTTATCTTTTAAAACACTGAACAAATAGTTAAAGTCGCGTAAATCTTTATGTGCGCGTGCGCATAAAGCAACGTGAATATCAAGATTTGTATTAAAATTTGGAAAATACATTGCGAGATTAGCTTGGATACAACGAGGTGTAAATCAACACTGATTTTAAAGTTACTAATAGTGACCTATTTATATAAAATCCAGGTATCCCAGGTATCCTTTGTTAAATATTGCAAGGTAATTAGTTATTGTGATAATTAGTAAATGATGCATGCTAAATTAGTGTATTAAGAGCCATTTAGTAATTAAATAATAGCAATGTTCTTATCAGTAATCATTAGTGCATCAGTTTTATATGTAAACCTTAAGTCCCTAATTATATATCCTAATTAGCTTATATCTTCTCTAATTGGCTGCTCAGAAATGTTATTGTAATAAGGTAAACCTTTAGAAAAACGGTTTTAATCAACAAAATAAACAAAAAATAAAAAAATTGTGTTATAAAATAAACATCACTCTTTATCCCAGAAAGTGCACATTTGGCGCACTATGTGTCTTAGTATTAAATATAGCTCTTAGTATTAGCATTATGATATTAGAGACCGCTACTTGAAACAAGCCCGGAATCAGGAGGGAGAGAGCTCGATACACTCATTTTCATAGCAAAATTTCACATTTTCTCAAATTACTCCCGAAATATGGGAGTTATGAAGAAATTCATCACCACAAGTTATGAAGGCATTAAGTAATCAAATAAGATGGCATCATTAGTTTGGCATAATTTTACTCTTTTTTTTCGGACATGTCTACGTCCAACCGCTCCCATACATTCGTTCCACTGTGCGGCGTCTTTGAATCGATTTGATTTTCCCATCACTAAATAGTGCTTGTGACGTCATAATAGGTAGTCAAAAAATGGCACGCTTGGTTTTCATACAGATCGTGATACTTGCGTTATCTAGGTCTATCTATATCTGTGACCTACACAAACAAAACGAACTGCTAACTTAGACAGTAAAAGGAAACTGACAAACAAATATTTTCTAAAAAAAAGGGGAGCCACAGAAAAGGAAAAGGTATGTCAAAGATTCTTTTTAGCAACATTAAGTGTCTCAGAAACATTTGTGAGGTTTTGTTTCAAAAAACTGACTGAAACTAATGTTGTTGACGCTGATCAACGGGGCAAACACGTGCCTCATAATAAAAAGTCTGAAGATACCAGGCAGTTTATACGAGATCATATTAAATCATTTCCCCGAATGCCAGCACACTATTCCCGAAAAGATACAAGAAAAGAGTTCTTAGACCAAGATCTGAATGTAGTCAAGATGTACGAGCTTTATAGAAGTAAATGTTGTGAAGAGCAAAGAGAACCTGTTGACATAGCTTATTACCGTATGGTTTTTAATAAAGAATTTAATATTGGTTTCTATAGACAACGGAAAGATTTGTGTGACAAATGTTTTACTTTCCAACATTTGAACGCAGAAGAAAAAGAGAAGCAGAAAGAAGAGTACGAAAAACATTTAAAAAGAAAAGTTACTGCACGACGACATCGTGATGAAGCGAAAATGTCAGCACAATCTGGTGATATACATTTCGTTGAATATGACTTGGAAGCCATTTGTAATTGCCCTTCATCATCATCTAAGCTAATTTATTACAAACGGCGAATTGCAATTTACAACTTTACAACTTTACCATGCTGGATTTTGAAACAGAAAAGCGTAACGTTTTCTGTTATTGCTGGCACGAAGGTATTGGAAAAAAAACCGGCCAAGTGCGAGTCGGACTCCGCACCGAGGGTTCCGTACAAACCTGTACGTATTTTCGGTTTAAAAATATATTTTTTTTTAAATTTTTATATTTAAATTGATTGAATGTAAGGTAAATTGCGGTTTACGATTTATGACGTTTTAAAAAAAAACTACTCACTCGATCTCGTTCAAACCAATTTTCGGTGGTAGTTTACATGGTAATGTACATCATATATTTTTTTTAGTTTTGTCATTCTCTTATTTTAGAAGTTACGGGGGGGGGGGGGGGGACACACATTTTACCACTTTGGAAGTGTCTCTCGCGCAAACTATTCAGTTTAGAAAAAAATGATAATAGAAACCTCATTACCATTTTTGAAGACCTATTCATAGATACCCCACACGTATGGGTTTGATGAAAAAAAAACATTTTTGAGTTTCAGTTCTATGTATGGGGAACCCCAAAATTTATTGTTTTTTTTCTATTTTAGTGTGAAAATCTTAATGCGGTTCACAGAATACATCTACTTACCAAGTTTCAACAGCATAGCTCTTATAGTTTCGGAATAAAATGGCTGTGACATACGGACGGACGGACAGACAGACAGACAGACAGACAGACATGACGAATCTATAAGGGTTCCGTTTTTTGCCATTTGGCAACGGAACCCTAAAAACCGGCCAAGTGCGAGTCGGACTCGCGCACCGAGGGTTCCGTACAAACCTGTAGGTAGGGTAGGCTGGGTACGGTTGTGACGATTTTCAATGGATCGCCAATAATTTCGTTAGTATGCCACTTAACTGGAAGAAAGATGTTTTTTATCGTAAAGTATACATTTATCTACGTAAAAATATTTTAAAAATGCACCTTAGTACAGTGGTTAACTGACACGAGTAAATCAGAAAAAAAAGGAAAATTGTCACAATCGACCACACCCCAGGGGCGGTTGTGACAGTGCTTGGGGTCGGTAGTGACAGGTTCAAAAATACACAAAAACGATTTAAAATCACAGGTATAACTACAAAACAGATCTAGTATAACAGTCTTCATATGACAATCAGTCAAAAAAGTTAACTAAACATATCTAATATATTGCGGTAACTGTGTTAAAATACAAAGTAAATATTAACTCAAAAACTCTTCTCCAACAAAAACTAAACATTTCTTTGTTGTGTTTGTTTGCTATCAACATGCAAAATCAAAAAAAAACAGAAGGCATCCAAAGTTCGTTCTTAGTTGTAAAAACTTAAAAAATCGCTTTTACGAATGTATGACAACAAAGACATGCGATTAACTTCATGCATTTCCGCAGTTCTCCGTAAAGAAGTTCTGTTTTTCACTTCTTTAAAAGCATTTTCATATTGTATTGTATCACACTGCCCTCTTTCGATCTTACTCAAACGTTTCCGGGGTATCTAAAACTAAAAATATTTTTTTTACCTTTGTCACAACCGTACCCTGAAAATATGTCACAACCGTACCCAATGCACTCCTCTGCGAAAAAACAATTGATATGACAATACAACATAACATATGTACAAAGTAATTACAGCTATATAACTACTAATGTTTCACTTTTCACGTAGATAAACACTCATAACTATATCTGTACACATATAACAACAGTTATTAAAATATATCGAATAAAAATACTTGTTTTTGACTGGTAAAAAGTAATATAGGCCTCTGCTAGCGTTAATGTCGCGCAATGGCTGACGCAATATTGTGACACACATTCAGACGGGCATACTGCTCCTCTCTCCCCTTGCACCCTCCCCGGTATTCCTTACAGTTTCGCTAATATTACGACTGTCACAACCGTAACCTGGCACAACCGTACCCAGTCTACCCTATTTTCGGTTTAAAAATATATATATTTTTTAATTATTATATTTCAGTTGATTGAATGTAAGGTAAATTGCGGTTTACGATTTATGACGTTTTAAAAAAAAAACTACTCACTCGATCTCGTTCAAACCAATTTTCGTTGGTAGTTTGCATGGTAATGTACATCATATATTTTTTTTAGTTTTGTCATTCTCTTATTTTAGAAGTTACGGGGGGGGGGGACACACATTTTACCACTTTGGAAGTGTCTCTCGCGCAAACTATTCAGTTTAGAAAAAAATGATAATAGAAACCTCATTACCATTTTTGAAGACCTATTCATAGATACCCCACACGTATGGGTTTGATGAAAAAAAAACATTTTTGAGTTTCAGTTCTATGTATGGGGAACCCCAAAATTTATTGTTTTTTTTCTATTTTAGTGTGAAAATCTTAATGCGGTTCACAGAATACACCTACTTACCAAGTTTTAACAGCATAGCTCTTATAGTTTCGGAATAAAATGGCTGTGACATACGGACGGACAGACAGACAGACAGACAGACATGACGAATCTATAAGGGTTCCGTTTTTTGCCATTTGGCAACGGAACCCTAAAAAGGGGCTGTTGAAATCGGGTCATGTTTGTTGAAATATCTGAAAACCAAAGCTGATGGTAAACCAATTACATTTATGTCAGATACTTGTGCGAGCCAATGTCGTAATGTATATTTATCAGCTCTACTACTGTACTGCATTGAAGCTTTCAATATACCAGAGATTAACCAAAAGTATTTTGAACCTGGGCACAGTCAAATGGAAGCAGATAACATCCACGCAACTATTGAACTGGCTAAGAAGAATATACCTTTATTTCATCCATCTGGATTCTATACAATTATAAGAAAAGCTTCCCGAAAAAATCCATATGACGTCCATGAAATGGGAACAGAAGACTTCGTAGATATTAAATACCTAAAAACTATATTAGTTAAGAATGCTAAGGTGGACTGTGATGGCAATGCTGTCAACTGGCTAAAAATAAGATGGCTGCAGTATCGTAAAGAAGACAATAAACATATATATTTTAAATATGATCTGGAGGATGATGATTTTAAAATGATTAAGATTATCAGAAGAGGCAAAAGACTACCTGTGGAACAAATTGTGTTGAAAAATGCATATGACAAACCCTTACCCATTTCTAGTGAAAAGTATGACGATTTACAAGACTTATGCAGACAAGGCATCATTCCAACGCAATACCATGATTTTTATAAAGGGTTTTCAGTTGGAACTCCAACAACAGATGACGAAGATAATTAATATTTTTCTAAACGCTGATATGCTGATTACAGGTTTTATTATTTAAATTGTACTATTTCAGGAGTAAAATAAAGATTATTGATTTATTACCTATTTTATTACTCATTTTATCATAAAACTTAACTTCACAAATGACGTATTTAAGTTTAATAACAACATAAGTTTGAAAATAATTAAGGGCCACACTAACGTATGTCAACCGAATTTTAAAAATATATATATTGCGTCTATGTAAGCATATATAAATAAAATATTTCTAATTTTTTCAACGCTCTAAGAGTATGGCAACACATAGTTATTTTTTTTTTTCCATACTAATATTTTATCTGTATTAAAAAGCTGGTAAAGTTTACAGACCCGAATTTTCACAGTATTTTTGCTTTCCTGTGAAATTGAGAAAATGTAGATACGTTTATCTGACTCTTACACCGCGACATCTAGTCACACACACACGCCATTTGCGAGTACTACGCAACTGACTTTTTTGAGGAACATCACCAATAAGGTTACTATTTGTCCTCCTAGGGCGTCCCGTCAGCGTTTCCACTCACATTTGCCTAGTATAAATCTTTTATTAAGCGCCCTTCATTCATCCTCTGAACATGATCAAACCGTCTAAGCATACTCGTTTCCACAGTCACAACACCCTCTTATCTGTACTTTTAATAAATGTGTTATCGGAAAGATAGATATACATTTACAATTTGTGTGGAAGTTTTTATTTGAGAGTTGAAACAAAAATTAAACCGCCGAAAAAACTAAAAAGCATAAAATAATAAACCTTAAAATTATGAGTCGGCGCTTTGAGTGGTCTTTGTTCATTGATTTTTCAGCGCCGACTCAAAATTTTTATTTTATATTTTTTGTGTCTTTAATGTAATAATAATACTTGGCAAAGTATACCCTATCCAATGAAAAAAGAATGATCAAAATCGGACTACTCTGTATAAAGTTATGCGTGATTATACATTATAATCAGTGAGTGAACAATCAATCATCCCCCGTTTTCCAACCCTTAGGGTTCGATTTTATTTCCAAATTTATATGGGACCTCGGAGTATACCCTTTCCAATAAAAAAAGAATTATCACAATCGGACTACTATGTAAAAAGTGATGCGTAATATAAAATAAAAAAAAAAATATATATACGTGTCGAATTGATAACCTCCGCCGTTTTTTTTTTTTCGTCGCTTATAAATGAAGATTCACGAAGCTTAATTTTTTGGCATTCAATAAATAAAATCATTTCAATTTCGACACCAAAACTTGTTAGTAACAGATTTCCTTAAAACACTATTGTTAGTAACTTAATCTAAAGACAAATGAATGAGGAGACCACCCAGCAATTAGACATAACAAATGGCCACTAGGGTATAAGTCTTCTGACAAATTGCCTTATTATAGCAGAGAAAGTGTGCCACCACAGCAGCTTTAAAAAAGAACTGAAAATACAGTTTGAATTATTTGTAAAAATTGAGCTCATGGCTCCTTTGGTCACCTTGTTTTACTCATCTTGAAACTTCATCCCAAATATCTTTCATTTGTTAACAGGATCTTATGTTAGCGTTTCGTTCATACTCTCTACATGATTAAATCATCGAAGTACACTTGTAATAGATTAAAATCGACCAAACATAGAAAATCTAGCAAAGCTACCTGCTTACTCCGTTAGTCTTTTGCAATATAACATAACACAACTTAAACCAAGATTTCTCGAAAGACCAGAAAAAGGACTAGATAATTTTATTCACATTCCTTAAAAGATGAACGCAAAAAGATTCGCTCTTAGGTGCTCAGTCTTCGCAAATTGTAGCTAATTTTTTATACGTAGACCTTGAAGTCTGAATAAGCGGTAATAGATTTAATGTCTGTCAGTGACGCAGCGTTGGTGTTTACGGCTTTGCGAAATATGGCTTGATAAAGAGAATTCCTATATAAGTAGAAATTGTACGTACCTACATTTCCACCTTTTTGTGTCTTACTGTTTTGCAGTTAACTCCAAAAAATATGTGTTACGCACACACATGAAACTCACGGCTTCTTCCCCTAATCATCATCATCATCATTTCACCCGTATGACGTCCACTGCTGGACAAAAGCCTCCCCCAATTTGGGGCGGTTTACCATAATCGCCACGCTTGGCAGGCGGGTTGGCGATCGCAGTAAGGTGGTATAGTGCATAAAGAACGCTGCTGCCCATTCTCTAGTAAGTCCACTAGTCGCCTCTTACGACACCCACAGGAAGAATTGGGATGGTGGTATTCTTTACGTCCGGCACCACACGGTACATTATAGTAGGCAGAAACTATAGAACGCCACTTGCTATGGATTCTTTAATATTCCTTTTACTTCGTTTACGTACATACATCTGGTCATACAAACACGCCGGTTGCGAGTACTACGCACCAGCCCTTTCTGAGAACATCAGCAATAAGGTCACTAAATGTTTTTCTCGGGCGTCCCCTCCCGCTATAAATAAATACGTATTAATCTACATTATATGCACAAAGTGTGTTCTTTCATATTTATTTACACCATTTTCTCCTTTCCTTTACCCCACGGAAAAAGAAAACAGCGGAGGTACTGTCGAGTTACTTTTTAGGGTTCCGTTGCCAAATGGCAAAAAACGGAACCCTTATAGATTCGTCATGTCTGTCTGTCCGTCCGTATGTCACAGCCATTTTATTCCGAAACTATAAGAGCTATGCTGTTGAAACTTGGTAAGTAGATGTATTCTGTCAACCGCATTAAGATTTTCACACTAAAATAGAAAAAAAACAATAAATTTTGGGGTTCCCCATACATAGAACTGAAACTCAAAAATGTTTTTTTTTTCATCAAACCCGTGTGGGGTATCTATGAATAGGTCTTCAAAAATGGTAATGAGGTTTCTATTATCATTTTTTTCTAAACTGAATAGTTTGCGCGAGAGACACTTCCAAAGTGGTAAAATGTGTGTCCCCCCCCCCCGTAACTTCTAAAATAAGAGAATGATAAAACTTAAAAAAATATATGATGTACATTACCATGTAAACTACCACCAAAAATTGGTTTGAACGAGATCGAGTGAGTAGTTTTTTTTAAAACGTCATAAATCGTAAACCGCAATTTACCTTACATTCAATCAACTGAAATATAAAAATTAAAAAAAATATGTATTTTTAAACCGAGAATACCTACAGGTTTGTACGGAACCCTCGGTGCGCGAGTCCGACTCGCACTTGGCCGGTTTTGCTGTTATTGTTTATCAATCAATATGATTGTGTGTGTACTTTGTGTGTGTTAACGTTTGTAAGTTTATAGAAAACCTAAAAACTATCATCCTCTAATTGGCTTGACCATGTCGCAACATGACCAACCAAAATAACTATTTCTGGATATATGTCATATATCCAGAAATAGTTATTTTTCTCAAGAAATCCAAGCAGTAAATTCATAAATATAAATATATTATTAACTTATGTATATCTTGATCCTAGCTGCGGATCACGAAGCGTGATTCCTCCATTATTAGAAGGATCAATGCTTACTTCCCCAGATCACACGCATATTGATCTGCAGCGTCTTCCGCGAACTAAGCCAACTGTACGAGATTGCCTTGCTCCGATTAACATACAGATTGTTGGGTAAATAAGATGTTTATATTTGGACATTAATAAGCTACAAATAAATTGATAGCCCCTATCTCTTTTTCCTTTAAGAGCAGTGGTGGCTCAGCGGTATGGGCCCAACTTACGAGTTATAGGTAGGCAGGCACTTTACTTTATGTAAATAATTCCATCACCACTGCTCTCAAAACGGGGAAGGAAAATATGGTGAGGAAACCCTGCATGTCCTAAAACCAAAAAATCGATGACGTGACATCTACCAAATAACACTGGGCACGCGTGGTGGATTACGGCCCACTCCCTCTCACTGAAAGGAGGCCTGTGTCCCAACAGTGGGAACAATATAGACTTAGGTACTTGTATATTTTTCCCACGATGATTAGTTTATAATGACAGCTATTATGAAGCTATAACTTGCAGCAAAATTCTGAATATTACACACGCTTCTTCAGCCCATGTCAGTCACTCAAGTATATAAATACCGAGTTAACATCAGTAAAATCAGGTGCCGATACATCTTGGCGTCTTTATGAACTGGTATAGCTTCTGCCCACCACTTAGTCCGCTTCAAATTTATCCTATAGCATCGCATCGCTCGCCGGTGATTTTACTTCATTTTCTCTTAGCATTTTCCAGAAATTTGTTTTTTACTCGAGTACTCCATAATGAATAAGATGAAAATAAATATAAAGCCTTTATAAATGACTTTATTTCTGTCAGTAGGTTTTTACTTTGTACGAACACTTTTAAACGTCAAACATATTTTTATAACTCGATGAGGTCAGCATTTCTTATCCGAATACTCTCTGAGCTAAATGGCCCTAACCTCAAGAATTGAGCCATTAAATTTTCAAAACCAACTAGTATTCCCTTCCTACTTTACAAACATTTAACTTTTTTATATTATTAGTTTAGAAAAGAATACCTTTATAGCTTAAAGCAAGCTGAGTAGTCTAGTGTCTCTTAAGCCTAATAAAAGACTTTGTAGGGACTAAGGTCCGAGTTATTCACTTAGATACGCCCTTTGGTTGAGGGCGACCGAAAACGCTGGTCAACCTTGAATAGGTACGAGACAGAATGCTCGGTCAAGTTTACGAGTCAATTCAACTTATTTTTGCATTTAAAATCAGATACTAAGCTACACCTTAAATGTGAACACACTATCAAATTCAATCTGAATAATTTTGAAGAGTATTTCTAATCCATTGCTTCTTATTATGTTCGAAAAAATTTGCTCAACATCGTAAATAGCGTAATGAATGTTTTTGAAATGCCACAATGAAAGACATTCCTACCGTAACAGTAGCATATACTCCATACATGCAAATAAGCTCTTAATACCCTGTAGTGCCAAACATACATACATGCCCGTCGATATGATAAATAAATACAGGATAAATATTTAACCAGTGCGCAAATTTTAACAAATTAAACTTAAACAAGTTACAATAACCATGCAATTTTTATTTTGATATATCTATCTTAGTACAAAAAACTTAGATATCGTTACCGAAAGATGTTTATTTTGAAACTGGTTTTTATGGTAACGTGTGGTGCGCGGCAGCGCGTAGCTACAAGTACCTACCAGCTGTTCGATCGGTCAAAATTCTAAGAAGTTTGAAGTACCTACCGGCGCGCGGTTACTGACCTATTCCTATTGTTGATATCATATTATGAAATATGTAGGGTGTCCACAGTTTACTGATTTAAGGTCGGATATTTTTTTTAAAAAAGCATTGAAAAAGTAGTTGAAATGTGTTTTATTACTGGTACTGAACCACCAAAAAAAAATTGCACACTGGTTAAAAAAAAACCGGCCAAGTGCGAGTCGGACTCGTGCACCGAGGGCTCCGTACAAACCTGCAGGTATTCATGGTTTATGCATAAGGTTTATGTTTATGAAATTAAATGTTTTTTTTTAATTTTTAAATTTGATTTCATTGAATGAAAGGTAAATTGCGGTTTTCGATTTATGACGTATTAAAAAAAAAACTACTTACTAGATCTCGTTCAAACCAATTTTCGTTGGAAGTTTATATGGTAATGTACATCATATATTTTTTTTTAGTTTTATCATTCTCTTATTTTAGAAGTTACGGGGGGGGGACCACTTTGGAAGTGTCTCTCGCGCAAACTATTCAGTTTAGAAAAAAATGATATTAGAAACCTCAATACCATTTTTGAAGACCTATACATAAATACCCCACACGTGTGGGTTTGATGAAAAAACAATTTTTGAGTTTCAGTTCTGAGTATGGGGAACCCCAAAATTTATTGTTTTTTTTTCTATTTTAGTGTGAAAATCTTAATGCGGTTCACAGAATACATCTACTTACCAAGTTTCAACAGCATAGCTCTTATAGTTTCGGAATAAAATGGCTGTGACATACGGATGGACAGACAGACATGACGAATCTATAAGGGTTCCGTTTTTTGCCATTTGGCAACGGAACCCTAAAAAACCTGGAAAATCCAAAAACATAACATCACATAATCAGCCTATAACGTGTCCACTGCTGAAACTCAGGCCTCAGGCCCCGTAATCTACCACGCGGGCCCAGTGCAGGTTGGCTGGTAACACAAAAAAAAAACATGGTAACAATGAATCTAACTTATTCGACATGTCATGTCACCGTGAATGTTACGCAAATACCCTGCTAATTAATAGTTCTGAAGTATACTCCTTAGTTCCTTACATACAACTCACAAGTTTGTATCTCTTTATAATCATAGGCAAAGTATAGATTTATTTAGCAAACTAACGTAGCTTTATTTATTGTTATCATTTCTCAAACTTCTGTTATCGGTTTGATAATCTCTGTACTACAAGCTTCCAACATGAAACCTAATACACAAATAATGCTGTTGTTGTTCCATTTCTATTTGTGTATTATGATAAATTATTGTAGTTTATGTTATTTACGTAACACGGCAGAACCTAATATAATAATAATATAATTGTTATTATGTTATTTATACACAAGAATCCGCAAAAATACAAGGAATTATAATGTTGCACGTTCTAAGAGAAAAGATATTTTCACTTCGAACTTTTAA
The DNA here is from genome assembly GCA_932294355.1 of Aporophyla lueneburgensis. NCBI lineage: Eukaryota > Metazoa > Arthropoda > Insecta > Lepidoptera > Noctuidae > Aporophyla > Aporophyla lueneburgensis. Next base: position 28,230,725 of record OW028737.1, on the reverse strand, counting down.
AAGTTCGAAATGATTGTGAAATTTAATATCAAAGTTTAGTTATTTTTATAATTTTTTTTTTTTTGGATGGGAAATCATCAAATGACTTCTCCCGCTCTGGGCGGAGCGGGAGGGCGTGTCAGACTTTTACTGACTAAAACCTACCCGTGTTCCTTCAGTTGCCCATATGCCAGGACCACGGTAACTCTTTCGAACGAATCTCGCGACCCTGGCTGAGGCATGGTTAGAAATAAGTTGCTTGTTGACGTTGAATTGCTACAACAAGTTTCAAAAAAAAATATTCGACGAAAATGACAACTGTGTGACCTTTTTCTGTAAACTACTCGACGGTTAAGTCAAGCGACATTTCGGTCTACTAAAACAATCAGAGTTTGGGTATTTTGCTCTCCAAGAGTTTGGTCTTTCGACGCGTTTTTTAAAAATGTTATTGTTTCGTGTCGTAAGATTTCACAAATCACTTTTGTTAATGTAACAGTCATAACTTAGTCATGATTGGCTATAATTACCTCTTAACATCGTCCATTACGGCCGGTTTTGACTAGTTTCTGTCAAATCCGTTGTTAATACTAAAGTTAGTATTACGATTACGGAACGCTTTAGTCAAATCTATCGACTAAAAATGTTTCATAAACGGTCATAAAAAATCTTCTAATCTTTAATTTTTTTAATTCTAACTGATCAAAAGTAGTTTTCACTTATTTTGCTGTCAAAAGTAGTCATGGCTGATTAACACTTTTGAATGTGACATCAACAACGTAATTATAATATTTGAATGAGTTCCAATATCCAAATTACTTTGAAACAAACCACAATAAGAAACAAGTTAACACAGTTTTACAAGTATAAATCCTTATTTAATTATAGAACCTGAACCTCCTTTATATATTTGATTGACAAATTCAGATTATAATAACGATGCGAACAACGACAGTTCAGTCCTTAGAGACGGAGCTACGGAGGACGGAATCGACAAATTATGACTGTCAACATGATTTAAATTCGTTTCTTTCGTGTACAAAACGTTGAAAAGCATCGATCCTGTTTATTTTCCATAAAAGCATTTGTGTATTTTACATTAAAGAAATCCAGATAAGGGGAAATTGTAGCCGGTGGCGCCGACTACCTTCCTACTCAACAAATATGAGCAAAACCAATCTTGAAGGATTGGAAATAACTATTCAGGTCACGTTACTCAGGTCAACTTACTGCTGACTCTTTGAATTTGCTGCTGTACTTTGGAAAAGGAAAAAAATGTCCTTCAAAAACATTTCCTTTTAAAAGATGAGATAAAGTCCTCGTGATCGCATTTTGCTGTTTTTGTCAGACCGAACAAAGTCGTTGTCTATCCTCTTAACGTAAAGTTACTTAAACTGCTTCAAGGGTCCTCGAATGACATTGACAAGGGGGGCTATTTGTAGTGAAAAATTTTATCGAGAAAACAAGATGGCGGTTTTAGTCCTAATTTTGGCCACGCGTTAAAATAACCATGTAGCGTTCTAAATGAACTTGACTTGTCCTATCGTCGCGATCATTGGTCCTTCGAGCCGGATCAATGATCCCGACGATAGGTCGTGATGAAGCAAAGTGAAAGTGATTGTGGACTGTATAACATATCTAATAAGAAAAGATGAAACTACAACGGTATATGGATGGTTTATATGTAAACAATAAAAGTACACTTTATAACGGTGCCACCTGCGTTCGTAAGAAAATCACAAGGAAAACCTTGCGCCCTTGTTCCTCTATTTTAATATACCAAAATCAAGACCCCAAACAAGATATTACAACGATGTTCGTCCTTACATAATATCCCGGTTACAACACGGAACTGAGAACTTATTTTCACATATTACATACCATGTCACCATCATCTTCGCAGGCGTCATACCTCGAAAAAATATGACTCATAAAAATTCCGTAGCACATTTAATTTGGTGGAGACCTGAGCTATAAAAATCGCAGTGCGCAGGAACGTGGATAAAATGATAACAGTATCAGTTGGGAGAGATAAGCCTTCGACACTGCTAATGCGTTTACATATCGATGCCATTAACACCATCCTTTGACGCCGTTGCGACATTGCTGTGACGGCTGGACACTCGCACTGGAAATGCTGTAGGTTTATCTAAAATGATTTTTCATTTACGCAGTAGTTTTTTGTTTACATGGGTTTATTATTAGTAACTTTCCATTACTTTCTAGGCTTTGATAGAAAGAATAATACTGACATATTAATCGTGCTTAACAACTGTGTATGCGTCGTCCTGAACGACTCGTAGATCTCTACCAAATAAACTTCTTAATGTGCCTTAAAGAAACCCTAAGGTAGCCTACAAATCTCAATTTTCTTAAGTTTTTATTCAATTGTGTCAGTCAGTGTCAGTGGGTCAGTGTCTTACAGTGACTATTTCAAGGGAAAGTCATAAACACTTATGATTGTGGCGTATTATATTTTAATCAACATACAAGCTGTTCACAAGGGTGTACTGGTGCCTACGCTTATGTATGGAAGTGAATGTTGGGTGTGGCAAAAGAAGCATGAAAATAGAATAAATGCTGTGGAAATACGTTCTTTGCGAAGCATGTGTGGTGTGACTATGAATGATAGGAATGATGTGATAAGAGAACGGTGTGGTTTAAAAGAAGATCTAGTGACAAAAATTTAAAAAAGTGTGCTTAGACGGTTTGGTCATGTTGAGAGGATGAATGAAGGACGGCTCACAAAAGGTATTTACAAGGCAGATGTGAGTGGAAACACCGGGAGGGGACGCCCTAGGAGGACATGTAGTGACCTTATTGGTGATGCTCTTCAGAAAGGTCAGGTGCGTAGTACTCGCAACCGGCGTGTGTATATGACCAATTGTATAAACCTAAACGGGGCAAAAGGAGTGTGTAGAGATCGTAGCAGGTGGCGTTCCGTTGTTTCTGTCTACCCCCATGGGAAAAAGGCGTGATTGTGTGTATGTATGTATGTACAATCTGAAACTGACATGCAAATTGCAAAAAAACTTAAGAAAATTCGAATGTTTATATTTATTTAGGATCTGCAACAAAAGATGTACACAATACATTGACACATAAATAAAGGATAACATCAGGTATTAAGTAGGTGTACCCTTCACTTATAGAAGACCACAGCATGCACAATAGAGTTTACAACTAAGCTAACAAAGTTATATTTTTTGTTAACTCTATTGTGCAAACTACGAGCTAATTGGCGCTTACTCCATAAATAAATAAAAATATAAAGTTTTTACAATTCGTCTTGGTACTGAACTGGACTTTATAAGACTGAAGCAAGACAACTCAGTAACAGCTGTTACCCGTTTCCCCCAATTTCCTTTTCCTCGGTTCCAGCCGAGTCTTCAATTCTGCGGATCGGAGAAACAGATTTCTGTTTTTCATTTATTTTCTTCACTTCGTTCAAGCGAAATATATATTTTTAATGTTCCCTAGAATTTACTTGTCTCTTGTACCTATACAATGCTTACCTTCACACTTTAGGTACTCTTCTATTAGTCATCGTCATCTGCCCAGCCAGTCTTTTCTCAACTTAGATGACTAAATAGCGAAGTAGGTACATGGTGCGAACACACAAAAAGGGGAAAAAAAGAAGAAAGGAAGACATAAAATAGTGATGATGACACTTAGTGACACACGCAAATAATCTCATTTTTTTGAAATTTGTATTCGTTTTTAACCTCTAAGTCCCTGAGATACCACATTTGGTATGTAAACAATCGTTTTTTAATTGTGTCTGTAATTACGGTACTTGACCGGTTAATTTATCTTATACCTTTAAACTAGCAATTCTTGTATATATACAGGGTGATTGGAAGATGGGTGCAAAGCTTTAAGGTGAAGATAGTATAGACAATTTAGAACCATTTAAGCCATGCTTGTCTTAGACGAAGTCTTACCAAATTTTTTTAACCAAATTTTTAAGTTTTTTTTTCGGAAATTCTCAAAATTTAATGTAAACTGCATAATTATGGCCAAATTGAATGATAAATGAATTCATTTTTTATTTATTTAATTAAAATAATGTGTAAGCAACCAAGCAAAACATGTTTTAGGCTTCTGTGTCATTAGACATTTTTTTTACAGATATTTAAAGCTCAGAAAAAATAAAAAATTTGTACAATACGTCTTTTAAAACTTATTTAAAAAAAAAACGGAGGGTGCTTTTTTTGTTCAAACCTTTTTGAAGACATGCTTGATAATCGTTCTTTCTTTTGAGGTATCATTTATGCGGATATCTTACAAATTATTGAAATTAGGACCTACAAACCAATTCGAGGGAGAAATTTTAAATTTTAGGCAGTCTAACAAAACACAAAATTTTTGCTTAAAAGAATACTTTATGTGCTCGAAATGATAACATTGTTCAATTCTAAGAATTTTTGGCACATGCAGGAACCAATTAAGGGGAACCCATTGAGGGGATTCTCTAAACAATGGCCACCGAGCGCGGTGCGACGGCATTTCCAGGTAGAACGCCCAATGAATAGCAAAAAGCGATAATAGTTGGTTTTTACAGCAAAATGGTCTTAGTTACTGAGGCAACAAAGTCGTTTTTCTTTAGTCAGGGTCAGTCGGTCTGTGATGAAGCCGTTACATCTTTTACTTATTAGTCAAACTACTGCCCTTGTGAGTGGATGATGTCGTGTTGATTCACAATTTACCGTGTTCAGTTTTAGCCCTTTGCGTTCCTGCACGTGTTGTTTGCGTTAGTTTTGAACTTTTTTGTTTCACCGTATCCAGTCGTAGCCTCGCGCTCCTGCACGTGTTGATTTTTGACTTAATTGTGTTGAGTTGATATTTAGTGCGCTCCTACGCCGTTTTTCTTAATTGTTAAGTGACTATGGCTACTTTTTCCAATCAAGAATATGCGGATATCGTATTTATGTACGGTAGAGCAGACGGCAATGGATCTTTGGCGCGACGGATGTATCAAGAGCGCTATCCGAATCGCAGGATACCGAATGTCGGAGTGTTTTACAACACGTTTCGTCGTCTTGCCCAAGATGGGTTTCACCGCGTGGAACCTGGAGTCAACCCGGGCAGACACGAAACTGCTGTCGACGAAGACATTTTAGCAGCATTTCAAGCGGATCCTACTACCAGTACTAGAGCAGTAGCTCGAAATTTAAACATTTCTCAATGGAAGGTGTGGCATACAATGCACCAAAATGATAAGTATCCGTTCAATGGCAGGAGTGTGCAAGGTCTAGTAGAGCAAGATCCTCAGTTCTGCCGTTTCCTCCTCAACAGAGACATCGAAGATGCGTGGTTTCTGAAATCAATCTTGTGGACGGATGAAAGTAAATTTTCAAGAGAAGGTATTACAAACTTTCACAACATCCATGAATGGGCCGACGCAGACAACAATCCACATTTTAAGAAGCAGGTGTCATTTCAGATGAAATTCTCTGTGAATGTATGGGCTGGAATAATTGGAAGAACATTGATTGGGCCCCACTTTTTGCCTGATCCATTGAATGGCGAAAATTATTTGCAATTTCTGCAAATTGATTTACCACTGCTGGTAGAGGAATCAGGTGTCCCGATCTTCGAAAGAGACCGAACAGTCATCTTTCAGCAAGACGGCTGTCCAGCGCATTGGACTTTAAATGTAAGGGAACACCTCAACAATTGCTTTCCTGATAGCTGGATCGGCAGGGATGGACCCATCCCTTGGCCCGCTCGCTCCCCAGATCTGACCCCGTTGGATTATTTCGTGTGGGGCCGGGCCAAGGAACTGGTGTATAACAACATAGAAATAAACACTAGAGAAGAATTGATACAAAGAATAAATTCAGCGTTTGAGACAATGAAGCAGGAGATGATGTTGAAAATAACGACTACAGAAGTTAGAAGACGGGGCCGTGCTTGTATTAGGAATCACGGCCGTCATTTTGAACATGAAAAATAAATAATTTTAATTCAAATATTGTTTTAATTAGTCTGCCTAAAATAAAAAAAATTCTCCCTCAAAATGGTTTGTAGGTCCTAATTTCAATAATTTGTAAGATATCCGCATAAATGATACCTCAAAAGAAAGACCGATTATCAAGCATGTCTTCAAAAAGGTTTGAACAAAAAAAGCACCCTCCGTTTTTTTTAATAAGGTTTAAAAGACGTATTGTACAGTTTTTTTATTTTTTCTGAGCTTTAAATGTCTGTAAAAAAAATGTCTAATGATACAGAAGCCTAAAACATGTTTTGCATAAATGAATTCATTTTTTATTTATTTAATTAAAATAAATAAAAAAGCAATCAATTTTTTATTTATTTTAATTAAATAAATAAAAAATGAATTCATTTATCATTCAATTTGGCCATAATTATGCAGTTTACATTAAATTTTGAGAATTTCCGAAAAAAAAATCTTAAAAATTTGGTTAAAAATATTTGGTAAGACTTCGTCTAAGACAACCATGGCTTAAATGGTTCTAAATTGTCTGTACTATCTTCGCCTTAAAGCTTTGCACCCATCTTCCAATCATCCTGTATATATATAATCTGAATCTCGGAAACGGCTCCAACGATTTTCGTGAAATTTAGTATACAGGGGGTTTCGGGGGCGATAAATCGATCTAGCTAGGATTCATTTTTATAAAATGTCGTTTTATTCATGTTTTCAATGATCAACTTTACCGCTTTTCAATTTGAACATAAACTTATTATTTTAACCACAATTTACCAAAAAATACCGAGCAAAGCTCGGTCAACCAGATATTTCATATTTATTCCTTGTATTCGGTACTGTGGCAAATGAATTAATCAATTGCACTGACCCCAGCATGATGTGACCAGCCTCAATTAATCGAACGGACCCCAAGATTTACACTAGCCCCTGTAACCTCTTATTTTATAGTGCTACAAAGACCATCAAGAAGTAGACCGGGCGGCGCCCTAATCGGCAGACTTACCCTTAGGATAGGGAAGGATTGCTAGACGTACCGAATATGCATCTTAGAGTAAGCATTGTAACTAGTTGTTAAGAGACGAGTGATAGTTATCTATCTTTTAACGGCGTCGCCGCCATATTGATTCAGGTCGAGCTGCACCGTTGAATCTTTTGGCGGGATTTAAATACTTTCCCGGCCCTTTTCTATCTCATGACCGTGCTATGTTAAATATTAGTATTATCTAAAGTTTTCTTTAACCCTTGATAACTAAAAATTCGTCCGTTCGACGGCCTACATACCCGTGATTCTCGTGTTCATGTACTTCTTAGGTGAACATCTATATATGCTGTGGCTGTGAGGAATAGTTCTTAATTACTGTTTTCATTATTTTTTGTTTAATAATGATTCAATTAATGTACCAATGTCAGAAGTTCCTGTGATTAATAAATACTTTTTTCAAAAAATGAATTTACTTGGCGTAGTCGCTAGTCGGTTCGACGAATGTTTAGTAACCGTGTAACAACGAAAATAGTGTTATCTAAGGCTAAAGATAAGATAAAGATTTTAAATTTCTCGCCACAATATAAACTACATGTAACACAGTATACATAACGACTACATTTTAGTAATTACATTGTGGGAGACTGGTGCCTAAGCTAGATGTAAGGCCTGTATTTCTGGACACCAGGACTCCCCCCATTCTTGAGATACATTTTGTAGAAAATTATGTACTCGCACATATTTAAATGCGGTAGAATAACCCTTATTAGCACTAATTATTTTAACAATAAGCTTTAATTGCAGTGTTAGTAATTGAGTGAATATGTGTCATGTATGAGTGTGTGGGTGTGGGTGTGTGTGGGAGGGAATATGACTGAGTAATATGATTAAATTGTTTTTTAAGAAAAAAATAAATAAAAGTAACATAAAATGTTTATTGTGATTAGCACAGGTATATCACAAACTAAACTAATTGTACGTACAAAATACTTTTTTTAAGAATAGGCAACACAGAAGAATTACGAATTGTTTAGTTTAAATATTTTTTTTTATGTTGTAGTTTATTTTTTCAGATTTTTTATGATGTATGTTTAACTCCGAAATATTTTAGAGATATATGTGTATTTTGATTACCAGATCAACATTTACGTCGAAAAAGTTTATTTAATAAACTTTTTACTATTGTTTCAGTGTCTCAGTTGCGTGGACCATGCGCGACCTGGCGACGTGGCTCAAACGCAGGCCCCCGAGGGGGAGAGGGTCCCGGGGGATGGCGCCAGCAGCTCCGCACCAGATGACCAGGTATACATTTCTAATTATTGTTTTTCATCTTCAGTCAGGAAGCGCGTTGTGTCTGTTTAGTGAGTTTCACGACTACATGAGTAACAAGTAGCCATACTTATTATGGCAGAGGCTGATATGACTAAACACAGTAACTGTAGGAGTTGGTTTCATTTTGAGAGTTCTAAAATATTCAGTGCGTCATTTACTTTGTTAAGCAGACAATTTTTTTTAACAAAGGTACCAATAGATTCGCCTCCAAAATGGTTCAGATTCTAATTATTCATTTTTTACGCAATTAGGGTGCTGCACAGATTATAATATGTACATACTTTTCACGAAAGAATTCCCTTCCCGTAATCTTTGTAGTACGAAAATTCCCGGAAAACATGAAATTTCCGTCCTACCAACATTACGGCGAAGGGAATTCTTTCGTTAAACGCACTGTAAATGGATTTTACAGTGAGATCTGCTTATGAGCAACCGAATAGAGTTAGCTCTTTTCGTTTGACAATGCTTTCGTTCGCTAAATAGCTCACTCAGACTCACTAGCCCAGTAGTACATAAGTAAGTACTTCAGTCGGTCTCGACAGACGTCACACCGAGCGAGACACTGAAGTCACCGACCGAACGCAACTCATTCAGCTCGTTCAGCTCGCATCGGATCGTATCGTTCACTCTTCCAACAATAGCTCTCCGAAACAATACGTGATTGTAAACGTATCATACAATATAAGCCACTGTAAATCTATCTTTATTGTAATTGATTTAAAATATAAATTACTTTGACACATTATCAAAAGGAACTACATTGTTTTGTCTTGCCTGTTATACTATTCACGTTGTTTTGAGGAAATGACATGCATACCATTGCGTGCAAAGCAGTGTGCGGGTTCGCGACTGAGTGAACAAGTAATACAAAATTAAGTTGTAACGCTTAAATTTATTAAAATACCAAGTAACTAAAGCTAGCAGTTACACTTGGCCTTAAAATGTAAAAATAAGATAAGGCTATATGAAAAGTTACAACTAGACAGACAAGATCACGGCGAGCTTTGGCGAGTAATGATCGGGGTCAGAAAAAGGACCTCGCACGATCGTAGTTAGAGACAGACTGCCTGCCTCGTCCAAAGCTCGGAACATCCTTCCCACACCTGCAGTTTTGTAAACAAAGGATGCGGCAAAACTATTGTTACGTAAAAGTATAATAAGACAAAGGAAATATAAATACAAATGGGTACAATAAACGATAACTAAAAATAACAGAGCAATGAACCTTAAATAAACATAAAGAATTCCAAAAGGCAATATTACCTATAACTATAAAGTTTAACTATAATAGTATAACTATAATAGTATAACTATAATAGTATAACTATAAATTATAGAGTACAACAGTACCTATTACTTAAATTGCTTTGCAGATGTGGGAACGTGGGAAAACACAAAATTAAACTTTCTAAAATAATTACAATAGAAAAATATTTAGCTATGCAAAGGATAAGTACGTGAGACACAGTCGCCACAGCAGCTAAAGTGTATTTTCGAAAAAAACTATAGTCAATTGAGATGGCCGAGCCGTCTCTTTCGGCATGCGGCGTGAGTATAGATGCATAACGGATTTCAAACCTTTTAAACAATTTGGATTTAAACCAGCTTCGTGGTTTAAAAACCCACTTAGCGATTCTTTTTTTAAATAGAATGTACTGTGGCTTCACACAATGTGGTCCAGACAACACCGACTCCTTGATTTAGGATACATCAAAAGCAATTAAAAACCTAATCAGACTATTTTTTTATTGATACTTATCTGCAAAATATTTTTTTCGGTGTCTGAGTGACAAGAGATAGTGAGCTAAAAGAGCGCTATGTCACACTCTTTTGAATGAAAGAACTTGTCACTATTTTCCTTTAAGTAAGCTTTATGTCTACTGTAGGTATATTTTTTACCGATGCGCAATAACAACCGTTACCATCCGGCATCCGCCTGGCTGGAGAATCTTCTCATTTCAACGGAGGAATTCACGCCTTTTTTTTTTCAATTTTCAAACCTTTAAAGTCATGAACATCTAAATTAATTACTTATGTATGTGTACCACAAACGACGAAAATATTTCAATCTAATTGGAAGTTCTATATTTGAGCTGTTTGAGTTTGAAACACTAGGGCCATGGGGCCCTAGTGCCCACTTGGTTTTTCGAGACATAGCCAAGCGGTTCATCGACTCTTCACGTGAACCGAGGGCTGGGCATTTTTTGACTAAAGAATAAGCATCGCCATACAACGTGGCAATGCTGCCAGCCTTTTGGGCACTTTTCCCATTAATAAATAAATAATAAAATAATCTTAGGACAACCAACACAACGTTATCTGATCCCAAACTAGGCAGAGCCTGTACTATGGTAACCAGACAACTGATAAACATACTTATATATTTCTAAATACATACATATTATAGATAAATTACACCCAGAAACAGAATAAATGATCGTGCTCATCACTCAAAAATTTGTCCTGGGTGGGAATCGAACCCACGACCTCAGTCTTAGCAGTCAGGGTCACTAACCACTAGACTAACAAGCCAGTCATCATTGACAGCGATACGGGCGAGTTTTTTGATGCCCTGTGATTCTTTTATCTCCATTTTATTTACTTGTACATATATTAATATTATTTTATGTCTGTTGTATACAAATAAAATGTAAATATTGCAGAATAAAATTGTGTAAAGAATTTTAATGGCATTCGAAGCTCTACTCTTACTTTTTGCAGGTATGTGAATGTCAAAGCGCCTCCATTTACATTATCATAATAAATAATATCACCCCATTAGCCGGTGAAAGCCTATTATTCGCGCTCGTCACTCAATTGGGTACCAACGACAATACCTATAGGTACTGTCAAAGAAATTGATGGTTTGTCAAATTAACACGTCAAATACAACTTCCAAAGAATGGCAGTTGTGATTTGAATATTATTATCTTCGGGAATATATGTATGCTGTGCCCGCGGTTTCACTCGCGTCTTCGCAAGTGGGATGCCAGAAATTATCCGGTGGGAACGTGCTACCAGGCCAAAAGTGCAGCCTATGTTACTTCTTATGACTTCAGTCAGCTATCTGCCAGTAAAAGGTCCGTCAATATCGGTTCTGTCGTTTTGGAGATTAGCCGCAACAAATAAATAGAAAGACAGGCAAAACCAAAATAATTTTATGAGTACCGTACAAACTCTTCTGCTTTTAGTCAAAGATGTTAATTTGATAAAACAGACTTTGAACTGAAATAAGCTTTACCTTTGTACATATTTTTCGGTTCCTTTCTTTTTATCTATTTATATGTATGCATAAATGGTTAAATAAATAAGTAATAAATAAATACACTTCTATTTTATTTATTTGAATATATAAATATATGTATGGAATGACCAAAAGTCAAATAAAAAAAAAACATTTAAATTTCCCAACATTACATTTACACTCACAACATATTAAAATTATAGTAGGATTAATGTATGAGTTCAGAATATGCCAATAACGTACTTTGCCAGGCACTGACCGCAGGCGTGATATTGCATTAAACATTAATTACTTTGTCGAACTACGTCAGTCAATGGAATTAAATATTACTACATATTTTATGATGTAGGAGCTGAGGGGATCAGGGGCTAAATATTTATAGCCACAAGAATCGATTGAAGGTCAAGCTACACTTGCTGCGGTCGATTTGTAGATGGGAGACTACCCATTACACACACATCAGGACCCCTTCGTGCCTTTCAAAGTACGTTAAGCCCTTGGTCCCGGCTGTCATTCATAGATATTTGACAGTCGTTATAGATCGACAGAAGCCCGAAATTTGAAATAACCAGTCTTACCAAAGGGTTTTCTATTAACTATTAGGGTTGTGGACGTCAGATAGGCAGTAGCTTCCTGTAAAATACTGGTATTCAATAAGAAAGGAAGCCGACCCCAACATCATCATAATTTCAGCCGTTAGACGTCCACTGCTGGACTTAGGCCTCCCCCAATTTGGGAGGCTTTGCCATAATCGCCATGCTTGGCAGGCGGGTTGGCGATCGCAGTAGGGTGGTAAAATGCATAGAGAACGCTGCTGCCCATTCTCTAGTAAGTCCCTTAGTCGCCTTTTACGACACCCACGCGAAGAAATGGGGTGGTGTTATTCTTTACGTCCGGCACCACATGGTACCGACCCCAACATAGTTGAGAAAAGGCTACGTAGATTGATTTTAAAATATGGGAGGAACCCAAATAAATACTTAAGTATTATATAAATTGGGTCATTTTGTTTGGTATTACTGCTTTTCGTTTTTATTAAAGCATTATATTACACTAGCTTTTGCCAGCGGCTTCGCCCGCGTGGATTTCGGAAATTATCCCGAGGGAACATACTACCGGGATAAAAAGTAGCCTATGTCCTTTCTCAGGCTCTAAACTATCTGTGTACCAAATTTCATTTAAATCGGTTCAGTAGTTTTAGCAGGAAAGCGAGACAGACAGACAGACAGACAGACAGACAGAGTTACTTTTGCATTTATAATATTAGTTTAGAAGTTTAGATTTAGATTAATAGAACAATTGTGTGATTTACAACGGTATTAATTAAATTGTTTCTTACTTTAACAGCGCCGCATCAGCGATGACAGAGTTTCCCAACACAGTATTAACCCATTTCAAGAGGATCCAGGTGAGTTTAATTAAAATCATAATTCGATACTATGTCACACCTAACTATTCCAAATTCATCATTGTCTGTCTTACAAACACACAAATACACACATCAATGACACATGATTTTATTTCTGTAAATAGGTTTGTACAATCATTTTTAAACGTTAAACACATTTTCAAACTAGATTTAGTTGAGAAGAAACAACTCTGAGAACAAAGGCCGAAACAAACTCAGAGGTCACTGTCTTTTTTAAAGTCCAGAAATAAACTTAATCAAATCATGTGAAGACAATGTAGATTGCCCTGTGAGCATCTTGCAGCTCAACAATCAGTCGAACATTACCAAAAAAGGACATTTAGATAGGCCGCATCAAGGACTCATTAAAGATAACAGAAAGAATAAGATATCACAGTACACATGCACTTCATTAGTTCACTGCTGGATATAGGCATTTAATTGAGATTAATTAATTACACAGGCCCACAAAATAAAAAAAGTACCCTGCGCGAAAGACCAGACCACCTGTACTTTATGTTTTCGGGGTCGCTGAGTCCGAATATGGTGCCAGAATAGCGAAGTTGGTTCGCGTTTTTTCAGAAATCAACAAAAATGCTGATCATTTAAGTTTTTCGTATAATATGGTTTATGTTGTTCTGGCATTCTGGCACCATATTCGGACTCAGCGACCCCGAAAACATAAAGTTCAGGTGGTCTGGTCTTTCGCGCAGGGTACTTTTTTAGGGTTCCGTTGCCAAATGGCAAAAAACGGAACCCTTATAGATTCGTCATGTCTGTCTGTCTGTCTGTCGGTCTGTCTGTCTGTCTGTCTGTCTGTCTGTCTGTCTGTCCGTCCGTGTATGTCACAGCCACTTTTCTCCGAAACTATAAGAGATATGTTGTTGAAACTTGGTAAGTAGATGTATTCTGTATACCGCATTAAGATTTTTATACAACAATAGAAAAAAACAATAAATTTTGGGGTTCCCCATACATAGAACTGAAACTCAAAAAAAAATTTTTCATCAAACCCATACGTGTAGGGCATCTATGAATAGGTCTTCAAAAATGGTATTGAGGTTTCTAACATCATTTTTTTCTAAACTGAATAGTTTGCGCGAGAGACACTTCCAAAGTGGTAAAATGTGTGTCCCCCCCCCCGTAACTTCTAAAGTAAGAGAATGATAAAACTAAAAAAAATATATGATGTACATAACCATGTAAACTTCCAACGAAAATTGGTTTGAACGAAATCCAGTAAGTAGTTTTTTTTTAATACGTCATAAATCGTAAATCGCAATTTACCTTCCATTCAATCAACTCAAATATAAAAAAAAAAAAAAAACATTCAATTTCATAAACATAAACCTTACGCATAAACCGAGGATACCTACAGGTTTGTACGGAACCCTCGGTGCGCGAGTCCGACTCGCACTTGGCCGGTTTTTTATTTTGTGGGCCTGTGTTATGTAAGAAAAAAATCTACTTCACCGTATTGTAAGCTGAATCAGACCTAAGTATAGGTATAGCTGCACCAGTTTGCGAAAACTTTAATAGGGCCAGTAATCCTATGATAACCACAGGAGCCAACTCCCGAAGTTCCCAAGTTCATTATAATTGTGTTATTAAACTTGGCTTGAACCGATCCCACGACTGTTGAAACTAATCGAATTCGAATTATGGAGAAAATTAATTTAATTGTGCTTCCACAACAATAAACATTGTTATTCGTAGCGATCTACGCGCTACGATACTGCTACGCCGTAGCACTGCTACGAACTTTGCAGACTACACTGGCGATTAGTTAATTTTTCATTGATTTATTTATTAAATATTTACATTTATATCTTAGTCTTAGATACTTATCTATATTATTACTTATACAATAATAGACGTGTCTTATGATTTTTCTTTATAACAAGCTGTGTGCCCGATGGATTTTCTTAGCAGCGATAAAAATGACCAACTTCTAAAAAAAACTTATTGTTATTCGTAGAACTTTGAGGGTCGATACGAGTCAGAAGCTCGAAAGTCTGGCAACCAGGCAGAAGGCAAAAGGCTAGCAGATGATGGTTCAACAAGGGAATTACCCAGTTTTGGCCGAATTATGTATGCATCACAATATTTTCTGTTTACAGTGGAAACAGAAGGCATGCTCAGGAAGCCCCGATACTTCAGAGGGATATACTGTCCATCCATCACAAATAGTTTTAAGGTGAGTTCACAAAAATTTACTAGTAGCTTCTGCCCGCAATGTTGTCTGCGTCAAATTTCTTGCTCTCGCGATGAAACAGTTGATTTCTAACGGAGTGGGTACCTCATCAGAAATCAACTGTGTCATAGAAGAATGCATTTCCTATGCGATGAAAATGTATGGAAAGTTTCATTGTTGCGAAACCTTTTATCACAGAAAGGTTCGAAATCATATGTTCTAAATTCTTGGTAACAGACACGCTGTTATGTATTCCTACAAACAAGTTTCATATAGAAAGGATTTGACCAGTAATAGCCTTCGAGTACGGGGACTTGTCCAGGATTACAGTTTTTACACTAAGATTTTAAAATTAAGGCCTTATTTATCATGGTCATATGAATCCGGCTTAAGGCAAGGATAAAATGCCTGAATAAAAAGTACGTTAAGTGCTTCTGCTATTCTCATAAACATAATTTCCTGATTTTGACGTTCCGTTGTATCTATAATCATCTCGTTACCATAGCAACCTACCTATATTATGGAAACAATAAATTAATAACTAGTTATTTTGTCGATCAAGTGTATTTTATTACCTAGGAATACATTTATTTTGTATATATTTAATTTTATTTCACATGCTTACACGTATGGTTAGGATTTTATAGACTCATGTGTGTAATTCTAAGATCGAACACCATCTTTTTTAGAAAATTACTGCGTATAAAGGAGTGTAATAACATTTTATGTCAGATACAACGTCAAAGCAATATCTTTGACAGTTCATCTGAAAATAGTGACACCTGTGTAGGGAAGGGAACAAAGAGGCAGCTATCTTTTTGTTAGAAAATCGATTATTTTAGGTATGAAAAATCGGTTCTATAAACTATAGACTACAACGATTGCAAAAATAAAACAATATTTGCTGCACATTGATTTTTACACCTAGGCAAACACCCTTAAGCCCATTCGTCATGTCCATTGTCAGTGAAGTATGAAAAATAAACACACAGACACCTCTCGGTGACCTACATATGTAGGTCACCTAGCTTCTACACATTTCCAAATGTCTCAGGAGGTATTTCCTAGATAGATATTATAAAACTCGGCCGGGAAATGTTACAGATTTTCTTCGGAATGGGTTTCACACGGAAAGTCACTTAGGTACACTCGGTTTCGGTTTAACTGCGACTGCTGAGCTTGGGGTCCTAGGTTCGATTCCCAAGTCGGGCAAAGTATTTTTGAGATTTTCCAATAGGATTTTTTTAGTAACAGCTCGGAGCTTGAATCTTGGCGGTGCGATACCCCCGCGCCTCTGAAAGTATGGTAAGCCGTTGAGGACCAACAGCTTAATATGCAGGAGTGCCTGATCTCTCTCCAGTTGTGTTGTCTTGTTGTCCCATTGGACTGTAATAGTGAGGGAAGAGTGTGTGCCCCTATGTCTGCGCACACACTTGTGCATTATAATATCACCCGTGCCTCCGTTGAGATTGGCCGCCGTGGACGAAATACGGAGGACTCTCGGTTTTGATGAACGAAAATCAACGACATGACAAATAATACTCATGTCAAGTGATCTGATTGGCGGTTGATAATTCAATCAAATAACAGCAGCTGCAGTCCGCTCACAGTTATTTTACCTCTGAATTTGCGTCACTGTCAAATTAACATTATTCTCGTTGCATTAGGGTTGCTGTTGGGTTGTTGCCCCTGACTGGTCTGTCAAAATCACGATGGTGTTTTTTTAAAAAAAAAATAGGTTACATCATTCAGGTTGAAATTAGCAAGAAAGAACCTCTAAATCAATCACCCTTTACTTATGAGAACATTGTAAAAGATGTGCACATTAAAAGTATACATAATAAAAAATAAAACTATTCCGAAATTAAAACAAGTCATGGCAACTAAGATATGACCAGTCCTTACTGACTGCGCCCGGCCATGCACATGATGTTAGGATTGAATTTTTTATGAAACGATGTTGTTTTTGTTGCAGAATAAAGCAGTAGAGTTATCATACCAAAGATATTCGCGGAGGCAGCGACAGAAGTCACTCATCATGGTCAATGTTGTTGATTTAGCACTTAAGGTACCTTCTTGCTTACATTTAAATAGTAATAATGGAGATGGGTGACTATCCTTACATACCAAGTTCTCTCCGTGCTTCGGAAAGCACGTCGTTGGTTCCGGCTATCTTTCGTAGATCTTTGAGAGTCATTACGAGTCGTATGAAGCCCAAAAGTCTGACAATTAGTCTTACCATAGGGTATCGCATTACCTAGTAACTGGATTATGGAGTTCAGATTGG
This sequence comes from Aporophyla lueneburgensis, assembly GCA_932294355.1. Lineage (NCBI taxonomy): Eukaryota > Metazoa > Arthropoda > Insecta > Lepidoptera > Noctuidae > Aporophyla > Aporophyla lueneburgensis. The sequence continues at coordinate 28,213,346 of OW028737.1, read as the reverse complement.
TAGTCGCACCATCTAAAATACTGGTTATCAGCTACATCGAATTAGACTGGAAACCGACTCCAACTTAGTTGGAAAAAACTTTTTAACAAAAAAATAACCGCCGAAAAAACTGAAAAGCATAAATTTAAAGTTTAATTTTTTGTTAAAAAGTTTTTATTTTATATAATTTTTGTAACATTAATGTACTAATAACACTTGGCAAGGTATACCCTATCCAACGAAAAAAGAATAATCAAAATCGGACTACTCTGTATAAAGTTATGCGTGGTTATACATTACAATCAGTGAGTGAACAATCAATCATCCCCTGTTTTCCGACCCTTAGGGCTCGATTTTGTTTTCCAAATTTATATGGGACCATTTTGGGAGTATACTCTTTCCAATAGAAGAAGAATTGTTACAATCGGACCACTATGTAAAAAGTTATACGTGGTCATACATAAAAATATATATATACGCGTCGAACTGAGAACCTCCTCCATTTTTTTTCGTCGGTTGAAAAGCGTAGGCAGAATAATTTTGTATTCTCTGTAAAAAGAGTATAATGTTGCTTAAAACTAAAAGTGTAATTGTTCCTTTCGCGGCCCTTTAGTGTTATACTAAAATGCAAAATGCCCAGGAGGCCTCAAGAATTCTATCGCAAAAAATACCAGTCATTAAAACTTTGTAATAGTTAAAGAGCACCTACTTTAAATTTTTGACGTTGCTGGTAATTTAATTGTTCTTTTCTAAAATGTTTCTTATTTTTCAAATTTCAGATATGTCTAGCAGTAATTTATACAGTCTCAAACTTAGGCGGTAAGTAAACGAAATACTTTTAAAACTCTACATTTTATTGATTTACTATATATAACATAAAAAACTACAATTCCTTAAAATCCAAATGCTGAAATTCTGGAAGTCTAAGTTTACATTTTCGTGTTATCTTTACAGTTATAAAAAATTAACCATCAAAATGCATAACCCAGATGTATAATTAGGAAGGGTCATGTTTCCACGTACTAGAGAATGGGCAGCAGCGTTCTCTATCCATATTACCACCCGATTGCGATCACTAACCCGCCTGCCAAGCGTGGCGATTATGGCCAATCCCCAAATTTGGTGAGGCCTATGTCCAGCAGTGAACGTTTTTCAGCTGGAATGATGATGATGATGTTTCCACTTTCGTTACCAACTCAGTAAAAGAAAAATAAACCTTAAAAGATGAAAAGCAACACTCACGTCTATATCCGTTTTCCAGTAGCCTCACCGGGTCCATACCAGATAGCGTGGACAGTAGCCTTCTCCTGGCTGAACGTGGGGGTATGCCTCCTGGGCTGGTGGCGATGTTTTGCCAACAACTATCTGCATTGGGCGGCAGCTGCAACGTGGATACTGCTCATCGCTCAAGGTATGGTATCAACACTTCGGATGTCGAAGAAAAAAGGTAAAGTAAGGAATACTAAACATATGATCCGGCTCGAAGGACCATATGTTGAGTATTAAGTTCCAGGTGGCTGCTGGTGGTCCTCACTTAATAAAACTACGTGATGCTATTAGTATAATATGAAAAGTACTGTATTTCTAGGTACTGATTAGAATTTATTAAGACTATCGATGTGTGTCGGTACGCTCAAGGTGTCGGTGAGAGAGTGGGAGGCGAGACGAAAACCGCGGTCGCGATGTGGAGTGTGGCTCTATGTAACGTCAGGAACAAAGGTCCTCGACTGGTCCTTTCCTAAAGTGCTCATGGGACCAAGGACTCGACAGAGTTATTTTAATACTAGGTTCTGCCCGGCACATCGTCCGTGTGAAATTTCGTCCCCAGACCCACCGCGGCGTATCCCATCGCTTGGCCCAGCTATTACTTCGTTTTCGGTTAGCGTTCTTTCTGACTGGCTGTTAAAAATCGTAACGTGATGTTAAATCAACCTTCTTTGCAAATCGGGCTATCAAATGCAAAAATATTTTTTCAACTCCGTCTATCCGTTCCCGAGAATATCCCTGCATACAAAGTTACAAACTAATTTTACCTTTTAATTATAATATTATTATCGTTTGATAGAGCTTTTATGGTATAAGTTTAACGTAGCAAAGTTTATCTACACTAAGAAAAGATTTTATTAAGATTATAATAATAATGCTTTAAATGGAGTTTCTAGCAGACTTAAGGCCACAGCACAGCTTAGGTAGAAATCAGATAATGTTCATTCTCTTACCCTGACAACTTTTTGAAGTGAAACTTCTTGGATGGCGATTAGATAATTGAGACTGAAGTAGTATCTCTCTCTCTCTCTCTCTCTCTCTGTGTTATATCTTTCTTCCCTCTCATGTGCTGTATTCTTTACTTTTAAGGAGTTTCGCGAAACACCATTTCACTCCTAAAATTCTCTGTGCTTTCAGGTCTAAGCGGCCAAGGTATCGGCTTCCAAGACCCTGAGAACCAAGTCTGGTACATGCTGTTCATAGTGTTCGTTCCGTACGCGATGTTGCCGCTCTCCCTCGTCTGGTGTATCATCATCGGACTCCTGTCCTTCCTGACACATGTGCTGGCTACAGCTGTTGTCATTAGGGAACGCATGGAGGAAGCTAAAAGGGCTGTCAACTGTAATATTAATGTAAGTTTACATTTGAGAAACCTTAACTATTAGATAACATACATTTATAAAAAAAAAAAAATCCTTTGTAATATTTAAACAATTTATTCTTGTCTAAAATATGTGTAACCTGTTGAGTCGATTTCCATAACACTGAATACGATTTAAAAAAAAATACATTTTGCGAAACTGCGCTCCGATTGAGCCGAAATTAAAAAATATATGCAAACGCAATAAGACCCAATTTTAAATGCATAAAGTAATGCTAGAGTCAACACGATTATTTGGTCATTTGATTTTATGAATTGCGTTAATTTTAGGCTGATGTCGTGTAAGGCCTTATACAATCAAGTAGTCATCAAGTAGTCATTGTATAAAGCCTTACACGACACTTTCAGTCGTAACGTTTCAGAGGAAATTCAGGCAAATGAGTTATTAATCAAATTGACAACCAAATTCAATAAACCAACTCATAGTCAAATCACAACTATCATTCTTGACAATTTTATCAAGTGACTATATAACACTGAAAATTGTCTTGATAAGTCAATTTGCTTAACAATTATTTTCCCTGACCACACATTGTCCATTTTCTAATCAACTTCTTCTGAACTAAATGGACGATCGTTTAGTCTACAAGAATTTGTTTAGGAAATGGACCTGTGAAAATGAATTATGACCAACATTTACTACCTCGTATGTAAAGGAAATATGTACAATATTGTAATTAATGATGATTTCATTATTGCAGTTTTCTGATATGTGTGTGAGTTGTTCAGCTTAACAGCGTTTTTAAATCGTAGGCAATTTTTTGTTTTTACTGCTTTTTAATTTTTTAAACTTAAACGTAGGAACACAGCTAATTATTTTATAAATTCTTAGTTTTCTATCTAACAAATGATTATTCAGCACTGCCGTTTTTATTCTTTTTTTTAATTACACGGCTATAATTTTGATTTCTTCCTTAGATTTTCTTTAAATCTTTTTAGTGAGTCGGAAAACTAATAAACATGTTCTTACAGTCCTACACATGCAGTCTTCGTCTCCTAATCGGAAACGCGCTACTCTACGTGGCTGTGAACTTCGCCGGCATGTACGCCAAGTCCTTGGCTGACTGGGGACAGAGGAAGGCGTTTCTAGAGACGAGGAGATCAATGGTCACAAGAGAAAAGACCAAGAGGGAGAGTGATCGGCAGTGGAAGCTATTTCAGAGCGGTGAGAGATTTAAATATGTCTTTGACAATTGTTAACCTAATTTTTGAAGATTAGTTTTGTAGTAGACTGAAATAGCTTAAACGTTTTAGTTTTTAAACTAAAACAACCTACCTTTAACCCGTCATCAGACAAAGCATGGTGCAACCTATTAAAAGAAACGAGAAACCTCTGATTCAAATTGCATAATTCTTGAAGTCAGACATAAATAGCAAGTAGTTGGTGTCCTACAAACCGGCAAAATCTCTTCAAACCCTGAATGGATATGAAGGGTTTAAATTATAACCAGGAAACGGGTGTAAGGGAAACTGAAGGGCGCTGAGGAGGTAAATACTATAATCACATCATAATCACATAAATTACAATCTAAAAGAAGTTTTTAGTTACAGCGTGCGCACCATCACTCTCTGGTTGGTAGCTTATTTAACAGACTCGCGATTACAATAACAATTTTCAGAATCTTGCCCCCCGTCTGAATGCGCCCGCATAAGCAACCCATCGTGGTTACGCTGGGTTGCTATGATAACCTTTTATATTCTGCCGCATGCTATACACTCCCCTTCGAGTTCCAAAGAACATCCCCGCTCAGAAATTCGCTCCAAGGGAGCTATCCGATCGAACTGCACAAACGTGTTTTCGTAGATTCTCTCTATGCCAGTCATACGCTCTACGCTCTCCTAGTCATATTCAGTGATTCTAGTGTAACTCCTTCCCCTACGCTAGGTACCCTTCTTGGAGCTATAATTGGCACCCAATTTGGGGCCGAGTAGCCAATCTGGGCTGTAAAGACAACGCATACTTTTTACCGCATGCTATAAATTACAAATCAGTTTTCTGATGTTCAGTTTTGCTATGTTCTAATACAAAGAGGTTGAGTTATTTTGACTTTGTTTGTTTACCCAGTGATACCAGACTTTCTGGCGAAAGAGATCTACGGTCACGTGAACAAGGTGAAGGGAGAGTTTCAAGAGCAGCAGTTCAATAACCTCTACATACAACAGCATCATGACGTGTCCATATTGTATGCTGACATCAAGGGGTTTACTGGTAAGCTAATATAAATTTTAATGGTGTTGTTATTAAGGTTTATTTTCATTGTAAACTTTTGCATAAGGCATACCAGTACTCGATATAAGTATTAGACCAGAATTGTCATTATTTCAGAACTATCAAGCAAATGCAGTGCGCAAGAGTTGGTGAAGCTATTAAATGAATTGTTCGCTCGCTTCGACAGGTTGGCATCGGTGAGACATTTTTTAATTTTTTAAATTTAATTTATTAACTTGCGACGCTATGGCAGAATGCACGTTCGGAAAGCACGTTAAGCCGTTGGTTCTGTGCCTGATCTCTCTCTAGTCGTTTCGGATTGCCGTTCCATTGAGGGAACAGTGAGTGCCCCTGTGTCAGCGCATACTCTATAATATTTTCCGCGCCGAAGGCTAGTTTCCGTCGCGATTGGCTGTCATGGCCTGTCTATGGAAATACGGTGTGGAGGATTATATAGCTTAACTTAAAATAAGAAAATATCCTTCCTTATTTTGATCTATTTATTACGAATTATCCATGTTAAACAGTAAAATGTCCTTTTTTATACAAAAAAAAAATTACATTTCAAATCTAAAGTACGCGATGTGTTCTCTAGGAAAATCACTGTCTCCGAATTAAGTTACTGGGTGACTGCTACTTCTGTGTCAGTGGGCTTCCGGAACGACGCGAGGACCACGCGCACTGCTGCGTCAATATGGGGCTGCACATGATACGCGCCATCCGTGACGTTCGATACAATGCACAGGTACGACAAAAGTCGACATTCACATGAACGTAAAAGTATCGTGGCGGTATTTTATCGCGCACTGGATTTTGGACCCTCGGTGTTAAGTCGAGCATTAAGAATCCAACAAATGGTATCTCAGCGCGTCGAAAAAACACACTGTTCGATTTTCGACTCTCCGCGCTAAGCAGATGCAGAGTGTAAAAAAATACCTTCGCGATATTATTAAGCCCGTGTTTACGTTGACTAATAGTATACCTATATTATAAATTTATTACAATTTAAAATGAAAACCAAACATGTAAAAAAATGCTTCTGACTACCGGACATTTTGAGTTTTTAACTTGTTGACTCCGCAACCAACTCGACACAATTTGGTCCTTCGAGTAGCAACAATTAAAAGAAAGAAAATTTTATTTAGGACAGTTGAAAGGCACATAACAGTTAGTTATACAGCAGAAAAGAGTAAAAAAATAAAATAAAAAAGTGTTAGGTGAGAAGTCAGAAACTAGCATTATAGTGTGCCTCACGGCTGCGCCAAAAAGGCCCAGTTCAGCAAAAAAGCCAGACAATTAGTGCCTGACGCTAGGTACTTAGGTACTAAGTCTTATATATTCTAGCCACTAATATCGTTCTATGTTCAGGTGGACCTGGACATGCGCATCGGTATCCACAGCGGTAAGGTGCTGTGCGGAGTGCTGGGTCTACTCAAGTGGCAGTTTGATCTGTGGTCACATGATGTCACCCTCGCCAATCGCATGGAGAGTGGCGGTCTGCCAGGGTAAACATTAAAATACATATTACATTTATATTACCCAACTGTTTCGTTTAGCTATGAATTTAGAAATGAATTAGTAGCACAGTGCAGTTCTTTTTTTAAATCTTATTTACCAGCTAACACATTCCAGATAATCTAGTATGTTTTTAACCGTGTTCTATTAAGAACTCGCAGTTCAGTTTTTTTTTTCGGGGCTCTGCCATTTTTTTATAAATGGTAGAGCCCCGAAAAAAAAAACTGAAAAAAAACGATTTGATAATATTTTTTTTTGTTTGAAAGAGTAGGTAGGTACATAATAGAGTGATTGCATACGAATTTGTTCAAGTTCTGATCAGCTGTTTTTGAGTTACCTAACTTAAATAAAATTAATTTTAGTTCTCTCACTTACTTTATGTTGATGATGTTATAATAACTTCGTATCACTGTTGTTTGCTTAGCAAGTGAAGGTATACGCTTTTGTGTGGGGTAAGTAGCACAACTACAAAGAAACAGTTTATTTAAAAAGAAAACAACCCAGGTGCAAAAAAAAAACACTTCGTACTGAAAAATAAGTTTCATTTCGGAAGTCGGTGGCAAAGAAATGAAAATACAAAACCAAGGACACCGACTACCGAAATTAAAGTAATTTTTCAGTATGTAGTGTTTTTTTTTTGAATAAACCAGTAATGGTGTTTATTTTTCGGAATTCGGTTGCTTATGTTTTTTTTTTTAAATTACTTTAAGATAAGCTATTTATATATTTATTACTACCGCAGCTTTACCAGATTTTTAACACGTTCATAATATCGGTTTATCTTTTCCAGCCGCGTACACATATCGTCTTCCACACTGGAGTGCCTCAACGGTGCATTTGAAGTGGAGCCTGGAGACGGTGGTACCCGTGACCCTTACCTTCGAGAACACAACCCTATCACATACCTCATCAAGTGCACTGAGCAGCCGCGGCGGACGAGGCACAGGTCTAGGACCAGGTGAGCTACATAGGAAATAAGAAATAAAATACGTTTAATTGCGGTTAATACGACGCAAAGAAAGACCAAACACACAACAAAAAAAATATCTGTGTTTGCCAGCTCCTACGCACGACTAGAGTTTACTCCTTACGAACAATTATGAAATATATGGATAACAGAATATAACGCATAATGTAACGTTACGGAGAAAATAATGGGAGTCAACTCCAAAAATAAAAGAAAAGCGTTGCTGTGACAATAACATTATAAAGCCTTTTCACACAACATTGACACTTATTCAAAGCGTGTCTAACTTCAAACTTCATACAAATGACTGGCGTGTGTAGCAGTCATCCAGCCTAAAAAACGATTAAACACGATATTATAGTAACACCATCGTTTACCATCTTTATTTATAAATGTTACTAAAAGTTAAGTAATTATTAGTGTCTGTTTAGGCATAAAGTTTTGACGTTTAAACGTGTCTTAAATTTAAGCAACGAATCGAGAGGCAAAGATGAGGATGTGAAATATGGAAATTTGAATCTAGAAAATACTTAAATCTTTGACTTTCAATTGTCTTAATTGTTATGTATCTGTGTAATGTCACAGAAACCTATACTTTTTATATTATTACCTATTACTTTCGTATGCCAACAGTGTACCACAAGCCCCACAAACGAATTGGGAGGCGACACCACGTCGTCCCAGCAGCACCATCGAGGATGAGATGACTGCGGACTGGACGCCGGAGATGCCCTTCCAAAATGTAAGACGAGTATGATCATGGACACTATAGAGGTGGTGGTGGCCAATAGAAAAAATATTATAACACAATATACCATCACGCCTGCAATCCTGAAGAGTGAGGCAGATGTGTACCTATACAGGATGGTAGGAATATCGACACACAGCATTTTACCATAGACTCAAATACTCGATTCTGAACAAAAGGTGTAGCTGTATTACATACCGGATGACATTTTTTACCGTCTCGACCTTCATACGGTGTGTTGTGTAACTAGAATAGAAGGCAGGAAGGCCTTCAGATTCATCGCAGGTGACTAAAGGAGCGCGGGACGCTGGCTGACGGGGATGCGTGTGTGGCTTGTGCGCCTGCGAAAGATTAATTTGGCCGCCTATCGGCTGGCTTCAAAGGGTAGGACCGCGCTACAAAATCATTGATACATGCCGCGCATTGAGTAGGATGCGTATGATTTGAGTTTCGATAGATTTTAATTGATTTTTTTATTTTATTTTTTCCAAATTTCTGTTTTTGTTGTTCTAGTATGAAAATGTTACTTTAAATGTGTAGTATTTATTGCTAGATCAATTTAATAACATGTTATTCAAAAATAAAAATAATAAAAATTTATATGCCAAAGGCTTCTACTCCGTTCACCTATTACACCCATTTATTTTCAAGACGTTAAAAAAAGTCACCCGGTATATTTTGACTGCGTAGGTATTGCACTTATATATGAAACAGCAGCGTTTTAAAAACATTTGTAACTATTTCGTCGTTAGGGTGCCTAGTCTGGACAGTTTTCCTGACGATGTTCCTACCAGCTGTATAAAACCTACATTTCGCCAGTTAAATTTAAGTACAATGTAATAAGGAGCGGTCGTATTGCAGTATCAGAATAAGAATATAATAATTAAAGACCTACCTACCTAGCAATTAGTAACTATTTGAAATACAAAGTCCAATTCAATTTATTGGAGATTTATTTTATTTTTAAACAACGATTTTCAAGCCCTTGACTTTCAAAGAACTACACCACCAGTGTCTGTTGACCACGTATCCAGCTGTACCTAGTTTCGTGAAATTATGAGATCAGAAAATCTTTTTTTATAAAATAATTCTAACCTTTTTGCAGTACTACTCAAGCGGTGCAGCCGGTATGAAGCGCCCGTGTCGCACAAACCCCGAGGATCCGAAACAAGATCCGGAAATTGACGACGTGCCGCCGCTCTCCGACGTTGAGGTAAGATATAAAAGGATATAAACTCAGCAACACCGATAGTATAAAAGATGACCCCATTTCTTTCGATTTACGAAAGGAAATTAACAGTACGATTGGCTTTGACATTTTCTATGGAGCCAATAACTTAAGCTTCAATAGTTCAGCTCATTTAGAGACTGGCAGACATACAATTAGCCTTAAAAATATAGCTGTATAAAAAACTATTACACATTCTTAATGGTATAGTGTTATCGAGCAAATAATTGTAGATGATAAAATGAGTCGTGAACGTAGACATCTTTTTGAAGCAAATTCACGATATTTTTTAACGTGTCATTGCAATGAAAACTCTTATTTATTGTTACAAAGTACTAATTAGAATGATTACCGAGACTTGTACAATACTCACGGCTTCATTCTAACTAATACTTGAAATAAATACGTGAATGTGCTCCTTAAAAGAACTCTTTACTCCAGACTCCGTCACTCACTCGACATAAAACAATTTTAACGGCTTCTTTGCAGGACTACGACATAATAAACCACTCGATCGAGGTCAAGTCTAACCGTCGGATGCGTGTGAGCAACATGCATGGCTGGTCACTCCGGTTCCGTCGACCCTCGCTCGAGGAGAGGTTCTGCGAGCTGGATGAAAGGACCTTCAAATCTAATGTCATGTGCTGCCTGGTACTATGGCTGTTCATAGTCGCTGTGCAGTCTTTGGTGCATTACAAGTAAGCCATTTTCTGCGTAAAAAAATAAGCTAAGTAGCTTTGTTCCGTGTGATACCAGACGTAAACAAGAGCCCTACATGGGTGTAGTAAAAGGCGGCTAAGGGACTTACTAGAGAATGGAGGTCAGCGTTCTCTATGCATTTTACCGCCATACTAGGATCGCAAACCCGCCTACCAAGCATGGCGATTATGGTAAACTCCCCTCCTTGGGTGAGACCTATGTCCAGAGATGGACGTCTTTTGGCTGAAATAATGATGTAGCTTTAAACGTAATTTCAAGAAAAAAAATTATTTAAATTCGTTCCTTTTAATCATTTTTCTCGATATGAACCTATTACGCGTTAGAACCAGCAAGCTTCATCTTTCTGGCTGACCGGCTCCTTGGCAATTCACAATTGCCTATAAATGGTCCAACTGAAATAAATATTTTGAGATAGACTCACGTTCCGCTGCATACCAAAACTTTAGGAAATCCATGATTTGTATTTCGCTAACCAAATACAACAAATTATTTCAACAAATTATTCATTTCCTTTGAACAAATCAAATGATGTTCTGAACAAATTATGGGAATGCCTCAGTTGTGTGAAAAGATGCCTAGTCGTTTCCCAACTATGTTGGGGTCGGCTTCCAGTCAAATGAGATGCAGCTGATACCAGTAATTTACATGGAGCGACTACCTATCTAACCTTCACAACCCAGTTACTTGGTAATACGATACCCTTTGATAAGAATGTTTATCAGAACAGAAAAGACCCACGAATAACAGCCGAAACCAACGTCTAAACGTGATTTCCGAGGCACAGGGGAAGCTCGGTATGTTAAGATGACCCCTATCCACGGACCAACCCCGGCAAGCGTAGCTTAACCTGATGGATTGACCTGTGAGGCTGTTATTAGGCTACGAGCCCCTAATCTATCTACAATACATGACCAACAATCCCGAAATTAGAAAAAATAAAACTAGAGGGATTACTTGCTAAGGTCATCCCCTGTGGGGTACGGACCTCGGCTTAGGGCATCGTTGGTAGAAGACAGCAAGGCCGGGCTCGATCGGAATAATATAATATAATAAATAAAAATCTTTATTGATACAAAAAAAAAACCTTTGACATTGCTTAAGACTATGGTATACATAACTTGTTAAACGAAAGGTCACACGGATATTGTAAACCCTGACTCCTAAACTAGGTGATCCTGTGACTCAGGAGTCAGTGTTCTGCTGTCACTGTGATACCAAAAAAACCTTTTATTTGGTGTTCTAACATTACAAAAAAAAAAGAATGATTATTACTTAGGGACAAATTTAAAGCTACTGGCTCAGCGGTGCGGGCTAGCTCGAACAAGGGTCGGGGACCACCTGTGAGGTTTACTGTACCAATAACTCAAGTTTCAAATTATGTTTCTCCCCGCCACAGTTGCCCCTACCTCGTGATAATCCTGTTGTCGATGACGGTGCCGTTCACCTTGTCCTTCGTGTTGGTGATGCTGGAGGAGTTTCCCGGGATTCTGCCGCGCCTCTCCAAGATCTCTGCCTACCTCAGCTCGACGAGAATGATCCGGAATATTCACATCTGCTGTTTTATTACTGCCATGTCTTTATCCAGGTAAGTTATCGTTCAACACACGGCTCAAAAATATAGACTGAACATGGTATTACTTAAGCTGTATGTAGATTATTTTTTTTATGTTGAAAAGCCTTACCTAATAATAATACCAGCCTAAAATCCACAAGACGGGTTACCTAAATCCAAACATTATATGTGAGTGAATGATATTAATAATAACGGTGTGCAGGATGTATGAAAATAAACGAGGTAAATGGAGTATAGTAGTAGGGCCTGACACATAGGTGATGTATTTTTTTATAGGGACCCTTCCTCTTTTGCTCTTAGTACACCATCCAAATTTAGGGAAGTTATTACACTTCGCGATAAGCCCCTGAATAACGCGAAGTGTAATAAATCTAAGTTTAAAAAACTATAGGTAAGGTTATACTAGTGGCGCTCTATACTCTCTACCAACCCAATGCATTATTAATAATAATACCATGAAATAGTTATTTGTTATACAAGAGTGCAAAGTTGCTTTTTAACCGCGTGCTCAATTTTGATGACCGAGCAAGCGAAGGATTCAAAATTAGAATCCTGAGCGTTAGCGAGGGAATCAAAAGAGCACGACGTGAAAAATCTTTGCACTCGAGTGCAACACGTAATTTAGAACATCGTGTGCACTAAGTTTGTGATAGTGCACACGATGTTCTAAATTCAATTTACTTTATCCTCTAGAGAATAAAAACGGCTTTTCCACTCAGATATTGAAGATTAAAAATACTCTTTCCGAGATGGTGGGATGAAAAAATAATTTATTGGACAGCACAAAATCGCTCGAAGTGGCGGAGCTTGGTGGAGGCTTATGTTCAGCAGTAGACCTCTTTCAGCTGTAATGATGATGATTATGATATAATTAATTCTTCTTTGCAGTACGATAAAACTCTACGTGTGTCCACCGTCGTTTATTCCAAAGTCTCTGCAAGTCGCGAATGACTCGAATATAACATGCAACACTACGGAAGCCGTCATTAGCACTGAATTGAGTGATCCAGGTTAGTTTGTGACTTCTTTTATCATCTAATAACAACCTGTGTAGAACACGAGATTTTTCGGTTATCTTCTACCATTTAACAAAAATAGTGTCCTTTCCTATGTATATTTAGCTTTTGTCACCATATTCCACTACCTTTATTTCCCCAGACGAATGCTACCGCCCAGAATACGTGGTGTTCACGTGGGTGCTATGCTTGGTCGCGCTCACCTCGGTGCTCAAGCTGTACTATCTGATCAAGACGCTGTTAGCGACTGTCAACGTCATGATGTACTGCATCCTACTGCTAGTTTACTACAACTACAAGAACTACACAAGTACTAACACGTGAGTATTATAATGTTAATTCATTGTTCATTTCAGTGTTCTGGCTCGTTATTAACCCTTTCCTAACTGACGGTACTAATTTGTACCGGGTGATTCCCCGTTAATTATTTCGACAATACGATGGCGCATTACGTATTGGACACGGACGTTCCTTTCGAATACCACTACGCTAGCCAATCACAGTGATTTATTTAAATTTTGCCTATATACCGCTCGCAAGTGACACTTTGAAGTAGCGACCGCCCGCAAGTGACAGTTTCGGATTTGAGAACAGCGGATGGCTTTTGTTTTAGAAAACATTTAAAAATAGAATAGACGAAGTAAGTGTTATTTATATGAATATTTAAGATTGTAGTTTTAACTATACAATTAATATGGTTTAGATTATAATTTTAAATTTTAGAGCTAAAATAACGATAAAAATGTACAAAGATTTATGAGTACCGTCAGTGATTTTGATTGATTTTTTTGTTAAAAAAAATCTAAAAAAAAGCTTATGGGGTTTATTTTTACCTTCCTTATTAATATTATAAAGTTCAATTGGGAAATATATTTCAAAATGTCTAATCCGGTAGGAAAGGGTTAAGGTCACGAATGATCTACCTTGATTGCTAAGCCAAAACCTGCCTCCATATTGTTACATCCTTGGCCCGAATGTATAATTTCTTAGATTCAATCCATCCAAGTAAAGTATTTTAAATACGTACATTTTTTAAAACAAACTTTGTTTCCAGCACACTTCCAGCCTACGTGCAAATGCTAATCCTGATGGCAGTATTCCTGGTAGTGGTGATATACCACGGGCGGCTGGTGGAAGTGACGTCACGCCTAGACTTCATCTGGAAGCTACAGGCGGAGACGGACCTGGACGAGATGGAGGACACGCAGAAGACGAATAGACATCTGTTAAAGCATATACTGCCGGACCACGTCGTTGTTCACTTTCTTAGTAAAGATTGGTGTCCTGATGTGAGTAAAACATTTATAACTAACTAGCTTCTGCCTGCGACTTCGTCCGCGTCAAATTTTCGCTCCCCTTCCCGACGCATCGAATTGCATGCCAGTTTTCGTCCATTTTTCGTTTGCGGCTACGCTCCTTTTGATCGTAGCGTGATGTTATATAGCCTTCCTCAATAAATGGACTACCCAACACAAACATAAGTTTTCAATTTCGGCCAGTAGTTCCTGAGATTAGCGTGTTCAATCAAACAAACAAACAAACTCTTCAGTTTTATAATACTAGTATAGATTTTCTGTCTTACTAATATGAGTATAGTAATGCCTTCTGTTTGGATGTGTATGTATAAAGATGAATCTAAAGACCAAGAATCCCACAAGTCAACATAGTTGATTGATTGATTACTGCAGTTACTAAATCAATCACGATTGGGTTTCCAGTCAATCATCGCTACTTTTTGTCGACCTTTGGCTGTAGTTCTATTTCCATTGCAACAAAAATTCGAATACTTCTATAATTTTCAGGAGCTGTACTCTCAATGGCGCGACGAGGTGGGCGTGATGTTCGCAGGCATCCCGAACTTCGACGAATTCTACTCGGAGGAGAAAGCGGTCGAGTGCATGCGCGTGCTCAATGAGATCATTTGTAATGTACCAACCGAACACATCTATTATCGCTTATTCTTCCTGAATTCTGCCGGAATAGAATCAGTCACTTTCTAGCATATAAATCACACACAAGTATAATATACATCCTGCATAATCTACCAGCTTCTTTAGTTTATTTAGTTCCCACCTCTTTATTGTTTCTGGCAAATGTGTCATGTCACGTGCTTTCACCTAAAGTGGTTCGTCATCAATCAGTTATCTTTTGACTATCTTCAAGACCTTGTTTTTTGCTGCTTGCTTAACGGAAAGCTCCTTATAAACTTGGTTCTCGAATGTTAATTTGTATTGTTATTTACAGTTGATTTTGACAAGCTGCTGATGCAGCAGCGATTCAAAAGCATTGAGAAGATCAAGACTATCGCTGCGACTTACATGGCTGCTTCCGGACTCAATCCAAATCACAATTCGGTAACTTTTTATTTCACTTTGAATAACGTAACTCAGTTTTCCTGCCTGAGTTTTGTGGAGTACTCGTTATAGCAATATTTTGAACTTGGTAACCTTTTGGAATACCAGATCCCAACAAATGATTTTTCAATATGGTGCAATACGTAAGTGGTACTTTTGTAACCATCCACAAATCCCTACGATTTTTTTTTATACAGACTGGAGAGGATAAGTGTGAACACTTGTGCGCGCTGGTAGACTACGCCTTCGCTCTAAGGGAGGCGCTAGAAGACATCAGCAAGCATAGCTTCTACAAATTCCGGCTAAGAGTAGGTGAGATAAGTTTTTAAATTAATAATTTACCTTCTGAGTTTTTATGTGATCACCTATTACGTGAGTCCACTTTATCCGAAGAAACTTTGTTGGGTTTATCTTTGTTTGAGATTCAAAAAAATTACTACTAAACAGCTTTGCGGGTACTCCTGTGGCTACTCAGTTTTAGCTTGCTTGTTCAAACTTGGGCTTCATTGGGTTCTGAATTTCTGAGGTAACTTCACTTCAGTTTGATGTTTGACTATCAGGGATAAGTTGCGGTCCTCTCGTGGGCGGAGTGATCGGCGCTCGCAAGCCGGTGTACGACATTTGGGGCAACACTGTCAATGAAGCGTCCCGAATGGAAACTACAGGTGCCATGGACAAGATTCAAGTCACCAAGTACACTAAGCAGGTTAGCTATTTGTCTGTATTGTATTTCTCATCTTCTTTTGTTTTGAATCGAGCTTATTCGAATTGCCTATAGTGGAGTCATTTTAATAGATAACATTTGACGTCTGTCAGTTCATAAGAAAGCAATTTGTAAAATTACTCGTATCGGTTATTATTACAATAAATATGTAATCGTAATTGAAAAAAGTTGCAGCAAAACGAAAAAATATATTATATTATGCCCGTCGTCGTTACAAGGTTACGTTGTTGAATTTTGATGAATTGTCAAATGTTACCTATTAAAATGACTCCACTTTAGTGATAGTTATTTGGTAAGCCAGTCAGTAGATTGGCAGCGTGGCTTTAATAGTGCCCATGGTGCTTCGCACCGGTTACTAAGGTACAAAACTACAACTAACATAATTCTGCTTCATTCACTAACCGATAAATTATTTCATCGCCACTGCTCTCAAAACGGTGAAGGAAAACATCGTGAGGAAACCGGCATGTCTTAGAACCAAACATTTGAAGACATGTGACATCTACCAACCCGAACTGGGCCCGCGTGGTGGATTATGGCCCACTGCCTCTCACTGAGAGGAGGCCTGTGTCCCAGTAGTGGGAACATTATAGGCTGATGATGATGAACCGATAAAGGTGTAATAGTAATTGCAAATCGTACCATTCAGCTATTAGAACTCCGCGGCTACGCGCTGGACCGTCGTGGCAACGTGGAAGTAAAAGGCAAGGGTCGCATGGAGACGTGGTGGGTGATCCGCGCGCGCGGGGCCGCCCCCCCGGCGCCCGCGCGGCCCTCCGTGCCCGCCCCGCCGCGCTCGCTGGCCGCTCTCGTCTACACCATGCTACAAGCTCGCAAGCGCATCTACACACATCCACTCGATACTGCGGCTGTGCGTAAGTACAGAAACGGATTTATTTTAAGTTTTGCGTGTCACTCGATAGACCAAAATGTTCACTTTCTGGTCCTTCGTGTTAATAGGATGTTTCAGATACACAATGGTTAGAAATCTACCATCAACTAAACTACATTGCTCATACTATGTTGTTATATTTTAGCTAAACGGGGCGGTAGTGTGCGTACGAGTCGAGCTGAGACTGCACCGAGTGGCTCACAACGACGGTCTGAGTTGCGCCGTGCGCGGACACGGCATGTGAGGACGTAAGTAACGATGTCAAAAAACTATTCCTTAAAAAAAAACTTGAGAGGTGTCAAATCAAATCAAATCAAATCAATTTATTTGCGATAAGTGTTGGTACAATTTCGGTCTTAACATAAATAATTATACAGATCCAAAACACTTAGTCATAATAATGTGACATGCAAACATTTGGGTTTATACAAAGTCATAGTAAATTATATTCATGGTCAAAATTCAATTAAAATCACACTATTATTATACTTATTAAACACATTAAAAGGAAAAAAAAAATGTCAGAGAAATGTCAAATATTGTGATTATTATTCATTTTCAATCTCTTATTAAATAAATCGCTTACTGAATAGAAATTATTTTCCCTTAACCATACTTTAAGACACCTTGTAAATTTATTAACTGGTAATATTTTAATGCTGTCAGGTATATGCGACCACACATTGCATAGCTATTCTTGCTATACAATGCTGTCCTCGGAATGAGCAGAACTATTCTATTTCTGTGTCTAGTACTTTTCGCGAATACTTCATGAGCTTTTTTAAATAGCTCAGGGTGCATTTTAACAAATTTAGCGCATTCAAAGATATATAGACTTGGAAACGTTAGTATCTTGAACTTTTTGAAGAATGGTTTGCAAGATTCCCATGGGCGTATTCCCGCTATGGCGCGGATGCATTTTTTCTGTGCGATGAACACTCGCTGACTGTCCGTTGAGTTACCCCAAGTAATAAGACCATATCTCAATACAGAATCAACATACCCATAGTATGCAGATAACACGGTTTTTAACTCTGAAGTTTTTGAAAGTTCGTATAGAACGAACACAAATTTATTTATTTTACTGCATACCTACTTTGTTTACATGTGCCTTCCAGTTGCAGTGTTTATCAATCATGATACCAAGAAATGTCGTTTCGAATACTTCTTTCAACTTAATGCCTCTATAATTGATGTCCAAAGCTTTGCTTTCGCGTCCATAGGGATCATCGTCTAGGGACACCCGGATGAAACGAAGTTCCTTTCGATTAATTGCATTTATTATTGTCTGTATAAAATCTCTACTTTCCTAACTCCATCAGCAATATCCGGAACTTGTGCAGAAACACTGTCAGGATTAATTTTGTTATTATTTTTTATTATTTATTATGTAAACCGCAAAAAAATGTCTAGGCATTTTTAGGCAACTTTATTAACTTTCTTACCAGACAAATACCTGACTTTCATCTTCCACACAGAACTACGGGCAACGAGCTAGAACTGGGCGCGATCCGGCCGCACTCCAGCAGCCTGGTGGTGCGGCGCGCGGACATCACGTCGGCGCCGCCCGCCTCGCTGTCGGCGCCGCACACGCCCACGGGCGGCGCGCACCCCTACCTCGCGCCGCACGACGCTCCGCTGCCTAAGGATAAGCAGCCCAAACTAGGGCTAGGTACGTGATCATAACAAAAAGTCAACATATAAGCGCTACGACACTAGAAACGACAACGTTGAGCGAATGCACAGAGCA
Organism: Aporophyla lueneburgensis; assembly: GCA_932294355.1. NCBI lineage: Eukaryota > Metazoa > Arthropoda > Insecta > Lepidoptera > Noctuidae > Aporophyla > Aporophyla lueneburgensis. The sequence goes on along the minus strand of OW028737.1, from coordinate 28,195,024 downwards.
ACTGCCGAACTGCTCGCTCGCTGGTGACATCGTTTTTGTATGAATGAGCGAGCAATCGTTCGCTGAGTGATTTATTAGAAGAAACGATAACTCTCTTGAAACTGTTCGGTGGCCCTAGAGTCGAGTTTCTTTTAACCATCTAAGCATCAACCCCGTTTGGCGCTCCATTGACTAATCGAAGGCCAATCGGAGCCATTCGGTGCGCACGCTATGGCTACTGAACGTTAAGTGGTAATAGGTTCCGGTTAAAAAAATATATCACAGTTTGGCAGCAAAAACCGTGATAGCATGCGTGACTCAGGGCTATCACTGAGGCCACACTCGCCCCTCTGGTTGGTATTCCAGAACTTGTCACAAATAACACCATAAGCAAAAGGTTTATTAACCTACTATTAAATCGCCGTCCACATTATCCCTACATTTATTTAAGTGCAGCTACACACATTTGTACCTAAATTCTTGAGAACCTCACAACACCCAAATTTAATTACAGGAGCGCGCCTAAAAGCAGCGAGTTTCTCATCAAGAACACGACCTAGGGACCGGTCGCCGAACATCCGGCACCAGCAACACGAAGGCTCCGGCAACTCCATAGGCAACGGCACACCTGGCTCCTTCCGCATCCGGTCCATAACCAACGCTTCCATATTCAAAAGCAGGAATAAAGAAAAACGCAACAAAGAACAGTTGGACGGAGAGAGCAAAGAGAATGGAGATGCAGTCTCGACTAGGATGTGAACTGAAATGTGATGGTCCTTTTATTAGGAAAGTTGCTGTAATTTTTACTTACCGGAAAAGGTAACTGAGAGAGGTGTACCAGACTTGCCCAAAAGTAAGACAGTAAACTTAGGTTAGAAATAAAAGTAAGCCTGTCCTTTTGATGTTGCTACAGTTAGACCATATAATGTTGCCATAACTACTTTACTATCACCTTGATTAAGGTAGAATTTTCCCGTAGTTCCTTAAAGGTCGTGTCGGGTTGTCTTCCCGTGCTATATTATGCGAACTTGTTATGTAAAATATAAGTAATTTAATTTGCACCTTTACATGACTGTGATGTGCAGCTAATTAAGTTAATAATTGTTTTTTTAAAGCTACATAGAGGCTGTCACATTATGCCCAAATTGTGTAAAAATCTTGTGAATTTTAGAGGAGTTGCATCTATTTCTGTTATATTAAAATAACGAAATTGACTTAATGAATGTATATTGTATTTAAAGAATCTTTTAGAAATTATTTATTTTTCTAAACATAACTGTGACATTATTTATTTTAGTCTATGACATTTTAAACTTTGTACACCGATAAAATTAGAAAATGATTTTATTTATTGCGGAAGCACAAAATGTACCGTTTACCTATTTTATTATGGAATTTTATTTATTTAAGAGCGCTAAGCGTTTGAAAATGTAAATATTGTTAGGATATTTTTGTATAATCCGTTAAAACTTTTGGACTCAGGGTGTGGGACCAAAAAGAGACTCAAGCGTTGTACAGTCATGGAGTTAAAGTAAAGGGAGCAGACACCTTACAGACGAATCAGGGTCAATTCAGACAGAATCAAAGCTTGCACGAGCACTTTATTAGCTCCATTAAAAATTAGACCGTAATACCATAGCCTTAAGTAGAAAATTGTATGGATATTGACACAGCCACGAATACCTAGCCATTCGGTTGCTCTCGGTTTAAATTGTGGGTTGCGCGAGGAATTTTCCGATCTATCTCAAATGACTCTCACGAACATGAGGTGTAATTTCGACCAAGTTACACCTTTGTTGTTGTAATTGTTCAGTTGGTTTTAAAAGCTGTTTTTGTTGCATTATCGTAGAATGTATGGAACTAGAGGAGGCATATGTGGTGTTATAAGCTTTATCAAAGGCTCATAGGTTTTATAAACAATGATTCTCTGTAAGGCGCTAAAGTCCATCAGTTCTGACCGATTGCTATATTTTAGTTATAAAAGTAGTCGTTAGTAATCACACAGCATTTTAATTTAATTCGAATAACGGTAGGGAGTTGAATGTGCCACCTTTACAGTAGAACAGACAATGCCAAAGATTCTGTATGATCTCAAAAAGCATTTTTAGTATCACATATACTAAGTAGACATTTATATTATGTATTTAATGTTTAAGATCTGACATTCTACATATTTTTATCAGTAGATTATTTTACTGTCTAGAAACTTCGGTGTTGCCAAAGCCAAATTAAATCTAAGTAATTTCGAACAAATATTGTAAAAATGGAATCTATGAAATAAAACGTCGAATGAACTTGAATGTTTTATTATTTCAAATATATTTTCGAATAGATGTTTCATATTTTACATAAATTGTGATTTAACAAACATTAAAAACGAATACAATAAAATATTTTGATATTTTTTCGAACATGATTTCTTGTTGTATTACTAAAACGTGAATTAAATTATTAAATATTCCTCCATTCTTAAATTAAACTCATAAAATGTTGCTTAATAAATAAATCTATAAATAAAAGCTTTGGGAATATCCACACACGATAGCACTCGAAATATGAATTCATTAAATTTAACATCATGCATATTATTTTAATATACAGTAAAACTTTTGGCATTCCAAAATACGTTATAACAAAAATATATTTTGAAATGAAAATGGGAAAATGAAAACCTTGAGATTTCAATACAGATTTGTATCATCCGCGCTTCACTCATTATTTTAGTCTAAATTGTTCACTCGAATTTCATTCGTTCAGTCGTACAGTTCATTCATTTATATTGTATCGTTTGTACCATGTTTGTCGCTTTTTATTTACTTTATAAAGTTCTTTTTTTGTGTGTGTGATGCTTTATTGCTTACAGTCAACCACTGACCGTATGAGTGTGAATTAGTTAATAGCTTAATAAACATACATACACACATACACACACATACTTACATTTTAGAAATGAATATTTTGTTTACCTTAGTCGCAACTTAATAATTTAGTGAACTAAATCCAATATTTTGGACCAACTACTATCCCTTACAAAATTCAACAGCTGACCACAACCAATTACTTTTACAACTAAATAAATGAAATGCCTGTGTTCAGCAATGGACGTCTTTCGGCTGAAATGATGATGATGAAATGGAATAATGAATAGGCCGTTCGGTAGCTCAATATTTTCTTACTTATTATGGCCGGGTCACACCGGAATGACAGCGGCCGGCAGCGACGCGGCGAGCACTTTCAGTGTGAAATAATTTTAAACTTTAACTACATACTTAAAAGACCAGTTTCGCTTGAAAAACTTGAAAAGGTCGCGCGGCCGCCCGCGGTGCCGCGAGCGGCCTCGCGTCGCCGCTGGCAGCCGCGGGCGGAAACACCTGTCGGTTTTTCAAGCGATACTGGTATTTTAAGTATGTAGTTAAAGTTTAAAATTATTTCACACTGAAAGTGCTCGCCGCGTCGCTGCCGGCCGCTGTCATTTCGGTGTGACCCGGCCACTGACCTCTATAAAATACGCTGGACTGGCTATCCCATACAAAATGACAACTATTTGCTGTGCCGATTCAAAGCGCCCCCAGTGAGAGTTCTAATAACTAATAAGATTGCAAATGGCCGTTGTTTGTTGTATTTGAGCTAAGCGTCTCTGCGAAATAAAAAGTTTTCTAAAGTATTTACTGTGATTGTGATTTAGATTAAAGTGTTATAATAATGACAGTGATTATAACATAGCTTGTATTGTTCGTCCAACATGAAATCGTGCGTATATTGTAAAACACGATACGAAAAAGGCAGTGGTGTCACTTTTCACAAGTAAGTGTATCTAAATCATAAATACTTATTAGAAAACCGCTTAAAGCAGTGTATTTTTACAATAATAAACGTAAACTGTTCGAGTTTACGGGATTTTACGAACATTTTTACTTAACCAATAACTTTTGTTAGGGATGTCAAAATTCATATCGATACTTTCGTAATATTATATTAAGATGTAAAAAAAAAACATGCTTAACAATAATGTTTATCATCTTTGTTAAAATAATAATACGCACAGAGTCAATAACAAATAATTTAACACCTATGATTCATAATTCTCATTAAGTGTTCTATATAATTATAGATATACTATATTATTTTAATTTTTTACCCATACCTACTATAATGTTTCTTTTAATTACAGGTTCCCCTCCGATTACACTCTCAAACTTTGGTTAAAAAATATGAAGGTTGTCAATTGGACTCCAACCATGTATCATTATCTCTGTTCTAAACACTTCACGGATGGATGTTTCATAAAACATCAGTCACGGACTACATTGAAAAAATGCAGTATCCCCACAATATTTCTTGGTGAGTGTACATTCATAGTACCTAAGTAAATACTTTGTCGGTATCCAAGAAATATTATTGATTATCTTAATAAAATAAAACTTATGTTTTTCTCAGAAACTAATTTGTCCTTGGTACAAAATGAGATGCTTAAAGACGCTGACCAACCAACGAGATACCAATGCCGGAGTGATATTGAAATGAACTTGGATAAATTTAATTTACCCTTAGTACCTGTGCAAGTCGGGTTAACAAATTATGATTGCAAATATATTGAAGTTAATCCAAAAGAAATATTGCCATGTGAAGCCCATGCAGGTAGTTATGTAAAAAAAAAATATCTAAAATACTGAACATGGTTTACTGATGTACTAAGTTGGCGACTAACAGTGGTTAAATACAAATACTAAACAATGTTTAATTTTGTGCCCTTGTGTAATTTCTTTTTTAAATATACGCGTTCATATCGCATGTTCTTTGCGTATCGGAAAACGTAAAGGTGGACCGATGACCTGATGAGAGTCACTAGAATCCGATGTGGCGACGCTTGGGGGAGGCCCATGTCAAACAGTGGACGTCTTTCGGCTGAAATGATGATGATGACATACCTTTCCAAATTATTTTCAATGATATTTTCACTATCTAATCATCCTTCTTTGAATAATATAAGTAATGAAATATAATTTCTTGTTACAGTTCCAAGCACAAGTTACAACACAAGCAACTGTAGTACACCAAAGATATCTAGAACTTTAGCGGAAATCTGTTCTAGTGTAAAATTAGATCACCGCTACGAGAACACCCCAAAATCTTCCAAAATTAAATTGGAAAGGGTCAAAAGAGCCTTGAAAATGTCACAAGCCCGAATTAAAGTATTGTCTCAAAATGTGAAACGTATGAAAATTACCGTGTCTACTTTAAGATCTGTAATTGCTGATTTAAAAAAAAGAAAACTGGTATGTGATGATTGTTTATATATGTTAAATCAGTACGACAATTTTAAACCACAACTTTTTAAAAGAATGACCAAATATTTAAAACATGCTAAGTATGCTCCAGAATTAAGATCATTTGCCATTACTCTACATTTTTACTCGCCAAAGGCATATGCGTAGTAAATTTAATTTGGCCTTGCCGCATCCTCGTGTTATACGCTCATGGTATAGTTCAATTGATGCCAATCCAGGTTTCTCTGTTGAAAGTTTCAATGCTTTGCGACTTAAAAGTGAACTAGCAAAACAAAAAGGGGAAAAACTTATATGTGCATTAATAATTGACGAAATGAGCTTAAAAAAAAGTTGCACTCGCAGTCGTGATGGAGTGACTCGTGGCCAAATCGATTTGGGTATAGATTCTGAGAGTAACGATTTACCTGAATGTAAAGATGCGTTGGTATTTATGGTCGTGCCTTTAAATAGTTATTGGAAATTGCCCATAGCCTATTTTTTTATTAATAGTTTGACTTCAGAAACCAAAAGTGCTCTAATTAAACAGGCTTTAATTCGGTTGCATGACGTATCTGTGGAGATATGCTCCTTAACTTTAGATGGACCACCCGAACATTTTTCTGCAGTAGCTAAATTAGGGGCAGAGCTTCAAATAGGAACAGCAGCAAAACCATATTTCTGTCATCCCATAGATAAAGAACACAAAGTGCATGTTATTTTTGACCCCTGTCATATGTTAAAAAATATAAGAAATTGTTTGGGTGATCTAAAAGTTTTAAAAGATGACAGAGGTGATTTAATTAAATGGGTATATGTCGAGAATTTGGCAAAATTGCAAGAAACTGAAGGCCTAAGATTAGGAAACAAATTGAAAAACTTGCATATAAATTATAAAAAAATGATTATGAAAGTTTACCTTGCGGCTCAAACTCTCAGTAGCAGTGTAGCAGACGCGATTGAGTTTTGTGATAAAATTTTAAATCTCCCTGAGTTTAGTGGTTCCGCAGCTACGGTAAGGTTCATAAGAGCTGTGGATAGAATCTTTGATTTTCTAAATGTACGGAATCCTTGGGGTCGAGGATTTAAAAGTCCTTTACGAGTAAATAATGAAAACAGGTGGAGGACAAAAGTTCTTGACGAAATTAGGTATCTGAGTCAAATCAAACTGATGGATAATACTTTGGCAGTAAAATCACGCCGTAAGGCGGGTTTTATAGGATTCTACAACGCAGTAATTTCTGTTATGAATATATTTGATATTTATGTGAAGTCAGACAGACCTGAATTAAAGTATCTTCTGACATATAAGATGAGCCAGGATCATCTAGAATTGTTTTTTTGTGCCATTCGTAGCCGTGGGGGTTGGTGCCCAAACCCAACAGCTGCACAATTTGTCAATGCATATAAACAGTTATTAATCCATCACGAAATAAAAACTTCTACCGGCAACGTTCAGGACAATAATGTATCCATATTAACTAATTCTAGTGCAAAGCGTGCTAAAATAAATAAATTTAATGTTGATGATTTTACGAATGCTGAAAATATGCGTACTACGAAGAAATACCGCCTTGACGACGATGATCCATCCTCGTTACAAACCGAGTTAGGTGAATTTTTACATATATTTTGGGCAATACCCGACTCTAATATTAATGAGACTTCCAAACAATGCATTGGCTATATTGCAGGTTTTGTAATTCGATCGATTCGAAAAAAAATTAAATGTGATGAATGTTTAATGGCCTGTGAAGCTGTACCACTAGATGCAGTGTCAAATAGGAGAAATGGGGTAGCACTTATTATCCAAAAGCAGAGAGGTGGTTTAACTGTGCCCTCTGTGAGTGTAGTCAATATTTGTTTTATGGTGGAATCATTATTCCGACAAGCATGTAAATATAATAAAAATAAACCACCTATAGAGTTGAATTTTCCTGCAGTACTCACTGCAAAGGTAATAAGGAACCTCTTAACAAAAACAAATGAACTGTTTCCTGAGCTAGAAGATCATTTTAGAGATAGTTATGTCTCAGACAATTTTCACAGTCATTTAAATATTCTTTTAAAAGAAATAATAACTAAATATGTAAACATCCGTTTGTTCGCAGAAACAAAAAAATATTCTTTATTAATAACTGGAGAGAAGGTTAGACATTTTTTGACTCGGCAAATAATATGGGCTCGACAGTAAGTTTTAATTTAATAAAATATGTGATTTCAGAATGCTTTTTTATTTCCCTGTCTCCCTCCCCTGCGGTAATTAAGTTGTTACAAGTTAATTACCGTAATTACAGACCTAATAAAAATTTATTGTGTCTCGTACCACATGGCGACATACGGTATCTGACTAGTAAAAGATAATCCCTTCCTATAAAGAGTGCACGATAAGACAATTAGAGGTACTTAATTTACTATTTTACAGAATTTTATTATTTATTGATCCGATAGTTAACTTTTATCCGTTAAAGGGCGAATTTCACCAAACTTTTATACCTAGAATAAGTCATATCCAGAGAATACATTTTGAATTTTTGACAGTTCATTCGTACTGAAACTGTCAAACGTCGATTTAATTCCCAGGATAAAAGATATCTGACGTTGCTAAAATCTGCCCTAAGGAGAACAAGGAAGGGGTCAACTTATTATGAATTACAGTCCATAAACAGTACTATATACTGCTATTTCAAGTTATGTTTTATATGTAAAATATCTGTTTATTACGACTATCTATAGTTCATTGGTTTAGTTAGGTACTCAACTAGTGCAGACATGTCTTTTTATTTGTGTTTTAGTAACAAAATATATGCCTATATTACTTGTTTTAAATTAATTATCTATGATTTTAGTAAATCCTAACGTATTTTATGTTATAAAACGTATTCCACGTTTTAAAAACATTACGTTTAGAAGACAACACGAATGTTACATGTTAATAATTATCTAAACCAATTTAATTTATAGAAAATAGTAACAAAAATAGCGTTGGTAATATTTCTATCATTGTAGTCGATATCAGAGAAGTTTTTATCGATAACAAACCATTTGTTGTACATCACTAGTATTAGTTCCATTCCCCCTCACTGCTGCCGTCAGCGCCAAAATGGCGATTTTCAAATAGGCACAATAAATTGATAGCGGTAGCCAGTCCAGCGTATTAGATAGAGGTCAGTGGACCCGGCCCTTAATACACTGTACTCTTATTATTCTTTACTACACCGCAATCTCGAGTTTACCGACTAAAAGACCAATATCAAGGGGAAATCGAGTCCCTGAAAACCAATATCAAGTGGAAGTTGAGTCTCTTTAAGGACACAACCAATATCTCAATTTGGCGAGGTTTTCGTTCCAAAAATGAAGGTTAAATCCATTCATTCATCGTGACCTATGTACAAACAAATGTTGCTTACCATTCATCCAATAATCTAATATCGTTCAAAAACATATAAGTAGACTTATTTTAGCGTTTTCTCCAAAAGAAGGCTACTATAGCGTTAATATCTATAAATATCAAGGAGATAGTTTCCTTTCATAAAGTGAAACTATCCCCAGTAGAGTACCCGGACGTATAGGCCGATGCAAACGTTATGGCAATTCTGAACGCGACGCGAGTAGCTGCGCAGTAACAAATATTTGTTTACATGTTAGGAAACGAATGGCAAACACAGCATAAAAGCAATTTGTGTGTACGCGGGCGTAAATTCTTAGTTCACCTGAGGCAAATAGTTTTAATTTTTCTTTTTAATTTCACTGTCATCTATTTTCGGATTTTAGTAGATTAGCTTTGTCGGTGATTCTGGCTACAATATTTTTTCTACGTTGAAATGTGGGTACCTATCTACTCTATATCTTTTTCTACCAAGCTACCGGTCTCCACTTTTTAGTTTGGTGGTTTGTAACGCCAAGTGAACCAAGGTAACCGACAAAGCCAGAAGAATTGCCAAAATTAAGAGACTCCGAGGGAGTGAGGGGTGAGGTACTACGCAACAAGTAACGATCTTCAGAACTGCCTTAACGTTTGAAAAACAACGTAGATATGACCCATCGAGCAATATTCAAGGCCACTACTTAAGAACTAATGTGTGACGTCCATATTTAAACCAATGTATACTTATCACAAATTTTAAATAAATATATTATAGGTACCAAGATTTCCAGGGAACCATATTTGCAGGCGTAGCATGACCAATAAATTTTATCTCTATTCTACCAAGAACAGACAGAGTTCTTTCTATAATCTTGACATCTCTTTTGTCCAAACACGAGGCGACCGGCAAGGTCGCGTTTCTATGAAGGCAAAGGCGGTTTTTCCTCCCATAGCAACAGCAGGTAGTGATGTAGTTAAGGCGGATGCGCTCAGATGTGAATCTAATACCTTATATTCGATTTCTTCATTAGATAGTCATGCGATAGGATTATATGAACTTAGAGGGTCGTATTGATGATTTTAATGATTAGGTATAATTCTGTAAAAATGTGTCTACCCCCAAGTGACAAAAGTAGAGAAAAGTGGCAGACGGGTGACGCTTGACATCGTAGACCATTGTCGACTGAAGAATAGAAACATTTCTTCTCTTCAGATTTAACATGGCCGTGCTTAAGGCGGTAGAAATGTTTCTACAATCTGACATGTTGTCTATTCTTCCGCCGAAAAAATCCGTTTCTATGGTGGTCGCTACGCCTGCAGAAACGGAACTCTCTAGGCAAAAATAATGCATTTTTTTATCCCCCTTGTATGAGACATGTATGGGTGACCTTTGATTAACCTTGACCGTAAATGTGACTAAATTATTGCCTTTCAATTGCTTGAGACTGTTAAACGCTCTTTCATTTTCAGACGTCGACTGTATATTGCAAAACGATATCTTTCTGTGATATACGACGGACAAGTTGGAAAGTTCCAGCAGGCCTTGGAGAGCAAGACGATATTGATACCACCAGTTTATGTCCAAATGTAATGTCAAATTTCGTCGAATGTGATAAAATCTTCATTCAAACATTTTTGAACTTTTGAGTCAGGAATCGTGAGTTCGATTCCTGGCTCAAAAGTTCAAAAGTGCGAAAAAATAAAACAGGTATTTTCATGGCGTCTGTCATAAGGATAAAAATTAAGGCTTTAGGTCTCAGTAAAAACCTACATTATTTTGTGATAAAATTAACTGTTGTTGACATAGTATTGCAAACATTTTTAGCTAACGCAAGAAGCGACAGTATTTTTTAAACATTTTATTAGCGTTATGACGGCGGTATTTGTTGTTTCCGTTTAAATATTTAACGTGGACACGCTCTTACTGGCGAGATGGCAAATACGCCTACCAAAGTTACAGTTAAATTTGGAAATAAAAGAAATGGCACAAACTGATGCAGTTAATATATCATTAGGTACTCACCAATACGGCCAAAAGTAGTAAAAATTGGTCGGTAAAAATAGCTGCTGAGTGACCCTAGGATATGTGCAATTCCCGCACCCAAATTAAATCCGTTATAACTTCTGTTTAAGAAGATTTTCTTTTTAGGGTTTATTTTTCCAAAACCAAGGGAATACCGACCGAATAACAAGGCGTGTCCACATTAAAATCTTTAAACATGGAAATCTGTATGTTTCAATAAACATCACATATTTATTCCCGCATTAGATATAAAGATTGTATTATATTTTACATTAGCCAGACTACAGTGCATCAACGTCTTTGACATCCGTCAGTCTTGATCTAATACTAAAGCGATCTATTCACACAATAAATACAGGCAAGATTCACTTCGTAAAGTTCGTACAAAAATATATCTGGCCATGATTCTATGGCACCAATGTTGTATCGTTTCGTGTTGTATACTTTAGTATTTAATTTTCTAATTATCTAGTTAGATTTCTGTACGTTCAATCGTGTTCAGGCCGCATTGTCGCTGTCTGTAGTACTTCCGTCCATCTGTAAACAAATACCATGAATTAAGTGTATGTAGAGATACTACAGGTAAACGGTTTGGTAATTTTTGTGTTTACGAGTTGACACGAGCGTCACGCCACATAGTAAGCCTCAGAGGCAAATGCTTCTAGGTTTTGTATTGCCGCGATTTCTAGTAGTACCACCTATCCTTGCGAGTTTGGATATGGTTTTATTTCCGTCGGGTTACTTACTCCAGTAACAAATCCTGATTGGTCACAATTTCTTATTCGTATTTCCGAAGATAGACGATAATTTCCGAAGCGCATACTTTGAAAAGCTGTAGTTCACATGGATATAATTTGAATGCAGACAAAACTTCGCCAATGGTCTGTATTGGCGAAGTTTTGTCTGCATTCAAATTATATCATATCAGCAGAATGACTGTCCTATCATCCTTTTTAAGTGAAACAAAACATCTTAACATCATATTCAAGGGGTTTAAATAGATAGATGTACAAATAAAACATACCTATTGAAGGTGTACTGGCTGTCTGCTCTGAAGAAGTACACATGGTTCTTGAACTGGAGTTTAAATACGAAGTCTTTGTCGATGTTGTCATCCGACGTGGGTGCACCCACGCTGTAACTGTTAATAAAGAAACACATTTAGAAATACTGCCAAAGTAAAAAAAAAAAAAAAATTAAACAACAAAATCTAATAACTAGAGATCGGATATTCAGATGCATATTCACTTCACCTAAAGTTGAAATGTTGGCTAATATGGAATGCGCGTTTTTACCGTGTTTTGTGTGTTGTTTTAACTAACACATACCACCCTACACACATATGTATTTGCATCTAGGGTTAAACATTAATTTTAAATAAATATGATCCAAGAAACCCGGCTATAATAAAAAAATACGAAGCCGCTTCCGTGCTTTCACAGCTAAATGTTACTAACATTAGGTAAATATGCATCCAAATATCCGATCACTGTTAATAACACACTGGCACAAATTACAATAGAAACGATGATAGCTAAAAAAGTTAAAAACTGTGTCGTATTAAACAAAGTCGCTTTTCTTTCTTCTATGTTCTAAACTATCTGGATTTTGATATAGTTTTCACTATCATTTAGATAATTTATTCTGAAAGATATTAGATGAACACAGAAATTTCGATATTCTAAAATGTCGCCATTATACCCAGCGAAGCATTAGCGTCGCTGGTTATATGACAATTCAGCTTACCCTAATAAGGGAAGAGATGCCAGAGGCGTTTCGTCCTGCCAGCTCTTATAGAAAAACAACGTTGATACCGCAAACACGACCCACAGCTTCTGCCAGCCCGGGGACTTCTTGAACTTGCGCAGTAAGTAGCCGGATAACTGTGTCTGGAAATAAATAGACTGAAATTATAAAACGTCACGGAGGTATACCCGAAGGGTACGACAGAGGTATCTATAGTACAAACACGTTTGTCAAGTTTGCTTGGAGTTTCCTTGGGTGATCGAATCAGGAAACAAACAGGCAGGGCGGGGCGGGGTCTACAGGAGAACCAAGGCAATCGACACAGGCCGAAGAACAAAGGGCCAATGGGGCCAAAAGGTTCTGGAGTGGCGATCACGTACCGAAAGACGTAGAGTTGAGCTCAGCGCTAAGCAGTGCGTTGAAGATTCAGTACGCTGCAAAATCCCGCCGCGATTGATTAGGTCTGCGTGGACGTCGACTAAGGTTACAAAGTAAAAATATTAAAATTTTCTGACCACCAGATAATCAACCCAGGTGACCAGTGTTCAGTTTTTCTCGGCAAAGAAACGGTCACCCACTCGTGGACTATAGAATTCGACGAGAATAGAACGGGGCCTGGTGTGTTGTGGGTCTTTCTTAGGTATTCTTGTGCAGTATGACTATATTGCACCAGAATAGCTCTCTCTAAGCTCTCGTCTACTATCGGGGTCTTTAGTATCATAATTAATCACCTTATCCGGTTTCAGCACTGGTGTAACCTGACTTTCTGCTTCGTTTTCTGGTACGCGAAGCTCAACAACAGCGGAACTGCAATGTTTTTCTACCAAATTCAGACGCTGACTAAGTTGTCCAATTGCATCCAGTAACTCACAATTGTCCTTTTCAAGTTTCTGTATCCTATCAGATTTGTCTTCCAGCATAGCCTTCAAGTCTTCGCACTTTTTGTTGTAGAACGAAAGTGACTCATTGAAACCTGCGACCAATTCGTATTGATTGATTTCCAAGACTTTAAGCTCACTCTGTAATTCTTGCTTAATTATTTCCCGTAACGTGCTTCTCGATAACTGAATAGTATCATTTACTTGAACTGGTGTGTGGCTTTGTACTTTAGCGCGAACAGTGACATTTGTACTCGCAGCTGGTAGCGCTTGAGAGGATCCTCCCGAGTTGGCACACACAAGTCTCTTCAAACAAGTAGGTCTCCTTGTACTATCGCCTTCAGGTTGTTTACTAATGCATCTAGGGCAGTTCCAGGTTGATTTTTGTTTGGCACTCATTCTTTGAAACACTGTTTCGCTAATATCAGCGCACAAATATTCAGTCCATTGGTTGCAAATACAGCATTGCAAGCAGTCTTTGCTGTGAACACCATCATAACAAACAGAGCAGCTTTTAATGGACATTATTGTCTGTAGAATTAAAAATGTCTGTTTTGATAATAAATCGCTTTCAGCGATTGATAGAACATGCGGCCACTAGAGGTGCCAAATAGACTAAAGCGATGGTATGCTTAAAGCGGTGAGTAGCGTCGGGGTGTGGCTCGTTTGAGAAGTCGCGACCGAATCGAAAGGTCCTAAGCGCCGTAGAAGAGGTGTCACTTACGCGTTTTAGTCAACACTGGTTTTTAAATCTAAACGGCGTTGTTATTTATCTCAGTATAAGACAAAATCACTGCACTTATTGAGTATTTATTTACGTATAACACTAAAATAAAGTTATTAATTACACTTTAAATTAAAAAAAAGAAACAAATTTAAAGCGTATGATTACACTTGTTAGTTAGTTAGTTGAATTCGTATTCGTAATCATGATAATTAACAGATAAATATAGGATTGATAAAATGTACATTCTGTCATTGATAAAATGGTAAGATAGCACTTACGCTGCTTAAGACTTGGCGTATTTGTGCAAAATATTCGCGTTCGCGTTTCGCGTTAGTACAAAATGCACTTTATTTCAACTGTCGTAAGGTGCGACTACGGACACATACGCCAAGTGCATCAGGTTGGCTAATATAGTGTGACCTTTTAGAAAAGTCATGTACAGTCATTTATTTTATATGATCGTGTGGTGATATGATTGCGTTCCGTGTAGTACGGGGAGTAAAGAATATTATACCATCCCATTTCTTCCCGTGGGTGTCGTATGAGGCGACTAAGGGACTTATTAGAGAATGGGCAGCAGCGTTCTTTATGCGCCTGCCTCTTCTAGGGGGTTGGTTATAATACACCACGCGAGTCCAGAGCAGATTGGTAAATATCACATGTCTTAGAGCTTTCGGTTCGAAAATATGCCAGTTTCCTCAAGATGTTTTCCTTCACCGATGCTTTCGTGTATTGAGCAGATAAAATTAGCCCATAAGGTGATGAACATATTTTGTCTGTTATCTTCATTGGAAGCTTTTTAGTACTGCCAGGGTCGCGAGATTGTTCGAAAGACACACCGTGACCCTGGCACATGGGCAACTGAAGGAACACGGGTGGGTTTTAGTCAGTAAAAGACTGACACGCCCTCCCGCTCCGCCCAAGAGCGGGAGACGTCATTTGATGATCTCCCATACAGTAAAAAAAAGTAAGTAGCCGTCTGTGGAAGTAATGTTGTGTGCTACATACCCTCGTACCGTGTGGTGCCGGACGTAAAGAATAACACCACCCCATTTCTTCCCGTGGGTGTCGTAAGAGGCGACTAAGGGACTTACTAGAGAATGGGCAGCAGCGTTCTCTATGCATTTCACCACCATACTGCGACCGCCAACCCGCCTGCCAAGCGTGGCGATTATGGCAAAGCCCCCCAAATTGGGGGAGGCTTAAGTCTAGCAGTGAACGTCTTACGGCTGATATGGTGATGATGATGACATACCCTCATGGCGAGATGCAGATGCTGCGTGTCGAGCGACGTGAAGCGGTGCCAGCACACGTGCGCCAGCCCGCCGCCCGACCCGCCCGACCCGCCCGACCCGCACGCCTGACTGTGCGACGGTTCTAAGCACAAACAAATGGCTTTATTACATTATAGATCCTGCGACACTTCATAGCATAGAAGCAATTCTCGTAATCTGTCTCAACCTATCAAATACATAAACAAGTTGCCTATATTTTTGGGTAATTTTTCACATTCGACTGTCACTGAGATCAGAGTAGGAATTCCCGTTTAAGAACGCTCACACTTTGAACTATGTGCATCTGGATTGAGGGCCCATTTTTTGAACACTTGCGTACCGAAATAAGATTTATAGGGAAATTAGTTAAAAATAGTAAAAACTTAAAGCAAAGGGTCATAAATTTCTTAAACGTGAATTAAAACTGTTATGATGAAATAACTTGGGCCCTCAATCCAGACGCGTGCATAAAGTGGCATAGCCTAAATCTCAGTAAGTACTATCTCTGGGTTAATAATTTTTGTTTAAAAATTTAGTTAAGAATTTCTTAAATATTTTAAGAAATTCCCAAATCTGTAAAATATACCATTACCGATTTATGGCGGCATATCTAGGGCCCTCACTTCATTATTGTTTGTACTGAGGAATCTGCATAACATGAATATATCTGAAGAAATACATAAATACGACTTTAACATGTTTTACTTACATACCTATGTGAATTAGTTAAAAAGAAATAAGGACAGAAAACTTAATTGTTAAGAAGTAAATGAAAGTCAAATTTTACTAAAAAAGTATGAACTGAGAGCCCAATATTTTCGGCTTTATTGACTAGGCTCAACCTCATAGATGAACGCAAATTAGAATTAAAGTTTTAACTATTTCTTAATTAAATTGTAACATATCGTTCGTTCTTCTAAATGTCATACTTTAAGAGAAAATTGATTTTCAATTTTTTGTAAGAGAATTATTTGTAGAGTGACCATAATGTTCAAAGTACCTGTACATTTTGTAAAGTGCATTCGGCAAGTCATAATTTGCAGCTAAAAGTACTATATACCTACCTACTAATTACAATTTGGTTTTCCTTATTTTTAATGTAATTTCTATTTATGTCATGTTACTCTTTAAGGTAATACTATGAGCCATGTTGCCTAAAGCAAATAAAAAAATATAGTTAAAAAAAACTAAAAACGAAAATGGAAATTTTTTTTTTTTTTTAAATCAGAGATATAGTTGCTCTCATCACTAAAAACTACTTCACTCTCTCGCAATTTCGTATTTTTAGGATATAAGACTATTTGAAGGTAACATTTATGTGAAGTAAATAGATTTTATAATTATACCGATCGTGTTTTATTTATCACAATGAATTTGTTTGATCTGGTGCTACAGTGATCCATAGATACGATGACTACTTACATGTATAACATACTACTAGTCGGTTAGTTTGCCTTTCATTTTATGCAAACACTGTTGAAGCTAAATAAATGTTCTAGTTTTATTTATTTTTATAGAAATTACATTAAAAATAAGGAAAGCCAAATTGTAATTAGTAGGTACATATATAGTACTTTTAGCTGCAAATATTATGACTTTCCGAATGCACTTTACAAAATGGACAGGTACTTACTTTGAACATTATGGTCACCCTACAAATAATTCTCTTACAAAAAATTGAAAATCAATTTTCTCTTAAAGTATGACATTTAGAAGAATGAACGATATGTTACAATTTAATTAAGAAATAGTTAAAACTTTTATTCTAATTTGCGTTCATCTATGAGGTTGAGCCTAGTCAATAAAGCCGAAAATATTGGGCTCTCAGTTCATACTTTTTAGTAAAATTCGACTTTCATTTACTTCTTAACAATTAAGTTTTCTGTCCTTATTTCTTTTTAACTAATTCACATAGGTATGTAAGTAAAACATGTTAAAGTCGTATTTATGTATTTCTTCAGATATATTCATGTTTTGCAGATTCCTCAGTACAAACAATAATGAAGTGAGGGCCCTAGATATGCCGCCATAAATCGGTAATGGTATATTTTACAGATTTGGAAATTTCTCAAAATAGTTAAGAAATTCTTAACTAAATTCTTAACCTTTTGAGCGCCACGACAAAAAAGCAAAATCGTGCCCTCAGCGCCGAGCTATAAATTTATGCTTTAATACCTACAAAATAGTAGTGAGTTCGAAATTATATCGATAAAGCACTAACCATTTATTTTTTAACATAGAATAATATGTTTTTAATAAAAGGTTACTATACCGGAAATATATAATAAACGAGTTTTATTTCAACCCACTTTGTCTTTTATGACAGAAATGATACGCTATGTGTCACAGTTTCGACGTTAAATCCACAATTCAAAACAACAGTCGATAAAAGTAAGTCAATACCATCACAGCACTATGTTCAGTCACGACGTACTTTCTTGTCATCTCATGATGACACTGGCGTAGCTGGCACGTCTTTTCTTAATTTGCCCGCCTCTGCACTAGAGGTGCGCATCCGATATTTATGAATAATATCGAAATAATAAGAGTTATTTTATTTTAATGGGTTCGCTTTTTATATACAGTAGCATCATTTTTATTTAATACAACTTGCTTCTGCCCGCAACTTCATCCGCGTCATAGTTTACAGTGTATTTTATTGTATCGTGCACTCTTGCACCGTTCAGACGTGCTCGTCAGCAATATTTTATAAATAATTGATTTAATTGTATTAACCTCCTTAGTGCATTACTGTCGTAATGCATGTGTAAAATTTTGCTAAGTGCGTAATTTTGTTAATAATGGACATGAAATAGTGAACTTGTAATAAAAACAATGGATAACAGCCCCTTTAATCCAAGGGGCCCAGTGCAACCCACCGCCTCGCCGTTGAAGACGATGACGCAAAATCCAGCCCTCGAGTCGGTCACCGCTGATATTGTTTCAACACCCGAAATTCAAAAATGGATGTCAACCATCGAACAGCACTTAAATGAAGTCTGCTCCATTGCCACGGAGGGCAAACTCAACTCGGAGCAGAAAATGAAAATTTCTACCATGTGCCGTAAAGTAGTATCTGGAACCTCACAAATGGCAGTCCTATATCAGTCGCTCAAGCAGAAGGCCATTCAAGCATACAACACGATTGATGCCCTTCAAGAAAAGCGGAACCTGACGGAACATATTTCGGAGCTCAAGCAGGCGATCAAGGACTCTGGGTCTGCAAAAAATGCTTCTTTTGCTGACATGGTTAAAAAGGGATCAAATGATTTTGTCCGACCCAATAACCTGAGTTCTGTTGCCATTTATCCCAACGATAAATTTAAATCAAGTGACGAAACAAAAGAACTCGTGCAGAAAATCATACGACCCGAGCAAATGAAGCTGCACGTTCGTGGTGTCCGAAGAACAAAAAATGGAGGAGTAATCCTCAGTACCGAGACGAAATGTGACGCTGATAAACTAAAGCAGGCAGTCCAGCTCTCTACATCTGGACTTACCGCCGACGAACCCAGCAAGCGTAAACCTCGTATCGTGGTTATAGGAGTGCCGACTTCCCTGGCTGAAAATGAGGTGTTCAGGTGCATTTTCGAACAAAACATATCCGACAAATTACCAGCGATGTCCTTGGATTCCTTCATGTCTTTTATAAAATTAAGCCACAAATCAGGGAAGAGAGATGCTGCGACCTGTAACTATGTTGTTGAAGTTTCAGCCGAAATACGTAAAGCCCTTATCCCTCAATCAAGACTTTTTATAAATTGGACGTCCTGTCCTATCAGGGACTTCACATTGGTAACAAGGTGTTACAAATGCCAACAATATGGCCATGCAGCCAAAACATGCCGAGAGATAGTCACCACGTGTGGTCACTGTGGTGACGCTGGTCATTCGATAACCGAATGCGCGAAGAAAGCCGACATCCCGAAATGCGCAACTTGCTCTCGCTTTAAAAAGCCCAGTGATCACAAAACGGGAGACGCTGATTGCCCTGCTAGGAAAATAGCAGAATATAAATATATTAACTCCATAGATTATGAGGGCACCTAGTGCGTCATACTCAAGGCATCACTTCCGTTTAGCTTGTTGCTGAGTCAACGAGATACCTGACCACTGCGCTGTCCTACTTACATCGATTTGCCGCTGTCTAAGCACTATTAGCCGACCGCTTCCGATGATTCCAATGTGGCTATAATGGTGATCTATGCAATTTTGTTTTCAACCCAGTTCATAATACTGCTAATTCCATCATATTCGTGAACTAAGTGCTAAAAACTAAAAAACTATTTTTCGTATCTAAATATTATAGACGTTATCATCAAGTTTAAAACCTTTGTTGTAGTAAATTATAACATAAATAAATTAACTAACTATGTCACTTTTTATAAAACTTAAGTTAAATATTGTTAAGAAATTAGTTGACCTAATATGAATTGTAAGAACTCATGTCGCCTGTGATACAGGTTTATCCTAGTACAGGCATCATACTTTGTATTTCCTATATTATTTCTAAGATTTATACTGTATTTTAGCTATTTTAAGTTTTTGAATAAATATTCTATTCTATTCTATTCTATTTATTGCTCCCCGACCCATCCCGTAACATCGTATGTATATACTTTTTTATGTGAAAAAGAAAAGTAATGTTTTTACTATTGTACACGCATTTTTTTTACCAACATTCATTTTTATTTATGTAGATTTAAGTTTCTCTGAAAAAACAACCAGTAATAATGCCTTAATGTACAGCCACGTAGGTACTGATGATATATCTCAACTGAAATAAATACCATTTACTGTAGATTTTTAATCATCAGAATACGACAAAAATAGGCGAAAGCAAATTTAAACCATCAAATGAACTTGTGTTTTAGTAAACTAAGTTTTTATACTCAAGATTTGTAAGTGCAAATATAATAGTAAATACGAAGAAAGGGACAATATTATCCTTGGAAATGAAACTTAGTTCAAATAAACCTCAGTCGGATCCGTGTTTATTTTATGACACGCCAGCTGAGCTTATGGCTGTTTGAAATGGTTTACATGAATTTTATTCTCTTTTCAATTACAAAATCTGAACTTCACTTTGTAGTTTTATTTGAAACAAATTACTTATAACACAATAGTATCGTTCGACACGCCCTTCCGCTCCACCCAGAGCGTGAGAAGTCATTTGATGATTTCCCACCCACAAAAAAAGTCGTTCAGAATAATAAATTAATTAGAACAAACTACTGATACAAGTTAAGGAACAGCTCTATTTACAAATCGACCACATGTGACGTCATAGGATTGTCACGATTAGATGACTCTGGCGCTCCAGGCACAGACAGTATGACAGCGTGGTGGAGATGTGCATCACACTCATTATGATTTATCGATAATCAACTGACACAGACATTTAATGAGCAGATAGTTCGTTATTTTAATAATATTTAAATAATTTTCATGATTCCTGAATCATTCAACTTCAATATCAAATGTTTTATTTATTTATTGTAGGAAAATTGAAAGAAATGAAATATAACGTAGGTTAACGTCGAAGTCGATATTCTTGTTTTATTGATTGCTAGCTACATCACTACGTGTCACGATATGATGACTGTGGCGCTGAGGGCACTAACTTTTTCGAATTTTATAATTGGTGTTAGTTTTTGCAATCTTATGTTAATATGGATGAAATATAAAGAAAGAAGCTCAGCAAATATAAATTAGGAGTCGAGGAACATAATTAGCAAAGGAAATAAAAAAAACAATGTTGTTTTATGAGTTTTATTTACGTTTAAAAGTCTGTCACGGTATCGTGACCGTGGCGTGCTGGGCACGTTTTGGTTTGTCATCTATACATGACTCTGGCGGTCAAAAGGTTAAACAAAAATTATTAACCCAGAGATAGTACTTACTGAGATTTAGGCTATGCCACTTTATGCACGCGTCTGGATTGAGGGCCCAAGTTATTTCATCATAACAGTTTTAATTCACGTTTAAGAAATTTATGACCCTTTGCTTTAAGTTTTTACTATTTTTAACTAATTTCCCTATAAATCTTATTTCGGTACGCAAGGGTTCAAAAAATGGGCCCTCAATCCAGATGCACATCTTTGAACTCAGTCTCAATCAAAACTATCTAGAGTTTTCTACATTTATTTATACGTTTTTGACATTACACTGTCGCCGAGGTGTGACTGTGACTAGATTTTGAACATTTTAAATAACAAGAATTGCTCTTCAGATTGCAATGCGAAAAAAAATGGAATTGTTGGTAAACATTTATACAATTGCTTCTAAGGTTCGACTTTTAATCCTATTCACTAACTTGACAATTAGAGGGATACCAGGTTTTGACAAAAAAAAGATAGTGAGGTGGTGCAAGAATGAATGAAATTGAATGAACTTGAAATAATGTACTTACATGCAAACTTTGTAATTTAAATTTAATAACTTGTCTTAGAACAAGATGTGTACTATATCGATATATATGTAGTCTATAACTGTCAGAGGAAATAAAATGACTTTAGTAAAAAAATAAGCAAAATGAAATGATTTTTCTATTTAGTTTTGTTTCTATCAGAAGAAAATAAAAAAGGAAATAACTGTTATCAAAAATTATTAATTATTCTTATAATCCACACCTAAAAACGATTTTTAAAGTTTTATTTAATTTAAAACATTTTTATCATTCGTTCTTTATGCGAAATCGTTCACTACCCCGACACTATTAGTTTTGAATGGTATCATTATTTTGCATTGAACTGTCAAGTTAGTGAATACGATTAAAAGTTCAACCTTAGTAATGTATTGAAAAAGCAAGATGGTTAGTTCCTACTTTGACCACGATTCAATAGATCCTTGTACAGATAACTAAGCAATACATACCAGTCTCTTGTTCATAAGGCGTCAGTTCCACATCCACGTCGGTGTATTTATCGCGCGCGTTCTCTATCGTCGTTTGCAGCGCGTTGTACCAGCCCATGTACTCCCAGTCGTTGGTTGCGCTAAGGAGTAGATTTATGTCTTCACCTACGAATGAGATTGAAGTTATAAGTCAGAGATAATAAAGAAATTAACTTGCATCATATTCAAATTAAGAATACATCCTTTCTTTTTTAAACGAGTTCAAAAAGGAGGAGGTTCTCATTTCGTCTGTGTTTCTGGTAGGTACCATAAATAAAAAGAGAAAAATAAAAACATATTCAAAAAAAAAGAAACAAGTGGCTTCCGAAAAAAGCACTACAAAGTGAAAAGTAACTTTAATTTCGGAACGTTGGACGACACAAAAAACTAAAATATATATTCAAAGACACCAACTTCCAAAATTAAAGTTATTTTTCACTTTGTAGGACTTCTTTCCAAAGACGGTTATTACTTTTATTTTGGAAACATGTTTTGCTCTAGTAGTTGAACAATAGGATTATTTCGAGTCATAATTACCAGTAAGTGTGAAGGAATGTGGTAATTCCGAAGGTTTCAATTCCAACGCGTGAAGCGGTAACGCCGAGTGCGCTCGGAACTGCGTTGACCCGGCTTTTGACGTCACCACTAACACGTCACTGAACTGAAATAAGAATACAAATAATAATACCTATGTGGTCAATATTTGAGCACTGGTGACACAATAGTGTCGGCATCGACATAAGAGTTGTAGGTCGTGGGACCCAGGCAGGCTTTACTTTGTGTAAACAATTTCATCACCACTGCACTCAAAACGGTGAAGGAAAACATCATGAGGAAACCGGTATGTCCTAGAACCAGAACTTCGAAGACATGTGACATCTACCATCCTGTACTGGGCCTGCGTGGTAGATTACGGCCCACTTCTAACCGACAGCAGGCCCGTGGTCCCAGCAGTGGGAACAATATAGGCTTATTATGTTGGTCAATGTTTCATGTAGTTATAGACAACTTACCAAGAATAACATTCTCTGCTGTAATCCTCTCGACGAGTGCTTGTACACGCAGCCCATTCTAATGAACTCTCGCTCTGCCACTAGGAGTTTGTCGTAACCTGAAAGCGGATAATTTACTTTAATTTGTACAATAATTTCTGACGAACAATATTTTCACACAGCAAGGACTAATGTCATCCAGCTTGAGAATATTTCTTTCGAATCTATCTATGGCGATTATCACACTGCACCGCGCACCGCCGCGGAGGGCGGTTGCGTAAAGCGAATTGACCGCGCGGTCGGTCGGTGTACGTGTGTTAGGCATCAACGGATTTAATAGAGGGCAATGCGACATGAGATCCGCTTCGCCGCCTACCGCGGCGGTGCGCGGTGCAGTGTGATAATCGCCTAAGTGCTCTTCGCCTTTAATGAATATGATTTCATTAAAAGGCGAAGAGAATTTGGGTGGGTGGCTGACTACGGCTGACTTCCTACGATTGAAATAGTTTGCAAGACTCACGAATGGCCTCAATCTGCAGCCTTATTGCGAGATATGAATCGGAATCCGAATTATTTTAATAAATTTTATTGCTTTTTTATTTATTGCTTACTAGCTTTTGCCCGCGGCTTCGCCCGCGTGAATGTCGGAAATTAACGCAGGTGTTTTTCTAAAATAAAAGAATTTTTCTAAAATAAAAGTAGCCTAAGTTACTCCTTATTACATCGGCTACCTGCCAATAAAAGTCCCGTCAAAATCGGTCCAGCCATTTCAGAGATTAGCCGGAACAAACAGACAGACAGACAGACAAAAATTGTAAAAAATGTTGTTTTGGTATATGTACAGTGTATAATTAAAACATATACACTTAGTAAAAAGCGGTTATTTTAATATTAAAAACAGACACTCCAATTTTATTTATTTGTATAGATTCTATATTGTATTCTCAAAATGAAAGCGATTCCTTCTGTTAGTGTGTTACATAATCAGCCCTCTAGGTATGCAGCTAAGCTTCCACTCAGCCGACTGGCTAATACTATTTTCATCTCTACATAGTATAAAACAAAGCCTCTTCCCGCGTCTGTTCGCTTACATATTTAAAACTACACAACGGATTTTATTGTGATTTTCATCAACAGATAGAGTGATTCAAGACGAAGGTTTATATGTATGATAGGCGGAGGAAGCCGATGGTAAAAGCTAATATATGTCGATACGAGATTAAGAGAGCAGTGGTGGCCCAGTGGTAACGGCCGCGACTTACGATTAGTAGGTCGTGAGTTCAAACCCAACCAGGCGCATTACTTTGTGTAAATAATTTCATCACCACTGCTCTCAAAACGGTGAAGGAAAACATCGTGAGGAAACCGGCATGTCTTAGAACCAAAAATTCGAAGACATGTGACATCTACCAACCCGCACTGGGCCCGCGTGGTGGATTATGGCCCACTCCCTCTCACCGAGAGGAGGTCTGTGTCCCAGCAGTGGGAACATTATAGGCTTATGATGATGATGACGAGATTAAGGGAGACTCAAACACAAACCTGCTATGTCCCTTTGTAATTGACACAGCGCCGCATGGTTCTCTCCGTGCTGCAGTTGTTCGCGAGCCTCCGACGCGACATGCTCAGCCAGCTCCAGTGCCGCCGCCGAACATTCGCTTTGAGTCGCGTTGAATAGTTCTGTGGAAGTAAAACTTCTACTTAATAAAAATCTTTAATTCATTTATTCAAGGATTTAAAAAACACCTTCCCTAAATGGGGTTAAATAGGGGCTGAAAGTTCGTCATCTTTGCCGATTTGGTCTTATCCTAAATCACATTCTAAATGCGAAAGTGTGCTAGTTCGCTTGTTATGCTCTCACGCTAAAACAGCTGAACGAAATTGCATGAAATTTTTTTAACACACAGATAGACCATGAACTAGGCAAGGACATGTGCAACATCCTGTTTTCATCCTGGATCGCAGACGAAATCACGAGCAACAGCTAGTTATATAGAAGACAAACGTGTCCGACTGAAATTTTTCTTCTGATTAAATTAGCTACATTTACATACACAGTAAAAAGACATATAGTTAGAAAAATCTAAGTAAACAGGTGTTGGAAATATAAATATTTACATACCATTAGCTAGTCTCTTATAATGCAGCGCCCTATGCAGAGGCCTCAGCAACAAGGCAGCGAGCGGTAAGGGCGCCTTCGCGTCGAACTTAGCGGCGGCTCGACCGGCCTCCAGACCTCTTCGTCGCACACTCTCTACCACACCCACTAGAGACCCAGCACGGGAACTGTACCATAGGTATGCCTGTATAATAATAATGAAGCTTCATTAATATCACCTCTACCCATTTATATATCTATTTCTTCCCGTGAGTGTCGCAAAAGGCGACTAAGGGACTTACTATAGAATGGGCAGCAGCGTTCTCTACGCATTTTACCACCATACTGCGATCGCCAACCCGCCTGCAAAGCGTGGCAATTTTGGTAAACCCCCCTAAATTGGTGTGGTATATGTGAAGCAGTGGACATCTTACGGCTGAAATTATGATGATGATGAATATTACCTAACCTTGGTTGGTTTTGTACAGTAGGTTTACAGTTATTTTACCTCTGACAGTAGCATCCAAATAGCAACCTTGTTGTTACGAGAATAAAGATCACTGTGGTATTGTCTGGCCTGTTAGTCTAGTGGTTAGTGACCCTGACTGCTAAGACTGAGGTCGTGGGTTCGATTCCCACCCAGGACAAATGTTTGTGTGATGAGCTCAATTATTTGTTCTGTGTCTGGGTGTCATTTATCTAAACTTTGTATGTATTTAGAAATATACTAGCTTTTGCCAGCGGCTTCGCCCGCGTAGTGTCGGAAATTATCCCGCGGGAACATACTACCGGGATAAAAAGTAGCCTATGTCCTTTCTCAGGCTCTAAAGTATCTGTGTACCAAGTTTCATTAAAATCGGTTCAGTAGTTTTAGCAGGAAAGCGAGACAGACAGACAGACAGACAGAGTTACTTTTGCATTTATAATATTAGTTTAGAAGTTTAGATAAGTAACGGGGTGTTGGTTTTCCTTAGATATTTATTTTTGTTAGTGAGCGGCAGCAACCAAATATCAACCTTATTGTAACGAGAACGACAAATTTGTCAACATCACAGTTACTTTTAAACTTGTAACGATAAGGTTGCTGCTGCAGGGCGAGCAGCTGTGATAAGCTTGAGTCACACATTTTTATCACAGTTTGGGAACAAAAAAGGTGATAAAAATGCGTGATCACAGAGGCCGTGCTCACTCCGCTGGGAGGTAACATAACTGTGAAAGGACTTATTGATGCACTATAGGACAAATTTAGTTAATTTTTTTACAGCTGGCAAACTGTTTAGCAACTTTGACCAAACACAATGTATCGTGTTACATTCATAAGGTGTTGGAATAATAAAAGGTACTCACGTCGATTGTACTCAATAAATGTTCATAAAGAACATCAGCTATTTTCTTGTACTCTGGTTCATCCGCATCTGTGAAAAACGATGACATTTAAACATCGCCAAACACTAGCTACTATAGTTACAGACCGACATTAAGTTAATAATACGGTGATAATTGTTATATTGGTTCAATAAATTTATTAGTACCTGGATGCCCGAGCTTTGCTCGGTATTTTTATTTTTTTTGGTAAATTGTGTTTTTTTAGAAATTATATTGAAATACAAATAACATTTTGTTATTTTTCTTCCAATAAAAAAAAAAAACATAAGTTTATGTTTAAGTTGATTTTCGGTAAAGTTGATTATTGAAAACACTAATAAAACGAAATTTTCTAAAAAATGAATCTTAGCTAGATCGATTTATCGCCCCCGAAACCCCCTGTATACAAAATTTCATGAAAATCGTTGGAGCCGTTTCCGAGATTCAGATAATATATATATACAAGAATTGCTCGTTTAAAGATATAAGATAAGATTATTCGCGCCAGTTTGAACTCATCTATACAAGATAGTTGACACAAAAGTCCCGTGCGGGATACGCTTCAGTTTGGTCAGAGTAAAACAAAACACAACGCGACCTGTCTGGCGAGGCAGAAGTCCTCAATTTATAAGTGAAACATTACTTGAAAAATGAATGCGTTGGGTGGGTCGAGTTTCGGGTAGGTTTTAATTCGTTTGTGACGGATGTCGTCGAACTTAGAGTATTAATTTAAGTAATAGTTATTGTTCTCAAGTAAGCGACATGTAATGTTTTTATTGAGAACTAGTTTCTGCACGCGACTTCGTACGCGTCATATATTTGCTTCCCTGACCCTTTCCGTCGCATTGAATTGTCTGCCAGTTTTCGACCATTTTTCGTTGCTGCTCAGCTCCTTTTCACTGTAGCGTGATGTTATATAGCCTTCCTCAATAAATAGGCTACCCACCACAAAAATATTTTTTCAATTCGGACCAGTAGTTCCTGAGATTAGCGCGTTCAACCAAACAAACAAACAAACTCTTCAGCATTATAATATTGTTACGCGCTGGGGTTCGGGATAAATTAATTTAAACCAATTTACCAAAACACACAAACTGTTTAATTAAATAAACACAAATATCGCAACTACAAGAAACGTCACTTGGAATCACTTGTTTCGCGTGTACTGTATCACTCGAATCGTATTCGCTCGCTTCCGAAATCGAACTGCCTGTCGGCCCGACAATCCGCTATTTATATCCCGAGCAGAACATTCTCGAACATTCGACACTGCCACAGCGTAGAAGCTTCTAGTAACTTCCATCGAACTGTTTAATGCCACTATTCGACCATAGATGGCAGTAGCGTCTACGTACAATTTCGTGTAGTACTTGCTACTCAATAACAGATGGCGTTAGCGTGTCATTTCCAGAAGTTTCCAACACTGCCCCGTCCTTAGATGGAATTAGCGTGATGTTTCTAGACTTTTCGATTTACGTCACACTGCCCCTTTCCGAGACGGAGTTAGCGTGATGTTTCTAGACTTTACGATCTACGTAACACTGCCCCCTCCTTAGACATGCTCGTCCCGAGCATCATTATTCCCGTAGTATCGTGCCAATCGATCTACATGGACAATTTTAGGTGCAGTTCGCATACCCTTTTGTATTCGGTAAGTGACGTCGTTGATCTTGGTCACAATTCGGTACGGCCCATCCCATTTTGCCTGCAGTTTAGGGGACTTTCCTTTGCTGCGCACTGGGTTATGCAACCACACTAGCGAACCTTCGTCGAAGCCAGTATTGTTCATCTTCCGATCATAACGAGTTTTCATTCTCTCGGACATCTGTTGGCCTGATTCTCTGACATGCTCATATACGTCATTCATCTTGTTGCGCAGATCATTTGCATAATCTGTTATACTCCGTGGTGAATCAGGGGGAATGCCGGTTATTAGATCAGCTGGTAACCTTAACTCCCTTCCAAAGTTCGCGAAGGCTGGCGTCACAGTTGTACTCTCGTGAACTGCACTTCGGTATGACAGAAGAAACGGTTGTATGTGCTTGTCCCAATCCTTTTGTCTGCTTGCTACAACTTTTGCCAGATATCTTTCCAAGGTCTGATTAAATCTCTCCACCATTCCGTCAGATTGTGGGTGGTATGAAGTGGTTCTGGTTTTGTGAGTACCCATAACCCGACATGTTTCCTGAAACACTTGAGACTCAAAATTTCTTCCTTGATCGCTGTGGATTTCCAAGGGTACCCCAAACCGACAGAAGACTTCGTGGACTAATTTATCAGCTACTGTTGAAGCTTCTTGATTAGGGATGGCGAAGACTTCCGGCCACTTGGTAAAGTAATCCATAACAACCATGAAATATTTATTTCCACTTTCACTTTCAGGGAACGGCCCAGCGACATCTAGTGCTATCCGTTCCCACGGGGCTCCCACGTTGTACACCTTCATTGCACCCCTGCTGCGTGTGTGTGGTCCTTTTACCGCTGCACAACTGGTACATCTGCGACACCAGTCCTCCACATCCTCTCGACAATGGATCCAGTAAAACCTTTCTCGGATCTTTAACAAAGTCCTTCTTACTCCCATATGACCTCCTGAAGAACCATTGTGGTAGAGCCGTAGAACATCTGGTACCTTCGTTTTTGGGACTACCATTTGCAGGTGACAGCTATTCCCTCGAGCATTTTCCCATTTTCGGCATAACACACCATCCTGGATCACCAAGCTCTCCCATTGTGCCCAATAACTTTTTGTGGTGGTACTCAATGCTGCAACATCACACCATTTCGGTTTGGGAGCATTAGCTTTAATCCACTCGAGAATTGGCCTGATATCTCTGTCACTTTGCTGAGCATACTGTAGGGTTTCCTTCCATTCATCACTAAGGTCCGTTCTTAGCATCCTGACCGGTACCGTTTCCTTAGCTTCTTGCCTGACACAATGCTTGCAGTCTTCAGGACAAGGTCTTCTTGATAAAGCGTCCGCGTTACCGTGAGACTTCCCACTACGATGTTCAATTGCAAAGTCATACTCTTGTAGCAGTTCAATCCATCTGGCCACTTGTCCTTCTGGATTCTTAAATTGCAACAACCACTTTAATGCAGCATGGTCAGTCCGCAGGTGGAATTTACGTCCAAGCAAGTATTTGCTGAAATGCTGCAATGTCTTGACGACGGCAAGAAGTTCGCGTCTCGTGACACAATAATTTTTTTCTGGCTTTGATAAAGATTTGCTGAAGTAAGCTATCACAACTTCATAATCTCCTTTCCGTTGAGATAACACACCGCCAATTCCAGTATTACTTGCGTCCGTGTCAACTATAAATTCATTTTCTGTGTCTGGGTAGCCCAAAATTGGGGTATTGCACAAACGTTCCTTTAAGTCTCGAAATGCGATGTCACAGTTCTCATCCCAACAGAACGGTCTCTTCTCCTCAGTAAGCTTGTGAAGAGGTTTGGCAATGTCAGCAAAATTCTTGACAAACCGTCGATAATACGAGCACAAACCCAAAAATGCCCTGACCTGCGTCTTGTCTTTCGGGACTGGCCATTCCTTGACGGCGACGATTTTCTCAGGATCTGTTTGTACTCCTTCCTTCGAAACCACGTGCCCCAAAAAGCTTACTTGCTGTCTGAAGAATGAGCACTTCTTTGGTCTTAGCTTGAGATTGGCTCCTCGGATTTTTGATAGAACACGTTCCAAATTCTGAAGGTGGTCTTCGAATGTGCGGCCCACGATGATGATGTCATCTAAATAGACAAGGCAGGCGTCTCCAATTAGTCCCATGAGAACTAGCTCCATTAGCCTTTCAAATGTTGCAGGAGCATTGCACAATCCGAATGGCATGACGTTAAACTGCCATAGTCCCTTTCCCGTAGAAAATGCAGTTTTCTCCTTGTCCTCAGGGTCTATTTCCACTTGCCAGTAGCCACTTTTTAGGTCTAACGTGGTAAACCACTTCATTCCTGACAGCGTGTCCAGCGTGTCGTCGATCCGGGGTAGTGGATAGCTGTCTTTCTTAGTAACGTCATTCAATCTACGATAGTCTACACAAAACCGCATGCTGCCATCTTTCTTTTTTACCAGGACCACAGGAGAACACCATGGACTAGACGAAGGCTCTATAACTCCATCCTTTACCATTCCTTTAATCATGGTATCTACCTCCTTTTCTCTTGCCACTGGTAGTCTTCTTGGTCGCTGTCGTATCGGTAACTCATTTCCGGTATTAATTCTGTGTTGAACCAATCCAGTCTTCCCTATGTCAGCATCATTTGTAGAGAATATGTCTGCATATTGAAGTAGCATCTTCCTAGCCTTCTCTCTTTCTTCTTCTGATAGATCTTTACGACAGTCTTCCAAAAGATTTAACACGTTAAATCTTGCACTTTGGGCGTTATTTTGAGGAGGCCCATGTTGGCATTCACGCATCCAAGCTACTTCCTCACAGGAACCCATCAATGTACCCTTCTTGATTACTTGCTCCTTTTCACTTGGGTTCAGTATGCGTACGGCTGCAACGTCGATTGCCTTTACCAAGGTCCGCGCAATTTTCCATGGAAGGTTTTCATCCAATCCTTCAATGAGAATACATCGGTTTTTCTGTCCAGAATTATGTGGAAGACTAACTGGAACTATTGTTTCCGATCGGGGCGGAAGAACAATCTTCTTCAAGCAGTACACTTTCCCTGATGGTGCACCTTCCATGAAGACTTCTTCTGACCCACATTTTAGAACTCCTTGATTAACGTCAATCTCACAACAGTGCTGTCGCATGAAGTCCAAACCTAGGATGCAGTCGTCTACTATGTCGGCCATGATGACTTTATGCCGGTAGATTGTGTTACCCAGTTTTAACTCCACCTCCTTCTCACCACGGACGGTTATGTGCTGACCGGTAGCTGTTACTAAATTTACGCCGTCATGCTTACCGAAGAAGTCCCCAAGAAAACGATTCGCTAGTTGGGAACTGACAACCGTGCGAGAAGCTCCAGTATCCAATGTCAGCTTACATGGTCTTCCGTTCACTTCACCTTTTATGACTAGGGTGTTCCCATCATGGGCTTGTGAGACCGAAATTCTTGGGGCTATTTTAACACCAGCCAGCACCCGCCCCGCAGTCCTGGCGTTTATTAGTTTTCCTGCTGCTGGGCGGTGACATCAGCCGCCCTTCTTTCCTGGGTCTGGTCTTCGTTAGTTGTGCTTCGCTTCGGGCAACTTGACCGAAGGTGGCCTTTTTCTCCGCAAGTGTAGCATCTAGGGCTGTACCTAACACGGTCACGAACAGGTGACGCCGCAACCTCCCTAATGCGATGGGTTCGATGATCCTGCCTCACTGCCTCCACCTCCAACGCATGGGCCAAGGCGTCCTTGAGGGTCTCATGGTGCCCGAGTCTCACAGCTGCCCTTACTTCCAGGTC
Source organism: Aporophyla lueneburgensis (assembly GCA_932294355.1). Classification (NCBI taxonomy): domain Eukaryota; kingdom Metazoa; phylum Arthropoda; class Insecta; order Lepidoptera; family Noctuidae; genus Aporophyla; species Aporophyla lueneburgensis. Next base: position 28,162,999 of record OW028737.1, on the reverse strand, counting down.
CCGTATGCCATCTATGAAGGTTTGAATTAGTATACCCTCGATGAGCGCGGGCGCAGTCTGGTACGCCTTTCGAACCAGCTTTTCGATTTCCAGGGCCCACTGCTGCAGGTTTTCACCACTGCGCTGCACACGATCCTTCAACTGGGCACGAAAAACGTGTTCCAGGTGCGCGTCACCGTATCTGGCCTCTAACGCCTCAACGAGCTGCTCGTAGGTTAAATTTTTGCCGAGAGCCTCTAACACAGTTAAAGCCTGGTCACGAAGGGCCAAAGTAAGCGCGGTCATGGCTTGGCCTGTTGTCCACCCATTTGCTTCCATGACAGCTTCAAATTGAATTTTGTATGCCGACCAGGAAGATGTTCCGTCAAAGGGTGGCACTTTAAACCCGCGCACGGAAGGTGCAGCAACTATCGAAGCCGTAGTCCGTTCTCCAGCTTTCAGAACTCCAACCGCTTTTCTTATATCAGCGATCTGGACTTCGGCCTCGGAGATACGATTTTCATGTACCTGAACAGTCTCCTTCATGGCTTTGATGTCCTTGCCAAATGTCGAGTGTAGATCTTTCAAAAGGAGAACCTGCTCCTCTTTATCACGCTGAAGCTGTTCTTGCAGGCGGCGGGTCTGTTCTTCCTGTCGGCGAGCTTGTTCTTCCTGTTGGCGGGCCTGTTCTTCCTGCCGGCGAGCTTGCTCCTCTTTGTCCTGCTGCAGCTGTTCCTGTAGGCGGCGGGCCTGTTCTTCCTGTCGGCGGGCCTGTTCTTCCTGTCGGCGGGCCTGCTCCTGCAGCATCGCCATTAGCGCAGAAAGATCCATGGCTGGTGATGCTGTAGCAACACCAGACGCTTGGGAGACTGGCTCCGTCATCGGCCGATTACCCCCAGGTGTCTGTCTAGAAGTTCCTTCAAACCGCCTCTGATCCACCTCCTGCTGGCGCTGACTCCTGGTACGGATACCTTCCGTATCCTCCTTCGGTAAAACTGGCATAATTTATCCCTTACTTCTGACACCAAATGTTACGCGCTGGGGTTCGGGATAAATTAATTTAAACCAATTTACCAAAACACACAAACTGTTTAATTAAATAAACACAAATATCGCAACTACAAGAAACGTCACTTGGAATCACTTGTTTCGCGTGTACTGTATCACTCGAATCGTATTCGCTCGCTTCCGAAATCGAACTGCCTGTCGGCCCGACAATCCGCTATTTATATCCCGAGCAGAACATTCTCGAACATTCGACACTGCCACAGCGTAGAAGCTTCTAGTAACTTCCATCGAACTGTTTAATGCCACTATTCGACCATAGATGGCAGTAGCGTCTACGTACAATTTCGTGTAGTACTTGCTACTCAATAACAGATGGCGTTAGCGTGTCATTTCCAGAAGTTTCCAACACTGCCCCGTCCTTAGATGGAATTAGCGTGATGTTTCTAGACTTTTCGATTTACGTCACACTGCCCCTTTCCGAGACGGAGTTAGCGTGATGTTTCTAGACTTTACGATCTACGTAACAATATTATTATAGTATAGATATAAAGTTTCTTTAAACCTGAAACCCAAGGACATCATAAGCAGTTTCACTGAATAGTGAGTTACCTTCAGGTTTAGGCGTGTTGGCTAGTAGCCTGTCGAGGCGGGCGAGTAGCTTGCCGTTGCTGAGCGCGAGTGGCTCCAGCGCCAGGCAAGCACGAGCTAGGGCCGCGCCCGCCTCCGCGCCTCCCGCCGCCAGCTCCGACACACTACTGCTCCATTTCTGTACAATACACATGAAGAATGATTACGTGTCATTGTACCTTTTAAACGAATAATACTGAGGCCATTGTCATAATTTATTGAAACGTAGGGTAAGAAATGTGTGGCTGTACAATGCTGCTAAACAGGGTATTGATTTAGTCTGTAAATTACTGCGAAAATAAGAAATTTACACATGGTCTCTGAAAAACATATCACCAAAATTAAACGCATAAATAACAATCATAACCAAAAATTTTAAACTGCTTTTTTTTTTCAATTAATATATTTTCATTACATTTTATGATTTGGAATCTCGTTTTAAGCGGAGAATAATCCGCACTTTCACTTTTAACTATCCATTAATAATTGAAAAACATATATTAAGATGAGAAAACAGATTTAACTAATTAACAAAAAGGCTAAAGCCTGAAACTGCGTTAAGGGCGCGTTTGCAAATCGGACAAAATTATGCTGTTTTTCGGTACATTTTGGGACAAAACTAAACCGAATCGAATATAATTAATAACTACCACATATAGACTGATTCCTCATCTTCAAATGATAGTAACTTTTTTGTTCAAAATTATAGCTTTTTATTTTGAAAAAACGATTTTTCGGTGCCCTTTTCCACAGAATTAACGATACCAGGTTGAGTTTAGGTACATTTTTTGTTCTATAATCAACATATTTTTGGATTTCTAAAAATACTACAAGTAGGCATATATATTCAATTCTAAAACTTAGTAAAAAAATTGTTTCAAAAAGTCACAAATAGTCGCAAAAAAAATAAAAATCGAAACAAACTTTTTCACCTATTTTGCTATTACGGATGAATCTTAACGCAATCGTTTAAGGGTTATTTTATTTTTGGTCCCTGTTTTGATTTATTGCACAAACATTTCGAAAAAAGTCTCAGTCCGCGCTCGGCCGCCGTGGTGAGAGGACACTGTATTGCCTGTTTGCAGCGGCTCGTGTGGGAAAAGATCGCTGTACAGACACAAAATATTCGATAAACTAACTTTGATACTTTTGACAAGGTAAGATAATTTTGTATTCACTGATTTTTATTATAATATTTTATTTCGGTAAAAGTAAGTACGGTTTACAAATGCCTATTCGTATGGGACTTGATAAAGTGACCTGAAGGTGTATTTCGGTGACTGCTACTGGAACTCCTCGGCGAGTAGAACTAGGTATGCCAAGTTTGGGCTCGTTTTGTAAGTTACGATGAGACCTTACCTCCGGGCTTGATGAAGTGATCTGAAGGTGTACCTCGGTGACTGCTACTGGAACTCCTCGACAAGTAGAACTAGGTACGCCGAGTTTGGGCTCGTTTTGTAAGTTACGATGAGACCTTACCTTCGGGCTTGATGGAGTGACCTGAAGGTGTACCTCGGTGACTGCTACTGGAACTCCTCGACAAGTAGAACTAGGTATGCCGAGTTTGGGCTCGTTTTGTAAGTTACGATGAGACCTTACCTCCGGGCTTGATGGAGTGACCTGAAGGTGTACCTCGGTGACTGCTACTGGAACTCCTCGACAAGTAGAACTAGGTATGCCGAGTTTGGGCTCGTTTTTTAAGTTACGATGAGACCTTACCGCCGGGCTTGATGAAGTGACCTGAAGGTGTACCTCGGTGACTGCTACTGGAACTCCTCGACAAGTAGAACTAGGTATGCCGAGTTTTGGCTCGTTTTGTAAGTTACGATAAGACCTTACCTCCGGGCTTGATGGAGTGACCTGAAGGTGTACCTCGGTGACTGCTACTGGAACTCCTCGACAAGTAGAACTAGGTATGCCAAGTTTGGGCTCGTTTTGTAAGTTACGATGAGACCTTACCTCCGGGCTTGATGGAGTGACCTGAAAGTGTACCTCAGTGACTGCTACTGGAACTCCTCGACAAGTAGAACTAGGTATGCCGAGTTTGGGCTCGTTTTGTAAGTTACGATGAGACCTTACCTCCGGGCTTGATGGAGTGACCTGAAGGTGCACGTCGATGACTGCTACTGGAACTCCTCGACAAGTAAAACTAGGTATGCCGAGTTTGGGCTCGTTTTGTAAGTTACGATGAGACCTTACCTCCGGGCTTGATGGAGTGACCTGAAGGTGTACGTCGGTGACTGCTACTGGAACTCCTCGACAAATAGAACTAGGTATGCCGAGTTTGGCTTCGTTTTGTAAGTTATGATGAGACCATACCTCCGGGCTTGATGGAGTGACCTGAAGGTGTACCTCGGTGACTGCTATTGGAAGTCGTCAGCGAGTAAAACTAGGTATGCGGAGTTTAGGTTCAAGGTTTGTTGGTCCAAGCGTTCGTATGGAACTAATTATAGTGCCTCTTCTGGAGTTGGTACAATTGTAGGAATACACTCAAAGAAAGTTCTATACTACGGAGTGAAAAATAAGGTCTGTAATATTTGTTCACGAGCAGAAACAAAAGGAGCACACCCACCGAAACATACTTGTTTCAAAAAATTTCAAGGTCCTTCTACTGCGATGGAAGCAGTTATAATAACGGAGGGGTTTAAAAAATCTTTAGCTATGCATGGACTTATTTACAACCAGTACGTTGCCGATGGTGATTCAAGCACATATGCTAGTATCCGGAATGCAAGGCCATATGTTAACGTAACAGTGGGTAAAATTGAATGCAAAAATCATTTATTACGAAATTACTGCAAGGACCTGTTATCAATTTCTAAAATACTGCTTACCACATACGTGCCAGAAAAATCCTAAAAGAAAATTATTTACGGTTACGTTGGGGCATTGATAGCAGCGTCAAATATTGGACCAGTAAGGACATTGCTTTCGAAGAAAAAGTACGACACATTAAAAATGACATAGTGAATGGTCCCTACCATATATTTGGTGATCACTCCAAATGCGCATCGTATTTTTGTACCGAAGACGTTAAAAAACGTAATGTGAATATGGTACCAGAACTAACAGCATACGGCGTCTTTCAAAAACTTAAAGATTTGGACCAGCGTGTTTCATTGCATTCATAAAGTTTTGTGTACAATGAAACGAATAATGCGGTGGAAAGTTTTAATACACGAGTTGCAAAGTTTATAGGAGGTAAAAGAGTTAACTTTGCTCAGCGGGGGTCCAATCTTGCTCGTTGTGCTGCAGCCGTTGTTTCTTATAACACAGGTGTCCTACAGTCGGCCGTACACAAATTTATTTTTGACACAGAGGCTAATCCCGAAATAGCCCACCTCGAAGAAATGCGTCAAAAACGAAATCAAATGAGACTAGGGAGAAAAATAAAAAAATAAAAAAAATATCAGGCCTACAATATCTAAGCAAGATGCCTATTATGGTGAAAATTGCCAAAAAGTTGACATGGATGAGGAAGAATACAAAGAAGCCAAAATAAAATTTTTGAAGGAATTAGAACTTTCGGAGGTTGCGAAGGACAATTTAGAATAAGATACAATATTACAGAGCGGAAGTCCGTTATGGTTAGAAACGCGAAAAAAGCTTCTAACAGCGTCTTGGTTCGCGACAGTTTGCAAACGTCGCCCAACAACAGAATGTGGTCCGCTAATCAAACAAATATTGTATGGGAAAGATCTAAGCAATGTGCCATCCATAAAACATGGCAGAAGTAATGAAGAGACTGCACTTCGAGAGCTGGAAAAGGCTTTGAATACCCGTATAGAACAGTGCGGGTTATTCATAGACGAAGAATTTCCATTTCTAGGAGCAACCCCAGATGGAAAATGTGAGCTTGGCATTATTGAAATCAAATGTCCATCTTTAGCATATTTGATGGAGCCGAACGACGCCATCAAACTTAAAACCAGCAAGGGCAGCTGCGTATAACTAGGCAAGACACTTGTGTGTTTGCTATTTGGACTGGCCCTGATAAAATAAAGTACCAGTGCATAGAAAACGATCCACAATTTTGGAAGGAGAAAATGGAAACATATTTAGTTAGGTTTTACAAAAATTGTCTCCTCCCAGAATTGATCGATCCAAGACAGGCGAGAAATATGGAGCTAAGAGCACATTCGTCACATACTCAAACAAATATTCTATAATAAAGAATTGATTACGTGTAATTTGTTGTTTTAATAATCATCAAAGTATACCACCAGGTCACTCGATCAAGTCCGGAGGTAAGGTGTCATCATAACTTACAAAACGAGCCCAAACTCGGCACACCTAGTTCTACTTGTTGAAGAGTTCCAGTAGCAGTCACCGAGGTACACCTTCAGGTCACTCCATCAAGCCCTGAGGTAAGGTCTCATCATAACTTACAAAACGAGCCCAAACTCGGCACACCTAGTTCTACTTGTTGAAGAGTACCAGCAGCAGTCACCGAGGTACACCTTCAGGTCACTCCATCAAGTCCGGAGGTATGGTGTCATCATAACTTACAAAACGAGCCCAAACTCGGAACACCTAGTTCTACTTGTTGAAGAGTTCCAGCAGCAGTCACGGAGGTACACCTTCAGGTCACTCCATCAAGCCCTGAGGTAAGGTCTCATCATAACTTACAAAACGAGCCCAAACTCGGCACACCTAGTTCTACTTGTTGAAGAGTACCAGCAGCAGTCACCGAGGTACACCTTCAGGTCACTCCATCAAGTCCGGAGGTATGGTGTCATCATAACTTACAAAACGAGCCCAAACTCGGAACACCTAGTTCTACTTGTTGAAGAGTTCCAGCAGCAGTAACGGAGGTACACCTTCAGGTCACTCCATCAAGCACTGAGGTAAGGTCTCATCATAACTTTCAAAACGAGTCCAAACTCGGCACACCTAGTTCTACTTGTTGAAGAGTACCAGCAGCAGTCACCGAGGTACACCTTCAGGTCATTCCATCAAGTCCGGAGGTATGGTGTCAACATAACTTACAAAACGAGCTCTAATTCGGAACACCTAGTTCTACTTGTTGAAGAGTTCCAGCAGCAGTCATCGAGTTACACCTTCAGGTCACTCCATCATGTCCGGGGGTAAGGTCTCATTATAACTTACAAAACGAGCCCAAACTCGGCACACCTAGTTCTACTTGTTGAAGAGTACCAGCAGCAGTCACCGAGGTACACCTTCAGGTCATTCCATCAAGTCCGGAGGTATGGTGTCATCATAACTTACAAAACGAGCCCTAACTCGGAACACCTAGTTCTACTTGTTGAAGAGTTCCAGCAGCAGTCACCGAGGTACACCTTCAGGTCACTCCATCAAGCCCTGAGGTAAGGTCTCATCATAACTAACAAAACGAGCCCAAACTCGGCATACCTAGTTCTTCTGGTCGAGGAGTTCCAGTAGCAGTCACCGAGGTACACCTTCAGGTCACTCCATCAAGCCCGGAGGTAAGGTCTCATCGTAACTTACAAAACGAGCCCAAACTCGGCATACCTAGTTCTACTTGTCGAGGAGTTCCAGTAGCAGTCACCGAGGTACACCTTCAGGTCACTCCATCAAGTCCGGAGGTTAGTAAAGATAAAAAGAATGGTACGAAAGATTTTTTGTAGGTACCTATGTATTATAAATAAATAAGAAGAAAAAAAAACTTCCAGAGTATCAAAATTAGTTCACTTGACTACTATTCCCGCAGCTAACCGTGCGTACACTTGTGTGTGTGAGCCGTGTCAATGTAGTAATTCGATTCTATACCTATCAATTTTGCGAACGCGTCCTTAAGCGGGCACCCGCGCGGTTTCATATAAAAGTGCTCCGTTGCGGGGACCAGCGCGGGTGTCCGTCACGGGGAGGCGCGCCCCGCACCCACGCAATGGGGCCAGCCTCCGTGCGACGGGACCCGTCGCGGGGGCACACGCATGGGCTTTTTTTTTTGAATGGGAAATCATCAAATGACTTCACCCGCTCTGGGCGGAGCAGGAGGGCATGTCAGACTTTTACTGACTAAAACCCACCCGTGTTCCTTCAGTTGCCCATGTGCCAGGGTCACAGTATCTCTTTCGAACAATCTCGCGACCCTGGACAATCTCGCGACCCTGGAACACGCACGGGCTTGTTCAGTCAATGACGCTAGGTGCACGCACGCTCGGAGAAAATCAGGGACAATGTCTTTCGATTCAGAGAGGGTAGTTGTGGAAGTGCAGTGTCACCCTGCCATATGGGACCAGGCGAATGAACTGTATAAAGACCGAGACGCCCGAACAGCAGCTTACCGCAATGTTATTGCAAGCCTTTCCATTGGTGATATGACTGATACAGATTTTACTTTTAAAATGTTGATCTTCAAATATGGTTCCAGTTTCGAAAATAATTCCTCGTAGACCTGTACCGAAACTTTAAAATATTTGTAAAATGAGTCATCATTTTCTCGTTAATTTACTGAACTTTACAACAAATTGCCCGCACAACAACCTAGATTCAATAAACGGGCTTACTGGCTGTCGTTTTTTTTTTGCTAGTCGTCGTTTTGCTACGTAATAATATATTAAGTTCTTCATCGACACGACTATACAAGCACATCGTTAAAATTGAACTAGCGACTCTGCGTAAATCGGTCTCCGCGACGGGTCCCCGCGACGGGGACCGTCGCGTACACACGGAGCCCACCCGCGAGTCCACGCGCGTAGACACGCGACGGTTGGCCGTCACGGGCGCCCGCTTAACGCAGTTTCAGGCCTAAGAGGCGTGCTTATAGTGTAGTATAAGATATGTAAGTGTCTGTGAGTGAGGATGACTGAAAGTATATGAGTAATTTGTGTCTAATAGTTAAATAATACGAAAACTCACAACAGTAACAAGTTCCAAGTCCCTCTTGTAAGTTCTCTCCGTCATCAGCAGCTCCTTAGCCACGAAATACGTGATGTCCATGTTTCTTCTCTTAGGACCGTCGCTAACTTCTCGTAACGTGCCCAGCAGTCCAGACGATATACTGCAAATTTAATTACGACAATAATACTTACTGAGTCATCTCGTTTAAAGCTGACAGACTAATTAGCATGTGAGGAGCCATCTACGTGAGTTGACTCATAATTTTATAAGAGCGACAGGAATACTAAAACGCATTATAGAACAGTCTATTGTGGACTCCCAACGCAGAATGTTACAAAGTATATCCCAAACTACTGATTCTGCATTCTGATTTAATTGCGTTTAAAAATTGCTTGCGTTCGTTATAAAGGGCGGAAGGGACATAGGCGCACAACCTGTAACCCGAAATTTTTCGAGAATATTAAAAAAAAAAATACTCTGCCATACATTTTGACCGCGTAGGTATTGTACTTTTCTATGAAACAGCTGTTTTTTTCTGATAAACAACGAAAATTTACATGTCTAGAATGATGTGTTGAATTCTTGGTTACAGTTTGAGCGTGGATGTCCTTGCCACCCCTTTATATGTACCAAAATGTAATGGAAAATCTGGTGGACTGCATTTTTGCTTTTGAAAGAACCCATTTGAAAAATACTATAAAAACATATGGAGGTAAAAAATATTTCCTTTAAACGCTTAAAACATCTTGGTTACACTAAAAGACTGCGAAATAGTAAATAGATTTTTTTGGGATTTTACAAAGCGTTTATTTGATCATTTATTTTAACTTACCTATTATTATTCCGCCTCGAGAGTGTATCCCCGGCATCGCTCTCTCCACCGCTCAGCACATCCATACTGTTCACTGATTCGGATACTATCGTTACTGCGGACAATAAACACGTTTGTTTTATCAATGAAGTAATCTACTGAATTGAGATAGCTGTGATGATTACAGATAGTCTATATCGTTATATTGTGATGACTCAAGTATCCTGATAGGAATACATACATAAGATTTTTTTTCTTTTTTTTTCTGTTTTACAAATGGCCTTATAAGTTGCAGGTTCATACAGAGTTATAAACTTCTGTCACCTAAACTAAGATTCAACATGTAATATGTGTCTGTTTTGTTCACAGCAATTTAAAAAAAAATACTTGACACGCTAATTTGTTTTCGTTTTAAACATTTGTAAACTGAACGCTAAGTTTCTTGGCAAAAACGCGAGTATAATGCTAGTAATTTTAATAAAAGAAACTTACCATTTACATTCCCATTAACAGTACCAACAGTATCATTATTATTCTCGCTATTCCTCTTATTGTCCACGACGTCATGCCCGTTGGTCAGCGGCCGCGAGACAAGAGGTGTCGACGCGAATATAGGCACACCGGCGATACTGTGGTCGGTGACCGAGGGAGACATGCAAAGGCTTGCGGAGGAGATCGTGTTATCTTCTTCCTCGGGAGATGTCTCGTCTGTTAAAGAGAAATTTGGTGAAATTGCGATTTGTTGAAATTGCTGTTTGGTGAAATTGTTCTTTGGTGAAATTGCTGTTTGGTGAAATTGTTCTTTGGTGAAATTTCATATTTTGTGAAATTGATATTTTGACGAAATTGATATTTTGGTGAATTGCATATTATGGTGAAATTGATATTTTGGTAAATTTAATATTATGGTGAAATAGATATTTTGGTGAAATTGCTATGTTTATGTATTGCTATATTTGAAACAATAATGGGAGGTTGGCTTGAGAGGCGTAAATAACTCTTGATAATTTTTAAATCACGTATTTATGTTTCAATTTAATTATATCTCAACTCAGGGCCACATCCCATTCTAATGTAATTATTGGAATCGTAAAAAATAACGGGTATTCAATTTGAACGTCTGTACATTACTGGTCATTAAACAAGAATGAATATTGGACATAAGATGGATACAACATTTTAATCCAATGATGCACTGAGTTCGCAAGAGACAATAAGATGATATAAAAAATGTTAAAACATTCAAATAAAATAAAAGAGTAAAGCATGCAGGGAAAAGCAAATCTGTGAACAAAAGAAAAAAACCTGAAAAAATAAATAAATGCAAAACCACTTAAAGTGATCCTGAAAGTGTAAAAAAGAAAATTAAATTATAACTAACTAAGACGAAACGAAAAGTTTAGGGTATACTAAATTATTGAGCTTTAACGAAGGTACAACCTTGGTCACTAGCGGTGAATCATTTTCCACCTGTATATCATGAGCAATAAGGTTGAAAATTGGTCGACCGCAAAATGCAAAATGACCAAATGGCTCACATAGGTATTTCAAAGAATCAAATAAAAATATGTATGATACTTTCCCTAGGACAAATAAATATGTATGCCTGTGAATTAATTTAGAGACTAAATATCTTCACTAAAACTCAAATTACGAATTACATTCCATTTTTACATTTAAAACTTACATGAGATGTCCTGGCAGCTTATAAACAAAGGTACAGAGAACCAAAACGAACGAACATAACAGTAAAAACTCTTATTATTTTTATTTATTTATTGTTTAACTATCCCCGGCGAGGCGGGGCAGTGCCGTGTATTGCGGGACACAGTACACTAACACGCACATATAAATTCAAAAGGAAGTAACGTTTCAATAATCGAAACAATATTTAAATTACATGACTTAATGCGTCCGCTTTGGATGTGACTGTGAACGAATGAACGATACGTTGATCGATGTTCGGCATATGCTGTCTGATGCGATTATAGTTAAGCTTTGGTATGTTTTTAATGTTATTATTATTGCTTTTTAGCATACCCTTGTTTAAAACAGGGCTCAGTTCTTTAAGCATTAGAAATAGGAAAGCCAAGTGGTGGTGGGCGGATGTCATATGTCATTGAATATCTGGTTCTGAGACCGCCGGTTTACTCAAAATGTTTTTCTTCATCGTTTTGGAGAGGAATGGTGATGAAATTAAACAGTAAGTGGCTGCCTGGGACTATAAGTCAGGGCCGAAACCATTTCTCTCACGTTTTAGTGAGTAATGACAATTTGAAAGTTTAGTGGCTGCCTGGGACTATAAGTCAGGGCCGAAACCATTTCTCTCACGTTTTAGTGAGTAATGACAATTTGAAAGTTTTAACCCTTTATAAGGCAGAGAAAACAAGACATGGTATAGTAATTCTTAAATAAAAATTCTTAGTATGTTAATAATGACATTTTTAAGTATTTTTTCAAATTGGGAATTCGATGGGATATTTGCGGAAATGTATATATGTTATCATCAATGAAAAATAAAATCGTTGTCAACAATACAGTTGAATAAAACAAATAATTTTATTGGTGGCATATATACTGCCTCTACCTTAAAAAGGGTTAAGGCTGTGTCCTTTTTTATTTCCCATATTGTGGTATGCTGAATCTTCAACTGATGTTTGAACAGTCGATCGTAACGAAATGTAAAATAATACTGGCATTAGAACCCAATTAATAATGACTGATCAATATAATAGTACTGTTGGCTTTCCATTCCCTATCTCAGTTTCATTGGTCCACAGTACACGTCGGAATCGGACACTCAAACTTAAACAATTCAATGAAATTGTAACATTACAGTCTATTCGGATTGTACACTCTCAATCGAAAAGTCGAAATACTTAAGTACTAAGATTTTTTAATACACCGTACAGTTATTGCGCTAACTAGGGAAGTCTGTCGACCTCTTACACGCTAGTAAACTAGAATTGTTTCGTGCACACACGACCATTTAATCTTTTAATTCAATTATAATTGAACACTATTTAGCACAGGGTTTATAGGATAATATTTGAATATAACCACTTCCCTAATATGCAAATACTCAAATTGTAAGCTACTTTTCTCTAAAATTCGCATCGATAGTTGTTATTTCAGTCATTGTTAAATTATATAAAAATATTCAATAAAAAATATGGTAAGTCGAACGTTACTCCCTACTTACTTGCATATAAGGGAAGTGTCGGAAAACATTATAACATAGTAGAGGGTTCGATATAGCTAAAATTTCATAAGTTTAAGAGTTACTGTTTGCAAATAATATAACACATTGCCTTACCCAACGTAGGTATAACATAAGATATATTTTGTTAACATCAGCAATATTTGTATAATGAAATATTTTACTACTAAACAACAAAATATTACTGTACGAGGCGTTGAAAACAAGTATGTCTGAATAAGGTTCTTGTGATGCAAGTGAATTCTTAATAATCCTTAAAGAATTTAAACCATATTGGAGGCACTCAACATCACCAAGCACCCTTTCGTATAGCCGATCATAGAATTGCTTGACCAAACTAAGATTGAACGTAATTGGTCTTCATCTTACTAATGACACGATAAATTTTTGCTCTCATGACCCATGTGACATTTTGATAGTTTCGACGTTAGTGTAGTTTGTATTTAGGAATTGTTGTCAAGAGTTCAGATCAATAACGAGGTCAATTATACGTATGTGCTGTTAAACTCTTAGTATCGAACTTTTGTACGTATTTTACTCATCTTTATTGCCAATAAAAGCCTTATTTATGCAATATTTAAGATGTTTTTTTTTCAATTCCTTCACCTTATTCAGGTCAACTTGTTTTCGCACAACCTGTATAAATACATAACTTCACAAGAACCAATATCACGTCATGCAAACAATATCATTTCTAGAACATTTATTACTTCAACAAATCAGACATTAGGTGAGTTATTATTATAATATTTAATTTTCAATATACCCACTCATTACACGACTGACTTAACTATCTCTAATTTCTCAAAAGAAACTTCTCACATCTACACCAACACACAATTCGTCTATTTTTTCGATAATTTATTCCTATCTAAATATAAATCAACTGCGGAAGTGTGATTCTTTTTTTATTATTGATTTGCAAATGGTTTAAGATGGTAGTTTTTGGTTCCGCAGCATTATAGCTGAAACGATTCCTCATAATAATTTGAATGCAGATTGATAGTGTGGATATGAATAAAATAATGTTAACGCGTATACCATAAGTTGCATGTTTCTCTAAGCTGATACATACTAGACCTTCGGCGCCATTATTAAAAAGAAGTATATATTTATATATATTTTCTTTTTTACATAGTTAAACTTGCTGGCAACAGTTTTATGACAGCTGAATAGCCTACTACATTCTAAAGGGAGTCTTAGGAATTCGAAGATTAAATATGTATCTTTCATTTCCATCAATAAATCCTTCGGGATGTTAAATTAGAATTTGATTTCAAAATATACTCGCATAATACGATATCTTTGATCGCAACAACTACAGCATAGTGTAAACTCACAATTAAATCATATAATTTATGATGAAGCGAACATGTATGTGTGCATTATAAGTTGTATATCTTGTTGCATTTACATCAATTCTAACTTTGGCCAAAAGTAATTTTCTATGGAAGAAATTTAGATTACGTCGCAGTAATTAACTTCGATGATAGTTAATTTAACAGCGCTATACCACACACACGACACGTAATCTCGTAACCTCATATCTATTTCAACTATAACATATTTTAGAATCCCAAAATTCATTATTTAAAAAACGTTACAATAAATTATCATAATAAAGTGTTGGAAAAAATTGAGCAGATTTGGCACGAATGCAGATCCCATGTTGTAATAACTAATGGAGTGTCATGGACAAAAGCAAATTAACTTTAGACTATAAAACTAAGATTAATAAAGTGCGTAAACAATACATTGATCGTTTGAGCAAAACGCTTATCCAGATCGCCTAAACAGAACAACTCAGATCTTGGATCTCATCACCACACAAAGTAAATCACAGCCTTTACAATAATACTATTTTCAGGATATTTTTTTTATCAACGAATATAACTTTTATAAAGGTTGAAAACTCTAAAATATACGACTAGAAGAATTTGGCACTACATTTTTATCATACCTGTATTGCATCCTCGAAGCTTTAGCTCTAGGGTCTAAACAAACTATAACGTAATGAATAAAAGGACAGTTTTATATTCAAGTCATCGTTATATTGATCAGTATTTCGTGAGACATCTGAAAATGTATAAGAAATATTAATAAGTACACATATAACTACACCTAAATACTTAATAAGCTATAGGTATGAGTCCGCGTTCACACGATAGTCAAAAGGGTCGCGCTATCCGGGATTGGCACTAGATATTTTTTTAATTCATTATTTTGCTAAATATTTAAAGTGACAATGTAAATATTCAATATAATGAGTATTCTAATATCAATAACAATAATTGCATTAATTGGAATTTAAATTTCGAAACACTAATCGGCCGGCACATTCACATACCGAATAGGTAACGTTCAGCCGACGAGGCGAGGGGTGACAACGACCAAACTTAAGACGATAATGAAATTGCACTGCAAACTACATGTTATTAATCATTCTCGTCATCGGAGCAAAGAGGCGGGGGCAGCGTGGACACGTCAAACTTCTGCTCAGGGCTGTCGCTAGAAGCCTGTGAGTCGACGTAGTGACTAGAATAGAACCTCTCTACATTATTCAGACTGAAACGTTGGTCAAGATCTCGAGAGTAATGTTCCTGGTTAGGATCCCTACTGTCATCGAGATCGTGCTCATATTGCGGGTAACATTCCTGCGTCTGGAACATTACCACTTCTTCGTAATTTTCCGGATAGGGGCTGCCTCTATACTCCTCGTATTCATCTTTATCTTGTGGCAGCTCTGTGTCAGAGTATGCTACTGACTCTCCACGCTCAAACAAGTAGCTACCCGACTTTGGCATTTTAGGAGCTCGCTTTATAGTATCGATCGGGTAAGCGTAGTCATCAGAGTCATCTCTGTCACTTTGTTCGTCATAGAATACTTGTTGGTGCTGACCAGATGGCTCGCCTAG
This sequence comes from Aporophyla lueneburgensis, assembly GCA_932294355.1. Lineage (NCBI taxonomy): Eukaryota > Metazoa > Arthropoda > Insecta > Lepidoptera > Noctuidae > Aporophyla > Aporophyla lueneburgensis. Next base: position 28,147,614 of record OW028737.1, on the reverse strand, counting down.
AGACGGTTCATCAGCCTGGCGGTATACGGTAGTAGACTTCGATTTCTTCAGAGAAGATTGGCGACTACTCTTATTTGAGTATGAAGTCCTAGGAGGACTGTCCTCTGAAACGTAAGGAGGCTCCTGAGAATCAAGATAAGGATGGCGCAAACGACCGAGTCTATCAAACCGCGGGAAACCCATTTCATCCTCATCAGCGGAAGAACCGAATCCTTGGAACTGCATTGGAGCTATATTGATCGGGAATTGTTGTGCTTCGTAATTGGCACTTTTATACTTGGCGTATTCATCTTGTCCCTCATCTTCGGAATAACTAGCTTCCTGAATATCGTAATGCTTAGAATCTCCTTTCGACATTTCTGAGGAACCGGATTCTACCTCAGGGACATAGCTATCGGAGCATTCCGAGCTTTCCATTCGGCGTAGAGATTCTTCTACGCCCAGATATTTTCCACCGAGCATGTCACTTTCTGAAGAGTACTGGCTTTTTGTAGAATCTTCTTCTAACACATCTTGTATTCTCTCCTGCCTCTTACGTGCGCTTGTCACTTGTTTCTTGCGCCTGAACGTTTTCATGCGTTCTCGTGGATCACGTATAACATCCAAGGAGCTATCAGTGTCATTGCCACTTGGGGGACTCTTCAGCGAAATATTACGAACGAGAAGCGATTTCTTTACGGGCGCTTTTAATGGTTGTATCGGAGGAGACTCCGAGCTTAGACTGCTAGAGTAATAAGGCGAGCATCGAGATAAAGGAGTCTTCCCTGACCTTTCAGCAGACCTCTTTTCTGAGAGTTCCCTGTGCACAGAAGGTATTTCAGGGACTGCGATGATCGGCAAATCGGAGGAAGCGAGATAATGCTCGTGGAAAGACCAGCTCTTAGGCTTGCTGCGATACTGCTGATTTGTTTTATACTCCTTTATCTGATTCTTCGACAGTGTTTTATCATCATAACTCGCGTGTTTGGCCAACGGCTTGTAGTCGGACCGTATGAATTTGCTGCTGCCAGGCCCTTCTTCACGCATAATGTTAGAAAACTCTTGGCTCTGGTAACGTTCGCTATGCTTTTCTTCTTGACTGTAAAGTTGAGATGGCATGTCTATATCAAGTTCTGGTTGTTCGCTTACAAAGTAAGGTTTGAAGCCACTATCTTCACTCTGGCATCGCATGGTCTGTTTTGAGTATCTCTGTGTTTGTTCTTCATAGCTTAAGCTTTTCGGCGGCACTTTTGGGTAACGTTCGTGTGTTTCATCTTGTGGGGGGAACCCTTGTCTGTTGTCAAATCTCAGTACTCCATTAGCATGTTTCTGTAAGCTACTAAGAGAGCTAGAGCTAGACTTATCGGATTTATCGCTGTAACTTATAGATGACGATTTATCTGTTTTGCCAGCATACGACGCAGTCAATCTTAATACAGGTTCCTTGGCTTCCTCAATTTCCTTTGTAGGAGACATTACTTTAGTAATAATAATTTCTGTATCGGGTCTTTCATCGACATTGATATCTTTAACTATTGTGTCATCGGATTTGGTATTATCCGCATCTGTTTGATCATCTCTAGCCGTGGCCACGAGGGTATGGCTAGTACTGGCAGACCAATCTGATATTGACTGCGCCAGAGTTAAAGTACTGTCGCTTTTAGTACCAGAACTACTGTCCATACCTTTCCTCGAAATAGTGGTATCAGAACTACACAATTTATCATACTTTACAATTTCCGAGCTTTTATCGAGACTGCTACTTTTAGAGCTCATTTCTGCTTGAGAACCGAGTTTCAGCTTCTGTTCACTTTTCTTACTCCCATGCGAAGATGAATACACCTTCGAGGCTTTATCAGACTTGTCACTCTTAGGCACGGAAACGCTTTCAGAAGCGGATAGATTAGCGTACTGGCGAACGGTGTTCGTACCAGTGGACCATTCAGAAATGCTGAGGCAAATAGACGTGTCCTCTGAATGCGAGCTATGTGTGCATTTCTTTTGAGGCAGCCCAATTTTGACTGTACCGTCCAAGTCAGTCCCAAAAGAACTGGTTTCTTCCTCTGAATGGCTACTGTGACTACATCTTTTACACGTACCAGCACTTCCTGTACTTAACTTAGTTACTGCCCGAACAGTATCTTCGGCATTCGTCTGTGATAGAAGATCATCAATAGACGTATCAGAATTGTTTGAACCGAACGAATACTTCTGCGTGCCTAACTGTGAAAAACCTTTGTCGAAATCTGGTGAGAGAGACTTACTATCACCACCGAAAACATCATCAGCATATAAGTGATCATCCTCATAGATCGGACTGTGGTTGGTAGGAGACTTTTGGGGCTGATTTATTATAACTTTATCTTCCAAGTTACTTTTGACGTTGAACGACTTATGTTCTGAACGTGAACAACAGGACCCTACATCACCCATAAGACAAGTTGCCTTACTAATCGTTCCACTGAGGCACGACTTGTCGTAATGAGGCACCACGCTTTTATGACAATTATATTCATCTTGTTTCTCCAAGGGTTCTACCATGTACCCTGATTGATCGTAAGGAATTAATTTGGTATTTTTCGGAGATGTATCTTCGCTTAGTTCAGCAGACTTCGAATCCGATTTCGACTCCGGTACATCTTTTTCCAAATCATCGTCGTTGTTCAATGTGTCACTGTCGTCATCTGATCCCGCTAAGTGGTCTTTCGAACTCTCCGATTGTAACGTCACTTTTGTGGGTATTTCTGGCTCGTTGCTCATGTAGTAAATGTGGACTTTTTCTACGATGGGTGTCTCTAATAAGCTTGACGGCAGTGACGGCCATTGGTCGAAATCACTCGACTCTTTTCTACCAATCTCATCCAAATTAGCGGGTCTGCTCGCTGCTTGTGGTGGTAACTCCGGTAATGGCCAATCATCGGACTCTTGGCTTTCACTAGCGGAAGATTGCTTTGATGCTGGCATATGTGGAAGTGCTCCTGGTTTGCCTGGACTACCATTCCTCTTATGATCTAGCGCATCAAAAGCCCTGCTAGCTTTCTCGACATCTCGTTTGGATTCATACATTTCGCTGATTTTAGTTTGATCTATTGGTATGTCGGGCATTTCTGCCGATGTGCGTCTATCAGCGTCTGATATGTAAGCAACGTTGGCGCTAGGCGGATCGGAGCTAAGACTAGCTTGATGATCACTGGAGTTTAGAGACTCCTCATTAATACTTTCTGATCGAGAACAAGCCTTAGTAGAATCTTCATCAGCGCTGGTCTTTTCGGACGCAGTACTACGTTCTGATATGCGTGATAAAGCACGGCCGAATGTTTGGCCGTAGCCTATAACCACATCCGAAGTACCACCACTACTGGGTGACGTAGCTGGATATAAGAAATTGACCGGAAAATCGTTCAGATCGTCTGTAAAGTCTGCATCAGTCGAATCTTTAGACGTGTTAGCAGACAGAGGAGGATTTTTGGAGAACGTTTGGAAATCATCTAACAACCTTTGGTTGTTGTACTCAAAAACTTCCTTATTTATGGCCAAGTTTTCGTATCCGTCATGGTCTTGTGGTATCCAAGCTTCTTCAATGCTCGTGCTATTTTCGCTGCCCGACGCACCAAAGAATGGTCGCCATGTTGGTTTCAATTCTTCACCGCGACGATATGCTTCACCAAGAGATCCCGATGTCGATTCTGTTGTTTCAAATGAACCTCGAGATTCAACGCTAAGGGAACCCCGAGAATCTATACTAGATTTTGATGAACTTTTCTGGTCATCAAGAAGACGTCCTTTTCTTCGAGACGATGAGTCATCAACGCTGAGGGATCCTTTGGAAGGAGTGGTCGTGGTCGTTGTGTCAACACTTGACTTAGACGAACTCTTTTGGTCATGATCTTTAAGAGCCCTCTTTTTCATAATATCTCCCCTTTCAAATGACGTAGTAATCACGTTACCGTCATCATCGAAATCAATAGTAGTATTTTGGTCCTCTTGAGATATAGTAATAGCAATTTTAGTCTTTTTAACTGTATTTTTAAGTTCTTGAGCTGCATCGGAAGCTTTGGAGGCAGCTGATTGACTGGATTCAGATTCTTCAATGACGGCTTTACCTATTTTGTCCAAACCGCTCTTTTTAACACTTGGCCGTGACAGCTGTTCAACAGTTCTATCAATGCTTTCTGAACTGGAATCAGAATCAGTAGGAGCTTTCTGAGAATCTACTTGTCCCTGCTTTTCCAAAGTCGGAGTAGGCGACTTTCTTGCGCCGTACTTTGACGGACTCCTAGGACTTTCGATACGAGTAATTTCTGGTATTGGTGAAGGCGATTTCGAATTAGATTTCGAGTGGTCACTAGATATTGTATGTTGAGACAGTAAATGTTCTTCCCCATATTCCATCGCCTGTTTCAATTCTTCCAAACATTCCCGATCCTTTTTATTGAGCTTTTCAATATCTTGCGAAATCCCCAGAGGCCGTGCGATCGAACAACTAACACTAGACTCGTCATCAATGGAACTGCCTTTGATGTGACTGGATGGACTGGCATCTTTCTCAATGCTGGTCCAAGAGGTCGATTCTGAACTTCGAGAACGTTCCGCACTCAACTTCAAGAGTTCACTACGTCTTGACTTAGCAGTCAGTAACGTCTTTTGATCAGGTTTCTGTTCTGTTGGAGATTTATCACTGCCAGAACTACCGGTGTGTTCACCTTCGGATTTATTAGACTTTGACGTACTGGAGTCAATAAACGGTATATTCTCAATCGTGGGACTGTTTTCTTGGGGCGGCGTCACAATTATTTTATTCTTATTTTTCCATTTCATTGACAAGTCTATGGTTTTGGGAGGTGTTCGTGAAACCTTTGAACAACGTTCAGTATCACTATCTGACATGATTTGCGATATGGATTCTTGTTTTAAGAACTCCATCAAGCTTGCCGATGATTCGTCGAATGTTCCTTGAGCATCCAAGGTTTTTCTTCCGCGAGTTTTGCTGCTTGCGTCTGAAAGAGGTAGTTCAGTGTCTAGTGTAGTCTCTTCGTAATCGACAGTTACCCATGACCCAGAATCGTCGCTCATACCGCGAGGGATTTTAGGTTTCTTCTGTTCTTGATCAGATGAACTGTCAGCATCGATATATGGCAAAGATAATCCCAGCATGTTGCTTTCATCCGACACTTTCAAATCGCTTACTTCAGTCAAAGATTCTTCCTCACTGGTTAAACGAGCTACTTCAGCTTTTCGTTCAGAAGTCACTAATGAGTGAATGTCCTGATTACTTTTACTTTCTTGAAGCTCAGTCTGCCTTTGCTTATTGTAGATGTCCATTTTCCGACGTTCCATAATAACCGTTTGTGTATCGTTTTCAATTATTGTATGTTGAGAGCTGGTCATCCATTCCATTGACGAATCATCTTCAGTTTTGTCTTTGTAACTGTTTGGAGGTGATGTTTCCTTTATTTCTTTTACTTCGTCCTTTGGTATCATTTCTGGTTCTTCTTCAACAACAGTTGGATGAACGTCTACTTTGACAACTTCTTGTTTGAAATGCTTTTCATTTTCTGGCAGCATTGATGCGGGTGTCACGTAGTTTCGATCTAAACTCTTCGATTTTGCTTTCGAATCCAAATGGACTTCTGCCTTTCTGTCTAAACTCTTTGATTTAGCCCCAGGACTCATTTTTTGGTAAACAACTTTACCTTCGATTTGTTGTTTGATCTCCTGTTTTTTAGACAAAGTCTTTGGTGATTTCTGTAAAGCTGCCAGATCATCGAACTTATCTTCTAATGATGGGCTCGATTTGTCATCCATGCTCTTATTCATTTTGTTAGGCGTTTTCGGTGTCTTTTGGTCCTCAAAACTCCTACTGATTTTCCCGGTTAGCTTGTTATCTAATTTCTTTGGAGATTTGGCAATAAATACATGGTCCTCTACTTTGCTATTAATTTTAGTCTCAATGATTATTTTATCTCCTTCAGTTTTCACAACTATCTTATCTTCTGGTGGTGGGAATGGTGGCATGGTGTCCTTAACTGGACTTATTAAAGTCTTGGTTTGTTTCAAAGCTGCTTCAAACAACATCTGTTGTTTTTCTTTACGTTTAGCAATTTCAGTATCACTATCTTCTTGAGACTTGGTTCTTTCTTTACTACTACCGCGTTTCACATCCATCCTTTCTAAGGACTTCGATTTTTCTTTAGCAATCTTCTTGGCCGTTTGCTCCAGTTCCTGACTCTTAGCTCTAGCCATGTCCAGTGGAGGTACCGTTAAGAAGTCAGGACGTTCTTTCAAAGACGACGGCAAAGACTTCTGAGTTTGCAGCGCTTTTATTTTAGTAGCATTTGTGTCTAAAGAACCACCTTTGTTGAGTTTACTGCTTATCTTCTGTTTCTCATCAGGTTTCGGTTTGAGAGTAAGTTTCTTTTTCTCTTTGCGTTTGATTCTCTCAATGTCCGGCACTATCTGGTCTTCGCTTAGGTCTGACAACTTTCGAATACTGCCTCTAGGCGAGTTCAATGAAGAAGTAGGTGATCGTGATGGCGACTTTGAAATTGGTGAGCGAGATAGTGGCGATCGGTTTAGTGGTGAGCGAGCCGCTTGAGACTTCAGCTTAGACAAGTCATATCTGCGTTTGAACGATCGCGGACGACGTTGTTCAACTAAATCATTCAACAACTGCAACTCTTCGTTATCTATAATAACAGATTTAAGATCCTCGTGATCTGGATGATCTTCCTCGACTTCATCAATTTTATCAATAGTGTCTTTCTTTGGAACTGTTGCCTTCACTTTTTCGTCAATCAAAGGTTTTTCTTCCAGTATTTCTCCTTCTTCGTTGATATCTTCAACAGTATCGTCTTTCGAAGAGAAAGCATTCATAGGCGGTAGTCTATGCAACTGAATAACTGGCGTGTCCAGACTTTTAGCTCTACGACTGGATGTTGGTGAGTCTGTCGCTTTCTGACGTTGGAGAGAGAATACTGACCCTTCGGAAAGATTTAGCCTAGCATGAGCAAACAGTATTGGTGTTCCACCAGGCTTACGTAACATAGGCGATATTAGCTCATCCCTTAAACTTTTCTTTATACCAAGTGTGGACGTTTCCTTTTTCTCATCTTTAGTTTCTACTTTATCTTCAGATGGACTACCTGTCACTTTTTGAATTTCCATATCTGCTAAGTGTTCGTCCTCAGATTTGAGGAACTCAGTACTTTCTAATATAGGTGAGGGAATATTTTCGTTGTACTCCCAAGGAGAACTTTCCTTACTGGATTGTTTTGTCTCTGCGAATTTTATGGCGACGTCGTCTTCTGAACTTGGGATCGAAATAGAACGTTCGGAAATTCTACGTAACTCTGTAGCGTTACCACTCATGCTGTCGAGAACTTGAGGATTGTATTTAGCTTCTAGCTCAGCTAATTTTCTACACTGTGGTGGAGAGCCTTCGATTTCTGTCGAACTCATAGTCTGTCCTCTGTGCCAAGCGCCAGACGTAATCTTATCATACTCCAATTGCAGAATTGGTTCCAAATCCTTGCGAGATTGCGGTGGTGAAAACTCAAGTTTCGGAGCTGCTTCAGTGGTGCCGAAAACATCATCAGAATCAACGCTTTCGTCATCAGACGAGAATGAAGTAATCCGTATCTTATTATTACTTTTTCCTTTAATTTTACTACCTGGGCCTTTCTTCCCGGTACCTCTTGCCTTTTGGCCTCTTTTCGGAGGTAGCTTTTCTGACTTGGATTTGATATCGGCTCGTAATTTTTCTGCAGCCGTCAGTGGCTTGGGTTCCTTGCAAACAGGCGGCTGTTGCACATTTCTACCGTTGATGGTAAACTTTATCTCGCATGGGTATATCGGCTCCTGTCTGATACTGTCAGTTTTAGAGCTCGTTGCAGAATCACTCTCTATCTGACTCAATTTATTATTGAGTGTTTCGAGTAGAACAGGATCTAAGTTTTTAGTTATATCCCTCTTAGGACTCGGTAAATGTTGCAATTGGCCGCTTTTGTCCACTTCTAGAGTGACTGGATCTACTTTAGACAAATCGATATTTTGCGTGAATAAAAAGTCACGATTTTCAACTTCAAGGAACTTGGAAGTATGTTCAACTTGTATACTATTGCGTGGCGATTTCGGCGACTTAGGTGATTTTGGTGACTTGGGCGACTTAGGTGATTTCGGCGATTTTGGAGATTTTGGTGATTTCGGCGACTTGGGCGAACGTGGCGACTTAGGATGATCATGGTACTTGCATCTTGGATGAGCACTAACCACATGGCGGCCATTTTGTGGCGGGAGCATCACGATATCCGGAGGCTGGCGTTGATCATCATGAGGAGATGGAGCGGTTCCATTCATTATATGACGCTTATGTAATACATAAGGAATATCATAACCATCATCAACAACTTTCTTATTATCCTTGAAACCTGCTTTAAATGCGTCGAACTCTTTGAAATAGTTCTTAGGCAAGTCGAATTGAGGTCGTATATGATCGGGCAGCCTTGACGGCAGTTCGAAATGAGAACGCTTGGTTGCGATTGGCGGAGCACTTGGTATTTGGCGGAACATGTAATCTTCATCACTTGATTCCGCTGGTGTAAGATCAATCGATTTCTGGTGCATTAACACATGTCGGCGAGAATTAACACTGCTGAAGCGAGGTCTATTGGCTAAGCTGTTTGGATCACTCTTAGTTCGTTCGACAGTCGGATGAGTGTAAGGAACTGTCGTGTCAGCCAAACGGCTGCTTGAGCTCGTCTCAAGGATCAGCTTAGGGTTATATTCGTCAAAGTGAGTCTTTGCCATTAACTCCTCCTTCAAATTCTCTTTTCGAACGATATGAGTGTGAACCTTACCGCGCTTGTCAAATTCTGACTGGAGAATTGAAGCAGTAATCGTACCTGACAGGATAGCGGCTTGCTTAGCTTTGTTCTTGGCATACTCAATGCTGTCCATTGCTGGTAAAACTCGCACATTGACATCAGACTCATTCGACGACTCTTTTACAAGATGCGATGAGGCGTTTTCTTTGCTGATCGATCGCGTTAACGATTCTATCTTCTCTTTATCGAAACTGAATACCGTATCTGAAGAGCGACGCCGCTGATAGCTATGTATTTTTGCAGCCCTAGTGCCATCAATCTCGGTATCGAGACCAACTATCTTTTCAGGCCAAATGTGTGTGGTGTTTTGGTGGATATCCTCCTCTTCAGTCGATAGCTCATCTGATTTCTTCGGAGGACTAGAATCTGATTCGAACTGTGCCGAAAACTGATCTAGTTCCACATTTTGCAGGCTGGCGGAATGCAATGGACTAGGTTCTTTGACATGCTTGCTATTGCTAGGAAAAGTCGAATACGGAGTAGATAGATAATAATTGGGAGAATTCGCCAAATTAGCGATCAAGTCTTCATGCGACTTGTCGAACAGCGACTTCTCCATGTACTCTGGCTTTTCCATACTAATAAAAGTGGCTTGAGTATCGAAGAAATCTTTGGTCGAGTCGGGACTAGACGAGGGAGAAATTTGTTCGAACGGGTCTATGTAAGCGTTCTGAATACTAGTAATACTACGTCGCCTCATGCTGATTTCATCAGGCTCGTACAAATTCTTTTTGCAATCGTAATAATCAGATTTGGAGTCCTGACTGGAAGTTCGCGAGCCGGACCTATCGGAGCTTTTGCTTTTAAGAGTCTCGCGGGATTTCTTACTGTCCGTATGATAAACGCTATCCCGTGACTTTTTGCTAGATTCTGCACTACTCTTGGATATTTTAGAGTCGTAAATGTCACTCTTCGACTCTTGGCTAGACGTTCGCGAGCCGAGTGCTCGTTTGATTTCCTTATAGAAATTGCCATCGGAGCGCACTGAGAGTTTCTCTCGGGGCAAGACTCGCGGGTCGTCGACAAGGAACGGGTCTAGCTGGATATCGTTGTTGCTGCGGTAGTGGCACACTCGGTCGTCGGGCGCGTCGTCGTGGTCGTCGCTCTCGGACAGGTGCGACAGCGAGCGGTCGTCGTCGGACGGCAGCTCGTTGCCCGAGTCCAGCGAGCACGAGCGCGAGTGCGCCGCGCTGCGCCGCCGCGCCTGCACGCGCGTGTAGCGCCGCGTCTCCGACTCGTCGTCGGAGCGCTCGATCACCTCATAACTATCGTGCGACAGGTCGTCCTGCGAGCCGGTGCGCGCAAACGACGGCAGGTCGAGGCGCTGCTCGCCGATGGCACCTGGAAACGAAGAGGAATAGGCGCGGCCCAACAGCATGCCGGCGGACTCCACGGAGCCGCGCTCGCCGAACACGAAGGCGCGCGTGCGGGCCTCGTCGTAGCGCGTGACGGGCGAGTCGAGGCGCGCCAGCGTGTCCAGGTCGGCCAGCAGCGAGCGCGCGTCGCGCCGGCGCTTGGCGCGGCCCGCCTCGTCGAAGCTGTAGTCGCGCAGGTTGCGGCACGACGCGCTGCGCCGCCACGTGATGCGCGCGCGCCCGGCTCGTGAGCCTGCCTCGTCCGGCTCCTCCTCGATGCGCAGCGAGCCGCCCGAGTGGCTCGAGCGCGACGACATGCACGCTGAGTAAATGTTGCTCTGCGACATCTCGAACTCGAGCCGCTCGGCCGACTTCTTAAAGCTCGAGGTATGTTTCGCCAGCACGAAGTCCGGGTAGACGCTAGAGGGGGGCGCGGCGCCGGGCGGCGGTGCAGGCGCGCTGCGCGGGGAGCGGGGCGAGGGGGGCGAGGTGGGGGGGCTCTGACCTGGGCGCGCACGCGGCGGCGGAGTGGGCGCGCGGCCGAGCCCACTCGCACGCGCCAAACTCGCCTGGCTCCATGTACTCTCCGGAGAAACCTGACCAAAACGTGCCAAACGTTACATTTTGACTTCACGCGTGATCAAAAATTACGGTCATCAGAGAATATACAAACCAATGGTGTCGTCGTCCGATGAGGCAGAGGCGAATCCTCCGTAGGATGATGATTGACCTCGGCATGGGTCACTAGCTCTGGAGCCTGTGGGACGATACACGATTATTTGTGAGCCCAACCATACGAGTTGACGGGTTAAAACAAATGGATCCCCGTGACGTAAGTGCGTTACGGAAAGTGCAAGATGGCCGAATATGTGCATTAAAATTTGCATTTGATACCCTTCACCCACAAAGATATTGGAAATGGTATTATGTTTGAAAAGACGAAATGTTAAGGTTTTTTTGGGATTAAAATATTTGTGAAATAATGCTTTAATTGTATAGTGAGATCGAGCAAGCTTTAGTATAATAGAAACAGACAAAGCATCATAAAATAAAATGTCTTTTTTTTATATGTTCTCTCGATCCACTATCACTATAGCAACATCGACAAGGAGTAAGGATAAGTAAATTATGAGTTAGAGCGTACAAATATGATCAGTCAATATGATTGTGTGAGTAGAGAGTAAGAAGAACCATGAGTCCTGAACCATGCCTGAGTTGTCCAGTTCGGTTACACATAATTTTTTTTAACCGACTTCAAAAAGGAGGAGTTTATCAATTCGGATGTTTATATTTTGTTTTTATGTATGTTCGGCCATTACTCCGTCATATATAAACGGATTTGCAAAATTCTGTTCGAAAGGGGTTTATTCCGAAATGGTCCCATATAAGTTTCATATAGATCTGATGATGACTTCCGGAGACAGACACCGGAACTCTTTAAAAAATGACAGCAAATCAATCGCGATTTCTGCTATCGCATAAATATGCATTGTTTGTTTGGAATTAGTGCGGGGTAGATACCTTAACTAAAAATTTTAAAATTAAAACTTTTTTACAAAAAAAAAAACCTTAAATAAAAATCCTAAGACACCGACTTCCGAGATTAAAGTTATTTTTCACTTTGTAGTGTTTTTAAGGAAGTCGGTTGTTTTTTTTTTTTTGTAAAAAAGTTTTTTAACCTTACTTTTACACATAGTACACTTTTGGATCAACTCTTTATCTGACGGGTTGCACTACAATAGAGAATAAATTCAAAAACAGACTACAAACTTACTTTAAGACTCTTGATGCAAGATGAATCAAAAGTCGATATTGTAGAGCTATGGATACCTATTACATTCACGAATATTTGGGAAGTCGGACATTCCATTTATTTGTTCTCAAAATTGTGTATGTAACCAAAATAGACAAGATGATAGCATTACTTCATGACAAAGAAGGTTAGCGATGATCCATTAAACATTTTAGAAACATTTTAAAATAATAACAAGCCAATTTGTATTGGGCCCTTACGATTTGATTGCCGTACAGTTTCGAAAGCTGAAAGAAACAAACACAAATCTATGTGAAGTTGAAATATAAGCGTCGGCAATTAGGGAAGATTATTTTTAAGCCTCGTCTAAGCTTATAAGTTTATGCCTTCAATTAAATCTTGTTATTGACTATTTAATTCCAGGCTCATTCGGGTGTTATAAATTGTCTAGAAAGCGCAAAAACATAATCATAATATTGTTTTGATAATCCTCATGTAGATAAAAGGATTCTAAGTTTAAATTGCTATCACTTTTCACCCACCAGTCACTTATAGGCCGGGTCGCAGACCGGTCTCGCAAGACAACGCTCGGTCGGTATCTGGATCTCGAGTTTTGGGCTCGTGACCTTAACCCGGAATACAAAGCGGTAAGCGCAAACTTTATGCGTGCAAGATATGCTGTTTGTAAGCGTGTTTGGCGCGTGTTGCCGCTTCTGCTTGCCTCGCAGAAGGCACGACGAAACCGACCGAGCGTCTACGAAGCGGGCTCACCGAGTCTGGTCGGGCGGTCTACAGCTGGCTACTTAGGTCCCCTTGCACAAATAATCACAAAACATGTTTAGCCCTAACTTTAATTAAAATATCGTTCCGTTTCTGTGAAGAAGACAAAACGGATGATGTTTTCAAATACGTTTAACGCTAAACGTATTTAGTGATTTGGGCCCTAGTATCAGATTCATCCGTACCTTGTCTCTCGTGGTGGCATAGGCGGTAGCTACGAGCGGCGGGCGAGTCACGGCCTGAGGCCGCTTGGCCCGCGCCGCCGCCGCGCGCGCCTCCTCCGCACTGTATCCCTTCATCATCAGAGAAGCCTCCAGGTAGTGAGGTTGCTTGTCCCACTCCAGGGAAATCGCTGCAATACACACCGCTACTTAGAGACGTGACTTGTGTAAGGGGGATAAAACACGCGACGAACGATTTGGAAGCGGAAACATCGATTGAAGGAAAATCTAAAAGAAATGTACAGAAATAGTCGTAACTGGATAAGTAACGTTAACTGGATATAGGTTTCAACCAAAATTGTAAATTAGGACCAATTTCACACAAGATAAAACACAAAACATCAAACACTTCGTTACCCTTACATAGCTACATGGATCCTTTGGCACCCAAATGACGTTGACAGGGGCCTCTGTTGGTAAACATTTTGTGCAATTGTTTCGAAAAAACAAGATGGCAGCGTTAGTTCCGATTTTGTCCACACGCCACAAGGGCCTTGTAGCGCTATACGCTCCAATAGGCACCGTTACGTTCGGGCATGTTCGTGTGAGTTCGTACGTACCGTCGGAGCCGGGCGGCAGCGGCAGCAGCGGGTGCGCGGAGAGGCTCTGGTTGAGCGGCGCGGGGGGGGGCGCCACGTTGCCGCGCGAGCCGCACACGGAGCGCGACGCGCGGAACGAGCCCGACCTGCCGACAGTCGGGCAGAGGATGGTGACGACTGACACCAGCTTTTGGTTTCGCACTGTACCCGAGTGTGTGGCCGCCCTTATCACAGATCACATACGCGTAGGAAATATCTGTGCACTGCGGTCTACCCTCCTAACTGTACTTCGTCCGCATAAATCATAGTAATTGATTTTCTGGCGCGTCTATCATAAGTGCACAGATATTTCCTCAACACATCCTCGACTTCCTATATTCATCATTAGGTGCACAGGAAAGTGTCTCACTAATGTCAACTCCGCTCAAGGTGAAAGGTGCGGGGGGAGGGAGGAGAATGATGGCAGGCGATATAGTAATGGCGGAGATCAAATAAACAACTGCCGAAACCACGCTTGTAATGGCCATGCCTCATTGAGCATTTGCACTGATGATGTGATGATTTCATCAAACACGATCCACTGTACCCCGTGTGCGTTGCGCATGTGTGCGTGCGTCGTAGAATGTAAGAAGTCGAGCATCTGTACAGTATATAATCTGTGCCCTTACGAAACGCGTCGCGCCGCGACGGGCCTGCGGTCCTTGTGCGTCAAGCAAGCGTGACCAACTAAGTTCTAGTGTCCGGCTACTAGTGAAACCGTTTTAAACCACATTTATTTATAATTTATGGAGGTTAATTTTGGAAAGAAAAGAGGTTTCACGCGACGTTAAATGAACTTATCAGAACGCAGACCCATCATAGACAAACCCTACGTGATACGACAACACCATCCTCCGACCGATTGTCAGTGCCGTCGCAACGCAACGCACTCGCCACTACACCGCACTCGTTTAGAAGAAGCGGAAATTTCAACGGATACAGCGCATGCTCGAGTATATGCTATGTTCTGCTCACGATATGACGGGTCGCACGACACGTTGCACAAAGCGTGCAAAATTAGATTAATAAGTGTGCAAATTGCTTTCATGTAAGAAAACTTCTTTAGACTTAGGGGAAGTGACTTTTTAACATTAACCATAACCATTACCAATATTGTAACAAAAATCGGAAAAATTGTGCAAAATTTCAACGACGCCATTTTTTATTGTATGTAAACTCTGGTAAATGTTATTTCAGCAAGTGGAGATAATAATTTAAAACCCCGAATAAGTTTTCCCGTAAAACGCATATTTATTCAATTTAATTTTGCACACTTTGTGCAAAGTGTAGTGCAACTCATTCCTTCGTGAGCAGAGTGTTATCACCATCGATTAATACAAAACTATCGAAGCCTCACGCTAACCAATCGTTATAGTTCGAGGGACTGTTGTTTACATCATGCATCTGTTCGTTACCGAGTCGCTTCTCTTGTCACACAAACGCCCACAAGACAAAACCAAAAGCTAGTGTCTCCCAGCCCATGCTAACCACTCACCTTTTGGACACACTTAGGCTAGTATTAACTTATGTTAGGAATCCCGTACATCCTACCAATATCTTGGTTTGTTTGTAACAAACTATATAAGGTAGCAGGGAACTAGACGCACAACCAGTTTTCATTTACCAGTACACGGTTCCAGATACCTTTCGTTGAAACTCTTCAACGGTTTTTATTTTTAATAATTTTATTTGTCATACATTTTGACCACGTAGGTATTGTAAATTCCATGAGACAACAGTTTTTTTTATAACCGACGAAAAATATCTTCGCTATCGCATCTAGAATCATGCGCTGAATTTTACGGTTTCAATTTGTGCATCAATCTCCTTGCCACCCAATATTACATCTATAAGCGTTGTCTAGCTAAGCCTAGTAGTAATTAAAGATAAGTTACAGTCAGAAAGCTATTCATTTTTAACTAGAGCGGCTTAAGCTGATCATATTTAATTATACATGCAGTATTGAGTTTGACGCGAGATAAAAGTGACTTCTTGTCGCTTTAATCTCGCGTCAATTTTAATTCTACTTTAGTACATATCTGCCATAATAGCTAAGCTTATGTATAGTTATGGTTTTCATGTGAACGTACCTCTGGAATGTTTGTCTCTTCACATAATTGTCCCGAACGTACTCGACAATCTGTTTCTGGGTTTTACCGCTATACCTATAAAGAGAATAAGATGATTTATATCAAACTGTCTTTGAAACTAAATTAAGTGTGTATTTATGTCAATGAGCATTTAGGACGCTGTTACACCTCAATATTTTAACTGATCCCTGAAAAGAAATGTCAAAACCAACTCAAACTCAACTCTCTTATAAAAACCAAAAACTATAATTTTACGTTATATGTATAAGTCTTTTTTTTATGGGAAATCATCAAATGATTTCTCCCGCTCTGGGCGAAGCGGGAGGGCGTGTCAGACTTTTACTGACTAAAACCCACCCTTGTTCCTTCAGTTGCCTATGCCAGGGTCACGGTACCTGGTTATATAAGAGTCTTACAATGCAAGGCCATGATGTCTAGAAGAGCCTTTTCAAGAAAGAGCCATTACGGCTTTGAGCTGACCTGCCACAACAGACGGCATGCATGCATCAGTTTGTTTTATTGAAGATATCGGGTAACCCCCGTTGGTCATTCGGATCGTTCAAAGTTTTGCATAAATGGAAAGCGCTGAATATTACGGTGAAACATATAACTAGTGAACATTTCATCATCATCATCATCATCATTTCAGCCGTAAGACATCCACTGCTGGACTTAGGCCTCCCCCAATTTGGGGGGCTTTGCCATAATCGCCACGCTTGGCAGGCGGGTTGGCGATCGCAGTATGGTGGTAAAATGCATAGAGAAAGCTGCTGACCATTCTCTAGTAAGTCCCTTAGTCGCCTTCTACGACACCCACGGGAAGAAATGGGGTGGTGTTATTCTTTACGTCCGGCACCACACGGTACAACATTTCATACCCTTAGGAAAAGAGTTGAAAAGTTACGTTTAGTTTTGCTCGTTTCGCGGCAATTATGTCAGTCACAAGTTCGGCTGCAACAGTAGTTTGTTTTTCAACTGGTTCAAAAACAGAAACGCATGGAATGAAGTTACCTTGATAAAATGTGCCGAAACCGGACCGGAAAGTGAATAACAACCTTTATAATGAATCAACTTCATGGAGTTGCGTTTTGGAGCGTGTTTTGACGTCTTAAGAGAAAGAAAGATGATGCTGAACAAGCAAGGGCGGATCCAGCTTTGGTGTCAGGGGGGGGTCACATAGTCGTGGTCAAGTCACAAGAAGTTATAATTTAATTTTTGTAATCATACATAAAAGTAAAAAGTAGGTATTTTATTAATGTATGTATAGTCTGGCAAAAACGGGTAGAAACGGCAATTAAAAGTTTGGGAGTTCGCCACTGTTCTTTTCGATGCGTTCGTTCCCGAATAATGCGTTTGCTGCTATCATACAAAATATAAATTTATAATCATCATTCATCATTTCAGCCGAAAGATGTCCACTGCTGGACATAGGCCTCCCCTAAGCTCCGCCACTTCGGCCGGTTTTGTGCTTCCCGCATCCAGCGTATTCCTGCGGCCTTCACAAGGTCATCGGTCCACCTTGTTGGAGGCCTTCCAACTCTACGTCTTCCGGTACGCGGTCGCCACTCCAGAACCTTTTGGCCCCATCGGCCATCTGTTCTGCGATCAATGTACCCTGCCCACTGCCACTTCAGTTTAGCAATTCTTCGGGCTATGTTGGTTACCTTGGTCCTCCTACGGATCTCTTCATTTCTGATTCGATCGCACAGGGAAACTCCAAGCATAGCCCTCTCCATCGCCCTTTGGGTGACTTTCAGCCTTCTAATAAGGCCCATTGTGAGCGACCACGTTTCGGATCCATAAGTCATCACTGGCAACACACTCTGGTCAAAAACTTTCGCCTTGAGACACTGCGGAATGTGGGACGAGAAGATATTGCGTAGCTTCCCGAACGCTGCCCAGCCGAGTCGGATTCGACGATTGACCTCTTTCTCGAAGTTGGACCTACCTAACTGGACAGTCTGTCCTAGGTACACAAATTCGTCCACGACTTCGAGTGTAGCGCCTCCGATCTTCACTGGAGCACCGGGTATCACATGAGCATTGAACATGACCTTTGTCTTGTCCGTGTTCATCTTGAGACCCACTCTTTCGGAAGCTCTACTGAGGTTATCGAGCATTGTACTGAGGCCCTCCATAGTCTCAGCCATGACAACTATATCATCGGCAAACCGAAGGTGAGTGATGTACTCGCCATTGATGTTGATGCCAGCCCCTTTCCAGTCCAGAATTTTGAAGACATCCTCCAGTGCAGCGGTGAACAGTTTTGGAGAAATGACGTCTCCCTGTCTCACCCCTCGCTGCAGAAGGATAGGTTTCGAGGTCTGGTCCTGAAGTCGGACTGACATAGTGGCGTTTTCATACAGACACTTCAGCACCTCGATGTACCGATAGTCGATCTGGCACCGTTGAAGAGACTGCAGTACAGCCCAGGTTTCGACCGAATCGAAGGCTTTTTCGTAGTCCACAAACGCTAAACAGGCAGGCAGGTTATACAAAAGACCGAAGAGTATTCTTCGATCTTCTGTATAACCTGCCGCAGCGTATGTGGTCTACGGTGCTAAAGCCTTTACGGAATCCGGCTTGTTCGGGAGACTGGAAGTCTTCAAACTTGCACGCTAGACGGTTCGTGATGACTCTTGAAAACAGCTTGTAGACATGGCTCAGAAGTGAGATGGGCCTATAATTCTAAGAAGGGCATTATCACCTTTCTTAAAGAAAAGTACCACCACACCTCTGTTCCATGCCTGTGGCGTTTTGCCCGCGAGTATGACGGAATCAAACAGCTTCTGAAGGGCTTTGAGAACGGGTTTCCCGCCGGCCTTCAGGAGTTCAGCCGTAATTCC
The DNA here is from genome assembly GCA_932294355.1 of Aporophyla lueneburgensis. Lineage (NCBI taxonomy): Eukaryota > Metazoa > Arthropoda > Insecta > Lepidoptera > Noctuidae > Aporophyla > Aporophyla lueneburgensis. The sequence goes on along the minus strand of OW028737.1, from coordinate 28,129,130 downwards.
GTCATCAACCGGCGCCTTGTTGTTTTTGAGCTGCTTCAGAGCCATCCGAATCTCGTACAAGCTGACGTCCGGGATGTCTTCGGTATAGTGTCGGGTCAACCTAGCTCTATGGTCATTTGCCAGATTTTTAACGGGGTCACTTGTTGACGTGTATAACTGTCCATAGAACCTCTCAATCTCCTTAAACAGCTCAGGTTTGGCGGATACGACCCTGCTATCGTCGGTCTTCAGTTTCGTAAGCTGGCTCTGCCCAATAGACAGATCCTTAGTAAAGATCTTGGAGCCTTTATTCCGCTCTTTCGCGTCCTTGATCCGCTCTGTGTTATAGCGGCGAAGGTCGCTTTTCAAGGACTTAGAGATCCGTCTATTGAGCTGCCGGTACTCGAGCACAGCTTCTGAAGACTGCAGGATCATTCCGCGCCTCTGTTCCATAAGCTGTAATGTTGGATCTGAGAATTTCTTTTTCCTATTAGTACGGCGGGTCTTGAAGAACTGAGACCCGACCGTATGGACAGTTTGCACAAACCATCGTTATAATCGTCTACGGAGCTCCCTAGGCACTCAAAACGATTTTGGAGTTCGAGCTGAAAGCTCTCGGGGTTTTGAAGTTGGATCGGTGCTGGACGGAGCGTTGACTTCATCAGCCGAGATCTTTCCAGCTTGATATTGATATTCTAATGTGCCTCTTACCATGCGGTGATCACTCCCGGTTTTCACCACGTTGTTCACTGAGACATCATTGAATATTTGCTTCTTCGTCGACATAATGAAGTCAATATCACTTTTTGTTACACCATCAGGGCTCTGCCAGGTCCACTTCCTTTGCTCACGTTTTTTGAAGAAGGAATTCATCATAAAGAGGCCTTCTTTCTCCATAAATCTAGCCAGTAGGTGACCCCGGTGGTTGCGACGTCCAACTTCAAATTGCCCCACTCTCAACTCATCATCGCCTCGCTTGCCCAGTTTCGCGTTAACGTCCCCCATGACAACGGTGATGTGAGTTTTGGAACCATGCATGGCTCTGGAAATATCCTCATACATGGTCTCCACCTCATCGTCGGGGTGTGACGAGGTCGGGGTGGAACCTTATGACCTTCAGCGAATACCTTGCGGATATTCTGAGTATAAGGAACGCCACCCTGGTCGACACACTCTCGATCTTCACCACGTTACTCACAAGGGACTTATGGACGATAAACCCGACACTACCTTGGGACCGCTGGTCGCCCTCCCGGAAATAGAGCAGGTTTCCGGCTTTGAGGATTATCGAGTCCTCCCCCTCTCTTCGGACTTCAGGTAACCCTACTATATCCCATCGTAACCTGCTCAATTCTTCCTCCAGTTCGGCGATCTTCTCGTCGGTCCGAAGTGTACGCGTGTTATATGTTGCCAGGTCCAGGTGTCGGTGATTGTGGTAGCCGGATCTCTTCCGGGGATTCTTAGCACCCCTTGCCTCACCGTGGCCTTGACCGCTACCGTAGCCAAGGTAAGGTGGGCCGCCGGGCACTAGGGACCATTTATTTTTGGTGCTTGTCATTTTGGGGGAAGGGGGGGGGGGTTGCCATAACCACCACGCTTGGCAGGCGGGTTGGCGATCGCAGTATAATAGTCTGCAATGCAAAGAGAACGCTGCTGCCCATTCTCTAGTATATCCCTTAGTCGCTTCTTACGACACCCACGGGAAGAAACGGGGTGGTGCTATTCTTTTAGTCCGACACCACACGGTACCGGTAATTTATAATAAACTAGCTGACCCGGCAAACACTGTTTTGCCATATAAATAAAAGAAAAATGATTAAATTACTAAAATGGCTATTCAAAAATAAGGGTTGATCGTAGAAGGGTGAAAATTGAGGATTGTATGTATTTTTGTATGTTGTATCATAAAAAAATGGAAATTAAAAGTTTTGTCTAAAAAATAAAAAAATAAATTAGGGGTGGACTACCCCTAACATTTAGGGGGATGAAAAATAGATTTTGGCCGATTCTCATAGATACCGGATAAGCACAAAAAAATTCATCAAAATCGGTCAAGCCGTTTCGGAGGAGTATGGCAACGAAAACTGTGACACGAGAATTTTATATATTAGATTGATTGAAGGTATTTCAATAAAATCTATATTGTGACAAAAAAATATATCCTTACTTAAAACCATTACCTATGTTTAACAATTTTAAATAGTGGTCCACGGTGGACCCAGCAGGGCCGTAGCTAGGGGGGGCATTGTGGGGCAATGCCCTACCTTGAAATCACAATGCCCTACCTTAAAAATACCAAAAACGAAAAGACGAAGATCGAACGGCGACGCCCTACAAAATGTACTAAAAGCAGTCGCGCGCGATTCGCGCACGAGTGTACGCGCCAGTGTGAAAGGTGTTGCGTCGCGAAATATCGCAGAATCGCCTCTGCGACAGGTCGCGCGACATGTTGCGCCTGTCTGTACGAGCCTTTACTCTGAACGAGCCTTTAGATAAAAAATTGTAGCAATAGGTATTTAAACTTTTCCGAACATACCACAGTTTGAGACATTCATTTCATATTATAATAATTCTTTTCTCTGTGTATAGATGGCATTTGAAGCGCCATCACATGAAGCAATGGGTCTATTTAATTATAATATGCCGATGTAGAGAAAAATTTCAACCGTCTTGTTCGCTTGTTCTTCATCATTGAGGATTTAATAGCTGTCCTTAGATCCATGCTCATGTTCTGTCACAGAAATTATTTGTCTATGAATAGCTATTGAATGTACATCACTGACTTTGCAGGCGCGGTCCGAGGCGGGGTCCTAGGGGTCATGACCCCCCCAAAGAGTCAAGAGCCTTTGTGATACATTCCAGTTTTAAGTAATTTTGTGGTCTTGCCGTCTACATTCTCTTGATACTTGAGCTTTTCTTTATAGACCGACCAACCAAATAATTCCCGGTTCTTTTGGAATAATCAAAAGAAAATCTAACCTATCCGAGGTGGGCAAAAATGTTCGAGCTCGCTACGCTCGCTCTTACATTCATAATACTCCTAGTTGCCTGAATTTTCCTGGCATAAGTCGACGATGTAACTCCTAGGTCTTTTTGAATATATAAAACAAAACTGAACCTAAACGAGTTGAGTTATTACAATTTTCGAGCTCACTTCGCTCGCCTTTGTATTCAACAATCTCATAGTTGCTAGGGCTGTTCTGGCATTAGTCGACAATGTAACTCCTATTTCTGTTCGAAAATATAAAATTTTCTAGCTCGCTTCGCTTGCTCTAGTATTCCTCATTCTCCTGGTTGGCAGCGATATCCTGTATAAGTCAACAATGTCACTCCAATTTCCGTTTGAAAACATCAAAAAAAATATGTAACTCCTATATCTATTTGAAAACGTCAAAAAAGTAGGTACCTAACCTGAACGAAGCGGGCTGTTAAAATTTTCGAACTCGCTTTGCTCGCTCCAGCATTAATCATTCTCATGGTTGGCAGGGATATCCTAGCAAAAAGGCGACTGTGTAACTGCTATTTTTATGTTTAAAAATATATAACAAAACCTAACCAGAACGAAGCGGTTGTTAAAATTTTCGAGCTCGCTCCGCTCGCTATTTTCGCCCTAAGTAGTCTGCTGTCCTAATGCCAATTATTTATTTATCAACAAGTGCTGCGACCAATTTGACAGCATTCTTTAATGCCCCCCATGTAAAAGCGGTGTCCCTGAATACCTTAACTAATGACGAACTTAAGATGTACATAACATCACTTTTTTATTCTCGGAGGGTTATTCAGCTACCTATATATACTAAACCAAAATTTCACCAGTTATCTATGTGTCCCATGTCACAATGGGTGAGCTCACTGCCATGAACTGGGTACAAATTCAGACTCCGGGTTGCTTCTGAGAAATTTCTTATGGAAAAACCCAAAAACACTAACCGACCTGAAAATCGAACCCGGAACTTCAAGGTCAGTAGTAGCGCTTGTGACCACTAAACCAAGGTACCTTCCTCAAAATATTCCTCGTCACTTATGGTGACCCCCCCCGCAAAATCTTGGGCTGCGACCGCGCCTGTGACCTAGAGGTGATGTTGATTGATTTAGGAGCCCGTGCTTCAGAGCAGATCAATTATAATATATTTTTTACTTCCGCCCTACCTGTAGCCAATGCTGGGCAGCATTGGCTACAGGTAGGGCGGAAGTACCTCAAATTCGAGTCTAGCTGCAGCCCTGGGACCCAGCCCAGGGGGGGGTCATGACCCCCATGACCCACCCCCTGGATCCGCCCTTGTGAACAAGACGTTTAGCACCATCCCATTTTGTAATAGCAGAATAATGGCTTTATTCCTTCATAGTACTGGTATCAGTAATAAGAAAGGAAGGAATTAATAGATTGTTGCGTAGTGTTGACGTTTTTCTTTTATTAGTTTTTTTTTTCTAAATTCCAAAGTATGCGGAATGATATTAAAAAAAGAAGGGAGTGAATGAAGAGTTATGGTTTAAGAACTTTATTTCTCAAAATCTTTATTTTATTTCAAACCGGTTGCACAAACACTAAGCGTTTGCCGAACTGCTCCATATCGAGCATTTCAGCAAACGCTTAGTGTTGGTGTGAGTGTTGTAATATCTCACCTAAACGAGGATCCTCTGGATATGACTCTGGTCTTATGTCTCGGCTGTCGTGCGACACTCGAGCAGCGGAAGAACCCGTGATTCTCCACGCACTTCTTCCAAAAGTTCTTGCATTCGTTGCGACCGTCGAAGAAGAATTCTACTACGTCGCGGTAGTAACCCTGTAGAATGAAAACGAAATGCTAAAGGAATCTCTATTTAGTTCTACTGTCTAAATTACCTGAGTAAAACTATACAATTTGTAACCTAATAAACGCAAGACTTCACCCCAATAAGGGTATTGAGTTAGAGCTAATACAAAGACTATTTTTTTTTAACCTATCTGTTTCGGACCGTTGGATTAGTTACTCTATGCGCTTTCGGAACGCGCCGCCCGAACGAAATGACATCTGACTTGACAGTTTGATTTTGACACTTGACAGGTCTTGTTGATTTGGCGCTGAAAAAGCCCCGTCGCCGTATTGGGACCTCGCGACGCGTTTGTTGAAATTAATCCTTTTAAATCGATCCGTTTGTGACAATTAGTCGTGATCCAATCGCTTTGTTTGTTAATAACCCCAATTTGACGTAACAATACGGGTTACGTTTGTTAAAACTGAAGTTCTTGAAAGGGATGGTCGCCGCTTGGTATCTCGCGATCTTTTGTAAAGTAATCCCTTAATCCCTGAGAACCGGTCGTTTTGTGGACAATCTGTCATGACCCGATGGTTAAGTGTTAGTGACGCTATTGGGAATGAGTGATTTGAAGACCGCATGCTGTGATTGCCTCCAGCCTTATTGCAGCGGATTGTTACCAGGAGAATACTCATAACGTCACGACACGATACATATACACTCACTTACATACATAACTCCAGGTAACCCCAGAAGCAGTGTCCTTCAACCACCAGGTAAGTTCTTTTGTTGTATTGTAGGTGAGTTGTTTGATTTGATTGTCTGCTCCGCGTACGGCGGACTAGTTTCGCTAGCCACTTCTTGTCTCTAGAGCCCCACGATTATCACACTTCCACTGCGCACTTGAAATCGTATTGTGAGGTCTAGTCTGGTAGCGTACATCTTGGTATTCAGAGCGCGGTTATAAGACATATAACCAACAAATTGGTAATTTACAGTAGGCTAATTACTTGGCAGTCTCTATAAGGGAAGTAGTAATACGCTGTAAATATTTGCTAACTATGATTGCTTGTTTATTTGAAATAATTTGGAGTTTATTGAGTTGAGTAACTCATATTGCCGGGGTCAACCAGGTTTGCATATGCTAACGGAGTTGGTTAGATTGAGCTATGTTATAACCTCTTGTTGTTGTTATTTGACCTCTGTGTTGTATTGAATGTCAGGAAGACATTAAAATATTGAGTTTTGTACCATCAATATGGTAGTTTTGTTGAAATTGGCATTTTTTTAGTATTACCATTGTTTTAAATTGGAATAAAGGTTCATTATTGTTGTACCACACAGTGGTTTGTGAACTTAACATTTGGAATTGGATTAGAATTTGAATATTTGAATTGAATATGAAATAGAATTTTGAACGTTGATATTGATTTTGAATTAAAATAAAAGTTTATTGTTGAATTGAATTGAAACCAATATATTGTTATTTCTTGAGTTGCTGATTAGTCAGTTTGGTAGTTTGATTGTTTGCTTGTAGTTATTTTGTAATTGATTGTTTGAACTTTGTTACTTAATTATCTTTTGCTTGGTTTATTTGAATTGTATTGTTTGTGCAATGGCACACAAAGCGGTGAGAGAGGCAATCAGTGGATTGACCACACAGCTTCGGTGGTTCACTTCAGCTGCAGCAACCGCTGAGCGCCCGGATCTTGAAGCGGTCACTCTGGCTCGGTTCGAGCAGTTGAACGTGAGACTCGGCAACGTTGATGCTCTGCTTACTCGCTACAACGAGTACATTTGTGATGTGGCTCTGGAAGTGCTGGATCAGGCAGCACGTGACAAGGTCCTTGCTGACTACGACCAGATCTTGGACCTGGGGGATGTCATTGGTCAACGTGCTCGGGAAATATTGGGGAGCCGGACACCTGTCCAGGTCAAACCGGAGACCTCGATTGTTTCAGGTCCCGGACTATTGAGTAGACTGCCTACCTTGGAACTGCCACACTTTAACGGTCGCTTGGACCAGTGGTTAGGTTTCCAAAACCTGTTTGCAAGTTTGGTTGATGCACGCTCGGACCTCAGACCCGCCCAAAAGTTGGCCTATTTGTTGTCTGTCCTAGAAGGTGAGGCCCGAGCCTTGGTACAGCATCTGTCGTTGACTGACTCAGCCTACCCTACCGCTTTGGGACTACTCACCCAGCGGTACCAAAATAAACGTTGTTTGGCTGACGTTCATATTGAATTGATTTTGGGGTTACCGGTCATTACTGGATTGTCAGCATTGCGTACTGACCTGTTGAACCCGTTGGTGGCAGCGACCAACGCTTTAAAGCAATTGGACTTGCCGGTGGACCATTGGTCTTACCTTTTGGTGCACGTTGTGCTGCAACGGCTTCCTGCCGATTTGAGGGCTCGTTTCGAGCAAAAGTATGGTGGGGATAGTGTCACACATCTCCCCCCATTTGATGACCTCGTCCAATTTTTGGAGGATGAGTGTCGGTTTGTGGACAACTCTGGCGTTGCCACTGAGTCATGCCAGCCGTCTTCCCGGCCACGAGACCAGGGACGGACTAGGGCTCGCGGGCCTGTTGATGGTCGCCCCGCCGCTCGTTTTGCTGGCACCCAGAGTCGTCCTGGTTGTGAGTTTTGTAGGGACACGGGGCATGGCATGGCAACTTGCGCGGCCTTTTTGAAGTTGCACGTGAGTGCCCGCCGCCGAATTGCCAATGCACGCCGCATGTGCTTCTCTTGTTTGGGGGCTCACTTCCATCGGGACTGCCCCAACCCCCGCCCTTGTAGAATTTGTGGGGGGTCCCATTTGGACATATTGTGCGCTAACGCGAACCACGCTGGCAGACCAGCCTCTGATGAAGGTTCGCGTACGGGGGGGTACCATGGAGTTGGTCACCGGGCTTCTGCCTCGCCGGTTCAGAACCGGGGAGAGGCCCGCAATTTTGAGCGCCGCACTCCACCCCCCGCGCAAGTTGATCGGGAGCCGCGCGACCGCCATTTGGTCTCCCCGCGTAAAGGCGATTACGCAATTGTTGCTAGGCACCGCTGGCCAGACCAGCACCGCCTTCCCTCCCCTCCTTTGGCGGAACGTCCCCGGTTGGAGTCACGCCCCCCGCCATTCAGGCCTCCGGTGGGATTTGCCCATCCAGCGATGGCGCGTGGCTCGGGACACCGCGCGTACGAGGAATTTGAATTCCATCCTCGTCGGGAAAGACTTGAGCCTGGGTGCGGCGATCGGTCGCCGCCCAGGCATTGTTAGGACATTGGCGCCTGCCCCGCTAAGGTATCCCTCAGATCGACACGGTTTTGTTGCCAACGGCATCGGTCGGGTCTGGGGGCCCACGGGGGACTCTGTTGTGGTCCGTGCCAGTTTGGACACGGGAGCCCAGGGTTGCCTTTTGTCTATTGTTTTGTTTGTATTGTTTGGGTGAAATTGTTTTCTTCAGCGCCTTTGGACTGCGGGACTTAGCTGGGACGAGCCAATTCGGGAAACCCTGTTGGAAGATTGGCTCCAATTTGTATCCGCACTCCCTGGAGTCAACGAGGTCGTGTTACCCCGCGCTATCCTCCCCCCTGGGAGCTACACTGCTACCCTTGTTTGTGATGCGTCTTCGCACGGTTATGCAGCTGTTGTTTGTCTGCGCACCGTCTGCGCGACAGGCCAGGTGAATTTGTCACTGGTCTTGGTCAAGAGCAAGGTGGCCCCCCTCCGGACGGCACTGACCATCCCTAAGTTGAATTGTCAGGGGCGGCGCGTCTTGTGCGTCTATTGAACCACGTTGCTCACACTTTGGGTGGAACTGTGGACATTCGGGTTTCTTACACATGGACGGACAGTCAAATTGTTTTGTGTTGGTTGATGACGTCCGTCCACTCTTTGGAGGTCTTTGTTGCGAACCGAGTGTCCCAGATTCAAAATTCTAAAACGCATTTGATTTGGAGGCACGTGCTTGGAGATTTGAACCCAGGCGCCGTGGCCTCACGCGGGTGCATGGCACCCCGCTTGTTTGCTTACCCCCTATGGTGGGGACCAGACTGGCTGACTCATCCCGAGGATGATTGGCCTCGATCGCCAGTCTTGATGTCGGGTCCTTTGCCCGGGCTCAAGGTGCTCGCTGTTGGAACGACGGACCCTGATTTTTTGTTGAGTCGATTTAGCTCCCTCGACAAATTGTTGAATTGTTGGTGATTGATCGTCACATTAAGAACTCGCATGCCGGTTGCAATGCGCTGTTGGCCATTCTGCAGCGAGAGTTTGGATATTGTCGGGAGCCGTTAGTAAGTTGAACCCCTTTTGGACGATACGGGTCTTTTGTTGTTTGGTTGTTGACGGTTGAGTCACTAGCCTTCCTTATGGGGTCCGTCACCCCCTTTTGTTGCCTAAGGAGGGCCATTTGGTTAAATTGTTGTTGTTGTTGTTGTTTGGTTGTTATTGTTGTTTGGTTGTTTTGTTGTTTGTTATTGTTTTGACCCGCCAGCCTGCCCCCATTGGGGGGGTATTTTGAGGCCGCGGTGAAGGCGGTTAGGGACTCTGGCGCAGATTGTTGGGAGACACCGTTCTCACCTTTAAGGAGTTAGCTACGGTATTTTGCCGCATTGAAGCTGTGTTGAACTCGCGTCCATTGTGCCCGCTGTCTTCGGACCCGAACGACTTGGGAGGCCCTAACCCCAGGCCATTTTTTGATTTGACAGCCACTTGTCGCCCTGCCGGAGCACTCTTTTGTCGATGTGAGCCAAAATTGGCTATCGCGGTTTCAGTTGGTGCAGCAGCTCGCTCAGAGTTTTTGGAAGCGTTGGAGCTTGGAGTATTTGCACATCCTCCAGCAGCGCGTCAGGTGGACTGATAAAACGCAACCTTGTCGGGATTGCCAAGTGATTAGCGGACGGGAAGGCCCGTCCGGGGGGGGGGGGGGGGGGGGTAGATGTTTCGGACCGTTGGATTAGTTACTCTATGCGCTTTCGGAACGCGCCGCCCGAACGGAATGACATCTGACTTGACAGTTTGATTTTGACACTTGACAGGTCTTGTTGATTTGGCGCTGAAAAAGCCCCGTCGCCGTATTGGGACCTCGCGACGCGTTTGTTGAAATTAATCCTTTTAAATCGATCCGTTTGTGACAATTAGTCGTGATCCAATCGCTTTGTTTGTTAATAACCCCAATTTGACGTAATAATACGGGTTACGTTTGTTAAAACTGAAGTTCTTGAAAGGGATGGTCGCCGCTTGGTATCTCGCGATCTTTTGTAAAGTAATCCCTTAATCCCTGAGAACCGGTCGTTTTGTGGACAATCTGTCATGACCCGATGGTTAAGTGTTAGTGACGCTATTGGGAATGAGTGATTTGAAGACCGCATGCTGTGATTGCCTCCAGCCTTATTGCAGCGGATTGTTACCAAGAGAATACTCATAACGTCACGACACGATACATATACACTCACTTACATACATAACTCCAGGTAACCCCAGAAGCAGTGTCCTTCAACCACCAGGTAAGTTCTTTTGTTGTATTGTAGGTGAGTTGTTTGATTTGATTGTCTGCTCCGCGTACGGCGGACTAGTTTCGCTAGCCACTTCTTGTCTCTAGAGCCCCACGATTATCACACTTCCACTGCGCACTTGAAATCGTATTGTGAGGTCTAGTCTGGCAGCGTACACTATCTGTTATTATTCCGAAAATCGTGTTAACCAGCATTACCTTATGCATTTAAAATTGAGTATTGACTTTTTTTTGGATGGGAAATCATCAAATGACTTCTCCCGCTCTGGGCGGAGCGGGAGGGCATGTCAGACTTTTACTGACTAAAACCCACCCGTGTTCCTTCAGTTGCCCATGTGCCAGGGTCACGGTATCTCTTTCGAACAATCTCGCGACCCTGGCAGGCATCGGTCCTAGCAGACCCCTTCAGTGCTGCTGACATCTCTTTGAGGCGCGCGTGGAACACTACGCGCCGTCGACCCGAGCTTGGTCCTTACCGGGCGGCGAGCTACCCATTGCTCGCCACCCGCAAGCTCGCGCCTACGGTGGCCGGGAGTCCGCTATGGACTCCCGACGCCCGAGGCGTCTCCTCCTGCGGCGGCTAGGAACGTGAGGACGCAGAGACTGCCACTCCCTCACGCGCCCCGCCTACTCCTTCGCGAGCATTACTGCTTCGGAGAAGGAGGTGACGGCTTCCCATGCCCTCTCGCTCCGTACCATAGCTCGCACCAGGGCCGGACGCGAGAGGTCGCCGGCACACTTCCACCGTATGCTCCACCGTGTCCTCTAGACGATCCTCACAATGGAAACACCCGGGCGTGATTGAGTATTGCCTTGAAACACGATTTAGTTTTCTTTGGCTTAATCGGTGGTCAGTATAGCAAATACAAAGCCCTTTAAAGTTTCGATCCCACTCCCCTGCATCCCTATTCACCCCAAATGATGATACTCCTAGGCCATTGGGGCTGACATTCCAGAAAACGCGGGTCATTTGATATGGACTCTCGTGGTGAATGCTCCTCAACAAAAAAGAATCCACAAAGCAGTTGTTTTATACATAGTTTAAAACAAACTCGATTTCTGTGTCTGTTGTGTGACGTTTTATAAATAACTAGCTTTTTTTTTTTTTTTTTTTTTTTTTTTTTCAGGATGGGAAATCATCAAATGACTTCTCCCGCTCTGGGCGGAGCGGGAGGGCGTGTCAGACTTTTACTGACTAAAACCCACCCGTGTTCCATCAGTTGCCCATGTGCCAGGGTCACGGTATCTCTTTCGAACAATCACGCGACCCCAGCAGGCATCGGTCCTAGTAGACCCCTACACTGCTGCTGACATCTCTTTGAGGCGCGCGTGGAACACTGCGCGCCGTCGACCCGAGCTTGGTCCTTACCGGGCGGCGAGCTACCCATTGCTCGCCACCCGCAAGCTCGCGCCTACGGTGGCCGGGAGTCCGCTATTGACTCCCGACGCCCGGGGCGTCTCCTCCTGCGGCGGCTGGGGACGTGAGGGCGCAGAGACTGCCACTCCCTCACGCGCCCCGCCTCCTCCTTCGCGAGCATTACTGCTTCGCAGAAGGAGGTGACGGCTTCCCATTCCCTCTCGCTCCGTACCATGGCTCGCACCAGGGCCGGACGCGAGAGGTCGCCGCCGCCGATCGCCTCCACGAGGACACGGCGGTGCTCCGCCCAGGCAGGGCACACCTCCACCGTATGCTCCACCGTGTCCTCCAGACGATCCTCGCAATGGAATAAATAACTAGCTTCTGCCCGCGACTTCGTCCGCGTCAAATTTTTGCTCCCCTGACCCTTCCCGTCAAATCGAATTGCCTGCCAGTTTTAGTACATTTTTCGTTGCTGCTCCGCTCCTTTTCATCGTAGCGTAATATAGCTTATAGCCTTCCTCAATAAATAGGCTACTCAACACAAAAAGATTTTTTCAATATCGGACCAGTCGTTCCTGAGATTACCGCGATTACCTAAGTATAAAACAAAATCGCATTTCATGTTTGTACGCTTAAATCTTTTAAACTACGCAACGGATTTTAATGCGATTTACATCAATATGTAGACTGGTTCAAGAAGGAGGTTTAACGCGGGCAAAGCTGCTGGCAAAAACTAGTAAAATAAAATTACACTTACACTAACGTAACCCTCAGGATGCAGCTTGATAAGGAACTTTTTCCTCTTGAAAGATATTTTTCGTATCTTTGCCCAACTGAATGTATTAATCTTGGTGTTGTTTTGGAATACAATTATACCCAGGTGCGCGACTGCGAGGTTTAGTGGGACACCTTCGTGGTCTTTCGCTGGATGCATTTTTATACCTGTAACAAATTATGGTGTTATTATTGGAACAAATATAAAACTAATACCAAGCGATAAAGCACTTTGTACTACTACAGTACTTTTGATTTTGAATGAAGAAGAGAAGTAAGAAACTTTTCAGAATTTTATAAAATTCCAAAAAAACTTTTAAATCGCAAAATGTCTAGTTTTGGCGTTACTGGTCGACGAGTGAAAAATGATTTGCACTCCATTTACAAACCATATTATTATCATCATTGCCATCACCACCACCACTAGCCATAATCCTCTCTTTTCTTATACCAATCCCCACGCTTCTGTGTCAGCCTCATCCAGGTTGCGCCCGCGCTGTCTCGACCATTATTATACCGATAAAATATTTCGAAATCAGCTAATCTAAACCCAAATATGAAACAATCACAAAACTCTCCACTCACCGTATAATTCGCATCTTCGCGCCGTTTCTAATAAGTTTAAGTCAGCCTCCGCGGGGCTCTGTCCTCTGCAATACAAAAGAGAGAAAACAATCACTACAACTCGTCTGATTGGTCCAATTACTCGGATTATAGTGCTTTATCTTGTTCCCGTTAGTCTACGAGACTTTTGTTGCTCCTCTCTTGTTTATGTAACAACTTCGGTTTTGGTATTACGTGAATTAAAGATTTCGGGAATCCGTAATGAGTTTGGCCGAAATAGCATTTATACCTAAAAACGTCTGGAAAGTCCTGTAAAAAGCATTGGTTACTTACTAAGTTCTTCGTTTTCGTGTTGATTGTACTTTGATTTTTTTTATTGTTTAAGCCCAGTAAAAAGACAGGATTGAGGGAAATTCGGTAGATAGATGAATTTAAAGTAAATCGCAGATTAGTTGGTGGGTGTGTATCCATTGAATATATTCATCGGATTCTCATATCAATGTAGCAAGTTAGTTAAAGTCGCCGTCAGATACACTGTTTTGTAAAAATAGTGGGAGGAGACTTGTTCTAAGTAAACTGCTATTTGCAAAAAAAATCTAAGTTCCATGAAAAATTACAAAACCAACAGATTACAGCCGGCCGATCGATCTTCGCCCATCAAATCATGAAATAAATATATTTTCTTTTGTTCTATTAGTGTTCGATATCTATACCCAACACATTGGTAAAGTATTAATTTGAGCCTGTATAACTTTCTGTTTGACAGTTTCACCATCAAGCTAAAACGTTATGTCTTCTAACAAAAGAAAGTTTTTCTTTAAATAAAAACCTAAAGAATATTGAATTTGAAAAAAAGAAGTAAGTCCGGTGCTAAGATTGCATTTTTATATTAAGAACTTTATCCATGTCGAAATAAAGCTGGATATGCAAAAAACTGGCTCAGAGCTAGAAGTAAAGTTGGATAGCCTTTTGTAATAACAGGATATTATTTTATTCAATAACTTAGCCGTCAATAAATTAAAACAGACAAATGTCCATGGTGAATCAACACTTACAGATGCTTCTTATGATTTTCCATAATCCGTCTCTCAGACTCCGAGTCCTGTCCGGGGAAGAACTTGTAGCCGCTGAGGTACGTGTGGTCCGGATAGTCTTCTGGCACGAAGTCGCCGCATTCCGCTAAGAAGGATAAGTGAGAAGTCGGTTAAAAATGAGACCATTATGCCTAAAAAAGGGGTCATTTTTGAATCTTAACTTGAGCAAATACAACGTGTTCCTATTAATATACCATAACTCTAGGGTATTCATGAGACTGTCAAAGAATTAACTAGCATACATACGATTATTTTTTTCGCCACTGTGATTGTTGCGAAAAAAGGAATCGTATGCTAATATCATACTAATATCATAAAGAGGAATGATTTGATTTTTTTAAATGTATGTTTTTAATGGATAAACTCGAAAACTACAGAACCGATTTTAAAAATTGTTTCACCTTTTGAAAGCTAAATTATCACCAAGTAACATAGGCTCTATTTTATCCCGAAAAAATGCACGGTTCCTGTGAGTCACGCGGACGAAGTTGTGGGCGAAGTGCTAGTTTCGCTAATTTAACCAATTGTGCTTTCCAAGGTATACCCTTTTTTGGATGGGAAATCATCAAATGACTCCTCCCGCTCTGGGCGGAGCGGGAGGGCGTGTCAGACTTTTACTGACTAAAACCCACCCGTGTTCCTTCAGTTACCTATATGCCAGGGCCACGGTATCTCGTTTGAACAATCTCGCGACCCCGGCAGGCATCGGTCCTAGCATACCCCTACAGTACTGCTGACATCTCTTTGAGGCGCGCGTGGTACACTACGCGCCGTCGACACGGGCCTGGTCAAGGTATACCCTTTTAAAATAAATTGAGTCATCGACATCAAAGCAGTCCATTATTCTATCCTAATGGCGTAACACACTATCAAAATCAATCTGAATCATTTTGAAAGATCTAATCCATTACTATTACTTCATATGGTCTAAAAATTTACCAGCCGCTGGATACCAGTATTTTACATGAAGCGAAAGTCTTTTTCACCTCCACCTAGGTGATATGATACCCTTGGTAAGACTGGTTTGCCAGAATTTCGGGCTTCTGACAACCCGCAACGACTGTCATTCGTGAATCCGAAACATGCTTTCCGCACGGAGGGGTCTTGGTATGTAAAGGTGGTCAGCCATTGCAAACTCAACCCATGCAACTAGCTAGTACCTACTAACTACAATAAACTAACTTCTACCATTATTTCAGTCTCGTTACATACAGGCTGCATGTATGTTTACAAGGTGCCCCGAATACTAACTGGACATTAATCCTCAACTAGCCGCCATGCCCGTTTCGTTATTAATATAGAACTGTTGATGATATAGGTCACACTACGTAATTAAAGTTGCGTCGTATGTGGCGAAGTTTGCGATGTCGATACAAGTTTTAAGGTCATACGATGTTTGCTTACTCGTGAATTTTGTATCCAGGCTTTTATAAGGGAGGTGCTGGTACGACCGCATCATGACTTATGAACTCAGATAATCTAAAATGGGTCGTGTCGACACGCGTGTTACGTTAGGTGTGTCAACGTGAGTATATTGAAAAGAAAATTGGTGAGATTTAACCACTACACATTTTGCTTACGCAGTTTCCAAACATCGAAAGCCTTGAGGAAATCTCAAAACGACTGGTTGACACTTCCCGTGACTCAAGGGGCTGACCAGAGGCTAAGTATTGCCATATAACAGTCGAACAGAAATGCAGATAAAGTCGACGCTATATTTTAGTTCGTGAATACTCTTTAGTAACTTAGGATTAAAATTAGTTATTTTTATTTTTAATTAAACATTAGTTGGAATTTATGTACATATTATTTAACTAGCTTCTGCCCGCGACTTCGTCTGCGTTAAATTTCTTGTTCCCGCGACCCTTCCCGTCGCGTCGAATCGCCTACCCGTGCGATATTCCCCGTTTTGCAACATTTTTCAATACTGCTCCGCTCCTCTTGGTTTTAGCGTGATGTTATATAGCCTATAGCCTTCCTCAATAAATAGGCTACCCAACACAAAAATAATTTTTCAATTTGGACCAGTTCCTGAGATCAGCGCGTTCAATCAAACAAACAAACATACAAACAAACAAACTCTTCAGCTTTATAATATTAATAGTATAGATACAATTAGTGAGGTATTTTCCAACCCCGTGAATTTCATTTTCGCCATTATTGATTTAATATTTAATAATTTTAAGAAAAAATACAACTAGGACATTCGAGTAGCTATGCAGCAACATAAAAAAACTAAGATTATCTAACCATACCTTAGGTACATTTTATTGCTTTCATATATCCTCGCGGTGATACGTAATACCTACATTATCTAATACGTGATATGCTACGCAACCAATGAGAAAAAATCGATGATTATCGATGAAGATGAATATTTAAAGATTTACTACACGATTATACCGCACAAAACACGACACAATAGCTCAATTTCACTACAAATCACAACTTTATTCCTTACCTTGCACTATATAGCTAGCCATAAGCGCAGCCGTGTTCTCATTGCACTGGATGCACCCCGTCGCTAGGTCCTTCTTCACTTGCAGACAGAACAGGTAGCGCGTGAACTCCTCCTCCAACCGCGCAGGGTCCGACGTGTAGAACTTGACGCAGAAGCGCAAAGTCGGCTCCAGCATGGACAGGCCCACTTGTCGGCACATCGGCTTCTCGAGGTCTAGCCAGTACTGGTGGAAGAACAGAATATATAGATTTTTTTATGTACTTAATCTAGATACGCGGTAGCGTGTCAAGCCAAGTTCAAGAACTGGCGAGCAGCACCGTGTGTAATATTACACGAACCATTTGGAGCCACTTTTGACCCCCTCATAACTCAAAAACTGTTTCACATAAACGTGTCAAATTTGGCTCATATAGTGAAACTTGCAAGATACATATGTGCTCCAAATTTCATAAACACATCTCAAACGGTTATTTAGATATTAACGTCCAAAAATCGTCATTTTTATCACTGACTGACCTATAGATCAAAACTCTAACCCAGTTCCAGATGATCTAGAAAGTTCAAAGGACATTGCCCGCGGATGGGCCCCTTATTTTTGGTGCCGGGCAGAGACTATTTACTTCTCAAAAATTAAGTCGTAATTTTATAAGTCTAATTTTATTTTATCAACATCTCTTTCACCCTAGCATTAGAAACCGTAATTAATAATTATTTTATTGAATCAAAGGTAGTTCTGCCATTAAAACTTAACCTGAATGTTGCCAAGATAGACCACAGATTATGTCAATTAAATGGTAGTAATCGATTCAAAATATCGATATATTACTATTCCGCCAACTAAAAGTACCGGAGATGTTTACAATAGCTTTTCGCCGGTCATAATTTAGGTCTCATGTAACTGATTAGACGTATATTCAAATCGTGGATTAAAATAGGCAGCGGGTGGGCTAAAATAAAAATAAAAAATAGAAATAGGTAGTAAATAAACTAAAACACGAAGGAATTATAATTTGAGGATATATATGTCGTGGTCAGATCGTAGAATTGATCACTTTATGATGTGACTAGCCATTTCATGAATTAGTTGCATTTCATGATATGACCGACTAAAACTGGCTAGATTGTTTAAAAATTAACGTTTGATATAAATATGAACATAAATCATATGCAAAAGTATCTCTTTAATTAGGTATAAATAGAAAGCAGGAAAAAAAGAAAGAGAAACTGTTTACAACTGTTGCACAAATAGCAAAATATCAACAAAAGTTACCACAATACGGTCACACTAAAATTCATAAATGATATTACCTAGTTTTATCAAATCGATTTGGTAAATCGATCAACAAAATATTTTAACATGGCCACACCTACCTCGCGTTCCGCATTACAATAACATCGCTGCCGCTGCACTGTTAGCGCGTCAAGAAATCGCCACGCTTAGCGGAAGGATTTTTTGGCGCGCTTATATTAGAGATTTTGCGTAACTCGGAACGCGAGGCTAGACTAGACAGATTAATCTGTCAAATCAATACATCATTCAAATTGTTTTTTAGTGATAAATGGTGATAAATGTCTGCATTTCTGCAATCGGGTAAACTCTTTATCTCGCCGGTGCAGCGGTATGTCAATTGCTCTTTACGTCTGGCGCCTAATCTTCGTAGACGTCAAATCGAAGAATTAGATGAACCAATGCATAAACCTTCTGAGATCCTGGGTAACACCTACATTGGTAAGTTAATATGTCATTTACAATATTTATATGAATACTTACGATGCCTACCTGGTCAATCATGGAGTCATTGTCTGACAAAACAGGTAAATATTCAAGCAGCTAACTTCTAATTCGTTTTAAGCAATGTTAGAAGTGTGCTTTCTATGAAAAGACATGCTTTCTATGTCCTAAGGTTATTAAGCCATTGTGCACACAATAGTAACAGATATAATGTTAAAAGTAAGATTTTTGTCTGCATACTTGAACTTTTTATGTTATCATACATTTATTTTCATTTATAAACAAAATGTCATATATCATGTATTCGTCTCAGACCTATCCTCTAGATGTACTGCTTAACTATTCCCTTGTTATAATAAAAGATTTACAATATAATCTATCATTTGTGGTAAAACTATTTTGTAATGAATTTTAAGCACCTGAATTAATTTACATATTATACTTAGGAATTCAGGTTTTTTTTTGTTATCTTCTCAGGTATCTTCTGATGACATCCTGTGTGCCGATTTTTTGTATTATTAGAAAACCACATCATCTGACACAAGTCTATCCCTTGTATACCCTGCTCTTGGACACCTAAACATATGTTTTGCGTGTGGCTTGTCAATTGCAAGTCGCAGAACTCACAGAGTTAATCAAGATTGTCTTCAAAGGAACGTTATACTAAGATGGACACCAGCTCTTCACGTAAGTGTTTATTCTTATTTATTTATTTAAACATAATATACATAGTAATTGAATAACAATTTATAGTATAAATATAATATTTTTGTTTTTAGATCTTGCATTTGGAATGAGTTTGTCATCCTTGTTGGGAGGCTGCATCAAGAGTAACACAGAGGCCACCCGTTGCTGGCTGTAAACAACCCACTGTGGAGTCTGCACCAGTGTCTGATAACATAGACCGTAACATCATTGCAGATGTTGTGATTCCTATACCAACTATAGCCCCAGCACAATTTCTACATAATATATTCCTTGAAGAATAAATGTCTATTGTTGTTATTGATTATTTTACTAATTAAACAGCTGTATAGCAGTATACTGTATTTTAACCTCCTCTATAATTAAACAGCTGTATAGCAGCATACTGTATTTTAACCTCCTCTATAATTGAACAGTTGTATAGCAGCATACTGCATCTTAACCTCCTTTATAACTAAACAGAGAGATTATCACACTTGCCGGATTCTGGTACGAGTACCTAAGGTTTAAATATAGCACGCAGAACCAACAGCTTGAATGTATTAACAGCCACTCAGGACGAATTTGTATGTCACCCATTCGCAGTCTGACCAAGCTTATCTTAACTTGAGATAGATCTGTGCGGTTATTGTAACACCCATGAGCTCCTCTAACCGAAGGTTTTAACTGTTGGTAAGTATTTATTTCTAATAAGTGGTTAGGGTACAGCCCAGTTAATACTGACTGCCAGGTGGTCAGTCCAACATAATATAATACATATATCTAGCAACAGAAGATGCTATGTAGGTAATAGGTAGAACGGGCTGGTGTCTGCAACTCCACGACTGAGCCTGTATTTTGCATACGGAAGTTGCTATGTAATGTTTTTATTTCATTCTGGAATCAATATTAATCCATAAACAATATTATTATTTTAATTTCAAATATTTTTATAAAAAATATTGTTTTATAACCTCAATTTCATCATCTTTAAAAAAAAAAATCTCTGAAACTAGGGTGAAAAACTGAAAATTGTTTTCAGGATCTGAAAAGGTAATTGTTGTTCTTCAAAACCAAGATAAAACCACCGTTGCCCGCGTTTTTTTTCTAGGGGCCCAAATCTCCTAACAAAACGGGCAATGTCTTTTGGCATGCAGATAGGTAATTAAGTGAATACCAAGGAATAAATCAGAAACTGGTAAATTTTTATCATTTTATTATAATTTTTCACTTAATTGATTCTATTAGGAACACTTATTACAAAAACCATTTGGTATTAATTTTGTTATAAATAAGTACCTACTAATAATGTATGTACAAAAAGTAATGATATCCCACCAAAAACATAAATGTGAAATGAGAGCCAAGTTCAATATATGCCTTGGTTGTTAACTTCAACGACAAAAGAAGTGAGATCTAAATGGGTGCCAAGTGCAATGGTCAGTCCTGAAATTTATTTGTAACTGCATAAAATATAATTTCTTCTTATAACTTACGATAACATATTGTAGCCTAAGGTCTGACTTGGCTAGTTTTCATATACGAATTATATTGCCTTCGCAAGTTCTAAACCTGTTACTTGTCGGTTCTTATTTTATTATTCTGAAAATTTGGCTTGCTGGTAGAAACTAGCCATCGAACATAATAATTCGTATATGAGAACTAGCCAAGTCAGACCTTAGGCTACAATATATTATCGTAAGTTATAAGAAGAAATTATATTTTTTATAAATATTAGTGGCCCAAGCTAGAGTTGAGGATCCTGCATATGAGAAAAAAGCCTGTAATGTTCCCACTGCTGGAACTTAGGCTTCCTCTCTGTAAGGAATGTGGGCCACAATGCACCACGCGGACCCAGTGCGGGTTGGTGGCTGTCACATGTCTTCGATTTTTTTTTTGATTATAGGACATGCGGGTTTCATCACTAAGTTTTCCTTCGCCGTTTCAAGAGAAGTGGTGATGAAACGAAAAACACTAAGTGTCTGCTTGGTTTCGAAATCGTGAACTAAAACTCGTAAGTCGGGACCGATACCAATGGGCCAAAATTATAAAAAAAACCCTGACCTAAAATAAAGTTTTGATGTGAACATTCCTCAACTAAAGTCTTTTAGTCAACTAAACTTTTTCGCTCTATTCATTTTGATCGTTATCAATTTAAAGACCTTTGTGACTATGAATCAGTTGCCAAGGGGTCTCCCATAAGTACTCGATAAGCGCCAACATTGAAATAGGTTAGTCTAGTACTTTCCTAATTTTTATTTTAGACATCCTAACGCCCTCTGTATAAGCACGTCTTTTTTACGGTACGGATATAAACCGGGCCGTAGAAAAAACGTGTTCATCAACAAGCTTCCACAGTGATTAATACAACACTGACGACCGTGCCTACACACCGCGAATATACTGCGCCGAAGAAGCTTCCATAGTGATCCATACAACACACACGACCGTGCCTGCACACCACGAATATACTGCGCCGTAGAAGCTTCCATAGTGATCCATACAACACACACGACCGTGCCTGCACACCACGAATATACTGCGCCGTAGAAGCTTCCATAGTGATCCATACAACACACACGACCGTGCCTGCACACCACGAATATACTGCGCCGTAGAAGCTTCCATAGTGATCCATACAACACACACGACCGTGCCTGCACACCACGAATATACTGCGCCGTAGAAGCTTCCATAGTGATCCATACAACACACACGACCGTGCCTGCACACCACGAATATACTGCGCCGTAGAAGCTTCCATAGTGATCCATACAACACACACGACCGTGCCTGCACACCACGAATATACTGCGCCGTAGAAGCTTCCATAGTGATCCATACAACACACACGACCGTGCCTGCATACCACGAATATACTGCGCCGTAGAAGCTTCCATAGTGATCCATACAACACACACGACCGTGCCTGCACACCACGAATATACTGCGCCGTAGAAGCTTCCATAGTGATCCATACAACACTGACGACCGTGTCTACACACCACGAATATACTGCGCCGTAGAAGCTTCCATAGTGATCAATACAACACTGACGACCGTGTCTACACACCGGGAATATACTGCCCCGTAGAAGCTGCCATAGTGATCCATACAACACACACGACCGTGTCTGCACACCACGAATATACTGCGCCTTAGAAGCTTCCATAGTGATCCATACAACACTGACGACCGTGTCTACACACCGGGAATATACTGCCCCGTAGAAGCTGCCATAGTGATCCATACAACACACACGACCGTGCCTGCACACCACGAATATACTGCGCCGTAGAAGCTTCCATAGTGATCCATACAACACTGACGACCGTGTCTACACACCGGGAATATACTGCCCCGTAGAAGCTGCCATAGTGATCCATACAACACACACGACCGTGCCTGCACACCACGAATATACTGCGCCGTAGAAGCTTCCATAGTGATCCATACAACACTGACGACCGTGTCTACACACCGGGAATATACTGCCCCGTAGAAGCTTCCATAGTGATCCATACAACACTGACGACCGTGTCTACACACCGGGAATATACTGCCCCGTAGAAGCTGCCATAGTGATCCATACAACACACACGACCGTGCCTACACACCGCGAATATACTGCGCCGTAGAAGCTTCCATAGTGATCCATACAACACTGACGACCGTGTCTACACACCGGGAATATACTGCCCCGTAGAAGCTGCCATAGTGATCCATACAACACACACGACCGTGCCTGCACACCACGAATATACTGCGCCGTAGAAGCTTCCATAGTGATCCATACAACACTGACGACCGTGTCTACACACCGGGAATATACTGCCCCGTAGAAGCTGCCATAGTGATCCATACAACACACACGACCGTGCCTGCACACCACGAATATACTGCGCCGTAGAAGCTTCCATAGTGATCCATACAACACTGACGACCGTGTCTACACACCGGGAATATACTGCCCCGTAGAAGCTGCCATAGTGATCCATACAAAACACACGACCGTGCCTGCACACCACGAATATACTGCGCCTTAGAAGCTTCCATAGTGATCCATACAACACTGACGACCGTGTCTACACACCGGGAATATACTGCCCCGTAGAAGCTTCCATAGTGATCCATACAACACTGACGACCGTGTCTACACACCGGGAATATACTACCCCGTAGAAGCTGCCATAGTGATCCATACAACACACACGACCGTGCCTACACACCGCGAATATACTGCGCCGTAGAAGCTTCCATAGTGATCCATACAACACTGACGACCGTGTCTACACACCGGGAATATACTGCCCCGTAGAAGCTGCCATAGTGATCCATACAACACACACGACCGTGCCTGCACACCACGAATATACTGCGCCGTAGAAGCTTCCATAGTGATCCATACAACACTGACGACCGTGTCTACACACCGGGAATATACTGCCCCGTAGAAGCTTCCATAGTGATCCATACAACACACACGACCGTGCCTGCACACCACGAATACACTGCGCCGTAGAAGCTTCCATAGCGATCCATATACGTGCCTACACACCACGAATATACTGCGCCGTAGAAGCTTCCATAGTGATCCATATACGTGCCTACACACCACGAATATACTGCGCCGTAGAAGCTTCCATAGTGATCCATACAATACACACGACCGTGCCTGCACACCACAAATACACTGCGCCGTAGAAGCTTCCATAGTGATCCATATACGTGCCTACACACCACGAATATACTGCGCCGTAGAAGCTTCCATAGTGATCCATATACGTGCCTACACACCACGAATACACTGCACCGTAGAAGCTTCCATAGTGATCCATATACGTGCCTACACACCACGAATATACTGCGCCGTAGAAGCTTCCATAGTGATCCATACAACACACACAACCGTGCCTGCACACCACAAATACACTGCGCCGTAGAAGCTTCCATAGTGATACATACAAAATCAAAATCAAAAGTCATTTATTCAAACTAGGCTGAGAGTCAGCACTTTTTGAACGTCAAAGTTACAAAAGACAGTCCCCCCAAAACGCCCGCCCTTCGACACTGACATCCGTGCCTACACACCGCGAATATACTGCGCCGTAGAAGCTTCCACAGTGATCCATACAACACTGACGACCGTCCCTACACACCGCAAATATACAGCGCCGTAGAAGATGTCATTATGATCCATACAACACTAACGACCGTGTCTACACACCGCGAATAAACCATAGTTTTTCACGGCAAGAATAACGTACCTATTCAAAAGATCTTAGGTCCTAGAAACCTCTTACGGTATTTTTTCATGGCTTACAATTACACTGTAACATTATACATACTACATTATCTAATATGATTTACAATGTATTGTGCTCGCATTACAACGGGTACACAGTAAAATATACTGAGTTGCCTTTCACGATATGAAAGGCAACTCAGTATATTTTACTGTGCTGCATTCTCTTACATAACTAGGAGTCTGTAATCTTCAGTATTTACGAGGGATCATAAGTACTTCGTTCGTTGTATAATGGTGCGCTGAAGTACTAAATCTTGAAGTAAAGCAATTTAATCATAAGTTAGTTCACAGCACACTATGTACTTCGTTTTTAGGTCACACCTACAAAGTGCTGTTGAAGTTTTAATAAGCTTGCTTTCTAATATTTTCGCCCAAGTATCATTTGCAGCTGAATCTGGAATCATCTCTGTAAAAAGAAATCCTTTACCCTAAAACCAATGCAGGCGGAACGATTTGGAAGGGGAGATCCTGAACAATTTCCAATGTTCGACTTGTACGCAGGGGGGTCATTAAAGTTACTCAGTCAAGAAAACTAGCAAACCTTTTCGTCAGCATTCTGTACAAGTAAATCTATAGAATCGCCGATTTAATACATCCTTCGTCTCTTGTTTTTAAGATATAGGAGGTTGTTGGCTGCTTAACCGGATTTTCTTCAATAAACTAAGGCCTCCAGCCAGGGCTTGAATACTTAAAAATCTAAGTAACTACTTTATTAGTGATCGATGGTAACTACACGCTAAAGGCGACTTCGACTTAGGGCGTCGATGTAGGTGCAAGGGGGGACAGGCTGGATCGGAATTATTTAAGGACTACTCTGTAATCTCCCTTCTCGCCTCGACCAACGATACATAATTCTGAGATTTAGCGCTATCCAATTAGCGTTGCACTCAATTGCTAGACGAGTATGTAAGGTTTCCAGAGAAACGCTTGACTGCACTTAAGAAATGTTTTACATAGCTGGAAAATATACAGAGAACATCGACTAATGTTCAGATGTATTGGGAAAGGGCTAGCTTCTTTTCGTTTCCATAGTACCTACATCTATGATGGTTATAATGTTGGACTGCAGTACTTAGATAGTCACGTAACAAGGCTACCGAAAAGTTAGGGTACCGCGCAAATTTTCATTTTACTGAAGAAAAAAGCCGCTTGGGACGATCTTTCTGAAACCCTTGTTTCACTACACATATATTTTTCAAATGCGCAGTTCACAGGACAGTGTTTGGCCCCCGGGGACGTCGCTTGCACAGCCATACGCTCCATAAATCCTCCGAAATAATTTATTTTATTTATTTATTTATTTATTTAAAATTGGTACATAACACCCTAACAGCTATGATTCGCCAATGCGATGTTATTACTATATAGATACAAAAAAAACAACAAAAATAGCATAAGTACTTAAATTAACAAAAAACACAAGAAATGGTCCTTTAAATATTTTCGATGCACTTCAGTGCTACTTCTGTGAACCTCGTCAGGCTGCAGTGAAATATATCTACCTCTGTTGAAATAATATGGCTTAATAGACGATTGCACGAATTTACTAGCCCGAATCGGCGAATCGACACTTTAAAATAGTAGATTAATTTTTATAGGCGACGGCGACGAATTTGCATACAATTCATAACGTATTTCTGGAGTTGTCGATTCGCCCACAAATTGCGGTACAAATAGCTGTACAGCCCTTACTCAGGTGATGAACCTTACTTATAACATAGGTACACATATTGTTCTATAAATGCCTTATTTGCAGTAACTAAAAGTATATAAAACAAAAGGGTTCGGCGCGAAGATACAAGGTTCGTAAATACTAGAAGATTTTTGGCGCGCAGCTCAGTTGAGGGACGTCAGACGACTCCTGTCAAAAGAAGGGTGCGCGTCGTATGGATCTCACAGTTTCTAGAGCATTATAGAAGCTGTGTTCTTATTGGACGAGCGAATTTTGGTCAGAATGGTTTGATAAAGATTCGCTTCACATCACCTGTTTATGCATCGCTGTCAAATTCAAAGTGATCTTTAGCACGGGTCTCATTGCAATAAGTTTGCAATGCAAAGAATTTAGGAAAAAGTTCGCCTTTGTAGAGTGAGGTCTCTGTCACTCATACCTGTGTGACTCTTTCTAAAGCTCAATGAGTCATTATCTACTTCGGTACTTCGTTAAGCTTCATTATTTATGTAATTTGAGTTCCTCAGAGTTCAGACGGGAGTACCCTTTGTCACTCAATGTCAAGTTTAATGTATCAGGGCGTTGGAAGTTAAAGATCAATTGAAAACAAGTGCTCTCGCTGTCACGTTAATACGTATGTAGAGTACATATATTATGTGACGTCTGCGAAACAATCCTTAGGGAAGTAAGTAACGAGCGTGGCAATTATGTAACACTTACCTTTAATTTTGTCAATGGACTATATTCATTGCGTTATTTACGCTGTCGAGCAGATAACTTTTCAAACATGCAAATCAATGGATTAGGATTTTGTTTTTATAATCTTCAGATTTGAACTCTCTACTAGTCTTACTAGAGAATGGGCAGCAGCGTTCTCTATGCATTTTACCACCATACTGCGATCGCCAACCCGCCTGCCAAGCGTGGCGATTATGGCAAAGCCCCCCAAATTGGGGAAGGCCTAAGTCCAGCAGTGGACGTCTTACGGCTGAAATGATGAATCTTCAGATTATGAAAGAGTGTTACTCAATTGGAATGCTGCTTAATTATTTCATTCGAATTCAGAAACTACTGAGCGATCAGTATGTTTTCTTAGTTACTAGGCTGTTTCCGTACGAATAAATCATTTGATTTTCTTAGTGGGTGCTAACGGAATAATAGAGACCGTAACAAGTATAATATCAACAGAATAATAAGAACCGATTGCTGCGGGAAGCTCCCACGTTCTGGGATTCTTGGGGCAGTTCAGTAACAACACAAATGAGGGATCTTGCGAGGCTGTAACCAACTGCACTTTGACTTGGCCGATTTTGGCAGAGGTCCAAGAACTTAAACATAACATTCCGTCTTGTTTCCCCGTTGGGTTGCGCAGAAATGTACCTATACACCCGCATTTCGCCAGTTGTGTTTAAGTCCCAAGGGACTTCAAGGGACTTTACAAGTAACAAGGGAGCGAGCCTATCGCCAACAAACGTGCACAAAGACAGATTCTGCGCTGCTACTAAAAAAATCCAGATAGAAAAATCCAATAACAGAGTGCCTGACCCGAGAATCGAACCCAGCAGGACCGCTTGCGACCACTAGATCAACGAGACGTCCAAGAACTTCCAAAAGCTAATTACTACAGCCAGTCAGTTTTATTAAAATATGACTTCTAAAATTCAGCCAAAATTAGCTGCCATTCCAACCCATGCTAGGGAGGGTCACTATTGACAACTCACTTCAAACTCACTTCACATTATCAAAGTGAGATTTTTACAGAATAGATCGATACATTACTACTATGTATAATATTTATAGAATGTAAGTAAAAATGTTGATAACGTACCCATACTTTCGAACCGTTGGCATCCAGGTACTCCAAGCCGAAGTAGTCCGCTTCCAGAAGGTGTAGCTGCCGACAGACCTGGTCGAATAACACTCTGCCTAGCGCCTTCGACTGAAACAAACAGAAACATAACATGAGCACAAGTTACAATGAAAAAGGAAAATTGATGCAATATCGTAATCGTAGATGTTTGCAAAGTTCGAGTTTTTTTTTGTAATAAGAGAAACCTGTATTACATTAGCAGCAGTAAAATGTATTTCAAATCCTTGCTTCCAATTGTTTTTTTTTTTTTTTTTTTCATTTATACAAATAGGTATCAACTTTATCTCAGAGTAAAATAAGTTGATTTCTGAATGACAACTACTTACTACAACTGGAAAAGGCAGAAACTGAACATGATGTTACATTAGCTTACATGTTTGGAAACTAAATCGCGAACGCAGATTAGGTCTACAATGTCGTTAAAGAAAAACATCGGAAGTAGGTCATATTGCTTCCTCATCTCGATGTAATGAAACCGACCCCAATTTCGAGGATAATGATAATGATCGGAAGGACATCAATCACTTGAACCTGTCAAGCTTTGAAGCTTCAACATATAAAAGGACTTACATTTCCACGCAGACATACGTATAAACCATACTGTCCTCTTTGACAGTAGAGTTATAAAACGATAAATAAATGGATGTAGGGATCGTAATAGTCATAACCATAATAGGTCGACCCTCTCAGAATAAGGATACTATTCAAATTACGATAGGGATCAACCCCCAATACGTAGACAATCCTTTAAAACAATACAAAAAAAAATCTTCGGAAAGCAAGTACGACCATGAACCTATTTGCAAAATGAAAGGTTTCACTACAAACTTTACACAGTTTTCCTGAAAAAATCTTGCTACTGTAACATACCGAACTTCCGAATCATTTGAAATATTCCGAAATTCCGTTCTTTTTTATTGCGGCTTCCTTTCCCGTTTGTACCTACGGTTCGCCACGGAACATATCCGAAAATAAACTGGGGGAAAATGGCTTTAAGGCTTTTTTGCGTCATCAATGCCTAGGAAATAACCCTTTTCCCTGCAACTTATTTCAAGTTTCGGCAGCCATTTTAAGAGCCGTTTGAAACATTGTAAGAGCAAAATATTGGCGGTAGCTCCAGGCAGAATTATAGGTCTTTTATTGTTGGTAGATTTCGTAAGATGTATTTTTGGGTGATCTGCTCCCTTATACGAATAAATTGTTTACCAAGCTTCTGTGTTTTCTGAAGGGACACGAACAGATGAATGGTAATTCAACACTTAATAAGCACTAATGTCTTGTAATATTATTGTCCATATTTTCTTTACTAAGTGTATCAGTTTTAGTTACTAAGAATTAGAATTCTTAATGGTATTTAGCCATTCTAGTCTAAAATAGTCTTCTAGTAAATACCAGTAAGAATTATAATTCAGAAAATAATTTACATACAAGCAACCCCATCTGAACCAATTGAACAAACATGAATCCTGGATCTTCAAAGCAGAGTAAACAAATAAAGGAAGTGAAAGAAACGTACAGAAACCGTATCCGGAACCGTTGTATTAAATAAATAAACAAATCCTTCACAGATATTGCCATTTTCTCCTTTTGAGTGAAATGAAAGGAATATGAGTAAAAGCAAATGTCTGGGTCTGCTCTGTCTTTAACTGTTATTTTAGAACACTGTATGTCCGTACATACAGGGAGCGTGCCTAGCCGTCTACCTGAAGCAGTTCAAATTCAGATCTGACACAAGACAGTAGGCTGAGTAGGCTTTAGTGACCCTAGTATTATTTATTTCAACTCCTCGCACACAAAAAGGTACAAAGGCGGACTTAATGAGTTAGTATGAGTTTCTTTTAACCCTTGACCGTTTTCAGCGCACTTATTGACCCTAGACTGGTAAATGGCCAATTGGAGCGCCGAACGCAGTCGATGTGCATCAGTCGAGACGGTTAAAAGAAATTCAAACTAAAGCAACTATATTCACTATCTGTGACAGTGGAAATAGTACTTGAATTCCATTAGGGACTTCTACCAACGTCCATCTTCACTGTAACTGGAGTCCTGTTGAAATTCCACCAATCCACAGTAGGTATACATCTACACAAATAAAATTTAAATGGCTGTTCGTAATGTCAAAATAAAAAGGATTTTTACTAAATGCTTATGAAAGTATATACGGTAAAGAAAAAACTATTTTCTTTTTGCCCGTGTGTCTGATTGTTGTGTAACATCGGCATACTGTTTGTCCCGGTAGCACATTCCCGTGATATAATTTTCGACATCCACGCAGCTAGTAACTAATACTTTGCTATACCCCTCAAAATTTATAGCCCTACCTATCTAAAGCAAACAGCCTACAATATTCCCTTAGACTCGTAAACATTCCTATCTCCAGCGCAGGCATTCCTCGCAGTACTCAAGCTCCTTACCCGTTCCGAGTTATTATAACACGAGTTACTCCACCGTAAACGGGTAAATCAATATCGTAACGTTATACGCCTATATCGCGTTTCGCATTGCCCCAACAGTAACTGAAACTTGGGTATCTAAAGTTACTCCATGTTGATAAACAGCCGTGGCTAAGTTAAACAGTAAGCTAGCTAAAATAATCAAGACGTCTTTGTTATTATTTTGACTTTGCAAATGGGAGTTGAGTGCTCCATCACGGGAGAGCGTTATGCTGAACGTTTACTTGGAGATTTTGGAGGCTGGGGTACTGAATGAGTGCTGTTTATTTAGTCCAGTATACATATTACTATGTTATATGGTTATTATGTAGTAATCCTTTTCATTATTTAAATCAATTTATCCTATAGCATCGCAACTTCATTTTCGCTTAGCGATTTTCTGTTTTTTTTTTCTTTTTACTCGGTACCTAAGGGTCGTAGCGTTATGATAAATAGCCCATAACCATCCTCAAATTGGGCTATCAAAGGCAATGCAGAATTATTCAAATCCGACTGCCTGGAAAGCTTACTTTCGGGAAAGAATGCTTGGAAGGATTTGGGGGAGACCTTTGCTTACCAAGACCCCTCCATGTCTTGGAAAGCACGTAAAGTCGTTGGTCCCGGCTTTTATTGGTGGAGCTTTGACAATCGTTTTGGGTCGTCAGTAGCCCAAAAATCTGGCAAATCAGTCTTACCAAAGGGTATCGTATTACCCAGTAACTGGAGCATGGACGTAGGATAGGCAGTCGCTCGATATACTCCACAAAATATTGGTATACAGTACGATCTGAGTTCGATACCCATCAAATTTGAACCTCCGCCAGCTAATGAAATAGGTCCTTAACAAAGCTGTTTATTTAAGATATCTATTCCAAGAACGCCCTTGTAACTAATAAGTCTAGATAAATTCTAGCCATGCACATAACTGTTGCCGACAAGGTTACGCTTCGCAATAATAATATCGGCATCTTTTACTCAAGGGCAACGTAATAAAACGTACGAGTATTCCTAATACAAATGTTGACTCAACTTGGAGGTTCAGAGACGCGTAGGCGACCACAAATGTACGTAATATTAAACCCGACTACTGAAAAATCACGCTCTAAAGAGTTCCGTGTAGTCCTGGACATAAAGAATAGCATAGTATAAGAATGGAATGTTCCCGTGGATATCGTTAAAGGCGACTAAGGGACTTACAATACTAGAATGGGCAGCAACGTTCTCTATGCATTTTACCACCATAATGCGATCGCCAACCCGCCTGCCAAGCGTGATTATGGCAAACCCCCGCAAAATGGGGGTAGGCCTATATCCAGCAGTGGACGTCTTTGATGATGATGATAATGATGAAAGAGTTTGAAACAAGAAAATATTCTCTAAAAAAAGCTTTGGTCGTATGGCACTTTGTCCTAAAGCTTATGATCGCTTACTATTGTTAGAATGTTTAGTTTTGTTAGGGTAAGAGGCTTTCAGATGATAATATTTTCATATTTCATACTTTTCGAGCGTGATTTTTCAGTAGTCCAGTTTTAGTTCTTGAACTTTTATTTAAATTATTTAGGGGTTAGCCGACAATATATATTTTTTTGAAATGTGCTAAGGCCTTTTCATTTGATACCTTTTTTGTATCATTGAAAAAAAATATGTGTTTGTTCATCACTTTGTCTTCTAGAACATCTCACGAACGTCTCTTTCGCCATAGTCAATTTAAATAGACTTCACGTAGCATCCCTATACCCTATAGCCATCGGACGATATCAAGACACTTTCAGCGAAATCCCAATGGGTGTCGTAAAAGGCGACTAAGGGATTTACTAGAGAATGGGCAGCAGCGTTCTCTATGCATTTTACCATCATACTACGATCGCCAACCCGCTTGCCAAGCGTGGCGATTATGGCAAAGCCCCCAAATAGGGGGAGGCCTATGTCCAGCAGTGGACGTCTTGCGGCTGAGATGATGAGAACATTTTCACTTGCATAGATCAACATTTCTATCACATTGGACATTCAAATATCAATGATTCGATGTTAATTTACCCAAAGGTATACCAAATGGAATCACTTTCGTAACTACTTGTATTTTAGAAGTTAGCCAATCGTTAAGCAATAAAACTATTTTTAAAAGAATAACCGTGGAGTTTCTCGTCGGTTCTTCTTCATAGGAATCGACCATTTGGGACCGTGCACCTAGCTTGCTAACGTTTCATAAGTGCTCATGTAATAATAAGCAAAATTAGTTGATTTGATTTGAAAATGATTCTAAAATACGACCTCTTTCAGCGCTGCATCGATGATTGGGTACAAGATTCAATACATGCAAGTAGTCCTGTTAAACTTGGTTGTATTTATTTGTAAGGACATTATCATATCATAATATTATATGTGGACTCTCTCCCCTAGTATCAAACTGGTGACCTCGGCCACCAGTCCGTTAACGACACGGTGTCGGTGCGTCGGACCGTGTGCGAGGGGACTAACGTAGGCCACATTATTAACAGTTATTGGTTATTCGGTTGACATTGGTTAGATCAGTATCACCCTATAACTTTGAGTTAATACTGCTATGGCCAATGAAGGTTAAATATTATGACTATGATGGAAACAAAAGTATAGTCGTTACTGACTAAAAGATCTCCTACTTCCAATACTGAATACTGTAACTTCAGTTCAGCAGTCGAGATAAATTTCAGAGTTTTGGACTGATTCAAAAGATGCCGATGTTCATGTATTGACGTTGTTTCAAACATGTATTGTTAACTATTTGATTCGAGTCTTTGACATTTTTGACATGTTTTCTCCGAGTTCTGTTCTTATAACTTGTTTTAGGTGTAAACGACAAAATAAACTACTAGACATGTTTTCTACCTTAGTGTAAAGAATAGATTATATTTACTCCATAGAATTCGTTGAAATATCATATCGCACCTTGAGAGTCATTGAGACCTAATTAGAATTTTTTCAGATTTGAACTTTGACTCATAATGAACTTGCATGACTATCTTCGTCGACTCTTAGTACCGCAGAGGCCTATATCACAATAAGCTTCTATTTTAATAAGAGTTTTATCATTATATGAGTCACAAGTTGAAATCATAAATTTTCTAATTAGGTCTCTATGATTCTAAAGGTGCGATATGTCTCCCTTGAGATAAGACAGATAAGTTACATCGATTAAACCAGTATAAATTGGGCATTAACCTATTTAATGCTTGACCTACTGAACTCAAATAGAATCAACATGCACTCCTTTAAAAACAGCCTTCGTTTTCCTCATAGCTCATGCTACGCCTTAAGAAGGATGGCCTAAAGTAGCCCGGGATATTTAAATTTTAATGTTTAAAATTCTGTAAATACGTAATTATGCAAATTGCAAAAAACGAAACGAAATAAATTTCCGGCCTACCCTGGCACTTCCCCTTACTCGTAATCCTCAAGAAGATCAAGCTAATGGAACGGTTCCAACATTCTGAAAGAGAATTTTAGATCGTTGAGTAAGGAAAGCAACAGGTAGGTATATGTTATAGAGAGTGACAATGGAATAGGGACATTAATATTATAGTGCGGAATCATAACCGAGAGATCAAGTAGTAAGGCGTGTAAAGCCTGACATATGTGCAACGTTGCGAAGGTTGTTAAAGAAGTCAAAATAGTCCGTGAAGCAAAACATGATCTAACAGAAACACACATAACATCACGCTAATAATCCCCGAAGGGTTAAGCAGAAGTGCATCTATAACAACACCCAGTCACCAGTTATGTTTAAGTCCCATGTGATATAGGGCGATCCTATTGCCATTTACCGGGCACTAAACCGGACTCCGAGCTGCTACTGACAAATCCCTGAAGGAAAAACCCAAAAACCCTTTAAACGACCTGGGAATCAAACCCCAGAACCCCAGGATTTAACATAAGATGATAGTAAAAGTAGCAATTAACCTGATCCGAAACATAAGTGATATGTAACGGCAGTTTTATCGTAAAATACACGTCAACAAAGTGTTGCAAATTAACAATTCCACTACGACGAAATTCTATCAGACATTTACGTAAACCGATTACAGCAACTAAACAAAATGGCCTCCTAATAACATTCGGAAACATTTTTCTAAAACTTCCTACCGTTTACCCCAATAATGTGCCAACAATACATTAGTTAGAAGCTACGAGGTTGGCATAACAATGGCTGCCCAGCCTAATAAATCACTATGGTATAATCTTATTTAGTTTTGCGGAAGGAAGCTATGGCCGTGAGGCACCCCATAGCGGTAGTACTCATTTAAAGTACTAGACAATTTAGTGTGCATTATCATGATACATGACATTCAAGACCTGTCGTTTGGACTACGGTTAAAAATAGCCCACCCTATTTGGATGTTGCAAGATGGTGACTGTTGATAACATCGGTTGGATTAGCATTATGCAACGAACACTTGCTATGCATAAAGATTTTGTAACCTAAATCTAGAAATTCCAGAGAACATGGTGCTCCTGAAAACAAATCTATATTTGATCCGTCAAAAAGATGCTGCATAAAATTATTGCCGGTAGATGTGCACGTAACATGTTTTCCTAATACACATGAGGAGAGCTAACTGTCAAGAATAGTACTAATTACAATACCGGAATCTTATATTAAAAACTTAAACTACTGTGACTAACGAGATGACTACTAATAGAGAAGTCTGGAAGAAAGAGACATGTTGCGCCGTCCCCAAATAACTTGGAATAAAGGCAGGAGAGAGATAATGCTAAAAAAACTAAAAACATAGTATTTACACAAGTCACAAAAACGGAAGGAGCAGAAGTCCAAATATGTTTCTCCAAAATAAGGTAAAGAATTTAACTACGGAGCAAACCGAATATAGATAAGAAACATGACCTAGTATCTACTGGATCACCTATTAACCTTTACCATCAAATTGGACAATGTGACTAAAAATAGGCACAGACTAACGTTCAATAAAGTCATCAAGCGTACTCCATTATTAGTTCGACCACACGTTTTTATTAGCGTAGGTGGAAAGCACACAGCAAAACACTGTTCACTATACAGCGACCAATTTTGGTCAAGATTACTTAGAAGCATGACTAATGGAATCGCAAACTACAAATTAAGTCTACGTCATCATTGTTTTGTTAGGTTGACCATAAGTGGACATGATCATGAGTCCAAAGTGGAATTACGTCAGTTTTGAAGCCGCACTTAGATGAAAAACATGGTTTGTTTTGTGATACGAGGAAAATAATATACTGGAAATTTCATAGTCATTTGCTCGAGTATTTGTGTGGAATATGAAGCGAGAATATCTTTGGCTCAAATAACATTTAGATTGTAGAATGAGCTAGATGGAATTCCTTATGAAAAGTTCAAATATAATAGCTGAGAACTATTGCACACACCCAGTTGTAGGCAAGCATATTATACTCCATTGCTGACTATTAGCTGTTGAAACCATGAGATTATAAAGGACTAGCTTTTGCCAGCGGCTTCGCCCGCGTGGAGGTCGGAAAATATCCCGCAGGAACGTACTACCGGGATAAAAAGTAGGTACCCTATGTGTTAATCCAGGCTATAAACTAACTGTGTTCCAAATTTCATCCAAATCCGTTCAGTAGTTTTTTCGTGAAAGAGTAACAAACATACACAAACACATACATCCATCCTCACAAACTTTCGCATTTATAATATTAGTAGGACTTGTTTCTGGTCGTGTCTTCTTACGCGTGGAATTTTAATTCTTTAACATAAAATAATTATATCGTATAGCATCGCATGATGTTACTTAGTTTTCTCTGAGCGTTCTTTATGTTTTATTCGGGTTTTTAGGGTCGTGATTTACATTGGGCTATTAAATGCAATATGATTTTTTCAAATCCGACTGTTTCTTCCAGAGCAGATTACCCAGTATAAAGTATTTACAAATTCGTTGCTTGCAAAAAATTATCTGTACAATTTAATAAATCGTCTACCCAATACAATATTAAAAGGGGAAAGGATACACAGGGATCTCAGAAAAAACCTCACGCACTCTAATATTACTGCAAAAAAAAACCAAACGATATTTTCTACCTCGAATTCCATTTCCTATGGGGTCAGAGACGTGCCTACCGAAGAATTGTAACTTTTGTGTCGCTAAACATGACCAGAATCTACGATATACTTCCACAGACAGATACTGCAAGCCGTATTTTCTTTAGTTATAGAGCCCGACCGTAATACACAAGGATTTTGTACTCAGTGCCAAGCCTTGTTTTAGCTGCTAAGCCAGCTTGGATTTATGGTTTCATCACGGCTTTCTCCGAAAGGCTGGGCAGAGGTGTACCTATAACACACCCACATTTCGCCAGTTATGATTTTAAGTCCCATGTTAGGGGGCGAGCCTATTGCCATCAACCGGGCACTAATCCAGAGTCTGGGTTGGTATTGAGAAATTCCAGATAGAGAAACCCAATAACACTTGCCCGACCTGG
The DNA here is from genome assembly GCA_932294355.1 of Aporophyla lueneburgensis. Classification (NCBI taxonomy): domain Eukaryota; kingdom Metazoa; phylum Arthropoda; class Insecta; order Lepidoptera; family Noctuidae; genus Aporophyla; species Aporophyla lueneburgensis. The sequence continues at coordinate 28,092,485 of OW028737.1, read as the reverse complement.
TAATCGACCCCAGGACCTTATGCTCAGCGGTAGCGCTTGAGACCACTAGACCAATGAGGCAGTCAACCGAGGTTGTTTAAAATGACTTTTTCAAAACATATAATAATACATAATAAGAATTCTTTTCATTTTGAAATTTCAACAACATTCATTGCGTTATTTACATTGCTGAGCAGACATTTACTTCGAACATGAGAAGCAATTCATTAGCATTATCCTTCAAAATAATTCAGATTCTGATCGATAGTGTGTTTCGTAATTAGGGTGCTGGCTACAGACGAAAATAGAAAATATCACATTAAGCTCCCAATCAATTACTACAAACTTTGTGGCAGTTTCTGGAAGTACTCGATATCGCATTAAACTTATAAAACATAAATTGTACGAGCCCTTTCGATATAGTTTGACGACATCATAAAAATAGAGGAATAGATTGGAAAAGGAAATTCGGTACCGTTTTATGGTTTACGTATACATTTTCATTATTACTTTATTCAGAATTACGTCGCAAGACCCTGCCAAAATGCAAGTCCAGGATTTACTAAAGCTCTTTTCCAATTGGCTTTTGGCTTATCATCTCTCTAGACGTCGTAGTCAACAATGATTAACTGTTTGACTAACGGCTATCCCAATCTTAACTGATTGTAAGTCATGGATCATGGTTAATACTTGGCACACGAAACGGCCACGTTATGCCAATATTTCACTCTCTGATCTCTAGCTCTCGTATCAACTTTTCACATAAAATTTGTAAGATGGTTTTCTGTCATCACAGTAAGTCGTACGTTCGTCTCACGTGTTTGAAAATATCTGTTTAATCCGACTAATCACCGAAACGGCTGGACCGATTTTGATTAAATTTGGCTTGGGGATACCTTGAACTTTGGGGAAATACACAGGATACTTTATCGACATACCGCACGGGCGAAGCCGCGGGAGGAGACTAGTTAACATAAATCTTCGGACCAGCCTTTCCAGAAATATTTAAAAGCTGCCTAATCTCAGTATTACCCTTATAAAGTACTGAAGTTTTGGTTTCACCAACTCCACATTTGATAACTACCCCTGAAGCAAAGTATCCGCATTGGACCAAAACCCGTTTAATTAACAAAACAATCACGTTGCAGTTCTCAGTAACTCATGACCATAAAAAACGCGCCCTATTCTTAAACAATTAGGGCAACCCGTTTTATTTTCGTTTCTGTTTATTTACGGACTCGTAAGGCTCTTGTTGTGACGTCAATGGGTGCTGGTGGAATTTATACCTTATTCCTTACATTTAGAGCTCATCTATTAAAAGCATAGGTAGAGAAGAAAATCATTTTATTATTTTATACTACGCATATACTTTTATAAATAGATGCATGTATTTACTAAGTCTAGTGTGAAGTACATTTTCACAATTCATTACGTTACATTTTCAAAGATGACTCTTCGAACAATAATTTCGTATCATACGTCTGGGTTTCCAAACTTATCCTTCTACAATTCCAATAAGACCCAACCAACCTTACATAATCTATTACACTAAAATATTCACCCAAGTTATGCCAGAACAGTCACTCCTACCATCCGCAATATAACTTTCAAAATTGGAACACCAACCACGGATATGACCTCAGCTGGGTTCGCAAAATCAGGTGAGAGAGAAAATAATAAAATAATATTTCAGTCAGTCAGAAGAACGTTGCATCAGCAGCGTGTCAAGTGTATAAAGAAACCCGGGACCCGTGTCAAGGTGCGACGCTTTCACGACCACGTTCCGGAGTATTACATGAAAAACATCTCATCTTTTGTGGGACCGAAGTGATATTTTTAGCAATTTTATTTTTATTAAAGACACTTCATTGTATTCTGAAAGAAGGTTCGAGTTTGTGTATATGTTCCACAGAATGTGGAAGGTATGTCAGTGTTCCTGTGTCAGTTGATTTCTCGTACAATGCTGCTTCACCTGGACAACAGAACGTTGAATGACCCAGCCCTCTAGTCACGTACGGGTCGTTTTTTGGCCAAGGAATTGGCATTGCCATGCTACGTGGCAATACTGCCAGTCTACTGGGCACGTTTCCCGATGACAGCGATACGGACGAGTACTTCGATGGCTAAGTGTAATTTTTTTTGTATAGTTATTTCGTTTTAATTTTGTACCTAAATACTCAGTTAGTTGTGTTAAATATTGTAAAACTTGTGTAAGTAAACCAATAAACAATTACCAAAATTTAATCAATTCCAACTTTCTGGAACAGACGAAAGAATTAAACCAAAAAGTAAGCTAGTTAGTCATTCCATTATTTTTAAATATTCGGACATCATTGACAGTCGCCGCCAACGTTAAGCCTCATTAGCTGAAACAGCGTAATGGAGCGCTAATTGGCGTAACAATTAATCACCAGCTGCCTGGCATCGATTATTACCGAAGCAACATAGCCTACAACACCTCTCGTATTTAGGTCACTGTAACATTCCCCGCCCCCGAAAAAATATTATAACAAACCTCACGGTATTTTGTGTTCACAATGATTTACGGAATTCAATTTCAACGGCCATAACATAAACAAAGCTGAGGTGTAACAAATTGTATATACAGTTAAAATTCAAGAAATTAGCATAAATTCGTTCCCTTCGTAATGCTGCATTAAATTGCCTGGAGCGGGAAACGGCAAGAGAACAATAGACTCATTGAGGCAATCAAAACTGCCTGGCTCAGGGGTTCCACGATAAATTTCTGGCGTTACGCCAGCCGGTCCACAGATAAGGGTTGACACAAACACAGATTAAACACGACGGAGCTGCTGCACGATTTTTTATCCGAACAATCATGACGAGAAGATTAATAGTTTTGTTGTTTAGATACACATGCTGTGGGGTCAAGATATGACATTATAATGGGGTTAAAACAAGGGTTCCTTAACCGATGATAATGACGCCCGGTGCGCCCAAAGATCATATTAAAATAAATTACATGCAATCTGAATGGACAATTTTTAATTTAATAAAAACGTACAAAGCTTTTGATACACGTGTCTCTAAACCAGCCAATTCCAATAAGTTTCTTAATGTCACGAATACATGAAGCTGCGCGAGCCCTACCAAACAGCTGTCTTAAGTATTATATCAATTTTTACTCAAACTGAAATACTTTTCTAATATGTCGTCCGTGTTTGCAGAAGTTCGGTTTTCAGTTTCAAACAAGTTTATGGAAGAAATTCTATCCCTACATTTTTCAATGCCTAGTTTGAAATTGAACTTTTGCTGCATCGCGACGGACGCTAATATGAAATAAACCTTATATTTACACATAATTTTTGTTATTTTTCTGAAAAATTAAGATGTATAAGAATTTTACTCCCTCGCTAGAACGTCTGGAGGCATCATTTACAAAAGAACTAAAAGTCCTGTCAGCTTCACGTACATACAAAGATATCAATTTTCAAACGTACTAGAACATAAAACGTCAAGTCTAGAACACGTAACCCAAATTGTGTACCCAGAAAACAATATCTTGAGAGATAAAGCAAAAGAATGCGATATTACAAGTCTTGCTACCGAAAACGGATATGAAGCAATGGATATTTCTTCTGTTTCATTTATTTAGTACATTTGGGACACAAAACCTTATCAGTTACGGAACATTGAGGAAGATCTTAGATTGAATTAGACCTTTAGATGGATACAATGATTGTTCGAACCTTTTCCATGAAATCACAAATTGATCCTAGCTTTTATATCAGTTATTTGGTAACACAGTTATTAGGAATATATATTCTTTAGAAGTCTAGTTGTTTTTGTCTGGCGAATGAATATTGTATCGTGTAGGTATAATGCGCCCCTAAAGGGGAGAGATAGCCACTTATCTACAAAGCCGCAGCTAAGAGCATGCCTGACGATCGTTCAAAGTGTTTGGTTGTCAGCGACAAAACGGCAGTTTAGAATCGGAAGTGCTTCAATTCTGAACGACTAGACGGCGAACATATTTCGTCAGATTTTTGCACAAATGGAAACATCGTTGGGATACTGAGAGTTACTGAAGTTGAAGTATCACTCTCTTTAAGGGAAAAAGTATTGGGAAAAAGACTGATAACAATGAAGAACGAGATAAACAAAATATACAATCGAGTTATCCCAAACAACATTGCCTGTCCCATTTCAAGTGTCTGCCTCGTACATTTTTCATCGTGCTCCAAAAGGATGAGAATCGTGAACGATGCACATGACCCGTCGACGACCTGTCTACATAATACAATTCGTGCACTCTGAACAAACGCGGCATGCCATGCAAAACTGTAGGTAGGTACTTATTGTATAAACGACGCCATGGCGCGCTGTCTGTTACAGCGATCTGGGACTTGAATTCTGATAGCTCTTTATGGGTACGCTTCCATCAACGTAAAGAATTTTTGTTACCGTATAAAGTCTTGGAACTGGTTTCGGAGTGTTCATTCAAATATTCAAGAAGAAAAAAACCGGTTGAAGTGGCGGAAGTTAGGGGAGGCCATGTCCAGCAGTAGACGTGTTTCTGCTGAAATAATGATGATGATGATGATGTTGTTTCTAATCGAAACTCAAAAATTATTTTGCTTTTCTAAAAATATTATTGAACATTCAATATAACGTGCTCTTCTTTTTGTAAACCTCATATAATTCCTATTTTGAGGTCTAAAAAATACTAAATAGCCAAGTAACTGCGACCAAGTTCACTCTACGGCAAAAGTTTTAAGCGGTTAATTAATTTAAAAAAAAAGCGTAAATCATTAGAAGGAAGTAATTAGAGGCTCTGTGAAATTAGAAAGCCCTTTAGAATATGTTTGGCATTAATAGCTACTGGAGACAGCATAGCTACTTCAGCATTTTAAGTCGCTGTTTAAACAAACAAGGATCTGCATACGATTTGAAAGATTCGGGACACGTTTTAAGTCTCAACAAAATGCAGCTAATGCAAGGGATGAACCGAATAAATCCCGCATTACAATTCCGCGAATTTGTCTCCAGTACTGTAGTACCTCCTACTACAGGTACATACATACACAAAACTATATTATCGGTAGCAAAATGATTGATGAAGCGTCAGCATTTTGCTTATGTTCCCATCCTAGCGGGTTACTAAGCGCTAGTTTTACGATCAAATCCTGACGTCTAATTAAACAAAAAGATATACTTAGCAACAAAGGATTACTAAACTAAATGATAATTATATGATGATCATCACTCATTCATTAATTACTTAATTTTTTGTAAAGAGAGAGGTATCTAAAAAGATATTGGATTGATTTTGGGGTTCATTGAAAAGCTAAAGCAGTGTTGTTATTTTATTTACCTTTTCATCCAAGCTACATACATACTTATAGCCAACTTTAGCCATTCGAAACCACTTTCCAGCGAACGTGATACTATATTCCGACCCCTAAGCTGCAGTCCTTTCAACGAGCATCCCATCGTTATCCCCCATTCAACGGTTACGACTTGCGCGGGAAAATAAACAGGTGATACATTCAGTGTTTTCATTCCATTGCCACACCGTTATGGGAATATGGGAAACTCTCTTTTTAAATAAAAACGAACATATTTACCGTTGTCAGTTCTATTCATTTTAGAACTCGAATTGGTCTCGAGTTCAAATAAGGAGTCTGACGTCATGGAAGAAGATACTGTAGATAAATACTGCATTGTATCTAACCGGTTATGTAAGTATTAATAAACACTCGTGAGCTACCTACACGTGAGGAATCAGTGACGTCACACAGGTGTCCACTGTAATGATGACCGATGGGTTACGCCACATACATCATTGTATTCTACTTCGAATCTATACTTAATATTATAAAGCTGAAGAGTTTGTTTGTTTGTTTGTTTGATTGAACGCGCTAATCTCAGGAACTACTGGTCCGAATTGAAAAATTCTTTTTGTGTTGGGTAGCCTATTTATCGAGGGAGGCTATAGGCTATATAACATCACGCTACAACTAAGAGCAGCGGAGCAGTAATGAAAAATGTTGTAAAAACGGAGAAAATTTATTCCTTTTGAGAGTTTCCGTTGCGTGCGCTGCGTAAACGGTTAAAGTAACGCAAAAATCATGTATGTCGGAATTGTTCCTATTAAAAAGTTATAAAAAAAAGTCCGCGTGAGCATATGTCTATCTTTTGACTCACTATAACTCAAAAGGAGCGAGCAGCAACGAGCAGGCAAATCGATGCGACGGGAAGGGTCAGGGGAGCAAAAATTTGACGCGGACGAAGTCGCGGGCAGAAGCTAGTCTATACTAATATTATAAAGCTGAAGAGTTTGTTTGTTTGTTTGATTGAACGCGCTAATCTCAGGAACTACTGGTCCGAATTGAAAAATTCTTTTTGTGTTGGGTAGCCTATTTATCGAGGGAGGCTATAGGCTATATAACATCATGCTACAACTAAGAGAAGCGGAGCAGTAATGAAAAATGTTGCAAAAACGGGGGAAATTTATTCCTTTTGAGAGTTTCCGTTGCGTGCGCTGCGTAAACGGTTAAAATAACGCAAAAAACATGTATGACGGAATTGTTCCTTTTAAAAAGTTCTAAAAAAAAGTCCGCGAGAGCATATGTCTATCTTTTAAGGTTGACTCACTATAACTCAAAAGGAGCGAGCAGCAACGAGCAGGCAAATCGATGCGACGGGAAGGGTCAGGGGAGCAAAAATTTGACGCGGACGAAGTCGCGGGCAGAAGCTAGTACTAAATATATTTACTTAGACCGTTTATTTGTTACACGAGACATTTCTAGAAGCAAACGATATTCGGACCTTAGCGACCAGTTTAGTAATTTTTTAGGGACGCAATTAATGAACATTCTTTAGTCGACAATCAATTGCTAAGCCTTTGACGAATAGTTACATAAGGAAAATGAGATAACGTATCCTGGGGAAATTCTAATTTTCTTACGTTTTTTTGCAATTTTTATGGTTGTATGTTGATTAAAATATGATGCGCGACCGTCATAAATAAAACTCTCTAATTTCATTTAAACCCATTGAATAACTTTTTCATGAAATCTTCTTTCATTGAAATCATCAGTTCATCACTTCGGTATAACCCGTATTGATGATTTTAATACCATAAATTCATGCGTATTATGGTCGCGAACCATATTTTGTTCAACATACAGCTTGATACAGCCCTGCAAATTGTAAAAAAAAATCACGGGCTACCCTGGCGTTTCCCCTTTAATAAGATCAAAGGACCGGTCCGAAAAACTAATAAAAAAGTTCAGTGTTCTATCTCAATGAAATCTTCCAAGTCCACGCAAGTTTCTTTAGAACGCCTTCGCAAACAACCTCATACATATGTATCTACCTTCGTAAGATACATTTAGTCGCTTTGAATACAAATGCCATGTATTGGACGGGTCCTTATTACTTAGTGCTTACATTTTGAGGGCTGAATCATTCGGGTGTTAGTGTCCCTTATAAATATCCTGGTTAGGTTCGAATTTCACGGCCATGCTAATATTTCGAACCCTTGTGTTGTAAACAGTAATATTTGTAGCAGTAAAGAAAACTAGTGTTGGAATTAGACTATTGTCTGGCCTGGGGTCCATTTGTGTCGTCTATCTTCAGTAGAGATGCATATTTAAATGCTGAGCAACGATATAGGCTTTTATTTTGAGTAGTTCTTGGGTCCGTTAACACCGAGTTTACATCTGATATGGACAATTAATCTCTGTATGCATGTGCATGGCTATACGTACATACGTCTACGGGAAAACCTTTCCTTACAATTTTTTCCTTCGCCGTTTTGAGAGCAGTGGTGATGAAATAATTTACACAAAGTACACCACTGCTCACTTCTTACAATTCATTTATTATTTAAAATTTAACGATTACAAGAGATTGTAACCACTTAGCAAATTGGTCGAACAAACTTCAGTAAGTATGCCAATCATTTCAAACAAAGCAATAGCGACCCTCCGGGAAAGCGCTTAATGTTTATGAGCACTAAGTTAAAAAAATATAGCCTTACAAATCCGGCAAAACGCGATAACTGTTTAAAATTCGTTGCCACTTCTCATGATGGCAATAAGCCAGAATTTTCCGGGCGATTGAAAACACTTGAGTGTTGCCGCAATTCGCTTATTTTGCAATAAGCCACAAATAGGCCACGAGACTTTCATAGCTTAGCGTTCTGTAAGGGTCGTTGTCCTGTGGCACAATAAACCTATGATCTAAGTATTGTACTCTAGCAGATGAAGGAATATTCTCTTGAGGTTGCGTAGAAATAAGTACCTAGTTAGATACTTGTACATTTTTAACTACACTATGAGGTTTGAGAGCTCAGCATGCGTAGCATGACCACCGTAGAAAAGGGTTTTGTCGACGGATGAATAGACAAAATTACATATTGTAGAAAGATTAAAGATTGTAGAAAGGTTTGTCCGTTTTATGCTGGCGTAGTATGACAATTCTATCTCTATTCTACCAAGAATAGATAAAGTTCTTTCTATGGTGAAACAAAGCAATAGGTGAAAACTACTCATGAGTCATATTGCATTACTAGTGTTTTAAGTAAGGTCTATTATTAAGTATTAACAACTGCACGAGTCGAACGATCCAGTAAAGCTACGCTTGCCGCGGTTGGTCCGTGTATGGGTGACCATTTTAAATATTTATGATGAAGTAAGGTACAGTACAAAGCAGGGATGTTAAGGAGCTCCGTAACCGTAACCGAAACTATCGGATATCCGATATAAAAAAATATCCGTAACCGTAACCGATTCCGAAATAAAAGTTTCGGATAATATCGGATTTGTTATTACATTTTTATTTTAGGTAGATTAGATAACACTCAATATATATTTATAATTTATTTTAAATAGCTGTAATTGTAATTATACTCACGGACTGATAGTAATTCCTACCAAATGGTGACATATAAATAAAATCATTTTATTAGCTATTTATATTTTACTTTTGAAATTCCTTAAGGGCTCGGCGACGGTCAATCTGTCCATACAAACGTAATACCAAAATCATTTGCAATTGGAGCATATTTCCACCATTTTAAGATGATATTCGGCTTTAGACAGTATTTATCTAGGTTATGGTGACGTTTTTTTTAAAAAAAACTGTGCTAAAACGAAGTTTGAGCGAATTGCATTTCGCACATTTTTACAACATAAATGACATGTTTTCTTTTTGTTTTTTCTGCATTAAAAACAACAATATCTGTAATAATGTTTTATCCATAACACAGCTTATATTATCAAGATACTAAAACACGAAAACCAATTTAAAAATCATTAAGTTTTCATTCATCATTTTTGGTATTACGGAACACAGCCAAATTATCATACATTTTCAATAGCTAATAGTGCTATCGCGTCTCACAAAAATGTCAATGTGTGCACGGTTGCGTACGGCTTGCGGTGGGTGTGTTGTGTATCGCTCGGACATAGATTCACACTAACGCAACATGCATTTTGGGTAGCGGGAAGTTCACTCGGGATGTTTGTTGTCAGTGCGAGACGATTGCCTTACGGTGCGGAGCATACTTTTATTTGTTTTTCAATTGTATTGTGATATTTCTGACAATATTATTGACCTATGCTATGAACTTGGATTTTGATTTTTCTTGTGACTTGGTATCGAGTACTCTACATTCTGACGAACTTTGCTTTGTTTACGGACCTGGATTTATTGTTTACGATTCGGTTTGGCTGCCAACATGGACTCCGAACGTTGGGATGTGTCTCACAGATATTATAAGTTACCTGCCTAATATTTTCTTGGCTACTAATTCATCATCATTCATTCATCATCATCATTTCAACCGTAAGACGTCCACTGCTGGACTTAGGCCTCCCCCAATTTGGGGGGCTTTGCCATAATCGCCACGATTGGCAGGCGGGTTGGCGATCGCAGTATGGTGGTAAAATGCATCGAGAACGCTGCTGCCCATTCCCTAGTAAGTCCCTTAGTCGCCTTTTACGACACCCACGGGAAGAAACGGGGTGGTGTTATTCTTTACGTCCGGCACCACACGGTACAAATTGTTTACTTACACTATTTTAACCTCGGCCCAATAAAATAAAGATTTTTTTGTGGTCCGAGTTAGTAGTAAGTATACCTAACTAAGTACCTATATCTAATATATAAATTTCTCGTGTCACAGTTTTCGTTGCCATACTCCTCCGAAACGGCTTGGCCGATTTTGATGAAATTTTTTGTGCTTATCCGGTATCTATGAGAATCGGCCAACATCTATTTTTCATCCCCCTAAATGTTAGGGGTAGTCCACCCCTAAATTTTTATTTTTATTTTTTAGACAAAATTTTTAATTTCTATTTTTTTATGATACAACATACAAAAATACATACATCTTTAAATTTTCACTTTTTTTCACCCGGCAAAGCAACGTTTGCTGGGTCAGCTAGTCTATTTATATAAAAATCTATGCCACTTTTCGTTGTAACTGAACCTCCTAAACGGCTGGACCGATTTGAATGAACTTTTTTGTATGTGTTTGGGTGGCACCCTGGATGGTTTAGATTAACTATTGGACCCGGTAGGTGGTGCTGCTATCGAGTTCTAGGAAACAGGACAACGTCTGTACGGTCAGCTAGTTTTGTATAAGTGTATTTACATACCTATCTAGGTAGATATGTAGGGACGGAACAAACAAAGCTTTATAGGTAGGTACCTATCAACTTTTATTTCTTCCCTTTCTTTTCTCATGTCACCGACCGGGCGTAGGTAATTATCTCAAGGACTGTTCTCAGACTTAGTTTGCTTTTCCACCAGAGAAGGAAGGAAGGATGCGTTTGATATTCACCAATCATATTCATTGGCTCCCATAGGTAGTACAGGTGGAGACGGGTTCAACTAAGCTCTGTTTTTACATGGAAGGGTGCGTGTTATGGATGGAAGCTATGGATGCGCGAGTGGTGTAGTTATGTGCAGAGTTCATACAGTAGGAGCGCGTTTGTCACCGAAAGTAAACATACCGCCATCGCAGTGTCTCCATATGTAAATCGAGAGTTACAGTGTTGCAAGGGTGAAAATACCGTGTTTCTAGACAAAATTACGGTGAACCTGCTAAAATTGTACCGCGTAAATTACCGTGTAATTTTTCAAAGAAAAAAACAACATTGTGAATCAAATAAGGTCTTGAATATATTTGCTTTTTTAATTATTAACCATAATCACATTAGCCGTATGCCAGATGACCGCTGGGCAAAGGTTTGCATACAATGGGTGCCTGAAGATGGACGACGCCACCGCGGTCGGCCCAGAAAGCGGTGGCGAGACGACCTAGATGCGTACCGCGACGACTGGTTTGAGGTGGCGCGGGACAAGAGTTCCTGAGAAATTGGGGGAGGCCTTTGCCCAGCAGTGGCTAAACAAAAAAAAAAAATTAACTAAGAAGATAAAAACTTGAAATTGAAACTGTTTACTACGTATTTGTAACGCGTCGTAATCGTAACTCGAATAAAAGACAACGTAGTAAATTTTACGTCATTCACCCATCATAAGGACGAGAATAGATTGCGTGGAGATAAAAGACACTCTCAATATCTACAACTTCTAGATATTGAGGGATTTCCCTAAAATTCTCGGCAATGAAGGAGCAGTGCTGCCATTAAAAAAATTGTTAAGTTGACTGACTGAGATTCGTTTTACGCAGTACATGATGAAATATTTACAACAACGTAATTTATACTGGCAGTACAGTGAATTACGGTGATATATGACACGGTAATACATTATTACCTTGACGGTAGAATAATACCAGATTACGGTGCATCTACGGTAATTACCGTGTACATGGAGACATTGCGCCATCGTGAAGGCACAAAGTTATTTTATACCTCGCCATGCCCCTACTAGCGAAGCATCGCATACCTATACAGAGAGTCAGCTGTACATCGACGCGCAAACTGTTACCAATTACCATAGATCACTTCAAGATTCTAAATCCATCTGTAACCCATATAGTGGTCGAATATGATGTGTAAGATCCGACCTCTTCCTTGGTAAGGGACCGTTCAAGTATTACGTAAGCACATTTATTACAATTTTTATAAATAAGGTTTACAGTTTTCGTGATCACTAAACACATGACATGGGCTATTTAGTAAATCTTGTTTTAAACTATTAATTTTTTGGGTCGTGGTCATATTTGGAAGTTTCGTCGTATAATCGACGGCCCCTTTTATAGCTTTTCTCAAAATATTCACATCCAGGGTTTTTCTTAGTTTTATTGGGACCAAACCCAATTTATTTTCTGTCTTTTTAACGAGATTTTTTTAATTTTGAGCAATAATTTCGTAGCAAATGATTGCTACATTCAATTTTTTTAATGGTAGTGCAGTGTCCGTACGGCAAAGATTCGTTGAGAGCGCTAGTAACGCTACTATCACCATCACCGATCATCGTTTTATATCGTAATTGATGCATTTCAATGCTACATTTGAATCCCTCTACAATGCCATCTGCTTCCATAGCCGTCGAGCTTTTCGACCAATTTTTAAAGCAACGGTGAACTTTCGGATCTGTATTTTTATTTTTAGCTAAAGCACATACGCAACAATATGCATTCCTGATGCCCTAAAATAAGATTTTTTTAGTTTCAAAACCGATTATGCACGATACTCTAGATAAAGAGTTATAATTAGTCCTATACGATCGTTTAGCCCATAAACCGTCTACTACAACTGTAATATAAGGAATGCCGTCAGGATCCAAATTACCATTAGCAATGGCAATTTTTTTTTTCTTCTACACCGGCTTGGTGCATACTTTATTATATCGCCAAAAAACACTACAAAGTGAAAAATAACTTTAATTTCGGAAGTCAGTGATTTTTATTTTATAAGGTTTTTTCGTCAGGGGAGTAACGTGTAAGAACATTACAAATAAATTTTACTTAAAAGTCCTTGTTTTTTACTTATCCTCTTTTATATCTGCACATCGCGTAAATATGTAGAAACTATTGGAATATTTGTCTGTTACTAATATTTTGCGTAACACTCTTAGTGACATTTATTCATTATAGCTTCTGCCCGCGACTTCGTCCCCGTTCAATTTCTTGTTTCCCCGAAATGTTGCAAAAAACGGCGAAAATCGCCTACCCATGCGCTTTTTCTCCGTTTTTGCAACATTTTTCATTACTGCTCCGCTCCTCTTGGTTGTAGCGTGATGTTATATAGCCTATAACCTTCCTCGATAAGTAGGCTACCCAACACAAAAAGATTTTTTCAATTCGGACCAGTAGATCCTGGGATTAACGCGTTCAAACAAACAAACAAACTCTTCAGCTTTATAATATTATATAGTATATAGATATAGATTTATAAGTAGTTAAGTTTGCCGGCGGCTTCGCCCGCGTGGAGGCTGGAAAATGCATCTAAAACTTCCTCATAAAACACTCTATCTATTGGTGAAAACCGCATGAAAATCTGTTCAACATTTTTTGAGGTCTTCGCAAGTAGACGGACAGACGCGGCGGGGAACTTTGTTTTATATTATGTAGTGATAACATTTTTTTAAATTGGTAAAAAGAATACTTATTTACGTAAATATGACAGAAAAAGCCTTCGTTTTTTAAAGTTGAGACCACTCCTGTGATGTGATTTGATTTGATTTGACTCCAAAGGGAATGAACAAACATAAATAGGCTTAAAATAAATGAAGGCAATAATAATAAACATCCCTATCATTTATATTTACGCAGCGTGCGTGTGACAATTTTTGCGCCGTGTGCCGCCGCCATCAACTGTTCATTTTCTGCCTAACGGCCGAAGGCTCGCTGCGCTGCCGTTCACTATTTGGCGCGGTAACGATACATTGCGTATTATGAGGTAATAAAACTAATCGGGTTATTGGACTCACAACGTTCATGTATTTATTTATTGAAGAACACAAACAGTATAATTATACATTGGTTTACAAGTACCAAGTTAGGAAAGGTATGTAAGCCCTAGATCTCGGGATATTGTAATAATTTGAGATATGGACATTGTAAAGAAAATTCCACAAAACGCATTACTAGTCTGTACATTTACTAACGATTCCCCAAAGCAGTCAACAAAAATAAAGCAAATAACGAACATACCTAATTACATGTAAATAAAAATGCGTCGAGTCGTTATGAATAAAGGGTAGGTACTATTACTCACTCACACACGGCTGCACACCGCGTCAGCATTGGCCTTCTATTGTCAAACAGAGATAGCAATATTCCGATCGAGTTTTGCCCTTGTCGTCGGCTCGTGGTTGCGAGTTTAGGGCGCCGCGTTCTTAAGAGTTAAATATCCGTAACCGATATTATCCGAAACTATCGGATAATCCGAAATAAATTCATATCCGTATCCGTATCCGGTATAATAATCATTCCTACATCCGTATCCAATCCGTATCCGAAATGTCATATCCATAACATCCCTAGTACAAAGCTAAAACTCGCTGGGGCATCCACGTAATCTGTCGGGCATCCACGTAATCTGTCGGGCATCCACGTAATCTGTCAATCCAAAGTTCAAAGTTGATTTTTCAGAATGGGACCCAGCCCAGCTCTTCGAACTTTTTCCGATACTGACCACTTCAGCCGACACAAAATGAACTGAGTATAAGTGTACCCAGAGGCTTTTTGTGGTAAATCATCAAATGACGTCTCCCGCTCTGGGCGGAGCGGGAGGGCGTGTCAGACTTTTACTGACTAAAACCTACCCGTGTTCCTTCAGTTGCCCATATGCCAGGGCCGCGGTATCTCTTTCGAACAAATCTCGTGACCCTGGTAGACCCAGAGGGGCTTAAATATTAAAAACCGGCCAAGTGCGAGTCGGACTCGCGCACCGAGGGTTTCGTACAAACCTGTAGGTATTCTCGGTTTAAAAATAAATGTTTTTTTTTTTAATTTTTATATTTCAGTTGATTGAATGTAAGGTAAATTGCGGTTTACGATTTATGACGTTTTAAAAAAAAACTACTCACTCGATCTCGTTCAAACCAATTTTCGGTGGTAGTTTACATGGTAATGTACATCATATATTTTTTTTAGTTTTATCATTCTCTTATTTTAGAAGTTACGCCCCCCCCCCCCCCCACACACATTTTAACAATTTGGAAGTGTCTCTCGCGCAAACTATTCAGTTTAGAGAAAAATGATATTAGAAACCTCAATACCATTTTTAAAGACCTATTCATAGATACCCCACACGTATGGGTTTGATGGGTTTGATGAAAAAATGTTTTTTGAGTTTCAGTATTTAACCCCAAAATTTATTGTTTTTTTTTCTATTTTAGTGTGAAAATCTTAATGCGGTTCACACAATACATCTACTTACCAAGTTTCAACAGCATAGCTCCTATAGTTTCGGAGAAAAGTGGCTGTGACATACTGACGGACGGACAGACAGACAGACATGACGAATCTATAAAAATGATAATAAAAACCTCATTACCATTTTTGAAGACCTATTCATAGATACCCCACACGTATGGGTTTGATGAAAAAAAAATTTTTGAGTTTCAGTTCTATGTATGGGGAACCCCAAAATTTATTGTTTTTTTTTTCTATTTTAGTATAAAAATCTTAATGCGGTTCACAGAATACATCTACTTACCGAGTTTCAACAGCATAGCTCTTATAGTTTCGGAAAAAAGTGGCTGTGACATACGGACGGACAGACAGACAGACAGACAGACAGACATGACGAATCTTTTCCTTTTTAGGGTTCCGTTGCCAAATGGCAAAAAACGGAACCCTAAAAAGGGGAACATCATCATCCCCTAAATCCTGATCCCATACATACGAGGGCATCCACACCAGTTCGCTGACATCCACTAACAATACGCACGGTCATACATTAGTCTGGACAGGCTAACATCGTTTACTGACGGACAAAGGATGTCATGTGACAATGAAAGCGTCGTTATACCATTATCCTAGCCAGTGAATGTCGGATAGAAGTGCTGCGTAAATTGTACTCGCATTTATGTCAATTTAACTGGAATTTCTGTGAGAAAATGTAACAGAGGTCATGCATGACAAAAATCCTTTTAGATTGGTGAAGGGCAGGCGTTTTGGGGGACTGTCTTACGTAATTTTGACGTTCAAAAAGTGCTGACTGTTAAGCATAGTTTTGAATAAATGAAATTTGATTCGGTGCATACAATCAAATCAAAGCGAATTGAACCTAACGGCCCCCGCGACAGGTTCAATTTGCTCGATGGTTTTCATATCACTTCAATTCCGATAGAATTTAAAATTAGCATCAATTAGAGTATCCACATACAAATGGATGGGAATAAGAATGATATTTATCCAATTCAGTTGCAATTTCATATTTATTTTGATATTAAAGCAGACCAATAAGAGTTTCAGTCCACTAAGCTGACACCGTGTCATCATCTGCCTAGCCTTTCCCCAATTATGTTGGGATCGCCTTCCAGTCTATCCGGATGCAGCTGAATACAAGTATACGAGTATATAACATGGAGCGACTGCCTAACTGACCTCCAGAACCCAATTACTGAGTTATACTATACCCCTTGGTAAGACTTGTCAGACTTCCATGCTTCTGACGATCAGTAACGTCTGTTAAGATCTACGAATGGCAGCTGGGACCAACGGCTTAACGTGCTTTCCGAGACACGGCAAGATGGTTAACCATCCACGCACCAACCGCGCCGAGTGTAGCTAACCTGATCGATCGACCCGTGCTGCTGGTATTACTTAGCCACAAGTAACCTGTAATCACAACTTGCGAAACTTACGGTGAAATATTGACCATATCGTGCTACTGACCGATCACGAAAGAAAAGCTTTCCATTGTCAAAGCAGAAAATGGACATTGTTGCCTTTTATGGTCCTTCGAGCCGGATCTTGTTGCTGAATCTAATTTTCTAAGCTACTAAAGAAATAAAATTCCGCTTGTTCGACAAGAAAATTTTAATACTTCAACCAAAGAAAAAAAGAACAATCAAAAAAGTCAAAAATATAAAAACAAAGACAACTATAAAAGAGGCTTTAATCGGCAACAGACATTGAAGACCGTTAGTAGCCGAGAAGTACAGTTTAACAACCAACTGCATAAATACATCACCGTTAATATGGGCGGAGTATTAAAAATGTTCCCAGGATCGTTATCCGATAAACAGTCGGAACTGCATACCAAACCCACTAACCATGAATGACATATCCTTAACTACATAAGGCAGTTTGGGGCATAAGCATCGCCCGTTTCGCATCACAAGCAATGCATGACTAAAAGCATGCAGAAATAGTTATAACGCGCCTAATGTATTGTGAATGCTAATCTAACACAGTGTGACAGGTCACCGAGGATGACGTTTACTTTCCTGACTGGTCATCATCATCATTATTACAGCCGAAAGACGTCCATTACTGGACATAGGCTTCCCCCAAGCTCAGCCACTTCGATTTTGAGCCTGGAGCATCTACATGGGATTCTTAGCACCCCTTGTCTCACCGAGGTCTTGACCGCTACCGTAGCCAAGGATAGGCGGGCCGCCGGCCACCATTTGTTTTTTTTTTGCTTATCATTTTTGCGGAGGTTTGCCATAATTACCATGCTTGGCGTATAATATTAAGAAAATGTATAGAGAATGCTACTACCTATTCTCTAGTAACTCCCTTTTTTTTTTTTTTTTTCAGGATGGGAAATCATCATTTGACTTCTCCCGCTCTGGGCGGAGCGGGAGGGCGTGTCAGACTTTTACTGACTAAAACCCACCCGTGTTCCATCAGTTGCCCATGTGCCAGGGTCACGGTATCTCTTTCGAACTATCACGCGACCCCGGCAGGCATCTCCCTTAGTCGCATTTTACTAAACAATAATAAAAGTTGGCGCTATTCTTTTAGTCGGCCACACGAACCTGACTGCTAATTAGCCCTTTTCCGATAATTTAGCGACTTTCCAACTATTTAAACTGTGACCTTTAGAAGACGTGCCATCATTAATGTAGTCTCGTTAATTATTGTGCTGTCGTTAGGAGCGGTTTGTTTTGCATCTGATGTCAGAATAGCTCGGCATTCATGGTAATTAATATGTTTATGTCATACTATACAGTTTGCTAATGACGGTACAAATTCCCATGTAATACTGGGCAAGTTATGAAGGGTTAATCCTTCCCAGATTAAACATGTTAATTACAAAACGGGACTGCAGAAGGCGGCAACGATAGAACGGCCAACGAAAAATGAATGTGATAAATTCATTCCCAGGGGCAAGGGAGGATGGGTTTGCAGCTAAGTACTAACAGCCGCTCCTGTTGATCGATCAGGTTAAGCTACGTCTGCCGCGGTTCGTCCGTGGATAGGTGACCATCTCTACATACCAGGACCCCTTCGTGCCCACGGAAAGCACGTTAAGCTGTTAATCAGGACCATTGGGCTGTCATTCCTAGATCTTTGACAAGCTTGAAGAGTCTTCAGAAGTCCGAAAGTCTGACAACCAGTCTTACCAAGGAGCATCGTGTTACCCAGTAACTAGTACAGCTCATCAGCTGCATTTGCTAACACTGGAAGCGATCCCAATACAGTTGGGGAATGACTAGCATATGATGATGTATTCATTGCCAGTTACTGATATAATACATGTTGAGCAGTGAACTGCAACAAACTGACAGAAAAGAAACTTCAAAGCCCAATGCTAAGTAGTTCTTGCCCAAACCAGTGTAAAAAGCGGAACAGTATTGATAGACAAATCGTTTTAATGCATTTTCGTGACTACAAGATATAATTGTCAGTTACTAATGGACTTCGTGTTATGATGCCAGCAATAATCTAATTAGATTTGCAAACTTTAACTGAATTAGCTAAAACGCAATCATGCATTTAGTTTAGTCTGATTGGAAAGGAAATGCGAAATGTTAAGGGGACCTGAGACGTCCCTGCTAGGATTTTCACTCACAGCCTTTATGCAATTGATTAACGTTAAGATTTGAACGATAAAGAAAAATATGTTTAATTAATGAGCTAAGCTGGCCCGCAAAATTCAAATTCCTTACGATTATTGCAATTTGCAAATATTGAAAATTTTCATTTCGCTGGCTAACCGGTCCTTCTCCTTTAAATACTGAATTTCGACAAGGATATACTTAGAAGTTTCTTTTAGAAAATTCCAGAGAGCAAAACGAACGCTGGACTCAATGTAAGCCAAGTTAATCTTGAGGACTGGCTCTCTAGGGATATGGAGAGATCTTGGGTTGAAAAAGGGACCATTGCGGGGCTAATTAAGTAAATGCTGATTTAGCTGTTTTATGTTTTGCACCACCCTCTTACAAACTCGTTGAAAGGTTCACAACATTATCGTAATAATAACTCTAGAGCTGACGTCCCAAATACTTCAATTCGCACAGTATCAGATGGCACAAATCAATAACGACCCTTTGACGGGCTAATCGCCCCCTCGTATACATTTATCAAAGTGCAGTCTCTTCTAAAAGTGCTTTTTTTTAGTCTACTGGGCTCGGTGACTTTAAATAAATAAAGTACATTCAACTTTCTAGGTGAATAAACTTGATACTCTTTTGTGTCTCGTGAGATTTCTAGAGAGAAAAACTAGATAGCTTGCATTTATTACAAAATAAATTGAAAAATGCAATGGTTTGTAAACAAGATTGGCTGGAAGATGCACAGAAATATTTACAAAGCAACGTTATGGGCGAATAAACATACTGCACACAAGAATTGACAGGCAATCTGAGAGATATGGGTAGAACATTCCCGCAGAAGGAATATTTTAACCCCAACTATGTTGCGGTCTACTTTCAATTTACCCGAAGCAGCTGAATACAGGTATTTTACATGAAACGACTTCCTATATAACCTCCACGACCCAGTTATTGCATGGGTAATAACGATACCCCTTGGTAAATCTGGTAGTTCGAGAGAGTGGAGCGAGCAGTTTCCGGCTTCTGACGACCCGTAAACGGATATCGTAATATCCAATAACTTGTTTGGATATGTCAGATAGTCAGTCGCTCCATGTAATACTGATATTCAGCTACATCCGGTCAGACTGGAAGCTGATCCCAACATTGTTAGGAAAAGCTAGGCAGATGAGATTAAAGATCTTTGAACTCATGACAGCCGGGACCAACGGGTTATCGTCTTTTCTGAGGCACAGAGGGGTGTTAACGTATGTAAAGACTAGCTTTTGCCAGCGGCTTCGCCCGCGTGGAGGTCGGAAATTAACCCGCGGGAACATACTACCAGGATAAAAAGTAGCCTATGTGTTAATCCAGGTTATAAACTAACTGTATTCCAAATTTCATCCAAATCCATTCAGTAGTTTTTTCGTGAAAGGGTAACAAACATACACATACACATACATCCATCCTCACAAACTTTCGCATTTATAATATTAGTAGGATAGTGGCCATCTACGGATCAACCGCGGTAAGCGTAGGTTAACCTGACCGACCGAACTTTGCGGCTGTGATTACTTGGCGACAAACCCTTCCGCCGTCAATAATACTACTGCAGGAATGTTTTCAATGGACTATAAAAATATTTTTTCAATGACTCAAAAATCATCCAATATCGACATTCAAGAGAAGTTACAACACAGCCAGCCACATTTTCCAATGCCTCTAATAATGCGAGAAGTATAAGAGTCGTCAAAGTTTGGAGAGTGGCGGAATAACGATCGACTGGCCCGAGGCAAAGTTGGAGTGGCCTACGCTAGATAATTGAAAAAAACCGGCCAAGTGCGAGTCGGACTCGCACACCGAGGGTTCCGTACAAACCTGTAGGTATCCTCGGTTTATGCATAAGTTTTATGTTTATGAAATTAAATGTTTTTCTTTTTAATTTTTATATTTGAGTTGATTGAATGAAAGGTAAATTGAGGTTTACGATTTATGACGTATTAAAAAAAACGACTTACTGGATCTCGTTCAAACCAATTTTCGGTGGAAATTTATATGGTTATGTACATCATATATTTTTTTTAGTTTTATCATTCTCTTATTTTAAAAGTTACGGGGAAACATTTTACCACTTTGGAAGTGTCTCTCGCGCAATCTATTCAGTTTAAAAAAAAATGATTTTAGTAACCTCAATACTATTTTTGGAGACCTATTCATAGATACCCGATACATGTATGGGTTTGATGAAAAAAAAAAAATTTGAGTTTCAGTTCTAAGTATGGGGAACCCCAAAATTTACTGTTTTTTTTTTCTATTTTAGTGTGAAAATCTTAATGTGGTTCACAGAATACATCTACTTACCAAGTTTCAACAGCATAGCAGTGGCGAGGTGTAAATTTTTCTAAAAGTGAAGCCGAAGCGAAGTCGGCTTTAACTTACTGACTCATCAATAAAGAATACTTACTATCATTCTAAAATTAATATAGGAATGTAATGAATTAAATGCAATTAAATTGAACAGCTGAAAACCGAATAAAATATGCAATATTCCTCTATCTCGTTCTCGCTGACGCATTTTTCTATACCTGTCTCTGTCATAACCCGTTGTACAGCGGCTTGCTCTCGTACATATCAAGCGGTGCTACGTGACCTAAAGTGACATCATTACGGGATCGCTGTTGTATGAATTTTTAGTTCCCGATTATGACGTTTTGGCGCCGGGTTAATTTAGAACATTTCTCTTTTGTTGTAATAAAAAGCCATAAATAACCTTTTTTGTTGTTTGAATGTGTACTGTGTGTAACTATATTTATTGACAATAGTAGCCACTATTTACATACTATTGTATTTTTAATAGTGATAGAGTTACCAATGCGAATCCCCGAAGGCAAGCCGGTAGGAATCGTGTTATATGGTGCTTTCGCCACTGCAGCATAGCTCTTTTGTTTCGGAGAAAAGTGGGTGTGACATACGGACGGACAAACAGACAGACAGACAGACAGACAGGCAGACAGACATGACGAATCTATAAGGGTTCCGTTTTTTGCCATTTGGCAACGGAACCCTAAAAATGGCATCGGGCCGCATCCGCTTTCATTGTTTCAGAACGGAATCGTATGAATAGCTGGTTTGATGAAGAGGGTTACATTTACATATGTAGGGGTGTAGTCATTGAATGCAATGTGTTTTTTAAATTAATGTGACTCTCCATTTCATAGTAGTAGTACTACTACAAGACCATCAATCATTCTGCCTAGCCTTTTTCCAACTATTTTAGAGAATTCTGAGCTCCATAACCTAGTTAATGACGATACCCTTGGTAAGTCTGGTTGTCAGACTTTTGGGCGTCTGACTATCCGTTACATAAAGATCTACAAATGACATCCGTACCGGCTGTAGATGCTTTCCGAGGCACGAAGGGGACTCGATATGTCGATCACCCATTCACAAACCGACCGCAGCAAGCGTAGCTTCACCTTCGATGGGCCTGCTGTTATTATTCAGCAGCTACGAGCCTCTAGGTAGTACAGGATCGTCCATTATGTGAATCCAAAGTGCAAGGTACGGAAATAATTCTCTTTAAAAAAAAAAATATACAAGATTATTTTTAGTATATGCGAAACCTGAATATAGTTTGTTCAGAATCAGTAACTGAATCGATTCCAATAATTTTTACACCATGTTATATTTTGTACCAAAAATATTTAATTACGCTTCCAAGTAGGACACCGAACGACAATACGTATATTTTAAAATTATCATGTCTTTCTCGTACTCAAACGTCCATTACACGGAGATGGTACGTATACTAGCTGTTTGTGGTGATCTGCATAAGTTTTTGCGTGGACAACCAGGTAACTTATCAAGCTTATAACTTTGTGATTATTAATGATACAGTTTTGAAATTTTTTTCATAGATTCTTTACATAAAAATACTAGACCCGTGTTTCGGGTTTCGCATAAACAAAAATTAATGTGTATAGGAAAAACACCCGATCTTGTAGTGATTTTAATTGTTTGAGCGTATGATTCAAGTTCAAAGTCCTATTAAAATAATAGGCATGTAATAAGGATATAAAAATGTGTCATCAACTCCAAAGCAGATAAAAATACAATGATGAACTTATCAAACTGGTGTATTTCATACAAAATGAGGAATATCGTCATCCGGCAAACAGAAAATCAGTTCCATCTATCTATCCCTAACTATGAATTAGCTACTTTTTCAATGCGGAATACTAGGCGTGGTGGTTCTTGCATCCTTATTAATCGTATGCACAAGTATAAAACCATTGATTTAAGTAAATTCTATGTAGCTAATGTCCTTGAATGTTGTGCCATAGTCTAAACTAATATTATAAATGCAAAAGTAACTCTGTCTGTCTGTCTGTCTGTCTGTCTGTCTCACTTTCCTGCTAAAACTACTGAACCGATTTAAATGAAATTTGGTACACAGATAGTTTAGAACCTGAGAAAGGACATAGGCTACTTTTTATCCCGGTAGTATGTTCCCGCGGGGTAATTTCCGACATCCACGCGGGCGAAGCCGCTGGCAAAAGCTAGTAATACATAATTTAATAGTGATTTGTATCTATAGACCACCCAAAATTAAGAATGACTGTTTGGGAGTATTTTTTGCTAACTTGAATGGTATTTTACGAATGTGTAGCCACGGTGATTTAAAAAAAGTAGTTATCTGTGGTGACTTTAATATAGATACATTGACACAATCAAAATTATCTAATAATTTTCAAACTCTCCTTTTAAACTATGATTTAAAAATTGGGATTCATCAGCCTACACGATTAGCTAGTGGTAAATGCTTAGACAATATCGTTCATAATATCAGAGGTAGTAAGTGTGCAGTACTTGATCTTGCCCTATCTGACCATACTGCCCAAGAAATCAAATGCCCCGTGAAAAAAACTTGTTCAATTAAGCATTGGTATGCTCTAAGGCGTGACTATTGCCAAGAAAACTTATTTAAATTCATTGATTCTCTTCGTAATCTTAGTTTTAGTGAAGTGTATCAACACGACAATCCTGAGGGAGCATTTAATTGTTTCTATGACTTATTTATGCTTTTTATGACCTCTGTTTCCCCTTAAGGAAAGTAAGAATCTCTCTGCGTAAAAAATCGAACTGGATTTCCAAGGGAATTCGGCTCAGTAGTAAGCGTAAAAGAGAAATATTGTGGCAATACAGGCGATCCCCGACTTCTAATAATAAACTTCTATTAAAGCAATATACTGCTCGCTTAAAGAAAATAATAATATTACCCCAAAAATCTCAGAATGACTTTCACATAAATTCGGCCAGGAATAAATCTAAAGCAACTTGGAATATTATCAATAAAAATAAGATTAACTATCCTAGGGAAAATATACCTGAATATGTAACAATAAATGATAATACAATACATAATCCTCAACTGATTGCACAAGCTTTTAATGATTATTTTATAGATGAAATTCACCCGAATAATTGTACTCCTTCCTATTCAAAAATTGAAACTAATTGTAACTCCATATTTATTCCTCCTACAGTACCAGCAGACATAGAGGCTATAATTCACTCTTTAAATAATACCAAAAGCCATGGATATGATGGCGTCATTACAAAAGTGGTCAAATATGTAGCCCCATTAATAGGACCCGCTATGAGCTATATCATCAATCTTTGCATTGAAAAGGGTCATTTCCCGGACAAATTAAAAATTACTGTTATTAAACCTATTCATAAAAAGGGTGATAAAAGTATCATGGGTAATTATAGACCGATAGCACTAATTCCAATTTTTTCCAAAGTAATAGAAAAGGTTATATACAATAGCCTTTCGTCCTTTTTTGAAAAGCATGATCTCATAGTCAGAGAACAATTTGGCTTCCGAAAAGGTAAATCCATTAATATAGCGATTTATGATGTTATCAAGACAATTGTTTCTAGTGTTGATGTAAGAACTCCAGTGGCGGCCTTGTTTATGGATATGTCAAAGGCGTTTGACCATGTAGATCATGGTATACTGCTCAACAAATTAGAACGTTATGGTATTAGAGGAACTGCATTAAACCTATTTCAATCTTATCTCTCTAATCGCACTCAAATCACAGCGCTTGATAGGCTATGTGCAAGCTCGAAAGTCGAAAGAACATACATGTCACGTCCTAGAAAAATTATTTATGGTGTTCCCCAAGGTAGCATTCTAGGCCCTCCATTATTTAACATTTACATAAATGATATGCCTAAGGCCAGTAAGCACCAGATGGTCTTATTTGCTGATGACAGCACTATTTTATTCTCAAATAATGACATTAATATTCTTGAAAATGACATAAATGATGATCTAAGAAATACTATAAATTGGTTAGTTAATAATAATCTAAAAATAAATCTTGACAAAACTACGATAATGACATTCAATCAAAGAACAAACAAACCGAAACTGAATATAAAATATGGTAACGTAGCAATCTCTGAAAGTGACATCACAAAATTTCTGGGCATTTACATCGATAGTCATTTGACTTGGAAACATCACATTGACGCTTTGTCAAAGAAGCTTAGTCAGTTTGCGTATGCTCTGTACAAATTATCAAAATCGGTTAACCGCATTACGGCACAAATTGCTTATAATGCTTATGTGGCTTCTGGCATAAGAGACGGGATCATTTTCTGGGGCAACTCCACTGACAGAGACATTGCCTTTAAAGCTCAAAAGAAATGCTTGCGATCGTTTACCAAATTACAATCGATCGATAGTTGTAAACCATTATTTAAGGAACTAAACTTGCTCACTCTGCCGTCAATGTACATACAGGGTGTCCAAGAACCTGGCGTCCAACTGGATTCCCACGATGCCCCAAGTTCTAACAGTACTCAGAAAAATATTTTAAAAAATCCACCCCATGTACTTACAGAATTATACTGATTTCAAAAAAAAAGGGGAAATGAGCACCCTGTGACATACTTTTGAATGCTGTGACTGCTAATGCTGATAATTTCGATATTTCTTGGAGGTTTTGTAATCTAGGGTATTGCTGTGTCTAAATAGAATGTAAAAATAAAGTACTTATTGTACCATTTTAAAATAAAATATTATTTTAACTAAAGGTGATATGGAAAACTATTGAATTTCGCAACTTTGACCGACTGTAGTGTAAAAAAAATGTACCAAAATAGTATGGCAAGTGACGTCAAATTTTGACGCGTTTATTCCTCTTTTTAAAAAGGTATAATACTTACACATTAATTTGAAAAAAAAATTTTTGATAATATTTTTACTCAACAACCCAATTTTTACGAAGTGCCTACCTACTAACGGTAACTGTCGGACCCTTTCTTATCTTAGAAACTGTTATGTTACTACTATTATTTACTTCGGTTCCAAGAGTGAGCAAGAAGGAAATACACACAGGTAGATGGGTTCCCAGTAGAATAAAAGCAAAGAATGTTAGTTTAAAGATATTTTATTACAATAAATGTTCAAAATGTTGACCACCCGCGGCAATACAAGCTCTCACTCTCCTTAAAAAGGACCGCTTTATGTTTCGCGAGTAACTTTTTTGACGTATCACCTGCACTGCTTGTGTTATCTTCTCACGAAGGTCAGCGATGTCATTAATGGGCTTCGCATAAACGAGCTCCTTCATAGTTCCCCAGAAAAAAAAATCCAGCGGATTTAAGTCAGGTGAGCGGGCTGGCCACGGGATTGTTCCTGATCGCCCAATCCACCTGTTCGGGTATTGCTCGTCCAAAAACTCTCTAACGGATACGCGAAAATGTGCTGGACAGCCGTCGTGTTGGAACCACATATCTGGTGGGGTCTCTTCTAGTAAGTTTGGCAAATCATTTTGAAGAAAATTTAAATATGATTCGCCAGTCAAA
This sequence comes from Aporophyla lueneburgensis, assembly GCA_932294355.1. Lineage (NCBI taxonomy): Eukaryota > Metazoa > Arthropoda > Insecta > Lepidoptera > Noctuidae > Aporophyla > Aporophyla lueneburgensis. Next base: position 28,065,740 of record OW028737.1, on the reverse strand, counting down.
TTCTCGGGCATCTCAAATGGACCAATAATATTCCCACAGAGAATACCGGTCCACATGTTCACTTTGAACCGGTACTGTGATCTATCTTCTCGCATCAAGTGCGGATTTTCCACATGCCACTCGTGCAAGTTGTGTAGGTTCATGTAGCCATCCTTCTTAAATGTTGATTCATCTGACCACAAAATTTTGTCGATAAAGTTTTCGTCTTCTCGATGTTTTTGCAGGATTGTTTCACAAAACGCGACTCGGCTCGGATAGTCTCGAGGTAAAAGACTTTGCACTCGCTGTACGTGGTACGGATGATATTCTTCTTTTTGGAGAATACTGTGTGCTGTGCTCTTCGGTATCCCCGTATCAGCTTCTATTCCTCGCACAGAGATGCTTGGATTTGCCGACACCGCCTCTAAAACTTCATCGCGTATGAAGTCATTTACGGGTCGTCCTTCACCAGCTACTTGATTGGGGAACCGCCCGTCACATAGTGATCTGTGCACATTAATGAAAACTCGATGGTCGGGATATCGCGTAGCCCTCGGATACCTTTCTCTGTAAAGTCTCGCTGCAGCTCGTCCATTACCTCTACATTATCCATAAATGTAGTGCATATTTGCGTATTCTTGCGGAGTGTAGGTCGCCATGGTAGCACACACAAAACACAAACTGTCCAAACACAGGCAAAGGTCGTCGTAAAGAGTTCGTTTCAAAGTCCAGAGCACAAAGAGTAATCGAGTCCAATAAACAAAGCTTTAAATCGTAGTACGTGATCAATGGTAACAATAAGAGAGAGGTGCGTAGTAACGGCAGGAGGCAGTGACGCGTACTGACCGTACTGTTATCCTAAATAGCACGATCCCAGATAGCGTCACTATCTATCTCACTCGCACCTCTAACCTTTTTCTCCCTCACTCTTACCTGAATAATGGGGTACCATAAAGAAGAACCAGCAAATCGCAAAGATAGTTTCTGTCTTGCTCCCTCCTGTTGTAATAACGAATCACTATGGTGAGATGCATGCACATACCGTCCCTTACGGTCTAACCTGTTTTTTGAGAGGCCTGTTGTTATTTTTATGAGCATACAATAGTAATTCTTTAGAGGTTAGATTCAATTCGTCGTAAATTTTTCTTTCTAAGAATTCTGTAAGACATCGTAAAAATTGGGTTGTTGAGTAAAAATATTATCAAAAATTTTTTTTTTCAAATTAATGTGTAAGTATTATACCTTTTTAAAAAGAGGAATAAACGCGTCAAAATTTGACGTCACTTGCCATACTATTTTGGTACATTTTTTTTACACTACAGTCGGTCAAAGTTGCGAAATTCAATAGTTTTCCATATCACCTTTAGTTAAAATAATATTTTATTTTAAAATGGTACAATAAGTACTTTATTTTTACATTCTATTTAGACACAGCAATACCCTAGATTACAAAACCTCCAAGAAATATCGAAATTATCAGCATTAGCAGTCACAGCATTCAAAAGTATGTCACAGGGTGCTCATTTCCCCTTTTTTTTTGAAATCAGTATAATTCTGTAAGTACATGGGGTGGATTTTTTAAAATATTTTTCTGAGTACTGTTAGAACTTGGGGCATCGTGGGAATCCAGTTGGACGCCAGGTTCTTGGACACCCTGTATATGAAATGGGAGTGTTTGTTCGCTGTAATCTGCATTCATTTGAAAAACTGCGCTCGCACCGTTATCAGAATACCATTCGTGTTACCTCTCATAAAACCGCATTTTTCGCCAAAAGTGTACTTGGTATGGCCCCAAAAATATATAACAGTATACCAATAGCTATAAGAAATAAAGAGTGTCTGGGATCCTTTAAGCGGTCTTTGTTTAAATTCCTAATAGATAGATGTTACTACTCCATCACTGAGTTTACTACTGACAAACAGAGGTATGACGGTTCTGACTTACTAATTAAACACTTATGATTGTATTTATTGATTATGTGTAAATGTGTTTATCTATCTTTGTATAATTGTAATGATCTGTTTATATTTTTTATTTTTATTTATTTTTAAATGTAATCTACTGACATGCCACCCTAATTGTAATGCTTGTTTCCATGTTAATTTTGTACGCCATTAATTGGCAAAACATAGTGCACATAATGTAGACAATTTACTATCTGTAACCATACCTATGTTTTACAAAATAAAGTATTGATTGATTGATTGATTGATTGAAAACTTTTTACAAAAAAAAACAACCGACTTCCTTAAAAAAAACACTACAAAGTCAAAAATAACTTTAATTTCGAAAGTCGGTGTCTTAGGCTCTGTATTTAAGGTTTTTGCCACCGACTTCCGAAATTAAAGTTATTTTTGACTTTGTAGTGTTTTTTTTAAGGAAGTCGGTTGTTTTTTTTTGTATGAAGTTTTTATTTTTTGACTTTTTAGTTGTGGTAGATACTCCGCACTAATGTAATCGCGTTATTCGTTCATTTGTCGCGCAAATACTTAATGGAAATTTAAGACTTATATGGTTTTCACATGGACCCCATTGTCCGAATGGAACCAAATCGGGAAGCACCAGCTTTCAAATAAAAAAAGAATCATCAAAATCGGTTCACCCAGTCACAAGTTATGAGGTAACAAACATAAAAAAAAAAAAAATACAGACGAATTGATAACCTCCTCCTTTTTTTGAATACGGTTAAAAACAAAAAACAGAGGGAAATGTACGTAGTTTTAATAAGTAAGTGTACGTAGTGGTATTTTGTGTAAGCACATTTATTATTTTATAAATTGAAAGAACCAGGAGAATTCATCGGAAATTCATTAGGTGACTAAAAGACTTAGTAGAGAACGGGCAGCAGCGTTCTCTATGCATTTTATCACCGTACTGCGATCGCCAAGCCGCCTGCGAAGCGTGGCGATTATGGCAAACTCCTAAAAATTTGGGGGGGCCTATGTCCAGCAGTGGACGTCTTTCGGCTGAAATGATGATGATGATGATGAATTTGCATGTCTATTATTTTCGAAATTGCAACACTGATGCTTGATTATATCGTCCTGGCTGTTCGTGCCAATGACCTATTATTTCCTCTACGTTCATTCAAAGCGCCAAATGGATTTAACCTTACTTGGATACGTATATCCAAGGAATTAGGCTTGCTCTCAGTAAATACCATTCCGGACTGAACGTAATCCTAGCTTTCGTAAACCCCGAATGGCCCCACTGGGTACTACCAACAAACAAAAATTGCTGCATCAGTCGGGGAATAGCGGAAAATCGAGATATCTGCTATGTTTATCAATAACCTAGTTAGTCGAGGGTTTGAATTTTACGGCCGAAACAGTAGTTTGCTGCCGAATAAGTAAAATAACTTGTGTAACTTGGGATCGACTATAGAAAAATGGTTCGGAATTAACTACATAGTAGGTATCTTTTACGAAATCTATTGAGCAAACATCCAAGTTACCTTCCACACCACGAAATTAATATATCGTGTAAATAAGTAAACCTCATCGCGTCTCATGGATGTTTGTAATTGGCAATTAAGAGATAATGTCGGGAAGATAGGCAGTGTCGTAATGGTCGACTATGGGATTAATTACATCAGGTGATTAGATACACAGCCAATGAGTATTCCGAAATGACGCAGAAAATTAGATCAATAAAGGTAAAATGAGAATTAAAGCGCTTGGGAATGGTTTGAGAAGTGATGACGATGCTGAACTTAGGATGGCTAAAAATGGAAATCACGCAAAAACGGCTAAACGGATTTGAATGGAATTTGGCACACAGATAGTTTATAACCTGGATTTACACAAAGGTTACTTTTTATCCTGGTATGTAGTAAGTTTCCGTGGGATTATTTCTGACCACCACGCTGACGAAGCCGTTGGCAATAGCTAGTAAAAATGTAACATCGTTTTAAATAGAAGCAGGTCAATACTCAATTCTTTATTGCACCCCATTCGTATTAGATAGACAGTATAACAAAGTAAAAGATCAATATGGACCCTGCCGGCACAGCAAAATTAGGAAACAGGAAGAAGAATAAGTAGCAATTCAATATTATTATAAATTTTTAGATGTGTTCAATTGTGTGTATATTTATAAAATTCACAACAAGTTAAGCAGAAAATAGTTTCAACTTTAATTGTAATTTGTTTTACACTGACTTTCCCAGGAACATTCGTTATCTGTCGGTGGGGAGACCAATATACATGATGAATAGCTGTTTCATGTGTTGTTATGGCAAATTACTCATGACAATATGTCGGCCCCGCGCTGATTGCGGAAAATAAACGTCATTTACAGCGGTCACACCGGAATATTCAGGTTATTTAAACACGTCAAAATGTCAACTGCATTCTAATAGACGTGCTCATTTGCGACTAAATTGCTTCGATGATTATGTTATTTTATAACATAACATGACATCATGGCTTGTTACCGTGATGAGTTGGGCAGAGGTGTACCTTTAGTAGTCCCATATTTCGCCAACAATGTTTAAGTTCCATGTAATAAGGGGGCGAGCTTATTGCCATCAACCGGGCACAAATCCAGACTCCGGACTGTTACTGAAAAATGCCAGATAGAAAAACCCCAATAACACTTTTCCCGACCTGGTAAGCGAACGCAGGAGCAGCCGGACCTCATGCTTAGCAGTAGCGCTGGCGACGACTAAAACAACAGCAGTCAAATTCTTCTACATATACATTACTAGCTTTTGCCAGCGGCTTCGCCCGCGTGAAGGTCGGAAATTATCCCGCGGGAACATACTACCGGGATAAAAAGTAGCCTATGTCCTTTCTCAGGCTCTAAACTATCTGTGTACCAAATTTCATTTAAATCGGTTCAGTAGTTTTAGCAGGAAAGCGAGACAGACAGACAGACAGAGTTACTTTCGCATTTATAATATTGGTGTGGATAGTGTGGATGATCAGAAATCTGAAATCCAAAGCTGATTAGGACACTGAGGATAAAGAGCTTTCGCCAATCTCAATTTTTTTTTTAAGTCAGCAGCTACTATCAATACCCTTTAGGTAATATTTAGAGACACTCAAGTGCTAAGGAACCTGTATATGACATGATAAAATCAAAAAAAAGAATTGATCATTTTAGGACTACTACTTTCACAGCTAACAGGCACTTTACTAAAAACATTAAATTACCTATCCAAACTACAGACTAACAAACAAATAACTTTAAACTATAAATTCTGTCGCATGTCCTTTGGGAGATAACGGCGTAAGGCAAGGCTTGCGGTTTGCGGTCACATTATGCACAGAGGCCACATATACGGAAGACTCATTTAAAATTCAAAATAGTTGCCAGCAAAAATTAACAGGAGCCTACACTAAGCAACTTTATTATGCACCAACACATGTAAGCACGCGAACGTATAATCGGGGAAACCGCAAAGTACACTGACAGTACCCACCCAGGTGCATAAATAATTATGACACGAAGAAACTCAAAGCATTTACTTCAAATAACAGACACTTTTGAATTGTCAAGGGGTCGGCCAGCCAAAAAGATAGTAGTTGCCCTTTCGAAAGCATAGTAGGTAACTATGGAGCAGAACGAGCAAGAAACTCCATGGACACTCTTTTTATTCAATATATTGTTTTGTTATATAAATTGATTACATAATTCATGTTGAAATTATGCATGTGAGAACGGTGTAGAAAGCCGTGCACATTAAAAGCGTCCGTAAAGAATTCAGAAATTGAAATATGTCGTGGCAGTTAATAGAAGACCAGCGGGGCGAGCTCGCCCTCTGTTATAGGCTTGAGTCACGCATTTTATCACTGTGATAAAAATGTGTGACTCAAGCCTGGTCTCCAGATTCGTTCGAAAGAGTTACCGTGGCCCTGGCATATGGGAAACTGAAGGAGCAGGGGTGGGTTTTAGTCAGTTAAAGTCTGACACGCCCTCCCGCTCCGTCCAGAGCGAGAGAAGTCATTTGATGATTTCCCATCCTAAAAAAAAGCCTGTCACAGTCGGCCGTGCGCGCCCCGTAGCCCCAACTGACGAACATGACGTATGGATCAGTACTATTCAGCCCAACCATTTTAAAGCGAACTTAAAGATCCAACACAAAGACACTGACAGGTATGAGGGACTTTGACGACACCCTATAGAGCCGAACTTCTAAATCATCATTATCAACCTCTTCCATACATCTCTTCTCGAAAGTCACCATTTTTCTATCCATTTCATTACACAATCCATCCATCGTTTCTTTGGTCTTCCTTCCCATACTTTTCAACCGACGAAAAAAAACGGAGGAGGTTCTCAATTCGACGAGTATTTTTTTTTTTTTTTTTTTTTTTTTTTTTTTTTTTTTTTTTTTTGTTTTATTTATGATCACGCATAACTTTTTACATAGTGGTCCGATTGTGACAATTCTTCTTCTATTGGAAAGGGTATACTCCCAAGGTGGTCCCATATAAATTTGAAAAACAAAATCGAACCCTAAGGGTTGGAAAACAGGGGATGATTGATTGTTCACTCACTGATTGTAACATATAAACACGCATAACTTGTTACATAGTGGTCCGATTGTGACAATTCTTCTTCTATTGGAAAGGGTATACTCCCAAGGTGGTCTCATATAAATTTGGAAAACAAAATCGAACCCTAAGGGTTGGAAAACAGGGGATGATTGATTGTTCACTCACTGACACTCACAACTTTTTACATAGTGGTCCGATTGTGACAATTCTTCTTCTATTGGAAAGGGTATACTCCCAAGATGGTCCCATATAAATTTGGAAAACAAAATCGAACCCTAAGGGTTGGAAAACAGGGGATGATTGATTGTTCACTCACTGATTGTAACGTATAAACACGCATAACTTTGTACAGAGTAGTCCGATTTTGATAATTCTTTTATTGTTGGATAGGGTATACCTTGCCAAGTATTATTAGTACATTAAAGCCACAAAAAATCATAAAATAAAAACTTTTTAACAAAAAATTAAACCGCCGAAAAACTGAAAAGCATAAAATAATAAACCTTAAAATTTTGAGTCGGCGCTGAAAAATCAATGAACAAGGAACACTCAAAGCGCCGACTCATAATTTTAAGGTTTATTATTTTATGCTTTTCAGTTTTTCGGCGGTTTAATTTTTTGTTAAAAAGTTTTTTAACCATTTATGTTCCATATCGTACCGTACATAAACGGTCGAGTAGGACTATACGCATTCGAAATTTCGCACCGCTCATTACCCAAATGTTCTGTTTATTAGCTAAATTTACTGCTTTAGCTGTCCCGCGTTGTACGAAAATATAGTCAATACATTAATGGCTTGCCTAATGACTTCCATGAACGTAATTTAATGGGGTTGACATCATTACGAGCAATATAGAATTGTTAGTACTCTAATGATCTGCTAATAGGCGTTGCAATTTATGCTATTGTAAAGTTTATTTCGTTTTTCTTGGACATATTTATTTGAGCAACTGAAGTGCCATATTGTCACTTCAGCGTATAACGTTAAGATAGTTCTTCGAACAGTTCCTTAGGGAGTTTATATATATGCTTAACAGTACATACGATAGATATTTGACCTAGTTCCGATTCAGGTGCAACTTAACTGGCCCTCAAGGGACTTATCCCTTAGTTCCCTTTGGGTTAAATTGAAGGGCTATATAAGTAAACGGACGTATGGAAAGACGGAAGTAACGTTTCGCCCCCGGAGGGCCGGGATGTTTATTCCGACTTTGACTATCATATCGGACGTCAATTTCGGCTTTAGTGTCGTAAGATTTATGGGAACGCAATATCGGGTTCAGGAGAAAATTTATGTGAAGCCAGAGGGAAATTTTATCTGTTTACTAAGCATATCGCAGTCCACAGCTTATGGCCATGCCAAAAAAATAGATTTTCTTTTTACTTGTACCTATTTAGTTTCCGGAATGAGCATTACTAGAATAGTATTTATGTCCTTATTGTTACATAACAAATACTCCGCATAACAGTTAACGTATTAAAATCAAAATCCATGCAGCGACTTTGTAATTAATCTAAAATTGGAGAACGATAATCTACAACTTAGTTTCTCAAAGGAGCGGATCTTTAAGATAGCCTCAGCAATAAACGATTAATCTTCCTACATGTAACGACGTTGCTGGCTTTGATATCACATTCAATATTCATGTCTTCAGGGAATATTAGTAGGATATTATTGGGCATCCTACTCCACCTTCGTTCCTTCGGCTAACTCCGTTCGCCTCGTCACTCTCGGCGAAGTAGAATGCCCAATAATATAAATGAAATGTTATGGTTCAACGTCTTTTCCACTATTTTAGTTCTAAAACTCAATATTACTTTCTCCTTATTTTACCATAACACTCACTATTTTATATTGAAAGAATGGTCAGGTTGCTCGTACATTCATTCCAGTTAGCGATTATGAGTTATAAAGGTTAATGTAAAACAACAATTGACTCATTATTAATTTAACCGTTTCAAGCAGTCATCATGAAATTTGTAAAACAACCACAATCGTTACATGTAAACGAACTTTATGTTAATTCTCAGGAGACTGGTTTTCGTCATGGAGAATTATTACCTAAATCGGTACGATGTATTATTTGTGGGCCATCAAATTGCGGAAAAACTAATTTATTAATTGGTCTTCTTATACATGAGAATGGTTTAAGATTTCAAAATGTTTATGTTTATTCTAAAACCTTGCAACAACCTAAGTACGTGTTTTTAGAAAAAGTCTTGCAACGCGTACCAGGCATTTCATTTCAGAAATATCACGAAAATGAACAAGTGCTGAGTGTTCAGACCGCAAAACCAAATTCTGTAATCGTATTTGATGATGTTGCTTGTGAAAATCAAAATAGTATGCGTGATTATTTTGCTATGGGGAGACACAAGTTCATCGATTGTTTTTATCTAAATCAGACGTATAGTAAAATCCCTAAGCAGTTAGTAAGAGACAACGCAAATCTAATCGTACTTTTTAAACAAGATGAAAGAAATATGAGACATGTGTATGAAGAACACGTCAACACTGACATGACATGGATTGAATTTCGGGAAATGTGTTCAAAAATATGGAGTATACCTTTCAATTATGTTGTAATTAATAAAGATTGTTCCAAAAACAAAGGATGTTATAGAAGTAAATTTGACACGTTTGTAGTCTTTGATTAAGAACATGACTTTATACCTATATAAGGCTATAACCTGTCTGACATTATTATTCTCCGTACGACGCTTAATCAATTACAACCTGTTTTACCAATATGGAAAAAACATTGAAACGTCAAATTGTTGATGCAGCAGAAGCAGTAAAGATAAAAGTACGAAAAATGAGAGATACTGAGATTAACAATAAACAAGCACTGGAATCTGTTTTCAAACCTGTAACAGAACCTCTCAACATAATTGCTAATGCTAGTAAGCAAAGTCCTCTCCTGCGTGTTAGTGATGATTTTGCTGATGTTCCGTTTGTTAACGAAAAATTGCAGAAACAAAGAACTGATAGCGCAGGAAGTAATGATAATAATGACGGTGAAGACAAATATGAATCCGATATCAACAGTGACTCTTCTTATGAATCAGTAGTTGAAAGTAATCAAGATTATGATACGTCATCCTGGTCAGTGTCTTCAGAAGCATTGGTAGATATTCCATTTGGAGTTAGAGCAGACCGCGGGAAACTGCTTTTAGGTTCTGCTTGCATAACGCTCAACGATCAATACATCACCGTGGCTGGACGTAAATACCGAAATACACCTGGATTAAAACAGTTGTTGCTTAAGAAAGATGTAGACTTAAGCTTGGTTACAGATAGTGATATGCAAAATTATAAGTTGATGCTACTTGATACAAATGCACATCGTCGAGACTTTGAGCCCAGTAAGCCAATAAAAAGTAATAAAGGACAAAAATATTTACAAGTTATTAAACCTCTTTTTAAACTGAAGAATACAGTTCAGGGAAAGGGTCTACCGTTACTAAAAAAGTGGAGAAAAGACGTAGATTTAGTGTACTGGGATAATCCTAATGAACTAGTGGAAAGGTTGAAATTATTAATTGCATCTAGAGATGCTGGCAACACAGGATTAGATAATGAAATTATATCTATCATTGAAGAATTGCGTGAATGTAAGATTATAAATAAATAAATGTTTGAAAATATGTTTATTTTGTCATCAGCCTCTCGATAAAATACACCTTAAACATGAACGTAGATAAATTCGGACACTACATTCACAAAAGAATGCGTTTATCAGAGTTATTTGATTTTAATGAAAATGCATTGTTAAAATCAGAAAACGGAGATTTTGATTTAAAAACATCAAGACTGACAGGAATTACATCTCCAATAGAAGCAAACGATGCTGTTAACAAGGATTATGTAGATCGAATGAATGCTAACACGTTAAAAGAATTAAATAATCTGGCTGTGAATAAAGATTATGTAGATCGGTTGAATGCTAATATGTTTAAAGAATTTAATAATCTGATTGCTACATTGCGTACTCAAATCATAAAAGATGCAAAGGGTACAGTTCAAGCTACTTTAAAAGCAAGGTTACCTGAGGTTTCAACTCATTTGCAAGATAAGTTTTATACTAAAGCAGAGGTAGATAAATTACTTCAGAAAACTCCATAATGGTAAAACAGCAAATTGTAAATGAAATACACAAAGCAACACGAAGAAATTTCCCTCGTCGTTCTGTTATTCTGAAAGGAATCCATGACTTATGGCAAGCAGACTTGATGGACATGCAAAACCTGAGGAAATATAACAAAGGTTATAATTTCATCCTTGTGGTGATTGACTGTTTCTCAAAGTATGCCTGGGCTGAACCGTTAAAATCGAAAAATAAATTTGATGTTACTCGTGCATTCGAACATATACTGCTTAGTAGTTGTAATGATCCTGTTAATTTACAGACTGATATGGGAACCGAATTTTATAACATCACTTTTCAAACGCTTATGAAAAAGCACAACATTAACCATTACTCATCGTTTTCTACTAAAAAAGCATCAATTGTAGAGAGACTGATAAGAACTTTAAAAAATAAATTATATAAATATTTTAGTCTCAATGGAAACTATAAGTGGTTAGGTCTACCATTGGAAGACACATTGAAGAGATATAACAACACCAAACATCGTACTATTCAATTTAAACCGGTTGATGTGAATAAATGTAATGAACAAGTTATCAAAGAAAATATAGAAAAAATAAACAAACATGATTTGGTTCAGTGGAAGCCTAAATTCAAAGTTGGTGATTGTGTTCGTATAAGTAAATACAAACATAATTTTGAGAAAGGTTACACTCCTAATTGGTCAACTGAATTATTTATTATAAAAAAGATAAATAAAACCTTACCAGTGACATATCACATAGAAGATCAACGAAACCAAAACATATTAGGAGCTTTTTACGAACAAGAACTGCAAAGATCTAATTATCCTGATGTGTATTTGATAGAAAAGGTTTTGAAAAAGAAAGGAAATAAATTGTATGTTAAATGGTTAGGTCTAAGCAGTGCAGAAAACAGTTGGATTGAAAAAGCTGCATTAATGAACTAACTATTATAAAACCATTTTCATTCGAAATCATATCATTCTAATTTGAGTAATGCAAGGGGGTGGACTAGTTAACAACATAATTAATAATCTACCATTCGAAGTGCATTTGCCAGGATACAATTATTGTGGACCAGGAACCAAACTTCATAAACGCTTAGCGCGAGGTGATCGAGGTGTAAATAAGCTAGACGAAGCTTGCTTGCAACACGACATTGCATATACAAACCATACAGACGTATCAAATCGTCACAAAGCTGATTTACAACTACTTGATATGGCTAAACAAAGACTTAAATCAAAAGATGCGGGGAAAGGTGAAAAATTAAGCTCCTGGTTGGTAAGCAAAGTTATGAAAGCGAAACTAAAGTCTGGATCAGGCATTAAAACATTTAAAAGCTTAGTTTCGAAAATAAAATCAAAAATTAAGAAACTCAAACACAAAGATAATAAGACTTTAATAAAAGCAGCTTACTTAACCGCAAAAAAGTTATTTCCAAACATTCACCATCGAATTCGAGTACCCCGAGTAATACCCATACCAAAGACTGGAGGAGTTCTACCTTTAATTCCAATTTTCGCTGGTTTATCGGCTTTAGGAACTTTAGCTGGTGGTGCAGCTGGCATTGCAAAAACCGTTAATGATTACAAAGCAAGCAAACAAAATTTGCAAGAAACAGAGCGACATAATAAAGCTATGGAGGCTTTAGTGTTGGGTAAGGGTTTATACATTAGACCGTATAAAAGTGGTAAAGGATTGTTTATAACATCTTCAAAAAACTGAAAAATATGCTACCCAATCGCCCTCTAACTGATGTAGACATCCGAAAGTATTCAAGACACATTCCATATTTTCGGGGGGTCTACATGAAGGATCGACTACCTTCAAAGCCGAAAGACATTGAATGTGGTATCGTTAACTTAGACGATTCTAAGAACGAAGGAACGCATTGGGTAGCTTATGCTAAAGTATACAATCACTGTGAATACTTTGATAGCTATGGAAATTTAAAACCTCCAATGGAATTGATGCAATATTTCAAAAATTGTGATGTGTTATATAACTACACAGGATATCAAAAATTAAACGCAGTCAATTGTGGTCATTTATGTTTAAATTATTTGTTGACTTTTTGGAATAAAAATGTATTATAAAATAAATGCTTTTCTTTTATATCAATCATTTGCAAGATGTCACTCACTTTGTCGATAACTGGAGACTCGTCAGTGTTAACTACATACTATCCTAATACTTTACAACTAGACGGAGAGTATGAGTGTGCTTTATTGCACTTTTCAACATTTAATTCTATTCCAAACATTGACAAAAGTAATAATAAGTTCTATTATGGCATTAATGAAGTTATTGAAGTACCGGAAGGTACTTATGAATTACAAGATATTAGCGATTATTTAAAATCTGAAATAAAAGATGCAGCGATCAAACTACGGTGCAATAATAATACTTTAAAAACTACAATATTCTGTACAAAAGACATTAATTTTATCAAAGGAGACTCTTTTAGAAGACTATTAGGGTTTAACAAACAAATTTTAACAGCAAATAAATGGCATGTGTCACAGTCTCCAGTCAACATTCTACCTACGACCGTAGTCAGGATTGAATGTGATATTGTAAGCGGTTCATTTGTGAACGGTGAACCAAGTCATATTATTCACGAATTTGCACTTAATGTGCCGCCAGGATACAGGATCATAGAAATCCCGAAGAACGCAATATACTTTCCAATCAATCAAAACAACATAAGCTGCATACATATCAGACTGTTAGATATAAACAAACGATTAATCAATTTACGTGGTGAAGAAGTGCAGGTATATCTGCATCTTAGAAGAAAAAGATGATTGACTACAATAAAAATGTGTTTCACCAAGTAAAGAATATCAGTTCTGCCCGAGCTACCTATCGAAGAAGACCTTTCTCTAAGAAGATAATAAAATTAACTAAAGGCAATAAAGCGTTCCTTAGAGCGATCGGATTGTTAAAATGAATATCTTAGACGTTTTATCCGCTCCAACTTACGATAATACTATAGAAGGAATCGAATTTCATTCCTACAAGCCGTACGTAACGAGTTTCAACAGGAACGATGAAATCCGCATTCCCATCAACCAACAGGATTTGTACATACTTCCTTCAGCTAGCACACTCTATTTAGAAGGCACTGTTATCGTAAACAAAAAAGATACGAAAGACAAAGCTACTAGTATCAATTTCACAAACAATGGTCTACTGTACTTGTTTCAAGATATTAGGTATGAGTTAAATGGAGTGGAGATTGATAAAATAAAAAATGCAGGTATAACTACAACCATGAAATCATTAATATCAATGAATGAAAGTGAATCAAAAATGTCTAATGCTTGGGGCTGGAATATCGATGGTATAAAAAATATTAATGGTGGAAAATTTTCTGTTTCTATTCCATTACGTAACATCCTCGGGTTTGCTGAAGATTATAAAAAAGTTGTGATAAATAGCAGACATGAACTGATATTGTTACGAAGTAATACTAATTTGAACGCTGTAAAACTTAACACCGGCGAAATAGTGGACGACGTTCAGATCAACAAAATTATATGGCGCGTACCGCATGTTAAAGTATCAGACAAAGAAAAAATAACTTTGTTAAAACTATTAGAAAAAGATAGATCACTTCAAATGGTATACAGAAATTGGGATCTGTACGAATATCCAGCTTTACCTAAAACTACAAAACATACCTGGTCAATCAAAACTTCATCTCAAATAGAAAAACCAAGGTACATTATTATCGGGTTACAAACAAATAGGAAAAGCAATGCAAGTTCGGACATGTCTCAATTCGATCACTGTCATGTTCGAGACGTTAGAGTGTATCTCAATTCAACTTATTTTCCGTATGAAAACCTAAATACGAGTTTTGCTAATAACAAAATCGCTTTATTATACGAGCAATACACCAGATTTCAACAGTCGTATTACGGACGTCGACCGGAACCCATATTAAGCGAAAAACAGTTTAGAGATTTAGCACCGCTGTTTGTCATTGATTGCTCTAGACAAGCGGATAATCTAAAGACAGGGCCAGTTGTGGACGTGAGAGTAGAAATTGAAAGTGATTCGGAGATACCAGATCAAACTTCAGCATATTGTCTCATTCTGAACGATTGCATTGTTGAATACAAACCATTAAGTAACATTGTTAAGAAGATATCATGAAGTCGGACACCCTTATAGTGGAACTCCAAGGATTTAAAGATTCTTTAAATCATTTTATTGTTAAAGAATTGGCCATTGCGAGTCATGATCATACACAGACGTTCTTGGTGAAACCACCATATTCATTCCATTACCTAACACTAGAAGAAAAAAAGCAGGTGAGATGGTTAGAAAGAAATCGAGGAATTTACTGGAGTGAAGGCTACATAGACTACAAAGAGTTTAAACGTGTTATTTTACCATATTTAGAAAATAAAAAAATTATGACAAAGGGTTTGGAAAAGATTACGTGGATTAAAGAGTTATGTGCAAACTGTGAAGTGATTGACATAGGTGAGAAGGGATGTCCTAATTTTGCGACATTAAAAAAAAAGTTCTGTAAAAATAAAACTGATTTTAATTGTGTGAACCATAAATTGAATTGTGCATTGAATAATGCTGTGTGTATTAGAAAATGGTATTTTGATAATAATATGTCTGTATTTAATTTATTTATTTAATAATTATTGTGTTGAACAGTTAATTAAAAATGTCTATGTACTCAAGAGTGTTTTATTTAATATAATCAGACCCATATAACAAACTTTAAATTAGCTGCAGCAAAATGATAATCCTAATAAATTTTATTTCAAATATAGGTACATACGGTATTCTAAACGAATTATTCTAATAAAACATTCTGAAAGCAAATAACCTATATGTATATCATTACACTAGAGCTAATTTAAAGTTCGAGTATTTATAAGTAATACAAAATAAAACATAATTTAAACTACAAAATATTTTTATTTACTTTTTACATTATTTACAATTATTACAAATTAATTATAACTACCTACACAATAATAATAATAATAGCTGTTCTCACATAGTTTATTTAATGTTACCTTACATACTTAACTTAAAAAACTTGTGATGACTGAACAGTAGCCCAACTAGATTAATCAAAGAAATCTACATTAAGTACATATTTTATCATTTTATATTTATTTACTTTTTACATTATTTACAATTATTACAAACTAATTATAACTACCTACCCAATAATAATAATAATAGCTGTCCCCACATAGTTTATTTAATGTTACCTACATACTTAAAAAACTTGTGATGATTGAACAGTAGCCCAACTAGATTAATCAAAGAAATCTACATTACATATTTTTTCTTTTTATATGTATTTAACTTTATTATATTTTTTAGACTAGGTATGTACAGGATAAAATACAAAAGTTAATTAAAATAAAACTTACATATTTGTTATTTTAAAAATGTATACATTCAAAACTTACACACCATAAAAACCACAAATGTTTAAACACTAAACAATAAGAAAGCAAATAAATGTTATATATACCTAATAATAATATAGTCTGATAACTATAATATTACTTACATAATTTATTATTGCTTATTACTATAAAACTTAAACAATATAGTAGATACTTACAAAATAATGACACCAGTTAATAGTTCATCAGTAATAACAACTGTCCCCACAAAGTTTTTTTGATATTTTATTAATTAACGATTGCGTCTCCTCCATAACATGGTCCACCGATTCAGTCACTATATACTGCGCACTTAAAATTACCACATCATCATTGTCACTTGCAGATTCTAGTTGTTCACTGATGTCCAACACTTGTACCTGGATCAGTCGTAATCCTTTTTTCTTCTCATTGTTTATGACGAATGATTGACAGGTAGGCAGAGCTGACTTCTGTTTTACACACTCCCGTCTTGTTCTAGGCTTCTTGTTGACAGGTCCGCAGTCTTGTCTTGCTCTAGGCTCCTTGTGAACAGGTCTTTGTTGTTCTGGGATATGCCAGCTTAAACTCGGGGTCGGAAAACCTTGCGCGTATTGCGAGAAGTCGATAATATCTGGTGAATCACACATTATCAATGATCTGAAACAATCGAAATAATAATTAAATATAATTACATAAAAACATGATGAATTAACGTTATAAATATATGGGTAGTTCTACAATACTTACAATTCGTTTCGTTCTTATTCGACGTGATATGACCGCTCCGGCTAACTGTCTAATAATGAATGTTCTACACAATAATACGACTGTGGAACGTGGTTAATGTGTAATGAGACTCCATAAAGCCTTAAAGCGCTGTGATTCAATTTCAAGTTTCAACACGTTCGAGCTCGTGCACGAGCACCTGATCGGTGTCATATTCTACACCGCGCGTGTGAACTTCGAGCCATGAGTGCTATGTCATCAAAAATGAACATTGCATGTTTTATCCAGTTGGAACCTGTATCCTCGTGCACAACATGGTGTAAGCCCTGTATGCTTTGTCATCAATCAGGAATGGAAATGAAACAGAGATAAAATCATAAAATATTATTTATTTAAGTATATATTTAGTAGGTACATACAGATAAAAACTACAATTACAAGGGACACCAAGAATACACACATTTTAGAATTACATAGATATAATACCAGCTATAATATTATAGCTGGGTTCAAAAGTAACTTCAGACGATACTATTTGAATTAAATTACAGGACAATATTATATTTCATATTTAAAGATTAACAAACTTTTTAAATTAGTAAGTAAGATAGTAGCTACGTTATAAAATTATCTGACTTTCCATTTAGGATGTTTTACAATCAATAAAATACTTGATAGAAATGTCACTATTGTAAGTTCCTAATTACATTTTTAAGTATGGTAATACATTACATAAATATATTTGCATTACCCCAAGCTAAAGTAGATACTTTATCAAATGATAGCAACCGTTTATCATCATTGCTTGAAAGTGCTATTTTATTTACGTTCTGAGTGAATATTTCATGTTTTATTGACCTAAACATTACATTTTTTTTACGAATGACATTGCAATTGTACAAAACATTTTTATAATCAATCATATTTAAATGTTTCGTTACACATTTTTTTATACCTTTGGCTTTTTTAATTGTTTTTTTTAAGGTTTTAATACAATAAAGTTTTGAGCGCAGTCCTACGAATTCTTTAATAACTTTACCACCCATTTCGTCCTTAAACAGTCCTGGGATCTTCTTATTATTTATGGGCAAGTGAAATTCATTGTTTATGTCATAATTAGAGGTATCAAAATATTTTAAAAAATTGAGCTTGAAATCTTTATAAACGTTATTACTCTGGACATTATAAATTAAGCTATCTGTGTCAGTATAGCACAATTCAATTCGCTTACCATAAAAAGGTTTCATGACAGAGTAGTGAAAATCGTACATATGGGTCTTAGATAATTCTAACACTGTGAACCCTATATATATTGGTTTATTAAGTATAACACGCGAAGGCTTCATTTGTATTGCTACTAGATCATCAGAAAACACAGAAGCGCTATGAAAATATGGACTGGCTATCAATTTCTCAGCACAAATAGTCTTTTTCGTTTTATTGTTTGAATCACACCATTTGTTAACTAATTTTACATCTACTCTTTGTTCAACATTTTCCAGAGTCTTCCCAAAAATACTATTATTTAATAATTTAAAAAAATCTTGCTCAAACGTTGATTCTGCTTTTTGTCGTAGTTGAGTGTTAAGATCGATGTACTGTTTTAAAAAACAGCTTTGCTTAAAAACAATTGCACGATGAATCCTTCGTAACACCAATCCATGTTGTAAACATTTTTTTAAATGAACGTAATGAATAACGTAGTGGTATTTGTCATACAAATTCGGTATTAATTTTTTATTCTTACCACCCGGTGCAACAAATTTTTCTGGACAAAATGGAAAGTCGTTATGTTCATCGTGCAATGTTTTAGGATACAATAAATCAACTTCAAGAATATAGCCGTTTTCCGCGGTATCGCTTATATCTGTTAAGCTCAATTGCAAATCATCTATTTCCTGTCTACTCATGAATCTAAAATCCGAATAAGGCAAATATTGACACATGCTATAACCATATAAATTGTTGCAATCTAAATAAATAATAAATGAATTCGGCAGAGACGAGTCGTAAGAATCCAAGTATTTATGATTGGCTTTGACATGTCTTTTGGAACACATACAAACACCTCCACGAATGCCTTCTTGTATCATTCTAAAAATTTGAACATCACTTATCAATTCTAATTTAATTCTAGTTTTCAAAAGCATTGCATCGAATGAAAGACTTGGTGCTGTAAGATAAAACGCGGGATCGAGATTATAGTATTGTTTACAAGTTTTTCGAAAACTTTCAAACACGTCTGTTAGCAAAAGAACGTCGGTTTTAAGATATAAATCTGTGTACATACCCATATTTTGAATATTAAATACTGACCAAATGGTCTGAGCGTGTTTATAGTCTTCATCACTAATTGATTCATTAGTCAAGGAGTTATGAAAATGATTTTTAGATGGTAAACATATATCTTCGTAATGTTTCCATTGAGACATGTAATCGTATGGGTACACTCCTTTACGGGTAAGTAGATCAAATTGTGTTTTTTCAGGAAAATAAGATTTTAATTGCTTGAAGTCTTGTTTTTTCATTGTTCTTGCTAACTTTTCTAAGCTAGTTCCTAAAAACTTGAATGAGTCTACAAATCGTACCTGTATGCTTTCATTATCGGAAATCGGAATATACTTCGTGAAAGAAATATAGTTTTCTTTTGTTTTAGGTATCTATATATATAAAAGAAAGTCGTGTTAGTTACTTCACTTATAACTCAAGAACGGCTGAACCGATTTAGCTGAAAATTGGCAGGGAGGTAGTTTAGAGCCAGGAGAAGGACATAGGATACTTTTTATCCCGTTTTTTTTTTTTTTTTTTTTTCCCCTTTTTACGACCGCGTTCCCGTGAGACGTCACATAAAACGTCAAAGAGAATACAAGTCACTATAAAACGTGGTACTATGACAAAAACGTTGCCTTCGAAGTACCAGGTTATCATAACTTGACAGGAGCTTACCAAACAAAGGAGTGTCAGCTAGAAAACGCTTTATGCCTTCGAAGTACCAGGTCATCATAACTGGGTAGGAGCTAACCTAACATATGAGTGTCAGCTAGAAAACGCTTACCAGATCACCACCGCGTACCAGGTTGTCAAACTTGGTACGTTTATAACAACATTTATTGAATCTGAGGCGATACGAAGTTCGCTGGGTCAACTAATTATCTATACTAATATTATAAAGCTGAAGAGTTTGTTTGTTTGATTGAACGCGCTAATCTCCGAATCGAATCCGGTCCGAATTGAAAAATTCTTTTTGTGTTAGGTAGCCTATTTATCGAGGGAGGCTATAGGCTATATAACATCACGCTACACCTCAGAGGAGCGGAACAGTAATGAAAAATGTTGCAAAAACGGGGAAAATTTATTCCTTCTGAGAGTTTCCGTTGCGTGCGCTGCGTAAACGGTTAAAGTAACGCAAAAATCATGTATGACGGGATTGTTATTTTTAAAAAGTTCAAAAAAAAAGTCCCAAGAGCATATGTCTATCTTTTAAGGTTGACTCACTATAACTCAAGGAGCGAAAATGGACGAAAACTAGCAGGCAAATCGATGCGACGGGAAGGGTAAGGGGAGCAAAAATTTGACGCGGACGAAGTCGCGGGCAGAAGCTAGTGACTTTAATAGATCCCGGAGCGTTACCTAATGCTTTTATGAAAAGATGGCAATCATAACCCGATAAGTTATGAAAAAATACAGGTAGAAACTTAGGCATTTTATATTGCAGGTTACAGTAACTGTGAGCTGCGCCACGATATTTACCAGTCAAATGACAATGATCGCGTACCCTATCACCTAGCAAGAAATTCTCACAAATATGACATGTATCAGAGTTTTCAAAGTCGAGAGCATTCTCATTCGTGTAAATCATGGGAACGGTATTATTTAAAATTCTATAAACTTTTTTGGTATCTTTATAGATAGACTTCACAAATTTTGAAACACAATCCGAACCACGATACGAGACATAACGATTATAGGTTTCATCTAGAGTGCACGTAATATGATAAGCGAAAGCGATGGGCACATGTCGCTGTCTCGTAACGGTGCTCGCCTGAGTTGGGTCAGGGTCGCAGGAGTCGTACCGCTCTAGCATTGTTTCAAAATCGGCGTATATAACAAATGGTACAAATTGCTTTCTACCATAATTTTCAAACTGAATGAAAGAGCCTTTTGGTGGTAGTTCAGTAGCAACTCCTCCACAACTGTGTGAAGTAAGATTATCACAACTATCAAAGAACATTAAACAAACATCACAAAAGTATAATTTACTGTGGTGCTTTGTTATTTGATTTTTAACAAGACGCGGTAAATCCGTAATGAGACAATAATGTGATAAATCATCTTTTTCTAAGTAAAGTAAATGAATCACTTTTTCCTTCAAAAATTTTGGTTTATAAAGCGGTCCAGTCACGGTATTATTTTTTAAGCCATAAATATATATACAAATATCGGGATTATTTAATTCGAATCGAGCAATATCTGAGAAACTCAATGGAAATTGAATGTCTTTTATGTTTAACACACTTTGAAAATTGGGGTAAGACGATACTCTTTCAGGATGAGTTTTTGCTGGATATAAAGCAGCAACAACTGACCATAAAAAGCAATAATTATCTTTATTGCGAATATTAATACATGCTTTTTTTGATTTAACTACGGTCGGCAACTCGATAAAGCTTGAGCCGCGTAAAGGTTGATATTTGTTAACATTAACTTCCAAATGCGAACTGTTTAAAAATGTCCAGCCACTGTCACGATCTTGAAATTCTTCTAATTTTTTTTTCAACGTGTTTCTAACCTGAGATGTCAATAAATCATATTCATAATTCTGATGTACCACATAATTCTTTGTAGCAAATGATTTCATCTCCTGACTATCATTTTTAACCATCAAAAACAAAGCAAAATATTCAAAATTAATTTTTAGACATACATGATCTTTCAGAGATTTGTTGATTAATGTTTTGATTTTTTCTTGATTATTACTCAAAAACGAATCTAAAGAATAATTTTCACTAGTGTCAATAATTCTATAAGAAGCTATACGATTTCGGAATGCAGAATTAATTAATTCAACACCTTCGCAAACGTATGAAATATTTTTATTTTTATGATTGGTACTGCGTAGATGACCTGTCCAGTGACTGCGCTCAACAGATGTGTTACAAACAGTGCAGAAAGGCATTCTAACGTAATTAATTACCGGCTAAGTTAAAAATAAAGATTTATTTAGGATGTCCTAAATATTAATTTTAAATTAATTACCTAAGTGCATTTAAAATGTATCTTAGCACTATAATATACAGCCTCTGAGTCTTTGATCAACTCCTAAGCCTTGAACAAGAATTTAAGACATTCTACCTACTAAGTTTAAAAATAAACATTAATTTTAGGTGTCCCAATTTAAATTTTAAGTGATTACCTAACTAGATTTAAAATTTATCTTATCACTATAATATACAGGCTCTGAGTCATTGAACAACTCATGAGCCTTATGCATGAATTTTTGTAGTGAGTTCCACTGTGAACTACCTTTCTCCAGTTGAAGTTTCAAAGCAACTTCTGCCTTCTTCCAACGCTCCTCAGGAGCAATGGAGATGATATTTTCTTTATGGAATACCTTCAGTTCCACAAAAAAGGCACCGCTTAGATCTGCTGTCCGTCGTACCTTCCCGTTGGCTACGCGGGACAGCAAGGATGATCCTAACTTCGACTTCGGAGGAAGGCCACCAAAGTCTTCCAAACCGAAAAGGTCGGTGCTCCCCGGTTTCTGGTCACTGTAAACAATTAAAATTTTTATTTTAATAATCTAGAAGAAACACTTTTCTAGATACAAACTATGTTGCATGATAAAATAAGTAAGTATATATTTACTTAAAATTATTGTTACAAATAAAAGTTCTCTGTTGAGATCTATGTTATAATATAATAAGTGAGACTAATGAAAAGGGATAAGTCAGATAAAGAGTATTGATAAACTACCTTGATCCTGATTCTACGACCGACGAAGCTTTGCGCTTTGTAGTTTTTTTCGTTGGCAGGGTCCTTCTCGACACGACCTTTGTATCAGTTGCCGGGCTCTTTATGTAGTCAGACATACGGGAAACGTCGGAGTCAGACCTAATGTACAACAAAAAAAGTCATGTTTAATATAACAAAACAAAAACCTACAAGGTCTTTTTTGAAATACAATAAATAAGAAATCTATCAATTTATGACAGATCGATAACAGTTACATCAGCCGGCAGGCAGAAGCCAGGTACGTAGCTGAGTAGCAGTCACGATGGATAAATAGGGCATGATAATTACAACAGCCGGCAGGCAAAACCAGGTCCGTAGCTGAGCATTATAACTTCAAATTAAAAAATTAATAAGTACTCACTTACATGTTAGAAAGTCGATATTAAAGTACCACTAGTACTACTTGTCACTTTGAAGATTCCGGAGCGAATGTAATTTATTGATTGAAATTAATTCGTTTATATACACAAAAAATACAATTTCAGCACAAAAATAGATAATTTCAATTTTAAACTCTAAGTACAAGTCTTACAGTTGTATAAAAAAAAATGACGTTTACGTCATATTTAACCGTATTGATTGCATATCAATTTTGCTAAATTGTAATTTGTTAATTGACACAGAATAAAAAATTACAGTAGTTTAACTTCATCTCGACCGACGACGCGCTTCGAAATTTCAGTGTGCACAATACGCAACAGCCTCGGAGGGTGGTAGTTACGCACATACGCGGAGGGTGCAACATTTAGTTACTTGAAATTTGACACGAAATTATCAATTGTATTATTCAGTGTTGTGTGTTTGAATTCATCAATATTGAAACCAGAAATATCATTTTTTACATTATCAACTCAGTCGGCATTTCGACGTATTCCACATTAGGCATTCGCTTAAATGGCACCTGAATGAATTTCTTTCAATGTCACTGCCGAGACATACTTCTGCTTCTTTTATTTTTACTGTGTCATAAGTATTGAGAATTGAAAAATAAAGCCGACAAAGTGAACCCGATCCCAAGTAATTTTAAGTTGCAGTTAAACTCGGAAGTTGTTATCATCATATAAAAACTAGTGCAGAGTAAGTTAGTTTACTCACTAATAACATTTTCATTCGTATTATTAAATAATCACTTACACTTGGAATGAAAGAAACCAAGAAACTGTAGGTATCGTGTAGGAATCGGAAGTACGTGACTGAGTTATAGTTTTATAGTTATCCAATTTATCAATAATAACATTAACTCTAGGATTTCAATGCTTCTCCAATGTATTTATTCATTTATTCTTTACTCTTATTATCCCTAATAACCTCAGTGTTCTCTTTTTTCAAGGTCTCTTAATTAATTTTAAATCACACTCGATAACAAGTGGTAGATGGTTCGACCAATAATTCGTGTCGTACTTGATACAAAATATATCATTCATATAAATAAAAATATATAATCTTAGTACGTAGAAGAATGAAACACGTTAAAACTAGAAGCGATTACAAACTTTATAAATTTACGAAAATAATATGTAGGAAGTTCTATAAAAGACTAATTTAGTGTTTACAACATGATGGTCATATTACTTAACAATATAAATGCATGGAATGCAATTTATGTGAACGTGGGAAGCGTGCATTCCATTGTCATTGAAATTTGCCGATTCGAACTAATAAAGCTGACTTATACATAAAGCTGATTATATACATAAAACTGACAACCACCGGGTACGGTTACCGTCTACGGAACAGACTACAACAGCGGATCCACATACAGTTTGTACACCAGATTGAATAATGTGAGATACCGACGGTTATGAATCAATAGTGTTACGTAAAAACTGATATAAGCACTAATGATTGTTAACCGTCGATGCGTTTCTGATCCGGCTGCCGTTGTCAAGTGTATCAGCGCCTTAGCTTTATGCATACTGGACAAGGATCGACTATCCGTGGGACCGCGCTTGCCACTTGATTTTTACGTGTTGATGTAACAGGATGTATCGTCTGTTATGTGTTAAACTAAATTTAGATGTCCTCGAGCCAATCTGGTCACAGAATAAATGTGTACAAACCTAAGGGTGCGCGCTATTTTACTTTTGTGGAGAGACATGAGACAATCTGTCCTAAATTTAGTTTAATGTATGCGGTATCTAAAGTTCAGATGTCCTCGAGCCAATCTGGTCACGAAAACGGGTATGTGTGTTACTAAACGACAATGCACCATCCCCAAGTATGTGGAGAGACATGATACAATCTGTCCTGAATTTTAGATAACTGGTTCGTTCAGATATAGACCTGATTATGTTAACGTGTAAAGTTTTAAAGCAGATGGGTGTATTGATATAAAAGTATGTATCGTCTGTAATGTGTTAAACTAAATTTAGATGTCCTCGACCCAATCTGGTCACAGAATAAATGTGTGTGAACCTAAGGGTGCGCGCTATTTTACTTTTGTGGAGAGACATGAGACAATCGGTCCTTAATTTAGTTTAATGTATGCGGTATCCTAAAGTTCAGATGTTCTCGAGTCAATCTGGTCACGATACCGGGTATGTGTGTCACTAAACCACAATGCACCATCCCCAAGTATGTGGAGAGACATGAGACAATCTGTCCTGAATTTTAGATAACTGGTTCGTTCAGATATAGACCTGATTATGTTAACGTGTAAAGTTTTAAAGCAGATGGGTGTATTGATATAAAAGTATGTATCGTCTGTAATGTGTTAAACTAAATTTAGATGTCCTCGACCCAATCTGGTCACAGAATAAATGTGTGTGAACCTAAGGGTGCGCGCTATTTTACTTTTGTGGAGAGACATGAGACAATCGGTCCTTAATTTAGTTTAATGTATGCGGTATCCTAAAGTTCAGATGTTCTCGAGTCAATCTGGTCACGATACCGGGTATGTGTGTCACTAAACCACAATGCACCATCCCCAAGTATGTGGAGAGACATGAGACAATCTGTCCTGAATTTTAGATAACTGGTTCGTTCAGATATAGACCTGATTATGTTAACGTGTAAAGTTTTAAAGCAGGTGGGTAGGTGTTTTTAAGCTGGTGAGTATATTGAAATGAATCCGACAGTTGAATTTGAGGTAAGACATCTTTATCAGAAATATTATTGAACATTCTACTCCACCTTCAGTTCCATCGACTCACGAGGTCAGCCATCGATATCAGAAATATTAATATTATTGGGCATTCTATCCACCGAGAGTGACGAGGCGAACGGAGTGAGCCGAAGGAACGAAGGTGGAGTAGGATGCCCAATAATATCCTACTAATATTAATAACCCATTGCCAGAGCAAGTTATCAAGGCAAAAGGAAGTTCCACTTAATCACCCACAGGCCGTCTGATAAAAATTTCATTACCAGTGGGTCGTTTTAACAGGCTATCTCGTCATCTATAAATAAAATTGCGAATAAAAGGGTCTAATTTTTGTCCTTATTTTTGGAGCGTAAGGGTATTTAATAATATTCTTATTTTTTTTTGTGGTTACTGTTTCTGTAATTTGGAGGAGCTAAATTGTGGGTCGTGCGTTTTCTACGACGTTTTAAGGGTTTTAAAGTCATCATAATTTTCCTGCCTTCATCCCAAATTATTTGAGGCCAACGCAACGTGTCCTTTTCTTTTTCTACAAATAAATTAGAACGCTTTTAGCTTACTTATAAATGACCAAGTCAGTGTAACAAAACACACAGTTTTTGTCGCTGAAAACATGAAAACAAACTAAGCAAAGAATCATAGTTTTAAGTTTTTCACCAGAATTTTTAACAAGCATCTAGAGCGAGCGATTAATTCGTGGAATATGGTAGAATTATTTCGAGCTTTTCACTAGAATATATATTCAGGCAATTAGGAATTCATGGAAATGTACAAAAAAAAAACTATACCTATTTCAAGGAAGCCCGTGTACAAAACTTCTGGAAGGATCGATAAATGTTTTCTAGGTAGGTAAGATAGCAGTTTTCTATACTCATTTTGCAACTATTTTCCGCAAGAATTTTCAGTGCGGAAAATAGTGCCTACGGCTTTAGTGACGGCGAGGACGGGGTGTGTAGGCATTACTATATGCGCTCAAAAGCGCTGATATGCCGCTAGTATTAAATACCATCATAGCCAATAAAGTAAGAATATCTGGTTGACCGAGCTTAGCTCGGTATTTTTTGGTAAATTGTGTTTAAAATAATAAGTTTATGTTCAAGTTCATTATCGATAAAGTTGGTCATTGAAAACACGAATAAAACGACATTTTATAAAAATAAATCCCAGCTAGATCGATTTATCGCCCCCGAAACCCCCTGTATACTAAATTTCATGAAAATCGTTGGAGCCGTTTCCGAGATTCAGATTATATATATATATATATATATATATATATATATATATATATATATATACACAAGAATTGCTCGTTTAAGGGTTCCCTCTATCTGGCAGAAACTTGATGCTCCGAATTTTATTTGGCATAACACACTTGGCATAATCTTATTTAAACGAGTATTTGTAAGGCATAAAAAAATGTTGAGCATAATCATTGTTTGGCCGAATGTTTATATGCTCGACTTAACGCTGGCATACTTTTAAGATGGCAGAATTTTATTTCGCATAAATACCTTTGGCAGACTTAAAATTCCGCATAATTTCGTTTAGCATAACATTTATTTAGAGCAATGATTATTTGGCATAATTTCACTTGGCATACTATGAAGATGGCAGAATTTCATTTAGAATAGTTTTGTTAGGCATATTTTCATTTCTATTAAATAGCATTTTAACCTTAAATAAAATGAAATAGTGTCTCAAAACGTCAGTATATGTTGTGCTACAAAAATTATTGACAGAAACGAATCGCTGCAGAACCGACTCCACGTAGTCTTGTCTGCCCTACCCCTAGAGTGTAATTTAAGCCCGCGTAGGCGCGGAGTGGCGAGGCGGCCCGCGAGCTGAGGAGCAGGTGGTTTTGACGGTCGCCGCCGCGGCTGAGGCTGGCCGGCAAAGCCGGCCAGCAAGCCGAAGCCGCGGTGGTGAGCGTAAAACCATCTGTGACGATGAGGTTGCGTGGGTCCGCCGGAGCCCCGCAGCGCCGAAGCCGTGACAGAAACCATGCATGCTGCATGTTGCATGCTCGCCTGCATGCTGTAAGCTTGCTTGCTTGCTGCATGCTTGCTTGCATGCTTGCTTGCTGCATGCTTGCTTGCAAGCTGCATGCTTGGTTGCTTGCATGCTGTATGCTTGGTTGCTTGCATGCTGGATGCTTGCTTGCATGCTGCATGCTTGTTTGCATGCTGCATGCTTCTTCGATATGAAATGTATGCCAAAAGATGATTCTAAGTTTAATGTTTCTGGGATATGATAGTTCTGCCTTTTAATAACTATCGATATGAAATTATGCCAAGAGACGATTCTGACTGCGAACTTTCTGCGATATGATGGTTCTACTTTTTAATTATTATGGAATAAAATTTATGCCTAAAGATGATTCTGACTTATAAAATTATGCGTTGTGAATGTATGATAAATGAGTGTATGCCAAACAATTTTCTGCGAAATGAAGTTTATGCCATCCGCTGTTATGCAAAATAATATTATGACGAAAAAAATTCTGCCATAAAGGGTGGACCCCTCGTTTAAAGGTGTAAGATAGTAAGGTTATATTAGAGAATAGACATTTCCATTTTCCCGAAAGCTGAAATTTCAATATCTATAAGATTTCAACTTATACCATCGGATTAAAAAATTCTATAAGTATCTAACGTTTCAATAATACCTTGACAAGAACGCTCTATGCAGTGACCGGTTCATTGCTTTGCCGTTAAGCACTGACAATGTCCAATACGATGAACTGAAGCTAACAATATTTCAAATGAGTCTAGGTCTAGTATGATATCATATACAGAGGGTGTCTCATAAATAATGTCGGTTTTTAATATTCACTTCGATTAATAATTAATTACATAAAAAGAAAACCTTAGTATTCAAAGTATAGCCCATCGTATTCTACAGTCCTAACCCAACGTTCAGCCAGCTCTTTGAGACCTTGGTAAAACCATTCCTTGGGCTTAGATGCAAAGAATTGCCGCACTGCATTTTCAACATCTTCTCTTGACTCGAATTTTTTTCCACGCAGGAATTTTGCCATGGATCTGAATAAATAGTAATCAGATGGTGCAAGGTCTGGACTAAATGCTGGATGTGGTAGGAGTTCAATTCCACCAAGTTCTTCGATCTTATCCCGTGTAACTTTCGCCGTATGCGGTCTAGCATTAAGAGCACTCGTTTTCGGTTGACTAAGCCTGGATATTTCTGCGATAAAACCTCATACATTCGGGTTAGTTGTCCAGAATATAACTCAGCATTGATAGTTCGACCATCCGGAACTATCTCAAACTACACTAAACCTTCATAATTCCACCAGACACACAACAAGACTTTCGACTCGAAACGACCTCTTTTCACGACAGGTTCAGGTAATTGTCTTATGTCTAACCACTGTTTTGATATGTCTGGGTTGTTTAGATAAATCCATTTTTCGTCGCAAGTAACAATGCGTTTAATAAAACGATCACCTTTCGGCAGAGCAAGGAGCTGTTTACACACCTCTACTCGTCGTTTCGCCTGAATCTCGTCTAATTCATGGGGAACTATACGACAACTTTTATAGGTCTTACCTAATGATTTTAAGTGGCGATGTATAGTGTCTTTAGAAGGTCCCAACGAGTCCGATAATCGACGAGTGCTGGTACTGGGTTGGTTTTCTACTGCTTCCTTTGTAGCCTCAACATCCCACACAGGTGGACGACCAGAACGCGATCGATCTTCAAGTGTCAAATCTCCACTGTTAAAGCGATTAAACCAACGCTGTGCCGTTCGCTCATTAACCATGTCTTCCCCTTCAATTTCACATATTTTCCTTGCTGCCGCGGTTGCTTTAAACTTTTGTTTCCAATAATGTCTTAACAGTACACGAATTTCATATTTATCGCACTCCATACTTTTTAGTATCAAAACGACCTACGACGTCAATAAACAAAGACAGTACGATTAAATTAAAGTTAATCAATTGCACTCTCCACAGAACTAGAGAATATCTTAACAAGTTGCGACATGTATAAAATGAGGCGTAATAAATTTTTAGTTATGAAACCCGACATTACTTATGAGACACCCTCTGTAGATTAGTCGAAAAATTTTGTGGTTTTGGGAACTGATATTTTCAGCCCTTGCTCCAGTCGAACGCTGGGTTCTTAAATGCCAAACTTTCTGCTCTCTATTACACCTAAATCAGGTTGATCCTGGACTCACCTGTATCTGGAACATGGATATGGACTCGTCCAACATCTGGACCCTGACGGCGAGCATCTTGCCGCCTTTCTTGGGGGTCGCAGGGGGCGTGCGGGAGCCTCCGCCGGCGCCATCCACCCCCGCTGGTGTACTGGCGGAGTGGTGCATACGTCCTGAAGAAGAACAGGTATTAGTACAGAAAGAAAGAAGACGTTATGCAAAAGCGTCGTAAATGATAGAGTATAGACGCGAATCGACTGTCTATGTCTATGTTTTTTTTTTCAATCGTGAGTTTACAATTTTTTGCTAAAATTAATGCAAAAGAACAAATGCTTGCTTTAGAACCAATTCGGTGACTCTTTTTTATTCGATAGAAGGCAACAGAGATGCTTCAGAGCTTAGCAAAGCATCTATTTTACTTAGCTCTGTGAAACAGACCAAAGAAAGATTTTAGGCATAGTACTTACAGCAAAAAAATACTGTAGTAAGGTACTTGTGTATGCTAACAGAGTTACTTAGTAGCACTCTTTGTCTACTTGTGAATTACAGATGTTGTATGAGATGACACGGTCTTTAGAAATTAAATTAGACAAGCAAGCGCAGTGTATTCGAATACGAATTCTATTGTTATTCGAGTGACTCTGTAAGTTCGATCATTATGAATGTGGAGGTTAGTTACAGTACGCGACATTTAATGCCCTCTGTATTAGTACTCAGCAGGTACATACGAATATAAGAATGTTCTACAGCACTCTATCACTAGGGCGCACCGAGGTATTTGCGAAGTAATTGCCTTCGTTCTGCCGGGGTCGCGTGATTGTTCGAAAGAGATACCGTGACCCTGGCACATGGCCAACTGAAGGAACACGGGTGGGGTTTAGTCAGTAAAAGTCTGACATGCCCTCCCGCTCCGCCCAGAGCGGGCGAAGTCATTTGATGATTTCCCATCCAAAAAAAAAAAAAAAATTGCCTTCGTTTGATCCCT
The DNA here is from genome assembly GCA_932294355.1 of Aporophyla lueneburgensis. Classification (NCBI taxonomy): domain Eukaryota; kingdom Metazoa; phylum Arthropoda; class Insecta; order Lepidoptera; family Noctuidae; genus Aporophyla; species Aporophyla lueneburgensis. The sequence goes on along the minus strand of OW028737.1, from coordinate 28,034,721 downwards.
TGCTGCATCGTTATTACTTAACCTCAAGTTATGCAATTAATATTTCAAAGGTATTTTAGAATTCACTTTATAAAAAAAAAAAAATGTTTACGAGTAGTTTACTGTACAGAAAAAAAATTGCAGAGTAATCTAAAATAAAAAACAAAGTTAACCCATAGTACGAAGTAAATACTTCACAGGACAAATAATAAAAAAAACGAATAACAAAATTACATGTTTTATATACCACAAGTATTTTACATTTTCAAAGTCTGTATTTGTTTTAATAATACTTAGGAAATACCTAAATTAGCGCGCAAAACGTCATTCTAGCCAGACTCGTTACGGTTCAATTAGCTGAAACTCAGCTTCAGAAGCTCGGTGCGCCCTTATCCAGAACCACATACTGTATCGAGTATCTTATTCCTTCCAATGCATTCAACGGGAACAGCCAACAATCGAAAAGGCACTGGACCATGTTTAAAACGACGAACAAGATGATTTAAGTTAGGTACTGAACGGGATGTGAGCTGTGCCCGGAAATGGGACGGTTCGTCGACTTTCGTAGGATTTGGATTTACGATAGTAAGAGGGCTAAGTTAGCGGAATTTCAGACAGGTTTCGGAGAGTCGAAAATAAGTAAGTAAGAATCTGGGAGTGTTCATTCTCGATGTTTCTTCTAGACAAGCGTGCACTATTGTCGGCCGTAACATTTGCCATCAGGTGAACTGGAGGTTAAAAGCGCCTACCGAAAACACCCCATTTATGTAAGCCAGAATATTGAATTTAATATGTAGTCAAATCCCATGTCAAGTGATTTTATTGACTGTTCTTGTTGTCGTTAACGCACATAAAATGAGGTTTGACACCGTGTCAGTTAACTAGCACTTTACCCGGCAGTTAATTGCCTATCCCGTAGCAATTTGGAAAATTCCTTATCTCTTGCCTACATCATAAAGGGAACCTAGGTTCTAAATTAGAGCTTTCAAGGTTTAAGGGCGAAGCGCCAGGACTGCCCAATGAATTCAACCCCATTTTTTTTTTCAGGATGGGAAATCATCAAATGACTTCTCCCGCTCTGGGCGGAGCGGGAGGGCATGTCAGACTTTTACTGACTAAAACCCACCCGTGTTCCATCAATTGCCCATGTGCCAGGGTCACGGTATCTCTTTCGAACAATCACGCGACCCCGGCAGAACGAAGGCAATTACTTCGCAAATACCTCGGTGCGCCCTAGTGATAGAGTGCTGTAGAACATTCTTATATTCGTATGTACCTGCTGAGTACTAATACAGAGGGCATTAAATGTCGCGTACTGTAACTAACCTCCACATTTTACCGGACGGCGAGCTACCCATTGCTCGCCACCCGCAAGCTCGCGCCTACGGTGGTCGTGAGTCCGCTATTGACTCCCGACGCCCGGGGCGTCTCCTCCTGTGGCGGCTAGGGACGTGAGGGCGCAGTGACTGCCACTCCCTCACGCGCCCCGCCTCCTCCTTCGCGAGCATTACTGCTTCGCAGAAGGAGGTGATGGCTTCCCATTCCCTCTCGCTCCGTACCATGGCTCGCACCGGGCACCAGGGCCGGACGCGAGAGGTTGCCGCCGCCGATCGCCTCCACGAGGACACGGCGGTGCTCCGCCCAGGCAGGGCACACCTCCACTGTATGCTCCACCGTGTCCTCCAGGCGATCCTCGCAATGGAAACACCCGGACGTATCCTCCCGCTTTATCCTGAACAGGAACCCACCGAAGCGCCCATGCCCGGTGAGAACCTGCGTCAGGCGGAAGGTGAGGACGCCGTGACGCCTCTCTATCCACTCCTCAAAGAGGGGACTTACCGCCGCAATTGTGGCGTGCCCAAATTCAACCCCATTGAATGAGTATGAAAAACTATTCCTATGGGATAAACTTACAGGGTAGTATCGTTGATTTTAATGATTATAATTCTGTAAAGCCATATTTTCGGCAAGCGTAGTGTGGGACGCCCCCCGGCTAGATGGACCGACGACCTCAACAAGGTGGCTGGGACAGACTGGATTAGAAAGGCGGAGGACATGATGTTGTGGCGCAGCATTGGAGAAACCTATGTCCAACAGTGGACTGCGATAGGCTGAATTGATGAAAGCCATATTTGTTACGGTCGCAGATTATGTTTTAATCAACATACAACCTGACACTGGTGCCGATTCTGTTGTCACAAAATTCTCTAAACTAAACTAAAAATCACTAAAATTTGGTTTATTCCTGTCAAACTACGATTTCCTATTCTGAAATAGACTAAAGTGACACAACTTAACTATATTTTAGTTTGACAGCACTAAGATTGCACTGAGTTATTAGTTTAGTGAAAATGTCAATTTTGCTATTCTGAGTTTGCCGGTTTTCACCAAAAATTTTGACTATAATAATTTATTTTAACTAAATCTGACTATTTTTAAGCGCGATTAAAAAGGTGTGGAATAAAACTAGTGGTCATGAACTAAAACTCTCAACAACGCCTTGCCTTCACGTGCAAAAACAGTTCTGTATTTTTTATTTTCTTTTTGCTTATATCTTGAAAATGGCGTGTCCTATCGCAAAAATAATGAAATTTTCGACCCCCTTAGTACACCCCGGAACATTTAAATATCAACACGTGGGTAACATTTTTTTTATATTTTTCAAACAAAAGTGAAAAATTCCATATAAAACACGTCCCCGGAACATTTAAATATCAACACGTGGGTAACATTTTTTTTATATTTTTCAAACAAAAGTGAAAAATTCCATATAAAACACGTCCAGGCTGCACCCTAGCACGCGCCTTCGTCTCTCAAAAAATTCATTCTACGCAATGCACACACAAGTAAACGTTGCGAAAACAAAAGAAAAAAAAAATACCACGCTGAGTCGCGATTGTCAAATTCGATTTTAGTCGTGTCAAAATAGTTTTTTAATTTAGAGATTTTTCCTTGCAGAATAGCGTTACAATTCTCATAGCCAAAAGTAAGGAATTTTAGAGATAGTTTAGTTAGTTTAGTTCGTGTACAACAGAATCGGCACCACTGACCTGCAAATTGGAATTTCGCGGACTACCTTAGGACATCCTTCTAAGGGTTTAGGCTGGCCGTGGAATGACGTAGTCAGTGAGTAAATCAGGCCTTTTCATACATGAATTCATTTTTGTGTTGACCAACTTTACCAGAAAAACGCGACGGCATATTATATTCATAACATCCTACTTGATAAGCCAACACCGTTAACCGCTAAATGCTACGCTAAAACACGAATCACGCCTTCAGACCGACCGTGATACTATTTTATTTGCCATAAAATACTCGACTTTATGACGTTGATCCTAGGCAACAATAAGCTAGCTAGTTGACATTATTTATGCATTAATATAACTTTAGATTTAATTAACAATGGTGTTTATTAGCTTAGAAACAAGATTGCTTTTCGTTGAATAGTACGCGTGAGGATAAGATGTAATATGAAGTTCGTTAGGATAGGTGAAGGCTATTTCTAATCATATTATCACATTCTCGATAACATACAGATTGGTAAAGAGAGAAGAATGAGATAAATTCTTATCCTATTTCCCGATCGCCGAGACAAAGTTACTCCGTGCAAAATAAGCGCAGGTCAAGTTAGAAGGGGTTACAGCTCGATCGACCTGAAATCCCGGACCTGCATCCATGGGCTGCACTGCATTTTTACCGGGGGCCGGGTCATGTAGAATCGAAGACGGCCCCTGGTACTCACCCTTTTTACCAAACAAGGTTATAATTATGATCAGAAGGGCAATTGCGTACACTATCAGTAAAAATAGCTTTCATTTTGACAGTGCACCATTCATTGCGTTTTTTACGTTTTTTGAACATATGACGCAATGAATTGGAAATGATCTTCAAAACGATTCAGACTCTGGTTAATAGTGCGATACGCAATTATGGTGCACGTTTTTGAATTAAGAACCCAATATGTCGAGAAATACCGTTCTTTTTACAAAACTTACAAGTTATTTACGTGCTAACTAGTGCTAAGTTTTCATTTTCGAAATAAGTACTTTACCCAAATCCTAATAAAGTTTGGATTGCAAAAACTGGCTCAGAGCTTTTAAGTTATATTATATCGCATTTTGTAATAAGACGGGACGAGTCTACTTCACGACCTTTGCCTCGGAGATTCTGTCTCTCCACCTTACGGTACGTTCACACAGAGCCACGTTTTTCTCTACCGAATCGGTTTTTTGCAGGATTCGGTTTAGTGGCAACAGTATTTGAATGAATGAGTTCCCACATGCATTCAGTTTCAAGACACGGCAAAAAAACCGAATCTTGCTAAAGTTAAAACATCCGATTTTGCGACTACAAACTGATCCGGCCGTACTGCAAAATGTAAGGCGATTATTACACGGCACCGCGCACCGCCGCGGAGGGCGGTTCGCGGGCGGTGGCGTTCAAGCGGATTTTGTAACGGTGGCCCAGTTGCGCGGTTGGATTTAACTCAGTTTTATCCATTTTTAAATTGCAACACGTCCTGCACCTACGATGATCCGCGCGGCTATGCGGCGTGAGGCGCCGCCCCACCGCGCGAATTGCAGCGCGGAGGGGCGGTTGCGGTGACAACACCGCTTGACCGCGCGGTCCGTCGGTGTACGTGTGTTAGGCATCAACGGATTTAATAGAGGGCAATGCGACATGAGATCCGCTTCACCGCCTACCGCGGCGGTGCGCGGTGCAGTGTGATAATCGCCTAAGATCCGGTGCAATGGTATAACGCATTCAATACAAGCGTTCATACGATACACGCAGGGGTAGATTCGGTTATATGCCGGATCTTGAAACCGAATACGTCGTCAAATTATGAAATGTCATTATGTGCGCGCTCTTGCTAAAAAAAAGCCGGATGGTGTGTTCACAAGGGATCTCGATACAGGCCGTCGGATACGGCAATGTAAAGATGTGCTATGTGAACACAGCATTCGGTTTTTCCAGATTCTATGAAAATAAGATTCGGCAAAACGTGGCTCCGTGTGAACGTACCGTTACGGTACGTTCACACGGCGTCGAGTGTTTCTCTACCGAATCGGTTTTTTGCTGGATTCGGTTTAATGGCAACAGTATTTCAATGAATGAGTTTACACATGCATTCAGTTTCACGACACGGCAAAAAAACCGAGTCTTGCTAAAGTTGACATCCGATTTTGCGACTACAAACCGATCCGGCCGTACTGCAAAATGTAAGATCCGGTGCAGTGGTATAGCGCATTCAATACATGCGTTCATACGATACACGCAGGGGTAGATTCGGTTATTTAGCGGATCTTGAAACCGAATACGTCGTCAAATTATCAAATGTAGGGATGTGCGCGCTCTTGCTAAAAAAAAACCGGATGGTGTGTTCACACGGGATCTCGATACGAGGCCGTCGGATACGGCAATGTAAGATGTGCTGTGTGAATACAACATTCGGTTTTTCCAGATCCTATGTAAATAAGATTCGGCAAAACGTGGCTACGTGTGAACTTACCGTTATTAGGTGCCAAATTAAGATTGGAAGGTTCAGTAAAAGCATAGGAAACCTCGTATTTGGAACAGTTTTTCGTATCGGGTTTTTAAGAAACTGGCCAGTTAACATCACGCCTGCTTTCTGCGAAGGGCCAGACAGAGGTATACCTGTAGTATACCCATATCGTACTGGTGTTTTAATACAACATATTACTGTGTATAAGCCATGTATACATGTGTACATTATAAATTGGCACTTAATAAGAAGTGTTCTTACATAATACAGATGGATATTATTATTGTTCACATTCAATTTAAAAGCAATAAACAAGAATGTATAATTAATAAAGTAAATTAATTTAATATTGACCTATTCTGACAGCTGAGAATATTTCTGGTACAGTTTACTTGCAAAAACTTATTTTTAAAGATACGGACTTAAAAATATCTAAACAGGTTCTATGACATTTAAACCATCTATTCAAAAAAACACTTGAAAACTGCAACTTCGCCTAGGTATTAGAATAACGAAAAACATTTGGAACCCTGTATTTTTGTTGTTGTTGTAAAAACAGCAATAACCACTATTATTGTCACAATGGGTTCAAGTAGCAAACTACAGTTAACATCATAGTCAAAATAACTTTGACGTTAGCACTTTGTTGACTAATTTATGTGAATGATGTCATTCTGCAATCACTACTAAAATAGACTTCAGTGCATAAAGTTCATACATCATACACATACATTATAATAGGTATTAGTCTAGTGGTTTCTATGTAGGTAAATACCTGAAACTCATACATTGTAAGACTTGAATGTAACTATGTTTTGCAATAGACCCGTTTTTTTTTTTGTAATATATTTGGTGACCCAATGGAAGCGGCTGCGACTTAAGAGTTGTAGGTCGTGGGTTCGAACAGAGACAGGTGCTTTACTCTGTGTAAGTTATTTTTCATCACTACTCTCAAAATGGTTAAAGACAACACTGGGAGGAAACAGAATGTCCTAGAAAAATAAAAATTCGAAGACACATGGCATCTAGCAACCGCATGCACTCCCTCCCACTGAGAGGAAGCTTCTCTCCCAGAACTGGGAACATTCTAGGCAGATTTTTTTTTGTTTTTAATAATGTAAACTAGTACATTAATAATTCCTCATACTTGAATTTCTGTGGCTTCTATTCTTTGTAAATTCACAAAGCTTATACATTGTAAGACGTGAATGTAACTATGTCTGATAGTAAAAAGTAATTCAGTAGTTCTCTATGTTCAACAAAGTAATTCTATGTAGTATAAATAGACCCATTCCATATACTGTAATATTATTGTGCTGTATTACCATATTATCCCGTAACAGATTAATAGTTGTTCATTTTAATTAAAAGTTATTATGAATTATGTTATTATGTTAGAATGTTTATTACAATCTTCATTTATAGCCTATCAGTTAGGCAAATAATTCAATTAATATTTTATTGCACTTATGTGTTAATAACAAATATAAATTACTAGCTTTTGCCAGCGGCTTCGCCCGCGTGGAGGTCGGAAATTATCCCGCGGGAACATACTACAGGGATAAAAATAAAAAAGGAATAAGAAAGGAAATAGCCTATGTCCTTTCTCAGGCTCTAAACTATCTGTGTACCAAATTTCATTTAAATCGGTTCAGTAGGAAAGCGAGACAGACAGACAGACAGACCGACAGACAGAGAGAGTTACTTTTGCATTTATAATATTAGTATGGAAGTATGGATATATAAAATATATATATATATGTATAGTGTGGAGTATGGATAGTGTGTATTGAGTTTGAAAGTTTTTGAATGAACATCATCATCATTTCAGCCGAATGATGGATGCAACTACTGGGCATAGGCCTCCCTTATTTTGGATGGATTTGCTATAATCACCACGCTTGGCAGCCAGGTTGGTGATTGCAGTATGGTGGTAAAATGGATGGAAAATTCTGCTGCCTATTTTCTAGTAAGACCCTTAGTCGCCTTTTACGACACCCACGGAAAGAAATGGAATGGTGCTATTCTTTACATCTGACATCACATGCAAAATATGAAACACAGAATGAACATACCTAAATCTATTTAGAAACTCAAATTGAGATAAGTTTATTAAAATCGGCTAGCTAGAGGTGTTGTGATATGTATGTTGATTCCGTAAGGTAACCCACAAAATTCACATTTTCTTAAGTTTTTTGCAATTTGCAGGTATAGGCTTATTTTAATCATCATACAACCTGAAACTTGTCAGGTTGTATGATGATTAAAATAGGATTGGTGATCTTAACAAATGTGGTTTTATAGAATTATAATCATCAATACAAGGCTGTCAGTTATATAAGTCATTTAATAGGATTATATGAACTTAGAATTTTGTATTGATGTTTTGAATAATTATCTAATACTAGCTTCTGCCCGCGACTTCGTCCGCGTCAAACTTTTGCTCCCCTGACCCTTCCTGTCGCATCGATTTGCCTGCTAGGTTTCGTCCATTTTTCGTTGCTGCTCGCTCCTTTTGAGTTATAGTGAGTCAACCTAAAAAGATAGAGATATGCTCTCGCGGACTTTTTTTTGGAACTTTTTAATTAACCCAGATCCAGCCAGTCCCTTGCTGTCCCCCCACCAGTGATTGCCTAAGCCGAGGTTCGTACCCCCCTCGAGGTAACCTTTAGAGCTTTCGCTTTAGTTTTAAGGCCTAAAAAGGTAACTTTTTAGAACTCGCCGGGACAAAATCCGTTTAAGTAGTCAGAATCTTTTCAGGATTAACTACGAGATGCCCCAAAAAAAAAAAAAAAGAACTTTTTAAAAGGAGCAATTCCGTCATACATGATTTTTGCGTTACTTTAACCGTTTACGCAGCGCACGCAACGGAAACTCTCAAAAGGAATAAATTTTCCCCGTTTTTGCAACATTTTTCATTACTGCTCCGCTCCTCTTAGTTGCAGCGTGATGTTATATAGCCTATAGCCTCCCTCGATAAATAGGCTACTCAACACAAAAAGATTTTTTCAATTCGGACCAGTAGTTCCTGAGATTAGCGCGTTCAATCAAACAAACAAACAAACTCTTCAGCTTTATAATATTATAGTATATAGTATAGATATAAAATTCTCGTGTCACAGTTTTCGTTGCCATACTCCTCCGAAACGGCTTGACCGATTTTGATGAAATATTTTGTGCTTATCCGGTATCTATGAGAATCGGCCAACATCTATTTTTCATCCCCCTAAATGTTAGGGGTAGTCCACCCCTAATTTATTTTTTTATTTTTTAGACAATATTTTTAATTTCTATTTTTTTATGATACAACATACAAAAATACATACAATCCTCAATCTTCACCTTTCTACGATCAACCCTTATTTTTTAATAGCCATTTTAGTAATTTAATCATTTTTCCTCTCCGGTCGAAAACTGATCAATCGTCATTTAATTAGTTATCCCCGCCTAGGAAATTATTTATATGGCAAAACAACGTTTGCCGGGTCAGCTAGTAGGTAATTCTATAAAAATAGAAACTTGTTATTCTGCGTATCATGTTTTGTTCAACATGCAACTTGGCACTGAGCTGCAAATTGAAGAAAACGAACTAAAATTTGAATTTTGCAGGGTATCTCAACCCCCTAAAGGATTTATGAAAATATAATACTGAAAGAATTTGTGGAGTGTGTTCTTACAAAAGTTATGAAATAGTCCAATAAAGATAACAAGCATGTCTTCAAGTTTTATCACTATCTGAGAGCATATAATTTATGACCCATCTTGCCCAAAGTAGAGAGATTAGAATAGCTTGAAGAAAATAAAAATAACATAAAATATAAGTCGTTATCTTATTTGATTTTAGGTAAAAAATATAAATCATGACCTTTTATCAAAATAATAATAAACAAAGTTTAATTAATATAGATTTATTTTTTAAATATTATTTATTATCATTTCAACACTCACTTGTAAAATAAAATCTATAGATTTTATATGTATTAGAAAATTATCACAGTATTTATAAATGATAATAAATAGTGAACAGAAATCACATCACTTAAGATCCAATGTCTTATCAGTGCTCTTATCACAAGTAAACTGGTAGTGTAAAAATTGTCTGTCTTCATGTTTACATTCTGATATCATACAGAGTACTGGAAAAATTTACCTTGCTAATATGTTGGACTAATATTGTGAATGATCATTGTTTACTGAATGAGTTTGAGGAAATTGCTGTTCAATTATGTACTTGGAATGTAGAACAGAATTTTTCCCATTATTTTGTACATAGTGCTACACACAGTAATGAATGATAATGTTTTAAAGGATAAAAATAAATGCATTAAGGGTAAGTAATTAGCTAAATTACATGGGAAGGAAAATTATCCTGTGATGCACAAAGGAAGAGTAAGAAAATAATAACAAGCTAGAACTGTAATTTTTAATCTACATATTGACTAAAGGATGAAAGGAGTGCAGGGTTTGCCACTTACCCGGCAGTGTATGATATCCGATTGTGGACAAATGTCCAGTAGAGTTGCAACTACCAGGCGGCAGGTCTGAGTCCATCATATTGCAGTCTTGTCCACCTCTGTCAAATCCAAACCCCTGGCCGGCAGATACCATGCCATCTTAACTACACTACACTTAGCACTAAACACTGTCCTCTTGATTCAATATCTGTGACAATAGAACATCTCAATTACTTCCCATTTGCATAACACTTATCAATTAAAAGAATAATGTCAGATCACTTTCTACACTTTTATTAAATAATTACACTATTTATGACCAATTAAATCTGGTTCACATGCTGTGACAGTGGCTGACAAGGGCCAAAAGGAATTATTGCATGCGCGATGCAAAACCGGCGGCCCACTTTACACCCCAAGACATAAATAGTTAGATGAATGCAATAACCAGAAAATAGGTCAACGGAGGTGTGCCCGGCCGCCGCGACAGAGACAACAGACGCACTGCCTCTGACGGTCGCGGCGCATCACAATCTAATAAGAGCCTTTGCAAACTTAATTACTTAATACTGCGTATTACAAAACTTCGCACTAGACGTCAAGAATCGTGGAATAATCGGGAGTCCGTAATTTTACTAACTACGTACAAATAAACATTACTATAAACACATCTTGTCTTACTTTCTAACTCAGCGCAGATGAGAGAGAGAACCGACCGCGACGCAGCGAAGCCCCGACTCCGCCTACATGTCAACCACCGTACACCATCCAAGTCATTGATCTAATTGGTCATTACTTACACATACATTATATCTCAATTTAAAACACTGATAGAACACTAGAACTAGTTCTAAATTATTTTTTATGTCAATTCAACGTTATTTATTGCATAAACTCTGGCTAAAGCCTTTAAACACGCCCTGACACTACGACACGGCCATATTTATTTACCTACTAAATGTGACCACTCTCGGCACTCTCTGAAAACTCTACCACTTAGCAGTAAATTATTATTGAAAGAAAATAATTACCGATCTAGGAATATAAAAGATGCCTTTTAAATATCTGAAATTTTTTACTATTTTTACCTCTTTTCGTGATCAAAGATACAAAATAATGTCATCTTTCGAATTACACGGAGTCATCACTCGATCCTGGTTCATTAAAACCGTAATTCCGAATGGGGAACATCTCTACAGCTCTATCGACATTGACACTTGACAGTTCGAGCCTCGCTGTCATTGCGAGGCTTCGTGTTTGTATACTCGTTCAAGCTGCGTTTATTTTTATTGTGGGTTGATTAAAAACTAGTATAATTTATTCATATTAGATTAATATAATGTGAGCAGTTAAAAAACAACGTGATACATATTGTGTTATAAAAATGGAGACTACACCGTTGCTGACGAGACCCAAAAAGAAATCCTTATGGTCAAGGTAAACGTTTTTATAATAATATTTCTTTGTTTGGCGTAATAATTACGCATGAATTATGTTATAATCGTTTGTTTCTAGGTTACAATTTTGGAGATTCCGAAAGAAGAAGTTGAGTTCTCGAGCCATATATCTGGGACAGCTGCCTGATGAAGAATTTCCGCCTAACTATGTCTGTAATCAGGTCAGTGACAATTTGTAAGCCGTTCGACACCATCAAAACGCCATAGATGCCTTGTGTATAAAATAATCAGCTACGCATTTTGTGTAGTTGTGAGCAATTCATTAAAACCTAACTTGGTAGTAAAGTTATCAATATAATTAGATCGTATTGTTACACAGACCCACTAAGAAGATGTTATTTCATTCTAATTAATTATTCTAGTACCCATATTACTTTTCTAATTACTTCCTACCCGTAAATACTAGCTGTTATCATTATTGAAACAGTTTAGGGCTTGTTTATAGCTGCAATAGTGATGAATAGTATATTATTTGCATTATTATAAATTGTAATATTACCAAAACATAATTCCTAATGCATTTAGTCTTTCAAGGAGTATACAAATATCTATTTGCATAATCCTTGTAATATTGTTGAAACTCAAATGAGAATCTGATAAGAAATTATAATTGTTATTATAGTTAACTCAGAATTCAGGTCATTATTAATAATTTAATAGTAGTTAATAGTGTTATTTATGAGATGGTTATGTCATACAATCTGACATTTTGGTTGATTATTTCACCAATTAAACAAATAATAATAGGTTCCATCCATATGTCTCACAGTATTTCATACAAAAGTACTAACAACATAATAATAAGGTTCTGTCTTGTTCCTCTCATCTGGATTTATTTTGCTAGTAGCTATTTCTATCACATATAAACTAGAGAGCAGTTTTGTTTTTCTTGTGTACACCTCGTTTGTTATTTTTACTCCATTCATGAATTGTTTGTGTGAATTTTACAAACAGATGACCTTTAGAGAGCATTGTTTACCAAAAGATGCATAGAAAACAAGGTTTTAATACTTGTTTGTGTTCTTACTTCAGTTTTAATGTTCAAGGTAATCAACTTTTTTTGTGTGATTAGCCGAACGTCATGTTGTTTGCATTGTTGGATTTTTAAAATGTTGCTAGGGGATACCTAAGTCCCACTGTGAATATAAGTTGAAATGCTGATAATATATGGAAGAAATTCATTATAATACGTCTGATACTAAAAATGTATTAAATAAGCTTATATCTTTAAACAAGCAATTCTTGTATATATATATATAATCTGAATCTCGGAAATGGCTCCAACGATTTTCATGAAATTTAGTTTACAGGGGGTTTCGGGGGCGATAAATCGATCTAGCTAGGATTCATTTTTATAAAATTTCGTTTTATTCGTGTTTTCAATGACCAACTTTATCGATAATCAACTTGAACATAAACTTATTAATTTAAACACAATTTACCAAAAAATACCGAGCAAAGATCGGTCATCCAGATATTATCATTCATTATTTAGTCAACTCAAGATATAGTATAGAAGTATAACTTCTTCACATAGTATAAAATAAAGCCACTTCTTGCCTTTGTAGATACGCTTAGATTATTTAAAATACACAATGGATTTTAATGCGGCTTTCATCAATAGATATCATTCACAAGGAAGGTTTATACATATAATATACAGGAGAAGCAGCTGACAAAAGCTAGTTTGACAAAAAAAAAACCATAACTAAACTAACTGAAACATTTATTTATCTCTTCATCATCTGTTACTGTAAGATTGATATAATTTGCAATAAGAAATGTCTTCCTATTAGAAAGTGAGCTGCACAGACCAGTGAATGTGCAAGGAGGTCACAAAGTAAAAGTGATGTTGAATGTTGTAATTTTATTATTTAACTAGCAATGTTTCCGGTGCCTATGGACTGTGGGGGTTTCATTATACCGCCACCACACATGCTTACAATCTTTTCATTTTCGAAAATAAATGTACCATCCCAGCGAAAAGATACATCAAACTAGTTTATTGAAAAAAAAAAACATCATATATTTAGTCAAAAAGATAGACAATCCTATTAATATTATAAATATGATAGTTTGTATTTTTGTTACTGAATCATGCAAGAACGGCTGAACAGACTTCAATGGAATTTGGCATACATACATTATAACCTGGATTTACACATAGGATACTTTATGCCAGTAGTATGTTGCCGTGGGATAATTTTAGACCTCCACGCGGGCGTAGACCCTGCCAAAAGCTAGTAAAAACTAATTTTGTAAAAAATTAAAGTTGTGCTGCAAACAAAAGTAATTTGATGCTAACTGTACCTATTCTATAGGTCAACAGTAAATAGACTAATGCCCTTTTTAACCAAGACGAGGTGACTCCTAAATTAATGCTTAAATAAAAGTGCACTGTTGAAGATATCAAGACACTACCGCGAAAGACACTGGCGCGAAAGACATTGGCGCGAAACCACTTGTGCGAAAAGACATTTCCACGAATGGACTTTGACGCAAAGGGAAAGTGCGCGAATGGACTGTGGTCAACATGAAAAATTTGATTTTGACCACAGTTAAAACCATCACCATCGGCTTTAGCACCCTCGAAAACCGCGAAAACGGCCATGATGAAAATTTGATAATTTTCATGTGAAGTACTTAAATAATAAAGTAATTAAGTTTATTAAAGGTGCATTAAAAATCTATGACAATCACTATTAACATCTGATCTTACTGTTTACTTGCAGTCAGTATATAGCTTGAACATTACTGGTGAATTGTGAGTGTATCGCCTGCCAAGAACAGGCTTGGTGTCATGAAGAAATCTCATTTCTGCAACTTTTTCGCGCAACTGTCCTTTTGCGAAGAAGATTCGCGCAAAAGTCCTTTTGCGAAGAAGATTCGCGCAAAAGTCTAGTCGCTGCAAAACTGCATTCACGAAAATTTCTTGTAGCACATGTATCCCTTCGCGCAAAAGTCCATTTGCAAAAATGTCTTTTCGCGCTATTGTCACAGATCCATTGTTGAATTATCAACGCTAGGCTCAGCGGATGTACAGGGGTATCTAAAGCACAAAATCCATGGTTTCCTCCGAAGTTACGGGCGTTTCGTACTTCGTATTACTTTTGTATAAAATAGTACTTTAGGGTCATAACTCATAACTAAGAGTTAATGACAACACGATTCGACAGTTGTCCTTAAACTCGATGTGTTTTTGTCCTTCCAAAAAAAGTTAAATAATTACTCTGGACTATTTTAGAACTGGCCCGTATCTTTGTTGACGGACTTAGAGGCGAGTAGGCCCCCAGCGCAGTGTTGAAAATCCAACAGTGCAATAATATTGAGACGTTAATTTAAGTATTTCCTAGTGTAAGTCAAAACGGGAATAACTAATACTAGTTATAGGCAAAACATGTAACTTTTCCTATGAGGTAATTGCGTAACACATTATGAGTAGGAATGGCTTTCTTTCCTAGTTTCATTCTAGTTCAACAAAATTTATTATTTTGCGTTGTTGAGCAGTAAATTTTCCGACATTCGAAGCAATATCCTCCAAAATGATTCAGATTGTGATTAATAGTGTGTTACGCAATTAGGGTGCCGGTTAGACTAGATAAATTATTATCATTTATAATACACGTGGGACATATAAGTAGCAGTATGTACTCTACTAGATGAAACTTATCAAAATATTCTTGGTACATACCTATATATAATATATGTATGACGGAATACGAAGAGGAATTGATAGCGCTATTACAGTTTAAATATGCTTATTATAGCATCCAAACATGGTAAATTGATGATAGTACTTAGCCCCGGATGACCACCTTTACATACCAACCCCTTGTTGCCTAGGAAAATTCAAAGAAAGACTCGATATCAGTAACTGGGAATGAAAATAATCATAATATGCCTAGCCTTTTTCCAAAAATGTTTGGGTTGGCTTCCAGTCTAACTGGATGCAGCTAATGAGCTGAATACTAGTACTTTTCATGTAGCGACTGCCTGTCTGACCTCCACAACTCAATTACTGGGTAACACCCCCATACCCCTTGGGAAGACTGGTTGTCAGACTTTCGGGCTTCTGACGACTCGTAAAATGTGTGAAAATTCCACAACTGACAGCCGGGACCAACGCCTTTGCGTGCTTTTCAAAGCACGGGGGTATCATACCACTAAGTTCAAAACTCTGGGCTGTAACTGAGAAATTCCTAATAGAAAAACTTGTAACACTTTGCCCGCCCAGGGAATCAAACCCAGGACCAACAGCTCAACAATCGCGGTTGCGATCACGAGACAAACAGAGCTATCAAACTCAATAGAGACTATTACATCACTACGGGACAGACACTCCACTCCCAGTGACCATTGCGATTTATTGTCAAGTGGAAATGGTCAATTTTATTAGTCACTTGTTCATACGCAGATTGGATAAGGTTTTTCGCTCGCTCCTCTCGATATAATATTATCTCTTAACGCTTTTTACGACACCTACATATGCGTGGGAAAGAATAATTAAAATTTGTTCCTACACCACACGAAGTCAGTATCTATTCGAATGCTTGCAATGCGTTTCGCAGGACAATTACGAGGAATTTCTTCTCCAAAAACTTCTAAATCGATCTATTGTCCTTAACATCGTCATTTTATTTCCTTTGTCATATATTTTTCTTGGATAAGTTTACTTTTATATCGCCCCCTGTTGTAAATCGAACATTGTGTTTTTGCGGCGCGCTGGGTTGCACTCTAGATTCTCAACACCAAGGTCAAATCCCTTGACCGATAAAATCCTGCCGTGACGTTTTACGTCTCGAAAACGTGATCTAAGTCTCCACAATTTGTAACAAGAAGTAATTCACCAGCGCTTGCGCATATCGCCCTTGCAACAATAGCCGCCCATTGTATTCTGTCGTTAGCCAATCAGAATCGCGCGTCATTGTTGTTGCGATGTATTCCTATCATTGTAGCCTTGTGTTTGTAAACATGTCATATAAATAATCTTATGAACTTGGTATTGATGAATCTCTCATTATCAAGTGACCCACTGTTGGTACTACTAATATATCTATACTATAATAATATTATAAAGCTGAAGAGTTTGTTTGTTTGTTTGATTGAACGCGCTAATCTCAGGAACTACTGCTCCGAATTGAAAAATTCTTTTTGTGTTGGGTAGCCTATTTATCGAGGGAGGCTATAGGCTATATTACATCACGCTACAACTAAGAGCAGCGGAGCAGTAATGAAAAATGTTGCAAAAACGGGGAAAAATTATTCCTTTTGAGAGTTTCCGTTGCGTGCGCTGCGTAAACGGTTAAAGTAACGCAAAAATCATGTATGACGGGATTGTTCCTTTTAAAATGTTCTAAAAAAAAGTCCGCGAGAGCATATGTCTATCTTTTAAGGTTGACTCACTATAACTCAAAAGGAGCGATCAGCAACGAAAAATGGACGAAAACTAGCAGGCAAATCGATGCGACGGGAAGGGTCAGGGGAGCAAAAATTGGACGCGGACGAAGTCGCGGGCAGAAGCTAGTTGTGAGATAAAGGGTTTTGTACGATTTATACATATTGTGAGCTGCTTATATATTAGTATGCTGCAAAAAAAATATACCACTCTAGAATGATATAAGGACAATCTGAGTCTTGATTACTTATTTCATATTTTAACCCGATAGTCCAAAAATATAGTTGATTTTAGTTACCTGGTTCTTACAAGGACCTTTGATATACACATACGTAATTGACTTATTTTGCACCAGCGCACATATTTTTTTTTTTAAACAATAAATTTTGGGGACGGTGACAACCACAAATAACTTTTAACTCTGATTTTGATATTACACGATTTGACATACCTAATATATTGTCTCGACATACCTAATATGTTTCACACTGTAATCAGCACCCTAATTGCGAAACGCACAATTTATCAGAATCTGAATGGGATTGAAGATTATTTCTAAACCATTGCGTCATTTGTTCGAATAAATTGTCGGCTCAGCAACGTAAATAACGCAATGAATGTTGTTTAACTATCAATATTAAACCAATCCTACCGATAAAAAGTTCCGCAATTACCCCTCTGTTTACCCTTTCGCCCACTTTCGTAACTGAATTTTTGTAACCAGCTACATGGAATTTTCTTCCCGTTTGATAACTGGCTACGAAAACAGAATTATTTTTCTCTTTTTGTAACTGGTTACAAATACAACTTATTCAATTCGCTATAACTGGTCAATGCAAATAACGCGTTACTAAGTAGTTTAATACATGTGGAAGCTTGTAATTAGCAATTGTCAGTACTTATTTAAGATATTCATGTTTGTTATTAGTCTGTAAGTTTTCTTTAAAAATAAATAAATAAGTCATGTATCCCATGTACGCAACCTGAAAACTAAGATATGTCACTAAGCAGCATAGCTAAGTAGAAAGGCTTCGTTTTAAGGAAAAAAAAATATGATGAAATATTGGAGCATAACTAGGTTTTAACTTTGTCTAAAAGCAATACATTCAAACTCCTCGATATCGCAAATACAGGCGGCGGGCCATGAACATTTTTCAGTATACCACATGATGTAAATCATCTTATTTTTTTTATCTATATAATCAGCCATAATGTTCGTATTGCTGGAGTACAGGTTTCCTCTCTGTGGGAGGGAGGGAGCCGTAAACCAACACGTGAGTCCGGTGCGGGCAAGTATGATGAATAAATTGACTGTCAATTTTACTTCCAGAAATACAACATCCTCACATTCCTACCGCTGGTGCTGTTCGAGCAGTTCCGATTCTTCCTGAACCTGTACTTCCTGGTGATGGCTGTCAGTCAGTTCATACCAAGCATTCGCATCGGGTACCTCTACACCTATTGGGGACCGCTGTGCTTTGTACTCACTGTGACGCTGTTCAGGGAGGCTGTTGATGATTTTAGAAGATATCGGTAAGTTTTATTCATTTATTTTTTTTATCTAATAGCCCTAAATAGAGATAAGTCGAAGGAAAAAGGGACACCTTTGCCTTTAAGTGGGAAAATCCTGGCTAATAATAATGTCTCGGTTTGTTAGGAGGTTCCCTCTCTGGAGGCCTTGACCGTTCGTAGCTTAGGTCCGTGTCTCGATGTAGTATTCCGCTTCTGCTTCGTTATGTCGATGATTCCAACTGTTGGTTTGAAATAAGTTTCAACCAGAATTCAGCCACTGCGACGGCGTTATCGTAAACGACTACCGTAGTACAAGTGTTCGTGCACAAAGAGCACGATAAGAGGTGATAATTCAGTCAGAAGTTACCTTATACTGGAAATGGAACAAACGCAACAGAGTACGCACACCGACATACAAGCTATATGATATGTCAGTGTGCGTACTTGGTTCCGTTGTAAAATTATTTGTAGGTTTCCCCCATGTCAGATTAAATCTAATTAGACAGACTACATATAAGCTGTTTCATGAAATTCAATACTCTGGCCGCGAATCACACACAGGCGGATAATGCGAGATATCAGATGTGTACTGACTGAACCGTTATCGGGGAATGTTCAATTCCATTTGTTGTTTGTATTAATTTCCGGAGATCTGCTATCTATGTAACAAACATAGAGGACATTACTGTTCGTGTATTATGTGAGACAATGGGCTTATTCACTGGCTTACATTAAGGGTATTGGTGTCTTGATCGCTATGTGAATAATGCGCTTAATTTATGCAAATGGCTGTTAATGAAGAGTTTTAGTAATCTCGGTATATTATTAACACGTAGTGCTAAATGTTGAAGTCCAACGTCCTTGGTTTGGTGACTAATACGAAGTACTGTTTCGTATGAAAAACTCGTTTTTGTGTTCATGACGGCAAAGGATCTTTTCCTGAACACGAAAATATTATAACAATCATGATGTGTCCATGAAAACGACTTAATTTTCTCCTATGGAGGTCCCATCCTCGTCTTTTCAACCGACGAAAAAAAACGGAGGAGGTTATCAATTCGACGCGTATATTTTTTTTTTTTATGTATGACCACGCGTAACTTTATATATAGTGGTCCGATTGTGATAATTCTTCTTCTATTGGAAAGGGTATACTCCCAAGGTGGTCCCATATAAATTTGGAAAACAAAATCGAACCCTAAGGGTCGGAAAACAGGGGATGATTGATTGTTCACTCACTGATTGTAATGTATAACCACGCATAACTTTATACAGAGTGGTCCGATTTTGATAATTCTTTTTTTATTGGATAGGGTATACCTTGCCAAGTATTATAAGTACATTAAAGTCACAAAAAATTATAAAATAAAAACTTTTTAGCAAAAAGTTTTTATAATACTTTAGGACATCGTGTGGTATGTTTCTTTAAACATCCAGACAGCCTGACGCATTTTCCTTCACGAGATATGCGTCTTAAAAACAAACAGCAAAGAAATTTCTGTCCTGTTTCTGGAACTTCGTTTTCAAACCAGCATTATGTATTTTAGAAAAAAATACTTTTGTACCCTCATATAAAGTTCAGTTTGCACTTCACTCCTAACATTTTCTAACTCTTTCAATAGCAGTGTGTCATTCGGAAATCAACTTAATTTTCATCCTTGTAAAGTTGTATATTTGTTTATGTAGACAACACCGAATTAGAAACAATGATTTGAATATGGAATTTATGAAATTCTTTCCGTCTTCCAGGCGAGACCGAGAAGTTAATCGCCAACGCTACGAGCGGATAGTCCTGGACTCTTCAGCAGCCGACTACCGTCCATTCCTCACAGAACAGGTTGCGTCCTCCGAACTCCGTGTGGGTGACATCGTGATGTTACACAAAGGACAGAGAGTGCCCGCTGACATGATACTGCTGAGGACCAATGAGACGATGGGCACTGTGTTCATAAGAACCGACCAGTTGGATGGAGAAATTGATTGGAAGTTAAGGTGAGAATAAGAAGCTAGATCTTGCCCGCGGATTTATCCGTGTCGTGGTTGAAAAGTTCTGCCGCGGGAGCGTACTACCGGTATACAAATAATCCTATGTCCTGACCCAGATGTTGGTCTACTTAAGGTTCGACTTTTAATCCTATTCAGTAACTTGACAGTTCAATGACAAATAATGATACCATTCTAAAACTAATAGTGTTGGGGTAGTGAACGATTTCGCGTTAAGAATCTATACTTATAATAATATTATATAGCTGAAGAGTTTGTTTGTTTGTTTGATTGAACGCGCTAATCTCAGGAACTACTGGTCTGGATTGAAAAATTCTTTTTGTGTTGGGTAGCCTATTTATCGAGAAAGGCTATAGGCTATATAACATCACGCTACAATCAAGAGGAGCTGAGCAGTAATGAAAAATGTTGCAAAAACGGGGAAAATCGCACGGGTAGGCCATTCGACGCGACGGGAAGGGTCGGGGGAGCACGAAATTTAACGCGGACGAAGTCGCGGGCAAAAGCTAGTGAATGATAAAAATGGTTTAAATTCAATGAAACTTTAAAAATCGATTTTAGGATGGAATATAAGAATAAATAATAATTTTTAAAAACAGTTATTTCCTTTTTTTATTTCTTCTGATAGAAACAAAACTAAATATAAAAATCATGTCATTTTACTTTTTTTTACTATATTCATTTTATTTCCTCTGGCAGCCCTATACTATATATACATCGATGTAGTAAACATTGTGTTTTAAGACAAGTTATTAAATTTAAATTACAAAGTTTGTATGTAAGTACATTATTTCAAGTTCATTCAATTTCATTCATTCTTACACCACTTCACTACCTTTTTTTTGTCAAAACCTGGTATCCCTCCAACTGTCAAGATACTGAATAGGATTAAAAGTTTAACCTTAAGTGCTAAATTTCATTAAAGTCCGTTCTGCCTTTAAAGTAAATGCGTTAGGAAGCAGCCAAAGAAATTAAAATTTTCTTCCGTTTTTTTTTGCAACAGGTGTCTTTTATCTGACCCTTGTTGATAGCACCGACTTATATATACAGAACAGCGAATAACGAGCCTACAATAAATAACACTTAATTGGCCATTTAATTCATTCTACACATCAGGAATTAACCTCTTCAATACACCAGTCCAAAACAAAAATAAATCCGTGAAGAATCGTAAAATAAAGCTATCTGTTTCTTATCTATTCCAAATAATAAACGTTGTCTTGGAAACTAAACTAACATTATAATATTATATGGAAGGTTAATAACCTTTATTTTTATAGTGATTATTAGTCATTATCTACTTATTATCAGGTACAGATAGACATGTAAACATATTAAAGTATTTGTTATCACATCCGCGCACCCGGCTCCCGAGTCGAACGATAATTCGTTCGCACGCCCACGACTCGCTTCCGAGACCTACGTATAAGTAGTTTTGTGTCTTGCGACCATGCCGAGCACCCGCCTACCGGGTGCAAATTACAAAAATAAGCTAGGTGTGAATAGGGTGTACTTTTGAATAATTCTTTTTAGGGTTCCGTTGCCAAATGGCAAAAAACGGAACCCTTATAGATTCGTCATGTCTGTCTGTCTGTCTGTCTGTCCGTCCGTATGTCACAGCCACTTTTTTCCGAAACTATAAGAGCTATGCTGTTGAAACTTGGTAAGTAGGTGTATTCTGTGAACCGCATTAAGATTTTCACACTAAAATAGAAAAAAAACAATAAATTTTGGGGTTCCCCATACATAGAACTGAAACTCAAAAATGTTTTTTTTTCATCAAACCCATACGTGTGGGGTATCTATGAATAGGTCTTCAAAAATGGTAATGAGGTTTGTATTATCATTTTTTTCTAAACTGAATAGTTTGCGCGAGAGACACTTCCAAAGTGGTAAAATGTGTCCCCCCCCCCCCCCCCCGTAACTTCTAAAATAAGAGAATGACAAAACTAAAAAAAATATATGATGTACATTACCATGTAAACTACCAACGAAAATTGGTTTGAACGAGATCGAGTGAGTAGTTTTTTTTTAAAACGTCATAAATCGTAAACCGCAATTTACCTTACATTCAATCAACTGAAATATAAAAATTAAAAAATATATATATTTTTAAACCGAAAATACCTACAGGTTTGTACGGAACCCTCGGTGCGCGAGTCCGACTCGCACTTGGCCGGTTTTTTTTTTCAATTGGGCACTGAAAGTGTTCTTTTATCATCAAGTATTGTAGTGATAATATAGATGCATAATCACGGGTGAAACATAAAACAAATCGACGACGGTGTAAATTTTATTGTCTTTAGGGACATTTAAATACGATGTCTTTTACGACAGTTTTTACTGTACACCGTCGAAATGCAGGCACGAATATGGGCAAAGTGTTATTGGGTTTATCCATCCAGAATTTCTCAGTAGCAGCCTGGAGTCTGGATTTGTGCCCGGTTGATGGCAATAGGCTCGCCCCCTATTACATGGGACTTAAACATAACAGGCGAAATGTGGGTGTACTGTAGGTACACCTCTGCCTAACCCTTCGGGGAAACAAGGCGTGATGTTATGTTATGTTATGAATATGGGCCAATGGACGTATTATAAAACGTTTATTATAAAAGTTTGAATAAAGAGGTTGTATTCGTGGTATGCAACCGAAATAACAAAAGACATTTTAAATTCCTATCTGGAAACAAAAACAAACAGAAGGACCTGTGGCTTCACAGCCGCGCGGGTCAATCGATCCGGTTAAGGTAGACTCGGCTCGGTTGGTCCTTAGATGGGTAATCTTTACATAATAACATCCTTTCGTGCCTCGAAATGCATTTCTTATCCCATTCGTGGATCTTTAACGATCGTCTCAGGACGTCAGTAGCCCGAAAGTATGACAGCCAGTCTTACCTCAAGGGTATCGTATTACCGAGTAACTGGATTGTGGCGGTAAATAGAAAGGCAAAAAAAAAACAAGTAAAGTAACCACTACAGTAAAATACGCCAACTTAAACTATACACAATTTTGTGCATATATTAATCTTCTTATAGGTACTAAAAATGTTCTTATCTTCCTCATGTCATTGGCCATTACTCATGCCAGCTTCCTCACTATGAGCGAATGATAAAAATGTTGACAAACATTACATTACTATAGTAAACGGAGATAAAAACGTTGTATCGTGTATTAACAATTTATGGTAATTCCATATAATTATCATTCACTTTACGCCTGATTCTGTAATTAAGACAGGACATGAATTATAATGGGTATGTACTTGTTCCCCCATTTCTTCCCATGAGTGTTGTAAAAGGCTACTAAGGGACTTATTAGAGAATGAACAGCAGCGTTCTCTATGCATTTTACCACCATACTCAGGGCCGGATTTAGGGGAGGGCAGCCGGGGCTACAGCCCCGGGGCCTCCACAAGCGAGGGGCCCCCACAATGAGAATTAAAAAAAAAAACGAACTACGATGAAACAAAATCGCCTATTAAAGCTATCCTTACTAAGCATTGAAAGTGATCTACTTCGGGACCTGGATTTCAGCGAAATCATCGATGATTTCTCGTAGAAAAAGGCTCGCAAGGTTTCATTCCTTAACGCGATAGTTTAGTTTCATATAATTCTTGTACTTTACTATACCCACAAATGTTTCTTAATAAAATTTAATTTGTCTTGTAATAAATTATTGAAACACTACAATTCAAAAAATTGATTCATCAATTCGGAAAATTATTAGGGGCCTCAACTCCTTTGGTGCCCCAGGGCCCCCAGACCTCTAAATCCGGCCCTGACCATACTGCGATCGCCAACCCGCCTGCCAAGTAAAGCGATTATGGCAAAGTCCCCCAAACTGGGCGATACCTATGTTTACCAGTTGACGTCTCACGGCTGAAATTATGATGATGGACTTACCCATGCATTTTCACTGAATATCAGACGGCGTAATAAATAGACATTACTTTTTCGTCCCCTTTTTTTCCGTGTGGAAATCCTCATGGATGTCCTCCAGTCTGTGTCCTGTCAGACTCCTACTGTCCCCCTTTTTGTCACCCTGCGGCTGCACCCTCAATCAGCGCAAATATGAAACCCTAACTACCAACCCAAATATTAAATGTAACCTTACTACAGTTTTAAGTAATTTGGGGTCGAAACGCTCGGGTCTTGGAGCCCGAGTTCGTGTCATTTTTTAAGGAAATTTCTCCCCGATTGGTTGACACTTCCCGGTACCAGACTTAGCAAGTACGCATACCTAAATGAAGCTCGTCGTCTTTTTCTCCTATTACTTTCCCTTCCAATCTAATTATTCCCGTATGAGAGAGAAGAGGTTGAAGATAGCCGAGTCATAAATACGCATGAAATTATAGTCCCTTTTAAAGAAAGAAAACTTTCTTATTGTTTCATTACTGCTTTCAGAATCCCCCTACCATCAACACAAAAGCTGCCAACAGACGCGCATCTCCTAGACATTAATGCCCAGATCTGGGTGGAAAAGCCAGAGAAAGACATTCACGCGTTCATCGGGACCTGCACGAGACTGGACGAGGAAGAGAGCGACTCGTTGCATATTGAGAACACCCTGTGGAGCGGCTGTGTGGTCGCGTCCGGACAGGCTACTGGACTTGTTATTTATACCGGTAAGGAATTGATATCTGCTATTGTGTTTAACTTCAGATTTCTAGCTACGTATAGTGCAACAAGGATATTGTTTTGGCCCTTGAATGACATTAACGGTATTTTTTTTAAATTGTATTGAAAAAAAGTTGTTGGTGTTAGTTCCGGTTTTCAGATATACAGTATATTAAGGTAAAAACGCTAAGGCAGCCCATTAATTCAATTTAGTTTCAGTTTTTTGCAATTTGCTGGTCAATTTCAGGTTTTATGTTCATTAAAATATGATTCGCGGCCCTAACAAATACGTATACTTATGGCTTTACCAAATTATAATCATTCAAATTATCAATACAACCCTCAAAATTCATTGAATCCCATTGAATATTTCATGAATACTCTTCTTCTTCTCATCTTTCAATGGTATTAAATGAAGTTAGTGGGTAGTATTGATGATTTTAATGATTATAGAATTAGACTTAGGGCCGATTTTTCAATCCTCAGATAAACAGACAGATAGGGTTTATTCAATAGATAGTAAAAAACTGTGTTGTTCAATCGTCGAATAGGCTTTATTGGTCGAATAATTCCTTTAACGGAGGAATAAATCTATTTGGCTCTTTGACGGCCAGATAACCGCTTGTTCCATTGATAAACGACGTTGGCGTTACCAAACTTGAGGTTAGTTTTCGTTTTTAAAAAGTGTACTTAATGAAAATGGATGTTTGCGATAGTTTTGGCGAAATGGCTAGTGAGGATGAAGTCATAATTAATAAATATAAGTATATGAATGAAAATAAAGAAAGAATCTGAACGAAAAGAAAGAATTGTAAGACCGAGTGTCGAACACTTTAAAGTGTGGGATTCAGTTTTGCTTTCCATGATTATTTTAGGGCCGATTTTTCAATCCTCTGATAAACAGACGGATAGGGTTTATTCAATAGATAGTAAAAAACTGTGTTGTTCAATCGTCAAATAGGCTTTATTGGTCGAATAATTCCCTTAACGGAGGAATAAATCTATTTGGCTCTTTGACGGCCAGACAACCGCTTGTTCCATTGATAAACGACGTTGGCGTTACCAAACTTGAGGTTAGTTTTCGTTTTTAAAAAGTGTACTTAATGAAAATGGATGTTTGCGATAGTATTGGCGAAATGGCAAGTGAGGATGAAATCATAATTAATAAATATAAGTATATGAATGAAAATAAAGAAAGAATATGAACGAAAAGAAAGAATTGTAAGACCGAGTGTCGAACACTTTAAAGTATGGGATTCAGTTTTGCTTTCCATGTTTATTTTAATACAATAACTCACGGAATTACAAATAAAAATACCACACAACCAAAAAAAAAAACAACCTCGCAACGTAAAAAAGGGAGACCTGGCTGCCGCAGATTTTTTTGTAACATTGACAGTAAACAATGAAATAGTCCGTCCCGTTCTAACATTGGTTTATTCTGTATATTTGTTTCACCTCCCTGAAGTTAGCGTATTCACAGATGTGATATTCGGTCAGATAGTTATTCCTAAATAAAATAACGATTGAAAAACTGACGACCACTTATCAGACGAATAAAGAGTCTAATAACTTTATTCTTTAGGTAGCTATTGGTACTTTTATCTGAGGATTGAAAAATCGGCCCTTAATACAATAAGAAATCACGGAATTACAAATAAAAATACCACACAAACAAAAAAAACAACCTCTCAACGTAAAAATGGGACATCTGGCTGCCGCAGATTTTTTTATAACATTGACAGTAAGCAATGAAATAGTCCGTCCCGTTCTAACATTGGTTTATTCTGTATATTTGTTTCACCTCCCTGAAGTTAGCGTATTCACAGATGTGTTATACGGTCAGATAGTTATTCCTAAATAAAATAACGATTGAAAAACTGACGACCACTTATCAGACGAATAAAGAGTCTAATAACTTTATTCTTTAGGTAGCTATTGGTACTTTTATCTGACGATTGAAAAATCGGCCCTTAGAGAAATAAAATCATTTATCCTCTACCAGGTAGTGAGACCCGCAGCGTAATGAACAACGCGGCCCCGCGCTCCAAGGTCGGCCGCCTCGACCTGCAGGTCAACGACCTCACCAAGCTGTTGTTCGTCGCCACTATCTTCATATCGATGCTACTCATCACTTTGAAAGGTTTCGGAGGACCCTGGTATGGGTTCCTCTTCAGATTTGTGTTGCTGTTCTCTTATATTATTCCTATCAGGTAAGTAAAGCCTTTTATTTGTCTATTATTTAAAGTTTAAATTTAAAATCTCAATAATGATCAAGTTTAAGGAATATAAACTTAATATCATACGGGACAAAGTTCAAATTCCCTTGCAACCAATAACATAAGACCATTTTACAAACATTCAATCAAAAATCAACTTAGAATGCTTAGATCTTAAGTAGATAGTTGATTACATGAAAAATATCGGTAAGATTTATAGACTTGGGAACTGTGGGTCTCTCCTTAAACATATGTAGGTTTGACCTGATTTAATTCGAAATTTTGCCTTACAGCTTTAATAAATAGTTAATGACCGTGATTCATCTCTAGTTGTCATTTTAATAAGGCTTTGATTTATTTTTATTAGGCTTGGTTAATAAGTTTATTTTACTTCAAACAATCTTTACCATGTAATCTTGCTATTTTGTTTCATTGATGGATTTTATCTATTTGTTGGTTTGCTTATCAAATTGTGATTATGATTATTTATAACGTATTTTTTACTTTAATCTATATTTATATACAACAAAATCATTGTTAGATGACCATTTGCTTTCAAATCGGCATCGATTAAGTAATCCTTACTGGCACCAATTTTCCCTATGATAGTTTTCTACATGTTTTCATTACAATGAATTTTGAATATGACTTACGTAAATATCAGAATATTTGCGCAGGCACATCTGTGACGGGTCTTTGAGCTCCCTAAAATGGCTGATGCATACATGCCGTCTATTGGGACAGGTCAAGTCAAAGCTGCATAATGTTTGGACTTTTAAAGGAGCCTACGATCTCTGAATTTGTCAAAATATTGACTAGTAAAGTATAATAAAAATGCTACTTACATAAACAAACGCATTCAAAATTAAATAATTTTGAATTTTCAATAAATCAGTTTTTGTATACGACCAATTGAGAAATATCCAATGACCATTATATGGGGTTTCATAAAAAATGCAAGCTCTGGTATTGTTTTCGCTATTTATGAATTCGTTACTCTGAAAGCATGCTAGTGTTTTCAATTACACCCTCCATAGTTCTCACGTATCTCACAAAAGTTTTACTCCTCCAGTTTAAGAGTGAACCTGGACATGGGCAAAGCCTTCTACTCCTGGACCATCCAACGCGACAAGAAGATCGAAGGCACGGTCATGCGTTCCACCACCATCCCAGAAGAGTTGGGCAGGATCCAGTACGTCTTAGCTGATAAGACCGGTACACTGACCAAGAATGAAATGGTCTTCCAGAAGCTACATCTGGGTAACGCGCTGTTTGATAAGGATAATTTTTATGAGGTGAGATATTTGTTCGTTGTTGGCTTTGATTTTGCAGAACCTAGTGATAGTACAGTCAGTGCATTATCTGACCCCTCCTACACAGAAGAAATATATAAAAAATATCTAAGTTACTAATATAGGTATATCATCATCATGGCAAGTGGGTTTGCGATAGCACGCGTACGTTTTCTAAATTGCAAAAAAAAAACAAACAATTTTTCTTTATTACATTATTTAAGATACAGAGGAGTCTAGCATATACAGTCTAATATCGAAAATTCCTTTGTTGCAGGTCGAAGCTCTCCTAACTCAATACGTAACCAACGACGCGCCATCCCTCCCTACCTCCCCCACTACTTCAACAAGCGAGGGTTTCGCGGCATCTCCTCGTCAAGTTTGGCAGACGGTGCTTTGTATAGCACTGTGTCATAACGTGACGCCCGTGTACGATATCGTTAGTAGTGACCAAGTGGATGAGGCGCAGTCAGGTATGCGGATATTTTTTGTGTAGCAACATTGAGAAATTAGTGAATGAACAAATAATAAAGCTGAAGAGTTTGTTTGAATGTGCTAATCTTTGGAACCACCACCATTTGAAAAATATTCTTGTGTTTGATAGCCCAATTTTAGAGAAAGATTATAGGCTATTTAACATTACGCTATCACCCATAGGAGCTACCAGCGAGTAATATTTTTTATTCTTCATTTCAGTAATGTAGATTGTCTAAGGCTGAACCCAAAAAGCAAGAAACTTTGCTTGGTGCCTTATCTGTAAATATTACTATATTATTGTCTTGGGTTCTGGCCGCGACAATCTTCCGCGTAAAATTTCCTGCCCACGCTATAACTTCATTTTCGCGTAGGGATCATTATGACATTTGGTTTTTGCTCGATTCCTAAGCGTCCTAACGTGATTTTAAGTAGCCTAAAAATTTCCTCAAGAATTAGGCTGTCAAATGGAAATAGACATTTTATAAATCGAACTAATAGTTTCACAGATAGCATCTAAACACACCAAACTCCTCAACTTTAATATTAGCATAGATAAATATGACTTCTTCCTTCAGCGAATTAATAATATTTCACAATCTAACGATATTGAACATATTGTACAGACATGGGCAGTTCAGTGATGTCAGAGAGCTGTGGCGGGGCGGTGCCTCAGCAGCAGTTATGTGAATACCAGGCGTCCAGTCCTGATGAAGTAGCCTTGGTCAAGTGGACTGATATGGTGAGTAGTACTTGAATATTTACTAACGCTTACATACATAAAATCACGCAAACAGCAGACGAAATCTACTGAACCCCTCCTGGTACGATCCTTACACTCTCATTTTTGCCCTGTTTACGTTCATACATCTGGCCATACCACGTACGCTGGTTGCGAGTAGCACGCACGTGATCTTTCTGAAGAAAACCACAAATAAAGTTACTATAAGTTGAGCTTAATTTCTGTCGGACCAAGGAGCTATTAAAAAATAAAACTAGTACTACAGTTTTGATGTTCTATAAAATCTCTCTTTTGGTCACTTTGTTTTATTCATCTTGAAACTTCATTTCAAATATCTTTTATTTGTCTACAAGATAAGATGCTATCCAACCATATTAAAGCACCCAGCGTGGCAGCCTTCTTTTGGAACGCAGCTTGGTGTTCCAAATTCTGTCCTGACTATTTTTAGTTAAGCCTAAATAGGAATGAACGGCTCACATCAGCCGCATGCACGGTGACCGCGGGGCAAAAGTCTCCACACCATAGATGCCTGGTGATGGACGAGACCTGCTCAGGCCGGCCCAGAAAGTGATGGCGAGGGCTGGTTTGAGATAGTGTGACTAGAGATAGAGAGAACTTCCCTAAATCATTCCAGGATGGAAGGATTTAAGGAGGTTCCTAAAAGACCTAACACTAGGACAGTATAGGCAAACAAACAAAAACACCCAAGGAAAGAGTAACGATGGTCTTTAGTAAATAATTATGTATTTTTATCTTCTAGATGGGCGTATCTCTGTACCGACGCGACTTGCACAACATTTCCTTAAAACTGCGCGCTGCCAACGAAATCATAAACTATACAATACTGCAGATATTTCCCTTCACCAGCGAGAGTAAGATGATGGGCATTATTGTTCAGGTATGTTTTGCTTTTGAGTACTACATTATACTTTATGTCCTCTTCAAAGGTTTCAGACGTTTTACTATGGATTATAAAAACATGGTTTTGTGTTTTTAGCTATTGTTGTCTTCTCGCTAAACTTACTTAAGCTTCTTATATTTTTTATTTAATCATTTCAAACAGAAAAGATAGCCACAAAAACTGGAGGAGCAGATCGGTCCACCGTTTTAGTCGTCGAACCCTTTGATCTTTTCTAGATTCTTTCCACTGACTAAGACTGTCTCTAATTTAATATCATAAAAAGATAAATGAAGCCTAATCGAGGCTTCAAAGAATGTTGATACCCTCAGACTTAGACGACCTTATTTATTCTGTTTCCAAATCCGGTTTTAAATTATTTGATTGCCTGTTGTTCGTCAGCCAACTAATCTCAAAGTGAGATTTTACATAAAACTAGATCAGACTTCCACAAAGTTGTACCCTAATTGCGTATTATGGATTGACTGGACATTAGGAACGCGTTTAGAAAGAAAGAAAAATATTTTATTTGGGACACACACAGGACATAAAACGATAAGAACATAGAAACATTTATATTTAAGATAAAAATAACAAAATATTAAGTACTAAAAGACACTACTACGCGACACGAGACAGGACACTATTACTATTATTATTCCTAAAATACCTGGTTGACCGAGCTTTGCTCGGTATTTTTTGGTAAATTATGTTTAAAATAATAAGTTTATGTTCAAGTTGATTATCGATAAAGTTAGTCATTGAAAACACGAATAAAATGACATTTTATAAAAATGAATCCTAGCTAGATCGATTTATCGCCCCCGAAACCCCCTGTATACTAAAGGATGGAGGTCCATAAGCGGGTTTTCTGGCCCCAAAAAATAGGACAAAATAAGGTTGATAGTGCGTATGAAAGTTTAGTATTATATTATTGTAGAACATATGCATTTAAAGTTTCTATTAAAATTATCTGTATTATTCTAGTAATTGCTCACTCCCCAGGGGCCCAAAGATTCCTTATTTTGCATTTTTTGCTAGAATTCCAGCTTTTTAAGAGGTTTGATCTCTTGTTTTTATATGAGCGCAGGGTCGCAACACCTTCGAATTGAAATATATTATGAAATACACTGTGACACAAATTCTATATGAGGATAAAAGTGTTGCGTCATTGCGCTCATAGTAAAAACAAAAGTTATAACAATTGAATATCGCGCTTTTTTGTGAACTCGTGCTGCGACGACTGTCTACTGTCTTGAGAACATGTTTTTACTTGAACGATAGAATAGAAGCTTATAGATAAGACAGTGCAGTATTAATCTTCACGGTATTTATACTTGATAGAATTACTACAATAAAATTACGAAGCATTTATAAACAATACTAAGTAGTTGTGATTATTTCAATCACAGAACAAATAAAAAGACACATTGAAGAGGAGAAACACAAAATAGATTACAATGAATACATTGCTGATGCAACTACTTCTAACTGGTCGGAAAGTGATGAAACTGATGAAGATGAATCTATTTGATCAGATACCGTGTAATATACTTTTAAAAAACATTTCAATCTATTGTTATTTGTCCAGTAACTTATATCTTAGTCAATATTATGTAATATTTCATAGCAGTTATATTCAGCTATTTCAATTAATTCGCATTATATTTTTATTTATAGTAGTCTAACCATTCATATAATAAAATAGGAACTTGAAATTCCTCAGGGCCGAAATACCCCCTTACCCCATCCTTTCATAAAAATCGTTGGAGCCGTTTTCGAGATTCAGATTATATATATACATATATACAAGAATTGCTCGTTTAAAGGTATAAGATATTACTTTTCGTTTAATTTTGATAGTTCAACAAGACTCATTGCGTTAATTACATTGTTGAGCAGTTATCAGATTCTAATTCAAACATTTTCATTCTTATTCCAACAGGAAGAAAACACGGGCGAGATCACATACTACGTAAAAGGCGCGGATGTAGCCTTGTCCAAACTATTGGACTCCCAATGGCTAGGTGCCGAATGTAAGAAGTTGGCCGCTGATGGTCTGAGGACTCTGGTGATGGCTAAGAAGACGCTCACTAAAGAGGAATACTTACAGTTCGAGGTAAGTTTATAGATTGATAAGTTAACGAAAATAATATTTGGCTGCCGAAATATTACACTCGCATAAGTGGTCTACAAAAATTTCATTTTGCCTATACTTGGCGTTAGCTTCCAATCGTACCAGATGCTGCTGTATACCAGTATTTTACATGGAGTGACTCCTATCTGATCTCCACAACCCATTTTCGGTTGCCGGACTTTCGGTTTTCTGACAACAACTGTCAAAAATCCAGTAATAACAGGGAAAGGAGCTGAGAAATAGAAAAAATAGAAAAAAGTGGAAAAAGACGACGTCATATAAAAGAGAAAACGAAGTTATATC
Source organism: Aporophyla lueneburgensis (assembly GCA_932294355.1). Lineage (NCBI taxonomy): Eukaryota > Metazoa > Arthropoda > Insecta > Lepidoptera > Noctuidae > Aporophyla > Aporophyla lueneburgensis. Next base: position 28,001,729 of record OW028737.1, on the reverse strand, counting down.
GCGGGCGGTGATGGCATATAATGTATTTCATTTTATTTTAAATAAGAAATTTCCCGCGGTTGTTTTCGCGAGTAGAAGCTAGTTTGTGTATAAGAGTGTACAAAATTAATTAATGGGGTTATGTTTTAAGCTAGTTTTTTATCCACTGCTATAGTCTACTAATTTATAAAATGTAAAGATAGATATTTCATTACTTATTTTCCAACAGAGTGAATACAAAGAGGCCCGTTTGAACGCGAACCGCAGCGAGCACACTACGTCGATACTAGCTAAGATACAACGAGGCATGACACTGTTGGCACTAACCGGAGTTGAGGACAGGCTCGCGGATGACGTGCCAAGGACACTCTCCATGCTTAGAACTGCTGGTATAAAGGTATGTTCAGAGTATACATTTTGAATGTTTCGACTTAAAAGTTTAGTCACAGTAACGAAATAAAATCTATGTCGAAAGATACAACACATAATGTTGCTGTCATCTTTCTAACTCTCTGATACGAGGTGAGTTTTTCGAACGAAATTCTTAAACGCAACTTGTGGTACGAGTAAAATTGTAGAAATCGTCACGTAACGGAAAAGCTTTATTCCTCTATGCGACTTTTAGAAAGAGACAGAGAGAGAAAGAGATTGATTTCATGTGTTCGACGCCAGGCCAGAGCCCCACCATGGGATTCAAATAGCGCAGTGGAAGTTATGATGGTGGGGCCCTGGAGACAAGAGTGGCGAGCGAACTGTCCGCCGTGCGCGGAGCTTAACAGTAATATATTCAAATACTCACCACATGGTTGAGGAACACCTGCTCTGGAGCCTACCTGGATTTATGTATGTAGGTGAGCGTATATGTATTGTGTAGTGACGCTGTCAGTAATCCAGGACAGACAACAAGGCCGCTCCAAGAGGCCAGAAATTGGTTCCAGCACGCGGTCAATGGTCACTTCAAAGTTCTTCAATTTCAACAAACTAAACCTGTATTATTTCGTCAAATGGGGTTATTAAACACAAAACAATTGGGTCATGACAGATTGTCCACAAAAACGACCGGTTCAAACGGATTACTTTAACAAAACGCGTCGCGAGGTTCAAACGGCGACCAACATTTTCTTCCAAGCTCCAAACCCAAGAGATGTGTCAACGTCAAATTGACAAGTGACAGTTCTCACTCTGTTCACGTCTAGAAACGTAGGCGCATAGAGTAAACAGTCAAACGGGACGGAACATCTACCCCCCCGGATGGGCCTTCCCGTCCGCTAATCAATTGGCAATCTTGACAAGGTTGCGTTTTATCAGTCCACTTGACGCGCTGCCGGAGGATGTGCAAATACTCCAAGCTCCAACGCTTCCAAAACTCTGAGCGAGCTGCTGCACAAACTGAAACCGCGATAGCCGATTTTGGCTCACATCGACAAAAGGGTACTCGGGCAGAGCGACAAGTGGCTTTCCAATCCAAAAATGGCCCGTGGTTAGGGCCTCCAAGACGTTCGGGTCCGAAGACAGCGGGCACAATGGACGCGAGTTCAATACAGCTTCAATGCGGCAAAATGCCGTAGCTAACTCCTTAAAGGTGAGAACGGCGTCTCCCAACAATCTGCGCCAGAGCCCCTTTGCCGCTTTCACCGCGGCCTCAAAAATACCCCCCCAATGGGGCAGGCTGGCGGGTCAAAACAATAACAAACAACAAAAAAAAAAACAAACAACAACAACAATCACAACAACAACAATTTAACCAAATGGCCCTCCTTAGGTAACAAAAGGGGGTGACGGGCCCCATAAGGAAGGCTACAGTGCCTCAACCGTCCCTCAACACGCAAAAGACCCGTATCGTCCAAAATGGGGTTCAACTTACTAACGGCTCCCGACAACTTCCAATTTCTCGCTGCAGAATGGCCAACAGCGCATTGCAACCGGCATGCGAGTTCTTAATGTGACGCTCAGTCACCAACAATTCAACAATTTGTCGAGGGAGCTAAATCGACTCAACAAAAATCAGGGTCAAACGGAGGGTCCTTCGTTCCAACAGCGAGCACCTTGAGCCCGGGCAAAGGACCCGACATCCTCCAAATCAAAGGCGTTTCAGAATTTTGAATCTGGGACACTCGGTCGCAACAAAGACCTCCAAAGAGTGGACGGACGTCTTCAACCAACACAAAACAATTTGACTGTCCGTCCAGGCGTAAGAAGCCCGAATGTCCACAGTTCCACCCAAAGTGTGAGCAACGTGGTTCAATAGACGCACAAGAAGCGCCGCCCCTGACAATTCTAACTTAGGGATGGTCAGTGCCGTCCGGAGGGGGGCCACCTTGCTCTTGGACATGACCAGTGACAACTTCACCTGGCCTGTCGCGCTGACGGTGCGCAGATAAACAACAGCTGCATAACCGTGCGAAGACGCATCACAAAACCCCTGAAGGGTAGCAGTGTAGCTCCCAGGGGGGAGGATAGCGCGGGGTAACACGACCTCGTTGACTGCAGGGAGTGCGGATACAAATTGGAGCCAATCTTCCAACAGGGTTTCCCGAATTGGCTCGTCCCAGCCAAGTCCCGCAGTCCAAAGGCGCTGAAGAAAACAATTTCACCCAAAACAATACAAACAAAACAATAGAACAATAGACAAAAGGCAACCCTGGGCTCCCGTGTCCAAAATGGCACGGACCACAACAGAGTCCCCCGTGGGCCCCCAGACCTGACCGATGCCGTTGGCAACAAAACCGTGTCGATCTGAGGGGTACCTTAGCGGGGCAGGCGCCAATGTCCTAACAATGCCTGGGCGGCGACCGTTCGCCGCACCCAGGCCCAAATCCTTCCCGACAAGGATGGAGTCCAAATTCCTCGTACGCGCGGTGTCCCGAGCCACGCGCCATCGCTGGAAGGGCATATCCCACCGGATGCCCGAATGGCGGGGGGCGCGACTCCAACCGGGGACGTTCCGCAAATGGAGGGGAGAGAAGGCGGTGCTGGTCTGGCCAGCGCTGCCTAGCAACAATGAGGATCAGCGACGATTTTAGTCAAATATGTAGAATTACAGTCATACCTAAACCAATTATTTAAGTGAAAAAATTATTAAAATTGGACCAAAAATGACGAAGTTAGAGCGGTTTTAATTTTGCATTTTCAAAAACGCTCGCCAATACGCACAATTCGTTGATGACGTCATTTTCCACGTTCGCGTCCGTGGCACCGCCGCGCACGTTCTTTCTGCCTTTAGTTACGTGACTCGCAGAACATTTAAACGAATAATGTCTTCATATAATATTGTATCGTGCCACGATGCAAAAATACAAGTGTTGCTACACCGGACAAATTGTTATTTTGTGTCCCAAAATACCTAAAAAATAGAAAGAAGTGGTGTACTTTCATGAGGAGCGACGCCCCATGTCCCCTTAACTAAAAGTACTTTATACTGCATTTCAAAAATTTTGCCTATAATAATTTGTTTTAGCTAAATCTATTTTTAATCGCGATTTTAAAGGTGTGGATTAAAATTTGTAGTTATGAACTAAAATTCACACCAACGAACGCCTCGCCTTCACGTGCAAAAACAGTACTGTATTTTTGTTTTCCTTTTCTTTTGCTCATATCTCGAAAATGGCGTTTCCTATCGCAAAAATAATGAAATTTTCGACCCCCTTTGCAGCCCCCTTACATATTAATCTCAACACGTGGGTAATATTTTTTTTTTTTTGCGAAGAAAAAGTGAAAAATTCCATATAAAACACGTCCATTGCGCGCGCCTTGGTCTCTCAAAAAATTCATTGCGTAGCACACCCAAGTAAAAGCTGAAGAGTTGAGTACGTTTAGTGTTGCATAGCCCATTTATCGAGGAAGGCTATAGACTATATATTATATAAGGTCACGCAAAGACCCTTAGGAGCCGAGCACAAAGAAAAACGTCACGCATACAAAGACCTCGCACGGGCAGGCGATTCGATGCGACGGGGTGGGTTGGGGAAGCAGGAAATTTTACGCGGACGAAGTCGCGGGCAGAAGCTAGTAAGAAATATTATTTAAAATAGGTAGAGAGGTGCCTACACATTGTAGAAACACGAAAAAGGTACCTACCTGCCAAATCAAAATATTCTAAAACGTAGTACCTACCTGTGCACTGGAATAAATTGTTTTTTTTTTTACTTTTCAACCATAAACGAATCAATCTTCGCGAGATTGTCCGACTGGGCCTTGGGTAAATCCGACTTCCATTTTTCCTATCTACCAATATCATAAAACATAAATAAACAAGAAACAACGATTAAACTCCGCAAAACATAACAAAGCAGTGCGGCGCGTGGCGGGCGATCGAACCTCGTGACGTCATCAGCAGTTTCGCGCGCGCGGCGTGCGTTTTAAAACTCCCTTTTTTTAAAGTTTAATAACTTCGTAATTTCTCGATGGATTTGAGTGATTCAAAAAGAAATGAACTCAGATATTTATATTGTATTCGATGTAGTATTCAAAATTGCTATATCCTTTTGTCGAATTGATCCTCATTGCGTAATCGCCTTTACGCGGGGAGACCAAATGGCGGTCGCGCGGCTCCCGATCAACTTGCGTGGGGGGTGAATTGCGGGCCTCTCCCCGGTTCAGAACCGGCGAGCTAGAAGCCCGGTGACCAACTCCATGGTACCCCCCGGTGCGCGAACCTTCATCAGAGGCAAGTCTGCCAGCGTGGTTCGCGTTAGCGCACAAAATGTCCAAATGGGACCCCCTACAAATTCTACAAGGGCGGGGGTTGGGGCAGTCCCTATGGAAGTGAGCCCCCAAACATGAGAAGCACAGGCGGCGTGCATTGGCAATTCGGCGGCGGGCACTCACGTGCAATTTCAAAAAGGCCGCGCAAGTTGCCATGCCATGCCCCGTGTCCCTACAAAACTCACAAACAGGACGACTCTGGGTGCCAGCAAAACGAGTGGCGGGGCGACTATCAACAGGCCCGCGGGCCCCAGTCCGTCCCTGGTCTCGTGGCCGGGAAGGCGGCTGGCGCGACTCAGTGGCAACGCTAGAGTTATCCACAAACCGACACTCATCCTCCAAAAATTGGACGAGGTCACCAAATGGGGGGAGATGTGTGACACTATCCCCACCATACTTTTGCTCGAAACGAGCCCTCAAATCGGCAGGAAGCCGTTGCAGCACAACATGTACCAAAAGGTAAGACCAATGGTCCACCGGCAACTCCAATCGCTTTAAAGCGCCGGTCACTGAACCCGTTCAACAGGTCAGTACGCAATGCTGACAAACTAGTAATGACCGGTAACCCCAAAATCAATTCAATATGAACGTCAGCCAAACAACGTTTATTTTGGTACCGCCGGGTGAGTAGTTCCAAAGCGGTAGGGTAGGCTGAGTCAGTCAACGACAGATGCTGTACCAAGGCTCGGGCCTCACCTTCTAGGACAGACAACAAATAGGCCAACTTTTGGGCGGGTCTGAGGTCCGAGCGTGCATCAACCAAATTTTCAAAAAGGTTTTGGAAACCCAGCCAATGGTCCAAGCGACCGTCAAAGTGTGGCAGTTCCAAAGTAGGCAGTCTACTCAATAGTCCGGGACCTGAAACAACCGAGGTCTCCGGCTTGACCTGGACAGGTGTCCGGCTCTGCAATATTTCCATTTCTATGCCATAGCACAAACAAAACCATTCAAACAAACAAAACAATTAAATAATCAAATAACAAAGTTCAATCAATCAATTACAAAATAAATACAAGCAAACAATTGGTTTCAATCCAAACATAACAACAATAAACTTTTATTTCAATTCAAACAATGTCAACGTTCAAAAATTCTATTTCATATTCAATTCAAAATTCAAATCCAATTCCAAATGTTAATTTCACAAACCACTATGTCAATGGTACAGCAATAATAAACCTTTATTCCAATTTAAAAAATGTTAATGTTCAAAATGTCAATTTTCACAAGCAACCATGTCAATGGTACAAAACTCATATTTTTTAGTAATGGTACAAAACTCAATATTTTAATGTCTTCCAGACATTCAATACAACAGGTCAGATACAATAACAATGGGTTGTAACATAGCCCAATCCAACCAACTCTATTAGCATATGCAAACCGGCTGACCCCGGCAACATCAGTTACTCGTCTCAACAAATTTAAATAAATTATTTCAAATAAACAAGCAATCATAGTTAACAAATATTTACAGCGAATTACTATTTCCCTTATAGAGACTGCCAAGTAATTAGCTCACTGTAAATTACCAATTTTGTGGTTGTACATGTTAGAACCACGCTCTGCTACCAAGAATGTTCGACGCCAGGCCAGAGCCCCACCATGGGATTCAAATAGCACAGTGGAAGTTATGATGGTGGGGCCCTGGAGACAAGAGTGGCGAGCGAACTGTCTGCCGTGCGCGGAGCTTAACAGTAATATATTCAAATACTCACCTCATGGTTGAGGAACACCTGCTCTGGAGCTTACCTGGATTTATGTATGAAAGTGAGCGTATATGTATTGTGTAGTGACGCTGTCAGTAATCCAGGACAGACAACAAGGCCGCTCCAAGAGGCCAGAAATTGGTTCCAGCACGCGGTAAATGGTCACTTCAAAGTTCTTCAATTTCAACAGACTAAACCCGTATTATTTCGTCAAATGGGGTTATTAAACACAAAACAATTGGGTCATGACAGATTGTCCAGAAAAACGACCGGTTCAAACGGATTACTTTAACAAAACGCGTCGCGAGGTTCAAACGGCGACCAACATTTTCTTCCAAGCTCCAAACCCAAGAGATGTGTCAACGTCAAATTGACAAGTGACAGTTCTCACTCTGTTCACGTCTAGAAACGTAGGCGCATAGAGTAAACAGTCAAACGGGACGGAACATCATGGTTTTTGAGAGTGCTGAAGCCGATAGTGAGGAAAAATTTAAATCCAAGAAAGGGGCTGCGATTTTTTAAGATTAGTTATCGTTATCATTGTTTGTGATCGTGCTGAAGTCCATAGTGAATTCAAATCGAAAATCCATCATGGCGGCTGCGAAGTTTTCAAATTTTTTCATCATGATTTTCGATTTCATGGTTTTCGAGAGTTCTGAACCCGCCTAGTGTGATCAAAATGAAAATCTAAAATGTGGTGGTTATGAAAATTTCAAATTTTTATCGTAATTTTCTATCGTTTGTGGTACTGAACCCAAAAATGAGGTCAACATAAAGATCCAAGATGGTGACATCTTTATGACGACTCTGTATTAAAAACACGTAAATAAATGTACACTTTCACTCCATCTCTCTGTCTCTTTCGCGGTCTGATGGGGTCTCGAATCCCACTTTATGAGATTTGTGCTTGAAATATCCACTTAAATTGCCGCGAATCCTCCTGCACCCCTTTATTGCAGCGGGACGATTGCACTCGCTCGCGGTTATACTAAAGGCGTTTGACGATGTTTGCGGCAAAGCACGCACACTTTCTCATTGCTCTTCACGCGCGTATTCAAACGTTTAATTTATAATATCGAGAGTATAGTGCTCAAACACAATAAGTACGAAATTGTCAATTTCGTACTTATTGGGTTTGAGCACTATACCCTCGATATTTAGTGGTCCTCTTCTATGTCGTCAGATCTGGATGCTGACAGGCGACAAGCTAGAGACCGCGCTGTGCATCGCCCGCTCGCTGCAGCTGGGCGGCGGCGCGGGCTGGCTCGCGGCGCCCGAGTGCCGCACGCGGCCGCACGCGCACGCGCTACTGCGCGCGCTCAACACGCACGACGACGCCATGGACCTCATCATCGAGGGGGAGACTCTAGAGGTCAGTCTATACATCGTGACATTTTAATCGTCTGACAACAGCAGCCCACTTCATGTAACCAATGACTACTACACATCCATAAAAAAAAAACATTTGAATATGTGAGACTTATATGGTTTTCTCATGGATGCCACTGTCAGAACTAAATCAAATTGAAATGGGATCACACGGAAAGCACCAGCTTTCAAATAAAAAAAATCAACAAACATATGTTTTTTTGTGTTTTTTTTTTTAATGCAGTGAATTGAGAACCTCTTCCTTTTTTTTTAGTTGGTTAAAAATAAAAAAGGACCCACATAGACTTCAAAACAGGAAGAGATTCCATGCTCGTATGGATTTCAGTCACCATCTGCCTAGCCTTTTCCCAACTATTTTGGGGTTGGCTTCCAGTCTAGCCATCTATTATCGACGACCCTGGTTTTTTATTTCCTTTGGTGACCGCACCTGTACCCCAATTACGTAACACATTATTAAACAAAATCTGAATCATTTTAAAGATTTTTACTAATCAATTCTTTCGTATGTTCGTAAAAATTGTCTGCTTAGCAACGTAAACAACGCCATGAATGTTGTGGAACTATGGAAATTGTGTAATAACGCAATCACCTCTCTGAACTATAGAATTCTTTTAGTATGTGATCATCACCCGCAAATATCTTTTAAAGACCAAAAGGCTCTTTATAAGATAACCAACGTTCTTTTGTCTTTCCAGGTATGCCTACAATCATACGAGGAAGAGTTTGTAGAAGTGCTATGTCGCTGTAGCGGCGTGGTCGTCGCTCGCTGCTCGCCCACACAGAAGGCGCGCGTGGCGCGACTGTTGCGCGCGCGACAACACGTGGTGGCCGCTGTGGGCGACGGAGGGAACGATGTGGCTATGATACAGGAGGCTGATATTGGTGAGAAGTTTTATAATATGTTTTGATATGCTGAAATATTTGTGTTTCCACTTGCGTGCCTTTCGTAAATGATCATTAATATTTGCCGTCATCTTGACAACAGATATTAAAGGATAGATCATGCAATTAGATATTATTGCCGAGCTGTTCCTAAGATTATATATTTATGATCTTGACGGTACAGACGCCAGCACTTCAAGCTACCCGAAACTGTTAAAAATTTCCCAATCAATCTTGATCCAAATTCTGTAGCGATAAAGTTGAAAATCTATTAAAGAAATTTGACAGATTGTCGTAGCTTTTTGTGCTGGCGTCTGTACATTGGAACATTTTGAAGATAACCTTATTGCCACGAGGTATGAACGAATCTGAGGCCGAAAATATAAGTTTTTAGTATTGGTTGTCTTTTGTCTGAATGTAAGTTCTAGTATTAGCACAAAAACGGCTGAAAACACACACTCACTATACATACTTTTAATTCCGGTAATACGTTCCCATGGGATACTTTCCGACATCCACGCTGGTGAAGCCGCGGGCAAGATCTAGTTTTTAATATTTTCATTTGGTAATAACAAAAAATAAATTTTATTATTTCGTTATTTTCTTCTTCTAGGTGTTGGTATCGAGGGTGCAGAAGGTCGCGCAGCCTCTCTGGCTGGTGACGTCAGCATCCGTCAGTTCGCGTTCCTCGCCCGTCTACTATTGGTGCACGGCAGACGGTCGGCCATGCGCTCTGCTGCACTGTCGCTGTTCATCGTGCATCGAGGACTTATTGTGTCTACTATGCAGGTGAGATACATGCTCCTGCGTTACCTGGCATAGGGAACTAAAGGATCACGGGTGGGTTTTACTCAGTAAAAGTCTGGCACAGCCTTCCGCTCCACCCAGAGCGGGAGACGTCATTTGATTATTTCCCACACAAAAAAAGAACAATTAAGAAAATTGGTGAGATGGATGCTCACTGATTAGGTGACGGTTAACATTCTTCGCTCGGCTTCTATTGGTGCACGGCAGATGAATTAAAATTTAAAACAATCTAAGAATAGTTGAGTAAGGCGTCAGTGTCCGACGCAACTATCAGACCACAGCTGAGCAGTTCCAAAGCGGCCAGTTGCGATGATCAATAAAATATACACAGTGAAATATAAACAGATACAACATATAAGTATTGAGCACAAAGTTTCGCCGTTACTGCTGGGGAGTTTGTTACGCTACTTCTTCTTTCCAGCTAAAATAATAGGAAGTGTTGAAGTGCGGGCGCTTTGGGGGACTGTCTTATGTAACTTCGACGTTCAAAAAGTGCCTACTCTCAGCCTAGTTTGAATAATGACTTTTTATTTTGAGCATACAACAGAATGTATGCCAATGCGTCGAAATAACACATTGTTCGACTTTGAATTCTCGCCGTTACACAGTGTGTGAAAGAACCAATGTGCGATAAAATCTCGCTACATTATTTTTACGTCCGGAACGTGGACTTATCTTTTAAAGAGTACTCTTTAAGGACCTCCCAAAGTTTCAATTTTATGACTTGAACAGACGTAGCGTTGGAAGGCCTCCTACAAGAAAGACCGATGACCTAGTGAAGGCCGCAGGAATCTGCTTGAAGGGGGGAAGCACAGAACCGGTCGAAGTAGCGGAGCTTGGGGGAGGCCTATGACATCTTTCGGCTGAAATTAATATGATGACGATGACTCGAATAGCGCTGTGATAATGCTGGCAATAATATTCTTATTTTTTAGTCGTTTGTTTTTGTTTTTCAACAACGACACAATTTAATAGAAATTATATTTATTTGCAGGCTGTATTCTCTGTGGTGTTTTACTTCTCATCAGTGTCTCTATACCCTGGGTTCCTGATGGTCGGCTACGGAACTGTGTTCACTATGCTTCCTGTATTCTCTTTGGTAAGTTAGTTTGATTGCTTTGGTTCTTTCAAAATTTTAGGAATATTTTGCTTTCTTTCAACAGTACTCTTTATAACTTACTCCCCAGAAACTATTTGTGTGTTAAATACTAAGAATAGTACATTGTTCACCGACGGGAGAAAATTACCGATGACTGACGCGGGTGTAGTTTGAGGCTAAGCTGAGAGCCGTGAGCCGAGTAAAACCGGCTGTTTCATACATTTGTTCGAATAAATGAGGAACTTTTGTATGAAACAGCAGATATTTTTTTTTGATTTACGAGTTGGTCTCACAGTGAAATATGTTTAGTTTCATGACTAGAAAACCCAGTGAAGATTTCGAAGATGATATAAATGTCTTCCTGTATATGTATAACCCGCTTAGTAATTAACTACAGCTTTAAACACTTACATATGAAATGTTCTACAGGTACTCGACAAAGACATACCTAGTACTACGGCGCTGCGCTACCCGCAACTGTACAAGCAACTCACCAGAGGACGGCAGCTGTCTTATAAGTCATTCTACATATGGACTGGCATATCTATTTATCAAGGTATGAATATCACTTCATACTTACTTACATCCATAAAACAGACCGACAAAATTTAACAAAAGTCCAGAACCGGAGACCAGACCTAACATACCCGAAGGATTTTGATGCGCTGAATCCGAATCCGAATTGCTCCTATACGTCTGGTTTTCGAGATATCCTAACCTAAAAGAGCAAAAAACGCATTCTTTTGCAGTTTTTGAAGTTACGTGACAGAAGGAAAAAATATGATTATCAAAAAACGTTGTATGTCAATTGAAAGTACCATCCTGTCCCTTTTAAACCTATTTAAAGTTTATCAAATATCTTTTTTGTCACCAAAATAACGCTATTTGAAATTTTACACTTAAGCATATAAACCCAACCACAAAAAAAAAATCGAAAAAATTCTGTCCGAGACCAGACCATGTTGATCTTGTGTTTTTGGTGTCGCTGATTACGAATTCTAGGTCCAATTCACCCTATTAGTGATTAACCTTTTGAGCGCCACGACAAAAAAGTAAAATCGTGCCCTCAGCGCCAAGCTATGAATTCATCCTTTAATACCTACAAAATAGTAGTGAGTTCGAAATTATATCGATAAAGCATTAACCACGTATTTTTTAACATATAGTATGTTTTTAATAAAAGGTTACTATACCAGGAATATATAATAAAGGAGTTTTATTTCATCCCGCTTTGTCTTTTATGGTAAAAATGATACAATATGTGTCACAGTTTCGGCGTTAAATCCACAATTCAAAACAACAGTCGATAAAAGCAAGTCATTACCATCACAGCACTATGGTCAATCATGACGTACATTCTTGTCACGATAGGATGACACTGGCGTAGCTGGCACAACTTTTCTTAATTTGCTTGCCTCTGCACTAGAGGTGCGCATCCGATATTTATGAATAATATCGAAATAATAAGAGTTATTTTATTTTAATGGTTTCGCTTTTTATATACAGTAGCAGCATTTTTATTTAATACAAGTAGCTTCTGCCCGCGACTTCGTCCGCTTTATATTTATTGGTCCCCCAACCCACCCCGTCGCATCGTATGTATATTTTTTAATATGAAAAAGAAAAGTATTGTTTTTACTATTGTCCAAGCGATTTTTTTTTAAATTATTAAAATCTTCCATACAAAAAATATTAGACGAATCAGTCGAGCCATTATATATTTAATATTCATTTTTATTTATATAGATTTAAGTTTCTCTGAAAGAACAACCAGTAATAATGCCTTAATGTACCGCCACGTAGGTAGAGATGATATCTCAGTTGAAAAAAAAAACCATTTACTGTAGATAAATACATAGCAGAATACGACGAAAATAGGCGAAAGCAAATTTAAATCATCAAATGAATTTGTATTTTAATCATTAAACGAAGTTTTTGTACTCAAGATTTGTAAGTACAAATATTATAATAAATACGAAGAAAGGGACAATATTATCCTCGGAAACGAATGAAACTTAATTCAAACAAACCTCAATCGGATACGAGTTTATTTTATGACACGCCAGCCAAGCTTATAGCTGTTTGAAATGGTTTACATGAATTTTATTCTCTTTTTAATTATAAAATCTGAACTTCACTTTGTAGTTTTATTTGAAACAAATGACTTATAAGTACACAATCGTATCGTTAAACAAGGATGTATGTTCCGATGACTATAGTCTGATATCCACGCCCTTCCGCTCCTCCCATAGCGGGAGACGTCATTTAATGATTTCCCACCCACAAAAAGTCTTTCAGTATAATAAAGTAACGAGAACAAACTACTGATACAAGTAAAGGAACAGCTCTATTTACAAATCGACCACATGTGACGTCATCGGATTGTCACGATTAGATGACTCTGGCGCTCCAGGCACAGACAATATGAAAGTGTGATGGAGATGGGCATTACACTCATTATGATTTATCGATAATCAACTAACACCGACATTTAATGAGCAGATAGTTCAGTATTTTAATCATATTTAAATAATTTTCATGATTCCTGGATCATTAAACTTCTATATCAAAAGTTTTATTTATTTATTGTTGAATAATTTAAACAAATTAAATATAACGTAGGTTACTGTCAAATTCGATATTCTTGTTATATTGATTGCTAGCTACATCACTACGTGTCATGATATGATGACTGTGGCGCTGAGGGCGCTATGTTTTTCGAACTTTATAATTGGTGTTAGTTTTTGCCATCTTATGTTAATACGAATTAAATATAAAGAATGAAACTCAACTAATATAAATTAGGACGAGTCAAGGAACATAATTAGCAAAGGAAATAATAAAAACAATGTTGTTTTATGAGTTTTATTTACGTTTAAAAGTCTGTCACGGTATCGTGACCGTGGCGTGCTGGGCACGTTTTGGTTTGTCATCTATACGTGACTCTGGCGGTCAAAAGGTTAAACTTGCTATTTTCAGGGTCAGGTGGGTTAGCCTGCTTATGGTTTGGAAGGGCTAGTTTTCAGGGGTTGTTTTTGAGCTTACGAAACATTCTGACCTTATAGGATGAATTGGACCTCGGATTCGGAATCAGCGACCCCAATTCCATTATTTTGTACTTTTTGGTTAAGTTTTCTATGAAAACGTGTTTTTTATTTTTTTTTATTTTATTACATCACTTAAAAAGCAAATCTGTTACACTTTTTATGTTAACCTTATTCTTTTGTTTTACAGGTGGCGTAATAATGTACGGTGCATTAGTACTGTTTGAGGACCAATTAATCCACATAGTAGAGATCAGCTACACTGCACTGATTTTGACAGAACTGATCATGGTGGCACTGACCATCGTCACGTGGCACTGGCTGATGATAGGCGCAGAACTCGTCAGTCTGCTGATGTATATTGCTACGCTACTTATATTTACAACGTATTTCGGTAAGTGATTGATTCTGATGTAACTGATCATAGTGGCACTGACCATCGTCACGTGGCACTGGCTGATGATAGGCGCAGAACTCGTCAGTCTGCTGATGTATATCGCCACGCTGCTTATATTTACAACGTATTTCGGTAAGTGATTGATTCTGATGTAACTGATCATAGTGGCACTGACCATCGTCACGTGGCACTGAACCTCGTCACGTGGCACTGCTTGATGATTGGCGCAGAATTCGTCAGTCTACTGATGTATATTGCCACGCTGCTTATATTTATAACGTATTTCGGTAAGTAATTGATTCAGATGTAACTGATCATGGTTGCACTGACCATCGTCACGTGGCACTGAACCTCGTCACGTGGCACTGCTTGATGATTGGCGCAGAATTCCTCAGTCTACTGATGTATATTGCCACGCTGCTTATATTTATAACGTATTTCGGTAAGTAATTGATTCAAATGTAACTGATCATGGTCGCACTGACCATCGTCACGTGGCACTGAACCTCGTCACGTGGCACTGCTTGATGATTGGCGCAGAATTCCTCAGTCTACTGATGTATATTGCCACGCTGCTTATATTTATAACGTATTTCGGTAAGTAATTGATTCAGATGTAACTGATCATGGTCGCACTGACCATCGTCACGTGGCACTGAACCTCGTCACGTGGCACTGCTTGATGATTGGCGCAGAATTCCTCAGTCTACTGATGTATATTGCCACGCTCCGTATATTCACTACGTATTTCGATTATTGAATATGACAGAACTGACTGCCACAATTCTCTTACATACAATTCTAGTCACAATCTCATCTCAGCGGCAATCAATGTCAAAAATGGAAGTTAAAAATATAGGTTTGACCAAAGAGAATATAACCACTAGAGAGCGTATAGGCCAATATCTTCTAAGCACACGACTCACCACTGCGGGCCGGGAGACGAGGAAGAACGCGCGACTGCAATTGGTCAGTTCAAGGTCAAGTTGTGTAGGTATGCCTGCTCTACTTCATTAAGGGAAAATAGTCGATATCGATAAAATGGATTTAAAATTGTGATAAATACTCAATTAAAATCAAAGAAATCATATTTAATCAAAATCAGTCACTAATAAAATGAAAGCTAGAGAATCCAAGAACAAAATTTACGCCACTATCATATTCGACGAAATGGCATTCAGAAGCGGGTTCGAATATCATCCCCAAGGCAGAAGGTACTATGGCTACGTGAGTTTTGGCGCCAGTTTACAAACGGATTATCAAGACGAAGCTAAAGACGTCACAGTATGTGAATTGAATAAAATTTTCACTTATTTTAATTTTAATTTTCGATATATACTTTCAGCTATTAAAAGTAACAGCACTCATTTTTACGATAAAAATACAAAGGGAAAGTAAGGGATAGATGCATTAGAATTGTCTAATGAAAGAGCGAGACTTTTCCAAAAGACATCAACGCGCGCGACTCAATCGTGTGCTCGTTCACCCAACCACCATTTTAAATAGACCCCTACGGTGGATCATAATATGATTCAATCAAAAGAATTTTTCGTACTGTTTACTTACTGAAGAAAAGTTATGCGATCCTTTTTAGGGTTCCGTTGCCAAATGGCAAAAAACGGAACCCTTATAGATTCGTCATGTCTGTCTGTCTGTCCGTCCGTATGTCACAGCCATTTTATTCCGAAACTATAAGAGCTATGCTGTTGAAACTTGGTAAGTAGGTGCATTCTGTGAACCGCATTAAGATTTTCACACTAAAATAGAAAAAAAACAATAAATTTTGGGGTTCCCCATACATAGAACTGAAACTCAAAAATGTTTTTTTTCATCAAACCCATACGTGTGGGGTATCTATGAATAGGTCTTCAAAAATGGTATTCTAGGAGGTTTCTATTATCATTTTTTTCTAAACTGAATAGTTTGCGCGAGAGACACTTCCAAAGTGGTAAAATGTGTGTCCCCCCCCCCCCCCGTAACTTCTAAAATAAGAGAATGATAAAACTAAAAAAAATATATGATGTACATTACCATGTAAACTACCAACGAAAATTGGTTTGAACGAGATCGAGTGAGTAGTTTTTTTTTTTAAAACGTTATAAATCGTAAACCGCAATATACCTTACATTCAATCAACTGAAATATAAAAATTAAAAAATATATATATTTTTAACCGCAAATACCTACAGGTTTGTACGGAACCCTCGGTGCGCGAGTCCGACTCGCACTTGGCCGGTTTTTGTAACTAGAGGTCTTGGAATGTTTCCCACACCATTTCACCCCGCATGAAGGCATTTTGATGCGTTATAATTACAGATGAAGTTACATTATTTCCATTAATTTAGCGTGCACAGAGGTCTAAAAACTGGTCACAACTAAAATGGTTACTAGAACCGTAGCCTATGCATAGGCGACAAAATACTAATAGTTTTCGAGCGTCGGGGCACTGTATGCGCAGTCAAGTGGTTATATTGTCTTTGGGTTTGACAGACTGAATTTTGAAATTAGAATTCGAATTATCTTAAAAATACATGAACATGACCTGTGATTACGGTGGCACTGATAGTCGTCACTTATAAGATTAGCAGTATAACGTTATCAGCACACAAAAAAGTGCTGAAGAGGTTTTTTATAAATCTAGTTTTTTTTTTCTTCCGAAGCCTATAAAATATACCTTTTCTTCCACAGATGGTGACTTCATTCGACACTGGGAGTTCTGGTGGAAAGTAATTGTGATAACCTTAGTCTCCTGCCTACCCTTATACATCGTCAAACACATGCACCGAAAGTGGAGCGAACGCCAGTACAAAAATATTAGAAAATGATCTTTATTAGTAAGTAGCTTAAGTCCATATTCCATTGTGATTCACTTTTATTGTAAGGTCTTTTTGCACATTGTATGATTATTAATTTATATTGTTAGGGTTGATTGTGTTAGACCACATGCGGTCTAACACAATCAACCCTAACAATATAAATTCAAAAGAACTTTATTTTGTATCGATAGGATTTTAACATGTCTTCACTAGAAGGTATCGATAAAGGCTACGCTTCATTTCGAATAACATAAAAACCAAAAGGTCGAAAGAAACAGAACATACGCTGACTCGCTCCTACATTTACTCATTTACGTACGAACACTAGCTATGCACTCTTCACTACTTCTTATTTATTTATTATGGTACTCCAAAAACAATGTCACAAAAACCTTTATTATTATTTTTTACTAGCTTTTGCCAGCGGCTTCGCCCGTATGGAGGTCGGAAAATATCCCGCGGGAACGTACTACCGGGATAAAAAGTACCCTATGTGTTAATCCAGGTTATAAACTAATTGTGTTCCAAATTTCATCCAAACCCGTTCGGTAGTTTCTGCATGAAAGAGTAACAAACATTCATACATCCATACTCACAAACTTTCGCATTTATAATATTAGTAGGATTAGCTTACATTGTCCCACTGCGGAGCAAAGGCCTTCCCTAAGTCCCTCCAGGCATCCTTTTCCAGGGCCACCTCGATTCAAAACTTGCAATACGCATTTAAAAAAAATCAAAAAAATCTCATCATTAATTCTTTTACTTCAACAGTTTCTTCCGCATAACATATCATCACAAGTCTATTTAATATTTTCTTTTCACTTTTACACATGCGGTCTAACCATCAAAGCTAAATGATTGTCTAGTATTTTGTCGCTAAAAAATAATTAAAATTTACATATACTCTTATATTACAGATATTATCTCTTGTTACCGTCATAAAGTAAGACTTATTTACTTATATACAGGGTGGCAAATACATCGACACGCAAACTTAAACCATGAATTCAGCACATGATTCTGAAGCCACTAGCGTAGAAATTATTCGACGGTTATCAAAAAAAAAATCTGTTGTTTCATAGAATAGTGTTATACTTACGCGGTCAAAATATATGCAACAGCTATTTTTTTTACAACCGTCGAAAAGTATCAACCATATGGTTCTTTTTTGTGGGTGGAAAATCATCAAATGACGTCTCCCACTCTGGGTGGAGCGGGAGGACGTGTCAGACTTTTACTGACTAAAACCCACCCGTGTTCCTTTAGTTGCCTATGCCAGGGCCGCGCTATCTCTCTATATCAACCATATGGTTGTATGTCGATGTCGCTGCCACTCTTTCTCACCTCGTATACCTGGCTAAAAAAAGAGTTAGGTTTAAAAAAATATGTATGTAATTAAAAATAAGTAAAACGCGAATGCTCGTAGCAGTTGCGGTCATAAAATGTTAGAGCGAGACGGCTCGATTTTCTGAAATATTCACCGTCTTACTCGCACTTTGTTTGACATCGACTGCGACGAGTCTTGTCGTTTAGTATAGTTTGAAATGGGGTCTTATCTAAGCCAGAGATTTTTAGAATTAAATTGAATCTTTTTAACTAAACAAAGCGTTATGTTGTAGTAGTCGGAACATTGAATCTACGTATAAATAAGGGTCATATGGTACAGGCAACAAAAAAAATAAGTGAGCAGGTCGCACTGTAGCATTTTCTATTCCTCACCATAGGAAAATCTTCGGTGATGAATGTATCAAATAAAATATAATATCTCTAAGGTAACGGCTCCAGAGAAGCCCGCAAAATTCAATTCCATTGAATGACTTTTCATGAAATAGTCATTCATAAAATTAAATTAACTTAGAGGGTTGTATAGATGATTAATAACATATAATTACATACATTTTACTGTCGCGTATCGTGTCATCATGTTTTGATCAACATAAAACCTTGTAAATTACAAAAAACTTAAGAAAATTTGAATTTTGCGGGATAGCCTGGAGCTTTGACCTTAAGAACGGGCAATTTGCTTCAATTTCTGACCGGCACTCAGACTCCTGAACAATTTAAAAGTGCCTATAAATGGTTAAATTAAATAAATGTTTTTAGTTTGAATTTGAACTACTGCTACATTTTAAAATGAAATGTGCGTTTGTTCAATAGTAAAATCTAAACAGAAACCTCGAGAGCGTCAAAAGTAACTACGCAAACGATTAATGAATTTCGCCAACATAATGCAAAAATGTTAATTTCTTGAATGATTAAGGTACTTATCTGTTTTGGTGACTGTACCGTTTTGATATCCACCGACAAGTGTAGAATTGTAGATAGGTAGGATGAAAGTATTGGTTATTATTATATTATTAAAAAGTTATTAGAATACAAGTATAGTCTATGTATAATCGTTTTATGTATTACTAATATATAAGACCACAACAGATTGGCTGAATTTTGCAGTTGACTTTCGAAATGGGATAAAAAAAAATAAGACATAAGTGCCTTTTTTGCTATACCAATTTCAACTATACATCATCATCTGCCTAGCCTTTTCCCAACTACGTTGAGGTTGGCTTCCAGTCTAACCAGGTGCAGTTGAGTATCAGTATTTTACATAGAGCAACTAGGCAGTTATTGGGTAATACAATACCCATTGGTAAAACTGGTTGTCAAAATTTCATCCGTATATATGAAACGTAAAGTTGAATTCCAATTGTCATCAAATACTCGTCGCCACGCTGATAGTCGTAGGTATTATAAAAAGAAAGCAAAACCAACTGCAAAATTCAGTTTTGAATTTGTGATAGAATAATATAGTTGCAATTAAATCCAGGGCTGTGTAAACACAAATGAAACCTACTAGACTTACTATAACACTCTCGACAAAATATCTTTATTGACAGCATTAGAAGTTTATAGATTTGCAGCGCTGAAACGAAACCTAAAATCACTAGAATAGAGTTTTAATTATGTTGTTTCTAGTTTAAGGTATTTGTCCAGATTATTATAGCTGTACAATCTATATATATAAAAATGAATCCCTATTTCCCTTGGTCACGCCATCACGCGTGAACGGCTGGACCGATTTCACTTTTTTTTTGTTTGTTGTGTTTGTTATTGTCTGGAGAAGGTTCTTATGAAAGAAAAATTTAAAAAATTGCGCGGAAAATTAGAAAATTTAAGAACACTTAAGAATACTTAACAAACTTTAGCGCTTTGGACAATGTAAAATCCAGGTTGGCATAACTTGGTAGGAGCTCACCTAACATGGCTGTGTGGTAGCTAGAAAATGCTTTGTCTTCGAAGTACCAGGTTGGCATAGCTTGGTAGAAGCTCACCTAACATGGGTATATGGTACTTGGTGCTCTTTGCTTTGTGTTGGTGGGATCTGATAAGTTAACACAACTTTATTGATTCTGAGGCGGTACAAAGTTCGCTGGGTCAGCTAGTATAATATAAAAATGTAAGTCATGAAAAGATTTGACAAAAGTGTTCATAATCTTTACATAGTTTAAAAAAAGTTCGCTTAAATCTTTTAAACTGCGCAACGGATATTAATGCGGTTTTCACCAATAGACAGAGTGATTCAAGAAGAAGGTGTATATGTATAAAACGCGGGCGAAGCCGCTGGCAAAAGCTAGTAGTATATAAATTATTTTTTGTCTATTTCTCCATTTGCATGCAAAGTTTATCTTTTTATTGTTTTTTTTTTTTTTACCTAAAGCTTTATTATTGTTTGATTATAATTTATTTTTGTTATAATTTTTCCTGGATATTATTCAGTAACGACACTGTGATTCATTTATTTATATTTAGCTGTGTAAGCGCAATTATTCCGTAGATAATTATTTGACGAAAGTTTGCGAGCAAAATGTTTTGGGCCATTTTTACAAAACCTGTGAAATTATGTTATATTCCGTCCATTTTTTTTTTAATTATTGATGCCTCTGAATTTTTTTCTCGGTCTTCTAACTTTATTTTGGATCACGGATCTGATTGCTCAAAATAATTATTCAGCTTATCAGCTTTTTTTAATATTTTTTTTTAATATTCACATTCTAAGAGATACGTTTTACTATTATCTGAGTATAATAAAATATCCAAGTCATAAATTATATACTCATCTCATATTTTACATACTATTTCCTCATCTGCTTACCTTTTTTGCTGAGGACAGCTTACAGTCTAACCGGATGCAGCAGAATACCAGTATTGTCAGTACTAATTTATTATATGGAATTGACATGTGAAAAATGGTCCAAAACGTTCATTTCCAATCGATTTTTCTTAACATACTTTCAAACAAGGTACAAATTGCGTTAAATGTGATATATGTGATATATGTATAATATTTATTGGTTACATATAAATTTTGTATTAAAAATAAAGATCTAGGTATTGTTAAGCGTTGGTGCGTAATGACGGTATGTTAATCATATGAATAATGTTCTGAAAATTAAAATATTTTATATGAGATAATTTGTTTATTTATGTCCCGTATACCAAAAGAGAGCAGTGGTGACAGCACAGTAGAAAGGGACACTTACGAGTTGTAGCTTCGGACCCAGGCAAGAGTTTTACTTTGTGTAAATTATTTCAACAGCACTGCTGTCAAAACGTCGTGAAGGAAAACGTGAGAAAACCAGCATGTCGTATAACAAAAAATCTTAAGGCGTCCATCTACCAACCCGCACTGGGTCCGCGTGGTGGATTACGACCCACTCTCTCTCACCGAGTGGAAGCCTGTGTCCCAGCAGTGGCGACACTTTAGACAGATTATGTACGATCTTCTTCTTCTTCTTAGCGTGTCTATAGCAATCTAAATAGAGTTAGCCCAGAATTTGGCTACGAGCTTAGCATTTTCAGTAGTGTCCATCAACTCCTTTAGCGTGCAAACAACAGGACACGCTGGATAAGATTTCAAGTGAATCTTTTGGTATACCTACGTGGGGTATACCGAAAGATCCTCATTAAAACTAAAAAATCTAAATGGATACGAAAATAACCTTTTAACCGCGAGGAATAACTACTGTCCCAATGCCTTAACAAATGTATATGGACCTGCCCTTAAGCGCTGCACGGGAAGACGACATCCCGCTAACAGACAGTAGACGAAGGATCGCCCGTCCGCCGTACGCCACGCTTGTGACCCACATAAATGTCCTTGTTTTTTTATATTTCAAAGATTTTCAATTATTATAACACAATACCCTGAAAAAGCTCCTAAACAATCATTTTCTTTTCCTATTTCATATGCCCTTTCGGTAGTCACAAAGGAGGAGAGGTAAGGAATGGACCGGCTTAGTAACTATGACCAATATAGTGCTTGTGAAGCAGTAAGCACTGAGTACTCGTCGCATCTGAGGTTAGATCGCGCCAAACAAATATGTGGTATGAGATATCTCCTCTCTCCTTGTGCTTGTGTAAAAACAAGCAGAGAGCACATTGGTATGGGTAAATAACGAAATGCTATTATATATTCACCAAACATATCCCTATTCCTAAACGCCCTTGCGCAGTCGTGATACTATTGCATGAAAAGAGGTTTCAGTTTAGGGATCACACAAGAGAGAATCCTAGAAATAGTAAAAACTCCTTTCTATGACTGTCGTTGTTGACACGTACTACGTGAGTCTATGTTCCTTGCACGTAGTACTGTCATGAATTTTGTACAATAATGAATATGAACGTTTTTATCACATTATTCAATGTTATTTCTTATGATTGTTATAATATTTTGTAACATAGCTTTCGTTAGTAATAGAAATGCAGGTACTACATTATTTGATGCTAGAAGAATTAAAAGTAACTGCTGGACCCAAGACGATATCGCCAAATTGAAAGCTCGGAAGCATTTCGAGGCACTGATCCCACCAGAAGTAAGCCCTGAGAGAATCGACAGCCGATATACGAAGCAGATTCTGAAATATTTTAAAAGTGCGCTGCAAAATGTCCAGAAAGACGTCGACCACAAAACTGCGGTCATACTCAAAGAAGCCCTGTCGGACACTATCGGAGCACACCTTAAGAGTAACATTCTGCCTACTGTTAGATTTGCTTACTACGCAGGTTATGTTCCTTACAGGCATGCAAAGCAACTCCACGATTTTTATGATCGTGTCAAGACGAATATGAATACTCAAGGTTTAGGATGGAGGCCGCCAGCTCGAATCCCTCAGTGGTCAAACCTGACTGTTACTAAAATACAAATTGGGTCCGGGAAGCTGTTAGACCCTTGCGCTTGTTTAATAATAAGACGCGATTCGAATAACTGCATTCATTTGCCATCTCCTAAACTAGACGATGATGTTAAACCGGCAGCAATCGCCCTGCCATTTAGATCACAGGGACTTGTGAGTTTAACGGCACCGATCTCAGAGAGTATTCTCTTGAAATATTATACGACCGCGTCGAGGTGTATATTACACAGTTCTCCAGCTAAGTGTCGTCACGCAGATTTCGTTAATTTGAATAACGAACTATGGCACTGGATGAAACGTGATGTTGCTCCACATTTAATTGACGAGAAATTATATACAGCATATGGCGGAGTTCTAAGAATAGCAGCTGCAGTGCAAACCTATGGAAAAGGTTTGTCAAGGCGCAATCTATTTGAATACGAAGATGCTGGTATAGCTAAATGGAATCCATGGACAGCGCTCAGTCAATCTTATATTTATGTGAACAGTGACTGGAGTCCAACAGTGTATGTCTGTTTAGTATTTATAACTGCAGGGCTAATATGTCTTATGCAGATTTGTTATAATTACACGCTTGGAGACGCAAACCCATGTGGTTGTAAAGGCAAATCGCCGAAATCATCTTTTACGCAAGAAGTCGCGTATACGAAGGTAGACAGTAATTTCCCAGCCGTATTGCCCCATCAAAGTGCGATATATTACAGCGAAAAGAAACGCACTCACAAGCGTACCCCTTGCCGAAGTAAAACGTCGTCTTTGGGATCTATTCAGACTCGGAAAGTTTACGATTTGAATGAGAACGCAGAAAAACTGATGGCCGTAATAATGAGTGACAATGAAGGCACTGATGGAGGATCATCGCCGTCTAAGATAGATAGCGAAGAAGAGTATATTCACAAGCGACTTGCTATAGCCGACGTGGCTAAAGATACCAGGCCGACTGTGCCACAAATAGAAACATCTGTAGCGCAGTTAACAATTGAAAAGGTACAGCCGTCGGAGAAGAAGACTTCTATACCAATGTACTCGACTAGTACTCTGACTCGTTCGGATCTGACTTACTGCCCGGAAAAACTACTGAGCGACACATGCTGGTCTGTTACCAGTACCAGTACATCAGGCAAGACGCTTAGTTCCACCAGTTCTAAATCCCGTAGTGGTAGGTCTAGAAGTTCTCGCGACTTGGCGTGGGCCCGGCACGTGATATCCAGGCACTCTCGCAGAGGTCAGATGCAGTCCACCTCAGGTCCCACCGGGACCGAGTTGGACGCTAACTCTTTCAATACACCGCCCACACGCCGGTAACGATTTGGTATATATCGTTTACGTTGATAGGTATTTATTTGTAGGACGTTTAGTTAGTATTATTGTATAAGACTGTTGGATATTTAAGATGTATTTGAGGTTTTATTAAGAATATATATATTGCCACATGTTAATGTTTGTTTATTTAGCCCGTAATATCTACCTATCTCTTTATAGGTACTATACGGTCTGCTGCATCATCAAATCGTGTGGTGAATGGTGTAACTGGTAGACTGTGGAAAAATACTTCGGTACATACTTATACTATGGTTCATCAAAAATAAGGCAATTTTAGAATGCCTGTAGCTGAGACCAGGCATATACCCACAGGGTGACTTGTAATTTGACGTATCCCTTCTAGGACACGATAGTGTGAGACTATGAGTAATTTAGGCAAAAACTTATGGGATTCGAGAAATCCTAATTCTTAGGTTTTTTATTTTTTAATTTTCCAGAATTCGTCACTAAACATCGCTTTTCTCTAACTCCTTAATTCAATAGACTTCATTGCTTCATTCTATTGGATATCCAAACCTTAACAAACCTTTCGATGTTTCAAAATCTTTTAAAACATCTAACAGTTTGAGAAAGTTGCCTACTAACCATTTTCAAAAAACTTTACGCTATGAACTTTGACACAAGTTTTCTAAAAATCGAGTATGAGCGAAATATGAGGAAATATTACAAATTATGGAGAAGATATCTTTGTAATATTTGCCTCATCAGCTATCTGACGAAATACAATAGTTAAAAACACATTCAGAGTTGCCGATGAAACAGTCGATACCTAATGCTGGCAAAAGGGCGAATTTGAAAATTATAAAAATATTGAAACAAAAAAATGTGATGGTGATCATATTATGTTAGACACCGTCGTTATTTAAAAGTACTGAGGAAAACAAATACAATACATGCGTGAAATAAATTATTTCAACAATTGCTAATCCAATCTTTTTCAGCATTAGTTACGGTCGTCATCATCATCTATGACTGCTGCTGCAGGTAGGCCAGTCAGAGGGGTAATTGCCTAACTTGCTATCAGTAGTAATCGGTTTCATTTTCATAGTTAAACAACATTCATAACATAACATCACGCCTTGTTTCCCCGAAGGGTTAGGCAGAGGTGTACCTACAGTACACCCATTTTTCGCCTGTTATGTTTAAGTCCCATGTAATAGGGGGCGAGCCTATTGCCATCAACCGGGCACAAATCCAGACTCCAGGGTGCTACTGATGGAAAAACCCAATAAACACTTTGCCCGACCTGGGAATCGAACCCAGGACCTCATGCTCAGCAGTAGCGCTTGCTACCACTAGACCAACGAGGCAGTCACAAAACAACATTCATTGCGTTATTTACGTTGTTGAGCCGACAATTTATTCGAACAAATGACGCAATGGATTACACATAATCTTCAATGCGATTCAGGTTCTGATTGATAGTGCGTTCCACAATTAGGGTGCAGGTATATTTCTCCAACGTGATCTATTTCGCTCCAACTTCTTAAATCTTAGTCTACATCATCGAACCATTTGAGGTTGGGCCGCCCTCAACTTCTCCGGCAACCAATCCGGCAATTGGGGGCTCAATTTCGTCCATTCTTGTGACATGTCCAGCTCATCGCAGACGTCCACCATGAACCACTCATTTTTTTTTTGTCCAATTTTTACATTATACTCGCTGGTTATCGTTCACTTGTCGCTCTATTTACGTGTATTTAAAGAAAAAAATTAAAAGTCGCTCTGTGACTTGTGATAATAACCTGGGTGCTTAACGTGTGATTCATTGCTGTGAATTTAGGAAATAATAGAATCGAACAGTTTATTAGGTTATTCAATTAACCGAATTCTTTAAACTTTCGATCATTTGCAAAATCTATCTTTGGCAAATTTTTGTATCGTGTTAAAAAGAAGGTGTCTTTTCCACTATTTATACGCCTTGTCTTAGTAAAACTTTGAGATAGCTCGTGTCAAAGTTTATGTGAGTATTTTTGAAAAATGGTTAGTAAACTTCTCTAAGTTCTCAATGTTTAAAAAAACATCTAAAGCTATGCAACTATCAGGTATCCAATGGAAACACAATTATGAATGCCATTTAATCAGAGAATCTAGAGAAAAACAAGATTTAGTTATGAATTAAGTTATATAAATGTATTTTCACCTTGACTTTATGGGTCCTTAATTATTGCAAATGAGTCATACTATCACACTAATACATGAAGTTGCAAGTCATCCTGTATAACTGACTCACCCTCTTCCTAGATCGAGTAATATTGTTCTGTGCTAGATCTAGAGTCGCCATTATAGCACCAGTCAATCCTCAATGCAATTCTATACTGCTCAGTTCCTTGCCCCATTCATAAATACATATATGGCTGCAGGCAACACAGAAAGCTAATGCCAAGAAAATGTCTATTTAGTCTGTGGGTAAAGGCAAATGACAATTCTGAAATCCGTCAAATCAAATGGTCAAAAAACGCGTAATTGGCGGCGAAGGAAGTGTTCGTTAAATTTTGCAAATCCCTGAATCTCTAGACAAATCAACCTAAAATTATTACTTAGGAAATCATGATATTTATTATTGTTTTGTAAATCATTTTGGTTCATATTCAATATGTCGAAAGTAAGTACTTTTTAATTAAGCCGTCGGTAGGCGAAACCGAATGTGGATTACTTGTTTATTTATTATTTTTAACCCTTTGTTCCTTTGCATAGGGCAGATATTTTAGATGATATTTCAATAGGTGTTTTGTGTTGTAGTTATAAAGATTTTATAACTATTAGTAAGAGAAAAAGCCATCAATTAAACTAAAACACGCTATTGTTATTAACAATTCTTATACATTTTATAATGATATCAGACGTGCAGTAACGGGTCGGTTGGTCAGTCGGAATTATAACAAACAAAATGCATTAATAATCTTTTTTTTTTAGGATATTAGATCATTTTTCCAACTGAAAAAACCACCGAAACCCTCTACTACAGTTGAAGATGACGACGATGTTATTCCAGAGTCTCCAGATGTTCAAATTATTAAAAATAAAGTAAGTTTTCTGACTTAACTCAGAATTTTCTATGAATTTTATTTAAAGAATTATGCCAAGACAAAAAACTAAATTACATTCACTCATAACAATGCTGTAATTTATATTTCTCTTATAGAAAAAAGATGCAAAGAAGAGACGTGTCTTAAATGATGATTCTGATGAAGAGATATTCTCATCGAAAATTAAGAAAAGTAGCAGTGAACCCCAGACATCGTCAGCCATTAAAAATAAAAATAAGTCTCCAAAACCAGCACTCAAGGAGGTTAAAGTAATAGACATGTTTGGCAATGGTCCTATAAAAAGGACTGAGCCAATAGTTAAGAAAAAGAAAAAAACTGAATTAGGCATCCATTCCGATGACGAATTTGAAAAGAGCTTGTTAGAAATTGACAATGCAGAGTTAGAAGGGAAGTTAAATGATTCAAAAATGGCTAGCAATGAGAAATCCTCTACTAACAAGGATACTTCACCATCAAAGAATAAGGTGAAGGATTCAACCAAAGTACCTAACGATGAAACTTCACATGAAAAGAAACACAGGACCAGCTCTCATTCAGAATCAATTAAAGACTCAAAGAAAAATGACGAAAGTAAACATTCAAAGAAAACTGACGAACACAAATCATCAAAGAAATCTGACCAAAGTAAAGAATCAAAGAAAACTGATGAAACTAAAACAAAGAAACCTGACAATGACGAACCATCAAGGACTGATAAAAAACATAATCATTCAGTAACCTTTGATTCCAAAGATGGTGAAACAAAAAAATCTAAAACGGAACACAGTAAAAGAAAGTTTGCTGAGTTTATAGATGATGATGCTGGACATGATCATGGAAGCAAGAAGAAGAAATTGGAGGAACACCGAAGGGGAAGTCAAAATGATAATGACTGTGATTCATCTGTTATGGAAGATGAGAAGGAGAGTAGGAAAAGGAAAATAAATAAAAGCTTAAATGAATCTGGTAAGAGAATAAAAGTATTTGTCATTAGGTTGTTTTATCTGGAATTTCTTAGTACCAGTCTGGAGTCTGGATTTCTGGTTAGTGGCAATAGACAAGCCCCTTGTTTTATGGGACTTAAACATAACTAGCGAAATGTGGTTGTACTATAGATAGACCTCTGCTAATCGCTTCGGAAAACAAGGTGTGATGTTATGTCATGTGTAGATTGATTTGAAGATTAAATTTTAGGCACTACTTCTAGCCCCATGTGGTCAATGTGGTGTGGTCAGATTACAGAACATTCCCATGTACAGAGAGGCCTGTCCCAGAAGTGGGACATTATAAGCTGATTATGCACTGATACAATCTGTTATATCTTATTAATCATAGTGCATTCTCGTGGGCTCCTCTCTCATATTTATAATGTATTAAAGACTTGAATTTATTTGAAACTAGCCTTCTACTACTTCGACTGTGTAAACTTTTGTGTTTTCAATACTTTTTACTCTGCTCCTTAGGTTCGTAATGTGATGGTAAATACTCTATAAACTTCCTATATACTGGTGGTTCCAGAGATTACACCTAGAATTAATTTATAGGCGTTGCTGGCCTTCCTCGAGGAGCTGGCGTGGATCGAATAAACGATTCCCACCCGTACGCAAAATACGCGCTCAGACGTGGAGTTGCGGACACCACCCCGTTCTACCTACCCCTAGAAACAAACTTATTTTACGCCTGTATAATATTTGTATATATAATCTAGTATGTATTTCAATTTCAGCGTTAACAGATGAAGAAAGACATGAAAGAAAAATCCATTCGGCCGCTTTATATAAGACCTATTTGAACAGATCTGGACCAAAACATTTGGGAGCTAAGGAGATTCCAGAGGTATACGTTTATTGATTACTAGCTTTTGCCAGCGGATTCGCCCGCGTGAAGGTCGGAAATTATCCCACGGGAGCGTACTACCGGGATAAAAAGTACTCTATGTGTTAATCCAGGTTATAAACTATCTATTTGCCAAATTTCATCTAAATCGGGTCAGTAGTTTTTGCGTTAAAGAGGAACAAACATCCACACATCATACATACAAACTTTCGCATTTATAATATTAGTAGGATTGACTTATGCCCGCGACTTCGTCGCGTCAAATCTTTGCTCCGCTGACCGTTGCCGTCGCATCCAATTGCCCGCCAATTTTCGTTACTGCTCCGCTCCTTTTGATCGTAGGGTGATGTTATATAGCCTATATCCTTCCTCAACAAATAGGCTACCCAACACAAAAAGAATTTTTCAAAATCGGACCAGTAGTCCCTGAGATTACTGCGTTCAACCAAACAAACAGACTCATAAGCTGTTTAATATTAGTATAGACTAGCTTCTGCCCGCGGCTTCGCCCATGTGGATGTCGAAAAATATCCCACAGGAACGCACTACCGGGATTAAAATTACCCTATGTTTTAATCCAGGTAAACAATGTCTTATCGAACTGCTTGCTTTGTCTTATCAGACCCAGAAAATTAAAAGTTTCACAGAAAATTCAACCCCCATTTCACACTCTTAGAGATGGAATTTCAAAAAACCCTTTCTAAGTGGATACCTACTCTTCACAAAGAACACACCCTCTGAATTTCACGTTGCTAAGACCAGCGGTTTAGGCTGTGCGTTGATATATCAGTCAGTCACTCGGGACTGAATTTTATATAGATAGATTATTAGTATTTTTGTTTGATTGATTAACTTTGAAAAAATTGTTAAAAGACTGGACTCTATATTTAGACATAAACATGAAAAAATTGGTAACTCATTAAAGACTGGATTGTATATTTAGACATAAACTCATAAAATATTTTGATTTAAATATTAAAGTTTGGTATAAAAGAACCCGAAAACTGCCTACCATGAAATCTTTTTTAATTTGAATTAAAAAAAAAAACAGTTTCATTCAATTGAATTCCTTGTGTGTGTACTTTTAAAGTTCGCATTGTATCATACCAATACTTGCTTGTACTCATGAAAAACTGCAATTTTAGGGAAAACCAGATTGTTTGAAAGACTGTGCGTTTTTGTTGACTGGAGTTCTCGACTCGTTTGAAAAAGATGAAATCGCGGCCGCCATCAACAAATATGGTGGGTGCGTCAAGAGTGGGGTTTCTAGAAAGGTAGGTTTAATAACTTTACTACTTTAAATTCATGTGTTATTTAGCTATTTACTGCCCAGGTTACTAATTCATTTCTCTAAATAGTAAGTTGAAATACTGCATTTATTTATGCGAACAGACAACACAAGAACATAGGAAATAGTAAGAAACATTAACATTCACCTCTTCAGGAGTCAGCCCTCCTAGTACTTCTGCACCACACCATACAGTTGTGGGTTGTCTCTTTTGTGTTTCTCGCTATCATGTCATTTTTTATTCTTTAAAACCAAGTTCTCTGCCACTTAACATTCGCATCAAAGTCTTAGACATCATTCAAATGTTGTAAAGAAGATTTTAGTGCATAAAGAAAAATAGTGTCTAGTTTCGCTGTTCCCTAGCTTTTGGTATCAGTAGATTATAGTGACTTAAAGTGTAAAAAATATTTCTATTAGGTAACTCACGTGTTAGCTGGTGAAGATGCAGGCCCAGCCAAAACGGCCAAAGCCCAAGAACTAGGCATACCAATTATAAACGAAGATGAGTTCCTCAAAATGATCACAGAGCGATCACAAAGTAAGCATTCAGTTAAAACTGAAATAAAGAAGGAAATCAAGACAGAAAAAACTCCTAACAAATCAAAATCCAAAGATAAATTGGAGAAAGATAAGAAAGACAATCATGTTGACAGCAAGTCTAAGAAGAGTCCAGATGAGAAAGTTAAGACGGAATCAAAATCAAGTACTTCGAAAAGTAAAATAGAACTTAACGTATCAAAGAGTCGCGAGAAATCAAAAAGTCCCAGGAAGATAAAGGTGGAAAAAGTTGAACCAAAACCTGAAGCTAAGTTGGAATCAAAATCAAGTTCAAGTTCTAGTATAAAGTCAAGCACGTCATCTACAATTCAAGTAAATGGTAAGTCAGATAAATGCCAAGTAAACATTTTAACCAAAATGCTTTAGCATCCTTCAGGATAGTTGTATTTTCGAATAGCTGTGTTCGCGGCTCGCCCGCGTGTATGTCGGAATTATTCCACGGGATTGTACTACCGTCTGCTAGCCTATGTTATTCCATAAAAAATAAGCTCAACATCTCCGAGAGAAAGTTCCCTCAAAATCGGTGTCGCTGTTTCGGAGACCAGATAGAATAGACAGACTGACAAACAAATTTTAAGTGTATAACTCTATATGGATTAAGTAAAAAGCTATTATTTTGAAATTACAAACAGGCACTTTAATTTAATTATTTGTATTTTTTCTTATCATTAAAATATATTTCGGGTTTTCGTTGCGCGTTCGTATTAGGGCCTCAGGCGTGACAATATGGTTTTAAGTGATTTTTTATCATTGCAGATGATAGACGAGAAGTGGCACCAATACCAACAAATATGAGTATGTGGGTGGAGAAGTACAAACCACAGACTATTAAACAAATCATCGGGCAACATGGTGACGCTAGCAATGTTAAAAAGTACGTATTATTTGATGTGTTTTATAGAGTAAGGCGTCCTTTGTAGCTTGAAGTTGAAAAAGGCAGTCAACATTAACCCTTATTGGCTTATTTAATTCATAAGAGTAGGATAAGATCAAAGAAACAATGGATGGACTGTGTGAACGATGATATGGGTAGGACTGGGGTGACTGGGCTGATCCAACTCGGAGAGAAGACGTCGGGGAGGCAACCGCCTTGACGACAAAAACGCTTATATCCCGCCTGTTTAATATAACGCAGGCGGAAATATGGGGTCTCGAGCGCTCAGAGTGAGGACTCTGTTCGCCCACTACTCACGACTGACTTCAGGGAAGAGGGCGCATAGTGATTACGTGCTGCTTCGCACATTTGCAGAATTAGGTGTCGGGGAGGCCCCTTTACGGTTTCTCCAGAGATGTGCCCTGACAGGCGTTGCACAGGTAACGGAACCCCTTCCTTCTGCAGATGGGGACCACCAGCGTAGGTTTTAGTGAGAGGTAAAAATCTGTCACTCCCCGGTCTCATCCCCAAAGCCCGGGCGCCTGTTGAAGATTTCCCCCGAAAACAAAAAAAAAAGCACGGGTGTCACTTCTGATGACGGCTAATGTTGCGCCAAATCCAAATTCACAACACGTAATTCCTTTTTACAGATTAATGAACTGGCTTACAAAATGGTACGTGAACAGAAAGGCTAAGTTGCCTAAGCCCAGTCCATGGGCCAAGAATGACGATGGGGGGTATTTCAAGGCAGCTTTACTTTCGGGACCTCCTGGCGTTGGTAAGTGCGACTCAGTTCATACATTACTTATCATCATTACTTCTTCAATAAAAGATAGAATACTCTTTATTATATATACACTAGCTTCTGCCCGCGACTTCGTCCGCGTCAAATTTTTGCTCTGCTGACCCTTCCCGTCGCGTCGATTTGCCTGCTAGTTTTCGTCCACTTTTCGTTGCTGCTCGCTCCTTTTGAGTTATCGTGAATCAACCTTAAAAGATAGACATACCTATGCTCTCGCGAACTTTTTTTTAGAACTTTTTAAAAGGAACAATTCCGTCTCACATGATTTTTGCGTTACTTTAACCGTTTACGCAGCGTACGCAACGGAAACTCTCAAAAGGAATAAATTTTCCCCGTTTTTGCAACATTTTTCATTACTGCTCCGCTCCTCTTAGTTGTAGCGTGATGTTATATAGCTTATAGCCTTCCTCGATAAATAGGCTACCCAACACAAAAAGAATTTTTCAATTCGGACCAGTAGTTCCTGAGATTAGCGCGTTCAATCAAACAAACAAACTCTTCAGCTTTATAATATTATAGTATAGATACATTTATCGCTGTACTTATTGAAACGAGGTTCTGTAACGCAGTTTGCGGTAAGAGCAATCGTCACTTAACAAAAAAGAGTTATACCCCCTCCAAGCGACTTTCGATACTCTACTAGAAAAAGACAGAGGTTTTCGAGGGCGCTATAGACGATAGTGAGGTCCAAATGAAAATGCAAAATGAACGAAACGACAATTTTCAAAGTTTTCATCATGGGTGTCGTTTTCATGGTTATCGAGGGTGCTGAAGTTGACAGTGTGGTCAGAATAAGTAGAATAAGTTAGACTTTATATTCGGTTTTGAAGAAAAAGTGTGAGGAACTTTGTACTCGACGGGGGTCCCTCCGAATCCCACACGTTTTTTATTCACCTTATGTCTAATAGTACAGCCCGATTCAGAACAATGATAGCTTCATAACCGGGCCATAGAAATATTATGTTCTATGCAAAAGTCGCACTAAGTTCACGTGAGCAGTCAATCACTTCAATTAATTAATTAGTTTTACAAGCCCTTCAATGACCACTTCTGAATAGCCTTTTTCCAAGTTCTACTGAGTTTCATTCAATTTTCCCTGCATTGTAGGTAAAACTACAACAGTGGCGCTAGTGTGCAAAGAGTTGGGTTTCGACATGGTGGAGTTCAACGCTTCAGACACACGAAACAAGACGTTGATCAAGGAGCAGATCGGAGAATTACTCACTACCAACTCATTGTCTGGCTATGCTAAAGGTAAGTCTTTCAAGAGAGCAGTGATGGCCCTGTGGTAACGGCCTCATTTTAAGAACTGTAGAACGTAGGTTTGAACCCAGAGTGTTTCTTTACTTTGTGTAAATTATTTCCTTACCAAAACTCGAATGAAAACTTCGTGAAGAAACCGGCATGTGACATCTACCAACCCGCACTGGGCCCGCGTGGTGTATATAGCCCACTACCTCTCTAGGAGAGTAAGTCTTCGTCCTGGCAGTGGGGACATTGTAGGCTAATTATGTTTGTTATGTAAGATTTTCACTAGGTAAGATTTTTCGAAGTTACTGACACACAGGTCTGCAAACAGCTCATTGGGAGACAGAAACAAAATACACGCACTAAGTTTTTGGAACGAAGTACCTTATCGCGCGTTGCGAAAGGGAGCTAGACGGAAAAAATTAAGAGAAAAAGTTGTAACGACACTTCTTAACCGACTTTAAAAAAAAGGAGGAGGTTTCTCAATTCGGCCGTATATATTTTGTTTTTGGAACGAAGTTCCTTATCGTGCGTTGCAAAAGGGGCTAGACGGAAAAAAATGAGAGAGGGAAAAAGAAGGAGAGACGGAAAAGAGAGAGAGAGAGGGAGGGAGGGACAGAGAGACAGAGGAACTTCGTTCCATCCGGGTGTCCCTTGACACCTCTCAAGTTGTTTTTTTTTGTTAGTTTCGACTTTAGGAGTAACACCCACGCTTTGGTGCACCTCGACAGATGTGTTTTTGACCAAAATTATATTCTTTTAACATAGTGAAAGATCTTTGCGACAAAAGTGTGATTATCTTTGTATAACCGTTTTGTAGAGGCACATGTTCCTGTAAATTGGTTAACCATGTTGTGATTAAATAAGTAAAGACTGATTTATTACGAAATGTTTTAATGAACTACAACTGATAGCAGCCACAGCTTTGACAGATCTTTCTATATTACCGGAAGACAGACATAAAATCTAATGACTTAAATTACCGGAACACACACTTGTGTTGCCAACACAATAACATATCCAAACAAGTAATATAATAAATATTTTTTTGGTTGCAGGTCAGACCGGCAAACAAGCAGTCTCAAAGAAACACGTGCTTGTCATGGATGAAGTTGATGGGATGGCTGGCAATGAGGATAGAGGTATGTTTTAAAACCATGGCCGTCACATGTCTGGGTTGTTTTTTTTTTTTACTTTTATTCTGACGTATTTATCACATTGCATATCGACGATGAAGTGATAAGAGCCATTTTACATTTTTGCGCGAATATCTAAGATTTTAGTCGCCTTATTTACCTCTCATCTCATGATTATAAATACTCTGGGATTGACGAACACATGTAAAAAATAGATCAATCTTTTGTTTTGTTACTTTTAGTAGCATCTTTACAAAAACTTATTTGTTTACTTCGTAGTAATTAATCTCCCACAACTAGTTTTCTTAAAAATCAGCGCAGGGTCAATTTCAGACTCCTATTTCTATCATTAATATGTAGAAATTTGAGTAAAAAAATACACAAAACATCAGACATAATAATCTAGTTGTTACATTTAGTACAAGAATATTGATTTTTAATAAGCTTAATTAGTAAAAAAAAAATAAGTCTTATGGCAATTTTTACGATTTTTCGCAAATTTATCGCGTTTTTTTGGTTTGAATAAAGCA
This sequence comes from Aporophyla lueneburgensis, assembly GCA_932294355.1. Taxonomy (NCBI): domain Eukaryota; kingdom Metazoa; phylum Arthropoda; class Insecta; order Lepidoptera; family Noctuidae; genus Aporophyla; species Aporophyla lueneburgensis. The sequence continues at coordinate 27,966,088 of OW028737.1, read as the reverse complement.
TAATTACATTAAAAAAATCATGTCAATATAAAGTATGCTGTATAACGAATCGAATTCTCAAGTTTTATTTAAATCCGTTTATTTAATTAGACATAATATCGTTTTTGAAATCACTCTAAATTAGAATAAATTACGATGCACAAGCGGGCAGCGTTTAGTACGGCGCAAGCGCCCAACGAGGACCTGTGCCATTTTTTCCCGCGTCTCAGTTTTAGGGTACTCGTATCGTGAACGCAAAAATATACTACGACTACAACATTTTGCTACTCTTCGCATTTTATTTTTTGTATAAGATACGAGTTTCGTTTATTATCAATGAAAGCATTATTTTAATAAATTGTAGAAAAATGTTGACTAAAATAATTTATTTTAACTAAATCTGACTATTTTTAATCGCGATTAGAAAGGTGTGGAATACAACTAGTGGTCATGAACAAAAATTCACACCAACGCCTCGCCTCACGTCCAAAAACAGTACTGTATTTTTTTTTTCTTTTGCTTATTATATCTCGAAAATGGCGTGTCCTATCGTAAAAATAATGACATTTTCGACTCCCTTTATAAAAACCCACACATATATATCTCAACACGTGGGTAATATTTTTTTTTATAGAATTCAAACAAAAAATGAAAAATCTAAATATATAAAAGGCAAACCTGACTGACTCATCTATCAACGCACAGCCGAAACTACTGAACGGATTTCGCTGAAATTTGGCATACAGATAGTTGTAATGACGTAGGCATCCGCTAAAGAAGGATTTTTGAAAATTCGCCCCTTAAGGGGGTGAAAAAGGGATTAAAATTTTGTATGGAAGTCCGTCATTTTTAGAGCTACAAGCCTGAAACTTTGTTTTTAGGTTAACAGATAGAAATAAACAATTTTGTGTCTGTCTGTCTGTCTGTGTCTGTCTGTCTGTCTGTCTGTCTGTCTGTCTGTCTGTCTGTCTGTCTGTCTGTCTGTCTGTCTGTCTGTCTGTCTGTCTGTCTGTCTGTCTGTCTGTCTGTCTGTCTGTCTGTCTGTCTGTCTGTCCGTCCGTCCGTCCGTCCGTCCGTCCGTCCGTCCGTCCGTCCGTCCGTCCGTCCGTCCGTCCGTCCGTCCGTCCGTCCGTCCGTCCGTCCGTCCGTCCGTCCGTCCGTCCGTCCGTCCGTCCGTCCGTCCGTCCGTCCGTCCGTCCGTCCGTCCGTCCGTCCGTCCGTCCGTCCGTCCGTCCGTCCGTCCGTCTGTCAGTCTGTCACAGCCATTTTATTCCGAAACTATAAGAGCTATGCTGTTGAAACTTGGTAAGTAGGTGTATTCTGTGAACCGCATTAAGATTTTCACACTAAAATAGAAAAAAACAATAAATATTGGGGTTCCCCATACATAGAACTGAAACTCAAAAATGTTTTTTTTTTCATCAAACCCATACGTGTGGGGTATCTATGAATAGGTCTTCAAAAATGGTAATGAGGTTTCTATTATCATTTTTTTCTAAACTGAATAGTTTGCGCGAGAGACACTTCCAAAGTGGTAAAATGTGTGTCCCCCCCCCCCCCGTAACTTCTAAAATAAGAGAATGACAAAACTAAAAAAAATATATGATGTACATTACCATGTAAACTACCACCGAAAATTGGTTTGAACGAGATCGAGTGAGTAGTTTTTTTTTTAAAACGTCATAAATCGTAAACCGCAATTTACCTTACATTCAATCAACTGAAATATAAAAATTAAAAAAAATATATATTTTTAAACTGAAAATACCTACAGGTTTGTACGGAACCCTCGGTGCGCGACTCCGACTCGCACTTGGCCGGTTTTATGATTTATTGGGTCGCTGATTACGAAAACAACTATTTCACAAAAATTGCACAAAAAACATAAAACAAAATAGACAAGAAGATTTATACAAAAAATTGCACAAAATTACTCCTGAACAAAAATAATATAATTTAAAAATTAAAAAACGATGAAAATAAACAACCAAACCAATTTTTTTTTTTCAAATGAATTATTTGGCAAAACCAAAAGAAATACTAAGGTGAGAAATACTAACCTATTTTGTATTGATCCTGAATGATCTTCCCTTTGAATTCAAACGAATACAGTTTCCCCTCAAAGTGCATTGCAATGACCAGAATCACAAGGGCAGACATTAAAATTTGTGGGTATAGACTTGAGAGAAAACTGTTTTTCACATGGGCAATTCTAAGTGGCTTGCTCTCGCGTAAGCTCGCCCAGTAGTCTGATAATTTTGGCATACAGTAATAGATTAGCAAAAAATGTGGTTTATAAAGAAGTTTTGTAGTTTACTAGCTTTTGGCCGTGACTTCGTCCGTGCAATTCTACTTCCTTTCTTAGCGCTCGCTTACGCTACGTTACGCTACGAAGTCGCTGGCAAAAGCTAGTTCCATATAAAACACGTCCAGGCTGCCCCCTTGCGCGCGCCGTCGTCTCTCAACAAGTTCATTGCGTAACGCACACAAGTACCAAGTTGCGAAGCCAAAAGAAAAAAAAAATACCACGTTGAGTCGCGATTGTCAAATTTGATTTTAGTCGTGTCAAAATATTTTTTACATTTAGAGATTATTTCTTGCAGAATAGCGTAACAATTCTCATAGCTAAAAGTAAGGAATTTTAGAGATAGTTTAGTTCGGTGTACAACAGAATCGGCACCAATATGTAATTGTTTGAATTTTTTATTTTTATTGTATACTTTACATAACATATATTTGTAAATTTTATTAGTCTAGAAATCTTTATTAGACTGACTAAATAAAAGTAAGTATTTTCATAAATCTCTAAATACCGCATTATAATTCTAACGGCTCAAGATTGTTTAGACCGGCTCGACACTCGCGTTACACTGTTTGTATTGTGCATGTGTGGATAGCTACGCACACATACATAAGATTGCCGTCTTTTACCTAGACTCGAGCATTCTAATTTTGTGAGAGGCCTCATAAGAACCTTTATCTACCAAAACATAATTTTACAGGAAAAAAAATAAGTTTTTTTTTTAAGCACAACATATGAATAAAACTTTTGTTGTTTATATATTATATAAAAAGCTGTTATCGGAGGATGTGAGAGCCTAGTACATACCTATACAACCAACTTTTTGATTTAGGTGTAATAGCTGATGAAAAAACGAAAATCGCCTGATTGTCAGTTAGAAGTTCTTGTCACTTCATCGTCAATATTGTAAAAAAGATATTACAAAAAGCTTTAAAGCTAGGTACAGAAATGAGCGTTGTAAAAAGATTAAATAACAAAATAATATTACTAATTGTAACGGACGCCGAGCTGCATGTGTATATAAGTGATTAAACTATGACTAAAGTGTTTAAAGTAAATAAGAAACTGTGGTATTAGTGTTTATATGTATATTTAAGTAAGTTAAATAGGAATTCAAACAGCTACACCGTCTGTGTAGTTATAAGCGTAGTTCAGATTTATAAGTGTTTAGTTAAGTTCTATTGTGTGAAGAGAGTAATTACATAATGGAAATCAATCTTATAAGATTCTAATTAGCATATGAGCGAACACTATGTACGTTTTCCGCAACGGGTCCGTATTTTAAAGTCAAATAAATATAAAATAATCAAGTGGTCGCCGTTGGGGTAAAGGTTCGACATTGAACAGTAAAATGTAATTTTCTAGTAGCTGCATTATGATTGGTTAACGCTCGCTCGACCATTAGTTCCGTATTACTGCGCGTCCGTAGATGTCGTTAGCTGCGTCTAGTGAAACTTGATGAAATTGTATATAAGAAGGGAAACTGTGGGCTCGAGGCAGTCGGTCTCCAGCTCCACACGATTAAAACAACCCACAGAAGAACGAAGTTTTTTATTTGAAGAAACCCCAAGTCAATACAGTCCACTTCACTTATAAAAAAAAAACTCAATCCTTTTGCATACGACTGAAACTAACGAGGTTGATACTTTGCTACCTCGCCGATACTCTGTTCTAAAGGGGGAAGCGTGGCGAGGATAGCCCGCGAATTTTTCTTTTGTTTTTTGCAATTTGCAGGTCAAAATATAGTATGTTGGCTAATATATATGTTGACGTGTCTATATGTTTGCAAAAAGTATAAGGTAATTTGAATTTCGCGGGCTAACTCATCCATCTTAACGCTTTTTCACAATGACGCTTACGCCGCAAAACCTGATGTCATTCCATATATTGTTTGTCGCATTTTTGTAGACGGAGATCGTAAGATTTCACGACGAAAATTTTAAGTAGTTTGTATTTTAAATAGAAACTTATGAGTTTTCATGCCTACTTTATAATTTTCAGGTGGTCTTCAGGAGTTAATAGGTCTAATAAAATCGTCGTCGGTGCCAATAATATGTATGTGCAACGACAGAAACAGTCAGAAGATGAGGTCTCTCGTCAACTACTGTTACGACCTGAGGTTTAACAGGCCCAGGGTCGACCAGATTAAGGTATATAATACTTTATTGGCTTTACCCGACTTAAAGTAATGGTGATTCTGGCACTAATCTTAACGTGAATAGCAAAAGAAATACCATTTTCTCTTAGACTTACACACATACATAAACTCACGCCTTTTCCCCATGGGGGGTAGGCGGAAACTACAGAATGCCACCTGCTACGATCCTTACATACTCGTTTTGCTTCGGTTTTGTTCACACATCTTGTGATACATGCATATGATAGGGTATACCTTGCCAAGTATTATACGTACATTAAAGCCACAAAAAATAAATAAAATAAAAACTTTTTAACAAAAAATTAAACCGTCGAAAAAACTGAAAAGCAAAAAATAATAAACATTAAAATTTTGAGTCGGCGCTGAAAAATCAATGAACAAAGATCACTCAAAGCGCCGACTCAAAATTTAAGGTTTATTATTTATTGCTTTTCAGTTTTTTCGGCGATTTAATTTTTTGTTAAAAAGTTTTTATTTTAATTTTTTTTTTTGTGGCTTTAATGGACTCATAATACTTGGTAAGGTATATCCAATAAAAAAATAATTATCAAAATCGGACTACTCTGTATAAAGTTATGTGTGGTTGTACATTACAATCAGTGAGTGAACAATCAATCATCCCCTGTTTTCCGACCCTTAGCGATCGATTTAGTTTTCCAAATTTATATGGGACCACCTTGGGAGCATATCCTTTCCAATAAAAAAAGAATTATCACAATCGGACTACTATGTAAAACGTTATGCGTGGTCATACATAAAAAAAAAAAATTAAAAAAAAATAAAAATATACGCGTCGAATTGATAACCTCCTCCGTTTTTTTTCGTCTGTTGAAAAGGAACTTTAAAATACCGTGTTTTTAAAAAGACATCTACAATATCTTGTAAAATAAACAGTTGTCAAATGGGATAAATATTAAAATAAAAATTCTTCATTCAGAGTTGTAATTGGTTAAAATGGACAGTTGTCAAGAATTGACATAATTGTAAAATTACCTGTCCTCTAATGTACCAAAACATGACACTACACTTTCATGTTTCCCACACTGAATACTTACTTAATATTTCAGTCAGCAATGCTCACAATATGCTTCAAAGAAGGCATCAAAATTCCCCCCGACGTGCTATCCCAGCTGATCACGTCAGCCAATCAGGACGTGCGGCAGACTCTGAACTTACTGTCCATGTGGGCGATAGACCCTAGCCTCACTGACGCAGACAGGCTCCGGAAGGATGCCCAGACTATCAAGAAGGATGTTAAGTTGGTAAGTATTAGAGTTACCATTAGGATATGCCATGCCCATTTCTTCCCGTGGGTGTTGTAAAAGGCGACTAAGGGGCTTGAGAATGAGCAGCAGCGTTCTCCATGCATTTTACTACTATACTGCGATGCCATGATTTATTACATAAAATCATCATGTTGTGTACATGACACGTATCACCATTTTTCGATAGATTACGAAAAACCTATCTATTTATGTACTAGCTTACCATCTCCCTTCTTGATTGTGACATTATTTCTGATGTCCAGGGCCCATGGGACGCGATCCGCAAGGTGTTCTCAGCAGAAGACCAGAAGACCATGAGTATTAACGACAAGAGCGATCTGTTCTTCTACGACTACAGTCTCGCGCCACTATTTGTGCAGGAGAACTATTTACAAGTGGCACCGCACTGTCCTAAGTGAGTTTTTGAATTATTCATTTATCATAATCTTTTTATTGATAATTTAGAAAATACCCAGAACCATATTAGCACCTTAGAAAAAAACTTCACTAAATAAAAAAAAATTAAGCAATAACAGATTAATATAGATGGTGCTCACATATTTACAAACATTGTAAAACTAAGTACCTATTCAATGTCCCCTAAATTAAACAAGTAATAAGTCAGTGTTTGAGTTAAAGTAATTACAGAATGTAAATCAATATAATAAAAAATAATAAATTATACAATCAAATTAGCAACTAGTTTGATTTTGTCTAGAGTTTAAATTCTAACGTATTCTCAAGTACTGCGTGGTTATGTGTTTGCTTCAGACACGAAGTTCTTCAGAGGATAAGCGAAGCAGCTGACAGCATAAGCTTGGGTGACCTAGTAGACGCCAGGATACGTCGCCAACAAGCATGGAGTTTACTACCTACGCAGGTGAGATGTTCAAGAAAAACGTTTTGCTGAATGTGAATGAATGAATTCTCTCTAATCTATTCTGCATCTCTTAATGAGATAAAAACCGAAAAGAAAACGGGATACAAAAAAAAGACATAGGTTGTCTTTAAAAAATCGCTTACAGCAATAAGACCGCTCATTGTGTCGCCTTAGGCAAATTTCTTCAACTATATATGTTATACAATACATATTGTCGTGGTCGTCCTGGTTTGAACCCAAACAGAAGCTTTAGTGCGTGTAAATTATTTCATCACTTCTGCACTTAAAACAAAGAAGGATAAACAACGCGTAGAAAACGGCATGCACAAATTCGAAGGTATATATATATACTTTTAAAAACCCGCACTTGGCCCGCGTGATGGATAACGGCACATTCCCTCTCATAAATAGGAGGCATGTGTTATAGCAGTGGAAACAATATATGATGATTATGATACTTATCTCTCATATATATGGTGTACATACATAATCCACACTTCCACACTAATATTATAAATGCAAAAGTAGCTCTGTCTGTCTCGCTTTCCTGCAAAAACTACTGAACCGATTTAAATGAAATTTGGTACACAGATAGTTTAGAGCCTGAGAAAGGACATAGGTTACTTTTTATCCCGGTAGTATGTTCCCGCGGCATAATTTCCGACCTCCAAGCGGGCGAAGCAGCTGGCAAAAGCTAGTAAAGACTATTTTAGATTAGTGTTTGTGAACATCAGCATTCCAGATAAACCATGGTGCATTGGATATCTATTTTTTTGAGCGCTTCTAACAGCCTTACAAATGTTTTCCAGGCCATGTACAGCTCAGTGATCCCGGGCCACTACATGTCAGGTCACATGACGGGTCAGATCCAGTTCCCGGGCTGGCTCGGCAAGAACTCGCGCGCCACCAAGATGCACCGCCTCTGTCAGGAGATACACGCTCACACTAGACTCAGGTATGTTTGTGGTATTATATGTATTTTTTTTTGGATCTACAGGATGGCATCAAATCGGCACTCAACACAACCTGTTCACATGAATTCAGTGCATGTCTCTGGACACGAAATTATTCGTCGAAAACAAAAAAAAAATATTTGCCATTCTGACATATGCATATTCTGACGGTATTGCACTTTTGTAGGAAACAACAGATTTTTTTTAAACAAACAAATAAATCTGAGAATGTAACATTGTGCGCCGATGTCCCCTGCCATCCTGTATATCTGGAAATAAACTATGTATTTCATCTCATATAAGAAATGTCTTACATAGCAATCTTCTAAAGTTTTTACAGGCATACATGAGTGATCCGATCGGATTATCAGCTGCACAAAAGGATACGCTTTTTTCACCATAAATGTTTTGAATTATGACTGTTACAATATTATTCGCTTAATAAATCCTGGTTGGCTGCTACTTGCTAGTTTCTAACTCAATTGCTATATGAATGTAATTATATATTATTATAATTGAATTCAATGTTGTATCTGAGAAACTAACTAAAACCCTGGAAATGAAATGAATTGGACACCAGAAATGGCAGAATATTATGAACATTTAAAACTTTGTAACATCTCTGTAACAATGATATCGTTCTCAAGGGCCATAGATCAAAATCGAAAGTAATTTATTAAAACTAGGCTGAGAATCAACACTTTTAGAAAGTCAAAATTACGTAAGACAGACCCCCCAAAACGCCCGCCCTTCACCACTTCCTAGTGCTTTAGCTAAGAAGAATATAATATAATATTCCACAACTATCACACAACGCCATCTAGTCCCAAGCTAAGCAGAGCTTGTGTTATGGGTACTAGACAACTGATAAACATACTTATATATTTCTAAATACATACATATTATAGATAAATTACACCCAGACACAGAACAAATGACCGTGCTCATCACACAAACATTTGTCCTGGGTGGGAATCGAACCCACGACCTCCGGCATAGCAGTCAGGGTCACTAACCACTAGACCAACAGGCCTGTGGTTCCTGTGGTCTGTGGTGTGTGGCCTGTGTGTTATATGTAGAGAGAGAATACATAGGATAGGTTATCAGATCGGACCTTTCTACTGCTAAGTCAAGGTTGAATCTACTGCGATAAATAACTTTACTCAATAACCAACCTTATTCCGTAGCACATCTGGATCAAAATCCTCAATCTTCCTAGACTACAGTGCGCACCTTCGTGACGCGATCGTAAATCCTTTGATCAAGGACAAATCTGACGGCATAGAGAAGTCTCTAGAGGTGCTGGAATCTTATCACCTGCTGAGAGAAGATCTGGACTCGTTAGTGGAACTATCCGTCTGGCCGGGACAGAGGAATCCTACTATTTTGGTGGACTCTAAGGTAAGACACTGTCATATTTCTCCAGCAGAATTTTTTCAAGCACCTTTATTTTTAAAATTTAATACCAAATTCTTTGTTTTTTTTTCTGTCTATTCAAGGATCGGTAGCCATTATTAACCCTTAATGCAGTTGGTTTTTACCAGTCTTCTTGTTATATGTATTTACTTGTTTTGATTTCACACTAATACATGTTTCCTGACCTAAGAAAGTGGGAGAAAAATTCTTAAAATATTTAAATCTCATCTTTTGAACCAGAATTTCACAAAATGCTACGTTAAAAAAAAAAGCAAATATACTTTGACTAAAAATAAGCAATTTTATATAAGACACTCACCACACTGCTTTCTTGTTATTAAACTGGGAACACGAAATGACTCATCAAACTTTTTCATTTGCTAAAATTCGATACAGGTAAAAGCGGCCATGACCCGCACATACAACAAGAAAGCCACAGCACTGCCGTACGCGCCGGGCGCTATCAAGAAAGTGAAGGCTAACAAAGAAGACGACGAGATGGGAGAGGGTGATGACGACCAAGAGGACGAGGAACCTGACAGTGATCCGGAGAATGACGCTCTTATTAAGGTAACTCTTTATTATTTCACTAGCTTCTACCCGCGACTTCGTCTGCGTCTTTCTTGCTCCCACGTCCCACCTTGTCGCATCAAATCGCATGCTCATTCGAGTACTTTGTATTCGTGACTTTTTTTTCTTCCTGCTCGGATCCTAAGGGTCGTAAAGTGGTGTTGTGTATCTTTCTCGATAAATGGGCTATTCAACACTAAAATATTTTTTCAATTCGAACCCGTAGTTCTTCAGGTTAGCGCGTTAAACCAAAAAATCTCTTCAGCTTTATGACATCTCTACAAATAAATAAAACTAAACTGTCTGTTTGTAATTTCAAATTAACAGCTTTTCACTAAATGCATATGAAAGTAAATATGATACTTATACCAAAAAATCATTTAATAAACTTTTGTCTCGCTGTCTGTTTGTTTCGGCTAATCTCTGAAATGGCTGAACCGATTTTGACGGGACTTTTATTGGCAGGTAGCTGATGAAATAAGGAGTTCGAAGGAAAAGTTCTTTTATTTTAGAAAAATACCTGCGTTAATTTCCGACATCCACGCGGGCGAAGCCGCGGGCAAAAGCTAGTTAAGTAATATGACACTAAGTAGTTTTAACTGAATAAAATTCAAAAAAGGAGGAGCATATTCGGCAATATACACGACTTATACTTCATCATCAGAAAATAGAAATGCTTTTTTTTTTGTTTTCGAGGTTCTCAAAAATTTTATTAGCTACCTAAAAACACAGTTTATTTTTTATTTTTTTGTTTTACTAAACCCATTCTCTCTTTTATCCAGAAAAAGAAAAGCAAAACCGACACCGACAAACCAACAACCAGCAGGGGCCAGTCCACATCCAAAGCGGCGACGGGTAAAAAGAAAAAAGAGAAATAGCATCGGCGTTCAGTGATGGCCTTCCTGTTCAGATAATGTTACTTGATGGACCATCGGACCTCACTCGAGTTTGTGCAGTGCTTAGTGATAATAATAGTATTGTGAAGTGAACCATAGGAGTACAGTATGTGACAGAGTAGGAATATTATACTGAGTGGCAGAGAATCAGTACATGATTTTGAACCCTCCTGCGTTTTAAAAATTATAGTTGGTTACAAAAAACATTGCTATTCCATACATTTAGACTGCCTAGGTATCGCACTGTTCTATAAAACAGCAGTTCTTTTTTTAAACTGACGAAAAATTTCTAGACTAATCATGTGCATGTGCTGAATTCATGGTTACAGTTTTTGTATTGATAGCACCCCTGGAACATTGACAATAATACTAAACTTAAGTAGCAAGAGTGAAAAGCCATCTTCTGTGTATGTTCGTCAACCTCATCCATCACTTTCCACCAAGTGAGATTAAGGGCAAGAGCAAACGAATTTGCTACTGCATTAAGCTATTAGAACAAGAGCCATATAGCGTACTAATGCACATATGTACACACCCACTTGCACACTTGGGTTTTATTAAGGATGCGTTCCATATGGATATTAACCATATTGTTATGATTTCTAAAGTTCATATTCCTACAAGTGAAACGTAAGCAAGCGAATACGAAGTTGAATTTGCATTTAAATAATGTGGTTGACACTTTGCTAAGTCAACATATGAGTCTTGCTCTAATATTGCTATTATAATTCCTGGAATCCTGCACTGTCACTTACTGTTTATAAACTGAGACATCACTTAATGAAAAGACATTGTGAACTCTTATCAAAACCGATCAAACAGTGAATTTAATTATTACGACATTCAGCCGCAATTAGTGAGACTTTCAATAGAGAACATAATTACGTGTGATATGAGATAAAGTGATACTAGTTTTTGCCATGTGAACAAATAATTTGAGTGAGTAGTGTAGTATTAAAACGTCATGGACTATGATAATAAGGCGAGGCGCCGACACTGCGAGAATGTCATCTTAATGTGCGGGCTGATAGGTGCCAGCATTTACAGTGTACAATTAGCAGTCACTTCAAATTATTTTGGTGTAGTAGACGCATCTTTAGAATATCTCTTGGTAAAGTAAAACTCTGGTCAAAGCATACACATAGGATACATACTTTAAAATATAATTCTTTTACCTTTTAAGAAACCTATTTCTGTCTTGTAACTATTTTTAACTAAGAAACTAGTTTCATGTAATGCCAATGAGTCTTGATTAAGGTTCCATACGGGACATCTTTTGTTTTTCTTGTTATTTTTTACCTAACATGTTGCAACAAAAGCTAGTGTTTGAGTGTATTTGAATTGCTTGTCAGTCAGCCTGTTCAAAACAAATGTATGTATTTTACAATTCTATATTATTTTAAGACATTTTACTAAAGGATACCAAAAGTTTTTAACTATCTATTCCCTTAAGGCTTACTAAAATATCTTTTTATCTCTTGAAATGTTGTAGACGCAGTCAAATTAAACAGAAGTTCTACATTTTTTTAAATAATAATCGTTAATGTTAGTACTGTTATCACAAATTGATGTTTGATATAATTATTAATAAATAAAATCTTTCTAAATATGATATGCATGTATGATGAATGCACTTGTTAAGTTCTCGACGATTTAAAACCACTATGGTCGGCCATTTTGTGAACAAAATGTAAGAAGTGTCATTTTACTGCAGCTAATTAAAAGTCTGACCGTAGTAGTTTTAAAATCAAGTATTACAGTCAATATTGAAAAACAAGAGAGTTGTCTCCCTGATGACAAATATTATTATTAAAAGGCTCAATGTTTACAAGTTTCCATATCTGAACATTATCTTATTTTGTTGAATGGTTGTGCGAATAATGTTGAATAAAGTTAATTGACTATTTTTAAATTGCTTTTCATTTACAATTGTGATAGCTTTTCTTAGCCATTGACTGTTGTGAAAGTCGTACTTTACTTATTAAACGTTAGTGTAACCGCATGATTCTGAAATACAGAAAACTACAAAGTGGCTTGTGACCAAGACAAACACTCTGTATGTTGAAAAACTTTTATGTGGGGGATTCCCCTAAGGGAAAATTCTTGTAAGGCTTTTCTATCTTAGTTACAATTTAACAGCATGGAATAAGTTCCCGGAACATGTTTAAATGGCTCTCACACTGAAGTGCTTCATGAACCAACACTACAGATCTGCAAGCTTCTTCATACATATACCTCAGGTAGTTGTTTACTACTATTGTGTCTAACCAAATAATAATCATTCTTCCTAGATGCAGGTATCCTTGAGGATTTTACTTGTAAGTCACATTCAATCTGTCCGGTTATAAAAAATGCTAGTTGATTTTCAGACATACATTAAAAACAAGGTTCACTTTGAATGTCTTCTTAGAGAGACTTGCATTTTAGTTTTTACAGTTAACACTTGACAAAATAAAACTTACAAGTTTGTAATTATGTTTATGGTTAAGTCAATTTCGCTAGCTTAAAATTAACAAAAATAAACAACAACTTGATAACACTGACACTGATCTTTATTACATAATAAATTGAAGCTACTATTTCACAACTGCAGATATACACGAATTCGAATTAATTTTTGCGAATTCGTTTAGCTTTAGGGTCGTCTGGTCTCAATACTACGTAGGTACTCTTGTATCTCCTGTTGTCTCCGTCCATTTGCAGGTAATTGTAACAGCCTACTGTAGCCATACCTATGCCGACGAGTGCGAGGCCTGTCGTTGCCAAAACTTCAGGGATTTCATTCCATCCTTGTTGGAGAAGTTGACCAAGAGTACGTCTCGATGCAGCAGCCATTGTAATTAACGTAAGTTTATTGATTTACGGATCAAGTAATCGCACACCTACAGTTAAAACCCTTCCCAATTCGATGTACGTCGTCTCGTCAGACGTCGTTCTTCCGAACACCTCCGATTCCGAGTGACAGCTGAGGCTGACAGACTTACTGACAGTGACAGTCCTACGTTTATTGATAACTGCCAGCAATGGGTGCCTTCCGAATTAGAAAATGTCGCTCACGGCGCTGACATCAATAAATTGGCGTTCCTACAGCCGATCGATTCTGTAAAAATGTCACCGTGAACAGTTAGGTGAAGTGAGCTTAGAGTGAGCTGTCAATGGTGTCAATCCACGGCATTAGTTGGAATGACAGCTCACTACACCCTCACTTCACCTAGGTTTTCACGGTGAGATGGTTAAAGAATCGCACTGCAGAACGCTTGTGAACGCGTTAACAGTGCTCACTGAACGTCAAATCCCATATAATATACACCATATAAAAGTTGCTTACGCCATAAATTTCTTCTTGTTTGGTTTGGTGGTGACTAGGTGGTATTCAGAAGCACGATTTTTAATAATAAATCCAAATTAGTATCAGTGTTATTCATAAACGCCTCTTAAATTTTAATCAATTGCTAAGCAACTGATTAGTGAAATTCTTATTCATAAACGCTATTTAGCGCTAAGTAGTCGCTAACCATTTGATTAAAAGCTGTCAAAGTTAAACACCACTGGTAGCTTGTTAAGAGGATGCTAAGAGGCAAGATGGCGGATTTTATTTGAATCAGCTGATCGGTTCAATAGGATTATTGTGTGCTTCAAGGTTATTTTGTCCCTAATATCTAATTATGCCTTAGTAAATATTGATTTGAACAATATTTACGGGATTTCGGAATAGTACAGGAGAATTAAATAATTTTGAAACGCTACGCGCCGATGGGAAATAGAAGGAGGAAGACCTACAAGGCTTGTTTACATCTGCGGTGAGAATAAGTCCATATTAGGTACATATTCTTCATGCGAAGTAAACGTGATAAAGGATTTTTAGGGAAAGCTCAAACAGGAGGAGGCTCAGTAGGTTTTAGGCCCCTCACATTCTTTGACGCCAGTTCCAAGGCACAGAACTGAAGAAAAGCCATGTTGTGGCAGTCTTGCTCAAATAACATGAGACATTTCATAAGCAACAATTCTATCTATCTAATCTAAGTAGCCTATATTGTCCCACTGCAGGGCAAAGGCCTCCCTCTCCCTTTTCCAAACATTTCTGTCTTTAGCTAGTCTTAGCCAGCGCATGAGATGGACAAGATCTATCAATGAGAATGTCATGCGCTCATACTATGGGGCTACAGAGGGGGGGAAACAATCTGACCGCGTACTGTGTTCGAATGCTCTCGGTTTTTCAGGTGCTTGAGCCAACCGTCAGCGTTTCAACCCAATGACTATCGGATCAGGTGCGGGTCATCCAGCGAAATCATATGTTGGATGACACTGCACTTGATCGCCTACGAAATGAAATGCAGAGTAGCCATGTTAGTTAGCCAAGCAACAATTACGCTTATTTTAAAAAAGCTACATTTTTGTTATAAATTCATATTTTTGATTTCCAATTATTCTTCCTCCGTAACATATATGTATGGGTGCTATTCCATTCTCATGGCACTCTCATTCCTCATCTTATTCACGTAGCATGTTCTGCGCCCTCGCCGTCTTTCCGAGGTTATATAGTATTGGTGCTTCGTCAAACTTTCAACTGTAAACAAGATTTTTTAATTTTATTAAAATACACAGAAACCCCAGTGCATAAGCAATAGGAAGTAATATAGAATAGACACAAGTACCTATGTTTTTAAAAGAGCATATTCATGTAAACAAGCTTATGGGACATGCAAATACATAGCTATAATTGTATTATTATCAGCTACGGCTTTTTAACATTAATTTGGTCAGTTTAAGGTAATAAAAATAAGCGCATATAAAATCAGAAATAAATACCTGTATCTTCCAGCCTTTCGAGCTAATTACATTGTAGTTTACCATCGGAAAAACAATGAAATAATTATGATATAAACGTATTAAATTATTTTATCCAAATTTAAATATCCGATGACATTGTTGACTTTGGTCTGTCAAAGGCACCACAGATACAAATATCGTGGTTATTGCGTGGTTATGACAACTTTATACTTTTAATTCGGTTTTTTAGTCAACTACATTGAATATAATCTGTGCTGCACGCATAATTTCCCCTCTATTTCGTGTCGTAACTAATCATCTGCTAACTAGCGTTTATGAATAAAGAAAAGTTAATCATTACTTAAGAGCTAACCATTTGCTTATCTAAACAGTGGCTAATCAGTGATTAGCGAGATTTTTATGAATAAGGCTGATATAGCCTTATTCCTTATTATATGTTAAGTTGCGACCTAAAACAAAACAGCACAACTGTCATTTTTGACAGCGCTCCGGGTGATATCAGTTTAGGGTATGGTCGGCGCTATCGCAAGATGGTGCCTATCATGACGTCATATATGACAATTCACGGGATCTTGTTATCGCGCTCACGCCATGCGCCGATGCGGAACGGGTGTTAGCAGGCTCACATTGATGTGAGTGTAATACGGAACGCAGTGCATGAGAAAGTGCCAACGAAAAACAACTTTTTAGCTGTGGACGCTGTGGTACACCTGATCACAACAAAAAAGTCGTATGTACAATGGCAGGAACATTTAAACGCGAAAACTGTTATAATGAATTCAGCACATAATTCTGAACACACTACCGAAGAAATTTTGCATTGGTTATAAAAAAACGCAGCCGTTTCATACAAAAGTATGCATACAAAATCAAAATGTATGTAACAGCATTTTTTTTACTTACTACTACTTAGTAACAACACCTATAAGTCCTAAAACCTTATAGTTAAAATAAATTTAGTAAAACTATTGTACATGCTGTGGTCTCCTATATGTAAAAACCTGATGTTGCCCTTTATAATTTATGTGTCTATTGTGTATATTATCTTTTGTTGGAGATCCTAATTAAATCTATACTATAATATAATATTAATTATTAAGGCGATTAAGTCGGGGGAACAAGAAAGTCGCGGGCAGAAGCTAGTGATTATAATTATACTTGAAATAACAATAAAGAGCAGTGGTGGCCCATGGGTATCGGCCGCGACTTACGAGTTAAAGGTCGTGAGTTTGAACCCAGGCAGGTGCTTTACTTTGTGTAAATAATTTAATCACCACTGCTCTCAAAACAGTGAAGGAAAACATTGTGAGGAAACCGGGATGTCTTAGCACTAAAAATTCAAAGACATGTGACATCAACCAACCCGCACTGGGCCCGCGTGGTGGATTAAGGCCCACTCCCACCCACCGAAAGGAGGCGTGTGTCCCAGCAGTGGCAATTTAGGCTGATCATGATCATACTTGAAATAAAATATGTCCAATGCATATTATATCTTTATTATTTCTTATATATATATCATCTCTTATATCCTTATCTCGAAGTCAGTTAAAATTCACCACAAGATTATTTTTAAATCGTGATAGGGGAATGAGCTTATTTGCCAAAGCGCAAATTCAAACTACGCTACTAGGTACAATGACATGGTCCGGCTTGTGATCGCACCCACTTTCAGCGGTCGAGATTGTGAAGCATGTGAAAACCAGACCAACAAAGTAGTACCTAACTTTTCAATGCCTATGGATGTATGCAAACTCAGTGCCTTATTTTTATCTTTTTTTTATCCATGGTATTCATGGACGTGCCTGACACCAATGCCTGACACTGACAAGTTATGAAAAGTTGTTTCTCGCTTTGTTTCATCGAAAAGACGCAGTTCACATTGAAAAATACATATAATCGAAAATGATTCCACCACCGAAAGTCATTGGGCACCCAATAAAATTTGGAAAGGGTATAGTTGGACTATTTAAACAAGCATGGTGGGAAATACCAGATGTGATGGGTGCATCTTTTATGGCACTGCTGGGAATAGGTATGGCTACGATTGGTTGTTGTAATTACATAAACAATCGGGGTGAAAATCGAGAATATAAAGCTGTATATTACATTGTAAGACAGGGTGACCCTCGAGCTTGTGCACTGAAAAACCCAGCTTACTCTGAATATGTATGTTGACTCTTATTTATGTGAATAATTAACGTTTTGAATACTGCATTCTGACTAGAAAATAAAGAATTGTAGAGTTGCATTGTTTTGATTTCATTTTACACTAATTCATAGGTACTTATAAAGTCTACAGCAATCAGCATACTTATCACATCTGCAGACCTATAACTACAGTCAGCCCCACGTGATGGCTACTTTTCATAAACGACAAATCCGTAAGCTCTGTACGTTGTCACTAACGGCCTCGTCTGTGGTGTCCAATAATTATATTACTGCTCCATAATCGAAGTAATTAAATAACATCCATACATAAACTCACGCCTTTTTCCTATGGGAGTGGCCAGAAACTACGGAACGCCACCTGCTATATTGGTGATGTTCTTCAGAAAGGTCAGGTGCGTAGTACTCGCAATCGGTGTGTGTATGACAAATTATATGAACCTATAGCTTGGCAAAAAAGGGTCTGTCGTGGTAACGATTGGAAATTTTGTTTATCATCAACAAGTAGCTAATCTGTCAATTGTGTTATGTTCCCAGCTGTATTTTACTTATTTTTAATTAACTATTAATTATTAATGCTTTTGTACATATAAAAAATGAATAAAACAATAAGGAGTAGTGGTGTGAGCTGTGATATACCAAGTTTTCTTAAGAAATTTGGCGGAATCTGAAGCGGAACTTTTGTCTCCGATTGACAATGTTTTCGAAAGAACTGCAGCCGACACGACAGGTATTTATCCAAGAAATTTATCTTTTAGTCAATGCCAGTCATTGCTTTTCCTTTCTAATACTAAGTTTTATCGGTATTATAAGCTTCAAGCCATTTTATTGTTTTATTTAATAATAGATTATTGAGGTTATGTTTTCTTGTTTAACAAATCGCGTGTACGTTGACTCTTGATGTTTGATACTTGAAATTGAAAAATATACCTACATGGAATTAATATGATTGTCTTTATATTTTTTTCAAGGTAAATCGCACAGTACAATTTGAGAAATTGTTAATAAAGGTGAAAAAAATTTAGTAAGGATTTTTTTTACACCTGGAGAAACACCAAAACAGTTGGCGGAAGAAAGAATTAGACGATTTCGATCTGTGTACAATTAGACAAAAAGTTCAACACTATAAAGAAACAGGCAAGTATTTTTTTTTTGTTAATGCTATTATCGCACCACAGTAAAAAAAGTATAATTTATATTTATTATTTTTCAGGTGCTTAATCTACATCATATAGTACCTATAATTTGAGGAGACGGGTTGTAATGGAGCCGTAAACGTCTAAGAAAGATTTTTACACTATTTAGATTTCATAAATAAGAAATGTAAAACTGACACATCAGTGTTAATAGAAAAAATCTACCATAGCACCGAAAAGGAATACACGAATGATATTGTGTCACGTTTATCTTTTTAAATAAAATCTAAATTTAAGCGTGTTATTTCATTTTCATTGTCATGTGAATAGTGATAATGTTATGTACCGCACATAGACATACCTGACGCCTTCATTAGTCAACTGTTCAAGTTTATTCGATATTGCCCATACCTTTCGAATGCGACATGTTATAGGTACTCTCTGACTTCCGATTAAGCAGCTGTAAGTCGCCTTCTTGTCGATTAGAAACTGTCAGCATTAACAGGATTCGTTCAGTATCATTCATGTCAAATTTGATACAGGCATACCAACCATCGAATGGTTGTGAATACCCTAGATGGTGGCCGCAAATGCGATTGCTGAACATTATGTCTTGTGTATCGGGTTCAATCGGCAATCCCTGAGTGTAATATAATTAATTTTTAAACTGAATAAGTTTTCAGTATGTTATTATGATGGCACTCTTAGATAAAAGGTTATTACAGCGAAATAAAGCACAATCTATTAAATACAATGAAAGTAAAAGGCTGTGTGCCTATCAAGACATGAAATCTTGACTGATGAGAATTTCCGAGATCTCGTGTTTGTGGATTAAAACAACAAGTATCTTATCACTTTTAGTCCTAGTATACAAGGTGGCCATACCTGCTAAGCAGGCGCCCTCATTTTTTCCAGACTCTTTTTTGCCAAGCTGTAAACGAGGCAAAAGGAATAATTAAATAAATAGCTTGATATTTTGTTTGGGACCTGAATAGCTGTAAAGTATTACCTAGAGCATGTTACCTAATGTACCACCAAAAAGACTGTGCCGTAAAAGGTTGACTACTAGTTTTGTATTAACCCATTGAATACCGTAATTACAGACACAATTAAAAACCATTGTGTCTATACCAAATGTGGTGTCTCAGGGACTAAGAATATTAATGAATTTTGAGTGACATTCAGTAGCAGTAGCACACTGATTTATTAATAATTAACAAAGAGAATTGCAATAATGCGGAATAAACAGTAGGTATAATGCGTGCGATAAGCATCATCATTCTTTTGCCGGTCAGCGCAACATGAAGAGTGAAAGTAACAAAACGTGGCAAACGTCATTCGTACTATCATCATACAACTGACGTTTACTGACGTAACGTAATGACATTACTGTCATTGATAAAGGTCAATGGTAGAATACGCCGGCCCCGGCTCATAATTTAGCGAGGAGCGAGTCTGTAAAACTGATAGAATTATCTTTTATAAATTCCATAAATCGCGCACTCGCTGCTTTAGCTTCTCTCTGACCGGTCGTGTGTACAAAAATTAGAAGGTCACAATGGGTTCCCGCTTTCAAGTTGTACAACAGGGGCCTCCTATCGAGGTTTTCCAATTAAATCGTATGTTTTTGGAGGACCCGAACCCGTCTAAAGTAAACTTGAGTATTGGCGGTAAGTTGAATTGGCCATGGTAAAGTTAGTGCTGCAAAAGTTGGTAACCTCCTTAACCTTATTATGTAATGTTATGATGATTTGTTATGTTATGATGTACAGCAGCATTTGCGTAATTAACTACGTAATCAGAACATTGTAGTAACTGGTGAATGTAATTTATATTAAAATTGAGTAATCTTGTTGGCTTACCACTAAACCTTTTGAATATAAAAATAAATATTTAAGATTTAAATTAAACAAAAAAAAAAACATTAGTTTAAATAGCATTCGTAACAAAAAATTCTTGATCTTAATTCAACTCTATTATTATTTTACTGTAGTTACTTTAAAAAAATAAAAACAAAGCTTATAAATAATAGGTTCTTAATTCAGGGATTTATGTTCATTTGTTATTAAATATAAATTTATTGCAGCTTATAGAGATGAGAATGGCAAACCATGGGTGTTGCCTGTCGTCAGGAAGATGGAGAAGCAGATGGCCAGTGACGAAACACTTCTGCACGAATACTTGCCAGTTC
Organism: Aporophyla lueneburgensis; assembly: GCA_932294355.1. Lineage (NCBI taxonomy): Eukaryota > Metazoa > Arthropoda > Insecta > Lepidoptera > Noctuidae > Aporophyla > Aporophyla lueneburgensis. The sequence goes on along the minus strand of OW028737.1, from coordinate 27,945,385 downwards.
TTGGTAAGTAATTAAACTATTTCATTAATGAATGAGGAAATCCATTACTTTCCATCAAGTGCGAATGATGTAAAGAGCAGGCCCATTCAGCAGGAAAAAAAATGTTCTTTATGTATTTTGGTCTCTGTTTACATTCATATTTTATGGGACTAATTACAATTAACAGGTCTTTTATCTTACAAACATGCATAGATAGTGTCTAAACTCTTAATGATTGATGATTGTTTGAAAAACAGGAGTTATTTCAATGTTTAATAGATCATATTAGGTGATTTTGATGTGTGAAAAAGAGTTAAGTAGTATAATTATTTGTTTCTAAGGGTTCTTACCTGTCTTGCCAGGGTCGCGGAATTTTTTGAAAGAGTTACTGTGGCCCTGGCATAGGTGAACACTGTTGGGTTTAGTCAGTAAAAGTCTGAGATGCCCTTCCGCTCCACCCACAGCGGGAGACGTCATTTGATGATTACCCACCAAGAAAAAAGTTTTACTGCAAACCTATTGTTTCTATGAGTTTGGGATTGGGTGTCTGCAAACAAAATTGAATCAGTGTTGTGGAGCTAGATATGCGATTTCTACATATAACATACTGATTTAGCTACATCAGGTTATACTTTCAATTTACCCCTACATTTTAGTGGCAAATGATCAAATGACTTCTTCCACTCAGGGTGGAGCAGGAGGGTGTTTCAGACTTTCTCTGACTAAAACCCACCCGTTTTCCTTCAGTTGCCTGTGCCAGCGTCACAGTAAATCTTTCAAACAAATCTGTGACCCTCACGGAGTTGGGAAAATGCTAGGAAGATGATATTAAAACAGTGTACCTCAGGATTGGTAATAAATCTAAGTTTGAGTTAATTTCCAACGGTTGGAAATTAACTCAAACGTAGATTTATTAACCACATGAGCGAATTCGCGGGCAAAAGCTAGAATGTAAATAAGAAAGCAACATTGTAATGCCAGAAACAATAGTTATTTGTTATACAAGAGTGCAAGGTTGCTTTTTAACCGCGTGCTCAATTTTGATGACCGAGCAAGCGAAGGATTCTAAAATTGATTCACGAGTGCAGCCAGTGATTCAAAAATTAGAATCCTGAGCGTTAGCGAGGGAATCAAAAGAGCATGAGGTGAAAAATCTTTGCACTCGAGTGCAACACGTAACTTTTCATCCCACCTCAGCGGGGAAATGACTAAATATGCAAAAAAAAGCATTTCAATCACAAGATACTTTTATTTCAGTTTAGGTATTAACATTTATTATTTACTACATTATGATAGGTAAGTATTACAGAATAATCTTTAAATTATTTCAAATGATACTTGAAAGTAACGTTGCTACAATTACTTAAGTCGAGTGTAATATTTTTGTTAGGTACTGTAATGTTGGTGACGTGAAAAGTAAAATGGCGCGCGCAAAGCAAATAAAAAAAATAAAAGTATATCAAGAAGGTTCCGAGTCTAAGTTTTACAAATTAGAAAAAGGTTGAATGATAAATTCGGCACCATGGAGATAGAAGTAAATAGGTTTAATGATGTTTTGAATTCACAAACTTAGTGCACACGATGTTCTAAATTCAATTTACTTTATCCTCTAGCTGATAAAAACGGCTTTTGCACTCAGGTATCGAAGGGCAAAAATACTCTTTCCGAGATGGGGGGATGAAAATTAAATTGTTTTAAAGTGTTATGATCTCAATAATGTTTTTAAATGAGAAATCAATAAGTTATCATAAACACAATACTATGATAAGACATAAAACAAAAAGTAGTCTTTGAAATAGTTTTTATCAATTTATTACAGTCCGTCATGCCATTTTGTATTGGAAAATATTGCTAATGTTGAAGCAGTTTGTACTGTTAACTTTTCATTAAAAATAGAAAGTGTGTGTATAGAAAGGCTAACTATTTTAGTTTTGCCAGATGCACTTTTGCTTCTAGAAAAAGCCAATTATAATTTTTCATTGGTATGCCTTTACATATGGTGGCACACGTAAAGAATAGCACCATCTCATTTCTACCCGTGGGTGTCGTAAGGGGCGACTAAAGGACCTACTAGGGAACAGGCAGCAGCATCCTCTATGCATTTTACCACCATCCTGCAATCGCCAACCCGCCTGCCAATTAATAATTTCCAAGTATCGAAATACTTTCGGATGGGCCGGATCTTCGTTGATGAACTTCGAGAGTAGGCCTCCTGGATGGCTATCACAGGTGCGTGGACTATTGTCACAAGCAAAGAGAGGCCTATGCCCAGCCGTGGATGAAGACGGGCTGTGTATGATGTCATGACAATGATGCCATAAGATTTTAAACTTAATCAGTAACAGCATATTGCGTATTCTCTTTATCATAAAACTGGAAATAATGAACATGTAACTGATAATGCTCTATTTATTTTATCGGCTCAAAAACAGCGACATTACAGATACCCGCCGTTACCGTGCGCAGTCTTATTATTATCGTATCTACTGTGTGCATAACTATAATTATTGTAATATTGATATCAGATGAATGATTATCTTTGTTATTATGTCAATACTACATATCGGCGAGTGGGCGCACTTCCTTGTCCATTTTTTATTTTTTATTTATCATCATTTGCCTCGCCCTTTCCCAACTATGTTAAGTTCGGCTTCCAGTGTCCCCGGATATAGCCGAATACTAGTATTTTACATGTAGCGACTGACTATCTGACTACCCAGTTGATGGGACAAATTAATCAAATCAAAATATTTTTATTTCTCATAAACTTACAAGGGCATTTATGCAACGTCAGAAGCTAGCTGGTTCCAAATTGTTGATTCCTATGGAGAAGAGCCGGTAAGAAACTACACGGTTACTCTTTTAAAAATAATTGGCTTTTACAATGGTTTCATTACAGTGTTAATATGTATGGGAGAACAGTGTAGGACTGTCAACAAGTACCAGGTACTTGTTGACAGTCCTGCCACGGTAAAGATATCTATACAGTAGTCTATCTTCATACAAACGCTCGGAACGCAAGTCATACCTACGCGCCTCGAGTCTGGTACACTCCGAGTCCGAGTACATACGCAGTCGCGTACGCACCGCTTTGATAAACGCATGGCGGGCGGTGTTAAATATTATGGTTTTGTTTGTAAGCAGTTAGCGTGCGATTTGCGAATACCCGTAACTACTATCACAGATCCAAGCAAAGAGTTGTCTTGATATGTAATGTTGGTCACCAATTCACGGACCACCTGCTGCAAGTATAGCTGAACCCGATCGATCACCCGGTGCGGCTTTCTTTGACGATCAGACCGCTTGGATTGAATGTGTATTTCAAATAGTAGCAAACAAATATCACTTTTGGCGTTCTGCCCAAACATACAAATAGAATTAGAAGATCGGGAAAGCTAGTTTTTAGCAGTCGTGTGTCATGTATAATCACCAAACTCATAACAGGATCCCACGCAAATGCTTTGCAAAAAATTGTTGGTATGTAAATTTTCTAGTGCATTGGTGCAAATGCACTTGTTAAGTCAAAAGTAAGTACTTAACAAGTGCAATTGGGTCGTATTGATAGTGTGGGACAATGTGGGACCGCATCCATTATGGATACTTGCTAGGCTACCAAGTGAGGCGATTGTTCGCCACTGTATGGATACAGCTTTATTTTAAACTAGCTTCTGCCCGCGACTTCGTCCGCGTTAAATTTCTTTTCCCCCGACCCTTCCCGTCGCATCGAATCGCCTACCCGTGCGATATTCCCCGTTTTTGCAACATTTTTCATTACTGCTCGGCTCCTGTCCAGTTGTAGCGTGATGTTATATAGCCTATAGGCTTCCTCGATAAATAGGCTACCCAACACAAAAAGAATTTTTCAATTCGGACCAGTAGTTCCTGAGATTAGCGCGTTCAATCAAACAAACTCTTCTGCTTTATAATATTAGTATAGATGATAACTTGATAAGTCTAGTTTTAACTGCCCATTGTTTATTAGGCAGATAACTCAGTTATGTTATAAATAAAAAAAAACATTAATTAGTGAATAATAAAGAGAAAAACATATTTTCATGCTCTTTATGGTAGGATGGTAGGTATATTGTTGTCATAACTGTAAAGTGTAAATTATAAACATATTGTAATCATCCGGTTGACGTCAGATAATTACGGCAAAAAGGTTTCCATAAGAATAAACAATATGTATAACTTTGTTTTTGTTTTCTTTTCTCATTTCCTTGCGTATGCGGAAATGATGAAAAACTGTTGTTTTATTATCTTCTGTACTCATCTATACTATACTAATATTATAAAGCTGAAGAGTTTGTTTGTTTGGTTGAACGCTATAATCTCAACAACTACCTATTGGAATTGAAAAATTCTTGAAGTGTTGGGTAGTCCATTTATCGAGGAAGGCTATAAGGCTTTATAACATCCCGCTACGACCAATCGGAGCGGAGCAGCAACGAAACATGTTGAAAAAACGGGGAAAATGTATTCCTTTGAGAGCTTCCGTTGCGTGCGCAGGGGTAATTCGATGCGACGGGGAGGGTCGGGGTGCGAGAAATTTAACGCAGAGAAGTTAGTCGTAGAAGCTAGTCTCATATAGCAGGGAGGGAATCAATCAAGTGATCGTTGGTCTAATTAGAGACGTAGAAAATATTCTAACTTTGTATTTAGCCGGCAATACATCATCAAGCTTTCTGATAAACCTGCACCTAAGGTAAATAGCAGCTATCAGACACCTTGAGTGCCGAAGAATATTCTCAGTTAGGCAGGTACGCCTAACCGAAACTAACATTAAGGCAGTGGTGGAGGAGACTTAATAAGGCTAGCGAATTGGTTGCAACACTTTTTGATAAATAATCATAACAATAGATGTAAGGTGAAAAGAGCGACTGGAGCGAACTCTCTTTTAACAACTCGCCTCGGTTAGGTTAGGTAAAATTTTCAAATAGGAATTACAATGGTACCGATTCCCTTGTTCACAAACTAAACTAAATTTAAGTTCAGTGCATCTCTTTCTTTGTATTTCATTAAGAAGAGGACAAAAGATAAATTTTAGATTAGTCCTGTCAAATTAATCAGCGCTTGACGTAAATTGACGTAATTTTAGTAGGCAAGTTTTTAATCCCTCGTTGCCGTTGCGTTGCGTTGTCGTTTTTACTGCCTCGTTGGTTTAGTGGTAGCAAGCGCTACTGCTGAGCATGAGGTCCTGGGTTCGATTCCCAGGTCGGGCAAAGTGTTTATTGGGTTTTTCCATCTGGAATTTCTCAGTAGCAGCCTGGAGTCTGGATTTGTGCCCGGTTGGTGGCAATAGGCTCGCCCCCTATTACATGGGACTTAAACATAACAGGCGAAATGTGGGTGTACTATAGGTATACCTCTGCCTAACCCTTCGGGGAAACAAGGCGTGATGTTATGTGTTAAGTTTTTAATCTCGTCTAAACTTGTATGGAGTAGTGACAGGCGCTGATTAATTTGACAGGACTAAACTAAAATTTATCTTCTGTCCTTTCCATAATGAAATAGAAAGAAAAAGATGCACTGAACTTAAATTTAGTTTAGTTTTTATGACAAAATTATGACAATGTAGAATGCAAGAGCGAGCGAAACGAGCTCGAAAATTTCGCACTCTCTCGGATAGCTTATATTTTCTTTTGATGATTCCCTAGTTTATTGGTTCTGTTTTCTCTTGGCCATTTTACTGAAAGAGAACTTTGTCGAGTTATGACGAAAAGCTTAACCTGTTGAATGCCGTAATTACAGACAGTTAAAAACCATTGTGTCTATACCAAATGTGGTATCTCAGAGACTTAGAGGTTAAACTCGTTTCACAACAGCTTATGTTTTGGAATTCTTAGCTTTTCGGACCTTATGTATGAGCGAGGTTCCCAAATTCCTGAGTTTTCTTCGCTCGCTCCTGCATCCTATTATAGATTCAGTGTTTTATAACAGGTTTTTTGAAGTAAAAACTTGTTTTCACTTGTTTTTTCCACTTGCAGGTATCGAGCAATTCTGTGCAGCTTCCACCTCCATGCTGCTTGGAGAAGACAGCCCGGCCATCGCCACTGGACGTGTAAGTGTATAACGACTTTTACTTAAATTGACGCTCTACACTAGATGAAGGCGGAGAAAAAGGGGCCTTTCATAAACGTGTTACTTCACGGTGTTCAACGTATTGAATTGTTGCTTTTAAGGAGGAAAATAGTTCAAATCAAATCAAATCAAAATATTTTTATTTCACATAAACCAACATGGGCACTTATGAAACGTCAGAAGCTAGGTGCACGCAGTTATATACATAAACTCACACATGTAGGTATAGTCCGTTCACAGTTGTTTTACTTCTAGCAGCAGCATCCCAATAGCAACCATATTTTAACGACAATAAGTATCACTGTGATATTGAGAGACTTGTTAGAGGCAGCAAACTGGGCACGCCACAATTGCGGCGGTAAGTCCCCTCTTTGAGGAGTGGACAGAGAGGCGCCCCGGCGTCCTCACCTTCCGCCTGACGCAGGTTCTCACCGGGCATGGGTGCTTCGGTGGGTTCCTGTTCAGGATAAAGCGGGAGGATACGCCCGGGTGTTTCCATTGCGAGGATCGTCTGGAGGACACGGTGGAGCATACGGTGGAGGTGTGCCCTGCCTGGGCGGAGCACCGCCGTGTCCTCGTGGACGCGATCGGCGGCGGCGACCTCTCGCGTCCGGCCCTGGTGCGAGCCATGGTTCGGAGCGAGAGGGCATGGGAAGCCGTCACCTCCTTCTGCGAAGCAGTAATGCTCGCAAAGGAAGAGGCGGGGCGCGTGAGGGAGTGGCAGTCTCTGCGCACTCACGTCCCTAGCCGCCGCAGGAGGAGACGCCCCGGGCGTCGGGAGTCGATTGCGGACTCCCGGCCACCGTAGGCGCGAGCTTGCGGGTGGCGAGCAATGGGTAGCTCGCCGCCCGGTAAGGACCGAGCTCGGGTCGACGGCGCGTAGTGTTCCACGCGCGCCTCAAAGAGATGTCAGCAGTGCTGAAGGGGTCTGCTAGGACCGATGCCTGCCGGCGTCGCGTGATTGTTCGAAAGAGATACCGTGACCCTGGCACATGGGCAACTGAAGGAACACGGGTGGGTTTTAGTCAGTAAAAGTCTGACACGCCCTCCCGCTCCGCCCAGAGCGGAAGAAGTCATTTGATGATTTCCCATCCAAAAAAAAAAAAAAGCAATGTTATTGTGACGCAAATAAAAGTCACTTTGATTTTGACAGTGATACAAAATCAGAGATAAATACGTGTGGACGGACTGTGTCGATTGGGATCTTTATCTGAGTTATTTATGTTTTTAGGCTTAAAATGACGACCTTAAACGGCTTCCTCCTTATTTATTTGGATGTTTCATCTTTCTTTTCATATATCACAGGTCATATTTCTGTTTGTTTAAACTCTATTTATATCACTTTCATTTTATAGTTTACTAACGATAAACGAAAGCATCCGGCAAGTCGCGTCCGCGCCTTCAATTACTCAAATTGTTGCAATGATCGCGCCATTCTGAATACCGTGTAGTGTACAATAATAGGTATTTTCACGTCACACCGGTCACACCACGGAACAGATAAATAAGGTTGGAAAGGCCTTCTCTCCAATTTTGTATTAGAACCAGTGTCGCCGCTTGACTCCCTCTATTTTAATTTCTTACACATTCGCAATACTATATCTACAAATATTTCGCACACAACTGTTGTGTATTTTTAAATATTGAATCGGGAAAATGGAACATGAAATAAAAGTCAAAAAATAATTTTATTTTACTTTTATTAATCTATATCTATAAAAGGAAAGGGAGTCACCCTTTGACTGAATGACTGACTGACTAACTGATCTATCAACGCACAGCTCAAACCACTGAACGGATTGGGCTGAAATTTGGCATACAGGCATCCACTAAGAAAGGGTTTTTAAAAGATTATCAGATAATTACAGATTTAACCTTTTAAAAGATTATCATCGCGCTATACCTTTTTAAATTATTTCATAGGTCAAATTGAATTTTATTTAGATTTTAATACTAAATAAAATGTAGTAAATACATGTAGGTGGTATGTCTACATGCCCCTTTATAATTATCATGCTGTCACATTCATTCAATGATTAATATAATATTTAATATGCGAAAATTATATCAAAATAAAAATATACATACTATAATTAATGAAATTTATAATATTTCAAAAATAATCCTTGGCAAACGTACATAATAGAAAATTCTATCGATGATTTTATTTAAACACATGGTCACCTCACTGTCGATAGACATGGCGCCGTGCATTTCGACCAATCACGGCAAACGTCGAAACGTCAATGGTTGAAGTGTAGAGGATGCAATGTATGCAGTACATTGCAAGCAGACTCGGTCATTGCGTTGATTAAGCGAGTACACATCGGGCAATGTATATTTTTTGCAACTTGTTGCGATATTATTGTTAATGTTTGGAATTTCATAATGAAAATATATTTTAATGTTTTTTACTAATAATATTGTATATAAATGTTATTTTCGACTTACCGATGGAAAGATATACCTCCTCGCTCTATACTTGAGGTCTGACTTTTTGTCTTACAAGTTATAATTGCACAACAAGGCATTTTAATGCAGAGCTCTGTTCTCCGAATTAATCCGAAACACACTAAACGTGGTGAACGAATGAATCGGTCGAGTTGTGATTGTGGAATCATAATTGTGACGCGCTTGCCACGCCCACATTACCATTCCAACCTTATTTATCTGTTCCGTGGGTCACACAGATCGTTATTAATTAAATTATGAACGTTGTAAAATTTTGTAGGTATATTGTCAACTCTATTATTTCATTATAAACGGTGATAACATTACAATGTTGAGTATCAATAGGCCTTGAATAAAAACTAAGAATCGGAGCGAATACCTCTCGCTACAGAGATACAGTAATAAATAAAGGCCATGAAAAGCTGATGAATAAAAAAAAAAACTGTTTGGAATTGAACAGTAAAGGCCTTTGTCTAATAATGCCAATCGACTTTCATATGACAACGTAAAATTGTAAATATTGCTAGATTACAATCTATCTCGCGAGATTATAAACAATCGAAAAATTGTGAATTGCAAAAATCATTTACAATGTAACGCATTTTTTTTCGATAGATTACACAAGAGAACAAAATGAGACTTTTTTTTTGTTTCATGGAATTTTATGTCTGTTGTTTACCAATTCGAGGTCGTTGATTTCAAATCTACCCGCAATTCTTCTCTAGCAGCTTTAGTTTTTGAGATACAGCTATTGACCGTTTTTAGGGTTCCGTTGCCAAATGGCAAAAAACGGAACCCTTATAGATTCGTCATGTCTGTCTGTCTGTCTGTCTGTCTGTCTGTCTGTCTGTCTGTCTGTCTGTCTGTCTGTCTGTCTGTCCGTCCGTCCGTATGTCACAGCCACTTTTTTCCGAAACTATAAGAGCTATGCTGTTGAAACTTGGTAAGTAGATGTATTCTGTGAACCGCATTAAGATTTTCACACTAAAATAGAAAAAAAACAATAAATTTTGGGGTTCCCCATACATAGAACTGAAACTCAAAAATGTTTTTTTTCATCAAACCCATACGTGTGGGGTATCTATGAATAGGTCTTCAAAAATGCTAATGAGGTTTCTAATATCATTTTGAGGGTTCCGTTGCCAAATGGCAAAAAACGGAACCCTTATAGATTCGTCATGTCTGTCTGTCTGTCTGTCTGTCTGTCTGTCTGTCTGTCTGTCTATCTGTCTGTCTGTCTGTCTGTCCGTCCGTATGCCACAGCCATTTTATTCCGAAACTATAAGAGCTATGCTGTTGAAACTTGGTAAGTAGGTGTATTCTGTGAACCGCATTAAGATTTTCACACTAAAATAGAAAAAAAACAATAAATTTTGGGGTTCCCCATACATAGAACTGAAACTCAAAAATGTTTTTTTTCATCAAACCCATACGTGTGGGGTATCTATGAATAGGTCTTCAAAAATGGTAATGAGGTTTCTATTATCATTTTTTTCTAAACTGAATAGTTTGCGCGAGAGACACTTCCAAAGTGCTAAAATGTGTGCCCCCCCCCCCCCCCGTAACTTCTAAAATAAGAGAATGACAAAACTAAAAAAAATATTTGATGTACATTACCATGTAAACTACCAACGAAAATTGGTTTGAACGAGATCGAGTGAGTAGTTTTTTTTTAAAACGTCATAAATCGTAAACCGCAATTTACCTTACATTCAATCAACTGAAATATAAAAATTAAAAAATATATATATGTTTAAACCGAAAATACCTACAGATTTGTACGGAACCCTCAGTGCGCGAGTCCGACTCGCACTTGGCCGGTTTTTTTTCTAAACTGAATAGTTTGCGCGAGAGACACTTCCAAAGTGGTAAAATGTGTGTCCCCCCCCCCGTAATTTCTAAAATAAGAGAATGATAAAACTAAAAAAAATATATGATGTACATTACCATGTAAACTACCACCGAAAATTGGTTTGAACGAGATCGAGTGAGTAGTTTTTTTTTTAAAACGTCATAAATCGTAAACCGCAATTTACCTTACATTCAATCAACTGAAATATAAAAATAAAAAAAAACATTTATTTTTAAACCGAGAATACCTACAGGTTTGTACGGAACCCTCAGTGCGCGAGTCCGACTCGCACTTGGCCGGTTTTTTCGTACTAGTTTAAAACCGACCAGTTGATTTAAAAGTATATATTTTTTACCATGTCCATGTCGCGAAATATTTGCAAAAATGATTCTAACTATTTCTGTAATATATGTGGTGAATATACATTTAAAGATTGTAGACTAAGTGTGTCGGAGTTCGGAAAACGGGTGTAATTTGATTACTTTGGATTTTCTTTGAACACCTGCGACAGGTACAGGGTACCTAAAATGGTATGTAAAACATGCGTCGAGTCTTTAAGATTATGGGTGAATAAGAAAAGACTCAATTTAAGGGAGACTTCGTCCTTGGAGTGCCATATTTCAGGTGTTTACGTTTTATTTTTTTTAAAGGAAACGAGTAAAGCTTTTTGAGTGCGGTTTTTTTCTTGCTTTTATTCATGATATATAGAACGTTAAAAAAAATATTTTGAGAAAAAAACCTAAATGGCGGCCGTTGCAGCTCCGCGAAAACAAGTCCTTAAATCGCGGGAGGTAAACGGCAGACATCACTGCCCCCTCTTTGTTGATCTGAAACACAAATTCAAAGCATATTATCAATGTGTGACCCTTTGGCCATGGAATGACGGATGGGTTTTTCGTTTAGTACAAATTTCGAAAAATGGCGGCAATTTTAAAAAAAAGATCGAATTTTCGCGTTTTTTTTCGCATAAAAAGATAAATAATAAATGCAAAAATGTATCTATCGAAAAAACGATCCGTCATTCCATGGCCAAAGGGTCACACATTGATAATATGCTTTGAATTTGTGTTTCAGATCAACAAAGAGGGGGCAGTGATGTCAGCCGTTTACTTCCCGCGATTTGAGAACTTGTTTTCGCGGAGCTGCATTTTGGGTTTTATTTTTCATAAAAATTTTTTTTTAACGTTCTGTATATCATGAATAAAAGCAAGAAAAAAACCGCACTTAAAAAGCTTTACTTGTATCCTTTAAAAAAAAAAAACGTAAACACCTGAAATATGGCACTCCAAGAACAAAGTCTCCCTTAAAGTACCAAACACCAATGATCTGGCGGGAACCCTCGAATCATCAGGACAATTGTTATTTTTGCGTGATTGATATAAACGAGATTAACAAAAAAAATCTGTCCAAATGGTTTTACCCTAACTTGTTATCTGTTACACGACCAGTTATGTACTCCGGCGATGCATCAGCACCACAAGCATCTTCATCTACACAAATTGATCACGACTTGGACGAAAAAAACTCTTCTTCAAGTGACGAAAGTGGGGCAACTGATTTTAATCCAGATGTTTCCTTTGAGCCCTGGCCCTTTAATCAGGAAGAGCTCAGCGCATTAGTCAGAGACCTTGGCCTTTCTAAAAAAACATCGGAGATTCTAGCTTCTCGATTAAAGCAAAGAAATCTTTTAACTCCAAAAAAAAAAAGGATGAAAGCTATGCGAAGCACATTGAAGAGATGTCGCACTTCCAGCAGCTTGGTTGTAATATGAGCATTAAGGTACACTTCCTCCATAGCCATTTGGACAGTTTCCCTGAAAATCTAGGTGATCTCAGTGAAGAACAAGGGGAACGGTTCCATCAAGATATTCGGACTATGGAAGAGCGGTACCAGGGTCACCGGAATACCAACATGATGGCGGCCTACTGTTGGAGCATTAAAAACAGCCCTAGTGAACCAAGTCAAGCAAGAAAATCTTATAAAGTTTTTTGATATGTAGTGGTTGTTTTTCTGATGTTTTTTGTTAATGAATCTTGAAAATCAGGTTTTCTTTATATCTCAAAAACTAAAGCTGCTACAAAAAATCTGACTTCAGATCTGAAATGAGCACCCCGAAAATATACAATATTAGTCGTAATATTTCATGCAACAAAAATTATGTTCCCTTGTGTTATAATCTGTCCATGGGAAACCGACAAATTGTGACCTGGTATCTAATTTGCATGCGACGGATCGAAATAGCCAAGTAACTGCCCTCATCTTGGAAGTGGTGGTCGCCGGCCGTTTCCGCAGCACCGCTCGCTTCACTTGCTCGGCTCGCGTGTGATTAGTCACAGTTCTAACCTAACCTATATAATCTATTTAAATTCGTCAACAAACGAATTAACAAACAAATATGGTGGCGCGGGGCACATGACGTTCAACCAATCAGCGCGTGAGGTATGTACGTCGCATGCCATTTCACAACTTGACAGTTTCATTTCGATAGATGATAATCTACCGAAAAAAAATGTTAACAGTATGTTACTGTTCACAATCTTTCAACAGTTTACAATCTCGGGAGATAGATTATAATCTAACGATATTTACAATGTTACGGTGTCACATACATAGACAAAGATTTTATATTAATCTTCTTAGAGCCTGTTGGTATATGGAATATGGTGATGGTCCATTTCTGATATCTCTGAAGTTAACTCGCTATGCGTACGATTAGAAGACCCTACGATTTGTCAAGTCGAAACGATAGGAAAGCAATTAACTGATAAGGATTCATAGATACAAATCAAAATTTAATCAACGATTGGTCTTGAGCAGTGTGGCCATGACCGCTAATAACCTCTTTGAAGCCAAATATCTGTGGATTCGCCCGCCACCATGCGCGACGGCACGCGAATATAACTGATTGGTTTCAACAGTTATTTCTCCAAACGAATTACACACTTGCATGGCACATAATACCGTTGTACGGGATCTTCTAAAGCTCATCCATAGTTCATATTGAAGAGGCTATTTGGATGGGACACGTTTATTAACACCACAATTAAGATACGCAACCGTTCCGTGTGGTGCCGGACATAAATAATAACAGTATCCCAGTTTTTCCCGTGGGTGTCGTAAAAGGCGACTAAGGGAATTACTCAAAGACTTTTTATTCTCTTTCTTTATTCTTCTTTTTAGACTCATTCTCTAATAAGTCTAAAGAGAATATAAATCTCTTTAGACTTATCTATTAGAGAATGAGTAGCAGCTTTCTCTATGCATTTTATCACAATACTGCGATCGCCAACCCGCCTGCCAAGCGTGGCGATTATGGCAATCTCCCCTAAAAAATGTACCGGTCTAATTGGCGGTGTAGGAGTCCTATGTCTAGCAGTAGACATCTTTGGGCTGAAATGCTGATAATTATTATTATATATACACAACGACTGTTTCTCCTTGATGGAACACATTTTAGTCACATATTTTAACCATTTTACTCAAATCTTAGAAGACTATCATGTAGGTATACAACCTCCATCAGTTTGCCAATAATATTGTGTTACGTGTACCTAATAAGGAACGGTATGGCGTAAGAAAACAATTTAACAACCTCACAAATCTTGATTTCAGGCGTTCGGAGTACAGACCTTGTCTGGAACAGGCAGTCTACGCGTCGGAGCTGAGCTGCTCAACAAACACTTGGGCTACACCAACTTTTACTACTCCGAACCTACTTGGGGTATGTATTCACTTGACAGCCCTCTGTAGCATGATAGCATTTATCAACCGACCGACCTTGAATATTAGTCGACGTCTAAAAGTCGAAAAAATAAACGTGACCTTAAGTATGGCCACTCATGAAGTATTTTAACATCATCTGCCTAACATTTTCGGGTTGGCTTCTAGTCTAACCAGATGCAGCTGAATACCAGTATTTTTACATGGAGCGACTGCCTGTCTGACCTCCACAACCCGGTTACTAGGTAATACGATACTCATGGTAAGACTGGTTGTAGACTTTCGGCCTTTTGACGATCCGTAATGACTCAAAGATCCGCGAATGACCGCCGGGAGCAACTTTACGTGCTTTCGGAGAGACGGAGGGGTAAAGATCTTGGTATAGACGGTCAGCCAATCCAAGGACCAATCCTAGCAAGCGTGGCTTAACCTGATCGATAGAACCGTGCGTCTGTTATTACTTAGCTATTATCCTTTAATGACAACATCATACATAACCTGTGTCACAATCAGTGGACTAATACTCCACTGGAGAGTGCTCAAACCGGTCGAGTTTGTAGTTGTATGAATATCTTTTGATAACTTTAAAGTGAGTTAGATAACTCGGATAAGTGTTTGTTTGGCTTAAGATATCGATTATCATACTAATTGGTGAATTATGTGGTTAAGAAGGTCATACTCTTTTTTCCGCATTGCTTTTACTGACCCCCTCTAATAAAAATCGAATCTATTTGATTTATATCCAAAGTTTTTTGCACTACTTTACTTCATTGATTTGTTAGGTTTGAATCCAGGAGTAAAATATAAAAATGTCATCGTCATGGATGACGGTTACTATTCTATTTCCATCGCTACTACCTTTTGGTTAATACATGATTCTCATTTCGACTAAACAAAACTTATTATTTTGAGCATCATTAATTTAATTCACTCGGGTTCTAAATGAGATCCTCGTGTAGAGTTAAATGTTATTGGCTTTTACCATTCGTTTATTCTCAAAGCAGCCCGAAATCGCTGCCCTATCACATGTGACTGAAAACAAAGCTGGTAAAATGTGAATGCATTACTCCTGTGACTATTCTCTCATCCCTCGCAGTCGCGATGTAATGTATTACTCAAGATACTCATTGATGTCGAATTTGTCGTTATACATATGTATACTAAGACCGCTTCTTGCCTCGGAAAGCACGCTAATCTGTTGGTCTTAGCTGTCATTCGTGGACAGTCGTTATGTGTCGATACAAGCCCGACACTCTGACAACCAGTTTTACCAAGGGGTATCGTATTGCCCGGTAACTAGGATTTGGAGGTCAGGTCAGTTGTTCCATGTAAAATATTATATTCAGCTGGTTTGACTGGAAGCCGACCCCTAAATAATTAGGAAAAACTAAGCAGTTAGTAATGACATCTAATTATGATTATTTCGATGTCAATAGACAACCATCGCCTAGTCTTCCTGAATGCCGGGTTCCAGAACGCATGCACGTACCGCTACTGGAACGCGAAGGAACGCGCCATAGACTTCGACGGTTTTATAGAGGACCTGAGCTGTGCGCCCGAGAACTCTGTGGTGTTGTTGCACGCTTGCGCGCATAACCCCACCGGTATTGACCCCACTCAGGAGCAGTGGGAGAAGATTGCTGACGTTATGGAGGTATGGCTATTTGTGCTTTTAATGACTCTACATGTTTATGTGTCACAGTTTACAACGGTTAAAGTTCCATATTAGAATGATACCGTGACAACACGTCGCTACTTTTTTTTACTGTAGTAGGCTGTAGACTCTGTTTGTTTTGTTTTCTGCATAGGTCTAAAATGGTTTCTCTTATCGCGTGTAGGGAGAACTAGTTTGGCCTAGGCGAAACCAGTTCATCCTAAAATCGGGTTTGGCCGGTAACATAAAGTATGGAAACCACATATTATGCAATAAACGAAACCACAAGTAATACTAGTCCACAGAAGTATAACAAAATTAAATCCATACTAATATTATAAATGCGAAAGTAACTCTGTCTGTCTGTCTGTCTGTCTGTCTCGCTTTCCTGCTAAAACTACTGAACCGATTTAAATGAAATTTGGTACACAGATAGTTTAGAGCCTGAGAAATGACATAGGCTACTTTTTATCCCGGTAGTGTGTTCCCGCGGGATAATTTCCGAACTATACGCGGGCGAAGCCGCTGGCAAAAGCTAGTATTAAATAAAACACCGTAAATTAAAAAAGTGAAATTTTCAAACAAAATAAATATCAAAATAAATTCTATAAAACTAAACACTCTGTTTAGAAAACGTACCTTGATCTCAGGAAGAGCAGCAACTGCGCACGCGGGTGACATCAAATGGCGGCTTTATTGTCGGCGCTGGCGTTTGATCGTTTGTCAATGTTCGATGAAATCAAAATTCACTTAAGGTCAATGTGGGCAAATCCGTCATACTTTTTTGAAAGTTGAATTTGGTTAGCTAAAACTGGTACACTTACTACCTTAATATAAATTTGATGATTGTAAGCGATAGAAAATTTTGTTGTCTTGTATACACATCCATTTTAAACAACAAAACAGCCCTCCACATGTAACTAACAAGGTTTTTTTAAAAGTCGGTCGTTAGACGGATTTTCCCGAGGATTGGGGCAAATCCGTCTAGTAGCAAATTTGCCTCGAGTTACGCCGTTTTATCAAGGTATGTAATTTGTAAACAAGTAAATGCAGATGATGAAGAAAAATGTTTTGTAACATCATAAAAATAACGTTTATTTTACGTTTTACTCCCTAAAATCTTTTTTGGGGGCTAATCCGGCCTATTTTTATAACCAGGGCCTTTAAACCTTTCTAAAAAGTTTGAAAACTAAATATTTTTACAGTATCAGTTAAATTTTTCAGGTACATACATTGAAACAATCCTATCTTATTATGACAATGATATTTATGGTATTAACTTAAATAAACAGTGTTATTTTAATGAATTCAGTTAGGTATAAGAACATTATAATTGTAACAACGTTGCACTTCACATGTTGTACTAAAAATTGAATTAAGGTGATTGCACCTTAAAAGTGGCGGTTCGTGCCGCGACAGAGACAGGAGACCACGACCCGAGACCGCGACAGGAAATTGCGACTGTTAAGGTGCCAGTTCACGCCGGAGACCGCGACGACAAAATTGCCAAAGTGACGTCACACCCGATTGGATTTTGTTCGGGAACTGTCGGCGTGTTCTTGTTTCGAGGTACAAATAATGATTTTGAATTTAACATAAATTCTTAATTAGACCGAAAACAACTAAGAACAGTTTGTTATGAAATAAATACTTAATCTTTCAATTAAACACAAAAAATAATAGTTCAAAGACCCAATTGTTAGTTACCAGTGGACTTTTAAAGTATAAAACTAAAAATAGGAAGGATGAAAAAGGTTGACGACATCTGCAATGGGGTAATTCCGGTATATGACGATTTAGCCCCTTCGAAATTAGACGGATTTTCCCACTTGAACATTTTGAGGTTACGTATTTTTTTTAACAATTCTTTCTGTATCTACTGGTTTATATTCAAAACAAATAGAAAAATCCGTTGAAACACTTATTAAACTACATGTTATGCATACTCAGAAAGTCGTAACTTGTGAAATTGAATATTTACCTTTTAAGAAACGGCGGCACGCAACACTTGAGTTTCGAGTTCGTAGCACAACTAAACTTCAAATGCATTTTTTGACAATTGCAGACAACCTTGCTTCATCTATGAATCATAGTTAGACCTAAAAACTGATCCTATTTTATCGACCGAACCAGTAACAGCGTAACTATTCTGGAATGAATAATAAACGCACGTGTATGGAATAGCCCCGTAGACGGATTTGCCCACATTGACCTTAGTTCATTTTTACCGCCACGTTTTTAATTCGCGATAACTGAACTGAACTAACTATATTAACTATTGCACATTAGTAAAAAAAAGTAATCTTAAATTTTCAAATTTTCAAAATTTCCACCACGTTTCTGAATGCACAAGTTACATCGCCGCACAATGTTGTCCCGAAGCCTGCTCAACAAATTTCGTTCAGGATCCAGAGCCATGGCTTAAAATTTGTCAAAGGCAGCGACAATACGATTGCGCAGTTCATCTTCGGTTTCGGAGACCCGCGAGTAAACTTCACTTTTAATAAAGCCCCATAAAAAGAAGTCTAGAGGAGTGAGGTCGGGCGACCGAGCTGGCCACCTGTGGGGGCCATAGCGCCCAATCCATTGTTCGCCAAACATGGTGTTAAGCCGCTCTCTCGCGACGAGTACGGAGTGTGGAGGAGCTCCGTCTAACTGGAACCATACCCGCCTGAAAGCTACCACAGGCAATCTTTCCAAATAACGTGCTATCGGGCCGTTAAGAAGATCTAGAAACTTCTATGCATTCAGGTTTCCGTTGATAAAAACAGGACCGAATATTTGATCTCCGTGAATGCCTGCCCAAACATTAACGGAAAAACGGTACGGATGAGCTGATTCTCTAAATAAATGGGGATTCGTATGGCTCCAGTGACGCATGGTTTGTCGGTTCCACATGCCGTTCCGAGTAAACGTGCTTTCATCTGTCCAAAACACATCTGATAAAAGAAATTGGTCTTGAGAGATTTTTTCAAGTACCCAGCGGCAATAAAACTCTCTAATCGGCTTATCACGGGGCAGCAGCGCCTGAACCTTTACATATTTATTAGGACGTATTTTGTTCCTTTTCAGCACTTGATGTATTGTTCTATGGCTCACTCTAAACACATGCCCAGCTTGTCTAAGGCTGCAAGTTGGGTTCCGATCGAAATGGTCTAAGACTCGTTGTTCAAAAGAGTATGGAACGTGACGCGGAGCAACTCCTTCATGAGTGTTCGGCACTATGTGTTGATTTTCTCTAATCCTTTGGACAGCCCCAGGATTGTCCGGACATTAGTAGGGCAGACACGAGTTGCGCCGTATCTCTCACGATAAGTACGTAGAGTTAAGGCTGAATTTTGGCGGCATTCGCCATACAATAAAATCATGTCTGTATACTCTGCAGCGCTGTAAAAATTATGTTGTCTTGGCATTTTGTTAAAAAAAAAACACGGGTACACAGACACAAGTCACCTTAAAAAAAGTACCTATTTACGAGTATTAGTTTAATTTGCCAAAATCACTTGAAGCAATGCGCGCTATGAAATCTCTGCGAAAGTCACGATACACTATCCCGGAAGACAGCGGTGAACTGGAACTGACAAAGCGAGACTTCTCAAAAATGGCGAAAATAATAAAAGTCATAATTTAGGGTTAACGGCGCAATTATCGTTTATCGATATTTTTTTACACTTACCTACTACCAAAACAAGGTATTAAAATACAAGCATTTTTGTGTTATTCGAATGTTTTAATATTTTGAACGATTAACAAATTATTGATTGGATTAAGTATTAAAAAAGTTTTAGTAATTTTGTACGTCTGGACTTAAGAACTACCGTTTTGTGAGTGATTTCCTGACTAGCAAACGTGTAAGTAGGTACGATTTTTTTTTAATAGGTTGCTTCTACGTAACTTATAAAATTGTTATTGTTTACTTCTACTTCATTAATTTTATCTCTAAACCTACTGAATATTTAACAAGAACTTACACAACACACTTGAACAAAGAAGCTGTATAGCTATACATACTTAGGGCATAGTGTTCTTAGAATTATCACAAGAGCACGATAATTCTAATAAAAACACTACGCCTTAAGTATTTAAAGCTAAAAAGTTTTTTTTGTTTATCGATAATTATTCCCTAATAGTCAATAACAGGTGTCCTTACCTTACCCGCAAAATTCGTTTACAATAACCGCCACCTTTGAAAAACGCCGCGGCGCCGCGGCGGCGCGCCGCATGTCTCGAGCCGTCTGTTGCAAGATACCGCCAAAGACACCGCTGCCTACGTACACCCGCAGGACATGTTAGCGCGTGCCAGTGATGATAGGTTATGTTTGTGTAAATTGCAAAACCAAATTTCGGCCGTGGCAGGTCGAAAGGAAATTCATAATTTCCAAGTACTAATCAGCTTCCAGTCTAACCGGATGCAGCTGAATGCCAGTATTTTATAACAGTAATTTCAAGTATTCATGTATCGAAAAAAATACAACATAAACATTAAATTGAATAATCAGCTTAATGTTCCCTGCACACATTGACTGCATAGGTTTCCTGTCTGTGAGAGGGAGTAGGCCGAACCATCATAGTATTAAATTCCATACATTTCACGAAACGAATGTATTTGCGTAGAGCAACGGCGCACAGTGGGGCCAAATGAGTTGTTTTATTTCAAAAAGGGCTAGAGGTCACAATTTTAAACCAATTACAACAATTTTTTTTTAAACACCCAGAAATGATTTCCAAAGAGAATGTTGGAGCCCAATTAAAAAAAAAATTACCTTATTAATGACATAAGTAACCTTAAATGCTCAAATATTTTTTCTCATGTAAAATCTCAGAAACTATGGCCCCTGAAATATGGCTCGTAATTCTTACAACTATTTTCCTACGGTTGTCAGTAACTTTCGACGTTATTGGAAGCTTTCTACACCAAAAATGAGAAAAAAAATTGAGCATTTAATGTTATGTCATTCATAGGGTAATTTTTTTTCTTCAATCAGGCTCCGACATTCTCTTTGGAATTCATTTCTAAGTGTTTAAAAAAAATCATTGTAACTGGTTTAAAACAGTGACCTCCAGCCCTTTTTGAAACAAAAAAACCCATTTGGCCCCACTGTGCGGCGGCGGCGGATATCACGCGGGGATTCGGGCGAAGTTGAAATAAAATGTATTACATTTTAATATTTTTTTCTTTTGTAATTGAAATAAACAATATTTTTTAAATTCCAGCTTGTCGGTAGGTGTACCGATTTTACATTTTAGGCAAATAGGTAAGTAGAATACGTAACAGCGTCGTGATAGTTTGCACTGTATGGCAACGTCGCTTTTCAATGTTCAAGGATTCAAGTTCATTGAATCATTGACCTAGTGATCCAATTCTACAGTGTTCAAATTTGATCAAAATTAGAACTCTAGTTTTTTACCTAATTACTGGACCGATTTCGTCTATTTTTTTGTGTATCGTCAGAAAAGGCGATAACAAGTATGTGGTTTAATTTATTGCATATATGTGGTTTCCATATTGTATACATACTATGGTGCACTATAGATTTTCTTTGAAATAATTTCTATGCTAGTTTGGGCCAACCAATGAACCAAATAAAACTTCCGCAGCCACATAAGAAATCGACCAAAATTAGCAAATACTATAATTTCGTTGAAATTTAGTGTTTTTTTTGTCTATGGATAAAAAAATTATCTGCCTTAGATATCAATCGTTCAAAAACGAAATTATACTTTAAAATATTCAATATAAAGTTTCAAATCAGCTGTGGGTGCTGGGTACCACTGTGTACCAGCCGGCCTTGACATTTTGAACCAGCCTAATTGAAATCATTACAACAACAACAACACAACAAACAATAAACAACAACAACAAATAACATAATAATTTGTTTCTAGGAGCGCAAGTTATTCCCGTTCTTCGACAGTGCGTACCAGGGCTTCGCCTCCGGCGACCTGGACCAGGACGCGTGGGCAGTGCGCTACTTTGTGAAGAGAGGCTTCGAGCTCGTCTGCGCCCAGTCCTACGCTAAGAACTTCGGCTTATACAGTGAGTATTCCTTTAGTCCAATAGGAGATTTTGGGACTAATTCGAACCTTTTCTATTATGGAACGCAAATAAACAGATTTTAGGATTGTACAAAATAAAAGTCGGGTTTTGAGATTTATCAAAACAACATACACATTTCAATACACGTTGTATAAGTTACATTGTTCATTCCCAGACGAGCGTGTGGGCAACCTGGCCATTGTGATCAGCGACGCGTCGCTCGTGGCGGCCATGAAGTCTCAGCTGACGTGGATCGTGCGCGGCATGTACTCCAACCCGCCGGCGCACGGCGCGCGCGTCGTCGCCAACGTGCTGGCCAACAGGCAGCTGTTCGACGAGTGGTGAGTGGGCGGCACTACTGTAGGGCTAAGTGCTGAGTGCGCGGCATGTACTCCAACGTGCTGGCCAACAGGCAGCTGTTCGACGAGTGGTGAGTGGGCGGCACTACTGTAGGGCTAAGTGCTGAGTGCGCGGCATGTACTCCAACGTGCTGGCCAACAGGCAGCTGTTCGACGAGTGGTGAGTGGGCGGCACTACTGTAGGGCTAAGTGCTGAGTGCGCGGCATGTACTCCAACGTGCTGGCCAACAGGCAGCTGTTCGACGAGTGGTGAGTGGGCGGCACTACTGTAGGGCTAAGTGCTGAGTGCGCGGCATGTACTCCAACGTGCTGGCCAACAGGCAGCTGTTCGACGAGTGGTGAGTGGGCGGCACTACTGTAGGGCTAAGTGCTGAGTGCGCGGCATGTACTCCAACGTGCTGGCCAACAGGCAGCTGTTCGACGAGTGGTGAGTGGGCGGCACTACTGTAGGGCTAAGTGCTGAGTGCGCGGCATGTACTCCAACGTGCTGGCCAACAGGCAGCTGTTCGACGAGTGGTGAGTGGGCGGCACTACTGTAGGGCTAAGTGCTGAGTGCGCGGCATGTACTCCAACGTGCTGGCCAACAGGCAGCTGTTCGACGAGTGGTGAGTGGGCGGCACTACTGTAGGGCTAAGTGCTGAGTGCGCGGCATGTACTCCAACGTGCTGGCCAACAGGCAGCTGTTCGACGAGTGGTGAGTGGGCGGCACTACTGTAGGGCTAAGTGCTGAGTGCGCGGCATGTACTCCAACGTGCTGGCCAACAGGCAGCTGTTCGACGAGTGGTGAGTGGGCGGCACTACTGTAGGGCTAAGTGCTGAGTGCGCGGCATGTACTCCAACGTGCTGGCCAACAGGCAGCTGTTCGACGAGTGGTGAGTGGGCGGCACTACTGTAGGGCTAAGTGCTGAGTGCGCGGCATGTACCGGCTCACGTGACACACGCGACGATAGTCTCGTGCCGAAAAGATTGACGAAAGATTTAGAGAGAGACTTATACAGCCTATGCTGCCATACAAAACATGCATTATGTAGTCCCGTTTCGGACGAGAGTGGCACTGTTAGTACACCGCTCATAACTAATTTGATACGTGTCAAAAGAATTGAGACAGATATATATGTTTATAGTTCAAACGGTACTCTCTGATAGTGTCCATGATTATTTTCTAAAAAAATATATTAAGTAAGGAAAAAATCAGTTAAAAATGCGTTTTATCGCATTTGTTATGAGCCGCTAAAGAGCGGTGTAGTAACAGTGCCATTTTCGTCTGAAACGGGCTAATTTTACGTAAATAAACTTACGCTTTTTTCCCTGTGGGTAGGCACAAACTACAGAACGCCACCAGCTACGACTTTTGCCTCATTTACGTTCATACATCTTATTTTATTTATTTACTAGCTTTTGCCCGCGGCTTCGCCCGCGTGGATGTCGGAAATTATCGCAAGAGGACGTACTACCGCGGTTAATGTATTAAGAATGCATTAATCCAGGTTATATAGGTAATTACCCGCGACTTCGTCCGCGTGGTATTTTTAACAAAAAAACTATTTCGTTCAGTTTTTTTCGAGAGTTTCCATTTTTTTTTTCTATAATAAAAGTAGCCTAAATTACTCCTTGTTACATCAGCTATCTGCCAGTGAAAGTCCCGTCAAAATCGATTTTCGAGATTAGCCGGAACAAACAGACAGACAGACATACAGACAAAAATTTAAAAAAATGTTGTTTTGGTATATGACTATATACATACATACATTTAGTAAAATGCGGTTATTTTAATATTACAAACAAACACTCGCAATTTTATTTATTTGTCTAGATTATCTGGACATACGCGGATGCCGGTGGTCGCCAGTATTACGCACCTGACCTTCTTCAAGAACATCACCAGTTACATTTTAGGACAGATTTAATTATTTTGTTTGATTGTTGCAGGAAGGAACACATCAAGCTAATGTCCACCAGGGTCATACAGATGAGAGAAGCATTGAGAGCGGAGCTTATCAGGTAAGTTCAATAACGTTGGTTTTTTATTTTATGTGATGAATACTTAAAAATGATGTCTGTAATGGTATTTAATCTACCCTAATTAAAAAGACGTAAAATTAGTAAGCTTGTTTGTAAGAAGTAATCTCTGGAACTATTGATCCGATTTCGAAAAATTTTTCACCAGTAGGAAGTTACATTCATCCTTTGTGACATAAGCTGGTTGTGATTTATATTTTTTTAAATGTGAAAGCTTATTTCATAACAAAGCATAACATCACGCCTTGTTTTCTTGAAGGGTTGGGCGATGGTGTACCTACCTTTAGTACCCACATTACGCCAGTTAAGATGAATTTCATCACTAGTAATAATGATTAACGCCCAAAGAAGCGAGCCCCCCGACACTTCCCTGGGCGTTAATCAGCTAATCTAAACTTAATATTATAAATGCAAAGTAACTCTGTCTGTCTGTCTCGCTTTCCTGCTAAAACTACTGAACCAATTTAAATGAAATTTGGTACACAGATACTTTAGAGCATGAGAAAGGACATAGGCTACTTTTTATCCCGGTAGTATGTTCCCGCGGGATAATTTCCGACCTCCACGCGGGCGAAGCCGCTGGCAAAAGCTAGTTATTTATAAAAACGATATGAGCAATATTATCTTGATTGATAAGAATTGGTTTACTAACGTTTATGATGAGTAAGTGTTTCATAAAACAATGTTCCTAACTCAATTTTTCCAACTTTCCAGACTCGGCACGCCTGGCAATTGGGACCACATAGTGAAACAAATCGGCCTGTTCTCGTACACCGGGCTGACACAGCGCCAGGCCGAGCATCTGGTGCAGGAGTACCACATCTACCTGCTGAAGTCGGGCCGCATCAACGTGTGCGGACTGAACCCTTCCAACGTCGAGTACATGGCGAGGGCCATGAATGATGCCGTCATCAAGTTCCCCGCTGAAGAGTAAATGTTTTGTTTGCTGTTTTGTGTATGGTGGTTTTGTAACTAGTTTTAATTGAGCAATTTGACTAGCAACCTTTATTTGTAATGTATCTATCGAGGCAAGCTTGTTTACCAAACGGCAATACTCGAGACACTATAGCTCAAGCGTGCTCCATCTATACAAATAAATAAAATTGGAGTGTCTGTTTATAATATTAAGATAACCACTTTTTACTAAGTGTATATGGATGTATACACGGTACATATACCAAAACAACATTTTTATAAATTTTTGTCTGTCTGCCTGTCTCTCTGTTTGTTCCGGCTAATCTCTGAAATGGCTAGACCGATTTTGACGGGATTTTCACTGGCTGATAGCTGATGTAACAAGGAGTAACTTAGGCTACTTTTATTTTAGAAAAAAAAAAATTTATCTTTTTAAGAATGGCGGATGTAGAGTCTGGTTGTGCATTTACTTTGAAAAAGTGTATTTTTATTTTGGAAAGAGAGTAACAAGAGTATCGAGCAGCTCGGCTCGCAGCACTGACAACGTGTAACGTAACGTAACGCGTTACAAAAACTCGATACATTACATACAAATGTTGCAAGACGGTTTTCGCATTTAAGCGTTGGTCAAACTGTCAAATTGTGCAATTTTACTAGCAACTGACCCCATGTTACTAGGTTGATGGTTTTGTGAGCGTTGGTATATGTTTGTCAAATACCAACACTTGGGTTTGAACACATTGTGAAGAGATGTGGTGATTTGGATTAAGTTACCAACCCGGGTATGGTGACAATGGTAGAAAATATTAGCCACTTAACAAGGTGGTTGCAGTTTGTCGGAAGGAACTCTATTGCTACTATTGTAGGCTCTTTAGAAGCAATTGCTTTTCACAGCAGACTTCGCTCACACGACCTTCAACCTTATTACAAAGAGATTAATGTTGGTAATGGAAAGGTAATTTATTAGACAATTGCACAGCTATAGAGTAAAATAGTGTATCTCGCATCAAATAAGTTATTTATTTTATTCATAAACATACCACGCACTAAAAGTAGAATTTTATATACCTTAGAGAAGCTTAGAAAATGTAAAGGTTCAAAAACTATAATACCAAAAAGGATAGTTAGTATAATCTTAGTCAATAACACTAAGGGCCTGTTAAGGGGTGAATTACAACTGTCTTATTACAATACAAGGTTTTTCTCTAGCTATGGTTTAAGTCATCAAGTCTGTTTATTAAATAAGAACCTAAAAAATCGAAAAATAATCCTTTTAAAAAACGTAGTCCAATGCTAAGTTGTCATGAACTTTACTGAAGTCGAAATAAAGTTGGAAATTGAAAAAATGGCTCAGCCTTAGGCTAGACCTAAAGGAAACATCGTGTTTTGTAATATGACAGTTAAAGTTCCATGTGATTACTTTACTAAAAATATTAAGACCTAAAATCCTAAAACTAACTTCCTCGATGGTACAAATATTGAGTAGATAATTTTATATAGCTGAAGTTCATATCAGCAATACTTTGCAGCAATGCTCAATACTCAATACTCAGTGAGTGAAAAAAATCTTCTCATTGTGAAATTATTTGCCCAATTATTGGCTGTAACATTATGTGGAATAAAGAACAACATTTAAAAAAATAGAGAATGAGGATCAATTCGACAAAAGGATATAGCAATTTTGAATACTACATCGAATACAATATAAATATCTGAGTTTATTTCTTTTTGAATCACTCAAATCCATCGAGAAATTACGAAGTTATTAAACTTAAAAAAAAGGGAGTTTTAAAACGCACGCCGCGCGCGCGAAACTGCTGATGACGTCACGAGGCTCGATCGTCCGCCACGCGCCGCACTGCTTTGTTATGATTTGCGGAGTTTAATCGTTGTTTGTTGTTTTTATGTTTTATAGATATTGGTAGATAGGAAACATGGAAGTCGGATTTACCCAAGGCCCAATCGGACAATCTCGCGAAGATTAATTCGTTTATGGTTGAAAAGTAAAAAAAAAAAAACAATTTATTCCAGTGCACATAGGTTCTACGTTTTAGAATGTTTTGATTTGGCAGGCAGGTACCTTTTTCGTGTTTCTACAATGTGTAGGCACCTCTCTACCTATTTTAAATAATATTTCGTACTAACTTCTGCCCGCGACTTCGTCCGCGTAAAATTTCCTGCTCCCCCAACCCATCCCGTCGCATCGAATCGCCTGCCCGTGCGAGGTCTTTGTATGCGTGACGTTTTTCTTTGTGCTCGGCTCCCAAGGGTCTTTGCGTGACCTTATATAATATATAGTCTATAGCCTTCCTCGATAAATGGGCTATGCAACACTAAACGTACAACTCTTCAGCTTTTACTTGGGTGTGCTACGCAATGAATTTTTTGAAAGACCAAGGCGCGCGCAATTGACGTGTTTTATATGGAATTTTTCACATTTTCTTCGAATAATAAAAAAAAAATATTACCCACGTGTTGAAATTTATATGTGAGGGGGTTACAAAGGGGGTCGAAAATTTCATTATTTTTGCGATAGGAAACGCCATTTTCGAGATATAAACAAAAGAAAACGAAAACAAAAATACAGGACTGTTTTTGCACATGAAGGCGAGGCACGTGAAGGCAAGGCGCGAGACGCGAGCAATGGACGTGTTTTATATGGAATTTTCACATTTTCTTCGAAAAATAAAAAAAAAATATTACCCACGTGTTGAAATTTATATGTGAGGGGGTTACAAAGGGGGTCAAAAATTTCATTATTTTTGCGATAGGAAACGCCATTTTCGAGATATGAGCAAAAGAAAAGGAAAACAAAAATACAGTACCGTTTAAAGCACGTGATGGCGAGGCGTTCGTTGGTGTGAATTTTAGTTCATAACTACTAGTTTTAATCCACACCTTTTTTATCGCGATTAAAAATAGATTTAGTTAAAATAAATTATTATAGTCAAAATTTTTTAAATGCAGTATAAAGTACTTTTAGTTAAGGGGACATGGGGCGTCGCTCCTCATGAAAGTACACCACTTCTTTCAATTTTTTGGGTATTTTGGGACACAAAATAACAATTTGTCCGGTGTAGCAACACTTGTATTTTCGCATCGTGGCACGATACAATATTTTATGAAGACATTATTCGTTTAAATGTTCTGCGAGTCACGTAACTAAAGGCAGAAAGAACGTGCGTGGCGGTGCTGCGGACGCGAACGTGGAAAATGACGTCATCAACAAATTGTGCGTATTGGCGGGCGTTTTTGAAAATGCAAAATTAAAACCGCTCTAACTTCGTCATTTTTGGTCCAATTTTAATAATTCTTTCACTGAAATAATTGGTTTAGGTATGACTGTAATTCTACATATTTAACTAAAATCGTCGCTGATCCTCATTGTTTTGGAGCCTAATATGAGCTCAAAAATTAAAGTTGAGTATCGCTGATATAATTTAGTGCCTCATTCACGATAGAGCTACAAACGAGACGTATTTTATTAGTTAACATCGCATTGTAAGTTAATTTGAAACGTATAAGTTGATTTTAAATCGGAAATAATAGAACATATTATATAGTAACAAAATATATATTTATCTCGTAATTGTAATTTATTCCAATAACGATTATATTTTTTTTATAATATACAGAAATAATGAAGTTTATTAAATAATTAAATATATTTACAGTTCATATTGGTGAAATAAACATCAAGATACTGAGGATGTTTTGCAAGAAGTGCCCATTCAATACGGTCTATTCCGATCAAGATGCTTATAAATAATATGTGATTTAAGTATCGAACAAATTGCGAATACCGCAAACAGTTTTGGGCTGTTATTAACGTGTTTTATAATGTAGTAATTAAAACAAACTCAGTTTGAGCGTTTCTACATAAATCTAGACAATTATTAGTTTATACTTCAAGTGTTTGACCACAATCTAGCGAAATACTAAGGAATGTTACCGTGGTCACTGCCGCTTTTAGGTTTTATTTTAATTCATACAACAACTAGGCTATAGATTCATGTCAAAATCATTAGTGCGAATCATAGACACGAATAAACTTTAACAAAATGTAACTTTAATACACAAATGTTAGTGAAAAATAAAGGCTATCATAGTTTTCTTCCGTAATCTTAACTTTGCATTTCAATTTTGAAAAAATAATAGGATTAACATTGCATTTTTGACCAAAACTATATTGTAATAAGGGACATGCGAAAGTGGCGACCTCTTGACTCATTTAGTTCAATAAACCTCAAGTTATCAAATTCTTGGTTGTAATAAGTCGATAGCACGTTTTCTTGTTAAGAGTTACCATAAGACACCACATTATTGCTCAATCCAGGGTTGCCAGATGTAAACAGCTATATTTAGCTTTTTATACCGAGCTTAATATTTAATCTGGCAACTCTTCACTGCGAACCTCGGATAGTATTGAAAACACAGAGCAATAATATTTTAAAAACGTGTGTTGTCCACACAAAATATTTTTATAAGGCATATTTGTCTAAAATATTACTTACCAGTTTATTTGGCTGTGAATTATGAAATAAATAAAAAATAATACTGTTACAACTTTTTTTTATAAATATACACTGCAAATGTTGAAATTGTGTTCAAATATTTGACCCAGTGTGGGTCGCTAACAGCTTTTTTTATTATTTTATTGTTTTAAAACCAGAATTGCAGTATTAAAAATGCTTTTAGTTCGGAATTATCGAGCAGATTATACATTTTCATTGCTTTTATGATTTTTATCTAGGATTAATCTAAGATATGTTGCTAATACATAATCTCAATTGTTATAAACATGTTGTTTTATTTGGAAAACCCTACATTTTTATAGTAACCTGATGATTTCTTTTACAGCGACGCTCGGTCCAAATTGTAGAGAGAGAAAACCTATGGTCGCGGGGTCCGCCAGAACAGTATGTGTTGGTATTACCGGTGATGGGCTCGATCAGAAATGTACATTATCATGTATGATATAAATGACAAATAAAATAGCATTGATAGCAACACAGACCGTTACTATTTTGTTGTTTCTTTTCTAATGTATCTGGTGGGCTGATTGTGGGTACTATGAAAATTATTTTATAAAAAATATACATACGTCTGTTTATGTCCAAAAATATTGATGTGAACCTATTCCGGCGAAAACATAATTGAGCGTCCAGCAAAATAATAAAAATGATACTCCCTGTCTGAGCTATGAAAATAAAAAACCGGCCAAGTGCGAGTCGGACTCGCGCACCGAGGGTTCCGTACAAACCTGTAGGTATTTTCGGTTTAAAAATATATTTTTTTTTTAATTTTTATATTTCAGTTGATTGAATGTAAGGTAAATTGCGGTTTACGATTTATGACGTTTTAAAAAAAAACTACTCACTCGATTTCGTTCAAACCAATTTTCGGTGGTAGTTTACATGGTAATGTACATCATATATTTTTTTTAGTTTTGTCATTCTCTTATTTTAGAAGTTACGGGGGAACACACATTTTACCACTTTGGAAGTGTCTCTCGCGCAAACTATTCAGTTTAGAAAAAAATGATATTAGAAACCTCATTACCATTTTTGAAGACCTATTCATAGATACCCCACACGTATGGGTTTGATGAGAAAAAACATTTTTGAGTTTCAGTTCTATGTATGGGGAACCCCAAACTTGATTGTTTTTTTTATATTTTAGTGTAAAAATCTTAATGCGGTTCACAGAATACATCTACTTACCAAGTTTACAACAGCATAGCTCTTATAGTTTCGGAATAAAATGGCTGTGACATACGGACGGACGGACAGACAGACAGACAGACAGACATGACGAATCTATAAGGGTTCCGTTTTTTGCCATTTGGCAACGGAACCCTAAAAACTGTCTAGTGAGATGTATTTATAAAAATAAATAAAATGAAAGTGTCTGTTTGTAATTTCATATTAACAACATGTCACTATATGCATATGAAAGTATATATTATGGTACCTACATCAAAAAATAAACTTTGTTTGTTTGTTCCGGCTAAACTCTGAAACGGCTGGACTGATTTTGACGGGACGTTCACTGGCATATAGTTGATAATATAAGAAGTAATATAGGCTACTTTTTGTTCCGGGCGCCCGTTATCAGGCCCGGATTGGCCATACGGGCAAATCGGGCAAATGCCCGATGGGCCGGAGGCCAAGTGGGCCGGTCGGGCTGCTGGCTATACCAATAGTATTAAAATGATTTTCCATGTTCCATTTAATCTTATACCTTTAAACGAGCAATTCTTGTATACTGGGTGACATTTTATAACGTCTTGAAAAAAAATGGATGTAATAGGTGAACGGAGTAGAAGCCTTTGGCATATACATTTTTATTTTTTATATTTTTTAATAACATTTAATAAAATTGATCTAGCAATAAATACTACACATTTAAAGCAACATTTTCATACTAGAACAACAGAAACAGAAATTTGGAAAAAAATAAAATCAATTAAAATCTATCGAAACTCAAATCATATGCACCCTACTCAATGCGTGGCATGTATCAATGATTTCGTAGCGCGGTCTTACCCTTTGAAGCCGGCTGATAGGCGGCCTCATTGATCTTTCGCAGGCCCACGAGTCGTACATGCATCTCCGTCCGTCCGCGTCCCGCGTTCATTTAGTGACCTACGATGAATCTGAAGGCCTTCCTGCGTTCTATTCTAGTTACACAACACACCATATGAAGGTCGAGACGGTAAAAAATGTCATCCGGTATATAGGTATATATAATCTGAATCTCGGAAACGGCTCCAACGATTTTCATGAAATTTTGTATACAGGAGGTTTCAGGGGCGATAAATCGATCTAGCTAGGATTCATTTTTATAAAATGTCGTTTTATTCGTGTTTTCAATGACCAACTTTATCGATAATCAACTTGAACATAAACTTAGTACTTTAAACTAAATTTACCAAAAAATACCGAGCAAAGCTCGGTCATCCAGATATTATAATTAAATTTTATAAACGAACATATGACCTAAACTAAACCATTACATTAGTGCAATAAAAGTTCAGTTTCTAATCAAAACTTCTTACTTCTCTCTCTTTTTAATCATAGGGAGTAAATTATTGTCAACTTCCTTGAGGAGGGACTTTTTTTAATGAATTTCTTCTTGAAGCACCGACACTATGACAAAGAATGAGATGGACTTCATCATAACGGATAGGAAGTATACATTTAGAGATGTCTCGGTGATCAACCTAAATTTACCGGCAGTGATCACAGACTTGTTCGAAGCTCTCTGAATACAAATTTCAAGCTCGAGCGAACTCGTTTGATGAAGTCTAGGCTCCATCCAAGTATGCTCCAAGCTATGATAGGATCTGAAGAAAGAAGAAAGAAAGAAAAATTATTAATTAATTATTATTTTATCTGAAGTGTTCCATTTAGATTTGGAGAACCAATTTCCTGCCGTGGAAACCACAAACGACGTCGACAAATTGCGGGATACGGGCAAGAAGTCCAAACTTGCGAAAGAGTCTCTGGAGCTTATCACGAAACGACATGAAAACCTGTCACTTCGTCAGAACATGGGGCACTCAACAATAAGATTAGATCATTGGTTCGACGCAACCTCCGACGCTCTACACGCTTCATAGAGGAAGCGATTAAGCAAAATCGGGGGGTCGAAAGTGTCCATCCAATCAGTTGGGTGGAGCCACATGACGAAATTAACTAAATCTAGTGGAGATATCTTCGTTTCGAACCTGGAGATTGAACCTGGAAATTTCTACGGCCACTTGAACGCATCGCAAGCATCTCGACCTGATCTCTAAAATGAGGATTCTAGAGCCACTTTAACCCACGACTTCACAGAAGACCTGCCAGAAGTCAGCCAAGACGAAATCGAGGCGGCTCTAAAACAGCTTAAACATGGATAAGCCCCTGGTGAGGACGAGATTACGACCGAGCTCCTGAAAGCGGGAGGAAGTCCTGTACTGAAAGAGTTTCGGGAGCTCTTCAACTCTGTCTTGTTCTTTGGGACAACTCCAGAAGCAAGGAGGATATAGCACCATATACCACATTCACACAGTGCGGCAGATTATACAGAAGTCCGTGGAGTATAGTCGGCAGCTGTGTCTTGCGTTTGTGGACTATGTTACGTACCGTTCTCTATAAGATAGGTATTAGGCATTTAGTTTTTGGAATTTGAATAGTTTTTTACCCCACAACTAGTACTCAAGCCTTTGTGTGTAGTAATAAGGGTCTGATTTGATTAACTTGTCGGCTTGCTTATCGCCTATTCGCTGAGCAATCCGATTGGTGTACGAAGGGCGACAGTGGCGCCGCTCTTCCGCGTGTTTTTTCACTTGAACTATGCGGCTCAACTCGTAATACAACGTGCTCCGCGCGCTAAAAACTTTTTTCTAATAAGAAATGGTCCTTCTGTGATTTTCGTGCTACAACCCCCAACAAGAGACGAGAAATAAAAACCAACACCTGTGGAAATACATGTGCAGTGAAGTTTTAGCTGGATTTAGGGCGACTGGACACGACGCCGAGCCCATGAGGTGCGCGAGGCAGTGGACGGGAGTTCGTTGGTAAGTTTTTCAAATCTACACCCACAAACTTCTACACATAATTGTTTGGTCCATCGACCCGGACTTTATTTTGACGTGCTTGTTGTGGGGTTATTTTTCTTAGTGTTCTTATTTCATTTCATAACTTCATAGTTCATTTTGCGTCGGTACGCGTCCAAAATGGCGGACTTAATTCAACAAGATATTTTCGAACGCGAGATCATTCTTGATGATCTCCAACGTACATTGCAGTTCATAGATTCAGACGAACAACAGTTTAGGTCACGCTCAAAAGAGTTAACTTTGCAACAAAGAAAGTTCTTCAAACTTCAGGCAAAAATAGAAAAAGTCTTGATCAAGTCCAATACTTTCGACAAGGAGGAACAACTACAGATTCGTAACAATTTTAATGACTGTTATTACGCAATTAGTGTTCACTTAGACAAACTTAAAGAAGAGGATAATGAGCGTAAACGAAGAATGTCGTCCAGTACGTCTATGAATAATTCTGTGGTACATGTTCCAGTAAATTCTCATAATAATAATTGTGCAAGTAGATTACCTATTCTTCCAATGCCTACCTTCTCAGGGGAGACCACGGATTGGCCCCCATTTTACGATTTGTTTCGTTCATTAGTACACGGCAAAAATACTTACACGGATACAGAGAAGTTTCGTTATCTATTACTGTCATTAAAAAATGAACCCTATAACCTTATTAAATCGATACCAATTACAGACGAAAACTATAGTGTTGCGTGGGATATTTTGGTTTCTCGGTATAACAACAAAAGGGCTATTGCCACGAAACATCTCGAAAAAATATTAGAAATTGAACCTAGTACCGAGAGAATGACTCAAAGTCTAAGAAATTTACTCAATGTTTATCAAGAAAACATCAAGGCATTGCAGGCGATGCAGTTTCCGATAGATCAATGGAGTTTCATATTAGTGACGATTTTATTACGTAAAATTCCGTCAAGTATTCGAAAACGTTTCGAATTATCACTATCCAAACCATCGGATATACCCGACATAAATACATTGATAAATTTCTTAGAACGCGAGTTATCCGCAAACGAATTCTCCTCTTACCCACAAAATAAAAATAATAATCTAGAAAAGGCAGGTACTTCTCGGACTCCGGCGACGACGTCATCGCGCGGTTACGAAAGCCCGCGTCGCGCGCTCGCAGCCAACGTCACGTCATCGAGTTCGATTAAAACAGACTTACAGTCTATCAAACGAAATAATTTAAAATGTAATTGTTTATGTTGTGATGCTCAACATACGTTGACAAAATGTTCCAAATTCCTCAATTTATCTCCTCGTGATAGGTATTCTTTTATTCAAAACAAAAACGTTTGTTTCAATTGTTTACATGTCGGTCATGATTTAAAACAATGCAAATCCAACTTTGTTTGTCGTTCATGTCATAAACGACATCATTCATTAATTCATTTCGAAACATCTCACAGTTTATCAGCTATTAATGAAGACGGGATTAGTGATAATGCTATTTCATTTCCTGTGAACGAAACGACAGAGACAGCGGTACCCAGTACCTCGCATGCCGCCGCATTGACTGCGGTAAATCATGCGTTGCACGGTCGCAAGAACGATTCGCAAACCATTGCTCCGTCGGTTAGTATGAGTACGGTGCTTTTGTGTACAGCACTTATCAATGTTCATGTTGACTCACAAAAACACACAGTTCGGTGTATTATTGATACTGGGAGTCAAGCGACTTTTATTACCGAGGCTTGTGTGCAGCGGTTAGGCTTGCACCGTAGGCAAGCGCACGTTCCAGTGTTCGGTATCGGCGGGTCCGAAGTCTCAGCTGTTTTACCAAAGGGTGTAGTATCGTGTCATATCACTCCTACGCACGGGGAACAACCTTCAATTTCAGTTGATGCATTAATTTTACCTAATCTTATTTCACGTATGCCAGGTGTGACGTTGCCTTATACGGGGTGGTCACACATACAGAATTTAAATTTAGCTGACCCTAAGTTTTATCTTCCACAATCAGTGGAAATGATTCTAGGTGCGGATATACTATCCCAAGTTCTATTAGGTCACGTGATCAAGGGTCCACCCGGTTCACCGATGGCTATGAACAGTATCTTTGGTTATTTATTGATGGGTGATGTTTCATGCAACCAAAATACACCTACTTCACTTCAAGTGTGTCTCAGTAGTTTAAGCTCATCATACGATGACGGCATCAATCTGAGACGATTCTGGGAATTGGAGTCTCTTCCGGAAAAGAAAATCCTAAGTCCCGACGAAGCGTTGTGTGAATCTATCTACGTAAATTCACATACTCGCGATGAAGCTGGGCGATATGTTGTTCCACTTCCTTTCAAACCTAATGCTCCCGCCCTCGGCGAATCACGGGATACGGCGGTCTCCAGGTTTAGAAAATTAGAGTATCGTTTAGAACATAATCCTCAGCTTAAGTTAGAGTATCATGCGTGCCTCCAGGAGTACTTGGAACTCGGTCACATGGAGCCAGTTGATATACCTACTTCGTTAGCTACTAGCTATTACATTCCGCACCACTGCGTGGTCAAAGAATCTAGTGAGACTACTCGCACTCGCGTCGTCTTTGACGCGAGTTGTAAAACTTCAAATGGAATATCACTTAATGATATTCTACTAACAGGTCCAAAATTGCACCAGGATATAGTAGACGTTTTATTAGGTTTTCGTATCCATGCTATTGCTGTCCCTGCCGACATCAAGCAGATGTACAGAAACATTAAATTACAACAATCCGATTGGGATTTTCAACGCATTGTGTGGCGTAAATCACCAACTGAACCGTTGCTTGATTATCGATTGGGTACCGTCACCTTTGGTGTCAGCTCATCACCGTACTTAGCGCTTCGTACTATTCAACAGTTGGCTCAGGACGAAGCCGTCAACTTCTCGCTAGGTTCTAAAGTTCTACAGAATCAGGTTTTCGTTGATGACATCGTCACCGGTGCAGGCGACGTAAAGAAGGCACTGGTTCTACAGCGTGAGTTAGTAGGTATTTGTTCGTCAGCTGGTTTCGAGCTACGGAAGTGGCAGAGCAATTCGCCAGCGTTACTCGCTGCTTTACAAACGTCAGTTTGTCAGGGCGAGCGGCCTGATAACGTTTCTTTCGCTCTGATGGAGAATGACAAACAAATAAAGGTTTTGGGACTTCAGTGGAATCCTAAATCGGATACTTTCACTTTCAGCGTTCAAGCAACTACGGGTAAAATTACAAAACGGTCTATACTATCACAAATAGCCAAAATTTATGACCCTATGGGATGGTTATCTCCTGTAACTATTTACGCGAAACATCTCATTCAGTTATTATGGATGTCAGGGGTCGACTGGGATGAGTCACCTCCTGTAGATATATTAAATGCTTGGTCTAATTTTCTTAACGAGTTACCATTATTATCAAATTTTCAAATTCCACGTTTCGTTTTTGCAAACGTGAATGTCATTCAAATTCACGGGTTTTCCGATGCTTCTGAGCGGGCTTATGCCGCGTGTGTTTACGCCCGTATATCCGATAATAGTGATAACGTTAAAACATTTCTTCTTCTCGCAAAAACGCGTGTAGCACCTATAAAACCGGTTCTTACGATCCCGCGACTTGAGTTGTGCGCGGCTGTCTTGTTATCACAGTTGATTGATAAAGTTAGGAGTGTGTATGATAAGCACATAAACTGTGATCAGGTGTATGCATGGACCGATTCATCCATCGTGTTAGCGTGGCTTCGTTCTCCACCACACGAGTGGAAGACATTCGTTTCCAATCGCACTAGCGAAATCTTATCCCGGCTTCCGGCTAATAGTTGGAGACATGTTCCATCTGCTGACAATCCAGCTGACGCACCTTCCCGAGGAATGCTTCCTACAAGTTTTCTACAAAATAAAATGTGGCTCCAGGGGCCCTGGTGGGTCGCGCGAGATTCTAGTTTTTGGCCAAGTCCCAAGAAATTACCAGAAGTCTCTGAAGACAAACGTAATCTACCGTTGTCGATAGTATCAAACCCCTCCACCTCAGTACCGTCTGATCTGGTAGGTGAGTATATTACAAGATTCTCTACTCTAGGCAAACTTGTTAGAATAACAGCACTGTTATTCCGATTCTATAATAAATGTAAGAAGCTGCACATTTTCTATCCAAAATACATAACTGTGTCCGAGTTTAATTTTTGTTTAAATCGACTTATCCATTTAGTTCAACATTCATGTTTTTCCGAAGACATAAAAAATATTTCACATGGAAAATATCCATCAATTAAATTACGACGACTTAATCCTTTCATGGATAACAAAAATAATATGCGTGTTGGTGGGCGGATTCACAAATCACTTTTACCGTTTGTTTCCAAACACCAATTGATTCTGCCTAAGAAACATCATCTTACAAATTTAATCATTGATCATACACATATCACGCATCTACATGCTGGTCCACAATCCGTACAATACATTCTACTTCAAAATTATTGGATAATGTCTAGTCGTGACGCTATACGTACACGCATACATCGCTGCGTTCGTTGTTTTCGTGCTCGCCCCTTGAATCCGCAACCATGCATGGGTCCACTGCCGGCCGTCAGAGTGCGCCCCGAGCGGCCATTTTTAAAAACATCTGTTGATTTCGCGGGTCCGTTCTACGTTCGGGCAAATAAAGTTCGAAATGCAAAAATTATTAAATGTTATGTAGCTGTCTTTGTGTGTATGTCCGTCAAGGCTATACATCTCGAACTCGTGTCCGAGTTGTCAACTGAAGCATTTTTAGCAGCCTTGCGACGCTTCACGTCCCGTAGAGGTTTATGCACTGACATTTACTCTGATTGTGGAAGGAACTTTGTTGGTTGTAATAATTATCTACAAGAATTGTTTACTTTTTTACGTAATGATTCGGTTCAAGCCATTCTTAATGGTAAGGTTTTAGAACAAGGTATCACTTGGCATTTTCAACCTCCTTATGCCTCGCATTTTGGTGGCCTTTTCGAATCCGGAGTGAAAAGTTTCAAACATCATTTACATCGAGTCCTCGGTACGCAAACTCAAACGTATGATGAGATGCACACCCTTCTTTGTCAAATCGAAGCGGTACTCAATTCACGTCCACTTTGTTTATTAAGTGCAGACCCATTAGATCCGTTACCCTTAACACCATCGCATTTTTTAATAGGAGGTCCGTTGACGACCCTACCAGATCTCCCACTATACGAGAATGTTCCAAATCGACTCACTAGATGGCGTAGGGTACAACAATGTGTGCAACACTTTTGGAAACGTTGGAGTCGGGAATATTTACATGAAATTCAACAACGTAATAAATGGTTCCGAGATCGCGGCTCGCAACTCCGTGAAGGTATTATTGTCGTTGTACGTGACGATAATGTCCCACCATTACAGTGGAGACTGGCTCGTGTCCATGCTCTTCATCCGGGTTCCGACAATGTTACTCGTGTCGTAACTTTACAAATGGGCAAAACTTTTGTGAAACGCTCAGTAGTTAAAATATGTCCTTTGCCCTTAGAATAATTAGTTTGTAAGTTTTCCTTAATATTGTTGCGAATCTTAGTTAGGTAATCTAGAGTAAGAGTAACTTTTATTTTTTTTGGGCTTTTCTGCTTTCGTAGCCTTTTTTTTTTCATTCCTCTTTCGAGTGAAACATTCTTACAATGTCTGTAACCTAAGGTTAAAAGAAACCCATTCTTTTAAGGCGAGCGGCATGTTACGTACCGTTCTCTATAAGATAGGTATTAGGCATTTAGTTTTTGGAATTTGAATAGTTTTTTACCCCACAACTAGTACTCAAGCCTTTGTGTGTAGTAATAAGGGTCTGATTTGATTAACTTGTCGGCTTGCTTATCGCCTATTCGCTGAGCAATCCGATTGGTGTACGAAGGGCGACAGTGGCGCCGCTCTTCCGCGTGTTTTTTCACTTGAACTATGCGGCTCAACTCGTAATACAACGTGCTCCGCGCGCTAAAAACTTTTTTCTAATAAGAAATGGTCCTTCTGTGATTTTCGTGCTACAACCCCCAACAAGAGACGAGAAATAAAAACCAACACCTGTGGAAATACATGTGCAGTGAAGTTTTAGCTGGATTTAGGGCGACTGGACACGACGCCGAGCCCATGAGGTGCGCGAGGCAGTGGACGGGAGTTCGTTGGTAAGTTTTTCAAATCTACACCCACAAACTTCTACACAGACTATGAGAAGGTTTTTGACTCTATCGAGGTACCTGGTCTGTTCTGGAGTCTTTGCAGTGATGCCAAGTCGACTGGCGATACATCCAAGTGCTGAGATGTCTTTATTAAAACGCCTTAATGACCGTCCAAACTCAGGACCGGCAAACAAAACACATTGCCCTGCGCCGAGGAGTGAGACAAGGGGACGTAATCTTCCCAAAATTGTTCACTAACGCATTGGAGGATGTGTTCAAGACGCTGATCTGGAGTGGACGCAGTATTAACATCAACGGCGAGTATTTCTCACATTTAAGATTTGCAGACGACATCGTCATACTGGCTGAATCGCTGCAGGACTTGCAGCAGATTCTGGACGGCCTAGTTGATTCTTCTGTACGCAATGGTCTCCAGATGAACTTGGACAAAACAAAGGTTATGTTCAATGATCATGCCACTTCGGGACCGATTGCTGTCAATGGCGGTGCCCTCAAGGTTGTTCGAGAATACGTTTACCTCGGGTAAACTCTGCAGTTTTCTAAGAAGAACCTTGAGAAGGAGGCTAACAGGAGAATTCAGCTGGGCTGGACAGCATTTGGGAAGCTTCGTGGAGTCTTCTCGTCGCGTATTCCGCAGAGCCGAAAGACTAAAGTCTTTAACCAGTGCGTCCTGCCTGTTATATCCTACGGCGCCGAAACGCGGACACTTACGGTACGCCGGGTCCATAAATTTAAAGTCGCTTAGCGAGCTATGGAACGAGCTATGCTTGGAGTATCGCTGAGGGATAGCATCCAGAATAAGGAGATCCGGCAGAGAACCAAAGTTATCGACATAGCTCATAGGATTAGCAAGCTGAAGTGGCAATGGGCCGGCCACATTAGCCGTAGAACCACGGGTAGACGTGGTCTTGAATGGAGACCGCGAATCGGCAAACGTAAGGTAGGAAGGCTCAGGCTAAGTGGAGCGACGATCTTCGCAGGTAGGCTGGTAGCAGCTGGATGAAAGTTGCCGAGAATTGAGCTCAATGACGTGCTATTGGAGAGGCCTATGTCCAGCAGTGGACTGCTATAGGCTGATGATTTAATTCAATATAATAAAATCTCCATCAAGGTTGCCTGATAAATTTTGTTTTTCTTCAGTCCTTTCAATTTCGAAGCCACAAGATGGTGGTCAAAAGATGTGGCCTTAATAAGATTTTTGGTTCGTTCACAAAGGCTGATTCAGCTAACTATTGAAAAATAAAAAATCTAAAAAAATTTAATATAATTTTTTTTTTCAATTAATATTTAGCAATGCCTGTTTTCACATTTAAAAAAATATCAATTTTTTTTAGATTTTTAATTTTTCAATAGTTATAAAAAATCATAATCAACAAATTAATAAACTTTTGTGAAAATTTATCGCAGGATCCTATAAAGTACATATATCAAAAGGGCTTCACGAAGTTTATTTATAGGCCAAATATTTATACTTTCATCCCATTGTTTATGCCAATGGAGATTGGGAAAAATTTTTTTAGTTAACAATTGAATAACTTTTTGAAAAATGGTGGTTAAACTTTTTTTCTCCAGGGCTCGATTCTTTCATGTGTTAAGAAGATACTAGAATTTTTTCAAATTTTTAAAATCACATTTTATGTTATAAAAAAAATATTTTTCTTGCTGAATTCTCTTTAGGAGCGGCGCGCGCATGCTGTAACAGCCGCGCGGAGCCCTATTTTCAAGGTCAAATTAAAATTATAAATAATAGAGATAGAGTTCCGAAAGTAGAATTTTTTTATTGGAAATTTCCTCCTCTTTAACGAGCTTTTTTCAAAATTGCTTAAAAGTTAATATTTTTCGAGTTATTAACAAAAAACTAGAAATCATTTTTTTTTCATCTTATTTTATTATCGGTGAAAGTTTACGAACTGAACTGAAAATTTTAGTTTTACATTAAGATAGCATTAAATCTATTGACCTCGAACCATACAAAACATTCAAAAAAATCGTGGATGACGAAAGCGAAGAAAAGGATGAAATTGTTTTAGGACACGAAAAAGAAAGATTCATTGTACATATGTGATGTGAGACTTCCCATCAATGCAAAAATTGCGCAGTTTGCCGCTTCAAGATTTTGCACTGACATAATTTATTTACTAATGCATATAATTTACTTGCACTAGCTAATAAGTTTCTGCTTAATTTGTCAATCAGTCAAGTTGTAGGAGAAAGATCTTTTTCGACCTAAAAAAATATAAATAAAAAATT
The DNA here is from genome assembly GCA_932294355.1 of Aporophyla lueneburgensis. Taxonomy (NCBI): domain Eukaryota; kingdom Metazoa; phylum Arthropoda; class Insecta; order Lepidoptera; family Noctuidae; genus Aporophyla; species Aporophyla lueneburgensis. The sequence goes on along the minus strand of OW028737.1, from coordinate 27,903,320 downwards.
ATAAGAAATCGCATGAGGAGCACTAGGTCCTCTGTTTAAAGTCTTTCATATTAATGGCAGTGGAAAAGTCATTAAATCTTTAAATGAAATAAGATTCCGATGACATTATAGACAAATTAGCCGAAAGCAGCGAACTGCTTGAAAATCATTCATTCAATAAATACCTAAAATTTAGGTTGGTAAGTTTTCTTTTACGTATGGTAGAGGGCCGGTTGGCTGTGAAATGCCCGGACCGATTTAAAGCCCCAGTCCGGCCCTGCCCGTTATCATGGGATAATTTCCAATATCCACGCGGGCGAAGGCGCGGGTAGCAGCTAGTGTACTATATGAGTAATGAAAACAAAAAAAAAATACTTTTAATTTTCCGTTATGGCGCAGCCAGGTCTTATTAGCTGATAATAACGGCTGATGTTGAGTCCCGGATTTATGAAATAAACAAAGCATACTATTTTATACTTTAACATTATACTTAAATATAAACAATTCTATGTTTCCATAACATCTGCGCTTGGAGTAGGAAGCGCTACCAGCGGCCGTGACGAAAATCGATTCGTAACTGAAACAAATATAAAAAGAATTTGTCATACAAAATGCTAGAGAAAAATAATTATACAAAAATGTTCAGAATACTCCAGAAAGCGTACATCAATAATATCTTTAAAAGTTCTAAGTAATCTGTTTGATTCCAAGATTTACCCAAAAATCAGAGCTTAGGAAACAGGGTTTCAATTGTAAATATATTAACTTTTTATGTCAATAAAACATTTTATTTATTTTGTTTTCATTGAACGTGTGCATTACGATTGCTCCGCCAGATTATCGAAATAGATTTTTTTTTAGCCAAAAATTTTGTCGAAATTTGTCAAAATCGAATGGCACAAACCAAAAATGTATCAAAGTAGAAATAAAGAAGTTACAAGGGTTTTAAGTTGGCCGCGCGAACGTAACGTGGAGGATTGCGCGGCCATGGAGATCTCATCAACTACTTGGGCTAGAGATCTAATTCTTTTTGTCAATTGAAGACTGAATTTGTCAAAAATTGTCGAAAAAAGAATTATATGCTCTAGATCAGTGTTTCCCAATTAGTGGTACGCGTACCCCCAGGGGTACGTGAAGTTGCATCAAGGGGTACGTGCGGCTATTAGAAAAAAACAAGAGCAATTTCCAAAATATTATTTTATAACGATCATCATCTTAAAAGCACGGAGCACCGAGCACTATGACCGACCGTGCGCTATCCCGCGCCTCCCGCATCTCGTGTCCAAACCTACCTTTGCGAAAGCGGATTTTCGGCTATGACGAACTTAAAAACGAAACATCGTCACAGACTTCAACTTGAAGACGATTTAAGACTGAAGCTGATTGAAGGACAATCAGATTTTCAAGAGCAAAGAAAAACGTGCACATTTGTCACATTAGCGTCTTCGGCGATACATCATATTATTCTGATTTTCATTATTGTACTGTCATTTGAAGATAATAAATGTTATTTAAACTGACTTATTTTTTTATTTATCACTAGCTGTGCCCCGCGGTTTTACCCGCGGTCTAAGTAGCCTATCTGTTAATCCAGGGTGTCAACTACCTGTATACCAAATTCCATCAAAATTGGTTCAGGCGTTTGAGCGTGAAGAAGTAACAAACATACACACACACTCACAAACCTTCGCATTTATAATATTAGTGTGATTGCTACAATAAGGGGTACGCAGGTTTGAGGTCTTTTTTGAAGTGGTACGCAGCAAAAACTAATTGGGAACCACTGCTCTAGATCAATATTTTACGGTTCATTCACCTTGGAAGTTATGGCCGCGCAATCGTGCACTTGTCGTTTCTTTGTTGTTGATTATTTCTTTAATCTTAAGTCTTTATGCCGTAAAACTGTTACAAGAAGGAAGGTCTTAATTTGTCGAAACTAACTAAAGCAATAAATAATACAAAAATTTAGTTAAACAGAAGATATCAGTCCAAAACAAAAAAGTCGTGGCCGCGCAATCGTAACGCTACTTTGAACGCTGATATCTCATTACCTATGATTGCTGGGAGTTCAGTGTGAACATCCATTTATACGGCATATTACCCTCATTAAAATGACATATCGTTTTACCCTCAGAACAGTTTCTAACAAAAGTAATCTCAAAAATTATTTCATCTCGTACAATGTTCGAGTAGGGTAACCATAATTTTGATTTGATTTGGGAATACCTCTAACTGGGGACGACCAATTATATTGAATAATCTGCAACATTAATTAATCTATACTATCTTCTATACTAATATTATAAAGCTGAAGAGTTTGTTTGTTTGTTTGATTGAACGCGCTAATCTCAGGAACTACTGGTCCGAATTGAAAAAATCTTTTTGTGTTGGGTAGCCTATATAACGAGGAAGGCTATAGGCTATATAACATCACGCTACAACTAAGAGGAGCGGAGCAGTAATGAAAAATGTTGCAAAAACGGGAAAAATTTATTCCTTTTGAGAGTTTCCGTTGCGTGCGCTGCGTAAACGGTTAAAGTAACGTAAACATTACGTATGACGGATTTGTTCCTTTTAAAAAGTTCTAAAAAAAAGTCCGCGAGAGCATATGTCTATCTTTTAAGGTTGACTCACTATAACTTAAAAGGAGCGAGCAGCAACGAAAAATGGACGAAAACTAGCAGGCAAATCGATGCGACGGGAAGGGCCAGGGGAGCAAAAATTTGACTTGGACGAAGTCGCGGGCAGAAGCTATGTTAAATAAAAACTTGTATGTTTCAAAAATTAGATGTATTTATTAATCACAGCTTGCAAAATTAACATATAAAGATTACAAAAATCAACTAATAAAATAATAATAATAAACCATTTATTTTCAGGTAACAGAGACCCATAGACAAATACCTTACAAACTAACATACATAAGTATTATACAAAAACATGTGTAGTACTATAAACTATGTTAGTAGCACTTCACTATTAAGTTAGCTTGTCCGTGAGCTGTCCTGTGGCACTTGTCCGCGGAAGCGACGGAACACCACGTCCTGTGGCCAAAAGTCTTCGTCCATGACGACGGGCAGATAGCAATTCGGTACACGCACCACAAACGCCTTGAAGTTGACGTTGCGGTGTGACTCCAGTAACTGTACCCTCGGCATGTACTTCGTCTTCTGGCGTACGTACTCCACAATGTCTTCCGCCTTAGTGGTGTAGTGTAGGCGGGAAATGTACACGGGAGTGTTCGGCTTAGCAGCGCGCAAGCTGACATTGGACTTTGCAGTAGCGTTCCCGCAGCGATTCTTGTTGGTTCCCAAATGGTGCTTCCTTCTTTGCACCGTCACGAAACCCTCTTCATCAGGCTTACGTTTCATAGTTGGATCGCCTGGGACACTCGCAGTGACGCAGGGTTTCGTCAGAGCTGCAGACACTGGCAGCGAGACGTGGCGAGGAGTTCGGACAGCGCTGCGTAGAGGAGCGGTGCTGACGGGCGCGGGGCTGCGAGGCACGTGAGCAGGGCGTTTTGCAAGCTCAGCAAACGACGGATGCGCTGCATTTATTTATGAACACATCCTAAATTAAATTATTTTTAGCGCTAGTTCCATTAGTAATTGCTCCAATAGTACGTGCCTGAATTCGGACCCATCAGAGAGAATACACGTATTTCTACCGTTAAATTTGGATATAATAAACATTTTCACAATTAGCAACCTGGAAGATGCTATTATTATTTATGAATGGGAGAATAAACGTTGCAGAAAATGCATTGAATTAGTTGCATTTACTAATATCTACCATAAATTATAATTTATAAATTTAATATACTTTATCAAAAAAAGAGCCAATTTGATTTAAATGGCACACAAATGATGTTGTTACATGACATACCTCAAAATATTATAATCTAACAAAATATTTATAAATTGTTAGGTACCATTGAATATATTCCACCAAACCTTGGAACACTACAAATTTCATTTTACAAGAATACGTTGATACGTTGCCGTGACGACAATAAAAGTAAATTGTGTGAAAGTACAACATACTCTGTTGGCATCCATTTTGTTCCATATGGTTTTGTAGAAATGTAACCAGATATATTTTTTGTATTATTTGATTTGATCACACATTTTTGTGAATAATATTGATTTGTCATTTTCTCACAATAGTTCTACAAAGGTTTTATTTTATTTATTGATTTTTCAATGTAATTATTTTTGTAATCTTTATATGTATGTTAATTTTTCAAGCTGTGATTAATAAATTTATCTAATTTTTGAAACATACAAGTTTTTATTTAACAGTAATTAAATTTGCAGATTATTCAATATAATTGCTAATCCCCAGTTAGAGGTATTCCCAAATCAAATCAAAATTATGGTCACCCTACTCGAACATTGTACGACATGAAATAATTTTTAAGATTACTCTCGTTGGAAACTGTTCTGAGGGTAAAACGATATGTCATTCTAATGAGAGTAATATGCCGTATAAATGGATGTTCACACTGAACAGTAGTAGTGATTCGCGGATTCTGGCGCAAGCGCCAGAGCCCGCGCTTGCACCAGAGCCCGCGAATCTGTAGCACCCATCGTAAAAAAAAAAAAAAAAAAAAAAAAAAAGGTTTTGGTGTGCTCTGATCTCAAATCTGCGGTCCATTTTAGCGTAGGATGCGTGGTTCTGGAGTTATGCAAATCAATTAACTGTTATCTCATTGATTTCCGGTGGTCCTGCACCCTCATTAGCATTCCATTGTTCGCCTAATCCTTTTATCTATTATACTTCGAACACCTCATTACGTTGCGCCAGAACCCACGAATCTGTTGCCCTACGGTTGATTTGGCGTTCTTATCTATTACTCATTGTATGTCTGCTTTTCTATGTCATCAATAAAACACATTCATTTTTATTTCAATATTTTATTACTTTTTTCTACAAAATATGAGCGGAAGATCTCATCCACAAAAATATCATTGTGCAGTGTGTTCCCTGTAAATATGTTCGTAAAACTATGCATTGAACATCCCTGAAACTTAAATAGCAAATACATTAAGCAATATTCACCACAAACTGAAGTCCAATCATTCTGAATCCTATCAACATTCCAGTCCCATCTCTTACAATTCCTTTTCAAAAACTGGAGATGATATCGCTCAGGTGTTCGTCCATATGAATCAAAATATTGACCGATACCATTCGTATCGATATGTACAGCTACCCAGTGTGAACCTGGTTTATCATCCGCATCCAAATTGCATATTATATACGTTGGTACATGTGTATACATAGGTAGTCTATTAGCAGCATAAACATTATTTTCTAGACTGGGATGAATCTTTTTCATATGTTTTTGTAATTCTAGTGTATCCATGATATTACTGTTATTAGCAGATTATTACAGTACCAATCTATTCAATGGTTGTCATAGGAATGTTCAATTATAGTGATTTGTAAATATTAAATCGCATTCTTTGTGGGAGTCACAAAGCTTAGGATTATCATTTTGCTGCAGCTAATTTAAAGTTTGTTATATGGGTCTGATTATATTAAATAAAACACTTTGAGTACATAGACATTTTTAATTAACTGATCAACACAATAATTATTAAATAAATAAATTAAATACAGACATATTATTATCAAAATACCATTTTCTAATACACACAGCATTATTCAATGCACAATTCAATTTATGGTTCACACAATTAAAATCAGTTTTATTTTTACAGAACTTTTTTTTTAATGTCGCAAAATTAGGACATCCCTTCTCACCTATGTCAATCACTTCACAGTTTGCACATAACTCTTTAATCCACGTAATCTTTTCCAAACCCTTTGTCATAATTTTTTTATTTTCTAAATATGGTAAAATAACACGTTTAAACTCTTTGTAGTCTATGTAGCCTTCACTCCAGTAAATTCCTCGATTTCTTTCTAACCATCTCACCTGCTTTTTTTCTTCTAGTGTTAGGTAATGGAATGAATATGGTGGTTTCACCAAGAACGTCTGTGTATGATCATGACTCGCAATGGCCAATTCTTTGATAATAAAATGATTTAAAGAATCTTTAAATCCTTGGAGTTCCACTATAAGGGTGTCCGTCTTCATGATATCTTCTTAACAATGTTACTTAATGGTTTGTATTCAACAATGCAATCGTTCAGAATGAGACAATATGCTGAAGTTTGATCTGGTATCTCCGAATCACTTTCAATTTCTACTCTCACGTCCACAACTGGCCCTGTCTTTAGATTATCCACTTGTCTAGAGCAATCAATGACAAACAGCGGTGCTAAATCTCTAAACTGTTTTTCGCTTAATATGGGTTCCGGTCGACGTCCGTAATACGACTGTTGAAATCTGGTGTATTGCTCGTTGTAAATATTAAATCGCATTCTTTGTGGGAGTCACAAAGCAGGTTGATGCCTGTTGCGAAGGAACGTGAGATAAGTTTGTTGACTCATAGAGTTACAATCAGTTTCGTTGTACTTAGTAATTTGCTTTAGATAAGAATAAGGAACGTAAGATAAGTTTGTTGACTCATAGAGTTACAATCAGTTTCGTTGTACTTAGTAATTTGCTTTAGATAAGAATGGTGCTATATAAGATCGAACAGTTGCAGTCATGCAGTCAGTCTATGGTCGTTTGACCACAGTGTATTGTATACGTCTACCAATACTACGTTTGTGTTACTTCAACGCATCAATGGCCATGGAGGTAAGTGTTTATTCTATTGACAAACTTACTTGTATTTCTGTTGTTGTTTCCTAACGTGTGTGATTAAGTGTAAACAAATTGATATTAACGTGATAACTCTGTTGTTGCAGAGATCATTCAGCTTCGCAGACGATAATGAAAATACCTATAAACAGTATTACTACTCGCCACTCTCTCCTCAACACGAAGAAGAGAGTGATGACATCGTCGTTAATAACACAGACGATGGTGGAAAAAGGAAATCGCAACCGATTGATCAATTTTTTGAAGTGGCACCAAAAATAAAAAGGAAGAAGCTGCTATCCTCGACTGTGACACGAGCTGCTAGAGATGGCGTATCATACATCTCTACAAATTCTGACGACGGAGACCAAGCGACGCATCTCATAAAAATTGAAATGTATGATATGAAGAAACTATCCAAGATTCCAACTAGTGATCACTGGAAGCACGCTACCACGAGGATTAAATATTACATAAAGAATAATAAGGATAGCATCTACGACAACACAAACGGCCTCGTATACAATATTACAAAGACAATAGCAGAAAGTGAAAAAGTTAAAAAATACTTTTTTAACAATGACACTCATTAGTGGATTAGTGAATGTGATTCTGTTTACTTAAAGTACTTCTGTGTACTCATTAGATTTTACATGACTTTCCTAATCCTTTGTTAGACTATGAATATTGGACATTATTTGAAATTGGGTATCAGTTGCTCTACCAACACTTAACTGTTACTTACTGTGCTACATACTTTCTTCTTTATTATAAAGATGGAAAACTTCAGTGAAATGTGCACCAGTGCTTTCTTTTCCGCGCCCATTGAAGAGAATATAGAACAATCCAACAGCGAATTCAATCAGGAGCTGTCTAAAGTTTGTGATGAAATAGAGAAGCATGAACTGTTCGATTCATCGTATGATGATGAGTTGTATAATCAATGTTTGATGGTTGAAACAAAGTTGATGTAAGTATTAGAAGTACAAACTCAATAAGAAATATTATTGTAGTAATGTTTTATTTTAAGATTTGTCTAATAATTTTCTTTTTGTTACAGTCAACAACAAGTTGGAAGAGGTATCAAACGAGGTATCACTACTGATGAAAATAAGGTTACCAAGAAAGCAAAATTTGATGAAGGAGCTTCTACATCATCAATTGAAACCAATGATGTGGACAACAATAAGGTGGAATGTGATACATGTCATGTTTATATTAATAAAAGGTATCTAAACAACCATTTAAAAAGCAATTCACATAAAAATAATCTTTTAAAATCACATAATTCATTAACAAATGTTACAGTTGTTGAAACCGCTTTTGGCAATCGAATTTTAACATATAGAATTAATAGTAAAACACTTCAATCGGGACAATATTTTGAAACACCGGAATCGTTTTTAAATTCGCTAAAAATTGATATCTTATTTTTGATAAATGAATGTATTCAACAACATACAATTTTTAAAATAAACTTCATATTGCATGCTGATTTCATACAACAAACTAAAGATATTAAAAATACGTTTGATTTTCAAACGTTTAATTACATAATTTGTCAGGGAGATGACTTAAATATTTTTTATTCATCATTAATAGACACTGTAGTCGGTAAAATTTGTCAATTTGAAAAAAAAGATAGTGGTTGGAGTCTTAATCAAATTAAATACATAGATATGAATGTTAACAAATTCAACCCCCTACGTGGTAGTTCATATATCGACCTTCCTCAAGATATTAAATCAAAAAAAGCTGTAATCAATGTTAAAAATAATGATAATATGTGTTTCAAATGGGCATTACTCTCTGGTTTATATCCTGTATGTAAAAGTGTAGATCGGGTAGCATCTTACGCAATTCATGGAAATAAACTAAAATTTACTGGTATTTCTTTTCCGGTTATAATTGCAGATATATCAAAAGTAGAGAAATTAAACAATATTAGTATTAATGTTTTTGGCTTAGAGTATAATAAAGAAAAAAAGTGTAATTCTGTTGTAGGTCCTTTATATTTAACAAAATGTCGTACACCTAATCATATTAACCTACTATATATATCGAATGGTACTAACAATCATTACTGTTATATTAAAAACTTATCGCGATTAGTTAGTTCACAAATATCAAGACATCATTGTGCAGTTTATATATGTGATTCATGTTTACTTCATTTCCCATCGGAGGAAAGACTTAATAACCATCAACAATATGATTGCGCTCACATTTGTACGGAATTACCAAACGGTGAGGATTCCAAAAAGGATTGGTTTGGTAAAGCAACCTCAAATAATAAATTAAAATTTGATAAATTCGTGAAAAAGTTGAAAATGCCCTTTGTGGTTTATGCAGACTTTGAGGCATTTTTGAACCCAATAGAATCATGTAGTAACGATCCATCCAAGCCTAGTACAATTAATATTCAAAAACATGAAGTGTATAGTTTTGGATATTACATTAAATGTTCATATGATAACAGATTATCAAAATATGAGACGTATAGTGGGTCAAACTGTGCACAAGTGTTTATGAATCGCCTTTGTGAAGATGTGAAAACAATATTTAAAAAAAATAGTTTCCAAAAATGTCTCGTTCCATTATCAGATGAAGATAAAATTAAAATTTCAAATTCAAACATATGTCATATTTGTGAAACTGAGTTAAATGAAGATCTTTTTTACGATTTTGATTAGCACACTGGCAGTTTTAGGGGTGTTGCACATCAAGTGTGTAGTTCTAAGTACAGAACCCCTCGTCATATTCCAATATTTTTACATAACCTCAGTCATTACGATGCTCATTTCATTATCCATGCATTAAACCTCGATGATGACAAAGTTGAAGTTATTCCACAAAATAAAGAACGATACATATCATTTTCAAAACAGTTAACAATAAATAATCAACCAGTAAGTTTAAGATTCATAGATTCATTGAAATTTTTATCGTGTAGTTTAGATCAACTAGCTAAAAATCTTAATGATGATCAGTTTACAGAACTAAAAAGGAACTATCCTAATAATGAAGATTTTTCACGTTTAAGACGGAAAGGTATTTATCCTTATGAATTTATGTGTAATAGTGATTGCTTGAAACATCCATCACTTCCTGATCAACACCAATTTTATAGTTCACTCACAGATTCAAATATTTCAAATGATGATTATAATCACGCAAAAGATATTTGGCAACATTTTAAGTGTAGTAGTATGTCTGATTATTCCAATTTATATTTAAAAACTGATGTTTTACTTTTGACTGATGTATTCGAAAACTTTAGAAAGCTTTGTATTAAAACTTATGGATTAGATCCTGCTCATTACTATACTGCCCCAGGTTTAAGTTGGGATGCAATGTTAAAATTTACCAAAATAGAATTAGAATTGTTAACGGACTATGACAAAATTGCTTTTTTTAAAGCTGGTATTAGAGGGGGTGTATCTCAGTGTAGCAATCGTTTTGCTAGAGCAAATAATAAATTCATGGAAGATTATGATAGTGAAAAACCTAATTCATATCTAACATATTTTGATGCGAATAATTTATATGGTTGGGCAATGTCTCAATCTCTTCCTGTTGGTGGTTTCGAATGGATAGATTCTAATACAGATTATAATGTGTCGGATAACTCTGATTTCGGTTATGTTTTAGAAGTTGATTTGGAATATCCTGATGAACTTCATAATTTGCATTCTGACTTTCCGTTATGTCCTGAAAACATATGTGTGGGTAATACTAAAGAAACTAAATTAGTTCCTAATTTAAATAATAAAAATAAATACATCATTCACTACAGGAATTTAAAACAATGCATTGAAATGGGGATTAAATTAATTAAAGTACATAGAATTTTAAAATTTAAACAGAGTTCTTGGTTAAAGAAATACATAGTCTTAAATACTAGTTTGAGAACGTTAGCTACATCAAACTTTGAAAAAGACTTTTTTAAATTAATGAACAATTCTGTCTTCGGTAAGACTATGGAAAATATTGAAAAAAGAGTAAACGTTAAACTACTAACTCACTGGGATAATCGTGGTAAAGTTTTAGGTGCTCAGGATTGGATTGCAAAACCAGAATTCCATAGTTTATCAATATTTTCAGAACATTTAGTTGCAATACAATTACACAAAACAAAATTAATTTATGATAAGCCGATTTATTTAGGATTTTGTATTTTAGATATATCTAAGACCCTTATGTATGAATTTCATTATAACTACATGATTAAAAAGTTTCATAATAAAATTAAGTTATTGTACACCGATACCGATAGTTTGATATATCAAATTTTTACAGACAATTTTTATGAGGATATAAAACCAGATCTACTTCACTATTTCGATACATCAGATTACCCGGAAAATAATATTTACGGATATCCAAAAATAAATAAAAAAAAGTTAGGTTTTTTTAAAGATGAGAATAATGGTAAAGTATTGAAGGAATTTGTAGGGTTGCGATCAAAAATGTATGCCTTAGAAATAGAAGATAAATTTATAGCAAAGGCAAAAGGGGTTAACAAAAGTGTTACCAAAAAAATGAATATGGAATATTACAAATCGTGTTTGTTTAATAAAAATGTATTATATTGTAGTATGCTTCGATTTAAGTCAATCAAACACACTATTTTTACACAAAAAATAAATAAAACATCTTTATCATATAATGATACCAAACGATGTATTATGAACAACAACATTGATACATTGGCTTGGGGACATTATAAATTACGCTAAGTGTAATACTTTTTACTTTTATTTCTGTGTGTATATACAAATTTTGTACTGATTGTAAAATTATGATATTACTGTAATGTTATATAATAGTTTATTACATATTTAAAATTTATTGTTTGATTGTAAATAATGTAAAATAATTGTAGTTTTTATTTGTGTGCTTAAATTTGACGTTGAGGTGATTGTGAAATTCTGATAAGTACTAATTGTGTTAGAAATAGTATACAGATCATTCTGTTTTTCACAAATTACATGTTTTATATAATTTTAGCAATATATATATTTATATAATTTTAGCAATATATATATATATTTAATTTTTACACCAAAATTTTCATTTTTATTTCATCCCTTTAAAACTCTAGACGTGTGAAATGTTTCACTTTATCCATCCGTTTACTGCTATTGTGGCAGGACCAAGTGGATGTGGGAAGTCAAATTTTGTAACAAATTTCATAAAATCAGTTAAAGAAATATGTAATTGTGATTTTAATCAGATCACATGGTGCTTTGATGAAATGCAGGCTTTAAATAATTTACCAAATGTTAACTATCATCAAGGAATTCCAAATCTTAATATGTTTGATGGTGAAAACCCACACCTTATTATTATTGATGATCTAATGAGAGAGTCTGATGGAAGAATTGTGGATATATTTACAAAAGGTAGTCATCACAGGAATCTTAGTGTATTTTATTTAACACAAAATTTATTTCATCAAGGTAAAGGTCAAAGAGACATTTCTTTAAACTCAAGTTATATAATTTATTTTAAAAACCCTCGAGATAAAACTCAAATAAGATATTTAGCACGACAAGTGTCACCAGATAACCCAAAATTCATTGAAGACGCCTACAGGGATGCAACTTTAGAAGCGCATGGATATTTAATGGTAGATTTAAAACAGAATACAAATGATTTTTGTCGTATCAAGACAAATGTATTCCCATTTAATGGTTACTGCACAGTCTACGTCCCCACGAAAGAGTTTAAATACACCAAGAATCAAACAATTCAAATCATTTCTAAATGATACATCGTCGACTCACAACGCATAAACATTTGCTAAACGCTTTGCAGTTTAAATACACCAAGAATCAAACAATTCAAATCATTTCTAAATGATGCATCGTCGACTCACAACGCATAAACATTTGCTAAACGCTTTGCATACGCTTAAACCAAAATATCAAAGAGCGTTACTTAAAACGTGTGATGAAGAAGAAATAAATTGTATTTGTGAATGTATTCATAACGTTTTACAAGGAAAGATACCTCTTAAAGATCAAGATAAACAAAAATTGAATAAACACAAAAATATACTCCGTAAACTGGTGCATAAGTGTAAACATAAACTAAGAAAAAATATTATTATACAAAAAGGAGGGGCTTTCTTACCAATAATATTAGGTGCAATATTGAGTGGATTAGTAAGTGGACTAGCCAGTTAACATGGAAAATGCTAAGAAAATGATACTTATTGAACCGGGATTGATTGAAAAATTAAAACAAGAAAATAAGGTTACTAGTAATTTGTCTCGATTAGATATTGAAATGCAAAATATTATGAATAGTAAGACGGAAGACCGAAAGAAGTGGATGTTATATTTACAAACACTACAAAGATACCTTCACTTTACCGAAGAGGATCGTCAACCACTCAGATTACCAATTTATTCTGATACATCTAATGAAGATTCAAATGGGTCTAAAATTGGTTTTAAAAATAAAGATAGAGATCTAAAAAGTTCAGTTGATGCTGAATCTTTGTTGGAGGAGAAAGGATCTATTAAAAGTATAGAAAGTGAGGCAAATCCACTGTATTCATCAACACAAATACTCAGTTTAATACCAAAAACTTATAATAAAAAAGGTGAGTCATTATTAAACTTAATTGGAACAAGTAAAAGTAAAATACGTTGGGATAATGAAGGCACAGTCATAATTGATAATGAAAAAATTCCAGGAAGTAATATTGTTGATTTAATAAATGATTCACTTAGACCCTTAAAAAAAAAGTGATCCGATAGGGTGGGATAGATTTGCTAAAGCATTAAAAGATATTAAAGTACCACTTACTTATATTGGAAATCCAAAGAGATGTGAGTTTATTAACCAACTTCAAGTAAAAGATCTGAACAAAACCTCTGAGATTGAAGTTCAAGAGTTTTCTACACCGAGCAGTGGAGATAAAAGATCTATAACTAAAATACATAAAAAGATCGATTGGGAAAAATGGACCCCGTACTAGAAGAAATTAACAGGATTTATTATGATCCATCTAACCCCGCTGGTTTTGGTAGTATTGATAAATTATCAAAAGCTATGAAGGGTAAAATGGATAAAAAGCAAGCAAAGGAATGGTTACAATCACAAGAAACATATACATTACATAAACCCATTCGGAAAAAATTCCCGCGTAATAAGTACATTCTATCAAATATTAATGAGCTGTGGCAAGCTGATTTAAGTGATATGCGAACTTATTCTCAATATAATGATGGTTTCAACTACATACTTTGTGTTATTGATGTATTTAGTAAATATGCTTTTGCAAGACCAATGAAAAAGAAAAACTCAGAAACAACTAAAGAATGTTTTGAAAGTATATTTACTGAAAGTAATACAACACCTACTCACATACAATCTGATAAAGGTACAGAATTTGTTTCAAAAGATGTACAAAAATACTTTAAATCCAAAAAGATAAATTACTATACCACTAACAATCCTGATATTAAGGCTAGTATTGTTGAACGATTTCAAAGAACTCTAAAAATGAAAATGTGGCGTTATTTCACTCATAATAATACTTATAGATATATAGATGTTTTACAAGATTTAATATACTCTTATAATCACAGCATTCACTCGAGTATTAAGATGTGCCCATGTGATGTAAGTTCCAACAATATTATGACAGTTTGGACTAATCTTTATGATAGAGGGTCAAACAAACTTTCTCTAGAAAATCCAAAACCAAATTTCAACGTGGGTGATTATGTTCGAATAACTAAATATAAACATGTTTTCCAAAAAGGATATGAATCAAATTGGAGTGATGAAATATTTATTATATCTTCAATAATTGATAGATCTCCATGGGTTGTTTATACAATAACAGATTTACAAAATGAACCAATAGTTGGTACTTTTTATGAAAGAGAATTACAGAAGGTCACTTACAGCCCCACCTCACAATATAAAATAGATAAAATAATTGGCACTCGTTATTCGGGTAACAGAAAAGAAGTATTAGTGAAGTGGAAAGGTTATCCAGATAAATTTAACAGTTGGATTTTAGCTTCTAGTTTAAAAGAAATATGAATAAAGAAAGTTTTTATTTAACTTTGCTCAGCAATAGTTCAATGGAATACTTTCCTGATAACAAGACCACAAATTTTTCAACAAAATTACCAAAAGCTATGAAATTAGAAGGTGAATGGGCGGTTGGAGTTGTCGAGTTTCAATATCCATGCACCATGTTTACTGTTCAAGATCATGAAAATGTTGTATACATCACAAAAACCATGTTAATGCCTAATGAAGATAAACCATCAACAGTGTACTACAAAAAACATATTCCCGCTACCAACTACGATAACGTTGAACATATTTTAAGAGCGTTAAATGGTATCAGAGAGAGCTTGAAATTTCGTTATGATGAAATAACAAAATTTGTGTCTGTTTCTGTTTTGGATAAAAATATAACATCCGTAACATTATCACCCAAATTAAGTTTACAACTAGGTTATGAACCAAATACAAATCTCCTAGACAGAAATTTTGGGAAGTGTCCTGCTAATTTACACTTAGGGTTACCATCTCAACTATTTCTATATTGCGACATTATCGATCCTCAGATTGTGGGTGATGTTATGACTCCACTATTAAGAGTCATTTCATTAGATCCTTCAAAATACATTTATGGTGCGAATAAAATGTACATTTTCTCTCCACCTCACTACTTACCTGTTATGCGAAGAGAGTTCGATACGCTGGAAATAGATATAAGATCGAGCACAGGACAAAAAATACCATTCCAGTTTGGAACCGTGTGTGTTAAACTACATTTCCGCAAATTATAATAATGTATTCTCCTCATGATCATCATAAATGTCCATATGAAAATTATTATTCACATCAAGCTGGATCAGGAGTTGGAGTAATTTATAAGGGTTCACCATACCAACGCGGTCATGGTATTGGGAGCTTCTTAGGAGGGTTATTTAGATCAGTTTTACCTTTACTTTCAAGTGGTGCTCGAGTGGTTGGTAAGGAGGCATTAAACGCTGGAGTAGGACTTTTATCGGATATGGTTCAAGCCCGTCCTATGGAAGCCTCAATAAAAGATCGTCTAAAGCAAGTTAGTACAAACTTAAAACGAAAGGCTGATGACAAAATTGATCGATTTAACATGACAGGATCTGGGTATATAAGTAAAAGAAAACGATTGGCCTCGTTCATTCCACCACTAACAGCTAAAGTGAAAGCTACGAAAAAACTTGGTCTAAAACCAAAAAACATCAAAGATATATTTTCAAATTAAGTATGTCTTTCCTTCATAATCATTCTTGTGAGTGCGTTAAGTCAGAATTAGATTTGTTTGCATTACCGTCTACACAAACAAGCATTGAAAATGGATTGTGGATTCACTATAAACCAATTTCATCTCTTGCTGATGATGGACCTATCGAGTTTCAAGTTCCTGGAACAGGCGATGACTACATAGATTTGTCTCATACATTACTCCACATAAAGGCAAAAGTATTAAATCAAGATTCAACAAACTTGATATCAGCTACAGCAGTAGCACCTGTAAATAATTGGTTGCATTCACTTTTTAGTCAACTCGATGTTTATTTAAACCAAAAACTTGTATCACCACCTAATAATACCTATGCCTATCGAGCATACATGGAAACCCTTTTAAACTATGCTCCTGCTGCTAAACAATCTCATCTTACTTGTAGTCTTTGGTATGATGATACAGCAGGAAAAATGGATTCCACAGATGGTAAAAACATAGGATTTGTTAAAAGACAGGAATTAGTTAATGAAAGCAGGGAAATAGAAATGATTGGTCATCTTCA
This sequence comes from Aporophyla lueneburgensis, assembly GCA_932294355.1. Classification (NCBI taxonomy): domain Eukaryota; kingdom Metazoa; phylum Arthropoda; class Insecta; order Lepidoptera; family Noctuidae; genus Aporophyla; species Aporophyla lueneburgensis. Next base: position 27,886,790 of record OW028737.1, on the reverse strand, counting down.
TGGTGACATTTTCAATCAAGATAAATTTTTAATTAATGGCGTTGAAATGAGTGTAAAATTAGTTCGGTCAAGAGAGAGTTTTAATTTAATTGCTGGGTCAAATGATGTAAAGTTTAAAGTTTGCATTACGGACGCAACTCTTATTGTTCGAAGAGCACGAATTAATCCAAGTGTATTACTCGCACATCAGAAAGTTTTAGCTTCTACCACTGCTAAATATCCTATTACTCGTGCTGAAGTTAAAGTTTTAACAATTGCATCGGGTGTTCAAGGAAAAACTCTTGATAATATATTCTTAGGACAGGTACCCAAAAGATGTATTATTGGTTTTGTGAATAATTCTGCATTTAATGGTTCACTTACTAAAAATCCATTTAACTTTGAAAACTATGGTATTAACTCTTTCAGCTTATATATTGATGGTCAACAAATACCTTCCAAAGCTTTGCAACCATCTTTTAATAATAATATATTTACATCAGCATATCATACTCTATTCTCGGGGACTGGTATTCACTTTCTTAATGAAGGAAATGCAATCTCTCGTGAACAGTATGCCAAAGGTTACTGTCTTTTAGCATTTGATTTAACTCCTGATTTATCAGCTAACTCATCAGCCCATTGGAATCTCATAAAGCATGGTAGTGTAAGATTAGAAGTACGATTTGAATCCTCACTAATACAAACAATTAACTGTATTGTTTATGCTGAGTTTGATAATATTATTGAAATAGATAAAAATAGAAATGTTACTGTAGACTATAGTAGTTAGGATTATAATGTGTGTTGTGTTTTAGATATATGTGTTATGTTTAATGCATTTTGTGTGTGTGTAACTAAAGATAACATTATAAAATTAAATAAAACAAATTGTATGCAATATGCTATCAAGGATTTAAAGATTCTTTAAATCATTTTATTATCAAAGAATTGGCCATTGCGAGTCATGATCATACACAGACGTTCTTGGTGAAACCACCATATTCATTCCATTACCTAACACTAGAAGAAAAAAAGCAGGTGAGATGGTTAGAAAGAAATCGAGGAATTTACTGGAGTGAAGGCTACATAGACTACAAAGAGTTTAAACGTGTTATTTTACCATATTTAGAAAATAAAAAAATTATGACAAAGGGTTTGGAAAAGATTACGTGGATTAAAGAGTTATGTGCAAACTGTGAAGTGATTGACATAGGTGAGAAGGGATGTCCTAATTTTGCGACATTAAAAAAAAAGTTCTGTAAAAATAAAACTGATTTTAATTGTGTGAACCATAAATTGAATTGTGCATTGAATAATGCTGTGTGTATTAGAAAATGGTATTTTGATAATAATATGTCTGTATTTAATTTATTTATTTAATAATTATTGTGTTGATCAGTTAATTAAAAATGTCTATGTACTCAAAGTGTTTTATTTAATATAATCAGACCCATATAACAAACTTTAAATTAGCTGCAGCAAAATGATAATCCTAAGCTTTGTGACTCCCACAAAGAATGCGATTTAATATTTACAAATCACTATAATTGAACATTCCTATGACAACCATTGAATAGATTGGTACTGTAATAATCTGCTAATAACAGTAATATCATGGATACACTAGAATTACAAAAACATATGAAAAAGATTCATCCCAGTCTAGAAAATAATGTTTATGCTGCTAATAGACTACCTATGTATACACATGTACCAACGTATATAATATGCAATTTGGATGCGGATGATAAACCAGGTTCACACTGGGTAGCTGTACATATCGATACGAATGGTATCGGTCAATATTTTGATTCATATGGACGAACACCTGAGCGATATCATCTCCAGTTTTTGAAAAGGAATTGTAAGAGATGGGACTGGAATGTTGATAGGATTCAGAATGATTGGACTTCAGTTTGTGGTGAATATTGCTTAATGTATTTGCTATTTAAGTTTCAGGGATGTTCAATGCATAGTTTTACGAACATATTTACAGGGAACACACTGCACAATGATATTTTTGTGGATGAGATCTTCCGCTCATATTTTGTAGAAAAAAGTAATAAAATATTGAAATAAAAATGAATGTGTTTTATTGATGACATAGAAAAGCAGACATACAATGAGTAATAGATAAGAACGCCAAATCAACCGTAGGGCAACAGATTCGTGGGTTCTGGCGCAACGTAATGAGGTGTTCGAAGTATAATAGATAAAAGGATTAGGCGAACAATGGAATGCTAATGAGGGTGCAGGACCACCGGAAATCAATGAGATAACAGTTAATTGATTTGCATAACTCCAGAACCACGCATCCTACGCTAAAATGGACCGCAGATTTGAGATCAGAGCACACCAAAACCTTTTTTTTTTTTTTTTTTTTTTTACGATGGGTGCTACAGATTCGCGGGCTCTGGTGCAAGCGCGGGCTCTGGCGCTTGCGCCAGAATCCGCGAATCACTACTACTCTGAACTCCTAGCAATTATAGGCAATGAGATATCAGCGTTCAAAGTAGCGTACGATTGCGCGGCCACGACTTTTTTGTTTTGGATTGATATCTTCTGTTTAACTAAATTTTAGTATTATTTATTGCTTTAGTTGGTTTCGACAAATTAAGACCTTCCTTCTTGTAACAGTTTTACGGCATTAAGTCTTAAGATTAAAGAAATAATCAACAACAAAGAAACGATAAGTGCACGATTGCGCGGCGATAACTTCCAAGGTGAATATTTCGTAAAATATTGATCTAGAGCATATAATTCTTTTTCGACAATTTTTGACAAATTCAGTCTTCAATTGACAAAAAGAATTAGATCTCTAGCCCAAGTAGTTGCTGAGATCTCCATGGCCGCGCAATCCTCCACGTTACGTTCGCGCGGCCAACTTAAAACCCTTGTAACTTCTTTATTTGTACTTTGACAAATTTTTGGTTTGTACCATTCGATTTTGACAAATTTCGACAAAATTTTTGGCTAAACAAAAATCTATTTGGATAATCTGGCGGAGCAATCGTAACGCACACCATTGAACAACTAAAACAAAAGCGACGGACTTACCAGATGCTAAGTACATCTGCTATATCAGAGGCGTTGCAATAACAATGCCATCGCAGGGGGGGCAGTTGAAATGACTGTTAATTACCTCCCCTTTAAACGTAGTATTACATCATCGCTGTTTGTCAGCAGAAATAAGTATGATGGTAGTTCTTTTTCAGATCAGTAAACTTTTTCAAAAACAGCTCAACTACCAATCATCATTTGTCTAGCCCTTTCCCAAATATGTTAGGGCAGCTTCCGGAGTAGCATGCTGGGTAATACGATACGCCTTGGTAAGACTGGTTGTCAGATTTTCAGGCTTCTGACGATCCGCAACGACTGGCAAAAATCCACGGATGACAGAAGTAACCAACGGTTTAACAGCTTTACGTGGCATGGAGGGGTCTTGGTATGTAAAGATGGTCACCCATCCAGGGACCAATCGGGACAAGTCTACACTTGCTTGAAGCTACCTTTTTTTTTTTTTTCAGGCTGGGAAATCATCAAATGACTTCTCCCGCTCTGGGCGGAGCGGGAGGGCGTGTCAGACTTTTACTGACTAAACCCACCCGTGTTCCATCAGTTGCCCATGTGCCAGGGTCACGGTATCTCTTTCGAACAATCACGCGACCCCGGCAGGCATCGGTCCTAGTAGACCCCTACACTGCTGCTGACATCTCTTTGAGGCGCGCGTGGAACACTACGCGCCGTCGACCCGAGCTTGGTCCTTACCGGGCGGCGAGCTACCCATTGCTCGCCACTCGCAAGCTCGCGCCTACGGTGGCCGGGAGTCCGCTATTGACTCCCGACGCCCGGGGCGTCTCCTCCTGCGGCGGCTAGGGGCGTGAGGGCGCAGAGACTGCCACTCCCTCACGCGCCCCGCCTCCTCCTTCGCGAGCATTACTGCTTCGCAGAAGGAGGTGACGGCTTCCCATTCCCTCTCGCTCCGTACCATGGCTCGCACCAGGGCCGGACGCGAGAGGTCGCCGCCGCCGATCGCCTCCACGAGGACACGGCGGTGCCCCGCCCAGGCAGGGCACACCTCCACCGTATGCTCCACCGTGTCCTCCAGACGATCCTCGCAATGGAAACACCCGCACGTATCCTCCCGCTTTATCCTGAACAGGAACCCACCGAAGCACCCATGCCCGGTGAGAACCTGCGTCAGGCGGAAGGTGAGGACGCCGTGGCGCCTCTCTATCCACTCCTCAAAGAGGGGACTTACCGCCGCAATTGTGGCGTGCCCATTGAAGCTACCTTAACCTAATCAATCGACCCATGCGGATGTTATAACCAGGGATGTTAGGGAGCTCCGTAACCGTAACCGAAACTATCGGATATCCGATATAAAAATGTATCCGTAACCGTAACCGAATCCGAAATAAAAGTTTCGGATATTATCGGATTTGTTATTACATTTTTATTTTAGGTAGATTATATAACACTCAATATATTTATAATCATTTTTATTTTAAATAGCTGTAATAATTACTCACAGACTGATTGTAATGCCTACCAAATGGTGACATATAAATAAAACCATTTTATTAGCTATATGTAATTACTTTCGAAATTCCTTAAAAGTTTAATAACCGAAATTATCCGTAACTAACGGATAATCCGAAATAATTTCATATCCATATAAGTATCCGTATCCGATATAATAATCATTCCTACATCCGTAACCAATCCGTATCCGAAATTTCATATCCATAACATCCCTAGTTATAACTTAGCCAGAAGCTCCGCCAACTATAACAAAACTTAAAAAGAAGAGGTTGAACAAACTCACATTGCTCGCTACTATTCAAGTCGACCAGCTCGATGTAGTGCTGCTTGTTGTCTCCGCCGACCGCGACGTTGTAGGGCGCCTCGGGACACGCCGCCGCGCATAGCGCCTGCCCCACGCGACATGCTCTCTCTGATACTTGTACCGGAGTAGCACTGGAGGCGGGAGAGAGGGGTTATTGTGTGGGTTAGAGGGTAAGTACACACATTGGCTGCCAGCATGGATGAGTTTTTATTGGTGGGTAATCAATATTTTGGCTCACTAAGCACCACAAATCACGTATTTAATGCAACAGTGTAAAGGTATCCTACGATTTTTTTTTTAAGGTTTTTGCTATTTTGAGTTCAATGACAGGTTCTATGTCGATAAATATATGATTCTCGAAACAAGTATGTATTTACAGATTAATAGTCAATAAAATCATCATACAACTCTCTAAGTTCGATAAGTTTTAATTCATTGGGAATGACTTTTTCATGAAAGATTTCATCATAAAAGAAAATTCTTCTACAACTTAAGCAAATCTCCACCGTTAAAACAAATACACACACTTAATTTCAAACTAACACAACCTCTCACAACAACAACAATTGCAATTTTGCTAAACTTGGATTTGGTTTTACATTACATAAACCCGACCCATACCTTTTTACATTTTTTTTAATCATATTAAAGTTGCAATAACAATTTAACTTTCTGCACTGGAATGAAGAATGAATCTTTCGGCACAAAGTCCCTAGAAATCTAAGCGATAATACTTATTTGTCAGACCATATTCGTAACACCACACTGCGCTCTAAAATAGATTACTGACATTGTTCAAAAAGTCGCTAAGCTGAAGTGGTCTAACGTATGCCCAAGGGGCTGTCAGCCAAAATAAACAACCACTACGTGGAGCCATGACACAGCCAGAAGGCGTCGCGGCAGACCCCGTAAAGGGTGGGACGAGTTGGAGAAAACACACGACAAGTGTTCTACTTTAGCCCTGGATCGAAAGTCATGAGGAGAAGCCTTGGCCCACCAGTGGGATGATGCGGGCTATCAGTAATGCATACATAAAAACATGCCTTTTTCCCCCGGAGGAAGACAAGAAATACGGAACGCTATCTGCTACGATCCTTACATACCTGAGATCTTTTTGCCTCGTTTAGATACATACATCTGGTCATACACGCACGCCGATTGCGAGTACTATGCACCTGACCTTTCTGAAGAACATCACCAATAAGGTCAATATATATCCTACTAGGGCGTCCCCATCCCGGTGTTTTCACTAACATCTGCCTTGTAAATACCTTTTGTAATCCGTCCTTCATTCATTTTTTCAACATGACCAAACCATCTAAGCATACTATTTTAAATTTTTGTCGCAACATCTTTTTATTTTCCATTGTCTAATCACATCATTCTTCAACCTATCATTCATAGTCACACCACACATGCTTCGCAAGGAACGCATTTGCACAGAATTTATTCTACTTTAATGTTTATTAATAAATAAATTCATAATCCTCACCCAGAAATATCCCAAGTCTTCAGTTTCTCGTCAGTACTGACAGTGATCATCAACCCGGGCACTCGGTCGCTCAGTATGAGCCCGGTGACTTCTTTGTCATGTGCGTCTAGTATCCAAAGAGGCTCGTCTTGTCTGCAGTCTACGTAGGCAACTTTACCAGTGTTGTTACTCATCTGGAAGGTAAGATGGTAAGATTAACCACCGTGCGTTAAGACAGAGAGGCAGGCTTCGTACTAAATTAATAGAGGTGGACTTGGTATTGCTATATCGTTCGAATGGATCAATACAGTTTAATGGTCATCATCAAAGGTTTCTTGTGAGACGATAGCTTTGGTTAATACAAGATTATACGTACGGCGACTTATCAAGCTATTAATTTCCAGTATAAGCTGACTTTTCATTGTACGAAAAGCCTTTAAAATGCGAGGTCATGTAAAACTGGAAAAGTATGGCTTAATATGTCGTGGTGTGTACTTAAAATACTAGTGATAATAAACAAGCAGTACTGTCAGAAAATATCATCGAATTTGTAAAAGAGACTGGGCGAAAGCGGTATTGGTCCATAGACCACTTCTCGTACAAATTCTTCCAAGTCTCCTTTAGACAAATAGAAGTGAGAGAAAACGATTTTTTAATAGAAATATAGGAAGGAAGTCACAAGTCGCTAATAAGTCGACGTCACACGGACGTAATAAAATCACGGCGGAATGTTTTTGCGCACTTCATCGCGATTTTCATCTCCCGGCATGCGAACTTAGCATTGAGAATTCAACAGAGTGCATCTAAGAGCGTGAAAAAGCGAACAGTATATTGTACTGTTCCATTTTCAACGCGCTTAACAGATACAGTACATGAAAAAAAAAACTCGCTGCCATTTTATTACGTCCACCGTAGGCGCGAGCTTGCGGGTGGCGTGCAATGGGTAGCTCGCCGCCCGGTAAGGACCAGGCTCAGATGGACGGCGCGTAGTGTTCCACGCGCGCCTCAAAGAGACGTCAGCAATACTGAAGGGGTCTGCTAGGACCGATGCCTGCCAGGGTCGCGAGATTGTTCGAAAGAGATACCCTGGCACATGGGCAACTGAAGGAACACGGGTGGGTTTTAGTCAGTAAAAGTCTGACCGCTCCGCCCAGAGCGGGAGAGTCATTTGATGATTTCCCATCCAAAAAAAAGGGTAAATGCAAGTATACTTACGGCGAAACAGAAGGGATTCTGTGTAGCCCACACGACGCGTTCGATCTCAGGCGCCAGACTCCAAGCGCGGTGTGCTTCGGGTGTGCGGCAATCTGTCACTCGCGCCTTACCGTCACACGAGCCTGACACTAGCGTTTGTGCTTCGAGAGGATGGAACGCTAGGGATTGGACCTGTGATTTAATGAAAAAGTTTTTAAGGGTTTTAGGTCGAATTCTGACACAGTTATGTAGAAAATCTTGGAGAAGATACTATTTGAATTCAGTTTTTGGATACTTTCACTTACTTTAATGCTAGAAAACATAGTTTAAGAAAAACTAGTCATTTCATATTTTTTAAGAGTGCTACAAACTGAAAGGTCGAATTATGAGACATTTAGGTAGAAATTCTTGTAGCAGATAATATTCGAATTTAGTTTTCGGATACTTTCACTTGCTTTGATGCTTGAAAACATAGTTTAAGAAAAGCTAGTCAAGCTAGCTGATATTTTTAATAGCGAAAGTAAACTATGTTATTGTTAATTAATAGTATGCCTAGCCTTGTTTGGAGTAATTTTAATGTGGAAAGAAACATAATTTTTATTTTTACTTTAATGTCAATTATTTTCACTGATGGAGAGAGAAGAGGTGAATTGCAACAAGTTTATATACGCAGAAAAAGACGTGTGCCCTGTATGGAGACCCCTTTAATCTTTAACTTTATTTTTTCGATGAATATGATATGATAGCCTATATATATCGATACCGGAAATTTCAATTGTCGTAAAGGACAAAACACGAGTTTTCAGTAGAGCCAAAAAAAAAAAAATGTTTTTGACTTATATCTTTTTCAAACAAAGTACTATATTCATGAGGTCAAAAGAAACCCTCACTATTTTTTCGTGTTCTATCCATAAAAATTAATAAAATAAACCAAACATAATTATTGACGAAAATGAGAGTCCTTTACAGCCCAAAAAAAAATAACTGAAGTACTTTACAGCCACGAAAAATTGGTTATGATAAAGTCAGATGTGTCGTAAAGGACTAATCTTGATTATCATTGGATAGTACAGGTCAATTAAACCAGAGACTAACGGGGTAAAAGGAACAAAAAACCTAAAGTTTTCAATAGAAATACCTACAATATGTAGTACAAACAAGTGAAATTAAAATATATTTTTTTTATTATTCAAATATTTAGTATAAAAGTAGTAAAAATATAATTCTAATAGGAATTCAAAATTTAAACAAAATGTTTTGCGCTATTACGTTATATTTATAATTTTATTGTGTTGCTTTGCGAATAAAGTTGATTTGTCAAAAATGAAAAGAACGAATTGAAACAATTCTGTCAGACTTATGTGTGCTCGTTGAGGAACAAATGGATCTCGCGTAATCGCCCATGTTCCAGTTCTGACTTCGCTATAAATGAGGGTGCATCAACATCCTGTGGACCGGAAACGTGCAGTGTTGGAACATCAACATCAGTTGTGACTTGTGAGTCCAAGAAAACCATTTGTGAAGCTAAGCCCGCTACAGAAGAGTGGAAGAGCTCCTAACGTACAGAACTGAAAGTCATGCTCATGCAACTGGTTTAAAAGCACAAAATAAGAATGTAGCAGATATCATTAAACTATGCCCATATATTCTGCTCATAAAGCTTTAGGTATTTTGACCTCATTGAAGCTTTCGAAGTGGCAGTATATAACATTAATATATTGTGCAAAAGAAGAAGGAATACCATTGTATCCTTCTTATACAGCTATCCTTGAAGCGAAGAAGAACTGCTATCCTCCAAAAGATGCCATAGAAGTCACGGAAAGAGGGGTTAAAGTAAAACTTCAAGCTATTTTGAACAAAACTGTGGCTAGACTTGGAATATTTTTTCGTGTAGAATCTTCACTGCATGGCAAAGAATGTATACTTATATTCGAGTGGGGTTTTGATGGTGCTTCAGGGCAAAGTTTGTATAAGCAAACTTTGGCAGAGGATGACGATTCTAGCATTTTTATATGTTCGTTTGAGCCCCTGCGCTTAGTTTGTGGCGAAGAAGTGATATGGGAGAATCTAGAGCCATCTTTCACAATGTTCTGCAGACCATTATATTTTAAGTTTTCAAACGAAAACAGGTTGAACATAGTTAAAGAACAGGCTACGATTGGAAACGAGATTGAAGACCTGCTGCCTTCTATTATGGGAGGCCATTCTGTTAAGCACTCGATGCCTACGACCATGACTGATGGCAAAATCACTTCCCATCTTCTATCAAATACCTCATCTCCGACTTGTGATATATGTAAAGCAACTCCTACGGAAATGAATAAGTTAGAGGTCTTTTTTTGTGTTTGGGAAATCATCAATTGACGTCTCCCGCTCTGGGCGGAGCGGAAGGGCGTGTCATTATAACTCAGCTATTATTATAGTCACGGTGATTAACAAATGAGGTACTTAATAACATCAGTTTTTAGTCACTTGTTAATCAGCGTGATTATGACTGATTATGCAATTTTGTAAAAAAAAGTATTTGATCAATATCGTATTTAATTATTCTCATTAAAAAAGTCATTAATAGGCTAATAGCTAACGACAGTACAAGTAGATCGATGCTCAACTTCGTTTGACTTCAAATTTGAATTCAAAAAATTTGGTACGTGCGAAGCGGCACTGAAAGGTATATGAATTTGATGTCACCTTGATCGCCGTGTATGGTACAATATCTCTTGTAAAAAAAAAAACTTAAAACTTTTTGTTCTCACGCGTGGAGGTTCCATACGTTAATATTACATAAAGGTATGTATACCAGACACATTGCAAACGTCCTTTACGCCCTAATTACGTAAGTTAAAACAAAGCATAGATTTGGTCGTAAGGGTTAAGATTATATCTTTATTATTTGGTTAAGAATGTCGTATAAAAAGTTTAATGCAAAAATGAGGATTACGACCTCTTAAATAATTAAAACATGACTTTACGCTCCCCTATTGAAAATTATTTTTGCGATACATCCCAAATAGTATAAAAAATCGCGCTAGAGCTGTTGGAAAGCCAGGTCGTAAGGGGCTTTTTTTTAAAGATAGAATTTTTTTAAATATACCAATCGATAGCGCTTGCGACGCTGATTCTAAATATATATATAACTCATTTTCGGCAAAATGTCCTTTACGACAATTGAAATTTCCGGTATCGATATATTTTTTTTTATGGATGTCCACGCATAACTTTATATTGTAAAGTATAGATTCCGAAGTTGGTACCATTTAAAATTTAAGCACATAATTCACCCCGAAGTAAAGACAAAAATCAAAAAAAAAGGCGCCTAGTCAAATAATGGCAGCTTAATTGATTAGCAGCATTGATTGTTTGCTTGGCGCCGACTCAAAATTAGTAATTTAAACTAATTTATGAGCTTATTTACAGCAGAGTTAGGCTTTTTAACCCCTGACGCAACAAGAGGGGTGTTATAATGATGACCGCTATATGTGTATGGCTGTGTTATGGCACTGTAGCTCTTAAACGAGTAAACTGATTTGGATGCGGTTTTTATTTAAAAGAAGGCTTTTTGACGGTGGTTCTTAGACATGTTTTATCAAAATTGGTTCAGCCGTTTCAACACGAGGATCCTTTGATCAAAATATTACCCACATCTTCTTATTAAATTTAAAAGGCCAATACGCATATTTTTTTTACTTTTTAGAGGTTTTTGTTTTCGTCGGGGGTTTATAAAATGTTTACTTTCTTTTTCGGCGGTTGAATTTTTTGTTTAATTTTTTTTAAAATATAATTTGTGGTTTGAAGGTAATACAAACAGTCTGTGAACATTTTAACTATCTACCCATTATTATACACACCTTATCTTCGAAGCAGTCTATTTTGGTGTGCGGAGTGCCTTGATCCAAGTCCCATAACAGAACTGTGTTGTCTGCCGATCCACTGGCTAAGATATGTCTGTAAATAAATAAAAACTTTTAAAAGATATTATTAACAAACGAATTTACCGTTTATCTTCTTAGTGCCCCCGTACATTATAAAAGTAGCCAAGTGGAAAATCTCAGCTGTGCACTGATATGTTACGCACACAGACCGAAAACGCTCATTGAGTAAAAAAAACAGCTCACAACGCGTTGTGGTAACTGTTAAGTATCCATATCTATTCGTATCGTGTCTCTTGCGAACGTACAGAAAAATATGAAATGAACAGAATTAAACAAAAGTAAGACTTGGTAAGACTGTCAGACTTTCGGCCTTCTGACGACCCGTAACGACTGTTAAAGATCCATGAGTGGCAGCCGGGACCAACAGCTTAACGTGCTTCTCGAGACACGGAGGGGTCTTGGTATGTAAAGATGGTCACTTATCCACGGGCCAACCGTGGCAAGAGTAGCTTAAATCGATCGACCCGCACCCTAATAGGGAAGATGCAAGTATAATATTTATGAAAATTTTATAATTAAAATGGTAAAAAAATATAAAAGAAGGGCTACTGCAACGTTTTTATTTTACATAATGTTGATTTTTAACAATAATTACAAATCAAAAATTACTTGAAACGGAACGAATTTCAAAACACCAATCAGCGTTTAGTGACGTCACTGCTGTTATGACAACTAGTGATGTGAACCGATTACAATTATTAACACCCGTTTAAACCGATTAGTTATTTATTAAAATCGGTTTTTTAAGGTTGATTTCGGTTTTTCCTAAAAAAAATACCAGTATCCCTTAATTTGGCTTTGACCGCTGCGACGGACATAACTTTAAAAAAACATCCTGAGCGTCTTGTAAATGGATTTTATTTCTATTGATATTTTTGGCGTTTGGCACATTTTAATGGCGATTGAAGGTAAAATAAGCTTTTATGATTTTATATGACTTTTATAATCTTTTGGGGTATGTAAAGGACACCATGTCAATTTGTTTTAGATCTGCTTGAACAATATGCACAAGCGATAGACTCGTCCTCAGATGATGAACCAGAAACTTGGTCTAATGCAAATGCTTCAAAAAAAATTCTTTCACCATTAGAAAGCTTCATTATCTGCGAGTAACATAAGCTATACTTTATTTTAGAAAAAATAGGGGTCCGTAAGATATTTAGGTTTATCGGACCCAAAGTGTAAAAATCATCCAAAAAAGTTCCTTATTAATCAATAAATCTACACTAATATTATAAATGCGAAAGTAACTCTGTCTGTCTGTCTGTCTGTCTCGCTTTCCTGCCAAAACTACTGAACCGATTTAAATGAAATTTGGTACACAGATAGTTTAGACCCTGAGAAAGGACATAGGCTACTTTTTATCCCGGTAGTATGTTCCCGCGGGATAATTTCCGACCTCCACGCGGGCGAAGCCGCTGGCAAAAGCTAGTACAATATAAAGAAAGGCCTGCCATCGAAGTACCAGGTGGTCTTAAATTGGTAGGAGCTCATCTAACATGGGTGTGTGGTAGCTAGAAAACGCCTTATGTCTTCGAAGTACCAGACTGTTGTCATAACTTAGTAGGAGCTCACCTAACATGGGTGTCTGGTAGCTAGAAAATGCTTTATGTTTTCGAAGTACCAGGTTATCATAACTTGGTAGGAGCTCACCTAACATGGGTGTGTGATAGCTAGAAAACGCTTTATGTCTTCGAAGTACCAGGTTGGCGAATTTGGTATGAGCTCACCTAACATGGGTGTGTGGTAGCTAGAAAACGCTTTATGTCTTGGAAGTACTAGGTTGGCATAATTTGGTAGGAGCTCACCTATCATGGGTGTGTGGTAGCTAGAAAACGCTTTATGCCTTCAAAATACCAGTTTGTCATAACTTGGTCTAACATGGGTTTATGGTACTTGGTGCTCTTTGCTTTGTGTTGGTGGGATCTGATAAGTTAACACAACATTTATTGATTCTGAGGCGGTACGAAGTTCGCTGGGTCAGCTAGTTGTATATCCATACTAATATTATAAATGGGAAAGTGTGTGTCTTTGTCCGTCTTTCACGGCAAGACGGAGCGACGAATTGACGTGATTTTTTAAGTGGAGATAGTTGAAGGGATGGAGAATGACATAGGCTACTTTTTGTCTCTTTCTAACCCCCACTTCCCTAAACTGAGAGGTGGAATGCGCTAATCTCAGGAACTACTGGTTCGAATTGAAACATTCTTTTTGAGTCGGGTAGCCTATTTATTGAGGAAGGCTATATGCTATATAACATCACGCTGCGATCAAAAAGAGCAACAAAAAATGGACGAAAACTGGCAGGCTGCGATGGGACGGGAAGGGTCAGGGTAGCAAATATTTGACGCGGACGAAGTCGCGGGCAGAAGCTAGTATTTAAATAAAAGTGAAATAGGAACTCAAACCAAAAATATTGGGAATAATCATACACAATACAACGAACTATTTGGGAAATTAGTAGCAAGTGAAATGTGAATCATATACATGGACAGGCACGCTTTGATTTAATGTCCGAAATATTATGTCTTATATAAAAAAACAAATCAGAAATAAGAACTAATTAATATGAAATAAAGAACAATGTTGAATAATAAACCTTCCTTTTATTTAAACTTTATTAAAAAAAAATGCTGCTCCAATAAAACCAGTGATCAATGGGTTTTATTCGATGTTTCTACCGAATACGTTCACCGGAAAATAACTGGTGATTCTCCGGTACTCATTGCTCCGGTGCAAACCTCTAATACATATATCAAAGACTCTCGGATACTTACATGTTTTGTGATTCAGTCAATCAGTCAAAAACTAAAATAATTACTTACTATATAAACATTACTTCTAAACCATCTCCTGAAAATATAATTGTACGAGCCCACACATGTAACTTGCCCGCCACTCAGAATTGTGACTGTTATCGTCTCGATGTAGCACCATCAATCAGGTATTTAGGGATCCAAATAGATGAACGACTGAACTGGAACAACCAAATCTCAATCCTATCGAAGCGTATAAGAAAACTTTTGTTTGTATTCAGAAAGTTACGATATGTCTGCGACTCGAAGCTGTTTACCACAACCTACTACGCGTTATGCCAATCAATTATAACATACGGCATACCCATCTGGGGAGGATGTGCTAAGACACTGCTTATCAAAGCAGAAAGAGCGCAACGGGCCGTTTTAAAAACTATGCTGTTCAAAAACTATACATTTGCGACCGTTGAACTGTACAAGTTAAGTACTGTTCTTAGCATTCGACAACTGTACATTGAGAAGATCTTACGCATTCAACACAAGAAACCACCGGATTTTCCAGACGCTATACGACGAGCTTACAAAGTCTACAAACAACCTATACATAGGACAAAATTTGCCCAGCGTTTTCTTTTCTTTCTAGCTCCATATATTTATAATAAATTTAATGTAACTCTAGGTTTTCGGAAATATAATTCTCACATATTTAAAAAAAAAAATTACGAAACCACTTACTCTGCTTAGATTATAATAGCACTGAAGACACATTTATAATTCTGAAATAGCAAACTCCATACATACATACATTCATACATACAGACACACTATCAAACATCACAATCACAGACAAGCCAAAATAGTAATAAGTGTATTAATTTCATTGCTTAATTATTGTAAGTTTTTTCATTTGTTTCTTTTTTCTTTCTTATGGAGCCTATTATCTTAAGTTCTCACTCGTTTGTTACTATACGGGTCACAGCAATGAGGAATAAGACCCCACTGTAATACAGTATCAACTAGTACGGGGGGTATTGTGACTGTTACTGACGGCTTTATATGTATATTGTAATGTGAACAGTATCTTAAGCTAATAAATTGTGCACAAATAAATAAATAAATAAAATACTTGATTGTAATCGGTTTTTAAAGGTTTTCAAAAAACCAGGTACATCACTAATGACAACTTATTGTCATTGAGGCAATGGATATAAAAGTGAATATTATTTTATGGGAATATTAGTTTATAAAAGCAGACTCCAGGAATTTACCAAGAGTTAGTGTTGATTTCTTTTCAGAAAAAGTTTTCCTGCATCCGTTTTAAACTTTATCCAATATTCGACGTCATTCTCCAAATGTAAATACACGTAGGCAAGTTTGGAAGTATTAGGTACTAACTTGTTTTCACGTACAAGCAGATTTACTAAACATTTATCGAGTATATTCGCAGACTTACGTCAAAGTGATCTTCGCAGTTCACAACATGCAAAAAATAAAGAAAGCAATGCAATGAAGAATGAATGATGCATGAGAATGCAATAAAATATTGAGTATTGTAATGGTGTTTGGAGAAAATTGAAATTTCTTTTCGCTGCTTGAAAACAACTTTTTCTCAGTTTTGGGCCAGAAGGTCCAGTCAAAAACAATTAATTTGGAAACTTTGTTGAAGTAGACACGGACTTATTGGCACAAAACATGAATAAACGTGGATTATTAGTGGTATGGTTATGATCACCGGCTGTTGATGGATAGTCAGTTTTAAATTTTTACAAAAAAAATATCTCTAAAGTTGAAAAAATATGCAAAAGTATGAAAGCCGAGCAAAAGTATGAACAAATACAACCAGTGACAGACAAAAATGACGTCATCGGAACTATAGGTGCGTTTTCGCGCGAAAATTCAAACTGTCAATTTAAAACTGCATTTTTTCCGACAAATTACAATGTTTTAATTTTTAAATATATTTGTGGTCTATTCTACATGGAAATCTTTAAAATGAAAACTAAAATAAAAATATTGCATGTTGCCTATTGCGAAACTCACTATTAATCAGAATCTAAATCATTTTGAAGTTAATTGCTAATCCATTCCTTTATATTTTAAGCCTTTTTTTCTTTTCTTTTTTTTTTAGGCCTGTTGGTCTAGTGGTTAGTGACCCGGACTGCTATGCCGGAGGTCGTGGGTTCGATTCCCACTCAGGACAAATGTTTGTGTGATGAGCACGATCATTTGTTCTGAGTCTGGGTGTAATTTATCTATAATATGTATCTATTTAGAAATATATAAGTATGTTTATCAGTAGTCTAGTACCCATAACACAAGCTCTGCTTAGCTTGGGACTAGATGGCGTTGTGTGATAGTTGTGGAATATTATAATTATTATTATTTTTATATATGTTAACATATCTCGGAACCCTAGGGTCCCGGTCTTTTGGAAGGCGTACGAGGGGCCGAAGCCAACTCGCAGAGGCCCCTTAGAAAATTTAAATGAAGTGAGGCACCAACCGGCGGTTATCCCTGTATACACTGTACAAGTGCACCAAGGACAACCTCCGGTTGGTGTTGGACTATTGCAAGATATGGAAACTAAGATGTTGGACTATGTATTTGGATGGCTAAAAAAGACTGGTTATCAAGAACTATGGAAGGCCTATGGCCCCTGCCGCATCAATGTTTTGTAAATACACGGATTAAATAGCAGGGGGTGACTTGCACACTCAATAATGGGCCCCCGGGAAACGTCGCTGACACATGTCATAGTGACGCAGCGACAAGGGGGCAACACTTCCTGTGGTGCTTGAGAAGTGGAGAGGTATTCCACGGCTTTCAGAACAATCCCAGAGCCCGGAAGATGGTCAAGTCCCTACGAGCACTTACTGGAATACTTCCTTTCCCCGAGCACGTTTGCTCTTGCGAATCTCCACTCAAGCCAGCCAATAAAGGCAAGAATGAGGCGGGAGCTCTGAACCTCGTCAGTGTTCACTCCAGCCGGCCAATAAAGGCAAGCCAGAGATGAGGAACAAGAATTCTCCCAGGGATCGGGTCCGTGGGGTCGCTACTGCCCAACAGCTCGCCACATGCTGCCCTGCGGGTTATTATTATTATTATTTTCGAAAAACTTGTCTGGTCAAAAATCAAAGCATTTATTTCAAACTAGCTTCTGCCCGCGACTTCATCCGCGTCAAATTTTTGCTCCCATGACCCTTCCCGTCGCATCGAATTGCCTGCCAGTTTTCGTCCCTTTTTCGTTGCTGATCCACTCCTTTTAATCGTAGCGTGATGTTATATAGCCTATAGCCTTTTTCAATAGGCTACCCAACACAAAAATATTTTTTCAGTTCGGACCAGTAGTTCCTGAGATTATCGCGTTCAACCAAACAAATAAGCAAACTCTTCAGCTTTATAATATTAGTATAGATAGGCACATAAAAGGCACTTTTGAACGTCAACATTTACAGTAACATAGAATTGATTCTCGTCGCCCATCAACGTCAACAACGTAAATAACTTAATTAATGTTTTCGAACTATTAAAATGAATGCGATTACTACAGATAGTGTGTTACACAATAACGCTAACATGCAGCTGTTATTTCTTAGCTACAAGCCCCTCTGCCAAGGTACTAAGTACTTTTTTTTTGGAACAAAGTTCCTTATGGCGCGTTGCGAAAGGGGGCTAGACGGAATCAAGAGAAAAAGTTGTAACGACAATTTTTAACCGACTTAAAAAAGGAGGAGGTTTCTCAATTCGACTGTAGGTATATATTTTGTTTTGGAACATTGTTTTTGGAACGAAGAGAGAGAGAGAGAAAGAGAGATAATTTTTGTTGAGTGTATACAGTTTTTTTGTACATAATAAATAATAATAAAAAAAAAACAATAATGAATCCTGGAAAGGAACTTCGTTCCATCCGGGTGTCCCTGGACACCTTTCAAGTTTTTTTTTTGGATGGGAAATCATCAAATGACTTCTCTCGCTCTGGGCGGAGCGGGAGGGCGTGTCAGACTTTTACTGACTAAAACCCACCCGTGTTCCTTCAGTTGCCCATGTGCCAGGGTCACGGTATCTCTTTCGAACAATCACGCGACCCTGGCAGGGGGTTACTTAGTACTTACGTAAAATTCCTGTTCCATGACAGATCGAGCACGGCATCCTTGTGACCAACTCGTTTAGTTTTCTTCTTTTTATTAGGTTTCTTGCCCAGTTTGAACGCGGGCTCCAGACAGTTTTCAATGTCTAAGTCCCACACTTGGATCACTGGGTCCATACCACCAAGGGCACATAAGTTACCTGAAAATAGGTTAGTGGTAAATGATTTTATTTCTGTAAGTAGGTTTGTACAAACACTTTTACACGTCAATCATATTTTTAAAACTAGATGACGCCAGCGTTTTCTATTTGACTACTCCGAGAAGAAACACCGAAACAAACTCAGAGGCTACAGTCTCTTTTTAAAATCTGGTATCTTAGTCACAAAGGTAATTGCGTGAGGCAGTAATGCTCGCGAAGGAGGAGGCGGAGCGCGTGAGGGAGAAGCAATCTCTGCGCCCTCACGCCCCTAACCGCCGCAGGAGACAGCCCGGGCGTCGGGAGTCAATTGCGGACTCCCGGCCAGCATAGGCGCGGGCTTGCGGTCGGCGAGCAATGGGTACCTCGCCTCCCGGTAATGACCAGGCCCGTGTCGACGACGCTTAGTGTTCGACGCAGCCTCAAAGAGATGTCAGCAAAGATTGAAGGGGTCCGCTAGGACCGACACCTGCCAGGGTCACGAGATTTGTTCGAAAGAGTTACCGTGACCCTGGCACATGGGCAACTGAAGGTACACGGGTGGGTTTTACTCAGTAAAAGTCTGGCACGCTCTTCCGCTCCACCCAGAGCGAGAGACGTATAAATTGATGATATCGCATCCACAAAAAAAAAAGAGGTAATTGCGTAATGAGGATGAATTCGACAAACGGATATAGCAATTTTGAATACTACATCGAATACAATATAAATATCTGAGTTCATTTCTTTTTGAATCACTCAATTCCATCGAGAAATTACGAAGTTATTAAACTTTAAAAAAAGGGAGTTTTAAAACGCACGCCGCGCGCGCAAAACTGCTGATGACGTCACGAGTCTCGATCGCCCGCCACGCGCCGCACTGCTTTGTTCTGATTTGCGAAGTTTAATCGTTGTTTCTTATTTATTTATGTTTTATAGATATTGGTAGATAGGAAACATGGAAGTCGGATTTACCCAAGGCACAGTGTTTTATGAAGACCATTTTTCGGACATTGCTTTTTTATATAAAAAACTGATAGTTTAAGTTATTTTAATGCAATATTTCGTATCCCCATTTCACTAGCATGTTTAGTTTTTGAGATAGAATTTTTTGAAAATCGTCTTTTTATCAACCGGGTATTTAGAAAAAAAATCATATCTCTGAAACTAAATATGATACGCAATTGTGACCTTAGAAACATCGACGGCGTTTTTTATCCTGCATATTTTATAGTAAAAATAGATCTCAGAACTTCATTAGATTCAGACTTATACGAGGTTTTTTGTTTTTCGTTTTTATTTTCTTTCTCGGTAATTCCATCGTATTTGGAAAAGTTATTTATACTAAAATTATGCCCTTTATCTTCCCTACATACCACAAAAATAACACATCCTAATTGCGTGGAATCTAGAAGTTATTCCAAATTAACTGTTTTTGCTAGGGTTGTCACTTTCGAATCTGAATTTTGATGACTCAATTTTTATTTAATGGGACGTATTGATTATTAAAATTTCGACTATTAAACCTAGGAACTTTGTTATATCCAGACTTATAAAAGGTTTTTAGTTTTTATTAATTTTGTTCTCGATAATTCCGTATTATTGAGGTAAGGTTATTTATACTGAAACTAGCACTTTGCCAGCAACTTCATTCGCGCTTGTTGCTATAAAAACTTTAACACCCTTTAAAACTGTATTTCGACGGTAGTTTTGAAAAACGAATAACGGGCCGATTCTGTTGTCACAAAATTCTCTAAACGAAACTAAAAATCACTTAAATTTGGTTTATCCCTGTCAACCGACGATTTCCTATTCTGAAATAAACTAAAGTGACACAACTTAACTATATTTTAGTTTGACAGCACTAAGATTGCACTGAATTATTAGTTTAGTGAAAATGTCAATTTTGCTATTCTGAGTTTGCTGGTTTTCACCAAAATTTTTTACTATAATAATTTATTTTAACTAAATCTGACTATTTTTAATCGCGATTAAAAAGGTGTGCAATAAAACTAGTGATCATGAACTAAAATTCACACTAACGCCTCGCCTTCACGTGCAAAGACAGTACTGTATTTATTGTTTTCCTTTTCTTTTGCTTATGTCTCGAAAATGGCGTGTCCTATCGCAAAAATAATGACATTTTCGACCCGCTATGTGATACCCCTGCACATATAAATCTCAACATGGGGGTAATATATTTTTATATTTTTAAAACAAAAAGTGAAAAATACCTTATAGAACACGTCCAGGCTGTCCTCTTGCGCGCGCCTTCGTCTCTCAAAAAATTCATTGCGTAGCGCACACAACTAACACGTTGCGAAGCCAGAAGAAAAAAAAATACCACGTTAAGTCACGATTGTCAACTTCGATTTTCATCATCATCATCATCATTTCAGCCGTAAGACGTCCACTGCTGGACTTAGGCCTCCCCCAATTTGGGGAGCTTTGCCATAATCGCTACGCTTGGCAAGCGGGTTGGCGATCGCAGTAGGGTGGTAAAATGCAACTTTGATTTTAGTTGTGTCAAAATAATTTTTAAATTTAGAGATTTTTTCCTTCCAGAATAGCGTTACAATTCTCAGCCAAAAGTAAGGAATTTTAGAGATAGTTTAGTTAGTTTAGTTCGGTGTACAACAGAATCGTTAATAAGTTTTAAGTTTTTTAACCTAAGAAATAAGATTCCTCCATACAATCTTTAAAAACCCCTAAATTGTTCTATCGGAGGTAGTTCTGAAAATCAAAAATGACATTAAACTGTAAATGTGCCCTGCCCACTGCCTGTTTGGCGATTCTTCTGATTGTGTGGATAACTTTGGTTTAAATATAGAGATAACTTCAGATCCGGATATGAACTAATATAATATGATCGCGTGACAACCCTAACGACGTAGAATACGGATCAAACTTAAAAATGTTGTGGTTTCTAGATTCCACGCAATTAGGATGTGTTATTTTTGTGGTATGTAGGGAAGATAAAGGGATAATTTTAGTATAAATAACTTTTCCAAATACGACGGAATTACCGAGAAAAAAAATAAAAACGAAAAACCTCGTATAAGTCTGAATCTAACGAAAGTCCGAGGTTTATTTGTACTCTGAAATATGCAGCATAAAAAACGACGTCGATGATTCTCAGGTCACGATTGCGTATCATATTTAGTTTCAGAGATATGATTTTTTTTCTAAATGGTTGGTTGAAAAAAAGACGATTTTCAAAAAATTATATCTCAAAAACTAAACATACTAGTGAAACGGGGATACGAAATATTGCATTGAAATGACTTAAACTACCAGTTTTTAATATAAAAAAGCACAGTCCGAAAAATCGTCTTCATAAAACACTGTGCAAGGCCCAGTCGGACAATCTCGCGAAGATTGATTCGTTTATGGTTGAAAAGTTAACAAAAAAAAAACAATTTATTCCAGTGCACAGGTAGGTACTACGTTTTAGAGTGTTTTGATTTGGCAGGTAGGTACCTTTTTCGTGTTTCTACAATGTGTAGGCACCTCTCTACGTATTTTAAATATTATTTCTTACTAGCTTTTGCCCGCGACTTCGTCCGCGTAAAAGTTTCGAAAAAAAAAAAATATTACTCACGTGTTGAGATTTATATGTGAGAAGGTTATAAAGGGGGTCGAAAATTTCATTAATTTGCGATAGGAAACGCCATTTTCGAGATATAAGCAAAAGAAAAGGAAAACAAAAATACAGTACTGTTTTTGCACGTGAAGGCGAGGCGTTCGTTGGTGTGAAAATTAGTTCATGACCACTAGTTCTATTCCACACCTTTTTAATCGCGATTAAAAAAAAATCAGATTTAGTTAAAATGAATTATTATAGTCAAAATTTTTGGTGAAAACCGGCAAACTTAGAATAGCAAATCGTTTGACAGGAATAAGCCAAATTTTAGTGATTTTTAGTTTAGTTTAGAGAATTTTGTGACAACAGAATCAGCACCAATATCTTTCCGGACAAATTTTTGAAATTGAAATGCAGTATAAAGTACGTTTAGTTCAGGGGACATGCAGCGTCGCTCCTCATGAAAGTACACCACTTCTTTCTATTTTTTAGGTCTTCTGGGACACAAAATAACAATTTGTCAGGCGTAGCAGCACTTGTATTTTCGCATCGTGGCACGATACAATATTTTAAGAAGACATTATTCGTTTAAATGTACTGCGAATCACGTAACTAAAGGCAGAAAGAACGTGCGCGGCGGTGCCGCGGACGCGAACGTGGAAGATGACGTCATCAACCAATTGTGCGTATTGGCGAGCGTTTTCGAAAATGCAAAATTAAAACCGCTCTAACTTCGTAATTTTTGGTCCAATTTTAATAATTCTTTCACTGAAATAAATGGTTTAGGTATGACTGTAATTCTACATCCTACTAATATTATAAATGCGAAAGTTTGTGAGGTTGGATGTATGTGTATGTTTGTTACCCTTTCACGAAAAAACTACTGGACGGATTTAGATGAAACTTTACAGTAATATAGGGTATTCATCAGAATAACACATAGGCTACAATTTATAATGATTTTATGTAATTTTGGTCATAATATAACGATACGTGTCAATTAAGTCGGAAAAAAATCTACCATCTGAGAGCTATTTTGGCGTGCGCTGCCTAAACCAATGGAGTTACATAAAGATGATGTACCGCAGGATTGTTTGTCTTAAGTAGATCTAAATAAAAGTCCGCGACAGCATATATCTACCTTTTATGTGCAAGCCAGTACGACCAAAATTGTGAACCATAAATTTAATTAAAGGTACTATTTTACAATGCACATATTAGTATACTAGCTTTTGCCAGCGGCTTCGCCCGCGTGGAAGTCGGAAAAAATCCCGCGGGTATCGTCACTGCTCAGCTCCTATGTGTCTTAGCGTTATGTTATATAGCCTATAACCTGTCCAGGAGTATGGACTACAATCGTACTAAGTTTGGTTGAAATCCCTTCAGTAGTTTTTAACCCATGCGTGCACATACAGACAGACAGACAGACAAAAAATTTACTGATTACATTTTTGGCATCAGTATCGATCACCATTCATCCTCCAATATTAATTTTGAATGTATATTTAATGTACAGAATTGACCTCACTACAGTTTTATTATAAGTATAGATATATGTAGATAGATAATTATCAAACTCTTATCGAAATGAATACATTTCTCGTATTAAGTATTTAATGTAGATAAACTTTGTCCTTCACACTAAGTAATTTGGCCGAATAGTTTAAAAGTTATCACGATAGTATGATTTACTTGAACGGAGCGCCTTACGGCGGCGGCAGCACGGGCGGAGCGCGATGCGGTGTCGCGGTCGCGGGGGAGGGGCGAACAATGCAATCCAAGCAATGGCGACTATGGCGAGGCATCGCCGAGTGCGCGACCCGAACGCGGGTAGACGCGTGACGGCAGATGCGGCGTCATTGATGGTTGTGTTCTGTATGCATTTTTATTGTCATTTATTCTTCGTCATTTATCCTAGATAGCGATTAATTACTTTTTATTTTTAATTCAGTCGTATAAGAATTGTTCTTTATTGTTTTTTTAAATATAGGATCGTAGATTTCGTTATTTAGATATATAGTTTTTATAAGTAGCAAATAAAAATAGATTAGGTACTTACCTACTTTTAATTTTCGTTACATTACTACTTATAATTTTGTTACATTAAGAATTACGGTTAGTTTAACGTATAGGTACCTACCTAACTAATTCGCTTCTTGATAGCATTATTATTCAATTCGTTACATACCTACATACTGTAGGTATTTTTAAATCCTACTAATGTTATAAATGCGAAAGTTTGTATGTATGGATGTTTGTTACTCTTTCACGCTAAAACTACTGAACAGATTTGGATGAAATTTGGAACACAGTTAGTTTATAACCTGGATTCAAAATCAAAAGTCATTTATTCAAACTAGGCTGAGAGTCAGCACTTTTTGAACGTCAAAGTTACAAAAGACAGTCCCCCCAAAACGCCCGCCCTTCGACACTTCCTAGTGCTTTAGCTGGGAAGAAGAAGTGGCGGAACAAACTCCCCAGCAGCACAGCTGTCTGTTAAGTTAGAAGAACTTGATTCTATACAATTGTAAGGAGGTAACATTAAGAGACACAAAACATTAAATTAAATGATTTGCCATATGTCAGCTAGCCAACCCAATATTCCAAGAAATAAAATGAAATCTATACTCAAGCAAAAGCAAAAAATATTTTTATAAAGTAAATAAAAGTACCAAAATAAAAGCCTCCTGGCATAAAGGGCGTGACAGCTTACGCAATATGCAATGCTGAATCACGTTTACATAGCTGTTACGACCCGAGTTATACGAGCATAACGCAAAGATCAGCCACTACCCCCCCCCCCCCCCCCCGCCTTATTTGAGGGAAGGGGGTAACCCGGCCCCTGACGCTACCGCAAGCATTGACATCTAAGGGAGCATGACGAACTTGCTGCCGGTTGCTCAGGCAAGAATTGAATGACAACTTGTCGAGGTCGCTAGCTAATCATTTTATGCAATACTAATCATTATAATATGTCAAAGCATAGAACATGTCAAAACCAATAAATACACAAAAAAGAAAATGACTAACACAGTAAAAAAAATTAAAAAAAATATAATAACAATTATATTACATCTATATAACCTATCACTAGGTACGCTAGTACTGGAGAAAGAACACAAACATTGTCTTGAGTTAATCACAGGACCAACTAGTTTTGTCATTTAAATAGTCGTTGATGGAATAGTATGCCTTTAGACAAAGGTTGGATTTTACTTGAGCTTTAAACGCATTAAACGGTAATTCTAGTAAAGAAGGTGGTAGCTTGTTGTAAAATGTTATACCAAGCCCAACAAATGAGTTATGCACCTTATGAAGCCGGTGAAAGGGAACACGTAGCTTGTCCTTATTTCTAGTTTTAACAGTGTGAAAATCACTGTTTTTAGCATGTAAGTGTAAATTTTGCCTAATATATAAGATGTTGGCGAAGATGAATTGTGATGCTACCGTAAGAATACCAATATCTTTAAAAACGTCCCTTAGAGAAACTCTGGCACCTACCCGGTAAATTGCTCGAACAGCTCGTTTCTGAAGGACAAAAATATTTTGAATATCAGCGGCTTTGCCCCACAGTAGAATACTGTAAGACATAACGCTGTGAAAATAACTAAAAAAGACTAACCGAGCTGTATCAACGTCAGTATACTGTCTTACTTTTCTGACGGCGTAGGCGGTTGAACTGAGCCTCCCCGCTAGACTTGAAATATGTGGGCCCCACTGTAGTTTGCCATCTACTGTTATAAACTGTCGAGTCTACAGTTTTAAGAACCTTTTTATCTAAGACGATTTCGGGACCTAGATTTCTAACATTCGGTAAGGCGAACTTTACACATTTCGTTTTCTTGGCATTGAAAACTAAGTTATTTGCCGTTAACCAATCCGTAACCATTGAGAGTGCACTGTTTACGTCTTCAAAATCTTGTCTGTTCCTATCTATTTTAAAAATAAGAGAAGTATCATCTGCAAACAGTACAACGTCATAAATACCCTTTAAAAAGAATGGTAAGTCATTGATATACACTAAGAACAAGAATGGGCCGAGTATAGAGCCTTGAGGCACACCTAACTGAACTGGAAGCCCGGTAGATTTTACACCATTAATATCTACACATTGGAACCTATTATGTAAATAAGAATTTATTACGTTTAAAGCTTCGTTATGGACACCGTAATGACGTAGTTTACGCAAAAGCGTGTCATGGTGCACGCAATCAAAGGCTTTGGAGAGATCACAGAATACTCGGATGGTTAACACATAGGCTACTGTTTATCTGGTAGTACGTTCACGGGGGATATTTTCCGACCTCCACGCGGGCGAAGCCGCTGGCAAAAGCTAGTATTTATCTAAAATCGTCGCTGATCCTCATTATCAGTAGGAATTTAAACGGACAACATTTTCGGGTTTTGGATTTGTGAACGGCGATTATAGGACTCCTATTCTATGATAAGTACCATTGTTTGGTGTTCATTTCAGGGTTTTAAATAAGCACTGTTCAGTCACTTTGATCAGCATACATTCAATATTTTTATGATTACTGGGTCATTTCTACACATAAAATAAAAAGCATAGCTTACCAGGTTTTGGATCAGTGGGGTCATAACTGAGCCATTCAATACACAGCGGGAACCAGGGCAGGATGAGGTCATGGTGCACATAGAAAGAATCCTCTTCTTTGTTGTAAACTGGAAAACAAGATATTGAAATCATTTGATTGAGAAGTATGTACGAAAACATATTGTTCTATTTTTAAGCGACATCAAAAAAGAGAAGGTTTTCGTTTCGAATGTTTTTTTATTTTTTTTTTGTACAATTATATTTAACACGAAATCTCCGGCAATTGTGAATCCATTTTTAATGGATAGGGTATGCCTCAGGGGTGTTCCCATACAAATTTCATTAAATTTGCAAAGTGAAAAGAAAAGCGCCTTTGAAAAAAAAATCCACCGTAATCAAAAAAACAAAAAACAGTACATATTGGAAAAATAACTATAGCAAAGAACAATGCTCAAAAAAAAACCTAGGCTTGGCACAAATGGAATGTATCTCAATTTTTTAGTATAAATGTGAAATGAAATGCCACATAGGTGGCATCATCAAAATCGATGGCTAAATGTAAAAAATTGCTATTTGTTTATTGGCAGGGATTATTTTGAATTAATTGTTTTACTGTGTGAAACTACGTAAAATCACATGAATTTCTTCGATTATTGGTACGTATTCATTGTGCGTATCACTACAGCGCTCCATAAGACGTCTAACTAAGATACCAAGACGATTTCGAACACCCTGCGCTATCATTAGAAAACGTTTTATTAGACAGAAAACCAATAAATGATCTTGCGATACTTTTACATTGTTTTTTTTTTATTCTAAGTAAGAACTTCACATTATTTTTTCTGGTGCTCATGAAGTCTAACAGTATTAAAAACTAGTATGCAGTTTGTATGCCATTTGTAACTATTTTTAGATACATTAAAGTTACTCCTGCCATAAAAGAAATAGCAATTTTTCACATTCATCCATCAGTTTCAATGTAAAGCGTTTCTTTTTGTTATCTAGCATATACTAATTGTGAATATTTTAATTACATTTTGAAATACCTGAATGTTAACCCTGCCACTAAACAAATAGCAATTTCTTTCATTTAGCCATCTATTTTGATGATGCCACCTATGTGGCATTTTATAACACACTTATACTTAAAATCAGAGATAGGTTTCATTTGCGCCAAGCCTGGGTTTTTTTTTTCATACTTCGTGAGCATTCTCCTTTTGGACACTGTCAGTATTATTGTTGGTTAAGTCACATAAACTTCGTCCCATGGACGTCCGAATTATTCCGTAATACCTCCACCTGTTCAAGTTGTGCCGGCAGAGCCCCACCTGGATTCTCATCATTCATTTTGAAATAATACATCTGAGACATTTTAGTCATACTTACTGTATACTTCTAGAACGCTGGCATCACTCTCTACATGTCCAACTAACAGAAGGTTGTCGTTAGGTTTGATGATGTCATCTTCCTCATCACTGTCTGGTCCCTCAGTCTGGAAGAAATGAGTTTTTAAACTAATAGGCAAACATTTTTTAATTTTTGTTAAAGAAATAACAGAAAGCTCTTTGGAGGTAAGAAACTTTGTCAACAAATCAATTCTAGGTTAATTAGAGGCATTTGCTTTGCTTTGATTAATTCAATGCTAGCATAATTAAACCCAAAAATAAATTGCCTAAAACTTTTCAATAAGCACTATGATGTTTACCAAGGTGTGTTGTTAGATCTGATTGGTATTCATTCTAACATGCTAGATGACTGATTTTTGGTTTATGTTAATCAGCAGATGTTTTATTATAAAGGGTGTAAAGCCTAACACTGTGTAGTTACTAGCTATTCCTTTTCCATATGGTAAAAAATATTCTAAAAAGTGTTTATCCAAGTTATAAACTATCTGTGTACAAAATGTCATCCAAAACCATAACATAACATTGTGCTTTGATTCAAGAGTTTAGCAGAGGTGTACCTTTTAGTACACCCTGCCACATTTTGCCAGTTATATTAAGTTATATTATTAAGTCCCATGTAGTAGGGGCGAGCTTATTGCCATCAATCAGGCACAAATCAAGACTCCGGGCTGCTACTGAGTAATTCCAGATGGAAAAACCCAATAACACTCTGCCCGACTTGGGAATCGAACCCAGGACCATTAGACCAACAAGGCAGTTGAGTTACATTTATAAGTAAGATAGGATTGCTTACCCTTATCTGAACATTTTCACTTAAATCACCTAAGTTTGGCAGGGTTGCCACAGTACCAATGCCAACAGGGTTAACTACAAACAAAGATATTTGTATAGACATTAAAATTATGTAAATAATAAATACCGCACTTCACTAACTGAGCAACATTTTTGTGACTTGTTGTTACTATCAACATCTGATGTGACGCCTTACATAACAAAACTATTACAGCAGAAACATTGTCAGAAAGCACATTGATTGCATCAATTGATACAATCAATGTGATGTTTACTTTGTCACTTGATACTGTGTTTTATCCTTTTTTAAAATAAACATTTACTACATTTACCTTTGTTTTCTTTGATAAAAAAATTTCTAAATTTCTAAATCAACCGTTTGGCCCGACTGCTAAAAAAGTTCAAGACCTTTGGTTTAAACCATACCTAAAGAAGAACCATTGTTTTTTAATACTACCATTTACAAATGTTTTAATGGAATAAAAGGGATAATAATATAGCTTTATTTGTCCTTACAATAGTTATGAAGTTACATTTAAAATTATTGTAATAGCTCATTTTCCATTTCAGTTTATCTTGAGCGTTGCTCATCAAGTTTTGACCAGCTATTTTAATGATATCATCAACCCTTTTTTTTTGCCAAGCTGACAATCACTAAGGTAACAAATACTTACTATTATCCTCTTCATCATACATCTCAAAGTTGAACTCATCATTAGGATCAGCCGGGGGGTCTCTTGGTGCTGTGCTAGCTTCACCTTCTTCATCACTTTCATCTTCACCTGCCTCTGTTATTCTGAAAGATAAGAAAGAACTGAGTATATGGATGAAGATGCATCAGGTGTTTTAGTGTCTTTGATTTTGACAGGTTATAGCAGGTCTAATTACAGCAGCGGCAGTTTAACGGGCTGTATAATACTCAAGTCGCAAACATGGTGTATTACAATTGATTTCACAATAATTTATAACAAAAAACCCACCGTAAATCTTCCGCTGTTTGTTTAATAATGTTCTCCAGCTCCTTCTCTGTTAATTCAATCTGTAATCATACAATTAAATCATATAAAAGTATAACTACGAGCTATCAAAAGTTGCTACCCGAATGTCCTTTTAAATACCTTTTCCGGCACTGCTTTAGCCACGCCACGACGTACAAAGTGCATACATGATATCAAACTAACTGTCGGCGCAGTTTCGTCCATGGTAATTACAAAATTACAGTATGGTTCAATATTTTTTAAGATCACAGAGATGAGAGATCACATGTACTCCACAAAAACAATGTGCACATTTGACATTGACACTTGACAGTTTGCTAGTACAGTTTGTTGACATCTTGTAATGGATCGAAATGGTTACTCATATTTAGTAAAATAAAATTCACGAATAAAAATAAAAAGGCGTTTTTCTATGCTTTGATTCACTTATTTCGGTCTTTGACCTGCTTTGGTCTTAAAGTTTTACTTTTTTTTTGTCATTTTCATAGTTGTTTCCACTCACTACATTAGATTTTTTGTCTCTAATTTTAAATACGTATGGCAATCCTTATCAAATCATAGACTACTTTATGAACCAACTTGTTCCAAATGATCTTCACCTTCTTTACAAGCTATTACATTTCGCCGCTTGGTAGCGTTGTAAACGCTTGAGACCGTATTTAGTGTCAAAATTCATAAAATTGCTGGAAAAAATACTTGTTTATTTACAATGCCAAGATGTTCAGCTGCGAGTTGCCGCAATATGGGTTCGCACACGTTCCCCAAAGACCCCTACTTGCGATCACAGTGGGAAAAGGCGACAAACAAACCGAATTTTAAGGCATCTAAGCATTCGAGGTTATGTTATGATCATTTTACGCCAAGTGATTATGTTGATGTGTGTTTATCCACAGGTATGGACAATATTTTGTACCTATTAAAAAAAACTTTTCTTTTTAATCAACGCAACCTTATTTTGTTAATCAATTGTTATCAACTTTTAGGGATTTCTCCATTTCATAGATATTTGAAGAAAACAGCTGTTCCATCGATTTTTTCCAGTAAAATTCAACAATCCACAAGTCATGCTAGTGTAATCGAGACGAAAACTGCAAGTAAGTGTTTCATGTTATTAGAATAAGTACTGGTGTTATGAAACTTTTAATGGCCCCGGGCGGGCGGGGCCTTAGACGCTCCGTCATTGTGAGAGCCACTAATGAAATACATCCCATGCCGATTTTGGCTACCGTGATCAATGATCGTGATCGTTTCTGTTTTTTTAAACTTTATAGGTTCTCTATTAAGGACGTCGTTAAGCTTCTACATTCGACCTTCAATGTGCTTTTTCTATTATTTGATCAAGTTTATATATTTCGCGTATAAACTATGGTCCACCGTAGGTCGATGGAACACAAGCGAACACAAGTACAAGGTACTAAGATAATGAAAAAATCCAAAATAAAACAAACTACTGTTCCGGCTTATTATGAGGATGTATGTATTTAATTATTTATTTTACCACGTAATGTTTTTTTTTACCCTTTCTCTGACGGGAAAGCAGTGTTGCCAACAAGAATTTTTGAAATAACCCTCGACGTTATCGGATTTTTCTTCTGAAATCCATTTTATTCTCATAGCTGTGAATTTCTGCCGCGAGAAATCACGGCGCCGGCGGCGGCAGAGACCTCTTGCGTCCAGCGCTTTTTTTTGGGTCTGGGTGGAAATACTCATGGATGCCCTCCGCCCTGGGGCGGACAGAGGGGTCTGTCAGAATTCTACTGATTAAAACCACCCCGTGTTCCCTCGCACACTTGCATCGAGGGCTACGGGGACGTTTAAGCACTCTTCAACGCAGCCCAGTGAGGTGTTTGACTTGCCCGCGACATCTAAAAGGGGCGCACGTGGAACATTGGATCACCACGTGGGGTCATATATGTATGATAGGGGGCGGCGGTCGTCTCCGAGTCCACCGTCCCTGGACCCATTTAGGGCGGCCGATAGAGGGCAATATCCTCCTTCTACGAAGTAGTAATGCTCGCGAAGGAGGAAGCGGAGCGCGAGAGGGGCAATATTTGCGCCCTCACGTCCCTAGCCGTCGCAGGAGACGCCCCGGGCGTCGGGAGTCCATAGCGGACTGTGGCCACCGTAGTCGTGGGCTTGCGAGCCCGGGTTGACGGCGCGTTGTGTTCCACGCGGGCCTCAAAGAGATGTTAGCACATATTGAAAGGGTCCGACCGAGGACCGATGCCTGCTGGGGTCACAGATTTGTTCAAAAGAGTTGCCTTGGCCTTGGCACAGGCAACTGAAGGAACACGGATGGGTTTTAGTAAGTAAAAGTCTGACACGCCCTTCCACTCCATCCAGCGGGATTGGGAGACGTCAATTGATGATTTATCACCCAAAAAAACCTGTGTTGAATTTGTTTGCGCACGCCTTTTTGTTATGGGTATGAAATCATCAAATGACGCCTCCCGCTCTGGGCGGAGCGGTAGGGCGTGTCAGATTGGTAGCATTAAATAATACACTCGCATTTCGCTAGTTATGCTTAAGGTTAAGTCCCATGTTATAGGGGTCGAACCGACAGCAGATCCTACTACTACTGACAAATTCCATATTGAAAATCCAATAACCCTTTGGCCGACCTGGGTAATCGAACCTAGGACCTCATGCTCAGCAGTAGCGCTTGCGACCACTACACGCAGTAAAAAACAACCTTTATAAAAAAAAAAAATAATTGCAACTCGTAAAAAAAGATCGATTTGCAAATATTACAAATATCATAAAATATCAAAGAAATGAAATGACAGCAACATTGCGATGTCAGTAAAGCAAAGCAAGTGCCAGTTGTAATATCGTAAATTACGTAGATAGAGTATAGTATAGATGAGCTACTAAAATAACAATAATAACTAAAGAGAGAAGGCATTAACGTGAAATACTTCAGTGCGAGCGAAACGGAGTATCAGTTGTTTTGTCTCTATTTGCGTATTGGTTTTTATTTGTATGCCACCCCGAGCCCTTGGTGGCAAACAAGTTTCAACGCTTACGGATTTTTTGTTGATATATCTGTGAAACCAAGGTGAAACCCATATTTTAAGTCTTTATCCGTTTGAGAGGTGTATCTAAATCGTCAGTCATGGTGAATTGTTGCATAATTGGCTGTAAAAGCCGTAGTGAACGTAAAGAACCAAACATAACCTTTCATCGGTAAGTAGCTTATTTTGTCACGACTCAGTAACTTTGTTCAAGAATTATTAATTTGATTGTGTATTTTGATCAATAATAAGCAATCGTGAATGAATTAAAACTGTAAATACAACAATTCAAAAAAGATGTTTTCAGTGTTAACCGACTAAATTGCGAATCATGATACGTCAGTTGGTCAGCCACACTTCGTGTCTTTTGTAAATAGTTGGATTATAACTCGTCGGGGATACCGGCACTTGACTAAATTTACCACTTTTTTCAGTTTTCCGAATGAACCGTATTTTAATAATAAATGGACTGAGTGTACGGGTCGATTAAACTGGCATCCAAATCAAAACACCCGGATATGCTCAAGACACTTTGAAACGAGTTGTTTTCAAAAGAAAAAAAATACAATGTTTTTACAACCACGTGCGATACCTAAACTTTTTATACACGTAAGTAGTTAACTTTTGCACTGTCAGTGAAACACAACTGCTGTTCGGTTTTAACAATAACACTAACTTATTTGCAGTTCAAAATTATATGTTATGTTTGTATTTCAGATCCAAAAGGCTTTAGATGAACCAAGAACCTCTAAATGTGATTCTTTGGGTAGGTATAAATAAATCTATACTATATAATATTATAAAGCTGAAGAGTTTGTGTTTGTTTGTTTGATTGAACGCGCTAATCTCAGGAACTACTGGTCCGAATTGAAAAATTCTTTTTGTGTTAGGTAGCCTATTTATTGAGGGAGGCTATAGGCTATATAACATCACGCTACAACTAAGAGGAGCGGAGCAGTAATGAAAAATGTTGCAAAAATGGGGAAAATTTATTCCTTTTGAGAGTTTCCGTTGCGTGCGCTGCGTAAACGGTTAAAGTAACGCAAAAATCATGTATGACGGAATTGTTCCTTTTAAAAAGTTCTAAAAAAAGTCCGCGAGAGCATATGTCTATCTTTTAAGGTTGACTCACTATAACTCAAAAGGTGCGAACAGCAACGAAAAATGGACGAAAACTAGCATGCAAATCGATGCGACGGGAAGGGTCAGGTGAGCAAAAATTTGACGCGGACGAAGTCGGGGGCAGACACTAGTAATAAATAAAATAATCGTTTATTCTCTCTTCACAAAGCTGACTTAATGTTAGTGTGTACAAAAATAAGATCTCAGCTGTATTTCACCTTTGTGAGAGACTGGTGCCTGATATAGGTTTTTAGAAAAAAAACCTGTGTTACAGGTCACCATCCACGACTAGAATTAGCTAGTAGGTTAATGCCGGTGCCGGTGTTGGTGGTTACCGTTAATGTTAGTGTGTGAAGGGGTCTGCTAGGACCGATGCCTGTCGGGGTCGCGTGATTGTTCGAAAGAGATACCGTGACCCTGGCACATGAGCAACTGATGGAACACAGGTGGATTTTAGTCAGTAAAAGTCTGACACGCCCTCCCGCTCCACCCAGAGCGGGAGAAGTCATTTGTTGATTTCCCATACAGAAAAAAAAAATGTTAGTGTGTACAAAAATAAGGTCTCACCTGTATTTCACCTTTGTGAGAGACTGGTGCCTGATATTTTAGAAAAAAAAAAACTGTTACAGCCTGCCAGCCAGACTGTGTATGTGCTGTGTAGCTAATAGGTACAGGGATACCGTGCAAGATTCGCAGGTAAATAATAGGGAGTTACATCGCAGCGGTTGCTATGGAGTGTTCGGGGTGTGGTTTAACGTAACTAATTATTGTAAAAGTTACCCACAAAATAGGGAAAATTTTACTCATGGCAATATTAGTGGCATATAGATTAATATACATGAAGTTGTCGATCATTCGCTATCTCATACTGTGTACCTTAGATTAGTATAAGCTGTGTACGGTGATGTCTTGTCTATGCCATAGTCCGTCTACGGTAAACTATGTTTTTTTTTTTTAATAGCGGTAAAATGTGTGGGTTCATTCGATAAACAAAATTTTATTTTATTTGCATGCGTGCTAGTTATGGTGAATATAGTACGGTTTTTGTTAGACAGTATTTGAAATATTTTGATGTCCCTTTTAATATTTTACTACTGACCCGAATGGTATTTTTTCCTGCTGGCTCCCGCTAACAAGTGTTTTATATAGAAAAGGAATCGATAATGACCATTAAAAAAACAAGTCTATTATCTTTTTTGCGGGACTACCGCTAGATGTCGTATTTGCGACACGACCGTTATCTGTCAGGAGCTCATAATTTTCAGCGTTTCGTATTTGTTTATCAGAGAATATAATTAATATCCGATATGCCTTGTTGCGCTGTTCCTGGTTGTAATAATAGTGGTGTCCACTTATTTCCGAAAGTCGCAAAGTGGAGAAATAAATGGGTCCAAGCCATAGGAAGACAAAAACCGGTGACCGACACAATCAGATTATGCCGAGCACATTTCATAGAATCCGATTATGTAGGCGTTTCTGCGTATACGGGTAAGACTAAGGCTTTTAATACATCAATCAGCATAATTTATCATGTAAATCTATGAAAACTACAGAAAAATATCGTTTTAGGACGTCCACAAATATGTCGACATTTAAAGAAAGATGTCGTGCCGAGTATATTTCCCTGGACTAAAAAGTCTACAACGGAGTCGGATACTGCAGAGCAACAGAAAGTTTCAAGTAATATTCTCGGGATTCATTAAAACCGCCAGGGTTGTATACATGATTTAAATTATTATAATTCTCTTAATATATACGTTTCACAGTCGCGAATCATATTTTAATCAAATCAACTTTGTTTTTCGCGGGAAACCCTGAGCTTTTCTGCATTGAGCTTTAGAACTGATACCGTGGCACTATTCACACTTTTTAAACTTCTAGTCTTACTTAATTTATTTCTTTCTAGCTGTTGCCTGCGCCTTCTTCCCGGTACCTTTGGGTGTGTGTACGTTAACAGAATAAAGATTCATAGCAATCGGATGAAACATTTATTGATGAGTAACAACTTTCCTCTCGCTGTTCTGTAATCTGTCCGAGCGATTTTGTGAAAAGGGGCAGAAGATTGTAACAGGAAGCCGAGGCAGCGCTCGCTATTTCATTTTACCAATGAGTGCGCGTGCTGATAAAGTTGGCCGTTATAGTACCAAAGCATTTTCTATGAAGTTCATGGTATTTTCCGAAAGGTTGATACTATCAGTTCACGATGTTTGTACGCGTGTTTGTGACGAAACAGAGATAGAGAATGAAGTTTCTAGAACATAAATTGAAATTCGTGCTCACACCTGCCCAAACTTACATGCAGACTGCGGTTGTCAGCAATTGAAAAATACCTTAGTTATTAAGTATCTTGGAGTCACTCTTGATAGCAATCTGAAATTGAAACAACATATTGCTGCAACTGTAGCTCGAGTGAGAAAACTTATTTATATTTTCAAGAAACTCAGAGGCGCGGCCGATTTCAGCTGTTTGATAAAAGTCTACTTTGCGCTCGCTCAGTCTGTTCTGGGGTATTGCCTCACGGTCTGGGGTGGTGCCGGTAAAACAGCGATGCTACGGGTCGAGCGAGCGCAGTGAGCTTTCCTGAAGGTCCTGGCAAGGAAACCAATTCGATATTCGACATCCTCTCTGTACACCCTCTGCCAGGTCCTCACCGTCAGACAGTTATTTATCCTGCAGACTATCCTTCGCAAACACAGCCAACTTCCGTTCAATCCCAAACATTGTTCTAGACGTCGCTCGAATAGGGTTTGTAACACTGAGTCTCGTAGAACCGTAGCTGCAAGTCGTCACTACAAACATATGAGCTCAAAAATCTATAATAAATTAAACAAAAGCTTGCACATCTACCCACTTACAAAGAGCAAATGCAAAATGAAACTTAACTCCTGGTTAAAATCCCAAAATTATGATGAAACAGAGAAACTCGTGGAAGTGTAAAATACTCATCACCCCTCACACACAGAACCACAAACACCCCTCGCACACCTCACTGTCACTCACCTACACATCCATTCACCCTACACTCACCACATAAACTCAACGTCAAAATACATCCCAAATCACACCTTTTATATTGTGTATTTTAGACTTATTTTTTGTTTTGTTTCTGTATTAATTATATAAATCTAAATTATTAAGCATTTTTCGCATGGAACATCATTCCATTCTGTATCTGGAGAAGGGCGTTGTTAGCTGCGCTACAGTTTATACTTTTGCAGCTACCATCGTTTTACTTGTCAAACGTGTCCTGTGTTATTTGTTCCGAAATAATTTTTTTTTTTTTTTTTAATTTAATAATTCCAATTGGAAAATTAATTCTAGACCTTAACCTTTTGAGACTAAAATGATTCAAATATTACAAACAAAAAAAAAAAAACGACGGGTTGCACTACGGGAGTGCCGGCAGAAGTGAAAACTTGAATATTAACGTTGTGCATTTTTGATATTTTGGATTGGTTAGGGAATAATTTTGCACGAATTGCTTTACTTATCAGTATAAAAGTACTATCATTTATGTGGTAGAATACAATATTTATTTATTGCGCTATCGTACACAAACATGACAATTTATATTACATTAAAAGTGTATCGCTCAGAAAAAACTCAACTTCCATCCAAAATTTCGACGACGGCAACTACACAGACGATTGAGCCATCAGCTGTCACCATCCATGGATGCGCGTGGCACGCTGTAACATAAACACACACGAACATTCGCGCAAGCGTCCTGCGCCGCCTAACCGAAACAGCAGGCGCAGGCATACATTTTCGCCGCGCCGTAGAAAGAGAGGGGGATACTTCCTCTCCTACTCTCTGTCCGTCTTACGAATTTTCGGTCAGGGTCACGTCACGTGTCCTGACGCGAGTTTAACATTTTTTACCCATTACAAAAAAAGTGCACAACGCCGCTAAAGAAGTTTTCACTTCAAAAATTCTCATTTTGATCTTACGTAATTATACAAAAATTGTAACAATATTCTTTTCAAACTTTTTTAGTCAGTATAATTAGATTACTTATACGTTTTCAATAAAACATTGCATTACACCTAGTGTAAATACATTTTTCATTAAAAAGAATTATTCTTCGTTACGAAAAATCATTTCAAACAATAGGTACACATCATAAATAAGCGAGTAGTGTAAAGCTCGCTCGCTTTTTGTAAATAAAGCAGCATTGTCATAAAAACAACATGTTTTTTTCCTCGTAAAGCGGCAATCCGGGATTTGATTACGTGGTTATCATTGGTGTGTGGTGTTATCATGGGTGATAGCATTTTTAACGAATTACTTCCATTTTATGCGCGTTCGCGTTTTATTTTAGCTAGGTCATTGATAATTTTAATACAATGAAATAGTTTTGATTATCCAAACTAGTGGTCGCCCAGTGCTCGAAATTGCCTATTATTCATCTAAAACTTAATGTATATTTAATGCATAAAAAATATTAGCTTTCTGCACTTCTTCTCCCTATAAACTTTAAATGTGCCAATTTTTATACTCCTCCTTTTTATACTGCCTTTTTTTTGGGATGGGAAATCATCAAATGACTTCTCCCGTTCTGGGCGGAGCGAGAGGGCATGTCAGACTTTTACTGACTAAAACCCACCCGTGTTCCTTCAGTTGCCCATGTGCCAAGGTCACGGTATCTCTTTCGAACAATCTCGCGACCCTGGCAGGCATCGGTCCTAGCAGACCCCTTCAGTGTTGCTGACATCTCTTTGAGGCGCGCGTGGAACACTATGCGCCATCGATCCGAGCTTGGTCCTTACCGGGCGGCGAGCTACCCATTGCTTGCCGCCCGCAAGCTCGTGCCTACAGTGGCCGGGAGTCAGCTGTCGACTCCCGACGCCCGGGGCGTCTCCTCCTGCAGCGGCTAGGGACGTGAGGGCGCAGAGACTGCCACTTCCTCACGCACCCCAGCTCCTCCTTCGCGAGCATTACTGCTTCGCTAGAAGGAGGTGACGGCTTCCCATTCCCTCTCGCTCCGTACCATGGCTCACACCAGGGCCGGACGCGAGAGGTCGCCGCCGCTGATCGCCTCCACGAGAACACGGGGTTCTCCGCCCAGGCAGGGCACACTTGCACCGTATGCTCCACCGTGTCCTCTAGACGATCCTCACAATGATGGAAACATCCGCGCGTTTCCTCCCGCTTTATCCTGAACAGGAACCCACCGAAGCACCCACGCCCGGTGAGAACCTGCGTCAGGCGGAAGGTGAGGACGCCGTGGCGCCTCTCTGTCCACTCTCAAAGACGGGACTTACCGCCGCAATTGTGGCGTGCCCAAGACATGCTGCCTTAAATCAGAAAGACGCTGCGCACGTTCAGCGCTAGATTCCCGAGCACGGGTCTGCGATGTTCTCACGCTTTGGCTAGCGAGCCTCTGTGAGCGCTCAGCGCTAGTCTCCCTATGCCTTGTTGCAGAGACATGCTGCCTTAAATCATTGAGACGCTGTGCACGTGCAGCGCTAGATTCCCGAGCACGGGCCTGCGATGTTCTCACAGTTTGGCTAGCGAGCCGCTGCGAGCGCTCAGTGCTAGACTACCTACCTATCCCTTGTTGCAGAGACATGCTGCCTTAAATCACTGAGACGCTGCGCACGTTCAGCGCTAAATTCCCGAGCACGGACCTGCGATGTTCTCCAGCTTTGGTTAGCAAGCCGCTGTGAATGCTCGGAGCTAGATTCCCCAGCGCGTGCTTGCGAAATATTTTCTCTATTCCTCGAAAGGCGCTGATGGTTTTTTTTTTCTAGAGCAGACTCTTCCGAATGGCGTACTCGAGCTTCTTTTGTCTGGGATGTCTGACGGGAAAGTTGTGATTTCCTTTTAGGCATGATAGACAATCACTGAAACTGTCCGATATCCCAAAAACAGAAATACCACAGCTTCGAACTCGAAGAATGAGAACGAAATAGTATTTTTGTTTTAAGAAACCGAGCAACCAAAACAAATTTAAAGACCAACAACAAAAACACTTTTAAAGACTAACAACATCCAACCAACTGCGTGCAACTCACCTACCTAACGACGAAAGTTAAATAATAACCGGAGAGGGCTTCGATCAATAATAGCACTAGATAAAGGATCAGTAAGGCGCTCAAGTGGCCACGTTTGCACACACTTCCACATTTATATTTCGTACTACGAAATATAGAAAAACGTTTAATAATAATAACAACTTCAGTTTATTATAATCCACTTAAACATAAAGTATAATTACGATTGCAAAATATTCATATTTAAGTCCTTTTGTCATCGGAGAAAGGTAAAGAGCAATAAATTTAAATAGTCCCTTAAAAATCAAAAGTCATTTTTATATAACTACAAAATTATTTATTCTAAACTGAAACTTAAAATCTAAGCAATAAGGTTAAAAACAGTGTGTTGACAATTTCGTGCTTACTCTATTTTGGAACAGGACGTAGTTCTTGGTATTACATTTCAATGCTCAGAACACAGTACGTATTGAAAGACGTAGAGTTGCAGAATATCATTTTTTAGGTGAAGGTTGGTTTTGATGGTGTCAAACATTTTCAATCGATTTAAAAAAGTAGTAGGACTAAAATAGTACAATAGTTATTTAATTTAATTAAGTGCGGGTTGACTCAATGTGATCCACCCGTATTAAAAATTGGTGCGTATACTTTTATGTACACTATTTAGAAGTTAAATTTGTATTATATCAAATTATTTTTTCATTTAAAGTTCAAATATGATTTTTTGTATAAAGTTTGTTTATTTCTTCTCCTCTTTCTTTCGCTACAATAAATAACCATTCTGCACAGCGAAATAGCTAGCTAGGAAATCTAAAAACAAAAATAAAATATAAAATGACGATACTACTCCATGCATTCTCTGTTCCAAAACATACAATGTTTGTTACAATAGTTGGCGCGTTGTCCCAAACATTGGTCAAACATTCATAATATGTATGTGCTAAATGATTTATATTTACTATTTGATTGTTTTTATTTTATGAAAAACACTTAAAGATATAAAACTTAAGGGAAAAAGATATTCCTTCCAAAAACTTGGTGTTACAGTGGTTATTTACACAATTTTTGAACGCGTACTGCGGCATTTAGGACGTCTTATCGTTGGCTATGATTTGACCAAACTAATATGAAATAAGAGCACAAAAATATTTGTGCTCTAATTTTTCGGGCCGTTTTTGAAGCGCTCATCGGGAATCTAGTACATTTTTGATCGAAGGGAGAGGGTCATTAATCCGCCGAAAATCTTAACATCGCAATTCAGAAAAATGACGCAATTGCACAATGCAATCTATGGGTAAATGGATAAAACTTCCGTACAAAGTGTGTTCTGATGCGGTTCGTGAATGGACGGCGGCATTTTGAGATTTAGT
Source organism: Aporophyla lueneburgensis (assembly GCA_932294355.1). NCBI lineage: Eukaryota > Metazoa > Arthropoda > Insecta > Lepidoptera > Noctuidae > Aporophyla > Aporophyla lueneburgensis. The sequence goes on along the minus strand of OW028737.1, from coordinate 27,845,507 downwards.
AATTTTATATTATCTTCGAAACTATTTAACCAATTGACATATTGTTTTGGGCAAATCGTATCTCTATGATGTTCTTGTGATCATAATAATATTTTTTCGATAAGGTTTAATATTTTGTTGTTTAAAAAAGCGTCGAAAGATAAGTACGTCGAAAAATAAATTATTTATATAGTTTATAAAATACAAAAATTAAAAAAATAAGAAGAAAAAAAGGAAAAACAAAGTCGCTAGACTCGAACCTGCACAGACGGGAGTACGAGTCTAGAGCATTACCGCCGCGGTACGCTCGAGCAGGATTATTATGTAACTTATACAAGTGCGGGCTGAACTTTGTATGCGTTTTACTCAGCTCCCTGGGCATTGGACGGAAATATTTTACAGTGGTAGTACCCACATGGTATACTACCACTACACGAAATTTCATTCAAATCCGTTTCCCCAAGGTCGTGCCGTCCCCTTGTTAGTAGTTTTGGGGGTGTTCAACTCAGCCTAGTTGGCAACACTGAAAGTAGTAAACAAACATTCAGAAGGAAAATGGTGATTGGCGGGAAAGATACAAAAAGTTTTCAATAATTTTATATTTATTAATATAATTCAAGATATGGATGAAAAACCAAATAATGTTGAAGAAATTGATGTTAACAGTTCAGATTTCTACGAAAATGTTAACATTGAAACAGCTGCTTTATTCCACGACGAGATCTATGATTTGCTACTAATTGAGAACGAATCACACGAAAACTTTGAAGATGAAGAATGTGAAGATGAAACGGAAGAGAATACAACAAAAACATAAATACATATTTTAAAGTATTTACTGAAGACATTGAAGCTAAGATTCATCAGTGAAAGCAAATGTACCTATTGTTCTGAAGAAAATGCGGATATAAAACACGTTAGACTGTGAATCGTTCGCCATGCAAAGACTGTTACTTGTCAGTGAAATTCAAAGAGTATAATAATGTGAAATTAGTGATATAGCAGAACAAAACTCTTTTATGTGTTCCCCGCCACGTTCAGGAATTACTTTCCAACACAGTTTATTTCAATTCATTATTTAGATATTTACTGAATACTGTAGAAAAAATTTAATTGTTTCGGGATGTACTTAGCTGAGAATAAGAGTAGTATGTTTAATGATTACGACTGAAGGACATGTATCCATGGTCAGGAATAAATAATAAAAAAAAAAAAAATAAACAAACATTTTGTCAAAACTGTCATAATAATATAAACTTTCAATTTTTAAAAGTCTGGAGTTTATTTGCGTAAACCTGTACATTAATGCCTTAATTTTGTGTCTTTGGATGTTCAAATAAGGCAAACCATACGTTTCCTCGTGATGAGAAAACTAGTAAATTATGGAAAACAGCAGCACGGTGTCAAAAAAAATACTCAAAAATATGTGCGGACCACTTCAAACCTGAAGATTTTTGTGAAGTTGGAACGTACTCAGGTAAGTTATTTGAAAATATTGAAGTAGTTCTGCAAATATTGTACATTTGGTACGGAAAACATAACCTAAAACATATTGTTTTGCTCTCAGGGCTAAAAAATAAAAAGCGCATTATTAGGAGAGGTCCAAAACAGAACATTTTAAACTAATGGAAAGAAGAGGATATGCTGAAGTAGAAAGAAGAAAAACTGTTTCCATAATTAAAACAGACTAAGCAAGAAACAACCTATTGCTCTAATGGTAGATAGAAGAAGTTGTAATATAAAGTTATAATAAATTGATATCTAGTTCACAACACCTAACAAAAAGAATAGTCTCTGTTTTCATGAATAGCGCACAAAAGTAACCAGTTTTCTGTGATACAAATAGAACTCTGGAAGTTCCAAAGTCATTATAAAACTCAATAAAATATGCTATTAACTAATGGAAATTTGAATGAATATGGAAATTATAAAAAAAAACCCAGTCTGTTTTATGTGTATTTATGAATTACTGTCAATCTGTGATTGAGCAAGAGTGGTCATTAACTCTTTGTATGCTGTAAACGCGGATCCACGCGAGACACAATGATTTTTTTAATTGTGTCTGTAATTACGGCATTCAATGAGTTAATGCCAGTGCCTTCCTTGTATGAGAAGAGGCCTTTGCCCTGCAGTGGGACAACAATAGGCGGGTATAATAATAATTGTCAGTTTGAATGATGTATCAATAATGTTCATGAACTGTACCAACTGTTACTACTGACTTGCGTCTTGCAGTTCATTGTATGTTATTGAATGGAGATAAAAACTGTCTTTTGCTGTCTGTAGGTGTTGCTACTATCTATGTTTAATCTATGTTACCTATGCCACTGTTGGGTGTTCATTATAGAGTTTGTACTCATAGAACTTTTTATGGTCTAGGTCTATGGTTCACTTTTCAAGAATAATAGCCAGCACTCTCATATCAATACGTTTTTTTGTAAACAAACGTTTTTGAATAATTAAATAATATGGGCCGTTGCGCAGCTCTTGGCTGTATCAATCAGGGGACCCATCCTTTTCCAAAAGATGTTATACGACGAGAACAATGGATGAAAGCTGTCCGAAGAAAAAATTGGACACCTGAATCATGGGCCAGATTATGTGGTAGCCATTTTAAACGTGAAGACTATCATGAGTTTAATTCATATACAGGTGAGAATCCTTTTAATAAAATAAAGAACTAAGTCTGTTTTTACTATAGACAATGTGTTGTAGTATGATAAGTGTGTTTTAATTTGAGCTTAGTAGTTATCACATACCCTGCACTGCATATTGTAATTGTTAATTAATGTATGCCACATCATTTAATGTTATTTTTTCTGTTTTAGGAGATCCAAATATGTATAAAAGACTGAAGAAGACAGCTGTACCCACTATATTTTCTACTCCAAGCAAGTTATTTGTGTCATATGCATCCAGTTTTCAACAAAAAAAGAACTCAAGTATACAAACACAAAACATACATAATTATTTGTTCCCTTTCCAATATTTATTAATAAGCTGCTTTTTTACCCGTGGTAGACGCTTCCTTTTCCCTCTGTTCGGATTTTAAGTGTGCTTCACTCCAAATTGCATACATTTTTACTTGAAACAACAGCAACAGTGAAAAAATGTGGAAAGTGAACACTCAATAGTGCTGCCACCTATTATGATATTTCCCCACTTTTCATCCTCATGTTGACTAACAAACTCTAAACTAGAAATGTTTACATTTAAATTTTGTACAATGTCTTTTTGCTATTTCAGGAATCAAAAACGATGGATTCTAAAACTTTCAATAAATAAATAACACTATTTTAACACCCTTGACAATAGTTGATTTATTTTTGCCCAATACCTACTACTGTCTATGTATTATGCTTTAACATACCTACATTACTCATAATTTGTATTAATTTTTAAGCTCCTCCAAAGAAGAACAATGATTTGAAGATTAATGCAGTTTCACCTCAAAATGCGCCAAAAAAAGAAGAAAGTAATAATTCAGAAATAAATACCGTGCTCAGAAATAGATCGATGAGATTAAAGAACAGAAAAGCTTACTTGTAAGTATAGATTTGATTTATAATAATTTATGAAAAATGGAAATCTACATTTATAAATCAAAATAGAATGCTCTATGTTGACGCATCACTTGAGAATGGTTGGACTGATTTGGCTATTTTTTTAATTTCACAAGGGTCCTCCCAATATTATGGAAAAAAAAATACAAAAGATTCCTGGAAAATTGCCTAATTCTAGAAAACTGGACTTGTTTATTTTTCTTAATATTTTCGTAAGAATTATTGAAATTTTGACAGGACGACGTCTGTCATCACAGTTTTTTTTTTATGAATAAAAATGGTGGAAATACCCTCTCAGTTGAGTTTTCCTCCTAAGGCTGATAGTAACAATTACTATGTGATAGTGATGACTGACTATGGGTTACTTAAATTATTATGTATAATGGTATTTTTTGCAGGTTAAATCGTAGATGTTCAGTACCACATTGCAACACCAGACCCAGCAATGAAATTTCTCTACATCCTTGTCCCAATAATGCAGCAGTTAGAAATGAATGGGCCGAAGCTCTCAGGGTCAGCTTTCAATATGTGAAGAACATGGTTGCCTGCAGCCTACATTTTACCAAGCTAGATTTTATTCAGTCAAGTATGTATTTAAATATATTTGATGTAATTCCTATGGATGAATAAAATTTGAAAGTTATAGTGCTAAAGGTACTACTTGAACACTACTACTATAAATGTTTACTACTAATATTCTAGCACTCAAAAATTTTCAAGTGGCACTGTCAGTACAGTACGCGAAGTCAGAATTTAACTTTTTAAATTGACCATTTCATGAAAAAGTCACACAATGGGATTAAATGAACTTAAATATTGATAAATACAATCCTGTAAAGCCATATTTAGTACGGTCGCTTTTCATATTTTATTCAACATTCAAAACAAGAATTTTGCGGGCTAACTTAGTGCAGCCTACTGAATAAAGTAATGTGACCACAATAGTAATGATATGTCTAATGTGTGAATTGCAGACTTATTGTTTTAATTTTCCTCTTAGAAAATTCAGAGCGAGTACTGAAGCACAGTGCGGTGCCGTCGCGTAATCTACCTACTCGCAAGAAAGGCGTGGTGCCAGCAAAAAAAAAACTGGTGAGGAAAGAAGATACATTTTTGATAAATGAGAGGTTAGTACCAGTTATTTTATAAGTACAGCAAACAGCAAAATATGACAACTTTTCATAAAAAAAAAAAACAACTTATTTTTGTAGTTTACGATTGAATTTTTAACTTTAGTGTTGCAACACTGGTATACCAGCATTGACCAGGAATGTCTATAATATCGGATTGGCGGGAAAGATACAAAAAGTTTTCAATAATTTTATATTTATTAATATAATTCAAGATATGGATGAAAAACCAAATAAAGTTGAAGAAATTGATGTTAACAGTTCAGATTTCTACGAAAATGTTAACATTGAAACAGCTGCTTTATTCCACGACGAGATCTTCTATGATTTGCTACTAATTGAGAACGAATCACACGAAAACTTTGAAGATGAAGACTGTGAAGATGAAACGGAAGAGAATACAACAAAAACATAAATACATATTTTAAAGTAATTACTGAAGACATTGAAGCTAAGATTCATCAGTGAAAGCAAATGTACCTATTGTTCTGAAGAAAATGCGGATATAAAACACGTTAGACTGTGAATCGTTCGACATGCAAAGACTGTTACTTGTCAGTGAAATTAGTGATATAGCAGAACAAAACTCTTTTATGTGTTCCCCGCCACGTTCAGGAATTACTTTCCAACACAGTTTATTTCAATTCATTATTTAGATATTTACTGAATACTGTAGAAAAAATTTAATTGTTTCGGGATGTACTTAGCTGAGAATAAGAGTAGTATGTTTAATGATTACGACTGAAGGACATGTATCCATGGTCAGGAATAAATTAAAAAAAAAAAAAAAAAAAAAAAAGCATTGACCATTGTTTACGGGGTTCGAAATGTCAGTATTGGTGACCAGAGACTTTTTTTTTTTGGTTCTTGACCAGAGACTACAATAAATGTAGACGAATGAATGAGTCCTTCTATTCGTGTAAAGTCTAGTGCTCTTCTTACGTTCACACGCAGTCATCCAAACAAATGAAGTGCCATTTTCGACGAAAATATGTTAAATTGTAATTATTCTAATAGTAACTATTTATTGCTTAGTAAAGAACAACAATGATTGAATCACTAAAATTCTCATTTCATGTGCAATTTTGTCTATTCTATTACAAAAACTTTATGTCAAAAATGTCATTAAAATTTGACAAATCTCGATAACTCAATAATTTAAAATGTTTTATTTACTTTTGATAAATCATTAAACATGTGTTTTCCGTGATGTGTTAGGCCGCAGACGATGACAGAAACGGCTGGCGAAACAAAGGATGTGGAACAAGAGGAAGTGATTCGTGAATGTCGTACTTGTCTTAAACGGTTGGACGATAAAAAGAGCTGTTGTTATGTCTTCCAATCTTGGGCGCCTCCCTGGGATGGTATGGAAGCCACCATAGCCGAAGATTTGGCTAAATTAGCCAATGTTGAGGTTAGTAAAGAGGATAAACATCACATTTTGTTATCAAAATAAAACAAGGTTATTTTTTAGTTTCCTCTTTTGCCTTCTAGATTGTATCAAATATAAACGTGATAATCTACGACTATTGCAGTCAGTCGAAGACTTCTTTGTGCTAGAATGATTTAAAGGAATAATAGTTTTGTTTGTGAGGTTATATCGTCTCGAGGATTGACAGTTGTGCAAACATCATGATGAAACTATAGGTTATAGATTAAGATACCTTATATTAAAATTACGAGTTTCTTTATATTTACTTTCGTGGAAATAGTTAAAACTGGTAAAAAAGCCCTCATAAACGAAATTATTAAATAAACTTAAAAAAATATCTCTTTGACTTTTTTGTTACAGTTAATCTTTCTTACTTATCCACTTAATATCATGGGTATATCTGTGTTTATAATAACTTTTGTATAACTAACTTTTTACAGGTATCAATCACAGATAAACATTCAAAAGTCTTATGCGTAGCTTGCTACCAAAGGTTACTGGATGCAGCAACGTTTTCGGCAAAAGTGCGGAGTTGTGACTTAATCCTTAGAATGAGGTTCAGTGCTGAAACAGACATGGCAAAGGTCTGGCCTAAACCAATACAAGTGGACAAAAACATCAATGGTTCAGTTTTTACTAACCCAATGGATGTAGAAATCAAACAGGAAATGGTTTCAGATGAGGAGTATCCTATGAATGGTACTGACAACTCGTATGTTGATTCTGAATTAGGCAATTTGGATATAAAAATAGAACCAGAAGAATTAGCGGAGCCTCCACCTTTGAATATAACTATAAATGGTGAGTTATTGTTATAGTAAAATAAAAGTTATGTTACTTTGGCACGTGGAGACCGCTATCAAAGCCTTTTATTGCAGGATGCATGATAAAACTAAGATTGACTTACATGTGCGGATAGACACAAATTCTTCAGCTTAAGTATTAGTATAGATAGTCACTGAGTAGGTAGAACGGGCTGGTGTCCGCAACTCCACATCTGAGCGCGTGTTTTGCGTACAGTAGTCACTGAGTAGAAACTCGTTTGATTATGTTGAGAGGATGATGGAAAAGTGAGCGAGGCAGAAGTGAGTGAAAACGAGAGGGGATGCCATATAGTAATGTAAGGATAGGTAATGGTAGAAAGTTTGCAACTCTACGTCTGAGCGCATATTTTGTACAGTAATGTAAAGATCATAACTTTATTGGTGACATTCATACATCTAGAGAGCAATTCTCCTCATTTTAAGTATGTTCAAAATCTGATCCCAGTCTCAATCTGTGAAAAATACCTCTAGTTTCCATACATTCATCACAAGTATTTGATATTTGGTTGTCACCAAGATGATACTGCAACTAGATTTTGAAAGTTTTTAATTACAAGAATTGGTCTTCTGGTCTTAACCAGATACGAGCAATTCTTGTATATATATTAGGGTGGAGTGAAAATGTATGGAGATTTTTTTTTTGTTTTTATTTGTAATAGCATAGCGGTAAAAAGCTGCCTATGGATGAGTTAATAAATAAAATATGTTAAATGTCATTTATGTATTATAATGATTCGAGGTGCCCCAGCACGAAAGAATTTTGAAAAAAGTAAAATTTCGTTCATTTTTGACAGCCTCATTCAGATGTATATAAACCTAAATAATATATTGGAATAGTATTTGTTGTGTTGCTTTAAACCTACATTTCAAAGTAATAATAAAAAAAAAATAAGATTTTGGAGTTTATGGTGCCCCAAAACCTCTTAAAACCAAAATAATACAAGAATTTTATGAAAAAATGCGATTAATATTAATTAAATATTTATGAAAAAAAAAAAAACAAAATAGCCCATCAAGTAGAAAAATCACGTTAAGTGTTATAAAAAGGCATCATTTGACATGATGACAGTCTAACCCTGATATAACCATTACGTTTTTCTTCTCCACATACTGCACCTGAAGCTTCAGTTACGAGTGTGATGCAGCGCTCCACGGCTTGAGTATGACAGGGAAAGTGTGCTTTATTCTCTTTCGTTCCAAGGCCATTTTCTACAATTTCTTTCAAGGCTTCAGCAGATAAACTCTTTGTTAAAGGCCACTCAGTAACAGTAATCTGACTATCGTGCCAAGTAATAATGTCAGTATAATGGGGAGCATCGAAATTAAATGATGGAACTTTAAATTTTCGGATTCCTATGACTTTCTCTGACCTTGCTTTCAGAATACGTCGGCATGCCAGTTCCCGTATCACTTGGTTGTCATCTGCAAGCATAGATGAAAGAAGATTTTCTGTATGGCCAAAATATCTATTTCTTTGTATGACTGGATCACTCATTTTTTTCAAATTGTCGTTTAAATAGCGACTATAATTCATCGTCAACCACAAGTGCTGTGCTCCATTTAAACACGAAGGATTGCATTTGATTTGAAACCACATTCGTGCATAAACTTTCATCACGAAATTGGCTAATATAACTAGGTTCTCTTCCGAATCAGTCTTTGTGACATATAATCGTAAAATCCTGTTCGCAGTCGTTAGCCACCTGGAATGGTTGAGTAGACCGGGTTCTCTATTTGTCAGAAGGGAAAATACCAGTGCTAATAGCAGTCATTATCTTAAATAGATATGTTTGATCGGAGCTTAAATCAAATAAAATATTTAGCGTAATAACAGGAAGTGGCGTGGGTATAACGGCTTTCACAACTGGCTTTTTTTCACATTGTTGCAGTTCAGATCCAATTGGCCCTGAAAAACATCGATGGCCCGTAGTTTGACCGCCGCGCTCAAATGTATCAAAAGGTGTCGTAGTGGCAATTCATTCGAATGTAGTGCACAGATGAACCATTGTAACGATTTTTTAATCTCTACCTCAGGCAGGCTAATGACGCCACCTTTAGATCCAGTATTTATAACTGTTCCATCACAGTCCACTACTGACAGTTATCATTTAAATATTTTATAATACTTTCTTTGATTGTCCTAGCCGATCCTGTCTGCACCGTGATATGACCAAAGAAAACGCTCCCTGGTTCCGATACAATAACGTAATGATCTTCTATTTGCCGTTTTCTATACCATTTATCTCCTTTTTTGACTGTTATCAAAGTTTTGTCTTTTCTACCATCAAAGTAAAGACCAGGTATAGGTTGATTGCGCCTCATTTTTTTCAAAACAGCTCTTTTCTTTGCTCTTTGCCGTCAAACCTTCGAATGATCTATCACACTGGTCACTTGATGTAATAATGCCATGCATCTTTCAGGACAGCAGAAGCTATAGTAGCGGCAGACCTGTCAGAAACTCCAGTACGATCGCAGGCAAGAGCTAAAGATGGGAGATTTATTCGCATCTATTTAGATGATGGCTCAACAACATTCTGTATTTGTTCTTGATACGAGTAATACAATTAAAAGTAGTTTCTCCCAAGAATGCTTACTTGTGACTGAAAGGATAATTCAATAAAGGTTAACTTATTTATTAATGATTGGGTGCGTTCAGAAACAGCAGAAAAACAATTTCCACGTTTTGTTATTAAGTTTAGCATTTGGTTTTGCACTATCGAAAACTGACAAGTTTCGGTTTTTTTTTTTCAAAACTTAGTCCTATCGGGAGCACCTAAATATAAACCAACACAAAAAATATTTTCGCTTTTGCTTATTGTGCCTATCACGCAAATTTTTGCGGGTATGCCATACTGAAAATCAAAAAATAAAATTTTCACTCCACCCTTATATATATATATATAATTTGAATCTCGGAAACGGCTCCAACGATTTCCATGAAATTTAGTATACAGGGGGTTTTGGGGACGATAAATCGATCTAGCTAGGATTCATTATTATAAAATGTCGTTTTATTCGTGTTTTCAATGACCAACTTTATCGATAATCAACTTGAATATAAACTTATTATTTTAAACACAATATACCAAAAAATACAGATATTAGCATATAATACTAGGAAAAACACTTACGTAAGGGTAAATAACATAGAAGATAGCGTTATGTAATTTTGGTCTCCCCCCATGAGTTTATATATGTATACTAGCTTCTGCCCGCGTCTGCATCAAATTTTTACTCCCCTGTCCTTTCCCGTTGCATCGAATTGCCTGCCAGTTTTTGTCCGTTTTTCGTTGCTACTCCGCTCCTTTTGATCGTACCGTGATGTTATATAGCCTATAGCTTTCTTCAATAAATAGAAGTTCCTGAGATTACAGCATTCAACCAAACAAACAAATTCTTCAGCTTTATAATATTATAGTATAGAATGATTGGGTATTTGCAAAATTTGATAAAACTTATTTTCTTTTATAGGTACAATATCATTGGATCCATTGAACTCTGAGAACAAAGATGTGCAGAAAAATGAAACTGAACTTCAGCAAGAATCACATGTAAGTACTTTTGTATGAGTAGAAGTAATCTGTCTGTGTATGGAAAAGTCTTTTTTTATTAGAAATTCTATATTGTTTTTATGCACTCCGCATGGGCTATACTGCCTTCACAATTTATTAAGCTACAAAAATACTTTTCATAAATCTGTAGTTACTTGAATTTGAATTTCATTAATAATTCAATACAAACAGGGTATAAGACCATATAAAATAAGTGAATTTAGAACAGTGGTGGCCTAGTGGTATGGGCCGCAACGTACGTGTTGTAGAATGGGGTTTTGAATCCAGAACGGCATTACTTTGTGTAAATAGTATCATCAACACTGCTCTCATAACGATGAAGGAAAACATCGTGAAGAAACCGACATGTCCGAGAATCAAAACTTCTCCAACTCGCACTGGGCCCGCGTGGTAGTTTACGGCCCACTCCCTATTGCCGAGAGGAGGCCTGCATCCCAGCAATGGGAACAATACAGGCCGATTCTGATGATTGATGATAAAGTGAATTTATTATTATAAAATAATCAAGGTGATGTTTCTTTCCAGTTAACAGAAGTGGAGGTAAAACAGGAGCCTACAAGTGAGGGAGAGCAAGAAATTGAGCTGACTCCTGATCTGTCACTTGAGTGCTTACTGTGCGCCAAGGCGTTCCATAGTGTTACTGGACTTAAGGTACCTATTTATACATTTACTAGTATCTGCCCGCGACTTCGTCAGAGTCGTAAGATACAAAATATCCTACTAATATTATATATGTGAAAATTTGTGAGTATGGATATATGTTTGTTCCTCTTTCACGCAAAAACTACTGATCCGATTTAGATGAAATTTGGCACACAGATAGTTTATAACCTGGATTAATATAGGGTACTTTTATCCTGGTAGTTCGTTCCCGCGGGAAAATTTCCGACCTCCACGCTGGCGAAGCCGCAGGCAAAAACAAAGTATTAAATAACCAACCCCATTTTTGCATAAACTTACGACTTTTTTTGAGAACAGTCAATTCCTTCGGATTTAGAAATGCAGTTGTAAATCTAATACGGTAGGTCACATTTGTTCTATGGAACATGACGTAATAGAATGAATTGAGAAAATATTGTCCCTATTTGTACTATAGGACAGTTTGTACTTTTTGTCTCAAATTGTTCCATAGAAAGTTGTTGTTGTTGTTGTCTCAAATTGTTCGATATGAAAGTTGGTATTAACGTCAGTGATTAATGTCATTCACGTCTTATATATCTCATCATGGAAGAATAAAAGAAGCGATTCCCATTTAGTTCTGTGCAATCACAGACAAATAAAAACAGGAGCAAAAGCTAGTATGTAGTTCTATAGTACAAATAGGGACCATATTTTCTCAATTTGTTCTATTATGTCATGTTCCATAGAACAAATGGGACCTACCGATCTAATAATGTAATCACAGTTCCGTGTGGTGCCGGACGTAAAGAATAGCACCATTCTATTTCTTCTCTTGGGTGTCGTAAGAGGAGGCGACTAAGTGTCTTACTAGAGAATGGGCAGCAGCGTTCTCTATGCATTTTAACCCCTGCCAATTGGAGGTGGCTTATGCCCAGTAGTGGAGGTCTTTTGGCTGAAATAATGTAATTACGTGTGTTTTCTTAAAGCTTCGCTGATAAATTTGTTGATAAGAAATATTGTCTTTATACAGGCGCATGTGATAGCTCAACATTCCTATAAGACAGTCAAAAGAAAGGCAGATGGCATTATGTCGCCGGAGAAAAAACGTCGTGACAAACACGTGTGCGCGATTTGTAAACGAAGTAAGTGATATTTTATTCCACCACACACAGTTTTTCTCATGGTCCTAGTTGCGTAGGAATGCTGAGTATTGCTTAAGAAGATAGAATGTCTATCAAATGTCGTCAAAAATTTTACTGTTAATCCTTATAGGCATCTTCTGAGCATGCTCGATCCATTATAGAACTTGTTAATCGCCTTCCATCAGGCTTGTTTAAGGTCAAGTTTGTTTTTTTAATCTTGATCTGGCAGTTGGAGTAATTTATGCAGCCAACCCAAATGTCCTTTTTTTGTATTGTTCGTCTGTTGGGCTCCTTAAGTTCTGAGTTGAGCTGTACGAATAGTGACAAATGTGTGCACTGACTGGACAGCTCCACTCAACCTGTGTGGTTTTTTCATCAAAATACCATTTCAGATACCAATCTTCATGGTCTTCACATGATCTGACCAAAGTTATGTCTGGACTTAAAAAAAGACTGCCCTCAGAGTTTGTGTCAGCCTTTTTATAGGGTACAAATACAGAAAAAAATAACATTTATCAAAAGCAGCAATTAAAAAAAGATAGATACCAAAACCCATTGATATTTAATTATTTATTTATATATGCTTTATTGTACACCAGAAAATACATTAAAAAAAAACAATTAACAATAAAAACATACAATGGGTGGCCTTATCGCTTTCTGCGATCTCTTCCAGGCAACCTTGGAATGGACAGTGATTGCGTGGACATAAAAATGGGGTTGTCACTGGTGCAAAATACAATTTACTTTCACAAATATATATAATAATCATAAATATATCCTGTATAATAGATACTTATATCGACGATGAAGAGTCAATATATAATATCTAACATTTTGGCCATTTTTGTTTTATTGCATTATTTATTGTAGAATAGAGTAATGCACATGCTGACAAAGATCTTAGGTCTGTTTCTTATTAATTTTGCAAGATAAACAATTATTGCAATATACTAAGTGGTGTTACGTCATTTACGATGGCAATAGATACTATCTACGCAAAGACGCGTCCGCTTGTGATTGTTGTACCAAGTGTACTGAGCTGACAGGTAGCAACCTGTCGATGCGTCGCCGGTCCGTTAGCAAAGAGAGAGAAAGAGAGGGGTATACAAAACACGACATGACAGCGACGACACCGCCACCAATCGTTCATTTCGTTTGTTTTTGTGTTTAACAGAAGAAGTGAAGTTGGTTAAAAGTTTTTATTAATGTGGTTTTTGGAGGATAAACAAATTTTTTTAGTGTAAATTCGAAACATACGGCTTTTACAGACTTTAATAGGTAAGTAAAGTGATAATTTATTATTAAAATGACACTTTACTGCAGTTAGATGTTATTGTTTCAAAGTGTGTAGCAAATAATTAAAAAATATGGAGTTACCACTTAAAAATAATTTAATTAAACATTTTTTAGGACAATGTCACGAAGTAACCGTTTGTATCAAGGCTTGCGGGGAAGAAAGATTTTGGAAAATCTCAATAATACAAGTGTTACCAATTTGAGACACCCCACAGAACAGGAATACGAAGATATTTTTAGAAACAATCATCAGCTTGTAAGTTCTCCTTTTATTTCAATACTGGTCAGACAGATAGGGTTTAGTTTCAAATTTTCTTTGCTTATTTTTATACTCTTAAACAACAGCTCTTAGGGACAGATAGGGGTGATCACATAATGTTCCATTAATTCGTTACAACATGTTCTAAAATTTTAAAAGGCGTAATATTAAGTACTTTCTGTTATTATTGTTTTAGCTCCCCGAGCATTATAATTCTGATTGGTCAGACTGCAGCTTGCTGAGTTTGGATAGTCAGATGCACAATAAAAACATTTCTAATGATCCTGGCCCCAGTTACCTTGACCACGAAGATAACCTGTCAAGTTTAATACAGTTAAGTGATCTAGAGCCTACAGCTTCTACATCTAATACTCTCAAACCTAGCCACCGTGACCTGGATATCGAAGTGTCGCGTGTGCTGGAGTCAAATTACCTTCAGGCTACTGATTATGACATAAATTTGATTAATTGTATTTCAAATTTGCCGTGCGTTCGCTCGTACAGCCTTGTCAGATCCTGGTCGCTTTCGGATCTCACAAAAGATAGTAATACAATTAAAAGCCTTAGAAAGGTTCAGTCTGATCCTATGTTAACAGATCAGAATTATGTTGCCGTGAGTGATCGTGATAGTCCTTCGATTTTGTTAAGCTTTACAGTTGATGATACAGATAATTTAGTTGAAACAGATGCGAGTAGAGAGAATGATTACCACCCTCCAAACCATGCCCGTGATAATTCATCAGAATCTGAAATAGAATTTGGTAACATGAACCAAGGTCGAAAGCGGCGGCACATAGCTGAACCTAAGCATTGGAAAAGAAATCTGGCAAAAATACGTAGAATGAATGGTGAGGATTTTTTGGGATATTCTAGACCCGCAAACGGAAAGTTTAAACAGGATACGTTAAGGAATGCTAGGAGATTGGGAGAGAGATGTAAGTATGAATATTGTAAAAAAAGTAAATTAAGAGGATGTAATGAGATAAGCGAAGAATGTAGACAAGAAATTCATACATATTTTTTGGAAACAATTAAACTGGGATCAGCGCAAAATTTACGTAAAGTCTCTGGTACAACGAACTGATACGGCAAGAAAGACGAATAAGAATGGCAACTCCAGACGCACAGAATCTGCAATTTATTATTTACCTATAACATGTGACGGATCTAAAAAAGTGCAAGTATGTAAATTAATGTTTTTAAACTCGCTTTCCTTGGGATCGTTTACGGTGTACTCGTGGACGAAAGCTGGTGAGTTTGGAATGACTCCAAATCAAGAAATGAATAAGTCATTGCGCCGTTGTCCACAACCAAATCCAGAAAATGATAAAATGATGGCATTGGTTTCATTTTTTGATAACCTACCAAAGCTTACCAAAACCTAGCAAAATTATTCTTGGAGCCGATTTACCGGTCTCTTACTGATTTATTTAAGGCGTTCAAAAATTACTGTACTGAAAATCAACTGGCACAAGTCTCAAGATATAGTTTTGAAAAATATTTTCATAAAAATAATTTTTCACTTTACACTCTTAAAAAAGATATGTGCGATGTTTGTTCTAGTCACAAAGTAGGTAATTTGAACGAAGCTGATTATCAAATTCATCTAATTAAAAAGGATAGAGCACGAAAAGAAAAAGAAGATGACAAAAAGAAAGCTGCTTTAGGTGGATTAATATTACTGACAATGGATCTTGAAGCTGTCAAGGTTTGTCCATTCCTAAATGCAAGCTCATTATATTTCAAAACGAAACTAACTGTACATAACTTCACCATGTATAATGTGGTAAATAAACACTGTACATGTTATTGGTTTGACGAGACAGCAGCTGATCTGACCTCTAATACTTTTGTATCCTTTATAATTAACTACTTAGAAAAACATTGCGTAAACTTAAAATTGCCTATTATAATATTTTCAGATGGTTGCACATACCAAAACCGTAATGCTATACTATCAAACGCACTTCTGTACTTAAGCAATAAACATAATATAACTATAATACAAAAATTTTTAGAACCGGGCCATACTCAAATGGAGTGTGATTCGGTACACAGTGCTATTGAACGCCAAATTAAAAACAATGAAATTCATTTACCTAGTGACTATGTCACTTTATCAAAGCGTGCACGGGCGTCAAATCCTTACGAGTGTATACAAATTAAATAATCTATAATCAATTACATTCCAATAGAATACCAATTAAAGCTACAAAATTTAACCATCTACAACAATTAAAAACAGTTCTTCCTATTGATTGTCATCCATATTACGATTCCTTGCCATTTGAATAAATAATATCTTGACCAATATTATAAAAACGTGTAATGTGTTTTGTATTCTTTGCCTAATTTTGTTTTGATAATTGTTTATTTTGTTGTGTGCATTTTTACATGATTAATGTGCCATTTTTAATTTTAAATAGGTATTCATAACGCAATGTCTACTGCAATTTAGGTTTACTTATTATTTTGATCTCCTTTACTTACTTGCCAAATTTTAGAGAGTAAGGAATAGAAACAAAAAACATTATTTTGTGGTATTGTCTAAGCAATCAAAGATAATTATTGTCTTTAATATTTTTTTAATGTTTAATGTTTAATGTTAATTTTTAAAAGCACTTCTAGTTATTATAGGCTCTTGATTCTGTGATTTCGTTAATTAACGTAAATTTACTTTGTGTTACGTAAATTACTGATTATTAAAGTGATTTTACCAAATATTTGTCTTTTATTTCTACATCATTATCATTATTATTTATATTCTTATCTATCTACAACATAATTTTCTAGTTATAGCCCACTTTTCTCACATAAGTGCACCTATCATCATTTCATTTGAAAAAGTTTTTGTGTAAATTTAGAAACAAATTCTTCTATCTGCACTAGCAATACCTAATATCTTATAATTTCAACATTTTATTTCATTCAACGAAACAATACCTTATATCTGCAATTTATATAAAAACCAGTAATGTTTTAATAAAATCATTGATTGCATAATATTGTAGTCAGTTTACATAAAACATTTAAAAAATCAAATATACTAAAAAAATAATTAAACGGACTTGAAACGTTTTTTTCGCCTCCTGTAAAGTTGCGTTTTTGCAGTTATTATTTATTGACTCTTCATCGGCGATATACATATATAAGTACTATATATATATATAATAAGATAAAAGACAAGTACAGATGATCACAGCTACGTGAACAAGATCACAACAACAAGTATTGCTCCTTCACGACTTTCATAAATATAGATAAAGATTGCGCGCGTTTTATTTGAACTGGCAATGCATGTATGATATTTGACCGGTTGTAATAAATATCAGCTGCGTTATTGAGTAATTCCGATACCAGACTGTAACCTGCGCTTCATTAAGCAGTTCTTTAAAATACCACATCTCCATTTTTCAGGTTTCCAAACATCAACAGACCTCATGGTGCACGAGACATGTCACAACAAACACTCGTGTTACGGCTGTACGCAGAAGTTCGACACGTTCGAGCTGCTGACCCGCCATCGAAAGCGCTGTAAAGCGACCATCGGGAACTCGGTGCAGAAGCTCAAGACCTTGGAGGATGTGAAAAGGTGAGATATCAAAGTGTCCACAATACCCTCCTGACTATTGATCAATAGATAGTGATTCAAGAGGAAGGTTTATATGTATTAACACATGCATATTACTATAATGAAGAAGAGAATATTCAATATTTGTTATGTGATGTCATAGAAAACATATGTTTTGCGCTTACATTGCAACGAGATAGATCAAATAATGTACTAAATTGTATATTTTAAAAATATCTACAAAAATTCCGCAATGGTAGCTGTCTATCTCCTAAGGATAACCCACAGTTACCATTTCTATCTTTTACATAGTACAGAAAAAGATGTATTTTCGAAGCATTTTAAACAATACAGTGTTATTGATTATCCAATTTAAAACGTTAGATATAATTATTGTGTATTTAATGTATTGTAGATCAAAATTGCCCTTTACAGCATATTAACATTAAAATTAATATCTTCTAGGGAGTTATCACAAAATAAAAACTAAGTCGTGCGAAAATAAATTCACGCTATAATGAGCGCGTATGTTGAACAGACTTTTGAAGCGAATGTTTATAATTTGACAGTTTTTGCAAGGTGATGACTGGAAGCATTTTGGACCTCTACGCAGGCGAAGCCGCTGGCAAACAATACACGCATAGTTTTTGACTAAATAATAATATTTTTTTATTTTCAGACCACTACCAGAACAAAAAGTAGGAAACTTGGAATGGTATATAGAAAAGACAGAAACAGAAACTACAAGTAAAGTCGGGGAAGACATTGAAATGAAAGAATCAGAAACTATAAAAGATGTAGATGTTGAAATGAAAGATTTTAACAGTGAACAGAAAGAAGAAACCAGTGAACAGAATCAATTAAATAGCAAAGCTCAAAATTATGAGAAACCAGAAAGTGTAAATGAAGAAGTAGAAAATGATAAGCAGTTAGAAACTATAATACCAGCACCAGAGCTTGTTCATCTTGTGGAGTCAGAAAGTACAATACAAGAACCACAAGTAGACCAACATATGGAGTCAGAAAATATAAAACAAGAACTAGATATTGTTATGGAGGCAGAAAGTATAAAACAAGAGGTGGGTGTTGTTATGGAGTCAGAAAGTATAGTACAAGAACAAGAAGTAACTAATGTTTTGGAGTCTGAAAGTATAATAATACAAGAACAAGAACTAGTTAATGTTATGGAGTCAGAAAGTAAAATACAAGAAGTAGAAAATGTTTTGGAGTGTGAAAGTGTAAAAGAAGAACAAGAACTCGATAATGTTTTGGAGTCGGAAAGTATAATGCAAGAAAAAGAACCAGGCAATGTTTTGGACTCTGAAAGTAAAATACAAGAAGTAGATGAATGTAGAACTTCCTTTGTAATTTCTGAGCCCATAACATTTATCGAGTCTGAAAGTGTAATAGAAGAAGTTGACGACGATAAACAGTTACTGGGTGAAATAGAAGTTGACAATGATGAGAAATCAGAAATCGTAGTTGAAGGAGTAGACAGTGACAAGAAAACAGAAACGATAGTGGCAGAAGTACCTCATGATAAGAACTTAGGAAGTGTATTTGAAGCAGAAGACGTCATTTTAGAAAGTCTAATTCAAGAAGAAGAAACTGTTACTATAAAAGCAGAGAGTGAAAAAGAAGAATTAATAACCGATAAGAAAAAAGTTGAAAGCGAAAATATAGAAATTGAAGAAGATGCTGACAGAAATTTGGAACTTAATCTAGCCCTACATTCAACACAAAACGAGACTGAATCCGCAGTAAGTGATGCTGATATGCCAGTAGAAACACTTGATGATGACAATTGTATTTAGGAAATGAACTCTGATATCACAACACAACCCCCATTTAGGGGTAAACTGAAATTATATATTTGTTAGCTGCCAATAGGTTCTGTAAGATGAAAAGAGTCTGAAAAATCAACACAAGGATGAAAGAAAATAAAATTAAACGTCGCAAAGGAGGAGGGTAAAGATTAGAACATTTTTCGCCTATCATAGGCATGAAGATTCAAAGTATTTATTGACGTCATGTTATTGTGTTTATGTGAAGTTTAGGTATCGACCTTTACATCTATTCTAAAATAGTAAGAAAAAAAATAGCAACTCATATAAAAAAATAAACATCAAACTTGGCAAATTCTTTAAAGATTTGTTATTTTAACCCATTTGCTGCGGCGGACGCCTTTCGGCGTTTTTTGATTTAATATTCAGGTGCGAAATACGCCCATCGGCGTCTCTTTTTAATTGCTTATATCTTGGCAAAAAAAGTCACAAAAAATTATACGATAGGTAATAGGTAGAACGGGCTGGTTTCCGCAACTCCACGTCTGAGCGCGTATTTTGCGTACGGAAAATTATACGATATATGCACTTTTTTTTTAAATACAACAAGATACTGCTCGCTGTTTCCGAAATTTTTACTTTTTGAAAAATGGCGAATTCCATCCTAGGTGCTGAAGACGCCAAACGGCGCGGAGGCGTTCGCGACGAAAACCGTCCCGCACCTGGCTAATAAGCGTAATTTTTATCGCCGCAGCGAATGGGTTAAGCACTTTTTCTAACTTTCATTCAAAAATAAACTGCTAAGCGCTTTATGCAACAAAACAAATGAATGCTAGTTACGAAGCCTATTTACTGTAGTATTTGAGAGACTAAAAATTATAGTGGTGCATAATGATAGGCGAAAAATGTTCTAATCTTTACCCTCCTCCTTTGCGTAAGAATCGCAACTTATATGGGACATACTTGAGCTCTAATCTAGCTAATATTATAAATAAACTAGCTTTTGCCCGCGACTTCATCCATGATTTTTTTTTAGTTTTCGACCATTTTTCGTTGCTGCTCCGCTCCTTTTGATCGTAGCGTGATGTTATATATCCTATAGCCTTCCTCAATATATAGACTACCCAACACAAAACGATTTTTTCAATTCGGACCTAAGATAAGTTCTTGAGATTAGCGCGTTCAACCAAACCAACTCTTCAGCTTTATAATATTAGTATAGATAAAAAAAAATATAAGTTGTAAACAATAAAATATTGCAAAAATGGGGAAAAGTTATTCCTTTGGGAGAGCTTCCGTTACGTGACGCAACAATCAGGTATGACGGAATTGTTTCTCTAAAGAAGTTTAAAAAAAAGTTTGCGATAGCATATCTATCTGTTAAGGCTGGCTCACTATAACGTTTTTAATTGTAATCAAATGTAAATATAAAGCTGAAGAGTTGGTTTGGTTGAACGAAGTAATCACAGGAACTACGTTTAGTGTCGGATAGCCTATTTATCGAGGAAGGCTATAGACTATATAATATCACGCTAGGGCTCATAGGGCTAAGCAAAAGGAAAAAGGTCATGAATACGAAGACCTCGTATGGCCATTCAATGCGACGTGGAGGGTCGAGGGAGCTAGAAATTTAACGCGGACGAATTCGCGGGCGGAAGCTAGTAATGTATATTTTTAATTAACTCGATGATTAATGTAATTACGAATTAAAGTGTATATAAACGGCATAATTATATTGCGTCGTATCGATTATGGTTGTATATTTAAGATTGGGTTATGTTACGGTATTTCTGTATGAACAAAAATTGATTTTAACTGCCAATAATTACGGAATATTTATGCTTGAAACTTATCAGCGTGATTGAGAGTTATATTTTTATAAAAAACGTATGTACTATGAGCAAGTAGTTTGTTATATTTGATTACCAATAATAGTCTGATATTTTTGTTTTTATCGGAACGCGGTTTTATCGCTTATTTGCATGGAGTAAGTTTCTCGACTGATTTATTTAGATTTATATGTGACGAGAAATTCGCTACATGTATATTTTTCCACATGGATACGACGATAGCCTGAGTGTATACCTACTGTATATATAAGTATCATATCATTCATCATTTCTGCCATGAGAAATACAATTCTCAACGTAAGCCTCCCCCAAAGGGGGGTTTTCATATTAAGGCAAACCCCGATGGCGATCGTAGTGTGGTGGTATAATGCATAGAGAACGCTGCTGCCCATTCTGTAGTAAGTCCCCGGGAAGAAATAGGGTGGTGCTATTTTTTACTTCTTTTATATTACTGTGGCCCTAGTGTGAGTTTCTCCTTGGCTCTTCACAAATCCAGGGCCAATGGGAGCGCCGAACGCGGGCTATGTATTAAGTCGAGATGGTTAAAACAATCTCACACTAGGGCCTCTGGTAACAAAATTTTTCTACGTCATTTATTATGATTCAGTTTGTACCTTCAGCAGTAGCTGGTAATGAGTTAACTTGTTTTAAAAGTATTTGTACTTCATACAGTTTTCTGTTTTACCTATAAATTTAATTGTATCACTTTTATTCGTGTCACCTGTATATTATCATATTGATAGACCTTAGGGTTTTAGACCAAATAATTGGTCTGAGTATGATGTAAATATTTTGTTAAACTTTTAGGTTATGATTATTGTGATGTATGAAATAATGGTTCCCTGTAAAATATACTTACTGTGGCATTTCGCTAACATGGAATTTTCATTTTATAAACCCCCAAAAATTTGTTTTAAAGGTCCCCATAACGCCCTTTTCGAACTAGGCGATTCCTATGGACACCCAAAAGAATACTCTTTTCGAGTCGATAGTAATTATATGGATTTGGGTCCTGGGTCCAGCATCAATGGTGCCAGGTGGATGACCACTTTGTACATTCCCAACAAAAGCTTTCGCAGAAAGGCGCAACGCGACTCTAAGGCTCGGCGCCCACTATTGGTGGACTTCGGTGCGGCTCGGAACAGGACGGGCGCCTTACGTCGCACAGTGTACCGCGTAGAACATGCTAGGTGGACAATATTATTTTATGATATTTAACGATGCTTTTATATATAAGTAGTCATATTGCGGCATTATTAATAATTTTTGGTATGATTTTGTAATAAAAAACAAAAAATATAAATATAAAACAGAAAATTTTATTTAAAAATAATAAACAAACAACAAAATTGCATTAAATAAATAAATACCTACTATACAAATTAACTTAACCTAAACCTAACCATCAGAATCATCATCAAAATCTTCTGGTGAATCGTCATCATTTTGTGGCAATGTGCGACAATATGATGACGTTTCCGGTCTTGATGCTACTATGGTCGGGCTTACAATTAACTTTAATACCTCTGCACATATTTTTTCCGGCTTTTTTTGGGGAATCTCAGGAAGGCTAGTGATCAAAGGGTCAGATGTTATTATTAACATGGACAGCAAGTCTCTATTCGTGGCAACACGTGAGCACTTGCGGGTGTTGTACTCCCTAATTCTGCGGCAATCTTTGTTACGTGCTTCTTGAGCCTCTTCGGAAAGCAGAGCTTCCATCACATCCCCATTTACTAACAAGTGTAAACGTTGAACTTGTTGGGAGGACACTGCTGAAAACTTCATTCTGTGCTGATACTAGACGTTCCGCTGTTTTATTTAATAAGGCTTGCAAATTTATTTCAGCACGAGTTTCTGTTATAGCAATGTGCTCCCCTGCAGGGTAACAGGCCTGTTTGGATTTTACTACACTAAAATATGACGGAAACACATTATGTCCTGCCATTATGGACCACTTCCTAGTTTGTTTGTAAGCATGTGTTGTTGACTTAGAATCTATATAGTATGCTAAGGCTTCTTCACTATTTAACTGCCTAGGATTAACGGAACTAGTATTTTTTGACTTAATAATATTATCTGGGTTCTCACTTACGTCTCTAATCACATGGGCCACTTTTCTTTGCCCTACTGAACGCATAGCAATTTCGGCAGCAGTCACTAATTCACTGGCACTTCGAGATTCTACGAGATCCACGACTCGACGTTTCTTCGTCTTAAACGACGATTCCTCGAAATCTTTGCGAGATCTTCCTGCAGATGTCACAGCCTCACTCGATGTCGAAGGTTGTGGGGCTAAAGAACTCACAGTAAACTGTACGTCTCCTTCATCCAGCCAAGTCTTATTTGTAATTAAAAAACGCTCCTTCGATTTTCCCGAAGCCAACCATTTGGCTCCAATTTTAGTAGACAAGTTGGATATTTTCAACTTTATTTGTCTTTGGCTGCTTTCAGTAATGTCACCAAAGTGAAATTTTGAAGAAAGATAGTCATAAATACGCGACCTTTTATCATTCTTCGTGTGTTTCAACCACTCTTCAAAAAAGGCTACCCTTGAAATAGAGTAAACGTGTTCTGAAAAAAAAAAGAAAAAAATATGTTGTACTGAAGTGTGCTAAACAATATGTGTATTTTTACAAACTACACAGTTATACCTACAATATATCTAAAAACTAGCCTGAATAGAGGCGAATCAATGTATTTCCTGAACGTTCAGTTTTCTTTATGAAAAAAATTACGCTAAAATTTATGCATAAAGTTAAAAAAATGCTAAAAATTCATTTTAATAGATTCTGATAAAAAATATATATTTAATAATAAATAGTACATACCCTCAGTATTAATATCCATCACAAAAAACTTTCACAATATTACTATAAACCACTATGAGATGTGAACAAAAGTGTCACTAAATTGCAACTGATTGACCGGAACGCTTGCATTAAACTCATTACCTGACTTCTGAAGTCTGACTCATCAGTTAAACATTTGAAAAACAACTTTTTCTCGGAATTTGGAGTTTGGTGGTGTTGTTTGTGTTATGCAATTAAGATTTCCTGGAAATGAAAACATGAATTTTGTCCACCTAGCATGTTCTAGGCGAAATACAGTACGTCGGCTTCGGGCGCCTGAGAGCTGCCTCAGCAGTCGTAAGCATACCTAAGTTTTCTATGAAAACTTCATGTTAATTGATCTACCGGTCGTGTCATGGTGTCGCTTCGCGCCGGTCTGTTGGACTTTAATGGGATGTGGTTTGGTGGAACCTGCAAATGTCGTAGAAATAATATACACAAGATAAATGTTATGTTTAACTAATTTAAAATTATATATTTGTTTCAACAGTTGTGCACCACAATTTTGCAGACAATGTAAAAATGTAGTGCCGTGTGTCCACAAAGTACAGTGTTATTATCACAATTATTTTACAAACACTAATAGACACAGCATCAAAACAATCGTAACATAACATAATACTCCTGTTTTTATTAAACATAACATTGACAATGCAATAAATTTTCAATTAATAATATGTCAAAAGAAATATAAACCCGGCTGTTTAAATATAGTCTTGTCCAAATAATTAGGTACTCAAAATTAGTTAACGCTTTACGTTTACATATTATTTATTGCACCCCACATTAAAGAAACGTAATACAAAATATTTCTGTAAAGATGTCTTTGTTATTTGTTTAACCCATCTTGGCCATCATCAACCCGACTTTAGTTGCAAAAGCAAAGGGCTATAAAGCCAGGAACACATTTGCCCTAATCGTGTTTCACTAACATGTGACCACGCCTATCAGATATTTCCGAAGAACATATGTAATTTTATAGCGTGTTAAGAATGTCCCTGATCGTAAAATAAACCTCAAAAACTTAATTCAACAATACTGCAAATTAAGTAGCAATTAAAAATATATAAATTTCATATTCACAGCCGTTCGCATCCGGAATATAACGTGCAATAAAATGCTCTAAATGGACAAAAAAAAAAATGCTAATTAAATACTGGAAATTAATTCCTGTTCAACTCATTGAGGATTCGGAGTATGTATAAGAACAGGTTGATGATATCAAGGTATAGGTTGATGGTGGCCAGGATGTACTCCTCAGGGGACAAGGTGGTCATCATCATTTGTGTGTCGAATATTAAGAACAGAGCGAACAAAATGGCGCCGACGAAAGACAGGGCGACTTCGAACACTGAGCTCTGGATGAAGATCTGGAGTAGTCCTCCTATGATGAGCACGCTGAGGCCAGCGAACATACTGAAACAGGTTTTAAAGAAGTAGTTAGTTCTTTTGTCAGTGGACAGCTCATAAAAAGTCGATTGGATATTTTCTTTGGAAGAAAATCGAATCATTTTCACTGAATAATCTTCGTTGATATTAGAGTAGTATTTACTTTTAACCATTTTTTGTTTTGATTCTCATTGAGTCTGATGGTAATTCAATCACATGAAGTTAAAGAAATTCTGTCCTATATATTGAAAGAAAGAAAAGTATTTATTGTGACTAGCACAGGAAGATCACATCCTAAACACACACACAATCAAACAATATTTCTATAAAGTAAAAAAAAACCCTGTATGAGGCCAAAACTCACCTATTTCAGCATGATGCTGCGACATTTTATAAAAGTGTCGCGGCGCTCTGTTTTCTGATATAGGAGGTTGGTGTTTCCGATACAAAAATATCTTGGTTTGTCACAACCATATCTATAGTAGTATCCTTAACCTTTTGAACGCCATTGTCACATATATGTGACAAACGAAATCTTACCCTGACGTTGGCGACGTCACAAATATATGACAAAATACACGTCGCACCATATTATGAAATAAACAATTTAATCATTACTTTTGTGTGTTTTTATTTATATAATTTAAAAGTTTAAGCTTCCGTCTATATTGTATTGCATGAAACAAATATAAATAAACCACCAATATCGAGAAATTTGCTGTTTTAAAAGTAGATGTTAAACGCGTATAAAAGGAGTGCCTCACACGCCGTAGTCTGCTATATGTGACAGCTAGTGTTGTGACGTATGATTGTAAAATCAATGAAAACTTAAGAAGATGAATATTAAATTTTAGTCCAGAGTATATTATATGTGTATAAGTTGGTATCAGGAGAAATAAAACGTATTTTTAAAACAACTCAGCCTTATAGAACCATGCCTCTAGCTACACAATCAAAAATAAAATATGCAAATGTCTAATATCGACACTTGTTAAACTCATCTCTTGCGCATCCCTAGCGCAAACCAATATTGTCCGTCCCTTGTACGCCATAGTCATAAATCTGTGACACAACGGTGACGTCGTAAGCGCAGGCGATTAAGTCTAGTGAAGTATTTTAGTAGTAGTATTTTTTTGTATTTATTATTATTAAAATATCGTGTAACAGTTACTTATATTATAAACCGATCATGAGTGTAATGACTACCGAAGAACTTCTTCGAATATTGGAAGGAATTGGAAATGACGAAGAGTTCTCGGAAGGGGAATCAATACGAGAAGATGATTTAGAGGTGAGTTATTTTAAAAACTATGATCAAAAATGTTGTTTCAACATTTTCATTTATTTACTAGGGACAAAAACAGGTCAGTAATTTCTGAAACGAAATTTTTTCAACAAGTAACCCAAACTATTCAGTGTTGCCGACTTCCACGGTCTGGATTACCCAAAAACTTATCTGAAAATCCCCAATTTTGGGGCAAATAAAACCGATATTCCCCACATTTTCCCCACAAGTTTTCAGCAAAGCAATATTATAAATCAAATACATATATTTATTACTTATACTTAAGTTCTTAATGATTTAAATCAAGGCTTGGGCTCTTCATTGCGCCAAATTTGTTTTGTTAACATATCATTTGACGAAATTTTAGGCTCCCTCCTTTCTTTACTCTAGGGGCCATAAGCGCTACTAAAGTGTCATTGTGCAAGCGATTACGATTCTCTGTTTTCAAATTCTTCAGAACGCTAAATTTTCTTTCGACAGATGCGTCTAAGAAAGGCAGAACCAGCAATAGCTTATTTCGTATTTCAAATTTAAAAACATTTCATGACCTGCACTGTTTTTAAGCTGGAATACTTTAGCCCAGTATGTTTCCGGATCGTCATCATCATGTAAAACAAGAGCAGAGTAATCTAGCATCGCGTAAGCCCTTCATTCGTCATCTAGTTTTTGATTAGAGAATTGCCCATAGATTGACAACGCTGTTCGTTACAAAGCTATAGTAAACAACAGGGACTTCCCCGATAAACGATAAAGTTTGATAGAGATGTTGCCATAAAATAAACTTAACCTTCCTGCCGGATAAGTTGAGTTAACCTATTGAATGCCGTAATTACAGACACAATTAAAAAACCATTGTGTCTATACCAAATGTGGTATCTCAGGGACTTAGAGGTTAAACTTAAATCAAATATAAATAATTTATAAATTATACTTACTTCGTATACTACTTCTATTACTTCTAAGCTGCTCTAGTGTAAATGTCTAAATTCCCCGCATTTTCCCCACATAAACGCTCTCCCCACAAATTACCCAATCGGACTGAAAATACCCGCAGTTTGGGGAATTCCCCACAGATTGGCAACGCTGAAACTATTATAGAAGAACGATACAGGCTTTGATAAGCACCTGAAATATTTTCTCTTTTATTAGATTTACTTATGATATGAAACATCGTTGAAAATATTATCTGACCTTATTATTCTTGTTTTTTTTTATATAACTCTTACGAATGAGAAATATGTCGCACCTAGACCAGCGCACACTGTCTACATAGGTATTTATTTAGGTATGCATTAATAAAGGTAGTAATCATAGTATGCACCTAATATGTAAAGCTGAAAATATGTAAGCTAACCTAATTAAACATTGATTAATTTTAAATATACTACTAAGACGGAACCAGTTAGTGTACGTATTATTATTCTATACACTTTACCGCCTTGGCTTAGACCGGAATCGTGGCCAGGCCAATATGGCCGCTCCGAAGTATATAGGTACATAGATTGTCGTTTACAAACAGCGGACATAAAGTTTAGAACTATAATAACTTTTGGTTTCTGATACTAATTATAAGGAAAAATAAAAAGCTTCATAGAATTTTGTGTTATTAATGATTTATGATTATAAATAATTAACACCTAATCTGTCATCGTCTTTTTAATCACTTTCATTTATTTCTTTTTTATTATTCAGAATCTTGGTAGCTTGGCAGACTGATATCATCCAAGTCCTTTTGCTGTCTCGCTTTTCTGATCAAATTTATTATATTTGTGTATGTCACCGATCGTTTGGCTATTGGGACTTGATCAAGTTCATGAGCGACGAGTCTTGCGAACGCTTTATTGCGGGGGTCTTTGGGCTCATCTTCAAAGTTTAAAGGCTGTAAATGACTTACGTCATACCTCAATTCGTCGTGGTCAAATATATTTCTTTGGTAAATGCTCGCAGTCGCTATATCTTCAGGGGTCACTTGAGTTTCCTTTGACACTTTTATTTTAACTTCTTCACCACTAGAACATTTCCTTTTTTTGCCACGATGTACATTTCCTAATATACTGGGTGACGAAGGTCTTGCCTCATCGCCCGAAGACATTTTTATAAAGTAGAAGAGGTAACTTAGTAGTGAAGAGGTAACTTAAAAAATAAAATATGTTTGGAATTGAAGAATTGAACACCTGAATGTACGTTCAAGAAAGGTACATTTCTAGACATCACAGTGTTACCAGCCCAAAGATATTGCTTCAGTTTGTTAGTAATGGCAATCACTCGAGTAAGCTCAATATAATAGGGTATTTTAATATTATGTTAAAAATTTAATTTTAGTAAATATTTTTAAGCCCAGTTAAAATTCTTTTAAAATATGTATTGCACATGTATAGTATTAAGTATTTAAATTAAATATGATTAGCGAATGAAATAGATTACTAGGACTTTGGGTTACGTACATATTATTTTATCCTTACCTGCATTTTTAAATATAATATTTATGATATTTTACAATATTATAAGAGTATGATTAGGTACACAATAGTATAACCCGGACTAAGCCGTGGCGGGCCGGTAGTTGTGCACTAAAACAATAAAGCATGAGCGTCGGTCGTAAATTCAAAGCTTTTGTTAATTATTTTAACAATAACTAGTATCGGTGCAAATAAAATTTCCATATTGCGAATACGCCAGCCTTAGAGCATTAAACCAACCGGAGACGCCATTGTCAGGCGTTCCCCCCTGCCAAAGGTGCGAGACCGCCGGTCATAGCAGTTATATAAAACTAGTTGCCGCGCGTTCCAGGTCATTCAGCAAATCACAGTAGCGCGGAACGAAGCTAAGTGAAAAATGCCGAATTGCAGTGTTTTTTCGTGTAATAAGAGATCGGAAACATCTAGTAAACAAAAGGATAACGTTACTTTCCATCTGTAAGTATTATTTTGTCTTAATAATAACATATAATGCAATAAATTAGCAAAAAATCAAGAAATATTGTCGATCAACAAATGTTGCCACGAAATCGTACAAGATCTAATTTAGTGTAATTTTTGAAATGGTCATTTAAAAATCTTGACAATTATTTCAAACTTCTATTTCGCATTTGTTATTCATATTACTATTTATTACTGTTTACAATTTATTTTTTACTTTATAAGATTTTTTTACTAAACCCTTTAAAAATTGCTATTTATTATCAAATAATTGATTAATGATATCAAACTTATGTTCCACAAATCTCTTACATTTTTTTCATATCGTTATTCTTTATATTACTATAAAATATTTGCGGGTCAAGTTATCCCGAAAATACGCAATTTTAATTTAAAAATTGGCCACACTGTAGCAAAATGAGGGCTGTGACAGCACAGAAACAAATATCGATATCGAGTTTATGAGTATGTTATTCTGACTATTAATTTTTCAGATTTCCAAAAGATGCAATGACTCGGGATGTCTGGATTCGGGCTTGTGCAAATCATGTTTCGTGGACTCCTAAACGTACTAGTACAATTTGCTCACAGCATTTTGAAGATTCATGTTTTATAGTACAAAGTAATAACAAGAGGAAATTAAAACAATGCGCCTCGCCAACTTTGAAATTAGCAAAGGTAATTTTAAATTTATTTTGGTACTAGGTTTTGGGCGTGACTTTGTCCACGTTTCACGTCTCTCAACTGTATATAGTGGAAAATTGAGATTGTGCAATACCAGAACTTTTATAGATACAAGAAATGTATTTAGGGTGAAACCCCTAATTACCAGCATGCTTCCGCATTTTTATGTAGTTCTGTCTTTTTCTGTTGCACAGATGCTTAATTGTTTACGCGAGTAACTATTTTCGCATACACACTCAAAAGCGCGCATACGCGCGCATGCCGAGCACAACAAAAAATGTGGACGTATGCTAGTTAATGGATTTTTTTTTAAAGCTATTATCTATTTTACTTTTGTATTCACGGGTTTTTAAAGTCCAGGTGTGGTCATCGAGAGATACAGTAACTAGTAGGAGAAAGTATAGGTAAATATTGATAATTTTTTCAGGTTGACCCAGAGAGAGAAGAGTGTGAACCAGAAACTTTTTCATTTAAAATAAGAAAGGTTGAAATACATGAAGATCCTCAACCAACCCAAACTCGAGAATGCAAAACCACCAAAGATCAGCCCTGTACGTCGCAATCGAGAATTAATATTTGTAAGTCACCTAAATTGACTTACGATCCACAATTACAAGATACACCAAGGAAAAAAAAATTAAAACAGCGTCTACAGATGAAAAATAAACAAATAAAAAGACTTCAAACTCAAAAAAGATACTTAAAGAAGAAGGTTGCAGGACTGCAAGAACTATTAAATGACCTGACAGAAAAGTCCTTAATTAATAAAGAAGATCGTTTAGTGTTAGACAAAATTGGTGTAGAGGAAAAAGAGCTTCTTACTAGACAGCTACTTAAAAGTAAGACTGGAAAAATCCCTAGAAACAAATATTCCCCTGAACTTCGATGTTTTGCTTTAACTTTAAATTTTTATTCTCCAAAAGCATACAGATATGTGCGAAAGACTTTTGGAACGTGTTTACCTGCTCCAAGGACTCTAACAAAATGGTACAGTTCCATCGAAGGGAAACCAGGATTTACAAAGGAAGCTTTAGTTGCATTAAAATTACGAGCTGAAAGTAACCCGGACAAGAAAATTTATTGTACTATGGTAATGGATGAAATGAAAATAAAACAATTGACGGAAGGTATAGCAAGCACTCAAAGACATTATGGTTACGTGGACTATGGATTTGACTTTACTTCTGATAATTCTGAAGAAGCAACTGACGCTTTAGTATTTTTATTAGTAGGTATAAATACTACTTGGAAATTACCCATTGCGTACTTTTTAGTAAAAGGCGTAAAAGCTGAACTAAAAGCTCGACTTGTGACACAAGCTTTTCATTTAGTTCATGAAACTGGTGTCGAAATAAAAGCATTGACGTGTGACGGTACTAAAGCGAATCTTGCCATGGCTGAAGAGTTGGGCTGCTGTTTAGATGTAAACAATTTACAAACCACAATTCTAGATCCACAGACGGGGCAACAATGCTTTTTCTTTTTAGATCCCTGCCATATGCTCAAATTAGTTCGTAATGCATTCGAACATTTTAGCTTCTTTGCCCAACCAAACTCAGGAAATAAAATTCAATGGACATATATTCAAAAATTACATGAATTACAGGAAAAGGAACTGTTTTATATGGCAAATAAATTAAAAGCTAATCATATTTTCTTCAAAACAAAAATTATGAATGTTCGCCTTGCAGTCCAGCTGTTCAGTACAAGTGTAGCTGATGCATTAATTTTTTGTAACAATGTAATGACATTGCCCATGTTTGAAAATGTTGATGCGACAGCGGATTTTCTGAAATTAATTAATGATTTATTCGACATCCTCGATTCAACAACTTGGGGCAAAGGTTTTAAACAAGCCTTGAATTTAAAAAACTATGAAACTGCTTTTGCGAAATTAGATGAAGCAAAAGCAGTTCTGCTGAATTTAGAGACTGATATAAAAAATCGCAAGAATGACTTCAATAGAATCAATCTTTTAAAATCTCCTCGTTACACAGGTTTTCTCGGATTTCTTGTATGTATCGAAAGTGCAAAACGCCTATTCGAAAACTTAGTTTTGGCTTCGAATTCAAAATTAACATATTTGCCTTTACACAAAATTAGCCAGGACCACGTTGAGATTTTTTTTTCAGTTGTCAGAAGCCACGGTGGCTATTCTGACAATCCGACTGCTCGTCAATTTGAATCTATATATAAAAAGCTATTGATCCACACAGAGTTAATACGAAATGAAAGGGGTACGAACTGTATCCCATTAGAAAAAATTTCAATACTCAACTGTACATCAGCAATTGAAAAAATAAATTCTACCTCCCGACAACAAGAAACAGAAACATTTTTAAATGATAACCCATTTGAAGAAAGTAATATTATTTCAGAAATAGAGATCGAAACATACTTGTCCCCTTTTGGAGAAAAGGTTGTGGAATATATAGCGGGATACGTGGTATTTTCTATTATTAAAAAACTTAAATGTAGTACATGTATAAAAGGTTTATGTGGAGAGCCAAATGAAAAAAGTTTAACCTATCAAAAAAGTAGAGGTGGCCTTAAGTATGCATCGAAAGAGGTTATTGATTTATGTCGCCTTTGTGAAGTGGAGATACGGAAACACTTAACTGATGACAAAAAAGTTAGCCCCTCTTGCTCACCACAAAGTGTTACAAACAAAGTTTTAAAACATTATGTTGGCAGACAATTGTTCCCAAACATCGAGAGTCATTATTTTGATAATGATTTTACTGTGCACAATATTGAACTTGCGAAAACGGTAACACAAAAGTATACCAATATTAGAATTAACTATTTGTCTAAGAAGACTGACCCCAAGAAATGCATTAGGCATATTTACACAAAACTAATACACTTTAAAAATCAATAGGTTCTCATAGGTACATAGTTTTTTGTTATAAGTTCTTTGACAAACTTATGAGCGCACTCGCTCGCACGGTTGCAGGTGCAATGTTTTCTAAAATATGATAAAAGTAGTTTATTAACGTGTATAATCTTATTTTAAAGATAATCTTTAAATTTCTTGTCTCATAAGTAAACTTATTCTTTTTGTTATAAGGCTAGGGATAAGGCTGCGATAAATGACAACGCTGTGTCATCGCATCTGCAGAGTCAGCCAAGTTGATAATCTACAATCGTTAACGCTAGTAGAAAACTGATCAAACTGACATCATCTCAACGTTAAGTCACGTGGTCAGAACAAACGAATAGAAAATTCCTAGCCAAGTTCACAATGTAGTTTTATGGTATAAATGGTAACCAAGTTATAATTTTTGTAGAACGAGCGATTGACTCAGGCGCGTCAACATGGCTACCAACTTATCCGAGGCGTTACCGATTGTAGAAAGAGATTCGACACGAAACGGTCGTAACTTGGCTAGGCCTGCTGGTCTTCTTGTGATTAAAAGTATGTGCTAATCAAAATTTATTTCAAATAAAAATTTACAAATTATTTATGCAGTTTTTAACTTATTAATTTTTTTTCTGCAACCTAAGAAATCATATCTTGATTGTCGAGATTTGGACTAGTCAAATGGAACATCATAACATAATATTATAGAGTCACGTCTGTTTGCCATTATCGGGCACAAATTCCAGACTCCGTGCTGCTACTGAGAAATTCCTAATAAGAAAACCAATAACACTGCCCGACGCGGGTATTTAACTCGGAACGTCGTGTTCAGCATTCATGCTTGCGATCCTTAGAGCCTTAGACCATCGAGGCAGTTCTTGTACCGTGGCAATGAATCCTTAAAGACCAACTTTAAAATTACCTATTTAAAAAGAATTGATCTGCATTGAAGATCAATTTGATAAGTAAATATGAAAAAAAAATTCAATAAAGAAGAGCCAGATATAAAAAAAGCTTTTTTATCATAACTATTGGCTGAACTCATCGACAGCAAAATATCGATAGTGTCAAGCACTATCATCGCTTACATAAAAATGACGTTATCTTGTACACTGACAGGGCATCTCTGTGTGTGTTTGTACATGTGCGCGTATAGTTTATGCTTGTATTTGGTTATTTTTTCGTGTGCGTGCGTAACAACGCGATCGAAAATGCATTAGTGTGTTATCACTATTTGTGTGCGTTGCCTCGTCCCCCGCGATGAAAGTGACAGACTTATTCGCATAGATATTAGTGCTCATTGCGTCTCCGGTTGGTTTAATGCTCTAAGACGCCAGCTCATCCTTTTGTTCCATTGTACTCGATTTAAGCCGAATAATTAGTCGAGTTAAACACGTTAGAGAAAAACAAGATACTTCACCTTTGTTCCTATCTGAATCTTTTGTTTTCCGGGCAGTATTCAATATTTCATAGAAATTATGGGAAAAGTATTCGTTGCCCAATACCTACCAATGATGATAATTAATGATTTATGGTTTATATTTTGCAGCCAACAAGCGTTGTTCATCACGAATCTACGGATGACATACCTTCAACATCTCAGCATAGTCACAGTGGAAATCAAGAGACGGAATCGTCCTTTAAATGGACTTCAGAACGACTAACACACGAAGTGGCTGACTTCAATGACTTTCAATCTGGAATCCACCTAGAGCCGTCTGAAATACCTACGGAATGTGATGTATTTCGATACTTTATGGACAACGATTTAATGTCGATGATTGTGAATATGACTAACAAATTTCATACTAACTTTCTATTAAATGTAGATTTGCGAATACATTCCCGTTTGCAAGCGTGGTACGACGTAACCATTCCAGAAATGTATATATTTTTTGCAATTATAATGCTAATGACAAGAAATCGCCACTTAACCATAGAAGAGCATTGGTCTACCAATATTTTGCTGAATGCACCAATATTTTCTAAATTAATGTCTAGAAACAGATTTTCTATGATACTTAGTATGTTACATTTTACGGACCAAAGGGAAAACACTACGATTTTAAGTAAAATACAAAAGTGCGTAGATCACGCGAGGCAAAAGTTTAATAATATAATAACGCCATATAAAAACATATGTATTGATGAAAGTATAGTTCCATTTAAGGGTCGTTTGTCCATCAAACAATATCTACCAAATAAAAGGAACAGATTTGGAGTCAAACTGTTTGTTTTGTGTGACGTACGTACGGGAATAATTATTGATTTTATTATATATTGCGGTGCAACTACAGACATTACCGATCCTTGCAATCTAGGCGTTGGAGGGGCTGTTATTGCTACTTTGCTCAAACCGTTTTTGGAATCAAATCGTCATTTATATGTGGACAATTGGTACACAAGCCCACGATTATTTAAATATCTCTATGAAAACAAGATTTATGCTTGCGGTACCGTAAAAAAAAATAGAAAGGGAATGCCAATTTTCCATAATGTCCTACAATTACACGAAATGGCAGTGCAATATTGTGGCCAATTGATGGCCCTTAAATGGAAAGACAAAAAAAATATTTTTATGTTATCTACCATTCACGATAATTCGATGGAACCATCACAAAGAACAAACAGAAATACGGGATTACCTGTAATAAAACCAAAAGCAGTTTTGGATTATTCTAAAAATATGGGTAGTGTCGATACCGCGGATATGTTATTGTCGTCAATACAATGCATACGCAAAACCATTAAATGGTATAAAAAGTTATTTTTCCATATATTGGATATGCATTTGTTAAATTCATTTTTTTGTTATAGACACGCTAAAAATATACCAAACTTAAAATTTGCCGATTTTCAATTGCACGTCATAAATCAACTCGTAGAACAATACAGCAGCAGCAGTGTTTTGGAGCGACCAATGTCAGCTTCAACCAGTAGTAATAATCCCCTCCGTGTATTACCCAGGAACGCAAAGGATCACATGCCGACTAAAATGGGGAAATATCAAAGATGTAAGCAATGTTCTTTAATTAAACAACGAAAAAATACCCGTTTTTGTTGCAAGGTGTGTAACGTTTATTTATGTGCTGCGCCATGCTTTGAAAAATACCATTTATAATTTTTTTTATTTGACTATGTATTACCACATCCTCTTTTTTACTTTTAAGATATGATTTGCTAATGTGTGATATAATTTTATTGTTCCTATTTTAGAGATTTATGACATTCCATTGTTTGTAAGTTGGTAACATTGTTGATTTTACATATCAGGATTATCCTTATTATAATCCTTTTGTTACTTCTATTCCTGTTATTCCTGAGGTTTTGTTTATATTAGGTACTAAACTGATGTTCTTCCTAGTATATTATTAGGTACATTTTGTTAAAGATTTGTGATATTGTAAGACTGATTTGTAATAATAATTATTAGGTATATGTAACTGTTGATTTTTAAATTATTTCTGCGTATTTTTTACATGTAAAAAAAAAACAATTATTAAAATACAATTTTCTTTTATTACTACATAAAATACTTACGTATTTGATATGGATAGGTATTATATTAGATAAGAATACTTGTTAGAATCGATAACCAACGTGTACACTGATACATCCCTAATTCAGATGCGAGAATGTCATAAAATTGACTGGCAAGCAACGCCATTGTCACAATACCAAGACAAGTCATGTTGAATAGTGTTGTAACCATATTGTAATAAATATTTTTTTTTAGTTTTCTAATATCTGATTTTTCATTGATAGTCTCTGTTAAATGCTGTGTAAAGATTACTATAATGGAATATATTGGCAGGTTAAATAAAATTTCAGTGTCGTGAGTACGGTTTATTAGAAAATTAAAGACGAAAATAAAAACTCAGTTGTATATCGATACAAGTTTTGGAATCCCTATTTTTTATGAAGGTCATTTGACAGAAAAAGTGGCCTGGCGTCAGGGGTACGGCGTTACGTTTATACTCTGGCGTTCAAAAGGTTAATGGTCATTTGAGGAAAGAACCACAGATAAGGGTGAACCTGTCCAGTCAGTGCAGAGATGTGTCAGAAACAACAATTTTTGAACTCACCCATATCCAACGAACGAGAAGTCAGTCTTGGTGTTGAGCGTGAAGATCGTGAGAGAGAAGACCACAGCGAATGTAAGCGTCAGCGCTTGCAGGACCACGGCGGTGTTGTAGTACGAGACTACCACGCCCACTGAGTACGCTTGTACCACCGTCTGAAATAGAGAGTATTAAATACAGTATTGGATCGGTGAGGCTGTTAATACAGTCACACAATGTATGTCACATTTACATAATCAGCCTATAACGTTCCCACTGTTGGGACACCGGCCTCCTCTCCGTGAGAGGGTGTGGGCCGTAATGCACCACGCGGGCCCAGTGCAGTTTGGTTGGTTCTAGGACTTCTAGGACATGCTGGTTTCCTCAAAATGTTCTCATTCACCGTTTTGAGACCAGTGGTGATAAATCTTCTTCTTCTTCTTAGCGTGTCGATAGCAATCTAAATAGAGATAGCCCAGAATTTGACCACGAGCTTAGCATTTTCAGTAGTGTCCATAAACCGTGCAAACAGATATCAAGTGCCGCATTGTTTGTGGGACAGCACCACATTTACACTCCAGAAATAATTTACACATAGTAAAGCGCCAATGTTATGTTTGGCGCCGGACGTACAGAAAAGCACCATCTCGTGGGTGCCACCATCATTTCGTCCCGTGGGTGTTGTAAAAGCGACTAAGGGATTTACTAGAGAATGGGCAGCAGCGTTCTTTACGCATTTTACCACCATACTGCGATCGCCAACCCGCCTGCCAAGCGTGGCGATTATGGCAACCTCTTCGGAGATTACAGGCATTATGTTTAACCGGCCTCGTGTTGAGCATTCATAGGCTGTTAAATCGATCTAAGTCGTGTCGTACCATATTTTGCGTTTTGTACACTTTTGGTTCAGGTAGAAAATTCTCATTAATGTGTTCAGAATATTAAAGACTCCTAGCTATACAGACTAAGTTGCTTAGCCACAAGCCCCTCAGCTCAGCTCACAGCCGCATTTTCTTCTATTTGTTGCTTCAAAAGTCTCATTGGAGATCTTAATGTCTTAATATCAGGTCTTGCACTTACAAAAGCAGCCAGCAGGTACAAGTTGGCGGGAGAGTCCTTCCTCTTAGCGATGAGTGCGAACAGCACTATCATGCTGAGTATAAACGCTATTATCACCATCCAATCACTGTAATAGAAATGACATGAATTAATGTATCGTAAGTATCTTTAGACATCATCGACAGTCCGGGAATCAAGCTGAATGGCGTGCAATTGGAGAGGCCTATGTCCTGCTGTGAACTCCTATAAACTGACGATGATGATGAAGCACTTTGACTGGTGTAATGTATCCTAACGCTGAAAGCTCTGGGGTAGCCCGCTAAATCTATACTAATATTATAAATCTGAAGAGTTTGTTTGTTTGGTTGAACGCGGTAACCTCAGGAACTGGTCTGAATTGAAAAATTGTTTTTGTGTTGGGTAGCCTATTTATTGAGGAAGGCTATAGGTTATATACCATCATGCTACGATCAAAAGGAGCGGAGCAGCAACGAAAAATGAACGAAAACTGGCTGGCAATTCGATGCGATTCGAACGAAGTCGCGGGCAGAAGCTAGTTCTAAATAAATGTGGAATAAAATATGATCCGCGACCGTAACAGATGTGGGCTTACATAATTAAGATCATTAAAATCATCAATACAGCCCTCTAAATTCTTTTGATTTTATTGATTGTTTTTTTCATGATATATTCAGTAATTCATTTGACTTTTGCGGTCTACCTTGCATCTTACACCTTGAATAATGTTAATAAAACAGCATGGAGACGCCTCGGCAGCCTCTGCTAAAGAAAATCCCAAGGGCGTCACCACTTCCTCGCACTACGCCACAAATGGCATTCGCGACAGAAATTTTGTACGCACTTTCGGCGTCACAAAGATTAGTACTGCCATCTCTACCAGGGCTTAGAACCGGTGCCAAAAGTAATGATTGTTTATTGATTTTTTCATTTCGGTACCTGGATATCGGTTCCAGAGGGTACCAGACTACCAGTGCGAAGCAGTAATGCTCGCGAAGGAGGAGGCGGGGCGCGTGAGGGAGTGGCAGTCTCTGCGCCCTCACGTCCCTAGCCGCCGCAGGAGGAGACGCTTCGGGCGTCGGGAGTCAATAGCGGACTCCCGGCCACCGTAGGCGCGAGTTTGCGAGCGGGGCGAGCAATGGGTAGCTCGCCGCCCGGTAAGGACCAGGCTCGGGTCGACGGCGCGTAGTGATCCACGCGCGCCTCAAAGAGATGTCAGCAAACTGAAGGGGTCTGCTAGGACCGATGCCTGCCAGGATTGCGAGATTGTTCAAAAGAGATACCGTGACTCTGGCACATGGGCAACTGAAGGAACACGGGCGGGTTTTAGTCAGTAAAAGTCTAACACGCCCTCCCGCTCCGCTCAGAGCGGTAGACGTCATATGATGATTTCCCATCCACAAAAAAAAGGGTATCATTGCGCCACCTTAAAACAACTAACAAGTACCGTTACCAAATTTAGGTACCCCCCCCCCCCTATGATTTCAGGTGAGATTTTTCAAAATGCGTAGTAGTAAATACGTTAATCAGTGCGTGGCGTTTGACGTTTTGACGTTGGCGTTTTGGCTTGGTTGGCCGGTGGCGACTTAACAATTGATGGACTATTCTGCTACTTTATGACGTTTGCATAACCGCGATAAATATTGTTTCGTATGATTTAGCCATATTGGTGGAGAATCATGTTTGCTTAACTTAATCCAGTTTTCTCACTATTTTCAATTGTTCTTTTTTATGCGAAAAAAAATCACGTGATATTTGCTTCACGTGATTAATGGGCGCCCCCTTTTGGCTGGTAAGTTAAATAACACAAGGAAAAAGTATTCAAATGCACATGTGAATTGATAGGTATGAGGAAAACTGAAACCATTTGAAATGTTTTTTGCCACACAGTCATCTCTTTAATCGGAACTTGTTTTCCTTGGCTAGAGTGAAATAATAAGAAAGTACCAATCTACTTACTTCTGATGTATGAAGAGCTTGACAGGCTCAACAAGATGGAATGTCGCAGCGATTGCAACGGTAGCCAGGAGCTGCACCGAGAGAAGACCATAGACTTTGCGAACAAACCCCAGACGGATCTGTTTGTCGGCATTGGCCACATTGTTGCGGTAGGAGAAATCATCCTGTAAAGAAATTTTGTATAATGTTAAATTTTGTATATTAATAGAATTTTTGTATTTATGCAGTTAACAACTGTGTTTTAGTTTTTATTTCACTGGAAACATGTCCATTTCTTAGACTGATAATTATATTGATTGCATACTGCATTAAAATGAATGAACTATTTTCCTCATTTGATGATCGATCTACATACATACATAAACTCACGTCTGACTCCCATACGGGTAGGTAGAAATTACAAAATGCCACCTGCTATGATCCTAACTTACTCTGTTCGCTTCATTTGTGTTCGTACATCTCGTCATACACGCACCCCGGTGCCAGTATTATACTTTCAGAAGAACATCACCAATAAGGTGTAATACATATGTCCTAGGGCATCCCGTTCCGGTGTTCCCACTAACTCCTGCCTTGTAAATACTTTTTGTTAGCTAGCCTTCATTCACCCTCTCAACAAGAACAAACCCTCTAAGAATCTTCTTTGTCTTATCACATTATTCCTCAGCCTATCATTCACAGTCACTCCTCATATGCTTAGAAAGGAATGCATTTCCAGAGCATTTATTCTACTTTCATGCTTCTTTTGCCACACTCAACATTCACTTCCTCACTCATTTGATATCAATCAACTCCTTCCTTTAATTGATTTAGTTGAAATAAACAAATAGACTATGTTCTATGTTATGGGGGTTTGTTTTCCGTACTTAGTCCTTTGAGTGGACCATTGTGCGTGGACAAATATAGTATTAATTTACTGTACTGATATTCAATTATTCAATTACGTTGGTCTTAGAATTACTTGGTGGTGGGGGAGCAACAGGATACCCCGCAAATCAAATTTTCTGATGTGTTCTATAATTTAACACCTTCAGCGCCATGTGTATAATTTTTAATACACATTGTATGAAAAAGTGTGTGCAAAAATGATACACCAGCGCTGAAGGTGTTAAAGATTTGTTGTTTGTTCAACATACAGCAAATCTACTACTACGATTTACAAAACAAAACACATCATTATTTATGTACATAATTAAATTATTAAAATCATCAATATAACCCTATAAGTTAAATAATCCAATTGAAAGACTATTTCATGAAAAGGTATTCAATGGGATTCTAAGAACTTTGTATAGGAAAGTAAGGAATTTTCAATTTAGCAGACTACCTTTAAGGCATCCTACTAAACCAAGTTAAAAACATGAGCTTTACCTTTATTCTTCGTTGTTACTAGAAAGTAAAGTCAAGTACCGTAATTACAGACACAATTAAAAAACGATTGTTTGCATACCAAATGCGGTTTCTCAGGGACTTAGAGGTTAAAGACAAAATGATTGCACAATGGTTGAGGAAGGTGTCCATTCTCCTGTTTTTTTAAAATGATGAAATCACTAGGAAAATACTTTTGATTTTATTCATACAAGGCATAATGGTTTAAGCATGTTTGAATCGACTATAAAGAAATGAAATTACTTACAAAAGGCTTATAACTGTCAAATGATAAGCCAGATGTAAACAGCTGATGAATATACAAAATGGACGTTTATTTCAATAGTAAAGATTTGTATGGAAGAGAGTTAGTCATTTGTCCATGAATGTGGTGCTGTTTCTTTATCAAGTAGCCATTTTAGTATAATAATGACCTGGTATCATACAATAAAGAAATGCTAACAAGCAGGAAAACACAAACATTTTGTAAAATTTGGCTTTATCTTATCAATGGCCTTAACATTGTACATAATCATGTGGAAATGAAACCAGAGATTATTTACGCCACCATAAAAAATATAACTTGTTTATGCCTCAAAATGAATAGAAAATTAGCATGTGATTACAATCTAGAAGCAGACATGTTTGTAGAACCGAGATGTTTTAAGCACAATAAGTTGAAGGACAAACATTGGGGACAACATTCACTGTTCGCCATAAAGTACAAAAATCTTCATTTTACCTCGATAGATTCCTTTCCTCCTAACTCACAATCTTCCTGAGCGTACATTAGCGGTATTGAAGCCATTCTTGATGGTTTTTATCGTAGTATTTTGTATTTAAGGAGTATATACAACTGTTTTACACAAATTATTATGGTTTTCCCTTTTACGTGTGATGTCGCAATGACGTTTTTGACGTTGCTGGCTGTCATGTAGGTTATTATTTGTTTTTATAGATTGAATAAAAGGCTTTTTAGTTACATTATTTTGCGACTGTTTCGAATTTCAGGATGTTCTGATGGAATTCTGTCTAGACCCGATCTCAAATCTTACAATGCAGTGCGCTTTTGCATCAACTTGAACAACATTCACATTTTTTAGAAAACACTTTGTTTACAAACACTTATAAACAACACACATTTAAAAAACACAAAAACAAAACACACTTATAAACACATTTATTTATAAACACCTTTTTATTCCTCTTTAGAGTCACTTTTTAACCATCAATAATTATCTTAGTTGAGGGTGTATAATTTCTGGTGTATTATTTGTACACGCAAATAATGTATCAGAAATTACACAGCCTCAATTATTACAGTTTTGTAAATTTATATACTCACATTAAATTAATTAATTTGTAAAACTGTGAAAGTTAGATACTGATCGCCCTGTATTTCATGAGTTCAAGAAAAATGCTAATGGCCATTTCTCGAAAGCCAATAGTTGCCTTTGTTAACACGTACGGAGAGAGAAACATAAATTGGCCCATATAAATGAAATGAAATGAATTGCACCGATCCCAGCGTGGTTTGACCAGACTCGATTAATCGAATGAACCCCAAGATATGCACTAGCCTTTGAAGCCTCATGTTTCATGGTGCTACATAGGCCATTGCATATCAAGAAGTAGACCGGGGGGCGCTGTAATGGTAGGGAAGACGTGCCCATAGGATAGGAAAGGATTACGAGCCTACCGACTATGCAGCCTTAAGTAAGCATTGGACTAGTGGAGAGAAGGGTGATATTTGTCTATAGGAGGGCATCTTTTCACGTCGTCGCCGGCATGTTGATCCAGGTCGAGCTTCACCGATGCATGTTTTGGTGGGGTTGACCGTTTGCTGGCTCTTTTCTATGTCAAGGGTTCGCTATGTTCCGTGTTGTTTTCTTGGTCGTCTTCTGCGTTTTCGCTGCTATCAGTTTCTGGTTTTTTGTAGATATCACGAGCCGCTTTCTGGCTCTTTTCTATGTCAAGGGTTCGCTATGTTCCGTGTTGTTTTCTTGGTCGTCTTCTGCGTTTTCGCTGCTATCAGTTTCTGGTTTTTTGTAGATATCACAAGCCGCTTTCTTGATCTTATTTCTGTCTCCAGCCGTGCCTCTTCAAAACTGGAGTTCCTTTTCGAAGTATTTCATGTCCTGTTTTAGGTTGTCATTCCATGTGTAAATAGGTCATCCGACCTTCTTAGGTTTTGCCCTGTACTGCATTGCTGCTTGTAACAGGTGTGGTTCAGAGCGTCTGA
The DNA here is from genome assembly GCA_932294355.1 of Aporophyla lueneburgensis. Lineage (NCBI taxonomy): Eukaryota > Metazoa > Arthropoda > Insecta > Lepidoptera > Noctuidae > Aporophyla > Aporophyla lueneburgensis. The sequence goes on along the minus strand of OW028737.1, from coordinate 27,801,783 downwards.
AAATGTGTGCCAGGTAGCAAATCCTGTGGTTGTCCTAACGAAACGAAAATATAAATTCTAATTAGAGACCCCCTCTCCAATTAGAATTTTCATCCTTGTTTCGTTTATTCGGAGGCTTACATTATTTAGCGAGGTTTTAATTTGGTATTGGATGCATTCTAGTCCTTCTAGCTCAACAAAGGGAGTGAAATGTTGCAGTCCCAATTGATGATTTCCATTATTTCCTTTACTGTCGGTCTATTGTGCTTCGGTTATCGGTTTTGTTGGTTATGCAAAAGTACGTTCTGCCTATTTTTGTACTGATTTTAACCTTTTGGAGTATTGTCTGGCATTCTTGTACGCGATTATGCCTATTGGCCTTTTGTAGGTTAGCGAGGGCTATTCGATGGTCCCTTGAGTAATAATTGGCTGAAGACTCGAGAGTTTCCTGGGCAGCGGCTTCTAATACCTCAGTTATGTTGTTCCATGTTATTTCGGTGTTTTCATTCGTTGGGATGATACCTATATTTGCTAGTTGTTTTTTTTATTTTTATATGCGATCTTGATATTTTATTTTGATATGTTTTCAATTGAGAGCGGTATAGTTGCATTGTTTATGATTGAAATACTTAGCATCCATTGTTGTTTCCTTCGTTTCTTTTTGTTGCTTTTGTGTTTGGTTTTTTTTTTCGTTTTTGTTTACAATTCTGTTTGATCTTATAGTCCCGTCTCGTCAACGTGGACGAGTTTTTCTGTTGCTTGTGGCATGATGATATAGTCCAATTGCGATTTTTGAGTGCCTTTTGACCAAATTATTCTAATGGATGATCAACCTTTTGTCGTTTCTGTTTGAAGTTTTTGTCTGTAGGCTTTATCCTTTAACAGTTCGCCTTGTAGTTGGGAAATTTATGCTGAAAGTTTTGTTTGATCCTTTGCGTTTTCTTTTGGTTAGAGTATCTTGTCGACCAATATGGACGATGAAGTTTCCGAGTATTATTAGCGTACTTTTTGTCTAATCAAGTTTAATAAGACTGTGAAGGGTCTGGTTGCTTTCGGGGAACAACTGTTGAAGTGGGAGTTGAATAAGTGCAGAGGAGTTGGCTAGTCTTTTCCCATGCCAATAGTTGACCTAGTATCCTTGTATTACTAACTGTAGCTAATTCACTTGTACTATTAACTAATTCAATTTGGGAATACGTTCTTAATAAAATTGCAAGATCCTGGTGCGTGTTACCTACCGGTTCGGAGAGATGCCAATCGTGGTATGTGTAGTGTAGCTGAATGTTCCTAAGTTCATCCCTGTTTCTTGTAGGTTGGCTTGAATTCCTATACGTGGCAGTGCCGCGTCAATTCGTTTTTTGTAGCTGGTTTTTCTGTGCAAGTTTACTTAATTGGGTAGACTTCGGCTTTCTCATTATTGCGTATCCCGTGTCGTCCGCGATTACGTTTGATACCCGTGTAAGTAGTGTTTGTTCTTATTGTCCAACGGTGTGAATGATTTAACTAATTGGGGGTTGCTCGTTTGAGTTTAGGGTTTCATGGGTTTTGCTCTTCTCATGTGTTGTGCCTGTTACCTAATGTTTTGGTATGATGCAGTGCTTTCAATCTAGTTGAACCTTGCGTTAGGTTATTCCGGTTGTTGTTGTATTGTTTGTCGTTTGTCGGGACCCAGTTTTCATAGTGCTGGTTCATGAACAGTACGTGTTTATTAGCGGGAGCTTGTTTGCTAGTAGGTGAATGCACCTGTGTGTTTCTGTTTTGCATATGTACATGCACATTTACGACGTAGAATTCAGACGCGGCGATTATGATATATATTCACCACCCCAGATTTCTTCATTATGTTGCGCGGCTTTGTATTCTGTTATCCTTTATTCCTGGGAAAGAATGCTGTTGGGGAGAAATTCCTGTATATTATTTACAAGTGCCAATTATAACCATTATAAACGCATTGTCTGTGTGCCCACTAAAGACACGTGCAAGTTGGGGGCTGAAGCACACTTGTAGTGAGTCAATTTATGGGATGACCTTTTTTTTGGTTTCTTTTGTTTATCTGTATAGCAAAATGTGCATTTATCTTGAAACAGAGAGAATCTGGATTGGGTACCCTTTTTTTTATTCAGCTGCCGCCCATGTGTTCATTTGGAGGGGCTGTGGCCTCTTAGCAAGCTTTTAGGAATTTTAAGAATTCATTACTTTGGCTGACCTGTTAGTCTAGTGGTTAGTGACCCTGACTGCAAAAACTGAGGTCGTGGGTTCGATTCCCACCCAGGACAAATCTTTGTGTGATGAGCACAATCATTTGTTCTGTGTCTGGGTGTAATTTATCTATAATATGTATGTATTTAGAAATATCCAAGTACGTTTATCAGTTGTCTGGTTACCATAGTACAGGCTCTGCCTAGTTTGGGATCAGATAACGATGTGTTGGTTGTCCTAAGATATTTATTTATTTATTTATTACTGTGTTACAAAAATAGGATCTTTTGGTGCGGCGTCTTAATCGGTATCGTATTTTGTTCCAGAATTATAGCGCGAATAGGGTTATTCAGCCTATTGTAGTTAGTGTGAACACAATCATTCACACAACGCTTCCTGGTGTGATGTGATGACGATGATAGGTCCCCAAGCGCGGCACAACAAAGCCGCGGTCATGCGCAGTTTAGTAAACAAATCCCTGAAATGTTAGGAACGGGCTCACCGGGTTCGGCAGGGGTCAGCTGGCAGGCAGGCTCTGCTGAGAGCTGGGCGCACGAATGACACATTTGCTTCCTTGTTTTATACAATGTGTAACTGAATAGACGCAAGTCCACTTATTGAGCCCGAAAGAATTCAATCCTATCTCAAGGCAATAGGACTCAAATTTAAATGCACAAAACAATGCTAGTGTTCACACGATTTTCTTTATTCAATACTCTAATAAACTCAAAACTCTAATTCGGGTGTATGAGGTCTTGCGTTAATTATGTTACACGTTGTATTATGCCACCCGATTTTAAATTATGACTTAGAAGCACGCACACACAATAACACGGTTTGATTTCGAACTCAGGCGGGTCGGACCACATCTGTTGCGCGCGCGCCGACACGTCCGGCTGTGTCGATAGCTCAACTTGATCTCCAACATAAATTGGCCCATATAAAGTCAATTAATTCGTTTGGTAGATGATAAAACAACGTGAGTTATCGGATTTTCGGTCAATCTCTTGATTGTAAGAATTCTCTTTTTTCGAACACAAACAATCGACAGTAGGTACCTAACCTACTGCAGATATAACTCGAATACCCTCCAAGATTATTGCTGTAACATTATAAAAGCTACAAGTAACCGAGGCAGTAGTAAATGTGCAATAAAACGAAATCGAGTTAACTGCGGAGCGACTGTCGGAGTCTGCTTGCTCCGCCACCTAAATCAAGTTTCAGCGGAGAAACTTATTTATCTGAGCCAATGGAATCACTACGGATGAACTTCTTCGGAAAAAGCTATTTGTTTTTCTAATGCAATCTTTTTGTAACAATTTTTTATCAAATGATGGGACAGGGTCGATGCGCAAAGTTTTGAAGTTATTGGCTTAGGTATTGCGTTTCAGGCTAGGGTTCTTTTCTGGCCAAATGTCCTCTTGACTTGAGCAAGTGATTGCATAGAACCATACTATTGAAATCAAAGGAACCTAAGCTACAAGGTAACTCGCAAAATTCCATTTGTGGGACAGTAGTAGTGCGGGGTGTGTTGGACAAAATATGATTTGGGACCATAACACGTATTAAAGAATTATAATCATTAAGTTCATTTAAAAATGCACTTGATTGACTATTTCATAAAAAGTCATTTGAAATAAAAACACTAACAAAACAAACAATTTTATAAAAGTACTAGCTTTTGCCCAGGGCTTCGCCCGCATGGATGTCGGAAATTAACGCAGGTATTTTTCTAAAATAAAAGATTTTTTCTAAAATAAAAGTAGCCTAAGTTACTCCTTATTACATCAGCTACCTGCCAATAAAAGTCCCGTCAAAATCGGTCCAGCCATTTCAGAGATTAGCCGGCACAAACAGACAGACAGACAAAATTTAAAAAAATTTTTTTTTGGTGTAAGTCCCGTATTTACTTTCATATGTATTTAGTGAAAAGCTGTTTATTTGAAATTACAAACAGACACTTCAGTTTTATTTATTTGTATAGATTTCGTGGGCTACCCTGCACGCGTAGCAAGACCACCATAGAAAAAACTTTGTCTATTCTTGGTAGAATAGAGATAGAACTGTCATGCTACACCAGCATAAAACGGTACAAATCTTTCTACAATCTTTAATTCTGTCTTTAATCTTTCTACAATCTGTTATTTTGTCTATTCTCCGTCGACAAAACTAGTTTCTACGGTAGTCATGCTACGCATGCTGGAGGTAACCTTAACTCTTTTCCTTTACCTCCAACAACAATTAATTCAGTTTAGAAAAAAACAAAAATGTTGATTGATTTAAGGCCGATTTTTTAATCATTAGATATCTGATAACCGAATAATAACTTTGGCAGTTTAACCTATTTTTACATCATCTTTGTATCCGAAAAAAATATAGCATAAGGCTCCCGTAGAAGTTTTCATAGACATTTTTCTATTATTAGGTACCACGCTTGAAAGGATTCGTCAAAGTTCACAAAGAACGTTTAAATTGAAAATAAGGTTTATATCATCAATTAAATAAGAGTCAAGGCAGATCCATGGGATCTGGAGGCAAAGGTCCTCGCGCACATGTAGGAGTGGCGCCAGGAGGCGAAACGCCGGGGCGAAACTTCGCTGCCGCGACAAATCGCGGCACGGCGGACAGAGCTCCAGTGTGATCTCATGGCGACATGGCGGGTACAATTGTCGCAACCCAGTGCTGGGCACGCCATAATTGCGGCGGTAAGTCCCCTCTTTGAGGAGTGGATAGAGAGGCGTCACGGCGTCCTCACCTTTCGCCTGACGCAGGTTATCACCGGGAATGGGAGCTTCGGTGGGTTCCTGTTCAGGATAAAGCGGGAGGATATGCCTGGGTGTTTCCATTGTGAGGATCGTCTAGAGGACACGGTGGAGCATACGGTGGAAGTGTGCCCTGCCTGGGCGGAGCACCACCGTGTCCTCGTGGAGGCGATCGGCGGCGGCGGGAATGGGAAGCTGTCACCTCCTTCTGCGAAGCAGTAATGCTCGCGAAGGAGGAGGCCGGGCGCGTGAGTGAGTGGCAGTCTCTGCGCCCTCACGTCCCTAGCCGCCGCAGGAGGAGACGCCCCGGGCGAAGGGAGTCGATAGCGGACTCCCGGCCACCGTAGGCGCGAGCTTGCGGGCGGCGAGCAATGGTTAGCTCACCGCCCGGTAAGGACCAGGCTCGGGTCGACGGCGCGTAGTGTTCCACGCGCGCCTCAAAGAGATGTCAGCAAAACTGAAGGGGTCTGATAGGACCGATGCCTGCCAGGGTCGCAAGATTGTTCGAAAGAGATACCGTGACCCTGGCACATGGGCAACTGAAGGAACACAGGTGGGTTTTAGTCAGTAAAAGTCTGACATGCCCTCCCACTCCGCCCAGAGCGGGAGAAGTCATTTGATGGTTTCCCATCCAAAAAAAAGGCAGATTAATACTTTAGACAGTGAGATGAAGGAACATAAAACGGCGTCTAGCTGATTTTAGGCAAGCGAGCGCTTGAGTCCCTTGCGCAACTGGGGCCAAAAGACTGGCTACACACCCATGACCTATAAGACCTTATTATTTGGCCAAAGCAGTTAAAGATTTGCAGAAAAAGATCAGTCTTGCAGTACACAGCTATCGATTCACTTGGCCGGCCATTATTTTAAGTGGCAGTAAAAGTTTACTGTCATCGGCAGCGCGGGAAAGGTCAAGCGGTAATTACTGCTTTTATAGTAACTGCCTCCCAGTGCATTAGCGGTTCTTAGGTTTGCTAGAGGTGAATTTAGAAATGATTAGATATTACCTTTGTGTTTACTTCCTTCTTTTAGACAAATGGATGACGATAGGATGTGTTATATGTCTCTCTTACTCAAAATTTTATCCAGTTTTTAGGTCAGCTGTTAAGACACAGTCGACGTTCGCCACGAGCCGCTAGAGGAATGTAGATACCTTACAGGTTAGGGTCTTGGGTCGTGGGCACCAATTCAGAAACAGAAGGTACGCCACTCGTTATTCCTTATAGGAAAAAGAAGTGATTAGTCATTACAGATACAAATTACACTCTCTGAGTAGCCCATTGACAACTTAGTGTGCTTTTGAAACGGTTGTTAACTATTGCACCTTCGAAAACCACGAAAACTATGTCTCTCTTCCTCGATTCTTTCTATAATATTGCAATGAAAAGTCGCAGTATATCTCTATCCTCTATGCGAATGGAGGGGTATAAGGTTTTTAGGGTTCCGTTGCCAAATGGCAAAAAACGGAACCCTTATAGATTCGTCATGTCTGTCTGTCTGTCTGTCTGTCTGTCTGTCTGTCTGTCTGTCCGTGTATGTCACAGCCACTTTTCTCCGAAACTATAAGAGCTATGTTGTTGAAACTTGGTAAGTAGATGTATTCTGTTAACCGCATTAAGATTTTCACACTAAAATAGAAAAAAAACAATAAATTTTGCGGTTCCCCATACTAAGAACTGAAACTCAAAAAATTTTTTTTCATCAAACCCATACGTGTGGGGTATCTATGAATAGGTCTTCAAAAATGATATTGAGGTTTCTAATATCATTTTTTTCTAAACTGAATAGTTTGCGCGAGAGACACTTCCAAAGTGGTAAAATGTGTGTCCCCCCCCCCCCCCCGTAACTTCTAAAATATGAGAATGATAAATCTAAAAAAAATATATGATGTACATAACCATATAAACTTCCACCGAAAATTGGTTTGAATGAAATCCAGTAAGTGGTTTTTTTTTAATACGTAATAAATCGTAAACCACAATTTACCTTTAATTCAATCAACTCAAATATAAAAATTAAAAAAAAAAACATTTAATGTCATAAACATAAACCTTATGCATAAACCGAGGACATCTACAGGTTTGTACGGAACCCTCGGTGCGCGAGTCCGACTCGCACTTGGCCGGTTTTTATTTTTTTTACCGCAAGCTGCGTTAAAGAACTATGTTCCAAAAGCGTTTTGCTTCAACAATTCACAGTCAATCTTCCCAGTGTTTTTCTAACAATCTGCAGCAGCTAAATACTGGTATTTTACATGGAGCGACTGATTTATCTGATCTCCACAACCCAGTCACTGGGTAATACGATACCCTAGGCTGATGGTTAGATTTTTGTTGTTCTGAATACCCGTAACGGTCTGTTTCCCAAACCATAACCTACATATAGAAAAAAACTTTTTACAAAAAAATAACAACCGACCCTGCACTAATCTAATCATGGTAGGTATTCGTTCATTTGTCGCGCAAATACATACTTAATGCAAAGGCTTATATGGTTTTCACATAGATACCATTGTCCGAATGGAACCAAATTAAAATGAGACCATTCGGGAAGCACCAGCTTTCAAATAAAAAAAAGAATCATCAAAATCGGTTCACCCAGTCAAAAATTATGAGGTAACAAACATAAAAATAACAATATATTTGAATTGATAACCTCCTCCTTTTTTTGAAGTCGGTTAAAAACTATAAAGAACTGAAATAGTTTACCCATTAAAGAAACAAACGATTATGCTGCAATACTTATTAAAATAAAAGCTTATCATAACTGCATACCAGATTTGTTAGCAAACCTCGTCGTACCCGTCCTACATACGACTGAGTTCTCAGAAATGAATATTATTGTCCGACGTTTAAGTGGACCACGACCTCGCAGGTGGACTTCCGTAAATCGTACGCTCAACAAATTGGACACTACGCTGGCACCTCAAGTTATAAACGGTAGGGTAATTGTTTCCAGTTTATTGCTTTACCCTACTATATAAAGTGGTGGCGGAAATACAGCATAGTGTAGGTAAGGTCTAAACTTTTATAGCTGACCGGCATTATATGGACACTAATCTAAACTAATATTATAAAGAGCGTTCTCTATACATTTTACCACCATACTGCGATTGCCAACCCGCCTGCCAAGCGTGGCAATTACAGCAAACTCCCCAAATTGGGGGAGGCCGTCCAGCTTTGGCCGTCTTCCGGCTGATGATGATGATATTTATGGGAAGTAAATCTTTTTATTTTGAACGTTGTCACTGCAGCACTAAACATGGCAGAGATGTAGTAAGTAGCTTCACAGCTTCGGATTGTTCTTTCAGCAATGAGATCGGCATAGACAGTATACAGCATAAAATCCAGTATACTCCTATAATTAAATATCACTGGAAGTCTTATTTGGCAGTCGTTTTACGGTTACATAAAAGAAAAATATGTAGCGGATTTAGATACATTTTAAAACAAATTGCAGCCAATTGAGAACATCATCTTTCTATCCTTTCCCAAATATGTTCAGCCTCCAGTCTAAGCGAATGCAGCCTGATGCAGCCTAATATCATTATTCTACATGGAGCAACTACCTATTTGACCTCCACAACCCAGTTACTGGCTACTAACATTCCCTTTGGATAGACAGATTGTCAGACTTCCTGGCGTCTGACGTCCCGTAACTACTGTCAGAGATCTACGAATAGTAAGCTGGCTGTTATTTGTAGATCGTATGTGATCGTGCTTTCTGAGACATGGAGAGGACTCGATATGTACAGATGGTCACCCATCCACAGATCAATCGTGGCAAGCTTAGCTTAACCTGATCAATCGATCCGTGCAGTTATTACTTAGCTACAAGCCCACCGCAAATTTAGGACGTGACGATATTCTATTAGACAGCCGATTCTGCATGAAAGCAAGCATCTAATACAATCACATCAATCGTAAATCATAAACTGCCTCACAGATACAGAAAAGGCAGATTAAAAATGTTAAAACCTAAATTTATTTCTTATTAACTTTTATTTCCTAATTAACATGCATTTGAATCTTGTAATACCTCTCCCGCTTTTTCCTTAAGACGTTGGCACCGCAGCTTGGGTACCTTGGGGCCCATTCTCGGGGACTTGCTTTCAAGAAATTTAATTAGAATTCTCACGAAAATTTCCCCCATAAAGATGCTCGAGATAAAAGACTGGGATAGGTAGAGTATTATTAAAAATCTGTCCTGTATACAGGTAGGTACGGGTTTTGAAATTGTCGAGTGATTGTGGGCACTTATAGGGTAACGAAATTGCTTCGTACCTTTGTTGCCTACGAATCCTACCAACTGTCTATTTGTGATGAAAGTTTTGGTAATAAATTCGGCTCTGCATTAGACCCACTAGACTTCATAGAGGCTGGTAGGGACATGGATGTGCAAATTGGTTCCATGAATTTCGCACATGATTCCAGCGTAGAAGTTGTTTATTGGTTATTTAAAAATATCTGCTGTTTCATAGAAAAGTGCAATACTAAGGCGGTCAAAATGTATGGAACACATAATTTATTTTTAAATAACCGACGAAACATTTAAACGCAGAAACTTATATGATTCTGAATTCAGAATCATGTATTGAATCCATCAACAAGCAGCATAAATGTATAGGTGCGCTATTTTCTCTTTCAAAAAAATTAAAATATCTGAACTTTTTGACTCTATACCTAGATTAACGTTAAGGTAATTGGTATAAAGTAGGTATGACTATACCGCATAAAGCATAGTTTTATAGAAAAGATGTGGATTTGCTTTTTACCTAACCGGGTCAGGTCAACTGGCTTTATTAGACCACAAACAGAGAACAATAACACAAATTAATTAATAAATAACCTCTTTAAATTCACAACCACAATACGAGTTCGCTTAATTGAAATAATTGTTGGACGGCCGCAGAATATGGCCCAATGGAGAGACAGAACTGTCCGATTTATCGGTAATTGAAAACGTACCGATTTCGCGGCGAAACGACAGATATAAGAACAAATCCATTTTTAATGGCTATGGCGTCGCCTCCTAATGGATCAGGTGGCTGGTTTATGTTCCATTCTGTTTATGGTTGCATTCGGCTTTCTTTTTTATTTGTATTGCTTTTCTTGTAAAAGGAACGGTGAACGGAAATATAAAGAGTAGGTCACTAAATAAGGTTTTTCTCGTTAGGTCGTATGTTCTGAAGAATTGATTATATCTAGGTACCTAGGACCTTTTAAGTGGGCGGTCACAAATCATTTCTCTTATCAAAATATCTACCTACATCCTGTTTGTTTTGGCTATCTTGCATATGACTTCTGACAGCCGAATTTGTAAACAATGAGATGAATATATTAACTGTGAAGTTTAGCTGAGGTTATATTAGAAAACCATTATTAATCTGTAACTAAATAAAGGCTTCTTCACATAAAATAAAGAAATGAGTATAGATCATGCTATTAACAAGAAATGACGATGGTTAAGCTACGTGGGTGACCATTTTAACATGTCAAGACCCCTTCGTGGCACAAAGAACACGTTAGCCCGTTGGTCACGGCTGTCATTTGTCGATCTTTGACAGTCGTTACGGGTCGTCAGAACTCGAAAGTCTGACAATCAGTCTTACCAAGGGATACCTTTGTTACCCAGTAACTGGGTTGTGGCGGTCAGATGTCATCCATGTAAAATACTGGTATTCAGTTGCATGCGGTTAGACTGGAAGCTGACCACAACATGGTTGGAAAAAAGGCAGATAATAATGATGATGATGATGAGTATGGACCACGATGCATTTCTCCATGTTGGCAATTTCAAAATTCGTGTGATTATTAAGTTCTCCCATTATTTTTCTTCAGACATTAATCAGTACAACGTCCTCCACTTACGTAGAACACTGAAGAAGTTGTAGTCACTTCTCTATTCTTGAAAACTGAAATAATAAAGAAAACCTGCATAGTATCGTTTAAAGCATGAACTCATTAGCATATCGAAATCAGTTATAATTCTCGCGGTGCTGAATGCAGTTCTGTTCGCATTGCGGCACTTTGGAACATTATGCAGATCACAGCAGGCGTTATATACAGGCAGGATACACTACCGTCGCTGCTTGCTGCCCCGGTATTTATTATATGTATGAATAGATTTTTATTCAAATATTATATGGGCTCGTAAATATATCGATACTAAATTAGAATAATAAGAGTATTTTTATTGGAAGCGATTATCGAAATCATAATCTGTTCTAATATTATAAAGATAGAGAGTGAATTTGTAGGTTCGTGTATATGTGGAGAGTCCTATTTGGAATTTTCTTACACGATTTCAAAGGAATTTTATTCCAGACGCACATAATGTTTATAACCTATATCGGTTATAAACATTATGTAAAAATAAACAGTAATGAAATGAACTTTAATAATAATGAAATACGTGTAGTACGTAGTTTGTAATGAAATGCTAATACTATTTGTTAGATTACCACGTGTCGTGAACTGAGAAGACTTATGAATTGCACCCGTGTGAAGACGAGCGGTTCGTTAGTAAACCAATATCATTAAACGCTGATCAAGGAACATATTCAGGAGAATAAGTTACACAACATCAAGTCCTGCAAAACTCGGGCGAATGGTTATGATATTATCGTGTCCAAGCATAAATGTCCTGCAAATCTGATAGCGTCTTCTGATGACTCGTTAAGCTCCACGACGACTGATGCATGAATGCCGTGTGTTGGGACAGATCAGCTTAAAGCTGCAATGGCTCTTTCTTCAAAAGGCTCTTCTAGACATGGCCCTGCATTGTTAGACTCACATAACATCCTAATAATATTTGGACTTTTAAAGGGACCATGACTTTTGAGTTTTTTGATATTTCTTTCTCAGGGATCAGTCAGATAAGAAATATTGACCAATAAAATAATAAAAGTGTCTTAAAGATCTACATACAATAAATAGTTCGTTTAATTTCAATGTCGGCAGGTTATTGGGAATACTTTCAGGAAGGCTGACGTGGAGCTCGCAGTGAAGAAAGGAGCGATACTTTTATATGTTAGTGTCTGATTAACCCAAGTAAACTGATCAATAAAGGTTTACAGCCTTTCACATTTATTTAGGCTTTCAAAAACCAATAGGCCGTTTGAAACTATAGTAACTACATTATTCTATTTATCAGCCCCAACAGAAAAAATTACGACTCATTAGTCGATTCGCACGAATTTACTTGCGAATAGGCACTTTTTAATAATATATTATTTTGTATAAGCGAATTGCACGAAGTTAAATTATTTGTGGTCTTAATTCTAATCGACAACTTAACAAATACGTATTAAGTACGTATAATTGGCATGTTTTGAATTAGTTAAGAAAAAACGGTATTTTCTTAATGATGATAGAAGAAAATCAAACTCGCCAGTTTCGGGCTACCAAATTTGTGCGAAACGACTAATTTCGTTTCGTTTCTTTACTGCAAACCTTTTATATTATCACTTCACTCACGATTTACCTTGGGAAACAAAAAGCATTCACCTATTAAAAGATAGTAGGCGCAAATATATGACGCTCGCTTCGACTAGATCAATTTTATGGAGAAATAAGAAGAGATACTTGTAATCCCACGGGTCGTACGCTATCGGTTCATTGTCGATCAGAATCGGCGCTTCACATCTTTACCTATGAAAATGACGTTTTGTATGAAAAAAATTAAACGAATTTTTTTCATGTATTTTTTTTTGTATTAATCGAAATAATCACCCATGCAATCAATGCATCTTTGCCAACGCAGTGGCAGTTTATTGATGCCCTTCTTAAAAAAATCAGCTGGACGGGAGGCAACAAATTCTTCAAAGGCATTTTGTACTGCCTCTCGGGTATTGATTTTTTTTCCCGCCAAGAAGTTATCCAAATTCTGGAAAAAGTAGTAGTCTGTAGACGCAAGGTCTGGTGAGTAGGGCGGATGACGGAGAGCTTCCAACCCCAGTTCTTGCAACTTGGAGACCGTCTGCTGTGCAGTATGAGGTCGCGCGTTGTCGTGCAGGAGCAGCGGAGACTAGCGATTGACCAATGCTGGTTGGAGATGTGCCAGCTTCTCCATCATTGAGTTCAGTTCTTCACAGTACACATCTGCAGTAATAGGTAATAGGTAATAGGTAGAACGGGCTGGTGTCCGCAACTCCACGTCTGAGCGCGTATTTTGCGTACGGGTGGGAAATCGGTTATTCGATCCACCCCAGCTCCTCGAGAAAGGCCAGCAACGCCTTGATGTTGCTGACTATCTCACATAGGGTTACCGAAGTACTTGGCCCTGTATGTGGCGATCGCCGGGCAGTTTAGAAGCACGTGCGCTGCTGTCTCGTCGTCCTCAATGCAGGCCCTGCACAGCGGACTGTCTGTAACTCCTATGACAAATAGATGTTTATTAAACGACCCATGGCCAGTTATTGCCACATCTGCAATAATGCTCACCCCATTTGGTAAGAAGCTGTGATGAATCACACCGGCGCTAGACCACCAAACAGTGTCCATCACTTTTCTAGGGGTAAGTTTCGTTTAGGGCATTGTTTAGGTGCTGAACCAGGATCCAACCAACTTGCTGAGCGCTTGCGGTTATCAAACAGAATCCATTTTTCATCGCAGGTAACAATGCGGTTCAAAATTCCTTCATTTTTGTGTCTGTTGAGCAGTGCAAGGCACGTCTCGACGCGTACTTCGCGCTGGCGATCATTGAGTTCGTGGGGCACCCATTTGTCAAGCTTTTTTACCTTGCCAATTTGACGCAAATGGATCAATATTGTTTTGACGCTAACGTTGAAAACTGCTGCTAATTCAGCCGTAGATTGTGTATCATCAGCTTCCACAATCGCCTTTAATCCGTCATTGTCGACCAAAGTCTTCGGACGACCGCGAGGTTCATTTTTAGGAAGCGAGCAACTAATAACAGGTGGTGCGTTGGTTTGTAGTGTTAGCTCCGTAAACGTCGTTGATGTTGCGTGCCGCTTGTGCGTGCTTTTCAGCGGCGGTAATAGGCATGTTTCTAAAATGGTTAAATATTTAATTTCTGTAAGTAGATTTGAACAAACACTTTTACAGGTTTTTCATATTAAAAAAAAACTAGATTAGGTCGGTGTTTTCTATCTGACTACTTTGAGAAGAAAAGACGAAACAAACTGGCCTGTTAGTCTAGTGGTTAGTGACCCTGACCGCTAAAACTGAGGTCGTGGGTTCGATTGTCCTGGGTGGGAACAAATGTTGTGTGATGAGCACAATCATTTGTTCTGTGTCTCGGTGTAATTTATCTATAATATGTATGTATTTAGAAATATATAAGTATATTTATCAGTTGTCTGGTTGCCATAGTACAGGCTCAGCCTAGTTTGGGATCAGATAACGATGTGTTGGTTGTCCTAAAATATTTATTATTATATTTATTAAACTCAGTGGTCGCAGTCTCTTTTAAAGTTCAGATATAATCTTCGTCAGATCATATGACGATGATGTAGACTGGTATCTGAAAAGGCCTTTAGAGGAAAATACCACACAGATTGAGTGTCAGTAAACATGCAGCTCAGTTCAAAACTTCAATTATATTACCCATGTTGTTTTATTGCAAGGACCTATTTCTATTAAATTATGACTAAAACTGCTGATTCTGTCGCATTTTGATACAATATTTAATTGGTATTGTAGTGAACTCTACTTGTGCTATCACAGTTTTTTGAGTGTACCTCGCTAACGAAAATGATTGTTGAATTATGATGCATAAGATACAAAATACAAAACTGTGGTCGTAGCCCGAAGTACTGCTAAAAGATTTATTGTCTGTAGATAATAAATTTTCAGATCTTTTAAAGGAAAATCGATTAAAAACCGCAATGCGATTAACGTTTAATAAGATTAGAGAAATATCACGAACTGATCGGAATCAATTTAATTTCGCTCTATTATTTGAAATGTCAAGCAGAATAAATCGGATTACGGTTTAAGAGTCCGGGAGTAGTCGGAAAAAGTTTAATCTCCGCTCTCTTTTAAAGGCTAAGTAGATCTTGAGGCTTAAATAGGAGGGTCTTAAATGTCATGATATGTTTGTAATTAATATTTAATCGGTAAGCCGCGCTGGTGTTGCCAGCGCGTAATACCTTTTTTCTTTTCGACTTTATCTTTTTATTACGGTTGCCATTTCTATTTAGGTGAAAGGTCAGAGTGTTATTTGCATATTGATTTCTTTATTATTTGATCGAAGAAAGTTGGTATTATACAATAAAATGCTACTACCTATCTTTTGATTATTAAATTTAGTTGCTTTTTATAGCGTCAAGGGAGGGTTGTGATATTCTTAGTTGGATAGAAGATGGTCATCATAAACGTCATCATTTTGGGATAGTAAAAACATTTGAGTTCAGATAATCCTACGAACGTGTCCGATGCATTGAGGAGCCATGTCTCATATTTTGGAAAACCTAGTTACTAATTTAGAGTACAGTAAATTAAGAATCATAAATAAGTATTATTCACAATCGATAACTGCATTTCCTATAATTAGTTAACTATTTTTTGTTGTACATTAAAGAATCTCATACAATCCAAAACCACAATTAAGTTACACGTAAGTACTCGTAGAATGATTCATAAACAAATAAAGCTATACTTATTTATGATCACAGTTTCAATTATTTATGGTCAACCTGTAAGGTGTAACCTGTTGTAACCTGCTAAGGAATGTTAAAATATTTATTAATATTTTTTGAAAGAATGAATATGTAGGATATTGGATTACGCCAATATTTAGTAGACATTTCTACTAAATATTGATGCTATTCATATCCGATTTGATTAACTACTTTAGTAACTACGCACATATGTTTTAAAAACTCGTCACGATTGAGGAGCCACAAAAAATGTGTTGTATTACCGTTATTATATACAATATCTGGATGACCGAGCTTTGCTCGGTATTTTTTGGTAAATTGTGTTTAAAATAATAAGTTTATGTACCAGTTGATTATCGATAAAGTTGGTCATTGAAAACACGAATAAAACGACATTTTATAAAAATAAATCCTAGCTAGATTGATTTATCGCCCCCAAAATCCCCTGTATACTAAATTTCATGAAAATCGTTGGAGCCGTTTCCGAGATTCAGATTATATATAATATACAAGAATTGCTCGTTTAAAGGTATAAGATAGATTTAGTATTATATTTTTATATCACCAGTTAAACATACTTACTACTAAATCATAATAACAATATGTTATAATGAGGATCAGCGACGATTTTAGTTAAATATGTAGAATTACAGTCATACCTAAACCAATTATTTCAGTGAAAGAATTATTAAAATTGGACCAAAAATGACGAAGTTAGAGCGGTTTTAATTTTGCATTTTCAAAAACGCTCGCCAATACGCACAATTCGTTGATGACGTCATTTTCCACGTTCGCGTCCGCGGCACCGCCGCGCACATTCTTTCTGCCTTTAGTTACGTGACTCGCAGAACATTTAAACGAATAATGTCCTCATAAAATATTGTATCGTGCCACGATGCGAAAATACAAGTGTTGCTACACCGGACAAATTGTTATTTTGTGTCCCAAAATACCCAAAAAATAGAAAGAAGTGGTGTACTTTCATGAGGAGCGACGCCCCATGTCCCCTTTACTAAATGTACTTTATACTGCATTTCAAAAATGTTGACTATAATAATTTATTTTAACTAAATCTATTTTTAATCGCGATTAAAAAGGTGTGGATTAAAACTAGTAGTAATGAACTAAAATTCACACCAACGAACGCTTCGCCTTCACGTGCAAAAACAGTACTGTATTTTTGTTTTCCTTTTTTTTTGCTCATATCTCGAAAATGGCGTTTCCTATCGCAAAAATAATGAAATTTTCGACCCCCTTTGTACCCCCTTACATTTAAATCTCAACACGTGGATAATATTTTTTTTTATTTTTCGAAGAAAAAGTGAAAAATTCCATATAAAACACGTCCATTGCGCGCGCCTCGTGCCTTGCCTTCACGTGCCTCGCCTTCATGTGCAAAAACAGTACTGTATTTTTGTTTTCCTTTTCTTTTGCTCATATCTCGAAAATGGCGTTTCCTATCGCAAAAATAATGAAATTTTCGACCCCCTTTGTAACCCCCTTACATATAAATCTCAACACGTGGGTAATATTTTTTTTTTATTTTTCGACGAAAATGTGAAAAATTCCATATAAAACACGTCCATTGCGCGCGCCTCGCGCCTTGCCTTCACGTGCCTCGCCTTCATGTGCAAAAACAGTACTGTATTTTTGTTTTCCTTTTCTTTTGCTTATATCTCGAAAATGGCGTTTCCTATCGCAAAAATAATGAAATTTTCGACCCCCTTTGTAACCTCCTGACATATAAATCTCAACACGTGGGTAATATTTTTTTTTATTTTTCGAAGAAAAAGTGTAAAAATTCCATATAAAACACGTCCATTGCGCGCGCCTTGGTCTCTCTAAACATTCATTGCGTAGCACACCCAAGTAAAAGCTGAAGAGTTAAGTACGTTTAGTGTTGCATAGCCCATTTATCGAGGAAGGCTATAGACTATATATTATATAAGGTCACGCAAAGACCCTTAGGAGCCGAGCACAAAGAAAAACGTCACGCATACAAAGACCTCGCACGGGCAGGCGATTCGATGCGACGGGATGGGTTGGGGAAGCAGGAAATTTTACGCGGACGAAGTCGCGGGCAGAAGCTACTAAGAAATATTATTTAAAATAGGTAGAGAGGTGCCTACACATTGTAGTACGAAAAAGGTACCTACCTGCCAAATCAAAACATCCTAAAACGTAGTACCTACCTGTGCACTGGAATAAATTGTTTTTTTTTTGTACTTTTCAGCCATAAACGAATCAATCTTCGCGAGATTGTGCGACTGGGCCTTGGGTAAATCCGACTTCCATGTTTCCTATCTACCAATATCTATAAAACATAAATAAACAACAAACAACGATTAAACTCCGCAAATCATATCAAAGCAGTGCGGCGCGTGGCGGGCGATCGAGCCTCGTGACGTCATCAGCAGTTTCGCGCGCGCGGCGTGCGTTTTAAAACTCCCTTTTTTTAAAGTTTAATAACTTCGTAATTTCTCGATGGATTTGAGTGATTCAAAAAGAAATGAACTCAGATATTTATATTGTATTCGATGTAGTATTCAAAATTGCTATATCCTTTTGTCGAATTGATCCTCATTGCTTCATTGGTTTCCGAGAAACAGCGTAGGGAAATTATGGAATTTTTATGATAACTCAAAGCGCTGTAGCTATCTCAAATTCAGCCACACAAAACGCATTTGTTTTGTAATAGATTATGCATAAACACTACTAATTCCTACCATATTTTCAGAAATATCCATCGGCTTGTTTTTTTGTTTTTGTTTTTAAGGTGGCTCCTCAATTCAGACGCGTCTGAATTGAAGTGTCACTTGAAACGTCTTGTAACTTTTTATATGTTTTACTACAAATTCCAAGATCGGACTAACAAAATCGACTAATTGACTACTAAATATTTTTAGTAGACTACCTCGTTGGTCTAGTAGCAAGCGCTACTGCTGAGCATGTGGTCCTGGGTTCGATTCGCAGGTCGGGCCAAGTGTTATTGGGTTTTTCTATCTGGAATTTCTCAGTAGCAGCAAGAATTTGTGCCCGGTTGATGGCAATAGACTCGCCCCCTATTGCATGGGACTTAAACATAACTGGCGAAATTAGGGTGTACTATAAGTACACCTCTGCCCAACTCTTCGGGGAAATGTATGATATTTATTTTTAGTACCCGCGTTTAAAATTATGTCCATGTGTAGGTAGCTGACGGAGAGTTGTATATAATATACGCCAGACCGTAAACAATTTGGTAACCTGATTGATTGGCAGTTACAACCGCGTTTGATGCGGTCTGTCGCTATAATTTAGGCGCAAATCAATCAATTACGGTTGCGGTGAAAGCACCAGTTGACGGCCGTGCAGTCTACGCTCACAGTCGGTTTGGGCTGAAACTGTGCTGATCGTGGGTGTAATTTAATTTTCTATTAACATTCATTTGGTCCGATAATTAACACTAGATTTACCAGACCCTTATCACGAATTTGTCATGCAATTTCAATTCAAAATTTCCATTACATATAACATTTGCTTTCCGAAATGATGTTATGAGTTTTGTAGCTATAAGTAGAGAATACATTTTATGAATTTAATTTTACTTAATATTTAGTAACAAATATATTTTTTGTTATTAACATTTATACGTTTGCACGACCAGTCAAAATGACTGGTCTGGTAAATCTAGTGTTAATATCCAGTCTATACGGGTCGTCAGGAGCCCGAAAGTCTGACAACCAGTGTTATTTACCCAGTAACTGGGTTGTGGAAGTCAGATAGGCAGTCGCTTCGTTTAAAATACTGGTATTCAGCTGCACCCGGTTAGACTGGAAGACAACCCCAACGTAGTTGGGAAAAGGTTCGGCAGATGATGGTTCATTAGGTCCAATGGAAAAGTGAATGATGCTAAACGAGCCTAAATATAGAATTCTCAACAGAGGTATAAATTATACCGACATTAATTTTTTTAAGGAATCTAAAGGAAATTTAGGTTTTTGAAAGCTTCAAGAATTCTGTTAAGGCTAGATAAAACAATTCACATGTGGTAGAAGTGAAACCTTAAAAAAAATTGGCTTCAAGAAAATGAGACGAATTTGAAATTTCAGGAAGAGGATAATTGTAGGTTTTAGTAATGATGCTAATGCTTCCTATCTCATTTACTCCCACGTTAAATCTTATGAATTTATGTGTCCGTCTCTTTTTATTGTCGCTTTTTCGTTTCATACACTTTCAAATCACAACGGTGCTAGATAAGTTTTCACTTAAAAAAAAAACGAAGAATTAAACTACCAAGAATGCTATGATTGGTTAAAGTCTTCCCCCGTCGCATTTTAAAAATGCTTTAGGCTTTTATGAAGATATTATCAGTGGCGAGGACGTCAAGACTAAAAGGAAATACAATTTCCATCCCCTACATTTCCCCTGTATCATAATATAAATCATCATTATTTTAACTAAAACGCTGACTGCGTTGAATAAAAAGTGGAAGAAACCTCACCAACAGCCCGGGGCTGATTCAGTGAGCGTCCAACTCAAGCTGAGCCCCCCCATCCCCCGTACAAAGCGCAAATTGAAAGCCCGCCAGCGTACCTAATGAAATAGCTCAGCTCAGAATAAATTGGACGACCCATTCACGTGGAAAACGGTTGCGATTCAATTTGATTTTGAAATAGAATGGTTTCATTCTCGTTAGTCGATAAATGCATATCTGTAATTATATGGAATCCGGAATATTTATTTGATTTGTTGTTGTTGGGTCGCATGAGGGTTGGTTTAAATTCAATTTGCGTTATGTTAAGTACTTGCAGTATTTAAGGCTACCTATTGTTTATGGTAAAATGTGTCCACCTTACATAGGTTAGTAAGCCTGTTTTACGTGATGTTCTTCAGAAAGGTCAGGTGCGTAGTACTCACAACCGGAATAGCGTATGACCAGGTGTATCAACCTAAACGAGGCACAAGGAGTATGTTGGGATTCTCGTGGTGATTCTCGAGTCATAAGGATCGGTGGGAAGGCGATGGATTCCATGGGAAAAAGCGTGAATTTATATAATACTGTATTGTATGTATACTTTATTTCAGGCAATTTAGGCCGATAAAAACAGAATAAATAAATAATCTAAAACATTACTATAAACTAATATATATATATATATATATATATATATATATATATATATTTGCATCTCACCGCCTATCCTGCGTCAGACATGAGTGCTTTTACCAACCATGCTGCGTCCGACTGACTTACCACGTCCTGTATACGGACGCAAGATTGACCAGCCTCGATATTTTTACGGTAGACGTCATATTATTGTAAAAGAGTCTGGGCAAAATTTTGGCATGGACGTAATTTTGACTTGGGAATGAAATCCGGCGCATAATTTAGTTCCGCGACCTGCCGCACACACCGCGAGGTCGCTCTAAGCGCGGCGTATATCGTCGCGCCGTATACACCATTTTTATCACCATCCATTTCACCGCTTAAAGTGATACCGTATATTATAGCAAATAATAAAGTTTTTATCAATATAAACGACGGATTTAATTACGTCCGCAAATTGGAGACTCGAATCGGTAGAGGTGAGGTCGACCCGTACGTGGGGTGAGGGGGTGGGAAGCACGTGGTTGAATGTTTTTGTTTGAATATAATATCGCATTAGCCAGCCGGCCGCCGTAACGACGCCGCTGTGAAAATGTTTAAATATTTGTGTTGAGTGAGTTCTTCCTGTATTTGGAGAAAATGAAGAGAAGTATTAGGATTTTACAATTGGCTACAAGTAAGTACATGTCAAAGTATTATCATATTATTAGTAGGTATTAGAATTTCGACAACTTTGTATTCAATGCTCAAGGATTATTTTAGAGTTTAGGCGGTAAAGTTAAATATTTGCGATTATGTCAATAGGGTACCTACAGTAACGACTGAATTGATCAATGAGTTCGTTTGCCGGATTTCTCGGTACCTACCTAATTCGTTGGTATTCGTGTTCGGGTCGCTATTTAGTACATCTACCTAAGTAGGTAGGGAATCGCGCAGACACTTACGAAATAATTCGTCTTATAGGCAGGCAGGTATCAAAGCACTCTCTTTTTACCGACTTCACAAAAAGGAGGAGGTACTATGTTCGGATGATTGTATGTTTTTTTGTGTATGTTTGTTCATCGAATACTCCGCCAATTGTCGACGGATTTTCAGGTTTTTTTGTTCGAAAGTAGATAGTTTTGAAGTGGTCCCACTGTCACCAAGTTAGAATCTGATGATGGGATCTTAGAGAAATCGAGGGCAACCCTCAAATTTTATAGGCTCACTTACTGTTTTTCGCATATTTTATGAAGTATCTTGTGTATTTGCGTATGGTTGTCACCATCTCAGGTAGCTGGGCTGATGATGGAAGGTACAACTCCTTAACAGTAAGAAGTTACTCGAACAGGCAAGGACTGTTTTAGTAAATTGTTTTGATGTTTGATAGGGCATTTGCCAATTTAAAGCTAAAGTAATTTTTCACTTTTTAGTGTTTTTCTTTTTTAGTTCTTAGGGTTTCCTACCTACTTACCTGCCTAGTGCCATCCGATGACCGTTTTTCTGTCAGTCTGTCACTGAACATAAATTCATTGATCTTATTTGCTATATTTACAGAACAAAACAATGAAAGTAATTCTACACTGGACCCGGAGGTAAAATATTTATTATTTAATTAAGTTTAACGGCCTCCGTTGCACAATGGTTAACATGCCGGCCGGCACGCCGATCGTGAGGTCCTGGGTTCGAATCCCGGCTAGGGCAGACATTTGCGTAAGGGTGCGTCCACATCTGGCGAATGAGCCGTGAATGCGCAGCTCGCAAACGGCTCGCGAGCTGCGCATTCGCCAGATGTGGACGCACCCTAAGAGATAAAATGTTTGTTCTCGGGTTTTGGTTGTTGTGTTGTGTTGTATGTGTCCACGCCACCTGCAACACAGGGTTTTCTACCCTAATGCAGGAGTGTGAGTGTGAAACGTTTATTTATTGTTTATTTATAATGTGTGTTGGAGGTGTTTTACATTTCAAGCTATATCTAGTTTGTTTCTAATAGGGCTAGAGATTAATTAACATCATCATCATCAGCCTATGTTCCCACTGTTGGGACACGGCCTCCTCCCAATGAGAGGGAATGGGCTATAATCCACCACGCGGACACAATGCGGATTGGTAGATGTCAATTGTCTTCGAATTTTTAGTTCTAGAACATGCCGCGGCCGGTTTCCTCACGATGTTTTCCTTCGCCATTTTTGAAAGCAGTGGTGATGAAATAAATTACACAAAGTAATGCGCCTATCTGGGTTCGAACCCACGACTTACTATTCGTAAGTCGGGGCCGTCACCACTGGTCCACCGCTGCTCGAAAAATATTGGATACGTGTTTTTTGTTATATCAAATTAATAAAAATTGACGAAGATAAAACGCGTCAAATGCTAATTAAAGATTACCATAATAATATATTATTATTATCTTACAGGATAAATCTGATTTAAGTGAAGACTTTTCTGGAACAGACTCGAACTACACTATACCTCCAAATTATGTTGTAAGTACATAATATAATATAATATGTATATAATATAATAAGCATACACAAAAATTTTTGTACTCACGCTGGTGTCTTGCCGGTCCACCTAGTACCTATACAAAAAGCGATCTCTAGATACTATGTACAGCTTCCTACATATGCTTACTCTGGTGTCTTGCCGCACCATCTTGTACCTATACCTATTCAAAATAAATCTCTAGATACTACAGCTACCTACATGTAAGTACTTACTCTCATGTCTTGCCACCCCACCTTTACCTATATAAAAAGCAATCTCTACAATTACCTACATTTACATACGCTGTGTCCTGCCGCTCCATCTAGTACTTATTAAAAAAAAAAACTTTAGTTGCTACAGCCTACATGACTTTCATATTTCAATTCACTCATATTTTCCATCTCTTATAAAAATGCTACCAAGTAGCTAGAGCCTTGGAGTCTAGGTAGCAGGCACCGTTTTCACGAATGGATCATTTCCAGATCCACCAGTTACATACTTCAGAACTGGAAATTATATTGTTTTTTATTGTTCTTTGACAACTGAATATTCTTTTGCAGACTAGTTCGGAAGATGAATATGCCATGGACTTCCGTGATTTTTCTAAATCAGCCGACTCATTGGATAATGATCTGGCATTTCTGTCAGAAGTTCCAGACTATAGGGAGTATTCGTCGCCAGCAATATTGGACAAACGCATTCAGGATACTTCAATCACGTATCTTTTGAAAAACAATGCAGAAAGTGACCTCAGCTATGTTAGCAACTCTCCCTGTCGCGAAATTATCTCCGTTCCAAAGAACTTAATTAAACCTGGACCTAAAAATGTGATGTATACAATTCCTCCAGCTCCTGAAAATGAGATCGATACTATTCCTTCAGCACCTGAAAATGAGATCGATACTATTCCTTCAGTACCTGAAAATGAGATCTGTACTGTTCCTTCAGTACACGATGTAACAATGGACAGTTATTTTGAGGAAGACCCTAACACTACCCAGACCCAAGAAGAAAACCTAAAAACCAAAAAAGTGTGCAATAAAGTAATTCGAGGCAGAGATTTTTGTTTTTACTGCGAAAACTTAGTCCTGAATTTTGCAAGACATTTGCTAAGACAACATATGTACGAACCAGATGTACAAAGAATTATTGCTTACCCCAAAAACAGCATCGAAAGAAAAACCAAAATTACAGAACTCAGGAAAAGAGGTAACTATATTCAAAACTCGGTAAATGTTACAAAACCGATGAGAAAACAAAAAAATACAGATTATTTACCTTGCACTGATTGCTTAGGCTTCTACTCCAAAAAACTGTTATGGAAACACAAGAAGAAATGCAGTGGAAAGTCCAGTAAAAATGTCCAATCGGAAGCACAAAATTTGTTGCTGCGACATTTGAAAGTAGATGAGAATCTGAAAACCACAGTATTTCCTAGAATGAGAGCTGACAAGATATCACTTGTTGCGAAGTCTGACGTGCTGATCTGTGCATATGCCTCGCAATACTTAAAGACTCACAGAGAAAAGCACTTTGTGAATGTTGTATCCCGAAAAATGCGAGAAATGGCAAAGCTATTGATTGAACTAAAAAAAGGTAAACCAACAATTAACAATTTCTTCGACGCGCTTAAACCGGAACATTACGATGATTTTGTGACAGCTACTAAAATTGTTGGTAAATTTGACTCGGAGAAAGACAGATTTGACTCTCCAACATTTGCCATGAATATAGCTACCAGTATTAAGCAGTGCTGTAATTTGGCAATAATGATGGCATTGAAGAAGCAAGGCCCTTATACCGAAGTCCACACAGGTGAAGTAGAAGCAGGCCTAAAAACATTGATTCAGCTAATAGACTCCAATTGGAAATTTGACATTTCCAGTCAGGCTGCGACAGACCTGAATAAAAAGAAATGGAACAAAATTACTATAATACCGTTGGCGAATGATTTGAAAATATTAAAAGCATATCTACAAAAAAAATCTGAACATGCTGCTAAAAAAATCAATGAAGGATCATATACCATTGCAACATACTTAGAGCTATTGGAAACAATATTTTGTAGAGTTTTGTTACTGAATCGACGTCGGCCAGGGGAGTTGCAGAGATTGTACCTACATGACTACTTAGAAAATGACACTATGCAAAATAACGAAAAGTATGAAGAATTCGACCGGGCTCTCACGGCTTCAGAACGGATACTAGTCAAAAAATTTAAAAGAGTTGTAATAAGAGGAAAGCGTGGCCGTGGAGTTCCGGTACTATTCACCGAAGAGGTTCAAAAAGACATCAAAACCTTGCTTTCCGTAAGGGACAAGTTTGTTTCAACATCTAACAAACTTCTATTCGGGAACCCAGGCTTCGAAAATTCCATCTATGGATATAAGGTCTTGGAACGATTAGCCAAGCAATCTGGCGCCAAAAACCCTAAGGCTATTTCATCCACGAGGCTGAGGAAACATTTGGCGACATTGTCACAAGTATTTAGCATGTCAGAAAATGACATGGAGCAGCTGGCTACGTTCATGGGCCACACCAATGAGGTGCATAGAAAATCGTATAGGCTGCCAGATGACGTTTACCAAACTGCAAAAATATCGAAACTTTTACTTCTGATGGAAGACGGAAAAGCTGATTTATACAAAGGAAAAAATCTAGATGACATAGAATTGGACTTGAATGAAGAATTGGAAGGAGAAAACGTTCAAAACGAAGATGTATTAGATTATGACTTACCAGACCCATTAGTTTCAAGACAGTCTCCACATGATGAACCACAGCCAGGATCGTCCAGAATCCAGGATCAGACTGACTCCCAAGTTTCATTAGCAGAACCGCTAAACATTAAAAAAGGAA
The DNA here is from genome assembly GCA_932294355.1 of Aporophyla lueneburgensis. Classification (NCBI taxonomy): domain Eukaryota; kingdom Metazoa; phylum Arthropoda; class Insecta; order Lepidoptera; family Noctuidae; genus Aporophyla; species Aporophyla lueneburgensis. Next base: position 27,775,808 of record OW028737.1, on the reverse strand, counting down.
AAAAGAGAACTTTAGTGCCTTGGACTGATGCCCAAAAGAAAATAGTTACTACATTCTTCAAAAGTCATATCAAAAATAAACAACCACCGAAACGAAAGGAATGCGAAGAGTTAAAGGATCAGAACCCAGAAATTTTAATGAACAAAGATTGGCTGAAAATTAAAGTTTTCGTGCAAAATACATATTCGAAGAAATAGGTAGAATACAAATACTACTTTAGTTGTATTACACATTGTTGATTTAGTCTTGCTAGTATGTATCTTCTTACTTACCTGTAAGGTAACTTGTGATCTCAGCCCAGGCGTTTTCCATTCTAATTAAGTTATTTTACCTTAAAAATTAGCCTCTTTATTGTCTGTCAAGATTTTGTAGAGATGGTATAAGTTATTTTTTGGTTTCATCTTAACTCTAAAGTTAAAATGAAAGATAAAACTAAAATTAAATCATACAACCTTACCTACTTATGTTTACTTGTGATTTTAGTCATGGCGTGTGTGTTTAAGTGTTATTTTGAGTCGTTATTATATTATTGACCCATAAAACTTCTGTTTGTAATAAGGTTATATTATATATAAAGTATTTGATTAAAATATATGTTAAGTACCTCTTCCTCTTCCAACTAACATACCTTTATCTTGTAAAGTGTAAAGGTATGTTAGTTGGAAGAATAATTATGTTATGTACCTTTCTACAGAGTTGCAAGGCGGCCGTAACTGCTTAAAAAGTGTCGCGTGAGAGTGTGAGCGTGACAGCGGAGTTACATACGACGTTCGCTGACTTGTTCCCCTACGCCGTGACTGCGCTTGCTGTTGCGCTCACACACTCACGCGATACTTCTTCAGCAGTTGGCTTCCAACTTGCACTTCTAAAGACTGATTATTAAATTGTGTGTTTTTCTCGTTCACTTCAATTTGAAAAATAATAATAAAATATTAATTCTTAAAATACTGACGTTTTATTTTGTACATCTATATAAATAACAATGAATCGTTAAATATGTTGCTAAGCGAAAAACTGCAAAACGGCTGGACCGATTCGGCTAATTCTTTTTTTATTGTGTTTGTAACTTTCAGGACAAGGTTCATATGGATGAACATTTTCTTTTTTTGCTCACTTTCTGTTATGAAGTGCATATCTTTATTCTTCATTTGTTTACCGTTTCAATCCTGTCATAAATAACAACGGCTAATTTGAGCCATTCCGCAGTCAACAGTAGCTGATGAACTAAATGCTTGCAATCAAGAAAAAGCGTAGGGAGTTGCAAAATGATCGATTTGATGAATCTGGTGATCATAACTTATAACTTAAGATGTCATCACGACATGTGCATTTCATAAGCGACGCCATCACCAGAACTTGATAGAAAAATATAAGTTTGTAAGACTGCCACAGTCCAATAGCTTTTTACAGAACGAAGTCCGTTGGGTCAGCTAGTATACCTAATAATAATATTATAGCATTACGCCTTTCCCCCTTTGTGTAGATTCTGCTGGCTGTGAAGATGGAGTCAGTTTCCTGTAAAAATACTTAAATGATACTTATGGCCCGTCTCAAGAGGTCTCATTAAGCTCTATGTGACAAATTCATCTGCCACCTAGTTCTTATTTCTAAAGCTAGCTCTATGTACTGCAGCTACCTACATCTACTTACGCTGGTGTCTTGCTGCTTTGCCACCTATTCAAAAGCAATCTCTAGATACTACAGCTACTTACATGTACGAGTATTTACTCTCATTTCTTGACGCTCCTCTTAGTCCCTACCAATTCAAAAGGCAATCTCTAGATAATACAGCTACCTACATGTTCTTTCGCTGGTGTCTTACCACTCCACCTACTACCTATTCAAAAGCAATCTCTAGATACTTCAGCTACCTACATGTACTTACTCTCATGTCTTGCCGCTCCACCTAATACCTATTACAAAGCGATCTCTAGATACTTCAGCTACCTACATGTACTTACTCTCATGTCTTGCCGCTCCACCTAGTACCTATTACAAAGCGATCTCTAGATACTTCAGCTACCTACATGTACTTACTCTCATGTCTTGCCGCTCCACCTACTACCTATTCAAAAGCAATCTCTAGATACTTCAGCTACCTACTTGCACTTACTCTCATGTCTTGCCGCTCCACCAGTAAGTACCTACTTCTTGAAAAAAGAATCTATAGTTGCTACAGCTACCTACATGTACTTACGCTGGTGTCTTGTCGCTCCATCTAGTACCTATTTCAAAAGCAATCTCTATGTAGGTCTAGGTACTACAGCTACCTACCTACATGTACAGTAGACAGCAGGCCAAGTTTGACACTGACATTTGTACTATTCTTATCTCAAAGCAATAAAGACGCTTTTAGAACTACAATGTCCAGCTGCATGTGCTGTGCACTGTAGGTACTTAGTCTCATGTGAGCCGCTGCACCTGATGGTACATCTAGGTAAGAAATTAAAGAAAACAAATTATCTCTCGACTGTCCAACCACCGGGAGCGGCAGACATAATTGATTTATCGATTGTTACAATCATAATCATCGATATTCGATGACGATAAATTATAGCAACATTACCTAAGTATATGTGCGTATTAGCGGTCCTTTAGCTAGCCATAGTGCTATGCAAATAAGGTATAAGTTAAAAAGTGAATGGACGTTAAAAGTGAGTACAATGCACAAGAATAATATACAGTGTGTCACAAGGTTACTGTTATAAACGGACGTCTAAAGAACGGCAGAAATTATGTGATATATCTACGAAAATATACAGAGTGCCGCATGATTACCGTTAAAAACGGACGTAGAAAGAAAGCACAACGCACGAAATAAATACGACAGTATACGCGCACCACTTGATTACCATCATGAACGGACGTACTAAGAATAGTACTATGTACGAGATAAATACTACAATATACAGTGTGCCACATGAGTACCAGTATGAGTAGACGCTCAAAGTGACCAAGAATTGTTCAAAATCGAATATCAGCATACCATGTTTAAACGTTATATCCTTACGACCAAGTCCTTAGTCAGCAAATAAAATAACAATATTCACTATTAAACACATTAAAATCGTACAAGAAGTGGGGGACGCAATAATATTCGAATATAAAATGACGCAGGAAAACGTCTGCGATTTAAATATATATATATATATATATATATATATATATATATATATATATATATATATATATATATATAAGGTGTATCTATTCATACACGAAATATTTTAAGAAGCAATAGCAACGAAAAAAAAATTTTCTAAGGGTTTTTTTTTTTAATTTAATATTTATGAATTATTTGACGCACATAAGAAATACTTGCTCCTTCTTATTTTTTACGGCCCGAGACACCGTGGCCATGCTCGTGCCGTCCGTTCATCGCCCTCGCAGCGTCAGGCGGGCCATTCATAGAATTTGGAGTAAAGGTTTTATGCAAAACGCCTCAAGTGCTTTTAAAATTATAATAATTACGAAAATTCAAAAACGCTTAGATAAAAATTTTGTTTTTGCTTCTATAGCTTCTTTACCACCTACAGGTGTACCCCTTAAAATATTTCGTGTATGAATATATATATATATATATATATATATATATTATATTTTTTTGTATGTTTCTTTGCACGTGGTTCTTAAAGCTTGTGTGATTTTGGACTTTATTTTCTACCCTGTTATAGTAGAAAAGAAAGTTATGTGAAGTAACATTTTTACGTGATTGTCAGTACACTATGTATGTATTTTCTAGCTACATAGAATACCTATGTACATGGAAGACTTCGCGATTTTATTCTTTAGAGCATTACTTAGTTTCAGAGAAGCAGTTCATCTTAAGAGCAGTGGTGGCCGAGGTCGTGACTTAAGACTTGTAGTTTAAAGGTTCAAACCCACACAAGCACTTTACTTTGTGTGAATTATTTAATTACCACGGTTCTCAAACCTGTGAAGGAAAACATCGTGATGAAACATGTATATCCTAGCACCAAAAATTCGAAAACATTTGACATCTTCCAACCAGCACTGGGCCGCGTGGTGGATTACGCCCTCTCACGGAGAGGAGGCCTATGTCCCAGCAGTGGGAACATTATAAATATAAAATTATATATATATAAAATAATTATAAATATTAAAAAAAAATATAAATAATTATATATATTATAATTATTATTTATTATAAATTATTATTATTTTTATAGGCTGATTATGCTCTTCATTTAAAGACACAGAACAGTTATATTCTTATGTGCCAGTAATGTCATCCGTGCCTACAACATATAGTTATTAAGGAACTGTTTCACCAACACCGATTAACGAGAAGCGAGCAGAGCTTGCAAGTATAACGAGCAGCGAGTGCTGTCGGCGGCGAGCGAGTACTCGCTGTTTCCATATGTACCAAGCGGGTGTTTGAATTGACCTGCACATTTTGTTCCCACTGCTGGGACACAGGCGGTGAGTGGGAGTGGGCCCTAATCTACCACGCGGGCTCAGTGCGGGTTGGTAGATGTCACATGTCTTCGAATTTTTGTTTCTAGAACATGCCGGTTTCTTCAGTATGTTTTCCTTCACCGTTTTGAGAGCAGTGGTGATGAAATTATTTATACAAAGTAAAGCGCCTGCCTGGGTTCGAACTCATGACCTACAACTCGTAAGTCAGGGCCGGTACCACTGGGCCACGACTGGTCTCCGATTGAACTGCACGATTACTGACAAACACTTGCACTGACTGGACAGGTCCATTCAATACATAATATTCTTTCCTCAGAAGACCATTTCAGACATCAATCTACATGATCTGACTAAGATTAAGTCTGGTCTTTAAAAGAGACTGTGACCTTTGAGTTCGTTTTGGCCTTTCTTCTCGGAGTAGTTATATAGGAATTGCCGACCTCATGTAGTTTTTAAAATAATATTGAAATGTACAAGCACATACTTACAGAAATAAAATCATTTATGATGTATCATTTGAGTCTCAGCGAGTGTTTTGCCCGCCAAGCGAGCGTCGGTGAGCGTGTAATCTCTATGATCTCTTGTCGCTGCCACAAACGAGTAGATACTCGCCGGCGGCGGTGTGAACAGTCAGCAATTAACTATTAACGTAGGTATGTGTGTACATATGTATGTGTTTTATTTGCGCAGAACCTGCAGTTTCTAGTACGTTTAATAAGCGACAAAATCGTGGATAGCTAATGATCGTTTTTGAATACCAGATGGCCGACACAACGGCCGAGGGGCGAAATTGAATGTTAAAAACTTGTCAAAAGTACCTATATGAATACTCGAAGTGAACGTTCTTAAAATAACGAGAAATGTCTCTCAGATACAAATCTCACGTTTCATTTCTTTTGTGTTTTCTTGTTTACTATGGGAGTTTGACATTACATCTGTCAAACTGGCGCTTTCCAGTCGGAGGTCTGGCGAATGTATCTCTCGGGCGTCGATATATGGAATAAGATGGAACAATAGGGTTTGAGTCAGTAGGAGTCTCACATAGATGATGATTCTGTTGTGTACCAACTAAACTTAATTTAGGCTATTGGTATCTCTTCCTTGAAATGAAACAAGAAAGAGATGGAAATAAATTAGAGCTGTCAAATTTATTTGATCTAAGATATTCTTCGACGCAACGACGACGAATAAAAATCACGTCAAATTCAAGTCAATCGAGACTTAATTTAGTTTGACAGTTCTAAAGCGTCACTTGTCTCTTACTTTCGTGCTCTGTCTATAAAAGATCTAGACACGCGGTAGTGTGTCAAGCCAAGTTCAAGTAACAGAACTGGCGAGCAGCACCGTGTGTAATATTACACGAACCATTTGGAGCCACTTTTGACCCCCTCATAACTCAAAAACTATTTAACATAGACATGTCAAATTTGGCTCATATATTGAAACTTGCATGATACATATGTGGTTTAAATTTCATAAGCACATCTCAAACGGTTATTTAGATATTAACGTCCAAAAATCATCATTTTTATCACTGACTGACCTATAGATCAAAACTCTAACCCAGTTCCAGATGACCTAGAAAGTTCAAATTTGGCATGCAGATAGGTAATTAGGTGAATACAAAGGAATAAATCAGAAACTGGTAATTTTTTATCATTTTATTATAATTTTTCACTTAATTGATTCTCTTAGTAATCAGCAATAAAAACTTATGACAGCCGGTCTTTATGTGGATTTTAAGGTCTTCACGTGAATATATAACGAGTTGATTACCACCCTTATTTTTTTTAATCCAAATATTTCCGAATTAGTACTTATAACTTAGAGTATAGTCGACTTTCGTATTTATTACGTTATTAACTGGGGGATTTAGTATGAATAATTATTGTTTCAATATTTAGCGCACATCAAAAGTATAAGATCATTATATTTATAAATAACTAGCTTTTGCCAGCGGCTTCGCCCGCGTGGAGGTCGGAAATTATCCCGCGGGAACATACTACCGGGATAAAAAGTAGCCTATGTCCTTTCTCAGGCTCTAAACTATCTGTGTACCAAAATTCATTTAAATCGGTTCAGTAGTTTTAGCAGGAAAGCGAGACAGACAGACAGACAGACCGACAGACAGACAGACAGACAGAGTTACTTTTGCATTTATAATATTATAGTGTGGATGTGGATTAAATAATAGGCATTTCGGTAAACGGCACGCGGTGTGACGCCGGAGCAGCGGGGTGGGAGCGGTGTCTCGATGACGCGAACGTCTCCGAGCGAGTGGCAGCCGCGCTCATAAGCGCGAGCGCCGTCTTGCTGTCCGGTTCGGTTTATCAGAAACTGGTAATATTTTATCATTTTATTATAATTTTCCACTTAATTGATTCTATTAGGAACACTTATGAACTTAGTGCCTGTAATAACTGTATGTATGTATGTAAAAAAAATGTAAGAATCAGCAATCAGCAATCAAAGCTTATGACATCTGGTCTTTATGTGAATTTTAATGGTTTTAATTTACGAACTAGAACGAGTCAAGACCAAGTATCAGATATTAAGTAATGTATATGTTCACAGGCAATTCCCTAGCCAAGTCAGACCTTAGGCTACAATATATTATCCTAAGTTATAAGAAGAAATGATATTTTATGTAGTTATTAATAAATTTCAGGACTAACGCTTGAATTTGGCACCCATTTAGATCTCACTTCTTTTGTCGTTGAAGTCAACAACCAAGACAAATATCATAATATTGAACTCGGCTCTCATTTCACATTTATGTTTTTGATGGGATTTAGATTTTACTTCTTTTGTCGTTGACGTCAACAACCAAGACAAATATCATAATATTGAACTTGGCTCTCATTTCACATTTATGTTTTGGATGGGATAGCAATACACTTATTTTAGTTGCTGAACCAAAGAATCGGCACCGTAACCGTATTAGTACCGTAGTACCGAGTACCGAGGTAGTACCGAGGTGAAATCACCACAGATAAAAATAATAGTTTAAAAAACTAAAAAACACGCTTCCATAGAAAACCAAACTAAAAAGTATAAAATAATGGAAAAAAGCGTTTTGAGACGTATGTCAGCGTAGTTTGTGACGTATGTCAGCGTACTGATATGCAAGGACAATGGCACAAATTTATGAAATTATAGTATTGTCATCGGTCTTTGACAGGTTTGCAAAGTTTGAATGAAATCTGGTCGTTTAAAGTGGGTCAAAATTGCGCTATAAGGAGTCGGTTACAAACAAACATACAAGTGAAGCTAAAAGTGCATGTTCATATGGCTACTTAAACAAAGAGCTCTTTTACTATTACTGGTCATATAACTACATAATCTGGTATATATGTATCTGTATGTTGCAATACCATATAAAAGCACAGGTGTAGTGTAATTGAAATGAAAGAGATAATGAATTGCTCGGGGAACTCGTCGGGAGTAGAGAATCTACACTAATATTATAAAGAGGAAAACTTTGTTTGTATGTTTGTTTGTTTGTACTGAATAGGCTCAAAAACTACTGAACCGATTTTAAAAATTCTTTCACCATTTGAAAGCTACATTATCCACGAGTAACATAGGCTATATTTTATTTCGGAAAAAAATAGGGTTCCGTAAGATATTTGGGTTTTTCGGACACAAGGTGTAAAAAATCAACCAGAAAAGTTACTTATTTTGCGTACGCTGCCTAAACTATAAAAGATAGAACCATAAAATGTTCTAATTAATTGTAGATCTTATAAATATCTACAAAAAAGTCCGCGACACACTATACCCATCTATGTCGAGTGAGGCACAGCAACCATTTTTTTATTTAAAAATCTTGAATTTTTTTTGGACTACATTTAAACGCGTTTATTTTACTCATGCTATTAATCCTTATCAAAATAAATGATTTCATCACTAAGAACAGTTTATGGAGATAATATTTGGTCTGTGAATGATTAAAATTGGACGTTTGGTTTTGAAGTTATGGCGAAATTAAAATATTACGATTTCTGCTGCACGGCCCGTTGCGAAGTGGGCGTCACCAAGGCGGGGGTGCGCGTGCGGGAGGGGAGTTTAGATCTATGAGTAAGGTACCCGCGCGGCTCAGTCGCGAGGTCGGCTCCCTACGCAGCGGTCGTGCGCGAAGTCTAATAATTTTCGTGCGATTTTTTTTAGATTTCGTTCTTAAAACTACACCTACGCAAAAGTTCTTCTCAGAGCTAAACAAAAGTTCTTTTCAGGGCTAACCAACAGTTCTTTTCAGGGCTAACCAACAGTTCTTTTCAGGGCTAAACAACAGTTCTTTTCAGAGCTAGACTATTACACGCTATTAACATTTTCTTAAACATTTGAAAATGCCTAAGAGAGCCAGGTCTCAACTTTCTAAACATAGTTCTCAAGCAAGGGCAGCAAGAATACGTCGTATGGGAGAATCTTCACCTGAACGTTCACAACGCCTTGCTGAACAAAATCAGAGAAACTCTCAGGTACGCGCACGAGAGTCGAGTGTCGAACGTTCGCAACGCCTTGCACAACAAAATCTGAGAACCTCTGAGTTACGTGCACGAGAGTCGAGGCTGGAGCGTTCCCAACGTCTTCATGAACAAAATGTAAGGACCTCTGACTTACGCGAACGAGAGTCAAGTGTCGAGCGTTCGCAACGCCTTGCCGAACAAAGTCTGAGAACCTCCGAGCTACGCGCTCAAGAGTCGAGGCTGGAGCGTTCCCAACGTCTTCATGAACAAAATATAAGGACCTCTCAGTTGCGCGAAAGAGAGTCGAGTGTCGAGCGTTTGCAGCGACTTAGAGCTCAAGCAGAGAGACAGCAGTTGTCCACAAACACAGTTCGCAATCGAATTTTAGCTAACAGCAACAGACTGGCTTTCAGATATGATCCGCAGGTTGATTATGCACAACAAGCGTCCGTCCAAATCGGAGTCATGAATAAGATCTGCTCTAACTGCTCTGCCAAGAAATGGACAGACGAACCTAATGGTATGTGCTGTGTTTCAGGTAAAATTTGTCTTCCTAACCTTCAGGAGCCACCACAACCAATAAAAAATCTTTTAACTAATAACCATCCATTATCTGGTCATTTTTTAACAAACATACGTAGATACAATAGTCTTTTTCAAATGACTTCGTTTGGCGCAAAAGAAATCAGGGAAGGAAATTTTATGCCCACTTTTAAAATTGAAGGACAGGTGTATCATCTCATTGGTAGCCTTTTACCACCGTCAGGCCAAAACCCACAGTTCTTCGCTTTGAATAATCATAACGTGTATATACGAAGTTTTAAACAAAACTTAGAACTTAACTCCTCAGATAATTTAAAGTTAATTATTCATTCAGATCGCACTCCACAGACAGCACACAGAGGCAGATATAATGCTCCTACTGTAAACGAGGTAGCCGTTCTCTTGGTCGATGAAGACAAAGGTCCCAGGGATATAGTCTTACACGGTAGAGACGGACAGCTCAAAAGAGTTTCTGAGCTACATCGGTCCTATGATCCACTACAGTATCCTATAATGTTTGCGACAGGAGAAGACGGTTATTATTTGACTATCCCTCAGCAGGGTTCTGCGCGCAATAAAACTGTTTCGTGCATGCAATTTTATGCATTTATATTAATGTTTAGAACTAACTCTTTTAATCCGTTACATTATTACAGAGACTTATTTAGTCAATATTGTGTTGACATGATGGCGAAAATGATATCGGAAAGATTAAATTATATTTCTCGGAATCAACAAAGACTGAGGGCTGATGACTACATTCATCTCAGAGATGCCTTAAATCATGACGCAAATGTTGACCCAACAAATATCGGTCAACATGTCATATTGCCATCGTCATTTACGGGTTCTCCGCGTTTCATGCACGAGAAAACGCAGGACGCGATGACGTACGTCCGAAATTATGGTAGACCTGACTTATTTGTCACTTTTACATGTAACCCCGAATGGCCTGAAATTAAAGCGGAGCTGCTACCAGGACAACGGTCTTTCGACCGTCATGACATAATTTCACGTGTATTTCATTTAAAGATGAAGAAATTCATCAAATTATTTGTCAAAGAACAGATATTCGGTAAAGTAAAATGTTATATGGCAAGTGTGGAGTGGCAAAAGCGCGGTTTACCTCATTGTCATTTGCTTTTCTGGCTAGAAACTAAAATACAACCAGATGAGATCGACAGTGTCATAGTTGCGGAGCTACCCGATCAACAAATTGATCCGGTACTACACGACATTATAACTAAAAATATGGTACATGGACCCTGCGGAGAACATAATTTAGCTGCACCATGCATGAAGAACGGTGTCTGCACAAAAAAATACCCTCGCCGTTTCATGAACGATACCCAGACCGGAGAGGATGGGTATCCAGTTTATCGTAGGCGCGATACAGGAAATGGCGGTCGGAGCACTACGCTACAAATCAGGGGCAACATGGTGACGATAGATAATAGGTGGATTGTTCCATACTCCCCGCTACTATGTAAGACTTTTAACGCTCATATAAACGTGGAGTATTGCCACTCTGTCCAAGCCATTAAATATATATGTAAGTATATAAATAAAGGTTCAGATCAGGCAACTTTTAGCCTTAGAAACCCACACGATGAGGTTGAAAACTATTTAAATGGCAGGTACATAAGCACATCTGAAGCTGTCTGGCGCTTATTTGAATTTCCCGTTCACGACAGGCATCCTACTGTAGTGCATTTGGCCGTTCATCTAGAGAACGGTCAAAGGGTGTATTTTACACCAAGGACAGCTCATCAAGTGGTCCAAAACCCACGCAATACAACATTACTGGCATTTTTTGCTCTCTGTAATGAAGATGAATTCGCGAAAACTCTTCTGTATCATGAAGTCCCGCAATACTATACATGGGCAAATAATAAATTCACTAGAAGGAGGCGTGGTGAAGATGTAGTTGAACATCCGGGGATAAAAAAAGATACCGCTTTAGGTAGAGTCTACGGGATACATCCATCCCAATCAGAGTGTTTTTATCTTAGGATTCTACTGCACCACGTACGCGGTCCGACCTCATTTGCATACCTTAAAACTGTAAACGGTATTGTCAAAGAGACGTATCAAGCAGCTTGCCGTGACCGAGGTTTACTTGAAAACGATGACCATTGGGGTAACAGTTTAAGCGAAGCTTCGTTATCACATTGTCCAAAAAAACTAAGGGAGTTGTTCGTAGTCATACTTTTATTTTGTCAACCATCGGAACCATTGAAGTTATGGGATACTTTCAAAGATCAGTTCTGTGAAGATATTAGACATCGTATCAGACAACAAAATCAGGATAACACTTTACCCTTCACTGAAGTCATTTATAATGAAGGATTAATCGAAATAGAAAACAAACTTCTAGAATTAAACGACAAAAATTTAAGTGATTTTGGATTACCTTCTCCCTTTCGTACCCAGAATAATACTATTGACACAATGGTACAACAGTATAACAGAAATGATCTAACAGCGTTTGTTAATGACAATGTGCCAAAATTAGTACCAGATCAAAGACATGCTTATGAGACTATTGTGGACAGCGTGAACAATAACATGGGGAGATTATTTTTTTTGGACGCACCAGGAGGCACCGGAAAGACTTTTCTCGCAAATTTGATACTTGCTAAGATACGGCAATCAGGGAAGATAGCGATTGCAGTTGCTTCGTCAGGAATTGCTGCAACTCTCTTGAACGAAGGAAAAACTGCTCACTCTACGTTTAAACTCCCGCTATCCGTATCTTTAGATCAACGGTCTACGTGCTCTATTCGGAAAAATGGGCCTCTTGGTAAGTTGCTGCAAGACGCGTCGTTGGTAATATGGGATGAATGCACCATGAGTCATAGAGCTCATGTGGAGGCCGTGGACCGTACTTTAAAAGACCTCCGAAGCTCTGCTAATGTCATGGGTGGTATCACTTTTGTATTTGCTGGAGATTTCCGACAAACGCTTCCAGTCGTCAACAGAGGTACGCGAGCAGATATTATGAAGGCATGTTTAAAATCGTCTCACCTTTGGACATCTGTTCAACATTTGAATTTGCGCACCAATATGAGAGCTCATCTACATGGAAATACGCATAGCAATTTTCCACAACAGCTGCTGAAACTTGGAGAAGGAATTTTTCCATCTTTAAATTTGGGCACCGATTATGCGGTTACTTTGGATGAGTCTCTAGGCCAAATAGTCCATAATTTAGATAGTCTGATAGATGCTATATATCCTGACATCGAAAACTTACATCAAAATGATTTTCGTTGGCTGTGTTGTAGAGCAATAGTTTCTCCCAGGAATGAAACAGTCAACGAAATAAACAGTTTAATTATGCAGAAAGTACCGGGTGAAGTATAGTGCTATAAATCCATAGACACCGTCACTAACATCGAGGACGCTGTGCACTACCCCCAGGAATTTTTAAATTCTCTGAACCCCGCTGGGCTACCACCTCATGAACTGTCGTTAAAAGTTGGCACGCCGATAATGCTTCTCAGAAATTTAAGCCCCCCCAACATGTGTAATGGCACGAGACTTCTTATAAAGGAGCTAAAAGATAATTTAATAGTAGCGAAGATTATCACCGGCCCTGCAGCTGGTGAATTAGCTCATATACCAAGAATACCCATGATCCCTACTGATTTGCCTATACCCTTCAAAAGGCTCCAATTTCCAGTAAAAATTTCTTTCGCACTAACGATAAACAAATCCCAGGGCCAAACATTCAAATTAGTAGGAATTGATTTACGAAAAGAATGTTTTACGCATGGGCAACTTTACGTTGCCCTATCACGGGTCTGGGCTCCCGACCATCAGTATATTTTGTTACCTGAAAATAATTTAACGTCAAATGTTGTTTATGGAGAAGCTCTACAATAATCGCTTTAGTTATCTATCCTTAAACAACGGGTTGCGCTCCGGGACTGCCGGCAGAAGTGAAAACTTAGTATTAATTACATTTAAATATTTTCATCATTAACAACTTAACATACACAGAAAGACAATCTGTGCAGCCTGCGGATAATGACTGCGTCGTCAATGTTACTGTCGGTGTCTGTGAATTGACATGGGAATCATTTTGCTGACCGTGTCTTTCCTGGGTAGGCTTTTTGCAGCGGTAACCGACATCCACGCGGGCGGAGCCGCGGGCGACCGCTAGTATTATATATTTTCATTTCGCTCCACAGTATAGTTTTGCATGGAGTATTTTTTAATTAAACGTACTAGTGATGTGCTTTTGTTGCCGATGGACACCACGAAATTAATTGTTAGGGATGTCAACGAAGTGGTTTTAAATGTGATGATTGCTCTTAATTCTCATAGGAAAAATCTTAAGTCTCATGGCTAAGTAATAGCAGCCACTTTCTCCGTAGATGGGTCACCATACCGAGTGAAGAGGTTGCATATATGTATGTACTGGCCTGTTGCACATGCCTGTCACCGATTCAAATTAATATAGTTACGGCATATGTTTTTATGAGTCTTGTCACTTGTGTAAAAATATTGACCACGAAATATACGAATTATATTATCAGACCACTGCTCGTTATTGGCTTCTGTTTTCCATTAGGTTATGGCCCCAGGAGTGTGCTGGAGGTTTTTTTTTCTGATAGTGCGTATAATTAATATGAGTGGTTTGCTGTAAAATTTACGAAATCTTAATTATGTCAACTGAAGTTGGTATAAGTGGTATCAAGAAGCTGAAAGGATCGTCCGACTACCCAAATTGGAAGTTCTTGGTGCGAAATTACTTGGAGAATAAAAACTGGTGGGGAGTAATTTCTACAGATGTAGCAAACGCTGACGTAGACCGGCAGGCACGAACGACAATATGTTTGTTGTTAGAACCAGAGTGCTTTACCCACGTCTACAATGCGAAGACTGCGAAAGAAGCCTGGAACAGCTTACAGAAAGCATATGAAGACAAGGGTTGGGGAAGACTTATACATATTCAGCGAGAGCTTTTCAACTGTAAGTTAGAGAATTTCGATTCTATGGAAAGCTACATAACCAAAACTACATTCCTGACACAACAATTGTCCGATATTGATGCTGATATTCCTGATGATTGGATCATATCGATTTTGCTGGGTGGACTAACCGCTGAGTACAGCCCTCTCATCATGGCTGTAGATAATAGTGGACAACAGATCACGTTAGAGCAAATCAAAACGAAATTGTTACAAGAAGGAAGTAGACAGAGTACGAACAAGCCTTAGTTACACGTAAAGTACAGAACAATGCAAGAACTAACACAAAAACTAACTATCGCAAGCAGAAATTCGTCTACAAGTGTTTTAAGTGCCACAAGCAGGGACACAAGGCGTCCGAATGCAAGGAGCGGATCAAAACCGCGAGTATCTGCATGAATACGAAGAAGGCGATACACAAAGATAAGTGGTATTTAGACAGTGGGTGCTCAAATCATATGACCCACGATAAAAACAAATTGTTGTCTTATACCTCAACCTGAAAAGGGCAACATGAAGATCGCAGTAGCAAACGGCGAGAAATTGTTGGTGAAAGGACGAGGAAATGCTGAGCCACGAGTCAGCGAAAACGAAAAATTAATTTTAGAAAACGTTTTACATGTTCCTGATTTATCCATGAACCTTATTTCGGTGAGCGATTTGACCAAGAAGAATTATTGCATGAATTTTGACAATGGAGGTTGCATAGTTCAAAATAAGAATCGAATTATTGCAAGATGTCAAGAGGTTGACGGAATTTATGAGTTGACAGAAAATAAAAATAACGTCGTGAATGTGACACTGCCAAAACAAAATGAAAATATTTCGAACATTTGGCATAAAAGATTAGCTCATTTATCGCGTAATTATATGAATAAAATGAAAGTTTTAGTAACCGGTATGGAATTTGAGAATACCGATTTATGCGAGCCGTGGATTCCAGGTCCCTTTAAAAACCAAGGTACGAGAGTGAACGAGGTCTTACAGCTGGCTTTTAGCGACGTTTGCGGACCAATCGAGGAGCCGTCG
The DNA here is from genome assembly GCA_932294355.1 of Aporophyla lueneburgensis. Classification (NCBI taxonomy): domain Eukaryota; kingdom Metazoa; phylum Arthropoda; class Insecta; order Lepidoptera; family Noctuidae; genus Aporophyla; species Aporophyla lueneburgensis. The sequence goes on along the minus strand of OW028737.1, from coordinate 27,760,348 downwards.
TTCGGAGGTTCGACGTATATTCTTCTATTTATCGACGATTTTACTCGGAAGACTCATGTTTATTTTTTGAAGAACAAAAGTGAAACTTTCGATAAGTTCCGTGAATACAAGGCGGAAGTTGAGAATGAGACCAGTAAATTCATTAAATGTCTGAGATCAGACAACGGCGCAGAGTACTGTAATGGTAAATTTAAATCATTTTTGAATTCTGCAGGTATAAAACACCAGACGACTGTACCGTACACGCTGGAACAAAATTCTGTCGCAGAGAGAGCGAATCGGACTATAATAGAAAAGGCAAGAACATTACTCTCAGAATCGAACTTATGCAAGAAGTATTGGGCCGAGGCTGTTAATACTGTTGTTTACCTAAAGAACAGAAGCCCCACGAAAGCATTGAACAATGCGGTACCAGAGAAGCTTTAGATGTGGATGTCAGTCATCTGAAAATCTTTGGTTGTTTGGCGTACAAAACAAAAGAGACGGAAACTAGACATGAAGACGGAACCGATGATTCTTATTGGATATCCAGATAATCAGAAAGGTTATCGTCTGATGAATCCTAAGACAGGTGAAGTGAAAACTGCAAGAGATGTAAAATTTCTCGAAAACGTCTTTTTCCAAAAAGAAAACGTGGAAAAGTCGGAAGTTATCATAAACCTAAATAGAGATTCTGTTTATGCCAGTTTACCCAACAGATCTACCAGCAGATCGGAACCCTTGGAGGCTCACGATGATGTGTACCGTGATGCTATAGACGAGAACGTAGAAGTATCGGAGGAGATACAACCTGAGCCTGTAGTACCAGAGCAAGAGATTGACGTATTGACTGAAGAGGAAGTCACAATACCTGAATCGGAAAGAAGGTATCCTGTAAGAGAACGCAGACAAGTCGATCGGTATGGATACAATGTTATGTATGCGAAGAGCAATCTTGATGATGATCCATTGACTATTAAATAAGCGTTGGCGAGACCCGATGGTGACTTATGGCAAAAAGCGATCGATGATGAACTTATGTCACTAAAGGAGAACCAGACTTGGACGTTGGTGGATCGTCCGATCGATAAGAAGCCTATCCAGTGCAAATGGGTGTTCAAAATCAAGAGAGATAGCGACGGCAAGGTAACGAAGTATAAGGCTAGATTAGTAGCAAAAGGTTTCACACAGGTACGTGGTGTAGACTATACTGAGACGTATTCTCCAGTAGTTAGAAGCTCTACTCTGCGAACGTTGTTCTCGCTAGCTGTTGAATACGGTTGGTTTATTGACCAATGGGATGTCACGACTGCCTTTTTATATGGCAAGATTAAAGAGGACATTTAAATGCTCCAACCGAAAGGCGCAGTAGTCAAAGGTCAAGAAACCAAAGTATGTAAGCTGCAGCGTTCTTTGTATGGATTGAAACAAGCTTCGAATGCTTGGTTCAAGGAATTGGACAAAGAGATGTTGAACTCAGGCTTTGTACAATCAAAAATAGAACCGTGTTTGTATCAAAAGCAGCTTAAAAACAATAACAAGTTAATTGTTGTTATTTATGTAGATGACCTTTTTATCTTTGGAAATTGTGAACAAGAAAAGCAAAAATTAAAAACCAATTTGCTTGATAAGTTTAAAGTGAAAGATTTAGGCGCGGCTAGGCATGTTTTAGGCATGAAGCTGAGGAGAGATAAAGATGTTATTTGTCTAGATCAGCAACAGTTCATTTCGGAAATTTTGAATGACTTTAACATGACAGACGCTAAGCCAGTTTCAACTTCAATGGAAGTCGGTATGAAATTAGAAAGATCGACAAATTCCCATAGTAATCTGCCATATTAAAGCATAATAGGGTGTCTAAACTATTTAGCCTGTAATACGCGACCAGACATAGCACATGCGGTGAGTGTACTTTCACAATTTAATTCGTGTTATGACGAAATACACTTTAAATGTGCAAAACAGGTCTTAAGGTATTTGAAGGGTACGTCTAACCTTTGTCTTACTTTTAGGAAGTCGGGAGATTTGGACTTACGAGGCTATGTTAGTGCAGATTGGGGAGGGGCACTTGATAGAAAATCTTTCACAGGATTAATTTTCAAGATAGGTAAAAATATAGTGTCATGGGAGAGTAGGAAGCAAGCGATAGTATCCTTGTCCTCCACAGAGGCAGAGTACGTAGGATTGAGTCTAGCTTCGAAGGAAGCTCTTTATTTACGTAGTATACTTAACAGTTTGACAGCTGTGGATAGTAAAGCAGAAGTAATTTATAATGACAATCAGTCGGCGCATAAAATTGCAGCTAACAAAATGATGCATAATAGAACAAAGCATATAGATAACAAGTATCATTTTATTCGTGAATGTGTACTAACTAACAAAGTTGAAATAAGGTGCATGTCAACTGATATGATGATAGCGGACATCTTAACTAAAAGTGTTCACAGCCCGAAGCTTAGAGAATTTTTAGGATTTATCCCTGTCAAATTATTCTATTAAGGGGGCGATGAGTAGTTAGACGTTTTGATGTTTTATGTTTTGTGTAATAGATAATTTAGTTTCGTTATGCATACTTTATTTTGTTGGATTTCTTCTGTTTTAGTATTCTACTTTTGGGCACAGCGTAGTACAGTCGGACACAGAAGTGTTGGTGATTTATTTAATTTTATGTACCGAGTTCTGACAAGTACAGAAGTGATCATACGCAGCGTAAATATATTAAGGGGGCGTATTGGAAGAGGTTGCATATATGTATGTACTGGCCTGTTGCACATGCCTGTCACCGATTCAAATTAATATAGTTACGGCATATGTTTTTATGAGTCTTGTCACTTGTGTAAAAATATTGACCACGAAATATACGAATTATATTATCAGACCACTGCTCGTTATTGGCTTCTGTTTTCCATCACCGAGTTCCATCCGTGCCTCGCAAAGTACGTTAAACCGTTAGTCCTGCCCGATATTCGTGGATCTTCGAAAGTTCTTTGAAGGTTGTCAGAAGGTCAAAAGTCTGATACCCCGTCTAACCAAGGATTGTAGTATAAACCAATCACTCGGTTGTGTGGAAGTCAGATAGGCATCGCTTCACGTAAAATACTGGTATTGGGATGCATCCGAGTAGACTGGAAACGACCCCAAAATTAATTTCGAAAAGGTTAGTCAGATGGTGATTGGCTCTTTTGAGGGTATGAGGAACAGGGTATAAAGTTCACTCAACCTCCGTAGAAAATTCAGGATCCGGCCAAACGGGTGTCGTGTCTGAAAGGCCGCTGTTCGAGGACTGATGTCGTATAATCTAGTTGCGCTGTAAACTCTGCTTACGTGATGCAGGATTTGGTATGACGTCAGTGTGATACGTAATTCGCATCACACTGACGTTTCACTCACAGTTTCTGAGGAGGTATGTTGCACCACTTCTTCTTCCCAGCTAAAGCACTAGGAAGTGGTGACGAGCGGGCGTTTTGGGGGACTGTTTTATGTAACTTTGACGTTCAAAAGTGCTGACTCTCAGCCTAGTTTGAATAAATGACTTTTGATTTTGATTTTGCATGTGGCGATGTAGATGCCGCTATAGCGTTAGATCAAAAATAATGTATTTAAAGTCTTCCTAATGGTTGAAAAATTATTGATGTCTAAACTCAAACAGAGTAAGAAATCTATTTTTAACACTCATTTCCTTCTTATCCTGTAAACTGCCATAAACCGGTTTACCAAAAATAAACTTAGAAAACAAAATAATTAATTTCTTGTCATACATTCTATTTATAAAACGTTTTTCGTACAAAATTATAAAAGTTTGACAACATTTTGTATTAGACATCGTTCATCGCTTATCTTGCAGTGATAATCACTTCCAATGAATTAATACAAGTTATACTAATTAATTATCTCTACCTGATGTATCGTTATCGGCATTCTGCAGCAAAAGGTGACATTAAATTAATAATAGTCCACACTGTGAACTTATAATTCAAAAGGTTCGGTTCGGGTCGAAGGCGCGTAGTGTTCCACGCGCGGCTCAAAGAGATGTCAGCATTAACTGAAGGGGTCTGCTAGGACCGATGCCTGCCAGGGTCGCGAAATTGTTCAAACGAGATACCGTCGCCCTGGCATATGGGCAACTGAAGGAACACGGGTGGGTTTTAGTCAGTAAAAGTCTGACATGCCCTCCCGCTCCGCGCAGAGCGGGAGAAGTCATTGGATGATTTCCAATCCAAAAAAAAAGCGGTTCGCAACTACACGGGTTGATCGAAGTCAGTTCCCAACTATATTGGGGTTGGCTTCCAGTCTAACTAGATGCAGCTGAATATTAGCATTTTATGCGGAAATACTGCCCATCTGACAACAACCCCGTTGGTAAGACAGGTTGATAGACTTTTTGGGCTTCAGACTACAACAATTGTCAAAGATCTAAGAATAAGAGCGGGGCATATTTTCTGACAGACGGAGAGATCTCGATTTGTCATGGATGGCTTTGGGGTGAAAAAATAGGATATTGTTAATTTTGTTTACAGAATAGCTTGTTTATATTTATGAATGTTTAAAGTAAGTCGCAAGTTTATTTAGGCATAGCGGACATCACGGCTTGGTTGCAGATGTTTGAACTCTATACCCTAAAGATGGCGGTCTAATTAAATTTTGGTAACCTAGTTCTAGTTACTTTGAACTTTAGTTACTTTTTGGTTTTAGAAGAATCTTTTTAACGGTACTTTAGATTAAGCTGCTCGTATATTTAGCTGATAGTAGTAAGTTGGGTTTTTTTTACAACAAAGTTCTTTATAGCACGTTATACTCTGAATACTGGGCGAATGACCGAAAGAGCTAGACCGAAAAAAGTGTAACATTTAGACCGCCATGACACTTTTGAAAAACGCCAAGTGTGCAAAAGCGAAAGGAATTTACTTCCACCTGGATCTTCCACAACACTTCTTTTTTTAATTTTTCTATATATTTGTCACTTTATTTAGTTTGAGAATACGGTCTCAAAATGGTGAAGAAAAACATCGTGACGAAACTTGCTCCTTGGTGGCTTTACTCGTTGAAAAACCGTTGATATATCAAAAAAAAAAGAAAGAAAATATATTTATCGTACAAGTATGACTTCTGCACCTAGGTGCAGAAGTCATACTTGTAGTCACCTCACCTCATATTTCTGGTCTAGACCAGAAATATGAGGTGAGGTGACTAATGTACATTCGTTTTATACAAATACCAAAATGAAATTTCTGTAAGTAGATCTTCTAAGACACTTTTACACACCAAAGTTTTTTGCTCAATTTTTTAAAAAACAAGATTTCAGGCTTTTTCTAGCTGGCTGTTCTCTGAGAAGAAATGCCGAAACAAACTCAGAGGTCGTGGTCTCTTTTAAAGTCAAAACATTAGATTATTATTATATTATTACTGCAACGGTGTGTGCATACAGTGATACCGAAACCAAATTCTCTCAGTTCCAATACCGATACCAATAACCATGACGACCGCATCACTAAAACCTTTTGAATCCAGTAAAAAGCAGATTGGATTGCTATTTGTGTTCACCGTCGCTTTGTGCCTTTTGTGCTGGTTCTCATTGAATTCCTATTATTATGCGTATTTGTGCAGCTCGGAATTATCATGTTTATTAATTAATTTCATTGCTTTGTGCGAGTTCGTGGACAAAGGAATAGTTCAGGTGGAATGCAGACGAATATTGACCGGGATTCTCGTTGTTATGGCACTATCCTATTTGATATAGGCTTTAGAGGATTTATGCTATGTGTGTTTGACAAGTAATGTATATATTTTATGCTACTGTATTAATTCATATTGCAATAGTTCTTCATTCTATTTTTATTTATGGTAACGGTGCCGATGTCGATAGTTCTGCCAATGTCTGAAAGGTGAAAAAACAAAATAAACGTTAATTCAATACTAGTTGATGATTAAATAATTGATTTTAATGTGTAAGATAAATACATGTGAAGATGTATTGGTAAAACATAGAATTTGGTGGTAAGATTTACCATATAAATTCCATGTTTTTGATATAAAAGAAAACAACAATACAAAAGAATATAGGCTTGTTCGCAACACCAAGCCATTATTTCCATATATTTACACAAAACACAATTTGTACACAAAACGTAACACTCTCATAAAAACAGTTGAACCGTCTGTCGTAGCAAAGTGCTACGTATACGCTACGCCGTAGCCGGAGCTACGAGCTACGACGTAGCATAGTGCAGCTATAAACTTTATTACCCAGATTTTTATGTGAAATGTTATTAAATGCCGCTATTTTGAACATATTAAAGTGAATTTCTCGTAGTTTCGTTAGTAATTTGTTTGTGAAATATCACCGTGGTGGCCCGTAAATGTCCACTGGTTATATGGATAAAGAGTTCTGCGATAAAAGCAGCAAACGGTGTACAATACTGAAGTATTTATTTATTGAAAATACCACTTTTAGGAATATTTGAGCAATTTAGATTAGTCCTTAAAGAAAACTCCTTTTCTGGTTTTATCAGCTATAGAAGAAAAGTATTTTAGATAAAAGTGTTACTGACAAAAATGCTGTCCTCAGCGCGGTTCAATAATTTATTTTAAATTTAAGTTTGTATGCGAACGCAGTCGCGAGGAAAAGATTTCCTCTTAAAAAATTATGATATTTATGAGTGCTAAGGATTCCCTTGTATCGTATGAAGGCGAGAATATATGATAACTCTGTAGTAAATAATAGGAATATTTTGAAACCAAACACTTAGATCATAGAAAAAATATATATAAAAAATACAAACTAAAAGTAATCATGGGCCGAATAGGGGTTTTCCAACCAGTCAACGAGCTATAGTGACTAACTGTTATATGATTTTATTTCTGTAAGTAGGTTTGAACAATAATTTTCGTCACTCATATTCTAAATAAAACTGTATGAGGTCGGCGTTGCCTTTCTGATTACTCTAAGAAGAAAAGCCAAAACAAACTCGAAGGTCACAGTATCACTAGCTCGCTGCCCGGTAAGGACCAAGCTCGGGTCGACGGCGCGTAGTGTTCCACGCGCGCCTCAAAGAGATGTCAGCAATACTGAAGGGGTCTGATAGGACCGATGCCTGCCGGGGTCGCGTGATTGTTCGAAAGAGATACCGTGACCCTGGCACATGGGCAACTGAAGGAACACGGGTGGGTTTTAGTCAGTAAAAGTCTGACATGCTCTCAAGTCATTTGATCATTTCACATCCAAAAAAAAATCTTGGTTAGATCATTGTGCAAAACCATGAGGATTGGTGTCTAAAATGCTCTTTTGAGGAAAGGACCTCAAAGATTGATTGGGCCCATCCAGTCAGTGCACACATTTATCAATAAACATGCAGCTCCAGTCAGAATTTACGAAGCTTAACGATTCGGCGAACAATACCATGAAAAAGACATTTGGGTTGACCGCATAAATTATTCAAACTCTCAGTGTATGATTAAAACTAAGTGGAAAAAAATAGAAACCAAACCAAAAAAAAAAAAAAACAAATACAATTTTTCGTATTTTGCTTTTATTTTTATTAGACCGAGAACATGGTAAATTGAAGAAGCTTCGTAAAGTATTGACACCCTGAATATTATCCTCACCCAAAAACAATGAACATTTAACAGAATGTGTCACCCCACTTGTCCTACTCACCCCATACACACAAAGTTTGAAGCTATCCTTGTTAATTCGCCGTGTTGCGGCGCACTGCAGTCCGTTAAACTTTTACGTAGCACGTTAGGTCCACGTGACGTTCACGTTACGTTCACGTGATGTCCACGTTACGCTATTGAATGTATTTTATGGTATCTGTAGGCTTTTTTGGCTATGACGTAGAAAAAATTGGCTCCGATGTGTGTGTGGACCTGAAGTAGTTGTTTGCGTCATAACCTATTTCCAAAGAGTAGAAATGGTTTAGTTTGGTATTGTGTACTTGTTAAGCAGGTAGATACTAAACTGTTGACAAAACGTAACGTAAATTACGTATTGTGTTCCCAGTAACTAGGTTGTGGAGGTAAGATAAACAGTCAACCCATGTGAAATAATGGTATTGCGTCCGGTTAGACTGCAAGCCGACCCCCAATATAGTTGGGAAAAGGCAGACAGATGATTATGAGGAACTAAGTTGTGGGTTCGAATCTTAGCACTCCAGTGTGACAGATCAATGAGTTAGTCTGAGATGTTAATGTTGGATTGCATCGGAAAATAAAGTGACGGAATTTTATAATTCATCAGTTCAGCCGAAAGAGGTCCACTGTTGGATCGGGGGTTTTGCCATAATCAATCGCAATATGATGGTCAAATGCATAGAGAACCTGCTGCCCGTTGTCTGGTAAGACCCTTATTCGCCTTTTACGACACCAACGAGGTGAAATGGGATGGTGCTATTCCTGAACGTCTGGTACCACACAGAACGACGGAATGACGGGATTTATTGATGAGAAATCCCTAATAAGTGTTGAACATACGTGTTGCTTGGAAGCATCCAAGCACCACTACTCCAACCAGTTCTGTGGTTCTCTCGACAGTGGATTCCTGTGGCCTTCACTTGGCCATCGGTCCACCTTGTGGGATACCTTCCAACGCGATATGATAAATTTTCGGTAATTCCTCAAATTTCGGGGGAAAGGAGCGTTAGTAAATTGAAGTGTTTTTATCCCGAATATATAATGATGACGAATATATGGGAGAAACCTAATTATTCTTTAAGTTAGATGGCACTTTTGGGCAAAGCATTAAAAAACATAAAAAATAATGTTATCAAACATGTAAGACTAGTGGTAGCCCACGGGTATCGACCCGAGTTGCGAGTTGTAAATCTTAGGTTTGAATGTAGGCAGGCACTTTATTTTGTGTAAATAATTTCATCATCAATGCTCCCAAAACGATGAAGGAAAACATCATGAGGAAATGGTTATGTCCTAGAACCAAAAATTCGAAGACATGTGATATTTAACAATCCGCACTCGACCCGTGTGGTAGATTACAAACCACATACTCCGAGGAAGCCTGTGTCCCAGCAGTGGGAACATTGTAGGCTGATAATGCTATAATCTGAGAACATATTATGTGAGACTCTTCAAAATCTATACTTAATGTTATAAAGCTGAAGAGTTTGTTTGTTTGGTTGAACGCACTAATCTTAGGAACTACTGGTCCGAATTGAAAATTTTTTTTTGGGATGGGTAGCCTATTTATTGCGAAAGGTTATATAACATTACGCTACTATCAAAAGGAGCAGAGCAGCAACGAAAAATGTTCGAGATCAGGCAGGTAATTCGATGCGACGGGAAGGGTCAGGGGAGCAAAAATTTGACGCGGACGAAGTCGCGGGCAGAAGCTAGTGACAAATAAACCTCGTTAGTGACAAATGAACGCAGGTGTACCATTAGCCTGAATCTATTCTTATGGTATAATATTACGATTATTTAGTCATCATAATCAACTTAAAATTTCAACCGACATACACAATATGCAAACTACACAGTAATAATTGTTTCTATCGATCAGTTTTAACGATATTTCTTCAAACTAATAACCTACAATAATCCTTCTCCTACCATTTCAGAGAAGGTAAACTTGAAGCCACTAGTGCTCCACTGAAAAATACATTCCATGAAAACCGCTGACCGCTTTCTTTATATACGGCACACGTTTGGGGCAACGGTATTTTAGTATTATGCCATTTTGTGAAGAGGTTTTAAATTAAGTGGACTGTGAAATAAATAGGAGTACCTATAATGAAAAATAAAACGATAAATTTATCCTAAAACTTCAATATTTTGAGTCTGGTCATACAATATCTTCCTCCTTGTCGATTTTTTAGAAGTCAAGATAGCATGAGGGTTTTTATTCCATTACTGTTATTTTTAAGGAAAAGTCCTCGTGTTTTGCTGTGTTATAAAATGCTCCAAATGTGTACAGTTCTGATCACATCAATGATTATTTAAATTTTCACATTTATTGGGAACAGTTTTGTGAGATCAGGCCGAATTTAATTTGGATTGTGTTTATTGATTGATTAAGGCTGATTTTCAGTTATAAGCAAATATCAAGTTTCCTAGATGATGACCAGATTAACATATCCATATTAAAAGTTATTGTTCAAACTAGGCTGAGTCAGCAGTTTTTGAACGCCAAATTACATAAGACAGTCCTCCAAAACGCCCGCTCTTCACCACTTCCTTGTGCTTTATTTCATGATAACACAGGCCAAGGGCATCTTGGACCACGCACAATAAAGGAATTTAACGCAATATAAGAGCTATTCAACCACACTATGGGTTAGATAAGAAAAACGTCCTCACATTATGGGTATACACAACAACACAACAATAATTTTTTTACAACTTTGTCGGTATAACTAATATTTATTTCCATGCCAATACACAGCAGTGACAGTAGTGTGTCTTTATACTACTAAGAGTCTATGAGCTAAGCTTCGGACAGACGGACGGGCATGGTGAAACTAAAAGAGAGGTCCTCTTTTAGTTTTGTTGACAATTGTCCCCTAAAAAATCAACCCCTATTTAACTAACGAAATTTGCCTAACCTCGTATATTTCCCAAGTCAAGACTTTACTACCTAATATGATCCATTTACATTATTTTTGTCCATTTGCCCGGTTCTCACAACAAAAGTTCCTCCACATTTGAAGACAGTCACACCGTGTCCCTGGCACTAGTTCTAAGAATTATATATTTATCAGCTGGCAAATTGAGCTAACATTTCTGTTAGTAAGTGCTGGATGTACTGCTGAGCCAAGGTAGTTGTCTCCACTGTGTCTTATGGCTATGGTATAAGGATGAGTTTGCATTGTATTTAACGAATCGAGTAGGTATATTGTAGTGGTTAATTTTAATACAAGATATAAAGATAAAATAGGTCAATCAAGTTTCGGATTATCTAAAGTACAAACGCCAGCACATCAAAGTAGCCGAAACTGACAAATTCTCCCAATCAACCTTGAACCTAATGCTTTGACAATAAAGTTGAAAATCTATTAAAGAAATTTGACAGATTGTAGTAGCTTTATGCAGGTAATAGAAACATCTATATCTGTATATAACTATAAGTATCATGTATATATATCTAATATCAAACTTTGTGTATCAGAATCGTTACGGCTTATTTACTGTGTATGAAAGTTCTTATGCATATGGTTTGTTGGGAAAGGGTTTCACTAAATAAGGCACAGAAAGACAAGATTAGACATTTATTTCAATTACACTTGTCAGTTATTAATCAGAAAGCTAGTTGTCCGTTCCAAAACTAGGTCTTCATGGAGAAGAAGGACAAGAAACTCCATGGAAACAGTATTAAAGTATTATATCAACTCACTTCTTACATTGTCATAAACTATTATTATCTTAAACACATTTCACTGGACCATTGTCCAAGAGATCTCAGAATAGTATCAACATAATCACAACAATAACAATAGCTAGGCAAAGAAAGAGTATGAATATTCCATTTTATATGATTTAAAACATTATCAATATTGGCATCAATATAAAAGGTACAACAACATTTTCATAATAAGCAATAAGTGTTACATAATATCAAATTATTTAACTTACGTGACCTCCGCTCGATATTTCCACACAACAACAGCACTAGAACTAACCAGCTACACATCTTCCGAGGAACTGTCCCGATAAAGTAATTACAATCCTTTTTATATCCTACAAACGTCAATCTAACAAAATCGTCAGACATCTCCCGCCATTTTGAACAAATAACAGATCATTACACATTTTGGCCCCTTTAACTGGTAGAGGGAATGAGCCTAGATAATGAAATAAAAAACTTCACTACTTTGAATCATATATTTTTTTTACTTTTTTTAAACATTTTATTTTATTTTTTATTTATTTATTAGATAGAAAAAAACATGATGGCAACATATAAACCACCATCAGTCTAGCCTTACCAATTTATGTATCTGTTTGATGGTAATTTTTGAAGCAAGGTACTGCACACAATGGCACTTGACACCTATCACATTGTATCCTGGATCGTTGATTATTGTGTGCACTACTACTCAAGTGACACCTTCTATAGGTGGGTAATTCTACAGGCCAATGAGCTCCAAGCTCAGAAAAACGAATTTCTCGAGGCACTCCAAATAGTTTCTTTTGCCTTGATTCACTTTCTTCCGATTGTACAGACTTACTTTTTTTGGACGCGAACTTTGGCATGGTGGCAAAGGGTCTCTTTCGGAATATTGCGTTTGCTACTAATTCTCGAGACAATGTCAGCCTAAATTCCTTTTGAGACAATACGGTGTGGTTACGTCTGTTAGAAGCATACAATATATACGCGTTTGTTATAGCAGCATCAATAAGGAAATAGAAGATGCGTTTCCACCACTTCGAGCTTTTTCTTCCGACTGCGTACGGGGTTCTCTTTTGGTCAAACCGGTCCACTCCTCCCATACGCTTTGTGTATTCTGTAATTGTCAGCGGACAGGGGAACGATTTTTTAGATCCATCATTTTGAGTTCTTTCACAAGATGTTTTCTGCTTTGGATGAAATGCAGTACTCAAAACGCTTACTAATTTGTTATCTTTCCAGATAATAAAGCCAACATTATTTTTTACCCTCCATTTCCATTCTCCTCTTTTCAGCTTTTTTGTTTTTTGGTTTGCATTTTTTACAGCCTTTGCTATCTTTTCATCAATTTCTTTATTACCAGTCGCTTTGGGCTTTTTTACAATTAGTGGCATATCTTGGCGGTCATTTCTGACTGTAGCAGTTGCATATATGCCATTATTGTATAATGTTTGTAGTAAAGCTGGACTAGAAAAAAGTTATCAAATGCTATATGACCCTATATGGGTCATATAGCATTTGATAACTTTTTTGTGTCATTTATGAGTGACTGGCATAATGTCATGACAACATTACTGCCTAATCCTGTTTCTACGTTTTCGGTCTTTCCAACATACACTTGAAACTGATACAAGTATCCTGTGTGGCTATCAGCTCTAGCCCAAACCTTGAAGCCCCGTTTTATGGGCTTCATGGGCATGTATTGCTTTAGAGTAGACCGCCCCTTGAACTTTATCATACACTCGTCAATTGACTGAGAATATGTGTTTTTGGCATTTGTCTGACATTTTACGTTGATGTAATCTAGCAGCGGCCTTATTTTATACAGTTTGTCGTAGTTATCATCGTTCCTGTTCGGCATATTGGCATTGTCATTAAGATGTAAATATTTCATAAGTTTTTGAAACCGCTTCAATGTCATTGTCTCAGCAATTTCAACAACATGCAGTAATGGGTCACTGGACCAATAATCTTCTATACAGGGTAATTTGTGAATGCCCATTTGAATCATCATGCCCAGTAAAGCTTTGATCTCTGTTACTGACGTCTGTTCCCAATTTTGGTCATTGCATTGTGATGCATATAGGTTAGATTGGGTTACAATCATATCGATAGCTTCAGAGTCAAAAAACATTTAAAAAAATACGAGTGGCCTAGTCCTATTGTCTACGTTCCGAACTGGTTGTAATTGAATAGAATCAAAAAGAGAAACTACGGGATTCTGTGACCAGGCCACTTTTTTCCATTCGTCTTCATCTGCATCAGATCCGTCTGAGTCCTCAATTTCTGATGGATCAAAATCTTCTTGAAGTTCAAGTTCTATATGTGAAGGACTGTGTCGTGAACTTCTTGGTGGGGGTGGCTGCGTAACATTTTCATTTGAGGGCCCTGGTTGAGGTGATGATGTTGGTCGAGGGCTTAGTTCTGGGAAGATCGTAGTGTTGATTGGGTCATAGTTATTTGACGACAACATACCAGATAAATCTTCCACATCGGAATCCTCCGCTTCATCTTCAGATCTCGCTCCATCACTGAAACCAAATAATTCTTCTAACGCACTTTCTACTTCATCAGGTCTCAGATTCACCCCACGACGATCCATATTCCTATAAATGACACAAAAACATATAAATATGTAAAACAATAGGTAAGTACTAAACTGGTATTGGCAAACATGTTGCCGTCGTACCCTTACGGTATACAGACAGTGGCATATATATTGCCGACATGATTTTTGAAAATTACGTAAATAATATTTATTGTTTTCCAAAAATATTCAATGATTCGTCAAGAATAATAAACAACTCATAGAATAAATGTAATTACTTACAAAAAGGTTCTCCAGATTTCGAGATAAATCGAGATGTAACTGAAAACCACAAAATACGTAGGTACTTCGTCACGAAAGTCTTTCTCTGACAAGTGACAGATGTCAATGAGGTCGCATGTCATATTTTTTATTTATTTAGTGCTTCGTTCTCCGTTGCAAAAGTCAAATAACCACAATCTGTTCGTCTGTACTGTCGAAAATGTGAAAATAAGAACATGATGGCATATAAATTGCCATTGTCATTCAAAGGGTTAATAACTTCTAACACAGATGATAATAAGGCATTGTTATGTAGTGAAACAGTTTAAAAACATTTTAAGGTAATTTAACAAGGGCTGATTCGTAACTTCTTCGTAGTTACGAATCATTAAAAGAATATCAATATGAACTGACAGCATTGTACCAGTCGTTTGGATCAGCTTAATAAAAAAAAAATGGCAATATAAAACCTACGATATACTACAACTATAATTAAATAATTATTTCTAGTACTAAAATCATAGTTATTTTTACTATTTAACACGAGTCAGTTTATGTAAACACTTTATCTAGTCAAATTAGGTACTTCTATATTGGTTCAATGCTTCGTTAATGTGATAGATGTCATTATCTACCCAACAATTATAAAATATCAAAATGAAATATCTAACACAGGCGTTTGTACATATTGAAAGAAAAGTCACTTATACTGTGGTAAAACCTTTTAATCAATAGCACTTATTCAACCACAACAATTTATACCAAGTCTGTCCTGTACAGCTCGACAGTCCAAAATATAATGATCTAGCAAACAGTATTCGATTTATTTGACAAGTCTGTGTCCACACTACAAAGTACGTTACAAATTCTTGATTGCTTACAATATGTAAATACAACTTTAATGTGGTACTGCGTAAAATGCTACAACAAAACACCTTGTGATATGTTGCAATTAAATGAAAGAAAATTTAAAAGTCATATGAAAAGTGATATCGGCCGCGAGTTATGAGTTGTAGGCCGCGAGTTACGAGTAGTAGGTCTTTTCGCACCCTAGCAGGCACTTTATGTAAATTATTTCATCACCACTGTTCTCAGAACGGTGAAGGAAAACATCGAGGAAATCGGTCGACATGTGACATCTACCAATCCGCACTACCGACTCACTTCCTCTCACCGAGAGGAGGCCTGGGTCCCAGCAGTGTAATGGTTATAAGCTGATTATGGTGATGACATTAAAAGTAGATTTTATAAATAAGCATGTTACAAATTAGAGGATTATGTGATAGATAAGATGCTTGAAAACATGCTGGTCCAGCTCGGTTAGACAATCTAAAGTATGGGCGAAATCAAACTAGTTTGTAATTTAATTGTATTATATTTTTTATGACATTGATTTTACACGGGAGAGCAGTGGTGGCCCAGTGGTAACGGCCGCGACTTACGAGTAGGAGGTCGTGAGTTCGAACCCAAGCAGGCGCATTACTTTGTGTAAATTATTTCATCACCACTGCTCTCAAAACGGTGAAGGGAAACATCGTGAGGAAATCGGCATGTCTTAGAACCAAAAATTCGAAGACATGTGACATCTACCAACCCGAACTGTGCCCGCGTGGTGGATTATGGCCCACTCCCTCTCACCGAGAGGAGGCCTGTGTCCCAGCAGTGGGAACATTTTTAGGCTGCTGATGATGATGATGATTTTACATTGTGTAAGAAATTCCTTTAACTCATACAAACTTAGTCTTTATTACTTGGTAAAATTTTAGGAAACATCTCTAGTTTTGTAATATTTATAAATATGTGAGCACCATGTTATCTATTGCATAATTAATTTACCTGTTTTTGCGTTATACTTCTTTATATTTATTTTTACCTATTGTGGTATAGAAATTTTATTCTAGATGCATCGCCTTCGCATATAATTAATGTGTGCATAATATTGCAAAAAATGTTATAACATAGAGTAACGATGAAGTTTCTTGCCCATTCACCTCCAAACGAAATGGGCAAGAAACTCCAGCGTTATGGGCCTAATTGGCTTTGACTTTTGACTTTCATCCTAAGCACCCTTTTTCAAACCATATCATCTTTCCACAGTGCATCTTTTATTTATTTCATACTCCTTTACTCATATAGCCATCCACATTTATAATCAAAACATTCCTCACGACATTATTATCATTCCTCCGCATCGTATGCCCATATCATGACAACTGATGTCTACACAACTATTCAGTTCCCGATTCCACTTTCAAATTTCCTTTTATGTACTGATTTCTTTCTTTTTCCTTTAGCGTAACAAGAAGAAATATAATGTGTAAGACTTGTTTATTTTAAAATCTATTTTTTTATATACAAAACTCGTTAAAAAGAAAGTGACAATCTAAAAATTATGATATCGACATTGTTAGTTTGCGAAACATAATCATTATTTACAATGTGTTTACAACTAATATTATCTACACTATTAGTTAAACAGGCACATACATGGTCTCGCCAGTCATCTCATTGTGATGCGGCTAGCTCTCAGCGATAGCAAATTATGCATGTGCCGTATTCACAGCACGGCTTCCAGTAATTTTCTCGTCAATATAGTCTACTATACCGTCTCACATCACATACTATCGTCTTGCTAGCCATCTTATTGTGATCGTTATTATAGGTGTTCGACTTACAGACCGTATAAGGAACACAACACTGCGCGCCAAAACTAAGGTCACATATATTACCTAGAAAGCTGCCCAGCTTAAGTGGGACTAGGACGGACATGTCTGCCGGATGTTTGATGACAAATGGGCCCACTAAACGCTCGACGACATCGCGGCAGGCCGAGACGAAGATGGCGGGACGAGCTTGACTTCTACCGAAAGGACTGGCCAGCACTAGCAAAAGACATAAATATGTGGAAAAGGGAGAGCGAGGCCTTTGCCCTGCAGTGGGACAATACAGGCTAGTTAGATTAGATTAGATTAGAATTATGGCTAATTCACAACGTTTTTAACAAGTTCTTATTAGCTTGGTATGTATCTATGTATCGGAATATTTGAACGTGATTTTCACCCCTTTCATAAATTTGTGACATTATCCGGGCCAGGATTGCCAGTATAGCAAAAAAAAAGAAGCTAGCCGAACTAAAAAATATAAAACAAATAACAGTTTAAAAAATTAAAAAACACGCTTTCGTAGAAAACCAAACTTAAAAGTAGAAAACAATGGAATAAAAGCCTGATATCAGGAAAAATATACCTCAAACAGTATGTAAGCGTGTTTTTTAAACTATTATTTCTACTACAAATCCTCACTTTCATTAATCTAACTAGCATATTGGCTATGTGCTTGTGTGGCAATATTGTCTCATCTCGCCAGACATCTGATTGTGAGGCGGCTAGCTCCCAGCGCCAGCGAATTATGCATCTGTCACATTACCTGTCCGTCGAATTGAAACGTAATTAAGCGTCACATTTCCCCTTGTGTCTAATTCAGGTGTTGTGGCTGTGATTATGAGCAAGTGATTATGAAGTTTAGTGGTGTGGGTGTGATTCTGATTTATTTATACTGTGCTTGATGCTTGAGGAGGGCTTTTCTAGCAGTAGACGTCTTTTGATTGGCTTGTGGCTACGTAACAACAGCCGAACGTGTCGACCCATCATGTTACGCTACGCTTGATCCACGAATGACGGCCTGGAACAACGGCTTAACGTGCTTTCCGAGGCACGGAGGGATCATGGTATCTAAAGAGACAAAGTCCCTCTACGGACCAACTGCGGCGAGTGGTTCTTAACCTGATAGATTGCCCCGTGTGGCTATAATTTCTAGCCCCCCATTATTAGCTCCAGCATTATTATTAGTATAATCTATACTACTTTTAATATTATAAATTCGAAAAGAACTCTGTCTGTCTGTTACGCTTTCATGACTTAATCACTGAACCGATTTTGAAGAAATTTGGTACGGGGTAAGTTTGAACCCCAAGAAAAGACATAAGCTACTTTTTATTCCGTGACTGCATCTGCGTCTGCGATTAAATACATTTACGCGGACGAAGTCGCGGGCAAAAGCTTGTATAATATATAAATTGTTTGAAAATCGGTAAATTCATGCATTTTTACATGATGATTCGATCATTGATAGAATAGTTATCTGCAACTATGTTTGTTATTTCAAGTAGGCACGAGATATGGATTGAGAGATCTCAGTCATGGAGATAATCTTAAACTAGATACGGGTTTGTTATGTAACATCATTTTGGTTCTCATCTAAATATTTTTTTTGGTCAAAGAATCAGCATTGCCACACAACGTGGCAATGCCGGTTTCCTCACGATGTTATCCTTCACCGTTTTGAGAGCAGTGGCGATGAAATAATTTACACAAAGTAATGCGCCTGCTCGGGTTTGAAGTCATGACCTAACTACTCGTAAGTCGCGGCCGTTACCACTGGGCCACTTCTGCTCTCAATTTTCTTTATAGAATACAATTATATTAGGTACCTACCGACAAAGCACAGCAGTTACTCCGTCAAAGCCTAAAACTTTGAATCATGGTTGAAGAAATTTGTACCTTCGTTGGCCTTTTCGGTTCAGCGCCCAGTTTAACCGGATGCATCTAAATACCAGTATATGATATTTTCAAAAAGCGACAGCCTATTTGACCAGCCAACTCAGATACGATACCCCTTGGTAAGACTTTCGGGATTCTGACGACCCGTACTTACGTAACGACTGCCAAAGATCTACGAAAGACAACCGGGACGATCGGCTTAACGTGCTTTCCGAGACACGGAGGGGTCTTGGTATGAAACGATGGTTCCCATCTCCGGACCAACCGCAAGAGGCATAGCTTAACCTGACCGATTGACTTGTGCGGCTGTTATGACTTAGTCAAAAGCCCTACGCAGAAGGCTGAAGAAACTTGTACTCAGGAGGTTGAATTTTGTAAGATTACTTCAATTGTAAGGCCTGATTTTATAATGATAGAATGGGTGATGGAGGGATGATAAAGTCTTGCATTTATGCAGCATCCAATAGCTACAAATAATAATATTGATGTAGTATCCGCTTTCGCTTGTGGTAGTGTACCAGCCTTACCGTACATAAATGCGTATCTCCATACTGAGACACACCCTCTTTGTACAAACCTATAGTATGAATAGTACATTCTGCAGTCTCATGCATTTTAATTGATTGCCAATACAGTAGCTACATACGTCGGTACTTATTGTCCATTCTCAAGACACAAAACCCTAAGGTGTCCCCAATACCGCTCACCTAAGCCCCAATAACGTACATGTACCTATCATTGTCCCCGATCTGTGCAATCATGGAACTTAAATCCAAAATCTATAACGCTAGACTTACTATCTGGGCGGAAAATTTATTTGATAACCATTATGCTTCGGTTTCATAGCATCGCTTAGTTCCTTATGTCTTGTACATTGAGGCATTGTGATGGTGGGATGTGATGCATTGTTCGGAGAATGCGCAATGGATGGGGCACTAGGAGAGTATCTCGCGAGAGTTGTACATGTGTGTGTGAAGCAGGGTAGGCCCACAGATCGGGCCCACAATGCACGTTGTTTATCCGCTAGGGCGCGGGGGTACGGCGCGGGGCGCGGGCGGCGGGGCTCGCGGCCGGGCCCAGTCAGTGAGTTGCCAGCGCTCGCAGCAGCCGCACGCGTCCGCGAGTGTATCATACCCTTACACTACAAACACTGACACTCCGACCTTCAATCCGTGGGAACGAGACATCTATATCAGGTAAGGTTCGTTTTTTGAAAAAGGATTCGTTCCGGATTTTTCCGGATTTTTACTGAACGCTAGTGATATTGAGATGAAAGTTATATAATATTAACTAATTACCGACGAGATCGTATCGACATCCCATTGGAGCTGAACCGCGGTAACTGTCGAAAAATCGGAATTAGTCGCTACGCGACTACACGTTCCCGTAGCGCGTAGCACTGGCGTAGAAAACAATGCGTTTGGGATCCTGCGAATTTGCTACGGAGTTTAATTTCGCGGAAGTGGTATTGTTGCGGACAAATGAGAGCTTTTATTCCGTGTTTCAATGTTGGATATATTTTTTTTTTCACGGTCAAGCCAAGGACTTTGTTAGCTGATGTTGTATGGGATCAAATGGGTGTCACAATGCGCGGTTATCCCACGGCCGGGGTTTTGTAGGAGCGCTGTCATTTCGCCATAATTGTCCTGAAAGCCTCGACCTTGTTCCGTGAGCGCACCATGAGTTCTTTGTTTCCGCAGACTGTTTTTATATTGCGTAGATTTGGTTTCTTGTTTCTCTTCTGTATATATTTTATTTGTTTTTTCGATAAAGAGTCTCATGTATAACTGTAATATTTTTTGGAGATCAAAATTCTGAACTATAATTATTCATATCTTATTTTGTTCTTATTAACAAAATAATAAAAGAAACTAATTGAGCGTTATACCAATAACGAAGAATCAAAATCGAATTTCTGCATTAAACTGGAAGAAATCAATTAGGATTAATATCAGCTGGTCTTCAATCGTCACAGTCGTAATAGTCATAGAAGGGGAAGGGTTCCCAATGTAGCAGTTAGCCAACCGTTTGGCAAACCGGCTACAACTGTTTATTTAGACCAAATCATAGTTGCCAAGAGTGAGTAGGTATATGGCTTTTGATACAGAGTCCATCATTAGCAGAACAGGACTATGTACTAAGTATAGGCCTAATATAATAAAATATGCATCGAAAAAAATACGAATTGAAAAAAATTAAATGATTTGATGAAATAATTAATTCATTATAACAACCAGTCTTAACAAGGGGTACCGTGTTACCTAGTAACTGGGTTGTGGAGGTCAGATAGGCAGTCACTCCATGTAAAGTATTGGTGTTCAGCTGTATCCAGTTAGACTGGGAGCCAACCCCGACCAGATAGGCAGTCATCATCATTATTTCAGCCGAAAGCCGTCCGTCGCTGGACATAGGTCTCCCCCAATTTGGGAGAATTTGCTAAATAAATCATCAGGTACTTTTTTTTCTTTTCTCTTCTACGGTTGCTTTTTAATCTATACTATTCACCACACGGATCGAGTGCGGATTGTTAAATATCACATGTCTTCGAGTTTTTGGTTATAGGACATACCCGTTTCTTCACAATGTTTTCCTTCATCGTTTTGGGAGCATTGATGATGAAGTTATTTCCACAAAGTAAAGCGCTTGAGTACGAACCTACGATCTCCAACTCATCATTCAGATCTGTAAGACCAATGGTGGCCACCATTGGTCTTACAGATCTGATAACATTTAATTAACATGATTTTTAATAGCTTGCCTAAATGTGGCATCTAAAAAGAAGCCTAATAAAGATTCATCCATACATCATCTATACTATATTACTATATCTATACCATTATAATAATATATTATTATAAAGCTGAAGAGTTTGTTTGTTTGATTGAACGCGCTAATCTCAGGAACTACTAGTCCGAATTGAAAAATTCTTTCTGTGTTGAGTAGCCTATTTATCGAGAAAGGCTATAAGCTATATAACATCACGCCGCAACCAAGAGGAGCGGAACAGTAATGAAAAATGTTGCAAAAACGGGGAAAATTGCACGGGTATGCGATTCGACGCGACGGGAAGGGTCGGGGCAACAAGAAATTTAACGCGGACGAAGTCGCGGGCAGAAGCTATTAAGCATAAAAAAATACAACTTCATAGTCTCCTTATAGTCTCAATCATATATTAAAATAAAAAAAACGAAAATAAATTTAGTTAGGTACCCTCACATAAATATGAGCGAAGTTACCTTTCAATCAGTCACTGCGCTGTCAGCGGTCAGGTTATTGAAATATCGGCATCTCAAGTATATATGGCTTTGAGTCGACATTCATACAATATACCTAGAAATGTACAGCTTGTATTAGATATGTATGTCATTCGTGTGGTGCCGGACTTAAAGAATATCTCCGTCACATTTCTCCTCGTTGGTGTCGCAAGAGTTGACTCAGGGACTTACTAGAAAATAGGCAGCAGCATTCTTTATGCATTTTACCTACATTTCTGATGCCTGCCAAGCGTGGCGATTTTGGCAAACACCCCAAATTGGGGAAACCTAAGTCCAGTAGTGGACATTTTTGATGATATTTGTACATCAAATAAACAACTTTTTTCATTGGACCAAGACGGTAATGAAAAAATAAACAAGTATCCCATACATGTGGGTTGAGTAGGTACTGAAGTTTTGTGGGGACCGCGGGAGCTAAGTGAGTTTGCATAAAGATTATGTGCAAACTTTCGAGAGGTTTTTGGAAAGCTTTTTATTCTTAACTATTATATATAGGTAACTAGCTTTTGCCAATGATTTCGCCCGCGTGGAGGTCGAAAACTATAATACGGGAACACCACCAGGGCAAATAGCCTATGTTACGTGTTCAAAATTATACAGTCGTTTTGGAGATAAGCCGGAATAAAGAGACAGACAAACAGACGATACAAATTTTGAAAAGTTGTTTTCTCGTATTATCCCAGCAGTGGGAACATTATAGGCTCATTATGATGATGATGAACAATTACACAAACGTTTACTAACGGCGACCCTATGTTCTGTGTTAGAGGTTCTGGTTTTCGCTCTTAGTCCTTCAGGTGGACAATTGTTCGGGGGCCATGGCAGACGTTGGTGGTTCATCCAACAAGTCTACCTCCATCCAGTAGTTGATTATATTTCCAGGTCTATTGAGAACATCTGTGAAAGGTGTAGCTGTCCCGAGGGTTCTTGTCCTAATCTCCGCTGGTCAAAGAGCACATGCGCAACGGTTTCTTCAGCTTCCAAGCAAGCCCTGCTTAGAGGACTTCCCGTTATGCCTATTGTGTGGAAGTGTTTGATTAGCGAGTAGTGTCTTATGATGGTCCCCGTCACCAGGCACAGGGCGTTCCTGTCCAGGTGTACTCCTCGTCAACGCCGCTCAAGCACCAAAAGATCCTTCTACACTGTATATCGACACTTCTTCTTTTCCCAAAACCAAAATCAACCAAAATATTCTACAACAAAATCCAGCGAGTATTTTTCTGTTATTCTCCGGTAGATTTTTAGCAAAATTCCGTTTGCATTAAAAGGCTCAGCGAACTAATACTCGGTTCGCGGGTTGCTTGTCCGGTACGTGACCGCAATACAGCCGGTGTTCGGAATAGGGGCACGGAATACTTGTTTAGGATTTTCCGGGTTCTTAAGTTAATGTAGTGTTTATTGTATTGGTTGCAGATGGTCCTGTTGTCTTAGTTTTAATTGTCGTATGGAAAAGGAGTATTAGGAGTCTTCAAATTTTTTGGCAAGGTCGTCTATGACCAGGCCCTACCTCGCACTAGCTTCAGGCTTCGTGAACGAGGTGCTAACTGTGAGTATCGGTCACCTATTGGGAATTTGATCGACTTCTTCAAATTTATTGTGATGATGTTATCATCACCTGCCTGGCCTATTCCCAAATATGTTGGGATCGCTTCAGTAATAAAGGATGCACCTGAGTACCAGCATTTTACATGGAACAACTGCCTATTTGACTTCCACAATCCAGGTACTGGGAAATGCGATAGCTCTTGACTGGTGGTCAGATTTTCAGGATTCTCACCGACTATCAAAGATCCGCGAATGACAGCCAGGACTAACAGCTTAACATGGTTACCGAGGCACTGAGGGGACTCGGTGTGTAAAGATGGTCACCCATCGTAGCCTAACCTGATTAATCGACCCGTGCGGCATTTATTAATTAGCCACAAGTCCGTGTTGATGGTATGTCTTATCAAATTACTAGAGAAACAAAAACAAAATTCGATTCAACTTAAGCCAAATTAAACAAAATTAATTGAAATGAAGTTCATAGCATTAATTTAAATTTAAAACAGACATAAAATAATCATAGGGCTCCAAAAATTCATACGAATAGCAAAAGTACTGAATAGGCTGGCAGCATTGCCAGTTTATATGGCGAGGTTAATTTTTAAATTAATTTTGATAGTATTCAATTTGATCTTCAAACAAATATTGCGATTAAAAAATCCCACGAATCGTTAACGTTACATTTACAATGCGTCATAATGACCAACTGGCATTCAAGGTGGATAATAATCAATTATAATTGGTCATAACCAATTTAAAACCTACTAAACATATTTAAAGAAAGAAAGAAAGAAAAGAAAGAAAAAATATTTTATTTGGAACACGCACAGGACATAAAAGCTATGAGAAGAACATAGAAATATTTACATTTCACTCATAAGTTATTGGCAATTGTTGAATCAGCAATTGTTCATGTATTTTAAACCTGTGATTATTTTTAGTAGCATGTAGTAAATATATACATGTAATAACATAATCTTAAACTCATACCAGTAAAATTGATTGATTGCCAATCAATCATGGAGAGTAATGTTTTTGATTGATTAACGTTATTGCTACACCTGCGTGAAGCAGCTGGTCGAACAGCACTTCGGTTGATTGTTTAAAATATACTTCGTGATTGACTATCGACCTCTCGGCACAGAGGTTTTTAAAGCTAAATAGAAGAACTAGGGTTTTAAAACATGATAACTATCACTTCATTTGTGTTTATTATTCGATACTACACCTTATTAAGTTCATCTTAAAACTGACTGTCACACAATGAAGTGAACACTACGACTTAGGGTGAAGGAAATTGTCATCTACCTAGCCTTTTCCCAACTTTTTTGTCGGTCAGCAAAAACATAGAGAACAGTATCTTATATCTTTAATCGAGCAATTCTTGTATATATTATATATAATCTGAATCTCGGAAACGGCTCCAACGATTTTCATGAAATTTAGTATACAGGCGGTTTTGGGGGCGATAAATCGATCTAGCTAGGATTCATTTTTATAAAATATCGTTTAATTCGTGTTTTCAATGACCAACTTTATCGATAATCAACTTGAACATAAAATTATTATTTTAAACACAATTTACCAAAAAATTCCGAGCAAAGCTCGGTCATCCAGATATTTTTATATGGAGCGACAACGACATGGCTACCCCTTGATACTTCTTGGAAGGATTGGTTGTCAGACTTGGGCTTCTGACTATCCGTAACGTCTGTCAAAGATCTACAATTGACAGCCCGCACAAACGGTTTAGCGTGCTTTACGAGGCAAAGATGATCAATGCTTTTAAACGGTCAAGGAAAAGATCTAGAGGGAACCGCCATGTCGTTGGAAAATAGAAGCCATGTGACATCCACCAAGTCGCACTGGGCCTGTGTGGTAGATTACAGCCCACTTCCTCTAACAGAGAACAGGCCTGTGTCTTAACAGTAAGAATATAATAGCCTGGTTATGCTTGTTCCTTTTTTTATAAGAAAAACAGATCTTTGCCTCCAGTGGGACTAAGTACTACTAAAACAGGCTGGTAGGAACTGAAATTTTTCACTCTGCCAGTTTCCGTATTGCGTTTATATTACGTACATAGTATATTTCAGTCGGTCGTTCTGTCTGGGGTGCACCCACGCTTTTTGTCGGTTCAAGGTCGCCACTCAAGGGTTCGTCTGATCTTATATACTTCATGGTCTTTTGAGAATTGACTATCTTTGCTGCCACTTCTGCTTGCTTATTCTAGAGCAGTAAAGCCTCACCAGAATATGTACTTTAAGATATTTGTAATTAGAAATACATTTTAACTGGTGTTCCCATGATAAGTCTACATGGTCCTCCATAAGAAGAAACCTGTGAGAAAAAGTTTGCCTTAGTTTTCTTATCTAAATCCTTATGGATGTTCTCCACCCTGAAGACGGCAGTAGGGTTCGACAGAATCATATTGACTAAATCTACACGGTGTTCTTGAATAACCGGGGCGCTGGGGGACTTGCGCAGTTCGTTACGTTCCTCCGGAAAACTCGGGCAGCTGACCCTTGTCAGCAACGAGGGGTAAATACATTAACCAACTTTTCTTAACCCCCCACATTTATCCACCCAGCAGCCATTTAGCCACGATCTCATTTCTTCTCAATTACCGTCATCTACATCTCATTAAATGCTCCAGAGCTTTCACTTAAAATCTTCCACAGTTCCATGCTAAGTCAGGAGTTGACCTTGCAACATTGCACGTAAACACCATAATAGTCGTTATTTTGTCCCTACGTTGGCTCATTACCGCTTGCCATGACATTTGTTTAACGACGCTGCTCCCGTCCAAATATTTGCAATGAACCGCCATTACTATGTTGTTGGCTGGAGTTATGTTTATTTTTTTGTTTATCAGTAAAGGCGGGACTTGTGGCGAGGCATAAGCTAAATTATTTGTTTAGATGAGTCTCTGTAATGCTTGTTGTTCATGCTAGCAAGACAGGGTGGACCGAATTTTCATTGAATTGTCTCCAATTTTTAACTGCGCACTAATGCAATCGATCTATTAGGGTCGTTATACAGCCGCATGGGTCGATGTATCAGGTTACGCTACGCTTGCGGGGGTTGGTCTGTGGAAAGGTGACCATCTTTATATATCAAGACCAGGGATGTTAGGGAGCTCCGTAACCGTAACCGAAACTATCGGATATCCGATATAAAAATTTATCCGTAACCGTAACCGAACCCGAAATAAAAGTTTCGGATAATATCGGATTTTTTATTACATTTTTATTTTAGTTAAATTAGATAACACTCAATATATATTTATAATCATTTTTGTTTTAAATTGCTGTAATAATTACTCACAGACTGATAGTAATTCCTACCAAATGGTGACATATAAATAAAACCATTTTATTTGCTATTTATTTTTTACTTTTGAAATTCCTTAAAAGTTTAATATCCGTAACCGAAATTATCCGAAACTAACGGATAATCCGAAATAATTTCATATCCTTAACCGTATCCGTATCCGGTATAATAATCATTCCTACATCCGTGACCAATCCGTATCCGAAATTTCATATCCATAACATACCTAATCGAGACCGCTCCGTGCCTTGAAAAACACGTTAACTCTATAATCCTGACTGTCATTCGCTGATATTTGACAGTCGTAACGGGTCGTAAGAAACCCGAAAGTCTAACAATCAGTCGTACCATGAGGTATCGTATTACTCAGTAACTGTGTTGTGGAGGTAAGATAGGTCGTCGCTTTAGCTGAAATACTGGTATTCGGCGGCATCCGAATAGACGGGAAGCCGATCTCAACATAGTTGGTATATTGGAACTAATTCTTTCTTCCCAAACCATTGTATCTTTTGATCTTAAAATCTAAGGAAACCAGACACCGAAAATCGCCGATATTCTAAGACGTTCTATTCGCCATTCCTACATGAGATATAGAATCAACGACATACAACGTGCTCCGATCCATACATACCAGTATTCTTTGTCCACATTCATGCATTCTTTGGTACTTGCGCGCAGCATATATGTAGTATGTTCGACCTTCTTGAAGGACGTCCTCAATGTGGGACGTGCACTCTATTTTCTAGGGTGACGCAGCGAAAAGTGATAACAAACAGAGGTGAAGAATAGGTGTCTTGTTCTATGAATCAGACATATAAAACATTTAATCAGAAAGCATTCGTGTGTAAGAAGATTTTTTGAAATTCAGCTTAACTGATCCACTTATTTCAATGAAATCTCCCGGGGAACAGACAATACTGGTTTCCAAATGATAATATAATGGCAACTAATATGTGTTTCAAAAAATGTGATAATGAACACTGCATATTACATTCGATAATCTAGTTTAAGAAAGAGGAAGAGGCTGTTTTAGTTGCTTTTTTCGGTAACACAAAAATTGTTTCTTCATTATTACAAGAAAAGTCCACAGGACATAGCCATCTTCAAATGCACGCCTCTGATTTCTGACAAGTCTTATCTGTCTAACTAAGTGTATTTTTATCATACGTTATTAGCATTTTTAAGTCTTCAGATACATAGCTTCAGAGCAAAAAAAATATTATTTACACTACTTATGAGAAAAAAAAAACAAATTAAATCAGTGCAAGGTATGTTTTTTATCATGCTGATTAACGGACATTATAAAATGGTACCTATCTCAGAGTTTTGTATACGTTCTTGAGCTGTCAAATCTCAAGTACGGGATTCAACCCTTCCTGACTCTACATAATATCCTGGGGCCGCTGTACTTTTTCATGCATTATTCAAATGAACTCAACACCGGAATCAAAGAAGAGGGTCTTGACTGCGAAAAGGAAGTCTTCCTATTATCCACAAGGAGTAATTCACCCACATTTGCAAGCAGACGAACCTTGAACCCGTTTCGCCCACGCTCTGGCTGTATTTTGGTGGACGCCCACGCATTGCCAGCTGATTGTTACGTGATAATAAACTTTATTATTCGCTTGACCTACTTTTCTAGTTGACTCGTACTATGGCGTGTTATGATAAGGAGTTTTGTAGTTTTACAACCAGTTTCCGGAAATCTGGGAATCCGAAAACTTTAAATCTTGAAACTGTTGTCTTTGGTCTACTGAAATATCAACCACCATTCGTAAAAGTGCGATGCATTTGAAGATTTAAATGGGATGTTTTATTGATGAAATTGATCACTTAGATTGATGAGAGCATAAGAATCATTCGGTTATTTAAATTAAGGAAAAGCCCTACAATTGATTTTAGGAATCCCTTTAGCTTCTATCGAATGTCATTTCAGCCGAAAGACGCCTTTCTAAAACAACGGCGCAAAGATCATTTCTGTCTATCCGAACGAAAATATAAACAGAAATTGTTTGTTACAAAACATACAAATAATAATGAATGTAAACAAATACAGTGTAAAAAACCCTTATCGTAATACAGAGAAAATAACTTGGTAGTCAGGTTACAGTTTTTTATCCCCATACGGCGGGTAGTTCGCTAATTAAACCGACGTCGACCAATCACCGCATCTGCCTGAAACTGATACACCAATTAGGGAGCGAGCTGTCGGAAAACTGAGAACATCCTAATGAAAACGTATTTGTTTACGTTTGTATAGATTTCATTTTGGAAATAAGGCTTCGGGCGAAATGGAGAAGTCTTTAGATGTTTATTTTAATGATCATTTGCTCCATGATAGGTATGAGAACCAACAGTTGTTGGGCCCTGGTTGAGCCCTAAAATTGACTAAATATTTTAGATAAGTTATATAAATACATACATACACTCACCCCTTTTTCCTATGGGGGTAGGCAGAAATTTCGGAACACCACGTGCTACGATCCTAACATACATCTTTTGTCTGGGATCGGGCGCCCCTAGGCACTAACCAGCCATACTTTCTACATGCGGAGCTCTGTTTGGTGTCGACAGATTTGTCCTCTGCCTTTGAGGAAACTAAATGTCTCAAAATAATAATCAAATTCAACTCGGAAGCGGCGGTGATGCTCGCCACACACCACGTCAGTTGTTTCCACGGGGCGAAAAGCGAGCGGCGGAATGTCGCTTAGCGACGTATATACTTTAGGGCTAAAATGGAATTTATGGCTATAAGAAGTGAGAAAGAGGGAGATAGCGAGGCTTTTTGGAAGGATGTGATTTAAATTGATATTCGCATCATAGTTTTATCTTAAACTATCTATTAATTTATTTACCTAAATCCACACTAATATTATAAATGCAAAAGTAACTCTGTCTGTCTGTCTGTCTCGCTTTCCTGCTAAAACTACTTAACCGATTTAAATGAAATTTGGTACACAGATAGTTTAGAGCCTGAGAAAGGACATATGGTACTTTTTATCGCGGTAGTGTATGTTCCCGCGGGATAATTTACGACCTCCACGCGGGCAAAGCCGCTGGCAAAAGCCAGTTATAAATAACTCGCTTTTGTCAGCGGCTTCGCCCTCGTGGACGCTGAAAATTATCACACGGGACCTTACAAACGGGATAAAAAGTATCCTATGTGTTAATCTTGGCTATAGACTATATGTGTGCCGAATTTCATCCTAATCCACTTGGCTGCTTTTACGTGAAAAAACTATGTTTTCACATTTAAAATATGAGTAGGATGGTTGGACCTAGTAGTAGTACAAATTAAAAAGCTCTAGGTAATTGCAAAATCAATGCCGTACAATTAAAGACACAACTGTAACATTTCCACAATCGTTTTTTGTATCAAGAATTGCCACGCTTAGCAGAAATCGACCTTTCATTTCCTAGTATTGTATCGTTAAGTATCGGCACTTAACTCTGTGCTGTAACCATCGTCTGGCATTGAAGGAGTTCAACATTGTTTCCACGAAACCTCGTCTGATTGCCGACTAACGTGACGCCGAGTTAAAGTTTATGGAAGCGGCTTTCCAAGGTCAGGGAACTGTGACAGTGAGCGTGTTGTGGAGGCGAAAGAAGATGGTGAAATTTGTACAAAAAATGGAACTGGCAGGTTATGGAAAATGCAATTGTGAATTTACAAGAGAAAATATCAATAAGCATAGTAATATTTTTTGTATAAAAGTTTTTATGTTCAACCCGGTGACAACACCGTAATGTCTAAATAATATTCAAATTTAGGATACATCGCTTAGTTTATTAACAAAGTGCTGCGACTGCAAATAAATATTTCCTCATAATCATCATTTCAGCCGAAACGTCCACTGTAGGACATAGACCTCCCCCAAGGTCCTCCCACTTCGACCATTTTGTTTTAAAAATATTTTGCCAACAATCTCAAAGTCGATACTACATGGTGAAAAACAATGTGTTTCCAAGATACAGAAGAAGATTGCTTTCATTAAAAAAACCTACATTAAAGTCTCTCCCTTTTTTGTTTCATTCTGCGCCAATAATGCCCTGATAATTTCCGAATACAAGTCACGAATCAGATTCTCAAAGCCACTTCCATTTTCACACGCTTCATGGGCCGCTCTTTCCTCAACTATACTTGACCTTCCGATTCCGTGCGTCGCAACGATATATCATCTGTTGGCGGGTAGATAGTCCTGCCAACATTTATTATGTTTTCTTTCTTTCTTTCTTGCTGTATCTGAACTATGTCGAGGTCTGTTTTAATGTTGTTTGGGTGTTATGAAAAGGAATTTTAGTAATCGTAGTCATACTTTGAAGGTTGGTTGACATAATTATAGAACGCTTGGACAAAGTAGATTTGAC
Source organism: Aporophyla lueneburgensis (assembly GCA_932294355.1). Taxonomy (NCBI): domain Eukaryota; kingdom Metazoa; phylum Arthropoda; class Insecta; order Lepidoptera; family Noctuidae; genus Aporophyla; species Aporophyla lueneburgensis. Next base: position 27,729,148 of record OW028737.1, on the reverse strand, counting down.
GACAACTTGGTCAATTTTTCCTCTGGCTTTCTTGCAATCTGTGGGACTGTTTTCGTTTCCGTATGGTATTGGATGTAAAGAATAGCACCGACCCATTTCTTCCCGTGGGCGTCGTAAAAGGCGACTAGAGTACTTACTGGAGAAATGGCAGCAGCGTTCTGTATGAATTTAACCACCAAACTGCGATCGCACACCCACCTGCCAAGTGTGGCAATTTTCCCTCCAAAAAAATGAACCGGTCTAAGTGGCGGTTCTTGTGAAAGGCCTATCTTCAGCAGTGGACGTCTTTCGGATGAAATGATGATGATGATGATGACGACTTCGTGAAAAGAGAGGGAAGTGTGTAAAAGCCAAGGGAGGCGCGTGCGGTGGTAGAGTACAGTTGGTCGTTAGATAGACACCAGGCCATTTTCCGAGAGGTTGGCACAAAGTTACTTATTGAAAATTGAAATTGAAATTGAAAACATTTATTTCAGACATAATAACTTTGAAAGATACAAGTCCATATGATCTTAGTAGGTAGATACTTATAGCTATGTTAGTAAAATTTAAAATTATTATTATTGTGGACATGCATGAGCGACCAATGCCTCAGGATTTGGCTGTCCACTCTGTCCGACACCACGCTCAGAAGCATGTTGGTGCTACCCTTTATACGAGACCATAGGGAGGCTGTTCTTTTGCGAAGCACTGCCTGGAAGCCGTCTATGCCATGGTCGGCAAACATGGGAACATGGGAGCCCCAATAAACCCCGGAACGCGTTGTTATAGGCTTTTTTAGTGTAATTGCTCCACAGATTGCACGTGTATAATGTTATTACCAATCTGAGATGTCAGATATTAAACATCATATGCGATTACTGTTTTATCGTGGCAGCACTGATCAAAGTGTACTTCGATGACAACGTCCAATCAAAGTGGACTAGGACCACGTTCAACTTTTCGTAGCCTACTTGGATGTCAGTTGACATAAAAAATGGCTACAAGTGCAAAAACAGTGGCATCTTTAGACGAAGAATGAAGCAAATAGTCCGAGTGAACTATGTTTAGCGCCAATCGGTATAAAAGTGAGCCTTTATTCAAGCTGCTTTGTCAAATCTACTTGGTTCAAGCGTACTTTGATTATTGTCAACGCGGCTTTAGGTTTTTGGGATTCCATTCTATCCTAGTCTTGGAGGAAGTCTCCAACTACAGCATGATCTCCTTTATCTCTGCTATAGGACGAATAGACATAACACCACATCTCTTTCTGTACAAAGCGACATTTCTTTTCTCCTTTTTTGTCATCGTGCCGTAGAAATCTTTCTACAATCTGCCATTTTGTCTGGCATTTTTTTCGTTTTTTTCCGTGGCCTTGCTACTCCTTCAGATTAAATATACTCGTAGGACGGTTGTGTCATTTGCATTCTTCGGAAAATTGAGCTTGCAGATGTAATTTTATTTTCAACGTCATTCCCAAGGAAGTCCTTCTTTATGATTTCTACAAGGAGCGATTCTAAGTATCTTGCATTCACGTTCGCAAGCACTTTTCTTAACTTGGTCACCACCAAGTAATAATGAGTCCACAGTTTCTTTAACATAATAAAGCCTAGTTAAATGGCATTATATGGCTTACTACCGCAAGACTAAAGGCGACTATAGCTTTATAGATTAGGTCAGTATTTGACTATCGACACGTGTTTTTTTTTGTTCTGTCTCTCAAGACCAAAAAGTGCTCAAGAAAACACACCTTAAGACAGATTTTTGCAGCGTAATTCCATGTTCCCATTGACATTGTCCCGTTCGGCAGACACGATCCCTTAATCTCCTGTAACGATACTCATTCAGCTAGATAGGGTAACCTATTCTCACTACGTAACCGACGATAGGCTTATCTTTAATACTGTAATATCACCAAACATCACGTTTCATTTGCAGAATATCAACTTTTTCCATTACAAGGATCGGAATAAAGCTATCATCATTTTGGACTGAGAAAAAATCTTGATAAAATGTTGTGTACCGATGTGAGATTGTAGGTTTATACGGACAATTTTACACGTCAGTCATATCTTTAAAACTAGATGTGATCGGCGTTTCCTATCTGATTACTCTGAGAAGAAAGGCCGAAACGAACTCAGAGATCACAGTCTCTTTTAAAGTACAGCCATAATCTTGGTCAGATCATGTGGTGACTATGTATACTTTCGTCTGAAATGGTCTTATGTGGAAAAAGAGTGAGATCTGTTTAGTCAAAGCACGCATTTATCACAAATCAAGAGTGGAGCTGCCACTCAGAACTGAAGGAGCTCAACGATTCGATGAACAATACCAAAACGACAATAAAACGAAACGACATTTGGATCTAAAAACTAAATGAGAAAAAAGAAACCGTACAAAAAAAAAAAACATCCACATAGTCTTCACATTCATCATTATCATCATCATTTCAGCCGTAGGACGTCCACTGCTGGACTTAGGCCTCCCCCAATTTGGAGGGCTTTGCCATAATCGCCACGCTTGGCAGACGGGTTGGCGATCGCAGTATGGTGGTAATATGCATAGAGAACGCTGCTGCCCATTCTCTAGTAAGTCTCTTAGTCGCCTTTTACGACACCCACGGGAAGAAATGGGGTGGTGTCTTCACATTAATAGTAACTAATAAAAAAATAAAAAAATACTAAACAAATTAAATATTCATGTCATTCTATAATATAATTGTAGTAACTCTGTCAAAACGAAATGATGACCATTTCGTTTTGACAGAAAATAATAGCTATCAACGTGTAACACACCTATCAAAGCAAAGTAAAAACTTTACGTAACTTATACCTACTACAGTGAAGACAGATAAACTGACATTGAATACCGCACGCATGCTCACTGCGTAAAGCTTATTACGATCTATTAAGCCAGGCTTCTATACAATTTTGTCAGCTAGTCAGCGAGTTTTAGACTGATTTACAAAAAAGACAAAAGCACACATAATCATCTTACATAGTCAAAAGCAAACCTATTTTATACAAATTAAGGTTCAAATGTCGAGAGCCCTTCGCTCGCTCATGCATTCTCGTATGCTTTAGGTTTCGATCGAGAACTTCCGTGGTATTCTTAGTTGCGTACTTCATTTCTGAAGTTCATGTCCCTTCAAGGACACAAGAACTTCCGTAGAACATGACAATGTTCTGACATAGGCACATCTCAATATGAATTAAACTAACATGTTTATAGTCTGACAACCAGACTTTTCAAGGCAACCCAGTAACTGTGTTGTGGAGGTCAGATAGGCAGTCACTCCATGTAAAAATACTGGTATTCAGCTGCATCTGGTTAGACTGGAAACCAACCCCTACATTACGTAGTTGAAAAAGGTGATTCAAATGTAGATAATGTTGAGATGTTTATTGTGAAGAAGTGAGAATTTGTTGACATAAGACTTCTTATTTATTCACAAGTTGTATGCTAGAACCGGTGGAATTTCTCTATAGCTAATAGTTATTTTGAAGACTTGATGTATCAATGTCAGAATATCTATCTATATATTATATAAAATTCAAAGTCCTAAATGACTGACTGACTGATATATCAACGCACAGCCTAAACCATTGGTCCTAGAGACATGACATTTGGATTGATTTGGATATTCATTGTGAGGAGTAGGTATCCATTAAGAAAGGATTTTTGAAATTCCATTCCTAAGAGGGTGAAATGGGGGGGGGGTTGAAATGGGGGGGTTGAAATGAAGAATTTTTCGACATCCACAGGCATTGACAGAAGCTAGTGTTATATAAAAACCATGTGAACATGACATTCGATGTTACTATTGATCACCTCTCATTATCTTCTTCTTTGAAACGTTTCAGGGATTTATTGCTCATGGCATTACCCACTCGAGGACAAACAACTTAAAATAAATGTTTTATAAAACTTTCAAAAGGAAAAGTAGGGTATACTTATCGAACCGGAACGTAGAGTCACATAACATGAGCCTTGTAATCCTGAAGGGTTGGGCAGTGGTGTATCTACAGTACACCCACAGCGTAGTGAGATGTCTTAGACTAGACACCCAGAAATCATATTCTATTTAATATACAGTCTGAAAATTGCTAAAACATAAGATAACTAGAAGTTTACGGAATACCTTGACGCTTCCCCTTAAGGGGTAGCGACGAACATACGCTACGACGATTACTTTTTGGACTCAAATTAGACTAGGTAAAAACTAGCACGAAATAGCTGCTTTAAAACTATTTACTGCAAACAGTGTGGTGGCACCAGATTGACTGGTGAGGGTGGGTACCTTGGGCGTCTGTTCAAAAGTCACCAAAAGAGATAACTAACTAGGGTCGTCGGACACAGTTGAAGTTTCGTTAGAAACCGATGGTTGTTTTCCGATAAAGTCTAATTAACTCATCGAATCCCGTAATTAGTGACACAATAGAAAGACAATTGCTTATGTCGAACTGTGTAACTTAAGACATTCAATAGGTTAAATTAAGAGTAAAAAAAAACAGATCATTTATAAAATTAAATTTCATTTGAAAACATCAATCGGTTTCTTACTAAACTTCAACTATATTGACGACCCTGTTTACTTTATCTCTTTTGATGACTGTATATTTATGTATCGCTACACGTGGTCTTGGCCAGAACCCTAAAGTACAGCACTCGAATTTCAAACATTCTCCAGTTTACATCGGTCTTGTGGTCTCCAAAACAGGTGTCAGAGCCCAAAGATACAGTCAAATATCAGTATCTGCCATAACGATGTAAATATGAGTCAAATAACCAGTTGATTCGCTAGGGTTGTGTCGACCGCAGCTCAGTGCCGCAGCAACGCCGCACTGCGGTACACGGGCCGTTCTGTCCGGACAACCCAAGCCAAAGGAATATCAAACGAAAATATATATTTTGCAACAATTTTTACTATGTTATTTTGTGGCAAAAAAGTAGCTTGAAAATAATGTTTTGGAAAGAACAGTGTGATATTATCTATGGGTATTTTGGGTAGAAGTTTTAATAAACAAACGTTAAGGCTAGGGTAACCTACATGAAATATGGAAAATACAAGTCTACTCTTTCAATAATTTAGTTAATTGTTTTTTTAAATGATTAAATTAATGACAACTACATAGCAACCCTGCACGTAATTTGCAGGTTTTCTCTGCAGGACATAACTATGTTGCCATTACCGAAAATCTTTTAACATGAATGAAAAAAATTACTCATTTAAGTACTTACTAATTCCATAACATTGGCATCCGAAACCATAATCTACATAGTGTCAAGACGTATTCTAGGCATAGGTACATACAAAAAATTCGCAGCATCACCAGCCAGATATCGATTTAAAAAAGGTTTTATCACATTAAGGGCTATACGTTATTCCCTGACACACTGATCCAGCGACCTTGGACGAAACGGGACCGTTCCCGACACACCGAAGGGATTTATAATTTTTAATTTAGATTTAATAAGTGGCGCGATACTTTTTTGTTTTCACAATTTTGCGCACGAAATTAAATAATGGATGCCTGACGTGTCATGTGTGTTTTGTTTTTGAATTTTGAAATTGGAAAGAGACATATTTTTCTTAAATTTGATATTTACGTTTGAATATGAGTTTTTTTTTAGGGAATACAGCCAGCACTACATAGTACCTACTGTCAAAAAGAGTATAATTGAAGATGGGCACACTATACAATCCGTGAAACAATCTCAAAGATCTTTTTTCTACCCACATTATCTGATCACTAATAAACGGTCAGAAACTAAATATACTACATGGAAAGGCTTTCATACATGCATAATAGAAGAGGTCCACACAAATTTACGAATTGCTGTAAGCAGCCATACCTAACGAGTAAATTACGAGTACGGTCAAGAAATGAGTTCAAATAAACAGAAAAAAAAAACACTATAGTTTTTTAAAATATTTATAATCATAATGAGTTATTTTAAAAACGTAATACTCACTTAGAGGATGTTTAAAACTTGACTAATAAGCACCTACAGAAAATGAAAGAAAATTAGTTGCAAGGCAGCTGCCTGTTTAACTACTTATTTCTTTGGCGGAATTGACGTTATGTCGCAATTTCCAGACGAGCATTCAGCGCCCTAATTGACACTTGTTCAAGTTCCTCTGCAAATTCAAAGCCATATGTGCACTTTAGACTTGCAAAATGTAATAGTGAAACTGATGAAATTTCAAGCCTAACGTTCAAACTTTCACTGTGTCAAAAACCCCAGAGATATTCCTGTATTTTTCAAAACATTCGCATTCTAATGTCAGTCTCAATCTGACATTTTTGACATTGATTGTCGCTGACATGAAATTGCAACTACCCACAATGATCTATAATAAGTTCAACTCATCGAAGATTTCATTTTTTATTTATGACAATACACACTCGCTTATCTAATTCGCTTTATACATTGGCAGAATGGTCGAAATCAGTTCTGTTTGCCATAATAAAAAATGTAATAGAAATTGCAACTTGAATTTGAACGCCGAGAATTAGCCTTCTGTTCGTTACATAATAAAATTAGTGAAACGGTCACTCCTGTATTCTACGAATGATTAGAGAGAGGTTGATCTAGTACACCCACATTTCGCCATTTATGTTTACGTCCCATGTTTATGTGTGCGAACTGCGACCCTATTGCAATCAACCAAGCATAAAATAAGATTACCGTGGCTCTGGCACGGGCAACTGAAGGAACACGGGTGGGTTTTAGTCATTAAAAGTCTGACAGGTCCCGGCGGAATTCAATTGAAGATTTCAGAAAATAAAAGGCTGCTACTGAGAAATTCCTACTGGAAAAACCCAATAATACTTGCTCAAAAGTTATGAGAAGAAATCATATGTTTTTGTAATTACTTTTTAGTAACAATGTAAAAAGGAGAAAAACAGTTAAACGTTGAGGTGACACGGAATATCGTTCTATCCTTTTCTATTTTTAAATATGTGGGTTAGTATAATTTCATTTACGTCTTTATTGCCCAATAGAAACATAATAAGATAATTATGAAATTAGAGCTAACGGTTATTACTTTGTGTATTTGAGCTTAAATTGTTAATTAAACTTTATTACCGAGGATCCTCACCTTTGTATTGTTACTGTCTTAATTACTTCAAATAAGGCGGGTGTATTTAGTATAAAGTATGAAATATTTATTTCGTATTTAGTTAAAAGTATGAAACTAGAAAACATTCACTCTGAAAGGCGTTTGCTATTTTGGCCTGAAGATTATGGTAAGGTAGGATTGTTAATTTGTCAAATTAAGACATTTAGTTGAGAAGTTAAGAGAAGAAAGAATAGATAAACAAACATACATACCAGTTAAAATCATAACCCTTCTTTTTGCTTCGCCGTAGTCGGTTAAAACTAATCTGTTTTAAGAAAAATGTTTAATGGTTACTGTAAATAGTTTTAGAAATAATTGCCTGAGACAGACAGACGGACAGTCAGACACCAATATATATTTCAAGTCTTCTATTCGTTAGCTTTCTGGCACGGTACGCTAGTCCAGTCCAAGAATGTTTAGTGCTATTCAAAACCTAGTATTTTTAATTAAAAAAAAACTCCTAATTAAGAGCCTAGTATTTTAACCCATAAAACTCCCATTAAAAACCTAGTATTTCTAACTTAATTAAGTCGTAAAACTTCGCTATCATGGCGACAAATTATCGATATAACGTTTTTTGGTTTAATAACAGTTTTCCGTGTTAAAAGGGTATTAATAACAACCTCTTTTTAAAAGCCTTTAGTTTATTTTCGTTTTAATTATTTGTTTATTTAAAGTTGACAGAGATGTTAATTATAGAGTTTTCATTATATTAATAGACGTTCCGTCAGTGTGTTACGTGTGATGCAAGACGTATAGATATAGTAAGTTTGATGGTTCTAACCATCCAATTTCTTACTGTGGTCGTAAAAGGCGACTAAAGGACTTACTATAGAATGGGCAGCAGCGTTCGCTATGCATTTTACCAACATACTGCGATTGCCAACCCGCCTGCCAAGCATGGCGATTATGCCAAACCCCTCATATTGAGGGAGACCCTATGTCCATTAGTAGCGTCTTTCGGCTGAAATAATGATGATGAAGAATGAATCCAATTCTTTCCATTGAGACAAAAATTAAACCTAGTATGTGTTCTATGTGTAAATCCAGAGGGGTAATTGCGGAACTTTTTATCGGTAGGAATTGGTTTAATATTCATAGTTAAACAACATTCATTGCGTTATTTACGTTGCTGAGCCACAATTTATTCGAACAAATGACGCAATGGTTTAGAAATAATCTTCAATCCCATTCAGATTCTGATAAATTGTGCGTTTCGCAATTAGGGTGCTGGTTATAAACTATTTGTGTGGCTTTCATCCAAATGCGTTCTGCGCTTTTTGCGTGATTGAGTAAGAAACTTTCATGTTTATAATATTAGTAGGAATTAAATTTTAAAGCTGTAATTGTACTAAAAAAATTGTACTAATAAGTGAAAAATAAATTTAATTTCGGTAGTCGGTGGCAAGAAACGAAAATACAAAACCGAAGATACGAAACTAAAGATGTTGTTCATCGACTAGTGTTTTTTTGGAAGACGGTATTTTTTTAAGGTTGTAACAATAGTTTTCTCTTCTGGGTATATTTCTGTCTATTCCATGTCTTCACTCAGCCACTTGGTACGCATATTTCTTTCTTTACCTATATAAATAATCGGAAGCAGCTTTTTGCTTCGGCAAACGGACGGGCGGCGGGCGCGGTCTTAATATAGCAACGTATGTTTATCTATAATGGAGAACTCGCTCTAACAATGTGAGATTAAAGTCAAAGTCAAAGTCAAAGTATCTTTATTGTGGGCATATGTAAGTTACAGGTCTTAACAATATATTAAAGTATCAATATGTCCTGCCTTATAGGCATACAATAATTATGTAGGTAGATATTGGCATAAAAAATTTGGAATTATTATAGATGGTAAGTTATTATAAATGTAAAACTACAGTGAAACTATCACATGGTCAATACTAATGCATGTCAAATACGGTGAATCTAATACATGGTCAATACTTATATAGGTATGTCAAAATACAGTGGAACTAATAATGGTCAACAATTCAGGAAATCTTGGATCGTGTAGAAAGCTTTATCAATTAAAAATGTTCGTAATTTATTTTTAAATACTGAAAGTTCCTTAGTGTCAAACAGCCTTTTATTGCAAAACTAGCTTCTGCCCGCGACTTCGTCCGCGTTAAATTTCTTGTTCCGTCGACCTTTCCCGTCGCGTCGAATCACCTACCCGTACGACTTTCCCCGTTTTTGCAACATTTTTCATTACTGCTCCGCTCCTCTTAATTGTAGCGTGATGTTATATAACCCATAGCCTTCATCGATAAATAGGTTACTCAACACAAAAATAATTTTTCAATTCGGACTAGTAGTTCCTGAGATTACCGCGTTCAACCAAACAAACAAACTACAGCTTTATAATATTATAGTATAGATAGTTACGCCTTTTTTTACAAGGACTTTCTTTTGGACTATCCAATATTGAAAGATTTTTTCAATTCGAACCAGAAGTTCCTGAGATTAGCGCGTTTTTCCAAACGAAGCACTAGTTCTTGTCGGCGGCTTTGCCAGTCTGTGGTTCGCTAGTTAACCCAGGAAACGATTTCGAATTTTATGAAAGTGTATGGCACACCCACCCTCCCCCCTTGGGGGAGGCCTATGTCCAGTAGTGGACGTCTTTCTGCTGAAATTATGAAACAGTAGGTATTGCCGTTTTGTATGGAACAGCTTATTATTTTTTCGTGATCACGATGAGGTCTCATGAGGAAAGTTGTTCAGCTTCATGATCTGTATGCCTTAAATGTACACCCTTATACAAGATTATTTTTAGTATATGCGAAACCTGAATATAGTTTGTTCAGAATCAGTAACTGAATCGATTCCAATAATTTTTACACCATGTTATATTTTGTACCAAAAATATTTAATTACGCTTCCAAGTCGCGGGCCTTAGTGTTTTGTTTCGATTTTAAAATTATCATGTCTTTCTCGTATTCAAACGTCCATTACACGGAGATGGTACGTACACTAGCTGTTTGTGGTGATCTGCATATGTTTTTGGGTGGACAACCAGGTAACTTATCAAGCTTATAACTTTGTGACTATTAATGATACAGTTTTGAAATTTTTTTCATAGATTCTTTACATAAAAATACTAGACCCGTGTTTCGGGTTTCGCATAAACAAAAATTAATGTTGTATATGACCACACATTTCTGATACACGCCCTATATGTGGGAAAAAAATACCTGTATAAATTTCTGGTCTGCTAATGAACAACAAAACACTTCTATAATTTTTGGCATGCTAAAAATGACTGCTACATAATCACCATTGTATTTACCTTGTAGTCATTATACTCCCTTGGGATATTCGCAACAGACAGTGGTCATTAAAAGCCCCATGATCAGGAGACGCCTCGCCTATGTGATTTACTAGCAAACTGCCCCTTAGCCCCTGCTTCGAACGGGTGAAAAATTGATAAAGAAATTGAACAACAATGAACAAAAAACAAACAAACAAAGGTACAACCATTTTGCTGCCTCAAAACTCCGCCACTGCTAAAAAGCGAAAACGGTCTGGTATATAGTAAAGTATAATCAGCCTACAATATTCCCACTGCTGGGACACTCACAGGCCTCTCCGCTCTTCGGCCGAAATCTACGACATGGGCCCAGTGCTGGTTGGTATTTTTGGTTGTAGGATATGTCGGTTTCCTCACGATGTTTGTCTTTACCATTTTGAGAGCAGTGGTGAATAAAAAATATATGCAAGCAATAAGCCTGTTTGAATTCGCACTAACGACCATTGCGGCATTGCGGCGGGTAAGTTACGGCCATTATCACTGGGTCACCACTTTTCTTATTATTATTATTTATTCATAATCAAGTAACAATGGACTCATTAGGCATACAGTTATAAAAACAATACACATAAAAAATTAGAATTGAAATCAAAATTATCAATAAAAAATTAACAATTAAAAATAACAATAAAAAATTAACAATAAAAAATTAAACAATTAATATTTAAAATTAAATCACCAAATTGTCATAAAAAAATAAAATAAATAAAAACACATACAATAATTATTATAATTTTCTAACCGGCATCGGAACAGCAACATGCCTGTCACATCCATGCCGGATATAAGGGCAGTCCAACCGGTCAGCGATCATTGTCAGGATAGCATTGTTTCACGTCATTATGTCACGTTCTGGAATGAATTCTCTAAATGATTGTGAAAATCGCACCAATAGCCATTGAGAGGAGCTAAGCAGTAACACAGACAAACAAGTAAAGTAAGTTTGTTTTATACTATATAGGTATTGACTACACGAATTAAAATAAACAGAAACCACGCGTTGCGTCAGAACAAAACAAAGTTCTTCTAGGAAATAACATAATCACTCCTGTACTCTCCAAAGGTTTAGGCAGATGTGTAGCTATAGTACACCTACATTTCGTCAGTTATGTTTAAGTCGCATAGGGCAGTACCCAGTTGATGGCGATAGAGCCTATTGCCATCAACCCAAATTGGGATTGAAAATCCCAATTACACTTTACCCAACCTGGGAATCAAACCCATGTCCTTACGCTCAGCAGAATCGCTTGCAACCACTAGACCAACGAAGCAGTAAGAAAAAGAAAATTTACCGAAATAATGCTGAAACGAAGTATATCATCGTAGCAAACTATGACACTCAACAAAGTTGCTTATGTGACTTGTTCAACTAACAGAGTATTGATCAGTTTTATTCGTACTATGTAGCTTTATATTGTTTCCGAAGACAACTTTTCTGACCGTCTCACGTTAGAGTTTTCAGAAAAACTTTGATAAAAAAACAGTTTTTCCGTGACTAAGCCCTGTGTCTATTCCAAATAATGACAACACAGTTTGAATTATTTTTTTTATTGTAAATGGAACACACCAATTAAAATGAGTTTATAAAATTAACTCTTATAGTCGAACTAGTCGAAAGAAAAATCTCTTTGAAGTGATTAAAAATTCGAATTTCAGATTTAAATATTAGAATTATAAAATCATAGCGGTCAATATTTTAAATGGCACTACCAATGGACGTCCATGGGTATGTTATCTAATCTTGACCTTGTCAGTAAGTAAAAACAGCCGCATGTATCGCTCGATCAGGTTAAGCTACGCGTACCGCGGTTTGTCGGTGGATAAACTGACTATATTTACATATACAAGACCCCGCCTTGCTTTTTGGCGCAGCCGTGAGGCACACTCTAATACTAGCTTGTCATCGCATCTTACACTTTTATGTTTGACTAGCTTCCGCCCGCGACTCCGTCCGCGCGGATGTCGGTCTTCGCGTGGATGGTTTATTTCTCCATTTTGAGTAACTCTGACAATGCCATCTTATAAATATCTATTGGACCCAAATACGGCTAAGCCTATAATAATTAAGGAGATCCCTCTATTGAGCTACTGCTGTTGAGCTCGCGTTCTGTAGAAATATCAACCTAAATAAACCAATTCACGATGAAACTTAAACTACGTACGTACTATAATATTTACAAAAGTATTTACAAATAACTGATCGGAACAGTAATCAAAAAGGTCGCGCTGAAAAGCACGGTTTAAAATTACACGCATACAATATTAATTCCACGGACGACCGCTCGCCACACTGGACACGTCCGCTCGCATCAAAGTTCAGAATTTAATGGATCGCGCGGCATTTTTTCTTTTTTTTTTTTTTTTTTTGTGGGGCATCTCGTAGTTAATCCTGAAAAGATTCTTACTACTTAAACGGATTTTGACCCGGCGAGTTCTAAAAAGTTACCTTTTTAGGCCTCCAGCCGGGGCTTATTATACTAAAAACTAAAGCGAAAGCTCTAAGGGTTACCCCGAGGGGGGTACGAACCTCGGCTTAGGCAATCACTGGTAGGGGACAGCAAGGGACTGGCTGGATCTGGGTTAAATTATTTAGGGACTAATTTAAAGCTAACGGCGCAGTGTCGCGGGCTGGCTCTTGCAAGGGCATCGCGCGGCGCGGAACGCGGCTGCTTATATAGGAGTCGGGGAGGCGTGGCCCGCGTGTGCCGCAAACGGTTCAAGCCAAATCCGACTTTCGGCGCTACAGGTTACGGCGCTGAATCCACTGCGGGTAATGCAACGTGTGTTCGCGGTTCTACAGAACAACGTCTATGAATAAAACTGAAAAATAAGATTTTTTTTCTACGTATTTTTCCAGGATAAAAAGTATCCCATTTTATGCCCAGGATAATAAGGTATAATTATACCAAGTTTCATCGAAATCGAACCGTTAGTTTTCACATGATGCCTGCATATACAGATAGACAGACAGACAGACAGACAGAACAGACAGACAGACAGACAAAATTTTTGTAAATCACATATTTGGGTTTGGTATCGATCCAGCAACACGATCGATCAACGATCCGCTATTTATTTTTTCAATATTTTCAATGTACAGAATTGACCCTTCTACAGATTTATTATATGTATAGATTTGTTTTTTTTTTAATAGTCTTTCTAGCCCACGGTTCTAGCCTATATATTGTGTGCCTATTAGTCTGCGCTAAATAAATTTTTTTTTTTTTTTCTTTCTTTCTTTGGAAAGTACATTAAGCCTCTATTCCTGGTTATCTTTCGTGGCTATTGACCAGTCGTTATGGGTCGTCAATAGCCCAAAAGTTTGACAACCAGTCTTTTTTTTTTTTTTTTTTTTTTTTTTCAGGATGGGAAATCATCAAATGACTTCTCCCGCTCTGGGCGGAGCGGGAGGGCGTGTCAGACTTTTACTGACTAAAACCCACCCGTGTTCCATCAGTTGCCTATGTGCCAGGGTCACGGTATCTCTTTCGAACAATCACGCGACCCCGGCAGGCATCGGTCCTAGAAGACCCCTACACTGCTGCTGACATCTCTTTGAGGCGCGCGTGGAACACTGCGCGCCGTCGACCCGAGCCTGGTCCTTACCGGGCGGCGAGCTACCCATTGCTCGCCACCCGCAAGCTCGCGCCTACGGTGGCCGGGAGTCCGCAATCGACTCCCGACGCCCGGGGCGTCTCCTCCTGCGGCGGCTAGGGGCGTGAGGGCGCAGAGACTGCCACTCCCTCACGCGCCCCGCCTCCTCCTTCACGAGCATTACTGCTTCGCAGAAGGAGGTGACGGCTTCCCATTCCCTCTCGCTCCGTACCATGGCTCGCACCAGGGCCGGACGCGAGAGGTCGCCGCCGCCGATGACAACCAGTCTTACCAAGGTATCGTGTTACCGAGTAAATGTGTCGGTCAGTGTGTGTGGGGGTCAGAGGAGCAGTCATTCTATGTTATATAAATACTGGTTTTCATCTGCATCTGGTTAGACTGGAAGCTGACTCCAACAAAATTGAGAAAAGGCTAGGAAGATGATGTAGTACGGTTTCTAATTCATCTGTTTTCATTTTTATCAGTAAGTTTTGGAATATATTCATTTATTTGCGTTCCACAAGGTAAACAGGTGTTAACAAAAAGCTTAAAGCTAAGAGCCGTTGTAGACCCTGTTAGGGCACAGCAAAATCTATTGTTAGGTGCAATGAGGATCAATTCGACAAAAGGATATAGCAATTTTGAATACTACATCAAATACAATATAAATATCTGAGTTCATTTCTTTTTGAATCACTCAAATCCATCGAGAAATTACGAAGTTATTAAACTTTAAAAAAAGGGAGTTTTAAAACGCACGTCGCGCGCGCGAAACTGCTGATGACGTCACGAGGCTCGATCGCCCGCCACGCGCCGCACTGCTTTGTTATGATTTGCGGAGTTTAATCGTTGTTTCTTGTTTATTTATGTTTTATACATATTGGTAGATAGGAAACATGGAAGTCGGATTTACCCAAGGCCCAGTCGGACAATCTCGCGAAGACTGATTCGTTTATGGTTGAAAAGTAAAAAAAAAAAACTATTTATTCCAGTGCACAGGTAGGTACTACGTTTTAGAATGTTTTGATTTGGCAGGTAGGTACCTTTTTCGTGTTTCTACAATGTGTAGGCACCTCTCTACCTATTTTAAATAATATTTCTTACTAGCTTCTGCCCGCGACTTCGTCCGCGTAAAATTTCCTGCTTCCCCAACCCATCCCGTCGCATCGAATCGCCTGCCCGTGCGAGGTCTTTGTATGCGTGACGTTTTTCTTTGTGCTCGGGTCCTAAGGGTCTTTGCGTGACCTTATATAATATATAGTCTATAGCTTTCCTCGATAAATGGGCTATGCAACACTAAACGTACTTAACTCTTCAGCTTTTACTTGGGTGTGCTACGCAATGAATTTTTTGAGAGACCAAGGCGCGCGCAATGGACGTGTTTTATATGGAATTTTCCACTTTTTCTTCGAAAAATAAAAAAAAATTATTACCCACGTGTTGAGATTTATATGTGAGGGGGTTATAAAGGGGGTCGAAAATTTCATTATTTTTGCGAAAGGAAACGCCATTTACGAGATATACGCAAAAGAAAAGGAAAACAACAATACAATACTGTTTTTGCACATGAAGGCGAGGCACGTGAAGGCGAGGCGCGAGGCGCGCGCAATGGACGTGTTTTATATGGAATTCAAAAAAAAAAATATTACCCACGTGTATAGATTTATATTTAAGGGGGCTGTAAAGGGGGTCGAAAATTTCATTATTTTTGCGATAGGAAACGCCATTTTCGACATATGAGCAAAAGAAAAGGAAAACAAAATACATTACTGTTTTTGCACGTGAAGGCGAGGCGTTCGTTTGTGTGAATTTTAGTTCATAACTACTAGTTTTAATCCACACCTTTTTAATCGCGATTAAAAATAGATAAAAAATAATAATAATAATAATAATATTCCACAACTATCACACAACGCCATCTAGTCCCAAGCTAAGCAGAGCTTGTGTTATGGGTACTAGACAACTGATAAACATACTTATATATTTCTAAATACATACATATTATAGATAAATTACACCCAGACACAGAACAAATGATCGTGCTCATCACACAAACATTTGTCCTGGGTGGGAATCGAACCCACGACCTCCGGCATAGCAGTCAGGGTCACTAACCACTAGACCAACAGGCCTGAGCAGATTAGATAGCAGATTTAGTTAAAATAAATTATTATAGTCAAAATTTTGGAAATGTAGTATAAAGTACTTTTAGTTAAGGGGACATGGGGCGTCGCTCCTCATGAAAGTACACCACTTCTTTCTATTTTTTGGGTATTTTGGGACACAAAATAACAATTTGTCCGGTGTAGCAACACTTGTATTTTGGCATCGTGGCACGATACAATACTTTAAGAAGACATTATTCGTTTAAATGTTCTGCGAGTCACGTAACTAAAGGCAGAAAGAACGTGCGCGGCCGTGCCGCGGACGCGAACGTGGAAAATGACGTCATCAACGAATTGTGCGTATTGGCGAGCGTTTTTGAAAATACAAAATTAAAACCGCTCTAACTTCGTCATTTTTGGTCCAATTTTAATAAATCTTTCACTGAAATAATTGGTTTAGGTATGACTGTAATTCTACATATTTAACTAAAATCGTCGTTGATCCTCATTATTATTTCTAAAAGTTAAATAAAAATGAATCAAAATCTTAGTAACTAAAAATTAAAATTATACAAAACTGAGTAATTGGATTTGAATAAAAATGAATTGCAATAACTAAATAAAATATAAATGAAAATCTTAGTACAGTCGCAGTACAGTTTTGTCCCACAAATGTTCTATACTATAACAATGCTGGCTTATGAGTGTGTGTGAGTGTGTATGTGTGTATGTGTGACGTATCGGGTGAGAGAAAGGGAGTATATAGGAGTGTCAGTAAATATTCTCAGCTCCAAGTTTGATTTGAAAAGTTTTGGGATTGTGTGTAGGTACATCTGAGAAGGATACGTTGCTGCCCATGCAACTGTATATATTTTGTCAAAACATTATATCAACCCTTTTTAAATATAGTGTTGCATAAAATAATACTTTTTTCCAACAGAGATATACTAAAAGTTTATGTACTATTCTTGTGGTTTGACTCGTTAAGTTTAATTCGAGCATTTATAGTTTGTGGTGCAGCATTTTTAATGAAAATATCTTCAGGGAAATCCCCTTTTAGGCCGCTATCCCTAGTGGGATAGCGGCCTAAAAGGGGATTTCCCTGAAGATTTTATGAGCATTTTATGAGCGTCGGCGTCTCTCGAACGTCTGCGCAGCGTCAACGTTGCGCAGACGCGACATTGACTTCGCGTCGTCGCGTGACAAGCATTAACGCTGAACGCGACGTCAACGTCACGTCTACGCAACGTTAACGTCGCGTTTTTTCGGCAACAGGTACAATCGTTTACGACGTTAACGTCGCGTTCAGCGGACGTTAATGCTTGCCACGCGACGACGCGACGTCAACGTCGCGTCTGCGCGGCGTCGACTCCGCGTAGACGCGACGTTGACGTCAACGCTCGTAAAACGTCAGTGGGGTAGCGGCCTTAAAAACAAAAAAATCTCAAACACTTTGCACTGAAAACATTTATAAATTCATGCTGTAACTCAAACCACTGGATCTAGAAGCATGGAATTTTGCACAAGAGTTCCATAAATATGAAAAGTTAGCACTTAGGAAGGATTTTTAAAAAGTCAACCCTTAACTTGCTTAAATATTGCATACAATGTTTTTGTATTGATATCTCATAACTCTAGGGTATTAATGAGACTATATCAAAGAAACAAAAAAAAAAATAAGAAATAACTAGTTATATTTTTTCTTGAATACGGTTGTAAGTTATTTCATTTTTTTCTAAGAAAATGCGACGATAGCATATGTCATGTGAGGGTGTCTCTCATAAATAACCGTGACGTTAAAACATTTTAATTTATTTGCGTTCCACAAGGTACAACAAGATTCTAACAAAATACTAAGAGCCGTTGTAGACTCTGTCAGATCACAGCTAAATTTCTTGAAATATTGTTTGATATATAGCTATTAATTAAAGTTAAAAATCGAAGTCATTGAAACTAGCGTTAAAATAAAATTATACATGATAATTGAATAATTACATACGCTTAAAGAGTTAATAACAATAATACTTTAGAGTTATGGTATATCAAGAGGAACACCTTGTATACGTGGGATTAGGGTTGCCAGATCATAAAACCGAAAAGCCGGACAGACCTGCCAGTTTAGCCGGACATTTGGGTAAAAAGGCCGGACATCTTTTAATTGTTTAGTCTTAAAACAAAACTAAACATAAGACTGATGAACTAAATACACTTTAAAATCTTTGTAACATAAACTAATTATTACATATTTGGTTGGCAGACACCTGGCAACTAAAAATTTTAAAAGCTGATTTTCCTTTTAAATTGGGTAGTAATAACGCGAGGAGGACAGTGCTAGTTCCCTCACTTGCGCTATCAATACAAGGTGGGGTGAAAACAAAAATGATCATATTTTAAAAAGCCTTCCAAAAAGCCGGACAGGCCGGACATCATCTAATTTAGCCGGACATGCAACTAAAAAACTTGACTGTGTCCGGCTTTATCCGGACGCCTGGCAACCCTACGTGGGATTAAAGAATGTTTGGAATTATGTCATTTTTGCCGATAGGTAACCCATTGAGCACACGTCTTCTCTCAAATAACACGCTTTTCTCCCCAATACTTAACTTTCTAGCAAATATATTCTAAGCAAAGAGGCTGCATATCAATATTTTACACAGACCTCTGTAACCCAACTAGTGAGACCCGGTATCCTAATGCAAGACTATTTCTCCTTCATAGTATTCAGATAGAATCAGCATGAAGATAAAATATTCAGCCACGTATTCCCTCCTCTACTAAAATACCGCCAAGTCGGAATTCTTTTCGTCTATTTCAACGGTCAACGTTTTCCCGACCGCAGTACTATGTATAGGTATATGTAGTTTGGTACCAAGTTCCTATCTTTCTACTGGCTGGTAAAAATTTCGTTATTCTTTTTTTTATAATTGAAGTCTGCAAGCGGTGGTTTTGGACTTAATTTAATGAAGTTTAATTTTCCTAGAAAATATGCATTTTATATTTTCTCGTGACTTGTTCTTGCAGGGAAATATAACATTTGTAGCTGTGCTAAACTGAGATCTAAAACAACATCTCTCGATTTTTTTAAATAAACACGTAGCTAAGCTTTTGCAGCCATAAAAACAAACAAAAAATGTTTGAGAAACAAACAGTGAAACTATCTTTTGCATTTATAAAATATTCATCATCATCAGAAGAAATAGAGTGGTCCTATTTTTTATGTCCGGCACTCGACGGACAACACTAGCCTGTCTCTAATCCGAAATTGACCATCGAATTAACCATACGTCTAAGACAGTTATAACATAAAACATATCCCACGGCATTCATTAATATCTTTTGTAATTGGATCAGCACTTCCAGAGATTACACAAGCATACAAACAAGCAAACAATTTTACCTCTTTTAATATTAGAGGCTTTATTTCGGTATTAAGTTTTGTTTATGTTTTTATCATTCATTTCTGCTTGAGTACAAAGTACAGAGCTTGCGATGTTGTAAATCTATACTTAATATTATAAAACTGAAGAGTTTGTTTGTTTGTTTGATTGAACGCGCTAATCTCAGAAACTACTGGTCCGAATTGTATTGTATTGTAAATAATCTTTTTGTGTTGGGTAGCCATTTATCGAGAAAGGCTATAGGCTATATAACATCACGCTACAACTAAGAGCCGAATGAAAAATGTTGCAAAAACGGGGAAAATCACACGGGTAGGCGATTCGACGCGACGACGGGAAGGGTCATTTAACGTGGACGAAGTCGCGGACAGAAGCTAGTAGTACATAGTTTGGTATATTGGCGTCTGCTAGCAGGCATATTCCGTGTCGTGTTTCGTGATTTATTATTGTAAAGAACTAAACTCTTCTAATTGAACAAACAGCTGTGTTACTGGACAGTTTGTTGTGCCACTTCTTCTTCCCAGCTAAAGTCCTAGAAAGTTATGAAGGATGGATGTTTTGGGGGACTGATTTATGTAATTTTGACGTCCAAAAAGTGCTGACTCTCAGCCTAGTTGGAATAAATTGCTTTTGATTTGGAATATTATTAATTTTGAAGAAAGGAAGAGGACATAGAATGGGAAAGTCTTTCAGAAAAACACCTACAGTGAAGGCTCTATGTATTAATGTATATGTATATATAGGTACATGTGAACGTGATGGATGTGTGACGTGCAAGTAACTAATGAGCTCAATTTGAAAGAAGCACGCGTCTGCGGGTGGAAACAGGGAATGGGCAAAATTTGAAAGTACCTAGTCGAAATTTGACTCTCGAATTATTTCGCCATTAGGGAGTCTAGTAACAATTATACAGTGACAGACGAATAACAGAGTATCTCTGTTAATTTTGGTTTGTATTTTAGACTACACTTTTTGAAATAATCTAGTGCAGTATCTAATGGTTGTAACTAAATTATATTTCTACGACGTATGGTCGTCTTACGACTGAAATAATAGTGATGATAAAATTATACAAATTAATAGAAAATTAAAGGGACACTTGGGCGTAGAGGTACTCATCCGCATCACTGTCATCCTGTAACGTGCCCAGAAAACTGGCAACAATGCCACGTTGAATGGCAATGCTAATTCTTTGGTCAAAGAATGACCTAGCCCTCGGGTCACGTGAAGTGTCGACCAGTCGATGAAATTTAGTATTTATTTGAAGATCTTATATTTTGTACAAATTATTGTCAATCATCTTGCTGGTTCTCTCCCCCTCTTACCTGACTACGGCGAAGTAAAAAGGTGGGTTATGATTTTGACCGGTATGTATGCTCATCTGTTCCCTACTTATCATAATTTGACAAATGCCTTATCGTTGGAAGCGACTTGATTGTCCGCTGGTATATGATGCCGTCTAGAAGACATACAGTGACACATTTTTTTTTCTATGATACCGTTTTGGCCTTCAAATGAAAAGTTTTATTAAGCACGTTTCATATATTGTGAGCTAATACCAAAATAATTTAAATAAAAAGTAAGTTCAAAAACTAAAACTCGACTACTGAACTTAATTTTGTCTCAAATTGTATGAAGCCATATTCTATCGCAATGGATTGCGTACAATATCAAAGGTAGCTTAGAGGATGTATCCATTGAATTTGTGGCAGAATGGACCTATACCTACGCTGCCATAACAACAGCCTGCGACTGCTATTGCAATACCGAACCTTTGACCATATCACTATAGTCTTATCCGTCACAGTTACAATGGTTCAATTCTCAAAGGATAGTTTAGTACAGCCCAATTCAAAGCAAAGCCGGACGCCTGTTCCTGTCTCTAAATGCATTGGTGCATCAAAGACACGATGGCTCAATGAAAGGCGATGCTGTTTTCAGCTTTGACAATCAGTATACGTACTGCAAGTGAATGTACATAGAAATGTAACATTGTGTTGTCCAAGAGAACTTTGGTCACCATTGCTTTTATCACCGATGCCTTTGGAATGAACTTACCAACCTTAGCCTTATTAATATCACGATTACTATGGTATAATTCTCCCAAGATAGTTCAATACAGCTCAATGCAGATCAAAGCTCTTCTAAGGCAGTGGACATTTGTATCTGTCTGCAAATGCATTGGTGCCAATCAAAGATGAAGTAACTGCATTCAGTGCTAAGAAAAACCGTTTATTTGCGGCAAACATGACGCCAAGAAAGACCAGACACACACAATAAATAAAAAGCTGGGGAAAAACATGTGTCACATCCACGCACAACGGCCATCGCTCAGCATAATGCTGCAACTCTGCGAGACAGAGCCCCAGCGCTGATTTACAGCGATAGCTGGCGCTGACCTAGCAAACGATGATTATAATTTTACTAAAGTATGAAAGCGGCGTCTTAAAATATTTATTTTGTAAAAAAAGACCCCAGGAACTCCGGGAATATATAACTGTTCAAGTGTATAGTACGGAAACGACTTGAAAAAAAACCCGTGGTCATTGAATTGCATAACTATTCAGATGCATATTTATTTCAAATAAATGATTAAACCCGATGCCCATACATATATGTATATGTGGTGTAAGATTTTTTCGATTCAAAATCGCATTTCATATTAGCCAACGTCTCAAAGAACAGTGGCGAACTCCCCAACAAATTTTTGTTGTCATTTTTTTTGCGTCTGCCTATGAAAAATATGTAAAAGTATAGAGATTGAATTGCTGAACAGTTTTGTCTTCAGTTATACTTTTATAGGAAGTCAGGAATTTAAGATATTTCAGGTTGAAGTTTTAGAGGTTATGTCTCGTCTACAAGACTTATCGAAAAATATATATATAGAAATACCTACTTATTGCTCAAAATATCATTGATAGAAATGGATTTTAAATATAAAATAAACTACGGACTACGTATTCAGAATATTAAGTCCAACCGACGCGACGTGCGTAGGTCTGCCACATGGTCCACGTAAGTAAGTAGGCAGGTACTTACCTACTTAATTATATGTCCAGAAGAATATTTATTTAATAATCTTAGTAGTATTTAATAATCTTTAGAGCAGTTAGTTGTAGATATAGTATGATTCATTACATGATAAGGGTAGGTCACTGGTAGGTATATAAAAAAACAACTTTGTTTTTTTAATTATTTACTCCTCATCTTCTCTAACCACAATGTCATCAAGAAAACCTGCGGGTGCTGTGATATATGGTTGATGTCTGTCCCATCCTAGATATCATACTTCAGTCATTGTATGAGCGCAACATCCAATTGTCGAGTTAAGTGCCAATGCCGGTATCGGCGCATTTTATTGACACATAATATGTTGCAGTTGACACACATGATGCGTGTTGGCCTTACACGGCTACTCATAGTGATAAACAAATCGATGCACACACAACAAAATCCAAGGTATCAGGCAGAATCGGAATCCAGAGTCACAGAAATATGTCGTCGTATAGGCAAACAATCAGAATCCTTAGGCAAGCACTAGTCACACAGGGAACCGTAAATCTCAGAGTCCATAAGCAGAAGCAGTCGATGAAGTAGAAAATCACGGAAAATCGATGGAAAACAAAATAACGAGACGCACGCGGAGACAACTACAAGTTATCAGTGCCGGCCGATTGACAACTGAAATGTCATGTTTTTTTTTTGCGATGTTGCCATACTCAAATTGCACTACGATGTCATATGTACGTATTAAAAAATTATGATCGCTTTAATCTTTAGCACAAGCAATCATTTTTATTTTAGCATTTGTATTCTGATACAGAAATATATTTCTTAGGTATATTAATGCAATACGTAAAGCCACAGCGTATGTAAGTTGACTAATATTTATATTACATGGCAACATTAAAAGTATCGCTAAGCCAAAAGTCATGAAGTCGAGCAAGAAAGAAAAAAAACTAAGCCGTGATTATTTCTTAGCATCAATAATCTAGTCAAATAAGCTCTTTATTATGATGATTTTTTTTTAGACTTTGACAGTACTTATGTTTGATTTGATAAAACTTAGTAAATTATTTCGTTGGTATCTAGTAGGGTGACATACGTAGACGCTTAATAATTGCATCAACAATTCTCTCGCCGGTATCCTTTAGGTGAATATTAATCCGAATATTGGATCCCTAATTATTAGGCATCATCATGTCAGCCAATAGACGTCCATTGCCTCACTGCTGGACATATACCTCCCCCAACTAGGGGGCAACCCCCCCGGGTTGCTAAAATCCAACCCTGTTGACACTAGGCCTGCGTGTTAGACCAAAGCCCACATCCTGTCAGACAGGAAGCTGGCGACCCAGGAGTGGGAATATACACTTATAAAGGCTGATTATGATTATGATGGATGCCACAAAACTGATGTAAAAAGGAACTATATTACAGGTACTACATTATTGTTTTCAAATTGAGTCACAAAATCATCGCACACCTCTGATTCAGCATCATTGCAACAATTCGTCAAAACATAATCGAGTCGGCCATATCTCCGGTACATTAGGTCAGGTACAGTCACACTCGACAGTAACATGTACAGTCATAAAGATGTCAATTGTAAACGGATGTCAGCGAGCTGGGGCGATGATTGCTATGTCAATTCTCCCGAACAGTCGTGCAACTTAAATTATATTGTGAACTGGTTCCAACTGCTTTTTACCGGTTATCTGATTCTGGGTTTTGGAACAGGTGACTGTTTTCCTGTGTAGGAAAGTTTGAGGGAATACTTTTGCGAAAATCTTTGTAAACAATTGCAAAGGGGAAATGTTGGTATTGTTTCGTGCGATTAACAACAATTGTTTTTTTGTTTATTCACAAGGCAGCTACCACAGATAACAATCACAGGATTTCACTAGCTTTATAGTTTAGGTATCTATCATATAATTAATTAATATGCCATTGCTCCATTAAAAAAAAAACAGTTTTCGTACTGTTGTATAGTAATTTTATTCTAGGAGCATCATTCTCACATTTAATATTAATGAATGTATCTAAAATATTGTAAAAAAAAATTAAAATAGTAACGGTGGACCCTCTTACCCATTCTTCTCGATAAGAAGCTACCTTTTAGAATAGACGACTAAAATCAATTCCATTTTAATGTACATTTTGACGTTCAAAAGTGCCTTTTATGTGTCTATTTGAAATAAATGCTTTAACTTATACTTTGGTTTTGACCTGATTATCACCCAAAGCAAGATACAAAATATTTACTTTGCTCAAACATCACTATACATATAAATGCAAGATGTTATATAAAAGCGTTATAATATAACATGACTAGCAACAATTATAATAATTATGTTGAAAACTACAGTAAAAGGTTTAATTTACAAAATGACAGCTACAAGGTCTGTGCGTCTGCCTTGCGACACTCTTCTACTTTTATCTAGGTAGGTAATATGTAGGAGATTAAAGAGATCATCTAAAGTACATAATTGGCACAAAGTTACATTATATAAAGTCAACAGTATTTAACACATAACTGTGTGGGGGCTGCACGAATCTATGGATGAATTTTTTTTTTTACCTAACTTTCAAAAGCCGAAAGTATGTCAACTGACATTATATAAATCGTTTTAGAAATGTCATCAGACACCAGTATGGAGTCACGTTCAAAACGATGCCTCTCCATGATTTTTGGTGCAAAGGCGAGATGAATATCTACTTCTTGCCGCAATCGCACTGAACGTTCTGCTCCCGTTCCCATCAACATACTTATGCGAAACAGGATTTTCGACATAATATGTCGAAAATCCTGTTTCGCATAAGCATATTATGCTACAAAAACAAAATACCGAACAGATTTTTGTTTATTTTATGGCTCCGTCAAATGTTTCGCTTTACAAAAGGGTTCCGTAAACAAAAAAGTTTGAGGACCACTGATCTAAGGCAATATAATGATACATACATTCAATTGAAGCCATTTATTGTCATATCCTTTAACAATAACACAAGGAAACGCGTATGCAGTATGATAACATCTTTATTATTTAAATTGCTCTGTGGAAGCTTCTCCATTTGACAGATTGAATCATTGCCAGCGCAGATGGGGTTTCCGGTATGATCTTACATTATGTATTATGATCAATCTTCACCTTCAAGTCGTATTAAATGGTCATCGACACCTATGAAATGTGTCTTTCCAAGATTAGCATAAAAAAAACCTGTAACGTTCCACGCGTTCTATGCATTTTACCAACATACTGCGATCGCCAACCCGCCTGCCAAGTCCTTTAAATTTGAGGAGGCCTATGTTGAGCTGTGGACGTCTCATAGCTGAATTGATGATGATCGTTCCCACTACTGGGACACAATCCTCCTTTCTTGAGCGGGAGTGGGCCATAGGGCCCAGTGCAAGTTGGTAGATGTCTCGTGTGTTCTAATAAGAGAACTTTCGTGATACGTTTCATACGTTTCCCTTGTAGGTTTATCTATACAAATAAACTAGCTTCTGCCCGCGACTTCGTCCGCGTTAAATTTCTTGTTCCCCCGACCCTTCCCGTCGCGTCGAATCGCCTACCCATGCGATTTTCCCCATTTTTGCAACATTTTTCATTACTGCTCAGCTCCTCTTCATTGAAGCGTAATGTTATATAGCCTATAGCCTTTCTCGATAAATAGGCTACCCAACACAAAAATATTTTTTTAATTCAGACCAGTAGTTCCTGAGATTAGCGTGTTCAATCAAACAAACAAACAAACACACTCTTCAGCTTTATAATATTATATGTATATATGTATAGATAAAACTGAAGTGTCTGTTTGTAATTTCAAATTAACAGCTTTTTACTAAATGCATATGAAAGTAAATACGGAACTTACACCAAAAAATCATTTTTTTAAAACTTTTGTCTGTCTGTCTGTTTGTTCCGGCTAATTTCTGAAATGGCTGGACCGATTTTGACGGGACAGGACAGGACAGGTAGCTGATGCAATAAGGATTAACTTAGACAACTTTTATTTTAGAAAAAAATCTTTTATTTTAGAAAAATACCTGCGTTAATTTCCGACATCCACACGGGCGAAGCCGCGGGCAAAAGCTAGTGTGAAATAAAAATATTTTGATTTGATTTGATTATATAAAATACACAAAGTAACCACCAGCTTGGATTCGAACGCATCCTGCTGGGGTTTGTTACGCCACTTCTTCGTTCGTAATTAATTGGAAAAAATGACTTTTGATTTGATTTGCATGACCTACAATTCGTAAGAGGGTGCCGAATAAGCTCATTCAGGTAAACCTACAAGATTCTCTTACTGCCCATCTATTTAGCTACCCTGCCACAAATAACAAAGTCCATTGTAAACAACACTACGGGAGATCAATTGTGTTTTCCAGTTATTACGTCAAATGCAACGGGAAGTAATCGGGTCAGTGATTCGAGCTGGCAACACGCCACAGCATATGCATTCTGAAAACATCTGCCAATATGTTTTCCTTCTAGTAGGTAAATAACTTTTACAAATATTATTTAGGATGTTACATTTCTTGGAGTTTTTTTTAGGTGGGTAATATGGTAGCGAGGGGCTTGTGGCTAAGTTATAACAGCCACACGGCTCGATCGTTCAGGTTAAGCTAGGCTTACCGCGCTTAGTTCGGGGACGGGTGACCATCTATACATACCAAAACCCGTGCCTCGGAAAGCACGTTAGGCCGTTGGTCCCGCCTGTCTTTCGTAGATCATAGACAGTCGTTACGGGTCATCAGAAGCCCGAAAGTCTGACAACCAATCTTACCAAGGGTATCATATTACCCAGTAACTGGGTTGTGGAGAGATAGGCAGTCGCTCCATGTATAATACTGGTACTCAGCTGCATCCGGTTAGACTGGAAGCCAACCCCAACATAGTTGCGAAAAGGCTAGGCAGATGATAATATGGTAGCGCACTGACGGCGTCCCGGTATAGAGATTTTTTTCCTTTAATTGGATTAGCTGATGCGTTGCCAAACTTTGTGTTTTAAGCTAGCTTCCCACGGTCCGTGATATCGCGGACGGACGCGGACCATCTCGCACGACGCACCGTGGGAAGGGTCTCGTCCGTGGTAGCACAGGACGTCTGTGGCGGTGCGCCAGTATCCGTCGCGAGGCGGTAACTACAAAGGTGCGGTGCGACGCGATCCGAGTGCATACGACGCGGTCCACAGATGTCCTGTGCTACCACAGACGAGACCCTTCCCACGGTTTGGCGTGCGAGGTGGTCCGCGTCCGTCCGCGATATCACGGACCGTGAGTGCGTCAGTGTCGGTGCGGGCTGGTCCGCGTCCGTCTGCAATCTGCAATATCACGCACCGTGGGAAGCCAGCTTAAGACATATTTGATAGAAGTGGTAATCAGCCTATAATGTTCCCACTGTTAGGAAACAGCCCTCCTCTCTTCGAGAGGGAGTGGCCTGTAATCCCTCACGTGAGCATCCCAGTGCGGATTGGTAGATGTCATATATCCTTCATTTTTAGGGTTCCGTTGCCAAATGGCAAAAAACGGAATCCTTATAGATTCGTCATGTCTGTCTGTCCGTGTGTCTGTCTGTCTGTCTGTCTGTCCGTCCGTATGTCACAGCCACTTTTCTCCGAAACTATAAGAGCTACGCTGTTGAAACTTGGTAAGTAGATGTATTCTGTGAACCGCATCAAGATTTATACACTAAAATAGAAAAAAAAAAACAATAAATTTTGGGGTTCCCCATACATAGAACTGAAACTCAAAATGTTTTTTTTTTCATCATACCCATACGTGTGGGGTATCTATGAATAGGTCTTCAAAAATGGTATTCAGGTTTTTAATATCATTTTTTTCTAAACTGAATAGTTTGCGCGAGAGACGCTTCCAAAGTGGTAAAATGTGTGTCCCCCCCCCGTAACTTCTAAAATAAGAGAATGATAAAACTTAAAAAAATATATGATGTAAATTACCATATAAACTACCACCGAAAATTGGTTTGAACGAGATCGAGCAAGTAGTTTTTTTTTAAAACGTCATAAATCGTAAACCGCAATTTACCGTTCATTCAATCAGCTGAAATATAAAAATAAAAAAAAAACATTTATTTTCATAACCATAAACCTTATGCATAAACCGAGAATACCTACAGGTTTGTACGGAACCCTCGGTGCGCGAGTCCGACTCGCACTTGGCCGGTTTTTTTTTAATTCTAGAACATGCCGATTTCCTCACGATGTTTTCCTGCATCATTTCGAGAGCAACGGTGATGAAATTATTCACACAAAGTAAAGCGCCGGCCTTTTTTTTGTGGCTGGGAAATCATCAAATGACGTCTCTCGCTCTAGGGTGGAGCAGAAGGGTGTGTCAGACTTTTACTGACTAAAACCCACCCGCGTTCCTTCAATTGCCCATATGCCAGGGCTGCAGTATCTAAAGTTCTCGAGCGTAGATTCGTATCTAGAATTTGTAAGCCGGGGCTGTTACACAGGTCTACTACTGCTCTCGATAAGTCTACTAGTTTCTGCCCGCGACTTCGTCCGCGTTAAATTTCTTGTTCCCGTCGCGTCGAATCACCTACCCGTGCGATTTTCCCCGTTTTGCAATATTTTTCATTACTGCTCCGCTCCTCTTAGTTGTAGCGTGATGTTATAGAGCCTATAGCCTTCCTCGATAAATAGGCTACCCAACACAAAAATATTTTTTTAATTCGGACCAGTAGTTCCTGAGATTAGCGCGTTCAATCAAACAAACTATTCAGCTTTATAATATTATATAGTATAGATTATATAGGATATATAATATATAGTATAGATGTAACTTCTGTGTCCCAAGAAATTGGTTTATTTTTAAATTGGTTTGATATTAAAGCCTTTCATTTCAATAGTTTTGTTATGTCTTACCGTCCGTGACGGGTTAGAACTGCCTGTAACTTCGTGATACCTATCCAAAGCGTAACACAGTAAACCCTTTCAGCCTTGAGTAGTATCCGTCAGTTAAAATTGACTTCTTTATGGGCACAGTTTTGTGTGACGGTAATTGCAATAACCTAGGAAGTGTCATACAAAGTAAGGTGGTCGGCCATCTATATGTAGGTAACTGTTTTGTTACTTTTATGGCTGGTACTTTTTACAGCTTACTCATTTGTTGACATTTGCCTAGCTTTTTCGCAACTATGTTTGTCGGGGTTGACCTGTATTTTATACCGTGAGACTGCCTATTTGACGTCCATAACCCAGTTACTGGGTATAACGGTACCGCTTGGCGAGACTGGTACTCAGACTTTCGGACTTCTGACGACCGGTAACGACTGACAAATATTCATAAATGACAGTCAAGACTAACAGTTTAACGGAGGATTGTCTGTATGTATAGGTGGTCACCAATCCACGGAATGACCCCAGCAAGCGTGGCTTAATCTGATCGATTGACCAGTGGGACTGTTATTACTTAGCCACGAGCCTCACCTACTACAATTTGACAATGTATTGACATTTATAAGACATGACAGCAGAGAAAGTCGACTCGTACTTGCAAAAAATATTGCCAACCATCAAGACTTTTTTTGGCATAAAATACGAGTACTGTAGGGAAAAAATCAAACAGCATACCTACAAAATTGAAAAAAAATGTGCATCCCAGCGCGTCGAAAAACACACATGGATTTACTCGTGATTTGAACTTCGACTTCGAACTATCGACGATTCAGTGCGTCGAAACAGCACACTTCGATTTTCTACTCTCGAAGATTCTTGGTGAGCAAAAAATCCCACCGCGATATTTTACGTCTCTGCGAACGTGAAATTAGTCAAATTTAATAGGCCCAAAACTTATTAAAACACAAATCACGTTAACACAAGACATAAATCCATAAGCCCGCAGACACTGGAACGGCGAAACAATTAAACTACTTAAAATATTTCACAGTTAACCTTGCACCCAAAATCTAAGCCAGAAATTGAAAATAACCTAGTTTACGAGGTCAACCGTACAAGCTAAACTTTATTAGCCTGTTATAATGCAGTAGACTATGAATTCGGGCTTACCGGCTTATCTGCAGTCGCGGTTGGCGTGCCGACTTTGAAATTTAAGGTCAGGGAGTCACAGTGATGCATTGTACACTGAAAGTATTGTGGAACTTTGTAGAAAGATACGAACAAAGGTTTGATCAACGATGCGATGTTGTTTTTGGTTCATGGAATTTAGTTTTAAATGTAACGTTGTGAGTAAAAATGCGTCTCTGAGAGCGACTGGGCCATAATTTAGAAGGGCCCAGCGCGCGTTGTTGGACGTGACATTTATCTTCGATTTGTTGGTTCTAGAACATGTCAGTTTCCTCACGATGTTTTCATTTAGCGTTTTGAGAGCAGTGTTGATGAAATCAGTTTCATTAAGCTGCTTAGGTTCGAATCCACGACTGATGTAAGACGCAATGCCGATGATGCCGACATATGTTGTGGCCGTTACAACTGCGCCACCACTACTCTTAAACCCAGAGTGAAGACATTTTGTGTTTAGGCAAAAGGGGAAAACACTTGAGATTAAAAATCAAAGAATTCTACGTTTAGGTAACAAAAGATTAAAAGGTAGTGTTAACAAAAAAAAAAAAAATGGAATTAAATATACTTATTAATATTGTACTGTTGTTGGGCATCGTTATTGGTGTCGAGTGTAGCTTGAAAAGTACCTAGAGCAAGTTTATTAGATAAGGGTTGTGAAGAAGATAGCCCGCACAAAACAGAGCAACATCTTTCTACTATCAAGACTATACTAATACTAACAACAATCTATGACCCCTTTTTTTTTTTTTTTTTTTTTTTCCAGGGTGGGAAATCATCAAATGACTTCTCCCGCTCTGGGCGGAGCGGGAGGGCGTGT
The DNA here is from genome assembly GCA_932294355.1 of Aporophyla lueneburgensis. Lineage (NCBI taxonomy): Eukaryota > Metazoa > Arthropoda > Insecta > Lepidoptera > Noctuidae > Aporophyla > Aporophyla lueneburgensis. The sequence goes on along the minus strand of OW028737.1, from coordinate 27,697,764 downwards.
CAGACTTTTACTGACTAAAACCCACCCGTGTTCCATCAGTTGCCCATGTGCCAGGGTCACGGTATCTCCTTCGAACAATCACGCGACCCCGGCAGGCATCGGTCCTAGTAGACCCCTACACTGCTGCTGACATCTCTTTGAGGCGCGCGTGGAACACTGCGCGCCGTCGACCCGAGCTTGGTCCTTACCGGGCGGCGAGCTACCCATTGCTCGCCACCCGCAAGCTCGCGCCTACGGTGGCCGGGAGTCCGCTATTGACTCCCGACGCCCGGGGCGTCTCCTCCTGCGGCGGCTAGGGACGTGAGGGCGCAGAGACTGCCACTCCCTCACGCGCCCCGCCTCCTCCTTCGCGAGCATTACTGCTTCGCAGAAGGAGGTGACGGCTTCCCATTCCCTCTCGCTCCGTACCATGGCTCGCACCAGGGCCGGACGCGAGAGGTCGCCGCCGCCGATCGCCTCCACGAGGACACGGCGGTGCTCCGCCCAGGCAGGGCACACCTCCACCGTATGCTCCACCGTGTCCTCCAGACGATCCTCGCAATGGAAACACCCGGACGTATCCTCCCGCCTTATCCTGAACAGGAACCCACCGAAGCACCCATGCCCGGTGAGAACCTGCGTCAGGCGGAAGGTGAGGACGCCGTGGCGCCTCTCTATCCACTCCTCAAAGAGGGGACTTATCGCCGCAATTGTGGCGTGCCCAGCACTGGGTTGCGACAATCGTATCACACCGGAGCTCTGTCCGCCGTGCCGCGATTTGTCGCGGCAGCGGAGTTTCACCCCGGCGTTTCGCCTCCTCGCGCCACTCCCACATGTGCGCGAGGACCTTTGCCTCCAGATCCCATGGCGGCACTCCGGCAAGGAGGCTCGCCGCCTCGCAAGAGACCGTGCGGTATCCCCGAATTAACCGGATGGCCATGACCCTCTGGGCCGCAAACAACCGGCGCGCTGGGCGCAGCCTCAGTGAGGGCGCCCACACCGGTGCCCCGTAGAGGGCCATGGACCGCACGATCTCCGTGTAGAGCCTCCGGCAGGAGGCGTTTGGACCCCCCAGATTGGGCAGGAGCCGCTTTAATGCAGCCCCAGCCCGCTCCAGTCTGGGAGCCAAACGTCGGAAATGCTCAACGAAGTTCCACCGGCTGTCGAGGACAAGTCCCAGGTACTTCATTGTCGACTCGACGCCGATGTGAACCCCTCCTACCGTGAGTTGGGAACCCGCAGGTGGCGCGTTCCGAGGACCATGAAAACCCATGGCCTCGGACTTGTGCAATGCCACCTCGAGTCCCAATTGCCGGATCCTATCGACGATTGTCGCAACCCCGCGTGTCATAATTTCGGCCGCCGCCTCGTACGACCTCCCCTGCGCAAGGACCAGCGTGTCGTCAGCGTAGCAAACTACGCTGACGCCGCTAGGGAGGTCGGCGCGCAGCACCCAGTCGTAACCGATGTCCCACAGATGCGGCCCCAGGACCGATCCCTGTGGGACACCGCACGACATCTCTCGCCGGTTCCATTCCCCTTCGTGACCGGGGTAGATGACGGCCCTATCCGTCAGATAGGCCTCGACCACGCGACAGAGGTAGGTCGGCATCCGGTGATACCGGAGTGCCTCCCTAATGCAACTCCAGGGCAGGGTGTTGAAGGCATTGGCGATGTCTAGAGACACCGCCAAGACGACCCCACCCCGGGCCACTGCATCCCCCGTCGTGAGGGCTCGCACGCGCATGATGGCGTCCACCGTAGAGCGCCCCTTGCGGAAGCCGTACTGGCCGTCCGACAAGTCCGGCCCCTCCCGCACCAGCCACCCGACGAGGCGGTCTGCAATCACTCTTTCAAAGAGCTTGCCCACCTCGTCGAGTAGCACGATGGGCCGGTAAGCGGACGGAGAGTCCGCTGGGCGCCCAGGCTTCTTAATGAGGACCAGTTTCCCCGTCTTCCAACGAAGTGGGAACTGGCCCCTCTCCAAGCATGCGCTAAGGAGCCCCCTGAGTCGAGGCCCGAGAGCCTCTGAGGCCAGGACCCATGCTTTGCCAGGCAAGCCGTCGGGTCCTGGGGCGGTATTCTTGGCATTAAGCCTTCGTACCGCCACCCTCATCTCTGCCTCGGTCACTTCTGGAACACCGTCGTCGTCGTCAGTGGTGTGGTCCGCATCGGGCACCGCAGTAGGCGGAGCCATGGGTGGGGGACTATGTTCCCCTCGCGAAGGGAACAGAGCGCTCACCACGCCCTCCACGAGTTGGGGCCGGAGACTCTGAGTCAGCGGAGGAGCCCATGGGCGGAGTTTCTCCCGGACGGCCTTGTAGGGCCGTCCCCATGGGTCCCTGTTCAGAGTCTCCAGCGACTCCTTGCGGGCCAGTCCTCTGGCCCGCAGGATCTCCTCTTGTAGGGCGGTCTTCGCCGCTCTGTACCCCTCGTATAGCTCCGCCTGAATGGCTTCCGTATCCGGAGGTCGGATACGGAGCCTGCGGTGCCTGGTGTACCGGCGTCGTGCCGCAACGCACGCTTCGCGCAACGCTGTCAGCTGCGGCGACCACCAGTACACCTGGCGCCAAACCCGTCCTGGCTGGACTCGGGGCATAGCCACGTCACAGATCTCGGACATGGCCTCCCGGAACCACTCGGCCTCGTCGTTGGTGTCAGCAGGCCTGTCCGGTGGTGACACCCAGGCCTGCACGATCGAGGCTTCCAGGAGAAGCTCCCGGTCCAGCTTCTTCAGCGCCCACCGCGGACCACTCGGGGTCTGCCGGATCGGCGCGCTCGAGGTCTGGGCGGAGACGTCAAATCGGATGTACCGATGGTCGGAATACGTCTCCACCCCCTCCATGACGCGCCAATCAATAACCTGCGGTGACAGAGCGGGGCTGGCGAACGAAATGTCCACCACTGAGTCGCCCCGCATCCGTACACACGTAGGTACAGAACCCCGATTTAGGACGACCAGGCCTGTCTCCAGGGCCCAGTCCTCCACCATCCTGCCCCGTGTGTCCGTATACCGGGAACCCCAAGCCAAATTCTTGGCGTTGAAGTCCCCGAGCACGAGCACGGGAAGGGGACGGAACCCGACGACGACGACTCTCAACTCCGCAAGGGAGTTGTGGAACTCGGCGAGAGTTCGGCTCGGGGAGAAGTATACTCCCACAACTACAATCTCCCCGAACCGTGCCGCTACGCAACCCTGTCCCCTCTTGACGGCCTCGAGGGTCGGGGTTCCGGCGGCGGCCGACGAAATGAGGGTCACTGAGCCGCTAAGGTCCTCCACCCAGTCATCCCATCATCCTATGACCCCTTAGTATGTTAGTATATGCCAAGACACACTTCGCTTTTTGGTTTAACTGGCGGGTTCATCATATTCTATTTCACGCGTTAATGATTTAAAGGCATATATGTATACCATTGCCTAGGTTAGGACATATATATTTTTTATAATATTAATGATAAATAAATTCCATCAAAAACATAAATGTGAAATGAGAGCCAAGTTCAATATTATGATATATGCCTTGGTTGTTGACTTCAACGACAAAAGAAGCGAGATCTAAATGGGTGCCAAGTTCAATGGTCAGTCCTGACTTGGCTAGTTCTCATATACGAATTATTATGTTGGATGGCTAGTTTCTACCAGCAAGCCAAATTTTCGGAATAATAAAATAAGAACCGACAAGTAACAGGTTTAAAACTTGCGAAGCCTATAATATAATTCGTATATGAAAACTAGCCAAGTCAGGACTGACCATTGAACTTGGCACCCATTTAGATCTCACTTCTTTTGTCGTTGAAGTCAACAACCAAGGCATATATCATAATATTAAACTTGGCTCTCATTTCACATTTATGTTTTTGATGGGATATCATTACTTTTTGTTCATAAATTATTAGTAGGTACTTATTTATAACAAAATTAATACCAAATGGTTTTTGTTATAAGTGTTCCTAATACAATCAATTAAGTGAAAAATTATAATAAAATGATAAAAATTTACCAGTTTCTGATTTATTCCTTTGTATTCACCTAATTACCTATCTGCATTCCAAATTTGAACTTTCTAGGTCATCTGGAACTGGGTTAGAATTTTGATCTATAGGTCAGTCAGTGATAAAAATGACGATTTTTGGACGTTAATATCTAAATAACCGTTTGAGATATGTTTATGAAATTTGGAGCACATATGTATCTTGCAAGTCTCACTATATGAGCCAAATTTGAATCGTTTATGTGAATCAGTTTTTGAGTTATGAGGGGGTCAAAAGTGGCTCCAAATGGTTCGTGTAATATTACACATGGTGCTGCTCGCCAGTTCTGTTACTTGATTACACATGGTGCTGCTCGCCAGTTCTGTTACTTGATCTTGGCTTGACACGCTGCCGCGTGTCTAGATATGTAGATACAGCAGTAATTGTGCCGATAGTCATGATGGCAAATGGCATAATAGTCAAGAGCCTCGACCACCACCTCTCGTTAGGCAGCTGGATCAAAAGCTTTATTCAGAAAGCGATACTTCTGGTCACGGCGCAAATCGTTAGGAGGGCCTCTCTCTGGATCTTTGACCAGCGGTAGCTTAGACGTTCTTCTTGATACCGGTGGGCTACTACTTTTATATGTTTTTTATATTCTAATATTTAGAATGACATATAATTGTATGTATGTTTAATGCAATAAAGCCTAACGGTAATGAATAGTTCACAAGTCTGCGGTGATTATAATCTTGAAGTTGATGGAGGATCTTATAAGAACTTTGACGTTTTAAAACGACCTCGTCTGAGGTCATCTTATATGATTGCTTTACTAGCTGCAGCAGTGCTATTCAGTAAAGTTCAAATTGAACCTCCATTTTTAACTTATATGTTGAGGTCGCTCATAATAGTGTTTCATACCTCATTATGTAGTATTTAACGATGCAGAATAGCCTCAACCAGAAGGTGTTAATCGTATTAGTGGTTCACCAGCTTCGGTACCATCAGCATTGTGCCAGAATATAGCAGTTCTTCGTAATAGTGGTACGACAGTGGCTCCCGTGACATCATCTGTTATTCAAAAACAGCGACCACGCAAGCATCGATGCGCCGCTCTGCTAGAGTAATCAACCAGTTCACACTTATCCGACCTCTTCGGTGGCTTCTACTAACTTCGTATCAAAACTAGATGGCACCACTTGCTGGACCGGTATATCACATCTGTACCTGCCAGATCTCTGATATCATTATCTACCAAGGTTTTTCCCAACTGTATTGGAGTTGGCTTCCAGTCTTACCGGATGCAGATGAATACCAGTATTATATATGGAACAACTGTTTGTCTGATCTCCACAATCCATTGGACAACACACATGGACATTCCACTGGGCAACAAGATATCCCTTGGTGTGTCTACTGGTTGTCAGACTTTCGAGCATCTCACGACCCGTAACGACGGTCAAAGATCCTCTAAAGACAGCCGGGACCAACGGCTTAACATGTTTTTCACCACACGGTGGGCTTTTGGTTTGAAAAGGTGATCACCAATCCACGGGCCAGTCGCGGCAACCGTAGCTTAATCTGATTGATCGACCACAGTTACTATCATGAGTTCTTGGCGTTCTCATTAATATGGCAATTAAAAGAGTAAGAACTTTTTGGCTTCCCTTGCAAAAATACCCGTTGCCAAGATACTTTATCAGATTTTCAAACATCTGTAACATGCTCACATACACATGTTAACATACTGCATGGTGCTGTGGCGTGTTGCCAGCTCGAATCACTGACCCGATTACTTCTCGTTGCATTTGACGTAATAGTTTGCAAACAGAATTGGTCTGCAGTGTTATGCACTGGGGAGGATCGTTATGGGTGTGTTGATATTCATTTGTTTTTTTTTTTGTTGGTAGCTAGTGCTGATTTTGTTTTTGCCTCGTAGTGGTTCGAACTAGCCAGTAGCTTAGTAGCCTATTGTATTGTCTGGACAACCATTGCCTGTTTCCTTACCCCATCAAATTAACGGAAAAGAACTCTTAATTATAGGTAAGAACTTTGGCGAGCCTGCCGAGGTTCAGCTGGGAGGCTCCTTCTCAATAAAAAATATACCATTCACTTCAGAACCTTTCGCGTTAGCTTTTGAGGAATCTCACAGTGGAGTAATATAAGAATATCTCATGCCGTAGTCATATATTAGCTAATCAGGACGGTCCAGGGTACGCCGGGAGTAGTATCTTTTTGTGGTCCGATTCTCATGACGTCTGGAATCGATGGAGGTCAGACCCAAGTCCACACATCATTAGAAGAGGATGAAGCTATTGTAATCCAGTTTCTTACCTCCATACTAAATAGGTTTAGATGCTTTTGGTTCTAAGACATGTCGGTTTCCTCACGAATTTTTCTTTCACCGCTTTTAGAGCAGTGGTGATGAAATCATTTGCACAAACTGAAGCGCCTGTCTAGATCCAGTCACAAAAAGCCAACTAACTGGTTCTCAAGGTGACCTAGGCCTCAGAAACGATGCTCAAATCCACATCCTAACAGAATTTACTGTGTTTCATTACCAGCTTTCATTTCGGCAGCTCTTAGCCACAAATCATCGCGCTAAGCCCACAACGGACTGTTCAGCAATTAAGGTGGAAGTCCTGGTACGCGGGCCGAATATTAATACTAAATTGACTAACTTTCCCCAAGTATAAGATGTTAGGAGATGTTTTGATTACTTTTCATGTTCTTTTTAAGTTTTTTTTTTCGATGTAATGACTCGTTTGTGGGGTAGGTAGAGTGCTGCTGTGATGTTTACTTTAAAAATTTTCTCTGGGAGTATTTTCCTTCGTTAGATTGGTGTTGGAAAAAAATCTGTCTTTGCAGCTAGTGGAGCTGCTCATGCAAAACGTTAATAAGGTATGGTTACCAACTTGCCCGTGACATGCACACATGTGGGCTTTTAAAGTTTTCTTGGTTGGCAAAGTATTTTCAAACTTCGTAAGGTTTTAGAAACGAGTGAATGCACATTCTGTATCCACTCTGCTAAAATCTTTTTGTGTAAACAGGAACAGAGCATTCTTGGGGCGAAGGGCTCGTGGAAAAAAGATAAAAGCAGCCCGTGTTTTTCCAAGATCAAGTTACGTATGTCGTAGTCGGTTCGTTGATAGTTGAGGATCAATTCATACATATTGAGATCCTTCGTTTGCTACTCGAAAAGCACGTTAAGCCACTGCCACGCTGGTACCGGCTGTCATTCGTAAATCTTTGACACTCGTTACGGTAATCATAGAAGCCCAAAAGTCTGACACACAAATCGTAGCGAAAAGCCTCGTATTTAAGTCAGTTACAAAAAAACTGTTTAACCATATTGTCCATTTATCCTGCCAGGGTCGCAAGATTGTTCGAAAGAGATACCGTGACCCTGGCACATGGGCAACTGATGGAACACGGGTGGGCTTTAGTCAGTAAAAGTCTGACACGCCCTCCCGCTCCGCCCAGAGCGGGAGAAGTCATTTGATGATTTTCCATAAAAAAAAAAACCATATTGTCCATTGCTTGTTGGGCAATTATTTAATAACAATCAACACAAAAACAAAATATCGATTGCAATAAGTATTTGAATTGGCCTATTTGAGGCCAATTCAAATAGATTGTGTCATGATTTCAGGAAATAGTCATTCAATAGGTAACCCTATGAACTTAGAGAGATGTATTGATAATGATTATTTTCTATAAATAAATATTGTTACGGCCGCGAAATATGTTAAGATACTGACTACACAACTTGATACTGACCTGCAAATTAAAAAAAGAACGTAAGAAATTGAATTTCACGGGCTACACGGACGCGGCTTGCGGGCGGCGAGCAATGGGTAGCTCGCCGCCCGGAAAGGACTAGGCCCGGGTCGACGACGGCGCGTAGTGTTCCACGCGCGCCTCAAAGAGATGTCAGCACGTATTGAAGGGATCCGCTAAGACCGATGCCTGCCAGAGTCGTGGAATTGTTCGAAAGAGTTACCGTAGCCCTGGCATAGGCAACTGAAGGAACACGGGTGGGTTTTAGTCAGTAAAAGTCTGACACAGCCTTCCGCTCCACGTAGGAGAGAAGTCATTTGATGATTTCCCACACAGGAAAAACAAAAGCCGGACGCTTTCTCTTTAAAATACGTTAACTATTTCAACCAGTTAGTAATTAAATCATCATACTTAACCAAACTAGATTAACTCATCTACCAGCAAACTCCTTTAAAGGCTTATTCAGACCGGCGCGACGCGACAGCGCGACGCGATTCTTGTAGAACAATTTCCAAGAAGTTCACATAAAAATTGTTCTACGAGTGTCGCGTCGCGCTGCCGCGTCGCGCGGAGGCTTAATACTCGCAAGACATGATCAAACCACTGAAGCGTAAGTTTTTACTCAGCAAGAAACTTTACCCGCTTCCAAAGTATAGCTTAGTAAAGATAGTTTGAAAATTAAAATTCATACTCTCATAACATGCAATAGAGTTAACAATCATTTACAACTTTCGATAAGTGACACTGATACAAAACAATAAAATCTGAAAACAGTGTTTTACTAATACAATATTATTTTTACACTGTCTGCGGTTGTAAGTAATCGGTTTTCAACTTTATTGTTTTAGAAATAGGGTTGCTGTTATTCGTTTGGGAATAGAAAATGTGAATTGGTAGTACCAAATTGGTAGTTACGTTCGAATGAAAGGTCACGCGAGCTACGATAGGTGCGATTTATGAAATTATGAACATTTTCACGTTAATATGAGTAATTCACGACTTTTTTATTGCTACGAAATTACTTGATAATTAATAGTTGGTATGTTATTAATGACTTCAGACTGCTATTGTTTTGTTTTCTTTATATCCGATGATTGCTCTTTTAGTAGGTACGTGTTTCTTGATCTTTAGTGCTTCTACATTAAATAGTGAGTATACAATTTAATAAGTTTTTATTGAGTTCGTTTTCTAGTGCTTGTACAATAAATACTACAGTTACTACCGACTATTTATTTTACTTGGTATGAAATTTTGTACAGAAAAAATTAAACATTGAAGAAAGACTTTCGCTCATACAACTCAGTGCCTAGAGGAAGTACCTGAAATGTTATAACAGAGGGGTATTTACTTAACCCAGTATCAGTAGGAATGGCTTTAGTACTGACTGTTCAACAACATTGCATTATCTACGTATGGCACGACAATTTTTTTGGACATATGGAGCAATAGATTAGCAATATTCTTAAAAATGATTCTGGTTCTAATCAGCCTAGAATGTTCCGTAATTCACGACGTGGGCCCAGTGTGCGTTGGTAAATAACGTATATATGTCTTCGATTTTTTGGTTCTAGACATGACAGGCCATACTATGTTCTTCTTCTCCCTTTTGAGAGCATTAGTGATGATATTAATTACAAAAAATGAAGTGCCTGCCTGGGTTCGGACGCGATGTTACGCAATTAGGGTGCTCTTCCCAAAACGATGAAACAGAAGATTCTCAAAATTCCTCGTGGAAAAATTTATACAACTCTTATAAAAACTAGTGCAAAAATTGCCACCACACTTAAAAACCGCGACTGAAAAAGCGCATAAAAGATTGCAAGCAAGAAAACTTTTTAACAAAAAATTAAACCGCCGAAAAACTGAAAAGCAAAAAATAATAAACCTTAAAATTATGAGTCGGCGCTTTGAGTGTTCCTTGTTCATTGATTTTTCAGCGCCGACTCAAAATTTTAAGGTTTATTATTTTTTGCTTTTCAGTTTTTCGGCGGTTTAATTTTTTGTTAAAAAGTTTTTATTTTATGATTTTTTGTGGCTTTAATGTACTAATAATACTTGGCAAGGTATACCCTATCCAACAATAAAAGAATTATCAAAATCGGACTACTCTGTACAAAGTTATGCGTGTTTATACGTTACAATCAGTGACTGAACAATCAATCATCCCCTGTTTTCCAACCCTTAGGGTTCGATTTTGTTTTCCAAATTTATATGGGACCACCTTGGGAGTATACCCTTTCCAATAGAAGAAGAATAGTCACAATCGGACCACTATGTAAAAAGTTGTGAGTGACAGTGAGTGAACAATCAATCATCCCCTGTTTTCCAACCCTTAGGGTTCGATTTTGTTTTCCAAATTTATATGAGACCACCTTGGGAGTAAACCCTTTCCAATAGATGAAGAATTGTCACAATCGGACCACTACGTAACAAGTTATGCGTGTTTATACGTTACAATCAGTGAGTGAACAATCAATCATCCCCTGTTTTCCAACCCTTAGGGTTCGATTTTGTTTTCCAAATTTATATGGGACCACCTTGGGAGTATACCCTTTCCAATAGAAGAAGAATTGTCACAATCGGACCACTATGTAAAAAGTTATGCGTGATCATACATAAAAAAACAAAAAAAAATATACGCGTCGAATTGAGAACCTCCTCCGTTTTTTTTCGTCGGTTGAAAATAGCTCGAATCTAAAAATAGAGCAAAGTAACTTTACATTTTTCCTTTTTAACACTCACTATCTTAAGTTCAATGGGTCAAAAGTCAAGCCTACGCTTTTGCAGCGGCCGAGGCAAAGGCAACATCGTGGGGCCAATTTCCGGAGGCCGACACGGTCTGACGTATCTATTGCAACTAGCGCCATTGTCTTGGAATACAGTTTGAACAGTTAAACTTCGAACGTTGGTATTTCTGATGCCATTTGTCATTGATGGATTGTTGGGTTGGTTGTTTTATTGGTTTAGAATTTGGAATTGAGTAGGCGATTGATTTATGCTCAAAAAGTGAATTTCCAGCTTTTAACCAAAGAAGACAAAGGTTAATAAAAGTGAAAAACTTTGATTTTTGCTTTCGGGTTATGCGAGAAATTTGTAAAATTCTTTTTACTTTCAGTTTGCGGAAATGTGAACCATAATTCTCTGCATTCTTCATCGTGCAAACTGTTGTTAGGTTACATAGTTATATAGAAAATATGCGAATGGAAACTACTAGTGTCATTTTAAATTTTATTTTAAAATGAATTTTTTAGATAGTTAAACAATTAGCTCTTATGTTCTCTCGTTCATCGGAATAATGATGAACAATACATCAATAAAGTCTAGTTATGCCACGAGCAACAAGTAAGTGTAGTATCAGAATGACAGCTCATATGTTTTTTTTTTTTACTTAAAACAAAAAAACTCCGACTGTCCGATTTGGACAAGACTTCACTGGCTACCTCTTCTGCATCTTCTACTGGCACTCAGATAGCTGATGTTATAAGGGGTAACATAGGTTCTGCAGCTAGTATAACAATAACGTTACCCTAGTTTTTAGTTTTTAACAAGTACCCTAGTTTCCCTACAATCATATTAAACTTCATTCTTAAGAGAATTTTAACTCAGTTAGTTTCGTGCTTAATTAACTGGCCACGTGTTTTCAGAACTGAAACTGACCCACTTCGGTCTTACTAATTTGATTTTATTAATCACATTGTGAAATTGTGGAACGAGGTTCAAATCTTTATAGCTTGGCACTACTCACGTCCAATTTATAGAGTTTAAGGCGCTCCACCCACTGCACCGCGCCCCGTCGCGTAGCGCGGGATGGCAGATTTTACCATTGTATGTAAGTATCTCAATTTATATAGAAATCACGCCTAGCACAACACACTGCCGACGCGGAAATGCGCGGGAAGGCGCCCCGTGCGTTATACGTCGTTCCGCGCACCGCGGCGGGACGCATCTTCAGTGGGTGAACCGCCTAATGCTCGTTGTGGTTGGACTAATATGTTAACAGTGAACGAGGCAATGGTGTCGATTCTTTTGTTCACTCATCATCATCATCACCAGCAGCCTATAATGTTCCCACTGCTGGGACACAGGCCTCCTCTCGGTGAGAGGGAGTTGGCTATCATCCGCCACGCGGGCTAAGTGCGGGTTGGTAGATGTCACATGTCTTCGAATTTTTGGTTCTAGGACATGTCGGTTTCCTCACGATGTTTTCCTTCACCGTTTAGACAGCAGTGGTGTAAAGAGCCTGCTTATAAATTACTTTGTGAAAGTTATTTCATCAACACTGTGGTTGCTGTGAGGGGTAAAAGAACTGTTAACGGAGTGTACAAAGATCTTTTAGCGCTCAAATGAGGTTAATAGGGGCGCGCTGTTGGTAAAAATTTGTCAAAGTCAAAGTATTTATTAGTGAGAGTTTTGGTGATACAGTAGGTTAGGCTAGGTGAGCTCAAAAAGCTACCCGTTAGGCCATACACTATTTAACAATATTAAAAAATAAAATCAATTTTACATACAAACTAACAGAAATTACTATCATATATTAAATTGCTATTATATTTAACATGAATCTAATTTTATAATAAATATTCAGAACACAATTAAAATGTCAAGTTATTTAATTATCAAGCATAAATACATAATTATCATTTAGCTTGTGCAATTATTTTGCGAAATTTAACTTGAAATGTATTCGAAAAACAAGATGGCGTCGATAGTTCCAATTTTGGCCACGCGCCAAAAATAACCTCGATATTGATGAATGTAAACACAAAATAGAACTCATTCTATAAAAACAATGCCATGAATTTTCGCCCTGATGTGATTGTTTACTTCATACCGAAGCTAATAATAAAATAAAGCAGGCAAACAATTTAGGAGACAGTCTGTCAGCCATTGCTCGTAAAAATATGATTATGGCATTCAAAAGTTATTTGATTCGCCACATGCGATCCGAGAAACTAAATTGATGTCACCAAATACTGTATTGATCATCTGCAGTGCTTTTAGGTGTAGGTATAAACTAAGTCTATATTGGAGGACCTGGTATTCTTTCTGGCGTAGAACGCGAATCATCTGCCTAGCCTTTTAAGTCAGCTTCCAGTCTAACCTGATGCAGCTGAATACCAGTATCTATCTATATATATAAAATTCAAAGTCCTGAGTGACTGACTGACTGACTGACTGACTGATATATCAACGCACAGCCTAAACCGCTGGTCGTAGAGACATGAAATTTGGAGGGTGTGTTCTTTGTAAAGAGTAGGTATCCACTAAGAAAGGGTTTTTAGAAATTCTACCCCTAAGGGGGTGAAATGGGGGGTTGAAGTTTCTATGAAACTTTTTATTCTCTGGGTCGATTGACACAAAAATTGGTACACATACTCTTCAAGTATAATTATGAGATACGTGTATCACAGATTTTCCAAAATCATTCCTTTACTGAGTCAAATAGGGCTTCGAATATCCTACGCGTTACCTATCCTGGTAGACGGGCGCATGGCGAGCGGGGCAGCCCGGGGAGCGCATTGTCGTCACCGGTGTCCAATCTCAACCAAGGTAACGGGGATGTATCAATTAAGTAACTGATATTAACATGAACTAATATTTGCAAGTAATAAGTAAGCACATGTAAAAAACGCGTTTGTTTCTGTTTTCAATAAAATTAAATAACTACAGTGACTATTGTTAAATAGATACTTATAGACATGAGATATACCTGCCGATCTCCATACCCGGCCTTCAAGGTATGGGTATGGCCAAATACCTGGACCAAAAACCGGGTTTCAAAATACCTGTAAGTATTTGGGTGTGTTATGATTTCGATAAGTAAACGTATGCGATAGGTATGGCATTCCTCCAATATTATGTAGGTACGACGTTTCAAGTAAGAGATATGAAGATGGTTATTAGTGAGTACCTACTAAATATTATATGCAAAATAACATTAATTTTATTTAAACTGACTAACTAGAGTAGCTGCGTAGTTAAAAATCACTTTATTACACACAATATATTTTTAAGGAACTCTTTGATATGATAAAAATGTAATTCGTAATATTTTTTATGCAATAACATTATTACGCAATTATATTCCTTAAGAACGTAGACATATGTATTTTTTCCACGTGAATTAGATCGTCCGAACGTTCCTAAAGCACGAATGACGCTTCGGGTCCTGCCATAAGCGGTCGGGTAGCTTCGGGTAGTTTCGGCGGACCGATGCCGCACGAACTGGCTGATACCTTGTGGTAGCGGTTCGTTTCGTACTAGCCTATACGTATGACGTCATACCTTCAAGGTATTTACCCAGTATTCCGGTCTGTACCCGGGCTGCGTACTGGGAAGCACATACTTGGTATATATACCTGTACCAGTATATACGCCTCACCTCTAGATACTTATGCAATTTTATAAGTAAAACCTAATTGGGCACATACATCTGTACGTTCAGTGAGTAATAATGCGACTTTAGTTTATTACATTAAAGTAAAACATAACGACCAAGCCACAATCATCAATAAAATTCTCTTCAGATCGTTCGATGGAGTTGAAAATCATTATAAATCAGTGGACTCGAGTGATAAACCACGATGACGCCATACATTACCCGGTTGAGTTTTTTAACACATTGAAGCCCGGTCTCCCAACTCACAAATTAAAATTTAGAGTTGGCGTCCCAGTTATGTTGCTGCGTAATTTAAACCCGCCAAAATTATGCAATGAAAGAAAGAAAGAAAGAAAAAGTATTTATTGGGACACGCACAGAAACAATACAAAAACAATACTTAACACGACACCAGGTTGCGAGTGAATATATTGCAACGAAATGTTATTGAAGCAACTATACTGACAGGTTGTTCCAGAGAGGAGTCTGTGTTTATTCCGAGGATTCCTCTAACGCCATCGAACTACCCCTTCGAGTTCAAAAGAGTGCAGTTTCCCCTCAAAGTCTGCTTTGACATGACCATAAATAAATCTCAAGGCCAAACACTTAATTTAACAGGGGTAGACTTAAGGGAGAACTGCTTTTCACACGGTCTGGTGCAGACCAGCAGCCTGGTGATTCTAGCACCTGAGGTAAAAAAAAAATATTATTTACAAAGAAATACTGCGGTAGGCATAGTATTTCGTTTTAAACAATATTAATTGTTTATTATCCACTTCTGGTTGTCTCCTAAATAAATCTTTTCACACACGCTTTGAGTTCTATTAAAACTATACTACTCTCATCCCAGAGTCCCAGAGATTAGTTAAGTTTTACGAAGAACTTCGTCCTATTTGTTTGGGATATTGTCAGTTTGTATATTAAATTGAGAGGTAGTGTGAGCGCGGATGTTCGTTTCTGAAAAAAAAAATGCCGCGGGCAGAAGCTTTACAAAATAAACCAATGAAATAAACACAGGCAACAAAAATCTGTTGTAATTATATTACATGCATACGTGTCGAATTCATAAAGATGATGCTATACACTATTCTATGGAGCTCTTAAATTTATTCAACCCATCTGGTCCCCGTCTCACACACTTATCCTCAAAGTGGGTGCTTCAGCAATGCTACCACGAAATCTCAATCCGGCCAAGTTGTGCAATGGGGCCAGGTCACGTGTGAAAACCTCACATCAATACGTGGTAGAGGCTCCGCCATTGTATTTACTGGCTGTACTCAAGGTGAATCGGTGTACTAAGTACCGCAGATACCACTAAAAATACCATAGGTATCTTTCGCAATGACGATTAATAAGTCTCGGGGACAGTCACTTAAAACAGCGGGATATCATCTTAGAGGGGACTGTTGCTCGCACGGCCAGGTTTACGTTGCCTGCTCGAGAATGAGCTCATCTAGCAGCCCGGTTGTATTAGCACCTGAAGGTAGAACCTCTAAAGTAGTATATAAAGAGATACTTTAAATATAAACTAAATAATAAATAGTCTTTAACCCCTGTGAACAGCAATGTAAGTAAAATCGTCATTTGAATAATTTAAGTAACAATTTTTTTCGAAATTCCCAGGGAATAAACAGAACTTATATTTTTACTTTAAAGTTGCCTTCAAATTTAGCATGCAAGTAGGTATTTTGCCGTTCCGTTATATATTTCGTCAATATTGTTATGTTTAAGCAATATTTATCCTACAACAATCATTTATCAATCCCAACGCTGCTCCTTGAATAACACAAAGCAAGCATTGTTTACCTGGATAAACACAAAGGGTACTTTTAATCCTGGTAATACGTTCCTGTGGGATATTTTTCGACATCCACGCGGGCGAAGCCGCGGGCAGAAGCTAGTTTTACATAGAGCGACTGCCTATCTGACATCCACAACCCAGTAACGGGGTTATACGATACCCCTTGGTAAGACTGGTTGACAGACTTTCGGGTTTCTGATGACCCGTAACGACTGTCGAAGATCCACGAAAGACTGCCAGGACCAACAGCTTAACGTGCTTTCCGAGGCATGGTCTTCGACTTAAATGGCAGTTCCATTTTACCCAAAAACTATTTAAATTGAACCAACGACGACGGAAAAGAAAAAGAGGCACAAATTCACCAAAAATATTAAATCCAAAAATGGATTTAATATTTTGTTCAGCAAATTATCTATCACCACTCTTCAGTTGCCCCGTATAAGTTACACCACCAACAACACAAAGTTTACTATTCTTACAGTACCACACAAAAACTTCAGCTAAGTGAGGCAAGTTATCAGGTCAGTGTAACATTTAGTTGGACGAGCTGGCCCCGCCTCACTACCGCCGCCTCGAAACGACTCGAGTACTTTATTAGGCAGTAGTGGCGGCGACAAAAATCGTTCCGTTTTCGAATAAATTTGGTACAGAATGTGGCGCCGTCTAGTTTTGTAATGAAGTTATTGTTTTTTTTTTTAAAGTGATACTGGCTGGTCATTCTAGCAGAGCGTCACATCGATGGTTGAGTGGCGGCTGTTTTCTAATGACAGATGATGTGAACACTGAACACTATTCACAGAGCATCTTATATCCTGCCAGGGTCCCAAGATTTTCTTGCCAGGGTCGCGAGATTTGTTGGAAAGAGTACCGTGGTCCTTGCTATAGGCAACTGAATGAAAACGGGTGGGTTTTAGTCAGTAAAAGTCTGACACGCCTTTCCGCTCCACCCAGAGCAGGAGATGTCATTTGATGATTTCCCACACACAAATAAAAAAGAGTATCTTATATACTGACAATATTACTACATATTATGTGAAACACTAATATGATAACCACTGTAGGTGAAGGCCTATATTCTCCGCCGTCAAGTTTTTGAACAAAAGATACCATCACGCCTGCTTTTCGCGAAGGGTTTGCTCAATAATGGATGTGTTCGCTGCCAGGCTAGGCCCCCTACAATAGTATTTCAATAGCGCAGTGGAAGTTATGATGGTGGGGTCCAGGAGACAAGAAGTGGCTAGCGAAAATAGTCCGCCGTACGCGGAGCAGAACAATACAAGTACAAACAATTACTATACAACAAAAGAACTTACCTGTGGTTGAAGAACACCTGCTCTGGTGCCTACCTGGAGTTATGTATGTAAGTGAGTGTATATGTATCGTGTAGGGACATTGTAAATGAGTTTTCCAGGTTACCATCCGCTGCAACAAGGCTGGAGGCGATCACAGCATGCGGTTTCAATAGCGTCACTTTCACTTAACCTTCAAACTAACACAGGTATTTCCAAGAAATAAAACCCGTATGTCCACCTTTTGTCCACCAAAACGACCGGTTCTAAGGGATTAATTTACAAAAGATCGCGAGATTCAACACGGCGACGTGATCCTTTTTTCAAGCGCCAAAATCAAGAGAGAGAAGTGTCAAGTGTCAAAGTCAAACTGACAAGTCAGATGTCATTCCGTTACACGTTAAGAAACGTAGGCGCATAAAGTAATAAACGGTACCGAACAGGATGCTTAGACCGAATAAAAAGACCCTATGGCGCATTTGATGGCACGGGGTTACGTTCAACTAGAGGTACGCTGCAGTATTTTCAAATATCGAAGTATTATGCTTCTTTATTTTTTATTGTTTTATTACATTGAATTTTCATTTTATTGTTTGAAATAACTGTGCGCAACCAAAAAAATCTTTCTTTTTATCTATTCTATCTATTTTGACCTCTGAGTTTGTTTCGGTCTTTTTTCGTAGATAGGAAACGCCGACCTCATCTAGTTTAAATAAATATGATTATTTAAAAGTGTTTGTACAAATCTACTTGCAGAAATAAATAAAGACCACCCCGATTAGAGTACTGAGTTAAAATTATAACACAATGACCAAAACTTAATTTATTCAAAGCAAACTACTGCTATTAAAAAAAACATGTCGATACTTGCATTATTTCATACATTGAAAATTAATTCTCATTGCTCTGAAATAAGTTTTAATCTTCTTGGTTTAATCAGCGGTAAGTTCGGCAAAATACATAATTAGAAAAAATACCCACATTAAAAGTTACTGAAATCAATTCAGCGGTCAATTATGAACAAATTACTTTCAGGACTTGCTTTGTTTCTATTACACTTTGTAGTATAACTATTTCATAACAAATACCAATAATGGAGGATTTTCGACCAATTGATTTCAGCTCTCAGTAAACACTTGCGTGTCCGGTTGTACGGAGCACCTTAGGGCGTGTTGATAAGATGTTTTTCTACAGTCGCCGCTATAAAAACTTTCCGATTGCCGCCGAGGGGTGTGGCTGGTTTCAACTCATTTCTAGCTTAGTTCCGCTTCGCTCTCTGCGAATATTTTATTTCTTTTCATTTTATTCTACTACAAGACTATTTGATGAAAGTTTATTATTTACCTGTTTTGCATAAGTAAATAGTTATTTTTTGTATGTGTGAACTATTAAATGCATTTGTTGTCCTGGTCTATTCACATATTAGGTTTGATATACTTAAATCTCTGCTTCTGGTGCCCCAGAATGGTGTAATGATACGGAGGTTAATAATAAACATTTAGTTCTCGCCCACAAAGGCTTTTAAGTCATAATCTCTCAATTACCATTACGCCTCCTACAAAAGCTTACGAATTTCACCTCTGTATTTTCAGAGTCGTTCGATCAATTAAGTTAAGGTATGCATGCCGCGGTTGGTCCCGGGATCGGTGATCTGTACAAATCAAGCCTCCTCCGTGCCTCGGAAAGCACGTTAAACCGTTGGTACCCGCTGACATTCGTCGATCTTTGATAGTCGTAACAGGTCAGCTGCACCGCATTTCTTCCCGTGGGTGGCGTAAAAGGCGACTAAGGGACTTACTAGAGAATGGGCAGCAGCGTTCTCTATCTCTGCATTTTACCACCATACTGCGATCGCCAACTCGCCCGCCAAGCGTGGTGATTATGGCAAAGCCCCCCAAATTGGGGGAGGCCTAAGTCCAGCAGTGGACGTCTTACGGCTGAAATGATGATGATGATGATGATTCAGCTGCATCCGGTTAGACTGGAAGCCGACCCTAACATAGTTGGGAAAAGACCAGGCAGATAATGATTTTCAGCCTACCAGTATTATTCGTACAAAATGAAGATTATTAGAAACCTACAAATATACGGGTTTCCCTTTAGCATTCCCTGTGACGTTGATAGTATATATTATTCAGTTGGTTCACTAGCTCAAACATTCGGGGTCGTGCAAATACCTCTCTAGCCATATTATTTGTTATGCCTCTTGAACACACGATGTTTGGGGCCAAAACTCTCCTTCGGTGTAGTTTCATAAAGTTGTTTTCTAGTAATTATATATTTATCATCATGAATAGAGTCTTTTTCGAGTTTTCTGTGAACGTCGATATGTTACCTTCTCATCATCTGGCCAGCCTTTTCTTAAATATGTTGGGGTCATCTACCAGAATTTTATATGGAACGACTGCATATCTGACCTTCACAACCCAGTTATTGGTTTATACGAGACCCTTTGGTAAGACTGGTTGTCAGACTTTCGTAATTCTGACGACCTGTGACGACTGTCAAAGACGACAAAATGACAGCCGGGATCAACAGCTTGACGTGCTTTCCGAGGCTCGGAGTTGTCTTGGTTTGTCATGATCACCCATCTACATTCCAACCGCGGTAAGCGTAACCTGGTCGATACACCCGTATTTAGTCACAAGTCCCCTGTTTGAAAATCATGTAGTTACTAGCTTCTGCCCGCGACTTCGTCCGCGTTAAATTTCTTGTTCCCCCGACACTTCCCGTCGCGTCGAATCGCCTACCCGTGCGATTTTCCCCGTTTTTGCAACATTTTTCATTACTGCTCCACTCTTCTTCGTTGTAGCGTGATGTAATATATAGTCTTCCTCAGTAAATAGGCTACTCAACACAAAAATAATTTTTCAATTCGGTCCTTAGATTAGCGCGTTCAATCAAACAAACAAACATACAAACAAACAAACTCTTTTTTTTTTTTTTCCAGGATGGGAAATCATCAAATGACTTCTCCCGCTCTGGGTGGAGCGGGAGGGCGTGTCAGACTTTTACTGACTAAAACCCACCCGTGTTCCATCAGTTGCCCATGTGCCAGGGTCACGGTATCTCTTTCGAACAATCACGCGACCCCGGCAGGCATCGGTCCTAGTAGACCCCTACACTGCTGCTGACATCTCTTTGAGGCGCGCGTGGAACACTGCGCGCCGTCGACCCGAGCCTGGTCCTTACCGGGCGGCGAGCTACCCATTGCTCGCCACCCGTAAGCTCGCGCCTACGGTGGCCGGGAGTCCGCAATCGACTCCCGACGCCCGGGGCGTCTCCTCCTGCGGCGGCTAGGGACGTGAGGGCGCAGAGACTGCCACTCCCTCACACGCCCCGCCTCCTCCTTCGCGAGCATTACTGCTTCGCAGAAGGAGGTGACGGCTTCCCATTCCCTCTCGCTCCGTACCATGGCTCGCACCAGGGCCGGACGCGAGAGGTCGCCGCCGCCGATCGCCTCCACGAGGACACGGCGGTGCCCCGCCCAATCAGGGCACACCTCCACCGTATGCTCCACCGTGTCCTCTAGACGATCCTCGCAATGGAAACACCCGGTATCCTCCCGCTTTATCCTGAACAGGAACCCACCGAAGCACCCATGCCCGGTGAGAACCTGTGTCAGGCGGAAGGTGAGGACGCCGTGGCGCCTCTCTATCCACTCCTCAAAGAGGGGACTTACCGCCGCAATTGTGGCGTGCCCAGCACTGGGTTGCGACAATCGTACCCGCCATGTCGCCATGAGATCACACCGGAGCTCTGTCCGCCGTGCCGCGATTTGTCGCGGCAGCGGAGTTTCGCCCCGGCGTTTCGCCTCCTCGCGCCACTCCCACATGTGCGCGAGGACCTTTGCCTCCAGATCCCATGGTGGCACTCCGGCAAGGAGGCTCGCCGCCTCGCACGAGATCGTGCGGTATCCTCGGATTAATCGGATGGCCATGACCCTCTGGGCCGCACTCAACCGGCGCGCTGGGCGCAGCCTCAATGAGGGCGCCCACACCGGTGCCCCGTAGAGGGCCATGGACCGCACGATCCCCGAACTCTTCAGTTTTATAATATTAATATAGATTCCCACAGAATCTGGCACCCTAATTATAAAATACACTTTTAATCACTATATGAAAGAGTTTTAATAAAATATTTTATTATACTTTAAAAACATTGTCTGTAGCTCAACGTAAATTACGGAATCATTGTTGTTGAACTGTCAAACCATTGTGTGATACGCAACCATCCCGCTGATCTGTCAACTATTTCAAATTTGGAACCTACTAGAGTTGCAGTCTCATAACCCGTACAGACTGTCGATAATGAAGGAAATGTGAGCCTAAACTTGCTTGGCACTTCACACATTGTCAGTTGCCACCCAAATCCTCGCTTAGCTCAGCCAAAACCTCTTTTCACCCTCACTAGGTCGCGTGCAGACCATGGGTGGTATTCCACTGAATATATTAAGCCTTAAAGCTTTATCTTGTGTTTTTTGCCGGCCGATGAAATGTGCGAGGTTTGCGATGACGCAACGAAACGGCACAGTTTGCCGTCCGGCGGCAAAAATTGGGTTTGTAGGTAAATAACATTCATGTGTATACTTTCGTATTTGTCTGGGTTAGGGAAATATGGTATTGGTTGGATTTTTTCTTGGTAGATATGAGCGTGGTCGAATTATTATTCACGTTTTGGTGGCTCGCTAGAAAAATATACGGGTTTGAGTGTGATAATTATAATTAAATATGGTGCGGTTTTGGAAGTCAGTAATATCTGGTATGAACACAAGTCTTTTTGTAAATATTGCACTAAGCGCTTGTTAATATGAGCTCTAAAACGGTTGTATTACATGAAGCTAATACAGTTTATGTTCAGTGTGGTGCCTGTCCTAAAGAAGAGAACCATCCGATTCCTTCCCGTGGGTGTCGTAAGAGGCGACTTACTAGAGCATGGGCAGTAACGTTCTCGATTCATTTTACCACCATA
The DNA here is from genome assembly GCA_932294355.1 of Aporophyla lueneburgensis. Taxonomy (NCBI): domain Eukaryota; kingdom Metazoa; phylum Arthropoda; class Insecta; order Lepidoptera; family Noctuidae; genus Aporophyla; species Aporophyla lueneburgensis. The sequence continues at coordinate 27,675,593 of OW028737.1, read as the reverse complement.
CTGCGATCGCCAACTCGCCTGCCAAGCGTGGCGATTATGGCAAACCCCCAAATTGGTGCAGGCTTATGTCCAGCATTATTTTGGCTGAAATGATTAAGAATAGATTTTTTGCAAAATCTAGACAGACTCCGGACCCAGGTTGTCCGAAGCAAGGAAAATCTGTTCAGATGGAGATTCGTAGACGGCTGCGTCTTTAAATGCAAATGCGATGCTGTTCCACAAACAATGAGGCACTTAATATCATGTCCTACGTGTCCTGTCGTCTGCACATTACAGAAACGGATGGACGCTAGTGATGGCGATAAACACGTAACCGAATACTTCTACACTTTAAGAAGAAAAACATTTGTACAGCACGCGTAGCATGACCGCCATAGAAACGGAATTTGTCGACGGAAGAGAAGACAAAATGAAAGATTGTATCGTAGAAAAATTGTGTAAAACTGAAAAGAAGAGATGTTTCTATTCTTCAGTCGACAAAAATACGATGTCAAGTATCATGACTATTTTTCTGATGAGATAGAAACATTTTTACAGAATTAAAATACATAAGGAACTTTATTTGTTCTTGGTAGAATAGATATAGAATTGGTCATACTACGCCCGGCTGGACTACGGAAATGTCAGTTAAAAACAACATTGAACCAGACTATAAAAATAAAACAGTTCCACAAAATAAAACCTAAAATTATTTTCCCGAACCACGAACTGGTCGCAATTTAAAATGAACGCCAACAAAAAAAAGAACAACCAATGAAAAACCTCTTTGCTGCCTGACTAAAGCTACCTCGTTCGATCAGGAAACTTATGTAAACACTCCAGTAAGCTGTGTTAGCCAGTAAATAACTAAGAAATCGCTTAAAGCCAACCACGGCGAGACCTTAATTTCCTGTGCAATAAGTCTTGTTTTATTTTTCATATTTCTTCTCGTTAGCTTTTCCCTCTTGGGGGAAAATACAGGGTTTGGTGAAGATCTAGATGTTGTTTTTCTTAGGGTGGAAGTTTTTTCTTAGGTAGTTTGCGTAATTGTGTTTAAAAAGTCTGGTAGATGTTATGATTTGTTTGTAGGTAATATTACAACCTCATAGTGTGAAGTCACTAATTTTATGTTTTAGATAATTCATTTTACCGTTGAGCCTCTAGTAGGTCAATTTCCATGAAGTTTAATAGTAATTGTTGTATTAGACCTGCATTGTGAGGTCACGTCTGTTGCGGGAGCCAATTGGTAGGTAGGTATCAACCTACCAACCTACCTGGTAGGTAGGTATCGCCTGTAGCCTGTTACCACGGATTTGGTACATCATTCTGGAGTCACTAAGTTGAACATATCTTAGATTATTTAAAAAAATGCTGTGCCACACATTTTAACTATGTAGATATAGCACTTTTGTAGGAAACAGCAGATTTTATTGTCTTTCAGTAAATCATCTTTCAAAACATGTTCTGCATCATGCGAGAATCTCACAAGCCGTAGCCAGTAGCCAATTAGTCATCCATATTGGGACAATCCAGCCGTCAATATTCCTGACCACCAATCAATTTAGCCACTGGACTATAACACTGGCCAGTAATTGTCGCACTCCATAGGCATATATTGTATGTATCTCTGGAACTACTGGTCTGAATTGAAAAATCCTTTATGTGTTGAGTAGCCTATTTATTAAGGAAGGCTATATCTATACTATATATACTATATAATATTATAAAGCTGAAGAGTTTGTTTGTTTATTTGATTGAATGCGCTAATCTCAGGAATTACTGGTCCGAATTGAAAAAATATTTTTGTGTTGGGTAGCCTATTTATCGAAAAAGGGTAAACAGGGTAAAGAGTCGACAGATAGACAGTCACTCCATGGAAAATACATGTACCCAGTTGCATCCGACTAGACTGGAAGTCGATTCCAACATAGATAGAAAATCGGAGTATCGTATTACCCAGTAACTGGATTGTGGAGGACACTCCACAATCCAGTTACTGGGTAATACGATACTCCTTGGTAAGACCGGTTATCAGACTTTTGGAGATCTGACGACTGGCTAAGATCCAGGAATGACAGCTGGGACCAAAAGCTTAACGTGCTTCCCGAGGCACGGAGGGGTCTTGGTATATAAAGATGGTTACACATTCACGGATCAACCGTGGCAAGAGCGGCTTAACTTGATCGGTCAACCCGTGTGGCTGTTATTAGTTAGCCACAAGCCCTTCGTTATTGACCTATGATTGTAACATAAAAAAAATGTACTGATATTTTTTGTTAGGTGTTGTACAAACATTTGTAGACGTTAATCATATTTTTAAAACAAGATGAGGTCAGCGTTCCATATCTGATACCAGCCCCCCTAGCCAAGTTACAGCCGTTTCGTGTCGAATTCCGTTCTCCAAACAATAACGCCTCGGTGTCAGCAATTGTAGAAAACGATAAGTTGGTAGCCATGTTGACGCTTCTGAGTCGGCCGCTCATTCTACAATGTCTTTAGAAAATCGACATTATAACAAAGGATGTAGCGTTAAACATTGTAGAAACGATAACAATTCAATCTATCATTTTGAACGATGTAAACTTGGCTACGAATTTTCTATTCGTTTGTTCTAACCACGTGACTTAACGTTGAGATGATTTCATTCCCATACATTTGATTAGTTTTCGACCAGCGTTAACGATTGCACATTATTAACTTGGCTAGGGATGCTGATACTCTAAGAAGAAAGGACGAAACAAAGTCAGAGGACACAGTGTCTTTTTTAAAAGTCCATACATAATGTACCATGGAGATTGGTGCCTGAAATAGTGTTTTGAGAAAAAAACCACACAGACCTGTTCAGTCATGCACGCCGGTTGTCGCTGAAAACCAGCGCGGGGGTTTTGTCTCAGCTAGGGTCGCAGCATTATGCTGAGCGGTGGCTGTTTTGCCTGGATGTGACGAATTTTTTTCCCCAGCTTTTTCTTTTAGTTTTTTTATATGTATTTCCTTTCTTTCTTTATTTATCAGTAATCTTGTAACTCTAGGGACAAAATACTGAACACAAAGCTTGAACTAGTCCTTTAGTTAGGGAGGTGGCGAGCAAAATTTCGATATGATCAGCACACAAGGCAGACGTTATTAATAGTGATAATTATACCCTAAGAAACATCAAGGACCTCGTCTGCCACCATAGTGACGCTGCGTTGTAAATTTACAGCGTTTCAAAAATGTTTAAAAAAAAAGGTGTGCTATATTATACGCACACGTCTGCCACTGGGGCTGATGATCACAGTCATCCTGGAAACACAAAGAATCGAAAAGGCAGACATACAGGGCTCTGACTTTTGTAGTATTCAATTTTTTAATTTATTTTTATGATTTAAAAAACTGTATATAAAGTGCACACTTGGCAGATTTGAATTGTTCGATTAAAAACAATGAGAAGAACCACGGAAAAATAGTCTGCCAATATGTTGCCTCTGCGTTGTCTATTGACAGTGCTCCAAAAATGTAAAAAAAGAAGGTATGCTATATTATGCGCACACGTCTGCCTCTTGGACAGGTGTTTGAATTACTTATGAAAACCAAGAAAACTGATGAGGCAGACGTTCAGGCCTCTGATATTCCAAAGGCAGACCATTTGATGTACTTTTTTCAACCCGACGCGCGCGCCAAACCAAGCAGGTATAAAATATCCCCATAGATCCTTTCGTGGTGTCTCTCTTTTCTTTGGGAATATGAGTGAGAACGGTATAACTCAGTTCCGACCATTGAGTTAAATAACTAGAGATGCAAACCTCAATAAAATATGTCAAAAAACTGTTACCACTATTTAAACGCGACGACGTAGCTTTGACACTACTAAACATTTAAAAGTAAACATATATCTGTCTCACTCACACAAGTCGCAAGAATAATACTGGCGCTTAGATTAGACAAAGACCGCAATATAAACATGCAATGACGGGATGGGGTTGCCTACCCATTCGAATTACCCATCTTTTTAAGCCATAAAAAAACGTTTAAAAAAATTGTTAAACGTTAAGTTAAATTATTTGAATTATGTATTTCTTATTGGATGTGTATTAGAATTTTATCATTAATAAAATTAATTAAGACATTTTCTTTTTGAATATTCTTTGTATTGGCAGTGCTTTGAACAAATGACAGTCGATTTAGTAGGTAGCCAGTTAGTCTCTCGTTTCAGCAATCGGATTATTTCTACCCATTTGTCACGGTGTACTGCATCTTTAGGCACCCTGCAACGATTTTATTATTAAAAAAAACCTTTATTCCATAAATTAAAAACTCCCACAAATGTGGGAAACTAAAACTAAGTTTTTAGTGGTAGCACTGAACCTAATTTACAAAATTTTACATTTTATTGCGTTTTTGCTTTGATATAAACACTGAAACAATAAACTTACGTGTGGAAAGTAATTCCGGTTAATTTATTATGTTTTTGAGATCTTGAATCACACTCTTTCACAACGCATTTACCCATTTTGGGGATATTTTCTGTCACGCGGTTGGCGTCACATAGAGCACTGAACTGACGTCAGCTACGCATAAGGCTGTGGCCTTATGTCCAGTGGCAACGCTTTGACGCGGTAATTGCTAATCTAGTGTAACATATATATCAATGGTTCCGACCTTTTCCGTATTGTGAAACTAAATGTATAGAGCGTATATCTATATACAGATTATATCTATATCTATATACGTATTTTACACAAATAAAACGTGATTTAAAAAGTTAAAGACTGTTCCTATCCAGATCCTAATCCTATTCAGATTACATTCAAGCATGCAATTTAAAAAAAATACTTTCTAATTAGAGTTCCAAGCGCATTTCGTTTCTGCTTGGCATTGAGAAAAAATATGATTGCATAGATTTCAGCTCCAGAAGTTTAATCGTCACCGTGAGTTTAGAGGATAATATTAAACAAAATTATAAGAATAAAACTATAAACAATAACAATAATCCCATGCAATACTCACTGTCCCTTGATTCCGTGAATTTCAAACAGTTATACAGCTGAAAATCAGTGAGCAAAGTGTCTGCCACATGTTTTTTCGAATCCACGGAGTCATAGTGAATCGAATGGGCGCAATGAGAACCGCGTGCAAATGACTTAGTAGAGCTTTTTTTTTGACATTTTTACAACTCCGTCGCATGATAATGCAGAGTCCTGAATGTCTGCCTCTTCGATTTTCTTCGTTTCCAAGATGATTGTGACCATGTACTCCAGAGGCATACATGTGCAAATGATTTAATACCCCGATTTTTTTAAGCAACTTCAATCCGCTGTAATGCGAAAACGCAGCGACATAGAACCTTAATTGATTAGACCAAATCGATTCGCAATGATTTAAACTGCAATCCACCTCGACGTCAAACGTGTGCAAATCATATACCGAAATGCTCGCCACCTCCCTAACTACTTCGATTATACATGGATATTATTCAGTAAAATTATAAGTCCCCTTCACACATTTAAAACCGTTATCAGTGGAACACCTATTACATAATACCAACAGTTAGCATCATTAAACCTACCATCAATCATTTATAGACAATAAATGACACATTGATGAACTATTGTTTTCTGAGGGAAATATAGATTTATTTCAGTGACATAATTCTGAAGTGAGCGTGTGTAGTAACGTGCTCAAATGAATATTAAATGAGCAATTTATGTCTATACGTTTTGCTGTCGATATTTTTATGTATACCAAAGTGGCCATCCAAAGCAAAGGACGGCTATACAGAAGATTTGTAGACCATTTTCTATTACATGTTGACAAGCCTACACCGTCCTTGCAAAACCTATTGACACTGTTATTTGAAAACATTGTAAAAGCCAATTATTTTTAAAGAGTGTCGCTGTAGATATCCGGCTCTTCTTCATAGGAATCAAGCAATTGGGACCGTGCACGTTTCTTGCCAGCTCTTCTCCATAAGCGACGACCAATTGGAACCGTGCATTTAACTTCTGACGTTTCCCAAGTGGGATGGGGTGGAATCGGCTCCCAGTACCGCCACACAGTGTGTTATAAACCCTCATTTTGTCTCACCTTGGTTTTATTACAGAATTCAATAGTTATTATCATTACAAACATAAGAGTAAAACTCCGAATCAAAATAACTTATAGACCATCAGAAAAAAAAAAATCAAAGTTTCCTTATAACCGGCAGAGGTGTTAAAAATGGTTTATTAAAAGTATTTAAATACAAAATGCAAATGCATTGGTACATTAGTATTTAAAATAAAAATACAAAATAGTTTTAAATAAAAGTATTTAAATACAAAATGCAAAATACGTATTTCAAAATAGGTTTTCCAAATAAAATACCTTATTAATTATTTAACTGATTTTAATACTAGTATTTGTTCAAAGAGTTCATCTTTCATGTTACGTCTATGGGGCCTCATAATCTTTCCACCGAATGAAAATAGTCGTTCAACAGGTGCAGAACTTGGTAAGCAGGTATTATATTTGAGGAAGAGTTTTTTTTACATTTGGAAATTTGTTCAAGGATTCTAAAGTATTGTCTTCATCTTTTAAATATTGTAGTGCTTCCAAATCTATTGTAGTATTGGCATTATCACTGGCTGCTGAAGAATCAGAGTCCTCAACAAACATATAATACGATTCTGCTCTCTCCTTCTTTTTATTAAAGTAAGTATGTTGGACTTGGGAACATCCAGCAAGTGAAGAAAACGGAGCAAAATCACAATGAAAACAAAATAATCTACACAAACAGTTCTCACAAAGACAGTTCGATTTACGCCATTCACTGATTCATTGACATGACAAATGACATTGACCACAGATGTCAGATTTGTTTGACGGGTAACCCGCAATATTATGTTATGTTGGCATTATTATTTTTGGTGACAATGGTGACAACATTTAGGATCACAATCAGTGCGTTCATAAATAAAGTATTTTTTATTTATGAATTAAAAATGTAACAAAACTATTTTGTATTTTACAAATACTAAATATATTATATAAAGTATTTCAAATAAAATACTAAATACATTTCGAAAAAAGTATTTAAAATGTAAAATAAAAATAGGTATTTTGCATTTTGTATTTGTATTTAAAATACATGTATTTCAAATAATTCACATCTCTGATAACCGGGTCAGGAAATACACAAAAAAATACATTTAAAATTAACTAAACTTGTTATTTTAATTTTGATTGCACAAAATAATTATAGATATAAAACCATACTTTTTGACAAGTTTTTGTACATTTATGGTGATTACATTAGGAGATATGAATTAATTTCTCATTTTCAGTTTTATTTTTTTTGTTCCATTTTAACGCCGTATTAGAAAAAGATTCATATATTTAATGATAGCTTAAACAAACCCTTATAAGCAGTATTAAAATCACAATCTAAGTCCGCGTTATTCAGAAGTTACAAGTAATACAAATTAAATCCGGATTTTTTGTAGCTAGGGTTGACACTTCAAGTTAATATTTATTATATCCTAGTCAGATTTATTTTTATGATTTTTAACTTTGTACATACGTTTCGATGAAATGATACATGTGACATGGGAAGGAGTCCACCCTCGTGAAGCAAGTGCCAAAACACCATGTAGCATGAAGGGACCGGGGGTGAGGCATCATGGAGCCGTTCCAGACTCATGATGCCACTTTGCCTCAGCGGGACCTTACCCGCCCTGCTGAGGGATGTCCTTCTAGGCTCCGACCAGAGGACTTAATGCGAGGAGGGCATGAGAGCGCCAACCCTCATGTTGGTCAGCAAGCGGCATTTTGTGAAGTTGTGGATAGCGCCACAAACGGCACTCTTCAGCTTCCGGGGGTGTTGGAAAATACACGAGGAGATGATTGTGGAAGCAGTTCCAATACGAAAGTTTTAACTCGTTTGGAACCTTTTAAACTATTCAAGTGAAAAGCAAAGGATTTATCGCCAGTTGAACGGATGTGTATTATTATTGATTATTTTGGTCCTGAATATCAATTATCACGAAACAATTATGAGTTTAAAGGCGTACTTGCAGTATTAATTAGTAAAACTCTTAAATTGTTGAGAGACTGTAAAGGAAATGAACATTGTTTTTTAAAAAAAACATGCAGACTGTCTTAATGGGGCACTTATAAGTGGACAATTCAAAGGGAGCATTGCTAACGAAGCTGAAAGCGAAACATTATCTCCAAGAAGTAAAAAAAAATAAAACTTTGAGCAGGGCTACCCAATACAGATCCCAGAAAAAACTTCAAGACTTCCTCAACGACAACGCCACTTCTAAAAAAAAATAAAAGCTTTTGTTGCTTCCTTAAAAATTAACAAGAATCCTCTCCCAAACACGTCTGCCAGAAGTTTAGAAAACTTAATTAATTTGTGCCTGGCATCTGAAACAGCAGCAACAGATATCCTAAAAAAAAATAAGTGTCCTCCTGAACCATACACTCCTGAGGAGGCCGTTTCCATCATAATTGATAGGAATTTGTCAGTCGAAACATATAATAAATTTCATTTAGACATGAAACATCGTGGTTGTGACATATATCCGCCATATTACAGGGTACAAGAGGCAAAAAAAGCCTGTTACCCTGATCAAAACTATGTTTCTGAAAGAGAGGCTTATGTGCCTGTTGAGAATTTAGTACAGCACACTTTTGATCGTCTGCTTACCTTAACCAACGAAGTGTTCGTCAATTAATGCACAAAAAACCAAATACAATCAATAAACTGCACTTTCAGAGGCATCTGAGGATTTGACGGATCAACTGGTCAATTTCTATACAAACAATCATTCTCAGATGCAGAGAAGGGTGACGAAAATAGTATCTTTGCAACCATATGGACTATTATATGGACGAATCCTATGCCACAGTCTTATCGATATTGCAGACCCATACACATTCAGTACAGAAAAGAATCAAAAGAACTGATTGTTTCTGAAAAACAAAATATACAAGGGCAAATTGATAATCTTACCCCTTTAGTGACTCGGACAACTCAAGGACATGAAATTAAAGTTGACTATCAACTATATTGCGCAATCGACGGAAAAGTTTTAAACGCAATTTTAGATACAACCAATTACGCTGCCCTTATAGTGACTTGACATCAGCTCAATTTAATAATCTTGAAATAGCTTTTTCTAAGCCTGTTGTACAAGAGCGCTTAATATATGGAATAAATCCCCTTCACGCCTGGATAAGAGCTTTGGAATTCATACTCAAGCTTGGCTATAAGGTTGAGGTGAAAAGATGGCGAATTGCACAAAATTCACCAGATGGCCACTTAGTGGAGGAGCGAAAAAAGAAAGTACAAGCCGAAGTCAGGGAAAAAATGGGCCTCTTGGTGGATGTGGTGCGTCCCACTTCAGGCACCACAAATGACGGAAATACGGCTCGGACCGCCTTTTTCGATCGATATCGTGTGACTTTCGCCGACATTTTGAATATCGATAAATGGCTTCTCGACGATATTTACGTTATATTGACAGTATTAATAAGTAACTTGCCCATTGATCCATTAAAATTCGGGCATTTTTGGAAGGATTTGGCATACAAGTATGTGGAGAAATATAACTGGCACCCTATGACAGTTACTTTACATAAAATATTAGTACATGGTGCTAGAATAATAGAATTGTCACCTTTACCAATTGGGATGCTCTCAGAGCAAGGGGCAGAAACACGCAATAAATACTGGCGATTTGATAGAGAGCATCACTGTAGAAAAATCACCCGTGAAGCAGCAATGTTTGATTTGATCCACAGGGCACTGGTCTCCTCAGATCCCGTAGTTACAGATTTTGGGATTAAAGAAAGAAAATTTAAATTAAAGAAGAATCCACTATCAAGAGAAGCAGTAAGCCTTTTAAAATCGGTTCATTATTCAGTCCCGGATATAGATGACAATGAACAAAATATAGTTTTACCCAATGAAGACTAAAATAAATTATCTTTTTAGTTGATGATGCTTTATGGATGAAAAATATTATTGGCATCCGGGAATAAAATGTGACAACCCTGAAGAAAAAATTAATAAGTTTATATCTTCTGAATAACGCGGTATTAGATTGTGATTTTAATACTGCTCATAAGGGTTTGTCTAAGCTATCATTAAATATATGAATCTCTTTCTAATACGGCGTTAATGTGGATTAAAATAAATAAAACTGAAAATGAGAAATTAATTCATATCTCCTAATGTAATCATCATAAATGTACTAAAACTTGTCAAAAGGTATGGTTTTATATTTATAATTATTTTATGCAATCAAAATTAAAATAACAAGTTCAGTCAATTATAAATGTAAATTTTTGTGTATTTCCTGACAAAAAAAATTCAAAGTTTGCTTATAACCGGTATAAGCAAACTTTGTTTTTTTTTTTCTGAAGTTCTATAAGTTATTTTGAATTCGGAGTTTTACTCTTATATTTGCAATGATAATAACTATAGAATTCTCCAATAAAACCAAGGTGAGACAAAATGAGGGTTTATAACACACTGTGCGCCAGAATCAGCTGAATACCAGTATTTTACCTGGACCGACTGCATATCTAAACTCCAAAATCCAGTTATTGGGTTATACGATATCCCTTGGCATTAAAACTAGTTGTCAGACTATCAGGCATCAGACGGCCCATAATGACTGCCGAAGATCGACCAATGACGGTCGGGACAAACGGCTTCACGGACTTTCCAAGGCATGGAGGGTTGTACTACGTGATGTCGACAAATGGATGTGCGAACAACACTCGTGCGACAAAACTGTACTGCGACTCACCATAGTTAGAATGCACGCTTGTGCGACACACTCGAGCTCACGTTGTAAACTCGGTTAGATTAGGTTAAAACTATGACCTCCTATGCACAAGCCGACCGAGCGAAGCGAGCGGTGTCGCGGCAGCGCCCGGCGAGTGCCAGAAACGACTAGATTGTATGTCGCACAAGCGTGTAATAGAAAATCTATATCTGTATATAACTATAAGTATTATGTATATATACCTAATATCAAACTTTGTGTATCAGAATGGTTACGGCTTATTTACTGTGTGTGAAGGTTCTTATGAATATGGTTTGTTGGGAAAGGGTTTCACTAAATAAAGCACAGAAAGACAAGACTAGACTTTTATTTCAATTAGGCTTGTCAGTAATTAATCAGAAAGCTAGTTGTACGTTCCAAAACTAGGTCTTCATGGAGAAGAAGGACAAGAAACTCCATGGAAACAGTATTAAGGTATTATATCAACTCACTTCTTACATTGCCATAAACTATTATTATCTTAAACACATTTCATTCTATCTCTTGGACCGTTGTCCAAGAGATCTCAGAATAGTATCAACATAATCACAACAATAACAACAGCTAGGCAAAGAAAGAGTATGAACATTCCATTTTATATGATTTAAAACATTATCAATATCGGCAACAATATAAAAGGTACAACAACATTTTCATAATAAGCAATAAGTGTTACATAATATCAAATTACTTAACTTACGTGACCTCTGCTCAATATTTCCACACAACCACAGCACTAGAACTAACCAACTACACATCTTCCGAGGAACTGTCCCGATAAAGTAATTACAATCCTTTTTATATCCTACAAACGTCAACCTAACAAAATCGTCAGACATCTCCCGCCATTTTGAACAAATTCAGATCATTACACATTTTAGCTTAATAACTTCTAACACAGATAATAATAAACCATTGTTATGTAGTGAAACAGTTTAAAAACATTTTAAGGTAATTTAGCAATTTAACAAGGACTGATTCGTAACTTCTTCGTAGTTACGAATCATTAAAAGAATATCAATATGAACTGGCAGCATTGTACCAGTCGTTTGGATCAGCGTAATAAAGTAAAATGGCAATATAAAACCTACAATATACTACAACTACAATTAAATAATTATTAATTATTTCTAGTACTAAAATCATAATTATTTTTACTATTTAAGACGAGTCAGTTTTTGTAAACACTTTATCTAGTCAAATTAGGTACTTCTATATTAGTTCAATGCTTCTTTAATGTGATAGATGTCATTATCTACCCAACAATTATAAAATACCAAAATGAAATATCTAACACGTGCATTCAAACTATGGTGAGTCACAGATCACAGTACAGTTTTGTCGCACAAGTGTTATTCGCACATCCATTTGTCGATCTCACGTAGTACATTCGACATGGACGGCTCTTGGTTTGTAAAGATGGTCCACGGACTAACCGTGGCAAGTGTTGTTTAACCTGATCGATTGAATAACCTGACTAGTAATGACGAAAACAAAAATTATTTTCGTCATCATCAGCAGGGTCAAACATATTTCAAGGAAAAACCGGATTCCACGAACTTAATACAACGTGAAGTTTCCAAAGATTTTCCAATTTCTTTCTATGAGTGAGAAAGTTGAACTGCAAGTCTCTAGGGGTTGTACTTGTGTTACTGGATATCTATCGCTAAGTTTTGGTTCTGAGGGAGATAGGGTAGAGGATAAAGCGTTGATTGAGTTGGATTCTGGATAGAGGATGGCTATCTAAGACTCTCTGAGTACCGTTTGGGTGGATTGTGAAAAATTTGTCTTTTAGTTTACTTCAACATTGATTTTTAAGTCCAGGTTTTTTGCCACAACATTCCTAGCAGTTTTCCGACTTTGATATTAGTTTATAAGATTTTGAGTAACTAAGTATTACTTATTTTTTAAAACGGTTTGTTTAACTTAGTATTCATAAAAATAGTCACGATGAAATTATTTGATCATTAACAAGTACTTGTCATTGCGAACAAATCCAACAAAAAAATCATAAAAAAAGAAAACCTAGCTTACATAATAATTTTAGCGACAAACTAACGGATATCAGTTAGGAAATAACGCTATTCTTGCCAAGTTGATCTAGATTTAAATTTTAGTTTGATTTTGCTTATTATTATTTCTATTTGTTTTGGGTTTCCAGTGCTACATTGGTTTTTCGCGCTAATCTGTTTATTTTAATTTACTTAGTTTATTATATTTAATTTCTATGTAGCAAGATCAATAGCGTAATCAATGACATGTACGTCGTAATTGTCATGCATAAGTTAAATGTATGTGATGTGGCTGCGCTTTTTAAATAAACAAATACTTAATAACAATCATTGATAGAAACGTTTTATGATAACTATTTAATTCTTAATTTCATAAACTCAAACAAACATTGTGTTTTGCAGTGCCCTAACAAAGTTCATGTACAAAAACGACAGTTAATATATGTAAAATGTGTCTTGTCCGTGAGAGTAGGTAAACAAATGAAAATCGGCCCGGGTAAACGTGACGTAACATTTCTAAGAGACGTATGTACATATATATAGGTAGATATATCAAGTAGATTTGCGCGAAGGTTACAGTCAACATCCACACCTGAGCTACGCAGTTAAGTAAAAACTCCATATTTGTTCCGTCCGGGGGGCGCGGCCCAAAATCAATAGCTGACAAGTGATCACACGTGTTATATAGGCTGTTACTCCTTACACGGCGTGTGTACAGGATGTTACCGCGTCTTATTATGTTATAAGGTGTTATAAGTCATGCTTTAAAGGTGTTACACCTTTTACATCGCGTTATGCAGGATGTAATCGCTTTTTATGTAATTTATAAATTTATATCTGTCATTTTTATGTTGTAGGTATGGTAACCAAAAGAGCCTATGAGATAAAAAACCAGGGTCGTCGGATTAGGTGGAAGTTTAGTGAGAAACCGATGAACGTTTTCGAAGAAAATAAAATTAATAGAAAATAACAGTAGTGGCTCTAGGATTCGACCGCGACTTGACAAGTTGTAGGTCATAATTTCGAACCTACTCAGCTTTAATTTTGTGATAATTATTTCATCATTACTGCTCTCAAAACGGTGAAGGATAACATAGTTAGGAAGGAAAGTGTGACATCTACGAACCTTTCAGGAGGAGGCCTGAGTTCTAACAGTGGCAACATTATAGCCTGATTATGCTACTGCAAAAGTTGGCAAAAACAGTCGACTTAAAAACAATAAACACGCAAAAGTGCCTCCAGTAAGCCAGCTATAAAGTATTGACCACATTGCGTACACATTGGAAGAACGCAAACATTCGCGATAGTGTGTGGTCACGAACAAAGCGCGTCCTTGAGCCAGGCCCGGTCGGTCCTTGAACGAGTACAAGGCTGCGAACTTCGTGGAGCGAGGCAGCTAATGTTTTGTTGCGGTTTAGAAATTATGTTAAGGAAGATTTGCATGAAGAGATATTTCTTTTATTTATCTGTAATAACTACTGCTCAAAATTCACCCATAATTCATTAAAAAAGAAACGTTAATGTATTTCCTATGCATTATTTTACAAAAATTATAAAAAAGTTATAAGCTTTACCTGTGCCAAATTACATACTCCTCCGTCCGCGTAATTTTCGCAAAAAGGGGTACAAAATGTTTGCTTCGTGGATAAATATCATGGATATTATAAAGAGTTAGTGAGTTTGTATGAAGCGGGTAATCTTCGGAACTGCTGATCCGATATTTTTCTATTTTTATATCGATAAAACAAGCAATTTATCTATAAAAATGCTTTATTTTCAACAACAATTTCTTTAGAACAACAGCCTCTTTTTACGTGATGATGCAATTTCAACCAACTTAGCTTATCCCAGTCCACTGCTGGACATAAGCCTCTCCCATGTTGCACCACAATACCCTGCTGGTGATTTGTCAAACCTAAAAATTTACAAAAAATTTCGTGCTAAAAATACTTTCCATTTTTTTTTAATCCAGCGGCCATTTCTACCAATGTAAAAAGATGGCTGAATATTTTCATCACTAGAGTACTATCTAGCTAGTTAAAAAAAAAGTTGGCAAAAACCACGGAGTCGGTTCGTTCACAAAACTACAAGTTCAGTTTAGTTTCAACGGCAAGGGTACTCGACCGGCTTGCGCGGCTCGCGTGCTCGGCGGCTTGGACAAATTGCACTCTAGTGGGTACAGACCCTCGGGCAGAAAATTGGGGCGAAGACGCGGCGGTTCGTTTTTGAGAAACGATTGTATCTATACTACTATTTAAAACAAAACAACATACGAAAAGCCGACAAGTTGTCAATTAAAAAAAAAAAAAGATTTTTTACTGGTTTTCTGGTTTATACTTTTTATCAAACTGGCGACACCGAAGGTCAACACTCTTATTTATTTACTTATTAGAAACACTACTTTCAATTCCTCAAAAATTATGTGTTTGATGTAATAGTACGTTCAACGGTAAGTCCACGATGTGATACTATACCGCTTGGTTCTGTTTATTTGAAATTGTAATACTTTTACCAAATATTCTGATGGGATTTTTATTTTATTACGTGAGGAAGATGTTGCTGAAGGGATTTTAGAAGTAATCCATTTTATCTGTGTTGTTTATTCAAAACAATGTTGTTGGATTTAGGTGTCAGTTGGCAAGACCCAGGTGTTTTGAACAGTTGCTTTGCGGAGAGTCAAAATCTGCCTAGCCTTTTCCTAACTATATAGGGGCAGCTTCCAGTCTCGCCAGATGCAGTTTAATATCAGTTTTTTGCATAGAACAGCTGCCTATCTGACCTCCACAACGACCAATTACTGGGAAACACTATATCCCTTGGAAAGACTGGCTGTCAGACATGACGTAACCATGATTAAAGAGCTTCGAATGGTAGCCGGGACAAATGGTTTAACGTGCTTTCCGAGACAAGGGTGAGTCTCGTCTCGTTAATTAATCGATGGTCACCCATCCATTATCCGACCGCGGCAAGCCTTTGATTGCTCTGTGCGGCTGTTATTATTTAGCTAGGAACCCCTCTGCTTTGCCGAGAATAATAGATAGTTAAATAAGTTAAAAAACACTGCTAGTTAAACGACTTTCTCTTACTAACCTGTATTGTCCTAATTTGCCTAAGAATTGATCTTTTTGAGCATGACGCATCGACACAGACACGCCCCCTGCCACTTCTCCTGTTTATTATATTTCTATGGTCCCACTGCAGGGCAAAAACTTCCCTCTCCCTTTTCACAATTCTATCTTTTGCAAGTCCTTTATGTAGGAGTCAACGTCCTCCTGCCATATTTTTTGTTTCACTGTACCGACGTTTAATTGTTTACCTTACGGCCTGCTCCTGATACCTCCCCGTATGTTTTTACAGTAAGCCCCATTTTCCGCATTCGTCCGTCTAAATTTCAAATGCTATGCTGACTCTCCACGGACTTAAGTGTTATATTTCCCTCTTCGTCAGAAATTCAGACATATTTTTTTATTTACTTTATTTATTTGGGGAATAATAGACGTTGTCATGTTTTTTTTCCATAGAATAAGCATAAGGAAATGTTGGAATAAGCCGGTTATTAAATTACTTAAGTGTGTTGTATGTTTCTGCAAAATAAATATTAATACAAGTCTGAAATATAGGTGTTTAGTATTTTATTGCAGAAATATAGTTTTTTGTTGCCCATAGTAGGGACAAGCTTTCATTCTGGCGGCCAGCATCTAGTATGGATCGATCCAGGACATATAATATATGTCCTGGATCGATCCATACTATATATAGAAAATATATTATATTTTCTTGTCTTCCAAAATATAATAGACCTCTTAAATTGTAAGCCATTGTCACAGCTAAAGAAATATAGATAACCAGTTTTAAATAATTTATGCTTATTTTAACCATTCTGATGACGAAACCAATGACGTCATTGTCATCACAGTTTCTAGTACAACTTTAGGGTTTCTTGTTTAAAAGCTTTTCTGGCGTTTTAGAATCAAGTGGTATCTACTTGAGAAGAGAGCTCTTATCAATGCTTTCAGCGTTTAAGTGTTCAAAGAGCATGGAGTTTGTACAATCGATGTCGAGTTTAAGATGCCGAATTTATTTCCGTTCCATTTTCAGTTTCAATTTGGAATAATGGATTTTCTTCATGTTAATTCTGTGGTAACGAGATAGATGGCGTTGTTTTATTTTAATTTGTGTGTCAAGGAGATTATGATAATTTTGGTGTTAATTAGTTTAATCGGCGTTTGGGTTGGTTTCCGTTGTCTTATCTCTTCTCTACTTATTGTATGTATCAAACTAGGACCTTTTGTTATTAACGTTACCATTTGATGAATGCTGAACTGATTAAAATCTTTTGATTGTTTTGTAATTATTTATAAATCAATTTTATACAATCAATTTTAAAAACTTTAAAAAAAGAAGATTGTCGTCTACAATTGTTTTTACAACCAATTTAATCTATACCTACTAGTCTATACTATAATAATATTATAAACGTGGAAGTAACTCTGTCTGTCTGTTGCGCTTTCACGACTGAACCACTCAACCGATTTTGATGAAATTTGGTAAGGAGTAAGTTTGAATCCCCAGAAAGGACATAGGATACTTTTTAAGTCACGACTTCATCTGCGTCTGCGATAACCGACATTTACGCGGACGGCAAAAGCTGGTAAAAAAATTAATTCATCATTATATTTCATCATACAGGAAATGACCCAAGAAATTGTTAGAAAAATCAATGGACATCACAACCTGTTCCCTAAAGGGTTGGCCAGGTCTACCTGAACAGTACTAGTTATGTTTAAGCCCCATGTAATAGGGGCGAACCTATTGCCATCAACCGGGCACAAATTTGAACTCCGGGCTTGCACTGAGAAATTCCAGATACAAAAACCCAATAACACTTAGCCCGACCTGGAAAACGAACCCAGAACGTCATGGTCAGCAGTAGCGCTTTTGACCACTAAACCAACGAGGCAGTCTATACATTGATTGGTATAATAAACCAGTTACCAATCAAACAAACGTAAGCAATCGACTGAAGCCCGCAATACCAATCCCATAAAAAACAAAAGAATAGCTACAGCCAAGAAAATAAATCAACAGCAAAAAGTACAATGATACACAGCGAACACACATTTGTTCGGGACAGGTACAGTCGCGTCCAGCGAGCAATCAGTTAAGTGCTTCAAGATTGCCGGTACTTGTTACTATGGAATACAGATTACGGGGCGAGCCGGTACAATTGTAGTATAGTAACAGGTTTCTGTAGTATTCCCAGGAGGTAGGGTTAGGTAATCAGGTATGTCGTGATTTGAGACTGGATACTTCTGTGTTTGTAGATCATTTTGTTTGAGTTTTGTTGAGGTGTATAATGTTTATGATTCATGATATTATTAATTAACTCAAGTGCAAAATGAATGGTTCTACGGAGCATAGTGGAGGGAATTTTTAGCCAGGCTGTCTTAGGAAACTGGATAGTCCTATTTATCGTACTTTGCTACTATAATATTTTAAACTAGCTTTTGCCAGCGGCTTCGCCCGCGTGGAGGTCGGAAAATATCCCGCGGGTATCGTCCCTGCTCAGCTCCTATACGTTTTAGCGTTATGTTATATAGCTTGTAACCTGCCCAGGAGTATGGACTATAATCGTACCAAGTTTGGTTAAAATCCCTTCAGTAGTTTTTGACCCATGCGTGCATATACAGACAGACAGAAAGACAGACGAAAAAAGAAATACTGATTGCATTTTTGGCATCAGTATCGATCACCATTCATCCTCCAATATTAATTTTGAATGTATATTCAATGCACAGAATTGACCTCTCTACAGTTTTATTATAAGTATAGATGTGAATCGCGCCTGCTGCGGGCCGGGTGAGTGGAAGTATCTCCCTCTTCCTTCCCGCAGCCTCCTTTACGACACGAATGTTTTGCAGAAGGATACCACTGCGTACCAGGACACGTCGCTGCCGACCATCGACTCAACCACGGCCGGCAGCGATAGGTCGGTGCCTACTCCTGAGTTGAGGGCACGGCGCGGCCCACCCAAACGGCACACTCTACCAACGTATGTCGTGCCATGTCCTCCCGTGTCAGATAGGCAGTCATTCCATTTAAAATACTGGTATTCAGCTACATCCGGTTAGACTAGAAGTTGACCCCAACAAAAGGCACAGCAGTTGATGAGTTATTTGATAAATCTTTTTCCCAATATTAACAATATGTTCATGCTTGTTTCAGGTGGTGACGAATAGGATGTGAAGTGGTGTTCAACACACTACACACGCGCTGCTACCAGCGGACATGGCGACCCGGAGATAGTGCCAGGTAAAATATTCTTTCTTTAAAATTAAGCCAATCAGCAAAAAGCTGCTATTGTTCCACGATGACGTATTGGTTACCAGCTCAAAAGTGGCGCTATGAAAGGTAGCCTTTTGTATTGTATTGTAATTAGCCTATAATGTTTCTCTTTTTTCATCAAATGACTTCTCCCGCTCTCGGTGTGCGGAGTGGGAGAGCGTGTCAAACTTTTATTGACTAAAACCCACCCGTGTTCCTTCAGTTGCCTGTGCCAGGGCCACGGTAACTCTTTCAAATAAATCTGCAACCCTGGCAGGCATTGGCCCTAGCGGACCCCTTTCATTTCTTCTGGGACACAGGCCTCCGTTCTGTGAGAGGGATTGGGGTGTAATCCACCACCCGGGCCAGTACGTTGGTAGATGTCACAATATGTCTTCGAAATTTTGGTTCTAGGATATTCTTTCTTCACGCTCTTTTCTTTCATTAATTTCAGAGCACTGGTGATGTTATCTACAGAAACTAAAGCGCCTGCCAGGGTTCGAATTCACGAGAAACAACTCATAAGCCGTGGTTGTTGTCATTGGGCCACCACAGCTCTCTGCAGCATTGTATTGAATGCGTAATTTCGGTAATGTATCTGCCGAAATTACGCGTCGAAAAATCTGGAGTGTTAACGCAAAATGACGTTATATCATTCTGCACATTAGAAAACAATGCACGCGGAATGTTCGTCACGTAACGAAATTTTCTAGATGTCTCGCAACGTTGGGATATTATTGCACAAATCCAACGCAACACTAAAGAGTGGCTTCGATATGTATCCGAAAATATCGGTACCAGAAAATTATGATACCAAGGCAATGCAGTATTATATTTTCAACCGACGAAAAAAAACGGAGGAGGTTCTCAATTCGACGCGTATATTTTTTTTTTTTTTTTTTTTTTTTTATGTATGATCACGCATAACTTTTTACATAGTGGTCCGATTGTGACAATTCTTCTTCTATTGGAAAGGGTATACTCCCAAGGTGGTCCCATATAAATTTGGAAAACAAAATCGAACCCTAAGGGTTGGAAAACAGGGGATGATTGATTGTTTACTCACTGATTGTAACGTATAAACACGCATAACTTGTTACATAGTGGTCCGATTGTGACAATTCTTCATCTATTGGAAAGGGTTTACTCCCAAAGTGGTCTCATATAAATTTGGAAAACAAAATCGAACCCTAAGGGTTGGAAAACAGGGGATGATTGATTGTTCACTCACTGACACTCACAACTTTTTACATAGTGGTCCGATTGTGACAATTCTTCTTCTATTGGAAAGGATATACTCCCAAGGTGGTCCCATATAAATTTGGAAAACAAAATCGAACCCTAAGGGTTGGAAAACAGGGGATGATTGATTGTTTACTCACTGATTGTAACGTATAAACACGCATAACTTGTTACATAGTGGTCCGATTGTGACAATTCTTCATATATTGGAAAGGGTTTACTCTCAAGGTGGTCTCATATAAATTTGGAAAACAAAATCGAACCCTAAGGGTTGGAAAACAGGGGATGATTGATTGTTCACTCACTGACACTCACAACTTTTTACATAGTGGTCCGATTGTGACAATTCTTCTTCTATTGGAAAGGGTATACTCCCAAGGTGGTCCCATATAAATTTGGAAAACAAAATCGAACCCTAAGGGTTGGAAAACAGGGGATGATTGATTGTTTACTCACTGATTGTAACGTATAAACACGCATAACTTGTTACATAGTGGTCCGATTGTGACAATTCTTCATTTATTGGAAAGGGTTTACTCCCAAGGTGGTCTCATATAAATTTGGAAAACAAAATCGAACCCTAAGGGTTGGAAAACAGGGGATGATTGATTGTTCACTCACTGACACTCACAACTTGTTACATAGTGGTCCGATTGTGACAATTCTTCTTCTATTGGAAAGGATATACTCCCAAGGTGGTCCCATATAAATTTGGAAAACAAAATCGAACCCTAAGGGTTGGAAAACAGGGGATGATTGATTGTTTACTCACTGATTGTAACGTATAAACACGCATAACTTGTTACATAGTGGTCCGATTGTGACAATTCTTCATCTATTGGAAAGGGTTTACTCTCAAGGTGGTCTCATATAAATCTGGAAAACAAAATCGAACCCTTAGGGTTGGAAAACAGGGGATGATTGATTGTTCACTCACTGACACTCACAACTTTTTACATAGTGGTCCGATTGTGACAATTCTTCTTCTATTGGAAAGGGTATACTCCCAAGGTGGTCCCATATAAATTTGGAAAACAAAATCGAACCCTAAGGGTTGGAAAACAGGGGATGATTGATTGTTCACTCACTGATTGTAACGTATAAACACGCATAACTTTGTAGACAGTAGTCCGATTTTGATAATTCTTTTATTGTTGGATAGGGTATACCTTGCCAAGTATTATTAGTAAATTAAAGCCACAAAAGCCACAAAAAATCATAAAATAAAAACTTTTTAACAAAAAATTAAACCGCCGAAAAACTGAAAAGCATAAAATAATAAACCTTAAAATTTAGAGTCGGCGCTGAAAAATCAATGAACAAGGAACACTCAAAGCGCCGACTCATAATTTTAAGGTTTATTATTTTATGCTTTTCAGTTTTTCGGCGGTTTAATTTTTTGTTAAAAAGTTTTTGTAGATAACTTTTATAATATATTAGGGTAAACGCGATGTTTGTCGTGCGGGATGGGCAGAGAAAAATATAATTAAGTCGTTCGTATGTGCCGGCACGTTGGCAAGCGTGCTGGGACTTTATGGAGTTCATCGTAGTGATGTGACACGGTGTCGATAGTTTTTGTTATAGATGTAGGTGTGGGAAGTATATTATAGGCTTCTGTAGGATTCTGAAAGAAAAAGGACCGAAGAAACAGGTGTATTTAATATTTTATCCTTTTAACCAGCTGACTTGTTGTGCCTTTGAAGTCCGGTAGGTGCCGTGTCAATTTTAATTTTTAGTTACTCCTAAATATAGCATAATCATCTTATAATCTTACCACTGCTGAGAAACAGGCCTCCTGCCTGTGAGGGGGAGCGGGCCATAATTCACCACCACTTGGCGGATATTATAGGTCTTCTAATTTTTGGTTCAAGGACATGTCGGTTTCTTCACGATGTTTTACTTCACTGTTTTGGGAGTAACGTTGATGAAATAAATTACACAAAGTAATGTGCCTGCTAATGACTACAAAAAATGACTGGGTTTTGTGGCGCTGTATGGGAAAGGCCTATGCCCAGTAGTAGACTACAATAGGCTGAGTTGTTTGATTGATTGAACCCACGACCAACAACTACAAAGTCGTGGCCGTTACTCAAGATTCGAGAGCAGTGGTAGTTCAGTGGTTACCACTGCTCTCGAATCTTGAATCCGTTTCTGAATATATTTACCTAATGTTATGTAAGCAAACCAATTACAAAATTACTAAGTGAAAGTCACGTTATACAGATAGTTTTACCTGTTACCTTGAACAATGTCACAACATCTTACAGAAAATATTGCTGCAGAAAAAGTGGAAGTTTTCACAAAAAAAGAATCTACTAGAGTCAATGTGGAAAAACTTTGAAAAACATCGATCTTTTCCCAACACTACTCGTGATGCTCTTGCTCACGCTACGTTATCTCAGCTTGGCATGACTCATGTTTAAAAAGCGCTAGCTAAGTTTTTAATAACAACTTTGCTGTTATGTGTCCTTATATTTTGTCACGGAAACTCGTGACGAAATATATCTGGTCTTGCAGCATTAGGAATATTAGCTACGTTTGTACCTTATGGAAGGGGGGGCGGCGAGGTAACTAGAATAGATTTTGCTTAAATGTAAATGTCCACGTTCAATAGTTATTTTTTTGCCTATCTTTACTATAATATTATAAAGCTAAAGAGTTTGTTTGTTTGTTTGATTGAACGCGCTGATCTCAGAAATTACTGGTCAAAATTGAAAAATTATTTTTGTGTTGGGTAGCCTATTTATCGAGAAAGGTTATAAGCTATATAACTTTACGCTACAGCTAAGAGAAGCGGAGCAGTAATGAAAAATGTTGCAAAAACGGGAAAAATTTATTCCTTTTGAGAGTTTCCGTTGCGTGCGCTGCGTAAACGGTTAAAGTAACGCAAAAATTATGTATGACGGAATTGTTCCTTTTAAAAAGTTCTAAAAAAAATCCGCAAGAGCATATGTCTATCTTTTAAGGTTGACTCACTATAACTCAAAAGGAGCGAGCAGCAACGAAAAATGGACGAAAACCAGCAGGCAAATCGATGCGACGGGAAGGGTCAGGGGAGCAAAAATTTGACGCGGACGAAGTCGCGGGCAGAAGCTAGTTTGGAATAATTGCTGTGACTTTGTCATCATCATCTGCCTATATTTACCCCATGTTGGGGTCGGTTTCCAGTTTAGCTGGATACCGCTGAATACCAGCATTTTACATGGAGCGACTACCTATTTTAAAAACAACAACAACATTTGTAAACTTAGCTTATACAGGAAACGTATCGCATCTACATGTTATGTACAAAATTCAATGTTCACTTTAAGGGCACATAAAAGTTCTAAAATACAACTTCGTGCTTAAGAAGCTAACAAACACTATCAAGAAACTACGTTAAGAATGAACGACATGAAATATTCCATTTAACAAACACTCCAAGACCGCACATTCTAGGAAAAGACATTTGAGTTTGAGGAATCTCAGCCATCCGGCACCCTTTTGCTATCTCACTTTCTCCTTATGCAAAACGTTTCTAAGAATAACGCCATCTCTGTCACCCGTAGAGCAATTTCTACAGTTCATCCTAGATACTCAGAGACTCGGAAATACTCTCAACCACGGAAATGAGGAAAGAATGAAAACTCATTAGTACGGTTATTAGAGCCGGATTACACCGCGCTCCATTAACTGGGACCTTAAACTGAGTTTAACCTATTTTCTTGATATGATCGCGACATAGCTGAAATTGTGGAGACGGGTTTTAGTTTTGCAAGTTGAATGCGAGATGAAAGTATTTATTTCAATTAAGCAAATTACAGACACTTTTGAATCTTCAAGGAGCCGGTTAGTTAGAATAATGAAGCTACTTGCCTTAAGAATGAGGGAGAAACTCCATGGACACTGTTTATGTATATACCAATGACATTGACGTTGTATATTTTGTTTTTGTTTTAGCGTGGATGTATAAAGTAATTTTTTTATAATTTTAACGCTCTTCGTAAATGGGAAAAAACAGGTTGTGAGCAGTCAGATTGCTTAGACAAGTTGGTTACATCATACCTGAACCTGACATCTGACGCATAGTAGTTGATTGATATCTAGCAAAAAAATAATGTATAAGTTATTGGTACACATAGAAATTTATAATAACGTAACTGTTATTAGTATTTGTATATTTTTGAGTCGATTATCTCCTGAACACCTCTTTGTATTTGTATCTGATTTCTAAAAATCTGCTACAGACATTGAGTGTGAGACCTCTTTTAGCCAGTCTTAGGCAATGCTGCCAGTCTTTTAGGCCCCTTTCCTATTGGCAATGATCTGGACCATTTTTTTGATGTCCTATGTTTACATATTATTATTTTAACAATTAGCTAATTATATAAATATAGCTTTAAATTGGGTTGCTAAAGTCAACAAAAACATTTCCTCTGTGCAAAATGCTACTATAAATTTATACTCTACATAATCTGGTAGATAACTGAATCAAAAATAGTTAGGAAAAGCGTTTAACCAAATGTCCTAGAACCAAAAATATTATCACATTTTCGAAACCGATTTCCCTTATTAGCGGTCAACGCTTAAACTTCAAGTTAACCGTCGTTAAACTGTGTAATCGGCCGTAAATATTCCACGGCCGTAATTCGCGGGTTCCGTGAAGGTGCCATTTTATAAATTTATGAAGCCACCGACTGCCTCTCATCACCCGCCAGCAATTTCGTCTTCAGAAAATATACGACAAGTTCCCAGCCTTTGGCGGGATCCTCTACGAAGATACCTAGCGGACTGTAGGGTGACAATATATTTATTATGGTCCATGTAAGTTAAATACTTGGTGCCGATTCTTTTACTCACCACCTAAATTAAAGTTAGAGTATCGCTATCTCTAACTGACATACCGCGAAAGAAAAAGACAAGTGGCGCTTTAGAACTCTCAAACTAAATTATATCTCGATAGCCTTGAATTTGGCATGATTTTGAACTAAATTAGGCAGCTCTAATTTACTCCTGTCTCTTACTTCTTTTATTCGAAGGAAAGGGATGGCAATAGTCTGAAATAGGTTTAGTTAAGAATAATCACCATTATGTTTTTTTAGGTTAGGCTTAGATATCACTGGCGGAAAACATTGTGAGGTCACGGTGAAGAAAAATACTGTGAAGTTCTGTGAATGACATACTGCCAAACTGGAGTTCAAAACGTTTACCTTTTTGCATGGCAATATGTTATTAGTTGTATTCTTCATTTGTCTTTAGATAACATATAAAGAAACCTTAAAGACTCTAAGCTACAGTTGCAGTGGAAGCTATTACAACCTTCGACAACTATTCCTGCCAATACTGCTGAGTAAATTGCTTGTTGATCCTGTAGGGATACTCCATGCTCTTTCCATTGCTCTATGGGCCACTTTCAGCCTCCCTATGAGGCCTATTGTGAGTGACCACGTTTCGGTGCCATAGGTCGTCACTGACAACACGCACTAGTCAAAGTCTTTCATCGTGGGACACTGCACCCTACGTGATCGAAACAGAAATTAAGAGTTCCGTAAGAGAACAAGGGTAACTGACATGGTCTGAAAAATTGTCAAACTTAAGTGGCAAGGAGTAGGGCACTCACTTTGCCCAAAGATATGCTCAATAGGGCTCAAAAGGTTCTAGAGTGGCAACCGCGTGCTGGAAGGCGTAGCGTTGGAAGGCCTTGCACAAAATGGACCGATGACCTGAAGACCGCAGGAATCCACTGGATGCAAGACGCACAGAATCGGTCATAATGGTGGTGCCTCGGGAAGGCCTGAGTCCATCAGTGGTCATTTTTTGGCTGAAACGATGATGTTGATGAAATTGCCTGTGTAAGCGCAGCCACACTGCTTCCTGCATAAGGACGGAGGTGTCATAGCCGCTGCCCGTACTGTCACTATGAGTTCCAAACCACTCATAGTCAATGAATTGCTGGCTTTCCTGGTCTATGCCATCGACTACATGGACGAGGTGAGCATTCTGCAGATATGCCGGTCCAATTTCAAGGAGGACGAGATCAGCAGTGGTAAACTGTTACTGTTCCAGTCATTTGGAAAACTGGACCAGATGCCGTCTCGCCGCAGAGATGGCACTGAAAAGAGTGTTCAAGACATTGTGGACATGTTAAAGAAGACCGACCCGGACGACGTGCCAGATTTCGTGGCGAAGGAGCTGGGTAAGCTGCCTCCCGTCACATTCGATCACGTAGATGTAACACGGCTGCTAAAGGACATCACTACGTTGAAAGTGGAGATGACCAAAATGCAGTCCCGAATGGAGGTTACGGAAAAAACAAATACTGAACTACGAGCGGAAATAGCATTATTGCGCAAAGTGGGTTCAGTAATTGGGTCACCTGAGGCCTCTAAGGTGAACACAGGTCGAGCGGCGCAAAATGCATCTATCGGCAGTATTGCATCGGCGAACACAAGTGCGTCACCAGCTGATAATGCTGACCAAGCGCCGCCCGCCGCCGCCATCGCCCGCGCCACAACACCGGCTGCGGAAACGTCACACGTAGGTACGTCGACCCCTAAGCGTGCCTACGCTGCTATTGTCACCACCGGCGAATCAGGTGTGTCGCAGTCTAAGCGACCAACTGTAATAGGGGAAAAACAGAAGAAGGGTGCCCAAGCTGCCCTGGCTGCGGTCCGTAGCTCCTTGCCGAGAACGGGCCAAGTTGATGAAGAGGGTTTCACGAAAGTGGAAAGGAAGAAGAAGAAGCCCTGTTCACGAAACCAGTATGGTACCGCTCCGAGTGGACCCAACATGCTGCTGCGCCCTGCTGTACCTACGACGCAGCTGTACATTTCACGCCTGCACTACTCCACGACGATTGAGGAAGTAGTGCAGTATTTGAAAGTGAAGACCAACTGGACTCTGAGGGTCGAAAGGTTGGAGTCGCGCCACAACGTCAACTTTAAGTCGTTCGTGGTACGAGTTCCAACCGACCATCTACAGACCTACTAAAGAGAGGACTTTTGGCCGAAAGGTGTCGTGTTTCGACGCTTCCGAGGACGGTTACGCGACACCACGCAGCGGAACACGACGCCGTCTTCATTACGTGTTTAGAGACAGTTTTAGTTTAGTTTTATAGAATATGTATTAGTTTATAGTTATTGATTTTATATTATTTATGTATTGTTTTTATGGGCCTTAGTAGCCTGAAATAAAGGATTGTATTGTATTGTAAAATGAGAGTCCAGTATGATTCTGACATCATTATCATCAGCCTTAAGCAATCGTTACTGGAATGGTTTTCTCCAATCATACACCATTTGAACACCTTTACCATAGAAATAAACAGAAATATAAAAATAAACCGGGAAAACAGTGATATAATTCATATTTCACAAAACCAAACATACCTATAACTTCTATCAAAACACTACCTTTAAACTGAAACAGTATCGTTCTCACAAAATCTACAATTCCAACAGCTGAACTCAAATATTAAAATGAAAAACCAACATTTAAATTTATCCTCGGGCTGACCCAAATACATGGAGAACCCACTTCAAGAGTTCTTGTTACTCTGGCCGGTCGCTGCGTAATAGGTTCCCTTGGGGTATAAAATCGCCTATAAATTTCGTTTTGAGCTCCTCGCTGTTCACGGCGACGATATCGGTGGTATAACGCGTCGAATATTCCCTTATATTCTCACAATATACTGCTCAAATGAGACGAGTGTCGTAATCAAATTGAGCATGTACTTGGGAGGGTATTCTGTAAGTTGATTTGACAGGTGATAAATTATGGCTGAAATATAGGATGGTGGATAGTGATTGATGAGTTTTGGATCTTATGGCCTACTTAAGACAAACAATATTGGAAGTGAAAGAGGTCTTTTCTCTTAGGGACTTTTAGGAGATTATGCCGTATAGTAAGAGCTGCACATATCGATCGGTCGGGTTAAGCTGCGTTTGTTCCTTGTATGAGTGACCATGTTTACATGCCAAGACCCCTCCGTACTTTGGAACGCACGTCAAGCCGTTGGTCCCGGCGGTCATTCTTAGATCTTTAACAGACGTTACGGGTAGAAACCTGAAAATCTGATTACTAATCTTACCAAGTACTGATGGGCCAGGCTACAATGGATACATAATAACAGTTGCAAAGACCCTTTAAGTACTCAAAAATGGATTTATCTTATCATGCCTTGTGTCCCCGAAGGGTTGAGCAGAGGTGTACCAATAGTATACCCACAATTTGAGGTCTAGTATAAAATACTACGCAGATAAAAACAAACTAGTTTTAGTAAGGGTTCATGATACCAAATAAAGAATAGTAATAATAAAAAAAATATATAAAAAAACCTTTATTAGTACCCTGCCATTTATGCCACATCTAGTAGTACATCAACTTTTATTCTATATCTGTGTTTACTCGGTTGGTGATTAGTTGTTTACTTGAATTTTATATCACTATACTATCACTATTTTATATTATATTTTACTTTTACATCGTTTTTGTACGCGGCTCAAAAACATTTTATGTTAATTTAATTTCTCAGTGAGTGAATTATTGTTAATTCTTAATGAGGAATAATAAATTTCTTAAACCTTAGATATTTCACATAGGGCATGTTTGGTCCCGTTTAAAGTAGTTTCGGAACGCGCCATCGAACGGAATGACATCTGACTTGACAGTTTGATTTTGACACTTGACAGGTTTTGTTGGTTTGGCGCTGAAAAAGCCCCGTCGCGTTTTGGGACGCCCGCGACGACGCTTTTGTTGAAATTAATCCCTTTTAAATCGATCCGTTTGTGACAATTAGTCGTGATCCAATTGCTTGATTGTTAATAACCCCTAATTTGACGTAATAACACGGGTTTTGGACATATCTTGTTGAAATAGTTTGAAGGTCAAGTGAAAGTGACGCTATTGGGAACGAGTGATTTGAAGACCGCATGCTGTGATTGCCTCCAGCCTTATTGCAGCGGATTCTAACCTGAAGAATACTCGTAACGTCACAACACGATACATATACACTCACTTACATACATAACTCCAGGTTGGCACCAGAGCAGTGTCCTTCAACCAACAGGTAAGTTCTTTTGTTGTATTGTAGGTGAGTCATTTGTTAATTGTATTGCGTCTTCACTTGAATTGTACTTGTATTGTCTGCTCCGCGTACGGCGGACTAGTTTCGCTCGCCACTCTTGTCTCCTGGACCCCACCATAATATCTTCCACTGCGCTATTGAGATGCTATTGTAGGGGTCTAGTCTGGCAGCGTACAGGGCAATAAAGAAATCTTCACGTTTGATCAAGTCTTATAAACATTGCAAAGCAGCAGATAAAACAGATGTTCCAATCAAAGATAAAAAATCGGTTTCAGACTGCTCCTGGTCTGACATAAGGCGCTTAGTCTTCGCCAACTCATTCAAATTAGGTGTCAACAAAGCATAGCGACAGCCCAACACGTCTCACAAGAAAAAAGTAAAAAATACTGAAGTTCTCTTCAAAATTACAGCGAGGCTGGCGATATCGCGCGCTCGCGTGACTGAAGGTCGCCAGTGCAGATACCGACAATTTGCAATTCAAAAGCAGAAGGTGAGTGGTGGCTATGCGACAGGTCTTGCTATCAGTCGCTTTCGTCTATGGCCTTGGCGAGGTTTAATTGGTGCCGTAATTGTGATTGGGTGTCGCCTTGGCACTTCTATAAGGTGGTCGGATTCTTTTTTTAAACCGCGCTTCTTATACCTTCTTTTTTCAAAACGTTGGGTGTCGTCTTGACTCTTCTATGAGGAGGTCGAATTCTTTTATTTTAAACCGCGCTTCTTACATTTCTTTTTTCAAAACTTAAAGTTATTTAACCATTTACAGGCACTTTTGAACTGTAAAGGAGCCGGACAGTCAGAGATGAGGCTAGTTTGTGATTGGGTGTCGCCTTGGCACTTCTATAAGGTGGTTGGATTCTTTTTTGAACAGCGCTTCTTACACTTCTTTTTTCAAAACTTTTAGCAATTAACCACTTACAGGCAGTTGTGAACTGTGAAGGAGCCGGCCAGTCAAAAAGACGAAACTATGTACTTAGTTGTGATTGGGTGTCGCCTTGGCACTTCTTTAAGGTGGTTGGATTCTTTTTAACCAACTTCAAAAAGGAGGAGGTTATTTGAACTGCACTTCTTACCCTTCTTTTTTCAAAACTATTAGCAATTAACCACTTACTTACAGGCAGTTCTGAACTGTGAAGGAGCCGGTCAGTCAAATAGATGAAACTAGATGTGATTGGGTGACGCCTTGGCACTTCTATAAGGTGGTCGGATTCTTTTTTTGAACAGCGCTTCTTACACTTTTTTTTCAAAACTTAAAGCAATTAAACCACTTATGGACCCTTTGAACTACGAAAGTCAGAAATATGAAGCTAGTTACAATTGGGTTAACCTAGTGTTAAGGGAGTATTCTGGACTAGAAGCCTAAATTTTAGGCATTTTTCAAACTAAAATAAATAAAAAACGAAAAATATTTTTAGTATCCGTTTTTTATATGATGTTTATTGACATTTCAAGAATATAAAAAATAAAATAAGAAATTTTACAAATTACAGGCTGTGAAGTGGGGAATACAAAAAAAAAAACGGTGCACCCTGGATGACATGATTCCAGCCTTTGTAGTGATCTGAAACAAAGAAATTTGAAAAATTCTCAATCTGTATAGATGTCGCTATAGCGTTGACCTTACCCAAAAAAAAAACCACAAAATGGCGTCGACATGAAAAATCAATTTTATTTTTAACCCTTTTTTGACTTTTTCGAATTTTTAAAAAATACTCCAAAATGATTTTTGTTTTAATCCAAGGCAGGCGCGATAGAGAAATATACAAAGAAGATTCCCACCTTTCAAAGGAATCGGTTGGGTAGAATTTGAGATATCATTTCAACCACTTCAAAAAAAGTAGTTTCGAGAAAAACGCGTTTAAAGTTTGAGAAACAATTCCAGTAAAATAACTCGTTTTATATATATTTAATAGTCACTTATGATTAATCGGCGATCCCAGATCCATACATATGCCTATCGAGCTGTTCTGCCTTATTTTTAAGTGTTTATTGTGTGATTTGCTCCGATCGGCCGGCTTAGACGCTGCGTCACAAAATCCCCTGTCTCCGAAACTAATTCGAATTTTGAAAAATCCATTTAAGAACATATTTTTAAGGGTATAAACTTTGAAAATATGCAAAAAAAAAACGTTTTTTTGAAATTTATAGACCAAAATACCACCTTAAGTGTAGTTTCATTAAGGTGGTAGGGTTTTTTTAAGCCACATTTCGCTGACTCTAATTTTATTTACCAAGGCGTTATTCAATTGTTTTTATAGTACGTTTGTAAGTGTGTCTCGCTAAAAAGAAGTGAAACTCCTTGCTTGCATCAGGGTTTTTAATGATTATAACTTATCGGCTTCGTTCCATCTCATCCCCAGTCCCAACTCGCCCGCTTTTTAAATAAATATTAGTTGCAAGGGTACGGGTAAGGGTAAGGTTACAGTATGTCGGAAAAGTGCTAAGATGTAGAAAATAAATACTTATCATGGATGAATTTCGCTCTTGATCTTATTGTATACATTTTTTTTAACAAAATATCTTACTTAGATTCCGTGAAAATAAGTAGTAAGTTATTAATTATAAAATAATTAATTCTTAGAATTTTTACAATAAGCGTAAGCCTGCATGTGTCCGAACAAAGCAGTCATAAAATTCAATAACCGTAGTAAGCAAAAGTCGTTAGCATCCGTTGATGCTATTGTAGTAGCCGATAGTGGGTTTTGGTAATTACATAGAGCTTCTTTGTCTCTTTGCATCTAATTCATGTATTGTTAAAAATCAACATATAACAATGGTATGTAGAAATTTTGAAACTGTTAAAAACTAACGTCGATTATTTGTTTTGCACACCCAACAATTTTTTTATTACAACTCTTAATAAAAACATTTGTTTAGCTTTTTGATTCTATGATTGAAGACGGTTAGTCAAGGCATTCATGTAAATGTTAGAAAGAGACAGCTATTGCTTCCTTATAGGTTTCGTGTCAGATCTTGTCACTCGAACAGTGCGACAAAACTATAGCACAGTTAGGGAAAAAAAAAATAAAAGAATTGATGGAAGTTTTTAATTTTATTTTAGTAATGAGTACATCCTCCTCTTTTTTTCATAACTTCAATCAGTCTCTTCGGCAGCGTTTCATATAGGTTTTTAATATAATCTTGATATAACTTTTTCCACTCATCTTGGATAGCATTTTTTAGTTGTTCAACACTGTTAAATTGTTTCCCATTTGAGTACACAGCACGTGCTAGCTTACCCCAACAATTTTCAATAATATTTATATCAGGGGAGCGATCTGGCCGCTTTAAATTTTGAATATTGTGTTCTGAAAAATAGTCTTTAATGAGTTTTGCAGTATGAACAGCAGCATTGTTTGGCTGAAAAATATAATTCTGGACTCCAATTTGGGTTCCATATTTGGCTAACTGTTTGTCGATCAATTTTACATAACTTATACTATTAATTTTTCCAGAGATAAATTTTATTTCTGTCTTTCCTTCAAAACCTATAGCAGCCCAACACATAACACTTCCTCCACCGAATTGTCTGCGACTTAAAATCATCGGATCTATTTTTAAATCGTGATAGTAAAACTTATATCCATCAGGGCCATCCAAATTAAATTTTTTTTCATCCGTAAATATTACATGACGCCACTTTTTTCCCATGATATATGTTCTTCGGCAAATTGTAAGCGTTCCTTTTTATGTTTTTTACTTAAAGGTGGTTTCTGTAACACTTTCTTTTTTCTTAAATGCCTAGCATCATGTAGAAGACGTTGAACATTTCTTACATTTGTTTTTACGCCGGCTGCAGACGCTATTTGGTTCGTTGTCAACATAGAATTTGAAGCAACTCGCAGAATTGCTCGTCTATCTCTATCATTTATGACTCGTGGCCGGCCTCCTGGATGTTTAAAATGTAATTTTCTGGATCTTCAAAATAATTCACGATGACTTTTCTAGATCTATCTAGTAAATTAGCTATTTGTAACATATTCATTTTTTGTTTTTTTTAATTAATTAATTATTTTAATTTCATCTTTACTAAGTTTTTTCCGCGAGGCTTTTAAAAAATTAAACTGATATTTTGTAGTTTTAATAATTTTAAATACGAATAGCATTCATAAAACAAAAACAACACGTATTAATCCTTTACTGGCCAAACGAACACTGCATGTGTGCTATAGTTTTGTCGCGCCGTTCAAGCGGCACGATCTTACGCGGAACCTATAAGTAAACAATAGCTGTCTCTTTCTAATATTGACATGAATGCTTTGACTAACCGTCTTCAATCGTAGAATCAAAAAGCTAAAAAAATATTTTTAATAAGAGTTATTTAAAAAAATGTGTACTGTGCTAAAGTTTTGTCGCGATGTGTACATATTAGAAATGCCGTGTAAACAATTCGTATTCTGTTTGGGTGTGTGTTAATAGGCAAAAAAAATATTAAGTGCAACGGATCAGTGTCTGTGCAGAATGAGATCGATGTGTTATTTAATGAAATTAAACATGTACATAAGTGTGTGCCAAATTTGGAAAATAACGCTAACACAAAACTTTTAGAAAAGAACGTAGATGATTTCAAAAAGGAAATTGCCGTGTCCGCAATACCAGAATAATAATGTGTGTGTGTAAATAAAAATGTTACTAACCTCCAGAGCTGCGTTTTCAAAAAAAGTGAAATTGCTGCATTTTTTAGAATGCTCTTTGAGAAGATAACCCAAACACATGCACATCTTTACATGGTGTTTTATTTCTCCATGTTCTAAATTTTAGATGTGCATGTGTTTGGGTTATCTTCCCAAAGAGCATATTAAAAACTGTGATTTGTGATGACTGAACAAAATAAATACAAACCGTTGAAGCACTTTTCTTACCATCAGTCCTTTTGCACCTTCTAGCTATACATGTAGGTCATAGAGCAACACGGACCACCGGCGGACCGGAGGGGAGACGCCATAGCGTTTTTTCCCGATACAAAACTGTCTGTCATTTTTTGCGGGGGGAAATCTGCTTTACCCACACTTTCTCAAATTCTCACACAAAAATAATCGTCTGTTGCTACGAAACTCACACATAAAAATTAAAGCATACACTAACAATTTCATACACACATAGATACATTATGTGTCGTTACAGTACAATGAGATGACGCAACTACATTGACAAGTTGCTTACAGCCGTGGTTGCAACTATTGTCGATACGCATTATCGATAAATTCAAGAACTCGGTTTTAAAAGTGATACAAAGATAGATATTATAATAAATATTGACTTTATTTTTTTTATCGGAATATTAGGTTTAAAAAGTGATACAAAGATAGATATTATAATAAAGATTGACTTTATTTATTATGTACTACAATAATTATCATTTAACAAATAAAATTAAGGTTTACGTCATTTTAAAAACGAGTGGATGTGTATCTATCACCTTAGAGCATTTATATATACCATGCACGTTATATAAAACTAATTGAATGCGCGGCCGCCGCCATTATACAGGGTGTCCAAGAACCTGGCGTCCAACTGGATTCCCACGATGCCCCAAGTTCTAACAGTACTCAGAAAAATATTTTAAAAAATCCACCCCATGTACTTACAGAATTATACTGATTTCAAAAAAAAAGGGGAAATGAGCACCCTGTGACATACTTTTGAATGCTGTGACTGCTAATGCTGATAATTTCGATATTTCTTGGAGGTTTTGTAATCTAGGGTATTGCTGTGTCTAAATAGAATGTAAAAATAAAGTACTTATTGTACCATTTTAAAATAAAATATTATTTTAACTAAAGGTGATATGGAAAACTATTGAATTTCGCAACTTTGACCGACTGTAGTGTAAAAAAAATGTACCAAAATAGTATGGCAAGTGACGTCAAATTTTGACGCGTTTATTCCTCTTTTTAAAAAGGTATAATACTTACACATTAATTTGAAAAAAAAAATTTTTGATAATATTTTTACTCAACAACCCAATTTTTACGATGTCTTACAGAATTCTTAGAAAGAAAAATTTACGACGAATTGAATCTAACCTCTAAAGAATTACTATTGTATGCTCATAAAAATAACAACAGGCCTCTCAAAAAACAGGTTAGACCGTAAGGGACGGTATGTGCATGCATCTCACCATAGTGATTCGTTATTACAACAGGAGGGAGCAAGACAGAAACTATCTTTGCGATTTGCTGGTTCTTCTTTATGGTACCCCATTATTCAGGTAAGAGTGAGGGAGAAAAAGGTTAGAGGTGCGAGTGAGATAGATAGTGACGCTATCTGGGATCGTGCTATTTAGGATAACAGTACGGTCAGTACGCGTCACTGCCTCCTGCCGTTACTACGCACCTCTCTCTTATTGTTACCATTGATCACGTACTACGATTTAAAGCTTTGTTTATTGGACTCGATTACTCTTTGTGCTCTGGACTTTGAAACGAACTCTTTACGACGACCTTTGCCTGTGTTTGGACAGTTTGTGTTTTGTGTGTGCTACCATGGCGACCTACACTCCGCAAGAATACGCAAATATGCACTACATTTATGGAGAATGTAGAGGTAATGGACGAGCTGCAGCGAGACTTTACAGAGAAAGGTATCCGAGGGCTACGCGATATCCCGACCATCGAGTTTTCATTAATGTGCACAGATCACTATGTGACGGGCGGTTCCCCAATCTAGTAGCTGGTGAAGGACGACCCGTAAATGACTTCATACGCGATGAAGTTTTAGAGGCGGTGTCGGCAAATCCAAGCATCTCTGTGCGAGGAATAGAAGCTGATACGGGGATACCGAAGAGCACAGCACACAGTATTCTCCAAAAAGAAGAATATCATCCGTACCACGTACAGCGAGTGCAAAGTCTTTTACCTCGAGACTATCCGAGCCGAGTCGCGTTTTGTGAAACAATCCTGCAAAAACATCGAGAAGACGAAAACTTTATCGACAAAATTTTGTGGTCAGATGAATCAACATTTAAGAAGGATGGCTACATGAACCTACACAACTTGCACGAGTGGCATGTGGAAAATCCGCACTTGATGCGAGAAGATAGATCCCAGTACCGGTTCAAAGTGAACATGTGGACCGGTATTCTCTGTGGGAATATTATTGGTCCATTTGAGATGCCCGAGAATTTGACTGGCGAATCATATTTAAATTTTCTTCAAAATGATTTGCCAAACTTACTAGAAGAGACCCCACCAGATATGTGGTTCCAACACGACGGCTGTCCAGCACATTTTCGCGTATCCGTTAGAGAGTTTTTGGACGAGCAATACCCGAACAGGTGGATTGGGCGATCAGGAACAATCCCGTGGCCAGCCCGCTCACCTGACTTAAATCCGCTGGATTTTTTTTTCTGGGGAACTATGAAGGAGCTCGTTTATGCGAAGCCCATTAATGACATCGCTGACCTTCGTGAGAAGATAACACAAGCAGTGCAGGTGATACGTCAAAAAAGTTACTCGCGAAACATAAAGCGGTCCTTTTTAAGGAGAGTGAGAGCTTGTATTGCCGCGGGTGGTCAACATTTTGAACATTTATTGTAATAAAATATCTTTAAACTAACATTCTTTGCTTTTATTCTACTGGGAACCCATCTACCTGTGTGTATTTCCTTCTTGCTCACTCTTGGAACCGAAGTAAATAATAGTAGTAACATAACAGTTTCTAAGATAAGAAAGGGTCCGACAGTTACCGTTAGTAGGTAGGCACTTCGTAAAAATTGGGTTGTTGAGTAAAAATATTATCAAATTTTTTTTTTTCAAATTAATGTGTAAGTATTATACCTTTTTAAAAAGAAGAATAAACGCGTCAAAATTTGACGTCACTTGCCATACTATTTTGGTACATTTTTTTTACACTACAGTCGGTCAAAGTTGCGAAATTCAATAGTTTTCCATATCACCTTTAGTTAAAATAATATTTTATTTTAAAATGGTACAATAAGTACTTTATTTTTACATTCTATTTAGACACAGCAATACCCTAGATTACAAAACCTCCAAGAAATATCGAAATTATCAGCATTAGCAGTCACAGCATTCAAAAGTATGTCACAGGGTGCTCATTTCCCCTTTTTTTTTGAAATCAGTATAATTCTGTAAGTACATGGGGTGGATTTTTTAAAATATTTTTCTGAGTACTGTTAGAACTTGGGGCATCGTGGGAATCCAGTTGGACGCCAGGTTCTTGGACACCCTGTATATCGTATTGTGTCGAAAATAAGTTCTCTCCAAAAATGGTTAATTGTGCAGTTTCTAGCTGTAAAAATCGATCTGCTACTACAAATCTGCGAAACCATGGTGTTTCTTATCACATGAAAGTAAATGTTATGCGCCGTAGTTGTATTGAAGTACATTGTCGAAATCAACTTTATACCATTACGATAGAAAAATATAGTGGTACGTGAGTAGTATAAACGCAGTACAGGGGCATGGTTTACATAGTGCTGCGACAATGTAAGTGAATGATAGGTAAAATAAAAGGTTTTTTCAATGATTTAAGCAGTTTATTCAGTAATGAGTATGAATATACTCATTACTGAATATAATCAGGAATAGTGAGAGTGGCACTAATGGCATCATGAGATGATAGTCTGTCATTTGGTAGACTGAATGATTTTTGATGACTCTGGAAAATTAGGTTTAAAACTATTAATTTTTCAAGTTGAGAAATCTAAACTTCTTTTCACCACTATAACTAATGTGAACTACATCAGGTCGGCTGTTTTACCTTTTCCGTGATATAAAAAAAAAAAAACTTACGGGACAAATACAGTGTGGTGTTAGAGTTGGTTTGGTGCCCTCGACTAATCTCCTCCTATTGTTCGACAACACATGAGAGTCAGAGGTCTTGAAATGTTTTGAGCAAATGACACTATTTCTTGTGGGACTCCAGGTTAGTCTATTATTACAAAATTTCTTCCATATATCCCTTAAATTTGGATCTTTAGGAAACCTTCAATAAATAAATTAAAAAATATTATGTTTGAAGTTCACAATAAGTAATTTTAATAAAATGTGTTAACTCGTACGTTTTATAATATTTTTAATTTAACGCTTTTTTATACAACTATGTATATTAATATACAGCTTACAATATAATATTTTAAATAAATCAGAAAACTTAATCTCAAAAATGTCTCTGTATGGATATAGACTCCTTTGCCAAATTTATCGATAACTATCTACTAACAAACCAGTAACAACACTATCGCTCGGTGACAGCGTATTCTCGGAAATAGACTCGGATCAGTCGCTCGACCGATCCGCATATTGTATGAGGGCGAGCGGCCTGTGTTGGTAAACAAATCCGAAACAACACGACCGATGATTTTGTAATTTTTAAGTTTTATAGAAGTAAATAGGAATAATGTGATTAAAAATTACTTACATATGAAAGGTAACGCCATCTTTTTGTAAATTTGACGTGGCAGATCCCTTTTTGCAGCAAAATACAGAACAATTCGGCATTTTTGTAGGATGTCAATTTTGTCGCGCAACTAGATTTAGTCTACCGAGCAGTGCGGCTGCAACTAGTTTTATTGTACGCATAGGACCGCGTGGACTTGTACTTTGACAGAGGGGAACGCCTGCGTATGGCTACTCCCCTCTGGTCCGTGTTGCTCTATGATGTAGGTAGATATATATATACCGGGCGAGTTGGGACTGGGGATGAGTTGGGATGAAGCCAACTTATCCTTAGGCCCACTTGCGCCTTCACGAACCCGTGATCTTAAATAACTCGAAGTTAACATCTAACTCAGGGTTAATCAAATAATTTATCTTACGAAGAGTTAGTGGTAAACCCAGTCGCTAAACTCTTGGTTAGTGTTAGTAATTTCAAAATAAATAACGTTATGAGGTAAAATTGGTGACTTATTTTACATTGTTCTACGTTGTAGTAAGAGAAAATTTAGTACTATATCAGCAGGCAATATAATCACGAATTCATATTAAAGTACCTAAATTATTTAAAAAAAACCGTATCTGACGTTTTCGGCAAACAATAAACTAAATCTCAATGGAAGTCACATACAATACGATTAAAATGAATTGTCAAGACATTAATTTAAAAGACTAGAAAGTATTACGCAACGTAATGTAGTGGTAAAGAGATGGGTATAAAATTTCTGTTCATTCGTTTTTTTTGGGCACAGAAATTGCAAAGATATTTTACATTTTATCGATTGAACTGGAATGATCCCAACTAAAAAAAAATCAGGTTAACTAACTCGGTGTTACCTGTCTATACAGGATGTAAGGGTAAACACCGTTGTCACTTAACCCATGGGTAATTTGACTTAAATATAAAATAACAGAGCGAGTTAAAAAATAAATATTTTCCTAAAAAGGTTTAGAACGGATTTTATCCCACACCGCCCGCAAATTCATGGATATGCGCATGAGTGACGTAATCACCACAACGATCGCCGGCCGTCCTGCCACTCAAACAACACATAAATACACATTACCTGTGAATCCTGTGATGTAACTTTCCCATCATAGGTACTTTTCCTGGCTTAGGACGAGTCTAAATGTAAATTTGATTCGAAATGGCTTTGGATTCTAAATGATTTGAAAACACTTTTTTTTTTATAAAAGAAACCATTGGGTAGGTACTTTTGGCGTATTTAAAAAGTTAATCACAATTTTATGTACAGTTCAATTAAAAATTTAATTAAATTTACACGGATTGTATAAAATATCAACACTTACCGACGTACATTAACCTCAACACGTGTTCAAAATGGGTTCCGTCCAACATCTCCGCCCACACGTTTACGAAAAACGATGTTGAAAATTATTTTCCTGTATTCGGTGTTCATTTACCTGGCTCCAGTAATGTTCATTATGAACATTGTAAATCCCCGCCCTCGTAAACATTGCTTCGTCCGTAAACAAAATGGAAATGTTATCGAGGTTACTGATAAGCCACTGCGAAAATACCATCCGTGGTATGCGATCTTTATCATTTAGTTCTTGGACCGGCTGAA
The DNA here is from genome assembly GCA_932294355.1 of Aporophyla lueneburgensis. Classification (NCBI taxonomy): domain Eukaryota; kingdom Metazoa; phylum Arthropoda; class Insecta; order Lepidoptera; family Noctuidae; genus Aporophyla; species Aporophyla lueneburgensis. The sequence goes on along the minus strand of OW028737.1, from coordinate 27,635,192 downwards.
ATGATATGGATGTTGACGATCGATGAGGAGAATTGTCCATAGTGTCCAGTGGGAAACATTGAAAATTGAACCGCCGGCACAGTGAACTGGCCGTAGGTATGTAGCCTTTGTGTCGCCGCCAAGATCGTTTCACGGTTTGGCACAGGTTGTCCAGGGAACAATTCTGCGTACATCCTACGCACCCCGTTCAGATTATTACCCGCAATGGCGTAAAGCCGAACCATTTCGATTCACTGTTCATTTCTGTAAGACATTGTAACACATTCAATTCATGCGCGAGAAATGAGCGACGCTACGACAGGGCGTTACGTGCGGTCGCTAGCGAGACTGACAGCTGACTGACTGGGGTCGTGACCCGTGCGTCGGCGTCGTGCAACCGCGGCGTGGTGCCCGAAGTTTATTGCCCTCGCGCATAGGGTGAAATATTCTTGTGGAAAATGCAGATTTTCTTTTAAAAAAAATGTTGTTTTTTTTCATTGATTTTACGTTCTTAGGCACGGAATACATTTATTTACTACTAGTTTTTGCCAGCGGCTTCGCCCGCGTGGAGGTCGGAAATTATCCCGTGGAATCATACTTCCGGGATTAAAAGTAGCCTATGTCCTTTCTGTCCTTTCTCAGGCTCTAAACTATCTGTGTACCAAATTTCATTTAAATCGGTTCAGTAGTTTTAGCAGGAAAGCGAGACAGACAGACAGACAGACAGACCGACAGACAGACAGAGTTACTTTTGCATTTATAATATTAACCTCTAAGTCCCTGAGATACCACATTTGGTATATGTATACACAATGGTTTTTAATTGTGTCTGTAATTACGGTAATTGACTGGTTAAAGTGTGGAAGTGTGAATTTACTACTACTTATTTTTTTTAATACATTTATTAATTTAACACGACTAAACGTGCAGGTGGGCCTTAGAGTGAGGAATTAATAATTTAACATCAGGATAGATGGTAGCGAAACTAACATTTTGAACAACTTAATCATAATTACTTTAATGTCTTCAAAACATGAAAGGTTTGCTATGAGGTAGTCTTCGAAGTTTTCGAAATAACGACTGATTGTTTTAATTTTAACGTTCATAAACATTCTTCTGGTTTTTAAAATATATTACGTGTAAAACTGTTTGTTAAAACCTACTTACAGAAATAAAATGATGTAAGATTTATAAATTCTATGTTATATATAACCCGGTAAAAACAATTAATAACAAGCACAACCGTAAAGTGAAACGTGTAAATTTAAACGAATCATCATCTGCGTATTATGTTAATACAATTACTGAAGAAAAACAGCATAAATAATTAATTCTGTGGCCATTTGCATAAGCGGCTCGGTCTGGTCATGGATACAGTCGTTATTTTCGTACCGTGTGGACTTTATACTGGAATCTCTGTGGCTTAAAAACCGAGTATTTTTATTTATAAAAGAATTCGATTCTAAATTTGAAGTTTGAAATTGGAGCTGTCACCAAGACGCTGTCTATGGACGTTGTTATGTTATAGATTGTGGGAAAATAAAGAAAGTTTTGAGTATGAATCTGAATGGCTAGAGAAGGGAATTGAAATTGTGGAATTGTGAGACCATTCGTTCGTAATTTTGATTCCTAATAATAGCTTTACCAGACTGAAAGATATATCGAGATTTTATATCTTTCAGGGAAAGTAAATGTATCTACACTAACACCTGTTATAAAGAAGAAAGATTTATTTCATGGATAAACTCAAAAACTCCTTAACCGATTAAAAAAATCTTTCATCTATGGAAAGCTACCTTATTCTGCTATAAATTTCACGCGGCAAAGTTGCGGGCGAAGTGCTAGTAGCTTATATATTAATATGGATATCTACTGCTAAGATTAGGTGGTTGGTATTTTTTTATCGTAAAACTAGACTTTCTAGATTTCCTGCATTTTTGACCTAGATCTTTATTTAGATAGCAAAAGAATTGTTGGTAACTGTCATTGTGGCGTTTACTGGTTGGCTTCCGAATTCAGGAATACTACAGGCACACTCTGTATTTTGCCGACACGCGCTTTCTGCCAGTGAAAGGGGTTCCGGACTATTGTTAAGAACAAGTGAATGCTACGGAAACTTGTAGCTGATTGGCCGGAGTTACAATATTACGGTGTATTTGTCTTATATTGTACGCAAATAACTGTATAGGTGCTGAAGCGTATTTCTCACAGTAGCAGTAATAATATGGGTTTTATCGTATGAATATTAAATACTCTTCCTCTTGAGGAAAGTTTTGAGTACGAATGTCGATGGTTATAAGAGTAGGTGAAGACCGAAGAAACGATGGATGGACGTGTGCATGATGAGCTGGTTAAAAACCGGCCAAGTGCGAGTCGGACTCGCGCACCCAGGGTTCCGTACAAACCTGTAGGTATTCTCGATTTATGCATAAGGTTCATGTTTATGAAAATAAATGTTTTTTTTTAAATTATTATATTTCAGTTGATTGAATGAAAGGTAAATTGCGGTTTACGATTTATGACGTTTTAAAAAAAAACGACTTACTCGATTTCGTTCAAACCAATTTTCGGTGGTAGTTTATATAGTAATGTACATCACATATTTTTTTAGTTTTATCATTCTCTTATTTTAGAGGTTACGGGGGGGGGGAACACACATTTTACCACTTTGGAAGTGTCTCTCGCGCAAACTATACAGTTTAGAAAAAAATGATAATAAAAACCTCAATACCATTTTTCAAGACCTATTCATAGATACCCCACACGGAAGGGTTTGATGAAAAAAAAAAATTTTGAGTTTCAGTTCTAAGTATGGGGAACCCCAAAATTTATTGTTATTTTTATATTTTAGTATGAAAATCTTAATGCGGTTTACAGAATACATCTACTTACCAAGTTTCAACAGCATAGCTCTTATAGTTTCGGAAAAAAGTGGCTGTGACATACAGACGGACAGACAGACAGACATGACGAATCTATAAGGGTTCCGTTTTTTGCCATTTGGCAACGGAACCCTAAAAAAGCAGTGACTGCTGAGATGACGACTAATAGAGAAGTATGTAAGAAAAAGACAAGTTGCACCGACGCTAAAGAAATTGGTATGAGGGCAGGGGAATGAAATGAGTCTCTCTGTTATATGAGTATAATGTTCCAGAAGATAGACGAAACTTGGGGGAAGATATCTATACTCGTGGAGGTTTTTGTTATATAGTATCTAATCACTTCTTTATTTCGGAATTTAAACCACAGATACAAGTGTGTGGTCTTATATATACTTGTAAGCACACATTCCAAATAGTATTGGTAAAACTGACTTCAAACCATGTCAGATTTTTTTTTTAAACGAGAAATCACCCAATAACTCTCTAATAACACCGGGGCCCAACACATGTTAGCACGTGCCTACCCAGTGTTTAACATAGAGTCGGTCCACCTTGTCAAGTAATGTTTATGTGAAATGTTAGGTTGCTTTTAGAGCTTCCACTCAAGCTACTCATCTCCTTCTTATTGTGCCGATAGCAATCTATACAGTGAGAATTTGGCTACGATCTTGGCACTTTCAGTAGCATCCATCAAATTCTGTAGCATGCAAACAACGGGACGCGCCGAACATGATATTAAGATTTTCATTATGGGTCAGTACCACATTTAAACTCCAGGGTGGAGAAATCTACGAACTCTACCGGAGAAGTTTTTTTTTGCTTCGGCCTACCTGAGTCTGGTCTTTTAAAGACTTCCGGGTAAGTCATGGCAACTTATGTCTAGGTGCGAGATTTTCAGCAGGTACATGGCCCTACCCATTACTGAGACTGTCCTCGTCCAGCTCAGTAATCTATCTCTGATTTAATAAAAAAAGCTAGGCGAAAGATACAAAACCGAAAATAAACGAAGAGCAAAACACTCAATTAAAAGACATTCAAAACACAGTAGCCGCTCGAGATAGTAATCCAGCGAGTTCCAGTGCTACATTTCCCCCAATATTGACCCCCATTTCCCCCAAATAGTCCCCCACCGGTCAGCGGATGTTCGATTGTTTGTATTGACGGAGCAGTGCAAATACTCCGGGATTATTGCTCTGTAGCCCAGACACAAATATTTGCACTTCGCTAAAATTTGATGGAGTATTCTAATTTCAAAGTTGAGGCTGAGTTTTGGTATTTATTTTAAATGTTGGGACGCTATTGACAATGGTTTTGTTGTGAGAAAGTTTATTAATTTCGAATATATTATTTTAGGAAAGAAGTAAAATCACTTGAATAATTTAGTTTTTGTACATAATTTAGTTTTCTGCAAAACATAAAATAAAAAAGTTACACCTAGTATGCTGTAGAGATACTTTTAGGGTTCTGTATCCAAAGGAGTGCCAAGGAAACCCCTTTTGTTTTTTTTTTTCAGTATAGGAAATCATCAAATGACTTCTCCCGCTCTGGGCGGAGCGGGAGGGCGTATCAGACTCTTATTGACTAAAACCCACCCGTGTTCCATCAGTTGCCCATGTGCCAGAGTCACGGTATCTCTTTCGAACAATCACGCAACTCCGGCAGGCATCGGTCCTAGTAGACCCCTACACTGCTGCTGACATCTCTTTGAGGCGCGCGTGGAACACTACGCGCCGTCGACCCGAGCCCGGTCCTTACCGGGCGGCGAGCTACCCATTGCTCGCCACCCGCAAGCTCGCACCTACGGTGGCTGGGAGTCCGCTATGGACTCCCGACGCCCGGGGCGTCTCCTCCTGCGGCGGCTAGGGACGTGAGGGCGCAGAGACTGCCACTCCCTCACGCGCCCCGCCTCCTCCTTCGCGAGCATTATTGCTTCGCAGAAGGAGGTGACGGCTTCCCATTCCCTCTCGCTCCGTACCATGGCTCGCACCAGGGCCGGACGCGAGAGGTCGCCGCCGCCGATCGCCTCCACGAGGACACGGCGGTGCTCCGCCCAGGCAGGGCACACCTGCACCGTATGCTTCACCGTGTCCTACAGACGATCCTCGCAATGGAAACACCCGGACGTATCCTCCCGCTTTATCCTGAACAGGAACCCACCGAAGCACCCATGCCTAGTGAGAACCTGCGTCAGGCGGAAGGTGAGGACGCCGTGACGCCTCTCTATCCAATCCTCAAAGAGGGGACTTACCGCCGCAATTGTGGCGTGCCCAAAGGAAACCCCTTAAACTAAGCCTTTGCAGTCCGACCCTTCAACCGTATCGTCTGTTTGTAAGCAACCTGTAATCTCATGAACTGTAATAGGAAGACAATTTTTTTACAGAGCATGTAGCCGTTGTAACATTTTTTTTTAATACAATTTCAAATAAAGTGTGTCTTTTTTTCGGCGTTTTTCGTCTCGTGGTACGGAAATGGAACAAATAGTGGTTATTTCGGCCAAGAAGAAGAAATAGTATGTAGTTAATCAAAACAGCGGAATATTTGATAGGTATTTGCGACGTTTTTAACTATCAGAAAGCATCCTCTAGAAAATATCAATTTCGAAAAAAAAAATACTAATGAAGAAATGAGGTTAATTTCTATTCGAGGGTCAAAACCTTCACACCGGGAACCCCACCATAATCTAATCTTGAATAAGATATTTTAACACGTATACTAACTACCTAAAATATAATCTTTTACCTTCATCGTATTGTTTATTAATTGGCATGCTGTCGGGTTTTTCTTTGTTAACCAGTCCATTACCGTAATTACAGACACAATTAAAAAACGATTGTGTCTATACCAAATGTGGTATCTCAGGGACTTAGAGGTTAAATGAAGAAAAGAAATTAATAATGTTTTCATCTTGATTAACAAAATAGTTTATCTTTTACATTCCGTTATTTTTTATCACAAATAAGCAATCAATCAAAACGCACAAGTAATATTTATTACGATTGAACAAACATGAGATGATGTATTTCTTCAAATATTTTTTTACCATTCTCGTTGTTTTTGTTTGTATTTTATACAGCACCACGTTGCTGTATAAAATACAAACCACGGGAATCCACACCAAGCAAAGACTTGATTTCGAAGTCTATGAATGGAAGGCAAAATAACTGAACTTCATCTGTTATTTTCAACACTCCATATTGGAGCAGCTGCAGGCTATATTAAAATTTTACATCAATCGATTCTACTATTTCAGTTTGCACTTCCAAACTCCAGTAGGGGAATTCGGTTTCGATACTGAACAGAAGGATGTACATATGTATATAGATAAGTAGAATACACCCAATTTATAATATTAACCGTCTTCATACAAAAAGTAACATAAAATCGCCTTGTTTCCCCGCAGGGTACAAAAAGTAAATCTTATCTTATCAGATCTAATCTAATCTTATCTTATGGACTACTTAATACATAAGGTCGTATGTCAAAAGGTACATTGTCGGTGAATTATCATCATTTCAGTCGAAAGACGCCCACTGCTGGACAAAGGCCTCCCCCAAGTACCGCCACTTCGACCGGTTTTATGTTTCTCGCATTCAACGGTTTCCTGCGGCTTTCACCAGGTCATCGGTCCATCTTGTGGGAGGCCTTCCAACGCTACGCAAAGATGATGTTGGAATTATTTCATTAAAATTCGGCAATTTCTTCTTAACCAGAAAGTTTCCACGTAGTTTTTAAATAATAACAGCCACACGAGTTAACGACCAGGACTATGCTTGCTGCGGTTGGTTCACCCGAAGCTGAACCCAAAATAGTTGGTAAAAGGCTGGGCAGATCATATAGCTTAATTTTGTCACTCGTTAGTCTGTTTGTCACCCACCGAGATCTAACAGCACAGTATCGCCGCATTAAAATTTTCAATTTGCCCCGTTTTCAGAACTCAAATATTTTCTCGTTCAAACTTCCAAAGGTTGTCCTTTTGTATTCGTTTGATGAATGACGGGTTTGTTTTGTATTTATACGTACCTTTTCCTACAATGTAGGGATATTGTGCGGGAACTAATTTGTCATAGGTTGTCGGTCCCGAAATCCTTTGATGCTCTCCACAATACTGAATGTTTTCTTCGGTATTTGACGGTCGAGAGAGATTGGTAGGTACTGAATGAGATTTATGAATAATGTTTCGAGATTTTGTATTGAATTGCCGAAATGATAGAAACTGTCAATGTTTAAACTCTAGAGTACAAAGTTAGGTACCTAAATAACAATAGTAAATCAGATGTCTATCGTTACATACTGTGATGGTTGACCATTGGTGTTGTTTGAACTTCTTTCACTTGCTAAAATATATTTGTTTGAATTGCAGGTGGTGTCAGTGGGAGCGGGTGTAGCGGCGGAATGCGCGTGGTGTTGGCTGCGCTGACGGCGCTGGCGGCGCGCGCGCTCGCCGGGCCGCACGAGCATCGCGCGCGCCACCATGCACCCGAACATGCGCCGCACTTCCCTGCGCCGGCCCCGCCGCAGCCCTATCGCGGACACGGCGAAGCTGTCCGATACAACCCCGAACTAGATACAATTCTACCCCGACTTGAAGATCATGAGACTTCCTCCAAACGCGCCAAGTTTGAAGACGCGGAAACCTCTTCTAAAAGAGCGAAGTATGATGAGAGGTTATACTCAAACCATGAGCGGGCCGACGAGGAAATGATGGCCGACGAGCCACAGCTCGGGCCAGAGGACGAGGACCCGCTCGTCGTCCGCACCAGAAAGGGAAGAGTTCGGGGCATCACGCTGACTGCCGCCACTGGCAAGCAGGTCGACGCGTGGTTCGGCATTCCTTACGCTCAAAAACCTGTAGGTGACTTGAGGTTCAGACACCCCAGACCGGCAGAGAGCTGGGGTGACGAAATCCTTAATACTACGACACTACCACACTCATGTGTCCAAATTATAGATACTGTGTTTGGTGATTTCCCTGGAGCGATGATGTGGAATCCCAACACAGACATGCAGGAAGATTGTCTCTTTATCAACATAGTGACGCCAAGGCCGCGACCCAAAAACGCAGCCGTCATGCTGTGGGTCTTTGGTGGTGGGTTTTACTCAGGAACGGCTACTTTAGATGTTTATGATCCAAAAATACTCGTCTCGGAAGAGAAAGTTGTTTATGTTTCTATGCAGTATAGAGTCGCTTCCCTCGGTTTTCTTTTCTTCGATACCGCCGACGTCCCAGGCAACGCTGGTCTTTTTGATCAGCTCATGGCATTGCAATGGGTGAAAGACAACATAGCTTATTTCGGAGGAAATCCTCATAATATAACTTTATTTGGAGAGTCAGCTGGGGCTGTGTCTGTGTCTTTACATTTACTGTCCCCCTTGTCGAGAAACTTGTTCTCCCAAGCGATATTGCAATCAGGGGCAGCGACCGCACCTTGGGCAATAATATCAAGGGAAGAAAGCATTTTGAGAGGCATTCGTTTAGCAGAAGCTGTCCACTGTCCCCATTCTAGAACGGATATGGGGCCAATGATTGAGTGCCTCAGGAAGAAGAGCCCCGATGAACTAGTCAATAATGAGTGGGGTACTCTCGGCATTTGCGAATTCCCATTCGTCCCAATCATAGATGGATCCTTCCTAGACGAGCTACCTGCTCGGTCGTTAGTTCACCAAAACTTTAAAAAGACAAACCTTTTGATGGGATCCAATACAGAGGAGGGTTACTACTTCATACTTTACTACCTAACTGAATTGTTCCCTAAGGAGGAGAACGTTGGTATAAGCAGGGAACAGTATTTGCAGGCAGTAAGAGAGTTGAACCCCTATGTAAACGACGCTGGACGCCAGGCTATTGTGTTTGAATACACTGATTGGTTAAACCCTGAAGATCCTATAAGAAACCGAAATGCTTTGGACAAAATGGTAGGAGATTATCATTTTACGTGTGGAGTGAATGAATTTGCCCATCGTTATGCAGAAACTGGTAACAATGTCTTCACATATTATTACAAGCACCGTAGTAAGAATAACCCGTGGCCATCTTGGACAGGAGTGATGCACGCAGATGAAATTAACTATGTATTTGGGGAGCCCTTGAATCCAGGGAAGAATTATTCTCCGGAGGAAGTTGAGTTTAGCAAACGTTTGATGAGATATTGGGCGAATTTCGCGAGAAGCGGGTAAGAAATTGTCTTTTCATTATTCATCATCATCATCATCATCATCATCTCAGCCGCAAGACGTCCACTGCTGGATATGGGCCTCCCCCTATTTGGGGGCTTTGCCATAATCGCTACGCTTGGCAACGGGTTGGCGATCGCAGTATGATGGTAAAATGCATAAAGAACGCTGCTGCCCATTCTCTAGTAGTGTCTTTTCATTATTATTTCATTTTAAGTCATTGATAAGGTTTGATCAATAAATTTTATTCAAAGAATAGCTTCGGTCCGCGACTTCGTCCGCGTCAAATTTTTGCTCCCCTGAGTCTTCCCGTCGCATCGAATTGCCTGCCAGTTTTTATCCATTGTTCATTGCTGCTCCTCTCCTGTTAATTGTAGCGTGATGTTATATAGCCTATAGCGGCTGTCGCTGAAAACCAGCGCTGGGGTTCTGTCTCGCATAGAGTCGCAGTATTATGCTGAGCGATGGCCGTTTTGCGTGGATTTGACGCATATTTTCCCCAGCTATTTTTTTATATTTTTGTTGTGTTCAGTTTGTTTTTGCGTCTTATTTACCGCAAATAAACGTATTTTCTTTCTTCTTTTTCTTTCTTTTCTTTCTTTATAGCCTTTTTCAAAAAATAGGCTACCGAACACAAATATATTTTAAATAATTTTTCAACGGACCAGTAGTTACTGAGATTACAGCGTTCAACCAAACAAACAAACTCGTCAGCGTCATAATATTAAGTATAGATTAATCAGTAATTGAAATCACAATGCTCGTAAATATGATCTCCATTTAAATTGATAGCAATATTTAAAAAATACGCATTTATCTAATTCCAGAAACCCATCTATTAATCCGGATGGGGAGTCGACGAAAATCCACTGGCCGGTCCATTCAGCGAATGGAAGAGAGTACTTGTCCCTAGCAGTGAACTCTAGTTCCATTGGTCGTGGGCTGCGCGTCAAGGAGTGCGCCTTCTGGCAAAAGTACTTGCCACAGTTGATGGCTGCTACCAGTAAGTATGAGTTTCGTGAATTCCATCATTATTTGTCAAGGAGTATATGCGAGCAAACGAGGAATAGATTCCAAGACATATTTCACACATTCAACCGGATATTACTGATGGCTATAAGTATAAACATCCTCTATGGTTTCTACTGAACGAGAACGCTTGGCTCATTAAGGGACCCACTAAAGTTCAGGTCTCTAATAAAGAAAGCAAAAAAGAAAAAAAAAGTGTGTCATCTTCTATGTGTGAATTATCAGATAGTATTTCTATTGTACCGTTTTTAAATTGTATTAAGATTAATTTGTTCCTTTTTGAGAAAGCTAATTAGAGTCAATTCATAAAATCTTGATAGCATTATTGAGCCAATTGGAATAATCTTGATAGTGTAACAATCAGACACATTGGCTTTATTAATGTTACACTATTAAGATATGAGGTAATTAGAACCAATTCACAGCCATCAGTACAACGTCCTCTTTTACGTCTCTATGTTAATCTTTTTCCTTTGTGTTTCGTTTATTATTGTTTCTTTTCTTAGATAAATTTATTATGTTTTATGAACGTTATCAAAAGTGGGATGCGTTAAGGTAGCCCACGAATTTCAAATTTATTTACGGTTTTCGCAACTTGCATGTTAGTGTCAGGTTATAATGTTGATCAAAATATGATTCTCAACCGCACCAAACATGGCTTTCAGAATTATAATAATTAGAAACAGCAATACCACGCCCAAGTTAGGTTGTATTCATGTACGAAGCTGGAAGCAGGTGAAGATATGCCAGCGCTTGTCGGCGCTGACAAAGGCCATAAATTATAACAACCAGTATCAAACGTTTTAGAAAATTAGTCGCTTTTCGACGATTTGGCAAAAAGTATGAAAACTGCCATTGGTGGCGCAGTGGTAACGGCGCAGACTCTCTGACAGACTCTTTACTTTATTTCATGACCACTGCTCTCAAAACGGTGAAGGGAAACATCGTGAGGAAACCGGCTTTGGTGTCTTAAAACCAAACATTCGAAGACATGTGAATTCTACCAACCCACACTGGGGTAGAATGTTGTATTACGACCCACTCCCTCTTACAAGGAGGAGGCCTGTGTCCCATCTGTGGGAACATTAGAGGCTGATTATAGTAATAATAATGAAAACCTGACCTATAGTGACAATCACCGCTTGTATCGACAAACGCTATCACCGGATACCAACTTTATACGTAAAAAACACCCTAACAGGGGCCAAGGACAGGAAGATCGATTGATTATTTATTTTAAAGAAACTGCTTTTGTGATTACAGGTAAGCCAGAACCCCCAAAGAACTGCACGAACAGCGCAGCACCCGTGAAGGTCTCGTACGAAATCTTCGGAGTCGGCGTGGTCATTGCCACTGGCCTGGTTAAGACCTCGATCTTCAAGTATATCATATGAGTTTATTGTGTGGTCTCCGAGCCTCTTCGATTTATTTGCTTCGTCTATAACTTCTTTACTAAGAAGATTCAGAATCGTTGAATATGGGATTGTTGTTACATTGTGATCGTACCGGTCATATAAATTTCAATGCAAAAGATATTGTGGAAAAGAATATGGAAAGATAATGTCTGAAGTTGGAAAATTATTTTAAACTTATTTAAATGATTGTTAATTGATATTTCGGTCAGCTTAATTACTATTGCTTATATATTATTTGCCAGTAGATTTACTGTTCAGATTTAAGATTATTGCGAAAGTTTATTTCGCCCATCTTTAGTAATCAGAATCTTATTAGTGAAGGAGCATTTAAGTCGTGTATAATATTATGTGTTGCCACCAAAGAATCTCTGGAATATTTTCTTATTAACTTATTTTTATAATGTAGAGTATTTTAGTTGTAAGCCACCTCGAGTGTTGAATTGCTGAGTCCATTAATATTCGTCTAGATATCTGTTAAGTTCAATAGTTAATGTAAGCGATGTAACCTATGGTTTAAATTTTAATGTTATACTTTAAAAGGAGTGATTTCTCCAACTACATATCACTTGTTAATAACAAATTATAGATTACTGGTAGTCGTAATTTCGTCATAGTATAAGTACCTATCTACATATCTTCTGTAGGTTAAAGAACTTCTGCCATGTGGTGTGACGTCATCGTCAAGTTTGTCTTCATAAATGCTAAGGGGCATGTTATTTAAATTGAGTCTGCGGTGTGTTTCGGAGTTCTAAGATGGCGTAGATATGAGAAAAATGATTAAAATGTTAGCTTTAAATCGCCTCTAACGCAATACATATCACGCAAGGCATAGAAAAATTTAAGTTCATTATAGCCTTAGATAGTAAGTTTAATATAAGCTAGATCATTTCACAACTCTGTAGCGGACCAATATTAGAAAGTTGTACGTGTTATAATGGTTCGATGTAAATCAATCGGTGGGGATAAGGAGGATCGTCAAACAGAATGAATTAAAACGAATCAATGCAACAATTACGATATTTTTGACAAAACCAATGAAACTATAAATACAAAATTGAATAAGACTAAAATTCATTATAATGTTACAATATTATAAGCTAATGGGAGCCAAAGTAAAAGACAGGTGACGAAATCCAAAGGAATGGAAGATGTACAGAAAGTAGTATACTGAATGTATTAGAGAATACAAAATTTAGTACATTACGTTTAGCGTCGATACATCTAGTTTAGAGATCGTAGTGCCAGCGGTTCAGCTTTCAAATATTGGTGGACAATAGATGATGAATCTTTACAATTCGAGATTTAAGATAACAAATATTACTAGTACATTATTGTAAGTTTTCTCGCGACAGCCGACTAGACAACTGAATACTTCATTGATGTAAATAAATGAGTGTTAGTATTATGTAGGAACTCGTGACGCCCTTAGTTCTTTTTTTAAAGGGCAGATCAGACGGGTGCCTATTTCGTATATATCGAAAAAATATTAACCTGTTGTGAAGGACGATACCTATGAGATATAGAAGCTAAATGTAATTTTTACGTAGTATTCTGAGCTTCTGTTGTATTATTTTCATAGGCTACGTAATCGTACATTTGGATGGACGGTGTCTTTATTCGCTACGTTAGTTAATGTATAGTAACAATTCATGTTCTAGTTCCACGTTCGATGTTTCACGGATTACGCTTATTTTAGATCTGCGTATATAAACCTATAGAGTGCCTCTTATTCACTTTTATATATATTGATACATAGGTGATACTGGTAGATGTAGTTCGCGTTATTTCTCGATGCACTGTATATTTGTTCTTATATTAATTGTTCAAGACAGACGCGTAGTGCCAAATGAGATTGTAAAACCTGAAAAGGGTATTTAGGTTTGAATTTTGCGATACAGATATAAATATGTTTTTGACTTAAGAAATGTATATTTCAAACATTCGTTACGAATGATAATGGTTATGGGTTTTTTCTAAATAAATGCTTTTCAATTTGGCTGATGTTATTTTGGGGTTATAATTTGAATATATGCTTGTAACGATTGTTGACTTGATTTGTTAGTATTTTCATATGATAATCATACTGCAACACAGATGTATGACACTTGTGATGCAGTTTGCTTCCCAGTGCACTCTCCTGAATCAAACAATAATGCAGATGGGTTGAAACAAACGTAAGAACAGTCAGATTTATAGAAAAGAGTTGAACTCAACGTCAAAGTTTATGAAAAGTCGCATTGATAATCACGATATAACCCCAAAATGCCACAATATTTTTGAAGATACTACACAATATTGCTATGACAATAAAATACTTTACGCAGATTTATTTTTTACGATAAAATTATTATAATATTCTAATGCTTTTCCTAACTGATCTTAGATTATCCTTAAATATATGCAGTGAATTTTACAAAACACAAATGGGTCAGAATTCAATATTATCTTTGTAAGTTAATGTTTTATTGTTTTAATTTATGTTGAAGCTTGTGTTTTCTTTAAAATATCGACTATTTCAGTTTATTTCTTAAAGATTTTTTCTTAAAATAAAGCTTCAACGTTGTCTCTGTCTTTTATTATTGTATCTCTTTGTTATAATATCGAGTAACTACATTCTCTATATCTTAATCTAAAGTTGTTACTAGCTAAAATATCTTCATTATTCTTTTACGTAAGCTTATTTTCAGTATTTTTTTTTAAATTTATGTCAAAAGTTTAGGCATTCTTTCGTGTTTTGTAAAAATCAAAAATAAATGTAAAGTATTCCGTTGCTCTTCATACACCGATACTTCGCTTGGGACTCCGCTTGGCTATAATGTTAAATGTAAAATAAAATAATCAATGTATTACGAATGGCCTAAAACTGTAGACGGTACGACTTTGAGGCCTACGAGAATTTTCCGTATTGTTATTTTACATTCAAAAGTTATCTTTTTTCAATTCTAATAGCAATTCAAGTAAGTTAAATAACGTTAGTGCTATGATTGCATTATTGAATGTTTGCAACGTTTGTGTTTAATTATAAAAATAAATGCTTGTATATAATTATTTTTTTATTTACCTTCTTTAGCACACACGCGATTTATACAAAGAACTGGTTTTAATAAAAACCTTGGTTATTTTCCACAATGAAAATAAAGCACCATCGCGATTTTATCACAAAAAAAGTTTATCGTTATATCGTTTATAGTTTTATGAGACACTTATTATTACCAAAATAGAAGGTCTATTTTGATAATAACTTGAGCAAAAAGTATTGACATTATTGACCTATAATATTAAGTAATTGTATGATAGATTTTTAGTGATGAAATCCAGCAGAACGATCTCCAGTAGTTTATTGATCTCGACCTGAAAGAATAGCATTACTTTAGCGAGTATAACATGGAGTACGATAACAAAATTTTGCATTTATATTAATCTTCCACACAAGTTGTGGATTTTGATAGTGTCAGGAAAATTTGATTCGATGATGTTGTTCATTTTAGCGGAGTAGTTCTTGCCTTAGAGGACCAACTTGATGTAAAAGAAGACAACGTTCATTTAATTAAGATTCGCACAGTAGTTTGATTTAATGAAACAAGAATTTTGATCAAATGCTTTGCCAATTGTAACCTAGAGGCATCTTTTAATTATATTTTAAGCAATTTGAAAGAGTCATGAGAAGAATGTAATTAAAGCTATACTTACTTTAAAACTCATTTTTGGTAGTGTACATTGAATATGTTATGAGAGATAGAAAAGCCTATGCTTAGCAGTGAATTATACTAAGCTAATTGTGTTCTTACCGATGGAGAGGTCAATAAGAGGTAGTTCAATATCGAAGTTGAAACAGAAGCTGACGAAGCTATAATTAATTTTGTGTTTCACGATGTTGCTTATGAAGTCTTTTATAAAAGTTTCGCGGTTAAGGAGTTTGCGGACCGTAATAAAAATGTTTTTAAATTAACTCTTCAGGACGAATATCTTGATCATCGTAGAATCTGAAGAATAGCAACAAAAGGCCTGAATGTAGAAATAATTCTACATTGCGATGTCAAAAAGGAAGAAAAGAGACCATGTCATTTTGTATTGAAATAATAATGTCTATTCTTGGTAGATTATACATTGTAAGTGGTCCTGCTACACGTGCATTTTAAAAGGATTTATTAGATTATTTAGTTCGCTTTACAACGTTTATAATGTTCGAAGAGATCAATTTACATTAGAGTCTAGTAAGATTATGATATAAATAGTTATAATAATGATGGCTTACCCTGCTGCATTGTCAGTCCTTTCGACATATTTTTCATGAATGTATAGAGGATCAAGTTTATCATCTTTGATGACCTGGTTCGCGGCTTATCTAAGCCGCGAACCAGGTCTATTCTATAGCAAAGAGTATCTACTCTTTGCTATAGAATTGTTGAATACTCGCTCGTCTGTTAAGTTAACTGCAACGATTTCGTTTATTTATATCTACCTGAACATAACATCACCACGCTTAGTTTCCCCGAAGGGTTGGGCAGAGGTGTCCCTATAGTACACCTACATTTTCCGATTTATGTTTAAGTCCCATGTAAAAGAGAACGAGCCTATTGCACATCAATCAGGTACAAATCCAGACTCTCGGCTGCTACAGAGAAACTTCAGATAGAAAAACCCAATAACACTGCCCGACTACGAATGTAACCCAGGAATATATGCAAAGTACTGTCCTCGCATACCCATTCCTTTTTCCTATTATTTTTACCTTTTACCTATTTGTTCTAATACTATTCTTTGATACTGGATTATCGAAGTATTTGCGTTATTGCTTAATGAGACCACGAGGAGCTACTTGTTCTTCTTCTTATCGTTTTGGTGGTATGCCACTAAATCAATTTAGCTCAGTAGGTGGCCCCGAATTTGTATTATCAGTGGCTTGGTTGAGGTCTCATGCATTGGTGTGATGCAGGTATGGTACAACGATATTAAAGTATTAATTTATCGATATATGATCTTTTTTGGATCGAGATAAAATAAGATATTAAGAAGTATATTTATTACAAAGTATATTTATTATATTTGTTGGGTTAATATCTAGAGCAGTGGTGGCCCAGTGGATTCGCCTCAAATTACGAGTAGTACAAATCACAGTCATGAATACAAACCCAGGCAGACACTTTGCTTTGTGTATTTAATTCACGTCACCACTGCTCTCTTGTTGAAAGAAAACATCGTCAGTCAACCGGGATGACCAAGAACCAAAAATACGAAGATATGTGACATCCAACAATCAGGACTATGCAAGCAAGGTGGATTTCGGTCCAAACGCTCTTACCGAGGGGAGGCATATGTCCTAACAGTGGGAACATTATAGACTGTTTATGATGAAACAAAAATTGTTATCCCACATTTTTCAAAGATTTTTACTGTAAAGGGTAATTTTAAAATATGATTCAAAAATTATTATTTATTTGTTAATTTCTTAGTTTGCTGTTTCATACAATAAATACACTCAAACGGTATTTACTATACATATACATGCCAAATTGTTTGTTGCCGCCAAATCGCAGCGCATTTGAATTGAGATTCTGAAGATAAAATAAGCCATTTGTGTCCCTTTGTTTGTTGTATAGCAATAATAGCTATAAATATAAACGAAAATGAAGTTTATTTATAGGACTCTAAAATTTAAATAATGAAATTAATAACAGTATATCTTTGACTAAGATAATGTGAAAAGACCATCCACCTCATAACTTATATAAGGTGTCCAACCGAATTATGTAGGGTCAATAACCCTGGTATATAATTTAACCTAGTAGGAGCGTTAGTGGTACAGACGCCAGAACAAATAAGCTACTACAATCAGTTCAAATTTCTTTAATAGGTTTTCAACTTTATCGCTATTAATAAAAGGTTCAAGATTGATTGGGAAAATTAGACAGTTTCGGGTAGTTTGATGTACTCGTGTCTGTACATTTGCCCTAATAGATTTTGGGAATAATAACTGACAAAAAAATACAAGTATGATTTGAAAAGGATGAGAAGACAGCTGCTGCTATAGAAGCTCTTTTAAATCTCTTTTAGATATTATATACGTATGTAAGTTACAATGAAGAACCTATGTATATTAGCTTAATATCGCTTAGAAACATGTGATACCTAATCGCATTTTCTTTGTGCCAGACAATAATCACAATAAAACTGGTTTATCATTCAGTTAAAAGTAGGTCTTTCTAAATATAGCTATCTCCATACGGTATGTGAAAGTGATAAGATTTGTATCACTTTAATTGTTTCCCGATAACTGCCTAATTAGAATGGTGCATACAGCATGCTTACATTTTTATGGGACTGCACAAAATGTATCATAATTATGACATTTATTCAAACCGGATATATGTATATCAATGGCTGCAGGAGTTGGCGTCAGCATCATCTGTTGCAGCTATGCACCAGTATTTTACATGGAGTGACTGCCTATTCAACCTCCACGACCCATTCACTGAGAAATAAGATACCCCTAAGTAAGACTCTCGGGGTTTTTTTTTTTTGGATTGGAAATCATCAAATGACTTCTCCCGCTCTGGGCGGAGCGGGGGGGCATGTCAGACTTTTACTGACTAAAACCCCCCGTGTTCCATCATTTGCCCATGTGCCAGGGTAACGGTATCTCTTTCGAACAATCACGCGACCCCGGCAGGCATCGGTCCTAGCAGACCCTTCAGTTTTGCTGACATCTCTTTGAGGCGCGCGTGGAACACTACGCGCCAACGACCCGAGCTTGGTCCTTACCGGGAGAAGAGCTACCCATTGCTTGCCACCCGCAAGCTCACGCCTACGGTGGCGGGAGTCCAGACTCTCGGTCTTCTAATGAGCTATAACGACTGCTAAAGATCCACCAATGGCAGCCGGGACCACTGGCTTAACGTGCTTTTCGAGGCACGGAGTGGTCTTGGAATGTAAAGATTTTCACCTATTCACAGATCAACCACGATCATCATAGATTTACCTAATCGATTGAACCGTGCTTCTAGCCTCATTAACTCAGAAATAGGCGTGGAAGATATTGGCAAAAGAAAAAAATATTCATTTATTGTGAATTTGTGAGGCAACCAAGGGAAAATGAGGCAATAGTTAAAAGAGATATCTTTACAGAAGAACAAAATTTGCTGTGTCGACCCCAAAAAGTTAGAATTATGTTTGGTAGAAATTGATATTGAGAGTGGTAATAATAAAAAAGACGTTACCATAGTTTATATTATTATTTTCACCCTACAGAGCCTATTGGTATTTTTATCCGTCCCAGAAATGCACGAGTTTCGTATATTGTAAAAATACTCCTGAAAAAAAACAATTAGAAAATATTATCAATAAGATGAGACAATTTGATAAGCTGTTGATTAAGGATTCAATTGCTTCCGAATCGTATAAATACGATTATTTTTTATCATTGTGTATTATTCAACTTTAGAAGTATAACAAGGTAAGACATGTAACTGAAGAAAATAAAAATTGGCATTTTTTAGCAGATAATTTTTACAATTGAATCGACTAACATTTCTTTAAGTTACATTTTGTAAACTGAAAACTTCCAATATAAAAACAAATATCAAAGATTTTATTTTGATATAGTTTTAGATGCAGTTTAAAACGTTTATCAATATTGTTTTAGTTACTTATGTTTTTTCCAGCAGAAAATAAATCTAAATCAAAATGAAAGTTATTCTTACATTCGCATTCCTCATCGCTGGCATCAGTGCCACATCCATACCACTGCGGGGAAAGCAAAACCTATGTAAGTATACCGTATTTTTCAAAACAATCGGCTTCCTTAATATGCATTCATTTCAATCGAAACTTATAAATTATTTCAATATATTGTTTTTTTTTTAACTTCTACGAAGTTCAAGAAAAACAATCCTATTGTTAACTTTTACCTTTTTTATAAACCAGCCAATTACATAGAAGATGACAGAAAAAACCCAAATTGTAGTATTGTGGAGAGGTGAAGTAAATTATAATTTAATCATTTCAGTTGACTTTTCGGACGAGCGTTTAGTCAGTGGGCAAATAGAAAGTGCCATCGAAGACGCCAGCCAAGCCATCAAAGACGCTGGACTCGACCCCTTCCACATCGAGAAAGAAAGCTCCAGTTACGAACTACCAGTACCCGTGTGAGTTACTAATATCATCCATATATGTATATAACTTTAAGTTCCTGACTACAAATTACCAATGACACAAACAGTTTGAGTAAGCTAATTTCTTTTTATATAGCTCAAAATTACTATAGGACTATGTTAAAGTTTTGAGAATTTACGAAGTTCTTTCTAGACTTAATAAGGTTGATACATTTTGTAATAAATATTTAAAAAAAACCTTTTATTTGAAAGACGGAAGTAAAAGAGCATACGTTTATTTGCCGCAAACTTGACGCTAAGAAAGAAAACAAACACAAAAAAGAAAGAACACATCCATAAACTAAACATACTGCATTCATGTTGTTTTTAACGGTAGCTAAATGTTATATTTTATTTACAGTATCTTTAACTATGAAGCCATAGTTGAGGACATACTGAGCACTGGTCTCAGCGATATCAAGACTCACAGAGTTAGCTACAGCGTTATCACTTCCCGCCTCACCTTTGACATAGAATTGCCTCTTATTCACTTTTCTGTTGGTAAGCTAATCTTCTGTGTTACTATCTAAAAGCATTACTATGCCTAGTACTTTAAAATGTTTAATTTTATGTGGACCATTTATATCACCCAACTGCAAAGCTTTTTCTTCTAAGAATCTTTTTAAATGATTTGAAAAAGGAAGAGGTTCTCAAATAGTCTTCGGAAAGGTGTGGCTCGAGTTCGAAAAATATTTTTTTAATGTAGGTATAGTTTTGGTTTATATATTGCGTTAGTTTCTATAACAATTTTTAATGCTAATATTTTCTATCACTGTGTGTTTATATATGAATAAGAGTGGGGTAGATACCAGAAAATGAGAAAAAAAACTTCGTAAATATATTTGGTCATTCGTTTACTAGGCCACTCGAAAGGGCACTATATATTTTTTATTCAAAACAGTTCACCGTTTAGCTTGTATCTAATAATATATTCAACTATTTCAGCCTCTGCTAAGGCCGATGGAATTCTCTTCAGCAATAAACTCGACTTCGACGCCTCTGGAAAGTAAGTAACAACAAAAGAATACTCAAGATTATGTCGATAAAATAATGGGTTATTATTAAAAATTCGAAAGTGAATTTGTCGGTCTGTCTAACAGTCACCTATTTAAGCCTAAACTGCTTAACCACCCGTTATGATATTTGATAGTGGAGGAGCCTTTTCTAGGTCCCAGGCCTCTATCTTTCCTTTCTATGTATGCTTAGACAAAGTTACAAACATTACCTACTAGTACAAAATATATACATATACTAGCTGACCGTACAGACGTTGTCCTGTTTCCTAGAACTCGATAGCAGCGCCACTTACCGGGTCCAATAGTGAATCTAAACCATCCAGGGTGCCACCCAAACGCATACAAA
Organism: Aporophyla lueneburgensis; assembly: GCA_932294355.1. Taxonomy (NCBI): domain Eukaryota; kingdom Metazoa; phylum Arthropoda; class Insecta; order Lepidoptera; family Noctuidae; genus Aporophyla; species Aporophyla lueneburgensis. Next base: position 27,614,204 of record OW028737.1, on the reverse strand, counting down.
AAAATTCATTCAAATCGGTTCAGCTGTTTAGGAGGAGTTTAGTGACATACACACGTACAGTAGAATTATATAATTATATAAAGATTATACATTCCTTGTAATGTCATTCAAATAAATAATTATTTAATTTCTGCTTTCCAGAATCGATGTCGTGAGCATCCGCGTGACTGGCGTGATTCGCGTCAACGTCGGTATCATCTCCGGCATTTCTATCCGCAGTATATCTATCGACTTTAAGCTGGGAGATATTAACGTAAGTTTTATTCTTATATTTAATTTCTTCAGTCCCTGTCCACTAATACTAGTAGAGGATGATGAGTCGATTAATGTATTAATTTTCTTGAAATATTCACACATGTTAAAAGGCAAAATTCTTAGAATAATAATTAATTGTATATTAAAAATAAAAGAATTATAGGGCATCAAAAAATATGCTCGCATTGTTGTCAACATGAAAAGTATCCAAAAAGCTGGCAGCATTGCCATGTTGTGCGGCAATACGGACTTTCTGGCCAAAAAATTGGCCAGCCCTTTAATCACGTGAAGAGTCGACCAACCGATTCCAAAAACTAAGTGGGCACTCGGACCCCATGGCCCTAGAAAATGATTAATTGTAATATCTTTTTACAGTCCGATGTCAAATTGGTTGTCATGGGCAAGAACTACTCCGACGATGTCAACGAGTTCGTCGGGAAGTTCGTTCCTGACACCATCAAGGCTCATTATGTAAGTATATAGTCTTTAGGCCTTTATATTATAAGTCTTTAGGCATTGACAGTATCTTCTTTTAATATTACCATCTTCATAGCAGTAGTGGCCTAGTGGTAACGGCTCTGATTTACGTTTCATCTCTCGTGTACATACCGAGCTATATATTTCCAGTTTTAGCTGACCTCGCATTGTATATTCTTTTCGTACAGTGACAAGTCAGCTTATACTGGAAATGTATAGCTTGATTTATCGTCGCGCGTACACATTACTTTGTTTAACTTATTTAATCACCACTGTTCTCAAAACGGTGAAAGAATGTTGTGCGGAAACTGGCATGTCCTAGAACCAAAAATTCGAAGACATGTGATTTACCAACTGGCACTCGATCCACGTGATGTGTTACGGCCCATTTCCTCTTGCCTAGAGGCCTGTGTCCCAGCAGTGGGAATATTATAGTTATCACCATTTTAGGCAGTTTGTAATGAATATCAGCTGTATTGCTATTTTAGCTCATTTTAACACTAATTTAATAGACCACGGAATTCGTAAACATGAAATACCAGTTGTTTTGTGAGTTATCTTGAATTTCATGTTCCCTTTAACAGGTTTTGCGTCCCAGTATACCGGATTTGTTTGTGTCTAGAATATATTCTAATTTGTATATTTTCTCCATTACAGAAAGAAATCAACGAGCTTCTGGAGATAATTCTACTGGAAATTATCGAGGCTAATTTGTAAAGTTTGTAACTGTTCAATAAGATAGGGGATAAATGAACTCATAGTTTTAATATTAGTAAGGCTAGATCTAAGTTTTTTTTGTTTTTTGTGAATAAACCATTGTTGTATCAGAAATTACGTTTTTAACATTTGTACTCGCTTTGTTAGATGCCTTTAGCAAACTTATAAATAAATACAGATGAACCGTATTACCACCTATTAAAAATAAATTCAAATATGTACATAAAGAACTAAGACAGAACTTGTATGCCATCCGAAAGTAATGAAACTGAGATATAGAGCAACAATAAACGAACAGAAGCTTATAATAAAAAAATTCAAAAATCTTTAACAAAAAAAAATTATCGACGAAAAATGTAACTCATCATCTGACTAGCGTTTTCTCAGCTATGTTGGGGTCAAACCAGATTTAGCTGAGGAACAGTATTGTACATGAAACGACTGCCTGTCTAACCACCACGATCCAGTTACTGGGAAACAACATACCTCTTGGTATAGTGTTACCCAGTAACTACTATTGACGACCCGTAAACATTAATGATGATTCGTAACGATTATTAATAACATAAAAATATTACTCAAAACCTAAAGTCATTTATTCATACTAAATAGGCTGAGAGTCAGGACGCTGAACGTCAAAATTACATAAGACAGTCCTCCAAAACGCCCGCTCTTCACCACTCCCTAGTGCTTTATCAGAACAGAGGCGCAACAAACTCCCCAGCAGCTCAGCTGTGTCTTCAGTTAGAAAAACTTGATTTAACATAACGAAACACAACATTTTAAAATAAATTATTTGCCATATATCAGATAGCACCGGCCAATATATCAACAAAACATTGAAAACTATACCATCCGTAATGGGTTTATTCGTTTACAAGGTTTCGCCAACTAGTAATAATACATTGATTTGTTAGTCAAAAATCCTCAATTTAGATACCTATGTATGTCCATGGTTGCTACCATCATGTGTCATTAATTAGCCAGTAATTAATTCAGATCGATATATAAACTAGGCAATTCTGGTCTCTGCAGTTCATTGCAGCGGTAGAGTTTTGACTGGTAAGTACTTTATTGCTAATTTTGAATTCGTAGTTATTTGCGAATTTTGATTATTCTATCTGTTACCTGGAATTGAAACTTTGTCTGTAACTGTATTAATAGCACTATTATTCATGATGATGAATTATTTTTAATCGCATATTTACATCAAGAGGGTTTTGAGTTGAAAATGTTGATATATTTTCTTTTCATTTGCAGTAATTCTAAGAAATTCAAAATGAAATTGATCATAGCGATGTCCTTTGTCGTCATGAGCGTTGATGCTCTCCGTCGGTTTAATGCGGATGAAAGTAAGTGAATTCTTGGTTTTAGCATTTTGATCTAGTAGGATCGAATCATCACTTGTCTGCCTTTTCCCAACTTTGTTAGAGTTGGCTTCCAGTCTAACCAGATGCTGCTGAATACAAGTATTTACTGCCAGGATCGCGAGATTATTCAAACGAGATACCGTGACCCTGGCATATGGGTCACTGAAGGAACACGGGTGGGTTTTAGTCTGTAAAAGTCTGACACGCCCTCCCGCTACAGCGGGAGATGTCATTTGATGATTTCCCACCCAGAAAAAAAGGAGGGAACATTATAGGTTGATTATATTACAATGCTAGGCTAAAAGGCTATCTTTTCAACCGACGAAAAAAAACGGAGGAGGTCATCAATTCGACGCGGATATTTTTTTTATTTTTTTTTTATGTATGAGCACGCATAACTTTTTACATAGTGGACCGATTGTGACAATTCTTCTTCTATTGGAAAGGGTATACTTCCAAGGTGGTCCCATATAAATTTGAAAACAACATCGAACCCTAAGGGTCGGAAAACAGGGGATGATTGATTGTTCACTCACCGATTGTAATGTATAAACACGTATAACTTTATACAGAGTAGTCCGATTTTGATAATTCTTTTTGTGTTGGATAGGGTATACCTTGCCAAGTATTATTAGTACATTAAAGCCACAAAAAAATATAAAATAAAAACTTTTTAACAAAAAATTAATATAATGCGAAGTCATTTAATGATTTCCCATCCAAAAAAAAAACTAGTATTTCACATGAAGCGACTGCCTATCTATCCTCCATAACCCTGTTACGGAGTAACTCGATGTTCCTTGGCAAGACTGGTTGCCAGACCAGTTGGCTTCTGGCTTCCCATAACGACTGATAAAGAACCACGAATAACAACCGGGATTAACTGCTTGACGTGTATTCCTAGGCACAAACCCTCGGTCTTGGTATGTCAATACGGTCACTACGAGCCACGGCCCAACCGTGGCAAGCGTATATTTACCTCATCGATCGACTCTTTCAGTTATCGTTAAATAGTCACAAAGCCCTCATCTAATAGCATGGTATGTTTAGTTTTAATCTATATTAGAATTGCATCAATCCTGTGTTCCCCAAAGGAGGAGGTAAAGATCTAGACACGCGGCACCGTGTCAAGCCAAGTTCAAGTAACAGAACTGGCGAGCAGCACCGTGTGTAATATTACACGAACCATTTGGAGCCACATTTGACCCCCTCATAACTCAAAAATCATTTCACATAAACGTGTCAAATTTGGCTCATATAGTGAGACTTGCAAGATACTTATGTGCTTCAAATTTCATAAACATATCTCCAACAGTTATTTATATATTAACGTCCAAAAATCGTTATTTTTATCACTGACTGACCTATAGATCAAAACTCTAACCCAGTTCCAGATGACCTAGAAAGTTCAAATTTGGCATGCAGATTGGTAATTAGGTGAATACAAAGGAATAAATCTGAAACTGGCAAATTTTTATCATTTTATTATAATTTTTCACTTAATTGATTCTATTAGGAACACTTATAACAAAAACGATTCGGTATTAATGTTGTTATAAATTTGTTATAAATAAGTACCTACTAATAATTTATGTACAAAAAGTAATGATATCCCATCAAAAACATAAATGTGAAATGAGAGCCAAGTTCAATATTATGATACATATATGCCTTGGTTGTTGACTTCAACGACAAAAGAAGTGAGATCTAAATGGGTGCCAAGTTCAATGGTCAGTCTTGACTTGGCTAGTTTTCATATAGGAATTATATTATAGCCTTCGCAAGTTTTGAACCTGTTACTTGTCGGTTCTTATTCCAAAAATTTGGCTTGCTGGTAGAAACTAGCCATTGAACATAATAATTCGTATATGAGAACTAGCCAAGTCAGGACTGACCATTGAACTTGGCACCCATTTAGATCTCACTTCTTTTGTCGTTGAAGTCAACAACCAAGGCATATATCATAATATTGAACTTGGCTCTCATTTCACATTTATGTTTTTGATGGGTTTTAAAGTACACCATCATTGTGAAATGTGTAATATCTGTTTGCCGATGAATGGAGTCGAATTATACGTGTATGTCTGATGTTTCGTGAGTGGAAGTATGCTAGGGTGTCCGCTATTATATGTTAGAATTTGAATTATTTTTGTATACCATACCTGTTCAATCTCTATGTTAATAATTGTAATTGGTGTTACCGTTTTAATTAACAATATACAATAGTACTAAATTCCATGAAAAATGTGAGCTGGGCACAAATCCAGAGTTTAACTATTGAAAAAAATTACTGAAAATATCTGTACCGGATTCGGGATTGGACTAAGTCATCGTACATTCAACACCTACAATAACAAAGCAGTCAGACCGATATATTCAGGAGTCTATTAAATGTATATTGTAATGTAAAAACTGATTTGTTTACAGTTGACTTCAATAATGAGCGTTCAGTGAGCAGCTTCATGACATATGCTATGCAGGATGTGAGCCAGTCTATCAAGGAAGCTGGTATGGACCCCCTGTACATTGAGAAAATGTACCGTAACTACTCACTACCCGTACCTGTGTAAGTATAATATAAGCTTATCTATACTATATAATATTATAAAGCTGAAGAGTTTGTTTGTTTGATTGAACGCGCTAATCTCAGAAACTACTGGTCCGAATTGAAAAATTCTTTTTGTGTTGGGTAGCCTATTTATCAAGGAAGGCTATAGATTATACAACATTACGCTACAACTAAGCGGAGCAGAGCAGTAATGAAAAATGTTGCAAAAACGGGGAAAATTGCACGGGTAAGCGATTCGATGCGACGGAAAGGGTCGGGGGCACAAGAAATTTAACGCGGACGAAGTCGCGGGCAGAAGCTAGTATAATATAATATAATCAGCCTATATTATTCCCACTGCTGAGACACAGGCCTCCTCTCGGTGAGAGGGAGTGGGCCGTAATCTACCACGCGGGCCCAGTGCGGGTTGGTAGATGTCACATGTCTTCGAATTTTTGTTTCTAAGACATGCCGGTTTCCTCACGATGTTATCCTTCACCGTTTTGAGAGTAGTGTTGATGAAAATATTTATACAAAGTAAAGCGCCTGCCTGGGTTTGAACCCACGACATACAATTCGTAAATCGGGGCTGATAACACTGAGCAACCACTGCTCTCAGCCACCACTGCTCTCATATAAGCTTAAATATCTGGATGACCGAGCTTTGCTCGGTATTTTGTGGTAAATTGTTTTTAAAATAATAAGTTTATTTTCAAGTTGATTATCGATAAACTTGGTCATTGAAAAAACGAATAAAACGACATTTTATAAAAATGAATCCTAGCTAGATCGATTTATCGCCCCCGAAACCCCCTGTATACTAAATTTCATGAAAATCGTTGGAGCCGTTGCCGAGATTCAGATTATATATATATATACAAGAATTGCTCGTTTAAAGATATAAGATACAAATTAAATGATAAAGGAATTGACGGACTGCTACGGACTACTTCTCATACTACGAGTTATTCTTATTTAGCTCTACACTCAATAAAGTGAAAGTAAATGAGTTATTTGGTATAACTCATCCTAGGGTTGACTGGTAGAAAATGCATCAGGCAGTAAGCCGCATTTGTACAGTTTTGTTTTACTTATGCAGTAAAGTTTTAATTAAATCAAACAAGTCAAAGCTTTTATTTCAAATAGGCACATAAAAGGCATTTTTGAACGTCAAAATTTACATTAAAATAAAATTGATTCTAGTCACCAATTCCAAAAGTTAATTTCTATAAATAATAAGTCAAGCAGATTTAGGACCATCTTCTGATTCATTGATCTGTTAGATTATAATTTCAAAATCTATGTCGTTTTGGGATCTCTGTGTATTTTTTAGAAGATACTCTCCCTATGTATAAACTAGATGGTATAGTGCCTATCTGAACATTACAGGCTCCTTAACTTGTACTACTGTATTACTGATATATTACCCTTTTCTTTTCCAGCATCTTCAACAGCGCCTTCTCCATTGAAGAGATGTTGAGCAATGGCATGAGCAACATCGTGGTGAACAGCGCCAGTTACGACATCATCTTATCCACTCTGAGCTTTGATATTGAACTGCCTTTAATTAATGGAAGTGTTGGTACGTCAAATTGAGTTATCTTCTAAATGACATAGAGTTCATATTTATTTGTGTCCGTATTACTGGAAGGTGGCTAGAACAGCAAGATCCACTTTTAAGCAATGTTTGCAGTGGACTCTTCAATACTGTTCTACATGCTTAACCTAGTTGTGCAAGCGTCATTAACCTTTTAATTTAGAGAAAGCAGCCAAATTGAATCATGTTTAACATAAAAGTAGGAGAAGAGGTGGCCCAATGGTAACGGCGGTGGCCGTCTGAACACAGGCAGGCACTTTAATTTGTGTATATTCATCATCATTGCTCTCAAAACGGTAAAGGACAACATCGTGAGGAAACCGACAAGTCCTAGAACCAAAAACTAGAAGAAATGTGAAATCCTCCAACCCGCATTGTGCCCGTGTGGTGGATTACGGCACACTCTCAAAGAGACGAGACCTGCATCCTAGCAGTGGATACATTATAGGCTGAAAAGCAACTCATGCGATATCGACCATACCTTTAATTTCTACGCCTTGGAAGTAAAGTACATCTATTTGGTACAACCGCATAAAATTGCTTTTAGGTTTCTCAATTCTAATTGTTCAACATTATATGTATATGTGTTTCTGCAGTTGCCGCTTCTACGGAGACAACTGTGTTTGGAAGAACATTTAAAATGAATTCGTCAGGAAGGTAACACCTTTTGTCTACAACTTCTTTTATCTTATTTAAAACACATTGCAATCAAACAGAATGATAAAGGAAGTCTTCCTCTATCCAGGGGCGAGATCCAAAACATGCGATTCGTGGGACAGATCCGCATTAAAATCAGCCTCACCAAAGGAATTTCAATCAGGAGCACTAAGGTCAATTTTACTATGGGAGGACTTGAGGTAAGTTTACAGATAATTTTATCCCACCAAAAACATAAATGTGAAATGAGAGCCAAGTTCAATATATGCCTTGGTTGTTGACTTCAACGACAAAAGAAGTGAGATCTAAATGGGTGCCAAGTGCAATGGTCAGTCCTGAAATTTATTTGTAACTGCATAAAATATAATTTCTTCTTATAACTTACGGTAATATATTGTAGTCTAAGGTCTGACTTGGCTAGTTCTCATATACGAATTATTATGTTCGATGGCTAGTTTCTACCAGCAAGCCAAATTTTCTGAATAATAAAATAAGAACCGACAGGTTGGTCAGTCAGTGATAAAAATGACGATTTTTGGACGTTAATATCTGAATAACCGTTTGAGATGTGTTTATGAAATTTGGAGCACATATGTATCTTGCAAGTTTCACTATATGAGCCAAATTTGACACGTTTATGTGAAACAGTTTTTGAGTTATGAGGGGGTCAAAAGTGGCTTCAAATGGTTCGTGTAATATTACACACGGTGCTGCTCGCCAGTTCTGTTACTTGAACTTAGCTTGACACGCTACCGCGTGTCTATATTTCTTTTCAACTGTAGAACGCTGCTCTATAGTCTGTCCACATTTATTTTACCTCTGCGATTTTGCGTCACTCTCAAAATCAAAATGATCTTTGTCATTGATGAAATAAGGTTGCTGTTATGTTGCTGTTGTCAGAGGTAAATAAACTGTGAACTGTTCTGTAAACTGCGCAAAACGAAAGGAAATTTGACTTTTCCAGTCTACCATGGCGCTTCCATTTTAATAGATCAGCTGGCTCTCCACCTTTCACTAACAGTCGGTCCCAGCTATCTTTCAAAATATGGGCAATACCAACAGAGCATCGATCAGCAATGTGCTCTAAGAGGAATGGAATAAATTTTTAGTTGCATGTTGATTGATCAGAAGGTAACTCTGTAATAGTAGTCCGTGGACTTTGAAAATTTTTAGTTCTGCATCATCATCAGACTAGATCACTCACTGCTGGATATAGGTTGGCTATTTGCATGCTTCTGAGTTCTAGTTAGTCCATTGCAGCGTGACTTACGAGTTGCAGGTCGAAGGTTCGTACCCAGGCAGACAATTTACTTTGTGTAATTTTTAACCACTGTTCTCAAAATGGTGAAAAAAAAAAACATCGTGAGGAAACATCTATGAACCTGCAGCAATGGGCCCGCGTAGTGGATTATGGCGCACATCTCACAGAGGAGGCTTGTGTACTAGTAATAGGAACATTATAGACCGATAATGGAGTTATATGTCGTTCTAGATAAGCATAAGCATCAGCATAATAAATCTATAATGTATAGGTATAATTCATTCTTTTAATCCTCGACGCAAAAAGAGGGGCGTTATAAGTTTGATCGCTATGTGTGTCTGTCTGCAGCATCGTTACTCATAAACGTGTGGTCCGATTTGGATGCGTTTTTTGTTAAATTTAATAGTAGGCTTTCTAGCGATGATCTTTAGACATGCTTTATCATAATTGGTTCAGCTGTTCGACACGAAGGTCTTTAGATTAAATTATTACCTACAACTTCTTAAGGCCAATATAAATAATATATTTTGTAGAGGTTTTGTCTTTGGTCCGGGTATTTTAAAATTTAACTTTTGGCTTCTTGTTTTCAGGCTGACGTGAAACTGGTTGTCCAGGACAAGGATTATTCTGAAAAAATGAACGAGTTCCTCAATTCAACAGTGCCAGATACGTTTAAGGAGTACAGCGTAAGTTTACATTATAACCTGCTTGGAAGGTCCAGTCCATTCTCATTGCGTCACGTGAGCCCTTAATAATAATCTCTAACTAGATACAAAAAACGTGATCACACTTCAGCCCAACACGATCATCCTTGGGTTCGAATCCAAGCAGACACTTTACTTTTTGTAAATTATTTAATCACCACTGCTCTCAAAACGGTGAAAAAAAACATAGTGAGGAAACAGTTTATTAGTCGACTCGCACGAAGTTAATTTATTTGTGGGCGAATTGACAATTCCAGAAATTCGTATGAGGCAAATGGCATGTTTTGTATTTCATGTAATAATGTTGGTGTACTTCTTCCTTTACTTTTGGTTTTCTTAACATTGTACTCAAAATCTGCCAGTTGTCTCAGAATACGATTTTGTAGAAGGGAATTTTGTGCAAGTCGCCTACAGAAAATATTATATTATTTGGGCGAGTACATTCGTGCGAGTGGACTCAGGAGCCCCGTAAACCGATATGTCCTAGAACCAAAAAATCGAAGACATGTGACATTCACCAACTCGCATTGACCCCACGTGGTCGGTTACAGCCCACTACCTCTCACAGTCGGAAGGCCTGTTTCCCAGCTGTGGGGATATTATATTCTGACTATATAATCACACATCCGATGTTTTCTATTTGTTATTCTTATCCGTCCTCATACGCTTACTAGTTTTTAAAACACTTACAAACATCTTTTTATACCTAACGCCAAATCAATAGATAAAGTGTTGTTATTCGTTGGTCACCACCAACGAATAACAACACTTTGAAAAATATCATCAACACTTGAAAAATATCATCAATATTCTATTCACTCATTTTAATAATTAAACCGTTTTTATTTCTCTTGCAGGCTGAAATCGACGAGCTACTGGGAATCATGCTAAAGGACGTTTTGAACGACTATTTGAAGCAGAATTAGATTCTTAAAAATCATACAAAAACATTATGAAACTCAGCTTTTATCGAATAAAATATTATACTCCTTAAAACGTATTTCTTTGGTCATTGTTATTTCCGATTCAACTTCAAAGATTCGAATTTCCTATTCCTAATTCGAAAAAACCCTAACATTAAGGTAATCTGATAACTCTAAATGTAAGACAGGTTTTCATTTGGTACTGCGTGATTCTTTAAAATTGTGATAATTAAAGAAAAATGTAAACAATTTAGATATTAATTAATTAATCCTTCCCAATCACTACGCATGCAATTTAAACTGATTACCTGACAAAGATTAACTACTTATTTACCTATCTAGAGACGTTTATCGTAAGAACATCTAAATTATTCATTTACAAAATTTTAAAGCGATAAAGAGTTATAGATTTTGTAACAGTATTACTTGATCGTCTCAAAGGTAAGTTTCAGTGCGTCCATACATTATTGTACAAAAAGTGAAGTGTGCACAAGACTTTTACAAGTCTCAATATTTGTATCATGATTCCATTAAGCTTCATTTACACGATGCAAGTGTAAATACCTTCCAATCACTAAACCGCACTGGGCCCGCGTGGTGGATTATTGTACAGAACCAAATATTTGAAGATATATTGTGACATACCAGACATCAGGCAACGGGGCAAGTACAGCATCTGACTTAGCTTGAGTCACGCATTTTATCACGGTTTTTTGTCCCAAACTGTGATAAAATGGTGTGACTCGAGTCTGCCACAGTAGGCCGTGCTCGCTCCGCTGTTAGTGCTTCAAGTGTCAATTTTATACCTCCTATACCATCCTACTTTACTTTTATAACTAAGTATACCATATTTTTATCTCACATAGCAACGCGTGCTTTACTTGTGATTATCAATATGTGACATAAGCCTATCACGGTATGCCGTGCTCACCCGCAGATGATGATTGTGACATCTATCAATCCCCACTGAACCCATGTGGTGTATTACGGCTCACTCTAGTCACTCTCTGTCTCACCGAGTACATTATAGGCTGATCATGTGTAAAGGTAGCTTTGCATCAACAAATTTTCTTAGTTATATATTTTTCCTTTTCAGCAAATAAATCAAAATGAAAACCGTACTTGCTCTTACTCTCCTGGTTGTGGGCATCTGTGCCTCCATTGTGCCCGAACCGTCAATCGAACCAGGTTAGTTAAACTTTAAACTTGACTTCTTGACAGTCGAATCAGTCGTTTGTTCGTCAGCAGTTTGACCTTGAAAATGGAGCTGTTATTCCAAGTTATAGAGTTTAAACCTTTTTACAAAACAATATTTATCGTCACACTCTGATTTAAACCATGGAGCCCTTTTTCAACCGACGAAAAAAACGGAGGAGGTTCTCAATTCGACGCGTATATTTTTTTTTTTTTATGTTTTTACTAGCTTTTGCCAGCGGCTTCGCCCGCGTGGAGGTCGGAAATTATCCCGCGGGAACATACTACCGGGATAAAAAGTAGCCTATGTCCTTTCTCAGGCTCTAAAGTATCTGTGTACCAAATTTCATTTAAATCGGTTCAGTAGTTTTAGCAGGAAAGCGAGACAGACAGACAGACAGACAGAGTTACTTTTGCATTTATAATATTAGTTTAGATTTTTTTTTATGTATGACCACGCATAACTTTTTACATAGTCGTTCGATGTGATAATTCTTTTATTGGAAAGGGTATACTCTCAAGGTGGTCCCATATAAATTTTGAAAACAAAATCGAACCCTAAGGGTCGGAAAACAGGGGATGATTGATTGTTCTTCACTGATTGTAATGTATAACCATGCATAACTTTATACAGAGTAGTCCGATTTTAATAATTCTTTTTTTGTTGGATAGGGTATACCTTGCCAAGTATTATCAGTACATTAAAGTCACAAAAAATTATAAAATAAAAACTTTTTGACGAAAAATTAAACCGCCGAAAAAACTGAAAAGCATAAAATAATAAACCTTAAAATTTTGAGTCGGCGCTGAAAAATCAATGAACGAAGATCACTTAAAGCGCCGACTCATAATTTTAAGGTTTATTATTTTATGCTTTTTAGGTTTAATTTTTTGGACGTAAATAATCACAAAGTTGTTCAGTATGTGATAGCAGTGGTGATCCAGTGGTATCGGCCTCGACTTACGAGAACGGATCGTGGTTTCAAACGCAGGCAGGCGCTTGTGTACATCATTGCATTACCACTGCTCTCAAAAAAAGGAGGCTTATGTCCCAGCTGTGGGAAATATATAAGCTGAGTATCTTATACCTTTAAACGAGCAATTCTTATATATATATATATAATCTGAACCTCGGAAACGGCTCCAACGATTTTCATGAAATTTGGTATAGAGGGTTTCGGGGGCGATAAATCGATCTAGCTAGGATTCATTTTTATAAAGTGTCGTTTTATTCGTGTTTTCAATGACCAACTTTATCGATAATCAACTTGAACATAAACTTATTATTTTAAACACAATTTACCAAAAAATACCGAGCAAAGCTCGGTCATCCAGATATTGATGATGATGTGAAAAACCTCCGTAACCTCAGACAGTTATGGCTAAGTAACCAGAATGTATAGTTAACAAACAATTCCTTTTAAATGTTAGTCAATACTCATGATTACAGTATTGTTTAATTGAATTCCATATGTATTAAAAATATGGTATTACAAATAAAAGATCTATTTGGACCCTGTCGAACACAGCAAAATTAGGAGAGAGGAAAAGAGCTTAGTAGCTATTCAAGCAATTTAATATTAAGTATTATATTATTATTTGGAAGTGTTTAATTGGGTGTAATAAATTGTGTAAATATATTTAGGTTTGTGTTTGATAGTCTTTTTTATGTGTTGCAAAAGAATAACTTAGGTTATTATTACAGGTACAGTAGCGACACGAGACTCCAGATTTATTACCGGCCCAATCGAGAATCAGGTCATAGAAGGTATTGAAGAGATCAGTCAAGCAATCAGAGATGATGGACTAGATCCCTTCTACATCGAGAAAGACCATTTTGCCTATGAGCTTCCTGTGCCTGTGTAAGTGATTTTTTAAATGTCGTGCCATGCTAATGTTATGTAGTAGGAAAGAAGTTCTTTTTAAAAAATCGTCACTTTAAAAAAAGAATAGAAAATAAAGATGGAAAGAAGAAAGACAAAGAAAGAGAAGAAAAGGAAAGGTTTCTTTTTCAAGTCTAAATCATTGAACCGATCGTTATGTTTAACAGAATAGTAGCCTGGACGTGGGCAAGAACATAAGCTACATTCGATTCTATATATTTGTATTAACAATTAAATTATTTCTATATATTTGTATTGCAATACAAAGTAAAAGCAGATGAAGTTACGGCAGCAGCTAGTAGTGTCATTTTGGAAATTCTTATTCTTCCAAAAATCTGATGTGGTTGATTATATTGATAACGCACTCGCCTCCCTTTACACGGGCAGTAAGAATTTCTACTATGCTGAAATGCAAGCCCATTTTGACTTCGTACATGTTTTTTTTTGTTCTCTCTTTTTAGTTATTATTTTCCTGTGAAGTTTAAAAATCTTTCTTCTCTGAATTTCGTTATTTATTCCTACCTTTACTTCTTTCTTTCGGCCCTAAATAAACTGCGGGCTAGTTTTTAATGCTGTTTGTATCATTTCCAGGATTTTTAACCTAGCTACTTTCCTGGAGGATGTGCTCAGCACCGGTCTGAGTGACATCGTGGTCGAGTACATGAACTACAGCCTTTTGTTTTCACGTCTTAACTTCGAGCTCGAACTACCTCACATCCATTTTTCAGCCCGTAAGTAACCAATTTTAAACAGTAATTATGACTCATCCTGCCAGGGTCGCGAGATTTTTTCGAAAGAGATACCGTGGCCCTGGTATATGGACAACTGAAGGCACACGGGTGGGTTTTAGTTAGTAAAAATCTGACACGCCCTTCCGCTCCACCCAGAGCGGTAGACGTTATTTGATGATTTTCCACCCACAAAAAAAAAGAGCATCATAATTTGTGATCAAACACGTTTACTTTGATGTTAGAATATTGACCGTATATGTATTAGTCACCGTAAAATTGTAAATACCGTTAGATTACAATCTATCTCGCGATATAAACTATCGAAAAATTGTGAACTGCAAACCATTTAAAATTCACTTCCATATATTATAATCTACCAAAAAATAATGCGTTAAATTGTGAGCAGTACGTTACTACGGAAAATTGCAGACTTAATCCACGTTCGCACAAACGTAAAAAATCGCGGCGGGTTTATTTCGTGCACTGGATATTCAACGTTGCTTATACAGGGCATCCCACGGATATGCCACATGGAGGGAAAGTACCTTGAATATTGTAGATGGAACATTTTACTGAAAGAAGACATTATTTCAATTTAAAAAACAATTTGAAATGCATTCATAGGTATTTAGATAATTGCATGGTTGAACCGGGAATCGAACCCGTTACACGAGAAAAATAATCACCTGTAGTTTTATCAATCCGATCGAAAGGTTTCATCATAAGGATTATTTTTTGCTAAATAACAGTGTCAAAAATAAAAGGAAGACCATGAATTTTAACATTTGATGTGAAATTTTGTTCAGAAAAATTCAAAGCTGACATTGCCGTAAGGACATACAACTGACATTATCATAAGTACCTATTACTAATAAATGTACCCATTTGAGAAGTACGCATCATTTCCCTATTATAAAAAGTGCATGATAAAATGATAAAGATATACGTAATTAGTAGGTACCTAGTCCAGGTTGCAACAAATCGAGCCGTATCCGGAGCCGAAAGACGCGTAAATTATTGAATAATAAATTTTATAATAGGCTGTGTGTGTGTTACCTTTGCATTAAATAAGAAGTAAATTTAAGTTACGTTTTTCCGCCACTAGAGGCGCTGTTTCTCTCTCTGTAAAAATTGCTTTATGTGTGCGCTTGCGATTCTAAATAAATTAAAGAAATCTTACTCAGTATAATTATTTTAGAACCTGGAGCCCTTTAGGTTATGGGCCCAGACGTATTCTACTGTGCAAATTGAGTAAAGAGCAGTATTTACGTGTTTTTGCACAAGTTGAAAATCACAACTTGGCGGCAAAGTAACCTCACTTTTCAACATGGAAGTTACAAATTCTATGCGGATTGAGAAGTTCGATGGCAGAAACTTTCGACAATGGAAGTTTCAAGTAAATTGTTCCTTGAAAGCAAAAGGTTTGGATATAAATGTGGCAAAACCGGCTGATGGCGACACTAAACAATGGAACAAAAATGACGGCATGGCTATGTTCATGTTAACTTCATCTATGGATTTGAATCAAATTTCATTGATTGAAAACTGCAGTACGGCCAAAGAGGTGATGATTAAATTAGAATCAATCTACGAACAAAAGTCAGAACTCAATAAAATGATGGTTCATGAAAAATTTTATCAGTACAAGATGTCACCAACCGACAGTATTGCACAACATGTTTCAAAGGTGGAGAATTTGGCCAAGCAGTTGAAAGAGAGCGGAGAAGAAATTAGTAACACAGCAATTATGACCAAAATATTGAGTACATTACCAGCAAAATATCGCTCGCTACGACAGGCATGGTTATCTTTAGATCCGAGTTTGCAAACCATTCACAACTTAACAGCACGACTTTTGGATGAAGAAGCAAGCTTGACGAATGAAGAAGAGTCTGAAACTGCATTGGTAGTAGCGAAACGGACTACAGCACAAGAAAAGTCTCGGAATCAAAATGTAAACAAAAGTTCTTCATCAACGTCTGGCCAACCGAGTCAACATAGATTTGTTTGTTACAATTGTAACAAGAGGGGGCATTTTGCAAGAGATTGCCGAGCTCCAAAGAAATCTGGGAAGAAGCCCCAAGAGCAGAAGATGCTGGCATTTAGTGTCGAGCAATGTTTACAATCTGAAGTTGATCCGGACGTGTGGATTCTTGACAGCGGTGCATCTGTACACATGTCATACAGGCGTGACTTGTTTTGTGATTTAGAAGAATATAGCCAGAATAGTAGTGACAGAACTGTGAGATTGGGAAATAAGAAAGAACTCGAGGTTTGTGGTCACGTAGTATATTAATTAAAAAGTGTGTAGATGGCCAGTGGGAACAAAGTATATTAAAGGATGTACTTTATGTTCCAGAATTACACAGAAATCTGTTCTCAGAAGGCATGGCAACAAGAAGGGGTTATGTTATTGTAAAGAGAAATAATGAAGCTATAATATTGATGGATAATGTTGTTGTTATGACTGCAAAATTGAAAGACAACAATCTTTATGAATTGGACATTAAAAGTATAGTGCAAGTAAACTGTAATCTGGTGCAAACAAGTTTAAAAATCTGGCATGAACGATTAGGCCATTTAAATTTAAAAGAAGTGCAAAATATGAGTAAAAATGGTGCAATTCCAGTAACTTTGTCTGATGATAACAATTTTATTTGTGACGCATGTCACTTTATAAATGATTGTGTACATCGCAATGCGGCTGGCTGATTATAAAAAAATAATATAAAAAATATCCACCACAACAAGATCAAAAAATTGACAGAGAGCGAAATAATCAAAAGGAAGGGACTCATTTTGAGCTTTTGATAAATTGATTAATTTTGTATTAAAAATGTTAAAATTCATGGTCTTCCTTTTATTTTTGACACTATGTTATTTAGCAAAAAATATTCCTTATGATGACCTTTCGATCGGGATGATAAAACTACAGGGTGATTATTTTTCTCGTGTAATGGGTTCGATTCCCGGCTCAACCATGCAATTATTTAAATATCTATGAATGCAGTTCAAATTGTTTTTTAAATCAAATAATGTGTTCTTTCAGTAAAATGTTCCATCTACAATATTCAAGGTACTTTCCCTCCATGTGGCATATTCGTGGGATGCCCTGTAGACACTGAGAGTTGAAAAAACAGTGTTTTTTCAACGTACCTGGATATATTTTAATGGCGCCATGTCAACACCGCGAGTTGTAAAACGAATTTACGATGAAATCTCGCTACGATATTCTGTATGTTTGTTCGAACGTGGTCTTAAATTGCCCTGCTTATGTAGGTAGCTCACCGACTGTGTAATCGTGCAATCGTTTTGGGGATAGGTCTTGTACGAAGATAATTTTGCTTATACCCGTTTAACCACTAAGTTTGACTCGACTTTTTTTAAATCAGCCTTTTTTTTAAATCTGCGGTCTAGGATATATTATATTTTTTTTTTATATCACTATTGTTTTTTTTTTCTCGAAATTATACGTTAGACTTTTAAAGTGGTGAATTGGTGTTTTCTTTTCCATTACGCTACAAAATCTTTTAATGTTATGTTTCAGGCGTTGCCCGCGGACACGTTACCCTCTTCGGGGATACACTGACTGTTGAAGCAGATGGCAGGTAAGATATTAAAGACATATTATTTTAACAATCAAAAACTTCGGACTCTCACCCTGGTCTGCATGTCTTTTGATTTGTGGAATGATGTAATTTTCATTTGTTATTTCTCCATGCCTCGGAAAGCACGTTAAGCCCAAAAGCTTAATGTGTTTTCTGGGGACCAACGTCCCCGCTGTCATTCGTGGATCTTTTAAAGTCGTAACATGTCACCAGAAGCCCGAAAGTCTGTCAACCAGTCTTACCAAGAGGTATAATGGGTTGGGTGGTAGGGGTGTATTGAGTTGAGGAGGTTAGTAGGCAGTCGCTTCATGGAAAATAAATTAAAAATTTTAAAAACCCCCGACACAAAAACATAATTTCCCTTTAAAAAGTAAAAAATAATAAAAAAACTCAAAGTACGTAAGTAATTATTAATAATTCGAAAAAAAATACGTCACGTTGGGGGACCGCTCCAAAGCTAACAATTTGATTACAAATAGTCTATTACCTAATTAAGCAACATACATTAATTAAAAAAAAAAAAATAAGAAAGGAAAACTTTTATAAAATTACTTCAAAATATTACATTAAGGATACGACCGTCAACGTCTGCCCTCGCGGAGCGGTCCTCCAACGCGACTTATTTTTTTTTGAATTATTAATACTTACTTAGGTACTATGAGTTTTTTTTTATTATTTTTACTTTTTAAAGGGTAATTAGGTTTTTTGTCGGGGGTTTTTTAAATTTTAAATTTAATTTTTAATTTTATACTCTTTATAGGTACATACTTATTATAATGTAGAATCAAACGAAGCTTAGAACACTCTCGATTAATTCATCAATATTCTCTTTCAGTGCGCTTTCATTTGAGACCCCACTCGAGTATATTTGCTGACATTAGGTTACTCTTCCCCACTTTCCCCTCCACAACTTTTAAACGACTCAACCGATTTTCATCAAACTTGTCTAAGAACACTCGCACATAAGTCACCTTTAATAATTTTTTTTTTAATTGAAATCGCTTCATCATTTCGGGAGGTATGATGCCACAGACACACAGACAGACACGTCAAACTTATAACACCCCTCTTTTTGCGTCTGGGGTTAATAAGGGTTTTCAGCTGCATTCCGTGAGACTAGAAAATAGTTTAGTCTTTTGGCTAGTCTTATTGACTGATTTGTATAATCAGTTGGGCACTGACAACACACGGTAGTATACCACATAAAACCACAATGTTACGTTATCTCATAATTGCGAAACTCAATTAATGTGTGTATCAATCAAATATGCGATTAACAACGGATTAAAATATCGGACCAGATTACTGTGATTATTAGTAAAACACTGATATTGTATATTTTGATAACGCACGAGTATCCTCAAGGTTTCTTTAAGTATTTATGGTAGTTTACTGGCAGTAGGTATATAATATATGAGAAATGAGAAATGATTTTAAAAAAAATCAAAAGGAAAGTAACACATCATGAGAGAGGTCCCATTTATACAATGCACGTTTCTTGTTAGTACCATAAAAAAAAGTTGAAGCTACCTTTACCTGCTTATAAGTCATTAAAAAATTGATTCAAGCCGTTTAGGAGAAGTTCAGTGACATACACACGTACAGTAGAATTATATATATAAAGATAAGTATCTTTAGCTTTATTATATTATAAGTAGATAAGTATAGATTATAACTTTATAAGCGTAGGGGTTACAGAAATTTACATTATTCGTTGGCGAATCGACAACTCCGGAAATAAGTATTAGGCAATTGGCACGTGTTAATTTTTAAGTTATGCGAAATGGGCACTGCACATGCAATAAAGTGCTCCTGCGCATTATTTGTTCTACGAAACGTATATCTTATTTTAACCACTAAGTAAAAAGCTGTGATTTTGACATTAGAAACAAAAACTTCATTTTTTTTATTTGTATAGAGGAAAGCTGTAAACTATATTCATTGAATATTTTTAAACTAGGTACTAAATTAAATAACTACTATTGTGTGCTTTTCTTTCTAAACATTTTGTTAACGGATAGTCTGATTGTATTGTACTAATTACTTGTTGGACACATTCGTTAGATTAGATTATGTGGGTATTCACTGCGATCATTGATAATGTTTTTCAAAAGACTTACTTGTATTTACAAGTCTGCAAGGATTTTATGATGCGAGGCAATAATCTTATCTTACACAGCCATCATGGTTTTTCAATACCTACCTACTATTTTACAAATGTTTACCAACTCCTCATATTCTGCCTAGCTCTGTCCCAACTACGTTAAGGTCAGCATCCAGTCTAACTGGATGCAGCTGAAAAGTATTTTACATGGAGCGACTGCCTTTTAGACCTCCACGCCACAGGAGACGCCCCGGGCGTCGGGGGTCCGTAGCAGACTCCCGGCCACCGTAGGCCCGGGTCGACGGCGCCTTGTGTTCCACCCCAAGTAGCACAGAACTGCATTATAAATGGTCACTTAAGGCCCACAGCGGTAATCTAAGCATTTAGAAAGACTTATTAGTATTCACCTGTGCTGCAACAGCTGTTTCGAAAAAAACGTGGCCAACTATAATGCTTTTTTCTGTACAGTAATTCTATTAAGGACCACAAACACGCCACAAAGTCACTGTTATTGAGCGCTTAGTACTGCAGTACCCTATTAGCTGTAAGTTTTCTGAATAATAGCCCACACGTGTACTATACAACCGTTGCATTTTAAGAGAGAACATATCACCCACTATAACATAATCAGTTACTTTGTGAAGTTATTTAATGCTTTATGCTGCATACAGATTCACTTTTCCCCTATTAGTCAGGTGTTTACCATACACTCGAATAACAGCATGTATCCAAGTGTCGGCATGCGCGAATGGAATATTGGACGCGACGGGTTCCGTATGTTATATTTATTAATAAATAAATAAATAAAATGAAATTAATTTATTTCACACATAACCCATATTACAAAAATTAAGATAAAAGTAACAATGCTGCAGCAGAAAAGAATAAAATGTCACTAACAAAATAAAAATATACGTCACATAGTTGAAATAAAATAAAATTTCAAATTTACGTCGGATTTAAATTAAAGCACATATGAACAAAACAATACAAAAAAGCCTTTATAAATAGAGGTCAGTGTGTTTGATGACATTAGGCTGAGTAGGTACAAAAATGCCATGCTACAAAAATCTTCTTATAACCTACCCATTTTCGGGACTAATATGTTTGCGACAAAATTAATATTGTTTTATATGTTTCTGGTACTTACCTAAAAATAAAGAAAATTTATTAAGAGAAATCCAAGATTTTTTTAAAGTAATAAATTAATACCTTTCGAGACTTTTTAAGATTCCAGATTTCGACAATTTTTCTCAGAGGTAGTCAGTTAGGAAATACCGGTACAGCTAGCATCTAAAAAAAAACAACGTAATTTTCTTTATGTTTATTTAATGTTCCCTTTTTAAAGTACATTTTAGGGTGTACCACCCTGGTCCAGGCCTTGAATTTTCATCTTTTTATAATTTCAAGGAGTACAAAAGTACTTCTCGGTGGCCACCATAGAATTTCCTTAGTTTTCCACTGTGCAGGAACGAATGTTAGATCGACAACACCTCTCTCTATAGTCTGAACTATTTTGAATGTCTCGTTCTGTAAAAACAAGAAAAATATACTTATTATAATAGAAGTATCAGTTTCTTAATGACAACATTATCTATACAGTTTTTGAGGAAAAAAAACAAAAGATACAATAACATATTAAATACCTAAACTTAACTTAACATAATGCTATTTCATGTGGAAGTAATTAAATTATTAGGCCAGAAAAATACATTATCTTTAGATAGGCACCGACTAATTTATAGGTATTTTGTCGCATATTGAATAAATCAATAACTTATGTATTATACATATAATTAAATTATAATCTCAGGTACTTAAATTACAATTTTAATTAAGTACTTATCGTCGAATAACAACTAAAAAAGGGAACAAAATGGCTTTAAAAGAACCACGGCGGAACCCTAAAAGCTTGGATCCATAAAGGTACTTATCTAGGTAACTGACGCAAATGTGACCTACTACTACTCTCCTAATCGATCCATGTCTGATTTGTATTTCACAAGTGCTAAACTATTTTACTCTTGGCTGAATTACAGGCCACATGTGAACACCCGTACAGACCTTAGCATTACATTAACATTAAAACTGTACACCTGCCATCCGCCATATTCTCTGCACTACTGTGTATTATTGTAATATTTTATCTTTTCATTTTGGTTTATTTTATATGATATCAATTGTAATTCATTTGGATTACAAATTATTTAGGAATTTTTTGTTAGAAAACAGTTTTATATCCTTTTTTTTTGTACTAAAACAAAAATATTTATTTTATCATCAGCCCATTTTTGTTAGTTTAACTTTAGTATTTAGTGGTATTTCGAGGGCGCGTGAAAATTTTGAACTAAATATATATGGTATTTGACAGTAAAGTTACTTCCCCAATAAGATTTCCAATATAGGAAGAAATTAAAGTTTTACTTACCTTAAATTTGATATACTTAATTCTCCAAATGGCACGAGATCTTGCACACAACGCTACACTTCATGTTTTACAAACTGACAGTACATAATAATGGAAAAAAAAATAATATTAAGTTATTACATTCCACAATTTCCGTCAGTGTGTAATTTCAACTGTATAAATGTTCACATTTGTCCTTCTTGCTGCATTATAGGTAACACGTGCCTCGTTAATCAGGCAATATTCAGCTCTTGAGGTGACTGTTACACTCATAAATGCTGATATAATGTTGTTATAATGCAATTATTTGTCAATTGGATTTCTTATACAGCGATGTGCTGAATAATTTGTGCCCAAATTAGAGTTATATCCTCTGAGGATGCGCTGTCTACGCTATTATTCAGCAACTAATGCATTCACTGTGCACTGTTAAAATGCTGTTATTCAGCACTTTTGTGCTACTTGGGACGCGCGTCTCAAAGAGATGTCAGCAAAATTGAAGGGGTCCGTTAAACCGATGCTTGCCAGGGTCGTGGTTTTGTTCGAAATAGTCACCGTGCCCGTGATCGATTGACCTATGCGGTTGTAATTACTTAGTCCCAGCCCCAAAAATAATTTCAATGTCAATGTTATATAACCACCAAATTATTTTTTTAGCAGAGTATCATGCGTATAGTTCGCGCGTTTTAGAACTTTTTTGTAGCCTAAAAACGATACAAACGCACAATGGCAATGCATTTAATTTTGCGAGTTCCACATATGAACCATTGCGTTTATAAATTGACGAGAAGACGAGTAAGTTATTTAGTCGCCTCTTACGACACCACGGAAGAAATGAGATGGTACTATTCTTTACGTCCGGCACCGCAAGGAACTATATAGGGTGTATCTATTCATACACGAAATATTTTAAGAGGTACACCGGTAGGTGGTAATGAAGCTATAGAAGCAAAAGGAAAAAAATTCTGAATGTATTTTTTTCAAAATATAATATTTAAAATTATTTGACGCACATAAGAAATACTGGCTCCTTCTTATTTTTTACGGCCCGAGACACCGCGGCCATGCTTGTGCCGTCCGGTCGCCGCCCTCGTAGCGTCAGGCGGGCCATTCATAGAATTTGGAGTAAAGGTTTTATGCAAAACGTCTCAAGCAGTTCTAAAATTATAATAATTACGAAAATTCAAAAACGCTTAGATAAAAAAATTCTTTTTGCTTCTATAGCTTCTTTACTACCTACAGGTGTACCTCTTAAATTATTTCGTGTATGAATAGATACACCTTATATACATAATATAGCAATAAAGATATTATCTTTATTGCTTTACCATAATGTGTACTTAGGTGGTAAGTATATAATTTAGATCACTACGGACCCCTAGTCCCAGCAGTGGGAATATTTTAGGCTGATTATGCTTATCCTTGTCTTACTTTCGTTCCAGAGTGGATGTTCGTCGTACGACCGTCTTAGGTGAGGTCCGCGTCAACGTCGGAATCATTTCTGGTATCTCCATCAGCGGTGTCACCATTGACCTCAAACTCGGAACAATTGCCGTAAGTTTCATCTTTTACCTTAATTTTTTATTGTTTTTTTTTTTATATTGCTCTCACGTATAAAGGGCGTAATTATATTAGCTGGAAAAAGTTTAATCACGTGTTTGGTATCAATATAAAAAACGAATGGAAAAATGTTTTGGTTTGTCATTCTATGGTTGAACGTCACTGCCTGTAACCGATCAGCTGTTTTTGTTATTTTTCGAGCAACAAAGATTTTTTTTTAAAACCAAAGCATAACAATCGTCTTAGTAACGCCTTAACGTTGGTATCATTTAAAGATTTGAACAAACTTGGATTAAAGAAAAAAAAAAAAAACTTTTTTATATCATTAGTTTTAGCCAGCTAATTTAATTTGATCCTGTAGAAGCAGTAATAATTATTATTGTTGAATAATAATTTAATTAAAATAAAACCTGTAGATAAAAACGGCGGGTGACTAGTACCACATAGTATAGTAGGTACCTATGTACGGTAGATTAATTCGCAACGCTTTTCTTTTACAGTCCAACATCAGGCTAGCCATCCAGGGTAACAACTATTCTCATCAGATAAACCAGTTCATCGGGCAAACGGTCCCAGCTACCCTGGAAGAGTATAGTGTAAGTATTCAGTAATTTATTTATTCAAGATAGAGGATTATACCGCTTCATATAAAGGTAAAAATTTCCAATTTGAGCTGACCTCTCATTCTACGGAAGTCCCATACAATGTGAAATCAATTTATACTGGAAATTCATGGCTTGAAGTCATGAGTACACGTAAAAATACAGTTCTACGAAAAATTACTATTTCTACTAGTAGTGTAAGTTCATGTTCGAAAGATTCCTAATCAATTATTTATCAATGTTCATCTGATCTATGGGCAGCGTTCGGGAAGTTACGCAATATATTCCCATCCCACTTACCGCAGTGTCTCAAGACAAAAGTCTTTGACCAGTGTGCGTTGCCAGTGATGACATATGGCACTGAGACGTGGTCGCTCACAATGCGCCTCATAAGAAGGCTCAAAGTCACCCAAAGAGCAATGGAGATGGCTATGCTTGGAGTTTCCCTACGCGATCGAATCAGAAATGAAGAGATCCGTAGGAGAAGCAAGGTTACCGACATAGCTCGAAGAATTGCCAAACTTAAGTGGCACTCGGCAGGGTACATTGCTCGCAGAACGGATGGCCGATGGGGCCGGAAGGTTCTGGAGTGGCGACCGCGTACTGGAAGAGGGAGCGTTGGAAGGCCTCCCACAAGATGGACCGATGACCTGTTGAAGGCCGCAGGAATGCGTTGGATGCGGGAGGCATAGAACAGGTCGAAATGGCGGTGCTTGAGGGAGGCCTATGTCTAGCAGTGGACGTCTTTCGGCTGACGTGATGATCTGATCTATACTAATATTATAAAGCTGAAGAGTTTGTTTGGTTGAACGCGCTAATCTCAAGAACTACTGGTCCGAATTGATAAATTCTTTTTGTGTTGCGTAGCCTATTTATTGAGGAAGGCTATATAACATTACGCTACAGTCAAAAGGAGCGGAGCAGCAACGAAAACTGGAGGAAAACTGGCGGGCAATTCGACGCGACGGAACGGGTCAGGAGAGCAAAAATTTGACGCGGACGAAGTCGCGGGTAGAAGCTAGTCTTTAATCAATAAAGCAACGTTTTTGTACGGGGCATTGGATTTTCTACTCTCGGTATTAAACCGAGTACTGAAAATCCAATAGAGCATTCCATTCCAAAAAAACATAGCGTTGGCTTTCATCTCTTGGTGCTAAGCAAAGAATTAAAAAGCCAGAGTACGAAAAATTGGCGCTGCGACTAAAAATTGCCCGTGGATTCGAGGTATCCTTCAAAGAAAACAAGTCTACTATTCTGTAAAAGATAAGTTTGTGGGGCAGGGCTGGCGCTGTGGTAGCGTCCTCGACTTATAAGTTGCAGGTCGTAAGTTCGTACCCTGACAGGCATTGTGTAAATTAGTTCATCACATCTGTTCTCAAAGCGGTGAAGGAAACCATAATGTTGAAACCAGCGTGTCCTAAATGATAAATGATTTTATTTCTATAAGTAGAACCAAGAATTCGAAGACATTTGAGAACTAGCAACACGCCCTGGATTCGCGAGGTGTATTACGGCTCACTCTCTCTCACAGCGAGGCGAGTAGTGGGAAAGTTATATATAGGTTAAATAGGCTAAGTTTAAAAAATCAAATAGTCATTCCCCAAACATTTCTTTGGGCATATTTGTATCGATAATTACCATTACGATTGCTCAAATAATTCTCATTTTGTTGTTCTAATCAATATTACCTATACTATATAAGGTGTATCTATTCATACACAAAATATTTTAAGGGGTACAAGGGGTAGCTTCTTTACCACCTGTAGGTGGTAAAGAAGCTATAGAAGGAAAAATATTTTTTTTATCTAAGCGTTTTTGAATTTTCGTAATTATTATAAAGTTAAATCTACTTGAGACGTTTTGCATAAAACCTTTACTCCAAATTCTATGAATGGCCCGCCTGGCGCTGCGAGGGCGGTGACCGGACGGCACGAGCATGGCCGCGGTGTCTCGGGCCGTAAAAAATAAGAAGGAGCCAGTATTTCTTATGTGCGTCAAAAAATATATAAATATTTAATTTAAAAAAAAAAAACGCTTAGAAAATTTTTTTTTCGTTGCTTTAGCTTCTTTACTACCTACAGTTGTACCTCTTAAAATATTTCGTGTATGAATAGATACACCTTATATACTATATATTACTATATTTACTATATATCTATACTAATATTTTAAAACTGAAGAGTTTGTTTGTTTGTTTGATTGAACGCGCTAATCTCAGAAACTACTGGCCCGAATTGAAAAATTCTTTTTGTGTTAGGTAGGCTATTTATCGAGGACGGCTATAAGCTATATAACATCACGCTACAACTAAGAGGAGCGGAGCAGTAATGAAAAATGTTGTAAAAACGGGGAAAATCGCACGGGTAGGCGATACGACGCGACGGGAAGGGTCGGGGGAACAAGAAATTTAACGCGGGCGAAGTCGCGGGCAGAAGTAGTAAATTATAAGATGCCAAAGTAGTTCTTATACGCTCGTTTATGAAAAACCATACGTCATCAGAACAGAAGAATACCGAGAAATAATGAGTATTTGAAATCAAATCTATTTTTGTTTCAGGCTGAGGTCAACGAACTTATCGGAATTATTGTTCTGGATGCCATCAACGAAAACATCGATCTATGATTATGTCAATTGAATGCTCATACAATGTACCCACACGTCTTAGACAAGGATATTTATTGCAAAATAACAAACATTAATAAATGATGGAAAACTTATTATTGTTGTATTTTTTGTCTTCCCATTACTTAACACCGTACACGAAATTTTGTCGATTTCACGAATTTTCTTGATTTAACAGACGTGCTTTTACAATTAAAATACTGCATTCCCATAAGTTTTATGCACAGCATGGGTGATTTGAGTTATTATCTAATGAATGAGCTCCTTTTATATTTTTGTCTAGAGTTATAATGCGAAATTTTGGTTATTTTGAAACATGATTTACTAACAATTCTTTTTTGTATTGGTTTAATTTTATGAACGAGAGTTCTGAGTAGTCGAAATCAGAATCGACTCATCTGCCATTTTCTCAAAAAATTTACTAAGTTTAATATTTTTTTACTATTTTTTTTTAAATATGAAAGTAAAAAAAAAGATTAATTCAATATTTAGAAGATTTTCACAGCAATAAATTATAATTTTTACACACCGTGTAGACGTTAAAATGATTCGTAAATATGTGATTACAGACTAATTACTGCAAAATTGACAAAAAAGTCCCTGGTTTGAGGTCAACAAATCAAAATCGAATGATAAATAAATAAAAGTAGCAGAATTATTTGATCAAAATTGAAATGATCATTCATATGGTGCATTAAAACTTATTGAGATATAGTATTTTAACTGTAAAAACACGTCTATAAAATCACGTAAATCAGTAAAAAACGTCTTTTAATGATCATTTCAGCCGAAATACGTTCAATCCTAGCCATCGGTGGAGGTGTGCCCTGCCTGGGCGGAGCACCGCCGTGTCCTCGTGGAGGCGATCGGCGGCGGCGACCTCTCGCGTCCGGCCCTGGTGCGAGCCATGGTACGGAGCGAGAGGGAATGGGAAGCCGTCACCTCCTTCTGCGAAGCAGTAATGCTCGCGAAGGAGGAGGCGGGGCGTGTGAGGGAGTGGCAGTCACTGCGCCCTCACGTCCATAGCCGCCGCAGGAGGAGACGCCCCGGGCGTCGGGAGTCCATAGCGGACTCCCGGCCACCGTAGGCGCGAGCTTGCAGGTGGCGAGCAATGGGTAGCTCGCCGCCCGGTAAGGACCAAGCTCGGGTCGACGGCGCGCAGTGTTCCACGCGCGCCTCAAAGAGATGTCAGCACCAGTGAAGGGGTCTACTAGGACCGATGCCTGCCGGGGTCGCGTGATTGTTCGAAAGAGATACCGTGACCCTGGCACATGGGCAACTGATGGAACACGGGTGGGTTTTAGTCAGTAAAAGTCTGACACGCCCTCCCGCTCCACCCAGAGCGGGAGAAGTCATTTGATGATTTCCCATTCTGAAAAAAAAAAAAAAAATCCTAGCCATAGGCTGCCCCCAAGCATTTTGGTGAGGGTTTGCCATAGTCGCCACGCTTGGCAGGCTAGTTGACGATCGCAGTATGGTGGTTAAATGCATAGAGAACCCTGCTGCCCATTCTCTAGTAAGTTCCTTAGTCGCCTTTTACGACACCCACGGGAAGAAAATGTGAGCGTGTTATTCTTTACGTCCGGTGCCACACGGAACCTGTGTTTAGTTTTGTCCCGGACGTAAAGAACCTGTCTCTTAATACTTTTTTTTTTTCTGGATGGGAAATCATCAAATGACTTCTCCCGCTCTGGGCGGAGCGGGAAGGCGTGTCAGACTTTTACTGACTAAAACCCACCCGTGTTCCATCAGTTGCCCATGTGCCAGTGTCACGGTATCTCTTTCGAACAATCACGCGACCCCGGCAGGCATCGGTCCTAGCAAACCCCTTCAGTGCTGCTGACATCTCTTTGAGGCGCGCGTGGAACACTACGCGCCGTCGACCCGAGCTTGGTCCTTACCGGGCGGCGAGCTACCCATTGCTCGCCACCCGCAAGCTCGCGCCTACGGTGGCATCTCTTAATACTTGATCGTAAACCAGATGTTCGAAGTCGAGGGCGACCCAAGCTCAGATGGTTGGATGGCGTAGACCAAGATTTAATAACTTTTGGAGTGACAAATTGGAGAGACTCGATTGTACTGCCTCATTGGTCTGTTGGTCCCAAGCGCTACTGCTCTTGGGTTCTATTCCCAGGTTGGGCAAACTGCAATTGAGTTTTTCTATCCGGAATTTCTCAGTGGCAACCTAGAGTCTCTGCTTAATCTTTCGGGAAAACAAGGCATGATGTTATGTTATTAATGTCACTAAATTCGTAATCTAATTTCGGTATCTAGAATTTCTCAGTGGCAATATGGAGTCTGGGTTTGCGGTTGATGGTAATTGGGTTGCCCCCATACCAGTATAAATTAGTGAGAAAGATCTGGAAATAAGTCACGTTGAGGAAATCCATACTTATGTAATATTATAAATGTGAAAGTGTGTATGTCTGTTTGTCCGTCTTTCACGGCAAAGCGGAGCGACGAATTGACGTGATTTTTATGTGGAGATAGAAGGGATGGCGAGTGACATAGGCTACTTTTTGTTTCTTTCTAACCCCCCACTTCCCTAAAATGGGGGGTGGAACGCGCTTATCTCAGGAATTGCTGGTTCGAATTGAAAAAATATTTTTGAATCGGGTAGCCTATTTATTGAGGAAGGCTATAGGCTATATAACATCACGCTACGATCAAAAGGAGCGGAGCAGCAACAAAAAAAATATGGATGAAAACTGGCAGGCTGCGATGCGACGGGAAGGGTCAGGGGAGCAAATATTTGACGCGGACGAAGTCGCGGGAAGAAGCTAGTACTACATAAACACGTTTAAACAGTTGACTAGGCTAAGACACACCTGCGGCTGTCTAAGGCTTTACAGCCGCGGAAGTGTCTTTGTCTTAGTGTTATGACGATGACTACTTTAACATTCCTTTTTCATTTTATTCACGGGGTTGGGTAGACGTTCACTTATAGTATACCCATATTTCGGCACTTATGTTTAAAGGGGTAATAAAATTGATTCGCGAACGCAACAAATGTGGCTATGCAGAATTTTGATGGATTTAGCCTTTTTCTGGACCATTTGCAGGCATGAAGAACCCGTGTTTGCCTCGACCCGGGGTCCTAGCCCGCGTTATTATTTTCACGTCATTGGCGTCGGGTTAATCTCAATACATTATTTTTTACGAAACATTCTTTCAATAGGATTAAACGAACTTAGAGGTTGGATTGATGATTTTAATGACTAAAATTCTGTTACTACTTACGTATCTTACGGTCGCAAATCACATATTGTTAAACATGCAACCTTTGCCAGGGTTGCGACATCTATTCGAGAGAGTTACCGTGGCCTTGGCAAATGGGCAACTGAAGGATCACGGGTGGGTTTTAGTCAGTAAAAGTCTGACACGCTTATCCACTCTAAACTAGAGCGGATAGGTGAGAGACGTCATTTGATGATTTCCCACTCAAAAGAAACATGCAATCTGACACTGAAAAGTAAGAAAGAAAATATGAATTTTGTGGACTATGACTACGGGTGAGGCTGGCTGCGGGTATTGCGGGATATTTTGCCATCAACCGGGAACAAATCCGGACACCGGTCTACTACTGAAATATGTAAGACGAAAAACCCAATTTTTATAGGCGATGTTGATTGTTATGGCGATGGCAATATGGTGATATTTCTTCCGTAATTCTGAGAGTTTTCAAAAATAATGCATTGGAAATTAAATTGAGCTAAAGCTGGTACTGTTGCACCAACGGGTTACAGAGGTACGTTGGTACATTCAAGAGATAGAAATAAAAGCTCCTAGATTTTATGTGAAAAGTGAGTAACGATAACAATATATTAATGAAAATTTTTAAAGTATTGTCTGTCATATTTAAAGAAATTAGTATAAAAGTCAATGTTATTTGGTTTGTTCTACAAAAACATTCCAAAAACGTCCGTGGCGCCATCTACAACGTGCCATTAGAACTTTGCATCACTGACGTCATGCAAAATCCTGCATCGCGCTAGTAAAGTTTACCGCTCGCGTTTACGATATATACAACGCCCTGACCTGACCTCAATACTCGGGCAGGATTATAAACAAAAATTGTCTAAGCGGGGGATCCTCCCTTTTCCATGGAATATGTGGAAGTCTACATCCTGTTTGTTTAAGAGTATAGAAACGCGAGGAAATCTCAATAAATCTAAAATAACTGAAGAATTAAACAAAAAGAAAGATTAATGTGTTTCAAAAAATATTCTCCACGGACGTAAAAAAACTTGGTTTTCGTACACTGGATTCTAAACGCTCTGCTTAGCACCGAGAGTCGAAAATCCAGTGATTAAAAACTTCCTTCGGGTTTTAGTATATCCGTATGAACGTCAACTGAACTGTAAAAAGTTTAAATCATCACTTCACTATATAATATTATAAATGCAAAAGTAACTCTGTCTGTCTGTCTGTCTGTCTGTCTGTCTGTCTGTCTGTCTCGCTTTCCTGCTAAAACTACTAAACCTATTTAAATGAAATTTGGTACACAGATAGTTTAGAGCCTGAGAAAGGACATAGGCTACTTTATATCCCGGTAGTATGTTCCCGTGGGATAATTTCCGACCTCCACGCGGGCGAAGCCGCTGGCAAAAGCTAGTACTACAATATATTTGATCCATCCATTGTTGTTTAGATCAGAAAACTCTTGGTAGTAGACCACATACCTAAAAAGGAATCTATCCCCTTTTCTCATTTTTTGTAACTGCATAAGTATAACGAAACGTTGTTGCATTGCGTTATTGAAACGTTTCGTTAACTGGCAATGCTAGCGATCAATGATCGGGGAATAGTTTCTCTAAGCGCTTACCTGTAGGTTTATTAATATTCATGTTAATATTCTGTACTTAAAATTTAGAGTTACGTGTACTAGATATTAACTTGATTGCCTGTGTCATCATTACTAACTTCTGAGCGGAGCTTTGTAATGCATTAAGAAACATCAGTACTATTAAAGGTAAGGGTGTGAAATAATAAATTAAAATGATCCTGTTCATTGTAAAATTAAAGATTACTTACATATCTGTAAATGATTGGTCTGTTAATTTCAAAATCAAATAACTAGGCTGCATATAAAGTGAACTTTACAAAAGATCAAAGCAACATTTTATTTTAAGAGGTGGAATTAATACTATATGAATGTGTCGTGTTTTTAGTGACCCTTTCGAGATTAGGACAAATGTCGTAAAACATTTAAAATAGGCCAACGCGTTTAGTCTCTAGAGTGCCACCAAGGAACATATGCATACATATAGCTTGGCAAAAAAGAGTCTGTCGTGGTAACCATTGGAACTAAAATATTTTTTTGGTGGCAACACTGCTTTGTTTATCATCAACAAGTAGCTAATCTGTCATTGTGTTATGTTCCTAGTTGTATTTTACTTATTTCTAATTAACTATCAATTATTAATGCTTTTGAACATTAAAAAATAAATAAAACAATAAGGAGTAGAGGTGTGAGCTGTGATATACTAAGTTTTCGTAAGAAATTTGGCGGAATCTGAAGCGGAATTTTTTTTGTCTCCGATTGACAATGTTTACGAAAGAACTGCCGACACGACAGGTATTTATCCAAGAAATTTATCTTTTATTCAATGCCAGTCATTGCTTTTCCTTTCTAATACAAATTTTATCGGTATTATAAGTTTCAAGCCATTTTATTGTTTTATTTACTAATAGATTATTGAGGTTATGTTTTCTAGTTTGACAAATCGCGTGTACGTGTTAACGTACACGCGATCATCAAGAGTTACATCAAGAGTTATCTTGATGTTTGATACTTGAAATTGAAAAGTGTACCTACATGGATTTAATATGTTTGTATTTATGTTTTTTTCAAGGTAAATCTCACAGTACAATTAGAGGAATTGTTAATGAAGGTGAAAAAAAATTAAGGATTTTTTTCTACTCCTGGAGGAACACCAAAACAGTTGGCGGAAGAAAGAATTAGAGGATTTTGATCTGTGTGCAATTAGACAAAACAAGTATTTTTTTTTTTTTGTTAATGCCATTATCGCATACCATAGTAAAAAAAAGTATAATTTATATTTATTATTTTTCAGGTGCCTATTCTACGTAATATATTACCTATAGTTTGAGGAGACGGGTTGTAATGTGACCCGTAAACGTGTAAGAAAGATTTTTATACTATTTAGATTTCATAAATAAGAAGTGTAAAACTGACACATCAGTGTTAATGGAAAAAATCTATCATAGCACCGAAAAGGAATACAAGAATGATGTTATGTCACGTTTTTCTTTTTAAATAAAATCTAAATTTTAGCGTGTTATTTCATTTTCATGGTCATGTGAATAGTGATAAAATCAAAATCAAAATCAAAAGTCATTTATTCAAACTAGGCTGAGAGTCAGCACTTTTTGAACGTCAAAGTTACACAAGACAGTCCCCCCAAAACGCCCGCCCTTCGACACTTCCTAGAGCTTTAGCTGGGAAGAAGAAGTGGCGGAACAAACTCCCCAGCAGCACAGCTGTCTGTTAAGCTAGAAGAACTTGATTCTATACAAAATTGTGTAAGTAATTAATATTTTAAAACAAAACATACATTATTCACCATATGTCAGCTAGCACACGCCAAAATACCACCAACAAAACACTGAAAACTAAACTCAAGCTGAAATAAATAATGAAACAAAATTGTAAACAGAACTTAAACGTAAATAAAGCCTCCAGGCATAAAGGGCGTGCCCGCTTACATATTCAACGATGCAAATTGATACATACAGCTAAGTTGAAGTTACAATAGTTAAACTAGGACCTCCGGACCAAAATAAAATAACAGTTAATACAAGTAACAATAACAAAAACCATGGTCAGCAAGACGACCAGTCACCATGTTATGTACCCCACATAGACATACCTGACGCTTTCATTAGTCAACTGTTCAAGTTTATTCGATATTGCCTGTACCTTTCGAATGCGACATGTTATAGGTACTCTCTGACTTCCGATTAGTTTCCGACAGTAAGCAGCTGTAAGTCGCCTTCTTGTCGATAAACTGTCAGCATTAACAGGATTCGGTCAGTATCATTCATGTCAAATTTGATACAGGCATGACGGATGCAGGTGAATATCAGTATGACATATGGAGTGATTGCCTACTTGACCTCCAAAACAGAGCTATCTGCTGAGAAACATGATACCCCTTGGCAAGACTGGTTGTCAGACTTACGAGCTTCTGATTACCACGGAGTCTCGGCATGAAAAGACGGTCACCTATCCACCGACTGATTTCGGCAAGCTTCGCTTAACCTCAATCAACTCAGTGCAACGCAATCCTCTGCTGGACACAGACCTCTCCCAGGCTGCGCCACAACACTCTGTCCTCTGCCATCCGCATCCAGTCTGTCTCGGTCCAATTAGCTGGAGTGCGTCCCACGCTACGCTTGCCGATACGCGGTCTGAACGCCAGGACTCACCTGCTCCATCGGCCATCGGTCCTTCAACAGACATGGCGAGTCTACTTCACTTCAGTTTGCTTACTTTGAGCACTATGTCGTCAACTTTTCCGGATAATTTTCATTTCTAATTTTAGCCTTCAAAGTAACTCCGAGTGTACCCCACTTTACAGTACTCTGCTTTGAAGTTGTGAACCGACCCAACAGTTAGTGTCCACGTTTTGACACCGTTTGGCGTAATGGGTAGGTCGCACTGGTATAAGACGTTAGTCTTCTACATGTGCTGGACGAGAAGACTTGACGAGGTTTTCCAAACGTTGCGCAACGCAACTTAACCTATGTGCCAATTACGTATATTAATTTTATCAGTTAAGTCCTCAAAAGAACATTTCAGACACCAACATACATGGTCTTCGCATGATCTGACCAAGATTATATCTGGACTTTAGAATAGACTGTGACCTCTGAGTTTGTTTCGGCCTTTCTTCTTAGAGTAGTCAAATAGGAAACGCCGAACTCATCTAGTTTTTTAAAATATGATTGACGTGTCAAAATGTTTGTATGTACAGGTGCCAGCGCATCAAGGTACTCGAAACTGTCAAATTCGCCCAATCAACCTTGAACCTAATGCTTTAGCGATAAAGTTGAAAATCTATTAAAGAAATTTGACAGACTATAATAGCTCGATGTACTGGCTTGCAGAAATAAAATAATTTATCATTAATTTTTTTGCTTTCAGAAAAAATAGTCGTGAGATGCGATGACCTTGGTTATATGTTACGTCTTAGAGACGGAAAGTAAGTTCTCAATTTTTTTTTTTTGTAATTGCTAGATTTTTGGTAGCGAGATCATTTTTAAATGATCTCGTTTGCGCTACCAAATATCTCAGTTTGCAGAATGCTTTTTTATGTTCCTTCTTGAGAATGAGTCTTCCCCAGTAGTCTTGTTTAGTTGTACCATAACAATGATCCTACCTGTATAAAATGATTAAACGAATAAAGGCATCATCAGTCTTTTCCCAACTATGTTAGTTAGGGTTGGCTTCCAGTCTAACCAGATGCAGCTGAATACCAGTATTTTACATGGAGCGACTGCTTATCTGACCTCCACAACCCAGTTACTGGGTAATACGATACCCATTGGAAAGACTGGTTGTCAGACTTTTGGGCTTCTGACGACCCGTAACAACTGAAGATTCACGGGTGACAGTCGGGACCACCGCACACTGGTCCCAAATTAAAAAAAAGTGGACATTGATAGTAGACCGCTGATATTTTTTTTTATTGTTGATACAATGATAACAGATAAGGCAAAAAAATATTATTGTCCTACTTCAAATACTTTTCTGTAAAAAAAAATATTTCTTTTTTTTTTGTATGGGAGCGATTACATTTTACTCAATTTCTCAAAAACTTTAAGCGATGTCGAGATGGCAATCACATATGTTAGAAAACTAATAATTCTGAGTATTTGGCTCGAAGAAACTTATTGCTTATCTCTGCGTACTTTCGAGATAATAGTGACAGAAAATAACATTTTTTTTTAATGTTAATTTTTTGCTATTTTTTAATCATAGCCTTACTTTAGCACATAATTATAATGTATGCGTAATGTCAAATAAGTAAAAAGAGACTTCTCTGTAAAAGAGGTTATGGGGGCTCACTAATGACTGAAAAGCTATGACCTTTCTGAAGGAGTACTTTCATCAGTTCTAAAAAACAATCAAAATGAAGACATATTAAGCTGCAAACATAAAGTTGAATATGTTCACAAACGATTCTGAAAATATATTATGGTGAAAGATTAATATTTGGGTCTATATTCTCTTGAGAAATCTCTATTTCCTCGTTTTCTAACGAAAGCAATTCATTGTTCAAGATCAAAGCACTAGCCTCTGGAAACAACTGTTTATGTAAACGAGCAAACTTTGGTTTGATATGGCTGATGTAAGGATCTGAGCTAATTAGAAAGCTGTGGATAATGTCTAAATTAGTCTGAACTCTACCGATTTTTCTTGTATGTGCCATTCTAACATTCCGGAAATCTTTATTCCTCGCTTCGGAAGCTTCTTCGGAAAGCATGCCTATCGGAATAAAGGAGAAATTTTCACAAATATCAGCACCGTGTATCAACAATTTATGGACACTTGAAGGCATGTAATACCATGGATATAAGTTTACATATAGCATTGCTGTTTCTTTACAATATTCCCTAAACAAGTTGGTATTAATAAGTTGACCAGATGAAATTGTTTGTAAAATGACTGCAAATCTCTTGATTAAATCAGGGTGAATACCCGTTATTTCAGCAGATACTTCATAATTTTCAAAAAACCTTCTTGCCGTGTTACCGTCATTGGTTGTACCAAATCCCTGTTTTACTATGTCAATTAACAAACCAGTTCTTTCCCGGAATTCTTCTTGTGTCAAATTCTTTTTAATTTCTTTTAACAATTTATCTTCTTTTCGTGCAGCCCACTTTTTGAAGTCTAAGTTGTACGAAATGTGTAAAATACATTCCATACATCTTATCCACATATGAAGCGAAGACAGACCATATTTATACATATCTTCTCTGATGAGTCTTTTGGATACAAAGTCCAAGTCATTCATTTTGCTAGGTGGGGTATTGCAAATATTACAAACAGCTGCAGAAGAAGTATTGGAAATCACAGTAGAAATTTTCCCATCAATCATAGTCATGTACAAATCATGTTTAATATCAAAATTATCTACAATTGTGGGAACAAGATTACGAATTTCTTCCTCTAAGGATGCACTTTCCTTCTTTATCAATTCATTTGTTTCTTTTGCAAATATAAAGCCAATTGGACGACAATAGTTTGTTGAAGAGGGAGCAGGATTTTGCCACAAGATAGTACCACTCTCTTCTTCCAAACGAAGCGGAACCAAACTAATCATGAAAACTGAAGAATCGTCAATTTTAGTGTCGGAGTGTGACTTTTGTTTATAATTACTTTGAGAAGATGACCCGTCAAAACCCCATTTGCTTATTAGTTTTAGCGATTTTTTGTCGGCAGAGTTGTGCTGAATTGTTTTTAATATCCTATTAGTTGTCCAATCTAGAAGCGATTGAAGTCTTATCTTAGCATCAGATTCAGTTACAGTTATGTCTGACTCTGGAGGATAACAAGTTTTTTTAGCTTCCAGGAGCTTTTGATAGGATGGAAGACCATACATTTTCTCTGAAGCAAGAATAGTTCTTAAATTTCGATATTGCCATTTTGACAAATTTGTTGAGGTGTAAAGCGCTAACGTTTTATCATCTGGTAAACACGGTTTGTCAGTCTTTTTAGCGAATAGTACATCATGTACCATCTCACATTTTTCCTTGTTTTGGCTGAGTTCGTTTAATATAGCTGCTAATTTTGTTTTTTTAGACTCTTTTAATTTGGCACATAAAGCATAAACTAATTCCTCCTCTGTGTGATCTAGAAGTGTTAGAGAACGCCTTTTCTTCTGTTTATCAGATATATCAACAAATGGTTTTTTACTTGTACCATAACTTAATTGATGAGTATCCACTTGCGTTTCGAAATTTGGAATTACTTCCTCGGCAACTTTAAAAATGCTGCTTAAATCGATATTTTGACATTTTGGCCAAACTATTTGGGATTGTAACCAGTCTGAATTTTTGTTAAGAAAGGTCTTTTGAGCTCTACTGGAAGCAGACCATCTTTTTGAGATATTACTTGAAAAATTACGACAAAATAATTTAATATTACTCAAATCTTCGGAAGACAATTCAACACCAATACGTTCAATAAGGGCATTAAATAAAAATTCGACATTTTTAAAACCACCTCCTGATTTAAGAACAACGTATAAGTCTAAGTTGGTGACAAATGCGGACATATTATAATTTTAAGGAAAATTGAAAACAAATTAGAATCAAAGATATCAAATACAAAGTGACTTTGATTTTAACAAAAAAAATTACGAAAACAAATTCGACGAAAGAAAGATGAAATGAAATGAATTGCACCGATCCCAGCGTGGTTTGACCAGACTCGATTAATCGAATGAACCCCGAGATTTGCACTAGCCCCTGAAGTGTCATGATTCATGGTGCTACATAGGCCATTGCATATCAAGAAGTAGACCGGGGGGCGCTGTAATGGTAGGGAAGACGTGCCCATAGGATAGGAAAGGATTACGAGCCTACCGACTATGCAGCCTTAAGTAAGCATTGGACTAGTGGAGAGAAGGGTGATATTTGTCTATAGGAGGGCATCTTTTCATGTAGTCGCTGGCATGTTGATCCAGGTCGAGCTTCGCCGATGCATCTTTTGGTGGAGTTAACCGTTTGCTTGGCTCTTTTCTATGTCGAGGTTTCGCTATGTTCCGTGTTGTTGTTTTCTTGGTCGTTTTCTGTTTTTTTTTTTTTTGTAGATATCACTAGCCGCTTTTTTAATCTTATTTCTGTCTCCAGCCGTGTCCCTCCAAAACTGGATATCCTTGTCGAAGTATTTCATGTCCTGTTTTAGGTTGTCATTCCATTAGTAAATAGGTCGTCCGACCTTCTTAGATTTGGGCCTGTACTGCATTGCTACATGAAACAGGTGTGGTTCAGAGCGTCTGAAAATGTGTGCCAGGTAGCACATCCTGAGGTTCTTGATGCGTTTTGTTATGGTTTTCCCGTCTACGATTTGATGCATTTTCTCTGTCTCGGTTTGTTGATCGGGTCTCTCATGATAACTCGTGCGTATCTTCTCGGTCTTGATCGGTTCGCCTTTAGTCATATATCATACAAGGTACGATAATATCTCCAGCTGTGTCCGTCCAAAACTTGATTCCCATGTCAAAGTACTCGTATTTCATGTCTTGTTTTAGGTTGTCGTTCCATTTGTAAGGAGGTCGCTCGACCTTCTTAGATTTGGCCTTGTACTGCATTGCTGCATGCAGGCGTGGCGTGGTTCACCATGTGCTAGGTAGCACATCCTGTGGTTCTTGACATGTTTTGTTACGGTTTTACCGATTTAAATTTGATGCATTTTCTTATGTCCGCAGTTTCCTGGTTTCCTTTTTTCCTAGCTTGGTCAATCAAATCATGACTCAACTCGTTCATTTCTTCTGAGCCGCAATAATGTGGTATTGGATTCGTTTTAGTTCTTCCAGCTCATCTGTAATGAGGATAAGGTCATCCGCAAATGATAATACCATCGGGAGTGATGATGATTTCCTTTGTTTCTTTCGTCGTCGGTCGAAGCGGGCCGAAGGCCGATTTTTTTTCTCTCATTTGGATATCGGTACCCTGCTTTTTTTCGGTTTCGTTTGTTGCTTTTTTTTTCCTGTGGAATGTGTTGAGCGTTTGCATGTGTTTTGCGGGGTGATTTTTTTCCCTAGTTCGGTGAAGCATATTTTTATTCGTTGTCTGCATGTTTCTTGTTCTGATATTTTAACCTTTTGGAGTGTTGTCTGGCTTTCTTTTACGTGATTATGAATATTACAGTTATTTGGTTGCTTGCTTTGTAGAAATTTGGCCTTCTGTAGGTTAAAAAGGGCTAATCGGTGGACCCTTGAGTAAATCGTCTGAAGAGTCAGAGTTACCTCCGTTAGAATGTTCCAGGGTACTTCGATGATTTCATTCGTTGAGGTGATTACTACATTTGCTGGTTTTTTGTTATACAGTCTTGGTATTTTGGTTTGGTAGAATTTCTATTCAGCGCAGCACAGTAGCATTGTTTGACATACTTGGTCTCAACCGTTGTTACATTCGTACCTTGTCATTGTTTTTGTGTTTGTTTTTTTCCCCTTTTTGTTAACTGTTCTATGATATTTTTTGATCTTGGCAGTCCCCAAATTATTTTATTGTATTCTATTTGAAGTGTTTCTCTGTTAGCAATATTCATTAATAATTCGCCGTTGTAGTTGGAATCTTCATGCTGAAGCATGTGTTGCATCGAACCTTTGCGTTGGGTACTTCGACCTCGACCAATATGGGCGTTGAAGTGTCGTATTTGCAGTGAACCTGTCCTTGTTTTTCGTCTAATCAAGTTTAATACGTTTGTGAAGGATCGGATTGCTTTCTAAGTACAGCTGTTGGGGTGTGAATTTATTATGTACAGAGGAGTTGGCTTGTCTTTTCCCATGCCAACCTGCGGGGTAGTGACATAGCATCCGTATACTTTTTATTGTAAACTGTTTCAATTTTTGCATCCTTTCTTAATAAAATTGCAAGGCCCCGGTGTGTGTTTTGATTTTGAATCGCCGCAATCGTTTCAAGCTGCAATGCTCAGATTTGGGCAAGTGTACTTTTTTGCGGTTGTGGTCAGGTTTATGGTGTAGGTACATGCAGTATCGTCTGCGATTATGTCTGATAATAGTGTAAGTAGTGTTGCTTCTCGTTGTTCGCACGGTGTTAATGAGGTAACTAATTGGGGACTGTTCGTTTGAAGCTGACGTTTTGTGGCTTTTCCATGTACTTCTCCTGTGTTGTACCAGCTACCTAAAGGTCTGATATAATGTGTGGTTGTATGATGCGTTGTTTGAACTTTGCGTTTTGTTTATCCAGTTGTTGTTGTATTGTTAATTTGATCAGGACCCAGCTATCATAGTGCTTCGTGTAGAGGATGTGTATATGTATTGGTGGATTCTCTCGATCGCCGATCGGTGTTTTTCTGCGTTCTGCATGTTTATGTGTACATTCACATTTACGAGGTACAATTCGGACGCGGTGATGATGGTATATTCGATATACTAGAATGTTTAATTAATTGCACGGTTATGTATTTTGTTATCCTTTGTTCCTGGAAAAGAATGCTGTTGGGGAGAAATTCCTATATATTATTTAGAAGTGCTAGGCGAATTCTATCATCCTGTCAATGTTCCAAAACATATGTAGCGAGATCTTGACGGATATTCTTGTGATCAAATGTTATTTGGTGAGATATCTTACTAGACAAATAGTTCCCGTATTACAGTTCCCGTCTTTTGTGATGGGCACGATACGTGTGTGAAGTTAGCATCTCAATTGTTAGCATCTCACAAAAAAACACCATAAATAGTGGCATCCCACATAGTTCCACAGTTCTTGATAAGTTTTAACAATAGTTCCGTCGATTTGACTATCAAAAACTCATTTTGAAAAAATGAGATGCTAACTTCGCATAACATATCACAGCATCTCAACGAATTTCTCGAAATTAACAATTTTTGAGTTGAAAGCAAAAGAGTTCTGCATCCTAAACGTATTCTATTGATAGTTCTATAGGTTGAATCCAATTAAAATCACCAAAAAATTAATATTATGTATTGTTCCTAAATGTTATTAAGGAAATATCCGTACAGGAGTGAGATGCTGAGGTAAAACTGGGAGTTCTGAATCATATGAAGAGTTCTATCGACAACTTAGGTCTTTCCAACAAGAAACGAAATAGTTCTAGTGTTTTGAACATTCACGATAGGTATAAAACTATTTAATAATCAAAATATTCATACAAGAGTGAGATGCTGAGGTATAACTGGGAGTTCTGGATGGAATGAAGATTTCTATCCAGTAGTCGAGGTCTTTCACTCAATAACCGAAAGAGTTCTGTTGTTTTGAACATTCACAATAAGTATATAACATTGTTATAACAAAAACATCCATATAGAAGTGAGATGCTGTAGTATAACTAGGAGTTCTGGATTGAGTGATGATTTCTATCGAGTAGTCGAGGTCTTTCACTCAATTACCGAAAGAGTTCTGTTGTTTTGAACATTCACAATAGGTATATAACATTATTATAACAAAAACATCCATATAGAAGTGAGATGCTGTAGTATAACTGGGAGTTCTGATTCGGATGATGATTTCTATTGAGTAGTCGAGGTCTTTCACTCAATTACCGAAAGAGTTCTGTTGTTTTTAACATTCACAATAGGTATATAACATTGTTAAAACAAAAACATCCATATAGGAGTGAGATGCTGTAGTATAACTAAGAGTTCTGGATCGAATGATGATTTCTATTGAGTAGTCGAGGTCTTTCACTCAATTTCCGAAAGAGTTCTATTGTTTTGAACATTCAAAATAGGTATATAACATTGTTATAACAAAAACATCCATATAGGAGTGAGATGCTGTAGTATAACTAGGAGTTCTGGATCGAATGATGATTTCTATCGAGTAGTCGAGGTATTTTACTCAATTACCGAAAGAGTCCTGTTGTTTTGAACATTCACAATAGGAATATAACATTGTTATAACAAAAACATCCATATAGAAGTGAGATGCTGTAGTATAACTGGGAGTTCTGATTTGGATGATGATTTCTATTGAGTAGTTAAGGTCTTTCACTCAATGACCTAAAGAGTTCTGTTGTTTTTAACATTCACAATAGGTATATAACATTGTTATAACAAAAACATCCATATAGAAGTGAGATGCTGAAGTATAACTGGGAGTTCTGATTCGGATGATGATTTCTATTGAGTAGTAATGGTCTTTCACTCAATTACCTAAAGAGTTCTGTTGCTTTGAACATTCACAATAGGTATATAACATTGTTATAACAAAAACATCCATATAGAAGTGAGATGCTGAAGTATAACTGGGAGTTCTGATTCGGATGATGATTTCTATTGAGTGGTCGAGGTATTTCACTCAATTACCGAAAGAGTTCTGTTGTTTTGAACATTCACAATAGGTATATAACAATGTTATCACCAAAACATATATATAAAATGAGATGCTGAAGTATAACTGGGAGTTCCGATTCGGATGATGATTTCTATCGAGTAGTTAAGGTCTTTCACTCAATTACCTAAAGAGTTCTGTTGTTTTGATCATTCACAATATGTATGTAACATTGTTATAAACAAAATATACAAATAAGAATGAAATGCTGACGTATAACTGGGAATTCTGATTCGGATGATGATTTCTATTGAGTGGTCGAGGTATTTCACTCAATTACCGAAAGAGTTCTGTTGTTTTGAACATTCACAATAGGTATATAACAATGTTATCACCAAAACATACATATAAAATGAGATGCTGAAGTATAACTGGGAGTTCCGATTCGGATGATGATTTCTATCGAGTAGTTAAGGTCTTTCACTCAATTACCTAAAGAGTTCTGTTGTTTTGATCATTCACAATATGTATATAACATTGTTATAAACAAAACATACAAATAAGAATGAATAGCTGAAGTATAACTGGGAGTTCTGATTCGGATGATGATTTCTATTGAGTGGTCGAGGTATTTCACTCAATTACTGAAAGAGTTCTGTTGTTTTGAACATTCACAATAGGTATATAACAATGTTATCACCAAAACATACATATAAAATGAGATGCTGAAGTATAACTGGGAGTTCCGATAAGGATGATGATTTCTATCGAGTAGTTAAGGTCTTTCACTCAATTACCTAAAGAGTTCTGTTGTTTTGAACATTCACAATAGGTATTTAACAATGTTATCACCAAAACATACATATAAAATGAGATGCTGAAGTATAACTGGGAGTTCCGATTCGGATGATGATTTCTATCGAGTAGTTAAGGTCTTTCACTCAATTACCTAAAGAGTTCTGTTGTTTTGATCATTCACAATATGTATATAACATTGTTATAAACAAAACATACAAATAAGAATGAAATGCTGAAGTATAACTGGGAGTTCTGATTCGGATGATGATTTCTATTGAGTGGTCGAGGTATTTCACTCAATTACCGAAAGAGTTCTGTTGTTTTGAACATTCACAATAGGTATATAACATTGTTATAACAAAAACATACATATAAAATGAGATGCTGATGTATAACTGGGAGTTCTGATTCGGATGATGATGTCTATCAAGTAGTTATGGTCTTTCACTCAATTACCTAAAGAGTTGTGTTGCTTTGAACATTCACAATAGGTATATAACATTGATATAACAAAAACATCCATATAGAAGTGAGATGCTGTAGTATAACTAGGAGTTCTGTATTGAGTGATGATTTCTATCGAGTAGTCGAGGTCTTTCACTCACTGACCGAAAGAGTTCTG
Organism: Aporophyla lueneburgensis; assembly: GCA_932294355.1. NCBI lineage: Eukaryota > Metazoa > Arthropoda > Insecta > Lepidoptera > Noctuidae > Aporophyla > Aporophyla lueneburgensis. Next base: position 27,569,552 of record OW028737.1, on the reverse strand, counting down.
TTGTTTTGAACATTCACAATAGGTATATAACATTGTTATAACAAAAACATCCATGTAGGAGTGAGATGCTGTAGTATAACTAGTAGTTCTGGATGGAATGCTGATTTCTATCGAGTAGTCGAGGTATTTTACTCAATTACCGAAAGAGTTCTGTTGTTTTGAACATTCACAATAGGTATATAACAATGTTATCACCAAAACATACATATAAAATGAGATGCTGAAGTATAACTGGGAGATCCGATTCGGATGATGATTTCTATCGAGTAGTTAAGGTCTTTCACTCAATTATCTAAAAAGTTCTGTTGTTTTGAACATTCACAATAGGTATTTAACATTTTTATAACAAAAACATCCATATAGAAGTGAGATGCTGTAGTATAACTAGGAGTTCTGGATTGAGTGATGATTTCTATCGAGTAGTCGAGGTCTTTCACTCAATTACCGAAAGAGTTCTGTTGTTTTGAACATTCACAATAGGTATATGACGTTGTTATAACCAAAATATAATTATAAAAATGAGATGCTGAAGTATAACTGGGAGTTCTGATTCAGGTGATGATTTCTATTGAGAAGTCGAGGTCTTTCACTCAATTACCTAAAGAGTTCTGTTGTTTTGATCATTCATATAGGTATATAATATTGTTATAACCAAAACATACAAATAAAAATGAGATGATAAAGTATAACTGGGAGTTCTGATTCGGATGATGATTTCTATCGAGTAGTTAAGGTCTTTCACTCAATTACCTAAAGAGTTCTGTTGTTTTGATCATTCATATAGGTATATAACATTGTTATAACCAAAACATACAAATAAAAATGAGAGGCTGAAGTATAACTGGGAGTTCTGATTCGGATAATGATTTCTATCGAGTAGTTAAGGTCGTTCACTCAATTATCTAAAAAGTTCTGTTGTTTTGAACATTCACAATAGGTATATAACATTGTTAAAACAAAAACATCCATATAGGAGTGAGATGCTGTAGTATAACTAAGAGTTCTGGATCGAATGATGATTTCTATCGAGTTGTTAAGGTCTTTCACTCAATTACCTAAAGAGTTCTGTTGTTTTGATCATTCACAATAGGTACATAACATTGTTATAACCAAAACATACAAATAAGAATGAGATGCTGAAGTATAACTGGGAGTTCTGATTCGGATGATGATTTCTGTCGAGTAGTAAACATTCATATAGGTATATAACATTGTTAAAACAAAAACATCCATATAGGAGTGAGATGCTGTAGTATAACTGGGAGTTCTGGATCGAATGAAGATTTCAATCGAGTAGTCGAGGTCTTTTACTCAATTACCGAAAGAGTTCTGTTGTTTTGAACATTCACAATAAGTAAATAACATTGTTATAAGAAACTAATCCATATAAGAGTGAAATGCTGTAGTATAATTGGGAGTTCTGGATCGAATAAAGATTTTTATCGAGTAGTCGAGGTCTTTTACTCAATAACCGAGAGAGTTCTGTTATTTTGAACATTCACAATAGGTACATAAAATTGTTATAAATGGTAATGATTTCTATTGAGTGGTCGAAGTCTTTCACTCAATTACCGAAAGAGTTCTGTTGTTTTGAACATTCACAATAGGTATATAACATTGTTATAACAAAAACATCCATATAGAAGTGAGATGCTGTAGTATAACTGGGAGTTCTGATTCGGATGATGATTTCTATTGAGAAGTTAAGGTCTTTCACTCAATTACCTAAAGAGTTCTGTTGTTTTTAACATTCACAATAGGTATATAACAATGTTATCACCAAACATACATATAAAATGAGATGCTGAATTATGACTGGGAGTTCCGATTCGGATGATGATTTCTATCGAGTAGTCGAGGTCTTTCACTCAATTACCGAAAGAGTTCTGTTGTTTTGAACATTCACAATAGGTATATAACATTGTTATAACAAAAACATCCATGTAGGAGTGAGATGCTGTAGTATAACTAGTAGTTCTGGATGGAATGCTGATTTCTATCGAGTAGTCGAGGTATTTTACTCAATTACCGAAAGAGTTCTGTTGTTTTGAACATTCACAATAGGTATATAACAATGTTATCACCAAAACGTACATATAAAATAAGATGCTGAAGTATAACTGGGAGATCCGATTCGGATGATGATTTCTATCGAGTAGTTAAGGTCGTTCACTCAATTATCTAAAAAGTTCTGTTGTTTTGAACATTCACAATAGGTATGTAACATTTTTATAACAAAAAAAATCCATATAGAAGTGAGATGCTGTAGTATCACTAGGAGTTCTGGATTGAGTGATGATTTCTATCGAGTAGTCGAGGTCTTTCACTCAATTACCGAAAGAGTTCTGTTGTTTTGAACATTCACAATAGGTATATAACATTTTTATAACAAAAACATCCATATACAAGTGAGATGCTGTAGTATAACTAGGAGTTCTGGATTGAGTGATGATTTCTATCGAGTAGTCGAGGTCTTTCACTCAATTACCGAAAGAGTTCTGTTGTTTTGAACATTCACAATAGGTATATGACATTGTTATAACCAAAATATAATTATAAAAATGAGATGCTGAAGTATAACTGGGAGTTCTGATTCAGATGATGATTTCTATTGAGAAGTCGAGGTCGTTCACTCAATTATCTAAAAAGTTCTGTTGTTTTGAACATTCACAATAGGTATGTAACATTTTTATAACAAAAAAAATCCATATAGAAGTGAGATGCTGTAGTATAACTAGGAGTTCTGGATTGAGTGATGATTTCTATCGAGTAGTCGAGGTCTTTCACTCAATTACCGAAAGAGTTCTGTTGTTTTGAACATTCACAATAGGTATATAACATTGTTATAACAAAAACATCCATATAGGAGTGAGATGCTGTAGTATAACTAGTAGTTCTGGATGGAATGCTGATTTCTATCGAGTAGTCGAGGTATTTTACTCAATTACCGAAAGAGTTCTGTTGTTTTGAATATTCACAATAGGTATATAACAATGTTATCACCAAAACATACATATAAAATAAGATGCTGAAGTATAACTGGGAGATCCGATTCGGATGATGATTTCTATCGAGTAGTTAAGGTCGTTCACTCAATTATCTAAAAAGTTCTGTTGTTTTGAACATTCACAATAGGTATGTAACATTTTTATAACAAAAAAAATCCATATAGAAATGAGATGCTGTAGTATAACTAGGAGTTCTGGATTGAGTGATGATTTCTATCGAGTAGTCGAGGTCTTTCACTCAATTACCGAAAGAGATCTGTTGTTTTGAACATTCACAATAGGTAAATGACGTTGTTATAACCAAAATAAAATTATAAAAATGAGATGCTGAAGTATAACTGGGAGTTCAGATTCAGATGATGTTTTCTATTGAGAAGTCGAGGTCTTTCACTCAATTACAGAAAGAGTTCTGTTGTTTTGAACATTCACAATAGGTATATGACATTGTTATAACCAAAACATAATTATAAAAATGAGATGCTGAAGTATAACTGGGAGTTCCGATTCGGATGATGATTTATATCGAGTAGTTAAGGTCTTTCACTCAATTATCTAAAAAGTTCTGTTGTTTTGAACATTCACAATAGGTATATAACATTTTTATAACAAAAACATCCATATACAAGTGAGATGCTGTAGTATAACTAGGAGTTCTGGATTGAGTGATGATTTCTATCGAGTAGTCGAGGTCTTTCACTCAATTACCGAAAGAGTTCTGTTGTTTTGAACATTCACAATAGGTATATGACATTGTTATAACCAAAATATAATTATAAAAATGAGATGCTGAAGTATAACTGGGAGTTCTGATTCAGATGATGATTTCTATTGAGAAGTCGAGGTCTTTCACTCAATTGCAGAAAGAGTTCTGTTGTTTTGAACATTCACAATAGGTATATCACATTGTTATAACCAAAACATAATTATAAAAAAGAGATGCTGAAGTATAACTGGGAGTTCCGATTCGGATGATGATTTCTATCGAGTAGTTAAGGTCTTTCACTCAATTATCTAATAAGTTCTGTTGTTTTGAATTCACAATAGGTATATAACATTGTTATAACAAAAACATCCATATAGGAGTGAGATGCTGTAGTATAACTAGGAGTTCTGGATCGAATGATGATTTCTATCGAGTAGTCGAGGTATTTCACTAATTACCGAAAGAGTTCTGTTGTTTTGAACATTCAAAATAGGTTTGTAACATTGTTATGACAAAAACATTCATATAAAATGAGATGCTGATATATAACTGGGAGTTCTGATTCGGATGATAATTTCTATCGAGTAGTTAAGGTCTTTCACTCAATTACCTAAAGAGTTCTGTTGTTTTGATCATTCATATAGGTATATAACATTGTTATAACCAAAACATACAAATAAAAATGAGATGATAAAGTATAACTGGGAGTTCTGATTCGGATGATGATTTCTATCGAGTAGTTAAGGTCTTTCACTCAATTACCTAAAGAGTTCTGTTGTTTTGATCATTCATATAGGTATATAACATTGTTATAACCAAAACATACAAATAAAAATGAGAGGCTGAAGTATAACTGGGAGTTTTGATTCGGATGATGATTTCTGTCGAGTAGTTAACATTCATATAGGTATATAACATTGTTAAAACAAAAACATCCATATAGGAGTGAGATGCTGTAGTATAACTGGGAGTTCTGGATCGAATGAAGATTTCAATCGAGTAGTCGAGGTCTTTTACTCAATTACCGAAAGAGTTCTGTTGTTTTGAACATTCACAATAAGTAAATAACATTGTTATAAGAAACAAATCCATATAAGAGTGAAATGCTGTAGTATAATTGGGAGTTCTGGATCGAATAAAGATTTCTATCGAGTAGTCGAGGTATTTTACTCAATTACCGAAAGAGTTCTGTTGTTTTGAACATTCACAATAGGTATATAACAATGTTATCACCAAAACATACATATAAAATGAGATGCTGAAGTATAACTGGGAGTTCCGATTCGGATGATGATTTCTATCGAGTAGTTAAGGTCTTTCACTCAATTATCTAATAAAATCTGTTGTTTTGAATTCACAATAGGTATATAACATTGTTATAACAAAAACATCCATATAGGAGTGAGATGCTGTAGTATAACTAGGAGTTCTGGATCGAATGATGATTTCTATCGAGTAGTCGAGGTATTTCACTAATTACCGAAAGAGTTCTGTTGTTTTGAACATTCAAAATAGGTTTGTAACATTGTTATGACAAAAACATTCATATAAAATGAGATGCTGATATATAACTGGGAGTTCTGATTCGGATGATGATTTCTATCGAGTAGTTAAGGTCTTTCACTCAATTACCTAAAGAGTTCTGTTGTTTTGATCATTCACAATAGGTATATAACATTGTTATAACCAAAACATACAAATAAGAATGAGATGCTGAAGTATAACTGGGAGTTCTGATTCGGATGATGATTTCTGTCGAGTAGTTAACATTCATATAGGTATATAACATTGTTAAAACAAAAACATCCATATAGGAGTGAGATGCTGTAGTATAACTGGGAGTTCTGGATCGAATGAAGATTTCAATCGAGTAGTCGAGGTCTTTTACTCAATTACCGAAAGAGTTCTGTTGTTTTGAACATTCACAATAAGTAAATAACATTGTTATAAGAAACAAATCCATATAAGAGTGAAATGCTGTAGTATAATTGGGAGTTCTGGATCGAATAAAGATTTCTATCGAGTAGTCGAGGTATTTTACTCAATTACCGAAAGAGTTCTGTTGTTTTGAACATTCACAATAGGTATATAACAATGTTATCACCAAAACATACATATAAAATGAGATGCTGAAGTATAACTGGGAGTTCCGATTCGGATGATGATTTCTATCGAGTAGTTAAGGTCTTTCACTCAATTATCTAAAAAGTTCTGTTGTTTTGAATTCACAATAGGTATATAACATTGTTATAACAAAAACGTCCATATAGGAGTGAGATGCTGTAGTATAACTAGGAGTTCTGGATTGAGTGATGATTTCTATCGAGTAGTCGAGGTCTTTCACTCAATTACCGAAAGAGTTCTGTTGTTTTGAACATTCACAATAGGTATATGACATTGTTATAACCAAAATATAATTATAAAAATGAGATGCTGAAGTATAACTGGGAGTTCTGATTCAGATGATGATTTCTATTGAGAAGTCGAGGTCTTTCACTCAATTACAGATAGAGTTCTGTTGCTTTGAACATTCACAATAGGTATATGACATTGTTATAACCAAAACATAATTATAAAAATGAGATGCTGAAGTATAACTGGGAGTTCCGATTCGGATGATGATTTCTATCGAGTAGTTAAGGTCTTTCACTCAATTATCTAATCTAATCTATCTAGGGTTGGATTATTAGGATTATTAGGGTTGGATCCCCGACTGGTGCCGGTCCGCCTTTGCAGGCCTCCTCACGTTAGGGGGGAAGTGAGGTGTTAAAATCCCCCCAACCGTACATCACAGAGAGGCGCGCGTGGAACACTACGCGCCTAACATCACCTACATCTCGGATCCTAAGGAATAGGGGGCGACGGATGTCCCCAGATCCGTCGCCCCTGGACCCATTTAGGGGCCTGGAAGAGGGCGTTTTCCGCCCTCCGCCGACGCCCGGTGCGCTTGCTGCGGGCTGGGTGAGCGGAAGATATCTCCCGATCCCTTTCCGCAGCTTCCTTCTGCGACATGACTGTTTCGCAGAAGGATACCACCACGTCCCAGGACTCATCGCTGCCGACCATTGACTCGACCACGGCCAGCAGCGATAGGTCACTGCCTACTTCTGAGACAGGGGCACGACGCGGCTCCTCCCAAGCGGCACATTTTCCTAGCGTATGCCGCGCCGTGTCTTCCCGGCAGTCGACGCAGTGGTGTCACTGGGCGTCCGGCTCCCTATTTATGCGACACAGGTACTTCCCGAAGCAACCATGCCCCGAGAGCACCTGCGTCGCCAAACGACAGGGAGCCGTGCCTCCTCCCGAGCCAGTGCCCGAGTACTGGCCGGAACGCCTCGACGGTGTCGAGGCCGTGCGAGCCTGTCCTGCCAGGCCGCCACAACTTAACCGGAAATATCTTTGCATCCAGGTGACGCATTTCGAAGCTGTTTTCAGCTGAATGGCTTATAATTAGGTACAAAAACTTCACAATCGCGAAAAAAATTTATTTTCGCCATTAACATTGAAAATTCCTAACATTTTTGTATAGAAACACGTATTCATTTTTATTTCAAAATTCTTCCTATTAATCCTATTTGTGTTAGTTTAAATAGTTACCTACCTGCCTTACCTGTATTCTGGTGCGCGTTCCGCGAGCTGGAATCTTGTTTGGTGGAGTTATACGAGGTTTTTCAAAAAAATTCATTCAAAAATCAGGTTTATGGACCAAAAGTCACAAAAAAAAAATCTGCAAAAATTTCAGTAACGCCGTAGTTAGCTGGCCCGTATTGACACCTCGCCCGTGTGCCTAGCAAAAATAAAAGTTTGAAAAAATTGAATTTTTCTTTGTTTTTTAATTGCATTAAAAAAATTATTAATCTTTCTATTTAGACATGCTCTGCTGAGATCTTAGTCCAAGCTCTGGGCTGCCACTGCAAGTTTTTAGGAAGTACAGTTATAGAAGCAACAGAATCCGTGGAGATTCCGCTCCTGAGTGCTTCTTAAAACATATTATGTTGGTACATCTTTTTTTTATGGGAAATCCTCAAATGACTTCTCCCGCTCTGGGCGGAGCGGGAGGTCAGACTTTTACTGAATAAAAGCCACCCATGTTCCGTCAGTTGCCCATGTGCCAGGGTCACGGTACGGTATCTCTTTCGAACAACCTCGCGACCCTGGCAGGCATCGGTCCTAGCAGACCCCTTCAGTGCTGCTGACATCTCTTTGAGGCGCGCGTGGAACAATACGCACCGTCGACCCGAGCCTGGTCCTTACCCTCTACGGGGCACCGGTGTGGGCGCCCTCATTGAGGCTGCGTCCAGCGCGCTGGTTGAGTGCGGCCCAGAGGGTCATGGCCATCCGGTTAATCCAAGGATACCGCACGATCTAGTGCGAGGCGGCGAGCCTCCTTGCTGGAGTGCCGCCATGGGATCTGGAGGCAAAGGTCCTCGCGCACCGTGTCCTCCAGACGATCCTCGCAATGGAAACACCCGGGCGTTTCCGCCCGGTTTATCCTGAACAGGAACCCACCGAAGCACCCATGCTCAGTGAGAACCTGCGTCAGGCGGAAGGTGAGGACGCCGTGGCGCCTCTCTATCCATTCCTCAAAGAGGGGACTTACTGCCGCAATTGTGGCGTGCCCAGCGCTGGGTTGCGAAAATCGTACCCGCCATGTCGCCATGAGATCCTGCCGGAGCTCTGTCCGCCGTGCCGCGATTTGTCGCGGCAGCGGAGTTTCGCCCCGGCGTGTCGTCTTCTCGCGCAACTCCCACGTTGCGCGAGGACTTTTGCCCCCAGTTTCCATAGCGGCACTCCGGCAAGGAGGCTCGCTGCCTCGCACGAGATCGTGCGGTATCCTTGGATTAACCGGATGGCCATGACCCTCTAGGCTGCACTCAACCGGCGCGCTGGGCGCAGCCTCAATGAGGGCGCCCACACCGGTGCCCCGTAGAGTTCGAGTTCTGAATTACTTTTGTATATTTTTGAATAGTTCTGTTGCAGGTGCAATACGAAATGAGGAGTTCTAGCATCTCAATTGTACTCTAACTTAAACATTCAATGAAATCTTGCTTTCTTTTAACCTTACTTAAGCATCTATTTAGTATTTTTCTATTTCTGTGGTGCGGGCTGCAAAACTTAGTCTATAGAATCAATGAAACTCGGCAAATTAGGGGCCATCCATAAATTACGTCACACGTTAAGGGGGAGGGAGGGGGTCGACGAAGTGTGACATTGTGTGACAAGGGGGCGGGGGGGTCCGAAATTTCGTGACGTCACATTTAATTCCAATTTAAAATCAATTTTAGTCTAAGTGTTAAGAAAAACGCATATTGGTATGATAGCTACTGCCCCAGTGTCGAAGCATTCTTGTTTAAGCGATCATGTGGCATTTCTGGTCTATATTATGCATCATACAAGGCCACTAATCAACATAAGCAAATACATAAGAAACAACAAGAAGTTTTGCCCATCGTGAAGATTCGTCTTCAAAGAATTGCTGCTAGACGTGCCAGAGAAATTCTTTGTTTGGATGGTGACGATGATGCCTTATGGTTTAATGACAAAGATGTGGACACAACGAATGTTCTTGAAATTAACATCCCAAACGAGAACGAAGTGGTTGCTATGCCATGCATATGCCTATATGGACTCAAGATAATTAAGTTTGATCTTTAATTAATATAATTATTCGTTTTTTAGGGTTCCGTTGCCAAATGGCAAAACACGGAACCCTTATAGATTCGTCATGTCTGTCTGTCTGTCTGTCTGTCCGTCCGTATGTCACAGCCACTTTTCTTCGAAACTATAAGAGCTATGCTGTAGATGAATTCTGTGAACCGCATTAAGATTTTCAAACTAAAATAGAAAAAAAAACAATAAATTTCGGGGTTCCCCATACTAGGAGTGCCTATAAGTAGGGTCACAAAATTCAAGTACCTGAGGCACTGAGTCACCGAGGATCTCTCGGATGACTGGGATATTGAGCGGGAACGTAGGGCGTTGTCAGTGAGATGCAACATGCTGGCGCGCAGGTTTGCACGGTGCTCACAAGAGGTCAAAATTGCTCTTTTTAAGTCATACTGTCAAACTTTCTATACCTGCAGCCTGTGGGTCCGGTATACGCGTGGATCTTTCAATGCCCTACGGGTCCTGTACAATAATGGTTTCAGGATGCTGTTGGGGTTGCCTCGTTTTTGCAGTGCATCAGGTATGTTTGCTAAGGCCAACACGGATTGTTTTAGGGCGATAGTGCGCAAAAGAGAGGCCTCCCTGATGCGCCGCGTGCGAGGCAGCACCAACGGTCTACTGAATACCATACTGAAAAGGGTGGATTGCCCAGTTGTGAGGCACTGGAATGCCATTCACGGCTCCGGGGGTGCCCGGTATAATGATAAGTAGCGCAATTTTGTGTATTCATTTATAATCTAACTAACATAATTTTAATTAACATAGTTATACTACAGCATCTTACTCCTATATGGATGTTTTTGTTATAACAATGTTATATACCTATTGTGAATGTTCAAAACAACAGAACTCTTTCGGTAATTGAGTGAAAGACCTCGAATACTCGATAGAAATCATCACTCAATCCAGAACTCCTAGTTATGCTACAGCATCTCACTTCTATATGGATGTTTTTGTTATAACAATGTTATATACCTATTGTGAATGTTTAAAACAACAGAACTCTTTCGGTAATTGAGTGAAAGACCTTAACTACTCGATAGAAATCATCATCCGAATCAGAACTCCCAGTTATACTTCAGCATCTCATTCTTATTTGTATGTTTTGGTTATAACAATTTTATATACCTATTGTGAATGTTCAAAACAACAGAACTCTTTCGGTAATTGAGTGCAAGACCTTAACTACTCAATAGAAATCATCATCCCAATCAGAACTCACAGTTATACTACAGCATCTCACTCCTATATGGATGTTTTTTTATAACAATGTTATATACCTATTGTGAATGTTCAAAACAACAGAACTCTTTCGGTAATTGAGTGAAAGACCTTAACTACTCAATAGAAATCATCATCCGAATCAGAACTCCCAGTTATACTACAGCATCTCACTTCTTTATGGATGTTTTGGTTATAACAATGTTATATTCCCATTGTGAATGATCAAAACAACAGAACTCTTTAGGTTATTGACTGTAAGACCATAACTACTCGATAGAAATCATCATCCGAATCAGAACTCCCAGTTATACTTCAGCATCTCATTCTTATTTGTATGTTTTGGTTATAACAATTTTATATACCTATTGTGAATGATCAAAACAACAGAACTCTTTAGGTAATTGAGTGAAAGACCTTAACTACTCGATAGAAATCATCATCCGAATCAGAACTCCTAGTTATGCTACAGCATCTCATTTTATATGTATGTTTTGGTGATAACATTGTTATATACCTATTGTGAATGTTCAAAACAACAGAACTCTTTCGGTAATTGAGTGAAAGACCTCGACTACTCGATAGAAATCATCATTCGATCCAGAACTCCTAGTTATACTACAGCATCTCACTCCTATATGGATGTTTTTGTTATAACAATGTTATATACCTATTGCGAATGATCAAAACAACAGAACTCTTAAGGTAATTGAGTGAAGGACCTTAACTACTCGATAGAAATCATCATCCGAATCAGAACTCCCAGTTATACTTCAGCATCTCATTCTTATTTGTATGTTTTGGTTATAACAATGTTATATACCTATGTGAATTATCAAAACAACAGAACTCTTAAGGTAATTGAGTTAAAGACCTTAACTACTCGATAGAAATCATCATCCGAATCAGAACTCCCAGTTATACTTCAGCATCTCATTTTTATGTGTATGTTTTGGTGATAACATTGTTATATACCTATTGTGAATGTTCAAAACAACAGAACTCTTTCGGTAATTGAGTAAAATACTTCGACTACTCGATAAAAATCATCATTCGATCCAGAACTCTTAGTTATACTATAGCATCTCACTCCTATATGGATGTTTTTGTTTTAACAATGTTATATACCTATTGTGAATGTTTAAAACAACAGAACTCTTTCGGTAATTGAGTGAAAGACCTCGACTACTCGATAGAAATCATCATTCGATCCAGAACTCTTAGTTTTACTACAGCATCTCACTCCTATATGGATGTTTTTGTTATAACAATGTTATATACCTATTGTGAATGTTCAAAACAACAGAATTCTTTCGGTACTTGAGTGAAAGACCTCGACTACTCAATAGAAATCATCATTCGATCCAGAACTCTTAGTTATACTACAGCATCTCACTCCTATATGGATGTTTTTGTTTTAACAATGTTATATACTTATTGTGAATGTTCTAAACAACAGAACTTTTTAGATAATTGAGTGAACGACCTTAACTACTCGATAGAAATCATTATCCGAATCAGAACTCCCAGTTATACTTCAGCATCTCATTTTTATTTGTATGTTTTGGTTATAACAATGTTATATACCTATATGAATGATCAATACAACAGAACTCTTTAGGTAATTGAGTGAAAGACCTTAACTACTCGATAGAAATCATCATCCGCATCAGAACTCCCAGTTATACTTCAGCATCTCATTTTTATGTGTATGTTTTGGTGATAACATTGTTATATACCTATTGTGAATGTTCAAAACAACAGAATTCTTTAGGTAATTGAGTGAAAGACATCGATTACTCGATAGAAATCTTTATTCGATCCAGAACTCCCAGTTATACTACAGCATCTCACTCCTATATGGATTTTTTTGTTATAACAATGTTATATACCTATTGTGCATGTTAAAAACAACAGAACTCTTTCGGTAATTGAGTGAAAGACCTCGACTCCTCAATAGAAATCATCATCCGAATCAGAACTCCCAGTTATACTACAGCATCTCACTTCTATATGGATGTTTTTGTTATAATAATGTTATATACCTATTGTGAATGTTTAAAACAACAGAACTCTTTCGGTAATTGAGTAAAATACCTCGACTACTCGATAGAAATCATCATTCGATCCAGAACTCTAAGTTATACTATAGCATCTCACTCCTATATGGATGTTTTTGTTTTAACAATGTTATATACCTATTGTGAATGTTCAAAACAACAGAACTCTTTAGGTAATTGAGTGAAAGACCTCGACTACTCAATAGAAATCATCATTCGATCCAGAACTCTTAGTTTTACTACAGCATCTCACTCCTATATGGATGTTTTTGTTTTAACAATGTTATATACCTATTGTGAATGTTTAAAACAACAGAACTCTTTCGGTAATTGAGTGAAAGACCTCGACTACTCGATAGAAATCATCATTCGATCCAGAACTCTTAGTTTTACTACAGCATCTCACTCCTATATGGATGTTTTTGTTATAACAATGTAATATACCTATTGTGAATGTTCAAAACAACAGAATTCTTTCGGTAATTGAGTGAAAGACCTCGATTACTCGATAGAAATCATCATTCGATCCAGAACTCTTAGTTATACTACAGCATCTCACTCCTATATGGATGTTTTTGTTTTAACAATGTTATTTACCTATTGTGAATGTTCTAAACAACAGAACTTTTTAGATAATTGAGTGAACGACCTTAACTACTCGATAGAAATCATTATCCGAATCAGAACTCCCAGTTATACTTCAGCATCTCATTTTTATTTGTATGTTTTGGTTATAACAATGTTATATACCTATATGAATGATCAATACAACAGAACTCTTTAGGTAATTGAGTGAAAGACCTTAACTACTCGATAGAAATCATCATCCGAATCAGAACTCCCAGTTATACTTCAGCATCTCATTTTTATGTTTATGTTTTGGTGATAACATTGTTATATACCTATTGTGAATGTTCAAAACAACAGAATTCTTTAGGTAATTGAGTGAAAGACATCGATTACTCGATAGAAATCTTTATTCGATCCAGAACTCCCAGTTATACTACAGCATCTCACTCCTATATGGATTTTTTTGTTATAACAATGTTATATACCTATTGTGAATGTTCAAATAACAGAACTCTTTCGGTAATTGAGTGAAAGACCTTAACTACTCGATAGAAATCATCATCCGAATCAGAACTCCCAGTTCTACTTCAGCATCTCATTCTTATTTGTATGTTTTGGTTATAACAATTTTATATACCTATTGTGAATGTTCAAAACAACAGAACTCTTTCGGTAATTGAGTGAAAGACCTCGATTACTCGATAGAAATCATCATTCGATCCAGAACTCTTAGTTATACTACAGCATCTCACTCCTATATGGATGTTTTTGTTATAAAAATGTTATATACCTATTGTGAATGTTCAAAACAACAGAACTTTTTAGATAATTGAGTGAAAGACCTTAACTACTCTATAGAAATCATCATCCGAATCGGAACTCCCAGTTATACTTCAGCATCTCATTTTATATGTTTGTTTTGGTGATAACATTGTTATATACCTATTGTGAATGTTCAAAACAACAGAACTCTTTCGGTAATTGAGTAAAATACCTTGACTACTCGATAGAAATCATCATACGATCCAGAACTCTTAGTTATACTATAGCATCTCACTCCTATATGGATGTTTTTGTTTTAACAATGTTATATACCTATTGTGAATGTTTAAAACAACAGAACTCTTTCGGTAATTGAGTGAAAGACCTCGACTACTCGATAGAAATCATCATTCGATCCAGAACTCTTAGTTTTACTACAGCATCTCACTCCTATATGGATGTTTTTGTTATAACAATGTTATATACCTATTGTGAATGTTCAAAACAACAGAATTCTTTCGGTAATTGAGTGAAAGACTTCGACTACTCGATAGAAATCATCACTCAATACAGAACTCCTAGTTATACTACAGCATCTCACTTCTATATGGATGTTTTTGTTATAACAATGTTATATACCTATTGTGAATGTTCAAAACAACAGAACTCTTTCGGTAATTGAGTGAAAGACTTCGACTACTCGATAGAAATCATCACTCAATACAGAACTCCTAGTTATACTACAGCATCTCACTTCTATATGGATGTTTTTGTTATATCAATGTTATATACCTATTGTGAATGTTCAAAACAACAGAACTCTTTCGGTAATTGAGTGAAAGACCTCGACTACTCGATAGAAATCATCATTCGATCCAGAACTCCTAGTTATACTACAGCATCTCACTCCTATATGGATGTTTTTGTTTTAACAATGTTATATACCTATTGTGAATGTTTAAAACAACAGAACTCTTTCGGTAATTGAGTGAAAGACCTCGACTACTCGATAGAAATCATCATTCGATCCAGAACTCTTAGTTTTACTACAGCATCTCACTCCTATATGGATGTTTTTGTTATAACAATGTTATATACCTATTGTGAATGTTCAAAACAACAGAATTCTTTCGGTAATTGAGTGAAAGACTTCGACTACTCGATAGAAATCATCACTCAATACAGAACTCCTAGTTATACTACAGCATCTCACTTCTATATGGATGTTTTTGTTATAACAATGTTATATACCTATTGTGAATGTTCAAAACAACAGAACTCTTTCGGTAATTGAGTGAAAGACTTCGACTACTCGATAGAAATCATCACTCAATACAGAACTCCTAGTTATACTACAGCATCTCACTTCTATATGGATGTTTTTGTTATATCAATGTTATATACCTATTGTGAATGTTTAAAACAACAGAACTCTTTCGGTAATTGAGTGAAAGACCTCGACTACTCGATAGAAATCATCATACGATCCAGAACTCTTAGTTATACTATAGCATCTCACTCCTATATGGATGTTTTTGTTTTAACAATGTTATATACCTATTGTGAATGTTTAAAACAACAGAACTCTTTCGGTAATTGAGTAAAATACCTTGACTACTCGATAGAAATCATCATACGATCCAGAACTCTTAGTTATACTATAGCATCTCACTCCTATATGGATGTTTTTGTTTTAACAATGTTATATACCTATTGTGAATGTTTAAAACAACAGAACTCTTTCGGTAATTGAGTGAAAGACCTCGACTACTCGATAGAAATCATCATTCGATCCAGAACTCTTAGTTTTACTACAGCATCTCACTCCTATATGGATGTTTTTGTTATAACAATGTTATATACCTATTGTGAATGTTCAAAACAACAGAATTCTTTCGGTAATTGAGTGAAAGACCTCGATTACTCGATAGAAATCATCATTCGATCCAGAACTCTTAGTTATACTACAGCATCTCACTCCTATATGGATGTTTTTGTTTTAACAATGTTATTTACCTATTGTGAATGTTCTAAACAACAGAACTTTTTAGATAATTGAGTGAACGACCTTAACTACTCGATAGAAATCATTATCCGAATCAGAACTCCCAGTTATACTTCAGCATCTCATTTTTATTTGTATGTTTTGGTTATAACAATGTTATATACCTATATGAATGATCAATACAACAGAACTCTTTAGGTAATTGAGTGAAAGACCTTAACTACTCGATAGAAATCATCATCCGAATCAGAACTCCCAGTTATACTTCAGCATCTCATTTTTATGTTTATGTTTTGGTGATGACATTGTTATATACCTATTGTGAATGTTCAAAACAACAGAATTCTTTAGGTAATTGAGTGAAAGACATCGATTACTCGATACAAATCTTTATTCGATCCAGAACTCCCAGTTATACTACAGCATCTCACTCCTATATGGATTTTTTTGTTATAACAATGTTATATACCTATTGTGAATGTTAAAAACAACAGAACTCTTTCGGTAATTGAGTGAAAGACCTCGACTCCTCAATAGAAATCATCATCCGAATCAGAACTCCCAGTTATACTACAGCATCTCACTTCTATATGGATGTTTTTGTTATAATAATGTTATATACCTACTGGAATGTTTAAAACAACAGAACTCTTTCGGTAATTGAGTAAAATACCTCGACTACTCGATAGAAATCATCATTCGATCCAGAACTCTTAGTTATACTATAGCATCTCACTCCTATATGGATGTTTTTGTTTTAACAATGTTATATACCTATTGTGAATGTTCAAAACAACAGAACTCTTTAGGTTATGAGTGAAAGACCTCAACTACTCGATAGAAATCATCATTCGATCCAGAACTCTTAGGTTTACTACAGCATCTCACTCCTATATGGATGTTTTTGTTATAACAATGTTATATACCTATTGTGAATGTTCAAAACAACAGAACTCTTTCGGTAATTGAGTGCAAGACCTTAACTTCTCAATAGAAATCATCATCCGAATCAGAACTCACAGTTATACTACAGCATCTCACTCCTATATGGATGTTTTTTTTATAACAATGTTATATACCTATTGTGAATGTTCAAATAACAGAACTCTTTCGGTAATTGAGTGAAAGACCTTAACTACTCGATAGAAATCATCATCCGAATCAGAACTCCCAGTTATACTTCAGCATCTCATTCTTATTTGTATGTTTTGGTTATAACAATTTTATATACCTATTGTGAATGTTCAAAACAACAGAACTCTTTCGGTAATTGAGTGCAAGACCTTAACTACTCAATAGAAATCATCATCCGAATCAGAACTCACAGTTATACTACAGCACCTCACTCCTATATGGATGTTTTTTTATAACAATGTTATATACCTATTGCTAATGTTCAAAACAACAGAACTCTTTCGGTTATTGAGTGAAAGACCTTAACTACTCAATAGAAATCATCATCCGAATCAGAACTCCCAGTTATACTACAGCATCTCACTTCTTTATGGATGTTTTGGTTATAACAATGTTATATTCCCATTGTGAATGATCAAAACAACAGAACTCTTTAGGTTATTGACTGAAAGACCTTAACTACTCGATAGAAATCATCATCCGAATCAGAACTCCCAGTTATACTTCAGCATCTCATTCTTATTTGTTTGTTTTGGTTTTTACTATTTTATATACCTATTGTGAATGATCAAAACAACAGAACTCTTTAGGTAATTGAGTTAAAGACCTTAACTACTCGATAGAAATCATCATCCGAATCAGAACTCCCAGTTATACTTCAGCATCTCATTTTATATGTATGTTTTGGTGATAACATTGTTATATACCTATTGTGAATGTTCAAAACAACAGAACTCTTTCGGTAATTGAGTAAAATACCTCGACTACTCGAAAGAAATCATCATTCGATCCAGAACTCTTAGTTTTACTACAGCATCTCACTCCTATATGGATGTTTTTGTTATAACAATGTTATATACCTATTGTGAATGTTCAAAACAACAGAATTCTTTCGGTACTTGAGTGAAAGACCTCGACTACTCGATAGAAATCATTATTCGATCCAGAACTCTTAGTTATACTACAGCATCTCACTCCTATATGGATGTTTTTGTTTTAACAATGTTATATACCTATATGAATGATCAATACAACAGAACTCTTTAGGTAATTGAGTGAAAGACCTTAACTACTCGATAGAAATCATCATCCGAATCAGAACTCCCAGTTATACTTCAGCTTCTCATTTTTATGTGTATGTTTTGGTGATAACATTGTTATATACCTATTGTGAATGTTCAAAACAACAGAATTCTTTAGGTAATTGAGTGAAAGACATCGATTACTCGATAGAAATCTTTATTCGATTCAGAACTCTCAGTTATACTACAGCATCTCACTCCTATATGGATGTTTTTGTTATAACAATGTTATATACCTATTGTGAATGTTAAAAATAACAGAACTCTTTAGGTAATTGAGTAAAAGACCTTAACTACTCGATAGAAATCATCATCCGAATCGGAACTCCCAGTTATACTTCAGCATCTCATTTTATATGTATGTTTGGTGTTAACATTGTTATATACCTATTGTGAATGTTCAAAACAACAGAATTCTTTAGGGAATTGAGTGAAAGACATCGATTACTCGATAGAAATCTTTATTCGATTCAGAACTCCCAGTTATACTACAGCATCTCACTCCTATATGGATGTTTTTGTTATAACAATGTTATATAGCTATTGTGAATGTTAAAAAAAACAGAACTCTTTAGGTAATTGAGTGAAAGACCTTAACTACTCAATAGAAA
Organism: Aporophyla lueneburgensis; assembly: GCA_932294355.1. NCBI lineage: Eukaryota > Metazoa > Arthropoda > Insecta > Lepidoptera > Noctuidae > Aporophyla > Aporophyla lueneburgensis. The sequence continues at coordinate 27,550,729 of OW028737.1, read as the reverse complement.
TCATCATCCGAATCAGAACTCCCAGTTATACTACAGCATCTCACTTCTATATGGATGTTTTTGTTATAACAATGTTATATACCTATTGTGAATGTTCAAAACAACAGAACTCTTTCGGTAATTGAGTGAAAGACTTCGACTACTCGATAGAAATCATCACTCAATACAGAACTCCTAGTTATACTACAGCATCTCACTTCTATATGGATGTTTTTGTTATATCAATGTTATATACCTATTGTGAATGTTCAATACAACAGAACTCTTTCGGTAATTGAGTGAAAGACTTCGACTACTCGATAGAAATCATCACTCAATACAGAACTCCTAGTTATACTACAGCATCTCACTTCTATATGGATGTTTTTGTTATATCAATGTTATATACCTATTGTGAATGTTCAAAACAACAGAACTCTTTCGGTAATTGAGTGCAAGACCTTAACTACTCAATAGAAATCATCATCCGAATCAGAACTCACAGTTATACTACAGCATCTCACTTCTATATGGATGTTTTTGTTATAAAAATGTTATATACCTATTGTGAATGTTCAAAACAACAGAACTTTTTAGATAATTGAGTGAAAGACCTTAACTACTCGATAGAAATCATCATCCGAATCGGAACTCCCAGTTATACTTCAGCATCTCATTTTATATGTATGTTTTGGTGATAACATTGTTATATACCTATTGTGAATGTTCAAAACAACATAACTCTTTCGGTAATTGAGTAAAATACCTTGACTACTCGATAGAAATCATCATTCGATCCAGAACTCTTAGTTATACTATAGCATCTCACTCCTATATGGATGTTTTTGTTTTAACAATGTTATATACCTATTGTGAATGTTTAAAACAACAGAACTCTTTCGGTAATTGAGTGAAAGACCTCGACTACTCGATAGAAATCATCATTCGATCCAGAACTCTTAGTTTTACTACAGCATCTCACTCCTATATGGATGTTTTTGTTATAACAATGTTATATACCTATTGTGAATGTTCAAAACAACAGAATTCTTTCGGTAATTGAGTGAAAGACCTCGATTACTCGATAGAAATCATCATTCGATCCAGAACTCTTAGTTATACTACAGCATCTCACTCCTATATGGATGTTTTTGTTTTAACAATGTTATTTACCTATTGTGAATGTTCTAAACAACAGAACTTTTTAGATAATTGAGTGAACGACCTTAACTACTCGATAGAAATCATTATCCGAATCAGAACTCCCAGTTATACTTCAGCATCTCATTTTTATTTGTATGTTTTGGTTATAACAATGTTATATACCTATATGAATGATCAATACAACAGAACTCTTTAGGTAATTGAGTGAAAGACCTTAACTACTCGATAGAAATCATCATCCGAATCAGAACTCCCAGTTATACTTCAGCATCTCATTTTTATATGTATGTTTTGGTGATAACATTGTTATATACCTATTGTGAATGTTCAAAACAACAGAATTCTTTACGTAATTGAGTGAAAGACATCGATTACTCGATAGAAATCTTTATTCGATCCAGAACTCCCAGTTATACTACAGCATCTCACTCCTATATGGAACTTTTTGTTATAACAATGTTATATACCTATTGTGAATGTTAAAAACAACAGAACTCTTTCGGTAATTGAGTGAAAGACCTCGACTACTCAATAGAAATCATCATCCGAATCAGAACTCCCAGTTATACTACAGCATCTCACTTCTATATGGATGTTTTTGTTATAATAATGTTATATACCTATTGTGAATGTTTAAAACAACAGAACTCTTTCGGTAATTGAGTGAAAGACCTCGATTACTCGATAGAAATCATCATTCGATCCAGAACTCTTAGTTATACTACAGCATCTCACTCCTATATGGATGTTTTTGTTTTAACAATGTTATTTACCTATTGTGAATGTTCCAAACAACAGAACTTTTTAGATAATTGAGTGAACGACCTTAACTACTCGATAGAAATCATTAGCCGAATCAGAACTCCCAGTTATACTTCAGCATCTCATTTTTATTTGTATGTTTTGGTTATAACAATGTTATATACCTATATGAATGATCAATACAACAGAACTCTTTAGGTAATTGAGTGAAAGACCTTAACTACTCGATAGAAATCATCATCCGAATCAGAACTCCCAGTTATACTTCAGCATCTCATTTTTATATGTATGTTTTGGTGATAACATTGTTATATACCTATTGTGAATGTTCAAAACAACAGAATTCTTTACGTAATTGAGTGAAAGACATCGATTACTCGATAGAAATCTTTATTCGATCCAGAACTCCCAGTTATACTACAGCATCTCACTCCTATATGGAACTTTTTGTTATAACAATGTTATATACCTATTGTGAATGTTAAAAACAACAGAACTCTTTCGGTAATTGAGTGAAAGACCTCGACTACTCAATAGAAATCATCATCCGAATCAGAACTCCCAGTTATACTACAGCATCTCACTTCTATATGGATGTTTTTGTTATAATAATGTTATATACCTATTGTGAATGTTTAAAACAACAGAACTCTTTCGGTAATTGAGTGAAAGACCTCGACTACTCGATAGAAATCATCACTCAATCCAGAACTCCTAGTTATACTACAGCATCTCACTTCTATATGGATGTTTTTGTTATAACAATGTTATATACTTATTGTGAATGTTCAAAACATCAGAACTCTTTCGGTTATTGAGTGAAAGACCTCGACTACTGGATAGAAATCTTCATTCCATCCAGAACTCCCAGTTATACCTCAGCATCTCACTCTTGTATGAATATTTTGATTATTAAATAGTTTTATACCTATCGTGAATGTTCAAAACACTAGAACTATTTCGTTTCTTGTTGGAAAGACCTAAGTTGTCGATAGAACTCTTCATATGATTCAGAACTCCCAGTTTTACCTCAGCATCTCACTCCTGTACGGATATTTCCTTAATAACATTTAGGAACAATACATAATATTAATTTTTTGGTGATTTTAATTGGATTCAACCTATAGAACTATCAACAGAATACGTTTAGGATGCAGAACTCTTTTACTTTCAACTCAAAAATGGTTAATTTCGAGAAATTCGTTGAGATGCTGTGATATGTTGTGCGAAGTTAGCATCTCATTTTTTCAAAATGAGTTTTTGATAGTCAAATCGACGGAACTATTGTTAAAACTTATCAAGAACTGTGGAACTATGTGGGATGCCACTATTTATGGTGTTTTTTTGTGAGATGCTAACAATTGAGATGCTAACTTCACACACGTGGCACGATTATAAACATTGTTATTGCTTTTGTTTAGTCAAACACATTTGTGTCAATAAGGGGCTGAAACTGTCTAATTTGTGAGCTTGACCTTTTTTTTGTTTTGTATCGTTATCTGTAGAGCAAAAACGTCTGGTGCAAACTTAAGAGTTCGGGGTATTTTTTTTATTATCTCTTCAGTCCACATGTATATTTACATTCCGGTGACCGTGGCCTTTTGCAAAGCAATTTGAGGAATTTGTTACCATGGTACACACGTCGACAAATCATGACATTCATTTCCAGTATAAACTGACTTCTCTTTGCACAGAAAGCCTATACAATGCGAGGTCTGTTAAAACTGAAAATCCATAGCTTGATATGTAGCTGTGTGTACAATTATAAGATCTTTAGGTAAGGCATCTTTAACGATATCACATTTAGTGTTAGAATAATAGCGTGAATTTGTTTGTGTGAAGACACTGGTCCGCAACGGCTGCTTGAGATGACGTTGCGTGCGCGCGCGGCATATATAGGCCCGTCTACGCAGTTTAGCTAACGTATCCCTGTAATATTAAGAACGGTCTCACCGGGTCTAGCGCCATGGGTTACTCGTCCTCCGGCAGTCAGTCTTCACTACAGCCTGAACTTATGACACTTTTGCACAGAGAGACACACACAAAAAACGCGTTTTGATTTCGAATTCGGCCGAGCCAACATGTGTTGCGCGCGCGCACAGACGACCGCTTGCGACGAGGGTCCAACTTGATCTCCCAAATTCGACGAAAGAAAGACAAACAAAAATTATTTGATTTTAAAATCCAAAGATTCAAAATACAACAATAACAAAACAAACAAACAACAAGCATTTCTTCAAGCGCACAGAAAAAATAAGGACACGTCTTATCGCAACCACATTTAGTTGTACACTGAGTGAGGTGTACGCGCGCGATTCGTGACCGTATTACGTTACGTCATGAGAGGCGGCCATCTTGTTATCCCGGCAAACTCGCGTCGAAGCTCCATTTTGCTGGCCAGCGGACCTATTGCGATATGAGTAAGGCTATGATTAAAAAAAAGCGACCAATTAACATTAAAAAAAATTGTTATTTTCTGTCACTATTATCTCGAAAGTACGCAGAGATAAGCAATAAGTTTTTTCGAGCCAAATACTCAGAATTATTAGTTTTCTAACATATGTGAATGCCATCTCGACATCGCTTAAGGTTTTTGAGAAATTGAGTAAAATGTAATCACTCCCATACAAAAAAAAAAGAAATATTTTTTATAGAGAAAAGTATTTGAAGTAGGACAATAATATTTTTTTGCCTTATCTGTTATCATTATATCAACAATAAAAAAAATATCAGCGGTCTACTATCAATGTCCACTTTTTTTTAATTTGGGACCAGTGTGCACCGGCTTAACGTGCTTTCCAAGGCATGGATAGGTCTTGCCGTGCAATGACCTATTTACGGACCAATCTCGGCAAACGTAGAGGCAATTCTCATCATTTTATGAATGTTTATAATCTGATCTGTCTCAATCTATCAAAAATACCTCGAATTTCCATAAATTTTTGACATGTTTTTGACGTTTCATTTTCTCATTTCGGAGACTGTCACTACATTTTGACCGTTTTTAATAACGAGAAAACCTTACCAGGTTTGATGTTTTTGACATTTTTTTTTTTAAATGCTAGGCTAGCAAAAACTCCCAGAAATTAGTCAAATACGAAGTTACACAAAGTTGGAAACCGACCGGACCGAACCGATCTAGAAATCAGAAACCGTTTTCGACTCTCCTGTAAAAGTTAGTTTTATGCAGATACTGGGCTTTGATATTGCACAGCCGATTTGCTGTTATCTATTTTTATACACTGATACGAAAACAAGTCTGTTCTCTGTACTCAATTTATAAAAATCATGTTATATTTTTTTCATAATAACATTAGTTGACGTCAACATCACTCCTTCATACAAGCTAAAGTTACGCAAGTGTTTCAAAGTGTCAGATATTGAAACTGAAGTGAAAGTTGTAAGTGTGTCCGTGGCATCACAGTGGGCCCTATCTGAATACCAGCGCTGCGGTAGTTGTTTTTTTTTTTTTACAAATATCGCAGCATTATGCTGAGATAGGAGCCTTTTTGGCCTCGCACAGGTCATACTATTTTAATTTTATATCTTTTACCATTTAGCTAAAGTGATAATGATTCATTGAAAGACATTCATAAACATTCAGAAGACTTTTATTTACATTGATACTAGATAAGTAATTTTTTTGCGACAGTGACACCAGGTTGTGCTCTGAACACTTCATTTGTATTAGATAGAATCTTATAATAAATACATATGGCACTTTTGTGCTCTTTGTATAAGATAGAATGTTACAATAAATTTATATGGCAGTGCTCCGACCACTTTATTTGTATAAGCTAGAATGTCCTACTAATTATATAGTCACACATTTGTGATCTTTACATTCTTTTTTTATAAGATAGAATATCATTATAAATATATATGACAGTGCTCTGAACATTTTATTTATAATATTGTAGATATAATGTCCTACTTACTATATAGGCACAGGTTTGTTCTCTGTACATTCTGTTTGTATTAGATCCAATGTCATAATAAATATATATGGCACGTTTGTGCTCTCTACATTATATTTTTATTAGATAGAATGTCATAATAAATATATTTGGCACGTTTGTGCTCTGAACACTTAATTTGTATTAGACAGAATATAATAATAAATATATATGGCAGTTTTGTGCTCTGTACATTCTTTTTGTATTAGATAGAATTTCATAAATTCATAATACATACTGTCACAAGTTTCTGCTTTGTATATTCTGTTTGTATTAGATAGGATGTCACATAAAATATATACTGTACGTTTGTGCTCTGCGTATTCTATTTGTATTAGATAGAATGTCATAATAAATATGTTTAGCACGTGTGTGCCTTGAACACTTAATTTGTATTCGATGGAAAGTCATATATAGACAAACTTTCTTGCTCTGTACATTTTATTTGTCTTAAATAGAATATCTGAATAAATGTGCCTATATGGCACGTTTGTGCTCTGAACACTTTATTTGTATTAGATAGAATCTAATAATAAATATATATGGCACTTTTGTGCTCTGAACACTTCATTTGTATTAAACAGAATGTCAATAAAAAATATATATGGCAGTGTTCTGAACACTTTATTAGTATTTGATAGAATGTCATAATAATTATATATTTTTTAACTTCGCAAATTAATGTTGAATGTACACACAGTGACATTTCGAGCTATACATATCCAGTTCAACTTGTATTGTGAAGTCAGCTATTATTGGAAATGTATAGCTAGAAATATCGCCATGCGTACATCCTACAGCGATTGACAAGGTGCTGTTGAGCAGCTTGGGAGAGACCTACGGCTGACAATGAACTACTATAGGCTAACTTGGTAGATTGAAATTAATATTAATTGAACTCCATCTATAAATTGTATCATGCCACCAGCTGGCATGATACAATTTATAAGTATTATTAAGTTATGTGCATGAATAGATGTCGCTACAGTAACTATGGAATTAACGAGTTACATATATTGGGTTTTAAGATATGAGTTTCGGAGCCGAATCGTGGACACTTCATGGTACGGCTGGACCAAAAAGCAAAAGTCGCTCCGCTATGGAACGGGCTATACTTAAATTGGAATCTCTCTGAGAGATCGAACGAGGTGATCCGGCAGAGAACCAAAGTAGTCGAATACGCGTAGTTCACAGAAAAGGCAATAGGCCGGTTATATTAGCCATAGAACGAATGAAAGTTGGGATAAACGTGTCCTAGAGAGGAGACCGCAAATTCCCTTTTACGAGTTTGGCTCATCTCGGTTATTTAAAGGACATGCAATTGGAGAATCATATATCCAACAGTGGACTCGGCGTTCCTTCTCAGCTTATGCTGATGATAAGCTGATCGCCGTTAAAAGAGAAAAATCGATATCTCACAAATGATGTTTCATGTTGCGTCATTTTCCCCAACCTCATTTGCACTATACTTGAAAAAATTATGTGCGTAAAGCAACAGCTTATTTCTTTCAATCGCATTCTATGGCAATATCATCGATATTTTCGTTTATTCCATTTTTAATATCTTCTTTTGCGGCCATAAAAATGGTTTTCTGAAACAAGAAGAAGCAGATAAGCTATTTAATTAATTAACCTATTACATTTTATCGAAAGAAATGTTGAAAATATGATGGAAATGTGTTTATTTGCGAAAAAAAAAAATGAAACAAAATAGTGTCTGAAAAGTTATAGAGGTCAATGTAGTTCATTGCGATGCTTACAAACAATTTACTGACAGTCTTTGGGTTTTCAATAGTCAGCAAAACATTTACCAGACCAGAATAGTCGATGCCGTTGATTTCGAGATTAATATCAGTCTGGAACAACAAAACATAATGGTTTTTTTTTACGTTTTATACAGGGGGTAAAAAGACCCTTCACAAAAATTTCTACACGTTCTCTACATCAATGCTCGTACGCATATAAAACACGTGGATCGTCCGGAGGACACGGAGGAGGTGTGCCTTGCTTGGGCGAAGCACCGCCGGGTTCTCGGCACCTCCTTCTGTAAAGCAGTAATGCTCGCGAAGGAGGAGGCGGAGTGCGTGAGGAAGGAGGCAATCTATGCGCCCTCACGCCCCTAGATACCGCAGGAGGAGACGCCCCGGGCGTCGGGAGTCGATTGCGGACTCCCAGCCACCGAAGATTACAATGGCCACACAGATACTTTTCTAATTTTTCATTAGTTCGAGTACGATTCTCATCTACCGAAGCCAAGAGAAACCCAGCTGCGCGACTTCGGCTTTACTGAACATTCTCGTAGTTTCTTGTCATAAAAAATGAAATTTCTCGAAAATTGCTTTTAAGAGGCATGCCCTAAGGCAGGCTGTGATATTCTAATTTTGTTACGTTTTTGCAATTTGCAGGTCAGTGTCTATCCAAATTCTACATTCCTATGAATTAAAAAATATTGACAAATAACAATTTTATGCCATCCTGAATAAAGATGATTTTAGAATACGTAAACTACGTAAAATCGTCTTGAAAAATCAAAAAGAAAATGTTTAAAATTCGAACACAGAGTATACCTTACGTGTAGGTATTAAAGTTACTTATCCGAATACACCCCATTGTTTACATTTTTGTTAACTTAATTGTGAGTGCAGAACAGCTATATGGCTTCAACATAAGACGTTATTTACCCCCATTTTCTTAACTTTGAGTGTGATACGTGACTTAGAAAAGTGTAACACCGAATAACACGTCCCCGTAAGTTTACGAATACGAAACACTTAACAACGAATGCACGCTACCACGAAAAACTAAACGCCGTAGCAATGCAATCTCGAATAACTAAATCTCTAATATTCACTTTTTCGAAACACTTAACAACGAATGCACGCTACCTCGAAAAACTTAACGCCGTAGCCATACGATCTTGAATAACTAAATCTCTAATTCACCTATTCGAAACACTTAACAAAGAATGCACGCTTCCACTAAAACTGAACAACGTACCTGTAACGAACTTAATGTGATGTCGAATAACTAAACCTCTAAAGTCATCGTAAAAAGGCTTTATTCATATAACAATCAATAAAATAGAGAAAAAAAAAATATGTGTCAATCAACCAAATCAATCGTTTTTCCATGACAATACAATCAACCAAATCGAACATTAAAAAGAAACTTTAAAAAATTCAGTTAATGTTAACATTGCACAAGTATGCAAGACCATCTAAAAATGTGGTTAAGTCCATTGTTTCCTTTTTTTTTCAAATGTTTTTTAATTTTTTCTTCCCTATTTTCTTTTTTCTTTGCTGATATGACTGTGAATTTAATTATTCAACTATTAATTCTTTATGTTTTTGTTCCTTGTTTAATTCTTCAATGGTCTTATATAAATTCAATTTCTTTCTGCCCAATAGGGTGTTCCAGCGGTGGTGCCATGATTTCACCTCATTTTGTGTAATTGGTAAAATACTTCTTACCTGAGTTATTATTCGCGAACAGTATGCCCACTTTTTTACACACTGCCAATAACATTTTGTATTTAAACGTCTGTCTAAAGTAAACAAATATCCTTCGTGTAGCAATAGTCTTTTACTCTTTTTAGATATTAAAAATTGTAAGTGCGCCATTATCACTGACCGCAAATTCCCGTAACAAATATTGTAAGAACGGGTAATACAGCTAATATTTTTTCCCATGAACCCTAAGGAAACATATAATTATTTGGTTCATCATCATCATTTCAACCGTAAGACGTCCACTGCTGGACTTAGACCTCCCCCAATTTGGGGGGCTTTGCCATAATCGCCACGCTTGGCAGGCGGGTTGGCGATCGCAGTATAGTGGTAAAATGCATAGAGAACGCTGCTGCCCATTCTATAGTAAGTCTCTTATGCCCGGTTTCTGAAGTTTCAAGATAAACTCTCAACAACTATTCATTCAATAAATTATGCATAAGATAAACGTCGGCTAACTGTCACTGCGTTTCTGAATACAAAACAAACCATTCAATAACTATGAAACTGTCAACTAGTTTTTTAGATGCCGCTCAATGGATGCCGCTAGATGGGTCTGTTTATGAGATTGCATCTAAAATTGATTTTTATTATTGAAATGGTCTTTAAAACTAGTTTAATAAACAATGTTTTTTTTTCAAGGGTAAATAACTGGCTTAATATTATTTTAGTTAAAATATATAAAGTCGTTATTTTATATTTATGGGTAAAACCTTTTTTTCTATTGTCAGTACTCAGTTCATTGTTTATGATTGCTGATATTAATTTTACTTCGCTGTCAGTTACATGTCTTTCGAATCGTTTGCGCTTAATCCATTCTTTTATATAATATACGTAATAACATAATGGAATCTGGAAAACGTAGTAAACATTTTACTGAAAGAGACAAGATGCTTCTTATCGAAGTGCATATTTAACTTGAAATATAAATGTAGAGCCAAGTTCATATGTGTATTTTTATTTGTTTCCCCATTATACGTACATAATTGTACAATATGACAATTTTCCAGTTTGAAATATTTAAAAAAACGAAGGTTAGCAACCTAAAATATTGCTCCAACAATAACCGACGGGCATGGTTTCCTTCAGAGGAAAGGGATTGATCAACAGAGTCTATTACGATTTCTTGTTCAGAAGCAGAATCAAGTGTTAGTTATCAGTGAATCATTTTGCTTTATCTAATTTTTACCGTAATTTTAGAGAGGCATTGAAATTTTCTTTTCCACACACCAAATGTTCTTTCAACTGTGTTTCTGGTCTTTATTTGTGCTTCATTGTAACGTTTTACTGCATTTGTAGCTGGATTTAAGAATAGTGTCTTCATGAACTTTCTACAAGGATAAGCACTGTCTTCCATGAGGTGACCATCTATCTCATTATTATCGAGTCGCGCTCGTAGGAATGAGTTATGATACACGGTACTGTCATGCAAGGAGCATCTATATCACGAATGTATAACTTTGCATCACATACAACTTGTACGTTAATAGAAAAGTAACTGTTGGGGTTTATATCCTGAATTATTTTGAATAAAAAGCTTCCGATGATTGAATAGTTGTATTCCGTGCAAAGACAAGATGAAGAAGAAAAAAATAACATAAAGTGTACAACGTGGTAGGTACTTATAAAATAAATTCTTAAAAACTAAATGTTCATGCAATGAGCCGTATTTGTGCATTATTGCTCAACAAACTTGATTAGGCGTTTGATTAAAAGCGAGTTGATATAGTTTGAAATGAAACGTCATATAAAGTTATGGAACCGATAAACGCCACACATTGGTCAGATAAAATAAGTTTAGTTTAGTTATCTTACATTGCGGTGTTCGGAAACGCAAATTGTCAAGTTATCGAACCAATAGAGCTAATGAATAGATAAACTACCGATAAGAGTACCTCAGAAACCAGGCATTAGTCGCCTTTTACGACATCCACGGGAAGAAATGGGGAAACGGGAAATCATTTGGTTGAGTGACACATAATATGACATTTTTTTTTTCTCATATGTTTTATTTGTGTGATTGTTATATGAATGAAGACTTTTTACGATGACGTTTAGTGGTTTAGTTATTCGAGATCATATGGCTACGGCGTTAAGTTTTTCGAGGTAGCGTGCATTCGTTGTTAAGTGTTTCGTATTCGTAAACTTACGGGGACGTGTTATTCGGTGTAACACTTTTCTAAGTCACGTATCACACTCCTTACGGACATGGCAGAATAATTAATCCCACATTCAAAAAATAAAACAAATGATAAAATATACTTAAAAAACTGAAACGATGAAACTGAACTGAAAGATGTTCACTATCTGCCGGGGTCACGTGATTGTTCGAAAGAGATACCGTGACCCTGGCACATGGGCAACTGATGGAACACGGGTGGGTTTTAGTCAGTAAAAGTCTGACACGCCCTCCCGCTCCGCCCAGAGCGGGAGAAGTCATTTGATGATTTCACATCCTGAAAAAAAAAAAAAGATGTTCACTATTAGACAGAGACTTCTCAGAGCACCACCACTTGACCAACGGTACCCAAAGTTTTCGCCTAGCGACGACTGTCATAGGACATGTAATATTTGTTTGATAGCAAGGACTGTGGATCTCTTCGGTTCATATTTTATTATAACTTTAAATTGACCAATGACACCCAAAGTTAGCCTAGCAACAACTGTCATAGGGTATAATTATATAAGTAAGTATTTATTTGACAGCAAGGACTATGGACCCCTTAAATGAATGTACTAGTGTAAATTAAAAATCACTACAGATACGCAAAAGTTAGTCTAGCACAAACTGTCTTAGTTAAGTAAGTACTCCTTTGATAGCAATGACTATGGATCTGTAAGATTAATGTTTTAGTATAACACAATGACTCTAGTAGGACATATATGTGTAAATGGTGTTTGACAAATAAATTGATTTTTTAAATTGACCGTACTAAAATAACTGAAAATCGACCAAAGATACGCAATATTTGACCTCCACAGACCGTCATAGGACATAAAGAACATCAGTTAAGTACGACCTGACCAAAATATGCAACGGCCACCAATGACTGATACGTCAAAAAGTTGTGAATTAAGTCTAAATTAAATTACGGGGTCCAGCTTATTTTATTGGAGCCGGTAAAATAATTTAGGTTTATAATAAAAGTCACATTTTCTTACTTCTTTTTATAGATTTTGAACGCATCCAAACCCGTCCCGTTGACATCTATGGTACACGTTTTATTGTAACACTCAAATAAACACATATTTTTTTTAAAATTCCATTATTACATATTATAGCCATTTTTTACTTATTTTTGTAGTGTTTTATTAATACAATTATTTTTAGATGGGCATATGAATTGAGTATTCCGAAATGAGTCGCAAAAATGATAGGTTAACAATCAATGTAGGATGTACTAATGGTAGAACGAAACGTAAATGTACTAAATGACATTAGAGCTGACAAAGATAACACGGATCGGATTGTTTAATTTTTTTTAACTGTCATATATAACACAATGATACGTAGATACCTACACAATGAGAAATGGTTTCAACATTACCTAAATCATACCCTGATTCATGCACATTGCACTGCACCTGTGTCTTACATACATATCCGTGAAAAAATTAGAAAGGCTATTGATTCATTTTTGCGATTTAAACTGAGGTTGCAAACTTATTAGGTACATCATAACCTCAAAAGTTCATCATCATCATCATCATTTCAGCCGTAAGACGTCCACTGCTGGACTTAGGCCTCCCCCAATTTGGGGGGCTTTGCCATAATCGCCACGCTTGGCAGGCGGGTTGACGATCACAGTATGGTGGTAAAATGCATAGAGAACGCTGCTGCCCATTCTCTAGTAAGTCCCTTAGTCGCCTTTTACGACACCCACGGGAAGAAATGGGTTACCTCAAAAGTTACGAAATACTTATGTGTAAAGTTCTATGATCCTCGGCTTTTAAATAATATATTTTAATTTATAGTCAGGTCACAGCATGTATGGGCCGTGACCAATGTCCTTTTAGTATGTATTCCTTTGACAGCAGGAATTATGCATCGCTTCCAATTAATGTTAAAGTATAACTTTAAATTGACCAATTAAACCAAAGTTAGCCTAGAGCGTCCTAGTGGACCCCTTCAATTTTGCTGACACCTCTTACCGGGCGGTGAGCTACCCATTGCTTGCCGTACGCAAGCCCGCAATCCCGCAAACCCGCACCAATGGAGGCCGGGAGTCCGCAATGGACTATAATTAAATAAATGAAAAAAAAAAAATTCGTCAGCAGTACTGATTTATTTAATAAGATCAAAATTGGAATGGTTGCACAAGAAACAACGTATTTTTGTCAATTAACGGCTCAAATCAAGTTAGGAGCTGCACGTTAACCAATTGACAATTAATCCATTGAAGCAGTCTCACTAGAGAAAAGTGATTCCAGAGATAATCATATTTTTCATAATAATATTGTTCACCATAATATTATTGTGGCCTTTTGTCATCATTTATTGCTAAGCTGAAGTCAGTGGACGTCTTTCGGCTGAAATGGTGATGGTGATTGCACCCACTTGTATAATAAGGACATCGTTTCATTGTGTTTATTATTTGCGCTCCCATTGACCATCTCTTTTCGATTACCTGAGTAACGATAAGATCTCACACTCAAGTATTATAGTAACAATTAAACTTGTGGACATGTTCATACAATTGAAAGGAATTTAACCAGATAAGGTAAAATTGATTTTTGTAGGCTCAATTTGTGGGGTTCCTCTTCATATTGAAAATTCATTCTTCAATTTTGTTATAGTACCAATAGCAAACATGCTCAAGTAGTGGCAGATGTCGTGAGTTTTCAATGTACAGAGCTATACGAATTTAGTGGAAAGAAACGTTGGATGAATGAACTGTATCAAAGATGATATATATGGTCAAAAAGACTGTGACTACTGAGAAGACGACTAGTAGAGAAGTATGGAAAAGGCGACATGTTGCGCCAACCCCAAATAAGGTAATCGTGATAAGGGCAAAGAGACTGATAAAATTAGTCTCAAAATCTCAAAGAAACTGCTGAACTGCTGCTCCTTACTGCTGTTATAGAATCATTTGTGCTGAATTCATGGCTGTAATTTGAACAAAAGAAGGTATATAATTATAATTTACGTGAGGTTCCTCTTCAAATTGAAAATATTGTCATGGTAGCAATACCATACATGTCCAATTATGTAATGCTGAAGAATGAAGTTAATTTCGTGTTGTGAGTATGAATGTGGATGACTATAAGAGTTCTTCTCTTCTCTTTGAAGACCAAAGAAATGATGGATGGACGTGGTGAAAGATAATATGACTGAAGTGAGGCGACTACTAAGATGATGACAAATAGAGAAGTATGGAAAAGATGACATGCTACGCCGACCAAAATAAATTAACCCTTTCCTAACTGACGGTACTAATTTGTACCGGGTGATTCCCCGTTAATTATTTCGACACTCCGATCGCGCATTACGTATTGGACACTGACGTTCCTTTCGAATACCACTACGCTAGCCAATCACAGTGATTTATTTAAATTTTGCCTATATACCGCCCGCAAGTGACATTTTCAAGTGACAGTTTCGGATTTGAGAACTGCGGATTACTTTTGTTTTAGAAAACATTTAAAAATGGAATACTTAGACCCGTCTAAGAACGTGTTATTTGTTTTATATTATTATTTAAGATTGTAGTTTTAACTGTACAATTAATATGGTTTTCGATTATAATTTTAAATTTTAGTGGTAAAATAAAGATAAAAATGTACAAGGATTTATGAGTACCTACTGTTAGTGATTTTGATTGATTTTTTTTTGTTAATAAAAATCTAAAAAATTATGGGCTTTATTTTTACCTTCCTTATTAATATTTTAAGGTTCAATTGGGAAATATCTTTCAACATCTCTAATCCGGTAGGAAAGGGTTAAGTTACGGGCAAGTGATTGATAAAATTAGTCCAAAAATCTGGAAAAAGCCTACCTTTCCTTATAATAAAGTCTATAATGTTCCTCCTCTCTGGGAGATGGACTGAGCGTATTGTAGTGCAGGTTGGTAAATGCCATAAGTCTTAGAATTTTCGGTTCTAGGACATGCCGATTTCCTCGCAATGTTTTCAGATTATTGGTAATGAAATAAAATACACTAAGTAAAGTGCCTGCCAGGGTTCAAATTCATGACTGTACTTTTAAGTCGATACCACTAGGTCACCACTGCTCTATTTTTCTTACAGTTGGTTAAAAACCAACGATATTGTCTCTAATAGGTCTGTATGGTAATCTATACAGGGAGGTAGAGACATCGGCGGGCATCGTTTTACTCTATGGAATATGGAAATAACCCATTGAATCCATATTCAGTTCATGATTTTAAACCCTTGAAAATGTTCCTCAGTTATTAGTCAGAATTTTGGTGTTCAGTACATTTTGACCGCTTGAGTTTTGGGACCGTTAGACCACGCACGATTCTATGAAACAGCAGTTTTAGTTTTTGGTAACCAACTAAAAATATAATTTAAATTTTTAAAGGGTCTAGAATCATGTTCATCACAGACCTGTTGGTCTAGTGGTTAGTGACCCTGACTGCTATGCCGGAGGTCGTGGGTTCGATTCCCACCCAGGACAAATGTTTGTGTGATGAGCACGATCATTTGTTCTGTGTCTGGGTGTAATTTATCTATAATATGTATGTATTTAGAAATATATAAGTATGTTTATCAGTTGTCTAGTACCCATAACACAAGCTCTGCTTAGCTTGGGACTAGATGGCGTTGTGTGATAGTTGTGGAATATTATTATTATTATTATATTATTATGTTGCTGAATTCATGGTTACAGTTTGCTCGTCAATTTCCCTTTGTAAGCCATAATATCTACACTTGTGCAATACATCCTGTGTGAAAATGCAATTTGCAATTTGCCTCATACAGCAATAGAAATCGATACTCCATCGCTAATAATCTGGTCTATTGAGAACATATTGGTGAAATAAAAAATATAAAAAGCTAATAATATAGGAAAAATCAAGTAGTGAGAGAAAAATAATTATAGGGATAATCAAACAAACAATTCATTTCTCTTTTGTTATTAATAATAAAATCACTGTGAATGACGAAACAAACACTGCAATCTGCTATTATCCATTTTTCTTGAGATTAAATATCATTATCGTTTAAGTCAATACTAGATTTAGTATATTATCTATAGACAAGGCATCCTCATTAGCAGTTTAGTGAACAGCACGTGAAACACAGGTATGTTTATTAATCATTTAATTATTGTGATTATTATTAAAAGCACTTTGGCTATAACGTCACATGTCACCTATGCGCATTGTTCGTTTTCGCCCGGGCGACGAAAACGGGTGGTTTCCATAAGAATCTACGTTTCAAAATATTTGGTTCAACTTTGTGACTAACTGATTGACTCATTAGCCTAGCCTAGCCTTTTCCTAACTAAGTGGCATCGGCTTTCAGTCTAGTTGGATGCAGCTAAGTATCATTATTTTACATTGTGTCACTGCCTCCACAATCCTGTTTCTGGGTAACATGAAAGCGATATCGCTTCGTTACAATGAATGTCAGACTTTTGAGTTTTAGATTACCCGTAATGATCTGTGATGGACCGCCGAGTCCAACGGCTTTCCGATGCATGACGATTTTAATAAATTTATTATCAGACCTATCTTTAAAAATGGAACGGTTGAATAAATACTCATTTGGATTTGATTTCAGGCTATAAAATGCTGTTATTTCTAATATTGCTGTCAATCCTTGGCTTAGTGGTGACTACTCCACTGGACCGTAATAACATCAGAGAAGCTTTGATGAAGGAAGGTAAATTTATTGATGCAGTTATTTATATTATACATCCTGTAGGAATAGTATCAAGTCACGTTATCCCCACTGTTACGACAAATACCAAGTAAACGAAAAGTAAAATCGAATAATTTCTGAATCAAAAATAGAATATTCTATAGCATTTTAGTTTAAATATTGACATGCACAATTAGTGTTCTCCCAAGATATGAATGAATGAAATATAAACTGTAACCATGATTTCAGCCTATGAATCGAGACAATCTTTTTTACGTTATCAACAAAAAATGTGTGTTTCAAAGAAAAGTGCAATACCTTCGCGGTTCATATTTTTAGAAAAGTAAATAATCTTAACGCTTTTTGCCAGTCACAATCATGTGCTAAATCCATTATAAGTCGATTGCGCGACGAGTTTCTGTCACCCTGTATAAATACATATTATGTGGCGAAACGAGTAAGTACAAATATCTATAGGTAGTCTATTTCTGAGATGGATTTACAGAACGCCACATTTGGTAAATTTTCTACTACCCACTCTATTCACAGGCCACATCCAGGGACTCCGAAATATTTTATTCTAATTATTCGTTACTTTAATAGTCGGACTTCGTTATTTTTGATGTTTCAAATTTTTATAAAGTCGGACTTTTTGTTATTCGATATATTGAAACTCCATATTTTGAGAATAGTAATTATAAACGTAAGGAATAATGGAATTTTAGAATGAAAACATAGGATGAACGATAAATCAGTGTTGATATTTAATAATCAGTGTTGATATGATTACGAATTTTGAACCATTCGGAACTGGATATCAAATGTGTCAATCAAGTGTGATAATATTTGAAAATAAATTAATAAATATCTATTGACACCTAGCTGTATAATAAGCCAGAGTTTATAGAAAATACGTTGTACTAAAATTAAAAAATAAAGGTTTTTGAGATATAACACATTTTTAGGCACAGCACCATAGCAACCGAACAGTGAAATACTACGACATATAAGTGATCGTCCCGTTTTACACAATGATGCCATGATAAATCGCCCAAATAAACAGACAATCTCGTTTTGTAAAGAGACTATTGATCACCGGAGTGCCACAATTCGAGGCCTTTCGTGTATTGGATGACCAGGAAGATCAATGACGCGATGCCAGTTCGCATGTTTCCCGGCAACGGTTGCTAGCGCTGCGCCAAAATCATAGGTGGCGCGGCGCCCTAGGCCGCCAGCGCGAATGCGTCGCGTCGCTCCCGTAACACAGACATTTAAGGTGTCTTCACACAGCGGGCGGGGCGCGGCGTGACGTGACGGCAACGCCACGCTGAGTAGTTTTAATATGTACTAGATATTACGGACGCCTTCACATGGAGCGCTCGGCGTGACGCGGCGTGGCGCGACGGTTCTGTATGAAGGCGGCGCGTCGCCGTCACGTCCCGCCGCGCCCCACCCGCTGTGTGAAGACCCCTTTAGTGTTTTTATTCATTTAGTGTGTTTTATATATATTATTTTTATTTAGATTTAAGTAAAATAAGTAGTAAATGATTGGTGGCTGCAGCGATGTGGTGGTAATTAGTGCTGGTCAACCTTCAGTATCGCTGAACATCCTGGAGAGATGTCCGCTGTGTACCCAGGCACGGTTTTTTAAAGGTATACGGGGTCTGAATGTGCATATTGGAAAAGTACACAGACCACTCAATGCACTCACTTCAGACTCTGTCTTTACATCAACACCTACAATACCAACTACATCCGATGACCCGTTTTGGAAAACCCTCTCTAAATTCAAAAACTCTGTACTAGTTTTGAAGTGAGTTTCCCGCGGGGCTAGACCGCTTGTGGCGCAACACCTAGCACGTTGCGTTCGTCTTGCCGCCCGGGAGAACTCACAAAGTGCTTGGGAACAGCTGCTCACCTTCCCTTACAAAATTCTACGTATACAAAAGAATTTGGCAAACAAAAAACATTAACTGCAGAAATTAAAGAAAAGTGTAATATTTCGGCTCATAATTTGGATTCAAAATTACCGACATGAGATATACCTCTCGCAGAGGTATATCTCATTTGGTGGAATCTAAGTTAGCGGAAGGTGACATTAGCGGAGCAGTCAGGATTCTGTTCAGTAGTTATGTAATGGCACCGTGTTCTCCTGAAACGCTCACAGCTCTGGAGAGCAAACACCTTGCCGTAGCGGTTGGCCTTTCTTTTCCCTACCCCTCTGATCCGGACAATCATTCCCTCACCATTACAGGTCGAGAGTTACTCGCAGCCGCCTGTTCTTTCCGGAGTGGCTCCGCTGACGGCCTTGACGGTCTGAGTCCTCAGCACATAAAGGACCTTGTCTGTTCAGGCACCGGGAAAGCTGGTGAGTTGCTCTTGAAGGAGCTCACGGCTCTGATTAACCTTATGCTCTCTGGCAAGGTGAACGAGGCTGTCATCGAAGTCCTGTACGGGGACAATTTATGCGCTCTGCGTAAGAAGGATGGCGGCTTTCGTCCTATTGCCATGGGAACTACTTACCGTCGTATGGCAGCCAAGATTTGCTGTAAATTTAATGGTGAAGTAGTTTCGAAAAATATTCAGCCCCTGCAGCTAGGTTATGGCTCTAAAGAGGCCTGTGAGGCTGCCGTTCACGCTTTGTCGACCTACCTAAATTCTGGCAAAGGAGAAGTCATCCTGAAGGTTGAGATAAAGAACGCCTTCAATTCGGTTAATAGGGACACCTTGCTGGCAGAAACTAAAAAAGAAATACCAAAAATCTGTAGTCTCCTTTGGCAATGTTACAGATACCCATCTAAATTAGAGAATCATTTCAGAATCTGCAGTTGGCTGTCAACAAGGTGACCCTCTCGGGCCAGTGTTTTTTAGTTTAGCCCTTCACCCAATCATTCGACACCTAAATTCGAAAGGGTATAGCAGGTTAAGTATTGAAAATGTGCCCCCAGAGCCAAATGTAATGAAAATGATATTTTTAAGTACGTTGCTCATTTGCATTACTATTTATGTAGTTTTTGACTGCCTAGCTCTTACTGTCATTGAGTAACCTTGGAAAATGTCCTAATAAAAGACAATTTTTTAAACTTTTCGTTTTCTACAACTGATAGAGCTAGGAATATGATTTCAAAGCCAAACTGTAGACAACATTATGACAAATATTACCTATATCTTACTTAGTTTGCTAAAAATAAATATTTTTTTTAAATGAAATAAATTTTTCTTGGCTATTATTAGTAAGTTCTAACAGAGTGACCACTTTAAAAAAAATCTCAGAAAGAGTACTTAGTGTGTTGATTTTAGTGTTACAAGTTTCATCGAAATCCTCCACCTGCAACATATTAAAAAAAAGAAAATATTGCTCAGGTCCCTATTTGTGACACTACTCTTTCTGAGATTTTTTTAAAGTGGTCACTCTGTTAGAACTTACTAATAATAGCCAAAAAAATTATTTAATTTAAAAAAAAAATATTAATTTTTAGCAAACTAAGTAAGATCGATGTACGTAATATTTGTCATAATGTTGTCCACAGTTTGGCTTTGGAATCACAATCCTAGCTCTATTAGTTTTAGAGAAAAAATTAAAAAAATTGTCTGTTATTAGGACATTTTCCAAGGTTACTTAATGACAGTAAGAGCTAGGCAGTCAAAAACTACGTAAATAGTAATGCAAATGAGGAGCGTACTTAATAATATCATATTCATTACATTGGGCTCTGGGGGGATTTTTTCAATAGTAAACCTGCGATACCCTTTAATGTTTGGTATCTCGATGATGGAACCTTGGGAGGCGATGTAGAAACAGTTATAAATGACCTAACATTCTTAAAACATGGACTTCATTCCATTGGCCTTGATCTAAACCTATCGAAATGTGAACTTTAACGGACAGTATTGACAAACTGACTCTTACAAAATTTAACGAAATAGCTCCAGAAATAAAAATTATTGAAAAAAGCTCTCTTCGTCTCCTTGGGTCTCTAATCTTTGAGAACTCCTTTCCCTCTTTTAATGAGGAAAAAATACAAAATTTTAATGACGTTTCGGAAAGACGGTTCCAAATTAACATGCATTCGGCTATCACTTTAATTCGTTACTGCTGTTTCTCACCAAAATTAGCATATTTTCTACGCGCTTCCCATTTATGGAAGAACACTCACCTTTTAGACAGAACGGACCAAATTATCCGGCACATACTAATTTCAATATTAAATGTGGTCTTGGACGACCGAGCTTGGGCACAAGCAACTCTTCCCATTCGTATGGGAGGCATCGGCGTCCGCAAAATTTCCAGTCTTAGTTTACCGGCTTTCATATTCTCGGGCCACGGCACTGAGAAATTAATCAGGAAAATCTTAGCTTCTACGCTAATTAATTTTCATGTGCCCTGCTTCACCGAGGCTATAGATGCCTGGAAGCTCACTTGCCCGAATGCAAATCTACCCGATAACCCACTTTCCCAGAGACGGTGGGATCAGCCGCTCTGCAGAGTTGTACAAGACAATTTACTGAACTCGTCGGCTACTACTGCGGAGCGTGCGCGCCTGCTGGCTGTGGTTAAATGGGAGTCGGGTCTGTGGCTTCATGCGCTATTGTCGTTGAACATAGGCACTTTGCTCAATGACACTACTTTCCGCCTCGCTGCTTCTTTAAGACTAGGAGCTCCTTGTTGTTCTCCTCATCGCTGCCACTGTGGCGAAGTTGTCAACAGTCTAGGACACCACGGCCTGTCTTGTAGCCAAACTGCAGGTCGCTTAGCACGGCACGCGAACATTAACGCTATCATCCGACGAGCTCTTGTCACCGTCGGCGTTCCAGCTGTATTAGAACCCAATGGCACGCAACGATGGCAAGAGACCGGTCCGTATGTCTTTGTTTCCTTGGAAGGTGGGTAGGTCTTCAGTGTGGGATGCAACGTGTGTCCATACTCTTGCGCCATCTCATCTTCCTAGCTCGGCTTGCTGCGCTGGCACTGCTGCTGCGGCTGCGGGGAAACCTCAAGCGGCGAAAGTATAGCAACCTTATTGGTCATTACATTTTCGAGCTGTTTGGGGTTGAAACCCTCGGGCCGTGGGGTCAGAGTGCTCATGGCCTCTTTAAAGAAATATCATAACGGTTGGTTGACACTTCTCGTGACCCAAGGGTTGGTTTTAATTTTGGCTAGCGGCTAAGCATTGCTTTACAGCGTGGTAATGCCGCCAGTATCTTGGGTACATTGCCGGTCGACAGCGATGAGGATGAATTTTTCAACGCTTTATTTTAGTTTGTGTATAGTTTTGGTGAAGTTAATATATTATTTTGTTATTTTTATTAATCAATAAATTTAGGTAATTCGGAATTATGAAAATCGATATTTTGAAATTCGTGTTTGTGACTGGCGGAGTCTTCGTCGGTCTTTCGTATTTGTGTAGTATACCCCTATTCTCATGCCAATCTTCTCGCTGCTTCTGAAATTATTGTTTTTCATAATATCAACCACGTCACTTACCTTACTCGAAGAAGCTGGCTAAGACGTGTTAAGTGTAGCGGGGAAGAAGATTGTCTACCATCAGAATCTCTTGCCAGAAGAACCCAAACAACACTGGCCGACCTGAAAATTTAACCGTACACTTCACGATTTTCAACTGCTGCTGCATTTGCAAAAGACCTACGAAATAATTAAGTGATAATAACAAAATTAATTACAGATGTATTGGGAAGAAATAGTGCCCTTGAGAATGTGATTCTTGGACTTCTTGAAGATTTAAGACAAACAATGGTGACGGGTTCTGACGATGTACCAGTTCTGGATCCCCTGGAAGTTGAACACATACATCTGGATGAAGAAATTCTGACACTGCCTGAGTAAGTGATTAGTTATGGTTTTTAAACTGTGTGTCATCTATGTTGGGATGGTTTACATAATGGGAGTTTAAGAACTTATCAACTTTTTCGGGCATTTTTATCTGTTTGCCCGATATTTGACTATGAATTGCTTTTACCTCACTAAAATTAACGTAAAATTAATGGATCAATAAATAATGAATAAACAAATAACTTTAAATAGAGAGCTAATTCATATTTTTTTTTTTACATTCATGCCCGTTTTCATTAACACTAGACCACACACGAATGAATGTCTAAGTGAAATTGCGCTGTTCAAGTTTAAACATTCGAAGCTGAGCCGTGCTTTGACAATCCAACGGTGCAATTTTTTACATACCTATTCATTTATGCGTTGGAAAAACACGAAACAGTTTGAGTTCGATTCAAAATGAAAAAAATCAAATTTAAAAAAAAGTTGGTCGTTTATAAGATTAAAATTGAACTAATCTCTAATGTTGTGCATTAAAACTCACAGAAGTACAGATTTTTTTACTGTAAACACGTAAATTAACGAAATTGAAAAAAAAGTATACGGCTTCTTCGGACACCTCAAAACTTTTGACAATTGAAACTTGGTTTTTTTTAATTTTTTTTTTGCTGCTTCACCCTCGGCCTTCTTTAATATAGAGCGTGAGTTTATGAACGTTTTCAGTAATACAAATATAACTGAAGACGTTGTCATAAATTTGCGTGTTCTAGTCTAATTGTATTCACCTTTTCTTCCAGTTCTCACTTGGATATCAAAGACATGACGGTCAACAAGATGAGCACATTCGTGGTTGACAAATTGACCGTCAACACTGCATCATTGCTCCCTGTAAGATATCGCCTTGAGTTCGACATCCACGTTCCTGTCTTAAACGTTGTAGCTGGTTAGTATTTTTCTGATGTATTTAAAAAAAAAGGGAAAAGACAAAAAGAAAAAGGTTTACTCGCACTGGTATTGAATCACGCAAACTACTAAAACCCACGGATGCACTGACGAAAAAAATTGCAGTGTGTTTTTTCTCTCTCATCTTCAACGCGTCGAGAGTTTAAAATCCAACTCAAACTCAAACTAAAAACATTAATTTCAATTCCATTCGTTTATTGCTAAATATAAATATAAATACATTTGAAGATTTTGAGGAGACGCGCAGTGTGCGTTCAAATAAACCAATTACAGGTACTTCTGAATTGTCAAGGGGTGATTCAGAAAAATATAGCTAAATGTAACTAGTTGCCGATTTCAAATCGTAGCCCATTCAACTGTCCAACCCGCACGGCGATTATCTCCCCACCTGTCCGGGCATCAAATGTCACTTTCTTTTTTACGACAATGCGAAACTTTCTCCACAAAAACGATTACGACTGAAAAACTACTATTGCTATATTCTAATAAGAAATACTCACGGAAAGCTAATAAGATATTAAATTCTAATTGGAAAAAACTAAATTACTCAAACTTATAATAAAGGATGAAATAAACTTGATGACTTATAATAAAGGATTTCAAAAAAAATATCGTATTTATTTTTTATTTCGTGTTTTACAAGAAAAGTATAATAGTTACTAGGCAAAATTATTTTTATTATAATAGTACATAATATACCCTTAAAAATGACACCAATATCTAAATATAAGTATTTAGTTTTCTATCAAGAAAAAACAAGTACTTCTCAAAAGGTCCCCGAGCCAACACTAAAATCATGAATTACGAGTTGCGTTTGAATAATTTGTAGACCCCATCTCAATATATTTCGTTTGTAAATAGCTGTTATAGTGCTAATAGTAAAGTATTCTCTTATATTTAAGCATTTATTTAACAAAACCCACCAATTCAAAAAATCGATCAACTACAACCAACGAACAATGTCCGCGCAGTCATCATAAAACTTTTCCAGCTATATTATTCCATGTAAACGTTTCGAAATTGGCGTAGTAATGCATATTTCGCAAAGGAAATATCTTCACGTTTAATTTGATGTACAATAACAATATAAATGTGGTATAAAAACAGAAAACTTACCACATTTTAGTTGGAGATCCACACACAAACATAGTTCGCTAGACAACAAGGATGAACTGTCATTTTCTTTTTTTTTTTTCTAAATTTTATGTTGCCGGTCCACAGATGAAATTCACTCTCCTGGATGACAAATCTCATATAGCGACATCTAGTATTTTTCTAATGTACGACTATCAAAGGACTGTAGCGTTAAACACGTTTAAACTGACGAATGTCGCTTGGTTACTGTAGTAACCATGGACAGATTGGATAATACATCATTTATGTTGAAATTATCAATGTGAAAACGATGTGCACATTAAAAGCGTCCGTTAATAAACCAAAAATAAAATTACAATTCAGAAATTAATATAAGCCGTAGCAGCTAAGAGTCTCTACTGACGGCGCCGGTGTCGTAAGAGGCGACTTAGGGACTTACTAGAGAATGGGCAGCAGCGTTCTCTATGATTTTTACCACCATACTGCGATGGCCAACCCGCCTGCCAAGCGTGGCGTATAGCAAACCCCTTCAGTGATTAATTTTATGATCAAATCTATACTAATATTATAAAGCTACAGAGTTTGTTTGTTTGTTTGGTTGAACGCGCTAATCTCAGGAACTACTAATCGGAATTGAAAAATTATTTTTATGTTGGGTAGTCTATTTATTAAGGAAGGCTATGGGCTATACAACATCACGCTTCAATCAAAAGGAGCGGAGCAGCAACGATAAATGTACGAAAACTGGTAGGCAATTATATGCGACGGGAAGGATCAGGGGAGCAAAAATTTGACGCAGACAAAGTCGCGGGCAGAAGCTAGTTAATTTATATTTTGATATATTTAATGAGTACTCAAATTTTATTCCAGATAACTACGATCTCTTAGCCGCTGTAGCGGGTACCAATATATTCGGGAACGGAGATGCAAAGTAAGTCCCATTCTGATGATAACTGATACACAACGATATTCCATAACTCTAGGTAATTATTGAGAGCATGTCAAATAATCAACTGGCATGCTTTTTTCTGCTTCGTGATTACGGGTGTAAGTTTCATTGATAAATCTTTCGTTCGAACCAATATACTTCAAATTTGAAGATAATACAGTGCGAAGTTATCATATTTCACGTAAGGGTGGTATTTTGGGCACGCCACAATTACGGCGGTAAGTCCCCTCTTTGAGGAGTGGATAGAGAGGCGCCACGGCGTCCTCACCTTCCGCCTGACGCAGGTTCTCACCCGGCATGGGTGCTTCGGTGGGTTCCTGTTCAGGATAAAGCGGGAGGATACGTCCGGGTGTTTCCATTGCGAGGATCGTCTGGAGGACACGGTGGAGCATACGGTGGAGGTGTGCCCTGCCTGGGCCGAGCACCGCCGTGTCCTCTTAGAGGCGATCGGCGGCGGCGACCTCTCGCGTCCGGCCCTGGTGCGAGCCATGGTACGGAGCGAGAGGGAATGGGAAGCCGTTTCCTCCTTCTGCGAAGCAGTAATGCTCGCGAAGGAGGAGGCGGGGCGCGTGAGGGAGTGGCAGTCTCTGCGCCCTCACGTTCCTAGCCGCCGCAGGAGGAGACGCCCCGGGCGTCGGGAGTCGATTGCGGACTCCCGGCCACCGTAGGCGCGAGCTTGCGGGTGGCGAGCAGTGGGTAGCTCGCCGCCCGGTAAGGACCAAGCTCGGGTCGACGGCGAGCAGTGTTCCACGCGCGCCTCAAAGAGATGTCAGCAGCAGTGTAGGGGTCTACTAGGACCGATGCCTGCCAGGGTCGCGTTATTGTTCGAAAGAGATACCGTGACCCTGGCACATGGGCACCTGATGGAACACGGGTGGGTTTTAGTCAGTAAAAGTCTGACACGCCCTCCCGCTCCGCCCAGAGCGGGAGAAGTCATTTGATGATTTCCCATCCTGATAAAAAAAAAGGGTGGTATTTGTACATAAATAACCGTGATGTCGAATTTTTTTGCATGAAAAAAAAACGCAACACCTTGTACAAATCTTCATGACAGTCATACTTATAGTCCAAGATAGTACTGAAAACTCGTTTTGAGTACCGTTTCAAGTCACGTTACGAAATCAAATCAAGGGTAGCCAAAATGTCAACAACAACTCAGCTTATCACAGTCTACTGCTGGACATAGGATAAACAAGAATAACTAAAATGTCACAGCAATAGTATTTCAATGGTAGCCAACATGACACCAGTATACATCATTACTCATAACTACACCACTCCAGCGTAGTAACCGTCCGCCACCGCCTCGAAGGAATTCATACGCTTATTGTCAACGCGCTGTGAGCAAGATGACCAGTCGCTGCCGGCACGCCACTCTAGTGAGCTTGTTGTTCACACACCGTTTACTAGTTGAAAGCTTAGCGTTTACGCGTCAACAACGGCTCGTTTTCAGGTTACAGATTGCTTTGTGAAGGTAAGTCAGTATAAGTCAGTCTGAGAATTCGACCGTGCGCGGCTCCTAAAGGCGCCGGGTGTGTTTCTTCGCCGGTTAAGGGGTTGCTCGCTTCGAGAGCACGGTCGTTCGGCGTGTCTCGTGACAGTGCGCTGCCCACAAGCTGTTTACTATTCCATATTGTCATCGTATACAGAACTCTAATGCAGTTGGTGTCAAATCCTTACTTGAATGACACGTTATTTAACATACCAGAAATCACTTCTCTAATCTCTATACTGCTAATTAATAATTTATTGTAATCTAGCTGTAGGTAATATTGCAAGCTACTCAAGTCATCTCAACTTGATGTTACCCTTTGAATCTGAGTAATATACTACCTGCAGGCGTAGTATGACCACTTCTATCTCTATTCTACCAAGAATAGACAAAGTTCTTTCTATTCAATTTGACATCTTTTTGGCTCGAGCCGTAAACTCGGGTTTCTATGAAGACAAAGACAGTTTTTCTTTCCATAGCAAGAGAGTGGCAACTAATGTAATTCAGGTGGATCCGCTAAGGAATTTTTCATTGAATAGTCATACAGTGAGATTAAACGATCTTAGAGTATTGTATTGATGATTATAATTAATATAATCCTGTAAAAAAAATGGCTTGACACGCTGCCGCGTGTCTAGATGTACCCCCAACTGAAACTCCCAACTCAAAGTAGAGAAAAATTTGGCGCCATGCTCGACATCGTAGAATTTTGTCGACTGAAGTATACAAATATTTCCTCTCTTCAGTTTTAACATTGCCGTACCATTTTGTCTATTTTTCCGTCGACAAAACTCGTTTCTATGGTGGTCCATTCTTTAATATTTGCTGCGTCAGAACGGTGCTGTTATTTATAATCAGTGATGACCTTTATGATTTATTTACATACAGGCATATAATAAAATTAAAACAACTTGCCTTGGTTACATACGACTGTGACACAGGCCTCCCTTCTTCGAAAGGGAGTGAGTTGTAATCTACTCTAATCTACTACGCGGGCCCAGTGCGGGTTGGTACATGTCATTTGTCTTCGAAATACTGGTTCTAGGATATGTCGGTTTCCTCACGATGTTTTCCTTCGCCGTATTGAGAACTGTTGTGATGAAATCATTTACACAAAAAGCGCCTGTCTGGGGGCCACTACTGTTCTCAAATATCGGTGGATATTTTGATGGGTCTTAGAATAACTTAACTGCCCATTAACATTGCACAGCTGCCTGCTATATATTCATGTCTTTTGTTCTAGAATCGATTTAAGCTGCCTGCTATACCTTGCCTGTCTTTTGTTCCAGAATTGATTTAATCGAGCCAAGAGTTAAGGGTTCCTTGGTGGTGGGTCCAAGGATCAGTATTGGATCTGGCTTATTCCTGCAAATCACGAGCAGCAATGTTCAAGTAGCTTTGAAAGGTTTTGAGGTAAGATCTATCTGACTTTTTTTCTTAGTCTGTAGTCAGTATTTCATGAAATATCAATACCAAAACCTAAATCTGTCCCATGAAATATAAACCCCATTGAGTGACTATTGCACGAAATATCAATCAGTAGGGTAAATATGAATCTGGAGGGATGTATTTATGATTTTAATGATTATAATTCTATCAATACTTGTCACAGTCGCAAATTATATTTTGTTCAACATACGACAGACCACTGCAAATTGATAACAAACCGAAAGAAAATTTGAACTGCCACTTCCCCTTAAGGCTTATTTTGGGCTATTTCTAAAACTTTTATCAATGGACTTTCCCAAATAGTGAACAGCTATTATCATCTCGCTCGCCTTTTCCCACATATATTGGGGTCGCCTTCCAGTGTTAAAACCAGTACTTTACGTGGAGCGACTGCCTATCTAACTTTGACAACCCTGTTACTGAGTAATACGATACCCCTTGGTAAGACTGGTTGTCAGACTTTCAGGCTTCTGATGACCCGTAACGACTGACAGAGATCCACGTATGAACCACCATATACTCATAATAATATTATGTCTTCTACTTTACAGCCACAAATCAATGGCCTGTTGAATGATCCTGGAATGTCAGATTTCATCAACATATTTTTGAGGCATTTCGTGCCAGAGTTACTGGAGTTGCATGAGGTATGGTCACATAGTATTAATTTTGTATGATAATTCATTAATATTTTCAAGTACGCGTGACCTGAGTTTGGGTACAGTTTGAGAGCCTATTTCCGGTAGTGGACTGCAATAGTATTCTAGTCTCAATTAGATGCACAACGCACAAGATCAGTGGGTAGTTATTGCGATGCTTAGCTTAGCCAAGAAGTTACCACTTGTAGTACCGTTTAGTATTTTATGAGGTTATTGCGAACAGACTGATAGAAGCGACGGGAGACTTTGTTTTATATTAAGTGAGTGATGATTATTATGACTATCCTTAATATTTTTTTTACATTTTGTTATTATTTTAGAATTATTGAGAACTCGCTAAATGTTTCTCTTTCTAATTTCAGCACGAAATAACTACATTTTTGAGTGACACCGTGCAAGAGGTTGGAAACGAGATATTAGCTGATTTGAACTTGTCTGATATATTCGGTTAACTGATTGCATTATCAAGAAATACACAGGAACGATGATAAAAGCGTTTATGCAAACGTTTATATAAAGAAAGTTCATAAAAAATGTATATACAACCTGATCACGAATGAATAAAATGTAAATTTTGTTACTATAATCTTCTACGTAATAAAAAAATCTAATACGTGCAGCCAAAACTATTTACCCCTTTTTAAGCAAATTACGTAGACTGAGGAGTTGGAAATTTGTCATTGTTACAGTTTATATTGAGAAAGAATATTTTTAATTATGGTCGATTTTCTTATTTTTTTATTATTTTGATCCTTTGACTCAACGACATCTATGCAAATTATATCGAAAGTTGTCAATGAACGTGAAGAAGAACGTAATACTCATTGTTTCACAAAATGTGCTGGGTTTTTATACTAGATGGCAGCACTATAAACATATTAACTTACGAAGGTAAGCGACCCTCTAGAAACGATGTAATTAAATCCAATATTTCTTTACATTAGTGACATCTAAGCAAATTATATTAGGACTCGAATGTAGTAGTCTCGCAAAATGTGCTTGTGTTTTATACTAGATGGTAGCACTGTCTATCGTCGTACCTAGAGTATGTACTCAGGTATGAAGTTATAGGCAGCCTCTACTCCTACAATAAGTTTATGCAAACTTTATATAGCTCAATGAAACGATACGTTATTTTCTCGCAATAACATTATCAGTCCAATGCTTTAATGTTTTTGCGTGGGAAAAACCTAAGAAATACATATCCTACACAGTGCAATTAAAATATCGTGCAATACGAATTAAACTCGGTCAAACTTCTGTTTTATCATTGAGCAATATTCATCAGTAACCCTTTTTTTTTTGGATGGGAAATCATCAAATTACTTCTCCCGCTCTGGGCGGAGCGGGAGGGCATGTCAGACTTTTACTGACTAAAACCCACCCGTGTTTCTTAAGTTGCCCATGTGCCAGGGTCACGGTATCTCTTTCAAACAATCTCGCGACCCTGGCAGGAAAATCATTACGCAATTCGTGATACCTATAATGCAATATTTTGATTGTTTAGGACCCGCCAAAGGGGTATTGATGTCACATACTTACACATGTTTTAGTATTTTTTTTGTGATTCGCAATGTTAATAATTTATTGTTGTATAGAATCTGTCCTCCCATATCTATTAACACTTTGATTTGAAACTATTGTAATAGAAAATTATTTAAAAAAATGGAACCGTGGAGTTTATTACCGGCTCTTTATAGGAATTGGTAAATTGGAACTATGCACCTTGCTTTGGCGTTTCATAAGTGCACATGTGGGTTATTGTGACAAAAATATTTTGATTTGGTATGATTTGAATCGATTTATTTGAACTGAATAGATAGCTATACTGCAGGGTACTTTATTACGCCTTCTTCTTCTCAGCTAAAGCGTTAGGAAGTGGTGAAGGGCGGGCGCTTTTGGGAACTGTCTTTTGTAATTTTGGCGTTGAAAAATGCTGACTCTCAGCCCAGTTTGAATAATTAACTTTTGATTTTGATTACACTTTCATCACGATGTTTTTTGTCAGCGTTTCTGAGAAAGTAGTGATTATCTAAATGATGCCAAATACATTTCGTGGCTACTTAGATTAAAACACACGGCCACGACCTGAAAAGCTTAATGCGGGTCCGTTACCATCTCGGCCCCCATTGTCTGTAATTCGAAACAACGTGAACGATATTCGCGCTCAGTACTATAAAATTCAGCTGTTAAACCAACATAAAACGAAACACAATATTAGGATTTTGATACATTACATCGTAAAGTGTAAAATTAACGGGTTTCTGGGTTCATAGCTATAGTAAAATTTTCATTATAAGCTCGGTTATGGAGAGAGAGTCAAGGGCAATGAACGCCTTTTGTAGAATTTCAGTTTTTGTTATTATTTTGTTCTACCGAGAGACATGCAAGATATGGTGACTGTAATGGATGAAACATATAAGATAAATAGGATAAATATAAATGGAAATAAGACGAAGGTCATGGTTTTTGAAAGAGAAGAGAATGTATCAGAGTATGATGTGAAAGTAAATGACAAGAGTGCGGTGTAACTAATTATTTGGGGAGTATGTTTATAAAGGATGGATAAATTGACTAAGATGTGAAAAGGTAAATGCGGGAAATAAAGTAAACGGTGTTCTATGTATGCGATAGTGACCAACCAGTAGATGTCCGAAAAGGCTCGGCTGCCTGTTCACAATGGTATGCTGGTGCCTAACCTTATGTATGGAAGTAAATGTTGGGTGTGGCAACAAATATGAAAAGAGTATGTTTATATGGTTTGGTCATGTTGAGAGGATGAATGAAGCGTGGCTAATAAAAGGTATGTACAAAGCAGATGTGACTGGACACGCCGGAAGAGGACGCCCTAGGAGAACGTAGTGATCTTAATGGTGATATTCTTCGGAAAGGTCAGGTGCGTAGTACTAGCAACCGGCGTGCGTGTATGATGAAGCAAAACGACTATGTGAGGATCATGTGTGTGAGCAGATGGCGTTTTGTAGTTTCTGCCTACCCCCATGGAAAAAAGTCGTGAGTTTATGTCTGTATGTATGAGTAAATCATCATCATCATCATTTCAGCCAAAAGACGTCCACTGCTGGACTTAGGCCTCCCCCAATTTAGGGCGTTTGCCATAATCGCCACGCTTGGCAGGCGGCTGGACATTCGAAGAGATTTTCCTGAAAATAATCCTATTATTCTAATTCCGATTTGAATTAAGGTCATATCGCATTGCGGTAATGACTGCGCCTCACAATTTCCATTCGACCAACTTCCCTACTTACTTTCTAACTTAAACTTACATACACCGCTAAAGTCTTACTTCAGAGTGGGAGCTAGCACTGTTGGCTTAATTGAATCTCAGCTAGTTCTACTTTACATTAGCCCCTGTGTGAATAAAGTTCTTGAAAGTCAAGTAGAGGTGGCGAAGTTAGTTTTCAATGCCGCCATGAAAAGCGCTCGTAGCTACAATAGCCAAACTGGTCAATAGATCAGGTTAAGGGTACGCATGCATTATGGGTCCGTGGATTGGTGCCCAGTTTTACATACCATGACCCCTCCGTGCCTCTATAAGCCGTTCATCTCGGCTGTAATTCTTGGATATTTACAGTCGTCACGGGTCCTCAGAAGCTCAAAGATCTGACAACCAGTCTTACCAGTGAATCTAAAATACTGGTATTTAACTGCATCCGGTAAGACTAGATGCCAACTCCAATACAATTGAGAAAAGGCTCGGCAAAAAGGATAAAAAGGTATTGACAGAACATTATTATTATACAATAAATTAACAATATCTGGTCGAACGAGCTTTGCTCGGTATTTTTTGGTAAATTGTGTTTAAAATAATTAATTTATGTTCAAGTTGATTATCGATTGGACTGCCTCGTTGGTCTAGTGGTAGCAAGCGCTACTGCTGAGCATGAGGTCCAAAAAGGATAAAAAGGTATTGACAGAACATTATTATTATACAATAAATTAACAATATCTGGTCGAACGAGCTTTGCTCGGTATTTTTTGGTAAATTGTGTTTAAAATAATTAATTTATGTTCAAGTTGATTATCGATTGGACTGCCTCGTTGGTCTAGTGGTAGCAAGCGCTACTGCTGAGCATGAGGTCCTGGGTTCGATTCCCAGGTCGGGCATAGTGTTATTGGGTTTTTCCATCTGGAATTTCTCTGTAGCAGCCCGGAGTCTGGATTGGTGCCCGGTGGATGGCAATAGGCTCGCCCCCTATTACATATGGGACTTAAACATAACAGGCGAAATGTGGGTGTACTATAGCTACACCTCTGCCTAACCCTTCGGGGAAACAAGGCGTGATGTTATGTTGATTATCGATAAAGTTGGTCATTGAAAACACGAATAAAACGACATTTTATAAAAATGAATCCTAGCTAGATCGATTTATCACCCCCGAAACCCCCTGTATACTAAATTTCATGAAAATCGTTGGAGCCGTTTCTGAGATTCAGATTATATATGTATATATATATACAAGAATTGCTCG
Organism: Aporophyla lueneburgensis; assembly: GCA_932294355.1. NCBI lineage: Eukaryota > Metazoa > Arthropoda > Insecta > Lepidoptera > Noctuidae > Aporophyla > Aporophyla lueneburgensis. The sequence goes on along the minus strand of OW028737.1, from coordinate 27,516,644 downwards.
TTTAAAGATTTAAAGATATAATACAGAGTTGACGACAGCTGGATATTATTTTTTAACATATTGTTTTAAATAAAATATCAGTTCACCATTTTAAAATCATCATTGAAGGAATAAAAGACACCTTATGTTCTGTCAAGGCGCAAAATTTATGAAGTAGTGCTTTGTCAAGGCTGAAATGGAGAAATTTCATTTTAGCGTCCAATCTTTTGAATTCATTTCTTTGAAAATTTTTCAAAAGTGGTTCTCGGAGTTTGAAACTACGTCCGTTTGTTCCGGATACTGCGTCCATTGTGCTCCAGGGCTGACTAATCGTGGAAGCTAAAACTCAAAGTTCAAAAGAATTATTTAACCAGTCAATTACCGTAATTACAGACACAATTAAAAAACTATTGTGTCTATACCAAATGTGGCAATCTCAGGGACTTAGAGGTTAAATTAATACGTGAAGCAAAAACGTTGTACCCGTTTTTACTGAAATTTACGCGGATGAAGGAGAATGAAATTAGGAACAGTTAACATTTATCTATATAGAGAAAGGGTGCAGAAAGCCTAATTTTTAAAATAATAATGTATTTCTTATAAATGAATTATGGTTGAATTTCGATGACTGGGCGACCACTAGTTCTCTTGAATGAGAGTGAATTGGTGTAATATAAAATTTAGATCTCACTCATTTATCCAACTTCCTACTAATCGTACTGTCATATACCAATATCTTTTCATAGATGCATAGAATATAATAGGCATGTTATGGATATGAAATTTCGGATACGGATTGGTTACGGATGTAGGAATGATTATTATACCGGAGACGGATACGGATATGAAATTATTTCGGATTATCCGTTAGTTTCGGATAATTTCGGTTACTGATATTAAATTTTTAAGGAATTTCAAAAGTAAAATACAAATCTATACTAATATTATAAAGCTGAAGAGTTTGTTTGTTTGTTTGATTGAACGCGCTAATCTCAGGAACTACTAGTCCGAATTGAGAAATTCTTTTTGTGTTGGGTAGCCTATTTATCGAGGGAGGCTATAGGTTATATAATATTACGCTACAACTAAGAGGAGCGGAGCAGTAATGAAAAATGTTGCAAAAACGGGGAAAATGTATTCCTTTTGAGAGTTTCCGTTGCGTGCGCTGCGTAAACGGTTAAAGTAACGCAAAAATCATGTATGACGGAATTGTTTCTTTTAAAAAGTTCTAAAAAAAAGTCCGCGAGAGCATATGTCTATCTTTTAAGGTTGACTCACTATAACTCAAAAGGAGCGAGCAGCAACGCAAAATGGACGAAAACTAGCAGGCAAATCGATGCGACGGGAAGGGTTAGGGGAGCAAAAATTTGACACGGACGAAGTCGCGGGCAGAAGCTAGTAGCTAATAAAATGGTTTTATTTATATGTCACCATTTGGTAGGAATTACAATCAGTCTGTGAGTAAAAATTACAGCTATTTAAAATAAAAATGATTATAAATATATATTGAGTGTTATCTAATCTACCTAAAATAAAAATGTAATAACAAATTCGACATTATCCGAAACTTTTATTTCGGATTCGGTTACGGTTACGGATAAATTTTTATATCGGATATCCGATATTTTCTGTTACGGTTACGGAGCTCCCTAACATCCCTGGTATATACCTAGTACAAAAAACCGGCCAAGTGCGAGTCGGACTCGCGCACCGAGGGTTCCGTACAAACCTGTAGGTATTTTCGGTTTAAAAATATATATATTTTTGAATTTTTATATTTCAGTTGATTGAATGTAAGGTAAATTGCGGTTTACGATTTATGACGTTTTAAAAAAAAACTACTCACTCGATTTCGTTCAAACCAATTTTCGTTGGTAGTTTACATGGTGATGTACATCATATATTTTTTTTAGTTTTGTCATTCTCTTATTTTAGAAGTTACGGGGGGGGGGACACACATTTTACCACTTTGGAAGTGTCTCTCGCGCAAACTATTCAGTTTAGAAAAAAATGATAAAAGAAACCTCATTACCATTTTTGAAGACCTATTCATAGATACCCCACACGTATGGGTTTGATGAAAAAAAACATTTTTGAGTTTCAGTTCTATGTATGGGGAACCCCAAAATTTATTGTTTTTTTTCTATTTTAGTGTGAAAATCTTAATGCGGTTTACAGAATACACCTACTTACCAAGTTTCAACAGCATAGCTTTTATAGTTTCGGAATAAAATGGCTGTGACATACGGACGGACAGACAGACAGACAGACAGACAGACAGACAGACAGACAGACAGACAGACAGACAGACAGACAGACATGACGAATCTATAAGGGTTCCGTTTTTTGCCATTTGGCAACGGAACCCTAAAAAGGAGTGTAAAACAAAGTCGCTTTCCGCGCCTGAACGTTTAAATCTTTTAAACTACGCAACGGATTTTAATGCGGTTTTCATCAAAAGACAGAGTGATTCAAGAGGAAGGTTTATCAGCTAGTGTATATTTGCCAGAAACTATAATATTAAAATAAGTATTAGGTAGTTGCCGGTGCAACTCGCATCCTAAGGACCTGCCAACCCTGTGATATGATATTGGATGATACTGCAAGCTCATCTTTGGGGACAGAAAAGTTGCGGTAACCAAGTTGGCTTGCAATCTTTTTACAGTCACCCTTTATTCATGTATTTATGAAAATATATTCTTAGTAACAAATTGACAGTGGCCAGGGACAATTTTCGTAATTTTAAGAACGTTCACAGTCTGATCTCAATCTTCTGTCAAAAATACCTCGGCTATCCATACATTTTTGACATTTGATGGTCGCCGAGGTAAGACTGCATCTAGATGTTAAACGAAACGTTATTTATTAAGAGAATCGGTCTTCAGATCCCTAAACAATCAACTAAAGACACACACACACACAGCCCTGTGATATAACATTGGATTAAAATGCAAGCCGGTTTTTGGTGACAGTTAAGTAAACAAGTTGGCTTGCTATATTTTAGAGTCAACACTTATTCCTAAGCTACCTTCTGCCCATGACTTCATACGCGTGAATTTTCTTGTTTTAACATAAAATAAATCCTATATCATCACATTGTCCAGCCTAGAAATTACATCGTTTTATCGTTCTCTGTGACTTGCTCTTTCTTTTAACTCGACTTCTGAGGGCTGTAAAGTGATTAATAGTCTAGAATATTCCTAAAGAATTGGACTATTAAATGCAAACAAGAAATGAGGGCGAGCGATTGGATATGACGCGAAGGCTCTGGGTCCATAATGCGAACGAAGTCGCGAGCAGAAGCTAGTTTTGTATAAATCTAATTCAATAAATCTAAGAGGTAAAATTTGTGAGTTTGTATTTAGGGATTAATCATCGGAACTACTGATACGATTCCGAAAATGATATTCGCCGCCTTCTGCATACAGTCTGTACCAGCCACATTTTTAAGCTTGTCAGTTCATCTAACTGGGTGCTTCATACTTTGCTTGCCGATACGCGGTCTCCATTCTAAGACTCGTCTACTCTACCGGCCGTCGGTCTTTCGACAGACATGGCCTGCCCACTGCCACTTCAGCTTTCTTACTCACTACTGTAGCGTTGCCTAATGTCATAGGATATATTTTATTATATAATACAAGAAACGTGACGCAAACAAAGTCGCGGGCAAAAGCTAGTAATGTTATAAAACGTGGTTCTAAACCGTTCCTAGTCCAACTAACCAGTAAATAACCTTAACTAAACCCGCATTATACAGCGTGTAGTATTCAAAATTGCACAATTAGAGCACTTTGTACGCTCATAGTATTTTAATACATGCATTAACAATCTAACTGTATAATTTGCGAGCGCTGGGTGCAGGACTAATGGCTGGGGCACACGGAATGCGTTTTGTGCTGGTGGAATTTTGTAACAGCACTTTAATTTCGCTACCATGGTAACAATTTGACTTTGACAGCAATTCAGCGCCTATATTTCGTAGTAATAAGGGCGGTTTTATATTGCAAATGTTACTGTAGGCGTCGGCCACACAAAGAAGCTTATACAGGCCTCCGTCTAACCAAGCGAAGCCCTGTGTCCCAGAAATGGGAACATTTATAGGCTTGTTATGCTACAGACTATAAGTTGAGCGTAAGAATGATTTGCAGATGTCCGTTGGTGATTTTTAAGTGCTCTGTGATGTCTTGAATCCACTTCAGACATAAACACTGAACAAGAATAATATTGTACTAACCCAAACCTACCCTTTCCTATTTTGTGTTCCGTTTCCAGTTTAACCAGATGCACCTACGTACTAGTATTTTACTATTTGACCCCCACAACCCATGTACTAGGTAATTCGGTTCTTGTTTGGTTTCTTGACTGGTGGTCAGATTTTCGAATTTCTGTCGTAACAACTGTCAAAGATTCACTAACTCATTTAGGTATAGCCTGTATTTAGGGTGTTAGCAAACCATTGGGCTAGTAAATAGGCACACCTATGTCTAGCAATAATTTCACGTAGATCAAGTTGATCTTTCCATGACTCCAGCAATATGCAGTTTTTGCACAATTCCACATATGTTTTATTTGTATGGGAAATCACCATATGACTTTTCCCGCTCTGAGTGAAACGGGAGGGCGTGTCAAACTTTTCCTGACGAACCCTACCGTGTTCTCTCAGTTGCCTGTACCAAGGCCACGGTAACTTCTTTGAACAAATAAATCCGCGACCCTGGCAGGAATTCCACATATCCTGCTGCTGTATCTAGTGTATGCCACCCTTAAATCGTTTAGCTCGAGGCTCGTTCTGATACCGGGCACAATTGAATTGCTAATACTAAGCTTTGTGTTTGAACAGGGAAATTATTTTATTTATTTATTTATATATGCTTTATTGAATTATTTTAATGTTTAGTGTAGATATCCTGGTCGCGATTAACATAATTGCTTGGTCTTATGCTGTCCAGTAAAGTTCCCAAAAAACTCTTATTATAAAATACTAGAATAATGAATACTCATTGATAAACTTACTTGCAGACATGACATTGTGCAACATTGTATATGCATGTGTGTGTGTGTGACTTCGAATGTCAAAGTGGCTAATTGTTGTAATATGGTTGTAATGGTCGTAAGCGCTACTGTCAAACATAAGGACATGATATCGATACCATACAGTTATTAGTTTCCCATCTGGAATTTTTCAGTAGCAGTACTGCCTCTAGATTTGTGTGAAATCATCAAATGACGTCTCCCGCTCTGGGTGGAGCGGAAGAGCGTGTCAGACTTTTACTGACTAAAACCCACCCGTGTTCCTTCAGTTGCCCATATGTTAGGGTCACAGTATCTCTTTCGAACAAATCTCGCGACCCTGGCGGTACAGGTGTGCTTTTATTAAATTATTTTCCAGCCAATGTAAGTTGAGTGATCCAAGACACTTTTCAGTGCTAACTTTGTAAATAATTCATTTAATCATATTTCGCTACTATGTAGAACTTTAGTACCTATAGAGGACACTGCTTACCATTCAAATTGATGCAGAGTAAGTGCACCAGTATGAGAGTATAAAGAGTACAATGCCTGCATAAAGTTCTCATTGTTGCATTGCAGTTTGTTGAACTACACACAGCTGAACTTTTTTGATGAACCCTACTAATGTATGCTGAGAAGATTTAACAGGTTTTTTTTTTGTATGATACTAGTGTATATTTGCCAGAAACTATAATATTAAAATAAGTATTAGGTAGTTGCCGGTGCAACTCGCATCCTAAGGACCTGCCAACCCTGTGATATGATATTGGATGATACTGCAAGCTCATCTTTGGGGACAGAAAAGTTGCGGTAACCAAGTTGGCTTGCAATCTTTTTACAGTCACCCTTTATTCATGTATTTATGAAAATATATTCTTAGTAACAAATTGACAGTGGCCAGGGACAATTTTCGTAATTTTAAGAACGTTCACAGTCTGATCTCAATCATCTGTCAAAAATACCTCGGCTACCCATACATTTTTGACATTTGATGGTCGCCGAGGTAAGACTGCATCTAGATGTTAAACGTTCTTAATTAAGAGAATCGGTCTTCAGATCCCTAAACAATCAACTAAAGAAACACACACACAGCCCTGTGATATAACATTGGATTAAAATGCAAGCCGGTTTTTGGTGACAGTTAAGTAAACAAGTTGGCTTGCTATATTTTAGAGTCAACACTTATTCCTAAGCCACCTTCTGCCCATGACTTCATACGCGTGAATTTTCTTGTTTTAACATAAAATATATCCTATATCATCACATTGTCCACCCTAGAAATTACATCGTTTTATCGTTCTCTGTGACTTGCTCTTTCTTTTAACTCGACTTCTGAGGGCTGTAAAGTGATTAATAGTCTAGAATATTCCTAAAGAATTGGACTATTAAATGCAAACAAGAAATTAAATTATTAATTTATTACATTGGCGAGCGATTGGATATGACGCGAAGGCTCTGGGTCCATAATGCGAACGAAGTCGCGAGCAGAAGCTAGTTTTGTATAAGTCTAATTCAATAAATCTAAGAGGTAAAATTTGTGAGTTTGTATTTAGGGATTAATCATCGGAACTACTGATACGATTCCGAAAATGATATTCGCCGCCTTCTGCATACAGTCTGTACCAGCCACATTTTTAAGCTTGTCAGTTCATCTAACTGGGTGCTTCATACTTTGCTTGCCGATACGCGGTCTCCATTCTAAGACTCGTCTACTCTACCGGCCGTCGGTCTTTCGACAGACATGGCCTGCCCACTGCCACTTCAGCTTTCTTACTCACTACTGTAGCGTTGCCTAATGTCATAGGATATATTTTATTATATAATACAAGAAACGTGACGCAAACAAAGTCGCGGGGAAAAGCTAGTAATGTTATAAAACGTGGTTCTAAACCGTTCCTAGTCCAACTAACCAGTAAATAACCCTAACTAAACCCGCATTATACAGCGTGTAGTATTCAAAATTGCACAATTAGAGCACTTTGTACGCTCATAGTATTTTAATACATGCATTAGCAATCTAACTGTATAATTTGCGAGCGCTGGGTGCAGGACTAATGGCTGGGGCACACGGAATGCGTTTGTGCTGCTGGAATTTTGTAACAGCACTTTAATTTCGCTACCATGGTAACAATTTGACTTTGACAGCAATTCAGCGCCTATATTTCGTAGTAATAAGGGCGGTTTTTATATTGCAAATGTTACTGTAGGCGTCGGCCACACAAAGAAGCTTATACAGGCCTCCGTTTAACCAAGCGAAGGCCTGTGTCCCAGAAATGGGAACATTTATAGGCTTGTCATGCTACAGACTATAAGTTGAGCGTAAGAATGATTTGCAGATATCCGTTGGTGATTTTTAAGTGCTCTGTGATGTCTTGAATCCAGTTCAGACATAAACACTGAACAAGAATAATATTGTACTAACCCAAACCTACCCTTTCCTATTTTGTGTTCCGTTTCCAGTTTAACCAGATGCACCTACGTACTAGTATTTTACATGAATCGACTGTCTTTTTGACCCCCACAACCCATGTACTAGGTAATTCGGTTCTTGTTTGGTTTCTTGACTGGTGGTCAGATTTTCGAATTTCTGTCGTAACAACTGTCAAAGATTCACTAACTCATTTAGGTATAGCCTGTATTTAGGGTGTTAGCAAACCATTGGGCTAGTAAATAGGCACACCTATGTCTAGCAATAATTTCACGTAGATCAAGTTGATCTTTCCATGACTCCAGCAATATGCAGTTTTTGCACAATTCCACATATGTTTTATTTGTATGGGAAATCACCATATGACTTTTCCCGCTCTGAGTGAAGCGGGAGGGCGTGTCAAACTTTTCCTGACGAACCCTACCGTGTTCTCTCAGTTGCCTGTACCAAGGCCACGGTAACTTCTTTGAACAAATAAATCCGCGACCCTGGCAGGAATTCCACATATCCTGCTGCTGTATCTAGTGTATGCCACCCTTAAATCGTTTAGCTCGAGGCTCGTTCTGATACCGGGCACAATTGAATTGCTAATACTAAGCTTTGTGTTTGAACAGCGAAATTATTTTATTTATTTATTTATATATGCTTTATTGAATTATTTTAATGTTTAGTGTAGATATCCTGGTCGCGATTAACATAATTGCTTGGACTTATGCTGTCCAGTAAAGTTCCCAAAAAACTCTTATTATAAAATACTAGAATAATGAATACTCATTGATAAACTTACTTGCAGACATGTCATTGTGCAACATTGTATGTGCATGTGTGTGTGTGTGACTTCGAATGTCAAAGTGGCTAATTGTTGTAATATGGTTGTAATGGTCGTAAGCGCTACTGTCAAACATAAGGACATGATATCGATACCATACAGTTATTAGTTTCCCATCTGGAATTTTTCAGTAGCAGTACTGCCTCTAGATTTGTGTGAAATCATCAAATGACGTCTCCCGCTCTGGGTGGAGCGGAAGAGCGTGTCAGACTTTTACTGACTAAAACCCACCCGTGTTCCTTCAGTTGCCCATATGTTAGGGTCACAGTATCTCTTTCGAACAAATCTCGCGACCCTGGCGGTACAGGTGTGCTTTTATTAAATTATTTTCCAGCCAATGTAAGTTGAGTGATCCAAGACACTTTTCAGTGCAAACTTTGTCAATAATTCATTTAATCATATTTCGCTACTATGTAGAACTTTAGTTCTATAGAGGACACTGCTTAGCATTCAAATTGATGCAGAGTAAGTGCACCAGTATGAGAGTATAAAGAGTACAATGCCTCCATAAAGTTCTCATTGTTGCATTGCAGTTTGTTGAACTACACATAGCTGAACTTTTTTGATGAACCCTACTAATGTATGCTGAGAAGATTTAACAGGTTTTTTTTTTGTATGATAAAGCTGTGAGCCTTAAATCGATCCTTAAGTGGGTCGTATCTCCGGTGCCTGGCTTATCTTTATCCTCAAAATAAGCTTTTGGTATACGTTGTAAGAGAAATGATAAAGTTACGAGACGTTATTTACGCAAACATTTAAATCCACCCACACCATGTATTTGCAAGACAGGAGATCATAGAAATTACTTAAGAATTTACTGTTGGGAATCGAACCCAACTTGAGCGTGGTCTGCACGAGTAGGTGGCATGATCAACGTGTCATCATTGGTACGCACGACGCCAAATAAAGCTATTTTCCAGTATAAGCCACTTTAACTTATACGCAAAGTCTATACAATGCGAGGTCAGTTAAAACTGGTAATGTTTAGTTTGATTTGTTGCCGTGTGCACGCTGTGGCGGGCGCAGCGGCGACTCGTCTCGGCTCGACGACCACTCGCTTCCACGATCTCCACCGCGACGTACGATACTTCTCTCTAACCTCATTTATTGTTTGTTCGAGAAAGTTTACATTTATTGTACAACTAGCTTCTGCCCGCGACTTCGTCCGCGTCAAATTTTTGCTCTCCTGACCCGTTCCGTCGCATTGAACTGCCTGCCAGTTTTCGTCCATTTCTCGTTTGCTGCTCCGCTCCTGTTAACCGTAGCGTGATGTTTTATAGCCTACTAGCTTTTGCCCGCGGCTTCGCCCGCGTGGATGTCGGAAATTAACGCAGGAGGACGTACTACCGCGGTAAAAATGTGTTAATCCAGGTTATATAGGTAATTTATACTCGATCCAGATCCATTAAGCCATTTTTGCGTTATCGAGAAACAAACACCCAATCATACATTATTTTCACATTTATAATATTAGTAGTAAGTACGATTATAATTCATAATCCTTCGGATTCATAGTTTATGAAAATATCAAGTGTGTTGGCGTTCGCGTTCTTAAAACAAAACTAATAGTAGGTATTCCGAGTAAGAAGACTGCGACACAGGGCTTGGTTTAGTTGAATATAAGTCTTCCTGGTTTTCCTTAACGCTCCTATTTTACCATACAGACACTCAATCATTTACCAGACACCGAACATAGTTATAGGAATAGTACTTTTGCCAGTGGCTTGGCCCGTATAGCTGTCGGAAAATATCACCCGGGTACCTACTACCGGGATAAAGTAGGTATGCTATCTGTTACGTATCCAAGAAATATATCTTTGTGCCAAATTCTATCTAAATCCGTTTGGCCGTCTTTGCAACAATGAGAAACAAAAAAAATATAAACATCTAAGCCATTTCGCGGTCTCTTACTTGGAATACCATTAGGTTTATTTTGAGTATAACGAACACACATGATATTCGCATTTACTATGAAGCCAACGTAATATGAATTACAATCCTACTTATCGCGTTACGTATCGTACTACCCGACCGCGCGCCGCCGCGCCGCGCCGCCAACGGACGGACGGCACGGACGAACGCCCGCCAGCCACTCTGCTCCCGCTTTTTAAAACTCTGATATCTTCTAAGATATTCATTTGAATTACATGCTGTAAAGGGCCATATTGATCTATATTAAATGCACAATTTATTTAAGGTACTTAATTGGATAAGGATTAATTCTGTATTGCTTAAAATCGCTTCGTAAATAAACCATTATTTCTCGTAAAAAGTAAAGAATAAAAAATGATTATTGTGGGTTATCCCTAAGAGATAGACATATACCTTCGCGGACTTTTTTGTAGACTTTGTTAAGGTGTACAATACTGTAGTACATTATTTTGATCTATTTCGTAGGGTTCAGCCAGCGTTCGCAATGTAAGCGCAAAAAAATGAGTTTATTTATGACATCACATTAGAAACCTCTAAAATTATAAGTGTTTCTTTACTATATTACGCATGTTATATACATATAAACCTTCCTGTTGAATCACGCTATCTACTAAAACAACCCGCATCAAAATCCGTTGCGTAGTTTTAAAGATATAAGCATACATAGGGACAGACAGACAGCGAAGTGACTTTATTTTATAATATGTAAAGAAAAGATAACCTTCCTCAATAAATGGGCTATCCAACACAAAAAGAATTTTTCAATACCGACTAGTAGTTCCTGAGATTAGCGCGCTCAATAAAACAAACAAACACACAAACTCTTCAGCTTTATAATATAATAATATGATAGGTCTTTACCTATGAAAATGCCGTTTTAATCGAAATAATCACCCATGCAATCAATGCATCTTTGCCAACGCAGTGGCAGTTTATTGATGCCCTTCTTAAAAAAATCAGCTGGACGGGAGGAAACAAATTCGTCAAAGGCATTTTGTACTGCCTCTCGGGTACCTATTGAATTTTTTTCCCGCCAAGAAGTTATCCAAATTCTGGAAAAAGTAGTAGTCCGAAGGCACAAGGTCTGGTGAGTAGGGCGGATGACGGAGAGCTTCCAACCCCAGTTCTTGCAACTTGAAGACTGTCTGCTGTGCAGTATGAGGTCGCGCGTTGTCGTGCATGAGCAGCGGAGACGAGCGATTGACCAATGCTGGTTGGAGATGTGCCAGCTTCTCCATCATTGAGTTCAGTTCTTCACAGTACACATCTGCAGTAATGCTCACCCCGTTTGGTAAGAAGCTGTGATGAATCACACCGGCGCTAGACCACCAAACAGTGACCATCACTTTTCTAGGGGTAAGTTTTCGTTTAGGGCATTGTTTAGGTGCTGAACCAGGATCCAACCAACTTGCTGAGCGTTTGCGGTTATCAAACAGAATCCATTTTTCATCGCAGGTGACAATGCGGTTCAAAATTCCTTCATTTGTGTGTCTGTTGAGCAGTGCAAGGCACGTCTCGACGCGTTCTTTGCGCTGGCGATCATTGAGTTCGTGGGGCACCCATTTGTCAAGCTTTTTTTACCTTGCCAATTTGACGCAAATGGACTAATATTGTTTTGACGCTAACGTCGAAAGCTGCTGCTAATTCAGCCGTAGATTGTGTATCATCAGCTTCCACAATCGCCTTTAATTCGTGATAGTCGACCAAAGTCTTCGGACGACCGCGAGGTTCATTTTTCAGGTCGAAATTTCCAGAACGGAAGCAAGCAAACCAATAAAAGGTGGTGTGTTGGTTTGTAGTGTTAGCTCCGTAAACGTCGTTGATGTTGCGTGCCGCTTGTGCCGCGTTGCTGCCACGACGGTACTCATATTCCATAATTACTCGAATTTTTAACGTATCCATGATGACGAAAAAGATTGAAATGCGATGAAAATGTAACACTAATCAATAAACAAATGACTACTTTTGGAAAAAGAATTCCATGTTTTTAAAATAAAATTAATTTGAAATTAGAATTCTTAGACAAACAAAAATTATTTTGATTTGAAATGGCCAGTACTGCAGAACGGCAATTTCATAGGTAAAGACCTAATATAAATATATAAGGTGTATCTATTCATACACGAAATATTTTAAGACGTACACCTGTAGGTGGTAAAGAAGCTACAGCAACGAAAAAAAAATATTTCTAAATGTATTTTTTCAAAATTTAATATTTATAAATTATTTAACGCACATAAGAAATACTGGCTCCTTATTTTTTACGGCCCGAGACACCGCGGCCATGCTTGTGCCGTCCGGTCGCCGCCCTCCCAGCGTCAGGCGGGCCATTCATAGAATTTGGAGTAAAGGTTTTTACCACCTACAGGTTTACCCCTTAAAATATTTCGTGTATTAATAGATACACCTTATATAAACACCGTGACATTTTAGTCGTCTTACAACGGCAGCCCACTTCATGTAACCAATGACTACTACACATCCATAAGAAAAAAAATGAACATTTGAATAACTAAAAAATAAAAATATTATTCATTATGATGACGCATGACGTAGATTAATTTTGATATTTTGTCTCATGGAAACTGGAGATGGAAAGATCTAGTCGACTCGTGTACTGGGTATGTATGTTCTCTTCCGTATGAAACGTAAACATCATTAACAGGATGTTTCATCATTCTAATCCGTTACTTATTTTTCTTAGTACCTATTATCTTAATTAATGATAACAATTTTTAATCACGTTTAGAGGTATATTATGTCTGATACATTGAGTGGACAACCTTTGTAAGACTAAAATGTCACGGTGTATATATAACTAGCTTCTGCCCGCGACTTCGTCCGCGTTAAATTTCTTTTTCCCCCGACCTTTCCCTTCGCGTCGAATCGCCTACCCACGCGATTTTCCCCGTTTTTGCAACATTTTTCATTACTGCTCCGCTCCCGTTAATTGTAGCATGATGTTATATAACCTATAGCCTTTCTCGATAAATAGGCTACCCAACACAAAAATATTTTTTCTGAGATTAGCGCGTTTAATCAAACAAACAAACAAACAAACTCTTCAGCTTTATAATATTATAGTATAGATATATAGTAATATAGTATATTATGTAGTCTAGATATAAACAGAATTAAACCATTGCCCCTAAGATACGATCCACTTTTATTTGCTCCCCGCGCTAACATTCAGTCTAATAAACTTTCAAACGAGTAACTTTGTTCGCTGCCAGGCCAAGCCTCACCATCGGATTTCAATAGCGCAGTGGAAGTTATGATGGGGGGCTCTGGAGACAAGAGTGGCTAGCGAAACTGTCCGCCGTGCGCGGAGCTTATCAATATAATAATATAATTCAATAAGTACAATTACAATGCGACAAACAAAGGACTCACCTGGTTGAAGAACACTGCTTCTGGGGTTACCTGGATCTATGTATGTAAGTGAGTGTGTATTGTATTGTGTTGTGACGTTATGAGTATCTCCAGGTTACAATGAGGCCGTTCCAAGAGGTCTGCCATCCAGACATGCGGTCTCCAACACGGGTAAGTAATAGATGATATAACAACGAAATCTCTAATATTTACAACATATAACAACGGAACCTATAATTTTATTTAATATACCGATTAGTTAATATAATGAACGATTGATATAATTTTAAAATAACTAATTTTTATAAGCATAACATACATTAAATATAAAATCGTTAGACATAACACTCAAAAGATATAAAACTTATTTGTTCTAAAGAGGTCGACGGAGGTTTAATTAATTATTTATCAAACAAGCATGCAACATGCAAGCAGGCATGCAACATGCAGCAAGCATTGTTTCTGTCACGGCTCCGGCGCTGCGGGGTTTGGGCGGCCCCACGCGAGCTTATCGTCGCAGATGGTTTTAATGCTCACCACCGCAGCTTCGGCTTGCTGGCCGGCTTTGCCAGCCAGCCTCAGCTGCGGTGGCGGGCCTTCAGACCACCTGCTCCTCAGCTCACGGGCCGCCCTACCCCTCCGCACCTGCGCGGGTTTAAATTACACTCTAGGGGTAGGGCAGACAAGACTACGTAAAGTCGGTTTTACAGCGATTCGTTTCTGACTAAACTTTGATAAACAATATACATATTAAACGTTAGACCAAATGATTTTCGATTACATAAACGTTATATCAAACAACGTTATACTAATTAAGTTTTAGAATAAATAAATGTTATATGTAAAGAAATTATATCAACAGTTGGTATATCTCACGTTGATTATATCTTATGAACGATAATAAAATGAAATTAGACCAAATGAGTTTATACGTTATGAGACGCACCCCTCCAACACTAACACATTAACCTCAAAGTTTCAACAAAGATATATCCAAACTAGATATGAGCGCCGATGGCCAATCTTCCGGCGGCGGCGCGCCGATTTTTTTAAGTCGGCGGCGGCGGCGTCGGCGGCGTGACCTTAATTTAACTACCATAATTGAAATAAAAAAATAATATACGTATAATCAAGATTTTCGTTTTCGAAAATGCTTCAGCACCGTAGACTACATCGATACTGTTCGGCAAATTGTACAGAAGACCGAGGAGTACAATCAGCCGCTGTGTATGGCATTTGTGGACTACGAGAAACCCTTCGACTCCATCGAAATTTGGGCAGTCTTGGCCTCTCTGAAACGATGTCGAATTGACTGGAGATACATCGAGGTGATGAGGTGCTTGTATGATGCTGCAACGATGACTGTCCAGATCCAGGATACGAACACCAGCCCAATCCAACTGCTCAGGGGGGTGAGATAGGGGGATGTGATATCCCCAAAACTGTTCACCAATGCGCTGGAGGATGTAATTAAGACGCTGGACTGGACTGACAGGAAATCAATGTGAACGGCGAGTACATCTCACACCTTCGTTTTGCCGACGACATCGTCATAATGGCAGAGACGCTGGAACAGTTAGACCAGATGCTGCATAGCCTAAATGGAGCCTCACGGCGGGTAGGCCTTAGCATGAACTTGGACAAGACGGAAGTCATGTACAATTCGCATATCTTGCCGAGTCGAATCCGCATCGAAGGGTCGCTTTTCGAGGTGGAGAAGGAGTATGTCTACCTTGGGCAAGTCATACAGCTTGGTAGACACAACTTCGAGAAAGAAGCCGACAGGAGGTTATAGTTGGATTGGGCATCGTTTGGAAAACTTCGTCAAGTCTTCTCGTCGCCGATACCGCAATGTTTGAAGACCAAGGTCTTCAACCAGTGTCTTCTGCCCGTCATGACATACGCTGCCGAAACGTGGACCCTGACGGTTGGGCTGGTCCACAAATTTGAGGTCGCTCAGCGCGCTATGGAGCGGGCTTTGCTCGGAGTTTCTTTGATGGATAAGATCAGAAACGAAGTTATCCGGAAAAGAACTGGAGTTACCGACATAGCTTGCAGGGTAAGCAGGCTGAAGTAGCAGTGGGCTGGTCATGTCTGTCGAAGGACCGATGGCCGATGGAGTAGACGAGTCCTGGAGTGGTGACCGCGTATCGGCAAGCGTAGTGCGGGACTCCCCAGCTAGATGGACCGACGACCTCAAAAATGTGGCTGGGATAGACTGGATGCGGAAGGCGGAGGATAGGGTGGTGTGGCGCAGCATGGGAGAGGCCTATGTCCAGCAGTGGACTGCGATAGGCTGATTTGAGTCAAGATTTATTATAATTTTGTCAATATTATAGTATTAGAATAAATATTATTCGATTTACCCTTATGGGATTTAAGCGAGACCGTTATGCGGTTAATACGTGCCCTGCAACAGAAAAAACTCTTTCGCTTGGGGTACTTGTGCGTATGGTTCGGTCAGCGTATTTGGTTAAACTGAATGCCGCTGCTCGGGCTCGGCGCGCCGATGCCTAGGTTCAGCGGCGGCGGCGCGGCGGAAAACGTGGCGGCGGCGGCGCGCCGGCGCGGCGCTCATATCTAATCCAAACTCAACCCATATTATTTCGTCAAACTGGGGTTATTTACAAAACAATTGGGTCATGACTTATTGTCCACCAAAACGACCGGTTCTTAGGGATTACTTTACAACAGGGTCGCACGCGCAATTTGGACCGCCATCCCTTTTCAAGAACAAAATCAAAGAGAGAAGTGTCAAAGTCAAACTTGACAAGTCAGATGTCACTCCGTTCGGGCGCGTTCCGAAGGCGCATAGAGTAACCAATTTAAACGGGACTGAACAAGCTGCTATACACTTATATATTTGGTAGAAAGACTTACGGGTGCAGATTGGTAACTGAAATGGGCTTTTGAGGAAAGAACAAAGAACCACACAGATTGAGTTGACCTGTTTAGTCGGTGCATGCATTTGTCGTGCAGCTCAACTCAGAACTTAAGAAGCTTAACGACGGAGGAGCCTTTAGGGGTAAGAATGTAACAGATAGAGTTCCTTTCGCATTTGTAATATTGGTATGGAAGTATCAATTCTAAGGCCTACACATCCTAAAAAACGTCAAGCCGTTAGTTAAAAAACGGTAGCACAGAAGCTTAAAGCAAGCTCCCATCTATTACCTCAAAGACCCACTTAAAAGCAAACGTACTTTTATGAACTCATTTGGCAAGTATTTGTTGAATCAACATGAATTCCCAACTCTAAAAACCTAAATTGTTAGCGATCCAACTTACCGTATATTACTTTTAAAGCAATAAAATTAAAATGGAAACCAAATGGAATGGCTAAAGTTTCGTTCATAGGTTTTTTATTTCAATTTATGTACCTCGTAGCTGGGAAAAGTTTTGCACCAACGCAAGCACTAAGCATTTTACAAAGTTAATAAAATATTGCAGTGTTTGAAACGTTTTATTATGTAAGTGATCTATTTTTACTCATTTTCATTTTAACATAACCATCACGGCTTGTTTCCTTGAAGGGTTGGGCAGAGGTGTTATGGTTAAGTTCCACGTAATAGGGGCGAGCCTATTGCCATTAACCGTGCACTGATCCTCAGTTCGTACTGCTACTGAGAAATTCATTTATTATATATTTAGTCGATATTTTTTTTACTGCCTTATTGGTATAGTGTCCGGGATAAGATGCCTGGGGCACAACGTTATTTGGTTTTTACATCAGCACCCCTAGCCAAGTTGATAATCTACAATCGTTAACGGTAGTCGCTCAACGTTAAGTCACGTGGTTAGAACAAACGAACAGAAAATTCGTAGCCAAATTCACATCGTTCAAAATGATAGAATGATTTTTTATCGTTTCTACAATGTTCAACGCTACATCCTTTGTTATAAGGTGTCGTTTTTCTAAAGACATTGTAGAACGAGCGGCCGACTCAGGCGCTTCAACATGGCTACCAACTTATCGTTTTCTACAATTGCTGACACTGAGGCGTTACCGATTGTAGAACGGTAAACGTTTGTGACTTGGCTAGGGGGGCAGGTTTTATCCATGTGCCCGGTTGTCGATGTCAATAGGCTCGCTCCTATTCATCATCTGCGTAGCTATTTCAACTATGTTGGTGTCGGCTTCCACTCTAACCGGAAGCAGCTGAGTACCACTATTTTGCATGGAGCGACTGTCTATCTGAATTCCACAACCCAGTTACTGGGTAACGGTAACCCTTCGTTTTCTTCTTTTCTAGTCGTACCCGTTGGTAAGACTGGTTGTCAGATTTTTGGGCTTGTGACGACCTGCAACGACAGTCAAAGATCTACCAATGACAGCTGGAATCAATTGCATAACGTGCTTTCCGAGGTACGATACACAAATATGGTCACTTATCCATGGTATAATGTGGCAAAAGTTGCTTAACCTGGTCGATTGATTCGTGAGAATGTTATTACTTAGCCACAGAGCCCTGTAATAGACGGAGACCCTGTCGCCGTCTATTACAGACTTAAACATAAGTGGCATCGTGGGTGTAGAACATTTGCCTTTTTCAGATGAGCAAATTCGTGCTAATCAACTCATAACTTCAGCCAAAAGACACACGTTATCGCCACGCTTGGCAAGCGGGTTGGCGATCGCAGCATGGTGATAAGATTCATAGAGAATGCTGCTGCCCATTCTCTAGTAAGTCCCTTAGTCGCTTTTTACGACACGCACGGAAAGAAATGGGATGGTGGTATTTTTTACCTCCGTCACCACACGGAACGAATTTTTTTTTTCTGGATGGGAAATCATCAAATGACTTCTCCCGCTCTGTGCGGAGCGGGAGGGCGTGTCAGACTTTTACTGACTAAAACCCACCCGTGTTCCTTCAGTTGCCCATGTGCCAGGGTCACGGTATCTCTTTTGAACAATCACGCGACCCAGGCAGGACGGAACGAATCACACGCGAATCGACTAATAAGTAATAATTGCGCATACTGCATTGGTTTCACCATTCAGCCAATTAGAGTCTCATTAGTCAATAGTCCGAATCAACGTGAATGCATGGACAACTGTCACTACATAATGTATTGTTCCAAAAGTTGAATACATTAGCATAGCTCATTATTTATTCACAATACTCTAAACGCGGGTAAAAGCGGATTTGAATTGATAAATTTGTGTGCCTAATTAAACTATTTCAGATTAACTGCTTTGATATATGCATGGGCATTCCACGTTTTTCCATGATAGGCTAGTTTTATAAGGCCGAAATTCTACACTTATTCTTCACACTTTCAGGCACAATCGAAAGGGTTTTTAAGGAAGTTTTTAATATTTTTTTCAATAGGTATAGGCAGTGACGGATTAAGACTACTTGATGCCCTAAGCATTCCACGCCTGTGGGCCTCCCTATCCGTATGTCAACTAGAATCGGTCTTTAAGCCTTTATCGCCTAAAAACATTAGTTTTTAGGGTTCCGTTGCCAAATGGCAAAAAACGGAACCCTTATAGATTCGTCATGTCTGTCTGTCTGTCTGTCTGTCTGTCTGTCCGTCCGTCCGTATGTCACAGCCACTTTTCTCCGAAACTATAAGAGCTACACTGTTGAAACTTGGTAAGTAGATGTATTCTGTAAACCACATCAAGATTTTTACACTTAAATAGAAAAAAAAAAAAAAAAATTTGGGGTTTCCCTTACTTAGAACTGAAACTCAAATTTTTTTTTTTCATCAAACCCTTACGTGTGGGGTATTTATGAATAGGTCTTCAAAAATGGTATTGAGGTTTCTAATATCATTTTTTTCTAAACTCAATAGTTTGCGCGAGAGACGCTTCCAAAGTGGTAAAATGTGTGTCCCCCCCCGTAACTTCTAAAATAAGAGAATGATAAAACTCAAAAAAATATATGATGTACATTACCATGTAAACTTCCACCGAAAATTGGTTTGAACGAGATCCAGTAAGTAGTTTTTTTTTTAATACGTCATAAATCGTAAACCGCAATTTATTTACCTTTCATGTAAATAAACTCAAATATAAAAATTAAAAAAAAAAACATTTAATTTCATAAGCATTAAACCTTATACATAAACCGTGGATACCTACAGGTTTGTACGGAACCCTCGGTGCGCGAGTCCGACTCGCACTTGGCCGGTTTTTGTAAAATAAGATGATGAGATGTAACGTACCTTATAAGTGGAGTAGGTGCAAAAACAATAAAAACCAAAGTATAATTTATTTATTTATTGAAATGCGCCCTGCGGGCATTGAATTCACGCAAGATTAACGTCTAACGTTTTTAACATATCGGACTCTATGTGTAATATCGACAAATTATCGAGCCTTTCTTGTATCATCTTTGTCCTTTTTTAACCGACTTCAAAAAAAGGAGGAGGTTTCTCAATTCAACCGTATTTTTTTTTATGTGTTCACCGATAACTTCGTCGTTTATGAACCAATTTTGATGATTCTTTTTTTGTTGAAAAGGAGATATCCCAAGGGTGGTCCCATGATAAGGAAACCAGGATCTGATGATGGCACCCCAGAGAAGTCGAAGGAAACTTTCGTAAATCGTAGTGGCGACTAGTGCATTTTTTATTTCTTTCATTAATTATTTTAAAGCACTACTATTTAATGAAGGTCTGAAGTTGCTCTGATGATGAAGCCGAAAGACAGCCGAGGGAACTTTTCAACGACTTACAGCAATTACCCGGTGTTTGGACTTAATTCATTTTTATTGATGAGAACTTTGCAACCGCCAAAGCCAACTCAACAACATACACAACGTTATTAATGTAGTTAAACTATCGAAAGGAATCCAAACATAAAAACGACCCCGCCGCGACACCCTAATCCGAAGACCGTACCCCACAGGAGGTGCCCTTAGCGTGTAGTCGCTTTAGTCATAAGTTTTTAAGCCCTGACTGGACGCCTATATATATTCAGGTAGCCACAGGCGAGTCCGGTTGACGATCGACCGACGACCTCCTAGGTTGACCTGTGACTTGTCATCACTACATACTATAAAACAAGGTCGCTTCCCTGTGTCTGTCCCTATGTATGCTTAGATCTTTAAAACTACGCAACTGATTTTGATGCGGTTTTTTTAAATATTGTACAGAGTGGCTCAAGAGGAAGGTTTTTACGTATTATACGCGGGCGAAGCCGCTGGTAAAAGCTAGTTAAAAATAAAACTTAGCTACATTCCCAATGTAAACTGCGCTTTACGACAGTGCCAACCACGAACGTTCTACTCAAAATAAAAACAAATCGTTACTGCAGTAAGCATGATTATTCACAAATGCCAGCCATTGAATTACCTTCGAATAAACATTTTTATTTGGACATAAAATAACAATACAAACGTAAGCCAACCCGTATTTCGGACAGGGATAAAGTACGGAATCCTCTATATCCGGTCCTAAATAAATAATACGATACTGTGGAAAAATCTTTTACGGAAGAATATTAGAAATAAAACTTTCTATGGCTTTTTAGGATATCGTATGAGCATTTTTTTGCCAATAGGATTAGGGTATATTGAAGATTTTTCTGTTATATTGTGCCAGTACGTTAAACTTTCTCAACGGTCGGTTTCCATATTTGAAACTTATCGTTTTGCCTACCAACAGAAGATTAATGCTTTGCTCTGCATTATTTCTTTCTTTACGGGTTAAAGTGGCTGCACTAAGCTAGCCCTCGAAACATTTTTTCCGCTTGTTTAGCGTGGCAATTATGGCCAACCCCCCCAAATTCAGGGAGGCGTATGTCCAGCAGTGGACGTCTTTCAGCTGAAAAGGTAATGATTATTATCATTATAATTTTTAGAAGTAGGTAACTTCGCGTATCTGATAACATTACTCCATATTATTAAATTCACTTTACCTATCTACCGCAGTGGCAACACATTGAATTCGTGTTGAAACAAAGGAGTATCGTTCTAGTCTATGGTTTTGTTCTAACCACGCGATGCGCACATTTTCTCTTTATTGTTTAATTTTCATTTGTTTTTACTAACGTCCGATAAAACGGGAGCCGTGTGGAAGAAGATAGGATTTAAAAGAATGAAATTATTTTTAAGCTGAGATTGAGCCCTTAAGGACATACATAATATGTAAGTAATTAAAATGAAAAAAAAAAAACAAATCGATCAGCCTAGGGATAACTAGGGACAGCTTCTAGTCTAACCAGCCGCATAGCAGTATTTAACATAGAGCGACTGAATATCTGACCTCCGTAACCCATTAATTGGGTAACACAATGCCCCGTGGTAAGACTGGTTTTCAGAGTTTTCGGGCTCCTGACTATCCGTGACGACCATCCAAGATCACCGAACGACAGCCGGAACCAACGGCTTAACGTTCTTTCCAAATCATGGAGGAGTCTTGCAGCAAGCGTAGCTTAACCTTCGATCGCCCCGTGTGGCTGATCATTTCACTATGTTTAAAATGAAACAGCGTATTATAACGCGAACGTATAACACTCGACCAATAAGTACGCAGTTTCTAGATTGTTCTAGCAACTGAGTGCGAAATAATTATGACACTCTTCTTTTCTTTTGATATAAGTCGTCTGACGTCTGTCAACTGGGCGGGCGCACCAAAAACTTTTAGGTAACTGCAAGTAAAGAGTTTATAGAATATGTGTGTATGTTAAATTATTTTAAAATCAGGTTAGCTCATTTTACCTACACGTAGGTACCTCTTATAATTCCAAGCAGTAGATAAGCAGTGATTACGGAACTGTCGACTACACTAACTAGAAGAGAGACTAATTCAAAAAAGCACTTAAGAAACGTTCCAAACAATACAAAAAGAGAAAGAAAAAAAAAAAACATTGCAGGCAGAGCGGTGCAAATAAAAAAAATCAAATCGTCCGCTAAGTTTCTGTTCCGTTTTTTTTGTTCCACGCTCCCGGCTCATCGGGGCTGTTGTGAACATTTTATAATTGCTGAGCGTCCGCCACGGCAAGCGTCCGTCCGAGAGTGGCGCGCGGATTATCAATTTAAATCCGACACTTTTATCAGAACACGGTAAATATGTTTTATTTTGTACTTGTGGGTTGAGGAATATTGAGTTGTGTGTATGTGTACTGTGTTTGGAGTTACTCGGGCATTATTTTTTGTAATCTTACTTTTTTTTTACTTTTTCATGAAAAAGTAATTCAATCGAATTAAATGAAGGTTTGCGTTGATGACATAAATCTATACTATAATATATTAATATATAATAATATTATAAAGCTGAAGAGTTTGTTTGTTTGTTTGATTGAACGCGCTAATCTCAAGAACACCTGGTCCGAATTGAAAAAATCTTTTTGTGTTGGGTAGCCTATTTATCGAGGAAGGCTATATGCTATATAATATCACGCTACAATCAAGAAGAGCGGAGCAGTAATAAAACATGTTGCAAAAACGGGGAAAATCGCACGGGTAGGCGATTCGACGCGACGGGAAGGATCGGGGGAGCAAGAAATTTACCGCGGACGAAGTCGCGAGCAGAAGCTAGTGATTATTATAATAGTGTTAAAACATGTTTTTTCTGTCTATATTTTGCAAGTAAAATTAGACCTACTTCTCGATTTTCGATCCAGCTGAAATTTTTCATGCATATATGTAAATTGAATGACAATACGTTATTATAATAACATGGAGCTGATCTGATGATGGAGCTATAAAGTGGCTGTGGGAACTTTATAATAAAACGACGCAACGCCAATGAG
Organism: Aporophyla lueneburgensis; assembly: GCA_932294355.1. Lineage (NCBI taxonomy): Eukaryota > Metazoa > Arthropoda > Insecta > Lepidoptera > Noctuidae > Aporophyla > Aporophyla lueneburgensis. The sequence continues at coordinate 27,493,391 of OW028737.1, read as the reverse complement.
CTTGGGCTCATTTCACTCGCCATGATAAGGAATCTAGTTTTAAATGGTACCAGGGTCTGATTATGAAGCTAGAGGGTGGCACCCTTGAAAGCAGCTATGGCAACTCTGAAGTAAAACGACACTACCCCCTCGAGAGTAGTGGAGGCCTAATGGTATCTGTTATGTCCGTACTCAAGTAAATGAAAGGCGTTGTTCTTTAGCAAGCGTATAATGCGAACTGAACCGATACATACTGTGACATCTTATTAATAGGGACTCTGTATGATAATTTATCAATGTGGGTACTAATACATTACAGTATCTATCGGTCTCTACTTAAGTGTTGTACGTCATGGGTTCGAACCCAGTTAAGCGCTTTACTTTCTATAAATGATTTCATCACCACTGCTTTCAAAATGGTGACGGAAAACATCGTGAGGAAATCTGTCATGTCCTAGGACGAAAAAATCGAAGACATGTGACATCTATCAACTCGCACTGGGCCCGCGTTTCAGACCACTCCCTCTAGAAAAGAGAAGGTTTGTGAGGCAAATATTCCTGGAGTCGGGTGATGGATGCTTCTCTTCCCAAATTTTGATTCTTACAATGGGTAGCTTGTCCTTATCCCGACAGTGGGATATTAAAGGCTGATTATATATTAAATACATTATGTAACGCCATCGAGTTTGGGCTCATATATATTTATGAGTATTTGTGTTTAAAGAGCTTGTTAAAAAGATAAACAATTTGCTAAGTATTTAACAGGCCTGTTAGTCTAGTGGTTAGTGACTGACTGCTAAAACTGAGGTCGTGGGTTCGATTCCCACCCAGGACAAATCTTTGTGTGATGAGCACAATCATTTGTTCTGTGTCTGGGTGTAATTTATCTATAACTAATATGTATATATTTAGAAATATGTTGAATGTTTATCAGTTGTCTGGTTACCATAGTACAGGCTCTGCCTAGTTTGGGAGCAGATAACGTGGTAGGTATTAGTAGTCCTAAGATATTATTTATTTATTTTATTTATTTATTTCACTTATTCAAACAAAACCGCTATCTAAATTTATTTACACCTGTTATTCCTATCCCAGTTCAGGGAAATTAACGTTTTGGAATAAAAATTACAATTTGAATTACAAATGGCGGAATCCAATTACCGTAGCGTGCGTTATCAATGTTGTCCTGTCGGCGGCCTGTAGGGGCGGCCGATAAAATTGTATTGAATACAACCTGCTGGAGCAGTGTGGAGGAAACATCAGTAGTTCAAGTTTAATAGGACCATCAGTCTACTCGTAAAACGTCTTTAGATATCTGAAAAAGTCGTGAAATAGTCGAGAACAGGTTATTTACTTCTGTTGCTTGTAATTTTCACAGAAGCTCTAGTCTAATTGCAGGATAATTAATTATAAACCGCTTCTTGAATTCATTGAGCGTCTAAAACGAATGTGAACTTTATTCTTATACCATAAATGCCTACATTCTTCAAATACGCTTGCTCACATTTGCTGTTCGAATATGAATGATCATCATCATTACTTCAAACGAAATACGTCTCCTGCTAGATATAGGCCTCCCACAAAAGCGGGGTTTCGCCGTAGCCGCCACGCTTGACTAACGGGTTGGCAATCCAAGTTTGGTGGTAAAATGCATAGATTACGTTGCTGCTCATTCTCTGGTAATAATAATATTCCACAACTATCACACAACGCCATCTAGTCCCAAGCTAAGCAGAGCTTGTGTTATGGGTACTAGACAACTGATAAACATACTTATATATTTCTAAATACATACATATTATAGATAAATTACACCCAGACACGGAACAAATAATCGTGCTCATCACACAAACATTTGTCCTGGGTGGGAATCGAACCCACGACCTCCGGCACATAGCAGTCAGGGTCACTAACCACTAGACCAACAGGCCTGGTAAGACCCTTAGTCGCCTTTTACGACAACTACTTGACGATATGGGATGGTGCTACTTTTTACGTCCGGCGCCACACGGAACACCACACATCGAATATAAATATTATTCACATAGCACTAAGATTCATATTAATATTAATCACTTGCTTTACTTAGCAAAGGTAAGTCAAAGTGTACGTACGTCCATCTGTACGTTTTGTCATAAAAAAGTGTCAAAGCGAACGTCAAATATTGATGGAAGTTCTAAACCTGTAAAATGTATGTTGACCTACGGCTAACAACTCTATACAGTGGCATTGGGTACGTTAACCAAAAATACAAGGTGTTTTTTGAATAAACGAATTTAATACAAATTTGTTATTTGAAGGTAGACAAACACGAAAGCATTTAAGTATATAAATCTTGCGAAATCTTTATTGCAAAAAAGGATTGCATATTTTGTCGAAAGGATCTAGCTTAGCTTAGACAATCGTATATATGCATGTCAGAACCTTTAAACCACGTTAAAGAGTGGAATATCGACACAACGCCATCTAGTCCCAAGCTAAGCAGAGCTTCTTGAAAACGGTTTAGAAGTGCTGATCGCATTCATTGGTGAAATCCGTACACCAAATTCAAGTCATTGTATATTAGAGCACACGGTATGGTCCCGGGTGTAAAGAATAGCACCATCCCATTTCTTCATATGGGTGTCGCAAAATGCGATTATGGGAGTTACTAGAGAATGGGCAGCAGCGTTATTTATGATAATGGTACACGGATACACGGTATCCCATCGGTGCCCCATCATCCCCAAGATACACGGTATCAGGAACATTGACGCGCCTCTAGTTACTAACTACAATCTGTTCTTTTTTTTTGTAAATGCTGACGTTCTAAAATGCATTTATGTGCTTACTTGAATTCTAGATCCCCTGACGTACAATTTTTTTTTGTTGTCAAGTGCAATACCGACACTGTCAACATGCATATAATAATAATAATAATCAGCCTGTATTGCCCCACTGCAGGGCAAAGGCCTCCCTTTCCTTTTTCCACTCAACTCTATCCTGAGCCAATAAGGACCAATCCCTCATGTAGGCGTCAAGTTCGTCCCGCCATCTACGTTTGGGTCTACCGCGGTGCCTTATGGCGTTTTCGGGGACCCATGTTGTGGTGATCCTTGCCCACATTGTATCCGACATACGGCAAACGTGTCCGGCCCAGTCCCATTTGAGCTTGGCTGCTTTTTGGGTGACGTCGACGATTTTTGTTTCACGAAAACACACGAAAAAAATTCACGATTCTTTCCCATAGGTGAATGCAAAAATTTTAGAACGCCTGTTATCATCATCATCATCATCATCAGTCTATAGCAGATTAGCAGTCCACTGCTGGACATAGGCGTCTCCAATTGAACGCCTGATGATGCATTAGTTATAGTATCACATAATAATACATCCTGTAGGTACCGTGAGGTACTGGACGTAAATAATAGCACCATCCCTTTTCTTTGGGTGTCCTAAGTATGTGCATCTGATTTTTTAAACCCTTGCCAAACGTAATAAGACTTATAGGGAAATAAGTTAAAAATAGTAAAAACTTAAAGCAATGGGCCATAAATTTCTTAAACGTGAATTAAAACTGTTATGATTAAATAACTTGGGCCCTCAGTCCAGACGCTTGCATAAAGTGGTATAACTTAAATCACAGTAAGTACTATCTCTGGGTTAATAATTTTTATTTAACAATTTAGTTAAGAATTTCTTAACTATTTTAAGAAATTTCCAAATCTGTAGAATATGACATTATAGATTTATGGCGGTATATCTAGGACCCTCACTTCATTATTGTTTGTACTGAGGAATCTGCAAAACATGGATTTATCTGAAGAAATACACAAATGCGACTTTAACATGTTTTACTTAGATACCTATGTGAATTAGTTAAAAAGAAATAATGACAAAAATGTAGCGACTTGATAGCCATGAGGCACACGAAAAAAAAAAAATTGCGGAAAATGATTTCCGCAATTTTCTGGCCGACCGCAAATATTATTCGATCACATCCGAATCCGATCACATACACATCCGTAGTTCGTAAATTAAAATCACAATTGTATACCAAAATAAAATATACAGTTAAAAAGCTGAAATAAATGAGATTTTTTGTTTTATTAATTTTGAGGGTAGATGTTAGTTATGTTCGTTCTGGGTACTACAGTACCCCTTGGCGCTCTACAGGGTAGTAAATGAAAGTCGAATTTGACTAAAACATCCGAACTGAGAGCCCAATATTTTAGGCTTTATTGACCAGGCTCAACCTCATAGATTAACCCAAATTAGAATAAGAATTTTTAACTATTTCTTAACTAAATTTGAACATATCGACCGTTCTTCTAAATGTCGTACTTAAAGAGAAAATAGATTTTCAACTTATTATAAGAGAAAAATTTGTAGGGTGACCATAATGTTCATAGTAATTACATGTACATTTTGTTAAGCGCAGTCAAAAAGTCATAATTTTTGCAGCTAAAAGTATTATATATGTACCTACTGTTTACAATTTTGTTTTCTTTATCTTTAATGTCATTTTTATTTAGCAAATTTTTACAGCTTTAACAGTGTTTGCATAAAATGAAAGGCAAACTATATACGATGAACTACTTATATGACAGTGATCCATAGGGATATATTTCGATAAATAAAACACGATCAGTATAATTATTAAAAAATAATTGTATTTCACATAAATGTAACTTTAAATTAGTCTTACATCCTAAAAATACGAAATTGCAAGTGAGCGAAGTTATTTTAAGTTTCGAGTGCAACTATAAGACTCCATTTTGTATTGATGCAATTTGTATTGGGGATTAAAATAATACCTGTGTGGCATGTAAATGTGTAGGAAATGCAAATTACGAGCTTTCTAATTTGATCTCGTTTGATTTGAATGGGACAGATAAAGTTAGTTTAGAGGAATTACCCAAAAACAATCAGTTAAAAAGGAAACTGTTTTAAAATATTAGGTGTTATTACTATGAACATTATGGTCACCCTACAAATTTTTCTCTTATAGTAAGTTCAAAATCGATTTTCTCATAAAGTATGATATTTAGAAAAATGGTCGTATGTTCAAATTTAGTTAAGAAATAGTTAAAAATATTATTCTAATTTGCGTTAATCTATGAGGTTGAGCCTAGTCAATAAAGCCGAAAATGTTGGGCTCTCAGTTCAGATGTTTTAGTCAAATTCGACTTTCATTTACTACATAAAAATTAACTTTCGTGTCATTATTTCTTTTTAACTAATTCACATAGGTATCTAAGTAAAACATGTTAAAGTCACATTTGTGTATTTCTTCAGATAAATCCATGTTTTGCAGATTCGTTTACTAGATCTCGTTCAAACCAATTTTTGGTGGAAGTTTACATGGTTATGTACATCATATTTTTTTTTTTAGTTTTATCATTCTCTTATTTTAGAAGCTACGGGGGAGGGGGGAGGACACACATTTTACCACTTTGGAAGTGTCTGTCGCGCAAACTATTCAGTTTAGAAAAAAAAAATATTAGAAACCTCAATACCATTTTTGAAGACAGACCTATCCATAGATACCCCACATGAATGGGTTTGATGAAAAAAAAAAATGATTTCAGTTCTAATTATGGGGAACCTCAAAATTTTTTTTTTTTTTTATATTTTTGTGTGAAAATCTTAATGCGGTTCACAGAATACATCGAGTTACCAAGTTTCAATAGCATAGTTCTTATAGTTTCGGAATAAAGTGGCTGTGACATACGGACGGACAGACAGACATGACGAATCCACAAGGGTTCCGTTTTTGTCATTAGGCTACGGAACCCTAAAAATGTAAGCATGTGACGTCTCCCAACCCGTACTGGGTCCGCGTGTTGGATTATGGCCCACACCTCACCACGTCTGTGTCTCAGCAGTGGGAATATTATACGCTGACTATAGATCCGGTATTAAATTCAATTACTTGCAAACAACTTCACCGCAGTCTACAGCTGGCCATATCTCTCTTAAGTTGCACCACAAAACCCTCAGTTCCAGCAATTTCCTTAATAAACATTAATGTGACTTCGGAAACCAAAGTTAGTTTACAAGACGTTGACAGTAAGTATTCCGACAGGTTGGCTTTGTTCAACGAAGTCTGTCCTAGACTAACGTTGGTTGTCTTTATTCTAAGTGCAAGGTTTCGAACAAAGGAACTAACGGACGTGTGAGGTTATTGCTGTAAATCTCAGCATTGTTGACGATAGGTCATGTACATTAGTCCTTTAGTTAATAGGTAATAGGTAATAGGTAGAACGGGCTGGTTTCCGCAACTCCACGTCTGAGCGCGTATTTTGCGTACGGGTGGGAAATCGGTTATTCGATCCACCCCAGCTCCTCGAGAAAGGCCAGCAACGCCTTGATGTTGCTGACTATCTCACGTAGGGTACCTGGGTTACCGAAGTACTTGGCCCTGTATGTGGCGATCGCCGGGCAGTTTAGAAGCACGTGCGCTGCTGTCTCGTCGTCCTCAATGCAGGCCCTGCACAGCGGACTGTCTGTAGCTCCTATGACAAATAGATGTTTATTAAACGACCCATGGCCAGTTATTGCTGCTGTAACCATACGCAACTGTCGTTTGTCTAGCCGAAGGACCTGTTTTGTGAGTCGGGCATCGATGGTAGGTAAAGCCTCCTTGGCCTGCCTGCAATCATTTTGGTCCACCCATTGCTTAAAGTGTAGATCCCTGGTACGTTTTCTTACCAGAGAGCGTAGAAACCCAAAGGGGAGTGGCGCGATTGGTTCTAGTCCCATCGGTGTCATGCTCGACCCCCTTCTGGCCAGTTCATCGGCGGCATCGTTACCAAGCGAACCGCTGTGTCCTTTTATCCAATGAATGGTTATATTATTGAGGCTACCCACCTGGTTGAGGCGCTGGTGGCACTCGTATATTAACCCAGAATCAATCGAGTGACTGTCCAGCGCTTGCAGAACAGCCATACTGTCTGAGAGTATGCGGATCGAGTGGTCTTTAACTGCCCTGGCCATGATAGCTGAGGCGGCAAGAGTGATCCCAATGCATTCCGCCTGGAACACTGTGTTGTGAACTCCTAATGGTGTGGCTATATGTATGTTGAAGTCCTGCGAGAAGACTCCAGCACCTGTGCCACTGTCTGTTTTTGATCCGTCCGTGAAGATGCGCAGCTCAGTGGGGCGCAAACCCTCACATCGGCGATCTTCGTGCAGCTGGATTCTGTATTTTTTATCAAAAATGAATTGTTTATTGTTGAGTTCCTTAAGCAGCGCGGTGTGTTGTGTGTCTCTCTTCCTCCAGAGGTTGGTTGCGTTCAGACGCGCCGCCGCCATCGTGGCTTCCTGCTGTATGAACAGGTGGAGCGGTGGTAGTCCCAGCATGGCTTCCATGGCTGCAGTCGGAGTAGTCCTCATGCAGCCCGTGACCGCCATGCAGGCTAGTCTTTGCATGCGTTGCAGTTTGTTGCAGGCTGTAATAAGCTTGGTGCGGGGCCACCAGACCACAGCCCCGTAGGTGATCATGGGTCGGATCACTGCGGTGTACAGCCAAAGTATGATTTTGGGGGATAGGCCCCACTTCTTACCTATCATTTTCCTGCATTGCCAGAATGTGATGCAGGCCCTGTTTAGTTTACTGTCTAAATGGCTACTCCAGTTTAACTTACTGTCAAGAATGACCCCGAGGTACTTGACTTCGTTGGCCAGCTGAAGTTCTGTATTGAACAATTTCGGTAGGCGGAAGGGGCCTAAAGCTCGTTTATGGGTGAACATGACTAGCTCCGTTTTAGTGGGGTTCACTGAGAGGTCATATTCACTGCACCATCTCTCTACGATACGTAGTGCTTGCTGGGTGAGGTTAAAAATCGTGCTCGTCACCTTCCCTGAGACAAGGATGGCGAGGTCGTCCGCATAACCTATTGTGTAGTAATGATTGGCATTGAGTCTGGCAATTAATTCGTTAATCACCAAATTCCATAGAAGGGGTGACAGCACCCCTCCTTGGGGGCAGCCTCTGGCAATCATGGCCAGCTGCTGCTCATCCTCTAGGCAAACCACGCGCTTGCTTAACATGTTTGTGATCCAGTCTATGAGTACCTGTTCAACTCCATGTCTGGAGAGGGCGCTGCTGATGCTGGAGAAGTTTGTTTTGTCGAAGGCTCCTTCAATGTCTATGAAAGTGCCCAGGCAGGTCCCTTTCTGATGTATCACTTCCTCTATCTGGCTAACTACCAGATGAAGCGCCGATTCGGTGGACTTACCCGAGCTGTATGCATGCTGGTTACCGTGCAACGGTAGGGTTTTCAGAGCACCGTCCCTCAGCTCCTTGTCGCACAGTCTTTCCAGGGTCTTTAGAAGAAAAGAGGTCAGGCTGATTGGTCTATGGGATTTGGCGTTTGTGTAGTCGCCCTTACCTGGTTTAGGGATGAATATTACTTTCACTTCCCTCCATCCTTTGGGAACGTATCTAAAGGCCAGGCACGCTCTCATTAAAGGCACCAGTCTTTCTGCGATGAGGGTTCCACCCCACTGTAGTAGGGCGGGGAACACCCCATCCGGGCCAGCGACCTTAAATGGATGGAAACTCCGGATGGCCCATTGAAGTTTCTCCAGCGTGATCACCTTGCTAGCATAAAACCAATCATTGTCTGATGGTGTTTGAGTCGCATCTTGCCAGTCGATTGCTTGCGAGAAAATACATCCCGGGAAGTGTGTTTCGATAAGGACGCGTCTCGTTTCTTCTAGCGAGGATGTGAGAGTGTTGTCTGGCTTGCGAAGGGTAGTTGGCCCTGGTGTAGTTTGTTGCGCCAGTACTTTCCTTACCCTGTTTGCTTCCTGGCAGGACTCAATGCTACCAGTGTATTTGCGCCATCCCGAGGTGCTCCTGAACCTGATGCATTTTTTGTAGCAGGATTTGGCTGCGTAGTACTCATCCCAGTCCTCATCCGCACATGTATTCATTGCTCTATTCAAAGCTTTCCTTACCTTCTCGCGCTTTCGCTCCAGATCCGCACCCCACCATGGCTGTTTGCCCGGTGTACTACGAGGAGTCGTCTCTGGACACGCAGTTTGGTAGCTGTCTATCATTGATTTAGTGAGGTGTTCTACTTGTACCTCAATCTGTGTAGTGTCCGCAAATGACGTCGGATCGCTTGGTGTCGCAAGTTTGGAAACTAGGCTGCGTGTGTAGGTATCACGATCTGTGTTGCGCGGTTTGCGGCGCGGAGCTACTGGCGGGACAAAGGCCTGGATGTCAAAGCGGATCCATCTGTGGTCGGAGCAGGAAGCCTCCCTGGAGACCTGCCACCCAGTGGTAATTTCCGCCGCGGCCTCTGTTGCCAGAGTGAGATCTATGATTGTGCGGCTTCGTCTGGTTACGAATGTCGGTTCGGAGCCAGTGTTTAGTAGGGATAGGTTAGTCGAGAATAAGTAGTCAACCAAGGCCTTACCTCTTTCGTTTTGCGTTTCCATACCCCACAGCTGGTGGTGAGCATTGGCGTCGGCACCGATGATGGCCTCAAGCCCGGAACTCTCGCAATAGCTCACGAGGCGGGCGAGGTCATGCGGGGGTGGCGCCTCCGCTTCGGGCATGTAGGCCGAAGCGAAGACGATTGCCATCTCCATGGCGCCGTCACGCTGTATAATCAGCTTCACTGCAGAGATATCTCTGCAACAGAATTCAGTTAGAAGCTGTGTTTTAAGGTTTCCTGTTACATAGATACACGATCTTGGTTGATCGTGATCAGTAGTAACCAGGAGCTTACCGCCTAGATTGGAGAGTCCTTGTATGCGGCCCGCTCTAATCCACGGCTCCTGGATCAGGGCGATGGCCGTTTGTTGCACCTCCAACCACTTCCGTAGCTGAGCCGTTGCGGTCTGACTGTGGTGGAGGTTTGCTTGGAGGATTTTTCATATCGACGAGGAGGACGCCATTGCTGGTCGATTCCTCATCGTCTTCCTCCAGATTGAGCCCGGCAAGCAGACCACCCTCTTCGAAGTCATCCCCCTCCCGGCACGAAGCCGGAGACAAGGTAATGTCGTCCGACTCCTCGCCCGAAGAAGGGACAGCTCCCAAGGTGGCGGCACTTGGGGCGGCCGATTCTGCTACAGCAGGTTCGGCCGCGGTTGCTACCGGGTTGTTTGGTGGGGGAGTCGATTCCCCCGCTGGTGTCTGTGGCTGCTGCAACAGAGCCTCCGAAATGGTTCCCGTGGCGGAGTCCCATCCCTGGGGGACATCGGTGAACCTGCCGTTCCTACCCTGGAACTGCAGGTACACCTTCCCTGCCCCCAAAGATAGACGGCGACCCGCGCCCATCAGGGTCGGGATTTGGTCCACCGGGACACCGACCACCACGAACCATGCCGAGGCCTGCTTGTCGGCGTGCAGCAGCAACCAGCACTTGACGTCGACCCAGGGGTTCTGGTAACTGAGAGCACGGCCAATATTGGTCAGCTCTCCGAGGACCACCTGCTCGTCGGGGATCACGATGCCACATCGTGCCCGTCTTTGGATCTCCGACTGACTCTTGACTAGCGTTAGGTTAGTAGGGAGAGTCATTCCGGAGATTGTTTTCCTTAGCCAGGCTAAGGTGTGGTCATTCTCGCACCACAGTTTGAGGACACCACCGGCATACAGCGGCTTTGCGTTAAAAGTCGGCGCCGTGGTGTCTTGTTTCGGAGAGCAGGCCTCGACTAGTATCTGCTTCTGAATAGCAGCGAGTACCTGGTCTGATACGTCCTTGCTGATGAACCCAGTGCGGTCACAGGTGACCGCTACATCGAGGGTAGCACTAGCAGCTTGGACGTAGCTTCTTTGAGCAACCCGTTTGGATTGATCAAGACGCGGCCGCTTATGCTCTCCACGAGGTGTGATAGTCTCGTTGAGAGCTCGCTTGGCCGCGGCCTGACCCTTCCCACCGGGTTGCTGAGTCTTTGCCGGCGCACTGGATGACGGTCGACTGGTCGTCGGACGGCTTAAGCCGGCCTCCGCCTGCGACCGCTTCCCAGCGGCGAAGTTTAGCTGGCCGCTAGTTGGTTTGCCCGAACTAGCGGCAGTGGCCTGGTTGTTTGGAGCCCCCCTACCTGGCCTTCTGCGAGCCTGACGGCGCTCCTTCCGCGTCATACGCTGTGCTGTGGCAGCTGGAGCGCATGAGGCGTTTGTGCAAGGGCAACGGGCTTGTTGAGTGCTTTTACCCTTGCCCTTGCCCCGCTTCTGAACAACCTTCCAGGCGCGAGAGATCGCGTCCTCGTGGCTGTCGGTCACCGTTTGATCGGCGGCGACCTCCTTATGGGAGGAGGCTAGAGGAGCCGCAGAGGTGGGATGGTGTTTCCCAGTGCCAGTAATAACCGGCACCGGTGTTAGTTTAGGAAGGGTTGGACCGGCAGCGGTGTTAGACTTCGCCGTGGTCCTCCCCTGAGTTTTGGAAGGGCTGGTACTGGTCCCAATCAGCGCCGACGCCCTTTGTTTATTTTGGGACTTTTTTTGTTTGGTCTTACCTGTGGCTTTCGCCACAGCCAGACCGGCGCCCGCGCTGGTACCTGCGGCGTTAGCTGCAGGGTGTCCAGGGGCAAGAGCAGTGCAAGCACCACTCTTGAGAGTTTCATCGGCTTTCGCCTCCACTCCGAGTTTGTTGGTTTTAACTGGGGTTAAGTTCTCCATGTTAAAAGTTGTGAAAGGATTCGTCTCTCTGGCTCCCACCCTCCATGGAGCCCGCACCTGGGAACGTCTTGCTATGAAAAAGCTCGAACGTTAGGATTACCAGAGAGATATAGGGGCGCAAGGCTGGTTTACAGTGCGACATCGGGTGCTCGATCGGGTTGGCCCCCAACGAGCTGAACAACCCTCTCTTACACCGTCAGCATGACCTTTACCTACCGCTTCGGTCATCCGAGGACAACCTCCGCGGACCTCACGCACCTCGCCTGTGGCCCTCTGACGGGACACTATGGCCATTTCCCTACCCCTGGCTAGGGGGTAGGGCCACCGTTTCGCTTGAAATCCAGACCAAAGGGGGCGTGTTGCCTCACGGACACATAACAACCAGCGCCGTTCGGCTCAGCCCCCCAGGACTCCTTCATCCCCGCTCACGGCGCTCAACTGCGCAGGTCCTAGCGCAGGTGACTGGTTCCTCCTAACTCGCCATCAGCTGCTTTTAGTGACAGTCGAGCCCGCCACCACCCAGTCACAGGGTGGTCACGTTCCGGAGTGGAAGTTGGGCAGGTGGGAGTTGGGTGGAGAGTGGGAATTTGGGTGGGATAGTGTGAGGAGGGGTTGTGGTATTAGGGGCAGGAAGGCTGTTTGGGACAGGGAATGAGGGGTTGTGCGGGAGTGGGGAGGGGAGAAAAGTGAGGTGAAGTCGCCTGGCGGTTTCAGTTACGTCTATTTCATAAGGAATTATACCAAGAACAGGGTGGCAACCTCGTGAAGGTATATCCGCCAGACTTGCCTTGAGGATCTACACGACTTCAGCGCTCTCCCTCAAGACCCCGCCACTCTACCGCCTCTGAGGGAGGCGGCCGAGTAGGCCTGCATCTATACTACCAAGCAAAGCCAAGCAAAGCGTGTCGTTGTGCAACCGCAAAAGCATAAATACAGACCCCCCCCGAACCCCCCCGTCCTTTAGTTATTAAGATCATTAAGTGTAAGTTTAATGTATGTGATGTGGCTGTGCTTCTTTTTAAATAAATAAATAAATGGTCAATTACACGTTATGAAATCACGCGAGCATTTTGAAGTTTGGTTCGACGCTATTTGGTCATAAAACTAGTCGTTGCAAATACTCCATTTTGAATATCTTTAATCATTCTGATTCCTAAAGTATCATTCTTTACTTTATTGTTATTAGTATAAATGCCAATAAAAATCTTAAGGTTATTTTTATTAAACAAAAAATACAATGACAATATTTTGACAGCAGTGTTAAAATTTACTGAGATTAATGGTTTTGAATGTACTTACGTGTTTTAAAAAGCTGTTAAAACAGCTCTCAAAATACATAAATTACATATAAACACTTAGTTTTTTTACAACTACATAATTTATCTTTTTTGAGGGGTCTTGTAGATTTTGAAATAACATATATATAGGCTGCAGGTTGAAGTAGGTCTTTATTGCTGCATATTTTGTTTAAAATATGGAAAATTTTAGGCAAATTTAATGAAATCATTTGATAGTATCTACTATTAGTCACATTTATCAAGCATGTTCGACAATTGTTTACACAGTACAAAAAGCTACAATATCGATTGAGTGTTGAGGTACATATATAAGGTTTATCTATTCATACACGAAATATGTAGGTGGTAAAGAAGCTATAGAAGCAAAAAAAAAAATATCTAAGTTTTTTTTTAATTTTCGTAATTATTATAATTTTAAAGCTGCTTGAGACGTTTTGCATAAAACATTTACTCCAAATTCTATGCATGGCCCGCCTGACGCTGCGAGGGCGGTGACCGGACGGCACGAGCATGGCCGCGATGTCTCGGGCCGTAAAAAATAAGAAGGAGCCAGTATTTCTTACATGCGTCAAATAGAAAAAAAAAAAAAAAAATTAGAATTTTTTTTTTTCTTTGCTGTGGCTTCTTACCACCTACAAGTGTACCTGTTAAAATATTTCGTGTATGAATAGATACACCTGATATACGAAAAAGTGGAAACGCACGCGACTTACGAGTTATAGATCGTAGGTTCAAACCCAGACAGGCGCTTTACTTTGTGTAAATAATTTAATCACCACTGCTCTCAAAACGGTAATAGAAAACATCATGAGGAAACCGGCATGTTCCATAACTAAATATTCGAAGACACGTGATATTTACCAACCTGCGCTGAGCCCATGTGGTGGATTATGACCTACTTCCTTCCACCGAGCGGTGGCCTGAGTCCCAGCAGTGGGAATATAATAGGGTGCAATGCTCAAACATGTTCGACAGTTATTTATAAAAACATAAAGCTAAAATGTCGATTATGTACGTACAGACGCCAGCACATCAAGCTATCCGTAACTGTCAAATTTTCCCAATCAATCTTGGACCTTATACTTTAGCAATCAAGTTGAAAATCTATTAAAGAAATTTGCTGCTGAGCTTGATGTGGTGGCGTCTGTACTTATATAAGAAAAATACTTTTTTCTTACCTTCTTCAATATATATGTTTTGCAAAATTTTACTACACACTCTTAGTATAATCGCAACTATACTGACTCCGTTCGGTTGTCAAGCTTAGAATTTTGACATTTCAAACCACGCCAACTTCGTGTTCATTTCGCGCGGTTTTGTTCATTGTGTCATAGAGAATAGGTACGTTATTAGCAGATGTCATGTTCCGTATAGTGCCGGACATAAATAATAGCACCATCCCATTCTCCCATGGGTGTTGCAAGAGGCGACAAAAGGACTTACTAGAAAATGGGCAGCAGCGTTCTCTATGCATTTTACCACCATACTGCGATCGCCAACCTGCCTGCCAAGCGTGGTGATTTTGACAAACCCATCCTAAATTGGGCGAGGCCTCTGTTCAGCAGTGGACGGCTTCCGGCTGAAATAATGATGATGATGAGGTTTCATAATTAACTAAGGAATTGGGGTGGTTTCGAACTACTTAATCAAGTGAATAATCATAAATCAGTCATAGTGAAATAGGGCCCTGTTCCTCTATTACATAAAAAGCACTTTTGAACGTTCAAAAACGAAGTAATTTTTCCAGTCGGCATTTTGATTTGTTTGAATGTTTGTAGTTATTAGGCAGTGTCACAACAAAGAGTAATAAGGTACGCAATGTGTGTCTTTGGTCCCTGTCCCTGACATCAAGCAAAGGACAAAATTGACAAACTTTTTTGGTTTGAATTAATTACAAAAAATACACACATACAAAGAGGCCGAAGTCTCGTAGCGTTTGGCTACTGTGTATGTGTGGACTTTATATTTATTTTTTTATAATGTGCGTTGGTTTCTGGGAAATAATACCTGTTTCGCACTGTCTACGTATTGTTTTTAAGTTTTCTTTGATAGTTTCAAGCACAATCAGTAAGAACCTTAAGTAAGCTTTTTGTGAAAGATTTAATCCAGGGTACAGTTGGGCCTATTTCATCAGCCTCATATATTACTTTGTTCCATTTTGAAGGAAAATAGGTTTAGATACATACAAGGATATGTGATTTATGTATTTCAGCTTTGTGTCTGGTTTGCATGGCACCTGTGATGACTCTGGTGTTTCATTAGCGATAGTGACCGTTTTTGTAATCAAATGGCCGGCCAACTTTTTGGCACCTAATTCAAAAAAAAAAAAAAAATGTAATGTGCGTGTCAGTCCACACACAATATAGGGTTCCATAGTTGCGATGAATTTTACTCAAAACAAACTTAACTTTTTTTTTGTTTAGCCTATACTGTCCCACTGTTGGGCAAAGGCCTCCCCCAATTTCTTCCAGGAACTCTTGTCCCGTGCCACCTCAAACTTAACTTTATCGTTGAAAAATATTTCTCTCATACATCGATTTACTTTACGATTATAACAGCAAAAAATTGTGATAAAACTACAGTTGTGTTGTGAATCCTTGCTTCTTGCCAAATTTAATGATTCTAGGTTAACGGGAAGTACTCTTTAAGTTTTGATTTATCTGTGGCAAAAATGACCATATTTTTTTACAGTTGACGTTGGTTGAAGCTTTAAAGCTTGATTTGTTTAAACCTTCAAGGGACCGTAAACTTCACATTTCATATTAATTTCAATTCATCTATACTAATATTATAAAGCTGAAGAGTTTGTTTGTTTGATTGAACGCGCTAATCTCAGGAACTGCTGGTCCGAATTAAAAAAATCTTTATGTGTTGGGTAGTCTATTTATCGAGGAAGGCTATTGGTTATATAACATCACGCTACAACTAAGAGGAGCGGAGCATTAATGAAAAATGTTGCAAAAACGGGGTAAATTGCACGTGTAGGCGATTTGACGCGATGGGTAGGTAAAATGCATGTCGGGGGACAAGAAAAATAACGCGGACGAAGTCGCGGGCAGAAGCTAGTGATCTATACTAATATGATATACGTAAAGTTGAAGAGTTTGTTTGTTTGGTTGAACGCGGTAATCTCAAGAAGTACTGGTCCAAATTGATAAATTCACTTTGTATTGTGTAGCCTATTTATTGAGGAAGGATATAGACTCTATAATATCACGATACAATCAAAAAAAGCGGAGCAGCAATGAAAAATGGACGAACACTGACAGGCAATCCGATGTAACGGGAAGGGTCAGGGGAGTAAAAATTTAATGCGGATGAAGTCGCGGGCAGAAGCTACAGGTCCGAAACTAGACTGACAAACGGACAAACGTACAACGAAGTGGTAATATAACGGTTCAGTTATTTTCTTTGAGGTACGGTAACCCGGTAGCTCTTTTAAGCTAAGGTTTTTATCCAAACCGTCCAACTGCATAACTGAGCAAGGAATAAAAATAAACTTCCGTATTTCTCTATCTTCAAAACGCGTTTGTTTGTTTTTTATTATTCAGAGCTCATTTCTACTTAGTAGAGTATCTTGTAAATTGAGTATCGGGTCTGGTAACAAAACGGCTGCGAGACGCTGTGTTGAGATAAGGTGCTCTGTGAGAACAGGGCACCTTAACACGACCAGAAAATATGTGGAGACGCGTTATTTACATTTTTTTTTTAAACCGGCCTCGTATGTTACGTACCACTATGTAGGGTTTCGTAGTTGGGGTAAATTTATCTCAAAAACCAACTTAGTATCGTAGTTGCAAAATATATCCCCCCATACATTGAAACGTACGTCTTGGTAATTTTTTTGTTTGGTATAAAAAATGTGATTAAACTACAATTGAACGATTTTGGGAACTTTTCATGTGCTCTGAGCTCATGATTTTAGGTCAACGTAAAGTACAGATTTTATTTTTATTTATTTGCGAATATCAAAATATGCCGTATAAACGACAAGACAGTATTTTTTATGTGTTATTGTTTGATTATTTATAGCTCCAATACACAGTAAACCTACGTATTTGATATTTATTTCACCTTGATACCTCTACGCGCTCCTGAGGAAAAATGGGCTGATAGACGGGCAACGAAGTGATCCTAAAAGGGTACTATTTTATACTTTTGAGGTTTGAAACCGTTAAAATGCGTTAAAACAATGGTTTCATATAATAAATGTGGTTCATTTATAACATAGTTTCTCATATTCCCCTTCTGATTTTTATCCGAATTCAAAAAAAGAGGAGGTTCTATGTTCCTCTGTATCTACTAATTGGATAGGCACATGCTTCATGGGTGGGCCCCATTTTTGATCGAAGGTGGGCCCATATAAATTTTATTGACTTTGCTTTGGCAATATAATACGTATTTAATCCACTTTGTTTATCGTGATTATAATTATAATATTACTTCCTGTTACTGCTATTGACCAGCCAAGTAGTAGTATTTGAATAAATGCAGGTTAGATACCGTAACTAAAAAGTTTTTTTTTTTGCAAAAACAAAATAACCGACGTCCAAAAAACACTACAAAGCGAAAATAACTTTACTTCAGAAGTCTGTGTTAAAAAACTAAAATACAGATCCAAAGACTTCGACTTCCGTAATTAAAGTAATTTTCACATCGTAGTGTTTTTTTGGAAGTCGATAATGATCTTCTTTTCGCAATTAACGCAAATATATTTTCATGAAGATGCAGAAATAGCTTTGACTACTTCCTGTAATTTATTCAATTTACCATAGATTGACCTATCATACCATTGATTGAGATACCTACCATAGCTAAGGAGTGTCCACTAGGGATGTTATGGATATGACATTTCGGATACGGATTGGATACGGATGTAGGAATGATTATTATACCGGATACGGATACGGATATGAAATTATTTCGGATTATCCGTTAGTTTCGGATAATATCGGTTACGGATATTAAACTTTTAAGGAATTTTCAAAGTAAAATATAAATAGCTATTAAAATGGTTTTATTTATATGTCACCATTTGGTAGGAATTACAATCAGTCCGTGAGTAATTATTATAGCTATTTAAAATAAAAATAATTATAAATATATATTGAGTGTTATCTAATCTACCTAAAATAAAAATGCAATAACAAATCCGATATTATCCGAAACTTTTATTTCGGATTCGGTTGCGGTTACGGATAAATTTTTATATCAGATATCCGATAGTTTTGGTTACGGTTACGGAGCTCCTTAACATCCCTGGTGTCCACTCACTCAATAGCTTTCGAAGATTTTGTAACTTGGATTAAATCGTTGTAAACAGCCACTAAACGGTATAAAAAGACGTAGATTAGATTTCTTGCGAAGTTATCGTAAAGTGGCATATACTATTCTACAGTAAAATAAGCATGAAAAATAAGGTACCTATATAATTCCAAAATTAAAATTTAAAACGCGTTTGTCCACTCCACCCGACACTATGACGAAACAGGAGCATAACTACACCCATCGCTCTAATGAGTCTCTTCAGAGCCCGTTTAAGTCGATTCGCTGCCGTCTGCTGCACAATAGTGAATCAGAGTCCGACACAGTGGAAAACGGAAGTTTCTTTGTAGCTTAATTATTTCGATTTGCATTGAAATACCTTGTAGAAAGGGTTAATTAGAGAGCTTGTTCATTGAACTGCTTTTTGCTTTGTTTCGTTTAAGTAAGTGCTGAAGTTGGCAATTGGATCGTTGTTTCGATGTTAAGTGGTGGAGATCTCTTCTTTTTTAATTTACGGTTTGTTTATTCCGTACACTTGTAGTTCCTTCTGGGCGTCACTGAAAAGTTCATAAGCTCAAGTCATTTTTGACAGCTGATTATCAGCGCTGTGCACACCATCATGCTGAGTGGATGCTTTCTTGTCACAGTAACGACAACCAGATAGAGATACCAGACTATAATAAACGACTTAAAAAAAAAAGCGCAAACAAAAAGAATTATCAAAATCGGACCACTCTTTAAAAAGTTATGTGTGGTCATACATAAAAGAAATATACGCGTCGACTTGAGAACCTCCTGCGTTTGTTTTCGTCGGTTAAAAATACAAAACCATGACGCTAACTTTCGTAATTAAAGCAATTTTTCACTTTATAGTATTTTTTCAGTTTGCACCAAGCGTTTTTTTTTTAAATCGGTTTATTTTGTGCTGTAGACACCTTGGAGCAATTTGTAAAGGAATGTTTTTGTTTATAAAGCTTTCTTCTGTTGTTTTTTATTTTTGTTGAACTTAAGCTTTATTTCATATGCATTTTGAATTGATAAGTTAACGAAGAAATAGCTACACAGTCTTACAGCAAGCATAAAACAGCTGTATGCATTTAGTGCACATACCACTGGTACTAATTGCGTCTACCGCACATCTGTGGGTTGAACTAATTAAGCGAACAATTATCGTATCGATTACCGATCAAGGAAACAAAGCAGACACGTTCATTACTCGATGTTGAGTGACTCGTTAACTAATTAAAAAGTTTACTAACCCTTTTTGTAGGTAACTGGAGAGATATTTTTCTTCGCTCTTGTGGTTGTCGGAAAATATCCCACGAAAATGTACTCGAAATTGGGATTAAACGTATCCATTCTATTAATCCAGGTTCTAAAAAAAAAGACGTGTGGCACTCGGGGACTGCCGCGGTAAAGCTATTGCATAGCATTTTGTATCAACTTATGCAATTATAATTATTTATTTATTTTATTTATGCAGTATTTCTTTTTCTTTGATATTTATTCAAGTTACACTTTTTGAGCGTGGTGACCGATAAGAAAACAATTTTTTTTCTTTTATTAAATAAATAAAAAGTTAATATTGTTTGAAATATTTTTTTTTTATTATTTTACAATACATGTGGGTTTTATTATCTTACAGTAGCTGTTGGTTATTCAGGAATATTTATCATTGAAACTATAGGTTTATGATAACTGAAATAAGAAACATAAGTTTGCGACTTAATATCCTCTAAATACTCATGGCCCTCGATAGAAGCTATGCAATAGCTTAAAAAACGTACACTAAGGAAAACTTATTTTTGGTGGTAAAATTTGGAACTAAAGCATAAAGGTTAGTACATATGATTGCCACCGCAAAATTTGATAAGTAAACTTTAGTACCTAGTTTTGCCATCGCACAAAAGGACGAGTACTCCATGCCCATAATACTCTATGGCCTCGTTTGTTACCTAGTAACCGATGACAAATAACAAGACGATAAATATTTTGGGTTTTTACCTAGCAACCGATGACAAATAATACAAACACTTTATACACAAATTTTACAAGTACAGCTATTCACTGTTGTACATTAATACCTATACACCTATATACTTTCTCATAAACAGCTGCTTATGTATTCCTCCGATTTCGGAGCAGCTCGTCTCGATTCGTGCGAGCTTCGTAGAGTCGTACAATACTAGCCGTATATATGTTGCACGCACACAAACACCGTGTCGAAGACTGCCGAAAAGAAACGACGTTAGACAATGCACGGCCTTCAAGCCACACCTCCGTGCCCGTCGGAGTGGGGAGCGTGACGTTTTTTTTCGTTACGGAATTTCTGGATTCGGTCCCCGCGCTCAAGGCCCTCGATAGAAGGTATGCAATAGCTTAAAATCTAAATCCATTTAACCAATTCTGTGCCAGTGCGGAGTATACTTGCAGAACAAATAGACTAACAGCCAAAAATTCATCATCATCATCATCATTTCAGCCGAAAGACGTCCACAGCTGGACATTACCCTCACCCAAGCACCGCCACTTCGACCGATTCTATTCTTCTCGCATCCAGCGGAATCCTGCGGCCAAAAAGTATTTGTCACTATTTTATTAAATGTCCTTTAGATTTCTCAGGTATTTGTATCACAATTTGAAGAAATGAATGTTCTTTGAGTCACACCATACTGTTGATGTTTTAAAGAATTATCTCCAATGCTATAAATTTAATATTATTGTAACTAACGGCAACATAAATTCGAAGCTGTGTTTACAAATTAAATAAATAAGAAACACGCTTTTGCAAGTTAAGTTTTCTATAAACCAAACTTAAAAGTAGAAAATAATGGAAAAAAGCATGGGTTTTTGCCGTATTTTTTAATTGATATTAAACGTCCCACGCATTTTTACATTGTTTTTTAGTTTTTTATTAAACTATTATTTATATCGTATTTCTTAGTTCGGGTAGCAACAAAAGCGGAATTTAGTAATTAGTTTTTTTGCTATCCTGGTGATCCTGGCCAGGATAATGGCACTTTATGATATTATAGTATAAAATTAGTTTTTGATAAGTGTGCAAAGTTTTAAATTAATTCTACGTTCTGAAGGGGATAAAAACCACGTTCAAAGATTCCGTTACATAGATAACAAGCTAATAAAAAAGTGTTAAAATTGAAGCAACTCGCAGCAGCTTCGCACATCTACATTGTTTGTTAGAGGTTTCAGTATATTCGTTTGTACATTGTGTGCTGTGACCACTAGCACTAGATCCCAATTATGAATCAAATTAACGAGGAAACGGGGGTAAATATTGATGGTAGCAAGGCGGAATTTGGCATGCTAAGTAATGGAGGATGTCAAATCCACATAATCAGCTTATTATGTTCATGGGTATCCACGACGCGGGCCCAATGCGAAATGGTATAAGTTTTCTTTTTTTTTTTGGTTCTACGACATGCCTGTTTCTTCACCATGTTTTCTTTCACCGTTTTAAAAGCAGAGCTGATAAAATAATGTATGCAAATAAAAGTGCCTGCACAAATACTGTTGGGCAATTTTCATCAGAACTTGACTTCAAATCGGTCACTTATAAATGGCGGAATCAAAGCTCACAAACAATCAAACTGAATTGAAAACCTGCTCCTTTTTTTGGAACTCTGTAAAAAAATTACCAAGATATGGCAAGGTATTGCTGTCCTTAAGCTTGCTATATCCAAAATAATTTTATTTCTGCAAGTAAGTTGGTGCAAACACTTTTATTTCTCAATCACATTTTTTATTAACTAGATTAGGTCGGCGTTTAGACATAATCTTGGTTTGGTGTGGATTGGTGTATGAAATGGTTTTTAGAGGAAAGAGCCACACAGATTGAGTGAACCAGTGCACGCATTTATCAGTTATCATACAGCGCAACTCTGAACTGACGGAGCTCAACGATTTGACGAACTATAGGATAATTATAGCATATATGCCTTGCATTTGGAATCAGGGACATTTGAGACCAGCAGGCTTAGCTCGAGCACAGATTTATCGATGGAAGAGTAGACAAGAATGACGTTCCGTGTAGACAATACGACGGCAAAGTAGAAACAGTCAACTGCACTTTTACGAAATTCACTTTTTTACAACATTCGACTCAGAATTATTTATTTTGGCCAATGTTTTTTTTTGTGCAATGTTAAAAAAGAAGAAATAAAATATCGCTTTGTATAGAAAGAGCTGTATCTATTCTTCGTAGAAATAGAAAGCGTTATACTTAACCTACAGCTAGTATAGTGAAGTATAGACACGGATATATTAATCTACGCCAATGCTATGCCAGACCTATAGTTATCGCGGTCCACCACAGGAGCCAACTCACAAATTAAATTCCTACCATTAGGGACCGACCACACATTTGCAAGTGCGTCTAATTAGCGGTCTGCTATAGTGTTATTACGGCTCACCGACGATCTGTGGTCGACATCGGATTGTCAACCAATTAGGTACAATTATGTTAATCTATTTGATAACATCTCATTAGTGTAGGAATTTTAAAGTTGAACAGCGTTTCAAGTTCGCTTCCTGATATGCTCAAATTATTATTTTGTAGAGCTTTTTTTAGGATTCTGTCGACAAACTGGAAAACCGTGTTGTTTATTTATTTTATTTTATGATTTACTGCACCCTGCAACTTTTAATCCCTGTTCCGCGGAAATATCGAAAAAAAGTATTGTTTGTCCTAGTCCAGAGGGGTAATTGCGTAACTTGCTATCAGTAGGAATTGGTTTCATATTGATAGTTAAACAACATTCATTGCATTATATACGTTGCTGAGCCGACAATTTATTCGAACAAATGACGCAATGGTTTAGAAATAATCTTCAATCCCATTCAGATTCTGATAGATAGTGCGTTTCGCAATTAGGGTGCAGGTCATAGTCTACCCAAAAATGATACAACGGAATTGGATGACATACATAAATTCAAAGCTTTTTTTGCAACACACAGTAATATTACCCCGACGTATTTGGGAAAAGGCAAGACAGATGATGATGATGACATGGTACAACATGAGTGGTACTTATGTTGCTACTATGATAACAATCTGCAATCGATTTCCTGAATCGGTGGGCAGACTGGCCCGACATAAACACAGATTCAATTTCATAGTAAGCGCCTACAGGTCTGCTAACCTGCGTTCATCTAACAAGACACCGTTGTTTGATGTATCGTACAATTAATTACGTTAATGGGGTCGACCGGCCGCCAAACATAGATACCCTTACTATATAACTTGTGTGCCTTAGAGCGCCTTCACACTAGCGTTTGTCTAGCGTAGGCGTTCGATAAACGTATGCGCAGCGCAGACTCCGCGACAACACGGCGCAGGGGTCGCGTTGTTGCGGCGTTTCCTCTGGAGTCAATTGAACGCTGCGCTAACGCGGCGCAGACGTCACACAATTGCGATGTCGTTTCGGAAATATCATAAAAAAAATGGATTCTGATGGGGAAACTCTTTTGTTGGCATTGCTTTTAAAAACAAACAAACAACAAATCAACGTGTGCACAGGGGCGCGCGCCTGCGGGTGGCGGGGAGAGGTCGAATGTGAACAGGATTGTACATGACTCCGCAGTAATGCGGCGCATGTTTCGTGCCCCTGCGGCGCTAACGCAGCGTATTTTACCCTTGCACTGCGCTGCGCATACGTTTATCGAACGCCTACGCTGGGTAAACGCTAGTGTGAAGGCGCTCTTACTGTGGTTAAGAGGAAAGCGCCAGAGGAGCACGAGAAATTTTCAAATTTGTTTTTTTTTTTTTTTTGCAATTCGTAGGTTAGTATCAGATTGTATATTGATGAAAGAATCATTTCTTGACCGTAACAACTAACAGTTTCATCATTATCATCATTACAGCCGAAACACGTCCACTGATGGACATAGCCCCCCCACAATTCGGGGAGGTTTGCCATAATCGCCACACTTTTTTTTTTCAGGATGGGAAATCATCAAATGACTTCTCCCGCTTTGGGCAGAGCGGGAGGGCGTGTCAGACTTTTACTGACTAAAACCCACCCGTGTTCCATCAGTTGCCCATGTGCCAGGGTCACGGTATCTCTTTCGAACAATCACGCGACCCCGGCAGGCATCGGTCCTAGTAGACCCCTACACTGCTGCTGACATCTCTTTGAGGCGCGCGTGGAACACTACGCGCCGTCGAGCCGAGCCTGGTCCTTACCGGGCGGCGAGCTACCCATTGCTCGCCACCCGCAAGCTCGCGCCTACGGTGGCCGGGAGTCCGCTATGGACTCCCGACGCCCGGGGCGTCTCCTCCTGCGGCGGCTAGGGACGTGAGGGCGCAGAGACTACCACTCCCTCACGCGCCCCGCCTCCTCCTTCGCGAGCATTACTGCTTCGCAGAAGGAGGTGACGGCTTCCCATTCCCTCTCGCTCCGTACCATGGCTCGCACCAGGGCCGGACGCGAGAGGTCGCCGCCGCCGATCACCTCCACAAGGACACGGCGGTGCTCCGCCCAGGCATGGCACACCTTGACCGTATGCTCCACCGTGTCTTCCAGACGATCCTCGCAATAATCGCCACGCTTAGCAGGCGGGTTGGCTATCGCAGTATGGTGGTAAAATGTATAGAGAACGCTGCTGCCTATCTTCTAGTATAGAAATGGGATGGTGCTTTTCCTTGCGTTTGGCCCCATTTTCCAATAAGTCCCTTAGTCGTATCACGAACAGTTTACAAAATTACAATATTAGTATTAGTAATATAAGGGTGTAAGTTCATAAACGAGTAGGTTCACATTGAATGATAATTTCATAAAAAGGTAATTTAATAAGATTACAATTCCAAAAACCATAGGTAAGAAAATTCGATTTTGGCGGGCTAGATTCACGCATCCTAAGAAAGCGAGACGTATAACAGGCAGGACAAACCCCTTTATTCCTAAATATAGGTAATATCATAGTTACCTTCATGTTTTAGATCGTCAGCTTACCTATGTTATAAGGGACAGTCGGCAATTAAAGTCGAATAACACTTCATTTTTTAAAATCTAAATTTTTATTCACAATAGGAGGAAGAGTAAAGGCTGATACAGAATGTATCGAATAATTTTAGAGCAATTTAGATGATGTGTAAGCTTGCCTGTTTTATAAGACTTTTATTATAAATTGAATCTATGTTTGCAATCATAACAGGAGTAAATGCTGATATACAATGTACATATGTACGTGGCTTCATACACTTTCTTATGAAGAATTAGAATAATATGTAAAAACTTAAAAACTTAAACTCACTTTCCAATTACCCTTTATATGTAGAAGATGCGCAAATACACACACACACATACACACTCACATATAAAACTCTTCCATTCAAACTGATAGTCTTACATAAAATTACTCAGGGAAAATATTGTTGAGTTTTAATTTTAAGTTCTAATTTAATTTAATTTAAATTTTACATTTTAAGAGCGTTAACGTGAAATCCACGGCACCATGTTTAGGTAATTGCAGTGCTCCTTCCACTCACACAGATACGCGCATAACTGTGTGCGTAGAGTTGGTGTGCTGCCCGTCATTATAGTCAAACTAACCCAAGTTGATCCTCAATGTTTAATGATACTTACTTATTTAATCGTCAGTTGATTTTTATTTACTATTCTTATTTTTATTACATGCTTGTGAAATAAAAAGGCAATTTTGGATACGTAGTATAGTAAGTAGGTACTATTTAGGGGAGAAAAGTTAGAAATATTGTACAAATGTAAAATCCTACTACGAATAATATTATAAACACAAAGGTTTGTGAGGATGTATGGATGAATGATTTTAACAATTTACCGTAAGAACTACTGAACGAATTTTGATGAAACTTCAATTCATATCGATTACACATCAGAATACCATACAGATCATATTTTCAAATAATAATTATAAACGCGCAAATTTGAGAGTTTATTTATGGATGAGTAGATGTATATTTATTACTCTTTCACAAAAACTACTAAATGAATTTTGATTAAAAATTGCTCATTTGATAAAAAAGTACATGAAAAAATCATAATGAAGGGGGTTCATCATTTTGAAGTCGTAGGAAGTCGCGATGGTCCTCTAGCAAATTATTAAGTATTCTAGTTTTGAAATAAAATATTTCAATATCGAAGAATTCTTTATTTATAATATTATATTTATTATACATATATAGCACTTGTATGTAGATTTAAATAAATGTTTTCCTTTACCGACTTTGAAAGATAACCGACACGTGTGTTCCACACATCAACAAGCTGGTTTTGGAAGACGAGGCTAAGTCCTGAAAAAAAAAGATAGATGTAATCCCATACGTAAATATGAAATTGTAAATAAAAAATACGTTAGTTGTGCTATCCTTTACCTCATTTTGGATTTTAACATCTTCCGTACTCACAACAACATTATTTTCTTTACAATGCCTGAAGATAAAAAAAACAGGATTTTATTTTACCCCTTTGTCTGCGTGATTAATATGTTTACTCATGTTGAATTCCAGCTTTCTAGTACTAAGGGTCTCTGAGCTAAGCCGCGGTCGGACAGACAGACAGACTTAGCGAAACTATAAATGGTTCCTCTTTCACTACGGAACCCTAAAAACATTTTTAAAAACAAGCTTTTAGTTAAATTCTCTAAAAAGAAGAAATAAAGTTTAAATTAAATCAAATCAATTAAATTATTATTATTACAATGCAAGTTAAAAAAAATCAGATGATCGACGGTTTAGTTTGAGGAAGTATTGTTTTTTGCAATTTCGAAATTGATCGTTTAGAAAAAAAAATGTATTTGAGTAGTACAATCACCCCCTAGAAGGAAATAAATTAATAAACGAGGACCTTATATAGCAAACTTCGATCAACAAAGATAACAAATCAAGTTCTATACAAAATATTATTTTACCCAACCTTTTAGCCCTAGCTTTAGCTAAAACCTCTTGATTGAGTCTCTTCCTTTTCCTCGATAAAACTAGTTTCGTTTTTTTACTCTTATTCCCCATGGCACCTGACACAATTTTTGTTGTTTCGAAAAACATTGTTTTCAATTATCTAAATAAAAAATAATTATTTTACTTACCAACCCAAGATCGTTACATCGCACTATAAACTCACTCGATGCCAAGGGTCGGGAGAGGTCACGCGTAGAGCACTGAGCGATACGTCCACTCTTTGAATAGCCTCGCGGCGGACTGATTTAAAATTATTACCGCGCACGGTTTTATAGTAGTTTTAAAATAATTGTAGAAAAATAATAAAACTAATTTAGTTGAAATTTTTTATTGCAAGTTTTAAAGAAGATGTTCTTCTATTACAATACACCTTTATTTTGTAAAATTAAATAAGATTTATTGGAAGAAATAATGAATTTAGCAACTGCTTTTTCTTGTTAATTTCACTTTGTTTATTGTTTTATTTATTATGTTAGGCGCTGAAAATCAAAAAAGTCTCTCTCAGTTTTTTGCTCAAGGATGTGAACAATTAAATATGTTTATTAGTTTGTCAATTTTATTAGTGGTTTCGGATATTTTAAGCTTCGAAATGACTACTGTAAAAGGATTTTAGAAAACACTGTCTGTTTATCTGGTTAGAATTCACAAATACTTTATTAATGTAAAAAGGTTTTCAGTCAACTTTTTAGACCGAAATATTTCCAACAATATTTAGTTATTCACACTTTCGTTAGATACGTTTTATGAGGTGATTAAATGGTTTGAAAAGTACGCTTTTTGGGTCAAACAACCAAAATCGACGTTAACGCTCTTAAGTATTTTTTTGATTTTTGCTTTTATATTTTGCTTTTGCCCCTACTATGTGGTAGTGGGCGTTAATGACTGCGACATAGTTTTTATACTAATGCAGTTGTTGTCGACACACTTTTTTTTACCTATCGAATACTTTTGGGCCCATTTAGATAATTTGCAAAAGTAGCTGTGGTGTCTGACTTTTGTCGCTGACCATACTTAAAAATTGTATTATTTTAGATATTATATTGGATTGTTAATAGCTGTTTAAAAATCTGTTGACTTTTCAAATGTTTGTTGTACTAAAACAAAAGCATACTTAAATGAATAGACACAAATTCGCATTGAAATTTTCTAAATCAACAATAGGTTGAAGTTATGAATTTGAATACTAAAATAATGAATAATTTATAAAACTCTATAACAACAAGACCATTATAATATGAAGATTAATGACTGACTTCAAATCTCGTCGTGAATCGTTAAAATAACATTAATATGTAAGTACAACTATTATCTTTTTCAAGTCTGGCGTATGAAACCTTCTGATTTTTTTTACTTGATTAGCATACATACATGTATGTATTAAATTATCGCTTTTCCCATGGTGGTAGGCAGAAACTACAGAAAGTTACCTTCTATGATCTTTATATAAGTACTCCTTTTGCCACGTTTAAGTTCATACATCTAGTCATACAACCACGCCGGTTAGGAGTATACGTGACCCTTCTGAAGAACATCACCAATAAGGTCAATATTATGTTCTCCTAGGGCGTCCCCTTCCAGCGTGTCCAGTCAAATCTACCTTGTATATACCTTTTATTAGCCGCCCTTCATTCATCCTCTGGTCATGCTAACATTACTTGATTAATATTCCATATAAAACGTAAATGAAAAAGAAAATAGAAAATAATGAGCTATAATTTACATAATGAATAGTAAAATTATGAACTTTTTAAAAGTCATACCTAGTAGCATGCAGATAAATGTAAATTTAATATGAAACTAAAAATTGTGTTAATATTAATTAGTGAAATAATTTTGTATTTTAATATTCTATAGGACAATGACCCTTACCTTTATGGTCTAAGATAGTCACAAGACACTCTTCCAAACACATAAGTGAACTTTATTTGGTAAAAACGACATCAATTAAATGAAGTCTTATTTATAAATCAAGTCTGTGTGCTAAGAGGTTGCGAAAGAGTCGTTAAATAGTTTTTAATGAAATTTTCTTAACATTAATGCATATTTTTTGGAAAAGTTTGAGTATTTTATTTTTTATTTAGTCTCGTTTATCATAGAAATCGTGTAAAGTGATAGGCATATCAGATGTCAAAGATCTTTTACCTTAAAGAAAATAAATTTAAATATTGGTATTGAAGATCATTAAGAGAACTTTTGATATGAAGGCAACGCAATACAAATTGTTTTTTTTTTTATTGTAAAAGTCAACATTTTATTTTTGTTAGATTATTTTCTTTCAGAGTTATAAACAGAATGTAACATAATTGACGCAATACCTCATTCATCTCAATTAGACTTAAGCATATTAAGATGGTCCCGTGTGGTGCCGGACTAAAGAATAGCATCACCCCATTTCTGCCCGTGGGTGTCGTAAAAGGCGACTAAGGGATTTACTAGAGAATGGGCAGCAGCGTTCTCTATGCATTTTACCATCATACTGCGATCGCCAACCCGCTTGCCAAGCGTGGCGATTATGGCAAATCCCCCCAATATGGGGGAGGCTTATGTCCAGCTGTGGGCGTCTTTCGGCTGAAATGATGATGATGATATTAAGATGACTAAAATTTTTGTTAGATTATTTTCTTTCAGAGTTATAAACAGAATGTAACATAATTGACGCAATACCTCATTCATCTCAATTAGACTTAAGCATATTAAGATGGTCCCGTGTGGTGCCGGACTAAAGAATAGCATCACCCCATTTCTGCCCGTGGGTGTCGTAAAAGGCGACTAAGGGATTTACTAGAGAATGGGCAGCAGCGTTCTCTATGCATTTTACCATCATACTGCGATCGCCAACCCGCTTGCCAAGCGTGGCGATTATGGCAAATCCCCCCAATATGGGGGAGGCTTATGTCCAGCTGTGGGCGTCTTTCGGCTGAAATGATGATGATGATATTAAGATGACTAAAATTTTTTTAGCTAACTTATGTTATTATTAAGAAAATATTGTCGACTCAATTGAATAAACTCAATTTTAATAAAGCAATGCTAGAGAGCATTTCTTTATGCGTTTAAAATTGAGTTTTATTGCTTTGGAATTAACATTGAATTTTCTAATGTCAATTGGCGGTAAGTATAGCGAGATACATAATATTTGAAAAAAAAATTTTTACTGAAATCGATTCAGCAGTCCGTTAAAAATAGAGAATTTTTAGGAGTTGCGTTTACTGTGTTACTCCTTGTATATGATATTTAGGTGAGAAAAATATTTAAGTAATGATTATGAGCACCTGTGGGCCGGTGGTAACGCTTGGGTTTGAACCTACAACACATAAGTCAGGCCGACTTATGTGTCGTAGGTCGTGGGTTTAAACCTAAGCAGGTACATTAACTAGTGTAATTTAATTCATCACCACTGCTCCTAAAACAGTGAAGGAAAACATCGTGAGGAAACCGGCATGTCCTAGAACAAAAAATTGAAGACATGTGACATCTATCAACTCGCACTAGGCCCGTGTCATGAATTACGGCACACTTCCTATCACAGAATGGAGGCTTGTGTCCCAGTAGACGGAACTTGATACGTGATTATAATGATGACAATAAAATAATGCCTGTATAGCAACGATTTTGTATTCTTTCTATTAATTAAACCCTCCATTACCCATCATGAATCAACAAATTAAGTTATGAAGACGTACAGGCCGACTTTGCCGTACTAAACTCCGGTTAACGAGCTTCAAACTTAACATGTAAAGTTAAATGTCGAAGTTCTCGTTTCTACGATGTTTCAGTAAACTGATCATACAAGACGTTGTCGGGTTCAAATTTTACTCGATTTATCAATATCACTTGATTTTTGTAGAGAAAAGAAGAAATATTTTGTCATCGTACATGCTCATACATAAACTAATGCCTTATTCCCATGGGGTAAGCAAAAACTACAGAACACCACTTGCTTTGATCGTTACATACTGGCCTGGCCTATATGACTAGCCTGTTAGTCTAGTGGCTAGTGACCCTGACTGCTAAGACTGCGGTCGTGGGTTCGATTCCCACCCAGGACAAATGTTGGTGTGATGAGCTCAATCATTTGTTCTGTGTCTGGGTGTAATTTATCTATAGTATGTATGTATTTAGAAATATATGTATAAGTATATTTATCAATTGTCTGGTTACCATAGTACAGGCTCTGCCTAGTTTGGGATCAGAAAACAGTGTGTTGCTTGTCCTAAGATATATTATATTATATTATTATACTCCTATTGGCTCTTTTACGTTCATACATCGGGCTATACACGTATTCCGGTTGCGAGTACCACGTACCTGATCTTTCTGTAGAACATCACTATCCACTTTTGTTGTATAATAATATTCGCTCGACTCATAAACAGATCGAACCATTCGGTCCATTCATCCATTCCTCGGCTCATTTTAAAATTGTCAAAATTACACAGCAGCAATTTTTATCTGACCTCTGCCCACTGAAAAACATGCGATTACAAAAAAAAACCCTGTTATCAACCAAAAAAACTACTATTTTCATGCAAACTATGACGAATATAACTAGATCAAGCTAAACTTAAATTATGAAATGTATAATTGTTTGCGCGAGTGAATTTATAAAATGTTTCTCCTCACCAGAGGAGTCCTCCGGTGGCGAGTCGGACGCTGCCGCCTACTCCGAGGAGATGGGCAGGTTCGCGGAGGTCGTGGCCACGTCTCTCAAGGCGGCGACCTTAAAGAGGCTGCAGAGGTCCAAGGACAAGGCCATATCTGCTGCCACGAAAGCCATCGTGGCGGCAGCGAAGGCCTTTCGCTCTGGGCCTCCGGTGGTGGATGGGGTGGCAGAACTGCGGGCGGAGGTCGCCCGCGTGACTGCCGCCATGGAGCTCCTCCGAAAGGAGAACGAGGAGCTCCGGGCGGACCTGGCTAGGCTCCGAGGAGCCGGCCCCCAGATGGTGTCGCAGGGGGAAGCGCGGCATGGGCAGGGCGTGCCCCCGCCTGCCGAGGCCCAGGTGCTGGCCCTGGTGCAGCGGGAGCTCGCTGCCTTCCAGAGTAGGTTTTCTGCTCTGGAGGCCGTTGTCCTGCGCCCCCCGCTGGCGGCAAGCCGGCCGGTTTCGGGTCAGCCTAGGGTGGCCTCGGGTCAGCCGAAGGCGAAGGCAGCCGCGGGCCAGCCTAAGGCAGCCTCGGCCCAGCCGAAGGCGGCGTCGTATGCTGCTTCCGCGTCTGCCCCAGCCAAAGGGCCGGGACAGACCAAAGGCCGGCCCAAACAGGCACCTGCGAGAGCCCCCCCAGCGCAGGTGGCGAGAGGGCCGCCAATGCCACCCCCGCCTTCTAAATCTCCCCCTGCCAACGCCGAATGGCAAGTGGTTGGGGAGAAGAAGAAGGCAAGCAAGGCTGCAAGAGCGGCCAGAAATAAAAAGAGGCAGCAGCGGCGTAAAAAGAGCAGCGTCGCGGCTAGGCTCCGCGCCCCGAGGTCCGCAGCTGTAGTGATTACACTACAGCCGGAAGCGGTAAAAAAGGGCGTGTCCTACCGCGACGTGCTCTCCAAGGCGAAGGAAGCGGTGGACCTGACGGAGCTCGGCATCTCCGACGGGCTCCGGGTTAAAGTCACATTGACTGGGGCCCGGGTGCTAGAGGTCCCCGGTGCGGCTAGTGGCCCGACCGCTGACGCTCTGGCCGAAAGGCTAAGGGCGTCGTTGGACGCGGAGGAGGCCCGGGTGTCCAGGCCCATCAAGTGCGCTGACATGCGCATCTTGGGCCTGGACGATTGCGTCACGGAGGCGGAGGTGGTGGCCGCCATCGCTAGGGCGGGGGGTTGTCCTGCCGAACAAGTGAGGGCAGGCACCATCCGCCCTGACAATGCGGGGTTGCGAACTGTCACGGTGAGCTGCCCCGTGTCGGCGGCCCAAAAAATCACCGCGGAGGGCCGAAGGCTTCTGGTGGGCTGGGTCTCAGCGCAGGTGAAACTGTTGGAGCCCAGACCTCTGAGGTGCTTCCGATGCCAGATGGGCAACCACGTGTTCGTGGGTTGCACCTCAGAGGTGGACCGCAGCGGTCACTGCTTCCGCTGCGGTCAGCCCGGTCACAAGGCCGGCTCGTGCAATGCCACGCCGCACTGCTATGCATGTGCGGCGGCTGGCAAGCCGGCCGAACACCGGGCTGGGAGTAAGGCCTGCGCTGTAGCCGCCAAGGCCAGAGGCAAGGGTAAGCCCTCCGCCACCGCTGTCACTGCTGTCGCCGCTGCCGCCTCGACCACTGCTGTCGTGGCCGGCACCACCACGGCAGGGCCCTCACAGGGGGCTCAGGAGGGGGCTGAAATGGAGTGCCAATAATAGGTACTCCATTGCGCCTCCTCCAAGCGAACATCAACCACTGCGCCTCCGCTCAGGATCTGTTACTCCAGAGCATGGCGCAGTGGTCGATTAACATCGCTGTGGTCGCTGAGCCGTACTTTGTCCCGCCCAGGGATGACTGGGTGGAGGACCTGAGCGGCTCAGTGACCCTCATTTCGTCGGCCGCCGCCGGAACCCCGACCCTCGAGGCCGTCAAGAGGGGACGGGGTTGCGTAGCGGCACGGTTCGGGGAGATTGTAGTTGTGGGAGTATACTTCTCCCCGAGCCGAACTCTCGCCGAGTTCCACAAATCCCTTGCGGAGTTGAGAGTCGTCGTCGTCGGGTTCCGTCCCCTTCCCGTGCTCGTACTCGGGGACTTCAACGCCAAGAATTTGGCTTGGGGTTCCCGGTACACGGACACACGGGGCAGGATGGTGGAGGACTGGGCTCTGGAGACAGGCCTGGTCGTCCTAAATCGGGGTTCTGTACCTACGTGTGTACGGATGCGGGGCGACTCAGTGGTGGACATTTCGTTCGCCAGCCCCGCTCTGTCACCGCAGGTTATTGATTGGCGCGTCATGGAGGGGGTGGAGACGTATTCCGACCATCGGTACATCCGATTTGACGTCTCCGCCCAGACCTCGAGCGCGCCGATCCGGCAGACCCCGAGTGGTCCGCGGTGGGCGCTGAAGAAGCTGGACCGGGAGCTTCTCCTGGAAGCCTCGATCGTGCAGGCCTGGGTGTCACCACCGGACAGGCCTGCTGACACCAACGACGAGGCCGAGTGGTTCCGGGAGGCCATGTCCGAGATCTGTGACGTGGCTATGCCCCGAGTCCAGCCAGGACGGGCTTGGCGCCAGGTGTACTGGTGGTCGCCGCAGCTGACAGCGTTGCGCGAAGCGTGCGTTGCGGCACGACGCCGGTACACCAGGCACCGCAGGCTCCGTATCCGACCTCCGGATACGGAAGCCATTCAGGCGGAGCTATACGAGGGGTACAGAGCGGCGAAGACCGCCCTCCAAGAGGAGATCCTGCGGGCCAGAGGACTGGCCCGCAAGGAGTCGCTGGAGACTCTGAACAGGGACCCATGGGGACGGCCCTACAAGGCCGTCCGGGAGAAACTCCGCCCATGGGCTCCTCCGCTGACTCAGAGTCTCCGGCCCCAACTCGTGGAGGGCGTGGTGAGCGCTCTGTTCCCTTCTCGAGAAAACATAGTCCCCCACCCATGGCTCCGCCTACTGCGGTGCCCGATGCGGACCACACCACTGACGACGACGACGGTGCTCCAGAAGTGACCGAGGTAGAGATGAGGGTGGCGGTACGAAGGCTTAATGCCAAGAATACCGCCCCAGGACCCGACGGCTTGCCTGGCAAAGCATGGGTCCTGGCCTCAGAGGCTCTCGGGCCTCGACTCAGGGGGCTCCTAAGCGCATGCTTGGAGAGGGGCCAGTTCCCACTTCGTTGGAAGACGGGGAAACTGGTCCTCATTAAGAAGCCTGGGCGCCCAGCGGACTCTCCGTCCGCTTACCGGCCCATCGTGCTGCTCGACGAGGTGGGCAAGCTCTTTGAAAGAGTGATTGCAGACCGCCTCGTCGGGTGGCTGGTGCGGGAGGGGCCGGACTTGTCGGACGGCCAGTACGGCTTCCGCAAGGGGCGCTCTACGGTGGACGCCATCATGCGCGTGCGAGCCCTCACGACGGGGGATGCAGTGGCCCGGGGTGGGGTCGTCTTGGCGGTGTCTCTAGACATCGCCAATGCCTTCAACACCCTGCCCTGGAGTTGCATTAGGGAGGCACTCCGGTATCACCGGATGCCGACCTACCTCTGTCGCGTGGTCGAGGCCTATCTGACGGATAGGGCCGTCATCTACCCCGGTCACGAGGGGGAATGGAACCGGCGAGAGATGTCGTGCGATGTCCCACAGGGATCGGTCCTGGGGCCGCATCTGTGGGACATCGGTTACGACTGGGTGCTGCGCGCCGACCTCCCTAGCGGCGTCAGCGTAGTTTGCTACGCTGACGACACGCTGGTCCTTGCGCAGGGGAGGTCGTACGAGGCGGCGGCCGAACTGATGACACGCGGGGTTGCGACAATCGTCGATAGGATCCGGCAATTGGGCCTCGAGGTGGCATTGCACAAGTCCGAGGCCATGGGTTTTCATGGTCCTCGGAACGCGCCACCTGCGGGTTCCCAACTTACGGTAGGAGGGGTTCACATCGGCGTCGAGTCGACGATGAAGTACTTGGGACTTGTCCTCGACAGCCGGTGGAACTTCGTTGAGCATTTCCGACGTTTGGCTCCCAGACTGGAGCGGGCTGGGGCTGCATTAAAGCGGCTCCTGCCCAATCTGGGGGGTCCAAACGCCTCCTGCCGGAGGCTCTACACGGGGATCGTGCGGTCCATGGCCCTCTACGGGGCACCGGTGTGGGCGCCCTCACTGAGGCTGCGCCCAGCGCGCCGGTTGTTTGCGGCCCGGAGGGTCATGGCCATCCGGTTAATCCGGGGATACCGCACGGTCTCGTGCGAGGCGGCGAGCCTCCTTGCCGGAGTGCCGCCATGGGATCTGGAGGCAAAGGTCCTCGCGCACATGTGGGAGTGGCGCGAGGAGGCGAAACGCCGGGGCGAAACTCCGCTGCCGCGACAAATCGCGGCACGGCGGACAGAGCTCCGGTGTGATCTCATGACGACATGGCGGGTACGATTGTCGCAACCCAGTGCTGGGCACGCCACAATTGCGGCGGTAAGTCCCCTCTTTGAGGAGTGGATAGAGAGGCGTCACGGCGTCCTCACCTTCCGCCTGACGCAGGTTCTCACCGGGCATGGGTGCTTCGGTGGGTTCCTGTTCAGGATAAAGCGGGAGGATACGTCCGGGTGTTTCCATTGCGAGGATCGTCTGGAGGATACGGTGGAGCATACGGTGGAGGTGTGCCCTGCCTGGGCGGAGCACCGCCGTGTCCTCCTGGAGGCGATCGGCGGCGGCGACCTCTCGCGTCCGACCCTGGTGCGAGCCATGGTACGGAGCGAGAGGGAATGGGAAGCCGTCACCTCCTTCTGCGAAGCAGTAATGCTCGCGAAGGAGGAGGCGGGGCGCGTGAGGGAGTGGCAGTCTCTGCGCCCTCACGTCCCTAGCCGCCGCAGGAGGAGACGCCCCGGGCGTCGGGAGTCAATAGCGGACTCCCGGCCACCGTAGGCGCGAGCTTGCGGGTGGCGAGCAATGGGTAGCTCGCCGCCCGGTAAGGACCAGGCTCGGGTCGACGGCGCGCAGTGTTCCACGCGCGCCTCAAAGAGATGTCAGCAGCGGTGTAGGGGTCTACTAGGACCGATGCCTGCCGGGGTCGCGTGATTGTTCGAAAGAGATACCGTGACCCTGGCACATGGGCAACTGATGGAACACGGGTGGGTTTTAGTCAGTAAAAGTCTGACACGCCCTCCCGCTCCGCCCAGAGCGGGAGAAGTCATTTGATGATTTCCCATCCTGAAAAAAAAAAAAAAAAAAAAAAGGTACCTAAAGTACGTACCTACTTACTAGTTAGATAAATCATATTTTTTATAATATTTTTCATACCATCCATAGCCATAAAGAACTGAAATGAATAAACCCGCAAAGCAAAAATAAAAAGCAAAATAAAAAAAAAGAAAATATAGATAAGATAAAGAGAAATATTAAATAATAAACTCTAAGTGAAATTGAAACTTCAAACATATCTTAGTTCTTAGTGTTTACTCCAAACAAGTTTCTTAAATCTATATACTAGTAGACGTAAATCTATTTTGAGTTGTTAAATGTTTTGAATAATTTTGACTGGCTGAAAGATTTACAATCATGTTAGTTTTTAGTCAAAAGTAAATTTTTTATAAATCTTTGTTGTTCCAGCAGCCGCAGGTGATGAATAAAAATTTATGCAGTTTTATTGTTATTTTTGATTTATGCTTTCACGTTGTAGTACTCACTTCAGTTTAACGACAAGTCTGTATATAAGGTGTATCTATTCATACACGAAATATTTTAAGAGGTACACCTGTAGGTGGTAAAGAAGCTACAACAACGAAAAAAAAAATTTCTAAATGTTTTTTTTTTTAATTTAATATTTATAAATTATTTGACGCACATAAGAAATACTGGCTCATTCTTATTTTATACGGCCCGAAACACCGCGGCCATGCTCGTGCCGTCCGGTCGCCGCCCTCGCAGCGTCAGGCGGGCCATTCATAGAATTTGGATTAAAGGTTTTATGCAAAACGACTCAAGCAGTTTTAAAATTATAATAATTACGAAAATTAAAAAACGCTTAGATAAAAATTTGTTTTTGCTTCTATAGCTTCTTTACCACCTACAGGTTTACCTCTTAAAATATTTCGTGTATGAATAGATACACCTTATTTATAGCCTTAATTAACTTGAATAGATACGAAAAGGAATTTTTAATTATAACTAGCTTCTACCCGCGACTCCATTCGCGTAATATGCCATCGCCCGCCGGCGCTATCACCTCGTTTACACTTAGCGTTTTTCCGGCTTTTTGTCATTCTGCTCGGCTCCTGGGTCGTAGCATGATGTTAAATAGCATATAACCTTCCTCAAGAATTAAGCTATCATACGCAATAAGATTTTTTACATCCAACTGGTAGTTCCAGAGATTACTTCCTACAAACAAAATTAGTAACTTTTTCTCTTTTTAATAGTGTAGATAATTATTTGATTTGATTGATTTTAATGTGGTTTACAACATCATGTAGAGAATTCATTGCGGAAGGTTTGTGCATATAATTTAAAATTCTATAGAATTAATAAGAAATCTTGAAGTATTGTAAATTCGTAAAATGCATACAGTAGAAGCGGGAATGGGTCGCCAGTTGACAATATATTAAAGTGGACGTGCCTATAGCTGCCAGTTTGTGTACCAAATAATTCAGAGTCGGGTAGTGGCAATGCCACTCTGGGCACGTTCGGTGGTTATGTCCACTCCAGAATCAATATTCTCAGCCGTATTGTGTGTGAAAGATTTCCTTGTGTATGGCTGTTGTTTACTAATTCAGTTCACGATGGGAGATTCCAATCAAAAACATTGCATGTTTGCATGTACCATATAGCAATTTTCATGTAGGCCAAAAATATGTATATGTCACCGTCAAATTATAAATACCGTTAGATTATAATCTAGCTCGTGAGTTTGTAAACTGTCAGATTATATCTCGCCAGTTAGATTGTAATGTAACGGTATTTATAATTTGACGGTGACATAATTACCTATACACTCGTTGAAATTTTAGAAATATTTTCATTTATTTTTTTTTGGTTATTAATCATGAAGATTTGAGTTTATAGTATCTGCACATATTTACTTTTGTGAAATGTAAATACCTGTAGCATTTCAATAAGATATTGAATCTATCCTATTCGAATTAATGAAAATTGCGTTAGAATTTTGTTCAGTGTGTATTGTTTGCCCTCGATTGATGGTGGTGCTTACTGAACATTTTTGCCATACTTAAAAGTAAAAACTTGATGTAACGTAGAAAAAAAATAGGTCAAAGCACTTTTTAACCGCTGTAAGCCACTCAGTGTCCATTCCAAGGTTGCCTGTAAGAGATCGCAGAAAGCGATAAGGCCGCCAATTGTATGTTTTTTGTGTTAAATATTCTTGTTGCTATTTATTTTTTGGTGTACAATAAAGCATAGGTATATAAATAAATAATAGCTAAATAAAAAAGCAGCCAAGTTAGACTTTTTGTAACGTCACGACGCGGAACAACATGACGCTTCCAAAGACCAGGTTTATCAAGAGGGAAGGGGTGCACATACACACATATACTTTGAATATCAAAACCCTCCTTTGGCTTTGCCGTAGTCGAGTAAACGGCCATAAAATATTTTTTTTTTTTTTTATATTCTTTGTGCGGATCAGTATAAGAAGCAACAGAGTTCTTACTTGATATTGGAAAGTAATATCCGATCTTTAATCCTTGAATGGTTGGTCTTGTGAACTTGACAAACAAAGACTTCAAGTATAAAGTAATGAAAATTATGGCCTCTGTTCATCTACGTATAAGGATCAACAAGATGCAGCGTTTAATTATGGTCTAACTGCCTAGTTGGTCTAGTTGTAGCAAGCGCTACTGCTGAACTCGAGGTCCTGGGTTCGATTCCCAGGTCGGGCAAAGTGTTATTGGGTTCTTCCATCTGGAATTTCTCAGTAGTAGCCCGGAGTCTGGATTTGTGCCCGGTTGATGGCAATAGGCTCGCCCCCTATTACATGGGACTTAAACATAACAGGCGAAATGTGGATGTACTATAGGTACACCTCTGCCCAATCCTTCGGGGAAACAAGGCGTGATGTTATGTTATGTAGTTTCTTGATTTAAATAACCGTATAAACATAATTATGTAAAAAGATGTAAAACATCGATGTGAATTCATTTGATTGTCTTCAATATGTGTACTGAAGACAATCAAATGAATTCACATCGATGTTTTACGTGAATTCATTTGATTGTCTTCAGTATGTGTACTGAAGACAATCAAATGAATTCACATCGATGTTTTACATCTTTTTACATAATTATGTTTATGCACACATGCTATAATGCTGTTCCAATTGTTCGCTGCAATCAAGTACCCAATGTACTGTGTTTTTAGGGTTCCGTTGTCAAATGGCAAAAAACGGAACCCTTATAGATTCGTCATGTCTGTCTGTCTGTCTGTCCGTCCGTATGTCATAGCCACTTTTCTCCGAAACTATAAGAGCTATGCCGTTGAAACTTGGTAAGTAGATGTATTCTGTAAACCGCATTAAGATTTTTATACGAAAATAGGAAAAAAACAATAAATTTTGGGGTTCCCCATACTTAAAACTGAAACTCAAAAAAAAAAAAACATCAAACCCATACGTGTGGGGTATTTGTGAATAGGTCTTCAAAAATGGTATTGAGGTTTCTCATATATTTTTTTTCTAAACTGAATAGTTTGTGCGAGAGACACTTCCAAAGTGGTAAAATGTGTGTCCCCGCCGTAACTTCTAAAATAAGAGAATGATAAAACTAAAAAAAATATATGATGTACATAACCATATAAACTTCCACTGAAAATTGGTTTGAACGAGATCTAGCACGTAGTTTTTTTTAGTACGTCATAAATCGTAAACCGCAAATTACCTTTCATACAATCAACTCAAATATAAAAATAAAAAAAAAACATTTAATTTCATAAACATAAACGTTATGCATAAACCGAGAATACCTACAGGTTTGTACGGAACCCTCGATACGCGAGTCCGACTCGCACTTGGCCGGTTTTTGTTTATAATATGTCTGACATTCATACATTTTCAGGAATATGGGAGTAGACGTTTAAATGAAGTCTTGTCGAAATCTGTAAACATCTTTTTGAGACTGACTGTATATGCATGTTATATCTGTCTTAGATATAGCGGACTACCGGAGAAAGAATAGATCCTGAAAGGACATAGAGTAAAATTTAAATCGCCAAGTAGCCTTACCTTCTCTGAGGACCATACATTAATAGCCACCTGTGTGGCAAATAAACGTTTCGTTTCGTCCTCAGAATGAAAATTAAATTGTTTATTTAAAACTAGATGGCGTTGAGATCGAGTTAAATCTCGCTATGGTTTCATTACCGCAATTTGGTTGGGTCGGCCGGACGAAACTTTTGATTTTAACTTTACGCAGATGCAATATCGTAAACAATGAGGTTATCAGAGGTGCGATTATTGCTAGTTGAAAACTTTACCAATACCTCGCTGTGTGGACGTGAAATACCGTCCGCGATTAGAGATGGGTCGTACTAGGTAAATTTTGTACTAAGTGCACCTAGTCCAAGTCCGTACAAATACTAGATCCAAATACCTATTCCACCTAGTCCACCTAGTCCATGAAATATGCATACTTTATAGATGCTTAGTCTTTGCGTACTACCGATACGCGTAGATTCGTACGTCAGCAGTAATAAATTGTATCTTCATAATTTCCGCAGGCTTAGGACTATCAACGTAAAATTAAAACATGTTGGCCTTTGTCCGTAAAATGATCACAAGCGACACTTCTATTTTTAGGAGCCATTTTTTAAAACAAGACTTGAGAGGTGTCAAGGGACACCCGGATGGAACGAAGTTCCTTTCCAGGATTCATGATTGTTTTTTTTAAATTATTTATTATGTACAAAAAACCTGTATACACTTATTATCTCTCTCTCTCCCTCTCCTTCTCTCTCCCTCTCTCTCTCTCTCTCTCTCTCTCTCTCTCTCTCTCCTACGTTCCAAAACAAAATATATACAGTCGAATTGAGAAACCACCTCCTTTTTTTTAAGTCAGTTAAAAAGTGTCGTTACATCTTTTTCTCTTAATTCCGTCTAGCCCCCTTTCGC
Organism: Aporophyla lueneburgensis; assembly: GCA_932294355.1. Taxonomy (NCBI): domain Eukaryota; kingdom Metazoa; phylum Arthropoda; class Insecta; order Lepidoptera; family Noctuidae; genus Aporophyla; species Aporophyla lueneburgensis. Next base: position 27,451,575 of record OW028737.1, on the reverse strand, counting down.
AACGCGCCATAAGGAACTTCGTTCCAATAAACAAATTAATTAATGTCACAATAAAAATAGATATGAGTTCTTAACGATTTATCAAAATTTCGTTACAAAAACCGATCACTAAATAAGTCCGATAGTACGTGTTTGCGACGTCGAGTCTAGCGAGATCACATTCGCATGAGTCCGTATTTGATACTAGACTGCATCATCATAGTCTTCATTAGTATCGAGTATTGTCAAAGTACCTATTCTATAAAATACTCCTATTCCGGACTAGTATCGAGTCTCCGAGACTAGTCCGACAGACAAGGATGGAAGGACCGCGGAATAGTGTAGTTAAAAAAGGACAGTATATATTTTAGCACAACACAGTGCGTGTAATGTTACTTTTATGCCATTGAATTAGGGTTCAAATTCAAGTGACTGACACACAAATGATTTTGTCAAATATGAATGAGCTATGACTATGCTGCTATCTCGCTTCGCCGCGTAGTCGGTACTTCAATTCGCGCGGACCGCGGCGCGTGTGCTGTGTACTGCGTAGGCACAGTGAGACTAGGTGGATCTAGTATTTTAAAAGTTGGAATAGGTGCAACCTAGTCTCTTTACATACCTATTCCCTGTACCTATTCTAGTATATACGCCTCATCTCTATCCGCGATGGCAATTTTTGAATGGCTAGAGTTGGCCTGAGAATATCAATAAACCAACAAATTCATTTTATTGTGCTTTAGAGATAGTACTGTATTAACTTGATGGCGTTGTTTGTGTATAGAATTGAAAACGTAAAATATATTCTAGTAGATAAACAGCATCCCAGTAGTTGAGGTGTGAAGGTCAGAAAAGCAGTCGCGCCATTTTAAATACTGGTATTCAGCTCCATCTGGTTAGTTTCCAGACCCCAACATAGATGGGGAAATGCTAGGCAGATGATGATATACTTGATGTTACATTTGATATCCGATAACTCTATAGTGTGAATGTCATGTCAGAATCAACTGGCATATGTTTTTTTTTTTTTTGTTTTAATTAAATAATGTTATTTATTTCGTGAACACGGCTGCAAGTTTCCTTGAAAAAAAAAAACGAATATACTACGATAATTGTATATTGAATACCTGAGACGGCTCGAGGTATTCCAGTGAGCGATGGAGCGTAGTATCCTTGGAGTTCGAGTTACAGATAGGAACACGATATAATATAAATTGTAGACGATACCCAAGAAGTAGTCAAGCTGAAATGCGACTGGACCGGACACGTATGCCGCATGTCGGATGCATTGTGGGCTAAGACCACAAATCATACGTCATGTAATCATAAATCATGGGTCCCTGAAAACGTCCAGCAACAACACGGAAGACGCATGGATGGTGGGAAGAACGTGATGCTTATATTATGAAAGAATGGTCAATATTGCCTCAGAATAGAGTTGAGTGGGAAAAGGAAAGTGAGGCCTTAGCCTGCGAGGATCGTCTTGAGGGCATGGATCGTCTGGAGGACACGGTGGAGCATCCGGCTCCGGTGCGAGCTATGGTACGGAGCGAGAGGGCATGGGAAGCCGTCACCTCCTTCTGTGAAGCAGTAATGCTCGTGAAGGAGGAGGCGGGGCGCGTGAGGGAGTGGCAGTCTCTGCGCCCTCACGTCCCTAGCCGCCGCAGGAGGAGACGCCTCAGGCATCGGGAGTCGATAGCGGACTCCCGGCCTCCGTAGGCGCGAGCTTGCGGGCGGCGAGCAATGGGTAGCAAGTAGACATGCGCAAAACAGTGCCTTTTAAAGTAATGTCATATGGCATGACATTTCGTCCCGAGTAATGTTTCAATACACCATGACTCCAAACATGACGCGAGATGACGCACCACGCGCGAAGATTTTTGTAATGAAATGCGGCGTTGTAAAAGATATACATCAGTACATGAGATATCGCATTACCTATATTGTGATGTGATGTGACATGGGTCAAACGCAATGCGCCCTCGCTTCGCCGGAACGTAGTACGTTTGATTTTGTTTCATATTCATATAGTCGATTTTCTTTCATATTTAGCCCGCAATATAAGGAATTATTGAATTAAAACGATAGACATGAATTGCAATAGTGATTATTGACCATGACTCGAACAGTCATAGTGTCATACAGTTCGAGTCATGATTTGAAACATCACGTAGGCAGTCCGCGGTTTCAATAAAACGTAAACCTTATTTCAATAACAATATGGTTCTAGATAATAGTTCACTTATCTCGCAGCCAACCGACTGGAGCATGTTCCTTCTCGCTTGCACACACAGCAAAGATTACAGAGATATTACGAACACCGAACAGCGCGCCACAGCCCACGCGTCATGTTTTATGTCATGTGCCATGGTTGATTGAGTCGAGTCATGTGTAATGCCACAGTACGCGGCCGAGATATATGACGCGCAATGCATCACTCGCATTACTTACACAAGTCTAGTAGCTAGCCGCCCGGTAAGGACTAGGCTCGAGTCTCGCCTCAAAGAGATGTCAGCAATACTGAAGGGGTCCGCTAGGACCGATGCCTGCCAGGGTCGCGAGATTGTTCAAACGAGATACCGTGGCCTTGGCATATGGGTAACTGAAGGAACACGGGTGAGTTTTAGTCAATAAAAGTCTGACTCGTCCTCCCGCTCCGCCCAGAGCGGGAGAAGTCATTTGATGATTTCCCATCCAGAAAAAAAGGCCTAAGCCTTGCAGTGGGACAATACAGGCTTTTATATTTCACTTGGACACATTAAACACAAAAAATAAATTCAATTTTTATACAAGCATAAGCTCACACCTTGGATGTACGCAGAAACCACAGAACAACACCTGCTACAAACCTTACATACTCCGTCAATTTAAATAGATAGACGATCATTAAAAGCTTTGCATCATAAAATACGTTTAATATATAAATCTAACTTTTCTCCCAAATAAATAATCACCCACGCATTTGAAGCACCATCTGCTTCTGAAATTCTAATTTACTATCTCAAGTTGTAAAATAATATTGAAAGTAAAAAGTGCAATAAACCCAGCCGGTCTCATCTAAAATGTATGAACCATAAGCATCTATGTAATTGGATGCAGCGAAAGTACCAAAGAACTAATTACACTGAGTAGGTATCTAATACACTAATGCTGTTACAACTTCAATATTTTTATGGACTTAGTTAATGTATTTTGTTTAAATTAAGGCACTACTTTGAATAAATAATGTTGTTTGTAAAGTTTTGAGTAGTTTTGATAAAATATTTTGGGGATACTCGTAAATACTATGAGAGATATTATAATTTCTAGACGTATTCCAGACATGCTTTTATCGTTTAGAATATTTTCGGCTACATGCAAAACAATTTTTTTTTCATAATACTTAGAAATCGAAGCTAAGCGTTTAAAAATTCAACATAATGGAAAATAGATAGTGGCTAAAGGTAAATTAACATGACTTTGAACTCAGGTCGATTAAATACAATCCTGCCAGGGTCGCGACATTTGTTCCAAAGAGAGACCGTGGCCCTGGCATAATGACTTTTCCCGCTCTGGGCGGAGCGGGAGGGCGTGTCAGACTTTTACTGACTAAAACCCACCCGTGTTCCATCAGTTGCCCATGTGCCAGGGTCACGGTATCTCTTTCGAACAATCACACGACCCCGGCAGGCATCGGTCCTAGTAGATCCCTACAGGAAGAGGTCATTTGATGATTTCCCACCCACAAAAAAAAAAAAGTCGATTAAACACACGTCGTTTAGGCAGAAGATCTACTCGTTCTTTGCAAATGGAATCGCTTAGACGCTATTTTAGTTTTATTAACGTACCTAAGTTTAATTTATCATCATCATCATCATTTCAGCCAAAACCCGTCCACTGTTGGACATAGGCCTCCCCAAGTTCGGCCACTTCGGCCGGTTCTGTACTTCCCGCATCCAGTGTTTTTTTCGGCTCCATGAAGTTACTGGTCTACCTTGTGGGAGGCCTCCCAACTCTACGTCTACCGATACGCGGTCAAACATACATGGATGACAGCCGGGTCCAACGCGAACGGCTTAGTATGCTTTCCATCCACGGGCCAACCGCGGCAAGCGCAGCTGAATCTGATCGATTGAACTATCTACCGTAGTTCAAGAAAAATAAATTAAAGAAACCTAAAATCGTCGCAATAATCATTAATTCATAATCTTTTTTCTTTATCCATCACCTGCCGTGTCTTTGGCATTTTTTCACAAATCCAAAGCATTCATCCTGGCCTCACGATAACTACCTTCTAAAAATAAACCTTTTGAGGTATCTTTTCAAATATTTGCAGACTCTAATTAATCTTGGACTTGTCTTAATAAAGTGTCTTGAGTGTAAAAATAAGGGTGCGTCTCTTTAGTGGAGGAGCGATCGAGGGGTTGTGTGGACCCACTTGATTTGCCTCTAAGAGTGGTCAAGTATTAAGGTTTGCCTCATTATTTGAAGAGGCCGTCTCGTCTTGGCTGATGATTATCTCATGTTTTGGGGTTTTTCTTCAAGGTCAGATTTATTGGAGAACGGAGCTTTAATCGGTCCTCAAATAATTGCCAATTGGCTTTCTGAAAAGTATTATTGGATCCATTAATATAAATATTGTGTTCCTCTTTTTGTCAGGTTTTTGTTCCTTAAAATACTAAATAGCGACTAAGTTGGATGCAGGCCAATGCGGTTGGTCCAATTCATAACGTTTAATTTTTTGGTAACGAGCTGGAAATTGTCATGGATGTGCCTTGGGGCATATGGAGAGGTCTGTCAGACCTCTACTGTCTAAAATCACACTGTGCTCCATCAAACTTTTGCACCGAGGGCTATGGGGGTACATAAGCGCTCCGCCAGCCCCCAACTGGTGCCAGCCCGCCTCTGCGGGCCCCATCTGGTCAAACGGAGGGCCTATACGGTGCAGATACTTCTCGAAGCAGCCTTTCCCCGAGAGCACCTGCGTCACCTTAGTTGACAGGGAGTCGTGGCTCCTCCCAAGCCCATCGTCGAGCACTGGTGGACTGCCTTGGATGGTGACGAGGCCATCGGCAGAAACACATTCATAATCTAACCTTACCCATTTGGTTGGGTGCGCTATCTTAGTTATGTACACATCTACTGTGATCAATTCAGCTCGCGCGTTGGTGGCAGTTCTAACCTAACCCATTTGGTCACGGTGCCCTAACTTAGTTTCTGGGACCATCATCATCATGTTTGCGATATCCCGGTTGCATCTTTACGGAGCCCGGTGTCCGTTTTCCTGCTTTTAGCCCTCCACTTCGGACGGTGTTCTGCATTTCATTTAAATATTTTCCAAGTTATTTGACCAAACAAATGTGTTTGCTGAGTAAATTACTGCGCTGGTGGCCGATGTGATTTTTTTTCGATTCTACGTTTTGAGATTTAATATCTCGTAATCGCAATCCGCTTCTACTAAAGTCTCACCCGATGTGATTAAAAATGTCGTCTAATTAGTTATTTCGATCTCTTTTTTTATTTTGTTCAGTGATGAATTACCTGTACCTACTGATTCGTATTCGTCCTGGTAAGAGCCCGAAAAATATTTCTTTCGGAAGGTTATTTCTTCTTTTAATTCAATTTAGAGGTGACTTTTTAATAATGACTGCTTCGTTGGTCTAGTGGTCGCAAACGCTACTACCGAGCATGAGGTCCTGGATGCGGTTCCCAGGTCAGGTAGTTTTAATGGGGTTTTTCATCTGGAAATTCTCAGAAGCAGCCCGGGGTCTGGATTCGTGGCCGGTTGATGACAATAGGCTTGCCATCTATTACACGGCACTTAAACATAACTGGTGCTTTAGGGGAAACAACACGTGTTTTCATGTATTAATTACATTTTCATTACTATGGATCTTTTTGAAAAGATTGAAATTTGACTTGAAGAAAAACCGAGTCTTTGGTCAACTCATCCCGCTCAATCCCATCCCGCGGGATGAGTTGTCCTAGTGGAATTTTTGAATCGGACAACTCATCCCGCTGATATATTTTACGTCTTGTACGGACATGAAGAAAAGTGCTTTAAAACTAAATTCAATGATTTCCTGGTGCATATTTTATGTGTAATACAACAACGCAACCACAAACGTACAAATTGCATTTAATCTATTGCTTGAGTAAAGGACAGTTCAAGGTCAACTCATCGGGAAATGCGAATACGACTACCTGCTTCCAGCCAATCACAGACAAGAAACTTATCACAATAGGAAGGGTTGAGTGCATCTTTCTATTTTTTCGTACTTAGTTGTGTTAAAGTGATTGAATGTGTGTGAATGTGTGATTTTTTTGTGAACAGTTAAATACATATTTATCAATATCAAGTTATAAGTGCTTTCAATTCGTTCCTTGGGTGAGTAAATTTAATAATTGTTTTTACTAAAGTAGGTTTTCTTTTAATTTTTGTTATACGCATATAAAAGCATACGACCATGGCTATCCTCTAAACATCACATTAAAATATATTACTTGTTGGTAAGTTGTTTATTTAATAGACGTTAAATATTGAATAGTTTGTACATAACTATTTCAGATGAGAATGCTTGTTTCAAACTTTTGAGAGCGTGATTTTTCAGTAGTCGGGTTTTAGCTATTGAATTTATTTTTTATTAGCTTTTTTTTGTCCCGCAGAATCAAAAATACAAATTTTGAACTCAATATCTTAAAGCATTCTCTCCCAATAAATTATTTAAGTACTGAATTTTATACGTAGTACTTAATAATCTTTAATGCTTATTATTTTTCCCCTTAGAATCAACCATCAAAATGTATGAAGATAGCCCTTCAACTTCACGTGGCAATCTATCTCTAAATATAAGTACTACTCAAAGAGGTTCCAAAAAGTTAACAAGACATGGCTATGAATACGTTATTAAAAGACAAAATAATGACAAATCAATCTTGTGGCGGTGTGCGAAAATGAAAACATGCTCTGCGACGATAAAAACTAACTCTGATTTTAATGTGATAATGAATGAAACGAGTCATAGTCATGAACCCTTAAATACAACAGAAGTTGAGATAAAAATGCAAATGGAGAAGTGCTCAAAGGCTGTACAGGAGAATTTGTCTGATCCGATCTCAAAAATATTTGAAGAAAATATGGCTTCTCTGGAAGATCGTGGTTTAGATCTAATAAAGAAGTTGCCAGCTCTAAATAGTGTACAAAAAATGCTGTATAGAAAAAGAAATAAATCAATAGGAGCAAGAAAATTAACTTTTGCAAAAGCTAAAGATGTTGAAGTGCCGAAAAAATTTGAAAAGATATTATTTGCTGATTACGCACATGGGAAAACGCGTATTCTGATATTTGCTGATAATGAATTGAAAAAATACATGGCAACTTGTAAGAAATTTTACATGGATGGTACATTCAAAGTTTGTCCAAAGCCATTCTATCAATTGTACACTATTCACGCTGAGCTTGGAAGCAGTCAAGAATATCTTAATGTCATTCCAGTAATATACGCTCTGTTACCTGATAAGAAAATGTCCACGTACGAGCTGTTATTTCAAATAATAAAAGTCAAATAACTGAGTGGGACCCCAATGACATTACAGTTGATTTTGAAGTTCCAGCTATATTGGCAATTCGAAGCAACTTCCCGGGTGTGAAAATAACGGGCTGCTATTTCCACTTCAATCGCAGTCTCTGGCGTAAAGCTAAGGCGCTAGGTGTATGCAAAACACAATTAGGCAAAATTCATGTAAAACTCTGTGCTGCTTTGTCTCATCTCCCATCCGAGTTAGTTAATGAAGGATGGCTCTACGTGATGGAGGAAGCTCCAAACAGCAACTGTGTCACACAATTTAATGACTACTTCGTGAAAACTTGGCTCGAAAATTCGGTTCTCGCAGACACTTGGTGTACATTCCGGCAAATGAATAAGACAAATAATGTTGTAGAAATATGGAACGGGCACATCAAAAAATATATTAAATCAAAACCGAATATTGCTCAATTTTCGGAGGGCTTAATCAAAGATATACATTTCTTCGCCTCCATTATAAGAAAATCTACAGGCGGCTTCAAAATTTCGACGAGATTGCCTGAAACTATAGAGAACAAGAAAAAAATTGACTATGCCATAAACCAACTAATCACCGGTCAAATCACAGTAGGACATTGTTTAGAAAAACTAAGAAGTTGACTATGTTTAAATGACGTCGTAAATTTTGTATCTATAATTTTATTTTATATAGGTATGTCAAATATTTAATCTTGTTGATTTTAATGATTATTTATTCAGATTTTAATTGTAAGTTTTTTTTTATATTCGTGCATTTTTATTTGGGACTTATAATCATAGAGTATAATTTTAACTAGTTTTAAGTAAATCTTAAGAATCCAAATAGTTGTTAATAATTGTTAATTTTTTAGTTTTATTTCAAATTTTAAGACTATTTACATTTTTTAATACGTGATTTTTAATCAAACGACTGTGATTTTAACTAATTTTAAGTAAACCAGTTATAATCTAAAAACTAGTTGTTAATTATTTAGTTTGATTGATAAATGTTATAGATTTGATTGTTAAATATTCTTTTTAGAAAATTTAGATTTTTATACGTAACTTTTAATGAAACTATTGAGATTTTGACTAGTTTCTTTATGTTTAATTTATTGATTTTGATAGTTAAAACTGTGATTTCTGATTGTTTAAATACTTTACAGTGTAATAATATTAATCAAGGGCAATTTTAATAGTTTTTGTTTTTTTAAATTTCTATAAATGAAACTACTGTGATTTTTGATTATATCAGCTTAACCAAGCTATGGGTGTTTAATTTTTTCCCCAAACACTTTTGTTCATGAATGTACAAATATTTCAAATAATACAATACATTTTACCTTTTCTTTAAAGCGGTATGAGTTGACCAAAGAAAAATAATAAAAATATTAATGCGGACAACTTATCCCGCGGGATAAGTTTTAAGCGGGATGAGTTGACCAAAACCTAGAAAAACCATGAAGACTATGTACGTAGCCCAAGTCCGGGGAAATTTAGTGTAACCAAATGGGTTTTGGATCTATCTTTAAAATACAGAATATGTTATTTGGGACCAATATGGACACTTGTGGTTTATTACTAAAACGTTGAATAGTTTGCAGATTCATCATCATCATTTCAGCCGAAACCCGTCCACTGTTGGACATAGGCCTCCCTCTATTTGGGGGGCTTTGCCATAATCGCCACGCTTGGCAGGTCAAAGTCAAAGTCAAAGTCAAAGTATCTTTATTGGCGTGGGTTGGCGATCGCAGTATGGTGGTAAAATGCATAGAGAACGCTGCTGCCTATTCTCTAGAAAGTCCCTTAGTCGCCTTTTACGACACCCACGGGAAGAAATGAGGTGGTGTTATTCTTTACGTCCGGCACCACACGGTACGCGCACGGCTCGGTTTGCAGATTAAGTAAAATAAAAAAATGAGTTAACTTTGATAGTCTAGTTCGTATTACGTCGTGGTTGAATAATGAACCATGACTTCATAGAAACTAAACGAGACACTGGCAATTAAGAACTGAATTAGTGGTAAGAGGGACGCGTTAAATTATCCCGGGAAATTAAAATTTACTTACGTTTTTAAGTTTTCATCAATCGCAATTCATTATTTAATCCCATCGAACGACTATTTCACGAAGCATGATGCATGATGGTTGCATGAAGTTGAGTTATATGATGACAAATTGAAAAAAAAAAAAAATAACTGCACAAAAACGTAAATAACGCCATAAATTTTCATTAACTGCCAAAAATATTAAACTATTCCCACTGTTAGTGGGTTATTCAATTATCCCTCTGGTTTAAACTCACCTCTTTGTGCTTCACAACTAAATCCCAGAGCCCCGGAGGTGCCTGAAGTCTCAAAAGATTCATAAACTTGTTTAATGACTTATTCTGTTATTCAGAATTCTATCTGTTGTTCGATTTAATTCTCCATTTTCTTTAACTAAGTATTACGAATCAAAATGCTATTTTATTAAATGTTACAATCGCTCTCGCGTAAGTACAGATTCTTCTTCTTCTTCACTGTTATATAGTTTCTTTTGAACTTCGTTTAACTTTGTAAAGTTAACCGATTTCACAAAAAGGAGGAGGTTCTATAATTTTACTTAGGCCTTAATTTAGGTATTACGTTCACTTTGACGTTTTTTCATTTATTTCTGCTTGAGTCTAATATGTTGTGGCTACTAATGAAATATTGTAAATAAATAAATTTTATGACTTGTCTTTCGTAATACTTGCTACTGAATAGAATATAGTTCTTGTAACAAAACAGAGAGCTGTGCTCCTGGTGAATTTGTGCGCTACTTCTTCTAAGCAAAAGCACTAGGAAGTGGTGAAGGGCGGGCGTTTCAGTGGACTGTTTTAGGTTTTGACGTTCAAAAAGTGCTGACTCTCAGCCTAGTTTGAATAAATTACTTTAAATTTTCATAACACTAGATACTACACACACACACACAAACACACACACACTCACACACACTCTCGCACACTCTACGCTTTTCATTACAAATATTCATCATCATCAGCCTAGCTCTTGCGTGCTAATGCACAATATCTAAGTGTATCTAACTTTCTATATGTAGAACTGCCTTCTAAGCATATTGACTAAAGTTAAGACATGTAACTTGGGCCAAGCCACACGTTATCCGCATTATAGGTGCTAATTGTATTAGCTGCTCCGCAAACTTGTTGACATTCCTACATACACAAGCTTGGGATATCTACCATAGAGAGTAAGTATGTGCTCGGCTACATATCTAGCTATACATTTTCAGTTGTGGTGACTTCTCATTGTAAGGAAAGCCTATACAATGCGAGGTCTAAAGTGTAGAGTCTAAAACTAAGTAATGTGCAATTAGTGATTAAGGTTGCTATTAACAAGCTTCCACAAATTAAAGTTTTATCAGCTATACAAATGAATAGTCTTATAACAAAAATAAATATTCTGAGTGAAACAAATATTTTCAATGTCAACTCGTTCGAATTCATAACGTTTCGTTTTCTATAAAATTCTGTCTTTCATTTAGATAGTTTGATATCCATATCTGAAAACGTAGTGCGAAAAGTTTATTGAAAACCTTTTTATATAGAAAATTCACCCAAAAAACCCTACAAAGTGAAAATAACTTTAATATCGGAAGTCGGTGTTTTTGGATCTATATTTTAATTTTTTGTCACCAACTTCTCAAATTAAAGTTAATCTATACTAATATTATAAAGCTGAAGAGTTTGTTTGTTTGATTGAACGCGGTAATCTCAGGAACTACTGGTCCGAATTGAAAAAATATTTTTGTGTTGGGTAGCCTGTTTATTGAAAAAGGCTATAGGCTTATATAACGTCACGCTACAATCAAGAGGAGCGGAGCATTAATGAAAAATGTTGCAAAAACGGGGAAAATCGCACGGGTAGGCGATTCGACGTGACGAGAAGGGTCGGGGGAACAAGAAATTTAACGCGGACGAAGTCGTGGGCAGAAGCTAGTTTTATAATACAGACGAACCCACAGGCCGCAGTGGTCTATATAAATTACGACTTAAATTCAAAAATTGCTAGACAAACAGACTTTACAACGCAACATTTTGTTTATGAATGAATCTTACAGACAGACTAGATATATTTATGTGTATACCCAAAATGATCGTTGGCATCCCTAACAATAACACATTCGCCGTACATTCCGACTAATTCCGACGTAGGAGTATGTTAATATTATGAGAGCATTAGGGTCGACGACACAGCTACCTATGCAGAGTCTCAATCTGATTACCGACCTCGTTCGCAGTGAGATGGGAATTGGAGGACTATCGAATGGGAATTGATACCTAATAAGTTAGCTTCGTAATCGGGTGAGGGTAAGACAGTAGGGGGTTATAAAAAGACGTGAATATAAACTTTTCGCACATAAAGAAGGTACAAAGGCCTAATTAATGTCTTAGGCATTCTCTACCAGTCTACCAAGTGTGAAAAAGAGATAAGATAACAGGTGCTTTGAATGGTGCTTGAATTATTTATCGAGTCGTTGAGCTCCTGAAGTTCGAAGTTGAGCTTGAGATTAGTAACAAATGCTTGCACTGACTAGACAGGTTTAGTCTGGAGTGTGGGTCTTTCCTCGAAAGGTCATTTCAGGGAGCCTTTGACTTGAAGTTTTTATTTCTACATTTCTTTTTTATGGTTTTGTAAATTAAACGATTTGTTATGGATTTTCTAAATTCGTAAAAATATAAATGTTTCACGAATATTACAAAAACAGTTCATCATCGATCACCGACCATCACTGAATTTCGCTCATCGAAAGATGAAAAACAATAAAACAAAAAAAAAAAAACAAAATTACATTCGTTTTCGAAATCGACCCAACACGTAGGAAAAGTAATGCAAGGTAATTTAATTTGACCCTGAATATTTGTTAAATTGTTTTTAGAAATAAGTCTTTGTGTGTATCGTTCTGCTAAACTAGCTTCTGCCCGCGACTTCGCCCGCGTCAAATTTTTCTCCCCTGGCCTTTCCCGTCTCATCGAATTGCCTGCCAGATTTCGTACATTTTTCGTTGCTGCTCGGCTCCTTTTGACCGAAACGTAATGTTTTATAGCCTATAGCCTTTCTCAATAAATAAGCTACCCAATACAAAAATAATTTTTCAGTTCGGATCAGTCGTTCCTGACATTACCGCGTTCAACCAAACAAACAAACAAACAAACTCTTCAGCTTTATAATATTATAATATATTAGTATAGATAAACATCGTTTCTTTCTTCCTTTTCTGTGACCCTATTATGTTCCCACATCTGAGACAAAAATCTCTTTTCAATGCAATGGAGTAGGTTTTAATTTACCGCAGATTGCCTGAAATTTTACGGGAAACACAGCGAATTCTACTTAGGGAGCTAATTATCCTTTAACAGTAATGAAGTTTAAACTTCACAAACGTAATTGCCAATCCTAACTGTAACTATAATAACTACAAATGGCTACGAACCCAAATATAACTACGACCAAATGAAGTTACGAAATACTCGAGTTAATACTCCCTAAGTCCCTATTCCGAGCAAAGTCGAGGTCGACGAGTGATAAATGATATCCGAATCGATTCCCGATCATACTGAAATCCGCTTAATTTTGACCCGAAACCTTTGGGAATTTAAAGTAGATTGGCGTATTATCGCCCTGAGATGTGGCGAGAATAACCTTTAAATACGAGTCTAATTTCAGATGTCATTGTCTGGTTTTAGAGTACCTATAATAAATTGTAGGGATAAAGGTTGGTGATGGATTTATTGGGGAATATTGTGTTAGACTGAATGCAATTTATTTCTGGCCAATACTCTTAGTAACGTAGAGTATCATTGGTTTAAAATTGTCTGGATCTCGGAGACGGGGCAATGACATGGGAGACCATGTGAGTCACACAGAAAACCCCGAAAAGACTCTAAATGATATTCCCACATGACGTGTTGCGAAATACTCAGTGATCGAAATGGTCATCATTCTTAACGATTGTGTGAGAAAAATTGGGTGGTTTTAAACTCATTGTAGAGATTTAGGATAAAACTTTGAAAGCGTAGCGGCATCTATACCGTCGCATGCACACTGACGTCACACGAAATCCTGCACGCAAGCAAAGTTTACCGCGCAAATAGCAATCGTCGTCGAGCAGTTGCTCACCCTACTGGTCGAACGTCTTTTGCAAGGACCTTGCAACAGACGGATTTTTTAAGGAGGTTTAGTGAACTTGTTTATGAACTCTGTCCCTCATACCTCCAAAAAAAAAAATACTCCTATTATACCATGCAAAATAAGTAGGTATTACAAGACAGTTTGATAAACAGTTACTTATAATGAATGAATGATACCTATATGTATTTGTTTTACACATTTAGTAAACATAAATAAACATTTAATTTTCAGAATTTTTTCCATACGCGTTGGTAACAGTAGAAACTTATGAACTAGTATTAGTAATATTTATTCTAAGCTTTGTGAGGCACGTCGATCCTGTGAAATGTCTACTAGACTGCATGCAGTCGTATCTACGAGATATGATCGGATGTGATAGAGATCGGAGAGTGCCACCTATCAGCCAACGCTCTAACAAAAGCGTTGGGGCTGGCGGCAACACGGCGTAGCAGAGATGCTCATCTCTTGCGCATGATGACTGAAAAACCATCAATTTCCGTGTCGGCAAACATGCCGAACGCTCTACGAAAACGCGGCGGCCACATTAACAACAAATATTTATAAATATTTATAGACTGTGATAACGAATTTCCCACATTTTAATTAAATAAAAGTCACCAAACAACTACAACATTTAGGTTGAAATCAGAATAGGACCCGTATACAGAATTTTTCAACCGATAAATTTACTTCTTTTTGAACTTTGAAACAGCTTGCCTAACATTATTTTCTGGAATAAAACAATAGAAGAGTTATGATCGCCCCAGGCGTTTCTTTATCTTTGCCTTTTAAGTCTTTTGGCACAGCTGTCGTTAATCCGTAGGATACAGTCTTTCGATCCCCTACGTGATCTAAGTTCGAAAGCAACCTAAGTAGAGGCAATGAAAAAGGCGACGAGGGTCTGAATTATACTAAAATCCCGTTTTCCTGAGAAATATCGACACTAATTGAATCGGAATTTATCGACTCTCGAGTAAATTCGACTATTTATTCTCAATCAAGTCTCAGCTTTTTCATACAGATTTGATTGATGGGTTGTTTTCTATGGAACCTGTACTTATTGATTTAAGTAATACCAAGAAAAATATATAAGAGGTAAATTGACAACCAACTCGGGGTTAAATGTGAGTTTGCTTTAGGTAGGGTATCAAATGAATTTCAAACTTTCAAGACTTTTAGAGTCAAATCGTTTATGCGTCAGGGTATTTCGAATGTCAATATTAAAAAAAACCGAATTCCAAATTCAAAATCAAAAGTCATTTATTCAAATTCAACGTTTCGTCCCCTGACAACAGACGGACCGACCGTCCGACCGTACGACCGTTTGACTTGTTTACTCTGTGCGCCTACGCATCATGACGTGTAACGGAGTGACAATTGTCACTTGTCATTTTGATTTTGACACTTGTCTTGGGTCTTTGGAAAATGAATAATCGTTGTAATTTGTCTTGCGAATATTGTTATTATTAATCTTGTTAAATCTATAGTTTTGTGGACAATTTGTTGTGATCCAGTTGTTTTGTGTGTAAACAACCCCTTTTGACGATATAGAACGGGTTTATTTTGGAATTTGATTGAAATAGTTTGAGGTGATAGTGATTCATTGAGAACCGCATGCTGTGGAAATTTCTAGCGTATTGAGGCGGCCTAGAATCCTGGAATACTTACAGCACCGCTACACAGTACAATATTTACTCATTTACATACATAAATCCAGGTAGGCTCCAGAACCAGTTTTCTTCAACCAGGTGAGTAATTGAATATTTGTATTAATCAGCTCCGCGCACGGCGGACAGTTCGCTGCACTCTTGCCCAGGGCCCACCATCACGCTTCCACGAACATTAAATCCTATGGCCAGGGCCTTGGCCTGGCGTCGAACAAAATTGATTATTGTTCCCCCTCCCAAAGGTACCTATGACGTAGGTAACCATTCACAATTTATCGACAATTTACAATTTCACGATATAGATTATAATCAAAAGGTCTTTACAATTTTACGGTGACATATCTAAGCATAGATATGTAAGTACTTGAAACGGAGAAATGGATCACTTAATAAGACGTGTGTAGGTAAACATTGTACCATAATGTGTATAAAATAGAAATTGTATTTTGTAGTACGTAAAACTAGTAGTCATAAGCTTGTAAAAGTATATCTTTGATGCAATTATGTTGTTCAGTTGTTTTATAGTCAAAAGGATCATACTTTTTGTCCGTTAACTCAAACGCCACGAGTAAGGGCTATAAAAAAAACAACTCGACAACTCACTTAAAGTTACTCCTGTAAGTTGGTCTAAGCATGCAAATGTACAAGAGGCTTTTGACAAAAATTTGCTCGACGGAACCGTCACTCACTCAACATCGAGGCGGTGTGACTGAAATAATAATTAGGGTTAGCCCTATTTGCGTTTTCAATTTTGCTTATGGCGAGTATTCTGTACGTGGTGTGGTTCGGGACAAAATACGGGTATGTATTATTATTATCCTGGCTGGGGGTGACTTTTCTGTCTGGAAGTAGATTGTGAGTGTACTGCGGAGAATATGAAATAATATCGTTATGAAATAATTACGTATACGGCGTTATGAGAATATAGAATTGTGTATTTCTTTGTGAAGAAATGGCGGCGGGTTATATAACTTCTCCTGTTAAAACTCTCACCGACCGGTGCGACGTCATAGCACGGTGTGACTCTAGTAGATCAATTTTTGAAGTTTTCATAGAAATTGTTAGAACAATTTAAAGTCGCGTTAAGGCCGTCTTGTACAATAGCGGACTCCCGGCCACCGTAGGCGCGAGCTTGCGGGTGGTGAGCAATGGGTAGCTCGCCGCCCGGTAAGGACCAAGCTCGGGTCGACGGCGCGCAGTGTTCCACGCGCGCCTCAAAGAGATGTCAGCAGCAGTGTAGGGGTCTACTAGGACCGATGCCTGCCGGGGTCGCGTGATTGTTCGAAAGAGATACCGTGACCCTGGCACATGGGCAACTGATGGAACACGGGTGGGTTTTAGTCAGTAAAAGTCTGACACGCCCTCCCGCTCCGCCCAGAGCGGGAGAAGTCATTTGATGTTTTCCCATCCTGAAAAAAAAAAAGGTCGTCTTGTAGTGCGGTGTGTAGGCATGAAAACGCTTCCTCACCCCCCGCATAATAGGTATGTATCGAGCGTATAGACGCAGCGAGCGAGCGCCCGGCAGCTAGCCGATGCAAGCGTTTGAACATGCCACAATGCAGCGTAAATGCAGAAGGTAAGGTATATTGGGTTCCTTTAAATTGACGTTACAGATTTTTTTTGTATTCTTCTTTTATTAATTTCTTAAACTTTGTTTGTAGCGCATGGGTGGAGGAAATGGGAATGACGATTGCAAAAAACAGTTTTTCTTAACTAGGAATGCCCGATGCCTGTAGCTATGGTGGCAGTCGTAGCCTCTATGTTTGAGTCCAAAGACTTTTTCTCTTCAGTATTAGCAACATTTTCTGAACTGACTGACACAATTTCTTGGCACATGTTGGATTGGAGCTTGAATTTTGCCATGAGCCCAAATTTTTTTTCGCCCGTTATTTTAAAATAGCCTTTTTACATTCAAACAACGCGTTGCGCTATACTTTCTCTTGCATTGACGTAAGAAATAATTCGCGTCTATAGTTCGCCTACAAGCAACAATTTTTTCATCTGCGTTGTTATTCTTTACCTCAACAAACAAAGAATCGTCTCCATCGGTCCTAAAACAAGCGAATTTAATATATCAAAAATATTAAAAACTCAGATCGCTGAAAAAAATTGCAGTAATATAATAATTTTATTTGCTTACATTTAGTGGCTTCTATAATAAATCGATAATTATAAAGTACTAGCTTCTGCCCGCGACTTCGTCCGCGTCAAATTTTTGCTCCCCTGACCCTTCCCGTCGCATCGATTTGCCTGCTAGTTTTCGTCCATTTTTCGTTGCTGCTCGCTCCTTTTGAGTTATAGTGAGTCAACCTTAAAAGATAGACATGTGCTCTCGCAGACTTTTTTTAGAACTTTTTAAAAGGAACAATTCCGTCATACATGATTTTTGCGTTACTTTAAACGTTTATGCAGCGCACGCAACGGAAACTCTCAAAAGGAATAAGTTTTCCCCGTTTTTGCAACATTTTTCATTACTGCTCCGCTCCTCTTAGTTGTAGCGTGATGTTATATAACCTATAGCCTCCTTCGATAAATAGGCTACCCAACACAAAAATAATTTTTCAATTCGGACCAGTAGTTCCTGAGATTACCGCGTTCAATCAAACAAACAAGCTCTTCAGCTTTATAATATTAGTATAGATTATACACAAAATACATAATAATGTAAATCTCAAACAGATTTTATTCGAATTTTTACCATTCAATCGATTATTCCAAGAGGAATGTTTAGAGAAATATTTATGATTATTTGGGATACATTACCGAGAATAACCCTTGCGAATTGGGGTAGGTCGGCTGGTCTATTATAATAACGATAACTTTATTAGAAAACAACCTACTAAAGAAACGCATTATCACAATACATAGTCACAGAAAGTGTATGGGAAACTTTAATGTCTGGGACTATATTATGCAATATCGTATGTTGAATATTTCCTTGTTCATTTAAAATATATCAAAATACAGATACATTCGTTATTTACTTATAATACAAAACATAGTACGAGAGAATGTATCTATTAAATTATGGTGAACTCACTGTGACTAGTAGTTCGTTCTGAACAGAGACCATGTGACTAGATATTTCGTTGATTACTTCGTTAACTTATTACAAATGAAGGCCTTTCTTTTGACTCACTCGAACATTATACTTTCTTATATTCATTTTTTCGATCCCCTCTTAGATCGTTACCCCAGCGACCGATTATGCTCAGATTCAAACTTTAAAATTGTATTTGACTCAACCACTCCTCAAACAAAACGAAGATTAATTGAAACTGTAACTGTTGTAATGTTTTTGTACATGTGTAAATTATGTTTTGCTTTTTGACGTCATACACTATTAGTAACTATGCAAAGATGGAAAAATCGGAACATGCATTGTGAGGTCTCAGTTCTAGGCGAACCACTAGTAATAAAGTTAAAGTACTTATGTGGGACTTTCGCATATTGCATTCAAATTTATCTAAGGAGTGACAACTACCCATGGCTTTTTTGTTCCCATTGAAGCGCTGCAAAATAAACTTCATGTAATCTAATACATTTTACGTCGTTAAATAATTTTAATGACGTGAAACGACGTTTATTTATATTATATCGTATAGTATTATAATTGATTTTGAAAAATCTCGGTATAATTACCTAAATTTTTTAATATCAATTATTTTACTATACGATATTTAAAGTTATTGAGCAACCATAAAAATAGTTTGAACAAATTCAATCTGTTCAGTAAATCTTTACCTACTGTACTTTTTTATATTGTGGCGCGTCTAAGCAATAATGTTTGGAACTGAACGTTATCAAACGAAATTATTTACCGTAAATAAGTAGATTATCTACTTAATTATTTATTTACAGTAAATTATTAGAAATTACGTAGGTACGAGTCAAGTACGAATTTTCGATATACCTTAGTTTTCAACTTTCTGTATATCCTTTTATTCTTTTTATTACCCATTTTTGTTACAAACCAACACAAGTTTTTATTAAATTGTTTATCTATTACAAAGCGCAAGCGAGGGGGGAACAAACGGCGTGCGTCCAACCTCGAAGACGTCTCGGCGTGCACTGGCCGGTCGTTACGAGCGCTTGCACTGCTAGATTTCGTGTAAATTTGTTTCGTAGAAAAAAAATATAAGGAAATTATAAAATGTGTTCTCACCAAACCCTTAAAAACAATAAGCCCTATCTTTTGGTATACATTTTACATGGTTTGATGATGGAATCTCTTCAAGGCACACGTTTAAAATAGTGATTTAGTGTTATCTTTATGACTTTTTTTTAATCGAGTCAATTCTTTTAATTCACGTTTCTATCTTCACACAACCCTGGAAAATATGTTCAATTTTCCTAAACTATTTTTGTTTTTACGGAATATTGTCATTTTGCACGATTTACAGAGGTTTGAAAAAGTTAAAAACTACTGCAACCTCGCCTTAAGCTCTCGTGTCGCGCCTGTCTGCGAAGCAGAGGTTGCTTAGTTACTTGTTGAATGGTGAAGTTGCAGAATCTAGTCTACCTAAAAAATATTCTAGCCTTCCGTAGTTGGATTGGGTAAAACTTATTAATGTGTACGCTAGTATTTTTTTTTTTAATATCTTAGGACAACCAACCCACCGTTATCTGATCCCAAACTAAACAGAGCCTGTACTATGGTAACCAGTCAACTAATAAATATACTTATACTATATTTCTAAATACATACATACTATACATAAATTACACCCAGACACAGAACAAATGATTGTGCTCATCACACAAAGATTTGTCCTGGGTGGGAATCGAACCCACGACCTCAGTCTCAGCAATCAAGGTCACTAACCACTAAAGTAACAGGCCAGTTATGTGATCATAGTTAGACATCATATGACTACATATGATATCCAACTAATTTTGTTTGGACTTTAAAAAAGACTTTGACCGCTGAGTTGAATTCGGTCTGTCTTCTAGCAGTAGATAAGGAAACATCGAACTCATCTAGTATTAAAATACAAGTTTTCTTCCCCTTACTAATGTACGATCATATTTTTCCCTAATAAAAACAAAGATTGCAATACATTACCGTTAACGTAAAGCTCTATTAACATAGTTGAGGTTGCCAAAATTAGTAAAGGTGACAGAGGTAGACAGGGGTGTCTAGGGTGGTAATGAAGTAGGTAGGTATTAATATTAAATTCAGTTACCATTGGCGGAAATTGATTTGATTTGCAATGAATTTTATCTGAAAAATAATCGCAAGTAACGAAACGATTCAGGCAATATTTAGAAATACAATTATAATAGTGTGAAAGTAACATAAAAATCAACAAAAAATCACAAACACTTTCTGTCAATCAAGAAAGTTCAAAAAGTTGGATTCGGATTGAGAACGTGACGTGGTTCAATTTTCTGAGAAGTTTTGTAAATTACAAGAAAGTCAGACGAAAAGTACCTATTTATCAAATCTTCTTCTTCTTTGCCCTCGCCTTTTCCCGCTACGCGGGGTCGGCTTTCTTAATCATGTGGCGCCATTCATTTCGGTGGTAAGCATCGCCATCGGTAAGACCATGCTTTTGCATGTCCTTCGGGACATTTGTCATCCAGGTAGTTTGCGGTCTACCTCTCCCTCTCTTTTTATTAGCCATGGAAAGGCACCTACTCATCACACAAATGTTATAAATAATCTAAACTAAAATGTTATGTTCTGGAGTGCTTTCCTTTAGCAGCAAGTTAGAAATCCTCAAATGTGAGATCTTTCAGCAATTACGACCTTGTGCCCGATGGGTTAGAAGTTACGAACTTTCATACAACCTTACATCTCCTATTTAAACCCTTATGTCATCAATCGGGCACAAATCCACATACCAATATTGCTAAGGACAAAATGGCATGGCGTAATTAACCAGCCTATAATGTTGGGACACAGGCCACCTTTCTGTTAGAGACAATAGACCATGAAACCTGAATATAGTTTGTTCAGAATCAGTAACTGAATCGATTCCAATAATTTTTACACCATGTTATATTTTGTACCAAAAATATTTAATTACGCTTCCAAGTCGCGGGCCGCGCTGTTTTGTTTCGATTTTAAAATTATCATGTCTTTCTCGTATTCAAACGTCCATTACACGGAGATGGTACGTACACTAGCTGTTTGTGGTGATCTGCATATGTTTTTGCGTGGACAACCAGGTAACTTATCAAGCTTATAACTTTGTGATTATTAATGATACAGTTTTGAAATTTTTTTCATAGATTCTTTACACAAAAATACTAGACCCGTGTTTCGGGTTTCGCATAAACAAAAATTAATGTTGTATATTAATATTATATAGTGTGGATTAGAACATTTTATTTTTAGTAGCCGTTACGCTCCCTCTTCTGGGCGAAGGCCTCCCTACTGTCTTTCCACGTCTCTCTGTCCAGAGCTGCCAAGGACCAATCTTTATTAAAAGAGTCCAGCTCATCCCGCCATCTCCGTCTGGGCCTGCCGCGATGTCTCTTGCTTTTAAGCGGGACCCATTGAGTCGTAAGTCTGGCCCACTGATCGTCTGACATACGACAGATGTGAACATATACCAATTTTTTGGTCATTAAATCTCTTTTCAATCAGAATTTTTTTCGCCTTAGCAATAATTTGTATCTTGTCATTTTCTTTCCGTTAACAATCCAAAATATCGGCTCATCGCAGTCCACTCCTGGCTACAGACCCTCCCAGGCAACACGGAACAAATTTTCAAAAATCACTAACTTTCATGTTACTTTTGAGCAAAACTGAATGTTTCAAGATCCAGTTACTCCGGCTGCGCGTTAGCCGGTTAAAATTTACTAAAAACCTGCTTTGACTGTCGTTAAGAAACTCTCAGACACACAGGCAGGATTTAAACGTGCAATCTGGTGCGGTCTACTAACCAACCGAATCCGTCAAATAAAAAATATTCTCATCAGCAAAGTACTTCGTACAAAGTTCTTCAAAAGCCCTCCACGTTTGCCAAATTCTTATTATGTGGGTCCTATATTAAATCGGGTTCCCGACATCTACGTCACGACGTGTGTGGAATATTCGCAATTCCCGAAGAGACCCGAACATACCCGACCATTACCGATCACCAATGGACATGAGTAATGAACTATTGAGGCCAATCGAGTCGTGCAAGAAACGTATTCCGAATAATAATCGAGAAGGGGAAGCGATTATTATGAATCGATTGTAATAATATTTGCGTTGGTTTCGAGTTGGGATTTGTGAGTTGATTTGGCTTTATGGAGTTTCCTCGTATTCGAACCTGACAAGTATGTGTTATTGTGCCTGAATAAAGAAAAATATATTGCGGAAGGCTTGAGTTTGGCGAAATTTATGTATTTACTAGTTTTGGTCCGCGACTTCATCCGCGTAAAATTTTAGCGACCCGCCCGAACTACTATTTTGTAACTATTTTTTTCCAATTTTTATTGTTCGATTAGCTCCAAAGGGTCGTAGAGTGATGGGCTATAATCTTATTTATTTATTTATTTATTTATATATGCTTTATTGTACACCAGAAAATTAATTACAACAAAAAACATTTCACAATAAAAACATACAATGGGCGGCCTTATCGCTTTCTGCGATCTCTTCCAGGCAACCTTGGAATGGACAGTGATTGCGTGGACATAAAAATGGGGTTGTCACTGGTGCAAATACAATTTACTTTAATAAATACATATAATAATCATATATATCCTATATAATAGATACTTATATACATACATAAGTACTATATATATATATATATATATCAGAAGATGAAAGACAAGTACAGATAATCTCAGCTACGTGAACAAGATCACAACAACAAGTAATGCTCCTTCACGAGTTTCTTAAATATAGATAAAGATTGCGCGCGTTTTATTTGAACTGGCAATGCATTCCACAAACGAGCAGCCTGAACAGAAAAGGATTTGTCAAAGAATGTTGTAGAATGCATTGGCATTTTAAGCTTTAAGTTATCTGATGACCTCAAGAACTTTGTGTGGGAGTCACAAAGATACTGAAAACGATTCTTAAGATAGAGAGGGGTGTAAGGGGAAAAGAGCACATTATATAAAAGGGAAAGAATATGGGCATTCCGGCGAAGGCGAATTGGTAACCACTTGAGTTTCACACGAAATTCGGAGACATGGTCATATTTGCGCAAACCGAATATAAACCTTATACAGACATTTTGAAGCCGCTCAAGTTTATCGAGTTGGTCCTGGGTAAGGTCAAGATAGCTGGCATCAGCATAATCAAGGATGGGTAAAAGAAGTGATTGTGCAAGCGCAATCTTGGTGGCAGTCGGCAGAAAATTACGCAGTCTCTTCAAAGATGCAGCGGATGCAAATAGCTTGCGACTAACTTCCTGTAGCTGGGCAGTCCAAGTGAAGTTCTTATCGATGAAAATCCCCAAGTTTTTAACTTTTTCGCTGAAAGGAATAACAGAATTGTCAAAGTAAACTTGGGGGAGAGCCGTCCAGTCTATCCTTGAGACCGTCCTAGAACTGCCAACCACAATGATCTGCGTCTTTATGGGGTTGACCATGAGTCCATACCTCTTGCTCCAACCACATATACGGGCTAGATCGCGATTAATCACTAATATAGCCTCGGACAAATTTCCAAGAGGAGCTCGAGAGTAGATTTGTAAATCATCTGCATAAATCTTCCTCAAGAATTGGCAATTTGACCGAATTTGCTTACTGATCCAGCCCGTCCTTTAGTGCCCTCTAACAGCGATGCCCTAGCCGAGGTCCGTACCCTACAGGTGGTGTACTTAACGAATAGTCGCTCTAGTTTAAGGTTTTGAAGCTGGAGACCTTAATTTATTTGGGTAGTCATAGGCTACTCCGGTTAAGAAGCTGACCGCATAATAGGTTGAACTAAGTACGAGATGTCAGTTCCAAAAAAAAAGTCCATATTGTATATACTGGGGAGGGTTAAAGTACTATACATTTAAGAATGAAGTTTGCAGCCGTCAGTTTGATCGATGTTTACTAGGATTCTAAATAATTTATTTGTAAGGGTGAAAAGTGTTGGTGCATCTGTGCTATTTCCCCAGAGGATAAAGGCTTCTTTAGACAGGTGTGACGCGACATTTATAGAATAATTTCCATGAAGTTAGTCTACGCGAGTAGCTAGTAGGAAGTATACGCCTATTAGGTGGTGGGTAACGTAGGTTAAAAAAAATGATGTTCCATACATTTTGACCGCGTACGTATTGCACTTTACTATTAAATATATTTAGTTTTATTTGATGTTTTCATTTGATAACGGACGATAATTTTCTACGCTATGTAGAATCATGTGCTGATTTAATGGACGCCGTAACCACATCGATGTTCCTGCTACGTTGTACACTTCTGCCGAGTCTACACGTCTCGTCGACTGAAAATATTGTATTGTTTATGCAAATATAAGCACGTAGGCGCTTCGCTGTGAGCATGCCGCTCTTATCAGGATTCCGTACGTTCTTTTATATCATTTACTCTACACGATGTTAGAGAATTTCGGGTTAATTCAATTTATTATAGGTTTATAAATAAAAGCTTGCCATTACTTATTACCTAAGTAAATGTAGTTGTTTGTGTAACTAATACTACCCTTAGGGTGCGTAGGTACACATAATTTTCTAAGAGTTGCTCAAATCTAAACCAAACTTTATGAGTAGGTAAGTTAAACTAATATTTGAACTTCTATTAACAATTCAGTCCAATCAAAAATCAACCTTAAAGTTAGACTAGTCGGGTGGTTATTTGTTAACATTACAAATCAGTCTATTGAAATCAATAGGTGTTGTGAAGATGTCATATTTTTTTTTTTAGAGAAACTGAACGAATTCCCTTTTTCAAATACATTGCTAATAATAAATGGCATGCACTCCACTGCTTCATATGTTCCAAAAAATGTAGGTTCAACTACGTTAATGACGCAATGTATTTGCAACTAATAATGCACTCTGCATTCGGCAATTTTGTTTTTGTTTTGTTTGTTATTATGTAATTGTCAATGTCGTAATCGCATATTTATCTGTACTGTCTTTGGTCCGTATTCATGACAGCAACAAGCAATGGACAATATTGTACAACCTTTTGAATCATGAATACGGGGCTTTTGGCTACTTTGTACGTGTGTATTTTTATTTTATTTTTTGTTACTAGTTTATATTGTGCTTTTTGTTTGTGCAGAATAAATATTTTTTCTTTCTTTTCTTTCTTTCTTTTCTTTTCTTTCAAAGTGACAGCCATTCCTACTGTGACTGTGTTACACTATATGATTCATCATCAGCCTATAATTTTCCCACTGCTGGGACACAGACCTCCTCAGTGAGAGGGACTGAGCCATAATCCACCACGCGAACCCGGTTCGGATACGGTAGATGCCACATGTATTCGATTTTTTATTTTAGGTCATGCTAGTTTCTTCACGATGTTCTTCTTCATCATTTTAAAAGCAGTATTGATGAATTTATTTACACAAAATAAAGTGCATGTTGCAAGTCGCGGCCTTTGCCACTGGGCCACAACTGCTTTATCTGGTTGATTCATCTATCTTCAACCATGGAACACGCTGTATACGTGTATCTCTAAAGTTGCCACAATGACCAGTCTTACACGCATCCATATCGAAAGGAACACCTCAAGTTGCGCCGTTGACCTATTGACGGTTGCGGTAGACCTATCATCACCTGCCTAGCCTTTTCCCAACTATGTTGTAGTTAGCTTTCATTCTTACCAAAAGCAGCTGAATACTGGTATTTTACACTAGTTTCTGCCCGCGACTTCGTCCGCGTTAAATTTCTTGTTCCCCCGACCCTTCCCGTCGCGTCGAATCGCTTATCCACGCGATTTTCCCCGTTTCTGCAACATTTTTCATTACGGCCCCTCTCGTCTTAGTTGTAGCGTAATGTTATATAGCCTATAACCTTTCTCGATAAATAGGCTACTCAACACAAAAATATTTTTTCAATTCGGATCAGTAGTTCCTGAGATTAGCGCGTTGAATCAAACAAACAAACATACACAACAAACAAACTCTTCAGCTTTATAATATTAGTATAGATGAAGCAAGTACTTCCACTGCCCAGTTACTGGGGACCTAATCCGCGGTAGACCCACATAATCATACCTACTTGATTAAACGATTAGATTTTTTGTATGTTCACGTATTGTCACGCTTTCACGCTAAAACGACTAAACGAACTTGGATGAAATTTGGCATATGAGTAGTGTAGGCGAAGCCCAATAAAACGAGCTATCTTTTGATGTTAATATTTCTTTATTATTGTAGTAGTTATCTCAGGTTACAGGCCTATGTAAAATACCTAAAAAAAATACCTAAAAAAAATACCTAAAATGATCTTTTATAACAGTAGTAGAAATAACATCTAGCCTATGAAAGATGCCTAAATAAATACCTACATTATTACCTATGAATGTCTGTAATTACGTGTATTACCTGTATCGTAGCCTGTTGGATGCTAATTAGTCTGGAATGCCTGTGTCAATGTTTGTTTAATGCTAATTAGCCGGTGGTTACCTGAATTATTGTCTGTTAAGTACTAATTAGCCATAATTACCTGGATCGTAGTCTGTTTCATACTAATTAGCTGTAATTATGTATGAATATACCTAAAATTCTGTTATGTAATGCAGACATCATGGTACAAGTAGCGTATATTCCAATAAGATGAGTCACATTGTTAATCCAATAAGGAATCAGAGACCTTGAACATCCTTACACGTGTTTCCCAATTCTCGACACGTCGAAACCTGCTCCATTGGGAAAGTCCATTTTTCTCGTTCCTAACTGGCGGATCGGCCTGGAACTAAAGAAATACGTATGCTACTTACACTATGCAATGAAAGTTATATAAGGGCCGAGTATCTATTTTTGGTAAGTCTACTTACAATTTCACATGAATAAACAGGTTACCACGTAGCGTTTGTGAAGTAAGTGGCTCCGCTGTGCCCTGATAGTCGCGATGTACTCTATAACTAGTTAGCAAGTCTTCCAGTAATGTGTAGCTAGGATTTAATTGTGTGTACTGCTTATTCTGATTGTATTTTATATTGTGTGCTGTGTACCTACCGACTATTTACAACCATTTTTATGTGTGATTGCTGTGTGCAAAATATAACCAATTATTACGACATTCTGACTGGTTTAATTTCACTCTTTCGTCAAGGGAACACCGTCACCCCCGCCTACAACACCTGACTCCCGTTTTATTAACCTGATCATGACCTGCACCGTAATTGTGTAACATACATTGCATCGTAATTTGAATCATTTTGACAGAAATTGCTAATCCATTGTTCCTTATTTTCGAAAAAATTATCTGTTCAACAACGTTAATAATGCAATGAATGTTGTAGAACTGTTAAAACGAAATCCATTCCTACTCCAAGTGTGGTATGTAATTACTTCTCTGAATAAGGGTATAAGACATACCTGATATACCCATGAGCTGGGTTGGAAAATTGTTTCAATTCTGGTAATAAGTTCCCGTGGGATAATTTCAGACCTCCACGCGAACAAAACCGCGGGCAAAAGCAAGCCTTTTATAAAATTAATATTGAACAGTAGATTGGCCGACTACCTCAAAAAGCTGGGACAGACTGCGTACAGAAGGCGGAGGACAGGGTGTTGTGGCGCAACATGGGAAAAGCCTATGTTTAGCAGAGGACTGCGATAGGCTGAGTTGATTTATACTGTAACAGTATGAAAACACGTGGGATGATATATTTGGCATATTCCACTAATATTTGACTTAACAAACATCAACATTGACGAGGTATTGTATGAGTTAGTGATGTGTGGGCGGCTGGAGCAAATAACCGGCGCTGTTTAGGCAAAATCTGTAATATCTAATATTGACAATCATGCATGTAATCTGTTGAATACGTAATTAGTAGCCTGGTTAACCAATGTTTGTTATGTTTTCGATTCTAAAAGTTCTAATTTAATACTTTAACCATGTTGTTGAGTATGGGTATCGAAAACAAATGGAATGATGATTCCTTGATCACAAAAAGGTTGACTGGTAGAAAATGCTTATGGCAATAAATCCGCCTCTGTACAGACATCAAGCTATCAGAATGGGCACGCCACAATTGCGGCGGTAAGTCCCCTCTTTGAGGAGTGGATAGAGAGGCGTCACGGCGTCCTCACCTTCCGCCTGACGCAGGTTCTCACCGGGCATGGGTGCTTCGGTGGGTTCCTGTTCAGGATAAAGCGGGAGGATACGTCCGGGTGTTTCCATTGCGAGGATCGTCTGGAGGACACGGTGGAGTATATGGTGGAGGTGTGTCCTGCCTGGGCGGAGCACCGCCGTGTTCTCGGGGAGGCGATCGGCGGCGGTGACCTCTCGCGTCCGGCCCTGGTGCGGGCCATGGTACGGAGCGAGAGGGAATGGGAAGCCGTCACCTCCTTCTGCGAAGCAGTAATGCTCGCGAAGGAAGAGGCGGGGCGCGTGAGGGAGTGGCAGTCTCTGCGCCCTCACGTCCCTAGCCGCCGCAGGAGGAGACGCCCCGGGCGTCGGGAGTCGATAGCGGACTCCCGGCCACCGTAGGCACGAGCTTGCGGGTGGCGAGCAATGGGTAGCTAGTCCACGCGCGCCTCAAAGAGATGTCAGCAGTGCTGAAGGGGTCTGCTAGGACCGATGCCTGCCGGGGTCGCGTGATTGTTCGAAAGAGATACCGTGACCCTGGCACATGGGCAACTGATGGAACACGGGTGGGTTTTAGTCAGTAAAAGTCTGACACGCCCTCCCGCTCCACCCAGAGCGGGAGAAGTCATTTGATGATTACACATCCTGAAAAAAAAAAAAGCTATCAGAAACTGTCAAATTTTTCGAATCCATTTTGAACCTAATAAATGCTTTAACGACAAAGTTGAAAACCTATTAAAGAAATTTGACACATTGTATTAGCTTTATGCGCTGGCGTCTGTACATTTATATTATGAAAAAAAAAAAAAAGTTTTGTCATTCGATGGTCCAAGGTCAATGGGCTCGTTATTGATTAGCTGGTTTTGTCATTGTACGTGGAACAAAGGTATTTTTGTACGAATTTCCAAAACCACAACATAATCAGGCCGTTTGTTTGCTGTATTCTAAATGTCAGTGTCATTCAAAATTTTCAACAAAATTGCAAAGTTTGTTTTTAATGTCATTAGCTTTAGACATCGATGTCTATGATACGATATGATTTTTGCGAGGGTAAAATACTTTCAGCTGATTGAATTTGACCCTGCATTTAAATTAGCATCTAAAAGTAATTCTCGTAATTAAAAACGATCAAAATCTAGTTGCAGTCTCACCACCCAGAAGTGCAATTCCTGTAATTTTAAGAACGTTCACAGTTTGATCACGGTCTCAATCTATCAAAAATACTCCGAGTTTCCATACATTTTTAACAAGTTTTTGACATTTGATTGTCGCCGAGATGAGATTGCGACTACATTTTGAACGTTTTTACACGCTTTATAGTAGCTTCACATGTATGTTTGTTTGTATGTTATTATGCTCGTTTGTAACCGACTCCCACGCTTTTTTTCCATTATTTTCTACTTTTTAGTTTGGTTTTCTACGGAAGCGTGTTTTTTAGTTTTTTTAAACTATTATTTTTAATTTCGAGAATAAGCTTTCTGTTCCGAAGCTTACCCCCAATATAAAAAGTCGTAAATAAAAGTTACCTCTTTACAATACTTCATCATTTCAGCCGTAATACGTCCACTGCTGGACTTAGGCCTCTCCCAATTTGGAGGGCTTTGCCATAATCGCCACGCTTGGCAGGCGGGTTGGCGATCGCAGTATGGTGGTAAAATGCATAGAGAACGCTGCTGCCCATTCTCTAGTAAGTCCCTTAGTCGCCTTTTACGACACCCACGGGAAGAAATGGGATGGTGTTATTCTTTACGTCCGGCACCACACGGTACAATACAATACCTACTTAGTATACATATAATGTATATTAGCAGTGATTCTAGAACACGTGTTACTCAAATAATGTTTGGCACGTGATTTCTGTTTTTATCGAAGGAAAAAATAATTTTATTAAAAAACAAAATTACAAGGAAAAAAAGAAATTACTCATAGCTACGTGATTTTCACTTTATTTTTGTACGAAATTCGTTAACTGAAACGAAACGTAACTTGTTTTTTGGAAAAATATAATCCTTTAATAAAATTTGCCTTCGCTTGGCTTTTTGTATTCCAGTTGCGACAAGAAAAAGATGCTGATGCTGTATTCCTTTTTTTTTGGAAATGGCTTCTCGCAGGTCAACCTATGAGGTTGTCGACTGCTTAGCCCAACTTGACCGTGGCTACCTTAATAAATTAAGGCCTCGAGCCAGCTTAACTACTTAAAACTAGATTAACTGCTCGCTTAGGACACCTCCTGTGGGGTACGAACTTCGGCTTAGGGTAAAGCTGGTGGTAGGCAGCACGGGACGGGCTGGATCGGAATGATTATTACTTAGGGACGAATTTAATGCTACAGGCTGCCATCAGGTTAAGCTACGCTTGCCGCGGCTGGTCCGTGGATGGGTGACCATCTTTTTATACCTACTTACTACGTCATTCGTGGATCTTTAACAGTCGTTTCGGGTCTAAGGGGTATCACTCAGCAAATGGGTTGTGGAAATCGGATGAGCAGTCGTTTCATGTAAAATACTGGTATTCAGGTGCATTTTAAATAGACTGGAAATCGACTCTACGGTCGTTCTTCTTTTTTACCGAAGTTTTTCTTTTTTCTGGTTTTTGAACTATTCATAATTCTGGTTTATGTGTGGCATCCAAAAAAAAAATGCATCTGTGTTTTCATTAGGACTAATTAAAATGTTCTTTCCGGCTAGTATTTTTTTTTAATGTTTGTTTTAGAAAAAAAATATGTGACAGAGTAGCCTTTTTCTGTGAACACCACATTTCGGCTTACCACTCTGTCACGGCATTCTACGGGAAACAGACGTATTAAATATGCTGATTAGAGAAAATAAAAATGACATAATATTAATAGATAAGAAAAACACGGACGTTTATTTGAACCAAATTAAAAAAAAAAACCGTAAATGTCAATACTCCAACGAGATGCCATAACAAGACGAAGACAGACCGTAGTCGGTAACAAAGTAGAACGACCCTCTAACATATTTCAGAAAAGCCTAGGCAAATAATGATGATAATGACAGCGAAATGGGCTTTATTTCAATCTTGTGTCACACGTAGAGGATACAATCCCGGGATCCCGAATCTCGGGATCCCGGGATCCCAACCGTTTTCTGGCCCCGAAAATCCCGGGACTGTACTTGGCTAATCCCGGGATTTTCGGGATTGCCACAAACAAGTCTAATTTGTATTCCGTAGTCCGTTGCGCCTTGACAATAACCTTGCCTAGATTATATGAATAGCATTTATTACATAACGACTAAAAACAACCCTTAGATACGTCGTCGTACGATACGTACCTACTATACATAGTACACACTAAACAGGTACAGTCCTAATATACAAAATGTTTGTCGTAGAACTTAAAAGGGACTTAAAGGAAAAGTTACAGCTGGAAATTAACAAGAGTATGAAATCCCCAGACCCTGAAGTACAAGTACAAAATGAATTGGGGTTGGCAGATATTGTGGTATTAGACGTGAAATGAGCCTGTTCAAAAATGGAGGAGTTCGTGCATATCACTTAGAAACAGCATATAAGTATCTACACGTATTGTCTATTCCTCCAACCAGCGTAGAACCTGAGCGAGTGTTTTCAGCTGCTGCTTATGTTGGCAATAAACTACGCAGGCTTGGAAGTCAAAGATTGGATGCTTTGATATTTTTCTGCGATTATATTTTCAAAAATTTTAAATATTTTTTTTTTTTGTGTTATCTTTTTGATTTCTTGCAAAAGTATAGTTTTTTTGTTTTGTCTTTAAATGTTCTTATTATATTGTGATTTTTGTTGTGCAAAGGCATTAAAAAGATTATTTTTTTATTATTTATGTTGTTTTTTTTCATTTTAGCCCAATTAGAAGCCACATAGTCTAATCCCGGGATAGGCCCGGGATCCCGGGATTACGTTTCAAAAATCCCGTAATCCCGGGATTGGAAAACATGCTCGGGATTGTATCCTCTAGTCACACGACATCTGTCTTTTTATTTCTTTATTTACTTTCATCTGCTTTTCTATCAAACATTGGTCATTTCCAAGGAAGCAGATATTTGACCCTAATGAGTCTCAAGTTCTATCCACGAGAGACAAAACCCTTAACTTTTTGCTCTATAGAATCGAATCGTCCCTAATTAGGGACATAGATGGTCCGTGAAGCTCTCGGTTCATTAAACAAATTTCTGTGTTGTTCCTTTTTTCCCCACCTAAGTGCGGGTTCGCCAAGGTCAGCCTGAGCCTCTAGCTTCGTATTTCTAACCGCAAGACTTCTTGACAATTCAAAAGTGCCTGTATTTGTTTTTATTGAAATGAATGCTAGGAGTTTAAGTTTGCACAGCATTACAACATAATCAGCCTATAACATTCCCACGGCTGGGATACAGCCATTCTCTCTGTTATTAGGAATTGGGCGTAATCCATCGCGCGGGCGTATTGCAGATTGGTGGTCTTCAAATTTTTGGTTCTATGTCATGCCGTTGTTTTTCAAGGTCAATTTGGAGACTTTTTTAAGTAATCATTTTACTACTACTTTTAAAGAAACGCTTTCACTGAACGTTGAATATAAGTTTGCTTATATTAATATACACACGTTACGTACGTTTGCATTATACAGTAGTGAATCGCGAGCAAAATGGACTGCGTGTATGTGAATCGGTGCTGCAGACTGTCCACTTCAGTGTTGAGCTTGTAGCAGGGATTCGCTTTTAACTATATGACATTGTATGTTAAGTGTAGTAGGATATGTATACTAACATAGGTTATAAGAAATATTGTTAATCACACATTTGAGTCATTTGTTACTTGTATTTTTAAATATAAATGAACAATATAATATAGAATAGATGAATAGTTTGTGATTGCCAAGCAGAATTCATATAAACGTAGGCTAAAAAAAAAAACAAAAAACTGTGGGCTCAGTAGTAAGACCTCTTTTTCATTTTCCTCTTTATTTTCTTCTACAATAATAGAAAAACAAGGGCCCTCTGTATGAAATAAGTTGTGAGGGATATGTATTCGGTGCCGCGTTAGCACGTGTCGTGATAAATCTCAGCCGGCGCTCTGTAGCTGTTGAATCGGAGGCAACCATTGTTTGTCGTTTTTGTGGGACATTCTTTAAACACGGCCAAAAAATAAAAATCAAACAGCTTGCTGCGTCAAAAGAATTTTTGAACACATTTGGCGAATGAGAGCGAAAAATACGTAACCTCTTAACCGTCATGTTACTTTTCATTGATATGTATTCGTGTTTGTGTAATGTAATAATTAAAAACAATGTACTGATAAAATATTTTTACACATAATAATAAAATGCATATTTTATAGTAAAAAATACAATTTTATTATCAATCAATGCTTTTTTTTTACTTTTAAACGTTATTAATTTATTTTATTGTGCCTGTTATTTACAGATCAGATACATTATAATTTATCCAGTGAAAGGAATTTCGTTTCAACGCACATCTCTCTAATTTTTATTGCATTGATTTTTCATTGCAAAAAATGAAATTAATGTAAGAATAATCATGATTTAAATGGAAGTATTAGCAAAATCACTGTACATGATAAAAATCAAAAATTCGAATCATAACGTAATAATTATATTCAACAGAATCAATAAAAGTGTTAGATTTCACATCTTCTATTTAAAACAGCGCCCCCACCACTTTAATACGTACTATTTATTCGTGACGCTTAGTTCAATTATAGCGATTGTTCATTGATATTCTCAGGCCAACTACGGCCATTCAAAAATTGCCATCGCGGACGGTATTTCACGTCCACACGGCGGGGTATTGGTAAAGTTTTCAACTAGCAATAATCGCACCTCGGATTAACCTCATTGGTTACGATATTGCCTCTGCGCAAAGTTAAAATGTCAAGATTCTTCCGGCCGACCCAACCAAATCGCGGTAACGAAACCATAGCGAGAAGTAACTCGATCTCAGCGCCATCTAGTTACAAAAAATACAACTCTGTGATGATATTTAGTTCTCAAAAGTGCCGCTGTTGCGCTACTTACGCTCAACAATTTTGCATTCTGGCACAGACTTGAACGCAGTGGATGATGAAAATGGGAGTTGCATTATGGTTAAAAATTGTTGTTTTACCAGGTCAAATGAAATTAGCTAGCAAAACTCCGTAGACGTGATGGATATCGACAGCTCAACA
This sequence comes from Aporophyla lueneburgensis, assembly GCA_932294355.1. Taxonomy (NCBI): domain Eukaryota; kingdom Metazoa; phylum Arthropoda; class Insecta; order Lepidoptera; family Noctuidae; genus Aporophyla; species Aporophyla lueneburgensis. The sequence continues at coordinate 27,416,905 of OW028737.1, read as the reverse complement.
TGATTATTAAAAAAAATGAAAATAATATAAAAAATCAACAACCTGATTGCAAAAAAAACCGGCCAAGTGCGAGTCGGACTCGCGCACCGAGGGTTCCGTACAAATCTGTAGGTATTCTCGGTTTAAAAATATATATATTTTTTAATTTTTATATTTCAGTTGATTGAATGTAAGGTAAATTGCGGTTTACGATTTATGACGTTTTAAAAAAAAACTACTCACTCGATCTCGTTCAAACCAATTTTCGTTGGTAGTTTACATGGTAATGTACATCATACATTTTTTTTAGTTTTATCATTCTCTTATTTTAGAAGTTATGGGGGGGGGGGGGGGGGACACACACATTTTACCACTTTGGAAGTGTCTCTCGCGCAAACTATTCAGTTTAGAAAAAAATGATAGTAGAAACCTCATTACCATTTTTGAAGACCTATTCATAGATACCCCACACGTATGGGTTTGATGAAAAAAAACATTTTTGAGTTTCAGTTCTATGTATGGGGAACCCCAAAATTTATTGTTTTTTTTCTATTTTAGTGTGAAAATCTTAATGCGGTTCACAGAATACATCTACTTACCAAGTTTCAACAGCATAGCTCTTATAGTTTCGGAAAAAAGTGGCTGTGACATACGGACGGACAGACAGACAGACAGACAGACATGACGAATCTATAAGGGTTCCGTTTTTTGCCATTTGGCAACGGAACCCTAAAAAGACGATTTAGAAGCAATGTAGTAGTAAAGTAATACCCGCATTAAGTTTGGTAGCAAACGGAATCCATTAATTTCCTTTCGTTTTATAATTTGTAATTGGGTCTCGCCACACTACTGCTTAACATAATGCAAGCCATCAAAAACAATGAAACATACCAGCACAGTTATTCACAAGCATTCGACACGCTGTTGTATCGAAAATGACACATTTTGATAACCTGATTTGCATTGCTCCCAACAGCAACCAGCTGTTTGACGAATGGTGGTCGCCTATTTGACTAAACCTGACAAAATTTGCGGTTTTTGATTTGTGAAAAGCATTTAAAGGAGTCCTACAATAATACTGATTGATCTTCGATTCGGTACGGAAGTATATCGAATGGTTATGAATAGCTATGCAGACGTGTCCTACATACATAGGTTAAAGTTAATAAGCTAGCAATACTTTACCCACATTTTGGGTAGCGGTATCGGAAAGTCATGAAAAAATAAAACAAAAGCTTTTTTTTATTTTCATCGTCCAACTTTATTCAACAATTTTAATGAGAAGTTAACTAAGGCAGCTAAGCGATTGATAAGCCATAGTTTTTGGAAATTCGTAAATAATATGTAAGTTACACGAAAAATTACAAAAATAACTGATCAGTTTCGATTATTGCCCTTCGCCCAATGACGGACGAGAAAAAATATTTCTTTTTTTGTTCTATTACTTTTCGATACCGTTACCCAAAACTTTGGTAAAGTATTTTAAGCAAATTTACATTGACCCTGTAAGTATATGTTTTGATGGGACTTAGACATAATTGGAAAAATATAGGTGTACTAAACGTACACCTCTGACCAACCCTTCGGGAAAACAAGGCGTGATATTACATATTTTTTTTGATTACGCAGTATATTTTATTTATTTATGTATACTAGTGATCGCCAATTGGTCGAAATTCGACCGTACTTCATTTGAATAGAAATACGTTATTAAATGAAAAAATATATATAATAATAAATATAAAAAATAATATGGTTATATTTGACATTCAGTAACACTATAGACAAATTGTTGACGCTGTACTACTGTGGAGAGGGTTCGCTGGCGGGATGGTGATGGCCAGGACCAGGACGTAGGTGTAATGAGTAAAGAATACTTCTTCAGGACTCTCTTCTTTATTTTCTTAATACTTCTTAACTGCTGGATATGGAATGAATTATCACAGAAAGCTCTGTTTTTATAGAATTTTCCCTAATATTTTTAATTAATTATGACAGTTCAAAATGTCATAATTATAACCAGCCTGTACAATTTATGACCAGCCTGTACAATCATGAGGCATACAACCTCTACAGTTTGCACACGACACTAAGTTTTGTATGGGAAACTTACTAAACCTATACTTGACACTCCCCATAAAACCACAAAAAATATTTCTTATAAATCTAAACTAAATTCCTATCGTCGCTAATACGAATAATATTAAAGACAAATATTCTTGATATGATCATAGATTTAAAAAATGAAATAGGTTATATATTTATAAAATTAATTTATTACCTATGGTTATACTTGACATTTAGTAAGACTATAGACACAAAATATTAAAGACAGATGTTCTCGATTGGACCACAGATTTGGACCATAAACAAAAGAATATCTATGCATGTGTGTATTAAATACACGGTAATGAATAGTACTGTGTGTAACGTGTTATTTATTGAAAATAATGTATTTTTACGCATAATTTAAAAAAAATATTAGCATTCGTCACTTCTTCTCTGTATAAACTATAAGTGTGCGAAATTTCATACTCCTCCGTCCGCCCAATTTTCGTAAAAAGGGATCCAAAGTTTTCGCTTCACGTATTAATATATAGATATGCTTTATTGTACACCAGAAAATATATTTCAACAAAAAACATTTAACAATAAAAACATACAATGGGCGACCTTATCGCTTTCTGCAACCTTGATTTTTTTTCAATTTTATCTCCATAATCCACAACTTATGGTCCGTGTAGTCAATTCCGATGATGTATTGCCTTTGGTCTCGTCCCGTGCTACACCGCGGTTTGTTACGCGCCACATACGAAGGTCCAACAAAATATATCACTACAAACTCAACACTCTCTCTTCTTCTTGTTTCTGTATAGGTACTACATTTTTCTGTAATGGTCAAGGAAATGGGGAAAATATTTCGCAATTTGGAGATGTTGCAATGAGAAATAGCGTGGATGAATTTGTTTTTCCCTATTATATGGTGTGCTTTAAAGTTTGATCTGTTATATCAACGTATAAAATATTACTTACTTCTGCCCGCAACTTATATGAAATTATGGCCTCCGACCCACCGCGTCGCATCCTATCGCCCGAGAGCGCTGTTACTTCGTGTTCAGACATTTTCCTTTTTACTCGGCTCCTATGGGTCGTAGCGTAATGTTAAGTAACCTATAACCTTTCCAGTCAATTACCGTAATTACAAACACAATTAAAAAAACATTATGTCTATCCCAAATGTGGTAAGTATCTCAGGGACTTAGAGGTTAAGAAACGGACAATCAAATGCATAAATATTTTTTCAGATACGACTGGTAGTTTTAGAGTTTAGCGCGTTCTTATACACTATTATATCAGCTTTATTTATAGTTTTAGTATGGATTTTAATTGATATTATATAACAAGTCACTTCATTTTAGTCGTAGATATAAATAATCGCTTCAATCTCTGTCTCTCCTCTCCAACCCGTATGCACATAGTTTAAGGCTGAGAATTTAAACCTCCGCCATTGCACGTCACTTTACCCAGTCTTGGTCCTCCCGCATCGAACTCTCACCTACTACATTATCCAGGTCATCGGTCGACTCAGCTCGAGACCGCTTATGACTGCTACAGTAATTGTTTGTATATGAACAAATGTTTTATAAAGGATGGCAGCCAAAATCCGGAATGTGTTTCTGTTCCCAACTCCAAATTAAAGGGGCGCTAACAAAAATAAACTTGACACATTTAAAAGGGTTAACGTATCACGCAATTCCCACATTAAAGTAAACATCAAACACAGTACAGAAACACACAGTAGTTTCACTTAGAAAAGATGATTATACGCTATACACAGATAGAGGGAAAGGCAGAAAATACTAATTTGCGTTAAACATGACGCAAAAATACAAACACGAAAAGATCAAGTGGGGAAAAATATGCAACACATCCTCGTAAAACGGATACCTGCACGAGTTTTCAGTGACAGCCAGCTTTGATGTGATGACTTCAACTGGTGCAGCATACCATGCCTAGAGATAACTTGCAAGAATCACATAGGATGCAAAATTAAAGAATTTTTGGGCATAATTTTGTTTTTAAACTCTCAATTTTCAGATGTAATTTTAAGTAAATTGACGATGGCAGAAACAAGAATCATATTCCAACTGGCATCGTTAAGCTTTTTGCGTTTCGTATCTTTTTGGAAACGATCATTAAACCGTAATACTTTCACTGCTGGACATGGGTGGGATAGGCCTAGGATGCCCCCAGGATGCTACCATATCCAGTAGTAAAAGTACGTAAGTTCAATGATTACAATGCAAAAAAAAAAAAATCCATTCATTATTATCGCTGTCGCTGAAAACCAACGCTGGGGCTCTGTCTCACATAGAGTCGCAGTATTATGCTGAGCGATGGCCATTTTGCGTGGATGTGACGCATATTTTCCCCCAGCTTTTTAGGGTTCCGTTGCCAAATGGCAAAAAACGGAACCCTTATTAGACGTCTATCAGATGTTGTACCCCGCAATAGACGCGACAATAGCGTGCTATGTCTGGAAACAGCCAAGACAGCACTTATGCGCAAAAGTGTCTTCTGCATGGCGCCTGTTATTTATAACAAATTGCCTAAAATTTGGAAAGAGCTTCCCCTTTCATTATTTAAGAAGAGGCTTCGAAGCTTTTTAGTGGCTAAGGGATATTATAATATTAAGGACTTCCTAGTTGAGAAAGTATTTTTAAGTTAGTGTAATATTTAGTTTAGTTTAGTTTTTGAAATTTAATTATTTAGTTATAAGATCAATGTTTTAAATCTTTTGCATGCCTACGTGGTAAAGTATGGCTGAACTTATATATTTTTTGTCATCATTTACTGTTACCCATATTTGCAAAATAAAATTATCTTTATCTCTTTATCTTTATAGATTCGTCATGTCTGTCTATCTGTCTGTCTGTCAGTCCGTCCGTATGTCACAGTCACTTTTCTCCGAAACTATAAGAGCTACGCTGTTGAAATTTGGTAAGTAGATGTATTCTGTGAACCACATCAAGATTTTTACACTTAAATAGAAAAAAAAAATTGGGGTTTCCCATACTTAGAACTGAAACTCAATTTTTTTTTTTCATCATACCCATACGTGTGGGGTATCTATGAATAGGTCTTGAAAATGGTATTGAGAATTCTAATATCATTTTTTTTCTAAACTCAATAGTTTGCGCGAGAGACGCTTCCAAAGTGGTAAAATGTGTGTCCCCCCCCCGTAACTTCTAAAATAAGCGAAAATTGGTTTGAACGAGATCCAGTAAGTAGTTTTTTTTTAATACGTCATAAATCGTAAACCACAATTTACCTTCCATTTAATCAACTCAAATATAAAAATTAAAAAACAAACATTTAATTTCATAAGAATAAACCTTATACATAAACCGAGGATACCTACAGGTTTGTACGGAACCCACGGTGCGCGAGTCCGACTCGCACTTGGCCGGTTTTTTATATTTTTGTAGTGTTTCAATTTTATTTTTTGCGTCATATTTACCGCAAATAAACGTATTTTCTTTCTTCTTTTCTTTTTTCTATTTGACCTTCTGTGGCTTAATTTTCTACAATAAAGTTGCGTCCATCCAGTCAGTAAGGTGAAAAACATTTTACAGAACGGATTTCCGATCCACGCACGTGTACACCCCGCCCCATCCCGAATAATGTTATGCATGGAGTTGATGGAGTTTATGCAGTCGGCCCCGAGTAGCGGGAATGTTGTTAGGTGGCAGTGTAAGCGGGGTGATAAGATTAGCGAGTCGACTTTGGAAACTGACCCTACTACGCCTTGCTAATTTCAGTTTTTAGGTAACTTAAAAATCTTCTGGTAACTTAAAAGTAAATTTAAAGTCTTTTATGTGTGTAATACATATTTTTAGGGAAACAAATTTATCTATTAGTGTTGCATCAATTAATTTGTTTATCAAACCATAATTCTGTAAAAAGAATAAAAAGAGATGGGTGGTAAACTTTATAATTTTTGCTTCTAACAAAACAGTATACCCAAATACTGGGCTGCTGCTGAGAAATTCGTTACATTTACTCCGCGCGATCATGCTAGGCTCATTTGTTATCGACTGTTAGCTTTTATTTTTCCAGGCTGTTGCCAAACATTGGATGCCACCTTCATTGTCACCGTCAATAATCATCTGCCAGCTGGAAACGAACCTCTCTCCTCCTCTCTCTCATCTTTTGTTCCAATTATGATGAGGTCCGTTTCCAGTCTAACCGAATGCAACTTCCATAGCTACAAAAAAAAAAAAAAAAGATTCACGGAAGACAACCGGGACCAACGGCTTAATAAACTTTCTTTGATCATCCACCATCAATCTAGCGAAGAATCACCAATTGCTGAGTATGGGCTTTTCCTTCGTGAAATCCATGGTTCTACGTTCCCACCAGAGTTCTCATTGAGAACCTCTGCTGCGTTTTCCAATAACGAATGCTTATTTTTCTACCCTTGGTTTTCATCTACAACATATAATCTATACTATACTAATATTATAAAGCTGAAGAGTTTGTTTGTTTGTATGTTTGTTTGATTGAACGCGCTAATCTCAGGAACTACTGGATCGAATTGAAAAATTCTTTTTGTGTTGAGCCTATATAACATCACGCTACAACTAAGAGGAGCGGAGCAGTAATGAACAATGTTGCAAAAACGGGGAAAATCGCACGGGTAGGCGATTCGACGCGACGGGAAGTGTCGGGGAACAAGAAATTTAACGCGGACGAAGTCGCGGGCAGAAGCTAGTCAGCCTACAATGTGGGACGGAGTAGGGCGTTATCTATTACGCGGTGCGGGTTGGTAGATGTCATGTTCTAAGACAAGCCGGTTTCCCCACGATGTTTTCCTTCACCGTTTGAAGAGCAGTGGTGATGAAATAATTTTACACAAAGTAAAATTATTCGCCTGCTTGGGTATGTTCAAACCTACGATCTACAACTTATAAGTGGATGTTTGGTTTGGTTTTCATCAGAAACGAGTTGTAATATTAAGAACGCTAACAGTCTGATCTATCTATCATAAATACCTCACGTCTCCATACATTTTTGAGAAGTGTTTGAGACCTGATTTGGGAACTGTACTTCTGATTGCTTGTAACTCTCGTAGTCACTGCGACCTCGCCCCTAAGCAACGGCTCTCAAATACCTTCCGACGTATGCTCCGAACAGAAGCGCTTCATGTCGTGTACGACGCGTTCGTAATATTATACATTCTATTGGATTGCTAGGAACTTGTGGCAAGTTACTCGTTATATTATGAAGTTATGTTAGACTAGCTTCTGCCCGCGACTTCGTCCGCGTCAAATTTTTGCTCCCCTGACCCTTCCCGTCGCATCGATTTGCCTGCTAGTTTTCGTCCATTTTTCGTTGCTGCTCGCTCCTTTTGAGTTATAGTGAGAACCTTAGAAGATAGACATATGCTCTTGCAAATTTTTTTTTAGAACTTTTTAAAAGGAACAATTCCGTCATACATAATTTTTGCGTTACTTTAACCGTTTACGCAGCGCACGCAACGGAAACTCTCAAAAGGAATAAATTTACCCCGTTTTTGCAACATTTTTCATTACTGCTCCGCTCCTCTTAGTTGTAGCGTGATGTTATATATCCTATAGCTTCTTTCGATAAATAGGCTACCCAACACAAAAATATTTTTTCAATTCAAACCAGTAGTTCCTGAGATTAGCGCGTTCAATCAAACAAACAAACAAATTCTTCAGCTTTATAATATTATATAATAAAGACTAATAATTACTATGATATATTAATGACTTCTTTTGTGGCTAGGAAATCATCAAATGACGTATCCCGCTCTGGGCGGAGCGGGAGGGCTTGTCAGACTTTTATTGACTAAAACACACCGGTGTTCCTTCAGTTGCCCATGTGCCAGAGCTACGGTATCTTTTTCGAACAAACCTCGCGACCCTGGCAGTTTTTTGAATGACTTCTGTTTGCAATCTGCAAAATATAAATAAATGAGGCACATAAAAGTTGTAGAAAACCACCGACTTCCAAAACAAAAAAAAAAAAAAAAAATACAAAAAGGAAAATAACTTTAATAGTCGAAGTAAGTCGGTATGTTTGTTTTCGTATATTCTTTTTTTTGTCACCAACTTCTGAAATTAAAGTTGTTTTAGACTCTAATCGGTTGGGTTTTTTTTTTAATAAAAATTAAAAAAAAAACCTAACCGATTAGAGTCTAAAACAGTAGTTTTTTTTTAAGTTGTAGTAGGTACTTACCCCACACATTTTCCTGAACCTTTCTCTTGCTAAGTAAATAATAGTGATAGAATGTTACTATTATATACACTAAGGGGAATAAAAATTCTTATCGTTGAAACTTACTTAAAAGCCACTCATCACTACTTAGGAATTTAATAAGGGTAATATCCCTTATTAATTTGGTCAAGTACTTCTAAGAGTACAATTATATTGTTTCAAATTGTTTTTATTAATGACGGAGTTCTGAGGTATGTACCTCACAAAAAACTTTTTAACAAAAAATTAAACTGCCAAAAAACTGAAAAGCAAAAAATAATAAGCCTTAAAATTATGAGTCGGCGTGCGCTGACAAATCAATGAACAAAGGTCACTCAAAGCGCCGACTCATAATTTTAAGGCTTATTATTTTTTGCTTTTCAGTTTTTTCGGCGGTTTAATTTTTTCTTAAAAAGTTTTTATTTTATATTTTTTTTGTGGCTTTTATGGACTCATAATACTTGGCAAGGTATACCCTATCCAATATAAAAAGAATTATCAAAATCGGACTACTCTGTATAAAGTTATGCGTGGTTATACATTACAATCAGTGAGTGAACAATCAATTATCCCCTGTTTTCCGACCCTTAGCGTTCGATTTTGTTTTCCAAATTTATATGGGACCATTTTGGGAGTATACCCTTTCCAATAAAAAATAATTATCACAATCGGAGTACTATGTAAAAAGTATGGCGTGGTCATACATAAAAAAAAAAAATATACGCGTCGAATTGATAACCTCCTCCGTTTTTTTTCGTCGGTTGAAAAATAAAATAGATACAACCGGATTGAGAACTCCCTTCTTTTTTGAAGTCGGTTAAAAGTAGTGATATGTTCATAAATACAGAATTATCTTGATCCTTCTGCCCTAGTCCCGACTCATTTTGAGACTTCGCAGTAATATTTTTCTTCCGTTTTCTTTTACTATATTAAACTCAGTGTTCAAATTTAAATTAATTTATTATTCGTCTTTGGTCGAGAGTCAGTTCTTAAAATTATTATATTTAAATGGTTACTGTAACACACCTTCCTATATGGTGTACTTACAATGTTTTACAACACATTTAAATTAATATCAATATTATAAAATATGATTATTTATCTTGCATATCATGTTGTTGTTTCATTAGCATATATTATTGTTAAAATTGTTTCTTTACCATCATCTTTAATTCATATTTATAACTTGTATTCATATGAATATGAAAAAACTTAATCATAGTAATTTCTAAGAATTGAAAGATATTCTAAATAATAAAAAAACCTCACGAAAATTCCGTCCGTCAGGTAAGCCAACCTTTAAGCCATAAAAGCTAACATCGGTAAACTAAACTGACAACATACACGAATGTGGTGGGGCCCGAATACAAAACGAATTGATTCCGAATGAGTATTGGAACTCGGCGAATATTGGCGAATGGAAAACGTTCACCGATACACGGTACAAATACCGACACATGCTGTCGCTTATTGCTTTTGCATAGCTGGGTTAAATCTATCTAATTTTCCATATATACAGTGAGTGTAAAAAGTATTCGTACAATTAGGGTTGTAATAAAAACATAAAAATTGAATAAAGTCTCCATCATTTACTTAAATAATAAGTAGTTTAAAGTTACTGCTATTTGTTTTTAACAATAATTTGGTTTTAATAACAATCATACAAATCATAAAAATATTTTTACCTTAACTACACAAATAATGATGAGCAAAAAGTATTCGTACACTTAACAAATTATTAAATAAATATGAGAAAAGAAATAATTAATATTTAGTTGGTCCACCATTAGCACTGATAATAGCTTAGAGTCTCTGTGGCATCGAATCAACTAGTTTAGAGGTATAAGAAGAAGGTATCAGTGCCCATTCTTCGCGAAGTGCAGATTTTAGTATTTCTTTACTTGAAATTGTTTGTTTTCGAATTTTATCATCGAGATAATCCCACACATGCTCTATGACATTAATATCAGGTGATTGAGGAGGAATTTCAAGGTATTTTGGTGTGTTAAATGGATCTTGTAAAAAGATCCATTCATTATTAAAACCCATCGCTGCTGCACTTTTTTTTTTTTTTTCTAGATTGGAAATCATCAAATGACTTCTCCCGCTCTGGGCGGAGCGGGAGGGCGTGTCAGACTTTTACTGACTAAAACCCACCCGTGTTCCATCAGTTGCCCGTGTGCCGGGGTCACGGTATCTCGCTTGAACAATCTCGCGACCCCGGCAGGCATTGGTCCTAGTAGACCCCTTCACTGCTGCTGACACCTCTTTGAGGCGCACGTGGAACACTACGCGCCGTCGACCCGAGCCTGGTCCTTACCGGGCGGTGAGCTACCCATTGCTCGTCACCCGCAATCCCGCGCCTACGGTGGCCGGGAGTCCGCTATCGACTCCCGACGCCCGGGGCGTCTCCTCCTGCGGCGGCTAGGGACGTGAGAGCGCAGAGACTGCCACTCCCTCACGCGCCCTGCTTCCCCCTTTGCGAGCATTACTGCTTCGCAAAAGGAGGTGACGGCTTCCCATGCCCTCTCGCTCCGTACCATGGCTCGCACCAGGGCCGGACGCGAGAGGTCGCCGCCGCCGATCGCCTCCACGAGGACACGGCGGTGCTCCGCCCAGGCAGGGCACACCTCCACCGTGTGCTCCACCGTGTCCTCCGGACGATGCTCGCAATGGAAACACCCGGGCGTTTCCTCCTGCTTTATCCTGAACAGGAACCCACCGAAGCACCCATGCCCGGTGAGAACCTGCGTCAGGCGGAATGTGAGGACGCCGTGGCGCCTCTCTATCCACTGCTCAAAGAGGGGACTTACCGCCGCAATTGTGGCGTGCCCTGCAAAGATTCTCTTTCAGGATGTTTATATGTATATGTTTTGTGATCCATAATTCCATCAATAAATGCAAGTTTTCCCACCCCATTTGCACTCATGCAAGCCCATACAATAACAGATCCACCACCGTGTTTTACTGTCGGGCATAAATTTTCTTTTTTAAATTCCATGTTAGGTTTTCTCCATACCGTATGATGTCCATCCGATTTAAAAGTATTATATTTCGATTCATCTGAGAAAATAACACGTCTCCAAAAAATATTTTTTTCATTAATATATTTTTTTTGCGAACTCCAATCTTTTTTTTCTATTAGTTTCACTCACCCAAAACTTTTTGCGCGCAGATCTACCATGATAATTGTTACTGCGCAATACATTTCGAACGGTACTGACCGATAGATATATCACAATCCTTGTTACTATTAATTTCTTGTAATATTCGAGAAGCACTCATTTTTGGATTCTTTTTCACACATTTTACAATTCTTCGTTCCAAAAGCGGCGTGATTTTTGACGGACGTCCACTTCTTACTTTATTTTTATAGTTTTATTAACACCAAACCAATCAATTACTGTCTGTATAGTTGAACGTGGTCTATTGACAAGTTTCGCAATCTCACTTAATGATTTGCACTGATTATGTAAATTAATAATTTTTTTTTTTCCTCTTGACTCGTTTCTCTTCCTTTACGGCCCAGTTTGGCTAATAAACGCGTCGATACATGTCACAAGAGCAACTTAAACTAAATATTGCGCAATACGGATTATTTTGACATTTGAAGCTTACGAAGAAGTTGATTGGATGAACATTAAGCATCATTTAACTTGGAATAGAATGAATGTACGAATACTTTTTGTTCGTCATTATTTGTGTAGATGAGGTAAACATATTTTTATGATTCTTATCATTGATAATAAAACAAAATTATTGTTATAAACAAATAACAGTAACTTTGAACTACGTAGCAGTATTTTTTTTTATTTATATAAATAAAGGAACTCAATTAAATTTTTATGTTTTTATTACAACCCCAAGTGTACGAATACTTATTACACTCACTGTATGAATATTTTCGTACATATTCCAAAGCATTTTTGTCTCATTTTTTATGGCATGTATTTAATGCAGCAACTAAGTAATGTGAATTAAGGTTTAAAAAAAAAATAGAGTGGGTACCATATATAATGGGTTGGCAGCTAATAAGGAGTATCGTAATAAGTAAAAGGTAGCATATTAATATATCAGTTAGAAGCTCCCTTTTAATTTAAACTAGCATCAAGTTTTTCTTTTGGGAACTGAATTAATATCTAAGCGAAAACTTAATGATGACAATAAAATAGAAAATGGGCATTCATAAATAATACAAATCAGATTCTATTTAAAATTGTTTGTATGAAGAATAAATATAAACTAGCTTATATTATACATAATATTGTGTGACTTTTAATAGCTTTAAATAAACTCTAAAATGGCATGAAGAAAAAATATTTTGTGGCTTTTATTTTCAAAATTATAGGTGAATAAATTAAAAACATAAAAAGAGTAATTACTTTTATTTATTTTTAAAAATCATGCAACATGCAGTATGCAAGTAAGCTCACAGCATGCAGGCGAGCATGCAACATGCAGCTTGCATGTTTTCTGTCACGGCTCCGGCGCTGCGAGGCTCCGGCGGTCCCACGCGAGCTCATCGTCGCAGATGGTTTTACGCTCACCACCGCGGCTTCACCAGCCAGCCTCCGCTGCGGCGGCGTGCGTCAAAATCACCTGCTCCTCAGCTCGCGGGCCGCCTCGCCCCTCCGCGCCTACGCGGGCTTAAATTACACTCTAGGGGTAGGGCAGAGAAGACTACGTGGAGTCGATTCTGCAGCGATTCGTTTCTGTCAATAACTTTTGTAACCATCGCACCTTCCGCCGTTTTCATGAAATTATGATAAAAAAATATTAATAATTAACTCTTATTCCTTTTTATTGTACTCGTTTTAACATTTAGAGCTGCCCGCAAAGCCAAGCCTGAAAGTGGGTTTTTAGACGGCACGAAATAGTTGGTAATATATTATCTTTGCCACTCTACTAACATTATTAGTCGCCAAGTCATTATATATAGCTCCTCGCCTAATATTTCAATTGACTGGTGTAGTTTATTTGCTACCTAAACGCAGCTGGTAGTTTTTGGTTTTTATAACACCCTTAATTTTGAACCTTACATAATATAATAGTCGCAAAAATATTTAATCGCTGGCAAGTTATTTTATTTGTTGCAAACATTTAGTCGGCTTTTAAGTTATTAGTCACTTGGAAAATTATAAGCCATTTTTTATTATCTTTTCAGCCGAAAGACGTACAGCCAAAGCTGGACAGAGGCCTCCCCATAACACCGCTACTTCGCCCGGTCTTGTGCTTTTTGCATTCAGCGCATTCCTCCAGATTTCATCAGGTCTTCGATCCACCTTAGGGGGTAGCCATCCAACGCTACTTCTTCCAGTACGCGGGCTCCACAACGTTTAGGCCTCATCGGACATCTGTTCTGCGTGCAAGGATATACAGAGTCTGAAAGACCCATTACATAGCCGATATCTGCGTTTACTGTAGGTACATCACACCAAGTTAAATTTAGCAAAACTTAAGTATACGACAACGTGCTATGAGGCAAACAAAACATTGTGCTTATGCCTATACGCAACTGTACAGGAGTTGCTTACATTTTTGTTATGTATTCGTGAAATAAAGGATTTGATTTTGAAATAATAAAAAAAAAAATCTTTGCTCTTTGATTTTGACTCAATACTTCCGTATTCAGATGGTCAAATTTCCATTTTTTCAACACACTAGGTTCCGTGGGTCTTGTACAAAATAATAACAAGGAGTTTAAGTAATTGTCCGCACCGTTTTAGGTTTTTTTTCTATCACTAAGTTGTAGGTAAATTGAAATATTTACCTATTGATTAAAAAGTTATCTGAAGATCATAGAGCAGGTGTATTTTAATATCGGATTTGTAATTGCAAAAACATTCACCCTGCAGGCGAAATTCCTAGTGATAGGACTATGTCTTTTTGATCAAAAGAAAAAATCAACCAACTTTTTTAAGTTGGTATCCAACAGACACCATTAGTGGTTTAGATGAGTTTACATTCTGCACGTTTTGTCCGCAGATTATCTTGCTGAAGATGTTATTTGTAGGCAAAACAGCAAGGAGGCTCGTATGACGGTAATGAGATAATTAAAATTCAAGGTAGCTCATTTGCCTGTTGGCTTCCATTGTTTAGGCTCGGAGATAATGTTTCAACTGCTGTCATTATAGTTTTACACGATTTTAAGGTAGGATGGTGGAGGTGGAGGATGGTAGGGTTTTCTTTGGGCTGGGTACTGAACTGAATTTATCTTTCAGTTTTGATTCATTTTTTGTTTAGACGTTTCAGTTCAATTAAAAAAAGTGGCTTCTGATATGTCAACTTATTATATTACTAGTATTCCACGGGAGCGTAAGTACTACTGAAATTAAAAGTTTTCTGTGTGTATTAATATTTTTTTGTATATTATATATTTGTAGGAAGTAAGATAATATCAAAGGATAGTAAATACCTATTTATTTAATTAGTCTTATTAATACTTTCTTACCGACTTTGCACTATAAAAGCTCCTACACACAGTGCCGGCAGCAGGGCCGCCGGGCAAGCCGCTGGCCAAGCCGCCGTGCACCCGGCGGCATTGAAAGCCGGCCGGCTTTGCCACACAAAGGAGCCGCCGGCTTTGCCACACAAAGGAGCCGCCGGCATGGCCGCCGGGGTGTGCCGCCGGGTTACGTGGCTTGCCGGCGCACTATGGAAAATGGTAGAACAAGCGCATATCAAAAATGCTTTTTACGAATATCATAATTTGGCTAATATGGCTATTCTTTTAGGTTTTCTAATAGTCAAATTATAATATTCATTACGATTGTTTTTCTTAATACGCGAAATTATTTTTTTTTCTTAGATAGAAATACATAGAAAACAGAAGTGCCAAACTCAAGTCTTTGCGTATACATGTTTCAATACCATATTGTGAAAAAAATACTTGGTACAGATATGCAGTATTATACATTTTTAGAAAGATTATTTTATGCTTTTTGCGATACAGCTTAATGATTTTAAAAGTAAAGAAAAATATTTCAGTAATTACTTAAAAAGTGACATACCTTTTTTTTCACTTGTATGTTTTTTCGTCGAAGGTTTTCAGTATTACCCACGTTTGCCCAAGCGCTACTTTTTGCGTCGACTAGTAGTCTAACTGTAAAGTATAGAGTTCGTAGGTAGGTCGCTGGTGTGTTGGGAGGCCGGGGGATGAACGGAAACAACGATTTTCATCGGTAAACAAACGGCGGGCGAGCGTCCTTCGCGTTGTGTCGCAGTGCGTGTGCGCGTGTTGGAATCTAACGTCTGACTGCCGGGGCGAGGGGGCGCGATGGCGCGCCAACCCTTTCCGCGAATGATTGAATGTAGGAGCGAATCGCGGACCGAATGAGCACAGGCGCGAACGGGACGCTCGCGCGGGCATTTCAATTTATTGATAACATCAATAGTTCCACACATAAATACATGATATAGGCATGGGCAACATACAAGGTAAGTATTTAGTATTAAGACACATTTAGGTTATTTAGCTTTAAGTTATAGTTTTAGGATTAGTTATAAGTTTATTAGCTTAAGTAGGTACACATTACAGGTAAGTATGAATGTGTGATGCGTCGCCTACAATCTGCCTCCTTAGTGCTAACTAGTTAGCGCTATCACTAACCCTAGGTGTAAGTAGAGCGACGCGAGTTACAGGCCTACGCAACAAGCCAGTGCGAGTGCGCACATCTACAACGCGGACGCGGCCATCTCTCCCTGCATGGGTCTCACTCACCACTCCGTGTCGCCAGCAGCTGCGCTCCAAGTTGGGTTCGACGAGCACCACGTAATCGCCAACCTGTAAACCCTCGGACTCTGACGTCCATTTCTGACGAGGTATCAAAGTAGGTAGGTATTCTTTTACCCAACGTGACCAAAACATGTCGGCCAGTCGCTGTGCCACCCGCCAGCGCTTCCTAAGTAATAAGTCAGAATTATCATATTTACCAAACTGTGGGCTAGCGGATGATGAGCCGATCAAAAAATGATTGGGCGTGAGCGCCTCTGGGTAGGACGGGTCGTCAGAAACGTGCGTTATGGGGCGACTGTTAACCAGTGCTTCAACCTCAGCCATCAATGTCAACAACGTGTCAGGATGCGGAGCACGCTCCTTCAAGATTACCTTTAGGGACGACTTGACGGTGCGGATCATGCGCTCCCAAGCACCACCCATCTCGGGTGCGCCAGGGGGGATAAATTTCCACTCTACTCCACGTATGGCTCCAGCCTCGCGCACTGCCTCCTGGTGTAGGTCAGCCATGCTACGCTTCAGCTCCGTGTCGGCGCCACGCAGGTTAGTACCATTGTCCGATATTATTACCTGGGGCATACCACGACGAGCGGCCATTCGCCTAAGCGCCATAATGGTGGAGTCTGTGGTGAGGTCCTCGGTCACCTCAATGTGTATCGCGCGTATGGTCAAACACGTGAAGAGCATACAATACCTTTTAGGTCTGCTGCGACCGATGGTTACCTCCAGCGGTCCAAAAAAGTCAACGCCTGTGTACGTAAAGGGACGTCTATTGTGTTGCAGCCGGTCCGGCGGCAGGTCCGCCATGCGCTGCGGCTGCGGCGCGGCGCGTCTGTGGCGGCAGAACAAGCAACGGGCCGCAACGCTGCGGACGGTCGGCCGCAGTCGCAGCACCCAATAGCGCTGCCGTAAATTATTCACAACCAGCTCGTTCGCGCCATGTAGTGCTTGCCGGTGTGCGTATTCCACCAACAAACGGGTAATCCTGTGGTGTCCGTCTAAAATAGCTGGTCGCCGTACGTCATCAGGGACTCCTGCAACGGAGTCGATACGACCATGAACACGTAAAATACCTGCGTCATCTAAGTACGGCGTAAGTTGACGCAAGCGGCTGCTAGGTGGCAGCTGTTTGTTCTGCTTCAAACATGCCATTTCCTTATTAAAACTGTCTAATTGTGATTTTCGAATCAGTAGGTCCTCTGCCTCCTTCATTAGAACAATGTCAAGCTCGCAGGTCTTACGCTGACATTTTCTAATGAACAACAAAACTCTAGCGGTGGCACGGACAAGAGTAATCCAATTAGAAATGTTACCTTCATCAGGCAAAACCGGTGACGAACAGCTGTCTGCAACAACTACATTTACCGCCCGTACTTCACACTCGGCGTCCTCCTGCAATTTGGTAAACTTACGGTCCTTAGGCCACTGATCTTCTGGCAGCCTCAAAAACGTAGGACCCTGGAACCAGGTACTGGAGTACGCCAGCGGGGGCGCGTCATCACGCGTGGCGATATCCGCCGCGTTGTGTACCGTTGGGACGTGTCGCCATTCACACGACTTCGTCAACTCATCAATCTCACCCAGTCGGTGAGCCACATAAGGCTTATAATTACGTGGGTCGCTGCGGATCCATTGTAGGACCGTGCTGGAATCCGTCCAGTAATACCTCTTCCCAGGCTGAACATCTTTGTGCTCGCGCTGCGTCGCGGCGGCGAGCCGCGCTCCCAGTAGCGCGCCCTGCAGCTCCAACCTTGGAATAGACACGGGTCGTAACGGGCTTACCCTGCATTTACTACTTACAAAACACACTAGTACACGGCCATCTGCACGTGTAAAACGAAAATATACTACCGCTGCATACGCTTTTGATGAAGCGTCGCAAAAAACATGCATTTGTACGTCAACAATATCATTTTGGTTCGAATCCGAAATGTTCGATGACCACTGCTCGCCAGTATAACAATCAATCCACTCGTGTGCGCTGCCATAGTGCCGTGGAATACGAAGCGAACACAGCTGACGTAGGTCGGCGAGCCAACTTATCCAAAGAGTATGTTCCTCAGAATGGATGCGGTAATTCCAATCGACTCCGCTGCGATGAACGTTTTGGAAAATAATTTTACCTTTTATTGTAAACGGAGAAAGGAAACCGTGAATATCATACACTGACATTAAAATACTTAACATTTGTGCTTTAGTAGGTGATTCGGAACCATCTAAAATAGTAGGAGGTATTCTATCTAACGCAATTTTAAAACCAAAACAGTCATCGCTCGGATACCAAATCAAACCGAGCGTGCGCTCATGCGTATTCGTAGCTCCTTGTGTGAGCTCAATGGCGGCAGGCGCTAGAGCGGCGGGCGGGATTGCGTCGAGAACCGAGCGGCTGTTGCTCGACCAGCGCGTAATTTCAAATCCGCCTGATTTGTGTATGTCGGTTACTTCGCGCACTAATCGGATAGCCTGACTTTCGTCCTCACATGAGTGAAGACAATCGTCCATATAATGGTCTTTGATGATAACATCGACGGCTTCGGGGTACATATCCTGGTATTTAAGAGCATTTTTATTTTTAATGTATTGTGCGACAAAAGGAGAACAAGTGGCGCCAAAAAGTAAACTTTCCATTACACATTTTTTCAAAGGCATATCCGGGCTCTCTTGCCAAAGAAAGCGAAAAACATGTTTATCTTCATGGCGAATTTTAATTTGAACAAAGAAATCTTTAATGTCGGCAATTAATGCAATTTTATGCTCACGAAAACGTAACATAATTCCTAGTAAAGAATTATACAAATCGGGGCCGGTAAGTAAAAAATCATTTAGACAGACACCTTTAACTTTTCCCGCACAATCAAACACTAACCTTAATTTTTCGGGTTTGTTCGGGTTCTGGACTCCAAAGTGCGACAGGTACCATGTATGACTCGGCGAAAGTTCATTGTCCTCTAGTTCTCGCGCGTAGGCGTTGTCGAAGAGCCGCTTCATTTCCTGACAATATTTTTCAGCATACTTACCATCAGCCTGAAATTTCTTTAATAAACCCTTTAATCTAGAATGTGCATAATCAAAAGTGTCCGGGAGAGAAAGATGGTCTTTAGTAAACGGTAAACCAACTTCCCATTGACCACCGATGTTTCGCGATGTTTCGTCCAAAATCTTTACCGCTCTCAAATGTGCCGTATTCTCACGACGTACGGTCGAAATTCCAATGGAGTCAAGCTCGAACGACATTTTTACCAATTCGTTTAATTTACTTACGTCACAGCTAGCTTCCGGCTCCGGCTGCGCTTGTGGATGCATCGAGTGAGCGATATGGAAGGCGTGCGCGTTCACGGGAGAGTGAGTGAGACCATCATAGCAGCCATGAATGCACCATCCTAACCTGCATCTCGTTGCATACGGTTCCTGCTTGTTACCATGCAGAATCTGTAGGGGGGCTAAAAGAAAGTAATTATCTTCCCCTATCAGTAAACGAGGCACCACACATTCGCTACAGACATAATCTTTGATACCTAACAAATGATTACACTGCAATTGTTTGACGCAAGATAAATTTTGTTTAGGTAAATTCAAATTATCGACTTGACGTAAGGTTACATTGTAATTTTCAGCATTTTGCATACAACCAGAAATGTTAACAGAAACTTTAGGTACTTCTGACTGAAATATTTCGATGCCGAATGCATCTATGAACTTAATCGGACTACATTGTAACGTTTCTAAACCTAGCTCGTTAACTAGAGTCTTATCAATCATAGAAATAGAAGCGCCATCGTCCAGTAACGCGTACGCACTAACGGTGCCCTTGGGGCCACTTAGATTCACTTTTATTACCTTTAGCATCACTTCACTAACCGCTGAAGTCGGGGCTGACGGGGCGCGCGCGCCAAGCGCGGCAGCGGAGCCCGAAACGGCGGGCGCGGGAGGGCGCGTCGTCGCGGCCGTAGTCGCGACGTGCGCCACGGTCTCGTCGCGTGATGGTGACGTAGGCGCAGGTACCGCACTCCTTGGGTTGCTGGCTTTGTAGTGCAGAAGCGGATGGTGTGCCATCCCACAGCTATCGATGTCACATACGGGCGCCGGGCACGTGTCACGGCCGTGTCGTGATAACAGGCAGCAGTAGCATAGATTTTCTGATCTTACAAATCTCCATCTGTCCCTCTTCAGTTTGCGTTTGAAGGTACGGCACTCAGTAAGAATGTGAGGTTTCTTACAAAGCGGGCACGAAGTATTATTATTATTACTTCTACTCTCGGGCGTGGCTGTTGTTGCAAACACTGGTCGGCTCGTGGAGTGGCGCTGTCTCTCGTCGTATTTACGGCTGGGGGGCCCGGGGTCGGGTTTTCTGTAATCCCGTGTCTGTGGTACACCAACAACAGACAACATCTTTGCTTCTCTTTTCAGGAACAATCCAAGTAGTTCAAGTTTAGGTATGTTGTTATGTACGACTTTATCGTGGGCGTAGTCCGTCCACCGGCTGAGTAGCACGCTAGGTAATTTCGATATTATGGTAGCGGCAATCTCGGGGCTTCGTAGATAGTCTCGTTGGTTTAGTGAGTCCAACGTAGCTATGCAGTTATTAACTTTAGTTGCAAAGTTAATTAATTCGTGATGATAATTGGTAGGTAAATGAGGTAATTTCCTTATCTGTGACAAGAGATGTTGAATAATAATATCAGCTTGCCCAAACCTCAATTCTAAGGCTTCCATCACGACGGCTGGTGACGTATTGCCGATGAGTAGGTCGGTGACCGCCTCCCTGGCTTCACCTTTCAATGCTCGGCGCAGTCGCCACAAGTTTTCGGAATCGGTGTAGTTGCAAATATGGGACGACTCTTCGAATGCACTTTTAAAGTGCAACCATTCTATGCAGTCGCCGGAAAAAGTAGGTAGCTCACGTGGCGTGGACAGGCGTGTCAGTAACCTATCCTCTCTTCTGGCAGACGAGGCGTCCATGGAGTCCCTGAGTGCGTAGGCTAGCTGGAGAATACTATCAGCGGGAACGGCGGAGGCGGGTGCGCGGCCATGTTTTTCATTCGGTGCCGGCGCGGCCTCCGTCGGCGCTGCCATCTTTGCTGCCGCGGCGGGCGTCGCCGGCGGCTCCAACATTGCTGCCGCGGCGCGTGTCGCCGGCGGCTCTAACGTATGGTCCAGCCATTCATCAATAGTCACAAGCTCAGAGGTTCTCGAGTGAGTTCGAGACACGCGTTCGTCTTCAATCAGAGCTAACTCGCATTTTAGCTTTTTATCGATGAGCTCCTTATCAATTGCTGCCTTGGCTTCAGCGGCGGCCAGCTCCAATTGCTGGCGTTTCAGGCGACATGAGATTGAGGCAGACGATGCCAGAGTCACTGCACTTTTTACACTTTTCACGGGCTCGGTAGCCATTTTGTCTTTTCACTCCCGTTTGCGATTTCGCGTCCCCGGCCTAGATCCGGTTAGAAGGACCAGATTGTAAAGTATAGAGTTCGTAGGTAGGTCGCTGGTGTGTTGGGAGGCCGGGGGATGAACGGAAACAACGATTTTCATCGGTAAACAAACGGCGGGCGAGCGTCCTTCGCGTTGTGTCGCAGTGCGTGTGCGCGTGTTGGAATCTAACGTCTGACTGCCGGGGCGAGGGGGCGCGATGGCGCGCCAACCCTTTCCGCGAATGATTGAATGTAGGAGCGAATCGCGGACCGAATGAGCACAGGCGCGAACGGGACGCTCGCGCGGGCATTTCAATTTATTGATAACATCAATAGTTCCACACATAAATACATGATATAGGCATGGGCAACATACAAGGTAAGTATTTAGTATTAAGACACATTTAGGTTATTTAGCTTTAAGTTATAGTTTTAGGATTAGTTATAAGTTTATTAGCTTAAGTAGGTACACATTACAGGTAAGTATGAATGTGTGATGCGTCGCCTACACTAACTATTCATAAATAGAATGCAAAAAAAATCAGCTGCGGATATTTGCGGTTTTAGAAGATATGAGAAAAAAACTGATAAAAGTCAGAACCCGAAAATTAGTATCTTTTGCGGTTTACCACTGACACCATTCACATGAACAATATAGAACTTTTTGGATATTTTCTTCATTATTTCGTGATAACAAAGGGACCTTATCAAATTTGCACTCAGTTTGCGTGGGAAATTACAAGATAATAATGGTGTAGGTACCAATTCGATATTGTAAAATGAGTATTTAAAGGGAAGCAAAAACTATTCGAACCATCTACATCAGTGTAACTTCAAGGGAAGCAAATCTCATCTACGCCTATTATTTCTGCAGATTGTGAAGTGTTAAAATGTCTTCCTTCAGCTGTACCAAACGAGACTTCATAATCCCCTATATAGAGGGCGGCAAGACCATGGAATCATTATCCAAAGTTTTAGTGGAAAAGCTGAATGTTTCTGAAAACAACTTGTGTTTTATAATTAGTGACATACAAAGGCACATTCTTCCTATTTTCAACAAACGCTGGGCCCTGGCATCTCGGAAAAAAGAAACATTTTTACAGAAGTATTGTACTTGGTTGGACTCAAGGTATTCGTTAAATTTACCGGACTCTGAACAATATTCTACGCCATCAACATCTGGCCAACGAGGACGAGCATGCGTGGCTTATGGAGACTCCTCAGAATCTACCAACAAGAGGAAAAACACTCTTCCACTCCAAGACTATGGCTTCGAGCATATAAAAAACGCCTATCTGCAGGGACTACGGGCTTTACGTGAGTACACAGAAGCTCATCTTGTCGAAGAATTAAGAACCGCTGACACTCAAAAGAAATTAGATATCTCAAGTAAGTGGAACGACTCAGACCAGATGAAGATTCTTTCCGATACGGAAGCATTGAGTGCTTTTATAGATTTAGATCTAACAAAAGCACAATATATGTACCTGAAAAACTTAACCAACGAACGAAAGTGTTGTATATTCCCGCCTTACTACAAAATACAAGAAATAAAAAGATCCTGTTATCCACCATCTTCTACAATCGAAATCACGAATACTTATGCTAAAGTGATTAATATACAAGATTTATTGGATCATACTGCTGCTAGAATTTTAAAAATCGATTCTGTTTTCCAAAAACAACATAGAACATTGATCCTTTATTCTAAATGGGGATGTGATGGTTCATCTGGTCAAAGCCAATACAAGCAAATACTTGCAAAAGAGTCAGAAACAATTTCAGATGCCAATTTGTTCATCACTTCATTAGTCCCCATCAGATTAGTTGATGTGCAATCGGGATCCGTTGTTTGGCAAAATCCGGTACCTTCATCTGTCCGTTTTTGCAGACCCATTTCTATTGAGTTTTGTAAGGAAACTCCAGAAAAAACCAAGGCAGTTGTTGATGATATTAAAAAACAAATTAGGGCTGCACAAGCATCACTTATAAACAAAGATGGTGTTGTAGTAAATGTGAAGCATGAACTATTTCTAACGATGATCGATGGAAAGGTGGCTCAGGTCCTTACAGATACTCCATCTGGTTCCACATGCACGATATGTGGGGCTACTCCACGGCTAATGAATGACCTATCGAAAGTAACTGCCAGACCCGAAAACGAAAACGCCTACCAATACGGATTGTCCACCTTACACGCCTGGATTCGCTGCATGGAAATGATATTGCATATTTCCTATAATCTTTCGTTTAAGACTTGGTCTGCTTCAACTGAGGAAAATAAGAGATTAAAAAAAGAAAAGAAAGAAGTTGTTCAAAAACGTTTCAGGGAGGAGTTGGGATTAATCGTCGACAAACCTCGGCAAGTTAACGGGAATACGAACGATGGCAATACCGCACGAAGATTCTTCTATAATAGCACTTGCTCATCGGAAATAACAGGTGTAGATGAGGCATTGATTAAACGCCTATACATTATCTTGCAAGTTCTTTCTTCTGGAATGATGATCGACCCTGAAAAATTTGGGGAATATGCAATAGAAACTGCAAGAATCTATGTAAGTAATTACGATTGGTATTATATGCCATCCTCCGTTCATAAAATACTCATACACGGGCAAAACGTTATCAAACATTTTGCGGTGCTTCCTATTGGACAGCTATCGGAAGACGCACAAGAGTCTCGCAACAAAGACTACAGAAACATACGACTTCATCATGCCAGAAAATGTTCCCGATCTGCTACAAATGAAGATGTCTTTAAAACGCTTTTATACACGTCAGATCCATGTATAACAAGTTTGAGAAAACCGTACGTAAGAAATGTGAAAGAACTTGAAGAAGAGGCACTAAGTCTTTTAAACGTGGCACCTGAAAGTGAACCCACATTTACTGACCCTGATCCTGAAGTGGTATAAGTTAAAAATAATATTTATATTTAGTTATTACTTATATTTGTACCTAGCTACATCATTTCCTGAAGCCAGAGTATAGGATGTACCTATTAGTAATATGATTTTAATTTAGTATTTTTTTTTCATATATATATATTTTGTTTACTTTGCTTGTTGTAATTAACCATGGTTTAATCTTTTTAGTCATTATAAACTTGTATTCCACTTGAAATAAATTTTTAACTATGTTTTTCGTGATTTTTTCCCATTTTTTTCATTCTATGCAAAAAAACATACATAGATATACAAGAAAACCCCATAAACTACATCGTTCGAATCTCCGAACCTTGTTGCATATTTGTGCCAAATTTCATCACGATACAACAAAAATTCATGAAGTTACAGATTTTTGATCCGATACCGACCTATATTTTCCATAGTGCGGCGTCAGTTCGTTCCTGGCATTCGAGCGGTAGTGGTGTGTGGTTTGTTTGTTGTTCACAACCGGAATGATGCTTGGCGGCTTTGCACGGCTTGTATTGCCGGCGGCATAGCCGCTCGGCATAAACCCGGTGGCATTGCCGCCGGCACTGTGTGTGCCTTAATACGTAAGTATAGAAAACGAATGGCCAAATCTTTCGTTAGTTTTCCATTAAATCTCGCGCTCATAAACAAAAAGTCTTTATTTACCTTATTTATTTTCGAGCTATTAAAGACAGAGCTACAACAAAACCATAAACCATTTTCGAACCAGCGGTAGATGGCGCTGGCCTTTTATTGACTCTCAACCTTTTATTGGTCCAGTGTTTTGCCCCAAAATGGCGGATATTAGGGTAGAAGATGATTTTTGACGATAATGGACGTCCATTCGTCGGGGCACGATAAAATTTTATGGGATAATTCCGACCCATCCAAACGTTTTGCTGTTCATAAAATTCTCGTTTCTTGTTGTCTGTGGAGTATGTTTTTGTTAACTTGTAGAAGTGAAATATGAGTTTTGGTGTTAATTAGGGAACGTCCTGGGGTATAGATTTCTCCTTTTAGTAGAGTTGTACTTAAAATTAATTGGTTTTAAGATATTTTTTACGAGAATAATAGAACAATCCTACAGTATTCTGCATTGTGTCCAGATAGAACAATTAAAAGTAATTATAAAGTTACTTACTAAGTTACAGCTACTTTGAGAGAGCAGTTGTGGCCCAGTGGTATCGGCCGCGACTTACGAGTAGTAGGTCGTGGATTCGAACACAGGGCGGCGCTTTATTTTGTGTAAACCACATATGCTATGAGACCACCACGACCACTGCTCTTATGGCCTAGAACCAAAAACTCGAAGATATGTGACATCTAGCAACCCGCACTGGGCCGCGTGGTAGATTACGGCCCAGTTCCTCTTCCTGTAACGAGGCCTGTGGCCCAGCGGTAGGAACTGTATAGGCTGATTTTGCTAATGCTTCTACGTAGCGTGTCAAAAGCACAAACCTATTTTTAACCAGTAAGTGGCCAGTTTTTTCAAAGTCCGTTAGATTAAACTAATTTTTTAACAAACAATTTTTTTATAAAATGTAACAATCCTCCTTTATTTTGCACTAGCTTTTGCCAGCGGCGTCGCCCGCGTGGAGGTCGGATATTATCCCGCGAGAATATACTACCAGAATAAAAAGTAGTCTAAGTCCTTTCTCAGGCTCTAAACTATCTGTGTACCAAATGTAATTTAAATCGCTTCAGTAGTTTTAGCAGGAAAGCGAGACAGATGGACAGACAGACAGACAGAGTTACTTTTGCATTTATAATATTAGTGTCGATTGTGTCTAGAAAGAAGAGTCATCATAAAGATACTCTTCTACTTTGCATGTCAAAAGCACTTATCTATTTAACCAGTAAGTGGCCAGTTCAATGATTCTTATTCGCTTCCTAAAACTGTAGGAATTATTCTACTATAATGGTAATTGAAATAATAGTTGTCATAATTACTACACTGGGCGGGCAAATAGGTGGTGTGCGATATTACATGATTGATCATTTTGGGTGGGCGTAGCTAACTCCTTATTTTATTCCTATGAATTGCTATTCACTTACCGATTTCTCTTGAGTTATTAAATGTCTGGGAGTGTGAAATTTTTCTCCATAAATAATCTGAAAGGTTGTTGGTGTAAACTGTATCAAATCTATCACGAACTAGATTGATTTTGATTCGTTTACTAACACGAGAAGGGGCAGCAGCGTTCTCTATGCATTTTACCACCATACTGCGATCGTCAACTGGCTTGCCAAGCATGGTGATTATGGCTAAACCACTCCTTTTTGGGAGAGGCCTATGTCAAGCTATGGATATCTTTCGGCTGAAAAGATGAAGATAGTAACAAACCAAACACTTATCTGAATGCAGAAATCGCAGCGGCGACCTCGTTCCAACCATCCATCCAAGCAATCCTATATTTATCCCTAAAGATAGGAAAAATAGGAGAGAGGTAAACCATAGTACACCCACATTTTCCCATTTAAGAATGGAATCATAAGTACATAAGCAGTGAAGTAAAATTATTCCATGTTCTGACTTAAGGCGCAAACTAACTAGACTAAGAAGACTAGACTAAGATTTTTTTTTTAGGTATTTGATAATAGCGCATCGCGGCAGCAAAAAAATCAACAAAACATTAATCGTTTGATGTTAATTGAATCGAATGAGCACTAAAATAAAAGCAATTTTGCATTCTAAATAAATAAAAAAAATGGACGGCTCAGTCGAGTAATCTTTAGGTATTACTCGACTGAGCCGTCCATTTTTTAATAATTTCTTCAGTTGATTATAAAATCATTACATAAAATACGATAAAGCTCAAAATTTTGAACATTGTGCTATGAAATAAAAATTTGAGCTCGGTTTTACGATCCCTTTATCATGAAATATTTTTGAGTACGCTTTTTCTTTAATATTTGACAACAAACTATTTTTTTGTGGCTTGTAATACATACCAATACGACTAACTATGCGACAAAAAACTGAACGTATTATGGTCTGGCGTTTGGACAGCGCCTTAAATATCCAATGAAGTTAGTTCCAGATTTCGCATAAGACCCCTTTAGGTAACATTTCTCAGTCCCCTGAGCTGTTCTAAGCTTACAAAGTAGAATACTTATGTTAAATTTATGTTCTCTCCGACTTTCGATTGCAAGCTTATCGTGAATCAATATGCGATTGTCATTGCGTTCTTTATCTTTACTGGGTCACGGTTTCCTCAGGAAATTGTAGTCTTCTGCTGAACGCAAGCCTCCCTTCCTTTTGCACAGGATTTTGTTATTTTTGTGGTGGAGCTACGTCAGTCGCTGATTCCTATCATACGGTTTAATACGAGAACTATTGTTAATGAAGAAATATATTTTGTTACTTTTATTTATTCTAGTTTATTTGTTGATTTCCAAAACTTTTACAATGTTTAAAACAACTAACTATTTACACTAGGTACTGAATAACATGTCATGAGGAAATTATTGACTACGAATGTCGATGGCTATAAGAGTAGAGGGACCAAAGAAACGATGGATGGACTGTGTGAATTATGATATGGATAGAAAGGAGGTGACTACTGAGATGATGACTCGGCAATTCCAGAATAGGATTAGGCAATTGGCCCACAGAAAAGAAAAAAAAAAGTGTCGATTCGCTCTTTTTGGACGAGTGAATTCGTGTGAATCCACTAATGAGCCGTTGAATCATAAGGTAACATAAAATGATACATTTTCATATAAATCTAGGAATTAAAATTACTCGTAAAAAGTAATTTATACAAAAATAAACTTTTATTAAACAAAATAGTATAACTACAATATGTACCGTGTGGTGCCGGACGTAAACAATAGCATCACCCCATTTCTTCTCGTAGGTATCGTAAGAGGCGCTACGGGACTTACTAGAGAATGGGCAGCAGCGTTCTCTATGCATTTTACCACCATACTGCGATCGCCAATCCACCTGCCAAGCGTGGCGATTATGGCAAAGCCCCCCAAATTGGGGGAGATCATGTCCAGCAGTGGACGTATTCCGGCTGAAATGATGATGATGATAATGATGACAATATGTATATCCACTTAATTATATTTTGCGGTTGAATGTATCTGGTAGACGAAATTAATCAGTTAAAGTTTACACAATCCCTTGTGTAGCGACATTTATTTACGTTAAAAGATAATTTAGAAAAAATCTAGCTCCATAAAACAGTAATATGTCTGCGAAAGCTAATCTATGCAATTTATTTTTTTGCTCTTTACACAAATTGCAATTTGTACCCTCATTTTAGTGTGGCCATGATTGTTAAAAGTTTCGGACAATGCGTTTACTTCATTTGTATATTGCTAGTAGGTAATATTTATTTTATTTATGTTTTCTTAGTCTTAATATTTCTAGAAAACCTAAATTTATTGAACGATGAACCATCAACAATAATATCCAGTAAGTATTTAAGTATTTTTTTATCTACTTGTTAAATAAATGTCATCCTATCGAAATCACTTTTAAAGACAAATTAACATAAGATAATCATTTATGTCCTCAAGCATGAGTACAATGTTAACTAAAATACAAATTTTACTATCCGCATGCAAGATATTTTAAAAGTAAAGATAAAACTAGATCATCACGTTTGTCTTTAACAATGGC
This sequence comes from Aporophyla lueneburgensis, assembly GCA_932294355.1. Lineage (NCBI taxonomy): Eukaryota > Metazoa > Arthropoda > Insecta > Lepidoptera > Noctuidae > Aporophyla > Aporophyla lueneburgensis. The sequence continues at coordinate 27,387,946 of OW028737.1, read as the reverse complement.
ATGCAAATTTATAATGTCGCTTCGAGTCAAATTAATTAACAATGTCATGATTAATGAAGAACATTAAAAATAATAAATTAGTAAAACAGTATGAAAATCTCTATCTAAAAACTCATTCAAATTCTAATAAGCCTAATGTGCTAGTAAATTAATAACTTTATTTTTAAATTCTGCTGCTAAAATTAAATCGATTCACTACAAGCAGACAGCTTCTCACCGACCTTATACACCAATTTACATCCAAGTGAGCTGATAAGGTAATCTATTCCTACCAGACTAGCACGTTGGGTGTACAGAGAGAGCATAGACGCTAATAAATAAGCACAGAATACCAACTTCAAGCAAAGCTAAATGAAATGTTTATTTCTGTAAGTAGATCTTATAAGACACTTTTACACGTCAACATTTTTTGGTCAATGTTTTAAAAACTAGATGGCGCCGGCATTTCGTAGCGGACTGTTCCTTAATAAGAAACGCCGATACAAACTCACAAGTCCCGGTCTCTTTTAAAGTCCAAACATTATATTATTAGAATTTTATGTGAGTCAAACAGTGCAGGGCAATGTCTGGAAGAGCCTTTTGAAGAAAGAGCCATTGCAGCTTTGAGCTGACCTGTCCCAAAAACGGCATGTATGTATCAGTCATCGTGTAGCTCAACCCTAAAACAGGCGTGTACACACACACACATGACTATACGCTGTTCCAAAAATGTCATAAACCCGTGTGAGTTAACTAGCAACCTGGCGCCGCCGTGACGACGCTCATACAGAACTGTTCAGTGCAGTACAGGATCACTTTCTAGCACAGTGGCCTGTTAATTCGCTAGGGTTGTTATGAAATAATATACAATACAATTGCACCCAATAACGTACATATCTAGCTGTAGTGCCACTTATAAATTAAATTAGTTTAAGATTAAATTATTATTGAATACTCAAATCTGAAATTCTAATTTTAAATCATATTTAAGTTTTTTTTTTTCATTTCACAGTTGAGATTGATTTTATACCCTCAATTTATATCAATTATTTTTAAATTATAATTTAAGCATGTTAAATCAAACTTTCTCCGTTATTGCGTAAGAATTTAACCTGACTAGACTTTGTTTACACTTTCATTATATACTTTTGGAACACTACTACTACTACTATATTTTTGACAGTCAGCGAGTATAAATGCACTCGTTCAGTCACAACTGTCAATTGTTTGAAAGAGTTTGAAACCACCACGGCGTACGTACGCGTTAATATGTACGAGCGTCTGTTTTCGTTCATTGTTTCAAGTTGGCCTTCTGTACCCATCTTTTTAGTGGTTAAGGGGTATAAAATATGGCCGTGTGCATTACGGTTTCCACCGTCAGCCCGCATTGCGTCCTATCAATCACCAGGAACTACCACAGCACTGCGGTCCCAGGAGTAGTGGTTTCATTTGAGGAAGCTCGGCGAAGATCAAACAATTTTTATTCCTTTACGATAGTTCCCATTACAATCTAATCTATAATATAATAAGGCGTTAAAATTAACAGGCAGTGAATGAGTAATTTTTAACTGACTTGAAAAAAAGGAGGAGGTTATCAATTCGACTGTATTTTTTTTTTAATGTTTGTTACCTCATAACTTTTGACTGGGTGAACCGATTTTGATGATTCTTTTTTTATTTGAAAGCTGGTGCTTTTCGAATGGTCCCGTTTAATTTGGTTTTATTTGGACAATGGGGTCCATGTGAAAACCATATAAGTCTTAAATTTTCATTACGTATTTGCGCGACAACTGAACGAATAACGCGATTAGATTAGTGCGGAGTATCTACCACAACTAAAAAGTTAAAAAATAAAAACTTTTTACAAAAAAAAAAAACAACCGACTTCCTTAAAAAAAAAACACTACAAAGTCAAAAATAACTTTAATTTCGGAAGTCCGTGGCAAAAACCTTAAATACAGAGCCTAAGACACCAACTTTCGAAATTAAAGTTATTTTTGACTTTGTAGTGTTTTTTTTTAAGGAAGTCGGTTGTATTTTTTTTTTGTAAAAACTATTTTAGAGAAATGTAGTTTTGTATTTCGAGAAATAAGATCGTTTCTTCTCTTCCAAAATTGATAATTTCCATTTTGGAGGTGTTTTTATTGCTACCAAACTAATGATGGATAGGGCTACCAGGATAAAGGTGTGCCGACGCCCTGGTGAATGTTACAGGAATCCACAAGACAAGTGCTGCACGAAACCAGTCATTCAATCAATTTCTAGAAGAAGTATTCTATCCAGCAGTGCACATCGTTTTGTTGGAAAAATTATAGGCATGGAAATTGTACTACGAGTATATATGTTAAATCATACTTTTCAGAACTACCTCAAAATGTTCACATTTTTTGACCATGCGTCATCATCATCATCAGCCTCTAGCAGTCCTCCGCTGGACATAGGCCTCTCCAATTACTCGCCATTCAGCTCGATTTTCGGCAACTCTCATCCAGCTGCTACCAGCCACCCTGCGAAGATCGTCCCTCAACCTAGCCTGAGAGTGTCCTACCTTAAGTTTGCCGATTCATGCGTACAATTGAATTATTCGAAAAGCATATTATATGTTCTGTCCCCCACGAGTCTGCAATGGGTAGTATCAATCGCCAAGTAGCATAGCGGCTTCCAGAAGTACATAATTATATGCAGTTTTGTTGACCAGTTCAAATAAACTGGAGGTGGTATTCGTTGTAATGCGAACTGCAACAAATGCATCGAATGGCGTTTGTTCATAATCTGCTATAGTTTTACCATCAATGTTTGTTATGTATTCGTACAATAATTTCAAAAGCCTATTTTTTGCCCTATTTAATGGTACATCTTTTTCATAAGGCAGTACTGTAGGTATCATAAAACACTCACTCTATCTCACACTTTGTTGAGTAGCTGTTAAAATGAACCATAATAATTATCATAAATTTTAAGCATAATTTATCAAAGCTTTTTCGGATCAAAATATCAACGCTTAAAAGCCTTTGTACATAATCGGTCATCTGCCTTAAAAAGGTTTACCATTTCTTTATTCTACTTTAAAAATAGCCTTGTCACCCTACTTTAGCTCCTAGGTAATTTGTCCCAAGATTGCTGGTTGGCACTACTACGTACATTAAAATTAACCATTCGTTTCGGAAAAATGTTCAACACCTTAAATGCCGAAACGTATTTAGAAAGGATCAGGGTAATTTTCACAGAGTAATGTGCTTACAGTTAATTTTGATTCATATTATGTTGGCGAAATGAAGTTTTAAATTATTTTGAGTTTATACACGGAAAAGTGATGTTTTATTTACACACTTTTCACATGTTTAAGAAATGCTTAAATACCTTTCTCGTTATAATTAGCCTATAATGTTCCCACTGCTGGGACAAAGGTCGTCTCTGTGAAAGAGAGTGGGCCGTAACCCACCACGTGGGCCTAGTGCAGGTTGGTAGATATCATCATCATCATCTCAGCCGCAAGACATCCACTGCTGGACATGGGCCTCCCCCTATTTGGAGGGCTTTGCCATAATCGCCACGCTTGGCAAGCGGGTTGGCGATCGCAGTATGGTGGTAAAATGCATAGAGAACGCTGCTGCCCATTCTCTAGTAAATCCCTTAGTTGCCTTTTACGACACCCACGGGAAGAAATGGGATGATGCTATTCTTTATGTCCGGCACCACACGGGTAGATATCACATGACTTTAAAGTTTTTGTTTCGCGCACATGCCGATTTCCTCATGATCTTTTTCTTCACTATTTTGAGGACAGTGATGATGGAATATTTATACAAAGTAAATCACCCGTCTGGGTTCGAACCACTGACCTACAACTCGCAAGTCGCGGCCATTATCTACCACTGGGTCACTACAGCCCGTAAAATAATACTTTTAAATTTACAAAAACCATCAATCCGTCTAGTCTTTTCCCAACTACTTTGGGGTTCGTTTCCAGTCTTATTGGTTGCAGCTCAATACCAGTTTTTACATGGAGCGACCGCCTGTCGTCTATCTGACATCCATAACCCACAACTAGGGATGTTAGGAATATGAAATTTCGGATACGGATTGGTTACGTATGTAGAAATGATTATTATACCGGTTACGGATCCGGATACGGATATGAAATTATTTCGGATTATCCGTTAGTTCCGGATAATTTCGGTTACGGATATTAAACTTTTAAGGAATTTCAAAAGTAAAATACAAATAGCTAATAAAATGGTTTTATTTATATGTCACCATTTGGTAGGAATTACAATCAGTCTGTGAGTAATAATTACAGCTATTTAAAATACAAATGATTATAAATATAAATTGAGTGTTATCTAATCTACCTAAAATAATAATGTACTAACAAATCCGATATTATCCGAAACTTTTATTTCGGATTCGGTTACGGATAAATTTTTATATCGGATATCCGATAGTTTCGGTTACGGTTACGGAGCTGCCTAACATCCCTGCCCACAACCCAGTAACTAGGTAATACGATACCATTTGGTAAAAGTGGCTGTTATACTTACGGGCTTCTGACGACCAAAAATTCACGGATGACAGCTAGGACCAACAGATTAACGTACTTTCTGAGGGGTCTTAATATTTAAAATGGTCCGCAGCAAGCGTATTTTAACCAGAGGGGTAATTGCGTAACTTGCTTTCAATAGTAATCGGTTTCATTTTGATAGTTAAACAACATTCATTGCGTTATTTACGTTGCTGAGCCGACAATTCATTCTAACAAATGATGCAATGAATTAAAAATAATCTTCAATACGATTCAGATTCTGAATAATAGTGCGTTTACAATTAGGGTGCTGATCTATGGACATGGCATCTGTGAAATGTTAATGCTACGATTAAAACAATTACACTAGGCCCCATCAATACTATTGACCAAATGTTTAAAACTAATGAACAAACGTATGAGTTTAACCGTATCAGAACTAAATCCCATCAAAACTTCTTCAGTCGATGAACCAGCACAAACCTAACCCTTGGTTATTGCAAAAAAGTTTTATTAATTCCCTACAGATAGAAAGTTTTAATTGAACGGTCAGAGGGTGCCCCAAGGATAACCTCGGGCCAATGTGGTGACATCTAGTGATGAATGGGTAAACTGTGTTGATCAATGAACGATGGGAGACTTTGATAAATAAATAAAAGCTTACATTTTCTGCTGATTGAAAAACTGTTAGGGGAGTGAAGTTAAGGTTGAAATTAAAAACTAATATTTAGCTAATCAAAGTTTATAGCTATCATCCGATTTTGAATTAAGAATTTGCAGTCGAGAACTTGTCAAACTCATCTTTAGTATTAATTCGGGTGATTTTTCTAATGTATTCAGCAAAATTCAATTACGATTTGAAATTTTAACTTTCGTAAACGAATCTTCTTTCATAACTTTCGTTCCCGTGAGCGGTTCCAGTTCGGTGTGGTGACGTAAAGAATAGCACCATCCCTTTTCTTCCCGTGGGTGTCGTAAAAAGGACTATGGGAGTTAAAAGAAAATGAGCAGCAGCGTTCTCTATGCATTTTATTACCACACTGCGAAGGAAGCGTCCAGCAGCGGATGTTTTTCGGCAAAAAATAACGATGGTGATGATATACGAGCGGCACTTAACCAACGGTACAGGTAACTGTACAGGTAAACGCGTCGATTTGTTGAAGCCTAAGTCGTCGACTCGCGTATAGGAGTACTAAGAGTTTGGTAAGTATTCAAATTTAAATGCCGACGTAAAAATTGAAGGTATCCTGATGCAAGAAACGTAAAAAATAAAAAAAATCTTTGAACAAACAGAAACCTCCAAAAAAAAACGTATTGGCCCTTTAAGTTTAATAAGAATTAGTGTGTAAAGTTTCAATAAATTGATCGTGTGTCGAAACAGCTGAAAAGATACTGATATAACACGTCTAAGAACCACCTCTAGAAAGCCTACTTTTGAATAAAAAACCGTACCCAAATTGGTTCACCTGTTTGATAGCTACGGTGCCACAGACAGACACATAACAGCGACCATAGTTATAACACCCCTATTTTTGCGTTATTTTTTCGTGTGTGAGTCCAACTCGCACTTGGCCGGTTTTTGGATATGGTATAACTTAATCCCAAATGTAACAAATTAAATTACGGTAACTGAAACAGGTTCCGAATCTATTCTGTACCGTAAATTCTCAGCGATCCAACCAACAAATTGACCCTTTGAGCTCCAAGTGGTGAGGTCGGACGCTTTCAGTTGGGTATCGTTCGAGACGTGCTTCTGACAAACGGTGCTTCTATCGTAAACTTCGCTCCTATAGATACGAAACACAATTCGTTTGAACTCCAAATGCATTGGATTTCTGAAGTGAATCCTAATAGTCAGGAATTTGAAAGTTTATTCAAGAGTTTGTTATTTGGTATTAATTTAAACTGTTGAAATCAATTACTGTAACGTTTATTTCGTTTATTGTGTAAGATTAATTGCTGGCATGACAAGACTTGACTGTATAGATGTTGTATTATAATATTTCTGAAGTAATTTCGACAGTCATCATCATTTTTCTGCCCTTATCCCAATTTATTTGGGGTCGGCGCATCACATATTTTTCTTCCACACTTCCCTATTAGTCGTCATTTCAGTAGTCACCCCCTTTCTATCCATATCATAACTGACACCGTCCATCTATCGTTTCTTTGGTCTTTCTCTTCTCTTATAACTATTAACAGTATAAAGTTAAGTAACGTACATTGCCACTAAGATCACTATGTCCTTCTAGGGCATCCCCTTCCGAAAGTCGATGGCAAATACTAAAATACCAAAGACGCTCATCTTCTGCCTAGCTTGTTCCCAACTATGTTGGGGTCGGGTTGGGTTGCATTTGGTTAGACTGGAGTCTAACCAGATGCAACTGAGTACCAGTATTTTACATAGAGTGACTGCCCATCTGACCTCCACAACCCAGTTACTGGGTAATGCGATACCCCTTGGTAAGACTGATTATTAGACTTTCGACCAAACACAACTGATTTCCGAAATTAAAGTTATTTTTCACTTTGTAGTTGTTATTTTTTTTGGATGTCGCTTATTTTAATTTTTTTTAAAGTTTTTATTTTTCACTGTTTAGTTGTGGTACAAACAACAGTGACAGGATGTATTAGAACATCATCAAAGCTCACAAAATGGGTTAAATACGTAGGTATTATCGAAGCTAACGCAAAAAGACCCTAGCAAAGTTATTACAAATTACTCGTATATGGGACCACCCCTGAAGCATATCCATTAAAAAAGGAATTTTCGATATTGAAGCAAAACAACTGTCGAATATATCACAAAATTTTAAATTTTAACATTTGAAAACACAGACAAATTGAGAACCTTTTAATTTTAGAATACGGTCGAAAAGACGAAACATTTCGACACTTTTACTAAACTTTATTGTAAAATGTATTTGGGTTCACAATAAACTGTTCCTGTATATATTGGTTTCAATTTGTGTACTCCGGCAACGGCCTATGTTGTAAAAGCCTGAATATTTCAGTAATCATTTGGGAGCGCTTGCGGCCGTACCTACTCTTGAAGTGTTTATTACTGTGTTTGGGAATAACAATATATGAACACTGAAAAAAAAATGGAATGAGTTTGTCTAAGTTATTGTGGTGTAGCATTTGAAGGAGCTGTGCATGAAATCGACTGATTTTGAACAATTTGGTTATTAAAATCATACTATGGTCTCCCTGCACGCGGCAGTATCCCTTTTCAATTTTTATACAAAATATAATGTAAAAAGAAAACAAGTATTTGAAATAACCAGTCATTATTGTATGCTTGCCCATTATTTAGCAAGTCATTTAAAGAGATTAAAAATCACTCATTTGTCTATTAAGTTATCTTTGAAATAAAACCAAAACCTAAAAAAACTATTCTCTGAAACCATTAACAATTTCTGTGACTAATACCAATGGTTTAGCACCATGAAAACTGCACTTTCATGGTCACACTGATTTAATTTTTCAATTTCTTAAAGATATCTCACAATAAGAAACTGACAAAAAAGATTTCTTTTCTTTCACGAAGCCTAAGGCCCCACAAATAATACAATTATTAGACTCAAAAAAGTCTTATTGTAATCAGCTCTTTGTGGTTCATATAATTTTGAGTTTTTGTTCTTGCTTTTGGCTAAGCAATAATAGCCGCACGGGACGATCGATCAGATTAAGCTACGCTTACCGCGGTTGGTCCGTGAATCTTTACATACCAAGGCCCGTCCGTGCCTCGGAAAGCACGTTAAGCTGCTGGTCTCGGCTGTCATTCATAGATCTTGGACAGTTGTTACAGATCATCAGAAGCCTGAAACTCTGACAACCAATCTTACCAAAGGGTATCGCATTACCCAGTAATTGGGTTGTGAAGGTTATATCGGCAGTCGCTCCATGTAAAATATGGTGTTTAGCTGCAACCGGTTGGACGAGAAGCCAACCCCAACATAGTTGGGACCCATATTTCGCCAGTTATATTCTAGTCCCATGCATGAGTGGTCTCGCCTATTGCCAGCCATCGGACACAAATCGGCACTCCGGGCTGCTAAAAAACCCAATAACAGTTTGCCGGACTTGGGAATTTAGCCCAGCCCCCCTAGCCAAGTTACAACCGTTTCGTGTCGAATTCCGTTCTCCAATCGATAACGCCTCGGTGTCAGAAATTGTAGAAAACAATAAGCTAGTAGCCAGATTGACGCGCCTGAGTCAGCCGCTCGTTCTACAATGTCTTTAGAAAAACGACATTATAACAAAGGTTGTAGCGTTGAACATTGTAGAAACGATAACATTCATTCTATCATTTTGAACGATGTGAACTTGGCTACGAATTTTCTATTCGTTTGTTTCAACCACGTGACTTAATGTTAAGATGATTTCATTCCTATACATTTAATTCGTTTTCGACTAGCGTTAATGATTGCAGATTATCAACTTGGCTAGGGGTGCAGGCCATCATGCTTAGCAGTAGCGCTTGCGACCACTAGACAAACGAGGCAGTAAATTAATAAAATCTGCTATTTATGTTTTGCGCACTTGAGGGATTTTGTCTCCGAGCAACTCAAGATATATTATAATAATAATATCTTAGTAACACTTTTCCTGTATTTTCTGAAGATTAGCGGTGACGCTGCCGCCCCGACGAGTGCTGTTTAACTGCCTCGGCTTAAGTCAGCTTTGAAATGGGGAAAGCTTGAGAAAAATAATTTATTATACGTTTGTCATAAAAAGGATATTGAAATGTTTTGTTTTGGTTCATGATTCGTTTTCTTTTTTAAAAGGCCGATTAAGTTTGTTGCGTTTAATTATCATGTGTATAAACTAATACAGTGTGAGCTAAAGAGCTGTTTTACTTGAGGCGAGGACTCTTTCGATTGCTTATAACTAGGTATTTATTTAAAACCAGTGACACGCCCCATGCTCGCACAGATGTAATGAATTAATATGGCACCATGTACAAATATTCAAGTATTGTGCTGTATATAACTTAAACTAAATATAAATATATTGCACATAAACCTTCCGCAATAAATTATTTAAATGATAGTGAAAACCACAATCAATTCGCGTGATAACGAACATCAAAGCGGTCACACTAACAGACACGAGAAGCCAGGGAAACACAGACAGACACGAGAAACCGCGGTCACACCGACAGACACGAGAAACCGTGGCAACACCGGCAGAGACAAGAAACCGCGGTAACACCGACAGAAACGAGAAACCGCGGTCACACAGGCAGACACTAGAAACCACGGTAACACCGGCAGACACGAGAAACCGCGGTCACACAGACAGACACTAGAAACCACGGTAACACCGGCAGACACGAGAAACCGCGGTCACACAGAGAGACACTAGAAACCACGGTAACACCGGCAGACACGAGAAACCGCGGTCACACAGACAGACACGAGAAGCCACGATTACAAATACGGGCACAAGAAACCGTGGTCACACAAACAGAAACCAAAGCCCGCGGTGTCAAATGACTTTATTTTTGCAAATAGGTTTGTACAAACACTTTTATACGTCAATCATATTTTTTTAAACTATATGTGGTCGGCGTTTCATATCTGACTACTCTGAGAAGAAAGGCCGAAACAAATTCAGAGGTCACAGTCTCTTTTAAAGTCCAGACTTAATCTTGGTCAGATCATGTGAAGACCATGTGCTCATGTCCTAGATAGACACGACAAGCCGCGCTCACACAGACACAGACACGAAGCCGCAGTCACTCAGACAGGCACAAAAAGCGACTTACCTTTATGATATGTATAAATACATATAGGCCCCAGTAATTTATATCTGGTAGAATAGGTAACTACATTTGTGGTAATCATATTATCGTAGTCATACCAAATAATTACGGGGAATCTTTGATTGTATTACCTTCTTGTTTATTTTCCTTTACTAGTATGGGGTAGAGGTAACTTTATAAGCTATCCTTAACTACCATCAGCTTATGAGAAACTTTTATTAATATTACTCTATTCCCTTTGATTAAGTAAAGTTATTTCTTACATCAGCCCACGCATAGGCAAAACTTTCAAGTAATTTGTTATTGTGTTCATTTGAATTATTGAAAAGTTATAAGTAGGTAGGCACGAAGAACAATATTGAACTTAATATCTTAGAAATTGCTGATATAATAGTTAAAGTTTCGAACAACAATTTCCACTTTAGGAAGTTTACAAATTTGTTTCGGTTAGATTTTACCTGTAATTTTAATGGAGACTAAAAATTTAATTCGATACGTTCAAAATCTTCCATAATTTATATTATTAAGTAGTATTAAGTAATCGTTTAAGTAAAAGTCACATTAATATAAATTATTTAATTCTAATGTTAAATTGGTGACGTGAGCAAAATCCGCCTACAATATTCCCACTGCTGGGACACAGGCATCGTTACAGTGATAGAGTGGGCCGTAACTCACCTCGAGGGCTCAGTGCAAGTTGATGGTCGAGGTGGCAGGGTATGTCCATGTCTTCGAATTTTTGGTTCTAGGACAAAACCACATAACCGCTGAATGAAGAAACAAAATTCATAATGCATGAAATATTCTTTCGCTCGTTTCTCCAAAACAGGTCAAACTAACAAAGGTCGGCCATTTTTCAAGAATAATACCAACCGGCGATGCGTTTTTTATTTTGAAACCTTTTAAAACATAATGCCGTTGTACCGAGCGGTGGGAAAAAAGATGCAACGCGCATAACATGGACGCAAATGGAAGAACACTGTAGAAAACATTGTGAGTTTTAATGCGAGATCCGGCTCGAAGGACCAAAAATATGTGGGTATGGAACATATTTTTTTTACACTCTCCCACTGTTGACCAAAGGACATGTATGGAACATTAGTCATAGGTATTTAGTTATGGAGGTAGAAAGTACAAATTCTGAATAGAATGGAATGAAATAGGAATGAGAAAAGCGAGTGGATCCGATATCACAATCGAAGTCCATCTGATTATTTACCAAGAAATCGTTATTTTACCATCTGAAGCTATTTATTAATTTTATAATCTTAGGAAACCTTTATCGCATCGCAAATCTCTGGACCGTAGATACCATAATCATTATGCTTCTTAACCTAAACACACTAATTAATTACTACATCTAACATCATAATTAGTCCAAATACGTGGAATTTGCATAACTAATCAGAACATGCAGCGGTAATTGGGCGGAGTAATTGCGAGATATTACGTAATTGTGCAGGGCGGTGTTCCCCCGGGCGTACACGACAATATGGCTCGGTTCATATTAATTAACAATGGCGACAATTCTGCCAGTCATTTGAGGAAATTAAACAGTAATAATGCTGTTTCACTGCTGCATTACAATCTTCATGAATCGAACATAATTACGCTGTATAGTCAGGAAAATTAATTGCTAAAATAAAAGAAACCATACGTCAATTTGACTCGTTCATAAAACTGTCAAAGAATAATAGTTGTGATTTGAATATACTGACTGTTCATGTTGGTATTGTCAATTTGTTTAGTAGTTAATTTCGCTGCTAATATAATAAAATAACTCTTAACGATTATGCCTGTGAAAGATGAAAGATTTTTTTACTATACAGTTTTCATCAATAATTTTAGACAAGTTGGTCAAAATAAATAAATAAACAAACGTAAGTATTATCTATAATTTTCAAAACCAGTTCAATCATCATTTAAGCTGAAAGTCAGTAACACCTGGACAAAAGCCGTCCCCTACTACTGGCACTTCGACCAGTTCCGTGCTTCTCGTATACAGGGGATTCCTGTGGCCTTCACAAGGTCATCCACCACTACCACCACCACCACCAAGAGAGATCACGGATCAAGATTCAAAATCAGCTGTTTACCTAGTCTATTTTAGGACACTACGAAACTCCTAAGTTTCTAACCTTTAAGGGACTTTATAATAGGTTGTGTGATGAGCTGTGAAATTATTCAAAACCCAAAAGAGCTAATATTCAAGAATTGGTTAATTTTATCCTTTCAAAGAATATTTTAGGTGAAAACTTAATTAAAACATTTTTAATGATTATTTTTCATTAAATATGCAAATAGATTACGCAGAGCAATTTGTGTTTTACATTTTTAGGCTTCAGTTAGTAGAAAATTATGGCATTGAGATACTTGGGTTGCTCTAAGCTTTACAATAACAATAAAAAATGAGCCCCGTAGCGGATAAAAGGGTTGACAGAACCAAAATTTAGCTAGTGATGTTTCAGTCCCATGTACAGCCCTTCACAAAACATATAAAAATATTCCTCAGGTTGGTACACTACAGTCTGTACAGAACTATAGTCATAAAAATGTAAACAAATGGTTAAAACGAACATATAGATGCAAATTTGCAGTACCACTTACAGATTGAATGTTTTGATGTGATTATTTGAAAACTCCACCCTGAAATTGTCAATCAATTAACTCCTCCATTAATTTACGTTAAATAAATGTTCCCTCAATATTTGGCGAATATTTTTCATATACAATAAATCTTTAAGAATGTTATTAAAACTATATATTTCACTGGAAAGATTGGGGAGTTATAAAATTGGAACGTTCTAAATACAAATTATTGTCTTACTAAATCCCCTTAGCGGGTAAATTTTTATACAATCAGTGTAAGAATAAGGTTTCTTTACACTTTCACCAGATAGTTTTGGTTTTCACTATACATAAAATTGTCGATATTTTTCACGTCACTCAATTTTCAGACCGAGGCACTCTAAAATAGAGCGAGGCAAGGTTCACCCCATGAATAGTGTATGAGACATGTTCCAAGACGCCTCTTCTATTCCCCGAGGTGTTATTTCGTGCCTTCGTCGAACTTTGACGAAACAAAACGAAAGAACCCTTTGCCTCTGATGTAATGTTATGGTATATAGTAGGTCCTTCAAAGGGTGGTGGAAACGAGGACTATTTTTGGATAAAATTAAGGCTGGTTGAGCTTAAGATCATATTCACCCGAATGTAAAAATATCTTGGTGGGATTTTATCTCGCAATAGATTTTCAGCTTTCGGTTTTGAACTGAGTGTTAAGAATCCAACAACTTAGTTGCATTCTCGATACTCACACATTCGAGCATGTCGAAAAATACACTGTCCCATTTTCAACTCTCCGCACTGCGCAGTGTTGACGATCCAGAGGTGAGGAAATCGCGCCACGATATTATTACCTACGTGGGATAGTCTCTATGGGGTGGTCTATCACAGCGGACAGGTAACAATATAAACAAATACAATGTGTTATTGGATCTCTGAAATTGGACGTTAAGTATGATGAATAGGTGTGTTAATTGCCATCCAACGTGGCAACACTGCTCGCCTGTTGGGTTCTTTGCCCACTGACAGCGATGCGGACGAATTCTTTGATACCCAGTGGGGTCTTACCTTTTTTCCTTTATTATACTTGCACATAATATATTTATTTTAACGTTTCTTTTCTATTACGTATATAGTACTTACTAGGAATTAAAAACGAATAGTAAAAATTAAAAACTTTATTCCTGATTATACCGCATTATTAATTAATCTCTAAACGGGTTGTAGTCCTCCTGAAAAGAAAAATATCACGTTATTAGTTTTTACACAAAGCAATTACACTGATTAATTTAGGCAGCGCAACGGCTAAAATATGGCACAGTGCATTGAAATCGACAGCGTCATTACCAGGTAACCCGAAGGAATAATTGCGCAACTTGCAATTAATAGTAACCGGTTTCATTTTCATAGTTAAACAACATTCATTGTGTTATTTACGTTGATGAGCCGACAATTTATTCGAACAAATGCATACAATGAATTATAAATAATCTTCAATGCGATTCAGATGCTGAATGATAGTGTGTTTCACAATTAGGGTGTAGGTCTACGCCTGTTGCAAACTATGGTAGTATACCTTGCCCCACCAGTAGGTGCGGTAAGTGAGTACAATATCTACCACCTAACGTGCATCTTCCTCGGGGTGTAACCTTCCATAGTCCACCTGGAAGTTCTTGAACCGTTTCCGAATCTAAGTGGGAAGATGGAAGCCGAATATCGTAAAGTGACGGAGTGGTAGCCTGGTGCGGATGTGGAGCTGTGTCAGAAACTCTGGTCCACCTCCTATCTGGCCCTCTGCGCCCCAAAACATGAAGCGAAGGTGACCCCTGCATTGCCACCTATAACGCCGTGGAAGTGGCGAAGTTTTAGGACCGCAAAATTTGATATCTGTCGTGCCAACGTAGAAGAAGAGATTGATTCAGGGATGTTAAAAAATATAATTTCAATAATAAACCATTATTCATTGCAAGACGGCATACTCCCATGTCGTAATCAGTAGGGTATTATAAGTATTGTGTTTCACAAACTTTATGTAGAAGGCCTTATATACATAAGTTAAGCAACTGGCACATTACAATGTCGTGTTGGTGACGCGGGATACATTAATCAAACGTATCTGTTCAAGAATACATCAATTCACAACGAGTTTTGATTGGTTCATACTGCGTTACAAACAGTCATGACACGATACATCGAAGTAATGTGAATCTGGCTTTGTTTTTACATAAGCCTAGTATTTCACTCGTGTCTAAACACGTAAAAAAATGTATCTTCTTCATTTCAGCCGAAAGACAACCACTGCTGGACATAAGATCCCCCAATTTTGTGGGTTTGGCATAATCGCCACGCTTGGCAGGCGGGTTCCCGATTGCAGTATTGTGATAAAATGCTTGGATAACACTGCTGCCAATTCTCTACTAAATCCATTAGTCGCCTCTTACGACACCCACGGGAAGAAATGAGGTGGTGCTATTCTTTACGCCCGGTACCACCCGAATCCATCAAAAAAAAAAAAAAAAAAATTGTCACCTGATGATAAAACCACCACTTGTTGCCATGATCTTCGAAAACCACTTTGGGCATGAACTCGTTCATATCTGGAGCTTCTGGGTCGATCTTGATATGGTTGAATGCATCCTGGAAGCAAAACCAAGAAGTTAAAT
Source organism: Aporophyla lueneburgensis (assembly GCA_932294355.1). Taxonomy (NCBI): domain Eukaryota; kingdom Metazoa; phylum Arthropoda; class Insecta; order Lepidoptera; family Noctuidae; genus Aporophyla; species Aporophyla lueneburgensis. Next base: position 27,372,447 of record OW028737.1, on the reverse strand, counting down.
ATTTCTCGTGTCTTATTTTTACCTGTGTAGATATTTTCCAACTATACAGGATAAGTTTTTAGCCAGTGCGCAAATTTTAACAAATGAAATTTAAGCGAGTTATATTAACCATGCAATTTTTATTTTGATATATCTTAGTACAAAAAAATTAAGTTATCGTTCACGAAAGATGTTTATTTTGAAACTGGTTTTTATGGTAATAAGCGCGCATAACATATTACGAAATATGTAGGGTGTCCACAGTTTACTGAGTTAAGGTCGGATAAAAATTAAAAAAAAGTACTGAAAAATAGTTGAAATGTGTTCTATTACTCACTGGTAAAAAAAAAAACCTGTATTTTAGTTTGCTTCCAGTCTAACCGGATGCAGCTGAATACTGACAGCCACAGCCATGTGACTGGGTAACACGATACCCCTTGGTAAGACTAAGTGTCAGATTTTCGGACTAATATATCCTACGTCCCATATCCTACGTCTAAAAGTGCAACTAGATTGATGTTAATGACATCGTGACATATTTGCGATCAACTGGTCGATGTCAATTGGCTGCAATCTAGTTGCAAGTTTTTTTTTTTGGATGGGAAATCATCAAGTGACTTGTCTAGTTGCACCCTAATCTCTTGAGGTTTAGTACCCGGGCAGCCATGCGGTTCTTATAACACACGAGCATATTTTTATTCACTTAGTATTTCGCCGTGTCTGAATGCCTACTAGGTATCCGCTAGGCTAGTAGGTACTAGGTAAGTTTGGTAGAACTTTCTCAAAGGTAATCATAACTATTAGCGACTAACGGCAAAGAAATACAGTGCTGTACACACGCGCACACGTGCTCACGCACTCATGCACAGTTCCACACGACAGTGCGTCTATAATTACTGATTACTTTGTTTGGTTTTCTTTTTATTTTTCATTTAAATCACCTTATTTTATTTTTCTATATCTGTAAAAGAGAATGTCTATTCAATAGCTTATACTGTAAGTTGTAACTAGTGGAAGAGCGGAACTTCCAAACACAAGTATTTTTCATACTTAAATAGAAATTCCTTAGAGACCTTTGTAAACGTATTTTTAGGTTAATGAAATAAACATTTTTGTATTTTTTTTTTTGGGAAGAAATTTATTCATCTACAGTTTTATTACAAAAAAAGGTTTCCTTTTTATAAAAAGGAAACCTTTTTTTTTTGTAATAGACCTGTTTTTGTATATATAAAAAAACTAAATGTGATGGAAATACAGTTCTTTAAGCAAAATTGATAGCTTTTGTTTCGTTAATAAGTTGTCAGTTTTGTATTAGGAACTTTATCATAATCGGAATATAGATCAAAATATAGAATCTGGCTCAAAGATTTAAGCGCGGGCTGAAGTAAAATTTTGATTCGTAATAAGACGAATAAAGCCGCGTCCTAATAGAAAGCAATCATCGCGTAAATGTCACCTTTTATTCAGAACATTGGAAAGCGCCCTTTGACAGCGCCACCACGCGTTCTGATTCACCAAACAAAAACTGTTACACGCACGCGACGATCGCGTTTTCGCGTGACGACCACTTACCAATAGAATTATAATCAACCTATATTGTTCCCACTGCTGGGACACGGGCTTCCTTTCAGAGAAAGGGAGTGGGCCGTTATCTACCACGCGGGCCCAGTGCGGGTTGGTAGATGTCAAATGTCTTCAAATTTTTGGTTCTAGGACATGCCGGTTTCCACACGATGTTTTCCTTCACCGACATGAGAGCAATGGTGATGAAATTATTTACACAAAGTAAAGTGCCTGCCAAGGTTCGAACCCACGACTTACAACTCGTAAGTCGGGGCCGGTACTGCTGGGCCACCACGGGGAAAAGTTAATTAATAAAATTTTATAATAAAAAATATTTTAAGGGGGTTAAAGTATTTTTAAAACAAAATTGAAAAATACAATATATTGATTTGCATCCTAGTCAAATTCAAGGACGTAATTATGCTAATGATTCTCGACCCAAATCAACAATAAAATTGGTAGGTATTTTTTTAATTTTTTTTCCTGTTTACTGAAATCCGTAAGTGTGAACCAGCCGTATTTAAAGGCGGCATGTCTGTCACTAGCCCTATAACCGCGCTTTCACACACAAACAAATGCACACTTTCATACACAACGCATACGCAACGATCATTGATAAATTCGTACGTAATCAATCTCACCCCAACCAACCACGGCGCGGGAGTCCCCCGCGCATGCGCCTTGCCACGCGGGCAACGGGCCGCGGGCGGCCGGGCCCCCCACCCCCGAACAAACAGTGTGTTTGATGTCGCCGCAGCGTACGCGCGTGTGCTTTGCGAATTCCGCGTCGCGGTACGTGCATTGTTGAGACGTCATTCGATACAAACTGCAAGATGACGGTTAATTACTCCAACGTCGAGTTGGTGGAAATGGTCCGCCTGTATGCCATCAGTGGAGACAGCCTACGTGGAGCCATCCGGATGTTCACGGAAATGTTTCCCGATCGAGCACCCCCATCACAGAGCGTCATGCTGGCTGCAACACAGAGACTGCGGGATTATCGGCAGTTCGACGTTCCCCGGCATGCTCAAGCTCGCGGCAGCGTAGGCCTGCCTGTCGCCTTGCAGGAAGACATCCTGGAATATTTCCAGCGAGAACCACGGGCAAGCACGCGGGAGGCTGGTCGACGCTTTGGAGTGCACCACACCACAGTGTGGCGCCTACTGAAGCGTGAACTGCAGCACCCGTTCCACTACCGCAAGGCACAAGACATTCACCCAGCTGATAATGCCATGTGGATTACATTTTGTCGCTGGTTGCTGGAACACCAAGACGCCAACATCCTGTGGACGGATGAGTGCTTATTTACTCGAGTTGGCGTCTACAATGTTCATAACGAACATTGGTGGGCTCACCGCGACCATAACCCGCACGTAACCAAACGGCATGCGTTCCAAATGCGGTTTGGACTGAATGTGTGGGCGGGCATAATAGGGGAACACGTGCTTGGAACATACTTCATCGATGGGCACCTCAACAGTGCAACATATCTGGAGCTGTTGCGTCACGTTGTCGAGGAGATGTTGGAAGATATTCCTCTGGCACTACATCGCAACCTCTTCTACCAGCAGGACGGTGCACCCCCTCACTATGGTCGGCAAGTACGCGAGTACTTAACCGAAAAGTTTGGTGACCACTGGATCGGTCGTGGAGGACCTGTGGCCTGGCCCCCTCGTTCTCCAGACCTGACGCCTCTAGACTTTTATTTGTGGGGATACGCTAAAAGGTTAGTTTACACGGAGGAAGTGACAAGTGTAACAGAATTACGTGCAAGGATCATTAGTGCTTTCGACACAATAAAAACGAATGTGTTAGTTTTACGTAAGCTGAAGGAAAACCAGCTACGTCGTGCTCGATTGTGCCAAGAGTGTGATGGTGGCAATTTTGAACAATACTTGCGGCTTACATAGTAGGTAATTTATTTATTTGTACATTTTGTAAATACGTTGTTAGTTTAATCAATTTAATTTGTGTAAATAAGTTGATTTCAAATTTTTAACAACGCCAATAATACCTAAAAGTCGAAAGTATCACCACTTACTTACATTTAACTAGCAAATCTTTAAAAAACATTTTACTTAGTAGATCGGTATTATTGACGGTCCTAAGCCCGTTAAGTAGGAAGGAAAATTTCAAATCAACCAATTTAATCCACAAATAAAAACAAAATCACTACGAAAAGTTTAGGCTGAACGATAGCAATAAAGCAAAATTTAAATTTTATTAATCAGCTGACTGCAGGTCAGTGAACTTTTTATGGCGTCTAGTATTACTGTCATTAGTAAGATTCCGTATTATACTGATGCTTAAAATGAGTTAATTATCAAACGAAATTTATGACAATAATGTAGGTGATTTTCGAAATAAAATTAGGTAAAATTATTGCTAACGATAGCTAAGGTCATTCCTCGGTCGAGTCGACGAGTATGACGTCAAAATTCACGCACACAGCTGCTTGTCGCTGCGTGCGTAGACTGGGTAGTCGGGTTATTCTGTTTCATTTGTATTGAATTAAGGGTTTAATTCTGAAATACTGTTAAATTTCAACAACAAAAAAAAGCAGCGCTTATTAGTTATTGCCCGGTACTGTACTTTCAATTGATTATTTATGTCTTTTATGACAACCCCTTGAAATTTGACGAGGATGCAAATCAACATATTGTATATAGGTTTGGAATAATAAAAATTAAAAAAAATATTCTATATTTTATAGTTTTGATAAAAACTAATAATTTCAACATTTATTTATTTAGATTTATTATTTCTTTACGAATAGAACCTTGAGAAATAGTGTGATATCACCTAACATTTAAATAAAATATTTACCTTGGTATCAAAGAACCGTATGTCTTCTTTTGCATTATCTTGGGTCGGTAAAGGTTCATCGTCGATATCGGAACTGATGGCGGGCTCGTCGTGAAGAGTTGGCATTGTTTTTTTCCCTATGGTGACGACTTGTGATCCTGTCCTAAGACGCCTGAACTTCTTGATTACGTCGTCAAGGTGCTCTAAGTCGACGTAAGCGTACTGATACTGAAAAGAAATAGATATCTGTTCATTTTAAATTAGATATTTAGTTTTTAAACTTCTAGATTTCTCGATATCGATTCTGCTTCGGCATACGAAACTACCTTTTGGAAATGGCTACAAGAATCAATTTTATTTAAAGTTTTGAACTTCATACCTCCCATAAAAGTATCTATTTGAAATAAATGATTTCACTTTGTTAATTCACATGAGCTTGCTTGAAGTGCTTGCTCATTACAGATAATTTTGGTCAGATTATCAGAAAACCATGTAGATTGGTGTTTGAAATGGTCTTTTGAGGGAAGAACGATACAGATTGAGTGGGCCTGTCCAGTCAGTGTACGCAGTTGTAAGTATTCATGCAGCTCATTGATTTAATTTAATAAGAATAAACTTTTAATAACTGTGTACTTGTTAGATATGTCATCGTACATAAGCATAGGTAATATGGTAATACGCGTATTTTGTGTAGGGGAGGGAGAATTAGTTATTCGAGCCACCTCAGCTCCTCGAGGAATGCCAGTAACGCCTTGGTGTTGCTGGGAATTTCACGTAGGGTACTTGGGTTACCGAAGTACTTTGCCTTATAATTATGGTGGCGATCACCGGGCAGTTTAGCAGAACTTGACCTGCTGTCTCGTCGTACTCCATGCAGGCCCTGCAGTGGACTGTCTGTGACTCCTAGGAGGTAGGGGTGTTTATTACTGACATACTTACCGCAGCTATTGGCCTACGCCTATGTCTGAAAATAAATGACCAAATTATATTTTTTACAAAATAACTTGAGCGAGAAACAATGAGTTTTTTTTTAAAATCCTGTATTATCTTGACTTCTATCACGACTGATAGGAAGCGATGGATGAGGTCTATGACGAAACGAGCGTGCCCAGCTAATGCCCGTTCATTCTTGCTTTGAAGGTAGACCGGTTAAATGTGAAAGAGAACACAGACGTTGGCAGGGCCCTGTTCCAGTGGCCTCCTAAGTCGAACTCTGTACCTTGTAAGGGGTTTCCTTAGCGTATAGTCGTATTGGTTTTATTTTTTTAAGCCCTGGCTGGAGGCCTTAATATATTAAGGTAGCCACAGGCAAACTCGGTTATGCAGACATCGATCTCCTCGGATGACGTGTGAGGTGTAAGTCCAAAAAAAATTCGTTGGCAGAAGAGACCTACACTTTCCAATTATTGGTTCAAAGATTTCAAAAATTAAAGTGAATCAAATAATGTATTCATACAAATTCAAATTATTTACCTCCTTTTCCTAGATTTCCGGATCCTCTGTAGATATATGACATAGAGCTGTGAACATAACAATTTAAAGACAGAATTCCTTTTTATTTTTATGTTAAATGATTATAAGTTCGAATAAGTAATAATTTTAATTACCTGATCGAAGGTGGGTCTAGAAAGCAAATACAAAAATTGATATCAAAACTTTACATAGATTTTTAAAAGAATAAAAATATAAATCAAGTAGGTACCTATCATATAAACTACATAAAATACATTATATCGAAATTTTCAGACTACAATTTTTAATGACTCCATAGGCGTAATGATTACACGTTCTATTTTGTACGTTATGGGGCACGGAATCGCTTCCCGTATGAGACGATAATATATTAATGACGTGTCAATTTTCAACACGGGTCTCGGTGTTTGTGCTTAAGATATATTCAATAGGAACCCTAAAAATAAATCATATACACATTCGATAATGGAGTTGTTGTAGAACAACAAATCATACACGAACAAATTGCTATAGGTATGTATATATTTCGGATTTCAGTCGGCTCGTGCCGGCTGGCAAATTTCTTCCGGCATCTACCCTCGCTTAATCATGTCTGGGTCGGTTTGGTAAGTTAAGCCGTGGGGTATTTTTTCGAACTTGATTTATTCACACTTATTTAATTTTGCCACCTGGCTGTGCCGAATACTACGCAGATAAAAACATGGACGTAGCACGCCTTATATGTGAATTCAGATAAAATGATATGATTGAATAAGTACAAATTAACCTCTTTAGGTCGATTAACAAATCAGACCAATAAATGTAGTTTTTTGGGCGTATAAATGCAAAATCTCATTAAATGCATTTTTTGCACCTGAATGGTGGATATTTACACAGTTAGTGTAAAGTTTGCGACACGGAAATAAACTGGATTACACTTTAAACAAAACACGATGTATTTACATGTATGTTACGAAATTTTCTCTCTGTTTCTTATTCACCACATTTTTTAAATTTATTTTTTGTTTATTTAAACTTAATCTAACTCGACTAGTAAAAAATAAATAAAATCAGTACCTACTCGTGAAAGAATGACTTCCTATTTGGGTACGTTACAATTCCGGTTGGAGGTTTGTGTCCATCTACTTTGAGGTTGCTAAAAGTAACAACAAATGCAAAAATAAAATTAGACATGCATTTTATATTCTATACTTTTAGCCGTAAATGCCTATAGGAAAACCGTTTTAAATTAAATGAAAAACAAATAATAATATAGTATAACAACATAAAGTAAAATAGGGCCGCTAAAACTACGAATAATTTTGACAATATTTTCATCCAATTGCCACTAAAAAAAATGCCTTTTTTAAAGACATGACAAAGAAATGAAAATATAAAAAACTAGGTATTTGATCTTCAATTACGTTAAATTTTCTTACGTGTTTTTGTCCACATTCTGTAATATAAAAAATCAAGCATTTTTTATAATATTTAACACATAAAACGTACACTTATATAATCTTACGCCTTTGTCCCATAAAAGAACTACAGAATGCCACCTGCTACGGTCCTTACGGTACCTTTTGCTTAGTTTACGTTCATACATCTGCACCCTAATTGCGAAACGCACAATTTATCAGAATCTGAATGGGATTGAAGATAATTTCTAAACCATTGCGTCATTTGTTGGAATAAATTGTGGCTCAGCAACGTAAATAACGCAATGAATGTTGTTTAACTATGAATATTAAACCAATTCCTACCGATATAAAGTTTCGCAATCACCCCTCTGGTCATACACACGAGTCGGTTGCGAACTATAGTTCGGTAGGTAGGTGTACCGGTGTAAGCGTGTACAACTGCTTTTCTGAATAACATCACCAATAAATCACTATTTACCATATTATTTACTCCTAAGGCATCCTCTCCCTGTGTTTCCACACACATGTTCTTTGCCTCACCTTTCATTCATCCTCTTAACTTGGCAAAACCATCTAAGCATAATTACTATTTTCAATGTTTCTCGCTAAACTATCTCCTATAACACACGACAACGTTGACTTGTTATCTCATTCCTTATTGACTAAGGTGTAAGTTTTCTTGATGAACTAAAGCTTAGTCTATCATTTAGAAGTTACATATCACTTGCTCACAACGAACGAATTTCTACAGCATTTATTTCATGCTTATTTCCAGCTCGACGTCTTCCGGTACGCGGTCGCAACTCCAAAACCTTTTGGCCCCATCAGCCATCTGTTTTGTGTGCCTACAAGGTGGACCGATGACCTTGTAAAAACGCAGGAATCCGATGGATGCGGGAAGCACAGAACCGGTCGAAGTGGCGGAGCTTGGGGGAGGCCTTTGACCGGTTGTGGACGTCTTTTGACAGAAATGATGTTGAAGCTTCCTTTGCCATACCAGACATTCTCTTTGGTATATAATTGTAGGCCACACACATAACAAACAAAATATAGGTACATTAATTGACTTGAAAGTTGTACTGTTATAAATCCGATGATACAATTTTTTCGATTTCAAGTTCTAGACTACTTACAACAAAAGTGAACATAGTCTGTGGAGCAGACGGTGATTGCAGAAATTTGGCTTTATAAATCGTCGACTCAACAGACAGACGGTAAAAAACATCTGATGATGTAGCAGAAAGATAGTAAGTCATAACCTTACCGTTATGTTATTACTATTGCGAAGAGCTGAAAATATCTAAAACTAAAGTGAATAATAATCGTTTTTAATCACTACATTAATTATATAAGGTGTATCTATTCATACACAAATATTTTAAGAGGTACACCTGTAGGTGGTAAAGAAGATAAAGCAACGAAAAATAAAAACGACGGGTTGCAGTCCGGGAGTGCCGGCAGAAGTGAAAACTTGAATATTAACGTTGTGCATTTTTGATATTTTGGAACGGTTAGGGTTTAATAATTTTGCACGAATTGCTTTAATTATCAGTATAAAAGTACTATCATTTATGTGGTAGAATACAATATTTATTTATTGCGCTACCGTACATAAACATGACAATTTATATAACATTAAAAAGTTTATCTCTCAGAAAAATCACTCTCCGTCCGTCTTACGAATTTTCGATATCGCATGACACATGACCTGTCATGTGTCCTGACGCGAGTTTAACATTTTTACCCATTACAAAAAAAGTGCACAACGCCGCTACAGAAATTATCACTTCAAAAAAAAATTTTTTAAATGTATTTTTTTCAAAATTTAATATTTATAAATTAATTGACGCACATAAGAAATACTCCTTCTTATTTTTTACGGCCCGTGACACCGCGTCCATGCTCGTGCCATCCGGTAGCCGCCCTCGCAGCGTCAGGCGGGCCATTCATAGAATTTGGAGTAAAGGTTCTATGCAAAACGTCTCAAGCAGTTTTAAAATTATAATAATTACGAAAATTCAAAAACGCTTAGATAACATTTTTCTTTTTGCTTCTATAGCTTCTTTACCACCTACAGGTGTACCTCTTAAAATATTTCGTGTATGAATAGGTACACCTTATATATTATTTACTATAACCACGCAAGCTGTACGTCCGATGGAATATTCCCTCATAGGATTTTTTTTAAAAAATCCTGTTTTAGTGCTTACTTTCGTTACGTAAGGAATTCATACGTAGATTTCATGCTTCAAGCTCCAACGGCTCAGGTCGTATGTTATATATCGGTGAATTATTTATTTTAAGATTTTAAAAGTAAAACTTCATTTTTAAACTTAGCTATTAGTTAAACCCAAAGCTAATCGCTAACATTAAACAAAACGATATAAAAATTAAAAAGTAGTGGTTACGTTTTATAAACCCGTATTAACAACTGCGCAGGCTGAACTGAATTGACTATTTATTTGTTTCAAAATATTCGTAATTGAGTTTGAATTTAAAAAGATATCGAGAATTCCTTTCAAATCTTTTGATGAATTACTGATATTTGAATAGGTCGGGACAGCCAGTGTAAAATAAATGTGGATACTTACGTCTGGATTAAACTGATACAGGTCAATAGTTTCTTCATACTGTAATACAATGAATTATATCGCGTTGAAAAGTTTGTAACAGCTATAATAAAGGGCCAACACTAAATCCAATTATTACAAACAATTTTAACGATAAATTATGATTTTATGGTGTGTCAAATGTAATATGATACATTTTATATCTATAATAATGAAAGAGGAGACCATCGTCTAGCTTTTGCCAGCGGCTTCGCCCCGATGGAGGTCGAAAAATATCCCGCGGGAACGTACTACCGGGATAAAAAGCAGCCTATGTGTTCTTCTTCTTCTTCTTAGCGTGTCGATAGCAATCTAAATATATTCAGCCCAGAATTTGGCTACGAGCTTAGCACTTTCCGAGGCATCCATCAATTCCTGTGGCGTGCAAACAGCAGGACATGCGGGACAAATTATTAAGTGTTGCATTGTTTGTGGGACAGCACCACATTTGCATTCCAGGGCGGAGCCATCTATGAATTTCCACTTGTACAGGTTCTCTTTACTTCGGCCTACTTGAGTCCGGAGCCTATTTAAAGACTTCCAGGAAAGCCAAGGCAACTCGTGTCCAGGTGCGAGATTTTCAGTAAGTGGGACGAATGGGTTTGGTAGGGAAGCACCATGTCGCCACAGACTTAGTCGTACCGTAGATCGTTCGCCAGTGAGTGGGAGGACACACTTCATAAAGCTGTTGCGGCTTTTCAGCCTTTGTGACACGAGGATGTTATCGTGCAAAGGGTGTCGTGTGTCAGACACCATCTTGGCTCTTTCATTTGAGCTTGCCACTGCTCTACGAATTTCTGGTGGCGCTATTCCAGCCTGTGGATACAGCATTTGCACCGGGATCGGTTTGAGGCAGCCGGTGATGATCCGGCACGTTTCATTCAGAGCTGTATCCACTAACTTTGCATGTGCTGAACGACTCCAAACGGCGAAGCACCCCACTTTGACGAGACAAGTCGTTGTAGGAGGTTATTGCGAGAGTGTACCTTCTGCTTGATATTCTTGCAGTTTTTGCGGAATGTTAATGACCTGTCCAGAGTAACACCAAGATATTTCGTAAGCCTATGTGTTAACCCAAGTTATAAACTAACTGTGTTCCAAATTTCATCCAAATTCGTTCATAGTTTTTGCGTGAAATAGTAACAAACAGGGTTCCCTCTATCTGGCAGAAACTTGATGCTCCGAATTTTATTTGGCATAACACACTTGGCATAATTTTCTTTAAACGAATATTTGTTAGGCATAAAAAATGTTTAGCATAATCGTTGTTTGGCCGACTGTTTATATGTCCGACTTTACGCTGGCATACTTTTAAGATGGCAGAATTTTATTTCGCATAATTAACTTTGGCAGACTTAAAATTTCGCATAATTTCGTTTAGCATAACATTTATTTAGTGCGACGATTATTTGGTATAATTTCACTTGGCATACTATGAAGATGGCAGAATTTCATTTTGAATAATTTTGTTAGGCATATTGTCATTTGTATAATATTGCATTTTGACCTTAAATAAAATTAAAATAGTGTCTCAAAAAGTCAGTATATGTTGTGCTACAAAAGTTATTGACAGAAACGAATCGCTGCAGAACCGACTCCACGTAGTCTTCTCTGCCCTACCCCTAGAGTGTAATTTAAACCCGCGTAGGCGTGGAGGGGCGAGGCGGCCCGCGACCTGAGGAGCAGGTGATTTTGACGCGCGCCGCCGCAGCTGAGGCTGGCCGGCGAAGCCGGCCAGCAAGCCGAAGCTGCGGTGGTGAGCGTAAAACCATCTGCGACGATGAGCTCGCGTGGGACCGCCGGAGCCTCGCAGCGCCGGGGCCGTGACAGAAACCATGCATGCTGCATGTTGCATGCTCGCCTGCATGCTGTAAGCTTGCTTGCATGCTGCATGCTTGCTTGCATGCTTGCTTGCTGCATGCTTGCTTGCATGCTTGCTTGCTGCATGCTTGCTTGCATGCTGCATGCTTAGTTGCTTGCATGCTGCATGCTTGTTTGCATGCCGCATGCTTCTTCGATATGAAATGTATGCCAAAAGATGATTCTAAGTTTAAAGTTTCTGAGATATGATAGTTCTGCCTTTTAATAACTATCGATATGAAATTATGCCAAGAGACGATTCTGACTGCGAAATTTCTGCGATATGATGGTTCTACTTTTTAATTATTATGGAATAAAATTTATGCCTAAAGATGATTCTGACTTATAAAATTATGCGTTGTGAATGTATGATAAATGAGTGTATGCCAAACGATTTTCTGCAAAATGAAGTTTATGCCATCCGCTGTTATGCAAAATAATATTATGACGAAAAAAATTCTGCCATAAAGGGTGGACCGTAACAAACATCCACACATCCATACATACAAACTTTCGCATTTATAATATTAGTAGGATATAAAATTTATGCCTAAAGATGATTCTGACTAATAAAATGATGCGTTGTGAATGTATAATAAATGAGTTTATGCCAAACGATTTTTTGCGAAATGAAATTTATGCTATCCGCCGTTACGCAAAAAAAAAATTATGACAAAAAAAAAATTCTGCCATATAGGGTGGACCCTAGTAGGAAATGTATAACATCGACCTTATATAAAATGGAACAAGGGCGAGAATATGATCATGATGACATTCACTGGTTTGCTGCATACTGAAAACGTTGATTTAAAGAATATAAAGAAAATGTGCTTACTCGTTTTTTTGGTGGGTTGAACAATGTAGCCAACTGAAATAAAAACATACGTTCTGAACCATTTGACTAAACTGATTCTATTGATGATTTTAATAACTACAATTCTGTAAAGCCTTGTTTGTAACTGTCGCGAAACATATTTTGTTTATCGTACAACCTCAAAGACCTGCGATTTTTTTTTTTCTATTTTTCGGGCATGTTTAACCAACATACTGTGCCTTTAATTTCTGTAATTGGTTCTAAACCGTTGTAATATGATTATGAAATAAATAAATAAAATAAAAGCCGTAAAAAAAAAAAAAATTCGCCGGTTACTTTGATCCTTAAATAGAGAGAAAAGTAACTAAGAAATAGCTATCTGTTAACTTTTTATGTATATATTTTTTCTCTCTGGTAGCTTTTACCAACACGTGTTTCTACGTTATTGTTATGTATCTATGTTGATTGTTATGTGTGTGTGTTATGCTTTGTAATTGAGTTTGCTTACCTCTGACTCTGATAGATACGACTGACTGTAATCAGTCATTGTTTCCTATGAAATGGTAAACAAAACCAATAAATAAAATTGGTAATTGAAAATAAAATGCCAACTACTTTTAGTATAGTTTGGAGTTGTAGAGCGTCGTCGTTGTTACTTATAGGTATTTTTATGGCTTTCTCTATCTAAAACTTGCTGTGCCATGTTAACGCATTTGTAGGCGCTATACCTACACCATTTGCAATGATATAAAGAAAAGGAAAACAAGAAAAGAAATAAAGTTTTTTTTTTCAATATTAAATCGGTCAAATTTTAACAAAAATTCTTAGAAATCTTTAGAAAATGACGATAGCTTCACTAGTTTGCTGTATAAGAAAATTACTGAATTATTTGTACAGAAAATGTGCTTACTCGTTTCTTCTGCGAACTAATTAATTTAGCTAACTGAAATAAAAAAGACATTTGTTTTTAACAATTTTGGCTTAAATTAATTATGAAATAACTAAGGAATAACATATAAACATTTTTTGTCCTATATTTGCTTTAGATGTTTTTAACGGCATGTCTTTCTATGCCATTTTCACACACCTATTTATATTATGTATACATTCAACATGACTGATGTTACGAATATTTTGTATTAATGTTTTTGATTTAAAAGAGTGTCAATGGAGTTTTTTGCTAGTTCTTCTCTATAGGTTCCTACTACACTTTATAATAGGGAGGGGCCAGCTTCATATTTCTGACGGACAAATTCTTTAACAAATCAAAAGTGCCTGTAAATATTTAACTGTAATAAATGCTTATAGATTGAGTTTACTCACCTCTGAATCAGATAGATAAGCTTGATTGTCTTCAGTCGTTGTTTCCTAATACAAAATATAAACAAAACGAATAAATAAAATTGTTAATATTACCAATAAAATGTGATCAAGTTTTGGAAAAAATGTTTTAGATCGTCGTTTTTGTTGCTGTTTGGTGTTTGTGTGATCGTCCCTTTCTGAAACTTGCTGTGGTATATTAACGCCTAGGTATATATAGGTGTATATATCGTACCGTTTTCGATGAAAGAAAGAAAAAGCTAGAAAAGATAAAAAAGATAGAATAGAAAGAAAAAGATAGAAAAGAAAAAATATTGACCTCCATGCGGACTGGTGCAAGATGATCACAAATTAAACTAACCACAACCATAGAAACATAAAAAAAACACAAATCAGAAAGCCCTGTACGAGGCCAAAAGGCAGGATTCTGGGACATTCAAAAATAAGTAATGCAGAATAAAACGTTGGTGTCCTAAGAAAGTTGCGGATGGTCACACAATAACGGCTGTCCAATATGATGGAATCGCTCTTCTTTCAAACCGTAGCGTACGAATAGTAGGAGCCGCAAAGCAAACATACAATTTAAATAAAGAATCGCCATGCTATTGCATGGCGATTCTTTATTTAAATTTTATTATCATGTAGTTTTCAGAAACTTACGTTATCATAGGCTTACTATTTTAAAGTTTTGTGTTCCGAGATACATTTAAAAAAATAAAGATACATAATATGATGCCATCCATTAAAAAGTTCCATTTCCTATTTCCGAAGGTATTCATCAGATATTTATCAAATCAAATCAAATCAATTTATTTCGGGCTACAAAGACCCATAACATAAATACCTTACAGACTAACATACATACAAATAAAAAACAATTTAAAACTATTGTACACGAAGTGACGGCGTCGTGTTGCGCTGCGTGGTGTCGCGTAGCCTTCCGCGGAATCGCCGATACACGACACCCTTCGGCCAAAACTCTGCCTTGAGGTAGGTCTCGATTTGTACAGTTGGAACTCGCACCACGAATGACTTGAAATTCGTGTTGTGGCGCGATTCCAACTTCTCGACCCTCAAAGTGAAGTTCGTTTTCACTCGTACATACTCCACGATCTCCTCAACCTTCGTGGTGTAGTGCAGACGTGAAATATACAGCTGCGTCGTAGGCACAGCAGGGCGCAGCAGCATGTTGGGTCCACTCGGAGCTGTTCCACACTGGTTTCGTGAACAGGGCTTCTTCTTCTTCTTCTTCTTCCGCTAAAGTGCTACAAGTGACTTTTGTCCCTTTCTCGTATTGAGCGTTCAAACAAATCATCATTACCCGTTTATATAAAATTAAATCACTAAAATAAAAATATTGCGTATCGTACCTAAAACAGCATAAAAATAGTGAAATGAAGACGGTTTAAAATTAATCAACACAATAATTATTATTACTTGTATCACAAAATCTAGAATATCATGGGACATTACGTAAATCAAATTTTACTTAATACATGAAGATATTTTAGAACAGGAAAAAATGTACTTACCTCATGCTTTTTTTTGTGGGTTGGAACTTGGAAGGGTGTGTCAGACTTTTACTGACTAAAACCCACCTGTGTTCCTTCACTTGCCTATGCCAGGGCCACGGTACCTCTTTCGAACTAATCCGTGACCCTGACAGAACTTACCTCATGCTTGGCATGTTGATCTCGTAGGAAAGCCTGGAAAACATTAAAAATTAAGTCTACAAAAGACATAATTATGTATGAAGAAAAATTTGTACGGAAAGCGGAAAGTCGTATACATTGCCTTTACGGCTACAAAGCTACAAGAATTGGGGTGAAGGAATTAATACATACTCGTATATTGTGTATCAATAGGCAAAAGCGGGATATTGGTAAACATTTCTCTACATTTGTAATAATGTGTTGTTCAATTCAATTGAAATAACGAGACGGTAGCGTTGGTTCCGATTTTAGTCAAGCTCCGACAGATCCTTGTACAACTATACGCAGTGTGTCAATCATCCAAGCAATAGATTTTCATAAATAAAGCATAGTCAGCGTATAAAGTTCCCATTGACACACGTCTCCTCCCTCTGAGAAATAGTGGGCCATATCCACCATGCGGGTCCAGTGGTATCAGAGATTCGATTTTTTTGGTTCTAGGACATGCCAATATCCTCACGTGATAGTTTACATCACCGTTTAGAGAGTGGTGGTAAAATGAAAATACAAAGTAATGTGCTTTCTGCTTGGGTTGGAACTCACTATATATGTATATATAAATATAAAATTATAATTAATATGCTTACCCATGGCACTTTTGTGGAAGTGGACGTTGATTGCTGCGGATATTTGAATTATATTTATTCCATGTACGTAATAAGCATATTTAAAATGCTCACTGAAGTTAAGGACTAAATTCACAAACTGATTTGTGAATTTCTATTCTTATTTTTATTCAAATATTTAGTGTCGACTAAGAACTGAATATTAAAATAAACACACAAATAGATACCAATCAATTGGTTTAATATTTTCCCAACAATGTTAGGGTTGGCTTCCAGTCTAACCGAATGCCGTTAGCTGCATTTGGTTAGACTGGAATATATCATTCAATACCAGTCATTTACATAACACGACTGCTTATCAAACCTTCGCAACGGCATTACTGGGTAATACTACTCCTACTACTAACCCTTGATAAGACTAGTTCTGGCTTGGTGGTTTCTGACTTTCGGGCTTCTGACGATCCTTATCGAAGGTGGCGTTAGTTCTGATTTCGGTCACGCGCTAAAAGATCTTTGTACGTAAGTTGTTTGTCAATCAACCCAACAAAAAAATATTCTGACTATAAGTTAATTACTTGGCCCTCGGTCTGTTTACTAAGCCTTAACTTCAAAGGCTAATTTTGTTAGAAAATATGAAGTAGTTTCTATAGTAGTAGTACTTTTTTAACGAAGTATGTCAATCAGCTCAACAATAGAATTTTGGTCTAACTAAGACTCTTGGTTAAGTTTTCAATTTGTTTGTTATACTTTAAATGAAAAACCAAAAAATGTTATTAAATATGAAGAAAATGGTATAATTCGTGTGCTTACCTCTGACTCTACTGTCGAAGTCTTCGTAAATTGCTGCGAATATTTAAATAATATTTGTTTAAGTGTTATTAGAATTTGAAATGGGTGTCAACTTCAACTGACGTTTTTTGTAATTCATTGGAAATACACGGCAACAAAGTAACGCCGATTTTTGGTGCTGTAATAATATTGACAGCCCTACTGTCAATGTTATTAAAGCACTAAAAACCGGCCATTATGATTAAAATTGTGTGAAATTGTGTTGAAATCACGAGACGGTGGCCGAGTCAGCACTCGACTACTTTATGCTACGACGGAGCCTAGCTAGTGCAGAGACGCCAGGGCAAGGGCATTTCTCTGCCGACCGTCCTAGAGAAGACAACCTTCAGCCTAGAAACTCTCCTACGTTTCATTTGGCTTTACCTTATTATTGTGACTATTGTGTTTGATTGTTATTAAAAGTGATTATTGTGCATTGAATGTTCTTCTTTGCTCTATCACCCTAATATCCGCCCACATAATATCAGACGACGGTGCCGATAAAGTTGACGTCCCGACAGATAAATAATGGATGGTCACCCATCCAATAGAGTATAATTCATGTTATGCTTACCAGTTGTAGTTTTGGCGCCGTTTTTTGCTGTGAACATTTAAAATAAAGGTAAGGTCTGTGTAGGCTACGAGTATGTTTACAATGCTCACTTAAAAGCAAAACTAAAATTACTCATCAGTTGGCACTACCCAGATGGTATTTATTAGAAACTGCCCCGTTGGTCTCGTGGTCGCAAGTGCAACTGCTGAGCGTGGGGTCCTGGGCTCGATTCCCAGGTCGGGCAAAGTGGTATTGGGTTTTCCCATTAGGACTTTCTTGGTAACAGTCCGGAATTTGGAAGTTAGCGGTGTGATACCCACATGCTTCGGAAAGCACGTTAAGCCGTTGGTCCTACACCTGATCTCTCTCCGATCATGTCGGATTGCCGTCCCATCGGTTTGTAAGAGTGAAGGAAGAGTAAATGCTCCTGTGTACACACTTTAGCACTATAATATCTCCCGCGCCGATGGCTAGTCTCCATTGAGATGGGCCGCCGTGGACGAAATACGGTCTGGAGAGCTATATTAACTATTACCTCAGTGAATAATCTACATATTACCACTTTATATTAATTACCGAAATAACATTATTAATACTTGAATAGCCACTACAAATTGGTACCAATCAATCCACCTAGTCTTTTCCCTACTAGGCTGGCGTCAGTTTCCGGTCTATCCGGATGATGTTTCCTACTAGTATTTTAACATGGAGTGACTGCCTATCTAGCGTCCACAACCTAGATACTGCGTAGTACGAGGCCAAGCACTAAGACTGGTTGGCAGACATCCGAGCATCTGAAGATCGATAACAACTGTCAAAGATCCACATATGATAGCCGGGACCAACGGCACACCGTGATTTCCAACGAACAGAGGGGTATCATGCCCCAAAATATTCTTTAACACAAAAACCTAATTATGTTAGTAAATATGAAGCTGAGGGGATAATTTATATGCTTACCTGCGGCACTTGGGTCGAAGTCGTCGTAAATTTCTGAAAATATTTAAAAAAAATTGTCTGGTATCGGCTTCGACTTAGGAGTTGTAGGTCGCAGGTTTGAACCCAGGCAGGCGATTTATTTTGTGTAAATTATTTCATCGCCACTGCTCTCAAAACGGTGAAGGAAAATATCGTGAGGAAACCGGCATGTCCTAGAACCAATAATTCCAAGACATGTGACATCTACCTGCACTGGGCTCGCGTGGTATATTACGACCCAATCGCTCTCACCAAAAGGAGGCCTGGGTCCCAGCAGTGGGAACAATATAGGCTCATTATGATGATGTCTATGTTAATAACATTCCTGGTTAAAATGGTCTCTATAAACTAAGACAAAATTCACAAATTGGGTGGAATGCCTAGTAACACTTAATATTTGAGAAGACAGAAATAGGTAGTAATGCATCCGCGAAGCCTTTTTTCAAGAATGTTATACTTCCAATCTTACTGGGGGATATTGACTATCAGTGTTTTATACATATAGAGCGACTGCCTATCTAACCTGTACAACCCAGTAACTGGGTAGTACTATACCACTAGCTAAGACTGGTTGGCAGTCTTTCGTGTTTCTAACGGTCCGTAACGACTGTCAAAAATCCTCGAATGACAGACTGGTCCAACGGTTTAACGTGTTTACCGAGGAATGGAAGGTCATTATCATGTCTGAGAAGATCCTTGTACTTGTAGTAATATCGTAGTGTGTCAATCAGCCCAACAGTATATTTCCCTGACTGTAGGTAAACTTTGACCTTCAGTATGATTAATAAGGTTTAACATAAAAACCTAATTATGTTGATAAATATGAAGGACTCTTTGCTCACCTCCGGCACCTTTGTCGAAGTCTTCGTAAATATCTGCAAATATTTAAATAATGATTTTCGATGTAGGCAACGACCATATAGAAAATGCTCTCTAAAAAGCAAGAATAAATTCACAAATAAGCTGGAATGCCAAGGGGCACTTAATATTTGAGAAGACATTACAAATAAATCAACCTGCAAAACCTTTTTCTAAATCAGCCTCTTCGTTAGCCTGGAATGCGAGGGCGTGGCTTTTCAACGAGAAGACATCCTCAGAAAAATGAGGTCTCTCCGCGAAACCTGTGAAATTCCTACAAAGCTTCTGTGCTTTTGGGTGGAGCTAGGCTGACTTTGATAGCCAGAGTGTGGATAAGAGAGTCACCCATCATCACCTTTTCTTAAATCTGTTTGGGACAGGTTCCAGTCTAACCAGATGTAGCTGAATACTGTCCAGTTACTGGGCAATACGATGGACAATATTTGAGACTTGTTGGCAATTTTTCTGGCTCTTTCCGTAACAACTGTCTAAGATTCTCGAAAGATAACCGGGAGCAGTGGCTAAACGTGTTTTCCGAGACATGGACGGATCTCGATATATAAATATATAAAAAAGATATATAAAAAAATGTACCACCTAACCGTTGCAAGGGAATCATCCCGTCTGGTAGTTATCATTTGGCAACGAATCCCTCCTATTCTTCTAGAATTTTCAAGAACGACAACTTTAATTGACATTTTAAATAAGTTGTATAAAATGGCCAAAGGCAATAGAGTGACGAAGATCTTTTGGCGTATGAATGAAATTGCCAGAAGGGCGCTGTTGATAAACATTTGTCGACAATTGTGAAACTGTATAGAAATCATGAGACGGTGGCGTTAGTTATGATTTTTGAACACGCCTAACGATTGTTGTACGTAAGATGTTTTTCAATAAGACCAACAAAAACAATATTAACTATAGGTTGATTACTTGGCTCTGGGTTTGTTTGGTACGCCTTAACTTCAAAGACTGTAGGTTAATTATGTTGGTAATTATGTAAAAGAGTAAAATTCGGAAGCTTACCATTGGTATTTTTGTTGAAGTCGTCGAGATTTGCTGCAAACATTTAAATAATATTTGTCTATCTATGTATAGAGAATGTTTAAAAGGTAACAGGACACTTGCGCGAAGCCACTTGCGCGAAAAGACAATTCCGCGAATGGACGTTTGTGTGAATGGACTTTTGCGCGAATACAGCAAAAGATCTTTATACTGCTAACGTATAGTAATCTCATCCCATAATGTATTGCCTTGACTGTAAGTTAGTTATTTGGCTTCCAGTGTGCTTGACAACTTAAACTTAAAATCATTTTTATGGTAGTAAACTGGAATGAAATAATATATCTTAATGGAAGCCACTTAATTTCATAAGATATAAAGTTAAAATGATTATAATATAGTGTGACAGCTGGTTTATAAATAGATTTTAATAAATTTAGCAGTAATCGTAACTGTAACAAGTTTAATGTACTTTTATTACAAAGTGTATATTTTATTAAAAAGATACTTTTTTAACTTCTGTCTTATGTTATTTTAAATGAAGTATAGGTTAAGTACTTGGCCCTCAATCTATTTGATATGCTTTAACTGAAAAACCATATTATGTTGGGAAATATGAAGATAATTGTATAATTCGTGTGCTTACCTCTTTTGTCGAAGACATCGTAAATTCCTGCAAATATTTAATTAATATTTGTATAGTGTATCGGTGTCAACTTTAATTGACGTTATTTATAGGTCGAATAAAAGGGCTATACGGCAAAAAAGTAAAGACGGTATTTGGATGCTTGAATGACTTTGACAGAAGGGCAGTACTGATAAAAAAATTGTCGACATTTGGGAAATTGTGACGAAATCACGAGGCGGTGGCGTCATGTTGCTAAATATGAAGAATAGAGTAGGTATTATTCATATGCTTACCCATGGCACACTTGTCGAAGTCCCCGTAACTTTCTGCAAATATTAAAAAATAAATTGTCTTTGTGGATCACAAGAATGTTTTAATTGCTCTCTTAAAAGCAGGCCTTAATACACAAGTTGGATCGCCTAGCGGTACCAAATATTTTAGAAGATACCTAGCTTCTGACGTTTCATAAGTGCCCATATAGGTTTTTGTGAAATAAAACTATTTTTATGTGATTTTGATTGATTTGATTTGATTTCCATTAGTAGGTATTTATTTTACACAGCTGCATCCAATTAGGCAGAAATATATAATTGGATGCAAGTGAATCCCAGTATTTTACATAGAGCAATGGTCCATCTGACCTTCCAAACCCGGTGACTGAGTAATATTAGGCTGTCCCAAGCAAACACATCCATTTTATTTTTTTAGTTTTATATCTTTACTGGGCGTTATGATATCTGTTAATGTGTTAATTAAATGTAAGATCTTTCGCAATTTATTACATGCTGCCATCGGTCTGGCAGTTGTTGCACTCCAGTCATAGACTTGGTTCATTAAGTTTCGCTACGGATAATTTCAATGTTTCTTGAAAATGATCCCAGCTATTGTAGTGTGTCCCTCTTAGCTTCCTCTTCAGTCTGGCAAAACAGTTGAAGTCCAACGGGTAAACATCCGGTGAATAGAGTGGGTCGAAAGTCAAAATTCCCTGCATCTGCAGGAATTCCGTAACGGTCCGAGCTTTATGGGGTTTTGCATTGTCATGTAACAGTACTGGCGTACTGAAATCCTTTCCATCAAGCCATGGCTGTATATGCCTCTCAAGGAACTGTTTATAATTTTCGGAATTGACAGACTCATTTTCAGGCAGCAACTCCCAGAAGGCTATACCATCCCAGTCCATACTCATAATCAACATCATCTTGTTGCCGTGCGTCGGCTGGTGGCTCGTTGACGGCACTGGCTCCCATTTTGCTAGCCACACGCGGGACTGCTCACGATCCGGTTCCATGTAGAGGGCGACCCAAGTTTCATCAACAGCTATACTTCTGGAAACCAGTAATTTGTCCTTCTTATATCGCTCTAAGTTCGCCTGACATGCCAACACAATATGTTCCTTTTGCGCTTCTGTCAGTTCATGAGGTACCCACTTTCCGAGAAATTTCTTCATTTTCAAGTCATGTTTGAAAATCCTTTGGATTGTTGATTTTGCGACGTCCAATAGATTGGCAAAAGTTCATAGACTCCAGTGTCTCGACTCATTAAATGCATTTTTAATTATGATGATTCTATCTTCTTTTATAGCCAAAGACGTATGGTTACCACCGCGATGCTCACCAACGTCAGTTTCACCACTTCTAATTTTTCGCATCCATTTTTTTATAGTGCTTCTTACTAAGGCTTTCTTGCCGACTGCTTTCGGGATATTAGAATGAGTAACACCTACAGACCAGTCCCACAAACAAGCAAATTTGAGTAAAACCCGTTGCTCATAATCACTTATTGAATTAATTATCTGTTCCTTTATAGTCATTTTGCAAAAACGCGAGCCAAATACCACTGAGATTTAACTTAGAGTGCAACGATTCTATTGACACCAGTCACGTTACAACCAGTCCAAAAATAAACAAGAAACGACACGTCAAAAATGGATGGGTTTGCTTGGGACAACGTAATACGTTACGTAATACGTTACTCTGGTTGGGAAATCATAAAAATGACGTTTTCCGCTCTGGGTGGAGCGGAATGGCGTGTCAGACTTTTACTGACTAAAACCCACCCGTGTCCCTTCAGTTGCCCATATGCCAGGACCACGGTATCTCTTTCAACCAAATCTCGCGACTCTGGCAGATATGATACCCCTTTTTTTTTCCTTTTTTTTTGGATGGGAAATCATCAGATGTCTTCTCCCGCTCTGGGCGGAGCGGGAGGGCATGTCAGACTTTTACTGATTAAAACCCACCCGTGTTCTTTCAGTTGCCCATGTGCCAGGGTTACGGTATCTCTTTCGAACAATCACGTGACTCCGGCAGGCATCGGTCCTAGCAGACCCCTTCAGTTTTGCTGACATGGTTGGGCTTCTGACGATAACGATCGTCAGGGATCCACGAGTAATATCCGGGATCAACGGCTCAACATGCTTTCCGAGGCACGAAGAGATCTCGATAGATAATGGATGGTCACCCATTCAAAAGAGTATAATTCATGTTCAGCTTACCAGTGGCACTTTTGGCGTCGTTTTTTGCTGTGAATATGTTAAATAAACGGTCTGTGTATGTAACGAGCATGTTTACAATGTTCACTTAAAAGCAAAACTTAAATCACACATAAGTTGGCACTACTTAGACGGTATTAATTAACGTAATTATTACCTAAGTGAATAATCTAAATATTACAACTTAACATTAATTACCAAAATAATATAAATAATACTTGAGCCACACAAATTGGTACCAATCTATCCAGCTAGTCTTTTCACTACTATGTTGGTGTCGTGTCGGCTACCAATTAAACCGGATGAAAATGACTACCAGTATTTTGTATGGCGCGACTGCCTATGGAGCTCAGCCTCCACAACCCTGTAACTGGGTACTATAATACCATTAAATAAGACTGGTTGGGAGACTTTCGAGCTTCTGAAGATCGGTAAAAACTCTCAAAGATCCACAAGTGTCAGTTAGGACCAACGGCATAACGTGTTTTCCGACGAATGGAGGGGTATCATTTCCCAAAAGATCCTTGTAGTAGTATAAGTGTATCAATCAGCGCGACAGTATGTTTCCCTGACTGCAGGTAAATTTTGACCTTTGGCCTGAAGCTTCAACTTTAAAACCTTATTATGTTAGTAAATATAAAGTGAAGTGTTTAATTCTTATGCTTACCTTTGGCACTTGCGTCGAAGTCGTCGTGAATTTCTGAAATATTAAAATAAAATGTCTATGTTAGCTACATACCTATTTAAAATGTCCTCCAAAAAGAAGTTGAAACGCCTAGTCGCACCAAATATTTAAGAAGACATAGAAATAGGTAGCAATCCATCTGCGAAGTTTTTCCAAGTATGTTATACTTCCAATCTAACCGGATGAAACTGACTATTGTATATGGATCGACTGCCTATCTGATCTCTACAAAACAGTTACTGGGTAATACGATACCACTTGCTAAGACTAGTTGGCAAACTTTCGGGCTCCTGAATGTTGGTAAATATGAAGAATTCCTTGCTTACCCCCGACTCTTTTGTTGAAGTCTTCGTCATTAGCTGCAATTATTATAATAATATTTGTTAAATTAGGTAACGAGTATGTTTAAAATGCTCACTATAAAGCAGAAATAAATTCACAAATAAGTGGGAACGATCTGTGGTACTCAAAATTTCTTAATCTACTCTAAAAGATATACAAATGGGTTCCAACCTTACTGTATAACTTTTTCCCAACGATGTTGAGGTTGGCTTCTAGTCTAAAAGTTGTCGTAGTAGTATGTTAAGTTTCGCGGTAACAGTTCAAAGTTATCTTATATCTTTAAACGAGCAATTTTTGTATATATATATATATAATCTGAATCTCGGAAACGGCTCGAACGATTTTCATGAAATTTAGGGGGTTTCGGGGGCGATCAATCGATCTAGCTAGGATTCATTTTTATAAAATGTCGTTTTGTTCGTGTTTTCAATGACCAACTTTGTCGATAATCAACTTGAACATAAACTTATTATTTTAAACACAATTTTCCAAGAAATAACGAGCAAAGCTCGGTCATCCAGATATTGTTATTTATTTATCTGAGCCGTACTTCATGTTTTTTTTTATTATTGATCGACCTGTACATGCCCTTTGCCAGATTGGTTGGCAGATTTTCGGGGTCCTGACGATCCGAAACGACTGCCAACAATCCAAGAATTACAGCCGGGACCAGGAGTTTTCCGAGGCTCAGAGGGTTCTTGATATTATACACGGTGACATTAAAAAAAAAACATATTTTTGGAATAACTAAAAAATAAAAATATTATTCATTATGATGACGCATGACGTAGTCTGAGATTGATATTTTGTCTCATGCAAAACGGAGATTGAATGATCTAGTCGACTCGTGCGCTGGGTAGGTATGTTCTCTACCATCTGAGACGTAAACATTATTAACAGGATGTTTCATAAATCTAATGCATTATTCATTTTTCTTAGACCTATTATCTTAATTAATGGTAATATTTTTTTAATCAGGCATAGAGGTATATTATGTCGGATACAATGAGTGGACAATCTTTGTAAGTCGACTAAAATGTCACGGTGTATAATTGGACCGATTTAAGCAAAAATGTTCCAAACCACACAAACCTTATGAGTTTTTGATATGTTAAAATAAACCTTATTTGGATTACATAGGTCACAAAAACTCGAAATATTCGAGGTTGTGGGTTGTAATATTTTTGCTTAAATCGGTCCAATTGTTGGTCACCCACTGACGAACCGCAACACGCGTATTTTAAACTTAAAATAACCCGTCCGGCTGTTGTCATTGAGCCGCAAACCCCTCCAAATTTTCTAAAATTGCCAATGGATGACAACTTCAATTGACATTCTTTATGAGTCGTATGAAATGGCGCTAACAAAATATCAAAGATCTTTTGATGCTTGACACACATTGACAAAAGCGCGGTATTGATAAACATTTTATCGATATTCGAATAATTGTATTGAAATCACGAGACAGTGGCGTAAATTTTGATTTTTTGCACTGAATTATCGGATGATGTAGTGTGTTATTTAGCCCAACAATATATTTCCCTGACCGCAAATTAATTATTTAGCCATTGATCTGTTTGAAAAGGTTTAAATAAAATACCTCACTATATTGGGAAATAATGAAGACAAGGGTATAATTTATATGCTTACCTTTGGCACTTGTGTGGAAGTTGTTGTAAATTGCTGCAAATATTAAAAAAACAAAAATGTATATGTGAGTAACATATCTGTTTAAAATCTCCTACCAGTGGAACTATATTCATAAATAAGTTGGAAAGCCCAATGCCACCGAATATTTGAGAAGACATACAAATAGGTAGGTACCAATAAATCTGCGAAGCATTTTTCCAATTTAGAATTAAATATAGACATAGATTAAGACCAGTATTTTACATGGCGCGACTGCTTATCTGACCTTTACAACCCAGTTACTGAGTAATACGGTACCCAGGGTACGACTGGTTGGCAAACTTCCGTTCTTCTGACAATCCGTATTGACTGTCATAGATCCTCGAGTAACAGCCAGGACCAATGACTGAACGCAATTTCCGAGGCAAGGAAGCGTCTTGATATTGTAAAGATTATCACGACGTCGACATTTGTGAAATTGTACTGAAATCACGAGACGGTAGCGTTATTTCTGATTTTGGTCACAAGTCACAAGATGGTACAAATAGTAGTACTACTACAACGTACCATATCAATCTCCAACACAATATTTACCATACTGTAGATAATTTATCTGACCCTTTGCTTTGAGCGATGTTTAAAATACCTTATCATGTTGGTATTTAAGTATAAGGCCAAGACTATAATTTATGATAAGCTTACCTTTGACACTTTTGTCGAAGTCATCATTAATTGCTGCGAATATTAAGGCGTTAGTTCTGATTTGCTTACGAGCAATAAGATCCATGTATGACTGTACATAGTATGTCAAGCTGGATGTAGATAAATTATTTTGCCCTGGCCTGTATCATTACCCTTATTTCAGTCAAGAATCATTCACTTCTGGGTTTATGTCTACGTTTTGGTCTGCTGTACTTATCGGTTCCATGCGTCCCTTATCTATGTCCCCTATGTTTCTTGTGACTTTAACGATATTATCCACTCACGCCCAGCATCCCTAGCCAAGTTGATAATCTGCAATCGTTAACGCTAGTCGAAAACTAATCAAATGTATGGTAATGAAATCATATCAACATTAAGTCACGTGGTTAGAACAAACAAATAGAAAATTCGTAGCCAAGTTCACACCGTTCAAAATGATAGAATGAATTGTTATCGTTCCTACAATGTTCAACGCATCATCATCATTACATTCTTTGTTATAATGCCGTTTTTCTAAAGACATTGTAGAACGAGCGGCCGAACCAGGCGCGTCAACATGGCTACCAACTTATCGTTTTCTACAATTGCTGACACCGAGGTATTACCGATTGGAGAACGAAATTCGACACGAAACGGTTGTAACTTGACTAGGGGGGCTGGTTTGTTTGCAAAGATATAACGGTAGGGAATAAAAGGTAGAGAAAAATTCATATGCTCACCCCTGGCACTACTGTCGAAGTAGTCTTTAATTGCTGCGAATATTTCAATTATTATAACAAGCATGTTTAATGCACGACACGGAAAATCTATACATATAATAAAATTGTAGAAAAGTGGTGTCTTTACAATGAAAATATTAAAAAAAAGTAGCAAGGGTTGTTATTATACCGATGCCGAACCCGAAATTGTAATTATTATTTTTTTGTTTATTTGTCTGTTTGTCTGTGTGTTTGTGCACGATAATATCAGAAACGGCTTATCGATTTAGGTGCGGTTTTCACTAACATATTGAAATAAGCTTCACTTAATATTTAGTGTTTATTTGATGTCAATCGGTTCATTAATAAAAAAGTTATGTCAATTTAAAGAATCACGGTGAAATCGATACTGTTATAAGTGCTGAATTTCCCGATAAGACCCAAGATCCCGTGTTATTCGATATTATTAAGACTCATATGATTCACGGACCATGGCACGTTAAGCAGAAATTCTCCCTGTATGCAAGAAGGTCGTTGCTCTAAAAGATACACTTGGGGCCTTTCAGAACAAACAATATCAGGAGAAAATGGGTATCCATTATACCGTCGAAAGTCACCACAACAAGGTGTTTTCACAGCTACAATAAGATTATATGGCCAGGAAATAGATGTTGATAATAGATGGGTGGTACCTAATTCACCGGTACCATCACGAACCTTTCAAGCTCACATCAATGTCGAGGCATGTAACAGTGTTGAATTCATCAAATATATTTGTAAATATGTGAATAAGGGCTCTGACCAAGCAACTGTGGGGTTGGCTAATAATGATAACGATGAAGTTACAAGGTTTCAGTTGGGCCGGTATATAAGCTCCTCTGAGGCAGTTTGGCGTATTTTAAGTTTTTCGATCCACGAGAGATATCCACCCGTCATTCACCTTGACGTTCATCTTGAAGGTGGGCAAAGAATATACTTCAACCCTGATAATGTAACGGAGCGTTTGGACAACCCAAGACGAACCACTCTGCTCGCTTTCTTTAATTTTTGCGAAACTACGCATTTGCTAAGACACTCTTATACAACGAAGTTCCATCGTATTATACTTATAATAAACAACAGGGTATTTTTAATCGCAG
This sequence comes from Aporophyla lueneburgensis, assembly GCA_932294355.1. Taxonomy (NCBI): domain Eukaryota; kingdom Metazoa; phylum Arthropoda; class Insecta; order Lepidoptera; family Noctuidae; genus Aporophyla; species Aporophyla lueneburgensis. The sequence continues at coordinate 27,343,813 of OW028737.1, read as the reverse complement.
AAGACGTGGAACAGCTGTAGTAGGTGAACCAGGTATTTTTAAAGATCATGTCATTGGTAGGGTTTATACGGTTCATCCAAATAACTCCGAATGTTTTTACCTGCGCCTACTGCTGCACGTTGTCCGAGGGCCTACTTCTTTTGCTGATCTCCGAAAGGTTGACAATATCGTACACCCTACATACCAAGCCGCTTGCCGGGCACGTCACTTGCTGGATGGGGATCAACATTGGGATGATGTTTTGTCAGAAGCAAGTATTAGCGAAAGTCCTCATCGGTTGCGACATTTGTTTGCAGTCATGCTGGTGTTTTGTGCACTTTCTGACGATGCGCAGTTGTGGTATAAGTATCAGAGCAAATTGGCTGAGGATTTTTTTAGGCACGTACAACTTAATGATAACAACCCAATTGAGGAGAGATTACGTGACAGTCAATTGAATCGTTGTTTGTTGACTATTCAAGATATAGTTACATCTATTGGGGGTAATCCTATTTCTCAATATGGCATGCCGGAGGCATCATTTGACGGTGAACGTATTAATAGAGATTACGCGATGGAAACCAACTATGATCCAATTGACCTGGCCGAAATTTTACAAACTGATGTCTCGAGGCTAACTGATGAACAGCGTTTGATATTTGATCGCGTGTGCCGCAGCGTTGATAGTACTTTGGGAGAAATGCTATTTGTAGATGCACCCGGTGGAACGGGTAAAACATTTCTTACTAAATCTATTTTGGCGAAGGTACGAAGCCAAGGTAAAATCGCGCTTGCTGTCGTTTCATCAGGCATAACAGCCACATTGTTGCCAGGTGGGAAAACTGCTCATACAATGTTCAAAATTCCGATCGATTTAGACCACACAGAAAGCCCTGTTTGTAATATTTCAAGAAACAGCGATAAAGCTAAGGTTGTTCGTGATTGTAGCCTTATTATATGGGATGAGTCCACAATGGCCAATCGAAAAGCAGTAGAAGCAGTAGACAGAACGTTGTGTGATGTCAAGCAAAATGATCAACCCATGGGTGGCATTACTATGCTTTTTTGTGGCGATTTTCGTCAGACTCTCCCTGTAATACCACGCATTTGACATTAAATATACGTGCGCAAATTGGAGGCAACGAAAATGCTCAACAATTTTCAGATTTGCTACTTGAGATTGGTAACGGTGTGTATCCGCAGGAACAAGGAAAAGTTGTTTCTTAATGAAAACCTATATAACATAGTTTCATCAATGCGAGCCCTCATATTATCTGTGTATGGAAACGTAACGCAAATACCAACTTGCGAAAATTCCTGGCTTTGCGAAAGAGCTATTTTGACGCCACGAAACGACCAAGCAGCAACAATAAACGCTGAAATTTTGAGATATGTTCCGGGGGATTATGTTGAGTATATCTCTATTAACAGAGTCATGGAAAAAGAAGAATCTACAAGCTACTCAGTAGAATTTTTAGAATCCCTCAATGCTCCTGGACTACCAGCACATAAAATAAAATTAAAAGTAAGCGTACCCATAATGCTTCTTAGAAATTTAAGCCCCCCAAAAATTTAGAACGAAATCTGATAGAAGCAGAGATTTTAACAGGGTGTGGAAAAGGTGAAAGTGTTTTCATTCCTCGGATTCCTCTCATTCCAAACAATTTTCCATTTAGTTTTAAACGAGTCCAGTTTCCAGTCAGCCTATGTTTTGCAATGACAATTAATAAAGCTCAGACGCTGAAAGTTGTGGGTGTAGATCTAAGTATCAGCTGTTTCTCGCACGGTCTTGTTTGTGGCGCTGTCACGGGTTAGCAATCCTAGGAGCCTGTATGCTTTCATCCCCGATGGCCATACGTAAAATATCGTATACAGAGAAGCATTACTGTAAAGTAAATTTTTAGCTACCCAAACGACGGTATATGTAATTCAAAATATGCTGCACGAAAAGTCACTATTCCACGCGGACGAAGTCGCGGGCACAGCTAGTATACAAATAAGTATAAAATCTGAAGGGAATGCGTTTGAGGAAACCAGTAAAACCAAGCCATCGCTGCCTAATAGGTACCTATGGTTAGATCCTGTAAAAATCTTGTCGTGTATGTTAGTAAATATTTTTCATCCAAATAGCCTCTTTATAACTTTACGATGTTATCCAAAGCATTACAACGCTGACTGGTGACAAAACTTTTTTAATCTGATACGGCAAAGCCAACTCTGTGTCAAATAATATTTTCTACCTTCCTTTTTTTATAAAAAAAAAAAACAGAGAGGTTGGAAACTTCCATCTTCACGAGGACGAGTAAAAAGAAGGTGTTCATCCGATTTTGATGAACGGGAGAGATTAACAATTGATTGGTTAGTATGGTCTGATATTAATAAATACAATATGTATAATGTTCATGCTTACCCTAGCTATATTTGGGTAACATTGACACAGATTTTGATCCAATCTCGCCACACGCTGAATGAACTAAATAGGAAACAATTAAATCAGCAAATATTTAAATTGGCTCAATTAAACACAACTTTACTGGCGAAATGTGAATGTACTTACTTCTCTGCTTACTCTTCGGAGAATACAGGCGAGATGTTCTATTTATGTCTTCAGGTAAAATGGTTATTTCGTTTCCACTGGCTCATAAATTCTCGGTTCAACTGTTTTTGTTTAGATCCTACTTATGTAGATGTTACGTTATCTTGTGATGTCGCCCTTTATAATATACCGAAAGTACGAAACATTATCATATAATATCGTCACATTTTCAGATAAAATGTAAAAATTGTCTGGTAATCGGGTTAGTCCCCTCGGTTCGATTAAATCAGTCCCTGATTTTTCCGTTGTACCTAAGGTGGAGATCTGATGAATACCTTCGTGGTAGAACATTTCTATGCATGACATCAAAATATTTTTTTTTGCTGTAAACGCGTATTGGTTATGCCGGACACAAAAAAATAAACACAAAACAATTGCAGATGCAGAATGGTAATCGACGCTTATTCCATTTTCTTTGATTTCAAAAATTTTTATTGACTGCTGGAAATGTTACGAAATAAAAACATTTTAGTTAAAGTCATCATAACAAGTATAATTGATAAAATATTTTTAATAAAACTTACATATTTATACGGACGCTGTGTTGTACTTGTTGGGCCTAATTGGCCTGCCGAGCCAGGAGGACCTGGTGGGTATTGGGGTCCGTGCACACTTGATTGGCTTGGAGGATCTCGTGAGCCCTGCATGCCTGATGCGCTTGGTGTACTTGGTGGAGTAGGACTTGGTTGAGCATACTATGAAGTAATATATAATTATAATACATAAACATTATGATACACGAAAATCATGTCTATTTTCCCAAAGTGGATAGCAGAGATAATAAACACCCACATTTCGCCAGTTATGTTTATTTAATAATATAGTAAACATTGAAATTAGATTATTTTTATTCTCTTAAAGCAATAGGTTCCTTTGGGATACAGTAATCTGTATTCTTGCAAAAAATTATATATGGTATTGAAAACCTGAATGATCGTGATAAAGTGGCAGATCAAATGTATTATACATATATTAAATACAGAATGAATAACAACGTCCAACCGAGAGTATTTACCTCATAGTTTTGTGAATATTCCTGCAAATGTTTATGAGTTTGCATCGCTTTTTTATCTTATTTATCTAAGAGTTTAAGAATCACTTACACTAAACGACAGTTAGATTCAATGAAAAAGATCGATGTTTAAACCTAGCAGCACTTCTATGCGTTTTGTTTTCGTCGAGAGTCATGAAAATGTAAACCAGCGCAGCGTCTATATTGCAAAATAAGAATATTAGAATACTTACAGGTTTCTTAAATTGGTTACTAAAATCCGGTTGTGCCATCTTCAAAGAGTTCCTATGTAGAAAATATAGTTTAAAAACGCAAAATACTATTTATATTTTAATTTTAGTTTCGTCACTTCAATGAAAAAAATACTTACTTATAATTCTCTAATACATCTTTTCTTCTAACTATTTCTTTTTCTAGCTTACGGTATTCGCTAACTAAACGTTCCACTGGCATATCCTACAAATGTAAAAAAAAAAGTTTTTGTAAAATGAATTTACCTACAAGCCGAAATGTTATTAATTTTTATTAAATTGGTATTTATTTATCATTTGCAAAAATTAAAGGACATTTTTTATAATATTTTCGCATTTTACAATTTTTCGGATTTTCTAAGTAAACATTTTTATTATGAAGAGTCTAAACCGTCGTTGCAAAAAAGTGGTAGTCAATAAATTTAAAACTCACCGCTAGATTTGCTGATGATTGATCCTATGAAAACGTGTAAAATTAAGGTGACGGTTACGGTAAATGTTAAGGTTCAACTTATGACTACTGGTTCAGATAAGTTTAAGGCGGTAAAATGGCGATCAAGCGTGGAATATAGAATTGCTACCATCCATGAAATTATAATACTGTTTTTTATTTTCAAGGTGAGGCCTTCAATACTTATCTGAAGAATCGGTTAGTATGTTACACAAGACGATGACGCTACGCTCACTCGATAGTCGTTTTTTTTTATAAACTTGCCATATTGATGTGTTAAATTTAAAAAATCTAATTGCATAGCTCTTTTCAAAACCGATCGCGTAGCATAGCTACGCCGTCGCTACGCCGTAGCTCAGCTTGTAGCCTAGGCGCGTAGTAAGGTACACGGCCCGGTTTTTTCTATAAACTCAGTCAGTTTCGATTCCTAATAAAGTTCATAATTACACCGACCAGACCAGCTGTTTATTGTACGTACACTTAAACTTACACTGTACGTATATTTATTTTTACGTTTTCACCGTATATTCCATCCTCCATACCAAAATGAGCGAAAACGATGGGAAAATTAAAGTGAATTACAGGAAGAAAATATAGGTACTCACGAGTATATCTTGAAGATTGTAGTTTTCTTCACCAAATTTTATGCCTAGAGCCTTTAAATTATAAAATTATTTATGTATTAAGAGTAAATCTAGTAACCATCAAACGGAGTCAATACACACTGCACACTAATAATAAGTTGCTAAATGTTTAGAAATTGTCACTTAAAAATATATATGTTTTAAAATAAGTAAGACTTACAAAAGGGTTGGATGCAGGAGTAAATAATGGCAGTAGCTACTTACCGCTAAATTTGGTGGGTCAGGTTCCTAAGAAAAGTTCTAAAATTAAATAAGTAGTACATAAGTACCTTAGTTACTAACATAGGATAAGTTTACTAACAAGTGAGTCATGGTTACTTGAAATAAAAAATTGAATATATATATACCGTGACATTTAAATCGTCTTGCAAAGCTTGTCCACTCAATGTATCTGGCATAATATACCTCTAGGCGTGATTAAAAAAAAGTTTCCATTAATTAAAATAATAGGTACTAAGAAAAATAAATAATGCATTAGGCTTATGAAACATCCTGTTAATAATGTTTACGTATCAGACGGTAGAGAATATACCTACCCAGCGCACGAGTCGACTAGATCATTCCATCTCCATTCTCTCCCTTCATTCTTTCTCTCTCTTCTTTCTTTTGTCCATGAGACGAAATATCAATTTCAAACTACGTCATGGATCACCATAACTAATGATATTTTTATTTTTTATTTATTCAAATGTTATTTTTTTTTCTTATGGACTACTACACAAGTAGTCATTAGATACATGAAGTGGGCAGCCGATGTAAGACGATTAAAATGCCACGGTGTATATATAGGTATAAGAAAATGCAAATCAATTAATTTAGATGAACGATTCCCAAACTCTTAAAGGTCGTAAACTCACTGTTGAAAAAAACTAATTGACACGTAGCACGCTTAGATTTAATCATGCAATTTTAATTTATGATACCCTTTAATTCGAATTTAATTTATATGTGTTTAATTTAAATAAATTGGAACTGTATGTAATTTTAATTAATGTGTATGACTGTGTTCTTATCCTTTTACGAGTCTATGTTACTTGAAATAAATGATGAATTATTAAAAAAAAATATGCAAAAAAAGGGAAACTCACTGATTGCCAGTTAGGTAAGCTGTTGTAGATTACTTCTTCAAACTTTGGATCCTCCGACTGTCGATCTAGTGTATGTTGACCAAAGGATTCAATATCTTGAACTTGGAAGGGTGGTGGATCTGGGGCTTGTGGTCTCGGTACTATTCTAGCATCTGGAGGTTGTGGTCTCAAAACCGATGCATCTTGCATTTGCGGCCCCGAAGCCGGTGCTTCTTGCATTTGCGGTCCCGGGACCAGTGCTTCTTGCATTTGCGGTCCCGGGACCGGTGCTTCTTGCATTTGCGGTGCCGGAACGGGTGCATGTTGCATTTGCTGTCCCGAAACCGGCGCATCTTGCATTAGCGGTCTCGAGACCTGTACATGTTGCAATTGCTGTTGTGGAACCTGTGCATCTTGAAATTGCGGTCTTGGAAATTGCATATTTTGAGATTGCCCTGGAGCCTGTGGGTATCGACCCGATTGAGCTGGTGGCCTGTGTGTATAGGTTTGTTATATTGCATAAAATTATTTGTTAACATTAAGGGGTTTATTTACAAACGTTGACGTTTAAACGTCTTTTTATTTAAAGACACGATACCAGGTTAATGTGGCGCGCGGCCAAAATTGGAACCAATGGCGCCATCTTGTTTTTGTGAACACAGTTCTATGTTCAAAAATGTTTACCAAATAACGCTCCAATGTCAATGTCATTTAGGCACCAAAGTGTTTTTGTAGCTCTGCAAAGGGGTTGTACTCTTTCTTTTGTGTTGTATAGTTTTTATTTTATATCACAGGCTTATAGTTTGTGTTGTCTGGTGGCTAATGAGTACTATTCATACAAATGACTCTACAGGTGCGTCATAAAAATATATTTATGGTGGGGCAAATAACGCTTCTGGCGCGACGTCGATCAGTCTATATGGCATGTCTGAAGCTCTAACCACAATGAGATGAATGAGAGGAGAACCCGGGACGTAACTCTACGTGGTTTGTTTTAACAATTCGGAAGTCACGCAACTATAGGTACACAAGTTAGTTGACACAATCGTCGCGAGTGATTTTGAAAGAAAGACAAATATTTGATTTGGGACACGCACAGGACATAAAAACAATAAAAAGAACATAGAAACATTTACATTTAGCATACAGAAAATAAAATATTACTAAAATAAAAAAAAATAAAAGAGTAGGACCTGTGCGAAACGAAAAAGACTCCTATCTCAGCATAATGCTGCGATATTTGTAAAAAAAAAACAAGTAACGCAGTGCTGGTATTCCGATAGGGCCTAATTTCGTTCTGCGGCTCAAAAGTTATGAAAATGATGGTGCATTAAATCAGTTATTTAAAAAATTACTTACTTGCTTTCATAATAATTATTATTATATAACTTATTTTGTTTCATCTCGTACTCCTGCATTAAATTTTCTCTTTTTAGACTTGCGTCTTTGTCTTGCATAATTTGGAATCTTTTTTGGTTTTGCATAGTATTTTGATTTTGCATAATATTTTGGTTTTTCATCATTTCTTCTTTAAATCTGTCGTAATTTTGCAACATAAAGTCGACTGGTGCATTCTAATAGCAGAATATTTTATTGAAATTAATATTATACGTAAAAAAAAACGGAAGATTAATACAAAATAAAAACAATTCTCAAACTCAAAGCATTTTCTTCAATGAAATCATTTACAGGCACTTTTGAATTGTAAAATGAAGTTGTTAGTTAGCAATGAAATACATTCTATCTATCTGAGTAAACGTAACATCGAACTTATTCTTGAAGATATTTATTATTATTTATAGAACAGTTCGACCTATTTTTTTTCAGGATGGGAAATCATCAAATGACTTCTCCCGCTCTCGTATCAGACTTTTACTGACTAAAACCCACCCGTGTTCCATCAGTTGCCCGTGTGCCGGGCTCACGGTATCTCGCTTGAACAATCTCGCGACCCCGGCAGGCATCGGTCCTAGTAGACCCCTTCACTGCTGCTGACATCTCTTTGAGGCGCGCGTGGAACACTACGCGCCGTCGACCCGAGCCTGGTCCTTACCGGGCGGCGAGCTACCCATTGCTCGCCGCCCGCAAGCTCGCGCCTACGGTGGCCGGGAGTCCGCTATCGACTCCCGACGCCCGGGGCGTCTCTTCCTGCGGTGACTAGGGACGTGAGGGCGCAGAGACGGCCATTCTCTCACGCGCCCCGCCTCCTCCTTCGCGAGAATTACTGCTTCGCAGAAGGAGGTGACGGCTTCCCATGCCCTCTCGCTCCGTACCATGGCTCGCACCAGGGCCGGACGCTAGAGGTCGCCGCCGCCGATCGCATCCACGAGGACACGGCGGTGCTCCGTCTAGGCAGGGCACACCTCCACCGTATGCTCCACCGTGTCCTCTCACAAACTGTTTGACCTAAGCCCGTTAAGTTATATCACACTTTTTTGTGACTTAAGTAGTCCATTGTTTAACCACTTAAGTCACAGAGAAGTGTGACTTTACTGTGGGTTTATGTCATACGAACTATAAAATAGTATACGAGACTTGTGACTTAAGTAAGTCTATTAATGCTTGCTTTGCAATAATGGACTAAGAAGTCCCACGTAACCCACTATAGATATTACTTTAGTTAACTTTACTAGTGATCGCCCATTGGTCGAAATTCGACCGTACTTCATTTGAATAGAAATACATTATTAAATGAAAAAATATAGATAATAATAAATATAAAAAAATAATATGGTTATATTTGACATTCAGTAACATTATAGATAAATTGTTGACGCTGTGTTACTGTGGAGAGGGTTCGCTGGCGGGATGGTGATGGCCAGGACCAGGACGTAGGTGTAATGAGTAAAGAATACTTCTTCAGGACTCTCTTTTTTATTTTCTTAATACTTCTTAACTGCTGGATATGGAACAAAATGGAATGAATTATCACAGAAATTTGTTCTGTTTTTATAGAATTTTCCCTATTATTTTTAATTAATTATGACGGTTCCAAATGTCATAATTATAACCAGCCCGTACAATTTATGACCAGCCTGTAAAATCGTGAGGCATACAACCTCTACAGTTTGCACACGACACTTAGTTTTGTATGGGAAACTTACTAATGCCATACTTGACACTCCCCATAAAACCACAAAAATTATTTCTTCTAGATCTAAACTAAATTCCTACCGTCGCTAATACAAATAATATCAAAGACAAATATTATCGATATGATCATAGATTTGTAAAATGAAATAGGTTTTATATCTATAAAATTAATTTATTACCTATGGTTATACTTGACATTCAGTACGACTATAGACACAAAATCAGGCTTACCAACTTAGGGGTTTTCCCAAATTTAGGGGGTAAATAAGAGGATTGAGAACCTCTCTCCTTTTGATTCCTCTAAAAATAGAACGCCCCTAAAAAATCTCAATCCTCTTATTTACCCCCTTTTGGGAAAAAATCCCTAAGAATACTTAGGGATTTTTTGCCATCTTACATTTCTCATTGTGTTTTTGATTACAATAAAAGTATTAGCGACTTCTAGTACGGTTCCTCGATACTAAGAATGCAGAGTGAATGATTAACAAATGTCGCGTTATAAATATAGACAAATATTACTACTGTGTGCCGGTCTATGATTACTGAACATTCGTTGGTTATTTTCATTATAATTTTTTAGCGGATTTTTTTAGTAATTGTGGCAATTTTAGGGGTTTTTAACTTAAGCTTTAGGGGTAAATATTTCTGGGTGTTGGTAACCCTGCACAAAATAATAAAGACAGATTTGGACCATAAACAAAAGAATATCTATGCATGTGTGTATTAGATATACGGTAATGAACAGTAGTGTGTGTAACGTGTTATTTACTGAAAATAATGTATTTTAACGCATAATTTAAAAAATATTAGCATTCGTCACTTCTTCTCTGTATAAACTATAAGTGTGCGAAATTTCATACTCCTCCGTCCGTCCAATTTTCGTAAAAAGGGATCCAAAGTTTTCGCTTCACGTATTAATATATAGATAAAAGAGAACGGTCTCTTCTGTTTGTCTTTTATGTAACTAAGTAGGTAGGCTGAAGATACGGTACGTTATTTCATTAAATTTAATCTAGTATTATAATGGTCACTTTACATTTTAACAAAATGATACTCACTGTTGGGGGAGGGAGAATTTCTGCACCTTGTCGATTTTGTTGCCTAGGTATATTGGATTGAACAATAATTAAAATTTAATTATACTATATTATACAAATATTATTTTACAAAATAAACAATATATGTGTGAAATTGTATCGGTATAATCAGTCAAGTAATATTGTAGACGAAGCATTACTTAGTTAAATTTATAAAGCCGTAACTGCAAAATTGATGTGGACTTCATCTTTGATTAAAAATAACGTACATGTCAGACCACCTGGAGTATTGGCACTCCTATTGCCTATAAATCCATTCAAGATTGCGTTCAGCGACAGTACCGTGGACAATGTGGCTTGTGTGAAATTTCTACATTTATACATATGTGTGTTTAATTAGTATGGTGTAAATAATAAAGAGTATTATGTTTATTATATTCTTAAACTGACAGTATTCCCGATCTCGCAAACTAAACATTTCCTGAATTGCTGATACGATGTTTTATCTACTCTCTTATCAAAATACTGCACAAACACCTAGACCCGCATAATATTCTCATTTGAATACAATTAATACTATGAACGATAATATTTGTTTAATTTGTGAATTTATCGCAACCCGCACAAAACTAAACGTCAATGAAGTCATGAAAATTTACGTAGGTACTACGGACTGCTCATGAAAAACGCTGTAAGATATCGTAACTAAAAAGAATTACAGTAAAAAAACTCACTTTTGTCTTGATTCTTCCTCTCTCTTCTGTATTTCCATTTCAATCTTCTGGTAATCTTTGACGTAATGTGCTATTGGTAACTCCTGAAGAAAGTAACATTATTGTGACATTTATAAGACCTTGGATATTTACATTGTTAGTTTATACAAATTAACGAAGAATTTTGGTTTCTTTGTCTGGATGTATGTTCTGGACTGGCGCAATAACGACTGATCGGATATGGATGAAATTTGAAATTCCCAAATAGTTGTTAACCTGAAATATAGCTTAGTTAGATTTTCAAATTAAGAAATGCACTGTCCGTGAGCGTTTATTCCCCGCAGGCTTGCAACGTCACTTTTATAGTGGTTTTTCGTTATTATTTATTTGAATATAAATCAATATACAATTAATTTTTACTTTTCTCTTAAGAAAAAAATAGAATAAGTACAGACAAATAAAACGTTCAATATCTCTACAAAAGTTGTGAACTTAATGAAAGGACCTAACTTTGTGAGAGACTGGTGCCATAAAACTGTAGAAATCTTTCTACAATCTGTAATTTTGTCTATTCTTCCGGCGACAAAACCCGTTTCTATTCTGGCGTAGCATGACAGTTCTATGACTTCTACCAAGAATAAACAAAGTTCTTTCTATGGTGGTCATACTACGCGTGCTGAGGTAGGTATATTTAAAAAAAACCTGTATTACAAGTCACCAGAACCCTCCCACGGCTAGATGCCTGATAATTAGATACACGACAAAAGAACACTGCAGGATACATAACTAATAATAGAGAAACAATATGTATAAAATTTTGTAAGATGACAGAAAAAAACAAAAAACAAAAAGTGTGGAAATACCAGAGGTTATGTGAGTAACCGCAGAGTGCATAAAAGAGATGTAAAAGTGTATGTGAGAGGTTACTTAAATAAGTGTGGAGCGAGTATGGTTATAGGTATGCAGAAGCAGAAGAAGGGGATGAGTATTTAAAAGATAGTCTATCTGAGGAGGGTCAACAAGTTTTCAAACCCCTAATAGTCTAGAATTTTCAAATAGGCATTGAGTGCAGTTTTCCATTTGTAAACAATTAGAGGATAACTATTAAGAGTGGTATTCAGCTTATTATATAGGTATGGTCCGAGAGGAAAAATAAATTACGCGAATGTACAAAACTGGAAGGTTGTGTGGGGCATACTCTGCCTTTTCGGTGGTTATCCGTGTATAGATTCGGATCGTATTGCAATAGGGAGTGTTGTTTAAGCACCGTACGCAGTATGAAAGTTTGTCTAATAGTGAGTAAATCCCAGTCTTTAAAAAAACCGGCCAAGTGCGAGTCGGACTCGCGCACCGAGGGTTCCGTACAAACCTGTAGGTATTTTCGGTTTAAAAATATATATATTTTTTAATTTTTATATCAGTTGATTGAATGTAAGGTAAATTGCGGTTTACGATTTATGACGTTTAAAAAAAAAAACTACTCACTCGATCTCGTTCAAACCAATTTTCGTTGGTAGTTTGCATGGTAATGTACATCATATATTTTTTTTAGTTTTGTCATTCTCTTATTTTAGAAGTTACGGGGGGGGGGGGGGGACGACACATTTTACCACTTTGGAAATGTCTCTCGCGCAAACTATTCAGTTTAGAAAAAAATGCTAATAGAAACCTCATTACCATTTTTGAAGACCTATTCATAGATACCCCACACGTATGGGTTTGATGAAAAAAAAACATTTTTGAGTTTCAGTTCTATGTATGGGGAACCCCAAAATTTACACACGGACATACGGACGGACAGACAGACAGACAGACAGACAGACAGACATGACGAATCTATAAGGGTTCCGTTTTTTGCCATTTGGCAACGGAACCCTAAAAAGGTCTCCGTTTGGGAACAGGTAGGGAAGGCTTTTTTTGTGGGCATGGGTAATCATCAAATGACTTCCGCTTTGGGCGGAGCGGGAGCGCGTGTCAGACTTTTACTGACTAAAACCCACCCGTGTTCTTTCAGTTGCCCATGTGCCAGGACCACGGTATCTCTTTCGAACAAATCTCGCGACCCTAGTAGGGGAGGCTGGTGCCAACTTTCAGGATGGAACGCGTTGCCCTCTTTATTTCAATGAGGTGAGTTTTGGCGGAAAAAACAATTTTCAATATGTCGATAATGATACGTGAATATCTAAAAACTGTAAAATAGTACATGCATACAAACTAACATACACCAAGGACCTAGTGCTTCAATAAATAAAGTACTTAGAATATCTAAAAACACAAAAACGAAGAGAAATGCGACGTTGCCAGCACGCACGGGATAAATGCTCTTAAATGGAACTAAGTTTTTAATTATGTACTGTTACGTACTCACCAATAAGTTTATTGCTCGTTTCTATAAAACCACAATAACACCACAAGTTATGGGGTGATTTAATCGTAAAAGGAAAGATTTTTGTAAAGCTTAAAAAATGGTAAGGATAGGTTAGATTAAACACAACGAGAAAATAGTACAGACGACAGCATATCAAGGTACCCGAAACTGTCAAATTCTCCCAATCGACCTTGAACCTAATTCTTTGGCGATAAAGTTGAAAATCTATTAAAGAAATTTGACAGTTTGTAGTAGTTCAATATGCTGGCGTCTGTACATTGCGATACTTGAAATAAAATGACATGAAAACCCACACGGATTAAGTCACGGATTAACGTGACTTTAGTGCGGGTTTAAGTAAAACAGTGCTATAAATAATATTTAAGATCGTTAATTTTTTTTTTTTTACAAATAGCCCTGTTTATATGCAGTCAAAAAATATTTAAATGGTATAAAATAAACTTAGTAGAATACAACTTACTTGTTCTGTGAAATTGAAAATCGTTGGACGCCTGTAAAGTAATTGGGCATAATACATATATTTAGGGTATATATGTAATATACCCTAAAGTACACAATAAGACAACAAAAATGAGAAGCTTTCATAATACCCCGTGTACGAAAGCGATCGGTGACGTGAATACGCGATCGTCGCGTTCATATGCCGCTAATCGTTCGAAAAACCTGAAGGCGTCCTCTGTCGGCGCGACAACGTATTACGGTTCGCCGAACGAAATGAATGCAACAGTCGCGGGTTCACGCGACGATTGCTTTGGTTAGGACACAATCATATAAACTTCTCTTTGTTGGAACGAATGTAAAAAATATGTGAAAAATGCTTACGTTTGTATTCTGATATTCATTTGAGGCGACCTGCGGTCATTTCGCTGGTAAAGTCTGTAACGGCCTTCTTCTGGTGTAGCCTATAGTTTCAAATGATAAATAATATAAAGTAAATAGTTGCAAGTGATAAATAGTATAAGTAAGTGATCTGTAAGTAGGTTTGTACAAACACATTTACAAACCAGTCATCATCACCATCGTCATCATTTCAATCAAAAGATGTGCCTGGTGGACATAGGCCTCCCTAAACTCCGCCATTTCGACTAGTTTTGTGCTTCCCGCATCCAGCGGATTCCTGCGGCCTCCATAAGGTCACCCGGTCTACCTGCCCACTGCCACTTAAATCTGGCAATTCTTCGGTATGTCGGTTCTTGGGTTACCTGCGGATCTCTTCATTCCTGATTCAATCACGTAGGGAAACTCATAGCATTCTCTACCCATTGCCCTTTGAGTTACTTTCAGCCTTCTAATAAGCCCCACGCTCAATACATGAAATTACACATATAAATGACTAGCTTCTGCCCGCGACTTCGTCCGCGTTAAATTTCTTTTCCCCCAACCCTTCCCGTCGCGTCGAATTGCCTACCCGTGAGATTTTTCCCGTTTTTGCAACACTTTTCATTACTGCTCCGCTCCTCTTGGTTATAGCGTAATGTTATATAGCCTTTCTCGATAAATAGGCTACCCAATACAAAAAGATTTTTTTCAATTCGGACCAGTTGTTCCTGAGATTAGCGCGTTCAATCAAACAAACAAACAAATTCTTCAGCTTTATAATATTAGTATAGATAAAGGGTTTTTATTTCTGTAAGCAGGTTTGTATGAACACTTTTACATGTAAATCATATTTTTTGGAACGAAGTTCCTTATCGCGCGTTGCGAAAGGGGGCTAGACGAAAAAAATTAAGACCAAAAGTTGTAACGACACTTTTTGCTATAGTTGTAAGCCGTGCGGCGTGCGCGTGTTTCTCTGTCTGTCTCTCTCTCTCTCTCTTTCATAGAAAGCAAGGCAATTATTTTCGTTTCGTCGTTCTATTTCGCATTGAACAGTGTGGTGTCGCGATGATATTTTTGTTGAGTGTATACAGGTTTTTGGAACGAAGTTCCTTATCGCGCGTTGTGAAAGGGGGCTAGACGGAAAAAATTAAGACCAAAAGTTGTAACGACACATTTTGCTATAGTTGTAAACCGTGTGGCATGCGCGTGTTTCACTGTCTGTCTCTCTCTCTCTCTCTCTCTCTCATAGAAAGCAAGCAAGTCAATTATTACTAAAATTGAGCCTACTGATTAAGTTTAGGTATATTATATTTGTTAATAATAAAAAATAATAACAAAATGAATCCTGACAGTGTTTCTGCACAAGTTCCGGATATTGCTAATGGAGTTAGGTAAGTAGAGATTTTATACAGACAATAATAAATGCAATTAATCGAAAGGAACTTCGTTCCATCCGGGCGTCCCTTGACGCCTCTCAAGTTATTTTTAAACTAGATGAGGTTGGTATACATAGATAACATTGCTCAACTATACCTAATATTGAACATAATTAATATTGTTATTTGGTGGGTGGCCAACTTACAGAAGATCACGGGGAAGTCATGCACCGTAATTGCGTAACACACTATCTATCTCCATCTGAATAATTTTGAACAATGTATTATCCATTGCTTCATAAGATCGAAACATTAGTCTGCTCAACAAAGTAAGTAACGCAATGAATATTGTGGAAATATCAAAATTACGCCATTCCTACGGTTTACGCAATTACCCCACTTGATGAGACTTGCACGGACCGGGAAATAAGGCTGAAAAGTATACTCAACGGTGGGTGAAACAAGGCTGCTAATGATAATGGTGATGATAATTATAGTAATATATTTAATAACACGTTATATTCTACCATTATTATATGAAAAACTACAAGTTAAACCACCTAGAGATTGTACGCACGGTGACAAATCAAGCTTAAAATTCCAGTATAAGCTGACTTCTTATTGTACGAAAACCATATATAATGCGAGGCCAGCTAAAACTAGAAATGTGTAGCTTGATATGTAGCCGTGTGTACGTTGAACTTCTTCATATTATGACAAATTAATTTACTTAATAGTTTTTTTTTACATTCCAAAATGAGTAGGGACGTTGGTGGTTATTTAAAAGTATAGGTATGTGACCATTGTGGACTCTATCAGGCACGGCAATCAAGACATAGTAGGAGAGAGCAAGCTATGAGAACGTAGTTAGTCAGTCTACTGAGCTAAATCTAGCCACTTGACAGTCCTTGGCCACTATAGTTGCCAAAGTGAAACTACTCTCAGCAGTCCGTGGCCACTTTAGTTGCCAGTTTCAAATTTCACGGCACGGTCCCGATTTTTCCGATTTGTCGATACTATGAGAACAAATTGAACAAAACGTCTATTCCTATGTCACTCTAACAAACCACGAAATGCTTCTGTGTGAACAGTACCATACTTCTTTTGAAAGTTGTAGCGAAAAAAAGCGACGGAACTTCAGTCTTGGTACGTGGCTGTCGTGTTGTTGTGAGTGCGAAGTGTTTGTGTTGATTTTTGGATATTTATCGTGTCGTAAGTACTTAAATTATATACTAAAATGATCTTTAAGATTTGGGCTTTGTGTTAATGTTGTAAGATTATAACAACAAATAATTTACTATCGTAATAAGTTGATTGAAAAATTATAAACAAACTGATGTCTCCAGTGGGCGACATTCATGTGTAATATTACTTCACAACTCACAAAATAAGATTATTTGAAGTGTTATTTATTTATTACACTGCTGTTAAACAAATATTTTACATTCATAGCAGATTGCATCATTTTTGAACGAGTATGTTAGATTTTAAGCACGATCGATTTACGATCCTCGATAAAAATTAGGGGCGACGCACAGTGGAACGAATGTATGGGAGCGGTTGGACGTAGACATGTCCGAAAAATAAGAGTAAAATTATGACAAACTAATGATGCCATCTTATTCGATTACTTAATGCCTTCATAAATTGTGGTGATGAATTTCTTCATAACTCCCATATTTCGGGAGTAATTTGAGAAAATGTGAAATTTTACTATGAAAATGAGTGTATCGAGCTCTCTCCCTCCTGATTCCGGGCTTGTTTCAAGTAGCGGTCTCTAATATCGTAATGCTATTACTAAGAGCTATATTTAATACTAAGACACATAGTGCGCCAAATGTGCACTTTCTGGGATAAAAGGAAATGAAAATTTAAAAAAAAAAACGTTTTTTCCCCATTTGTATTTACTTTAAACCGCAGACAGACTTATTAAGAGGTCTATAAATATATTATATATATACAGAAATATATATTAACAAAAATATTCACAAGAACTGATGAGAGTATGACTTTTAAGTAAGTTGATAATAAATTACCTAGTTTCATTAAAAGTACAATAAATAATTAAGATGTAAGCTCTAATTTACTAAGTTACACATTTTAAAACAATAACATCATTTAATTATCTTCGTCATCATCATCATCATCAATTAATTCAAATTCAGAATCGATGTCCGCTAAATCATTTATGTTAACAAATTCGATATCACTTTTCTCAGAATCCGTAAGCTCATAAAATTCCTTAAAAGAAGATTTTTTTACAAACTTATTTCCTTTTGGACGGATACTTGTAACAAGTGGATCAGAAGACAGTAAAAGATTGTGCATAATATCTTCATTGCATGAGATACTGCTATGCTTTCGAGAATGCCCCTCTCTATATTTTCTAAAATCTTTATTTCTAGCCTCAGATGCCTCTTCGGATAGAAAACCAATGGGCACAATTGACATGTTCTGAACTATGTCTGGCCCATGCATTAAAATTTTATGAAGTGAAGAAGGCATATAATACCATGGGTATAACTCCACGTAAAGCTTAGCAGTATCAAAGCAGAACTCTCGGAATTTAGTTACGTTGATCTTCTCTCCTGATGAAATACACTGCAAGATCACACAGATTTTTCTTAAAAGCATAGCATCTATTCCGGTCAGTTCCGCAGATTTAGTGTAGTTTTCAAAAAATCTCCTTGCCGAGTTGCCATTGTTGGTGGATCCACTGCCTTGTATCACAACATCGAGAAGTAAGCCCGTTTCTCTTCTTACAGCCTCTTGAACTCTTTTCTTCCTGTCATCAACTTGCCTTTTTGCTATATCACCCCTTACTTGCCATGATTTTATGTCTAATTTGTAGGAAATGTGTAATAAGCATTCCATTGAGCGAATCCAAGCGTGAAGGGTGCTTAAGCTATATTTATACATGTCCTCGTTTGCGTGTTTATCTTTGATTAACTCTAAATTATTCATTTCTTTAGGACAAGCCTTGCATATGTCACACACTGAAGCTGCTGTATTGGATATAATGGAATGAATTTTACCATCAATCATTGTCAACAGCAGTTGGTGTTTGACACTAATTCCATCAGTGATGGTGGATGGAGTTAAGGCTTCAATCTCTGCTTCGATTTCAGCCATCTCTCTCTGCACATTTTCTTTGGTTTCCTTTATAAACTTAAACAATATTGGCCGGCAAAATGAAGTGGAAGATGGTCGCTCGTTTTCCCAAATTGTTACACCTTTTGAGACGAGCCGCAGTGGTACAAGACTAATCATAAAATTACTAGCAAGATCGATTTGCTCATCTTCACTCGTCCTTTGATGATAAATGCTTTGGCTAGATGATCCGTCAAAACCCCATTTGCTGGTCAATACGAGCTGTTGATTGGGATCAACAGGGGTTTCTAACGACCTAATAAGTCTTCTTGAGGTTAAATCCATCAAGGCTTGTAATTTGATTTTTGCAGAGCTCTCTGTAACTGTGAGATCTTCTTTGGCCGGATAGCACTTAATTTTTTCTTTAACCAACATGTAGTAACTCGGGTATTGAAGAGCTCCTTCTTGAGTGTTGAAATCCCGAAGAGTGTTATAGCGCCATTTCGATAAGTTCATCGATACATAAAGAGCCAATGCCTTCAAAGGGGATATTTCCCGTACCTGAATTGATTTACCTTCAATGAAGGCTTTGATTTTTGAGGCCTCTTCTGGATTCTCCGTCAAGTATTTCATAACATAAGCTGTATCGCTTTGTCCTGCCTTTTGAAGCGCCCTTTCGGCCGAAAACATAATTTCAGCGCTGCTACTGCTGCATGAAAGACTATCTTCAGTGCGTCTTCTTTTTTGCCGGTTACTAAGGTCCTCAAAAGATTTACGAGGACTAGGATGTGTACAAGTTGAAGCATCAGATTTAGCAGGAGAAATTATGGGCTCGATGACGTCACTTATATTTTCTGTAGAAGGTTCCATATTTTCATTCTGTAATTCCGGCCATTGAATTGCAGCCTGTAGCCAAATCTCATGTTTCTTCCGAAACTTATCTGTGCTTCTTCCAGACTGTGTCCATTTTGCATAAATGCGGTAGCAAAATCGACGACACCAGTCTTTTAAACTTGTTTCAGCACTTTCACATAACTGAACACAACTGTTATCTTTTAAAACACTGAACAAATAGTTAAAGTCGCGTAAATCTTTATGTGCGCGTGCGCATAAAGCAACGTGAATATCAAGATTTGTATTAAAATTTGGAAAATACATTGCGAGATTAGCTTGGATACAACGAGGTGTAAATCAACACTGATTTTAAAGTTACTAATAGTGACCTATTTATATAAAATCCAGGTATCCCAGGTATCCTTTGTTAAATATTGCAAGGTAATTAGTTATTGTGATAATTAGTAAATGATGCATGCTAAATTAGTGTATTAAGAGCCATTTAGTAATTAAATAATAGCAATGTTCTTATCAGTAATCATTAGTGCATCAGTTTTATATGTAAACCTTAAGTCCCTAATTATATATCCTAATTAGCTTATATCTTCTCTAATTGGCTGCTCAGAAATGTTATTGTAATAAGGTAAACCTTTAGAAAAACGGTTTTAATCAACAAAATAAACAAAAAATAAAAAAATTGTGTTATAAAATAAACATCACTCTTTATCCCAGAAAGTGCACATTTGGCGCACTATGTGTCTTAGTATTAAATATAGCTCTTAGTATTAGCATTATGATATTAGAGACCGCTACTTGAAACAAGCCCGGAATCAGGAGGGAGAGAGCTCGATACACTCATTTTCATAGTAAAATTTCACATTTTCTCAAATTACTCCCGAAATATGGGAGTTATGAAGAAATTCATCACCACAAGTTATGAAGGCATTAAGTAATCGAATAAGATGGCATCATTAGTTTGGCATAATTTTACTCTTTTTTTTCGGACATGTCTACGTCCAACCGCTCCCATACATTCGTTCCACTGTGCGACGGTGTCTTTTGTTTGGATAGTTTTGACTTTAAATTATTACCAAAACTAATGATTTTGGCACCACTAGATAGAAGAATTAGTCCAGTTTTTACTAAAATAGTTTAATTATAGACTTTACGATATATTTATAGTATTATCATCATAAATATAATATTTGTTTATAAAAAATAGTCAGAATGCTTGATTCAAGTTAAAAATACCATATTATTTTATAGATTTTGGCTTTTATTCTTATCATTCCCAATTTTTTTATTAAATCAGCTTTCCGATCATAGTTTTTATTTTGACAAAGCTTATATAGTTTGCGAGATATAAACATTTCTGTGTCGCGACGGGGCGTCCGGCGACATCGTGTCCCGCGGGCGCGGACTGTTGACGGTATATTTTTTCGCGCGCACGGACTGTCACGTGGCTAATGTTATTAAGTTAAAAAGAAGATATAAATTGGCACTTATATTTTATCGCTTTAATATTTATTTATACTATTATAAAATGTTCTTATTAGAAATTGGTCATTGCTTAGATGTCTATAATAATTTTGATTGTGTTTTTTATTAATTTGAGTAGTTTGTTGTATTTCTTTCGAACATTACACATACACATAGGGACTTGGTGAATGTAGTTTTTGCCAATAAGTAAAATTTAAATCAAACATACCTTTTTCCCCGATCGCAGTAGTCCTAGAACTAATCTAAAAAGAGGACAATCATTAATGAGTTCAAATAAATTTAAAAAATTGCTAGGACTTCTCAAAAAAAATTAAAAGTAGTGTTAATACTTACATGGGCTCAGGTTTCTGTGAAAGATTTGATATTTTATACATAGTTTCATATTCTTAAGACCACACTAACGCATTAGGTACAACCAACCTATAGATGTCAGTTGTATGGGAGATAAAAAAAAATATTTTGCAGGAATTTATATTCTCGACAGCGAATGCGGTAAACCTTTGTATAGAAAGAAATTTCTAGTTTTATTAGGCTACCAACGTTTAAAATGCTGTTACCTGTGGCACCATAGCACGTCTGTATTCTTGGTAAACATCTTCTTCTTCTGATTTATCCAGGTTTCCACCATAACTGTAACATGGACATACAATTTACAAGATCTGCTTGAAAGTAAAACAGGACACTGATGATAGAATAAGGCAAATGTTGTCGAATTTGGCATAGAAACAGAATCTATCATTAGGGTGCTACCAAACTACTATCGATTGACAACATAGTGATGTGATAATTATGTGATATATTTGAGTACACTCGGTCGTTGAGCGATCGCTGTCTGGATGCACTGTGACAGCTGTTATTCTGGTTGAAAAATAAATAATGATTTTATTTCTGCTAGTAGGTTTGAACAAACAATTTTACACGTCAATCATATTCACAAAACTACATGAGGTTGGGGTATCCTATCTGGGTACTCTGAGAAGAAACGCCAAAACAAACTCAGCAGTCACAGTCTCTTTTCAGATCATGTGATGACCATGTGGATTGATGTCTGAAATGGTCTTTTGAGGAAGGAACCAGATTGAGTGGACCTGTCCACGAAGTGCACGAATTTGTCAGTAATCGTGCAGCTCAACGCAGAACATAAGGAACACAACGAACAATACCAGATACATTTTAAGTATTCAAACTGCCAGATTATAATTTCAAAAAATTGAGTAGGGGGTATGTGATCTCTCAATCACAATAGTTAAAATAATGATAATACAACTACATCTCAAAGTAAATGTTCTTTGTTATGTTTGTTTTTATAGTATGACAAAGTTTCTTTTTTTATTATTGACAAAAGTTAAACAAGCTAAATAAACTTCATGCTTACGTAATACTCATACCGTTGCCAGTTCTGGACATGCGAGCGCCAAGTTTGTGCTCCTTTTCTTCCTCTGGTGGCATGTAAGGCTGGGATAACGACCCCATTCCAGCGTAGAAGTTGTTTGACCTTCTCTGGAATTAGGTGATCAATAAACAAACCACCGACTACCATAAAAAACACTACAAAGTCAAAAACAAAAAAACAAAACACGGAATTCGGTGGTGAAAAATAAAATTACAAAATCAAAGACATCGAAATTAAAGAAATTTTTTCAAAGAACTTTGTGTATTCTTGGTAGAATAGAGATAGAATTGTCATGCTACGCCAGCATAAAAGGGGTACAAATCTTTCTACAATCTTTAATATGTCTTTAATCTTGCTACAATCTGTAATGTTGTCTGTTCTTCCATCGACAAAACCTATTTCTACGGTGGTCATGCTACGCATGCAGCACTGGATAAATAAGATCATCAAATATACCTGACTATTGAGACGTTACAAATGTGGAAAATCTCTAAATGTGGGATAAAAGTTTTTTTTTTTTTGATAAATGTGAAAAAATAAAATTATGCTTTCAAAATTAGATGAGTTCAGTATTTCCATTCTGACTACTCTGAGTAGAAGAACCGACACAAACTCAGAGGTTCGGGTCTCTTTCAAAGTCTGGACATAATTTTGGTCAGGCAATATGTCCTCATATTGCCTGACCAAAGTTATGTCCAGACTAATAAGCAGGCCAAGGCAGCAGCACCAAGCAGGATAACATGCCTGAGATGATCCTGTGCGTGTCCCAAATAAAATATTTTTTTCTTTTTTTCTATCTATTGAATAATAAAAAAAAACGACACAATTTTTATTGGATCTCTCCAGTTAGTGTTAGTGCACGGATTTGTCAGTAATTGTGTAGCTCAACTCAGCTCAACGACTTGAAGTAGGTCCTGTAATTCCTACCTAGAGGTGGTTTTAATTAGGATTAGCTTCAAAAATTTACCGGTATTCGATGGAAATCATCGGGATCGTCTAGTCGTCTTCTATGTGTCTGTAAATAATAAATAGGCTTTTCAGAATAGCTACTCTAGTTATGCTGCCGATGAGATATTGGTACGGATTCGATCCGCACATATCTTTCTCGTTAAGCCTGGTCATTTGTGCGGGCGCTGCCTTTGGTAACTGAGTATAGTTTCTTAACTGCCCCGTTAGTCTCGTGATAGCAAGCGCGGCTGCTGAGCGTGGGGTCCTGGGTTCGATTCCCAGGTCGGGCAAAGTGTTATTGGGTTTTTCCATTAAGAATTTCTTAGTAACAGCCCGGAGTTTGGAAGTTGGCGGAGTGATACCCCCATGCCTCGGAAAGCACGTTAAGCCGTTGGTCCTACGCCTGATCTCTCGCCGGTCGTGTCGGATTGCCGTCCCATCGGGTTATGAGTGTGAGAGAAGTGTGAGTGCTCTTGTGTCTGCGCACACACTTGAGCACTATATCTCCCGCGCTGATGACTAGTCTCCGTTGAGATTGGCCGCCGTGGCCGAAATACGGTCTGGAGGACTATATAGCTTTTTAGGTTTTGTGAACAGAAATAATAAGAACAATACAAAGTGCCAGAGCCATGTTGAAAAGCGAATGAATACCCTTTCAACGTGTCACTATCACTTTGTTAGAACATTGATTTTGGTCTGTGTAGTCACTAATAGAGATAAAAAGCCAGGGTCTACGGATATATTTCAAGTTTATTACGAAACCAATGAATGTTTTCGAATATTTATTTTGATAAATAAACTATTTATTTTTATATCCGACGAGTATGGTTTCTTTATCTCTTTTAATGGCATGTGTACACACAATATTGAATTATATTATTTAGTTACCTGAAGGTGTCTTCCCTGTTCTCTCAATCTGATTCCATTGCAATCCACTGTGTTCTGTAACTAATCTTCTTTAATTAATTTTCAAGAAACTCGATATTAAAACGAACGGTACTTTCGCGTAACAAAAAAGTTATTAACATCGATATTTGTTTAATTGGTCAGGTTTAGCTTTTTTTATGTTTTGAACGTAATTACTCCATTTATAAGTAACAACTATACTGATGAATAATAAAACAATAAACGTTTATAAAACCATTAAATGCTTACAATTGTTATAATAAAAATAATGATTACTGAATCCATTTCATCTTTCAATTCATACTCGCGTTTCTTAAAAATGTAATAAAAATCAACCGCTGTCACAGCTTTATTAGCATTCTTGTAATTGCCGTGAAATGAAATTGTAATAAAATATGTCAAAGATAAAAATAATAATACGAAATGTGGAAAGTTCTTTAAGAATGAGAGTTAAAAGTAACGATAGTAAAAGGTTAGCGATTCGTTCGGCTAGAAAAATGTTGGTGATACAATAATTTATAATGTCTTAGTTAATAAAAGCCTTGTTATACTTAATTATTTTAACAGAGTCTAACGGTTCACAAGCTGTTATTAAGAAAAACGATTATTAATTTAATGTTTATTCGTAGGTACCTTTTTTGTGCAATTCAATGCCAATTCCTCGAATATGAGAAGAAGCAGACGAGAAGTTTAGTCACTACATATTATAATACAAAATTATTATGAATGTCGTCGGATAGAAAGGGGATGACTACCGAGATGACGACTAATAGAGAAGTGTGGAAGACGACATGTTACGGCGACCAAAAATTTATTGAAGAAAGGGCACAAGAAAAAAAATATCACCCACCGCGTTTGTCTGCCTGTTAGAACGCGCTAATATCTGGAACTAACTGTTGCAATAAAAATATTTTTGTTTTGGATAGCCTAATTTTTGAGAAAACCTAATGATTAAACGTCAAGCTACGACCCATAGGAGCAGTGAAAAGAAAAATAGGTCAGATAGCATGCTAAGTGAAAATGAAGTGAAAGTGCGGGTAGGCTCTTCGAAGCGACAACGTGGTGTTCAACATCAACCTACAGCAGTCCGCTGCTGGATATGGGCCTTTCCAAATGGCACGCCGTTCAGATCTATTCTCGGCTACTCTCATCCAGCCGCTACTAGCCATCCTGCGAAGATTGTCACTCTACCTTGGCTGAGGGCATCCTAGCTTTTTTTGTGGGTGGGAAATCATCTAATGACGTCTCAGTGACGTGGCAGACTTGTTCCCACCCGTGTTCCTTCAGTTACCCATGTCCTAGCGCCACGGTATATCTTTCGAACAAATCTCGCGACCTTGGCAGGCACCGATCCTAGCAGAGCCCTTCAGTACTGCTGACATCTCTTTGAGGCGCGCGTGGAACACTACGCGCCGTCAACACGGGCCTCGTTGTTACCGGGCGGCGAGCTTCCCATTGCTCGCCGCTCACAAGCCCGCGCCTACGGTGATCGGGAGTCTATAAAAGATGTAAATTGTGAAGTCAGAAACTAGCAGTACACTGTATCTCACAGCTGCGCCAAAAAAGCCCAATTCAGCAAAAATGCCAGACAATTAGTGCCTGACGCTCGTTTTCAACTGAACCTGAAAATGTAAAGTCGAGCGCACGTGAGTGGTAACACTTTGACCCTGGAACTGGCCGAGCATAGTATAGTCCTCCAGACCGTGTTTTGGCCATGGCGGCCCATCTTAATGGATACTAGCCTTTTTTTTGTCCGGCATCTCGTAGTTAGCCTATTAAGGCTGTCACTACTTAAACGGTCTTTCCCGCGTATTCCTTAAAAGTTAATTTAAGGTCTCCAGCTGAGGCTTATATACTTAACAACTAAAGCGACTAAGACCTAAGGGCAACCAAGTTGGGGTACGGATCTCGGCTTAGGCAGTCACTGGTAGAGGGCAATAAGGGACAGGCTGGATCTGGGTTATCCTTATTTAGGGACTAATTTAAAGCTACAGACTCAGCATCACGGGCTGGCTCGTGCAAGGGTCGGGGGGAAAATTTAGTCGAGGTTGCCGCGACGATGACCTCGGCGACGAGACCGACCCGACGGTGAGGTCGGTATGACGGTTTGTGTGTTTTCTAATTGTACTGGTGGCCTTATTGCTCTCTTGGAGGAGGGTAGTATGGATACTAGCCATTGGCGCGGTAGATATTATAGTGCACAAGCGTGTGCGCAGACACAGGGTCACTCACCCTTCCCTCACTCTCACAGTCCAATGAGACGGCAATCCGACAAGACCAGAAGAAGTACAGGCGTAGCACCTACGGCTTAACGTACTTTCCACCGTAGCGTAGTATGGAGTTTCAGTAGAATGTGAGGTTAACTTAAATTGGTTTTCTTATCACTGACGAGTGGTCGAATGTACATTGAAGTGCAAGTAACCACTCTGACGGATTTATGATAATTTGGGTTAGTCTTTTGTTTGAAAGAGTGATTTCCTAAGCTGTTTTCATTATAATATGGTGAAAACTTTTAGAGATAGTGAGTTAATTGACTTTAGTAGCTAACCAGGTACTTTCTCATCTGTTTTAAGAGTTCCCAAAAAAAAAGAACTCTCATTTTTACTGTCAGTACTTTTCTAATAATAGAATAAAACAATGCTTTTATGCTGCCACTGATTTAATTAGAACGTTTTTTTTTTTATAATTAAAGGTGTTTTTTTTTGTTTTCGTTTTTTGTGGTGTTTTTTACTTTCATTGCTATCATCTCTCATACTTTTTTATTCCTCTTGCATATCCTGGCCAGTAGGCTCCGTTATGTCTGAAAGAATATAATAATCTGATTAGAAATGATGCATTTATAAGACCTTATATAACCCTTCCTTGGTAGTCGGGTAAAAAAAAATATAGATATAGACGGATTCTTATCTTCGTTAACGGACTAAGAGAGTAGGCCCCATGGCCCCTTCTTTATAAACTCTGTATTCGTCTACACTAGGCCAGCTAAGAGGAGTGGTGTTCCATTGGGAGACCAGTGGTGGCCTAGTGGTACCAGCCGCGACTTACAATTTGAACGTCGTAGGTTCGAATCCAAGTAGGCACTTTACTTTGTGTAAATTATTTCATCACCACTGTTCTCAAAACGGTGAAGGAAAACATAGTGAGGAAACTGGCATGTCTTAGAACCAAAAATTCGAAGACTAGTGATATCTACCAACCCGCAGTGGGCCCGCGTGGTAGATCGCCCACGGCCCACTCCCTTTCACTGAAAGGAGGCCCGAGTCCCAGGAGTGGGAACAATATAGGTTGATTATAATTCTATCGCCTGTTATCTCCCAGCGAGAAGCTTAATGTTCATTATTACCTGAATTTTTGTGGTACATAATTCTGAAAAAAAAAGAAAGATAGATAATTATAAAGTAAATTAAATGTATTTTTTTTTATATGTGTATTTATTTCTAAGTGCATTTTAGAAAAATTGTTTTGGTTATTGAATCTTTACGCAGATTAAACTTACTCAAAAGTTAAGGACAGCCTCCTTAGACCGCCTCCTTATAGGTCAGTGGTTAAGGTACCTACCTACCCTTACTGACCCGGCTCGAAAGTCATCTCTAAATAGTTTACATCCTACTTTAATGATACATGTGGAAGTTTATATGATTGGATGTGTTTTACTCAATCAGTCAATCGTATGTAGTGTTTGTTTATGTATGTGTATAGATGTTTTGTGTATGTTATGTGGTAGGGATCGCCACATCACTCCCCTCCAGAGACCGTCCTACGGGCGATAATAGTCTGGGAATCGAACCCTCTGACCAGACCTGGTAGTTATGACGGGAGTGTCAATGGGTTGGGTTTCCTCCTCTTCGACGTCTTGGTCGGTTGGTGGTGAGTCAACTAATATATAGGCGGGTTTAAGGCGGTCCACTGAAATTTTGAAGGTGTCGCAGAAACTGTGAAGGCTTCCGGTCTCCGAGCTCCTCGTAGATGAGAAGCTGCTTCACTCTCTTCTCATGTGACGCAGTCAGTCTCTTAATGAGCTCCTGTTTCAGCTTTTGATATTTGTTTTGCTCGGGCGGGTTAAGTAAAATATCCCTTACTTGCTTGGAGTACTGGTGCTCCAGGTTGCCGATGACGTCGTTGAATTTCGTCGCGTCACTGGTGATGTTGGCGTTCGCAAACTGAGCCTCCACCTGTGCGAACCAAACCTCAGGGTCATCTGGCCAAAACGGTGGTATTCGTACCGCAACACGGAAAATGTCGGATGGCTCGTCAATGCGCACGCACTTTGCGCGTCGTGGTTTTTGGCGAGTACGGGTCGTCGGTCACTACTATCACTCATCGTGCTACCGTGTTTTTCCATTGTCAGTGTTTAAAAACGGAACTTCGTTTTCGTGCTTTTTCTAGCATGTGGTCGGGCCTTTCTAGCGTCTTCTATTCGGGGTCACCAATTTAGTGTTTGTTTATGTATGTTATGTGGTAGGGATCGTATGTGTATAGATATTTTGTGTATGTTATTTGGTAAGGATCGCCACACGTACCTACTAACGGCAAAATGAATTTGGATCACATTTGGTACAGCGATACGAACAAATAGGTTACTTTAATTCCGGTCGTACGATCCCGTGGGATAATTTTCGACCTCAAAGCGGGCGAAGCCGCTGGCAACAGCTAGGAATGTATCTATACTATATCCACACTAATATTATAAATGTAAAAGTAACTCTGTCTGTCTGTCGGTCTGTCTGTCTGTCTGTCTGTCTGTCTGTCTCGCTTTAATGCTAAAACTTCTGAACCAATTTAAATGAAATTTGGTACACAGATAGTTTAGAGCCTGAAAAAGGACATAGGCTACTTTTTATCCCGGTAGTATGTTCCCGCGAGATAATTTCCGACCTCCACGCGGGCGAAGCCGCTGGCAAAAGCTAGTAATATTATAAAGCTGAATAGTTTGTTTGTTTGGTTAAGCGTGGTAATCTCATGAACTACTGGTCCACAATGAAAAAATCTTATTGTGTTGGGTAGCTTATTAATAGAGAAAGGCTATAGGCTATATATCATCACGTTTTGATCAAAAGAAGCGGAGCAGCAACGAAAATTGATGAAAACTGGCAGGCAATTCGATGGTCGATGATTCGATGTGATTCGGGTCAGGGGAGCAAAAATTTGACTCGGACGAAGTCGCGAGCAGAAGCTAATTGTATATAAATCTATTTTTAATAACTATAAAATTATAAATACATTTTTTATGCTCACCCTTGCATATTGTTTAGCTATCGCTGGAAACCGTTGTTCCACCTTGAAACAAAAATACCAATAAAATGTATTTCCCTGGCCATTAACGTTTATCACAAAAATGAAACGGAAAGGATAACACAGGTTGGCAAAAAATAAAAAGGCTATAAAAGAGAAATGATAATGCAAAGACGCAGAAATTTACAGATACAAAAAAAAAAAAACAGTTCTAAAACTAAAATCCGACTGCTGAAAAGTCACGCTCTAAAAAGTATGAAACATGAAAATATTCTCATCTGAAAGCCACTTTGGTCTATATTATTAAATTTTATTTTAATTATTTTGGGGTTATTTCACAATATTATATATATATATATTATTATATATATATTTATTTTATTTGATACCCAACACGATAGCCCATCAGTTCATGTCCCCTACAGGGTGCCATATTCATTTTAATGTGACGTCACGCGGCCTATAGCGATAAGGCGCTTCCAATGATACCACCCGTCAAAATCATAATTATTCTATATATATATGTAAGTATTCGATAATAAGTACTATAGCGATGTACGAACTCCTCCATCCTAATTGATCTCTGTGGTAGACTGTCACTAAACTGGCATCCTGACGGATTGACACTAAATGTTATGAGCTTCCCAAGAGGACCCGATTTGCACAATGTGCGAAATGTGTAACCATAATTTAAAAGGTTTAATCCTTAATCGAAGTCTTTCAATGACCCGATCCTTCTGACCACAGTACTGATTAATGAAAATAAAAATATAAATTAGGTATTAGCTTTTGAAGAGAGAGCTTACTAGAGAATAGGCGGCAGCGTTCTCTATGCATTTTACCACACACTGCGATCGCCACTCCGCCAGCCAAGCGTGGCGATTATGGCAAAACCCCGAAAGTGAGGAATGCCTATGTCCAGCAGTGGACATCTTTTGACTGAAATGATGATGATTATGACTAGCTTTTTGCAGGGGTTTTGCCTGCGTGGAGGTTAGAAATTATCCCAAAAGAACTTACTATCGGGATTAATAATATTCTGTGTTAATCTAGTTTCATATAAATATATTTTCCCGTCATAAAATTATCACAATTGGTGGCTAATAAGTAATTTAATTTAACTTAACTATAAAAGTAAGAAATAGTCCAATAACGTTTTCTTATTCACTGTAAGTTAAGGGACACTTGATCCACGTGTTCATTATGAAAGTCAATTTTTTTTGCGTGTTTGAGTTACAAAAATTTACATAATATTATAAAAGTATTGTAGATATAGAAGGTTGTTACTATTCTACATACCGTATCCAAGTCCTTCATCCGAGTTGCTTCAATAAACTGTAAAAGAAAACGAAAATTATATC
The DNA here is from genome assembly GCA_932294355.1 of Aporophyla lueneburgensis. Lineage (NCBI taxonomy): Eukaryota > Metazoa > Arthropoda > Insecta > Lepidoptera > Noctuidae > Aporophyla > Aporophyla lueneburgensis. Next base: position 27,313,122 of record OW028737.1, on the reverse strand, counting down.
ATTTTTAAAAAGATAAATTATAATAGGTTTGAGTAATTTAATTCCATAAACTGGATTTTAGTGTTTTGATATGTAATGATCACGGTAGGTATATAAGATCATTACCTTCAATAATTTTCGAGTGTTTATTATATACATCGAAATGAAGGTATTTAAGGCGTAAACGTAAGGTAGGACGCTCTCAAGCTGGGTGAAGCGACGATCTTCGCGGGGTGGTTGGTAGCAGTTGAATGAGAATTGAGAAGCATGGCATGGTGAGCAAAATGGAGAGGCTTCTGACCAGAGTGAAAGCTAAGGAAAAATATTTAATTTATCTTATTTACACTACATGACATATGGTTGTCAAACATGGAGTCTGACGCAGACAAATATGCGTAAACTTGAGACCTGTCAACATAGTCTTAAATCTTATTTAATAACACAAGTTTTGTTTATGATAAATATACATTCAGAATTTTTCATAATAATCATTCAGAAATTCATTCATATAGAATTTACGTTCAGGTCAATGTATTTATCCATGGGCATGTGTCGCTTGAAATAAATAGATTACTATTATAGTATGGAGCGTAGCTTGCTCAACGTCAAGTTGGAAGGCAGGATAAAAATAGAAACGTAGAGGAAAACAGAAGTTAAAATGTAACATACTGTTTAAGAAAACTAAAATAGAGGTGGGTAGGTCATATGATGAGAAGTACGAACAATTGGTATATAATATGGTCTAAGGACGTAATCGTATGATATCTAGACAATTTAAAAAAGAAAGAGAAGGAGGCAACATCTTAGAGATCGATATTAATAAAGTAGCTGATATTATTTGTGTTAGGTTTTAAAATATACTAAATTGTAATGTTGTCTTAGTCGATTATTGGGACTTTTGATGGATAATACTGGCAACGCTAGTTTTGAAATAACGAGGTTCTGAGACAACAGTTGAGAACACAGGGTTGCACTCGGTCTATTCGCTCGGGGCCAGCATCGACGACGGACGTAGTATGAGTGGTCAGCATTGTAGGGTACATTGGTGACCACCACTTCATGTAAGTTCCGTTACTATAATATCTTAAATATTAAGTAGGTACTTACAACATTGATAAAAATTTATTAAAGAGTAGCGATGGAGTTTCTTGTCCTTCATCTCCAACCGCCATTACTCTTTGGAACGGACAACTAGAGTCAATTCTATTTAAAAGTGTGCCTATTCGTAATAAATGAGGTGTGTGGTGTACCTTTAAATGATACAATGTGTTACGTGTTATTTTCCTTACCCTGTAATACCTACAAGTCTGTTTATAGTTTGAGATTATCGAGTAATGACGTTTAGATGCATTTGGGTACCCATCCATAAGTTTCTACTTTGATGTTAAATATATTAGTTGTTTTAGAGCAAGGGTACCCTATTTTATTACACTTGGAGGAGGATATCACGATACCAGCGTCAAATAATGATTAATTTCAGTTTGATTAGTTGATATATCAATCACCTCATCCTATCATACTCCACTGCTGGAATAAGGCCTCTCTCATGTTGGACCACAACACCCTGTCCTCCACCTTCCGTATCCAGGCTGTCCCAGCCACTTTCTCTAGGTGGTCGGTCCACCTAGCTGGGGGGCGTACTACACGACGCTTGCTGATACACGGTCTCCACTCCGGGATTTGTCTGCTCCTTCAGCCATAGGTCCTTTGACAGACGTGGCCAGCCCACTGCCACTTCAGTTTCCTTGCTCTGCGAGCTATGTCGGTAACTCCAGTTTATCATTATATTCTGTGGTTTAATTTGGTCTCATTCATGTTTTATAAGACATTGAATAAATGCTATATTACAGTGGAATGGTGTAGGCTGATGATGATAGCAAAAAAAAAGGATTGTGTGGTTTTTATGAAACCACGGTAAATGTGAACTTTTTTTCACATTATAGACATTTAACTAAACATTTTCGGAATACATGCAATAGCTTAATAAAAAGACTTAATTTAATATTCATACGAAATAAGTTAAATAATAAATTCAACCACTCAAAATTGAAATAAATCCATAAACAACAACATGCACCAGCGAGCGCCTTTCACTTTATCCCTACTCCGCGGCCGACCGTCACGCGACATGCAACACACAGACGAAAAAGTGTGAGACGATGTAAAAATTAAGTTAATAATAGTAAGTACTATACCTCTGTATAAGGTTTGACGCTTTCGTGGTAATTTTCCTTCTGTTTATAGAGAAAATAAAATGTTAATTAAAGCAAAAAGAATGTGAGTTCAATAGTAGATTTTAATTGCTTACCTGCATAGCTTCTACTTTTAGCCGAGGTATTTCAAAAAACTGTAAATTGATTGAAAATAAAGATAAATTAGTCCAGAGTAAGTATAGTCGTATTAATAAACAAAGTTACTAATGAAATTGATTACCTCTAACGTGACGCCATTTGCTGTAAGTGTCTAGAAAACCATCGCAAAAAAACAATATTAATTTAAATTATATACTAGCGACCAGCTGTTTTTACTGCTTGACAAAACATCGGCATTTAATTAATAGGTAAGTTTAATATTAATGTTATTTTAATTATTTTGTTTGTTATGGACAAAAAACAGTGACAACTGACAGGCATGAAAAACGACTTCAATTTATAAAATGTATAGAAAATGTAGATTAAAACGTGAAACATGTTATTGTTAAGTATGTAGCGACATCTGTATTGCCACATGCAAACTATGCATCATAATGACGACACTCAAAATTCTGCATCGTGTAAGCAGAGTTTTATCGCGTAACTAGCATATATTCAAAGTTCCGCCATCAGTCGTCGGCTAGTCGCCCAATAGAAGCAATACCCACCAGGAGGCTGATTTTTCAACCTAATTTTAATTCCAATCTAAAGCCAATATGATACCAATGTTAATTTTGCATACACGTGATTCGGTATTCTTGAAAACTATAGTGTCAACATTGGAACAACAACAACGCCCGATCTCGATTCCACTTAGTTCTCCAAAATGGATACCCACTTTAAACACATTTTGGCGCTAGCGTTGAACTCCAGAATACGAAACGCCAAATTCCAATGTCAATCGATCGGAATTAAAATCAAGAGTAAGCACCGTAGTCGGACGATCCTCTTTTTTCTAGAGGCTGAGTGAACCTTTTAGCTGATTCTCATACCTCTGTACGTAAATTATTAAATAGTTCTATAAACATGTGCCCACCTTTAATAGCCGTTTGACATCTCTCTGTTTAAAAAAATAACAAAGTGAGTTTTCATTTGATTTTGAGTTGGGATTGCTGAATAAGTGATAGAGTGGAATAGAAATAACAATCACCAAAGTTACCCTTGAAGGTACTTACCACTTTGGCATCATTAAAATAATTTCCCTGTGACCATCCAAAAAGTACAGTTAGTATAATGCCCGAATAAAAAACCAGGTTAAAATTAATTTATTTGGTACTGAAATTCATAGGGCACATTATACTTACGTATGGAGTGTTGGGAGGCCTGTTAAGAAGTTAATAAATTAATATAACATAATATCACAGGTAAACCTATAGTACACTCACATTTCGCCAGTTATTTTAAAGTCTTAAGGGCGAGCCTACTGCTATCAACCGGAAATAAATCCAGACTCTGGGCTGCTTCTGTATAATTTCAGATGAAAAAACCCAATAACGCTTTGCTCGACCCGAGAATCAAACCCTGTTCCTCATGCTCAGCAATAACGCTTGTGATAACTAGACCAAAGAGGCACTAAATATACAGGCTGGTAGAGAAAGAGAAGAAAGAAAGAAAAAATATTTATTCTGCACAAACAAAACGCACAATATAAATTAGTAACAAAAAAAAAAAAAAAAATACACACGCACAAAGTAGCCAAAAGCCCCGTATTCATGATTCAAAAGATTGTACAATATTGTCCATTGCTTGTTGATGTCATGAATACGGACCAAAGACAATACAGATAATTATGCGATTACGACATTGACAATTACTTAATAACAAACAAAACAAAAAAAAAATTGCCAAGTGCAGTGTGCATTATTGGTTACTTTTGTGATAAACATACCATAAAAATAAGAACAATTGAGCCGTGCGTCGCATCTGTGCAAGAACAGGTCGTTGCTCAGCAAAATGCTGTGACTTCAGACGAATCTATCGTCAACAGCGCTGATTTTCAGCAACTACCTTTGGTAGGTAAATCTATAGATTTTTTGGAAACTAGTAATCACAGGGGCAATTCTCGAAATTGTAAGAACGTACACAGTCTGATCTCAGCCTCAATTTGTCAAAAACTTCGAGTTTCCATATATTTTTGTCATTTGATTGTCGCCGAGATGAGAATGAACATTTTTAATGATGAGAATTGGCCTTCTGTCGTTATATAGAAAAGTACAATACCTATGCGCTCCAAATATATGGAACAGCATTTTGTTTTATAACCGGCGAAAAAATTGAACGAATATATACATAGACGTTTGACATTTTTCTCTGGAAGTAAGCAGAAATATCAGAACGCCACCTGCTACGATCCATACATACTCTTTTTGCTTCGTACATGTTCATACATCTGGTCATATACGCACGTCGTTTACCAGTACTACGCGCCTGACCTTTTGAAGAACACCAATAAGGTCACTATATGTTTTCCAAGGGCGTCCCCTTCCGGTGTATCCAGTCATACCTGCCTTGTAAATAGCAATCAACGCGGGGATACTAAATCATGCACATAATCCATAGTAATGGGTTGCGCGTGTAGGTCTCTGCTACCATATTTTGACTGATTTTGAATGGCTGCTCATTAAAATAAGAGTTGTTAACATAAATAAGATTTAACGCAGATAACCTGAGTCGTTCTTCTTCCAAGATCCGTTTCTCTTCTTCTAGTCTCTGCTTTTTTTCTCGTTCTCGCTTGCCGTAATCTATGTAGCGTGCTATTGGTCTGTCCTGAAGAAAGTAATGATTTGATTAAAATTTGAATATACTTTTTTTTTGTTAGTTGTTGGTTGGAAAATCATCAAATGACGTCTCCCGCTCGGAGCGGAGCGGGAAGGCGTGTCAGACTTTTACTGATTAAAACCCACCCGTGTTCCTTCAGTTGCCTATATGCCAGGCCCACGGTAACTCTTTCCTACAAATCTGTGACCCTGGTAGGCATCGGTTTAAGCGGACCTCTTCAATGTGTGCTGACATCTCTTTGAGGCGCGCGTGGAACACAACGCGCCTGATCTTACCGGGTGGTGAGGGTATAAATCTGTATATTACTAATAATGTAATGAGATAATCGACCAACACCTGAGGAGGCTCTCGTTGGCCAGATGGATCAAATGCTTGATTATGAAAGCGGTACTTCTGGACACGGCTCGCATCGTTAAGAGGTTCCTCTCTCTGGAACTCTGACCTCCCGCGCCGGTAACGTGGAGCCTGTTCACGATATCAGTGGGATACTAGTTTTATAATTTTATATTCTAATATTTAAAAATATAATACACCGTGACATTTTAATCGTCTTACAATGGCAGCCCACTTCATGTAACCAATGACACACATCCATAAGAAAAAAATGAACATTTGAAAAACTAAAAAATAAAAATATTATTCGTTATGATGAAGCATGACGCAGTTTGAAATTTGATTTTTGTCTCATTGAAAATGGAGATGGAATGATCTAGTCAACTCGTGCACTGGGTAGGTATGTTCTCTACCGTATGATACGTAAACATTAGTAACAGGATGTTTCATAATTCTTATGCATTATTAATTTGTCTTAGTACCTATTATCTTAATTAATGGTAACAATTTTTAATCACGCCTACAGGTATATGATGTTGGATACATTGAGTGGAATCTTTGTAAGACGACAAAAATTTCACGGTGTATAAATGTTTTTATAGAGAAGGATATAATGAGGTAAAATTTATGAGTATGTAAGGTATATTTGGAACTACTAATGCATAGAATTCATTCACAAATGAGAAACTAAAGTGTTGCCGTGTGTCATTACATACGTATAAAGTATATCAAGAAATATCACGCGAATGAAGTAATAAGCACTAGTTAGATACGGCTTGAAAAAATAATAATGAAACAACATAATGTACTAGCTTCTGCCCACGGCTTCGCCCGCGTGGATGACGAAAAATTCACCATTGCAATCCCTCATTTCACCCTTTTAGGAATGGAATTTCAAAAAACCCATTCTTAGCTCACAAAGAACAAACCTCCAAATGTCATGTCTCTACGACCAGCGGTTTAGGCTGTGCGTTGATATATCAGTCAGTCAGTCACTCAGGACATAGAATTTTATATATTTAGATGACTAGATTTTAACTTACCGTTTATTTTATAAAACGAAAATAGTAAAAATGTGTAATTTATATTGTAAGTAAGTATATTTACAAAACTTTAGTATAAAACCAAATAGGTGGTAAGTTAATATTTTTAGTATATATTACCTTGTAAGAATCACGACTTTTATGCAGAATCGCTACAAGAACACTAAAGAACAACAGTTATAAAATTACTGAAAGTTACAAATTATTTGAAAGAAATAGGTAGTATAAAACTGAACTTACTTGGGCCTGTCGTTCTGTGAAACATTTTTTTTTAATTTTTTTTTTTTTACTATGGACACAAATGTATATAAGTACCTACCAATTTAGGTATGTAACTACTTATAAAAATGCATGAATTAAACCATCATCGCTTCATTTATCTAGTGGTAGTAAGCGCTACTGCTGAGCATGAATTCCTGGGTTCGATTCCCAAATCGTGCTTATTGCAGAAGTATTATTTTCTATCTGAAATTTCACTGTAGCAGCCCGGAGTCCGTATTTATGCCCGGTTGGAGGCAATGAACTTGCACCCTATTCATCATTTCAGCCGTAAGACGTCCACTGCTCCTCCCTAGCGGCGTCAGCGTAGTTTGCTACGCTGACGACACGCTGGTCCTTGCGCAGGGGAGGTCGTACGAGGCGGCGGCCGAACTGATGACACGCGGGGTTGCGACAATCGTCGATAGGATCCGGCAATTGGGCCTCGAGGTGGCATTGCACAAGTCCGAGGCCATGGGTTTTCATGGTCCTCGGAACGCGCCACCTGCGGGTTCCCAACTTACGGTAGGAGGGGTTCACATCGGCGTCGAGTCGACGATGAAGTACTTGGGACTTGTCCTCGACAGCCGGTGGAACTTCGTTGAGCATTTCCGACGTTTGGCTCCCAGACTGGAGCGGGCTGGGGCTGCATTAAAGCGGCTCCTGCCCAATCTGGGGGGTCCAAACGCCTCCTGCCGGAGGCTCTACACGGGGATCGTGCGGTCCATGGCCCTCTACGGGGCACCGGTGTGGGCGCCCTCACTGAGGCTGCGCCCAGCGCGCCGGTTGTTTGCGGCCCAGAGGGTCATGGCCATCCGGTTAATCCGGGGATACCGCACGGTCTCATGCGAGGCGGCGAGCCTCCTTGCCGGAGTGCCGCCATGGGATCTGGAGGCAAAGGTCCTCGCGCACATGTGGGAGTGGCGCGAGGAGGCGAAACGCCGGGGCGAAACTCCGCTGCCGCGACAAATCGCGGCACGGCGGACAGAGCTCCGGTGTGATCTCATGGCGACATGGCGGGTACGATTGTCGCAACCCAGTGCTGGGCACGCCACAATTGCGGCGGTAAGTCCCCTCTTTGAGGAGTGGATAGAGAGGCGTCACGGCGTCCTCACCTTCCGCCTGACGCAGGTTCTCACCGGGCATGGGTGCTTCGGTGGGTTCCTGTTCAAGATAAAGCGGGAGGATACGTCCGGGTGTTTCCATTGCGAGGATCGTCTGGAGGACACGGTGGAGTATACGGTGGAGGTGTGCCCTGCCTGGGCGGAGCACCGCCGTGTCCTCGTGGAGGCGATCGGCGGCGGCGACCTCTCGCGTCCGGCCCTAGTGCGAGCCATGGTACGGAGCGAGAGGGAATGGGAAGCCGTCACCTCCTTCTGCGAAGCAGTAATGCTCGCGAAGGAGGAGGCGGGGCGCGTGAGGGAGTAGCAGTCTCTGCGCCCTCACATCCCTAGCCGTCGCAGGAGGAGACGCCCCGGGCGTCGGGAGTCAATAGCGGACTCCCGGCCACCGTAGGCGCGAGCTTGCGGGTGGCGAGCAATGGGTAGCTCGCCGCCCGGTAAGGACCAGGCTCGGGTCGACGGCGCGCAGTGTTCCACGCGCGCCTCAAAGAGATGTCAGCAGCGGTGTAGGGGTCTACTAGGACCGATGCCTGCCGGGGTCGCGTGATTGTTCGAAAGAGATACCGTGACCCTGGCACATGGGCAACTGATGGAACACGGGTGGGTTTTAGTCAGTAAAAGTCTGACACGCCATCCCGCTCCGCCCAGAGCGGGAGAAGTCATTTGATGATTTCCCATCCTGAAAAAAAAAAAAAAAAAAAAGACGTCCACTGCTGGACTTAAGACTTCCCCAATTTGGGGGGCTTTGCCATAACCGCCACGCTTGGCAGGCGGGTTGGCGATCGCTATATGGTGGTAAAATGCATAGAGAACGCTGCTGCCCATTCTCTAGTAAGTCCCTTAGTCGCCTTTTACGACACCCACGGGAAGAAATGAGGTGGTGTTATTCATTACGTCCGGCACCACACGGTACCGCCCCCTATTACATGGGACTTAAACATAACAGGTGAAATGTGGGTGAACTATAGGTACATCTCTGCCCAACCCTTCGGGGAAACAAGGCGTGATGTTATGTAAAACCATCATCGTCACCTAGCCTTTTCCCAATTATGTTAGAGTCAGCTTCTAGTCTAACCGGGAGCAACTGACTACCAACATGGTACATGGAGTGACTGACTATTAGGTTACCACAATACAGTTAGGTACTAGGTAAGATTGGTTGTCAGCCTTCCGGGCTTCTAACTACCCATAACGACTGCCAAAGATCTACGGATGATAGCCCGGAGCAACGGTTTAACGTGCTATCCGAGGCACGAGGCTGGCTATCCGCCAAATCTGGCCCCTCCCGCACCAGCCACCCAACGAGGCGGTCTGCAATGATTCTTTCAAAGAGCTTGCCCACCTCGTCGAGCAGCACGAGAAAAGTCCGCTGGGCGCCCTGTTTTCTTAATGAGGACCTGTTTCCCCGTCTTCTAATGAAATGGGAACTGGCCCCTCTCCAAGCATGCGCTTAGGAGCCCCTTTAGTCGAGGCTCGACAACCTCCAAGGCGTTGCCAGACAAGCCGTCGGGCCCTAGGGCGGTATTTTTGGCATTTAGCTGACGTACCGCCACTTTCAACTCTACCTCGGTCACCTCTGGAGCATCGTCGTTGTCGTCGGTGGTGTGGTCCGCATCGGGCACCGCAAGAGGTGGAGCCGTGGGTGAGGGACTATGTTTCCCTCGCGAAGGGAACAGAGCGCTCACCACGCCCTCCATAAGGTGGGGCCGGAGACTCTGAGTCAGCGGGGGAGCCCATGGGACGGATCTTGGCTTAGGGCATCACTAGGGGCTGGGGTAGCACCGGACCGTCTGTATCGGTATTACATATTTACCGGTATTATACAATTAACATTTATTTAAACTTACCTCTACTCCTTCATTAACATCGCCGTTTGTCCTTCTGAATCCTGTGTACAAGACTCTTTCGCCCGTGCCACTGATCCTGAAATAATAATATGTTTTATAATTATTCTCCTTTGCCTAGTGTGTTACGAGTAAGTCAAAAAAAAATTTTTGTCCTAAATTGTATCCCATTGCTGGAGTAAGACCTCTTCATTTTCCTGTATTTAATTTGCAGTAAATGAAGTCTTTTGAGCAATGGCAGCCCAGTGGTAAAGATTGCGTCGTAAGACTTGAAGGTAGTCGGTTCAAACCAAGGCAGGCGCTTTACTGTGTGTAAAAGTATTTCTTTACCACAGCCACTGCTCTCAAAATGGTGAAGGTAATCATCTTGAGGAAACTGGTATATTCTAGAACCAAAAAAATAATTGGACCCATGTGAAATCTATCAAGCAGCCCTGGGCCTGCGTGTTGGATTATGGCCCACTCCCTTTTACCGTGAGGAGGCCAGCAGTGGAAACGTAATAGGCTAATTATGGTATTTGTTATGCTAAATGCAGTATAACAGATGGCAGGTATATAAATTATCAGTGTAATGACCCACTTCGCCATTAATTAACATGCAAATATTAAAATAGGTTGCTTATTTTAAAGCAAATCTCCATACAAATGATCACAATTATTCAACCTTAAATTTTTTGCTTCATTAACTTAACAAAAAAAAATTTGTAGATATTAAATAAAAATAGGTATTTGTATTATTAATCTCTTTATTTTTACAGTCTTATTCATAAACGTCTCTTAAATTTTAATCAATTTCTAAGCAACTGATTAGTGAAATTCTTATTCATAAACGCTATTTAGCGCTAAGTAGTCGCTAACCATTTGATTAAAAGCTGTCAAAGTTAAACACCACCGGTAGCTTGTTAAGAGGATGCTAAGAGGCAAGATGGCGGATTTTATTCGAATCAGCTGATCGGTTCAATAGGATTATTGTGTGCTTCAAGGCTATTTTGTCCCTAATATCTAATTATGCCTTAGTAAATATTGATTTTAACAATATTTACGGAATTTCGGAATAGTACAGGAGAATTAAATAATTTTGAAACGCTACGCGCGGACGGGAAATAGACGGAGGAATCCTACAAGGCTTGTTTACATCTGCGATGAGAATAATTCCATATTAGGTACATATTCTTACTGCGAAGTAAACGTGATAAAGGATTTTTAGGGAAAGCTCAAACAGGAGGAGGCTCAGTAGGTTTTAGGCCCCTCACATTCTTTGACACCAGTTCCAAGGCACAGAACTGAAGAAAAGCCATGTTGTGGCAGTCTTGCTCAAATAACAAGAGACATTTCATAAGCAACAATTCTATCTATATAATCTAAGTAGCCTATATTTTCCCACTGCAGGGCAAAGGCCTCCCTCTCCCTTTTCCAAACATTTCTGTCTTTTGCTATTGTTGGCCAGCGCATGCGATGGACAAGATCTATCAATGAGAATGTTATGCGCTCATACTATGGGGCTACAGAGGGGGCAAACAATCTGACCGCGTACTGTGTTCAGATGCTCTCTTTTTAGGCTCTTGAGCCACCCGTCAACGTTTCAACCCAACGACTATCGGATCAGGTGCGGGTCATCCAGCATAATCATATGTTGGTGACACTGTACTTGATTACCTACGAAATGAAATGCAGAGTAGCCACTTTAGTTAGCCAAGCAACAATTACGTTTATTTTAATAAAGCTACATTTTTGTTATAAATTCGTATTTTTGATTTCCAATTATTCTTCCTCAACATAATTATGTATGGGTGCTATTCTATTCTCATAGCACTATCATTCCTCATCTTATTCACTTAGCATGGTCTGGGCCCTCGCCGTCTTTCTGAGGTTATAAATAGTACTGGTGCTTCGTCAAACTTTCAACTGTAAACAAGATTTTTTAATTTTGTTAAAATACACTGAAACCTCAGTGTATAAGCACTAGGAAGTAATATAGAATAGACACAAGTACCTATATGTTTTTAAAAGAGTTTATTCATGTAAACAAGCTTATGGGACATGCAAATACATAGCTATTATCGGCTACGGCTTTTTAACATTAATTTGGTCAGTTTAAGGTTAGCGGATATAAAATCAGAAATAAATACCTGTATCCTCCAGCCTTTCGAGCTAATTACATTGTAGTTTACCATCGGAAAAACAATGAAATAATTGGAAATAATTATGATATAAACGTATTAAATTATTTTATTCAAATTGAAGCGGCATCGCCCACGTGAATGTCGAAAAATTCACCATTTCAACCCCCCCAATTCACCCTCTTAGGAATGGTATTTCAAAAGTCAAAGCATTCCATTCATAGTGGATACCTACTCCTCACAAAGAACTCATCCTCCAAATTTCATGTCTCTAAGACCAGTGGTTTAGGCTGTGTGTTGATATATCAGTCAGTCAGTCAGTCACTCAGGACTTTGAATTGTATATACATACATAGATATATAAAACAAGGTTTGCCTACTCTGCCTAGGCAGATGGTGATGACAAGTCTATCAAATATTTTTGGAAGTCTTCACACATAGTTCAGATAAAATATTGTAACATGATCTGTCCAAGATTACGTCAGGACTTTAAGAGACTGTGACCTTTGAGTTTGTTGCGGCCTTTCTTCTCAAAGTTGTCGGATAGGAAATGCAGACCTCATCTAGTTTATAAAAATATGATTGTCGTGTAAAGTATTTGTACAAACCTACTACATAATATACATAAATCAGCCTCGAAGTTTTGATTCTAGGACATGCCAGTTTTCTCACGAGCAGTAGTGTTGAAATGATTTACACAAAGTAAAGCGCTTTTCGGGATAGGAACCTGCAACCTACTAACAGAATTGAAATAATTGAACATAAAACACTTACGTGATGCCCAAATTATCCAAATTCCCGTACACTCCTGATGCATCGTCCAAATCTTTGTGGGGGAACTTGACAGCAGACTTCAACATGCCAAGGGCTGGTCTGAGCAATGTGTGTCCGGGTAAGATGGGTTCTGCTTCAGGTAAATGATTGGGCACGTAAGGCGTGCCAATGATCGGTGACCTCATACCGGCGTGGAAGTCATACAGTCTTCGCTGTTAGTGAAGGGGAAAATTTATGAACATATACCGTCTTATTACAAAGTGCGATCTTACTTTTTGTTCTAGCCTAAAGCTCTGAGTAATATTTAGCACTTCCAATTTTATTTCGATTTGGATAAAGTTACCCACCCAAAACATAAATGTGAAAGGAAAGCCAAGTTCAATATTATGATATATGCCTTAGTTGTTGACTTCAGGGACAAAAGAAGTGAGATCTAAATGGGTGCCAAGTTCAATGGTCAGTCCTGAAATTTATTTATAACTATCATTTCTTCTTATAACTTAGGATAGTATATTTTAGCCTAAGGTCTGATTTGGCTAGTTCTCATATACGAATTATTATATTCGATGGCTAGTTTCTACCAGCAAGCCAAAATTTAGGAATAATAAAATAAGAACCGACAAGTAACAGGTTTAGAACTTGCGTAGGCTATAATATAATTCGTATATGACAACTAGCCAAGTCAAACCTTAGGTTACAATATGTTATCCTAAGTTATAAGAAGAAATGATAGTTATAAATAAATTTCAGGACTGACCATTGAACTTGGCACCCATTTAGATCTCACTTCTTTTGTCCCTGAAGTCAACAACTAAGGCATATATCATAATATTGAACTTGGCTTTCATTTCACATTTATGTTTTGGGTGGGATATCATTACTTTTTGTGCATAAATTATTAGTAGGTACTTATTTATAACAAAATTAATACCAAATGGTTTTTATTACAAGTGTTCCTAAAAGAATCAATTAAGTGAAAAATTATAGCAAAATTGTAAAAAATTACCAGTTTCTGATTTATTCATTTGTATTCACCTAATTACCTATCTGCATGCCAAATTTCAACTTTCTAGGTCACCTGGAACTGGGTTAGAGTTTTGATCTATAGGTCAGTCAGTGATAAAAATGACGATTTTTGGACGTTAATATCTAAATAACCGTTGGAGATATGTTTATGAAATTCAGAGCACATATGTATCTTGCAAGTTTCACTATATGAGCCAAATTTGACACGTTTATGTGAAATAGTTTTTAAGTTACGAGGGGGTCAAAAGTGGCTCCAAATGGTTCGTGTAATATTACACACGGTGCTGCTCGCCAGTTCTGTTACTTGAACTTGGCTTGACACGCTCCCGCGTGTCTAGATAAACACGTATAAGTATTTCGATTGCTGGCGGGTTCTTATTTTAAAATTAGGCTCTGTGGTTTAAACCATGTCTAAAAAAAATCTGTATTTTGTAACAAGACCGATAGACATAGTTTTTCAGGGATGTTCAAAGAAAAATTCAGTGGTAGAAATCTAGGTAGCGTTTTTCAAGCGAATGAATTTTCTTGTTCTTTCCAAGCCGATGCCGATGGTAAAAATGAACATATTATTGTGTTAACAGCTTAGCATATTTGGTAGGTAAGGTAATATGTTTGACATGGTTAAGATTTTTTTTTCAGTTTAAGTTTTATACAAACATTATCAAATTTTTTATTTCATCTTAAAAATTGTATCATATATAAATTGAGGAGCTCCGATTCTAGTGCTTTTGTAACTTATTGGGGCTCCAGTTACCTCTATTAGTACTTCTGTAGGAGCTGTGTCACTCTCCCCTTAAGTGTACCTACCACTTAACAACGATGAGGCTTATACACCGTGACATTGTAGTCCTCTTACAACGGCAGCCCACTTCATGTAACTAATGACTACTACACATCCATAAGAAAAAAATTAACATTATTAAATAACTAAAAACTTAAAAATATTATTCATGATGATAAAGCATGACGTGGTTTAAATTTGATATTTTGTCTCATGGAAAATGGAGATGAAATGATCTAGCCGACTCGTTCACTGAGTAGGGAACATCCCTACACAGTGCCTCTACCGTATGATACGTAAACATTAATAACAAGATGTTTCATAATTCTAATCCATTATTTATTTTTCTTAATATCTATTATCTCAATTAATGGTAACAATTTTTAATCACGGCTAGAGGTATATTATGTCGGATACATCGAGTGGACAACCTTTGTAAGACGACTAAAATGTCACGGTGAATAAGGGTTTCAAGAGAGAGTAAAAATAAAACGTTTATTTAGCAGCTCTCGGTGTGTGTGTGTGTGTGTGTGTGCGTGTGTGTGTGAAAGAGATTTTTTCTTGATTTAGCTCATACGGTTCATGTTCCTTAAAAATGATTCAGATTGTGATTGATAGTGTGGTACGTAGTAAGGGTGCTTCAGATTGAGATTCAGAGGGTTTAGTATCTATCAATACGCTTTTATTATCCTGTAGAGCGCCAAGGGGTACTGTAGTACCCAGAACGAACATAACTAACATCTACCCTCAAAATTAATAAAAAAAAACTCATTTTTTTCAGCTTTTTAACTGTATATTTTATTTTGGTTTACAATTATGATTTTAATTTACGAACTACGGATGTGTATGTGATCGGATTCGGATGTGATTGAATAATATTTGCGGTCGGCCGGAAAATTGCGGAAAATGAGGCTATCAAGTCG
This sequence comes from Aporophyla lueneburgensis, assembly GCA_932294355.1. Lineage (NCBI taxonomy): Eukaryota > Metazoa > Arthropoda > Insecta > Lepidoptera > Noctuidae > Aporophyla > Aporophyla lueneburgensis. The sequence goes on along the minus strand of OW028737.1, from coordinate 27,297,950 downwards.
ATAAGGAGTTATCATTTTTAAAACTCAAAACTACCAATAGCATTACAAAACAAGCAAAAGAAAGAATAGCACCATCCCATCTTCCCTACGTGTCATAAAAGGGGACTAAGGGACGTACTACAGAACCACCACCATTCTGCGATCGCCAACCCGCCTGCCAAGCGTGGCGATTATGGCAAACCCCCCTAAATTGAGGGAGGCCTATGTCCAGCAGTGGACGTCTTATGGCTGAAATGATGTTAATTATGATGATGAGTCATATTTAAGCTCCTCAATCTTTATTTTCGAATCATTGATACATTTGTCGACTTACCTAACTAGATTATTATGACCCAGTAAGTTGCCACGCTGCCACGCTGGTCACGAGTAACAGTTAGACAAGTAAGCAACCACTATGTAAGATACGTTTTTTTCCTATGGATACAACAAGTAAGGTCTGTACCTATCATGTTTCTAACTATATTAGAAACTATGCTTTACTTACGTTTACTTTATAAATGTTCTTGGGATAGTCTTGATCATACAAATTTTTTCGCTGCAAAATAAGGAACAATTATTTATTGTCTATTGGAGTTAGCTTAGTTACATTTTTCATCTTCCTTGGAAAGCACGTTAATCCGTTGGTGCTGCGCCTGATCTCTCTTCGGTCGTGTCAGATTGCCGTCCCATCGGACTAAGAGAGTGAGGGAACAGTGAGTGCTCCTGTGTCTGCACACACACTTGAGCACTATAATACCTCCCGAGCCGATAGCTAGTCTCCGTTGAGATTGGCCACCATAGCCGAATTACGGTCTGGAGGACTATATTTATCTGCCTCGGTACCTACAAGTACCGTCCCCAAAAGAGATATGAATCAGAGTATTTTCTATGAATTAAATTATATTTTATTTGAAAACATCTATCGGTTTTTTACTAAAATCCAACTACATTTGACGACCCTCGTTATTTATCCATTTTGGACCGTACCTACACCAATCATACAACGTTGTAGAACCTACTTTTATTTCTATTATAATTCCTAGTACCCACGGCCACAAATCAAGCTAGGCGTTTCCAGTATAAGCTGACATCTTACTCTATGAAAAGTTCTATACAGTGCGTCAGCTAAAATTGGAAATTATAGCTTGACCTATTACCGTGTTGGGCACGCCACAATTGTGGCGGTAAGTTCCCTCTTTGAGGAGTGGATAGAGAAGCGCCACGGCGTCCTCACCTTCCGCCTGACACAGGTAATCACCGGGCATGGGTGCTTCGGTGGGTTCCTGTTCAGGATAAAGCGGGAGGATACGCCCGGGTGTTTCCATTGTGAGGATCGTCTAGAGGACACTGTGGAGCATACGGTGGAAGTGTGTTAGCCTGGGTGGAGCACCACCGTGTCCTCGTGGAAGCGATCGGCGGCGGCGACCTCTCGCGTCCGGCCCTGGTGTGAGCCATGGTACGGAGCGAGAGGGCATGGGAAGCCGTTACCTCCTTCTGCGAAGCAGTAATGCTCGCAAACGAGGAGGCGGGGCGCGTTAGGGAATGACAGTCTCTGCGCCCTCACGTCCCTAGCCGCCGCAGGAGGAGACGCCCCGGGTGTCGGGGGTTGATTGCGGACTCCCGGCCACCATAGGCGCGAGCTTGCGGGCAGCGAGCAATGGGTACCTCGCCGCCCGGTAAGGACCAAGCTCGGGTCGACGGCGCGTAGTGTTCCACGCGCGCCTCAAAGAGATGTCAGCAACAGTGAAGGGGTCCGCTAGGACCGATGCTTGCTGGGGTCGCGTGATTGTTCGGAAGAGATACCGAGACCCTGACACATGGACAACTGATGGAACACGGGTGGGTTTTAGTCAGTAAAAGTCTGAGACGCCCTCCCACTCCGCCCAGAGCGGGAGAAGTCATTTGAGGATTTCCCACCAATAAAAAATACTACTTTTATTTCTGTTAGCTCTCGCATATAATTTCTAGTTCGCGCGGCCACAAATCAAGCTATACATTTCCAGTATAAGCTGACATCTCATTATACGAAAAGTCTATACAATGCGAGGTCACCTAAAATTGGAAATTATATCTGTAGCCGTATGCACCATTAGTACCTTCATAACGGGTACACTACATAAATACGAAAAACTTTATTCCGACAGTCATAAATACGAATTTCAAAATACCGATTTTCATAATTCCGAATGATTCAAAATTCCGAATATAATAACTCCGACTTATCATTTCTTCTTTTTTATAATTCCTAAATTTCAATATTCCTAGCGTTTATAACTACTATTCTCAATATATCGAATTTCAATAGATCGAACAACAAAAATTCCGACTTAATGATAATTCGAAACTTCAAAAATACGAATTCCGATTATTAAAATACCGATTAATACAATTCCGAAATAAAAACACCTTGTAAAACCGAATAGCAAAACAAACACATAATTGTTCGTCAGAGAGAAGTATAATATTATGTTTAGTATGAGAAGGTCAAATTAAAAAACATGCAAGCAAGCATGCAGCATGCAAGCAGGCATGCAGCGTGCAAGCAGACATGCAGCATGCAAGCAAACATGCAACATGCAAGCAGGCATGCAACATGCAAGCAGGCATGCTGAATGCAAGCAGGCAAGCAGCAAGCAAGCAGGCATGCAGCAACCAAGCAGAACGCAGCAAGCATTTTTAGGGTTCCGTTGCCAAATGGCAAAAAACGGAACCCTTATAGATTCGTCATGTCTGTCTGTCTGTCTGTCTGTCTGTCTGTCTGTCTGTCCGTCCGTCCGTATGTCACAGCCACTTTTTTCCGAAACTATAAGAGCTATGCTGGTGAAACTTGGTAAGTAGATGTATTCTGTGAACCGCATTAAGATTTTCACACTAAAATAGAAAAAAAAAACAATAAATTTTGGGGTTCCCCATACATAGAACTGAAACTCAAAAATGGTTTTTTTCATCAAACCCATACGTGTGGGGTATCTATGAATAGGTCTTCAAAAATGGTAATGAGGTTTCTATCATAATTTTTTTCTAAACTGAATAGTTTGCGCGAGAGATACTTCCAAAGTGGTAAAAAGTGTCCCCCCCCCCCGTAACTTCTAAAATAAGAGAATGATAAAACTAAAAAAAATATATGATGTACATTACCATGTAAACTACCACCGAAAATTGGTTTGAACGAGATCGAGTGAGTAGTTTTTTTTAAAACGTCACAAATCGTAAACCGCATTTTACCTTACATTCAATCAACTGAAATATAAAATTAAAAAAAAAACATTTTTAAACCGAGAATACCTACAGGTTTGTACGGAACCCTCGGTGCACGAGTCCGACTCGCACTTGGCCGGTTTTTCTATCACGGCTCCGGCGCTGCGGGGTTTGGGCGGCCCCACGCGTGCTCATCGTCGCAGATGGTCTTAACGCTCACCACCGCAGCTTCGGCTTGCTGGCCGGCTGCGCCGGCCAGCCTCAGCCGTGGCGGCGGGCCTTCAAACCACCTGCTCCTCAGCTCGCGGGCCGCCCCACTCCTTCGCGCCTACGCGGGTTTAAATTACATTCTAGGGGTAGGGCAGACAAGACTGCGTGAAGTCGGGTTTGCAGCGATTCGTTTCTGTCACTAAATTTTGTAGCACAACATGTTGACTTTTAGTTTATTCGGTGTATTGAAAGTCGGAATGTCGTTTTTCGGACCGAGAACCCTTCGAGTATTTGATTCTTCGAACGTATGAAAATCGGAAAACTAACAAATCGCATTTACGACTTTCGGTAGAATAAATTTCGTGATTTTTAATAATAGACATTATAATTCTTAGGTATTATGAAATTCGGACTTTTGAACATCGGAACATCGAAATTCGGAATAAAATATTTCGGAGTATTTGGGTGTTCCCCTTCATAACATGTTTCTATCAATTTTCATATATTTCACTGATACATACATTTTTGCCGGGCACTGTATTATCAACCTAATGCTTTGCACCTAGAGTTGAAAATTAAACCGCGAGTTTTATCGAAGTGCTGAAATGCAATCTGTTCGATTTTCAATGTTCGTTTCAACACTAAGAGTCGAAAATCCGTTGCGCGATGAGATCCCGCCGCGATATTTTTACATCCGTGAAAACATTGACTAATAGAATAGACTAGCTTCTGCCCGCGACTTCGTCCGCGTGTCAATCGACCCAGAGAATAAAAAGTTCCACAGAAAATTTAACCCCCATTTCACCCTTTAGGGATGGAATTTCAACAAACCCTTTCTTTGAGGATACTCATCACAAAAAACACACTCTCCAAATTTCATGTCTCTAGGACCAGTGGTTTAGGCTGTGCGTTGATATATCAGTCAGTCAGTCAGGACTTTGAATTTTATATAATATATAGATAGAAAAAGAAAAATAACTTACAAAACCGTAAACATCAGGCTCTTCCGCACTTACAAGATTTCTTCGCTGTAAACAGAGACAATAGCACATTCAAAAAAAAATCAGTACGATAAGCAAATTAATTAAGTTCATACTATTTACACCAAGGAACTTAAATCCAACCTGGAATGCGCACAGGCTGCCAATACGCGGTCCGAGCGAGATAGCTTCGCGAGAGCCCTCTGTCCCTTTCATTAGGGTGACCAAGCAATATGATGTAGGTAGATACGAATATAACAGGATATAATATATTAACCAATAATTTGATTTAAAAAAATAATAATAGTTACACTTTAAAGATGGATTAAAGTAAAACGCAGTAAACATAAACGCAACGCAACGCATAAACTCTGCTATCGAGTATTATTGTATAACCTGGAATATCTGGGCAAATAACCATTTTGTTTAGTATTAATTGTAAAAATCTAACAGACGTCGTTTTTAAGAAAAATGGTTGGGACACTTTTTATTGCGTCCATGGACTTTACCCGTAAATAATCTTATAATTTCGTACATTATGGGCACCCTACTTCAAGAAAGGGACACAGGGCTCTCGCAACGCTTTCTCTCTCGGACCGAATTTCTCTCTGACCAAGTGATTGACTGTAATAGAACTAAGTGACATATACATAAGGTTTATTTTTATAATGGTGTCGATTTGACAATGCACATTCCAGAGGTCGGGTATAAGTTCCTTGATTTACACACATTGTATAATATTTTGCAGGTCATGTACATTATCTTAATGTTATTACAATTTAATTAAAATGATTAATCTATTGAAAATAATTATTTCGATACGTATTACGAAGTTATAAAAAACAAAAGAAAAACATTTTATTCTAAACTAGAACAAGGAATTCTTAGTTGCCAGTAACACTTACATATAAATAAACGTCAATAGGTATGCAACCTCCATGATTAATTTATGGGAAAGGCTACTGTCAAAATGGTGACGCTTTAGCTAGTTCCTAACACAAGTTATAATGGAAAGCAAACTCAATATTTATTTTTTGCAAAATTTGCGCATTGTTGTTTTTAAATACTCCGAAATGGAAGGCCACCATTTCCCGAAATACCTCAAAATTAGATAACATTAGGTAACAGTTATTTACAGTTTTTTTTTTTTCATAAAACAGATTTCATAGTAATGTCGGTAACTTTTTGAAGAAAGCGTTTACGACGAAGTATTTAAGTTTTTATATTCTGACACTTTCCTTGTCAAACACTTGCTTTAAATTATTGAAATCACCGAAATTATCAAAATAGTAAATTAAAACAAAACTCATGAATGAATGTAAAGATAATGGATAATCGTAGTTATTAGCTTTATTGGTAGATTCAGCTAAAGCACTAGGAAATGGTGAAGGGCGAGCGTTTTTGGGGGACTGTCTTATGTAACTTTGATGTTCAACAAGTGCTGACTCTCAGTCTAGTTTCAATAAATGACTTTTGATTTTTATTTAATTGTGGACGATTGAAATGGATTCAAACGATTCTCAATGCACGGTTCAACTCAAAGGGTTCAAATTCAGTTCGAGATATAATCTCGACGTGATATTTTTACGTTCTTGTGAACATTGACTAATAAAATAGATAAATAACTTACAAAACTGTAAACATCAGGTTCTTCCGCACTTACAAGATTTCTTCGCTGTAAACAGAGATAACAGCACATTCAAACGTAGTTCAGTACGAAAAGCAAATTAAATAAATTCATACTATTTATACACGTATGATATTTTGCTGGGTTTTGCCCATTATGCTAAAGTTTTTACAACGTAACTGAAATGAATAATTTAATTGAAAATAATTAAATACCTGACCCGAAATAACAAAAAGAAAAAAAAAACAAAAGAATAACATTTTATTCTAAAATGGAACACAGTAACTCTTAATTGCCAGTGACACCTACTTTATAATTAAACGTCAATAGGTATACAACCTTCATGATTAAACAATGAGACAGGCTACTGTCAAAATTGTCAAATTGTGTTGTCATAAAGAGTTTCTAACACTAGCTGATAGTGCAAGTCTTGAGGTGGTTTCAAATTATTTTTTACAAAAATTACGCATTGTTGTCATCATACATACTCTGAAATGGGAGTCCACTATTTCCCGAAATACCCTAAAATTTGCTTAAAGCTATTCCTAGAGATATTTTAAATAAAACAAAGTTCATTCTTTCTGAAAGTGGAAATGAGGAATTAGTTAAGGTTTTAAATTCTGGTAATTTTCATGTCAAATACTTGATATAAAATATCGAAATCACCGAAAATATCAAAATAATAAATTAAAACAAAATTCATGAATGAATATGAATGGGAGGAATAATCAAAATGTTAATTTATAAATGTGGTTATTAGCTATTTGTAGATTTTGATTGTGGATGGTTGAATCCATGGTAACAAGTTGAAAAAGATGTCATAACCACTATCACTACATAGTGTAAAACAAAGTCGCTTCCCACTGTCTGTCCCTATGTATGTTTTGATCTTTGAAACTACGCAACGGTTTTGATGCGGTGAAAGCTAGTGAATTATAGGTAAGATACGACATGAGTGACAGAAATACAACGATGTTCAAACGTTTGGCGGCAAACGCCTTTAGTGATTTTTTTGGTGCAAGCAGGCCCCAAACTGTCTCTCTGTTAATCTTATTGTTTTCATGTTTGTAACCTACAAGAATTTAGTTGTATAAAGTGAATAAATATTTAAATACGATTAACTGTGTCATCTTTACTTTTTATGGCTAACTTTACTCTTGTGCTGTAGAGTACTTAAATGTATCTCAATTAGTAAACGTCTGTTGCCGTTATTTAATATAAAAGTGATACACAAATAGAGAACTTGACTAATTGCTCAAGATATTTCGTAAATGAGAGATATTTTTTTCATTCATATTCCTATTTTACTCACGTGTAAAGTTACTCATGGATAGTAAAGATGCTATAGTTGGCAGTTCCTACTTTTATATTTAAAGATAACTCGTGTGTAAAAAATAATCATTTACCATTCAAACTTACACTTGGATTTTCACTAATTTCTTTCAAAAGCAGAGGCAAATTATCTATGTTTTTGTTCTGAAAATAAAAACAATATAATGATAAGTGCCGCGTGGCGCCGGACGTAAAGAATAGCACCACCCCATTTCTTCCCGTGGGTGTCGTAAGAGGCGACTAAGGACTTACCAGAGAATGGGCAGCAGCGTTCTCTATGCATTTTACCACCATACTGCGATTGTCAACCCGCCAGCCAAGCGTGGCGATTATGGCAAAACCATAATTGACATCTGGCCTCTCCCACAAAACTGGGGGAGGCCTATATCTAGCAGTGGCCGTCTTTCGGCTGAAATGATGAATGATAAGGTTTGATAAACTAAAACATAGTCTTTCTATGGCCACTGCTTCTTTGTCAGTCTCATCATCTATTAAATAAAGAGCTATTTGAAAACTCACAAAGATTGTTGGACGTTTGATTTTATCCATTGCTCTCCTATATCGCTGCAAACAAGAAAATTATGTCAGTATTATCTATACTATCTATACTAATATTATAAAGCTGAAGAGTTTGTTTGTTTGTTTGTTTGTTTGTATGTTTGTTTGTTTGTTTGTATGTTTGTTTGTTTGTTTGATTGAACGCACTAATGTCAGGAACTGTTGGTCCGAATTGAAAAATTATTTTTGTGTTGAGTAGCCTATTTATCGAGAAAGGCTATAAGCTATATAACATTACGCGACAACTAAGAGGAGCGGAGCAGTAATGAAAAATGTTGCAAAAACGGGGAAAATCGCACGGGTAGGCGATTAGACGCAACGGGATTGGTCGGTGGAGCAAGAAATTTAACGCGGACGAAGTCGCGGGCAGAAGCTAGTCAATTATATAAAATTAAACTTCAAACCTTCTTCCCATCGGGGTAGACATAACACTACAGACCACCACCTGCTACGATCCATTCATACTGCTATTGCTTCGTTTACGTTCATACATCTGGTCATACACGTATACCGGTTGTGAGTACTACGCACCTGACCTTTCTGAAGATCATCTCCAGTAAGGTCACTATATGTCCTAGGGTGATCCATCCAGGCGTTTCCACTCACATCTGTCTTACAAACATATTAAAAATTAATATTGATATAGTTTTCACAAAAACGACAAAAAACCGGTAGCAGGACAATTGCACGACATACATTTCTGTGAAAGACACTTGCGCGAAAGACATTTCTGCGAATGAACTTATGCATAAAACACAATTGCACGAAAGACACTTGTGCGAATCCACTTGCGCAAAAGACACAAAAAGTTCATTCATGGAAGTGTCCATTGCTCAAATATTTTTTGCACCTGTGTTTCTTTAGCAAAAGTCTATTCGTGAAAAGTGGGTACGCGCAAGTGTCGTTTGCGCAAGAGTACCTAATTCTAGAAAATCAAATATAGATCTTTACTCCCCAATATCACTTATATCACTATTAGTTGTCATTTCACTCTTTGTAGCCATATAAGGGTCACAGCACACATATCAACTCGGAAAGGGATCATCACCGTATCGCCTTTCGCCTCGCCGCCAAACAGGCGTCAACCTAACGTAAGCATGTAACCAAAGCGGAACAGAAGCTCCGATACGGCCACTCGGCTATAGCTAGGCGACGCCGCGCTTACGCTAGTTGACTTGGCTAGCACCAGCACCCCTAGCCAAGTTGATAATCTGCAATCGTTAACGGTAGTCGCTCAACGTTAAGTCACGTGATTAGAATAAACGAACAGAAAATTCGTAGCCAAATTCACATCGTTCAAAATGATAGAATGATTTTTTATCGTTTCTATAATGTTCAACGCTAAATCCTTTGTTATAAGGTGTCGTTTTTCTAAAGACATTGTAGAACGAGCGGCCGACTCAGGCGCTTCAACATGGCTACCAACTTATCGTTTTCTACAATTGCTGACACTGAGGCGTTACCGATTGTAGAACGGTAAACGTTTGTGACTTGGCTAGGGGGGCTGATCAGTTTGAATCGACTTTGAAGTGGCCTTGTGAATGAAAGCATGTGTGCGCTGTGGCGCGGTTGGAGGCAAGGGTGGACGAAGAGACGCAAGCTCGGCGACGGAGAGGCGTAACCGTGGGCACGACAAGCCGTCAGCGTGGGGACCGCTGGTTGCCACGCGCCACACCGCGGTTCGTGAACTGGTCCCGAGGCGAATCACTTACGTTACGATTCCGATTAGTGTGCTTTCAGTAGGGAGTTGCATACAAAGAATATAAAACGGCTCGAGTTGATACGGTAATGATCTGTTTACGAGTTGATATGTGTGCTGTGACCCTTATTCAACAGGCTTTGCAATAAACTAGTGACAGTTAAAATGATATTCTTACCATTAGTAAGTTCAATCTTTCCTGCCAACTGATATCAGCATGGCACTCTAGAATGTTCTGAAAGAAATTAAATTGTATGAATGTCGTTGTTAGTCTTTATGCTTAGATTTCATTAGAATTTAGTTTGAGTCTTCTGTTAAGGAAATTATTATATTTAGGGTAGACTTAACTAAATATTATTAAAGGTCTACAAATCATATGTATATCCTCAGTCCACTCGATGTTGAATATAGTCCTCCTCCTTTATGTGTTATGTTTCCCTGATCTATGCAAGTCTCGCTCTCTCTCTCGAGATACCGGCGATCTTACAAAATGGTAAAACTTTAGTATCCCTAAACTAAAAAATATTAAAAAAATCAGGGCATCACTATAGATTAACGATAATTATCACTTCTGTTATAGATTCTTAAACCTTATTTTACCATTAAAGAGAAAGGACATGATAGTTTGGTTACTAAATAATTGAAATATTTCTTACAATTATAGCATATATAAAAATAACCAAGATGGAATCCATTTCATTGTTCAATCAATCTTCGTGTTTCTAACTGTAACTGTTATAAAAATTGCCGCTGTAATAACTTCAATAACATACATGATTGCCGTGAAATTAACTTATGACTTAATTACCTATGGTACACAATAGTATGGTACCTAATAGTAAAATTCGTCATGATTAAAATTGTTTTTCACGGCATCTGAGTACTATCCTCTAATGCCGTGGAAAATAATCTTGTAAAAAAACTTTTTACAAAAAAAAAAAAAAACAATCGACTTCCTTAAAAAAAATACCACAAAGACAAAAATAACTTTAATTTCGAAAGTCGGTGTCTTATGCTCTGTATTTAAGATTTTTGCCACCAACTTCCGAAATTAAAGTTATTTTTGACTTTGTAGTGTTTTTTTTAAGGAAGTCGGTTGTTTTTCTTTTTTGTAAAAAGTTTTTATTTTTTTAACTTTATAGTTGTGGTAGATACTCCGCACTAATCTAATCGCGTTATTCGTTCATTTGTCGCGCAAAAACTTAATGCAAATTTAAAACTAACTTATATGGTTTTCACATGGAGTCCAAATTAAAATGGGACCATTCGGAAAGCACCAGTTTTCAAGTAAAAAAAGAATCATCAAAATCGGTTCACCCAGTCAAAAGATATGAGGTAACGAATGAATGAATGAATGAATATAATTTATTTCAACCCACATGGGGATCATAATTTTTACAATTTGATTACATTAAATATATTTAAAAATAATTAATTAACTAATATAATCAAAGTTAAAATCAATACAATTAAATTAAAATTAATAAAATAAAATTAAAATTAATACAATTAAATCAAAATTAAAAACAATACAATTAAATTAAAATTATAATTAACAGTAAAGTAAAACAATATTAAAATAAAATAATTAGTAATAATTAGTAAAGCTGCCTCTGAGTCATTTGTAGTGTTAGTACATTAATCATATAACAATGGTTAATGTACTGACAGTCAAACCTATTCGCAAATACACTCAGGATGGTGTTGGAGGTGGTCCGGAGCCTGCGCCCCAGAGATGTGCACCGCTTTCGCATCGTCGCGTAGAAACAATCGACACGGGCGTCGGCGAACATCCCCAACGCACTGCAGTGCCGGGGCAGCCCCAACAACACCCTGAACGCGTTATTATACTGGACTCGGAGAGCGTTGTACTGCTTCTGGGTATATGAAACCCACAGGCTGGCTGTGTACAGGGACGTACAAAATGCTCTGAAAAGAGTTACTTTGACGGCCCCCGAGCAACGAACAAACCTGCGGGCGATCATATTGGCCCTCACAGACAACGCCCTCCGCTCCCTATCGATGTCCGCATCGTCTCTCAGGTCAGCGGTCACGATATGCCCGACATAACAAACATAAAAAAAATAATTTAAAAAAATACAGTCGAATTGATAACCTCCTCCTTTTTTGAAGTCGGTTAAAAAACCGTGATATTACAGTAATTATTGTAGGGGCGCCTCCACAAATTCAAGAGTGGTGATACGCAATCTCTAACCGGGTCACTTCCCAGTCTTCCGGCGTAATTTCGTAACACACTTGCAATGCCTTTCATTTTAGCAATTAAACAAGATTAATTGTATTGTTTTCGTTGTCAAGCAAAGGATTTTTAAAACATACCTATGAAAATACCGTTTTGTATGACAAAAATTAAACGAATTTTTTTCATGTATTTTTTATTTGTATTAATCGAAATAATCACCCATGCAATCAATGCATCTTTGCCAACGCAGTGGCAGTTTATTGATGCCCTTCTTAAAAAAATCAGCTAGACTGAGGCAACAAATTCTTCAAAGGCATTTTGTACTGCCTCTCGGGTATTGAATTTTTTTCCCGCCAAGAAGTTATCCAAATTCTGGAAAAAGTAGTAGTCTGTAGGCGCAAGGTCTGGTGAGTAGGGTGGATGACGGAGAGCTTCCAACCCCAGTTCTTGCAACTTGGAGACCGTCTGCTGTGCAGTATGAGGTCGCGCGTTGTCGTGCAGGAGCAGCAGAGACGAGCGACTGACCAATGCTGGTTGGAGATGTGCCAGCTTCTCCATCATTGAGTTCAGTTCTTCACAGTACACATCTGCAGTAATGCTCACCCCGTTTGGTAAGAAGCTGTGATGAATCACACCGGCGCTAGACCACCAAACAGTGACTATCACTTTTCTAGGGGTAAGTTTTCGTTTAGGGCATTGTTTAGGTGCTGAACCAGGATCCAACCAACTTGCTGAGCGCTTGCAGTTATCAAACAGAACCCATTTTTCATCGTAGGTAACAATGCGGTTCAAAATTCCTTCATTTGTGTGTCTGTTGAGCAGTGCAAGGCACGTCTCGACGCGTACTTCGCGCTGGCGATCATTGAGTTCATGGGGCACCCATTTGTCAAGCTTTTTTACCTTGCCAATTTGACGCAAATGGACCGATATTGTTTTGACGCTAACGTCGAAAGCTGCTGCTAATTCAGCCGTAGATTGTGTATCATCAGCTTCCACAATCGCTTTTAATTCGTCATTGTCGACCAAAGTCTTCGGACGACCGCGAGGTTCATTTTTCAGGTCGAAATTTCCAGAACGGAAGCGAGCAAACCAATAACAGGTGGTGCGTTGGTTTGTAGTGTTAGCTCCGTAAACGTCGTTGATGTTGCGTGCCGCTTGTGCCGCGTTGCTGCCACGACGGTACTCATATTCCATAATTACTCGAATTTTTAACGTATCCATGATGACGAAAAAGATTGAAATGCGATGAAAATGTAACACTAATCAATAAACAAATGACTACTTTTGGAAAAAGAATTCCATGTTTTTTAAATAAAATTAATTTGAAATTAGAATTCTTAGACAAACAAAAATTATTTTGATTTGAAATGGCCAGTACTGCAGAACGGCAATTTCATAGGTAAATACCTAATCAATTATAAATCAATTTCTCTCGAAATGATTCAGATTGTGTTTGAAAGTGTGGTACGCAATTAGGGTGCTGTTCCTCCTGCATAATGTACCTACCTGTATCTACAAGCTTAGTTTTTGTTTAACTAAACCCTCTTCAGAGGTCATCAACATTGTTACTCATCATTTTGAACAAGTTTTACAATAGGAGCAGGCTTAAAATCGTGGAATAAAACGACAAAATGTATGAGACAGCAGGTTTTTATGAACCTTAGAGAAGTTTATCATAAACTTAAACTAAGGTTGTTTAATTATTTATTTTTTTGGAATGACATCTCGCAGGTCAACCTATGAGGTTGTCGGCTACTTAATTGGACTTGCCTGTGGCTACCTACATAAATTAAGGACTCCATCCAGGGCTTTCAGCTTAAAACTAGAGCGACTACTGGCTAAGGGCATCCCCTGTGGGGTACGGACCTCGACTTAGGCCATTGCTGGTCGAAGGTAGCAAGGGACGGGCTGGATCTGAATGACTATTATTTAGAGAAAATTTAAAGCTACAGGCTCAGCGGCGTGCGCTTGCTTGAGCAACAGTCGGAGCGGACATAGATTGGTGCGTCGCAGCAGGCCTTGATGGCAGGGACGGCGATCTGTGACGGTGTGTCTTGACAGTGCTAATGAGTCCGTTACTCTCCTGAAGAAGGGTTGTTGCGTCATAGGGAATGGTTTTTCGGTCGGCGAATCCTACTAATGCGGGAGAGAGTGTAGCGGGTGACTGCTGCAGTCATGGGATTATGGTACTTCACAGCAGAGTTGAAGAAACGTTTGGAAAGGCGTTTCATGAACTATTCGATGGTGGGCATTCTGAGATCTAGATGGAGATTCTCGTTTGAGACAGAGAAGTAGGCTCCCGTAACCCTAGAAGGGTAAGGAATCGATTTTGAAGAATCGGCATCCTATGGATGTGCTTAACGTGCGCGAAGACAACGCACAAATTAAATTGTATCTCCGGTGCATGTTTGTCGTTCCATCGTCATTTAAGTGAATTTGAGCCTTCTCATCAGTTTCATCCTTGAGACAATAGGTACATATTACTTAAACCGTACTTAATTACACAGTTTAGTAAAGGTTGCGAAAAATAAAACTTCTTTGATTCATAGCTTTAAGATTTATTAGAATAGGCATTTTTATCAAAATCAATGTGTTTTGTCTTGGTATTTTTTGGCAGTAGCCAATGGCTGATTCAGTATTTTAATTGAACGAGTTTTAATTGCAACTTGTGGTATTGTTACTTTACTGACCAAAGGTCTATATCCAACTCTGCTGTAATTTTTATGCTTACAACTTAATTTAGAAATGTTATCATCAATTTTTTTGAACAAAACATCAATAGATTTTTTTATATCTTCTGTTATGTTATTAAGACGAAGGTCCTGATCGGCTTTCCAGGCGGTGAGCATTTCTGTGATATTTTTCTGGAACGTGTTGAGCTGATTTTCCAAGTTTGGAGCAGTTCTCAGGTGCTAAGGAAATAAATAGGTTATTTTTTTGGATCGTGTATCAGAAATTGTATTTTTTTAAATTATTCTCACTCTCACACCAATTCGTATACCACTACTAGCTATGTAAAGACGGCAGCACATCAAGGTACCCGAAACTGACAAATTCTCCCAATCAAGCTTGAACCTTATTCTTTAGCGATAAAGATAAAGAAAGGAGAATGCCCATTTTTCTACTGACCCCCGTTGCGCATCAAAACATTTTGTATGATAGCATAAATTGGATATAAAAGAGGACTGATGTCGTACTTTCAAATGAAATAAAAATTATCCATTTATTATGTGGGGTTTTTGTTGTTCTTTGATTTTCTGTTCAGTTTTGAGGTTAGTTTTGTAACGAAACTGCCACTAAAAGGAGCAGCCCTTTACAACGATAAGATTTGAATTCACCTACGACAGCATAAAATAGTTCCAATAAAGCAATGAATGATTCCAAACAAATAATATTACGTTAGTCAAGCTAAATGTAGTTTTGTATTTTTGTAGGTAGGTATAGGAATTAGAAATAAAAAAATGCTTGATTATAGGTATGAAATAGTTTTATTCGGCCATATCATCACATTCATAAAATATGTCGTCTAAAAACGGAGCCGGCGGCTCTACAGACCTAAATCGAGCCCAACTGAGATACCACAAAATGGTCATCACGTGAGCACAACATCCCACTGTCCGGTTACCGACCAAACAATGACAATAGTATTTAGTAATATCAGCTACTGAGTTACTTGTGGCCCTCTTAACTAAAATGTAGGCGTAGTACACCTTACTGCTTACATGTCGTGACTTAATCCTTCCTCTCACTAAATACTGATCCGTTCCCAGTACCAATGGCAAGTCATCCTCAATGTCGTTTGCTACTTCTATTTCGTATTTTCCGTTTCTACGGACATGCTCCCCATAATACGACCGAGCCTGTTTAACCTGATAGGAACCCAGAGCTACTGTCATAAGATCATGTAGTGACAGTCTTGGAAATGTGTCCAAATGTGGATGTTCAGCATCTATGGCCAAGAAAATAGCTCTCCTTCTATTAATGTTTTCATTTTGAATGTACTCCCCCAAATAATTTCTTGTATTTAACCTAGCTTTCGCTATTTCCAAGAACTGTTGAGCATCAGGTCGATCCAAAATTGGTGCATGGAACTTATTTAAAAGTGCACATGCAATATTAAAATCTAACATCAGGTGTGATGATGCACGGTTGAAATATTCTTGGCGAAATAATTTAAAATCGCGTTTTATCCTCCCATTCACAACTTCAACCACCCATCGACACATTGTAACACATCTTGATCGATTTGCCTGCTCCGTGGTTAACTGATTTTCGCCTTCCAGAAGAGACTCGGGCATATAGGCTTTATAACCATGGCTGTGCAATTGGCCAATTACATCTCTAAAACCCCTATCTAAAATAAAAACATCTTCAGACCTGAAATAATTTCTAAATATACTTGTTTCACTGCGAAATTCAGTGGACATAATGTCCGAGTCACTTTTGGTTGCTGGGAATGGGCCAAGTGATTGCAAAATGAATCCATCGCAGCAGACAAACAAAAATGGTTTTACCAAATTAATATATTTATGTAGGCTGTATGTTTTCTTTTGGTACAAGTAATTACTACTGCATTGCACGTAGATGTAAGTTCCATCACAGATAACAATTGCTGGTTTGGTAGAAACTGGCATATCTGGATTACCAAATAAACCTTCTGAAATTATCTTATTTCTAGCTGCCACATCTTGTATTGACATGTGACCAAGTCCTAAATATAAGGGTACAAATGAATTACCCAAACAATTTCTTGCTTTAGACATGTACCTTTCTAAAGTGCTTCTAGGAAGTTGAAATAATGTAGATAATCGCTCATTACTGTCACCAGTTCTAAGTTTAACTAACATAATACTTAAAGCCACACTTGGACAAGGAGTTTCCTGAGCCAGCTGTGGTATGTGTGCTAACAATTGATAAAACTGTTCAGGATTGATACCTAACCAATAATGACAAAGGTGTGGATTCATTTCTCTAATATTGGAAAAGTTGTGCTGTCTGCGAGCACCTCTATCCATAATTGACATCATGTCATCCATTTGGTACCCAGTAAAGTCATTATATTGAAACTGTAATTCATCCCAAGAACCAATATTGAGATGATGACTGCATATTCGGGCACTAGCTGGTACATACAATTTATGCTCTAAGAGTAACATTTCCTTTATAACAGATGGTACCAACAAACGTTCTGTATTCCTACACTCACCAAAAATACAATGCCGCGATGATGCAGCAGCTCTTTTATAAATGCGTGAGATTATTTTAGGGCGGTGTACTATATTTTGATCCTGATCCAATTGCTGAATGGGTTGTGGTGGTGGCGGTGTAGGTACTGAGACATTAGTTGTTGGCGTAGAAGTTTCTAATACACTAAACGCATCATTTCTTGATGTAAGAACATCTAAATTCTCTTGAGGTGCAACAGCTTCTTCTTGAACAATATGTTGTTGCCTATGTTCATCATACTGAATCTGTCTTCTTACACTTCTATAGGCATTAGTCCAACAAGGTAGGCAAACTCTTTCAAGTCTGTGTACCTAAAAACAAAAAATAAAAGCTTAAGCCCGTTATAAAGGTTTGCTAGAAAACATTCATTTAGGGAGGGCCAAAAACAATTGTGATAAGTGGAATAAATCTTTGGACAAAATATATACTTAATCAACTTGAAAATGGCATGCTCCATGTTTCTTTCTTTGTGTACACAAATGATTGTGAGACCTATTTTATTATTTTAATGCAGCAAGTGAAAATAAAAGTATAGATACCTGCTGAGTAGGTATGCACGACATGATGACATTTCCTTCAGGGCTATCAATTGATACCCTGTGTGTCTTAGCTCTTAATATGGAAGATCCACATACAAAGCACACTTGTTGATGTCCATAAGCTCGTGCAACTGTTGATCCACTTGACAAGTTTAGAGATGCTCTTTCTAGTATTGTATAACATTCTTGACAAAGGACATCCTCAACGGAAATCTAAAAATTAATATAAGAAATATATAATATATTCTGTTAAAATATTATTCTTAGCATTAGTTAATTAGAAAATAAACATTATTGTCACAGACAAGAAAAAGCAAAACAAAATCAAATCAATCTAAGAAAGTATAAGTGGTGGTCAAGTTCAAGTTATTTATTTCATAACAAAATACATTTGTGTCGAAATATTTGCACAGTAGGTACACAATCTTAAATTCTTAATCTTAGTCTATCTCTTCATGGTGTATTTACATGTATATTTACATAGTTAAACAGTTTCTAGTAACAGCTGCAAAACTTAACTGTTAACAACAAAATACACAGACTCGAGCCACTGTTTCTTTGTCTTAATATTAATCCATACAGTATTATGGATAATGTACCTATACACATACGTCAAACGTACACAACTGTGTGTGTTGCATAAATAAGAGATACTAACCGTTGCTGGAGTAACCCAGGATCGTAAAATTCTGACCATTACATCCGTTGCCTCCCCGACTTGACGACGGGGTAGAGGATGTACCATAGAAAGGGAGCAGTTCACACAGCGTGACATTTTTAACGGAATTGTTGGTGATGTACTACTGCACAGAGGGCACGGACCGTAGTTGTAAAAACGTTCTACACAATCAACACCTCCAGCACAGAAACAGTACAATGGTCTTCAAGAGTTCTTGATCGTGCAGGAATCTGAAGACTCGACTGGACACGAACAGAACGCAATGATAAGTTAGTAAGTAACACAATAACTATCAAAGCACAAAAATAGTAAAAAGTTCGCTACCGAAGCCGGTACGATGCTTCAAATCACTTCAAATTGACACTTTGACAGTGAAACTTTTGACAGTTCACCTTTCACATTGTGATAGTGTTACCAACAGTCAATATAAATCAATCTCACCATAACTGTTTTTAGAGAAAGATTTTTAATTAGTAAAGTAATATTATTTTAAAGATGTGAATTAAGAAAACATATTATTTCAGTTATGCTAATTAAAAATATTAATTACGAGGATAAAGTCCTACTTGAATTTATTTTTAAAACTGCGAGTCTGAGCGATTATGGGGAGGTTTTTATATTGGCAACACTACTTTCACCAAAATACGCCATTTTGTATGCAATAAAATGCATTAGTAACTAATTAAATACAAAATAGTAACCCCACATACGATTTCGATCATGTGAAGTAAGAGAAGTTAAAAAAATATTTTATAATTTATGAGTATATTTTTATGGCCATACTCTTAAGCAATAAAGCGGCTTTGATGGTGTCAATCTCCTTTGAGATATTGTAGTGGCTCGATGTGCTGGCGTCTGTACATAAATAACAGTGACAAAAAGTATTACAACATCATCAAGATTCATATCATCATCATTTTCCTGATCTTATCCCAATTTATTTGGGGTCGGCGCAACATGTCTTTTTCTTTCACACTCCTCTATTAGTCGTCATTCAAAGTGGACTAACAATGTTTTATCGAAGCTAATGCAACAACAAGAATATTATCTACCCAGCACCGCTAGCCAAGTTGATAATCTGCAATCGTTAACGCTACTCGAAAACTAATTAAATGTTTGGGAATGAAAATCTCAACGTTAAGTCACGTGGTTAGAATAAACGAATAGAAAATTCGTAGTCAAGTTCACATCGTTCAAAATAGAATGAATTGTTATCGTTTCTACAATGTTCAACGCTACATCCTTTGTTATAATGTCGTTTTTCTAAAGACATTGTAGAACGAGCGCCCGACTCAGGCGCGTCAACATGGCCACCAACTTATCGTTTTCTACAATTGCTGACACCGAGGCGTTATCGATTGGAGAACGGAATTCGACACGAAATGGTTGTAACTTGGCTAGGGGGGCAGGATTTCATAATATCTTGATTTAAAAGAGCGTCTTTGGAGTTGCTTGCCCGTTCTTTTCCATAGAGATCTACGTTTTGGAATGGGGAAGTAGCTTCAACTTTCTGACAATTTTTATTTTTTTTTCAGCATGAGAGATCATCAAATGACTTCTCCCGCTCTGGGCGGAGCGGGAGGGCGTGTCAGACTTTTACTGACTAAAACCCACCCGTGTTTCATCAGTTGCCCATGTGCCAGGGTCACGGTATCTCTTTCGAACAATCACGCGACCCCGGTAGGCATCGGTCCTAGTAGACCCCTTCACTGCTGCTGACATCTCTTTGAGGCGCGCGTGGAACACTACACGCCGTCGACCCGAGATTGGTCCTTACCGGGCGGCGAGCTACCCATTGCTCGCCATCCGCAAGCTCGCGCCTGTGGTGGCCGGGAGTCCGCAATCGACTCCCGATGCCCGGGGCGTCTCCTCCTGCGGCGGCTAGGGACGTGAGAGCGCAGAGACTGCCACTCCCTCACGCGCCCCGCCTCCTCCTTCGCGAGCATTACTGCTTCGCAGAAGGAGGTGACGGCTTCCCATGCCCTCTCGCTCCGTACCATGGCTCGCACCAGGGCTGGATGCGAGAGATCGCCGCCGCCGATCGCCTCCACGAGGACACGGCGGTGCTCCGCCCAGGCAGGGCACACCTCCACCGTAACTTTCTGAATATCACACCGACTTTTTAATAACCAATTGCAAAGTGCCTTGTGTACATGGTTTAATTGAAATAAATGGTTTCAGTTTTGAGAGAAGATGCAGTGAAACTAAACTGCGATCATCATCTGCCTTGCCTTTTCCCAACTATGTTGGGGTCGGCTTCCAGTCTTACCGGGTGCAGCTGAGTACCAGTATTTTACATGGAGCGACTGCTTATCTGACCTCCACAACCCAGTTACTGGGTAATACAATACCCCTTGGTAAGACTGGTTGTCAGACTTTCGGGCTTCTGACGACTGGTAATGACTGTCCAAGATCTACAAAAGACAGCCGAGACCAACGGCTTAGCGTGCTTTCCGAGGCACGGAAGGATGTTGGTATGTAAAGATGGTCACCCATCCACGGACCAACCGCGGCAAGCGTAACTTAACCTGAACGATCAACCCGTGCGGCTGTTATAACTTAGCCACAAACCCTTGAAACTAAACTGCAATAAAGGCGTTATTTCAACTGTATGGGTTGGTAATTTTAGTGGTAATTGACAATAATCTATGACCAAGTGGTTTCAATAATCTGTAGTAATATTATAAATGCGAAAGTAACTCTGTCTTTCTATTATGCTTTCACGATTAAACGACTGAACCGATTCTGATGAAAATTGGTATAGGGTAAGTTTGAACCCCAAGAAACGACATAGGCTACTTTTATTCCGCGACGAATACCGACAGTTACGTGGACGAAGTCGTGGGAAAAAGGTAGTACTTACTAAATCAACAGTCGGTACATCAACAGGCGGCTTTGCTTTGTATACAGTTTTGGTTAGTTTTGATTTTGGCTTTGGTTTCCGATGTGCTGCGCTACGTGTATAAAATATGGAAAATAATACTGTAATAATGTTTATAAGATAATTGTTAGCATCAGATAATTGAAATTGTTATTTGACTAGATGCTTATGACCGTATAAATAGTACAACAAATTGATATTTTATCATTTAAATTTTTGTCTGTTAGTTCCGGCTAATCTCCGGATCGATTAGACAGTTTTTGAAGGGACTTTCATCGAAGATAGCTGATGTTATAAAGAGTAACGTAGGTTTTTAATAAAATATAATCTTGCCAATTTTACACTTGCTAGGTAGGTCTTAGCAAGTGTCAAAATTGACAAGGCTTTGTCATGGTACTATTAATTAATAATACTTACATTATCGTGTCTAGTTCCAACTTTTTCTCTTTATTTGCTTGCTCAATCTTGAAGTAGTCTACTATCATACGTTTGGATGGTTTGTCCTGTGGACAATCTTTAGCTTTAGTATAGTGCATCCATCTTACAGCAACATCCTAAACTAGTTTTTTCAGATTTTAGACTAGCATAGCAGTGAGTGACATTTCGTTGTTTTCGATAAACCAACGTGCCCAATAGAATTTCCCATCTTCACAAATGACGAACACTCATACAAAGTTCCTACCATATTAGGGGATGATTTATTAATAACCCGTCCTTAGTTCTCAATTTTACAAGAACATATAGTGTGATAGTGCATGCTTCTAAATCTAGCAATTTAGAGGGTGCGCTGTCTACCAGTGGATCAAATTAGCGAATCAATGGTGCCGATTCTGTTGTCACAAAATTCTCTAAACTAAACTAAAAATCACTAAAATTTGGTTTATTCCTGTCAAACGACGATTTCCTATTCTGAAATAGACTAAAGTGACACAACTTAACTATATTTTAGTTTGACAGCACTAAGATTGCACTGAGTTATTAGTTTAGTGAAAATGTCAATTTTGCTATTCGAGTTTGCCGGTTTTCACCAAAAATTTTGACTATAATAATTTATTTTAACTAAATCTGACTATTTTTAAGCGCGATTAAAAAGGTGTGGAATAAAACTAGTGGTCATGAACTAAAATTCTCAACAACGCCTTGCCTTCACGTGCAAAAACAGTTCTGTATTTTTTATTTTCTTTTTGCTTATATCTTGAAAATGGCGTGTCCTATCGCAAAAATAATGAAATTTTCGACCCCCTTAGTAGACCCCGGAACATTTAAATATCAACACGTGGGTAACATTTTTTTATATTTTTCAAACAAAAGTGAAAAATTCCATATAAAACACGTCCAGGCTGCACAGTAGCACGCGCCTTCGTCTCTCAAAAAATTCATTCTACGCAATGCACACACAAGTAAACGTTGCGAAAACAAAAGAAAAAAAAAATACCACGCTGAGTCGCGATTGTCAAATTCGATTTTAGTCGTGTCAAAATAGTTTTTAAATTTAGAGATTTTTCCTTGCAGAATAGCGTTACAATTCTCATAGCCAAAAGTAAGGAATTTTAGAGATAGTTTAGTTAGTTTAGTTCGTGTACAACAGAATCGGCACCAATATCTCTCTCTCTCAGCCTGCTCCACACCACCTTGTCCTTCATCCTCTACATCCAACCTTCCCCAGCTGCTTTCTCAAGATCGTCGACTCGAGGGCGGGTAGAGCATATGAGTCGGCAAGCGTAGAAGGACGGTCCCTAGCTAGAGAAACCAACCACCTTAAAAATGTGGCTGTCAGTGAATGAATTAATTTAGAATTTTAGTATATAACTAAACTTACTTGAGGAACGTAACCAAAGGGATAATCTGCGATTTCGTCAACTAAGGACTGGAAAGAAAAAAATGTTAATGCTTTGTATACCTTACAGCAAGCAATGACGATGCAAAGAGTGATAGAAATAATTACAAAGAAGTTTAATTATGAAAACTCACAGAATCTTTTTCGGGTTCTTCTGGACTAGCTTGGGTTCCAATCTGCAAATACAGAAGTTAACACAAACACAGAACATACGTATAGTAGATTTGATAATCAGTACGACACAAAATTTGGACTTACATATATTTTCAAATTTTCGTTTTCGTTTTGTAACCGCCTTATGGGATGCTTATAGCTAAATATATTATTTTAAACACAAATTGCACCTAAGTACGCACTTTGTTATAAAACTCAACTATTGTGTATTTTTATCAAACAATGAAAACATCATTATTTTTTAAATAATTATGACACCGTAAGTCTAAAATAATGTCTTACCAAAAGACGCATGAGTTGATCTTTCAAACTGATTCCATTGCAGTCTAGAATATTCTGTAACTGAAGAGTTTAGCTGACACTATGTAACGGTCAAATGCCAGATATGAATAAAGGGTAGGTATTTTAATTCCATTCTGTTTTCAAGACATCTGGAAATCTTAATCACAACACGTAAAAACAAGAAAATTCAGTTTTCTTACAATTAATAAAAATAACAATAGCTGAGTCCATTTCATTATTAAAATTTCAACTCCGCACTTTCTAACATTATAAAATTGCCGTGAAATTGACATATGTACAATAAACTTCCTCATACTTATAAAAACGCACTAAATGTAGAAATCTCAAAACTCGCGACAAGAAAGCTTATTTACCGATGTAGGTTTTGTATTTAGAGTTTACTTTTATTTTACTAGAAATACATAAATCTTATATTATTTTTATTTATTTATTTATCATACAAAAAAAGTCCAAACTACCAAAAAACAAACAAAACAACAATACATAAAAGTGTTAGCAACAAATGTATCTTATAACCTATTTGGTACCTACTTATATACTAGAATTTTAGTAACAATGTGGCTTATAATCTATATTATTAGTTACACACTACGATACACATTATTTTTTTGATGAGATGTCCCATTATGGGGCTTTCATCAGACCTGTCAGCAAAATCAAAATCAAAATCAAAAGTCATTTATTCAAACTAGGCTGAGAGTCAGCGCTTTTTGAACGTCAAAGTTACAAAAGACAGTCCCCCAAAACGCCCGCCCTTCGACACTTCCTAGTGCTTTAGCTGGGAAGAAGAAGTGGCGGAACAAACTCCCCAGCAGCACAGCTGTTTGTTAAGTTAGAAGAACTTGATTCTATACAATATCGTGTAAGTAATTAATATTATAAAACAAAACAAAACATACATTATTCGCCATATGTCAGCTAGCACACGCCAATATACGAACAAAACATTGAAAACTAAACTCAAGCTGAAATAAATAATAAAACAAAATCGTAAACAGAACGTAAAACTTAAATAAAGCCTCCAGGCATAAAGGGCGTGCCCGCTTAGGTACATATTCAACGACGCAATATGATACATTGATGCATATAGCTAAGTTGAAGTTACAATAGTTAAACTAGGACCTCCAGAGTAAAAATAAAATAACAGTTAATACAAATAACAATAAACCGATCACCTTCAAGCCATAAGAATGAAAAAAAAAATCCTAAGAAGTTTACATGTCAGTTGTGCTTTTGTATTCTCAAACAATTCAAACAAAAGTAATAGTTGAATTTGCGAAAAATACCCTGAAAGAAGTATCCATGACGTGTTCTGACGGTATTTATGTAAATTGTTCCTTGAAGTACAAAGTTGGTTCTTAAGAGGTTGCCCAGATGGCGTAAAAACGCACGAACGAACGCGAATTGAAGTGTAAACTTGGAACTAATACATTCTACCCACGTGTGTACGCGCGCGCTTACACAAAATACTCGTGGGATTCGGTGCGTATACGCGCGTAGGAACATTGTAACGTAAAAGCAGCTGATCGTCTCAGTGAGACAATAAATCAGTTTAGTGGGTTAGCCTGGTTGATATTAGATATTTATGATTTTAATAGAAGTAATAAAAGTTTATAGAATAAACGTAGAAGAAATGACTAGCATTGATTATCGTGTTCATTATGTTTCTAGGTCAATATTTCATATTCAGCTCTAGGGCGAGACGCCTCGGGCGTCGGAAGTCCGTTGCGGACTACCGGCCACCGTTGGCGCGGGCTTGTGGTAAGCCTAGTCCTTAGCGGGCGGCGAGCTACCCGGTGCTCGCCGCCCGCTAAGGATTAGGCCCGGGTTGACGGTGCGTTGTGTTCCACGCGCTCCTCAAAGAGATGTCAGCAAAAAAGGGGTCTGCTGGGATCGATGCCTGTCAGGATCGCGGAATTATTCGAAAGAGTAACCGTGGCGCTGGCATAGGCAAGTGAACGAGCACGGGTGGGTTTTAGTCAGTAAAAGTCTGACACGCCCTCCCACCTAGCCCAGAGCGGGAGACGTCATTTGACGATTTCCCACCCACAAAAAAAAAGCTTTTGGTATAAATTCAGTTTATGTACCTATATTCACTCTCGATCAAAATTTCCACCGTTAGAAATTTTAGCGTTGTTTAGACACTACTACTGTTTACGATTTATAGCGCTACAAAATTATTTTGGTGGGTAGCCTAAATCAGAGTTACCGACGCCATCTTGTTTTTTCAATACATTTACACAAACAAAGTTGTAATTTTTTTACCACCACAACGAACAATTTATACAACGGGGTTGTGCAGGTCAGATAGGTAGTCATTCTGTGTAAAATACTGGTATTCAGATGCATCCGGATAGACTGGAAGCTGACCCCAACGTAGTTTTGAAAAGGCTAGGCAGATAATGATGACATTAGTCAAACGCCTAATCACAGATATTATGAAAGCAAAAATCGTAATTAAGAAGTTGCAAAAGGACACCAAAATGGTACAAAAACCTATTTCGTTTTGCCTCTTAGCCTAGCTTATTTGAAGGTGGCACATTAGCGCGACCTGCTAATGATGTCGGCGAATGTGTCGGGGCCACGATGTGGTGCAAGTTGCAAGTGAGAACGTATACCGTCCCCGCGACTTCGTTCGCGTATTATATTAATTATTTATGCTCACAAAGGTGACCTTTTTGCTATAGGCATTTTCTAACACACAACTTTAACAGTCATCACTCAAAGGATGCAGACACAAACAATGATTGGTGCAATAACGATAATTGTGAAATAAATATACAAAGACCGACAAATAATTGTATACAACATGCCCTGAATTTAACGTACACCCCTATAAGAGTGTTATGTTGCAATCATAATATATTCACTACTATTATATACAAATCAATGTTTATTTATTAAATTAGTTGTACTGATTGTGGGAAACAATTGTCACATTACAAATCTACACATGCACACAGTTGCACACGTATGGGTCGTGGGGCTTTCGGGACCGGGACCGCGGTCACAGATGCCTATTAATATAATAAATAGTTTTAATAGTCTTTTGGGACCACAAGTAAAATAAACAAAGTTATGTTTTGGAAAAGTACGGTTAACCAAAAAATTATAATTTAGAAGTTATACAAATAAAATTATTTATATAAAACGATGTAATATTTATTTTATTTCAACAATGGCAGCCCTCTATAAGGTTTAAACCTAAAAAAGAATACAGAATACTATTTAAAAAAAATAATCTTTAGTGTTTAAATCACCTATCGTCCCCCTAATCACCCACCGAAACGTAACAATAAACTTTAAAAAAACTTAACTATCGTAATTAGACACGGTCATAATCATTACAATTATTTAAATTCATTACTATTTTTGTAAATTAAACATAATTAACTTAATAAAAAAAAAACATGCTGTCTTAATATACTACCTGACCCAGCGATCTTTGTACTACCCTAGAGTCAATAAATGATGTGTTAAATTATTGGGCTCCTACCAAGTTATGACAACCTGGTACTTCGAAGGCATAAAGCGTTTTCTAGCTAATACATACTATGTTAGGTGAGCTCCTACCGAGTTATGACTACCTGGCACTTCTAAGGCATAAAGCGATTTCTAGCTGACATTCCTATGGTTGGTAAGCTCCTACTAAGTTATGACAACCTGGTACTTCAATGGCATAACGCGTTTTGTAGCTGAGACACAAAATATATGGGTTTTTTTTTCTCGTAAAGGTTTTTGTTCACTGTACTTTAACTTCATTTTTCTGGTGGGCCCAAAACACTACTGCAAAATAATTATTGTATTTTAGGTGGAATCCGGGACCGCGCTCCCGGTCCCGAAAGCCCCACGACCCGTATAAAGGTCTAGCGTAGTAGATATTTCGTTCAATTCGGTTTGTTTTGACTGTACAACGAAAGCGTGACTGTAAACTACGAAGTTTCCATCACTTTGAAAAAAAAGTCCATATTAAAAACGACAAAAATCAATTCAGTAAAAGAGCCAAACGAACTACCTTTATAATGTGTATCAATTCAAAAACACATTGTATATATATCTGAATGATACGACACACCAATCAGTATGATTCAACACCTAGTAGATATTGTACCCAATTTTTGATTATGAGAAAAGTATCCAATTACGTAACCTGCTTTTAATCCCTTGCAAAATTTATCTTCCTTATCCTTTCAATTTATGGTCGTTACTGTGTTAGGCGAATCATCCACGCTGCTATTCAAAAGAAACACGTTACAAACTCAAACCACCCTTTAAAGTCCATTTTTCCTAACTTGCTGATAATCTATGAAATATTCCCACTTTCATTCTGTGTGGAGCAGGACGTAAAGAATAGCACCATCTCATTTCTTTCCGTGGGTGTCGTAACAGGTGACTAAAGGGAATGGGCAGCAGCGTTCTCAATGCATTATATCACCATACTGCGATCGCCAATCCTCCTGCTAAGCGTGACGATCGTGGTTGGCAGTGGACATCTTTCGACTGAAATGATGATGATGATGATTCCCCAGTTTACGCTAAGGTATAAAACTTGTATTCTACATAATTGTGTCCACTGTTTTCATGTATTGTTCACAGCCAGATGTAAGCAATGATTACACCAGTCGTAAAACCGTACAACAACTAATTATTATGATTTGTATTTTAGATAGAATCTACACTATCTACACTAGTCTACACTAGTCTACACTAGTCTACACTAGTCTACACTAGTCTACACTAGTCTACACTAGTCTACACTAGTCTACACTAGTCTACACTAGTCAACACTAGTCTACACTATATATTATATATAGTATTATAAATGCAAAAGTAACTGTCTGTCTGTCTGTCTGTCTCGCTTTCCTGCTAAAACTACCGAACCGATTTAAATGAAATTTTGTACACAGATAGTTTAGAGCCTGAGAAAGGATATAAGCTACTGTTTATCCCAGGAATATGTTCCCGTGGGATAATTTCCGACCTCCACGCGGGCGAAGCCGCTGGCAAAAGCTAGTTATTAATAAAAATAACAAAATTATATCCTATCTTAACTAAAACTATTCACCAACTAAAATATAGCGTCGAAAAATTAAACTGGTAATGAACCCAAGAGACTGGTGGCATTTCTACGTTGTATGATAAAGCTCAGACTCTGGTTAAGGATTCTAAGCAAGCCCTTCGGCCACGGGAAGTGTCAACCAGCCGTTTTGAGATTTCCATAAAGTGATCATGAGTAGTCGGGCCCCACGGTTTCAACCTTAAACGTCTTGAAAATAGAATTACCAATAATATGGTTATACTTCGCCGCTTGAGGTTTTCCGCAGCCGCAACAGCAGCGCCAGGACAGTATGCAGTCAGAGAGATAAAAGATCGAGGGAGAAGTGTGTAGTAGCATCCCATACCAAAGGCTTACCCGCCTTCCAGGGAAATTAAAACATTCCGTCCGGTATACAGAACTTGTCCAAAATTTCAAAAGAGTGAACAAAATAGTTAACAAGTCATGTCTACAACAACGTCAATGACACATGTTTTGTATAATTCTTTTAAAAGGCGTAGTGAATAAAAGGACGTATCACAACGTGTATAATGGGTGTAAACACGAGTTTTGAAGCACATTTATTAATAAAACTCGCTTTGCACTCAAAACTTAGAACATTATTATGTCGTGAAGTTATGAAAGTTCATGTTGCTATTTATGAATTTAGGTTGGTTGATATTTAAAAAATATAAATAACACAACGTAGCATCACGCCTATAATCCTCGAATGGTTAGGCAGAGGTGTCTTATAGTACACCCACATTTGCCCAGTTGTATATAAATTCCATGTAATAGGGGGCGAGTCAATTGCTATCAACGTAAAGAAAAAGAAAGGCTGCTACTGAAAAATCACTGATGGAAAAATCCAATAAAATTTTACCCAGCCTGGGAATCAAACCCAGGACCTCATGCTAAGCAGTAATACTTGCGACCACAAGAGGCAGTCAAAAATATAGATGACTGAATTTTAATAATCCTCATTTGAATTTGACATTACTTTTTTGTTTCCTTCGAATGAACGTTAGGTTTATAGCTATAGCCAACTGCTATTGCATAAGTGTTTTATGTCATCATGTTTTCAATGGGGAAGGCAAGTGGTTTTATTTAATTTTGGGAAAATACGTGTTTTTGTTTTTCTTTTCTAATACTCCGCAATTGGAGTCTGCCATATCCTGAAGGACTCTGATATTAGAAGATTGTGGCTTAAAGCTAATCCTAGAGATTTTTAAGATAATGCAGCAGATTTTAGCTACATGTCAAAACCTTCTTGTACGAATATACTCCACGCGTTCGTGCTAGGTCCTCAGCTTCGAAGTAATTTTTTACGATAAATGCTGGCAAAGCATAAATTGACAAACAAATTGTCATAAAGCATCAAGCTGGCAAAGCATCAACAATATTTGTAGCATTTACAATATATCAAAGACAATAACTTAAAATAAACACAAATATTTTATTTATTCCAAACCCGAAGTTGACTTTTCAAAGTTCGGTCGAAAACGTTCACTGACTTGACGTGACAAAGTGACGACTTTGTAACTTTCGTTATTCAAAATATTTGCAAATATTTCCCGTCTCCATTTTATAGTAGCTCGTTGTTGTTATTGCATCGTGTTGTTTTCGACGCAACCAAAGCCAGGAAGTTTCACACGGTCCGTGTGTGCGTCAAAACCATTCAGTTTTGCCACAGAGCAGCGAACGTGAAATCTATACCTTACCACGTTGTGCAGGAAATAGAAAGCTGTACCTATACTCAGCTAGGATTTAGAATTTTAAGAGTTGCTTCAAAACAGATGGACCACAGTTTCTCTGTAATGTTTGTGGATATGGGATATGATGTTTATGAATCCATCATAATAAAAATTAGTTTATAAATAATCATTTTGATTTTACACTATCGCATTAGGTACAAACCTGGAATGGTAAATGTAAGTAGGAAAATAAATATATAAATAAATTTAATAAATAAAAAATACATAAATCATTTTCGCCTTGTTTAATGTCTCATGTAATACAATAATAATAATATCTTAGGAAAACACAACGTTATCTGATCCCAAACTAGGTAGAGTCTGTGGTACTCCCTTTCTTCTCCTTAAATTGTTTGTCCGAAAATCATTATCCATAATACGTTAGCTATAAACGGCAGTAACCATAATATTCAAAAAGTCGAAATTTTGTTTTACATAATTATCTTTGCTTCTAAAACTATTCTGTCATAATATCAAATACTATAATCATTAAATCTCCTAATTTTGCATGTTATAAAGTCATATGTCCTAAGTATTGTATTATATAAAGTGTATTATGCCGAATGTTCATTTATAATAAAATCGTTAGTAGTAAAAAATTGCTATAAGTTAGGTTTTAGTGACAGAAACGAATCGCTGTAAATCCGACTCCACGTAGTCTTGTCTGCCCTACCTCTAGAGTGTAATTTAAAATCGCGTAGGCGCGGAGGGGCGAGGGGGCCCACGAGCTGAGGAGCAGGTGGTTGTAACGCGGCCAGCAAGATGAAGCTGCGGTGGTGATCGTTAAACCGTCTGCGACGATAAGCTCGCGTGGGACCGCCTAAGCCCCGCAGTGCCGGAGCCGTGATAGAAACCATGCCTGCTGCATGATGCTTGCTCGCTTGCATGCTCGATTGCATGCTGCTTGTCTGCTTGCATGCATGCTCGCTTGCATGCTGCATGCTTGCTTGCATGCTACATGATGCATGCTTGCTTGCATGCTCGATTGCATATTGCTTGCTTGCACGCATGCTGCATGCATGGTGTATGGTTTTTTGCATGTTTCTTAGAGGGAAATAAAATCACATGTTCACAATCACCTGTTTTATTGAGTGATAATACATGCAGCGCCATGCCAGGCCTTGATAAATGCCATAATGCTTTTGCATCTTTACTAATTATGTATTGTATCAGTTGGATTTGATAAAATAATGAAATTCTTAATGAAACTCCGTAATACACATTTGTTTAAAAATATAATTAGGATAAATAAACATAAAATAATTTGAATTTAGAACTTATAACTTTTATGGAAAACAGTTTTAAGTATTTTGTATATTATTGATAGTAATATTTATGACAAACGGAATTAGGGCATATTGTATTTAGGGATTTCAATTTTATGGCATCTGATATTATGTGACATTTAGTTCGGGCAAGTTATCATTCGGACAAATGATGATTAGGGCAAAAAAAATTATGGCTCTTTAGATTATGGATAAAAAAGTTAGGTCACACAATAGAGAACCAGAGTCTGTACTATGGTAACCAGACAACTGATAAACATACTTATATAAGGTGTATCTATTCATACACGAAATATTTTAAGAGGTACACCTGTAGGTGGTAAAGAAGCTATAGCAACGAATAAAAAAAAAATCTAAGGGTTTTTATTTTATTTAATATTTATTAATTATTTGACGCAATTAAGAAATACTGGCTCCTTCTTATTTTTCTTCTTATTACCGCAGGCATGCTCGTGCCGTCCGGTCGTCGCCCTCGCAGCGTCAGGCGTGCCATTCATAGAATTTGGAGTAAAGGTTTTATGCAAAACGTCTCACGTAGTTTTGAAATTATAATAATTACGAAAATTCAAAAACGCTTAGATAACATTTTTATTTTTGCTTCTATACCTTCTTTACCACCTACAGGTGTACCCCTTCAAATATTTCGTTTATGAATAGATACACCTTATATATTTCTAAATACATACATATCTTTACATATTATAAAATAAAGTCACTTCCCGCTGTCTGTCTGTCCCTATGTATGCTTAAATCTTCAAAACTCCGCAACGGATTTTGATGCGGGTTCTTTTAATAGATAGAGTGATTCAAGAGGAAGGTTTATATGTGTATAACATGTATAATATAGTAAAGGAACGCTGATAATTTTAGAGGTTTCTAATGTGATGTCATAAAAAAAAAAAAAATTGCGCTTACATTGCGAACGCTGGCTGAACCCTACGAAATAGCTCAAAATAATGTACAACAGTATTGTACACATTAAAAAGGTCTACAAAAAAGTCTGCAATGGTATATGTCTATCTCTTAGGGATAACCCACAATAACCATTTTTTATCCTTTAATTTTTACGAGAAATAATGGCGTATTTACGAAGCGATTTTAAGCAATACAGCATTAATTCTTATCCAATTAAATACATTAGATATGTTGTGCATTTCATGTAAATCAAAATTGCCCTTTACAGCATATCATTAAAATGAACATTTTAGAAGATATCAGAGATTATAATAAAATAGCCGCAGAGCGGCTAGCGGGCCGTTCCGCGTCCGGCCGTCTCGCTTGGTAGCGGTCGGGTACTGCAGGATTAGTAGGATTGTAATTCATATTACTTGGGCTTCATATAAATGCGAATATCATGTGTGTTCGAAGTACTCAAAATAAACCTAATTGTATTATTCCAAGTAAGAGACCGCGAAATATGGCTTAGATGTTTAGATTTTTGGATGGATTTGGATTTTTGGTTATCCTGGATACTTACCATAAAGGATACTTTATCCCGGTAGTAGGTTCCCAGGTGATATTTTCTGACAACTATACGGGCGAAGCCACTGGCAAAAGTACTATTCCTATAATTTCTATGATCGATTTGGTGTCTGGTAAATGATTGAGTGTCTGTATAGGTAGAATACGAGCGTTAAGAAAAACCAGGATGACTTATATCAATTCAATCCAACCCTATTTCACAGTCTTCTTACTCTGAATACTATTCATCAACACACATGATATTCTCATAAACTATGAATCCGAAGTAAAAAAAAAAAAAAATCTTTATTGATACAAAAGAAAAAACCTTTGACATTGCTTAAGACTATGATACATAAGTTGTTAAACGAAAGGTCACACGGATATTGTAAACCCTGACTCCTAAACTAGGTGATCCTGTGACTCAGGAGTCAGTGTTCTGCTGTCAATGTGATACCAAAAAACCTTTAATTTGGTGTTCTAACTTTACAAAAATTAAATTTAAAATTTAAAAAACCCCCGACACAAAAACCTAATTTCCCTTTAAAAAGTAAAAAATAATAAAAAATAACTCAATCTTAAAGTACCTAAGAATGTATTAATAATTCAAAAAAATACGCCGCGTTGGGGGACCGCTTCAAACCTAACAATTTAATTACCAATAGTCTTATTACCTAACTAAGCAGTGAACGACGTCTGCACTCGCGGAGCGGTCCCCCAACGCGACGTTTTTTTTTTGAATTATTAATACATTCTTAGGTACTTTAAGATTGAGTTATTTTTTATTATTTTTTACTTTTTAAAGGGAAATTAGGTTTTTGTGTCGGGGGTTTTTTAAATTTTAAATTTAATTTTTATTTTGTACTTTTTATAGGTATATACTTAATATAATGTAGAATCAAACGAAGCTAAGAACACTCTCGATTAATTCATCAATATTCTCTTTCAGTGCGCTTTCATTTGAGACCTCACTCAAGTATATTTGCTGACATTCGGTTACTCTTCCCCACTTTCCCCCCCACAACTTTTAAACGGCTCAACCGATTTTCATCAAACATGTCTAAGAACACTCGCAGATAAGTCACCTTTAATACATATTTTTTTGTATTGAAATCGCATCATCCGTTCGGGAGCTATGATGCCACAGACAGACAGACAGACAGACAGACAGACAGACACGTCAAACTTATAACACCCCTCTTTTTGCGTCGGGGGTTAAAAAATAGCCATTTACATTGAAGGTTACGAAAATATGTAGGTATATTAAAATTAATAATTAAGAAATTTTTAAGGAGTTTCTAGTTGTTTAAATGTATGTATGTTAGAGTAAGGGGGTGTATGTTATTAGAGTATGTATGTAAGGGTGAGTATGGGGTGCATGTGTAGTAGCGTTTAGGTTTGCGTGAGGACGTGTTGAAGTGCTTGAGATTGTGTTGTATATGTGGCGGTGATATGTTCCAAAAGTGACAAAGAGTACTGAAAAATTGCAAACAACAAATGGAACAGGTTTATATATATATCTACGACTACTGCTGGTGGAGTAGTAGTTCTTCTGTTCGAGCGTAGTCTTGATCCTGTAGCCAATTTTGTAGCTTACTCTTCACTTCATGCTGATTTAGCCCGTCTATCTGGATGGCTTTACATATATTTTTGTAAATTAATGTGCTAAGCACGTGAAACTGGCGCCTAGCGAAAGCAGTTTTATGGCGTACTGAAGGGCATACATTTTTTGCTTTGCGTTTAGTAGGGTCTGATGGCGGAGTTTGCTTATGCCTTCTGAGAGTAGCTCGAAGGACAAAGAGCTGTCTCACAGAAAGCAATTTGCAGTCCGAATATAATGCAGTAGTAGGGAATCTGTATGGTCTGCCAAGCATCACCTTGAGGACAGCCCTTTGTGCTCGCTCCACTGCAATGAACTTGGTTTTGGCAGCCCCTCCCCACAGTAATATGAATTATAAACCTACTTACTACTAATATTATAATGTGAACATTTGTATGATTGGATGTTTGTTTCACAATCACGCAAAAGCGGCTCAATAGATCTGAGCACACAGATAGTACTTATTACCTACATATAATTAGCCTATATTATTCCCACTGCTGAGACACAGTCTTCCTCTGGGTGAGAGGGAGTGGGCCGTAATCTACCACGCGGGCCCAGTGCGGGTTGGTAGATGTCACATGTCTTCGAATTTTTGGTTCTAGGGCATGCCGGTTTCCTCACGATGTTATCCTTTACCGTTTTGAGAGCAGTGGTGATGAAAATATTTACACAAAGTAAAGAGCCTGCCTGGGTTCGAACCCACGACCTAGAATTCGTAAGTCTGGGCTGATACCACTGAGCCACCACTGCTCTCACTCAACTGCTCTCTTATTACCTATATAACCTGGATTAATGCATTCAATACATTAACCGCGGTAGTACGTCCTCTTGCGATAATTTCCGACATCCACGCGGGCGAAGCCGCGGGCAAAAGCTAGTTATAGATAAACTACACCCAGATACAGAACAAATGATTGTATTCATCACACAAACATTTGTCCTGGGTGGGAATCGAACCCACGACCTCTGTCTTAGCCGTCAGGGTCACTAACCACTAGACTAACAAGCCAGTCAAGGTAAGCGTATTGTCATCCACAGGACACAAATCGACCCAGCGGGACGAGCACGGCTTCTGTGATAAGCTTGATACACGCATCTTATCACGGTTTTTTGCTCGCAAACTGTGATAAAAATGTGTGACACAAGGCTATCAAAGGCCTATCGCTGGAGGCCATGCTCGCCCCGCAGGGCTGATACTGGAAAATTCCTGAGAGAAAAACAGTAAATTCTTCGTTTCTGCCGGAATCCATGCGCATTCATCAGTTTCAATTATTATTTGGTAAGTAACTCTGCTTTTCTTGAAATTAATTAAATTCTGCGTTACTTAAAGTTGTTCCTAAGTCAATCATAATGTATTTACGATAATATAAAGCCCTCCAGATCGCATTTCGCTCATGGCGCCATTCTCAGCGGACATCATCCATTGACGCGGGAGATGAAGTGCACAACTTTTTTTTTTTGGATGGGAAATCATCAAATGACTGCTCCCGCTCTGGGCGGAGCGGGACTTTTACTGACTTAAACCCACCCGTGTTCCTTCAGTTGCCCATGTGCCAGGGTTACGGTATCTCTTTCGAAAGGTGCACCTGTCACTCCTGCTCCTGATGTTTCTCCGGTCATGTCGGATTGCTGTCCCATCGAATTATAATGTCAGAAATACATTTTAGCTTTAAAATCTTTAAGTAGGAAATAATATTACTAAAGTATACTAACATAAAATAAAACCTATTCAATCGTCATAAAGATCAAAATTGTGTAAATCAAACCACCATCGATGTATTTAATCTTGTACTTCCCAATACTTAACAGCTCCCATGGGAAATTCGAGCAAAAGAGAATTTTGATAACGTAGCTCGAGGGTGATGCTGGTTCACATCATATTTGCTCTTTGACCGATATTTGGGGTCCATACCCCGCATCAATTACTGTCGATAGGCATTTCCTAACCTAACCGGAGCAAGGAAATGGTTTTATCGTCTTCACGGCCCTTCATATAAATCAGCCTTTGTTTACTTCGGGATATAATTGTATGTATTGTTGATATGTCAATTGGGTTTGTGGCAAAGTTATATCAGCCTGGGTTTTCCGTGTATTGGTCATATTTGCGTACCAAGACCCCTCCGTGCTTCGGAACGTAAGTCCATTTTTTGGTCCAAGCTATCAGTAGTGGATCTTTGACAGTCATTACGGGTCGTCAAAACACCCAGTCTTACCAAGTGGTATCATGCTACTCAATAGCTGGGTTGGAGATATCAGAAGCAGTTGCTCCATGTAAAATAGTGGTGTTCAGCTGCTTTCGGTTAAAATAAATAAATAAATTTTATTTATTTGTTAGAATATTGTTGTTACATGGAAGTAAACATGGAAGCCGACCTCAATGTGGTTGGAAAAAGGCTCGGCAGTTAATGATGATGGTTTTTTTTTGTATATTTCTGGGTTCCCAGTTATTGTGAAAGACTTTGTGGTGGCAGTAAGAGTATTTTAATCGGTAGCAGAAGATCTACTTGTTGACAATAAAAAACTACCTTCTTCTTTTAGAAAGAGAATACCTATAAATACTGACAATGCAATACCTCACAAAACGTGATCTAACTGTAGTTCTTTCTAGCCAAAAAGGTCGTACTCGGTTTTTGCATTTCCTACTTTATTTCGATTTGGGTTAAGTTTAGTAACTTATCAAAGGACACAAAAATGACGACTTACCACAGAACTAAGTCGTCCGTCTTGTAAAAGGAACTGCATTTCTATACATATTGGGTTCTTAATTAAAAATTTACTTGTTTGTTTAAACCTGATTTAAAGAAAACCCTGTTTTGTAACAAGAGGGTTTGGGTTTTTTAAATAATGGATATTTCAGAGAATTGTAAGTCATTTATCTCTTTCCAAGGCTATTTCTGCTAGATTCTCGTGGCTATAATAATAAAATTGGGTTGTAATAAAATTTAAATTTAATAAAATACAAGCTAGATTTCGTAAAGTTACATTCCAAGCAAAATTTAACCCATCGGCTTGTAGTCGTCCTGAAAAACAAAATTGGAATAAATAAATAAATTTGAAGTAAATACTTTGATTAGTTTTCGTTTAGATAATTATTACCTGTAGTGGGCTACATAAGTGGTAATAATTTCATTTAGTGACTATTTATAGATTGTAGCCACCAAGTCCTAGAACTTGACAAATTTCAAGTTTACAGAAAGTTCTCTATACGCGTCACAGTAGTATTACACTGATCGTTATTAACGTTACAATAAGGTCGCTGTTGGGTTACTGCTCTCAGAAGTGAAATAACTGTGACGCATACTAGCAAAAAGGATCCAACACAAATGCTGATCACTGCATAAAAGTGACATACACTCTTTGGTCAATATACATAGGTATGTATATGGTTTCAAATAAATTTCAACTTTTAGCATGAGCATAATTTAATCAGCCAATAATTTTCTCACTGATGAGATACAGGCCTCCTTTCTGTGACAGGGAGTGGGCTGAAATCTACCATGCTGGCTCAGTAATGGTGGGTAGATGTCTTCGAATTTTCGGTTCTAGAATATGTCGGTTTCCTCTCGATTATTGTCTACACCATTTTGAGCGCGATAGTGATGAAATAAATAACACAAAGTAAAGCGCCTGCTTGGGTTCGAACCTAAGGCCCATACTTCGTAAGTCGAGTTTACCTCTGCTCTTAGAGCTTTCAACTTTTTGAGTGTTGTCTAATATAAATAAAAAGATGAAGAGTTTGTTTGTTTGATTGAACGCGCTAATCTCAGGAACTACTAGTTCGAATTGAAAAATTCTTTTTGTGTTGGGTAGCCTATTTATCGAGGAAGGATATAGGCTATATAACATCACGCTACAACTAAGCGGAGCGGAGCAGTAATGAAAAATGTTGCAAAAACGGGGAAAATTTATTCCTTTTGAGAGTTTCCGTTGCGTGCGCTGCGTAAATGGTTAAAGTAACGCAAAAGTCATGTAAGACGGAATTGTTTCTTTTAAAAAGTTCTAAAAAAAAGTCCGCGAGAGCATATGTCTATCTTTTAAGGTTGACTCACTATAACTCGAAAGAAGCGACCAGCAACGAAAAGTGGACGAAAACTAGCAGGCAAATCGATGCGACGGGAAGCGTCAGGGGAGCAAAAATTTGAAGCGGACGAAGTCGCGGGCAGAAGCTAGTATAATATAAATATCTTAGGACAACTAACACAATATATAAATACCTGCTTTATTCTGTATTAAAACTACTAGTGATCGCCCATTGGTCGAAATTCGACCGTACTTCATTTGAATAGAAATACATTATTAAATGAAAAAATATAGATAATAATATATATAAAAAATATAATATGGTTATATTTGACATTCAGTAACACTATAGACAAATTGTTGACGCTGTACTACGGTGGAGAGGGTTCGCTGGCGGGATGGTGATGGCCAGGACCAGGACGTATGTGTAATGAGTAAAGAAAAACTTCTTCAGGACTCTCTTCTTTATTTTCTTAATACTTCTTAACTGCTGGATATGGAACAATATGGAATTAATTATCACAGAAATTTGTTCTCTTTTTATAGAATTTTCCCTATAATTTTTAGTTATTTATGACGGTTCCAAATGTCATAATTATAACCAGCCTGTACAATCTATGACCAGCCTGTACAATCGTGAGGCATAAAACCTCTACAGTTTGCACACGACACTAAGTTTTGTATGGGAAACTTACTAATGCCATACTTGACACTCCCCATAAAACCACAAAAAATATATCTTGTATAAATTATATTCCTATCGTCGCTAATACAAATAATATTAAAGACAAATATTCTCGATATGATCATAGATTTTAAAAATGAAATAGGTTATAAATTAATTTATTACCTATGGTTATACTTGACATTCAGGACTATAGACACAAAATCAGGCTTACCAACTTAGGGGTTTTCCCAAATTTAGGGGGTAAATAAGAGGATTGAGATTTTTTAGGGGCGTTCCATTTTTAGGGGTATTCTTAGGGATTTTTTGCCGTCTTACATTTCTCATTGTGTTTTT
This sequence comes from Aporophyla lueneburgensis, assembly GCA_932294355.1. NCBI lineage: Eukaryota > Metazoa > Arthropoda > Insecta > Lepidoptera > Noctuidae > Aporophyla > Aporophyla lueneburgensis. Next base: position 27,258,348 of record OW028737.1, on the reverse strand, counting down.
GATTACAATAAAAGTATTAGCGACTTCTAGTACGGTTCCTCGATACTAAGAATGCAGAGTGAATGATAAACAAATTTCGCGTAATAAATATAGACAAATATTACTACTGTGTGCCGGTCTATGATTACTGAACATTCGTTGGTTATTTTCATTATAATTTTTTAGGGGATTTTTTTAGTAATTGTGGCAATTTTAGGGGTTTTTAACTTAAGCTTTAGGGGTAAATATTTCTGGGTGTTGGTAACACTGCACAAAATAGTAAAGACAGATTTGGACCATAAACAAAAGTATATCTATGCATGTGTGTATTAGATACACGGTAATGAACAGTAGTGTGTGTAACGTGTTATTTATTGAAAATAATGTATTTTAACGCATAATTTAAAAAAATATTAGCATTCGTCACTTCTTCTCTGTATAAACTATAAGTGTGCGAAATTTCATACTCCTCCGTCTGCCCAATTTTCGTAAAAAGGGATCCAAAGTTTTTGCTTCACGTATTAATATATAGATAAGATTACCTGATTAAAGTACCACCACTTCCTGCCAAAGAAAAGTTCGGGACCACTGGGTCCTAAGCTTCCAAATTGCGGTCCAAAAGGATTAATGTTCATATGATCGCCATCCATCTAAAAGTATTGTATTGAATTTACATTAGACTCGCATTTTTAATGTTACATAAGTAGGTAGTTTAGTAATTTGATTTTAAACATTTTTCAACTTCTTTTTTAAAGGTAGCCGAATAAAAATTGTTCATGATTGTTCGAAATTCTGTAATGTATCCTGAATCAAATTACTGGAGCTGGGATCATTTTACCTACTCTGAAATTCTAACATTCTGAAACTTTTTGAAATTCAGAAAAGTTTAAAATCGGATTCACACATCGTTGACGTGTCGTGTCGTATTATGTGCGTTTAGTCTGTGCTAAAAAAATGTTTTCTTTCTTTATGTACCAGTAGGTATAGTCAGAAAAATTTCAAATTGTTAATGACTACCAACTTCTTCTAGCGAAAAAGAATTGCCCGATTAATCAAATCGAAACTGATATTCTTTAACAGTTATGATGAATTGCATATAACAACGTAAACTGACGTAGGGTCTGATTTTGCTTATCCATTAATTTTATTTTCGTGTGGTGGCGGACGTTAAGAATAGCACCATACAATTTCTTCCCGTGGGAGACGTAAGATGCGACTAAGGGACTTACTAGAGACTAGAGAGCAACGTTCCCTATGCAATTTACCACCATACTGCCATAGTGAATTTGCCTGCCAAACGTGGCGATTATCGCAACCCCCCCAAATTGAGGGAACTTGCCCATTTGTCCAGCAGTGGACCTCTTTCGGTTGAAATGGTGATGATTAATTTACCTCAGAACTTATTGGAGCCGTATATTTTGGTTCATAATCAGCCAATAATGTTCCCACTGCTGGTACATAGACCTCCACTCGACCTAGGCTCAGTGGATGGTGAATCTCCGATGTCTTAGATCTTTTGGTTCTAAGATATGACGGTTTCCTCACAATTATTTTTTCACCGTTTTGAGAGCAGTGGTGATGAAATTAAACTCACAAAATTATAGTGCCTGCCTGAGTTCGAACTCACGACCTACAAAAATTCGTAAATCGCGGCCTAGACTACTGGGCCAGCACTGCTGTATATTGGTTAAGAGATGTGCACACTGCTGCAATGTGTCTCGATATGATTTACGTCACGCGCTATCAAAGTACGCACGCTACTATAAAACATTTTTGAATCCGACTTTACCCTATCTTGGCAGTCCAGTAAAAAACCTAAATATTTTCTTTAAAGAATCAACTTACATAATGATTATAGGGCCAGTTTTGTTTGTATTTATTCTTGTGTACAGTGAAAGGATTTCCCGGATTTCTCTCGTAGTCCGACGACGCCGAAGAAACCGAGGTATCAGAAAAATCTTTGGAACCAATGTCTACATTGCCCCTTCTTCTCGTACCGTAAAAATTAAGTGAGTTCTATAAAAAAGTTATTTTTTAAACAACGTGTATTTTTAAGGGTAGATCATTAAACTGACCAACTTGGTCCATGGAGCCAACATAAAAATATTCTGGCTTGCCGTCCCAGTCGAGGAGATAATGAAAAAAACAAAGAAAAATTATTTATCGGGACTCGCAAAGGAATATCACAAACTAAATTTATCACTCTCATCAAAATGATATTTTAAAACATATTGAAGTTTTGTATGGGACAGCTTTTTACATCGTTTTTTCACGATCATGATTTTGGTTCCATGGAGAAAGTTGTTCAGTACGATGATCTTTACCACACTCTTTTGCCACAACTTTCTGATACAAATACTGTGGATGTTGTATGCTCTTAGTCGTGTAAAATAAAGTAGAAAAAATTTAGTAATTAGTAATTTTTTTAATGTAAACCTGGAGAGTAATTTAAGGAATATTTTAGTACTAAACTACATAAATACTGATCACAGTATCTGGAAAGCCACAGAAAGGATAAGTATCAAAATAAGGATATCTGTAAATTTTTCAGAATAGTAGCAACAATATAATTATCAAACAAAGTGGTTGATATTATAAATGAAAATAATTGGGTAGGTGCTTACGGAGCCGTAATGGTCTTCATCACTAGAAATACAAAACGAAATTAATTAAATCTATTACTACATTAAATAACTTAGGGGCTCGTGACTTAGAACTTATTGCCGCATGAGTCGATCGATCACGTTAAGCTACGGTCGCCATAGTCAGTCCGTGCATCGGTGGCCATTTTTACATACCAAAACCCCGCCATGCCTCGGAAAGCAGGTTAAGTCCACCTTGGCCCCAGCTGGCATTGATGGATCGTCAAATGCCCGAATGTCTAGCAATCACTCTTACTTACGGGTATCATATGACCCAGTAACTTGATTGTGGAGATCAGAAAGACAGCACATCGTTTAAAATACCCTTATTTATATGCAACCGGTTATACTGGAAGCCGACCCCAATATAGTTTGGAAAAGGCAAGGCGCGAAGACTACATTTAATCATTAAAATATTATGTGACCTTGGGTGGTAAAATATGTTTTAAAACCATGAGATATACGTACGAAACTTCCATGGATTCCTGGGCATTATTTTCATTTTCATCTTCCTGAAAATGTTAAGACAAAAACTCTTAGAAAGTAACCAAAAAGCATCTTAAGTCTATCGCACCCTACCAGGATCGCGAGATCTGTTTGAAAGAGTTAGGCCCTGGTATATAGGCAACTGAAGAAACACGGGTGGGTTTTGTCAATAAAAGTCTGACACGCCCTTCCACTCCACCCTAGAGTGGGAGACGTCTTTTGATGATTTCCCACCCACAAAAAAAGGTCCATCGCACAAGAGGTTGCTCGAAAATAACCAGTCAAAACAACTAACTTTAATGACTAAACACGACGAAACTTACTGTAGTTTGTGCCAGATGTAAAAAAAATAAAAGTCGTTGACACCCGCCTTCCAATGTATTCAAATATGTATTTCTTGGGACAGGTGTCAACGACTTTTATTTTTTTCCCATCTGGCAAAAACTATAGGCGCCGTATTTTTGTCATTCACCGCATTATAACGCACTGCTTAGCGTCGAACGTTAAAAATCCAACAGTATGTTTTTTTGACGCACTGTGATGCACTGTTGAAACCTCAATGTTCGGTTCAACATTCAGAGTTGAAAATCCAATGTGATATAAAATTCCGCCACCATATTTTAACGCTCGTATTTATGTCGACTAAGTCGCGTCGTGTACGGATCGCAATTGAATATACCGGTAGCCAAACTACTGGTTACTTTTGATTAGTGTTGTGGACAGTTTGTAAAACATAGGTGGCAAATATATTTATTTATTTCTCACTTCAGGTTACAGACATCATTGCAGCCCTGGCTATTTTACTTGTTCGTAAGTTTTATTATTTTTATATTTTATTTTAGAAGTCTGTATGTATGTTTGTTTGAAATATGTATGTAAGTCTCATACTATTTGTTTTTTTTTTTGTTAAGGGAATTGTTTTTGATTAAATGTATTTTATTTTCTCTTTTACTCTTCACACGCTGTCTACATCTCTCTAACTCCTCTCGTATCGCAGACGCATATGCTTATTTCTAAAGAAATCTTTTTCAGTTTTTTTTAAATAAGCATCACCTCTGTACCTATTTTACTGTTTTTTTTTATGTTGTCTGTTTTTATATGTGAACATAAATGGTGAAATAATGAATTCATAGATCTTCACTGCAAATCTTATTATTTTGTTACCCAAAAGTCGCTTTTTAAAACATTGTGACAAATGTTTGAAACCTTTTGACACGTGAATATTACGATAATTTACAATTTCAGTTATAGAAAAGAAAGTCACACTTACGTTTTCATGAAGTGATGCAGATGAGCTGTATTGTAATATAAATATTAATCTTGGAATGAACAGTTCAAATACAGATGACATAGGACTTGTAATAAAGCGTATAATTTCACTTATAATCATACAAAAAACTTGTTTTCATTTGTTTTAACTACACAAAATGCTTGTAGATAATATATATTTTACACATATTTCATTATATCTTCACACAACTTACATTATTACCACAGGTGGTCGCTGGTGCCTGTAATTTTAATTTTACGTGTTGTAAATAAAACTTTTACATAAAGGCTGATGCACACATTTAATCATTAAAACAATATTCAAATAATGATACGCGTAGCTGTCGTAGCACAGCTTCGTAGCACTAGCTACGGCGTAGCAACAGTAGAGCTTTATACAAGTTTAGGTTAGGCTGGACCCTTTTATGTTCTATTGCTTAGTGGTTTTCTTTGCACCGTTCAAAATCGTTCAAGCAAAATGAGTATAATTACTCAATTAGACAATAAATGAATTGTCTTCATAATTTGAGGCCAATACTCATTCGCCTCAAATTATGAAGGTATTTCTATTAATGAAATTCAATATAACATCAAAACAACTTACATTTCACTTCCCTGTCCCTGATCGTTATGTTTGATAGCGTTTACAATACTTCCCTGCAATATTGCAAAATTTAGTTTCAAATTCAGTCTAAAATTACCAACCTATGACGGACCGCAATTTAACGAAATGTGCAGACAATTCATAATTTAAGATTCATTCACCTTGCAGTCTAAAAATATTTTCATTGTGTGATAAATACAATCATTATTTATTCACAAGTAGTCTTTAAATGACTTAACAACTATGAAAATACACAGGTAAATGCAAAGTGAGCGCATACTTATTTTACTTTGCACTTTCACCGCCCGTACACTGTTAATTGAAATTACAGTGAATTTTAATGAATTGAAATTGCCGGCAACAATATAATGTGGTTGGATACGGTCTGAAACGTATCATTGCTTTATTCTCATAATGTTTAATAGTTATTTTATAAATGTTTGAGATCAAAATCACGCAGGTGCTTCGCTAAGGCCCCATTTGTGCCACGGGCCAGGCGACTGGCGGAGCTAAAATTGAGAATAACCTTAAATTAAAAATTAAATTAAAAATTTAAAAAACCCCCGACACAAAAACCTAATTTCCCTTTAAAAAGTAAGAAATAATAAAAAATAACTCAATCTTAAAGTACCTAAGAATGTATTAATAATTCAAAAAAAAAAAAAAAATACGCCGCGTTGGGGGACCGCTTCAAACCTAACAATTTAATTACCAATAGTCTTATTACCTAACTAAGCAGTCAACGACGTCTGCACTCGCGGAGCGGTCCCCCAACGCGACGTTTTTTTTTGAATTATTAATACATTCTTAGGTACTTTAAGATTGAGTTATTTTTTATTATTTTTTACTTTTTAAAGGGAAATTAGGTTTTTGTGTCGGGGGTTTTTTTAAATTTTAATTTAATTTTTTATTTTGTACTTTTTATAGGTATATACTTAATATAATGTAGAATCAAACGAAGCTAAGAACACTCTCGATTAATTCATCAATATTCTCTTTCAGTGCGCTTTCATTTGAGACCCCACTCGAGTATATTTACTGACATTCGGTTACTCTTCCCCACTTGCCCCCCACAACTTTTAAATGGCTCAACCGATTTTCATCAAACATGTCTAAGAACACTCGCAGATAAGTCACCTTTAATATATATTTTTTTTATTGAAATCGCATCATCCGTTCGGGAGCTATGATGCCACAGACAGACAGACAGACAGACAGACAGACAGACAGACAGACAGACAGACAGACAGACAGACAGACACGTCAAACTTATAACACCCCTCTTTTTGCGTCGGGGGTTAAAAATGATTCGGTTTGTGATTAATGGTTTGTATGATACGCAATTAGAGTGCTGTTTCAGCCACGCATGGTGGTTACTCGTCAGATGCTCTAAACAACTTCTTCTCTCAAACAGCAGACGCCGGCGCAAGACGACTATCGTTTGCGTGTGTAGCTCGTGGTCTCGGGCCTGGTGGTTAGGATCATGATTCTGGAGTATCTCATCTTATAAGGTTACATGCTGTCGTCTTAACTAGGTGACATACTCCAGTGTGGCCCTAATAAGTTGACATACTGTAGTCTAGCCCTAATAAGGTGACATACTCCAGTGTAACCCTAACAAAGTGCCGGGGTCGCGTGATTGTTCGAAAGAGATACCATGACCCTGGCACATGGGCAACTGGAGGAACACGGGTGGGTTTTAGTCAGTAAAAGTCTGACATGCCCTCCCGCTTCACCCAGAGCGGGAGAAGTCATTTGATGATTTCCCCTCCCAAAAAACAAAAAAAAACCCTAACAAAGTGACGTACTCCAGTGTGGCCCATACAAGGTAGCATATTCCAGTGTAGGCTTAACTAAGTGACATACTCTAGTGGAGCCTAGAAAAAAATAACATCATCCAGTGTAATCCTGACAAAGTGACATATTTTAGTGTTGCCCTCATAAGGCGACCAAATCCAGTCTAGCCTTAACATACACACAGTCAATGTGACATACTCCAGGGTAACCCTAACAAGGTGACATACTCCAGTGTAACCCTAACAAGTTGACGTACTCCAATGTAGCCCTTTTAAGATGAAATACTTCAAGCAAACAACGCACAATCTAATGCACACACTGACGTTCAAACTAGACTATTGATTAACCGTGAAACCAAGTGAAGCTCTTAGCAGTGTGACTTTAGCCTAAGTTATTTCAACGTACCAATAAGTCTCCGGCATTCTGCCTTTTTTCTTTTGTTTCATCATATCTGTAACTTTTAAGAAATGATTAGGGGCCAAGTTGATTTAACTTTTATTAAAGAAATAAATAAATGCGGAGGTTTGATAGCTTCTGTTTGGAAAAAAAAAAAATAATCACCGTATTATTGTTCAGTTTAAAATATCTGCCTAATAAAAATTGATCCTAAATAAGAGCTTATGTTATCGTGCTATTAGTAATAACTTACTAATACTTTTCTCGTCCTCGATGTTTCTGGGCATTCATACTTCCATGTAAAATTTTCTTCTGCAATAATAGAGTATAAATATTAATTTGTCACACATGTATTACTTACTGAAAATCTATTTCTTTTACTTACCAGCAATTTTCCAAGAATTTTACCATTTTTGGAAGTATTTTGATTTCGTGGTTTCTTATTTCTGTAACCAATTAAAGTTTTTTTTATTTTTTTTGTTTAAACCAGCCATACATAACTACTAAGCGCTTTCACAAAAATAAAAGGAAACGAAATCAGCACATTTAAACTGCGTTCAAGACTGTCATCATAGTGGTGGAATTTTAACATTGACAGTTCCTGAAGGCGATTATGGCCGAAAATCCTACTAATAATAGGTCTTTACCTTTACCTATGAAAATGCCGTTTTGTATGAAAAAAATTAAACGATTTTTTTCATGTATTTTTTATTTGTATTAATCGAAATAATCACCCATGCAATCAATGCATCTTTGCCAACGCAGTGGCAGTTTATTAATGCCCTTCTTAAAAAAATCAGCTGGACGGGAGGCAACAAATTCTTCAAAGGCATTTTGCACTGCCTCTCGGGTATTGAATTTTTTTCCCGCCAAGAAGTTATCCAAATTCTGGAAAAAGTAGTAGTCTGTAGGCACAAGGTCTAGTGAGTAGGGCGGATGACGGAGAGCTTCCAACCCCAGTTCTTGCAACTTGGAGACCGTCTGCTGTGCAGTATGAGGTCGCGCGTTGTCGTGCAGGAGCAGCGGAGACGAGCGATTGACCAATGCTGGTTGGAGATGTGCAGCTTCTCCATCATTGAGTTCAGTTCTTCACAGTACGCATCTGCAGTAATGCTCACCCCGTTTGGTAAGAAGCTGTGATGAATCACATCGGCGCTAGACCACCAAACGGTGACCATCAGTTTTCTAGGGGTAAGTTTTCGTTTAGGTGCTGAACCAGGATCCAACCAACTTGCTGAGCGCTTGCGGTTATCAAACAGAATCCATTTTCCATCGCAGGTAACAATGTGGTTCAAAATTCCTTCATTTGTGTGTCTGTTGAGCAGTACAAGGCACCTCTCGACGCGTACTTCGTGCTGGCTATCATTGAGTTCGTGGGGCACCCATTTGTCGAGCTTTTTTACCTTGCCAATTTGACGCAAATGGACCAATATTGTTTTGACGCTAACATTGAAAGCTGTTGCTAATTCAGCCGTAGATTGTGTATCATCAGCTTCCACAATCGCCTTTAATTCGTCATTGTTGACCAAAGTCTTCGGACGACCGCGAGGTTCATTTTTGAGGTCGAAATTTCCAGAATGGAAGCGAGCAAACCAATAACAGGTGGTACGTTGGTTTGTAGTGTTAGCTCCGTAAACGTCGTTGATGTTGCGTGCCGCTTGTGCCGCGTTGCTGCCACGACGGTACTCATATTCCATAATTACTCGAATTTTTAACGTATCCATGATGACGAAAAAGATTGAAATGCGATGAAAATGTAACACTAATCAATAAACAAATGACTACTTTTGGAAAAAGAATTCCATGTTTTTAAAATGAAATTAATTTGAAATTATAATTCTTGGACAAACAAAAATTATTTTGATTTGAAATGGCCAGTACTGCAGAACAGCAATTTCATAGGTAAAGACCTAATATTACAAATGTGCAAGTTTGTGAGGATGTACAGACGGCACCGCATAAAGCTACTACAATCTGTCAAATTCCTTTAATAGCTTTTCAACTTTATCGCTAAACAATTAGGTTCAAATGGATTGGAAAAAAATGACAGTTTCGGATAGCTTGATGTGTTGGTGTCTGTACATGTTGGTTACTCTTTCAAACAAAAAATACTTAATGGATTTAGTTGAAATTTGGCACACAGATATTTTTTAACCTGGATTAACACATACTTCTATCCCAGTAGCACGTTCCTGCGGGATGAATTCCAACCTCCACGTGGGCGAAGGTGTTGGCAAAAGCGACTTTAGAATAAAATCATTATAAATAAATCTAAACCGCGTTAAAGAACTGCCAGTATTATCATTGATAGGGAATATTTAGACACTTGAGCTGCCTCAGCTCAGCCTAGTGGTATCGGCCTTGACTTACGGGTTATAAGTCACGGGTTAGAAACCCAGGCAGGGGTTATAGTCTGTGTAAATAATTTTATCACCACGGCTTTCAAAACGGTGAAGGAAAACATCGTCAGGAAACCGGCATGTCCTAGAAACAAGAATTTGAAGACATCTACCAACCTGCATGGAGCTCGCCTCGTAGATTAAGTCCCACTCCATCTCACCGAGAGGAGGCCTGTGTTCCAGCAGTGGGAACGGTATAGGCTGATTATGTATTTGCATATATGTACAGCTTTTGAGCATAGCTTATATATGCAGGTCGCATTCAATTTCATTTGTGAAATTAGCTGTAATATTGATCTAACTAACTACAAACATTATGTAATGACTTACTTGCCCTTCCCATGATAATCTATGCCACCTTTTATTCCTTGAAATATTCGGCCCTGAAGTTTTAAGACAGTATTAATAGATGGTAGAGTAGTCAAACTTGTTATTAGCTCTAACACCCTAAGGTTGAACGTAGCTTGCACGTCATAAAACACTAAGGTCTATTTGTCTAGATAGAAGATAGAAGGATAAAAATAAAAACGGGCGGTCATGGTCGCGGGAAGCTTATTACGCGGTACTCGCCCGCAAACACACTTGTACATAATACAATAGTAGAAAGAGACAGCTAGAGAAAGAGGAAATGTGAATATATTATGTGTTTTTCAGAGTCATTTAGAATTAGTTTTCACCTCACCCCCTCTACATCACTTCCCTCGCTCACACTTCATTACTTTCTATCTTTCTTTCTATTATATGTATAATAAAACTTTCTTACCAACAGCTTTTTGACTGGCTCCTTCTGAGTGCCTTTAGTTTCTTTTAATTTGTCCGTCTTGTACCTGAGTGTCGAATATAATTATATTAATTACAAATGGCCCATTTCTTAGTCAAAATTAATGTAAAGTTTATCCGACTTCAAATCATCATCACACTCCTTATAGGTCTTGAATTTGGTTATTATGTCTTTATTACTTCTGAAATAGGGTTTATTATTAAAATGGCTTCTTAATAGTAAAAAAGCACGCGTACGCATGTACTCGACGACGTTTTATCGCGCACGCAGTTCCAACTCTCTTTGTTGAGCCGAGCCTTGAGAATCCAACAGACCACATCCCAGCACGTCAAAAAAACGCGATTGGGAATTTCTACAATATTAACATGCGTTTATTAGCTTCATACGTATACTATGTTAGTATGTGCCTATGTAACAGAAACTTTGAACATGGTTTTGATCACCTTCAAAACATCGGATTAACTCGAAATTTGGTATATTTAACAAGGACCGGAGGTTTTATAAATTTTGTGACTTATCCCTGCCGGGGTTACCAGAGTAGCAAAAAAAAAAACTGTCTTCGAAAACTACTTTGATATATGTCACAAAATTCGAAACACCCTAAAATAGAGAAAATAAATAATAATTTAAAAAAAACAAAGAAAAACTTCATTTTTTTTTGTTTTTTGATACTGGCTATTAAAAAACGTCGCGTATGAGTGCGTTTTACTTTTCAGGGCCAAACCATTTTAATGTCTCTTCCTCATTCGTTATTCTGTATCTTCATCGCATTTATCAACGATCACTCTACAGAGAGAATTATCAAAAAAAAAAAACACTCACTTTTGGATATCTCGATATTTGATGAAATTTTTGACAGCTTTCAATAATTTATCCTGCAATCATAGAGTATTTAAGGCGAATGAAACTTTTTAACAAGAAAGAAACTAAGAAAAATGAAAAGTACAATAATTTATCTCAGAAACACGTGCAAACCATCAACTGTTTCATTCCAGCGTAAATTGCTCATCATCCATGGGATAAGCGAAGATGGTCTACAATGATCCTATTGTAGACCATTTTATTTGATATAAAAAAATATTCATATACCTTTAAATAGTCATCTCTTGGGCTTTTATTTACAGGCTTTGCAATAATTCTTGTTTTATTTTGCCTGGAAAAGATAGTGAAGAATTATCATATTATGTTAGAAAATAAACTTACGGGTGGTAGCAAAATCGACGCGCAACCTGCTTATCATTCAGCACATGGTTCTGAAATTCTTCGTTGGTATTCGGTTAAGGTTTAAAAAAAATTAGTTCCATATGTTTTGACCGCATAGTATTTTTTGCACTTTTCTATGGAGAGTTGATTTATATTTTGATAGCTGATGAACTATTTCTAAGCTAGAATTATGTGCTAAATTCATGGTTACATTTGCGGATCGCAATCGCATTCAAATCGATTTTTTTTTTAAATTACCTGGATTTTGTATCTTCACTACCAAGGATACCAACCAATTCATCAGGCCAAACCTTTGGGTTTACAAACAAAGATTTGGATAAGCCCTTTGGCTTCTGTAAGTAAAACCCAGGTATGATAGGTATAGCTTCAATTGGCTCGTTGGTTTCGTCAATGTTTGAATGACCGGATTTTCTTTGTTTTTGCTGAAGATTGAAAAAAAAATCATGTTATTAAATTATTGATGACTAGAGAGTGGTCTAGCAGAATCCGTCGCGGACTAAAAATTGTAGGTAGCCTGACAGGCGCTCAGCTTTGTGTAAATTATTTCATCACCACTGCTCTCAAAACGGTGAAAGACAACATCTTGAGGAAACCGCAATAAAGTAGAACCAAAAATTTGAAGACTTATATAATCTGCCTTTAAGTGGTTTTGCCTGCATCGAGGATGGAAATTATTTCACGGGAAAATATAATACTACCGGGATAAAAGTATCCTTTGTCCTAATCCAGGCCCCAGTCCGCCTTTGTGAATGACAACTTTCTTCAAGATCCGACGTAATAAATGTAAACGAATGTTTGTCACTCAGTCACTAAAAAATTACCTAACAGATTTGGATGAGATGAACGTTTAGAATCTGGATTACACATAGGATACTTTTTGTTCCGTTAGTATACTCCAATTTAATTTGCTAACTAGATTCAGGCCCAGTGATTCAGGCCCAGTGATTCTAGAACAACCATATTCAGGCATCAGTCTTTCTCTGTGTCTCTTAAACAAAAAGGAAAAAAAAAGCGTGTTAAAAAGTAACAACCATAAATGAGCTCAAAAAACAAGTATTTGAAAAAGTCACATTTGCCTTGCCACGTTTCGAATCTAAAACATGAGAAATTAATTCTTCAGACATCTAAAATAATGTTAAAGGACAATGCTCATGGATGTATGGAATCCCGTACCATGTTGCATCAAAATGAAACTTTGTTTTTTATATACTACATTGATCATATTAACTCCTACAAAAGTTCTTTTTGAAAAATAAACCCGGGTTTCAGAGTTATTTTGTAAAATCAAAATAACCTAAAAACTAGGTCTGTTTTGTTCGACGCTGCCAACGACTTGTTTTATATATCTACTTAGACACGTTATACACGGACGAATATTATTGCTCTAAAAACAGCGTAATCTACGTATATAAGTTAGGAAGAATTACGAGTTATAGCACCGTCTAGCCCCGCCACAGGATTCGTGACTGAAACTCGTTTTTTCTTTAATACGTTGCGTCTCGCAGTTACCTACTGGATACGAGTCACTATCTGCTTACCCAGACTTCCCGGTCGAGACTAAACTATAGCCTCCAGTCAGGCACATGTGACACTCGGTGATTCGACCGACCCTTATATCATCAACACTGTAAGCCGGTAACGTGGGTATAATTCTTGCCAAACTTCTTGGCTGCCCTGAAGTTGGCTACAATGGCTGCGCAGTCGTAAATCTAATAAGAAAACAGCAGCCTATAATGTCCCCACTGCTGGGACACAGGCCTCCTCTCAGTGAGAGGGAGTGGGCCGTAATCCACCACGCGGGCCTAGTGCGGGTTGGTAGATGTGAAATGGCTTCAATTTTTTGGTTCTAAGACATGCCGGTTTACTCATGATGTTTTCGTTAACCGTTTTGAGAGCTGTGGTGATGACATAATTTACACAAAGTATAGCGCCTGTTTGGGTTCAAACTCACGACGTACTACTCGCGGCCGCTACCACTGGGCCACCTCTACTCACTGGGACACCACTACTCACCAATACCAATAATACATTATCATAAATAAGGGTGATCAGTCAGACTGATAGTTAAGTGATAGAAAAATGAAACAAACAAGTTCATTTGGGTTTTTAATAGGTATCAAATTCAAAAATATTTATTTAACAAAACTGTTACATAAATCATTCATCATACTCCTGAAAAAAAAACATCTAAATCCGTTGCTGGCGAAGTTATGTCATTATACCGTGCCCAGTTCAAATACTATACTATCGTCATTACATGAGCACAGCAGCCCACTGTTCGCTTACCGACGAGGCGACTGCAGCAATAACCTACTATGGTTTCTAATGTGTTGGCCACAGCATCATCTCTGCTAATCAATAAATACATGTGATAAGTATGACTGTTGATGTGTCTCGAATTAATCGTAACTCTTAAGAGGTAATTATTAAATCCTAAAATCAAAGGTACATCATCATCAATAGAATTATTCACCTCAACTGAATAAATACCAGTCCGACGGATGTGTTCCCCATAATAAGATCTAGCCTGTTTGAGTTGGTAGGTCTCAAGAGCTAACCGTTTTAAATATGTTGTTATCAATCATAGTAAGCCATCTAAACGTGAATTATGGCTTAGGAATATTGAGATCTCCACATGGTCCAGCATCTGGCAGACCTGGGCGATTGGAGTTGTGCACATCACGACGTTGAACTTCTCTTGTAGCTGACCTCCAGCAAGCAGCACATACTCTTTCCAATCTTGATATCTATAAAAATAACATGATTATACATGTAATACAAAACATTTCACAATGGGTTATAGACTTGATAAAAGTATTACTGTAATGTGATGTAACAAGGAATACATGATAATGATCAGGCAGTAATTGTGTCAAAATAGATAATATTATCTAATATCTACAATATTACTTATTTGTGAAACCTTCACTTATTAGCACTCAATAATTTAAGTACATCTAATAAAGTAGAACAAGCATATGTGGTTGAATAATAATTAGGTTTCATTTTTATGTTGCAACATAAATAAAAATGTTTACCAAATGCGAGACAAGAGAGAAACATTTTAATATTTCTAACTAAAATGTTTCTCTCTTGTCGATCTTGTCTTACAGGATATGGTCTAGTTGCACGTAGAATAGAATTGCCACAAGAACAACATAATTTTCCATGACCAAAAGCAGGCAAAGATAAACTTCGTTCACTGATCGTGTTTGCTCGATCTTGAAGCAGTCTCAAACACTGTACAAAGCACACATTCTGAAGACATCTGCAATTAAAACCATGAGTGAAAAAGTGTGCTTTTACCCTTTATGACGTTATCTATCTTCTGTAACATATTCAAAGAAATTACACCTACAAGTAATCAAGAGTAAAGCGTTTTTTGGCCTCAAACAGGTTCGTTTTTTTTTTTTTGTTATTTATTTGTTGGATATTTCCTGTCTGAGTCCAAAAATGTTTTCATTCATTCTATAAAAATAATGTTTTGTAGCTGGTACATACATTCATTAAAAGATTAGTCAGGAAATAGGTGCCTGACATTCATAAGTACCTATATATTCAAAGAGTAAAATAAGATCTGCTTACCTGAGTAGAAGTTATCCAAGACTGTAACAAGTTAATCATTGGAGTAGACGCTTGTTCTAATGATATGTGGGTAGGTTTCTGGGTATCAAAAATGAACTATTGATACATCGCCGGTTTTGCCGGGTGACTGACGATGTCAATCGGTCGACCGACTCGACATATTTGCACAATGAAATACTCACAAAAAAAGTTCACAAAATACAAACAAGTTCTACTTTTCAAAACAATTCAATAATTATTCAATCTCAACTCTCAAAAACACAGATGGTACTCGCAACTCGCTAGCGCAAACCACAGACTACAGAGTACATGCGCAAAATGTCAGATGCACAGATAACTAATCCATTCTGTTGCATTCTACATCTTTTATACCAGTTGGGAACGGCTAATTAACCATAATAAAACCAGATAAAATAATGATAATCTTTTAAATAGATATTCTATACTAGTTTTTTTTTAATTAATGTAGAATCGGCAGAGTATTATTTTACAGTGAACATGGCACTTTCAAAAATCAAGGTTATGTTATTCATTTATCACGTCAGTGAACCGGAACGTCATTTATAGGGAGTAAAACAATATCCATACTTTTAAACTTAAAAATAAATTCCCTGTTCAAAAACTAAATCCCCGACGTGTAACTTCGTAAAAAAATATGAAACTAATTACTCCAAAATTTTGGTCTTGATGCATGAGACTTTTTGGTACCACTTTTGATCATTCTCCTTTTTTACCAAATCTTTTAGAAATAAAATATTGCAACAATTTATCAACGTCGTGCGAAGCAGAGACATATTAGTTTCAAAACAATTTTAATTTAAAAATACAGTATATGAGTGCCATTAATTAAACAGAACGTTTAAAGTTTGTATATTTAAATAACTTGCGACTTTAGAGACAACATTATGAACAACACACAGATTTCACTACCAAAAAGTTTTGGCACGTCAAACTCAGTGCAATGGAGTTTCAACTGGCGAGCAGAATAAAGTATACACAGAAAATAATAATTATTATAGTTACTGTTTAATAATTTCCATAATAATAATTACATTGTCGTGCTAGTATATTTTGCAAATGTTATATTTTGTTATTTGTTTCAGTATTAGAAAGTTTCACTTCCTCGTAACAAGGATAAGATTTGGAAAAATACTGGTGAACAACCTGTAATAACATCGAAAATATTATCTCAACCACTGTAGTTATAAGCCCGTACACATCCTCATTTGCCTAGCCTTTTCCCAACTATATTGTGCTGACTTCCAGTCTAACTGGATGCAGCAGAATATGAGTATTTTACATGGACCTGACCTCAACAACCCAGTTTCTGGGTTATACAATATCCCGTGGTGAGACTGGTTGTCAGACTGGTGGGCTTCTGACTACCCGTAACGACTATCAATGATCCACAAATGGCAGCCGGGACCATTGGCTTAACGTGTTTTCCGAGGCACGGAGGGGTCTTGGTATGTGAAGATGGTCTCCCATTTACGAATCAACCGCGGCAAGTGTAGCTGAACCTAATTGATCTATCCGTGGGTCTGTTATTACTTAGCCACAAAAACCCTCGTACTTTGGTGGGATAATTTTAGCAGTTCAGTGCTCTAAGCAAATCGACTGCTTGAAAGGTCTTACTTTATTTTCCCACGCAATTCCTCATTTCACCACAAGTCGGTAAGTAAACACATCAATCAAGTAATTTTTCCCCAAAAAAAATTAGTTGCGTAGGAAAAAAACGTACGCCAAAGTGTTTTTCAAGAAAAATAAATAGGACTCAACTTTGTTTTTATCGTTCATTAGCGTCAGAATAAAATTTATGAAGAGTATAATTTTATTGCCATAAATAAACGATGGTTTGTTTTTAATAGCACCGTTAGCGTTGAATTTGAGCTATAATAGCGCATTACTTAATTAAATATTTCGTGAATTTGAGCTGAATTAATTTTTGAGAAAATAAAAACATCTGTTGTAGCAATTAATGTAACCTTAATAAGTTCTGTCTTTAACGATATCAAATACAACGAAGCCGTACTATATACGCCGTACAACAAAACTAAAATCATTTAAATTATAATACTATAAAAGAACATAAAGCGTACAAAAAGACTCGTAAACACGAGAGTACAGCACACAATAACAACATTTTGATGTTCACGCACTAATCATAGATTATGTATCGTCCTGCGACGGTTGCGGATTTGTTCCAAAGAGTTTCTGTGGCCCTGGCACAGGCAACTGAAGAAACACGGGTGGGTTTTAGTCAGTAAAAGTCTGACACGCCCTTCCATTCCATCGTGCATCCCATTTGGTTATAAAATCAAGACGCTTTAAATTACAATATATCTTTGAAGAGCATAAATATGTTAGATGATTTTGAAGATATAGAAAGAATTGTGTGAACTCCCTGTATATTCCACAAATGGCGTAACTTTTTTAGGAATGTGATGAGAAAGCATTTTGGCTAAGATTTCGTGTACAAAATTTAGTTTTAATTGAAAGGAAGTTGGAATATTCAATTGTTTTTTTTTGTAAAAAGTTTTTATTTTTAACTTTTTAGTTATGGTAGATACCCCGCACTAATCTCATCGCGTTATTCGTTCATTTGTCGCGCAAATACTTAATGCAAATTTAAGACTTATATGGTTTCACATGGACCCCACTGTCCGAAGAACCAAACTAAAATGGAACCATTCGGGAAGCAGCAGCTTTCAAATAAAAAAACAGTTACGTATTGATAATTTAATCGTTCGGTGTGGTGCCGGACGTAAAAAAGAGCACCGGCCCATTTCTTCCCGTGGACTTACTAGAGAAAGGGCAGCAGTGTTATCTATGCATTTTAATACAATTCTGCGATTGCCCCTGTCAAGCGTGGCGATTATGGTAAACCCCCTAAATTGGTGGAGGCCTATGTCCAGCAGTGGACTTCCGGTTGAAATTATGTATCTTTTAATAAACAAACTGTGCACTTTATCGTGACTAACAGTGTACAAGTAATTTGTTCTGCATATAAAAGGATCTAACGCTCCGACATGGACTTTCACTCCGAAGCTTTCAAATGCAGTCTAAGTGTTTGTACGAAAATTTTGTGATATACAGAATAGAGGTATTCTATGGAGGTGCTATTTTGCATCTATTTTGTAGGTAAATAGCTCCGCTGTTTTGAATGTGGACACGATTTAGGTATAAGCAAATTGAGGTTTAACATGTCCATCCTCGCAGGTGTATTATCTGGGGAAGTATTTCAAATCTTATTTAAAAAGGTAAAAATTTAACTTTATATTTTGCGAATAGGTATCAACAATTAGTCTTTTTTTTGGTTGGGTAATCTTCCAATTACTTCTCCCGCTCTGGGTACAGTGGAAAGGCGTGTCAGACTTTTACTTACTAAAACCCATCCATGTTCCTTTAGTTGCCTATATGCCAGGACCATGGTAACTCTTTCGAATAAATCCGCGACCCTAACAGGCATCGGCCCAACCGGACCCCTTCAATCAAGAATTAGACTGGGATTTGTATTTATTGCCTAATACTATCTAACACTTGATACAATTCCAATATCTAAGTTTACTAAGGGCAGATTTTACCAACGTCAGATATCTTTTATCCTGGGAATTAAATCGACGTTTGACAGTTGCAGTACGAATAAACTGTCAAAAATTCAAAATTTATTCTCTGGATATGACTTATTCTAGGTATAAAAGTTTGGTGAAATTCGCCCTAAATCGTATGAACCTGAGGCTTATTTAAGAATATATTGTAAAACTTTGCTCTTAATATAAAGCTGGCACCGGTTAGATTTCCAAGAAACGTCCCTGGCATACATAGAATAGCCTTCCATATTAAATTAGCATGAAAATTACCTACTAACAAAACTATTGAATCTAAGAAAATATACACTGAAAACATCCTGTAAAAGTCAAAGGAGAAAATAATATGGCAGCAATATTCAGACGAACCAAACCGAACTATATTTATAAAGTGGTAAAGTTGAAAACCCTCTAGCAGATTATTACGTGGTAATTTCTGTGTAAATTGATACATTGGTGGACTGACGTCAAAGAGGATTGCTTGATATAGTAGAAAGATACGAGCAGCGAAGGATCTTATTATTTTTAATACTTATTTCTTTAAAAACTGTCTGTGCTATTTCTATAACACAAATAAGCAAAAGGTCACAAGAAGCAACGGTCTTATAGTGCTTTTCATCTTCGCGCGGGTCTTATTGTCCTCAAAATGTTTTCATATTTTAAATCATTTGTTTATCTAACAATAAATGTTACTTCATAGATATTTCTGATATTTAGTTATTATCGACTCTTATTGAATGAAAATGCACAAACTTATCTATACTTAATATTATAAAGCAGAAGAGTTTGTTTGTTTGGTTGAACGCGCTAATCTCAGGAAGTACTGATCCGAATTGAAAAATTCTTTTTTTATTGAGTAGTCTATTTATTGGAAAAGCTTATGAGATATATAACATTACGCTACTATCAATAAGAGCTCAGCAGAAACGAAAAATGGACGAAAACTGACAGGCAATTCGATGCGACGGGAAGGGTCACGGGATCAAAAATTTGACGCGGACGAAGTCGCGCGCAGAAGCTAGTGTTTTCATATTATAAATCATTTGTGTATCTAACAATGAACGTTACTTCATGGATATTTCTGATATTATCGACTTTTACCGACTGAGAATGCACAAACTTATTTCGTAAATAAGTTTTGCAGCTCTTATGTACTGCCTCGTTGATCGAGTGATTGCCAGCACTACTGCTGAACATGTGGACTTGGATTCAATTTCCAAATGGAGTAAAGTGTTATTGGGTTCTAGATTTGTGCCAATAGGGTCGCTTGGTATTACGTGGGCATAACCGGAAAATCTGGGTGTACTAAAGGTACACCACTCCCTCACCCTTGGGGAAGTACAGGGTAAGGGTAATGATATGTAAGACCAACAAAGAAATTACTATCTCTAGTAAGAAATATACACCGTGAAAATGTTACCAATTAAGAAATTACGTATTAAGAAAAATAAATAATGCATTAGAATTATGAAACATCCTGTTAATAATGTTTACGTATCATATGGTAGAGAACATACATACCTACCCAGCGCACGAGTCGAGTAGATTATTCCGTCTCCGTTTTCCATGAGACAAAATATCAAACAAACTACGTCATGCGTCATCATAATAAATAATATTTTTATTTTTATTAGTTACTAGCTTTTGCCCGCGGCTTCGCCCGCGTAGATGTCGGAAATTATCGCAAGAGGACGTATTACCGCGGTAAGAATGTATTAATCCATTTTATACATACATAAAATTACGCGTTTTTCCCTTGGGGGTAGGCAGAAACTACGGAACGCCACCTGATACGATCCTTACATATCATGTGTGTTTGATGTACTTAAAATAAAACTAATAGTATTCAGTAAGAAGACTGCGACATAGGGCTGGATTGAATTGAATATAAGTCTGCCTGGTTTTTCTTAACGCTCCTATTCTACCTATATAAACACTCAGTTATTTACCAGACACCAAATTAAACATAGTTATAAGAAAAGTACTTTGGCCAGTGGCTTTGCCCGTATAGCTGTCGGAAAATATCACCCGGGAAACTACTACCGGGATAAAATATCTATGATATGCTATATATGGTAAGTATCCAGGATAACCAAAAATCCAAATCCATCCAAAAATCTAAACATCTAAGCCATATTTCGCGGTCTCTTACTTGGAATAATACAATTAGGTTTATTTTGAGTACTTCGAACACACATGATATTCGCATTTACTATGAAGCTAAAGTAATATGAATTACAATATTACAATCGTATTAATCCTGCACTACTCGACCACTACCAACCGGGACGGCCGGACGCGGGAAGGCCCGCTAGCCGCTCTGCGGCGATTTTATTATAATCTCTGATATCTTCTAAAATATTAATTTTAATGATATGCTGTAAAGGGAAATTTTGATGTACATGAAATGCACAATTTATTTAAGGTACTTAATTTCATAAGGATTAATGCTGTATTGCTTAAAATCGCATTCATAAATAAGCCATTATTTCTCGTAAAAAGTAAAGGATAAAAATGGTTATTATGGGTTATCCCTAAGAGTTAGACATATGCCATTGCGGACTTTTTTGTAGAACTTTTTAAGGTGTACAATACTGTAGTACATTATTTTGAGCTATTTCGTAGGGTTCAGCCAGCGTTCGCAATGTAAGCGCAAAAAAATGTGTTTATTTATGACATCACATTAGAAACCTCTAAAATTATTAGCGTTTCTTTACTATATTATGCATGTTATATACATATAAACCTTCCTCTTGAATCACTCTATCTATTAAAAAAACCTGCATCAAAATCCGTTGCGTAGTTTTAAAGATATAAGCATACATAGGGACAGACAGACAGCGAAGTGACTTTATTTTATAATATGTAAAGATAAAGATGATTCAAATATTCATTTTTTTCTTATGGATGTGTAGAAGTCATTGGATAGATGAAGTGGGCTGCCGTTGTCAGACGATTAAAATGTCACGGTGTGTACTGTGTAGTTAAAATTAATCAAACAGTAACAAAGGCATGCAAGTTTAATTAGCAAGAGGGGTGCATACCAAGCGAGAAAATGTTCTCAAAGACATCCCACGGATAACTTTCTCTTGCATTTCGCCTTCCAAGTTAACTCGTGTTTATTTATAGTTACTTGGCTGAAATAACTTACAAGACAGCTGTCGTGAAATATGGGAGTGGTTTAATGAGTCAATGGAGTACTCGAATCTACAACTAGTTTAACAGTCGGCAATTTTGTGTGGGAAACAGTCACCTATGATGAATAATTTAAAAGTAGGGACATAGTATAAAGTGTTACTGACTAAAGATAGCTAAAGAAATTTTTTTTTCATATTGTATATTTTAATAAATCAGTGAATTGTTTTATATATTTATTTCCTCTTGTGGAATAACTCACGGCATCTTTTTGACCTATTCCTTTCTCGCAGGTAAGCCGAAAGAGAATCCTCCTTGTCTATACGCAATATGTATACGTGTACGGATGATGATGATGATGCTGATGGGAGATTCCCTATTCCGCAATAAGACTCTCATTCAGTCCGTAATGCGTGGGGTCCGGCTAATAAAAGCCAGCCTAGCTCCGCCCAAAAGCACAGAAGCTTCCTAGGAGCTTGACAGCCTTCGCGGACCGTCCTCAATGTTTTGGGCATTTCTATGTGTACGCACATAAACTGTTTTATTAAGAAAGAAATAGCTTTATCAGCATGTTTTCCTCGATGCCTTTGTCTCTATACGTGGGTATTCTTATTCAATGCTTTTATGAAAATCTGTCACTAGGAAGTCACTACTCTGTCACCACTGTCTGTAGGAAGTGTCGAAGGGCGGGCGTTTTGGGGTGATTGACTTTTGTAACTTTGACGTTCAAAAAGTGCTGACTCTCAGCCTAGTTTGAATAAATGACTTTTGATTTTAATTTGATTTTGTCAGTCGTATTTAAATGAGCTTATTTCATTTTAATACATAGCGGCAGAGTTAGTATTCCATTTGGCACTACTCTGTGACTATAAAATGGTGTGCTGAATTTATAACACGTCAATATTGTCGTCGATATTTCTGTAGGAGAAATATGAAATCTGAAAATGGAAGTTGACATTGGCGTGGGTAGAAATTGTGAAAGTTTCTCTCACCAGCTTTTAAGTTAAGAAATTCTTGTGACGTGTTGGTATATCTTGTTTGTGGGCGATGAAACGATGATGTTACATTTTAATTAAATACAATGAATGGATGTTTGTTTAATTGGTGTGGTGGTTAATTCCCGAGTCGGGCAGTGTTATTGGGCTTTTTTATTCGGAGTTTCTCAGTGGTAGCGCGAAGCTCGGATTTGCGCTTGGTTCATGCCAAAAGGTTGGCTCCCTTTTACATGGGACTTAAACATAACTGGCGAAATTTTGGTGTACTATATAGATACAACTCTGCTTAACCTTTTGGGACATACTGGCGTGAAGTTATATAACAGCGATAGTAGAAAACTTTTGAAAGATTTATTAAGCACTCTAGGTTTTTTTAAATGAAATAATTATTTCACTCTACTTTTATAATTTAATTTTTAAAATAATAATTTTTCATCTCTTTAGGGGTAGATTATCATGAAATCCTGAGTTCTTCTCTTCGTTTTATAAGAAACTCATATTTTCTAGGACCAGCAGTATACAGCCTGTTTGTTGTCGGATAGTGAATGAATTTCGTTATTTTTAAGAAGATATTAAGTAGACAAGCCGTGTGCTGGATGAGATTATCTATTGATGAGTGTGTTTTTTGTCGCTGTGGGAGTGCACTCGTGGCCCAGTGGTAATGGCCGCGATTAACGAGTAGGTCGTATTTTGAACCCCGGCAAACACTTTCTAAAAATTATTTCATCACCTCTGTTATAAAAAACCGGCCAAGTGCGAGTCGGACTCGCGCACAGAGGGTTCCGTACAAACCTGTAGGTATCCTCGGTTTATGCATAAGGTTTATGTTTATGAAATTAAATGTATTTTTTTAAATTTTTATATTTGAGTTGATTGAATGAAAGGTAAATTGCGGTGTACGATTTATGACGTATAAAAAAAAAAAACTACTTACCGGATCTCGTTCAAACCAATTTTCGGTGGATGTTTACATGGTTATGTACATCATATATTTTTTAGATTTATCGTTCTCTTATTTTAGAAGTTACGGGTGGGGGACAGACATATTTTACCACTTTGGAAGTGTCTCTCGCGCAAACTATTCAGTTTAGAAAAAAATGATTTTAGAAACCTCAATACCATTTTTGATGACCTATTCATAGATACCCCACAAGTATGGGTTTGATGAAAAAAATTTTTTTTGAGTTTCAGTTCTACGTATGGGGAACCCCAAAATTTATTGTTTTTTTTTATATTTTAGTATGAAAATCTTAATGCAGTTTACAGAATACATCTACTTACCAAGTTTTAACAGCATAGCTCTTATAGTTTCGGAGAAAAGTGGCTGTGACATACGGACGGACAGACAGACAGACATGACGAATCTATAAGGGTTCCGTTTTTGCCATTTGGCAACGGAACCCTAAAAACGGTGAAGGAAAATCTTATAAGGAAACCGGCATGTCCTGGAACCAAAAATTCGAAGACATCTGACCTCCATGAACCCACACGAGTCCTCCTGGTTGTGTATGGCCCTTTTACAAAGAGGAGGCCTGTGTCCCAGCTATGGGATCATTATGGGCTGATTATGGGTCTAAGCTGTTGTCTGTCACTTAATGAATGTACCGTGTGGTACCGGACGTAAAGAATAGCACCATCCCATTTCTTTTCATGGGTGGCGTGAGAGGCGACTAAGGGAATTACTAGAGAATGGGCAGCAGCATTCTCTATGTATTTTACCACCATACTGCGATCGCCAATCCGCCTGCCAAGCGTGGCGATTATGGCAAACCCTCCCAAGTTGGGGAGGCCTAAGTCCAGCAATGGACGTCTTTGGGCTGAAATGATGATCGTGATGATGAAATGTATGAATAAATTATACATAGGATATGTAAAATATTTGCACCTAAAGTTATGGAACTTATTTACTTCTACATCTTCAATATTACTCCACTAACTGCAGTATAACTAACCATTCTAATTTTAAACAACACACTAACTTCTCATAATCTAACAAGATCCTCATACAGGGTGCAGCGCATGTTGCAAATGAATTTCAACGAGTATGCATGTAGAGTAAGGGAGCAAGCTGTGCGGCTCGGTGTACTTAATTTCTCATCTATGTAGGGTGGGAGCTCGTAACAATTTTAGTGAAGGTGAACGCACCGATTAGTGGTTTGGTTTGAGGCTTTCATATTTTTGATTTATTAAGTAAATTGTAAGGTGTTTATTTTATGCTATGAAATGGTCACCGGCCCCTGCTGAACATGGTTTTGACGACTTGAAAAAATATTAAGATTTCTCTATCCAACTAATATTATAAATGTTATAGTTTGTATGTTTCGGGGTTTGTAAGTTAATGACTCAAAATCGACAGAACGGATTTGGATGAAATTTAGCACACATATCGTTTATAACGTGGATTAACGTATATAATATTTTTTATTCCGGTAGTACGTTTCCATAGCTTTCGATCGCCACGCTGATAAAAGCTAGTTATTGGTGCCGATTCTCTTATTCACAAACTAAACTAAATTTAAGTTCAGTGCATCTTTTTCTTTCTATTTCATTATGGAAAGGACAGAAGATAAATGTTAGTTTAGTCCTGTCAAATTAATCAGCGCTTAACGTAAATTGACGTAATTATAGTAGGCAAGTTTTTAATCACGTCTATACTTGTATGGAGTAGTGACAGGCGCTGATTAATTTGACAGGACTAAACTAAAATTTTTCTTTTGTCCTCTTCTTAATGCAATATAAAGAAAAAGATGCACTGAACTTAAATTTAGTTTAGTTTGTGAACAAGGGAATCGGTACCATTTATACTGTTAATAGTAATGTATTGTACACAGAAACCTTCCAGATTTTTTTCTCTAAATAATGGTGAAAATCACATCAATGCATGGTTTAGAAAAATAACGCTGTCACACAGACACACAGTCACGAAAAGCGATTTTTATTTATAATATTATAATATGTTCCGAAGAATTATTGTAAAATTATTAGTTATATTGCGTGAGTATTAGACAAAAACAGTTTACGAGAATTTCGGTGTTTCATAGTATACTGCAGTCGATTACTTGTTGTTTTTGGAGTAGAACATTATGCGTGCGTGCGTGCGTGCATGCATGCGTGCGTGCGTTACTTCATGCGTGATGGAAAAACTTTAAAGCCATATTTACGAAAATTACACGGGCGGAGTAGTACGAAAGTCGGCACAGTTAAAGTTTTTATTGAGAAGGAGTGCAGTATGCTAATATTAGACATTATACCATCATATCTGTATTCCGCAAAAGGTTAAGAATTATTTTAAGTAGGTTACCGTTAACAGCCAGACTCACCCTATTATAAAATCGACTTTGACGCAAACACTACCTAGGACCGTAGAGAACCGTAGGTTTATTTAATTATGACGATAACACGTCTAGCAAAATTTTTGTAGCACTGTGGCTTAAATTAAGGTTTTTTTTGTACCTACAACTTTTTTGAAACCAACTTTTACACTACTCACGTTTAGGGAAAAAAATACTCAACAATGGTTAATGTGAAAGGTGGCTAAGAGTCGACTTAAAAAGTCTTCCTTTTATAAACAAACTAAGCTACAGTGCTATACGCTACGCTATATATATTGCTAGACGTCTTTCCTTATCATTGTGTTATCAAAAAGTTAGTAGACAGTATTTTATAAAACATAATTTGAGTGAGACATTTATGCTCTTTTTATTTACGTCACGTTATATCACGTTTAGATCGGAAATAATGCCTAACATAAGCAGATCCCCCTACTGCGATCGCACCATCGATACCATCTCCGCGTAATGGACGTTTGAATACGAGAAAGACATGATAATTTTAAAATCGAAACAAAACACTAAGGCCCGCGACTTTTTTTTTTTTTTTTTTTTCAGCATGGGAAATCATCAAATGACTTCTCCCGCTCTGGGCGGAGCGAGAGGGCGTGTCAGACTTTTACTGACTAAAACCCACCCGTGTTCCATCAGTTGCCCATGTGCCAGGGTCACGGTATCTCTTTCGAACAATCACGCGACCCCGGCAGGCATCGGTCCTAGTAGACCCCTACACTGCTGCTGACATCTCTTTGAGGCGCGCGTGGAACACTGCGCGCCGTCGACCCGAGCTTGGTCCTTACCGGGCGGCGAGCTATCCATTGCTCGCCACCCGCAAGCTCGCGCCTACGGTGGCCGGGAGTCCGCAATCGACTCCCGACGCCCGGGGCGTCTCCTTCTGCGAAGGCCTGCGACTTGGAAGCGTAATTAAATATTTTTGGTAAAAAAATATAACATGGTGTAAAAATTATTGGAATCGATTCAGTTACTGATTCTGAACAAACTATATTCAGGTTTCGCATATACTAAAAATAATCTTGTATATGTATCGATTCTGTGTCATCACTTTCCCTTTTTATTCTGTAAATTTATATATACGTATTACGATCGTGAATCATATTTTATTCGACAAACAGTCTGACACTGACCGGCAAATAGTAAAAACCGTAAGAAAATGTAAATGTCCCAGACTACCCCGGCGCGTCCCCCTTATCACTGTAGTGTCGCTCGTCTAGTGGAAGTGGAGCGGAGCCCTAGTCAGTTTTCTTTCACTATAGAAATTCACATGTTTTTGGATTTGCCTGAATTGTTTACCTAGAATTCGAACAATATCCTTAAAAAAAAGAGAGAGCGTATAGCTGATTTCAAGCCTAAGTCGCCTTGGGCTTGAAATCATCTCGTCATCGAAAGTGATTCAACTCTCCGTAGAATAAAAAAAACTTTTTTACAAAAAAAAACACCCGACTTCCTCAAAAACACTACAAAGTGAAAAATAACTTTAATTTCGGAAGTCGGTGTCTCAGAATTTGTATTTTAAGGTTTTTGCCACCGACTTCCGAAATTAAAGTAATTTTTCACTTTGTAGTGTTTTTTTTCCACTTTGTTTTTTTCGTAAAAAAGTTTTTATTTTTAAATTTTTAGTTTTGGTATCTACCCCGCACTAATTCCAAACAAACAATGCATATTTATGCGATAGCAGAAATCGCGGTTGATTTGCCGTCATTTTTTAAAGAGTTCCGGTGTCTGTCTCCGGAACTCATCATCAGACCTATGTGAAATTTATATGGGACCATTTCGAAATAAACCGCTTTCGAACAAAAAAAGAATTTTGCAAATCCGTTTATATATGACGGAGTTATGGCCGAACATACATAAAAAAAAAACATCCGAATTGATAACCTCCTCCTTTTTGAAGTCGGTTAAAAAATAGTCAGATAACGCAGTAGTACTTAAATACGAAAAAAAAATTTTCCCAACATAAAACCGACATAATAAAAAATACACAGAGTATGTTGTGGGTATGTTAGACATGTGACGTCACATTAATTAAATGAATCGTCTGGCCTGCTAGGGGAGGTTTTTCTACAAGATTGATGCGAAACGTCGGGATGCGGGTAGGTATGTAAAATTGGCTACAGTTTTTATGTGACGCTAGAAAAGAAAAATATCTTTTTAGTTGGAAAAGGAGACTTAAATAGGGTATTATACTGTTGGAAGAAAACAGAGACATTTGTGTGAAGCAAAATGTGTTTATTTTTAAGAAAAAAGAAAAAAAAGTTTAAAAAATTGTGCTTGCTTGTGTAAACTAAGTAAGAATCAAAAGCTTATTTCATGTACTTTAAATTATTATTTCCTGTTAAGAAGATATAGACCTATACTTTATTCAAGAGTTGAGATGAATATACTAAATATTTTCAAATTTTATCCACCTTCGAGTGGTAGTAGTGATCGCAATGCATTCATTAATACCGAACTACCTCCTAAATATCTCAAATATTATGTTCACTGACAACGTGTATGATTATTGGAGAACGAGGAATACTGACCTACAGTGATACAGTTTTCAACCGACGAAAAAAAACAGAGGAGGTTATCAATTCGACGCGTATTTTTTTTTTTTTTTTATGTATGACCACGCATAACTTTTTGTATAGTGGTCCGATTGTGATAATTCTTATTCTATTGGAAAGGGTATACTCCCAAGGTGGTCCCATATAAATTTGGAAAACAAAATCGAACCCTAAGGGTCGGAAAACAGGGGATGATTGATTGTTCACTCACTCATTGTAATGTATAACCACGCATAACTTTATACAAAGTAGTCCAATTTTGATAATTATTTTTTTATTGGATAGGGTATACTTTGCCAAGTATTATAAGTACATTAAAGCCACAAAAAATTATAAAATAAAAACTTTTTAGCAAAAAATAAAACCGCCGAAAAAACTGAAAAGCAAAAAATAATAAACCTTAAAATTTTGAGTCGGCGCTGAAAAATCAATGAACAAAGATCACTCAAAGCGCCGACTCATAATTTTAAGGTTTATTATTTTTTGCTTTTCAGTTTTTTCGGCGGTTTTATTTTTTGCTAAAAAGTTTTTTTACTAGTACGGAGGTCAGTGTGAATTACTCTCTAGCAACCATTTACGTTTGACATGAGATCTTATTTGTTTTTATCATGTTGTTTTTTTAATAAATACATATAACTCGTTGTATCTAAGGTTGTTATTGTGCTATTAGAAATAAAATTGTTTTTTTTTTTGAATACAGAATATAGAGGAGAATTGATAGAACAAATACAAAACGAACAACGTTTTTAAGTGATGCGCTTACTGACGAACAGCAATTATTTATTATATATCAATCGGTTGGAAATAGGCGGGTCATGATATGAGCATTTAATGCGGAAGAGTAAGGAAAATATCTTGAGGAAAGTTTTGATGTATGAATTTGGATAACTAATACGAGTAAGGGCCGATGAAAAAATGGATGGATTGTGGGAAAGATGATATGACTAGAAAGAGGGTCACTACCGAGATGAGGACTAATAGAGAAGTATGGAAGCAAAAAAACTTTTTAACAAAAAAATTAAACCGCCGAAAAACTTAAAAGCATAAAATAATAATCCTTAAAATTATGAGTCGGCGCTTTCAGTGACCCTTGTTCATTGATTTTTCAGCGCCGACTCAAAATTTTAAGGTTTAATATTTTATGCTTTTCAGTTTTTGGCGGTTTAATTTTTTGTTAATAAGTTTTTATTTTATGATTTTTTGTGGCTTTAATGTACTAATAATACTTGGCAAGGTATACCCTATCCAACAATAAAAGAATTATCAAAATCGGACTACTCTGTACAAAGTTATGCGTGTTTATACGTTACAATCAGTGAGTGAACAATCAATCATCCCCTGTTTTCCAACCCTTAGGGTTCGATTTTGTTTTCCAAATTTATATGGGACCACCTTGGGAGTATACCCTTTCCAATAGAAGAAGAATTGTCACAATCGGACCACTATGTAAAAAGGTATGCGTGGCCATACATAAAAAAAAAAAAATATACGTGTCGAATTGAGAACCTCCTCCGTTTTTTTTCGTCGGTTGAAAAGCATGTTGCGTCGATCCCAAATCAATTAAGATAAGAGCAGGAGAATGATGTTGAAGATACACATGTAGTTATAGGAAAGTATTTGACAGTAAACGATGCCAATTTATTAGGTATATTCCACGATGTCGTTATAGGAATGTATATAACAGTACATTCTGTCAAATTTTTAACAATATTCTGCGATAGATCACAAGAAGAAACTCCTTGCCACCTTTGGGATATTGACACCCTTCAGTAATAGGGTAACAGAGGTTAGAAGTCACCTATACTGAGTACATATCGTTACTTTGAAGACGTATGGACCATCTTACAGAAGTATGTCCAGAAGGTTTATCTTCATATTATGGAACGTAATTTCTTACAGGAAATATGTTATTAATACGGATTAATCCATCAGGTCCATGAATGGGTGACCATACACCGTGAAATTTTAGTCGTCTTACTTCATATAACCAATGACTACTACACATCCATAAGAAAAAAAATAACATTTGAATAAGTAAAAATAAAAATATTATTAATTATGTTGACGTGTGACGTGGTTAAAATGTGATATTTCGTCAGATGGAAAATGGAGATGGAATGATCTAGCCGACTCTTGCACTGGGTAGGTATGTTCTCTACAATATGATACGTAAACATTATTAACAGTATGGTAATCATTTTTAATCCCGCCTAGAGGTATATTATGACGGATACATTGAGTGGACAACCTTTGTAAGACTAAAATGTCAAGGTGTATAATACCAAGACCCCTCCGCGCCTTGGATGCTGAACCAATTATTTTACGTGCTTTACGTTAAGGTCCCGGCGACGTACAATCTGTCCATACAAACGTAATACCAAAATCATTTGCAATTTGAGCATATTTCCACCATTTTAAGATGATATTCGGCTTTATACAGTATTTATCTAGGTTACGGTGCCGTTTTTTCAAAAAAAAAAAAAACTGAGCTAAAATGAAGTTTGAGCGAATTGCATTTCGCACATTTTTACAACATAAATGACATGTTTTCTTTTTGTTTTTTCTGCATTAAAAACAACAATATCTGTAATAATGTTTTATCCATAACACAGCTTATATTATCAAGATACAAAATAACGTAAACCAATTTAAAAATCATTAAGATTTCTTTCATCATTTTTGGTATTACGGAACACAGCCAAATTATCATTTTTCATTAGCGAGTAGTGCTATCGCGTCTCACAATAAAATTTAAAAAACCCCCGACACAAAAACCTAATTTCCCTTTAAAAAGTAAAAAAATAATAAAAAATAACTCAATCTTAAAGTACCTGAGAATGTATTAATAATTCAAAAAAAATACGCCGCGTTGGGGGACCGCTTCAAACCTAACAATTTAATGACCAATAGTCTTATTACCTAACTAAGCAGTGAACGACGTCTGCACTCGCGGAGCGGTCCCCCAACGCGACGTTTTTTTTTTGAATTATTAATACATTCTTAGGTACTTTAAGATTGAGTTATTTTTTATTATTTTTAAACATAACATACATAACATTACGCCTTGTTTCCCCGAAGGGTTGGGCAGAGGTGTACCAATAGTACACCCACATTTCGCCTGTTATGTTTAAGTCCCATGTAATAGGGGGCGAGCCTATTGCCATCAACCGGGCACTAATCCAGACTCCGGGCTGCTACTGAGAAATTCCAGATGGAAAAACCCAATAACACTTTGCCCGACCTGGGAATCAAACCCAGGACCTCATGCTCAGCAGTAGCACTTGCTACTAGACCAACGAGGCAGACGACGACAACGAGGCATTTTTTTACTTTTTAAAGGGAAATTAGGTTTTTGTGTCGGGGGTTTTTTAAATTTTAAATTTAATTTTTTATTTTGTACTTTTTATAGGTATATACTCAATATAATGTAGAATCAAACGAAGCTAAGAACACTCTCGAATAATTCATCAATATTCTCTTTCAGTGCGCTTTCATTTGAGACCCCACTCGAGTATATTTGCTGACATTCGGTTACTCTTCCCCACTTTCCCCCCCACAACTTTTAAACGGCTCAACCGATTTTCATCACACATGTCTAAGAACACTCGCAGATAGGTCACCTTTAATACATATTTTTTTTATTGAAATCGCATCATCCGTTCGGGAGCTATGATGCCACAGACAGACAGACAGACAGACAGACAGACAGACACGTCAAACTTATAACACCCCTCTTTTTGCGTCGGGGGTTAAAAATGTCAATATGTGCACGGTCGTACGGCTGTGGCAGTAGTGTGTTGTGTAGGTACCGCTCGGACATGCATTCACACTAGCGCAACATGCATTTTGGGCGTACTTTTATTTGTTTATTCAATTGTATTGTGACATTTCTGACATTATTATTGACCTATGCTATGGAACTTGGATTTTGATTTTTCTTCTGATTTGGTATCGAGTACAGAGACTGAAACACTGATCAGAATGTAGAGCATTCTGACGATTCTTTTTTTTTTGTTGGATGGGAAATCATCAAATGACTTCTCCCGTTCTGGGCAGAGCGGGAGGGCGTGTCAGACTTTTACTGACTAAAACCCACCCATATTCCATCAGTTGCCCATATGCCAGGGCCACGGTAACTCTTTCGAACGAATCTCGCGACCCTGGCAGGAAGTTTGCTTTGTATACGGACCTGGATTTATTGTTTACGATTCGGTTTGGCTGCCAACATGGACTCCGAACGTTGGGATGTGTCTCACAGTAAGTACCTATTAGCCAATGATATATTATAATAAGTTACCTGTCTAATATTTTCTTGGCTACTAATTGTTTACTTACATATTTTTGAACTCAGCCCAATGAAATAAAGATATTTTTTTCGTGGTTCGAGTTTAATAGTAGTAAGTACCTAACTAAGTATATTTTGTGTAAGTTAGTATTTACCTACCTATCTAGGTATAGGTTAATTATGTTATGACTTAACACACGTTCCCACGGACGTAATAAAATCGCGGTTGGTTATTTTTGTGCACTGGGTCTTCAAGATACTGCTCAGCGCCAAGAGGTGAAAATCCAACTGTGCTTCGACGTGCTGAGACTCACCCGCGCTGCACTCTGTTGTATTCTCAACTAGTTTTTGCCCGCGGCTTCGCCCGCGTAGATGTCAGAAATTATCGCAAGAGGACGTATTACCGCGGTAAGAATGTATTAATCCATGTTATACTGTATACATAAAATTACGCCTTTTTCCCATGGGGGTAGGCAGAAACTACGGAACGCCACCTGCTACGATCCTTACATATCTTGTGTGTTTGATGTACTTAAAATAAAACTAATAGTATTCAGAGTAAGAAGACTGCGACATAGGGCTGGATTGAATTGAATATAAGTTTTCCTGGTTTTTCTTAACGCTCCTATTCTACCTATATAAACACTCAGTTATTTACCAGACACCAAATTAAACATAGTTATAAGAATAGTACTTTGGCCAGTGGCTTTGCCCGTATAGCTGTCGGAAAATATCACCCGGGAAACTACTACCGGGATAAAATATCTATGGTAGTAATAAAAATAAATATAAATATCTATGTAGTAATGTGGTAACTATAATGGATAACCAAAAATCCGAATCCATCCAAAAATCTAAACATCTAAGCCATATTTCGCGGTCTCTTACTTGGAATAATACAATTAGCTTTATTTTGAGTACTTCGAACACGCATGATGATATGCATTTACTATGAAGCCCAAGTAATATGAATTACAATCCTACTAATCCTGCACTACCCGACCGCTACCAAGCGAGATGGCCGGACGCGGAACGGCCCGCTAGCCGCTCTGCGGCTATTTTATTATAATCTCTGATATCTTCTAAAATATTCATTTTAATGATCTGCTGTAAAAGGCAATTTTGATCTACATGAAATGCACAACATATCTAATGTATTTAATTGGATAAGAATTAATGCTGTATTGCTTAAAATCGCTTCGTAAATAAGCCATTATTTCTCATAAAATTAAAGGATAAAAAATGGTTATTGTGGGTTATCCCTAAGAGATAGACATATACAATCGCAAATTTTTTTGTAGAACTTTGTAAGGTGTACAATACTGTTGTACATTATTTTGATCTATTTCGTAGGGTTCAGCCAGCGTTCGTAATGTAAGCGCAAAAAAATGAGTTTATTTATGACATCACATTAGAAACCTCTAAAATTATGAGTGTTTCTTTACTACATTATGCATATTATATACATATAAATCTTTCTGTTGAATTACTCTATCTATTAAAAAAACCCTCATAAAAATCTGTTGCGTAGTTTTAAAGATATAAGCATACATAGGGACAGACAGACAGACAGCGAAGTGACTTTATTTTATAATATGTAACACGGATTAACCCAGCTTTCTAACTGCGTGGCACTATTATTCAGAATTATTATGAAGATTATTCCATTCTTTCACATGTTGGTACAAATCGCTTAGTAATCGCTTTCGTAAACAACGTCCGAATGTTGAGGAACTGTCAAAATGAAAGCGATTCCTACTGATATTGTGTTACGTAATTATCTCTGTGAAAATTCCAAAAAATCGAAAAAAAAAATTGAATTTGGTGGTAAATTTGGCTACCTTAGCGTCTGAAAAGTATTTGCAGATTTTCATGACGTCCTTTATATGTATATGCAGCTATTTGGTACCTACGTTAAAACGTTCTGAATCGAAAGGCAGCAACAAAATTGAAACCCTAAAATAAATTCTTCTGGAACGCTCAAAATAAGTACCTACAGAACGGTAAATTACCGGCCATCACTCAAATCATAAATATCAGCCGAGAATACACAAAAATACGAATATTCCCTCATCCAAAATATTAAAAGCAACATAATATTAAAAATGTCTGCCTTTTGAACTTGATGTATGCAAATATTATTGATAAATATGGTCGGATCTCGGATTTGCGCATCAAAAGCTAATCCAAGATCATACGGATGATCCGTATCTACATCATGACAACCGTTATTTCATAAATCAAAAAGTTGACATTAAAAATCTTGAGATACGGCCGTATTCTGAACCACAACGAAAATAAAGCTCCTTTTAATTTTTTAGTGTCGGTTGTTTTTGTTATAAAAAGTTTTTATTTTTGTTAGGTGTGGTAGCTACATACCCTAAACTCATTTCTTTGTATACCACTACTTGCTATCTTCTATTGTATCGATCGCAAAAAGTTCAAATATCTTTTTCCAAAAATTTTGTGACGCGAACTCCAATTACTGATGCAGTAATAATATCATCAAATGCACAGGTGACAGGGTATGTGGCGCAGGATGGAATATGAGTCATAGTCTGTGGGGAGTTACCATATACGCACTTAAGATCTGAGAAAATGAATAAACACGTATTAACACGGGCACTGTGGCATAGTTGTACATTTTGGAGGCGCTATGCCATTCCGTGGAAATGGCATTTGTACTGGTATCAATTTAAGGCAGCTACTTTTGGAGATATGAGAAGCACCTCAACCTCCGCAGAAATGGGAGTACCCACCGACTAGCCGGGTGTCTGGGGGATGTATATAAGGTGTATCTATTCATACACTAAATATTTTAAGGGGTACACCTGTAGGTGGTAAAGAAGCTATAGAAGCAAAAAGAAAATTTTTATCTAAGCGTTTTTGAATATTCGTAATTATTATAATTTTAAAACTACTTGAGACGTTTTGCATAAAACCTTTACTCCAAATTCTATGAACGGCCCGCCTGACGCTGCGAGGGCGACGACCGGACGGCACGAGCATGGCCGCGGTGTCTCGGGCCGTAAAAAATAAGAAGGAGCCAGTATTTCTTATGTGCGTCAAAAAATTATAAATATTAAATAAAAATAAAAAACGCTTAGAATTTTTTTTTCGTTGCTATAGCTTCTTTACCACGTACAGGTGTACCTCTTAAAATATTTTGTGTATGAATAGATACACCTTATATATGCTAGCTGTGCGGTAAACTCTACTTGCGCGAATAACTCAAAAAAAAACTATTGAGGAACTCAAAAACTACTTCAGTAAATGTAGTAATATTTATATGTGACTTGTTTGCAATCTTCTCCTACCGCCTTCCTATAATCGCGTTAATCGGCTCAATAATCATGGAGAAATCAATGTATCATTCAAACTGCCTAAACCTTTACCCAATAAAGTTGGAGTTGGATTTCAGTCTAATCGGATATTGCCGGTGTGCATAACCTACATGAAAATTACAAAAACAAGTCGTGGTATGCATAACCTTCTACTATTTTGAAGTCTGTTAAAAAGGCATAACATTAGTTGTTGTTAGCAGTTGTAGACGTTTTATTGCTATATCGGGGACAAAAATTATCTTTGTTATTATAAAAAATACGCTTTAAAGTTCTGAAAAACCATACTCTTTTTCAACTTTAAAGACTCTTTATTATGCATACTATTAAAATATATTCACTACAAACATACATCCTAAAAACTGTACATATATTTACCAAAGGACGGTAGTATGGATAGGACAAAAATCAAGACAATACATACACAACACAACCTAACGTAAACGCGAACGTTAACGTCAGAAACATCTACTAAATCAACTAAAGTCAAACTAAACATGCAAATAGTGTAATCCTTTGAGATTCATACATTTTCCTAATCCCGTAGACACTGGTAATACGAAATTCCCAGGACTAAGGAAAGTTTTCTCACGTCCGAAGTTAGGCCGCTCCATCACTTATAACTACCCCATATAAACGATAATAGGCAAGCAATGTATTATATGAGAAAAATACGTGGGCCTAACGCATTTGTGGAAAACTAAGTTTTATTTTTGGGATCTTGCTTATGAAGGTATAGATAATTGAATAGTCTATGGGTTCATATAATAAAATACCGTAAACTGGCGTATTACTCGTTTATAATACGCCACTATTTTCGAATCTACTTAGGATTTGAATAATGGGCAGGTTTCATCGTGAGTCACCAAATCAGGCAAGAAGGAAATTCCAATCTAACAAGAGACACAAATGCTATCAAATTTAAGCTCTATTATTTATTACAATCAAACTATTTACAGTCATTTTTGAATTATCAAGCAGTCGGTCCGCTAAAGATATGCTAGTTGCTCATTCCAAAGCGTAGTAGGAGAAAAATGGGCAGGAAACTCGATGGACATTGTCGTAAATTAAATTGTTATAAAATATATACATCAATAATGTTAATAACTCAGAATAACTCGGAAGGGAGGACGACCTCAAACTCACAGCTGGTCCTAACTGTAGGAGAGGGGCTCGTGATAGAATACAATGGAAATTGCTAGAGGACACCTTTGGCAAGAGGCGTGCTAAATTAAGAGATAGGTATACTGTTACTTAGATAACTGTAAAGAAGAAGAGAATACGAAAAAGAAAAAGAATACATTGTTGTTACATTAAACACAATCTGTGTACATCTCGCATCCCTAATCTATGAATTGAATCCGTCAAACGATGTACAACGAGATTAGTTTCGAATTTCGGATATATCCACACTCCGCATTTGGATACGAACGGTGGCATCACTAGCTAATTAGTTCACTCCGTTAGCTTTCCATTTGACGTCTGATTTATTAAAATTAATTCCTGTGATTAACTTTGATTCATGTTGTATGAGAGTGATGAACTGTCATTTTGTAAATAATAGGCTACTACTATAATCTTACGCCTAATAATCGTACGCCTGGTAGACTCATAGATGCATCTACATATTTGCTAGTCATTTCCTATTTTTTTAGGCACCACTTTGTTGACAGATCTACACTGTTTGCCTATGCCTATTAACACTGCAATTTGTGAAAATGATAAAAGTCAGTTATTGACCGACCAATTGGAACCGTGCGGAACTTCTGACGTTTTAAAAGTACCCATGTAGGTTTATGTAATTTGTTTCTTGAGTTGGATTATAAATAAAAATAAAAAATATTTTAGAACTTAATATATCAAAACTTCAATACTAACACGGTCATATAATTACAAATA
This sequence comes from Aporophyla lueneburgensis, assembly GCA_932294355.1. Taxonomy (NCBI): domain Eukaryota; kingdom Metazoa; phylum Arthropoda; class Insecta; order Lepidoptera; family Noctuidae; genus Aporophyla; species Aporophyla lueneburgensis. The sequence continues at coordinate 27,220,048 of OW028737.1, read as the reverse complement.
TCCGGTCTACTTACCTTTAATATCTTCAATATTGTGTCAAAATTGATGTCATTGGCAGCATTAACAAAGGATATAAGATTCTGAAAACAATGCAGCTTAATTTAGATTTGTTTTTAATCAAAGAAGTCATCAAAATGTACATAAGATCTGTATTGACCGTTCAAACTTTGCTTCAGTAAGGTACTGTAACGATTCAGTAAGGTACTATAGCTCTTTCCAGTATACTGAAGAAAGAAAGAAATAATTTATTGGTTTACTTGTCACAGATAGACAATCATGAATAGACAAATATCAATAAACTCAAACAATACAGAAAGAAAACAGGATATACACGGGGTTACTTTTCAAAGTCCTACTAAATTTAAGAGTGTGGTACACATATCAAACTGAACAACTTTCTCCATGGAACCAATATCACAACCATGTAAAATTAATCAACAGTTCCATAAAAAAACTTCAATATCAAATCGACCTAAATGTAGGAGATGGCTGAGTTGTTTTACGCTATTACGATGTTGGAACCTGTCTTGGAAAAATGGTTCAGTCTGATGGTTTTTACCACTCCCATATATTAGACAGGAGTGGAAACGAACCCTGTAAAATCACGCTAATGCTCATAAGCTTTATGCTTATTGCGTATTCTTATTTTGAATGCTATACGTAGACGTAGAATACGTAAAGATAAGCAAATAAATAGTTTTACTGAAGTCTTTCGTCGACTCAGGAGTTGAATCTAAGAAGTCATATGCATACAATTCATTGCAAATTAATGGGTATGTCCTTATGTGCACTGTCTACAATCTGTAAAAACTTTTGTTGACTTTGATTAAAATTGGCAAGGGCCCATTTTAGTAACCATACTGTCTTCTGCTCGTGACTTCCCAATGTGAGAGAATTCCAATGAGAGTCGGCAATACAGTAAGTTTCCATTAGTGAATGAATTTCAGAATCGGATCCGCTTGACGTGAGCTGTTCTTTCAATTGATGCTAGGGATTGACACTAAAGACAGCTCACTTCACATAATTTTTGCCGTAATATTTTTATACAATAGACCCGCAGTGGTCCCAGTGATTACCCTCTATATACTAACTCTCTAATTTTACTGAGGGGACTATAGCAGACTGCAGGAAACTTCACTAAACACTGGGTGATTCTAGTAATTACCACGAATTGTATTGCAAAAATATTACAATAATTAAACCTACCACACAAACAGCAACGATAAATATATTCATTTTGCTTCAGCTCAGTATAAAAAGTCACAGTACAAAGTTAAACATGGTCACATCATACACAGTACATTGCAGTAATAAAAGTTTCCTCATCAAAACCACTGGAAGTACAATATTAAATGCATACCGTGAAATGGCACTTGCGTAGGTAGATCAATATGTATGGTGTATCGAGGATGCTTGTCTATCTGTTTATTTGTACTTATTTTTGACGACGCTGGAAATATGTTGTACTAGCTTCTGCCCGCGACTTCCTCCGCGTTAAATATTTGCTCCCCTGACCTTTCCCGTCGCATCGAATTGCCTGCCAGTTTTCATCCATTTTTCGTTCCTGCTCCGCTCCTTTTGATTTTTGCGTGATGTTATATAGCTTATAGCCTTTCTTAATAAATAGGCTACCCAACAAAAAAATATTTTTTCCTTTCGGACCAGTAGCTCCTGAGATTACCGCGTTCAACCAAACAAACAAACTCTTCAGCTTTATAATATTAGTATAAATTAGTACAGATTTCGTCGAAATACCTTTACTTTCCATTTAGATTCAAGATTTTTTTTTTGTGTCAAACTTATAAGGTTGTCGGGTGCTTAACCGAGCTTGCCTGTAGCTACCTTAATAAACTAAGGTCTCCAGCCAGGGCTTAAAAACTTAAAACTAGAGCGACCAAGGGCACACCCTGTGGGGTACGGACCTCGACTTAGGGCATCGCTGCTAGAAGACAGCAAGAGATCGGCTGGATCGGAGTGATCCAAAAAATAATTGTGAACACTCCATTACAATATTTCTTCTCAAGGATCGGTTAACTAGAAAATGTCGGCGCTATCTAGTTTTAAAATATTAACCAACACAATATTGACGTGTTAAACTATGCTAAAAGACCTATTTACTTAAATAAACATTTCGTTTCAATTCACTTCATCTATTGAATGCGCTACTTTTTGTGCTCTAATTTGGGGTCCTAAAAACAAATAGTCAAGTAACAGTGACTGACGTGGATGTAGCGCTCGCCGATTGCTGCCGCGGCTGGTCACAGTTTTAACCTAACCTAAACAGTTTGATTTAGGTATCTTAGCTTCGTTTCTGCAAAAAAGAAAAAGTAAAAAAAGGTTTTTAAACTTTAATTTCGGAATTCGGTGTCGGTGTCTTTTTTTCCAAATTAAAGTCATTTTTCACTTTTTCTTTGGAAATTAGTGTTTTTTTTTTGCTGTGGTATCTACCCTACACAAATATGTATACCTTAACTTTTAGTAAATAACAGTGACAGGAAGATAATATAACATCAACACTAGCACTAAGTGGAAAATAAATACGTATTATAGAAGCTATCTGATAAACCACGAATCATAAATTGAACAAATTTATATCGGACCACTCTATACCCTTTCAAATTAAAGCTTTTTAATTTGGTTATGAAGAGAAAGGAGTTCTGAGGTAAAAACACATAAAGTAAACAAACAAATTAAGAACCACCTTCTTTTTTAAAAACGGTTAAAAATGACTCAAGGTATATAAGTTTATACAGGTTCAGCTGAATATTTCCAGTTAGATATATAATTATATATAGCTTTGAAGCGTCTTTGATTAAAATAAAATATTATTGTGAACCTGAAGCAGTAAGGACAGGATATTTTCAAATCTAATTTAGAAACAAAATTGAAGATGTCTAACAGACTGTATTTTTTTATATCTACCAAAACAAAAAAAGTTATCAATTCAAACTAGGCTGAGAGTCAGCACTTTTTGAACGTCAAGATTACATGAGACAGTTCCCCAAAACGTCCACCCTCCACCACTTCCTAGTGCTTTATTTATCAAGTTCTTATCCCAAAAAGCCATTGAAATTGTTAGTTCGTTTTTATAAGTTCTTGAAAAAACATAAAAGACGCCAGGGTGGCTAAAATTAAAGGTCTGCTTGTATTATTCTATTCACGCGTAGATCACTTTACTCTTCATAAATCCAAACCATTAACGGAATTTTGTCTCACAAAACAGAAAATAAAACCGTAAGAAATTTCTTTTATAAAGCACAATGAAAATATAAAAAATCGTCATCATTTTATGAAAAGGTACATTCGCTGTAAATCTATTTGACCAAACAAAAAGGTTCAACTAAAATTTATGAGCCCACTAAGTGACTGCTCTCAACTCCGAAACACGCTTTTCAAAACTAATGATACGAAATTCCAACGAGACATCGAGCACCTTACTCGGGTGCTATTAAATTAAAAAATATTTTAAAACCAACTTTGTGTATTCCACTTTAAGGTTCAGAATCGAGGTGACAGTAATTTAACAAATTTTAGTAGTAAAGTGTGCTCGTAGATACCCTTGCAACGATTCATGCTTTATCTACATCTATTTCGTGGGCAAGTTCTCTCGAAGCGAACTGTTGAAGGCCGATATGGAGCACCTTTCATGTTTAAACCTTTTCATGGCCAGAAATATCTCGACGATTTAGCATTTAGTTAGAACAGTCGTTTCTATTTTAGGGGTACTAATGAAATGTCTTGTTCTGTGAAACAAAAGGTTCGTGATCCCTGTAGTTATATTATAGTACAAGCTTCTGCCCGCGACTTCGTACGCGGATCCTGTTGCTTATGCCAGTGACAACGGGGTCGTCAAAATTGAAGATCTGAAACGTGTGATGTAGAATTCTAAGGCCCGGGGACGGGAAAACAACGGGATGAGCGAGACGATTGGAGTCGTTCCAGATCTTTCATTTTTGTATGTCAATAGGTTGTCCAAGAAATGTTTTGACTGTGGATGGTCACCGTTTAGCAGTGATCTTAATATTTCTGGAGGATTTTGTAATATTTCAATATGTACTTTCCCACCTGAGCAACACATACCGGTTGTTTCTTTTTGCCATTTAACAGCTTCACAAAATGTACAATTTTGAACCACACCTCCGATGGCGGAATATGTGGCGTAGTCAATCATAGGTGTACGTTGCCAGACTAGGCCCACATAAGGTTTTAAATGCGCAGTGGAAGTGTGATAACCTTGGGGCTCTAGAGACAAGAGTGGCTAGCGTACTGTCCGCCGTACGCGGAGCAGACAATACAAGTGAACAATTACAAATACAACAAAAGCACTTACCTCATGGTTGAAGGACACTGCTCTGGTGCCAACCTGGAGATATGTATGTAAGTGAGTGTATATGTATCGTGTAGTAACGTGTAAGTGGGTTTTCCAGACACCAGGCCGCTGCAACTGGTCAGAGATTCACTCCAACATGCGGTTCAAACACTTAACCTCCCAACTATTTCAATGTCAAGAAACTAAACCCGTATTATTTCACCAAGATAGGGGTTATTAACACACACAACTGGATCACGACTAATTGTCCACAAACGGATCCATTTACAAGGGATTAATTTCAACAAAACGCGTCGCGGAACTTCAACAGGCGAACGGGGCTCTTTTAGCGGCAAATCGACAAGAGAGCTGTCAAGTGTCAACGTCAAAAAATGACAAGTCAGATGTCACTTCGTTACACGCGCATTCCATTAGGCGCACAGATAATAAACGGTACGCAACATCTACCCCCCCCGGACGGGCCTTCCCGTCCGCTAATCACTTGGCAATCCCGACAAGGTTGCGTTTTATCAGTCCACCTGACGCGCTGCTGGAGGATGTGCAAATACTCCAAGCTCCAACGCTTCCAAAAACTCTGAGCGAGCTGCTGCACCAACTGAAACCGCGATAGCCAATTTTGGCTCACATCGACGAAAGGGTGCTCCGGCAGGGCGGCAAGTGGCTGTCAAATCAAAAAATGGCCCGGGGTCAGGGCCTCCAAGACGTTCGGGTCCGAAGACAGCGGGCACAATGGACGCGAGTTCAACACAGCTTCAAAACGGCAAAATACCGTAGCTAACTCCTTAAAGGTGAGAACGGTGTCTCCCAACAATCTGCGCCAGAGTCCCTGTGCCGCTTTCATCGCGGCCTCAAAATACCCCCCCAATGGGGGCAGGCTGGCGGGTCAAAACAACAACAAACAACAAAAACAACCAAACAACAACAACAACCAAACAACAACAACAACAACCAAATGGCCCTCCTTAGGCAACAAAAGGGGGTGACGGGCCCCATAAGGAAGGCTAAGTGCCTCAACCATCAACAACCAAACAACAAAAGACCCGTATCGTCCAAAAAAGGGGTTCAACATAATAACGGCTCCCGACAATATCCAAAACTCTCGCTGCAGAATGGCCAACAGCGCATTGCAACCGGCATGCGAGTTCATAATTTGACGATCAGTCACCAACAATTCAACAACAAAAAAAACAACAATTCAACAATTTGTCGAGGAAGCTAAATCGACTCAACAAAAAATCAGGGTCCTTCGTTCCAACAGCGAGCACCTTGAGCCCGGGCAAAGGACCCGACATCAAGACTGGCGATCGAGGCCAATCATCCTCGGGGTGAGTCAGCCAGTCTGGTCCCCACCATAGGGTCAAGCAAACAAGCGGGGTGCCATGCACCCACGTGAGGCCACGGCGCCTGGGTTCAAATCTCCAGGCACGTGCCTCCAAATCAAAGGCGTTTCAAAATTTTGAATCTGGGACACTCGGTACGCAACAAAGACCTCCAAAGAGTGGACGGACGTCTTCAACCAACACAAAACAATTTGACTGTCCGTCCAGGCGTAAGAAGCCCGAATGTCCACAGTTCCACCCAAAGTGTGAGCAACGTGGTTCAATAGACGCACAAGACGCGCCGCCCCTGACAATTCAACTTAGGGATGGTCAGTGCCGTCCGGAGGGGGGGGCCACCTTGCTCTTGGCCAAGACCAGTGACAAATTCACCTGGCCTGTTGCGCAGACGGTGCGCAGACAAACAACAGCTGCATATCCGTGCGAAGACGCATCACAAACAATGGTAGCAGTGTAGCTCCCAGGGGGGAGGATAGCGCGGGGTAACACGACCTCGTTGACTGCAGGGAGTGCGGATACAAATTGGAGCCAATCTTCCAACAGGGTTTTCCCGAATCGGCTCGTCCCAGCCAAGTCCCGCAGTCCAAAGGCGCTCAAGAAAACAATTTTGCCCAAAACAATACAAACAAACAACAAAACAATAGACAAAAGGCAACCCTGGGCTCCCATGTCCAAAATGACACGGACCACAACAGAGTCCCCCGTGGGCCCCCAGACCCGACCGATGCCGTTGGCAACAAAACCGTGTCGAACTGAGGGGTACCTTAGCGGGGCAGGCGCCAATGTCCTAACAATGTCTGGGCGGCGACCGATCGCCACACCCAGACCCAAGTCTTTCCCGACGAGGATGGAGTTCAAACTCCTCGTCCGCGCGGTGTCCCGAGCCACGCGCCATCGCTGGAAGGGCATATCCCACCGGATGCCTGAATGGCGGGGGGCGTGACTCCAACCGGGGACGTTCCGCCAATGGAGGGGAGGGAAGGCGATGCTGGTCTGGCCAGCGCTGCCCAGCAACAACTGCGTAATCACCTTTACGCGGGGAGACCAAATGGCGGTCGCGCGGCTCCCGTTCAACTTGCGCGGGGGGTGGAGTGCGGCGCTCAAAATTGCAGGCCTCTCCCCGGTTCTGAACCGGCGAGGCAGAAGCCCGGTGACCAACTCCATGGTACCCCCCCGTACGCGAACCTTCATCAGAGGCTGGTCTGCCAGCGTGGTTCGCGTTAGCGCACAATATGTCCAAATGGGACCCCCTACAAATTCTACAAGGGCGGGGGTTGGGGCAGTCCCTATGGAAGTGAGCCCCCAAACAAGAGAAGCACATGCGGCGTGCTTTGGCAATTCGGCGGCGGGCACTCATGTGCAACTTCAAAAAGGCCGCGCAAGTTGCCATGCCATGCCCCGTGTCCCTACAAAACTCACAACCAGGACGACTCTGGGTGCCAGCAAAACGAGCGGCGGGGCGACCATCAACAGGCCCGCGAGCCCTAGTCCGTCCCTGGTCTCGTGGCCGGGAAGACGGCTGGCATGACTCAGTGGCAACGCCAGAGTTGTCCACAAACCGACACTCATCCTCCAAAAATTGGACGAGGTCATCAAATGGGGGGAGATGTGTGACACTATCCCCACCATACTTTTGCTCGAAACGAGCCCTCAAATCGGCAGGAAGCCGTTGCAGCACAACGTGCACCAAAAGGTAAGACCAATGGTCCACCGGCAAGTCCAATTGCTTTAAAGCGTTGGTCGCTGCCACCAACGGGTTCAACAGGTCAGTACGCAATGCTGACAAACTAGTAATGACCGGTAACCCCAAAATCAATCCAATATGAACGTCAGCCAAACAACGTTTATTTTGGTACCGCCGGGTGAGTAGTTCCACAGCGGTAGGGTAGGCTGAGTCAGTCAAAGACAGATGCTGCACCAAGGCTCGGGCCTCACCTTCCAGGACGGACAACAAATAGGCCAACTTTTGGGCGGGTCTGAGGTCCGAGCGTGCATCAACCAAACTTTCAAACAGGTTTTGGAAACTTAACCAGTGGTCCAGACGACCGTCAAAATGTGGCAGTTCCAAAGTAGGCAGTCTACTCAATAGTCCGGGACCTGAAACAACCGAGGTCTCCGGTTTGACCTGGACAGGTGTCCGGCTCTCCAATATTTCCCGAGCACGTTGACCAATGACATCCCCCAGGTCCAAGATCTGGTCGTAGTCAGCAAGGACCTTGTCACGTGCTGCCTGATCCAGCACTTCCAAATCCACTTCACAAATGTACTGGTTGTAGCGGGTGAGCAGAGCATCAACGTTGCCGAGTCTCAAGTTCAACTGCTCGAACCGAGCAAGAGTGATCCCCTCAAGATCCTGGCGCTCAGCGGTCGCTGCAGCTGAAGCGAACCACCGCAGCTGTGTGGTCAATCCACTGATTGCCTCTCTCACCGCTTTGTATGCCATTGCACAAACAATACAATTCAATATACCAAACAAAATAATTAAGTAACAAAGTTCAAACAATATATTACAAAATAACTACAATCAAACTACCAAACTGACTAATCAGCAACTCAAGAAATAACATTAAATTGGTTTCAATTCAATTCAACAATAAACTTTTATTTTAATTCAAACCCTATATCAACGTTCAAAATTCTATTTCACAATTCAATTCAAATATTCAAATTCCAATCCAATTCCAAATGTTAAGTTCACAAACCACTTTGTTAATGGTACAACAATAATAATCCTTTATTCCAACTCAAAACAATGGTAATACTAAAAAATGCCAATAATTTTTCAAATATTAATTTTCACAAATAACCATATCAATGGTACAAACTCAATATTTTAATGTCTTCCTGACATTCAATACAACAGAGGTCAAATAACAACAACAAGAGGTTATAGCATAGCTCAATCTAACCAACTCTGAAGCATATATGCAAACCTGGTTGACCCCCGGCAATATGAGTTACTCGACTCAATAAATTCCAAATTATTTCAAACAAACAATTAATTACCGATAACAAATATTTACAGCGAATTACTACTTCCCTTATAGAGACTGCCAAGTAATTAGCCTACTGTAAAATTACCAATTTGGTGGTTTTGTAGGTTAAAACCACGCCTCTGCATACCAAAATGTACGTTGCCAGACTAGGCCCACATAAGGTTTTAAATGCGCAGTGGAAGTGTGATAACCTTGGGGCTCTAGAGACAAGAGTGGCTAGCGTACTGTCCGCCGTACGCGGAGCAGACAATACAAGTGAACAATTACAAATACAACAAAAGCACTTACCTCATGGTTGAAGGACACTGCTCTGGTGCCAACCTGGAGATATGTATGTAAGTGAGTGTATATGTATCGTGTAGTAACGTGTAAGTGGGTTTTCCAGACACCAGGCCGCTGCAACTGGTCAGAGATTCACTCCAACATGCGGTTCAAACACTTAACCTCCCAACTATTTCAATGTCAAGAAACTAAACCCGTATTATTTCACCAAGATAGGGGTTATTAACACACACAACTGGATCACGACTAATTGTCCACAAACGGATCCATTTACAAGGGATTAATTTCAACAAAACGCGTCGCGGAACTTCAACAGGTGAACGGGGCTCTTTTAGCGGCAAATCGACAAGAGAGCTGTCAAGTGTCAACGTCAAAAAATGACAAGTCAGATGTCACTTCGTTACACGCGCATTCCATTAGGCGCACAGATAATAAACGGTACGCAACAATAGGAGTGTACGTAAATGCACTCCACTCCTTATCAACCCAAGGAAGGTCGCCATGCCCTACGGCGATATCTTGAGACACGTCCGATTCTTCAGATGATATCGACATTCTGTTCAGAGAATGTCGAAGGCGATCAGAATTCAAACGTTCGTTGCGCTCTTCTTCTGTCTCTTCATGCCGTACTCCAGCAATTCTTTCTCTCTCACTTTCTAACTGATTATGAATATTTTGTTGTGTGCGTGTTCGGGACAATTTATGATAATCTCGATCAGCAGTTAGTCGCGCATCACGTTCATCACTCGTTTCGAAAGACCTGTTAGTAGATGTGCGAATTCACTGAGAACTCAAGCGTGATTCTGTATCGGTTAACGTCTCCGACTCGCGAGACAATGCGTGATGTTCACGATCAGCGGACAGTCGCGCATCATGTTCCGCACTTGTCTCTAGAGACCTAGCAGCAGATGCATAGATACGCTGAGAACTCAAGCGCAATTCTCTATCAGTGAACGTCTCTGACTCGAGAGACAATGCGTGACGTTCACGATCAGCGGACAGTCGCGCATCATGTTTCGCACTTGTCTCTAGAGACCTAGTAGCAGATGCGTAGATACGCTGAGAACTGAAGCGCAATTCTCTATCAGTGAACGTCTCCGACTCGAGAGACAATGCGTGACGTTCACGATCAGTGGACAGTCGCGCATCATGTTCCGCACTTGTCTCTAGAGACCTAGCAGCAGATGTGTAGATACGCTGAGAACTCAAGCGCAATTCTTTATCCGTAAACGTCTCCGACTCGCGAGACAATGCATGACGTTCACGATCAGCGGACAGTCGCGCATCATATTCTTCACTGGTCTCTAGAGACCTGGATGTAGATGCATAAATACGCTGAGAACGCAAGCGAGCTTCGCGATCCGAAGATGTTTTTACGGAGCGAGTTGCAGCCTGATGTTCTCGAACAGCATCAAGGCTATCCTGACGCTCTTCGGTAGATTCTTGGGATCTTATGATCCTCAATCTTTTAGGTCCTTTGGAACGTTGGAAAAGATTTGACCTCTTTCTAGGCATAGTTATAGTTTTATTCTGAAGATACTGCTCCCCTGCGTTACCGGGTAGGCTACCGTGTCACGAAGATAAATGGAAAAGGAAATTAAACACTCAAATACCATAAGCCCGAAGGCATATTTCTTCGATAAAATAAAATAATAAATGGGAGTTTTAGTCAGTAGAGTAAAATTTTCAATGATTCATAGAATTTTCATGGAAAATCAGTCCTAAACTGTTACCGCCTTCACCGCGTGGAGATACTCCCAGCTTATGTTATTTTATAATTATACAGTGAAATTAGTGAAAGCTTTGATTTCCACATCAGCTGTTCCAGATCTTCAAATTTTATACAACAACAAAGAATGCTCATCAGGTTGAACAACTCTTGCTAAAACGTCATTCCTATTTTTGTTATAGTGTAGCTGGGCTCTTGGAGTTCCACATCAGCTGTTTCAGATCTTAAAATTTTATACTACAACAGAGAGTGCTCATCAGGTTGAACAACTCTTGCTAAGACGTCATTCCTATATATGTTATAGTGTATCTGGGCTGTTGGAGTTCCACATCAGGTGTTCCAGATCTTCAAATTTATTCTCTTAGCAGAAAATGCTCATCACGTGAAACAATTTTTGCTATGGTACCATTTTTTATCTCTTATAGTTTAGCTGGTCTGTTACGGTTCTGCATCAGGTGTTCAAGTTTCCAAGATAAATTATAGCCTATATGTTGCCTAGATTTAATACCTATACAACAAAAAAAAATCATTCAAATTCATCCAGTAGTTCCGAAGATTAGCGTGTACAAACAAACAGACACATTTTTTTTTTGGTTTCGTGCTCTATTACTGTTTCTAAACACCCTCAATTATTATTTTTTTAAATATATTTAATGTACAGACACAGTTTTTTTACTGTTTTATTATATGTATAGATATAGATATAGATCAACTGCTTACTATATGATTCCTACGATTTTATAGGACTGAATCGGGCGAAAAAAATTAAAAATACATTATTATCCATGAGCGACGTGCATTATTATCATTTCAGCCGAAAGACGTCCACTGCTGGACAAAGGTCTCCCCCAAGCTCCGGTACTTTGACCGGGTTTGTACTTCTCGCATCCAGCGGATTCCTGCGGTCTTCACAAGATCATTGCTACTAGCATGAAGTTAATTTAAATTTTCGACACGTTTTAAATTTTATTACATGTACTTGCAGTGACCTTTTTTATAACTAACGTGCCAATTGCTTTTATATATGTCAGCACGCGTAGCATGATCGCCATAGAAACGGAATTTGTTGACGGAAGAGAAGACAAAATGATAGATTGTATCGTTTGAAAAATTGTGTAAAACTGAAAAGAAGAGATGTTTCTATTCTTCAGTCGACAAGAGTATGATGTCATGTATGATGACTATTTCTCTGATGAGATAGAAACATTTTTACACAATTAAAATACATAAGGAACTTTTTTGTTCTTGGTAGAATAGACATAGAATTGGTCATGCTACGCCAGCTGGAGTGGTCGATTCGCCCACAAATAAATTAAATTCGTCGTCTTTGGAAAATTATATATTACTTAAAAGGGTCGATTCGCCCAATTCGAGCCATTAAATTCATGTGAATTGACGAAGGCCTATCAACGGACCAGCATTGTACTTGTTGCGAAACAATTGATTTGGAAATCTATGAATAAGTCAACATACATTAAAATGTTCTACTTCAAAGTTCTGAATGGTTTAATATCTTATACAAAGGTATTTTGAAACCTATATAATAGTCAAGTAATTGTCGATAACGGTGACTTTTCGGGTGTTATAAAATTGTAACAACAATGCAAACCAATTCTAATTTTAAAAATTATAGCATAAAATCACAAAAATTACAATGTAAGCCAATAAATACATTCAGAAAATGTAACAAATTTTCAGTTAGTGTAATATTCATTAGCAGTTAAATCTAATAGTATTAGTATCGTAATTAATGTCTGCTCTTGAAATTAATAGTTAAGTGTTTACAAGTCCATTTGAGTAACTTTATAATTTTATTTCAAAGTGGGTAATAAAATACAAAATCGTTGCTTAAAAACTATAATTAAATAAGCGTCTTAAAAACAATAATACATTAATAGAGGTGTATCGTTTATAAAAAATAATGGAAAAATATTTTTTTAAAATAACTTAAATAGCCTAAATTCTATGGAATGTTTCTTTGGCTCTGGAAATGAACGAAGGTGTTCAGAAACTCAATTTATTGGAGGCCTCACTTTGTTCGCGAAACTCCCGATTACGTTACCTGGTGGGTAGTAATACGCAACGACGTAAACGTGACCCTCCTTAGACTTGGCAACACCTACTCCGAGCTCTTTAGTGTCCTCCCAGACAACTTGTGAAAAATGCCCAGATTTCAAGTCTGATGGCTCTTTACCAAACCTGTGGTTATTGACCTCACTATACCATTTGTCTACAGGGTCCTTTCCTGTAACTGTGAAGCTTGGATCAGTAGACCAAGCTGAAAATATATTCTCTCCATATTCGTTTTGATCTCTGTGGTCAGTTTTACCTTTCTTTGCTAGAGTCTTCGCCCAGTCGTCTGCCAATTTGCAGAGTTTCTTGTTAATCTCTAAAGGTTTTACTCCATGGTTTTTCCTGTATTCGTTGTGAGCCTTCAGAAACTCTTCATCAAATTTATCACCAGATATTGAAGATGATCGGAATTTGTTGACCAAATCTGAAGCAATGTCGCTCAAGTTTTTACTGTTTCTTTGGTTGGGTGATGGTGGTGATAAATTGTTGTAGGATTCTCTTGGAGAGTTGTTGTTGCAGCCTTTGAACTGATTAGCGCCCGGAGGGTAAACGTTTTTAACAAATTGGCCGCTGTAATTTCCTGGTGGATAGTAATTTGCTACAACATAAAGCTTCCCAGATTTGCTCTTAGCACTTCCTACTCCTAGCTCCCTGGTACCTTTCCAGACTATCTGTGTGAAATGTCCACATGTCAAAACTTCTGGTTCTTTTCCGAAGGAGAAATTGTTGATTTCGCTGTACCATTTCTCAACACAATCTCTGGCTTTGATTTTGGTTTGAGGGTCAGCTGACCAGCCGCAGTATACATTCTCTCCGTAGTTTTGGTTGAGGCTGTATGCCATTTCGTCTTTTTTGGCTAAGTCTTCTGCCCATTTTTGACTGCATTTGCTGATTTCTTTGCTGAGGACTAGTGGTGGGACTCCATGCTCGCTTCTGAACTCGTTGTGGACTTCCAACGCTTGGAGCTCGAACTCGCTCGACTTGGAAGTGAAGAGTTTACTCTGGAAAAAGATGAATGAATGTATTAGTTATCATCGTTACAAAGTGTTAAGCAGATAAGGACTGTGACGTCAGAGATATTTACAACTGTAAATGTTATCTTATTATGATTAAATTCTTTAATATATTTTTAATTTACAAGTCAATTTGGATAGTGGGAACCAATATTCTTGACCAATGATGTGTAAATAATTAATTATAGATATACATATGGAGGTATAAATAGATATAATACTTTTTAATAAGTACATTCTGTAACATAAAAATTACAGATAACGTAAAAATTTTACAATGGGGTCATACAATGGGTGACTTTGTCGCTATTAGCCATATTTTAATGAATATATTGATTAATTTTCTTCTTGAATCTTCTATTAACATTTTTTTGAAATTTTCGATGATTGTGAATAGTTATGAGTACACTGAAGCTGTAGTTGCAGCATTCAGCAATTACTTTTATCGTACTTATAGGTTTGTTTCGTTTGGTCCTCACTCACACTGCGTGCTTACTCATAATGCTAACATTTTTCAAGGTTTATTTCCTCCAATTTCTGCCATTAAATCCAAGTTGACTCATTCTTCACACAGTCATACCCTAATAACTTAATCTTTCTTCTAACTTTAGCTTATGCACCTATGTTTTGCAGAAAACTCGAATTTTACAATCTGATAAAAATATTATTTCCTCTATAGTCATTGAAATGTTTGCACTCGGTGACAAACACTCTTTAGTCATATCAATAAGCCCAATAAATATAACGTACAGGAACATTGCGTTTAATTAGAAATCTGATAATAATGTTATTGGAAATAATTGAGTTAAGATTTTCATTACAATTCACCATACTTTGCAATAATTAAGTAAGTGTACCGACAGCCAATTTATCCTTATTACAGCGATAAATGTATTTATCGCTACACTACCATAATAATTATGTTTTCAAATAATGCCACAAGTAAAGAATACTAAATCTGAAGTCAGGTGAGAATTTCCTAAAACATAAATTGTGTTTATTGTGTTTAGGAAATTCACACTTCACAGAGCGTTTAAGTGTTTTAAGAAACCTTCGGGGACAGGTTTCAAAGATTTATAGTTATTACCAATCTGAAATTATAACAAAATAATTTTAGACCTTAGAGTATATAAAACTATGGTCAGACCTGCTATCTTGTATGGGTCAGAATGTTAGGCCACAAAAGGGATAAATGAAAGGCAATTGCATGCAGCTGAGATGAGAATGTTAAGAGACATGTGTGGTGTTACACGAATGGATAGAATAAGAAATGAGTACATAAGAGGAAGTCTAAAAGTGACACCAATAACTGAAAAGTTGTGTGGGAATCGGTTGTCATGGTATGGTCACGTGATACGTAGGAATGAGGAAAATGTCGTGAGGAAAGTATTGAGTATGAATATCGATGGGTTTAAGAGTAGAGGGAGACCAAAAAACGATGGATGGACTGTGTGAATTATGATATGGATAGAAAGGGGGTGACTACTGAGATGACGACTAATAGAGAAGTGTGTAAGAAAAAGATATGTTGCGCCGACCACATATAAATTGGTTTATGGGCAGGAGGATGATTAGGGTCCAAATTGACTGATTAATTATAGGTCTCATTTCCAAATCATCACACCTATTGTTGAAATTACAATCGATTCCGTTATTCACCAAACAGTCATTTTTAACAGGAACAGTCAAGGTTAAGCGAGCCCGCATCTACCTAATCCACACGCTTTTATACACCCATGTACGCTTTTTACTTCCTAAACACTTGCGTTAATCAAAATGCAAACAGGCCTTAATCAATGACTTAGTGTGTCAACGATTTTTCATGGTCAAGGAGCAAACAATGCTTTATGTATCATAATATTTTAGTAGTAAAGATTAATAGTTAGGTGTTCAGGGTACCCCGGAAGAAACCTTGTTGGATGCCTTTTATTACTTCAGGCATGCCCCGCATAGCCGGGTGGCCAAAGAAATCCAACAAAAATTTTAAATGTGAGAGTTTTTGAGGAGGTATGGTCGAATGGATGTTTGTTACTGATGAATTGATGTTTGTTACGACGTCATCACGTTAGCGCCGGCTGTCACTGAAAACCAGCGCTGGGGCTCTGTCTTGCATAGGGTCACAGCATTATGCTGAGTGATGGCCGTTTTACGTCGATGTGACGCATGTTTTCCCACACCTAATTTTTTTTTGCATACTTTTGGTCTTTTTGTGCGTCATGTTTGCCGCAAATAAACGTATTTTCTTTCTTTCTTTCTTTGTACTCCCATTATCACCATCATTTCAGCCGAAAGACGTTTGGTGGCCTGATTACCGATGAAGGTTTCAGATTATATACAAGATTATTTTTAGTATATGCGAAACCCGAATATAGTTTGTTCAGAATCAGTAACTGAATCGATTCCAATAATTTTTACACCATGTTATATTTTGTACCAAAAATATTTAATTACGCTTCCAAGTAGGACACCGAACGACAATACGTATATTTTAAAATTATCATGTCTTTCTCGTACTCAAACGTCCATTACACGGAGATGGTACGTACACTAGCTGTTTGTGGTGATCTGCATAAGTTTTTGCGTGGACAACCAGGTAACTTATCAAGCTTATAACTTTGTGATTATTAATGATACACTTTTGAAAATTTTTTCATAGATTCTTTACATAAAAATACTAGACCCGTGTTTCGGGTTTCGCATAAACAAAAATTAATGTTGTATAACATCACGCTAGGACCTTTAGGAGCCGAGCAAAAAGAAAAAAAGGAATATGAAGACCTCGCACGGGCAGGCGATTCGATGCGATGGGATGGGTTGGAAGAGCAAGAAATTTGACGCGGACGAAGTCACGGGTAGAAGCTAGTTTTACATAAAGCGAATGGGTATCTGACCTCCACAACCCAGTTACTGAGTAATACGATCCTCCTTTGTATATGATTATTTGTCAGACTTTGTGACTGTCAGACAAAGATTTATGAATGATATCCGAGACCAAAGATTTTGTATAGTTGGTCACCCATCCACGGAATAACTGCTTAAACCTATTCGATTGACTCTTGCAGCTGTTAAATTTAGCTACAGGCCCTTCTAGATCTGCCAGGGTTGCGGATTTGTGCGAAAGAGATACACAGGTACAGAGGTACAGAGAGGTACAGAGGAGGTACAGAGGTGGCCCTGGCACAGGCAACTGAAGGAACACGGGTGGGTTTTTGTCAGCAAAAGTCTGACACGCCCTCCCGCTCCGCCCAGAGCGGGAGACGTCATTTGATGATTTCTCATCCAAAAACAGGCCCTAGGTTCTAGATTTTTCTAACAATCACTGATAATATGCTTGTTTTACATAAATTCACTATCATCATATCTACACTTCCTTGGTACATGTTTGATAAGCTATGGATATCAATGACGGTGACACTAACAGAAATATAATCGAGTATTATCAAGAATCTGAAGTAGGTGTTATGTAGTCACGAGTGGTTTTAAAAGTGTTTTTAGGGTTCCGTTGCCAAATGGCAAAAAACGGAACCCTTATAGATTCGTCATGTCTGTCTGTCCGTCTGTCTGTCTGTCTGTCTGTCTGTCTGTCCGTCCGTCCGTATGTCACAGCCACTTTTCTCCGAAACTATAAAAGCTACGCTGTTGAAACTTGGTAAGTAGATGTATTATGTGAACCGCATCAAGATTTTTACACTAAAATAGAAAAAAAACAATAAATTTTGGGGTTCCCCATACATAGAACTGAAACTCAAAATTTTTTTTTTCATCAAACCCATACGTGTGGGATATCTATGAATAGGTCTTCAAAAATGGTATTGAGGTTTCTAATATCATTTTTTTCTTAACTGAACAGTTTGCGCGAGAGACGCTTCCAAAGTGGTAAAATGTGTGTCCCCCCCCCCCGTAACTTCTAAAATAAGAGAATGATAAAACTTAAAAAAATATATGATGTAAATTACCATATAAACTACCACCGAAAATTAGTTTGAACGAGATCGAGCAAGTAGTTTTTTTTTTTTAAAACGTCATAAATCGTAAACCGCAATTTACCGTTCATTCAATCAGCTGAAATATAAAAATAAAAAAAAACATTTATTTTCATAACCATAAACATTATGCATAAACCGAGAATACCTACAGGTTTGTACGGAACCCTCGGTGCGCGAGTCCGACTCGCACTTGGCCGGTTTTTTTTTTTCTATAACTAAGAAATTAAATGTAGCACGTTTTTCATCTATACTAATATTATAAAGTTGAAGAGTTTGTTTGTTTGGTTCAATGTGCTAATTTCTGGAACTACTTGTTCGAATTGAAAGATTATTTTAGTGTTGGATTGCCCATTTATCGAGAAAGGCTATAGAACCTCACGATACGATCAAAAGGAGCGGAGCAGTAACGAAAAATGGACGAAAACTGGCAGGCAATTCGATGCGACGGGAAGGGTCAGGGGCGCAAAAAAATTACGCGGACGAAGTCGCGGGCAGAAGCTAGTACGCAATAAAATCCTACCGTGCAAAAGTGGTCTAACAGGATGTACGTTTGTAGACACAACTTTTAGTTTATATCACTCATATCTTTTTATAATACAATTTTTCTATGATAAGGTTTACAGGAACTACCTTTGAGGCAATAAAGATTGTAAAAGAACATGATACTTTGTGTCTTTTTGTATCAAAAGCGTGGTTGAGTGATTCATGTAGAGTTTTAACGAAATGTAGCGTCTGTTTAACATTTATTTTTCCTTATTATTAGGACAGTATATTAGATATTATTAGGTAGGGGATTAGCTTCTATTTTATCTGTTTTTTTATTCTAATTTTATGGTAATCCACTGAGTGTATAAAATTTGATTAAATTACTACGCCTATGAGATAAGCATTTTATCAATACAGATGAGCGCGTAATTTTAATATAAGGAAAATTCCCTTGAAAAACAGTTAAAGAGGTAGAATGACGAAGTAAAAATATTGTTGACCCATGGCTAAATAATGATATGTGGGAGGGAACACCGGGGTGGCTTAAGTCATAAGATTCTGACAGACCGCTCTGCCCATCCTGAGGCAGAGGACATTCATGGGGACTTCCATTACGACTTCAAAAAATAATAATGGAAAAATAAAATATTTCAAAAGTCTAAATGGATTCTCTTCCTATCAAACGGTACTAAAGATGACGCGTGTAAGCTAAGACATTATGAAATTAGGCCATCATAGTTAATTTATCCCATGGGTGGTATGCCCATATAATAAGAAGACCCAAGGAACACAAGACTAAGCAAGTCACATGAATTCAGGTCCAAAGAAGCGAGGTAGACTCCTTCTCACTTGGATATCTGTAGTAATAAATAATAGTTAAAAAAAAAATACTAAAAAACACGCTTCCATAGAAAACTAAACTAAAAAGTAGAAAATAATGGAAAAAAAAGCGTGGGGTGCTTTTTAAGGTATTTTTTTTTACTGATCTCAGGCACCCCACGTTTTTTTTAGTTTTTTTAAACTATTATTTATTTTCCATTTTTAGGGTGTTTCGAATTTTGAGATGTATGTCAGCGTAGTTGTGACGTATGTCAGCGTAGTTTTTGAAGACAGTTTTTTTGCTGTCCTGGTAACCGTGGCAAGGATAGTGGCACAAATTTATGAAATTATAGTATTGTCATCGGTACTCGATAAGTCTACAGAGTTTAAATGAAATCTGGTCGTTTAAAGTGGA
Source organism: Aporophyla lueneburgensis (assembly GCA_932294355.1). Classification (NCBI taxonomy): domain Eukaryota; kingdom Metazoa; phylum Arthropoda; class Insecta; order Lepidoptera; family Noctuidae; genus Aporophyla; species Aporophyla lueneburgensis. The sequence continues at coordinate 27,200,582 of OW028737.1, read as the reverse complement.
TCAAAATCGCGCTATAAGGAGTCGGTTACAAATAACTCGACGACCCAGAACTAAACATCTGGCGTAGAATGACGAGGAGAGCCGACCGCAAATGAAATGGCATAAGGGTAGGCCAAGGGAGAGATAGATATTTTAAACCGTGGATAATATATGTTGCCCAGCAATTGAGTTGTGGAGGTCAGATAGGCATGTTACATGGAGCGAATCTCCATGTAAAATACTGGTGCCCAGTTCCATCTGGTTAGACCATAACAAAGTTGGGAAAAGACTAGGCCAATAATGAAGAGTTCATTCTAGACACCATCGACTAAAGATAAGGTAAAACATAGAGTGTTAGACTTTTACTGACTAAAACCCACCCGTGTTCCATCAGTTGCCCATGTGCCAGGGTCACGGTATCTCTTTCGAACAATCACGCGACCCCGACAGGCATCGGTCCTAGCAGACCCCTTCAGTTTTGCTGACATCTCTTTCAGGCGCGCGTGGAACACTACGCGCCGTCGACCCTAGCTTGGTCCTTACCGGGCGGCGAGCTGCCCATTGCTCGCCACCCGCAAGCTCGCGCCTACGGTGGCCGGGAGTCCGTTATGGACTCCCGACGCCCGGGGCGTCTCCTCCTGCGGCGGCTAGGGACGTGAGGGCGCAGAGACTGCCACTCCCTCACGCGCCCCGCCTCCTCTTTCGTGAGCATTACTGCTTCGCAGAAGGAGGTGACGGCTTCCCATTCCCTCTCGCTCCGTACCATGGCTCGCACCAGGGCCGGACGCGAGAGGTCACCGCCGCCGATCACCTCCACGAAGACACGGCGGTGCTCCGGCCAGGCAGGGCACACTTCCACCGTATGCTGTTAAAATGAAAAGCATTCATGCTGTTGCTGTGAAACGCAATTACAATTACCGGCCTGGATCTAATTTAATCTGAAATCAATACTCTGTATTCAGTCAGCAAACTGATTTATATTGAATGCCTTTCTGCATGAGATGCGCCCTTGACCCTACAATACGCAGTGGGACAATACCAGGCCAGTAGGTAACTACAGTAGTATAGTAAATATAATGAACCTGATGTATGTATCGTGGTCGGTCATCCGTGCTATTATAGTCAATTGAGGATATGAATTGTGCCGGTGTCGGTTCGCAGTGGACTGAGTCGTCAATAGGTCTTAGGGGGCCTTTGACCCCAATTTATAGTGCGGTTTTTAAAGGAAACTTGATGCGTTTGACTATGTTGATAGATAGTGGTATTAATATATTTATTTGTTGAATTGGGTCTTTAAAAATGAGTAGGTATGCCATTACATAATATAAAACAATTAGCTCCTACATTACCAACCTAAGATTCAGTGACTAATTATTTAAAAAGAGTACTTAATGCACAACATTAGGTACGTGTTATTATAATATGATGTTAATAATAATCAGTGCCTTAATTTTTTATGTTTTTGGTCGACTTCTAGTTTGAACACAGGTGTTCTTTAGTTTTTCGGTTTTCATTTAGGAATGCTTAGATAAGGTATACAAGCTATGTTTGTTGAAGATATAACGCTGAATTCCGAAAATTACTTAAAACTTGCTATTTTTTCTATCGGTGATGATGTTCAGAAAAGTCGTGTGCGTAGTACTTGCAACCGGCGGTAGTGTATGACTAAATGTATGAATGTATACGAGGCAAAATAATTATGTAGGGATTGTAGCAGGTGACGTTTTGTAGTTTCTGTCTATCCCCGTGCGAAGGCGGCGTGGGTTTATGGATGTGTGTTATAAATATTTTCACATACATTTTTCTCAAGAAACTGAATAGTATGTTTGCGTGTATCTACTATTCATTAGATGTATTCTTACGTTGGCTTTTACAACAGTATAGAATAGAATAGTTTTTTTTAACCGTTTTGTATATTTTAAATACGCACGAGTGTTGGTAAGGGGAGTACGTTATAAAATGAGTTTCCGGACTGTGAGCGCTTCATTTTAAAGGATGTTCTCATATTTATTATTAATGAAAAAATTATAAAGAAACCTTATGAATATAAAGTGAAATATTATTGTTTCACAACCTATAAAATTTATGTTGCTAGAGAACTTTTTGCATGAATTCATCTGTAACAGTATCTAAGGTTCTTTAAATGTTTGCGTGTGATTTCGCCAGCTCGCTTTAATTTCTTCCTGAGTTTAGCAATGGGATTGCGATGTTCTCTGGCGGAAGAAAACACAGTGCAAATACATCTGCCTGACAAATTGACTGGCCTGTTAGTCTAGAGGTTAACAATTTGACTGGCCTGTTAGTCCAGTGGTTAGTAACCCTGACTGCTAAGACTGAGATCGTGGGTTCGATTCCCACCCAGGACAAATCTTTGTGTGATGAGCACAATCATTTGTTCTGAGTGTGGGTATAATTTACCTATAATATGTATGTATTTAGAAATATATAAGTATGTTTATTAGATGTCTGGTTACCATAGTACAGGCTCTGCCTAGTTTGGGATCAGATAACGTTGTGTTGGTTGTCCTAAGATATTATTATTATCTGCAAGTACAAATGCTACAGCTGCTAGTAATTTCAATCAAAGTCATTAAACTATATAACTATATGTCATACACCACGCCTGTATTCCCCTAAGGCATAGGCAGAGGTGCACCTATAGTACTCTCACATTCCAACATTCCACTAGTTATATGTAAGTCTCATGTAATAGAGGGCGAGCCTATTGCCATCAATCGGGCACAAAAACCAAATATAATCCACACTTCCACACTAATATTATAAATGCAAAAGTAACTCTGTCTGTCTGTCTCGCTTTCGTACTAGAACTACTGAATGGATTTGGATGAAATTTGAAATACAGTTAGTTTATAGCCTAGTTTAACACATAGGTTACTTTTTATTCCGGTAGTATGTTCCCGCGGGATATTTTCCGACCTCCACGCGGGCGAAGCCGCTGGCAAAAGCTAGTTATAATATAGCAAATACTTAAACATAACATGTTCTTTTTTTGTGGGTGGGAACTCATCAAATGACGTCTCCCGCTCTGGATGGAGCGGAAGGGCGTGTCAGATTTTTACTGATTAAAAATTGGCGTCTTCCTTCAGTTGCCCATATGCCATGGCCACGGTAACTCTTTCGAACGAATCTCGCGACCCTGGCAGGACATTGGTACCGATTCCCTTGTTCACAAACTAAACTAAATTTAAGTTCAGTGCATCTTTTTCTTTGTATTTCATTAAGAAGAGGACAAAAGAAAAAGTTTGGTTTAGTCCTGTCAAATTAATCAGCGCCTGTCACTACTCCATACAAGTTTAGACGTGATTAAAAACTTGCCTACTAAAATTACGTCAATTTACGTCAAGCGCTGATTAATTTGACAGGACTAAACTAAAATTTATCTTCTGTCCTTTTCTTAATGAAATGGAAAGAAAAAGATGGACTGAACTTAAATTTAGTTTAGTTTGTGAATAAGGGAATCGGCACCATTACGTGTTTTTGTTATCATTCAACTATCGTTTTTAATTTTATTAGTAGTTTTAGCAAAGTAATGAGTAAATTCAAGTCAATGGTGCTGCTAACCAGACCGTTATTCAATTAATTTTACCGTTACCATTTGTTTTAATCATCATTAACACCTGCCTAGCCTTATTACCAACTATGTTGGGTTCGGCTTCCAATCAAACCAGATAGAGCTGAACGCAAGTACTCTACATGAAACGACTGTGTATCACAACTCCACAGCCCGTTAATGTGTTCAGTTATTTCTGTATATTTGTAGTATATGTACTACCTACTGAGAAAATGGGTGATATATGTACAGTCATGAGCACGAATATGTATACAAATACCAACTTTTAAAAGGAATTTTCTCCTATTGTACTGATTGTAATTTTATTTTATTACGAACATAGTATTTTGAAATCCACACCATTACGAAATTTGCCTTATCTCAAAGTTGCAATCGTTATTTAAATAGAAAATCGCTTTTGCATTTGGCTATGTGTATACATATTATTACTCGTGACTGTACGACGACTAATAGAGAAGTGTGGAAGAGAAAGACATGTTGCGCTGACCCAAAATAAATTGGGATAAAGTAGGAGAATAATGAATGATGATATTGATGTACTACTTTTGTTTACAGCCTCTAAGGTTTTCATTGCTGAGACACAGGCCTACTCTTGGTGAGAGGGTCGCCTGTGTCTAAGAATAATATTTTGAAGCTAATGCTTACGTTGATTTGTTGTTGGCATGTTCTCAACTTTGAATTCTTAATTTGGAAATAGGGTGTTAGTTTCGTGTATTCCCGTTCGTACTAACTGCTGTTTGTCCTAATGGTGGAATTAGTATATTACAATAGTTAGGATAAATATTTTTTTCTTACCATTGAACAATCCGATACAAATTACTTGGTCCTACTTAATGGGAGTAAAAATACACGTACGTAAAAAATATTTTTGTTCGTCACTCCAACAAAATCAATGGAACGAACAAGAATACTGTTTAGTTCCTCTAATAAAAAAACATGTTGATAACTATATTAGCTACTGAGGACGTGGTTTCCTGCTTTGACATCAATTTACGGATATGTACCAATTTTAATCGAATAAAAAATATTATCACTAGTTGATTCACCCCAAAATTGTATCGTAACATACAGATTAACTCGCTTCAATAAACGGAAAAAAATGCTTCCGTAATGAAGTTGCTATGCTTTGACAAACATAATTTATTGGTGTAGTGATCCGTATAATTCACAAATTATATATTTAAACAAAACCAGCCTATTATTGTCTCAAAGGCCTCTTCTCATACGGAAAAGGCATTCAGGTGATAGCTCCAGGATGGCCCTCAGCAAAAATTGAAGGAGTCCGCCAGGACCGATGACTGCCAGGGTTGCTTGAAAGAGTTACCGTGGCCCTGGCATAAGTAACTGAAGAAACACGCTTTAGCCAGTAAAAGTAAGAAAAGGCATGGCCCGCGAAAACAATTTTCTTACATATTTTTTTTGCATTTAGCAGACTATATGCTAAACAAAATATGATCCGCGACCCTGACACGGGTGTATTTACATTATCATAGTCATTAAAATCATCAATACAACCTTTCATTGAATGATTTTTTCATGAAACAGTCGGTCGTATGTTTTAATCAATATTTAACATAACATTGACATAAAAATTCCAAAAAAATGACGAAAATTTTGAATTTTGCAGGTTGCGCTGGCGCTTTCAATCACCATGCTTGCTCAGTGCTAATATACAATTTCAAAACTAGGTACCTATCAGTTAAAATCCAGGTTTCCAACAAAATGATTCACTTAAAGCTTTCTTTGAAACACACTTCTTAAAACCACGACTGACCCACATTCGTACGACGATAATCACTTTTCACAAAACAATAGAATATATGTATTAAAAATATTTACCATTGTCTGCGGCACTAGAAGGGTCCAATAAAAATAAAAACAAGTGAACACGTCTCCCTCTCAATGACTCTCAAGATATCCTGACCAATTGCTGTAGGCATACGCGTTCTATCCTTACGAATGTAGCTCTTATCGCGATAAGCACTTTCGACCAATGTACGACTAACATAGGTATCGAGTTACCGCGTTCGATTGAGATAAAAATCGAGTAGTTTTTTATGAGAAATCGGAACTATGTAAGGGGATATCTTAGGCGATTTTTTGGGAGAATGAATATAGGGCGAATAAATTTGGGGTTACAGTTATTTTGTGACGAGAAATAAAATATAAGTCTTTTTGTGAAGCCTGCTTGAAAAATTACGTGATAGTTCTAAAATAAATGCAGCGACGCTTCTTAGAAAAAAAAAAACAATAAAAAAAATTAGTGTAAGAACCAGAGAGAGTTATACCTTTATTCTCTTTCCTGAAACGAAATGTAGTTAAACGTGACGGTCTTTGAAATTTCACCATCCATTCTCATCCAATTATAAAATCGCCGCTTTCAAAGTTTCACTTCATAAAAACTGCACTGGCCCTAAAGATATTTTAAAATTTCACTTTAAGTTGGTAGGTACGTTATTACCGGAACTACCATCGAATTTTCCTAAAATATTAAGTTACCTCACAATAACGTTCCGTGTTTCTAACCACCGTTTCACTATTCAAGCAAATCGATTCCATTTCCGAACAAACAACAATCGATTTAAAACTCTATTTTCATTAATGTATTTTCGATTTATCAAAGTTATATCGCGTCCGATAAACAATAATGTTGATAAACCAACCGCAAGCGTGACTAAAGCAACGTTCTGTACGTTTCAACGTTTCTTATAAACGGCGATTTGGCAATTAGGCACATAATTAGAAGGCCAAAACGGAATAAATTAAGGATATTTCAAGCTAACTAAGCGTTCAAACGATTGCTAAATGAATTATGAATATTTATCTTGGGTCAACGTTTATAAATTATGAAACTTCTTTAATTGTTCATTTGTACGTCGATAGATGGCGTTCTAAGGTTTATGACGATAAATATTATTGTGATAATCGACTAGTTATATACAAAAATAGTTATTGTTTGCTCTCAATAATAGTTATTTTCTGTCCAAAAATTTAAGAAAGCAAAGTAACTGCAGTCAGAAATTGCTATGGTTCTAATTCTTACTGCAATTAATTTACGTTTTTAAAATAATAATAATAATATAATAATATTTATTTGTTCAAAACCTTAAGCCTATTTACAATTCTTAGAACCTTAAAGTAGACCTTATAAGTAATTGGCAAGATACAAAGCAAGTGCAACTGGGCTTAAACTAGGAGGACTCCTGTGTTATAAGCACCAGTTACTTCCGTCACCACCGTGATCGAGCTGCCGTTACAATTATGGTGCGGTGCAAAAGTAAATGTTAGTAAAATTGTTGGAGAGACCGTAAGTATGAAGATTCCAAGATGACATTTTATTTTTATTGATTTACTTGACATAACTCATGAAGTTTAAAGTGAAAACTGGCTATGAATGAAGACTATGCGGGTCATTGTTTTTTTGTCAACTTTAATCATGGTTTGACAGTTTGGATATTTTATGCGACCTAGCCAAATCTCCTGTCTTTGGTATTAATCGTAGTATCGTTGAGCACCTTTAGTTCTGAATGAGCTGCACGGTTACTGACAAATGCGTGTACTGGACACGACTAATCAATCAGTATGGTTATTTCTTCAATAGCTATAAGCAGAGACCAATGTACATGGTTTTCACGTGATCTGACCAAGATTATATATGAACTTTAAAAGAGACAGTGACATCTGCGTTTGTTTCGGCCTGCTTCTTAGAGTAATCATTTTTAAAAGTTATACATGTGTTCGTACGTTTGTGCAAACCTACTTACAGAAATCAAATCATTTATCATATCAATTCAAAATTCCAAGCCGTGCACTACCACATTTTAGAGATTCAGGAAATACGTAAGTCAAAAACTTGACATACATATTTCCTGCTTCTCTTCATAAAACAACGTATTTGACTTGCTTTTACAATATAATACGTATCCCCCTTTCCGCATAGGTATACTTTGCTTTCACACACCATACAAATGCAATAAAAATAAAAGTTTGACCTACTTTGTACATTGTTCGAAAACAATAACACTTTTCACTTCCGCAAATATTATTAACACCACACAATACGTCACTTTATGTCCGTATTCCACCGAGTACTTATACAAACTAACGTTCAACCATCAAAAACAGTTAAATTAATAATGAATCACGATCGCGGACAAAAAAAGGCAATTGTAGCCAAATAAGTACAAAAAAGTCACGCAAAGATAGCACACGTAAACCTTTGTTGATGAATGAACGCTGGCCGCTCAGATCAGTTTGCTTTTTTTTTGTTTTTGTTCTTACACATAAAGTGTTTTACACACACCAAATTTGAAAGATTATCAACGTAAGTGCACATACAATCTCTGCATGTTAGTTCTCACGTAACGAGGAAAAGTTTTCGTATGTCATTTTTCTTGGACCTAGGTTTATAGTGACAGGTTGACCACGAAGTTCGGTGAAGTTATTGACGCATCAAAAATGTCAGTGGAATTTTCGGGCTTCTTTTGGCAGTGAAAGGAGAATTCATATTCATATTTATTACATAGGTACTTATAACTACCTCATGTAAGAAAAATGGATGGCTGCACACCCATGTATTCTTCTTCTTTATGTCTGTATATTGGTAGGTATAACCAGAACGGAACTTCTTAAATTAAGAGGAAATTACGAAGAACTCTCGAACAGAAGTTCTGTGAGTAAATATAAAATACAAAGCATAAGCAGATGACTTCAGGCTCTAACGGAATGTTTTTGTTTTCATACAACATAGATTAATTACAACATAGATTAATTAACAATACTATTAAAATATCAAAAATTATTCGTATTTTATACCTCGGAGCAAAATTAAATCGGAATTATTTTCGTAGAAATTCGACTTGGATAAGCCAACTCGTTTGACAATCACGCAGTATTTATATTATGTTAGTTAAACATAAAGTTAGTACGACATTAAAATAATATGATAATTCAATTAAATATATCCAATAGTATAGGTAGACACTATTTCTAGTCAAAATTTTGAAAATACTATAGTACTACTTATTTGAAAAATCCCTGTTTTAATTTCCAGGCTAGGATATTATCATATTATGTATTTGATAGTATTCACTCATGTGTCATATAAAATCAGTCATATTGTTCCCACTGCTGGGACACAGGCCTCCTATCTGTGAGAGGGAGTGGACCCAGTGCAGGTTGGTAGATATCATGTCTTCGAATTTTTTGTTCCTAGGACATGCCGGGTTCCTCAAGATGTCCCTACACCATTTTGTGAGCAGCATTCTTATGCCATAATATTGCCAGTATGTCCATTCATTGCTAAATAAAAGAAAACTAAAAATATTTTTATGTGTAAAGATGCAAAAACATTAAAACTACGCCACATAAAATGGATCTAGATCTACTAAATTCAGTTGAGCATGCAACCGGCCTAAGTCACTGGGTCGTGAAGTTAATTGAAACGTCATATTTTGGCCGTTAACCCTAATAATTGTGAGAATGGCGGCCAACAGTCGGGAAATAGGAGAGTTATGTACTTATCTAGGTTTGGAATTAGTAAAAACTGCTGTTTTATTAGTGTTACCTATCTGGTCTAATCTAGTCTAGAGATAGAAACGCTTAATAGTTTTATTTTAAGCCATTTGTTTTCGTAATTTTTTAGTCGTTTTCAAAGATAGAGATATTTATTTATATATTTATTTATTTAATACTTCACGCACACAAATGTACATAGGCGGACTTAATGCCATAGGCATTTTCTACCAGTCAACCTTTAGATATTAAAAATGACTTTCGAAGAACTGTAAATATTAGGCAAAAATCTGACTTACTTTTTCTCAACTATATAATTATGTCAGGGTCTGCCTCCAGTCAAATCAGATTAAGCTGCATACCAGTACTTAACATGAAGTGACTGCCTATCTGAACTCCACAACCCAATTACTGGGTTACACGATACACCTTGGATAATAAAATATTTGTTGTCAGACTGATCAAAGATGTAAATTACAGCCGAGACCAACAGTTTAACGTATTTTCCGAGGTACACAGGGTCCTGATATGTAAGGTATGGTCCCCCATGTACGAACATCGGTTTGTACATGGGGGACCATACCAACGACGCAACGATCGCGTTGCAAATATAAGGTTAGCCATCGATCGACCCATTCGGCTAATGCGAATATTTAACCACAAGGCACTGATAATAGTATCCTCTTAAGTAATTCTCCAATTGGAAAAAAGTGCACTGATAAAATTCTGTTTACAAGTTCTATGATCTAGTATCTTGGAACACCTACGTCAGAATAATTGATAAGATGACTTTATTGATGTGAAAACCATAATATGATTCTTAATAACAATTAATTAAGCGTTCTTAATTAATTGTATGACCGATAGTGTATTTCCCAGGTCAAGGAAAATGTTGCAGCCGTTTAATTGAATACATAATGTATTGAATTTTGGATTTACCTAGCTTAATCATCACGAAGTTACACACTCATATTCTAGGTTTTTAAATATTGAAAGGAATTGTAAAAAATAACCGACTTTTTTTTCATTGCTAGTGGAATTGGTCTTGACCTCGATCTCGCTTGATGGAAAGCAATGTATGAGATTTACAATAGACCAAACGTGCACAGAAGATACCTATTCACTCTAACTTTGAAGGGTGATACGTTATAAACACAGAAACTGGCAGAGTCCAGCCCTGGCTGGAGACCTTAATTTGTTAAAGGTTACCATAGGCAGGTAACCAAATTCGGTAAAACAGCCGACAACCTCCTATATGGTTGTCTGGTAAGATGCAATTTCAAAAATAGTAAACTGAAAAGTCGGCGCCAAACAATCAATGACCAAGGATCACTAAATTTCCTTAAATTTATAGAAATAACCATTATAATTATCAAAATCGGACCATTGTGTGAAAAGGTATACGTGAAAACAAAAAACATACATAAAAAATATACGCGTCGACTTGAGAACCACCTCCGTTTTTTCCAATAAACTATCATGGCTTTCACATGCAAACTTACTCATACGAGTATAGCGACTTGTCATCTAATATAGTCGTTTTGCTATGAACATTATCAAAGATTGCATAAAATTCTAAAACATAAGTCACTTTTGCATACTCAAAAGACTCCTTATCATGCGATAAGGTTGTTACGACTATTCCTCAGCTGAATATCTACTGCAGTGGGTTATAAACTTATCAGATAAACAATGATAACGTTAGTTACAAAATAACAGGCTAAGCTAGAAGATGTCTTAGTAACAGCAAACGAGGTGCAAACTTTTATTGTACAATATAATTATGCTCCGCGAGGGCAGACGTTGACGGTCGTATCCTAAATGCAATATTGTGAAGTCATTTTATAAAAGTTTTCTTTTCTTAATTAGTTAGGTAATAGACTATTTGTAATTAAATTGTTAGGTTTGGAGCGGTCCCCCAACGCGACGTATTTTTTTTTTAATTATTAATACATACTTAGGTACTTTAAGACTGAGATTTTTTTAATTATTTTTTAAAGGGAAATTAGGTTTTGTGTCGGGGGTTTTTTAAATTTTTAATTTATTTACTTTTTAAAGGGAACGTAGGTTTTTGTGTCGGGGTTTTTTAAATTTTTTATTTTATACTTTTTAAAGGTACATACTTATTATAATATAGAATCAAACGAAGCTAAGAACACTCTCGATTAATTCATCAATATTATCTTTCAATGCGCTTTCATTTGAGACCCCACTCGAGTATATTTGCTGACGTTCGGTTTTTCTTCCCCACTTTTCCCCCCACAACTTTTAAACGGCTCAGCCGGTTTTCATCAAATATATCTAAGAACACTCGCCCATAAGTCACTATTAATACAAACAAAATAATAATTGAAATCGCTTCATCCGTTCAGGAGCTATGATGCGTACAAAGGTCTCATACAGCATTGATGCAAAAAAGTGTTTTATGTATGGCACCAATCATATACAACCACATACCTACTTCAATTAAAGAATTAAATATAAACCTTTTTAAGAAAAAGCTTAAATCTTTACTGATTAGTAAAGCATATTACAGCATTTCGGAATTTTTGACTGACAAAATGCATTGACTGTTTTTGACTTTAGTTGGTACTCAATGACCTGGTATATTATTTAAATTCAAGTTCAACTAAAATTTTAATTTGTGTAATTACTCTCTTCTCACTCTTTGTTTAACTTCATTTGAATATTGACATAGTAAACTTTCTTTTCTTTTTTCGACATATATTATTTTCATATTTTTTTATATTTGGATAAATCAATTAATAAGTTTGACTAATCTAATGATATTATCAACTTTTTAGTTTATTGACTTCAAGAATATTTGTACGCCAGTGGGTATAACATAGCGCGCCTGTATCTTTTATTCATAACAACTATTTTACTGTACCTGTGTTAACAAATGATTAAATGATTATGATTATTATGATGCCACAGACAGACAGACACGTCAAACTTATAACACCCCTCTTTTTGCGTCGGGGGTTAAAAAGGAGCAGTTTCTCAATTCGGTTGTATTTTTTTTGGTGTTACTTCAGAACTTCGCAATTTATTACCTGATTTGAAAAAATAATATTGCTTAAAAAAAAATGGTCTCATATTGATGTCTCATATCAATTTGGTCCAGGTCTGATCGGTGGTTTTTGAGTTAGCTGCAATAAAATGTATTTTTATTTCACTTACTTTATATTGTTGTTGTTATAATTATTATTTTCTGTCACTGTTATTTATTTATTTGCAAAGCAAGCGAAGGTTTACTAATTTTTAGGGTAGGTGCTTTAGCTAAGAAATAAAAAATCAAACGTGGGTATATTTTAATAAAACAACCACTCCACACACAATAACTTGACTCCCACAATAACAATACAATTAAAAACTTCCATAAAAATACTCAATACACAATACTTTTATTGCATTCCACATGTATTTTTAGGTGGTAAACTTATGACTAGATCATATGGACCCTGTCGGGCACAGCAAAATAAGTGAGTTAGAAGAGAGGAAGCTAGTATTAGTTTAAGATATGTAATAAAAAAATTAAAATGGTGCTAATGATTTAAATTTAATTTAAAAAAAAAAAAATAATTTTCGAAAACGTACAAAACCAAGGACACTGACTTCCGAAATTAAAGTTATTTTTCTTTTAATAAACCCTTCCTATCTTTTTATTCTTAAGCTATACCAGTGGTGGTACACTGGCAACGGCCGTGACTTACTAGTTGTAGTCGTAGGTGTTCGAACCTTGATAGGCGCTTTACTTTGTGTAAATTATTTTGCCAATATTGCTCTCAAAACGGTGAAGAAAACCATCATGTCCGCGACCAAAAATTTGAAGACGCACTGGGCCCGTGAAGTGGATTACGGCCCACTCTTCATATAGAGAGGGGGCCTGTGGAAAAATTATAGGCTAATCTATATATATAAAATTCAAAGTCCTGAGTGACTGACTGACTGACTGAATGTTATATCAACGCACAGCCTAAACCGCTGGTTGTAGAGATGTAAAATTTGAAGGGTGTGTTTTTTGTGAAGAGTAGGTATCCACTAAGAAAGGGTTTTTAGAAATTCCACCCCTAAGAGGGTGAAATGGGGGGTTGAAGTTTCTATTAAACTTTTTATTCTCTGGGTCGATTAACACAAAAATTGGTACACATACTTTTCAAGTATAATTATGAGACATGTGTATCACAGTTTTTCCAAAATCATCCCCTTACTGAGTCAAATAGGGCTTCGAATATCCTACGTGGTCTGGTAAAAGGGCGCATGGCGTGCGGGGCAGCCCGGGGAGCGCATTGTCGTCACCGGTGTTCAATCTCAACCAAGGTAACGGGGATGTATCAAATATGTAACTGATATTAATATGAACTAATATTTGCAAGAAATAAGTAAGTACATGTAAAAAACGCGTTTGTTTCTGTATTAAATAAAATTAAATAACTACAGTGACTATTGTTAAATAGATACCTATGCAACTTTATAAGTAAAAACTAATTGGGCACATACATCTGTACGTTCAATGAGTAATAATGCGACTTTAGTTTATACATTAAAATAAAACATAACGACCAAGCCACAATCATCAATTAAATTCTCTTGAGATCGTTCGAAGGAGTTGAAAATCATTATAAATCAGTGTACTCGAATGATAAACCACGATGACGCTATACATTGCCCGGTTGAGTTTCTTAACACATAGAAGCCTCCCAGTCTCCCAACTCACATATTAAAATTTAGAATTGGCCTCCCAGTTATGTTGCTGCGTAATTTAAACCCGCTAAAATTATGCAATGACACCAGCTTGCGAGTGAAAATATTGCAACGAAATGTTATCGAGGCAACTATTCTGACAGGTTGTTCCAGAGAGGAGTCTGTGTTTATTCCGAGGATTCCTCTAACGCCATCGAACTACCTCTTTGAGTTCAAAAGAGTGCAGTTTCCCCCCAAAGTCTGCTTTGACATGACCATAAATAAATCTCAAGGCCAAACAAGGGGTAACAGGGGTAGACTTGAGGAAGAACTATTTTTCACACGGTCTGGTGCAGACCAGCAGCCTGGTGATTCTAGCACCTGTAGTAAAAAATAAAATTTGTTTACAAAGAAATACTGCGGTAGGCATAGTATTTCGTTGTAAACAATATTAATAGTTTATTATCCACTTCTGGTTGTCTCCTAAATAAATCTTTTCACAAACGCTTTGAGTTCTATTAATACTATACTACTCTCATCCCAGAGATTAGTTAAGTTTTACGAAGAACTTCGTTCATTGTTAATTTAGGTAACATTTTTTTTTAGAAATCCCCAGAGAATAAAGATAACTTATATTTTCGCTTTAAAGTTGCCTTCAAATTTGGCATGCAAGTAGGTAATTTGCCGTTCTGTTAAATATTTCGTCAATGTTGTTATGTTTTAGCAATATTTATCCTACAACAATCATTTATCAATCCGAACGCTGCTCCTTGGATAACACAAAGTAAGCAGTGCAATAACCCAGTGTTTACCCGGATAAACACAAAGGGTACTTTTAATCCCAGTAATACGTTCCTGTGGGATATTTTTCGACATCCACGCAGGCGAAGCCGCGGGTAGAAGCTAGTTATGCTTATAAAATGCGCCAAACTAAAAAAGGAGGACAATTGTGCAAATACTTAATTCTTCTGTGCTTTTTACTAACCGTATTCTTGTGAATTGAATAAAACTATCTCTTATTCCTTATATTCTAAGAGAAGTTTTTAATTACCCAGTTTTTTCATCGCAAAGCTAGTTTTTCCTTCTAAAACAGAAGACGAGTCAAGCTTGTATAAACAGTAATCTTAGCCCTGTTCTAATTAACATCATAAATGCGTCAGGAAGTTTCTTCCTCCGCTATTTTATTATTTTTTCTAGCGATCGTGGATTTTACTAAGAATATTCTATATCCATCGCTTTAACTATGATGTTTGTGGAGATAAGTTTATTAACATCAGAACACTTGATTAAATCCAGATTCTTTTGGTCTTTAAATAGCTTCATTCTCCAAAGTCGTTGGAGATTTTACCTATGAACTCTTCTTTTGAAGGATAAAAGGGTATCTGTAGAGTGTAGACACACGTGTTCAGCTGAAGTACCTACGTTGATAGTGGTAAAGATTCATTCATTGTCACTCTGCCTAGCCTTTTCCAGCTATGTTGAAACCAGTTAAACGAAGATTGAGAATAGAGCAGTGGCGAAAGCACCATATAACACGATTCCTACCGGCTTTCCTTCGGGGATTCACATTGGTAACTTTATCACTATTAAAAATACAATAGTATGTAAATAGTGGCTACTATTTTCAATAAATATAGTTACACCACGGGTATTTAATTCACCATAACATTCAAACAACAAAAAAGGTTATTTATAGCTTTGTATTACAACAAAAGAGAAATGTTCTAAATTAACCCGGCGCCAAAACGTCATAATCGGGAACTAAAAATTCATACAACAGCGATCCCGAATGATGTCACTTTAGGTCACGTGGCACCGCTTGATATGTACGAGAGCAGCCGCTGTACAACGGGTTATGACAGAGACAGGTATAGAAAAATGCATCAGCGAGAACGAGATAGAGGAATATTGCATATTTTATCCGGTTTTCAGCTGTTCAATTTAATTGTATTTAATTCATTACATTCCTATATTAATTTTAGAATGATAGTAAGTATTCTTTATTGATGAGTCAGTAAGTTAAAGCCGACTTCGCTTCGGCTTCTCTTTTAGAAAAATGTACACCTCGCCGCTGGAATAGAGGTGATGAAATTAAATACATAAAGCAAAGCGGCTGCTTGGGTGTGAATCTATGACCTGCAACTAGCAAGTCACGGCCGGGCTAACACTGTCAGTGTCAGTTATGAATCCACTATGTCTTGTATTGTGAATGTAAAATATTTCATAGCCATTAACAAAATCGGGTTTTACATTATAATCTTAGCTATTATATAATTGTAAATAATTCAGGCTAATCGCTGCTTAATTAAACCACCTTATTATATCAACTGTAAGTGATTGATATTTAATAGGTATTATAAAAATAAGATTAGGAGAATGAACCACAGTTTCACTATTATTCATGGTCATTAAAAAGTCGTTTTGTAGTAATGCTTCGGCCATCGACCTCTCCAAATCATTAGATGATTGTTCTGCATCCGCCACACGATCATCAGATGATACTCATATTTTATGCCGTTAGATCTTTTCCACCGATGCAGGATAACCTGCTTGTCTTATCAACCTCTTTAGTCCAGTGTCAGAAAATTATTTGCAATCGATTAATTACTTTCTGTAATGAATATCTCCCAATTCGTTTTCAAAGAACTACCAACAACATTCCTAGAGGAACTCTTGTATCAAATGTAGTGTTATTAACAAATACTTATCATAATTTCCAAATATTTATCAGATTTGTCACTATAAACACTTTTTAAATACTAATTATCAAATTGAAAAGATTTAATTTGCTTTTAATAATTTTGTATCAGTATATCAATTGACAATTAAAAAGGATATCAATTGAAAATTAAAAAGAAGCACTGATTTCACTAAG
This sequence comes from Aporophyla lueneburgensis, assembly GCA_932294355.1. Lineage (NCBI taxonomy): Eukaryota > Metazoa > Arthropoda > Insecta > Lepidoptera > Noctuidae > Aporophyla > Aporophyla lueneburgensis. Next base: position 27,183,936 of record OW028737.1, on the reverse strand, counting down.
GTAACAGGACGGAAATATAATGTTTATCTTGTGTTCCAAATCAATAGTCAGTTATCTCCGAGCTTCGAAATGAAAAGTTTATCTTCAAGAAGTTTATATCAATAATCAGGTTACCTATAAAGATAGTTAAATATTGCTTTTACCAGATTTGTATATGTGGGTAAGATTTTAAATACAGAAATATTTCTACTGGAAAATGTGTATTCCTTTCATACTGATCTAATCTGATTTTCACCTACTTTGCGTACGTTTTCTTGTTTTGTTTTATACTTTTTATTTGTCTAATGTTCCTCACATTAGAAGTATTGAGTAATCTTCTCGAGTTTATTCAGTAATTCCTCCATGGTTTCGAGGCCGGTACTTGCAAATAAATCTTACTCAAGCATTAACAGCCTCAGTGACCCTCTTATGCGCAAGTAGTGGTAGAGATAGTGCCAGTTTTATCTTATCTAATGCGACGGTTACAATGACCCATATCACCGAGATTAATTTGAAAGTATGATATGATGCACGTATTTTTTATTATTTGGGAATTACCACTTAGTTTGTGATACACAATTTTTATGTTAGTATTTGTGTAGATTGTCTTGCCTGTCTTGTATTGATTGCCTCGTTGTTCTAAGGGTCTTAAGCGCATTGCTAAGCATAAGGTCTTGGGTTAAGATCCCGGATTGGACAAATATGTAATTGGGATATTCTATCGGGAATTACTTAGCAGTTGGTCGGTCACTGGGTCTGGATTAGTGCCCGGTTAGTGACAATAGGCTTGCCCCCTATTAAATGGGATATAAATATTACTGGTGAAATGTAGGTGTAATAAAGCTATTTCTTCTACCTAAGTATTTGGAAATACAGGGATGCAATATTATTCAAATTAAGAACGATGTGAGCGAAAATTTTCTCATGTTGTGATGCTGTTTTATTTAGATGATCAAAACACCTTAAAAACTATTTGAATAAGGATTTTCTCACAGATCAAAGGAGATATTTCATTTTTAGGGTTCCGTTGCCAAATGGCAAAAAACGGAACCCTTATAGATTCGTCATGTCTGTCTGTCTGTCTGTCGGTCTGTCTGTCTGTCTGTCTGTCTGTCTGTCTGTCCGTTTATGTCACAGCCACTTTTCTCCGAAACTATAAGAGATATGTTGTTGAAACTTGGTAAGTAGATGTATTCTGTATACCGCATTAAGATTTTTACACAACAATAGAAAAAAAACAATAAATTTTGGGGTTCCCCATACACAGAACTGAAACTCAAAAAAAAATTTTTCATCAAACCCATACGTGTAGGGTATCTATGAATAGGTCTTTAAAAATGGTATTGAGGTTTCTAACATCATTTCTTTCTAAACTGAATAGTTTGCGCGAGAGACACTTCCAAAGTGGTAAAATGTGTGTCCCCCCCCCCGTAACTTCTAAAGTAAGAGAATGATAAAACTAAAAAAAATATATGATGTACATAACCATGTAAACTTCCAACGAAAATTGGTTTGAACGAAATCCAGTAAGTAGTTTTTTTTTAATACGTCATAAATCGTAAATCGCAATTTACCTTCCATTCAATCAACTCAAATATAAAAAAAAAAACATTTAATTTCATAAACATAAACCTTACGCATAAACCGAGGATACCTACAGGTTTGTACGGAACCCTCGGTGCGCGAGTCCGACTCGCACTTGGCCGGTTTTTTTTTTATATGGGGCTCCGGCCATAACATGTACCTTTTAGCGAAGCTGGGAAACTTACTTCTGAATAGAATAAAGTAACAATTGTTTCATAATATCAAATAGTTTTTATGTACAAAATAAAAATTAACATGTTTGACGTTTGTCTTAAGAGTTAACAAGTGGTTATTTTGAATTCGTTTAGAAACACACTTCAAAAATGGAGACTAAAGATTTTTATAACGATGAAATGGTCACACTTAATTATGTTTACTAAAAAATATGTATAAGAGAATAATAGTAATTTATGTTTAACACTACAAGAATACACATATTTTTTTATTATTTTCTGCTTAACATTGATTTGATGAGACATGATTTCAGAACGGATGAAGTCTGCAAGCAAACGAGACGCCATGTTGAATAAAACATGGCAATATTAGAAAAACTATTATTTTTTTGTACACAACAAATCAGTCTCAAATTCACCAGAGAATATTTTTCCCCAATTTTTGGTATTTTTTCCTCTTTTTCGATAAATGTACATCTGATGGCCGAAAATGAAACATCTCCTTTAATTGTATTTCAGTGTTCCCAGAGTCTTTGCCGTCGTTAGCCTGAAGAATTGTCAAACTTAAGTAGCAGTGGGCAAGGCAAATTGCTCTCAGAACAGATGGCCGATGGAGCTGAAAGGTTCTAGATTAGCGACCGCGTGCTGGACGACGTAGCGTTGAGAGGCATCCCACAGATGACGACGACGACCAGATGGCGTGGTGAAGGCTACAGGAATCCGCTAGATGCAAGAAGCTGAGAACCGGTGGACGGTGCTTGGGGGCGGCCTATGACTATCAGTGGACGTCTTAGGCTTAAATGATGATGATGAGATAATCTTCTAAATGCTTTTCTTTTATTAAACTTTTGTCGGCAATACAATAAATACTTATACTGATTTAATCTGGTAAATAGTGGCCGTATCTGACTAAGATAATCAGTGGTGATAGATGCTTATCTTTCATACGTGATAAGTGATAAAAAACAATCGCCAATGTCCAGCAGTAGCCGGATGCAATCAATTTTTTTTTTTAATATTTTTTTAAATATGTTAGGACAACCAACACAGCGTTATCTGATCCCAAACTAGGCAGAGCCTGTACTATGGTAACCAGATAACTGATAAATATACTTATTTATTTCTAAATACATACATATTATATAGATAAATTACACCCAGACACAGAACAAATTATTGTGCTCACCACACAACTTTTTGTCCTGGGTGGGAATCGAACCCACGACCTCAGTCTTAGCAGTCAGAGTCACTAACCACTAGACTAACAGGCCAGTCAAATTGATACGGTGTACCCACTATCTTTCTCTACATAATTGTTTGTTTTATTTGCAGCCTATATCATGCTTAGTGGGATGTCTAGTTTTATGCGAATAGATAAAATGAGAAATGAGTCTAAGGGATAGCAGAGACTTCCATTCTCAATATAATAGTAGGTAGGCAAAGTACTACTATAAAGAAAATTAAATGTAATTATTTGTCAAGTGCCAGCTAGCCATGCCACAATACCAACAAATAAAATAAAAATTATTCTCAATTAAAAAAAAAAAAAATGTTTTTGCTTAAGAATATTTTTTATTTGTAAATTGTAAATAAAGCATTATATCAAAATCAAAGACTACGAGCATAAAAGTCGTGATAGCTTCTACGCTAGTGGGTTTATTTTATCAAGTGATGAATTCATGGTAATAGTTTGCCCGACGATGCCCCTACCTATATTATAATAGGAAGTCTGAAAGTGGCACCGATGGCTGAAAAGTTGTATAGAAATCGGTGGTCACGGTATAGGCACTTAGTGCGGAGGAATAGAGCAAATGTCATGACGAAAGTTTTGTGTATGACAAATAAGACTAGCGGGAGATCAAAGAAAGGATGGATAGACTGTCTGAAAGTTGATATGGCTAGAAAAGGGATACTAACCGAGATGACGACTAAACGGAGAAGTATGAAAGAGAAACGTCATGTTGTGCCTACACCAAATAAATAGAGATAAGGGCAGGATGATCATATTTATATAACATATTCACACTAACATCGATAGGTATCAAAACTATGATTGGTACTAAATTCTATAAGTTTTCAAGGGATCGCATTTATATTGATATTTACTTTGCAGTGCAATATTTTTTCAGTTGTTATTGCATCAGCTTAAAATACACATTTTTTATTTTTCATTGTTATTGAAATGAAATATTTGTTTTACTGTAGGTACACGTTTATAGTATTCGTCACTTTTTATTATTTTTTATATCTTAGGAGATTTTTGGAGACATATTACTTACATATACACAATAGGATTTATTCACATTCAGATACAACTTTAAAGAGTAAATTTCTTTAACTACTGAAATTCTAGAATCCCTTGCCTAAATGATTAATGATTTTATCTCTATAAGTAGTTGGTGCTGTACGTAAATCCTATTTTTTAAAACTAGATGAGTTTGGCGTTTCCCATGTAACTTCTCTGGGAAGAAAGGCCGAAACAAACTCAGATATCACATCTCTTTTAAACAGACATAATCTTGGTCAGATCATACGAGGACCATATTGTTGAAAATCTGAAAAAGTCTTTTGAAGAAAGAACCACTCCGATTTGAGTTGGCTTGTCCAGCCAGTGCAAGCCTTTATCTATTCGTAAACTTCATTCACTATCAAGTAATTAGCAACATTGACATTCTTCAACACATTACATTTTTGTATTGCAAATAACACACATACATTGTTGTTTCACTCACTCAACATTACACTTAAAATATTGCTACTAAATACGATAAATAATTTCACACATCCTCAAATTAAAAGTTTATTAATTAATACTCACGATAGCTGAACATCCAGGTAAAACGCACGGTGTCTTCATTATTACACAAAACAATAATATTTTAAACTGTATGTGTGTTTGTGCCACTCACATGCAAAACTGATGACTCTTTTTTATTAAATTTACACTGAACTACATCCCGCGTCTGCGCGGATAGTGTGCGATATTGTATTTGGAGATAAGTGACGTATGGTGGTTGGCGTAAGATACGAGATATCTGCGGGTTGTCACGAGTAGAAGCGGAAGCGTATTGTTAGATGAACGCAGACAGTATATAGAGACATTCTGGTAAATTAGTAACAAAAATAAAATGTTAAAAATACCAGACAATGAAGACTTGAAAACTGTATTTTTTTAATAGTTTACAGGAAGTTTAAAACCATATTGTCTACGTGTAATATCAACGACTTAAATGATTGTACCCTGATCTGGATCAATATTTAATACCGCTGGTATCGACATATCCTCAATATTGTTTTCATTATTCATAAAAACATTAAATACTAACGCTTCTTCTGTGTTAATGTATAAAATGAGCCACCTACTACTACATAAACCCCTGCTGCCACTTGTGTCATTGACAGCACTTACGTCGTCTCGTCCACAAAATCGCTGACTCTCATGACTTGCTTCGCTTTCTTATCATCAACACCTATAAATACGTAGTTAAGAAGTTTACATTTCTACGGGATATACGAGATAAGTTGTTTATACCGCCATTGTACGCATAACTCATTTGTATTAACATTCACTAACATGGATTACGTGGAAATGTTAAATAGACTTTCATACGAGAATCAAATAATGATAAAGAGAGTCTTTCTGTTTGCAGGGATTTGTTGTTTCATAATCCTGTTCCCCTAATAATTTAGGTTTTTTTTTTGTGAATCACATTTCGCCAGTCTTCCTATGAGTTTGTCGGCTGCCTAACCGGAATTGCCTGTGGGTACCTTAATGAATTAAGGCATCCGGCCAAGGCTTAAAATATAGAATGGCTACTCGCGAAGGGAATTCCCAGTGGGGTACGGACTTCGGTTTAAGGCATCGTTGGGAGAGGGCATCAAGGGACGGGCTGGAACGGAATTATTTTTAGGACGAATTTAATGCTACAGGCTCAGCGGTGCGGACTGGCTCGATCAAGGGACGGAACGGACTTTGATTGGGACCTCCCGGCAAGTATCAGCGGCATGGACGGTAGTAAAGTGATCTGTGCCGGTGTATTTTGAGAGAACTAGAGAGCTTACTACTCTATTGCAGGTTTTAGCATCATCGGGAATGATTAGTTTATGCCTCGGTCTGCGGATCCTACTAATACAGGAGGGAGTGTAGCGGGCAGCTGCCGCGATTAGAGTAATTTAGGCTAGGGTTTTCTTTTACTTTTAGTTTACCGGTGAATAACGATAGTGAAACGGTCCAAACACCGCTGCCGCGACAAATTACGGTACGGTGGACAGACTTCCGGCGGGATCTCGTGACGGCATGGCGGGTACGATGGACGCAACCCAGTGCTGGGCACACCACTATTGCGGCAGTAAGTCCCTTCTTTCGGGAGTGGCTAGAGAGGTGCCTTGGCGTTCTCATCTTCCACTTAACGCAGGTCCTCACTGAGCATGGCTGCTTCGGGAGGTTCAGTATAAGGCGGGAGGAAACGCATCGGTGTTTCCATTGCGTGGATCGTCTGGAGGACACGGTGGAGCATACGGTGGAGGTGTGCCTTGCCTGGGTAAAGCACCGCCGTGTCCTCGTGGAGGCAATTAGCGACGGCGACCTTTATAGTCCGGCCCTGATGCAGGCCATGGTACGGAACAAGAGGGCATGAGAAGCCGTTACCTCCTTCTGCGAAGCAGTAATGCTCGCGAAGGAGGAGGCGGAGCGCGTGAGGGAGAGGCAGTATCTGCGCCCTCAAACCCCTAGCTGCCGCAGGAGGATATGCTCCGGGCGTTGGGAGCCAATTGCGGACTTCCGGGCACCATAGACGCGAGCTTGCGGGCGGCAAGCAATGAGTATCTCGCCGCCCGGTAAGGAACAGGCCCGTGTCGACGGCGAGTTGTGTTCCACGCGCGCCTCAAGGTGATGTCAGCAAAACTGAAGGGGTCCGCCAGGACCGATACCTGCCAGGGCTACGAGATTTGTTTGAAAGAGTTACCGTGGCCTTGGCATATAGGCAACTGAAGGAATACGGATTGATTTTTGACAGTAAAAGTGTGACGCGCCTCCGCCCAGAGCGGGAGTCGTCGTTTGATGATTACCCACCCTCAAAAACAAGGAGTTGGTGACGGACGGGCGTGTCTTATATCATTATTACGTTAAAAAATGCTGAATATCAACGTCATCATCATCATTTCAGCCAAAAGATGCCCACTGCTAGTTTGCCATAATTGCCATGCTTGGCAGGCCGGTGGGTGAAAGCAGTATGATGGTAAAACGCATAGAGGACGCTGCTGCCCATTCTCTAGTAAATCCCTTAGCTTCTACGATGACACCCACAGGAGGAAATGGATTGGTGCTAATTTTTACGTCCAGCAACACACGGAACATCTCGACTCCCAGCCTTGTTTGAATAAATGATTTAAAGCTTTTATAGATCGAGTTAAAGTCTTTTTCGTTACTACAGCTCTGATTCACAGCATTCACAGTCTTTCTAGCCATGTCATTTGTCACATTTTCCATCTATCGTTTCTTTGGTTAACCTACTCTTTAAAAAAATCACGATCATAAAGAAAACTTTCTCATAACATCTTATTTTTCACTACTAGTCTTAGTCTATCAAGGCAACTTTTATGTAACTTAAAGAAGAACGATATTCAATTGTACAACTAGCTGTGCCCGCGGCTTCGCCTGCGTGGATGTAAAAAAAAATGTAACGGGACCGTGCTTTGTTAACATCAACTGTCTGCCAGCGATAGACCCGTCAAAATCGATCCAGCCCCTTTTCATGAACAAACAGACGAATAACGAAGTTATTTTATTAAAAATTCTGAAAATAATTTCATATGTCATTAGTAAAAAGCTGTTATTTTGTCATTACAAATAAACACTTCCATTTTTTTTTGTTCTACTTACCTTTTTTCATTACGCAACTATTAAGTTTATTATTTTAACATAAATACATCGTGTTTAATGTATACGGTCATAACATACTGTGATGCCAATCCATTCTTCAACATGTTTTGGTAATAAGATCCCATTCCATTGTCCGCTTCCAGTCTGACCGTGTGCAGCTAGCTGAATACCAGTATTTAGAACGACGACCTATATGATATCTAAAAACCAATTACTGGGTAACACTGTAACTTTGGTAAAACTAGTGTCCCGTCCCGACTGTTGAGTCTTGGTATGTAAAGATGGTCTCCCATCCACGGAGTACCCATTTTGACAATTAGGACAGGACGTGCAGTCAAAGCATACATAAGTTAAGGATGCTGAAGTTAATTATTACTTGGACCGTATTACCGTTCGAATACGTCATTTCCATAATTTTGTATGGAAATGACAATTTGAAAAGGTGACATGTACCCGCTATGTGGGAAAGAAATTTTGTATATTATCGCTCCTTGACCGTACATATTGCATGCATTATTAATCGGCTCCCATCGTTTTTTAACTGAATACAAAAGTTAAAAGGAAGGTAAGAATGAAGTCATCAGTCTACAGTCCAATTGAACACTTATTTCTCTCCACCGTCCGTTCATCACAGATAAGCTTTATTAAGATTTTAACTGCAAATAAATTCGCGTTTCGTTATAGATACCTAATACGAAGCGAGCTCCTAAAACCATTCTACCGTCAGACGTCAAAGATAAAACTGTTATTTATGCTGTCGTCTCTTTCTTTCTTCTGCTAAAATTACACTGTCCTGTTCCCTCATGGCGTGACAAACGATCATTGTAGTAAGTTACCGGGAGTTTTGTGATTGAACGAATTTCATGAGTATACTTAGTTCGCGAAATGGGGTATTTTATGCGAATTCCCTGTATTTTAGCTCCTGTTTGTAACTGGTGATAGATTGACCTATTGTGGAGCTTACACCTCAATCAATCTGCCAAGCCTTTTTCCAACTAAACTGAGGTCAGCTTCCAGTCTTACTGAAAGCAGCTAAATAATGGTGTAATTTATCTGTAATATGTATGTATTTAGAAATATATAAGTATGTTTATCAGTTGTCTGGTTGCCATAGTATAGGCTCTGCCACGGATATGGCTCTGCTTATGTGGTTGCCCTAAGATATTATTATTATTATATATGTTAATATATCTTGGGAACCTAGGATCCCGGTCTTTTGGAAGGCGTATGAGAGGCCGAAGCCAACCCGCAGAGGCCCCTTAGAAAATTTAGATGAAGTGAGGTACTAACCGACGATTATCCCCGTATGCACTGTCCAAGTACACTCAAGGACAGCCACCGGTTGGTGTTGGACTACTGCAGGATAAGGAAACCAAGATGTTAGAATATGTATTTGGCTGGCTAAAATGGACTGGTTACCAAGAGCTATGGAAGGCCTATGGCCTCTGCCGCATCAATGTTTTGTATATACACAGATTAAATGGCAGAGGGTGACTTGCACATTCAATAATGGGCCCCCGGAAACCGTCGCTGGCACATAGTGACGCAGCGACAAGGGTGCAACACTTCCTGAGGTGTTTGAGAAGTGGAGAGGTATTCCACGGCTTTCAGAACAATCCCAGAGCCCGGAAGATGGTCAAGATCCCTACGAGCACTTACTGGAATACTTCATTTCCCCGAGCACGTTTGCTCTTGCGAATCTAATGCTCTTGCGAAGCTAATGAGATATTTTCTCCACTCCAGCCGGCCAATAAAAGTAAGAATTGAGGTGGGAGCTCTGAACCTCTTCAATGTTCACTCCAGCCGGCCAATAAAGGCAAGCCAGAGATGAGGAACACGAATTCTCCCGGGAGATAAGGTCCGTAGGGTCGCTACTGCCGAACAGCACGCCACATGCTGCCCTGCGGGTTTATTATTATTAAATAGCAGTATTTTACATAGAGTGACTGCCTAAGTGGTCTCCACAACCGAGTTTCTGGGTAATACTATAGTATTTAGGGGTACGCCTCTTAGTAAGCCTGCTTGCCAGAATTCTGACGATGATTCAGGGCTTCTCACTACCTGTTACAAAAATCAAAGATCCATGAACGACAGCCAGGGCCAACGCCTTAACGTGTTTTCCGAGGCATGGAGGGCTTTCGGTATTAAAACATGGTCACCTACCCACGAATCGACCGTGGCAAGCGTAGTTGGTACCGTTAAATAAACCCGTGCATGCAATTCTCTCGGAGGCTATGATTGTTAGAGTTCTTGGACGAATGGAAGTAGATTTTGCCAGTATGTCTGAAATATAGCTATGTAGATGTATACGTTTGACTGTTGTATACTTTGCACTTCATGGTATCGGTTTCGTTTTAACTAATGTAATTGGCCATTTTATGTTAACAAAACATAACATCACGCCTGTTCAACGTTCCCTTGAAGGATTAGGTTGTATCCTTAGTACCCATATTTCGCCAGTTATGTTTAAGTCCCATGTCAAAGTGGGCGAACCTATTGCCATCAATTGGGCACAAATTCAGACTTCGGACTGCTAATGAGAAATTCCAGATGAACAATAAATTTATTAACACTTTAACTGACCTGGGTTGAATTCCCAGGTCCTCGTGTTTAGCAGCAGAATTGTGATCACTGGACCAACGAGGCAGTTATTTCAAGTTTTAATCTATACATCTGTCTGTTTGTAATTTCAAACTAACAGCTTTTCCATAAATGCATATGAAAGTATAAACGGTACTTAAATTGAAAAAAACTTGTTTTTTGTCTGTCTGTCTGTCTGTTTGTTCCGGCTAATCTTCGAAACGGCTGGACCGATTTCGACGAAAAATGCACTGGCAGATAGCTGATATTATAAGGAGTAACATAGGTTTTAGTAATATATATTTTGTCTGGGTAGTACGTCTCCGTGTGATAATTTCCGAACCTCACGCGGGTGAAGCCGCAGGCACAGCTAGTAAATTAATAAGTAACGACGACGACATCAGACATAAACGATACAATTTAGTACAGCTAACTGCTGGGTACTATAAAATGAGTTGCGTTTGAGAACTTCGTCTACAAAACTATCAATGCTTACTTGGTCGTAAAATAACCCCTTAGAACGTTATATAATTTTAATTTACCGCCAGTCTGTTGTGAAATATGGCTGTAGTTGGGATCCTAACAGCAAAACGATGTTTCTGTGACATAAATACTAACTGAAAGCAGCCTATAATGTTCCCACTGCTGGTACACAGGCCTCCTTTCTAGGCGAGGGAGTTGGCCATAATCTACCACGCAGACCCAGTGTGGGTTTGTAGATGTCACCTGATTTTGAACTTTCGGTTCTAGGACATACCAATTTCTTCACGATGTGCTCCTTTATCGTTTTGAGAGCTTTATTGGTGAAATAATTTAAAGTAAAGAGCTTCGGTCTGAACCCACGATCTACAACTCGTAAGTTGCAGGCCTAACTACGGGGCCACTACTGCTAAAAAATATAGTCAGTTCTATATCATTTACCTGGACTTTTCCAGCTGTGTTGGTGTCGGTTGCCAGACAAAATGGACGCAGCTGAAGACCAGTATAGGTATGACATAGAGCGACTGCCAGTCTAACCTTCACAACCCAGTTACTGGGTAATACTGGTTATCTCTTGGTACGACTGTCGAGCCTGTGACTGTACAAAAGTTAATTCAATCAATTGCATATTGATTAAAAATCAAATTGACCTTTACTATTTGACTGTCGGAATGCTCGAATATTTTTGTCAAACGTACGGTCAACAAAACAGATAAGTTACCAGGGTCGTCGGATATAGTTCAAGTTTTTGAATAAAAATCAATTACATCATCGTCATCATTTCAGCCAAACGACACCCACAGGAAGACATGAGATGGTCCTATTCGTTACATCTGTCGCCACATGTAATTTTATTTCATCTCTCTCTGTCTGCTGCTGGACATAAAACACCCTCACTTCGAGAGCATTTGCCATAATCCCCAAGCATAGCAAGCGGGTTGGCGATCACAGTATAGTGGTAAAATGCATAGAGTACGCTGAAGCCCATTCTCTAGTAAGTCCTTTAGTCGCTTCTTACGACATCTATGGGAAGAGTTAGGATGGTCTTATTCTCTGTGTCCGGTACCACACGGAACTTAGTTTAATCAATTGAAAACCAACCGAATATTTATCACATATTATAATTAAATTATACACACATACATCCATATATACAATATACATAGTTATATCCATCGAACCTGGTTACGTATCACTTTAGGTGACTGTACATAGGGCAGTACTTTGTATTTGTAGATTTGTATGAAGTTAAATGAATTCACGAAAGCCGTATACTTACTTTATCGAGTTCAGGGTCACTGAGACCCTCGGAATCGATACGAATACCATTATCTGTTTTACATCCACAATAGGATTATGGGTAATAAATCAAAGAGGATTAAGGATAATTCATTTTTGGAATTCCGTACAAAAAGGGTGCTAAATACAATTATTATTAAGGCTGGGGTCTGTCAAACCACAAGTATGTCTGAGAATTACGACATACAGCTATACGTCACCGACGACGGCTGAATTCGAAGGCCCATATCCAGATTTAAGAAGGCGGCTAAGAGCGAGTCTGGTAAGAAGGATTCCGTACCACCATTAAAACTACATTTACGCAGCGTTAATCTGCTACAGTTAAACCTTTTTGATTTGCATTACAACCTTTTTGAACAAATTGGCCTGAACAAAAAAAGGGTAGGTACGTACATGTGGGATAATTTTCGACTTCCACGCAAGCGACGCTGCTGGCAAAAGCTGGTAATTAATATTAAAGGTAACGGAAAAATATAATATATTAAAATATTTTTCTTGGTCCTTCGTACCTCTTTCACCCTGCGGGTATATTGCACTTCCTCATTAATTTTACTTAATTTAACCCGAAGTTACTTCCCACGCATCGTACACATGAAACTTTTCCTGTTACCCTGTAACTAATGAAAATTGTGTTCCAAAATAGCCCTCGCGTTTCATCCCTAAATAAATCAGTGTAAGCAATTTCACCCCCATTAGAGTGTCGTAATCGCCATCACAAATGTTCACAGATTCATACGATACGCAACTTATTGCTACTAATGCTTACATTGTGATAGCGGGCCCAACTAGGCCCCGAATTGAACCAACCCACGTTACAATTTTCCCCAATTTCCAACTTCGTTTTAATGATTTTGTGTTTGATGTAATTTTCTGTTGTATAATTGGAAGGAGTTTAATTTTAGTTTTATTATTAATAAAGGTGCACCAACAGTTTCAGGTTTATGTACGTTAAATATTAAAACTACGGTTTACACTTGGATTTATACAGTAGCTAATCGCATGTTAGCCAGTAATTTCAAATTAATATATAATTATGCACATTAAAATAATAAAATTAAAAGCTCTAAAATTTAAAAATAATGGCAAAATACTATTACTAAAATACTATTAATAAAATTAGGTTAAATAACATAAATGATAACTAAAATTACAAAAGGAGTAATATTGCAATTTTGTCCACTAACAAAAGACTAAGATATGAGTAATATAAATTGGAAGCAGTTTATGTAACATAAACTACATATTTTAATTGTAGTTTTGGCTGCATTATAAGTAATAATAACTATGGTAAAATACAGCTGACTTTTTTTAGGGAAATGTACTAATCATGCCGCGTCGCCTGCAAAAATATTCTGAGCAACCTGTATCAGCGTCCCAGTGTCATATTTTATTTCAGCAGGCGCTCCTACGACGTTTTCCTGCTGACAGCCTTTTGGAAACGCTTCCAGTGTTGACAGTGATTTGGAAATGTTTCTATATCATAACTGTTTCTTATTTTTCTAAATTTTATTAATGTATTATGTACTGATATCATAAAGAGGTAATGTTCTTGTCAGCACGGCACACAGTCGTGTACTGTCTTAATTCTGAAACGTTCCTTGTGTCTTCGAATTAATATTTAATTTTCATAGTTGTTTAGATAACTTTGAACAGGCTTTTCGTCCCGATATTATTGACGTTGAGTGTATGTAGGAGGTAATCTTCGAAACTACTATTCCGATTCCGGAAATTATTCACTAATTGAACGCGTCAGTATTTGCGAGTTTTTAATGATTAACTTTATGTTAATCGTAAAGAGCACGCACCCTTTTGCCACCCTTGTCAAAAAAGTTCAGCGTTTTGTACTGTAAAATATTGGCACGTGCAGTTTAGGGCTTTTAGTAGCAGCTTCCATTTTCATCGTCGATTCGTGCCGAAAGGCTAACAGTGCATGCAGAGCTGCATAAGGAGAAGATCATCAACATCAGATGACGCATAACGGCATTTTTCTCACTAATCGCCCACTTAAAGGAATAGCGCCTACTCTAGGGTTAAAGCGCTTAGCTAGGTAGTTCACATCATAAAATATAATAAGTCCATACTCACTCCATAAAAGAACAAAATAGAAAACCCCATTGAAAAATAAATATCTATTTCCACTATACAGGTACAACTACCCAAATAAAATAAGTAAATTACTCGATATTGTCTTCCTGTTCCCCGCTGTCGGAATTTATTGGTTTTCTCAAGGAAGTTGTAAAACTTGGCCGTAAAGTTATCGGAATCAACATTTTATTGCTGTTACGTCGACGCGTTTCGCTTTATTATGTAACCTGTTTCATTTTAGGGGAAATTCGGATTACTGTGTTAATGGAGATATGCTGAAGTTGTGTCATTTGGAATGGGAATAAAAATATGATAGCCGAAGCCTGTTTGATAATGGACCGAAAAGGTGATTATTATTATCGTCATATTACAAATATATAACTGTCTATATCAAACATAAAAGAATATACGCAAGTCATGATGTAAGTTGTTTCTAATTGACTACTGAATCGATTTTAGTATCTTCTAATATGCCTTTGAATTATGGCTTGAAAATTATCTTTTTGCCATACCTACCGCCGATTGAGCCAAAGAAATTTCTGTTTTATTGCAAGAGGATAAGAAGAAAACTTTAAATGGACAAAATAATGCTGCGATTAGCACGTTTTTTTTTTAAATAAAACAGCTTTAAAACTTAAGTTTTGTTATTTATATTACGTTTTAATTCAATATTCACATTGGGTCGTACGAGATATTGCATAATAGTTATTTAAGTTTTGTATTGAAGGGCTGATTACTTATTAAGTTTTTCGCGATTCCGATGTTGGTCCCATGGAGAAATATGTTCAGACTGACAACCTTAATTTTGACCCATATTTCTGATACCCCTTATTGATTAGGTATCGAATTTTCCTTTAGAGTATTACCATTTGTAAGCATCATGGTATAATGTGGATTTTAATTCAGTCTTACACAATCCCCCCTGTTATACTGGCTGACGAGTAAAAAGAGACCAAAGAAACGATGGATGGAATATATGAATTATGATATGGATAGTAAGAGGGTGACTACTGAGATGACGACTAATAGAGAAGTGTGGAAAAAACAGACATGTTGCGATGATCCCAAATAAATTGAGATAAGCGCAGAAGAATGATGACAATTTTCCACTGTATTTAAACAACCCACACGAATTGTCTGGATTACAAAAAAAAAATCCTTCGGTTGTACAAAAACACTTATCTAAATACTATGCAGCATTACAACTAAGGGAATGAGTGTTTTCGATGACCCCTGGCACACAATGTAACAACGATATAGTCCGATGAGTTATTGTGAGTAATAGGGTAAATAAAGTTATAAATAATAGGCCAATAATAGGCTGAAGCGAATCAAGAATTTCTTTTCTTTTTTATTTGCATGCACATCGTGCATAGTAGACTATGGCCGTATTTTATTGTGCCTTGGCACGCAATGGGTTTCTAGCCAACCCAATTTTATAAATATTTGTTAGTACCTAATTCATTTATTTTTAGGCGACATAAGCCCATAGAGCCTCATTGTCCTCAGCAGCCTATAATGTTCTCACTACTGAGACACTGGCCTCCTCTCGATGACCCGAAGCGGACTACCCACCACGCGGGCGCCCTCCGTGGGTTGGTAGATGGCACATTTCTTCGAACTTTTAGTTTTAGTAAATGCTGGTTTTCCTTCACCGTTTTGAGAGTAGTTGTGGTGAAATAATTTACACGAAGTGAAGTGACTGCTTGGGTTCGAACCTACAACTCGTAAGTCACGGCCGTTACCACTAGGCCACCAGTACTCCTCATAGAACCTAAACATTAATATTTTTATCTTAATCAAAACTTGTGTTAATTAATAAGACTTAAGAGTATGTTAGTAGTACTTCACTTTGTGCCATCCTGTGGTACCTACTTGTTCGTGGAAGCGATGAAACACCACGTTCTGCAGCCAAAGTCTTCTACGAAGAAGAAGGGCAATAAGTTAATATTGCGGTGCAAGTCCAGTAACTGCACCCTCACCTTGTCTTTTGGTGCACAAACTCCATGATGTCCTTCGCGATAATGGTGCCACATTAATACTTAGGGATAGAACTCTCAAGATTGTAATGGCTGCTAAAGCTGCTTCTTATACGGTGTGACATAATTAAGAGTAACAGTTACACCATATACCTAACAGTTTTGAGACGATGCAATTCATTTCTTGCTTCAATTTTGTTACTCGCTACAGGCAAGAAACTTGCATCTCGTAAATGAGGCTAGCCTCAAAAGGTTCCATAGAGGTTAGACCACCTTTAAATGTAGCCATAAATTGCTCATTGATATTGAAATATTGCATTTTTCGGAAACAGCGTAATAATTATCTTTCTAACAAAGAGTAATCATCATCATCATATCAATCGTAAGAGGTCCACTGCTGGGCATTGGCCTCCACCAATTTGGGAGGCTTTTTCATTATCGCTACGCTTTGTAGGAGGGTTGGCAATCGGAGTATGGTGGTAAAATGCATAGAGAACGCTGCCGGCCGTTCTGTAGTAAGTCCCTCAGTCGCCTTTTACGACATTCCGTGTGATGCTATTCTTTACGTTCGGCATCACACGAACTACTAAGACTAAGACTAACTAAGAATATTAAGAACTATCTAGTGTCGGACTGGTGACTCAATTCAACGACTCGGATACTTTATTTAAGCCAAAAGGATGTATCAAATCAGTCAACGGTTAACTATAACTTGCAAAATATTGTTTTCTTTTTAGGGTTCCGGAAGTCCGTACGGAAAAACGAAACCCTTATAGGATCACTCATGTGTTCCCCTGTCATAGCCAATTTGCTCTGAATCTAATGGACCGAGGTACAAATAATGAATTTCTGTGACGTAAACACGAACGTGTAACGTAAATAAATGAGCTTCAAATATGGAGGTCACTTTGAGGAAACAAAACCGAAACTTCAAAAAAAGTTTTGTAAACTGTGTTATGAGACATATCAAAAAACCGGCCAAGTGCGAGTCGGACTCGCGCACCGAGGGTTCCGTACAAACCTGTAGGTATTCACGGTTTATGCATAAGGCTTGTGTCGGCGCCTTACATATGCGTGGACCACCGCGGGGAGGGCGCGGGGCTCGGCGTACCGAATCCGCTTACGCGAGCGCCGCTGCGCGCCCTACCACACACTGAGCTAACAGACGTCGGCCGCTACGGGCACTCTTTTGTACGGTCTTCACGAGTTGATTATACATGTTAATTGAGGTATTACACCTATTTTAATACAGACCGCTACTTTTATTATAAAGTCCCAACCGAGTCTATTCATTGGTCCTTCGATTGCCGTAAATAATTACCGGTATTGCCGTAATTAACGCCGTCAACATCATCGGTCGTCGTGTTCACCTGTGCGGACTTTGACCGCGCGCGAACGCCACGCTGTACGACCAGGAAGATTGAAGCGAAGGAGTCGTTCCCAAAGCAGCCTGCATCGTCATCGTGGGAGCTCATGTCATACTTACGGGAGTATAATACTGTATTTGAGTGAGTCCGTTCCAATTAGTTATTTTTCTGCTTTCTTTTCATGCCAAAAAAAAAATCGTGTTTCTTCTTCTCATCTTTTAAATTCATACAGTGTTTCAAAATTAGTGCTTTCCCAATATTATCCATATCGCTGCTTATAAAACACGCATATTTTGTATCATAACGCGTGGTAATTAGCTGATTTGCACGACGTTAACACGTGTTGACCGCTTGACCTTGACAGCGATTCTCGAATCCTTTCACTAACGCACAGCTGTTGTCGTTTTTTATCTATTAAGTTCATTAGCATCAGTGCGTACAGCTGTTATTTTTATTCAACAATGACAGATAACATAAAAGTGTTGATCAAGTAACGTAGTTCAATTAAATCGAAGCTTACTATTTATAGCAACTATTTAAATTTAGTAAAAAGTGGTTCCGCAGTATCTGAGTTGCAACGTTTAGATTTAGAGGAGCGTTTTAATAAATTCGAAACCTTACACACCGAATTTGACGCCTTTCAGACACAGATCGAAGTGCTTTCCGATGACGACGAGTCTGCGTTGACTGAGCGTGAGGACTTTGACCGCCAGTTCTTCAACCTGGTGGCACTCACGCGCAGCCTGCTCGGTGTCTCGGCCAACGGTGCTGCGTCGGAGGCGGGCTTCAAAGATGCTGACTCAGGTGCACATATTTCATTTAGGAATTCTTTTGTTCGTTTGCCTAAGATAGATTTGCCACATTTCGATGGGAACTACCAATGCTGGCTTGAGTTTAGGGATACCTTTGGGTCATTGATTCACGACAACACTAGCATAAGTGACATCAACAAGTTTCACTATCTGCGAGCTTCACTCCAAGGAAACGCGGCTTTAATTATTAAAAATATAGATTTTAAAGCCGACCATTATAACATTGCGTGGAACCTGTTGGGCGAACGGTACAATAACGACCGTCTATTAGTGAACAACCACTACCAAGCTTTGTTTGATGCCGAACCAATAACAAGCGAGACCAGTGTTTCCATCAGAAACCTGGTTAACATTATTAACAAAAATATTAGGGCACTTACAACATTAAAAAGGCCCACTCAATATTGGGATGATATTATTATTTATTTCATGGTCAAGAAATTAGATACAACAACAGTACGTGTCTGGGAAGAACATAAAAACACTTTTAAAGAAGATCCGACTTTAACACAATTTTGTTCATTCTTAAGCAGGAAAGCGGACTGGTTGGAGTCAGTGGAGTCCAGTCATGGCACTACCGACAGGAATACTGTTGTCGCTTTGAACAATAGCCTTAATTCCGATAAAGCTGACTCTAAACCTAACAAAACAAATAAAAAACCAGACATACGTAATATTAATAAAAACAGTAAATGTCCACTTTGCTCCCAAGCACATACATTATTTAAATGTGAATCTTTTAGAAACTTGTCCATAGAAGACCGTCTACAAAAAGCAACACAATTTAAAGTGTGTATTAATTGCTTACGCTTTGGACACAATGTAAACAAATGTAGATTTTCACATTGCAAATATTGCACAACAAAACACAACACGCTTTTACATTTAGAGTCTAACGAGCCCAAACTTGCTTCCAATCCTTTGCCTTCTGCCATGCCTTCTGCTTCACCTTCTTCAAACGTGTCGCTTTCAGCCAATTCCATGCAGCTTGCTACTTCTGCGCATGTATTACTGTCCACAGCGATGGTGAACGTGACTGGCGTGACGGGTAAGAAGTACACTGCGCGCCTGCTACTGGACAACGGCAGTACGGCGAACTTTGTAACGCAGAGCTTGTCAGAGAAGCTGGGTTTGTTACGACACGGTACGAGCACCAAGGTAACGGGTATTAATAATCACATATCCACTAGTACACAGTCTTGTCACCTCTCAATAGAGTCTTTATGCTGTGCCTTTACTGTCGATATCGAGTGTCATATTTTGCCTGAAATCACAAAGGTTCTACCGTCTTCATTCGTAAATATCAATCACGTCCCTATTCCTTCAGGTCTTAAGCTAGCAGACCCGAACTTCAATGTTCCGTCGGTCGTAGACATCCTGGTAGGGGCTGAAGTTTTCTGGAATGTCTTAGGTAGCAAAACTATAGACTTAGGGAAAAACCTACCTAAATTATGCGAGACCAAGTTAGGATGGTTAGTTTCAGGTAGTATTTTGAACCAATCATGTTTTTCCGCTATTCATTTTTGCCATCATTCCAATGTCACTCCCGACCTCACTTATTTTTGGGAGCTTGACAACGTCGCTTCAAAACATTCACTTTCACTTGAAGAAAGAATGTGTGAGCAATCTTTTGCTCAAACCACTGTCCGTAATGATAGTGGGGGATTCGTCGTCACTATGCCTTTAAAAGGGGATCCTAGTACATTAGGTCGTTCTTTTACTAATGCTAGAAATCGTTTTCTTTCCCTTGAACGGCGATTTAAACGCGATCCATTATTTCATGAAAAATATAACGAATTCATGAGAGAATATGAGCGCCTAGGTCATATGACGTTAGACTCAGACTGTACTCCTCCACCAGAAACCTCCATGAATAAATATTACATTCCACATCATGGAGTTATTCGTAGTTCTAGTACCACTACACAACTACGCGTAGTATTCGACGCATCAGCTTCGACTAGTTCGGGCGTGTCGCTTAACGACATACAGATGGTCGGTCCCGTAGTCCAAGACGATCTGTTTTCCATTTTAACACGTTTTCGTCAGCATAGGTACGTGGTCTCAGGTGACGTAGAGAAGATGTACAGGGCCATTGAGATAAATCCAGTCCAAAGACCTCTTCAAAAAATAATTTTCAGGTATGAACCTTCAGAACCTCTTAGGACATATACTTTGAACACGGTTACCTATGGTACCGCTTCTGCACCCTATTTAGCCACTAAGTGTCTTGTTAGTCTGGCAGATAACATTGAGGATAGTCGTGCCCAATGTGCCATACGACGTGACTTCTACGTTGATGACTTTCTTAGTGGAGGGGATACCATAGCTGATACAGTGGATATTTCTAAAAAGGTACATTCGGTTCTAGCATCTGCAAAATTCAATTTACGTAAATGGCGGTCAAATAATCCTCAAATTCTCAAACAAGTCACACATAGTAACGAGTTACATAATACTTTACGTTTTTCTGAGCAAGGTCCAAACTCATCCCAATCTAAAACTTTAGGTCTTAACTGGGTTTGTGACTCAGATTCACTTACTTATAATATAAATATCACCTCCACTACTAAAGTCACCAAACGTCATGTCCTTTCTGTCATCAGTATGATCTTTGACCCACTAGGCCTCGTAGGTCCGTGCGTCGTCGAAGCAAAGATGATCATGCAGCGTCTATGGCTAGATAAGTATGACTGGGATGACGAAGTATCGCATGAAATCAAAAACCTTTGGTCAACATTTGAAGGCACAATAACAGCATTGAACAAAAAAAATAAAAAAAAAAAAAAAAAATTCCTCGTTGGGTTTTGCGTGAAGACTCTATTACGCATGAAGTACACGTCTTTACCGACGCGTCCGAGAGGGCGTATGGCGCTTGTGTGTACATTCGGTCTTGTAATAGCAGTGGATCCATAGGCGTACAACTTCTAGTCTCTAGAAATCGGGTAGCGCCCATCAAACCAACGACGATACCGAGGCTTGAACTTTGTGGAGCTTTGTTAGGTGCAAGGCTGTGTACTAAGGTTCAGGAATCGCTTACCATGCCCATTCATAAATGTAGATTCTGGTGTGATTCAACCATAGTCCTGGGTTGGCTCTCTACTCCTTCAAATCAATTAAAGCCTTTTGTCAGACACAGAGTCAATGAAATACAGGAAAGTACATGTGGTCATACCTGGAGCTACGTACCGTCGAAGGACAACCCGGCGGATCTTGTTTCCCGCGGTCAGAGGGCCGACGTTCTCATAGACGAACCTCTGTGGTGGTCTGGACCCTCATTTTTACAGCATAGTGAAAATGAGTGGCCCAGCATGCCAAACACCGGGAAGGATAGTCTGCCGGAAGTAGTGACTCATTCCATTAGTGGTGATAGCAACAATCATTCATTCAGTAGTAACCATTCAGACCTTACCATTCATTCATCAATCATTCATGATTTATTCGTAAAGTATTCTAGCCTAACAAAAATACAAAATATATTTACATATGTACAACGATTTATTTACAATGTAAAAAATAAAAATAAATTGCAAGGTAATTTTTCACTAACAGAACTTGAAAATTCATTAAATTTAATTATACACTATTCACAGCTTGAAATGTTTCCTGAAGAGTATAATTTGTTAAAGTCTGGACAAAAATTACCACGCAAAAGTAGGTTGCTTCCTCTGACACCGTTCATTGACAATCATAACCTCATTCGCGTGGGCGGGAGGCTCGATAACTCCCCCTACGATTTTAAGGTGAAACATCCTATAGTTTTATGCAGTAAACACGTACTTACAAAACTTATATTTCAAATGCAGCATTTAAATCTTGTGCACGCTGGTCCACAGTTGTTATTGTCTCATATACGACAAACTTATTGGCCTCTAGGTGGCAGAAACTTGTCTAGGTTTGTCGTGAATAAATGTCTTAAATGTTTCAGACATAAGGCTCAGAACGTACAGCCTATAATGGGTCAACTACCGAGTTCAAGAACAAATCTTGAGTTTCCTTTTTTGAATTGTTACGTTGACTATGCTGGGCCAGTATTGGTGGCCAATCGTAAAGGCCGAGGATGCAAACTTACAAAATCCTATATGTGCATCTTTGTTTGCTCGGCAGTAAAAGCCATACATTTGGAGCTCGTCACCGACCTCACTACTGAGGCCTACATGGCCGCTTTAAATCGTTTCGTGGCGCGTCGAGGCAAGCCTCGAAGCATCACGTCCGATAACGGGACTAACTTCGTAGGCGCATCAAATGAGATGTGGAGGTTCTTGCAATCATCAAATGTTGCATCTGAAATGGCGCAGGAAGGCATTGAATTCATTTTCACGCCTGCATATAGCCCCCATTTTAATTCATTGGCTGAAGCTGCTGTAAAATCATGTAAGCATCATTTAAAACGATTACTGCATCTTACCCACTTCACTTTCGAGGAGATGGCTACCTGTCTCACTCACATAGAGGCGGTGTTGAATTCACGCCCTCTTACTCCTCTTTCTTCTGACCCTAACGATTTTTCGGCTCTCACTCCCTTTCACTTCCTAATTGGACGGCCATTCTCATCAGTACCATACCCCCAGTTGACTGAAGCCAACATTACGCGGCTGGATCGTTGGAAGCGGATTCAGCTCATCAGACAACACTTCTGGGGACGATTTCATAATGAATATACCTCTCTGCTGCAGGCAAAATCAAAGTGGTTTGATTCCAGAGGCGAAGTGAAGCCGGGGTCATTAGTCCTAATTAAGGACAAGACGACGCCACCTCTGCTCTGGTCCCTGGGTCGGGTCACGAAGACCTATCCCGGCGTAGACGGGGTCACGAGAGTGGCTGAGATGAAGACGAAGCGGGGCACCATTCGCCGCGCTTTCAATTGCATCTGCCCCCTACCAGTCGAAGATTGAAGACCTCTTCAACCCGGGGAATATGTCGGCGCCTTACATATGCGTGGACCACCGCGGGGAGGGCGCGGGGCTCGGCGTACCGAACCCGCTTACGCGAGCGCCGCTGCGCGCCCTACCACACACTGAGCTAACAGACGTCGGCCGCTACGGGCACTCTTTTGTACGGTCTTCACGAGTTGATTATACATGTTAATTGAGGTATTACACCTATTTTAATACAGACCGCTACTTTTATTATAAAGTCCCAACCGAGTCTATTCCTGTTTGTACATGTTTATGAAATTAAATCCTATTTTTTTAATTTTTATATTTGAGTTGATTGAATGAAAGGTAAATTGCGGTTTACGATTTATGACGTATAAAAAAAACTACTTACTAGATCTTGTTCAAACCAATTTTCGTTGGAAGTTTATATAGCAATGTACATCATATATTTTTTTTAGTTTTATCATTCTCTTATTTTAGAAGTTACAGGGGGGGGGGGGGGGACACACATTTTACCACTTTGGGAGTGTCTCTCGCGCAAACTATACAGTTTAGAAAAAAATGATATTAGAAACCTCAATATCATTTTTAAAGACCTATCCATAGATACCCCACACGTATGGGTACGATGAAAAAAATTTTTTTGAGTTTCAGTTCTATGTATGGGGAACCCCAAAATTTATTGTTTTTTTTCTATGTTTGTGTGAAAATCTTAATGCGGCTTACAGAATACATCTACTTACCAAGTTTCAACAACATAGCTCTTACAGTTTCGGAAAAAAAATGGCTGTGACATACACGGACAGACAGACAGACAGACAGACATGACGAATCTATAAGGGTTCCGTTTTTTGCCATTTGGCAACGGAACCCTAATAAAAGGGCTTACTGAAAAAGTATCATATATGATATATTGTTATTAGTTTTGGTTAACATTATTTAAGGAAGTTGATGAATACTGGTTATTACCCTTCGTCATCTACGAAACCTCACGATGTTTTCCTTCACCGTTTTGAGAGCATTGGTGATGAAATTATTTAATCAAAGTAAAGCGCCTGCTTGGGTTCGAACCCGCGACCTACAACTCGTAAGTCGGAGCCGATAGCACTGGGCCACCACTGCTCGCGTGGTAGATTACGGCCCACTTCCACTCACCGAGAGGTGGCCTGTGTCCCAGCAGTGGGAACAATATAGACTGATTATGATATCTACGAAACTACTGCACTGAGAAAACTGACAATCATAAAAGAGGTGAATTCAGCTTAAAGTATGATGAATTCACTCAAAGGACGGAGCATAGTGATTCACCAAAAAGAACGATGATAATACTGATGTTGATGATAACAGTATTTAAGATGATGTGTCACCATGGATTTAGTTTTAGTTACCTACTATTTTTCGATGCCTTCCTCATATATCCAGTTATATCCTATTAGTTTTCCTACAATTTTTCGGTGACTTCCTCACATATTCAGTTATGTCATACAATTTTTCCAACTATTTTTCGGTGCCTTCCTTATATATCCAGTTATATCCTATTATTTTTCCTACTATTTTTCGGTGACTTCCTCACATATTCAGTTATATCATACAATTTTTCCTACTATTTTTCGGTGCCTTCCTCATATATCCAGTTATATCCTATTATTTTTCCTACTATTTTTCGGTGACTTCCTCACATATTCAGTTATGTCATACAATTTTTCCTACTATTTTTCGGTGCCTTCCTCATATATCCAGTTATATCCTATTATTTTTCCTACTATTTTTCGGTGACTTCCTCACATATTCAGTTATATCATACAATTTTTCCTACTATTTTTCGGTGCCTTCCTCATATATCCAGTTATATCCTATTATTTTTCCTACTATTTTTCGGTGACTTCCTCACATATTCAGTTATGTCATACAATTTTTCCTACTATTTTTCGGTGCCTTCCTCATATATCCAGTTATATCCTATTATTTTTCCTACTATTTTTCGGTAACCTCCTCGTATTTTAGGTTAGGTCCTCTTACTTTTCCTACTATTTCCTCATATCTCTGGTTATAGCCTATTATCTTACGGAGGTCGCCCTCAATAGGAGGATTGTGTTTTTTAATAAACCAATTAATATCTCTATAATACACCAGTGATTAGTTGTAGTTCTACTCATTCTCCATCAGTAGGACTACAACTAAATACTGGTGGATTACACAGAAATTGTTTGGATTATTAGAAATCACAATCCTCCTATAATTGAGGGCGCCACTGGACTTACATGATCCCCTTATTTTTAAGTATCCAATATTGGTTCTTTCCTTTTAAATATTATTAGGTGTGAGCTCAACATTAAAAAAAACTGAAGAACCCTAAACTTGAACCTTAAAAAAATGGAGAGTAAGTAAAAAAAATAGAAAAAAGTACCTTGGCAAGAATGGTAAGAAGGTGAAAAGGGATGTATGTATAAATTAAACAAAAAATTGAATGGTATTTTTATTTCCATAGTATGAATGAATAATTATTATATACTCTAAACATTTATATTCAGTATAAAAGAAGACTGTTTTGTTTAGAAACATCCTCGCCTTAATGATTACAGTATCTATTTGTCGGTCATTATAAAGAATCATTATATACATTATGTTCAATAATTCTAGTTTTTACAAATTAAAATAAAGGTTGAGACGATTAGAAATTTAATTTACAAAAAATAACAAACTTTACATTAATGTACCTATAACTAAAACATTTTTGCCCTTAAGGTGATTGCTTCAGGGTAGCCGTTTTTTGCAATTTGCAGGCCAGTGCTAGGTTGTATGTTAATTAAATGTTGCACGCGGGTGTAAGTACATAAGTTGTACTACATACGTCTTACACCCGCGTCTAACATTTCAATCAAAACCTAGCACTGGCCTGCAAATTGCAAAAAACGTAAGAAAATTTGAATTTCGCGGGCTACCCTGACGCTTTCACCTTAAAGCTGCATACAATAAATTGGTTAGGTATATTATTATAGTAAATATCTATTTTCAAGTAAAGTGCTACCATAAACACTCCGATGAGACTAATCTATCCCTCATACAAATACTTTACTTTAAAATCTATTACTAAAGGTGAACGCACACTTTTCAGAGCCGAAGGAGGCGAAAGAATCGAATTTTAGAATTACTTGTATGAAATCTTATGGAACCTCGCACACTTACCGAATCGGACGAATAAGGTCGTACGATTCGGTGCGGATAAGTGTGCGAAGTTACATTGGACTTCATTTAAGTAATTCTAAAATTTGATTCCTTCGCCTCCTTCGGCTCTGATAAGTGTGCGTTCACCTTAAACCAGCTATTGGTGCTGGCTCATACCATTACTTTATGCGGACACCGTTATCGGGCCGTCTTTATAGGATATCCTAAAGGGATATCCGATAAATACCGTAACTAAGGGTAGATTACTAGTTGAGCGCACTCTGCTATAAAAAAATAACTGCCCTTGGACTCTGCAGTGCCTCAAACTAGCAACGCCGCGTACGGTATAAGTACATAATTAATAATTATGTAAACGTTTCCAAAAAAAATTGATATTACTGGATTCAAAATAAAAACACCTTAAAAATGAGCAAACGAGTTAACTCGTTTGCGCATTTTCAAGGTATTATAGCAGCGACCGTAAGCCGTTAGAATACCTACAGAATTTTGAAATTTTTACTCTAGGTACCATCTACTTGTAATATATGACGTGTTACCTCGCATTAGAGTGAGCGTGTTAGGACACGGAGAAACGGCATTTTGGCAAGGAAAGCACAGATAATCATTACCACGTTTAACTTCATAAGAATTGTAATGAGAATTAAATTCAATAGTTTCAAACATACAGCAACGGAAAAAAACCTCTTCAGTATCTGTCACCAAAATTGCATCAATTCGCGGGCTACCCTGACGCTTTCACCTTAAAGCTGCATACAATAAATTGGTTAGGTATATTATTATAGTAAATATCTATTTTCAAGTAAAGTGCTACCATAAACACTCCGATGAGATTAATCTATCCCTCATACAAATACTTTACTTTAAAATCTATTACTAAAGGTGAACGCACACTTTTCAGAGCCGAAGGAGGCGAAAGAATCGAATTTTAGAATTACTTGTATGAAATCTTATGGAACCTCGCACACTTACCGAATCGGACGAATAAGGTCGTACGATTCGGTGCGGATAAGTGTGCGAAGTTACATTGGACTTCATTTAAGTAATTCTAAAATTTGATTCCTTCGCCTCCTTCGGCTCTGATAAGTGTGCGTTCACCTTAAACCAGCTATTGGTGCTGGCTCATACCATTACTTTATGCGGACACCGTTATCGGGCCGTCTTTATAGGATATCCTAAAGGGATATCCGATAAATACCGTAACTAAGGGTAGATTACTAGTTGAGCGCACTCTGCTATAAAAAAATAACTGCCCTTGGACTCTGCAGTGCCTCAAACTAGCAACGCCGCGTACGGTATAAGTACATAATTAATAATTATGTAAACGTTTCCAAAAAAAATTGATATTACTGGATTCAAAATAAAAACACCTTAAAAATGAGCAAACGAGTTAACTCGTTTGCGCATTTTCAAGGTATTATAGCAGCGACCGTAAGCCGTTAGAATACCTACAGAATTTTGAAATTTTTACTCTAGGTACCATCTACTTGTAATATATGACGTGTTACCTCGCATTAGAGTGAGCGTGTTAGGACACGGAGAAACGGCATTTTGGCAAGGAAAGCACAGATAATCATTACCACGTTTAACTTCATAAGAATTGTAATGAGAATTAAATTCAATAGTTTCAAACATACAGCAACGGAAAAAAACCTCTTCAGTATCTGTCACCAAAATTGCATCAATTTGGCCAAAAGTGGGTAAGAATTGTTCATCATCTATATCTACAGTAACAATAGAGTTCCGCTGCCATATAACACCAGCTATTGTAGCGGAAGTAACCGAATATTTGAGGACAACGCCAGTGCCGAGAGAAAACTTGACAGTGTCTCCTGAATTTAATGCAGATTTTTTTCCTAGTATTTTTGTTGTAGGTATTGTATTTTTCACAAACAAGTCATTGAGCATAAGTTGACATTTTATTGCTAGAGTCTTGCAAACATTGACTCGATTAAAAGATGATCTAGCCACTAACTTAGATACCCTGTGCTTGGCTTCAAAACGCATAGCCCACATGTTACGTACGGGGCCGAACTTCATTAGCATGGTAGGATAATGAGTCAGAAAATGAAACTTTGGCTGCAGGGGTGATTTTGTTAGCTCCGTGTACAATTGATTAAATTCTGCTATTATAACCCGGAGTTGAATATTGGTGTCACTGAAGACCCTATGACTTAATAACCTGTCGGTGATTTGCCGCAACATAATGTATAATTTCCATACTTTATTTTCTAAAGGAATGTAAAACCCGGCTATTAGGCTGAAGTATCTAATAAGGGTAAGCATTTCTGATGCTGAAGTTTTCAATTTTACTTTCGAACCTTGGACAACTAAACAATTACTTGGTTTTGAATTCCTATCTGGTCCATAATCAAATGAAATTATTCTTTGTTGCAATACTGAGATCTTTAAAAGACCTTCGGCAAGGAAGTGGTTTATGACAAAGGTCATTACATAACGAGCTACACCTTCTAATATATCATGCATTGGGTCTACTGCTACATTTTGAAATAAATCAAATCCTGTCACCTTAAGCCAACAGCATGATTCTTTAATGCCCGTGTTAGGTGTATCGTTTTCTTGCAATTGAGCGTGGTATGAAGTCATATTTCTAAGCAAGTTACTGTTTTCATATAGAGCAGTTTGCAAACCTTTCTTGTCAATGTTACAGATTCTGCAACACTTGTTAGCTGAAAAACTTTCAGTAAACCCGAGAATTGAATTCAGGCCTAAATTATCGCCAGTTATAGCAACAACCTTCAATTTTACGGTTCCTTTAAAAAACTTATTTTCTATAAAAATTCCTTTGTTTTGCAAGTAATTCAATTCCTCAATAACAGGGTCAAAAATAGCTTTGTTTCCATATTTAGTTTTGTCAGCAGAATGGCAAATAGCTAACAGCAAAATGTTATTCAACAATGAAAATAAATGTGGTGGGAGTGCTGGCAAGGAAACGTATACACCACCAAGCTTATGCACCCCAGCGTGGCTCCCCAAAGGATTTCCAATTTCAAAATCATCATAGTATACTACTAAAGGAAGAATAATGTCCGACGCCTGCGGTGTACACATTGCCAGCCATACAGATCCCTGCATTACATTTTCTAGACACATTGGCCTCATCGGATTTTCTTCACGGATTATTAAATTACCCCTTAGGTGGTTCAAATAATCCGTTACATCTTTCCAAATAGTGTCAATGGAAAAAAATTTCTTCAAAACCTGGCGAAGTTGAATTACTTGCATTGTACGTGGCTTGGTGTGTAATGTTAAAGTGTTACTCCTTTGTGAAATGTCAGGACAATAACCAACGATTACTTCATGTGGTGGTATAAAAGAACCTAATAAATTCAATTCTCGGAATCTCAAATATTCTGAACGAAACGGAAAAAAGATGCCCTTCAAAGCTGTGTTGAACTTATGAAGTCGTTTATTAATTTCGCTTCCAGACATGCTTTCCTCATCAGCTAGCACAGGGCCGAATACGGACATTAAAGACGGTGCGATATTGTCAAGAAGGGTTTGCAAATGACTAACCATAGCTTGTACAGACGATCGAGATACAGAGGGATTTACATAGAGCGTTGAAATAAATTTCAAAACTTCTTTATGAATAATACTATCAGCATTATCAAGGACTTCCGGTTCACTATCAGCTTCAATGTATATGTGCTCAGTTGCTACTTTGGTAGTCTCTGTTTCACACATAGGAACTACGCAAGCCTCGTTTGAGGTGGATGGCAAATAACGAGTGTTTACTTTATTCAAATGTTTTAAGTTAACATGTTTTCTAAATTGTCTAACGTCCGTGAAATACCGGTAGCATGCGTCTTCACCACATTTATAAACTCCAGTAATATCAATTTTTTCACATTCTTTCCTTATGTGGGTAATAAGTGAAGAAAACGTGGGAAAAGTCCTTTTACAACTGTGACACTTCATCTTAATTTAAATTGTGACTCCGAGAGTAACTAATATCTCCTTCACAGATTGTGACATACGATCGTACGATGTTTTGACTTTGTAAAAACCAATTTGGATAATAAGCCAAATGTTATAGCTTTCAGTAGGATATTTAGCCGCAGTAGCATGAAATATTTTAAAAGTCACATCAACAGCCTCAGTTAGTGTTGTGAACTTGTAAAACGTATTGTCACATACTGTGAAGGAGACACCTGACTGGCGGCACCAAATTATAAATGGTTGGAGGCTAATACCTAGGTTTTGAAGCTTTTGGCGACGCTCCTCAATTACCACTTGCACGTCTGCGTCATCATCCACGATGGTCACAAATCCATCCAATATCTCCGCTCGTGAAGCTTGCCAGTCTTTTCTAGATCGACGGGCAGGAGGAATATTAAAGAGACAGCCGAGTAGCAATATCGCTGCTATTAATTTTGTCTCCGGTTGTTCATCTGGAAAGAAAATAATAATAGTATATTTGACACAACACATCATCATTAACTGAGCAAATAGGGAAAAGTATCAGAACAAAATAAAATCTATCTATATAAGTAAAAATGAATTGCCGAAATGTGTGTCCGCCCGCCCGTTACTTCTGAACGACTGCACCATGTTAGATAATTTTTAAATTCTTTTTTGTCTATATATTTTATAACGGGTTCACCGACCCAGGGAGGTCGAGCACCTAGAACTATATAACAGAATCATTTCCTTACCGTCACAAATTGCCAATGTATCAGCTATTTTTCGACGAAGAAACGAGTCCTTTGTGGTGTTAAGCTTCTGCTGAGCAGCTTTTAGTATGTTTTCCGATGAAGCATCCAAGGCGTCGAGGCCCCCGGATTTATCAGGGAACAGTGCTTCGTAGTCATGAGTCAGGAGTCGCCATCCATCACTTGACTTCAGGATAGGATACTTATTGAAGTACTCCTGTAATGTCCCTTCCTCGTAGTACAAGTACCGGAGGCGAGCTCGCACCGTCTCCCGCCACAGGGCACTGACCTCCTGCCACGGACCAGCTGAAGGACTTGACAGCTGCTCTAATGCTGACGCTACGTCCTCCACTTCACCTGCACACAAAAATTAAAACGATTAATAATTAGTACAATGACAATAACGGTTCTTAGATTCAGATATTTTGTAATTTGTAACGAAAATTTATACTAATTCAGATATTTTTCTCAATAATTTTGTTCTTGATAATTTAATTCAATCTGAAAACATAAAATTTCTTGAAAAGGAGTTACCTTCTTTAAGTCCGGTCAGGTCGATTCCAGCGAGTGGAGGGGTGTCTAGCCTAGGACTGGACTTGGAGCGAGAACGTGACTTGGGCTTTTCAATAAGGCCCAACGAAACTAAATGCTGCCGTCGAGCCCTTCTGGCGGTGACTAACCAGCCAGAGATATTGCGCTTAGCCTGGTAAGCATCAGCCGGCAGGTACGGCGCGTAGTATAGGGGTGGTGACTCCTCTTTAAATAATCTGCCAATGTCGTAGGATAGAGCAAGCAGCTGCGAATCTGTCAGAAGTACCGGGTTTTCGGCCGTAATGAGCTTCTCCATAAGCAGCTTGCATAAACGCCCACGCACGTTTGAGGGTAAGGTGCCCGTTTTCTGCCCAATTGCTATTATTTGTTTTCCCTCGACTGATGAATTCAGTATGGTATTCACCTGAAACACAAATAGTATAAGTATGGCATTACAAACTAAATATGCAAGGTAAAAGTAAAAAAAAAAATGTCACTAAAATGTTGAAAATACAGGTTCAATACCTACCTTCCATTCAGTATAATGATCAGTTGGAGTCGGTGCCAGTCTAGGCATCATGCATTTAGTTGTTAGTTATAGCTGTCACCAACTCCAAATATATTACTGATCTTTGTGACATATAGTATAGCTCCTAAACGGCCGTCCGTACACACATACAGGACAGGACAGGTACAGACGTTAAACTTATCTGTTTACGCCGGGGGTTAACAATATTGAATGTCAATTTAAATTCCTTATCAAAAGTACAGGATAATAGGCAATAACTTACTAAATTGCTCCCGGTGGACTCTTGTCTAACTGCTTCACCCACTGACGACGACGAGTCCAGTGGTATCACCAGTATGTCACCATCCTAAAATAATATTTACTTTGAGACAATGTTATAATAGTACATGTAACAAAAAGGTGTGATAATATGAGTATGTACGGTCAATTAACCTCAATAATCGTTGAAATAATCACTAAATGTGTCCGAGTGCGACCGTTAACTAACAGGCTATAGCTAGCCCTAGCCGGAGATAACTCAAGGGAAGTGTTATATTTTTTTACTAGTAATCGGTTCAGCATTGCAGGTGTGAACGGTCCTGCCCTCGTCCCTTGATCCGGCCCTGATAAAAACTAATCGATCAAGATCAGGACTGATCCTGGTCTCAAAGAATGTCTATACCAAATTTTGCATCGGTTCAGTGTCTTAGGTATGAAAATGTGAAAAGGTCCTGCCCCAGCCGACAGATAGACAGACAAACTTACTTTCGCATTTATAATATTAGTATGGATGTAATTACAAATTAATACATATTGCTCTTGAACCAAAAAACAGTAAGTACGAGTACTTTTCTACAATTTTGCAGAACTTACCAAATTTTCCTGGTTAAGTCCTGCTTCGCAGTCTTGGTTGAGGATTGAGCTTTGCAGTCCTTCACACGGTGGCAGAGGCTCTAAGTTACAAGGTAGACTAGTTAACAAGTCATTCCTCAGGACCTCTTCAAAGAGTGATGAATTGTAGGAGTTATCCTGAAATTTAACAAGAAATTTAAAAAGGTAATAATAATGTACTTAGTTGGTAAACTAACAAGACTGATGAAAAGTTATGATTTTATTCCACTTTTTAAATAAATACTGCACCGGTTAAATTGTTAGGTATCTTAAGAAGACTTTAAAATAATAAAAGTTAATAAGTAGGTACCTACCTACCTACATGCAAGTAGGAGAATGTGCATTTAAGCGACGCAGGGCATGTGTAAGCAAAAAGTTTAAAACAAAATTTACTTTTTTGAAATACAATTTAACATGAAAACAAACCATATCTTTTGGTTGGTCGCTTTTTAACATGGCCAGAGCTGCTTCAAACCGGAGTCTGTCCCCTATTTGAGGGAACATACTATGTATGTCTTGTTTACTAAGCATCTGCATTGTTGCGATATCAATTCTTTCAGCTGAAAAAAAAGGTAAATTTAACAGCGCCCTAATTGCAGCTGTGAAATGCACTACGTCGCATCGACTTTATAAAATGTAGGTTGGTAGAGCTCGTCTAAGCTGAAATGACGCGCCCCAATACTTAAATTTGTATACGTACACTACGGTAAATGCGGTAGTGGGGCGCGTCATTTTAGTTTAGACGCACTCTACCTATTTGTTTTTTTTTGGGTTGCAGTTGCACATCGAATCTAGTGTATAATATAAATATGAACGTATATCTAGGTAGGTGGGTAGGTACCATACGACAAGACTATTCTTGGTTGGAGTGTACAGCGGCCAAAAAGTGTTATTTTCGCAAATCGTTTATTTTCTCGATTCTATATTATGTAACACCTAGAAAGGCTAAAAGTGTCTGGGTGTTTTTTGTCTCCGACCAACCGTTTGTCGTAAAAACGATGTCGAAGGGATCCATAGGTAAGGTTATGTTAGAACTGTGACCTTGAAATTGGTCGCGAAATTTTTTTAAGTATATTTTCATAGTGCCTCTAAGACGACACTCTGACCCTATTCTTGCTAGAAATTAGAATGTGTGAATGTAATGTGTGAGCTCATGCTAGCAACTTACTAGGTAGGTTTGTCAACTTACTTTCAAAACGATCGATGTAGCGTTCCAAATTCCACTTCTTCAAAAGATCACGCGTAGCCATATCCATTTTTGCACTGATCAAACACGTTCACTGGCACTAATGGAATTGTTATTGCTATTAATTAAACGAGTCGTGAGTCGTGACTTGCCGGCTGTAGCCGGTGAAATACAAATGGCCGACCGAAATGGCGCGGCGGCGGAATTAGAGATGTGCCAACTCGGAAAAAACACAAATCGAGTTAGCTCGAGTTGAAATTCAGCTAACTCGAATTAATTCGAGTTAACTCGAGTTAGCTAAAAGAAGTTGAGTGTATGATTTGTTACAAATTACTTTTTTACATCATTGGTAAACTTCATAGTTCGTAGGTAGCAATTAGAAAGGTCTTTATAGTTTTACTCATTTATTTTTGGTTTTAGTCTTATCTTAGGTATAGTAAATACTCATATTTAACATTAAAACAAGTTAGGTACCTATTAGCAGTCTTCACAGAATAATATCAGTCTGACTTTATAATACAGGTACTAGGCTATGAATAACTTAATCATCACAATGAAAATATTCTTAAACAACTTTGTTATTTTTAACCGATTTCAAAAAAAGGAGGAGGTTATCAATTCGACTGTATTTTTTTTTTTTTTTTTTATGTTTGTTACCTCATAACTTTTGACTGGGTGAACCGATTTTGATGATTCTTTTTTTATTTGAAAGCTGGTGCTTTCCGAATGGTCTCATTTTAATTTGGTTCCATTTGGACAATGGGGTCCATGTGAAAACCATATAAGTCTTAAATTTGCATTATGTATTTGCGCGACAAATGAACGAATAACGCGATTAGATTAGTGCGGAGTATCTACCACAACTAAAAAGTAAAAAAATAAAAACTTTTTACACAAAAAAACAACCGACTTCCTTAAAAAAAAACACTACAAAGTCAAAAATAACTTTAATTTCGGAAGTCGGTGGCAAAAACCTTAAATACAGAGCCTAAGACACCGACTTCCGAAATTAAAGTTATTTTTGACTTTGTAGTGTTTTTTTTTAAGGAAGTCGGTTGTTTTTTTGTGTAAAAAGTTTTTTAAATATATAATGATCTACTATAAAATACTTTTGCTTACTTTGTTTATTGGTTGCCACAATCAAATGTTGCAATAACAACTTTTATTCAAATATAATACTACTCGAAGTATAAAATTATTTATCACAAAAAAAATACAATGCTAAAGTCAAGAAATTAAAAATATTTTCCTGTAAGTTAATATTCAGGTTTTTCAACAATAAATATTCTCAAAAAATAAACATCACGTTATTGTGTACATAACTTAGTTCTGAAAAGTATATAACATAACTTCTTGTTAGTTAACGTAATACATAAGTTAAATAAAATATTCTCAAAAAAAAAAAAAAAGTAAAGTATCTTCTTGGTGTTACATTTTGTAACAATAATAATGTAAGATAAAAAATGTACTTAATAAAGATAAATAAAAGTTTTGTCAATTTGTTTGAAAAATAAAGAAGAAAACAATTATTCAATACTACTACTATACTGAAAACGATTGCTCTTTCGCTTGATTTGTTCATTACGGCCAGCCCAAACTCGAGTTAGGGAGAATTCAACTCGAGTAAACTCGAATTTAGCACAACTCGAGTTAACTCGAGTTAGAAACTCGAGTTGACACATCTCTAGGCGGAATGAAGTGAGAGAGGGAGACCTCATTATATAATGCCGTCACCTTAAATTTGTAGGACATCATTCAAATGCTACTCATAAATGGGTCTCTGTAATAATAATTTAGTAGGATACACATAAAATAATATGACTATATTATTGAACTTTAATGCTTACTCTAAAAATATGAGATTATTTAATCGTATTATCATAGGATTCACATAAAATAATATGACTGTAATATTAAAAAATGATGCTTACTTTAAAAATATAAGTTTAAAGCATTATCATTTAATATAGTACATTAGGGGGAGGTCATCGTATTTTTAGAGATACTTCTTCATATTAAACTATGAAATCTATTTATATTACGGTGACTGTCATTGTGTTTTTTAATTAGAATCTTATTTATAATTATCATACTAATTTATGGGACAGTGGACCATTTTCTATTACATTGTGTTATTATTTGAAGAAGACAATGTTATTTCATAATTACAAATTTTTACGATGACAAGTATCATAATATTGCATTATTTACCCAAAAAATTCGATTCCATCTTAACACATTTCACTTCTAGCGTAATATTTACTTATTATCAACATATTATAAGACAACGCATCTATTTTAAACCAACGTCACGATATTTTAAGATTATGCCAAAATGACATTTTTCTCAGTGTGTGCAAAAAAAAAAATAGAAAAGAAAACAGAAAATAATTTGATACTTACAGATTATAAGAAAACCTATAAGAAGTGTATAGTCTTAAAATAACATGGTAAATCATGGTCCTCGCCGGGAACTTTATTTCATACGAGTATTAGTGCAAGACACTATCGTGTCTCTGGATATAAAAAAATCGATAAACCTGAAGAGAATGGGACAAACTATTTAAATTATTGCATTGTCACCGGTCCTTGTGTGCGAAGATTCAAATTAATCCAACGTTTTTAAGAGGATGAAAATCACTTTCAATAATTCCGTTATATCCATTTAAAATAAACAGAAAAAGCTAACAAAAGCGCGTTAAAAATTGGTCACATTATTTTTATCATAGTAGGTAATAAAAAGTCTTTTTATGAATAAAACCATTTCTAAATCGGTAGCATTTTAGTCTGACTATCGCTATTTGTTGCTCAGTAAAACACTTTGAACAAAAAAATTACGTCATCACCTTTTTCTAAGAACCTGAAATTGCTACGAATGAAAAAAAAGATAATGTAAAAAGCCAGCCTTTTGCCAACATGAAAAAACCTTAATGTAACTTTTATTTTAACACCCACAGAACATAACTCTTCTTTTGACTCGGGGCATTGAAAAGGGAAAATATACGAAGTTTTGAGGTAAATATAAATAAAAGCAATTTCAACGATAAAAAAGACGTTAAAATGTTCTATGTTTAGGTTATTGATACAAAAACGTGATTGATCGCTTTGTATGTCGGTTTCGGCGCTAGATTTTTGTCTGGATTTGCCTTGCTTTGTGTTTAAAAGAATAAGCTGTTTGCGCTGAATAAACAATTTTTCTTTCTTTTCTTTGTATGTATCGTCGACCTTGTCATGCTACCCATAACACTATTGTCAACGTCAACACAGTTTCCAGTTGAAACTTCACTAACATTGAAACTATCTAACTGGCACATTAATCTTGGAGCAAAAATGTACCTTATTTTCTGAACGTACAAGCGAAATTCAACCATCGGAGAGATAAAGCAGTTTCGAGGTTGAATATACCTAGAAAGAAATACATGAATCATTATTGACATTTTGCCTCCACTCATTTCACGGAAAACAGTGAAATATTTTCTTTTATTTCTAATAACTGTTACTAACAGCCTGGTTAACTTTGTTTACGTTTTTCACCAAAGTCAAAGTTTTTCTTTGTCAAAAATCTTTTTAGACAAGCGATTATTTATCAAAAGTTTCTTGTTTTTGTTCAAAACTTAGTTTTATTTTTTTGTTTGCATAACCTTTTCTTTATTGAAAAGTTCTAAACATACTTAAATCAGTTGATGTTAGGATCTTTTTAACGATGTGTATATCAGTAATGAGATATTTTAAAAGGAGAAACTGGGGCATTACAAACATCCGACTACTTCTAACGTGTAAAACCAGGTGAGTTACGCCTGGCCCCGATTGAAAAATTGACAGTTGCGAATAGCCTACTGACACTCCACCTAGCTGACGTTGCGATCTGGGTGACAACGTTTTGATTTCGGTAAATGTCACTGTAGTTTTTATCGATGAGTGACATCTGCGTGCACTGACTGAACACACAATCTGTGTGGCTTTAAGATAATGAGACGAATATAAAAAAGTCAAATGTCTATTTCTCTAAAAAACCTGCTCGAAAAACGTCACACAGAAAAGTAAACTTTCTGAAGGGGCACCGTTTTTTTTGTGGATGGGAAATCATCAAATGTCTTCTCCCGCTCTGGGTGGAGCGGGAGGGTGTGTCAGACTTTTACTGACTAAAACCCACTCATGTTCCTTCAGTTACTCATATCACGGGTCACGGTATCTCGCTTGAACAATCTCGCGACCTCGGCAGGCATCGGTCCTAGTAGACCCCTTCACTGCTGCTGAAATCTCTTTAAGGCGCGCGTGGAACACTACGCGCCGTCGACCCGAGCCTGGTCCTTACCGGGCGGCGAGCTACCCATTGCTCGCCACCCGCAAGCTCGCGCCTACGGTGGCCGGGAGTCCGCTATCGACTCCCGACGCCCGGGGCGTCTCCTCCTGAACAGGAACCCACCGAAGCACCCATGCCCGGTGAGAACCTGCGTCAGGCGGAAGGTGAGGACGCCATGGCGCCTCTCTATCCACTCCTCAAAGAGGGGACTTACCGCCGCAATTGTGGCGTGCCCAGCGCTGGGTTGCGGCAATCGTACCCGCCGTGTCGCCATAAGATCACACCGGAGCTCTGTCCGCCGTGCCGCGATTTGTCGCGGCAGCGGAGTTTCGCCCCGGCGTTTCGCCTCCTCGCGCCACTCCCACATGTGCGCGTGGACCTTTGCCTCCAGACCCCATGGCGGCACTCCGGCAAGGAGGCTCGCTGCCTCGCACGAGATCGTGCGGTATCCTCGGAGTAGCCGGATGGCCATGACCCTCTGGGCTGCACTCAACCGGCGCGCTGGGCGCAGCCACAATGAGGGCGCCCACACCGGTGCCCCGTAGAGGGCCCCCTCACCGGTGCCCCGTAGAGGGCCAAGGGGCACCCTTACTTAAAGATTTCTATTAACCCAAGTGTTAGAGCGATACATAAAACATAATGACGTTTGATGGGGCTCCGACGGAAGGCAAAATTAGGTACCTTCGACACGGACAGAAAAAAACTGATAAACGCAAGTGTCGTGCCTAGGGGTTAAGGGATGAGGGAAATCGTGCCCCTTACCTCCTCGTGAAGCCGCTCGATCATCCAGCAGAATCTCGGAGCTCCGGAGTCTTCGCAGAGTTCGGCCCACCACGTGTCAAACAAAGTCCAGAGGCACTACACAGCACTTCAGTACAACCGTCGAAGCCACAAATACACTGTTGTGGGCGCTGACGCTTCATTTTGTATTCGAGTTAAATGCGCAGTGCCCGGCGACCGACAGTTCGCCCGCAGACACCATAGCCTATAGACGCGCTTACGATCTTAATACCAAATTACTTATGTAAATCCTTTCGTAAAGTAAAGTACACATTCCAATCTAATCCGCATTTGATTTCTCTCCGTACACACACACCTAAAGAATATATACACGCACCCACAAAATTGGTGACCCCGACGTGACCACTATTGAAACAACGGGACTGCTATGAACTTATAATATCCATATTATATCGTTCTGCGATAAATTAACACAGCGGGTAAAAAAAACACAGCGGGGAAGCGATCACAACCGAATCCATATTTGAACTGTTATAATGTCCTTTCCGAGCGAGCCATAAAGAAGGCGACGCTCATTGGCGAGAAGGTGCACGATGCTGATTGGCGGATAAAGGATTAGCTTGACAACTTGCGTAATAGTTTAGCAAAACAAAATAGATGGCGCTAACATTTCCTCCCCCTTTTAAAGGGTCACCTTTAAACCCAATCATAAAGTGTAATAAAGAACTGCGAAAATATAATATTGAAACTGCGTTTTATATAAGATAAACTGCGACAATCTTAAACTAACTAACTGCTAGCACTTAAACTACTGTGGTTACAAAAAAAATATAACAATCTTATTGCGTAGGTAATGGGCACAAACGTACGACCGGACGCACGTATGTACCTTTAACGGTTCTTACAGAAACTACACGCGTTATACCATCGTTGGAAGGAAGAATCTTCTCTACTATCGCTAATGGCCACGATAAAGGAGGTGAATTGTCAATTATAATAACAACAACCGTGCCAGGCTTGATAGGCACAGACGGAGTATTCCATTTCTCTCGGGCTTGTAAACTATGTAAATATTCCATTCTCCATCTTTTCCAAAAAGATTGCACTAATTTATCAAGCAGAGAATGTCTCTGAAGCAAGTTGAGATTATCTGATTCTATTTCAGGCGCGGGCAATGAGAGTAAAGAAGCGGTATGCAAAAAATGACCTGGCGTTAACGCGGTAGGTTCTGCGGGATCGGCACTCAGAACCGTAAGAGGCCGAGAATTTAACAAACACTCGATCTGAACGAGCACTGTAACTAGCTCTTCGTAAGAAAGAAGCTGTTGACCGATGACCTTGAAAAGGTGCGTCTTGACGACCTTCACCATACTCTCCCAACATCCGCCAAAATGTGGGGCGGCCGGACAGTTAAACTTCCATGTGATACGGTTTTCAGCAAGCTCTTCTTCGAAGCGAGAGCGGAACTCGACATTATTAAGAAATTTATATAAGTCGCGTAAATAAGAATTAGCGCCTACAAAATTAGTGCCTCTGTCCGAGTGCATTACTTGGACAGGGCCCCTGCGAGACAAGAACCGTTTAAGTGCAGCTAAAAAACTGGCGGTGCTAAGATCAGTGGCTACTTCAATATGTAGCGCGCGAGTTGTGAGACAAGTGAACACGCAAAAATATGCTTTCAAAGCCTTTGCACCCCGACGGCGAATGGTGTAAGATATAGGACCTGCGTAATCACAGCCCGTGTGAGTAAACGGCTTAATAACCTGACGCGTCCGACAGTCCGGCAAGTCAGCCATGAGCGGGAAGACGGGACGCGGTCGAGCGCGGAAACAAATATTACAATCATGAACTACCTTACGAATAGCACGACGAGCAGACAGTATCCAGTATTTCTGCCGTAATAGTGACATGAGCTGTTCAGGCCCAGCGTGTAAATATTTCTTATGATAATATTCAATTAATAAGTTAACAAAAAAGTCATGGCTTGGTAGAAGTACCGGGTGCTGCTGTGAGTAACTTAGAGCAGAATGGGTGAGACGTCCACCAACTCTGATTAAATCGTTATGTAAAAACGGTCTTAATTTATTAAGAGATGATGAAACCTGCGTGTTCAGTTTTAAATTTAAAATTTCTTTATTGAAACGTTTATTTTGGATAAGTTTCAACAATTTGTTTGCTGCAAAACTCAAATCAGCTGCGGTTATATGTACGGAATCGCGACGTGGTAACAAATTAGCGAATCTGACAGGCCTGTTGGTCTAGTGGTTAGTGACCCTGATTGCTATGCCGGAGGTCGTGGGTTCGATTCCCACCCAGGACAAATGTTTGTGTGATGAGCACGATCATTTGTTCTGTGTCTGGGTGTAATTTATCTATAATATGTATGTATTTAGAAATATATAAGTATGTTTATCAGTTGTCTAGTACCCATAACACAAGCTCTGCTTAGCTTGGGACTAGATGGCGTTGTGTGATAGTTGTGGAATATTATTATTATTATTATTATAATCTATAAATGTAAACAATCGTACGGAGTATTTTACTCCATGACGAAAGGCGGCAAAGAGTATCATAAACATAAGAATCGTCAGCGGGAATTAAAACAGCGTGAACGAGTTTCTTTTGTTCAGGTATCTCGTCCAACGTGAGCGGTTCCGGACCTTCAGTAATAGGCCACTGCGACGGATGTAACGTTAGCCAGGGGGGCCCTAGGGACCACAGAGGGTGGTCTTTTAATTTAGCAGGAGAGACACCACGTGACAGACAGTCTGCCGGGTTCTCAACCCCTGCAACGTGATAAAAGTTATCTGCGGAGATATTATCAGTAATTTTAATAACTCGATTGGCAACGAACGTTTGCCAACGATGCGGTGAACCTTTAATCCAGTAGAGTGCGACTTTTGAATCGGTAAAGGCGTAAATTTTAATTGCAAAACGGTTGTCATAAGTCTCAAGAACAGTCCGAAGCAATTTTGACAGCAAAAGTGCTGCACAAAGTTCCTTACGAGCAATCGTAATGGGCGAAGAAGGCGCGATCTTTGACTTGGAACATAAAAGGCGGACAATATTGCCGGAGGCAGAGCCAACGTGTAGGTATACTACGCCACCATAAGCTTCGCTACTGGCGTCAGCGAACCCGACCAATGTCAATTCACAGTCGTTCTTCACTTCTAAACAACGCGGTATTTTAATTTCGTTTAGGGCTGGTAACTCTGAAGTAAATTGTTGCCAAGCCTTGACAATATGAGTAGGAGCAGGGACGTCCCAATCCACCTTCAACTGCCACAACTGCTTAATAAGAAGTTTAGCTACTAAAATAGAAGGAGCGACGAATCCCATGATATCCCACAGTCTCGCGACGGTTGACAGTATGGTGCGCTTAGTGCACGCGGTATTCGAACTTGGCGGGTTGATTTTAAAATAGAAAATATCTTGGCCCATAGACCAGCGAAGACCCAAGATTTTATGGTCAGCGGTTTTGTCAAATTCAACCTCAGTCGTCACCTTATGAGAGGCGGGAAGTTTATTAAGAACAGACTTTGAATTACTGTTCCACTTCACAAGGTCCCATTGAGCGCCCTTAAAAAGAGCAATTAAATCTTTAGCGGTGTCAATCGCCTCGTTTTCGGTATTGACAGAAAATGCAACATCATCCATATACAGGCACGAGGAGGCGACGGCAGCAGCGCGGGGATGCTCAGCGCCATCGTCAGCGATGAGTTGCTGCACAGTGCGCAGAGCGTGGTAAGGACTGGACTTTAAGCCAAAACAAACTCTACTAAATTCATATAAGCGAAGTGGGTCGTTAGGATTAAAACGATAAAGAATTCTCTGATAACGTCGATCAGATTTGCGAATCATAATTTGTAAAAACATTTGTTTACAATCAGCGGTCATCGCTACAGAGTGTAGACGAAAATTTAAAATAATTTTGAATAAATTACCCTGTAGGTTGGGCCCACTGTGCAGCAAATCATTTAACGAAACACCGGACGATGTTTTGCAGCTGCCATCCAGCACGGGACGCAACCTAGACGAAGACTTGTCTGGGCGGAGAACCCCATGATGTGGGATTATATAAGTAGGGTACACATCTGCAGTTTCATGCGGAAGAACTGAGACGGGCGAGATATAAC
Organism: Aporophyla lueneburgensis; assembly: GCA_932294355.1. Classification (NCBI taxonomy): domain Eukaryota; kingdom Metazoa; phylum Arthropoda; class Insecta; order Lepidoptera; family Noctuidae; genus Aporophyla; species Aporophyla lueneburgensis. The sequence continues at coordinate 27,140,682 of OW028737.1, read as the reverse complement.
CTTTAGAATGGTAATCATTTAAAACTTCGTCATAAGCGACGCGTAGCTCAGGTGAAGCTTCAAGCTTCCTCTCTAAGCATAAAAAACGTCTACGAGCGATATTGAATGAGTCACCCAGTGTGAACACATCCTTATCAAACGGTAGACCCACGGTATAGCGACCAGTAACTGGGTCCCGTTGCGTAGTTGAATGATAAAAATATTCACATTCAGCATCAGCAGGATGCTGAACGGGCGGGCAGGGAACTTCTTCAAGTTCCCAGAAGCGGGAAATCAAATTGTTATCCATAGGCGAAGGGACTATGGCGAAGCACGATGTTAGACATGCTGGGCAGTTACTGAGTGTAGGTACGACCCCCATGAGTACGTAGCCTAACACCGTATTGACAGCGGCGGGCACTGACGGGCCACCAGGAACCACGTCAGGCAAAAGTAAATGCGGGAACAGCGATGCTGCAATCAAAATATCAATTTTACTTGGAATAGCGAAACTATCATCAGCGAACTGAAGTTTATTCGAGTAAGGTAGGGCCTTAATATCAACAAAAGTGGAAGGTAAGTTGTCCGTAATTTGATCAACTACTAACGAGTCAATATCAAATCGGATATTTTTGTTAAAGCGTGAAAATATACGTAAATTTACTGTCCCGAACGACATCCTCTCTGTGCCTCCAAAACCTCTTACGGTCGTAGACCGTGTATTGTTTTGACGTAAACGTAAAAGTTCACAACATTCTCTAGTAATGAAGTGACTTTGCGAGGCGGAATCGAGTAAAATTCTTATTAAATGCTCACGCCCAGCACTATCGTACGCCACGACTTGAGCAGTCGCGAGCAAAACGGTAGTATGCGAATCATATTGCGGCGTCTCGCTGCAAGCGGCATTAGAGGAAACAGAACGCGGAGCGTCAACGGACATCGAACACAAAGCTACATCAGGCTGCGTGGCGGAGCGCACCGGCTCGGACGCGGGCACGGGCGCTTCGGGCGCTTCGCGCTGCGACGCAGGTATAATTGAACTCGCCGCTTCCGCGGTCCGTGGGTTCGAATCCCGAGTAAAATGTAATAGTGAGTGGTGACGTTGTTTACACGTTCTACAGCCAGATGCGGATTGACAACTTGATATTTTATGTTTAATACTTAGACAATTAACGCAACCGTTAATTTTCCTAACAACCTGTAAGCGTTCATACGGAGTTGATTTATGAAAATCAGGACATTTAAATAAGTGTTGATGTGCGACATTAGTACACAAACATTTATCTGTTGAATCAGATTCGACCGTGCTTATATACGCGTTATAACGCGGGGAAGACTGCGGTTTTTTACTATCGTTAGAACTGCGGGAGCGATCAGCTGATTTTGCGGAATTATGTACTTGCGTGCCGGCTGCTAAAGCGTGGGTGCGATACAATATTTTACTCTGTTTATTAACGAAATCGACTAAATCATTAAATAAAGGAATGTCAGACTGATCCTGACTGTTTTCAAAGTTACGAACAGTTTCACTGTCTAACTTGGTAATAGCTATTTGTACGAAAATTTAATTCAATAAATCTGGAATTTTTAAATGTTGTAAGGCACGGACGGCGTTAACAAACTTATCATTAAAAATGTCTAAATTATCGGAAGTAACGGAAGTTAACGGTTTAAAATCTATGATCTGTTTTAAATAAGTGGCCGCTAGTGTGCGTTTGTCTTCATACCGATTCACTAGCGTATTGAAAATGAGTTCGTAATTCTCAGCAGTAGGTACAATGCTGGCGCATGCGGCTAGCGCTTTACCGGTCAATTTGCCCTGTAAATAATGTAATTTTTGATGATCCGAGAGAAATGGATTATCATGAACAGCGGATTTATAATTTGAGTAAAACAATGGCCATGAACGAATGTCACCGTTAAAACTCATTAATTCAATCGGCGGTAACTTAATGAAAGAAGATTTTTTCTCTAAGATGGACGGAACGACGTCTGCATTGGTAGCAACCAAACGTTTTAAGCGACTATATAACTGTTCAAACGACACCAGCGCCTTGTAGTCAGCGCGCGCGGTGGGGTCAGCTGTCAGTAGACAGTTATTATACTGATCCATAACTTCATGAAATTCGGAACGAATAGCGTCAATGTTTGAGCTAGCGTCCAGAAAAGCCTCTTTCGCATCATCTCCCGTGCCTATGTCTTTAGATAAATCGTAGGCAGACTGTAAACACTCGAATAAAGCATTCCGTTTGGCTTCCAACGCCAACAACGAAAACTCCGTACTACCAGACTTAATAGCTTTCTTCATTATGAAATGAGAATTTTAAATTGAAGGTAACAAAATAATTTATTTGTGAGTTTGCGAATAATATAAAGTACAAGTGGGTACTTCTAAAAAAGGTAAATCTCAGCGATAATTATCGAAGTAGAACCTTATTTCGCGAATACCACTGAGAATATGAATATTACAGCGAATAATAAGATTAAATATTAGTATGACAGCGGGAAAAATAAGTATTTAGTGTTAAGCGTTAACAAAATGAAATAATTACCTTCGCGGTACGCAACGAGCGTAATGGCGTCGGTATGTTTTCTAGGCTAACGAAGACCTAAAAACGGCGGGTTTTAACACTAAATCTCCTATTAGGTGACCTAAAAGGGGCGGAAATTGTATCAGTACGGTTCGAAGGACCACAATAATGGTGGGGCTCCGACGGAAGGCAAAAATTAGGAACCTTCGACGCGGACAGAAAAACTGATGAACGCAAGTGTCGTGCCTAGGGGTTAAGGGATGAGGAAAACCGAGCACCTACCTCCTCGTGAACCGCTCGATCTAACAGCAGCTCTGCTCCGGAGTCTTCACAATTCGGCTCAACCACGTGTCGGCAATGTCCAGAGGCACAACACAGGCACTTCAGTTCTACCGTCGAAGCCACAAATACACCACTATTGAAACAGCGGGACTGCTATGAACTTATAATAATTCAATTATATCGTTCTGCGATAAAAGTACAGCGGGTAAAAAACACAGCGGGGACGCGATGACGGCGGAGTCCATATTTGAACTGTTATAATGTCCTTTCCGAGCGAGCCATAAAGAAGGCGACGCTCATTGGCGAGAAGGTGCACGATGCTGATTGGCGGATAAAGGATTAGCTTGACATCTTGCGTAATAGTTTAGCAAAACAAAATAGATGGCGCTAACAACGTTATTATGTGTCTGTCTCTTTTTACTGTCGCTTTTTCGTTTTATAGACTTTCAAATCACAACGGTGCTAAAGAAGTTTTCACTTCAAAAAACTTTGAGTATTTTAAAGTTAGATGACGTTAAATTCAAAGGTAAAGAGAAAATATATAGAACTTCAGTTTTGGTGGGGGTCCCCCAAACCTATATGTTTTATTTTATTTTACCATTTATTTACATATATACAAACAGACAAAAACAAAGAAACAACAGAATACGTGCAAAGGTGATGTTTACTTCTAAAGAAATCTCTTCTAGCACACCTGCAATAGGGTGGTAGACAAGAGGTGTAGACAAGTAGTTAATTAGGATAGGCTGGTAGATAGTTATTGCTATTCCAAATGGCATTCCTTTTGTCTATTTTTCAAATCGCGCCGCATATCTAAACTATAGTTCTATAATCTGTCAATTTGTCTTTAGCTTCTTACTTTCTTTTACTGTCGTCAGTTTAAGAACCATGTAGGCAATACAAGAATCTTGACAGACATCAAATATCGTCGCAGATTCCCAAAAGTTATTTAAATTAAAATGTAAACAACCTCCAAAACAATATTAAAAATAATAAAATAAATTTAATTTCGGAAGTCGGTGTCTTTGGATTTATATTTTCGTTTTTTTTTTTTTGCCACCGACTTCCGAAATTCAAGTATTTTTTTAGTTGTGGTACTTACCACAATACAATTACACAATTTTGTTTACCTACACTTGCTAAACAAAAGTGAAACGATAATGATAAATGACTTTATTTTTGCAAGTAGGTTTGTACAAACACTTTTACACGTCAATCATATTTTTTTAAACTAGATGAGGTCGGCGTTTCCTATCTGACTACTCTGAGAAGAAAGGCCGAAACAAACTCAGAGGTCACAGTCTCTTTTAAAGTTCAGACATAATTTGGTTAGATCATGTGAAGACCATGTGGATTGGTGTCTGAAGTGGTCTTTTAAGGAAAGAACCACACAGATTGAGTGGACCTGTCCAATCAGTGCACGCATTTGTCAGTAATCATGCAGCTCAACTCAGAACTTAAGGAGGTCAATGATTCGACGAACAATACCAAAGAAAGGACATTTGTGTAGGTCGCATAAATTACTCAAACTGCCAGACTGTGATAAAAAATAAATGAGAAGAAAAGGAACCTAGAAAAAAAAATAACACCCACTTAATCTTCACATTTACAATAATTAAAACAATATAATACTTTAAAAGTAAATATTAATGTCATTGTATAGGTAAAATTCATCAATGTCAATTAGTATATAAAATCAGGAGATAGTCGCTGACTGATCATTTGAGGATCATGTACAGACGCCACCGGGTCAAGCTACCCGAAACTGTCAATTTTTCCCAATGAACCTTGAACCTAATGCTCTAGAAATATAATAAAGTCGAAAATCTATCAAAGAAATCTGACAGATTGTAGTAGCTTGATGTGTTGGCGTCTGTACATGGAGGTGTCTGAAATGGTATTTTGAGGAAAGAACCATACAGATTGAGTGGACCTGTCCAGTTAATGCACCAGTGGCGAAGGGTGATTTTATTAGAGAGGTAAGCCGGAGCAAAAAAAATGCTTACCTAGGCCGGACGTGGCGCACGTAGTCCAGTTACTTAAAATCTGTGACTGACTTCCTGGCTTCAGTCTTCTACAAGCAGATGTCTTCAATCCACCTTTACTATACGTGTAAGCACTGGTGATTGAAACAGTGTCTTGCAAGTATAATAAAAGCGGCTTTGAAAAAAGCCGTTTGTGGTGTGATCAGTGTGATGATGTTGACGTATGATGTCTACTAGAAAAAACTACTTAACCACAAGACTACTGACTTAATCTACTTATAATACCACTTATACTCTAAAGCTATTCGTCTATTCTTTAGTACAAAGTGCACTAAGACATTATCATAAAAGCCGAGATGATTCTTAATTTTTAACCATAAATGTTTTTCTGTAGAAAAAATGGCTAGATCAGATAATCTTTCTTGTTTTTGAGAATTACGCATGTACGTATGAATTCGCTTTAAAGCCGAAAACGACCTCTCCGCGGATGCAACTGTAACGGGAAGTGTCAAAAATATACTACACTAGCTTCTGCCCGTGACTTCGTCCGCGTTAAATTTCTTGTTCCCCCGACCCTTCCTGTCGCGTCGAATCGCCTACCCGTGCGATTTTCCCCGTTTTTGCAACATTTTTCATTACTGCTCCGCTCCTCTTAGTTGCAGCGTGGTGTTATATAACCTATAGCCTTCCTCGATAAATAAGCTACCAAACACAAAAATATTTTTTCAATTCGGACCAGTAGTTCCTGAGATTAGCGCGTTCAATCAAACAAACAAACAAAGTCTTCAGCTTTATAATATTAGTATAGATAATGTTGTAATTTGTGGAAAAGTATCACACAATAATGAATTATGACCTAACCTAATTACGTGTTTCTTATTTTCAAAACTTAGGACTTACCACAAATTACTAATTGCGAACGCACAATTTCACAACAAACTCACAATTATCAAATTCTTATCGTGCGTTACTACACTAATAACTTATATGAATACAACGAAATAAATGCTAATTAACCACAAATATCAACAAAATAAAAGGTTTGTTATAAGGTTATAATTCTATTGACGTCAATGGTCAAACAAACATTTAAACAAAGTACTGTCGCAACGAGCGGGCGGGGCTCAAGGGGGCGGGGGAAGGGCCCGAACACTTACGAAATTCAACGAAAGGACGATATTGCTACTCCAGTTCGTTCGGATAACCCGACGTCTAGTGGATATTTTTTTTTTTTTTTCAGGATGGGAAATCATCAAATGACTTCTCCCGCTCTGGGCGGAGCGGGAGGGCGTGTCAGACTTTTACTGACTAAAACCCACCCGTGTTCCATCAGTTGCCCATGTGCCAGGGTCACGGTATCTCTTTCGAACAATCACGCGACCCCGGCAGGACGTCTAGTGGCTTGCCAAGGCCTCTAAAAAATGTGTGGCACGTGACCTGAAGTGACGTCATGACGAGATGATCTTGTATAGAAATTGATTTACTTCATAAGCCGGCGTTGTAAGCGAGTTCACTGCAGAAAAATCTTGACGCGCGGTGCCGCGCGCACTTTCAATGTTTTGTTTTCATTGGAATATAAAGACAAATATTTTTTTATGTAGGTTGGGGTTTGGAATACTTTAATTTTATGGTGTAAGATTAAATACATTCAGTGTGATTATTAAACACTGCTGAGAACTCCTGACTGTCATAATTTCGTAAGGGAATCCGACAGGAATGGGCTTATTAGTTACCTGCGCCACTGCAATGCACGCATTTGTCAGTAATCTTTCAGCTCAACTCAGAACATAAGGAGCACAACGATTCGACGAACAATACCAAAGAAAGGACATTTTGGTAGGCCGCATTAAGTACTTAAACTGCCAGATTATCATTAAAATGAAATGAGTAAGAGGGATATATAAAAAAACAAACATCTACATAGTCCTCACATTCATAATCATTAAAATAATAATAATAGTGTACTCCTCAGAGTATATATTCATGTCATAGTTCAGCAATAATCAAAATGTCAAAGTGTATATTCCCAATCAATAATTAATAAAAAAAAGGAAAATAATTAATAATAAAAAATATCATTCAGTATAATAATAATTTAAAAAAAAAAATTGGAGCAGCTTAATCCCAAGCTTTTTTGTCCTCAATATAATCTTTAACAGTGTAAAAGGCTTTCTGGCACAACTTACGTTTAATGAATGATTTAAATTTATTGAGACTTAGATCTTGAACATGGCTTGGAAGTTTATTATAAAAGCGTATACATTGACATCTGAATGAGCCACCTATTTTCTTGAGCCTTGTTGAAGGTACAACAAATTTGTGTGTGTTCCTAGTATTTATACTATGGATATCACTGTATTTTTTAAACACTCTCTCTGTTTTTTTTTTTTTTTTATGGGCATATTAAAAAAGATTTTCAAAAATATACTGTGAAGGCACAGTCATTACATTAATTTCTTTAAATTTCTCTTTGAGTGTGTGTCTCGGGCTTGATATTGATATTCGTATAACATCATCAATACCTATACACTAAGTGGAAAATAAGATGCGTTTAAAACGCTTTTTTTGTTCAGAACAAATATAAAACACAACAACTGCAATGAGAATCTCCTTTGTTGAAGTCGATCAAAAATACACAAATACAAAAAACGCAACTACTCACGTTGTTTCCACTTTTCGTAGCCTCAAAACCCTTGCAAAACACACAGGGGTAATTTGTGCTACGCTGCCCATTTTCCCTTGCATACAGCACGGAACAATACAGATCGTTAGAAAGGCAGTAATGGTAGGAAATTACCTGTACCATGATTTATAACCCAGTGCTTTGTTGGGCTCCACAATGCGGACCGTTGACCCCAATAGATAGCGGTTTAATCTTTTTCAGAAGCTACCGCGGCGAATGTGTATCGAGCACGGAAAGGAAACGTTATTGTGATTGATAATTTTCTTGGTGCAGAATTTTAGCGTTAGTTCAAATAGTGGGGGAAGGATGTAATAATTTGATAAGTATAAATTTGTTAACGTAATAATTATATTCTATTTGATAAATCTAATATCATCAGTTTTCGAATTTCTTGCTTCAGTTCTGCTGTTAACCTCTAAGTCCGTGAGATACCACATTTGGTACAGACATAATGGTTTTTTTAATTTTGTCTGTTATTACGGTACTTGACTGGTTAAACCTTGTTTCTTGCCAAATTTTTGATAATAAGTCAACGGGAAGTATCCTGTAGGGTTTAATTTAAGCGATCGCATTTTTTATTGCGTTGACTTAGAAGGTTATTTTTTTTAGTTCCATCTTAAAAGTTTAATTTTTGTTTAGAGTTCGAAGGGACCGTAGATAAGTCTAGTCTAGCTATCAAGTTGAAATTTATATCAAATACGTGTGGTTATTTGATAAAAAATGTCGGCTTAATACCTTCACGCATTGCCAAGAAAAAGGTCTTGATAGACTAATAGATGGACGGACAACGAAGTGATCCTGAAAGAGCATAGTTTTTACACGCTTTGTATTAAGCTTCACTTGTATATTTGTATGTTTGTTTGTAACTGACTCCTTAAAGCGCGATTTTGACCCACTTATCAAGGACCGATGACAATACTATAATTTCATAAATTTGTGCCATTATCCTTGCCAGGGTTACCAGAACAGCAAAAAACTGTCTTCGAAAACTACGCTGACATACGTCACAAACTACGCTAACATACGTCTCAAAACTCGAAACACCCTAAAAAATAGAAAAATATTTTTAGGGTGTTTCTATTTTCTTTTTCCTGTGGAAGCACAGAACTAAAAATCTTACCGTAAACTCTGAGTTTAGCGAGTTCGAACTGAGTTATCAGTGTTAATTTGTAGCATACGGTGAAATGACAGCTCACATCAAGCTCATTACACCTTCACGGTGACATTATTATAAAAAGACCCTCTGATTATAACTGGAGTTTATTCGAATAAACTGCAATCAAAATCAGAGGGCTATTTTGTTTTTTTTTGCATTGCTTTGTTTAAAAAAAAATCAATCTTATACTCCTATTACTAACTAGCTTCAGCCCGCGACTTCATCCGCGTCAAATTTTTGCTTCCGTCGCATCGAATTGCTTTCCAGTTTTCGTACATTTTTCGTTGCTGCTCCGCTGCTTTGGTATGTAGCGTAATGTTATATAGCCTTTCTCATTAAATAAGCTACTCAACACAATTTTTTTTTTTCAATTCGGAGCAGTAGTTCCTGAGATAAGCACGTTCAAACAAACAAACTCTTCAGCTTTATAATATTACTAGCTGACCCGTGCCCACTTCGTTGGGCGGTTAACATTTTAACTGGTGATGAAATTATGAGTGTGGTTCGGTTAGTACTGACACGTAACCCTACCCAACTGTCACCCACCGATCAGAATGAAACTTTGCACATCGATATAACACAAAAAAATATTGAACCCGTGTTTTTTTTATTTTTCCGGAATCCACTTTTTAGGGGTAGAAACCACCCCCTAGGTTTATAAGGGTTGTAACGGTTTATGGGGATAAGTTATATTAGGGTTATGGTAGGTCAGCCTATCTGTGGTCAAGATCGTAAAGTTCTGATTGAAAAGCAGTCGAATAAACTCACTCTACCCAGAGTTACGTGGGTTAGCCTATTTAAGGGTTGTTAGGGGTGGTTTCTACCCCTAAAAAGTGGATTCCGGAAAAATAAAAAAACACGGGTTCAATATTTTTTAGTGTTATATCGATGTGCAAAGTTTCATTCTGATCGGTGGGTGACAGTTGGTTAGGGTTACTTGTGAGTGCTATGATTTATTTCTTGACTGTCAAAAGGAGGGTTTTGTTTTTATTGCATATGTATGTATTTGCATGCCACTTTGGCTATATAACCGGGTTTCAAATGAGTGAATGAAATGATTATGTTTGAATAAATTATGTTTAATTTAATTATTCAAAACTTTTCTGTATACTATATAAGATGTAATGCTATTATTTCGTACCAAAATATATTGTATTTCAGGAGTTCCAACCAGAGATAAGCCAACATATAACTATCCATGGGAAAAACACTGCTTTCTCAGGTCAATGCCCACCAGAGAGAATGTTTGAACCTGGGACTTATTTATAGTGAGGGCAAAAGAGATGTTGACGGGATGTAGCCTTTAAAACGGTATTGGTAAATCCGTCGGAATCATGGGTATCTACGGAATATAAGCTAGTTGTCCCACTGCTGGCCCTGTGAGAATGGTCGCCACGTATATCCTCAAGTTTCTTAATAGCATGATAGGAATGCCAACTTTTAACATAAGGTCATGAGGAAGTAAGCCAGAAGGGCTCAAAGAATTTAAAAATTCTTGAGGATAGTGCACTGTATCCTCAATATTACACACCGTATCAATGGACTTATAGTGTTTGACTTGAACGGGAATTTTCTCTGAAATCAGTTTATTTATCACATTCACTGTATCGTTTCTAGGAGACACTATTGCCCTGGAACAAAGCCAATGATAATCTCTTTCCAATAAATTTTCAAGACCGGGATAAATAGCGTCTATCAGATGTTCCAACTTATGTAATATGTGACCTAATCTATCGTCAAGTTTAATATCATTGCTAGTACTGTTGATGCTAGGACAGATATTTTTCCTTCTCCAAGATGTAGTAGTTGATGCGAAAAGTCGTTATCGTAGTTGTCGCTCAAATGAGCACTCATGTTTGTTCGTAAATTGAGAGTTTCAACGAAACTCCATAAGTAAGATGATTTTAAACATGCCCTGATAACATCGGCACGTGTTCCTTTTGTTAATACAGGCAGTGTTTGCCGAAAATCACCCGCAAAAACAAAAGTAACACCACCCATAACAGCATCTGAGTTTCTGAGGTCTTTGAGCGTTCGGTTTACTACTTCAACATGAGCTCTATGACTCATGGTACATTCGTCCCAAATAATTAAAGATGTCTCTTGTAACAGTTTCCCGAGCGGTCCATTTTTATGGACCCGTATGGAGCATACTGACTGTTGTTCCAATGATACTGTCAGTGGTAGCTTAAAGATGGAGTGTGCTGTTTTCTCATCATTTAATAGAGTTGCGGCATTCCCTGAAGAGGCAACAGCTAGCCCGTTTTCCCGGATTGTCTGACTTTTGCCAATACCAAATTTGCGAGAAACGTTTTCCCAGTGCCTCCTGGGGCATCTACAAAAATATGTTTTACCCCTGTTATTTATAACACTGTCATAATAGCATCAAAAGCTTGTCATCTATGGGTAAATGGATAAAACGTCCGTACAAAGCATGTTCTAATGCGGTTCGTGAATGGACGGCGGCATTTTGCGATTTAGTAATTTGATATTATCTTCGAAACTGTTTAACCAATTGCCATACTGCTTTGGGCAAATCGTATCTCTATGATGTTCGTGTGATCATAATAATATTTTTTTCGATAAGGTTTAATATTTTGTTGTTTAAAAAATCGTCCAAAGGTAAGTACGTCGAAAAATACTTTTTTTTAACACATAAAAGCTAGAAATATGGTGTCGCGGACTCTTTTATAGAACTATTTAAAGCGGACCAGGTCGCCATACATTGTCTTGAATTATATACAACTGTTAAGGCATCGCATGCAAATAACTCTGTTGTAAGATATTTTTTTTTCCGCCTGGCTAGACAAACATTGAGATAGCTCGGCTAATATGCATGATATCTTTATAATTTATAGCCTATAGCACTCACGAATAATGTAGCTTTCTACCAGTGAAACATTTTTTTTAAATTGGTTCATTACTTCCAGAGATTACCCCCTACATACAAACTTACAAACAAATGTTACCTCTTTATAATATTAGTATAGATAGTATAGATTAATATATTACTAGGCATGCCTTTTAAGTTCTGTCGTTTCCATATTTCCCGGCAATTTTGAATTTGGAACTGTTCTATATTAGAATGTGTTTAAATTTTGAATCTCAAAACAGTTGAAAGTATTAGGATTAATACTATTTTTTAGTCACAGCGTCGATTGGAATCTGTCAGGTTACGTACGAAAATGAATCTTTCTAAGGAAAATGTTCGTGCAATAATTCTCTACAAATTTAGAAGAGGCCTGACACGGCTTCAGTGTTTTGAAGAGCTAAAATCTGTGTTCAGTGATGAAGCCCCATGTCTGCGGACTGTCGAACGCTGGTATTTAGAATTCCAGCGTGGACATAGACATACTAGTGTTAGTGACAAATCTCGCGAAGGACGCCCAAAATCCGCCTTCACTGAAGATAACATCATTGCTGTGAGACAACTTATTCTCGAAGATCGTTATGTGACGTATCGAGAGATAGAGGCTCTATTAGGCATCTCAGGGACAACCATTAATAAGATCTTGCATGAAGCGCTTGGTGTGAGAAAGCTAGTTTGCCGTTGGATACCGCATCTGCTTTCCGACGATTACAAGGTGGCTCGCGTCAGATGGTGTAAGAAAACTCTGCAAAGGTTCAACTGAGGAGAGTCAAATCACGTCTACGACATCATCAGTGGTGACGAATCTTGGATCTATGCCTACGATCCTTATTCCAAACAACTATCTACAATCTGGGTCTTTCAAGACGAGCCAAAGTCGACTAAAGTTGTTCGTTCTCGAAGCACTTCAAAGAAGATGGTGGCCACGTTCGTTGGAAAAACCGGCCATGTTGCGACTATTGCACTTGAAGACCGTAGAACGGTTAAAGCAGAGTGGTATACCACAGTTTGTTTACCACAAGTCATCGCCGAACTTTGAAAATCTAACTCAAAGCGACGCATCATCCTGCACCACGACAACGCAAGCTCACACAGCGCTCGCCAAACGATTGAGTATTTGAAGCAGGAAAAAGTAGAAATTCTTGACCATCCTCGATACAGTCCTGACCTAAGCCCTAACAATTTCTTTACATTTCCTAAAATTAAGAAAAGTCTCCGTAGTCAAAGGTTCCAGTCCGGTGAAGAAGCAGTCGACGCTTTCAAGTCAGCCATATTGAACACCCCCACTTTAGAGTGGAATAAATGTTATAATAACTGGTTTGAGCGAATGGAAAAGTGTATTAAGCTACGTGGTGAATACTTTAAAAAACAATAAAAAGTACTTTACGGTTTTAGTTCTGTTTTTTTCTTCAAACGACAAAACTTAAAAGGCATGCCTCGTAATAGTATAGATAAACAAGAAATAAAGTTATATCAGGAATGAACATACATTTCCATAGGTTTAAGCTTGGACTTATTTTATTCTGTGTTTATTAGTAAGGAGGGTAGTACATTAAGTCACACTTTGCTGTGTAGAAATGATTTCTAAACTCACAGAAAAGCATGATTTAAGTGCGGGCTTCGGTTAAAAAATAAAATAGCTCTGTATTATTTTATTTTCTTCAAACGACAAAACTTAAAAGGCATGCCTCGTAATAGTATAGATAAACAAGAAATAAAGTTATATCAGGAATGAACATACATTTCCATAGGTTTAAGCTTGGACTTATTTTATTCTGTGTTTATTAGTAAGGAGGGTAGTACATTAAGTCACACTTTGCTGTGTAGAAATGATTTCTAAACTCACAGAAAAGCATGATTTAAGTGCGGGCTTCGGTTAAAAAATAAAATAATACAGAGCCTCTTATTCATTTATACAAAACATTCATCTTCAATATCAGTTATCGTGCGTCGATTTTGAAATTGCTATAAAAATTGTTATGACACATTCTCTCCAGAAGACTTTATAGCTTTCTCGAAAAGATAAACGCACATTTCATTGTTTATTGTATTCAAATGCATAAAGGGATTTCGTCAATCTTTCCTTTAACATCAACCATTATTATATTTAAAGTATCGTGATTTTGAAAAAAACTGACATGAATAGGAATCGAACCCGCGGTCTCTAGCAAACCATGCCTCACCTCTGACCACTGAGCTGTCGTCAGTATACCTGATAGAATAAAAAAAAACGATGGGTTGCACTCGGGGGTGCCAGCAGAAGTGAAAACTTGAATATTAACGTTGTGCATTTTTGATATATTGGAATGGTTAGGGAATAATTTTGCACGAATTGCTTTAATTATCAGTATAAAAGTACTATCATTTATGTGGTAGAATACAATATTTATTTATTACGCTGTCGTACACATACATGACAATTTATGTGACATTAAAAAGTTTATCTCTCAGAAAAATCACTCTCCATCTATCTTACGAATTTTCGATCAGGTCACGTGTCCTGACGCGAGTTTAACATTTTTTACCCATTACAAAAAAGTGCACAACGCCGCTAAAGAAGTTTTCACTTCAAAAAGAAATAAATAGCATAACATTTATTTGATACAAGTTTAGAAACAAAATTATATAAGAATATACTTATGTACCTACATACTACTAAAATAATAATAATTATAATCTAATTAAAATAATAAATACATATACAACTATAACAATATGGACAGACAGTTCTTCACTCTTCTTTTAAATACTGCAACAGTTTCAGGGGTTCTCGGGGAAATTTCAGAACGCCAACTGCTACGATCCATATACACTCCTTTTGCCGCGTTTACGTTCATTCATCTGGTCATACATGCACGCTGGTCGTGGAAACTACACACCTGCACGCGTAGCATGACCACCATAGAAACGAGTTTTATCGACGGAAGAATAGATAAAATGGCACGGTGATGTTAAAACTGAAGATAGGAAATATTTCTATTCTTCAGTCGATAAAATTCTACGATATCGAGCATGGCGACTAATTTTTCTCTACTTTTGAATTGGAGTTTCAGTTGGGGGTACATTTTTTTACAGGATTATATTAATTATAATCATCAATACAATACTCTAAGATCGTTTATTCCCACTGTATGACTATTCAATGAAAAAGTCCTTAGCGGATCCACCTTAATTACATTAGTTACCACTCTCTTGCTATGGAAAGAATAACTGTCTTTGTCTTCATAGAAACCCGAGTCTACGGGTCGCCCCGTGCTCGGGCCGAAGAGATGTCGAATTGAATAGAAAGAACTTTGTCTATTCTTGGTAGAATAGAGATAGAATTGGTCATGCTACGCCTGCTGATCTGTATAAAGAACCAATAAGACACACGATATAGTAAACGTACAAAAATACAGAAAAACTTCATCATAACAGTATTTTGGGAAACAGTTCCTGTAGTATGATAGCAACACCACGAATATCATTTTAGCTAAGCTTAATGATAGAGGTAATATTTTCCTTATGACCAAGAGGAAAACATCGACAGTCCATTTGGTGGGAATTGACTACCACCTTTTACCATTAACGGCTAAATATACTCATAATCATTCTAATAATTACACAATGCCAATCATCATCATCATTTCAGCCGTAAGACGTCCACTGCTGGACTTAGGCCTCCCCCAATTGGGACCACTCTCCACTCTTGGCAGGCGGGTTGGCGATCGCAGTAAAATGCATAGAGAACGCTGCTGCCCATTCTCAAGTCCCTTAGTCGCTTTTTACGACACCCACGGGAAGAAATGAGTGGTGTTATTCTTTACGTCCGGCACCGCGCGGTAATGCCGGTGCCAATGTATGAATGTAATCGGGCAATGTGTAAGGTTGTGGATTCATATCCGGGTTAGTATTAACGTGATATTTTCAGTTCATTTATACAGTAACCCGGGTTGTCAGATATAGTTAACGCTTAGTGAGAAAACAATGGATCTTTCTATTTCATTAAGGAAAGGACAGAAGATAAATTTTAGTTTAGTCCTGTCAAATTAATCAGCGCCTGTCACTACTCCATACAAGTTTAGACGTGATTGAAAACTTGCCTACTAAAATTACGTCAATTTACGTCAAGCGCTGATTATTTTGACAGGACTAAACTAAAATTTATATTTTGTCCTCTTCTTAATGAAATACAAAGAAAGAGATGCACTGAACTTAAATTTAGTTTAGTTTGTGAACAAGGGAATCGGTACCATTGTCGAAGAAAATTATATTTGGTTAATAGAAAAGAAACTTTTCCCAAATTTAATTTCTTCCGAAATCATTTATTGGTTTCTTTAAACTTCATCTCCATTCAACGACTGAGGTTACTTATCTCTTTTTTTGGCTCTACATACTTTCTAAGTCTATCTTGGACATCAAATAATAATGAGGAATATTGAAACACGAGTAAGTGTTTATAAACACGAGTGTTGTAATTGGTTGTAATACCTAGTCATGTGCAGAGTTCACATACTATTTTATCAACTCTCATACATTTGGACTGAACTTAATAAATGACATATCAAATTCAGTTTTGTAATGCCATTCAAATGACCCGTCTATGCCTACGCCAAGGCCCGCATATGCGTTCCATTACAATTAAATAATTGGTGAAAACTCCTTGGTAATATTACTTTCTTGGATTTCCCTGTATCGTATTGGTAAAAAAAATGTTTAACCATTATTTTGATTGAGAAAAGTAATAAGATTCTATTTTTAAATTTCGATATTGTGTTTATAAAGTATGTCAACATAGACTCGATTTGAAGTTTATAATTCGAATTCTTCGATATGACAGTAGATAAAATAGTTAATCTACAGGCACAAGTGACATTATTATTTATATGTCACGGATAAATTGATCTGCAAAATAAACAAGATTTTATTTATACCAGCACAAAATATCTGACAGTAGATTTGGTAATACGAGTAAAATTTCTCCAGACGACCAGTTTCGGAAACAGCTCAACTAAATAGTTATTAACAAAACAAGTTACTTTCAGTAAAATAAACAAGAATTTTAGTTAAATTCCCTATATTTGTATCGAGTTTCATAGAAACTGTGAAAGCGCTACTCGTGAAATCATGTTAATTACAGGCGCTGAAAACCACAATGTTTACGTTTCACGGTTATGATAGCAGCCGTCTAGTTACGATGTCTGATTTAGGGATTTATGAGTTTATTTAGTGTTTTTTTTTTTCCAAACATTTTTTTGGCATGTTCTGTTCCCGCGGGAACATACTACCGGGATAAAAAGTAGCCTATGTCCTTTCTCAGGCTCTAAACTATCTGTGCACTAAATTTCATTTAACATAACATAACATAATATTTATTCAAAAATAAAAGGCTTAAAAATATGTACAGTTTTGCTTATATGTAAATTATATTCTAAGATTTACGTGCCTGAACTAGGCAATCCTGTGTTTCAGGCAAGAAGAGGCTAAATAGTCATATAAAATAAATAAATAATCAAAAGTTGAGAGTAGTCAAATTATTATATAAATGTTAAGTAGTTTATATCTTAGTTTTTAAAATTTAAATCGGTTCAGTAGTTTTAGCAGGAAAGCGAGACAGACAGACAGACAGAGTTACTTTTGCATTTATAATATTAGTGTGGATGTGGATTTTAATGCTGAAGAATTTGTTTGTTTGGTTGAACGCGGTCATTTCAGAAACTACTGGACCGAATTGAAAAATTAAGTTTTGTGTTGGGTAGCCTATTTATTGAGGAAGGCTATATAACATCACGCTACAATCAAAAGGAGCGGAGCATCAATGAAAAATGTTGCAAAAACGGGGAAAATTTATTCCTTTTGAGAGTTTGCGTTGCGTGCGCTGCGTAAACGGTTAAAGTAACGCAGCAATCATGTTTGACGGAATTGTTTCTCTTAAAAAGTTCTAAAAAAAAGTCCGGGAGAGCATATGTCTATCTTTTAAGTTTGACGCACTATGTTTATAACAACCTGATTGCTCAAAACTACGTACGGGCCGGCGGCGGCGATTCGATGCGACGGGGTGGATCGCGGAAGCAAGAAATTTGACGCGGACGAAGTCGCGGGCAGAAGCTAATACTTTATATAATATTATAATGCTGAAGAGTTTGTTTGTTTGGTTGAACGCGGAAATTTCAGAAACTACTGGTCCGAATTGAAAAATATTTTTTTGTTGGGTAGTCTATTTATTGAGGAAGGCTATAGGCTATACAAAATCACACTACAATCAAAAGGAGTGGAACAGCAACGAAAAATTAACGAAAACTGATAGGCAATTCGATGCGACGGAAAGGGTCTGGGGAGCAAAAATTTGACGCGAAGGAAATTGTACGGTGAACCCGCACATTTCATAACATTAAGTAGGTTAAGCTACATCAGCGTTTGCATACGCGCGATCACTTTGCCGAACTAGCTAAGTGAAATAAATCAGTGATATTACCACACTCAACACGGGCGGTTTAATTCTTCTTCCCCGTGTTCCCATCAGCACAAGTGTACAGACCAATTACTCGTACGCTTGCGCACAAGTGTAAAGACCATCGTCTTACATTTTTTTGGTCCTTCGAGCCGGATCTCACAGGATCAGTTATCACGCGTAACAATTTATCGAGTGTATAGATCAAGGTGTGTTGAAATCGCAGCCACAGGCTTGATTATATTCGTTGAGTATTTCGCGACAGTCCCGTAAAGAGATCAACTCAGTCCATTCAGTGAACCATCAGTGAATCGTTCCAAGAAGACATCACTGGAGCTGAATCTACATCTTCTGCACACGGCGTCGGCAGCCCACAATTGGTATCGCAACTCGTCAGTGTCCAAGTAAGATTGTTCCTTTTATTAGATCGTAATGGCCGTTTCAAGCGCCCGTCAATCGGAAATAGTAGAAGGGATCAATAGGATAAAAGTCAACTTCAGTAAGGATCCGTTGTTAAAAAAAACACCGGAATACATCCAAAAGAGAATAGAGTCATTAGATAACCTCTGGGGAGAGTTCGAACAAAATCACTTGAAACTCTCTGAGTTTCCGGATAAGGAACGTCAATACTTCGCATCAAACTTTTATCAACAGGGCAAGAGCGTCTACCAGTCAACTCGTAACTTACTAACTGCCTTTGGTTCGGATGAAAGGGGTACGCAGTCAAACCCAGAAGCCACTGAACTGTTGGCTCAACAGAGAACCAATTTTAGGTCTTTCAACAGGTTGGTGAGGAGCATTAACATAGATGAAATATCCGAAAAATGGGAACTTGAAGACGAGCTTAGGGGTATACAAGCCAAGTGGAACACCATCGATACATTACATCTACAAATCGACCACATACTTCAAGGTGGAGATGTATCGTACGAAAATGAATTTAGCTTGTACGAGCGTAATTATAAAGATATAAAGCGTTCGTTAAATAAGAAAATATCGTCTTTGTACATGTACAACAGGCAACTCCGAAGCTCGAAATTCCGACTTTTACGGGGAAATACACGCAGTGGCCAACATTTTGCGACCTGTTTACAGAAGCTATTCACGACAACTACACAATAACCAAGGCCCAGAAGATGCAACATTTGAAAGGCAAGATCAAAGGTGAGGCCGAACGCCTTATTCAACATCTTCACATTTCGTCTGACAATTACGACACAGCTTGGGATATTCTAAATCACCGATATAATAATGCCCAAGTTCTCTTTACAAATCAAATAGAGATATTGTTAAATCAGCCCTCCATCTCCAAACAAACGGCTTACGAGTTAAAGCGGTTAAACGATACCACCACGGAGTGCATCCACGCTATGCACAACCTTGGTGTGAACACAAATACCTGGGATCCGCTGTTAGTCCATCTTCTCAGTAAGAAACTGGACCAGGAGACTTACTGTGACTACAAAGAGGCGCGTAAATCACCCAGGGAGCTTCCATCCTTGACAGAATTTATGACGTTCCTCGAAAACAAGTTCACAGCCCTAGAACCCTTACACCGAAGAGAGAGAGAAACAAGGCCAGCCTTTAAACGGGAGTCTGGTCAAGAGCGAGACAAACCTGAAAATCGTGGTAATTACAACAAGAAACAGTATCAAGTCGTCGCTACTCAAGGGCCAGGCTGCTTGATTTGTAATAAACGTCATTGTATATTTCGTTGTAGGAAATTCACGAAAATGTCCCCGGATGACAAACTGACCTTGGTAACAAGGAATCAATATTGCAAGAATTGCCTTAATTATCACCCTAACAGTGAGTGCAACAGTACGAGACGTTGCAAAAGGTGTGACAGTGAACACAACACCTTACTGCATGATGCGTGTGTACCACATCAACAAACCGCAGCGACGACGAGCGCGTCTGTGCAGCCATCACCGGCGCAGCATAATGTCAATCACGTCGCAGCTGATAATGAAGAAATACTTTTAACCACGTTATCGTTAACTGTATTATCTGGAAATGGTACATATGTCACATTACGAGCACTTCTAGATCAGGGGTCCCAAATTTCATTGATTTCAGAAAATGCGACGCAAATGTTAGGCTTGCAACGTCAACAATATCATGCCTCCATTTCAGGAGTAGGCCCAGTCCCCAAACAAAGCAAAGGGATTGTAACATTGGACTGCAAGTCTATCTACGGAGATTACACCCTGAAGACTCAGGCGTTGGTTGTATCAAAGGTCATTAGCAACCTACCAAACTCATCATTCCGGAAACAGTCCTGGTCACATCTGCAACATCTTCAGTTAGCAGACCCGAAGTACAACGAATCAAGACCTATCGATCTTCTTCTGGATGCCAGTGTATATTCGGAAATTATATTAAGCGGTCTTATCAAGGGCCCAGCGCAGGCCCCAATAGCTCAGCAAACAAAAATGGGTTGGATCTTATCAGGAAATGTCATAAAGTTCAACTGTCATGTGGCCCTCAAAAACATTGAAGACATAGCCAAGTTTTGGGAGTTGGAGGATATTCACGACCCATCATCATCAAACGTGAGTGTTGGTGATCAATTTTGTGAAGATTTTTACAAAACCACGACGACACGCTTAAATAATGGCATGTATGAAGTTGGGATACCCATGATGCCAGACTTTGAAAAGCAACTCGGATCATCAAAGTTTAAGGCTATAGCGCAATTTAAACATTTAGAATCAAAAATGTCTAAAAATACATCATTTTCAAGCCAATACAAACAATTTATGAACGAATACCAAAAATTAGGTCACATGCGGCAAGTTGAAGGTAAAACCGATCAGGCGTACTACTTACCACATCACGGTGTATGGAAACTTGACTCCACAACAACAAAGTTGAGAGTCGTTTTTAACGCCTCATCCAAGACTACATCGGGTAAAAGTCTGAACGACTTAATGTACAGTGGACCCAACTTACAGCAAGACCTATTAGCACTTATTATAAATTGGAGACAATACCAATATGTAATCACTGCGGATATTGAAAAAATGTTCCGTCAGATACTCGTCAGAAATCAAAATCAAAATCAAAATCAAAAGTCATTTATTCAAACTAGGCTGAGAGTCAGCACTTTTTGAACGTCAAAGTTACAAAAGACAGTCCCCCCAAAACGCCCGCCCTTCGACACTTCCTAGTGCTTTAGCTGGGAAGAAGAAGTGGCGGAACAAACTCGCCAGCAGCACAGCTGTCTGTTAAGTTAGAAGAACTTGATTCTATACAATTGTAAGGAGGTAACATTATGAGACACAAAACATTAAATTAAATGATTTGCCATCTGTCAGCTAGCCAACCCAATAATCCAGGAAATAAAATGAAATCTATACTCAAGCAAAAGCAAAAAATATTTTTATCATGTAAATAAAGGTACCAAAATAAAAGCCTCCTGGCATAAGGGCGTGACAGCTTACATATGCAATGCTGAATCACGTTCACATAGCTGTTACGACCCGAGTTACAACTCGAGGCCTCAAAATGATAAACTAGGACCATCGGCGTAAAAACAAATAAACAGGTAGGTAATTAACAACAATACCAACATCCAGGTCAGCAAGACGACCAGTCACCACAAGCAGCACCCGTTCACGAGCATAACGCAAAGATCAGCCATTACCCCCCTCACCTTATTTGAGGGAAGGGGGTAACCCGACCCCTGACGCTACCGCAAGCATTGACATCTAAGGGAGCATGACGAACTTGCTGCCGGGTGCTCAGGCAAGAATTGAATGACAACTTGTCGAGGTCGCTAGCTAATCATTTTATGCAATACTAATCATTATAATATGTCAAAGCATAGAACATGTCAAAACCAATAAATACACAAAAAAAAATGACTAACACAGTAAAAAAAATATATAATAAAAATTATATTACAGCTATATAAACTATCACTAGGTACGCTAGTACTGGAGAAAGAACACAAACATTGTCTTGAGTTAATCACAGCGACCAACTAGTTTTGTCATTTAAATAGTCGTTGATGGAATAATATGCCTTTAGACAAAGGTTGGATTTTACTTGAGCTTTAAACGCATTAAAAGGTAATTCTAGTAAATAAGGTGGTAGCTTGTTGTAAAATGTTATACCAAGCCCAACAAATGAGTTATGCACCTTATGAAGCCGGTGAAAGGGAACACGTAGTTTGTCCTTATTTCTAGTGTTAACAGTGTGAAAATCACTGTTTTTAGCGTGTACGAGAGAGCAAGATCAGCCTCTACAAACGATTATATGGAGAGATTCAATGGATGATCAATTGAATCTATATCAACTAACCACTGTAACGTACGGCACCAAGGCAGCTCCATTTTTGGCTATGCGGACTCTAAAACAACTCGCGACAGATGAAGCCGAGAAATATCCACTAGCAACAGCAGCTATACAGAACTCCTTCTACATGGATGATTTGCTGAGTGGACAGAATACCGCCGATCAAGCAAAAGAGCTTCAACAACAACTTATAAAAATGCTCCAAGGTGCTGGCATGAATTTGCGGAAATGGTCAAGTAACAAGCCAGAACTCCTGCAAAATTTAAGAACCGACCAATTGAACAGCCCCTACGAATTTAAGTGTCTCGAATCCAGAAAGACTCTTGGATTAAAATGGAACCCATCTTCGGATACATTCATGTTCCAAAGTGATGTAATTCCTAAGAATATTGCAGTAATAACAAAGCGGCAATTATTGTCCGAAATATCAAAGATATTCGATCCTCTTGGTTGGTTATCACCGCTTACAATCAGAGCGAAGCTACTGTTTCAACAAACGTGGTCCATTGAAACCAGCTGGGATCAAGAACTACCAAAGGAAATGCAAAAATATTGGCTTAAGTTAAAAGAAGATATCAACTGCATCGACAAATTTCGCATACCAAGATTCTTAGGTAACACAGAAAAAACCTGTCAATTACATGCATTTTGCGATGCGTCCGACAAAGCTTACGCTTGCGTTATTTACGTCGTCACCATGAATAATAAAGGCGAGTACACATCGACAATTGTTGCTGCAAAAACAAAGTTGGCACCGGTCGCAAAGAAAACGTCACTGCCTAGACTAGAACTGTGTGGTGCGCTACTTTTATCGTAAAGAAGGTAATTGAGTCCTTACCAAACATAGGTATGACGCTTCATGCATGGACAGATTCCATGATAGTTTTGGGTTGGCTAAACGGAGATATATCCAGATGGAAATCGTTTGTAGCTAACAGAGTTAAGCAAATAACCGACATAATCCCGGCAGAATTCTGGAGTCATGTCAGCTCGGAAGAAAACTCAGCTGACTGTGCTACACGAGGCATAACGTGTCATCAATTGTTAAACCAATCTTTGTGGTGGGAAAGGCCTGAATGGCTAAAAGGTTACGAGAGGAAAGATGTAGTTAAGACCGTATACCAGTCCCCAACAATAGAAACAAAAGCGGTCTGTGTGAACACAGCCTTAGTGAAAAATAATGTTACTTTTATTACTGACTTACTGCAAAATTATAGTTCGTTGACACGAATTGTGCGCATTAAAGGCTGGGTGTCACGTTTCATTGGGCGAATTCGTCACAAACAGATTGCAACGCATGGCCATCGTCTTACAGAAATCGCGAGCAGAAGCTATAACTTATAACCTGACTAGCGACGTCGTTTAGCTTTGTATGGGCATGTGATGATGATGAATGGAACGCATGGGACTAAAAGAGTGATGAATGTGAATATTGATGATGGACGGAGAGAGAGAGGAAGGTCAAAGAAAAGAGAGCGAGTGAATAACAACGTGACGTGGTCAGTGGCGTGCATTGCTTTAACAATAAAGCAATGCACGCTTGCTCGCACAAGAACAGGCGGCTTAGTGCTTACCCACTAGGCCGCGTGTTCTTGTGTAGTCAAACAAACGCGGGTTTCTTTTAGGTATGATAATTTAGTTCGTTTCTTAATAATCTCGGGACAGACTTGTGTAATTGACATACTTATGGTGATTTTTCGATGTAGGCACTGTTTATATGCCTATGCACGCCACTCGACGTGGTTGACAGGGAAGAACAAAAGATTAAAACGGTTTGTTCCAGGACGAGGACAAAAAGATGATGATGTTTTGTTTTTGGATCGGAAATCATCAAATGACTTATCCCGCGCCATGATGGAGCGGGAGGGCGTGTCAGACTTTTACTAACTAAAACCCACCCGTGTTCCTTCAGTTGCCTATATGCTAGGGTCACGGTACCTCTTTCGAATTGATCTCGCGACCCTGGCAGTAATACCCGATGATGCTAATGCTAATGATGATGATATTATAAGATGATAGTGCTAATCAATCAATCTACCTGCTTTTTCCAACTATGTTGTGGTCGGCTTCCATGCTAACCGGATGCAGCTGCATACCTGTATGTTACATGAAGCAAATATCTATCTGACCTCCACAACCCAGATACTGTATAATTCAATACCCCTTGGTAAGGCTGGTCGTCTGACTTTGGGCTTCTAAGTATCCGTGACGACTGTCAAAGATTTACAAAACAGCCACAACCAACGGCTTAAAAGTGTTTTTTGAAGCATGGAGGAGTCTCGTCATGGATGGTTACCAACGCTTCTAAGATAATGATGCTAATATGGTTCATTTAAATAGTACTTATCTGAGTAGTCTCCAGTCAACTGTAACAAACGACACATATCAAGTTTTATTCATAAACCTCAGAAGTAACTTTACTTCATTTTATTTCAGTGAATCGCCCACCATTTACAATGAATCATGGCGTTTATTCTCAGAATTATAGTTTTAAAGTTGGTTTCAAAATGTCATACTAATTAAAAGATTAAAATAAATACTAACTGAAGTGTTCGCGGTAACACGATAGTGGGATGGCCTTCATTTATTCAGCTTTAAATTAGTCATTCTTTTAGGAGAAACCAGGAAGGTGATTCTCGCGAATCACAACTTCATGATCGTCGTTCGATTCGTACTTTTCCTTCGTAGAATTCGTGTTGAGCTACTCTCGGCATGTCGTTACAAATATTTCTCGCAGGAAAGTCACGCGACATATCTGAGTTTACATGTGACATACAAAGAGTGATTGACTCCTCCAGTGGCGAAGGGTGATTTTATTAGAGAGGTAAGCTGGAGCAAAAAAAATGCTTACCTAGACCGGACGTGGCGCACGTAGTCCAGTTACTTAAAATCTGTGACTGACTTCCTGGCTTCAGTCTTCTATAAGCAGATGTCTTCAGTCCACCTTTACTATACGTGTAAGCACTGGTGATTGAAACAGTATCTTGCAAGTATAATAAAAGTGGCTTTGAAAAAAGCCGTTTGTGGTATGATCAGTGTGATGACGTTGACGTATGTCTACTAGAAAAAAACTACATAACTACAAGACTACTGACTTATTCTACATATAATACTACTTATACTCTAAAGCTATTCGTCTATTCTTTAGTACAAAGTGCGCTAAGACATTATCATAAAAGCCGGGATGATTCTTAATTTTTTGCTATAAATGTTTTTCTATAGAAAAAATGGCTAGATCAGATAATCGTTCTTGTTTTTGAGAATTACGCATGTACGATGTACGTATGAATTCGCTTCAAAGCCGAAGACGACCTCTTCGCGAATGCAATTGTAACGGGAAGTGTCAAAAATATACTACACTAGCTTCTGCCCGCGACTTCGTCCGCGTTAAATTTCTTGTTCCCCCGACCCTTCCCGTCGCGTCGAATCGCCTACCCGTGCGATTTTCCTCGTTTTTGCAACATTTTTCATTACTGCTCCGCTCCTCTTCGTTGTAGAGTGATGTTATATAGTCTATAGCCTTCCTCGATAAATAGGCTACTCAACACAGAAAGAATTTTTCAATTCGAACCAGTAGTTCCTGAGATTAGCGCGTTCAATCAAACAAACAAACAAACTCTTCAGCTTTATAATATTAGCATAGATAATGTTGTAATTTGTGGAAAAGTGTCACACAATAATGAATTATGACCTAACCTAATTAAGTGTTTCTTATTTTCAAAACTAGGATTTACTACAAATTCCTAATTGCGAACGCACAATTTCACAACAAACTCACAATTATCAAATTCTAATTGTTACACTAGTATGTATTCATATATGTTATTCGTGTAGTACTAATAACTTATATGAATACAACGAAATAAATGCTAATTAACCACAAGTATCAACAAATAAAAGGTTTGTTTTAAGGTTATAATTCTATTTACGTCAATGGTCAAATAAACATTTAAAATGACAAAAATACTGTCGCGTCGAGCGGGGGCTCAAGGGGGCGGGGGAAGGGCCCGAACACTTACTAAATTAAACGAAAGGACGATATTGCTACTCAGTTCGTTCGAATAACCCGACGTATCGTGGCTTCCCAAGGCCTCTAAAAAATGCGTGTCACATGACCTGAAGTGACGTCATGACGAGATGATTTTGTATAGAAATTGATGTACTTCATAACCCGGCGTTGTCAGCGTGTTATACTGCAGAAAAATGTTCACATGCGGTGCCGCGCGAAATTCGCGCGCACTTTAAATGTTTTGTTTTCGTTGGAATATAAAGACAAATATTTTTTTATGTAGGTTGCTGTTTTGTAATACTTTAATTTTATGGTGTAAGATTAAATACATTCAGTGTGATTATTAAACACTGCTGAGAACTACTGACTGTCATAATTTCGTAAAGGAAGCCGACAGGAATCGGCTTATTAGTTACCTGCGCCACTGGACTCCTCGTCACGTACGTCGAGCGACAGACCGACGTCAAACAGTTGGCTGAATCGGTATGGAGTTTGGAAAAATCTAAAGCTTTCCATTACTTTTGTTTTTGAAAATATAATTTATGTCATGCTTCAAACGTGAGAAACAAACACATAACAATAATATTTATACTAATTTTTGAGGTGGTAAGGTTGAGGTTTGCTCGTTGAAGTTGTGAATAAAACGACGTGTGCGTGTTCATACACATATCTTTAATTAGATGCTACTTATGAACTAAACAATGAGTAATCAAGTTACACATGAATGTATAAGCGACAGTTTTTAACCGAATACTAATAACATAGTTGCAAAAATAATTCTGTCTGTCTCGGCATGAAATTCGACAGACGGGCAGCCTCAGACATGTAGAAGGACATATTTTAAACATTTTCATCCTGCATATTTGTATAAAAAATGGAAATATACTTTTTATTTTCAATTGTTTGGAGAATAAAAAATAAAACTCAAGTCTTTAAATTTTTGCACCAATAGGGACGTTAAACTTTTTTTCAATCCTTACATTTTGTATGGTTAGGGACCTTACACCTTGAGTTGATGCTGATTGATACACTGATACTGATTGATTGATATTTATTGATAAAAGTATGATTGCATGATAGATGAGTGCACGCGGTATGAATGCTATTCGTGTACTAAATTAGCCGGCCCGGCGCAGGTAAAATGCTGACATATTGATATGAAAACTGTGCTGTGCTTGCACTGTACATGCTCCAGGCCCGGAGAAGAAAAGGGTGCACAGGGTGATATGAATCGTGATGAGTTACAAAGTGATAAAACATAATTGCCTATAAAATAACTTAAATAACACTACATTGATCTGTATTGACTTCCAAAACGTGGTGATGACGCCCTGTCAACTATACGTGTGCTGCTGTGGCTGTTGTCGACAGTAGCGGTCTGTGGCGGTCTCCTTGCAGCTGTCGTATAGTGCACGTTGGGTTCCTGATGATCCTGTTGAACCGTGTCCCTGTGCGCTCGCAGCCGTCGCAACCCGTAGATGAGAATACTGATTAAGATCACTGCGACCACAGTGTATATGGCGATGTAATGGTGGATGTCGTGGGAAGAAACTTGATCTGTCAATGCCTCAACTTCCTTCACTCTGGCATTCTTGATGGCGAGAGTGATGACTTCCAAGTCCTGTTGCCGTTTGATAGTCTCTTTGGTGTCGTTCAGTGCGGCAGCGGATGGTATAGTCAGATTGATGATGTGATTAATAGTTGGAATCTCGATATCCAGGACGTCTGTTTTTGTATGGATTGAGTTAGTTAAGCTTTGGTGCGAATAAATCGTAAATGTTTGACCTTTGATGACGCAACCGTCACCGAGTGTCAGTACCCCGGCCTTGCTGAGTCGTTCAGCAGTAATATGATCCCCACATATGACTCGCACCGTGCATTGTCCACAACAATAATACAAATATGAGTTGACGATGCTTAATTCCGTCCATTGATCTATACATTCTTTGGTTTCGGTTTGACATTGATTTGCAACTTGATCTTTTACACACAGATTGTTGTCTGAGGTCATCTGATAAATAGGCCTTTTTAGAGAACAAATGAAGTCATCCTGGTCGTAAGGCGTACATCTTCCCCAATCGGCTTCCGATATCGGAATGTAGGAATCTTTGTGGATGTTTATCGCTAAATGCTGCGCGATAGGTGTGATGGTGACCATGCTTTCAGCTACTTGCAGTGGGATTGGTATGAGGTTGTAAAGCTCATAATCTTCTCTAGTCACAAGTGGGATCTTGACTTCAAAAATCATGTATTGTTTTGTTGTTCTCGCTTTTACTTTGAGTAAATGATATATCTTTGCTAGATCCGTTTGAATGTTATTTATGGGTATGGTCAGCTCCTTTGAAAGTTGCCCTGTTATTGTATTGAGTTCATCTCTCAGCTGTGTTGGTGTTAAGAGGTGAAAGTTGAAGTTTTCATAGAAAATATTCGCTACTGTATCCACTAGCGTTTCCTGGATATTTTTCAGGTCTGACAGCATAATGTTTGCCACCAAGGCTGATAAAGTGAAGTCACTTCTGCTGTCTGTCTTTTGTATCTGCTCTTTCAGTTTGTTCATTCCCAGGTTGCAGTTGATTATGTATTGATTTACGAGTTTATGTTGTTTTTCCAAGGCGGTTTCTACTCGTTTGATAACATTCAATTCTGCTTCAACGATTGATGTCTGGTTTTTCCACAATAAGGCAAGATGTTTTTGATCCTTCTTGATAAGGTCAATATCTTTCTGATATTTTTCGGCAAAATCTTCGTCCAATATTCCAAATAAACTTCGTGCGATGTTGCCTACTCCATTGATAAAGCCTCTACGTCGGCGCAATCGGTGCATTTGCTGACCGAGTAAAATGCTGTTGTAGTGTTCGAGTTCGGCGTACCCATGACGTAACTGTAATCGGACTACGTCACATTGTGGTATTTGATCCGTTGAACATATGTTTTCCAGGTGATTCATGTATTTGTTGATTACATCTATTCCTCGCCAATATGGAGCCATATCGCAGTAAACTATTAGCTTCCATTCTTCGCGTTGTAGCCGCATATTGGCTACCTTGTCGAAGTAGATGCTTTGATTGTTGCTCAGGCTTGAAAACTTGTATTCGCCTCTTGCTGTAGGTACCATTACCATAAGAATCATGAGAATGGTATAAATTAAGTTGCATAATTTTGATGACGATTGTTGTGTTCGTTGACTTGATACGTTACTTGCGGATTTTTGATGTTCTTGTTCTTCTGATTGATTTTCATTTATAGGCAGTAATGATAACTTTGATATTGGTCTTTTCATTGTTCCATTTTTTGTCCGAATAGTAACCACCCGGACGTACCCATCTTTTCCGGGATGAAGTTGCGTGATTCTTCCCATTGCCCACTTTCCTGATGGTAACTGTACGTCGTGTATGATGACAATGTCGTTGATCTTCAAGTTTGTGTGCGGTTGGCGCCATTTGCTACGCACTGATAATTGGCTTAAGTATTCTGTTCTCCACCTTTTCCATAAATCATCCATGATTTTTTGGGTGAGTTGCCATCTCGTACGCAAATCTTTCTCCGTTTCGATTAACGTCAAGGTTGGTCCGCTTGCTAGAAAGTGGGATGGTGTGAGGTAATCCAAATCTTCTGGATCTTCACTTAGAGCGCACAATGGTCGTGTGTTCAAAAATGCTTCGATTTGTGCTAGCACTGTTGAATATTCTTCAAACGTGAGCCTTTGTTCGCCAATCACTCTCTTTAGGTGGTACTTTAAGCTCTTCACAGCTGCTTCCCATACACCTCCCGCGCTTGGCCAGGATGGGGCGTTAAAGTGCCAATTGATCTCCATGTCGGTGATTGCTTCGTAAAATTCCACGTCTAACACTTTTTGAATGTTGATGAATTCTTCATTAAGAGTTCTGCTTGCTCCTACGAAGTTCGTACCATTGTCGCTGTATATATGTTTTGGGGTGCCTCTTCTTGCTGACATTCTGCGTAATGCTGATAAAATGCTGAGGAGCTCAGATCTGAGACCAGTTCCAGATGCACAGCTTTCGTGGCCATGCATACGAACACAGCGATGTATCCTTTTGTTGTCTTTACTCCTCGGCCTTTGTTTGTTTTAATGTAGACAAAGCCAGTGTAGTCAACCCCTGAGTGATAGAAAGGTCGTGCTGGATTGCTGCGAGCTGCAGGTAAGTCTCCCATTAACTGCTCTTGTTTGATTGGATCGTGACGTCTGCACTTGACACAGGTTCTAAGGCGTTTCTTGACTGCTCGATTTCCGCCCTGAATCCAATATTGTTGACGCAGCCAAGCTTGCGTGATTCGAGCTCCGCCATGGTACGTCATCTGATGTCCTTGGTCAATAAGTAAGTTACTGAGATGAGAGTTTTTAGGTATTATGAGAGGATGTCTCATATTTTGACTGATATTCGCATTAGCGATCCTCCCGCCAACTCTCAGTAAGCCTTCTTGATCCAGGAATGGGTTCAACTTCAACAGCTTACTTTTTGCGCTGACTTGTTTATGTTTCTGAAGACTGATGATATCTTCTCTGAATTCACACTGTTGTACTTGCTTGATGATAAAATGTCTGGATTTCTTCATTTCGCCGATTGTTAAAAACTTTGGTTTGTGCTGATTACGTGTTATTGCGCGCAAAGTCCAAGCTAGAACTCGCGTTGCTCTGTTGAAATTGCTACATTTATTTAATATGTTTTGTGGTTGGATTTAAAGTAGATCCACCCCGAGTACTACTTCACTGCGTAGAAACGGACTCCCCGGGTATCCAGGTGAGGTAAAATGCAATCTGGCTGTTTTTTACTCGTACACTCGCGCATGTGACCTAGTCTGATGTATTCATCGATGAATGCTTTGTAATCTTGCGCAATTTTTGGGTTTTTTCCAAACTTCTTTTCCAATTGATAAAATTGTGCGACTGCCTTGGGTTTTGATTCTCCCAAATTTTCCTTTATTTCTGGCTTTAGCGGTAGTCTTACAACATATCTGCCATCCTCCCGTCGCAAAGTTTCTGTCTGATACTGCTGAATGCACTGATGATCCTCCTTCGACATGTTGATATTGCCATCTGCTATGTCTTCAATGGCCCAAAACCTTTGTATGTCTTCAAGATTGTTCATTACGACGTTGCAGTGATATGATTTGACATTTCCGCTTAATATCCACCCAAGTTGAGTTTGTTGTGCTACAGGGAGTGACTCATTTTCTTTGATGATACCTCCCATTATAATTTGTGAATATACGTCGGCTCCTAGTAGTAGATCTACTGGTCGGCTTGTATAGAATCCTGGATCTGCTAGCTGTATGTTTTGTAGGTATGCCCATGATGGTTTTGAGAATGTCCTGTTGGGCAAGTTGTGTAACAGTGTGTTCATTATCAGCACATCTGCTTGAAATGTAAATTCAGTATGCATTGATGACGCAGTAATACGGATCTCTCCCTTACAGTTGGCTTGACTAGTGCCGATGCCAAATATGACGCCTTTGCATGCTTGTCTTGGGAGTCCTAGTTTTTGAGCTGCGCTTTCTGATATTAGAGAGACTTGTGAGCCTTGATCAATTAGGGCACGCAATGTGTGATATGTCCCATTTCGTGCTTTGACACGAACAAGAGCTGTTGCTAGCAGTATTTCTACAATACTTTCATTTGAGACATGGTTGACAGTGTCTCGTGTTCTGTTTTCTCGTGATATGGACAGTTGTTCTTCTGCTGATGACTTCGTGTTACTTGTCCCGCCGTTGCTGTGGAGCGTATCGTGCAGCAAGGTGTTATGCTTTCCTTGACATACTCTGCATTTTGTCTCCGAGTAGCATGGCTTGTCTTTGTGATCATAGAGACAATTTTTACAGAGGTTCAATTGTTTCACAATATCTCCTTTGGCCTCTGGCCTAGATTCTAAAAATGTCTTGCAACGGAAAAGTCCGTGGTTGTCATTGCAGAGTGGACAGTTTGGTTTATTCATTGCAAAACTTTTAAACGTTGAATTGCGGAAAAATGGTTTGCCTGCATCGTTCTTATTATTGTGCTGATTAGGTTTGCTTTGTTTGTTAGGCTGATGTTCTGATTCTTTTCTGTTGAATGTTTCTTGCTTTGATTTTGGAGTATACTGCTTACGCCTAGATGATTCAAGAGCGGTGTATTTGTTTTCCAGAAATGATAGGAAATCGTCGAGTGTCGGCAGTGCTCTAGGATTGGTTAGCGATTGAATGTATTCCCCATGCGTATCGCTGTCCAACTTAAGTGCCAGTAGGTGCACAATAAGTGGGTCCCAGTTTGATATGTTGACGCCGAGATTCTTTATGGCGTTAAGACATTCGTTGGTAGTATCAAACATCTTCTTGATCTGATAATCTGCTTGATTTTGCATTGTAGGTATTGCCAGAAGTGCGTTGATATGCGAGCTAAAGATGAGCTTTTCGTTGTTGTATCGATGATTCATGATGTCCCAGCATAATTGATAATTTTCAGAACTGATATTTAAGTGTTGGACTAGCTTTTCCGCTTCACCTTTTAGCTTGCTCTTCAAAAACTGCATCTTCTGAGCACTCGACATTGACTTGTTGTTGTGGATTGTTTCTATAAATAGATCCTTGAATGATGTCCACTTGAGGTAATTCCCGCTGAATATGGGAATATCGATTTTGGGGGTGGAATTTTCACGGTGTGAAATTGAGCCCATCATGATATTGATTGACTTTTTCATGTCATTGTATAGCTGCTCATATCTGCTGTATGTTTGCTCATAATCTTCATCTTCCTCGTACAACTCACTGTCAATTTCCCAGTGCAACGAGTCGATGATTGACCACCTTTTTTGTACATTACGCAGTAGATCTTCGAGTTCCCATTTTTCAGAGATGTCCTCTAATACCACGCTCTTGATTGTACGAGACAACGCCTTGAAGTTGCTTTTTTGCTTTCGCAGCATTTCCTCCAGTTTGCTTGCATTTCCTTGAGAAACAGTTTTCCACAGTGATTTAGACTTACTGTTACAAGGATCGCTGTTTGCTTGATCGGGGTCAGCTAATGAGGTGCTTGAAGTTTCTTGATGGTGTTTACTAGATGCCGGTGTCGATACTTGTATTGATGGCTTGCCCGGAGATTGGTCTCTCTTACTTTCACTAGGATCCTTCCGTTCGTAACGTTCGATAGTTTCCCGCGCTTCAGTGTAAAAGAGTTTCGTCCTTTGATAGCAATTATCGGCGAAATAGCTGGCACTGCGAGTTTCGAATTCACATAATTTCAAATGATTAGACTGGAACTCAGACCAATAACTATCCAGAGTTTGCAGTCGTTTCTTGATATTGTATGGAGTCTTACGTTCTGCAGAATCTTTCTTGAAGTTCCTTAATAGCTGCTCCATTGCTTGCATGATTTGATCTTGATTTGTTAAAATGTTTTCCATTGTGGAAGTCATGATTGATAATTTTCTTGATTATATTCCTGACCGCTAGTCAACAAGAAGTGCTTTTGCAAACTCTCCGCGATATTAGCGCCTTCTCAATCCAACCGGTGAGGCCCGCTTGTGGGAGGCCGGCTGAACCGATTCGCAACCACGGAAAGAAGAGCAAAGCACCCTCTGCGATGATGGAGCCAGCAGCCGATGGCTTGATGATGTTGGTAGACCGTTGACCGTCGTCCGCAGGTCGTGTTTACAGGAACAATCACTATTATGTTCACAACGTGATTGGATCCCGCTCATCCGGCTCGAAGGACCATTAAGATGTATGGTTAGGGACCTTACACCTTGAGTTGATGCTGATTGATACACTGATACTGATTGATTGATATTTATTGATAAAAGTATGATTGCATGATAGATGAGTGCACGCGGTATGAATGCTATTCGTGTACTAAATTAGCCGGCCCGGCGCAGGTAAAATGCTGACATATTGATATGAAAAATGTGCTGTGCTTGCACTGTACATTTTTGATTTGCATTACAACCTTTTTGAACAAATTGGCCTGAACAAAAAAAGGGTAGGTACGTACATGTGGGATAATTTTCGACTTCCACGCAAGCGACGCTGCTGGCAAAAGCTGGTAATTAATATTAAAGGTAACGGAAAAATATATTAAAATATATTTCTTGGTCCTTCGTACCTCTTTCACCCTGCGGGTATATTGCACTTCCTCATTAATTTTACTTAATTTAACCCGAAGTTACTTCCCACGCATCGTACACATGAAAATCTTCCTGTTACCCTGTAACTAATGAAAATTGTGTTCCAAAATAGCCCTCGCGTTTCACCCCTAAATAAATCAGGGTAAGCAATTTCACCCCCATTAGAGTGTCGTAATCGCCATCACAAATGTTCACAGATTCATACGATACGCAACTTATTGCTACTAATGCTTACATTGTGATAGCGGGCCCAACTAGGCCCCGAATTGAACCAACCCACGTTACAATTTTCCCCATTTTCCAACTTCGTTTTAATGATTTTGTGTTTGATGTAATTTTCTGTTGTATAATTGGAAGGAGTTTATTTTAGTTTTATTATTAATAAAGGTGCACCAACAGTTTCAGGTTTATGTACGTTAAATATTAAAACTACGGTTTACACTTGGATTTATACAGTAGCTAATCGCATGTTAGCCAGTAATTTCAAATTAATATATAATTATGCACATTAAAATAATAAAATTAAAAGCTCTACAATTTACAAATAATGGCAAAATACTTCATAAAATTAGGATAAATAACATAAATGATAACTAAAATTACAAAAGGAGTAATATTGCAATTTTGTCCACTAACAAAAGACTAAGATATGAGTAATATAAATTGGAAGCAGTTTATGTAACATTAACTACATATTTTAATTGTAGTTTTGGCTGCATTATAAGTAATAATAACTATGGTAAAATACAGCTGACTTTATTTAAGGAAATGTACTAATCATGCCGCGTCGCCCGCAAAAATATTCTGAGCAACCTGTATCAGCGTCCCAGTGTCATATTTTATTTCAGCAGGCGGTCCTACGACGTTTTCCTGCTGACAGCCTTTTGGGAACGCTTCCAGTGTTGACAGTGATTTGGAAATGTTTCCATATCATAACTGTTTCTTATTTTTCAAAATTTTATTCATGTATTATGTACTGATATCATAAAGAGGTAATGTTCTTGTCAGCACGGCACACAGTCGTGTACTGTCTTAATTCTGAAACGTTCCTTGTGTCTTCGAATTAATATTTAATTTTCATAGTTGTTTAGATAATTTTGAACAGGCTTTTCGTCCCGATATTATTGACGTTGAGTGTATGTAGGAGGTAATCTTCGAAACTACTATTCCGATTCCG
The DNA here is from genome assembly GCA_932294355.1 of Aporophyla lueneburgensis. Classification (NCBI taxonomy): domain Eukaryota; kingdom Metazoa; phylum Arthropoda; class Insecta; order Lepidoptera; family Noctuidae; genus Aporophyla; species Aporophyla lueneburgensis. The sequence goes on along the minus strand of OW028737.1, from coordinate 27,105,165 downwards.
GAAATTATTCACTAATTGAACGCGTCAGTATTTGCGAGTTTTTAATGATTAACTTTATGTTAATCGTAAAGAGCACGCACCCTTTTGCCACCCTTGTCAAAAAAGTTCAGCGTTTTGTACTGTAAAATATTGGCACGTGCAGTTTAGGGCTTTTAGTAGCAGCTTCCATTTTCATCGTCGATTCGTGCCGAAAGGCTAACAGTGCATGCAGAGCTGCATAAGGAGAAGATCATCAACATCAGATGACGCATAACGGCATTTTTCTCACTAATCGCCCACTTAAAGGAATAGCGCCTACTCTAGGGTTAAAGCGCTTAGCTAGGTAGTTCACATCATAAAATATAATAAGTCCATACTCACTCCATAAAAGAACAAAATAGAAAACCCCAGTGAAAAATAAATATCTATTTCCACTATACAGGTACAACTACCCAAATCAAATAAGTAAATTACTCGATATTGTCTTCCTGTTCCCCGCTGTCGGAATTTATTGGTTTTCTCAAGGAAGTTGTAAAACTTGGCCGTAAAGTTATCGGAATCAACATTTTATTGCTGTTACGTCGACGCGTTTCGCTTTATTATGTAACCTGTTTCATTTTAGGGGAAATTCGGATTACTGTGTTAATGGAGATATGCTGAAGTTGTGTCATTTGGAATGGGAATAAAAATATGATAGCCGAAGCCTGTTTGATAATGGACCGAAAAGGTGACGTATTATCGTCATATTACAAATATATAACTGTCTATATCAGACATAAAAGAATATACGCAAGTCATGATGTAAGTTGTTTCTAATTGACTACTGAATCGATTTTAGTATTTTCTAATATGCCTTTGAATTATGGCTTGAAAATTATCTTTTTGCCATACCTACCGCCGATTGAGCCAAAGAAATTTCTGTTTTATTGCAAGAGGATAAGAAGAAAACTTTAAATGGACAAAATAATGCTGTAATTAGCAGGTTTTTTTTTAAATAAAACAGCTTTAAAACGTAAGTTTTGTTATTTATATTACGTTTTAATTCAATATTCTCATTGGGTCGTACGAGATATTGCATAATAGTTATTTAAGTATTGTATTGAAGGGCTGATTACTTACTAAGTTTTTCGCGATTCCGATCTTGGTCCCATGGAGAAATATGTTCAGACTGACAACCTTAATTTTGACCCATATTTCTGATACCCCTTATTGATTAGGTATCGAATTTTCCTTTAGAGTATTACCATTTGTAAGTATCATGGTATAATGTGGATTTTAATTCAGTCTTACACAATCCCCACTGTTATACTGGCTGACGAGTAAAAAGAGACCAAAGAAACGATGGATGGAATGTATGAATTATGATATGGATAGTAAGAGGGTGACTACTGAGATGACGACTAATAGAGAAGTGTGGAAAAAACAGACATGTTGCGACGATCCCAAATAAATTAGGATAAGCGCAGAAGAATGATGACAATTTTCCACTGTATTTAAACAACCCACACGAATTGTCTGGATTACAAAAAAAAAAAAATCCTTCGTTTGTACAAAACACTTATCTAAATACTATGCAGCATTACAACTAAGAGAATGAGTGTTTTCGATGAACCCTGGCACACAATGTAACAACGATATAGTCCGATGAGTTATTGTGAGTAATAGGGTAAATAAAGTTATAAATAATAGGCCAATAATAGGCTGAAGCAAATAAAGAATTTCTTTTCTTTTTTATTTGCATGCACATCGTGCATAGTAGACTATGGCCGTATTTTACTGTGCCTTGGCACGCAATGGGTTTCTAGCCAACCCAATTTTATAAATATTTGATAGTACCTAATCCATTTTTAGGCTACATAAGCCCATAGAACCTCATCGTCCTCAGCAGCCTATAATGTACTCACTACTGAGACACTGACCTCCTCTCAATGACCCGGAGCAGATTACCCACCACGCGGACGCCCTCCGTGAGTTGGTAGATGGCACATATCTTCGAATTTTTAGTTTTAGGAAATGCTGGTTTTCCTTCACCGTTTTGAGAGTAGTTGTGGTGAAATAATTTACACGAAGTGAAGTGACTGCTTGGGTTCGAACCTACAACTCGTAAGTCACGGCCGTTACCACTAGGCCACCAGTACTCCTCATAGAACCTAAACATTAATATTTTTATCTTAATCAAAACTTGTGTTAATTAATAAGACTTAAGAATATGTTAGTAGTACTTTACTTTGTGCCATCCAGTGGTACTTGTCCGCGGAAGCGAGGAAACACCACGTCCTGCGGCCAAAAGTCAAGACGAAGGGCAATAAGGTAATATTGCGGTGCAACTCCAGTAACTGCACCCTTTTTTTTTAGTTGGACTTCATCATTATGACTTCTCCCGTTCTGGGCGGAGCGGGAGTGCGTGCCAGACTTTTACTGACTAAAACCCACCCGTGTTCCTTCAGTTGCCTATTTGCCAGGGTCACGGTATCTCTTTGGATCAATCTCGCGACCCTGGCAGAGTAACTGCACCCTCACCTTGTCTTTTGGCACACAAAGTCCCTGATGTCCTTCGCCATAATGGTGCCACATTAATACTTAGGGATACAACTCTCAAGAGTGTAATGGCTGCTAAAGCTGCTTTTTATACGGTGTGACTTAATTAAGAGTAACAGTTGCACCATATAACAGTTTTTAGACGATGCAATTCATTTCTTGCTTCAAGTTTTTATTCGGTACAGGCAAGAAACTTGCATCGTGCAAATGAGGCTTGCCACAAAAGGTTCCATAGAGGTTAGACCACCTTTAAATGTAGCCATAAATTGCTCATTGATATTGAAATATTGCATTTTTCGGAAACAGCGTAATAATTATCTTTCTAACAAAGAGTAATCATCATCATCATATCAATCGTAAGAGGTCCACTGCTGGGCATTGGCCTCCACAGGTTTGGGAGGCTTTTTCATTATCGCTACGCTTTGTAGGAGGGTTGGCAATCGGAGTATGGTGGTAAAATGCATAGAGAACGCTGCCGGCCGTTCTGTAGTAAGTCCCTCAGTCGCCTTTTACGACTTTCCGTGTGATGCTATTCTTTACGTTCGGCATCACACGAACTACTAAGACTAAGACTAACTAAGAATATTAAGAACTATCTAGTGTCGGACTGGTGACTCAATTCAACGACTCGGATACTTTATTTAAGCCAAAAGGATGTATCAAATCAGTCAACGGTTAACTATAACTTGCAAAATATTGTTTTCTTTTTAGGGTTCCGGAAGTCCGTACGGAAAAACGAAACCCTTATAGGATCACTCATGTGTTCCCCTGTCACAGCCAATTTGCTCCGAATCTAATGGACCGAGGTACAAATAATGAATTTCTGTGACGTAAACACGAACGTGTAACGTAACTAGCTTCAAATATGGAGGTCACTTTTAGGAAACAAAACCAAAACTTCAAAAAAAGTTTTGTAAACTGTGTTATGAGACATATCAAATAAAAGGGCTTACTGAAAAAGTATCATATATGATATATTGTTATTAGTTTTGGTTAACATTATTTAAGGAAGTTAATGAATACTAGTTATTCCCCTTCGTTATCTATGAAACCTTACGATGTTTTCCTTCACCGTTTTGAGAGCAGTGGTGATGAAATTATTTAATCAAAGTAAAGCGCCTGCTTGGGTTTGAACCCGTGACCTCCAACTCGTAAGTTGGAGCCGATACCATTGGGCCACCATTGCTCGTGTGGTAGATTACGGCCCACTTCCTCTCACCGAGAGGTGGCCTGTATCCCAGCCTATATTGTTCCAGTGGGAACAATATAGGCTGATTATGATATCTACGAAACTAGTTTGGCAAAAAAAAAAGAACAGAAAACAGAAAATAATTTGAAACTTACAGATTACAAGAAAACCTATAAGAAGTATATATAGTCTTAAAATAACATGGTAAATCATGGTCCTCGCCGGGAACTTTATTTCATACGAGTATTAGTGCAAGACACTATCGTGTCTCTGGATATAAAAAAATCGATAATCCTGAAGAGAATGGGACAAACTATTTAAATTATTGCATTGTCACCGGTCCGTTTTTAAGAGGATGAAAATCACGTTCAACAATTCCGTTATATCCATTTAAAATAAACAGGAAAAGCTAACAAAAGCGCGTTAAAAATTGGTCACATTATTTTTATCATAAGTAATAAAAAGTATTTTTATGAATAAAACCATTTCTAAATCGGTAGCATTTTAGTCTGATTTGCCAAACTTCTTGGCAGTATATGGTTAGGTATAAATGAGACCAAAGATGTAGTATAGTCTGGTTATAATTATCCAAAGGTGCATCTTATATACTAACGACTACGTGTCGATAACAGATAGTAGAAACATTTAATAGATATTGAACGTGCGATAAAGAACATAAGATTGCGATGTAGATTGTAGATATAGCACAAAGATATTGTACTGCAACAGTACACCCCCCTTTAAAAGAAAAAAAGTAAATATTATGGCAATAGTGTTTACAATATAAATTTGATCTAGACCTTACTAGTTATTTGCTGATGCATATAAATAATAATGCTATTGTACGCGGTGGAATTTGATGACGCCTGTTGTGGTGTGATTTGCTGACGTCTGTAATTTTGACTCAGCCGTTGCACGAGTGTTTATTATTTTTTCCGTTAAACTCTTCATTCTTCTGTCCAGTGTTTTCATTATGCCATAACGAATAACTTGCTTCTATCAGCGATTTTTATAGACGTACTACTGGCTTCACCTTACGTCCCGATCGTGTAGTGTACGTGTGTGAATGTCTGTCGCAATCCTTTGAATCTGGCACGTAGTTTGATCCGTCATTGATCATGAAAGCTGGTTTCAATCTATCAATTGATATCACTGTCTCTTTATCCCTAATTCTAATGCAAAATGTTTTATCTGTTCTACTAATTACTGGGTAGGGTCCTTCATACGGCGGCGTCAGGGCTTTCTTCATTCTATCACACCGAACAAATACGTGCGAGCATTCTTTGAGCTCGGGATGCACAAATATAGCTTGGTTATGGTTTTTTCTTTTCGGAACTGACGTCATTCGTGTGATGTCCTTTTGAATTTGTTTTACAAATTCTTCGTACGTTGATAACTGTGCTGCTGATGACTCAAAAAATCCTCCAGGGAGTCGTATTGGCGTTCCATATGTCATCTCTGCTGAACTATACCCTGTGTCTTCTCGCAAGCTACTCCGCAACCCGAGTAAAACTGTTGGGATTTCTTTTAACCAATTTTCGTTGGATTCTCTTGTCATTAACGCTACCTTCAAAGTTCTATGAAATCTCTCTATCATTCCATTGGATTGCGGATGATAAGGTGTTGTCCTAATTTTATGTATTCCCAAAAATTGAGAGAGTGACTCAAATATTCTTGATTCAAACTGTCGGCCTTGATCCGTAGTAATGCGCAATGGACATCCAAAACGAGTAATCCATCCTTCGAAAAGTGTCTTGGCTACTGTTTCTGCAGTTATATCTTCTACCGGAAATATTTCGGGCCATGACGTACAACGATCTATGATTGTGATTAAATACCTCTTCCCTTGTGAAATCGGAAGTGGTCCGACGATGTCAATATGTAAATGCTCAAAACGCTGCGCTGTCATAAACGTACCAGGAGGTGATATCGTATGTCGTTGTATTTTTGATTTTTGGCAGGCTATACATGATCTACACCAATTATTGATATCTTTGTTCATATACGGCCATAAATACCTTTGGGTTATCATTTTTCTCGTAGTTCTTTTTCCTGGATGGCTCATACCATGAATGGTATCGAAAATTTGTTTGCGAAAATGCTTTGGTAAGTAGGGGCGGCTTTTCCCAGTAGACGTGTCGCAGGTGATGTTTATTGTGGAACCCGGAAGCGTAATGTTTTTGAATTTTAATCTTTTATTGTCACGTAATTTACTAAGTTCATTATCTGTTGATTGACATTTTCCCAATTCAGCGTAATCGATAGGTGATGGCACGTATATTTCCTCTATTCGAGATAAGGCATCGGTGGTAATATTGGTCCGTTTATGTGTTGGATGTTGGTCTGTACTGTGAAATGAAATCTAACTGCCGGACCCGTCGCGGTGTATCGTTTGATGATGGTTTTTGGGAGAATGCGTATGTCAAAGGTCGGTGATCCGTAAATATTGTAAATTCTCTTCCCTCGATTAATCTGTGAAAATGTTTGACGGCCATGTAAATTCCCAACAGCTCCCTGTCAAACGTAGAATATTTTTGTTGAGTTTCGCTCAATTTTTGTGAAAAAAAACCTAATGGTTCCCAATTGCGTCCGGATTTTTGTTGTAAAACTCCACCAACGCAAGTAGCACTAGCGTCGGTCATGAGCGCTAGTGATGCGTTGCGGGAAGGATGCGCTGTTAATACCGCGTTTTTCAAGCTTTCCTTGCATTTTTCGTAAGCTTGGTCTGCTTCCGTTGTCCAAGGAACAGGTGAATTATCGTTCTTTTTTGAACCATGTTGAAATTCGTTTAAAACTCTTTGATTTTCCGCTGCGCGTGGAATATTACTTCTGTAGAAATTGACCATGCCCAAAAATCTTCTTAATTCTTGAATCGTTTTCGGTTTGGGAAATTCCATGATTGCCTTGTAATTTTCCTCGGTAGGTTGTATTCCTTGGCTCGTTATATGATAACCTAAGAAATCCATTTCCCTTCTGTGAAATTCGCATTTTTCGAGATTAATGGTTATTCCATTCTCGTGTAAACGTTTGAAAACCGTTTCTAAATGCTGATAATGCAAATCTTCGTTGTCCGATGCGATGAGACAGTCGTCTACATATATAAAAACGAAATTTAAATCTCTAAATAAGGAATCCATGAATCGTTGAAATGTTTGTGCCGCATTGCGTAATCCGAAAGGCATTCTTAAGTACTCAAAAAGTCCGAAAGGTGTGATGATGGCTGTTTTCTCTATATCCTTAACAGGAATACAGTGGTATGCTTTGCGTATATCTATCTTGCTTAGTACCTTCTTATTTTCTAATATGTATGTAAAGTCAGTTAATCTTGGTAGTGGGTATTTGTCCGGTACTGTCGAGCTATTGAGCATTCGATAGTCCCCGCACGGTCTCCATTCGCCATTTTTCTTTTTTACCATATGCAATGGGCTTGCCCATGGGCTATCTGACGGTCGGCAAATTCCGAGTTCTATCATACTTTGAAATTCCTTTTTGGCTATGTCGTATTTTTCTGGAGGCAATGGTCTTGCCCGAGCTGCGACGGGTGGTCCTATAGTGATAATGTGGTGTTCAATCTTATGTTTGGGCGCATTGCGTAGAGAGGACTCTTTCGTGATGTCTTCGTACTTGTTTAAAAGTTGCGTAATACGTGGATTCGTTCCCACTGCGATAGTACGAATTGTTTGCTGTGCCGCTTTTTCTGAAGTTACATGCGTTGTCAGCTCTGTAACTTTGTCGATAAGTTTGCGACCAGCTATGTCGACTAATAGTTTAAAGTGCTCTAGAAAATCTGCTCCAATTATTGGTTGTGTAACATCGGCGATTATAAAATTCCATTTATAACATCGTTGTAGTCCTAAATTCAAGGTAAGCGTCTTCTCGCCGTAAGTCCTAATTTTAGTCCCATTTGCAGCGTATAGTGTGTATTGTTCATTTTGTAAAATTGAATATCTCTGTTGCTTGCTAATGACTGAGATATTTGCGCCCGTGTCAATCAAAAACTTCATACCACTTTTTCGGTCGGTAATGGTGAGGCGATTGGATGGGTGGATTGCACAGAGTTTCGCCGTTGTCTGTGCTCTTATTCGTTTCCCTGGTTCCGTACGTAAGTCATTGGTTTCCAACCGCATGGCTTAATGCAGTTCCTTGCATATTTTCCGAATCTTCCGTGGTAGTAACAAAATCGACTTGCCCCTCTATAGTTTGTTCTCGGCCTCATAATCGGGAATTGTTGACGTTCCTTGAAATGATTGTGCGTGTTGGGTCGATAGCCATATCGACCTTGCTGAATTGCGTCAATATCCATCTGTAATTTTGCTAGCTGGGTTAAAATGCATGCTGTATTGTTGCCGTTTGAAGTGTCGTTGCTAACAGCTGATATTTCGGTTACTTTTGAATTCATTATTATTTTGTCTGCAATTAGGCTCAGTATGTCAATTTCCATGTCTTCCGTAACTGCTAGAACCGTAGTAACTGATGTTGGTAAAAGCCTGAACCATAGTAGTTTAATTGTTTCGTCACTGATTTTTCCTCTCCCGAGGACTCGCATTCGACGTAATAACTGCGAAGGTTTTTGATCACCGAGTTCTGTCTCTGATATTAATTTTTGAAACTGCCGCTGTTCTGTTTCTTCGTAACAATCAATTAAACGTTCCTTGATGTTTTTGTATTTATCTGTAGTCGGTGGCGAAGTGATTAGGTCACTAACCTGTAGTATTTCTTCCTTGGATAACTTCGCTATTACCGTACAGTATTTGTATTCGTCTCCTTGCTTCTGTGGTGCTAATATGGCTTCTAGTTGCGTGAACCATAATCTGGGTTGGTCTTTCCAAAATTCCGGAATGCGGGATAAAACCGAGGTGCCAGCAGCTACTTCAAGTGTTCCTTGCTGATTTATGTTCGCCTTGCACGGTGGTTGCGCCATGTTTCTTGCTGCGTATTCGTTCGTCGGGGTCACCAATTTGCCAAACTTCTTGGCAGTATATGGTTAGGTATAAATGAGACCAAAGATGTAGTATAGTCTGGTTATAATTATCCAAAGGTGCATCTTATATACTAACGACTACGTGTCGATAACAGATAGTAGAAACATTTAATAGATATTGAACGTGCGATAAAGAACATAAGATTGCGATGTAGATTGTAGATATAGCACAAAGATATTGTACTGCAACATCTGACTATCGCTATCTGTTGCTCAGTAAAACACTTTGAACAAAAAAATTACGCCATCACCTTTTTCTAAGAACCTGAAATTGCTACGAATGAAAAAAAAGATAATGTAAAAAGCCAGCCTTTTGCCAACATGAAAAAACCTTAATGTAACTTTTATTTTAACACCCACAGAACATAACTCTTCTTTTGACTCGGGGCATTGAAAAGGGAAAATATACGAAGTTTTGAGGTAAATATAAATAAAAGCAATTTCAACGATAAATAATAAACGAACGTTAAAATGTTCTATGTTTAGGTTATTGATACAAAAACGTGACTGATCGCTTTGTTTGTCGGTTTCGGCACTAGATTTTTGTCTGGATTTGCCTTGCTTTGTGTATAAAAGAATAAGCTGTTTGCGCTGAATAAACAATTTTTCTTTCTTTTCTTTGTATGTATCGTCGACCTCGTCATGCTACCCACAACACTATTGTCAACGTCAACACAGTTTCCCGTTGAAACTTCACTAAGATTGAAACTATCTAACTGGTACATTAATCTTGGAGCAAAAATGTACCTTATTTTCTGAACGTACAAGCGAAATTCAACCGTAGGAGAGATAAAGCAGTTTCGAGGTTGAATATACCTAGAAAGAAATACATGAATCATTATTGACATTTTGCCTCCACTCATTTCACGGAAAACAGTGAAATATTTTCTTTTATTTCTAATAACTGTTACTAACAGCCTGGTTAACTTTGTTTACGTTTTTCACCAAAGTCAAAGTTTTTCTTTGTCAAAAATCTTTTTAGACAAGCGATTATTTACCAAAAGTTTCTTGTTTTTGTTCAAAACTTAGTTTTATTTTTTTGTTTGCATAACCTTTTCTTTATTGAAAAGTTCTAAACATACTTAAATCAGTTGATGTTAGGATCTTTTTAACGATGTGTATATCAGTAATGAGATATTTTAAAAGGAGAAACTGGGGCATTACAAACATCCGACTACTTCTAACGTGTAAAACCAGGTGAGTTACGCCTGGCCCCGATTGAAATATTGACAGTTGCGAATAGCCTACTGACACTCCACCTAGCTGACGTTGCGATCTGGGTGACAACGTTTTGATTTCGGTAAATGTCACTGTAGTTTTTATCGATGAGTGACATCTGCGTGCACTGACTGAACACACAATCTGTGTGGCTTTAAGATAATGAGACGAATATAAAAAAGTCAAATGTCTATTTCTCCAAAAAGCCTGCTCGAAAAACGTCACACAGAAAAGTAAACTTTCTGAAGGGGCACCCTTTTTTTTGTGGATGGGAAATCATCAAATGTCTTCTCCCGCTCTGGGTGGAGCGGGAGGGTGTGTCAGACTTTTACTGACTAAAACCCACTCATGTTCCTTCAGTTACTCATATCACGGGTCACGGTATCTCGCTTGAACAATCTCGCGACCTCGGCAGGCATCGGTCCTAGTAGACCCCTTCACTGCTGCTGAAATCTCTTTGAGGCGCGCGTGGAACACTACGCGCCGTCGACCCGAGCCTGGTCCTTACCGGGCGGCGAGCTACCCATTGCTCGCCACCCGCAAGTTCGCGCCTACGGTGGCCGGGAGTCCGCTATCGACTCCCGACGCCCGGGGCGTCTCCTCCTGAACAGGAACTCACCGAAGCACCCATGCCCGGTGAGAACCTGCGTCAGGCGGAAGGTGAGGACGCCATGGCGCCTCTCTATCCACTCCTCAAAGAGGGGACTTACCGCCGCAATTGTGGCGTGCCCAGCGCTGGGTTGCGGCAATCGTACCCGCCGTGTCGCCATAAGATCACACCGGAGCTCTGTCCGCCGTGCCGCGATTTGTCGCGGCAGCGGAGTTTCGCCCCGGCGTTTCGCCTCCTCGCGCCACTCCCACATGTGCGCGTGGACCTTTGCCTCCAGATCCCATGGCGGCACTCCGGCAAGGAGGCTCGCTGCCTCGCACGAGATCGTGCGGTATCCTCGGAGTAGCCGGATGGCCATGACCCTCTGGGCTGCACTCAACCGGCGCGCTGGGCGCAGCCACAATGAGGGCGCCCACACCGGTGCCCCGTAGAGGGCCCCCACACCGGTGCCCCGTAGAGGGCCAAGGGGCACCCTTACTTAAAGATTTCTATTAACCCAAGTGTTAGAGCGATACATAAAACATAATGACGTTTGATAGGGCTCCGACGGAAGGCAAAATTAGGTACCTTCGACACGGACAGAAAAAAACTGATAAACGCAAGTGTCGTACCTAGGGGTTAAGGGATGAGGGAAATCGTGCACCTTACCTCCTCGTGAAGCCGCTCGATCATCCAGCAGAATCTCGGAGCTCCGGAGTCTTCGCAGAGTTCGGCCCACCACGTGTCAAACAAAGTCCAGAGGCACTACACAGCACTTCAGTACAACCGTCGAAGCCACAAATACACCACTATTGAAACAACGGGACTGCTATGAACTTATAATATCCATATTATATCGTTCTGCGATAAATTAACACAGCGGGTAAAAAAAAAACACAGCGGGGAAGCGATCACAACCGAATCCATATTTGAACTGTTATAATGTCCTTTCCGAGCGAGCCATAAAGAAGGCGACGCTCATTGGCGAGAAGGTGCACGATGCTGATTGGCGGATAAAGGATTAGCTTGACAACTTGCGTAATAGTTTAGCAAAACAAAATAGATGGCGCTAACATTTCCTCCCCCTTTTAAAGGGTCACCTTTAAACCCAATCATAAAGTGTAATAAAGAACTGCGAAAATATAATATTGAAACTGCGTTTTATATAAGATAAACTGCGACAATCTTAAACTAACTAACTGCTATCATTTAAACTACTGTGGTTACAAAAAAAAATACAACAATCTTATTGCGTAGGTAATGGGCACAAACGTACGACCGGACGCACGTATGTACCTTTAACGGTTCTTACAGAAACTACACGCGTTATACCATCGTTGGAAGGAAGAATCTTCTCTACTATCGCTAATGGCCACGATAAAGGAGGTGAATTGTCAATTATAATAACAACAACCGTGCCAGGCTTGATAGGCACAGACGGAGTTTTCCATTTCTCTCGGGCTTGTAAACTATGTAAATATTCCATTCTCCATCTTTTCCAAAAAGATTGCACTAATTTATCAAGCAGAGAATGTCTCTGAAGCAAGTTGAGATTATCTGATTCTATTTCAGGCGCGGGCAATGAGAGTAAAGGAGCGGTATGCAAAAAATGACCTGGCGTTAACGCGGTAGGTTCTGCGGGATCGGCACTCAGAACCGTAAGAGGCCGAGAATTTAACAAACACTCGATCTGAACGAGCACTGTAACTAGCTCTTCGTAAGAGAGAAGCTGTTGACCGATGACCTTGAAAAGGTGCGTCTTGACGACCTTCACCATACTCTCCCAACATCCGCCAAAATGTGGGGCGGCCGGACAGTTAAACTTCCATGTGATACGGTTTTCAGCAAGCTCTTCTTCGAAGCGAGAGCGGAACTCGACATTATTAAGAAATTTATATAAGTCGCGTAAATAAGAATTAGCGCCTACAAAATTAGTGCCTCTGTCCGAGTGCATTACTTGGACAGGGCCCCTGCGAGACAAGAACCGTTTAAGTGCAGCTAAAAAACTGGCGGTGCTAAGATCAGTGGCTACTTCAATATGTAGCGCGCGAGTTGTGAGACAAGTGAACACGCAAAAATATGCTTTCAGAGCCTTTGCACCCCGACGGCGAATGGGAGTGTAAGATATAGGACCTGCGTAATCACAGCCCGTGTGAGTAAACGGCTTAATAACCTGACGCGTCCGACAGTCCGGCAAGTCAGCCATGAGCGGGAAGACGGGACGCGGTCGAGCGCGGAAACAAATATTACAATCATGAACTACCTTACGAATAGCACGACGAGCAGACAGTATCCAGTATTTCTGCCGTAATAGTGACATGAGCTGTTCAGGCCCAGCGTGTAAATATTTCTTATGATAATATTCAATTAATAAGTTAACAAAAAAGTCATGGCTTGGCAGAAGTACCGGGTGCTGCTGTGAGTAACTTAGAGCAGGATGGGTGAGACGTCCACCAACTCTGATTAAATCGTTATGTAAAAACGGTCTTAATTTATTAAGAGATGATGAAACCTGCGTGTCCAGTTTTAAATTTAAAATTTCTTTATTGAAACGTTTATTTTGGATAAGTTTCAGCAATTTGTTTGCTGCAAAACTCAAATCAGCTGCGGTTATATGTACAGAATCGCGACGTGGTAACAAATTAGCGAATCTATAAATGTAAACAATCGTACGGAGTATTTTACTCCATGACGAAAGGCGGCAAAGAGTATCATAAACATAAGATGCGTCAGCGGGAATTAAAACAGCGTGAACGAGTTTCTTTTGTTCAGGTATCTCGTCCAACGTGAGCGGTTCCGTACCTTCAGTAATAGGCCACTGCGACGGATGTAACGTTAGCCAGGGGGGCCCTTGGGACCACAGAGGGTGGTCTTTTAATTTAGCAGGAGAGACACCACGTGACAGACAGTCTGCCGGGTTCTCAACCCCTGCAACGTGATAAAAGTTATCTGCGGAGATGTTATCAGTAATTTTAATAACTCGATTGGCAACGAACGTTTGCCAACGATGCGGTGAACCTTTAATCCAGTAGAGTGCGACTTTTGAATCGGTAAAGGCGTAAATTTTAATTGCAAAACGGTTGTCATAAGTCTCAAGAACAGTCCGAAGCAATTTTGACAGCAAAAGTGCTGCACAAAGTTCCATACGAGCAATCGTAATGGACGAAGAAGGCGCGATCTTTGACTTGGAACATAAAAGGCGGACAATATTGCCGGAGGCAGAGCCAACGTGTAGGTATACTACGCCACCATAAGCTTCGCTACTGGCGTCAGCGAACCCGACCAATGTCAATTCACAGTCGTTCTTCACTTCTAAACAACGCGGTATTTTAATTTCGTTTAGGGCTGGTAACTCTGAAGTAAATTGTTGCCAAGCCTTGACAATATGAGTAGGAGCAGGGACGTCCCAATCCACCTTCAACTGCCACAACTGCTTAACAAGAAGTTTAGCTACTAAAATAGAAGGAGCGACGAATCCCATGATATCCCACAGTCTCGCGACGGTTGACAGTATGGTGCGCTTAATGCACGCGATATTCGAACTTGGGGGGTTGATTTTAAAATAGAAAATATCTTGGTCTATAGACCAGCGAAGACCCAAGATTTTATGGTCAGCGGTTTTGTCAAGTTCAACCTCAGTCGTCACCTTATGAGAGGCGGGAAGTTCATTAAGAACAGACTTTGAATTACTGTTCCACTTCACAAGGTCCCATTGAGCGCCCTTAAAAAGAGCAATTAAATCTTTAGTGGTGTCAATCGCCTCGTTTTCGGTATTGACAGAAAATGCAACATCATCCATATACAGGCACGAGGAGGCGACGGCAGCAGCGCGGGGATGCTCAGCGCCATCGTCAGCGATGTAAGGTCCCGTAGTAGTTGGTACCTTACACTTGTAGCTTTAAGTAAGAAGTGGTAAGTCAGTACTTGGAGTTAGGCGAGTTGATGTAAACACACACAGATTCGGTAACACTAAAGGTTTATTAGAGTACCGATCACAACAAAGTAAAAGTGGGTTGGATGCTAATCCGCGGTGTTCGCGTAAGTATGTAATTCGTCAACTAACTTAAAATCATATTAAACATTGTTTTAAATACCAAAGAGAAAAGTAGGTTGCTGCGTTTGCAGCCTGACGGAATGTACGTAAACCGTACATGCTCCCGAGGGAAAAGGCGGGATGAGCATCCAGTACATAAAACGTTTTAAAGTAAAAATTCCAAAACGCAATAATAAAAAGTATAGACCGTATAAAAGTAGGTTAAGTAAGTAAAAATATAAAAGTAAGACATCCCAGAACGTCACAATAAAAAGTAAAGACAGTAAAGTAAACATTAGTAAGTAAGTAAAATTAAACATGTACACATAAAAACAATAAGCTTTACTGCTCCTCAAAGTGAAACAGTTGTTTCGGCCTCGCGTCGCTGTATAGTGGCTCCGGCGGTGTCGAATGGCGTATTTCTTGCATCTCGATTTCGACTTTGTTGTCGATTCCTGTAGGTTGTCTTGTAGGTGGCCTTTTAGTTTTCTTATGCCATAGTCTCCTAATCCAAATGTAGACAGCAAACGAAGCAGCTCCTCCCAACAGCAGAGAAGTCACAGAGTAGAGATATATGTCGTGACTCGATATATCTATCCCTTGTGGTAGTCTTTCCTGCTCTTTCTGCTGAATTATTTGCTTATCTATGTTTCTGATATTTATTGCAGATGTATCCAGTTCTGTCATATTCAGCTGTGCGTTTTTCCAACTTAGATCAAATAAATTGTTGATAGTCGTGTTAAGTGTAGGTACTTCAATATCCGCCTCCATGTGAAATTTGCTTCCTAAGTGGTTATAGGTGAATATTGTCGCATCTTTCTTTTGTAGTATGCATTTTGGTTTCAAGGCAATCACCCCAGTACCGTTGATGACTGCTGGCGTAACTTGATCGCTACATATGACGCGCATCAGCTGTCTGTCGCATAATGTAAACAACCACCAGTTAGGTTTATGTAATTGGATCCAAGTTTCTTTGCAAGTTACATCATTGATGACGCAGGATAATGAAGTTTGTTGACTGAATACCTTGGCCTCGCAAGGTGCGTCCTTGTCTTGTAAGCTAAATACCGGCTGACGTGAAATGCATGTGTACTCGTCTTCTCCGTATGGCGTGCATTGGCGCATGTCTTGCTCTTCCATAGTGATGTACGAATTTTTCACGAAGTTTATGGCGATATAATTGGAGAAAGGCTGCACGATTCTCAATTGTCCTTGTTTCTGGAATGGTATAGGTATTACCCGGTATATTTTGTAGTCCTCATCGCTCAAAAGTGGAATATGCAATTCGAAAAGTAGAAAGTTGTTTGTAATCCGAGCCTTGACATGGATTAGTTCGTAGATGTCACGGAAATCTTTTTGTATGTCCTTTATCGGTAAGGCTAGTCCCTGTGGAAGTTTTCCAGAGATGATGTTCAGCTGTTCTATTATTTGAGATGCAGGAAACAAGTGTGTATCCAAATGACCTCGATAAATGTTGGCGAGAGCATTCATTAGCATTTCTTGAATTCTATGCAAGTCGCTCAGAATTAAAGTTGATGATAAAGCGGCAGTGTTCACGTCATTTGCTGTGTATAAAATTTGTGCTCTGTTCTCAATTTTTGTGATTATGTTGCAAGTCTGATTTATGTAGGTTTGTATTGCGTGAAATTGTTTGTCCATAAATTCCGTATTGTTTTTAATTACATTGTTTTCAGCCTCTATGATCAAAGTTTGATTCTTCATCAACTGTAACAAGTAATTATCGTTGATTTGCAAGTTTTGGATATCCTTCTCGTACTTTTGCGCAAAGTCTTCATCCAAAACCCCGAAAAGTGTTCTGGCTAATTTTCCGATTCCATCAAAGTAGCCTCGTTTTTGTCGCGAATGCTGAGAAAGTAACATAGTGTTATAATTCTCAAGGTGATGCATTTCATGACGTAGGTGTCTGACAACTGCTTCGCATGGTGTAAACTCGTGCGCGATTCTTTGACAGAGTTTATCAATTTGGTTTATGTAGTCGTTCATGTTATTCGCAGCTTGCCAGTAGGACGTTAGGTTGTAATAGATCAGTAGAGTCCATTCATCATGTATAAGTTGCAGTTTTCCGGCTTCATCGAAATAAATAGGTTGATTGTTGGTTATAGAGGTCACCTTATAGTTGTTTGTTACTGGTGACGATTGTGCAGTTCCTAACATTCCTATTAAAGTTATAAGAGCGAAAGTCAGGAAACTGTACTTGTTGGTTCGCGTGCTCCTTTTTCTTCTTTGGTTTTCAGTTATTGTATCTTCTTCTCTTTTGTTATTTGTTGTTTCTTCGGTAGGTAGCAGTGTTTCTTGCTGTGGTAATGGAGTTAGTTTAACAGTCGGTCGTTTTATCACTCCAGTTTTTGTTTTAAGGGTGGCCACTCGTATTAGACCATCCTTACCGGGATGAGTTTCCATCACTCGTCCCATGGCCCATTTGCCAGGAGGTAAGTTTGTTTCCTTGATTAGGACCACGTCGTTTAGTTTGAGGTTTTGTACAGTTCTGTTCCACTTGCTTCTAGACTGTAAGGTGTTCAGGTATTCATTGGACCAAGCTTTCCAGAATTGATCCAGCATGTGCTCCGTTAGTTGCCAACGTTTTCTCAGATCCATCTTTCTGTTGTCAGGCTCCGGTTGAGGTAGAGACAACGTAGCACTGCCAGTTAGAAAGTGGCCAGGAGTGAGAGTGCTGTAAAATTCCTCCGGATCTTCTGTTAGCTGACATAGAGGCCTCGAGTTTAGGCAGGCTTCTATTTTCGCTAGTAACGTAGTGAATTCTTCCCAGGTCAGTTTTTGATCCCCAAGAACCCGCTTCAAGTGGTGTTTTAATGATTTGACGGCTGCTTCGAATATCCCCCCCGCACTAGGCCAAGCAGGGGCGTTGAAGTGCCAATGAATTTCTAGTTTCCCAATCTCGTCAAAGAACTCAGGAGAGAGTAGCTTCTTGAAGTTACTGAAATCCTCTCTCAGTACTTTGGATGCTCCAACGAAGTTCGTGCCGTTGTCTGAGTACATGTGAGCAGGCGTTCCGCGCCTCGCGCACATTCTCTGAAGGGCCGCAATAAACGCTTCCGTGCTTAGTTCTGAGACTAATTCGATATGTACAGCTTTCGTAGCCATACAGACGAAGACCGCGATGTATGCTTTTGAGGTCTTCACTCCTCTTCCTTTGTTAAGTTTCACGTCTACGTGACCAGTAAAGTCAACACCAGTGTGAGTGAATGGACGGCTTGGTGTTACTCTTTGTTTTGGCAGATCGGCCATTAGTTGAGCATTGTCCGTAGAATTGTAACGATGACATTTCACACAGCGTCGTATTCTTCCCTTTACCGCCCGATTTCCAGAGACTATCCAGTATCGTTGCCGTATGTAAGTAAGGGTCAGACGGGCTCCTCCATGAAGCGTCATCGAATGTGCTTGGTCGATCAGTAGTTCAGTGAAGCGGCTGGAGTAGGGTACCACTGCGGGATTCTTCATATTTGCAGGAAGATCAGAGTGCTGTAGTCTTCCGCCTACGCGAATGATTCCCTTGCTATCCAGATAAGGTTTGAGTTTGTAAATGTTGCTTTTTGGTGACACAGTTTTATTTTGTTTCAACTGTTTGTGTTCTTGCGCAAACTCGCTTTGTTGAACATATTTTATTATATATTCTGCTGCGTATTGTAGGTCAGTTGTTGTTAGGTAAGTAGCGCTTGGTCGTAATTTTTGCTTTAGTGATGCAATATATCGCACAATTCGAGCAGTAATTCTTATTACTGAAGTCAGCGAACTGTGGTTCTTCAACAACTTGTAAACAATATTTTCAGTGTTGTAGTTTTTCGAACTGACGTCATTAGGTTCGACCCTGTTTGCTTCGCTTGTAGTAAAGTGGCAATTCACATTATGAGGTGTTTCTGTTTCTGCAAAGTTTTTCAGAAACATAGGTCCGTTCCACCATAAGTTGAACTTGACTACTTTGCTCGGTAGCAAGCCTCTCGAAGCGCAGTCAGCTGGATTAAGTTCCGATCGTACATAACACCATTGTTGAGGTGGAATTACGTCTTTTATTTTCCCCACTCTGTTAGCTACGTATCTTTCCCATCTTGAGAGGTCTCCCTGAATCCAAGCTAGCACCACCTTGGAGTCACACCAACCATAAGCTGATATCTCATGCTCCGTTAGTGATTTCTTCACTTTTTCCATGAGTTGGGAGAGTAGTAGTGCTCCGCATAGCTCAAGTCTGGGCAATGAAGTTTTTTGAGTAATCGGCACTACCCTAGTTTTTGATACTAGTAATGTGATCCTTGGGTCGCCCTTTTCGTCGATTACTCGGCTGTATATGACGCAAGCGTATGCCTTTTCGCTTGCGTCACAAAATCCATGTAGTTGGATATTTTTCTGCGTACTGCCAATCCATCTGTTTATTTTAATGTTTTTAATTAGATGTAGTTCTTTGTTTAGATGCCGCCATTCGTCCTGTAACTCAGTAGGTAGTTCAGCATCCCAGTTTATTTTAGTTAGCCACACCCTTTGGAATAGTAGTTTAGCTGACACAGTTATAGGCGCCAGCCAACCCAAGGGGTCGTATAGTTTGGATATTTGTGATAGCAGGTTTCTTTTAGTTAGTGGTTCGTTGTTGTAGTCGTCTATGGACCAGTTGAATATGAAAACGTCATCTTTTGGATTCCAACTCAACCCCAACGTTTTCATTGATTCGTCGCCTCTAAAATCAAATGTACTTTTCGATATTTGATCTTCGTCTAAGTGTCGTAGAAGCTCAGGATCGTTGCTTGACCATTTTCGCAGATTCATTCCGCCTCCCTTCAGTAGTTTTATGATCGATGTTTGAATTTCCTTTGCTTGTTTTGTAGAGTTGTGGCCGCTGATTAGGTCATCGACGTAGAACTGATTTAGCAATATTTCAGCGGCCTTTGGGTATTTGTGGCCGTCATCGATAGCAAGCTGTTTGAGTGTTCGCATTGCTAGCCATGGAGCACTTTTTGTCCCATATGTTAATGTTTGCAGTTGATATTCTTGTAAATTGTCTTTTGGTTGCTTTCTCCATAGGATCTTCTGTAGATGTTGTTGATCCGGATGACACCATATGGAACGGTACATTTTTTCAATGTCCGCTGTGTAGACGTATTTATAGCCACGCCATTGTAATATCAATGCTTGGATGTCCTTTTGCAGATTAGGACCTTTTTCCATTACGTCATTTACGCTACATCCACCCATGGTCTTCTGGGAAGCATTAAAAACAGCTCGTAGTTTTGTTGTTGTTGATTGTTCTCTCAGTACTCCATGATGCGGTAAGAAGATTGCATCTTTGGCGGGTGTCGTGTTTGAAAGCTTCATGTGACCTAAATCAATGTACTCGCGGATGAAATCTTTGTACATTGATGCAAGTTTAGGGTTTCTGTCGAATTTTCTTTCCAGTTGTAAGAATTGAGAGATTGCGATCGACTTTGAGTTTCCCAATTTTTCTTCATAACGAGGAATCAGTGGCATCTTTACAATGTATTTTCCGTCGCGATCTCTTTCAGTAGTCATTTTGTAGTAGTTTTCGCACCAGTCGTCTTTAGATGTGTCCTCAGTGTTCTGATTGATGTCTTCTGTCTCCCAGAATCTCTTTAAGTCGTTCAGGTCGACAAGAGCGACATGGCAGTTAAAAGTTTC
The DNA here is from genome assembly GCA_932294355.1 of Aporophyla lueneburgensis. Lineage (NCBI taxonomy): Eukaryota > Metazoa > Arthropoda > Insecta > Lepidoptera > Noctuidae > Aporophyla > Aporophyla lueneburgensis. The sequence continues at coordinate 27,084,977 of OW028737.1, read as the reverse complement.
TAGCTTGCCGCATAAAATCCATCCTAAACGGGTTTGCTGAGCTGTCGGCGTTTGGGCATCTCCCTTTAGGACCCCCTCTAATATAACTTGCGAGTAGATATCCGCTCCCAGCAGCAAATCCACGCTCCTTGATAAGTTGAAGTCAGGATCCGCTAGTTTCAGACCTTGTAGCTGAGGCCAGTTTTCTTTTTTAAATGTTTTGTTAGGTAAGTTGTTCGTGATCCTTTTCATTATTAGAGTGCTGACTGAAAATGCAAAGTCAGTGCATCTTGATTTACACTCTAATTCTGGTCGTCCTTTACAATCTCCCGAAATCGTACCCACGCCGGAAATTGTAGCGTTCATCCTTTTTCTAGGTAGTTTCAGTCGTTGAGCCGCGTTCTCCGTGATGAGGTTTACTTGAGATCCTTGGTCCAGTAAAGCTCGTAACGTTATAAAGTCTCCTGTTGATGTCTTTACTTGAAGTTCTACTGTAGTAAGTAATATTTCCATAATGTAGTTGTTTGATAAATGGTTCGAACTATGTTGGTTTGTTGATGTTGAAGGTTGATGTTCCCGTTGTTGAGAACGTTGACCCATATTGTTCATATTGGAACTTGGCGACAGTTTTTGCGCTGAATAGTGTAACATCGTATGATGTGGTTTATTGCACTCTTTGCAAGTTTTGTTCGACGTGCATTCTGTGTCTCCATGCTTATACAAACAGTTTTTGCATATTTGTAATTTCCTTACTGTGTCATTCCGTTGCCGTGTGTCCATTTCAATGAACTTTGGACACTGCATGATCACGTGAAAACCGCTGCACAGAAGGCATTTACCGTATGACGCATGGTATATTCTTGATGTTTCTTTTCTATGTGGTTCATATGATGGTTTATTGGAGTTAAATTTCGTTTTGTTGCTGAATATTTGTTTATGTTGGTTAGATGCATCTTTTTGGTAACCCTTTGCTGCTTCCAACGCCATGAATTTGGTCTCCAAGAACCCCAAAAATTCACTCAGCTCCGGGACTTGCTTTGGATGCTCTAATTCTCTAGTGTATTCAGTATATGATGTTGAGTCCAACTTCTGTGCCATCAAGTACACGATTATTGGATCCCAGCTTGATGTATTTAGACCGATGTTATGTAGGCCATTCATGCATTCGTTGATTACGTCATGCATTCTCTTCAAGACAGCAGCATTGACCTGCTGGATGGATGGTAACTCCATCAAAGTATTCATCAAGTTCGTAAATTGGAGTCTCTTGTTGTCGTATCGCTGAATAAGAATATCCCAACAAGTTTCATAGTTTTCAGCGCCGACCAAATGTTGAACTAATCGTTCCGGCTCTCCTTTAAGCTTAGATTTTAAGTGTTGCATTTTCTGCGCTTTCGAAGAATTTGCATTGTTGTGGATTGTCTCCAGAAACATATCCTTGAACGTAATCCACTGACTGTAGTTTCCAGTGAATTCCGGTAGTTGAATCCTCGGTGCATAGTTTTGGTGGTTTACGCTTGTCCATAGTTTCGAGTTGAGAGATCTTTTCATGACATCGTACTGACGTTCTTTGTTGGCGAACAAGTCGTTGTATATTTCGTTTGACCCTTTCAAAATAGCTTCTAGCTCCCAGTGACATTTCTCTACAGTGTCCCACTTGGTTTTCAGGACGCTCAGGTGATCCTCTAACTCCCATTTTTCAGTTATGGAGTCAATTTCTATTTTGGACATCGCCCGTTCTAGTGCTTTAATGTGACATTCTTGTCGATCAAGCAGTTCCTTGGTCTTGGTATCTACTCCCGTAGGATGAGGAATGACAACTTCAGCCTGTTTTCCTTCCCAGACCAACAACCGCTGCAGTATATCAATCCTGGTGGATTCATACATATGTTTCGTCTTTTCATAAATGTTTCCAGTAAAATATTGGATTTCTTTGTCCTCTCGTTCAAGTAATACATTGTGTCTATTGCCAAAGTCTTGCCAGAGGTTTTCCAATGACACTACCCTTTGAGTCAGGTACTCCTTTCCTTTCCGAGACGCGCTGTCCTTTTGGTAGTTAGTACAGAGACGTTTGATTGACTCGAAGACTTCGTTTTGTGCAGTGATTTCGCTCATCTTGATGTAGTCGTTTCGGTAATCGAAAGTAGTAGTAGTAGTAAGATGTAGTAGTAAAGTAGGTATTGAAGAACACGTAGTTCGGTGTCTTCTAGTTTGTAGGCCTCGTATTGCCCGCAGTTCACGTTGTAGTCCGGAAGCTGTAGTAGCAGTAGTCGTAGTAGTAGTTGGCTTGTTGCCGCAGTTGAGTCTTGTTTTTCCGCTTGATTCACGAAGAAGTTCCAAAGTATCCCCTCCTCGTTGATTGCTCAGAGCTCTTGTACTCTTTTTACGAATATGCGCGCTTTCTCAACTTGACTGGTGAGATCCGCTTGTGGAAGGCCAGCCAAGCCGATTCGCTGTCGTTCCAAGAGATACAATTACCCCAAACTGTGAAATACTCGAAGGACCATTAAATGTAAGGTCCCGTAGTAGTTGGTACCTTACACTTGTAGCTTTAAGTAAGAAGTGGTAAGTCAGTACTTGGAGTTAGGCGAGTTGATGTAAACACACACAGATTCGGTAACACTAAAGGTTTATTAGAGTACCGATCACAACAAAGTAAAAGTGGGTTGGATGCTAATCCGCGGTGTTCGCGTAAGTGTGTAATTCGTCAACTAACTTAAAATCATATTAAACATTGTTTTAAATACCAAAGAGAAAAGTAGGTTGCTGCGTTTGCAGCCTGACGGAATGTACGTAAACCGTACAAGCGATGAGTTGCTGCACAGTGCGCAGAGCGTGGTAAGGACTGGACTTTAAGCCAAAACAAACTCTACTAAATTCATATAAGCGAAGCGGGTCGTTAGGATTAAAACGATAAAGAATTCTCTGATAACGTCGATCAGATTTGCGAATCATAATTTGTAAAAACATTTGTTTACAATCAGCGGTCATCGCTACAGAGTGTAGACGAAAATTTAAAATAATTTTGAATAAATTACCCTGTAGGTTGGGCCCACTGTGCAGCAAATCATTTAACGAAACACCGGACGATGTTTTGCAGCTGCCATCCAGCACGGGACGCAACCTAGACGAAGACTTGTCTGGGCGGAGAACCCCATGATGTGGGATTATATAAGTAGGGTACACATCTGCAGTTTCATGCGGAAGAACTGAGACGGGCGAGATATAACCTTTAGAAAGGTAATCATTTAAAACTTCGTCATAAGCGACGCGTAGCTCAGGTGAAGCATCAAGCTTCCTCTCTAAGCATAAAAAACGTCTACGAGCGATATTGAATGAGTCACCCAGTGTGAACACATCCTTATCAAACGGTAGACCCACGGTATAGCGACCAGTAACTGGGTCCCGTTGCGTAGTTGAATGATAAAAATATTCACATTCAGCATCAGCAGGATGCTGAACGGGCGGGCCAGGAACTTCTTCAAGTTCCCAGAAGCGGGAAATCAAATTGTTATCCATAGGCGAAGGGACTATGGCGAAGCACGATGTGAGACATGCTGGGCGGTTACTGAGTGTAGTTACGACCCCCATGAGTACGTAGCCTAACATCGTATTGACAGCGGCGGGCACTGACGGGCCACCAGGAACCACGTCAGGCAAAAGTAAATGCGGGAACAGCGATGCTCCAATCAAAATATCAATTTTACTTGGAATAGCGAAACTATCATCAGCGAACTGAAGTTTATTCGAGTAAGGTAGGGCCTTAATATCAACAAAAGCGGAAGGTAAGTTGTCCGTAATTTGATCAACTACTAACGAGTCAATATCAAATCGGATATTTTTGTTAAAGCGTGAAAATATACGTAAATTTACTGTCCCGAACGACGTCCTCTCTGTGCCTCCAAAACCTCTTACGGTCGTAGACCGTGTATTGTTTTGACGTAAACGTAAAAGTTCACAACATTCCCTAGTAATGAAGTGACTTTGCGAGGCGGAATCGAGTAAAATTCTTATTAAATGCTCACGCCCAGCACTATCGTACGCCACGACTTGAGCAGTCGCGAGCAAAACGGTAGTATGCGAATCATATTGCGGCGTCTCGCTGCAAGCGGCATTAGAGGAAACAGAACGCGGAGCGTCAACGGACATCGAACACAAAGCTGCATCAGGCTGCGTGGCGGAGCGCACCGGCTCGGACGCGGGCACGGGTGCTTCGGGCGCTTCGCGCTGCGACGCAGGTATAATTGAACTCGCCGCTTCCGCGGTCCGTGGGTTCGAATCCCGAGTAAAATGTAATAGTGAGTGGTGACGTTGTTTACACGTTCTACAGCCAGATGCGGATTGACAACTTGATATTTTATGTTTAATACTTAGACAATTAACGCAACCGTTAATTTTCCTAACAACCTGTAAGCGTTCATACGGAGTTGATTTATGAAAATCAGGACATTTAAATAAGTGTTGATGTGTGACATTAGTACACAAACATTTATCTGTTGCATCAGATTCGACCGTGGTTATATACGCGTTATAACGCGGGGAAGACTGCGGTTTTTTACTATCGTTAGAACTGCGGGAGCGATCAGCTGATTTTGCGGAATTATGTACTTGCGTGCCGGCTGCTAAAGCGTGGGTGCGATACAATATTTTACTCTGTTTATTAACGAAATCGACTAAATCATTAAATAAAGGAATGTCAGACTGATCCTGACTGTTTTCAAAGTTACGAACAGTTTCACTGTCTAACTTGGTAATAGCTATTTGTACGAAAATTTAATTCAATAAATCTGGAATTTTTAAATGTTGTAAGGCACGGACGGCGTTAACAAACTTATCATTAAAAATGTCTAAATTATCGGAAGTAACGGAAGTTAACAGTTTAAAATCTATGATCTGTTTTAAATAAGTGGCCGCTAGTGTGCGTTTGTCTTCATACCGATTCATTAGCGTATTGAAAATGAGTTCGTAAATCTCAGCAGTAGGTACAATGCCGGCGCATGCGGCTAGCGCTTTACCGGTCAATTTGCCCTGTAAATAATGTAATTTTTGATGATCCGAGAGAGATGGATTATCATGAACAGCGGATTTATAATTTGAGTAAAACAATGGCCATGAACGAATGTCACCGTTAAAACTCATTAATTCAATCGGCGGTAACTTAATGAAAGAAGATTTTTTCTCTAAGATGGACGGAACGACGTCTGCATTGGTAGCAACCAAACGTTTTAAGCGACTATATAACTGTTCAAACGAAACCAGCGCCTTGTAGTCAGCGCGCGCGGTGGGGTCAGCTATCAGTAGACAGTTATTATACTGATCCATAAGTTCATGAAATTCGGAACGAATAGCGTCAATGTTTGAGTTAGCGTCCAGAAAAGCCTCTTTCGCATCATCTCCCGTGCCTATGTCTTTAGATAAATCGTAGGCAGACTGTAAACACTCGAATAAAGCATTCCGTTTGGCTTCCAACGCCAACAACGAAAACTCCGTACTACCAGACTTAATAGCTTTCTTCATTATGAAATGAGAATTTTAAATTGAAGGTAACAAAATAATTTATTTGTGAGTTTGCGAATAATATAAAGTACAAGTGGGTACTTCTAAAAAAGGTAAATCTCAGCGATAATTATCGAAGTAGAACCTTATTTCGCGAATACCACTGAGAATATGAATATTACAGCGAATAATAAGATTAAATATTAGTATGACAGCGGGAAAAATAAGTATTTAGTGTTAAGCGTTAACAAAATGAAATAATTACCTTCGCGGTACGCAACGAGCGTAATGGCGTCGGTATGTTTTCTAGGCTAACGAAGACCTAAAAACGGCGGGTTTTAACACTAAATCTCCTATTAGGTGACCTAAAAGGGGCGGAAATTGTATCAGTACGGTTCGAAGGACCACAATAATGGTGGGGCTCCGACGGAAGGCAAAAATTAGGAACCTTCGACGCGGACAGAAAAACTGATGAACGCAAGTGTCGTGCCTAAGGGGTTAAGGGATGAGGAAAACCGAGCACCTACCTCCTCGTGAACCGCTCGATCTAACAGCAGCTCTGCTCCGGAGTCTTCACAATTCGGCTCAACCACGTGTCGGCAATGTCCAGAGGCACAACACAGGCACTTCAGTTCTACCGTCGAAGCCACAAATACACCACTATTGAAACAGCGGGACTGCTATGAACTTATAATAATTCAATTATATCGTTCTGCGATGAAAGTACAGCGGGTAAAAAAACACAGCGGGGACGCGATGACGGCGGAGTCCATATTTGAACTGTTATAATGTCCTTTCCGAGCGAGCCATAAAGAAGGCGACGCTCATTGGCGAGAAGGTGCACGATGCTGATTGGCGGATAAAGGATTAGCTTGACATCTTGCGTAATAGCTTAGCAAAACAAAATAGATGGCGCTAACAACGTTATTATGTGTCTGTCTCTTTTTACTGTCGCTTTTTCGTTTTATAGACTTTCAAATCACAACGGTGCTAAAGAAGTTTTCACTTCAAAAAACTTTGAGTATTTTAAAGTTAGATGACGTTAAATTCAAAGGTAAAGAGAAAATATATAGAACTTCAGTTTTGGTGGGGGTCCCCCAAACCTATATGTTTTATTTTATTTTACCATTTATTTACACACATACAAACAGACAAAAACAAAGAAACAACAGAATACGTGCAAAGGTGATGTTTACTTTTAAAGAAATCTCTTCTAGCACACCTGCAATAGGGTGGTAGACAAGAGGTGTAGACAAGTAGTTAATTAGGATAGGCTGGTAGATAGTTATTGCTATTCCAAATGGCATTCCTTTTGTCTATTTTTCAAATCGCACCGCATTGTACACTATATTTTTATAATCTGTCAATTTGTCTTTAGCTTCTTACTTTCTTTTACTGTCGTCAGTTTAAGAACCATGTAGGCAATACAAGAATCTTGACAGACATCAAATATCGTCGCAGATTCCCAAAAGCCATTTAAATTAAAATGTAAACAACCTCCAAAACAATATTAAAAATAATAAAATAAATTTAATTTCGGAAGTTGGTGTGTTTGGATTTATATTTTCGTTTTTTTTTTTGCCACCGACTTCCGAAATTCAAGTATTTTTTTTAGTTGTGGTACTTACCACAATACAATTACACATATTTGTATACCTACACTTGCTAAATAAATAAAAGTGAAACGATAATGATAAATGATAAATGACTTTATTTTTGCAAGTAGGTCTGTACAAACACTTTTACACGTCAATCATATTTTTTAAAACTAGTTGAGGTCGGCGTTTCCTATCTGACTACTCTGCGAAGAAAGGCCGAAACAAACTCAGAGGTCACAGTCTCTTTTAAAGTCTAGACATAATTTGGTTAGATCATGTGAAGACCATGTGGATTGGTGTCTGAAGTGGTCTTTTAAGGAAAGAACCACACAGATTGAGTGGACGTGGAGTAATCATGCAGCTCAACTCAGAACTTAAGGAGGTCAATGATTCGACGAACAATACCAAAGAAAGGACATTTGTGTAGGTCGCATAAATTACTCAAACTGCCAGACTGTGATAAAAAATAAATGAGAAGAAAAGGAACCTAGAAAAAAAACTTATACAATTATAATTATTTATTTATTTTTTATTTGACCGATAAGAAAACATTTTTTTTTTCTTTTATTGAATAAATGAGAAGTTACTGCCCCCGCTTTTTAAATCTCTGATATCTTCTATGATCTTCATTTAAATGACATGCTGTTATGATCATATTGATCTATATTAAATGCACAATGTATTTAAGGTACCTAATTGGATAAGAATTAATGCTGTATTGGTTAAAATCGCTTCGTAAATAAGCCCTTATTTCTCGTAAAAAGCAAAGGAAAAAAAATGGTTATTGTGGGTTATCCCTAAGAGGTAGACATATACCATAGAGGATTTTTTTTGTAGACCTTTCTAAGGTGTACAATACTGTAGTATATTATTTTGATCTATTTCGTAGGGTTCAGCCAGCGTTCGCAATGTAAGCGTAAAAATATGAGCTTATTTATGACATCACATTAGAAACCCCTAAAATTATCAGCGTTTCTTTACTATATTACGCATGTTAAATACATATAAACCTTCCTCTTGAATTGTTCTATCTATTAAAAAAATCCGCATCAAAATCCGTTGCGTAGTTTTAAAGATCTAAGCATAATGCACGGCCTTCAAGCCACACCTCCGTGCCCGTCGGAGTGGGGAGCGTGAGGTTTTTTTTCGGTACGGAATTTCTGGATTCGGTCCCCGCGCTCAAGGTCCTCGATAGAAGCTATGCAATAGCTTAAAAATAACACCCACTTAATCTTCACATTTACAATAATTAAAACAATATAATACTTTAAAAGTAAATATTGATGTCATTGTATAGGTAAAATTCATCAATGTCAATGTGTATATAAAATCACGAGATAGTAGCTGACTGATCATTTGAGGATCATGTACATGGAGGTGTCTGAAATGGTCTTTTGAGGAAAGAACCATACAGATTGAGTGGACCTGTCCAGTCAATGCATGCATTTGTCAGTAATCTTTCAGCTCAACTCAGAACATAAGGAGCACAACGATTCGACGAACAATACCAAAGAAAGGACATTTTGGTAGGCCGCATTAAGTACTTAAACTGCCAGATTATCATTAAAATGAAATGAGTAAGAGGGATATATAAAAAAACAAACATCTACATAGTCCTCACATTCAAAATCATTAAAATAATAATAATAGTATACTCCTCAGAGTATATATTCATGTCATAGTTAAGCAATAATCAAAATGTCAAAGTGTATATTCCCAATAAATAATTAATAAAAAAGGAAAATAATTAATAACAAAAAATATCATTCAGTACAATAATAATTTAAAAATAAAAATTGGAGCAGCTTAATCCCAAGCTTTTTTGTCCTCAATATAATCTTTAACAGTGTTGGCTTTCTGGCACAACTTACGTTTAATGAATGATTTAAATTTATTGAGACTTAGATCTTGAACATGGCTTGGAAGTTTATTATAAAAGCGTATACATTGACATCTGAATAAGCCACCTATTTTCTTGAGCCTTGTTGAAGGTACAATAAATTTGTGTTTGTTCCTAGTATTTATACTATGGATCTCACTGTATTTTTTAAACAATTTAATATTCTTATGGGCATATAAAAGATTTTCAAAAATATACTGTGAAGGCACAGTCATTACATTAATTTCTTTAAATTTCTCTCTGTGTGTCTCGAGCTTAATATTGATATTAGTATAACATCATCAATATACACTAAGTGGAAAAAAAGATGCGTATTAAAAACCATTAATCATAACTTTACCATATTTTGATAGAATTTTTTCAAAACGCTTTTTTTGTTCAGAACAAATATAAAACACAACAACTGGATTGAGAATCTCCTTTGTTGAAGTCGATCAAAAATACACAGATACAAAAAACGCAACTACTCACGTTGTTTCCACTTTTCGTAGCCTCAAAACCCTTGCAAAACACACAGGGGTAATTTGTGCTACGCTGCCCATTTTCCCTTGCATACAGCACGGAACAATACAGATCGTTAGAAAGGCAGTAATGGTAGGAAATTACCTGTACCATGATTTATAACCCAGTGCTTTGTTGGGCTCCAAAATGCGGACCGTTGACCCCAATAGATAGCGGTTTAATCTTTTTCAGAAGCTACCGCGGCGAATGTGTATCGAGCACGGAAAGGAAACGTTATTGTGATTGATAATTTTCTTGGTGCAGAATTTTAGTGTTAGTTCAAATAGTGGGGGAAGGATGTAATAATTTGGTAAGTATAAATTTGTTAACGTAATAATTATATTCTATTTGATAAATCTAATATCATCAGTTTTCGAATTTCTTGCTTCAGTTCTGCTGTTAACCTCTAAGTCCGTGAGATACCACATTTGGTACAGACATAATGGTTTTTTAAATTTTGTCTGTTATTACGGTACTTGACTGGTTAAACCTTGTTTCTTGGCAAATTTTTGATAATAAGTCAACGGGAAGTATCCTGTAGGGTTTTATTTAAGCGATCGCATTTTTTATTGCGTTGACTTAGAAGGTTATTTTTTTTAGTTCCATCAATCAATCAATCAACTCAGCCTATCGCAGTCCACTGCTGGACATAGGCCTCTCCCATGTTGCGCCACAACACCCTGTCCTCCGCCTTCCGCATCCAGTCTACCCCAGCCACTTTCCTAAGGTCGTCGGTCCATCTAGCTGGGGGGCGTCCTACACTACGCTTATTTTTTTTAGTTCCATCTTAAAAGTTTAATTTTTGTTTAGAGTTCGAAGGGACCGTAGATAAGTCTAGTCTAGCTATCAAGTTGAAATTTTTATCAAATACGTGTGGTTATTTGATAAAAAATGTCGGCTTAATACCTTCACGCATTGCCAAGAAAAAGGTCTTGATAGACTAATAGATGGACGGACAACGAAGTGATCCTGAAAGAGCTTAGTTTTTACACGCTTTGTATTAAGCTTCACTTGTATATTTGTATGTTTGTTTGTAACTGACTCCTTAAAGCGCGATTTTGACCCACTTTAAACGATCAGATTTCATTTAAACTCTGTGGGTTTATCAAGGACCGATGACAATACTATATTTTCATAAATTTGTGCCATTATCCTTGCCAGGCTTACCAGAACAGCAAAAAACTGTCTTCGAAAACTACGCTGACATACGTCACAAACTACGCTAACATACGTCTCAAAACTCGAAACACCCTAAAAAATAGAAAAATATTTTTAGGGTGTTTCTATTTTCTTTTTCCTGTGGAAGCACAGAACCAAAAATCTTACCGTAAACTCTTAGTTTAGCGAGTTCGAACTGAGTTATCAGTGTTAATTTGTAGCATACGGTGAAATGACAGCTCACATCAAGCTCATTACACCTTCACGGTGACATTATTATAAAAAGACCCTCTGATTATAACTGGAGTTTATTCGAATAAACTGCAATCAAAATCAGAGGGCTATTTTGTTTTTTTTGCATTGCTTTGTTTAAAAAAAAATCAATCTTATACTCCTATTACTAACTAGCTTCAGCCCGCGACTTCATCCGCGTCAAATTTTTGCTTCCGTCGCATCGAATTGCTTGCCAGTTTTCGTACATTTTTCGTTGCTGCTCCGCTGCTTTGGTATGTAGCGTAATGTTATATAGCCTTTCTCATTAAATAAGCTACTCAACACAAAAATTTTTTTCAATTCGGAGCAGTAGTTCCTGAGATAAGCACGTTCAAACAAACAAACTCTTCAGCTTTATAATATTACTAGCTGACCCGTGCCCACTTCGTTGGGCGGTTAACATTTTAACTGGTGATGAAATTATGAGTGTGGTTCGGTTAGTACTGACACGTAACCCTACCCAACTGTCACCCACCGATCAGAATGAAACTTTGCACATCGATATAACACAAAAAAATATTGAACCCGTGATTTTTTTATTTTTCCGGAATCCACTTTTTAGGGGTAGAAACCACCCCCTAGGTTTATAAGGGTTGTAACGGTTTATGGGGATAAGTTATATTAGGGTTATGGTAGGTCAGCCTATCTGTGGTCAAGATCGTAAAGTTCTGATTGAAAAGCAGTCGAATAAACTCACTCTACCCAGAGTTACGTGGGTTAGCCTATTTAAGGGTTGTTAGGGGTGGTTTCTACCCCTAAAAAGTGGATTCCGGAAAAATAAAAAAACACGGGTTCAATATTTTTTAGTGTTATATCGATGTGCAAAGTTTCATTCTGATCGGTGGGTGACAGTTGGTTAGGGTTACTTGTGAGTGCTATGATTTATTTCTTGACTGTCAAAAGGAGGGTTTTGTTTTTATTGCATATGTATGTATTTGCATGCCACTTTGGCTATATAACCGGGTTTCAAATGAGTGAATGAAATGATTGTGTTTGAATAAATTATGTTTAATTTAATTATTCAAAACTTTTCTGTATACTATATAAGATGTAATGCTATTATTTCGTACCAAAATATATTGTATTTCAGGAGTTCCAACCAGAGATAAGCCAACATATAACTATCCATGGGAAAAACACTGCTTTCTCAGGTCAATGCCCACCAGAGAGAATGTTTGAACCTGGGACTTATTTATAGTGAGGGCAAAAGAGATGTTGACGGGATGTAGCCTTTAAAACGGTATTGGTAAATCCGTCGGAATCATGGGTATCTGCGGAATATAAGCTAGTTGTCCCACTGCTGGCCCTGTGAGAATGGTCGCCACGTATATCCTCAAGTTTCTTAATAGCATGATAGGAATGCCAACTTTTAACATAAGGTCATGAGGAAGTAAGCCAGAAGGGCTCAAAGAATTTAAAAATTCTTGAGGATAGTGCACTGTATCCTCAATATTACACACCGTATCAATGGACTTATAGTGTTTGACTTGAACGGGAATTGTCTCTAAAATCAGTTTATTTATCACATTCTCTGTATCGTTTCTAGGAGACACTATTGCCCTGGAACAAAGCCAATGATAATCTCTTTCCAATAAATTTTCAAGACCGGGATAAATAGCGTCTATCAGATGTTCCAACTTATGTAATATGTGACCTAATCTATCGTCAAGTTTAATATCATCGCTAGTACTGTTGATGCTAGGACAGATATTTTTCCTTCTCCAAGATGTAGTAGTTGATGCGAAAAGTCGTTATCGTAGTTGTCGCTCAAATGAGCACTCATGTTTGTTCGTAAATTGAGAGTTTCAACGAAACTCCATAAGTAAGATGATTTTAAACATGCCCTGATAACATCGGCGCGTGTTCCTTTTGTTAATACAGGCAGTGTTTGCCGAAAATCACCCGCAAAAACAAAAGTAACACCACCCATAACAGCATCTGAGTTTCTGAGGTCTTTGAGCGTTCGGTTTACTACTTCAACATGAGCTCTATGACTCATGGTACATTCGTCCCAAATAATTAAAGATGTCTCTTGTAACAGTTTCCCGAGCGGTCCATTTTTATGGACCCGTATGGAGCATACTGACTGTTGTTCCAATGATACTGTCAGTGGTAGCTTAAAGATGGAGTGTGCTGTTTTCTCATCATTTAATAGAGTTGCGGCATTCCCTGAAGAGGCAACAGCTAGCCCATTTTCCCGGATTGTCTGACTTTTGCCAATACCAAATTTGCGAGAAACGTTTTCCCAGTGCCTCCTGGGGCATCTACAAAAATATGTTTTACCCCTGTTATTTATAACACTGTCATAATAGCATCAAAAGCTTGTCATCTATGGGTAAATGGATAAAACGTCCGTACAAAGCATGTTCTAATGCGGTTCGTGAATGGACGGCGGCATTTTGCGATTTAGTAATTTTATATTATCTTCGAAACTGTTTAACCAATTGCCATACTGCTTTGGGCAAATCGTATCTCTATGATGTTCATGTGATCATAATAATATTTTTTTCGATAAGGTTTAATATTTTGTTGTTTAAAAAATCGTCCAAAGGTAAGTACGTCGAAAAATACTTTTTTTTTAACACATAAAAGCTAGAAATATGGTGTCGCGGACTCTTTTATAGAACTATTTAAAGCGGACCAGGTCGCCATACATTGTCTTGAATTATATACAACTGTTAAGGCATCGCATGCAAATAACTCTGTTGTAAGATAAAAAAATTTCCGCCTGGCTAGACAAAAATTGAGATAGCTCGGCTAATATGCATGATATCTTTATAATTTATAGCCTATAGCACTCACGAATAATGTAGCTTTCTACCAGTGAAACATTTTTTTAAGTTGGTTCATTACTTCCAGAGATTACCCCCTACATACAAACTTACAAACAAATGTTACCTCTTTATAATATTAGTATAGATAGTATAGATTAATATATTACTAGGCATGCCTTTTAAGTTCTGTCGTTTCCATATTTCCCGGCAATTTTGAATTTGGAACTGTTCTATATTAGAATGTGTTTAAATTTTGAATCTCAAAACAGTTGAAAGTATTAGGATTAATACTATTTTTTAGTCACAGCGTCGATTGGAATCTGTCAGGTTACGTACGAAAATGAATCTTTCTAAGGAAAATGTTCGTGCAATAATTCTCTACAACTTTAGAAGAGGCCTGACACGGCTTCAGTGTTTTAAAGAGCTAAAATCTGTGTTCAGTGATGAAGCCCCATGTCTGCGGACTGTCGAACGCTGGTATTTAGAATTCCAGCGTGGACATACTAGTGTTAGTGACAAATCTCGCGAAGGACGCCCAAAATCCGCCTTCACTGAAGATAACATCATTGCTGTGAGACAACTTATTCTCGAAGATCGTTATGTGACGTATCGAGAGATAGAGGCTCTATTAGGCATCTCAGGGACAACCATTAATAAGATCTTGCATGAAGCGCTTGGTGTGAGAAAGCTAGTTTGCCGTTGGATACCGCATCTGCTTTCCGACGATTACAAGGTGGCTCGCGTCAGATGGTGTAAGAAAACTCTGCAAAGGTTCAACTGAGGAGAGTCAAATCACGTCTACGACATCATCAGTGGTGACGAATCTTGGATCTATGCCTACGATCCTGATTCCAAACAACTATCTACAATCTGGGTCTTTCAAGACGAGCCAAAGTCGACTAAAGTTGTTCGTTCTCGAAGCACTTCAAAGAAGATGGTGGCCACGTTCGTTGGAAAAACCGGCCATGTTGCGACTATTGCACTTGAAGACCGTAGAACGGTTAAAGCAGAGTGGTATACCACAGTTTGTTTACCACAAGTCATCGCCGAACTTTGAAAATCTAACTCAAAGCGACGCATCATCCTGCACCACGACAACGCAAGCTCACATAGCGCTCGCCAAACGATTGAGTGTTTGAAGCAGGAAAAAGTAGAAATTCTTGACCATCCTCAATACAGTCCTGACCTAAGCCCTAACAATTTCTTTACATTTCCTAAAATTAAGAAAAGTCTCCGTAGTCAAAGGTTCCAGTCCGGTGAAGAAGCAGTCGACGCTTTCAAGTCAGCCATATTGAACACCCCCACTTTAGAGTGGAATAAATGTTATAATAACTGGTTTGAGCGAACGGAAAAGTGTATTAAGCTACGTGGTGAATACTTTAAAAAACAATAAAAAGTACATTACGGTTTTAGTTCTGTTTTTTTCTTCAAACGACAAAACTTAAAAGGCATGCCTCGTAATAGTATAGATAAACAAGAAATAAAGTTATATCAGGAATGAACATACATTTCCATAGGTTTAAGCTTGGACTTATTTTATTCTGTGTTTATTAGTAAGGAGGGTAGTACATTAAGTCACACTTTGCTGTGTAGAAATGATTTCTAAACTCACAGAAAAGCATGATTTAAGTGCGGGCTTCGGTTAAAAAATAAAATAATACAGAGCCTCTTATTCATTTATACAAAACATTCATCTTCAATACCAGTTATCGTGCGTCGATTTTGAAATTGCTATAAAAATTGTTATGACACATTCTCTCCAGAAGACTTTATAGCTTTCTCGAAAAGATAAACGCACATTTCATTGTTTATTGTATTCAAATGCATAAAGGGATTTCGTCAATCTTTCCTTTAACATCAACCATTATTATATTTAAAGTATCGTGATTTTGAAAAAAACTGACATGAATAGGAATCGAACCCGTGGTCTCTAGCAAACCATGCCTCACCTCTGACCACTGAGCTGTCGTTAGTATACCTGATAGAATAAAAAAAAACGATGGGTTGCACTCGGGGGTGCCAGCAGAAGTGAAAACTTGAATATTAACGTTGTGCATTTTTGATATATTGGAATGGTTAGGGAATAATTTTGCACGAATTGCTTTAATTATCAGTATAAAAGTACTATCATTTATGCGGTAGAATACAATATTTATTTATTACGCTGTCGTACACATACATGACAATTTATGTGACATTAAAAAGTTTATCTCTCAGAAAAATCACTCTCCATCTATCTTACGAATTTTCGATCAGGTCACGTGTCCTGACGCGAGTTTAACATTTTTTACCCATTACAAAAAAGTGCACAACGCCGCTAAAGAAGTTTTCACTTCAAAAAGAAATAAATAGCATAACATTTATTTGATACAAGTTAAGAAACAAAATTATATAAGAATATACTTATGTACCTACATACTACTAAAATAATAATAATTATAATCTAATTAAAACAATAAATACATATACAACTATAACAATATGGACAGACAGTTCTTCACTCTTCTTTTAAATACTGCAACAGTTTCAGGGGTTCTCGGGGAAATTTCAGAACGCCAACTGCTACGATCCATATACACTCCTTTTGCCGCGTTTACGTTCATTTATCTGGTCATACATGCACGCTGGTCGTGGAAACTACGCACCTGCACGCGTAGCATGACCACCATAGAAACGAGTTTTATCGACGGAAGAATAGATAAAATGGCACGGTGATGTTAAAACTGAAGATAGGAAATATTTCTATTCTTCAGTCGATAAAATTCTACGATATCGAGCATGGCGATTAATTTTTCTCTACTTTTGAATTGGAGTTTCAGTTAGGGGTACATTTTTTTACAGGATTATATTAATTATAATCATCAATACAATACTCTAAAATCGTTTAATCCCACTGTATGACTATTCAATGAAAAAGTCCTTAGCGGATCCACCTTAATTACATTAGTTACCACTCTCTTGCTATGGAAAGAATAACTGTCTTTGTCTTCATAGAAACCCGAGTCTACGGGTCGCCCCGTGCTCGGGCCGAAGAGATGTCGAATTGAATAGAAAGAACTTTGTCTATTCTTGGTAGGATAGAGATAGAATTGGTCATGCTTCGCCTGCTGATCTGTATAAAGAACCAATAAGACACACGATATAGTAAACGTACAAAAATACAGAAAAACTTCATCATAACAGTATTTTGGGAAACAGTTCCTGTAGTATGATAGCAACACCACGAATATCATTTTAGCTAAGCTTAATGATAAAGGTAATATTTTCCTTATGACCAAGAGGAAAACATCGACAGTCCATTTGATGGGAATTGATTACCACCTTTTACCATTAATGGCTAAATATACTCATAATAATTCTAATAATTACACAATGCCAATCATCATCATCATTTCAGCCGTAAGACGTCCACTGCTGGACTTAGGCCTCCCCCAATTTGGGGGGGCTTTGCCATAATCGCCACTCTTGGCAGGCGGGTTGGCGATCGCAGTAAAATGCATAGAGAACGCTGCTGCCCATTCTCAAGTCCCTTAGTCGCTTTTTACGACACCCACGGGAAGAAATGAGTGGTGTTATTCTTTACGTCCGGCACCGCGCGGTAATGCCGGTGCCAATGTATGAATGTAATCGGGCAATGTGTAAGGTTGTGGATTCATATCCGGGTTAGTATTAACGTGATATTTTCAGTTCATTTATACAGTAACCCGGGTTGTCAGATATAGTTAACGCTTAGTGAGAAAACAATGGATATTGGTGCCGATTCCCTTATTCACAAACTAAACTAAATTTAAGTTCAGTGCATCTTTTTCTTTGTATTTCATTAAGAAGAGGACAAAAGATTTTTTTTAGTTTAGTCCTTTCAAATTAATCAGCGCCTGTCACTACTACATACAAGTTTAGACGTGATTAAAAACTTGCCTACTAAAATTACGTCAATTTACGTCAAGCGCTGATTAATTTGACAGGACTAAACTAAAATTTATCTTCTGTCCTTTCCTTAA
Organism: Aporophyla lueneburgensis; assembly: GCA_932294355.1. Taxonomy (NCBI): domain Eukaryota; kingdom Metazoa; phylum Arthropoda; class Insecta; order Lepidoptera; family Noctuidae; genus Aporophyla; species Aporophyla lueneburgensis. The sequence goes on along the minus strand of OW028737.1, from coordinate 27,067,297 downwards.
TGAAATAGAAAGAAAAAGATGCACTGAACTTAAATTTAGTTTAGTTTGTGAATAAGGGAATCGGCACCAATGTCGAAGAAAATTATATTTGGTTAATAGAAAAGAAACTTTTCCCAAATTTAATTTCTTCCGAAATCATTTATTGGTTTCTTTAAACTTCATCTCCATTCAACGACTGAGGTTACTTATCTCTTTTGTTGGCTCTACATACTTTCTAAGTCTATCTTGGACATCAAATAATAATGAGGAATATTGAAACACGAGTAAGTGTTTATAAACACGAGTGTTGTAATTGGTTGTAATACCTAGTCATGTGCAGAGTTCACATACTATTTTATCAACTCTCATACATTTGGACTGAACTTAATAAATGACATATCAAATTCAGTTTTGTAATGCCATTCAAATGACCCGTCTATGCCTACGCCAAGGCCCGCATATGCGTTCCATTACAATTAAATAATTGGTGAAAACTCCTTGGTGATATTACTTTCTTGGATTTCCCTGTATCGTATTGGTAAAAAAAATGTTTAACCATTATTTTGATTGAGAAAAGTAATAAGATTCTATTTTTAAATTTCGATATTGTGTTTATAAAGTATGTCAACATAGACTCGATTTGAAGTTTATAATTCGAATTCTTCGATATGACAGTAGATAAAATAGTTAATCTACAGGCACAAGTGACATTATTATTTATATGTCACGGATAAATTGATCTGCAAAATAAACAAGATTTTCTTTATACCAGCACAAAATATCTGACAGTAGATTTGGTAATACGAGTAAAATTTCTCCAGACGACCAGTTTCGGAAACAGCTCAACTAAATAGTTATTAACAAAACAAGTTACTTTCAGTAAAATAAACAAGAATTTTCGTTAAATTCCCTATATTTGTATCGAGTTTCATAGAAACTGTGAAAGCGCTACTCGTGAAATCATGTTAATTACAGGCGCTGAAAACCACAATGTTTACGTTTCACGGTTATAATAGCAGCCGTCTAGTTACGATGTCTGATTTAGGGATTTATGAGTTTATTTAGTGTTTTTTTTTTCCAAACATTTTTTTGGCATGTTCTGTTATTGTGTAGCTATTTCTCTATACTTTATGTAATACTAGCTTTTGCCAGCGGCTTCGCCCGCGTGGAGGTCAGAAATTATCCCGCGGGAACATACTACCGGGATAAAAAGTAGCCTATGTCCTTTCTCAGGCTCTAAACTATCTGTGCACTAAATTTCATTTAACATAACATAACATAATATTTATTCAAAAATAAAAGGCTTAAAAATATGTACAGTTTTGCTTATATGTAAATTATATTCTAAGATTTACGTGCCTGAACTAGGCAATCCTGTGTTTCAGGCAAGAAGAGGCTAAATAGTCATATAAAATAAATAAATAATCAAAAGTTGAGAGTAGTCAAATTATTATATAAATGTTAAGTAGTTTATATCTTAGTTTTTAAAATTTAAATCGGTTCAGTAGTTTTAGCAGGAAAGCGAGACAGACAGACAGACAGAGTTACTTTTGCATTTATAATATTAGTGTGGATGTGGATTTTAATGCTGAAGAATTTGTTTGTTTGGTTGAACGCGGTCATTTCAGAAACTACTGGACCGAATTGAAAAATTTAGTTTTGTGTTGGGTAGCCTATTTATTGAGGAAGGCTATATAACATCACGCTACAATCAAAAGGAGCGGAGCATCAATGAAAAATGTTGCAAAAACGGGGAAAATTTATTCCTTTTGAGAGTTTGCGTTGCGTGCGCTGCGTAAACGGTTAAAGTAACGCAGCAATCATGTTTGACGGAATTGTTTCTCTTAAAAAGTTCTAAAAAAAAGTTCGGGAGAGCATATGTCTATCTTTTAAGTTTGACGCACTTTGTTTATAACAACCTGATTGCTCAAAACTACGTGCGGGCCGGCGGCGGCGATTCGATGCGACGGGGTGGATCGCGGAAGCAAGAAATTTGACGCGGACGAAGTCGCGGGCAGAAGCTAATACTTTATATAATATTATAATGCTTAAGAGTTTGTTTGTTTGGTTGAACGCGGAAATTTCAGAAACTACTGGTCCGAATTGAAAAATATTTTTTTGTTGGGTAGTCTATTTATTGAGGAAGGCTATAGGCTATACAAAATCACACTACAATCAAAAGGAGTGGAACAGCAACGAAAAATTAACGAAAACTGACAGGCAATTCGATGCGACGGAAAGGGTCTGGGGAGCAAAAATTTGACGCGAAGGAAATTGTACGGTGAACCCGCACATTTCATAACATTAAGTAGGTTAAGCTACATCAGCGTTTGCATACGCGCGATCACTTTGCCGAACTAGCTAAGTGAAATAAATCAGTGATATTACCACACTCAACACGGGCGGTTTAATTCTTCTTCCCCGTGTTCCCATCAGCACAAGTGTACAGACCAATTACTCGTACGCTTGCGCACAAGTGTAAAGACCATCGTCTTACATTTTTTTGGTCCTTCGAGCCGGATCTCACAGGATCAGTTATCACGCGTAACAATTTATCGAGTGTATAGATCAAGGTGTGTTGAAATCGCAGCCACAGGCTTGATTATATTCGTTGAGTATTTCGCGACAGTCCCGTAAAGAGATCAACTCAGTCCATTCAGTGAACCATCAGTGAATCGTTCCAAGAAGACATCACTGGAGCTGAATCTACATCTTCTGCACACGGCGTCGGCAGCCCACAATTGGTATCGCAACTCGTCAGTGTCCAAGTAAGATTGTTCCTTTTATTAGATCGTAATGGCCGTTTCAAGCGCCCGTCAATCGGAAATAGTAGAAGGGATCAATAGGATAAAAGTCAACTTCGGTAAGGATCCGTTGTCAAAAAAAACACCGGAATACATCCAAAAGAGAATAGAGTCATTAGATAACCTCTGGGGAGAGTTCGAACAAAATCACTTGAAACTCTCTGAGTTTCCGGATAAGGAACGTCAATACTTCGCATCAAACTTTTATCAACAGGGCAAGAGCGTCTACCAGTCAACTCGTAACTTACTAACTGCCTTTGGTTCGGATGAAAGGGGTACGCAGTCAAACCCAGAAGCCACTGAACTGTTGGCTCAACAGAGAACCAATTTTAGGTCTTTCAACAGGTTGGTGAGGAGCATTAACATAGATGAAATATCCGAAAAATGGGAACTTGAAGACGAGCTTAGGGGTATACAAGCCAAGTGGAACACCATCGATACATTACATCTACGAATCGACCACATACTTCAAGGTGGAGATGTATCGTACGAAAATGAATTTAGCTTGTACGAGCGTAATTATAAAGATATAAAGCGTTCGTTAAATAAGAAAATATCGTCTTTGTACATGTACAACAGGCAACTCCGAAGCTCGAAATTCTCGAAATTTTACGGGGAAATACACGCAGTGGCCAACATTTTGCGACCTGTTTACAGAAGCTATTCACGACAACTACACAATAACCAAGGCCCAGAAGATGCAACATTTGAAAGGCAAGATCAAAGGTGAGGCCGAACGCCTTATTCAACATCTTCACATTTCGTCTGACAATTACGACACAGCTTGGGATATTCTAAATCACCGATATAATAATGCCCAAGTTCTCTTTACAAATCAAATAGAGATATTGTTAAATCAGCCCTCCATCTCCAAACAAACGGCTTACGAGTTAAAGCGGTTAAACGATACCACCACGGAGTGCATCCACGCTATGCACAACCTTGGTGTGAACACAAATACCTGGGATCCGCTGTTAGTCCATCTTCTCAGTAAGAAACTGGACCAGGAGACTTACTGTGACTACAAAGAGGCGCGTAAATCACCCAGGGAGCTTCCATCCTTGACAGAATTTATGACGTTCCTCGAAAACAAGTTCACAGCCCTAGAACCCTTACACCGAAGAGAGAGAGAAACAAGGCCAGCCTTTAAACGGGAGTCTGGTCAAGAGCGAGACAAACCTGAAAATCGTGGTAATTACAACAAGAAACAGTATCAAGTCGTCGCTACTCAAGGGCCAGGCTGCTTGATTTGTAATAAACGTCATTCTATATTTCGTTGCAGGAAATTCACGAAAATGTCCCCGGATGACAAACTGACCTTGGTAACAAGGAATCAATATTGCAAGAATTGCCTTAATTATCACCCTAACAGTGAGTGCAACAGTACGAGACGTTGCAAAAGGTGTGACAGTGAACACAACACCTTACTGCATGATGCGTGTGTACCACATCAACAAACCGCAGCGACGACGAGCGCGTCTGTGCAGCCATCACCGGCGCAGCATAATGTCAATCACGTCGCAGCTGATAATGAAGAAATACTTTTAACCACGTTATCGTTAACTGTATTATCTGGAAATGGTACATATGTCACATTACGAGCACTTCTAGATCAGGGGTCCCAAATTTCATTGATTTCAGAAAATGCGACGCAAATGTTAGGCTTGAAACGTCAACAATATCATGCCTCCATTTCAGGAGTAGGCCCAGTCCCCAAACAAAGCAAAGGGATTGTAACATTGGACTGCAAGTCTATCTACGGAGATTACACCCTGAAGACTCAGGCGTTGGTTGTATCAAAGGTCATTAGCAACCTACCAAACTCATCATTCCGGAAACAGTCCTGGTCACATCTGCAACATCTTCAGTTAGCAGACCCGAAGTACAACGAATCAAGACCTATCGATCTTCTTCTGGATGCCAGTGTATATTCGGAAATTATATTAAGCGGTCTTATCAAGGGCCCAGCGCAGGCCCCAATAGCTCAGCAAACAAAAATGGGTTGGATCTTATCAGGAAATGTCATAAAGTTCAACTGTCATGTGGCCCTCAAAAACATTGAAGACATAGCCAAGTTTTGGGAGTTGGAGGATATTTATGACCCATCATCATCAAACGTGAGTGTTGGTGATCAATTTTGTGAAGATTTTTACAAAACCACGACGACACGCTTAAATAATGGCATGTATGAATTTGGGATACCCATGATGCCAGACTTTGAAAAGCAACTCGGATCATCAAAGTTTAAGGCTATAGCGCAATTTAAACATTTAGAATCAAAAATGTCTAAAAATACATCATTTTCAAGCCAATACAAACAATTTATGAACGAATACCAAGAATTAGGTCACATGCGGCAAGTTGAAGGTAAAACCGATCAGGCGTACTACTTACCACATCACGGTGTATGGAAACTTGACTCCACAACAACAAAGTTGAGAGTCGTTTTTAACGCCTCATCCAAGACTACATCGGGTAAAAGTCTGAACGACTTAATGTACAGTGGACCCAACTTACAGCAAGACCTATTAGCACTTATTATAAATTGGAGACAATACCAATATGTAATCACTGCGGATATTGAAAAAATGTTCCGTCAGATACTCGTCAGAGAGCAAGATCAGCCTCTACAAACGATTATATGGAGAGATTCAATGGATGATCAATTGAATCTATATCAACTAACCACTGTAACGTACGGCACCAAGGCAGCTCCATTTTTGGCTATGCGGACTCTAAAACAACTCGCGACAGATGAAGCCGAGAAATATTCACTAGCAGCAGCAGCTATACAGATAACAGAACTCCTTCTACATGGATGATTTGCTGAGTGGACAGAATACCGCCGATCAAGCAAAAGAGCTTCAACAACAACTTATAAAAATGCTCCAAGGTGCTGGCATGAATTTGCGGAAATGGTCAAGTAACAAGCCAGAACTCCTGCAAAATTTAAGAACCGACCAATTGAACAGCCCCTACGAATTTAAGTGTCTCGAATCCAGAAAGACTCTTGGATTAAAATGGAACCCATCTTCGGATACATTCATGTTCCAAAGTGATGTAATTCCTAAGAATATTGCAGTAATAACAAAGCGGCAATTATTGTCCGAAATATCAAAGATATTCGATCCTCTTGGTTGGTTATCACCGCTTACAATCAGAGTGAAGCTACTGTTTCAACAAACGTGGTCCATTGAAACCAGCTGGGATCAAGAACTACCAAAGGAAATGCAAAAATATTGGCTTAAATTAAAAGAAGATATCAACTGCATCGACAAATTTCGCATACCAAGATTCTTAGGTAACACAGAAAAAACCTGTCAATTACATGCATTTTGCGATGCGTCCGACTTTGTCTTCATAGAAACCCTAGTCTACGGGTCGCCCCGTGCTCGGGCCGAAGAGATGTCGAATTGAATAGAAAGAACTTTGTCTATTCTTGGTAGAATAGAGATAGAATTGGTCATGCTACGCCTGCTGATCTGTATAAAGAACCAATAAGACACACGATATAGTAAACGTACAAAAATACAGAAAAACTTCATCATAACAGTATTTTGGGAAACAGTTCCTGTAGTATGATAGCAACACCACGAATATCATTTTAGCTAAGCTTAATGATAGAGGTAATATTTTCCTTATGACCAAGAGGAAAACATCGACAGTCCATTTGGTGGGAATTGACTACCACCTTTTACCATTAATGGCTAAATATACTCATAATAATTCTAATAATTACACAATGCCAATCATCATCATCATTTCAGCCGTAAGACGTCCACTGCTAGACTTAGGCCTCCCCCAATTTGGGGGGGCTTTGCCATAAGCGCCACTCTTGGCAGGTGGGTTGGCGATCGCAGTAAAATGCATAGAGAACGCTGCTACCCATTCTCAAGTCCCTTAGTCGCTTTTTACGACACCCACGGGAAGAAATGGGTGGTGTTATTCTTTACGTCCGGCACCGCGCGGTAATGCCGGTGCCAATGTATGAATGTAATCGTGCAATGTGTAAGGTTGTGGATTCATATCCAGGTTAGTATTAACGTGATATTTTTAGTTCATTTATACAGTAACCCGGGTTGTCAGATATAGTTAACGCTTTGTGAGAAAACAATGGATATTGTTGAAGAAAATTATGTTTGGTTAATAGAAAAGAAACTTTTCCCATATTTAATTTCTTCCGAAATCATCTATTGGTTTCTTTAAACTTCATCTCCATTCAACGACTGAGGTTACTTATCTCTTTTGTTGGCTCTACATACTTTCTAAGTCTATCTTGGACATCAAATGAGGAATATTGAAACACGAGTGTTGAATACCTAGTCATGTGCAGTTTCACATACTATTTTATCAACTCTCATACATTTGGATTGAACTTAATAAATGACATATCAAATTCAGTTTTGTAATGCCATTTAAATGACCCGTCTATGCCTACGCCAAGGCCCGCATATGCGTTCCATTACAATTAAATAATTGGTGAAAACTCCTTGGTGATATTACTTTCTTGGAGTTCCCTGTATCGTATAGGTAAAAAAAATGTTTAACCATTATTTTGATTGAGAAAAGTAATAAGATTCTATTTTTAAATTTCGATATTGTGTTTATAAAGTATGTCAACATAGACTCGATTTGAAGTTTATAATTCGAATTCTTCGATATAACAGTAGATAAAATAGTTAATCTACAGGCACAAGTGACATTATTATTTACATGTCACGGATAAATTGATCTGCAAAATAAACAAGATTTTCTTTATACCAGCACAAAATATCTGACAGTAGATTTGGTAATACGAGTAAAATTTCTCAAGACGACCAGTTTCGGAAACAGCTCAACTAAATAGTTATTAACAAAACAAGTTACTTTCAGTAAAATAAACAAGAATTTTCGTTAAATTCCCTATATTTGTTTCGAGTTTCATAGAAACTGTGAAAGCGCTACTCGTGAAATCGTGTTAATTACAGGCGCTGAAAACCACAATGTTTACGTTTCACGGTTATAATAGCAGCCGTCTAGTTACGATGTCTGATTTAGGGATTTATGAGTTTATTTTGTGTTTTTTTTTTCAAATATTTTTTGGCATGTTGTTTTATTTGTGTAGCTATTTCTCTATGCTTTATGTAATATTATAATATTATAAAAATATTTTTTTGGCATGTTCTTTTATTGTGTAGCTATTTCTCTATACTTTATGTAATATTATAAAAATATATTTTTGTTGGGTAGCCGATTTATTGAGGAAGGCTATAGGCTATATAAAATCACACTACAATATAAAGGAGTGGAACAGCAACGAAAAATTAACGAAAACTGATAGGCAATTCGATGCGACGGAAAGGGTCTGGGGAGCAAAAATTTGACGTGAAGGAAATCGCGGGCAGAAGCTATTAGTTATAACCTGACTAGCGACGTCGTTTATCTTTGTATGTGTATGTGATGATGATGAAGGCTAAGTTACTTCAAATTAGACTCACTGAAGCAACGCAGGGTTCTAAATGATCTAAAAACACTGTATAAAGTTGTCAACGGGATAACATCGACTCCAGATCTCCTTAGCAAAATAAACCTAGATATACCTCGTCATTCTCATCTCCGGTCCAAGCGTACCACTAAGACGTTTGCCACTAAACCGTGTCGCACAAACCTCGGCCAGCATGCACCCATAAATAGAATGTTGACTTTTTACAACAGTGCATGTTCAGTCGACAGTAAAATTGATATTTTCCTCGATAGTCTGCCAATATTTAAAGCTAAAGTAAATAAAATTTGTCTGTAATCAGCTGCCTACATAAGTCATTAATACTTATTTAAATTCAATAATGTAATTTTAATTTAATCGTGTTGGTATTTAATTTATTTTAATAATGTGTTCAATTTTAAATCATAATAATATTTCAATTTCTTTTAGTTTAATTAGAGTTAGAACCGATATTTGTATTTTATCCTTATCAATTATATACCGATTTGTTTTTGTTATTTTATTCAATATTCCGTTTTTGTTATCTATGTGTGTATACTTAATTTAACTTTATAGTTGAATTGTTTTAATGTAATGTGACGAAATCTATTATTTTATTTTATAATTTAATCTCATTTGAAATACTTTGGTAATTTAATAATGTAATCGAACAATTTAATCACCTTCAATATGAATGTTGTGCATGCCTTTAAGTGATGTGTTTACACAGAACTATAATCCGTCATCACATTATGTTAATATCTTTGTAAATATGTCGTTGGTGTGCCTTGCTTAATAAATAAAAAAATGAATGGAATGCATGGGACTTAAAGAGTGATGAATGTGAATATTGATGATGGACGGAGAGAGAGTCAAAACAAAAGAGAGCGAGTGAATAACAGCGTAACGTGATCATTGGCGTGCATTGCTTTACTGTATAAGTAAGCATTAGGCTGCCTATTCTTGTCTAGTCAGACAAACGCGGGTTTCTTTTAGGTATGATAATTTAGTTCGTTTCTTAATAATTTCGGGACACTCATGTGTAATTTACATACTTATGATTGATGTGATTTTTTGAGATAGGCACTACTTATATGCCTATACGCAACGCCACGTCACGTGGTTGACGGGGAAGAACAAAAGATTAAAAAGGGTTGTTCCAGGACGAGGATAAAAAGATGGTGATGTTTTTTTTTTTGGATCGGAAATCACCAAATAACGTCTCCCGCTCTAGGGTGAAGCGGGAGGGCGTGTCAGACTTTTACTGACAAAAACCCACCCATGTTCCTTCAGACGCCTATATACCAGGGCCACGGTACCTCTTTCGAACTGATCTCGTGACCCTGGCAGTAATACCCGATGATGCTTATGCTAATGGTGATGATAAGATGATGGTGCTAATCAATCAATCTACCTGCTTTTTCCATCTATGTTGTGATTGGCTCCCATGCTAACCGGATGCAGCTGAATACCTGGATTTTACATGGAGCAACTTCTTATCTGACCTCTACAACCCAGTTACTGGGCAATACGACACCCCTTGGTAAGTCTGGTCGTCAGACCTTTGGGCTTTTGACTACCCGTGACGACTGCCAAAGATCTACAAAACACAGCCATGACCAACGGCTTAAAAGTGTTTTTTGAGGCATGGAGGAGTCGCGTGATTGTTCGAAAGAGATACCGTGACCCTGGCACATGGGCAACTGATGGAACACGGGTGGGTTTTAGTCAGTAAAAGTCTGACACGCCCTCCCGCTCCGCCCAGAGCGGGAGAAGTCATTTGATGATTTCCTATCCAGAGAAAAAAAAGGCATGGAGGAGTCTCGTCATGGATGGTTACCAACGACCCGATCGACCCGTGACGGTCTTCTTGAAGCCACGAGCTTCTAGGATATGATGCTAATATGGTTCATAATAATAGTCCTTACCTATACATTTTCCAGTCACCTGTAACAAACGACAAATATCAAGTTTTATTCATAAATGGAGTTTATTCTCAGAATTATAGTTTTAAAACCAACCCCAACTTTTAAAATGTCGTTCCAATTATGTGATTAAAATAAATACTAACTGAAGTGTTTACGGTAACACGTTAATAGGATGGATGACCTTCATTTATTCAGCTTTAAATTAGTCATTCTTTTAAGAGAAACCAGGAAGGTGATTCTCGCGAATCACAATTTCATGATCGTCGTTCGATTCGTACTTTTTCTTCGTAGAATTCGTGTTGAGCTACTCTCGGCATGTCGTTACAAACATTTCTCGCAGGAAAGTCACGCGACATACCTGAGTTTACATGTGACATACAAAGAGTGATTGACTCCTTGTCACGTACGTACGGGACGTTATGTCGAGCGACAAGCCGGCGGCGTCAAACAGTAGGCTGAATCGGTATGGAGTTTGGAAAAATCTAAGGCTCTCCATTACTTTTGTTTCTAAATATGTAATTTTAGTTATGTCATGCTTCAAACGTAAGTAACAAAAACAATAATATTTTATACTAATTTTTGAGGTGGTAAGGTCGAGGTTTGTTCGTTGAAATTGTGAATGTTTATACACAGATCTTTAATTGGATGCTACTTACGAAGTAAAGAATAAGTAACTTGAACACATAACTGTATAAGCGACAGTTTTAAACCGAACACTTATGACATACTTGCGAAAATAATTCTATCTGTCTGTCTCGGTACAAAGTTCAAAACCAGGCAGTTTATAACCTAGAGATAGTCATAATTTAAACATTTTGATCCTGCACATTTGTATAAAAAATGGAAATATACTTTTTATTTTCAATTGTTTCGAGAATAAAAAATAAAACTTAAGTCTCTAAATTTTTGCACCAATAGGTATGTTCAACTATTTTTCAATCCTTACATTTTATCTTGCAAAATTTAAATGACATAAAAGTTTGGTACGAAATGTCTTTTACCATTCAGAATAATCTTTTCAATTGGTTCAATAACCCGTTCAATATTTTCAAGTCTTCTAAAAATAAATTCAATTTTTAGGGAACACATAAATTCTCGTGTTCAAAACGGCCACGTATACACAGCAGGTTTAAATAAAAATAACATTAATCCGGACAGTGCTGCAGTGTTGTAGCTTTGCGGACGGCAGACCGGACAGCTGGTGTCCGGACGGCGAATGTAACGTGAATAGAGGAGGTTTTATTGTTAGCACATTAATTTATTTTAGGCAGAGGTGGGTGGAATGTCTGGCGCTACCATTTTAAACGTGATTAATGTTTTTATGGAATAGGTTCAAAATGTAATGCGAATACTTACAATACAAAAATGGATTATATTTTAGGTGGGCAGAAGGATATCGTAAAAAGAACATATAAAAAACTACATATATTACCAATGTCAAAGAAAGTTTACCTTAAATAACTTTAGTTATAGCACTAGGAAGTGATGATGGATGGGTGATTTGGGAGTCCGTCCTATGTAATGTTGACGTTCTTAAAGGGTTGATTGTCAGCCTAGTTTGTATATATGTCGTTTGATTTTGTTTTTGGAACGAAGTTCCTTATCGCGCGTTGCGAAAGGGGGCTAGACGGAAAAAATTAAGACCAAAAGTTGTAACGACACTTTTTTCTATAGTTGTAAGCCGTGCGGCGTGCGCGTGTTTCTCTTGTCTGTCTCTCTATCTCTCTCTCATAGAAAGCACGCCAGTTATTTTCGTTTCGTCTTTCTATTTCGCATTGAACAGTGTGGTGTCGCGACGATTATTTTTGTTGAGTGTATACAGGTTTTTTGTACATACATTATAAATGTTTCCTACTTCAGTTACCACAAGCCAATTATTACTAAAATTGAGCCTACTGATTAAGTTTATATTATTTGTTAATAATAAAAAAAATATTATTATAACTTAAAAAAAATTACAATTGCTTTACTAATTAATCGAAAGGAACTTCGTTCCATCCAGGTGTCCCTTGACACTTCTCAAGTTTTTTTTTGTTTTTCCACCACTAATGCCCAGTTTTAAAGGATTATTAACCTAAGTTTACCTATTCGATATTACATTTCTGATCACTTTAATATAGACTTAATATGAATATGGAATCCCGCGCGCGCTAGCTAGTTTAAAAGATCTAATCGTACCTAAACGAGGTAAAAGGAGTGTGAAGAGATCGTAGCAGGTGGCGTTCCGTGGTGTCTGCCTACCCCTATGGGAAAAAGGCGTGATTGTATGTATGTATGTATCTAAGGGGTGTGTAACGATTGACATAATAACAAAATATCTAACGTTCATTTGACATAATTTCAGTTAACATAATTTTGTTTAACATAACGATCAGTTGACATAATGAATTGTTGATATAATTTCATTTTACCTAATTTCATATGACATAATGAACATTTCCTATAATGCACATTTCACATAATATTCATTTAGCATATTATTCATTTACTATAATATTCGAAACGGAAAAAATTACCCTTGTTTTCCTCCAAAATTATGGAGTATTGCAAGTTTACAAGACAAAGGGCTACCGAGAACCCAAAATTCAGCGGAATCCTGGCATCATAGAATCAATACAATTGTAAATCATAAAAACCCTGGGTTTTATTGCCTAGCCCATGAGTTGCTTCTAGAATCTAAAGTAATATTGGGCGAAGTAGCTCCGTCGACCAAGCCCACCCTCGACCATGCATAGAATATTTTAAGGTTTGGTTAAGTGCCATTTGAGTTAGGCTAGAACTGTGCCCATTAAACATGAATTTTAGGTCACAAGAATATTAGGTCAAATGAACGTTATATTAATAGAATATTATACATATTGAAAATTATATAAAATGAACGTTATACTAAATGTTATTATGTTAAATGAATATTATATGATATGAAACATAAGGTCATATGAATTTATGTCATTTGATATTATGTCATATGAACGTTAGTTCAAGTGAAATTAGAGCATTTGTTATTATGCCAAACATTACACACCCGTATCTAAGCGTACAAATGCGGAAACCGACTTTTTATATGTATAGATGTAAGTGTATGTAAATATAAAGATTGGCCATTAAGTGTGACTCGAGTACATATTTTATTCCTAAGAACACAAAACCATATCCGAGAAACTTCAGATTGTTCGCAGCTCCCTCTCACATATTTCAAACAAGTAGACCATATTTAATCCTCTACCGTTTTCAATTTTATATCGACAAGGTTACATGATAAAAGAAAAATTTGAAACAATACCTCTATGTCGTTACACAAGTTGTTTTTATCAAATAATTTAATAGGTTTTAGTTCACATTTTTTTTTTCACATTACATGACATATCGTCAATAATTCCCGAAGGCTAATGCAGAGGTGTACCTATACTACCCCTACATATTACCAGTTATTTTTAAGTCTCAAATAAACAGCTGCAAAGCCAGACTTCGGGATGCTACTAAGAAATTCGTTATGGAAAAACCACTCTGCTTTGGAAATAAAATCCAAATCCTACATACTCGTTAATAGCGCTTGCGACCATTAGTTTTCTAGTGAATAGGAAAATGTATTCGGTGCAGGCCAATTTGCATATTAGATTGATGAACAAAGGAAAAGAAACTTGTATGCTTCCGACTGGTCTGCCAAATTTATGTGTGAGACCACGGCTATGGATGTTGAAATACTGTGTCTTTTATCGCGCACTCTATTTTCAAACCTAGGTATTGAACAGAACGCTGAAAATCTAATACAATGCATCCCCAGTGCGTCGCAAAAACATACTGTTCGATTTTGAACTCTCGGCTATAGGCAGTGTGTTGAAATTTCAATGTGTGAAAACAAACCTGATCGTTCCTAATAGAAAACTTGACTGTATATTTGGGGAAGTTATTCATAATTGTTTTGTAATTTAGCCTGCCCGGAGGGACAAAGTGAAATAAAATCACGTTTGGTACACTTTTCAAATTAGAACACTGCAATGCTGGTTGCTTGAGGTCTCATGGTAATAATAACAGCAGAATGGATCGATCGGACGGTTAAGCTAAGGTTGCCAGGGTCAGTACGTAGATGGGTGACCCTTCATTACATATCGAGACACCTCTATTCCTCGGAAAGCACCAAACGCTGGACTTGGCTGCCTTTCGCAGCCAATACTCAGAAGCCCGAAAGTCTAAAAACCAGTATTACGAAGAGGTATTGTAATACCCCGTTGTGGAGTTCAGATAGGCAATCGGTGCAAGTAACATACTAGAAGAATTCAGCTGCGTACGGTTAAAATTGAAGTCATCTCCAACATGGTTAGGAAAAGACAGTTTGGATATAAAAATACTATATAAGAAAAGAAAGAAAGAAAGAAAATACGTTTATTTGCGGTAAATAAGACGCTAACCGATGCAAGACGCAATATGATGAACTACGAATATCATGCGGTTTAATTCCAAGAGCACGAAATCGTCAGAGCTGCAGCGTCTAGAGACAGTGATACTTATAAAATTCGGGGCGCCAAAAGTGCGATAAGCGCACAACTTCCATCACGGAGTTGCCTTTAGAACCTTAGCACAGCACCGCCACAAAAGTTAAGATGGGAAAACGCTAAACTAATTATGTCTCCTTTCGAGTAGCTTCGAATTTTTAGTTCCAGTACACCAAAATTTCGAAGACATGTGACATCTACCAAGACGCACTGGGCCTGCGTGGTGGATTACAGCCCACTCCCTCTCACAGATAGGAAGCCTGTGCTGTCCTGCCAGGGTCACGAGATTGTTCGAAAGAGACACCGTGACCCTGGCACATGGGCAACTGAAGGAACACGGGTGAGTTTTAGTCAGTATAGCCTGTGCTTTAACATAATAGGCTGGTTACAATATTCATTAGTTTCGTGAATCGACACGTCGGTGGTAACACTTTGACCTTGACCTGGCGCAACGTAGCACGGAGTTTAAATAGAATGCGAATGTGAGGTTAGCTTATACTGTTAGACTCAGACACAATCTATTAATATAATGTTTCGACTTTAAAAGAGTCCATTCCATAAATATGTACCATAAAACACAGACGTGTAGAAGAGTAAGATCTACTACAAATATTTCATGTTCCTGTTTTTTTACTCTTGACGTGCAGTCTATTGTAGCAATAGCATAGTAGGCTCAGAATATTTATAATACTATGATAAACTTTAATCACATTATCGGTGTCAGTAGTACTTTTTGGTGATTTCTAAATGGTTTTTATGCGAGGAAAAACAACAAGTCTTATAACCATTAAAACGCGTGACAAGCCAAGTCAGTTAAATTATGTTAGTTTAAAATTAAATTCGTGAAAGTACTCATTTATTTACTCGCCGATCCAGTGGTCTCAAGCGCTGCTGCTGAAAATGTGGTCTTGAAATGGATTCCCAGGTCCAGCAAAGTGCATTTTGTTTTTCCGTCAAGAATTTCTTAGTAGCAGCCCGGAGTCTGAATTTGTGCCCAGTTGTTGGCAATAGGCTCACCCTCTGTTAAGTCAGAGGTCTTTTATTTCACACATTGTGATAAAAATACAACATTGCTAACATGAAATAGTAATATTTAAGAAAACCATCTAGTTCATTCGTGACGTTCTTTTGTTTTCTGATTAATAAATAATTAATAATATAGCAAAAAAAAATATTGGCCAACATTTAATTTAAATTAAAAATGTATAAACCAGTATAAAAATAAAAAATCCTACTATCCTACTAATATTATAAATGTGAAAGTTGGGGGGGGTCTGTATTTATGCTTTTGCGGTTGCACAACGACACGCTTGGCTTGGCTTTGCTTGGTAGTATAGATGCAGGCCTACTCTGCTGCCTCCCTCAGAGGCAGCAGGGTGGCGGGGTCTTGAGGGAGAGCGCTGTAGTCGTGTAGATCCTCAAGGCAAGTCTGGCGGATACACCTTCACGAGGTTGCCACCCCGTTTTTGGTCTAATTCCTTATGAAATAGACGTAACTGAAACCGCCAGGCGACTTTTCCTCCCCTATCTCCCCTCCCCACTCCCGCATAACCCCCCCATTTCCTGTTCCAAACTACCCCTCCTCACGCAATCCCACCCAAACCCTCACTCCCTACAACACCTACCTACCCACCTTCCACTCCGAAACGTGACCACCCTGTGACTGGGTGGTGGCGGGCTCGACTGTCACTAAAAGCAGCTGATGGTGAGTTAGGAGGAAGCAGTCACCTGCGCTAGGACCTGCGCAGTTGAGCGCCGTGAGCGGGGATGAAGGAGTCCTGGGGGGCTGAGCCGAACGGCACTGGTGGTTATGTGTCCGTGAGGCAACACTCCCCCTTTGGTCTGGATTTCAAGCGAAACGGTGGCCCTACCCACTAGCCAGGGGTAGGGAAATGGCCACAGTGTCCCGTCAGAGGGCCACAGGCGAGGTGCGTGAGGTCCGCTGAGGTTGTCCTCGGATGACCGAAGCGGTAGGTAAAGGTCATGCTGACGGTGTAAGTGAGGGTTGTTCAACTCGTTGGGGGCCAACCCGATCGAGCACCCGATGTCGCACTGTAAACCAGCCTTGCGCTCCTATATCTCTCTGGTAATCCTAACGTTCGAGCTTTTTCATAGCGAGACGTTCCCAGGTGCGGGCTCCATGGAGGGTGGGAGCCAGAGAGACGAATCCTTTTCACAACATTTAATATGGATGATAAAACAAAAACCAACCATCCCGGAGTGGAGGCGAAAGCCGATGAAGCTCCCAAGAGAGGTGCCTGCACTTCTCTTGCCCCTGGTCACCCTGCAGCCAACGCCGCGGGTACCAGCGCGGGCGCTGGTCTGGCTGTGGCGAAAGCTACAGGCAAGACCAACAAAAACAAGTCCCAAAAGAAACAAAGGGCGTCGGCGCTGACTGGGACCAGTACCGGCCCTTCCAAAACCCAGGAGAGGACCACGGCGAAGTCTAACTTCGCTGGCGGTCCAACCCTCCCCAAACTAACACCGGTGCCAGATATTACTGGCACTGTGAAACACCCTACCACATCTGCGGCTCCTCAAGCCTCCTCCCATAAGGAGGACGCCACCAACCAGGTGGTGACAGACAGCCACGAGGACGCGATCTCTCGCGTCTGGAAGGTTGTACAGAAGCGGGGCAAGGGCAAGGGTAAAAGAACTCAACAAGCCCGTTGCCCTTGTACAAACCCCTCATGCGCTCCAGCTGTCACAGCACAGCGTATGACGCGTAAGGAGCGCCGCCAGGCTCGCAGGAGGCAAGGTAAAGGGCCGCAAAACAACCAGGCCACTGCCGTTAGTTCGGTCAAACCGAGTAGCGGGCAGCTAAACTTTGCCGCTGGAAAACGGTCGCAGGCAGAGCCCGGCCTAAACCGCCCCTCGACCAGCCGACCCTCATCCAGTGCGCCGGTAAAAGCACAGCAACCCGTAGGGAAGGATCAGGCCGCGGCTAAGCGAGCTCTCAACGAGACCATCACACCTCGTGGAGAGCATAAGCGGCCGCGTCTTGATCAATCCAAACGGGTTGCTCAAAGAAGCTACGCCCAAGCTGCCAATGCCACCCTCGACGTAGCGGTCACCTGTGACCGCACCGGGGTGATCAGCAAGGACGTATCGGACCAGGTGCTCGCTGCTATCCAGAAGCAGATCTTACACGAGGCCTGCTCCCCCAAACAGGACACCAAGGCGCCGACTTTCAACGCAAAGCCGCTATTCGCCGGTGGTGTCCTAAAACTGTGGTGCGAGAACGACCACACCTTAGCCTGGCTAAGGAAAACAGTCTCCGATATGACTCTCCCTACTAACTTAACGTTAGTAGTCAAGAGTCAGTCGGAGATCCTAAGACGGGCACGATGTGGCATCGTGATCCCCGACGAGCAGGGGGTCCTCGGAGAGCCGACCAATATTGGCCGTGCTCTCAGTTACCAGAACCCCTGGGTCGACATAAAGCGCTGGTTGCTGCTGCATGCCGACAAACAGGCCTCGGCATGGTTCGTGGTAGTCGGTGTCCCGGTAGACCAAATCCCGACCCTGATGGGTGCGGGGCGCCGTCTATCTTTGGGGGCAGGGAAGGTGTACCTGCAGTTCCAAGGTAGGAACGGCAGGTTCACCGACGTCCCCCAGGGATGGGACCCCGCCACCGGCACCATCTCCGAGACTCTGGCGCAGCAGCCAGAGACACCAGCGGGGAAGTCGACTCCCCCAGCAAACAACCCGGAGGCAGTCGTGGCCGAACCCGCTGCAACGGAATCGGCTGCTCCAACTGCCGCCACCCTGGACGCTAGCCCTCCTTCGGGTGCGGAATCGGACGACATAACCCTGTCCCCGGCTTCGCGCCAGGGGGAGGATGGCTTCGACGAGGGTGGCCTGTTTGCCGGGCTCAACCTGGAGGATGACGATGAGGAATTGACCAGCAATGGCGTCCTCTTCGTCAAATTGTAAAATCCTCCAGGCAAACCTCCACCACAGTCAGACCGCAACGGCTCAGCTCCGGAAGTGGTTGGAGGTTCAACACACGGCCATCGCCCTGATCCAGGAGCCGTGGATTAGAGCGGGCCGCATACAAGGACTCTCCAATCTTGGAGATAAGCTCCTGGTCACTACTGATCACGACCAACCCAGGTCGTGTATCTATGTCACAGGTAACCTTAAAACACAGCTTCTAACTGAATTCTGTTGCAGAGACATCTCTGCAGTGAAGCTGTTTATACAGCGTAACGGCGCCATGGAGATGGCAATCGTCTTCGCTTCGGTCTACATGCCTGAAGCGGAGGCGCCGCCCCCGCATGACCTCGCTCGCCTCGTGAGCCATTGCGAGAGATCCGGGCTGGAAGCCATCATCGGTGCTGATGCCAATGCTCATCACCAGCTGTGGGGTATGGACACGCAAAACGAAAGGGGTAAGGCCTTGGTTGATTACTTATTCTCGACTAACCTATCCCTACTAAACACTGGCTCCGAACCGACCTTCGTAACCAGACGAAGCCGCACAATCATAGATCTCACTCTGGCAACAGAGGCCGCGGCGGAAATTACCACAGGTTGGCAGGTCTCCAGGGAAGCTTCCTGCTCCGACCACAGATGGATCCGCTTCGACATCCAGGCCTCTGTCCCGCCAGCAGCTCCGCGCCGCAAACCGCGGAACACAGATCGTGGTACCTACACACGCAGCCTAGAATCCAGACTTGCGACATCATGCGATCCGACGCTATTTGCGGACACTACACAGATTGAGGTACAAGTTGAATACCTCACTAAATCAATAATAGACAGCTACCAAACTGCCTGCCCAGAGACGACTCCTCGTAGTACACCGGGCAAACAGCCCTGGTGGGGTGCTGATCTGGAGTGAAAACGCGGGAAGGTAAGGAAAGCTCTGAATAGAGCCATGAATACATGTGCGGATGAGGACTGGGATGAGTACTACGCAGCCAAATCCTGCTACAAAAAATGCATCAGGTTCAGGAGCACCTCGGGATGGCGAAAATACACTGGTAGCATTGAGTCGTGCCAGGAAGCAAACAGGGTAAGGAAAATACTGGCACAACAAACCACAACTGGGCCTACCACCCTTCGAAAACCAGACAACACACTCACATCCTCGCCAGAAGAAACGCGACGCGTCCTTATTGAAACACACTTCCCTGGATGTATTTTCTCGCAAGTAATCGACTGGCAAGAAGCAAATCAAACACCATCAGATAATGACTGGTCTTATGCTAGCAAGGTGATCACGTTGGAGAAACTCCAATGGGCCATCCGGAGCTTCCATCCGTTTAAGGTCGCCGGACCAGATGGGGTGTTCCCCGCCCTACTACAGTGGGGTGGAACCCTCATCGCAGTAAGACTGGTGCCTTTAATGAGAGCGTGCCTGGCCTTTAGATACGTTCCCAAAGGATGGAGGGAAGTGAAAGTAATATTCATCCCTAAACCAGGTAAGGGCGACTACACAAACGCCAAATCCCACAGACCAATCAGCCTGACTTCTTTCCTGCTAAAAACCCTGGAAAGGCTGTGCGACAGGGAGCTGAGGGACGGCGCTCTGAAAACCCTACCGCTGCACGGTAACCAACACGCTTATAGCTCAGGTAAATCCACCGAATCGGCACTTCATCTGGTAGTTAGCCAGATAGAGGAAGCGATTCACCAGAAAGGGACCTGCCTGGGTACCTTCATAGACATCGAAGGAGCCTTCGACAAAACAAATTTCTCCAGCATCAGCAGCGCCCTCTCCAGACATGGAGTTGAACAGGTACTCATAGACTGGATCACAAACATGCTAAGCAAGCGCGTGGTTCGCCTAGAGGATGAGCAGCACCTGGCCATGATTGCCAGAGGCTGCCCCCAGGGAGGGGTACTGTCACCCCTTCTATGGAATTTGGTGATTAACGAGTTAATCGCCAGACTCAATGCCAATCACTACTACACAATAGGTTATGCGGACGACCTCGCCATCCTTGTCTCAGGGAAGGTGACGAGCACGATCTTTAACCTCACCCAACAAGCACTACGTATCGTAGAGAGATGGTGCAGTGAATATGACCTCTCAGTGAACCCCACTAAAACTGAGCTAGTCATGTTCACCCATAAGCGAGCTTTAGGCCCCTTCCGCCTACCGAAATTGTTCAATACAGAACTTCAGCTGGCCAACGAAGTCAAGTACCTCGGGGTCATTCTTGACAGTAAGTTAAACTGGAGTAGTCATTTAGACAGCAAACTAAACAGGGCCTGCATCACATTCTGGCAATGCAGGAAAATGATAGGTAAGAAGTGGGGCCTATCCCCCAAAATCATACTTTGGCTGTACACCGCAGTGATCCGACCCATGATCACCTACGGGGCCGTAGTCTGGTGGCCCCGCACCAAGCTTATTACAGCCTGCAACAAACTGCAACGCATGCAAAGACTAGCCTGCATGGCGGTCACGGGCTGCATGAGGACTACTCCGACTGCAGCCATGGACGCCATACTGGGACTACCACCGCTCCACCTGTTCATACAGCAGGAAGCCACGATGGCGGCAGCGCGTCTGGACGCAACCAACCTCTTGAGAAAGAGAGACACACAACACACCGCGCTACTTAAGGAACTCAACAATGAGTTCCCCATCACCAAGGCTATAAATGACCGGGTACCCAAACAGTTCATTTTTGACAAAAAATACAGAATCCAGCTTCATGTGAGGGTCTGCGCCCCACTGAGCTGCGCATCTTCACGGACGGATCAAAAACAGACAGTGGCACAGGTGCTGGGGTCTTCTCGCAGGACTTCAACATACATATAGCCACACCATTAGGAGTCCACAATACAGTGTTCCAGGCGGAATGCATTGGGATCACTCTTGCCGCCTCAGCCATTATGGACAGGGCAGTTAAAGACCACTCGATCCGCATACTCTCAGACAGTATGGCTGTTCTGCAAGCGCTGGACAGTCACTCGATTGACTCTGGGCTAATATACGAGTGCCACCAGCGCCTCAACCAGGTGGGTAGCCTCAATAATATAACTATTCAATGGATAAAAGGACACAGCGGTTCCCTAGGTAACGATGCCGCCGATGAACTGGCCAGAAGGGGATCGAGCATGACACCGGTGGGACCAGAACCCATCGCGCCACTCCCCTTTGGGTTCCTACGCTCTCTGGTAAGAAAACGTACCAGGGATCTACACTGTAAGCTATGGGTGGACCAAAGTGAGTGCAGGCAGGCCAAGGAAGCACTTCCCACCATCGATGCCCGCCTCACTAAACAGGTCCTCCGGTTAGACAAACGACAGCTGCGTATGGTTACGGCAGCAATAACTGGCCATGGGTCGTTTAATAAACATCTATTTGTCATAGGAGTTACAGACAGTCCGCTGTGCAGGGCCTGCATTGAGGACGACGAGACAGCAGCGCACGTGCTTCTAAACTGCCCGGCGATCGCCACATACAGGGCCAAGTACTTCGGTAACCCAGGTACCCTACGTGAGATAGTCAGCAACATCAAGGCGTTGCTGGCCTTTCTCGAGGAGCTGGGGTGGATCGAATAACCGATTTCCCACCCGTACGCAAAATACGCGCTCAGACGTGGAGTTGCGGACACCAGCCCGTTCTACCTATTACCTATTACCTAAATGTGAACGTTTGTAAGTATGGATGTATGGATGTTTGTTCCTCTTTCACGCAAAAACTACTGACCCGCTTTAGATAAAATTTGGCACGCAGATGGTTTATAACCTAGAATAATACATAGGGTACTTTTTATCCCGGTACTATGTTCCTGCGGGATAATTTCCGACCTCCACGCGGGTGAAGCCGCTGGCAAAAGCTAGTAAATTATAAAAGCACAAATAACAATTCATAGATCATTTAACTGGCGGCTGTCGTTTTTCATCTATGTACTCATTGATACTGTAATAGCCCTTCCTTAGTAAATATGTCTTTAATTTATTTTAACTTTAACATGAGACTTAAACAAAAGTGTCGAAATTCAGATGTTACCATAGGTACACCTTTACCTAACCCTTCGGAGACAGTTATAGACGTGATGTTATATACATCGATAGACATTTGGATTTTGTCTAGACTGAAGAGTGTCCTATGGAGCAGGACCAATATTGTGTTTTCACAATAGTCATCACCCGTCAGCACCACTATACATACTTATAGCTACACAATTTTACGATACAACTCTAGTTCAAAACTATGAATACAGCCATAAAACGAAATAGCCAAGGCTATAAATATAAATGGCTACTGACACATGTCTAGACGAGTTTTTCAGTGTTACTACAACATATTCATAGACAAAACATACCGTCTGTGTTTATTTATTTATCGCTTTATTTATAGTCCGTTTTCTTTTTGGTAGTTGATATCAACCTGCCTACCTGCCTGCCTACCTGTTGAGTCCAAAAAGGATGGCTTCAATTGAAAGGATATTTTTTCCTGGAAATGTGGAAAACATTAATTCCTGAATGATATTTTAGTTGAGAGGATCACGTGTGCTTCGGGTATTCTAGACTTTTATGTCCAGTTTTGTTTTCACAATTTTATTATTTTTCTGATATTTTTAGTCTTACTATTCATTAATGGTTTTATTTGTGTCATTACTTTATTTTCTTTTTTGTAAATAGTAACATTGACAGTCGGTCGCCGGCTCGGCAAAGCCTGTATCTCATCGCTTGTCATAGACTATAAACAATAGTCTACATATAACATAGACAAATGATGTTGAAGCGTCGAGCGTGTGTCGATCGTAATATTCATAATGTGTACATAATAATTATGACGTGAATTAATTTAAGTTTTTTTTTTTCTAATCCTATTTAATTGCTTTTTATGTTTATATCCAGTGGAGTTTTAAATGTCCGTGAGTTTGTTCGTCACAGCATGTTCTATTAGAATATCAGCGTTACGGTGTTTATTTTTAAATTGTGCAACAAAATGCTGAGATGACGTTTGGCCTCGCACAGGTCTTAATTTTTCTTGCTTATTTTGCTTTAGTGGTTAAAATGTTAATTTTGTAAGTTTAAAATGCTTATTTTGTGTTTTACTGTTTTTGCTACCTCCTCAGGGAACATTTTTATTTCTAGATTACATAGATTTTATTATATAATATTATAGTATTATCAGAATCAATAATTTAAAGAACTTTTTTGAATGTCAAAATTACATAAGACAGTCCACCACTTTCTAGTAATTTAGCTTAGTAATAACAGTAAAAAATCCTTGATCAGCAAGACGACCAGTCACCACAATTATCACCCGTTCACGAGCATAACACAAAGATCAGCCACCCCGCAAAACTGACACTATCAGCAAACCTGTCAATCATGTTTGACCTGTAGGCCCCACATCCGACAGAACACGTGTAAGAACACAAAATTAGGTCAGTGATGTCCTTACCAACCAACCCACTTACGTTACCTTAAGATATTTTGTATGGAATTACAAATTATGCTCAATCTTGATGAATAAAGGATGAGGATTATTAAAAAGTTGCCCAAAATCTCTTTAAAATATACAGTTCCAATATTTTTTTTCTTGGTCATAACAGCTTTTGAATACCAAACGGCCTTACTTAAGTTCTTGGATTCTGGAGTCAACTTTACAACTTTGCCTTTACACCTTTTCTCTGTTAAATTATTAAGGCTATGCTTCTTGAAAAGAGCCGGTAATGAATATATTAGCCATTTTATTTCATGTATAAAAATTAAACCCTTTGTATTGAACGAGGATGACATGTTGCGCCGACCTCAAATAAATTGGGATAAGAACAAAAGAATGATGAAGTATCGAATTTAGATCCACGCGAGACACAATGGCTTGTTAATTGCTTCCCTAATTACGGCATTCAACCAGTTTAACCAGTTTATTTTGATACCTTATAGAAATATGCAAACAAAGAGTACCT
This sequence comes from Aporophyla lueneburgensis, assembly GCA_932294355.1. Lineage (NCBI taxonomy): Eukaryota > Metazoa > Arthropoda > Insecta > Lepidoptera > Noctuidae > Aporophyla > Aporophyla lueneburgensis. The sequence continues at coordinate 27,042,742 of OW028737.1, read as the reverse complement.
GAAGATGAACGGCGTGGCACCGCCGAGGCTAGCCCAAAGAGAGATGGCAAGATGAGCTGGTCGCGTACTGTCCGGGCTGGTTCGAGGTGGAGCGAGAAAAGAGTTCCTAAAAGAATTCAGGGAGGCTTTTGCCCAGCTGTGAGCTGTTTCACAGCTGAGCAAAAGCCTCCCTAAATTAGGCTTAACAATAGGCTAACAAAACAAAACTTAAAGGAATCGGATTTTGTAGTAAATCTCAAATAAAATAAATTCACAACATCTAAGTTATCACTTCAACTACTGATTCCTGCGTTAGGATACATCATCCTACCAGGGCTGTGGAAATATTTGAGAGAGTTTCCGTGGTGACTGAAGGAACTCGGGTGTGGGATTTAGTGCGTAAAAGCCTGACGCACCCTCCCGTTCCGCCCAGAGCGGGAGACGTGATTTGATGATTTCCCACCCAGAAAAAAAAAATGTTTATTTCATCAACTGCTTCGCCTTTCCCCAACTATGTTAAAGTCGGCTTCCAGTCTCACCAAATGCAGCTGAATACCAATATTTAACATAGAGCGACTGCGATAAGCACCTCCACAACCCAGTTACTGAGAATACTATCGTAATACCCCTTGTCCTGCCTGGGTCGCGTGATTGTTCGAAAGAGATACCGTGACCCTGGCACATGGGCAACTGATGGAACACGGGTGGGTTTTAGTCAGTAAAAGTCTGACACGCCCTCCCGCTCCGCCCACAGCGGGAGAAGTCATATGATGATTACCCATCTTGAAAAAAAAAATACCCCTTGTTAAAACTGGTTGTCAAACTTTTACGCTTCTGATGACCCGTTACGACTATTAAAGATCCATGAAAGACAGCTAGGACCAACGGCTTAACGTGTTAGCCGATACACGAAGGGGTTTAGATGTGTAAAGGAGCTCACCGATCCACTAATTAACCCCGTAATACAAGCTGATCAATGGACCCGTGCAGCCATAATAATGGCTGCTAAGTTATAACCTAGCCTTAAGCCTCATTAATAGTACCTGGCTATGAACCGGTGATGAAATACCAATGTTTCCTCAAAAGCAATCAGCGATAACATTATTCTAATCACGTCCCCGAATAATTAAATTTTAATTAAAAAGTTAGGTAGTAGAATTTGTTGTTTTTCCAAAGTGTTTGTCATGGAAAGTTCTCAAACAAGTTTTAATGGTATTACTGCAAGTATTCGTGTAAAAAACACTCAATTTACATTTTAACTTTACGATCCGCTTAGAGGGACTTAAAGAAACTCCTTTCTTTGAGTCTAATTATATTGCGACATACGAGGGTCGCAAACCTTTTGACATTAGGAATTAAAAGAGGAATGGTCAGGTTCGTTTATACAGAAGATTTTGTTTAAACGAGGATGCAATTCATCACACAACTTAACTATCCATTTACAATTTTATTCAGGATAGTTTTTTTTTTTAAATCAAGAGCTATTTCATAGTGTCTGGTTTGCAAAAAATGCTAACATATTTTAAGGCTGTACCATCTTCAGCCATTTTCCTTTATTAAGCAAATGCAAAATAATCACCTCTTGAAATTGCTTTTCAAACTCTCTTGTAAACTTCTAATTTTCTACTTAGCCTTTTATTTCCCCCATTGTGCAATAAAATCCCAATGTACTTTTGAAAGACCAATTTTCAAGTCACAAAATCCATTTAAAAAGTCCAAATGATTGGCTTCCAAAAGCCTTCTAAGTTAAGCCTCATCTTAACTTGTAAATGACATTTAAGATTAATCAAAACTTTTTGGTAGACGAGTTACCAATTAAAATTGCTACGATTCTCGTAGCCGATTCGTAGCACGCGTAGCGTATTGAATTCGTAGCACGTAGGCGTTGTAGTTCGCATACAAATTGTCGTGGACTCTATTTTTACACGAAAGTAGATGTTCTGTGAATTTATTGCATAAAAAAACTTTTTTACAAAAAATTAAACCGCCGAAAAACTGAAAAGCATAAAATAATAAACCTTAAAATTATGAGTCGGCGCTTTGAGTGTTCCTTGTTCATTGATTTTTCAGCGCCGACTCAAAATTTTAAGGTTTATTATTTTATGCTTTTCAGTTTTTCGGCGGTTCAATTTTTTGTTAAAAAGTTTTTATTTTATGATTTTTTTGTGGCTTTAATGTACTAATAATACTTGGCAAGGTATACCCTATCCAACAATAAAAGAATTATCAAAATCGGACTACTCTGTAAAAAGTTATGCCTGTTTATACGTTACAATCAGTGAGTGAACAATCAATCATCCCCTGTTTTCCAACCCTTAGGGTTCGATTTTGTTTTCCAAATTTATATGAGACCATTTTGAGAGTAAACCCTTTCCAATAAATGAAGAATTGTCACAATCGGACCACTATGTAACAAGTTATGCGTGTTTATACGTTAAAATCAGTGAGTGAACAATCAATCATCCCCTGTTTTCCAACCCTTAGGGTTTGATTTTGTTTTCCAAATTTATATGGGACCACCTTGGGAGTATATTCTTTCCAATAGAAGAAGAATTGTCACAATCGGACCACTATGTAAAAAGTTGTGAGTGTCAGTGAGTGAACAATCAATCATCCCCTGTTTTCCAACCCTTAGGGTTCGATTTTGTTTTCCAAATTTATATGAGACCACCTTGGGAGTATACCCTTTCCAATAGAAGAAGAATTGTCACAATCAGACCACTATGTAACAAGTTATGCGTGTTTATACGTTACAATCAGTGAGTGAACAATCAATCATCCCCTGTTTTCCAACCCTTAGGGTTCGATTTTGTTTTCCAAATTTATATAGGACCACCTTGAGAGTATACCCTTTCCAATAGAAGAAGAATTGTCGCAATCGGACCACTGTGTAAAAAGTTATGCGTGATCATACATAAAAAAAAAAAATACGCGTCGAATTGAGAACCTCCTCCGTTTTTTTTCGTCGGTTGAAAATAGACTTGGAATTTTAGCATAAAAGGCTTTTATATATTTTTAAGAAAACTTGTTCCAGTTATGAATGATTTTCACTAGAGATAGGGCACAGATAGAGTGAAAATATTTTTTTTTTTTGTAATAATTGATTGAATTATATCTTTATAATATAAGGTTTTAAACTAGAGTAACATAATAATTGGATTAAAACTAGAAAAAGCCTCCCACTCAAATGCACATAAATATTATCTGAAATTCCTTATACATGCTTTAAAATACTTACAAAAAAAAACTAATGATCAAGAAATTTTACCGTTGAAAAAAATTACTGCAAAGCCAAATTTATGTGAATTATTTATTACTAGGCGCCAAACAAATATCAATGTAACAAGTAAATCAATAAGTCGAGGTCAGAAATTTACGAGTAAAGTCCACCATATTGAATTTAGGGAGAATTTAGGTAGTCCATACCAACCGAATCATTGTTACAAATCTATTCATACGTCATTCATCAAAACCGTTTCAGTAGTATAGGTGCTACGGTGGAACACACACACATATTTACCTTCATACATACATACCAAAATCTTAACCATATCTAAAATATTGTAAAATATTTTTAAAATAGTAACTATGGAGTTTCTTTCCCATTCTTCTCCATACGAAACTATCTTTTGGAAGGGAGTAGAATCAATTAGAATTTAATGAAAATGTTACCTTTTTAGGGTTCCGTTGCCAAATGGCAAAAAACGGAACCCTTATAGATTCGTCATGTCTGTCTGTCCGTCTGTCTGTCTGTCTGTCTGTCTGTCTGTCTGTCTGTCCGTCCGTATGTCACAGCCACTTTTCTCCGAAACTATAAGAGCTACGCTGTTGAAACTTGGTAAGTAGATGTATTCTGTGAACCGCATCAAGATTTTTACACTAAAATATAGAAAAAATAATAAATTTTGGGGTTCCCCATACTTAGAACTGAAACTCAAAAATTTTTTTTTCATCAAACCCATACGTGTGGGGTATCTATGAATAGGTCTTCAAAAATGGTATTGAGGTTTCTAATATCGTTTTTTTCTAAACTGAATAGTTTGCGCGAGAGACGCTTCCAAAGTGGTAAAATGTGTGTCCCCCCCCCGTAACTTCTAAAATAAGAGAATGATAAAACTCAAAAAAATATATGATGTACATAACCATGTAAACTTCCAACGAAAATTGGTTTGAACGAGATCCAGTTAGTAGTTTTTTTTTTAATACGTCATAAATCGTAAACCGCAATTTACCTTTCATTCAATCAACTCAAATATAAAAATTAAAAAAAAAAAACATTCAAGTTCATAAGCATAAACCTTATACATAAACCGAGGATCCCTACAGGTTTGTACGGAACCCTCGGTGCGCGAGTCCGACTCGCACTTGGCCGGTTTTTAAATACTAGGTTTTGCCAGCGGCTTCTCCCGCGTATTAAGTATACATATAAACCTTCTTCTAGAATCACTATATCTATTAAAAAAACCGCATCAAATGCCGTTGCGTAGTTTTAAAGATTTGAGCATACATAGGGACAGACAGAGGAAAGTGACTTTGTTTTATTCTTTGTGTGTAGTGAAATGCTTTGACTTTACTTTGAAACCCTTTAATTTGGGTTTCCCGTAGTCGGATAAAAATACGTATAGGTAAGGGCTAATAGTATCAAATGACCCTGTAAATAGACCACGCAGAAAGTTTAGTAAGACACATTACATTGGCACGTGTTTCTACACGCCTACACATGTATTGTGAGCTGCACGTTCTACCTACATGTGTTGTACAGACGCCACCAGGTCAAGCTACCCGAAACTGTCAATTTTTCCCAATGAACCTTGAACCTAACGCTCTAGAAATAAAGTCGAAAATCTATCAAAGAAATCTGACAGATTGTAGTAGCTTGATGTGTTGGCGTCTGTACATAGCCTCTGATATAAAACGGTCGTGAGTTCCCGCGTGCCTTTAGTATGGTGTCGACGTGTATTGGCTATTTGCTATGAATATTGGTACTATTGTGTACTGACCTCCAACAGTTGCACATAACAACAATGTTGTTATGTGCAACAAATTGATTTATTTTATTTTTTTACCAATATCTGCTTCCGACTACGTCTGCGTGATATTTCTTGCTCACCAGACTCACTCCGTCTTTTTTTCTCAGTCTTTCGGGCGTTCGACGACCTGTTACAAAGATCGAAAAATTACAGCCAGGTTCAACGGCGGGTCCCAATATGTAATGAGTGATCACCCATCCACGGATGGCAAGCGTTACTTATCCTTGAATATTGACACATCTATTATCTCTATATAAAATTCAAAGTCCTGAGTGACTGACTGATATATCAACGCACAGCCTAAACCGCTGGTCCTAGAGATATGAAATTTGGAGGGTGTGTTCTTTGTGAGGAGTTTGGATCCACTAAGAAAGGTTTTTTTTAAATTTTATTCCAAAGAGGAAGGAGGGGGTTGAAATGGTGAATTTTTCAACATCCACGCGGGCGAAGCCTCGGGCCTCCTTCGGAAATCCTTTAGTTAGGTATAAATTCTTAATAATATAATGTTTTGACTTTAAAAGAGACAGTTATTAGTCATCAAAGAATTGCCAGCACCATAACATTTTAAAATATGGTTAATATACTGAACAGAATGCAAATGAGTAAAAGTATCATAAAAAGATGAAAATTATATAAACACGAGACAAAATAATATAAGAAGAAGAAAATATAAACACTTCATTTTATTATTTAACCATGTTCGTTAGCCGTGTGGTGCCTGAAGAAAAGATTAGCTCTATCCCATTTCTTCCCGTGGGTGTCGTAAAAGGCGACTAAGGGACTTACTAGAGAATGGGCGGCAACGATTTCTATGTATTTTACCACCATACTGCGATCGCCGAACGCGCCTACCAAGCGTAGCGATTACGGCAAAACCTTCCATTATTGGGGAAGGCGTCCAGTAGTGGACGTTTTTTGGCTGATATAATGATGATGTCTTAACCACAAGCCCCTGTAATATATACAAGCCCCTGTAATATATGTACGTATCTATGATGTGTAAAAATCTGTCATGCGTGTCCATACAAATAGTGTCGACATAAAAAAAGAACGACCAGAATCATAAAACCACGTGCAATACTTACCTATTTAAACAGATGTGTCTTAAAGCTCGAGTCGTACTAGTTGTAAGGTTCCACCGACGGAAACGTCCTATCACGGCATTAGTTGGCTTTGGCCCAGCAATTTATCACCACTTACGATTTATAGCATCGCATACGATCAATGTACTACAGTTTCACGGTTATTGGATACTTCGTGCTCGCGTTGTCGACTATAAAATGAGTAGTTTGTATGATCGGTATTAAAGTGACAAATTATCTGTTTTGTGAGCAGAACATTCTGAATGTCAAGCTTAATACAGTATCACAACCTCAAAATATCTCCAAACACACTTGACATAAAATTAATAAAAACGTGCTTAATAGGCTATCCAGTACAAAAAGGATTTTTCAATTCGGACCATTACTTCTTGAGATTAACGCGTTCAATCAAACAAACAAACTCTTCAACTATATAATATTAAGTATAGATTTGATTTGAATAGTGGATGTAGAGCAGTGATGACACAGTGGCTTCAAATCGGTCGTTGGTTCAAACTCAGGGAGGCGCTTTATTTTGCTTTAATAATTGCATCACCACTGCTCTCAAAACCGGTGCAGGAAAACATAATGAGGAAACCGGCATGTTCTAGAACCGAAAATTCGAAAACATGTGACATCTACCAACCTGCACTGAGCTCACGTGGTAGATTCCCTAATCTCTCACTCCCTCTCACCGACAGGAGGCATGTGTCTCAGCAGTGGGAACAATATAGCCTGATAATAATTATGATTTTATATTGAATTGTGACCGTATTGTAACAGTGTTTGAAATAGTTGCTTGATGTCGTTTAATCATAATAATTTATTTGCAATAAGTATTGGTACAGTGTTGGTCTTATAGTCAGTAATAAGTTCCTAATACAAAGTCAGACATTTTGACATGCAAAACATTACAGTACATATAATAATTATATTTAATATAATCCAATGGCATGCTTTAGATGTTTCTATTATTAATTAATACATCACAATACATTCATTATTAATATTATCGTTATACTCATTTAAAATAGATTATTAACATTATTTATGAATTCATTTACAGAATAAATACACTCGAGAGCAATGAATCCGGGTCACTTAAAGAATCCTAAAAATCTCGGAAACTAAAAATGCTAGGTTAATGCAATAAATTGTATTTAATAGACAATGTAATACTCCTTAAATGAAGGTATTAAAACTTCTTAGTTATTGTAAAGTTATATCATAAAAAAATCAAATTTGAAAAAGGGCCACTTTCGAAGATGGAACTACGAAATTACAGCATTTGGTTTTGCTTTTGTTTGTAATCTGTCATTTATGTGGGTACATAAACCATGTTGATAGTGCTCTATATTCATTATTCAAGCTGAAATTATGTCGCTTACGCCTGAAGAATGCACCAGAATACTTACAATGCTGGAAACCGGCCGGAGTCAGCGCGATACAGCCTGGACTGTCGGTGTGTCGCTGTCAACAGTACAAAGAGTTCTCCGACGTTACGAAGAAACTGGTTCTAACCTACGCAGACCAGGAACGGGCAGAACCAGGTGTACCACAGCACGAGAAGACCGATACTTGGTGAACACCATGCTTCGAAATCGCTTTCTCACAGGAACTGAACTCACAAATCAGTTTCGACGCCTCGGAGGAAGTAACCCAAGTGCATGGACAGTAAGACGTCGGCTTGCTGAATCTAACTTAAAACCCCTTAGACCTGCAAACGGCCCTAAACTAGAGCGTGGGCATCGTATTTCAAGACTAAGATATGCCCAGAGCCACGTAAATTGGAGTATTGAAGATTGGTCAAAAGTTATGTTCTCCGACGAATCAAAATTTATGCTCTACAAGCACGATGGAAGACACAGAGTGTATCGAAGACCAGGGGAAAGATTCAAGCAAGCATGCATCGAAGAAAAAGTAGCCTACGGTGGTGGGTCTGTACTTGTGTGGGCCGGAATTTCTTCTGAAAGTCGCACAGAGCTGGTGATCATAGAAAACGGCTCTTTAACTAGCGTAAGATATGTGGAAGAAATCCTCAATGATCACGTTGGTCCATTTATGGTCAATTTAGGTGAGGATGCTATATTTATGCATGACAATGCCCGACCTCATACAGGTAGGATTGTGAATGACTACCTTCAAGAGATGAACATTACTCGTATGGAGTGGCCAGCGCGCAGCCCGGATATCAACCCGATCGAGCATGCTTGGGACGAGCTAGGCAGATGCGTAAAACAACGAAACCCTCCCCCAATCACGCTTCGTGAGCTCAAAATTGCTCTCACAGAGGAATGGGAGAATATTCCCCAAAATCGTATAAGGAACTTGGTGTACAGCATGCCAAACCGCGTAAACGCAGTAATGGAAGCACGAGGAGGCAATACGAAGTATTAAAATTCAAGAAAATCGTAATAAAGTTCAAAAATTTCATGTTTCCTATTTTTGTTTTAAGGAGAGATCAGCAGTTTTTTTCTTTATGTAATTTTGTGTTAATAAAATGTATGGTGACTCATATTTTTTTTACTTTCATTTAAGGAGTATTACATTGTCTATTAAATACAATTTATTGCATTAACCTATCATTTTTAGTTTCCGAGATTTTTAACATTCTTTAAGTGACCCGGATTCATTGCTCTCGAGTGTAGTTTTTCTATTAGACATGATTTTAATTCTTACAAAGCTGTTTTTTGCTCTCAAAATGGTGAAGGAAAACTTCGTGAGAAAACCGTCATTTACCAACCCGCATGCGTCCCGCGTATTCTCACAGACTGGAGACCTGAGTTGTAGTGGGAACGTTGCCACCTAATGAGCCTGTCTGACAGACCTCCCACCTCTGCCAGGTTTTGCCAAGGTCGGTACTTACCTATTCAAGTGTGTGCTCAAGACAGAGTGTGATCTTACGACCTAGCCATGTACTACCTTTTCTAATCTATACTATAATATTATAAAGCTGAAGAGTTTGTTTGGTTGAACATGGTAACCTCAGGAACTACTGATTCGAATTGAAAAATTATTTTTTGTTTTGAGTAGCCTATTTATTGACAAAGGTTATAAGCTATATAACTTCACGCTACAATCAAAAGGAGTGGGGCAGCAACAAAAAATGGACGAAAACTGGCAGGCAATTCGATGCGACGGGAAGGGTCAGGGGAGCAACAATTAAACGCGGACGAAGTCACGGGAAGAAGCTAGTTATGTATATTAAGCCAACTAGCTGTTTTTTCTGTATCTCCATACTCTAACCTAATCGTTAACGACCTGCGCAGCGTACCTGCAAAACCCTAGTGGTTACAATAGAAACCATCTGAATCATCAATGAAGGTTTTATTATTTCAAAAACTAAGCAAACTTAGAATAAGTACTGACTAATCCATTTAAAGCACGCGACGAAGGTGCCTACATTATGAATTTTAAAATATATTTACATTATTCTGAGAGTGTGACAAAAAATACGTTGTTGTGTCATATTTAACAAGAAAAGTCATTGTGTGGTACCTATGGTTACAAAAAAAGTATTGAATTGTCAATTAAGCGCGTTAGGTCAAAAAGGTCAAATGGTAAAAGATTATTGTTGCCAAGACAATACTAGCCTAGACTGGTTGCCCCTATAGATGTTTTTTGACGCACATTATAATGTGACTTTTCCGATTCATATGTCGGTAAGAAGGATCGAAAGATCAGGTTAAGCTACGCTTGCCGCGATTGGTTCGTGGATGGGTGACCATATTTACATACCAAGACCCTTCCGTGCCTCAGAAAGCACGTGCAGCCGTTGGTCCTGGCTGTCTTTCCTAGATCTTAGACATTCGTTACGGATCGTCAGACACCCGAAAGTCTGACTACCAGTTTAACAAGGGATATCGTATTACCCAGTGACTGAATGGGCTAGACAAACGACAGCTGCGTATGGTTACAGCAGCATTAACTGGCCATGGGTCGTTTAATAAACATCTGTTTGTCATAGGAGCTACAGACAGTCCGCTGTACAGGGCCTGCATTGAGGACGACGAGACAGCAGCGCACGTGCTTCTAAACTGCCCGGCGATCGCCACATACAGGGCCAAGTACTGCGGTAACCCAAGTACCCTACGTGAGATAGTCAGCAACATCAAGGCGTTGCTGGCCTTTCTCGAGGAGCTGGGGTGGATCGAATAACCGATTTCCCACCCGTACGCAGAATACGCGCTCAGACGTAGAGTTGCGGAAACCAGCCCGTTCTACCTATTACCTACCCAGTGACTAGGTTGTCGAGATCAGACAGGCAGTCGCTTCATGTACAATACTCGTATTCAGCTTCATCCGGTTAAACTGGAACCTGTCCGTCAGCCAACATAGTTGGGAAAAGGCTAGGCAGATGATGATGTAGGTAGTAAGATGTCATTCAAAAAACTTTTAACAAAAAAAAAAAAAACAACCGACTTCCTTAAAAAAACATTACAAAGTCAAAAATAACTTTAATTTTGAAAGTCGGTGTCTAAGGATCTGTATTTAAGGTTTTTTGCCACCGACTTCCGAAATTAAAGTTATTTTTGACTTTGTAGTGTTTTTTTAAGAAAGTCGGTTGTTTTTATTTTTGTTAAAAGTTTTTATTTTTAACTTTTGTTATGGTAGATACCCCGCACTAATCTAATCGCGTTATTCGTTCATTTGTCGCGCAAATTTAAGACTTATATGGTTTTCACATGGACTCCATTGTCCGAATGGAACCAAATTAAAAATGGGACCATTCGGGAAGCAGCACCAGCTTTCAAATAAAAAAAGAATCATCAAAATCGGTTCACCAAGTCAAAGTAATGAGGTAACAAACATAAAAAAACAGTCGAATTGATAACCTCCTCCTTTTTATAAGTCGGTTAAAAAGGGAAAATATCCTGAAAATAATTTAAGACTTAAAACAACTAATAAAAATTTGTACTCTGCACACCTGTTCAAAAGGACAGCAAAATTCTGTCTAGTTAGTATTCTTACACAAACTTGTGAAATGTGTATACACAACAAGATTATTCTAAACTATTCCGTATACTTAAATAACAAGCGCCTTTTTTGACAACATTTCAAAGTCAATTGAGTTTGCATAAAAGGGCAGCTTGTTACAGCTCAAGTTTCACAGTTGTTGAGTATCAAGATACACAAGCAGATGTTACTCTTTAGTTCTTTGCTCTTTCTAGGTTAAGATTATTTCTAAAACGGCAGTTTTGTTTGTTCAAAAATAATATTTTACTATAGTTTTTACTTTAAATAATTTAATTAATTGTCACATCAGCAAGTTCAAGAGGGGTTGTGGCTGAGTAATAAAGAAAAAAAGAAAACGTATTTAATATGACTCGCACAGAAAGATTTCATACTAAACTAGACACACACAATTGTAAAAAAAAAAAACGACGCGTTACACTCCGGGAGTGCCGGCAGAAGTGAAAACTTGAATATTAACGTTGTGCATTTTTGATATTTTAGAATGGTTAGGGAATAATTTTGCACGAATTGCTTATCTATATATTAATACGTGAAGCGAAAACTTTGGATCCGTTTTTACGAAAATTGGGCGGATGGAGAAGTATGAAATTTCGCACACTTATAGTGTTTCGTCCCGTTTGACTTGTTTAATCTGTGCGCCTAACGGAGCGTGCATGTAACGGAGTGACAACTGTCACTTGTCAGTTTGATTTTGACACTTGTGTTTGGTCTTTGAAAAATGGAGGGTCGTCGAATTTGCCTTGCGACCCTTGTTGTTAATTAATCTTCTTGAATCGATCGTTTGTGGACAATTTGTCGTGACCCAATTGTTTTGTGTGTAAATAACCCCTTTTGACGAAATAGAACGGGTTTTAGTTTGGACTTTGATTGAAATAGTTTGATGTGATAGTGATTGGGACTGCATGCTGTGAAAACCTCTAGCGTATTGGAGCGGCCTGGCATCCTGGAATACTTACAGCGTCACTACACAATACAATATACAGTCATTTATATACATAAATCCAGGCAGGCTCCAGAACCAGTTTTCCTCAACCAGGTGAGTGATTGAATATTTGTATTAATCAGCTCCGCGCACGGCGGACAGTTCGTAACCACTCTTGCCCCAGGGCCCACCATCATGCTTCCACTGCGCTAATTAAATCCTATGGCCAGGGCCTTGGCCTGGCGTCGAACATATAGTTTATACAGAGAAGAAGTGACGAATGCTAATATTTTTTTAAATTATGCGTAAAAATACATTATTTTTAATAAATAACACGTTACACACACTACTATTCATTACCGTGTATATAATACACACATGCATAGGTATTCTTTCGTTTATGGTCCAAATCTGTGGTCCAATCGAGAACATCTGTCTTTAATATTTTGTGTCTATAGCCTCGACTGTCTACGGTCTTACTGAATTTCAAGTATAACCATAGGTAATAAATTAATTTTATAGGTATATAACCTATTTCATTTAAAAAATCTATGATCATATCGAGAACATTTGTCTTTAATATTATTTGTATTAGCGACGATAAGAATTTGGTTTAGATTTATAAAAAATATTTTTTGTGGTTTTATGGGGAGTGTCAAGTATGGCATTAGTAAGTTTCCCATACAAAACTTAGTGTCGTGTGCAAACTGTAGAGGTTGTATGCCTCACGATTGTACAGGCTGGTTATAATTATGACATTTTGAACTGTCACCATCACTGACCTCTATCTAATACGCTGGACTGGCTATCCCATACAAAATGACAACTATTTGCTGTGCCGATTCAAAGCGCCCCCAGTGAGAGTTCTAAGAACTAATAAGATTGCAAATGGCCGTTGTTTGTTGTATTTGAGCTAAGCGTCTCTGCGAAATAAAAAGTTTTCTAAAGTATTTACTGTGATTGTGATTTAGATTAAAGTGTTATAATAATGACAGTGATTATAACATAGCTTGTATTGTTCGTCCAACATGAAATCGTGCGTATATTGTAAAACACGATACGAAAAAGGCAGTGGTGTCACTTTTCACAAGTAAGTGTATCTAAATCATAAATACTTATTAGAAAACCGCTTAAAGCAGTGTATTTTTACAATAATAAACGTTTACGTTTATTATTGTAAAAATACACTGCTTCTGTTCGAGTTTACGGGATTTTACGAACATTTTTACTTAACCAATAACTTTTGTTAGGGATGTCAAAATTCATATCGATACTTTCGTAATATTATATTAAGATGTAAAAAAAAAACATGCTTAACAATAATGTTTATCATCTTTGTTAAAATAATAATACGCACATTATTATGATCTGTAATAATAGCAAAACACTTTAAGGTTTATTATTATTAGAGTCAATAACAAATAATTTAACACCTATGATTCATAATTCTCATTAAATGTTCTATATAATTATAGATATACTATATTATTTTAATTTTTTACCCATACCTACTATAATGTTTCTTTTAATTACAGGTTCCCCTCCGATTACACTCTCAAACTTTGGTTAAAAAATATGAAGGTTGTCAATTGGACTCCAACCATGTATCATTATCTTTGTTCTAAACACTTCACGGATGGATGTTTCATAAAACATCAGTCACGGACTACATTGAAAAAATGCAGTATCCCCACAATATTTCTTGGTGAGTGTACATTCATAGTACCTAAGTAAATACTTTGTCGGTATTCAAGAAATATTATTGATTATCTTAATAAAATAAAACTTTTGTTTTTCTCAGAAACTAATTTGTCCTTGGTACAAACTGAGATGCTTAAAGACGCTGACCAACCAACGAGATACCAATGCCAGAGTGATATTGAAATGAACTTGGATAAATTTAATTTACCTTTAGTACCTGTGCAAGTCGGGTTAACAAATTATGATTGCAAATATATTGAAGTTAATCCAAAAGAAATATTGCCATGTGAAGCCCATGCAGGTAGTTATGTAAAAAAAAATTATCTAAAATACTGAACATGGTTTACTGATGTACTAAGTTGGCGACTAACAGTGGTTAAATACTAATACTAAACAATGTTTAATTTTGTGCCCTTGTGTAATTTTTTTTTTAAATATACGCGTTCATATCGCATGTTCTTTGCGTATCGGAAAACGTAAAGGTGGACCGATGACCTGATGAGAGTCACTAGAATCCGATGTGGCGACGCTTGGGGGAGGCCTATGTCAAACAGTGGACGTCTTTCGGCTGAAATGATGATGATGACATACCTTTCCAAATTATTTTCAATGATATTTTCACTATCTAATCATCCTTCTTTGAATAATATAAGTAATGAAATATAATTTCTTGTTACAGTTCCAAGCACAAGTTACAACACAAGCAACTGTAGTACACCAAAGATATCTAGAACTTTAGCGGAAATCTGTTCTAGTGTAAAATTAGATCACCGCTACGAGAACACCCCAAAATCTTCCAAAATTAAATTGGAAAGGGTCAAAAGAGCCTTGAAAATGTCACAAGTTAGGTGAATTTTTACATATATTTTGGGCTATACCCGACTCTAATATTAATGAGACTTCCAAACAATGCATTGGCTATATTGCAGGTTTTGTAATTCGATCGATTAGAAAAAAAATTAAATGTGATGAATGTTTAATGGCCTGTGAAGCTGTACCACTAGATGCAGTGTCAAATAGGAGAAATGGGGTAGCACTTATTATTCAAAAGCAGAGAGGTGGTTTAACTGTGCCCTCTGTGAGTGTAGTCAATATTTGTTTTATGGTGGAATCATTATTCCGACAAGCATGTAAATATAATAAAAATAAACCACCTATAGAGTTGAATTTTCCTGCAGTACTCACTGCAAAGGTAATAAGGAACCTCTTAACAAAAACAAATGAACTGTTTCCTGAGCTAGAAGATCATTTTAGAGACAGTTATGTCTCAGACAATTTTCACAGTCATTTAAATATTCTTTTAAAAGAAATAATAACTAAATATGTAAACATCCGTTTGTTCGCAGAAACAAAAAAATATTCTTTATTAATAACTGGAGAGAAGGTTAGACATTTTTTGACTCGGCAAATAATATGGGCTCGACAGTAAGTTTTAATTAAACAGTTATTAATCCATCACGAAATAAAAACTTCTACCGGCAACGTTCAGGACAATAATGTATCCATATTAACTAATTCTAGTGCAAAGCGTGCTAAAATAAATAAATTTAATGTTGATGATTTTACGAATGCTGAAAATATGCGTACTACGAAGAAATACCGCCTTGACGACGATGATCCATCCTCGTTACAAACCGAGTTAGGTGAATTTTTACATATATTTTGGGCAATACCCGACTCTAATATTAATGAGACTTCCAAACAATGCATTGGAAAACTTTTTATTTCGCAGAGACGCTTAGCTCAAATACAACAAACAACGGCCATTTGCAATCTTATTAGTGTCAAAAAAATATTCTTTATTAATAACTAGAGAGAAGGTTAGACATTTTTTGACTCGGCAAATAATATGGGCTCGACAGTAAGTTTTAATTTAATAAAATATGTGATTTCAGAATGCTTTTTTATTTCCCTGTCCCCCTCCCCTGCGGTAATTAAGTTGTTACAAGTTAATTACCGTAATTACAGACCTAATAAAAATTTATTGTGTCTCGTACCACATGGCGACATACGGTATCTGACTAGTAAAAGATAATCCCTTCCTTTAAAGAGTGCACGATAAGACAATTAGAGGTACTTAATTTACTATTTTACAGAATTTTATTATTTATTGAGCCGATAGTTAACTTTTATCCGTTAAAGGGCGAATTTCACCAAACTTTTATACCTAGAATAAGTCATATCCAGAGAATACATTTTGAATTTTTGACAGTTCATTCGTACTGAAACTGTCAAACGTCGATTTAATTCCCAGGATAAAAGATATCTGACGTTGCTAAAATCTGCCCTAAGGAGAACAAGGAAGGGGTCAACTTATTATGAATTACAGTCCATAAACAGTACTATATACTGCTATTTCAAGTTATGTTTTATATGTAAAATATCTGTTTATTACGACTATCTATAGTTCATTGGTTTAGTTAGGTACTCAACTAGTGCAGACATGTCTTTTTATTTGTGTTTTAGTAACAAAATATATGCCTATATTACTTGTTTTAAATTAATTATCTATGATTTTAGTAAATCCTAACGTATTTTATGTTATAAAACGTATTCCACGTTTTAAAAACATTACGTTTAGAAGACAACACGAATGTTACATGTTAATAATTATCTAAACCAATTTAATTTATAGAAAATAGTAACAAAAATAGCGTTGGTAATATTTCTATCATTGTAGTCGATATCAGAGAAGTTTTTATCGATAACAAACCATTTGTTGTACATCACTAGTATTAGTTCCATTCCCCCTCACTGCTGCCGTCAGCGCCAAAATGGCGATTTTCAAATAGGCACAATAAATTGATAGCGGTAGCCAGTCCAGCGTATTAGATAGAGGTCAGTGGTCACCATCCATGGATGCGCGTCGCACGCTGTCACATAAACACACACGAACATTCGCGCAAGCGTCCTGCGCCGCCTAAACGAAACAGCAGGCGCAGGCATACATTTTCGCCGCGCCGTAGAAAGAGAGGGGGATATTTCTTCTCCTACTCTCCGTCCGTCTTACGAATTTTCGATCAGGGTCACGTGACCTGACGCGAGTTTAACATTTTTTACCTATTACAAAAAAAGTGCACAACGCCGCTAAAGAAGTTTTCACTTCAAAAACTAGGAATATCCATACTTACTATACTTACTTACTTACTATTACTAATATTATAAATGCAAAAGTAACTCTGTCTGTCTGTCTCGCTTTCCTGCTAAAACTACTGAACCGATTTAAATGAAATTTGGTACACAGATAGTTTAGAGCCTGAGAAAGGACATAGGCTACTTTTTATCCCGGAAGTATATTTCCGCGGGATAATTTCCGACCTCCACGCGGGCGAAGCCGCTGGCAAAAGCTAGTTAATCATAAAAGTAAAAAACTAAAAATAAGAAAGTCCTGTACGAGGCCAAAGGCTTCTATCTTAGTGCTGGTATTCTGAATTTTACTGGATATCACGGAAAGTTACATAAATAAATAATGATAAAAGCTGCATCGGTCGATCTATCAGGATAAGCTAAACTTGCCGCGTTTGGTGTGTGTATGGGCAACCATCTTTACATATATCGAGGAAGGCTATATGCTATATAACATCACGCTACAACCAAGAGAAGTGGAGCAGTAATGAAAAATGTTAAAAAAAGAGGGTAAATCGCACGGGTAGGCGATTCGACGCGACGGGAAGGGTCGGGGAACAAGAAATTTTACTGCGGACTATGTCGCGGGAAGAAGCTAGTATTTAATCAATTGACTTGTAAAAGTGTTTGTACAAACCAACTTACAGAAATAAAATCATTTATCATTTATAAAAAAAAATGTAGTGCTCATTACAGCTACATGGCGAATTACTCTACTACTTCTCAATAACCTAATAGACCCTCAGTAAACACCCTTAAAAGACTTCCCGATAGTCGGCAACTTCCTTAAATAACTTAGTGGAATGTTACTCTCACCTACGCACTGGGTAGGTAACTATTCTCTTCCAAGTTTTTCCCTCGGGGGCGAATTTATCCGATAGGGTTGAAATAGAGCGGGGTCTATTACGGAAGTCTTTGAGTTTTATTAAAACGTTTTGTGAACTGTGAATGAAAATCATAGAATGGTATAAGAAAATGGTAGAATTATTTATTACGCTGGGTGTTCGAGTGTGTAATATCTTTCAATGTCAGAAAACTTGAAAAATTTAATTATTTCTAATTTAGAATGTGGTTATCTGTGAATATAGATAGATACTAAAATATGGCATTACTAACTAATTCATTAATGTTATTCGTTTTTAGGGCGCTGCTATACTTTTAACTACTTACTTAGTTAGTTATGTTCCAGTCCCATATAATAGGGGATGAGGCTATTATTTAGAAAGAAAAAAGAAAGAAAATACGTTTTTTTGCGGCAAACATGACGCACAAAATGACCAGAAGTATAGAAAAATAAAAAATAAGGTGTTAAACATGCGTCACGTCCACGTAAAACGGCCATCACTCAGCATAATGCTGTGACCCTATGCGAGACAGAGTCCCAGCGCTGGGTGACAGCCGGCGCTGGCGTGATGACGTCGACCGGTGCAGCAACAATCATTAAATGAATACCGTGGTTTATTTATCTGAACAAGATACTGTTTGGATTTTAAAAGAGATTGTGTGAACTCTGAGTATGTTTTGGCCTCAGAGTAGTCAGCTAGAAAACGCCGGCCTCATCTAGTTTTCAAACTATGATTGTTTGTTCAAACTTACTTACAGAAATCAAATAACAACCGACTTCCTAAAAAAAAAACACTACAAAGTGAAAAATAACTTTAATTTCGGAAGTCGGTGGCAAAAAAACCTTAAATACAGATCCTAAGACACCGACTTCCGAAATTAAAGTAATTTTTCACTCGTTGTTTTTTTTTTTTTTGTAAAAAGTTTTTATTTTTAACTTTTTGTTATGGTAGGTACCCCGCACTAATCTAATCGCGTTGTTCGTTCATTTGTCGAGCAAATACTTAATGCAAATTTAAGATGTATATGGTTCCACATGGATCTCATTGTCCGAATGGAACTAAATTAAAATAGGAGCACACGAGAAGCACCAGCTTTAAAATAAAAAAAAAGAATCATCAAAATCGTTTCACCCAGTCAAAGTTATGAGGTAACAAACATAAAAAAAAACCAGCCAAGTGCGAGTCGGACTCGCGCACCGAGGGTTCCGTACAAACCGTATTCACGGTTTATGCATAAGGTTTATGTTTATGAAATTAAATGGTCTTTTTATATTTGAGTTGATTGAATGAAAGGTTTACGATTTATGACGTATTAAAAAAAACTACTTGCTAGATCTCGTTCAAACCAATTTTCGGTGGAAGTTTACATAGTAATGTACATCATATATTTTTTTTGGTTTTATCATTCTCTTATTTTAGAAGTTACGGGGGGGTGACACACATTTTACCACTTTGGAAGTGTCTCTCGCGCAAACTATTCAGTTTAGAAAAAAATGATATCAGAAACATTAATATCATTTTTGAAGAGCTATTCATAGATACCCCACACGTATAGGTTTGATGAAAAAAAATATTTTCAGTTTCAGTTCTAAGTATGAGGAACCCCAAAATTTATTGTTTTTTTCAATTTTTGTGTGAAAATCTTAATGCGGTTTACAGATTACATCTAATTACCAAGTTTCAACAGCATAGCTCTTATAGTTTCGGAGAAAAGTGGCTGTGACATACGGACGGACGGACAGACAGACAGACAGACATGACGAATCTATAAGGGTTCCGTTTTTTGCCATTTGGCAACGGAATCCTAAAAATACAGTCGAAGTGATAACCTCCTCCTTTTTTTGAAGTCGGTTAAAAATCATTTATCAACCATATAAACCCAAACTTCAGGCTTACGACCCAAACCTAGGACTTCATGCAGCAGCTTTTGCGACCACTAGAACATCGAGGCAAGGGGAGGGTTACCATAAACCTCAATAAAGTGTCGATCCACTTGGCTTGAATTTATGGTCATTTTACGTTATCCACTGCCTACCGCCACCCGCTGAAAAAATTGAACCAATACCCGTATATCAAACCTTCCCGTAGTGTGAGACAAAAATACTGATAATAAAGAATTATATATCTAGTTTTTTGTGTCAGCGTTTTGTACATTACTTACGCTACAATAAAATGTTGAGAAATTGACTGTGGGTATTTATTAAATAATTAACAACATTTTTTCAGCGCTGTTTCTTTCGCATAGGGTCATAGCATTATGCTGATCGATGACCGTTTTGCGTGGATGTAACGCATGTTAACCCACAGCTCTTTTTAGGGTTCCGTTGCCAAATGGCAAAAAACGGAACCCTTATAGATTCGTCATGTCTGTCTGTCTGTCGGTCTGTCTGTCTGTCCGTCCGTCCGTATGTCACAGCCACTTTTTTCCGAAACTATAAGAGCTATGCTGTTGAAACTTGGTAAGTAGATGTATTCTGTGAACCGCATTAAGATTTTCATACTAAAATAGAAAAAAAAAAAACAATAAATTTTGGGATTCCCCATACATAGCACTGAAACTCAAAAACTTTTTTTTCATCAAACCCATACGTGTGGGGTATCTATGAATAGGTCTTCAAAAATGGTAATGGTGCTTATGTTATAATTTTTTTCTAAACTGAATAGTTTGCGCGAGAGACACTTCCAACGTGGTAAAATGTGTCCCACCCCCCCCGTAACTTCTAAAATAAGAGAATGATAAAACTAATAAAAATATATGATGTACATTACCATGTAAACTACCACCGAAAATTGGTTTGAACGAGATCGAGTGAGTAGTTTTTTTTTTTAAACGTCATAAATCGTAAACCGTAATTTACCTTACATTCAATCAACTGAAATATAAAAATTAAAAAAAAAACATTTATTTTTAAACCGAGAATACCTATAGGTTCGTACGGAACCCTCGGTGTGTGAGTCCGACTCGCACTTGGCTGGTTTTTTTTTTGTGTGTGTTGTGGTCATTCTATGTGTCATGTTTACCTCAAATAAGCTTATTTACATAAATTTTTTTGCTCATATACATAATTCAATTAATTCCATTGTATCAATATTTATTTAATCATTTAATTCGAGCAACAAGACTCATAGTAACACACGTAATATGTTTGCTCTTTTTGCTGGTGAATTCAAATTTTGTACTCAGAACACTCAAACACTGGTCATTTTAATTAAGATTTGTATGCCTTGATGAGCTATTTTATATCGTTGTTTGCTAAATGTACTTTGGTTTTTACTATTTAACACAAAACATGTTTTATTTAACTTAAATTATTGTACCTCGTAGGTTTCAGTTTAAATAGCATGGTTTGTAAAGTTTATATTTTCTCAACAATATCTAACTCTTCAATTGATCCCAATTGTCTTCTCTCAATGAAATGAAGATAGTCGAAGATGCCACAACCTGAAACCTACGCAGAAGATTCTACAACCCACCTTCACATATAAAACACGTCACAACGATGTACCTGACATTTAGCACTGGACAATGAGTTCTTATTACAACCAGCATAAAGACTCGTTTACACGAGGCCAGTTTTCGCCCTTCGATAACTGAAAATGACTATGCGAGACTCGTACCTAGCCATTATTCTACTTAAGCATGAAACCTTAAGCACGAAAAAAACTCACCTACAAATACTGTGTGTTTTTTAAATTCTGTACCTAAGTATGGCCTGGTTAAAAGCGACAGATAAATATTACAATAAGATAAGATAAGATCATTTATCTTCTATCTTTAAACGAGCAATTCTTGTATATATATATATATATATAATCTGAATCTCGGAAACGGCTCCAACGATTTTTATGAAATTTAGTATACAGGGGGTTTCGGGGGCGATAAATCGATCTAGCTAGGATTCATTTTATAAAATGTCGTTTTATTCGTGTTTTCAATGACCAACTTTATCGATAATCAACTTGAACATAAACTTACACAATTTACCAAAAATTACCGAGCAAAGCTCGGTCATCCAGATATTTTGCTTAAAACATGGTATACATAGGTGTTGTTATAAAAATGAGATCATACATGTTTAGCTTACAATTAAAGCATACAAATTTAGTTGAACAATAAAATATGAATTTAAATACACTTATGTCCAAAAAAATCCTTAATATTATAGAAATTATTTTCATTCAGCCATTCATACAATTTAATTTTGAATAACCTGCAATTTAATATTTTTAATACATTTGGTAATTTATTGTATACACTTACACACATAACCAGGCAGCTTTTATTATATTTTGCTAACCTAGGGAGCTCGTCTAGTACAAGTCTATATTGGTCACGCCGACTCCGGGCTTGTAGCGTGCCCAGAATATCAGAACAAGATGTTCTTGCTTTGAAAGCCGTACAGTTATATGTGGTAGGGAACAGTGATGCTGGCAGAGAATTTTTGCACGTTGGCCGTGTGCATAGTGTAAATGTAGAGGAGAAATGCTGAGTAAGACTCATCGGGGTTTTCTTTACGTTTTTAAATAGTCTTAGCTAGGCTTCCCACGTCTGTTAAACTACGCAATGGATTTTAATGCAGTATTCATCATTAAACAGAGTGATTCCAGGGGAAGGTTACATGTATAATATGCGGACGAAGCCGACGAGGACGAAGTATATTATAAGACACGCCATGAGATTTTCTGGAACTGTGATTAAAAAAATTACCATTTGATTTTTCCTACCTACCGTAAGTTTCAATATGGGGATATCGCACGAGCTGTTTACACATATCTGTTTTCTTTTTGATGTTCTCACATTCGACGCGAGAAAATCTACTCGTGTAAATGAGCCTTCGACACCTACTATTCGTAGTTAATTAATGCTCTTAAATAATTAATTCAGTAACGACTGCTTTGTGGTGTTAATCAAGTCCATTAGAGAACATACAAGTTCTCGTTGCGCGCGGGAAGAGTATCTCAAGTTTCTGTGCAATTATTGTTTAGTATTATTGTGTACAGTGGTGAGTTTAGAGTTTAATGGGCTGCATTTTTCGGTGCGAGGTACAGAGTTTTTTCTTTTATCTTATTTAATCTCAGTCAATAGTAGAGGAAGTTTGCGGGGCACATTAAATGACAATTGATTGCAAAGCAATTCAATTGACGTTCAACTTGCTACTTACGTTGTTGAGCAAATTACACAAATCTTTTGACATTTAATTTCAAATGTCAACTTAACAATAAAATATTACGAATGTCACATTTTCAATATAAATATCTTGAACTTCCAAGAATTTGATTTCAAAAGGTATTACTAGGTGACATAACTTTCCAGAAATAACTTTAGATTGAGCGTTCCTTTCCATCTTATTACGAAGTCTTACAAAATAACTACTTACACAGTTATTGAATTTAAAGCGTATAAAATATTACCTAGGTTTATTTAATTTTTAGACTAGCCTCTATCTATACAATATATGATACTAATAGAAAACTATTCAATTCCTCCCAATTTTGAAAATTTTATGTTGTTTTGAACGTAAAAAACGCAATGAAAATCATTTCTACTGTTAGTGTATTCCATTATTATCCAGGTGGTGCTTGTTCTCATACAAAAATCAATTAACTCACCATTGCAAGTCTCTTTGAAAAATACTCGAGGGGCAATTTTACATATGAACGCTCTTATACAGTAAAAGGGTCCCTTAGGCTAAGCTATAAAGAATTTGATACCACTCTGTAATAAAAGTTTAAATATTAGAATTTAATTCATTCTTTTGAGTTTTTGAATTCAAGTCAATGGTCGATCGAGTAGGTTAAGCTACGTTTCAAAATCAAAATCACAAGTCATTTATTCGAATTCGGCTGAGGATCAGCACTTTTCGAATGTTAAAAATACAAAAGACAGACCTCCAAAACGCCCACCCGTCACCACTTCCTAGTGTTTTAGCTGGGAAGAAGAAGTGGCCAACAAACTCCCCAGCAGCACAGCTGTCTGTCCAGTTAGAAGGTCTTGATTCTATACAATAGTATATAGTAAAACATGAAGAGACACTAGACATAAAATTTGCCAGCAATTTCCTATATGCCAGCTAGCCAACCCAATATATCAACAAATAAAATGAAACTATACGTTTGCTGCGGTTGGTCCTTGGATGAATGAGCATCTTAACATATCAAAACTCGTGCCTTGGAAAGCAAATTAAGCCGTTGATACCAGCTGTCATTCCTAATTCATAATTCTTTATTTTATATAAGGCGGCCCCTAAACGATCAATTAAATTGTGCAATATTACGAATTGTGCAATATTATTGACCGTATAGGGTTAATATTGAAGATTGCGCAATTATTGAATGAAAGTTTGAGCATGTTTAATTTTTATTGCACCATATTTTTCCATTGCATCGTGTAGGGTCAGTATTGCGCAATATTTTTTAGTAGGTGTTTTGTCTTGAACGAGGAGTACACGGGAATTTATGGCGGGAAATCAAACGCGTCGCTTGGGTTATTGTTATATTTTTCCAAAAACTGAATTGTGATGAATTTTACGGCAGAAAGTATTGTAGTTTTGTGTTGTAAACTGTTAATACTATTTTCCGACTGAACACGAAACATTGCGCAATTCGTTTTATTGCGCAATATAATTGATCGTTTGGATTCAAAGCGCCTCTCAATCTTATTGTACAATAAAATGTATTGTACAATGTTATTGTAGGTCTAGGGGCCGCCTAAAACAGATTGTAGTACATAAGTTTTAAAAGTAGGTAGTATAAAATAAAATATCTATACAATCAAGTGGGTGACGTATTGTTCTCCTAGCTAGGCTATGAAATAGCCTGTATAAGGCGGCCCCTAGACCTACAATAACATTGTACAATACATTTTATTGTACAATAAGATTGAGAGGCGCTTTTAATCTAAACGATCAATTATATTGCACAATAATACGAATTGCACAATGTTTTCGTGTTCAATCTGAGAATAGTATTAATACAGTTTACAACACAAAACTACACCACTTTCTGCCTTAAAATTCATCACAGTTCGGTTTTTGGAAAATATAACAAAAACCCAAGCGATGCGTCTGATTTCCCGCCAGAAATTCCCGTGTACTCCTCGTTCAACACAAAACAAATACTAAAAATATTGCGCAATACTGACCCTACACGATGCAATGGCAAAATATGGTGCAATAAAAATTAAACATGCTCAAACTTTCATTCAATCATTGCACAATCTTCAATATTAACCCTATACGGTCAATAATATTGCACAATTCGTAATATTGCACAATTTAATTGATCGTTTAGGGGCCGCCTTAAGGAGTAGCAGTGCCAATCCTCTCTAATGTGGGTACTACAATTTTATTCGTACAAGTACAATTTTTAATGTTTTACATACTATTTGGTGCGCAAGCGCATTTGCGTACGTGTGTGTGTGTGTGTGTGTGTGTGTGTGTGTGTGTGTGTGTGTGTGTGTGTGTGTGTGTGTGTGTGTGCGTGTGTGCGTGTGTGCTGTGGGTGCGTGTATGGGTCTGTGTGTAAGTGCGTGAGCGTGCGGCTGTGTGAGCGTGCGTAGGTAAGTAAAGGGATTGCATTAGTGTGAGTCTATGTTTGGTGAGTGGTACAAGATATAAACTTATTAGTTAAATTAAATATTTTTCGGTTTCGTCGTAGGTTTTATTTTGTAGGAATGTACGGACAGTCTTTTTACAATTATTATAAGACAATCTATTTATCGGACATTTTTTGTTAATTGTATTGTAAAGAGACGGACCTAAATAATAAAAGAATCTTTTAGTAAACGACACACGGGTTCTTGGAGTATTACATATGTTATCTTTTCGACGTTTGGTTATTTCAATATAGGGGGTTTTACGGTGTTGCAGCAGAATTGTGTGTAGAATAAAGTGTTGCCGTACGTTGAGGACGTTGCAGTTTTTGTATAGCTGATTAGTTGGATAAATTATCGGACGAAAGGTTGCCACTTTCAGTATGGCGCGATGTGCAACTTCCAACGGTTTGAGCATGGTTTTTGCAGCACCACCCCAACAGGCAATACAATAGGTAATAATAGATAGGCATAAGGCAAAATAGACATTACGTATAATTATAGGATTTGCAATATTTCTTAAAGTTTTGAAGATATATATAAGTTTACGAACTCTGCCAGTGAGGATATTAATATGAGGTTTAAATTTTCCATTCCTGGTTATTTGGCAGACGTTACGGGTTGGATTTTGGAAAAGGCCCAGTAACTATGTCGTGGAAGTCAGAAAGGCAGTAACTCAATGTCATCATCATCATTTCAGCCGTAAGACACCCAATGCTGGACATAAGCCTCCCCAAATTTGGGGGGATTTGCCATAATCGCCACGCTTGGCAAGCGGGTTGGCGATCGCAGTATGGTGGTAGAATGCATAGAGAACGCTGCTGCCCATTCTCCAGTAAGTCCCTTAGTCGCCTTTTATGATACTTACGGGAAAAAAAGGGGCTCAATGTAAAAAAAAATATATTCAGTCGCATCTGGTTATAATTTAAGACGAACCCAATAAAGTTAAATGCTAGACAGATGTATTTTTCTGGATTACTTAAACCCAATGTCCACATAAATAGAGCATCAGAGGAGTTTGTCGGACCTTCAAATGTGCAGGTTTATGGACACTTAGAATATTCCAGCAAGTACGACACACATTATGGTAGCACTTTGGGAATGAAGGGTTCCGTAGAGAGGCGCGTAGGGACTTTAGTACAACTATTTCCGTGAAGTTTTCATAGGAATTGTTCTATGAGATTCGCGCCGCGCTGTCACGTCGCGGCTTCTTTAAGTTCTAAGAATAATTACAAAAAAAACCGACTTCCTTAAAAACACTACGAAGTGAAAAATAACTTTAATTTCGGAAGTCGGTGTCTTAGGATCTGTATTTAAGTTTTTTTTTTTTAATTATATTATTATAAAACCCCGCACTAATTTCTATACCACTACTGGCCAGGTAAAATTTAAGACATGGTTTTATCATGGATGCATTTGTCAGAACTGAACCAAATTGAAATGGGACCACACGAGAAGCACCACCTTACAGATAAAAAGAATAGTCAAAATCGGTTCACCCAGTCGAAGGTTCTGAGGTAACAAACAAAAAAACAACAAAAAACAGGTGAATTGAGAACCTCCTCTGTTCGCTGCCAGAATAGACCCCCATAAGGTTTTTAATTATTATGTGGAAGCGTGCTAACCGTGGGGCTCTAGAGACAAGAGTGGCTAGCGAAACTAGTCCGCCGTACGCCGAGCAGACAATACAAGTACAATTCAAGTAACTCACCTACAATACAACAAAAGAACTTACCTGTGGGTAGACGAACACCAGCTCCTTGTGGTTACCTGGAGTTATGTATGTAAGTGAGTGTATATGTATCGTGTTGTGACGTTATGAGTATTCTCCAAGTTACAATCCGCTGCAATAAGGCTGGAGGCAATCACAGCATGCGGTCTTCAAATCACTCGTTCCCAATAGCGTCACTTTGCTTAACCTTCAAAGTTCTTCAATGTCAAGAAACTAAACCCGTGTTATTACGTCAAATTGGGGTTATTAACAATCAAAGCAATTGGATCACGACTAATTGTCACAAACGGATCGATTTAAAAGGATTACTTTACAACAAAAGCGTCGCGGGGGTCCCAAATCGCGACGGACCTTTTTCAGCGCCAAATCAAACAGGAAGTGTCAAAATCAAACTGACAAGTCAGATGTCATTCCGTCCGGGCGCGTTCCGAAACTACTTTAAACGGGACTAAACATCCTCCTTTTTTGAAGTCGGCTAAAAAACGAAGACACACTGAAACATTTGCTAACAAAAACACAAACACCCCTTTTAATCCTCCAATTCTGAAATAAGTACCGTACTTAGTCTTAACTGCCAAGAATGCTCTGAAAAGTGAACCTTAAGATGACCAACAATGAAAACTCGGTACATATTCTTGCTAAATCGCAATAGCTTCTAACAGCCCCGATTCATAGTTGATGGTACCTCTTTAACGTAAAGAAGCGAACACAACAGGTGCGGCGCGGCGGCTCTCATTCGGCCATAACCGTCGGATCGGCCGCACGCGTGCTTCGTCCGCTCCGCTACCGAATATAACTTTCCAAATTCAAATAGTGTTTGTGAACGTGAAGTATGAAGTGACAGTTATTTTGTTTAAAATTTTGAATTCGAGTTTCGAATTTGTGTTTTGAGTGTTGGTGTTTTTTTTTTTCTAATGGACTTGTGTTGAAGGTACGTAGTTTTAAAATTGTTTTTGTTATTAATTTTAAAATTAATTCGCATATGAAGGAACAACTTTATTTCACAACTTTATTTCTTTAAAACAATAAAAGTTTTTTGAGACAAAGTTTTGAATATTAATTTGTCGTTCGACTTTAAAAGACATGATTATGTGATTTCTCGTTTTTTCTTTTTAGTTCTTATTAAACAAGTGGAAAAAGGTTTAATTTAGTAACAAATTACGTATGATGCCAAAAACTTGACATTAAAATATTCATTTTCCTAAAATGTTTCATGTTCAGAAAATCTCCATTTTTGGAACTTAAACTTGTTTTCACAGAAGTCATCAGTGAAGGAAATTCAAGCATTTTCTTAATTAAAATAAAATTTATTAAGTTTTATTATCGATATTTTAAATACATTTTCTAGTGACGTCATTAGACTTCGTAGTCAGGTAAGGTTGTACTTTTCTCCAAAGTACGTTCTCGGTAACAGTTAATCTTTTTTTAATGTCCTATGTAACTATTTATTCAGAATGAAAATTAAATATATATAATAATAACTTGTTCTAATTAATTAATAAAATAAAATATCCGAACTTAACTAAACCTATATTATGGCGTTGCAGTTTTACGTGGATCTGACGCATATTTTCTTCAAAATTTTTTTTTGTTTGTGCTCTTACTGCAAATACATAAACATAATTGTCTTTTCTTTCTTTAAAAATCGTCCGCGTCGCTATTGAAGTACGCAAGAGACAGGTGGCATTGGCACACTGTATGAAAAACATTAGCCTCTGGCCGAGGTAAAAGCCAGCCCTAGGGTCACGGGTGTCAACCAGCCATTTGTATATTTTATTGAGCAAACCGAGTGCATTTCAAAGATATAGGTAGGTAATGTGCATAGTAAAAGAAGAGAATATATTTTTATCTACTCAAATAATATCGTAAAATTCAGATTTTAAACTTCAATACGATGATTTTAAAATCAATTTCTAAAAATTTAGTCATTATTATATCACATTTTCTTCAAAATAAGAACGTTCTATTACATTTTTTTTTAAATACGATGCAGTGATAATCCAGATGTTATTCACCATTTTTTCATTAAAAATGTTGTTTTAAAGAACACATATGCGGGCCGCGCCATTTTTATAGCATCGTAAAACTGTTTTTTACTCTTTTAACTTTGATCTTTTATTTAGTCTGTTCAATCCCAATGTAAGAGAATAGATATAGTAGTGTATGAAACTGCACACAACTAGGTATTAAAACATGAGTGCGTGTTTTTAGGCGATGTTTTTCATAGTATCACACGAGTGTTTCACTATGCAATAGTTTAACTACTATTATATAAAACACAATGCGGCACTTAATATTATGCATTCCAGCATGCCCTGCTATTTGCACGTTACAGGAGTTGATGGATGCCTCTGGAAGTGCTAAGGTCGTAGCCAAATTCTGGGATGACTAGGTACCTATATTTAGATTGCTATCGACACGCTAAGAAGAGAAGATGTAAAACACATATATAATTTAGCATCACGCCTGGAATCCCAAAGGGTATGACAGAAGTGTCCTCTATCATATATTTCTAGTAGCACCCATATTTCGCCAGTTGTGACGGTCCCATGTAACAGGGGGTGAGAATTTTTTATTGACAGCAACAATTAATGTGCGCCTTAATAAAACAAGTAATACAAAATAAATATTATTTACCACTGTCAAACATTACGGTGACATGCGACACATAGTGACATTTACTTGATTTGATAGTATTTTGTATTTATATCATTAATGTTAAAAATTCAGGTTAATTGATTTTAATATAAACTACCACTAACACTACTTACAATTGACACAAAAATTTATCTTTGCAATTTTTTTGAGTACCTAAGTACTTCATAAATATAAGTAGGTTTGTCCAATATCCTTTCGTTCTGTAAAAAGATGGACAAGAAAGATGAGATGAGTTCGACTTTTACCGAAAAGACTGGTTACACCAGTAAAAGACAGAATTTGTGGAAAAGGGATAGTGAGGCTTTTGCCCTACAGTGGGAAAATACAGGTTTGTTATATTAGATACGATAGATTCATTATATCAACGATACAAAATTATATTACTTAAAATGATAGTTTTACAAATATTTCAAATTGGAGCTACTATGGACCACAAGTCTATTGGTAAGATTATTTACATGATTGAAACAGGTATGACGTCATACGAATAAAAATCATTTAAACGTTCCAATGCTTTTAGACCGACATAAGTAACTATAGTACGTATTAAAAGTTTAATTTAAAAAAAACTTCTATGAAGTAAAAAAAAAATACTGGCTCTTTAGCTTAGTAAGAAGTTGTAGGTAATAATTTGATCAAAGGATCATCGGGTATTAATGGCTGAAACGATTTCGATTAAACATGTTTGAGAAGCACGGCTAGAAAGCCTACTTTTAAATAAAAACCGACACCCTAATCATTTCATCCATTTAAGAGCTACGGTGCCACAGACAGACAGACAGAGCGGTCAAAATTAAAACCCCTTTTTTTGCGTCGAGGGTTAAAAAACAGTTCATTCAACTGTTAGAAAATATCTACAGTAGCTCAAATTATTCTACGGCTTAACAAGAAAGCTATTGACCTCACTTTATTGAAATACTTAGGCACCAATCATTTTCTTAAAACAGAAATTTAAACGTTTAAAAAGTCTCTTTGTTGCTTCATACCAAGCGAAATTACGCAGAATTCTCATATGAAGGTATTTTAATGTTTTCATTAGAAACATTGAATTAATTCTGTTTTTAATGAGACCGTATAAAATTTCACTGCGCTTCAAAAATTCCTAATTAAATCAACAGTCATAAAAATACTTACTATTTTTAGTAGAATACATTGAAATATAAGATTGCTTAAATGCAATTTTCTAGTACCTACATCATCATCTGCCTAGCCTTTTCCCAACTATGTTGGTGTCGCCTTCCAGTCTTACCGGATGGAGCTGAGTACCAGTATTTTAAATGGAGCGACTGCCTATCTGACTTCCACAACCCATTTACTGGGTAATACGATAATCCTTGGTAAGACTGGTTGTCAGACTTTCGGGCTTCTGACGACCCGTAACGACTGACTAAGATCTACGAAAGAAAAGGGACAAAGAGACAATAGAGACAAAGGTCCCGGCTGGACGTTGGACCGTTAGGCTTAACGTGCTTTCCGAGGCACGGAAGGATCTTGTTATATAAAGATGGTCACCCATCTACGGACTAACCGCGGCATGCGAAGCTTAACCTGAACGATTAACCCGTGCGGCTGTTATTACTTAGCTACAAGTCTATTACAGTTCACAAAGAAATGGTTCCTCCAGGGATCCTGGCAAAATTAGTGCGTTTTAGATTGAAAATAACAGATTTTGTGTAATTGGGAAATTGTAAGTGCATCAGGAATTTTACCTTTGTCTCTAACGTTCGCAATGCATTATAACACCTTGTGTTGCAATTATTTAGGCAACGGTACCGAACTATCTTCGACTTTATACTTAACTAGCTTTTGCTTGCGACTTCATCCGCGTAAATATCGTTTATCGCAGACGCAGACATAGTCACGGAACAAAAAGTAGCCTATGTCTTTTCTTAGAGTTCATTCAAACCCCTAACCAAATTTCATCAAATTCGGTTCAGAGGTTCAATCGCAAAAACGCAACAGATAGACCTTTGCATTTTTAATATTCGTATAGATTATATTATGTATTATTATACTCTATAAAAGTATAGATTTAACTAAAATACTTTCCGTTTACCTTATATTATCCCATTAACGCCGAGGTGATCAGAATTTTACTAACTTTGCAACGTGTTTATTTATTATGTTATCGGACCAAAAATATTATGCAATATCTCTATTTCTACGCGAAATTTGATGTTCTTTCAGAATAAAATTTCAAAAAAATACGACTTAAAATTTCGATTAAACACTGAGAAAAAAAAATACGGCCGATTAAAACGTGAAAAGCGTGAAAATAAAAAAAAATAAAAGTCGTATTTTTTTTCTAAATGATAAAAAAATACGATTTCTGACTAATTTAAAGACATTTTTTTCACAATTTTTTTTCTAACGTTTATAGTTTTTAAGAAAACGATAGATTAAAATTTTTCATTCTCGCCGCCATTTTGAAAAATGCGTCAATGAAATTTTCTAAAAAAAATAGTAAAAAGTTGATACCTTTGCGGTATCATTGTGAAAAAAATGCGATTTTTTTTTTTAATTTTCACGTCTTTGACGTATTAATGGGCCGTATTTTTTTTTCTCGGTGTCTAATCGAAATGTTGAGCTGAGATTCTGAAAGAGCATCAAATTTCGCGTAGGAAAATTTGGAAAACAAAATCGAACCCTAAGGGTCGGAAAACAGGGGATGATTGATTGTTCACTCACTGATCGTTATGTATAACCACGCATAACTTATACAGAGTAGTCCGATTTTGATAATTCTTTTTAATTGTTGGATAGGGTATACCTTGCCAAGTATTATTAGTACATTAAAGTCACAAAACATTATAAAATAAAAACTTTTTAACAAAAAATTAAACCGCCGAAAAAACTGAAAAGCATAAAATAATAAACCTTAACATTTTGGGTCGGCGCTGAAAAATCAATGAACAAAAATCACTCAGAGCGCCGACTCATAATTTTAAGGTTTATTATTTTATGCTTTTCAGTTTTTTCGGCGGTTTAATTTTTTGTTAAAAAGTTTTTTAGAGGATTAATTAAAATTTTTCAGTCTCTTGACTGCCCCTTGCACGAAGTATTTAAACGTTACGTAACTTTTAACGACTTTGTAATCGAAAATACAACTACTATAATTTTAGCATGTTGGCTTAAATGTATGCGGGAAGCACAATCATTGATAAATATGAATAAAATCCTGAAACTAAATACACACGCACGATGTCTACATGTCTTTAGCCACTTTCCTATCGTTGGTATGGTGAAGGACATCTTTAGAAATAAGCATCATCTTTGTATGTGTTTTTCTGTTCTTTTCTTCTTGTCTATACATAAATGGTTAGATAAAAAAATAAGTAAACATTATGTACGAATCGAGTATTTCTAGTTGCTAGGCTCACAGGTGGGCTACCGTTGTTGTAATTTTTGTCAATACGCCAAATATATAGAAGAAAACATACCTACATTACGCTTGTGAGTCCCGAAGGGCCCAACCCCTAAGGTGTAAGTACCTATAGTACACCCACATTTCACTAGTCATGTTTAAGCCCCATGTAATAGGGGGTAAAATCATCTATTGCCATCCAACTAGACACGGTCCAGTCTAGTCTCCAAGCTGCTATTGAGAAATGTTGGAAAAACCCAGTAACACTTTGGTCGATCCGGAAATCGAACAGACCACATGGTCAGTAGAAGCGCTTGTTAAATTAGAGCAAAGAGGTAGTCATATACTACAAGATAATGATATCAAAAGTCACATTGGTACAAACATCTTACAAAACCGTTGATGACTTTCGGATTTCGTTACTTTGAACTTGTTGATTAAAGGTGACGACTCACTTTTGACGTAGCTATTGTCATTGAATAAGTAATCATTTCAAAAGTAGCGTAATCATAAAAACCATCAGCCTAGAATATTCCCACTGATGGGACACAGACCTCCTCTGAGTGAGAGTGTAAAATATGGTTATGATTTTAGTATAAATGGGCTATCAGAGTGTCTACGGAGGTTCCTGCCCGTTCTTCTCGATAATAACCTACTACTACTGGCTTCATCTTTCTTAATAATTCCTAGACAATTCAAAGGTGCCTGTAGTTGGTTTCAATGAAAAAAAATCTTTGAGTTACAGTTCAGTTCAAACCGTGTAATATTTAATCGTTATATTTGCCATAGTTTACATATTCATCAATGTTTTAAATGCAAAAATAAGTGTGCAACGCTTTCACGCTAAACGGCTATACAGATTCTGATGAAGTTAGAACTACAGATAAACTATGACTTGGTTAAGAACATAGGCTTTTTAACCTGGGTAAGAACAAAAGCTCCTTTTTGTACTGAATTGCAGACAAAGTCACGGCAAGTGCTTTAAAGTTATTTTATTAACAACTGATGTAATATTGCCCCTACCCTACCCAATATTTGCTGACAGACAACTAAGTTACGGCTATATTTTTATTTGAGATATTTCGTTTGAAACCGATATAATATCGTTGAGAGCAATGCGATTGGATTTCAGTGGGGTTTACCGGTATATGATGTTGTATTTATTTATCTGTCGTATTTTATCTACAGTATTTGCTATTTATTTCTTTCTAGGATTTATGATTGGATTGCGTACCGTACCGATCAATTTAAATAAACACAGGAAAGTCAAAAGGAAATAGGTATTTTTGAGTATATTTAACATCACGCCTTGTCTTCTCGAAGAGTTGGGTAGAGATGTACCTCCGCCCAAGATTTTGTTATATTAGCTGGGCACATAGGTTTTTGTGTAGGTTACATAAAATTATTTAATGTTGCAAAGGGTCACAATGTCACCTCCGGAAAGATGATACTCTTAGGCTTACATAAAACATAAATTTCACAGTCCTTATCGAGTCCTCAGAAGACCAAAGGTCAGACAACCCGTCTTAACTGGTTGTCTGACTTTTGGGCTTCTTACTACTCGAAACAACTGTCAAAGATTTAAGAATAACAGCCGCGACCACCGGTTAAACGTACGGTCACGTGATACGGAGGAATGAGGAAAATGTCGTGAGGAAAGTATTGAGTATCATCATCATTTCAGCCGTAATACGTCCACTGCTGGACATGACCTCCCCCAATTTGGGGGGCTTTGCCATAATCGCCACGCCTGGCATGCGGATTGGCGATCGCAGTATGGTAGTAAAATGCATAGAGAACGCTGCTGCCCATTCTCTAGTAAGTCCCGTAGTCACCTCTTACGACACCCACGGGAAGAAATGGGGTGATGCTATTCTTTACGTCCGGCATTGAGTATGTACAGTGGCTATAAGAGTAGAGGGTGACCAAAGAAATGATGGATGGTTTGTGTGAATTATGATATGGATAGAAAGGGGGTGACTACTGAGATGACGACTAATAGACAAGAGTGTGGAAGAAAAGACATGTTGCGCCGACCACAAATAAATTAGAATAAGAGCAGGAGAATTATAATTACCACTGGTTAAACGTGCTATCATCACGAACCGACCACGGTAACCGTAGTTTTACCTTTTTTATTAATGTTAGGACAACCAACACACCGTTATCTGATCCCAAACTAGGTAGAGCCTGTACTATGGCAACCAGACAACTGATAAATATACTTATGTAGTTCTAAATACATACATATCTATATACAGGGTTATTGGAAGATGGGTGCAAGGCTTTAAGGCGAAGATAGTACAGACAATTTAGAACCATTTAAGCCATGGTTGTCTTAGACGAAGTCTTACCAAATATTTTTAACCAAATTTTTAAGTTTTTTTTTCGGAAATACTCAAAATTTAATGTAAACTGCATAATTATGGCCAAATTGAATGATAAATGAATTCATTTTTTATTTATTAAATTAAAGTAATGTGTAAGCAATCAAGCAAAACATGTTTTAGGCTTCTGTGTCATAAGACATTTTTTTTACAAATATTTAAAGCTCAGAAAAAATAAAAAAATTGTACAATACGTCTTTTAAACCTTATTAAAAAAAAACGGAGGGTGCTTTTTTTGTTCAAACCTTTTTGAAGACATGCTTGAAAATCGTTCTTTCTTTTGAGGTATCATTTATGCGGATATCTTACAAATTATTGAAATTAGGGCCTACAAACCAATTTGAGGGAGAAATTTTTTATTTTAGGCAGACTAATTAAAACAACATTTGAATTAAAATTATTTATTTTTCATGTTCAAAATGACGGCCGTGATTCCTAATACAAGCACGGCCCCGTCTTCTAACTTCTGTAGTCGTTATTTTCAACATCATCTCCTGCTTCATTGTCTCAAACGCTGAATTTATTCTTTGTATCAATTCTTCTCTAGTGTTTATTTCTATGTTGTTATACACCAGTTCCTTGGCCCGGCCCCACACGAAAAAGTCCAACGGGGTCAGATCTGGGGAGCGAGCGGGCCAAGGGATGGGTCCATCCCTGCCGATCCAGCTATCAGGAAAGCAATTGTTGAGGTGTTCCCTTACATTTAAAGTCCAATGCGCTGGACAGCCGTATTGCTGAAAGATGACTGTTCGGTCTCTTTCGAAGATCGGAACACCTGATTCCTCTATCAGCAGTGGTAAATCAATTCGCAGAAATTGCAAATAATTTTCGCCATTCAATGGATCAGGCAAAAAGTGGGGCCCAATCAATGTTCTGCCAATTATTCCAGCCCATACATTCACAGAGAATTTCATCTGAAATGACACCTGCTTCTTAAAATGTGGATTGTTGTCTGCGTCGGCCCATTCATGGATGTTGTGAAAGTTTGTAATACCTTCCCTTGAAAATTTACTTTCATCCGTCCACAAGATTGATTTCAGAAACCACGCATCTTCGATGTCTCTGTTGAGGAGGAAACGGCAGAACTGAATTCTTCTTTGAGGATCATGCTCTACTAGACCTTGCACACTCCTGCCATGGAACGGATACTTATCATTTTGGTGCATTGTATGCCACACCTTCCATTGAGAAATGTTTAAATTTCGAGCTACTGCTCTAGTACTGGTAGTAGGATCCGCTTGAAATGCTGCTAAAATGTCTTCGTCGACGGCAGTTTCGTGTCTGCCCGGGTTGACTCCCGGTTCCACGCGGTGAAACCCATCTTGGGCAAGACGACGAAACGTGTTGTAAAACACTCGGACATTCGGTATCCTGCGATTCGGATAGCGCTCTTGATACATCCGTCGCGCCAAAGATCCATTGCCGTCTGCTCTACCGTACATAAATACGATATCCGCATATTCTTGATTGGAAAAAGTAGCCATAGTCACTTAACCATTAAGAAAAACGGCGTAGGAGCGCACTAAATGTCAACTCAACACAATTAAGTCAAAAATCAACACGTGCAGGAGCGCGAGGCTACGACTGGACACGGTAAATTGTGAATCAACACGACAACGTCCACTCACAAGGGCAGTAGTTTGACTAATAAGTAAAATATGTAACGGCTTCATCACAGACCGACTGACCCTGACTAAAGAAAAACGACTTTGTTGCCTCAGTAACTAAGACCATTTTGCTGTAAAAACCAACTCTTATCGCTTTTTGCTATTCATTGGGCGTTCTACCTGGAAATGCCGTCGCACCGCGCTCGGTGGCCATTGTTTAGAGAATCCCCTCAATGGGTTCCCCTCAATTGGTTCCTGCATGTGCCAAAAATTCTTAGAATTGAACAATGTTATCATTTCGAGCACATGAAGTATTCTTTTAAGCAAAAATTTTGTTTTTTGTTAGACTGCCTAAAATTTAAAATTTCTCCCTCGAATTGGCTTGTAGGTCCTAATTTCAATAATTTGTAAGATATCCGCATAAGTAATACCTCAAAAGAAAGAGCGATTATCAAGCATGTCTTCAAAAAGGTTTGAACAAAAAAGCACCCTCCGTTTTTTTTTAAAATAAATTTTAAAAGACGTATTGTACAATTTTTTTATTTTTTCTGAGCTTTAAATATCTGTAAAAAAATGTATAATGACACAGAAGCCTAAAACATGTTTTGCTTGGTTGCTTACACATTACTTTAATTAAATAAATAAAAAAATAATTCATTTATCATTCAATTTGGCCATAATTATGCAGTTTACATTAAATTTTGAGTATTTCCGAAAAAAACTTAAAAATTTGGTTAAAAGAATTTGGTAAGACTTCGTCTAAGACAACCATGGCTTAAATAGTTCTAAATTGTCTATACTATCTTCACCTTAAAGCTTTGCACCCATCTTCCAATCACCCTGTATATAAAAATGAATCCCTATTTCCCATGGTCACGCCATCACGCATGAACGGCTGGACCGATTTGAGTTTTTTTTTTGTTGTTTGTTATTGTCAAAAGGTCCTTATGAAAGAAAAAAATTAACAAATTGCGCGGAAAATTTGAAAATTTAACAACACTTATTTAAGAATACTTGGGCAAATATTTTTGAATTTGATAAAATTTTTGAAGAAGGCTATATGCTAATAAACATCACGCTAGGGCCGTTAGGAAAATATAAAGTAAGAAAGAACACTAAGCTAAGAGATAGCGCGGGAAGGCAATGGGATCCGATTAGATGCGGTGGGTAGGGGGAACAAGAAATTTCACGCGGACGATGTCGCGGGCAGTAGCTAGTTATTGATAAATTACACCCAGACATAGAACAAATGATTGTGTGACTCATCACGCAAAGATTTTTCCTGGGTGGGGATCGAACCCACGACCTCAGTCTTAGCAGTCAGAGTCACTAACCACTAGACTAACAGGCCAGTCAAGTTGATAGTACATGCGGCTCTTATCATTTAGAACGAGCCCCATACCATGTTTGAAAAATGTTAAAAATAAATAAAGCTCCTGAATGTCACCAACTTCTATTAAAATGCCTACAAATGACTCCATAGCGTCAAACCCCAACATGCCAACTTTTTTATCTTTATTTATCTTTAACGGGAAAAGTTAGCAATTTTCTCACTGAACAAATACCGACCTCGACTGTGTTGAAAGAAAGTTTTGGGATATAATTCCACTGTTTTATTCTTAACTTCCTTCTATCGGAACTATTACGAGTTTTCCTTACTTTTATTTTTCTTGGAAGAAGGTTTTATGTGGAATATTGGACAAATTAGATACCATAAGATTGTGTTTAAATACAAACATCAAATCCGTGCGGTGCAGGAAGTAAAGAATGGCACTATCTATCTTCCCGTGGGTGCCGGTAAAAGGCGACTAGGGAACTTACCAGAGAATGGGCAGCAGCGTTCTCTATGCATTTTACCACCATACAGTGATCGCCAATCCGCCTGCCAAGCGTGGCGATTATGGCAAAGCCCCCAAAATTGGGGGAGGGTACTTAATGCTAAAACAAGGTATTTCACACGGACAAGACACGGGCAAAATCTAGTTTAAAAAACAACTAAGTTCCAAAAGTAAACACTACTGAAAGATGACGCTCCAAAAAGTATGAAACAAGAAAATATTTTCATCTGAAAGCCGTTGACGTACAAAAGCAGTTTAGAATTTTTGAGAGCACAGATAAAACACATACATACTGGTCAAAACTGTTACCCTCCTTTTTTGCTTCGCCGTAGTTGAATACTAAACCTCTACCACAACATTCACATAGGTACAATCGCAGCAAAATACGTTACTCAGGAATTTCTACCCCCCAAGTGAAATTATGTATTTATGCACGACTCCGTGTTATTTCTGATACACGAGTTCATTTCTCACCAAACGTGGCAGTTTGGAGTGATTTGTTGGAACATTGTAATGTACTAAATGTGTAATAAATCGTTCACCCTATAAAACTTTAACAAGTTTCATAGCAATAGTGCAGCAGTGGTGGCCCAGTGATAATGGCCGCGACATACGGTTTGAAGGTCGAAGGTTCAAACCCAGACAAGCGCTATTTATTAATTAGCCTACACTTTCTCGCTGCTGAGCAAAGGTCTCGCCAAAATTCCTCCAGGCATCCTTTTCTAGGGCCACCTGGATCCAATCCTTGCAGTACGCATCTAGGTCGTTTCGCCACCTCTTCTTGGGCCGGCCTCGGCGACACCGTCCATCTTAAGGCAGACAGGCGCTTTACGTTGTATGAATTATTCCACCACCGCTGCTCTCAATATGGTGAAGTAAAACATCGTGAGGAAACCAGCATACACTAGAATAAAAAATTCTAAGACATGTGACATCCAACAAGCCGCATTGTGCCCGCGTTGTGGATTGTGGCCCACTCCCTATACAATTATTTTATTATATTAATTTATTTTCCAAGAGTAGGCCGGTGTCTTAGCAGTGGGAACATTCTTGACTAATTGTGGTCGGAGTAGGTAGATTGATTTTACGTACTCGTATCATGAATAGTCATAGAAATCACAACATGGATAAGCCTTTTTTCCGGAATTTCATTTTGGTACTTACGGGATTGAATCGAATATTGTAAAATTAAGGATTTTTAAACTTGGTACTACATTAGAAGTTTATAGAATGTGATAGATAAACATTTAAAATTGTTTTTTCTTACTGTAGAAGGCCGATCACCTATATACTATTAAAAAAACAGCAAAAGGGTTAAACGTTTCTTTTTCATATGGATGTATTCTTTATTCTACACATTACAACATTTGAAATTAATTTCAAAATCCCGGAATCCCAAAGGCATATCCATACTAATATATACGTGCCAGTTCATTGATCCCATTTCAATCTACCCACTCCGACCTCTGCTAATTATACATATTATACAATATGACATTTGGCAATAAAATCTGTTTTTATATAACTTCCCATTAATTAATTATCTCATGTCAGTAATTTCGAATATTACTCCCCCCCAAATACAAACTCATGGAATTTGCACGAATTCGCAATCTGGAATGTTGCACGAATTGTAACTTTAAATAATATTAAAGTCTTCTCTCATATTTATTATCAACCAGCGCCAACTAATCCGTTATGGCAAAATTAACAGTAATATCACTTCAAACAACTTAGTGACGGCGCTAATTGAAGAATCTACCAACTGTTATCAAAAGCTGCTCATTCACTGGGCGACATTAAATCTGAACAAATTTATACATATAGGTACCGTAGTTTTGTGGTTAAATAAATAAAAATAAAAAAAAATACAATGACGAAGAGGCAAATTTTTATAAGTTTGTAAATAGGGGGTAATCTCTGAAACGACTACTCGGATTTGAAAAATTATTTTTAAGCGGACAAGAAACAAGAAAAAGTAAAAAAAAAAACAACGCTAAGAGAAAATGATACAATATCTTCGTAATTACTGATTCGAAAACAAAAAAAAAATATTTTACTTATAGAAAGCTTGTTAAGTGTCATAGGATTTGCCAGGGTCGCGAGATTGTTTGAAAGAGACACCGTGACCCTGGCACATGGGCAACTGAAGGAACACAGGTGGATTTTAGCTACGAGGCCCTCTATATA
Organism: Aporophyla lueneburgensis; assembly: GCA_932294355.1. Taxonomy (NCBI): domain Eukaryota; kingdom Metazoa; phylum Arthropoda; class Insecta; order Lepidoptera; family Noctuidae; genus Aporophyla; species Aporophyla lueneburgensis. Next base: position 27,001,713 of record OW028737.1, on the reverse strand, counting down.
AATAGTAGACAATAATGCTAATCGCTTGATAGCGAGGCATTTTACATTATTATGACTATAAGGTTCGGGCGCATTATTTTGAGCTCGATTTTGTCTAGACAGTACACTGTTTGATAACGATCTGGATCGCTATATAACTATCGTTATAGTAAAGTACTCATATTAAAATTTTACTATTGTAATGTCATGTAAATCTAATGGTATGACGAAAATTTTAAATGGCCATTGGTAAAACTACCACTGATTGTTGAACTAATTGTTTTTTTTTTTAACATTTGCCATCGGCCTGACATGTCATCAACAGATTTGTTATAGGAGTATTGGCAGGAGAGAACTATTCCTCCAGTGAGGAAGCTGTTTCTTGTTAAATTCGTTTTTTTTTTGAAGCCCAAAAGTCTGACAGCCAGTCTTACCCAGTAAAAAGGTTTCTGTGTTCCGATAACCTGTCACTACATGTCAAATATTAGTAGTACTCGGTCGGACTGGAAGCCGAGCCTAACATCGTTGGGAAAAGACTAGGCAGTTACTGTGTTCTTTATATTGTAAAAATAAGCACTATGGAAGGGTTTTTGGAGATCTCATCAGACACACGGCTTATAATAGTCACTAAAATCGTTACTATGTTTATTCCATACAAAATTAATTCAAGCGACATTTTCACATAATAATTAATAATGATGGCAATATTAATCGTTCCGTGTAAACGCCGCTTTAAGATAAGGCTATAACAGTTTTATGAAGTAAGTACTTTGACGTCATATAGCCCGATAAGTTTCAATTGCCCCGGGATATAGCTTCTAAAACAAATAAACTTTACACGTGCTTGTAGTTTATGGGATCACTCGACGATTATTAAAGGAATTCTAGTTTTATTATGAACTAACTGCGCCCCGTGGTTTCACCCTTAAAACTCTCAATCCTGTGGGAATATTCGGATAAAAATTATATTATGTCCTAATTACTAACATAGTATACTTCTCAATACGGGTCTTTTTTTTTTATTTCAGGATGGGAAATCATCAAATGACTTCTCCCGCTCTGGGCGGAGCGGGAGGGCGTGTCAGACTTTTACTGACTAAAACCCACCCGTGTTCCATCAGTTGCCCATGTGCCAGGGTCACGGTATCTCTATCGAACAATCACGCGACCCCGGCAGGCATCGGTCCTAGTAGACCCATACACTGCTGCTGACATCTCTTTGAGGCGCGCGTGGAACACTACGCGCCGTCAACCCGAGCTTGGTCCTTACCGGGCGTCGAGCTACCCATTGCTCGCCACCCGCAAGCTCACGCCTACGGTGGCCGTGAGTCCGCTATCGACTCCCGACGCCCGGGGCGTCTCCTCCTGCGGCGGCTAGGGACGTGAGGGCGCAGAGACTGCCACTCCCTCATGCGCCCCGCCTCCTCCTTCGCGAGCATTACTGCTTCGCAGAAGGAGGTGACGGCTTCCCATTCCCTCTCGCTCCGTACCATGGCTCGCACCAGGGCCGGACGCGAGAGGTCGCCGCCGCCGATCGCTTCCACGAGGACACGGCGGTGCTCCGCCCAAGCAGGGCACACCTCCATCGTATGCTCCACCGTGTCCTCCAGACGATCCTTGCAATGGAAACACTCGGACGTATCCTCCCGCTTTATTCTGAACAGGAACCCACCGAAGCACCCATGCCCGGTGAGAACCTGCGTCAGGCGGAAGGTGAGGACGCCGTGACGCTTCTCTATCCACTCCTCAAAGAGGGGACTTACCGCCGCAATTGTGGCGTGCCCAGCACTGGGTTGCGACAATCGTACCCGCCATGTCGCCATGAGATCACACCGGAGCTCTGTCCGCCGTGCCGCGATTTGTCGCGGCAGCGGAGTTTCGCCCCGGCGTTTCGTCAATACAGGTCTTAGTCTGCTCTTATGCTAAATTTCGTGCGAATTCGTGGCGTCAAAGCGGAACTAATAAACATGAAAAAAACAGGTTCGTTCTCTTTATATTATTATAATATACTAGCTTCAGACCCGCGACTTCGTTCCCGTGAAATGTTGGTCCTCGACTCGTCCCGTTGTATCCTATGGCCCGCCCGCACTTTTACTTCGCCTACACTTAGCGTTCTTTCCGATACCCTAACTATCCCGATTACGCTACAACCCTTCTCTAGGAGAGCAGTAAGCTCACTAGGGCTCTCAGGACACTAGACTTTTCTGATATGGTTTGTGGATTTTTTTAAAAAATATCTAAGTTTTATGAAAAATACAAAACAGCAGACCGACTAACTTACGCTCATAAAATAATAATTCTTTATTTTGTATTTTTTTTCGGCATTTTGTCCTGTTTAGTTTAGATTTAGACAAGAGATGTGCTCTGAGGGGTAGTTGCGTAAATTGCTATTAGTACGAATTGGTTTCATTTTGATAACATTCATTGCATTATTTACGTTACTGAGCCGACAATTTATTCGAACAAATGGCGCAATGGGTTAGAAATAATCTTCAAGACGAATCAGATTCTGATAGATAGTGCGTTTCGCAATTAGGGTGCTGGTCTTTAGGAGCAATCTTTTATATTCTGATCTTTTAAATTTTTCGATCGATGTGAGAGAAAACAGTATTCGGTATTAAGTCCGTCTTCCTATAGTATATTATAAACTTACGGATAGAGTTTTTTATAAATACATCCTGAATAAAACCGATAACATGAAATAATTATGTCCTACAAAAGTAACAATACAAAAAATATTATTCTCAGTCCACATCCAACTGAGATATTAATTCTTTATCTTTCTCATTATAATAACGTATTAATTACAACAGGTATGCCTACACGTACAGTAAGCCAAATAGGTATTGACCTATTTTCTGCATGGAATCATTACGTCGCGGGAAATAACAGATGTTCATTAGGTATAATATCAATAAGCTTTGCCTATCCGACAGATTTATTTTTTTGTCAGTATTAATGTGATGCATAATACATGATGGAACGATAATTATTGTAAAGGTTCGACCACATTTAAATAATAGGTAGAGCGAATAAACTATATCATGTAATCTACTAATATCATTATATATTTACTAATATCATGTGCCGTCTCAATCAAAGGAGATTGCACATTTCAGACTTGCGTAAAAAGCACATTTTGCGCTAATGATCCTTTGCGCAAGTATTATTTTGTGCTCCTAAAAATACGTAAGCAGATTCAAATTCAATACTCAAACTCATAGCATTTATTTTAATTAAAGCATTTAAAGGCGCTATTGAACTGTCAAAGGGTTTTTCATTTATTCAAAAAGTTGATGCTAGTTGCCCATTTAAAAACTCAGATCTCATTCATTGGATACAAAAACTTTAAACAAAATCAAATTATCGCCGAAAAACCTGAAAAGCAAAAAATAAGAAACCTATTTTATTTACCCTTAATAACTAAGTTCATAAACTAATGTAAGTATACCTAAGTAATTTTGAGTCGACGCTGAACATGCAAATTAATTAATTAATTTGGTTATTTCTATAAATTTGAGGTAATTTAGTGATCTTTGTGAATTGATTGTTTAGCCTGGTTCAGTGTGAGTAAATGTGGAATTATTTTTCGGCTCTAGGAAATGCCGGTTTCCTCAAGATGTTTGATCGTTTACCGTTATGTAAGCAGTGGTGACTAAATAAATTAAACAAAGTAAGGCACCTGTCCGGGTTCGAATATACGATATACAATTCGTACCTCACTGCCGTTACCACTGAGCTACCACTGCACTCTTGATATACCGGATACATTTTTAGGGTTCCGTTGCCAAATGGCAAAAAACGGAACCCTTATAGATTCGTCATGTCTGTCTGTCTGTCTGTCTGTCTGTCTGTCTGTCTGTCTGTCTGTCTGTCTGTCTGTCTGTCTGTCTGTCCGTCCGTATGTCACAGCCATTTTATTCCGAAACTATAAGAGCTATGCTGTTGAAACTTGGTGGGTAGGTGTATTCTGTGAACCGCATTAAGATTTTCACACTAAAATAGAAAAAAAAAACAATAAATTTTGGGGTTCCCCATACATAGAACTGAAACTCAAAAATGCTTTTTTTCATCAAACCCATACGTGTGGAGTATCTATGAATAGGTCTTCAAAAATGGTAATGAGGTTTCTATTATCATTTTTTTCTAAACTGAATAGTTTGCGCGAGAGACACTTCCAAAGTGGTAAAATGTGTGTCCCCCCCCCCCCCGTAACTTCTAAAATAAGAGAATGACAAAACTAAAAAAAATATATGATGTACATTACCATGTAAACTACCAACGAAAATTGGTTTGAACGAGATCGAGTGAGTAGTTATTTTTTAAAACGTCATAAATCGTAAACCGCAATTTACCTTACATTCAATCAACTGAAATATAAAAATTAAAAAAAAAATATATTTTTAAACCGAAAATACCTACAGGTTTGTACGGAACCCTCGGTGCGCGAGTCCGACTCGCACTTGGCCGGTTTTTATTGAATCAACCGTCACAGGGAATATGCCAAGTGCCTACTAACTACAACTACCCTAGATGAGATAACTTTTTTTATTGCCATAACTTGTTCTCAGAAAAGCCCGGTCATTGTAGTGCGCTTTTTAATTTTGTAATAATTTATTTCTCATTTTTTTTTTGCTTTCTGTCTAGAGTTGTGGATATTTTTCGGGCCGACTGAAGAGTGACCCAAAGTATCACAAACTAGACTATACCAGATAGACCCATAGACACGATATTTTCTTTACTGTTGGGTATTTCTTCTGTATGTTTTAAGGGTGTGTTTGAAACTATTATCTTAGTTCGAATAATTTGTCCTAATACTAGTACCCAGGAACATAGTTCAGTAAAAATAAATAAAACCTTGGCCTATCCGACATAGTGATTTTGTTCTACAAAAATCACGCGGGGTCTCAGGAGGTTATTTTAAACTAGCAGCTGTGAGATCTAAAAACTTTTTAACAAAAAATTAAACCGCCGAAAAACTGAAAAGCATGAAATAATAAACCTTAAAATTATGAGTCGGCGCTTTGAGTGATCCTTGTTCATTGATTTTTCAGCGCCGACTCAAAATTTTAAGGTTTATTATTTTATGCTTTTCAGTTTTTCGGCGGTTTAATTTTTTGTTAAAAAGTTTTTATTTTATATTTTGTCGTGGCTTTAATTTACTAATAATACTTGGCATAGCCCTATCCAACACAAAAAGAATTATCAAAATCGGACTACTCTGTATAAAGTTATGCGTGTTTATACATTACAATCAGTGAGTGAACAATCAATCATCCCCTGTTTTCCGACCCTTAGGGTTCGATTTTGTTTTTCAAATTTATATGGGACCATCTTGGAAGTATACCCTTTCCAATAGAAGAAGAATTGTTGCAATCGGACCACTATGTAAAAAGTTATGCGTGGTCATACATAAAAAAAAAAAAAAATATACGCGTCGAATTGATAACCTCCTCCGTTTTTTTTCGTCGGTTGATAATTGAATGTTATTCTTTGTAAATCATGCAACGCTAGTTGAACAAAAAAAAAGTGTATGAAAACTGGAGAATAATAAGTGGTTGAGTGTCTTTGAAGTAAAACTGAATATTTTTCATTTCATTCGGGTGTCGTTCGCAGAAGGTTATATACTATGATGCTCGTCTTTTGACCCCGCGTCCAAACCAAACGTGACGATATAATATTAATTTTAAGAGCATGACGGTCACCTTCTCCAGCGAGGTTTGCTTTTGGACGAGGCCTTATATTTCCCTAATAAAAAAAAAATATATTAATCCGATTGTTACTTTATACTGTGTTTTTAAACTAAAATCTCATTCCTATTTTTTGTTCTCTTTCATACTTTTTTCTTAGAAAAATATCAAGTCTTTATCTCATATGTTAAGAGACTTGGCTTTTCTCTCTCCATTAAACGTAAAAATTTATTTTTATACTTATTCTTATTATCCCACTGCTAGGCTCAGGTATCCCAGATACTCTCTCATTTTTTTAATGCTTTCTCCGGTAAATCGGTCAGGAACGAGTTCAAATCGCCACGCCAGCGGTTCTTTGGCCTACCTCGGTGAAGACGCCCGTATTCATACAACCACTGTGTGATGATCTTGGCCTATAAATTATAGTAATATACAGCATGAAAACAATATTATTGCACATTTCTCTTCACTTTAAACCTGCAGCAACATGGATTTTAATCGATAAACATAACCTATAAGTGAGCCCAGTTCGTACGCTAAACTACGTCATGTATAGACCTCTCCGTGTTCAACGCGGGGTATATTCAATTTGTCAAGGGATGAAAGGCCGTTAACATGATCGGAAAAGGGGAGTATGTGGTGTATGGTCTGCACGTATTTATAAGTTATGTACGCTTAAATGTGTGGTTACATCTTGTTGTAGAGTAAACGGATATACTGATGACATGAAGTGGTTATTTGTTGTGTGCGGTTATTTTGCTGTTTACCGCTTAGGGTTACTTAAAGGTGTAGGAGATTCAAATATATAGACCATAGATTCAGTACATGATTCAAAATCCCTTGTAATTTTTTTTGTGGGTCTTAAAAAATGCGGTTTCAGATATTTTGACCGCCTAGGTATTGCACTCTTTTAAGAAACAACAGTTTTTTTATGTCGCTGTCGCTTTACGAGTACAATTATGTGTTGAATTCATGGTTACAGTGCCCTGCTACTTTGTATACAGTGTTATATGTAAAAGGTGGCACGCTTAAAAAAAATGTAGACAAGTATTTCTGTTTTCACGTTGTTTTCAGAGTTTTTAGAAACAAGTATTAAGCAAACGATACAGCGGTTCTACTATTTTTGGTTTGATTTAAACTATGGTTTAGAATTGATCGTTAATTACTGAATAAATCTGTGGTGAAACAATGCAATTCAGAACAATAAATTTAATGGGCGATAAATGGGACTCACCATTTACGTAAACCTCAGCAATTAAAATAGCACTTCAGTCAGGAAATTCAAACGAAAGCTACAAGACCTTTGTATTTTAAACTGACTTCCCGATAGATACAAATAAATGGTTAATTAAAAACCTCATCCATCAAGTCAACTGAAATCATTCTTCAAAGTCATAAAGGCAAATGCCCATCAAAAATGATAAACGGACGAAGCCAGGTTTTCATAATATTGACCGAGGTTATAAGGCCTTATCTAGCGGCTTAGCCTGCAATCTTCCAGGCCAAGTGGCTCTGCTTAATCTACCGTCAAATGATTGTCTAGACTTATTTTGGGGTTGCTATGTAAGCGAGAATACTATACTACCCGTTGTCAAACGCTTCACTCAAAATTCAAATATTTTTATTTCACAAAATTTCTTACATGGGCACTTTTGAAACGACAGTAGCTAGCTCGATTCCAAATGACTGATTCCTATGGAGAAGAGCCGGCAAGAAATTCCATGGCAAGGTTTTGAAAAAAAAAATCAATGGTTTCAAATTACAGTATTAATAGGTATGGTAGGACAGTGTAGGCCTATCAACAAGTACCAGGTACTTAATAAAATAGAAAGTTGTCTACAGTCTACAAGGCCTACAATGTTCTCACAACTCAACTCATTCTTTGGACAAAGAATCAGCATTGCCATACAACGTGGCAATGCTGCCAGCCTTTTGGGCACGTGTCCTGTTGACAACGATGCAGACGAATTTTTTATGCTTAATAATTATTTATTTTTATATATACACTAGCTTTTGCCAGCGGCTTCGCCCGCGTGGAGGTCGGAAATTATCCCGCGGGAACATACTACTGGGACAAAAAGTAGCCTATGTCCTTTCTCAGGCTCTAAACTATCTGTGTACCAAATTTCATTTAAATCGGTTCAGTAGTTTTAGCAGGAAAGCGAGACAGACAGACAGACAGACCGACAGACAGACAGAGTTACTTTTGCATTTATAATATTAGTGTGGATTATACTAGCTTTTGCCAGCGGCTTCGCCCGCGTGGAGGTCGGAAATTATCCCGCGAGATAATATAATTTACGCCGAAAAAAAATCCTGCTGTTTCATGAGAAGTCAGTAGCTAGTTGCACGATAGTACCTACGCGGTCATTATGGAATATCATTTTTTTTTATTAACAATATACCTACTACTGTTACCTACGAGCCTGTGTAGGTAATGTTAAAACATCTCACGTCATTTTTCCTTGTCCCAGAAAACATGTCGTGTACTACCTACACGTCACGTTTTCATTGCATTGGTACAAGTAAACCACTCAGCTAAGATAATCCGCCCTCTCCCACGTTCAATCAAACAAGGTACCTAAACACTTAAGCTATACAGGTATCCAGCCATCCATCTCGTTATATATTCCATCATTCGTAAACGTGACTTTATCGTAGAAGTGTAGATTTTGAGCCAATCGCTTTTCAGCTTTTAGATCTTACCTTTTTATCAGCTTCGAAGCTCTACAGGTATAAGCTGAATATTAGGCTTCAGACGGATTTAAGGAATAAGCTTTCAAATTATTCATGTTTTGACTGCTATTTTTTAATAAAGATGTAAAATTCGTTGAGCTACAGCGGTGAAAAAATGTTTAAAAATTATTTATTTGATTGACTTACTGTAGTTGCAGAGGATATAAAATTTTCAAGACATTTTTTTAAATTCTTTTTAATCCTACAATACACGGATAAGTGACAAAGACAACATCATACAATGATTTAAAAATAAGTGTAAGTTTTAATGATATAATGAATAGATTTATTTCAATTCTAAACACAATTATTATAGTAAAGATCATCAATAGAACTTAACTAAAATTTTTCAGAACGAAAATGTAGCGTCGAGAAATTCATACGCATTGCTGTCGACTGGTGATAATAAATTGGGACAAAGGTAAAAATTAGCCCTTTAGTCAAGGGAATTGGCAACCAGTCATTTCGTGATTTCCTTAAAGAGACCATGAGCACCCGGTTCCCCGAATCCAGCTAAACTGCTCAAAAACATATTTACCAATGAGGTTTTTATTCTTCCGGTTCTTGAAGTTTTTTGCAGCCACATCAGCAGTACCAGAGAGCCATAGAACACTGAATCAGGAAGATAAGATGGTGCTGAGCCAAGAAATTGCCATCAGATTCTGGATTTCAAGAATTACCTTATTAAAAACCGCTACCAACAGGACCCCAACTTTTGCGAACCACACAGTCGGTTAATATGTTGCCCGCCCGGACAGAAACGATAATCCCTTCGGGAAAGGTCCACTAAGTTTGTTCGGTTTTAGGGCATTCGATGAAGTTCCCAAAAGCCGGGCCAAGAAATATTAATACGGATTGCGAATTTTGCCGGAAATTATGCCGATGTAAGGTCAAAGAAGGTATTGATTTTGGAAGAATTTTGCTTTTCTTGGCAATCTCCTTAGCTCCTTCGAGCTCCGCGTGGATTATGACGATTACGTGGAGTTAAAACTGGTAGAGACAATTAATGTTGATTGTTATTGACTTGCTTTCTTCTCGAGTTCTGCAGCTTATATCAAATTGCTCTTATAGTTTTTTTCTTGTTAATTTTCTTTTCGATTATTTTACTTCAGAGCTGAGGTGAATTTGTTACTTATCTATAAACAATACAGGGTGACAAAGACATTGACGCACAACCTGCTATTTAGGGTAGATGTTTCAAACAAAAGAGCGATACCTTCGAAAATGTATAGGACAGCTTATTTTTGTAACTGACGGAAAATTTTGTCGCACGGAATTTCAGAATCATGTATTGAATTCATGTAACAGGTTGCACGTTGACCACCTTTTATAGTTAATTGGTTGCCTTTGATAACTAATGGACTTGCACACTAAACTACACAAAGGATTGCCGCAACGACAAAACGTCACCTCTCGACCGGCAAAATATGCTATGGATAACATCCAAACTTTTTAGGAAGAGCAAAAATATGTTTTTTTCTAAACTAATGGTAACATTTGAAAGCGTAACGAATACTTTCAATTTTTTTTAAACGCAGGTAACGGAAGCAATATACTCGTAGAAAATTGTAGAAATCACCACGTACACCCTCCATTCAAATTTATTAGTATGTATGCCTAATACAGTGACACCTAAAATGATATGTAAAGACATAAATATCGGTTACAGCATTGTGAATTTGATATAACGAGAGTAAAAGTCAACGAGCAAAGTATACCTACGTTACCATGCTATAGAATTTGAGCAATGAAGTAGAACCATGTCACTGCATGTGGGCTTCTGAGTCAATTAACACAGCAGAGGGTAAGTGATGCATCATTGTATACAGCATGTTGTTAGTTAATATTTAATTTGTACTGACTTTTACTATTCATTTATACTAAAACTTACGGCTGATAGTATGTTTGCTTTTGTTTGAACGCGCTCATATCTTAAACTACTTTTTTGGCATTTGATAGTCTGATTCTTGATTCTTAACGTCTCGATAGGACCATAAGCAGCCCAGCAAAAAGAAAGAAAATCAGAAAGGCGCTAAGTGAAAACGAAGTACTTTTTGTCGTTGCACGGAAATTTTAAGCTGATTTGAACTATGGATTTGCAAAAAAAGTAAAGGTATTTGTGGATCAGAACATACAGACTTTATTACGTCCGAGAAAGTCGAAACATAGGTACAAACTTTCAAATTTACAATATTCAGTAAAGTGGTTCAGAGGTTACATAATCCTGTGACGGACGAAAAGCTAACCTGGTTCCTTTTGGGTACGGAACTCTAAAAACATAATGATGACTCAATGTCATGACATTTTACCTCAACGTCATCACCAACTAAACTGCTTCGTCACACCGCTTAATTCGGGTCTAAAGCTGGTAAAATGCAATTTCTTGTTCCCTGCAGGAATGTTCATTAGAAGACTGACGACCTTTGTTACGTCACAACCCTGTGTCGGCCATGATAAATGAAGCTAATCCTTTTTAGCTTACGGATTCAAAAATTTGCTCTACTCTCTCATTTTCTCTTAGTGTTAATGGCTATGTGTGTCTCGTTTTAACGCAGAATATTATTGTTTTGTTTTTGCGTTGGTATGGTGGAGGACTTGAATCTGTTTCGTAACATTAAATGGGTGGATACTGAATTGTTAATGATCGGATTTTTGTTGCTTTTCCGTTTTCTGCAGAGCTTGTTGTTTTGATTTTAGGAGGTTTTTTGTTGCCCTCGTATATATTAATAGTTATGAACTTAAGAAAAACATAAGTGTCAATAACATGATGGCAGTAACTGTTGTTTGTTTTTTCTTTTGTTTTAATGTAATGGGCGAACCACTGAATTTTTTTAGTGAAAACTTCTTCATAATCGAAGCGATGATTGCAATTTTTAGACGCATACATAAACTCTTACATACAAATACGTACGTTTTCTGCCTGGTTTACGTTCATACATCTGGTTGATCTGGTCATACACGTACGCCTCGAGCACGTACTACGCATCTTTTGGATAGTTCCACAAATTCATAAATATATCAGTTTTAATTTGATGCTTAATTTGCTTTCACGTATACAATAAAACAATATGTAATTGTATTTTTTTTATTTATTACTAATTCACTTGATTTAATTGTATTACTACTTGATTTTTTATTACTAGTAACTTATATCATTTTATAGTAATTTTCATCAATTTAATTAATTGGGTTATTTACGAAAACTATGTCAGTGCTTTGCACACCTTTAAGTGATAAGTTCACTTTAACACGCACGGCGACAAGTCAAGCTATACATTTCCAGTATAAGCTGACTTGTCATTGTCCCCATAACCTGAATAATACGAGATCTGTTAAAAAAAATTAGAAATTTATACCTTGATATGCAGCCGTGTGTACCACATACATACTTAGATTATGGTTAAGCTCTCTGTTAATTTTTACGCGAACTAGTCGTTGGATTGCCATCTATACAAATGAATAAAACTGAAGTGTCTGTTGGTCATTTCAAATTAACAGCTTTTCACTAAATGCATATGAAAGTAAATACGGTACTTACACCAAAAAAATCATTTTTTTAAGCTTTTGTCTGTCTGTCTGTCTGTTTGTTCTGGCTAATCTCTGAAATGGCTGGACCGATTTTGAAGGGACTTTTATTGGCAGGTAGCTGATGTAATAAGGAGTAACTTAGGCTACTTTTATTTTATAAAAAACTTTTATTTTAGAAAAATACCTGCATCAATTTCCAACATCCACGCGGGCGAAGCCGCGGGTAAAAGCTAGTCATAACATAATAACATCACGCCTTGTTTCCCCGAAGGGTTAGGCAGAGGTGCACTTTTTAGTACACCCACATTTCGCCTGTTATGTTTAAGTCCCATGTAATAGGGGGCGAGCATATTGCCATTCACCGGGCACCAATCCAGACTCCGGGCTGTTACAGAGAAATTCCAGATGGAAAAACCCAATAATACTTTGCCCGACCTGGGAATCGAACCCAGGACCTCATGCTCAGCAGTAGCGCTTGCTACCACTAGACCAACGAGGCAGTCATAAATAAATAAATAATAGAACCCACAAGAAACACTGTTACCAATTAGTAATGATCATTAAGGTCCTTGACATTTCGTTTCTTTTAACTAAAGACCGAACGTGACTTTAGGCCCTTCATTGATATTTTAATTATAAATATAATTGTTTTTTTACTTATGAATAATGATGTAGCTACAAATAACTATGTTTGTGTCCATCTTATCTCAGGTAACAATCAATTATAATTAATTATTTATGGACCTATGACTTTCTATGACGTAGTTTGAACATCTAAGAATGGATTAATAAAAAAAAACTGACATGTATAATCAGCCTATAATGTTCCCAGCGCTGGGACATAGACACACACACTTAATTGCTATTATTAACTGACGAAAAAAAAAGAAGGAGGTTCTCATTTCGACGCGTATATATTTTTCTTTTTCTTTTTTTTTTATCTATGAATACGCATAACTTTTTACAAAGTGGACCGATATTGATAATTCTTTTTTTTATTGGAAATGGTATATCCCGAAAATGGTTCGATGTAAATTTGGAAAGAAAGTTTTTTTTTTTTTTTTATTTATTTACATAATTATTACCTACACTACCATTACAGATCAGCGATCCAATGCGATAGCGTGGCCTTACATGCTAAATCCTTAATATAATATAAGTACATCCTATAAAAAATAATAAAAATCACGTGCTACATATTCTTAAATCTTAACCTACATCTAAATAACATATTATATATAATGTAACTCTTGCGAATTCACTCAAGTTGCACCACAATACATCGACCCTCTCGTGAACCTCGTTCACCACGCGGATGGCTCTAGTGAGAGGAGTTCTTGCCAGTAGGTTGGTTCTGGCTGCAGGCACAGCAAGCAGGGGCGGGCGTCGCCGCCTCCAAACGTACCGGTCTGGCACACAAAGTTCCAGGTGCCGCAACACTCCCGGGTTATGTGCCCCGCCACGCAGTAGCTTCACTACATACGCTGCGAGCGTAAAGTCACGTCGCACCTTTAATGCGTTGTACCCTACCATACCCAGTACAAAAAGTGTAGGGTACATCAATGGGTAGAATGGATATACCCCATACAGTTTGAAATATAAGTGTCTAGTGAACTTATTTTGAACACGTTCCAACATGACACTATATTTCGCCTCATGAGGAGCCCATATGACTGCACTATGTTCAAGGTGACTTCTGAACAGTGCGTCATACAACACCCTGAGTGTCGTGATGTTGGTAAACCCCTGAGCCTGCCTGAGTACGAAACCTAGGTTTCTGTATGCCTTCTTACATATCTTATTGATATGCTCACGGAAGGTTAGTTCCGGAGTGAAGATTACCCCTAAGTCTCGTACCTGGGTTTCTCGTTGCATCGGCGCATCCTCTACCTTGTATTGGTAATACAAAGGAGTCCGGGCTCGAGTGAAAGACATCACCGAGCATTTGGCTACATTAAAATGCAGTTTGTTGCCAATGCTCCACTCGACTACTCGGTTGATGTCGTTCTGCAGGCGTTCACAATCCGAGTGATCTTTAACCTCAAGCAGCAATTTCAGGTCATCTGCAAACAATAAACAAGTCCCATGTCTGACGACTTCCGGTAAGTCATTTATCATTATAATAAACTCGAGAGGCCCTACATTGCTGCCCTGGCTCACACCGGATCTGGTGTAATATGGTCGAGATTCATAGCCATTGTAGTCTACATATTGCTGGCGACCCTTCATATAGCTAGCGAAGAATTGCAGTAGAGGCAGCGTACATCCAATTTTCGCAAGCTTCCTTAATAGGACATCATTATCGACCGTATCGAACGCCTTTTTAAAATCGAAGTACGCAACATCCACCTGCACTCCAGAGTCTACTGACGGTACTACCCGCACCATAAAATTTAGTAGGTTAGTGGCAGTGCTGCGTCCCGGCCGGAACCCATGTTGCGCATCTGACAGACGCGCGAACACTTGTCCCTGCACTGAGCGCTGAATAGCTGACTCCAGTACTTTAGCAGGCGTCGATAGTACAGCTACCGGCCTGTAGTTACAGATATCCGGGCCAGGTTTTCCTTTAGGGACCGGAATAACGCGCGTGATTTTCCACCTAGGAGGGAACGTTACTTGTTCTAAACATGTGTTAAAAATGTGAAGTAATGGCTCCGCCAGTATCCTCCCACAGTCCCGGAACAGGAACGCTGGTATACCGTCTGGGCCAGACGAGCGTTTTGGTTTGAGACTTTTAAGCGCCTGCTGAACTTCTGAAAGACTCAGCGACTCAATATGCACATGTGCACTGGTCGCGCCGACCTCCGCCGCCGCCGCGCCCGCGTCCAGTTGGGGTGGCTCGTTGCTGTACACCGACTCAAAAAAGTCCGCGAACTGCCCCGCACACTCATCATCCGTTAGATGTTGACCGTCTTTTATAATACTGTGCTTATTGGTGCTTTTCTGTTTTGACCTAATATACTGCCAAAACGATTTAGGATCGTTTAAGAATTGACGTTGAATTTTATTTTTATGTTCTATGTGCACAATTTCTATTAACTTTTTTATACGACTTCTACACTCCGCAAATCTGTGTTCTAACCCTAAGGGTAGGAAAACAGGTGATGATTGATTGTTCACTCATTAATTGTAATGCATAACTTCTTACAGAATAGTCCGATTTTGCAAGCATGTAGTAATTAGTAGATTATAGCCACAAAAAATATAAAATAAAAACTTTTTAACAAAAAGTAAAACAGGAAAAAAAATTGTAAAAAACTTTTTTTTCAATTTACCTCCGTTTATGTTTCCGACTGCCTATTTGCCAAAAATCTAAATGCATTCATCTGAATATGAACTCCACCTAACTTTTTATAGAGCTCATACCCCATGCCTCAATGCATTTATGGCAATAAGACCCTCCGTGAGGGCTCCCGGTTTCCCTTATGCGACTAGAGTGAGCCCTGGCTCCTGGCACTGAACGTGTTAAGCGGTGAAAAGGATACAGACAAGCAGTTACTTCCGTATTTATAAATTACTCGCTTCTGCCCGCGACTTCGTCCGCGTCATTTATTTGCTCCCCTGACCCTTCCCGTCGCATCGCAGCCTGTCAGTTTTCGTCCATTTGTTTGTTGCTGCTCCGCTCCTTTTGATCGTAGCGTGATGTTATATAGACCATAGCCTTCCTCAATAAATAGGCTACCCGATTCAAAAAGACCTTTTCAATTCGAACCAGTAGTTCCTGAGATTAGCGTGTTCCACCCCCCCTTTTAGGGAAGTGGGGGGTTAGAAAGAGACAAAAAGTAGCTTATGTGACTCTCCATCCCTTCAACTATCTCCACTTGAAAAAATCACGTCAATTCGTTGCTCCATTTGCCGTGAAAGACGGACAAACAGACACACACACTTTCGCATTTATAATATTAGTATGGATTGTGAATATAGAGATTGACGTTATCTAAAGAGGATATTTTTCCCAGTTTTATCCAGCTTCAGAGAAAGATACGGCGAAGGGCATTGATCACTACTACTCCTATAGGTTATTACCTCTAGAATTTTCTGTCTGCGACTTTCTGATAAACTTACAAAATACGTACTCAGGTACCTAATATTAAAAAAAGAAATAAGTAGGTACTTTTCTAGTTTTGAATCCAAATCAACAAACTTGAGAAGGCCATAAAGGCTTTTGCAGATAGGTGCGACGCGACTTTACTCAGCATTTTCTATTAATACCTAATAGTCTGCGAGAGCCTTAACAAGAACTCGTCTACTTCAACATCGTACAAAACAAGGTACAAATAAAGATAAGTAAACACTGTTTAGTACGTAATAAACATGATGAATACTTCGTTTTTCTACTATACAAGCAATTGGGAACTTTGCACCCAATTATTTACTCACTGCTAGGTATTCAAAAGCTATTTAGGCACGCTTCGTCTTAATATATAGAGATTATTAATATGATCACGCTATGTGTGTTATATGTAGTCATGACTCCAATGCTCCGTTGATTAGGTATCTTTTTAAGGTACTTCAATCATCTAAAATAATATCGGTTTATAACTGTCCCACTTTTGGCTTTATTATAGGTCGGACGTAAATAATGTCACCAACTCATTTCTTCCCATGGGTGTCGTAAAAGGCGACTAAGTGACTTACTAGACAATGGGCAGCAGCGTTTTCTATGCATTTCACCACCTTGCTGCGATCGCCAACCCGATTGCCAAGTGTGGCGATTATGGCAAAGCTCTCTAAATTGGGGGAGGCTATGTCCAGCAGTGGACATGAGACATGGCTGAAATGATGATGATAATAGGTAAACATCTACTCAAGTCATTGGGAAAAAAAAGATAAATGGTTTTGTTTCTGTAAGTAGATTTGTACAAACACTTTTACATGTCAATCATATTTTTAAAACTAGATGATGTTGGCGTTCCTATCTGATTAGTGTGAGAAGAAAGGCCGAACGAAACTCACAAGTTCACAGTTTCTTTTAAAGTCCAGACATAATCTTGGTCACATAATGTGAAGACCATGTAGATTGGTGACTGAAATGGTCTGTTGAGGAAAGAACCATACAGATAAGTGGACCTCTCCAGTCAGTACTCGCATTTGTCACTATCTCAGAACTTTATATGTAGGATGTGATGTTATGTTTTATAATGTTGCCAAAAGAAATCGAAAGAACAAACAGTTTTAACATATTTAAATAAAAATTAAAGACAATTAATTTTTGAGGAAGGGCCATTGCAGTATCCATGAGTTAATTAGATGATAAACGACAGCTACAATTGAATGATTTGTGAATTAACATGTGTTTTTTTTAAGTTGCAATTCTGCATTATGAATTTTTAATTTAAATGCCTTATGCTGGTGATTATTTGTATTTTTTTTTTTTGTTTTGGTATTACTGAATAATATACGTGTAAACATTCGCTAGTGATATATTTACATTCTAAATGTACTAATAATCAATTTTAATTATTTAATGATTTTATTTTAATAATTAACATGAATGTAATTTTTCAACACAATGTGTTTTGTTATGAAATAAATTACTTTTGGCTATTTTAAAGCAATTGGTTTCCTTGTCATTCGGCGTAGGTTCAAATTCAACACCGAACAAGTGTATTTATAGCGTACAAAGTCGTTGCCACGAGGGTGATCCGATTTAAATTGCAAATGGAACTCAGACTAAATAATAAATTGGATAACTACGTTAGCTATTGTTGATCGCAAGTCAGAAGTGACACTTGAATAACATGTTGCTGTCAAAGTCTAACTCCAACAGTTACACGTGCGGTTGACTGCAATTACACGGTCAAGGTTGCAAGTTCAAGGTCAAGGTCACAGACATTAAGATACATATATAGATAAACCATTTATTTAGTGCACTCCAAAGAAATAGCTTAATGCACTTTTAATTGTAAGGAAATACATTATTATAAACAACTAGCTTTTGCCAGCGGCTTTCCCCGCGTGTCGGTCGGAAATTATCCCGCGAGAACGTACTACCGGGATAAAAAGTACCCTCTTTATTAATCTAGGTTATAGACTATCAGTGCTTCAAATTTCATCTAAGTCCTATCAGTCGTTTTTGCGTGAAAGAGTAATAAACATCCATACTTTCATATTCAATGTATTGATTCCATAATATTATATATTGTTTACATATAACTCTATTGGTAGTTTACGCGGCGTACACCAATAAATCTCTCAGTTGGGATGAAATT
The DNA here is from genome assembly GCA_932294355.1 of Aporophyla lueneburgensis. Classification (NCBI taxonomy): domain Eukaryota; kingdom Metazoa; phylum Arthropoda; class Insecta; order Lepidoptera; family Noctuidae; genus Aporophyla; species Aporophyla lueneburgensis. The sequence continues at coordinate 26,983,568 of OW028737.1, read as the reverse complement.
TCCTACATTTATACAAAACCATAATGAAGTACACACCTTTATCTTCCTCATGAATCGCTCCATACATGGGTGAAAACTGTATAAAAATCCGTTAAATAGTTTTTGAGTTTATCGCGTTCAGACCGACAGACAGACAGACGCGATGTGGGGACTTTGATTTATTATATACTAACTTTTACCAGCGGCTTGACTCGCATGATGAACCTTTTTCTGAACCACTATGTCAATTGATGAAAGCTGCATTATAATCCCTTGTGTAGTTTAAAAATCAAAGCGTACAGACGTCGATCCGACTTTTTTATACTCATCGTTCGCCAGTCCTTATCCCAAATTATTTGGGGTCGGCGCAACATGTCTTCTGTCTTCCACTCTTCTCTATTTGTAGTCATCTCAGAAGTCAATGCCTTTTTGTCCATATCATCAGTCACACAATCCATCCATCGTTTCCTTGGTCTCCCTCTACTCTTATAGCCATCGACATTCACGCTCAAAACTTCCTCACAACGTTCTCTCCATTCCTCCGTATTACGTGACCATACCATGACAACTGACTTTATTCTATGTAGTGATACAAAGTGACAATATATCAATAAAATGTTATTTAAAAGAAATAAAGTGACATTACGAAAAAGTTAAATAAAAGCGAACATAAAGTGCGGTGTGCATCTTTAAGAAAGTCCCCGTATCATCACGAACAAAACGGTGATCACGGCACAATAAAAACACGCCTAAAGTACGTGTAGATGTCACTAGTGTCAACATTACACAAAGAATGACGTTCAAAACACGTGGAAGCGCGACCCAGAAATTTTTCTTTGAATCCCGTACCTTTGGTATTTTTTTTTCTTTTGCCAAAGATTTTTTGGTAATGCAGACGTTTTGAATTGATTCGAATGAATGTTGCTGTAGTTAAAAGTTGCGCAGCTTCTAAGTGAAAAAAAAATTGAAATTAGAATATGAATTTTCACCAGAGTTCTTTCTATATTTTGAAAGTTATTCCAAAAAAAAATTTTTTTTTCTATTCCTCAAAATAAACATATAAAAACTTAATACATATAATTAAAAAGAATTGGACTTAGATTTATTTTGGACAAGTATTTTTAGTAATTATACATATAGGTAAAAATAATTTATGTGTGGGAGACTGGTGCCTAAACTAAGTCTGTATTTTAGGATACCAGGTCCTCAAAAAGAAACTAAAATACAAAGATAGAACTTAACAATATTAAGTGCAATGACACATTTCGCCATTTGGTGTTGGCATGGCATGTTTAAGAGACTATACAGATGATAGCCCTCTCGTTATCAATTAAGTCAGTATAATGAAATATAACAGAGGAGTGCAAGAGTGTGTGAATATTGTAATATACAATGTTTTTATTATCGGCCAAAATGTTCATGGGTGTCTCTTGCGGTGAGATTAGCGCATATAATGATTATTACATCTAACAGCCTTCCAGAAGCGAATAACACACATAAACAAACACAAACACACATACACCAACACACACATAAACTCACGTCTTTTTCCCATGGGGGTAGGCAGAAACCACGGAACGCCACCTGCTACGATCTCTACACACTCCTTTTGCCTCGTTTAGGTTCATACAATTGGTCATACACACACGTCGGTTGCGAGTACTACGAACCTGACCTTTCTGAAGAACATCACCAATAAGGTCACTATATGTCCTCCTAGGGCGTCCCCTCCCGGTATTTCCACTCAAATTTGCCTTATAAATATCTTTTGTAAGTCGTCCTTCATTCATCCTCTCAACATGATCAAACCATCTAAGCATACTTTTTTAAAATTTTTGTCACTACATCTTCTTTTAAACCACACCGTTCTCTTATCACATCATTGCTCAGCCCATCATTCATAGTCACACCACACATGCTTTCCACAGCATTTATTCTACTTTAATACCTAGTTTCTATAAATTACTCGATGTATGATAATAATGTCCATTAAATGCCACTTTCGTACAACCATACCATTGTTCTCTATAGAGAGGTACGTTTTAGAATGGGTAACCAGATTTAAATTTCTGAGTGACCGACTTAAGTTTTTTTTTTACATTCTTATTTGTCAATTGTAATTTGTACTCTTTAATATTGGTTGTCATGGCAATAATGACATTTGGTTTAAATAGTGTATTATGTCTTATTTATGAAATACTATTATTTATGTAGATTATTTTATACTTTGTTGTTTATACTTGATTGTTTTATACCGTGTGGTGCCGGACGTAAAGAATAGCATCATCCCATTTCTTCCCGTGGGTGTCGTAAGAGGCGATTAAGGGACTTACTAGAGAATGGGCAGCAGCGTTCTCTATGTATTTTACCACCATACTGCGATCGACAACCCACCTGCCAAGCGTGGCGATTGTGGCAAACCCCCCAAAACTGTGGGAGGCCTATGTCCAGCAGTGGACGTCTTTCCACTAAAATGATGATGATGATGATGATGATGATGATGATGATGATGATGATGATGATGATGATACTTTGTGTCTGTGAGAACGTTGTAGGCCTTGTAGACTGTAGACAATTTTCTATCTTATTCATTAGATTTTAAAGCTTACCCGCGGTCACTCTACAACACAAAATCCATCATTTATTTTTTCTAACTGTCAACTACCTTACTCTATGTGATCACTTGATAAAGGTTCTACTACGGGTCATGTCCAGGCTACCTATACCCAGTGTCGTTTCACACTACAACAAAATTGTCCTGAGCTATGCTGTAAAGTAGTCCAAACAAAGCGCCGTGACGGTAAACGTTGTGAATGTGTAAATCACCTTGGAAGGCTTAAAGTGCCACCCTGAACCGTTTCTGTGAATTTTAAACGACATAGAATAAATACATGGAGATAGTACCGCTTTAACAATGCAAGTGTGTAAATATTACATGTCATGTGTACCTACTTGTGTTATAATCAGTAGAGCATAGTAATAGAATACATAGTACATAGAATACGTATTGAGACAACCTGTTTAGTAACATCAAGAGCAAGCTTTAAAGTGTAATAAAATATTCAACACATAACATTGTCCAGTATTGTTTCCCCTATGCGAAGGTACTACACCAACAACATCACATCAACGACATGCAAAAAAAAAACGGTTTTAATAATTACCACATTGTTTCTAAGCATAAAATATCACACCATTTGCAATAACAGCGTTTGAAGTCAAAATGACACGAGTCTAACGAAAAAATATCTACAGTTTCCTATTAAAGATCTATAATTTTATTTTAAATAGACAGAAATGGTAGAGAAACGATAAGGTAGTTTTTGGTTTCTCGATTAGCTCTAGAAACCTAAAACGGCCCGGAACAAATCTATGGGACAATTACCGTTACTAGTACCCATGGAACTACAAAAAGATGGACGTAATGATATACTAAATATATGTGAACAATGCAAGATCCTACAATTTCGTTAGTTGTATACGACGTACACGCACTTGGTCTAACAATTAACACCATTACGCATATTGTATGTATCACTATTGATTAGACGAGGTTCTGTTCGTCTCCTTTGAGGTCCGTGCTTGTACCTAACGTAAAGAACCACTGTATTCCAGCACTAACATTTTTATCTTCATATACATCCATACGCTACCATTACAGTGATCTAATTTCGTAGTGTAGTTAATTTACCATTTATGCAATCATTTACAAAATAAAGATCCATAGCATATACGATACACAAATTAAAAACATAACGCATGCAACGTGCAAACTCGCTAAGTGAACATGAGAAAAGATCTATTCTGTTGGCAGCCAAATTTAGTGTGCACATTGTTCGCATCAGAGGGACGACGTCCTCTGCCAGGTTCGCGAATTTGTTCGAAAGAGTTACCGTGACCCTGGCACTGGCAACTGAAGGAACACGGGTGGGTTTTAGTCAGTAAAAGTCTGACACGCCCTCCCGCTCCGCCCAGAGCGGGAGAAGTCATTTGATGATTTCCTACCTAACAAAAAGAAAGAGGGTCGATGTGTCACAGTTTAAATCGGCCGCACGTTACCATTCACAACTTGGGCCGTCGTCGTCACTGCACGTACCCATCTGACACACAAGCCTATCACAGGGGATAGGTAAGTCATTGAAAGTCTGACAACCAGTTATCAAGGGGTATCGTAGTACCCAGTAACTGGATTGTGGAGGTTAGACAGGCAGTCGCTCTATGTAAAATCAGTACAGCTACAGACTGAAAGCTGACCTCAACATTAGTTGAACAAAGGCTAGGCAGATAATGAGGTTACAGAGGATAGGGAAAATAAATAATCCGGCACACTGGATTATTTATGTTATCTCGGAATACTCCTAGTATATACGACACTAGTGCTAGTTTCCTCTTTGTTTCCTATCATGCCTAACGCATTATTAATTTACGTGCACTAGATTCATGAAGCACTCAAAACTGCGGAGTCCTGAGTGTGACACGATTACAATCAACGCATCAACTAATTGATAACGACACATGACGTTGACACTGTGACAGTGTTTAATAGTCGGCCCGTGTGATTCGATCCTATGGCTATATTTAGTGATGTCTCTTCTATAACCATATCGGTTTTTGACTGTTCAACCCAAGGGTATCGTATTATCCAATTAAGGTTGTGGATGTCAGGTAGGCTCTCATGTCATCGTTATCATTATTTCAGCTGTAAGACTTCCACTGCTGGACATGGGCGTTCCCCACCCAAATTTAAGAGCCTATGAATAATCGTCACGTGTGGTAGGCGGGTTGGCACTCACAGTATGGTGGTGTTGCAATGCATAGAGAACGCTGCTGCCCATTCTCTAGTAAGTCCCTTGGTCGCCTTTTCCGACACCCACGAGAGGTTATGGGGTGATGCTATTCTTTACGTCTGGCACACATGGACAACCGTGTTGCCATGTAAAGTACTGTTAGACTGAAAGCGGGCCCTGAAATAGTTGAAAAAATTAGTAGGCAGATTGATCAGAGTCTGTGACTGCCTCACTGCAGCGCAAAAGTGACACAGACGGAGTTTGCATTTATCCACAAGTTGGAATTTTCTGATAATTCTTGTAATTTCATATAATAAAAAATTTGCTTATCATATAACAGTAAAATATACACTTTTTCGAAGAATAAAATAATTTCATGTTGGAAAACATGCAACTCCCGCAGCTTGCACTGTTGAAATTAATCTAAACTATCTATACTTTATTTACTTTATATATTATATATTTATATTTTATAATATTATAAAGCTGAAGAGTTTGTTTGATTGAACGTGGTAATCTCCGAAACTACTGGTCCGAATTGAAAAATTATTTTTGTTTTGAGTAGCCTATTTATCGAGGGAGGTTATAAGCTATATAACATTACGCTACAACTAAGAGAAGAGGAGCAGTAATGAAAAATGTTGCAAAAACGGGGAAAATTTATTCCTTTTGAGAGTTTCCGTTGCGTGCGCTGCGTAAACGGTTAAAGTAACGCAAAAATCATGTATCACGGAATTGTTTCTATTAAAAAGTTCTAAAAAAAAGTCTGCGAGAGCAATTGTCTATCTTTTAAGGTTGACTCACTATAACTCAAAAGGAGCGAGCAGCAACGAAAAATGGACGAAAACTAGCAGGCAAATCGATGCGACGGAAAGGGTCAGGGGAGCAAAAATTTGACGCGGACGAAGTCGCGAGCAGAAGCTTAATACATATTATGCATGCCGAACACTCACTGCGACACAGTCAATTCGAATTGAAAGCATTTGTTTCGATTAAGCCATTGAAAGGCACTTTTAAATGGCCAAGAGTGAGACAGTTAGAAAGATGAAGCCAGTTGCCCATCGTAGTAGGTTCTTATGAAGAAAAACGGTATACAAACTCCATGGACACTCTTTTCAATCACTCTCGATTATATTTGAGCTGCTAAACCACTAATACGACAAGCACTTCTCCACCCTCATTACGTAACATACTATCAATCAGAATAAGAATCGTTTTTTTTTTCTTACACCACTGTTACATACTCGTGCTCAACAATAACAAAATCATGGTCAGCAAGACTACAGTCACCACAATCAGCACTCGTTCACGAGCATAACGCAAAGATTAGCCATTACCTCCCTCGTCATATTTGAAATGAGTTCCTCTGTGATTATATTTGAAGAACTGCGCCACTGGTGACATTGTACGAACTCGTCAGTACGAATTATAAATTCCGGTAATCCCTCGAATATGCTTTGAGCAAATATTTTCATTCTATATCAGTGTATGGACACGTTCCACGACAAAATGTTATACGTGTTTTATGCATTTACTTTGGTCATGAATGGGGTTTTATTTTGGGAACTGATTGGAATAACACTGCATAGTACACACGGCTACATATCAAGCTACGAATTTCCAGTATAAACTGGCCTCACATTGTATGAGATTTCCGTATATTGAGAGGTCAGCTTAAACTGGAAATTTAAGCTGGATATTTAGCCGTGTGTATTAATTAATGGATGTTATTTGCAACTGTAAAAGGGCACTTTTCTATACAAGTAAGTTAACTAAATAAATAGCGAAGGCAGTGGTGTCCCAGTGGTAGCTGCCCCGACTTAAGAGATGTAGATTATGGGTTCGAACCCTGACAGATGCTTTACTTTGCGTAGTTAGTTTAATTCCTACTACTCTCAGAAAATTTTAAGGAAATCGTCGTCAGGAAACAAGCTTGTCCAAGAACCAAAATATTCAAAGATATGTGGCGTCTTACACCACATGTCTCCACAGAGATAAGACCTGTTTTCCAGCAGGAATATTATAGGCTGATTTATGAAATGTCTTTTGCTATGCTTTACATTGTGTCCTTAACATAATTTACAGGGTGGCAAGAACTTTAACGATCAAAATGAAACCATGATTTCAGCACACAATTCTAGACTCCTAGCGTAAATCATTCCAAGGTTATTGAAAAAAAAAAATGCTCTGCCATACATTTGGACCACGTAGATTCAACGTTTAACTTGTCTATAAAACAGCTGATTTTTTTTATAAACGACGAATTTTCTGTCCCCTAGAATTATGTGTTGACGTCATTGTTACAGTTTGCACGTCGGTCCATGTCACCGTACAATTGCGACCAGTTCATCACCCTTCACCTGACTCATTCCAAACCCGAATGAACCATTTCACAAAGCACTTCCATTCATTCAGTTGTGTCCAAACTTCCGTGTCTGCCCTTATCAGTAGCTGTCCTATTTCCCTTACACGAAAAGTAGGTTGGGTGACGTCACAACTTTTTCGTTTCCCGGCCGAACCCTAATGTTGCCCATAAGAATTACAAAAGGTTTACTAAAGGCTTGGAAAGGGTAAGCGTTGTATATTTTGTGAAGATTTTTTTCATGTTTGTCTTAAGACGTTTGTGATGACTATGTTGTAACTTTTAATTTCAATGAAACAATCTTACATATATTGTTTAATCAACACAGCCTATCGCAGTCCACTGTGGGATAAAGGCCTCTCTCAGTCTCAAAGGCCTCTGTAATGTGGGTGTATTCTTTAATGTAATTTAGACTATAATTGCCCGTCCTCATCTGCCTAGTTTTTTCTAGGTTGGCTTCCAGTCTAACCGGATGCAGCTGCATGCCAGTATTTGTCATGGAGTGATTGCCTATTTAATTTTTTTCAGTTACTGAGTAATACGAAACCCTTTGGTATGACTTTCGAGCTTCTGTTGACTCTTAATGGCTCCCATTGATTTAAGAATGATAGCCAAGATCAATGATTTAACGTGATTTTGAGGAATCACCAACCACAGTCTAATCGCGGTAAGCGTAGTTTAACAAAATCAAAATCATTTATTTGCGTAATTAAGGTACAGAAGGTTGGTAAATATATGAATTTGTTCTCTTATTCTGCCTTTAATTTCGGCGTGCAAATATAAGCTAAAGGTAGCTAATCTGATCGATTGACCCGTACTGCTGCCACAACCCCTCTTTCATCGAGAGAATCATCCAAAACACACGTTAGGGTGTGTATTCGAATGATATGGGCATTTACCCAAACATTTAAAATTCTTTAAGTACCCAATTGGTGACTTATGGAGGGTTACTACGTAATAATTATCTATGTTTATTAAATAAAAAAATAAGTAAAATAAATAAAATTTGTTTGTTTCAGACAATACTAATATCCATATTTGGTTATTAAATTTTATTTAAGAAACACAAAAAAAACGAATGTAATCATAGAAAATAAATGAAAATTATTTTAAATTAAAAAGGCTGTTGAAAGTTATATTGTGGCGAGTCTAGTACTACCTAGTAGTTGACATCAACAGTATTAACTACTTAAAAATTATAAGGATATCACTTTACTGGAACATTTTTGTGAATAAACTCGTCGTAATCCTTCTGTTTCTGTCTGTATTGTGGTAACGTCGAAGTCGCGACAGTATAAATCAGAAGATAAACGGCTTCGGTAATGTTCGGCACATTTCGTTGTTATTGGCTGGAACACCTTCCGCACCTCCATATACTACACTTAGTTTGGGTCACTCTGATTGGTAAATAAATGATTGTTACCACGCGGAAGTACAGTATATTTTGTAATTTCAGGAATAATAGTGATTTTCTTTTGTTTTTCCGGCTTCTATAAATCCCTATCTTACATGTAAGAGATTACTAAATGGATCAGAATTAAAATGATATTTATAGAATTTGCAACTATTTTAAACCAACTGGTCTTTAAAACAAGGTCATGTAAATTAAAGAATATTATAATGTTGCCCGAAGAATTGCTAAGCCCGAAGAATTGCTAAACTGAAGTGGCAGTGGGCAGGGCACATTGCTCGTAGAACAGATGACCAATGGGGCCGAAAGGTTCTGGAGTGGCGACCGCGTACTGGAAGACGTAGAGTTGGAAGGCCTGCAACAAGGTGGACCGATAATCTTGTGAAGGCCGCAGGAATCCGCTGGATGCGGGAAGCACAAAACCGGTCGAAGTGGTGGAGCTTGGGGGAGGCTTATGTCCACGTTATGTGGACGTCTTTCGGCTGAAATGATGACGATGATGATAATAATGTTGCCAACGTCATGGCCATAATTATGTCCAATCAATAAGGTTCTATTTTGTATGGCAGCATTTGCAAGAATAATCGATACTTATTATAAGGTTCTAAGTGCTTTCTGTAAATTTCTAGACAGTCACACTATCACTCTTACCGACTGCCTTATCTTTCACAATCTAATACAACTCATGAGGCATACAAAATAAGTCTACCACACAACCTCTAACACCACTTTAAAAACTTCCAAATCACCTTACTTTGTTCCATAAAACGCCTTCCTCCACCATTAAGGCCACTTCCTTCGACCCTACATAGTATTTTACGCTCTAAAAGTGCAGTTGACAAGTGCACGTTAAGTGCAAGTATCATTATATCACCAGCCCCGCCTGTGTAGGGCGTGCCGTGAATTAAAACTAACGTTTAATATTGAACAACACGCTAGGTTTTAGATTTCATGTAATACTATGTTGTGGTGAGTAATGGAAGTATTCCTATGATTTTTGCATATTATTAGCGTAGGTTGTAAAGGTCAGTTTATTATTAGAGTGTGAACTTAGTGCTTTGGTATAGATTATCACAATGAGTTCATTAGGGATTTTTTTGTATATTAAACTAGACAAAAAGGATGGAGGAATCGGTATAGGGTCAAGCCCACTTAGTCGCCAAAAATGTTTATAGTCAGAGAACAACATGGATGGGATGCTTTAAGAAATGAGAGGGAAGTTTCAGAGAATTCTATTGCTTCAACACAAATAAAAGATATATAGAAGTGCAGTAGCACTATAGATATACAACTGTTTATATTAAGACCCATTTATTGTTGATTCCTATATTTTAGGGGCAGTTGTTGGTTAAAATTAAAACTTTTGTATTTTTAGCAATAACGAAGCAAACACCTTTGCATATTAGACCCCCTTAGTAGAAATTACAGGTAAAATTAGATTAATAAAAAAATACTTAATAAGAAATTGATACTGCCAGTGGCATGAAAATAAAAAAAAACATTTTTATTTAAAGGAACCGCGTATAATTTAACTTACAAAGTGCAGGAGACGATAAAAAGGGAACCAAGAAGAACATCAGTTGAGAAAGATGTTTTGAAAGAACGATGCATAAGTTAAATTTAACAAGGTCATAAATCGTCAGCACTTTATCCTTTTAAAACCATGATCAGTCTTTCCTATTAAGCACATTCAATTCCCTTCAGTGACAAGAGCCACATTCGAAACGCTTTGGCATTATTAAGTGCTTCGGAATTATTAAGTGCAACCGGCCACGTGTATTGAGGACGACCTTACTTAGTTGTGACGTCTCTGACGAAACGCTCTTTTACATGTGGATTTTTTAAGTCTCTATGTTGTGACGCAAACGTTATTAAATTCGTCAAGTGTTGTTTTTGTTGATTGTCTACCGTTTTTATTGCTTCTTCTTAATTGATTTGATTATGTTCATCAATTTTTTTCATTCTTACTATATTTATCTGTAGGTACTCATAATTTTGTACCGTGTGGTGCCGGACGTAGAGAATAACACCACTCCATTCCTTCCCGTGGGTGTACTCAGGTTACGTATCATAATAACTAAGTTTGTTCCAACTATTTTCAGTATGACTACGGTCAAAAGACCTATCGTTTAAAATATTTAATGATCGTTTCACCTATTTTTGCAATAACTAATGAACGAAATACATAAAAGACATTTCAACTACGGTTTATTTACGGTTAGGTTAGGTTAAAATTGTGACCAACGGCGCGCGAGCCGAGCGAGCGGTGCCGCGGCAGCGGCCGGCGAGCGCTACTTCCAAGTTGCTCGTGTAAAGAGATTGACATTGTAACTACCCACCACTTTAGAAATCATTCCAGCGCGCAGTATTAATAAACTGTAGGCGAGTCGTCCATTAGGTATTTCATACATAGTTGAAATATCAAATATCTTAAAAAAGCATTAAATTAGATTACTCGTTCGTTAGTGCAATTGATTTTAGTTTAATCAAAATTAGGTAAGTTAAACAGTAGTTGAGTCGATCAATATGCATTATGAACTTATGTGAATCAACCTTAGTTATCTTGAAAATAGTTAGAACTAAATTAGGTATTATAATACGTAACCGGTACTCATTATTCTTAATCGTTTTATTATGACTACCAGAGGGCTAATAAGTTTTTCAGTAAGTATTTTGGATTTTCAAATACAAAGTTTAATTATTATATAATACAGATTATGTCATTATTAGTTAAAAATCATATCATGAATCATTCAATAGGTCCAAATGTTAGTGTGTTAGTAACAAAATTGTATCTTAAATTATGTAAGCATCGTTAGAACACCCTACTTGAATACTCTACTTTCTTGGTTTAAGTTGGGCACTTTAGCATCGTTCTCTATGCATTTTACCACCATACTGCGATCGCCAATCCGCCTGCCAAGCGTGGCGATTATGGCAAAGCCCCCCAAATTGGGGGAGGCCTAAGTCCAGCAGTGGACGTCTTACGGCTGTAATGATGATGATGATGATGACTCATAATTCTTAATCCTTTTATTATGACTACCAGAGTGCTAATAAGTTTTTCAGTAAGTATTTTGGATTTTCGAATACAAAGTTTAATTATTATATAATATAGATTATGTCATTATTAGTTACAGATCATATCATGAATCATTCAATAGGTCCAAATGTTAGTGTGTCAGTAACAAAATTGTATCTTAAATTATGTAAGCATCGTTAGAATACCCTACTTGAATACCCTACTTTCTTGGTTTAAGTTGGGCACTTTGGCATAGAAATATCTACTTTGTCTGTTGTTGCAGTTTCAGTATCTCAAACTCAAACTCAAAGTCTTTTATTTGTGGTCATAGGTTAACAAAGATGGTGCTTATTATTAATAAATGTATCACTATGTCCTTCCTGCTAGTAAAGCGTACAAATATTAGGTTTAAGTATAGTCTACATAAAAACATTAATCTTAAATTATAATTATTAAACTCTATTCTACTTTATCAATTAAATTATCTAATGTTATCATCTAAATATTCTGACATAGTATAGTAAGCCTTATCTAATAAAAATACTTGCAATTTTTTCTTAAAATCTTGTAAATCTCCTGTCTTCAAAATTTTTATAGGTAGTTTATTATATATTCTTGTTGACATACTAAAAAAACTCTTGTCAAAAAGGGCAGTTCTGTGAGGTAGCGAAGAAATCTTTAGAGCATTCCTAACAGATTGCGGTTTTGCAAACAGATGTTTATTCGTTTTAACAAAAATCGCTACCTCATAAATATATAAAGATGTAAAAGTCATAATTTTTAATTTCTGAAAGAAAGGCTTACATGAGTCTGGTACATGAATATTGGCTACAGCACGCACACATTTCTTTTGTGCTTTAAATACTACTACTTTTAATCGATACAATTTCGAAGAAATACATAAAAGAAGTTGGAAACTTATCCAAGTAAATAAAATCTCTTAACGTACACCCCGTTCGAACTAGTTCTAAGTCTTCTCCTACCCAAAACTCTCAAGCGTAAAGATAAGTTTAAGTTTAAACAGTTGTATCGCTTAGCAACGCTACTAAGTTATGAACACAGTGGATCCACGTTATCAGTACTTCACAGTTGGCTAGTTGTGAGTTTCTGCCTACCTGGTTGAAACTTTAATGGAATCATTCCACGAGGTGACAAAGCAGCCGTGATTTGTGTTAATTTCCTCGATGCCTGTATCTTGCTAATCTTTGTTAACTTCAACGTAATCATTGTAACAACTGATATATTTTGTGAAAATCTCATCGTACAAAGCATAGTTGCATAGTTGAAGTGACATGTCATTCCATAAGTGTTAAGGATTGACACTAATGACAACTCATTTCAAACTCACTTCACCTAAGTGGCAAAGACACTGTTATTTTCTCGATTTCTATATCATATCGATCTCTCTTAGTTGGATAAAAATGCTCAATCTTTTGTCAATATTAAGCTTTAAAAGGCTTCGGAGACATAGGTCTTTTATTGTAGGTGGGGCGTCATGAAATGACGTCTCCCGGTGGAACGGGAGGGCGTGTCAGACTTTAACTGACTAAAACCCACCCATGTTCCTTCAGTTGCCTATATGCCAGGGCCACGGTATCTATTTCGAACAAATCTGCTGACTCTGACAGGACATATGCATAGATCTTCCATTTTGAATTTAAATACAAACATGAACTCATGTCTTCTTCCCATGGAGGTAGTTAGAAACTACAAAACGCCACCTGCTATATTCTTGATACTCTTTTGGCTTCGTTTACGCTCATAAACTATGCTGGTAACAAATACTACGCGCATGACAAGCGAGTATCAAAAGAATAAAGAAAACTTTTAACATTGTTTGCAACATTAAGGTTTTTGGACTGAATTTACAGCTACAAACAAAATTCTGGCGGTAACAAGAGTGTATTTACAGTTGCCATAGCAAAAAACGTATAAGCTTACCAGACAATCAATATTGAAAATACCCAAAATAATAGTCATCGTACTGAAAATGAACTTTACTTTAACAAAGTTTAAATTCAATGAAGCGATGCGATTATCAAATCTAAAATTTAGAAGGTACTAGGATTTTATAAAGCTAATAGAATTTATCAATGCTTTACAGGTCGGTAGCTGTGACTACGACCAGTCTACCTGGGTCTTAACTTTAATAGCCTATCTTTATAGCTGCGAACAAAGTAGAACTTTTGTCGTTCAAGCATTTTCACTTGGAATTTCTAGGAGCAGTGGACTTTTTCTTAATAACTTGACTTCATTCTTAGGCGAGTAACAAAACGATTGTGAATGGAAACGCTGAGAGGGACACCTTAGAAGTATATATAGTGTATACCTTATTGGTGATGTACTTCAAAAAAGTCTGGTGCGTAGTACTTGCAACCAGCGTGCGTGTATGATCAGTTGTGTGAACGTAAATGAAGCAAAATATGAATGTAAGGATAGTAGCAGGTGGCGTTATACTTTGCGTTATGTTCTTTTGAAAATAATCGTACGTTTTTTCTTTCTACTGACGTATAATAGTGATAGACAATGTTTGCAAACAATCAATAAAAATATGAATGATGGTGGAGAGAAAGTTTATACAAAAAACAGCCAAATGATAAAGTTGTACCTACCAATAACATGTAAAAACTAAATTGGTAGAGCAGCCAGTTCATTCCACAGTACATTTAACATTTGAAACCTGAATTGCTAAATTAAATTCAAACAATTTTAAACACGATGAAATAGAACAACAATGCTCTGAAAACATGAAAGCACTAATTGCAATTAAATTATTCTGTACAGTGATCATTAATGGAATCCTATTATTTTATTGTGAAGGAATGATATAAATAAAATGAATAATAACACTGGCGATCACTCAAAAAATGTTAATTATTCATGCAGACGTGTAAATTTCATGCAAGGATAATGAATATTTATGAACAACTTCACAACTAGAATCATGCAATCGTCGTGAAAACGAAATACGAATGTAAGTATGTCTTAGCTCTGCCAGGGTCGCGAGATTCGTTCGAAAAAGTTATCGTGGCCCTGCCATATGGGCAACTGACGGAACACGGGTGGAGTTTAGTCAGTAAAAGTCTGACACGCCCTTCCACTCCACCCTAGAGCGGGAGAAGTAATTTGATGATTTCCCACCCAAAAAAAAAAGTATGTCTCAGCTATTTTTGAATAATGATTTACCAAATACCACCCATTTTACACGCTTTTTTTTAACTGGAACCAAATATAAAAAAGACATGTGACGTTCACTAACCCGCACTAAGCCCGCGGGGAAGATTTTGGAGAGATTTTCCCTCTCCCTGTCAAAGAGAAGCCTGTCTCACAGCAGACACAATATAGGTTGATTATGTTATAATTTATAGGTACCAACCGCTCGATAAGATCATCATTATTATTTTTCCAATTTAAAATGGCAACTGCATAGTACTTTTTAGGGTTCCGTAGCCAAATGGCAAAAACGGAACCCTTATAAATTCGTCATGTCTGTCTGTTTGTCTGTCTGTCCGTCCGTATGTCATAGCCACTTTTTTCGGAAACTATAAGAGCTATGCTTTTAAAACTTGGTAAGTAGATGTATTCTGTGAACCGCATTAAGCTATTCACACAAAAATAGAAAAAAAAAACAATAAATTTTCAGGTTCCTCATACTTATAGAACTGAAACTCAATAATTTTTTTTCATCAAACCCATACTTGTGGGGTATCTATGGATAGGTCTTCAAAAATAATACTGAGATTTCTAATTTCATTTTTGTCTAAAGTGAATAGTTTACGCGAGAGACAATTCCAAAGTAATCAAATGTGTCCCCCCCCCCGTAACTTCTAAAATAAGAGAATGATAAAACTAAAAAAAAAAATTGTTGTACATTCCATGTAAACTTCCACCGAACATTGGTTTGAATGAGATCTAGTAAGTAGTTTTTTTTTTTAATACGTCATAAATCGTAAACCGCAATTTACCTTTCATTCAATCAACTCAAGGATAAAAATAAAAAATTAAAAAAAATCATAAACATAAACCTTATGCATAAACCGTGAATACCTACAGGTTTGTACGGAACCTTCGGTGCGCGAGTCCGACTCGCACTTGGCCGGTTGTTTTGCAATTAATGTGGGGTCGGTGCTACTTGTTTTCTAAACATTCTTATTATTAGCTTGACCTATAACAATCTTTGTTACGGAGTTTTTCAATGTAATTTTCACCAATTGACATTGATGACAATACAATAATTTCATAACTTTGTCTTTATATTGTCCTCACCGGGAGCACCAGGAATCTCTTGATAATAACAACTTTTAATGCTATTTTAAAACCCTTGCTACTTGGCAAGTTGAACTATAATATTGAAAGTATATTTCATTATGAAGAATTATTTAAGTTTATTGTAAAAAAGCGTGGGGTGTTTTACATTAAATGTTACAAATAGTTCATTGGCAGCTATTTATAACAGTAGAACTATTATATCAATATAGTAAAACGGACCCCACGCATTTTTACAATCAAATTAAATAAATCTTTATTTAAAAAATACATATTATTCCTTTTATACTTCCGCTTGTTATATACAGTCTTTTTTTTCGTAAAACTATAACTGGCCAATTTAAAAACCTATACAGAAACCATCTTCAGTGTAAAATGAATAAAAAAAATCTATGACAACCCCATTATCCACCAATTTCTGCTTCACTAGTTGTATCCCCAGCTTACCTGGCTAACTTTAATAGACTACTTTTGAGCCTGGAACAAGGTCCAAGTTTCCAAGCACTTTCGCTGCGATAGAATCTGCGGTTTTAAAAGTGTTTAGTCTTAACTTTTAAGTTTTCCTGTTAACGTTCAAATGTTGTACGCCTTGGGGTATTAAATTCCTTGGTGAACACCCGTTAGCGGGTTTGTTTGATTTTCACTGTTTTGTCATTCTGTTTGCTTTTAGATGGAATATGCCACTTTTTTTTTAAATAGATCAATGTGTAGTGTAGATCTTATATAGTATAGCTAGGTATATCTGTATAGTTATCTTTTGGACCTTCAAATTTTCATTAAACAACACCTAAACTAGTTAATTTAAGCTCAGTGATTGCTTGAAATGTCATTAATAGATCTAACATATTCAAAATATGGGTAAATAGTCAGGGAATAAGTGTAAGAGAAACAAAGGTGCTTAGGATTTACACAATAATCACAAAAATTACAATCTTTCAGAACTTAAAGCGCGCGCATATTCGCTCACTGGTTGGTGGTTACTTCACTGCTTATTACAATGTGAACCTCTGGAGTTGGCGCGTGCGTCTTCTAACGGGTGGTCGAGTAACTATTCGCTGAGTTTGTTTCGGCCTTTCTTCTAAGAGTAGTCGAATAGGAAACACCGACCTCATATTGTTTTAAAAAAATATGAGTTACGTGTAAAAGTCTTTATACAAACCTACTTACAGAAATAAAATCATTTGTCATTATCATTTATCCTGGGTTGCCATTATGATTTTTATATTCTGCCGCATGCTATAAATATCAAACAGTTTAAATACGGTTTACAAAATATATCATCATGACTGGCCTGTTAGTCTAGTGGTTAGTGACCCTGACTGCTAAGACTGAGGTAGTGGGTTCGATTTCCACCCAGGACAAATGTTTGTGTGTTGAGCTCAATCACTTGTTCTGTGTCTGGGTGTAATTTATCTATTATATGTATGTATTTAGAAATATATTATAAGTATATTTATCAGTTGTCTGGTTACCATTGTACAGGCTCTGCCTAGTTTGGGATCAGATAACAGTGTGTTGGTTGTCCTAAGATATATTATTATTATTATATATTATCTATTATATGTATGTATTTAGAAATATATTATAAGTATATTTATCAGTTGTCTGGTTACCATTGTACAGGCTCTGCCTAGTTTGGGATCAGATAACAGTGTGTTGGTTGTCCTAAGATATATTATTATCTACATCTACACTAATATTATAAATGCGAAAGTAACTCTGTCTGTCTGTCTGTCTGTCTGTCTGTGTGAGAGTCAAAATGGCGGGTGTACCATAGCGAATCAAATTATACCAATTACCAAAAAAATGTACCTAAAACGAACTATTTTGTACCTAGCTCTAAAAAATCTGTACCTCCTTCAGAACGAAATTATTTCGAAATTAAGGTACACCCGCCATATTGACATCAAGATGGCGGGTGTTTCATAATATTTTATTATTTATCCATTACTCATAAAATATAATTACACTAAAAAATTGTACCTAAAAAGTACCTCAAATAAAAAGAAACACACACTTGATCAGTGGAATAGTTCTTGAGAAATAAAACAAGGCCGGTTTTCCATAGCGAATTAAACTATACCAATTACCAAACAAATGTACCTAAGAAGTACTATTTTGTACCTGGCTCCAAAAAATCTGTACCACCATCAGAACAAAATTATTTTGGAATCAAGGTACACCCGCCATATTGATATCAAGATGGCTAGTGTTCTATAATATTTTATCGTTTAACTATTACTCATAAAATAGAATTACACCAAAAAATTGTACCCAAAAACTACCACAAGTAGAAAGAAACACACACTTGATCAGTGGGATACTTCCTGAGAAATAAAACAACCGTGTCTCGTTTACATCCGTCATCTATACATACAAATAAATAAAATTGGAGTGTCTGTTTGTAATATTAAGATAACCACTTTTTACTAAGTGTATATGGATGTATACACGGTACATATACCAAAACAACTTTTTTTTACAATTTTTGTCTGTCTGTCTCTCTGTCTGTCTGTTTGTTCCAGCTAATCTCTGAAATGGCTAGACCAATTTTGACGGAAATGTTATTTGCAGGTAGCTGATGTAATATGGAGTAACTTCGGCTACTTTAATTTTTGGAAAAAATATTTTATTATAGAAAAAAAACCTGCGTTAATTTCCGACATCCACGCGGGCGAAGCCGCGGGCAAAAGCTAGTGATTAATAATATTTATCTAGGTACAAACAGGGTGTAAAAAGACACATCACATAGCCGTCAACTACGCATACTGTACATCTATACATCATGTATCATCTATGTATCATCTGTTATGGGAAATTAAAATGGAAAATTATTTCTGGGAAACGACTTTTCTTAAGGTATGAAAATAAAAAACGCAAAAACGATTTGTTATATCGCGCAATGTACTGCGAACCCAGTTAAACCTCGCCCCTTTTTTTTGGGTGGGAAATCATCAAATGACGTCTCCCGCTCTTGGGTGGAGCGGAAGGGCATGTCAGACTTTTACTGACTAAAACCCACCCGTGTTCCTTCAGTTGCCCATATGCCAGGGCCACGGTAACTCTTTCGAACGATCTCGCGACCCAGGCAGGCACCGATCCTAGCAGACCCCTTCAGTATTGCTGACATCTCTTTGAGGCGCGCGTGGAACACTACGCGCGCCTCAAAGAGCTGGCGCATACTCTTCGACAGCACCTCAGTCCTCCATTCCCTAGCCCAACGATACATAAACTCGAGCCTTACACTAGAATGTCACAACGCATTAGAACGGGTAACAGTTTCTAATCGCAACAAAGTGACATTGCAATGGATAAAAGGACACAGTGGATCACTAGGCAATGACGCTGCTGACGAACTGGCCAAAAAGACATCCAGAGCGTCAGTCTGCGGTCCCGAGCCCATCGTGCCCACCCCCTTCAACCAGCTACGCAGGTGGCTGCAGGAATTTACCCACACACAAGCGGAGAGCTGGTGGACCTCGGCACCAGGCTGCAGGCAGTCCAGGAAAGCTATGCCATCCTCGGATGGCAAGCTAACCAGACGTCTGCTACGCCTGGACAGGGATGATCTGCGTCTTATGACGGGCACCATCACAGGACACTGCCCGCTAAACAAACACTTTTACACAATAGGCATAACGGATAGCCCCCTGTGCAGGGCCTGCATGGAGGCTGAAGAAACCGTTGCGCATGTACTCTTCGAATGTACAGGCGTTACCCAGATTAGGACAGATACCCTCAGGA
Organism: Aporophyla lueneburgensis; assembly: GCA_932294355.1. Classification (NCBI taxonomy): domain Eukaryota; kingdom Metazoa; phylum Arthropoda; class Insecta; order Lepidoptera; family Noctuidae; genus Aporophyla; species Aporophyla lueneburgensis. The sequence goes on along the minus strand of OW028737.1, from coordinate 26,963,997 downwards.
CACCCAAATCTTACACAGACGTTCTCAGCAGACCAGGAGACATAACCAGGTTCTGGAGGGAGGTGGGCTGGTTGGAGTAAACACCGACGGCCGCCATGGCCTACGCACAACGGTCCACTCAAAGGACTAAGTGCGGAAGCCAAACCCCCATAACATAGAACATAGAAGTAAACGAGACACGGTTGTTTTATTTCTCAGGAAGTATCCCACTGATCAAGTGTTTCTTTTTACTTGTGGTACTGTTTGGGTACAATTTTTGGTGTAATTCTATTTTATGAGTAATAGCTAAACGATAAAATATAGAACACACGCCATCTTGATATCAGTATGGCGGGTGTACCTTGATTCCAAAATAATTTAGTTCCGATGGTGGTACAGATTTATTGGAGCTAGGTACAAAATAGTACTTCTTAGGTACATTTGTTTGGTAATTGGTATAGTTTAATTCGCTATGGAACACCCGCCATGTTTTATTTCTCAAGAACTATTCCACTGATCAAGTGTGTGTTTCTTTTTATTTGAGGTACTTTTTAGGTACAATTTTTTAGTGTAATTATATTTTATGAGTAATGGATAAATAATAAAATATTATGAAACACCCGCCATCTTGATGTCAATATGGCGGGTGTACCTTAATTTCGAAATAATTTCGTTCTGAAGGAGGTACAGATTTTTTAGAGCTAGGTACAAAATAGTACGTTTTAGGTACATTTTTTTGGTAATTGGTATAATTTGATTCGCTATGGTACACCCGCCATTTTGACTCTCACTCTGTCTGTCTCGCTTTCCTGCTAAAACTACTGAACCGATTTAAATGAAATTTGGTACACAGATAGTTTAGAGCCTGAGAAAGGACATAGGCTACTTTTTATCCCGGTAGTATGTTCCCGCGGGATAATTTCCGACCTCCACGCGGGCGAAGCCGCTGGCAAAAGCTAGTTATTATATATTTACATGCTTGAAACCCAAATTGAAAACTACGTCTCATCTCTCTATTTTCCTCAGATTTTCTTTGTTACATCTGTACTTACGCAACATTTTCTTCTCGTTACAGACTATTCAGTCGTGTATCAGTATACAGTATATTTCATCTATACCGTATATTTTATCTATACCGTACATTTTATCTAGCCAGAATCTAAGCTCAATTACAGGACACCTGACACTACCACTTAGGTATTGGCATAATATAACAAAAAATTAAACCGTATTTAAGGTTTATTATTTTTTGCTTTTCAGTTTTTTCGGCGGTTTAATTTTTTGTTTAAAAGTTTTTATTTAATAATTTTTTGTGGCTTTAATTTACTAATAATACTTGGCAAGGTATACCTCATCCAATGAAAAAAGAATTATCAAAATCGGACTACTCTGTATAAAGTTATGAGTGGTTATACATAAAAAATATTTATATATATAAGTCGGATCGTGAAGGAGTAGGAGGAGTAAAGTGGTATATATCGTCAGGGTTTAGAGTTCCCATTTTATTGGGATAAACAATATTATTAACAACTAAAACAATATTATGAACAACTACCAAGTTGTATTACAATATTAATTAAATGATAAAAAAGAAACAATCAATATCAAAAGTCATTTATTCAAACTAGGCTGAGAGTCAGTATTTTGAACGTCAAAGTTACATAAGACAGTCCCCCCAAAACGCCCGCCCTTCGACACTTCCTAGTGCTATAGCTGGGAAGAAGAAGTGGCGGAACAAACTCCCCAGCAGCACAGCTGTCTGTTAAGTTAGAAGAACTTGAAAAAAACGGTTACAAGATAAAGTAGGTAATAACAATCCAGTACAACGAACCAACCCTTAAGGTTGCAGTTCGTATAGAGGCCTAAGCCACCCAAATACAAAGTGTATCTTTCACTATCAGCTAGTCAATACAGCTATGTAAATATACAGCAGCGCTGTACCAGGTAAACCGACAGTGTCGGGAGCAGGAGCTCTGTAATGAGTCTAATCCGAAGATAGACTGACTTGCTCACTGAATGCAAGCTCTTTTATAGGACAATGACCCGCCATAATATCTATGACAGCTCTGTCCGATGGCGCGCGGAAGTACGCCACGTGTTTACTTGATACAAAACACTAAAGTATGCTAAACTAAATAAGACTCACATTATAAAATAATCAAATAATATTAGAATAATTGTCGTAAATAAACAAATAGTGAATTCACTACGTAAATCATTTTAACATTTAAAGTAACATGTCATTCATTGTTTTGAACAAAACTACCGGTTACAAAAATGAAATGTAAAAATGAATTAGTGAGACACCAAGTACTCAATAAATTAAGTTCCAATTTATTAGACACAATCTGATAGAAAAATCACGTAAATTAATGATAATAAAAACAAAGGATAGCAAATTATGCGGACTACCCACAATTTTTATTTGACAGCCATCTCCGACATATATATATATATATACGGGTCGAATTGATAACCTGCGCCGTTTTTTTCGTCGGTCAAAAATGTAGTGCAAGCAATTTCATTTTTGCCGTTTTCGTAATGTTATTTTCTTTTGTTGGAAAGATGTCGGACTTAAAAATCAAGGATTTCTGTGATTATTAATTAATGAGTTTTGCCCGCAGCTGTGGACTTTTCTGTGTAAATTGTGGTACTTAGAAGTGTAATTTTTCTAATGTTAATGCAATAAAACTTTATTCTGTTTCTGTTATTCTCATTAGTCAGTTGGCAAACCTGCCAATTGTTAGTTTAATACTGGATGGGATCGAAAGCGTAGCGCAAACTGTAACCAGAAAATCAAGTCATGATTCCTAGATCAAAATCAAAATCAAAATCAATAGTCATTTATTCAAACTAGGCTGAGAGTCAGCACTTTTTGAACGTCAAAGTTACACAAGACAGTCCCCCCAAAACGCCCGCCCTTCGACACTTCCTAGTGCTTTAGCTGGGAAGAAGAAGTGGCGGAACAAACTCCCCAGCAGCACAGCTGTCTGTTAAGTTAGAAGAACTTGATTCTATACAATACTGTGTAAGTAATTAATATTATAAAACAAAACATACATTATTCACATATGTCAGCTAGCACACGCCAATATACCACCAACAAAACACTGAAAACTAAACTCAAGCTGAAATAAATAATAAAACAAAATCGTAAACAGAACTTAAAACGTAAATCCCCGAGCATATAAACTTTTCGTCAGTTATGAAAAAAAGTGGCTGTTTCATAGAAAAATTAGATTACTAAGAGGTCAATAGGTATGAAATCATGGTCCAGCAGTGGCGAAAGCACCATATAACACGATTCCTACCGGCTTGCCTTCGGGGATTCGCGTTGGTAACTCTATCACTATTAAAAATACAATAGTATGTAAATAGTGGCTACTATTGTCAATAAATATAGTTAACTACGGGTATTTAATTTACCATAACATTCAAACAACAAAAAAGGTTATTTATAGCTTTGTATTACAACAAAAGAGAAATGTTCTAAATTAACCCGGCGCCAAAACGTCATAATCGGGAACTAAAAATTCATACAACAGCGATCCCGTAATGATGTCACTTTAGGTCACGTGGCACCGCTTGATATGTACGAGAGCAAGCCGCTGTACAACGGGTTATGACAGAGACAGGTATAGAAAAATGCGTCAGCGAGAACGAGATAGAGGAATATTGCATATTTTATTCGGTTTTCAGCTGTTCAATTTAATTGTATTTAATTCATTACATTCCTATATTAATTTTAGAATGATAGTAAGTATTCTTTATTGATGAGTCAGTAAGTTAAAGCCGACTTCGCTTCGGCTTCTCTTTTAGAAAAATTTACACCTCGCCGCTGTGGTCCAGAATCGTGTACTGAATTCATGGTATACCAGGCTGCGCGTCGATGATCCTGCCACCTGTACCTTATTAAATTATCAAGTCGTTGTTTGCAAAATTGTAGTCAATTACAACAACAGTTACGTTTATGTTCCATGCAATAGGGGGCGAGCCTATTAGGTACGAATCCAGAAATCGAGATACTAAGCCAAATTACAACAACAGTTACGTTTATGTTCCATGCAATAGGGGGCGAGCCTATTAGGTACGAATCCAGAAATCGAGATACTAAGCCAAATAATATTGCATTTTTTTGTGGGTGGGAAATCATCAAATGACGTCTCCCGCTCTTGGGCGGAGTGGGGGGGCGTGTCAGACTTTTACTGACTAAAACCCACCCGTGTTCCTTCAGTTACCCATGTGCTAGGGTAATGGTGTCTCTTTCGAACAATCTCGCGACCCTGGCAGAAATAACACTGCCTGACTTAGGAATTGAACCCATGTACACATATCAATACCAACATTCTCAAAAATAGCGCATGCGATCATTGGGTCAACGAGGCTTTAAGTAATTGTCAAATAACCTACTTGAACCTTATACTCTCTATTAAAACAATTGTTTTAAAAACACAGTCCCCCAAGTACAATAGAGCACAAACCACTATTATTTTTATTATACCTCTTAGTTCAAGGTGTCTGAAACTGTACCCGGGGACGACACTAGCCTCGCCCCCATCTTGATAATGGCCGCACTTAGGACCAAAAATGTACAGGTATGATAGTGGGCACTTGATTTACTGTTATTGTCTACACTGTGGGTATGAGAACAGCGAGAACTAGCAATTTCATAGTCTACAAATAAGGGTAGTTATTATGATCGCGTTGTTAAAATAATGTTGTTTTATGAGAGCTTATTTTATGAAGAATGGTCTATAGATGTCGAGAAGAATTTGTGAGATAGAATGCATGATGGTACAGCTGGTCCGTAAATTTAAAGTCGCTCAGTGAGCTATGGGATGAGTTATGCTTGGAGTCTCTTTAAGGGGAAAGAATCCGGAATGAGGTAATACGGCTGAGAACCAGAGTAATTACGTCATCATAAGTAAGCTGAAGTTGCAGTGGTCGGGCCATATGAGCCGTTGAAATGCCATCGATTGGTTATTCTTCTTGGGGTAGACGTGTTCTTGAGTGAAGATCACGAAATGGAAAACGTAAGGTACCACGCCCTCAGGATAGGTAGAGCGACGATCTGGGTGTACACAATAGCTATACCTCTGCCTAACTCTGCGGGTAAAATTTTAGAAATATTATTTTGTGTTAATACTAAATAAACTCATAATCATGTTCACTATTTATAGGTAGGTACCTACTGCTAATCCACATACACCTAAACTCACGATTTCTTCCCAAGAGGGTATGCAGATACCAGAACGCCAACTGCTATGATCATTATATTCCTTTTGCGTCGTTTACGTTCATACATCTGTACATGCATGCCGATTGCGAGTACTCCGCTCCTGACATTTCTAAAGAACATACAGAACAAGTTCATTTTAATTATGTCCTCCTAGGACTTTTCCTCTTGGTGATTCCACTCACATCTGCCTTTTTGTATGTTGTCACAAATACTTTTTGATATTCGCCTTTCATTCATCCTCTAAACACGACAAAACCATCTCAGCATACTCTTTTCAATTTTTGTCACTACATCATTATTAAAACCGCACCGTTTCCTGATTATACCATTCTTGAACCACACTACACAAAGTAATTTCACGATGCTTACCTATAATTTACTTTCAATAGGCATAGCAATAATATGATTCAAAATTGTTTAATATTGACACACGCGGTAGTCAATAGTAATTATTTACGTATGTACACTGAATGAGAGCGTGTAGGAACGCTTAGCTTTTAATTAATTTTAACTCTTTAATTATATCCAATAGAATTTACCAATGAACGTAGTGAATATTAATTTGTTTTGATGGGTTAAATACGTTGGTTAAGTATACCTAACCCTTTGTATGACCAAAGTATAGAATACATTCACGAACTGATTTGCTGGTTCCACACAATCTCGCGTTCCGGAAGAAAAATTGCCTTTTGTTTAAAAGTGATCTGAAATAATAGAAGTCTAAACTGTTATTGCTTACTTATAAGCTAAGTTTTGGAACACATTTTACAAATAAATAATGAGGTGGGAAATTGCATAACCTACTCATAACCCCCACCATTTCAAAGGTTAAAATCTGCTCTTTGAAAAATGTGGATAGATCAGATTAATCTACGCTTGTCGTGGTTGGTCCCTGGAAAAGTGACCATTTTTACATACCGAGACATCTCCGTCCCTCGGAAAGCACAATAAGTCATTGGTCCCGGCCGTTGACAGTCGTTACTGGTCGTTGAAAACCCGTAAGTCTGACAACCAGTCTTACATAAAAAGTATAGTATAATAGTTTCATGTAGAATATTGGCACTCAATTTAATTAAACTGAAGGACGACCCCAACATAGTTCGGAAAAGGCTAGGCAGAACTGTAGGTAGAATAAAACAGTAGGAAAATAGATGCTAATACATTCACAGTTTTGCCCCTTCAATGAAAACCTCTTAGCGACGCATTTATAGCAGTTTTAATGGCCCTAACGTCTATTGGGCCGGTGACAATTACGTTCATTGCGAAGGCTTTCTCCACTCGTTCGAATAACAGCCACTTTTCTTTTACGCTTACCTTGAAGTTGATGCTTTAATTATTTGCCGGCATTGTGGCCTTAGGTAACTCAATATGTAGGTACAATCAAGTCCTTTATTTCTACGTCAGTTTTGAAATGATTTTCTTTATCTGGTCGGGTCTTCAGAAGCCTGAAAGGCTGTCTATCAATCATACCAAAGGGTATCGTATTACTCCACAACCCAGATACTACCAGGTGTAACGCTGCCGTCCTTACGAAAAGTGCAATAACTAGGTTAAACCTGATTTTGAGAAAAACGCTTGTAAAGATTTTATTTTTGTTTTGTTTGTATCTCCAATACTAATTAGGCTTAGTATTAAAACCGGCTACGTCATAGATACGTAAAAAGTGTCTAAAAAGAATATGTAGATCTCGTTCTGCAAATTCCGAATATGTACTTATCTTAATTCGGCACAAAACTCGAGTTATTGCACTTTTCGTAAGAACGGCAGAACGGGTTTGTGGAGGACCTGATCGAGAGTCGCTCCATGTAAAATACTGGCTTTTTTTTTTGATGGGAAATCATCAAATGACTTCTCCCGCTCTGGGCGGAGCGGGAGGGTGTGTCAGACTTTTAGTGACTAAACCCCACCCGTGTTCCTTCAGCTGCCCAAGTGCCAGGGTCACGGTATCTCTTTCGAACAATCTCGCGACCCTGGCAGGTAAAACACTAGCTTAAGCTGCATCCCGTTAGTCAGGCAGCTGACACCAACTTATTTGGGAATAGCTTAAGCAGATGATATTGATGATCTGGTCGAGACACTTAATACCTTTACAAGCTACAGACACCGAACATACTAATGCATGGAAAACGATTAGAATACTAATGGATAGAAAACTATATTTAAGTATTTGTTTATAAAGATCAAAATAGTCACTTCTGTTTAATATCGAATTGACATCTATCTAAACATTTTAATATCATAGTCATATTTATTTTATTATCAGAATCTTTCAGTGTCACATTTGTGTCACATTTTAATTTCGATAAGACATGTAAAGAGATATGTCTGATTATACGGTCGTTGATTGCGACGCGATTGTAAATGCTGAGTTGGTAAATCAGATTCTATAATGCAATGAGCAGACAAAAATAACCCTTAAGTCACTGTACATATTATGAAAAGTTAATCGGAATCGGTCGGAACTTCAGTCGAGTTCTCCGTGTGTGTTTGAATGAAAGGGTGGTTCAAAAGGATTATTAGGCCCTTGATGAAAGAGAATGAGTAATTGATACTTTTTTACGTTTGTTTGAAAGCTGTAAGTTCGTTCCAAATCTTTTTTCCAGAGTTGAAACCCTTTATTATAAAAGTTACATAAAACCGTAGGAATATTTTAAGTTCTACTTCAGCGAAATGAGTAAGTATCTTTTTTTGTTTCGTAATTTAAGAAGGGTCGTTAAATCATAAGTCTGTATAAGTAACATTCAGGAGAAAAGTAGCCCAGCCTAAGTAGTAATAAAAAAATATTAGAAACACCTGAAAAATAATACAAAAAAACGGTTTTTAACACAGATTTAAAATAGCAACTTAAACAAAATCTTGCACATCTACCCATTAACCAAGGGCAAATGCGAAATGAAACTTAACTCCTGGTTATGACGATCACGGCTTCTCCTGGTTAAAGTTACAAAATTATGACGAAACAAAGAAACTCGTGGAAGTGTAAAAAACATTTTACTCCCTCATGGACCCCAGCAAAACCACACGTAAATGTCTGTATACCCAGCAGGACCCTACGTTTAATCCGATTGAAAGTTAAATGTTAACGTGCGTTCGCGAAGGAGGAGGCGGGGCGCGTGAGGGAGTGGCAGTCTCTGCGCCCTCACGCCCCTAGCCGCCGCAGGAGGAGACGCCCCGGGCGTCGGGAGTCGATTGCGGACTCCCGGCCACCGTAGGCGCGAGCTTGCGGGTGGCGAGCAATGGGTAGCTCGCCGCCCGGTAAGGACTAGGCTCGGGTCGACGGCGCGCAGTGTTCCACGCGCGCCTCAAAGAGATGTCAGCAGCAGTGTAGGGGTCTACTAGGACCGATGCCTGCCGGGGTCGCGTGATTGTTCGAAAGAGATACCGTGACCCTGGCACATGGGCAACTGATGGAACACGGCTGGGTTTTAGTCAGTAAAAGTCTGACACGCCCTCCCGCTCCGCCCAGAGCGGGAGAAGTCATTTGATGATTTCCCATCCTGAAAAAAAAAAAAAAAAAAATGTTAACGTGCGTAGTATTTAGTACCTTCCGAATCGTATAAGTAAAAAATTAGTACCTTAATTGTTACAGCGTAATCTTAAATTATATTCCAGCAGGACCCTCCGCTGTTTGAAGGTCTATAGACAAATCTTATATGGTCCCGGTTAGCGGTCTATTAGTACCTTAAAAATATCTCAGTTTAATTTTAAAATCACGATTATTTTATGAGGAATACACCTGCAAAACTTTTGTCAAGCCAGCAGGACCCTATTTTGTTTTGAGGCTTTCAGTCCAGTCTAGTTAACTTAGGTTTAATTCAAAAAGTTTGCATTTTAGCTGAAAATTTGTTTTATAAAACTTTTTGTACTTTTTCAGCGGACCAACGTCTCGTTTGGTCGATGTATGAGCTTTCTCAGCTTTTAGTAGGTATGGTGGTGTTAATCAAAGAAAGAAAGTATATGTACATCATTTATTATTATTTCTAATTTACTGATGTTAAATACACAGATCATATCATAACAGTTTATTATTAAACGATGTAAGTTTCTTTATCCTTTCTTTCTTTCTTTGATTTTCCTTTCTTTATTTCTGTGTAGTTAATAATAAATAAGGTGCTCAGCACCTGCTTTGGTTCGAACCTGCGACCTACAACAACTCGTAAGTCGTGGCTGTTACCACTGGGCCACCACTGCTCTCTATGTTATGTTACGTTTATAGATTTCAGGAAAACATTCAGTAAAGAAAACAAAACAAATTCGCAAATCATTGTCCATTCCAGGAATGAGGACAAAACAAAGTCACGTTAATATGTCACAGATGTCAAACCTTTAGACAAATTGTCCAAGCCATTCCCTTTCATGGTAACTCGTACCAAAAAATGACAATGACAAGTCCCCCTTTGGATTCCCTAAAGGGAAAAATGACATTTAACTGACAAGTTGAAAGCGGTTTGACACTATGACATGTGGCATTTTTGTGACCGCACAATATTATTTGAATATTTATATTGTGGAAGACGTACTTTATCTTGAAGTTGTTACCATGCTCGCTTACGTTTTTTTTTTTTCATTTTAGACATACCTATTGTAGAATGTCTGTGTCTGTGCAAAATTGCCAGTGAAAAATAGCTAGAAACATTTGTTGGATAATTTAGACGTTCAGAAATGTGGCACCTAGAAAAACAAAAAAGCAGAATTTGATGCCGATGATTTTTGTAATTCCTGTGTTTTTATCAGAGTCACTCAATCCTGTCCGTAACGTATCAAGAGATTGAAAAACATCACTGCTTAGTCGAAACAATGGCAGGCCACATGCCCTCGAACTTCTAAAATCCAACTATTTGTATACCTATGATCAATCCAACGATAAATTACTTAGCTGTGTTTTCAATCAATTGTCAACATCAAAGCATTTATTTCAAATAGGCCCAAAAAGGCACTTTTGAACGATTCATTCATTGTCATTGATTCTAGTTGCCCCTTCCAAAAGGTAGATTCGTATGGAGAAGAATGGGTAAAAAACTCCACCGTTACTCTTTTAAAATGTTTTCAATATTTGTATAAAATATTTATATAATAATATGTGAAGACGATGCACCTAAAATAAAATTATCATACCACAAAAGGTAGAAAAATTTAAAAAGAAGCAAAGAGGGATAAATTAATTATATGATAGATGCATGGTGCCCACATACTTACAAATATTGCAATGGCAAAAATACAAATTTCCTAATATTTTACAAATTACAAATCAGTGTTTGAGTTATAGTAATCATAGAATGTAAATTGAAATAAGCAAACCGTCCAACGACAATTCCCACCCGATATGGACCCTAATGCACAACGACAGTGAAAAGTATCCTTTCAATCCTAACAAAAACGTTATCAACATGACAGATGTCTTATCTACATTACGAAACCATTTGTTATATTTAAATCATTCATAATACGAGAAATAATGAACGGCACAATCGCGAGACTGACGGAAGACATTTATTTCCTTTTGTAATAGGAGGAACTGAGCTGAACGTGTATAGAATAGCTGTAGGACAGAGTATTAATCGCTTTGCACAGTTTCACTCGAATGCATTGTATTTCTGTTACATTCTTCCGCTTGGAATACTTGTTTCTGAAGTGTATCTACTGTTGTTATTCTTGTAATATTGAGTAAATACATATATTATTTGTTTCTTGATAAGTATGATTTATAACTATCTAGGGTGCGTGGGTCTAGCTAGTCCAGCCAACAGTAAAGCGTCCACAGCAAGATTCGTATTTTTTTTTTTTGACATGAGCTGTAAATTACTACCGATAAGTTCCCTGTAAATCTTTTGGAAATCCTTTTGCATGTGTTACCGTCCCCGACTTAAAAATCGCTAAATAGGCTTTGAACCTAAGTCGGCCGAAGTAAAGGTAGTCTCCACAAATGGGTGTTAAAAAGTTATTCACAAATTTCTCGGATTTTCGAAGTGTTCGTCTAAGCTGATAAAGTACAATAGAAATTTGAAAATCGTTTGCACATTGTTTAAAAGTAAGTCTCATAGGTATAAGTTAAAAGTTTCACTCGAATATCTCACACTATGAAGGTTTAATTTCAAGTTAAAGTATCTGTTACTATTAAACGGCAATTTCATCTTTCATTCTTTAGACACTACAAACTCTTCGTATAATAATAAGTAGGGGACTTATTATTATATGAAGAGTTTGTAGTGTCTTTCGTTTTAACATAAACTAGTTGCCTAAATAAAAACGCAAGCACTCTGTTGGATTTTCAACCGTCGTCGTCTCAGCGCTGAAATCTAACATCTAACAACAGTGCAATAATATTCCAGTATTAGCGATGCGTTCCTTGCGAAGCATGTGTGGTGTGATTAGGAATGCTGAGGAATGATGTGATAACGAAAGTTTAAAAGAAGATGTAGTGACTAAAAATTGAAAAAAGTATGCTTAGATGGTTTGGTCATGTAGAGAGGATGAATGAAGGACGGCTCACAAAAGGTATTTACAAGGCAGATGTGAGTGGAAACACCGGGAGGGGACGCCCTAGGAGGACACATAGTGACCTTATTGGTGATGTTCTTCAGAAAGGTCAGGTGCGTAGTACTCGCAACCGGCGTGTGTGTATGACCAATTGTATGAACCTAAGCGAAGCAAAAGAAGTGTGTAGAGATCGTAGCAGGTGGCGTCCGTGGTTTCTGCCTACCCCCATGGGAAAAAGGCATGATTGTATGTATGTATATATTAGCGAAAACGGGAATAAATGTCCTGGCTCACCCATTTATGTCATGAGATAGTATGATTAAGACCAACTAAGATTACAATGTCTATGTCATTGAAATAATTCCTACTCCTTTGACAACATCAAACAAGGTCTTATTCATAGTCAAGATTGTCTTAGTTAACGTACGATCCCCTTTGTGCTGGACTAAGAATACCTATTATTCACGCCTTATGACGTCAAATATCTCCGAGACACGGTTCAAGGTGCCAGTCACTCTGTGCATGCATTAGGTGCAAGACAGACACAAGACGACTCTAGTAAGCCCTGCTTATGTGTACGTCTGTCGCACTTATTGTGTAGTTAATAATAAAGAAGGTGCATTTGGGATATATACTTGACTTTTGTTTGTGCAATAGGTTGTTTAGTCTTGATCTTACTTGATAGTTATTTATTAACTTAACTTGAACAATACTTCACTGCTTTTATGGTACTGTAAAATAGCCGACTCGGAACGCATTACAGAATGATTATACGACCCGCGGCCTCGCTACCTATTTGTGGACTGGCAACATTGTTAAGTTAGTGTTATTTTAATGGTATATGTGTTATGAACTAACTGTTCCAGCAGCTTCACTCGTGAGAGTGTGTATTACTGCCATAGTCACGAGATCTGTTCGATAGAGTTACCGTGGCTCTGGCATATAGGCAACTGAACACGGGTGGGTTTTAGTCAGTAAAAGTCTGACATGCCCTCCCGCTCCGCCCAGAGCGGGAGATGTCATTTGATGATATCCCACGGAAAAAAAAAGAGTGTGTATTAAATTGCCAGCCCATCCCATTTTGATCTTAGTGTTTGTTTGATAACGTCTGTGAACTTGGTTTCTTGTTGTATTGGGCCGTTTTTTACGCTATCTCTTAGTTAATGGCCCATATAAATTCTCTCAGACGACCTCAAAAATATGGCTGGGACAGACTGGATGCGATAGGTGGAGGACAGGCTGTTATGGTGGAGGACACGGTGGAACATTAGGTGGAGGTGTGCCCTGCCTGGGCGGAGCACCGCCGTGTCCTCGTGGAGGCAATTGGCGGCGGCCACCTCTCGCGTCCGGCCCTGGTGCGAGCCATGGTATGGAGCGAGAGGGAATGGGAAGCCGTCACCTCCTTCTGCGAAGCAGTAATGCTCGCGAAGGAGGAGGCGGGGCGCGTGAGGGAGTGGCAGTCTCTGCGCCCTCACGTCCCTAGCCGCCGCAGGAGGAGACGCCCCGGGCGTCGGGAGTCAATAGCGGACTCCCGGCCACCGTAGGCGTGAGCTTGCGGGTGGCGAGCAATGGGTAGTTCGCCGCCCGGTAAGGACCAACGGTCCGACGCTCGGGTCGACGGCGCGCAGTGTTCCACGCGCGCCTCAAAGAGATGTCAGCAGCAGTGTAGGGGTCTACTAGGACCGATGCCTGCCGAGGTCGCGTGATTGTTCGAAATACCGTGACCCTGGCACATGGGCAACTGATGGAACACGGGTGGGTTTTAGTCAGTAAAAGTCTGAAACGCCCTCCCGCTCTGCCCAGAGCGGGAGAAGTCATTTGATGATTTCCCATCCTGAAAAAAAAAGGGTGTTATGGTGCAGCATGGGAGAGGCCTATGTCAATACTCAATACTATTATTGCATTCCGCATGTGTTCTTAGGTGGTAAAATTATCATTAGATCATATGGACCCTGTCGGGCACAGCAAAATAAGTGAGTTAGGAGAGAGGAAGCATTTGTTAATTATGTAGCCTTACTAAATAAAAATAATGATCAAAGATAAATAATGATTACGGTATTATAATTCTGATAAACATAATATTAAATACAAGATACAAAATATGATTGAGATAATTATGTAATAATAATAAAAATAATAAAATGATGCTTATGATTTAAATATATGTAGTTTAAAGTCGAGTACCTAAGTTATGACTTTTATAAGTTTATCACTTAGGTATTCGTTTATTGAGTAGTAGCTTTTCTTTATGAAAAATAGTCTAAGGTTTTTTAGGAATATGTTTATTTTCTCTTCTTTTTTTTATTGCTGCGGGTAGTTTATTATATAATTTAAAAGACATTACGTAGGGACTTGTGGAGTACATTTTTTATCGAGAACTTGGTAAGTTAAGCCTAGATGGGTGTCTGAGTAGATAGCGTGCCTGTATGTCTTCGCGTTTTGAATACAGTTCTGGATGTTTCCGGACAAATTTACAAGTTTCTAAAATGTGTATACAGGGAAGGGTTAAAATATTATATTTTTGAAAGAAATGTTTACAACTATCTGTTTGCTCAATGTTTACTCAATTGATTGATAACTTCTGTGCATCGCTTTCTTTCAAACTTTTAATTTGTACAGAGTTTAGGTTTAGTTAGAGGCCGAGTTTGGCAGGCGTATGTTAGAAACGGCATCAAACAGATCTCCATAGCTTTTGTCTTCAAGTTAGTAGGGAGTGTAACGTCAACTATTGCATCTTTACATTTCATGAGCAACTTTACCTATGGGTAAAAGATAAATATGAATTAGGTATTAATATAATAATATCGCAATTACTAAAATCTTTTACAAATAGTCGAATTTTCTTCTTTTGTATTGCTTTTCAGTTAGAAGGCGTATAAAGATGTTTAGTAATTGAGGTATATCGAAGTACTATACTCATGGGTAAAGTTGCTCATAGAAAGTAAAGATGCCACAGTTGACTGTACTCTTCAAGATTTTTTCATAGCCCAGAATTTAAGCTATGTAGTCTTTACTCTTCTGTCTATTTCAACTTTGTGCAGTCTTTGGTAGAAATTAAGTGTCCCATGTAAACATATTTGCTGACCCAGCCAAAGGATGTATAGTTTAGCAATATTTTCTTTTCTGTGCTGTTTGTTATAACCTTAGTATTGTTACGAGCTGGAGTTCGAAATAAATCAATTATACCAAAACACACAACAAAAACAGTTTATTTATTTATTTGAAAAGAGCACAACCACATTACATACATTAAACTTACACTTAATTTATCTTAATAACTAAAGGACTAAGGTACATGACAATTCCGGCGTACATAGCACTGATTAAAATATCTTGTTGCCTTGAAATACACAAATACACTGATTCTAAGCTAAACATTAAACTAAAAACAAACTAAAATAAAAAGCACATAAAACAAACTTAGGAAATAAAATAATAATAGTGATAACAATTGAATAATATAATTTATTAAAATAATCACAAATACCGCAGTAATGGGAATCAGTTTTCTCGCTTGTATTTCACTATTTTGATAGGTTAGTCCAGTCTTCAAGGTGCTCGTATTCTATGCCGTTACGTAAGAGGATAGCTACTCCTCCTCCTCGTTGGTCACGTCGGTCATAGGGTGAAGCACATGGTTCCCTTTTATGTCGATGCTATCCTTCTGATTATCTATATTTAGTGTGTTTTATTATTTATACTTTTAATGTTTTGGATCAGTATCTTAATGACGAAAGAGATCCGGTTTGTCTTGGTCAGTAGTGGGTGATAGGGTCTGTATAATTTATTGGGTCATCATACTCCTGTGTTGGAGTTTTTTTGCGCTATAGTCAGCAGTATAGCTTAGTATTATTTTTAACATTCTGCTGTGTTATAGACCGTCATTCTTTTTATTGTCTTCTCCTTTGTAATTGTTTTTTATCAAGAATCCAGATATACCTACATAAGCTTTAACTTTTTAAATATCATGACTTTGCCGTTCTACTTCGACATCTTGTGATTGTTCTAGGGCGTTATAGTCGATAACTTGAGCAAATTACTTATTTCTTTACAAAGCATCAGCGACAACCTGCCGCTTTCCTGGACTATAACGTATGTCGGTTGTGAATTGCGCTACAAACTGCAGATGTCTGAATTGCCTTGGCGAGTGTTTTTTACTGCTATTTTTGAATGCATATGTGAGTGGCTTGTAATCAGTTATGATACAAAAGTCACGGGCCTCAACCATATGGCGGAAATATCTTATTGCTTCGTACATAGCTAACAGTTCCCTATCGAATGGACGATCCTTTTTAAGAGGTGATGGCAATTTTTTAGCGAAAAATGCTAAAGGTTCCCAATTGCCATTTTTCTTTTGCTGCAAAACTGCTCTTGCCGCACCATATGAAGTATACGTATGAAACATACGTATGCTTAATTCAGTGTTTGGATCTGGGTGAGCTAATAGAGTGTAATTCGATAGAGACTTTTTACATTCTTCAAAAGCTTGTAAAAACTCCTGAGTCATCTGGACTGGATGTTCATCCGCAACGTCTGTACCTTTCAGAAGTGAATTTAAAGGTGCCTGATGTTTTGTTGCTTCTGGCAAGAAACGAATGTAAACGTTTAAAATTCTTAGAAACGTCCTTAACTCATTCAAGGTTTTTGGTACTGAGTAGTTCGTAATGGCTTGCACTTTATTTTCCAGTGGCCGAGTACCTGATTTCGAGATATTGTACCCAAGAAAACTCAGTTCAGACTGTCCCAGAACACATTTGGACGTGTTGATGAGAACACCATAATTTGTGAGGCGGTCGAGAACTTGCCGTAAATGACCTTTATGAAGTTCTTCTGAAGGAGAAAAAATTAAAATATCGTCGCAGTATCCGTAAGAAAATTCTTCAAGACCGTGCAGAACTTCGTCTATAAATCTTTGATATGTCTGTGCAGCATTGCGCAAGCCAGACGTCATGAAGCCAAATTCGAATAGTCCGAAGGGTGTTATTATGGCGGTTTTCTTGGTGTTTTCTGGGTTGACTGGAATCTGATTGTATGTTTTAACTAAATTGATTATAGAGAAGATTTTGCAGCCTGAAATCTGGTGCGAGAAATCCTGTATGTGTCGGATTGGATACCTGTCTGGAATGGTCCTTACATTGAGTGCCATGTAATCCCCACAGGGTATCCAACCGCCATCTTTCTTCCTAATCATATGTAAAAGAGAAGACCAACAGCTTCCTGAACGCTTTGCTGTGCCATTAGCCATCATTTCATCAAACTCTTTTTTGGCCGCTTTCAGTCGAACGGGATCCAAACGTCGTTGTCTCAAGGTGATAGGAGGGCCTGAAGTGGTATTAATATGGTGAACAGTATTGTGTTTAATGGTAGGTACCACTCCAGTCGGTCGCGTGACCTCTGGGAACTCGCGCAGTATGTCAAGGTACTCCAACTTCTCCATGACAGTCTTGTTGGATTCCATGCTGTCTGATTTGTATTGCTTCGGTGCAGCTATTGATAGTGACGTATTTCCATCTATGAGGCGTTGGTTTCTACAATCCACAAGAATATTGTAATAGCTTAAAAAATCAACACCTATGACTGGTTCACACACATCTCCTATGATGAACTTCCACGTAAAACACCACGGTCCTAAGTCTAAATTTAGCATTATAGGGCCATAAGTATGTATGGTTGTACCATTAGCTGCAGCGAGAATTAATTTTCTCTTGCGACACGGTACTCTGATTTCTGATCGTGGGTAGACGCATAAATCTGACCCTGTGTCTATAAGGAACTGCATCTTAGTGGTCTGGTCTGTTACAAATAAACGGCCTGCTCGTACTGGGCAGTCACTAGCTGCTACTTTCGGCTGCCCGTATCGTTTCCCGTATTTTTCGCTGCATTTCTTGACCCTTGCTCCAAAATTGTTAAGGTAGGAACAGTGAAGATGCTCAGGTAATGGTTTCCGGCTACGCAACTGATTGCGGCTGTGATTAGCAACTTCTTTAGTTACACAGATCTCCTGGCCCAGTTCGTTCAAACGCGAACACGTGGAGGGTTGCGCCATGGCTATAGCCATAGCCACTTGCTTAAGAGGCGTTAATAGTGCTATATCATGAAAACGGTCTGCCAGCTCGGCCAAATCATCTAAAGCGAGCTTGGGCTGCGAGGCCAGGACGGTTTGTAATCTATGTGGCAATCGACCGGTCCCTAACGTAGTTAACACGTCATCTGATACGGTCGGGCCTGGTAAGCTCCAAAAATGTCTCAAAAATTGTGAGGGCTTATGATCTCCCATATCTTCATGAAAGAACAGCTGCTTCAGCTTCTTCTCCTTAGATGCACTTAGTCGCTTAATCAACTCGGTTTTGAGGTTTTCAAATGTATCGTTCATGGGCGGATTACACACTATATCTTTTACGTGAGAAACGTAATATGTTTTGACTGAGTTACAGCGTTAAAAAAAATTGTCGCGTCATTGGTAAAATTTGACTGCGTAAACTGAGCTTCCATCTGAGCGAACCAAATCTCCGGGTCGTCAGGATAAAATGGCGGTGCTCGCATTCCCACACGCCAAATATCACCCATATATCCCTCAGCAGTCTTCTTTCCTTTCAGTATTGGCCTCCATTTTCTTTCCGACTCCTACGTTCCTTTGTCGGAGTCACCACTTGTAGGAACTAGGTTAGTAGGCTTAGTCACGAAACACCGTTGAGTCTTAAAGAGTTTTTATTTAACACAGATTAACAGTTAAAGATAACACAAAAGTAGAGAAGCAGACACGAAGAGTTAAGTTGACGATAGACGAGAACTTAGTTGTTGCAAGAATGTCTAGAAATAGGTGAAACGTGTAAGCTATAAGCGATTTGTGGTATTGGAATTTGCGCGAGCATTCGCCGTCGGGGCAAGTAGGGCACTGCCTTCCGTGACCGTGCGAAAGCGGCTCTGTCGTCTCCCGCCAACGGCAGGCAGGTGCGCAGGCGTGGAGGGCAAGGTATATATGTACATAGTTGATGCACTTGATTAGAGTGTAACATTCACGCGAATAATAATTGTGCGTTTGTTGATGTCGGTGCCAACACAAGTTTATTATTTTTACATGTATTGTTGTCTAGTTGAATATCGCAGTAAATTTTTGAGGCATACAAACGCAATGCCATATTACAGACATAGCAAATAGTGGAATGTACTACTGGGATTAAAAGTACCCTATTTGTTAATACAGTTTTCAAACAATCCGTATGCAACTTTGAAATCCATTCAGATGGATTTTCGCCAATTTGAACCATACAACTGGATGTATGTTCCGTATTGGCGAATTTTAGAATTTAGTAACAGAGAATTTCTCTGTCACTATTTTATTTTACGTTTTGAAACAAACAATTCGATGACCAGACGTTTATATGGAATATTTTTCAAAATTTTTGCACAAATCCGTAACAAACAAACGGACAAAAATTCAGAAAACTAATGATACGGCATCAGAATACTTTTTGCGCCTCGTAGCAATTACTTTATCCCAAAAAAATCAATATAAAGTTTTGGCTTCGTTATTATCATTATCTTCTAGACATAGTATAAAACAAAGTTACATTTTGTGTTTGTACGCTTAGATCTGTTATACCATGCAACGGATTTCAATGCGATTTTCAGAAATAGACAGAGTGATTCAAGGAAGGTATATACGAATATTATGCGGGCGTAGCCGCTGGCAAAAACTAATTTTAATATAATGAAAAATTTGATTTTTAAATATATCCTTTTGTGTTGTCCCACACCATGTATTTTTATAACAAAGGGTTCAAAATGAAACATGTAATATTTTTGTTACCTACATGAAAGGTTGATGCCCACATCCACATTTCACAGAAGGGACGTGATGACAGATCGCGATCCATCAGGCACGCCAGTCCCGACCACGTTCTGTGTACATTGTGCACGATGCGTGTAATTCGTGTGAGTTATGATGCAAGGGAATAGAAATGGAAAAGCGATCGTGTTCCGATTATGTGCCTTTTAGATAGATACGTCCAAGTGGTAACGCCCCCCACTTACAAGTGCGAACCCAAACAGGCGTTATGCTTTTTGTAAATTATTTATTTACATCATCACCGCTCTCAAAATGGTGAAAGGAAACATTGTGAGGAAACCGGAATGTCTTAAGACCAAAATTCGAAGATATGTGACAACTGCCAACCCGCACGGGGCCATACGCTGCTGCCCATACTCATTAAGTGCCTTAGTCGCCTTTTACGACACCCACGGGACGAATTGGCATGGTACTTCTTTACGTCCGACACCACATGAAACAAATCTTCTCTTAAAAGCATCCACATTAAAACTCAAAGCATTCTTCGACATTTTCGTGATCCCTTTACATTACATGCCCATACCATGACAACTGATGTCTATGTACGAATTTTTTACTTCAGGAAAAAATCGGGGAAAAACCTTCAGGGCAAAGACTGAAGGATCGACCAGTAGATTTTCTCCCAATGTGTATGCACTACTTTTCATGGTGATTGATGACGTCACAAAATAAATTGCACATTGCCATCGCATCGCTACAAGCATTTTATAGCTAACTCAAACTCTATAAAACTGCGTCATAATCACAGAGTTCATGTATTATTCATATGATTTCCTTCATAACAAGTAATGGAAAATACCATGGAAATATGCGAATAACTTTCTGTCGCGTCACGTCTGTCATAGATAGCTCTTATTATAGAATCGGAATAGCGAGATATCGAAATGCCGCAGTAACTCAAATATTGGACTGAAAAGGGAGAGTTCGTTAGTAACGCAACCTGTACTTGAAGGAGTTACGAAAAAATAGCAATTTGCGTAGCACAATTCAACAACACAATTTCTTTAGAAATTTCATGGAATAAATGCTCATAAACAGAACGATTCCTAATTTAAAAATACAGTTAAAGAAAATAATTAACTGTCAAAAAAATGTACGGCCAATACGAAGTCTGTTATTTAATTTGAATTTGACAGATAAGCACAAATGACTTCAATCAACGAATCCGATACGAACTGTTCTATTCAAATCTATTTCTGTAGTTTGAAATACGAACGCTAATCGAATAAACCTACAGATTATCAAAATAATTGTTGTAGAATCGATTCAGTAATTACAATCGATTCTATAATTGAAACCGATCGCCAATCCGGAATGGAATAATGTGGCATCAGTAATCGGAATCGATTTCATTCCAAGTCTTCGTTTCTGAAATTAATGTCAGTTGGCTCAGACTCGTGGGCGCTATGATTGAACCAATTTACATGAAAATTGATTAACTTTAAGGCCTAATTATATTTATGTAGTTATACAATTTACTGTAGGTAGGTGAGATGATATTTGAATAATAACTACTGACCAGCTACTAATAATATGTACAGTTTTTTTTATTTGTGCTGACAAAGCATTGATCTGTCCCAGTTTCAAGCTTGATAATGCATTGGTATTTCGTTTGGCAGGTGCACAAGTTGAACTGATTAATCAGGAAATTGTTAGAACAGCTGATGGCTGCCTCTAAAACTTATCCACATCATCTCAGGCTATCGCAGTCCACTGCTAGACATGGGCCGCTCTCACAGTACGCCACAATACACCTGTTCTCTGCCATCCGCATTCAGTTTGCCCCAGCCACTTTCTTAATATCGGGCGTGGGACAGACTCAGCTATATAGATCGACAAGCTTAGCGTTAAGTGTTAGCACTTAGCTTAGCCAAATTGTCAGGAGAGCCAAACTGAGCAAGGACGCATGGCAGAAATGAGACGTTGATTTTGTGAAATTGGTACTTATTCCGATGATCATACCATATAGCATCGCATTCGCTTCGCAGTTAATTTTTGTATGCATAACAAGATTTGGCGCAATGAATGTGTAGGCAACTATACACTTTATTTAAATTATTTACATATATTTATCTATATAATCCAAAACTTAAAACTAATATTTACAAACAAACACAATTACAAATTACAATACAATTAATATATATTTATTTACATTTAAACACCATCAAATATACACCCTTATCAGTTGGTCGATAAATTTGTTTTTCATTGTTATTAATCTGAACTATACTTCATCTATCTATCATTCTTCTACTTTCATCCTTCCGCTAATCTATACTGTGCTACTGCTTGTGCTTGTGAACTCTTCTCTATTGTGCCTTCTGAACTTAGTGTTAACGGTGTACGACTGTGGACAATAAACTCTTCTAGAACGTGAGTTACGTATTTATTTCTACCACACACCACACCTATCTACCTATAAATGTATGCAAAACAAATAACTGGTCCATTTTTTTAAAATGCGCCTTGTAAGTACAGGTGTATTCACCTTGAAATTAGCTGTAATTTTACCTGACACTAGGGATGCACACTGTTTTGACAACTAACTTCAAGCTCACGTCAACTAAGTTTTTTTACGAAAAACACCAGACAAATATTCTAAAGAACATCGCTTTACAGTTCAGCTTTATTCACTTCGTTAGGGATTACACTGGAGAGCGCATAACCGCAATATAATATACAAAAGTCTGTAACATTTGGTGAGGGACGCTGTAATGACTACAAAATTAAAACAAAAGCTGTTCGCCCAGACAGAGAAAGTTCGTATCTTCGATGTCGATATTTAGTCGGAATTTTTATTTTTTACTAAAATTGAATGAATAAAAAAGTTACTTTTTAAATAACTCAAATAATGGTTAAAATACGTTAAATTTAAAAAAAATAAAAAAAAATATTTTGTAATCGGAATTTTTTTATTAAATCTAAATTAAAACAAAACAATAGACTATATTTTCTAATCGGAAAGTTCAGGAGTGGCGACCACGTACTTGGAGTGCTTGAGGGAGGCATATGTCCAGCAGTGGACGTCTTTCGGCCGAAATGATGATGATGATGATTTTCTTATTATAAACCTCCCTTACCATGACATTATCTTTGGGCAATACTGAATGAAATTCAGCATCGCAGTACTATAATTATTCGTACATTGCTCCGCTTATTTTAAACTTTTCATACTAAGTTCTATTCATAGTTGCAGTCTATTCATAACTTTGCTATTTTCTCTCCTCGCTCTAAGCCACATTTCTAAGAAAGTTTTAAGTCTCAAAGGTGACATAGAGGTTTATGAACAAGTTTTACTGAACATCTATGTTATTGAGAAAATGTTCTTTGTTCGTCGTCGTTCTGGTTAATATGAGTTGGTATGCATTGATTTTTTGGTATATCAGCTTCTTGCGATGTTGACAAATGGTTTCACAGAATAATGACTATTGAGATTTAATCGTCTAATTATTTTACATCTTAAATGTAGGATTCAATTTTAATTTCAACTCCTTATTAGTTCTGGTAATCATTTGGTTTAAATAGATTTTTAGATTTTTTCATCTATTTTTATTTTTTTCATATTTTGTGAATGTGGGAACGTTGTAGGCCCTGTAGATTTGTAGACCATTTTCTGCTTAATTAAGTACCCAAGTACTTCTTGACAGGCCTACACTGCCCTCACATACCTATTAAGACTTTATTTTGAAAACATAGTAAAAGCCAACTACATTATTTTTAAACGAGTAACCATGGCAATTTTTGTCGGCTCTTCTGCATAGGAAACGACCAATTGGTACCGTGAAACTATTTTCTGACGTTTCATAAGCGCCCATGTAGGTTTAACTGAAATAAAAACATATTTTGATTTTAAGTGAGTAGCTAGTTATATGAGAGCTATAATGGAAAACTTTCTTAACCATGCCATTTTTATCCATCCATTTTATTTAGCAAAGCTCCAACATTAGTGGCTTAGAATTACATTAATTAACCACTTTATATGCTTAAAGACTTGGTTCTATGCAAATATTTGACTTCTGTGAGTACGGTAGCATGGAGAAAACTGCCAATAAATGAAAAACAAAATGTGAAAACAGGCAGTTGAAAACTGTATTTCCTTTCATTCATTCACGATCCGCCATCGAACTCCCAAAGCAATTTACATAAGAAGATTAATCTAAAATTTAATTCTGTTACAGGATTTGCATTCATTAAAACAACGTAGCCAGTAAAAACTTTTAGCAAATATGTCAGCGTTGTGATCCAATGTATAAAGTGAAATGCTAATTTGATACAAAATATTTGAGGGAGACGTAAAACAGATCGGAGTTTTTGAAGTTTTAACAAGAAAAGTCGGAATTGCTCGCTTATTCACATTTTACATCGGAACCTAATTTGGTGACGGAACGTGGATAAAGAGGATTGAAATCGTAATGGCGGATCGATTTGTACAATTTATTTGTTTCTCTCCAAAGACTAACAGAGGGTGAACGAAATTAATATTAAAATGCGTTTCGTGTTAGTATTTATAGATACCATTACGAATGCTTTCTACAAATACTTTCTCTTCTTGATCTATGATATTCAACAGAAGCTCGAAAGTCGGACAATCAGTTTACCAAGGGGGTATTTTTACCCAGAATCTAGGTCGTGGAGGTAAGATAGGCAGTCATTCCATTTAAAACACTGGTGTTCAGCTGCTTTCGTTTAGATTGGAAGTCAACCCCAATATAGTTGTAAGAAGGCTAATTTTCCTGATAGACAAACTATAGTTCAATATTGACACTCGTTATGACTTTTTCTGTGCACCCCTTTTATCTATGCGATATCTTACAGAAATTCTCCGTATTTATGCAAAATGGAACCACACAACAAATTTAGTTTTTTACTTTTTTTGAAGAATACTAATTTAAAAGTGGTCTAAATTCTTATACAAAAAAAAAACACATGATTTTTCCCTTGGAAACAAGTTAAACTAAAAGCAGAATGGAACCAACGGCAACAATAAATATCTAAACTTAATATTATAAATGCAAAAGTAACTCTGTCTGTCTGTCTGTCTGTCTCGCTTCCCTGCTAAAACTACTGAACCGATTTAAATGAAATTTGGTACACATATAGTTTAGAGCCTGAGAAAGGACATAGGCTACTTTTTATCCCGGTAGTATGTTCCCGCGGGATAATTTCCAACTTCCACGCGGGCGAAGCCGCTGGCAAAAGCTAGTTACATATAAAGCAAAACCGAACCACAGCACAACGAGACTCGATTGTTCAAACAAATAAACGATATTATTACTATGTTATTTTATACAAAACAGATCCACACATACTTGGTACCATTATAAATTACACATATTTCTATTATTAACGATATTTTTTAATACAGCAAATGGAACCAAGTTACATAGTTTCATTGATATCAGTAAATCCCTGGGTTGTGGTTCTTTTTTTGTATGAGAAAACATTTCAATTAGTAAATGTTAAAAGGAACCATATGCACATTTTCTTAATTATCTAGTAAGTTTAAGAGTATTCAGAGCAAATTTATACACGCATACTTAGTAATTAGACTTCATCTAACAGAGCTGCACATGTTTTTGTAAATCCTTTGATATCTCAGAAGTGCGTTTTTGCTGGGTGGTTCCTTTTTGCATAAATACGGACAATTATGTTTAGGCAAATCCGAGAAAAAACAGAAAACAGTGCCAAAATCATTAAGGTCCTATCCGAAATTAAGTTATTTAGCATTTTATTTAAAAAATGAATCAAATTCTGTTCCATTTTTGAACGGAAATCACCCAAAAGTCGCTTGAGCACAGAATGCCTTTTGACTGTTACACCAATATCAGTTTAAAGAAAACTTTGGTTTACAGTATAAATACAGATTTCTAATTAAAACAAAAATTCTACCGGCTCGTTGCGTCGATGATTTAGTGGTGGATGTTGGGTTTCCTGGTCGGGCAAAGTGTTATTCGGTCTCAGTAGCAGCCCGAAACCTGGTTTTCAACTCAGCTAATGGAATAGGCTTGGACATGGGACTTAACCTCTAAGTCCCTGAGATACCACATATGGTATAGACACAATCGTTTTTTTAATTGTGTCTGTAATTACGGTAACCGCTGGTTAAACGTATCTGGTGAAATGTGGTTGTACTATAGGTACTATGCGTAATACTTCGGAGATTACAAGCGTGATGTTATGCTATGTTATTCCAATAATCACTGTCTAAATAAACCTGCATGTAAATATAAATCTTGTTAATAAAGTACGTAGGTACATTATACCTACAATTCGTTATCATTTCGATCATGTTGAGCAAATCTAGTTAGGCTAACGAGTTAGTACGATGCGCGAAGGTGATTAGTAAGCGCTTAAGTACTAAGCGTAATAGCTAGGTGTAACATCGTGTAGTAAAGCGATCCGGGAAGGCCAACAGGGCGATGTGGGTCGCTTGTTAGTCTCAAGATGGATTTGCACTTTTATTACAAAACT
The DNA here is from genome assembly GCA_932294355.1 of Aporophyla lueneburgensis. Classification (NCBI taxonomy): domain Eukaryota; kingdom Metazoa; phylum Arthropoda; class Insecta; order Lepidoptera; family Noctuidae; genus Aporophyla; species Aporophyla lueneburgensis. The sequence goes on along the minus strand of OW028737.1, from coordinate 26,937,979 downwards.
ATTTTTATGAGCAACCAATAAGTTTCTTAAAAAATGATTTACTGGCGATCTGTAGCTTCTCGAAGAAAATCGATCCCGCAAAGTCGACAGCGTAATAAGGGTCACTCGTTAGTCTTAAGATGGTAATGTATTTTATCTACACTCGGTCATTCGTAAAATTCGAATTATAAACTTCAAAACGAGTTATTTTTAACATGTTTTAAAAATAAAATACCGTTTAAAAATAGAACTTCTTCTGTAACAAAATAATGTAACAAAACTTTTTTTTTTACCAATATGATACAGGGCGAATCGAAAAAGTTAATATCACCAAGAAGTTTTTTTTTCAATTATTTTCTTCTAATGGAACGCATATGCGGGGCGTGCCATTTTTATAGTGTTACAAAAAAGTTTTGATCTCAATTTTCACTCGTCTGTGGAAGCACCCACTTTAGTGTGTGATGCGGAAGCACCCACTTTAGTGTATGATGCGGTGATGTGCTAGATTTTGTTGCCGTTCGTACGTTTCATTTTACTGAAGTTTTTCCATTTTTTTTTAAATTTTTGCTTATACTGTTTGATATCAGTAAAGTAGGTTCAATCCCTTTATATGAGAGTAGATAAAGTAGTTTATGAAACTGCATAATTAGCTCATTCCGATCCAGTCCGTCCCTTGCAGCCCTAAGCCCCTCGGTATAGGGCATCGCTCGTACCCTACAGGGGGTGCCTTTAGCGAGTAGTCGCTCTAATTTAAGATTTTAAGCCCTAGCAGGCTGGAGGTCTTAATTTATTAAGTTAGCCACAGTCCAGTCCGGTTAAACAGCCGACAACCTCATAGATTGACATACGAAATGTCATTCCCAAAAATAGCACATAAATAATAAGATGAACACTTGAGTAATACTATTAAAAACCTCACTCAGTTTTTAATCACGCACTCTAGTATTAACCTGCAGCAGTTTAATACCTTCATGACTGTATTTTATTTTACTGCCTTTATTGGTCTAAAGCGCTAGACCGAAGAGGCAGTTTTTCGGAAGACTGTCTTTCAAACTGATTCATCATCAGCATCATCATTTCAGCCGTAATACGTCCACTGCTGGACATAGGCCTCCCCCAATGTGGGGGGCTTTACCATACTTAATCGCCACGCTTGGCAGACGGATTAGCGATCGCAGTATGGTGGTAAAATGGATAGAGAACGCTGCTGCCCATTCTCTAGTAAGTCCCGTCGTCGCCTCTTGCGACACCCACGGGAAGAAATGGGGTGATGCTATTCTTTACGTCCGACACCACACGGTACGTGGTTATCAAACTGATTAAAACATTTAAAATTCGGTCTATGCTAAGTTCGATATGCCCAGGTCGGGCAAAACGTTATGAGGTTTTTCTATCTGGAATTTCTCAATGCTACTGAGAAATACTGGAGTCTGGATTTATACCCGGTTCGGAGCTCGCTGCCTATTACATGGGATTAAATAATAACTGGCCAAATATGGCTGTGCTCTGAGGTACTCCTCTGCCTAACCCTTAGAGGAAACAAGACGTGATGTTATGTCATGCATATTTTATCAAATGTGTGATGAATAGTGATCGGATACTCGGATGCATATTTACCTAATGTTACTATTTCGCTGTGAAAGCCCGGAAGCGGCTTCGTATTTTTTATAGCCGGGTTTTTTGGACCATATTTATTTAAAATTAATGTTTAACCCCAGATTCAAATACATATGGATGTAGGGTGGTATGTGTTAGTTAAAACAACACACAAAACACGGTAAAAACGCACATTTCATATTAGCCAACATTTCAACTGTCTCAACTCTATGCATCTGAATATCCGATCTCTAGTGATAAGTCTTTAATTTCCTTGTAAGTATTAATAATAGCCAGGTTTAACATCGCGTAGTAAAGCGATACGACAAGGTCAACGGTTCAATGTGGGTTGCTAGTTAGTTTCAAGACGGTAATGCACTTATTTTTAACCGACTTCAAAAAAAGGAGGAGGTTATCAATTCGACTGTATTTTTTTTTTTTTTTTTTTTTTTTATGTTTGTTACCTCATATCTTTTGACTGGGTGAACCGATTTTGATGATTCTTTTTTTATTTGAAAGCTGGTGCTTTCCGAATGGTCCCATTTTAATTTGGTTCCATTTGGACAATGGGGTCCATGTGAAAACCATATAAGTCTTAAATTTGCATTACGTATTTTCGCGCCAAATGAACCAATAACGCGATTAGATTAGTGCGGAGTATCTACCACAACTAAAAAGTAAAAAAATAAAAACTTTTTACAAAAAAATAAACAACCGACTTCCTTAAAAAAAACACTACAAAGTCAAAAATAACTTTAATTTCGGAAGTCGGTGGCAAAAACCTTAAATACAGAGCCTAAGACACCGACTTTCGAAATTAAAGTTATTTTTGACTTTGTAGTGTTTTTTTTAAGGAAGTCGGTTGTTTTTTTGTGTAAAAAGTTTTAATATATGGTCATGTTGATATTAAATAAGATAGAGCCCCTAAGGTTTATTGAAAATATACTTTCATGGAAAATTAGGTAGGTGTTTTTTTTTAAACCGTGATTATTTTTACCGTAAATCTTTTTCATCAGCTAAACATTTATCAAACATTCTTCCGTGACGTGCCAGACGTAAATAATGGCAATATCTTATTTCTTCCCGTGGATTTTATAAGAGGCGACTAGGGCATTAGAGCATTTACTAGATAATGGGCAGCAGCGTTCTCTACGCATTTTACCAACATACTGCGATCGCCAACCCGTCTGCCAAGCGTGGCGATCATGGCAACCACCCAAAGCGGAGGAGGCCTGAAATTATCTGTTGAGGAAAGAACCACACAGATATAGTGAACCTGTCCAGTCAGTGCACGCATATGTCAGCAATCATGCTGCTCAACTCGGAACTTAAGTTGTCAGCTATTCGACAAACTATCTTAAAGAAGGGACATTTGAGTAGGCCGGATAAACTACCCAAACTGCCAAACCATGATTATAAGTTAAACGAATGTCCCACATAGTCCAATAGTAAACAAAAGAAAGTCCTTCAGAAAATCATCCACATTTCCAATAACAACCATAACACGTTTATCTACGAACACAATATGTTATTTAATAATCCATACATAAACCAAATATTCAATGGTAGCTATCATTATAACATGATGTATAAACAGAGTTTTTCTCAGAACTTGACCTGTACTTGACCCGGCTACTACGCTACTCGTTTTTATTGTACCTACCTTCAATATGACGTAGGAAGTGATATTGAACTTGAGTAACTATCGATGAGGGGATACAGAAGTTTCGCGACTCTAACTACTATAAATAAATGCAAAATCCAGTGAGTTTTGGGGTACATGATCTCGCTCTTGTTCTTTCTGGGCTTGTGGCTAAGTGATAACAGCCGCACGGGTTGTTCGTTCAGGTTAAGCTACGCTTGCCGCGGTGGTTCCGTGGATGGGTGACCATCTTCACATACAAAGACCCTTCCGTGCCTCAGAAAGCACGTTAAGCCGTTGGTCCCGGCTGTCTTTCGTAGATCTTAGACAGTCATTACGGGTCGACAGATGCCCGAAAGTCCGACAACCAGTCTTACCAAGGGTTATCGTATTACCCAGTAACTGGGTTGTGGAGGTCAGATAGGCAGTCGCTCCATGTAAAATACTGGTACTCAGCTGTATCCGGTTAGACTGGAAGCTGACCCCAACATCGTTGGGAAAAAGGTTAGGCAGATGATGACTCTTGTTCTTACTAACCTACCTGAACTTAATAAAAATGTCTAGATATCTACAGTTTGCATATCAATGTCCTTGTCACATATAAACATATGTATATACAAAAACATACATAAACACACGTCTTTTTACCCATGGGGGTAAGCAGAGACTACAGGATGCCATCTCCTACTATCCTTACATACTCTTACTGCTTCGAAACATCTGGCCATGTCCTTGTCACTTTGTATAATATATATTTAACCTCTAAGTCCCTGAGATACCACATTTGGTATCGACACAATGGTTTTTTTATTGTGTCTGTAATTACGGTAGTTGACTGGTCGGGGTCAGGGTCGCGAGATTTGTTTGAAAGAGTTACCGAGGCCCTGGTAGAGGCAACTGAAGGAATACGGATGGGTTTTAGTCAGTAAAAGTCTGACACACTCTCCCGCTCCGCGCAGAATGGGAGAAGTCGTGATTATGGATCCATGAAGTTTGATGATTTCCCACACAAAAAAGGTCTACAATATGGTGTAAGAATGCTTATCCGATCAAAAACATAAATGTGAAATGAGAGCCAAGTTCAATATTATGATATATGCCTTGGTTGTTGACTTCAACGACAAGAGAAGTGAGATCTAAATGGGTGCCAAGTTCAATGGTCAGTCCTGACTTGGCGTACGAGATAAAAAGTACCCTATGTGTTAATCCAGGTTATAAACTAACTGTGTTCCAAATTTCATCTAACTCCGTTCAGTAGTTTTTGCGTGAAAGAGTAACAAACATCCATACATCCATACATACAAACTTTCGCATTTATAATATTAGTAGAATATAGTAGGAAGTACGATATAATTGAGCTCCTTCAAAAGTTACAACTTTTTAATCTTTTTGTCTCCAGAAAACATAGAATATAATCTAGAAGGTTAGTGCATTTATAGATTTAAATTATCTACATAAAATTCTTTAATTTTCATGTTTTATCCAGTCATAAAAATGGTCCGAAGCAGGAGTGGGTTGTTAGTATAATACAAAGGTCATAACAAAACACCAGCACAAAAGTAAGAAAATATGAAAATTGTATATACAACATTTTGTTAAGTGCAAACATCCCCTCGACAATAGATGCAATTCATCATACCGTACCTTCCATTACGCTATATCTCTATTGTGACCTTATCCTTGACCTTTATAAAACTTCCGTGACCTTTGAAAAAACTTCAAAGAAAGTGATAGGTTTTAGACAAGGGGTGTGACACCCAAGGTTGTGTCTGCTTTCGCTAATTAGCAACCCTATAAAACCTTTTGATAGTTACCCTTCTATTTCATTAAACCTATATTGTAGGAGAACCTTTAGTACCTATGATGTCTACTGTAAAATAATATTCTTTGTAAAACATCATGTAACTTCCAGTATTGTAAATATTGATAAAGCCTATATTAATTCAAACCTGCACACATTGAGGAACTCCTCTATGAGCACGATTTTTTTTTACTTATTTGCACTGAATTACTTGCCCAGATCGGGCGAATCAACACTATAAAAATATAATTTTGCTTTTTATACAATAAAGTTATGATTAAAGGTGCAAGTACGTGCAATGAAGGGCATAAATTTAAACGTGCCAGTTGGCTAATACATATTTCCGTAGATTTGCCCAAAAATACATTAACAACGTGCAAGTTGCCTATACAAATTGCTACATTATTTAAACTTCAACCATGCAAAATACCTACGCCTTGTTTTTATATCATCGTAATTCGAGAGATTTAGATACGGGTAAAGCCCTTATAAGATTATTCCTACCTTATTATTTGCTTGCTTTATTTCCGGCATCGAAAGAAGAGTCCACATATTGGTGGAACAGTGCATGTTTACTCAAATAAAACACAGGCTGCGTAGACATATTTGAATCTGTTCGATGGCTGAACATCAAACGAGCTATTTTTTATCTCAAGAGGTACGTACTGTTTTATTTTCACAACATAAATCGTTTAGCAGATACAAGGCATACAAAACAATTCATATTCACCTTGTACTTTATCAAACAGACCGATCAATTAGTGCAGTGTTTATGTGGCCAATTTTTTTTAATGAAATCATTTCCTCATGTTACACCAACAACAAAATAATAAACAAAAATCAGTGTTAATTTTCGTAATGTTTCCTTCCAACTGTCGGAAGGGGTAAAAGAGGCTTTTACCCCCACACCTCTACATTAAAGGCCTAATGAATTAATGTATGTATCGCTCATGCGTTAATTTCTTGAGGGGTAAACATGGCCGGGCCTGTAATTTCTGCTAATTTCAAAGGAAAACATTCATAGGTGAACGTTTCGTTGTTTTTACGAAGTGGAAACAAATGTTATCGAAATGTTTTCACATAGATATTAACACAAAATTGACAGGTTGTTATCTCATATATCAGGTACCCGCCCAGAAATTGATTGAGTAATAATTTCTAAAAAATATTGAAGTTTGTACGAAAAATGTTCGTGTACAGGATCAAATTAAAGTAGCTTACGAAACTCCACAGACGTGATGGGTATCGAAATTTAAACATGATAAAACAAACAATAAATTAACTTCGATCAGGTTCTTTCTGTGACATGGACCGCAGTTAAAGTTGTCACTTAAAATATCAGTTTTTTTTTTGTGTAATATTTATGTATGTGGTGGGTATCGTTATCTAGACACGAAATAAAAGAGATTTTCTCAACTTAAACTTCAAGTAACAAGTAAAAAAAACTTTTTAACAAAAAATTAAACCGCCGAAAAAACTGCAAAGCAAAAAATAATAAACCTTAAAATTTTCAGTCGGCGCTTTGACTGATCTTTGCTCATTCATTTTTCAGCGCAGACTCAAAAGGTTTATTATTTTTTGCTTTGCAGTTTTTTCGGCGGTTTAATTTTTTGGTAAAAAGATTTTATTTTATAATTTTTTGTAGCTTTAATCTATACTATATTACTATATATCTATACTAATATTATAAAGCTGAAGAGTTTGTTTGTTTGTTTGATTGAACGCGCTAATCTCAGGAACTTCTGGTAGGAATAGAAAAATTCTTTTAGTGTTGGGTAGCCTATTTATTGAGAAAGGCTATAAGCTAAATAACATTACGCTACAACTAAGAGGAGCGGAGCAGTAATGAAAAATGTTGCAAAAACGGGGAAAATCGCACGGGTAGGCGATTCGACGCGACGGGAAGGGTCGGGGGAACAAGAAATTTAACGCAAACGAAGTCACGTGCAGGAGCTATGTACTAATAATACTATACCCTATCCAATGAAAAAAGAATTATCAAAATCGGACTACTCTGTATAAAGTTATGCGTGGTTATACATTACAATCAGTGAGTGAACAATCAATCATCCCCTGTTTTCGGACCCTTAGGGTTCGATTTTGTTTTCGAAATTTACATGGGACCACTTTCAAAGTATATCCTTTCCAATAAAAAAGAATCATCATAATCGGACTACTATGTAAAAAGTTATGCATGGTCATACAAAAAAATATATATCTAAACACGCGTCGAATTGAAAACCTCCTCCGTTTTTTTCGTTGGTTAAAAACGTTAAATCTTGTTGTTTTTAACTTACCACGTTTAGATATTGTTACCAATAACGTCTGCTGAATTTTGCTACGTAACTTAATTTTACTCTGTAAAATAACCTAGTAAAAACCTAATTCGCTGCAGAATTAGCACAAAACAGCCTATAACAATATTTCCTGTTTATTAAAATATCTAATTTGAATGAATAATGTCAAAGTCCCAACTCACTTTGACAAAAATATTTCATTTGTGTCACAATATTTTGCTGACGCTGCCCGTAGAATATTGAAAACCGGCCGCGCCGCGTCCTCCAGGCCATGAGTAACATATTGCATTACAAGTTTATTGTTTTAGTAATATATTACAAACTTACCCACATGATTTATTAGTTTATATTGTTTACGTGAAATTCAATTTAGTGAGCATGCAGTTTTGTTCAACCAAATAATTTTAGACGTAGCTTATAGCCTGAAAATGGTTGATGAATTTGTAATGGGATGGTTCTAGTTAAGGTAGATGCGCTAAGAGGTAAGTCGCGAATGTATTTTTATTTCATGAAAAAGGGCTCCAATTGGAGTCATTTTAATAGGTAACATTTGACAATTCATCAAAATTCGACATCGTAACCTTGTAACGGCGGGCATAAAATAATATATTTTTTCGTTTTGTTAGAACTGCACAATTGCTTACCTTTTTTCAATTACGATTAAATATTTATTTTAATAATGACCGATACGAGTTATTTTACGATTTGCTTTCATATGAACTGACAGGAGACGTCAAATGTTACTTATTAAAATGACTCCACTTTAGAATATTTTTTTTTCATGAAATAGTCAATCAATGGGATTTAATGACCTCAGAGGATTGTATTTATGATTTTAATAATTATAATAATGTATGACGGTTGGAAATTATATTTTATTCAACACCTGCAATTTGCAAAAATTTTAAAAAAGGAATTCAGCGGCCTACTCTTGCGCTTTACCTATAAAAAAATGACATTTAAAATGGTCTGGTTCAAAAGTTTTAATAATTTGGGAAAAATGTAAGTGAAACCTATTTCTTTCCGCCGAAAAGCAGTATTGTTGCCATTTTAGTGTTGTAGGTTAGGATAATCACAATATAGGTAGATAAATAGAGCGTAAAACCCTGTTGTTTTACGATCTATTTTTGGTTGAACTAAAGCACACTGTGTAACTAAGCGAACGCCAGGGAGCCACTATATCTGGCTGTATACATTTAGTTGGCAAGGTGACCTGGCGATGTCACCATGGGATCCCGGAGAACTATGGCAAGAATAACAATTTATTTTTCTTCCCTTTGAAAACAATGGTATACAAAAGTACGTATTTTATTACTATAAGATATTTTACCTAAAAATGTATAGTTACAAGCCATGCATTTAGACCAAGATGTAAGGTTTGCAGAGTTAGGCCATGTAGAGTTAGGAACCTGACTCTACATTAGTTCTGATCGCTTCTAAGTCTTTACATGATTTTTTTTTATGGGATTCTATTAAGGTGCTCTTTTTGTTTATTATTTAGCAGTGATATTGTATGGATATTACAAAAATATGATAAAATCATAACCCAATCCAAAAATCCTGCCGACAAACTGTTACGCAGTTTGGCAGGCTATAAAATGTAATATTTGAATGGTTAAAATAAATGATTCATTTACTATTATTCTTATTATTTATTTATTTTCGTACATATTAAGTATATTTTCAAATATTTTTACAAAAATCTATTTTAAAAAATCAAAAAATCAATTAAAATCTATTTATTATTTTTATTTATAAAAAAATATTTTGTTACACGTCGGTGTTTGGGTCACAGATACATTATGTGCACCAAATTTTAACTTAACCTCCTGGAGATTTGAAACAGCTGTGACAGATGGACATACATATAGACACCCGTGCGATCTTATTAGGTTTGTAGATTTTTAATCACAACGTACGTAACTCTAAAAATAGGTACCTTTTTAACTTACCTTTTTCTTTTTACCATATTCACATATTTCTTACTGACATGTAACCCCACATACTACCTTACTTCCTTGGCCTTCAAGAACCGATTAAATATTCAAGTCAATCTTTACTTAATCGAATGCAAAGTTACCCGGTGACCCAATTATCGGTTCTCCTTCGTACTAAAGCTACAATTTTAATCGTTCATTATTCCCCGGAAGCTGAGTAATCAATTCTAAATATGTACACAGGAATCATACCAAAATCTGCCCTTAGAAATGCAAATGATTGAAAGCAATTGAATCAAAATATTAAGTAGGTAATCAGTTTGAGGAATTAATTCGGAAATTGTAGATTTTGGGATTTATAGGTTTAGTTGTAAGTACGTTGTCGTGACGGTATCAAGGTTAACGGTTTTTGGAGCACAAGGTTAAGAGTTTGAACTTGGCAAGTATTTGCTAATGTGATTTTAAAGTTGGTCGATGAATACTATCTTCTTCTAATTGATCTTAGACATCATTATGGAATATTGGTATACGGGAAATTCGTTTCTTCTGTTTTATACGAGGCCTTTATTCTACTGAGAGATAAAATTTTGTATAACAGTGTTTAACTTAGCTTTCTAATAACGTGAGAAATTATACCCCATAGAAAAACTTTTATTTATAAAATCTTTCTTTTAAAATACTGATTGACTATATTATCGGTGTATCGTTTTTTATCAGTGTGTTATTGTACCTAGTAAATATCATTTTGAGAAAAACCTTATACATGCTTCTTTCGAATTTGGTTGGTGATACAAAATCATCTTTAGAAATAAAATACACTTCAAATAAAGTTCCAATGTACAAAAAAGCCAAGAAATCAAAGTTTTTTCAAGACAACTGTTTTTTAACCGGTCAATTACCGTAATTACAGACACAATTAAAAAACGATTGTTTACATACCAAATGTGGTATCTCAGGAACTTAGAGGTTAACCGACTTCAAAAAAAGGAGGAGGTTATCAATTGGACCGTTTTTTTATGTTTGTCAACTCATAACTTTTGACTGGGTGAACCGATTTTGATGATTCTTTTTTTATTTGAAAGCTGGTGCTTTCCGAATGGTTTCATTTTAATTTGGTTCCATTCAGACATTGAAGTTCATGTGAAAACCATATAAGTCTTAAATTTGCATTAAGTATTTGCGCGCCAATGAACGAATAACGCGGTTAGATTAGTGCGGGGTATCTACCATAACTAAAAAAAAAAAGTTAAAAATAAAAACTTTAAAGTCTGTTGTTATTTTTTAGTAAGAAGTTTTTTTTAGTTAAGTTTTAATGCACAGCACTTTCTGTTCTGCATGCCACTAAGATGAAAATACCTTTTTCCTTGTACCTTTCAGGGCACAAATGGCTTTCAGTCAAGCTCACTGTCCCCCTAGTCTCAAACCACTTCGTTGTCAATTAAGTGGCATCATACATCTAGTGTAAATTGCTGTTTAGCATTACGGCTTAGTCTCAAAGGGGCACTAAAGCAACTTAATGAATATGCATGAATACGGAACATAATTATCCGAAATGTGATTACGTGGGTCCCGTGCCAAGAACTTGATGAAGACTGTGATTTAGCTCGTAGACTTTTTAGTCTTAGTTCAAATCTTCTGGGTAGGATTACCTTGATTTCTTGGCTTGATTTCACGGAGATCTTGACTGAACTTTTTGTTGCAAGAAATTCTACCAACTTAACAAATAATACATACGAAATTTATGGTGGTTAAATATCTACACCATTAGGTAAGTATTGGCTCTATAATAGGGAAGATGCAAATATAATATTTATGAAAATGTTATGATTAAAATGTTTAAAAAATATAAAAGAAGGGCCACTGCAATGTTTTTACATTACAAAATGTTCATTTTTAACAATAATTACGAATTAAAAATGACTTTGAACAAAACGTATTTCAAAACACCAATCAGCGTTTAGAAACGTCACTCCTGTTATGACAACTTATTGAGGCTATGGATGTAAAAGTGAATAGTATTTTATGGGAATATTAATTGCATCTTTTTTTAGTAAATATGGAAGTTGGGTTTATAAAAGCAGACTCCAGGAATTTACCAAGTGTTAGTGTTGACATGACATCTTTTTCAGAAAAAGTTTTCCTCCACCCATTTTAAACTTTATCCAACTTTCGACGTCATTCTCCAATTGTAAATGTAAATACAGATTATAGACAAGTTTGTAAGTATTAGGTAGGTTGCTAACGTAGTTTCACGTACAAGCAGATTTATTAAACACATAACAAGTATATTCGCTGACTTACGTCAAAGTGATGTTCACAGTTCACAGCATCGAATAATGCAAAAAAGAAAGAAAACAATGCAATGAAGAATGAATGATGCATGATGATGATGATGATGTATTGTGGAATGCAATAAAGTATTGAGTATTGTAATGGTGTTTGGAGAAAATTGAAATTTCTTTTCGCAGCTTGATACCAACTTTTTCTCAGTTTTGGGTCAGAAGGTCCAGTCAAAAACAATTTATTTGGAATCTTTGTTGAAGTAGACACGGACACATTGGCACGAAACTTAAAAAACGCGGCTTTTTCGGATTATTAGTGGTATTGTTATGATCACCTGATGTTGATGGCAAGTCCATTTTAAATTTTTACAAAAAAAATATCTCGAAAGTATGCAAAAGATGAAAGTTGACGAACAAATACGACTAGTGACAGACAGGAATGACGTCATCGGAACTATAGGTCCGTTTTCGCGGGAAAATTTAAACTGTCAATTTCAAACCGCATTTTTTCCGATAAATTACAATATTTTAATTTTTTTTATATATTTGTAGTTTATTCTACATGGAATTCTTTAAAGTGAAAACAAAAATAAAAATATTGCATGTTGCCTATTATTGTAGTATGAATAGTGCCATGTTGAATAAGTCAATTAATTTTAACTATTTTTTAATAATTTTATTTTATTTGATCAAATATTGTTTTTAGAGCACTTCCATATATTTTCCCCTTTGACACGGAGTTACCGATTTTTTGCCTAGAATTTTCACAATAACGTTGGTTTCTAGTCTAACCAGATGCAGATACTCCTTGATAAGGCTTTTTTTGTGTGTGAGAATTCATAAAATGAGAGGCCTGAGGACCTGCTTTAGGTGGATCGGAAGGGCGTGTTAGACTTTTACTGAATAAAACTCAACCCTGTTCCTTCAGTTGCCTATTCCAGGGCCATGGTAACTTTCGAACACTCCTTGATAATTCTAACAAAATAACCATAAATTAGAAAAAAACATCAGGTAAAAGTGATTTACCAATTCATAACATTTTAATTTTATGTTCTATGACCTTCATTTTGATTCCAATTAAACCTCAGCGATACATAAGCTTACATGACATATCGACTGCCGCAACAAAAACTATCGAAACTACAAAAATTCGATTTTTGCTTTTTTACATAATTGAAAAGAGAATTTAAAACTCTATCAGATACATCAAAAATAATAATTAAAAAGTCATTATTAAAGAAGTTTTTAATTGAACAAAATCGTTACGTACAATGATGTTCTATGCAAGCGTGTTGCGCGAGCGTCCCGAATCTACCAGAATCGTTAGTGTTCGCCGCAATGTGGCGGAGTGAGGTCGCGTTAGTTTTATTTCGTTAGGTTAGTAACGTTTCGTGTTTAGTTTTTGTTTTTATTAATCTTAAGATTTTGTTAAAATGGTTAGTCGATATTGTCGAAAGTGGTAGTTTCGATAATGTTGATGTTATTTTTGGTTACTAAAAATATTGAACCTACCATATTCGATAATCATTAATCAATCAACATGTGTGAGAACACTATCGTATTTGGTAGTTTCGATGAAATTCTGGCTATTATAAACTTAAAACATTATCGAAAGTGAAATATTTAGAAAAGTATATGAAATATGAAATTTGTTGTCAAGGAAAGAAAAACTGTATACAATTTACAATTTATTCCAAACATAATTTTACCTAAGTTTATAATACTGATTCTTTAACAGCAAATTACAACTTTGAATTGCTCTCCTGTAAAGTACGCGATTTGAAGTTTCGATAGTGTTTGTTGCCACAGTCAATATGTCCAACTAGAGCAGGCTTTAATTCCAGCTGGCACTTTCATAATTACTTGGAAGCATCCGATGAAACAGTGATTATTATGGGCTGCCCCATAATAATCACTGTTTCATCGGATGCTTCCAACAGATTATTACTTTTTTAATTTTATTTCGTCTTTTGTTTCGATTCAATTGGTTTTTGATTGTTAAGGAGTTAGAAAGTTCATTATTAAAAAAATGTTTAATCTGTTTTTAATAATTTATCTATTTTTGGGTTTTAGGTTGCTGACTTGGCTTAAAATTAAAGGCCTTTTTAATATGTAGTTAAATTAATTTTTAACCATTGGTTTTTGATTGCTAAGAAGTTAGGAAGCTGATGAATGAAAAATGTTTAATCTGATTTTGGGGATTCAGGATGATGACTTGATTTAAAGTTTTAGGACTTTTTAATTTGAAATTATTTTTTAACCCCCGGAAACTCCAACGTTATTACACTAATTTAATTTTAGAATGCTCTTTATTTTTATTAAGTATTTTTGACGCTACTATCCTAGGCCCCCCAATTAAAATAAAAATGCTGCAAAAGGAGTATATGAGGATTGAAAGGTGGCAATCTGTAGTTTTTGCTTACCCCTATAGGATGAACGCTTGAGTTTATATATTATATGTATGCTGTCACATTCTGATTACTCATCGGTGATTTAAGTTTGTAACGCGTAATATTTGAGTAGCTTCGTGGACAAAGTGGCAAAGACAGCATGGAACCTACCTTACCGCGAATAAAATTCAGTTCATCATCATTATCAGCCGAAAGACGTCCACTGCTGGACATAGGCCTCCCCCAAGCACCGCCACTTCGACCTGTTCTGTGCATCCCGCATCCAACGCATTCCTGTGGCCTTCAATCGTTGGCCTAGAGATCCGTGTAGGAGAACCAAGGTAACTGACATAGCCCAAAGAATAGCCAAACTTAAGTGGCAGTGGGCAGGGCACATTGCTCGCAGAACGGATGGCCGATGGGGCCGAAAGGTTCTGGAGTGGCGACCGCGTACTGAAAGATGGAGTGTTGGAAGGCCTCCCACAAGATGGACCGATGACCTGGTGAAAATTCAGTTGCCTTTGACTATTTGACTCCTTGATAAAGCATCGTCGACAGTGGAAGAAGACACGGTTTGGCAACCTTTTTTTTTAGATGGGAAAGCATCAAATGACTTCTCCCGCTCTGGAAGCAGCGGGAGGCCGTGTCAGACTTTTACTGACTAAAACCCATCCGTGTTCTTTCAGTATGCCAGGACCACAATATACGGTTTGCCAACCTTGAGTTTACTGACTATGTAGTGATTTTTCGGAACACGGTCGTTTTTTTTTTAAATTCATTATTGTTAGTATACCACTGCTTGCTTTGTTAGCAACAGTGACTTGAGCCAATAGAATGTCATCTAGATATACAAAGTGGATTAAAAACGTATCTATTATCGAGGCTAACGCCAATAATACCGAACTAAATTAAATTTATATGGGACCATTCCTGAGGCATCATACCCTATCCACTAAAACTGGTTTTACTTTAAAATGATATAATGCCAATAAGCGCAATTTTCTTTAGTTCTTTTTCTAAATAAGCATTTTCGAAATCTATCTACAAAAAAAAAAAAACACATAGGTACAGACGAATTGAGAACCTCCATTTTTTTGAAGTTGGTTAATAAAAGCGTGGTTTCACCAACACGCAGTAAACAAACAAGGTAATAAATGCTTTATATTCAGTTACTGAGACGGAACAGATATTAATAACCACGCCGAGTTGTGCAATGAGATTGTTGCTTTGCGGGGAAAATTATCTTCTGGCTGAAAATTGCACCCAGGATAATCATTTTAAATGGTATCCATATTCTGTTTAATTATAAAGTAGAAGCAGTAGAAAGGGGTCTTGTCGACGGAAGAATAGACAAAATTACAGATTGTAGAAAGATTAAAGACAGAATTGAAGATCGTAGAAAGATTTGTACCGTTTTATGCTGGCGTAGCATGACATTTCTATCTCTAGTCTACCAAGAATAGATAAAGTTCTTTCTATGGTGGTCATGCTACGCGTGCTGGTGTATTTTGTGCTATAATTAAAAAAAAGCATATTGCTTTCTTTTTTTTCTACTACCTGTAACGACTGTCAAAGATTTACGAAGACGGCCGGGACCTACGACTTAATGTATTTTTCGAGACTTGAACGGGTCTTGATATGTAAAAGATGGTCACCCATCCAAGAACCGATAGCGTCAAACGTAGCTCGACCTGAGCGGTCGTTAGCCATGACCTAATATTTTATCTTTACACTATCTTCTGCTCACGACTTCGTCCGCTTTAAATTTCGTGTTCCCCGACCCTTCCCGTCGCGTCGAATCGCCTACTCGTGTGATTTTCCCCGTTTTTGCAACATTTTTCATTACTGCTCCGCTCCTCTTAGTTAAAGCGTAATATTATATAGCCTATAATTTTTGTCGATAAATAGACTACTCAACACAAAAATATTTTTCAATTCGGATCAGTAGTTCCTGAGATTAGCGCGTTCAATCAATCAAAAAAACAAACTCTTCAGCTTTATAATATAAGTATAGATTGGAAATTAATTTGTAATGTAGAAAAATCGTTCGTTTTCGTTTTGATCTGTAAATGCCTAGTACTGAAGCAACCAATTTCCTAACGAATCAAATGTTAGCGTCACAAAATCATTTACTAAGCTCCTGCTCAAACTCCAAATTGTAACTAACATAAATTACAGGAGTAGCTTCATATATTGAACTAGCTTCTGCCCGCGACTTCGTCCGCGTCAAATTTTTGCTCCCCTGACCCTTCCCGTCGCATCGATTTGCCTGCTAGTTTTCGTCCATTTTTCGTTGCTGCTCGCTCCTTTTGAGTTATAGTGAGTCAACCTTAAAAGATAGACATATGCTCTCGCGGACTTTTTTTTAGAACTTTTTAAGAGAAACAATTCCGTCATACATTATTTTTGCGTTACTTTAACCGTTTACGCAGCGCACGCAACGGAAACTCTCAAAAGGAATAAATTTGCCCCGTTTTTGCAACATTTTTCATTACTGCTCCGCTCCTCTTAGTTGTAGCGTGATGTTATATAGCCTATAGCCTCCCACGATAAATAGGCTACCCAACACAAAAATAATTTTTCAATTCGGACCCGTAGTTCCTGAGATTAGCGCGTTCAATCAAACAAACAAACAAACTCTTCAGCTTTATAATATTAGTATAGATATAGATAGTATAGATAGGACCAGCCCGCAATGTTTGTGGTGCTGTCTCTGAAATACGTTTACCACAGTGAAATTATAGTATTATGGAATAATAACCTACTATTATGCAGCTTCTCTGGCTGCAGTACCTATTTAATTCTATTACTAGACTTTGCCAGCGGAAATTATCCGACAGGAACTTATTAAAGAGATAAAAGTATCCAGTGTGTTACTCCAGGTTATGAGCTGGTGCAAAATTGCATCCAAATCCGTTCAATTGTTTTTGCGTGATGGAGTCACGGACATCCAAACTATCACATTCCATCCAAATTTCCATTTTTCATAGTAATATAATATTATAAATATTTTAAGTCGCACATATCGTTATATACATATATAAGTCTACTGTACGTGTGTATATCACTGAACTCCTCCTAAACGGCTGGACCGATTTGAATGAATCTTTTTGTATGCATTTGGTTGGCACCCTGGATGGTTTAGATTCACTATTGGACCCGGTAGGTGGCGCTGCTATCGAGTTCTAGGAAACAGGGCAACGTCTGTACGGTCAGCTAGTATAATATAAATATTTTAAGTTACACTTATATTATATTACTTGTTGGCCTTAGTAAATTAAGGCTCCCAGCTAAAGCATGAAACCTATGAACTAAGCGAGTACACGCTAAGGGCACCCTGTGTGATACGGACGTCGTCGGCTAAGGGCGAAGTTGGGGAGGGCACCAAGGGACAAATTGGATCGGACCGTAGGTACACCCGCATTTCGGTATTAATGTTTTGTGGGTGCGTGTATATTGTCTTTAGGTGTGTGTGTACGGAGAGAAATCAAATGCGGATTAGATTTGCATATGTACTTTACTTCACGAAACGAATTACATTAGGAATTTGGTATAAAGATCGTAAGCGCGTCTATAGGCGATGGTGTCTGCGGGCGAACTGTTGGTCGCCGGGCACTGCGCATTTAACTCGAATACAAAATGAAGCGTCAGCGCCACTACAAATGGTTAAGCCCGTGTTTTCGGAAAAATATTTTTTATGTCAGGGTGGTAATCTTCATGGATATCCTCCGTCCTGGGCTGGGCAGAGGGGTCTGTCAGATTCTCACTTACTAAAGCCCACCCTGGGTTTTCCTTCTTATATTTGGACAAGGATCATGGGAACTGGTGCGCGTTCCACAAATCTCCGCTGGGCCTGCCCTTACTGGCCACCTCAGGCTTGCAGGGTGAGTGAGGTGTAACCTTACAACACAATTCTAGACCTGAAAATAGAACACAGGGTTACAGAAGTCGCCTCTAACTACCAATTTATTTGTATGTCGAAAATTTACATACAGAAAGGCAAGGAGATTGATGCGCAAACTGGAACCATAAATTCAGCTCATGATTCTAGCAATAGAGTAGTTTTTTTAATATTAGAAACGCTCACTATGAAACTTGATTACTGAATAAATCAGTAATTATATATTAATAAATTATATCCAGAACACCATTATTTATAAATTAATGAAATAACACAAATGTAACGGAACGTGAAAATAGCTTACTCTACAGGAAAACCATTTGTAAGGGTCTAGTGAGAGTGTGCGATTAATCGTGTGCGAAGTGCGATTAATCGTCGGGAATACAAGAACGTGTGGTGGGTAATTGTGGTTTTTCATAGGGTGGTAGGTAAAAGGTAGTTTTGTTTTGTGGCCCTGGATATTAGTTTTAGAGTTCATTACTATTCAAGTAAGTAGGTCACCGTGAGTAGAGTTACCGTGGCTCTGGCATATGGGCAACTGAAGGAACACGAGTGGGTTTTAGCCAGTAAAAGTCTGATACGCCCTAAAATCACCACATGTCTTCTCCCGCTCTGGGCGGAGCGGCGGAGAAGAGACTTCAGTTTTATTGATGAAATTGGCTCTTTAGTCCGTTATTCAAGATACCAACGGGCTGGTCCGAAAGTAATTCGAAATTTCAGAGTGAACCCTAGACCTGATTGATGAACTTTTTTGGACAAGCAAAATCGCTTTGAGAGTTGAGACAGCTGTTAACTCGTGGTATTATTAATTGTCGGGTCGAGCCTCAAACTAATCTTATGTTCGTAGGTAATACGCTATAGGAAACGCCCGTAACTTCGGCCACAACTACGGATGTCGGATAGTCCTTAGGAAATAGACGTAAAGAGTAACCGTGGCCCTGGCATACAGCCAACTGAAGGAATACGGGTGGGTTTTAGTCAGTAAAAGTCTGACACGCCCTTCCCCTACACCCAGAGCGGGAGACGTCATTTGATAATTTCCCAACCATAAAAAAGGCAGTAGACGTGACGTGTCGACATTGAAATTTAACGAACATTGTTACAATCTATTATTTGAAAATAGATTGTCATAAAAAAATTGCCCATACTTTACCCATATCGGTATTGAAAACGAATAAAAAAAAAATACAAAACAGCTGATTGATTCTCTTCGCCCTTCTAATATCTACAATTTTTATGATGTTGTTTTTTTATTTCATTAGTTTATGATATCAATACCCCACATGTGGGGAAAGTATTAACAACTAATTTAATTTGATCCTGTATATGTTAAGTCATCATCATCAGCCTGTATTGTTCCCACTGCTGGGACACAGGCCTCCTCTCGGTGAGAGGGAGTGGGCCATAATCCACCACGCGGGTCCAGTGCGGGTTGGTGGATATGGTAAGTGCATTCATACAACTCGGCTGTGAAATATCAAGACTTATTATTTTCATAAAACAAAATTTTACAGGAGAGCCGAAAAACGATTTCTGATTTGTTTAGATCGGTTCCGTCGAGTCAGTTTCCGACTTTGTGTAACTTCGTATTTGACTAATTTCTGAAAGTTTTTGCTAGCCTAGGATGTGGAGGGTGCTTTATAAGGTCGAAAAACTAAAAACACACATCGGTTGTCATACTATTGTATTTATGACGTTATTATGTATTAAACCGTCGCGTGACCTTGCCTTTGAATGGAGAGCCCTCAATAGATCGTTTCCGATACTCACAGGAGTAAGCCAACGGATTATATAAGTGTTCGATGCTAAGGCGGAATTTATTAGGTTTGCTCTATCTATGTACGCGAACTAGGGACTATGAATAGGGACGCGGGGGGTAGCTTCTGACGTTTCATAAATGCCCTTGTAGGTTTGTGTGAAATAAAAATATTTTGATATGATATTTTTTTTTTTGAGTGTAGAGGAAAAATTTCGTGTAGGTAGCGGTATTTGTCCACACAAAATATTATGCCTGTTTTCTCTTGGAAAGTTAGGCAGAGGTATACCTATAGTATACCCACATTTCACCTGTTATGTTTTAAAAGTCCCATATAGTTACAGCCGAGTCTATTGGCATCATTGGGCACGAATCGATTCCGGGATGCTACTGCGAAACAGCAGATAGAAAACTTCAATAAACCTCTTCCAAAACCGGGAATCAACATCACAATTAAAAGCCATTTGTTAAATCTTGGCTAGACAAGCTAGACACCGATGCCACACATAACACAGAGACTGGACTCGACTGTCGTGGAAACGCCATCACGTTTAATTTGTACGAAAATTAATCGGTTATTCATGCAGACCACATGTCGCCGTAAAAATCAACCGTTTGGGTGATAGCGACCCCACTATGGCCATGACACAGCCACCATGCAACCACCAGCGAGACCGCGCACTAGCAGCCGGACGCATCACAAACACAATATTGCATTAACCATTGTATTTGGTTTTGTAGTTACCACAACCCTTACAAGAAGCTCCAGCGATACTATTCACACATAATCACTGCTTATCCACCATTATTTTTGTGAGCTATTTTTTTTTTAGTTAAGGGACTTAATCACGCTTTTTTATAACGCCCGTTAACACGTTTAATTTGTACGAAAATTAATAGTCAATTCACGCAGACCACAAGTGGTCGTGAAAATCAACCGTTTGGGCGATGTGTGGATCACATCAAGGCCACTTCACAGCCAAACGCAACTATCGCGGCGAGACCGCAAATTAGCAGTCGGCTACATTCACAATTTGGAATCAATCGTTTAATGTGATTTTATAGTTACCACAACCCTTGCAGTAGCAGGAAGCTGCAAGAACTCTATTCCCACGTAACCACTGCTCGCCCATATTTTGTCGCTATGCTCTGGTGTGGTTTGAACAAGCCCTTAAAAGTGTATCCATCGACGAAAAGTGTACATAAGCGATGACAAATCACGATCAATCACGGCAATCACGACCTTATTTCAACGATACTAATGTACTGTAACTAGAAATTACCGGTTCATTATTCAGATTGTTATTATTATGGCGATTATAGGAATTATGGGCCTTTTCCGGCACACTATCGCGTTTTGAGGGTTAAATAACTTAATTATGGGTAAACTTGGTGAAATTATTTAAGTGGTGATATTGTATTCTACGTTTATTTGTTTAATGATTGTTTATAAGTTTAACTTTTTAGGTTTAGTATTAAAAAATTTTTGGTTTGGATTTTTCATTTGTACAATCAGCATCGAAAATAACTGAAGCCTGTATTTTTTTAAATCAGTCATTCATAATTTTCTCATATTATTGTCTGAACTGCCATTTTATTTTTTTATTTTTTCAGGATGGCAAATCATCAAATGACTTCTCCCGCTCTGGGCGGAGCGGGAGGGCGTGTCAGACTTTTACTGGCTAAAACCCACCCGTGTTCCTTCAGTTGCCCACGTGCCAGGGTCACGGTATCTCTTTCGAACAATCACGCGACCCCGGCAGGCATCGGTCCTAGAAGACCCCTTCAGCGCTGCTGACATCTCTTTGAGGTGCGCGTGGAACACTACGCGCCGTCGACCCAAGCTTGGTCCTTACCGGGCGGCGAGCTACCCATTGCTCGCCACCCGCAAGCTCGCGCCTGCGGTGGCCGGGAGTCCGCAATCGACTCCCGACGCCCGGGGCGTCTCCTCCTGCGGCGGCTAGGGGCGTGAGGGCGCAGAGACTGCCACTCCCTCACGCGCCCCGCCTCCTCCTTCGCGAGCATTACTGCTTCGCAGAAGGAGGTGACGGCTTCCCATTCCCTCTCGCTCCGTACCATGGCTCGCACCATGGCCGGACGCGAGAGGTCGCCGCCGCCGATCGCCTCCACGAGGACACGGCGGTGCTCCGCCCAGGCAGAGCACACCTCCACCGTATGCTCCACCGTGTCCGCTAGACGATCCTCGCAATGGAAACATCCGGACGTATCCTCCCGCTTTATCCTGAACAGGAACCCACCGAAGCACCCATGCCCGGTGAGAACCTGCGTCAGGCGGAAGGTGAGGACGCCGTGACGCCTCTCTATCCACTCCTCAAAGAGGGGACTTACCGCCGCAATTGTGGCGTGCCCAGTCTGAACTGTCATTAATTTGCAATAAATGAATTGAACTAAACAAAGCAGGAATATCAATTAATTTCGAAATATTTTACCAACTTATCAAGTAAAGAAAACATATTACGAGTAAACATTTTCCCATCAAACTCGACACGTGGCGACACTTACAAACTCTGGTTTTACTACACTAAGCATTTTAATAAAATAATTTTACGAGATAAAGGTACCTAATCCAGTGGATATTGCTTTATTTCGTTTTATGACAGGGCGCTGGCCATTTGAATATAATGGCCTCAGTAAAATAAAATGAAAAAAGTTCGCATTTCTGCGTTGCCTGGCAGTTTCTGTGCATTGCAAATAAAAAAAGGAAAATCAGATTTTCCGATTCCCTTTGTGGCTTTATGGATTGAAGTTAAATATGTACTGGGTGCTTGTGGCTTGCAATTTTGCTGAGACTATTAAAGGTTAATTACTGTGATACCAACATTATTGTCTATACAATATAATTAATAAAAGTCATTTTGCGTGATCGTGTTGTTCTTCCAAAGTACGCAACGGATTCTGATACGGATTACCCCATAATTTTGAGTATTTAATTCGAATAGTTTGTGTGTTTAATTACATTAATATCAGACTTACCAGAGCAGTGGTCGCTCTGTGGTAACGGCCGCGACTTACGAGTAGTGAGTTCAAACCCAAGCAAGCGCAATACTTTGTGTAAATTATTTCATCGCCACTGCTCTCAAAACGGTGAAGGAAAATATCGTGAGGAAACCGGCATGTCTTGGAACCAAAAATTCGAAGACATGTGACATCTACCAACCCGCACTGGGCACGTGTGGTAGGTTATGGCCCACTCCCTCTCACCGAGAGAAGGCCTGTGTCCCAACAGTGAGAACATTATAGGCTGATGATGAATATCAGACTTACATGTAGTAGAAGAAGAAGAAGAATCTCTACGTTATGTGAATTCATAAAAACCATGTGAATTATGTAAGTGCAGGTTGCTAGCAATACACATAAACGAAATACACAAGGTGCAGAAAGCTCCTGAGTTCAAATAAACTAATGGCTAAACCTCAGAAAAAAAACTTTCAATAAAACATCTAAATATGTTTTATTTAAAGTTGTTTAGGTTTAAGGTAACTGTTAAAATTATATAATTATTACTGTTACTTGTCCGTTAAACAGTTTCCATTAACGTAAATTATAATACTTGTTTTTAATTTCCACATGTTTTTTCATTATTCGTTTCCCTTTTTTGCTTTGAGTTTACTCAAAATCACTCTCATTTTCTCTTTTCCATGTAATATAAATGTCGTTCCGAATATAAAATATTAATAAAACGAATCCTCAAACTTATTACAAAGGTCCACAGTTTATTTCCGTTACAAATTAAATAAATTAAAAAGGGTAAAAGCAAAGTTGAGTAAAAAACGGCTGTAACTCGATCATGAAATTAAATTTTCTGTTATTTAAGACTTGTCGCGTTGTTGAGATGACGACGGAAATTTTTCGGCTGACTGTACAAAAAATGTGAGGACCGGTACCTACGATTATTGCTAGTGATATATTACCCAACCTAGTTGTTTGTTTAGTTAGATGAATACTTAGTGACTACCTCGTTGTTCTAGTGGGCGCAAACGTTACAGCTGAGCATGGAGTCCTGGGTTGGATTCCCAGGTCGAGCCAATTACTATTAGGATTTTAACTGAGGAAGAATTATTAGATGCTTGGGACAATTTTGTGCTTTTGTTTCAAAGGATAAATTTTGGCATTTTAAATAATGAGATTTTAAATCATTGGTTTGTACGTATGCAGAAGTGTACAGACTTGTGATGGTAAATATTTTGAAATTTTTTAATAAATATAGTTAATTTTGCAATACTTTTGGAGCAACCTACGTATATTTATTTGTTTACTTATCGGGTTGGGAACCTACTTCTCTGTGCAAAGAAAAATATGGAGGATCCATTCCAATAATATCTAAAAGTAATCAAAAATACCTGAAAGTGAGGCAGAGAGTAATCTTCAAAGGCATCAGGAAGTACTTCCATTCTGATCAGGCGCCCGCATTGTGAGACAATAATCACAGGAAAGGACAGAACCAACATTGTAGGAAATACTTCGAGTGTAAAGATAAAGAAAATAAAGGGAAAACGGAACTTTGGCGTTATGTTAAGGTTTTGGGAAAGATAGCGTCACTTTAGAGTGTCAGAAATAGCATATACTAGGGCCATTGAAACCGAAAAGTTAAAGTCATAATAAAATCTAAAACACATAATCAATACGTAATGTCTTGTTTCCCCAAAAGATAGCTCTAGCTGGACAAAGATTTCCCCCTAATGGGGGGGGGGAGGGTTGGTAGGCGGGTTTGCGATCGCAGTATGTTGATAAATTGCATAAGGAACGCTGTTGCCGATTCTCTAGTAAGTCCACTAGAAATGGGATAGTGCTATTTTTTACATCCGGCACCAAACGGCCTAAAATTGTACTTATAGTGAACCCAAATCCCAGTTATGTCTAAGTCCCATAACTGACAGTGCCGGGATCAAATACAGACTTGAGGCAACTACTACTGAGTCTTCGTTACGGTGTGGATTAATTATGTGGGGAAATAGTATTGACTCATCATCATTATCAGCCTATAATGTTCCCACTGCTGGGACGTCTGTGTCCCAGCAGTGGGAACATTATAGGCTCCTCTCGGGAGAGAGAGTGGGCCATATACCACCACGCGGGTACAGTGCGGGTTGGTAGATGTCACATGTCTTCGAATTTTTGGTTCTAAGACATGCCGGTTTCCTCACAATGTTTTCCTTCACCGTTTTGAGAGCAGTGGCGATGAAATAATTTACACAAAGAATTGCGCCTGCTTGGGTTTGAACTCACGACCTACTACTCGTAAGTCGAGGCCGTTGCCACTCGGTCACCACCGCTCTTACTTCTTTATAATATGTAGTACTTCAATAAAATAAAATAGGTATTGTGTAATACAGAATATTGTCTTACGCATTTGTTCACAATGAAAGTCTTATAAGTGTTTCAATTATCGGTATTGGGAAGGTAAATATGTTTAGTTTTATCATTGTCTTATTTTACAAGTTACGGGGGGGAGACACATTTTAGCACTTTGGAAGTGTCTCTCGCACAAATTATTCAGTTTAGAAAAAAATATATTAGAAACCTCAATACCATTTTTGAAGACCTATTCATAGATACCCCATACGTAAGGGTTCAATGAAAAATGATTTTTTGAGTTTCAGTTCTAAGTATGGGGAACCCCAAAATTTATTGTTTTTTTTTTTCTATTTTAGTGTGAAAATCTTAATGCGGTTCACAGAATAAGTCTACTTACCAAGTTTCAACAGCATAGCTCTTATATTTTCGAAAAAAAAATGGCTGTGACATACGGACGGACAGACAGACAGACAGATAGACATGACGAATCTATAAGGGTTCCGTTTGGCAATGGAACCCTAAAAACTGAACAACATTTTGCCCGACTTGTGATGCTCCGCAGTAGCGCTTGCGACCGCTAGACCAAAAACAATAACCAATTACTACGGTGGAAACTTCAAATATTGTTAGAGACAGGGATTTTAAAGTCCCTTCCGACAGTTGAAATTTCCACCGTCTAATATCTACCTAAATATTAATACGTGCTCCAATAACTTTGTACCTTGAACGCAGAAAATGCGTGGATGGAGGATATGTTTAGCACGTTTAAAATTTATATTGAGAACTAGCTTTTGCCAGCGGCATCGCCCGCGTTTGAGGTCGGAAATTATCCCGCGGGAACATATTACCGAGATAAAAAGTAGCCTATGTCCTTTCTCAGGCTCTAAACTATCTGTGTACCAAATTTCATTTAAATCGGTTCAGTAGTTTTAGCAGGAAAGCGAGACAGACAGACAGACAGAGTTACTTTTGCATTTATAATATTATACTAGCTTTTGCCAGCGGCTTCGCCCGCGTGTAAGTCGGAAATTATCCCGCGGGAACATACTACCGGGATAAAAAGTAGCCTATGTCCTTTCTCAGGCTCTAAACTATCTGTGTACCAAATTTCATTTAAATCGGGCCAGTAGTTTTAGCAGGAAAGCGAGACAGACAGACAGACAGAGTTACTTTTGCATTTATAATATTAGTATAAGTATAAAGTATAAAGTATAAATATAAAAGTATAAATATATAGTATATAATAGTATAAGTATATAGTACGGATTAGTGTGGATGTGGATGAGTGCAGAAAGCTAATATTTTTTCAACACACTTGCTCGTAAAGTGAGCCTTATTATATCGTTCTTAGGGCCATAAACCGAACTATAACATACACGTGCATAATAATATTACACACTAGTGCATAATAGAATGATCCCTACAAAGTTAAGTTAGTACCTAACTGCAAATTATATGCGAGTAAACAGAGCATTTTCAATTTAACCGGGTAATACAGTTTTTTTTTTTTTTTTGTAACAACAAAGAGGTTTTATGCCACCGAAAATCTATTTACATTTTTGAAATAAATAAATGTGTCCCTAATTAAGACGAAAAAACATTTATTATTATCAAATTATTTATAATTCACAATAATTTCTTATAAAATATTTGCATTTTATCACAAAAATTATCATTTTGAAGTAGGCTGTATGGCTGTAATCAATCAACTTACATTTGGCGCGTGCAAAAAAAAAAATTGCGCGCCATTTCCCAATTTTCCCCTAATTTTCATATTTTGTTTGTATCGCATTTGTTGCTGTTATTTGTTTTTTCCTCGCAAGTGTGTTGAAAAACGTCGTATGATACACGTGTGTATTGATGATTACCGTCCTCGGCTCTCTTAAGACCCTCACCTGACGGCTCGGGTCTCAATGGCGCCTCAGCGGTAATCACCAACATTACACACTTGTACCATAATGTACTATTATATAATTCATTAGAAATACATTAAATTTTAAATGAATTGTGATCGAATTTCGACCAATAGTGTCAATAAATCAATTACAATAGCCCAGTATCGCTCTTCTCTATCACAGTCCATAAGGCACGTAAGTGCGAGCGAGAGATCCGATTAAAATGATTTATGACTCTTAACTTTGCGTTTGTAATGGCCCAAGTATAATGAAATTTGCCTAGAAATAAAAAGGAACAACGAGAAAATGAAACTCAAATTTTGAAACAAGAAAATGTTTCCGTCTCTAACCAAGACTGTGGTCTTGCCACCGGATAATAAATATGATTATATTTATTGGCATTCACTGGCTACAGTGGCATGCGGCTACGACTATGATTTTGAACTAGCTTCTGCCCGCGACTTCGTCCTCGTCAAATTTTCGTCCCGTTCCCGTCGCATCGAATTGCCTGCCAGTTTTCGTCCATTTGTCGTTTGCTGCTCCGCTCCTTTTGACCGTAGCATAATGTTATATAGCCTACAGCCTTTCTCGATAAATGGGCTACCCAATACAAAAATATTTTTTCAATTCAGACTAGTAGTTCCTGAAATTATCGTGTTCAACCAAACAAACTCTTCAGCTTTATAATATTAGTATAGATTAAACACAAATATTTTTGTCCTCCTTTTTGGGCTCCACTGCAGTCGGTAATTATAGCAACTCAAACTCGTCTCAAAAAATTATTTCAATTAAACCAATTTCAGGCACTTTTAAATTGTCAAAAGGTCAGAAAGATAAAGCTAGTTGTCCATCCAAAGCGTAGTAGGTTACTATGGAGAAAAACGGGCAAGAAACTCAATTCAAATCAAAATATAGTTACAAAAAAAAAAAACATAATGTATGTTGAAATTATCAATGCGAGGATGATATTAAAAGACGTGCATATTAAAAGCATCCGTTATCAAAACGAAAGTAAAAACCAAATCAGAAATTAATATAAGACCTCGCTGCTAAGAGCCCACTGTTAAACTATCAATTTTTTTAAATCAAAATCTTGTTGTCTCCTTTAAATCAGGCGTAGTGTAGTAATCGCAACCAGCGGGCGTGTATAACCAGACGAGGTAATTACCTCGTAACACACGCACGAAACCCAATATCGAAACGGACATAAACGAGCAAAATAGTATGTTAGGATCGTAGCTTTGTAAAGTATCGTATTTTTTAATTATTGTGAATGTGAAGACTATGTGGGTCTTTTTTTAACCGACTTCAAAAAAAGGAGGAGGTTGTCAATTCCACTGTTTTTTTTTTATGTTTGTTACCTCATAACTTTTGACTGGGTAAACCGATTTTGATGATTCTTGTTTTATTTGAAAGCTGGTGCTTTCCGAATGGTCCCATTTTAATTTGGTTCCGTTCGGATAATGGGGTCCATGTGAAAACCATATAAGTCTTAAATTTGCATTACGTATTTCCGCGACAAATGAACGAATAACGCGATTAGATTAGTGCGGAGTATCTACCACAACTAAAAAGTTAAAAAATAAAAACTTTTTACAAAAAAAAAAACAACCGACTTCCTTAAAAAAACACTACAAAGTCAAAAATAACTTTAATTTCGGAAGTCGGTGGTAATAACCTTAAATACAGAGCCTAAGACACCGACTTTCGAAATCTATATATATAAAAGAAAGTCGTGTTAGTTACTTCACTTATAACTCAAGAACGGCTGAACCGATTTAGCTGAAAATTGGCAGGGAGGTAGTTTAGAGCCAGGAGAAGGACATAGGATACTTTTTATCCCGTTTTTTTTTTTTTTTTTTTTTTCCCCTTTTTACGACCGCGTTCCCGTGAGACGTCACATAAAACGTCAAAGAGAATACAAGTCACTATAAAACGTGGTACTATGACAAAAACGTTGCCTTCGAAGTAACAGGTTATCATAACTTGACAGGAGCTTACCAAACAAAGGAGTGTCAGCTAGAAAACGCTTTATGCCTTCGAAGTACCAGGTCATCATAACTGGGTAGGAGCTAACCTAACATATGAGTGTCAGCTAGAAAACGCTTACCAGATCACCACCGCGTACCAGGTTGTCAAACTTGGTACGTTTATAACAACATTTATTGAATCTGAGGCGATACGAAGTTCGCTGGGTCAACTAATTATCTATACTAATATTATAAAGCTGAAGAGTTTGTTTGTTTGATTGAACGCGCTAATCTCCGAATCGAATCCGGTCCGAATTGAAAAATTCTTTTTGTGTTAGGTAGCCTATTTATCGAGGGAGGCTATAGGCTATATAACATCACGCTACACCTCAGAGGAGCGGAACAGTAATGAAAAATGTTGCAAAAACGGGGAAAATTTATTCCTTCTGAGAGTTTCCGTTGCGTGCGCTGCGTAAACGGTTAAAGTAACGCAAAAATCATGTATGACGGGATTGTTATTTTTAAAAAGTTCAAAAAAAAAGTCCCAAGAGCATATGTCTATCTTTTAAGGTTGACTCACTATAACTCAAGGAGCGAAAATGGACGAAAACTAGCAGGCAAATCGATGCGACGGGAAGGGTAAGGGGAGCAAAAATTTGACGCGGACGAAGTCGCGGGCAGAAGCTAGTTAAAGTTATTTTTGACTTTGTAGTGTTTTTTTAAGGAAGTCGGTTGTTGTTTTCAAATCATGATCTGGCAGTTTGAGTAATTTATGTGGCCTACCCAAATGTCCTTTCTTTGGTACTGTTCGTCAAAGCGTTGGGCTCCTTATTTTCCAAGTTGAGCTAAACGATTAGTGACAAATGCTTGCACTGACTGGACAGGTCCACTCAATCTGTGTGGTTCTTTCTTCAAAAGACCATTTCAGTCACCAATCTACGTGATCTTCACATGATGTGAACAAGATTATGTCTGGACTTTAAAAGAGACTGTGACCTCTGAGTTTGTTTCGGCCTTTCGTCTCAGAGTAGTCAGTTAGGAAACGCCGAACTCATCTAGTTTAAAAAAATATCATTGACATGTAAAAGTGTTTGTACAAACCTACTTACAGAAATAAAATCATTTATCATTTAGCAGATGGCGTTCTGTAGTTTCTGAAAAGAGGAAGGCGTGAGATTATATATAACAGGTTCCTTTAAGTTACTTATCTACTGTTCAATTTCATTGAGACTAAATTTAATTTAATTCAAAATCTATTCGAATTTAAACCTTCTTAAGCCTAGTCTGTGAAAAACCTAACTAACGATTCACTTTGGAAATCGCAAACTTATTTGGGTACTAATTCATTTACGCGACAAACTTTTCAGCCTTTTTAGTTTTAGTTTTAGCTGATGTAGAACTGAAAGTCTAGTAAAAGTTCTCACTTAGTAAAGTTAGTTAGAAAACGAGGAAAGTGAATTTGTATTCACGAACTCACGGTTTATCATTTTGTTTAATAGGTTTTTGAACTAGACGACCAGGAGAAAATTATAGTTGTAGTAGTAGAAAAAAAAAACTAAAAATGACACTTTCATAGAAAATCAAAGTAAAAGGTGTACGCTGCCAGACTAGGCCCACATAAGGTTTTAATTATTATGTGGAAGCGTGCTAATCGTGGGGCTCTAGAGACAAGAGTGGCTAGCGTACTGTCCGCCGTACGCGGAGCAGACAATATATAAGAGAACAACTCACCTACCATACAACAAAACAACTTACCTCATGGTTGAAGGGCACTGCTCTGCTGCCAACCTGGAGTTGTGTATGTAAGTGAGTGTATATGTATCGTGTAGTAACGTGTAAGTGGGTTTTCCAGACACCAGGCCGCTGCAACTGGTCAGAGATTCACTCCAACATGCGGTTCAAACACTTAACCTCCAAACTATTTCAATGTCAAGAAACTAAACCCGTATTATTTCACCAAGATAGGGGTTATTAACACACACAACTGGATCACGACTAATTGTCCACAACCGGATCCATTTACAAGGGATTAATTTCAACAAAAGGCCGCGAGACCCAAGCGACGGCGTGCTTCCTTGGTCCCACCGGAAGCCAAGAGAAAGTGTCAAACGTCAAAACTGTCAAGTCAGATGTCACTTCGTTACACGCGCATTCCGTTAGGCGCACAGATAATAAACGGTACGCAACATCTATCCCCCCCGGACGGGCCTTCCCGTCCGCTAATCACTTGGCAATCCCGACAAGGTTGCGTTTTATCAGTCCACCTGACGCGCTGCTGGAGGATGTGCAAATACTCCAAGCTCCAACGCTTGCAAAACTCTGAGCGAGCTGCTGCACCAACTGAAACCGCGATAGCCAATTTTGGCTCACATCGACAAAAGGGTGCTCCGGCAGGGCGACAAGTGGCTGTCAAATCAAAAAATGGCCCGAGGTCAGGGCCTCCAAGACGTTCAGGTCCGAAGACAGCGGGCACAATGGACGCGAGTTCAATACAGCTTCAAAACGGCAAAATACCGTAGCTAACTCCTTAAAGGTGAGAACGGTGTCTCCCAACAATCTGCGCCAGAGTCCCTGTGCCGCTTTCACCGCGGCCTCAAAAATACCCCCCCAATGGGGGCAGGCTGGCGGATCAAAACAGTAACAAACAACAAAACAACCAAACAACAACAATCAAACAACAACAACAACCAAATGGCCCTCCTGAGGCAACAAAAGGGGGTGACGGGCCCCATAAGGAAGGCTAGCGTGACTCAACCGTCAACAACCAAACAACAAAAGACCCGTATCGTCCAAAAAGGGGTTCAACTTAATAACGGCTCCCGACAATATCCAAAACTCTCGCTGCAGAATGGCCAACAGCGCATTGCAACCGGCATGCGAGTTCATAATGTGACGATCAGTCACCAACAATTCAACAACAAACAAACAACAATTCAACAATTTGTCGAGGGAGCTAAATCGATTCAACAAAAAATCAGGGTCCTTCGTTCCAACAGCGAGCACCTTGAGCCCGGGCAAAGGACCCGACATCAAGACTGGCGATCGAGGCCAATCATCCTCGGGATGAGTCAGCCAGTCTGGTCCCCACCATAGGGGGTAAGCAAACAAGCGGGGTGCCATGCACCCGCGTGAGGCCACGGCGCCTGGATTCAAATCTCCAGGCACGTGCCTCCAAATCAAAGGCGTTTCAAATTTTGAATCTGGGACACTCGGTACGCAACAAAGATCTCCAAAGAGTGGACGGACGTCTTCAACCAACACAAAACAATTTGACTGTTCGTCCAGGCGTAAGAAACCCGAATGTCCACAGTTCCACCCAAAGTGTGAGCAACGTGGTTCAATAAACGCACAAGACGCGCCGCCCCTGACAATTCAACTTAGGGGTGGTCAGTGCCGTCCGGAGGGGGCCAACTTGCTCTTGGCCAAGACCAGTGACAAATTCACCTGGCCTGTTGCGCAGACGGTGCGCAGACAAACAACAGCTGCATAACCGTGCGAAGACGCATCACAAACAAGGGTAGCAGTGTAGCTCCCAGGGGGGAGGATAGCGCGGGGTAACACGACCTCGTTGACTGCGGGGAATGCGGATACAAATTGGAGCCAATCTTCCAACAGGTTTTCCCGAATTGGCTCGTCCCAGCCAAGTCCCGCAGTCCAAAGGCGCTCAAGAAAACAATTTTGCCCAAAACAATACAAACAAACAACAAAACAATAGACAAAAGGCAACCCTGGGCTCCCATGTCCAAAATGACACGGACCACAACAGTCCCCCGTGGGCCCCCAGACCCGACCGATGCCGTTGGCAACAAAACCGTGTCGAACTGAGGGGTACCTTAGCGGGGCAGGCGCCAATGTCCTAACAATGTCTGGGCGGCGACCGATCGCCACACCCAGACCCAAGTCTTTCCCGACGAGGATGGAGTTCAAACTCCTCGTCCGCGCGGTGTCCCGAGCCACGCGCCATCGCTGGAAGGGCATATCCCACCGGATGCCCGAATCGCGGGGGGCGTGACTCCAACCGGGGACGTTCCGCCAATGGAGGGGAGGGAAGGCGGTGCTGGTCTGGCCAGCGCTGCCTAGCAACAACTGCGTAATCGCCTTTACGCGGGGAGACCAAATGGCGGTCGCGCGGCTCCCGATCAACTTGCGCGGGGGGTGGAGTGCGGCGCTCAAAATTGCGGGCCTCTCCCCGGTTCTGAACCGGCGAGGCAGAAGCCCGGTGACCAACTCCATGGTACCCCCCCGTACGCGAACCTTCATCAGAGGCTGGTCTGCCAGCGTGGTTCGCGTTAGCGCACAATATGTCCAAATGGGACCCCCTACAAATTCTACAAGGGCGGGGGTTGGGGCAGTCCCGATGGAAGTGAGCCCCCAAACAAGAGAAGCACAGGCGGCGTGCATTGGCAATTCGGCGGCGGGCACTCACGTGCAACTTCAAAAAGGCCGCGCAAGTTGCCATGCCATGCCCCGTGTCCCTACAAAACTCACAACCAGGACGACTCTGGGTGCCAGCAAAACGAGCGGCGGGGCGACCATCAACAGGCCCGCGAGCCCTAATCCGTCCCTGGTCTCGTGGCCGGGAAGACGGCTGGCATGACTCAGTGGCAACGCCAGAGTTGTCCACAAACCGACACTCATCCTCCAAAAATTGGACGAGGTCATCAAATGGGGGGAGATGTGTGACACTATCCCCACCATATTTTTGCTCGAAACGAGCCCTCAAATCGGCAGGAAGCCGTTGCAGCACAACGTGCACCAAAAGGTAAGACCATTGGTCCACCGGCAAGTCCAATTGCTTTAAAGCGTTGGTCGCTGCCACCAACGGGTTCAACAGGTCAGTACGCAATGCTGACAATCCAGTAATGACCGGTAACCCCAAAATCAATTCAATGTGAACGTCAGCCAAACAACGTTTATTTTGGTACCGCCGGGTGAGTAGCTCCACAGCGGTAGGGTAGGCTGAGTCAGTCAAAGACAGATGCTGCACCAAGGCTCGGGCCTCACCTTCCAGGACAGACAACAAATAGGCCAACTTTTGGGTGGGTCTGAGGTCCGAGCGTGCATCAACCAAACTTTCAAACAGGTTTTGGAAACTTAACCACTGGTCCAAGCGACCGTTAAAGTGTGGCAGTTCCAAAGTAGGCAGTCTACTCAATAGTCCGGGACCTGAAACAACCGAGGTCTCCGGTTTGACCTGGACAGGTGTCCGGCTCTCCAATATTTCCCGAGCACGTTGACCAATGACATCCCCCAGGTCCAAGATCTGGTCGTAGTCAGCAAGGACCTTGTCACGTGCTGCCTGATCCAGCACTTCCAGAGCCACATCACAAATGTACTGGTTGTAGCGGGTGAGCAGAGCATCAACGTTGCCGAGTCTCAAGTTCAACTGCTCGAACCGAGCAAGAGTGATCCCCTCAAGATCCTGGCGCTCAGCGGTCGCTGCAGCTGAAGCGAACCACCGCAGCTGTGTGGTCAATCCACTGATTGCCTCTCTCACCGCTTTGTATGCCATTGCACAAACAATACAATTCAATATACCAAACAAAATAATTAAGTAACAAAGTTCAAACAATATATTACAAAATAACTACAATCAAACTACCAAACTGACTAATCAGCAACTCAAGAAATAACATTAAATTGGTTTCAATTCAATTCAACAATAAACTTTTATTTTAATTCAAACCCAATATCAACGTTCAAAATTCTATTTCACAATTCAATTCAAATATTCAAATTCCAATCCAATTCCAAATGTTAAGTTCACAAACCACTTTGTTAATGGTACAACAATAATAATCCTTTATTCCAACTCAAAACAATGGTAATACTCAAAAATGCCAATAATTTTTCAAATATTAATTTTCACAAATAACCATATCAATGGTACAAACTCAATATTTTAATGTCTTCCTGACATTCAATACAACAGAGGTCAATTAACAACAACAAGAGGTTATAGCATAGCTCAATCTAACCAACTCTGAAGCATATATGCAAACCTGGTTGACCCCCGGCAATATGAGTTACTCGACTCAATAAATTCCAAATTATTTCAAACAAACAATTAATTACCGATAACAAATATTTACAGCGAATTACTACTTCCCTTATAGAGACTGCCAAGTAATTAGCCTACTGTAAAATTACCAATTTGGTGGTTTTGTAGGTTAAAACCACGCTCTGCTACCAAAATGTACGCTGCCAGACTAGGCCCACATAAGGTTTTAATTATTATGTGGAAGCGTGCTAATCGTGGGGCTCTAGAGACAAGAGTGGCTAGCGTACTGTCCGCCGTACGCGGAGCAGACAATATATAAGAGAACAACTCACCTACCATACAACAAAACAACTTACCTCATGGTTGAAGGGCACTGCTCTGCTGCCAACCTGGAGTTGTGTATGTAAGTGAGTGTATATGTATCGTGTAGTAACGTGTAAGTGGGTTTTCCAGACACCAGGCCGCTGCAACTGGTCAGAGATTCACTCCAACATGCGGTTCAAACACTTAACCTCCAAACTATTTCAATGTCAAGAAACTAAACCCGTATTATTTCACCAAGATAGGGGTTATTAACACACACAACTGGATCACGACTAATTGTCCACAACCGGATCCATTTACAAGGGATTAATTTCAACAAAAGGCCGCGAGACCCAAGCGACGGCGTGCTTCCTTGGTCCCACCGGAAGCCAAGAGAAAGTGTCAAACGTCAAAACTGTCAAGTCAGATGTCACTTCGTTACACGCGCATTCCGTTAGGCGCACAGATAATAAACGGTACGCAACAAAAGGTTCACGCTTTTTTCCAATGTTATTATGAAAGCGTGTTTTTTTTTAAACTATCATTTATTTTCTATCATTTAGTTTTTTTTTTGCAATACAGGGGATTCTTGCTACGATAAGGGCATAAAATGAAATTTCATCGATCTTTTGTTGAAACGTAAGGGGTGAAAACCACGTTCAAAGGTTCCAATTCATAGATACATAACAAGCTAATAAATGCGTATTAAAAAACATATAATGCACAGTGGCTATGTACTTTAATTGTACGTGTATTTCAATCACAATTGTGACAGTTATATGAAACGGCTGGAACGCGGCGAAATGATGTAGGGTATCTACTCATTTACTTGTCTGTTATCATCTTCACTCGTCAAGTCCTATTAAAAAAAAAAAATGTTAGTATCGATTCTTCTTCTTTGTTGTGAGTGATCATGGTCTTCACATGTCTGTGGTGGCGAGCTTCACAATCCGTCACTATTCCTCCCGTACTGCAGCTCTTTTTGTACATTCGTGAAGTTAAGCATTAAGTGCAGTTTTGACTTGATCGGTCCGACTTGGTAGGTCGGATCTAACAAGGTTGGACATAGGTAAAAAAAAAAGATAGTATTTGCTTCAATAAAACGTTCCAATTTTGAATTTGAAAGACAAAAACGTTCGATTAGTCCCGTCGTTTATTAACGTAATCACTACTTTTGGAAGTGGATTGATTATTGCAGTAATCGGCTACTTCATACTCCTTATCTGCGCACCTTTCTTTTGAGCCTCACCAACGAATAGAATTAAAATAAATAAGTTGGTTGGTGTTTGCCTGCAACTACCTACAAATTAAGTCCACGTTTTCAAGGACGTAAAAATATCGCGACGGCATTTTATCGCGCACTAGATCTTAAATGCAATGCTTAGCACCAAGAGTTGGAATTCAAACAATGTGTTTTGTCGACGCATTGGAATGCACTTTGTTGGATACTCAATATTCGGGTCAGCACCGAAGGTTGAAAATGCAATGCACGATAAAATTCTGCCGTGATATGTTAACGTCTGTGCGAGCGAGGTCTATCTTATTTCCTACGAATATCATTATTGGGAGCGTTTGTGAGGTTGTACGGACATATGGATGTTTTTTTAATCTTTCACGTAAAAGCTACTGAATGAATTTTTGATGACCTTTAGCACACAGATTGCTTATAACCTGGATTTTCACATAGGATACTTTTTATCCCGGTAATACCGCCCGCAGGATAATTTTCAATCTCCACGCGGGTGAAGCCGCTGGCCAAAGCTAGTATTATAATAAATATTAAGTTTTGTATGTTTGTTCCTCAGTTACACCAAAAGGGCTGAACAAATTTGAATGGAAATTGGCACACAGATTGATTATAACTGGGACAAATACATACGACTCTTTTATCCTGGTAATATGTTCCCGTCACACGGGCGAAACCGCTAAGCTAGTAATAAATAACACCAAATTTTCTAGAGTTAAAATATCCAAATACTTATTTAGTTGGTTCCCAGAAATAATTTCATCAACAACAACTGGTTTTCAAATAAACTAAGAAATTCTTCAGAGTTCCAGTCCTTTTAACGTACAAATTCATTTGAACAACCTCTTTTGAGGACATTACTTAAACTAATGAAATGGAAACTTTTTCATAAAATTACTTTTACTTTTCTTATCTTGTTTTTCCCTGATGAAATCTACTCCGAGGTCGGACACTGGGTTACTTCTCAAGGATTTCTTCTGTATTTTGAGTGAGAGCACTATATAGTTCTTGTAATCAAATAAGATGTTGAATTGTTAAAGTGTTCTTCGATTCTTCACAAGTATCTAAAAGTTTGGTAATAGTTTTATTAAAATTTATTTGAATGTAAGTCTGAAAGTGTCTGCCGGGGTCGCGTGATAGTTCGAAAGAGATACCGTGACCCTGGCACATGGGCAACTGATGGAACACGGGTGGGTTTTAGTCAGTAAAAGTCTGACACGCCCTCCCGCTCCGCTCAGAGCGGGAGAAGTCATTTGATGATTTCCCATCCTGAAAAAAAAAAAAAAAAGTCTGAAAGCGTCTACCCGTCTTGAGCGAGGTGGTGATCCATGATCGTGCATACTCAATGGGGAAATTATAAACTGGCTTCAGTGATAACAGATTCTCGTTCTACTTTTATAAACTGGCTTCAGTGATAACAGATTCTCATTCTACTTTTATAAACTGGCTTCAGTGATAACAGATTCTCATTCTACTTTTATAAACTGGCTTCAGTGATAACAGATTCTTATTCTTCTTTTATAAACTGGCTTCAGTGATAACAGATTCTCATTCTACTTTTATAAACTGGCTTCAGTGATAACAGATTCTCATTCTACTTTTCAAAATCAAAATTAAAATCAAAATATTTTTATTTTCACATAAACCTACATGAAACGTTAGAAGCTAGGTGCAAGGTTCCAAATTGTAGATTCCTATGGAGAAGAGCCGGCAAGAAACTCCACACAATTGTTCCCATTACCATTACATTTTTTTTTAAGAACGGCCAACAGACCTTGTGGTCACCTTGGGCAAGATTATACATTTCCCATTTTTTCCCTTGGCTGTCGTAAGAGGCGACTAAAGAAACTTACTAGAGAATGGGTAGCAGCGTTTTCGTGCATTTACCACCATACTGCGATCGCCAACCCACATGCCAAGCGTGGCGATTATAGCAAACTCCCCCAAAGTTGGGGAGGCTTATGTCCAGCAGTGGACGATTTTCGGCTGAAATGATGATGATGACTATTATGGCATAGCAAGTGGCACCATCTAGTCATCGGCGTAGCAAGTGGCACCATTTAGTCATCGGCGTAGCAAGTGGCACCATCTAGTCATCGGCGTAGCAAGTGGCACCATCTAGTCATCGGCGTAGCAAGTGGCACCATCTAGTCATCGGCGTAGCAAGTGGCACCATCTAAACATCGGCGTAGCAAGTGGCACCATCTAGTCATCGGCGTAGCAAGTGGCACCATCAAGTCATCGGCGTAGCAAGTCGCCACTTGCAACTCGCCATCAGTTACAAAGTTAAGGGAATCACCGAAAAGGTTGGATAAGAGTGACACTGGCTAGTGACTGTCACTCTAGCGAAGTGAATCTGATGATATTCAAGCTACTGAAACGCTAATATGGTGATGTCTGCTAGCAAAGGGTGTCTTGCTCCGTAAATATTTGACAAATTTAAAACTACACTTCACTTCTTTTGTAATTGACTGGATTAATTGACTGAATTTTCGTGCTAAACAATCAAGTATAAAGGGAAGAATTTACTGCAAAACCGTCAAATTTAATTTACACGCTCCATATCCGATCCTCTTCAACAGCGAGGCCCCGATAATTTATCTAGTGAACCGCTAAATTCAGGTAAATATTGTATTTATTGGTTTTTAGGTGAGGTACAGTTTTCGGATTCTAAAAGATAAGTTTATTTATAATTAAAGCATAACTATCCAGTCTTTTTTAACTTAATGAAGTGTGTGTATTTTAATTATAAAATCGTTTTTCCTTTTAAAGACTTGTCTTTGGTCTTCTAGCATTGTCTATCAAAAGACAACAGAATTTTCTTTTTAACCGACTTCAAAACAGGATGAGGTTCTTAATTTGGTGTTTTTTTTATTTGAAAAATATTCTTTTGTTTTAAAATATCGTTTTTTTAGGCCTATACTGACCCACTGCTCGGCAAAGTCCTTCTCAGAACTCTTTTCCCGCGCCACCTCAAACCAACCGCCTAACGACAGGCAATTTATTTTATGAAAATTATTTCATCACCACTGCTCTTAAATCGGTGATGGAAAACATCATGAGGAAACCAACTTGACCTAGAACCAAATAGTCGGAGGAATGTGACTTCCACCAACCTGTACTTGTCTTGGATGACTCCTACTTACCGAAAGGAAGCCTTATAGGAAGGATTTATACTACGCGTATGCATTACGTAGGTATCTAAATACCGAAGTTAGCACAGATTCCTCGTTCCAATACTCAACACTTCCACTTGCCGACTTCCCTACCTACTCCACATCGCTACGAACGACTCACGATGTGTTTCTAATTAAGTTTCCAAGTCTACCGGCAGTTTGACGGGACGTTAATTACACATCGCAGCTTGCGATCAACGTTTTACACGTACAAGATGTATAGAACTTTATCTTTATGTATAATCGACTTACTGAACCCCTTTACCTTACTTAAAACCTTGTCATAGTAATATTTCACGATGCAAATGGAGAAAACATCGTGAGGAAACCGGCATGTTCTAGAACCACAAATTTGGAGCCAAAAAGTTGTTAAGTAGAGCTGACGAAAATTATATTATTTTAAATAAAAAAATATAATTTTCGTCAGCTCTACTTAACAACTTTTTAAGCTTATAGCATACATGTGTGATGTTAATGACTGTAACTACTCAGAACACTGTTTAAAAGTAGTTACAAGTTACTCGCTTGAATACCAAATAGTTTGTTCGACTGTATATAAAGTTCCTTCATTCCATAGTGTTCTGTTCCTTTCTCCTTGTTTTATTATGCATGGTACTTAATTGGTTCAATCATATTACTATAACAAAGCTGAAGAATTTATTTGTTTGAATGCGTAAAACTCTGGAACTACCTGTCGTACTTGTAAAATTCTATTTGGATTTCATAGCCCAATTTTAAATTTATCAACACTTCAAATACACTCACACACACCCCCACATACACACATGTACACCAACTACCTTCTACTATTAGCTAATAGGATGCAGTAAAAAATATAAGCCCTGAATAATGCCGAAAATTTATTTATGGACTTGAGAACCGACTTGGATCCTCTTCTTCCGACATACATATACACACTACATATTGTAACATCATTATTTTTAGTACCTTCTTATAGGTAACCATCTTGAGTAATACACTAGGTAATAGTCACAAAAATGTTTAAAAACCCTACACAATAACGTTGAAAATTTTTCGTTTGTAGGACATCCAAGTTGAGCCGAACACGCGACACTATAAAGTAAATTTATCGTTTGTGGCTACCTTATTCTTGGCTCATATTTTGAACTTCCTATATTCCATAATAATTGGACGGAGTTGCGAGCTAGCTTTATAGACCTCGGGGAAGGAGATGGAGTTACACAGGGCGTATAGTGCCGTCTTTGTCTCACACTGAAATAATCCATACTAATATTATAAATGCAAAAGTAACTCTGTCTGTCTGTCTGTCTCGCTTTCCTGCTAAAACTCCTCAACCGATTTAAATGAAATTTGGTACACAGATAGTTTAGAGCCTGAGAAAGGACATAGGCTACTTTTTATCCCGGTAGTATGTTCCCGCGGGATAGTTTCCGACCTTCACGCGGGCGAAGCCGCTGGCAAAAGCTAGTATTAATATAATACAGTTATAAGAGGTGGTGGTAAGGCATCTGATATAAATGTAGTCCTTATTTCAGACATGTTAAGAATGGTATTCGTTATTCCACAAAATGAATTCCATTTACAGAAGTATCTATTCTGAAACATTCATAAAATATCTTTAGCGAATTGCGAATCCCACACTACGCTTGCCGATACGCGGTTTCCACTCCAGGACTCGTCTGCTCATCGACTATTGGTCCTTTGACAAACATGGCCAGCCCACTGCCACTTCAGCCTGCTTACCCTGCGAGCTATGTCGATAATTCTAGTTCTTTTCCGGATAACTTCTAACTTAAATAAGATTGTTAAACTTTGCTAACTTAAGAGGAACTAAGTTTAATTTTCTGTACAATTAGATTTTATTTAATGTCTTAACACGTAATAAGTGTTTAATATTACGTTACTTGTAATATTAGTTACCCAAAATAAGAAGATTAAAACAATTTACCTACCTAATTTATAATTATGGACAAATATTTAAACTTGTTAATCAGGTTGTTTTATGAAATACTGAAAGGCCAGTTAATTACAGTCTTAAAATAATGTCTGATTTTCACGGATTTTTTCAGCGTATTTTAAAAAATCGTCTGACCCAAAGCACCTTTCTGAAACTTTTTTTTTCTGGGTAGGAAATCATCAAATGACGTATGTCGCTCTGGGCAGAGCAGGAGATGTCAACACCCTCCCGGTGTCACACTTTTACTGACTAAACCCACCCGTGTTTGTTCAGTTGCCTGTGCCAGGGCCACTATAACTTTTTCGAACAAATCCGCGACCAGCATTGTGAAACCTAACAAAGCCTTTGATAACATCCACATTCCTATCTCTTAAACCACATAAAACTCTACCTCAACATTTAAGGTCTACCACTTGAAGTAAGCCGAGTGGAACTAATTGTCGCGGCAGTTAAAAACGATGGTCTTGCAGACCGTGTTAATTACTCACTATTAAGTCGTTTCACACCGACACCTTTCCGTGTACAGCTGCGAAAACTTACGTTGGTTTAACTTGATGTCTGAATTAGATAATGTGGGTGATACTGCATGGAAAGTGGAGGGTTAGTGCAAATTAAATTGTAATCAGTGTTGGTATTTCAATGTCGCCTTTGCCTCAGTTTTTGTAAGGTTCATGTTCAGTCAAAATATTTGCGGCTACTCCGAACAAATTTACTTTGATTCTTTGTTGTAACATTTTTTTTTTTTTGCATAAAAATATCTTAGGGAGAAACAGTCAGTTCTGTGTGTTGCTGGATGTAAATAGTAGCATCACCTCATTTCTTCCCGTGAATGTCGTAAGGGCCGATTAAATGACATACTAGAGAATGTGCAGCAACGTTCTCTATGCTCAGTATGAGAGCAGTGGTGGCCCAGTGGTAACGGCCGCGACTTACGAGTAGTAGGTCGTGAGTTCAAACCCAAGCAGGCGCATTACTTTGTGTAAATTATTTCATCGCCACTGCTCTCAAAAACGGTGTAGGAAAAACGGTGGACCAAAAATTCGAAGACATGTGACATCTACCAAACCGCACTGGGCCCGCGTGGTGGATTATGGCCCACTCCCTCTCACTGAGTCCCAGCAGTGGGAACATTATAGGCTGATGATGTGATGTTCTCTATGCATTTTGCCACTATACTGCGATCGCCCACCCGCCTGCCAAGCTTGGCAATGTGGCAAATCCCCCAGATTGGGAGAGTTTTATATCCAGCAGTGGAGGTCTTTCGGCTGAAATGATGGTGGTGATGATGAGATACAGTCAAACATACATCTTTCTTAGCAATTATACATTTTCAGCGCCTATATGTCTTGAAATAAGGATGATTTTTGCAGTGCAAGTGTTACCATTAATTTGCATTTGATTAAACACACCTAGATCCTATCTTCAATACTAGGTACCATTGGTACAAAATTGTCAGCTCATCTAAAATTAAAACCTATCAACGCTTGCTATATGCAAGACGCTGTGAATTTTCCGTCAACTGTTGAGCTTTCCCTTCATAATTAAAAATCCTGGAGTCTTCCAAAATTAGAATTACCTGCAATCTCTTCACGATTCAACTTCCTGATAAGGGACCTACGTAAAGCAAAAACTCCCAAGATAATGCAATAAAAGACACCACACCTTTTTACTAAACACGTCTTGGGGTTTCGTCCGAGATTTACAGAATTTATGGCCCTCCTTTCCGCCAGTCCGTGCTATCCGAGATTGCCAACGTGCTGCGATAAAGGACCTTAAAAATAACAATTTAAAAGGCTTTTTTTTGGTGCAAAAAGGATACGTGAAGATAGAGATTTAAAGTTTTTGAATCCCTGTTAAATGATGGTAATAAATCTTTGAGCGCAGAGAATTGTGGGCTGGGCTACTTCTTGCAGTACATTTTTTGGGCTTGTGTGAGATGAAAATTGCATTGGCTTAAGTTGTATCTATATTTATAAACATACTAGTTGACCATACAGACATTGTCCTGTTTCCTAGAACTCGATAGCAGCGCCACCTACCAGGTCCAATAGTGAATCTAAACCATCCAAGGTGCCACCCTAACGCATACAAAAAAAAAAAAAACATTGAAATCGGTCCAGCCGTTTAGGAGGAGTTCGGTTACATACACACGTACAGTAGAATTATATATCTATATAAAGATTATAAATTAAACTCAGTTTTCGTGTCGGCGTAATTTAGAAATATAACACGGTCAGCGATGTACTTCTGAACTACGCAATGTTTTTTGATGCGGTTTTCAACATCATTTAAATATATTTTATTTTGGACGGTGTTTGTGTTTATGACATTAATATAAAACTAACATTTAATAAATGTAGTTGTTTTGGTAGCTTTCATTCAAGCAGTTATTGAATTCAGTCAATTAGGACTTGTTGCAAATGAATACAATGGCAAATTCCAATCCAGCTGTACAACCCCTTGAAATGCATAAACTACAGCCAATGAAGATGGCGACGAGGCTGCAGTAATGTATACTACTATTACATACAGACATTATTTTTTTGGTATGTCTGTAAGTTTGTGTGCAGGGCTTTGTATCTCTGGAACTACCAGTTGGATTGGATTTTTTTTTGCATTTGGTAGCTAAATTCTTGAGGAAGATTATGAGTTACTAGCTTCGCCCGCGACTTCGTCCGCGTAAA
The DNA here is from genome assembly GCA_932294355.1 of Aporophyla lueneburgensis. NCBI lineage: Eukaryota > Metazoa > Arthropoda > Insecta > Lepidoptera > Noctuidae > Aporophyla > Aporophyla lueneburgensis. The sequence continues at coordinate 26,893,868 of OW028737.1, read as the reverse complement.
ATTTCTTGTTCGCCCGACCCTTCCCGTCGCGTCGAATCGCCTATCCGCGCGATTTCCCCCGTTTTTGCAACATTTTTCATTACTGCTCCGCTCTTCTTAGTTGTAGCGTAATGTTATATAGCTTATAGCCTTTCTCGATAAATAGGCTACCCAACACAAAAATTATTTTTCAATTCGGACCTGTAGTTTCTGAGATTAGCGCGTTCAATCAATCAAACAAACAAACTCTTCAGCTTTCTAATATTAGTATAGATTTAACATCGACCTGCGATTTTTGGAGCCACGCAAAAAGATAGATAGATAGATAAATTGTTTATTTGGTGCACACAAAAGACATAACAACATACAAAGCACGATTAAATAATAACTTAACGTGATTACAATTTCGCTTAAGTAGGTACAAAGTGCCAATATACAACAAGAGAAAAAAAAGGAAGACATAAAATGGGATGACGTTCCACGCGGACGAAGTCGTAGGCATCATTATAATTAGCCTATATCGTTCCCACTGCTGGGAAACAGTCCTTCTCTCGATGAGAGGGAGTGGGACCTGCCAGAGTCGCGAGATTGTTCGAAAGAGATACCGTGACCCTGGCACTTGGGCAACTGAAGGAACACGGGTGGGTTTTAGTCAGTAAAAGTCTGACACGCCCTCCCGATCCTAATAATTCGTATATGAAAACTAGCCAAGTCAGACAATAACAGACAGTCAGTCAGTCAGTCAGTAGATAGTCAGTCTACAATATATTATCCTAAGTTATAAGAAGAAATTATATTTTATGTAGTTATAAATAAATTTCAGGACTGACCATTGAACTTGGCACCCATTTAGATCTCACTTCTTTTGTTGTTGAAGTCAACAACTAAGGCATATATCATAATATTGAACTTGGCTCTCATTTTTCATTTATGTTTTTGATGGGATATTATTACTTTTTGTACATAAATTATATTAGTAGGTACTTATACTTACATCAAAAGTAATTGGCTTGACACGCTACCGTGTGTCTAGATTATCTGCATGTGATACAATATGACATTGATAAAATAACTGTGTTGGTTTTTGGGATTATTCACGTTCCAGGCTAAATTCTAAATATATTTTTGTGAGCCTTCTTCAACAAAACTTTACTTAAGATAACATTACGCCTGTAAACCCTGAAAGATTAAGCTGAGGTGTACCGTACTGTAAAAACAAATTTCGCAAGTTATGTTTAAGGCCCATGTAATAGTAGGTGAGCCTATGGCCATCAATTGAGCACAAATTCAGACTCCAGGCTGTTACTGAGAAATTTCTGGTCGTAAAACCCAATAATACAATATTTTGCCCGACCCGGGAATCGACGATCGCTAGACCAACGAGGCAGTTAAAATATGTAGAAAATAAATTGAAACAAATTCTATTATACATCATTTTAATATTCTCTTGTTTAAGTACAACCGTGTCCCGAGCAGGGAGTGGTAAAAAAACCTAAGACTAAACAGAATGGAAATTTAAGGTTTTTAAAGACACGTCTTTTTTAAAGAAAATATCAAACATAAACTAAAAAAAATCTACAGAATCCAATATATACCTATAGGTCTCAAAAAACGAAATGATGCTTTAAGCGCTTCCAAATACTCGTAATAAACAACAAAACTGGAATCTTGTCAGTATGAAAGAGGGATGACTGCACTTTTTTAATCATCAAATCATTCTTGTTTTATGGAACGAATTATTAGTATTAGGAAGTTCTTAAAACATGATTCCATTTTCCGAAGCCTCTCTGCTTTCTGTAGGATTTCTAGTTTATTTTCTAAGAAAAAACTCCATTCAAAAAACATGTCCCTGAAAAAACCTCAGCATATAAAATGGTGTGAAACATTTAACCTTCATGTCCGACCATCGTTTACGATGCCACGGCTACTGAAGCCTGAAATCGATAAGCTGCAAGTACGTATCAGATTATTTGCCATCGTATATTTTGTAAAGGCCTTGAGGAAGCGCTTAGTTATTGAACTTACTAGTACCACTTGGTGAGATCGTTATTAGATTTTTTAACTGGTATTTTATTTGTGTATGAATTTGACCTCCAAAATTTTTCGTATCATCTCCTTTGTACTTATTGCTTGGTATATTTATAAAGTTTCGTCTATTTTGTAGAATGGCTTATTAAGAGATACGCACGAGCCGATTAGCTCGAATCTGACAAATCGTTGCTTTTCATACTAATATTATAAAAGTGAAAGATTGTGAGGATGTATAGATATTTGTTACTCTTTCATGCAAAAACTACTAACGGGATTTTGGTGAAATTTGTACACAGATAGTTTATAACCTATATTAAGACATACTTTTAACCCCGGTGGAGGTTGGAAGTTATTCCGCGGGAACGTACTGTTCCCGCGGAATAACTTCCAACCTCCACGCGGGCAATGCCGTAGGCAAAGCAGGCATAACTAGTAATGAATATATTTTCTATAGACGACTCGCACGAAGTAATTTTAACAGTGGGCTACTCCAGAATTGCGTATTAGGCAATTAGCACGTTTTGTATCTTAAGCAATAAATTTATGAAAAAAAGGTAATTGAAAGTACATGCAATACTTAAAGTGCCAAGTCCTATTTATCTTAGCTTTAGCTACGCTAAATAGGGATATTTGGGTACAATCAACTGCCGGGCCACTCCATCTTACTACTCGGGAAACGTGACTTCCATTTATGTCGGACCAAGGCTAATGTTATTTCATTGCTAAATATCTAGTTCATACTCTTAAATGTTTCTCTTATAAGCTGAATGTGCAGATGATAGAAGTTATTGTCTTTACATAGTAATATCTGGATGACCGAGCTTTGCTCGGTATTTTTGGTAAATTGTGTTTAACCGGTCAAGTACCGTAATTACAGACACAATTAAAAAACGATTGTTTGCATACCAAATGTGGTATTTCAGGGACTTAGAGGTTAAAATAATAAGTTTATGTTCATGTTGATTATCGATAAAGTTGGTCATTGAGAACACGAATAAAACGACATTTTCTAAAAATCAATCCTAGCTAGATCGATTTATCGCCACCGAAACCCCCTGTATACTAAATATCTTGAAAATCGTTGGAGCCGTTTCCGAGATTCAGATTATATATATATATACACAAGAATTGCTCGTTTAAAGAAATAAGATGAGATAAGATAAGATATGACACATTTTGTGTATGTATGCATAGATCTTTTAAACTACATACGCAACGGATTTTAATGCGGTTTTCATCAATAGACAAACTCAAACTCTTTTATTTGTGGTCATAGGTTAACAAAGATGGTGTTTAATATTAATAAATGTATCACTATGTCCTGCTAGTAAAGCGTACAAATATTAGGTTTAAGTATAGTCTACATAAAAACATTAATATTAAATTATAATTATTAAAGTCTAGTCTACTTTATCAACTAAATTATCTAATGTTATCATCTAAATATTGTGACATAGTATAGTAAGCCTTATCTAATAAAAATGCTTGCAATTGACAGAGTGACAGAGTGACGCAAGAGGAAGCTTTATATCTTGGTATAATACGCGGTTGAAGCCGCTGGCAAAAACTAGTACTACTAAAAATGGCTGATTTATTAATCTAGAATTAAAAATAACTTCCGTTTCAACAACCTTCAGGTACCATAAAAAAGAAACAGTTTTAAATCTACAAAATATTTCGACCACAAAAATCCAAATGAATAGATATTATCAAGTTATGCGATTGACAGACAGTTCAAAGTTTTGCCGACCCCTCGTTAGCACCCGGATTTAAGACCACTTCGCCCCTTTTACCGGCTTAGTTTTAAATGCTTATAAATTATTTAACTTTAAAAGGGAATTCTTAAAGCGTTCAAAAACAGCAATTTGCTGGTTAACTTTATGTTTCGGGTTTTGAGATCGGAGTTTCGGTAAGTACTTTGTGGTCAGAATTATTTATTTCAAAATGTTTTAGAATCTTCTTGCTCTGTGGTTGATTTTCTTTGAGTGATGTTTATTTAGATTGATATTAAAACGTTCAACTAGCATTTGCCCGCAGTTTCGCTCATGTTAATGTCGGAATATACCCCAGGGGAACGTACTACCAGGGTTATAAGTGTCGTTATGTGTAAATTCATGTGAACCAGGAATTAATTCCGTAATATTTTGTTTTCATATTATAACTCAATTGGTTTACGCGGCGCACGCCAATAAAGTTCCCCTCAGGCATGTTGCCATCGTTATATTTCAGCCAATTTACAAGAAATCCTTAATGTATACACTTAAATCTTCCCCATCAATCATTGGTGGTATCGTACGAGAATCTGTTTGGAAGTTTTGGTGTTTATCGCGTTCAGACACAGGGAGGGGTACTTCTTTATCTTCAGCAGCCTAAAATGTTCCCACTGCTGGGACACAGGCCTCCTCTGGGTGAGAGGAAGCGGGCCATAATCCACCACGCGGTTCCAGTACGGGTTGGTAGATGTCACATGTCTTCGAATTATTGATTCTAAGACATGCCGGTTTCCTCACGATAAATAGCTGTTGTGTAATACAGATATTGTCTTATGCATTTGTGTACATTAAAGTCTTATACGTGTTTCTTTTTTCGGTATTACATAGATAAGTATGTTTGAAAATTGGCAAAATTGGAAAAGAGGAAAATCTATTTTCACACAAGAATATTCTTAATTTTTATTTTTTGTAACAATATTTAAATTTTTAGTAGTGTCCGTTAAGTTTCTTGTCCGTTTTCTCCATAGATATCTTGTACGCTTTGGAATAGGCAACTATATGTAAATCTTCATATTCCTGATTGAACAACTCCTTGACAGTTCAAAAGTGTCTGTAATTGGTTTATTTAAAACTACCTTTTACCAGCGGCTTTGCCCGCGTGGAGGTCGAAAAATATCCCACGGGAAGGTACTACCGGAATAAAAGTAACCTATTAATTAATCCAGGTTATAAACTAACTGTGTTCCAAATGTCATCCAAATCCGTTCGGTAGTTTTTGCGTGAAAGAGTAACAAACATCCACACATCCATACATACAAACTTTCGCATTTATTATATTAGTAGGATAGGATAAATGCTTTGAGTTTGATTCAAAACATTATTACTTCATACATTAAAGGGTATTTGTGATTAACTTATTCCTTCCAGTACCTACGTGATAATGCGACCAATTTCCAACAACTCTTCACCATCCCATGAAGCCTAAGCGAAAATGCATGGGATTCGAGAAAATCCAATGTATTATGAAAATATTCGGCTGGTTGACTTTATTATAATACAAATGCAATCGTTTTGAAGCATGTTTGATCAGATTTTAGCTGTAGTTCCTCTTGTATCTATGAACACTTCAGAAAATCTTTCTACAAAATAGTATTCTTAACCTTCCAGTGAGTCTTCTACATAGAAAAATTTGAACTTTCTTCCGGGAAAATGGTAGAACTTCTAACGAAAATTGTAACAAAATCTCTACAGTTTGCTTTAATTACTAAATGGAAAGGAATCTTCATTTGTAGGTCTTCTCAATAGGATACTTCAGGAAATAGATCTGTGTTCTTGTTTTACTCTCTCGACTGAAATTAAAAACCGGCCAAGTGCGAGTCGGACTCGCGCACCGAGTGTTCCGTACAAGCCTGTAGATATTTACGGTTTATGCATAAGGTTTATGTTTATGAAATGAAATGTTTTTTTTTTTAATTTTTATATTTGTGTTGATTGAATGAAAGGTAAATTGCGGTTTACGATTTATGACGTATTAAAAAGAAACTACTTACTAGATCTCATTCAAACCAATTCTCGGTGGAAGTTTACATGGTGTACATCGTATATCTTTTAGTTTTATCATTCTCTTATTTTATAAGATAAGAGGGGGGAGGGGGGACACATTTTACCACTTTGGAAGTGTCTCTCGCGCAAACTATTCAGATTTAGAAAAAAATGATATTAGAAAACTCAATACAATTTTTGAAGACCTATCCATAGATACCCCACACGAAAAGGTTTGATGAAAAAAAAAATTGAGTTTCAGTTTTTAGTATGGGGAACCCCAAAATTTATTGTTTTTTTTTCTATTTTTGTGTGAAAATCTTAATGCAGTTCACAGAATATTATATATCTACTTACCAAGTTTCAAAAGCATAGCTCTTATAGTTTCGGAAAAAAGTGGCTGTGACATACGGACGGACAGACAGACCGACAGACAGACAGATAGACATGACGAATCTATAAGGGCTACGTTTTTGCCATTTGGCAACGGGACCCTAAAAAGCCGGGTTTCTCCATAGGATTGGGCAGAGTTGTACCTATTGTACACCCACATCATCAATCGGGTTGTTATTGAGTAATCCAGACAGAAATACCCAATAACACTTTGCCAGAACTGAAAGTAAAACCCACGACGTCAAGCTCAACAGTAGTGCTTGCAAACACTAGACCAATAGACAGTCGAATATGAACAAGAGTGTATGAAAGTGCCGCAGGAGGAGACGCCCCGGGCGTCGGGAGTCGATAGCGGACTCCCGGCCACCGTAGGTGCGAGCTTGTGGGCGGCGAGCAATGGGTAGCTCGCCGCCCGGTAAGCACCAGCCTCGGGTCGACGGCACGTAGTGTTCCACGCACGCCTCAAAGAGATGTCAGCAGAACTAAAGGGGTCTGCTAGGACCGATGCCTGCCAGGGCCGCGAGATTGTTCGAAAGAGATACCGTGCCCCTGGCACATGGGCAACTGAAGGAACACGGGTGGGTTTTAGTCAGTAGAAGTCTGACACACCCTTCCGCTCCGCCCAAGAGCGGGAGAAGTCATTTGATGATTTCCCATACAAAAAAAGTGTATGAAAGTGCTTTTAATATGCTTTTTAAACGTACTAAATAAGAGTGTATGAAAGTTTTTTAGCTATTTGGTTTACTTGCGATTAAAATAGCTTATAAATAAACACATTTTAATCAAATGAATATAACTTTTTTGTAAGTACAGAGTACAGAGACTTTTATTGTTTAGCAAGTTGCAATATAAATTACCCGTAAGTTTATTTCAATCACAACTGACAGTAAGTTGTATGAAATGGCTATAACGCAGCGAATTGACTTGAAAGTCGATCAACTTGTTAAAAATTAATCGCTACTTTGTATGACAATGACGACTGTCATTCACGGTAGGCGAATGACTAATTTCTCAAAAGATTTTACATAAATCACTTACCAGGTAAAAAATAACCATAATTAATGTTTATAAAAGAAACGTCCAAACCACAAATCGTAACAAATATATAACTAAACGTAAAAAGTTATTATTTCCGTTTAGCTTCGCTGCCATATCTAAGATAAATCTTTATTAAACTCTTTCTAATAACTTATATCGATAAATTCAAAACATAAACTTATCTTTTAGAGATAAATCCAAAAGTTAATCATAAGAGATATAGAAGGGTCAAAAGGTTCTATTTGTTTTTGTTCTTTATCGCTGAAGATATTGGAATACCTGAATCATGGGGCAATGAACTTTTGTGGGGTAAAAGTTATATTTCGCATTTTTATATCCTGAAATATAGAGTGGAGATAATACTGAAAAATATTATTATATGTATACCTTACTAGAATATATCTATACTAATATTATATATGTGAAAGTGTGTATGTCTGTTTGTCTGTCTTTCACGGCAAAACGGAGCGACGAATTGACGTGATTTTTTAAGTGGAGAGGAGATAGTTGAAGGGATGGAAAGTGACATAGGCTACTTTTTTGTCTCTTTCTAACCCCACTTCCCTAAAATGGAGGGTGGAACGCGCTAATCTCAGGAAGTACTGGTTAAAATTGAAAAATTATTTTGAGTTAGGTACACTATTTATTGAGGAAGGCTATATAATATCACGCTACGATCAACAGGAGCGGAGCAGCAACAAAAAATGGACGAGAATTGGCAGGCTGCGATGCGACGCGAAGGGTCAGGGGAACAATTATTTAACGCGGACGAAGTCGCGGGCAGAAGCTAGTAATATTATAAAGCTGAAGATTTTGTTCGGTTGAACACACTTATCTTAAGAATTACTGATTCTCGTTGAAAAAATACTGCAATGTTAGATAGTCCGTTTATCGGCTATCTAGACACGCGGCAGCGTGTCAAGCCAAGTTCAAGTAACAGAACTGGCGAGCAGCACCGTGTGTAATATTACACGAACCATTTGGAGCCACTTTTGACCCCCTCATAACTCAAAAACTATTTCACATAAACGTATCAATTTTGGCTCATATAGTGAAACTTGCAAGATACATATGTGCTCCAAATTTCATAAAATATCTCAAACGGTTATTTAGATATTATCGTCCAAAAATCGTCATTTTTATCACTGACTGACCTATAGATCAAAACTCTAACCCAGTTCCAGATGACCTAGAAAGTTCAAATTTGGCATGCAGATAGGTAATTAGGTGAATACAAAGGGATAAATCACAAACTGGTAAATTTTTACCATTTTACAATAATTTTTCACTTAATTGATTCTATTAGGAACACTTATAACAAAAAACATTTGGTATTTGGTATTAATTTTGTTATAAATAAATAAGTACCTACTAATAATTTATGTACAAAAAGTAATGATATCCCATCAAAACATAAATGTGAAATGAGAGCCAAGTTCAATATTATGACATATGCCTTGGTTGTTGACTTCAACGACAAAAGAAGTGAGATCTAAATGGGTGCCAAGTTCAATGGTCAGTCCTGACTTGGCTAGTCTTCATATACGAATTATATTATAGCCTTCGCAAGTTTTAAACCTGTTACTTATCGGTTCTTATTTTATTATTCCCAAAATTTGACTTTCTGGTAGAAACTAGTCATCGAACATAATAATTCGTATATGAGAACTAGCCAAGTCAGGACTGACCATTGAACTTGGCACCCATTTAGATCTCACTTCTTTTGTCGTTGAAGTCAACAACCAAGGCATATGTCATAATATTGAACTTGGCTCTCATTTCACATTTATGTTTTGATGGGATATAACATCACGCCAAGATCCTTAATAGCTGAGTAAAAAGAAAAAAAATACACGAATACGAAGTACTTGCACGGGCAGGCGATTCGATGCGATGAGGTGTGTCGGGAAGGAAGAAATTTGGTGCGGACGCAGAAGCTACCGTGAAAATAATATTGAAAAAAATTAGTGTGTCACTGTAATATCTTTGAACCTTATTATTTATAGTTTATTTTATTTTAAGCCGAATAGATTTAATTACGAAGACGTTTTGTTGTTTGTTTTGTTTGATTTCTTTTCTTTTTTTCTCGTTTCTATTGTACGGAATCTAACTACAGGGTTAAGATCTGTCGGGATTGGCTTGGGTACATTTTAACCCTTACGCACCAAGTTTCGCACAAAGGATTATACCATAATTATTACCAATTCGTGCCGTCACAAATATAACTAACAATAAAAAGCTATCGAAACAATAAAACTAACGTACAACCATTTGTTACAGATGCTTCAAAAAATTAGCAAGGAACATTAGAACCAAAAGAAAATGTATTCGGAAACAATCCACATTTACGAAATAAGATGAATGGAGTACCGACAAAGATGAGCCTGACACTGAAAGAAATACGGCACAATGCATGAACAGAGCTATAGATCTTTATCAAAAAATGCACTGGACTTGACCGAAACATTTGAAGCTGTCAATTACACTATAGACAATATAATATTTGATCTCTTTGGCAATGATACTGGAAACGCCACCAATGGAATTGAAGAAGACGAAGCGGTGAACAACTGGTGGGCGCTCATAGCTATTATGCTGGTGGTCTGCACCGCTGCTGGGAATGTTCTTGTGTGTTTGGCGATCTATTTGGAAAGGAGGCTGCAGAATGTGACGAACTATTTCTTGATGTCACTAGCTATAACGGATCTGCTTGTGGCTATGTTGGTGATGCCGCTTGGGATTTTGACCCTGCTACGAGGTAAGATTTTTTTTTACCAATCTCATCATCATCATCATCATTTCAGCCTTAAGAAGTCCATGTTGGATATACTCCGTAATTGCTACTCTTGGCAGGCGGGTAGGTGATTGCAGTATGGTGGTATAATGCATAGAGAACGCTGCTGTCTATTCTCTGGTAAGTCCCTTAGTCGCCTTTTACGACACCCACGGCAAGAAAAGGGATGGTGGTTTTTTTTACGGCACCACACGGACTAGTAGAAGTTACTAGTGTAAATTGCCCCATTCCTGGGCAAAGGAGTCCCTCTACTTCCATCTTTCGCGAGCCCGTGCGTCATTCTTTCAGTTTTGTCGTCCTGATACCTCCTAGTGGTCTACTGCGACCCCGCTTCGCTATCTCAGGGCACCAATTCTATGCTAATTGGGCCCACAGTTTGTGGGTCTTGCAGCAGCCATGTTCTGTCCAGTCTGATTTAAGTTGAGCAGGTAGGAAAAATGTGCAGGTGAGTTCCTTACGCAGACTTAGGAGAACCCAATGTCCAGTAGTGGACAGCGATAGGTTAAGTTGACTGAAGATCTCTGAGAGACGGAACAAACATTTGTTAGTTGTGTATACGTAAAAGTACAGCCACCCCTTGTATTTAGATTTATTTTTCTGATTTCTGCGTGACATTGAACTGAAGCTAATAATTATTAAAAAATTGGAATACACTGCTTCGTTGCGTTTGATTTCCGGGTCGGGCAAAGTATTATTTGGTTTTTCCATCTGGATTTTTTCAGTAGCAGATTGATAATGGCAATAGGATCATCTCGTATTAGATACGACTTAATTGTAATTGGTGAAATGTGGGTACACTTCCGCCTAACACTTACAATAAAATACATTATGTTTTGTTATGTTATGGAACACAAAAATAATAAAATTCAGCGTCCACAGTAACAGGCAATGTTCAATTATTACCTCATCGGATAATACTGATAAATATTGAACATTCATTTATAATATACATTTGTAAGTTAATCGATTTACATATTGTGACAGTTTCACGAAAATATTTACATTGAGATGCATTTTTGAAATTAATATGACGAAAAATGAAAGAAAAATTGTTTATTATACACAAAAAAACGCACAATATGAAAAATAAAATGGTTACAAAAAAATGCACATATACAAGGTAGCCAAAAGCCCCGTATTCAAGTATAAAAAGTTGGACAATATTATCCATTGCTTGTTGATGTCATGGCTACGGACCAAAGACAGTACAAATAGATCTGCGTTACGACATAGACAAATAAATAATAACAAACAAAACAAAAAATGCCGATTGCAGAGCGCATTAATGGCTTCGTTTTAAGACAAACTGACCATAAAAATAAGAACATTTGAGCCGTGCGTGGTATCTGTGCAAGAACAGGTCGTTGCTTACCAAAATGCTGTGACTTCAGACGAATCTATCGTCAATAGCGCTGCTTTTCAGCAACTACCTTTGAAATGACGTAATGACGTGTGTTGGTGTGTGTGACATAATAAATTTGGTAAGTATACATTTTCACGAAATTAATTGGTATTCTAACTGAAGATATTATGTGTTAATATAGGTAAATATATCTGTATTTATGCGAAATTTATTAAACTAATATCAGAGATTTTAGCAATTTGGAGTATTAAATCTCTGGCAATCAAGTGGACGATGTGCTGTTCTCTTTACTAGGCAATGAAATAGCTTTTATTAAGGATTAACAAAAAATCCAAAAGATAATCCATGTTTGTGATATTATAATAATTTTATTCAGTATCGTTACAATTATGAAATGAGAAGATTAGTTTGTACACCTTAGCTAGATTTTGATATTCTATTCGTATCATGTAATTTATTTTTCAACACACTTGCTCGTAAAGTGAGCCTTATTATATCGTTCTTAGGGCCATAAACCGAACTATAACATACACGTGCATAATAATATTACACACTAGTGCATAATAGAATGATCCCTACAAAGTTAAGTTAGTACCTAACTGCAAATTATATGCGAGTAAACAGAGCATTTTCAATTTAACCGGGTAATACAGTTTTTTTTTTTTTTTTTGTAACAACAAAGAGGTTTTATGCCACCGAAAATCTATTTACATTTTTGAAATAAATAAATGTATCCCTAATTAAGACGAAAAAACATTTATTATTATCAAATTATTTATAATTCACAATAATTTCTTATAAAATATTTGCATTTTATCACAAAAATTATCATTTTGAAGTAGGCTGTATGGCTGTAATCAATCAACTTACATTTGGCGCGTGCAAAAAAAAAAAATTGCGCGCCATTTCCCAATTTTCCCCTAATTTTCATATTTTGTTTGTATCGCATTTGTTGCTGTTATTTGTTTTTTCCTCGCAAGTGTGTTGAAAAACGTCGTATGATACACGTGTGTATTGATGATTACCGTCCTCGGCTCTCTTAAGACCCTCACCTGACGGCTCGGGTCTCAATGGCGCCTCAGCGGTAATCACCAACATTACACACTTGTACCATAATGTACTATTAATAACGCTAATCTTATTAAGTAAGAAACAAAGGTACTTATATTTATAAGCTCTAATTGCAAATTGAAATCTCTAGTTTATATTGCATACTTAACTAAGTTGGTTTGCTACTAACTTTGTAATTAAATATAAGAAGAATATAAATTCGCACAATTATCATTTTCGTAAAGGAAATATTAAGATGTAGAAATTGTTTATTTTTCTGGAGTTCTTGATTAGGCAATCATAGTAAAAAAATAACATTACTTCTTGAGAACCTATTCTTTAGTCAGTTTATAAAGGCTTTAATAAAAATCATGACATTACGCCTGCACGCCATTAACCGGGCACATAACAGACTCCATGCGGCTACAAAAAATGTCTGATGGATAACCCCGATAACATTTTGTTCGACTCAGCGATCGAATTTTGCTCTCGTGCTCAGTAGTAGTGCTTACGACCACTAGACCAACGCTTCCTTTAATTGCTTTTTTTATTTATTTACATATTTACTTACTGTTTGGTTATACCAACAGAGGTTGCTCACGAATATTGCAAAACAAAAGGTACTCGAAATACTTGTACCGACTAAGAGAAGACAATAAAATTAAGTTTGACAAATGACTGCCTTAACAGGATACGGCGCCGAAGGTTCATTCTATTTCCGTATTGTTGTTAAAAGAACAGCGTGGAAATCAGAGATCATCACTTTCTCTTGACCTAGAAAACTTTCATGAAGGTTCTTTGAACACGTTACAAGATTTCACCTGCATAATTCTTCGACACGGTTCCGTGCCAAATCGGACATCAATGATATCGAAAAAGTCTTCTAAACGCTGTTTCCAAACCCGAAGCCCGAAAATGTTGACAGTTTTAATCAAATAGAGTTCCGGTTTCTTTCCGTCGGACATTTGCTGTCCGACTAGGAAAATCATGTTATCCGTGGGGGTTCCTGTTCAGGATAAAGCGGGAGGATACGTCCGGGTGTTTCCATTGCGAGGATCGTCTGGAGGACACGGTGGAGCATACGGTGGAGGTGTGCCCTGCCTGGGCGGAGCACCGCCGTGTCCTCGTGGAGGCGATCGGCGGCGGCGACCTCTCGCGTCCGGCCCTGGTGCGAGCCATGGTACGGAGCGAGAGGAAATGGGAAGCCGTCACCTCCTTCTGCGAAGCAGTAATGCTCGCGAAGAAGGAGGCGGGGCGCGTGAGGGAGTGGCAGTCTCTGCGCCCTCACGTCCCTAGCCGCCGCAGTAGGAGACGCCCCGGGCGTCGGGAGTCAATAGCGGACTCCCGGCCACCGTAGGCGCGAGCTTGCGGGTGGTGAGCAATGGGTAGCTCGCCGCCCGGTAAGGACCAAGCTCGGGTCGACGACGCGCAGAGTTCCACGCGCGCCTCAAAGAGATGTCAGCAGCAGTGTAGGGGTCTACTAGGACCAATGCCTGCCGGGGTCGCGTGATTGTTCGAAAGAGATACCGTGACCCTGGCACATGAGCAACTGATGGAACACGGGTGGGTTTTAGTCAGTAAAAGTCTGACACGCCCTCCCGCTCCGCCCAGAGCGGGAGAAGTCATTTGATGATTTCCCATCCTGAAAAAAAAATAAAAAAAAATGGGTCGAATTCGGTCGATAGAACCGAATATAATCGTAAACGAAAGTGAGTGTGTTCGTCCGCTATCGAACGTTATCGTACGATATCGAAAAGACGATTTGTAATTATGAAAATGGCGTAATCTGTCTAGATTTAAACCCTTTTTAGGGTTCCGTTGCCAAATGGCAAAAAACGGAACCCTTATAGATTCGTCATGTCTGTCTGTCTGTCTGTCCGTGTATGTCACAGCCATTTTTTTCCGAAACTATAAGAGCTATGTTGTTGAAACTTGGTAAATCATCATACATTTATGTATTCTGTAAACCGCATTAAGATTTTCACACAAAAATAGAAAAAAAACAATAAATTTTGGGGTTCCCCATACATAGAACTGAAACTCAAAAAATTTTTTTTCATCGTACCCATACGTGTGGGGTATCTATGGATAGGTCTTTAAAAATGATATTGAGGTTTCTAATATCATTTTTTTCTAAACTGTATAGTTTGCGCGAGAGACACTCCCAAAGTGGTAAAATGTGTGTCCCCCCCCCTGTAACTTCTAAAATAAGAGAATGATAAAACTAAAAAAAATATATGATGTACATTGCTATATAAACTTCCAACGAAAATTGGTTTGAACAAGATCTAGTAAGTAGTTTTTTTTTATACGTCATAAATCGTAAACCGCAATTTACCTTTCATTCAATCAACTCAAATATAAAAATTAAAAAAATAGGATTTAATTTCATAAACACAAGCCTTATGCATAAACCGTGAATACCTACAGGTTTGTACGGAACCCTCGGTGCGCGAGTCCGACTCGCACTTGGCCGGTTTTTTATACAAAAAAGAAACAAAAGTGAACCTTCTGTTTATTTCCTAAATGCCACCCCTCACAAGGTTTTAATTAGTTTACCCTTAAAGGTTAAAGTTAAGGGGCGATAAATACTGAAGGCTATGTGCGTGAAAAATGTGCTGAAAGCCTTATCCGTCGGGTAATAAATAACGGTAATGTGTTTATTCTTGTAAGGTGACGACAGCAATGTAAGGGGATTTCGGTGACGTCACTAAGATAGTACTAATGTTTTTACAAAAAATTACAAAGGTACATTATTGTAACTTTAACGTAATATCACACCTGCGCTCCCCGACAGTTTAAGAAGAAGTAATTTATAATACACCCACATTTCGCCAAGTTTAAGTCTTGTGTAACAGGGAGCGAGCCTATTGCCACTAATCGAGCATACATCCAGACTCCGGGCTGATGATGAGAAATTCCAGATGAAAAAATCTAATAACGCTTTGCCCGATCTGAAAATGTAGTCCGGGATCTCATGCTCAACAGAAGTGCTTGTGATAAATGAAACCACAAGGCAGTTCATAAACGAAAATAACACAAAAAAAAAACAAAAATATGATAAAATAATACCAGTAGGTAATTAAGAGAAATTTTCAAGCACGTTACTGTTGTTTTTAACTTGTACCATAATATTATTTTTGAAATCAAAACGAGAGTTCTAAAAGGTGACATGCGCCTGCTGAGTGAGAGCAATTTGTTTGAAAATTGCCCAACATTTCGCTCCTTAGCTGTACAGTACAGACTAAGTGCCAATGAATTTGAATGCGTTCTGCGCATTTAAACGACGTTTTAGAGCTGTCAGTGTAGCTATACCACAACAATGATGACACTGACAGCTGTTCGTGATTAAGATGTGAGCACGTTCAGTTTCATTGGTGAAATCTGCCCTTAATACTGTAGGATTTTTACATCTAGGTCGGGTGAAAATATGTGCCAGTCAGGGTTTTTGCAAGGCTGTCTGTCTGGGGTATGACAGACGGAATATTATAGGTATCATAAAACTTTTATAGGGTAGGAGCCAACTATTGTCTTTTTCGTGTTCTATACCTTTACGCATAGCGTGTGTCGAGTGACCCAGTGAGTCTGTTTATGAGTTTTGCAAATTAAAACAGCCTATAAAATGGGGGCCTATTATATATTTTGGGAACGTTAATGTATAAGTATTCTTCGTAACAGCTTATTTTCTTCTTGCGACTGTCTATCTCAACTCCACAGCCCAGTTACTGCGTAATATGATACCCTTTTGGTAAGACTGGTTGTCAGGCTTTAGAGCTCCTGACGACCCATAACGACTGTGAATCATACACGAATAACAACCGGGACCAACACCGTTAACGTGTTTCTCGGCACGGAGGGGTCTTGGTTTGTAAAGATGATGATCCATCTAGGAATCAACCGTGGCAACCGTAGCTTAACTGGATAGGTCGACCTCTGCGGTAATTAGTTATACAGAAACCCCACCGCAGTATTTAATGTTAGACTGTTTAATTTGTCCTGACATGCAGGCTGAGCCTGTATTTGTGTCTGATACATAGCAATTAGCTCGTACCCTATTACATGGGAATTTAACATACCTGGGGTGTACTATAAATAAGTACCTATTTCTCAACCTAACCCTTTGAAGAAACCAGGCTTGATGTTATGTGTTAATTGATTTATCTTCCTAGTTAGGTGAGTAGTAGTTAAGTAAATGCTGGATCCACTAGCAGTGACTAGCTGGAATAGTGAACAACATTCAACAATTTGGAACGGTACCCCTAGCTTATGACGTTTCGTAATTGCTCAAGTAGGTTTATGTGAAGTAAAAATATTTTGAGTTTATTTGATTAAGTGAAAGAGCGAAGATGGTTTCCGAAACACGAAACCCTATCCTCGTATCACAAAGGCTAAAAAACTGCAACAGAGTTTTTAAGTGTGTCTTACTCACTGCCGAACGGTCTAAGGAAAGGTTAAAGCTGTGGCGAGGTTCTTCTATCAAATCCATTCGTTCCACCTACTGAAAAATTCGCAACTGGACATGAGTTGCCTTAGCTTACCTGGAAGTTTTCAAATAGACTTCGGGCTTTAGTCGAAAAAGGGAAAACCTGCTCAGGCGGAGATTCACAGATGACTCCGCCCAGAAGTGTATATTTGGTAATAATGACACACAAACAATGGGATAATTTAATATCGTGTCCAACGGGTCCTGTTGTCTGCACGCTACAGGAGTTGATGTTGGGCGCTACTGAAGGTGCCAAGCTTGTAGCCAAATTCTGGGTTGGCTACCAACCTATACAGGCTGGTAGAGATATCACGCACAAACTGTTCCTATGGAAACCTAGCCATTCCGAATCACCCAGCGTTGACAATTTAAGTCGGTTATTAAAAACTAAAATAGCTGTTCCAAACATTTTGACCGCGTAGTTATATACCTATTGCACTTTTCTACGGAGCAACATTTTTTTTTAGTGATAACCAACGATAAATTTCTGCGCTAGGGGGATTAGATTTTTTTGCTGTATCGATGGTAATAGTTTGTTTGTCGATTTCTCCGTCAGCATGCTGTATGAAGAAGAACAAGTAGTGCGAATATTA
Source organism: Aporophyla lueneburgensis (assembly GCA_932294355.1). Taxonomy (NCBI): domain Eukaryota; kingdom Metazoa; phylum Arthropoda; class Insecta; order Lepidoptera; family Noctuidae; genus Aporophyla; species Aporophyla lueneburgensis. Next base: position 26,876,389 of record OW028737.1, on the reverse strand, counting down.
TCGCTGATTTTGATGAAAAAGAACAAACTTCCTAAAATTTAACTCTCCTAATTTTATAAATCCTTCAATGATTTCCCAAACCCAGTAGTGGGTGTTTAAACAAATTTGAATGTAATCAAATTTCGGAGGAAGGCCTTGGTAACTTTGGTACGCGGGAAGCGTAACTTAATTTCACCACAACGTCGATTAGACGCTCTAAGAATTAATTTGTGTAAGAAACAATGTTATTATGAATTGATTGAGAGGAAATTCGATTATTTTCAGGTGAAATTGGGTAAAAGTTTTTTAAGTGTCTTGTTGTGGAATATATTTGAGGGGTGTTTTAATTTAATTGTGGTTAAAATACTGCTTAGAGTTATTTTAAATTGAAGATACTTTAGAATAACCAAGTTTGATACCAAATTGATGTACTATTTGTAATAAATTGGAGTCATCATCATCATTACAGCCAAAAAAAGGTCCACTTTTGGACGTAGGCCTCCTACAAATGGGAGTTTTGCTATAATCGACACATTTGACAGGCCGGAGATCGCAATATGGTGGTAAAATGCATAGGGAGCGCTCCTTCTCATTCTCTAGTAAGTCCCATAGTCGCTTTCTACGATCTAGAAATCATTACAGGGGAATTATAAATGACTTGAAAGGAATAGATTTTTGTGCTTCGTCGTTCGTCGTTCGTCGTTTGAGCCGTAAGACGTCCACTGCTGGACTTAGGCCTCCCCCAATTTGGGGGGCTTTGCCATAATCGCCAGGCTTGGCAGGCGGGTTGGCGATCGCAGTATGGTGGTAAAATGCATAGAGAACGCTGTTGCCCATTCTCTAGTAAGTCCCTCAGTCGCCTTTTACGACACCCGCGGGAAGAAATGGGGTGGTGTTATTCTTTACGTCCGGCACCACACGGTACGCGATTTTTGTGCTTACTTAATAATTATTATATTACTAATCAATCACTAATTTTTATAAAGTCCTCCATCTTAATATTCAAAACATATTTTTCATTCGTAACCTGCCTGACTGCCTCGTTGGTACTGGCGTCGACTTCCAGGACGGCCAAAGTGTTATTTTGTTTTGTTATCTGTAGTTGCTCGGATCTATATTTGTGCCCGGTTAATTGTAATAGGTCCGCCCCTTAAATGGGACTTAAACACAACTGGCGAAATGTGGGTGTACTGTAGGTACACCTCTGCGTAACCCTTCGGGATTACAAGATGTTATTTCCATTTGTAATGTCAGCACAGCGCATTTTGTTATAGGTGCAAGCAAAAATAGAACTTAAGGTACTCGAACTTATAATTCTTCGACTGTACTTACCTGACAAATCAACACCAGGTTAGATTTATTATTTTCCAATATAAATACTTGAAATATAAACATTGCTAAGGGGACCTGATGACCTAATAGGTTTTGAAAAAAACTTAGTTTAGGCACCAGTCTTCCACAAATTAATTACAAAATTGTATCTGTAGACAAAAAATCTAAGTTGTAATTTGTGGTAAGATAACAAATCTGTTTTATTCTAGATCGAAAAACTGGAGCCATTCCACCGTTTTCCAACATGACAGGTTACCTAAACATTTCCCTTCCAGCGACATTTTTATTTACATTCAGTGAACGCATAATTCGTGTCGCGTGAGAGAGGAATGTCATTGATAGATGTTAGGTCGGAACACGACAATGTCGGCTCGGGACAATGTTGGTGCCATTAGCAACATTGTACGATAACATCTTTAGAATTATGTATTGTTGGTGCAGATACATAATTATAATGTATTTACAAGCTTATTATGTGAGGTGGTTACAGTTTAACATTGATAAATCGTTTGGTTAAAGGATTCGGTAAATAAAATCCTGTCAACTTAGCTTCTTGATTAGAATATCCACACGCTGACTTCATGCACGGCTAGACATCCTTTGACTGTTTAACAATTCTTCGAGTCTAATAAATGAATCGTCTAATGCAACGTCCTTCATCATCATCATCATCATCATTTCAGCCAAAAGACGTCCACATAGGCCTCCCCCAATTTGGAGGGGAATTGCTATAATCACCACGCTTGGCAGGCAGATTGGCAATCGCAGTATGGTGGTAAATGCATACAGAACGCTGCTGCGCCCATTCACTATTAAGTTCTGTAGTGCCATGTTCCTACGAACCGTTAACTGACGGGCCGTACCGCGCCGAGCCAGGCCTACAGGCCGTGGGGACCATCGCATCCGATGAGGCCGGCAGTGACAGCCCATCGAAGTCCGTTTGATCCATCAGGAGTCGGTAAGTGACCTGGCGTGGTGAAGCGTGAGGGTGCCTGTCATGGTCTGTACGACCTGTACGGGCGCGTTTCTTTTTGCTTTGTTTATACGAGAATGATCGCCATGACAGGCCTCAACAGGCGCTGCATAGCCCTAAGATATCGGGTCATGAGACCGCCGCATAATTACAGGAGACCTAGACAGTGTGTGATTCTATCAATGACAACGATGATGTAAACGTCACACAGGTATTGGATAGATTACGCAACCCTTATCAAAAGTTAACGTTTAGTTTTAGTGAAAAAAGTAAATCCTAACATGGCACTAGATTAACTTTTGTCTCGGTAGTACGATTTCATGGAATAATTTATGCGATCCACGCGTGCGATGCCACTAGAAATAATCTATATATATATATAAAAATGAATCCCTATTTCCCTTGGTCACGCCATCACGCGTGAACGGCTAGACCGATTTCACTTTCTTTTTTTTTTGTTGTGTTTGTTATTGTCAGTAGAAGGTTCTTATGAAAGAAAAAAAAATGCGCGGAAAATTTGAATATTTAAGAACACTTATTTAAGAATACAAAGTCACCTAACATGGGTGTTTGATAGCTAGAAAACGCTTTATGTCTTCGAAGTACCAGGTTGGTATAACTTGGTAGGAGCTCACCTAACATGGGTGCGTGGTAACTAGAAAACGCTTTATGCTTTCAAAGTACCAGTTTGTCATAACTTGGTCTAACATGGGTATATGGTACTTGATGCTCTTTGCTTTTGTGTAGGTGGGATCTGATAAGTCAACACAACATTTATTGATTCTGAGGCGGTACGAAGTTTGCTGGGTTAGCTAGTTAGTAATAATAACTAGAAATATTACTATGCATTTAATGTAGTGAAATCATTTCAGCTGAAAAATTTTAGTATAAAAATTATTTTTATTTGAGGAGAACACTCAACTTTAACCCTTCATAGGACGGCTCATACAAAATGGCCAGTAAACTGAACAGTGAAGAGTGAAGAAGTGACTGTCCAGTTTACTGGCCACTTTGTATGAGCCGTCCTATAAAGGGTTAACCATAACGTAATTTTTTCCGTCAACTTCAAGGTCCTAGGTACCTAGTGACTGTCCAGTTTACTGGCCACTTTGTATGTGCCATCCTATAAAGGGTTAAAAGAAATAATTCCCAATTTTGTGCCGGATGGCTTACTAATTTAGATCATTAGCTATTTCACCGACACTTGTGCAACCGACATACCACCTTACTAAACAATATTTTTTGGGCCGAAAATATAAACTATTCTTTGATTTGAAATTATTATAGTAACTTTTTCATCATTTTTAATTATAATTTCTGTTTTTATATTATTAAAAAAAAAAACCTTTATCTATAGGATTCATCATTTTAATCCAAACTTACTTTTTTATTAACTTGTTTTGATGCTAGAACGTAGGTAATGTTAAAAATAATCTTGATACTTTTACACTTTAAGTACCTATCTTATTAATCCTAATTTAAACAAAATAAGCTTTGTTTACCGACGTAATCCATCACACATCTCGACCATATCTCAATCCAACAGATGAAACGATCTCAATCAGAATCCCACAATGATCTAGAAACCTCTAAATTGAAACATAACACGTACACTCACCTTGTTCCCTAAATTAATGGATTACAATAGTTAGACGTAAGGGCTCCGGGACTTTATACCTTATAGTTCAATTATATAACGTAACAGTTGGTTATAATTGCGTAAGTGGTTTGATTTAGTTTGGTAAGTCTATTAACTGTTATATTATAAAGTCGAACTCGTAATTGCTCACTTAATTCAGACTAATAATTATTTATCCATATTCCGTATACTTAGAAATATAATAGTACATATTACGTACTTTACCGCAACTTGTCCTTTTTTAGGATTTCGTATCTAAAGAGTGCCAATGGGACCTTTTTTTTTGGTACAATATCATCAAAGACGTCTCCCGCTCTGACAAATTTGGTCAGATTTTTACTGACTAAATCCACCCCTTCAGTTGTCTGTGACAGGGCCACGGTAAGTATTTCGAAAAAATCCGCAATTGGTCCTAACGGAACTCTTCAATATGTGCTGACCTCCAATGGAACCCTAGAAGTTTCCGCTGTCCGTTCCTTCTTCCATCTGACCGTCAGCGGGCTGTATCTCATGAACCATAATAGATGAACAACTGACATTTTCACATACCTAGTATGCATTTCTATAGCAGCAATAACAACGAATAGTAAAAATTTAGTAAAGTAACTAGGAAACTAACGGGTTTAACATACAAGAAAAGTGTTTTTATCGCGGTTTTTTGAAAAGAATTGTGTTAGAGAACCCCTCGTATGTGATTCGGATTTGTACCTGCGAAGTTTTTGTGGTTTTAACTAAAGAAAAAAAAAGAAGAAAGTCCTTAAGTCAACATGTACTTCCATGTGTATTTTTATTTTCCGTTATGTTTTACTACAAATAAACGTAAGTTTTTTTTTTTTTAAATAAATTAGATGTGGTCACATACTTAAAAAAAGCCGACCTAGTGCGTGTCGGACCACTAAATGGTTACGTACTTGGGGTGAATTCATCCTAAGAACAAACTTAACATTGTGATTGAAAAACATGAACATGTTTTTCCACCAACGCAAATGTAAGTTGGTCGACTATTACTCACTAACTTGTAAAACCTTAGCTGTAATAGTTTTCCGTTCAGCTTCATAATATTATATACTAGCTTTTGCCAGCGGCTTCGCCCGCGTGGAGGTCGGAAAATATCTCGCGGGAACGTACTACCGGGATAAAAAGTACCTTATGTGTTAATCCAGGACATAAACTAACTGTATTCTAAATTTCATCCAAATCCGTTCAGTAGTTTTTTCGTGAAAGGGTAACAAACATACACATACATCCATCCTCACAAACTTTGGCATTTATAATATTAGTAGGATGTATCACTGACGTGATTTTTTTCATATATCCAAAACAATTAACAGGCAGGGGAGGGTGTTCTTGCTCCTTACTATGTTTTATTTTCTAAACTAACCAATGATTTACAAACTTTGGTTTATTTGGTGCAGCCGTTAGGTTCACTCTCAAAACGATGAAGGAAATCATCGTGAGAAAATCATGTCTATATCCTAGAACCAAAAAGTCGAAGACATGTAACATCTACCATCCCGCACTGGGCCCGCGTGGTGGATTACGGCCCACTCCCTCTCACTGAGAGGAGGCCTGTGTCCCAGCAGTGGGAACAAATATAAACTGATGATGGTGTGAGGCACACTATCATGCTAGTTTCTGACATCATACCTTACACTTTGTTATTTTATTATACTCTTTCCTACTGTATCTCTATTGTGTGTCTTTTAAAATGTGCTAAATAAATGTACGTTCTTTATTTTCTTCTTACGATATCCATATTAATATTATAAATGGGAAAGTGTGTGTGTCTGTTTGTCCGTCTTTCACAGCAAAACGGAGCGACGAATTGACGTGATTTCTTAAGTGGAGATAGCTGAAGGGATGGAGAGTGACATAGGCTACTTTTTGTCTCTTTCTATCCCCCCACTTCCCTAAAATGGTGGGGGAACGGCCCTAATCTCAGGAACTGCTGGTTCGAATTGAACAATTCTTTTTGAGTCGGGTAGCCTATTTATTGATGAAGGCTATAGGCTATATAACATCACGCTACAATCAAAAGCAGCGGAGCAGTAACAAAAAATGGACGAAAACTGGCAGGCTGCGATGCGACGGAAAGGGTCAGGGGAGCAAATATTTGACGCGGACGAAGTCGCGGGCGGAAGCTAGTATACTATAATACTCGTACCTCCGGTATTTATTATTAAAAATAGCATTTCATTAATTAGCTTGAATTAAAGTCACAACCAGCTTTCTTCAATAGGAGACGCCCCGGGCGTCGGGTGTCCATTGCAGGCTACCGTAGGCGCGAGCTTGGGGTGGACCAGGTTCGGGTCGAAATCTGACCTCATTTTTAAAACATAAACTTCTAAGCTTTTAAAAACATTTTCTAGACAAATGGATTCTGACAGCTAAAACGGTGGGCCGTAGCCTAATTACGACGGATAGTGTCGAAAACCGCGAAGAAATCGGCCTTTTAGTTTTCAAGTTTTCGTGGTTAGGCTAGGTTAGGTTGCGACGGCGCATTGTGTTCCACGTGCGCCTCAAAGACATGTCAGCAGTATGGAAGGGGTCTACTTGGACCGATGCCTGCCAGGGTCGCGAGATTTGTTCGAAGAGATACCGTGGCCCTAGCATATAGGCAACTGAAGGAACACGAATGGGTTTTAGTCAGTAAAATTTGACACGCCCTCCCGCTTCACCCACTGCGGGAGACGTCATTTGATGATTTCCAACGCACAAAAAAAACAGTCTTCTAAGCATGAACTAAATTTAAACGATTTTTTTTTATTGCAAATAAAAAAAGTTAGTTTATACCAACTCCAGATAAATAAAAGGCTAAAGCTCAACTATTTAATCCCTTAGCCACGTCTTGCGATACAAACACTTTACCTCTCATAATGGGGTCCCTACGAACCTACAAGTAAGAAAGTTTAATATAATTTAATAGCTACAACGCTCCTACGAACGGCTCGCATTAGAAAGGAACTTGGAGTCGTAATGGCGTGTACTATTCCTCTTAGGCAGACCTACATTATGTATTTAAGTTAATTTATGTAATAATTCGGAGCAGTGGTGGCCCAGTGGTAACGGCCGCGACTTACGAGTAATCGGTCGTGAGTTCATACCCAAGTAGGCGCTTTAGGTACTTTGCGTAAATTATTTCATCACCACTGCTCTCAAAACGGTGAAGGAAAACATCGTGAGGAAACCGGCATGTCTTAGAACCAATTATTTGAAGACATGTGACATCTACCAATCCGCACTGGGACCGCGTGGTGGATTATGGCCCATTCCCTCTCACCGATAAGAAGCCTGTGTCCCAGCAGTGGGCATATTATAGGCTGCTGATGTTTGATGTATGTAATAACAAGCTGCTGCCTGCGATTATCTCAACGTCATGTGAGTGGTTTTATGTATATTTTACGAAAATGACGCATTGAAGTGTTCCTAAATCCTCCGAAAATGAAACCCACCACTTCCCAGGAGACACTATAATTAGAATATTGTGTTTTATAGCTTTCAGTTTTGATTTAAAAATAAACAGAGTTCATGATTATGTGTTTTTAATTCTGTCACTTTCTATATCAAATACATAAATAATAATCAGGCAGGGCCATATACATTCTATAAGTCTTGGCAATAAGTCCATTTTAGCCATCCAAACACATATTCCAAAAAAAAATATTTTGAGTTTGAGTTTGTCACATCATTTTTATTGAAAAAACAAGATGGCGCCATTAGTTCTGGACACGTGCCATCGTTGCAATGTACGATCGTTGCAAGTATGTGTTGTGAAAATCTTAATCAGGTCAAAGAATTTCAAATCATTGCGCTACTGTAGGAATTTCTCCTGAATCGTGGTTGGGCACGTACACAAACAATAATCTCGTATGCACAAACACCCACGAACCGAACCCACGTACCTGTAGACCACACAAATATTTACTGTGTGCGGGAATTGAACCCGTTAGGTATCTGTGTACCTACTGGAAAATAATGTAAAGGAAATAGTAAAGGACAACAGAGAGTATTGTTGACTATGAAAAAGAAAAGAAGAAAAGATAAACATTTTATTTGGGACTAGCTTCTGCTCGCGACTTCGTCCGCGTCAAATATTTGCTCCCCTGACCCTTCCCGTCGCATCGATTTGCCTGCTAGTTTTCGTTGCTGCTCGCTCCTTTTGAGTTATAGTGAGTCAACCTTAAAAGATAGACATATGCTCTCGCAGATTTTTTTTAGAACTTTTTAAAAGGAACAATTCAGTCATACATGATTTTTGCGTTACTTTAACCGTTTACGCAGCGCACGCAACGGAAACTCTCAAAAGGATTAAATTTTCCCCGTTTTCGCAACATTTTTCATTACTGCTCCGCTCCTCTTAGTTGTAGCGTAATGTTATATAGCCTATAGCCTCTCTCAATAAATAGGCTACCCAACACAACAAGATTTTTTCAATTCGGATCAGTAGTTCCTGAGATTAGTGCGTTCAATCAAACAAACAAACAAACTCTTCAGCTTTATAATATCTATATATTAATACGTGAAGCGAAAACTTTGGATCCCTTTTTACGAAAATTGGGCGGACGGAGGAGTATGAAATTTCGCACACTTATAGTTTATACAGAGAAGAAGTGACGAATGCTAATATTTTTTTTAATTATGCGTAAAAATATATTATTTTCAATAAATAACACGTTACACACACTACTATTCATTACCGTGTAGTTAATACACAGATGCATAAATATTCTTTTGTTTATGGTCCAATCGACAATATCTGTCTTTATTTTGTGTCTATAGTCTTATAGTTAGGGAGCTGGCGAGCATTTCGGTATATGATTTGCACACGTTTCACGTCGAGGTGGATTGCAGTTTAAATCATTACGAATCGATTTGGTCCAATCAATTAAGGTCTTATGTCACTGCGTTTTCGCGTTACAGCGGATTGAAGTTGCTTAAATAAATCGGGGTATTAAATCATTTGCACATGTATGCCTCTAGAGTTCATGGTCACAATTATCTTGGAAACGAAGAAAATCGAAGAGGCATACATTCAGGACTCTGCATTATTATGGGACGGAGTTGTAAAAATGTTAAAAAAAAAGCTCTACTAAGTCATTTGCACGCGGTTCTCACGCGCCCATTCGATTCACAATGACTCTGTGGATTCGAAAAAACATGTGGCAGACTCTTTGCTCACTGCTTTTCAGCTGTATTACTTTTTGAAATTCACGGAATCAAGGGACAGCGGGTATTACGTGGCATTATTGTTATTATTTATAGTTTTATTCTTATAATTTTGATTAATATTATCCTGTAAACTCACGGTAACGAAACTTCTAGAGCTGAAATCTATGCAATCAATTTTTTTCTCAATGCCAACCAGAAACGAAATGCGCTTGGAACTTTAATTAGAAAGTATTTTTTTAAATTGCATGCTTGATTGTAATCTGAATAGGATTAGGATCTGGATAGGAACAGTCTTTAACTTTTTTTAATCACGTTTTATTTGTGTAAAATACGTAGATTTTGAACCAAGACGTGTGAAAGTGCCTGAGAGCGAGAGAGAGGAAAAGCGTGCAAAATAAGAGGGGAGGCTGTATATAGATATACGCTCTATACATTTAGTTTCACAATACGGAAAAGGTCGGAACTGAGTTATACCGTTCTCACTCATATCCCCAGATAAAAGAGAGACACCACGAAAGGAACTATGAGGATATTTTATACCTGCTTGGTTTGGCGCGAGCGTCGGGTTGAAAAAAAATCAAATGGTCTGCCTTTGGAATATCAGAGGCCTGAACGTCTGCCTCATCGATTTTCTTGGTTTTCATAAGGAATTCTAACATCAGTCCAAGAAATAGACGTGTGCGCATAATATAGCACACCTTTTTTTTTACATTTTTGGAGCACTATCAATAGACAACGCAGAGGCAACATGTTGGCAGACTATTTTTCCGTGGTTCTTCTCATTGTTTTTAATCGAACAATTCAAATCTGCCAAGTGTGCAGTTCATATAGAGTTTTTTTAATCATAAAAATAAATGTAAAAAATGAATACTACAAAAGTCAGAGCCCTGGATGTCTACCTTTTCGATTCTTTCTGTTTCCAGGATGACTGTGATCATCAGCCCCAGAGGCAGACGTGTGTGCATCATATAGCACACCTTTTTTTAAACATTGTTGAGTCGCCGTAAATTTACAACGCAGCGCCACCATGGTGGCAGACGAGGTCCTTGATGTTTCTTAGGGTATAATTATCACTATTAATAACGTCTGCCTTGTGTGCTGATCATATCGAATTTTGCTCGCCTGCTCCCTGACTATTAGTGAATGTCAAGTATAACCATAGGTAATAAATTAATTTTATAGATAGATTATTTAACCTATTTCATTTTTTAAATCTATGATCATATCGATAATATTTGTTTTTTTGTCTATAGTGTTAGTGAATGTCAAATATAACCATATTCTTTTTAAATATTTATTATTATATATGTTTTTTTCATTTAATAATGTATTTCTATTCAAACGAAGTACGGTCGAATTTCAACCAATGGGCGATCACTAGTTAGTATAGATACACACAAAAAGCAAACTTTAAAAAAATATACAAAGGATAATTTCAGAGAAGGGCTTATTGCCTTAGGCTTTTTCTAACAAACAAACTTTGGGTGATCTCTTCATTCTTTATACTAAATCATTTGCAGAACTCATCATCTGCCTAACCTTTTTCAACTTTGTTAGCGTCAGCATCCAGTCTAACCTGATGCAGCTGAGTACTAGTATTTTACGTAGTGTGACTGCCTATCTGACTTTCATGTCCAAGTAATTAAGTAATACGATACCCCGTGGTATACCGCTTTACATGTTTTCCGAGGCTCGAAGGGGCGCTGGTTTGTTAAGGTGTTCACCCATCCACCGACCAACTTCAGCAAGCGTAGCTTAACCTGATCGATCGAACCATACAGCTGCCAATAAATACATTTGCATAACTACACACATAACATAAGCAAAACTTTCCACATCGTTTAGTAGCTCCAGTTTTATTTAAATCGAGCTCCAAATATTGAACTAAAACATCGGAGCCAACAATTTTAATAAAATAATAACATTTGTGCTGCTTCCAACATGTTGGTTCCCAAAGCAGCATGCAACATGTGCTTAATTATTTCGAACCAACGAACACACGAAACAACTTGTTTACTAGTTACGTGGGTTATTTAATTTGTACCAACTAACTGCTGTTTTGAAAATATAGGAATTTCTCTACTCTACTGCTTTAATAGATATAGTGGTATAAATAGTAAAATATCGTGCACATATTTTAGACAATTAACTATCTGTAACCATACCTATGTTTGCCAAAATAAATGATGGAATTCATAGTTTGTGTAGTGCTCGTCGTACTGAAATAAACGTTGATATATTTCGTAACTCTCGTTTCGTTACTGCCTCATTGGTCTAATGATAGCAAGCACTACTGCTGAGCATGAGGTCCTGGGTTTGACTGCCAGGTCGGGCAAAGTGTTATTGGGGATTTCCATCTGGAATTTCTCAGTTAGCCCGGAGTCTGGATTTGTGCCCGGTTGATGGCAATAGGCTCGCCCCCTATTACATGGGACTTAAACATAACAGGCGAAATGTGGGTACTATGGGTAAATCTCTACCCAACCCTTTGGGGGAAACAAGCCGTGATGTTATGTTTATGATATCTTTCATTTTGAGATTCGATGAATATTTTATAATTACAAAATAAAATAAAAGTTTTAGTCTGAAAATGAAAACTTTAACTTTAGGGAAACCTATTGTAATAGTTTAAGAATTTTTACTAAAAAACAAAATGAAAAGTAAGCGAAATCTCGATCTCTTCCGATAGCCGGGTGAAATCTTGAATGGCCTATCTTGACACCATACGTAGGTCGCGAGATCTCGAGTTACCAATCTCGACTCCACATCGTATTTAGGGAATACAATGTGGAGTCGAGATTCTAGATAAGACTAGATTTCTAGATTTGAGATTACGATTTTAGATTACAATTTGCTACAGTACCTACCCTGGCACATATCAAACTTTACAAATATTCTTTCATAAAAGTTATCATGCACTAACTTCTGCCCGCGACTTCGTCCGCGTTAAATTTCTTGTTCTCCCGACCCTTCCCGTCGCGTCGAATCACCTACCCGTGTGATTTTCCCCGTTTCCGCAACATTTTTCATTACTGCTCCGCTCTTCTTCATTGTAGCGTGATGTTATATAGCCTATAGCCTTTCTCAATAAATAGGCTACTCAACACAAAAACAATTTTTCAATTCGGACCAGTAGTTCCTGAGATTAGCGCGTTCAATCAAACAAACAATCATACAAACAAACAAACTCTTCAGCTTTATAATATTAATATATAAAATAAAATATATAGTGTATAGTATAGATAGTATGGATTTTCACGAGAACCAGACGTGTGTGCCAAATTTCAGCCTGATACCTTCAGTCGAACTGGGTGTGATATTGATTGCAAAATTCCAGGACATACAAGTGAAGTAAAATAACAGCTTTTAACTTTTATTTAATTAAAAATTTAGAGAAACAAGATTAATTATAGTAAAATTATAATTTGTTAACAAATCACTCCCGCTCATCCACCCGCTTACACTCACACCTCTCCTCCATGTAACAAAGGACTGACAGTACTGTGAACACTAGCATACGTCATCTCATTTCACTGTTTTATGAAAACCTTTGGGAAATCAAAAAATCCGAGTGAAGCTTTATTTTCTAGTGAAATGAAGCAACAATAACTCGTGTGTGACGGCGATTCTTTTCAATAGTAATATGGTTCAAATTTCGAAGTCAGACTCGAAATATTCTTAAAAGTACAATAATATTATTTTCTTTTGTTTGAAAACAGGCACAGGCACAATATTAACGTTAGCGTTTTATAGTTTCAGCCTACCCCATGGGAAGGGCCTCAGTTTGAAGTCTGAATTAAATAATAAAATTATTATAATCAGCATATAAAAAAGGCCTCCCTTTCCTTTTTCCACCCATCTCATTCCTGAGCCAGTATTGACCATTCCCTTATATAAGGGTCAAGTTCGTTCTACAATCCAACCCTGCGTCTTCTACGATGTCATTATACGTTTTTAGGGACTTATGTGTAAATACTTATCTCAGAAGGGAGACTTAGAATTCAAACAACATATACATCAACGCAATAACAATATTTATTATAAATTATCCAGCATAATTCACATACAATTTTACTAACCTTACAACTCTGGTGCCTCGCTCAAGACTGAATCCTTTCGGTCACTTTTTAAACTCACAATTAACTTCAATGTCACAATAATTTGATAACTGACAGTGACACTGACAGTGACTTCTAACAAAATGACACAAGCGTAACTCGACCGTAGCAGGTCCCATCCATAGACAGTTCAGTATAAATCTACCCTCACATGGATAAGTCCTGTTAAATATGCTGTGGTGGTCTCAGCCCACAATTCATGCGACATGCAGCAAACGTGTCCAGCCCAGTCCCATTTGACTTTGCTTTTTGGGTGACGTCTACGATTTGTAACTTAGAGTGCAGAATCGTGCTACGAGTCAGTAGTATTGCAAAACAGAAACTGTTATATGTTCAAGTAATTTGATGGATTCTTGATTTTTAAACTTGAAGTAGCTCAGAAGCTACAAACTACATATAATTTACTAGCTTTTGCCCGCGGCTTCGCCCGCGTGAATGTCGGAAATTAACGCAGGAGGAATACTACCGCGGTAAGAATGTGTTAATCCAGGTTATATAAGACAAGTAATATATACTCTGTGTGTCATTTTCGATCCAGATCAATTCAGCCATTTTTGCGTGATTGAGAAACAAACATCCAATCATACATATTTACACATTAAAAATATTATTAGTAAGAAGGATTATAATTCATAGTTTATGAGAATATCATGTTCTTAAAATAAAACTAATAGTATAGAGTAAGAACTGTAAGAAGACTGCGACATAAGGCTTGGTTTAGTTGAATATAAAGGTGTCTTCACACAGCGGGCGGGGCGCGGCGTGACGTGACGCCGACGCGACGTTGTGTAGTTGTAATGTACTAGATATTACGGACGCCTTCACACAGAGCGCACGGCGCGACGGTTCTGTATGAAGGCGGCGCGTCGCCGTCACGTCCCGCCGCGCCCCGCCCGCTGTGTGAAGACACCTTTAGTCTTCTCTTTTACCTATACAGACACTCAATCATTTACCAGACACCGAACATATTTATAGGAATAGTACTTTTGCCAGTGGCTTGGCCCGTATAGCTGTCGGAAAATATTACCCGGGACCTACTACCGGGATAAAGTAGGTATCTTATCTGTTACGTATCCATGATATAATATATCTTTGTGCCAATTCGATCGAAATCTGTTTGGCCGTCATTGCATCATTGAGAAACAAACATCCAAAAATCTAAACATCTAAGCCATTTCGCGGTCTCTTACTGGGAATAATACTATTAGGTTTATTTTGAGTATAACGAACACACATAGTATTCGCATTTACTATGAAGCCAAAGTAATATGAATTACAATCCTACTAATCCTGTACTTCCCGACCGCTGCCAACGGACAGACCGGCACGGACGCACGGCACGCCAGCCGCTCTACCCCGCTTTTTAAATCTCTGATATCTTCTAAGATATTCACTTAAATTACATGCTGTAAATGGCCATATTGATCTATATTAAATGCACAATATATTTAAGGTACTTAATTTCGATAAGGATTAACGCTGTATTGCTTAAAATCGCTTCGTAAATAAACCATTATTTCTCGTAAAAAGTAAAGGATAAAAAATGGTTATTGTGGGTTATCCCTAAGAGATAGGCATATACCATCGCGGACTTTTTTATAGTTTTTTTTAAGGTGTACAATACTGTAGTACAGACGCCAACACATCAAGCTACTACAATCTGTCAGATTTCTTTGATAGATTTTCGACTTTATTTCTAGAGCATTAGGTTCAAGGTTCATTGGAAAAAATTGACAGTTTCGGGTAGCTTGACCTGGTGGCGTCTGTACATTATTTTGATCTATTTCGTAGGGTTCAGCCAGCGTTCGCAATGTAAGCGCAAAAAAAAGTGTTTATTTATGACATCACATTAGAAACTTCTAAAATTAAACTTCGTGCCCAACCAGAATCTCGTAGCCATCAAAATAATAACCATCGCGCATTGAATCAGTTATCGGCTACGCCGTAGTAGGCCACGTAGCTACATCAGCTTCGTCGTAGCGTCGTAGCAATCTTTTAGAAGCCGGTACAGGGTAGACATAGGTTATTGGTAAAAGCATCTAGAGTAAAAGTGTATTCTAATTTTACATCCACGACAAAGCTTGTTTTTTTCTTAGTTTTTCTGTTTTTGTTTATTCGCAGTACATAAAAGAAGAGCAAAAACATTAAAGGCGGCTTCACACTAGCCTAAATATCTTCTGAGAAAACAATAATACAGACGTATTAATATGAATGCGAAAGATGGTGTTTCATAGGAGTGATACAGTCGTGAATATGGTTTATTAAAGGAAAACAATTTTTAGGGTTCCGTACCTCAAAAGGAAAAATGAATCCCATATAGAATCACTTCGTTGTTCGACCGGCCGTCCGTTTATATGTCAAGACTCATTTCCTGATGAATGCGAGGAACTAAGTTGAAGCTCTAAAAATCAAGATTCTAAGTTAACGCAATAATAAAAACCGGCCAAGTGCGAGTTGGACTCGCGCACCGAGGGTTCCGTACAAACCTGTAGGTATTCTCGGTTTATGCACAAGTTTATGTTTATGAAAATAAATGTATTTTTTTTTAATTTATATTTCAGCTGATTGAGTGAAAGGTAAATTGCGGTTTACGATTTATGACGTTTTAAAAAATAACTACTTACTCGATCTCGTTCAAATCAATTTTCGGTGGTAGTTTACATGGTAATGTATATCATATATTTTTTAAGTTTTATCATTCTCTTAGTTTAGAAGTTACGGGGGGGGGGGGGGGGGACACATTTTACCACTTTGGAAGTGTCTCTCGCGCAAACTATTCAGTTTAGAAAAAAATGATATTAGAAACCTCAATACCATTTTTGAAGACCTATTCATAGATACCCCACAAGTGTGGGTTTGATGAAAAAAAATAACTTTTTGAGTTTCAGTTCTATGTATGGGGAACCCCAAATTTTTTGTTTTTTTTTTCTATTTTAGTGTAAAAATCTTAATGTGGTTCACAGAATACATCTACTTACCAAGTTTCAACAGCATAACTCTTATAGTTTTGGAAAAAAGTGGCTGTGACATACAGACGGACAGACAGACAGACATGACGAATCTATAAGGGTTCCGTTTTTTGCCATTTGGTAACGGAACCCTATAAACGACCATTTATACCTGCAAATAAATCAAAACCAGGGATCCTAATTACTTTTCGTTGACCTAGATTCATGAAATATATCAAGAAGCAAGGTCTCACAGGACAAAGAAGAAAAGGCTACAAACTTACATCTGCAGTTGGAGAATTGACCGTGAAGTATTTCGATGTACGAGATGTGTTTTTTAACTATAATGTTTAGTTTGCTATTGGGACACAATGGAGTATACGGTGGAGATCTGCCATGCCTGGGTGGAGCACCGTCGTGTCCTCATGGACGCGATCGGCGGCAGCGATCGCTCTCGTCCGGCCCTGGTCCAGGCCATGGTACAGAGCGAGAGGGCATGAGAAGCCGTCACTTCTGCCTTTTGCGAAGCAGTAATACTCGTGAAGGTAGAAGCGGAGCGCGTGAGAGAATGGCAATTTCACGCCCCTAGCCACCGCAGGAGACGACCCAGGTGTAGGGAGTCCATTGCGTACTTCCGGCCACCGAAGGCGCGGGCTTGCGGGCAGCGAGCAATGGTAGCCCGCCGCCCGGTAAGGATCAGGCCCGGATCGACTGCGCGTTGCACGCCTGCCTGGACTGACGCCTGCCAGGGTTGCAGATTTTCGAAAGAGTTACCGTGGTCCTGGTACAGGCAACTGAGGGAACAAGGGTAGGTTTAAGTCAGTAAAAGTCTAATACGCCCTCCCATTCCGCTCAGTGCGGGCGAAGTCATTTGATTATTTCCCACCCAGAAAAAAAGGAGTGGCAGTATTTAATTTAGTCGTCCTTAGTACCATATTAATTGGGACAGAAATTTTACTTTTCTCGAATACTGTGCAAATGAGGTAGCAACGGAACCAGAAAAGTAAAAAGTACAATTATAAAAAGTTCCAATTACAATTTACTCGCAAATACACCCTTAGATCCAGCACCAAGAAATGTAGGCTAAATACGAAAACTACATCACATTGAGTAAATCCAAAGGCATACCTAGTATTAATACACCCGTTTGCTATAAATCCTCTGTGTAAATAACAGAAACAAGATATGAACGGCTGACATAATCCCAGTGAAATTACAGCCGCCATATATTTGAAATGTAACACGAGCATTTGCTTGAGTGTATAAGATCGTTCTATTTTGTATATTTATGTTCGTTTCCAAGGTTCCAAAGGGTTATATTGTTTTGTTATTTAGAACAATTTTGAGGTCATACGCCATCTTGGATTTTACTTTAGATCGCCATTTTATATCACATCTTGACAATTGATTCTGGAAACTTTTTTGGCCCAGTGTGCAGCGGTGTGTGGAGAATATTTTTGACTTTGAATAGCATGCTATCTAGGACGAAAAGCGGATTATTTTCATGTCACAACTTATCCAGGGGCGATAAAAGTATCGCTTAGCTAAAAGTCATGAAGTCGAACAAGAATGAAAAAAAAACTAAGCCATGATTATTTCTTAGCATCAATCAATCTAGTCAAATAAGCTCTTTATTATGATGATTTTTTTTCAGACTTTGATAGTACTTATGTTTGATTTGATAAAACTTAGTAAATTATTTCGTTGGTATCTAGTAGGGTGACATAAGTAGACGCATAATAATTTCATCAACAATTCTCTCGCCGGTATCCTTTGATCGTCAATGTCTCAACCACCCTATATAACTAAACAAATGGTTACCACCAGCATAATACGATGTCACTAAACGCAAGATATTTTCCGCATATGGTAGGTTATCATGTAGATCCTACATTGGAATTGATGCCTCTTGAAGTGTCGATGAAACGCAAAACCAACTCTTTCCTACGTCCAAACTCAAAGTCAAAGCATTTGTCTCAAATATCCACATAAAAGGCACTTTTGAACGTCAACATTTGGATTAAAATAGAATTGATTCTAGTCACCCTTTCCAAAAGGTACTTTTGTATGGAGAAGAATGGACAACAAACACCACCATTTCTCTTCTAAAGAAATAATAGTTTAAAACTAAAAAACCGCTTCCAAACCAAACTATTATTTATTTTCTACTAGCTTTATCCAGCGGCTTCGCATTTTATACATACGTATATAAACCTTCCTCTTAAATCATTCTGTTTGTTGATGAAAACCGCATAAAATCCGTGGCGTTTAAAAGATCTGAGCCTACCGTATGGCGATGGACTAAAAGAATAGCACCACCCCATTTCTTCCCGTGGGAGTCGTAAGAGGCGAATAAGGGATATACTAGAGAATGGGCAGCAGCGTTCTCTATGCATTGCAGACTATACTGCGATCGTCAATCCGCCTGCTAAGCGTGGCGATTATGGCAACCCCCCCCTCCAAAAATGACAAGCACCAAAAATATGGCGTTGGCTATGGTAGCGATCAAGGCCACGGTGAGGCAAGGGGTGCTAAAAATCCCCGGAAGAGATCCGGCTACCATAATCACCGACAACTGGACCTGGCAATATATAACACGCGTACACTTCGGACCGACGAGAAG
Source organism: Aporophyla lueneburgensis (assembly GCA_932294355.1). Lineage (NCBI taxonomy): Eukaryota > Metazoa > Arthropoda > Insecta > Lepidoptera > Noctuidae > Aporophyla > Aporophyla lueneburgensis. The sequence goes on along the minus strand of OW028737.1, from coordinate 26,857,608 downwards.
ATTGCCGAACTGGAGGAAGAATTAAGCAGGTTACGATGGGATATAGTAGGGTTATCTAAAGTCCAAAGAGAGAGGGAGGACTCGATAATCCTCAAATCCGGAAACCTGCTCTATTTCCGGGAGGGCGACCAGCAGTCCCAAGGTGGTGTCGGGTTTATCGTCCATAGGTCCCTTGTGAGCAACGTGGTGAAAATCGAGAGTGTGTCGACCAAGGTGGTGTACCTTATACTCAGAATATCCGCAAGGTATTCGCTGAAGGTCATACAGGTCAAAGACCCGACCTCGTCACACCCCGACAATGAGGTGGAGACCATGTATGAGGATATTTCCAGAGCCATGCATGGTTCCAAAACTCACTTCACCGTTGTCATGGGAGACTTCAACGCGAATCTGGGCAAGCAAGGCGATGATGAGTTGAGAGTGGGGCAATTTGGAGTTGAACGTCGCAACCACCGGGGTCACCTACTGGCTAGTTTTATGGAGAAGGAAGGCCTCTTTATGATGAATTCTTCTTCAGAAAACGTGAGCACAGGAAGTGGACTTGGCAGAGTCCTGATGATGTAACAAAAAACGAAATTGACTTCATTATGTCGACGAAGAAGCAAATATTCAATGATGTCTCAGTGATCAACACGGTGAAAACCAGGAGTGATCACCGCATGGTGAGAGGCACATTGAATATCAATATCAAGCTGGAAAGATCTCGGCTGATGAAGTCAACGCTCCGTCCAGCACCGATCCAACTTCAAAACCCCGAGAGCTTTAAGCTCGAACTCCAAAATCGTTTTGAGTGCATATGGAGCTCTATGGACGATTTTAACGATGAGTTCGTGGAAACTGTCCATACGGTCGGGTCTAAGTTCTTCAAGACCCGCCGTACTAATAGGAAAAAGAAAAGCGCGGAATGATCCTGCAGTCTTCAGAAGCGGCGCTCGAGTAACGGCAGCTCAATAGACGGATCTCTAAATCCTTGAAAAGCGACCTTCACCGCTATAACACAGAGCGGATCAAGGACGCGATAGAGCGGAATAAAGGCTCCAAGGTCTTTACTAAGGATCTTTCTATTGGGCAGAGCCAGCTTACGAAACTGAAGACCGATGATGGCAGGGTCGTATCTGCCAAACCTGAGCTGTTTAAGGAGATTGAGAGGTTCTATGGACAGTTATACACGTCAATAAGTGACCCCGTTAAAAATCTGGCAAATGACCCAAGAGCTAGGTTGACCTGACGACAGCTTGTACGAGATTCGGATGGCTCTGAAGCAGCTCAAAAACATCAAGGTGCCGGGTGATGACGGAATTACGGCTGAACTCCTGAAGGCCGGCGGGAAACCCGTTCTCAAAGCCCTTCAGAAGCTGTTTGATTCCGTCATACTCGAGGGCAAAACGCCACAGGCATGGAACAGAGGTATGGTGGTACTTTTCTTTAAGAAGGGTGATAATGCCCTACTTAAGAATTATAGGCCCATCTCACTTCTGAGCCATGTCTACAAGCTGTTTTCAAGAGTCATCACAAACCTTCTAGCGTGCAGGTTTGACGACTTCCAGCCGCCCGAACAATCCGAATTCCGTAAAGGCTTTAGCACCGTAGACCACATACATATGCTGCGGCAGGTTATACAGAAGACCGAAGAATATAACCTGCTTCTCTGTTTAGCGTTTGTGGACTACGAAAAAGCCTTCGATTCTGTCGAAACCTGGGCTGTACTGCAGTCTCTTCAACGGTGCCAGATCGACTATCGGTACATCGAGGTGCTGAAGTGACTGTACGAAAACGCCACTATGTCAGACCGACTTCAGGACCAGACCTCAAAACCTATCCTTCTGCAGCAAGGGGTGAGACAGGGAGACGTTTTTCTCCGAAACTGTTCACCGCTGCAATGGAGAATGTCTTCAAGGTTCTGGACTGGAAAGGGGCTTTTTTTTTTCAGGATGGGCAATCATCAAATGACTTCTCCCGCTCTGGGTGGAGCGGGAGGGCGTGTCAGACTTTTACTGACTAAAACCCACCCGTGTTCCATCAGTAGCCCATGTGCCAGGGTCACGGTATCTCTTTCGAACAATCACGCGACCCCGGCAGGCATCGGTCCTAGTAGACCCCTACACTGCTGCTGACATCTCTTTGAGGCGCGCGTGGAACACTGCGCGCCGTCGACCCGAGCTTGGTCCTTACCGGGCGGCGAGCTACCCATTGCTCGCCACCCGCAAGCTCGCGCCTACGGTGGCCGGGAGTCCGCTTTTGACTCCCGACGCCCGGGGAGTCTCCTCCAGCGGCGGCTAGGGACGTAAGGGCGCAGAGACTGCCACTTCCTCACGCGCCCCGCCTCCTCCTTCGCGAGCATTACTGCTTCGCAGAAGGAGGTGACGGCTTCCCATTCCCTCTCGCTCCGTACCATGGCTCGCACCAGGGCTGGACGCGAGAGGTCACCGCCGCCGATCGCCTCCACGAGGACACGGCGGTGCTCCGCCCAGGCAGGGCACACCTCCACCGTATGCTCCACCGTGTCCTCCAGACGATCCTCGCAATGGAAACACCCGGACGTATCCTCCCGCTTTATCCTGAACAGGAACCCACCGAAGCACCCATGCCCGGTGAGAACCTGCGTCAGGCGGAAGGTGAGGATGCCGTGACGCCTCTCTATCCACTCCTCAAAGAGGGGACTTACCGCCGCAATTGTGGCGTGCCCCTGGAAAGGGGCTGGCATCAACATCAGTGGCGAGTACATCACTCAACTTCGGTTTGCCGATGATATAGTTGTCATGGCTGAGACTATGGAGGGTCTCAGTACAATGCTCGATGACCTCAGTAGAGCTTCCGAAAGAGTGGGTCTCAAGTTGAACATGGACAAGACAAAGGTCATGTCATATATGATGTGAATGAGATGGTTGAGGAATTCAACAGAAACCTTTTAACAATTTACGATGCGCACGCTCCGGTCATAGTTACATACTTACAAACATACATACAGGTGAAGCTAATAAAGGCGTGTTATACATTCCGCTGACAGTCGAAACCTTCCCCACTGCGATGCGTCCCCATTTCATTCCGTATAATATTCCCAGTAATTTGGACTCAGCAAACATCGATGCTAGGTTAATGAGCGGTGGTTAGGGTTGTCACTAAACGTGTTTGTTAAGAGGCGCACCCCTGTGGTGTATTGACAAATTTGTTAAAAGCACTGGGAAAGTGATACGCGTTGACGTTAAAAATACATCAAAGTGTGAGGATTTTATTTGATTTTGCCGTTTTTATTTTTATACGTCAATCAAAATATAATTTAATTATCTGTTTGGGGAAATTATGGTGTATCTACCTTATAACATTTTTGATTTAATTAGTTATTACTAGTAGAGTTTTCAAAACAGTTATAGTTATTTAATATAGTAACATAATCTAAGTATGGGAGTTTGTACATAAAAAAATATTGTCTTTCGATGATGACATTGTCATTACTTCAGCCGAAAGATGTCCACTGCTGGACATATGCTTCCCCTAAGCACCGCCATTTCGACCAACTCTGTGCTTCTCGCATCCAGCGGATTCCTGCGGCCTTCACAAGGTCATCGGTCCACGTTGTTGGAGGCCTTCCAACTCTACGTCTTCCGGTACGCAGTCGCCGCTCCAGAATCTTTCGGCCCCATTGGCCATATGTTCGCATCGGCGAATAGTCAAGGAAGCTAGACAAATTAAATGCATTAAAACAATTATAATCGATCCATGATTGCCGAAGATATTGCGTGACGTATAAACAAAAGTACCTGGATGGCCAAGCTTTGCTCGGTGTTTATTAATTTTTTGGGAAACTGTGTTTTTTTAGAAATTATATTTACTTAAATACAAATTACATTTTGTTATTTTTCTTCCAATAAAAAAAAAACATGAGTCCATGTATAAGTTGATTATCGATAAAGTTGATTATTGAAAACACGAATAAAACGACATTTTCTAAAAATAAATCCTAGCTAGATCGATTTATCGCCCCCGAAACCCCCTTTAGGTATACTAAATTTCATGAAAATCGTTGGAGCCGTTTCCGAGATTCAGATTATATATATATATATATATATTTCAAGAATTGCTCGTTTAAAGGTATAAGAATTAAAGGTATAAGATAAAACAAAAACAATCGAATTGGGAGCTCTTCCATTTTGAATTCAGGTAAAAATACCCACTACCCAAGCCGTCTATACATTCTGTACATCAAATTAGGTAACACGTTCTTATTACTTTCACGTTTTCTTGAACCCATTTTAGGAGATTTATAAATTCAGTATCTATTTATAACTTCAACAAAAAAAAAAAAGAACTCCTGCACGCAAACATATTTCATTACGAAGAAACGTAATTATATTACTTTCCAAATTGAATGCTCACATATGTGGTAAAACATTCCAATGTGAAGTAAATTTAATATACATACCGCAAACTGATCAGTCGAGTTTAATTTCGACGCATATTTTTTGCGTATATCAAGTGTAAGTAATAAGAAAATTTTATCCAAGGTGAATAGCTTCTCGGTTTCGTGAGACATCCAATATATCTTCGGCAATCAGGTCCCTCTTCGTTTGAAAATCTACCTAAGGCCTTGAACGCGATATTTCTCAATGGATCCGAATGAATTCTGGCATGTTTATGGGTCTCGTTTTAGACCCACTTGTCAATGAGAATAGAATAATGGGATTTGTGATCTGGGAAAACCGATTGTTCTTTTTTTGTCCGTGTAGGTGGGTTTGATTTATGTAAAGCTCTGCGTCCTTGGTCTTGTGATCACACCGCCCCGTTGGTCTCGTGATCTCAAGCGCGACTACTGTACGTGGGGTCCTGAGTTCGATTCCTAGGTCGGGCAAAGGGTTATTGGGTTTTTCGATAAGGATTTCTTATTAACAGCCCGGAGTTTGGAAGTTGGCGGTGATACCTCCGTGCCTCGGAAAGTACATTAAGCCTTTCGTGCTGTGCCTGATCTCTCTCCGGTTGTGTCGTATTGCCGTTCCATTGGACTGTGAGAGCCAGAGAAGAGTGAGTGCCCCGGTGTCTGCCCACACACTTGTACAATATAATATGTCGCGCGCCGATGAGTCTGCGTTGAGATTGGCCACCACGGCCGAAATACGGTTTGGAGGACTATACTTATGATCGCAAGCGAAAACTCGCTTGCGAGCAAACGCTGAGCATGGTTTCTGGGTAGATTCCAAACACGCGTGATCATTGGGTTTTTCTCAGCAGCAGCCAAGTGCTTCGGTTCAGAATCTTGTACCCGGATGGTGGGAATATGCTTCGTCCCAAAATATGGGTGTTCTCTATACGTCTTTCGAGTTTAGCATAGTTCATTGCTAGACTGTGCCAGACGTGGGCGTTGTTCGTGACACGGACGTAGCACAGAGTATCATAAACTACACGATCCTGATATTGATACAACACTTTTTTACATGTTGCCTATCCGACCATGACCGTAACTTGCATAAATGAAATCCGACTAAAACACCCAGGTCAAAGTTGAAGGCTTTAAATTTGTAGTTCTGATGCCGATGCTTTACTGTGCCAATCAAAATGTTTAATGCAGGACTGTTGCTAACACGTTCCTTGCGAAGCATGTGTGGTGTGACTATGAATGGTAGGCTGAGGAATGATGTGATAAGAGAACGGTGTGGTTTAAAAGAAGTAGTGATAATTTAAAAAAGTATGCTTAGATGGTTTGGTCATGTTGAGAGGATGAATGAAGGACGGCTCACAAAAGGTATTTACAAGGCAGATGTGAGTCGAACACCGGGAGGGGACGCCCTAGGAGGACATATAGTGACCTTTTTGGTGATATTCTTCAGAAAGGTCAGGTGCGTAGTACTCGCAACCGACGTGTGTGTATGACCAATTGTATGAACCTAAAAGAGATAAAAGGAGTGTGTAGAGATCATAGCAGGTGGCGTTCTGTAGTTTCTGTCTGTCATGGGAAAAAGGCGTGATTGTATGTTTGTATCAGGGATGTTAAGGAGCTCCGTAACCGTAACCGAAACTGTCGGATATCCGATATAAAAATTTATCCGTAACCGTAACCGAATCCGAAATAAAAGTTTCGGATAATATCGGATTTGTTATTACATTTTTATTAGGGTTCCGTTGCCAAATGGCAAAAAACGGAACCCTTATAGATTCGTCATGTCTGTCTGTCTGTCTGTCTGTCTGTCTGTCTGTCTGTCCGTCCGTATGTCACAGCCATTTTATTCCGAAACTATAAGAGCTATGCTGTTGAAACTTGGTAAGTAGAAGTATTCTGTGAACCGCATTAAGATTTTCACACTAAAATAGAAAAAAAAAAAAAAAAATTTTGGGGTTCCCCATACATAGAACTGAAACTCAAAAATGATTTTTTTCATCAAATCCATACGTGTGGGGTATCTATGAATAGGTCTTCAAAAATGGTAATGAGGTTTCTATTATCATTTTTTTTTAACTGAATAGTTTGCGCGAGAGACACTTCCAAAGTGGTAAAATGTGTGTCCCCGTAACTTCTAAAATAAGAGAATGATAAAACTAAAAAAAATATATGATGTACATTACCATGTAAACTACCACCGAAAATTGGTTTGAACGAGATCGAGTGAGTAGTTTTTTTTTAAAACGTCAGAAATCGTAAACCGCAATTTACCTTACATTCAATCAACTGAAATATAAAAATTAAAAAAAAAAAAAAATTTAAACCGAGAATACCTACAGGTTTGTACGGAACCCTCGGTGCGCGAGTCCGACTCGCACTTGGCCGGTTTTTTTAGGTAGATTAGATAACACTCAATTTATATTTATAATCATTTTTATTTTAAATAGCTGTAATAATTACTCACGGACTGATTGTAATTCCTACCAAATGGTGACATATAAATAAAACCATTTTATTAGCTATTTATATTTTACTTATGAAAATCCTTAAAAGTTTAATATCCGTAACCGATATTATCCGAAACAAACGGATAATCCGAAATAATTTCATATCTGTATCCGTATCCGGTATAATAATCATTCCTACATCCGTATCCAATCCGTATCCGAAATGTCATATCCATAACATCCCTAGTTTGTATGTTGCTAATAGGGGTCTTTCTCGCTGGGGCTCTAAAAACGAATGTATCAAAACATTTTATTCATGTGTGAAATACTTCATCAATACAATCCCACTAATATTATTGACTAGCTTCTGCCCGCGACTTTGTCCGCGTTAAATTTCTTGTTCCCCCGGCCCTTCCCATCGCGTCAAATCGCCTACCCGTGCGATTTTCCCCGTTTTTGCAATTATACATTACTGCTACGCTCCTCTTGATTGTAGTGTGAAGTTAAATAGCCTATAGCTTTTCTCGATAAATAGGCTACCCAACACAAAAATATTTTTTCAATTCGAACCAGTAGTTCCTGAGATTAGCGCGTTCAATCAAACAAACAAACTCTTAAGCTTTATAATTATTAGTATAGATGTGAGGGTTTGTGTATTTCTTACACAATCACGCAAAAACGGCCTTACGGATTTGGAAAAAAATTGACACGTAGTTTGTAACTTGGATTGACACATGAAATACATTTGATTCCGGTAATACGTCCCCGAGGGATAATCTTCCAATTCCACCCAGGCGCAGCTGCTGACAAAAACTAGTGCTACAATAGTACGGAGAACTGCTAAAATGACCTGAGGAAAGTTTTGAGTATGAATGTGGATGGACTGTGTGTATGACGATGGTTAGAAAAGATGTTACAACGACTAATAGAAAAGTGTGAAAGAAAAATTAATAATAGTTAAAAAAACTAAAAAACACTTATTTTCTACTTTTTATCCGACTTCAAAAAAGGAGGAGGTTATCAATTCGACTGTATGTTTTTTTTATGTTTGTTACCTCATAACTTTTCACTGGGTGAACCGATTTTGATAATTCTTTTTTTATTTGAAAGCTGGTGCTGGTCTATTCGGACAATGGGGTCCATTTGAAAACCATATAAATCTTAAATTAGCATTAAGTATTTCCGCGACAAATGATCGAATAACGCAATTAGATTAGTGCAGAGTATCTACCATAAATAAAAAGTTAAAAATAAAAACTTTTTACAAAAAAAAAACAACCGACTTCCTTAAAAAAAACACTACAAAGTCAAAAATAACTTTAGTTTCGGTAGTCGGTGGCAAAAAAAACCTTAAATACAGATTCTAAGACACCGACTTCCGAAATTAAAGTTATTTTTGACTTTGTAGTGTTTTTTTTAAGGAAGTCGGTTGTTTTTTTTTGTACAAAGTTTTTTAGTTTGGTTTTCTATAGAAGCGTGTCTTCTGGTTTTTTTAAACTATTATTTATTTTCTATTTTGGTGTTTCGAATTTTGAGACGTATGTCTCGGTATTGTCATCGGTTCTCGATAAGTCTACAGAGTTTAAATGAAATCTGGTCGTTTAAAGTAGATCAAAATCGCGCTATAAGGAGTCAGTTACAAACAAACATACAAATGAAGCTAATATAAAGCGTGTAAAAAGACACATGGAGCAGACCACAAATAAATTGAGATAACGGCAGAAGAATGATGAAGTGCAATACTTCATCACTATCATATCATACATTTTACAAATGAAAACCTGCAAACGTTTTTTGTTTTAATGCACAGTAAAATCATTTAACTTTTTAAATTGATAATTTAAAAACAGTTTGTTAGAAATCGGAGCGCGTGAACATGTAAACATGTAAATAAAAACAGGGGATAGAAAACTTTTGTATATAACAGAAATCGTTATTTTGTTATTCAGTTACCCTGATCCGATACAAAGTTCTCAGGTAGCAAACACACATGTTTCCATCGGAAACAAGGTGGAAAAGTTTGTTTGAAGAAACTGTGATCTTATTCTTGTTCGAAGGAATTGGAGCCGCGTGTACAGGTATCCGATAGTAAAGGATTTGTAGCAATCTGGTCTTGTTAGAGTATACAAAGAATTTATAGGTTTCTTCGTAAGATATCAAGTTTAGGCCAGATTATATTTTATAAATAAACTAGCTGACCCAGCGAACTTCGTACCGCCTCAGAATCAATAAAACCCATGTTAGGTGAGCTCCTACTAAGTTATGCCAACCTGGTACTTCGAAGACATAAAGCGTTTTCTAGCTATCACACACCCATGTTAGGTGAGCTCCTACCAAGTTATGACAACCTGGTACTTCGAAGACATATTAATAAGGAACTTTTTTGGATGTTTTTTTACACCTTGGGTCTGAAAAACCCAAATATCTTACGGACCACTATTAAAAAAAAAAAAAAATATAGCCTATGTTACTCGCAGATAATGTAGCTTTCTAATGGTGAAAGAATTCGGTCCAGTGGTTTTTGAGTTTATCCGTTACAAACAAACAAAAATACAAACTTTTCCTGTTTATAATATTAGGATAAAATAAAATAAATGTATGCGAACATTTATCCGTTTATGGATAATTGAAGTATTTCATATGTTAAAATTATTTTTTATTGAGCAGTGGTGGCCCAGTGTTAACGACCGCGACTTACGAGTAGTAGGTCGTGAGTTCGAACCCAAGCAGGCGCTTTACTTTGTGTAAATTATTTCATCACCACTGCTCTCAAAACGGTGAAAGAAAACATCGTGAGGAAACCGGCATTATCATCTGTATGAAGTGTTTTTTTTCTGACAAGAGAAATCTGTTGTATTATAACTGTGGTCACGAATTATGATGTTTTCTTTTTAATTCCTCGTTTGCACTTGTTAAATATAGCAGTTACTCTGAGCAGGTACTGATAGACAATATATTTGTCGGTAACTTTTATTTAAAACGATTCCCAACCGAACACCGCCCATGATCGTTCGACATTGCGACTTTTATTTTTGCTTCAACTTATGGTTTACTACAGATCATTGAATCGCAGCGTGTAAATGAGGCTGTGACCTGCTTCGAAAACCTTAAATAGATTTTGTACCATAGTAGTCCGCAAAGACAACCTACACAACTGAAGTTTTATGAATGGCTCAGACCTCCGGTGTGAATGCGTCTTTCCACAGATATTCGCTCACCTCCCCGTCACATTCAGGGTTGGTAGTCAGAAGGGCATTTCGCATCTTTAGAGTACGCGACATTAGTTCTTGCGAAGCTAAAGTGGGTTTGATAACTGTAGCTGACATTTATGGGTACTTTTAGGGTGAGAGTCGTATCCTTCTAAATGTATTTTATTTTGTTGCAGGTTACTTCCCCCTACCTTCAATTTACTGCCTGTGTTGGCTCTGTCTCGACGTCTTACTCTGTACCGCGTCCATCATGCATCTATGCACCATTAGCGTCGACAGGTTTGTAAACAACTTTATTATACGTAATTAAATAAAGTAATTAATTAAATTGCAAGCATTACATACAGTGTGTAATTATTATATTATTATTATGTGGCTTTTAGATTAATTAATTAGTCTGTATGTAATCATTTTAACAAAATAATGATACACAGAATTGTAAAAGTAGTTCAGAATTTAGCGTTACTTTACTATAAAAATATTTGTGTGTTGCTTTGATGACGTTATAATATACTTTAAAGTTATTTTTAGCAACTTGAGTATTAAATAATCCTTTCTTATAATGCAAAAAAATAGTATTACTAAAACTGAACTGGACACTTAAATTTCTACTTTTTATAAAAATTACATTATTATAATGCAATTCTGCAAGAAATTGTAAATTCAAGAAGACAAAGGTAGACGCAACGAACGTGAAGCGACTCAGTAAAACAGTTTCTATGAAAACTTCATTCAAATTGTTCCACCATAGTTGAGTTATACTCACCCGTCGCGCCCGCCTGCAGGAGCCTTAATATCGACTCACATGATATTTTATTTTTTTTGTACCGTGTGGTGCCGGACGTAAAGAATAACACCACCCCATTTCTTCCTGTGGGTGTCGTAAAAGGCGACTAAGGGACTTACTAGAGAATGGGCAGCAGCGTTCTCTATGCATTTTACCACGATACTGCGATCGCCAACCCGCCTGCTAAGCGTGGCGATTATGGCAAAGCCCCCCAAATTGGGGGAGGCCTAAGTCCAGCAGTGGACGTCTTACGGCTGAAATGATGATGATGATGATATTTTTTATACAGGTACCTCTCCCTCCGATATCCAATGAGGTTCGGACGAAACAAAACGAGAAAGAGAGTGACCGTGAAGATCGCCTTCGTCTGGATTCTGTCATCGGCCATGAGTCTTCCACTGGTTTTAAAGTATTCCAAGGTAAGTTTCACCACTCATTATTCCAGAATCCTCATAACGTAATATCTCGCCTGTAATCTCCGAAGGGTTTGGCAGAGGCATATCCCAGTAGATACACCCACATTTCGCCAGTTATGATCAAGTCTCAGAGGGCGAGCCTATTGCCTTTTAAATAATGTGAGTTAAAAATGTCGGGTTCTAATTTTGTCACAACCAGTTCAATAGTTTTCAACATAAAATCAACATACATACACACACTGTTAACCTCATTACACATCCTTTTCCATTGTCAAGTGACAGGAAGAGAAGCTACACCAAAATACTTAGACTTTTCCTAGTCACGTTGGAAATATTGTGTTGCGCAATCATTTTCTTGAATACATAGAAATGAATTATTTCTTATATTCATATATCTTTCTTTTATCTTTTGAATTATTTCTTATATTCATATATCTTTCTTTTAATCATATTAATAATATTCTGTACAAGAATCTACGGGTCCGTGGCTTACGCCCCCAGTGGTCGACGCACCTGTGGCGGACGCCCCCGATGCGAATAATTTAATTCAAAGCAATTTTTGAGCAAATGTACTGTAGGGAACATAAATGATTTACAAAAATAATAAATGTATATTGATTGTAAGTATATGTATACTATTATATCATAATTATATTTCTAACATAGAAATGTTTTTTTATCGGATGTATGTTTTGAAAAGTGAAAGTCTTAGTAATTATTTATTTATTTATATCAATAAGAAATCTAGTAAATAATTGTATACAAATCACAGTTTTTAGCACATACAATCAAGATAATCATTTAAATTAATTACAATAATCAGTCTCAAATGTAATAAAGTAAGATATTGATGTTAAATAATCAGTCTTAAAAATTTCTGCAGAGTAACTTACTTTTTACATAATGAAATGTTCTTTTTATTTTTGTATAATAATAATTAAACATAATCAACTGTGAAAACTTACACAAATGAGAATATTTTTACCTAATTATAACAGTCTGTTTCAATATAAATAAAATAACAAAATAATAAGGCTTTAAAATGAAACGTACTCGTAGAGTAACAAATTTTTTACATGTGAAATGATTTAAAATTTTGTAAGCATAAAAATTATCAACTGTAAAAACTTAAAAAAACATAAAAAACTAAATTTTAAAAATTAAAACTTAAAAATAGTGTATAAGCAAAATACAAAGTTAGGTAAATTATAAAAAAAAAAAAATAGTAAGCAAAATACAAAGTAAGTTAAATGATTACTTTTTTGGACGGATTGCCACATATGGGCGGATAAATATGTTCTAAAAACATGATCGTGGTAATTTTTTTGTTTTCATATTGTTCAGTCAAATTTTCAATATTTTTTTACTCACTAATCTTTCAGTTGCATATTTCAATATTCAATAACTTGACTCTGGTGTGAAAGAGATAGACGTAATATCTATTCGCGCACTCGCTTGCTCGCAGTAAGACGTGTTTAGGATCGCTACGTAAAATAAATAAAAATATAAGTTTTGCTTAGTGCTTTTAACCAGTAAATCAATAAATAATATTGCTAGGTGCAAATGGAAACGACGTTAAATACATCGACCAGTAAATATTAATACAGAACAAAAATATAAAGAAGAAACGTTTAGTGTAACGTAAACAGCGAGTCACCGAGTGAGTCACAGCAGAAGCTTCGCTACGATTGGTGGTGAGTTCGAAACGCAAGCGTCGGCGATATCACCTTATATGGCCATGAACTAGCCGCATCGACGCTAAAAACCAACCAGCGCCTACAAAAGACACCTTTAATTCACTGCATAGACAGTAAGCTATATAGCAGAGGGCGCGAACATAGTGACTGACGTGACGAAGAGCGCAGGTTCAAATCTTAAGTACAACAAATCTTTTTGCGTGATTTTACTTTTTCATTTTTATTTTGTTTATTATTGTTTTGTTGTTACTATACATATTCAATCAATAAACAAATTAATTGCAAGATGGAGAACGATCTTTCTGATAATGTTACCTATAGAAGACCACAGCGTTCAAGCTCGCTTTGTGATATAGCTAGTATAGAACAGTCACTCTTTGATGCTACTTTGCTAAGCTTGCCAAATTCTTCAATTGCTGAATCTCAGGAGAACAAGGAATTGCTGGATAAAATTTGTCTTCTAGAAAATTAATTGTTGAGTGCGAATAGCGAAATAGAAAACTTACATGTTGAAAATACTTCCTTACGACAGGAATTACATAAATTCAAACAAGTTATTGAAATTTATAAAAAAGTTGGAACTGCTGACAATACTATACGTACACCAAAATCACAAAAAAAGAAGTGTTCTAACAAGGTGTCAAACATCAAGAAAGTTCCTGAATTATTACTTCAAAAAAACCAAAGTCAATCTAACGAAAAGCAGACCAACACAAATCAACAAGTACCACACATCCTGAGTAACCTGAACTCTGAAGGAGGCTATAGCAATTCTAAACAATTAACACATAGCAATGTCACCAAACATAAAATGTGCATTCTAAGCAGCAATACAAAAAACAATGTATTGTCCATAGCTGAGAAAACCTTTGATAACAGCTTCAACCTGTGCAATTATTTGACACCGTACGGATGCACAAAACAGCTGCTCAAGGGTCTTGATACAAAATCACTACAGTTCACTTTTGATGATTTTTGTATATTATTCCTTGGTGAAGAAGACTTTAAATCGACCAACAACTACTACGACATTATTTTTCATATAAGAGATGTATTGCAAGCCATGCAGCATACTAACATAATAATCTGTTTGCCTACATTTAAGTGCCCTTTTGATACAAGTCTTTTTAATTGCCGAGTAGAGACTTTTAATAACCTACTGTATCTGGATATATTGACGCATGGTCACGCCTTCCTCTTAGACAGCAATCTTAATCTCGAGTATGACTACAGCATGTTTAATAAGTACACAGGATCCTTAAATAATCGTGGACTATCGAGAATTTTCAAGGATTTACTAGATTTAATTGCCAGTATAACGGAACAGTCTGATAGATCACATGGTGTCTTCGAATGTTGCGCCGTCGAATTAACGACGTATAAGACTGTTATTGTTTGTGTATACAGGGTACCCAATGCAAGCAACTTCAATGAGTGTATTGAAAAATTAGATATAATGTTACGTATGCTTGTAAATAAGTCTTACAAAAATATTGTATTAGCAGGTGATTTTAACATAGACGTATTGAAACGAAGTAGGCAATCAATTGAATTTGAGACATTGTTACTTAATTATAACTTAAATCTTGCTCTATATGAACCAACTCGTCTTGGGAGTCAGTCATGCATTGACAACTTTGCGCATAATTTTAGCAAGTCGTTTAAAGCTTCTGTACTAGAATTAGCTCTGTCTGACTATACGGCTCAACTCCTCAAGTGTCCTATTAAAACTATTTGTTCCATAAAGCAATGGCGTATACTGAGGCGTGATTATAATAATGATAACGTCATTAAATTTAAATCATATTTGAGTAGTTTGTCATTTTCCGATGTATATGAATCCAATAATCCTAATGTAGCTTACAATGCATTCATAGAATTGTTTTTGTTTCTATATAACCAATGCTTTCCTAAAATACCTATAATTATGAAAGTTTACATGAAGCAAAAGTGGGTATCGCGCGGTATTAAAAAATGTAGTGCAAAGAAACGTCATTTATTATGGCACTATCGATTGAAATCCACGCAACGAAACAAAACTCTATTTAAGAATTATTGTGACACGTTTAATAAGGTCATATATTTGACGAAAAAAGCACAGAATTCTTATAAAATTCAAACATCTAGTAATAAATCTAAAACGACATGGCAAATTATTAATGAAAATAAATTAAATACTCCTAATAATAATATTAATAAAATTCGTATAAACAATTCAATTATTTCAGACCCTAAACAAATTACTAACCTATTCAATGATTTTTTTATCGACAAAATAAAACCAATTTCCGCAGGGGTAAATGTCACTGAACATATCCTACACACAAAGAATTCGATGTTTATGGCTCCCAGCACGCCTACAGACATATATAATATCATTTTAGCCCTCAAAAACACAAAGAGTGTAGGTTATGATGGTGTTAGTACAAAGATTATAAAAACTGTTGCTGAAATTTTATGTGGCCCACTGTGTCATATAATAAACTTATGTATTTGTGAGGGAATATTTCCTAATGCTTTGAAAAAGTCTAAAGTAAAGCCATTACATAAGAAGCAAGAGAAAGACCTGATGCAAAACTATAGACCAATATCATTAATATCCATTTTCTCAAAAATATTTGAAAAATACATTTCTCGAGAATTAAGCGCATATATAAATAAACATAATATACTTTGTAATGAGCAAAACGGGTTTAGAAAAAATAAAACTATCAATATGGCGGTTTACGACTTTCTTCATAAAATAATGATAAATATGGATAAAAATACACCTATCTGTGCAATTTACTGTGACATGACGCAGGCTTTTGATTATGTTCAGCATAATATTCTATTAAAAAAGCTCGAAGCGTATGGTATAAGAGGAAATATTCAAATGCTCTTACAATCATATTTACAAGGAAGGAAGCAAACAACAGAAATATCGACGATTAATGCGAACACTAAACGTGAAGTAATTTTTACATCTGGGGAGCGTAACGTCAACTATGGCGTACCGCAAGGAAGCGTATTAGGACCACCGCTATTTACCCTTTACATAAACGATTTTCCTAAATGTATAGAACACAGTATGACACTTTTTGCAGATGATAGCACGATAACCATTCCTTGTGATAATAAGCATATATATGAAACTGATATACATAATACATTAGACAAAGCAATTCTATGGTTAGAAAATAATAACCTCAATATCAATTTAAATAAAACAGTAATAATGCATTTTAGCCAAAGACAGTTAAAATTTCCAATTTTTAAAATTAAACATAATAATAATACAATTGACGCAGTAGATTCCACTAAGTTTTTAGGATTAACCATAGATCGTAATTTGAATTGGAAGGCTCACATAGAGGTTATTAGCAAAAAACTAAGTAACAGTGCATTCGCATTATATAAACTATCGCGGATACTAAAGCCTGATGCTCTATTAACTGCCTATTATGGCATAGCTGATACCATTATCAGATACGGCATTATTTTTTGGGGAGTTTCTACGGATAGAGATATCGCATTTAAGGCCCAAAAAAGTGCCTTAGATCCATATTTAAATTAAAAACGACTGATAGCTGTAAGCCGTTTTTCATAAGTCATAACATTTTGACATTACCATCAATTTATATTTTGGAAATCGCCATATTTGTTAAATCTAATCCTAAGTTATTTCCCCGCATGGCAGACCGGTTTCCTAGAAATAGACGGGATAACAGTCAACTCTGTCAACATTGGTCCCGGACTGCACTTATGCGCAAGAGTGTTTTTTGTATGGCTCCTATTATTTACAATAAGCTTCCTAATACATGGAAAGAGCTAAGCGTTGTAACATTTAAAAGAAAATTAAAATCTTTTTTAGCTAGTAAAGCATACTATGATGTTAATGAATTTTTAAATGAATCATGTTTACATTGACAAGGTATTTTTTAAAGTAATTGAATGTTAAATATATGTATTGTAATAATGATTTTGATAATGATGTTTCTATTTAATATTTTGGTCTTACGTTGACATAATTATGCTTATTGTTGACATTGAATAGTGAAAAATTTATTGTATTTAACTCCTAGTTCTAACTAATTATGTAATTAATCAATTTAAATTAATTAATTTACTTATGTCAGTACCTATTGCCCATGTTCAGTAATGTTCCTATTATTTTTAATTCTTTATTTGTAATAATTTAATTTGCATAATTAATATTTGCACACCATGATAATATGGTAAACATGTTGCACAACTGTTTGTACGTATAACACCATGCATGCATTTTCTGTTATTAATTGTATGTAAACACGTGTTTGAGCAAATAAAGTTATCTGAATCTGAATCTGAATCTGAATACTTCCTTATTGTTTTCAATTTTGTGGACAAAAAGCTGGACTTTTTATTGTTACCAATATCTGGTTTGGCTCAGTTAGTTGACGAGTTGCTTGAAGTTAAAAGATAAAATTTCCATATGGTAAGAATAAGGGGCAAAATATCCCTACCCTTGTGACACTCCCATATATGATCAAATTAAACTACTTGAGAAGTGTATCGTTTGATTGTCTGACAAACCTATCAAAGATGGGGAAGAAAATTTATTAAAAACAGATAACCTTTGTTTAGCAAGAAAAAATACTTTATTGTTATGGTGAAACACTTTTCTCATTAACTTTTTATAAAAATAAAAAGTTGTGCTAAGTGAAAAAGCACAACTTTTTATTTTTATTAAAATAATCGAATCGGGGGCGTCGGCCACAGGTGCGTCGACCACTGGGGGCGTAAGCCACGGACCCGAATCTACTTGGTCTAAACTGTCTACTTGGTTAGAATGTAGAGGAGTCAGTCATAACGAACATTACAATGGGACTCTGTTTCTCTTCATAACCAAGGCCCTAGTTATACTTAGCTCGATTCGACTATAATATATTGTGTTTATCTGTGACTTATGTAGTCAATTAGTGCACGGCATGAAATTAGCGGCCAAGTGTTGCGATGTTGCTAAACGTGTACAATAATTTGATATTCCACAAAAACGGAAAAACAGATCCCGACAGCAAAGTTTGAGTGCTACAATTATCGCCTTGATGCTAAGGGTCGTCGATATAAAAAACTACTTAATTAACAACAGTGTCATTGTCCACATAATTGGTATTTGCGAATGTTGTACATATTTACGTGAAGCGGCCAATTGGCAACATGACAACTACATTGGAACACACCCGCGGTATTAAAGCCAGATGTGAACAAGCATTTGGCACAAACTGATCAACTTTAATTAAACGGTATTGGAAACTTTAGCCTATATTATCCATTAGGGATGTTATGGATATGAAATTTCGGATACGGATTAGTTACGGATGTAGAAATGATTATTATACCGGATACGGATACGGATAAGGATATGAAATTATTTCGGATTATCCGTTAGTTTCGGATAATTTCGGTTACGGATATTAAACTTTTGAGGAATTTCAAAAGTAAAAAACAAATAGCTAATAAAATGGTTTTTTTTTATATGTCACCATTTGGTAGGAATTACAATAAGTCTGTGAGTAATTATTACAGCTATTTAAAACAAAAATTATTATAAATAAATATATATCGAGTGTTATCTAATCGACCTAAAATAAAAATGCCATAACAAATCCGATATTATCCGAAACTTTTATTTCGGATTCGGTTACGGTTACGGATAATTTTTTATATCGGATATCCGATAGTTTCGGTTACGGTTACGGAGCTCCCTAACATCCCTGTTATCCGTAGCATTTATAGATACGAAAGTAACTCTGTCTGTCTGTCTGTTACCTTTTCATGCCTTAATAATTGAATGGATTACGATGGGCACACGATCTTGACTTGGATTAGGCTATAGCCTACGTGCCATCCTTGAAATTTTCGATCTTCGATATGCGTATATGTATGAGTAGTGGTAGCACAGCAGTAGCGCTTTACTCTGTGTAAATTATTTCATCATCACTGCCGTCGAAACACCATGAGGAAACCGGCATGTCCTAGAGTCAAAAATTCGAAGACATGTACCATCTACCAACCCGCACTGAGCCGGCGTGGTTGATTACCCGCCCACTCCCTTTCACCAAGAGCAGGCCTGTGTCCCTAAAGCTGGAACATTGTATGCTTATTACTCCACGCAGGCGAAGCCGCGAGCATCATCATTTCAGCCGTAAGACGTCCACTGCTCGACTTAGGCCTCCCCCAATTTGGGGGACTTTGCCATAATCGCCACGCTTGGCTGGCGGGTTGGCGATCGCAGTAAAGTGGTAAATTCATAGAGAACGCTGCTGCCCATTCTCTAGTAAGTCCCTCAGTCGCCTTTTACGACACCCACGGGAAGAAATGGGGTGGTGTTATTCTTTACGTCCGGCACCACACGGTATGCCGCGAGCATGAGCTAGTACAAAATATAATTTGTAATACTAGGTTCCCAAAAGCCTAATCAAAGCTATAATTAGATGATATGCTGTCAAATTTCTCGGTAGCAAAATAACATAATGAGCTCATGTGATATTGGATTACAATTTAATTTAAGACTAAGGCTTTCCAAAACTGAAAGCACGTGTATATATCTAAAAATAAAGGCAACCTACGTTATATCAGTCGTTGATCAAGTGGAACAAGAGTAATAAGCATAAGCTAATCTATACTTAATAATCCATACTTATTAAATTACTTATATATTATATATAATATTATAAAGCTGAAGAGTTTGTTTGTTTGTTTGATTGATTGAACGCGCTAATCTCAGGAACTACTGGTCCGAATTGAAAAATTCTTTTTGTGTTGAGTAGCCTATTTATCGAGGGAGGCTATAGGTTATATAACATTACGCTACAACTAAGAGGAGCGGAGCAGTAATGAAAAATGTTGCAAAAACGGGGAAAATTTATTCCTTTTGCGAGTTTCCGTTGCGTACGCTGCGTAAACGGTTAAAGTAACGCAAAAATCATGTATGACGGAATTGTTTCTTTTAAAAAGTTCTAAAAAAAATTCGTGAGAGCATATGTCTATCTTTTAAGGTTGACTCACTATAACTCAAAAGGAGCGAGCAGCAACGAAAAATGGACGAAAATAAGCAGGCAAATCGATGCGACGGGAAGGGTCAGGGGAGCAAAAATTTGACGCGGACGAAGTCGCGGACAGAAGCTAGTATATTATAAAACTGAATTGTTTGTTTGGTTGAACGCGCTGATCTTAGGAACTACTAGTTCGAAGTGGAAAATTCGATTGGGGATGGATAGCCTATTTATTGAGAAAAGTTAGTCTATAAAACGATATAACATTACGCTGCAATCCTAATGGGACAGGCAAAAAGGAAAAAGTTAGTCAGAAGTTTCAGTTTCATGTAAGGTGAAGACGAAATAACAGCGCGGGCGGGGGAAGCATTGTGACGTAATAAAAAAAAAACATGCTGACGAAGTCGCGGGTGAAGTCTTGAAGCTAGTAAATTATAAACTGATTCTTTTGTCGCACAGTAATTTTCCAGCCTGATGTGTAAGGACAACAATACCTCACTGCACTCCAAAACTCCAGTTTCTGACAATGCATTGCTCAAAAAACCGCTAAGCTGAAGTGAGCTGGCCACGTCTGTCCTAGACCTAATGACCTGTAGGGCAAAAAAACCACTAATTGGGGCCCTTACACGACCAGAAGGTGTTGCTGCAGACCTCGTAGAAGATGGCGAGATGAGCTGAAGAAAACAAACGACTAATGGTTCACTTTAGCTCTTGATCAAAAGGACTGGAAATCTTTGCCCAGCACGGATGATGCAGGCTAACAGTAGCAGTAGTAATAGCATCTAAAGAAAAAAGATGTTCTTTAATCATGTAGAACTTCAAAGATGTCATATACAGTTACTAAATTGGGTGGGTAGTTGAAACATGTCCGATCATCATTTTCTGTTCTATGCGCCTTTAATTATTCGTATCAGCGATTTTTTACAAATTACTCTATATAGTGAAAAACCCAAGTTTTACTAAGTAACCAACGCTTTTATTTATTTTTAATACCTCTTCCAATCTTGGTTTAAACTTTGGTTAAGTATATATTTCAATCTTTATGATAAGGTCACTTGACTACGCTTGTAGCCGCAAGGTAAAAAGTGCTAAACAACTTCAGAATCTCAATTAAACTGAACTCGAAAACTATTAAATTAATAGTATTTCTTTGAAATAAATTAATTGCAATAGTTTTATTAAGACCCAGCGCCTTGATTGGTCTGAGATATTCTAATTTAGCTCAAATGGTTACAGACGAAATAATTGCCTTAATTTCGTCAAGTGCTTCAATGGATTCCTGTAGAAGTTAATGAACACTTGATTATGTTTCGTAATTAATAGGTATTAGTCTAGAATTCAACAATGTTCCACGTGAATTTTCTAGAAAGGTCAACTGGCTAATATTAGACACTGTTTCGACTTCAATTTCACTATCGTAATTTGTGATTACTGAGGCCGGGTGTCACGATTTCATTTAATTAAAAAATTAAACATATCATTATAATAACCACTAAGGCAACTCTGTCCAAAGTACAAAAAAACATTTAAATATATTTCCAGTATGACAACTCAGACCATTGAATGTATTACATTATAAAAGACCATCACGTAAAGACTTATGTATGCCAGCCTATTAGTGCCAGTTTCACCAATGAAAATGAACGCGATCCGTACGTCTAAACCGTGGAGTACTAAGAGATAGAAAGAAAGAAAAGAAAAGAGCTGTCAGTGTAATAATTGTTACAGAATATTGACACTGAGAACAATTGTCTCTCTATGTAGGGAGCGCAGTAGGTGACCACGTTCATTGCGATATCAGTAGCATTATTTACAATATCGAAGTTTCAGGTGAACGGACAAATAGGACTCTCCAGCAAGTGAGGCATGGTCTTATCAGAAGCACCGCACTCGCACTATGTTTCTAACATGGTCCGTTAATCTGACTTCGCGAATGTTGCGCTCCCTTGCTCCCTGGCAAACCTTAAGCTTGAACCTCTGATGAACTGTCAAAGTTATCTTAACCGTAAGTCTAATTTATGATGATTATGATTAATGCCATGCATTGCATGCATGGGGGTACCCATGGGAAAAAGGCATGAGTTTATGTATGATTAATGAGAAATATTAAACTAATTTTCAGCAAAGGGTATGGTGCAACGACTGGCCAAATGTATTTCGCGCTACGGGTCGCACGTTTAAGAAATTTCCCGTATGAAAAATATGAAAATGGCCCAGAGATAAATTTAACAATAATCGGGTTTGTAGATAATGAATGCCTTACAAATTTTCGTGGTTTCTTGACCGTTTTACAGCTTTATATCTTCTAAGAAAAAAAAAATACTTTGTCCATGATTTTAAGAAAACATTAACATAATCATATGCGTGTAATGCAGCGAAAATTTTCATCCGAATTTCAGTTCGTAACCTTTTCAATAAGTTTTCAAGTATTTAACGAATTCTTCGAAAAGTATTGAAAAGGTTTCATCGGACATTAATGTGGGTATAATTCATTCAAATAAAGCGAATTTTATCTACTTATGAGGGTAATCTAGGGTGACTGCAAATAACTTGAATAGTTTTTAAGAATAAAAGTAAGAACTAAGTGAATGTGAATTTATATTCTTATTTTATTTTTGAATTTCATTATAATTTTAGAGGTCATCCATTTAATACATTATTTGTCAAAGTATTATATCACACTAGCGTGATACCCGCCAAGTCTCGATTCCGTTAGAATATCGAAATAAATGATTCTATTGTAAACTATATGGGAATCGGTTGTCATGGTATGGTCACGTGATACGGAGGCATAAGGAAGATGTCGTAAGGAAAGTATTGAGTATGAATGTCGATGGCTATAAGAGTAGAGGGAGACCAAAGAAATGATGGATGGACTGTGTGAAATTATGATATGGATAGAAAGAGGTTGACTACTGAGATGATGACTAATAGAGAAGTGTAAAAGAAAAAGACATGTTGTGTCGACTCCAAATAAATTGGGATAAGAATATGATGTAAACTAAGTCTGTGCCAAAGATAAATATTAGGATTCTATGCAATTTGGGCGTCGCATTTAGACTTCGCAAACATTTATGTACATACAAAAATATAAAAAGGTAATCATAACATATATTATTTTTTCATATTGGATTTCACCATCATATGAAATTTAAATATTTGTGTACTTTTTAATACTTTTTTCTTTGCTTGGTAAAAAAAAAGCTAATACATTCACAGTGAAGCCATGTCAGACATTCTTTTTTGACTTACATCTGATCAACCGTTTTTTTTATGATTTAGTACGATTTTCCTTGTAATAAGATACTGTTAAGAAAATCATGATTAGAATACTGGACAGAAAAAAAATATTTGCAGATAAAAAGGAGGCTTTTTTGTGTAGTCACTCGCTAATTACAGGGTTTATAAGAAAAAATAAGGTTAGCGTCCACAAATTATCTGTTATTTTTTTATTTGAATACTTGAAGGTGAACTGTTCGAGATAACCAAATAACTAAGTTGTAAGAAAAAAATAAGGGTTCCAGTCAGTAAATTTTAATTGGGTGATATCAGTTTTAATTTAAAAAATTACCATCATTTTATAGAACGTGATTTTTTCAAAATCAGAACATGTAGAAAAACTTTCAAAGAAAATTCTCTATAATTATAACGGGATCTGAACTAGATTTTTCTGCAAAGTCATTTTCTAAATTGAATAGCAGAGACGCGTTCAAATGACTTCTTTAAGCAAAATCAAACTTCAGTGGCTATTCAATTCTAGCAAAGAATGGATTTTTTAAACCCAGTCCTATTGAGAAAAATCTCAACGGAAAATTAATTTGAGTTATGTTATCTCCTAAGCTTTAAAGAATTTAAGATTCAGAATTTTTTTTAAATGAAAGATTATCGAAATTAAGCTTTAGTTAACGAGCCTAGTAAAATCACGAGTCATTTAATCTATTTTTTAATCTAGTATCAAATAAAATATGGAAGACAAATCTAGGGTTCCCAAGGCACTATTCTAGGACCATTCTTGTTTAATGTTTTTTCTTAAATTATAGTAAGTCTGTCCATTTACAAAAAGGGTAGGTTTGGGGATAAAACTGTGTCTGCGAATTCAAACATAAAACCGTAATTTAGGAAAAAATAAACAAGGTTTAGGTTTACTAACTCGTTAAAAAGAACAACTCCGCACTGTTGTTCGGAATAAACAATGGCTTTAGCAAATAATTGTTTTGTTCTCATTAAACGCTTTGGTATTAATTTACCAATTATTATGGTTGTTAGTTTTTCTGGTTCTGCTGAAAGGGTAATATGGTTATAGACATAATATAATATTAAAGATAATTTACACTGACACTTGTGCTGTACAGTCAAAACCAACCAAAATGGATTAAACTCCAACTACACTATACATGTTACGCTTAACTGTTTGTTTCTTAATGTGAAATTCCTAAAGAAATCGTGGCAATATTTCAAATTATTTAAATAACTCCTAAAATAATTTGTCTTATTTTAATTTACCTTCTAAGTCACAAGATAGATCCGATAAACCACCAGCCCATGTTAAACCTCCTGGCATTTCCCTGTACCGTTAGAAACAAAAATAATTCTATGTATAATTGAAAAACACGCGAATCTCGAGTCAAGTACACTCACGGGAGGCGTTCATATTACTTAAGAGTTTTCCCTCTTAAGGAAAAGTCTGATACAAAATCGTTTATAAATGATATTGTCTTTTTGTACTAAGATCGTATTATTTCAGAATGTATTACTTAGGTATCAGTTTATTTACGTCTTTGGAGAAGTAATCGTATTAAGAAATGTATTCGTGGAGCCAGAATTACATAATTTTGAATGTCACAGGTCAATAATAACGATGTTATAAAGACTTAACATGTATGTGTATTCTGTTGGATCTTCTCTTGCAGTAAAATTAAATTATGTGATCACCACGTTTGGTGATTTAGGTACTGCGTTCTTTCTAGCAAGAGTATTTTTCATTAGGTTATTTTCTGATGGCATTATTAAATAAAACAACAAGGCGAGGAATTGAAAAAAAAAAACGACGTGCCATAATATCACGCCTTGTTTCCTCGAAGGGTTGGGCAGAGGTGTACAAACTTTTCGCCTGTTATGTTTAAGTCCCATGTAATAGGGGGCGAGCCTATTGCCATCAACCGGGCACAAATCCAGACTCCGGGCTACTACTGAGAAATTCCAGGTGGAAATACTCAATAACACTTTGCCCGACCTGGGAATCGAACCCAGGACCTCATGCTCAGCAGTAGCGCTTGCTACCACAAGACCAAGGAGGTAGTCGAATTGAAAAAATATATGTACAAATTACCGTCAGTATTATTACGAACATACATAAACTCATGCTTACTTGCTATAGGGGATAAACAGAAATTAGGGAACACCACCTGCTATGATGCTTACTGGTATATAGTACTTTTGATTCGTTTACCTTCATAAAACTGCCCCCTTAGCCAAGTTACAACCGTTTCGTGTCGAATTCCGTTCTCCAATCGGTAACGCCTCGGTGTCAGCAATTGTAGAAAACGATAAGTTGGTTGCCATGTTGACGCGTCTGAGTCGGCCGCTCGTATTACAATGTCTTTAGAAAAACGACATTATAACAAAGAATGTAGCGTTGAGCATTGTAGAAACGATAACAATTAATTCTATCATTTTGAACGATGTGAACTTGGCTACGAATTTTCTATTCGTTTGTTCTAAACACGTGACTTAACGTTGAGATGATTGGGGTCCCATACATTTAATTAGTTTTCGACTAGCGTTAACTATTGCAGATTATCAACTTGGCTAGGGGTGCTGAGCATACACACACGCCGGATGCGACGACTACCCACCTTACCTTTCTAAAGAAAATCACCAATAAGGTCACTATATGTTCTCCACGGTCGCACGGATTCATTATTCAGGTTAAGCTACGCTTGCCGCGGTTGGTCCGTGGAGGGGTGAGCATCATTACATACCAAGACCCTTCCGTGCCTCGGAAAGCACGTTAAGCCGTTGGTCCCGGCTGTCTTTCGTAGATCTTAAGACAGTCGTTACGGGTCGTCAGAAGCTCGAATGTCTGACAACCAGTCTTGCCAAGGGGTTTCGTATTACCCAGTAACTGGGTTGTGGAGGTCAGATAGGCAGTCGCTCCATGTAAAATACTGGTATTCAGCTGCATCCGGTTAGACTGGAAGCTGACCCCAACATTGCTGGGAAAAGGCTAGGCAGATGATGATATTCTCCCAGGGCATCTCTTTCCAGGCGTGTCCAGTAACATCTGCCATGTTTTCCTCAAATATTGTACCTCATATAACATCAATGCCTGTGACTTTGTACCGTAGTACAGACGCAAGCACATCGAGCTACTACAATCTGTCAAATTTCTTTAATAGATTTTCAACTTTATCGCTGAAGTATTAGGTTCAAGGTTGATTGAGAGAATTTGACAGTTTCGGATACCTTGACGTGCTGGCTTTTGTACACCGTATGTGATGCGAGCAAATGATCGTCCACCGTGAAATTAAAGGCCAGTCCATTGTGGAGCTGAAATTGGTTCCTGTTGTATTGATTCCTGTGTATATCTACCTACGCAAATAAGCTTTTGGAAGTATTTGGAAAAAAAAATCTCTACTTCTGAGTATAAGGTCCTGAATTTGATTCTCAGGTTCCAGTTGGGCAAAGTCTTATTGTGTTTTTCTGTCTGGAATTACTGAGACAACCCGATGTGTGGATTAATGTCCAGTTGTTGGTAATAGGTTCGCCCTCTATTACATGGGACTTAATTATAACTGGCGACATTTAAGTATATTATAGATACCTACACCTCTGCTCAGTATTTCTGGGGAAAAATGTGTAATATTATACCATGTTTAAATGAATCGAACCCTCCTGTTCCGTATGATGTCGGAGGTAAAGAATCGCACCATACCATTTCTTCCCATGGGTGTCGTAAAAGCCGACTAAGGGACTCACTAGAGAACGAGAAGCAGCGTTTTCTATGCGTTTTACCACAATATTGCGCTCGTCAACCCGTCTGCCAAGCGAGGCGATTATGGCAAAGCCCCCCAAATTGGGAGAGGCCTATGTCCAGCAGTGGACGTATCATGGCTGAAATGATGATGATGATGATGAACTCTCCCTTTACCAAAAATATGATGATGGTGGTAAAAATGTGGCCATTTTTATAAGTTGGGTTTATTTATTTGATTCTCATTATTTCGAGATACTATAGATAACGCTATGAAAGAGAGAAAAATTAAATATAATTTACTAGCTGCGCTTCGCAGTTTCACCCGCATAAGTCTCCAAATTGGTCTACCCATTTGCCAAATCTCTTACAAATTTATTCACCCGTTTTCGTAAAAGCGTAATAAACAAAGATACGTTAGTGAAATATTTTATCTTTATAATAATAGTTTAGATGAAACCACAGCTCCATCAATTATGTCTGTTCACATCTAAAAGAGTACGTATTATATATCTCATCGATTACCCATACGCCGTGAAATTAAAAACCGTTATTTTTGGAAAGAAATTGACTTTCATTTAACTGCAAGTTCATTTGATGGTTCGTTGAGAAAAATGCTCATTTTCTTTTATAAAAGATGAAGTGAGTCTTATCAGAACTTTGTCTTTCTAATTTATGTGGTGTTAAAATCGATATTGTTTGTGAGTAAATTAATAGTTTGTTAATAAATTTAGATGTCTTCGTTTGGTTCAAAATTCCGTTTTGGAACTTACCGCAACGTATCATCTTCTGCCCAGGTCATTCTCAACCATATTGGGGTCAGCTTCCAGTCTGAACTGATGGTATGTCTGCATATCTGACTTGCACAAACCAGTTACTGGTAATAAGATACCCTTTGGTAAGACTGGTTGTCAGATTTCCGGGCCTCTGACGACTCGTAACGACTGTCGAAGACCCATGAATAATTGCCGGTACCAACGGCTTAATGTAAAGGCATGGAAGGGACCATCCGCAAAAACATCTGATCACCCATCCGCAGATTAACAGTAACAAGTGTAGCTTTTTTTCTGCATGGGAAATCCTCAAATGACTTCTCCCGCTCTGGGTGGAGCGGGAGGGCATGTCAGACTTTTACTGACTAAAACCCACGCGTGTTCCTTCAGTTGCCCATGTGCTGGGTCCACGGTATCTCTTTCGAACAATCACGCGACCCCGGCAGGCATCGGTCTTAGCAGACCCCTTCAGCGCTGCTGACATCTCTTTGAGGCGCGCGTGGAACATTACGCGCCGTCGACCCGAGCCTGGTTCTTACCGGGTGGCGAGCTACCCATTGCTCGCCACCCGCAAGCTCGCGCCTACGATGGCCGGGAGTCCCCTATCGACTCCCGACGCACGGGGCGTCTCCTCTTGTGGCGGCTAGGGACGTGAGGGCGTAGTGACTGCCACTCCCTCACGCGCCCCACCTCCTCCTTCGTGAGCATTACTGCTTCACAGAACAAGTGTAGTGTGATTGAGAGATCCATGTGGCTGTTATTGATTAGCCACAAGCTCCAATGAAATTCATTGTAACTAGGGACTGTTATTTTTTAAACTAAGTATATTTTCTATTTTCTCAAACTCAAATTCGAAGCATTTAGGTCATCTAGGCCTCTTATAGGTATTTTTAAACTAGCACGGAGTCGCTCAGTCATATGGATAAGAACCGGCACGCATGAAAACTTTTATTGTTTGTGTTCAATTTTAATGGTAACATGAGTTAAACCAGGAACAACAGCTGCACACCGATATTATTATTTTATTTTACGTCTTAATAACACAGAAAACTCAAGGTAATATATTTGACTGATATACCCAAAACACATATACGAAGAATGTAAGGATCCCATGTTGATGTCAGATCACATTAGATATAACTCTCCTAAGGGGCTTTGTTACGGACCCATGTCCTGGTGAGGTACGCAGAGGACCACAAACCCTGTGTCTTATACCTTCACGAAAAAGATTTATAACAAATGGATGGAATGGTGGATGTCGGAAATTAACGCAAGGTATTTTTCTAAAATATTTTTTTTTCTATAACAAAAGTAGTCTAAGTTACTCCTTATTAAATCAGCTACCAACCAATAAAAGTCCCGTCAAAATTGGTCTAGCCATTTCAGAGTTTAGCCGGAACAAACAGACAGACAGACAGACAAAAGTTTAAAGAAATGATTTTTTGGTGTAAGTACCGTATTTACTTTCATATGTATTTAGTGAAAAGCTGTTTATTTGAAATTACAAACAGACACTTCAGTTTTATTTATTTGTATAGATGTAGCTTCACAGAGAGATGTTGAAAAATAATGCTCTAAAATTGTAGCTTTATTTTTGCAATTACTAACCTTTTCTGAGCTTATTCTTTGTTGAAACGATATTGAATAAAAGCGGCCAAGTGCAAGTCGGACTTGCGCACGAAGGGTTCCGTACCATTATCGGTAAAAAAAAACACGTTTGTTGTATGGGAGCCCCCTTAAATATTTATATTATTCAGACTTTTGTTATAGCGACAACAGAAATACATCATGTGTGACTCTCAACTATCACAGTTGATGAGATACGGCCTGGTGACAGACGGACGGACGGACGGACGTACGGACGGACGGACAGTGGAGTCTTAGTAATAGGGTCCCATTTTACCCTTCGGGGACGGAACCCTAAAATAACAGTCACAGACTATAATAATACAGGCACTTATCTCATTCATAGTCATAGCGACAATCTAGTTTAAAATTAAAATAAATCTTAGAAGAGTTTGTCCTAAAATAGAATAGCTCAATGGCATTCAAAACTAATCAAAATAAGTTCAGTTTCAATTAATTACAAGTGTAAAACTCAATTTAAACACGTCAACTAACGATTACCAAGTTTTCCAATCTTTATCCTCCAATATTTTCGTTTATTAACAAGCAATTAATCTTTGTTTGGTGCATTAAACGATAAAAGATCAATTATATTGAAACTTCTTTGTGATTGATAGCTCCTGATCCATTAATTGATAAAGTTTCTTTATCGCGTTTGTTTCAACTAGCAATCAATTGAAATGGGATCCGATGACAATTAAATGGGTGACAGGCGTCGAGTGCGAGTTCATTTATTAATAATGAGGGCTTTGTTCAATTAAAACACGTTCAATTATTTCGAGTATCAAAGACGCTTAAGCTTCGGGCTATGTAACAAGCAATCAAAAATGGTATTATAAAAAAAAACCTTAGGACAATCAACACACCGTTATAATTATGATCCTAAACTAGGCAGAGCCTGTACTATGGTAATCAGACAATAGATAAATATACTTATATATTTCGAAATAATAGGTCTTTACCTATGAAAATGCCGTTTTGTATGAAAAAAATTAAACGAATTTTTTTCATGTTTTTTTATCTATATATTAATACGTGAAGCGAAAACTTTGGATCCCTTTTTACGAAAATTGGGCGGACGGAGGAGTATGAAATTTCGCACACTTATAGTTTATACAGAGAAGTGACGAATGCTAATATTTTTTTTTTAATTATGCGTAAAACTATATTATTTTCAATAAATAACACGTTACACACACTACTATTCACTATCGTGTAGTTAATACACACATGCATAAGTATTTTTTGTTTATAATCCAATCGACAATATCTATTCTGTCTTTATTTTGTGTCTATAGTCTTATAGTTAGGGAGCTGGTGAGCATTTCTGTATATGATTTGCACACGTTTCACGTCGAGGTGCATTGCAGTTTAAATCATTACGAATCGATTTGGTCCGATCAAGTAAGGTCCTATGTCACTGCGTTTTCGCGATACAGCGGATTGAAGTTGCTTAAAAAAATCGGGGTATTAAATCATTTGCACATGTATGCCTCTAGAGTTCGTGGTCAGAATCATCTTGGAAACGGAGAAAATCGAAGAGGCAGACATTCAGGACTCTGCATTATCATGGGACGGAGTTGTAAAAATTAAAAAAAAAGCTCTACTAAGTCATTTGCCGGGGTCGCGTGATCCTGCCGGGGTGGCAGGATCACGCGACCCCGGCAGGGTCACGCGACCCCGGCAGGACATCACAAAAAAAAAAAAAATACTTTCTAATTAAAGTTCCAAGCGCGAAATGCGCTTGGTTTCTGGTTGGCATTGAGAAAAAATTTGATTGCATAGATTTCAGCTCCAGAAGTTTAATCGTTACCTTGAGTTCACAGGATAATATTAACCAAAATTATAAGAATAAAACTATAAATAATAACGATAATCCCACGTAATACCCGCTGTCCCTTGATTCCGTGAATTTCAAAAACTGATACAGCTGAAAATCAGTGAGCAAAGAGTCTGTCACATGTTTTTTCGAATCCACAGAGTCATTTATAGTGAATCTATTGGGCGTAATGAGAACCGCGTGCAAATTACTTAGTAGAGCTTTTTTTTTTTAATTTTTACAACTCCGTCCCATGATAATGCAGAGTCCTGAATGTCTGCCTCTTCGATTTTCTCCGTTTCCAAGATGATTCTGACCACGAACTCTAGAGGCATACATGTGCAAATGATTTAATACCCCGATTTTTTTAAGCAACTTCAATCCGCTGTATCGCGTGATTGTTCGAAAGAGATACCGTGACCCTGGCACATGGGCAACTGATGGAACACGGGTGGGTTTTAGTCAGTAAAAGTCTGACACGCCCTCCCGCTCCGCCCAGAGCGGGAGAAGTCATTTGATGATTTCCCATCCTGAAAAAAAAAAAAAAACGCTGTATATAGATATACGCTCTATACATTTAGTTTCACAATACGGAATAGGTCGGAACTGAGTTATACCGTTCTCACTCATATTTCCAAATAAAAGAGAGAAAGGAACTATGAGGATATTTTATACCTGCTTGGTTTGGCGCTAGCGTCGGGTTGAAAAAAAAAATCAAATGGTCTGCCTTTGGAATATCAGAGGCCTGAACGTCTGCCTCATCGATTTTCTTGGTTTTCATAAGGAATTCAAACATCAGTCCAAGAGGCAGAAGTGTGCGCATCATATAGCACACCTTATTTTTAAACATTGTTGAAACGCTGTAAATTTACAACGCGGCACCACCATGGTGGCAGATGAGGTCCTTGATGTTTCTTAGGGTATAATTATCACTATTAATAACGTCTGCCTTGTGTGCTGATCATATCGAAATTTTGCTCGCCAGCTCTTAGTGAATGTCAAGTTTATCCATAGGTAATAAATTAATTTTATGGATAGATTATATATAACCTATTTCATTTTTTAAATCTATGATCATATCGAGAATATTTGTTTTTTTGTCTATAGTGTTACTGAATGTCAAATTAATATAACCATATTTTTTAAATATTTATTATTATACATGTTTTTAGGGTTCCGTTGCCTAATGGCAAAAAACGGAACCCTTATAGATTCGTCATGTCTGTCTGTCTGTCTGTCTGTCTGTCTGTCTGTCTGTCTGTCCGTCCGTCCGTATGTCACAGCCACTTTTTCCAAAACTATAAGAGCTATGCTGTTGAAACTTGGTAAGTAGATGTATTCTGTGAA
The DNA here is from genome assembly GCA_932294355.1 of Aporophyla lueneburgensis. Lineage (NCBI taxonomy): Eukaryota > Metazoa > Arthropoda > Insecta > Lepidoptera > Noctuidae > Aporophyla > Aporophyla lueneburgensis. The sequence goes on along the minus strand of OW028737.1, from coordinate 26,825,129 downwards.
GCACATTAAGATTTTTACACTAAAATAGAAAAAAAACAAAAAAATTGGGGGTTCCCCATACATAGAACTGAAACTCAAAAAGTTTTTTTTTCATCAAACCCACACGTGTGGGGTATCTATGAATAGGTCTTCAAAAATGGTATTGAGGTTTCTAATATCATTTTTTTCTAAACTGAATAGTTTGCGCGAGAGACACTTCCAAAGTGGTAAAATGTATGTCCCCCCCCCCCCCGTAACTTCTAAACTAAGAGAATGATAAAACTAAAAAAAATATATGATATACATTACCATGTAAACTACCACCGAAAATTGGTTTGAACGAGATCGAGTAAGTAGTTATTTTTTAAAACGTCATAAATCGTAAACCGCAATTTACCTTTCATTCAATCAGCTGAAATATATATATTTTTTTTTAATACATTTATTTTCATAAACATAAACCTTGTGCATAAACCGAGAATACCTACAGGTTTGTACGGAACCCTCGGTGCGCGAGTCCGACTCGCACTTGGCCGGTTTTTATCATTTAATAATGTATTTCTATTCAAATGAAGTACGGTCTAATTTCGACCAATGGGCGATCACTAGTTTGTATTAATCGAAATAATCACCCATGCAATCAATGCATCTTTGCCAACGCAGTGGCAGTTTATTGATGCCCTTCTTAAAAAAATCAGCTGGACGGGAGGCAACAAATTCTTCAAAGGCATTTTGTACTGCCTCTCGGGTATTGAATTTTTTTCCCGCCAAGAAGTTATCCAAATTCTGGAAAAAGTAGTAGTCTGTAGGCGCAAGGTCTGGTGAGTAGGGCGGATGACGGAGAGCTTCCAACCCCAGTTCTTGCAACTTGGAGGCCGTCTGCTGTGCAGTATGAGGTCGCGCGTTGTCGTGCAGGAGCAGTGGAGACGAGCGGTTGACCAATGCTGGTTGGAGACGTGCCAGCTTCTCCATCATTGAGTTCAGTTCTTCACAGTACACACCTGCAGTAATGCTCACCCCGTTTGGTAAGAAGCTGTGATGAATCATACCGGCGCTAGACCACCAAACAGTGACCATCACTTTTCTAGGGGTAAGTTTTCGTTTAGGGCATTGTTTAGGTGCTGAACCAGGATCCAACCAACTTGCTGAGCGCTTGCGGTTATCAAACAGAATCCATTTTTCATCGCAGGTAACAATGCGGTTCAAAATTCCTTCATTTGTGTGCCTGTTGAGCAGTGCAAGGCACGTCTCGACGCGTACTTCTCGCTGGCGATCATTCAGTTCGTGGGGCACCCATTTGTCTAGCTTTTTTACCTTGCCAATTTGACGCAAATGGACCAATATTGTTTTGACGCTAACGTCGAAAGCTGCTGCTAATTCAGCCGTAGATTGTGTATCATCAGCTTCCACAATCGCCTTTAATTCGTAATTGTCGACCAAAGTCTTCGGGCGACCGCGAGGTTCATTTTTCAGGTCGAAATTTCCAGAACGGAAGCGAGCAAACCAATAACAGGTGGTGCGTTGGTTTGTAGTGTTAGCTCCGTAAACGTCGTTGATGTTGCGTGCCGCTTGTGCCGCGTTGCTGCCACGACGGTACTCATATCCCATAATTACTCGAATTTTTAACGTATCCATGATGACGAAAAAGATTGAAATGCGATGAAAATGTAACACTAATCAATAAACAAATGACTACTTTTGGAAAAAGAATTCCATGTTTTTTAAATAAAATTAATTTGAAATTAGAATTCTTAGACAACCAAAAATTATTTTGATTTGAAATTGCCGTTCTGCAGTACTGGCCAGTACTGCAGAACGGCAATTTCATAGGTAAAGACCTAATACATACATATCTATACTTAATATTATAAAGCTGAAGAGTTTGTTTGTTTGTTTGATTGAACGCGCTAATCTCAGGAACTACTGGTCCGAATTAAAAAAATCTTATTGTGTTGAGTAGCCTATTTATTGAGAAAGGCTATAGGCTATATAACACCACGCTACAACTAAGAGGAGCGGAGCAGTAATGAAAAATGTTGCAAAAACGGGGAAAATCGCACGGGTAGGCGATTCGACGCGACGGGAAGGGTCGGGGGAACAAAAAATTTAACGCGGACGAAGTTGCGGACAGAAGCTATTTATACAAAAAGTACACCCAGACACAGAACAAATGTTTGTGCTCATCGCACAAAGATTTGTCCTGAGTGGGAATCGAACCCACGACCTCAGTCTTAGCAGTCAGGGTCACTTACCATTAGACTAATAGGCCAGTCAAAGCCACTATTATTTTATTTGCTAAACTTATCGTTTTATCAAAGTTACTTTATACATGTTACTTTATGGTTCTCTTAGATCAGGAGACTCTCACGCGAAGGGTTACGTAGGTACCATGAGGCAAAAACGCGGAAAAAAGTACGGTGGAACAAAGATAAAAATCAACGGGGAGACGCCCTTTAATTTTTATCATTAGGCCAAAGAAATACACACAGTGAAATGTTCAACTGTCTCACTATTAAGGCTCATAAGATACAACCTGATGACAGACAGATGGACGGACGGACAGCGGAGGCTATGTAATAGGGTCCCTCTAGGACTCTTCGTGTACGAAACCCTAAAAAGAATAAATACCTTAAAGGAAAATATGCGTCTCATCCATGCAAAACGGCTATCGCTGAGCATAATGCTGCAACCCTATAAAAAAACAGAGTCCCAGCGCTGGTATATTAAACATATTATGCTCTACACTTTGTATCGTCATACTGTCACTAAAGTCTAAAAGACATAAAGGAGCAACTCTCACATAAAACAACAATGCTTGCGTCAGAGCGTCTAAGTTTGGGCTTTTAATCCTATTCAGTAACTTGACAGTTGGAGGGATACCAGGTTTTGACAAAAAAAAAGATAGTGAGGTGGTGCAAGAATGAATGAAATTGAATGAACTTGAAATAATGTACTTATATACAAACTTTCTAATTCAAATTTAATAACTTGTCTTAAAATACAATGTGTACTATATCGATATATATATATATATATATATATATATATATATATATAGTCTATGGCTGTCAGAGGAAATAAAATTACTATAGTCAAAAAAAAGTAAAATGACATGATTTTTATATTTAGTTTTGTTTCTATCTGAAGAAAATAAAAAAGCAAAACACTGTTATTAAATATTAATAATTATTGTTATATTCCACATCCTCAAAACGATTTTTTAAAGATTTATTTAATTTAAACCATTTTATCATTCATTCTTTACGCGAAATCATTCACTACCCGAACACTATTAGTTTTAGAATGGTATCATTATTTTTCGTTGAACTGTCAAGTTACTGAATAAGATTTAAAGTCCAACCTTAGATATGAAATTATCTGACTATTCTGGGAAGAAAAGCCGAAACAAACGCAGGGCCACAGCCCCTTTTAGTATAGAAATACTTCTACCTGGCTATTATTTTACATCATAAATACTTACGTACATAATACCCTTTTGTCCCCTAATTTTTTTCGTCTGACAATAGTTCACAACTAAACCGCTATAATGGAGTATTAAGGTAAAAAGAGTGGCTTCGTGAACCATCACGAAGCCACTCTTGCCAAAGAGGAAGAAGAGGAGGAAGCCTCCTAGTCGGAACCAGTGCGGGACTGCACTTGCAGGACCCAACATGCTGCTGCATCCAGCTACACCGACGACGCAGATCTATGTGTCCCGTCTACACTACACCACGAAGGTTGAGGAGATCGTGGAGTATGTACGAGTAAAAACAAACTGGACTTTGAGGGTTGAAAAGTTGGAACCACGCCACAACACAAACTTCAAGTCATTCGTGGTGCGAGTTCCAACTCTTGAAATCGAGACCTTCCTCAAGGCAGAGTTTTGGCCGAAGGGTGTCGTGTATCGGCGATTCCGCGGAAGGCTACGCGACACCACGCAGCGCAACACGACGCCGTCACTTCGTGTACAATAGTTTTACATTAGTTTTACATTGTTTTTATTTGTATGTATGTTAGTTTGTAAGGTATTTATATTATGGGTCTTTGTAGCCCGAAATAAATAAATTGATTGATTGATTGAAAACTCCTGGATAGTCTGCTATATTCAAATTTTCTTATGTTTTTTTAGCAATTTTTCAGGTCGGTAAACGACTTTTATGCTGCTCCGTGTAGTCCCCGACGAAAAAAATAACACCATCCCGTTTCTTTCCATGGGTGTCGTAAGAGGCGACTAAGGGCAGAGCGGGCAGCAGCATCCTCTAAATATTTACCGCTATACTGCGATCGCCAACACACCATACTGTGGTCGCCAATACGCCTGCCAAGTGTGAGGATTATGGCAGAACCCCCAAATTAGAGGAAGCCTATCCATGTATATCCATGTATGTCCAGCAGTGAACGTCTTTCGACTGAAATGTTGATGATGATTGCTGGTCAGTTTCGGGTTGTGCGGTAGTCTAAATATGATTAAAACTCAAAACATTCAATCAAAGCGATAGATTTTAATTTCGAAAGTATGTACATACTATGGTCTTTCTCAATTTGGGGGACATTGCCAATATCGACATACTTGGCAGGCGGATTGGCGATCGCAGAATGGTGGTAAAATGCATAGAGAGCGTAGCTGCCCATTCTCTTAGTCCCTTAGTCGCCTTTTACGATGCTTACGGGAAGTAATGTAATGGGGTATTGCTATTCTTTACGTCCGGCACCTGAGTTATGATCAAAACTCCATAATTTGGACGCAACCTCCTTAATAGATCAATACTCCTAACAATGGGTTACTATCTATTGTTAAGGCTATACGACGATTAACAATTGAAATTGTAACAAATGGAAATAATTAATTAATCTTCCTGTTGTTGCTAAGTGACTTTGAGCCTTGGTAGTATTTGGTTAGGGTTGATTTTGAGGGGAAATTGAAGATGGAAGGTGCAAAACAATATTGTTAAGGTAAATAATTCCGAGTTCTTCTTTTGTTAAGTAAACTAAAATCGTTTTATGTTTATATAATAATTGTTACACAACGTTTTAAAGAGTATTTTGGTTCTGGTGTGATGTTGCTCAATCTTGCCCAGACGTGGGGCAATTTGGTTGCCCGATGAATGCAATATTACAAATTGATCTATAGTTTTATCGCAAATATAAATCGTAAATGAAACGTTTCTTATTGCTGGACTTTACAATATTGCGTTCAACAGGCTAAGTTGCGTTGGTTGCACGTCCCCGTGGGATAATTTCAAACATCCACACAAGAAGCTAGAACATGCTATTTTTGAAGGAAGGTGGAGGACAGGGTTCTGGGGCGCAGCATGGGAGAATCTTATATGCAACAGTCGACTGCAATAGGCTGAGTTGATCGATTGATTGATACATTGTGAACACGTATTTATTGCATTTGTCTATGTAACAGCAGATGTTTCTTTAGATAACTGACTCATAATACCTTCTAAAGTGATGTGCTGAATTCATGGTTTCGATTTCTTTGCCACCGTCTATATCAAACAATCGGATAAATGAGTAAAGATTACGTTACCGCTCATTTATGAAACAACAAAGTTATACAAGAATAAACATACACAGACATTATCGTTAATATAATATACTGGTTTATTTTCGAAAGTAAATAAATATGTTAGCTGTTTCGCAGTAAAGAAACAATAACAGTAAAATGTTATGATAATATCAGCCCAAGCGAGTGAGATCTTGATTGAGCAATAAGCATTTATTGTAACGGAGAAAATAATCTAGTGAACGTTAATATTTTTAAATAGAATTAGATGGAAGGCTTACGACCGGCTTTGCACGTGTAGAATAATATAATATCATTAAGCTTGGTTTTGCCTAAAGAACAACAAGAAAGCGAAGTGGTGGCAGTCGGAGGTGGAAGATAAGGTGAAGACCAAGAAAGAACTCTTTAAAGCCTGGCAACAAAGTGGTAAAGATGAAGACCTTAAGCATTATAGAACTGCCAAGAAAATTGCAAAGCGAGAAGTTGCATGTGCTAGAGCATTCCATGACGATGACTTCTATAGTAAGCTGGAGAAGGCAAAAGACGATAGGGATTTATTCAGGATTGCAAGGCAAAGAAACACAAACAGCATGGATGTTCGCTCCATCAAATACATCAAAAACAAAGATGGACAAATGCTGACTTCAAACTCTGATATAAACTCGAGATGGCACGAATATTACTCTCAGTTACTAAATGAGACCTACCCTCATGAAGAACCAGCACCGATAGCCGCTACTGAGGGTCCAATCCAAGAATTCAGACCAGAGGAGGTGGATTTGGCAATAAAAAAAATGTCGAATAATAAGGCCACAGGCCCAGATGAGATCCCCGTAGAATTGTGGAAAAGATTGGGAGAAAGTGGTACCCAATTTCTAACCTGCCTATTTAATAAGGTCATCAGCGACGGAATGCCTACAGAATGGAGAAAAAGTTTCCTTGTCCCATTCTATAAAAACAAAGGTGACATTAGACTGTGTGAAAACTATCGCGCCGTAAAACTTATGTCCCACACTTTAAAAATATGGGAAAGAGTCATCAACAACCGACTGGTGCGATTAACAAGTCTGTCCGAAAACCAATGTGGTTTCGTAGCGGGAAAATCAACAACTGACGCGCTGCACTGCTTGAGAATACTGTTGGAAAAACGGAGAGATATGAAAAAAGACGTCCACCTAGCCTTTATAGACCTTGAAAAGGCATTCGACCGGGTTCCACGACAACTAATCTACCAGTCTTTAAGGGCGCAAAAGGTCCCAGAATATTACGTCAACGTTATTGCCGACATGTACTACAACGTCTCTACCAAAGTAAGAAGTCCGGCAGGAACAAGTGATGAATTCGAAGTAGGGGTGGGTGTTCACCAGGGATCGGCCCTAAGTCCTCTTCTTTTCAACCTTGTGATGGAACACCTTACTGCAAATATACAGAAAGAGCCTCCCTGGGATCTTATATATGCAGATGACATTGTACTTATAAGAGATAGCCCGGTGGAGATCGAAGAAGCACTTGAGAACTGGAGATGCGCATTGGAAACTGCTGGACTAAAGATCAGTCGGCAAAAGACAGAGTACATGCGTTGTTGCTATACGTCAACGGACGAGCAACCCACTATAAAAATTCAAACCCACCAGTTAAAGGAAGTCGACCATTTTAAATACCTAGGATCGGTGATCTCTAACAATGGCACGATCGACGCCGACATAACTCACCGTATCAATACTGGATGGATGAAGTGGCGACAGCTCTCAGGTGTGCTATGCGATAGCAGAATGCCGGTATATATTAAAGGAAAAGTGTACAAAACTGCAGTCCGCCCAGCTCTAACTTACGGTGCCGAATGCTGGCCAATCAAAAAGACTCAGGTCCAAAGAGCACACACCACCGAGATGAGGATGCTGAGATGGGCAGGAGGGGTTACTCTTAAGGACAGAGTAAGAAACGAGTATATTCGAGGAAGTTTTAAGATCCGCCCAATCCAAGAAAAGCTCTCTGAAGCGCGCCTGAGATGGTATGGCCATGTAATGCGAAGACCAAAAGAACACATGACAAGGCAAGTCCTTGAGATGAACACAGGTCCAAAGAAGCGAGGTAGACCCCTTCTCACTTGGCTGTCTGTGGTCAACAATGACCTGAAGCAAGCCCAAGTGAATGACGCGACGACCCAGAACCGAAACATCTGGCGAAGAATGACGAGGAGAGCCGACCCCAAATGAAATGGGATAAGGCTAGGCAAAGAGAGAGATTAAGCTTGGTTTTGCCACAATGAACAAACAAACCCACATCAAATTTTCTCTCATTTCCCGAAGACGTTGTAATGATTTGGGATAGTCGTGTGGTTTTTGTTTTGTGCTATAAGTAATCGTATATATGTTTTTGGTACCTGACTAGGATTTGATCTGGCATTTCAAAGTTATGACCACCTGGTACTTCGAAGACATAAAACGTTTTCTGGCTGACACTGCAGATTGATAAACCTATACCAAGTTATGACCACTTGGTACTTCGAAGGCAACATTTTTGTCATACCACGTTTTATAGTGACTTGTATTCTCTTTGACGTTTTATGTCACGTCACACGGGAACGCGGTCGAACGGGATAAAAATTATTCTATGTCCGTCTCCTAGTTCTAAACTACCTCCCCACCAATTTTCAGTCAAATCGGTTCAGCCGTTCTTGAGTTATAAAAAGTGTAATTTTTAACGACTATCTTTTATATATATAGATACTAGGTTTTGCCCGCGGCTTCGCTCGCGTTAAACCTTTCCTGATTTAGAACATAGAAGAGAACTCGGAACAGAATGTTATTTTAATACGCTACTGTAGACGATATTATATGTCTTTCCATTTGGGGATAGAATGTAAAGATTCTGGGCATTGGACACACGCGAACATGCACATGTTGCTACAATTGTCCATGGGAAAAGCACGGCTTTTCTAAGTTCATCCCAGCCACCTAAAAAAGAAAAAAAAGTAGCCTATATCATTCTCCATCCCTTAAACTATCTCCACTTAAAAAAATCACGTCAATTTGTCCCTCCGTTTTGACGTGAAAGATAGACAAACAGACACACACACTTATAATATTAAGTATGGATGTATGTATTTAGAAATAAATAAGTATGTTTAACAGTTGTCAGGTTGCCATAGTACAGGCTCTGCCTAGTTTGGGATCAGATAACGTTGTGTTGGTTGTCCTAAGATATATTATTATTATATTTAGGCTATAGACATCTGTGTAATCGAATCAGGGATGAATACATACGCAGGAAAACCAAAGTAACCGACATTGACATAGCCTGAAGAATTGCCAAAGACTAAAGTGGTTGTGGACAGGGCACATTGCTCGCAGAATAGTTGACCGATGGGGCTGAAAGATTCTGGAGTAGTGACCGCGTACCAGTAGACATAGAGAAGGAAGGCCTCCCACAAGGTGGCCCGATACCTGCAGGAATCCACTGGATGCAGGAAGAACAGGACTGGTCGAAGTGGCAGAGGTTGGAGGTGACCTATGTCCAACAGTGGACGTCTTTAGTTCGAAATGATGATAGAAATTCCTGTTTCTTGTCTACTAAAGGAAATCTGACGTGATACGATAAGCCCTTTGTAAAAAAAAATAATCTGGGAAATTGACACCACTGTACAATCATATTATAGTATTATTACGAAAACGTAAGTCACTTTGAGCTTAGTCAAACTAAATTCGCTCTTTGTTTTGTTCAAAGGTTCCATAGTTTTACTTTGAAGAGCGGGAGTTAAACCTATCCCGTTCTGCCCATTCTGCAAAGTTTTAGGATAATTTCCTTCTCCCGGTTGTTTGCCAACTTTTGCGAATTCGTTTGCCAAGCGTAGTGGGCGTGGACTCTTTCCTTTTAATCGACATTGTTTTACCTGTATTGTTTTCATTACATTATCACCTAACTTTGTTGCCCAAAGTGTAAACAAAGTAATCAAAAATTGTAACTTTGTATTGGATAATAACAGTTTATAAGTCAAACCTGTTTCTTTACCATATGAAGTGAAAAATGTTTTTATTTACGTTGTTGAGCAGACAAAATATTTGAAAATATTATTATGAAGCAACGGATTAGCTATTGCTAATCAAACTATGAATTTGAAGAATATTTGAGTTGATAGTATGTTTCTCAATTTGGAATTTTCAATTTGTTCGTGGAAAACATATGTATATTTACGTAAAAAGAGAAATTAGTGGAGATCAAACACAACAAATTCCCTCGCTTAAAGTCATTCATTGACACGTGACTACTTTTACAAACGCAAAAAAGTGCACAGCCACAAGAAGCGGCTAAGTGCGAGTCGGACTCGAGCACGACAATTATTTTTTTCACTTAATTTTTCACCCTTTGATGTTATAGCGATATTTGAATTACGTAAAACACACACGAAATTTGTTGACAATTTGAAACTTCTAGTGTTTTTTTATAATAAATTATTTATTGCGGTTTAACATATATAGCCCTGTGACGGACGGACCGTTGGACGGACGGACCGTTGGACGGACAGACGGACCGTTGGACGGACAACGGAGATTACGTAAGGTTCCTTTCACCAAGGACCAATCCATATCAACCAATTACTTTGCTAAATCATTTACTTAAATAAATTTTCTTCTCTTCCACAGAATGCAGACTCAGTCCTCATCGACGGCTCATGCCAGGTTCCAGACAATCTGTACAAGGCTATCGGGTCCATCATCTCATTCTACATACCTCTGATGGTGATGCTGCTGACGTATGCGCTGACGATACAACTCCTGGCACGGCAGAGGAAAGGGCTGGGTGCAGGATGGGCGCCTGGCTGGCTTGGTGGTCCCGCTCCTATTGGTGAGTGAATTTATGTCGAGGGTCCTATAGTTAGTAAGATAGTTTTTTGGGTGAGAAATCACCAAATGACTTCTCCTGATCTAGGCGGAGCGAGAGGGCTTGTTAGACTTTTACTAGCTAAAACCCATCTGTGTGCCTTCAGTTTCCTGTGCCGGGCCTCGGTAACTCGGTAACACACACACGCACTGCAAACACCATCTCCCAATATGGGGGATTATTCTACGTTCTTCCGACATCCAGTGCACATGTGGTACTCCTGATTCAAAGTGTGTGTCTTCAAAGTGTTCCTACTTTTGCATCCTTGAGGGCGTAAAAAATACTACTGAAGCTGCGGTCAACATAGCCACCTACTGAGCCAAAGTGATCTAGATAAATAGATAAATATTAACACGCGTTCGCGCGGACCTAATAATATCACGACAGGATTTATGGCACACTGGATTTTCATCGTTCAGCTAGACGCTAAGAGTTTAAAATCCAACATTATCTTTTTCGACTCGCTGGAAAGCACTCTGTTACATTCTCAACCCTCAGCTTAACATCGAGAGTCGAAACTCCAGTGCGAGACAAAATCCCGCCACTTCCATTCGAGCGTGGGCTTATCTATACTAATATTATAAAGCTGAAGAGTTTGTTTGTTTGTTTGATTGAGCGCGGTAATCTCAGGAACTACTGGCTCGAATTGAAAAAGTCTTTTTGTGTTGCGTAGCCTATTTATTAAGAAAGGCTATAGTCTATGTAACATCACGCTACAAACAAAAGGAGCGGAACAGCAACGGAAAAGGGACGAAAACTGGCAGGCAATTCGATGCGACGGGAAGGGTCACGGGAGCAAAAATTTGACGCGTACGAAGTCGCGGGCAGAAGCTAGTATCATATACTCGTATTTGAAAAGCAAAGTCCATTTATCTAGTGTTATTTAGTCCTCATTTAGCGAGACAAAACCAAAAATAAACACCAAACGAACGTGAAGCGAGTTGGGTTTCCGCTGTGAGGTTTACCTGAACTGAACTCTTCCCTGGAGAAACGTGACCCTGTTGCTCAGCTAATTATGTCCGGCCGTCTCTAATAAAGGGCCATCTTAGTAGGAATTAGTTGAATAGTAGCAGGTCTGTTCAATAACACGATTCCTTTTTACAAGGTTTTATTAAACTGTATGTATTTGTCACCGCAACATTATGAGCATCGATAGATTACAATCTATCTCGCGAGATTATAAACTATCGAATTTATATAACGCATTATTTTTCAATAGTTTATAATCTGTTCATGGCAAACCGAAAAATTGTGAACTGGTATCAAATTTGCATGTGACGGACCGCATCTTGCCCTAATACTAAATAGCCGATTAACTGCCATCAGCTTGGATGTAGCTCTCGCCAGCCACTGCCACGGGACCACTCTCTCAACTCGCGCGCGGTTGGTCACATTTCTAACCTAACCTATTCGGTCGGGATGCCCTGGTGTAACTAATTCAGCTACCGCCAAGATGGAGAAATCAGTGATGTTGGGATCGTTTGTCTTTATAGTTATCTATCAAGTGGTTGAACGATGAACATGATGTAATAAAGCATACTAGTGATCGCCCATTGGTCAAAATTCGACCGTACTTCACTTGAATAGAAATACACTATTATATGAAAAAATATAGATAATAATAAATATGAAAAATAATATGGTTATATTTTACATTCAGTAACACCAGAGACAAATTGTTGACGCTGTACTACTGTGGAGAGGGTTCGCTGGCGGGATGGTGATGGCCAGGACCAGGACGTAGGTGTAATGAGTAAAGAAAACTTCTTCAGGACTCTCTTCTTTATTTTCTTAATACTTCTTAACTGCTGGATATGGAACAATATGGAATGAATTATCACAGTTTATTCTGTTTTTATATAGAATTTTCCCTATAATTTTTAGTTAATTATGACGGTTCCAAATGTCATAGTTATAACCAGCCTGTACAATCTATGACCAGCCTGTACAATCGTGAGGCATACAACCTCTACAGTTTGCACACGACACTAAGTTTTGTATGGGAAACTTACTAATGCCATACTTGACACTCCCCATAAAACCACAAAAAATATCTATAATATAAAAATGAATCGCAAAATGTGTTGGTAAGCGCATAACTCAACAACGCCTGGACCAATTTGGCCAAATCTTTTTTTAAAATGTTCGTTGAAGTTCAAGGATGGTTTTTACGGCGAGAAAAATTAGAATTATTGCTGGAAAAAACCCTAAAAATAGCCCTTTTCTTTTTCCCATACAAATGATTTCTAACTAAAACGTAGTCAATTTGAGTTTTATTGCTATGGTATAAAGTTCATATTAAATTACAAGCACTCACTGTTGTCTAAGCAATGTAGGTGTGTTCCTAACGTCAAAGATCATATCTATCAAAACAATGTGCGTGTGTGCGTTGGAGCACAGAATACATAGTTGGAGGAGTTTAATGTCGCGTTCCGAAACTCGCGTTTCTTTTGTATTAGTTTCGGCACGCGAGATAAAATGCATCAGTTTCCACGTCATTACATCAGTCAAACAAAAATCGCGTTACCAACAGTGTTTTATTATTTTTAATATACAAATTTTAAATAAATAAAACAATTCGTACGGCTTAAAAGGATTTGACTTCAAGTCATATCAAATTTAAAAAAAAAAAAAAGTTGTCTGTTACCTAATCTACTGAGTTTGCTTTTGACAACTGATACACGAAACAAATTCGTATATCGTGTTTTGTGCAGAGTGTTTAGTTAGTTAGTGTTTGTTTAGTTCGTGATTAGTGAAAAAATAATTTATATTTGATATGCCTCCTATAAGACGAAGCAATTTAGGTAGAAGAACCAGAAATGCTACAAACCAAGCTAATTACCGATCTAATCGTACTGCACAAGAACGTGACGACGGAAATGAACGTGAAAGAAAAAGTATCAAATTTCACCTGGTGATTAGTGGTATAGGAATTAGTGCGAGTAGATACCATAACTAAAAAGTAAAAAATAAAAACTTTTTACAAAAAAAAAAAACTGACTTCCTCAAAAACACCCGAAAGTGAAAAATAACTTTAATTTCGGAAGTCGGTGGCAAAAAACTCAAATACAGATCCTAAGACACCGACTTCCGAAATTAAAGTTATTTTTCACTTTCGAGTGTTTTTGAGGAAGTCGGTTTTTTTTTGTAAAAAAGTTTTTTATATAAATAGATAGATACCAATTCAAATGAAATAGTTATCGTTAAGACAGAACAACGTCTGTCGGGTCAGCTAGTTTCATATAAATCTAAACTAAATTCCTATCGTCGCTAATACAAATAATACTAAAGATGAGATTATTTTCTCGATATGATCTAGATTTAAAAAATGAAATAAGTTATGTATCTATAAAATTAATTTATTACCTATGGTTATACTTGACATTCAGGACTATAGACACAAAATCAGGCTTACCAACTTAGGGGTTTTCCCAACTTTAGGGGGTAAATAAGAGGATTGAGATTTTTTAGGGGCGTTCCATTTTTAGGGGTATTCTTAGGGATTTTTTGCCATCTTACATTTCTCATTGTGTTTTTGATTACAATAAAAGTATTAGCGACTTCTAGTACGGTTCCTCGATACTAAGAATGCAGAGTGAATGATAAACAAATATCGCGTAATAAATATTATAGACAAATATTACTACTGTGTGCGTCTATGATTACTGAACATTCGTTGGTTATTTTAATTATAATTTTCTATGGGATTTTTTTAGTAATTGTGGCAATTTTAGGGGTTTTTAACTTAAGCTTTAGGGTTAAATATTTCTGGGTGTTGGTAACACTGCACAAAATAATAAAGACAGATTTGGACCATAAACAAAAGAATATCTATGCATGTGTGTATTAGATACACGGTAATGAACAGTAGTGTGTGTAACGTGTTATTTATTGAAAATAATGTATTTTAATGCATAATTAAAAAAAAATATTAGCATTCGTCACTTCTTCTCTGTATAAACTATAAGTGTGCGAAATTTCAGATTCCTCCGTCCGCCCAATTTTCGTAAAAAGGGATCCAAAGTTTTCGCTTCACGTATTAATATATAGATATTGAAATAAAGTACAAAAAAATGGTTGCCGTTTCTGATTTACCTACATTAATATAATACCTATCTTGAAAAGTGACCGATACTTTCAATCCACTAACTTTATGAAATGTTTATATTTACACCTAGTTACTACGTTCCGAGAGTAATCCCTAGAAGGTACGATTTGTTTACGTAAAGTAAAAATACAATCTAAGACTCAAATCTGAACAACAACAACATAATTTAGGCGCAGGTTTGTTCAATCTTACGAGAAAGGTCCCCGAGATTAAAAACCACTCACAGAGACTGAGTAGGCTTGATTTTAATAGGATTTAGATCTCAATTACATCTGATTCTACACACAGGAGTGAAAACTGAGAAGTGACACTTCTTTGAAACATTTGGGATACATCACATCACATCGTATCAAGTTCGAAGGAAGTAAGTAAACGAAGAGCAGTGGTAACGGTCTCGACTTAGAAGTTGTAAGTCGCGGGTTTGAACCCAGGCAGGTGCTTTATTTTGTGTAAATAATTTCATCGACAATGCTCTCAAATCGGTGAAGGAAAACATCAAGAGGAAACCGGCATGTCCTAGAACCAAAAAATTTGAAGACACGTTATATCTACCAACCCGCACTGGACCAGCGTAGTACATTATTTCATTCATTTTGGTCCACTCCCTCTCAGGGAGAGGAGCCATGTGTCCCAGCACTGGGAACAATATAAACTTAGTGGGATTCTTTGTATGAAATCTCGAAATAAGTATTGCTATGAATGCTCAGTTCTTCTAAGTACAGACGCCAGCACATCAAGGTACCCGAAACTGTCAAATTTTCCCAATCAACCTTGAACCTAATGCTTTAGCCACGAAATTGAAAATCTATTAAAGAAATTTGACAGATTATGGTAGCTCGATGTGCTCGCGTCCGTACCTATGTAGATGTGCTCAATGGTTTTTTTTTTGTGGGTTGGAAATCGTCATATGACGTCTAAGTTTTTTTTTGTGGGTAAGAAACCATCAAATGGCGTCTCCCACTCTTGTGTGGAGCGGGGGGCGTGTCTGACTTTGTCCACCCATGTTCCTTCAGTTGCCCATGTGCCAGGGCCACGGTATCTCTTTCGGACTCATCTCGCGACCCTGTGGCAGTCTCGCGACCTTGGCAGGTCTAAGGTTCGTCGTCGAATCGTTTAAGGTTTATAATGCAAATGTCTTAATAATATATCGATATGAAAAATAATAAGTACTTATTCGCAAATAAATAAAATAAGCCGGTTAGGAAGAAAAAAAGAGAATACTTTTATTTAGCACCTACTAAATGCCACACAATAGGTACCTATACAGCAGGAAAGAGTAAAATAATAATAATATGTATAGATTAAGGTGTGATGTCACAAACTAGCATAATAGTGTGCCTCACGGCTGCGCCAAAAGGTCCAGTTCAGCAAAAATGCCAAACTATTCTGGGTTTCACCTGGACCTACAGTGAGAATGATGAGATGACGGATGTAAATCAGATGGTAATAGGTAAGATGGACTGGTGTACGTAACCACGTGGGGTTACGTACACGGGTTACCATATCTCAGGATTTGTCCTGAGATCTCAGGATTTTTGGACTCTTCTCAGGATTGCGGCCGGATTTTGCAAATCTCATGAAATCTCAGGATTTTTAGAATTTTCAATAAAATACAGCTAACATTTTAAAGATCTCTTTAATAAAAATAGTTAAACAAACTAAAAATAACCTTCCTTTGGTAATAATTATTAATTGCACCATCAAAATCAATACTTATTTATCCAAGTACGTACTTAATCAGTTTTATCAGGGTATAAAAACGATAATATTACGACTTTTTTAAATTGTTGTTTAGTTTGAGAGGATATTCTCAAACTGTAAAAAATCTCAGGATTTTTCAATGGAGATCAGGCCTTTTCTCCGGACTTTTAATTTGTTCATCTGGTAACTCTACGTACACCAGTCACCGTGGGTTTGAACCCAGACAGGTGCTTTATTTTGTGTAAATAATTTCATCGCCAATGCTCTCAAATCGGTGAAGGAAAACATCAAGAGGAAACCGGCATGTCCTATTCCAAAAATTCGAAGACACGTTATATCTACCAACCCGCACTGGACCAGCGTGGTACATTATTTCATTCATTTTGGTCCACTCCCTCTCAGGGAGAGGAGCCATGTGTCCCAGCACTGGGAACAATATAAACATACAAACATAGTGACAAAACAACAATATAAACATAGTGGGATTCTTTGTATGAAATCTCGAAATAGCTATTGCTATGAATGCTCAGTTCTTCTAAATACAGACGCCAGCACATCAAGGTACCCACGTCAAAGCACATATTTTGCGTACGGAAGACGGGTGGTACTGGACGTCTCCTCTTCAACCAATAAAAGTCGGTTAGGCGGGAATCAGCCATGAATTCTGTATTTCTTTGATTTAAATTCTCTAAAGCTACCCTCAAATAAATTAGTATCCCCAATGACTCCTAATCTTCAGGGACCCTTTTGAAAAGTAACCACAAGCGTTCGTTTCAATTTCCTCAAATGTGATAAAAAACAGGGAAAACGTTTTTCTAAGCCTACCTGCGTCCTTTTGTACCCTCATTTCAATTTGGCATAAGTGGATTTAGAATTCAAAGGATTCTAAATCCTTTAGGGCCATACATTTATAAATGTCGTACGATCTAATCGGCCGTATATCGCAGAATTTCTTGCTTACTCAAAAGTGCTTCTGCTAATCTTTGCGGAATCATCCGGTTATTATAATTATGTGGTAAAAAACCCTCGAAGGGAAAATCCCTTACTTTCTTGATTAAAGAGGCGATACACAGGCCGATCCAGGGATTAAGCTGTCCGGTCTTTGCTGACAGTAATGTAGTCTATGAAGAGATGAATTGCTTAAAAACAATTGTTTTGGGTCCCTTTTGGAATTTTATTTTGGTTTTAATTAGTTTTTGGTTTGTGAAGTTTTTATGAACACGTACTGTGAAGGCAAGTTCTGTGCTGACCGTGGTTTCTCAACTTCATATATAATCATTTCTGCCGAAAGACGTTTACTACTAGATATAGGCCTCCACACTATTGGAGGAGTTTACTAAAATCACCACGCTTAGCAGACGTGTTGGTGATCGCAGTATAGTGGTAAAATGCATAGAAAACGCTGCTGCCCATTCTCTAGTAAGTGTAGTGATGGGCAGGGGATAAATACTCAGAGGATAAATACTCGAGTTTTTATCCGAAACGGATAAATACTCGTTTTTACTCATTTTTATCGGATAAATACTCAAAATGATGGATAAATATCTTTTTTGCGCGTCGGATGATTATTTTATAATATAAATTGGTTTTATTAATAATAATAATAATAACTTCTTTATTATCAGGCAACGATGGCCCATAAATAAAATACACAAAATATTCTTACACAATATAAACTAATACATAATAAAAATATCACTTATACAATCATTTGTTACGTTGGGTCGGCGACGTATTGCGCTGAGTCGTGGTTTCATGTAGCCTGCCGCGAAAACGCCGATACATGACACCCTTCGGCCAAAATTCCTCCTTCATGAAAGTCTGCAGGTGATGAGTCGGTACCCGCACCACAAAAGATTTGAAGTTAATCTTATGACGCGAGTCCAACTTTTCGACTCTCACGGTGAACTGGCTCTTCATTTTGATGTACTTCACGATGTCCTCTTCCTTCGTGGTATAATGTACACGCGACACGTACAACTGTGTGGTTGGAATAGCGGGACGCAGCAACATATCGGGACCCGTCAGTGCTGTACCGCACTGATTGCGACAAGTAGGCTTCTTCTTCTTTTCCACACGAATGAAGCCTTCTTCATCGGCCTGTTGTTGGCTTGTTACCGGCGGTAACGAGCTTCGAACTGCTTCGGAGGGCCTTTGGGCTACCCTCGTATAATTAGGTTGCCGCTGATGATTAGCGGGAGATTTAACAACGGCAGCCGAGTAACCACGCTCCGGTGCTGACGTGGTAAGATGGGTCGGTGTCCCAATGATGGGGGACACGGAGACGGCGGGGTGCACTTGTGCATCGCTTGCAGTGACGGCGGCCGGCGGCAAGTCGAATTTTGCTGACTCGAAACTCAGCTGCGATGCATTGAATGTGCCGTGACGTGTGTTGACGTTAGTAGCTGGCTCGTGTGACCCACATACCGTGTTGCGTAGATCTGCTACCTCGGTACGTAATTCACTGATGGTGGACTGTGATGCTTCCAACTTCAACTGCATCTCGACCAGGCTTGATCTTAAGGTTGTGATGTCCCTCAGCAGCCTGGTAACGTCGACGTGGTCGAATGTGACGGGGGGCAGCTTGCGCAAATCCTTCACCACAAAAGTCGGCACGTCGTCCGGGTCGGTCTCCTTCAACACTTTTATGATGTCTTGGAGACTCCTCTCTCCCTTTTCATCCCTCCTGCGGGACGGCATTCGATCAGCCATATGTAACGACTCATACAGCAGTGTTTTAGAACTGCGTATCTCCTCTTCATTGAAGTTAGATTTGCCAGATATGCAAATCACACTGACCTCGTCCATGACATCCAGCTGGTACTGCAGGAATGCCAGGATCTCGTTCGCCACAAGTTCTTCCGAACGCATGGTGGCAGCGGCATTCGCCACGCTCAGCGCAAAATAATAATTTCCGCTAACAGTGCAAGCAAGTCCGATTGAAACGGCGAATCGCACTGCACTGATTTATTGTTATGACTTATTGTTATGACTTATTGTTACTGACTTATTGTTATTAAGGCTTTTCAAAATACTACGTTATTATATTATTTAGTTGTAATGTTAATTGTCAGGACTGTAATTGTGTCAGGAGGCCAAACGTCTCTAATAGAGCATGCTCTTTAGACACAATTTTAGAATCTTTCTTTGTTGAGAGTGTAGAGAATTGCTACATAATTGAAGATCTTTGTGAAGAGCTTCTAAAAGTCAAGAAAAATGCGGCGAAGACAAGTTCATTGTTGTTGTTTGCCAACGCTATAAACATGCAAAGGACTTTTCAATTATTTAAAAGATGTTGAGCCTTTAAACTGCGCAGCACACACTATTAATTTGCTGGCTCATGGCGTCCTGAAATGCGGTAGTTTCAAAAATTTATAAACATGCAGATATGATAAAATATAATAAAAACAATTGGTTGTCTGTAAAGTCGGTTTACGGACGATAATTTTACGTGATAGCATCTAAGTCTCTTCTATACGACGCATCGGCCGATGGAGTGGAAGAGAGATAGATGCGTCACAAGTCGAACACTTAGGCCGATCGTGCCTCTCTATTGCTTGTTTCGCGCTCTCGCTTGCACTCTCGGTGCAGGCGGAACGTGACAATGAGTTATGCATTTTCGTGCGTGCTGCCAGTGTTCATCGATTCCACGCGTTCCTCCAAAGAGATGTCGGCACATATTGAAGGGGTCCGCGAGCACCGCTGCCTGCCAGGGTTGCGGATCTGTTTGAAAGAGATATTGTGGCCCTGGCATAGGCAACTGACGGAACACGGTTGGGTTTTAGTCAGTAAAAGTCTGACACGCTTTCATATTGGCGATAGCAATGGTGGCCCGGTGGTATCTGCCCCGACTTACGACTTGTAGGTCGTGGGTACGCACTGCTCTCAAAACTTTACATTGATCGCTGAATCCCAAAGAGAATATAACCACTAGAGAGCGTATAGGCCAATATCTTCTAAGCACACGACTCACCACTGCGGGCCGGGGGACGAGGAAGAACGCGCGACTGCAATTGGTCAGTTCAAGGTCAAGTTGCGTAGGTATGCCCATCGTAGGCCTGCTCTACTTCATTAAGGGAAAATAGTCGATATCGATAAAATGGATTTAAAATTGTGATAAATACTCAATTAAAATCAAATAAATCATATATAATCAAAATCAGTCACTAATAAAATGAAAGCTAGAGAATCCAAGAACAAAATTTACGCCACTATCATATTCGACGAAATGGCATTCAGAAGCGGGTTCGAATATCATCCCCAAGGCAGAAGGTACTATGGCTACGTGAGTTTTGGCGCCAGTTTACAAACGGATTGTCAAGACGAAGCTAAAGAAGTCACAGTATGTGAATTGAATAAAATTTTCACTTATTTTAATTTTAATTTTCGATAAATACTTTCAGCTGTTAAAAGTAACAGCACTCATTTTTACGATAAAAATACAAAGGGAAAGTAAGGGATAGATGCATTCGCATTGTCTAATGAAAGAGCGAGACTTTTCCAAAAGACATCAACGCGCGCGACTCAACCGTGTGCTCGTTCACCCATCACCATTTTAAATAGACCCCTACGGTGGATCATAATATGATTAAATCAAAAGAATTTTTCGTACTGTTTACTTACTGAAGAAAAGTTATGCGATCCTTTTTGTAACTAGAAGTCTTGGAATGTTTCCCACACCACTTCATCCCGCATGAAGGCATTTTGATGCGTTATAATTACAGATGAAGTTACATTATTTCCATTAATTTAACGTGCACAGAGGTCTAAAAACTGGTCACAACTAAAATGGTTACTAGAACCGTAGCCTATGCATAGGCGACAAAATACTAATAGTTTTCGAGCGTCGGGGCACTGTATGCGCAGTCAAGTGGTTATATAGTCTTTGCTGAATCCATATCCCACATTTTCGACAACCTCGCAAGCCAAGTCAGGATACTCGATTTCTTTATCTTTCACGAGGTAGTTTTTTTTGGAACGAAGTTCCTTATGGCACGTTGCGAAAGGGGGCTAGACGGAATTAAGAGAAAAAGTTGTAACGACACTTTTTAACCGACTTAAAAAAAGGAGGAGGTTTCTCAATTTGACTGTATATATTTTGTTTTGTAACGAAGTTTTTGGAACGGAGAGAGAGAGGGAGAGAGAGAGAGTGGGAGAGGGAGAGAGAAGGAGAGAGAAGGAGAGAGAGAGGGAGATGGAGAGAGAAGGAGAGGGAGAGAGGGAGGGAGAGAGAGAGGAAGAGACGGAGAGAGATCTCTCTCTCTCCATCTCTTCCTCCCTCTCGGGAGAATATTTTTGTTGCAGGTTTTTTGTACATAATAAATAATAAAAACAATAATGAATCCTGGAAAGGAACTTCGTTCCATCCGGGTGTTCCTTGACACCTCTCAAGTTTTTTATTATTACAATGATTTAAGCGTTACTTAACCCTTAAATGCATGATTTTTGCTTTTTAACCAAATTAAATTTACTTTTTTGTAATATTTTGGTGGAAATTTACATCTTTATGAACAAACCTACTGAGAACAAAATGTGTAGTGAGATAATAAACCACTTTTTTCCAATTACAAAAACAAAAAATGACTGGAATGATAACGAAAAAATTACATTGAATTGGTTGATGGAAATTTCCATCACAATGCATTTGAGGGTTAAATAGTTTCTGCCTACCCCCATGGGAGAAAGGCACGAGTTCATGTATGTATGTGAAAGAAAAAAAAATGTACAAAATTAAATGTATAATTTTATCTAACTTTGACAGTTATTGACTAATTGTATTCATGATTGAGTGAAATTATTGTCAATATCAGCATTTTGTAATTGTTAAAATGATTAATAAGGTACGATACCAATCTGCATTGTGTTTTTCGTTAATTTTAATCCTTTTGTTAGTAAAATGACAAAATTTACGTTACGAAAACTTAAAATAGTATTTATCCGCTGTTTTGGATAAATACTCAGTAAAAACGGATATTTATCGAGTATTTATCCATTTTGAGTATTTATCCGGATAAAATCCCAACACTAAGAAAGTGTCATTAGTCGTCATTTATGACACCCGCGTGAAAAAAAAGGATGGTTATATTCTAAAAGTCCGCCACCACACGAAACCACTTAACATTTTGTACAACGTATAAAAAAGGTATCTATATATCAATACGTGAAGTGAAAACTTTGGATCCCTTTTTACGAAAATTAGGCGGACGGAGGAGTATGAAATTTCGCACACTTATAGTTTACTAGCTTTTGCCTGCGGCTTCGCCTGCGTATATGTCGGAAATTATCGCAAGAGACGTATTACCGCGGTAAGAATGTATTAATCCATGTTATACATACATAAAATTACGCCTTTTTCCCATGGGGGTAGGCAGAAACTACGGAACGCCACCTGCTACGATCCTTACATATCTTGTGTGTTTGATGTACTTAAAATAAAACTAATAGTATTCAGAGTAAGAAGACTGCGAAATAGGGCTGGATTGAATTGAATATAAGTCTTCCTGGTTTTTCTTAACGCTCCTATTCTACCTATATAAACACTCAGTTATTTACCAGACACCAAATTAAACATAGTTATAAGAATAGTACTTTGGCCAGTGGCTTCGCCCGTATAGCTGTCGGAAAATATCTCCCGGGAACGTATATGGTAAGTATCCAGGATAACCAAAAAACCAAATCCATCCAAAAATCTAAACATCTAAGCCATATTTTGCGGTCTCTTACTTGGAATAATACAATTAGGTTTATTTTGAGTACTTCGAACACACATGATATTCGGATTTACTATGAAGCCAAAGTAATATGAATTACAATATTACAATCCTACTAATCCTGCACTACGCGACCAAGCGAGATGGCCGGACGCGGGACGGCCCGCTAGCCGCTCTGCAGCAATTTTATTATAATCTCTGATATCTTCTAAAATATTCATTTAAATGATATGCTGTACAGGGCAATTTTGATCTACATGAAATGCACAAATTATTTAAGGTACTTAATTGGATAAGGATTAATGCTGTATTGCTTAAAATCGCATTCATAAATAAGCCATTATTTCTCGTAAAAAGTAAAGGATAAAAGTGGTTATTGTGGGTTATCCCTAAGAGTTAGACATATACCATCGCGAACTTTTTTGTAGAACTTTTTAAGGTATATAATACTGTAGTACATTATTTTGAGCTATTTCGTAGGGTTCAGCCAGCGTTCGTAATGTAAGCGCAAAAAAATGTGTTTATTTATGACATCACATTAGAAACCTCTAAAATTTTCAGCGTTTTTTTATTACATTATGCATGTTATATACATATAAACCTTCCTCTTGAATCACTCTATCTATTAAAAAACCCACATCAAAATCCGTTGCGTAGTTTTGAAGATTTAAGCATACATAGAGACAGACAGACAGCGGGAAGTGACTTTATTTTATAATAATATGTAATGATACAGAGAAGAAGTGACGAATGCTAATATTTTTTTTAAATTATGCTTAAAAATACATTATTTTCAATAAATAACACGTTACACACACTACTATTCATTACCGTGTATTTAATACACACATGCATAGATATTCTTTTGTTTTGTTTATGGTCCAAATCTGTGGTTTTATGGAGAGTGTCAAGTATGGCATTAGTAAGTTTCCCATACAAAACTTAGTATTGTGTGCAAACTGTAGAGGTCGTATGCCTCACGATTGTACAGGCTGGGCTGGTCATAGATTGTACAGGCTGGTTATAATTATGACATTTTGAACTGTCATAATTAATTAAAAAATATCTGGTTGACCGAGCTTTGCTCGGTATTTTTTGGTAAATTGCGTTTAAAATAATAAGTTTATGTTCAAGTTGATTATCGATAAAGTTGGTCATTGAAAACACGAATAAAACGACATTTAATAAAAATGAATCCTAGCTAGATCGATTTATCGCCCCCGAAACCCCTTGTATACTAAATTTCATGAAAATCGTTGGAGCCGTTTCCGAGATTCAGATTATATATATATATATATATACAAGAATTGCTCGTTTAAAGATATAAGATAATAGGGAAAATTCTATAGAAACAGAGCTTTCTGTGATAATTCATTCCATATCCAGCAGTTAAGAAGTATTAAGAAAATAAAGAAGAGAGTCCTGAAGAAGTATAAGAATACTCATTACACCTACGGCCTGGTCCTAGCCATCACCATCCCGCCAGCGAACCCTCTCCACAGTAGTACAGCGTCAACAATTTGTCTATGTAGGTTGTATATGTTACTGAATGTGAAATATAACCATATAATTTTTTTATATTTTTTTTTTTTTTTTTTTTTCATTTAATAATGTATATCTATTCAAATGAAGTACGGGCGAATTTCGACCAATGGGCGATCACTAGTTCTGCTAATTAGCTAACAAAATTGAATTGTGAAAATGAAAGCTTACTTTATTTTGTCATTTTGAAAACTTTTTAATTATTTCTCAAAATGCTTCGGAATTCGATTCCGACCTCAATAAAGTTCTACTGATAGGTTAAACTCGATTATCAGATGAGAAAATTATTGGTCGGGCAGTATTTCCATTCAATCTGCATAGAATTCACATGATTTGACCAAGATTATGTCTGAACTTTAAAAGAGACTGTGACCTCTGAGTTTGTTTCGGCCTTTCAAAAAGTAGTCAGATAAGAAAAATATGAATTTAAAACATGATTGGCGGGTAAAAGTGTTTGTAGAAACCTGTCTATTGCCATAAATAATATTGGTTAAAAAAATCTTAATCTTCAAAATAAAACTTTAATTTAAAACTTATGCACATCGAAATTAAAACCGCTGTTTAAAACATACATCGAATTTTAAACTTCAATAAGTTTGTTTTTTCTTCTTAAACCACGCGCAGTTTGTGGCTATCCCAACTTATTCAGTATCTCACAATTTGATACGAAATTTCGCGACTGCTACCAAAGTTATTAAACATCAAAATCGTCAATTAATTTCATCTCATCACAATTTAATTTGAAGACAAACTTGATAATGAAAATATTAAGTTAATTAGACCATAATGTGAAACAAAGAGAAGTGCCTTTGTTAATATTATAAACAAAAATGAAACGTCAAAGTAGCATTTGAAATGGTGGTTTCGAATTTCGGAATAAGCATTGTTCATAATTCCCCTACAAAGGTAAGAATATTACGAACAATGCATCCCAATTTATCTGTGGTCGGCGCAACATGGCTTTGTCTTCCATACTTCTCTATTAGTCTTCATCTCGGTAATCACCCTTTTTCTAGTCATATCATCTTTCACACAGTCCATTCATCGTGTCATTGGTCTTCCCTACTCTTATATAATTTAATTTTGTCTACCTCGTTAGTCTAGTGATCACAAGCGCTACTGCAGGCCTGGACAAGGTTCCATCTGGAATTTCTCAGTAGTAGCCCAGAGTCTCAATTTAAGTCCGTTTGATGGCAATGGCGACCTCATTGCCATCAAACGGGCTTAAGTCCAAAATCCCTCTCTTACATGGAACTTAAAATGGAGAGTTTTTGATTATAGGACATCACTAACATGCCAAATTGTTTTAATATTTGGATGCCTCTCTCTTGCTTAGGGGCCCTGTTTCATTCCATATTCCTCTGTAGCGTTTAAAATAATCAAAACCTCACTACATAGGGGGAATCTATATCAAAATAGGAGTTCTAAATGAATGAATTCACAGATAAGAATGAAGCATATTATATCTAAAGCTTTATATACACTTGGACACCTCTGTATCGGGAAATTGTATCGCAATCGTGCCGCCACAATTTCCGCAACTGTTCCATAGAAACTGTGAGCCGAAGTAATCATGAGCACGGATATGGCACCCGATGGTATGGCGTTCATTTGAGTTTGTAATTAACAAAACGCACACCATATACTATCGTTACTAATAATAATTGCCCTGTGGTCCCGTGGTCGCAAGCGTGACTTCTAAGCGTTGGGTCCCAGGTTCAATTCCCAGTTCGGGCAAACTGTAATTGTTTTTTCCGGGTACACAGACACACAGGTGAAGGGCGGGCGTTTTTGGGGGCCAGTCTTATGTAATTTTGACGTTAGATAAGTGCTGATCCTCAGCCTAATTTATATAAATGACTTTTGATTTTAACACACAGTCACAAAATATACGAATAAAAAAATAACGATTTTCATCATTCCGAATGGTTCAAAATCTATACTATAATATTATAAAGCTGAAGAGTTTGTTTGTTTGTTTGTTTGTTTGTTTGTTTGATTGAACGCGCTAATCTCAGGAACTACGGGTCCGAATTGAAAAATTCTTTTTGTGTTGGGTAGCCTATTTATCGTGGGAGGCTATAGGCTATATAACATCACGCTACACCTAAGAGGAGCGGAGCAGTAATGAAAAATGTTGCAAAAACGGGGAAAATTTATTCCTTTTTAGAGTTTCCGTTGCGTGCGCTGCGTAAACGGTTAAAGTAACGCAAAAATAATGTATAACGGAATTGTTTCTCTTAAAAAGTTCTAAAAAAAAGTCCGCGAGAGCATATGTCTATCTTTTAAGGTTGACTCACTATAACTCAAAAGGAGCGAGCAGCAACGAAAAATGGACGAAAACTAGCAGGCAAATCGATGCGACGGGAAGGGTCAGGGGAGAAAAACTTTGACGCGGACGAAGTCGCGGGCAGAAGCTAGTTTGTAATATAACAACTCCGATTTATTATCCATCTCATTTTTATAATTCCAAAATGTTTTCAATTTTCCTAACGTTTGTAACTACCATCCTTAAAATATTGAGTTTCAATCGAACAAATAAGAAAAAGGCCGACTTAATGATAATTTGTAACATCGTAAATACAAATTCCGCTTACTACAGTATCAATTACTTAGAATTCTGAAATAAAGACGCCTTGTAAACAGTTCTGACCTAACTAAACAAAATTACTCACAATCAATAGTCCTCTATTTTTAACCGACGAAAAAAACGGAGGAGGTTCTGAATTCGACGCGTATATTTTATTTTCAACCGACGAAAAAAAAAACGGAGGAGGTTATCAATTCGACGCGTATATTTTTTTAATTTTTTTATGTATGACCACGCATAACTTTTTACATAGTGGTCCGATTGTGATAATTCTTTTTTTATTGGAAAGGGTATACTCCCAAAGTGGTCCCATATAAATTTGGAAAACAAAATCGAACGCTAAGGGTCGGAAAATAGGGATGATTGATTGTACACTCACTGATTGTAATGTATAACCACGAATAACTTTATACAGAGTAGTCCGATTTTGATAATTCTTTTTTTTATTGGATAGGGTATACCTTGCCAAGTATCTGTTATAAGTACATTAACGCCACAAAAAAATATTAAATAAAAACTTTTTATATTTTTTATGTTTTTTTTTTATGTATGACCACGCATAACTTTTTACACAGTAGTCCAATTGTGATAATTCTTTTGTTATTGGAAAGGGTATACTCCGAAAGTGGTCCCGTATACATTTGGAAAACAAAATCGAACGCTAAGGGTAAAAAAAACAGGGGGATGTTTGATTGAAAGCAAAGCTTACCAATTGGTTGCAGAATTTGTCTTACGACTATACTGAGAGTATTTTAACGATCACCTCATGAAAACTTCAATACTGTAACATTTTAGCACTTAGTCATTATAACCTGATTACATTTGAATTGTTAACCAAGAGGAACTTTGGCTCTTGAGATACAAGTATCCTTTTACTTAGTTCAGGAGCCAGCTGTTCAACCTTTATTTTTGATCTCTGTTTGTACAATCATGTTTAGTTTATGTCTAACTTTAAGTGTTTTTCTGTGTTCAATAAATTTATTATTTATATATTTATTTTATTTATTTATTGTTCACTCACTGATTCAATCAGCCTATATTGTTCCCACTGCTGGGACACAGGCCTCCTCTCGGTGAGAGGGAGTGTGCCGTAATCTAATACGAGGGCCTAGTGAGGGTTGTTTGACTTCGAATTTATGGTTCTAGGACAAGCCGGTTTCCTCACCATGTTTTCCTTTACTGTTATGAGAGCAGTGGTGATGAAATTATTTACACAAAGTAAAGCGCCTGCTTGGGTTCAAACCCACGACCACCAAATCGAGTCGGGGCCGATACCATTGGGCTACCACTGCTCACTTTTTTAAATGATAGTTAACTAAATTGTGAATAATAATTATAATAATATCTTAGAACAGTCAACACACCGTTTTCTGATGCCAAACTAGGCAGAACCTGTACTGAGGCAACCAGACAACTGACAAATATACTTATATATTTCTAAACACATACAAATTATGGATAATGAATTATATAATTATATAATTTAATTCAGTTAAATAAATTAGTAGGTACCCGCAGTTTACGAAAAAAACCGAGAACAACAACTAGTAATCAATATCGATATCGAATCAGTATACCACAAAAATTTCAAAGAATGACTCAACAAACCGAAACACATATTGTCAAAATAATGTGTCACGGTATGAACGAGACGAACCAAATATAGCCACGGCAAATATTAATCGAATAAAAGCTTTTATATTTGATATATGAAAGCAAACATATATGCTGTCCCCTGAAAGGGTACTCTATTATATAATATTTACTTGTGACTACGACGAGGGATTTGTGGTCGGATTAAACGTATTTCATCATCTGTGTTTTTAAATTGATATAATAGAGAATATATAGAATGTCCGGTACCTAATGGACAAACTTAAAATTGTTTATGATATAACTAATGGAGAGAGAGATAATCATTCAGAAAAAAAAAACAAGTACTACCAAAAATATGTATTTTTTTTTATAATAACAATCGATGTTTTTTTTTACTACACTTTACGTTTTTGTACACCACGACCACAAATAAATGAATTCCAGCATTTTTTATTGTTGTAGTACATAACATAACATAACATCACGCCTTGTTTCACCGAAGGGTTAGGCAGAGGTGTAGCTATAGTACGCCCACATCTCGCCTGTTACGTTTAAGCCCCATGTAATAGGGGGCGAGCCTATTGCCATCCACCGGGCACCAATCTAGACTCCGGGCTGCTACAGAGAAATTCCAGATGGAAAAACCCAATAACACTATGCCCGACCTGGGAATCGAACCAAGGACCTCATGCTCAGCAGTAGCGCTTGCTACCACTAGACCGACGAGGCAGTCAGTTGTAGTAATTTACGTTAATTGACTTGATAGATAAGTCATAAATATTATGACTGCCATTACACGGCTAAAAGAAAAAATAGGTTTGAATTATTGGATTAGTGAAAAATATTCATTTTGAAAATCTTAAAGAACCGTAACAAAAAAAATAATCGAAAGAAAAGAAACCAATCCATACTTCCATCCATACTATATACTATTATACTATATACTATATTACTATATTACTATATATACTTATAATATTATATAATATTATAATATATAATATATAATATTATAATTATATATAATTATATATTTATATATTATATTATAAATGCAAAAGTAACTCTGTCTGTCTGTCGGTCTGTCTGTCTGTCTGTCTGTCTGTCTGTCTCGCTTTCCTGCTAAAACTACTGAACCGATTTAAATGAAATTTTGTACACAGATAGTTTAGAGCCTGAGAAAGGACATAGGCTACTTTTTATCCCGGTAGTATGTTCCCGCGGGATAATTTCCGACCTCAACGCGGGCGAAGCCGCTGGCAAAAGCTAGTTATTCATAAATATTATGTGCTCAAAGCTGATTTTAAAAAGATATTATTCTTTATTTTACCTAGTGTAAATAGCAATTTATTGTTATTTGTGTTCACAAGGAGGAAAATTTGATTAAAGAACGCAATTTGCAGTATTGAAATAGTTATTTTCATTAAATGTGCCTTTTTAAAATGAAAATCTATACCTTGAAACATGCTCATTCAATGTCTTGGGTCATGATATTTTCTTTTTCTTTTATTCGTCTTTATTTATCGTAAGTATGAACGGTTGAAAAATCAACAAATCATATTGAAAGAAAGATTGACTGATTGAATAGTGTTTTAAAAGATCTTTATACTTAGATATACCTTCCTTTCATAAATTAATATAAATATTGGTATCCTCATTTTGCTTTTTAACCGACTTCAAAAAAGGAGGAGGTTATCAATTCGTCTGTATTTTTTTTTTTATGTTTGTTAACTCATAACTTTTGACCGAGTGAACCGATTTTGATGATTCTTTTTTTATTTGAACGCTGGTGGTTCCAGAATGGTCCCATTTTAATTTGGTTCCATTGCTCCATTCGGACAATGGAAAACCATATAAGTCTTAAATTTGCATTAAGTATTTGCGGCGACAAATGAACGAATAACGCGATTAGGTTAGTGCGGGGTATCTACCATCACTAAAAAGTTAAAAATAAAAACTTTTTACAAAAAAAATAAACCGACTTCCTTAAAAAAAACACTACAAAGTCAAAAATAACTTTAATTTCGGAAGTCGGTGGCAAAAAAAACCTTAGACACAGATCCTAAGACACCGATTTTCGAAATTAGTTATTTTTGACTTTGTAGTGTTTTTTTAAGGAAGTCGGTTGTTTTTTTTTTTGTAAAAAGTTTTTTACACAAGAATAACCTTGTACAAATCGTACACTAGTTGGCTCCAAAAAGATTGTTTTATTAAAATTTTATACATTCAACATTACATTCACCTACTTTGTAATTCAGGACCGTGTGGTGCCGGACGTAAAGAATAGCATCATCCATTTTCTTCCCGTGGGTGTCGTAAAAGGCGACTAAGGGACTTACTAGAGAATAAGCGGCAGTGTTCTTTATGCATTTTACCACTATACTCCGATCGTCAACCCGTCTGCCAAGCGTGGCGATTATGGCAATGCCCCCAAAATTTGGGGAGGCCTATGTTCAGCTGTTGACATCATATAGCTGAAATGAAGATGATGACTTTGTTATTCAGGAATCTAATTTAATCTTATCTAATCTAATTTAATCCACCGAACCTATCATAACAATGAATGTTAATTCTATGAACTAGTCTGACGGTATCTAAAAACTTACGTACTCAACTAACTCTTCAATATAAACTCGACAAGCCGCAAAATTGTCGCAAGGGGATATTAATCCGAAATCTAGTTAAATCGGGGAAACTAGACTTGCCGCCTCCTCCATACATACAATTAGGAACGTGCCTACAAAGTAAGTACACGTACAGTCACGAACATAAATGCCTTACACTTAGGCAAAAGCGATTTTCTCCTAAAGTTTTTGTAAAGGTTTTTTTGGTATAACAAACCTCATCATCGTCATCACCATTTCAGGAGAAAGACGTCCATTGTAGGACATAGCGCCACGCATAGCAGGCGGGTTGGTGATTGCAGTATGGTGGTAAGATGCTTAGAGAACGCTGATGCCCATTCTCTAGTAAGTCCCTTAGTCGCCTTTAACGATACCCATGGAAAGAAATGATATTGTGCTATTCTTAAGGTCCGGCACCACACGGAACATATTAACATATTACAAACATACATAGTATTATGAAACAACACTTTTATGAAAGACTACTTTTCTCAGAGTTGTAATGCTTTTGAATTTTGCGTAACTGTAAGGTAATTTTTGTCTACGTGGCTACAAACAGCTAGATGGGTCAAACGAAGGTGAAACTACGCTTGGCTAGGTCAATCTTTGGATGGGTGATCAGCCATTATATATCGAGACTCCGTGCCTCGGAAAGCACGTTAAGCCGTTGGTCCTGCTGCCAGAGTCACGAGTAATTTGTTCGAGATCACGGTAATTTGTTCGAATGAGATACCGTGGCCCTGGCATATGGGCAACTGAAGGAACACGGGTGGGTTTTAGTCAGTAAAAGTCTGATACAAGGAACGGGAGACCTCATTTGATGATTTCCCACCAAAAAAAAAAGCCGTTAGTCCTGCCTGTCGAAATTACGTGTAGGTAGGCAAAAGCCCAAGTCAGTCAGTCACTAGGCTGTGGTCAGATAGGCAGTTAGACTGAAAATCGACCCCAAGATAGTTGGGAAATTACTAGGAAGATTTATATTTTGTAAAGTATTTTTGCTCATAACTATACGTAAAGGCATTTAGCGTAATGTGACATTTGGTTAAATGACGAGACATTTACATAAGCGGGGCGCGCACAAATTGATCGAGGCCGATTTTTTTAGGAGTAATACGGTTTTTAAAGTGCCGTTTGGGGCACGAGTTGGCATTTCGGGTTTTGGTGATAGGGCCTATAATGTCAACGTGTGTGATGGTAATTTAATATTTAACCCTTTTTTCGGGACATGGATGTTCAAGTGGAATAATAAATGAATGATGTAACCAATGTTTTGATGGCAGTTTTGTTGCCCGTTCTTCTCGTTCGCTACAGAAACCTTGTACAAACAATTTTGAGATACAATTTTGGCTTTATCTAGAGTGAGTTATGGCCCGTTGGTGCGTTCTGTAGGTATTTTGTACAAATATTTGTGTCAGGTTGGAATGTGAACCCGGGTTCCCTAGCATTGAAATGGCTGATGCAAATATTTCAGCGATTTGTGCTCTCGGTTCTTTAAATAGAATTCGTTGGTACTTACATTTTAATGTTCTTCTAAATATGCATGTTTTTAATAGAACCGCAAATAATTTTCATTGTGATTTCCTAAAAGTATGAATGGAAAATGTTATTAAAGTGCCTTTTTTGTGGGGGTAATAAGGCGTAATGTTATGCATCTCTTTAAAAAAATATAGAAATTATTTTCATCTGAAAGCCGTGGTCATATGCCATCTACCCTAATAGAACAATACATTCTAACAGAAGTAAACGATCAGCCTTAAGCCAAAGTGTCATTTGAGCACCGCTTTCAGATGAGAATATTTTCATGTTTCAAACATTTTAGCGCATGATTGTTTAGTAGTCCAGTTTTTAGAGAATCAAATAAATACAAAATTATGTTTAAAAATATTCATAACTAATTAAATATTCATAGTGTAAATTATGTTAAAACTGTTTTGTACTCCTCGTCACTTGTCCCTAAAGGTTCATTAGAAAACCAGCGTCAGAAAGCATACTCGTATGTCTGGCATTAATACTAAAATGAACCTTTTTGCCGCAGCCGTGAGGCAAACACTGTGGTGATTTTTTATTCATGTATTATGTGTTTCACGAACTATATCCAAAAATATGGTATTCTTCCTTTCTTTCTTTATTCAGTTTTAAACTTAGATAGAACTTGATAGTTCAAGTTGCCAGGAATAATTATAAAGGAATATTACTTGTCATCTGCATAGCTTACCATCTTATCAGATGCACCTAAATGCCAATATTTTACATGTAGTCACTTCCTGTTTGGCATCTACAACCACTGGGTTGTTATCAACCGACGAAAAAAAACGGAGGAGGTTATCAATTCGACGCGTATATATTTTTTTTTTACATCGTGGTCCGATTGTGACGATTCTTCTTCTATTGGAAAGGGTATACTCCCAAGGTGGTCCCATATAAATTTGGAAAACAAAATCGAACCCTAAGGGTCGGAAAACAGGGGATGATTGATTGTTCACTCACTGATTGTAATGTATAAACACGCATAACTTTATACAGAGTAGTCCGATTTTGATAATTCTTTTTGTGTTGGATAGGGTATACCTTACCAAGTATTATTAGTACATTAAAGCCACAAAAATATATAAAATAAAAACTAAGGTTTATTATTTTATGCTTTTCAGTTTTTCGGCGGTTTAATTTTTTGTTAAAAAGTTTTTATTGGGAAACACGATAGCTAAAGACTGGTTGTCAAACTTTCCGGTTTCTGCCTACCCGTAAAGACTGTTAAAGATCTACAAATAACAGCCTAGACAAACTAAAATATATTGCTTGTTTTGTAACTAGAAATTTTAGCTAAGTACTTGACAGTTATAAGATTGATGGGGGGACTGAACTGTCTCGTCGTAGGTAATTAAGTTCCATTCTACTTGGTAACTTCTGACAGGTAAGTTAGGTAAAGTTAGAAGGTATTAACTTCGTTAATTAAGGGTAGATGCGCTAAGGAATCCGCGGAATTCAAATGCTTTTTGCAATTTGTAACTCAGTGTCGGGTTGTATGTTGATGAAAATATTATTCGCGACCGAAAATTATTAGAAGATTTGACTTTCTCGGACTACCCTGGAGCTCTCTGGAGCATTCAATGGAGTTTTAATGATTATATGGATTGAATGATTTTTTCATGAAAAAGTTATTCAAAGGGATTATATAAACATAGGACTGGCATTGATGATTTTATTGATCACTAGTGTTCGCCCATTGGTCGAAATTCGACCGTACTTCATATGAATAAAAAACATTATTAAATGAAAAAATATATCTAATAATAAATATCAAAAAATAATATTAAAAAGTTATATTTGATATTCAGTAACACTATAGACAAATTGTTGACGCTGTACAACTGTGGAGAGGGTTCGCTGGCGGGATGGTGATGGCCAGGACCAGGACGTAGGTGTAATGAGTAAAGAATATTTCTGCAGGACTCTCTTCTTTATTTTCTTAATACTTCTTAACTGCTGGATATGGAATGAATTATTATCACAGAAAACTCTGTTTTTATAGACTTTTCCCTATTATTTATAATTAATTATGACAGTTCAAAATGTCATAATTATAACCAGCCTGTACAATCTATGATCAGCCTGTACAATCGTGAGGCATACAACCTCTACAGCTTGCACACGACACTAAGTTTTGTATGGGAAACTTACTAATGCCATACGTGACACTGCCCATAAAACCACAAAAAATATTTCCTAAGACTAAACTAAATTCCTACCATCGCTAATACAAATAATATTAAAGACAAATATTCTCGATATGATCATAGATTTAAAAAATGAAATAGGTTATATATCTATAAAATTCATTTATTACCTATGGTTATACTTGACATTCAGTAAGGCTCGTAAGGCTAATCAGGCTTACCAACTTAGGGGTTTTCCCAAATTTAGGGGTAAATAAGAGGATTGGGTCGCCAACCCGCTTGCCAAGCGTGGCGATTATGGCAAAGCCCTCCAAATTGCGGGAGGCCTAAGCCCAGCAGTGGACGTCTTACGGCTGAAATGATGATGATGATG
Organism: Aporophyla lueneburgensis; assembly: GCA_932294355.1. Classification (NCBI taxonomy): domain Eukaryota; kingdom Metazoa; phylum Arthropoda; class Insecta; order Lepidoptera; family Noctuidae; genus Aporophyla; species Aporophyla lueneburgensis. Next base: position 26,789,839 of record OW028737.1, on the reverse strand, counting down.
ATGAAGAGGATTGGGATTTTTAGGGGCGTTCCATTTTAGGGGTATTCTTAGGGATTTTTTGCCATCTTATATTTCTCATTGTGTTTTTGATTACAATAAAAGTATTAGCGACTTCCAGTAATATTACTATACTGTGTGCGTCTATGATTACTGAACATTCGTTGCTTATTTTCATTATAATTTTTTAGGGGATTTTTTTAGTAATTGTGGTAATTTTAGGGGTTTTTAACTTAAGCTATAGGGGTAAATATTTCTGGGTGTTGGTAACACTGCACAAAATATTAAAGACAGATTTGGACCATAAACAAAAGAATATATATGCATGTGTGTATTAGATACACGGTAATGAATAGTAGTGTGTGTAACGTGTTATTTATTGATAAAAAACCCCCGACACAAAAACCTCATTTCCCTTTAAAAAGTAAAAAATAATAAAAATAACTCAATCTTAAAGTACCTAAGAATGTATTAATAATTCAAAAAACAAAATACGCCGCGTTGGGGGACCGCCTCAAACCTAACAATTTAATTACCAATAATCTTATTACCTAACTAAGCAGTCAACGACGTCTGCACTCGCGGAGCGGTCCCCCAACGCGACGTTTTTTTTTTTTGAATTATTAATGCATTCTTAGGTACTTTAAGATTGAGTTATTTTTATTATTTTTTACTTTTTAAAGGGAAATGAGGTTTTTGTGTCGGGGGTTTTTTAAATTTTAAATTTATTTTTTTATTTTGTACTTTTTATAGGTATATACTTAATATAATGTACAATCAAACGAAGCTAAGAACACTCTCGATTAATTCATCAATATTCTCTTTCAGTGCGCTTTCATTTGAGACCCCACTCGAGTATATTTGCTGACATTCGGTTACTCTTCCCCACTTTCCCCCCCACAACTTTTAAACGGCTCAACCGATTTTCATCAAACATGTCTAAGAACACTCGCAGATAAGTCACCTATAATACATTTTTTTTTTTATTGAAATCGCATCATCCGTTCGGGAGCTATGATGCCACAGACAGACAGACAGACAGACAGACAGACACGTCAAACTTATAACACCCCTCTTTTTGCGTCGGGGGTTAAAAATAATGTATTTTAACGCATAATTTAAAAAAAATATTATCATTCGTCACTTCTTCTCTGTATAAACAATAAGTGTGCGAAATTTCATTATCCTCCGTCCGCCCAATTTTTGTAAAAAGGGATCCAAAGTTTTCGCTTCACGTATTAATATATAGATAACTCTGTAAATAAATAAATACCAGTATTTTACATAAAGCGACCGCCTATCGCTCTATGAGGTGATCTAGAAGAGAACGAAAGTGGTCGACATAGCTCACAGAATAAACGAGCTGAAGTTGCAATGGTTCGGCCATATTAGCCATAGAACCGATGTCTGTTGTGGTAGACGTAATTTTGAGTGGAGACCGCGAATCGGCAAACGTAGGGTAGAACACCTCAGACTAGGTAGAGCCACGATCATCGCAGGGACAGCCACCCTGCGAAGATCGTCGCTCTATTTAGCCCGATTAACTGATTCGTGGTCTCCACATAAGAACACGGCTATCCCAACGGTCATCGTAACAGCCAAATGAGAGTTGCCGAGCGTCGAAATGAATAGTGTTCAATTGGAGAGGCACATGTCTAGCGGGACTGCTTTAGGCTGATGATGATGATAACCGCATATCTGACTTGCACAACCCATTTACGGTAGACGGGTCACACGGCACCAAATTGAATGAAAATATTGACAGAATCAATAAATTATTCAACACCTGAAAACTTCACACATCACAGAGCCAATATAGTTTTCAACACTTTAAATTCCAGACAAAACTTTTCACCGAACAATCTAAAAGAATCACGCTTCCATATCCGTTGGCACCTCTAAGGTTATGTGAATTTTAAAACCAAACACGATACCGGATTGAAAACTTTTCTGCTACAACCTACATACACACGGTGATATATCAGGTATAAATTGACCTATCTTTATACGGAAATTCTCCACTAAGCGAGATCAACTTATATTGGAAATCCATCGTGTGTGCGTGGTTCGATGCATCTGGTGCTGACATGGTTAGGGTTACCTCTCTAGAGTAAAAAGCGAGCTAGAGTTATCGGAAGTCTAGATTCTAGTGGTACTTGACATTATAGCTTGTTTATTTTCAATTTTTATTGAGTAGGTATTTTCCGTATGTATTGGTTTTTTATTGCATCTTGAATGGTTGGGGAATAATTGGCCTAGCTTTATATTTTCCAATAATTGGGTATTACCTCTATTATAGTCTATTCACGTAAAGGAAATAATGACTCATCGATGTCATTCAGCTTTGCCACGCCCCTTGTCCTAAAATAAATACAAAGCAAGAATTTGTTAGTACAATATAAAAGTAAATGAATAAAAAGCTTTTACAATTAACAAACGCCTACCAAAAAAGAAGATTTTTTTTTCACACATATTATAGTAATTTGAGTTGATACGTTCTTTTTTAAATCATTTATTTAAATTCTTGTTACTGGAAAATCTAGTAATAAACTTTCTGTACACCTAAACATTACTTTAGAGCACCCATTTGTATGACCACTGGGGACGATAAATAACTTGCTCGTATAAAAAGTACCGATGAGTACATTCTGCATTGAATCTAGCTCCCAATATACATATAGCTCCTTTTACTACGCTCGTGGGAAACGTTAGTACGCTATTTATTTTCATGTGATTCTCTACATCTGTAGTTGAGAATTGTTATTATGTCGTTTATTTCATCAAAACATACGTATAAATTCTATTTAAAAAATATTAGAATATAAACACATTTAAAATCTTAAAACTATAGTGGCCTGCCGGTATTGGGAACAGGGTCTATACAAGCGCTCAGGGTCTCCAAAAAGAGGAACTTCCTAACAATGAGTCTTGCTCTTAAAATGTAGTCGCTCTAATTTTAAGTTTTTAAACCCTAGCTGGAGGCCTTAATTTATTAACGTACCCACAGACAAGTTCGTTTAAGCAGCCGACAACCTCGAATTCTTAAAAAAGGGGGATTAAATTATTGAACAAATAATAAACAAATCAATACTTTTTCTCGAATAAAGTTGAAAACAAATATCAGAAAACAAACAGTTAATTTCTCAAATTAAATTTCATTCGCAAAACATTAATCGGCTTCATACTATTCTTCAACTATATCTGATGACCCTGGTTACTTATAATTTTTGGTGTCTGTGCATGAAACTATAAAAACCTGACAAACGGAATACAACTGGAACCTGTAGCATACGCCTACCAATCCCGCGGGATTCCCACGCGAGCTTCAATTGGCATCTGTCATACAAAAGGTCGTTTTACACTCAACGATCCACAATGATTAGTTTGAACGGTTTACGGGAATTCAGACGAGACATTGTGAAGGTAAATAGGTTGGATATAGGGCTAAATTTGTGCTCATATATTAGTGGTTTTTCGTAGAAATATGTCAGGGGTTATAATGGTTGTTAATATTGTTCTTTAATTAGGTACGTTCTGGGAACGTGCTGTCGTCTGTGGTTGATAATTTTTCGTAAATTGAACGAATGTATAACTGTAATGTGTAACTGTAATGTCGAAACTTGACTTTAATGATATAAATAAATTGTCTCATGTTTAATCATGATAATGATAATGAAAAAAGGCGACACAACAAATTATTTATTAATTTATTAATATATTTTTACCATCTTTTATGCCATGTTTTTTTAGCAAATAAATATTATTCTAATCTATTCTATCATTCTGTTCTATAGGTACGTAATTATTTATTAAACTGATATTTTTTTGTATGACATCCCGCATTTCAACCTATGAGGATGTCGGCTGCGTAGCCGGACTTGCCTGTGGCTACCTTAATAAATTAAGGCCTCCAGCCAGGGCTTAAATAAACTTAAAAATAGAGCGCCTACTTACTAAGGGCAACCCCTGTGTGCTACGGACCTCGGCTTAGGGCATCGCTGGTGGTGGGCAGCAAGAGACGGGCTGGGTCTTAACGAAATTAAATTGAACTGTAGCTCTTTGAAAATATGGAATCAATCATTGAATTCTTTAGATTTTATTTTCCAACTAGCTTTTTTCCGCGGCTTCGCCCGCGTGTATGTCGGAAATTAACGCAGGTATTTTTCTAAAATAAAAGATTACTTCTAAAATAAAAGTAGCCTAAGTTACTCCTTGTTACATCAGCTATCTACCAGTGAAAGTCCCGTCAAAATCGGTCCAGCCATTTCAGAGATTAGCCGGAACAAACAGACGGACAGACAGACAGACAAAAATTGTAAAAAATGTTGTTTTGGTATATGTACCGTGTATACATCCATATACACTTAGTAAAGAGTGGTTATCTTAATATTACAAACAGACACTCTAATTTAATTTATTTGTATAGACGTATAGATGAACTTTTAAAACCAATACTGCACTTTTTACCTGTCAACATAATCTACTCAAATTAATTCACCAATGCCAATAACCCTGTTGAATTCCTGCGAGACTACCTACATTCTCCAATAATTGACATCAGGGTCATAAAGGACGCTTTACACGGTACGAATCGTATCAATTTTATATACGCGACAAAATGTAATGTATTGCTCCGGTGAACAATATAAGACGACTAATGGCTAAATAATAACAGTCACACGACCGATCGAAAGTTAAGCTACGCTTGCCGCGGTCGTTTTGTGGATGGGTGACCATTCATTACAATATAGCGACGCGTCTGTGCCTCGTAAAGCACGTTAAGCCAGTGGTCCTGTGTAGATCTTTGACAGTTGTTACTGGTAGGCAAAAGCCCAAAAGTCTGACAACCAAGTCTTCCCAAGGGGTATGGTGTTCCCCAGTAATTGGGTTGTGGAGGTCAGATAGGAAGTGGCTTCACGTGAAATATTGGTATCTCGCTGTATCTGTTAGACTAGAAGCCGAGTCCAACGTATTTGGGAAATGGGTAGGCAGATAAATGGCTCCGGTGAGCGATATGGACTAATAGTTTCTTAATGTTCCATTAAAATGTTTGTGCTGATAAACAGATTTAAATTTTCGTATTTTTTGTAGATTTGCGTATTTTTTGTAGATTTAATATGAATTTCATGACAGGATTTATTATTGTATTTAAATTTTTTCGAGTAAGTAATGATTGTGACTTATGTTCGTAGGTATTTACAGAAATTATAAAGCTTTGTGATTTATTTCGTTCTTTACTCCTGAACGTTAACATCATCATCATTTCAGCCAAAGGACATCCAGGCCTCTCCCAATTTGGGGGTTGCCATAATCACCACGCTTGACAGGCGGGTTGGCGATCGCAGTATGGTGTTAAAATGCATAGAGAATGCTGCTGCCCATTCTCTAGTAAGTCCCGTAGTCGCCTCTTACAACACATATGGGAAAAAATTAGATGGTGCTATTCTGTACGTCCGAACGTCAACATTTCCATTAAAATAGAATTGGCTCTAGTGACCCCTTTTAAAGGTAGTTTCGCATGGACAAAATAACTCCACCATTACTTTTTAAAAGTATTTTACAATATTTGCATCCGTCCAAATGTATTTAAAAACGATTAATTTAGAACATAATTAACATTTCACAATAGGCAAAATAATTAGAAATGAAATAATGACAGATAAATTAATTACATGACAGATACATGTTGTTCATGTATTTCATGTATATATGTCACCGTCAGATTGTAAAAACCGTTAGATTACAATATAACGCGTGAGTAGCGTTTCTACACTTGTCATTTCAAAATTTGGCGGTTACATTTCGAGAGATTGTAATCTGCCGAAAAATAATGCGTTATTATAAGTAAGCAGTACGTTATGGTTCACAATCTGTCGACAGGTTATAATCTCGCTACATAGATTATAATCTAACAGTTTTTACAATCTGATGGTGACATAATATAAACAGGCCTGTTGGTCTAGTGGTTAGTGACCCTGACTGCTATGCCGGAGGTCGTGGGTTCGATTCCCACCCAGGACAAATGTTTGTGTGATGAGCACGATCATTTGTTCTGTATCTGGGTGTAATTTATCTATAATATGTATGTATTTAGAAATATATAAGTATGTTTATCAGTTGTCTAGTACCCATAACACAAGCTCTGCTTAGCTTGGGACTAGATGGCGTTGTGTGATAGTTGTGGAATATTATATTATTATATTAATATTATATTATAATATATATTGTAAAAAATAAGTACTTATACGATTTCCCTAAAACTTTAACGAGTAATAACGACATACTCGTACGTTTGACTCTACGTACTTACATATTTTAAAACCAACTACATGTATCAAACCCCGAGTACCAAATCGACCAAATTCTCTTTCAAGGCCTGTCAATAATAAATGTCCCGAACCATAAGCGTGATCATACATCAAAATATTTCATTACTAAATTGCCCTTGAACTTACATCCTAGGTACAAGCTATAGGCTACCTGCTTTGTGTACTTTATTCTAATCGATTTCAGTCTGAGTGACATCGAACAAATATAGACGCATTTTCATTTAGTATTTATTCAAATGTCTGTAGGTGTTTTAGTTTCCATGTCAACGGTAGTAGGCATTAGGAAATTTTAATAACAGCAGGTTTTTTTCTGCGTCTTCTCCTGCATAGATGACGAAAAATATCTCGCCTATACTACCGGGATTTGAAATACCCTTTGTTTTAATCCTCTCTGTGTACATTTCATCAAATGTTTACGCAGTACACGCCTGTCGGGAATAATCACTTGAAACTTCCAAGTGATCTTTTACGATATTATCTCTAACAATCGTTCTCATTGTGTCCACTTGATGAATTATACACATTAAACTTCCTTATAAATCTCTCCATTTATCGGTGAAAGTCGTTTGAAAATTCGTTCAGTAGTTGGCCCTGGCTGACTTTCGTGGATCTATTGCAGTGGTATATATATATATATACCAGGATATCATCATCATCATCATCATTTCAGCCGTAAGACGTCCACTGCTGGACTTAGGCCTTCCCCAATTTGGGGGGCTTTTCCATAATCGCCACGCTTGGCAGACGGGTTGGCGACCGCAGTCTTGTGGTAAAATGCATAGAGAACGGTGCTGTCCATCCTCTAATAAGTCCCTTAGTCGCCTTTTACGACACCCACGGGAAGAAAGGGTATCGTGTTACCCAGTAACTGGATCATGGAAGTCATATAAATAGTCGCTCCATGTGAAATACTGCCCTCAAGGTTCCTCATAGCTTTTTCCATCACAATGAGCCTAGGTTTAATGTCCTCACTACTGGAACACAGGCCTCCAATCTGTGAAAAGGAGTGGGCTGTAATCCACTACGTGGGCCCAATGCGGGTTGGAGGATGTCACATTTCTTCGAATTGTCGGATCTAGGACATGCCAGTTTCCTCTCGATGTTTTCCTTCACCGTTTTGAGAGCATTGGCGATGAAATTAATAAAAACTTTTTTACAAAAAAAAAAAAAACAACCTACTTCCTTAAAAACACTACAAAGTCTTTTATTTTTAAATTTTTAGTTTTGGTATCTACACCGCACTAATTCCAAACAAACAATGCATATTTATGCGATAGCAGGAATCGTGGTTGATTTGCCGTCATTTTTTAAAGAGTTCCGGTGTCTGTCTCCGGAACTCATTATCAGATCTATATGAAATTTATATGGGACCATTTCGGAATAAGCCACTTTTGAACAAAAAAGGAATTTTGCAAATCCGTTTATATATGACGGAGTTATGGCCGAACATACATTTAAAAAAAAATATAAACATCCGAATTGATAACGTCCTCCTTTTTTAAGTCGGTTAAAAACACAAAGTGCCTGCCTGTGTTCAAACTCTCGACCTACCACTTGTAAGTCGAGGCCAGTACCACTGGGCCACCACTGTTCTTTATGACATCATGGCGTTTCTCTATCACTCAGTGGAAATTTAAAACATTTTCAACCGACGAAAAAAAAACGGAGGTGGTTCTCAATTCGACGCGTATATTTTTTTAATTTTTTATTTCTGACCACGCATAACTTTTTAGATAGTTGTCCGATTGTGTCTATTGTAAAAGGTATACTCCCAAGGTGGTCCCATATAAATTTGGAAAACAAAATCGAACCCTAAGGGTCGGAAAACAGGGGATAATTGATTGTTCACTCACTGATTGTAATGATAACCACGCATAACTTTATATAGAGTAGTCCGATTTTGATCATTCTTTTTTTATTAGATAGGGTATACTTTGCAAAGTATTATTAGTACATTAAAGTCACAATAAAATATAAAATAAAACTTTTTAACAAAAAATTAAACCGCCGAAAAAACTGAAAAGCAGGATAGAGTTAAAAACCTAATAAAGACACAGAAGAAAAATTACTACTACAACTTATTCCATAACAGCTACAAACAACCTAAGCAAATGTGGAAACTCATTAATAACTTAGCAGCTAATAAAATTAAGGACAGCAGTGCTCCACCCAAACTAATGTCAAACTCGGGATTTGTCACAGACGGTAACGAAATTTGTAACGTATTTAATTGCTTTTTTGCTTCAATAGGCGCGGACTTTGCGAATGAAATACTTGACATGTACCACATAAACACAGATAATATTCTCATGTACGACACTAATTACACACACGACGTAACTTTGAATGAATTTACCCCCTGCACCACTGACGAAATATCAAAAATTATTGACCATCTTGACAGCAATACTAGTACAGGTCTGGACGGAATCAGTACGAAAGCCATTAAATGCCTTAAAAAAATAATTATTGAAAGATTAACTAACTGTATAAATATGTGTTTATTGCGCGGTATTTTCCCTGACTCACTTAAAGTGGCGCGAGTCACTCCAATTCACAAATCTGGAAGTAGAACCGACCCAAACAATTATCGACCAGTTTCGGTCTTACCCGTTATCTCTAAAATATTTGAACAACCGCCTATACGCCTATCAAACTGAGAAAAAAATTTTCATTGACCAACAATATGGTTTCCGTCCTAAATCAAGTACCCTCACAGCCTCAGTAGATTTAATAACTAAAATAAAATGTAATATCGATAATAAAACGTTGTGGTAGGTTTCTTTATTGAGCCATCAAAAGCTGCTACAGAAATTAAGTAATGTAGGTATTACAGGTATCGCCTTCAGCATGCTTAGTTCATATTTACAAAATAGAAAACAAATTGTTAAGATAGATAACTTCATTAGCTCGGCACAAAATATAACATACGGATGTCCGCAAGGATCAATAATTAGCTCATTATTATTCTTAATTTACATTAATAGCATTGTTAACATAGGGCTGACAGGACACCTAACGTTGTACGCAGACGACACTTGCCTTTTTATTTTGACAAATCTTTGCAAGACATTATAAAAGATCTTGACCTACTTAATGAATGGTTGAAATATAACTTGTTGACTATTAACACAGCAAAAACATCATTTATGATTTTCTCCACAAAAAATAAACCACTAATGGAGTTCTCACCGCTTACGATCAACGGAGAAATAGTCAAAAGATCTACACACGAAAAATATCTCGGACTGTGGGTAGATGAAAAACTCACTTGGAAACTGCACATCAATCACGTCAAAACAAAATTAATGTCACTATTAGGGGCGTTACGAAAAGTCACCAACTGTTTCCCGAAAAAAGTACGTATATAAGTATATATAACTCCCTAGTAAAATCAAACCTTGAATAGAGGTATGGGGATCAGCTGCTAAATCTAACCTAAACTCACTGCAAAGACTACAAAACAAAATTACGAAAGTACTATTCCATTATAACTACCTATATCCTACAAAGAACTTATATACAAAAACTAACCTACTAAATCTCACACAACTTTACAAATATGACACCTGCATTCTTATTAAAAAAATCACTACGAATTCCGTACAATCTAATATACAAATACATAAAAAAACAATAACATACAACACAAGAACTAAACACAAGTTTCAACTAATGACTGCACGAGCACGGACTAATTACGGTAGAAAGACAATATTGTTTGAGGGAGCACAAATATTCAATAATTTACCGGAAGAGTTAAAAAAGTGTGATAATATAAACATTTTTAAAAAAAATCTTAAGAAACATGTATTTACACTATAATGTCACCGGAGGTAAATATGTATAATTAATTAGATGTAAGCACTTTTGTATCTCATTTTAAGTGATCTGTTATTTAAGTTCTTATGAGAAATAAATTCTTTAAACCTAACAGCATAAAATAATAAACCTTAAAATTTTGAGTCGGCGCTGAAAAATCAATGAACAAACATCACTCAAAGCGCCGACTCATAATTTTAAGGTTTATTATTTTATGCTTTTCAGTTTTTTCGGCGGTTTAATTTTTTTTACTTCTACAAAGGTAGTTCCAAAAAACTTGACCTGTCTAAAACACGCCCGACGTCTTCAAACATTAAATATTTATCAAAACAACATTAATTCCATCACGTAGTCGTCGCTTCGTCGATCCGTCTGTACCGCACTTTTTAATCTACTTTAATCGAACACTTCACAGAGAATCAATTCAATTACTGTCTCTTCATATTGGGAAAATGACGTTAAAAATCCAACTCGCTAGGTGACATTTTTAATTTAATTGTGTTTTTAATTGTGTCCGGATTGCGTGGATGTTTCTTGGGATGGTTGAACATGGTTAGTCTTTAAGTTTAGTATGTTCAATTTGTACTGTGTATTATTTGAAAAAAAAAACTTTTTGTGTTTTTACTTTTTGGTTATGAAACTTACCCCACGGTAATTTATATACAACTAATAGCCATAGTTAACAACAGTGACATGAAGTATTAGAAGATCATCACGATACACAAAGTGGAATAAATATCTATCGCAAAAACGACCATTTTTTTTTGTAATGACATTTCGCCTGTAAATCTGTGTCGTCGACTGTTGAGCCGGATTTGAAAAACGACCCAAGCAAAGTGAATAATATTTATATAGGACCACCTCCAGAGCATGCCCTATGCATAAAAAAACCCACAATTGCCGGACTAATCACGGAACAAAAAAAATACTGGCGAATTGACAATCTTCTCCTTTTTGAAGTCCGTTAAAAAGAGCACGGTCTTTAAAATAAGAACTTTTTAGCTAACTAAAACAGAGGCTGAAAACTAGACAAGTGCTATACGCTAAAAAGGTATTGAAAGACTTTAGAAAGAGACCAGAGTCCAAAGAATTGCACAAGATGTAATTAATAAACGATGACTAAACGATTAGTTACCCTGAAAGAATCCTCCTTAGCTAAAGCTGGAATAATCCTTTTTTTTTACAGTTTTTAACTGTACTAAATACACACATTAATTCACGCCTTCTTTGCGTGGGTGGATAGGTAAAAAATTCAGAACGCCACCTACTACGATCTCAAACATATTACTATTAGAAAAATATGCTAGTGTAACCTGTTAATATTAATTATGGGACATTCTCTTCCTTATAATAGAAATACCGCAATTACCACGTAAGAGCTTTCCAGCCTACCAGCCAGAAACCACATGGCACCACTCAGAGCATTACACACATTTTGGTGTAAGCACATTAATACCACATACCACTAACATTTAGTACAATATAGAGTAACATTATATATACTCACAAATATTATTAGGGTAGGACCGTACAAAGGGATGCCATGAAAGGGAAATGGGCAGTCTGGTATGCCGAAAATGAGCATAGAGATATGCACTGTTGGGCCATAAAAATATCTACATCTTGTTATGTGTTTTTTTTCGTTTTGGCACCAAGCCAGACTTTTAACTGTTTTAAAGCGCTCGCGCTGCTCGGTTTTTGTACTAAATAGTAATGATTTCCGTAGTATTATTGTTTGTGTATTGTGTATCATTTGTGTATCTGTTGTGGTATTACTACTTTTCGCCAAAAAAATTTGGATATTTGCCTTATCAGGAATTTTGGCCCGCAAGCAATGGACAAAATTGACGAATTTAAGTTGGTTAAAGACGAGGTTTTGGCTACTTGTACGTAAACATTTATTTTTATTTTTTATAGTGTGTTTTTTCCGCAAAATTAATAAAAAACATGCAATTTTTTTAATGTTGTAAAAGTGGTCTTCACCAGTTGGTACGTAAACATACTTTGACCTAGATCTGGCCTGGTAAGGAGTCTAAATAGATTACGACGCCAGCGAAAATGGCTTTATTACCTCTGAGGACGTGACCCACTGTTTATTATTTTCCAATTCGATTTGCCACTGTATTAGAAGAAGGTTCAGGTATTGCAGAGATTTATAGTACAGTAATACATACATAGATAAGCTAACGCCTTTAATTCTTCCAATGGGGGTAGGCAGAAACCATAAAACGCCACCTGATTTGATTCTACATATTCCATTTGCTTCGGTTACGTTCATACATGGTCATACACTCATGCTGGTTGCGAATAATATGCTACCGACCTTTCTAAGGAACACTGCAAATAAGGTCACTAGAATATACCTTTATAGGGCATTCCATTCACATAAATTTAGTATTGTTTTCACATAGATTTAGTACTGATATTACAATTAACCAAACCTAGCTTTTTACCTTAGATCATTCAGGCGTTTAAGTGCAAAGTTCTCTCTAATAGTGAGTCAAAGTTAGTTCACTGTTCAAGAGTATTCTTTAGAGTAGTGAGTCCACTAAATATCAATGCTAACGCAAAGACCACGCAAGCAAAGTTAATAAAATATATATGGGACCATCTTTTTTTTGTGTGTGGGAAATCATCAAATGACGTCTCCCGCTCTGGGTGGACCGGGAGGGCGTGTCAGACTTTTATTGACTAAAACCCACCCGTGTTCCTTCAGTTGCCCATATGCTAGGACCGCGGTATCTCTTTCGAACAAATCTCGCGACCCTGGCAGTATTTCGGACCGTCTTCAATGCATACCATTAAAAAAACCCACAATTGCCGGAGATATTGAGCAACAAACATACATAAATATAATATTTAAATTGAGAACATAAACTATATTTATTGCATAATCCACGGCAAGGTATACATTCTATATTTAGGTACAAAACACATTAACACGTCGAATCCACTTAGGCCAGGACACGTGGGTGTCAAAATACGGGGATGCGTAGTAATCGTGGAATTTATCAACCCTCGGGGATGAGGGTTAAGCCTTTTTAGTGCGACAAATGTCTTCATTAATAATTCACGTAATCAGCTTTTGTATATTTTGATATGTAAACTCTTTTAAGGTTAAAGGCGTCACTTGCTCTACGGGTATCCTTTTGAGTTGCTTTATTTGTTTTAGAATGACACCTCGCAGATCAACCTATGAGGTTGTCAACTGCTTAACCGGACTTGCCTGTGGGTACGTTAATAAATTAAAGCCTCCATCCAGCCAGGGCTTAAAAAACTTAAAACTAGAATGACTTTGCGCTAAAGGGCTAAAGGTAGGTGCTAAGGGTATGGATTTCAGCTTAGGGCATCGCTGGTACGCAGTAAGGGATGTGCTAGATCGGAATGATTGAGTTGCTGACGACTCAGACACAATATATTCGGGCACAGTGTCCGAATTAAAAAAAAATATCTTAGGACAACCAACACACCGTTATCTGATTCAGAACTAGGCAGAGCCTGTATTATGGCAACCAGACAACTGATAAACATACTTATATTTCTAAATACATACATAATTATAGATAAATTACACCCAGACACAGAACAAATGATCGTTGCTCATCACACAAACATTTGTCCTGGGTGGGAATCGAACCCACGACCTTAGTCTTAGCAGTCAGGGTCACTAACCACTAGACTAACAGGCCAGTCAATTGATACATTAATTTTAATATTAGTTTCACTAACAGTTCGGACACCATCAAATTATTGAAAGTATTTAGTGCAGTTACTTAAAAAAGTTTTAAAATATAATATTATATGTGAAATAAAAGCATGGCCAAATCGTTTTTTAAAGCCACCCTGCTGTACCATGCTGTACCGCTATACCGTGTGGTGCCGGACGTAGAGAATAACACCATCCTATTTCTTCCCGTGGGTGTCGTAAAAGGCGACTAAAGGACTTACTAGAGAATGGGCAGCAGCGTTCTCTATGCATTTTACCACCATACTGCGATCGCCAACCCGCTTGCCAAGCGTTGTGATTATAGCAAAGCCCCCCAAATTGGGGAAGACCTAAGTCCAACAGTGGACGTCTTACGGCTGAAATGATGATGATGATGATGACCCTGCTTGAGGGTGCTTTTATCTTTCAGTAATAAATTTCTTTGTACTCGTGTATCACTGTAAGTCGTAGTGACTTAGACTATATTACATACATGTTGTAAAATAGTCAACAATGAAATGAAAGTTGCTGATCTTCGGCGTTTCGTCAGCCCAAACCAGCAAAAGAGACCTATACGAATAAAAGAGATAGAGAAAGTGACTTTTTAGGGTTCCGTTGCCAAATGGCAAAAAACGGAACCCTTATAGATTCGTCATGTCTGTCTGTCCGTCTGTCTGTCTGTCTGTCTGTCCGTCCGTCCGTATGTCACAGCCACTTTTCTCCGAAACTATAAGAGCTACGCTATTGAAACTTGGTAAGTAGATGTATTCTGTGAACCGCATCAAGATTTTTACACTAAAATAGAAAAAAAAAACAATAAATTTTGGGGTTCCCCATACATAGAACTGAAACTCAAAATTTTTATTTTCATCAAACCCATACGTGTGGGGTATCTATGAATAGGTCTTCAAAAATGGTATTGAGGTTTCTAATATCATTTTTTTCTAAACTGAATAGTTTGCGCGAGAGACGCTTCCAAAGTGGTAAAATGTGTGTACCCCCCCCCCGTAACTTCTAAAATAAGAGAATGATAAAACTTAAAAAAATATATGATGTAAATTACCATATAAACTACCACCGAAAATTGGTTTGAACGAGATCGAGCAAGTAGTTTTTTTTTAAAACGTCATAAATCGTAAACCGCAATTTACCGTTCATTCAATCAGCTGAAATATAAAAATAAAAAAAAAAACATTTATTTTCATAATCATAAACCTTATGCATAAACCGAGAATACCTACAGTGTACGGAACCCTCGGTGCGCGAGTCCGACTCGCACTTGGCCGGTTTTTTTATACATCTATTACCGCTTTTTCGCTTGGTACTGCACTGATGCCAATTCTTATTATCCAAATCCCTAGATGCGTATCCGAGAGGTGCCGAACGTTAAGAATAGCACCATCCTATTTATTCCCGTGGGTGTCGTAAGTGCGACTAAGTCTTTCGGTTGAAATGATGATAATAAAGATGATTACTTTGTCCATCGAACTAACATAATTGTATGACAAAGAGAACTTCTGTCTGTCTGGTTTCCAGTAAACGAAGTAATATAATATGTTAGGACAACCAACACAACGTTATCTGATCTCAAACTGACAACCAGACAACTGATAAACATACTTATATATCCCTAAATTCATACATATTATAGATAAATTACACCCAGAACAAATGATTGTGCTCATCACACAAAGACTTGTCCTAGGTGGGAATCGAACTCATGACCTCAGTCTTAGCAGTCAGGGTCACTAACCACTAGACTAACAGGCCAGTCAAATGACTGATATGATAATTATGACGTTATGCGTTTCAGATGAATAGGTAGCTTTGTGTCCAATCCATTGAGCTACAAACCGAGCTAAGTGAGCTATTACTTGCTTCACAGTATCGGACGAAAGCAATACCCCTAGTCGTTTTGAGTGGGTAACTGAAACATAATTGCCCAGAGGCATTTTGGCTTTTGAGTGCCGTGTGCATGCCTTAGTTCGTGTCAATCGGTGCTGTTCCTATACCGAATCGAGTGTTACAGGTTTGTTTACGAGTAACTAACTAGTAACTTAACTGTTAGTTATAATGATCATCTGCGTAGTCTTTTCTCAAGTATGCTGGGTTCGGCTCCCAATATAATCGGTTGCAGCCACATACCAATATTTTTCGTGGAGCGACTGCCTATCCGATCTCCACAACCCAGTTACTAGAAAATACTCTACAGTAATTTGATATGCATATAATACATATGCGCTTGGTTCACGCAGTTTTATTGAGCGTGTGAATGACGTCACAACATCGTCCTAAAGCATTCCGATAGGTTTAACTCTCAATTGTGTATGTCATCATTCATCATTTAAGCCGCAAGACGTCCACTGCTGGACTTAGGCCTCCGCCAATTTAGGGGGCTTTGCCATAATCGCCACGCTTGGCAAGCGGGTTGGCGATCACAGTATGGTGGTAAAATGCATAGAGAACGCTGCTGCCCATTCTCTAGTAAGTCCCTTAGTCGCCTTTTACGACACCCACGGGAAGAAATAGGGTGGTGTTATTATTTACAATACAATACAATACAATCCTTTATTTCAGGCTACTAAGGCCCATAAAAACAATACATAAATAATATAAAATCAATAACTATAAACTAATACATATTCTATAAAACTAAACTAATCTAAAACTGTCTCTAAACACGTAATGAAGACGGCGTCGTGTTCCGCTGCGTGGTGTCGCGTAACCGTCCTCGGAAGCGTCGAAATACGACACCTTTCGGCCAAAAGTCCTCTCTTATGTAGGTCTGTAGATGGTCGGTTGGAACTCGTACCACGAACGACTTAAAGTTGATGTTGTGGCGCGACTCAAACCTTTCGACCCTCAGAGTCCATTTGGTCGTCACTTTCAAATACTGCACTACTTCCTCAATCGTCGTGGAGTAGTGCAGGCGTGAAATGTACAGCTGCGTCGTAGGCACAGCAGGGCGCAGCAGCATATTGGGTCCACTCGGAGCGGTACCACACTGGTTTCGTGAACAGGGCTTCTTCTTCTTCCTTTCCACTTTCGTGAAACCCTCTTCATCAACTTGGCCCGTTCTCGGCAAGGAGCTACGGACCACAGCCAGGGCAGGTTGGGCACCCTTCTCCTGTTTTTCCCCTATTACAGTTGGTCGCTTAGGCTGCGACACACCTGATTCGCCGGTGTTGACAGTAGCAGCGTAGGCACGCTTAGGGGTCGACGTACCTACGTGTGACGTTTCCGCAGCCGGTGTTGTGGCGCGGGCGACGACGGCGGCGGCGGCCGGCGCTTGGTCAGCATTATCAGCTGGTGACGCACTTGTGTTCGCCGATGCAATACTGCCGATAGATGCATTTTGCGCCCCTCGACGTGCGTTCACCTTAGAGGCCTCAGGTGACCCAATTACTGAACCCACTTTGCGCAATAATGCTATTTCCGCTCGTAGTTCAATATTTGTTTTTTCCGTAACCTCCATTCGGGACTGCATTTTCCGGCACCACACGGTACCGTGTGTATGTATGTATGCTTTATGCAATTATGTTTGATTTTTACGCGTACTTATCCAAAATCCTTAACTTTGATAGCACAAACCGTGATTCGTTTCTCGAAATAGGTTCAAGCTAATTGATTAAAAGGAATATAGTTTCTGAATTAAGTTTTTCTATTGACTTTAAATCAGCAAAGATAAACCAGGCATCAAGCAACGAGAGAGAGAGAGGAAAACTTAATATCCTGGAAAGCCGATAAACGCAATTCCATCCGCTTATCAACTACTAAACTCATTAGAAACTGTTTACTTTAGTTATCTTTGAAAGCACGACAAATTAGAAACTTTGTATTTATCTTCCATTCCTGGAAATCTGAACCAATTAATACTAACAAGATATTTAATTACCAAAACAAAATTGTTGCAGCGTTAAGTAGGTATTCTTGAAATTAATTATAGGTAGTATTATTTAGTAGGCATCCATAGAGAAAGAGTGGCTAAATGTTAACAGCCGCACGAATCGTCGAAGGTAACGCCACGCTTGTCACGGTCGGTATCGAGACCGTTCCGTGTCACGGAAAGCACGTTAAAGGTGTCTTCACACAGCGGGCGGGGCGCGGTGGGACGTGACGGCGACGCGCCGCCTTCATACAGAACCGTCGCGCCACGCCGCGTCGCGCCGAGCACTCTGTGTGAAGGCATCCATAATATCTAGTACATTACAACTACTCAGCGTCGCGTCGCCGTCTCGTTACGCCGCGCCCCGCCCACTGTGTGAAGACACTTTTAGCTGTTGGTTCCGGCTGTCATTCGTCTTTGACAGTCGTCACGGGTAGTCAGGACCTCGAAAATGTGGCAACCAGCCTTGTCAAGGGATATTTAGGTTGTGGTGGTCAGATTGGCAGTCGCTATGCGAAATTATGATTTTTCAGCTGCATCAGGTTAGACAGGTGGCCGAACATAGTTGTGGAGAACGGGTAGACGACGATGTATCATTTTTTTTAAACCGTTTAAAAAATGGTATACTCCATTAGTTGCACGTTCTACTGTAGTAGAACACGCATGCCGTGTAATTTAAATGTACTAGTGATCGCCCATTGGTCGAAATTCGACCGTACTTCATTGGAATAGAAATACATTATTAAATGAAAAAATATATATAATTATAAATATAAAAAAATAATATGGTTATATTTGACGTTCAGTAACACTATAGACAAATAATATTAAAGACAAATATTCTCGATATGATCATAGATTTTAAAAATGAAATAGGTTATATATCTATAAAATTAATTTATTACCTATGGTTATATTTGACATTCAGTAAGACTATAGACACAAAATATTAAAGACAGATATTCTCGATTGGACCACAGATTTGGACCATAAACAAAAGAATATCTATGCATGTATGTATTAAATACACGGTAATGAATAGTGTGTGTAACGTGTTATTTATTGAAAATAATGTATTTTTACGCATAATAAAAAAAAAAAATAAGCATAAGTCACTTCTTCTCTGTATAAACTATAAGTGTGCGAAATTTCATATAGGAGTATCCGTCCGCCCAATTTTCGTAAAAAGGGATCCAAAGTATTCGCTTCACATATTAATAATAGATACTAGCTTTTGCCAGCGGCTTCGCCCGCGTGGAGGTCGGAAATTATCCCGCGGGAACATACTACCGGGATAAAAAGTAGCTTATGTCCTTTCTCAGGCTCTAAACTATCTGTGTACCTTTCATTTAAATCGGTTCAGTAGTTTTAGCAGGAAAGCGAGACAGACAGACAGAGTTACTTTTGCATTTATAATATTAGTATGGATATGGATATAAAATATATATAAATATAGTGTGGATCTGGATTTAAGGTATGTTGGTGATCACTATTAGCAGCCTCACATATGTGAGAAATTTTGCACAAAACTGAAAAGTCTATAATAGTAGAGCGCGAGCCCTCGTGTGACATTTTTAAGTCCTCCAGTAGTTTCACCAAAAAACAATATCACAACATTAAAGTGTTCATCCTCAACATCGAGTTCTTCAATTTCCTCATCATCATCATCATCATCATTTTAGTCTAAAGACGTCCACTGCTGGACATAGACCTCCCTCAAAAGAGGGGGTTTGCCATATTTGCCACGCTTGGCATGACATGGTGGTGAAATAAATAGAGAATGCTGCTGCCCATTTTCTAGTAAGTCCATTATTCGCCTTTTACGACACGTGCGCGGGTAGTAATGAGATGGTGCTATTCTTAACGTCCAGCACAACAAAGATTAATTTTCTGACTGTTGTTAAAATGATAATTAACCTCTAAGTCCCTGAGATACCACATTTGGTAAAGAAATAATGGTTTTTAATTGTGTCTGTAAATACGGTAATTGACTGGTTAATAATATGTATAATTTCTAACCTCCACGCTGGTGAAGCCACTGACTAAAGTTAGTTGATTAATACAACCCATTTTCCATCAGGTCGCCGCTGCACATGGCGACGATTCCTGGGACCTCGAACCGGAACGCCCCAGCATTCTGCAGCATCAACTGAGACAGAGCTGCCTCCAATAGACACCAGAGATCTGTGGATACAAGACTCAAGGTAGAGTATGAAAACAGGCTTGTCTACATTAATGTAAATGTTTTTCCAGATTCTAGAAAATCCCCTAGGTTTTAAAAGGCTTGCAGAATATCAAGCACTAACAAGAAAGATCGTTGACTATTTTGTTCGTTTCTAATGCCTTGTACATCAGTGGGCAAAATTAAGGACAAAATGGTTCGTCGTATCTTCAGGGAAAAGACCTGATGTGAAAATGTTCATAGATCGAAAGAACTTTCGATTGACTCGAACCATACATTTCGAGAATCTTGATTAAGATTTAAAAAAATAAAAGATCTGTAAAGAATATTTTTTCAGTACTGAAAGTCCAAAGCACTTGTACAGTCAGTGCCCCGCATTACCTGACCCTACTTCCTCTTTTCTTCTGTGTAGGAGGGGTCAGGTAATGCAGGGCATTGACTGTACTACATCTAAAAATGACTTAATCAGTGTGCATTGCATTAAGTGTTTCATTAATAGCTTAGTTTGAATGTAAGTAGTTGCATTTTGTTGCATATTGTAAATGGTACGATAGTGGCTATTTTGACGAATGATTACTGTACTCTTGATTTGCACATAATGATAAATAATGTCAAATAGAACTGCATGTTTTTGTTGCCTGTACATAACTGCGTACGTACGTACGTATTCATATTATTCAGCTTTAACGTTTTAATATTTTATCACATTATTTTATTGTTGTACTTTAGTTATTGCCATGTAAAACAAATTGTGTGATTTTTAATATGTCTACCTACATTTTTAAGTATTTTCGGATGACGTTTGCAAAATTCGTGCCTATAGTTGTCGCGTTTTAGTATGGCGAAAACGGTCATTGACCCATCTACATTTTCTGGCATTTTTAACCTGAATTAGGATCGACTAACGTACTTAATCAATAAGCATCCATCTTCCACATGTTCCAATTACGGTTGTATGTATGTAACTGTTAATAGTTTATTGTTTGGCTTTATACAAGAGATATTAGGAAAACGGCAATGACTGCAATAATTGCCATCTTAAAACGCGACAGCTATAGTTGCCTAATCTGCCGATTCGTAGACCAAAAGTGTGAAATAGCTTTTAAAGGATTCAAACGCTTGTTGAGCATTAAAGAAGTACTTAAAATTCTGGGGTCGCTCAAAGTTTTTCCAGTTTCTATAGTCTGGAGAATCCATTCGTTCAATAATAAAATATTATATGTAGTGGGACGAATTGCAGAAAGAAATTGTAGAGCCTACATTTACAAATTGCGACTGCTACTTACTCTAGGTAAGTATGTTAGAAATTACATTGGTTACCTACTTTAGGTTGAAAATATTTCAATTGAACGGGCATTATGGGTTTTGTAGTAAAATATTCGCCCAGTCAAGTTATACAGGGATTTTTTTTAACCAGTGCGCAAATTTTTTTTGGTGGTTCAATATCAGTAATAGAACACATTTCAATTATTTTTTCAATACTTTTTTTTAAATTTTTATCACACCTTAAATCAGTAACCTGTGGACACCCTACATATTTCGTAATATGATATTCACAATAGTAATAATAGGTCAGTAACCGCGCGCTGGCATAGGTACTTCGAAATTCTTAGAATTTTGACCAATCGAACATCTGGTAGGTACAAATTGGTCAGTAACCGCGCGCCGACGTAGGTACCTACTTCGAACTTCTTAGAATTTTAGCCGATCGAACATCTGGTAGGTGCAAATAGATCATTCACCGCGCGCCGACGTAGGTAGGTACCTACTTCGAACTTCTTAGAATTTTGACCGATCGAACAGCTGAGCGGTCGTTCACCTTCACCGCCTTGCCGGCGCCGCGCACAAGTTACCATAAAAACAAGGTTCAAAATATATATCTTTCGTTAACGATAACTTAATTTTATTGTACCAAGATATATCAAAATAAAAATTGCATGGGTATTATAACTCGTTTAAGTTTAATTTGTTAAAATTTGCGCACTGGATAAAAACTTATCCGGTATGTGTTTTTTACAATTATGTTCCAAGATAATTGTTAGCTGATATTTATGTAGTCAGGAATCTGTGCCAGGTTAATGGCAATATGCTCGCCCCCTATTACATGGGGCTTAAACATAACTATACGGAGACGGTGGAATAAGCTGTCTCCTTTTATAAGGATTGGTCCGTGGCAGCTCTGAACAGGGAAGTGGAAATAGTGGATATTAATGGCTTTATTATTAAATAAAAAATAAAAACATATACGCGTCGACTTGAGAACCTCCTCCGTTTTTTCCGTCGGTTAAAAATTAAATATAACTATTACATAGCTATTCATAACTATTTAATTACTACTATATATTATATTACTGTTATATATTTTCATTACTATTATATTTTTAAACATAACTTTTACATTTATTATACATATTAGTCAGTAAAAGTCTGACACGCTGTCCCAATCCGCCTAGAGCGGGAGACGTCTTTTGATGATTTCCCACAGAAAAAAAAAACATAACTGTCGTAAGGTAGGTATAACCTCTGACAAATTAAATACATAGAAAAAAAAAATCGTCATTCCAGCTTTGTTTAAAATTGTTGACGACACCGACATGCACATTAAGTACAAACGACTGTTGTTTTGATTTTTGGCAATTCGTAAAAAATATATATGTTCCAAGAAAAAATTACAAAAAAAAACTCATCGATAGTGGGTATTCACCTTCGTTCATGGAGTAATGAAAAAGTTTTTTTTTGTTCCATTCGTTTTCTAATATCGAAACCCAACACGTAGGTGAAGTATTGCTATAATTTAATTTCACCCTATATACATGTGTATTGTTATGATATGTGATGATAATATTTATCATTATAACTTGGTAGGAATAGAATAGGTAATTGGAAGGAGTCTATCTAAACAAATATGTTGTTGTAACGCTCTCGCTCAAATCTCTGGTGGACGTAACATTTTCAGGGATTTCGTTATTCTACCACAGAACCCTACACTTATTGCGCCATTTGTACCACTTAATACAAAATTACAAAGAACACAATACTGCATAATCGTTTTCCTATGAAACCGGAATTTAGTTTTTTTAATTGGATTGAAATTGCGATGTTAAATCGTAAGTAGCAAGAGTCAACACGCAAGGGAAACATAATGTGGTTCCCCGAAACTAAAATTTCAAATTGAATAAACTGGCAATACATTACCTACGTGTTGTGGATTGATAATGAAAAGTAAAGAAAATAAAAATAAAAAATATTGCTTGCTTGCTCATCAACAACCTTTGACCAAAACTTTAAATGACACTGACATGTACATTACGGCTACCAAACGACTGTTATGTTTTTGTTCTTGGATATTCGTAAAAAAAAAAATTGCTCTACGAAAAATTACGAAAACGACTGATCGGTTAGGGGTCACATTCGCCCATTAAATTACTAAAAGAAAAAGTTTTTTTTTGCTCCCTTGTCTAAGTTCCATAGAATAGGGGGCGAGGTGGAGTCCATGAACTAGGCATAATCCAGGATCCGGGCTGCTACTGAAAAACTACTGATCTTAAATGGTTATATAAATAAATAACTTTTGCTCGACCTGAAAATCGAACACAGAATCCTGACGCTTAGCAGTTTCATAGCGTCCACTAGATCAACAAGGCGGCAAGTTAGTCGTTGTATCTTTTATGGATTCTCTTATCTGATAATACTTTTAAGATTGGCAAACTCTTTAATCGCAATCTGTAAAGATAGGTGGGACTTATTTTTTATAAGAAAAACCGGCCAAGTGCGAGTCGGACTCGCGCACCGAGGGTTCCGTACAAATCTGTAGGTATCCTAGGTTTATGCATAAGGTTTATGTTTATGAAATTAAATGGTTTTTTTTTTATTTTTTATATTTGAGTTGATTGAATTAAAGGTAAATTGCGGTTTACGAGTTATGACGTATTAAAAAAAAAACTACTTACTGGATCTCGTTCAAACCAATTTTCGGTGGAAGTTTATATGGTTATGTACATCATATATTTTTTTTAGATTTATCATTCTCTTATTTTAGAAGTTACGGGGGGGGGACACACATTCTACCACTTTGGAAGTGTCTCTCGTGCAAACCATTCAGTTTAGAAAAAAATGATGTTAGAAACCTCAATACCATTTTTGAAGATCTATTCATAGATACCCCACACGTATGGGTAAGATGAAAAAATTTTTTTTGAGTTTCAGTTCTAAGTATGGGGAACCCCAAAATTTATTGTTTTTTTTTTCTATTTTAGTGTAAAAATCTTAATGCGGTTCACAGAATACATCTACTTACCAAGTTTCAACAGCATAGCTCTTACAGTTTCGGAGAAAAGTGGCTGTGACATACGGACGGACGGACAGACAGACAGACAGACATGACGAATCTATAAGGGTTCCGTTTTTTGCCATTTGTCAACGGAACCCTAAAAACACTTCACTACAACATAAATCAATTTATTCACACAAGAATAGAACTCACGACCTTTAAGCCGTTAGGTAACTTGTGTGCCTTTTGCGTCAAATATCAAGTCGTGACTTTTCGGCTTTCGGCTTTCTTCATGAAACTCTTGTAGCCAGGCTTTGCTAAATTTCATAATCTATTCAGTTGTAGTGGACTTGAATAACAAACTTTTTGCTTAGGTATTTTCTCATTAATCAGTAACATTCACCTATTAATAATTTTATTTTCTAATAAGTCAATCATTTTTTTTTTTAGTAAAAGATAACAAATATGTGTCTAAAGTTTTTGCAATCAATTTTATCAAACATTCGTCTTTGTTCGCACAAAATATAGAAAAAAATATCGCTATAACATATGGGCGTATCATTATTATGTAGGTTCAAAGCACCCTTAAACTTTTGTTTTCTTCTGATTCTTGCTGAAGCATTATATGAAAATATCATGTTACCAAACAATAAGTATATATTATTATGATCGACAGACGTGAAAGTGATCTTTCAAAGGTTCCTCTGTATTCTCTTGAAGCATTTCATAAGAAAATTCGATAGACATTATTATTTTATTGGTACACCTAGTCCTTTCGGGTGTTTTCCGAAGTGTTAATAAATTGTACACTTACACTCACTTCACTTGCATCCGTTAAAGGGGTGATTTCACTTATACCCTTGTGAGTAAATAGTCTGAAACTGTTCTATATGAATTTGTTTTTTATTTCAGGAAATAAATACGAGTTTTGTAGCGCAAGTTGTTAAACAATGACGGGTCGAATCACTCCCGACGGGTGCAGGTGACTACATCGCCATTCCTCATGTTAATCGATCTTACTAGAAATTGCTTTGAATCCAGGTTTTCGACAATACATGTGGACTTGGGGAGTAAGTTTTAAAGTGTGTGACGGTGGCTTGGATTTGGCAACGTACTAATGATGTCGCCTAACCCGCATCATAGCAATTTTGAATCATGTCCAAAGTTCTTACTAACTAGGGCAATGGGTATTTCCCTTCGATGAGGACTGTAACTTACTTTTAACACAAACTAGGACATACAATATTTACTGACTATCAACCTGCCTTTTCCCAATTATACTGAGGTCAGCTTGCAGTTTGACTGGCCTGTTAGTCTAGTGGTTAGTGACCCTGACTGCTAAGACTGAGGTCGTGGGTTCGATTCCCACCCAGGACAAATCTTTGTGTGATGAGCACAATCATTTGTTTTGTGTCTGGGTGTAATTTATCTATAATATGTATATATTTAGATATATATAAGTATGTTTATCAGTTGTCTGGTTACCATAGTACAGGCTCTGCCTAGTTTGGGATCAGATAACAGTGTGTTGGTTGTCATAAGATATTAGAAGATATTAGTTTATCCGGATGGAGCTGAATACCGGTATTTTACATTCAGCAACTGAACCTGTCTGACCTCGACATCGCAGTTCTTGAGTAACACGAAACTCTTTAAGTATGGCTAGTTTAGGGCTTCGGACCACCCGTAACAACTGTCAGAGATCTACGAATGACAGCTGGTACCAACTGAACATGCTTACCGAGCGGGTCTAAGGGGTTTCGATATGTAATGAATGGTAACCCATCAACGAACCGACCGTGGCAAGCGTAGTTATATCTTTGATCGACTCTTGTGGCTTGAGCATTTGGCCACAAACCCCTTGGAAAGGAATGTAAAATACTCAAAAACCCTAAAAATTATACCGTGTTTTTAACCTTTTATCATAAAGACTAGTATCTAAAATCTTTTCATATCTCAAATCTTTGTATATATTTTGCACAACAATGCACATATTGCTCTACTTTGCACACATTGTGCCACTCTGTAAATAAACACAATCTAGTTTTTTCTAAAACTGTACGATAACTGTTGAAGACATTTATGGGATATGTGTCATACTGCACGCTTATTTTAGAATTCGATATTGTAAAAATCTTTTTACTAAAAAAAAAAACAACTGACTTCCTTCAAAAAAAACACTACAAAGTCAAAAATAACTTTAATTTCGAAAGTCAGTGTCTTAGGATCTGTATTTAAGGTTTTTTTGCCACCGACTTCCGAAATTAAAGTTATTTTTGACTTTGTAGTGTTTTTTTTAAGGAAGTCGGTTGTTATTTTTTGTTTTTTGTAAAAAGTTTTTATTTTTAACTTTCGAGTTATGGTAGATACTCCGCAGCGTTCTCTATGCATTTAACCACTATACTGCGATCGCCAACCCGCCTGCCAAGCGTGGCGATTATAGCAAAGCCCCCCAAATTGGGGGAGGCCTAAGTCCAGCAGTGGACGTCTTATGGCTGAAATGATGAGATACTCCGCACTACTCTAATCGCGTTATTCGTTCATTTGTCGCACAAATACTTAATGCAAATTTAAGACTTATATGGTTTTCACATGGACCCCATTGTCCGAATGGAACTAAATTAAAATGAAACTATTCGAAAAGCATCAGCTTTCAAATAAAAAAAGAATCATTAAAATCGGTTCACCCAGTCAAAAGTTATGAGGTAACAAACTTAAAAAAAATACAGTCGAATTGATAACCTCCTCCTTTTTTTGAAGTCGGTTATTAAAAATGTGGGGTTGATTGGAAGCGAAGTGGGATGTTATGAATCTATTTTTGCAAGTGAATGTTTTTGCATTAAACATGTTTTATATACCTTACTATAATTTTAGTATTAGACTAGGGAGAATGAGAAAAATTACGTAAGAAAAGTTGAGGAAGTAAATTACGAATAATAAAGTATATTTATTAGTTGAGAAAAAGTCTGAAAGATGAGTGTGCTCAAGACCAAATCAAAGCACAGGAAGCCCACGAAACGATGTATGCAGAACTGTGTGAAAGATAATATTATAGTTAAAAACCGGCCAAGTGCGAGTCGGACGTGCGCACCGAGGGTTCCGTACAAACCTGTAGGTATTCTCGGTTTAAAAATAAATGTTTTTTTTTTAATTTTTATATTTCAGTTGATTGAATGTAAGGTAAATTGCGGCTTACGATTTATGAAGTTTTAAAAATACAACTACTCACTCGATCTCGTTCAAAGTAATTTTCGGTGGTAGGTTACATGGTAATGTACATCATATATTTTTTTTAGTTTTATCATTTTCTTATTTTAGAAGTTACGGGGGGGGGGGGACACACATTTTACCACTTTGGAAGTGTCTCTCGCGCAAACTATTCTGTTTAGAAAATAATGATATTAGAAACCTCATTACCATTTTTGAAGACCTATTCATAGATACCCACACGTATGGGTTTGATGAAAAAAAAACATTTTTGAGTTTCAGTTCTATGTATGGGGAACCCCAAAATTTATTGTTTTTTTCTATTTTAGTGTGAAAATCTTAATGCGGTTCACAGAATACATCTACTTACCAAGTTTCAACAGCATAGCTCTTATAGTTTTGGAAAAAAGTGGCTGTGACATACGGACGGATGGACAGACAGAAAGACAGACAGACATGACGAATCTATAAGGGTTCCGTTTTTTTCCATTTGGCAACGGAACCCTAAAAAGGGGTAACTACTGAGACGACAACTAATAGAGAAGTAAGCAAGATGATAATGCTTCGTTGATCTCGTCAAATAAATACGGACAAGGTCAGGACAATGATTATGGTTTTACCTACAGCTTCACCCGCACGGATGTCGGAAAATATCCAACGGGAACGTACTACAAAAGTAGCATAATGTGCTGCCCCAGAATTCCATCTACCTTCTTTCCAATTTCTTTCGAAATCCGTTCTGTGGTTTTGGCGTGAAATGTTAACATACAGATAGAGTTACATAATATTAGTATGGACTCACGTTGTAAGCTAAGTTATTTTGTATTCATTGGAATATTGTTGTCGGATTGTCTTTACATTCTAATCAGATCGAGTTATCTCAATCGTGTTGCAAATGACTCGTATTTGATTTACGAGATATTCGGTATTCCATCTAATTTCTTGCCATGTGCAGGGAGTATCGTGGTACCCAGTAACTTAGTTGTGTATGTACTCTATATAAAATACTGATATTCAGCTGCATCTGATTAAATTGGAAACCGATTCCAACAAAGTTTTAAAAAGATAGGAGGATCAATTGTTTTTTTGCCGTAAGCATTATCTGTACCTGCCGGGGTCGCATGATTGTTCGAAAGAGATACCGTGACCCTGGCACATGGGCACCTGATGGAACACGGGCGGGTTTTAGTCAGTAAAAGTCTGACACGCCGTCCCACTCCGCCCAGAGCGGGAGAAGTCATTTGATGATTTCCCAACCTGAAAAAAAAAAGTATTATCTGTACCACTTAAATTAAAAGGTCAGTGTTACGTAAAAGATTGTCTGTAAACTCAGGGCAATGCATTGATTACCATCTTTAGCTGAACTTAAACTTAAATCAAAACTTTCATTCCTTGACAGTTGTATGATATTGTTACACTAAACCACGGTAAATTGACGTTCCCTGTGGTACTGGATGTAACACCATCCCAAATTTTCCAATGACTGTCGTATAGGCGAATGGGCAGCAGCGTTCTCTATGCATTTTGCCAAGCGTGGCGATTACGGCAATGTCGAGCAGTATACGTCTTTTGGCTTAAACGATAATAATTATGATGGTGATGCTGAAATTGACATATTTGTACAATACCTACATTTCATGTGCTTCAGTGAATTCGAATGTATTCTTATCAATATGTAAAATATACCGAAACCATCATTCCGAAGAATTAATTCGATCGAAGAAAAATATCGACAAGACATTTAGGTACAAGAGTATGCGCATGAGCAATGTAGGTACCGTCATCTACCCCGGTCACGAGGGGGAATGGAACCGGCGAGAGATGTCGTGCGGTGTCCCGCAGGGATCGGTCCTGGGGCCGCATCTGTGGGACATCGGTTACGACTGGGTGCTGCGCGCCGACCTCCCTAGCGGCGTCAGCGTAGTTTGCTACGCTGACGACACGCTGGTCCTTGCGCAGGGGAGGTCGTACGAGGCGGCGGCCGAACTGATGACACGCGGGGTTGCGACAATCGTCGATAGGATCCGGCAATTGGGCCTCGAGGTGGCATTGCACAAGTCCGAGGCCATGGGTTTTCATGGTCCTCGGAACGCGCCACCTGCGGGTTCCCAACTTACGGTAGGAGGGGTTCACATCGGCGTCGAGTCGACGATGAAGTACCTGGGACTTGTCCTCGACAGCCGGTGGAACTTCGTTGAACATTTCCGACGTTTGGCTCCCAGACTGGAGCGGGCTGGGGCTGCATTAAAGCGGCTCCTGCCCAATCTGGGGGGTCCAAACGCCTCCTGCCGGAGGCTCTACACGGGGATCGTGCGGTCCATGGCCCTCTACGGGGCACCGGTGTGGGCGCCCTCACTGAGGCTGCGCCCAGCGCGCCGGTTGTTTGCGGCCCAGAGGGTCATGGCCATCCGGTTAATCCGGGGATACCGCACGGTCTCGTGCGAGGCGGCGAGCCTCCTTGCCGGAGTGCCCCCATGGGATCTGGAGGCAAAGGTCCTCGCGCACATGTGGGAGTGGCGCGAGGAGGCGAAACGCCGGGGCGAAACTCCGCTGCCGCGACAAATCGCGGCACGGCGGACAGAGCTCCGGTGTGATCTCATGGCGACATGGCGGGTACGATTGTCGCAACCCAGTGCTGGGCACGCCACAATTGCGGCGGTAAGTCCCCTCTTTGAGGAGTGGATAGAGAGGCGTCACGGCGTCCTCACCTTCCGCCTGACGCAGGTTCTCACCGGGCATGGGTGCTTCGGTGGGTTCCTGTTCAGGATAAAGCGGGAGGATACGTCCGGGTGTTTCCATTGCGAGGAACGTCTGGAGGACACGGTGGAGCATACGGTGGAGGTGTGCCCTGCCTGGGCGGGGCACCGCCGTGTCCTCGTGGAGGCGATCGGCGGCGGCGACCTCTCGCGTCCGGCCCTGGTGCGAGCCATGGTACGGAGCGAGAGGGAATGGGAAGCCGTCACCTCCTTCTGCGAAGCAGTAATGCTCGCGAAGGAGGAGGCGGGGCGCGTGAGGGAGTGGCAGTCTCTGCGCCCTCACGTCCCTAGCCATCGCAGGAGGAGACGCCCCGGGCGTCGGGAGTCAATAGCGGTCTCCCGGCCACCGTAGGCGCGAGCTTGCGGGTGGCGAGCAATGGGTAGCTCGCCTCCCGGTAAGGACCAAGCTCGGGTCGACGGCGTGCAGTGTTCCACGCGCGCCTCAAAGAGATGTCAGCAGCAGTGTAGGGGTCTACTAGGGCCGATGCCTGCCGGGGTCGCGTGATTGTTCGAAAGAGATACCGTGACCCTGGCACATGGGCAACTGATGGAACACGGGTGGGTTTTAGTCAGTAAAAGTCTGACACGCCCTTCCGCTCCGCCCAGAGCGGGAGAAGTCATTTGATGATTTCCCATCCTGAAAAAAAAAAAAAAAAAGCAATGTAGGTAATGGAAATACATACATTTACATAAATAATCAGCTTGTGGTGTTCCCCTGCTGGAACTTGGGCCCAGTGCGGTTTCACGAATCAAAATGGTGTAAAATGATACACCATTTTGATTCGTGATTCGATACGGTGAAAGAAAACAATATGAGGATACCGGCCTATGTCTTAGAGCCAAAATTTGAAGACATGTGACATCTACAAAACCGCACTAGGCCCGAGTTCCAGCAGGGGAACACCACAAGCTGATTATTTATGTAAATGTATGTATTTCCATTACCTACATTGCTCATGCGCATACTCTTGTACCTATATGTCTTGTCGATATTTTTCTTCGATCGAATTAATTCTTCGGAATGATGCTTTCGGTATATTTTACGTATTGATAAGAATACATTCGAATTCAATGAAGCACATGAAATGCATGTATTGTATAAATAGGAATTTGTATTCATAAATTTTCAATCAGCATACTTAATTCACTATTTCAAAGCAGTGAACGGGGAAGAATGAATATTTCTCAATTTGAACAATTTACTGCACTTTGTATTCAGACCCGATCTCTTCGTTAATCACTTAAGTGATTCCAATGAAAGCTATTTTGTTCCTTCTTGTTTTAGTAATAATTCACTATTTTTATTTTATGCTCGGAGGCGTCACATACTATTCTTTCATTAACTACATGAAACAAAATAAAATGTTTATTTATGTAAGTAGATCTAAGTCCAAAAATTAGATTTTAAATATAGATTTCATGTAAGTATTAACAATACTGAGCCATGTTTGGAAGGGTCTTTTGAAGAAAGAGTTGACCTGTCACAACACATGCATGCATCAGTCCTCGTGTTGTTTAAGCCAATTTTAGGCAGCTCTACGACCCGTTACTAAAGTAATGTCTGCAAGTCATGTCTTCAGGCCATATAGAAACCACTCAAAACTGCCAAACAATATAAGGTCATATCTGTTGTCTAGCCTGCACTGAGGTACTCACGTTCATAGTCCGCTTTATCATTAAATGTTATCGAAAATATATTAATACTTACTTTAGCACAACCATTACCAGAACTTATACTAATTTTATTGGGGTCGTTGCAACAAATCTTGTTCTTCCATTCCATACTTCTCTATGAGTCGTCATGGCAGTAGTATCTCTCTCTTAGTCACATCGTCCTTCACACAGTCCGTCGATGGTTTTTTTGGTCTTTCCTTACTCTTATTCCCCTCCTCATTAATACTCAAAACATTCCTAACGACCTTCAATCAGGTAACTTTACAAACATATTTTTCGGTAGTTCATGTATGTATCTTTTAATATTTTTCCCAATAAATAATTCCTGTTTTCGAGGCGAAAAACAGGTGGTGTTTTTGCTGTGTTGTTGTTCTATTATTCGAAGCTCAGTTGAAAGTTATTGTTTACAAAATTTATTGTTTCTGCTGTTGTGATTTATTGCTCGTGTCCATAGAATAATGGAACGTGGTCGATAAATAGCTCCGTTGTTATGAGGAGACGATGGAAGCAAGAACAATTGTCGCTTCTGGTCCTATAAATAATTCAATGTCTAAACACTTCTTTGTTGCTAGTTTTTTTGTTTTTCTATCAAACCAAAACTCAAATAAGAAAGTCAAGGAAATTAGTTACTTATCGAACTTATTACCAACAAAAATTGCCCGTCTAATGTATATCACAACTATCATTCTTTGACGATTGTATGATATGTTTTATCACAACAATTTGACGTAACTAGGGCCAATTGTTGTTTAAAATTCAGAAAAAATGCTGCCTAATTCCTCACTAAGAAGGAAAAACTTTCTCTAGTTTTTCAGCGCTCCAACCAATAAAAATATGGGTTCCCTCTATCTAGCAGAAACTTGATGCTCCGAATTTTATTTGGCATAACACACTTGGCATAATCTTATTTAAACGAATATTTGTAAGGCGTAAAAAATGTTTAGCATAATCATTGTTTGGCCGAATGTTTATATGCTCGACTTAACGCTAGCATACTTTTAAGATGGCAGAATTTTATTTTGCATAATTACCTTTGGCAGACTTAAAATTCCGCATAATTTCGTTTAGCATAACATTTATTTAGAGCAATTATTATTTGGCATAATTTCACTTGGCATACTATGAAGATGGCAGAATTTCATTTAGAATAATTTTGTTACAAGGCATATTTTCATTTCTATTAAATTGCATTTTAACCTTAAATAAAATGAAAAAGTCTGTCTCAAAAAGTCAGTACATGTTGTGCTACAAAAATTATTGACAGAAACGAATCGCTGCAGAACCGACTCCACGTAGTCTTGTCTGCCCTACCCCTAGAGTGTAATTTAAGCCCGCGTAGGCGCGGAGTGGCGAGGCGGCCCGCGAGCTGAGGAGCAGGTGGTTTTGACGGACGCCGCCGCGGCTGAGGCTGGCCGGCGAAGCCGGCCAGCAAGCCGAAGCCGCGGTGGTGAGCGTAAAACCATCTGCGACGATGAGCTCGCGTGGGATCGCCGGAGCCCCGCAGCGCCGAAGCCGTGACAGAAACCATGCATGCTGCATGTTGCATGCTCGCTTGCATGCTGTAAGCTGGCTTGCATGCTGTATGCTTGCTTGCATGCTTGCTTGCTGCATGCTTGCTTGCATGCTTGGTTGCTTGCATGCTGTATGCTTGGTTGCTTGCATGCTATATGCTTGCTTGCATGTTGCATGCTTGTTTGCATGCTGCATGCTTGTTTGCATGCTGCATGCTTCTTCGATATGAAATGTATGCCAAAAGATGATTCTAAGTTTAAAGTTTCTGAGATATGATAGTTCTGCCTTTTAATAACTATCGATATGAAACTATGCCAAGAGACGATTCTGACTGCGAACTTTCTGCGATATGATGGTTCTACTTTTTAATTATTATGGAATAAAATTTATGCCTAAAGATGATTCTGACATATAAAATTATGCGTTGTGAATGTATGATAAATGAGTGTATGCCAAACGATTTTCTGCGAAATGAAGTTTATGCCATCCGCTGTTATGCAAAATAATATTATGACGAAAAAAATTCTGCCATAAAGGGTGGACCCTAAAAATATACAGGTAGTGGAACATAGGACTTCAAACAATATTAATAAAATCTTAGAATAGGTGTGTACTCCTAAATTTGGAGTATACAATGTCATCTTTCGTACTGTAACAAGTACATATTCATGTATTATTATTATTTTTTGATGATCCTCATCTTTCTGGCCTTCTAGTCTCTTTTTCTTCTCCCACTCTCCCCTGTCAACCGTCATGCTATCATTCACTCCATTCTCTTTCATATCATTCCTCAAACATTTCATCCATCTTTTCTTCGTCCTTCCTCTTTATTCATCAACATCTGCATCTTTTTTAATAAATACTAGTGTGAAAAATGTGGTTGATTTTATCATTCAGTAAACCTTAATTAATTTTTAATGCATTATTATTTAAAAACTCTTTATAAACTTTAACTTTGCCAAATTTCATACTCTTCCATCCACGTAATTTTCGTAAGAGGGGGTACTAAGTTTTTGCTCCACGTATTAATATAATGGATATACTCTTTGAAACATGTGTGTTTGCTCCTTCCTTGTCACATGCTCATACCAAGTAAAACTATTTCTTTTCACTTTTTTGTTACTAATGCAACTTTCAAACTTTCCCTTACACATTCGTTTCTGACTTTATCCATTCGCAGATATTAATATTAAAATATGTCAATACCACAACAATGCTTTTACTTGATTAATACTTCAAGGCTCAGAAATTCCGATACATTTTTATCGTGTTTCACAAAATATTACTTCAAGAAATGAAAAAATTACGAGCATTTTTGCTCGAGCTTCCTTCACTTTTAATTCTATTTCGTTTCTGTTCTATGAAGCTGCTTCTTCAAGTATAAATTAGTTTCGTATTTCAATTTATTTTTTCTCTATTTTGTTAACAGAACTCTATGAAATTCAGTTTTCTTTTCCTGCAAGTACTCAGGCATTGTTTTTTCTTAAAATGCATTAGTTTATGCCGTAATTTAAACGTTGGTTTTCAAAGACCTTGTCTAGATATTGCATTTTTCGTCATTATGTGCATAGCCGAGATGCGTTTACATGCGCGTCATTATATTTAAAAAAAATTGGAACATTTAATTCATTATCCCCGGGTGCCAGTTAAATGTAAGATATTTTCAAAATCTCAACCAGACAACTTTTTCTGTAAAAATGTCACCGTGAAACTTGGGTGAAGTGAGCAGTCAATACATCACAGGGAAACTTGTCATAATTTTAAGAACTTCACAGTCTGATCTCAGTCTCAATCTGTCAAAAATACCTCGAGTTTCCATAAATTTTTGACATTTGATTGTCACTGAGGTGAGACTGCGACTAGATTTTATTGTTTTTAATTCCGAAAAATGGCCTTCTTATGTTAGAGATTGTCAATTTTGGCAACTAAATTTAAGCTCCCTTCATCATAATTTTCAAGGTGGTAGTAGTAGGTACCTGCGAGGTAGTTGCGTTAAGGCTCATGCAGACTAGCGCGACGCGACATCGCGGGCAATTCGGCGATTTATATTCGTAGAAAAATTTCTATGACCGTGTCGCGGCGCGACAGGTTGTCCCTATGTGAATAGTTGCGCGCGTTATCATACAAATTATTCTACGGATATAAATCGCCGAATCGCCCGCGATGTCGCGTCGCGCTAGTCTGAATGAATTTTTTCGCACTAACAGAAGCAATGGCTTCCATTTTCAACATTTATTGCGTTTTGTACGTTATTGAGCAGTTAAGTTTTTCGAACATAAATTGGACGTAGTTAAGCGAAAAGGATCCAATCCACACTCAGTTACTTTTGAGAAATTGACGTTTGAGGTTCAAAAGGTATTTTTTCATTTTCATTTTTTTTTTATTTTGTCAGTCGAATATTAACACATTTTTTTTTTTATAAGTAAAGGTTTATTAACATATTCTCTATAGAAAAACTAGTTAAGAACCAGAAAGAACTGTTCATCCTGAAAAACAAAATAAGAAGTGCAATACTATTGGTTCTAAACTTTAAGCATGCGAAAAATAAAGCTATTTTTAGCTAGGTCGTTTTGACTAACACGTAGTATGTATCATTTAGATCAGTTTGGTGCAATTAACTTATTTTTGACAAAGTTGTGGATTGGATCCTTTTTGCTTAACTACGTCCAATTATGAATTCGATTGATAGCGAAATTACTCGGATTGTGATTGATTATTTGTTACGCAATTAGGGTGTAATATAGCAGTCAGAAAGTTTTTAGTAAAACAAATGTTACCACTGAAGTGCGTTTGATACCTATCTCTACTGTTTAATATAACAAAGAGGTAAAAATGCATTGCATTATTATTTAATATACCATTTCTTGAAGAAAACGTTCTTAAAACCCAAGTCCAAAGAAAAAAGTTGAAAACAAAGTAATGGGTGGGTGATGTGAGGCTATACGAAGCATAGGATATAATATTTCATGTTAAAAAAGCTAATTAGCAATATAAACCACTAGCTTCGGCGCGACTTCATTCGCGTCAAATTTTTACTGCCCTGACCCTTCCCGTCGCACCGAATTACCTGCCAGTTTTCGTCCATTTTTCGTTGCTGCTCCGCTCCTTTTGATCGTATCGTTATGTTATATAACCTGTAGCCATTTTTTTTCAATTCGGACCAGTAGTTCCTGAGATTATCGCGTTCAACCAAACAAACAAACTCTTCAGCTTTATAATATTAGTATAGATTTTCTCCATCTTGCCTTCTTTGAACACGTTTGAATTACCTAATGAATATACTCTACTTGTATATCTTACATTGTATCTACTGGCTCCTTTGTGAGGTAATCGAGCGTCAATTATCTCGATGAATAGATGACATTCAGTATCTCCGTGACAACGTATCTCGTATCAATAGATATTATGACAGGTGGCCCTATAGAAGATATCCCGCTGATTCTATACAATTATATTAAATTTAAATGATAATACTGTTTGGCCCCGTTTGAGAGTAGAACGAATTATTCGTGTTTATTTCTGTAAGTTAAGTTATTATGAAGTTAAAGGGAAAACGGACATACATAGATTCGCAATGAGAATCACTTTATTATTCATTTCATTGCTGTATGTGTTGAGCGAACGGTTTTTTTTTGTCAAATACATAAAGTAATGGATAATTAATTTCTTTCAAATACCTCCTATTATGATTATTCTGGTAATTGTGTAACGTAATAGCAATGCCTTTCATTTCCACAATTTATTGAAAACAAGGAGTGTTGAGGAGGCGAATTTTTCTTACATATGAAGTAATGAATATGGAATTACTGGCTTTAAGTATCAAGCCAATTGTTGTTGTTGTTTTTTCGCAAATCGTTGTCGTTTACTACCGTTCACTATAATATAATACATCTTTACTTTTCATGCGTAAGTTACTTTAACCGTGAGTAAAATGTTAATAAAATATCCCTGACAATACATAATCAGCCTCTAATGTTCCCACTGCTGGGACAAAGGCTTCCTCTCTATGAGAAGGAGTCGTAATCTAACACTCGGGCCCAGTGCGGTCCGGTAGATGTCACGTTTTGGAATTTTTGGTGCTAAGACTTACTGGCTTCCTCACAATGTGGAAAACATCATCATCAAACCGTTTTGAGAGTGATGGTGACGTATTAATTTACACACAGAAAAGCGCCTGTCTTGGTGCGAATCTACGACCTACAACTCGAAAGCCGTAACCACTACTCCACTCACTATATTTCCTCTGATTTCATCTGTGGAATAAATGAAATCATCGCCATATTAGATTCCCCGATTGCGTTCACAACGAGTTTGCTCCTAATGTTTACTTTCAGCGCGCAATCATCAGTTTTAATTGCGATTCTATCACAAAGGTATTTATGCTATCGCTGGGCCGGTATTGGCTCAATTTAAATGGTTGTGACATATTTACTCAAAGGAATGTACTTTTCTAATTTTGTTGTTTGTATTGTATAGAATTTTGTGGTAGAGTACTTATTAATTCAGCCGAATGACGTCCACTGCTTAACAATGTAGGTCTCTCCAAAGAACTACCACTTTGAGCAGTAAATTTTTTGAGGGGTTTGCTATTATCACCGCGCTTGAAAGGCGCTTAGCAGATGGTTTGGTAATCGTAGTATGGTAGTAAAATGCATAGAGAATGCTGCTGCCCATTCTCCCGTAAGTCTCTTAGTCATTTTCTTATGACACCCACAGGAAGAAATGGGATAGTGCTATTTTTACGTCCGGTAGCACACGAAACGATAGGGTACTTAAACTATAGGGTACCTATTTACATAAAGCTAATTAAATAAAACACATTAGGGATTTTAGTTAAATCCAGCTGGTGTTAAGCCTCCTTCAAACCGGTGCGACGTGGCAGCGCGACGCGACACTCGTAGAACAATTTTTATGTGAACTTCATGGAAATTGTTCTACAAGAATCGCGTCGCGCTGTCGCGTCGCGCCGGTCTGAATAAGCCTTTAGTTGTCTTACAAAGAGAAAACAAAAAAGAACATGATTAAAACGAAAAAAGAGAGGAGATGCTCTATTTTGATTTATTTTACTAAAATAGGTTACAGCCAGTTACAAAAGAAACGGGGTTTTTTACTTAAAATCCAGCTAGCGTAAATGATTTTAAAGTGAACTTGTCAATATATCATATTTATTATTTAGTAGAATATAGCACACTTGTCCCTAATTCGAACGGAAAGTAATATTTAACATAATTAAATATGGCGTCCCAGCCAGATTACATGGTAACCTGTATTAAGTTTTGCCGGCCTTGGTTCCCATAGGAGTACAAACATTTGACTTTATTTCGACTTTATTTCTAGAGCATTAGGTTCAAGGTTCATTGGGAAAAATTGACAGTTTCGGGTAGCTTGACCTGGTGGCGTCTGTACAATGAAAAATAATTTAACAAAGTCACAACGACAAATGAAACGTTTTTTTTTTTTACATACAAATACTTTTTAAGCTCATACAATATCAAGTTACAAAATCAACAAGTGGTTTGTTTTTGAAATTCGATGTGGCACTAACTTATTTATGAGAAAACATCAATGAATTATTCTTTTATCTCACTTGTGAATTCACAAATATTTTTATGAAAAGACATTTTTAACGTTCATGAAGTTTATTTTGGCCAAGTTCTGTGTTTGTGTGAAACGGCTGTATATCCGACGAAAAGAAACGGAGGAGGTTCTCAAATCGAAGCGTATTTTTTTTTAATGTATGACAACGCATAAAGCTTTTTACAAAGCAGTCCGATTTTGATAATTCTTTTTTATTGGAAAGAATATACCCCGAAGTTGGTCCCATATAAATTAAAAAAAAACAAATCCAAGGGTAGGAAAACACGGGATTTATTGTTCTCGCATAATTTCTTACACAATAGACCGATTTTAAAAGCATGTATTAATTAGTAGATTATAGCCACAAAAATTATAAAATAAAAACTTTTTAATAAAAAAATTAAACCGCCGAAAGACTGAAAGCAAAAAATAAGAAGCCTAAGTCATTTTGAGTCGGCGCCGAACAACTAATGAACAAAGATCACTAATTTACCTTAAATTTATGAAAATAAACAAATCAAATTAATTAATTAATTTGCTAGTTTGGCGCCGACTCAAAATTACTAAGGCTTCTTATTTTTTGCTTTCAGTTTTTCGGTGGTTTAATTTTTTATTTTGTTGAGTTTTTGTATGAAAATCATAACTTTATTGTGGGTTTTGTAGGGTTCTGTACCCGAAGAGTAACCAACGGGACCAAGTCTACGTTGTCCACCTATACATCCTTCCGTCCGTCCGCCTGTCTGTCAGCGGACTGTATCTCATGAGCCGATAGGTAGTTGAAATATTCACAGAATCTGTATGTCTGTTGCCGCTATAACAAATATTAAAAACATGAACCTTCCTTAACTGTCGGGTAAAAATAAAAACAAAGTTAAGCGTTAAATTATTCTCCATACAAAAAGCGTGAGTGAGTCCAACTTGGCCGGTTTCTAATTTACAGCTGGGAGCTATTGATTAGAAGACCTATTCTCGTAATTAAAAACGTTAAAAATCTAGTCGCAGTCTCATCTCGGCGACAATCAAATGTCAAAAGCTTATCAAAAATGTAGGGAAATTGGAGGAATTTTTGACAGATTGAGTGTGAGATCGAACTGTGAACGTTCTTAAAATTACGAGCATTGCCCCATTATTTGGTGCAGAATCTTTCATATCTATTTATTCAACTCACCTGTTTTTCTTTGACAGTTGTTTGTAATCTATATATTGAAGATTGATATATTGAATACGTGAAGCAAAAACTTTGGATCCCTTTTTACGAAAATTGGGCGGATGGAGGCTTATGAAATTTCGCACACTTATAGTTTATACAAAGAAGAAGTGACGAATGCTAATATTTTTTTAAATTATGCGTAAAGATACATTATTTTCAATAAATAACACGTTACACACACTACTATTCATTACCGTGTATTTAATACACACATGCATAGATATTTTTTTTGTTTATGGTCCAATCGAGAACTTTAATATTTTGTGTCTATAGTCTTACAGAAAGTCAAGTGTGTCAAGTATAACCATAGGTAATAAATTAATTTTATAGATATATTACCTATTTCATTTTTTAAATCTATGATCATATCGAGAATATTTTCTTTAAAATTATTTGTATATAATGTTACTGAATGTCAAATATAACCATATATTTTTTTATATTTATTATTATATATGTTTTTTCATTTAATAATGTATTTCTATTCAAATGAAGTACGGTCGAATTTCGACCAATGGGCGATCACTAGTAGATTTAACACGGCAAATTGTCAAAAGGTGTGTCAATTTGCTTTACAATTAATTTACCTGACTACACTTTATCTCAGTCTAACACTCTCTTATCACTCTCTTATTATGAAGAATTTGAAAGACATTTTTATTATTTTAGTATTAATAGTTGATAATATTTTTTTATAATTCTACAGTGATTACCGAAATAAAATGTTGAATTAAAAAATAAACTCTAATAGAAAATCGTAGATATGTTGTTTTTTTTTTTAGTACAGGTTGATTTTAGATACCTTCTTCGGAATTGCATGCAGTTGTTGCATTATGTGTATACCGTAAGCAAAATAAGTTGTTTATCAAATTGACACACTACGCCAATTTTCTTTTTTATAACAATTTTAAACACCTATCAAAGAACGACGGTTGTGGTTTGAATTCCGGAAAACTTAAGTTAGTAGTGAATTTGCTAAAAAAATATTTCCCTGATTTTGCTTTTTTTATGTGTGCGTTAAAATGAATACTAGCTTAGCTTAAAACAGTGATTATTAAAAATAAAATCCCGAATCAATCCCGGCATTATCTTTGTACAGGCTGGCAGGGACATCAACGCTCAAACTGTAACCATGAATTTAGCACATACACACTCTACCGTTGCAATTTTTAGTCGGTTACCTAAAAAAAAGAAGTTTCATAGAAAAGTGCAAACGCCAAGCGTAGAAAAGTGCAAACGTGCAAAACCTACGCTTTCAAAATATTTGATACAGCTTTTTTTTTTTTCAATAACCGACCTTAAATTTCAGACTCATTTACTAAATCCTTGATAATGGTTGATGCAGAGATTGAAACATTTGATTTCAGTGTAATTAACTTATTGCAGTTCGCAGCTGAACATAGGCCTCCAGTTTGTCCCACCCACCTTTATATGATAGTCGGTCCATCTAGTCATTTGATTTATTCAGTTATAATGCAGCTACAGTAAACATAAATATTGGGAACGATCGAAAACCATTAAAGTTTAAAAAAGAACTCATTACTTACCTACCTAACAATATTAAATTACTTCTTTTGACACAAAAAAGCAAACTTTAAAAGCATAAAATAATCTTCAAAAGGCGCCATCAGTCATTCAAATCCATCGACGATCCCGTTAAATCAAAGAATCTTATCATTTGAATTGTAAATTCTATGCTATTTGCATAAAGTACAAAACTCACTGGAGCTTTAGTGGTATTCATTTGACAGCGAAATCAAATCGCATTGATGTTTTAAGTCGGTATACAATTTTGGTCATTTTCAGGAATAATATTTTACACGAGGGTTAAATTTTTGAGAAAGGTTTTAAATTTTTAAGAATATTATACAGGATGGGTGCAAAGCTTTAAGGT
Organism: Aporophyla lueneburgensis; assembly: GCA_932294355.1. Lineage (NCBI taxonomy): Eukaryota > Metazoa > Arthropoda > Insecta > Lepidoptera > Noctuidae > Aporophyla > Aporophyla lueneburgensis. The sequence goes on along the minus strand of OW028737.1, from coordinate 26,747,817 downwards.
GAAGATAGTATAGACAATTTAGAACCATTTAAGCTATGGTTGTCTTAGACGAAGTCTTACCAAATTTTTTTAACCAAATATTTAATTTTTTTTCGGAAATTCTCAAAATTTAATGTAAACTGCATAATTATGGCCAAATTGAATGATAAATGAATAATTTTTTTATTTATTTAATTAAAGTAATGTGTAAGCAACCAAGCAAAACATGTTTTAGGCTTCTGTGTCATTAGACATTTTTTTTACAGATATTTAAAGCTCAGAAAAAATAAAAAATTGTACAATACGTCTTTTAAACCTTATTTAAAAAAAAAACGGAGGGTGCTTTTTTTGTTCAAACCTTTTTGAAGACATGCTTTATAATCGCTCTTTTTTTTGAGGTATCATTTATGCGGATATCTTACAAATTATTGAAATTAGGACCTACAAACCAATTCGAGGGAGAAATTTTAAATTTTAGGCAGTCTAACAAAACACAAAATTTTTGCTTAAAAGAATACTTTATGTGCTCGAAATGATAACATTGTTCAATTCTAAGAATTTTTGGTACATGCAGGAACCAATTGAGGGGAACCCATTGAGGGGATTCTCTAAACAATGGCCACCGAGCGCGGTGCGACGGCATTTCCAGGTAGAACGCCCAATGAATAGCAAAAAGCGATAAGAGTTGGTTTTTACAGCAAAATGGTCTTAGTTACTGAGGCAACAAAGTCGTTTTTCTTTAGTCAGGGTCAGTCGGTCTGTGATGAAGCCGTTACATCTTTTACTTATTAGTCAAACTACTGCCCTTGTGAGTGGACGTTGTCGTGTTGATTCACAATTTACCGTGTTCCGTTGTAGCCCTTTGCGTTCCTGCACGTGTTGTTTGCGTTAGTTTTGAACTTTTTTGTTTCACCGTGTCCAGTCGTAGCCTCGCGCTCCTGCACGTGTTGATTTTTGACTTAATTGTGTTGAGTTGACATTTAGTGCGCTCCTACGCCGTTTTTCTTAATTGTTAAGTGACTATGGCTACTTTTTCCAATCAAAAATATGCGGATATCGTATTTATGTACGGTAGAGCAGACGGCAATGGATCTTTGGCGCGACGGATGTATCAAGAGCGCTATCCGAATCGCAGGATACCGAATGTCCGAGTGTTTTACAACACGTTTCGTCGTCTTGCCCAAGATGGGTTTCACCGCGTGGAACCTGGAGTCAACCCGGGCAGACACGAAACTGCCGTCGACGAAGACATTTTAGCAGCATTTCAAGCGGATCCTACTACCAGTACTAGAGCAGTAGCTCGAAATTTAAACATTTCTCAATGGAAGGTGTGGCATACAATGCACCAAAATGATAAGTATCCGTTCCATGGCAGCAGTGTGCAAGGTCTAGTAGAGCAAGATCCTCAAAGAAGAATTCAGTTCTGCCGTTTCCTCCTCAACAGAGACATCGAAGATGCGTGGTTTCTGAAATCAATCTTATGGACGGATGAAAGTAAATTTTCAAGGGAAGGTATTACAAACTTTCACAACATCCATGAATGGGCCGACGCAGACAACAATCCACATTTTAAGAAGCAGGTGTCATTTCAGATGAAATTCTCTGTGAATGTATGGGCTGGAATAATTGGCAGAACATTGATTGGGCCCCACTTTTTGCCTGATCCATTGAATGGCGAAAATTATTTGCAATTTTTGCAAATTGATTTACCACTGCTGGTAGAGGAATCAGGTGTCCCGATCTTCGAAAGAGACCGAACAGTCATCTTTCAGCAATACGGCTGTCCAGCGCATTGGACTTTAAATATAAGGGAACATCTCAACAATTGCTTTCCTGATAGCTGGATCGGTAGGGATGGACCCATCCCTTGGCCCGCTCGCTCCCCAGATCTGACCCCGTTGGACTTTTTCGTGTGGGGCCGGGCCAAGGAACTGGTGTATAACGACATAGAAATAAACACTAGAGAAGAATTGATACAAAGAATAAATTCAGCGTTTGAGACAATGAAGCAGGAGATGATGTTGAAAATAACGACTACAGAAGTTAGAAGACGGGGCCGTGCTTGTATTAGGAATCACGGCCGTCATTTTGAACATGAAAAATAAATAATTTTAATTCAAATGTTGTTTTAATTAGTCTGCCTAAAATAAAATATTTCTCCCTCAAATTGGTTTGTAGTCCCTAATTTCAATAATTTGTAAGATATCTCCATAAATGATACCTCAAAAGAAAGAGCGATTATCATGCATGTCTTCAAAAAGGTTTGAACAGAAAAAACACCCTCCGTTTTTTTTTTTAATAAGGTTTAAAAGACGTATTGTACATTTTTTTTATTTTTTCTGAGCTTTAAATGTCTGTAAAAAAATGTCTAATGACACAGAAGCCTAAAACATATTTTGCTTGATTGCTTACACATTACTTTAATTAAATAAATAAAAAATGAATTCATTTATCATTCAATTTGGCCATAATTATGCAGTTTACATGACATTTTGAGAATTTCCCAAAAAAAACTTAAAAATTTGGTTAAAAATATTTGGTAAGACTTCGTCTAAGACAACCATGGCTTAAATGGTTCTAAATTGTCTGTACTATCTTCGTCTTACAGCTTTGCACCATCTTCCAATCACCCTGCTACCTTCTGCTTTGATTTCGTTTGTCTATAATTATTGCTATTATAAAAAAATATCATTCCTTTAGCTATCCTATTGCTTCGTTTTTGCTTTGTCCTTTCTGACCTCATACAGAAATTCTTCATTGATTATCAAAAACAGAAATCTAAATGTAATCTAATTTTCTGTTCCATAAAAAGATTAAAAGGTCGGGCACAACATTTTTTTTTTTCACGAATCATATGCTGAAATCAAGGTTACAGTTTGCACTCTAGTTGAAATATTTTCGGTATTAGAATCGTTTCCACACCTCGTAGTAATTACAAATCAAAAATATTCGATGAACAGTTTTGACTTCCTACTATTTCATTCTGTTATTCGGATAATCCACATCACTAACCTACGAAATCATACTTAATTTGTAAATACAAATGAAATACGGTAAACACGGTAAACGCATCGAGGGTTATTTCAAAGTGAATACACACGAATAACTCAATGAAATCATTACTTTTGTCAAAGCTGGCATGAAACTCAAAATGCTTTTTAATTTAAAACTGAGCACGATTGGCATGTCAGTGAACGTTAAATCAATTTAGTGTAATTATTATTTTGAATGTGATTATCAATTTGAATGAAATGTTCCATAATTCTGCCATTGCGTTACTATTGTGAACTCCATACAGTTGTCCAAAGCTGATTGAAAGGTTCTTCGGTACTTAGCGTAATATCTGAAAAGTATTTTTGAAACCCAGAATGCTCAAACGACACTTTCATATTTCAAAGTCCTACTGTCACTAAAGTACGCACATCGTAAGTCAAATCTGAGCTTTAAAATCACTTGGCCTACTGTATGGAGCTAAACTGTGCCATCAAAGCTTGCTTTCATATAACATAACCTCTAATGCCTAACGTGTGACATGTCCATTCATGTTCCCATGTGTATGTCAATGTGTAGTCCTCATACATTATGTGTTGTGTTGCACAGCGAGCCTGCCCCGTCAGCAATGACAGCACTGCATCAGTTTGGGGCAGAGATGTTGCGTCTGTCTCGCGGCTTGGAAGCTTCTGCGGCGACAAAGCCACAATACAGAGGGTATATAACAATTGGCATTATTTGTTCGCTTCAAAATTAACCCGGTCATCATTGGCTGATCGAAGGACCAGAAACTTTTCACGCAATTTTGAACGTGTTCTAATATAATTTTATTTTACAGGACGAATATTTCGGAACGCGGTGGGATGCTCACACCTGGGTCTCTGAGCGTCTCATCAAGTTCACCATCGTCGATGCTTCAAGATCGGCGTAGACCTTCGTCTACGGGAGACGCGAATACGCCTATCCACAGACCAAGAAGTGCGTCAGACGACGAAAGCAATGAAGGTCTTTTAGCACCTGCTACACTGTCAGCAAAGTCACGTAGTTCCGAGGATGGTCTACTCTTGCCTCCTCCTTGCACTTGCCCTTATTTTGGAACAGAGTCCACTCCACCTAGACGAACTACCGAAGTCATTATAGTTCCTGGTGGAGACATAAATGGATGTAACGGCTATACTAGAAATGGGAACATGAAAGAAGAGCAGTCGACTCCGTTTTTTAGAAGGTCTAGTCGCGGTGCTGCGTCTATGGTTACTTGGGACGAAGCTAAAAGATTTCGTAGAGGCTCAAGTTTTGGAGGGGCGAGAACTACTCTCTCGACTCCGATTCGCAGCATCCGTGCTCAAAGAACAATAGCTAGGTCACAGCAGGTGACCGCGAGTCCACAGCGTCCGACCCCTAGAACGCATCATTCTAGAAATTCTAGTGTTATATCAAGAAATTCCTCTCGCCACGGTAGGATCTTGCGACTGGAGCAAAAAGCTACAAAAGTGTTAGGAGTCGTTTTTTTCACGTTTGTAATTCTCTGGGCTCCGTTTTTCATTTTGAACATGGTGCCGGCTGTGTGTCCTGACTGTGAGGAGAGGATATCACCTTGGGTGTACGACTTTGCCTTGTGGTTAGGGTACGCCAGCTCGATGGTGAATCCGATATTCTACACTATATTCAATAAGATATTTAGGCAGGCCTTCAAGAAGGTTCTGGTGTGTGGGTACCGGAAGGCAAGATAGCCGGCACCCTGGGAGCGCGTTCGCCCGAACTCAGACCCTGGTCTCGGAGCGCTCTCAGTCAATAGAAATATCAGATCTCATTTTGTATAAACTCATTGAAGAGCTTTAAGTATTACGCTTCTAGGTTTTAGTATGCGTCAGTGATCTTTAGTTGATATAAGATTACAAACTAAATTTCACAATCGGAAAGAGCAATGAAAAAACGTATGTGGTTAATGAATAGAAGTTAATCGTAATGAAATAAAACTGAGTGTTTTACTAAGTGATTTTTGTGCTGAATCCCAAAAACTTATTTTCTTGTTTGTAATAATTAGAAGTCTTTTGAAATATCAAGTCTTGGCCAGCCTTGTAATAGTATCAACCTTAGCCAAACAGCTTCGTAAAACAATGTTACCACGACACGCAAAACAGCGCCATAAAAATTACTTTGTACGCCTCGTTTATAGATTTCATAAACGTTTATTTTTTTAATCATAGTGTTGTGCACACCACTCAATTTAATGCGGCGCACAACTAGGAAATATTTGCCTTCATAATGACCTCATTACCTCTGAACCTATGTAATTTGTAAACTTAAATATGTATTGTAATTCGGAGTTCCATGAAAACAATACTGGAAGAGAAATTACAAACGTGATTATAACGGTTAGTTTAATTATACGTTACTTACGTTTGTGAAACTCCAAAGGTTTGATGCTTTGCAAAATGATTATAATACCAATAAATAAAACGGTATTGATATCCAAGATATCTATGAAGTTCCACAAACTACTCTTTGTCTGCGTCGTAACTCTGCATTTCCACAGCCAGATTACGTAACACTCTCTTATTGATAATCCCTTTCATTCCGTCATTGGATGCTGTTAAATTTTAAACAAAAGAGATAGCCATTAGAAATGTGTTAAGCAATTAGGCTGCAGGCTCCGATAGCTTTGAAATTCCTTTTTTCAATGCCGGGTCTTCTAACACATTTGTACGGACTTCAAAATATTAATACAGTTACCGATTCCAACTTCTGTTCTCTGAATTGTTCCCGATCGCTTCTTTGTCTTAGAGGTGACAAATAGCCACAAAAAGGACTTATTTTTTAAAGACTGATTCTTTTACTAAGAAGTACTAGTTTGCTCGTTTTCTTTATTTTCTCGATAAAAGTTGCCCGTGAATGTTATACTGTAGTTATAATAATAATGAGTCGCGATGGATTATGAATACAATTAATGGAGTATGTTTGTTTTACTATTAGCAATTAAATGTTGCAAAAAATCGATACCTCTGCAGAATTACCGCATTCTGCAACTTCACTTACAGAATTATGTAAAAACGAATCAGGTCAATATTGCATACAAGTACGGTCAGTAATAATGACAAATATGACATCCATTTGATGACTTAGAGCTCTTATACACGAGCGGCATGTTGCCAACGACAAGGACGTCGATATGTGTCGGCGGCAGCCGTCGAAATGACATCTTCAGATATCAGCGTCATCATCGCGTGTCGACGGCTGCAGTTACCTGCCGTTGGTAACATGCTGTAAGTGAGATTGCAGAGATATATAACTGTGCAAAATAACAATTCGCAGAGTTATCGATTCATTTAATAATAGTTTTTGTATAAATTACAATAATTTATAACTCTATCGTAATATGTTCATTACAAGTTACAATCAATTGAGTTTGCATCAAATGCCAAGCTTTTCCTAGTCCTGTTGTTAAATAGATTTAGTGAATACTGTAATTAATTCAATGTGATGTTGTGTAAGCATAAAGTGTATATTTTAATTTTTAATAAAATATATGGCAGAAAATGTTGCCTCCAAAAAATATAAAAATAGCTCCACAGTTTTCGTTTTCTGTTACGAAGAGTTGAAGCGTATTTAGGTTGGCTACACTCATTCGACTCAAAGCAATCGGATTTTAACAATCGTATAGAGTACTGTGTACTGTCAATACCCTATTAACTGAATGAACGTTGCTTTTTGGAAATTGAAAGCTTGTAGCCAACTTTAGTTAGGTATGGAAATATTATTTTAAAATTTAGTTTTCTTGTTAAGTAAAAGTATGTGTCTGCTAAAATATTTTGTGGCTTTTCGAAAATACGACTACACTCTATTTATAATTTTGTATTTTTTTAAATGTAACTGATGTAAGTTAGATAGATTCAGAACAAATGTCTAGTCGTTTCACGCAAATAATAAAAATGTAAATACAAATAACATAATATAAGAATTATTATAAAAATATTAAATGGAAGTAATAAACTATGAATGTATATAAAATAAATACTATGTATATGGCAATGTTTAAAAAAATGGTGTCAATAATTTTATTTATGATTGCATCGTTGAAAATAATAAAACGATTGAATCGTAGTTCTTTTGTTTTATTTTTAAAGTTAGATTTTTTATATTTGACCTGATCCATCCTGTCTCTTGCTCAGTCCTTCTGCGACGCAACGCCCTAAGCCAATGTTTGTATACACAAGGGCTGTCCTTCACGTATACGCGACCATAACTATTTCAAGTATAATATATTCAATCAGATTATTTATATGAACTTAGTAGGTAGTTTTAATTATTATAATTCTGTAAATACCTACGTGTCGCAAATTATATTTTGTTCAAGATACAGCTTTTCACTGATCTGCAAATTGGAAAAAAGCTGAGAAACTTTGAATTTTGCGAGCTACATACATAAAGAAACCTCTTGACTATGATACAAAACTTAATTCGAGAAACAGTGCAATGTATTAATTCATGGGGTACTGAAATATGCAATAAAATTATTTCAGTACCCCATGAATTAATTCAACCAAATTTTTTAATGAGGCCTCACTATTCCAGTAATAGCAAGGCCTCGGGCGTAATAATTGTGGTGTGATGGTTAAAAGCGTTATTGTTAAGTATGAGGTTCTGGGTTTGATTCCCAGATTAGGCAGAGTTAATGAATATTTTCATCATCTAACGTAAGCCTCCATAATCCTGCCGGGGTCACGAGATTGTTCGAAAGAGATACCGTGACCCTGGCATATGGGCAACTGAAGGAACATGGGTGGATTTTAGTCAGTAAAAGTCTGACATGCCCGCCCTCCCGCTCCACCCAGAGCGGGAAAAGTCATTTGATGATTTCCCATCCAAAAAAAAAGGCCTCACTATTCCAGTAATAGCAAGGCCTCGGGCGTAATAATTGTGGTGTGATGGTTAAAAGCGTTACTGTTAAGTATGAGGTTCTGGGTTTGATTCCCAGATTAGGCAGAGTTAATGAGTATTTTCATCTGCAAATTGTTAGTGGCAGTCTGGAGTCAGGATTTATGCCCAATCGATGGCAATAGGCTCGCCCCCTTTTACCTGGGACTTAAATATACATATATAGTAACTGGCGAAATGTGGGTGTAATATAGGTACCTGCCAGGGTCACGAGATTCGTTCGAAAGAGTTACCGTGGTCCTGGCATATGGGCAACTGAAGGAACACGGGTGGGTTTTAGTCAGTAAAATTTTGACACGCCCTCCCGATGATTTCCCATCCAAAAAAAAAAAACAAATAAAGAATATAGGTACCGCTATGCCCAACCCGCCAGGGAGTACATTATGTTTTGTTCAGCAAATTTTGTAATTTAAACCTTATTCTTTTCAGATCGATGATACAAAATTTGTCTAGTATTTTAGATTATTCTGGAACAGTAGTTGTCCACGTTGATGATATACGTAAAAACGATTATTAAGTCCTGACTTCATTGTAATGAATGTCACCCTTCGTCACAAATAAGTGGCAAAAAAGTTAATTTAAAACATCAAAAACCCGACTGCGGATAAAATGAACTCTAAAAATATGGAAATAAGAAATTTTTATTTCAAGAGTAAAATCAAACTTAATACTTACCATAAGCAAAGTGTGCATCAGAGGGTTACGAGATATTTAACAATAAAGATATTGCCTTTTAATCAGTTTAAAAAATGCAAATATTTAAGTGTTCACTAAAAACTTATAGATCCTTACAGCGATGGACACTTTTTTAGAATTGATAATCCTCGAATACCTTTTAGCGCTTCTAACAATGCAGTCTTAGAACTGTTACCACACCGCGTGCGTGCCAAGCGATCGAAATGACCGCTACGTCAGCTCCCGGGGAGCGCTACATTCAAGTAGGTAGAAGTTACTTGGCATTTAGTATTTTAAGGTCCCAAAAATAGGAAATATTCGAGGTATAACAAAAAGAGGCATAATCATTTAATTCATCATCATTCATCATTTCAGCCAAAAGATGTTCACTGCTGTATATAGGCCTTCCCCAGTTTAGGGGGCTTCCCATAATCGCCTCGCTTGGCAGGCGGGTTGGCGATCGCAGTATGATGAGTAAAGTGCAAAGAGAACGCTGCTGCCCATTCTCTATTAAGTCCCTAGTCGCCTTTTAGAACACCCACGGGAAGAAATGAGATGATGCTATACTTTAAGTCCGGCATCACATGGAACGATCATTACAATAGAGAAGAGAATTATTCGATGAAATACATGACCTTTTTAAAACCTATGAGTCGCGCCGGTTTAGCATCATGATCATCACCTACCTAGCCTTTTCCCAAAAATGTTGATGCAACTGAGTCCCAGTATTTTACATGGAGCGACTGCTTATCTTACCGCCACAACCCAGTTACTGGGTAATACGATACCCCTTGGTAAGACTGGTTGTCAAACTTTCGGGCTTCAGACGACTCGTAATGACTGTCTATGATCGGCTTAGCATATTAGGTAGATAAAAACGATATTATTCTGAAACCTATGGTATGAAACTAAAAGAAGAACCGTTGCCTATTTCCATATCAAAATACGTTAATCTCAATAAGGTCCAAGATTACTTACTTCCCACAGAATATAAAAGGAAAATCAATATCACTAAGCCTCCTTGATCAAGACTAATAAGATTAAAAGTCAGAAGAGCAAATATCTATTTTGCATACAGATGTATATTCTTGTAATATTTTCAAAGCCTCTCTACCTTCCTTTGATGGAGGTACAGTTTACTTACTTATATGAAAATTTTATCAAAATGTTAAGCTTTATGTATGCGCCCCACTATTTTGCAGTTACAAAGGAAACGGGTTTTCTAAGTGATTGGATATTAAGAGCCGTTTTAAGTTTCCACAAAGAAAGAAGAAGAAGAATAGTACTTCAAATTTTAATAATGGTAGTTCATAGAGCCTTGGCTTTGCATGCTTTTGTTTATTTCTTTTGCGGAATATTTAACTGAGGCTCTAAGACTTATTGATCTTTTAATGGTAGAAAAACTTAGGATCCTCAATGATGATAACTTTAAAAAATAGTTAAGCATATTTTTTATTTTCTGGCCTTTTTTCTTCGGTTTTTATCTTTCTGTCCGTAGTAATTAAGCTTTTTAGTATTTTTAGGTCACCAAAACAGGAATTTGTTGAAGTTCATAAAGCGAGGCGTAGAAAACGTGCAATATTTATTAATTAAGTCACACGTATAGTATACTATTTTATAGCACGTGTGACCTAAACCTACGCTTGAGTTGCGTGACTTTCTCTGTTTAAAATTGGAAATATTTTTGGGCAAGCAAAATGGAAATAATTTAAAGTTCAAGTACATACGAGCTATTTCTTTTGACTTGTAGAAGCCCTGATATTTGTGCCAACAATCTCGTTGGTCTCGTGGTCGTAATAGCGACTGCTAACCGTGGGATCTTTAGTTTACTTCCCAGGTTGGGCATTGATATTGGGTTTTTCGTTAGAAACAGCGTTTTTTTTTTCAGGTTGGGAAATCATCAAGGGAGGGCGTGTCAGACTTTTACTGATTAGAACCCACCCGTGTTCCATCAGTTGCCCATGTGCCAGGGTCACGGTATCTCTTTCGAACAATCACGCGACCCCGGCAGGCATCGGTCCTAGTAGACCCCTTCACTGCTGCTGACATCTCTTTGAGGCGCGCGTGGAACACTACGCGCCGTCGACCCGAGCTTGGTCCTTACCGGGCGGCGAGCTACCCATTGCTCGCCGCCCGCACGCTCGCGCCTACGGTGGCCGGGAGTCCGCTTTCGACTCCCGATGCCCGGGGCGTCTCCTCCTGCGGCGGCTAGGGACGTGAGGGCGCAGAGACTGCCACTCCCTCACGCGCCCCGCCTCTTCCTTCGCGAGCATTACTGCTTCGCAGAAGGAGGTGACGGCTTCCCATTCCCTCTCGCTCCGTACCATGGCTCGCACCAGGGCTGGACGCAAGAGGTCGCCGCCGCGTTAGAAACAGCGTGAAGTTCGAAAGGTGGTGGGTAAAGTTTAGAACATTTTTCGCCTATTATAGTCATGAAAATTCAAATTATTTATTGACGTCATGTTATTGTCTTTATGAGATGTTTAGGTATGGACCTTTACATCTATCCTAAAGTATAAAAAAAAAATCATCAAACTTGGCAAATTCGTTGAAGTTTTGTTATTAAGGCACTTTTTTTAACTTTCATTACAAAATAAACTGTTAAGCGCTTTATGGACCAAAATATTGTTTAGTCTCTCAAATACTACAGTAAATAGGCTTTTTAACTAGCATTAATTTGTTTTGGTGCATAAAGCGCTTAACAGTTGATTTTGTAATGAAAGTTAAAAAAAGTGCTTAAAATAACAAAACTTCAACGAATTTGCCAAGTTTGATGATTTTTTTTATTTGACTTGCTATTTTTTTCTTATCTTTTTTAGAAAAGATGTAAAGGTCGATACCTAAACTTCACATAAACACAATAACATGACGTCAATAAATACTTTGAATTTTCATGACTATTATAGGCGAAAAATGTTCTAAACTTTACCCACCTCCTTTGATTTGCCTCGGAAAGCAATTTACGCCATTTGTCCTGTCTGATCTCTGTCCAGTCAAGGCGGTTTACCGACCCATTGGACTATAAAAGTAAGGGAAGAGAGAGTGCTAATATTTATATTTACAAACTTGTGCACTTTAATATCTCCCTCGTCGAAGGCTACTCCTCACTGAGATTGGCATCCTTGACCGAAATACGGCCTGGAGGATTAGATAGTATTAGCCCTGTTGTAGGTTATAAACCGGACATTTTATATAAGACTTTATCAATATCGAATTTCTTTATCCTTATCGATTTCAAAGTTAAAATGTAGGACCAAATTAAATTGAGTTAAATATTCCGAAAACCTGATATTTAAATTCTCAAAACACACAGTCCTGATGCAAGCCTGATCCTTCTCAGTATAAGGAAAACTTCTTAATAGCATTTTACGATACTTGTGGCTTAGTAGTCCATTATACAAGTTCTGAAATAAGCGCCCGAGCGTAGTGAGGGTGCTAAGCGTGTGCAATATAAACTAATTCAAGTCACACGTATCGTCTACTGTTATACAGCACTTGGGACCTAAGCCCATACTGAATTCATGATTTTAAGTGTAAAATGGAATACTCAAGTCACAGAAAAGCGTGCCTTCAGCGCAGGTTTAGGTCACATAGTGCTATATTTACTATAGTATTGTGTGTTCGGAACACTGGCTATCTCATTAAATTTAAAATTGAATTTTGTAACTTCGTATTCATACCTATTCATAAAAAGTATAAGTAGTCCAATAAACAGAACCGATGTAAAAATGAAATAGAAAAGATAAAGTGTGAAATGGCAATTAGAAATATTAAATTTTAAAAAAATATTTCTAGATTATGGATTCTCTTTGTCACTTCGCTAACGATAGACAGCTTAAATAGTAGACTATAAAGGAAAGCCAGCCCTAGCTTCGCACGGTTCTTATAACTGGACAAAATATGAAGGTTTCTTTTTATATCTATATATATTAATAAATAAATATCTGAAAATGATGGTAGAAGAACTTCAAAATGCGATGTGTAGTTTAAAAGAACAATGCGGCCAGGTAGACCGACACGAAAAGCGATTTTATTTTATCACAATTATTACATAGGTAGATAAATAGATTAATACTTGTGAATAGGAACCGAACCCTAAGTTACAGACATAAACTTTTAAAATCGAAAAGCATTAATTTACTTAATAATTTACAAAAAAAAATACTCATAAAGTTCGAAGTGCTTAGATAACTATCCTATATCTCTTCTCATCATCTATCATATGCATTAAAGCAACGTCACTGCTCCGACAATAGTGCGTCATGAAGATGTCACAACTAAAATCTAAATATTAAAAATAAAAGAGGTGACCTTCACAAAATGTCAAACCCAGTAGCCGATGGCGTAATTCTAACTTACAAAAGCCAAGGTTCTTGCAACTGACAGATTGCGAGTAACCATCCAATTTTTCACTCAAATGCGCTACACTGACCACTAACAGAGGCAACGCTGGGAGAAGTCTTATTTCGTGGTCACTAAACTGTAAACATTACCTATGCTCTGAAGTAGGCATCAGGCTGAGTAAAATTTAATGTTGAAGTGGGAATGTACGGTAAAGATGATTAACCCCGGTTGGCACTTCTTGTATGAAATATTTCTAAAAGAGTTGGAAAAGGTGACAATGAATAAGAAGTAGACCTTTAGATAAAAATTACATAGCTACACATCAACATATACATTCCAAGTTTTAGGTGAACTCAAATTGTATAAATTTTTAACCGACGAAAAAAAAACGTAGAAGGTTCTCAATTCGACGCGTATATATTTTTTTGTTGATTGTTTTTTTTATGTATGACCACGCATAACTTTTTACATAGTAGTCCGATTGTTCATTCAATGAAAAGTCAGCTTATACTGTAAATGTGTAGCTTGATTTCTGACCGTGCGTAAGATAAAACAAAAACAGAACGGACTTTTAATGTGACGATTGTATTTTTAATAGCTTTTCAATCATTGTCCTCTCAACCACCTGCCATCTTATCTCTTCACCACCCTTGGTTGGCTGGTAGAGAATGTCTAAGGTATTAAGTCCGCCTTTGTACCTTTTTGTGTTAAATAAATAAGTCGATTTCTCTGTAGCAGCCCAGAGTTTTGATTTGTGGTCAATTGATTGCAATAAATGTGGGAAATAAAGTAAATTGTGCTTTACATGCGATTGTGACCAACCAGTTGATGTCTGATAAGGCTCGATTGGCTGTTCACAATGTTGTACTGGTGCCTACGCTTATGTATGGAAATGAATGTTGGGTGTGGCAAAAGAAACATTAAAGTAGAATAAATGCTGTGGAAATGCGTTCCTTGCGAAGCATGTGTGGTGTGACTATGAATGATAGGCTAAGGAATGATGTGAGAAGAGAACGGTGTGGTTTAAAAGAAGATGTAGTGACAAAACTGAAAAAAGTATGCTTAGATGGTTTCGTCATGTTAAATGGATGAATGAAGGACGGCTCACAAAAGAACAACAAGGCAAATGTGAGTGTAAACACTGGAAGAGGACGCTCTAGGAGGACATATAGTGACCTTATTGTTGATATCCTTCAGCAAGGTCAGGTACGTAGTACTCGCAACCGGCGTGTGTGTATTACCAATTGTATGAACCTAAATGAGGCAAAAGGAGTGTGTAGAGATCGTAGCAGGTGGCGTTCCGTGGTTTCTATCTACCCCCATGGGAAAAAGGCGTGATTGTATGTATGTATGATTGCAATACATTCGCTCTAATTACATGATACCGTACCGTGTGGTGCCGGACGTAAAGAATAACACCACCCCATTTCTTCCCGTGGGTGTCGTAAAAGGCGACTAAGGGACATACTAGAGAATGGGCAGCAGCGTTCTCTTTGTATTTTACCACCATACTGCGATCGCCAACCCGCCTGCCAAGCGTGGCGATTATGGCAAAGCCCCCCAAATCGGGGCAGGCCTAAGTCCAGCAGTGGACGTCTTACGGCTGAAATGATGATGATGGTGATGAACATGATCCTTAAAAAGTAGGTGTTACTAAAAGTACACCTCTACCCAACTCTTCGGAGACTACCCCCGTACAGTTATTTTGTGTGTGTATAACATCAAAAATTACGACAGAACCTATAAAGGTTCTAAAACCAATAAACGAAAAAATAAAATGGGTCACTATTATACTTTTATCCCTCCTCAAAAATACATTGTTAAGTTTACTAGCATATCATGTGGGTAGTTGGCTACTCCGTGTATGTTTATGGCACTAATAATTCTGCCATAAACCTTCGTAGTTTATGGCAGCATTATATTGGCACGGCAACTGGCATATGGCATAGTGTTTAGCCAAGAAACGCTATGTTTTCATCCCTTTTATTGGGCTAATAAAAGGTTCGTTGGCATTTACTTTTGGGTATATTGTGTATTGATGTAACTGTAAGCTGCTTATGAAATATCACTGAAACAAAACTACCCGACTCACCTTGGTAAAGGACATATTGTGACGTCACCGAACGTTCAAGAATTTGTGTAAACCTCATAGCGTCATCTCATCTTCCAATTGGAACTGAAAGTCTAACCCAATCTAAGACCTAGGAAGTTTTGTTGTATGAAAATTTTACAGTCCACTATTCTTCTAAATTGAATTATCTAGATTTTTAAATATCAAATCAAATCAATTTATTTCGGGCTACAAAGACCCATAACATAAATACCTTACAGACTAACATACATACAAATAAAAAACAATTTAAAACTATTGTACACGAAGTGACGGCGTCGTGTTGCGCTGCGTGGTGTCGCGTAGCCTTCCGCGGAATCGCCGATACACGACACCCTTCGGCCAAAACTCTACCTTGAGGTAGGTCTCGATTTGTACAGTTGGAACTCGCACCACGAATGACTTGAAATTCGTGTTGTGGCGCGATTCCAACTTCTCGACCCTCAAAGTGAAGTTCGTTTTCACTCGTACATACTCCACGATCTCCTCAACCTTCGTGGTGTAATGCAGACGTGAAATATACAGCTGCGTCGTAGGCACAGCAGGGCGCAGCAGCATGTTGGGTCCATTCGGAGCAGTTCCACACTGGTTTCGTGAACAGGGCTTCTTCTTCTTCCTTTCCGCTTTCGTGAAACCCTCTTCATCAACTAGGCCCGTTCTCGGCAACGAGTTACGGACCGCAGCCAAGGCCGGTAGTGCAACCTTCGTCTGGTTTTCCCCAATTTTATTCTGCCGCATAGACTGCGACACACCTGATTTTCTCGTGGTGTCAATAGCGGCGTAGGCACGGTTTGGGGTCGACGTACCTACGTGTGACGTTTCCGCAACCGGTGTTGTGGCGCGGGTGACGGCGGCGGCGGGCAGCGCTTGGTCAGCATTATGGGCAGCCGGTGACGCACTTGTGTTCGCCGATTCTAAACTGCCGATTGATGCAATTCGCGCCCCTCGACGTGTATTCACCTTAGAGGCCTCTGGTGACCCAATTACTGAACCCACTTTGCGCAACATTGTTATTTCCGCTCGCAGTTCAGTGTTGGTTTTTTCCGCAACCTCCATACGGGACTGCATCTTGGTCATCTCCACCTTCAAGGTAGTGATGTCCTTTAGCAGCCGTGTAACGTCAACGTGATCGAACGTGATGGGAGGCAGCTTACCCAGCTCCTTCGCCACGAAATCTGGCACGTCGTCCGGGTCGGTCTTCTTCAACATATCAAGAATATCTTGAAAGCTCTTCTCAGTTCCATCTCTGCGGCGAGACGGCATCTGGTCCAGCTTTCCAAGTGACTGGAACAGTAGCAGTTTACCACTGCTGATCTCATCCTCCTTGTAATTGGACCG
The DNA here is from genome assembly GCA_932294355.1 of Aporophyla lueneburgensis. Lineage (NCBI taxonomy): Eukaryota > Metazoa > Arthropoda > Insecta > Lepidoptera > Noctuidae > Aporophyla > Aporophyla lueneburgensis. The sequence goes on along the minus strand of OW028737.1, from coordinate 26,731,445 downwards.
GCATATCTGCAGGATGCTCACCTCGTCCATGTAGTCGATGGCATGGACTAGGAACGCCAGCAATTCGTTGCCTATGAGTGGTTTGGAACTCATAGTGACAGTACGGGCAGCGGCTCTGGCCGCGCTACACGTGAATAAAATTCGCTCCGTGCACAGCGGAAACACGTCCGTATTTGACCGCGCATCGCACTGCACTCCAAATGCACTCAAATATATTCAGTACCAGCTGACTGCTGGGACACAGGCCTTATTTTTGTGAGACGGAGTGGACTGTAATACACCACGCGGGCCCAGTGCTGGTTGGTATAATCATACTAGATTCTGCCCACGTCAAATTTTTGCTCCCCTGACCGTTCCCTTCGCATCGAATTGCCTGCTAGTTTTCGTATATGTTTCGTTGCTGCTCCGCTGTTTTTGATTGTAGTTTGATGATAACATCACGCTACAATTAGCTATATAAATAGCTTATAGCCTTTCTCAATAAATAGGCTACCTAACACAAAAAATATTTTTTCAATCCGGACCAGTATTTCCTGAGAACGCCGCGTTCAACCAAGCAAGCAAATTCTTCAGCTTTATAATATTTGTATTATGCCCTTGAATTTTTGATTCAATGACATGCTGGTTTCCTCTCGATGTTTTTTTGTTTCACCAATTTGAGAGCAATGGTGATGAAATAATTTACCTAAAGCACCTGTCTGGGTTTTTAACCTACAACTTGTAAGTTTGAGCTGGGCCACTGAGCGAACAAATTCAGTAATCAACATTAATTTACGGGCCTCCAAATCGCAATAAAATGGTACTTATCTTATTTACGAGCAAAGGTAAAAAAAACATTTAATATTGGATTCAGAGGCTTCCTATTTGTTATGAGGAAATAAGCACAACGAAATGATAAGGGGCTATTATCTGTGGTTCCGCCATTTTGTTCGGGAAATGAACAACCATAATGGGATTTCGGTACTTCTTATTTAAATGTGCGTGTTTTTCTTTAATCAGATTTAGCTTTTAGAAGTTCTGTTCTTTTGGTCAACGTCGCATGGTTATTGGAGTTTTTTCTTTGCATCGTGGTACTGCCATCTAGTTCATAGTCAACGCGTGCACTCTGGCAATATGTTTTATATCTATAAAATATTTAAGCGTTTTGTTCTTGTGTAACGGCAGTCATCTTCGAACAGATTAGAAATAGCTTTTAGATGTAAAAGTGAAGTAAAAATTCATTTATTTTCCACACTAATCTAAACACAGTACAGGTACATAAAATAAATTGAGTGGACTGGAGCCTAAACTAGGGCAGCCCTGTATTTCAGGACTCCAGGTCTTCCTCCCGCGGCGAGTAAGTTGGTACAAATTACAAATTACAACAGTTGTAGTTAATAAATAATTATATTGTTTGTGTTTGGGTGAGTGAATGTGTGTGTTGTGTGTGTGTGTGTGTGTGTGTTGTGTGTGTGTTGTGTGTGTGTGTGTGTTGTGTGTGTGTTGTGTGTGTTGTGTGTGTGTGTGTGTTGTGTGTGTTGTGTGTGTGATAAGTGATGAGTGAGAGTACGGTTGCGCGCCTCTGTGTTTGTGGGAGAATGTATATAAATGTATGCGTGGTTATGGATAGGTGAGTTTTGATTGCTCTTGATTTACTGCAGACAGAACAGAGATGTTTAGTAATCATAAGTAAGGATTCCGTATCATTGTAATTTAAATTCAGAAGATATTTTTGTATAATAGATTTACATTCATGCTTGAGTTTTGGGAATATATTTAAAAGAGAGTTGAGTTTATTATATAGGTACGGAGCAAGGAAGCATGAGTGTCTCGTGAAGAAAGCCGTGTTGTGTTTAGTTGTCTTGCATATTCTGTTATAGATGTCGATCTTACAGAATGTTTCAATCAATTAACTCACCTTATCCCAGTCCACTGCTCGACAAAGGCCTCTCCTAGACTACGCTACAATACCTTGTTCCTTCTAAGGTCATCGGTCCATCTATCTGAAGGGTATCACACGCTACGCCTCTTGCTACTCGGTCTTCACTCCAGGAGTCGTGTACTCTGCTAGCCAATTGGTCCTTCGACAAACATGGCCAGCCCACTGCCACTTCATTCTGCTTGTAAGCTATGTCAGTAACTCCGGTTCGGACTATTTATTATCAATCAATCAACTTAGCGTATTGCAGTCCACTGCTGGACATAGGCCTCTCCCATGTTGCGCCATAACACCCTGTCTTCCGCCTTCCGCATCCTGTCTGCCCCAGCCACTTTCCTAAGGTCGTCGGTCCATCTAGCTGGGGGACGTCCCACACTACGCTAGCTTTTACGCGGTCTCCACTCCAGGACTCTTCTGCTCCATCGGCCATCGGTCCTTCGTCAGATATGGCCAACCCACTGCCACTGACTGTTTATCATAATCAGCCTATTATATTCCCACTGATGGGACAAATGCCTCCTTTATTTGAGAGCGAGTAGGCCGTAATCTACCATGCGGACCTACTGCGAGTTGTTCGATCGGATTATACAAGTTATTTAAATGAAAATGATAAAGAATGTCTTTAGTTTCTTGACCACAATTCCGTTTGTAGCATACTAAATGATAAAATGGTAACTTTTTGTCCAATTCATTTCTATGACTTTTATGCCTTTCCCGAATGACTCACATTAATAATGTTTTCAGTGAGTTATTGATATCATTTCACGTAAAAACAAATATTTATTGACGCATGCACAGTTGTGGTACGTCCAGTTTTGAATTCAGGGTCACGGGTTCGATACTCGCTTCGAGATGTTCTAAATGACCTATTATTTATTTCTGAATCTGAATTTATTTCAGTGGTTATCCTATTAAAATTTATCGCTTTAAATTATGATTTGTGATATAGCAAAAGTTTAAGGGAAGAAGAAACGTATTTGCATTAAACATGACGCAGAGAAAGAAAACAAGCACAAAAAAGAACAAGGTAGGAGAAAATATGCGTTACTCCCACTTAAAACGGCAGCATAATGCTACGACCCTATACGAAAAAGAACCGCCGCACAGGTTTTCAACGATATAATAAAAACAACAACAAAATAAGAAATAATTTAAGTACCTACACAATTAGTTCTAATAAGTTGATGTTTAAATGAAAACTATTTAAGAATATATAACTTATTAATTTTCTACTGAAATTGAAATAGTTCTTCGAAGTAATGTAGAAAGCACTCAGGTACTCTGATTACAGATGATGATGAAAGAAACTCACAAAATAATATTATATTCCACTCCAAACGTAATTATTTGAATAAAGTTTCTTATTGTGAGAGCAATTATTTCACTACTCACTTTATGATGATATAATAATTGAGATAAATAATTATATTAACAATAACAGGAATCTTAGGTTCCAAATCTGTGATAAAAAAACCGGCCAAGTGCGAGTCGGACTCGCGCACCGAGGGTTCCGTCTCGTTCCGCTCCGATCTCGTTCAAACCAATTTTCGTTGGTAGTTTACATGGTAATGTACATCATATATTTTTTTTAGTTTTGTCATTCTCTTATTTTAGAAGTTACGGGGGGGGGGGGGGACACACATTTTACCACTTTGGAAGTGTCTCTCGCGCAAACTATTCAGTTTAGAAAAAAATGATAATAGAAACCTCATTACCATTTTTGAAGACCTATTCATAGATACTCCACACGTATGGGTTTGATGAAAAAAAACATTTTTGAGTTTCAGTTCTATGTATGGGGAACCCCAAAATTTATTGTTTTTTTTTCTATTTTAGTGTGAAAATCTTAATGCGGTTCACAGAATACACCTACTTACCAAGTTTCAACAGCATAGCTCTTATAGTTTCGGAATAAAATGGCTGTGACATACGGACGGACAGACAGACAGACAGACAGACAGACAGACAGACATGACGAATCTATAAGGGTTCCGTTTTTTGCCATTTGGCAACGGAACCCTAAAAATGAGATTATACATTTATTAAACATGTTTGCATCTTACTAGAGAATGGGCAGCAGCGTTCTCTATGCATTTTACCACCATACTGCGATCGCCAACCCGCCTGCCAAGCGTGGCAATTATGGCAAAGCCCCCCAAATTGGGGGAGGCCTAGGTCCAGCAGTGGGTGTCTTACGGCTGAAATGATGATGATGATGATGAAACATGTTTGATCCGTACATGCATATACCAAAGGAAAATACTTAATTTTGTTATTTTCTAACCAGCAATCACATGACCAATGCTTATCTTAAAAAACAAAGATCACTTCATACATCTCAAAAATGGTTTTAAATCGTGACTAAAACCGGAGAACACAGGCCTGTAATATCCAAACCTACGTCGGACCTAAGTCACGTCGCATCACGGTCCCGTCCCGCCCCGCGAACGTCCCGCGACCGGCCCGCACCCGTGCCGCCCCCGCACGATTAATCACACCCACGCCGGACCGTACAAGTGTCGAAAGTAAATGAGATTTCCAACTTTCCGTATTAATAAAATAAAATTAAAAGTTTTTTTTTTAAACATGATGTTTGGTTTTAGACTGAGTAGAAGATAAATTAATTTACATATTTGTGGACGGTTTTTGGTCCTAAGTTAGGTAGTCCTTTCTCTTGAAAATGATTCATTGTACTCAAAATAAAATGTCAACATCGTTTCAGCCATAATACGTCTATTGCTGGACATGGGCCTCTATTAGTTTGCCACAATCGCCACGCTTGGCAGGTATGTTGGCGATCGCAGTATGAAAGCAAAATGCATAGAGAATGCTGCTGCCTATTTTCTAGTACGTCCCCTAGTCAACGATACCCACGGGATGAAACAGGATGGTGTTATTCTTTACGTCCAGCACCATACACGCATTCGTTTATTAAACATAATATATCGGTTTATTACAAAACTTTAATTATTTTAAACTTAATTAAATCTGATTTCAATACGGTCTAGAGAGGTAATAACCAACTAGATTAGCCAAGGTTAGTACTTAATAAACAAAACAGATCGAATACTGTTTGTGAGCGCTCAAACTAGCGGCATATCAGTCTGGGTGTCTGAAGATTGCAGAATAGTGTTAGGACTGCCACACAGCCTGCAGAGTTGCGTAGCAGATTTCCTATGCCACAGTGCGTCAAAGCTGTCACTGCGTGCGTCTGCCAACATTGCCGAGGCACTACAAAAGAGCCGCAATCACAACAATATCCTGAATGCGTTGTTGCATTGGATACGCAGAGCATTGTAAGCTTTAGGGTATATGTGAATCATAGTGCTCCCGAGTACAGTCTTGTGCAGTGTGCCTTAAAAAGTGTTATTTTAATTTCTTCTATACATCGAGAAAATCTTCGGGCCAACATATTCGCCGTTACTGACAATGCCTTATGCTCCTTCTCTAAACCCATATAACATTTCAGGTCATCAGTTACAAAACAATACACGATGACCCTGGTTACTTATCCCTTGTGGAGACTGTACATAAAAAGTTTTACTGAGTTTTGTAATTGCCACACGTGGCTCCAGTAGGAAACCCCTTAGCAACATTTTATTCTATAAGTCGGGGCTGAGTTGTAAAACGTGATTAATTGTTGACTAAAACTTCAGTCTCCAAGACGAGCGGTGGTCCCCACTTATCGTCAGCCGTGACGACTATTGCGAAAAACAAAAAACAAATGAAAACTATTTAGAAATTCTGCTTACTTTTTGGGCTCGCACACGTCTTACTCTTTTTTTTATCTTTTAGTACTATTTTGTTATTTGTATCTTAGAAGTTTCTATGTTCTTCTTATTGTTTTATGTCCTGTGCGTGTCTCAAATAAAATATTTTCTTTCTTTCTATACTACTACTGCTATCGCGAACTCTCCTGCCAAGCGTAGCAATTGTGGCAAACCTCCCTTGGGGGAAGCCATGTCCAGCAGTGGACTTCTTTTGGCTGAAATGATGATGATGAGTTCTATAAATACATACTTGCATTGCCACGAATCATATTTGGTTCAACATACGGCCTAAAACTGACCTTAAAATTGCAAAAACATAAGAAAAATTAAATTTCTCGGCTTACTAAATTAAATTTGGCACTTTCCCTTTAACACTCCATGAGAGAGTTGAAAGTCACCCACGAAAAGTAACAATTAAAATATTATTTATACAAAGACAGTAAGTTGGTGAGTACCTATGTCCTAAAGTCCATGGAAAGGAATACAAATTACTAGCTTGTCCTTGGAAATTATTCCACGCGAATGTGTAACCAGAACAAATAGTGGCATATGTCCTTCTCCAGGATACCATCTATCTCCTGTTAGCTTTGTTTAAATTCATGTGTTTATTTCAAATAAATAATTCGTTGTTTATAGATACATTTGCCTCATTCATTGTAAATAAGATGTGAATTCTACTGAAACTTACCGGTTATTACGGAAGTTTGGATTTAATTGTTTTATTTTAATACCGAATTTTAATATTCACTATGGCAACACTGCCAACGAATAACTTATTGATATTTTAACAAACTTTGAAATGTATTTTCGTTATAACTACTGAATGTATTATTTTTACTTTGGCAACACTTAGAAATGGCGGTTTATGATATTCTCGTTATTTCCGGGTGGGGAAAAAGTCGATTTAAATTGTTAAAGGTTGTCTAGAGGCAGTGATCATTTTGCTACGAAGCAAGTCGGTTGAAATTGTAATAAGGAGTCCGTGTGTAATAAAGTTATTTTATACGAAGAACAGTGTTTCAATTTAAAATAGAAACGTTCAACAAATCAGAAGCAGGGATAGCACCAGGAAATTCTGCCGTAGCTATTGCTACCAGCCTGGTGTGATCGTACGTCCACAGTAAGGTATGTTAATAGTTAATTGATTATTTTACATGATTGTTGACTGTGTTATTTTGATTGATACTATGGTACACCTATCCGTATTGAATGTACAATACTGTAGGTAGATTTATTAGTCATTGATATGTTACTTAGAATATCCTATGGCAAGGATAGTTATTGTCATGATATTAAAAACACTAAATTACCGTTAATTATGATTTTCGTAAAGGAAGTGCTTGTGGCGAATTCTTAAAGATCAAACATTTATTTATAATGAAAATTTAAGTATATCTGATACATATTTAATATTATCGTGTACCTACAAAAAAAAAAAAAAGTTTTAGTTTTTTTTTTTATTTTACTTCTCAACAATAAGTACACTGTTACTTTATAATTTTGACACTGCAATCTTAACTGTAACTAGATGGATCAATCTTACTAAATAAATTAAAGGAGAACACCTTATACAGAGTTAAATTAACCTAATTTTTAAACTATAACTGTATGTTTTTGATATAAGGGTTGAATTTCAAAGCTATTCGTGCTTGTACATTAATTGGTGAATGCCCGAAACTTATGATTAGATGTGTATGATAGATATTTATTTTTCTGACCAGAAATTTAATTCGGTAAAAAATAGAAAGCAATTAATAATTTCACTAATCATATTTATTACATACTTTTACTTTGATAACATGTAATATTCAATGAAATAGGTACTCGTTGCTTTAAATTTTTTCAGATCAGTGTACAATTGAGCGAAGATGTCCAGTGACCGGTCAGAAAAGTCGACCAGGAGTCATCACAGTATTATGCTGGGAGGGCCCTCGAGACGCAGCAGATCTCGGACACGTGTTGAAGAGTTGAGGCCAAATCGTCGCTCGTCAGCAGGGCGCAGACAAAGTCATCGTTCACCAGCATCGCCGGGCACCGATCGTAGCTTCAGGCGGCGCAGATGCAGAAGATCACCTTCAAGGGTTGAGGCGCAGGCAAGAAGTCGGAGCAGGTCAGTCGTAATACCTCCATTGCAGCATCGTACATCACGTGCGTCACCAACAGACACGGAAATATATGAACCAACAAATAGAGTTCCTAGTAATGGTAGGCTGAGGCGTCACAGATTGCGAACTCCTAGTAGAGAAAGCGTTAATAGATCACGAAGTCCAGTCCGCTCTAGTATAAATGAAAGATTTACATCTGTAACGCCGCAGCCTCCATCTATTGATGTTAATAATGAACTGCTAAAATGTATTAAACAGTCCTTACAATCCATCTTAGCCATAAATCCACAGAGTAAAGAAAGATTCGCTAATAATAACGTAGTTCCAGAATTTGATCCTAAATCGAAAAACCAAACGATTGTTACTTGGCTGAATAAAGTCAAAGAATGCTCCGAGATCTATGGTTGGGATAGTCAACAGACCGCTCACTATGCTCTTCCAAAGCTAGTAGGTACTGCAAAAACGTGGTACGAAGGACAGCCATCAGTATTGCTTTCATGGGAGGAATGGGTTGAAAAACTTAAATCTGCTTTTCCGTCACATGAAAATTATGGTAATTTGCTTACTGAAATGTTAGCTATAAGAGCAAAGTTTGGAGATGATTTAGAAGGGTACTATTATGAAAAGTTAATAGCCTTAAATCGGTGTAATATAGTGGGTAGGAATGCTGTTGACTGCATTGTTTACGGAATAGATGATAGATCGGTTCGATTCGGAGCAGAAGCTGTAGGTTTTAGTGATGCTGATAAACTACTGGGCTATCTGAGGGGTGTCAAACATGAGCGATTAGACAGATTCAATAAGAAACCGGTACGTTCTGTAAACGAAACGCGTAAACCTGTAAGACATAATTTGGACAGTCTCAAAATGTTATAACTGCCATGAAACGGGTCATTACGTATCGGGATGTAAAAAACCTATTGTTAAGTGCCAAAAGTGCAAACGCATTGGTCATGACGATCCTAAATGCAACAGGAGCATTTGGGTAGATAGAGCCGAAGTTAAGACTTTATGACTAGATGGTGGTACTGAGTTGGGAGTGGACAATAAATTTATTAAGAATGTTAACGTTAATAGTGTACAGTTGACAGGCTATGTAGATTTTGGTAGTCATTGTACGTTGATAAAAGAGTCCGTCATCGAAATAATTGTACCACGCGAAAAATGGCAAGTGAATGATTTACCGTCCCTGAAAGGTTTTGGTAATACATATGTGAAGGCTTTAGGTAAAGCCAAGATTTCGTTAATTATTGATAAGGCTAAAATGTATGTTGAGGTAGTTGTCGTTTCTGATAGTTATTTAAACTATGATCTTCTTATTGGACAGACTGCTACGGAGCAGCCCCACATATGGGTATTTAAATCTGATAAAACTTTAATGATTACTGATAAACAAATGAAAGATGACTCACGACTGACTTTAAAATCTGTCAAAACTGTCATGGCTGAAGGTTGTATTTCTGTAAAGGTGTTTATCAATACAGCTTTTAGTGGAACTGTTTATGTTGATAATGGTTATCGTTTAAACTACAATGTAGAAACAGGTACTTGTAACATCAGAAATGGTAGTGGCTATTTAACTATTCTAAATTATGACAATAGATTGATTCAATTTAAAGAAGGCCAAGTCTTGGCTCGTGCTATTCAAATTAATAATAGCATTAGGGACATTAATAGAATACAAAGGGTTCAAAACCACCGGGGTAAAACCCCTTTTACATTGGATGAGCTCAATATTGCTACAAATTTAGACAATAATCAGAAACTTAAGTTATTAGATACCTTAAACCAGTACCGTGATTGTTTTGCCAAAGACCTGTCTGAGCTAGGCCATACCACGGTTGCGGAAATGGATATTATGCTAGGAGATACAGAGCCAGTAGTTTATCGACCATACAAATTGAGTCATTCAGAACGGGAAGAAGTTAGAATTATGGTTGAAGAACTCTTAAAATATGATATCATAAGAGAGTCCCAATCTCCATACCCGAGTCCTGTTCTGTTAGTGAAAAAGAAGACTGGTGATAAACGGCTCTGTGTGGACTATCGCGCCCTGAATAGGAAAACTGTTAAGCAGCACTACCCGTTGCCTCGTATTGAAGACCAGATTGATCGTTTGGCAGGGAATAAGTATTTTTGTGCTTTAAATCTAGCCTCTGGCTATTATCAAATTTTACTGAACGAAGAGAGTAAGAGCAAAAGCTCGTTTGTAACACCCGATGGACAGTTTGAGTTTAATAAAATGCCTTTCGGTCTTGCTAACGCACCGGCTGTGTTCCAGCGAACTATCAATTTGGTCTTAGGCAATTTACGCTATAATATTGCATTAGCTTACATGGATGATGTTTTAATACCCAGTAGTTCATTTGAAGAAGGTACCAAAAGATTAGAAATCGTTCTTCAAAGGTTTAGGGAGGCGGGATTAACGTTAAAACCACAGAAATGTTACTTCTTCCAAAATCACGTTGACTACCTAGGGTTTGAGATTTCCAGCGAAGGTGTAAGACCGGGTAATAAGAAAATTGATTGTGTCAAAAACTTTCCAAAACCTAAAGACGTACACAATGTCCGACAGTTTATTGGCCTTGCTAGTTTTTTCCGACGTTTTATCAGAGGTTTCGGTGAAATAGCACGTCCCCTTACGAAATTGCTACAGAAAAACTCTATTTGGGTTTGGTCACAAGTTCAAGAAGAGGCGTTTGATAAATTAAAAAGTGCACTTATTTCAAGGCCCGTATTAGCGTTATATAATCCCAAACTTGAAACACAAATACACACAGATGCAAGCAAACACGGCATAGGAAGCGTTTTACTACAAAAACAAATCGATGGAGTTTTCAAACCGGTAGCTTACTACAGTAGACAAACTTCCCCTGAAGAGTCCCATTTTTCATCGTATGAGTTAGAGACTCTTGCAGTCATTGCAGCGCTAGTGAAGTTCAGAACGTACGTGCTTGGGTTAAGCTTCACCATTGTAACAGACTGTAATTCGCTTAGGGCAACGTTTTTAAAACGAGACATGATACCAAGGGTTGCACGATGGTGGAGTTTGATCCAGGAGTATGATTGTAACGTAGTCTATAAATCTGGCAAAGGCATGATTCACGTAGACGCATTGAGTAGGAATCCCACGACAGAAAATGCAGGGGTAATTCAGGCTATTGACACTTTAGACATTATGACGATAACTGATGATTGGTTAACGACAGTACAGTTAGAGGATTCTAAAATACAACGCATTAAGAAAATCCTTTCTGATAAAGAATTTGATGACTTAGTTGAGATACGTAAGAATTTCGTCCTTAAGCGCGATAGAGTATATAGAGTAACTGAGGACGGATTAAGATGGGTGGTGCCAAAGGGCTGCAGGTGGCAAATACTCCAGAAAAATCACGATGACATAGGCCACTTTGCGTTTGATAAGACATTAGATAAAATAAAACAACATTATTTTTTTTTTTTTTTTTTTTTTTTTTTTTCTCAGGACAACCAACACATCGTTGTCTGATCCCAAACTAGGCGGAGCCTGTACTATGGTAACCAGACAACTGATGAACATACTTATATATTTCTAAATACATACATATTATAGATAAATAACACCCAGACACAGAACAAATGATCGTGCTCATCACACAAAGATTTGTCCTGGGTGGGAATCGAACCCACGACCTCAGTCTTAGGAGTCAGGGTCACTAACCACTAGACTAACAGGCCAGTCAAGTTAAAACAATTGGTTATTATATATTATTGGTTTCCTCGTATGCGTAAATTTATCAAAAAGTTTGTGAATGCCTGTTTAGAGTGTGCTCATAATAAATTACCGGCTGGAAAAAAACAGGGTTTCTTACATCCTATTCCTAAGGAAGCTGCGCCCTTTCACACCTTTCATGTTGATCATGTTGGTCCATTTGTTAAATCAAAAAGGAAGAATTGTTACATTTTAGTAATTGTAGAATCATTCACAAAATTTATTGTTTTGAAAGCGGTTAAAAATACGAAGTCCACGTCGACAATTACGGTTCTTAGGGACTATTTTGGGACGTTCGGTTTGCCAAAACGACTAATTAGCGATAGAGGCACGTCATTTACGAGTTCCAAATTTAAAAGTTTTCTAACTGAGATAGGAGTTTGTCACATAAAGAATGCAGTTGCTTCACCTAGAGCGAATGGCCAGGTGGAGCGATATAATAGAACAATTTTAGACTCTTTAGCGTCGCAAAATTATGGTAAAGATGAAAGACTTTGGGATGACCGAATATTACAGGTACAATGGGGATTAAACAATACTATAAATAAAGGTACGGGTAAAACTCCTGCTGAGGTTTTGTTTGGGTTAAGGCTTACTGGGATTCATGAAGGTAGTCTAGTTTCGGAAATCGATGACGACATAGTTAAAAAAACACCTAAAGAAAATGAAATTAACACTGGTCATGAAAGATTACAAAAGATTAGGGATGAAGTAGATGAATATACAAAAACGTCACAAGAAAAACAGAAGAATAGATATGATAAAAAAAGAAAAAACCATTAGAGTTCAAAGTTGGCGATTTGGTTAGAGTCGAAAGGGCAACACACACCGGTGGTAAAAGTAAAAAAATTGTTATCGAAATGTTCAGGGCCATACAAAGTAACTAGCGTTTTAGAGCACGATAGGTATGAGGTAGAAGATACTCCTATTACAAAGAAAAAGGGGGCGAAGTATAAGGGCATATTCTCTGTTGATAAAATACATCCTTGGCTTTGTTTTAATAATGATGGTAGTGAGTCATCTACTAGCGAGAGTACAGATGGTTAATGAAATACTAATGTATGTTGATATTTAGATGAACCGATTTAACTGAAACTAATTATTGTGTGTAGTGATTAGTAGATAGTATTGTATAATAATGAAATTCCTTATTTTAAGGGATAGAACACAATATTATGTAAATGTTATGAAAGAAATGATTTGAGTTTATTTGATTTATTTTTGTTTACAACGATGAATGATGATTGAGTTTATATACGATTCCTTAATTAAAGTTCGAAATACGCACATTGTACACGTGTACTGCTTGTATGTAGAAATTAGTACAAAGTATAATAGTGAAGCAATGTATGAGAAATGATTTGAGTTTATTAAATATATTTTGGTTTAGGATAATGATTGAGTATTTATACTTTTCCCAAATTAAAAGTGAGACAGGACTACATGAAGTGCTATGTGCACGTAGTCATGTTAATGTATGCACTTACGTGTGTGAGTGTAGATACAGGACTACATGAAGTGCTTTATGCACGTAGTCATGTTAATGTGTGCACTTACGTGCGTGAATGTAGAGACAGGACTACATGAAGTGCTATGTGCACGTAGTCATGTTATTGTGTGCACTTACGTGCGTGAATGTAGAGACAGGACTACATGAAGTGCTATGTGCACGTAGTCATGTTAATGTGTGCACTTACGTGCGTGAATGTAGACAGGACTACATGAAGTGCTATGTGCACGTAGTCATGTTAATGTGTGCACTTACGTGTGTGAATGTAGAGACAGGACTACATGAAGTGCTATATGCACGTAGTCATGTTAATGTGTGCACTTACGTGCGTGAATGTAGAGACAGGACTACATGAAGTACTATGTGCACGTAGTCATGTTAATGTGTGCACTTACGTGCGTGAATGTAGAGACAGGACTACATGAAGTGCTATGTGCACGTAGTCATGGCAAGTTGTTGCTAGAGCGCAAAATGCACAATAGCTGAAATAGCATTATGTAAATATTATATATGAAATGAGATAAATTTGTATAATTTTTTAACTAAGTTTTTTGCTAAATTAAGTCGTTCGCGGGGACGCGAACAGTGTCAGGATGGACGAATTGGTAGCTTTGTTTAAATTCATGTGTTTATTTCAAATAAATAATGCGTTGTTTATAGATACATTTGCCTCATTCATTGTAAATAAGATGTGAATTCTACTGAAACTTACCGGTTATTACGGAAGTTTGGATTTAATTGTTTTATTTTAATACCGAATTTTAATATTCACTATGGCAACACTGCCAAAGAATAACTTATTGATATTTTAACAAACTTTGAAATGTATTTTCGTTATAACTACTGAATGTATTATTTTCACTTTGGCAACACTTAGAAATGGCGGTTTATGATATTCTCGTTATTTCCGGGTGGGGAAAAAGTCGTTTTAAATTGCTAAAGGTTGTCTAGAGGCAGTGATCATTTTGCTACGAATCAAGTCGGTTGAAATTGTAATAAGGAGTCCGTGTGTAATAAAGTTATTTTATACGAAGAACAGTGTTTCAATTTAAAATAGAAACGTTCAGCACTCCTTACCAAATTCGAAATCCGTTCCATGATTTAGGCGTGAGAGAGTTACATATAGACGTATTACGTTTTTGAATTTTCGTAATTATTATAATTTTAAAACTGCTTGAGACGTTTTGATAAAACCTTTACTCCAAATCCTATGAATGGCCTGCCTGACGCTGCGAGGGCGGTGACCAGACGGCAAGAGCATGGCTGCGGTGTCTCGGGCCGTAAAAAATAAGAAAGAGCCAGTATTTCTTATGTACGTCAAATCCATACTTAATATTATTAATGCAAAAGTAACTCTGTCTGTCTGTCTGTCTCGCTTTCCTGCTAAAACTACTGCACCGATTTAAAGAACCTGAGAAAGGACATAGGCTACTTTTTATCCCGGTAGTATGTTCCCGCGGGATAATTTCCGACCTCCACGCGGGCGAAGCCGCTGGCAAAAGCTAGTAATTTATAAATATTAAATTTTGAAAAAAAAAACATTTTGAAAACATTTTTTTTCGTTGCTGTAGCTTCTTTACCACCTACAGGTGTACAAAATATGTCGTGTATGAATAGATACACCTTATATAAGGTGTATCTATTCATACACAAGAAGCTATAGCAACGAAAAAAAAAAATTTCTGAGGGTTTTTTTTTAAATTTAATATTTAAAAATTATTTGACGCACATAAGAAATACTGGCTCCTTCTTATTTTTTACGGCCCGAGACACCGCGGCCATGCTCGTGCCGTCCGGTCGTCGCCCTCGCAGCGTCAGGCGGGCCATTCATAGAATTTGGAGTAAAGGTTTTATGCAAAACGTCACAAGTAGTTTTAAAATTATAATAATTACGAAAATTTAAAAACGCTTAGATAAAAAATTTCTTTTTGCTTCTATAGCTTCTTTACCACCTACAGGTGTACCCCTTAAAATATTTCGGGTATGAATAGATACACCTTATATATGACGGAGTTATGGCCGAACATACATTAAAAAAATATATAAATATAAACATCGGAATTGAGAACCTCCTCCTTTTTGAAGTCTGTTAAAAATGACAGATTATGCGAAGGAAGCAATTCCTAACGATAGATTTTGGTTCTGTTATTTTGCAAAATTAGACGTGACGTACAATTATTGTTTGTCGATATATTCGACGTTAGACGACAGTTTGTAAAAGAGAAAGCGTTGCACAATACCTTACTTGATGCGAAGATGTGAAGAATCGTGGAAGGGCGATATGTTTGCAAGTTTCACCACTGTCACTTGTTTTCTTCAAGATAAGACAGATTCTCAACATTGACAGTTCGCCATCTATGTTTTCTCTAGTTGTATGATGCGAAGCAACAAGCAAGCATGAAATGCAATGTGCGGGAATGTGATAGGAGACAGGATTTTTGCAAAACAACTCTATCAATAACACGTTTTGCCAACATACAAAATGAAACAAAATGACAATACCACAATTCTAATTGAACTGGCGCATTAGTGACTGTACTTTAATTGGAAATCTCGTTTGTTTAAAATCATCGTTAAATTATTTTAGCAGTAGCTGTTCGTCAGGAATAATGTGAAAGAATGCATCAGTCAGTGTATCAGTTTTATGCCATTAGGTAGGTGGTGTCCTTAGTAATAACCAGTGATCGGAGTAGGTAGATTAATTTTACGTATTTGCATCATGAATAGTCATAGAAATCACAACATGGATAAGCCTTTTTTCCAGGATTTCATTTTGGTACTTACGGGATTGAATCAGATATTGTGAAAGTAAGGATTTTTAAACTAGGTACTACATTAGAAATTTATAGAATGCGATAGATAAACATTTAAAATTGTTTTTTTTTTTTACTGTAGAAGGCCGATCACCTATATACTATCTAGACACGCGGCAGCGTGTCAAGCCAAGTTCAAGTAACAGAACTGGCGAGCAGCACCGTGTGTAATATTACACGAACCATTTGGAGCCACTTTTGACCCCCTCATAACTCAAAAACTATTTCACATAAACGTGTCAAATTTGGCCATATAGTAAAACTTGCAAGATACATATGTACTCCAAATTTCATAAACATATCTCAAACGGTTATTTAGATATTAACGTCCAAAAATCGTCATTTTTATCACTGACTGACCTATAGATCAAAACTCTGACCCAGTTCCAGATGACCTACAAAGTTTAAATTTGGCATGCAGATAGGTAATTAGGTGAATACAAAGGAATAAATCAGAAACTGGTAAATTTTTATCATTTTATTATAATTTTTCACTTAATTGATTCTATTAGGAACACTTATAACAAAAACCATTTGGTATTAATTTTGTTATAAATTTGTTATAAATAAGTACCTACTAATAATTTCTGTACAAAAAGTAATGATATCCCATCAAAAACATAAATGTGAAATGAGAGCCAAGTTCAATATTATGATATATGCCTTGATTGTTGACTTCAACGACAAAAGAAGTGAGATCTAAATGGGTGCCAAGTTCATTGATCAGTCCTGAATTGGCTAGTTTTCATATACAAATGATATTATAGCCTTCGCAAGTTTTAAATCTGTTACTTGTCGGTTCTTATTTTATTATTCCGAAAATTTGGCTTGCTGGTAGAAACTAGCCATCGAACATAATAATTCGTATATGAGAACTAGCCAAATCAAAACTGACCGTTAAACTTGGCACCCATTTAGATCTCACTTCTTTTGTCGTTGAAGTCAACAATCAAGGCATATATCATAATATTGAACTTGGCTCTCATTTCACATTTATGTTTTCGATGGGATTAAAAAGACAGGAATAGAGTTAAACATACATACATATAACAACATTCGAAATTAGTTTCAAAAACCCGGAATCCCGTAGGCATATCCATGCTAATATATACGTGCCAGTTCATTGCTCCCATTTCAATCTACCTACTCCGATGACTGGTAATAACAGGAATGCAAGCGTTCATAAATTCAATTAAAAACCAAAACATTTGCAAGCAATGGAAATTACTACTGTAGACTGTGGGACAAGCTGCTTCTCACACAGACAATTATACGCCACTTGTTTCTACATCAGCAATCCTGTCTCTCTTTATAATCATTCTTTTTTAACCGACTTCAAAAAAAGGAGGAGGTTATCAATTCGACTGTATTTTTTTTTATGTTTGTTACCTCTAACTTTTGATTGGGTGAACCAATTTTGATGATTCTTTTTTTATTTGAAAGCTGGTGCTTTCCGAATGGTCCCATTTTAATTTGGTTCCATTTGGACAATGGGGTCTATGTGAAAACCATATAAGTCTTAAATTACGTACGTAGTCGTATTACGTATTTGCGCGACAAATGAACGAATAACGCGATTAGATTAGTGCGGAGTATCTACCACAACTAAAAAGTTAAAAAATAAAAACTTTTTACAAAAAAAAAACAACCGACTTCCTTAAAAAAAACACTACAAAGTCAAAAATAACTTTAATTTCGGAAGTCAGTGGCAAAAACCTTAAATACAGATCCTAAGACACCGACTTTCGAAATTAAAGTTATTTTTGACATTGCAGTGTTTTTTTAAGGAAGTCGGTTGTTTTTTTTTGTAAAAAGTTTTTTTCTGTGTAATGATATACCTCCTAATAATAACATGCCCAATTAATTTAGTTCCATGTGCGACGTAAAGAATAGCATCATCCCATTTCTGCCCGAGTGTGTCGTGAAAGGAAACTTAGGGACTACATTTCTGTGTTAAAACCACAAATATAATTCGCTTTTGCAGCAGAACACATTAGGTTGAGATCTGACCCTAATACAAATAACATCAGTGGGCATATTTTATAGATTTTTTCCTAAATAGGCAGAATCGTATGAAATATCGTTTCTTCCGTATTTTTTATGAGCGACGTCTTGCACGGTTCTACAGGGATGGAGTTGGGAATTAAATAATACAAAACAAAACCATATTGGTGATGCTCCTCAGAAAGGGTTGTTGCGTAGTACTGGTAACCCGGCGTGTGTGTATGACCAGATGTATGAACATAAACGAAGCAAAAAGCTATTTATGGATCGTAGCATTGGGAAAAAAAACGTGAGTTTATGTAAATATATAGAAAATGAATCATCGTACTAATAAATAAATTTACAAATACCTCTGTAGTCCACTTTTCAACAGACATTATACTAACTTATTAGCCAAAATATTAAATAGGTGCAAGCTTAGTGGATGTATTTTAATAATTTATTCTTTTTGAAATGTTTAGGAGGCTAATCGGAAGACGGGTGGCGGAATTGCCTTATAACAGCAAAAAAGTAACAAAGGTTTTCATTGTATTTATCCATTCTGCGAAGGATGTATTATATAAAATGTAATCTACCTAAAATCTTCAATTAAGACACGAACCTGGGGATTTCTTAAGCTTTGTTAGTGATCTAGTTGTGAGCTAAAATTTTCATTAAACGAAAATAATGTTAAGCCATCAATTTTCATTTTCATAACAATGAAGATTAGTTATTGTATTGGGTGTCATAATTTCTGCTATCTAATATTCCATAACTGTAGCTTGTACTTTGAATTTAAATTGATGATACAAGTAATACTTAAAGTGAATTTATAGTAGCTTTAGTCAAGACGTGACAGTGTTTTAATGGAGTTTAATTTATAACTTGGAAAGGCACGAATCTGCTGACTAAATAATATAGTTATAAGTAAATACTACCTGTCTCCATTATCCTTGGCAGTGTCACCACTGATTCTACGACTTTATTTATTACTAGCTTCTGACCACGACTTTGTCCGCTTAGAATTTCTTTTTGACATAAAATATATGCTATGACACTTAGCAAAATTGTAGCTTTCTATGACTACTTAAGAAGAATTTTCCCTATCGAATCAGTGGTTTCCAAAATTATCGCCTATCAACAAAATCGCAAATGTTTTACTCTTTCATTAATATTATTAGATTCTGTCTGCAACTTTGTCAGCGAGAAATTTCTTGTATAAATACGTAAAATATATCCTGTGACATCGCATCGCCCACACGTGGTATAACTTCGTCTTTCTTTTTACTGGGCTTTTAGGAACGTAGCATGATGTTAAATAGTTTTTAAACTACCTTGAAATATCGGCTTTCAAATGTCAAAAACAAAACTTTTTAATTCCAACTGTTAGTATCAGAGATTACCCACTACATACAAACTTACAATAAAAATTGTATTTGTTTATAATATTAGTATAGACATTTATAGTATAGAAGAGGACAGAACCAGATTGATCAACACTTCGTGGTGACGAATTATTGAATTTTTTTCTTTCTTGTTATTCTTCTTGATTATGTAGAGATCTATTACTTGATAATCCATTACACCTGGTCTCGTATGGTATATTCATCGTTGACATCAGAACAATATAAGTTCTTTTTCCTACAAGGTCCCACAATCACAGCATATCATTTCATAAGCATTGTTGCAACGTACACCGCAAAATTCAATAAACTCTTAATTCCAATCACAGCAGAAGAAGTGAAAGCTGCGAGCAGAGAAAACGTGCTGAGACCATAAACTGACAAAAACGTATGTATGTGAGCTGGATTATGTATCAAATATTTAATTTTTTTTTTCTTTATTTTGACTGATATAGAGATTAAAATAATAAGAAAAATTTATAAAATAAATAATCACCATTTCAGCCCAAAGACGTCCTATGCTGGTCATTAGCCTCCCTCAAAGGGAGGATTTTCCATAATCGCCACGCTTCGCAGGCGGGTTCGCGATCGCAGCGTTCTTTTATGCATCTTACCACCATACGGTGGTAAGATGCATAAAAGAACGCTGCTGCCCATTCTCTGGGAAGACGACCACCACGGGAAGAAATGGGATGGTGCTATTCTTATTATTCTTTGCGTCCTACAGCACACGGAGCAAATAATAATAAATAAATAATAATAATATACAAAATAAAAGATTTTGACACTTTAGATAATCTTAACACGACAAATAGTTGACGAAGAAGATGCTCAAATGTCTTCATAAACACTTCCCAATTCGTCTCTGCCTCCTTCCTTCGGTGACACGGTACAACGCTACCGATGATAGATGTTGGTTTTTGCAAACCAATCTATTGAATTGGAACTTTGCCAGCCATAAATCTATGTTCTGTACTCGCTCAGAAATCTTGTTAAAAGCGCTCTTTTATGGTGATGTGTACTACATCACCATAAAAGAGCGCTTTTAACAAGATTTCTGAGCGAGATAAAGTTTGTTGAATTTTACGGTAGGTAATGGTTCTGTCTGATGCAGTGGTTTAATATTACTAATTGCATTAAGGTTTGGGTAAGTTAAATAAGTTTTTGTTTTCTTGTAAGGGAACATTATAAGAGAATATCTAGTTACTGCGTCTTAAAAATTGTTGCTGTCAACTGTTTAGGTATGTATTAGGGACCACGGAATCGCGTCGGAGCCGAGAGAAACGTTACTATTAGCAATTTTGATAATAGTCTTCCAGACCGTATTTCGGCCACGGCGGTCAAAGGAGGCTAGCCATCAGCGCGGGAGATAAAATAATAATCAAGTGTGTGTGCAGACAGAAGAACACTCACTCTTCCCTCACTCTCAATTTCCGATGGGACGGCAATCTGACACAACCGACCGTATTTCGGCCACTGTGGCCAATCTCAACGGAGACTAGCCATCGGCGCGGGAGATATTATAGTGCTCAAGTGTGTGCGCTGACACAAGAGCACTCACACTTATCTCACTCTCATAACCCGATGAAAAGGCAATCCGACACGATTGGCGAGAGATCAGGCATAAGACCAACGGCTTAACGTGCTTTCCGAGGCATGGGGAAATCACACCGCCAACTTCCAAACTCTGGGCTACTACTAAGAAATTTCCAATGGAAAAACCCAGTAACACTTTGCCCGACCCGGGAATCGAACCCAGGACCCCACGCTCAGTAGTCGCACTTGCGACCATGAGACCAACGAGGCAGTTAAAGCAGCAGTTTTACAAATCTAAATAAAACAACACTAACAATATCAATTGTCACCTTTGTTGCCTAATTATTTTACTGTGAGCACAGAGAATCACACGTACTTTTAGTTTTATTATCATTTCTCAATATTTTAAGTGAACTGTAATGTTCTTGTTTTTTTGAGAAATAAATGTCTTTAAACCGAAATCTAGCGTATCACAGAGCTGTGGTAGCCAGTGGTATCAGCCCTAACTTACGAGGTCGGGATTTAAGAGGTCGTATACGAAATTTTTCGAATTTTGGTGATATCACATACATTGACATGTATAGATGTGACGTAAATAAAATATTGTTATTCTTAGTCTTAATGAACCGTAATGAACGATCACAAGCTACCACATGCCGAATTTGTAATGTCTATGGAATTTTATTTAATGTTGCTTTTCTAAAACACGAATAAAGCAATCGCTTAATCTGGTTTTTCTTCCAATAGTTTTACGGTAAAATAAAATTGGTAAGACAGATGAGATATACCGAATGATAGAAGTAACGACCCAAAATCATGACCATCATTTCAGCCTCCCCTAAAGCGGCGGCAATCTCTCGCATTCGACACTGGTCAAGGCCATGGTACGGAACGAGAGTATATGGGAAGCCGTCAACTCCTTCTGCGAAGAGATATACCGAATGATAGAAGTAACGACCATCATTCAAAATCATGACCATCATTTCAGCCTCCCCTAAAGCGGCGGCAATCTCTCGCATTCGACACTGGTCAAGGCCATGGTACGGAACGAGAGTATATGGGAAGCCGTCAACTCCTTCTGCGAAGAGTATACCGAATGGTAGAAGTAACGACCATCATTCAAAATCATGACCATCATTTCAGCCTCCCCTAAAGCGGCGGCAATCTCTCGCATTCGACACTGGTCAAGGTCATGGTACGGAACGAGAGTATATGGGAAGCCGTCGACTCCTTCTGCGAAGAGATATACCGAATGGTAGAAGTAACGACAATCATTCAAAATCATGACCATCATTTCAGCCTCCCCTAAAGCGGCGGCAATCTCTCGCATTCGACACTGGTCAAGGCCATGGTACGGAACGAGAGTATATGGGAAGCCGTCGACTCCTTCTGCGAAGAGATATACCGAATGGTAGAAGTAACGACCATCATTCAAAATCATGACCATCATTTCAGCCTCCCCTAAAGCGGCGGCAATCTCTCGCATTCGACACTGGTCAAGGCCATGGTACGGAACGAGATTATATGGGAAGCCGTCAACTCCTTCTGCAAAGCAGTAGTGCTAATGTACGACCCACATTTTAGCCACCGCAGAGGACATCCCGGACGCCGGGAGTCCATAGCAGACTCCTGACTACCGTAAGCCCGGGTCGAAAGCGCGTTGTGTTTCACGTGAGCCTCAAAAAGATGCCAGCACATATTGAAGGGGTCCACTAGGGCCAATGCCTGCCAGGGCCACCGATTTGTTTGAAAGAGTTACCATGACCCTGGCACAGGCAACTGAAGAAATACAGTTTAGTCAGTGAAAGTCTGACACACCCTAGCGCTCCGCCCAGAGCGGGAGACGACATACGATAATTTACCAGCCACCACGGTAACTCTTTCGAACAAATCCGTGACCCTGGATGACTGGATAGCCTGGAAACCCAGTACTAACTACATATAAACTATTCAGCTAGACCGAAACAGGTCATACTCGTTTATCGAGCAATCTATTTCTATACTAGCTCCACATGATCAATGGTGCTATACACCGTTTATATTTTCATTCAATAATTTATTACTTCCTAATGTGTTTTAAAACGTCTTATCAGAATCTTTGAAATGTTTTCGTTTTGAAATAAACAATTTTATTGGTTTGGCCGAGTTCATTTGCGTTTAAAGACCACAATGTTTTGAAAGGAAACATTGAGTCAGGGTTTTAATTCAATTTGTTATAACATAACATCACGCTTTGTTTCCCTGAAGAGTTGGGCAGAGGTCTGCCTATAGTATCCACATTTCATCAGGTACTATTATTAAATGAAACTGTAATAAGGGGCGAGCTTATTGCCACTAACTGGGCACAAATTCAGACTCCAGACTGCTACTGACAAATGACATATAGAAAACCCAATAATACTTTGCCCGAATCAAGCCGAGGACCTCATGCTTAGCAGTCGTGTTTGAGACCGATAGACCAGTGAGGCAGTGAAAATATTTCACATTTACAGTTTTAAATTAGCATAGTTACACAGATTTTTTTTGTGGTCAAAGAATCAAGACGACTAACGCTCATCGATACTCTAAGAATAAGAAAACACTTAACTATTTTAGCAACAAGGAAACCAGGGGTCGTTATAAATATGCATTTACAAATTTAAAACATTACGCAAAGTAAATGGCGGACCACCCTATTACTCCAATTAAATTGTAAAATTATTAAAGGTCTTTGACATTTTCTTATTCTTACATCTGAGTGGAAATCTAGACTGGGTACCAACCTAACACCATGATTCTTTTATAGAAATAACTCTAGTTAAAATATGGACAAACAAATCCAAAATATATTTCTACAAGAACATTCATAAAAAACTGTTCTCACAAACATTTTCACTACCCAAAACAGCAACAAAAAGTCTAAAACTGGCAATTAAAACGAGAAACGCAGCACAATAAACAACACAGCTTACATTGGACAAGCATCCCACAAACGCGGCAGTATTAAAATAATAGCCCGGGAATGGAACTTTAAATTGAATCGGATCCCGAGGGTAAAGCCAGTCATTTTCAGCTTGGAAAACTCTAACTAATATTTGTGATTTATCTTTTTTGTGATATAGGGATGATAGTTTGAAAGTTTTTTGATTGATAGAGGTTACGTGTGGGCTGGCATATCCGATTAGCAATATCCTTTGTTTTGTATATATCAAAAAGGTATACGAAAATAGAATGAAAGGTGGGGTATTTTAGGGAAAAAAGACTTTTAAAGTCGATAAAAGATATGTATAATGTCTGGCCCTGCATGGCCAAAAAGTTAATAGTACTGTTCACCGTGCGGCCAGGCCTCACCATAGAATTTCAATAGCGCAGTGGAAGTTATGATGGTGGGGCCCTGGAGACAAGAGTGGCTAGCGAACTTGTCCGCCGTGCGCGGGGCAGAACAATAATATCAAACAAAAGAACTCACCTGGTGGTTGACGAACACCGCTTCTGGGGCCTACCTGGATTTATGAATGTAAGTGAGTGTGTATTGTATTGTGTTGTGACGTTATGAGTATTCTCCAGGATACCACACGGCCGCTGCAACACGCCTGGTACCAGGACATGCGGTCTCCAAATCGCGTTCTCCAATAGCGTCACTTTCACTTCAAAGTATTTCCAACAAACAAATATGTCCAAACTCAACCCATATTATTTCGTCAAACTGGGGTTATTTACAATCAAAGCAATTGGGTCATGAAAACTTGTCCACAAAACGACCGGTTCTAATGGATTAATTTACTACAAACGCGTCGCGGAAACTAAAACGGCGACATTTTTTTCCCAAGCCAAACCAAGTGTCAAAGTCAAACTTGACAAGTCAGATATCACTCCGTTCGGGCGCGTTCCGTTAGGCGCATAGAGTAACCATATACTTATGACACATATACTTATGAAAAATAACTGATAATTTTAAAAGTAGGATTTTAAAATTATCAGTTCAGCCTCTAAAGGGCTATGAAACTATGATTGCTTCATTATACATTTTGATTTATTTGTGGCCCAAGTTTGTATGGGATTGTAATCCACGTTTAAACCGCGTAGACGCTAAGTGAATGCATAAACTGAACTAGCGTCGCATAGATACAATTGTATCGAAATTAAGGCGTGCTGACGCGAGCGTTGCGTAAGCATCACGTTTGGATAGAGAGGCGTCACGGCGTCCTCACCTTCCGCCTGACGCAGGTTCTCACCGGGCATGGGTGCTTCGGTGGGTTCCTGTTTAGGATAAAGCGGGAGGATACGTCCGGGTGTTTCCATTGCGAGGATCGTCTGGAGGACACGGTGGAGCATACGGTGGAGGTGTGCCCTGCCTGGGCGGAGCACCGCCGTGTCCTCGTGGAGGCGATCGGCGGCGGCGACCTCTCGCGTCCGGCCCTGGTGCGAGCCATGGTACGGAGCGAGAGGGAATGGGAAGCCGTCACCTCCTTCTGCGAAGCAGTAATGCTCGCGAAGGAGGAGGCGGGGCGCGTGAGGGAGTGGCAGTCTCTGCGCCCTCACGTCCCAAGCCGCCGCAGGAGGAGACGCCCCGGGCGTCGGGAGTCGATTGCGGACTCCCGGCCACCGTAGGCGCAAGCTTGCGGGTGGCGAGCAATGGGTAGCTCGCCGCCCGGTAAGGACCAAGCTCGGGTCGACGGCGCGCAGTGTTCCACGCGCGCCTCAAAGAGATGTCAGCAGCAGTGTAGGGTCTACTAGGACCGATGCCTGCCGGGGTCGCGTGATTGTTCGAAAGAGATACCGTGACCCTGGCACATGGGCAACTGATGGAACACGGGTGGGTTTTAGTCAGTAAAAGTCTGACACGCCCTCCCGCTCCGCCCAGAGCGGGAGAAGTCATTTGATGATTTCCCATCCTGAAAAAAAAAAAAAAAAACAACAAAAAAGCATCACGTTTAGGATCAGGCCTCGTTCACACGATAAAGATCATCATTACGTTATTTTGAGAGAAAATATTAGGATCATACGTCAACATCACAAGATTCGTACGGTTAAAAAATAAATGCACTAGGAAACTGCTATGTGATCTTAAAAAGAAATAAAACAGTAAAATAACGTGTTAATGACCAATTCGGAAACTAAATTTTGCAGGATAATAAATCTAAATGCTTTCTCTTCAACCATCGAATATGATCCAACAAAATAGCAGTAACATAACCAAGTTATTGGTCAATGAATATTAATATAATTTGCTTTCAAAGCTTCTTGAACAACTTTATAGTTTAGTGGGGCATCGCGTTGGGAACTTACATCAAATGTTCCTTCGTTCGCGGCATCTTACAGCTTGCTTTCATATTTAATACTCTAATTTAGTGAGAATTTAATCTCCCTGTTGTTTTCGTTGAACTTCTTTAAATATGTTAATATGAGTAAATTAGAAACTAACTTACTGTGAAGATACTCGAAATAAGTAAGACTATAAAACAATGCTTGTATGTTTTTTGTTTTATTGAAATTTATTGAGAAACGCCCCAAAAAAATATTGGTCAACATTTAAAAACACTTTTTGGCGTTCAATATGTGCACGACAAACCTTAGCACTTTACAAAACTCGAAAAATTGGGATCGAATAGGTGTTTAAAGTTAAATGCTATAAAGTTGTCATAATAGCCAATTAAATTCTTTTTCAAAATAAACGGCAACCGATTTCCGAAAAAAAAAAAACACTAAAATGCGAAAATTAACTTTAATTTCGAGAGTCGGTGTCTTTGGATATTTATTTTAGTCGAAGTCAGTTGTTTACTTTTTGAAAAAAGTTCTTATTTTTCACTTTTTAGTTATGTTACCAATGCCACTGAGTACTTGCTATGTAAGCAACAGTAACAAGAAGCAGTAGAATGTTATCTAGATTTACAAAGAGGAGTAAAAACGTACTATGGAGAATTCGAGGCTAATGCCAAAAATAACTAAGCAGAGTAAATTAAATTTATATAGGACCATTCCTAAGGCATTCCCTATCCGTTAAAAACAATTTAAGAAATCGAACAACCTAAACGTATATAAGATAAAGAAAATACATACATACGAATAGAGAACCTCCTCTTTTTTAGGGTTCCGTTGCCAAATGGCAAAAAACGGAACCCTTATAGATTCGTCATGTCTGTCTGTCTGTCTGTCCGTCCGTAGGTCACAGCCACTTTTTTCCGAAACTATAAGAGCTATGCTATTGAAACTTGGTAAGTAGATGTATTCTGTAAACCGCATTAAGATTTTCATACTAAAATAGAAAAAAAAACAATAAATTTTTGGGTTCCCCATACATAGAACTGAAACTCAAAAAAAAAATCATCAAACCCATACGTGTGGGGTATTTATGAATAGATCTTCAAAAATGGTATGGTGGTTTCTAATATCATTTTTTTCTAAACTGAATAGTTTACGCGAGAGACACTTCCAAAGTGGAAAAATGTGTCCCCCCGTAACTTCTAAAATAAGAGAAAAATAAAACTAAAAAAAATTATATGATATACATTACCATGTAAACTACCACCGAAAATTGGTTTGAACGAGATCGAGTAAGTAGTTTTTTTTTTAAAACGTCATAAATCGTAAACCGCAATTTACCTTTCATTCAATCAACCGAAATATAAAAATAAAAAAAAAACATTTATTGTCACAAACATGAACCTTATGCATAAACCGAGAATACCTACAGGTTTGTATGGAACCCTCGGTGCGCGAGTCCGACTCGCACTTGGCCGGTTTTTTAAGTTAGTTAAAAATCCTTAGGTCTCTTAGCCAAATTTGCACTTTCATAAAAATCATTATTTCGTTCGATTCTTTAGTCCATCTATTCAATCACTCCTTAAAAGCTGTCCAAAGCCTTCAGTTTTTTTTAACTAAAAACTAATTCATAAAAGAGGTTCAATTAATTTTCTTAACAAAATCTATCTCTATTGCATTTCTCCACTTAAAGCCTTCTGTGTAGATTGCACTGCAGTCATCTGATGAAATTTGAAACGCTTTCATCTTTCGAAGACAACTGCCGGCGGCACAGGCAATGGGGCGCTTCACTTAGTTATATATTAACGAAGCTCAATACTACAGAGCACAGAAACACTACTCCCGGCAGTATTTTAAACATGGCTTTTGCCATGAAATTTTGTTACTTTTGTAAATTTTGTTACTTTTGTAACAAAATTTCAAGACCGTTTTCTGTCGTTACCGCTTTTTAAAGCGATCAGTTTCTATACTAGTCGTTTTAGCGTTTGTGGGACTTACAGCCTGCCCGAAGTGTCCATCATGAGACTTTTCACCTTATATTTGGAGGTTCGTAAGTGCTTGTCTAACATGTTTAAAATTTTTGAAAAGCTGGCAACACCTAAACCATTATGGTTTTAAATAATTAGCTTTTTGCAATCTTTCTAAATTACAGTGTAAAAACATTCATGCACGGAGGTAAAAATATCACGGCAGGATTTTACAGCGGACTGGAATTTCAAGTCCCTCGACCGAGACTGTATATTGAGGATTCTAACAGAATGCATGCCTGCTTACCGAAAAAACACACTGCTTGATGTTCAGGAGCTAAGCAGTGAGCTCAAAAATCCCACCACGATAATTTTAAGTCCGTGCGAAAATGAACTAAATGGATATGGGAGAACAGTGCAGTAAGCAAGTACCAAAAAAGAGTTAATAATGCCACCTCTAGTAGCGGCCGCCAAAGCGTCTCTGAGATCTGTGATAGAGACCCATCCATACTATAATATTATAAATGGGAAAGTGTGTGTGTCTGTTTGTCCGTCTTTCATGGCAAAACGGAGCGACGAATTGACGTGATTTTGAAGGGATGGAGAGAAGAGATTAAGTGGAGATAGTTGAAGGGATGGAGAGTGACATGGGCTACTATTTGTCTCTTTCTAACCCCCCATTTCCCTAAAATGGGGGGGAGGAACACGCTAATCTCAGGAACTACTGGTTCGAATTGAAAAATTCTTTTTGAGTCGGTTAGTCTATGTATTTAGAAAGGCTATACGCTATATAACATCATGCCACGATCAAAAAGAGCGGAGCAGCAACAAAAAAATGGACGAAAACTGGCAGGCTGCGATGCGACGGGATGGGTCAGGGGAGCAAATATTTGACGCGGATGAAGTCGTGCGCAGAAGCTAGTTGTCTACTGCCGGGGTCGCGTGATTGTTCGAAAGAGATACCGTGACCCTGGCACATGGGCAAGTGAAGGAACACGGGTGGGTTTTAGTCAGTAAAAGTCTGACACGCCCTCCCGCTCCGCCCAGAGCGGGAGAAGTCATTTGATGATTTCCCATCCTGAAAAAAAAAAAAAAAAAAAAAGCTAGTTGTCTATAAATTTTAAATTAAACTGTGCAGTATTTTAGTTATTTTAACGTTCATTGTGCTTGAATCCTATAAGTGTCCTTTTGTGATCTTTATGACACTTTTTAGCCTATTATGTGGTACGGTGAATTGGTGAGTCTATGCTACATAGCATAGACTCACCAATTCACCGTACACGGTACACGCTACACACTGGCATCAGTGTGTAGCGTTTTGTTTTTCCTACTACTTCAGTTTTATTTTTTCCTGTGACAAGTCTTTTCGTGATTTTTTGAATAAGTGTACTTATAATGCTTTAAGCCTATTTACCTAAAAAAAATAAGATTCAAATATTAAATTCTTTAATTTTGGTTTTTTTATTATTTATCAAAACATTTCAATACGCACTTAAATATTTCCACAAGCATTACATGATTGGGGAAATATCGATAAACTTTCGTCATATATATAGGTAACTACCTATATACGTCAGAGACTTCCGGCATAAAACTTTTTTTCCTATTAATATTCATATGCCTCTAACATAAGTAGACTAAACCTCAACCGTATATTTAAGTAAATAAGTTACGACCGAACAAAAACGTTGCTGTGTGGGACTAGGACGGATTTGTATTGATGCCCCTGCATTGGACATTGGGATTTTTCAGCGATTTTTTATTTAGGGATGTGGCTAAGCAGTAAACAAAACTTTTGTCAGTAACTATTGTGTCAGTAATTTTTGTGTCTTATATGGATATTTAGTATGTATGTATTTATGTATATATTATTTAGGATATAAATAACTGTTTAGCTGTATTTACACCATTGACATACCCATTTTATGTCCACGCTTTTCACTGTCCATTCCATGGTTGCCTGGAAGAGATCGCATAAAGCGATAAGGCCGCCCATTGTATATTTTGTAATAATTATAATGTTTTATGTGATGTATTTTTATGGTGTACAATAAAGTATATATAAATAAATAAATATTGGTAAGTATGCCAATAGTAATATCCGTATTCTGCTAATAGTAGTAGTAGTAGTAGTAGTATAATAACGTTCTGAATCAAGTGTCATTGAAACAGATAGGTATGGGCATTACCCAAGAATATATTATGTACATAGACATAGACTACGTATTTGTCTCAGAATAACAAAATCGATATCAAATCATGACGAGTACATTTTAGTAAAGCAGAAAACTATGAAAGAAAGTCATAAAATTATTGTCATCTTGTTATTTTTTTATTTGACTGGTCCTCTTGTAGGTCAACCTAGGCGGTTGTCTGACTTACCTATGGCTGCCTCAATAATTAAAAGCTTTCAAACAGGGCTTCTTTTTTTTTTCAGGATGGGAAATCATCAAATGACTTCTCCCGCTCTGGGCGGAGCGGGAGGGTATGTCAGACTTTTACTGACTAAAACCCACCCGTGTTCCATCAGTTGCCCATGTGCCAGGGTCTCGGTATCTCTTTCGAACAATCACGCGACCCCGGCAGGCATCGGTCCTAGTAGACCCCTTCACTGGTGCTGACATCTCTTTGAGGCGCGCGTGGAACACTACGCGCCGTCGACCCGAGCCTGGTCCTTACCGGGCGGCGAGCTACCCATTGCTCGCCACCCGCAAGCTCGCGCCTACGGTGGCCGGGAGTCCGCAATCGACTCCCGACGCCCGGAGCGTCTCCTCCTGCGGCGGCTAGGGACGTGAGGGCGCAGAGACTGCCACTCCCTCACGCGCCCCGCCTCCTCCTTCGCGAGCATTACTGCTTCGCAGAAGGAGGTGACGGCTTCCCATTCCCTCTCGCTCCGTACCATGGCTCGCACCAGGGCCGGACGCGACAGGTCGCCGCCGCCGATCGCCTCCACGAGGACACGGCGGTGCTTCGCCCAGGCAGGGCACACTTCCACCGTATGCTCCACCGTGTCCTCCAGACGATCCTCGCAATGGAAACACCCGGACGTATCCTCCCGCTTTATCCTGAACAGGAACCCACCGAAGCACCCATGCCCGGTGAGAACCTGCGTCAGGCGGAAGGTGAGGACGCCGTGGCGCCTCTCTATCCACTCCTCAAAGAGGGAACTTACCGCCGCAATTGTGGCGTGCCCAGCACTGGGTTGCGACAATCGTACCCGCCATGTCGCCATGAGATCACACCGGAGCTCTGTCCGCCGTGCCGCGATTTGTCGCGGCAGCGGAGTTTCGCTCCGGCGTTTCGCCTCCTCGCGCCACTCCCACATGTGGGCGAGGACCTTTGCCTCCAGATCCCACGGCGGCACTCCGGCAAGGAGGCTCGCTGCCTCGCAGGAGACCGTGCGGTATCCCCGGATTAACCGGATGGCCATGATCCTGTGGGCCTCACTCAACCAGCGCGCTGGGCGCAGCCTCAATGAGGGCGCCCACACCGGTGCCCCGTAGAGGGCCATGGACCGCACGACCCCCGTGTAGAGCCTCCGGCAGGAGGCGTTTGGACCCCCCAGATTGGGCAGGAGCCGCTTTAAGGCAGCCCCAGCCCGCTCCAGTCTGGGAGCCAAACGTCGGAAGTGCTCGACGAAGTTCCACCGGCTGTCGAGGACAAGTCCCAGGTACTTCATCGTCAACTCGACGCCGATGTGAACCCCTCCCACCGTGAGTTGGGAACCCACAGGTGGCGCGTTCCGAGGACCATGAAAACCCATGGCCTCGGACTTGTGCAATGCCACCTCGAGTCCCAGTTGCCGGATCCTATCGACGATTGTCGCAACCCCGCGTGTCATCAGTTCGGCCGCCGCCTCGTGCGACCTCCCCTGCGCCAGGACCAGCGTGTCGTCAGCGTAGCAAACTACGGTGACGCCGCTAGGGAGGTCGGCACGCAGCACCCAGTCGTAACCGATGTCCCACAGATGCGGCCCCAAGACCGATCCCTGTGGGACACCGCACGACATCTCTCGCCGGTTCCAGTCTCCCTGGTGACCGGGGTAGATGACGGTTCAAACAGGGCTTAAAAAAAAAAAAAAAAAAAAAAACTATTCGACTTCACAATAAGGGCACTCTCTGTGGGAACGGACCTCGGCTTCGGGCGCTGCTATAGGCTTCCCTTCAGCGACGTCCAAAACCGAGGCCCCATCGCGGGCTGCCCTTCGGCAGCAAAGGATGGGATTGGAATGATTTAGGGACGAATTTAAAGGTAGGGACGAATTTAAAACTTCAACGAAGCGGGCTGGCTCGACCAAGGATCGGAGAATCACCTCGTCACTTTTATTAAAGGCCGCAGGAACCACGAAAAACATAAGCACGTGAGAACTGACTTTAGAAACTTCAAAGCAAGTTTAGCATAAAACAGTGTCTAACTACAAACCCATACCACAACTGTCCTACATTAAGGTTTTGCCGGACCTCAGTAGATTAGGCCCCGGAGCAAAAACACTGACACATTGTTGGTCCACCTCGTTCATTAATAAATAATACCCACAGGACCAAAGGATTCAAGGACCATGTCTGTGTAAAAACGACTTGTAATGTTGGTCCTTTGGGACTTAAAGTGCTTGAGGTTTTTACTGTGACCATAGAGGGATGATTATGAGAATATTGTGAGATTCGTTTTTGCCAGACTGCCCCAGATTGTCCATTGACATAGACATACACACACACAACACACTGATACTTTGGTAATATTTAATTATGGGGTGCCATTTATTACCTTCATTTGACATTTTTACCTTCAGTTGTACAAAAAGAGTTATTCGAACATTATGCAGCGTTACAACTTAGGGCATGACGGTTTTCAATGAACTCTGGCACTCAATGTAATATTTAACTTGTGTTTAGCGTGCCAGCGTCCTTGCCCATATTTTGAACTAATATCAGTAGTTGTAAGATATCACAACCATAATTGTTTACTATGGTCTCTAGGACAGACTGGTTGCGGGAAATGGAGGCTAGAATGTTATGGCAGACCCTGGGAGAGGCAAAAGACTACGATAAGCTAAGTAGGTTGATTGATTATTCAATTTAGGTTGGGCATCAGCGCTTATTGAAGGACAAAATTTAAAAAGCAACCCTTAGAACCTCGTCACATGCTTTTATTTTATCTAGGCCTGCTGAGCTGTTGTGGAGTGATGTCGCGTTAGTCGTAGGAATAACGCAACAGTATCAGGACGATCTATCTTATCCCGCAAACTTTAACTCGAGAGGTGGTTAATTCAGAGACCGTGGTGTGCCCAGAACGTCTTAAGGATGAGGTAAGACATTCTGTATCAACACAAAAAATTTAGAGGTCAGTTTTAAAATAGAGCTGAGTCTTCATTAACAGGACGAGGGAAACACACACACACACCCTATAATTATAAATATACTTACATACTACACCAGAACGGCTTAGTTGACTAGACTTAGGCTAAGTCACGTAAGGTAATTTAATATCATCCTGTTGTAAGATAGTTAAACTAGATTTAGATCACATATTGTAATATGTTTTGTACAAACTGTTACTTTAGGCATTAAAGGATGATAAAGGTTATATTCTGTGATAATATTTTGAATTAAAAGAGTGACCGCAGAGTCTCGTGCCCGATCTACTCTAAAGGAACCTACACGCCATGGAATGGGCAAATTCTTTCTGACTGACTGAATTAATCCTTTTTTTATATAAAACATAACATCACGCCTTGTTTCCCCGAAGGGTTTAGGCAGAGGTGCACCTTTAGAACACCCACATTTCGCCTGTTATGTTTAAGTCCCATGTAATAGGGGGCGAGCCTATTGCCATCAACCGGGCACAAATCCAGACTCCGGGCTGATACTAAGAAATTCCAGATGGAAAAACCCAACAACACTTTGCCCGATCTGGGAATCGAACCCAGGACTTCATGTTCAGCAGTAGCACTTACTACCACTAGACCAACGAGGCGACCTTTTTTTGTGGGTGGCAAATCATCAAATAGACGTCATTTGATGATTTGCCTCGCTCTGGGTAGAGTGGAAGAGCGTATCAAACTTTTACTGACTAAAACCCACCCGTGTTCCTTCAGTTGCCTATACACCAGGGCCACGGTAACTGTTTTGAACAAATCTTGGGACCCTGGCAGGACCGAATTAATCCTTAACAATTCAAAAGTGTATTTTATTTGGATTCATTGCTGGAGAGGAATGCTTTGGGTTCTGAGTTTTGAACAACACTAGGTACTCGCTACGATAAAACCCACCACCTAAGCTCATATTGTTGAAATATCGGCAAAATGGTAGCAAACAAAATAACAACACACAAAAATGTTTCAAAGTAATAGTTTCTTTTGCTTGCAAACATTGACTTCCTTTGTTTTGTAAATCTCTGTAGATAAATTAACATAAATACCATAATAATTGGCAATTATTTACCTACTTAATCTTAATGGCAGTTTATATTATTATTTTATTTTTAAATTAATTTAAGTAGGTACCTACATTTTTGGTTAGTAGCAGTGTTAATTTTATTGTTAGTAATCTTAATATTGTATAGTCTTGTTGTGCCATTATCTTTGTACCTAACTTTAAGCATTTTGTAGCATCTGTTTCACATAAAAAATAACAATTAAATAATTTAAAAATTATAAAAAAAAGAATTACTTACTAATCTATACTAATATTATAAAGTTGAAGAGTTTGTTTGTTTGTGTGTTTGTTCGTTTGGATGAACGCGTTAATCTCAGGAACTACTGGTCCGAATTGAAAAAATATTTTTGTGTTGGGTAGCCTGTTTAGTAAGAAAGGCTATGGGCTATATAACATCACGCTACAGTCAAAAGGAGCGGAGCAGTAATGAAAAATGGACGAAAACTGGCAGGCAATTCGATGCGACGGGAAGGGTCACGGGAGCAAAAATTTTACGCGGACGAAGTCGCGGGCAGAAGCTAGTAAATTAATATGAATATACTCTTCCATAAAGTTGTGGTTTCTTGCCACTCTCACCTACCAAAGCATCACGCAGTCAGTACACAATAATAATATGATTTCCTTAAACGGCGATTTCTTTAACGTAGCATATACTATTTTAGTTAGCTCGCAACTTAAAACATACATCTTTGTCATCCTGCCACGGTAGCCCACTAATTTAATGTGACCCTCAAGTCTATAAAACAGTCTGCAGAGATTAAAGTTAAGTTACTTAAGATAACAGGGCACTACGACTGGTGCCAAGTGGTACTATCATTGTCGGAGGCGAGCCGATCTCAAATAGCTATTTGTCCGTACAGCCATTTATAATAACTATTGCGTTTTTCTTATTTCACGCTATTCGCAAGACAATTCCTTTTTAGGGTTCCGTTGCCAAATGGCAAAAAACGGAACCCTTATAGATTCGTCATGTCTGTCTGTCCGTCTGTCTGTCTGTCTGTCTGTCCGTCCGTATGTCACAGCCACTTTTCTCCGAAACTATAAGAACTGCGCTGTTGAAACTTGGTAAGTAGTTGTATTCTGTAAACTGCATTGAGATTTTTATACGAGAATAGAAAAAAAAAAAAATTTGGGGTTCCCCATACTTAGAACTGAAACTCAATTTTTTTTTTCATCAAACCCATATGTGTGGGGTATCTATGAATAGGTCTTCAAAATGGTATTGAGGTTTCTAATATCATTTTTTTCTAAACTGAATAGTTTGCGCGAGAGACGCTTCCAAAGTGGTAAAATGTGTGTCCCCCCCCCCCGTAACTTCTAAAATAAGAGAATGATAAAACTGAAAAAAATATATGATGTACATAACCATGTAAACTTCCACCGAAAATTGGTTTGAACGAGATCCAGTTAGTAGTTTTTTTTTTAATACGTCATAAATCGTAAACCGTCATTTACCTTTCATTCAATCAACTAAAATATAAAAATAAAAATAAAAATTTAATTTCATAAGCATAAACCTTATACATAAACCGAGGATACCTACAGGTTTGTACGGAACCCTCGGTGTGCAAGTCCGACTCGCACTTGGCCGGTTTTTTAAGTGAGAGTTGTTCTAAAAACTATCTTAGCATGATAAGATCATTATGACATGAACTTATATATTAAATCGTGAATATTAGTCACAGCGACTATCATTCAAAGGAAATGGAAAACGATGTGCCCAAATGTATTGAGTTGTGATATGGCATAAAAATTGGCATACTTTGTATGTAAAATATCAAGAATTCGCCCATTTCTCTATCTGGAAGGAGAGAAATATGAGAAAGAGAGTTTTTGTGAGATAATCGATTAATTGAGTAATCAATTACATAGTTACAAAAAGGAAACCTCCTTACTAGGTAGCATTAGGTAATTAACTCAAATTGAATACTAATAATACTTATATTTATACAATATCTTACATCTAATAACAGTCAAATATTTACATAATTAAAAAACTAACGGTCTGTAATTAATAATAAAATATATACAAGTATATACAAAAGTAAAAAACATAGGTCATCTAAAAAATCGTGCGTATCGTTGTCAACTTTGTTGTTTGACTGGCCTGTTAGTCTAGTAGTTAGTGACCCTGACTGCTAAGACTGAGGTCGTGGGTTCGATTCCCACCCAGGACAAATCTTTGTGTGATGAGCACAATCATTTGTTCCTGTCTGGGTGTAAGTTATCTATAATATCTATGTATTTAGAAATATATAAGTATGTTTATCAGTTGTCTGGTTTCCATAGTACAGGCTCTGCCTAGTTTGGGATCAGATAACGGTGTGTTGGTTGTCC
This sequence comes from Aporophyla lueneburgensis, assembly GCA_932294355.1. Taxonomy (NCBI): domain Eukaryota; kingdom Metazoa; phylum Arthropoda; class Insecta; order Lepidoptera; family Noctuidae; genus Aporophyla; species Aporophyla lueneburgensis. The sequence continues at coordinate 26,694,677 of OW028737.1, read as the reverse complement.
TAAGATATTTATTATTATTATTAACTGAAAAAGTGCGCAAGACTAGCATTGCCACGTTAACAAGAAGACAATGCTGATTCTTTTCGTCAAAAATAGGCCACATGCCCTTTCTCTCGATGGGAAGGAGTGGGCCGTACCGATCACGCGGGCCAAGTGCGGTTTGGTAGATGTCACGTTTTTGATTTTCTTGTTCTAGGACATATCGGTTACTTCACGTCGTTTTCCTTTACCGCTATGAGAGGAACTGTCGACGAATGACAGTTGTAATTTGAATAAAGTAAACAGGCAATTTATGTTGGAAGCAATTTGGGTTGACAGTTAATTTCCTGACTTACCAAAAAATATGAAAACTAAACAAAAATGCAGTCATGTCTCTCATTTAATTGGAAACTGAATCCAATATAGTAAAAAAATACAATTAAATATCATAAACGGCACTTTGCCATTTTTTTTAAAATAATTATTAGATCTCTTCTCAAAAAATATAAATCATCCCAAAGTCTGCAGAATACAAAAAAAAAACTAACCATCTTCTAAAAAGATCGCACCTGTAAAATCAGTGACAGGCCCTTTCTACTGGGCTTACATCTACAAATTACAATATCTACCAAATCCTTTTGTTGGCAGGGTTAGGCCGACCTTACCCTGTCTTAATTAACTTGGGACCCAAGCAAGATTTCAATTATAATAGGACCAAAGATACGCTTAAAACATTATCATTTGCACTCTGAATGTAATGGGATGTAGTTTATTGAAGTTTGGACTTTGGGTAGTTTGGTATTGGGGCTGGTAATTAACGGTAAATAGTCAGGTCATTATGACCTAGAGTGACATCATTATCAGTGCGTCAGTAATTATGGCTTAATATAGGCTTCACAATGCTCAAACTATCGATTCAGTGAAAATGAAAAAAATAAGTCAAACAAAAAAAGAATAAAAAAAAACCGGCCAAGTGCGAGTCGGACTCGCGCACCGAGGGTTCCGTACAAACCTGTAGGTATTCTTGGTTTATGCATAAGGTTTATGGTTATGAAAATAAATGTTTTTTTTTTTTTTTTTATATTTCAGCTGATTGAATGAACGGTAAATTGCGGTTTACGATTTATGACGTTTTTTAAAAAACTACTTGCTCGATCTCGTTCAAACCAATTTTCGGTGGTAGTTTATATGGTAATTTACATCATATATTTTTTTGAGTTTTATCATTCTCTTATTTTAGAAGTTACGGGGGGGGACACACACATTTTACCACTTTGGAAGCGTCTCTCGCGCAAACTATTCAGTTTAGAAAAAAATGATATTAGAAACCTCAATACCATTTTTGAAGACCTATTCATAGATATCCCACACGTATGGGTATGATGAAAAAAAAAAACATTTTGAGTTTCAGTTCTATGTATGGGGAACCCCAAAATTTATTGTTTTTTTTGTATTTTAGTGTAAAAATCTTGATGCGGTTCACAGAATGCATCTACTTACCAAGTTTCAACAGCGTAGCTCTTATAGTTTCGGAGAAAAGTGGCTGTGACATATGGACGGACAGACAGACAGACAGACAGACGGACAGACAGACATGACGAATCTATAAGGGTTCCGTTTTTTGCCATTTGGCAACGGAACCCTAAAAGAACATCATAGTAAAGTTTCGAATTAAGAACCCAATATGTATAGGTACATAGAAATGCAGTTCTTTTTACAAAACTGACAACGTAGTTCGGTGCAAGTTGTCATTTTTACTCGCTTTATATCATTATCCAAATGCCTAGTTGCGTATTCGAGTGGTGCCGGACGTAAAGAATAGCACCATCCTATTTCTTCTGGGTGTCGTAAGAGACGGTTGAATTGAAGATAATGATTACTTCGTCCATCAAGCTAACATAATTGTATGACTAAGAGAACTTCTGTCTATAGTTTCCAGTAAACGAAGTAATATAATATCTTATCGGTTCAAAATCGGTTCACCCAGTCAAAAGTTATGAGGTAACAAACATTAAAAAAAAAATACAGTCGCATAGATAACTCCTCCTTTTTTTAAAATCGGTTAAAAATAACTGTAATTTAGGAAGTCGGTGCCAAAACTTAAATACAGATCCTATTCAATTCAATTCAATTCATTTATTTGTTGTAAAACATAGGTATGTACCAGTGGCGCAGGTAACTAATAAGCCGATTCCGGTCGGCTTCCCTTAGGAAATTACGACAGTCAGTAGTTCTCAGCAGTGTTTAATAATCACACTGAATGTATTTAATCTTACACCATAAAATTAAAGTATTACAAAACCTCCTCTCCTTGGGGTTTTGTTTTCGTTGGTATTCCAACGAAAACAAAACCAAAACATTTAAAGTGCGCCCGAATTTCGCGCGGCACCGCACGTGAAGATTTTTCTGCAGTGTAACTCGCTGACAACGCCGGGTTATGAAGTAAATCAATTTCTATACAAAATCATCTCGTCAAGACGTCACTTCAGGTTACGTGCCACGCATTTTTTGAGGCCTTGGGAAGCCGGAATAAGACGAGTTATAAACGAGTTAGACAGAGTAAGAATATCGGTCCATTCGTTGAATTTCGTAAGTACTCGGTTCGTGTCGGATGGAAGCTCCCCGGCCCCCTTGGCTCGCTCGACGCAACAATAATTTTGTCATTTTGTTGATAGGTACTTGTAGTTAATTAGCATTTATTTCGTTGTATTCATATAAGTTATTAGTGTAGTATTAGTGTAACAATTAGAATTAGATAATTGTGAGTTTGTTGCGAAATTGTGCGTTCGCAATTAGGAATTTGCGGTAAGTCGATAGATTAGCAAGTTGAAATTACTTTTTTAGAGTACATTTGAAAAGTTATTAGTAGGATGGCGGTATTAATAGTTTTAGATTGTTGTGTGACAGATTATTTGTTTCGTGATGAAACATGCTTTTCAAGGTTATGTTTTGAAAATAAGAAACACATAATTAGGTTAGGTCGTGCGATGGGTTTTTCAAACATTTTAATGTTTCCCTTTACGATAAATATCAATGGCTGACTGGTAGCTGTAAATTGAATAAGATGTTTTGTTTTCCATGTTTACTTTTCTCAGATTCTCGTAGTTTATGGAATAAAGGGGGCTTTACAGATATTAGCTCATCGAATGCCGTAATTAGAGACACAATGGAAAGACAATTGCTTATGTCGAACTGTGTATAACTCAAGGGGTTAATAATCTGACGAATTAATCAAAAAAACATGTTCAGACTGAAATTACAGACTGAATATGCTTTATATTCGTAGTTGTTTAGATTTACATGACTTCGGGAATAGTAGAATAGAACCATTTTTCACTAATTCGCATGAAGGTCATAATAGGAAAGTAGGTCGAAATAGGAATTTAATGAAACGGTTTATTGACTCTGTTATTTTGTTAGGTAAACAAGAAGTAGCTTTTCGCGGCCATGATGAACGTCCAAATTCTGATAACCGCTGTAACAATTTTGAAATCCTGTTATAAGTGAGCAAGTATGACACCGTAATGGACTCTCATTTGAAAGTATGTTTTTTTTTTCAGTTCAGAACCCCGCGTTTTCTAGTCTCTCCAGTGATATTCAAAATGATTTAATACATAGTATTGCATCCGTTTTACGAGACTACATTAGAAACGAGATAGATAAAGCTCAATTTCTGCCTGTAATGATTAACGAAACTCCCGATGTCAGTCATAGGGAGCAATTGACTGATATTTATCTGAAACTGGAATCGAAGACCGATTCCTAGGTTTTTACGATGTTAGCGGAACTCGAACTGCTGAAGTTTTATCTAAACAGTTGTTAGAAATACTTGACCAGTATTGTTGTAGGAATAAGTTTTTAAGTAACTGGACTACGTGCGCCTCGTCCGGCCTAGGTAAGCATTTAATTTTGCTCCGGCTTACCTCTCTAATAAAATCACCCTTCGCCACTGGTATGTACATTATTTGTTCTTATTTGGTAAACATTGAGGGCACTATGTTTTGCCTCTAGGGCGTACAAAAATAGTCATACATGCATTATAATAAAACAAGAAATTAATTTGGACACATGAACCGCAAATAAACAAGTAAATTAATTAGATCACATCAAGAATTTTCAATCATACTAAACAATGTCAGTTACATTAATTAGGTGTAGTGAGAAAAAAATTAAAATAATGAAAATGTCTGCACTTATTGTGTTAAAATGAAAATTGTCAGCACTTACTTTTCTAAAGAATGTCAAGGAATTTGAACGATGTCATAAATTAAATTGTCAATATGGAAGATAATATAATAATTGTAACATAAGAAATGTCAGAAATTTTATAACAGCATGTCATTCAATTATTCGGTGATTGAATAATAGCATTTTTTTATAAAAAAAATCTTTAATTTTCTTTTAAAGTTCTGCAAATTTTCATTCTTAATGCTATCAGGACTTTTATTGCATATAACCGGACCCATGCCTAAAATATTTCTCCTTGCTAGTGCTGTTTTGTATTTACTTGTACACAAGATAGTTTTGTATTGGGATCTAAGTTGAGTGGTTCGTTTTCTAGTATCTACTATCGCAGGAAACAATTTTAAGTTAAGTTTGACAAACACTGCTACTTCAAGTATATATAGGCACGGGAATGTCAAGATTTTTAATGATTTGAAGACAAGCTTACAGCTATCAGTAGTTTTTAGGCCTACCATACATCGTGTACATCTTTTTTGAGTTCTAAATATAGTTTCTCTTTCAGCACAGTTGCCCCAAAATATTATGCCAAATCTTAATACTGAGGAAACAATGCCATGGTATGCTATAAGTACTGTCTGTAAATTAACTTTATTTGCCAGGATGAAAAGAGCATAAGCAGATTTACTTAGCCGCACACATATGTCATCTGCCTGCATTTCCCACGTTAGTTGGCTGACAACTAGAATGCCAAGAAATCTTGCTACTTTTACCTCTTCTACAATTTGTCCTAAGACACCGACTTCCAAAATTAAAGTTATTTTTCACTTTGTGGTATTTTTAAGGAAGTCAGTTGTTATCTTTTTATTTATGTATTTATTTATTTATTTAGGTTAGCCAACAATTGTTAACACAATACATTAAATATAATTGCGATAATGGTACATTCTTAAGTGCAACAATTAATTATAGGCTAACACTGCATGCACCATTTATGGTTTTACATATTATTACAAAGACAATAAGGATATTTACAATTAAAATTATGCAACATTTTTTGGTAATTCATGCGTAACAATAATACAATAACAAAAAAATTGAATAATAAATAATTGAACAAATAACAGAATGATAAAATTAACAAATAGAAATAAATTAAGTCTCATTATTAAATTCAAATGCATAGGATTAAATTAAATACAGATAAAATAGAATATTAAAATTAAAATTAAAATAAACATTCAGTGGCGACGTTATTGGTTGACAGTAAAGTGTTCAACCACAATTTTATAATATTTTCCGATGCTGTCATGGTGTATGTCAGTGCGATCGCTGCAGCTGTTCAAGTTTTTACAGAGGCGAGAAATCGGTGAGTTAGCACCCAGAACCGTTCTGCGCAATGGTGGGTACAATGGTGTTATGGGGTTTCGCGGATAGCGGGCTGGGGCACGGAACTTTAGGAGACTCAGTAGGTTTGGACAGTCTATTTTATTTCTAAGCAACTTATAGATAAATAAGGCATCAGTAACTTCTCTTCGAGTAGTTAACGACTGCATCTTAAAATACTTGAGACGAGAATGATATGAGAGTAGCTGTTTACTTTTACCCCTAGAAAACGCGAGGTGCCACAGAAACCGTTTCTGAACTCTTTCTAAGAGTAATTTATGCGTGGCGTAATGTGGTCTCCATACAACACTGCAATACTCCAATACGCTTCGTACGAGGCTATAGTATAGCATTATTTTAGTACTGACCTGTTTAAAGCCCCTGGTGTTTCTAAGCACAAAGCCTAACATCTTCGATGCTTTCTTAGTGACGTTCTCGATGTGGGGAACAAAAGTGACTTTTTTATCGAACAGTACTCCCAGATCTCTGATTGCATCCACTTCTTGAATTTTCTCGCTACCTATGAAGTACTCTGAGTGTATGGGGTGAGACTTTCTTGAAAATGACAGATGGTAACATTTTCTTAAATTAAGTTCCATTTTGTTAGTCTCACACCATTCAACAACTCTGTTTAGATCATCTTGAAGAAGTGCAACATCGGCCGGAGATTCGATTCTCCGCGCAAACTTTAGGTCATCAGCGTACAGAAAACACTCGGAAAAGTAAAAGCAGTGGGGAAGATCATTTATAAATATAATAAATAATATAGGAGCCAGATGGGATCCCTGTGGGGCACCGGAAGTCATACAATAATTTTTGGCAGATCGAAAACCGTTGACAACAACATAAAATTCTCGCTTTGACAGGTATGATGCTAGCCATTTCAATAAGGGTCCAGTAATACCATACATGGCCAGTTTGCGGATTAGTAAGGCATGAGAAATTTTATCGAAAGCCTTGCTGAAATCAGTGTACAACACATCATATTGTTTGTTAGAGTCAATAGATTCTACTAGAGACTCCGAAAAAGACACTAAATTTGTGGCAGTGGACCTTGAGGCAACAAAACCGTGTTGGTGTTCGCTAATATACAGTTTGAAATGCTGTTGGATGTGTGGACAGATCATGGACTCAAAAATCTTGGCGAACGTGGAGAGAATTGCGATAGGCCGATAATTAGAAATATTATCTTTTTTGTCCGATTTGTACACAGGAACAACCTTGGCCTTTTTTCACTCGGATGGAAAGGTTCCTGTGGCTAGCGACACTTTAAATATTTTTAATAGTGGGGTAACCAAGGCTGGTGCACAGGCAGAAATAAATAAAGGTGGGATCCCATCAGGACCTGCTCCTTTCCTGGTATTAATACTTCGTAGCTTTATGAACAAGGAATCACTTTCCAATTCTGGTATTGTTAGGCACTGGCTACTCGTTTCTAATCTGTGAAGGAAACTAGAGTCAGTATTAAATTCTGTGCCATGATCACGGGTGTAGACTGATGCGAAACAGTTGCCAAAAAGATCACAAATATCCGGGCCATTTGATGTGATAGTTTCTCCGTCAGTCATTGTTAGTGGATAGGCACTAGAGCCACCGCGCTTAGCCTTAACATGGGTCCAGAATAATTTTGGATTTTCTTTGATTTCCGACTCTAAGTTTTCCATATATGAGTTGTACAAATATTTACCCAGGTTCTGACAACGTTTAGTAATTAATTTTAGTTCTAGTTCATCTAAATCTTTTTACATGCTTTATATTAGCTTCACTTGTATGTTTGTTTGTAACCGACTCCTTATAGCGCGATTTTGACCCACTTTAAACGACCAGATTTCATTCAAACTTTGTACGCCTGTCAAAGACTGATGACAATGCAATAGTTTCATAAATTTGTGCCATTATCCTTGCCAGGGTTACCAGGACAGCAAAAAACTGTCTTCTAAAACTACGCTGACATACGTCACAAACTACGCTGACATACGTCTCGAAATACGAAACACCCTAAAAAATAGAAATTAAATAATAGTTTAAAAAAACTAAAAAGCACGCTTCCATGGAAAACCAAACTAAAAAGTAGAAAATAATGGAAAAAAGGTGTGGGGTGCTTTTTAAGGTATTTTTTTATTGATCAGGTACCTACACCACGCTTTTTTTTTAGTTTTTTTTTTAACTATTATTTTTGTATAAAGAACTTTACCTAAATCGAAATAAAGTTGGTAATGCAATAACTAGCTCACAGCTTTAGGCTATAACTAAACTTAGACAGCGTTTTGTATGAGACGAATTAAATTACGCAGTTAGTCCTGGCTGTCATTTGTAAATCTTTGACAGTTGTTACATGTAGTCAGAAAACTGATAACCAGCGTTGGTCCTGGGTTCGATTCCCAATTCGGGCAAAATATTATTGGGTTTTTACATTAGACATTCCTTAGTAACACATTTTCATAAAGAAAATCTTTAGCAGGGACACGTCAAGATTACTTCAGAACACTATGATGTTTATTAAAATCTCGATAAGATGGTAGGTAGTGTGGTAAAATGGCAAAATCTCAACTAATGTTATAAATGCAAAAGTAAATTTATTTGTTTGTTACGACTTTATGCTAAAACGGCTAAATGGATTTGGATAAAATTTAACACAAGGATAGAACATGATCTAGATAATGATCATGATCTAACATATACTACTTTTCAACCGACGAAAAAAAACGGAGGAGGTTCTCAATTCGACGCGTATATATTTTTTTTTTTTTTTTTTTTTTTTTTTTTTTTTTATGTATGATCACGCATAACTTTTTACATAGTGGTCCGATTGTGACAATTTTTCTTCTATTGGAAAGGGTATACTCCCAAGGTGGTCCCATATAAATTTAGAAAACAAAATCGAACCCTAAGGGTTGGAAAACAGGGGATGATTGATTGTTCACTCACTGATTGTAACGTATAAACACGCATAACTTGTTACATAGTGGTCCGATTGTGACAATTTTTCTTCTATTGGAAAGGGTATACTCCCAAGGTGGGCTCATATAAATTTGGAAAACAAAATCGAACCCTAAGGGTTGGAAAACAGGGGATGATTGATTGTTCACTCACTGACACTCACAACTTTTTACATAGTGGTCCGATTGTGACAATTCTTCTTCTATTGGAAAAGGTATACTCCCAAGGTGGTCCCATATAAATTTGGAAAACAAAATCGAACCCTAAGGGTTGGAAAACAGGGGATGATTGATTGTTCACTCACTGATTGTAACGTATAAACACGCTTAACTTGTTACATAGTGGTCCGATTGTGACAATTCTTCATCTATTGGAAAGGGTTTACTCCCAAGGTGGTCTCATATAAATTTGGAAAACAAAATCGAACCCTAAGGGTTGGAAAACAGGGGATGATTGATTGTTCACTCACTGACACTCACAACTTTTTACATAGTGGTCTGATTGTGACAATTCTTCTTCTATTGGAAAGGGTATAGGTACTCCCAAGGTGGTCCCATATAAATTTGGAAAACAAAATCGAACCCTAAGGGTTGGAAAACAGGGGATGATTGATTGTTCACTCACTGATTGTAACGTATAAACACGCATAACTTTGTACAGAGTAGTCCGATTTTGATAATTCTTTTATTGTTGGATAGGGTATACCTTGCCAAGTATTATTAGTACATTAAAGCCACAAAAAATCATAAAATAAAAACTTTTTAACAAAAAATTAAACCGCCGAAAAACTGAAAAGCATAAAATAATAAACCTTAAAATTTTGAGTCGGCGCTGAAAAATCAATGAACAAGGAACACTCAAAGCGCCGACTCATAATTTTAAGGTTTATTATTTTATGCTTTTCAGTTTTTCGGCGGTTTAATTTTTTGTTAAAAAGTTTTTTCATTCTAGATTGCAGACGAAATCGCGGTCATCAGCTAGTATACTATAAACAAACCGTACTAAATCAATTTCAACAACATTACGACCGCAAATAAATCAATTTTCACACCCATCATTCATACCAATGCACAGGTAAAAGAACAATTTACTTAAGAATGGGAATTTCCGAATATTACTTTTTGTTCGCCAATCAGATTCGCGGCCGGAGAAGATTTACCAAACCATTGAGATTCGCCTTGTGAGGGGCAAGAAAATGTGCCAATACCAGCGACCAATATAGGGCTGCCATTTTTAACCGACGAAAAAAAACGGAAGAGGTTCTCAATTGGACGCGTTTTTTTTTTTCATGTATGACCACGCATAACTTTTTACATAGTAGTCCGATTGTGGTAGTTCTTGTTTTATTGGAAAGGATATACTCCAAAGGTGGTCCCATATAAATTTGGATGCCAAAATTGAACCCTAAGGCCCGAAGACCGCCCTCCAAGAGGAGATCCTGCGGGCCAGAGGACTGGCCCGCAAGGAGTCGCTGGAGACTCTGAACAGGGACCCATGGGGACGGCCCTACAAGGCCGTCCGGGAGAAATTCCGCCCATGGGCTCCTCCGCTGACTCAGAGTCTCCGGCCCCAACTCGTGGAGGGCGTGGTGAGCGCTCTGTTCCCTTCGCGAGGGGAACATAGTCCCCCACCCATGGCTCCGCCTACTGCGGTGCCCGATGCGGACCACACCACTGACGACGACGACGGTATTCCAGAAGTGACCGAGGCAGAGATGAGGGTGGCGGTACGAAGGCTTAATGCCAAGAATACCGCCCCAGGACCCGACGGCTTGCCTGGCAAAGCATGGGTCCTGGCCTCAGAGGCTCTCGGGCCTCGACTCAGGGGGCTCCTTAGCGCATGCTTGGAGAGGGGCCAGTTCCCACTTCGTTGGAAGACGGGGAAACTGGTCCTCATTAAGAAGCCTGGGCGCCCAGCGGACTCTCCGTCCGCTTACCGGCCCATCGAGGTGGGCAAGCTCTTTGAAAGAGTGATTGCAGACCGCCTCGTCGGGTGGCTGGTGCGGGAGGGGCCGGACTTGTCGGACGGCCAGTACGGCTTCCGCAAGGGGCGCTCTACGGTGGACGCCATCATGCGCGTGCGAGCCCTCACGACGGGGGATGCAGTGGCCCGGGGTGGGGTCGTCTTGGCGGTGTCTCTAGACATCGCCAATGCCTTCAACACCCTGCCCTGGAGTTGCATTAGGGAGGCACTCCGGTACCACCGGATGCCGACCTACCTCTGTCGCGTGGTCGAGGTCTATCTGACGGATAGGGCCGTCATCTACCCCGGTCACGAAGGGGAATGGAACCGGCGAGAGATGTCGTGCGGTGTCCCACAGGGATCGGTCCTGGGGCCGCATCTGTGGGACATCGGTTACGACTGGGTGCTGCGCGCCGACCTCCCTAGCGGCGTCAGCGTAGTTTGCTACGCTGACGACACGGTGGTCCTTGCGCAGGAAAGGTCGTACGAGGCGGCGGCCGAAATTATGACACGCGGGGTTGCGACAATCGTCGATAGGATCCGGCAATTGGGACTCGAGGTGGCATTGCACAAGTCCGAGGCCATGGGTTTTCATGGTCCTCGGAACGCGCCACCCGCGGGTTCCCAACTTACGGTAGGAGGGGTTCACATCGGCGTCGAGTCGACGATGAAGTACCTGGGACTTGTCCTCGACAGCCGGTGGAACTTCGTTGAGCATTTCCGACGTTTGGCTCCCAGACTGGAGCGGGCTGGGGCTGCATTAAAGCGGCTCCTGCCCAATCTGGGGGGTCCAAACGCCTCCTGCCGGAGGCTCTACACGGGGATCGTGCGGTCCATGGCCCTCTACGGGGCACCGGTGTGGGCGCCCTCACTGAGGCTGCGCCCAGCGCGCCGGTTGTTTGCGGCCCAGAGGGTCATGGCCATCCGGTTAATTCGGGGATACCGCACGGTCTCTTGCGAGGCGGCGAGCCTCCTTGCCGGAGTGCCGCCATGGGATCTGGAGGCAAAGGTCCTCGCGCACATGTGGGAGTGGCGCGAGGAGGCGAAACGCCGGGGCGAAACTCCGCTGCCGCGACAAATCGCGGCACGGCGGACAGAGCTCCGGTGTGATCTCATGGCGACATGGCGGGTACGATTGTCGCAACCCAGTGCTGGGCACGCCACAATTGCGGCGGTAAGTCCCCTCTTTGAGGAGTGGATAGAGAGGCGTCACGGCGTCCTCACCTTCCGCCTGACGCAGGTTCTCACCGGGCATGGGTGCTTCGGTGGGTTCCTGTTCAGGATAAAGCGGGAGGATACGCCCGGGTGTTTCCATTGCGAGGATCGTCTGGAGGACACGGTGGAGCATACGGTGGAGGTGTGCCCTGCTTGGGCGGAGCACCGCCGTGTCCTCGTGGAGGCGATCGGCGGCGGCGACCTCTCGCGTCCGGCCCTGGTGCGAGCCATGGTACGGAGCGAGAGGGAATGGGAAGCCGTCACCTCCTTCTGCGAAGCAGTAATGCTCGCGAAGGAGGAGGCGGGGCGCGTGAGGGAGTGGCAGTCTCTGCGCCCTCACGTCCCTAGCCGCCGCAGGAGGAGACGCCCCGGGCGTCGGGAGTCAATAGCGGACTCCCGGCCACCGTAGGCGCGAGCTTGCGGGTGGCGAGCAATGGGTAGCTCGCCGCCCGGTAAGGACCAAGCTCGGGTCGACGGCGCGCAGTGTTCCACGCGCGCCTCAAAGAGATGTCAGCAGCAGTGTAGGGGTCTACTAGGACCGATGCCTGCCGGGGTCGCGTGATTGTTCGAAAGAGATACCGTGACCCTGGCACATGGGCAACTGATGGAACACGGGTGGGTTTTAGTTAGTAAAAGTCTGACACGCCCCCCCGCTCCGCCCAGAGCGGGAGAAGTCATTTGATGATTTCCCATCCTGAAATAAAAAAAAAAAAAAAAAAGGGTCGGAAAACAGGGCATGATTGATTGTTCACTCACTGATTGTAATGTATAACTACGCATAACTTTATAGAGAATAGTCCGATTTTGGTAATTATTTTGTTATTGGATAGGGTATACCTTGTCTAGTACTATAAGTACATTAAAGCCACAAAAAATTAAAAAATTAAAACATTTTAACAAAAAATTAAACCGCCGAAAAAACTGAAAAGCAAAAAATAATAAATCATAATTTTAAGGTTTATTATTTTTAAATGCATTTTGTCTTAAAGTTTTTATCATTTAAGAGAGAAACTGAGTTTTTGCGCGACGCAAAGGAGAGTAAATGGCTCTAGAAACCAAAACCGTGGGCTGATTTGGATGATTCTTACAAAAATCGATTTGTCTCGAACTATTGAGTGTCACTAAATAGATGACAGTAGTCAAAATTTAACATCCGACAGTCAAACGCCATATTGTGGAAAATAAAAAAATGAAAGTCGACAAAGGCAGGAGATATCTTCTAATAATAAACAATAAAGACCTATATTCGTCCGACTGCATGATACTGTTTATAATATTCTGTATATTAATCAATCTCTTATCATACCTCCTCCTCTCTTTTTACGCAGTCGCGTGTTTAATTTTTGAGTCTTTGTCCCAGAATTTGATAATAATCATAGCCTCTTACGGTTACCTGTTTAGATTGGCGGTCATGCCTGTTTATAATCAATTGAGTGTATTCAGCAGGTAATTGATTGGACCCTTTTAACTTATTGAGTCGTCGCCCTAACACCGGCGGCATCTATTCATATCCCTGATTGACGACCAGATTAGCAACCCTAATTTGTAGGGCACTGAGACGTATGTATTCGTATGTTTTGTAAAGTATTATAATAATATAATAATTGTGAATGTGAAGACTATGTGGGTATTTTATTTTTCTATTTGCTGTTTTATGGTTTCTTTTTTTCTCAGTCTTGATTTGGCAGTTTGAGTAATGCGGTCTACCGAAATATCCTATTTTTGGTATTCGTCGAACCATTGAGCTCCTAAAGTTCCGAGTTGAGCTGCACGTTTAACGACACTTGAGTGCACTGACTGGACAAGTGCACAATTCAATCCTCTAAAGGCCATTTCAAACAATCTACATGGTCGTCACATCACCTGACCAAGATTTTGTCTGGAATTTAAAAAAGAGTGTGACCTCCGAGTTTGTTTCGGTCTTTCTTCTCTGAGTAGTCAGATACAAAATGTTGAAATCGTCAGTTTTAAAAATATGATTGGCGTGTAAAAATGATTGTACAAAAATAATAAAATCATTTATCATTTATGTATGTCTGTTAGCACTTTACAAGTTGTATCGTACAGACGCCACCAGGTCAAGCTACCCGAAACTGTCAATTTTTCCCAATGAACTTTGAACCTAATGCTCTAGAAATAAAGTCGAAAATCTATCAAAGAAATCTGACAGATTGTAGTAGCTTGATGTGTTGGCGTCTGTACATAAGAATTTAAGAAAGAACTGGATGAGGGAGCGATAACAAATAACAGCGTTTAACAGCGTCCGTGCATAGGACGGCCTAGAGCTCATTTATTAGTGAACAAATTAATTTTAATCTTTGAAATAAAAAATTACAAGATTTGATTTAAGATTAGAATAAGAATATTGTCATTTCCGTTCTTATTTATGTTTGCAAAACGTATTAATAGATAAAATTGATTTGCAAATTCCAGTCTCTTATCCCATTCCTGCACTGCAACTTTCGTTCGCGTGCGAGCAAGATAGCCACACCAAGCACCACACCAAGTGGCCATCCGCTAGTCACGCTCATTCGTCGCATCATTTTAACTAAAAAAAATATATCGAGTTCGTTTCAAAACTCATAGAAACAAGTGGATATCCAGTAAGGTATTGTGCTCCTTTCCCTCGTTTGAACTGTCATTTAATTGCCCAATTTTGCTCTGTAACGTCATCCCTGTTTTACAAAGTAGGACCGCCCAAATTTAAAAAATAGTTCCATCACTAACCAAACTGAAGTAACAAATGAATGCGATTATTTAAAAAAAAAACAAACGAAATTCAAACAAAAAGAACACTGATTAGTGAATTAAATACAGATTTGTAAAAGGATTTTCATCAAACCAGCATTTCTCTAGAATAAAGCCCTTTACTAACAGGCTACGAAGAAAATTCTGACATTTTACAAATGGCATTTTAAAGTTAAAAAGTTAGTGGCAACCAGTCTGACTGCAGACATTGTGAATGAAGACAAATTCTCGTCAGTGGCAACCCTGAGCAGACTCATATTTCATCCACGAATCAGACTCCCCATTGATTTGTCATTGTCGCAAGCGAACCTTGTGCCAAAGATGTAAGGGCTATGGAAGTGGCTTAGAGACAGATATTAAAGGTGAATATAACGATTTTTAGTGGCTTCTAGGAAAATTAAATCAGCCGTTGGGTTTCATCGAAGGTTAGTTACGGTTGCCGCAGCTGGTTCATAAATGGGTGACCATTCATTACATAGCAATACCCATTCATGCCTCGTAATGTACGCTAAGCCCGGCTCAGGAGCCCAAAAATCTAACAACCAGTTTTGGCAAGGGATTTCGCGTTACCTAGTAACTGGGTCGTTAAGGTCAGATAGGCAGGCGTTCCATGTAAAGAACTGGATTTTAGCTGCATCCGATTAGACTGGACGCTGACCCTAACATAGTTGTGAAACAGCGGGGCAGATTATTTTATAAGTCTGCACTAAACGTCCCATGTTGCGAATTACACAACATTAGTTGAGCTTAAAATACATTTAAGATGTGATCTCAGGGCCCTGATCTAAACTATTCATATAGACTTAAAATTATATAGAGTTTATAATGTCTTAACTCCACTTACGTATTTTCATTCAATACGTAAATTCTTGCGATACTAAGAAACACACTATTTTAAAACAGATTTTTCTAGGTGAAATAAAAATCTTATTTAACAAAAAATCATTTATAAACTTTTGTTTTAAAAATTTTCCATACTAAGAGCATAAAAATAGATTTGATTGACAGCATCAATTTAAAAATAATACAAAACACTACTAATTAATTCTCATAAAAAATGTTGTTAAAAGTATCACACGGCTTAAAAATCGGCGTTGAAATTATAGGGTCTAGTGTTGTGTTCCGTACTTTAATGTAAAGCCAACGCTTTAAACTAGATTCAACCGAAAGGTCTCCTCAAAACATCGCCACATCGACTTGTTCTATGTTTCCCGCATCTTCTTAGCGCATTACAAGGTCATCTCTACGTATTCCAGTACGCGATCGCTACTGCACCAACACCTGTGGGGTCTATCGACCATCAGTTATACGAGCATTATGCCTTTTTTAGTTAGTGACATATAAACTTCACCAATATTTATAAACTAGGACTTGCATGGGTCTCAAATTAAAAAAATAATACCATTATTGGTAGTCCTGTATGCAGATAAATCAAGCCAATTAAATCTCTTTATAAAGAGATTTAAGTGGCTTTTAAATTGTTGACAGCGAAGCAAGTGGCACCGTCTAGTTTGGTTACGAAGTTACTTGGAATTATCAAAGAGGTCGGATAGGACTGCAATCAGTCCTATACACTGGCTGATTACTGTCACTTTAAGAGAGCGTCGCGTCGATGCTTTCATGGCAACTGTCTTCTGATAACAGAAGTCGATGTCAAGGGAACTGCTGTCGTACTTTTGTTGGTCTTGGTATTACTTTTTATAACAAGCTTCCCTCTGCTTTGCTAGATTTGCAGTTTAATGAGTTTAAAGCTAAGGTTAAATCCAACCTTTGTTCAAAGGCATACTATTCTATCAACGACTACTTAAACGATAAGAATAGTTGGTCACTGTGATTAACTCAAGACAATGTTTATGTTCTTTCAATCCAGAATTAGCTTTCCTACCGACAGTTTATATGGGTAGTTCATATATTTGTTTTTTTTTTATCTGATTTTGTTAATTTATTTTTATTTTCTTTTAATTTCATTTATGTCCACAGCCATATACTCATTACAATGATTTAAAATGAGTTGTATTGCAACATGTAGTTAGCTAGCGACCTCGTCAGTTGTTCACAATATTCATGTCTGACCAACCGGCAGGAAGTTCGTCATGCTCCATTTTTTTTTTTTTTTCAGGATGGTAAATCATCAAATGACTTCTCCCGCTCTGGTCGGAGCGGGAGGGCGTGTCAGACTTTTACTGACTAAAACCCACCCGTGTTCCATCAGTTGCCCATGTGCCAGGGTCACGGTATCTCTTTCGAACTATCACGCGACCTCGGCAGGCATCGGTCCTAGTAGACCCCTACACTGCTGCTGACATCTCTTTGAGGCGCGCGTGGAACACTGCGCGCCGTCGACCCGAGCTTGGTCCTTACCGGGCGGCGAGCTACCCATTGCTCGCCACCCGCAAGCTCGTGCCTACGGTGGTCGGGAGTCCGCTATTGACTCCCGACGCCCGGGGCGTCTCCTCCTGCGGCGGCTAGGGACGTGAGGGCGCAGAGACTGCCACTCCCTCACGCGCCCCGCCTCCTCCTTTGCGAGCATTACTGCTTCGCAGAAGGAGGTGACGGCTTCCCATTCCCTCTCGCTCCGTACCATGGCTCGCACCAGGGCCGGACGCGAGAGGTCGCCGCCGCCGATCACCTCCACGAGGACACGGCGGTGCTCCGCCCAGGCAGGGCACACCTCCACCGTATGCTCCACCGTGTCCTCCAGACGATCCTCGCAATGGAAACACCCGGACGTATCCTCCCGCTTTATCCTGAACAGGAACCCACCGAAGCACCCATGCCCGGTGAGAACCTGCGTCAGGCGGAAAGTAAGGACGCCGTGACGCCTCTCTATCCACTTCTCAAAGAGGGGACTTAGATGTCACTGCTTGCGGTAGCGTCGGGGGTCGGGTTACCACCTTCCCTCAAATATGGCGAGGGGGGTAATGGCTGACCTTTGCGTTATGCTCGTGAACGGGTGCTGCTTGTGATGTCTGGTCGTCTTGCTAACCATGGTTTTTGTTATTGTTACTTGTATTAACTGTTATTTTATTTTACTCCGGAGGTCCTAGTTTAACTATTGTAACTTCAACTTAGCTATATGTATAGATGAGCTCCTACCAAGTTATGCCAACCTGGTACTTCGAAGACATATTAATAAGGAACTTTTATGGATGATTTTTTACACCTTGGGTCCGAAAAACCCAAATACCTTACGGACCCCTATATAAAAAAAAAATATAGCTTATGTTACTTGCAGATAATGTAGCTTTCTAATGGTGAAAGAATTTTTAAAATCGGTCCAGTGGTTTTTGAGTTTATCCATTACAAACAAACAAACAAACAAACAAAAAATTTAAAAAACCCCCGACACAAAAACCTAATTTCCCTTTAAAAAGTAAAAAAATAATAAAAAATAACTCAATCTTAAAGTACCTAAGAATGTATTAATAATTCAAAAAAAAATACGCCGCGTTGGAGGACCGCTTCAAACCTAACAATTTAATTACCAATAGTCTTATTACCTAACTAAGCAGTTAACGACGTCTGCACTCGCGGAGCGGTCCCCCAACGCGACGTTTTTTTTTTTGAATTATTAATACATTCTTAGGTAATTTAAGATTGAGTTATTTTTTATTATTTTTTACTTTTTAAAGGGAAATTAGGTTTTTGTGTCGGGGGTTTTTTAAATTTTAAATTTAATTTTTTATTTTGTACTTTTTACAGGTATATACTTAATATAATGTATAATCAAACGAAGCTAAGAACACTCTCGATTAATTCATCAATATTCTCTTTCAGTGCGCTTTCATTTGAGACCCCACTCGAGTATATTTGCTGACATTCGGTTACTCTTCCCCACTTTCCCCCCCACAACTTTTAAACGGCTCAACCGATTTTCATCAAACATGTCTAAGAACACTCGCAGATAAGTCACCTTTAATACGTTGTTTTTTTATTGAAATCGCATCATCCGTTCGGGAGCTATGATGCCACAGACAGACAGACAGACAGACAGACAGACAGACAGACACGTCAAACTTATAACACCCCTCTTTTTGCGTCGGGGGTTAAAAATACAAACTTTTCCTCTTTATAATATTAGTATAGATTTCAGCTTGAGTTTAGTTTTCAGTGTTTTGTTGGTGGTATATTGGCGTGTGCTAGCTGAAATATGGTGAATAATGTATGTTTTGTTTTATAATATTAATTACTTACACAATATTGTATAGAATCAAGTTCTTCTAACTTAACAGACAGCTGTGCTGCTGGGGAGTTTGTTCCGCCACTTTTTCTTACCAGCTAAAGCACTAGGAAGTGTCGAAGGGCGGGCGTTTAGGGGGGACTGTCTTGTGTTACTTTGACGTTCAAAAAGTGCTGACTCTTAGCCTAGTTTGAATAAATGACTTTTGATTTTGATTTTGATTTTGTACCATATCTAGAACGAACTGCAAAATTTCGGCACAATCCCGATAAAACTGAAGCTGCTGAACCACTATGACCGATGTCACTTCTCGTAAACGCTATTCGTCCCCGTTATGCTTAAGCCCTTACATTTGATTACGGAACTACAAAAAGTTAATGTATTCAACGAGCATGCGAGCGTGTTAATCCGGTAATGTTTCGATAATCCCGTAATGTATCGACGCATTGTTTATTTATAATCAAACGGCCTTGTAAAGTCAGTTGATTGACAGATTAAGAGATTCAGTGGCTATTTCTACAATTTTTTTTTTCAATTCTTTTTTAAAATTGTACAAAAAAAGGTACACACTTCCGACTTCTTGTCGGTAGGTAAGTGTTATTTATGGCATTCATATTACATACATTGATACAAATCTAAGTGATACTGGGATTTTCCATCAACAGCAGCAGCTCGAAGCCTAGATTTGTGTCCAGTTAATGGCAATAGGCACACCCCGTAATAAAAAACTAGCCAAATGTGGGTGCACTATAAATACACTTCTGGCTAATGTAACCCTTTGGGGGGTATAGGCGTGATTTCTTGTGCTTACTTGCCTTTCAGGGCATTCAACCGTGCTCAAATGTCCATTTTACTGATAGTTATTCCTTTTTCAACCCGACACTTCTAGGTACCTAACATCTTTGTAATTCTATAAAAATCTGATTTTACGTTCGCTGAAAGTGTGGGCGAGGAGCGACGGTGACACGAATGTATCCACCATTAGCTTTTGTTCGGTGCCAGCTAATTTAGCTAATGACTACATCAATGACGTCACTGTACTGTCGACATCAAAAGAATTTACCTGCTTACTTTGTAAAATTATTGGTTCAAAAATCTTATCGGCACCTTGACGAATGCTTCCTGCAGATTGATAGGCAGGAGAATTGCTTTTACTTTTTCGTGTAGGTAGGTATTTGATTAATGTTAATGTTCAAATGGAGCTCTCATTTCAAAGTTCAATAAAGAGAGCAAATAACCCGGATTACTAAGCTTCATCAGCAGCCGATAACATTCCCACTGCTGGGACACAGGCCTTCTCTCGGTGAGCGGGCCATAATCCACCACGCGGGCCCAGTGCGGGTTGGTAAATGTCACATGTCTTCGAATTTTTAGTTCTAAGACATGCCGGTTTCCTTACGATGTTTTCCTTCACCGTTTTGAAAGCAGTGGTGATGAAATAATTTACACAAAGTAAAGCGCCTGCTTGGGTTCGAACTCACGACCTACTACTCGTAAGTTGCGGTCGTTACCACTGGGCCACCACTGCTCTCATTACTAAGCTTGCAACAATTTAATGGTTTTATGTCATGATGGTCTCGTGGTTAACGCATCGTCTCTCATGCACGAAGTTGTCGGCTCAAACCCGTTCAAGGACGCATGGCTACAAATCAAAGTATACATTTCCAGTACAAGCAGACTTCTCATTGTTCGCACGCACAACGGCTGCGAGTACAACGCACCTGATCTTTCTTTTAAAAAAACCGTTGTGTTTGTTTAAATTATGAATACACTTTTAATGCTGACTGTATTATATCAATAGACTAGACATAACTATGTGCATAATTCTGTTTTTTGCCGATCCCTAAAAATAAAATAAAGCTGCGTGAAACTGAGTCAACTTGTTGATTTATGTTCAGTAAGTTATTCAAGTTATACAGTTTTCAAATGAATTTTAATTCATGAAAATCAGAACATAAATTGTACCGCTTCAATTGTTGTGAGGTAGGCATGCTTAAAACTTTTTGCCTGCACTGCAGGTTTGGCGACTTTTATTTTATTACAACTGCATTTAAAAAACGTGGTTTAACTTCATTCGAGGAATAACTTACTTATTTCCAGTAAAATTATTTTTCCAAAGTAGTGCATAACTTCCAACTTTTTCATACATGTTTTTTTATGCTTATAAATATTAACATTTTAATTTATTTCGGTGTCGAGATTTACTTGATTTCTATTTTGTTTATTTTTATGTTAGCGTATATTGCACCGGTTGACATTATCACGTCCCGCCGGCTATCATTAAAGACCAGCGCTGGGCCTCTGTCTCGCACAGGGTCGTAGAATTTTTCTGAGCGATGGGCGTTTTGCGTGGTTATGAGGTATATTTTCTTTTTGCATTAGTGATTTGCTTTTTGTGATCGTACACTTTGCCTGTGACTTGTTTACTGCAAATAAATGCACTTTCATTATTTTTCTTTCATTACTATTTTGTTGGTCTGATAGTCGCAGGCGCTACTGCTGAGCAAGAGGTTCTAGGTTCGATTCGAAGGTGTGGAAAAGTGTTTCAAGGTTTTTCCATAAGGAATTTCTCTCGACCCGCGGTGGTAATGGGCTCACCGCGAGTTGATGGAAATGTGGTTGTTGGTACTATAAAGTATGTATTTACATTCTACCTAACCCTTCGAAGAAATACAGGTGTGATATAAGTAATGTTTGTTCTATACCAAAATATTCTTAACAATATAAAAATAACATGACATATTCATAAAAACAACGATAACTCAATATCTTCGTGGCTTGACATCCCAATAACATGGAAGCCAATATTTTTTAGAATTTCCATTTTAAAATATCGTCTGATCCGAATTGATACCTGAGCGCAGCAATCTTCGCTCATCTCAAGGAATCTCAAGCGGCGAGGGAGACATCGTGTAATATGTATTTGATATTTTGAGACAGTTGATACGAAATTGTGAGTGCTGGTGAGTTTTTGTGTTGTTTTTAAGAATGAAGAAACTTTATAAAAAACAAGGCGAATTTCAAAGAAGCACTATAAAGTGGAAAATAATTTTAATTTTGGAAGCCGGTTTCATTGGTTTTCCATTTTCAACGTACAGGTTGTTTTGTACAGACGCCAACACATCAAGCTACTACAATCTGTCAGATTTCTTTGATAGATTTTCGACTTTATTTCTAGAGCGTTAGGTTCAAGGTTCATTGGGAAAAATTTACAGTTTCGTGTAGCTTGACCTGGTGGCGTCTGTACTTTGTAGTATCAAATCAAATCAAATAAAAAAAAAAAAAATCACATAAACCTACATGGGCATTTATAAAACGTCAGAAGCTAGGTGCAAGGTTCCAAATTGTTGATTCCTCTTTTAAAATAATTGGTTTTTACAATTGTTTCAAATTACAGTGTTAATTTAACAAGAAGATAGAAAATTGTCTACGGTCTACAAGGCCTACAACGTTTTCACATTCACAAAGTATAAAATAATCTACATTAATAATAGTATTTCATAAATAAGACATATTACACTATTTAAACCAAATGTCATTATTGTCATGACAACCCCAATTTAGAATTGTAGGACATACCTACAAATCTAAATTATAGGTAAAATGTTTATGTCAAAAATGAGTAGATGTCAAAGAAGAATGTAAAAAAACTTAAATACAAAATTAAAAAGTAATTTACAAGTCGGTTTTTTATGTCTGTATCCCATCGCCTGCCCGCGGTATTACTTCGTTTATTCTTAGCGATCATTTTCTTTTTTTTTCATTATGTCGACTCCCAATGGTCGTAGTATGATGTAAAATAGCCTAAAACCTTCTTCAAGAATATTCCGACTGCTCGTTCCACATTTTACTTCTTACAAACTTTACCTTTATGAGATACTAGCTTTTGCCAGCAGCTTCGCCCGCGTGGATGTCGGAAATTATCCCGCGGGAACACACTACAGGGATAAAAAGTAGCCTATGTCCTTTCTCAGGCTCTAAACTATCTGTGTACCAAATTTCATTTAAATCGGTTAGTATTTTTAGCAGGAAAGCGAGACAGACAGACAAACAGAGTTACTTTTGCATTTATAATATTAGTGTGGATTGTAGGCGTCACACGATAAAACTATAGCTTAACATTAGGGAATGCCTAATTATAATTGTGAAATTCACAGGCGATTGAGAAAGAATTTTAAACTAAACCTTGCCTTAAAGAGTGAACAACATTATTTAATGTGAACAATACATATAGTACCTTTAACAACTATTATGTGGAGCAAAATCTATATCTATACTAAATATTATAAAGCTGAAGAGTTTGTTTGTTTGGTTGAACGTGGTAATCTCAGGAATTACTGGTCTGAATTGAAAATTCTTTTTGTGCTGTGTAGCCTATTTATTGAGGAAGGTTATAGGCTACATTACATTACGCTACAATTAAAAGGAGCGGAGCAGCAATGAAAAATGGATGAAAACTGCCAGGCAATTTGATGCGACAGGTAGGGTCAGTGGAGTAAAAATTTGACGCGGACGAAGTCTCGGGCAAAAGCTGGTAAGGCCTGCCATAAGCCTACGTATTCATATTACGTTTTACCTTTATGAATAATCTACTTGCAAATAACTCAGAATATGTAAGAGATATCATTTGTTTAATAGTAGCTAAAGACAGCAAAACCTAGTGGTGCCGAAGGGGAGTTGAGGTGCCGATTCTGGAACCTCCACCAGGTCTCCCGAATTGGGGAATTCGGGGAGACCTATGTCAAGCAGTTGAAATCTTTTGGCTGAAATGATTTAAGGATACGCTCTCACATTTAACATAAATGGAAAAATAACTACACTTAAAATAACCCAAACTAACTGTTCAAGCCACTCAATTCCCTTACACATCAACATAGTTAACACTTAATAGAACGCTAGTCGAAGACCAAAGTAGATTACCCGGGGTCGTCGGGGCCATACACGGCACTCTGTTACACGATCAACTTGCATCGCCCATATCCGGCGTGTATCGGTACGAGCGAAATATACAACTGAATTTGGCTTGGTTGTAGGCCGGTCGTAACAGAATTGTGGTGTGTTCCTACGACGTAATCGATCAGTTGCTGCAAAGCTGTGTTTTTGCTTTTGGTTTATTTTTGAACAGGATCTTAATCAAACCACGGATATTGTAAGCAGCGTAACACTAAGCACTTACGGTTTAAGAAGAAATTTATTTCGCTCAAAAAGAATACAATTATTCACTTCTATGAGCAAAGCTCCCCAAATTGGGGGAGGACATGTCCAGCAGTGGACGTATTACGGCTGAAATGATGATGATGATGATGATGATGAGGAAAACATAATAATTAAGATATGATAAGCGACGCTTTCGCTTGGTAATAAACTAAAATTAAGATATATAAACGATAAAAACTTACAATTTATGCATTTTTCAGATGGTGCTTTAAAAGTTGGAAGTGATTTAGATTCATTGATTTCCTTAGGTAAAGAGTTATAGAGTGCAGCCGCAGGTTAGAGTCGAACATTGGTGATAGTTTTAATTCTCAGTACCTTCCTAAGGTCATTTTAACACAAAATTTTGCGCAATGACAATTTATGTGTGTTATATATCACCGTGTACTGTGTGGTGCCGGACGTAAAGAATAGCATCACCCCATTTCTTCCCGTGGGTGTCGTAAGAGGCGACTACGGGACTTATTAGAGAATGGGCAGCAGCGTTCCCTATGCATTTTACCACCATACTGCGATCGCCAATCCGCCTGCCAAGCGTGGCGATTATGGCAAAGCCCCCCAAATTGGGGGAGGCCTATGTCCAGCAGTGGACGTATTACGGCTGAAATGATGATATCACTGCATATCCGTCCGATGGAAAACTCGCGTCGTATATATGTTTTTCGGAACGAATATTTCCAAGAAGCTTATAAGATTAAGTATTATGCTGCCCAATACCATTTGGCATTAACTCCATATATTTAACCTTTATGATTGCCATAAATTTAAATTACGATTGTGTTTCCTCGAAAGGATTGTGAGATGTATATTGTATAATTAGTGCAACAATTATCTTTAAGTTTTTTGTTATAAGGAGCGACTCTACTGCCATTGAACCGGGTACAAAGCAATCAAGATTTGGAGTTAACGAATTTCTCTCGAAACTCCGATACTTAGAATCGCCAGCTAATTAGTTGCGCTTGCGACCAATAAATAAGATTCACCGAAATGGTAAAGGCCGGTAACGAAGCGGCAAGCAATTTCCGTGTCAAATAATTTAAAACTATAGTACCTATACACCACTTGGGAGACTAAGAAAGGTTTTACAATATGAAAAGTTAGACATAGGTGCGTCAAATCTTACCTTACTTGAAGTTATCTGAACAAAACTACAATATACAAAAGAACAGTATATTTTAATTGACATTATAATTGCTTTACTAGTCTAAGGTTCGATGTAACTTCCTCAAATGCCTGAATTTCACAACTATGTTGGTGACGGCTTCCAGTCTAACCAGCACCTCTAGCCTAGTTGATAATCTGCAATCGTTAACACTAGTCGAAAACTAATCAAAATTAAAGGTATGGGAATGAAATCATCTCAACCTTAAGTCACGTGCTTAGAACAAACGAATAGAAAATTCGTAGCCAAGTTCACATCGTTCAAAATGATAGAATTAATTGTTATCGTTTCTACAATGTTTAACGCTAACGTCCTCCAGACCGTATTTCGGCCACTGCGGCCAATCTCAACGGAGAGTAGCCATCAGCGCGGGAGATATTATAGTGCCCAAGTGTGTACGGAGACACAGGAGCACTCACTCTTCCCTCACTCTCATTACCCGATGGGAAGGCAATCCGACACGACCGGCGAGAAATCAGGAACAACGGCTTAACATGCTTTCCGAGGCACGGGGGCATCACACCGCCAATTTCCAAACTCCGGGCTACCACTAAGAAATTCCCAATAAAAAACCCAGTAACAATTTGCCCGACCCGGGAATTGAATCCAGGACCCCACGCTCAGTAGTCGCGCTTGCGATCACGAGAACAACGGGGCAGTTATGCCCTGCGAGTTTGCGTTGGTTATTTGGCGGGGTATGTATATGTAGTGATTAAATATATAAAGGACCTTAATTATTTATTAACTACTAGCTTTTACCAGCGGCTTCGCCCGCGTGGATTTCGGAAATTAACGCAGGTATTTTTCTAAAATAAAACATTTTTCTAAAATAAAAGTAGCCTAAGTTACTCCTTATTACATCAGCTACCTGCCAATAAAAGTCCCGTCAAAATCGGTCCTCCCATTTTAGAGATTCCCCGGAACAAACAGACAGACTAAAGTTAAAAAAAATGATTTTTTGGTGTAAAGTACCATATTTACTTTCATATGCATTAAAACAGACACTTCAGTTTTATTTATTTGTATGTATAGATGACTGACTATAATGACATTTAGCTAAAACAAACAGAATAAAAAATAGTCTGTGAGACTGACAGCCATTTAAATGTCATGACTTTTGAGAACAGATACCTACCCACTTACCTTCCGATACCTAGAAATATTGTCCAAAGTGAGCAGGTAAATACGAGCTCGGCTGTACATACACATAAAACATTATTCTAACAAATATACGTTTACGTACCTCCAAATAGTGTATAAAAGATTTAGTAGGTACCCACAAAAGATCCTATGTTTTTTTAACCTGTAAAATCTGATTATCAAAGCAATATCTTAGAAAAATAAGCCTATTGAATAAACTAGAAATAGATAGCTGGTGTTAAAAATAAGTTATTTTATCGTAAGCTGCGTACAATATTGGCGGAAAATGGTTTTTGGTCTTAGAAATTGAAACTATAAATATTTTCTGTTTGATAATCATCTGTGTGCTTCTTCGCTTCAAGAAATCAGATATATTGTAGGTTGTTGTTGATAGGTAAAGGTTTTTTTTATAGCTAAATCCATTGATATTTGTGTAAATACTTATCTCAGAAGGGAGTCTTAGAATTCAAGCAACATGTACATCAACGCAATAACAATATTTATTATAAATTATCCAGCATAATTCGTATACAATTTTACTAACCTTACAACTCTGATGCCTTTTTTTATCTCGAGGTGGAAATCCTCATGGATGTCCTCCACCCTGGGGTGGGCGGAGGGGTCTGTCAAACTCTTACTGACTAAAACCACCCCGGTGTTCCGTCCCACACCTAAGTCGGGGACCACGGGACCCTATATGTCTTCTGCGATCCCCGACTGGTGCCGGCCCGCCTTTGCGGGCCTCTTCACGTTGGGGGGAGAGAGGCGTTAAACTCCCTCCCATACATCACAGAGAGGCGCGCGTGGAACACTACGCGCCACCATCTCGGGTCCTAAGGAATAGGGGGCGACGGATGTCGCAATTCTGGTGCCTCGCTCAAGACTGAATCATGTCGATTACTTTTTAAACTCACAACTTCAACGTCAAAATAATTTGATAAAAAAAATAACACAAACGTAACTCGACTGGAGCAAGTCCCATCCATAGACAGTTCAGTATAACACTAGCTTCCCACGGTCCGTGATATCGCGGACGTACACGGACCATCACGCACGACGCACCGTGGGAAGGGTCTCGTCTGTGGTAGCACAGCACGTCTGTGGCGGTGCGCCGGTATCCGTCGCGAGGCGGTAACTTCAAAGGTGCGTTGTGACGCGATCCGAGCGCGTACGACGCGGTCCAACAGACGTCCTGTGCTACCGCGGACGAAACCCTTCCCACGGTGTGTCGTGCGAGATGGTCCGCGTCCGTCCGCGATATCACGCACCGTGGGAAGCCAGCTTAAGATTACTAATATAAATCTACCATCACATGGATAAGTCCTGTTACGCTACTATAAATCTACCCTTACATGGATAAGTCCTGTTACATTTGGTTACTAGCTTTTGCTATCGTCATCGGTCGCATGTAAGTCAGAAACCATCCCACGGGAACGTACTATCGGTGATAAAAAGTATCAAATAATATCTTAAGCCAGGTTTTTAAAAACCATTTGTTTGCTCATCCAAATCTGTTCGAGCTTTTGCTGCATGATTAGGTTACAAACATTCAAACATCTATACATACAACTGTTTAAAATTCATTCATTATTTTTAATATACATATTTTTTCTAGTTCTCTTCTATCTTCCTTTTAACTCTTCATGTCTTCTTTTGAGTTATCTGTGACTGTTTATCTGTGCTTTATGTTCAATAATTAACTCGTTCAATCTTATTTCAAGGCAATAAGACTCAATTTAAAATGCATGAAATAATGCTACGGTCAACACGATTTTAGTTAGCATTGAAACAAATAAGTTTTGGTCATTGTATTATACTTTTAACTCAATACTCTAATTGAGGTGTATGAGGTATTGCGTTAATTATGTAACATGTTGTATAGTAATATAATGGAGAACTCTGCTTGCTATTGAAATTTTCACACAAGCTTTTATCAAGTTTCCTAACAAAGTCTATGATGTATTCACAACAATATTAGTTCCACGACAAAGTTATCAAACTAAGAAGAAAACGTTACTGAACACTAAAAGATTCCCTTTAAACTGCCAACAACAGTTTAACAACACCAAACAATAGGATATAACTGTTAGTAAAAGCGTTGTAGAAAATCTGGCGCTATTAAATTTTCAATCAAGTCTCTTGTCGTTTTTAAATAGAACATTTGCTTATCTCAAGAAGATTTTCCTAAAGGATAAGAAAGTAGAATTGGCAACGCTCAATAACGGTGATAAAAATCTACTCTTGTTACATTGAATTTTATATCTTCTATTAAACTGAATGTTACTTGTTCTTGGCATGTCGCTGGTTGTCTATTCTATTTTATTACTATATTTGTATAGTCTCTTTGTAGCTACAAGTTTAGCACTATCCGTAGCGTCCAAAAGTTCGTATCCTTAATTCCTTATGTTCCTACTACTAGGACACAGACACCCTCTTTGAAAGAGGGATTGGTCTATCAATCCACCACAATGACTCAGTGCGGATTGGTAGATGTTATATGTGTTCATATTTTTTTATTTTCAAACATGTCGGTTTCGTAACGATGTTTTCTTTACCGTTTTGAGAGCAGTGGTGATGAAATAATTTACTCAAAGTAAACCTCGTTTACTAATTAGACTCAGATAGAACCTGCAAACACGTAAGTCACGATCGTTTCCACCGGATCACCACTGCTCTAACGCTGATTAAGTGTCTCAACGTATGCATGGTAACACCCCATAATTCATGCAGCATATGTAAGAATTGACCTCACAGAAATTTTCAACGTTCCTGCTCTACACAGTTTAAACTTGCTTAGTTCAAACTGTTTCTAGATACTGGTCAATAGCAAACCGCGGAAACCAATAAGGTTCAAATTGAGATACTATCTTACAATATATACATAATTTAAAATCTAAGTAAAAAATATGTACATGTATATACAATATAAAAATAAATGATCATAAAGCATCAAAATATTCGTCTGCATCGTTGTCAACAGGAAACGTGCCCAAAAGGCTGGAAGCATTGCCACGTTGTATGGCAATGCTGATTCTTTGACCGAAAAATAGGCCAGCCCTCTGTGTTGCGTACCGTTTATTATCTGTGCGCCTAACGGAATGCGCGTGTAACGAAGTGACATCTGACTTGACAGTTTTGACGTTTGACACTTTCTCTTGGCATCCGGTGGGACCAAGGAAGCACGCCGTCGCTTGGGTCTCGCGGCCTTTTGTTGAAATTAATCCCTTGTAAATGGATCCGGTTGTGGACAATTAGTCGTGATCCAGTTGTGTGTGTTAATAACCCCTATCTTGGTGAAATAATACGGGTTTAGTTTCTTGACATTGAAATAGTTTGGAGGTTAAGTGTTTGAACCGCATGTTGGAGTGAATCTCTGACCAGTTGCAGCGGCCTGGTGTCTGGAAAACCCACTTACACGTTACTACACGATACATATACACTCACTTACATACACAACTCCAGGTTGGCAGCAGAGCAGTGCCCTTCAACCATGAGGTAAGTTGTTTTGTTGTATGGTAGGTGAGTTGTTCTCTTATATATTGTCTGCTCCGCGTACGGCGGACAGTACGCTAGCCACTCTTGTCTCTAGAGCCCCACGATTAGTACGCTTCCACATAATAATTAAAACCTTATGTGGGCCTAGTCTGGCAGCGTACATTTTGGTATGCAGAGGCGTGGTTTTAACCTACAAAACCACCAAATTGGTAATTTTACAGTAGGCTAATTACTTGGCAGTCTCTATAAGGGAAGTAGTAATTCGCTGTAAATATTTGTTATCGGTAATTAATTGTTTGTTTGAAATAATTTGGAATTTATTGAGTCGAGTAACTCATATTGCCGGGGGTCAACCAGGTTTGCATATATGCTTCAGAGTTGGTTAGATTGAGCTATGCTATAACCTCTTGTTGTTGTTATTTGACCTCTGTTGTATTGAATGTCAGGAAGACATTAAAATATTGAGTTTGTACCATTGATATGGTTATTTGTGAAAATTAATATTTGAAAAATTATTGGCATTTTTGAGTATTACCATTGTTTTGAGTTGGAATAAAGGATTATTATTGTTGTACCATTAACAAAGTGGTTTGTGAACTTAACATTTGGAATTGGATTGGAATTTGAATATTTGAATTGAATTGTGAAATAGAATTTTGAACGTTGATATTGGGTTTGAATTAAAATAAAAGTTTATTGTTGAATTGAATTGAAACCAATTTAATGTTATTTCTTGAGTTGCTGATTAGTCAGTTTGGTAGTTTGATTGTAGGTATTTTGTAATATATTGTTTGAACTTTGTTACTTAATTATTTTGTTTGGTATATTGAATTGTATTGTTTGTGCAATGGCATACAAAGCGGTGAGAGAGGCAATCAGTGGATTGACCACACAGCTGCGGTGGTTCGCTTCAGCTGCAGCGACCGCTGAGCGCCAGGATCTTGAGGGGATCACTCTTGCTCGGTTCGAGCAGTTGAACTTGAGACTCGGCAACGTTGATGCTCTGCTCACCCGCTACAACCAGTACATTTGTGAAGTGGATTTGGAAGTGCTGGATCAGGCAGCACGTGACAAGGTCCTTGCTGACTACGACCAGATCTTGGACCTGGGGGATGTCATTGGTCAACGTGCTCGGGAAATATTGGAGAGCCGGACACCTGTCCAGGTCAAACCGGAGACCTCGGTTGTTTCAGGTCCCGGACTATTGAGTAGACTGCCTACTTTGGAACTGCCACATTTTGACGGTCGTCTGGACCACTGGTTAAGTTTCCAAAACCTGTTTGAAAGTTTGGTTGATGCACGCTCGGACCTCAGACCCGCCCAAAAGTTGGCCTATTTGTTGTCCGTCCTGGAAGGTGAGGCCCGAGCCTTGGTGCAGCATCTGTCTTTGACTGACTCAGCCTACCCTACCGCTGTGGAACTACTCACCCGGCGGTACCAAAATTAACGTTGTTTGGCTGACGTTCATATTGGATTGATTTTGGGGTTACCGGTCATTACTAGTTTGTCAGCATTGCGTACTGACCTGTTGAACCCGTTGGTGGCAGCGACCAACGCTTTAAAGCAATTGGACTTGCCGGTGGACCATTGGTCTTACCTTTTGGTGCACGTTGTGCTGCAACGGCTTCCTGCCGATTTGAGGGCTCGTTTCGAGCAAAAGTATGGTGGGGATAGTGTCACACATCTCCCCCCATTTGATGACCTCGTCCAATTTTTGGAGGATGAGTGTCGGTTTGTGGACAACTCTGGCGTTGCCACTGAGTCATGCCAGCCGTCTTCCCGGCCACGAGACCAGGGACGGACTAGGGCTCGCGGGCCTGTTGATGGTCGCCCCGCCGCTCGTTTTGCTGGCACCCAGAGTCGTCCTGGTTGTGAGTTTTGTAGGGACACGGGGCATGGCATGGCAACTTGCGCGGCCTTTTTGAAGTTGCACATGAGTGCCCGCCGCCGAATTGCCAAAGCACGCCGCATGTGCTTCTCTTGTTTGGGGGCTCACTTCCATAGGGACTGCCCCAACCCCCGCCCTTGTAGAATTTGTAGCGGGTCCCATTTGGACATATTGTGCGCTAACGCGAACCACGCTGGCAGACCAGCCTCTGATGAAGGTTCGCGTACGGGGGGGTACCATGGAGTTGGTCACCGGGCTTCTGCCTCGCCGGTTCAGAACCGGGGAGAGGCCTGCAATTTTGAGCGCCGCACTCCACCCCCCGCGCAAGTTGAACGGGAGCCGCGCGACCGCCATTTGGTCTCCCCGCGTAAAGGTGATTACGCAGTTGTTGCTGGGCAGCGCTGGCCAGACCAGCATCGCCTTCCCTCCCCTCCATTGGCGGAACGTCCCCGGTTGGAGTCACGCCCCCCGCCATTCAGGCATCCGGTGGGATATGCCCTTCCAGCGATGGCGCGTGGCTCGGGACACCGCGCGTACGAGGAATTTGAATTCCATCCTCGTCGGGAAAGACTTGAGCCTGGGTGCGGCGATCGGTCGCCGCCCAGGCATTGTTAGGACATTGGCGCCTGCCCCGCTAAGGTACCCCTCAGATCGACACGGTTTTGTTGCCAACGGCATCGGTCGGGTCTGGGGGCCCACGGGGGACTCTGTTGTGGTCCGTGTCATTTTGGACATGGGAGCCCAGGGTTGCCTTTTGTCTATTGTTTTGTTGTTTGTTTGTATTGTTTTGGGCAAAATTGTTTTCTTGAGTGCCTTTGGACTGCGGGACTTGGCTGGGACGAGCCAATTCGGGAAAACCTGTTGGAAGATTGGCTCCAATTTGTATCCGCACTCCCTGCAGTCAACGAGGTCGTGTTACCCCGCGCTATCCTCCCCCCTGGGAGCTACACTGCTACCCTTGTTTGTGATGCGTCTTCGCACGGTTATGCAGCTGTTGTTTGTCTGCGCACCGTCTGCGCAACAGGCCAGGTGAATTTGTCACTGGTCTTGGCCAAGAGCAAGGTGGCCCCCCTCCGGACGGCACTGACCATCCCTAAGTTGAATTGTCAGGGGCGGCGCGTCTTGTGCGTCTATTGAACCACGTTGCTCACACTTTGGGTGGAACTGTGGACATTCGGGTTTCTTACGCCTGGACGAACAGTCAAATTGTTTTGTGTTGGTTGAAGACGTCCGTCCACTCTTTGGAGATCTTTGTTGCGTACCGAGTGTCCCAGATTCAAAATTTGAAACGCCTTTGATTTGAAGGCACGTGCCTGGAGATTTGAATCCAGGCGCCGTGGCCTCACGCGGGTGCATGGCACCCCGCTTGTTTGCTTACCCCCTATGGTGGGGACCAGACTGGCTGACTCATCCCGAGGATGATTGGCCTCGATCGCCAGTCTTGATGTCGGGTCCTTTGCCCGGGCTCAAGGTGCTCGCTGTTGGAACGAAGGACCCTGATTTTTTGTTGAATCGATTTAGCTCCCTCGACAAATTGTTGAATTGTTGTTTGTTTGTTGTTGAATTGTTGGTGACTGATCGTCACATTATGAACTCGCATGCCGGTTGCAATGCGCTGTTGGCCATTCTGCAGCGAGAGTTTTGGATATTGTCGGGAGCCGTTATTAAGTTGAACCCCTTTTTGGACGATACGGGTCTTTTGTTGTTTGGTTGTTGACGGTTGAGTCACGCTAGCCTTCCTTATGGGGCCCGTCACCCCCTTTTGTTGCCTCAGGAGGGCCATTTGGTTGTTGTTGTTGTTTGATTGTTGTTGTTTGGTTGTTTTGTTGTTTGTTACTGTTTTGATCCGCCAGCCTGCCCCCATTGGGGGGGTATTTTTGAGGCCGCGGTGAAAGCGGCACAGGGACTCTGGCGCAGATTGTTGGGAGACACCGTTCTCACCTTTAAGGAGTTAGCTACGGTATTTTGCCGTTTTGAAGCTGTATTGAACTCGCGTCCATTGTGCCCGCTGTCTTCGGACCTGAACGTCTTGAAGGCCCTGACCTCGGGCCATTTTTTGATTTGACAGCCACTTGTCGCCCTGCCGGAGCACCCTTTTGTCGATGTGAGCCAAAATTGGCTATCGCGGTTTCAGTTGGTGCAGCAGCTCGCTCAGAGTTTTGCAAGCGTTGGAGCTTGGAGTATTTGCACATCCTCCAGCAGCGCGTCAGGTGGACTGATAAAACGCAACCTTGTCGGGATTGCCAAGTGATTAGCGGACGGGAAGGCCCGTCCGGGGGGGATAGATGTTGCGTACCGTTTATTATCTGTGCGCCTAACGGAATGCGCGTGTAACGAAGTGACATCTGACTTGACAGTTTTGACGTTTGACACTTTCTCTTGGCATCCGGTGGGACCAAGGAAGCATGCCGTCGCTTGGGTCTCGCGGCCTTTTGTTGAAATTAATCCCTTGTAAATGGATCCGGTTGTGGACAATTAGTCGTGATCCAGTTGTGTGTGTTAATAACCCCTATCTTGGTGAAATAATACGGGTTTAGTTTCTTGACATTGAAATAGTTTGGAGGTTAAGTGTTTGAACCGCATGTTGGAGTGAATCTCTGACCAGTTGCAGCGGCCTGGTGTCTGGAAAACCCACTTACACGTTACTACACGATACATATACACTCACTTACATACACAACTCCAGGTTGGCAGCAGAGCAGTGCCCTTCAACCATGAGGTAAGTTGTTTTGTTGTATGGTAGGTGAGTTGTTCTCTTATATATTGTCTGCTCCGCGTACGGCGGACAGTACGCTAGCCACTCTTGTCTCTAGAGCCCCACGATTAGCACGCTTCCACATAATAATTAAAACCTTATGTGGGCCTAGTCTGGCAGCGTACACTCTGGTCACGTGAAGAGTCGACTAGCCGCTTGGCAATGTCTCGGAATACTATGTGAGCACTCGGACCCCATGGCCCTAGAGTTTCAACCCCAAACGGCTCGAATATATAATATCCAATTAGGTTAGAATATTTGCGCCGTTTGAGGTTTTCAGCACCTGCAGCAGCCGCTCCAGCACAGCCCGCTGTGCTGAGAAGATGGGATGGCGCAAAGGTGTCGACACATGTTGCGTCCCACACCAAAAGCCGACCTAGCTTCCAAGGCATTATGGTCATTCCATCAGGTCTCTTCCCATCGTCGCGTGCCAAGCCATTGGGTTCTAGAACAGCTGGCACCCCGGCGATGACAAGAGCACGACGGATGATGTCATTGATGCTGGCGTGCCGTGCTATCCGGCCTGCGCTCCTACTGCAGGATAGGCCATGGTGTCCGAGGTAGTCGACACCTTCACCGCATTGGCAGCGATGCAGAGCCACGCAAGGAGCGCCCAGACGCAGGCATGTAGCAATTCGGAAGGTGGTGTCACTCAGCATAGTACCTATGTTGGGTGACGGTAGTGCCTGAAGCCAGAGGCCCGACTCCCACTCGCCCACAGCCAGAAGGCGGGCACGCTCAGCAGTATTGGTGGACGTATTTATAAGATTATTCCGTACCAACCTGCAGAGCGGCTCATCTCACTGTCTCTGGAAAGATGGGTTCACGGGCCGATCTGTATCCGGGCAAGTCATTTTCCAGGCATTCACTGCATCTGTGAAGTACGGCACTTCAGAGTCAACCAAGGACGGAGCTAAAATTTTCCCGGTCAACTTTTCAGTGCTGTGGACAGAGGATAGGAATGCCGGTAAGCTAATACTAGTAATTTTACGGACGCCGAGACCACCAAAGCGGATGGGTAGTGTAACTTGAAGCCACGCTCGGTCGTCCAAGGCCACATTTAAAATGGATGTTAGTGTACTGCGAATAATTTGGTCAATTTTGTCCAGGAGCTGTGGCTGCTTCCATAAGGGGGAAGAGCGAAGAAAATATATAAAATTTGGGCCAAAACAACAGTATTTTATTAGGGTGAATGCCGAATGTATATTTATTTTGGAAAGCCTGTCCGAAATATCGTTGAAATTTTAAATTTTATCGTCGATGAATTGAGAAAAGCTGTCTTCTAAAATTGGGGAACCTAGGAGGTGCAGTGAACTTTTTTCTATAATTTTGATTTGTGGGGCTATTGCGTTAAATTTATCTAATGTCATTTGTCTGTCAGTAATGTCAGAAAGGAAAATTTCACATTTTGATGGGTTAAGGTCAAGGCCAATAGATTTAAATTGCTGTTTGAGCATTTGTAGATCTTTCATAACGGTGTCTGCGTCACCTCCTAGCGTTCCATCATCTAAATACCACACGTTAAATTTTGAATTTAGTTTCTGGATTAGAGATGCGGTTGATGTTAGTTGCATATAACGACCACCAAATAGAAGTAATATTGCAGTTTTATTTAATTAAAAATTAATGCATAGCTTATGGAAGTTTTTTAAGTATTTCTTTAGGTGATTGAATTTATTTGTAATAACATAACATAAAATATTGTTACGTAGATCTTAAAGTCTAGAGACATCACGCTAACTCCATCTCAGGAGGGTGGGCAGTGTTACGTAAATCGAAAAGACTAGAAATGACACGCTAACGCCATCTGTTATCAAGTAGCAAGTACTACGCAATCTATTATCGAATAGCGGGATTAAACAGTAAACAGTTGGCTCGAGTAATATCTGGAAGCTTCTACGCTACCTGGGACTATGGCAAAGTGTCGCGATTGTTCGCTAATGTTCTTTCTGCTCGGCTTATAAATACGGATTGTCGGGCTGAGGAGCAGTTCGATTATGGATGCGATCGAATACGATTCAAGCGATACAGTACAAGCGAGTCAAGTGATTCCTTTTGAAGTTTATTGTTGTTGCTGTAGTTGTGTTTATTTAATTAAACAGTATTTTATGTGTATTTCGGTTATACTGGTTTCAATAAATTCATCCCGAACCCCAGCTCGTAACAATATGATAGTTTACGCAAAAAAATTATGCGATGGAAAATATATTTTTATTGCCCTGATTTTAACTTTTTATTCATGATGCTACATTGACATGTCATTTCTGTGAACATTTGACAGTACTATTAAAATCTGGCTTGTAATATGTAAACAAAACGCAGAACACTGTGACAAAAAACTGACTGTTTTACGGTTTCCTACGTTTAGCAGCGCCCTAAAACAACAAACCGTAACTATTTGATCACTTTCAATTCAACTATGAAATAATCTAATTTCTTACCACACGTTCTTCAAAAGATTGTAGAAAATAATTCACAGAAATACTTTCTAGCCGAGTCAACAAAAAACTAGAAATATTGAGTATTATTTCTTAAAATATCAAAATAACAGTTGATAATCAAGTTTTAGAAACAGATGAACCATTATGCAAGTGATCTTCCAGACTTAAGAACTTTAATTACCAGCAGCATAGCTAATCTAATTGCCAAATAACAATAATAACCCCTTCAAGGCCTCAACTCGATACATAACTTGATAAAGTACCTCTTCAGACTTTATTAAAAGGCCTCGAAGTGGGCCTAAAAGGCTTCGAAGTGAGCAAAAAAGGACAATGGTCAAAATCCAAGTGACGAATGAAGAGGCCACTTGATAGAAGATTACAATTTACCAACTTTCCACTCGACTTTCTGCTTCGAATAGTGTAGGTAGGGATTGGTCTCATTGTAGGTGGGTAGCGATTTTGGGATCATAGGTTTTAAGTGAGTTACTGCCAACGTGGCAAAACTGCAAGTCTTTTATGGTGTTTCTCCTATTCACAGCGAGCGATGCGACGGACGAATTTTTATAAAATTACTAGCTGACCCGGCAAACGTTGTTTTGCCATATAAATAATTTCCTAGGCGGGGATAACTAATTAAATGACGATTGATCAGTTTTCGACCGGAGAGGAAAAATGATTAAATTACTAAAATGGCTATTAAAAAATAAGGGTTGATTGTAGAAGGGTGAAAATTGAGGATTGTATGTATTTTTGTATGTTGTATCATAAAAAAATAGAAATTAAAAATTTTGTCTAAAAAATAAAAAATAAAATTTAGGGGTGGACTACCCCTAACATTTAGGGGGATGAAAAATAGATGTTGGCCGATTCTTAGACCTACCCGATGTTCACATAAAATTTCATCAAAATCGGTCAAGCCGTTTCGGAGGAGTTTGGCAACGAAAACTGTGACACGAGAATTTTATATATTAGAAATCAAAATATTTTATTTCGCGTAGACCAACATGGGCACTTACGAAACGTCCGACGGTAGGTGCATTAGTCCAATTGGACTTTTCCTATGGAGCAAGCTGGTAAGAAAACGCATGATAACTTTAAAAAAAAAACCGGCCAAGTGCGAGTCGGATTCGCGCAGCGAGGGTTCCGTAAAAACCTGTAGGTACCCTCGGTTTATGCATAAGGTTTATGTTTATGAAATTAAATGTTTTTTTTTTATATTTGAGTTGACTGAATGAAAGGTAAATTGAGGTTTACGATTTATGACGTATTAAAAAAAAATACTGGATCTCGTTAAAACCAATTTTCGGTGGAAGTTTTATGGTTATGTACATCATATATTTTTTTTAGTTTTATCGTACTCTTATTTTAGAAGTTACGGGGGAGGGACACATTTTACGCCTTTGGAAGTGTCTCTCGCGCAAAAAATTCAGTTTAAAAAAAATGATATTAGAAACCTCAATACCATTTTAGAAGACCTATTCATAAATACCCCACACGTATGGGTTAGATGAAAAAATTTTTTGAGTTTCATTTCTAAGTATGAGGAACCCCAAAATTTATTGTTTTTTTTTTCTATTTTAGTGTAAAAATCTTAATGCGGTTAACAGAATACATCTACTTACCAAGTTTCAATACCATAGCTCTAATAGTTTCGGAGAAAAGTGGCTGTGACATATGGACGGACAGACAGACATGACGAATCTATAAGGGTTCCGTTTTTGCCATTTGGCAACGGAACCCTAAAAACTGTTGGATTTTATAATGATTTCAAAGTTCAGTGTTAATAGGTATGGGGGACAGTGTAGACCTGTCAATAAGTACCAGGTACATAATAAAATAAAATGTGATATAAAAAATAAATAGTCCACAACAGTCTATGATTCTTCCCTCGCCTTTTTGAAAAACATGTAAATATTGTTTTTAAGACTGTCAAAAACAACATCAACATCAGCCTATAATGTTCCCACTGCTGGGACATAGGCTTCCTCTCAGTGAGAGGGAGTGGGCCATAATCCACCACGCGGGCCCAGTGCGGGGTGGCAGTTATCACATGTCTTCGAATTTTTGGTTCTAAGACATGCCGGTTTCCTCACGATGTTTTCCTTCACTGTTTTGAGAGCAATGGTTATGAAATAATTTACACAAAGTAAAGCAACTGCTCGGGTTTGAACTCACTTGAAGGCTATATTACCCAGTAACTGGGTTGTGGAGGTCAGATAGGCAGTTGCTCCATGTTTTTTCTGGTGCTCAGCTGCATCTGGTTAGCCCTGAAGATAGTTGGGAAAATGCTAGGCAAATGATGATTGTTTTTAAGGCTGTCAGCTTGTATATAAGGTGTATCTATTCATACACGAAATATTTTAAGAGGTACACCTGTAGGTGGTAAAGAAGCTATAGCAACGAAAAAAAATTTCTAAGGCTTTTTTTTTTAAATTTAATATTTATAAATTATTTAACGCACATAAGAAATATTGGCTCCTTCTTATTTTTTACGGCCCGAGACACCGCGGCCATGCTCGTGCAGTCTGGTCATCGCCCTCGCCGCGTCAGGGGGGCCATTCATAGAATTTGGAGTAAAGGTTTTATGCAAAACGTCTCAAATTATAATAATTACGAAAATTCGAAAACGCTTATATAAAAAAATTATTTTTGCTTCTATGGCACCTACAGGTGTACCCCTTAAAATATTTCGTGTATGAATAGATACACCTTATATACATACACATTAGGCACGAAGTTGTCGGCCACGAGCAGGCGGCGCCGTAGCTCGGCAATTAGCACGGCCTGCAGTACCTCGTGTAAAGTATGCGTGTACCTGTGCTTCCGCAGCTCCCTGGTGTCGGTGTCCTCGTTGTAGCGCGCGCGCAGTACGACAGCACGGTCGGCGTCGGACATGAAGCCGATATCTTTACATAGTAACTATAAAACAAAGTTGCTTACTGCGTCTGTGCACTTAGATAGTTAAACTACGCATCGGATTTAAATGCGTTTTCATCGATAGAAAGAATAATTCAAGAGGAAGCCTTACAAGTATAAAAAGCGGGCGAAACCGCTGGCGAAGGCTAGTACATATTATGTAAACCATAACTTATTTTGTTTCGGACCGTTCGATTAGTTACTCTATGCGCCTTCGGAACGCGCCATCGAACGGAATGACATCTGACTTGTCAGTTTGACTTTGACAACTTGACACTTCTGTTGGTTCTTGTTGTATTGTAGGTGAGTTACTTGAATTGTACTTGTATTGTCTGCTCCGCGTACGGCGGACTGGTTTCGCTAGCCACTCTTGTCTCTAGAGCCCCACGGTTATCACTCTTCTACTGCGCTATTGAAATCGTATTGTGAGGTCTAGTCTGGCATTGAACATATTTAAAAAAATAATTTAATAATCTACTAAACTATTTGAGGGTTTTTGGAACACAAAAGTAATGCTGATACTTAGATTTTCTTTTCAGGTTATTAACAAACACTGACTTTATACTAGTGGAAATACTTTAGGGAAAGTGCTCACACGCTAGTGTCAACGTAAAACATTTAGGTGATTACTTAGTAGGTATATATATTTTTCATAAAAAATATGTGGGTAGTAAACTTAATTAAATCCCTAATAAAATCTAAATCGTACTTCAAAAGAACTTAACGCAAGTTCTTATTTTATAAAGTAAACTAAGAATTAATACCAAACCAGTTAATCTATAAAAGAGTCTACAAATACCGATCATAGAAATACATCACTCAAATGAACTCGTTTATTAAAAAAACACGTAAACCGTTCAAAAGACTTTCAGGAGTGAAATAAAATATTCAGTAAGCAATATATGTGGGAATTATAAGCTTAGAAATGGAAATGTTATTTAATAAATCTGCGCGTTTGTTTATTGGTTTCATATAAAACTGTGAGGTAGAGTTATTTCGGATACAGGCGATTGTTTTAAAAATAAATTTTGCATACACCTACGTATGTATATACCAGCCATAAATTGTTCAAAAATTTTTAATGACACTGTGATAAGTGCAGGTAACAAAACGACTGATATAAGCTAAATTCTTTGAAAATTCGTAAAAAATATGTAAGGTCCACGAAAAATTATGAAAACAGCTCATTAATTACGGTCACTGACCTCCACTTATATAATGATGACATTTTTTTTAGTCCATTCCAACACGTGGGTAACATATTGCTACAAATTTGATTTCAACCTGTATTGAATAAAAGTCCAGACTACCCTATCGACGACATTTTCCCTCACTGTCCAAGATAAACTTAGAAAGTATATGGCAATCAAAAAATTCACAATGATACTTACCCGGATTTGAATCCACCACCTCGTTCGTGCATGAAAAGTGAGGCCTTTATTGACTTTAATAGCCTTCGCTACTCCTAAGTATAATAGTGGCATAATGTATCGTAATAATTATTGTATTCTCAGATGTATTTTATAAGGCGGTCATTTGAGAATATTTATTTATCTGTATCGTGCGGAGTGTACGACTAAACGCCGACAGACACTACGCTGACAGACTGAACACTGACAAGACTTTACTTCAAAGGGATTCTTCGCTGACAGGACTCTTTGCCGACAGGACTCTTCGCCGACAGGGCTATTCAGCAAAACCTAGTCGTTTTTGGAACTCGCCGGCCGCTGCCGTGGCACCGCTCGCTTCGTTCGCTGATGAGCCCTGTCGGCGAAAAGTCCTGTCGGCAAAGTGTCCTGTCGGCGAAGAGTCCCGTTGAAGTAAAATCTTGTCAGTGTACAGTCTATCGGCGTAGTGTCTGTCGGCGTTTAGTCGTAC
Organism: Aporophyla lueneburgensis; assembly: GCA_932294355.1. NCBI lineage: Eukaryota > Metazoa > Arthropoda > Insecta > Lepidoptera > Noctuidae > Aporophyla > Aporophyla lueneburgensis. The sequence continues at coordinate 26,653,196 of OW028737.1, read as the reverse complement.
ACTGATCGTGGGTTTGTTCGTTTTTTTAATCAGTGCTAATCTCATATTTCAATCACAACCCAGAATAATTATCATAAATTAATTGTAACGAGTGGGAATTTAACTCTTCAGCCATAATGTAACTTAATTAGGTAGGTACGTAATTCCCTTGCTACTGCACGAACTGTAGCATCATTTAATTTATCCAAGCAATAATAATACTGTTACGAGCTGGGGTTCAGGATAAATTAATTTAAACCAATATTCCGAAACACACAAACTGTTTAATTTAATAAACACAAATACCACAAGAAACGTCACAAATAATCACTTGTTTCGCTTGTACAGTATCGCTTGAATCGTATTCGATCGCTTCTGTAATCGAACTGCCCGTCAGCCCGACAATCCGCTATTTATATCCCGCGCAGAACATTCGCGAACATTCGACACTGTGCCACAGTTCACACGTATCGTAGAAGCTTCCAGGAACTTCCATTAAACAGCTGTTTACTGTTTAATCTCACTATTCGACAATAGATGGCGGTAGTGTCTACGTACAAATTCGTGTAGTACTTGCTACTCGATAAGAGATGGCGTTAGCGTGTCATTTCTAGTAGTTTCCAACACTGCCCCGTCCTTAGATGGAATTAGCGTGATGTTTCTAGACTTTTCGATTTACGTCACACTGCCCCTTTCTGAGATGGAGTTAGCGTGATGTTTCTAGATTTTACGATCTACGTAACACTGCCCCCTCCTTAGACATGCTCGTCCCGAGCATCACTATTCCCGTAATATCGTGCCAATCGATCTACATGAACAATTTTAGGCGCGGTTCGCATACCCTTTTGTATTCGGTAAGTGACGTCGTTGATCTTGGTCACAATTTGGTACGGCCCGTCCCATTTTGCCTGTAGTTTAGGGGACTTCCCTTTGCTGCGCACTGGGTTATGCAACCACACTAGCGAACCTTCATCGAAGCCAGTATTGTTCATCTTTCGGTCATAGCGAGTTTTCATTCTCTCGGACATCTGTTGGCCGAATTCTCTGACATGCTCATATTCGTCATTCTTCTGTTGCGCAGATCATTTGCATAATCTGTTATACTGCGTGGTGAATCAGGGGGAATGCCGGTTATAAAATCAGCTGGTTACCTTAACTCCCTTCCAAAGTTCGCGAAGGCTGGCGTCACAGTTGTACTCTCGTGAACTGCACTTCGGTATGACAGAAGAAACGGTTGTATGTGCTTGTCCCAATCCTTTTGTCTGCTTGCTACAACTTTTGCCAGATATCTTTCCAACGTATGATTAAATCTCTCCACCATTCCGTCAGATTGTGGGTGGTATGAAGTGGTTCTGGTTTTGTGAGTACCCATAACCCGACATGTTTCCTGAAACACCTGAGACTCGAAATTCCTTCCTTGATCGCTGTGGATTTCTTAGGGTACCCCAAACCGACAATAGACTTCATGGACTAATTTATCAGCGACTGTTGAAGCTTCTTGATTAGGGATGGCGAAGACTTCCGGCCACTTGGTGAAGTAATTCATGACAACCATGAAATATTTATTTCCACTTTCACTTTCGGGGAAAGGCCCAGCGACATCTAGTGCTATCCGTTCCCAGGGGGCTCCCACGTTGTACACTTTCAGTGCACCCCTGCTGCGTGTGTGTGGTCCTTTTACCGCTGCACAACTGGTACATTTGCGACACCGATCCTCTACATCCTGTCGATAATCGATCCAATAGAAACGTTCTCGGATCTTCGATAGAGTCCTTTTTACTCCCATATGACCTCCAAAACAACCATTGTGGTAGAGCTGTAGAACATCTGGTACCTTTGCTTTCGGAACGACCATTTGCAGGTGCCCGCTATCCCCTCGAACATTTTCCCATTTGCGGCACAAGACGCCATCCTGGATCATCAAGCTTTCCCACTGTGCCCAATAACTTTTTGTGATGGTACTCATCGCTGCAACATCACACCATTTCGTCTTCGGAGCATCAGCTTTAATCCACTCGAGAATTGGCCTGATATCTGTGTCACTCTGCTGGGCATGCCATAGGGTTTCCTTCCATTCATCACTAAGGTCCGTTCTTAGCACCCTCACAGGAACTACTTCCTTAGCTTCCTTTCTGACACAATGTTTGTACTCTTCAGGAGAAGGTCTTCTTGATAAAGCGTCTGCGTTACCGTGGGATATGCCAACATTAGCCTGTGACATCGAAATCCTTGGGACTCTATTAACACCAGCCAATACTCGTCCCGCACTCTTATCGCTTACGAATTTCTTTTCCTGCTGCGCTGTGATATCGGACACCCTTCTAACCTGGGTGTGATATTCACTGGCAGTGTTTCGCTTCGGGCAATTTGACCGGAGGTGGCCCTTTTCTCCACAAGTGTAACATCTAGGGCTGTACCTAAGACGGTCACGAACAAGTGACTCCACAACCTCTCTGAAGCGATGGGCTCGATGATCATGCCTCACTGCTTTCACCTCCAACGCGTGGGCCGGCGTCCTTCAGCTTCTCATGGTGCCCAAGTCTCACAGCAGCCCTTACTTCCAGATCCCGTATGCCATCTATAAATGCTTGAGTCAAAGTCCCTTCGATGAGTGCAGGCGCAGACCGATACGCCTTTCGGACCAACTTTTCAATTTCCAGGGCCCACTGCTGCAGATTTTCACCACTGCGCTGCACACGATCCCTTAACTGGCCGCGAAACACGTGCTCTAGGTGTGCGTCACCGTATCTGGCCTCTAACGCCTCAACGAGCTGCTCGTAGGTAACATTTTTGCCGAGAGCCTCTAACACAGTTAAGGCCTGGTCACGAAGGACCGAAGTAAGCGCGGTCATGGCCTGGCCCGCTGTCCACCCATTTGCTTCCATGACAGCTTCAAATTGAATTTTGTATGCCGACCAGGAAAATGTTCCGTCGAAGGGTGGTACTCAACCCGCGCACGGAAGGTGCAGCAACTATCGAAGCCGTAGTCCAGTCTCCAGCTTTCAGAACTCCAACCGTTTTTCTTATACCAGCTATCTGGACTTCGGCCTCGGAGAAACGATTTTCATGTACCTGAACAGTCTCCTTCATGCCTTTGATGTCCTTGCCAAATGTCGCGTGTAGATCTTTCAAAAGGAGAACCTGCTCCTCTTTATCACGCTGAAGCTGTTCTTGCAGTCGGTGGGTCTGTTCTTCCTGTCGACGGGCCTGTTCTTCCTGCCGGCGAGCTTGTTCCTCTTTATCCTGCTGCAGCAGTTCCTGTAGGCGGTGGGCCTGTTCTTCCTGTCGGCAAGCTTGTTCCTCTTTGTCCTGCTGCAGCTGTTCCTGTAGGCGGCGGGCCTGATCTTCCTGTCGGCGGGCCTGCTCCTGCAGCATCGCCATTAGAGCAGAAAGATCCATGGCTGGTGATGCTGTAGGAACACCAGACGTTTCGGAAACTGACTCCGTCGTCGGCTGATTACCCCCAGGTGTCTGTCTAGAAGATCCTTCAAACCACTTCTGATCCACCTCCTGCTGGCGCTGACTTTTGGTACGGATACCTTCCGTATCCTCCTTCGGTAAATCTGGCATAATTTATCCCTTACTTCTGACACCAAATGTTACGAGCTGGGGTTCGGGATAAATTAATTTAAGCCAATATTCCGAAACAAACAAACTTTTTAATTTAATAAACACAAATACCACAAGAAACGTCACAAATAATCACTTATTTCGCTTGTACAGTATCGCGTAAATCGTATTCGATCGCTTCCGTAATCGAACTGCCCGTCGTTTTTTTTTTTTTTTTTGTAGGACATCTCGTAGTTAATCTGAAAAGATTCTTAAGCTACTTAAACGGATTGTGGCCCGGCGAGTTCTAAAAAGTTACCTTTTTAGGCCTCCAGCCGGGGCTAATTATACTTAAAAACTAAAGCGAAAGCTCTAAGGGTTACCCCGAGGGGGGTACGAACCTCGGCTTAGGCAATCACTGGTAGGGGGACAGCAAGGGACTGGCTGGATCTGGGTTAAATTATTTAGGGACTAATTTAAAGCTAACGGCGCAGCATCGCGGGCTGGCTCTTGCAAGGGTCGGGAGGGACTGTTAAGTCGGGGTCGCGACGACGGACCTCGGCGGCGAGGTCGGTACGATTTGTGTTTGTGTGCTGGTCTAGCTGTACTGGTCTCTTTTCGACTCTCCTGGAGGAGAGTAGTGGGATCATCAGGATCGGTAAGAACGTGCCGCGAGCGGCGGACTTTACTGATACGAGAGGGGGTGTAAGTAGCTGCCGCCACAACCAGAGGGTTGCGGTGGGCTACGGCCCTATCAAAGAAACGCTTCGAAGCGCGTTTCATGTATTGATGGATAGTCGGGAGTTTCATATCTGAATGAAGATTGATATTCCGAACAAACCAAGGCGCGCCTGTGGCTTGACGGAGTAAACGGTTCTGGAGAGTCTGTATCCTATGGATGAATCGGGGTTTAGCATGTGCCCAGACTGGGCTTGCGTATGTCATAATCGGCCTGATACAAGCGGTGTAAAGCCGCTTCTTACACAGAAGAGACATTTTACTCCGCTTGTTCAGGACGCAATGGAGCCTACCGAGAGCGAAAGCGGCCCGCAAGCGGGCCTGCTTTATGTGCTCAGAAAAGGTGAGGTGTTCGTCGAGGATGACACCTAGATATTTGGCTTGCTTCGCCCAAGGGATCTGCTTGCCGAACATTGAGATGGGTCGGGGAGGGGGTGATTACGTCGCGGTCGGGTGTAAAAGATCGCCTGACTTTTATCGGGATTGACCTCGATTCGCCACTTCCTGAACCATTCGCCGAGCTCGTCGACTGCAGTTTGGAGGTAGCGAACCAGCGCTGTGTCACTAAATCCCGAGAAGAAGATGGCAGTGTCGTCTGCGAACAGAGCTAACCTTGCCTTCTTACTTCTGGGGATATGGCTAGTGAACAGCGTGAAAATGAGGGGGGCTAGTACAGAGCCTTGAGGGACTTGTGCACGGATCGGGTGAGGGGAGGAAAGTGCCCCTTCGATGCGATAGCGAAAGGTACGGTTCGCAAGAAAGTCTCCTAAGATGAGCACGAGACGGTCTGGCACTCCGAGTCGGTACAGCTTATATAATAAGCCGTTGTGCCAGACTTTGTCGAACGCTTTCGCTATATCGAAGTATACAGCGCCCGTGAACATACCACGCTGAAAACCAGCATTGATATGTTCAACGATACGGTGTACCTGATGTACACACGAGTGTTGGGTTTGAAAACCAAACTGCTCGTTGGGGATGAGGCCCTTGGTTTCGGCATAATCTCTGAGTCGCTTATAAATAAGTCTCTCATAGATTTTGCCGAGAACTTTGAGCAAACTAATGGGGCGGTAACTCGTGGGCTCGGTTTTGGGCTGCCCGTCGGCCCGACAATCCGCTATTTATATCTCGCGCAGAACATTCGCGAAAATTCGACACTGTGCCACAGTTCACACGTATCGTAGAAGCTTCCAGGAACTTCCATTAAACTGTTGTTTACTGTTTAATCTCACTATTCGACAATAGATGGCGGTAGCGTCTACGTACAATTTCGTGAAGTACTTGCTACTCGATAAGAGATGGCGTTAGCGTGTCATTTCTAGTAGTTTCCAACACTGCCCCGTCCTTAGATGGAATTAGCGTGATGTTTCTAGACTTTTCGATTTACGTCACACTGCCCCTATCAGAAATGGAGTTAGCGTAATGTTTCTAGATTTTACGATCTACGTAACAATACTATAGACGTATATTCTGGGTGTGAAAAAATACACGTACCAAATGTCTAGGGAAAATATTGTTATTTCATACAACACGTAATAGGGTCGAGCCCAAAAATAGCTTAACACTAGATTACTTATTCACAATACAGAGAACGTTAGTGTCAAACAACAGCTGTGTCCAAAGCGTTACGGCTATCGCCAAAGAGAGGTCGTATCAATTTATAATGTATTCGGCCGTGTTACTTTTATACTGAAAAATATGGTTTTCATAACTTGCAAATACATAGATGGCTTGTTTTCAACCATGAAAAACGTTAGACAGTTTTTAACAGCATACATAGAAAATTTCATCATAATCATTTCAGCTCGAAGACGGCCACTGCTGGATATAGACAGAGAACCGTTTCTAAGTGGCGACACTTGGGGGAGTCCAAGTATCACCACTTCGACCGGTTCTGTGATTCCCACATCTAGTTTGCAGGTAAAGCTGGATGTAAGAATCATAGAGCCGGTGGAGCTTATACAAGGTCATTGCAGAAATCTATAGTGGAAAACTTAATGTAAAATTACGAGAATTGGGTCTGGCGATCTAATAAACAAATGAATTTGAAGAACGCTGAAGTCTGACCTTAGTCTCAATCAGTCAAACATACGTTTAGTTTCGCTACATTTTTACATGTTAGCGACTAGATTTTGGAGAATTTTAATTACAATAATTAGTCTTCATATTTGGTGATTTTATTAGGGATATTATACGTAACAATTTTACAAAAAACATTAGATTTAACTCACTTTATGTTCATAAAATAATTAATTATTTAAAGAAGTTTAAATAATTTACATCAATACCTCTTAAAGCTAAAGTACAGAATTCTGACTGATTTTAATCTTTGCCATTAAATTCATAAAACAAAACAACCCCAACTAGGTATGGTTTGAAAAAAAATTAGGAATTTGTATTAGGTATGTTCACATAGAATAAGGATCTGAAAGCTTATGAATTCTCGCTTATATTCTGACCTAGCGTTACCAAGACCCTTGTCCCAACCTGAGACAGTAATAGCCCATTACTAATCCAAAACTCGATGGTCAAATAAAGATATTTTTATTTCGTGAGAATAACGTTATTTTCGTCGGTGAAGGAAAACATCGTGAGGAAACCGGCATGTCTTAGAACCATAAATTCGAAGACATGTGACATCCACCAACCCGCACTGGGCCCGCGTGGTGGATTATGGCCCACTCCCTCTCACCAAGAGGAGTGGGCCTATGTCCCAGCAGTGGGAACATTATCGGCTAATGATGACGTTATTTTCGTTACGTTTCCCTTTTTTCTTCTTCTTTTTTGCCGCAAATAAACTTATTTTCTTTCTTTTCTTCCTTCTTTCTTCATTGAAGGCAATATAAGAAAATCGATTTAAACGGTGTGACGTAAGAATGCATAATAGTTCACCTATTTTTTGTCAATCGAAGTTTATTTGCGGATGGCAGACGAGGTTGTTTAACTCCTATTTTTAGAATGAAGAAGGATAAATATAGAAGTTCCGTATGGTGACGGACGTAAATAATAACACCATCTCATTTCTTCCGTGGATGTCATAAAAGGCGACTAAGGACTTACTAGAGAATGGGCAACAGCGTTCTCTGTGCATTTTACCACCATACTACGATCACCAACCCGCCTGCCAAGCGTGGTGATTATGGCAAATCCAAGGAGGATTTTGGGATTTGGGAGAGGCAAATGCCCAGCAGTGGACTTCAATCAGCTGTAATGAAGCTAAAGAAGTTATTCGGAAGTTAGTGATAGATAGTTTTATTTTAAGTGCAAGGAAGAAAGAGACTAAGGGTCGTCAAATAATAGTAGCAAGTCTTGTGTATAACACAAGACGTGCTTCTATTATTTCAATTCCTGTCATTTTGGGTGTCATTCTATAAGAATGACACCCAAAATGACAGGAATTGTGACTAAGTAATAATAGGCGCACGGTTCGATGGATCAGGTTAAGCTACGCTTGCTGCGGTTGGTCTGTGGATGGGTGACCACCACATACCAAGGCTCCTCTGTACCTCGGAAAGTAAATTAAACCATTGTTCTCCGCTGCATTTTGTCAGATCTTTGAAAATTGTCACGGGTCGTCAGAAGCTCATAAGACTGACAACCAGTCATACGGGGTATTCTCTTTCCCAGTTGTGGAAGTTAGACAGGCAATCATCATCATCATTTCAGCCGTAAGACGTCCACTGCTGGACTTAAGCCTACCCCAGTTTGGGGGGCTATGCCATAATCGCCACGCTTGGCAGGCGGGTTGGCGATCACAGTATGGTGGTACAATGCATAGAGAACGCTGCTGCCCATTATCTAGTAAGTACCTTAGTCGCCTTTTACAACACCCACGGGAAGAAATGGGGTGGTGTTATTCTTTACGTCCGGCACTGCACGGTACGGCAATCGCTATGTAAAATACTGGTATTTAGCTTGTCAGACTTTTGGCTTTGGAAAGCTGGCAATATTAAGTGAATTTAGGCTTGACACATCTCATCATCATTAGCAGCGTATTATGTTCTCACTGCTGGGACACCGGCCTCCTCTCAGTGAGAGGGAGTGGGCCGTAATCCACCACGCGGGCCCAGTGCGGGTTGGTAGATGTCACATGTCTTCGAATTTTTGGTTCTAAGACATGCCGGTTTCCTCACGAGGTTTTCCTTCACCGTTTTTGAGAGCAGTGGTGATTAATAATTTACCCACAAAGTAATGCGCCTGCTTGGGTTTGAACTCACGACTCGTAAGTCGCGGCCGTTACCACTAGGCCACCACTGCTCACCATGACACATCTATCGCATATCAAATGAGCTGTGGAGTAAAAAACCTTCTTGGGTCCCATTAAATGATAGACAAGATCAAAGCAAACGAAGACAAAGGTGGAGGAATGACCTTGACTCCTACCGAAAATATTGGCTTGCAGTGGATAGACTTATGTGGAATGAGAGAGGGAGTCTTTTGCCCATCACTGGGGAATTACGTACAACATAATCAGATAGAGAGAATGTAAAAACAATAAGGTTGTTCAGTGCGTTTTATTGGTTCCAGTTTGAAAAGTCCTCCTTATAAAAATGTAAGATTTTTTATTTATTTCTATTTTATCATTCTACGAGTATAACTGTCGATGGGCCGTGTAAAGGTCAGTGCTAATCGATTTGCAGAAAGAACGGTTATTGGGTTCACGGAACATTTCTATCATTCTAATTTACATTCGTAATGACTTCTTGCGGTACCGATGCCTTGTTTATAGATTCTATTTTATTCGTAATCGATTACTTTTAAAGGTGGAGGATGTTCGGTGAGTGTCAAGTTCAAAATTTATCGATTTCTTTATGGCTGTATGATGATAATAGAATTATTGTTTTATTGTTAGACTCTCAAAAGGTATTTATATTATTGTATAGCTAATAAGTGAGGAGCCACAAGGTAAGTAAGAACAGGTTAAGCTATGCTTGCTGCGGCTGTTCCGTGGATGGGTGACCATATTTACATACCAAGGCTATTCCGTGCCTCAAGCACGCTAAGCCGTTGGTCCCAGCTATAATTCTTGAAACTTGGGCAGTCGTTACGAGTCGTGAGAAGCCTCAGAATTATTCAGTAACCGGGTTTTACACTGAGGGTCTACCTATTTGACCCCAAATAGGCAGACAATCCACGTAAAATACTGCTGTCCAGCTGCTTCTGATTAAACTGGAAGCTGACTCCAACATAGTCGGTTGACTGCCACGGGGGACTCTAGTACCCGGAACGACTTAACTAACAACTACCCTCAAAATTAATAAAAAAAAAAATCTCATTTATTACGGCTTTTTAACTGTATATTTTATTTTGATATACAATTGTAATTTCAATTTACGAATTACGGATGTGCATGTGATTGAATACGGATCGCTAAGGATTGACACTATTACTCACTTGAAGCTCGCTACGCCAAACATGGTGAAACTTACAGAATACATCGGCGGCTTCATTGATCAAGTTTGGCCTCAGTAAACAATTGAAAGATAGAAACTAAAACCAACAATCAATTCAAAAGCAGACCCGTATAAATCAAATCACTTAGCAATATCAATTCATAAGTAATTACTAAGTTTACCTGTACGTTCAACTTGGGCTTTTGTTTAAGTTAAACTGACCAAGTAGTTTCTAAGTTACCAACTCGAGGGTCTACCGTCTACCTGTCTAATGAAACGTAACGAATCGGCCTCGAGAGAGCATTTGGGTCGGAATCTTTATAGGTAAAGGCTTTCTGTATAATATTTCCATACTATAGAATGGTACCTATGTAAGAGGGTACTTAGTTTATTTGCGTAGTGGAATCCGTTCACGTGTATCGATTTATAAAGTTCGTTTGGCATTCACATACGATATTCGTCTTATATCTCTATTTAAGCAAAGTGGGCGCAACTCCCAACCCAACTATAGTCTATGCCAGATGTGAAAAAAATAGAAGTCGTTGACACCTGCCTACCAATGTATTCAAATTACCGTTTTTTTATCGTGCTAGCGACACTTTCTTTACATTTTTATCGTATCGTTTTGAAATATTTGAATACATTGGAAGGCGGGTGTCAACGACTTTTATTTTTTTCACATCTGGCACAAACAATAGTAACCATTTCGCAAGAACATTCGGATCTCGGAAGCAATTCGTCGAGAAAACTTCTTTTGGCGCATTTAGCGATTTTTGTAGGGGAATATCTTATAGGTTCAAGTCGCCGACATGCCCATGTTACCAGTATATCTGTAGCGATGAGTTTCATTAAGATAGATGCTGTTTACTATTTTTTTCTAATTGCGCTGAATTTACAAATAAAATATTGTTTTTGTATAAGTTTTTGTTCGTAAATATGTAATAATCTGAAACTTACTACAAAGTTCATAAAACCTTCGCCGGTTTGAGGTCGATTAATCAAAATTAAATAAAAATAATAATGTAAAAGTAGCTGATTAATTTCAGTAGATAATAACTGAAACAATATTTCATGTTGTGCATTAAAACTCATGGGAATACAGTATTTTATCTGTTAAATCAACGAAATCGACGCAATTTCGTATACGGCCTATAGAATACAAGTTATTACCACTGTTATTTCATAGTTTCAAGTTAACAATGCCATCAGCAGGCCTCATGACTGTCATTTTTTTTTAAATCAACCTTTGCTAACGTCAACTGTATCGGGTGTACTACGTGAGCTCGACAAATGGATGTGCGATTAACACTTGTGCCACAAAACTGTACTGCGACTCACCATAGTTCGAATGCTCGCTTGTGCGACACACTTGAGCTCACGTAGTACACTAGGTTAGGTTAGGACAAAACTGTGACGTAGAAACGACTAGATTCAGGGTTTTGTCACACAAGTGTTATTCGCACATCCATTTGTCAGTTTTGGACACTATCCATTATTGAAAATAAGTGTTACAATAAGTTAGGAATAACTATGCAGTTTTAGAACCAGTATTGAAAATATATGTAACAATGTTCTATAAATGAATAAGCTGCGTGTTTTCATTTTAATTCAGTATCATTTACGGTATTTCTTGTCTGTTATTTCTTGTCTGTAGTGTTATTCGCACATCCATTTGTCGAGCTCACGTAGTACACTCATCTGTATCTATCCATCCATGTACGTAACGGAATCTTTGAACGCGATTTTCACCCACTTAAAAACGTCAGTGCACACTTATGAAGTACCAATGACGATGCCATAATATATAAGTTAACTAATTAGTTTAATAAGTGTGTCCTATTATCCTGACTGAAATGTTCAGGGCTAGCGATTTTATTGAATTTTTCAGAGAGGAAGCGTGAGAAATGCCGACTACATCCAATGAAGGTAGCAAGCGTGCAAATTACCCATTCCCGGCCATTGGTAAAAGTGGTCATTATAGGAATATCGTAAAAAGCACCTGCACTATATTACGAAACAAACTGTTTTTTTTTTTTGTTAATCACTCTATTTTTATTTGAAACATATTGAAGATTATTTTCTACTTTTCAGTTTAGTTTCCCCTTTAAGCGTTTTTTTTAACTATAATTTATTAAGAACTCTATCGGATCGTGAATGCACATTATTTCACTTCACAGTAAGCAAAGATGTAATCGAAGGCTAGTTTTGATTTGAACCTATGAAGTTAGGAAAGGCTATTCAGTTTTGGACACTATCCATTATTGAAAATAAGTGTTACAATAAGTTAGGAATAACTATGCAGTTTTAGAACCAGTATTGAAAATATATGTAACTATAAATGAATAAGCTGCGTGTTTTCATTTTAATTCAGTATCATTTACGGTATTTCTTGTCTGTTACCCAAATTATTATCTAGGGCTATTATTACCTTCCTAGTTTAGTGGGCGCGTTAACATCGTGGCTACAATTATACGTGGTTTACTTACATAGAATTGAAAAAACAAGAGTACCAACCTTTTTATTATAATATCACGCATTGTTTCCCCGAAGGATGGGCAGAGGTGTACCTATAGTACCTACAGCCACATTTCGCCTGTTATTTTTAAGTCCCATGTAATAGGGGACGAGCCTATTGCCATCAACCGAGCACAAATCCAGACTCCGGGCTACTACTGTGAAATTCCAGATAGAAAAACCCAATAACATTTTATCCTACATAGGAATCGAACCCAGGACCTCATTGCTCAGCATTAGCGCTTGCTACCACTAGACCAACGAGGCAGTAAATCGTTTTAGTTTAAAAAAGTACATCTATAGAACTTATGGTTTGTCATTTTTAACTTAATACATAAATTATGGCCTTGGAATGTTTTCAGTTAAAATTCGATTCGTGTTTTGATTCCGCTTTCAATTAAAATTCCCACAGATATTTTATTAACTTCACGGGACTAGTTTTTGCGGTAGCTTCGATAGTGTTTAATCCAGTTTGTGTATCTTGATGATGTTCTAGTATATACTTTCTGCCACTGTTGTTTACATTGCAAGTAGTACCAATACAAATAGGAGTGGCGTAGGCACATATGCCTACAGATCAAGCTATACATTTCCAGTTTTAACCAGTCAATTACCGTAATTACAGACACAATTAAAAAACAATTGTGTCTGTACCAAATGTGGTATCTCAGGGACTTAGAGGTTAACATACCTCGCATTGTATAGGCTTTCCGTACAAAAAGTAATCAGCTTATACTAGACGTGTACAGCTTGTTTTGTTGCCGTTCATACCGTAAGTAATGACTATACTAAATAGTGAATTTTTTTAAACTTCCTTCGAAAAATAAATCACCTTTCAAAAGTTACTTACTACTGAAATTATTCTTATTAAAACCCTTTTAACTGCATGCAAATTGAGAATTTATTCGTGATTTCACATTGATTCTCTGATTATTATATATTATTATATTAAGTCTCTGATGAAAAATACGTGAGCATTTTCTAACAGGCACGAAACTTGTTTACTTTACTTTCAGCTCAAAACCAACACATGATCCAATCAAACACATCCTACTCACGAAACACAAAGTTGCTAGTTCCATATCCAGTGCACCCAAAGTATTTTTAACCCTAAATCCGTAAGCCAAACTTATCTAACGTAGTGTAAAGCAAAAGCCAACATAGATTGATACCCGTAAATCCGGTTTGAACTAGTCTGTGAACGGCTCAAAGCCCTCCATCTATCGGATGAAATCGATTGTTTGACCTCAAGCTGAAACAACTTGGATAGTGTACGTGAGGTTTGAGTTGCAGCGATGGAGATTTTGCATGTTGAAATATTTGGGCCAATGGAATTCGTGTTTTATCACGTCACTCAATATCATAAGTACAAGGGAGTCAGAAGCTAAATAATGCCTGCACAGGTCTGTCAAAGTTAAAACTACGTTTGCCGCGGTCGGTACGTGGTACGTGGGTAACCATTTTTTACACAATAACCACGTACGTTTTATTTATATGTCGTCTCAACGGACCGTGATAACTTCTAAGTGTGTAGCTATTAGCTTTCCTCTGTAACTGTTAATTGTGACATGGAAAACAGAAGAAGTTCTGGTTTTTTGGTAACCACAGTAAATCTTAAAACATCCATTTTATTATGTTTCTAGGATATCCTGTAACATGTTACTGGTCCACCAAGACTTCCTGCTTTGTTTGTAGAAACGCATAATTGTCCTTAGTAATTCATCTAATCATGGCTACTTCCACGGCGTGCGTCGGTGGTAGCACAGAGGTCACTTTGACTGCAAGTGGGAAGATGTTACTCCATCCTGGTAAAGTTCAGCATAAGGGACTTTGGAATGTGATGGTGTGGAGCTGTGTTGCAAAGTATACTCCATGTCCTACCTTGCCCTCTGTATCACTAAACAGCACCGACTCCGACGATGTCGTGGAAATACTGAAGATTGGATGAATAACCAAAGATAATTTAAGTATGGGCTAACAAAATCTGAATCAGTGTCGCGCCAGCAACACGAAGAAAAAGAAGATCCAATCATCAACCAATAAAATAATCAGCATTATATAATGAACAAGTTATCTCGCTATCACTGCAGCCACACAGCGAAGCGCAGATATTCAGCAGCAGGTAACGTGGGGGTTTAAAAAGCAATCCTAGCAGAATTCGCGTGCTATGCGGTTTGCTCGCGTTTTTACTTACCGGTATTGCCATATGAGGTCTTGGTTTTCTTTTTATGAAAGTACGATCTCAACGTGCTTGGGTTTTCTAGAAACGGGTTTTGACTTTTTAAGGGTAACTTCTTTATATTTCCGCCATTTCGGATGACGTCAAAGAGCGGCTTTGTCTTATACAGGTCTATACCATCGGTAGTTTATAATATAATATTTATCTCATTGATACAGCTATTATCATGATAAGCAAACTGAAGTGACAGTAAGCTGGAGATGTTTATCGAAGGACCGATGGCTGGTAGAGCAGACGACTTCTAAAGAGATTTCTTTCTTTCTTCTTACTTTCTTTCAAAGAGTTATCGGCAAGCGAAGTGTGGGACGCCACATAGCTAGATAGATCGGCGCTCTTAAAAAGATGGCTTGGACAAACCGAATGCAAAAGGCGTCCAGCAGTGGACTGTGATAAGCTGAGCAAATTGATTAATATTATTCTGAATAATTTACTTATTTTCATTGTTGTATATCAAACAGAGGCCAAATATTTAACCAGAAACCTTAAAAAAGTTGCAGCAAAAAATCCAACAGACGAATAATACATCTCTCATTGCTTTCAGAATCCATTACTAAAATTCGCCAACCCTACCCGTTTCTTATCAATATAATGCAAAAATATCAAATAAAAACGCCGCAAAGGAGAGAAAAGGAGCCATTTTACATTCCCTCCGTGCAAACTAGCTGAACCTTACCTACATACACGTTCAGATATTGAAAAGCTTACTGATTATGCTGGGAACATTCCCATTTCCATTCAATTCAGGTGTATATTGACAAAGCTGACTGGCGACTGGAATGCATTCGCTTAAAAGCCTGAACAGGAGTAATATTTTGCGTTCGTGGCACCGAGTTTTAAGGTTTGCTACGTGTTCCATTGTGCGTTATTCGAATGGAACTCGTTATAATGGTGATGTTACTGGCATATATTTGAAGTGGAGTTCCATTTTTGAAGTCGCTTTAAATTCATTGAGTGGTTTGCGAGTGAATTTGTTTGCGATATTCACGTATGTGAAACGTATCCGTCTGTTGTCAAATATTTGATAGGTTTCAAAATGGTGCTTTGAATGCTGGAAAAATTCATTGTATATTTTTTGTAACCTGTTTTTAACCACTATAAAAGTCTGTTGCAGTATTGCTTTTTATCAATGCAAAGACCTAATTTCATTTAGAACTTACGAATTGCCGCTAAACCCGTTGTCTAGTTCAGGAGAACATAATAATTAGCTAATTTTAGACGAAAGCTGCACCCGTTTGAACTCATAAACTTTCCTATTCTTGTCGCCAAACGTTTTAGTAGTTTTCATAGAACAATCCCAACGTTCCATTTTATTGAAAAAGCGAGACCCAATGGTCTAGCTTTTTCAATAGAATGGAACGCGCGAGTTATACCTTTCCATATCGAACACAAAAATATTTGTTTTCCCTTTTTTCATCTATTTCCGTGGACATTGAACGTTTTATTCGCCATTTTTACATATAGACGGGGAGCGTCGTTCCTGTATTTTCCCATTTCTGTTTGAAAAGGAGGAAATATGCCAACATCGTTTTTGTAGATAGGCTTTATCCTGTCAGTACCGTTAGGCATTCAGTTTTGATGAGGTTCGTTAAATTATCTCGTGCCAATGGATACTTACCTGTTGCGAGGAGATGTTTAGTAGAACTGGGAATAAGAGCTTTTATGTCTTATTATGTTATGCCATTTTTGTTTTGAAGAATCGATGCGAGATTTGGGTCGTAGGTATTTGTTTTCTGTTGAGGAATGTAAAATAATCTTAATGGATGGGTGTCGCTAAGTGTTCTTATGAAATTAAATTAACCTTGTGGAAAGAATTTTTTTTAATGACGTTTATTGTTTTGGATTTGGGTACTGTTTATTTTGTAACTAAACATGAACCGTCATACTGAAAATCAATCTGCTTAGCTATTTTCCAACTATGTTAGAATTAACTTCCAGTCTAACCTGATACAGATAAATAGTATTATTTTACATAGAGCGACTGCGTATCTGACCTCCACAACCCAGTTACTGAGTAATATGATGCCTCTTGGAAAGACTGGTAGTTAGACTTGGCTTCTGACTACACGTAACTACTGTCCAAGATGGACAAATAACAGATGGAACCAACGGCTTATCGTGCTTTTCGAGGCATGGAGGAGTTTCGATATGTTATGGCTGGCCCATCCACGAACCGACAGTGTCAAGCATAGCTTTAGTCAACCCGGGCATCTGTTATTATTTGATCACGAGCTCCTTGTGATGAACCTTCATACTCATTACAAAAAAACCAGGGATACATATTTTGCCTCAAACTTAACCTTTGTGTTGAGGTTGGGATATGGTTAAATAAATGAATTCAAGTCTCTTGAGTGCCGTAAAAATATGTTCCTAATGAGAAAAAATAAAAACTTTTTACAAAAAAAAAAAAACAACCGACTTCCTTAAAAAAACACCACAAAGTCAAAAATAACTTTAATTTCGAAAGTCGGTGTCTTAGGCTCTGTATTTAAGGTTTTTGCCACCGACTTTGGAAATTAAAGTTATTTTTGACTTTGTAGTGTTCTTTTTAAGGAAGTCGGTTTTATTTTTTTGTAAAAAGTTTTTATTTTTAACATTTTAGTTGTGGTTGATACTCCGCACTAATCTAATCACGTTATTGGTTCACTTGTCGCGGAAATACGTAATGCAAATTTAAGACTTATATGGTTTTCATATGGACCCCATTGTCCAAATAAAACCAAATTAAAATGGGACCATTCGGGAAGCACCAGCTTTCAAATAAAAAAAGAATCATCAAAATCGGTTCACCCAGTCAAAAGATACGAGGTAACAAACATTAAAAAAAAAAATACAGTGGAATTGATAACCTCCTCCTTTTTTTGAAGTCGGTTACAAAAGAAAATACTACTAGTAAACGTCAATGTGCCTACAAAAAATATAGTGGCTTTTTTGGTAGATGTTCTTTGTTTTCCAAGCAATTTTTACAGGGAATATTCCAGCATTTTCTCTAGACTTAAAATTCACCAAAATAAAAGAGTCTATTACAAAACTCATTTCTTCAAAAACCAAAGAAGTAGGCACTTATGTACCACTCAGAATTTAATCCTTTCTTAAGGCAATTACATTCTTAAGACTGTAATTAGCACGTAACTGCTTA
Organism: Aporophyla lueneburgensis; assembly: GCA_932294355.1. NCBI lineage: Eukaryota > Metazoa > Arthropoda > Insecta > Lepidoptera > Noctuidae > Aporophyla > Aporophyla lueneburgensis. The sequence goes on along the minus strand of OW028737.1, from coordinate 26,635,648 downwards.
ATAACGTCACAAGTACCGCTTTTCACGAATACGGCTCTCTACAATATTCTCCTCAAAAGTATAAAATTTCCCTAGGCAGAGATTACGACTATATGAATTTTGTGTAGCAAACAGATTTGAACTTTGTGTAGAGGGTGTAAGGTAGAATTTTTTGGTGCTTTCGAATTACGTGACTCCATTTAATTCGTTATAGTACCCTCATATTTGGTTAGGAATATAAGGAAACGTTCTTTCAATTTCATAACCGCATCGCAGTTTTGACGATGCAGTTTGGGGTTTACCTACTGTACGAAGATATTTTAATTCAACGTCCGGCACTAGTTGTCTGGCATTTTTCTGAACTGAACCTTTTTAGCGCAGCCGTGGGGCACACTTAAGTGCTAGTTTCTAACATCGCACTTTACACTTTTTATTGATTTTCTTTTTTAATTTTTGTTAATTTATGTATTTTTTGTTGTATTATTGTGTGTGCCTTTAAGTTTGTGCTAAACAAATGTATTTTCTTTCTTCTTTCTTTCTATCTATGTTGAAATGTGCTGAAGGAGAAGTTGTGGTGCTACACGAATGTATAGAATGCAAAATAAGTACATAAGAGGAAGTCTGTAAGTGGCACCGATTACTGAAAAGTTGTGTGGAAATCGATTGTCATAGTGTGGTCACGTGATACAGAGGAATGAGGAAAAAAAATGTCGATGTGTATAAGAGTAGAGGCATACCGAAGAAACGATGCATTCCACGCTCGACCTCCGCAGCGAACGGACGTGTTGTTCTCGCGCTCGCCGCTCCGCCGCCCGCGCCCCCCACCACTCCGCCGCTGTGAAAGTGCTCGTTCAGTGTTGTGTCTGCTGCGCAACGCTCCGCATCGTAGTCGCTCCGGCTACCCAATTGGCGATCGAAAATTTATTTTCGATCGTGAATTGTCTCAAACTGTTTTTTTCAAGACAAATTGTTTCTTTATTCGGATACGTCTAAAACGTAGTGGCCCCTTCTGGGCAAATCCACAGTTTCGTGGTCCTCGGTGGAAACCTCACGGTGTCAACGAAACCGAGTGGGTGCTGACCCAACGCACCCGCCTATCCCCTTCAGGGCTAGGCGAAAGTTTGGACGGGTCCCGGATCGCTGGCCTTGGGGGCTTCCCTCGTCAGTCCCGGTGACAGTTTTGCTTCCACAGCCGCGTACTAGTGCCGCGGGTATTTCTATACCCCCCGCACTAGACTGGTCAGGGTATCTCTATACCCATCCGCACTGACCGGTTAGGGCCCCGTCGCACAATAAGATTGGCGACGGTTCACACAGATTAGGGCTCACGCAGTAGGACACACCTCCCTGTCTATACCCGACAGGGAGTGCTACTCACCCCCGGGCACACCCACCCGGGGATTAGGGCTTGTTAGGTGATAGGCGCTCCGATGAGCGAGTAGGGTTCCCCTTTTTCCAACCATGTTGGGCTCGAAGGTCTCCGAGTGGAGCTCAAAAGAGCGAGAAAGTTTTTTCTCGCTCTGCGAGCTCTTCATGGACGACCCCGAGTTCAAGGGGTTGTTCAAACGCCTGTCTAAGCGCGCCCTGGTTGCCCAAGCGCACACCATCGCCGCCGAGGCCACTCCGACTTCAGAGACTAGCGTCGCTACTTTTAGCGACGCTCTAGAGTCTCCCCCCGTGCCCAGCTCTCAGGTGCCCACTTCGATGGACACCGAAGAGGTCTCCTCTGGCGAGGAGGAAAACCGAGCAGCAGACTCGGTCTCCTCCCCCTCGTCGGATGAGGAACAATTCACGCTAGTTTCCCACGGCAAGGGAAACAAGCGTAAAAAGACCAAGTCTAGCGCCGCCCCGGCCGCTAAGTTCGCCGCAATAGAGGAATCATCCCCTCCCTCGCGTGCCCCCACCCCGCAGGCTAACGCCGCGTCCATCCCCACCCCTAAAGCGTCAACCTCCGCAAAGGTTTTCGCTCCCCGCGACATTGCCCCCACCCCTCCGGTCAACAAGACCGCTAAAAAGATCCCTCCCCCGCCCCCTGTATTTATACAGGACAAGGCGAAGTGGACGGAGATCTCCAAGTGGTGTGTTGACCAGAGGGTCAACTTCACTAATGCCCGCTCTACCCAGCAGGGCATTAAAGTCCAGACCCCTACGTCACGAGACTTTCGTGACCTGACCAAACTCCTCAATGCACGTAATGTGTCCTATCACACTTACGCCCTGCCTGAGGAGCGTCAAACCAGGGTGGTGATCCGACGGATCCCCGTGGAGATCGCCACGGATGACATCAAGGCCGACCTCGAGGCACAAAACGTGCCCGTAGATGAGGTCCATCGAATGCACCGGGCCAGACATGGTCCGGCATTCGACATGGTTTTAGTCGTGTGCCCTCCCACCGAGGGTCACCACCCCATCTTCCGGATCAAGGCTGTCTGCAGCCTCACGGGCATCCGCATTGAGAAGCCCCGTAAAACTGGCAACATTGGCCAATGCCATAGGTGCCAGCTTTACGGGCACTCACAGCATCACTGTTTCGCAACCCCCAGGTGCGTAAAGTGCTTGGGGAATCACGGAACAGTGGATTGCCCCCGTCCCAAAGACCGAGCCCTCTGCACAGAGCCACCCAGCTGTGTTCTCTGTGGAGAGGCCGGCCACCCCGCCAACTACCGGGGCTGCCCCAAGGCCCCGAAGTCTTCCTCCTCGAAGCTGGCGAAGCGCGCCAACGCTCGCCAGCTAAGAGAAGCCCCCTCTTCCAAACTTCCAGAGAGGTTGAGTCCCCAGAGACCCAGCCCCTGGAATCACTGGAACCAAGGGAACCACATGCAGGCATTCCCTGCATTAGGTCCTCCCAAGCCCTCCCCCGCTGGGATCCCTGCGTTATTGGACCCGCGTCCCAACGCCCCAGCCCCCCCCCCTGCGCCCCCCGCAAAGCCCGTTAAGCCCATGGCCGCTCCCGCCGCCAAACCGGCACCCCCTGCTCCCCGTCCCGTAGCACCCCCATCTGGAGCAAAGGTGAACCCCCTAGATGCTTTTAACATCATCTCGGGTACGTTCACAACGTTCTTTTCCCCCAGAGCCCAACGTATGGCCCAGGAGCTAGTCGACGCAGCACGCGCCGGCAACCTGCTCCAAATCCAGGCCATCTACAACGCGTATCCGGAGATTACGCAGGCCCTTGTCTCCCTCTCTACTCAAGCCCCCCATTATGGATAGTCGAGTACTAGCGAGAACCAAACCCCGATCCCTAAAGTTAGGTTTTTTCAATGCCAATGGCATACTCAACCAACGTGATGAGATCGCCACTTTCCTCCGCGACCATCAATTAGACATTCTACTCATCCAAGAGTCCTTCCTTAAACCGAATCATCGCGACCCGAAAATTGCCAACTATCGCTTAGTTCGCAATGACAGGACGCGCTGCCACAAAGGCGGCACCCTCATTTATTATAGGAAGTCCCTGTACTGCATCCCCATGGACCCTCCCCCCCTCTCCCGTTTAGAAGTTTCGATCTGTCATTTAGGAATGACAGGTCATCAGCCGATCACTCTGGTATCGGCCTATCTTGCCCCTCAGTCCTCGACGGAGAACTACCAACTCCTCACGGACGACCTCGATCTACTTCTTGGCTTGAGTGAGTCCGTTATAATAGCGGGCGATCTCAACGCCAAACACCCAGCCTGGAACAGTTCCAGGACTTCGACCAGAGGACGACACCTGTTCGACCTCTGTTCCACCCTCCACTTTGACGTCATCGCCCCGATGACCCCTACCCATTTCCCCCATGATCCCACCCACGTCGCAGACGTCCTCGATATAGCTCTTCTTAAGAATATCAGCCTTAGGCTGGATTCCATAGAAGCTATACCCGAGCTCGACTCCGACCATAGGCCGGTAGTCATGCACCTGGCCTCCCGCTTAGGTTCCCACGATCCCACCCAACCCCCCGCTACTAAAGTGATCACGGACTGGAGGAAAGTCAGCGAAAAGCTGAAAGCCACCACGTCCCCTCACTTAGATTCCATCCCGGATCACTTCGATTCGATCGCTGACACAACGGCCGCGATCGACTCATTCACAGAGCACGTACAATCGGTCTTGAACGAATGTTCAAGGGAAGTTCCAGAGTTGGGCGACCAACGCTGGAAACTTCCGGACGATGTACGGGCTCTGCTGAATGAGAAGAACGCGGCCGTTCGTGCCTACAGCAACTTTCCCTGCGACGCGAACAGGGCTCACTTGCGTCAATTACAGCGTGCTGTAAGGACACGCATTGAGGAGCTACGTTCCGCCGGTTGGGAAAAGATGCTGGGCGATTTAGAACCGACCCACCAGGCATTCTGGGAGCTTCAGAGGAAACTCAAATCCAAAGAAGTCACCACAATGCCCCCCCTGATCCGCCCCGATGCGACACTTGCATTCGAGGATGCCGACAAGGCCGAGTGCCTAGCCGACAGCCTCGAGGCACAATGCTCGCCTAGCTCACTGCCAGTAGACCCAGATCACCTCGCTGAGGTCGATGCTGAGGTCGAGCGCAGAGCTTCACTCCCGCCCGTTGAGGACCCAGATGAGCCCTTGCCCCCCGTCACACCTGACGAGGTGCACGAGCTCATCAAAGGTCTCAAACCCCGCAAGGCCCCCGGATCAGACGGTATCACCAATAGGGTGTTCCAGCTGTTCCCCGCGCACTTGATCATGCTCATGTGTACCATCTTCAATGGTGCCCTGAGCAATAACATTTTCCCACAGGCTTGGAAGGAAGCCACAGTCATTGGCATCCCAAAGCCCGGCAAACCGAAGGCGGAGCCCTCGAGCTACCGTCCCATCAGTTTGCTCAATGTACTCGGCAAGATCTATGAGAGGCTTATTTATAAGCGTCTCAGAGATTACGCCGAGACAAAGGGCCTCATCCCCAACGAGCAGTTTGGTTTTCGAACCCAACACTCGTGTGTCCATCAAGTGCACCGTATCGTCGAACATATAAGCGTTGGCTTTCAACGCGGTATGTTCACGGGTGCAGTTTTCTTCGACATAGCGAAAGCGTTCGACAAGGTCTGGCACAACGGCTTGCTATACAAGCTGTACCAACTCGGAGTGCCAGACCGTCTCGTGCTCATCCTACGAGACTTTCTATCGAACCGCACCTTTCGCTATCGCATCGAAGGGGCACTGTCCTCCCCCCATCCTATCCGAGCAGGAGTCCCTCAGGGCTCTGTCTTGTCCCCTCTCATTTTTACGCTATTTACTAGCGATATCCCCAGAAGTTTAAAGGCTCAGTTGGCTCTGTTCGCAGATGACACGGCCATTTACTTCACGGGGCGCAGTCAAGACGCCTTGATTCGCTACCTCCAGGCCGCAGTCGACGACCTCGCCGACTGGTTCAGAAAGTGGCGAATCGAGGTCAACCCCGACAAGAGTCAGGCGGTTCTCTTTACGAAACCGCGACTCAAACCCCGCCCCCCGACCCCCCTATCCATGTTCGGCAAGCAGATCCCTTGGGAGAAGCGAGCCAAATATCTAGGCGTGATCTTAGATCAGCAACTCTCCTTCTCTGAGCACATAAAGAAGGTCCGCTCGCGGGCCGCTTTCGCTCTCGGTAGGCTACACCCCATTCTCAACCCAAAGAGCAAAATGTCACTTCGGTGCAAAAAGCTCATTTATACCGCGTGCATAAGGCCAATTATGACCTATGCTTGTGCAGTCTTTGCACACGCGAAACCCCACCACGTCCATAGGATGCAGACCCTCCAAAACCGTTTTCTCCGCAACGCCACAGGTTCGCCTTGGTACGTTCGGAATGCTAATCTCCACCTCGACCTTAAACTCCCGACTATCCATCAATTCATGAAACGCATCTCCAAGCGTTTCTTCGATAGGGCCGCAACCCACCGCAACCCTCTGGTTGTCGCGGCAGCCAACTACATCCCCTCCCGCATTAGCAAGACCCGCCGTCCGCGGCATATATTAACCGATCCTGATGACCCCATTACCCTCCTCCAGGAGAGCAATAGGGCCACCAGCACCTTACTTAAACCTAAACGTCCGTCATACCGACCTCGCCGCCGAGGTCCGTCGTCGCGACACTCCCGACTAGCTAATAGTCCCCCCCGACCCTTGTATGAGCCAGCCCGCGTCGCTGAGCCCTTAGTTATCTACCCCCCAGATCCAGCCGATCCCTTGCTGATCCCCCCCACCAGTGACTCCCTAAGCCGAGGTCCGAACCCCACAGGGGGTGCCCTTAGGTCTTAGTCGCTTAGTTTGTAGTTTTCCTTTAGTTTGTAAGCCCCTGGCTGGAGGCCTTAGATTAACATCTAGAGTCATTCGCAGGGAAAGCCCGGTTAAGTAGTAAAAACCCTCGGGTTAACTACGAGAAGTCAGTGTCCAAAAAAAAAAAAAAAAAAAAGAAACGATGGATGAACTGTTTGAATGATGAAATGGATATGATGGGATTTGACGACTAATAGAGAAGTGTGGAAGAAAAATACATACTGCGCTGACCTTAAATAAATTGGTATAAGGGGTGGAGAATGAAGATGTTGATAGAAATGTGCTGAAAATGTAGTGGTAGTACGATTTCTGTTTATTTTCTGATAAAGCTTGTGTTTGTCCACGTTCTTATTTATTCTTGAAATAGGGTTCAACTATATTATCATCTAACGTTTTCCAATAGAAATAAATAATCGTTTAAAAAAACACGTTTCCATAGAAAATCTAACTAAAACGTAGAAAATAAAGGAAAAAAGCGTGGAGTGCTTGATATCAATTTAAAATACCTCAAAAAGCACCACACGCTTTTTTCCATTATTTTCTAGTTTTTAGTTTGATTTTCTTTGGAAGCGTGTTTTTTAGTTTTATTAATTCTACTTTTTTTGCAAAACAAAATTACCTAGGTACACTTGGTCTAATTGCCAATCAAAAGTTTTTTCTATTAACATGTTTTATACCATGGGTTTTTATATTAAGAATATAATTGTGATTAAATACCATTAAAAAAAAAAGGATTGCCAGTTATATACTTGAAACTTTGCAACGGTCGTATTTCAAAATAATTGCATGATTAAAATCAACTTCTGTAAATAAAACTTATTTTGTATTAAAACTGAACACATCGTTGGTAGATTTGCGAAGTTGCAAAGGGTTTTCAGGAAGATCGTGTTATAAGATTACCTCGGTGCACGTTATTCCGAGTTTTCATGAAATATTTTATTTACTTAGCGACTTTGCAAAACGATTTCACGTTACTATGCTGACATTTGTATCTATATTAACGAGCCTATTTAAATACACTTAGTACAGACAAACAGGTCAATTTTAGGTATTAAGGCAAGGACATTGTGCAAACTCACGTCTTCTTCTAAAGGGGACAGAAACTACAAAATGCCATCTACTACGATCCATACATACTCTTTTTGCTTCGCTTATATTCATACATCTGGTCATACTCAAACGCCGGTTGCGAGAATAACACACGTGACCTTTCTGAAGAACGTCATCACTAAGGTCAAAATACCACGTCCTTCTAAGGAACCCCCTCCGGGTGTTTTCAGATAGAACTGAAATTGATATAACAGTTAAACTAACTTAGCTATTTACCTCAGAATATACAGATATTTAAGTCAGAATTCAGAGTCCCTCTAATAGCGATCGCTCCTCCAGAGAATATCTAAGTGGTGTATGCTTTGTATCATTTACCTGGTCGGTTCGTTTATCTTTGAAAGCTGAATTTCCCAACGGTGTTGAACTAGCATAGAATGGCACACAATTTGTGAATAGCCTAATGTGTTGTGTCTTAAAATTTAGGGAAATTGGTTGCTACAGATTAGCTTAAAAGTAAAATGGATATTATTGTTAGTGATGAAAACATATTTCTGTTTCTTTAGAAATAATGTCACTAATGTCAATAGTGGTCGTTTATTAAAACTGTATCCATTACACTATCAAAAATCATTGGTCATTACAATATAACAGTATACTGTGAAGGCCAATAATTTTTCCAATAGTGGTGATTACACGCTTTATATTTTTTTTAACACCCTTGCTCGTAAAGCTGATGTAATTCCACCGGTTTTAACTATGTAAAGCTGGTCATAAAAAACGCGTGTGTTACCAAAGCAAATAGTTAAGTTATAGTCCATATAAATTCCATAACAGTATTATTTGCCATTTCAAATATGGAACTGATCGCCGCCGCACGACCCCAGCTAGTGAGCAGCGCGCTGTTGCTATTCAAATTTCGAACTAATTGCTGCGCGGTGCCAGTCAGTAGGCAGCGCTAGCGCACGGTTAGAATGGCGGGAAAGCAACAGTGTGCATTCACAGATTGAGTTTATTTAAAATAATGTTTTTTTTTTCTGTTTCCTCGCAAATGTGTTAAAAAACGTCGTACGATATACGTGCGTATTGGTTATGACATGCTCGGCTCAATTACGCCCTCGCCTTCAGCTCGGGCTGAAATTCCGCCTCGCATGTTATAACCATCATAACGCACTAATATCGTAATGTACTATTTTAACACCGTTGCTCGTAAAGCTGATGTATTTCCACCGGTTTTAAATATGTAAAGCGGGTCATAAAAAACGCGTGTGTTACCAAAGCAAATAGTTAAGTTATAGTCCATACAAATTCCATAACAGTATTATTTGCCATTTCAAATATGAAACTGATCGCCGCCGCACGACTCCAGCTAGTGAGCAGCGCGCTGTTTCTATTCAAATTTCGAGCTAATCGCCGCGTGGCGCCAGTCAGTAGGCAGCGCTAGCGCGCTGTTAAAATGGCGGAAAAGCAACAGTGTGCATTCACAGATTGAGTTTATTTAAAATATAAAAAAAAACAGTTTATTCGGTAATTTAAAAACTTGGCTGCGTGCTCTAGCGTCTTTGCCAACATTTTCACGCAGCCACGGCAGAAAATAATCCTCGCGCCCTTTTTCTCAAATTTTCTTTTCTTTGTACTTGTATTGTGAATATCTAAAAATTACAACTTTCAATAATGAAGATGAGCAATATATTACTTCAACTCAATTTTTTATTAACTATTATATTATATTTTAACATTTTTTTCCTAACTTATCCACTTTTAATTCAGTATAAATTTATTTAACAACACTTACCTGCCCATGTAATTGCAGAATTGTTAATGAAAATATAGGAATTATATTTGAATTTTAACCTAATTAATAACTTCTTACATGATGAAAAAAAAAACAAACAAATTATGAATTAATATTTTTATTAAAAAATATCATTGAATACAGTTATTTTTATTGAAAGTATAAAATGGAATAAAGGGTACAAAGTCAAAGGTTCTATCTTAACGAAGATGGAACTTTTGACCCCGAAATCATGGAAGAACTTGAGACAAATGTCGTTGAAGACGATAATGAAGAGCAGTTTGAAATTTACCAGCAGCCAGAACACGACGATGAAGAGGAAGAAGATGATTAAAGTTATAAATTGTAGTTTTTGTACCCTTTATTCCGTTTTTTTACTTTCAATAAAAATAAATGTATTCAATAATATTTTTTAATAAAAAGATTAATTCATAATTTATTTGTTTTTTTTTTTCATCATGTAAGAAGTTATTAATTAGGTTAAAATTCAAATATAATTCCTATATTCATTAACAATTCTGCAATTACATGGGCAGGTAAGTGTTGTTAAATAAATTAATACTGAATAAAAAAAGGATAAGTTAGGAAAAAAATGATAAAATATAATATAGTAGTTAATAAAAATTGACAAATATTTATAATCATTGATTTATCGACAGTTCATCAACTATATATGGCGCGTTTTCGACCGGAGGCACCGGTTGACCTGAAGTGGTGCTGTGACCGCGCGCTCTCCGCCCTCTATCTCGAAAACGGTTCACCGTATAAAAATTTTTTTTAAACAAAATTTGTAGAGAATTTTGTATTCTAAAATATTGATAATAAATACAAATAGCAAAAAACCCATAGAAAATGAGATATTTCCAAAAAAACGCAAAAAACCGATTTTTGTGACCTTTGACCTTGAAATTTAATAGTTGCTTACACCCTACCATATGTAGGTTTTGAGACAACTTTTAGGGTGTCAATATACAAGTATTTACAGACTTACAGCTGGGTATCTCGAATTCCGAGGTGAACTTACTATAATGACTGGACTAAAAATGCCAAGTCATTTTCTGAAAATGTAGTTTTGGCGTATTTTAATGAACTAGCTAGTAAATATAAACCTAGCTCGTTGTGGACAACATATTCTATGCTGAAAAGTACCCTCAAGATGAAAAATGGTGTCGATATTAATTTATATTCAAATCTCATTGCATTTTTAAAGAGACGCTCTGATGGTTTTATAAAGAAAAAATCTAAGGTACTGTCATCAAATGACGTCGAAAAGTTTCTAAAAGATGCTCCAGATAGCCAGTACCTGGCAACAAAGTTCAGTTTGCCTCCTTATTTTATGTATTGATCTACCTACTGCACATACTCTTTTACATATTTTTTAACGACAGTCTGAAAGCTAAGTACCTATACCTTATTTAACACATTTTTATTTATTATCAGGTTGCGTTAATATTTGGTATTAATGGTGCATGTAGACGGCAAGAGCTTCACAATATTACCACAAAAAACATTGAAAATCAAGGCAAAATGCTTTTAGTTAAAATCCCAAACACTAAAAACAAAATACCCCGATCTTTTATTATCGACGGCCGATTTTATGACGTGGTCAAAAAATATGAAGCTCTGCGTACGACTAAGGCAAAAAATAATCATTTCTTTCAGAATTACCAAAAAGGTAAATGTACTGCGCAACCTATTGGCATAAATAAATTCGGTGCCATGCCAAAGGAAGTCGCCAAGTTCTTAGGATTGCCGGATGCTGATTGTTATATAGGGCACAGTTTCAGAAGAACGTCAGCTACATTACTTGCTGATTCGGGAGCTGATATATTGACTTTAAAGCGACATGGCGGGTGGCGTTCTAACGCAGTAGCAGAATCTTATGTAGAAGATTCCATCCAAAACAAAGCAAATATGTGCCAAAATAACTCAGGCAATAAATTTGGAGCCACAAACGAAGAAGTTTTGCCCTGAGCCGCGCCCCTCTACTTCTACTGATAATACTTTTTTATTTACAACTAATGACGAATTACAATGCTCTTCTGCCGCCTTTCAAGAAGTTTCGTCGTCTCCAACATTTACCCTAACACAAAACAATGACATTATGAATAGTAATAATAATAATAAAAACATAATTAAAAAACCAACTACAACTAAGTATCATTTTAATAATTGTAATTTCACTAACTGTTTCAATAATTAAAAATGAACAAAATATAAAATGTTTTTTTTTCTGTGTCCTCGCAAATGTGTTAAAAAACGTCGTACGATATACGTGCGTATTGGTTATAACATGCTCGGCTCAATTACGCCCTCGCCTTCGGCTCGGGCTGAAATTCCGCCTCGCATGTTATAACCATCATAACGCACTAATATCGTAATGAACTATTAACACGCTTTTATTATCTCCATCTATCTATGTATGTTCCGTAATTTTCACCCACTTTAAACCGACGGATTAACTTGAATTTTAGTGCTAATCGAGGACTGATGATAACACAATAATTTAATAACGTTGTTCAATTATCCTGATCAATTACTTGAGAATTTCCGTTCTTATTAAATTGTTGAGAGAGGTGCCCTTCTGTAGCCGTTTTTCAGGTGCCGCGTGGATGTCGAAAAATATCTCACAGGAACGTACTACCGGGATCAAAAGTACCCTATGTGTTTATCCAGGTAAACAATGTCTTATCCTACTACTTGCTTTGTCTTATCCGACCCAGAGAATAAAAAGTTTCACAGAAAATCCAACCCCAATTACAACCTTTTCGAGATGGAATTTCAAAAAACCCTTTCTTAGAGGATATTTACTCTTCACAAAGAACACACCCTCCAAATGTCATGTCTCTAGGACCTGCGGTTTAGGCTGTGTTTTGATATATCAGTCAGTCAGTCACTCAGGACTTTAAATTTTATATATATAGATAGATATATAAAAAGCACGCTCCAATAGAAAACCAAACACTACTATATCGTAAAAAAATATTTATCGCACACAAAAACATAAATAGATTGACTATTCTTTACAAGAGATTTCATTATTTCTTTGATCGCTTTCTTTGATCTCGAAGAATAGTAATTTATTTCAGTTTTATTTAATCATTAATTTCGAGCAACAAGACTTATAGTGTTAGTAACAATGTACTTACAAACTATGTTATGACATACGGACGGACAGACAGACAGACAGACAGACACACAGTGGAACGAATGTATGGGAGCGGTTGGACGTAGACATGTCCGAAAAATAAGAGTAAAATTATGACAAACTAATGATGCCATCTTATTCGATTACTTAATGCCTTCATAAATTGTGGTGATGAATTTCTTCATAACTCCCATATTTCGGGAGTAATTTGAGAAAATGTGAAATTTTACTATGAAAATGAGTGTATCGAGCTCTCTCCCTCCTGATTCCGGGCTTGTTTCAAGTAGCGGTCTCTAATATCGTAATGCTATTACTAAGAGCTATATTTAATACTAAGACACATAGTGCGCCAAATGTGCACTTTCTGGGATAAAAGGAAATGAAAATTTAAAAAAAAAAACGTTTTTTCCCCATTTGTATTTACTTTAAACCGCAGACAGACTTATTAAGAGGTCTATAAATATATTATATATATACAGAAATATATATTAACAAAAATATTCACAAGAACTGATGAGAGTATGACTTTTAAGTAAGTTGATAATAAATTACCTAGTTTCATTAAAAGTACAATAAATAATTAAGATGTAAGCTCTAATTTACTAAGTTACACATTTTAAAACAATAACATCATTTAATTATCTTCGTCATCATCATCATCATCAATTAATTCAAATTCAGAATCGATGTCCGCTAAATCATTTATGTTAACAAATTCGATATCACTTTTCTCAGAATCCGTAAGCTCATAAAATTCCTTAAAAGAAGATTTTTTTACAAACTTATTTCCTTTTGGACGGATACTTGTAACAAGTGGATCAGAAGACAGTAAAAGATTGTGCATAATATCTTCATTGCATGAGATACTGCTATGCTTTCGAGAATGCCCCTCTCTATATTTTCTAAAATCTTTATTTCTAGCCTCAGATGCCTCTTCGGATAGAAAACCAATGGGCACAATTGACATGTTCTGAACTATGTCTGGCCCATGCATTAAAATTTTATGAAGTGAAGAAGGCATATAATACCATGGGTATAACTCCACGTAAAGCTTAGCAGTATCAAAGCAGAACTCTCGGAATTTAGTTACGTTGATCTTCTCTCCTGATGAAATACACTGCAAGATCACACAGATTTTTCTTAAAAGCATAGCATCTATTCCGGTCAGTTCAGCAGATTTAGTGTAGTTTTCAAAAAATCTCCTTGCCGAGTTGCCATTGTTGGTGGATCCACTGCCTTGTTTCACAACATCGAGAAGTAAGCCCGTTTCTCTTCTTACAGCCTCTTGAACTCTTTTCTTCCTGTCATCAACTTGCCTTTTTGCTATATCACCCCTTACTTGCCATGATTTTATGTCTAATTTGTAGGAAATGTGTAATAAGCATTCCATTGAGCGAATCCAAGCGTGAAGGGTGCTTAAGCTATATTTATACATGTCCTCGTTTGCGTGTTTATCTTTGATTAACTCTAAATTATTCATTTCTTTAGGACAAGCCTTGCATATGTCACACACTGAAGCTGCTGTATTGGATATAATGGAATGAATTTTACCATCAATCATTGTCAACAGCAGTTGGTGTTTGACACTAATTCCATCAGTGATGGTGGATGGAGTTAAGGCTTCAATCTCTGCTTCGATTTCAGCCATCTCTCTCTGCACATTTTCTTTGGTTTCCTTTATAAACTTAAACAATATTGGCCGGCAAAATGAAGTGGAAGATGGTCGCTCGTTTTCCCAAATTGTTACACCTTTTGAGACGAGCCGCAGTGGTACAAGACTAATCATAAAATTACTAGCAAGATCGATTTGCTCATCTTCACTCGTCCTTTGATGATAAATGCTTTGGCTAGATGATCCGTCAAAACCCCATTTGCTGGTCAATACGAGCTGTTGATTGGGATCAACAGGGGTTTCTAACGACCTAATAAGTCTTCTTGAGGTTAAATCCATCAAGGCTTGTAATTTGATTTTTGCAGAGCTCTCTGTAACTGTGAGATCTTCTTTGGCCGGATAGCACTTAATTTTTTCTTTAACCAACATGTAGTAACTCGGGTATTGAAGAGCTCCTTCTTGAGTGTTGAAATCCCGAAGAGTGTTATAGCGCCATTTCGATAAGTTCATCGATACATAAAGAGCCAATGCCTTCAAAGGGGATATTTCCCGTACCTGAATTGATTTACCTTCAATGAAGGCTTTGATTTTTGAGGCCTCTTCTGGATTCTCCGTCAAGTATTTCATAACATAAGCTGTATCGCTTTGTCCTGCCTTTTGAAGCGCCCTTTCGGCCGAAAACATAATTTCAGCGCTGCTACTGCTGCATGAAAGACTATCTTCAGTGCGTCTTCTTTTTTGCCGGTTACTAAGGTCCTCAAAAGATTTACGAGGACTAGGATGTGTACAAGTTGAAGCATCAGATTTAGCAGGAGAAATTATGGGCTCGATGACGTCACTTATATTTTCTGTAGAAGGTTCCATATTTTCATTCTGTAATTCCGGCCATTGAATTGCAGCCTGTAGCCAAATCTCATGTTTCTTCCGAAACTTATCTGTGCTTCTTCCAGACTGTGTCCATTTTGCATAAATGCGGTAGCAAAATCGACGACACCAGTCTTTTAAACTTGTTTCAGCACTTTCACATAACTGAACACAACTGTTATCTTTTAAAACACTGAACAAATAGTTAAAGTCGCGTAAATCTTTATGTGCGCGTGCGCATAAAGCAACGTGAATATCAAGATTTGTATTAAAATTTGGAAAATACATTGCGAGATTAGCTTGGATACAACGAGGTGTAAATCAACACTGATTTTAAAGTTACTAATAGTGACCTATTTATATAAAATCCAGGTATCCCAGGTATCCTTTGTTAAATATTGCAAGGTAATTAGTTATTGTGATAATTAGTAAATGATGCATGCTAAATTAGTGTATTAAGAGCCATTTAGTAATTAAATAATAGCAATGTTCTTATCAGTAATCATTAGTGCATCAGTTTTATATGTAAACCTTAAGTCCCTAATTATATATCCTAATTAGCTTATATCTTCTCTAATTGGCTGCTCAGAAATGTTATTGTAATAAGGTAAACCTTTAGAAAAACGGTTTTAATCAACAAAATAAACAAAAAAAAAAAAAATTGTGTTATAAAATAAACATCACTCTTTATGCCAGAAAGTGCACATTTGGCGCACTATGTGTCTTAGTATTAAATATAGCTCTTAGTATTAGCATTATGATATTAGAGACCGCTACTTGAAACAAGCCCGGAATCAGGAGGGAGAGAGCTCGATACACTCATTTTCATAGTAAAATTTCACATTTTCTCAAATTACTCCCGAAATATGGGAGTTATGAAGAAATTCATCACCACAAGTTATGAAGGCATTAAGTAATCGAATAAGATGGCATCATTAGTTTGGCATAATTTTACTCTTTTTTTTCGGACATGTCTACGTCCAACCGCTCCCATACATTCGTTCCACTGTGAGACATGACGAATCTATTAGGGTTCCGTTTTTTGCCATTTGGCAACGGAACCCTAAAAAACCCAATAACATTTTATCCTACATAGGAATCGAACCCAGGACCTCATTGCTCAGCATTAGCGCTTGCTACCACTAGACCAACGAGGCAGTAAATCGTTTTAGTTGTAAAAAAGTACATCTATAGAACTTATGGTTTGTCATTTTTAAATTAATACATAAATTATGGCCTTGGAATGTTTTCAGTTAAAATTCGATTCGTGTTTTGATTCCGCTTTCAATTAAAATTCCCACAGATATTTTATGAACTTCACGGGACTAGTTTTTGCTTTAGCTTCGATAGTGTTTAATCCAGTTTGTGTATCTTGATGATGTTCTAATAAATACTTTCTGCCACTGTTGTTTACATTGCAAGTAGTTCCAATACCATGCATGCATGAGTGGCGTAGGTACATATGCCTACAGATCAAGCTATACATTTCCAGTTTTAACCAGTCAATTACCGTAATTACAGATACAATTAAAAAACAATTGTGTCTGTACCAAATGTGGTATCTCAGGGACTTAGAGGTTAACATACCTCGCATTGTATAGGCTTTCCGTACAAAAAGTAATCAGCTTATACTAGACGTGTACAGCTTGTTTTGTTGCCGTTCATACCGTAAGTAATGACTATACTAAATAGTGAATTTTTTTAAACTTCCTTCGAAAAATAAATCACCTTTCAAAAGTTACTTACTACTGAAATTAATCTTATTAAAACCCTTTGAACTGCATGCAAATTGAGAATTTATTCGTGATTTCACATTGATTAAGTCTCTGATGAAAAATACGTGAGCATTTTCTAACAGGCACAAAACTTGTTTACTTTACTTTCAGCTCAAAACCAACACATGATCCAATCAAACACATCCTACTCACGAAACACAAAGTTGCCAGTTCCACACCCAGTGCACCCAAAGTATTTTTAACCCTAAATCCGTGAGCCAAACTTATCTAACGTAGTGTAAAGCAAAAGCCAACATAGATTGATACCCGTAAATCCGGTTCGAACTAGTCTGTGAACGGCTCAAAGCCCTCCATCTATCGGATGAAATCGATTGTTTGACCTCAAGCTGAAACAACTTGGATAGTGTACGTGAGGTTTGAGTTGCAGCGATGGAGATTTTGCATGTTGAAATATTTGGGCCAATGGAATTCGTGTTTTATCACGTCACTCAATATCATAAGTACAAAGGAGTCAGAAGCTAAATAATGCCTGCACAGGTCGGTCAAAGTTAAAACTACGTTTGCCGCGGTCGGTACGTGGTACGTGGGTTACAATTTTTTAAACAATAACCACGTACGTTTTATTTATATGTCGTCTCAACGGACCGTGATAACTTCTAAGTGTGTAAGCTATTAGCTTTCCTCTGTAACTGTTAATTGTGACATGGAAAACAGAAGAAGTTCTGGTTTTTCGGTAACCACAGTAAATCTTAAAACATCCATTTTATTATGTTTCTAGGATATCCTGTAACATGTTACTGGTCCACCAAGACTTCCTGCTTTGTTTGTAGAAACGCATAATTGTCCTTAGTAATTCATCTAATCATGGCTACTTCCACGGCGTGCGTCGGTGGTAGCACAGAGGTCACTTTGACTGCAAGTGGGAAGATGTTACTCCATCCTGGTAAAGTTCAGCATAAGGGACTTTGGAATGTGATGGTGTGGAGCTGTGTTGCAAAGTATACTCCACGTCCTACCTTGCCCTCTGTATCACTAAACAGCACCAACTCCGACGATGTCGTGGAAACACTGAAGATTGGATGAATAACCAAAGATAATTTAAGTATGGGCTAACAAAATCTGAAATAGTGTCGCGCCAGCAACACAAAGAAAAAGAAGATCCAATCATCAACTAATAAAATAATCAGCATTATATAATGAACAAGTTATCTCGCTATCACTGCAGCCACACAGCGAAGCGCAGATATTCAGCAGCAGGTAACGTGGGGGTTTAAAAGGCAATTCTAGCAGAATTGGCGTGCTGTGCGGTTTGCTCGCGTTTTTACTTACCGGTATTGCCATATGAGGTCTTGGTTTTCTTTTTATGAAAGTACGATCTCAACGTGCTTGGGTTTTCTAGAAACGGATTTTGACTTTTTAAGGGTAACTTCTTTATATTTCCGCCATTTCGGATGACGTCAAAGAGCGGCTTTGTCTTATACAGGTCTATACCATCGGTAGTTTATAATATTTATCTCATTGATACAGCTATTATCATGATAAGCAAACTGAAGTGACAGTGAGCTGGAGATGTTTATCGAAGGACCGATGGCTGGTAGAGCAGACGACTTCTTAAGAGATTTCTTTCTTTCTTCTTACTTTCTTTCAAAGAGTTATCGGCAAGCGAAGTGTGGGACGCCACATAGCTAGATAGATCGGCGCTCTTAAAAAGATGGCTTGGACAAACCGAATGCAAAAGGCGTCCAGCAGTGGACTGTGATAAGCTGAGCAAATTGATTAATATTATTCTGAATAATTTACTTATTTTCATTGTTGTATATCAAACAGAGGCCAAATATTTAACCAGAAACCTTAAAAAAGTTGCAGCAAAAAATCCAACAGACGAATAATACATCTCTCATTGCTTTCAGAATCCATTACTAAAATTCGCCAACCCTACCCGTTTCTTATCAATATAATGCAAAAATATCAAATAAAAACGCCGTAAAGGAGAGAAAAGGAGCCATTTTACATTCCCTCCGTGCAAACTAGCTGAACCTTACCTACATACACGTTCAGATATTGAAAAGCTTACTGATTATGCTGGGAACATTCCCATTTCCATTCGATTCAGGCGTATATTGACAAAGCTGACTGGCGACTGGAATGCATTCGCTTAAAAAGCCTGAACAGGAGTAATATTTTGCGTTCGTGGCACCGAGTTTTAAGGTTTGCTACGTGTTCCATTGTGCGTTATTCGAATGGAACTCGTTATAATGGTGATGTTACTAGCATATATTTGAAGTGGAGTTCCATTTTTGAAGTAGTTTTAAATTCATTGTGTGGTTTGCGAGTGAATTTGTTTGCGATATTCACGTATGTGAAACGTATCCGTCTGTTGTCAAATATTTGATAGGTTTCAAAATGGTGCTTTGAATGCTGGAAAAATTCATTGCATATTTTTTGTAACCTGTTTTTAACCACTATAAAAGTCTGCTGCAGTATTGCTTTTTATCAAGGCAAAGACCTAATTTCATTTATAACTTACGAATTGCCGCTAAACCCGTTGTCTAGTTCAGGAGAACATCGCTAATTTTAGACGAAAGCTGCACCCGTTTGAACTCATAACCTTTCCTATTCTTGTCGCCAAACGTTTTAGTAGTTTTCATAGAACAATCCCAACGTTCCATTCTATTGAAAAAGCGAGACCCAATGGTCTAGCTTTTTCAATAGAATGGAACGCGCGAGTTATACCTTTCCATATCGAACACAAAAATATTTGTTTTCCCTTTTTTCATCTATTTCCGTGGACATTGAACGTTTTATTCGCCATTTTTACATATAGACGGGGAGCGTCGTTCCTGTATTTTCCCATTTCTGTTTGAAAAGGAGGAAATATGCCAACATCGTTTTTGTAGATAGGCTTTATCCTGTCAGTACCGTTAGGCATTCAGTTTTGATGAGGTTCGTTAAATTATCTCGTGCCAATGGATACCTGTTGCGAGGAGATGTTTAGTAGAACTGGGAATAAGAGCTTTTATGTCTTAATAGGTTATGCCATTTTTGTTTTGAAGAATCGATGCGAGATTTGGGTCGTAGGTATTTGTTTTCTGTTGAGGAATGTAAGATAATCTTAATAGATGGGTGTCGCTAAGTGTTCTTATGAAATTAAATTAACCTTGTGGATTTTTTTTTTTTAATGGGTTTTATTGTTTTGGATTTGGGTACTGTTTATTTTGTAACTAAACATGAACCGTCATACTCAAAATCAATCTGCTTAGCTATTTTCCAACTATGTTAGGATCAACTTCCAGTCTAACCTGATACAGATAAATACTATTATTTTACTTAGAGCGACTGCGTATCTGACTTCCACAACCCAGTCACTGAATAATACGATGCCTCTTGGAAAGACTGGTAGTTAGAGTTGGCTTCTGACTACACGTAACTACTGTCCAAGTTGGACAAATAACAGATGGAACCAACGGCTTATCGTGCTTTTCGAGGCATGGAGGAGTTTCGATATGTTATGGCTGGCCCATCCACGAACCGACAGTGTCAAGCATAGCTTTAGTCAACCCGGGCATCTGTTATTATTTGATCACGAGCTCCTTGTGATGAACCTTCATACTCATTACAAAAAAACCAGGGATACATATTTTGCCTCAAACTTAACCTTTGTGTTGAGGTTGGGTTATGGTTAAATAAATCAATTCAAGTCTCTTGAGTGCCGTAAAAATATGTTCCTAATGAGAAAAAAGATAATACTACTAGTAAACGTCAATGTGCCTACAAAAAATATAGTGGCTTTTTTGGTAGATGTTCTTTATTTTCCAAGCATTTTTTAGAGGGAATATTCCAGCATTTTCTCTAGACTTATAATTCACCAAAATAAAAGAGTCTATTACAAAATTCATTTCTTCAAAAACCAAAGAAGTAGGCACTTATGTACCACTCAGAATTTAATCCTTTCTTAAGGCAATTACATTCTTAAGACTGTAATTAGCACGTAACTGCTTAATAACGTCACAAGTACCGCTTTTCACGAATACGGCTCTCTACAATATTCTCCTCAAAAGTATAAAATTTCCCTAGGCAGAGATTACGACTATATGAATTTTGTGTAGCAAACAGATTTGAACTTTGTGTAGAGGGTGTAAGGTAGAATTTTTTGGTGCTTTCGAATTACGTGACTCCATTTAATTCGTTTTAGTACCCTAATATTTGTTTAAGAATATAAGGAAACGTTCTTTCAATTTGATAACCGCATTGCAGTTTCGACGATGCAGCTAAATACTAAAATTGGATAGGGTTGACCTACATGAGAGATATCTATGACAAGCCTGTTGGTCTAGTGGTTAGTGACCCTGACTGCTGTGCCGGAGGTCGTGGGTTCGATTCCCACCCAGGACAAATGTTTTTGTGATGAGCACGTTCATTTGTTCTGTGTCTGGTTATAATTTATCTATAATATGTATGTATTTAGAAATATATAATTATGTTTATCAGTTGTTTAGTACCCATAACACAAGCTCTGCTTAGCTTGGGACTAGATGGCTGTTGGCAACACAACATTTAGTTCAACTTGCTTTAAGGTACAAAGGCCTAGAGGCCATGTCAAAATACATATATCATTTTAATGTCACTGTAATAATATGTTATCTGTGTACTGTACCAATCAACGAGCAACGAAGTACACGGCTTTTTCCTATAATCAGAGTTTTATTTTATTAATCAAGCAAGTTAACTCAACATGGTCCTTCGAACTACAAGCAATATAGTGAATCCAGCGTGAGAACAGTGAATTTTCTTCTAAAAATCTAACTTCGGTCCGTGCAGCAGGCAGAAGCTAACTTCCGGGGACGCCAGGGCAGGTTCAATCTGATTGGCTTACGAACATCGCGTCATTGCGCAACATCCACGAGCCAACCAGCGACGGGCGAGTCCATTTTTGTGCCCAATAAGCACGCTCCGCCAAGCCGCAGCACGCCGCCCGGAAGCCATTCAAATCGCCACGCGCCGCAACCGTCTAGTTTTTTTTAGTGCAGACTTGCAGACAAAATCGAGATTTACAGGAAAACTAACCCACTGACCGAAAAAGTGCTTCTAAAGTTCTTGTGCAGTCAATATAGTCGAAATTAATTGTTGTAGCAAGTCTACTTTGAACGGAAAACAATGGAAGGTGAACAAATTAAAATACTCATTAGAAAACGTGCCGCGATCAAAGGCACTATTACGAAGATTGAAAATGTATTCAAAAACCAAGAAACCTACAAGGATTTCTCAAAACAAGCATTGATGCTAAAAGAGGAGCGTCTTCGGAAGGCATTCCAAAATTACGAAGAATACTCGTTGGAGTTATGCGCCATGCAACCCGACCTGGATGCTGACGATGATGTAGAAGACAAATACATAAACACACTCACCATCATCAGGGAATTATTAGACAAAATTCAATGTGAAGACGATTGTAATAAAAGTAGTGCTACGAAAAATTTCAACAACACAAAGTTACCTACCATAAGCATACCTACGTACTCTGGTAAGTACTCAGAATTTAGGCCGTTCATACAACTTTTTGACTCGCTCATAAACAACAATCAAGATTTGGACGACGTGCAAAAGTTTTTCTATTTACGTAGTTTTCTGCAAGAGGAACCTCACGATCTGGTTAAAAATCTCACCTTGTCTACTGAGAGTTACCATGAGGCCAGGAAAATCCTATTCGATAGATACGACAATAAATATAAAATTACAAACGAACATATACATATTTTGTTAGACATTGTACCTATAAGTAAGTCGACAGCAAGTAATTTAAGAAGTTTTGTATCCATTGTAAAGCAACAATTAGCTGCCTTAAAAAACCTAGGGCATTCAGTTGACCAATGGGATTCAATAGTGCTGTGCATTCTGACCAGAAAGTTGGATTTATTATGTAGTAGGGAATTTCAGTTGACTCGAGGACGAGATCCCACGGTTGCACATCTTATTGATTTTCTAGATAAGCGTGCACTTGCACTTGAGAATGCAGAACGGACACCAGAGAGATCCCAGCCATCTGTGAAGGTAGCTCATGTTGCAACTGTCAAGGAAGCTGATCCAGGTGCAGGTGCTTCTGCGAAATTGGTAGGAACAAGAGGCTGCTTGCTCTGTAAGTCCAACCACAAGCTTTTTACTTGTCCACAGTTTAAACTTATGTCTGCAAGTGACCGAATCAAATTTGTTACATCTAGCAAACTATGTGAGATTTGTTTGAATAGTCATAGTAAGAAATGCAGATATCATTTTAAATGCAATGTCTGCAAAGAAGGGCACAACACATTGATTCACCAAGATAAAGCATCGTCTCCAGTAACACTGATGTCCGAGGCGGCCTCCGAGCAAGTACTGTTGCCTACAGCGCAGGTAAAGCTATTAGCGAGCAATGGTACTGAGGTTCATGCCAAGGCTCTTTTAGATACAGGTTCTCAAGCGTCTTTTGTGACCAGAGAACTCGCAAATCTATTGGCATTACAAATTGATACAGCCAACACTCCAGTTATTGGTATAGGCAATACTTTAAATAAGCTAAAGGAGAAGGTGCATTTGGAACTACATTCCCTCACACAGAATTTTAAAATTTCAGTCACATGTTATTTATTGGACAAAATAACTTCAAAGTTGCCACAAAGAAAGTTTGACTTGCATAACTTAGTTTTACCTCCTAAAATTATGCTAGCTGACAAGAAGTTCAATGAGCCTAGTAATATACATATTCTATTAGGTGCTGACATATTTTTCCAGATCCTGCTGCCGCCTGAGCCCCAAGTTCTTCTGTCCTGCTCGGAGGCAGCTGATGGCAGTGTTGCGTCTATAGCTCCATTGTTAAATACAAGACTTGGTTATGTAATTGCAGGTAACACACCTATACAACACACACAACCTGTTGTTACTTTATTTTGCAAAAATTGTGATTCTGATTTGAATAAGTCTATTGTTGAGTTTTGGAAGTATGAAAGCGTTCCAGAGACCTTTCCAGAGACACATTCTGAACATGACTTGTGTGAAAAGATATTTTGTGAAAATGTTGAGCAAGATACAAAAAATAATAAAATTCAAGTTATCTTGCCACTAAAGTTACCATTGGATTCAATTAATCAAGCTTTAGGAGATTCATTATACTTAGCTCTAAAAAGATTTCATAACTTAGAACTTAGATTTAAAAAGGATTCTAATCTTTATATGTTATACAAGGAGTTCATTCATGAGTATTTAAAACAAGGTCATGGTACATTAATTGATATTAGTCAATACAACTTATCTACTGATCCAGTGTACTTTTTACCACATCATCCAGTACTCAGGTTAGACAAAAAGACTACAAAATGCCGGGTTGTATTTGATGGTTCCATGAAAACCAACACAAAAACATCTTTGAATGATTTATTACTTATAGGTCCTGTAGTACAAAAGGAACTAGTAGATGTCTTAATGCTATTTAGAGTTGATGAATATTTCTTTATTACAGACATCAAAAATATGTTTAGAAATATACAAATAAATCCGAAACATAGGTCATTACAGAATATTCTATGGAGAGACTCTCCAAACGAAAGCGTTAAATGTATTCAATTAAACACAGTTACTTATGGCTTAAAGAGTTCATCCTATTTGGCAACTAGATGTTTAAAAATGTTGGCAGAACAGCACCACAATGAATACCCGGTAGCTGCCTTTATCATAAATAATTCTATATATGTTGATGACGTTCTTTGTTCTGAAAAATCATTAGCTAAATTGTCAGTAGCAAAAGAACAACTATGCAGTTTGTTAAGTTTGGGAAGTTTTCAGTTACATAAATGGGTTTCAAATTCACCAGACTTATTAAAAGAAATACAAAAGGATCAACAACATTTTGATGAGGTTGATGTAGAGAAAAATAATTCTTCTTTGAAAACACTAGGCATGAATTTCAATATTAAGTTAGATTCATTCATTATTACAAGTCAAAAAACTGTCACTAGCATGCCTCAATCTAAGCGTGAAATTCTCAGCTTCATAAGTGGATTCTATGACCCGTTAGGCCTTGCTGGACCTATTGTGGTAAGCGCTAAGGCTATAATGCAATGCTTATGGCAAGAAAAATTAGACTGGGATTCAGTGCCAAATTTTGAACTGCTACAGACTTGGCTCAAATTTTATAATAACTTGCTTGCAATGAAACCAATGCATGTGCCGAGACACATAGGTGTGCATGACTCAAGCTTTACACAAATTATAGGATTTGCTGATGCATCTAGCAATACTGGTTATGGCTGTTGTGTATATCTAAGAGTCGTGGATTCAGTGGGTTATGTTAAAATATCCTTACTTTGTTCGAAATCACGGATAAATCCCATCAATCAGAGATTATCAGTTCCTCGACTCGAGCTTAATGCAGCTCTGTTGCTTGCAAAGCTTGTTAACAGAGTGCATAATGTATTGACTGTGAAAATGCAGATACAGGATGTTATACTTTATTCTGACTCACAAATAGTGTTAGCCTGGCTTAAAACTAACATCAACACACTTAAGGCTTATATAGCAAATCGTGTTAAGGTCATTTCACAACTTACACAAAATTACACATGGTCACATGTTAGCTCGAACGAGAACCCCGCCGATTGTCTCAGCCGAGGTGTCATGCCAAATGAGCTAGCCGATCATGAGCTGTGGTGGAAAGGCCCAGCGTTTCTACATTCACGTGAGTACAAGCCACAATTTAATTTAATTTTGCCAATGGATCTACCAGAGGTCAACGCCGACTCTGCATGCTCAAGTGTAATGCTTTGTATTACTTCTAGTGAGCAATTGTTGTGTCTCGATTTTCTTGAAAAATTTTCTGATATCAATAAAATGATAAGAGTTTTAGCTTATATGCAAAGTCAAAAATCTCTAAGACTAAACTTAATTATATCACAACTCAGGAACTTGATCTGTCTTTGTCAATGATTGTAAAATATGAACAACAAAAGCATTTGTCAGAGGATATTCATGTTCTTAAATGTAATAAAACTATTGTTAAAGGTAATTTAAAACCGTTATGTCCGTTTATCGATGACGCGGGTTTGGTTCGCGTGGGTGGTCGCTTACAAAATGCCTCAATTCCTTATGCACAGAAACATCCCATTGTTTTACCCAAGGATTCGCGTATCACTAAATTAATTATAATAAGTGAACATCTAAAAAACCTCCATGCGGGTTCTAAGCTTGTTCTGTCATCTATAAACCAAAGATTCTGGATTGTGAACGGTCTCAGACAAGTCAAAAAAGTGTTACATAAGTGTATTGTTTGTTTTAGATTAAAAGCTGAAGCAGCAAAACAGTTAATGGGTTCTTTGCCGCCAGATAGAGTAAATGTATGTCGCCCATTCCAAAAGGTTGGTTTAGATTACGCTGGGCCGATCCCACTGAAAATAGCCAGAATCAGAAAACCGATAATCTCAAAAGGTTATATTTGCCTGTTTGTGTGCTTTGTAACCAAAGCTATCCACTTAGAGCTGGCCTCTGATTTAAAAACAGAGACTTTTATAGCCTGCCTAAATAGATTTATATCGCGACGTGGATTGCCTACAGACATATATAGCGACAATGCTTCAACATTCAAGTGCGCAAAGAACCAATTAAAGGAGTTGCATAACTTACACAACTCACCAGTTCATCAAAGACAGGTGTGTCAATTTTCAACTCAAAAGAGGATTAATTTTCATATTCTGCCTTGCTACTCTCCTGTCTTCGCTGGATTGGCAGAAGCTGGCGTTAAAAGCGTAAAATACCATTTAAAAAGAGTATTACTGAAGTCCATTCTTACTTATGAAGAATTGTATACTGTATTATGCCAAATTGAGTCTAGTTTAAACAGCAGACCTCTCATGCCATTATCTAATGATCCAAATGATTATACTTGTATTACCCCAGGTCATTTCTTAATAGGAACTGCTTTAAATACCTATCCTGAATCTAATGTAAACACAATAAAACAATCTCAATTTTGGAAAAATTGTAATGAAATAAAAATGTCATTTTGGAAGGTTTGGAGTAAACATTATTTAAATTTGTTACAATCTCGCCCTAAGTGGCAAGACAATCAACCTAATGTAAAGGTAGGAGCATTGGTGATCCTAAGGGATGACAATCTGTCACCACTATATTGGCCCCTAGCCAGAGTCATAAACACTTACCCAGGTAAAGATGGTAAAGTAAGAGTAGTAGAAGTCAAAACTGCAAACGGCCATACTCATAAAAGAGCTGTAATGAAAGTTTGTGTTCTGCCTCTGGAATGTAGTGGTTAGTTACTGGTTGATATAATCAAAAGTGTACAAGTGTACACGCAACGAAGTACACGGCTTTTTCCTATAAAAAAAAAAAAAAAAAAAAAAAAAAAAAAAGGTTGGTTTAGATTACGCTGGCCCGATCCCACTGAAAATAGCCAGAATCAGATTTTTTAAATTTTGTATTCTTGAATTATAAGTACTTGCTCAATCTTTCTGCTGCCTCGCCAATATGTTGGCAACACAACATTTAGTTCAACTTGCTTTAAGGTACAAAGGCCTAGAGGCCATGTCAAAATACATATATCATTTTAATGTCACTGTAATAATATGTTATCTGTGTACTGTACCAATCAACGAGCAACGAAGTACACGGCTTTTTCCTATAATCAGAGTTTTATTTTATTAATCAAGCAAGTTAACTCAACAATGGCGTTGTGTGATAGTTGTGGAATATATTATATTATATTATTATAATTTAATATTATTATTTTTGCATGTTCCTAAATATATATTTCACAACATTGTAATGAACAATAGCCGTTTTGCACGGATGTGAACTATAACGTCTCCAACTTGTTGTATTCGTGTTTTTGTTGGCGTCATGTTTTACCGTAAATGAACGTATTTTCCTGCATTTTCCTGCATTTTCTGCAAAACAAAATTACCAACGTACACTCGGTCTTATCATCAATCAAATGTTTTTCTACTGACATGGTTTAAACAATTGAACTAGTTTTATTTGCAATTAGAACATAATTTTGATTTAAATAATTTTTTATAATAATGAAAGTCAGCTTAATCCGATTGCCAGTTTTATGCTTAAAACTTTGCAACGGTCGTATTTCGAAATAATTCCATGTTTAAAACCAACTTCTGTAAATAAACCTCATTTGGTATTAAAACTGGAGACTTCGTTGGTAGATTTGAGAAGTTGCAAAGGCTTTTCAAGAAGATCGTGTTAAAAGATTACCTCGGTGCACGTTATTCCGAGTTTTCACGAAACATCTTATTTACTTAGCGCCTTCGCAAAACGATATCACGTTACTATACCGACATTTGTATCTATATAATACCATTTAAAAACCTCGAATATATAATTCAGTACAGACAGACAGGTCTATTTTAAGTAAGGTGATGGTTTGTGCAAACTCACGACTATTTCCCATGGGGGCAGAAACGATAAAAGGCCTCATGCTACGATACATACATACTTTTTTTGCTTCGTTTACGTTCATACATCTGGTAATACCCAAACGCCAGTTGCGAGAATAACGCACCTGACCTTTCTGTAGAACGTCATCACTAAGGTCAAAATACCACGTCCTTCTAAGGAATCCCCTCTCGGTGTTTTCAGATAGAACTGGAATTGACATAACAGCTAAACTAACTTAGCTATTTACCTCAGAATATACAGGTATTTAAGTCAGAATTCAGAGTCTCTCTAATAGCGATCGCTCCTCCAGAGAATATCTAAGTGGTGTATGTTTTGTATAATTTACCTGGTTGGTTCGTTTATCTTTGGAAGTTGAATTTCCCAACGGTGTTGAACTAGCATAGAATGGCACACAATTTGTGAATAGCCTAATGTGTTGTGTCTTAAAATGAAGGGAAATTGGTTGCTACAGGTTAGCTTATAAGTAAAATGGATATTATTGTTAGTGATGGAAAGATATTTTCTCTGTTTCGTTACAAATAATGTCACTAATGTCAATAGCGGTCGTTTATTAAAACTGTATCCATTACACTATCAAAAATCATTGGTCATTACAATATAACAGTATACTGTGAAGGCCAATAATTTTTCCAATAGTGGTGATTACACGCTTTATATTTTTTTTAACACCCTTGCTCGTAAAGCTGATGTAATTCCACCGGTTTTAAATATGTAAAGCGGGTCATAAAAAACGCGTGTGTTACCAAAGCAAATAGTTAAGTTATAGTCCATACAAATTCCATAACAGTATTATTTGCCATTTCAAATATGGAACAGATCGCCGCCGCACGACTCCAGCTAGTGAGCAGCGCGCTGTTGCTATTAAAATTTCGAACTAATCGCCGTGCGGTGCAAGTCAGAAGGCAGCGCTAGCGCGCTGTTAAAATGGCGGGAAAGCAACAGTGTGCATTCACCGATAGAGTTTATTTAAACAAATGTTTTTTTTTCTGTTTCCTCGCAAATTGTTAAAAAACGTCGTACGATATACGTCGGTATTGGTTATAACATGCTCGGCTCAATTACGCCCTCACCTTTGGCTCGGGCTGAAATTCCGCCTCGCATGTTATAACCATCATAACGCACTAATATCGTAATGTAAAATTTTAACACCCTTGCTCGTAAAGCTGATGTAATTCCACCAGTTTTAAATATGTAAAGCGGGTCAAAAAAACGCGTGTGTTACCAAAGCAAATAGTTAAGTTATAGTCCATACAAATTCCATAACAGTATTATTTGCCATTTCAAATATGGAACTGATCGCCGCCGCACGACTCCAGCTAGTGAGCAGCGCGCTGTTGCTATTCAAATTTCGAACTAATCGCCGCGCGGCGCCAGTCAGTAGGCAGCGCTAGCGCGCTGTTAAAATGGCGGGAAAGCAAGTGTGCATTCACAGGTTGAGTTTATTTAAAATAAAATAAAAAAACAGTTTATTCGGTAATTTAATAACTTGGCTGCATGTTCTAGCGTCTTTGCCAACATTTTCACGCAGCCACGGCAGAAAATAATCCTCGCGCCATTTTTCTCAAATTTTCTTTTCTTTGTACTTGTATTGTTAATATCTAAAAATGACAACTTTCAATAATGAAGATGAGCAATATATTACTTCAACTCCACCGGATATATTAACAGAAGCGCGAGCCGCATGCGACAGCTTGCTGCCGTCAATATCCAAGGACAGATACATATCCACGTATGAAAATTTCTTGAAGTGGAAAAACATGAAAAATGCCAAGTCATTTTCCGAAAATGTAGTTTTGGCGTATTTTAATGAACTAGCTAGTAAATATAAGCCTAGCTCGTTGTGGACAACATATTCCATGCTGAAAAGTACCCTCAGGATGAAAAATGGTGTCGATATTAATTTATATTCAAATCTCATTGCATTTTTAAAGAGACGCTCTGATGGTTTTATAAAGAAAAAATCTAAGGTACTGTCATCAAATGACGTCAAAAAGTTTCTAAAAGATGCTCCAGATAGCCAGTACCTGGCAACAAAAGTCAGTTTGCCTGATCTACCTACTGTACATACTCTTTTACATATTTTTTAACGACCGTCTGTAAGCTAAGTACCTATACCTTATCTAGCACATTTTTATTTCTTTTCAGGTTGCGTTAACATTTGGTATTAATGGTGCATGTAGATGGCAAGAGCTTCGCAATATTACCACAAAAGACATTGAAAATCAAGGCAAAATGCTTTTAGTTAAAATCCCAAACACTAAAAACAAAACACCCCGATCTTTTATTATCGACGGCCCATTTTATGACGTGGTCAAAAAATATGAAGCTCTGCGTACGACTAAGGCAAAAAATTATCATTTCTTTCAGAATTACCAAAAAGGTAAATGTATTGCGCAACCTATTGGCATAAATAAATTCGGTGCCATGCCAAAGGAAGTCGCCAAGTATTTAGGATTGCCGGATGCTGATTGTTATACAGGGCGCAGTTTCAGAAGAACGTCAGCTAGATTATTTGCTGATTCGGGAGCTGATATATTGACTTTAAAGCGGCATGGCGGGTGGCGTTCTAACGCATTAGCAGAATCTTATGTAGAAGATTCCATCCAAAACAAAGCAAATATAAGTGCCAAAATAACTCAGGCAATAAATTTGGAGCCACAAACGAAGAAGTTTTGCCCTGAGCCGCGCCCCTCTACCTCTACTGATAATACTTTTTTATTTACAACTAATGACGAATTACAATGCTCTTCTGCCGCCTTTCAAGAAGTTTCGTCGTCTCCAACATTTACACTAACACAAAACAATGACATTATGAATAGTAATAATAATAATAAAAACATAATTAAAAAACCAACTAAGACTATGTATCATTTTAATAATTGTAATTTCACTAACTGTTTCAATAATTAAAAATGAACAAAATATAAAATGTGTTTTTTTTTTCTGTTTCCTCGCAAATGTGTTAAAAAACGTCGTACGATATACGTGCGTATTGGTTATAACATGCTTGGCTCAATTACGCCCTCGCCTTCGGCTCGGGCTGAAATTCCGCCTCGCATGTTATAACCATCATAACGCACTAATATCGTAATGTACTATTAACACGCTTTTATTAGCTTCATCTATCTATGTACGTTCCGTAATTTTCACCCACTTTAAACCGACGGATTAACTTGAATTTTAGCGCTTATCGAGGACTGATGATAACACAATAATTTAATAACGTTGTCCAATTATCCTGATCAATTACTTGAGAATTTCCGTTCTTATTAAATTGTTGAGAGAGGTGCCCCTCTGTAGCCGTTTTTCAAGTGCCGAGTGGATGTCGAAAAATATCTCACAGGAACGTACTACCAGGATCAAAAGTACCCTATGTGTTAATCCAGGTAAATAATGTCTTATCCTACTACTTGCTTTGTCTTATCCGACCCAGAGAATAAAAAGTTTCACAGAAAATCAAGCCCCCATTACAACTTTTTAGAGATGGAATTTCAAAAAACCCTTTATTAGAGGATATTTACTCTTCACAAAGAACACACCCTCCAAATTTCATGTCTCTAGGACCTGCGGTTTAGGCTGTGCTTTGATATATTAGTCAGTCAGTCACTCAGGACTTTGAATTTTATATATATAGATAGATATATAAAAAGCACGCTCCAATAGAAAACCAAACACTACTATATCGTAAAAAAATATTTATCGCACACAAAAACATAAATAGATTGAGTATTCTTTGCAACAGATTTCATTATTTCTTTGATCGCTTTCTTTGATCTCGAAGAATAGTAATTTATTTCAGTTTTATTTAATCATTAATTTCGAGCAACAAGACTATAGTGTTAGTAACAATGTACTTACAAACTATGTTAGTAACACACTTACAAAAACAAAAGCAGAAATAGAAACAGATTGTGACATCACTGCTGCAAGGTGACAGGCCCAGCTGGAGCCTTGCCGCAGTGGTTCACAAACATTTATAAGTAAAAATAATAATAACAGGTACACACCACAGCACTGCCCAAAACTTCGAATAATATGTTATGTGTTTGATAATATTTGGTTTTCGAATTTTATCTCAGAAAATCAAGTACTTACCTAAATATTTCCGTAAGCCATAAACAGTTTCGAAAGGGTTACATGGTTATTGCGATTTTAATAGATAAATAAAAATGAGGAAAACGGGTGTGTAAACATATTTAATAGTTCCATCTGTTTTCAATCTGTCGACATCGTACCTACCTGCTTTAAAAACAAAACTGTTAGCTACTAGACTACACTTTCCGTATTTATGTATTTATTCGATAAGTAAGCAATGTATGTTCTTCTAGAATAAATAAAGAATCTTTAAACCAATCTTTCCTCTCGAGCCAATATTCTAAGCAATTTACAAACCTACTCTTTTTAAGAACGTTATTCTTTAAGGGAATTAGGTTTCTACCATAATTATATTGGATTCCAGATTATAATAGCTATTATGGTATTAAATAAAAAATCTCCAAAACCTACACCCAACATCATCACCTGACTAGCCTTTTTCCAACTATATTGGGGGGTATTAAATAGGACTAAGTCCGGCAACCAAACCCGTTAACATAGAATATAGTACTATGTTAGGGTTGGTTTCCAGTATAACTGGATGCGGCTAAATACCAGTACTTTACCTTTTCGCTGCCGGCCGTGGTCGAGTCGATGGTCGGCAGCGAGGAGTCCTGGGACGCGGTGGTAACCTTCTGCGAAACAGTCGTGTCGCAGAAGGAGACTGCGGAAAGGGAGCGGGAGATCTCTTCCGCTCACCCGGCCCGCAGCAGGCGCACCGGGCATCGGCGGAGGGCGGATAACGCCCTCTTCCAGCCCCCTTAAATGGGTCCAGGGGCAATGCATCTGGGGACATCAATCGCCCCCTATTTCTTAGGACACGGGATGGCGGCGCGTTGTGTTCCACGTGCGACTCTGTGATGTACGGGGGGAAGTTTAGCATTTCACTCCCCCCCTAACGTGAGGAGGCCCGCAGTGGCGGGCTGGCACCAGTCGGGGATCGCGGAAGACGCATTAGTTTCCGTGGTCCCCGATGTAGGTCTGGGACGGAACACCGGGGTGGTTTTAACAAGTAGGAGTCTGACAGACCCGTCCGCCCAACCCAAGGCGGAGGACGTCCATGAGGATTTCCACCTTGATATCAAAAAAAAAGGTAAAGTACTGGTATTCAGCTGCATCCAGTTATACTGGAAACCTTTTTTTTTTATCTTGACGTGGAGATCCTCATGGATGTCCTCCACCCTGCGGTGGGCGGAGGGGTCTGTCAGACTCTTACTGACTAAAACCACCCCGGTATTCCGTCCCAGACCTACGTCGGGGATCACGGGAACCAATATGTCTTCCGCGATCCCCGACTGGTGCCGGCCCGCCTTTGCGGGCCTCCTCACATTGGGGGGGGAGTGAGGTGGCTTAGGACCCATCTCGGGTCCTAAGGAATACTTTACCTGGACCAACTGCCTATCTGACCGCCACAACCCAGTTACTAGCTATAACCCTTTGGTAAGAATGATTTGTCAGACTAGTCATCATCATAACCTTATTATGACGACCCGCAACGAATGTCAAAGATCCACAGATGACCGGCTGGAACCAACGACTTGACGTTCTTTCCGAGGTACGGAGGGGTATTGGTATGTAAAGATTGTCATACATCCACGGCCAAACCGCAGCAAGCGAAGCTTAACCTGATCGCTCGATCCGTGCAGTTGTTATTACTTAACCACAAGCCCTTCCTTTTAATAGAGGTTATGCGTATGTTTCTGAAATTGATAATATTACACATATATTTTTTATTTTTTGCAATTGGGAGATCATCAAATGACGCCTGCCACTCTGGGCGGAACCGGAGGGCGTGTCAGACTTTTCCTGACTAAAACCCACCCGTGTTCCTTCGGTTGCCTATATGCCAGGGCCACTGTAAATCTTTCGAACAGATCTCGCGACCCTGGCAGAATATTGACACTTGGCTTTCTACTGGACTTATATACGATACGATTAGTTCTTGAGTGAATTTGTAACTCGATACGATGTTGCGATGAATAAAATATGGCGGATGTGCAACATGATATTTTATACACGTTTAATGTACATTTAATAAACAATTAAATTCATATACATTTATTTCCTTGACAGTACTTGGATATCGAAACAAAATGGAGGATTACAAACGAGCCGGAATTAATCGAACTAGATGTGCGGATTCACTAAGGAAAATCTACTATAAGGATTACTTTAGGCGTTTCTAGCTATTAATCACGGATCTTATCGTCTTAGCTTCTAAGTGCTAAGTTTTTTTAGGAGTCAAACAAATGACTGTAACAAAACAGAATATAACGCTTGTATTTCCCCGAAGGGATAGGCAGAGGTACAATGAGTAAAATGTATGCGTAAATGTGTGAAGAAAACTTACTGTGACGGACATATAGTGGTGGTGACCTTATTGGTGATGATCTTCAGAAAAATCAGGTGAGTAGTACTCGCAACCGGCGTGCGTGTACGACCAGATGTACCTATGAACTGAAACGAGGCCAAAGGAGTTTGTGAGGATCGTAGTAGTTGGCGTTAGTAGTAGTTTCTGCCTACCCTCATGTGAAAAAGGCGTGAGTTTATGTATGTATTAACGATAGTCCAGATTACTTCACAATATTTTACCCTCACTGATCTCAGTTATGTCCTTGATTACCTGGAAGTCTCATATTTAAATTGATAAAGTCAGATTGGCACTTACCCGTATTCAAATCAACAACCGACAACCAAATTCACAATTCTCTTCCCTCGGATCGCCACACGGTGTAGACGTGCAAAGAGACCTCTTTAAATTAAATTATAAATAAGAAATATTAATTTTGTGCCAGTAAAATCAAGTGAAAAAATAGGATAACATAAGCGCTAAGGAGGTGTTTTTACGCAAGACGATACGTGAGTCAAATTTCGCACACTACCACAAGCGCAAGCACACCTACGATACAAACTGAATGCGCACAAGTTATTACTATCACCTAATATTTCTGCTAACCTGGTACCCCAGACTGCTCCGGCTAATCAGCGCACGCGAACACGATTGACATCTCAAGGCCACCAGCGCTACGTTACCGGGCCGCCTTTCACCTGCGTTATTCGACCGTCAGAGCCAAGGCCGCGCCCCCAAAGGACACCGCCATTTAAAAATCGGTCGCAAAGCCCCTCCCATCAGCGCCGGCGCATCTCTGACTCATTAACTTTTCGTAATTATTATATCCTGGTACTTCGGCTTTACAAATATGAACAAAACTATGTCAGAAGATAACATCAGTGTTACAACGGGAATGGATGTCACCCCTCCAAACTATACTAGTCTTCGTAGCAAAAGACCACGAGAGGAAGATCTGCCGTCAGAATTTAGTAAGTTTAAGGAGGAAATGAAGGACCTTTTTAATTCGTTTATAACGACCCAGCAAAATGATCTCAAGAACATTGCGGACAATCTGAAGGATATTCAACAAACGAATGGCAAAATAGAAAACTCCATCGCCTTTTTGGCTGCCAAAAATGAAGAATTTAAAAACAAAATTAATCAATTGGAACTGGAAGCGAAAAAAGACCGAGAATATATCGTTTTATTGGAGGATAAAATTGAGGAATTGCAACGGTGCTCTCGAAAAAATAATGTGGAAATTAAAAACGTCCCGAAAAAGGTACAAGAATCCAGAGTAGATTTAATTAATATGGTTCTATGTCTGGCCAAGAATATTGATCTAGAGATAAACCCGCGTGATATAAAGGACATATTTAGACTACAGGGTAGAAAAGAAGGAAAAAATCCTCCTATTTTGGTTGAACTTGACTCCCCCATCTTAAAACAAGACTTACTGAAGAAAACTAAGTCATTTAACATTAGAAATAAGTCAAAACTTCAGACAAAACACCTTGGCTTTACCACGAATGAGGATGATCCCATATTTATTTCTGAGCAACTTACACCTAAAAACGCGCGTTTATTCTTCCTAGCCCGCGACCTAGCTAGAACCAAACGTTAC
Source organism: Aporophyla lueneburgensis (assembly GCA_932294355.1). Classification (NCBI taxonomy): domain Eukaryota; kingdom Metazoa; phylum Arthropoda; class Insecta; order Lepidoptera; family Noctuidae; genus Aporophyla; species Aporophyla lueneburgensis. The sequence continues at coordinate 26,599,706 of OW028737.1, read as the reverse complement.
AAATTCTGCTGGACTTCGTTTGGTCGAGTCTTCGTAAAGCAGGATGAGAGCTTACCGGGTATCCTGATTAAGAGTGAAGCACAGGTGCACGGCCTGCTGCAAGGTATATGACTAGCTTTTATTACTTTAGTTATTATTATATTCCTATTAGCTTTATTTAGGCCTCACATTATTGTTATAAAATACTGGGTGTACTACTCTTTTAATCTCTCCAATTACGAGGTAATAACTTACAATTGTGTTAAAAAGTATCACTTCACACATACACAACAAAAACTTAACTTTTTGCTTATACATCACACACAACACTCCAAAATAACTACTTTCACACGCTTTCAAAACACATCCTTATACACCATCAGCCTATCTATACATGCACTTACTTTAGATAATATCTGTACAAACATTCTGACAACCACTCATCTTCCTCACTGGTTAAACGTAAGTTTAAGCAATGTGAATCATAAGCTATGGCCACTAGAACTCGCAAATAACATAAAATGGATAGTAACCTAAACACACTACATGACTTGGACTGCGTTGAAACTGGAAACTCTACGATATGTAATATTGAACATGTTTCCACCTGGTTTAAACTCAAACACTGTAATTTAACGGTCTTGACACAAAACATAAGGAGTATCTATAGAAATTTCGATGACCTGCAAGTCAATTTATCGCAGTTGAAGTTCGATGTGGATGTGCTCATACTCACCGAATGTAGATTAACAAATGAGAAACAGTTACCTATTCTAAAGAACTACACGGCATACTGCACTTCACATCACCTTAACCAGAATGATGGAGTGGTAGCTTATATTAGAAATTTTCACGTGCCTATAGTTACAGAGATAAAACTAACACACGCGTCTGCTCTTCAAATTGATGTTTCCTGTTTTACAATTATTGGTATATATCGTTCTCCATCCAATACGTGTGCAGAAAATTTTATTAATTCAATTGACAACCACTTGGCTTCATGTACTCAGAAAAACATAATTGTAACAGGCGATATAAACATCAACATAATTGATAAACACAGGGAAACATCCCAGCAAAGAACGAACAGACTCAATTACTTGAATATGTTATGTGTCCATGGTCTTCTCCCAGGACATAGCCTACCCACTAGGGAGCAAAGCTGCCTTGACCATGTGTTCTTGAAATTTGACAAGGCTAAATACTCAGCCTCTGTGGCCATACTAAACACAACTATCACTGACCATGCTATGGTAATCCTGAACATGACCAGTAGCCCTTTTAGCATTCAAAAAAAGAAATCTAACAATAAGTCTATAACTACTACTGACTTTGAAAATGCTCATAAATGTCTTATAGATATAGATGGTGCAATTTTTAGCACCTACACACTCCCAGAAGTCTTCGCTACAAAATTAATTGAAGTTATCAGGATGTCCCTTAACTCTAATTCCTGCATTAAGTCTGTTTCTTGTAGTAGAAAAACCCTAAAGCCCTGGATTACTACAGGTGCATTAAAGTGTATTAAACTTAGAAACAAAATGCAGCGTCAGACCAGAATTGATACATATAACTTAATTTTAATAATAACATACAAACGCTTTCGCAAACACCTAAAACTTCAAACACTCATCTTCTTAAAATTACACCACAGCCGCTAGACTCCTTAAACCGTATCAATGCGTTTTTCATAACCATAGGCCAATCTCTAGCTGAAAGTATAACAGCCCAAACTGGTTTACCAGCCATTGCTTGCTGTAACCCAAACTCCTGGACATCCTCTTTCTTCTTATCCGAGACCGAGCCACAAGAAGTAGATAGGGTCCTCATGGGCCTGGATTCTGATAGCGCGCCTGGTTGGGATGGTATACCTATCAAATTCCTTAAGCTAGCGAGAGATTATGTGGTTCCACTCATTACGCAGTTGGCTAACCTCTGTTTTAAAACAGGAATTTTCCCTGGTGTCCTCAAACGTTCCGTAGTAACTCCTGTGCATAAGGGAGGGGACTTGAGTGACGTCAACAACTATCGACCCATATCTGTGCTACCATCAATCTCAAAAATTTTGGAAAAAATAATAAACAGAAAATTAATAAGTTACCTAGAAAAGTATAACATTATTTCGGCCTCACAATTTGGTTTCAGGCGAGGTCTTTCGACACAAGATGCTGTTACGGCACTGACATCCGAAATCGTAGATAGGGTAGATAAGGGTAAAAAATGCCTAACAGTGTTCTTAGACTTAAAAAAAGCTTTTGACACCGTTTCGATTCCAATCCTTTTGCGCAGGCTTGAAAATATAGGTATAAGAGGTACAGCACTTTCTCTGTTTGAAAGCTACCTAAAGGATAGGAAACAAAAAGTGAAAATTGATAATTTATATAGCGCTGAAGATGAAGTCTTTTATGGAGTCCCACAGGGAAGTGTGTTAGGCCCACCCCTGTTTTTAATCTACATAAATAGTTTATGCAACCTGCAAAGTAATGGTGGTAGGATTTTCTGTTATGCAGATGACACTGCGGTTGTTTATTCAGGGGACTCTTGGTCTGAGGTACAAACTGCTGCTGAATTGGGCCTTACAGAAATTGCCAGTTGGCTCAAAAATAACCTCCTAACTCTAAATACTTCAAAAAGCAACTTCATCTGCTTTTCTCCAAGTCAAAGGTCTCAACCTGGACCCGATTTCAGATTAAAAATACATACGAGTGGAAATAACTGTCGTGTAAATTGTGATTGCCAGTACATCCAACAAGTCAGCTCCACAAAATATCTGGGAATAATCATGGACCAAAGATTGTCGTGGTACCCGCATATTGAGATACTTATGACAAGAGTTAGGAAGTTTATCTGGATCTTCAAAACCTTACGTCATCTCATGTCTGCGAAACTTCTTAATAAGATCTACATTGCCCTGACACAATCAGTACTAACGTATTGCATTGCGGTATGGGGTGGAACTTCAAAAATGAAGTTCCTAGATCTTGAAAGAGCTCAGCGAGCGCTCATTAAGGTTATGTATTTTAAACCTTTTAGGTTTCCCACAACTACTCTCTATAGCGAAAGTAGCCTACTATCAGTCCGAAAACTATATATTCTGAATGTGACTTTGACTTTACATAAGGCCATCCCTTTTGACCCATCTACTCAAAACAGAAGACGTAAAGACATTGTAGCTCACTGCCCAGGAATCCGAACAGTTTTTGCCAGACGTCAATATGTAACACAGTCGGCCTACATATACAATAAAATTAATCTAAAATTACGCATATATCCCCTACCGTTGTACGACTGCAAGCAAACTATAACTAAATGGCTTCATACCTTAACTTATGACGCAACGGAGGAAATTCTTGTCAGATCTGGCTAAACATACACAAACACTACACGCAAGCACTCCCACACCCAAACATACACAATTACACCCACACACCACCTCACACACTCACTCCCACACCCACGCACCCATATGCATGCACCTATATTATTACTTTTTATATTTTTATTTTTTATTATTATTATTATTTGTTTTATTTTGATTTCTTTTATAGTTGATTTTGTATTGTATACGGTCTCAACATTGTTGTGTTAGATTTGTAAGGGAAGTAGCGAGACAGCCCCAACACAAGTACTTCGGTAACTTACTGGGGCTGCCTCAATTTATGTTATAAATGCAATGTTTGTAGATGCAATAAAAAACATTTTATTTATTTATTTATTTAAATTACAGCAAAAAGTAATTTTCCTAAGAACTGAAGCTAGACAAAGCATTGTCACCGACACCATTCACTAGAAGCATTTAACCGAGCGAGGCGGATTACTTAACCGGCAGGTAAACCGTCCGTTACCCGTTTCACAGTCTAAGCCCGATACAGCTTATACAACTTCATTGCAGTAACGTACTTTGTTTCAGTATTACTTTAACTGCACTTGTTGAAACATTAAGTTCATTGAGGTCTTGGGTTCAGGACACAGTTTGTGAAAGCTTTCTGTTTTAGTATGAAGGTGTGGCTAAGTATGTTTAAGTTCAACTGTTTGTAATAATCTTGCGAAGGAATGTGATGGTTTTGAGAAATGGAATCAAAATTTAAAAAGATATATATCGTATAATTTAGTTGATTAAACTTAAAGAATGAAAGGCAAATGCATGCAGTTTTTAATCGAAATTATGCCTTTAAATTTCTGTCCACGATAACTTAACAACTTACAGGTATTTAACATTTTATGGGCGATAATGGTGCCGATTCTGTTGTACACGAACTAAACTAACTAAACTATCTCTAAAATTCCTTACTTTTGGCTATGAGAATTGTAACGCTATTCTGCAAGGAAAAATGTCTAAATTTAAAAATTATTTTGACACGACTAAAATCGAATTTGACAATCGCGACTCAGCGTGGTATTTTTTTTTTTCTTTTGGTTTCGCAACGTTGTACTTGTGTGTGCATTGCGTAGAATTAATTTTTTGAGAGACGAAGGCGCGTGGTGGGGGGGCAGCCTCAACGTGTTTTATATGGAATTTTTCACTTTTGTTTGAAAAATATAAAAAAATATTACCCACGTGTTGAGATTTAAATGGGTATTCTAAGGGGGCCGAAAATTTCATTATTTTTGCGATAGGACACGCCATTTTCAAGATATAAGCAAAAAGAAAATAAAAAATACAGAACTGTTTTTGCACGTGAAGGCGAGGCGTTGTTGAGAATGTTAGTTCATGACCACTAGTTTTATTCCACACCTTTTTAATCGCGATTAAAAATAGTCAGATTTAGTTAAAATAAATTATTATAGTCAAAATTTTTGGTGAAAACCGGCAAACTCAGAATAACAAAATTGACATTTTCACTAAACTAATAACTCAGTGCAATCTTAGTGCTGTCAAACTAAAATATAGTTAAGTTGTGTCAGTTTAGTCTATTTCAGAATAGGAAATCGTCGTTTGACAGGATTAAACCAAATTTTAGTGATTTTTAGTTTAGTTTAGAGAATTTTGTGACAACAGAATCGGCACCAATATCGCCACTTTAGAAATTATAAAAGCGCACAGTACATTACAGACATGTATACACACATACACACACACACTTACACTTACATTTCATACTGCGATCACCAACCCGCCTGCCAACCGTGGCGATTATGGCACACCCCCCAAATTGAGGGAGGCCTATGTACAGACGCCACCAGGTCAAGCTACCCGAAACTGTCAATTTTTCCCAATGAACCTTGAACCTAATGCTCTAGAAATAAAGTCGAAAATCTATCAAAGAAATCTGACAGATTGTAGTAGTTTGATGTGTTGGCGTCTGTACAACTGTGGCCGTCTTTTGGTTATAATGATGTTGATGATGTATAATACATTTGGAGAATGAAAAAGTACCTTATGGTAAATGTTTCCTTGCAATGTGCATGTGTACATTATTATTATTATGAATATGTACTGAAAACATAAAGAATGAAACCTTCTGTAAGAAAAGTGACAAGTTTCAATGCCCGCTAGAGTACCGGAATATAATGTGTTAGAAAATGATTATTAACTTTTTAGGGTTCCGTTGCCAAATGGCAAAATTCGAACCCTTATGGAATCGTCATGTCTGTCTCTCTGTCTGTCCGTCCGTATGTCACAGCCATTTTTTTCCGAAACTATAAGAGCTATGCTGTTGAAACTTGGTAAGTAGATGTATTCTGTAAACCGCATTAAAATTTTCACACAAAAATAGAAAAAAAAAACAATAAATTTTGGGGTTCCCCATACTTAGAAATGAAACTCAAAAAAATTCATCAAACCCGTATATACGTGTGGGGTATCTATGGATAGGTCTTCAAAAATGATATTGAAGTTTTTAAAATATTTTTTTTCTGAACTGTATAGTTTGCATGAGAGACACTTCCAAAGTAGTAAAATGTGTTACGGGGAGAAGTTACGGGGGGGGGGGGGCGTAACTTCTAAAATAAGAGAATGATAAAACAAAAAAAAATATATGATGTACATTACCATACAAACTTCCACCGAAAATTGGTTTGAACGAGATCTAGTAAGTTGTTTTTTTTAATACGTCATAAATCGTACACCGCAATTTACCTTTCATTCCATCAACTCAAATATTAAATTTAAAAAAAATATTTAATTTCATAAAAATAAATCTTATGCATAATACCTACAGGTTTGTACGGAACCCTCGGTGCGCTAGTCCGACTCGCAATTGGCCGGTTTTTTGTTTCGTGTGTGTACTCTTTGAAGAAACGGTTTCTTTAAAAAAAAATGTCATCCAGTTACTCTTGTTTGACTGCTTCGTTGGTTTATTAGTCACAAGTACTATCGCTGAGGTATGATTTCCAGGTCGGGCAAAGTGTTATTGGGACTTTTATCTCGAATTTCTCAGTACCAGCCCGGAGTCTGGATTTGTGTCTGGCTGATGGCGACAAGCTCGCCCCCTATTATGGGACTTAAACGTAACTGGCGAAATGTGGGTATACTATAGACAACTCTAATCAACCCTTCGAGGAAACAAGGCGTGATGTTATATGTTATGTAGTTGTATTAGGTACTCTTGTTTGAAATCCATTTTATGGTAGGAAGTACCAAATACCGTTGAAAATAAAGTTCTTATAAAATTTATAGATTGCTTAGAATATTGACTCGAGAGGAAAGATTGAAAACAGATGGAACTATTAAATATGTTTACACACCCGTTTTCCTCGTTTTTACTTATCTATAAACATCTCAATAGGCACTTAACCCTTTTGAAACTGTTCAAAGCATACGGAAATATTTAGGTAAGTAGGTACTTGATTCTCTGAGATAAAATTCGGAAACCAACTATTATTAAGCACACAACGTGTTCCCTGAATAGGGTTGCCAGGCGCCCCGATAAAGCCGAAAACAGTCAGGCTTTTTAGTTGCATGGCCGGCTAAATTAGATGGTGTCCGGCCTGTTCGGCTTTTTGTTAGGTTTTTTAGATATGATCATTTTTGTCTTCACCCACCTCATCTTGTATCGCTAGCGCAAGCGAGCGAACTAGCACTGTCTTCCCTGCGTTATTACTACTCACTTTTTAAAGGAGGTGTCAGCCAACCAAAAAATATGAATTCCTTTATGTTACAAACATTTTAAAATGTAGGTATGTAGTTCATTAGTCTTATGTTTAGTTTTGTTATAAGACTAAAAAATTTAAGATGTCCGGTCTTTTTACCCAAATGTCCGGCTAAACTGTCAGGTCTGTCCGGCTTTTCGGTTCTATGACCTGGCAACCCTATCCCTGAAGGTAAGGGCGGTGGTTTGAGGTTTACCTGTTACTATTATTGTTACTGTTCTTTTTGTGACGAATAGGGGTTCGGGATAAATAATTTATTCTAATTTACGATCTGAGTGTTTGTGTGATCCATGAGGTGAGGATCCGTCTAGTGCCAGACCTAAAGAACAGCACTGTCCCATTTCTTCCCGTAAGTGTCGTAGCAGCGACTAAGGGACTTACTAGAGCATGGGCAGCAGCGTTCTTTATGCATTTTACCACCCTACTGTGATCGCAAACCTGCCTGCCATTAGTGGCGATTATGGCAAAACCCTGAAAATGGACCCCTCCAGTTCAGTCCCCTAATTGGGCTTCTCCATTTCAGCCGTGAGAGGTTTACTGATGATGACGATGATCAATTTACATCAAAAACACTTAAAAATTTATGCAAATAGTATTAGTATACAGTAAATACATACTTTAATCAGAATAACTTGCCTCAAACTTGTAGTTCACTGTTTTTTCTTTTCCTGTCTACGTGACATTATAAATAAATTACTAATCTTAGAGATAAAGAAAGCGATAAAAGAAATCTATTTCAGAGAATATACTTAATCATTTTTCGTTTTTGTGTATGATGAAGTTTGGCCAGGAATAGAACTCAATCAAGCTTTTGTTATTGTTTGAGGTCAAACGATTTGAGTTAGGCTGTATCTTTTGATACCATTCAGTATTTATTTTTCCGATCTAAATATACGTCTTAATAGCGTTCCACGTATAGATCAAATCTTGCTCAGAAATTTTATGTGTCAAAGGAAAAGTTATTTTAGAGTATTTTCAGTTTTCTCCGTAATCCATCTGAAATCCTTTCAGTATCCTCTCCAAGTCTTATAGCTTCGAATTCGAATTTTCCCGGAACTCCATTAACTCAAAAACTCATCCGTCAAACCACAAAAGAAAGTTATGGAATCAGGGGTTACTTTCTGCCAGGGTTGCGAGATTTGTTCGAAAGAGATACCGTGGCCCTGGCATATGGACAACTGAAGGAACACGGGTGGGATTTAGTCAGTAAAAGTCTGACTCACCCTTCCGCTCCACCCAGAGAGGGACACGTCATTTGATGATTTCCCGCCTATAAAAAAGGGATTACTTTTCAAGTGATATATGCCACTATAATTTTCAATTTCAGTACTTGTTTACAGTTCAACTGATATAATTTATTCGAATTCAATCAATTAAGGTGTCTTCATACAGCGGGCGGGCCGCGGCGGGACGTGACGGCGACGCGCCGCCTTCATACAGAACCGTCGCGCCACGCCGCCGCGTCGCGGCGTGCGCTCTGTGTGAAGGCGTCCGTACTATCTAGTACATTACAACTACTCAGCGTCGTGTCGCCGTCACGTCACGCTGCGCCCCGCCCGCTGTGTGAAGAAACCTTTAATTACAGGTCCTTTTGAACTGTCCAGGATTTGGCCCATTCCAAAGCGAGAACTAGGAGAAGAAAATAAACTAGGGAGAAGGTTCCTGTGGAACAGATCGGGCAAGAATCTCTACGGAAAAAATCAAATATCATTACAAAGTAAAGGTTATATCACTTTATATTATTATTTTTTGTCTAAGTCTGTGTGGTGCCGGACGTATGAAGAACACCATGCCCTTTCTTTCCGTGCGTCTCTTAAAAGGCGACTAAGGGACTTACTAGAGAATGAGCAGCAGCGTTCATTATATATTTTACCACAATACTGAGATTGCCAACCCGCCTGCCAAACGTGGTGATTATGGCAACCCCCTTTTGGGAGAGGCCTAAGTACACGTTCTGCATGTGTGAAATTTGCGAGCATTGATGTTGCATTATGCACGACTCTTGTTTTTGACAGCATTCAATCTAATAAAACAAACTGTTAACAGGTTACTAATAGAGGAGTAAGGAAAAAAACATGAATAAATTGGGATACAGGTAGAAAAGAGACTGATGATGGAAATTAAATAAGAAAAAAACAAAAGCTCAAAAACTTCAATAGTTTAACTTTTGTTTTTTACATGGTCTAAAAAGTTTAAAACTAGAAAATATTCTCATTTGAAACCCGTGGTCATGTATTCCACCTACCCTAGCAAAATAATACATTATAACAGTAGAAGGTGGGCGATGATAAGGTTTAAGGCAAAGTGACATACGACCACCGGTTTGAAATGAGAATAATTTCTTGTTACAGTACTTTTAGACTATATTTTTTTTGTAGTCTGGTTTTATATGTGATTTTACTTTTTATTTCATTTATTTTGACGATAGCTAACAGTGTTATATATCCCAATATTTGAAATGTGCTAATGGAGCCCTTGCATTTGATATTCAAAACGGCATCATGAAAACAGGTAAGTTTATGAGTTTATGTTCTCTAGAGGGCACCATATTCAATTTAATGTGATCTAATATTATTAGTAATCAATTAGGACGCTTCCAAAGATATCTCATTTGTCAAATGAGATATCTTTTGTATAATATGATAAGTAGTTAAAAACTGTGAGGAAACAGATGAACATACAAACAAACATGCACACATACATACCAGCCAAAATCATAACCCTACTTTTTGTTTCAACGTCATCTTGAAAAAAAAAGAACTGCTCAATTTCCGTAGCATGCGAAAATGAACGAACGAAAGCTAGTTAAGTTGAAAGTACAAAAGCTAGTAGTATAACGTTATTCGAATAGTTTACTCATTCTATTAGCGTTGCCAACGGGCGACAATCAGGTTATAAAGTTAAATGTACCAGTAGAAACCTTCGGAAATTTTCGCACCAAGCGCTGTTTTAACACGTTAGCTGGAGTCTTATTTATTTTACATTTTTAGTGCGAGGACAAAATGTTTAAGGTTCTTTTTTTTTGTAAAAGAATAATATGATCTTATAGTCTGCCGATGTAAACAGAACGTTTTATATTTCTCTATTATACTTTAATATTATAAATGCGAAATTAACTCTGTCTGTCTGTTAAGCTTTCACGATTGAACCACTGAACTGATTTTGATGAAATTTATTTACGAGGTATGTTTGAAACCCAAGGACAAACATAGGCTACTTTTATTATGCGACTTCGCCTGCTTCCGTGGCAAAAGCTGGTAAAGAATAAGAGCTTCACCCAAGGGGATGTCCAAATTAGCCCACGGGTACATGCTACTAGAAGAAGCCTATACTACTCCTATAGGAGTAACATATAGATGATGATGATGATGATAAATAAATTGTAAATAAATTGTTTATTAATAAAAAGGGACACATTTACAATAAAAACCTTAAACAATTAAAATAGAGCACATTTGCTAATTTGCCTGAACTAGGTAGAACCTGTATTTCAGGCTACAAAGAGACACACAAATTCTTAAAGTAATAAATTAACAATGGTGCCGATTCTATTGTACACGAACTAAACTAACTAAACTATCTCTAAAATTCCTTACTTTTGGCTATGAGAATTGTAACGCTATTCTGCAAGGAAAAATCTCTAAATTTAAAAATTATTTTGACACGACTAAAATCGAATTTGACAATCGCGACTCAGCGTGGTATTTTTTTTTTTTTTTGGTTTCGCAACGTTGTACTTGTGTGTGCATTGCGTAGAATGAATTTTTGAGAGACGAAGGCGCGTGCTGGGGGGGCAGCCTCAACGTGTTTTATATGGAATTTTTCACTTTTGTTTGAAAAACATAAAAAAATATTACCCACGTGTTGAGATTTAAATGTATACTAAGGGGGTTTTAATGGGTATACTAAGGGGGCCGAAAATTTCATTATTTTTGCGATAGGACACGCCATTTTCAAGATATAAGCAAAAAGAAAATAAAAAATACAGAATTGTTTTTGCACGTGAAGGCGAGGCGTTGTTGAGAATTTTAGTTCATGACCACTAGTTTTATTCCACACCTTTTTAATCGCGATTAAAAATAGTCAGATTTAGTTAAAATAAATTATTATAGTCAAAATTTTTGGTGAAAACCGGCAAACTCAGAATAGCAAAATTGACATTTTCACTAAACTAATAACTCAGTGCAATCTTAGTGCTGTCAAACTAAAATATAGTTAAGTTGTGTCACTTTAGTATATTTCAGAATAGGAAATCGTCGTTTGACAGGATTAAACCAAATTTTAGTGAATTTTAGTTCAGTTTAGAGAATTTTGTGACAACAGAATCGGCACCAATGTGTAGTATAACTAAAATTAAAATATAGGTAACAAAAGTAAAATAGCGTGTTAGCGGTTTTATTTGCAGACAACTAGTAAATCTTCCGTCTGTGCATAATCTATGGTTAGTAAATATTTAAGTATATGTTTTTTACAGCTATAGTAATTTAATTTATAGATACTTAGTTTTCTATTTCATCTATTGTACAGAAATGGGCCTAAAAATGTATAGATATATATAAATATATATATATATATGATGTGTTGATGTTGGTGATGATGATGTGTAGATGTGAGTTTTGTCAAAATCACCGTTTCAAAGATTAGCCGGGACAAACAAACGGACAGAAAAAAAATGTTCTTTGATTTATATACCTTAGATGCATTTAGCAAAAAGCTGTTATTTTGACATTACAAACAGATATTTCAATTATATTTATTTATTACTAGCTTTTGCCAGCGGCTTCGCCCGCGTAGAGGTCGGAAATTATCCCGCGCGAATATACTATCGGGATAAAAGTAGCTGTACGTTGCCAGACTAGGCCCACAATACGGTTTTAAATGCGCAGTGGAAGTGTGATAACCGTGGGGCTCTAGAGACAAGAGTGGCTAGCGTAATGTCCGCCGTACGCGGAGCAGACAATCAAATCAAACACTTACCATACAACAAAAGAGAACAATTGCAAGTAACTTAACTACAATAAAACGAACAAAGGAACTCACCTGATGGGCGACGACCACCTGCTTTACCGGTTACCTGGATCTGTGTATGTAAGTGAGTGTATATGTATTGTGTTGTGTCGTTACGAGTATTCTTCAGGTTAGAAACCGCTTCAACAAGGCTTGAGGCAATCACAGCATGCGGTCTTCAAATCACTTGTTCAACAGCGTCACACATTAACCTCAAAGTTTCAACAAAGATATATCCAAAATTCAACCCGTGTTATTACACCAAGATAGGGGTTATTAACTCAAACAACTGGGTCATGGTCCATTGTCCACCAAAACGACCGGATAAGGGATTACTTTACAAAAAGATCGCGAGACCCAAGCGGCGACGTGTTCCCTTTTTTCCCACCAAATTCCAAGAGAAAGTGTCAAACGTCAAAACTGTCATGTCAGATGTCACTTCGTTACACGCGCATTCCGTTAGTCGCACAGATAATAAACGGTACGCAACATCTACCCCCCCCGGACGGGCCTTCCCGTCCGCTAATCACTTGGCAATCCCGACAAGGTTGCGTTTTATCAGTCCACCTGACGCGCTGCTGGAGGATGTGCAAATACTCCAAGCTCCAACGCTTCCAAAACTCTGAGCGAGCTGCTGCACCAACTGAAACCGCGATAGCCAATTTTGGCTCACATCGACAAAAGGGTGCTCCGGCAGGGCGACAAGTGGCTGTCAAATCAAAAAATGGCCCGGGTCAGGGCCTCCAAGACGTTCGGGTCCGTAGACAGCGGGCACAATGGACGCGAGTTCAATACAGCTTCAAAGCGGCAAAATACCGTAGCTAACTCCTTAAAGGTGAGAACGGTGTCTCCCAACAATCTGCGCCAGAGTCCCTAACCGCCTTCACCGCGGCCTCAAAATACCCCCCCAATGGGGGCAGGCTGGAGGGTCAAAACAATAACAAACAACAAAACAACCAAACAACAATAACAACAACAACAACAACAACCAAATGGCCCTCCTTAGGCAACAAAAGGGGTGACGGGCCCCATAAGGAAGGCTAAGTGCCTCAACCGTCAACAACCAAACAACAAAAGACCCGTATCGACCAAAAGGGGTTCAACTTACTAACGGCTCCCGACAATATCCAAAACTCTCGCTGCAGAATGGCCAACAGCGCATTGCAACCGGCATGCGAGTTCTTAATGTGACGATCAGTCACCAACAATTCAACAACAAAAAACAACAATTCAACAATTTGTCGAGGGAGCCAAATCGACTCAACAAACTCAGGGTCCTTTGTTCCAACGACGAGCACCTTGAGCCCGGGCAAAGGACCCGACATCAAGACTGGCAATCGAGGCCAATCATCCTCGGTATGAGTCAGCCAGTCTGGTCCCCACCATAGGGGGCAAGCAAACAAGCGGGGTGCCATGCATCCACGTGAGGCCACGGCGCCTGGGTTCAAATCTCCAGGCACGTGCCTCCAAATCAAAGGCGTTTCAAATTTTGAATCTGGGACACTCGGTACGCAACAAAGACCTCCAAAGAGTGGACGGACGTCTTCAACCAACACAAAACAATTTGACTGTCCGTCCAGGCGTAAGAAGCCCGAATGTCCACAGTTCCACCCAAAGTGTGAGCAACGTGGTTCAATAGACGCACAAGACGCGCCGCCCCTGACAATTCAACTGAGGGATGGTCAGTGCCGTCCGGAGGGGGGGGGGCCACCTTGCTCTTGGCCAAGACCAGTGACAAATTCACCTGGCCTGTGCGCAGACGGTGCGCAGACAAACAACAGCTGCATAACCGTGCGAAGACGCATTACAAACAAGGGTAGCAGTGTAGCTCCCAGGGGGGAGGATAGCGCGGGGTAACACGACCTCGTTGACTGCAGGGAGTGCGGATACAAATTGGAGCCAATCTTCCAACAGGGTTTCCCGAATTGGCTCGTCCCAGCCAAGTCCCGCAGTCCAAAGGCGCTCAAGAAAACAATTTCACCCAAACAATACAAACAAACAACAAAACAATAGACAAAAGGCAACCCTGGGCTCCCATGTCCAAAATGGCACGGACCACAACAGAGTCCCCCGTGGGCCCCCAGACCTGACCGATGCCGTTGGCAACAAAACCGTGTCGATCTGAGAGGTACCTTAGCGGGGCAGGCGCCAATGTCCTAACAATGCCTGGGCGGCGACCGATCGCCACACCCAGACCCAAGTCTTTCCCGACGAGGATGCAATTCAAATTCCTCGTACGCGCGGTGTCCCGAGCCACGCGCCATCGCTGGAAGGGCATATCCCACCGGATGCCTGAATGGCGGGGGGCGTGACTCCAACCGGGGACGTTCCGCCAATGGAGGGGAGGGAAGGCGATGCTGGTCTGGCCAGCGCTGCCCAGCAACAACTGCGTAATCACCTTTACGCGGGGAGACCAAATGGCGGTCGCGCGGCTCCCGTTCAACTTGCGCGGGGGGTGGAGTGCGGCGCTCAAAATTGCAGGCCTCTCCCCGGTTCTGAACCGGCGAGGCAGAAGCCCGGTGACCAACTCCATGGTACCCCCCCGTACGCGAACCTTCATCAGAGGCTGGTCTGCCAGCGTGGTTCGCGTTAGCGCACAATATGTCCAAATGGGACCCCCTACAAATTCTACAAGGGCGGGGGTTGGGGCAGTCCCTATGGAAGTGAGCCCCCAAACAAGAGAAGCACATGCGGCGTGCTTTGGCAATTCGGCGGCGGGCACTCATGTGCAACTTCAAAAAGGCCGCGCAAGTTGCCATGCCATGCCCCGTGTCCCTACAAAACTCACAACCAGGACGACTCTGGGTGCCAGCAAAACGAGCGGCGGGGCGACCATCAACAGGCCCGCGAGCCCTAGTCCGTCCCTGGTCTCGTGGCCGGGAAGACGGCTGGCATGACTCAGTGGCAACGCCAGAGTTGTCCACAAACCGACACTCATCCTCCAAAAATTGGACGAGGTCATCAAATGGGGGGAGATGTGTGACACTATCCCCACCATACTTTTGCTCGAAACGAGCCCTCAAATCGGCAGGAAGCCGTTGCAGCACAACATGTACCAAAAAGTAAGACCAATGGTCCACCGGCAAGTCCAATTGCTTTAAAGCGTTGGTCGCTGCCACCAACGGGTTCAACAGGTAGGTCAGTACGCAATGCTGACAAACTAGTAATGACCGGTAACCCCAAAATCAATGCAATATGAACGTCAGCCAAACAACGTTTATTTTGGTACCGCCGGGTGAGTAGCTCCACAGCGGTAGGGTAGGCTGAGTCAGTCAACGACAGATGCTGTACCAAGGCTCGGGCCTCACCTTCCAGGACAGACAACAAATAGGCCAACTTTAGGGCGGGTCTGAGGTCCGAGCGTGCATCAACCAAACTTGCAAACAGGTTGTGGAAACCGTACCAGTGGTCCCAGCGACCGTCAAGTGTGGCAGTTCCAAAGCAGGCAATCTACTCAATAGTCCGGGACCTGAAACAACCGAGGTCTCCGGCTTGACCTGGACAGGTGTCCGGCACTGCAATATTTCCATCTGTATGCCATTGCACAAACAAAACCATTCAAATAAACAAAACAATTAAACTATCAAATAACAAAGTTCAATCAACAAATAACAAGGAAATCCAACGCAAACAATCAAATAAAATAAACCAAGCAAAAGGTAATTAAGTAACAAAGTTCAAACAATCAAACTACCAAACTGACTAATCAGCAACTCAAGAAATAACAATATATTGGTTTCAGTTCAATTCAACAATAAACTTTTATTTTAATTCAAAATCAATATCAACGTTCAAAATTCTATTTCACAATTCAATTCAAATATTCAAATTCCAATCCAATTCCAAAAGTTAAGTTCACAAACCACTTTGTTAATGGTACAACAATAATGAACCTTTATTCCAACTCAAAACAATGGTAATACTCAAAAATGCCAATAATTTTTCAAATATTAATTTTCACAAATAACCATATCAATGGTACAAACTCAATATTTTAATGTCTTCCTGACATTCAATACAACACAGATCAGACACAAAAAGGGGCTACAACAAGGGGCTGCACCACAGCCCAATCCAATCCACTTTATTAGCCCGGCTGACCTTGGCAACATCAGGTTACCCGTCTCAACAAATTTACAAATTATTTCAAATAAACTAGCAATCATAGTTAACAAACATTTACAGCGCATTACTACTTCCCTTATAGAGACTGCCAAGTAATTAGCTCACTGTAAATTACCAATTTGTTGGTTATGTCTTATAACCGCGCTCTGAATACCAAAATGTACGCTGCCAGACTAGGCCCACATAAGGTTTTAATTATTATGTGGAAGCGTGCTAATCGTGGGGCTCTAGAGACAAGAGTGGCTAGCGTACTTTCCGCCGAACGCGAAGCAGACAATCAAATCAAACACTTACCATACAACAAAAGAGAACAATTGCAAGTAACTTAACTACAATAAAACGAACAAAGGAACTCACCTGATGGGCGACGACCACCTGCTTTACCGGTTACCTGGATCTGTGTATGTAAGTGAGTGTATATGTATTGTGTTGTGTCGTTACGAGTATTCTTCAGGTTAGAAACCGCTTCAACAAGGCTTGAGGCAATCACAGCATGCGGTCTTCAAATCACTTGTTCAACAGCGTCACACATTAACCTCAAAGTTTCAACAAAGATATATCCAAAATTCAACCCGTGTTATTACACCAAGATAGGGGTTATTAACTCAAACAACTGGGTCATGGTCCATTGTCCACCAAAACGACCGGATAAGGGATTACTTTACAAAAAGATCGCGAGACCCAAGCGGCGACGTGTTCCCTTTTTTCCCACCAAATTCCAAGAGAAAGTGTCAAACGTCAAAACTGTCATGTCAGATGTCACTTCGTTACACGCGCATTCCGTTAGTCGCACAGATAATAAACGGTACGCAACAGTAGCCTATGTCCTTTCTCAAGCTCTAAACTATCAGTGTACCAAATTTCATTTTAACTGGTTCAGTAGTTTTAGCAGGAAAGCGAGACAGACAGACAGACAGAGTTACTTTTGCATTCATAATATTATATAGTGTAGAGTGTGGAAGTGTGGATGAAATTAGGTACATATAGGTATGTATTGGTATAGATAACAAGGGGTGCTTGGACAGGAAACCTCCTCGTGTGCCCGGGGGTTGGAGTTCCCTTTTGGATACGTCCGGGGGGAAGGCCAATGTCCGGGATGGTGCATCCTGGGGTGCGGGCAAGGACTCCCCATTAGGTACTGTGTGCCTAAGGGGTCTCGGTGCCCGTACGCTAATGTCCTGTCGGAGGAACGCTCCACCGTGTGTCCCTCTGATCTTAGCAGAGGCGCACAGCGATGGAGTAAGAGCGGGCTCGGTGTGCACTAACCTGCCGCCGGGCAGGCAAGAAGGAAGGTACTCCTTCTGCCACCGTTAGTCTCGTAGCCCCGAAGATCGTCACGGTTATGTCTCTGACTTTTGACGGGGGTCGAGGGTCTTGGCTTAGTTGCCCGGGCCGCGAGGTAAAAAACCTCTATAAAAAATCACCCCAAACCTCCAAGCGGCGGCGCACCGTGAGGGAGGTTGACAGCTTGACTAATGGGTAGCTGAATTAGTCACTAGTGCGAACCACTGGATTTCTTTTATAAACATGTTTTTACTCGTGGGAACAGATATGGATTTTTTTTTTAAAAACCCAAAACCCAAGGATGTGGAAGGGAGCGATGCGGGGTCGGAGTCCGACGCCACGTCGAGTGCGAAGGGCTCGCGTGCGAGCCCGAAGCGAGGAGTGGTGAGCGCTGCTGGGAGGAACCGTGAGTTCTCCCAGAAGCGCCCCAAATCGGGGGAAGCCCAAGAGTCGTCTTCTGACGGCGGGCTGAGCTCGGCCCGCCGAAAAATATCACGGCGGGGTGGGCTCAACGAGAGGGGCACGGGCCGAGGGCTCCCCACCAGGGAGGCCAGCAAGCCGAGCCGAGCAGGCTCAGCTGAGATGACCCAGGGAGAGGTGAGGCTAGCCACGGAGGGGTATCCCTCTGGAGGGACCAGCAGCAGGGCCCTCTCAGAGTCCTCCGGTGGCGAGCCAGACCCTGCCATTGGCTCCAATTCAGAGCAACTGGTCAGGTTTGCGGAGGTCGTGGCTGGGGCGGTCAAGTCAGGACACCATCCTTGAAGAAGATTCAGTCTTCAAAGGACAAGTCCATATCTGCAGCCACGGAAACCATCGTGGTGGCAGCGAAGGCCATTCGGTCAGAGCCTCCGTCCGATGGACTGGCGGCGGAGGTGGCCCGGTTGACTGCCGCCATCGAGCTCCTTCGGAAGGAAAATGAGGAGCTCCGAGCGGACCTGGCCGCGCTCCGAGGAGCCGGCCCACGGGAGGTGTCAAAGGGGGGGTTGCGGCATGGGCAGGGTGGGCCCCTGCCTGCCGAGGACCAGGCGCTGACCCTGGTGCGGCAGGAGCTCGCTGCCATTCACAGCAGATTTTCTGCTCTGGAGGCCGTTGTCCTGTGCCCCCCGCTAGCGGCAAGCCGGCCGGTTTCGGTTTCGGGTCAGCCTAGGGCGGCCTCGAGTCAGCCGAAGGCGGCCTCGGGCCAGCCGAAGGCAGCCTCGGCCCAGCCGAAGGTAGCCTCGGGCCAGCCAAAGGCGGCCTCGTTTGCTGCCACCGCCGCGTCTGTCCCAGCCAAAGGGTCGGGGCAGACAAAAGGCCGGCCCAAGCAGGCCCCCGGGAGGACCCCAGCGACGGAGGTGAGAGGGCCGCCAATGCCACCCGCACCTGCTAGATCTCCCCCTGCCACCGCCGAATGGCAAGTGGTCGGAGAGAAAAAGAAGGAGGGCAAAGCGGCCAGGAAGGCCCGAAATAAAAAGAGGCAGCAGCGATGCAAGAAGAGCAGCATTGCGGCTAGGCTTCGCGCCCCGAAGTCCGCAGCTGTAGTGATCACACTACAGCCGGAAGCGGAAAAGAAGGGCGTAACCTATCGCGACCTGCTCTCTAAGGCGAGGACGGCGGTGGACCTCAAGTAGCTTGGCGTTGCCGATGGCCTCCGGTTAAGGGTCACCCTGACTGGGGCCCGGATGCTGGAGGTCCCGGGTGCTGACAGCGGCCCGACCGCTGACGCTCTGGCCGAAAGGCTCAGGGCGTCCTTAGATGCGGACGAGGCCCGTGTGTCCAGGCCCACCAAGTGCGCTGACGTGCGCATCATGGGCCTGGACGACTGCGCAACGGAGGCAGAGGTGGTGGCCGCCATCGTCAGGACGGGGGAATGCTCTGCCGAACAGGTTAGGGCAGGCACCATACGTCCTGACAAAACCGGGATGCAAGCCGTAACGGTGAGCTGTCCCGTGTCGGCGGCTCAAAAAATAACAGGGGAGGGCCGAAGGCTCCTGGTGGGCTGGGTCTCTGCGCAGGTCAAACTGCTGGAGCCCAGACCTCTGAGGTGCTTCCGCTGCCAAATGGGCAACCATGTGGGAGTGACATGCACCTCGGAGGTAGATCGCAGCGGTCACTGCTTCCGCTGCGGTCAGCCCGGTCACAAGGCCGGCTCGTGCGATGCCATGCCGCACTGCTACTTATGTGCGGCAGCTGGCAAGCCGGCCGATCACCGGGCGGGAGGTAAGGCCTGCGCTCCACCCGCCAAGGCCAGGGGCAGGGGCAAGCCCTCCGCCACCGTCGTCACCGCTGCTGCCGATGCCGGCTCGACCACATCTGTCGCTGCCGGTACCGCCACAGCAGGACCCTCACAGGGGGCTCGGGAGGGGGCTGATATGGACTGTCAGTAATGGCTGCTCCATTACGCCTCCTCCAGACGAACATCAACCACTGCGCCTCTGCTCAGGATCTTTTGCTCCAGAGCATGGCGCAGTGGTCGATTAACATTGCCGTGGTCGCTGAGCCGTACTTTGTCCCGCCCAGGGATGACTGGGTGGAGGACCTGAGTGGCTCAGTGACCCTCATTTCGTCGGCCGCCGCCGGAACCCCGACCCTCGAGGCTGTCAAGAGGGGACGGGGTTGCGTAGCAGCACGGTTCGGGGAGATTGTCGTGGTAGGAGTATACTTCTCCCCGAGCCGAACTCTCGCCGAGTTCCACAACTCCCTTGCGGAGTTGAAAGTTGTCGTCGTCGGGTTCCGTCCCCTCCCCGTGCTCGGGGACTTCAACGCCAAGAATTTGGCTTGGGGTTCCCGGTATACGGACACACGGGGCAGGATGGTGGAGGACTGGGCTCTGGAGACAGGCCTAGTCGTCCTTAACCGGGGTTCTGTCCCTACGTGCGTACGGATGCGGGGTGATTCAGTGGTGGACATTTCGTTCGCCAGTCCCGTTCTGTCGCCGCAGGTCATTGACTGGCGTGTAATGGGGGTGGAGACGTATTCCGACCACCGGTATATCCGGTTTGACGTCTCCGCTCAGACCTCGACCGTGCCGGTCCGACAGGCCCCGTGTGGTCCGCGGTGGGCGCTAAAGAAGCTGGACCGGGAGCTTCTCCTGGAAATCTCGATCGTGCAGGCCTGGGTGTCGAGGCCGAGTGGTTCCGGGAGGCCATGTCCGAGATTTGTGACGTGGCTATGCCCCGAGTCCAGCCAGGACGGGCTTGGCGCCAGGTGTACTGGTGGTCGCCGCAGCTGACGTCGTTGCGCGAAGCGTGCGTTGCGGCACGATGCCGGTACACCAGGCACCGCAGGCTCCGTATCCGCCCATCGGATACGGAAGCCATTCAGGCGGAGCTATACGAGGGGTACAGAGCGGCGAAGACCACCCTCCAAGACGAGATCCTGCGGGCCAGAGGACTGGCCCGCAAGGAGTCGCTGGAGACTCTGAACAGGGACCCATGGGGACGGCCCTACAAGGCCGTCCGGGAGAAACTCCGCACATGGGCTCCTCCGCTGACTCAGAGTCTCCGGCCCCAGCTTGTGGAGGACGTGGTGAGCGCTCTGTTTCCTTCGCGAGGGGAACATAGCCCCCCACCCATGGTTCCGCCTCCTGCGGTGCCCGATGTGGACCACACCACCGATGACGACGACAACGCTCCAGAGGTGACCGAGGTAGAGTTGAGAGTGGCGATACGTCGGCTAAATGCCAAAAATACCGCCACAGGACCCGACGGCTTGCCTGGCAAAGCCTGGGTCCTGGCCTTAGAGGCTCTCGGGCCTCGACTCAGGGGGCTCCTAAGCGCATGTTTGGGGAGGGGCCAGTTCCCACTTCGTTGGAAGACGGGGAAACTGGTCCTCATTAAGAAGCCGGGGCGCCCAGCGGACTCCCCGTCCGCTTACCGGCCCATCGTGCTGTTCGACGAGGTGGGCAAGCTCTTTGTAAGAGTAATTGCAGACCGCCTCGTCGGGTGGCTGGCGCGGGAGGGGCCGGATTTGGCGGACAGCCAGTTCGGTTTCCGCAAGGGGCGCTCCACGGTGGACGCCATCATGCGCGTGCGAGCCCTCACGACGGGGGATGCAGTGGCCCGGGGTGGGGTCGTCTTGGCGGTGTCTCTAGACATCGCCAACGCCTTTAATACCCTGCCCTGGAGTTGCATTAGGGAGGCACTCCGGTATCACCGGATCGACCTACCTCTGTCGCGTAGTCGAGGCTTACTTGACGGATAGAGCCGTCATCTACCCCGGTCACCAGGGAGACTGGAACCGGCGAGAGATGTCGTGCGGTGTCCCACAGGGATCGGTCTTAGGGCCGCATTTGTGGGACATCGGGTACGACTGGGTGCTGCGCGCCGACCTCCCTAGCGGCGTCACCGTGGTTTGCTACGCTGACGACACGCTGGTCCTGGCGCAGGGGAGGTCGTACGAGGCGGCGGCCGAACTTATGACACGTGGGGTTGCGACAATCGTCGATAGGATCCGGCAATTGGGACTCGAGGTGGCATTGCACAAGTCCGAGGCCATGGGTTTTCATGGTCCTTGGAACGCGCCACCTGCGGGTTCCCAACTCACGGTGGGAGGGGTTCACATCTGCGTCGAGTCGACGATGAAGTACCTGGGACTTGTCCTCGACAGCCGGTGGAACTTCGTCGAGCACTTCCGACGTTTGGCTCCCAGACTGGAGCGGGCTGGGGCTGCCTTAAAGCGGCTCCTGCCCAATCTGGGGGGTCCAAACGCCTCCTGCCGGAGGCTCTACACGGGGGTCGTGCGGTCCATGGCCCTCTACGGGGCACCGGTGTGGGCGCCCTCATTGAGGCTGCGCCCAGCGCGCCGGTTGAGTGCGGCCCAGAGGGTCATGGCCATCCGGTTAATCCGGGGATACCACACGGTCTCCTGCGAGGCGGCGAGCCTCCTTGCCGGAGTGCCGCCATGGGATCTGGAGGCAAAGGTCCTCGCCCACATGTGGGAGTGGCGCGAGGAGGCGAAACGCCGGGGCGAAACTCCGCTGCGGCGACAAATCGCGGCACGGCGGACAGAGCTCCGGTGTGATCTCATGGCGACATGGCGGGTACGATTGTCGCAACCCAGTGCTGGGCACGCCACAATTGCAGCGGTAAGTCCCCTCTGTGAGGAGTGGATAGAGAGGCGCCACGGCGTCTTCACCTTCCGCCTGACGCAGGTTCTCACCGGGCATGGGTGCTTCGGTGGGTTCCTGTTCAGGATAAAGCGGGAGGATACGTCCGGGTGTTTCCATTGCGAGGATCGTCTGGAGGACACGGTGGAGCATACGGTGGAGGTGTGCCCTACCTGGGCGGAGCACCGCCGTGTCCTCGTGGAGGCGATCGGCGGCGGCGACCTCTCGCGTCCAGCCCTGGTGCGAGCCATGGTATGGAGCGAGAGGAAATGGGAAGCCGTCACCTCCTTCTGCGAAGCAGTAATGCTCGCGAAGGAGGAGGCGGGGCGCGTGAGGGAGTGGCAGTCTCTGCGCCCTCACGTCCCTAGCCGCCGCAGGAGGAGACGCCCCGGGCGTCGGGAGTCGATTGCGGACTCCCGGCCACCGTAGGCGCGAGCTTGCGGGTGGCGAGCAATGGGTAGCTCGCCGCCCGGTAAGGACCAAGCTCGGGTCGACGGCGCGTAGTGTTCCACGCGCGCCTCAAAGAGATGTCAGCAAAACTGAAGGGGTCTGCTAGGACCAATGCCTGCCGGGGTCGCGTGATTGTTCGAAAGAGATACCGTGACCCTGGCACATGGGCAATTGAAGGAACACGGATGGGTTTTAGTCAGTAAAAGTCTGACATGCCCTCCCGCTCCGCCCAGAGCGGGAGAAGTCATTTGATGATTTCCCATCCAAAAAAAAAAAAAGTCCTCATATAAAAACCAACATCATTCATCATACTTATTGTGTCAAATATGCGAGCATAAATGTCTGGGACCGCTGATATATTTAACAATTTAAGGGTTGTGCCCATAGTAAGGTTTATTCGTAATAAAGAATACAATGACCCCTCAAAAAGTACCGTTGACTCAAAAAAAGATGAAAAAATTGTATACTTTCTTTTATTTTATATGAGTAGGTATATGGTTTTGGATGGCCCCTCCAGGTTTTCTGTTATTTTAATTACACTTTGTATAAGGTACTGTATACCTCGTTAGTTCACTAGTTGCAAGCGCTACTACTAAACATGAGGTCCTGGGTTCGATTTCTAAATCGGGCGAAGTGTAATTAGGTTAATCCCTCAGGACATTCTCAGTATTCTAAAAAGTTCATCTCAGAAGAACAAAGAGTATTGCACTATTTGTTCTTCTGAGATGAATTTTTGATGCCCCATTTTCAGGTTTTTTTCAATTTTAATTACATCTTACATAAAGTTTTGTTTACCTCGTTGGTTCAGTAGTAGCAAGCGGTACTGCTGAACATGGGGTCCTGGATTCGAATACGAGTTCGGACAAAGTGTTATTGCGTTTGTTGGTGTGGAATTTCTCAGAAGTAGCCCGGAGTCTGGATATTTGCCCGGTTGATGGCAATAGGTTTGCCCCCTATAACTTGAGACTTAAACATTGCTGACGAAATGTGGGTATGCTATAGGTACAACTCTGCCCAATCTTACAGGTAAACAAGGTGTGATGTTATGTATAAAGTACTGGTGTGTTGCTTTACTGATTTATATGGTGTTACAGTAGCTGATTCGTTGGGATCGTCTACTACATATACCTACCAATTGGGTCATCAGTGTCACTTTAACACTAATTCCGTTTCTTACTTATCTTTTACTTAACTTTAAACTAAAGTACAGTAAAGTGTTGTGGTGTAACTTAGGTGAGGTTAAGTGGGCTGTTGACTAATTCGTTAATTTACTATTTAAACGTATGTACGTACTTTTAAATTCTTTCTTTTACCGTGCTTTCCGAAGGCCAGAGAGGTCTTACATTGTTAAAATGGTCACCTGCCACACACCCACTAAAGTAAATTTCAAATTCATTTTATGCAAATTAAATTCTTTATTCAAAACGACAAAATACAATACAATAAAATCTGTTCAAATTTGTGTGGCAAAATAAATACACACTGGCAAAATTGGGAACAAAAACATGTTTCCCTTTATTTTATTTGCTCTCAAATCAGACTGTCATCAAATCGAATAAAACATGTATGGGACAGTAATAATATTGTTTTGTTTCTTGCACCGTAAATAAAATGGAAAAAGACGTATAATAAAAGCCTGCCAACTGTGGTTTTAATCACGCAGGTATTGAGGTCTGTAGCCAGGAGGAAATGCAAAAATGTGGCAAAAGGTGAAAAATTATCAAAACACGAAGACTAAATGTTATCACCTGGGTTCGAACTTACGACCTACAAGTCGTAAGACGCTATTTTAATATGTGTAAATTATTTCATCACTACTGCTCTCAAAACGTTTAAATAAACTTGAGGAAACCGGCATGTCCTAAAACCAAATCTTAAAAACAAGTGACATAATGGCCTAAATTCTCTCACGGAGTGGAGGGCCTGTATCCCAACACTGGTACATAGTAGGTGGATTATGTAGGTAAATTAATGATAGTAGACTACGATTACAAAACCATCTGCTAAAGTTGATAACGTAATAAGGTGATTTACTGATGCAGATTACAAAACAAAAACACAGCATACGAATCGTTTCCTTATCATAAGAACAGAATCCTGCTACGCTTATATTAGTAGGTACTGCATTTAATTGCAGCAGGGATTGAAATTTTATTTTACTGAGGTTTTATCTCATACAAATCGTTACCATCTACGTACCCTTTTCTAAACTATATTGGGATCGGCTTCTGGTTTAACTGTATGCAGATGAATACCAGGATTTTACATGGAGCGATTGCCTATTTGTTCTCCATAACCCAGTTCCTGGGTAATACAATACGCTTTGGCAAGACTGGTTGTTACACTTTTGAGCATCTGACGACCCATAACGTCTGACAAAGATTCACGAATAACAACTGGAATCAACTTATCCTGATTTATCGACCTGTGTGACTGTTGAAGTTTACCCACAAGCCCTCATACTTATCTTCTCATTTCCTATTAATGAACAGCCAAAAAAGTGATTAGTAACCAGCTTACATTACTTTTTCCTACCCATATTGGGCATTTGTAAGTGTATCAAGTTCATCAAGTCAAGTTTCGTGTGGTGCCGGACGTAAAGAATAACACCACCCCATTTCTTCCCGTGGGTGTCGTAAAAGGCGACTAAAGGACTTACTAGAGAATGGGCAGCAGCGTTCTCTATGCATTTTACCACCATACTGCGATCGCCAACCCGCCTGCCAAGCGTGGCGATTATGGCAAAGCCCCCCAAATTGGGGGAGGCCTAAGTCCAGCAGTGGACGTCTTACGGCTGAAATGATGATAATGAGTCAAGTTTCATCTAGTTTTTAACGGCGCTCCCTCATGGGAAGCATTCGCCTAACCCAAGATTCCAATGTTACAGGTAGACCTTTGCAAGTAGACTGCGCACTCGGTCAACTGTTAGGTGGTGTAGCAAGATAATTACAACCAGCGATATAGGTGGATAAGTTCCAGGTACTCTTTTCCCGCGCCACCTCCAACCAGCCCTCGCGGTTCGCGTCCCGGTCATCTTGCCATCTCTTCCTGGACCAGCCCCCATGGCACCGTCCATTTTAGGCACTTATTGTGTTGGACCTTTTGCCAGCTATCATCGTGCATGCGGGTAATGTGACCCACCCAATTCCATTTGGCTCTGGTGACCCACTTTCCTACGTCCAGTATGCCCGTTTTGGTACGCAACGTGGTTTTCCGAATTTTGTCCTGTCTTTTTACACCCAGAATGCTGCGTTCTATCGCTCATTGGCAAACTCCAAGGTGAAATTTTGCAACGTGATGAACGTTGCGCTTCAGGGAAATCGACAGATCACCCTTCTTGGTATCGTCTTGGACTATTAGACTTTCTAGGCGTTTTTAATTCGGTGGATAAGTTAATACATCTATTTAAATAGATAAAAGTATGACGGCTAGGTCGCGGGTAAAGGCTACATTATATGCAAATGCTAACGATGAAGAAGTGCCTTAAGTATTACTCTTGTAAATATATAACTATGTATAACTAACGAAATACTAACGAAGTATAACTTGTGATCTCTACTGAGACGAATAATAATTATAAGTATAAACTCCCTTCGGGTTTGCCGTTTAAAGAAAATAATAATTCCTAGAATGCTTCTACTATTCAATTGATTTTCATATTTTTCTTCTCTGGCCTAATACCAATTTCTTAGTCTAAATGTCTGTCTAGTATTTCTTGCCAATTAGTTTCAGCGGAGTCGCGGCAGTTGTATGTAAGTACCAAACAGGCTATTGTCCTTGTAGTACCTTATTGAATAGTCAAACTAAGAGAGAACATCGTTTCTTTTAGGCACACTCTTGTTGTGGTATATACCTGCACTTGACTTCATAAATGCATAAATCTAAAACTCACTGTAAAAATCAACCTTAATATTATTACATTTTCCACAAAGTTAAAAAAAAACTTAAACAATTTTCCCGAAAAAAAAATGCTACGTCATCTCTGCAGAAGGTTGAATACGCAATCATTAATCAAGACGCTTTAATGATGACGTAGTGTTGACGCAATAAATCATTATCGTGAAACGCCGGGTCAGCCGGGTCTTGATGACGTCACGTCAGTAATCGATTTCGGAAGGGTATGCGCTTACCTTGATAGGATAGGGATGGTTAGCCACATGGGGGTAGGGTTAGCATGGGTTCGGATTTATACGGGCATATCCATCTTGTGTCCCCGTTCGTTTTTTTTTAGAAACTAGAAGAAATTATGCAGTTAATTCACGCTGTTGGTACTTCAGAAAGGTTAGGTTCGTCTCAACCGGCGTGCATGTAGATGCGATCACCAGATGTATGAACGTAAATGAATCAAAAGAAGTATGTAAAGGAAACAGAATATGTAAGGATCGTAGCAGGGGCTGTTCTTTAGAGTCTATCTACCCTATGGGATGAAGTCGTGACTTTATGAACGTACTCGTATATAAATATGTGGAACAAGTAAGATGGAAAAGTGAAAATCAATTTTTCACTAGTCTGCCAATATTCGATTTTTCTCTACATGGCGGTGCAGTCTCTTGATGCTTAATAATATATCAACTCAACATTTTTTGTTTCAAATTTCTATAATAGAAACCGTATTTAGATAGATACAGACATCAATGGTGAGGCATGAACTACAAACCAGTCCTTACTGTTAAAACGTCACTCGCTGTTAATGTTAAATAATTTCCATGGGCTTACTTGGTTGACTGCATCTCACACGACCAACCCAAAATTAAATTTCAAAATTTAGGTTTTCTTTATTTTAAACACATATTGCATGCAGTTGAGATGAAAATGCTAAGAGCGATGCGTGGTGTTACGCGAGTGGATAGAATAAGATATTAGTACATAAAAAGAAATCTGAAATTTGCACCAGTGACTGAAAAGTTGTGTGAAAATGGTTACACATGGGCATGTGATACGGAGGAATGAGGAAAATGTATTGATAAAAGTTTGGAGGATGAATGTTCGACACGACACTAAAGAGACGACGGAGGGACTGTGTGAAATATAATATGGCTAGGATATAGTGGCAACCGCAATGACCACTAATAGAAACATTCTCCAACGCGGGAAATAACAAAACATAATATAACATAATATTTATTCAAAAATAAAAGGCTTAAAAATATGTACAGTTTTGCTTATATGTAAATTATATTCCAAGATTTACGTGCCTGAACTAGGCAATCCAGTGTTTCAGGCTAGAAGAGCTTAAATAGTGTTATAAAATAAATAAATAGTCATAAGTTGAGAATAAATAAATGCAACAACCCCAAATATATTAGGACTAGCTTCTGCCCGCGACTTCGTCCGCGTTAAATTTTTTGTTCCGCCGACCCTTCCCGTCGCGTCGATTCGCCTGTGCGATTTTCCCCGTTTTTGCAACAATGTACATTACTGCTCCTCTCCTCTTAGTTTTAGCGTGATGTTACATAGTCTATAGCCTTCCTCAATAAATAGGCTACCCAACACAAAAATAATTTTTCAATTCGGTCCAGTAGTTCCTGAGATCAGCGCGTTCAATCAAACAAACAAACAAACTCTTCAGCTTTATAATATTATATATATATATATATATTAAGTATTAAGTATAGATAAGGGTAGGAAAATGATGACGAAATCATCTACGATCATAATCAGCCCATTTTTTTCCACTGGTGGGGTACAGGCCTCCCATCGGTGAAAGGGAGGGCCATAATATACCACGTGGGACAAATGCGTTTTGTTAAGGACGCCAGCACATCGAGCTACTACAATCTGTCATATAACTTTAATAGAATTTCAACGTTATCGCTAAAGTATTAGGTTCAAGGTACATTTGGAGAATTTTACAGTTTCGGGTACCTTGATGTGCTGGCGTCTGTACATGCCACATGTCTTCGATTTTTTTATTCTAGAGCATGCTGGTTTCCTCGCGATGTTTTTCTTCACCGTTTTGAGAGTAATGGTGATAAAATTATTTACACGAAGTAAGTAATTGAGATTGAGTAAGTAGCCTGCCTGAATTCGTACCCACAACCTACAAACTCGTAAGTCGGGGCCAACACCATTGATACCACTGATCTCCCGCCTACAATACAAAACCAGAATGAGCATGACTAGTTCTTAAATAACCTCCTCTTTTTTTTGAAGTCAGTTAAAAAAAAATAACACGTTTCAGTAAATATTGAATGTTTTGACAAAGCGAAACAGAAATAAATTAATACGTTTCTTCAATTCAGTTGATCGTATACATTTCAATCTGTTTTTCGTGGAAATCAAAACAAATTAGTAAAAGATAAATGTTTAGATAGTAATAATAAACTGGGAGTGCTTTAACCTTAAGGGCTATTAGTCTGCGCCGTTCGTGATCAATCAGCTGGTTCTATCTGGAGCTAAAGTCGTATTTCTTATCATAGAATATAGGTTGGTTTATATTTTTTGAGGGGACTAGCGGGTTAATGGTTACCGCTCACTTTCTTAAGTAATTTGTAAATTCTAATGTCTTACTGGATGATGTCGCTTTTGAGTGTACGTAACATCCGTAAGGCCCTTTGAATACATATTGTTTTAATGCCGTGAAAAACGATGGTTCATTCGCCGAGTGTAGGCATAGTCGTCACTCTTGTATGGGTCACTATGCTAGTATATATGGGGTCTACTCTACATAGAAGTTTGATGACAGACATGTTTTTTCTACGGCGTGTTTTAGTCGCCGCACTGTAACAAATCCGCGCCATGTATTAAGGGCCTAATTGTATCATTGTATGTCAATCTTAAATACAATCTATAAACATATAATAAAATTGTAGATTAGTAGACCCTTATAGATTCGTCATGTCTATCTGTCTGTCCGTCCATATGTCACAGCCACTTTTTAGGGTTCCGTTGCCAAATGGCAAAAAACGGAACCCTTATAGATTCGTCATGTCTGTCTGTCTGTCTGTCTGTCTGTCTGTCTGTCTGTCTGTCTGTCTGTCTGTCTGTCCGTCCCTATGTCACAGCCATTTTATTCCGAAACTATAAGAGCTATGCTGTTGAAAATTGGTAAGTAGATGTATTCTGTGAACCGATTAAGATTTTCACACTAAAATAGAAAAAAAAAACAATAAATTTTGCGGTCCCCCATACATAGAACTGAAACTCAAAAATGTTTTTTTTCATCAAACCCATACGTGTGGGGTATCTATGAATAGGTCTTTAAAAATGGTAATGAGGTTTCTAATATCATTTTTTTCTAAACTGAATAGTTTGCGCGAGAGACACTTCCAAAGTGGTAAAATGTGTGTCCCCCCCCCCCCCCCCCCTTAACTTCTAAAATAAGAGAATGATAAAACAAAAAAAATATATGTTGTACATTACCATGTAAACTACCACTGAAAATTGGTTTGAACGAGATCGAGTGAGTAGTTTTTTTTTAAAACGTCATAAATCGTAAACCGCAATTTACCTTACATTCAATCAACTGAAATATAAAAATTAAAAAAAAATATATATTTTTAAACCGAGAATACCTACAGGTTTGTACGGAACCCTCGGTGCGCGAGTCCGACTCGCACTTGGCCGGTTTTTATTCTGAAACTATAAGAGCTATGCTGTTTAAACTTGGTAAGTAGATGTATTCTGTGAACCGCATTATGATTTTTACACTAAAATAGAAAGAAAACGATAAATTTTGGGGCTCCTCATACTTAGAACTGAAACTCGAAAAAAAAAATCAAACCCATACGTGTGGGGTATCTATGAATAGATCTTCAAAAATGGTATTTCGGTTTCTAATATCATTTTTTTCTAAACTGAATAGTTTGTGCGAGAGACACTTCCAAAGTGGTAAAATGGGTCCCCCCTCCCCGTAAGTTCTAAAATAAGAGAATGATAAAACTAAAAAAAATATATGATGTACATAACTATGTAAAATTTCACCGAAAATTGGTTTGAACGAGATCTAGTAAGTAGTTTTTTTTTTAATACGTCATAAATCGTAAACCGCAATTTACCTTTCATTCAATCAACTCAAATATAAAAATTAACAAAAAAGACATTTAATTTCATAAACATAAACCTTATAAATAAACCGAGAATACCTACAGGTTTGTACGGAACCCTCGGTGCGCGAGTCCGACTCGCACTTGGCCGGTTTTTATTCTGAAACTATAAGAGCTATGCTGTTTAAACTTGGTAAGTAGATGTATTCTGTGAACCGCATTATGATTTTTACACTAAAATAGAAAGAAAACGATAAATTTTGGGGCTCCTCATACTTAGAACTGAAACTCGAAAAAAAAAATCAAACCCATACGTGTGGGGTATCTATGAATAGATCTTCAAAAATGGTATTTCGGTTTCTAATATCATTTTTTTCTAAACTGAATAGTTTGTGCGAGAGACACTTCCAAAGTGGTAAAATGGGTCCCCCCTCCCCGTAAGTTCTAAAATAAGAGAATGATAAAACTAAAAAAAATATATGATGTACATAACTATGTAAAATTTCACCGAAAATTGGTTTGAACGAGATCTAGTAAGTAGTTTTTTTTTTAATACGTCGTAAATCGTAAACCGCAATTTACCTTTCATTCAATCAACTCAAATATAAAAATTAACAAAAAAGACATTTAATTTCATAAACATAAACCTTATAAATAAACCGAGAATACCTACAGGTTTGTACGGAACCCTCGGTGCGCGAGTCCGACTCGCACTTGGCCGGTTTTTATTCTGAAACTATAAGAGCTATGCTGTTTAAACTTGGTAAGTAGATGTATTCTGTGAACCGCATTATGATTTTTACACTAAAATAGAAAGAAAACGATAAATTTTGGGGCTCCTCATACTTAGAACTGAAACTCGAAAAAAAAAATCAAACCCATACGTGTGGGGTATCTATGAATAGATCTTCAAAAATGGTATTTCGGTTTCTAATATCATTTTTTTCTAAACTGAATAGTTTGTGCGAGAGACACTTCCAAAGTGGTAAAATGGGTCCCCCCTCCCCGTAAGTTCTAAAATAAGAGAATGATAAAACTAAAAAAAATATATGATGTACATAACTATGTAAAATTTCACCGAAAATTGGTTTGAACGAGATCTAGTAAGTAGTTTTTTTTTTAATACGTCATAAATCGTAAACCGCAATTTACCTTTCATTCAATCAACTCAAATATAAAAATTAACAAAAAAGACATTTAATTTCATAAACATAAACCTTATAAATAAACCGAGAATACCTACAGGTTTGTACGGAACCCTTGGTGCGCGAGTCCGACTCGAACTTGGCCGGTTTTTTCAATTGCTACATTGTCACAGGCCAAAAATATTTGTTTTATCCGTATGTCTGTTTGTGTGGATGTATTTTTTTTCTTCCTCTTAACTACAATAAAACGAAAAAGGATTAACCTCTCTTCTATCTTTATCAATCTTTTTTTAATTGTGTCTGTAATTACGGTAATTGACCGGTTAACTTTGGCACACAGACAGTATATAACCTGGATTATCACTTAGGGTACTTAGGGTATTAAGTAGTACGTTCCCATGACATATTTTCCAACATCCACGCGGGCGAAGCCATGTAACTTTACCCAAGTGCTATGGGGTAAAGTTAATATGTATACGGGGTGGCAAAGACATCGATACCTGTGTCAATGGATTCAGTACAAGTCTCTTAACCCCTGGACTGAAAGCTTTTGTTGGTTTTAATAAAATACGTACTGTTCCATATATTTTGAGTTTTCGTTGTACTTTTCTGCTTATGAAACAGCAGATTTCTACTCTAGGGGGCTGAGAAACATGTGCTGAATTTATTGTTACAGTTTGTACTTCGATGTCCCTGTTACATTAATAAAAATACCGTTGCATATCCGGCTTCGGTAGATTATTGAAAATAAAATTATAATGTTTATTAATAAGAACTTAATGTTCACACTTATATGAGAAATATATCTTTAGCTTCAAAATAAAATACCTACTTGCCTGTATTTTCTCTAGTAGCATAATATTTTAACTGAGTTGCGTCAGAGAGTCCCAAAACCAATCGAACAAAGTTGGTTGAAAAAATGATTTCTAAATATTGTTTGCTAACTTTGCAGACTAATTCATTGAAAATCGGCTAGGAGTCCGCTTCGGACGTCAAAAAATATAATAGACAAATCCCTAAACCCCTACCGTTCAGTCTCGTATTTTTATACGAGACTGAACGGTAGGGCTTTAGGGATTTGGACCTAACTTCTTCGTACTAACTATTTTTAGAGTTGGTACGAAGAAGTTGGGTGGTACCTTTTATTGAAAACTTTCTATCGTCAACCGCTTAGACACTTCGGCTGCCTCATATCAAAACCCAGAAAGAGACATTTAAAACAAAACTTGTAGTCATCATATTATCTGTACATAACATCAAGCCTATTTCACCTTCCTTAAGGGTTAGGCAGACGTGTGCTATATTGCACACCCACTTTTCGCCAGTTATGCTTAACTCCCATGTAATAGGGTTCAAGTTATGTTGGCAACTATTGCCATCAATAGGCACAAATGCAGACTCCAGACTATTACTGAGAAAATCCTGATGAGAAAACCCAATAACACTTTGCTCGTCCTGGGGTTCGAACCCCTCATGCTCAGCAGTTGGACTCTAGACCAACGAAGCTTTTATAGTGAGTCCCATCAAATTGTAGGGACACTCCAATTGATATCACCGCAAATAACAAAGATATTAATTCCGCTTTATCTAGTAGGTAAGTGCTCCACAAGTTTCTCAAGACCATAAAAATAATGCAGAAAGAAGAGAAAAAAAATAGTCAAGTCACTTTGACTATAAAGTATTCATAACTTACAAATTTTGAAATGGCTTATTTATTATTGAAAGAATAATCTATACTAATATTTTAAAGCTGAAGAGTTTGTTTGTTTGATTGACTGAACGCGGTAATCTCAGGAACTACTGGTCCGAATTGAAAAAATATTTTTGTGTTAGGTAGCCTATTTATCGAGGTAGGCTATAGGCTACCTGCCATCAAATTATGTGGAACACCACTGAAGAGGGTGGAATAGTTTAAATACCTTGGGCATATCATTTCCTCTGATATGAAGGACGATGCAGACATAGAGCGAGAGCGCAGGGCGTTGTCTGTAAGGGCAAACATGATTGCCCGCAGGTTTGCTCGTTGTAACACCAAAGTTAAAATAA
The DNA here is from genome assembly GCA_932294355.1 of Aporophyla lueneburgensis. Taxonomy (NCBI): domain Eukaryota; kingdom Metazoa; phylum Arthropoda; class Insecta; order Lepidoptera; family Noctuidae; genus Aporophyla; species Aporophyla lueneburgensis. Next base: position 26,565,507 of record OW028737.1, on the reverse strand, counting down.
CATTGTTCAGAGCATATTGTACATCATTCTACACGAGCAGCCTGTGGATCTCATACACGCGCCGACAGTACAACGCCTTGCGTGTGCAATATAATAATGCATTCAGGGTGCTGATGGGGCTGCCCCGATTTTGCAGCGCATCAGGGATGTTCGCCGAGTCGCAAGTAGACTGCTTCTATTCTATTATGCGGAAACGATGCACGTCCCTGGTGCGCAGGGTTCGGGCCAGCTCCAGCGGCATCCTGAAGGCATTCGCACAGAGGTTCGATTTTCAGTACCTGAACCATTGCTGCATGATTCACATACTGAGCAACCGAATGCAGTAGAACGTTTTGTGTGTTTTTATTTTTTTTAATTGTATGTATGTGTTTTTGGTATTATTATTTTCTTTTTTAATTTTGTAATTGTTGTGTTATGATCCCTTGTTGATTGAAATAAAAAAGTTTTATTTATTTATTTTATTTATTTATATAACTTCACAGTACAACTAAGAGGAGTGGAGCAGTAATGAAAAATGTTGAAAAAACGGGGAAAATCACACGGGTAGGCGATTCGATGCGACGGGAAGGGTTGGGGGAACAAGAAATTTAACGCGGACAAAATCGCAGGCAGAAGCTAGTAATTTATATTAATAGAGATTCATAGTTCAGTAACTGTAATTAGGTTAACACAAGCAAAGGTTGCACAATTTTATATTTTTTTGCTCTCTTGAAAAATTTTGATTTTGGCACTAGCACTTAGGTACTGGATTTTGATAGGAGGAAGCCAACGTCTCTTCAAACAAAAGAATACAGTATCAATTTTATATTTTCAGTTTACTAAAATCCTTGACATGAATACGTGGAGTGAACGGTAGTGCCACAGTGTATGTATGTAGTGTTACCTCTGGGGAACGATAGTGCGATGTATTCAGCTGAGTGATAAGATGCACTGTATACTGGAGTGCATTGAAAGATTCACACTGATATGACTCGGTTCCATATTCGTGAAAATTTTCATTCATTTGGAGAATATATGGAGTGGTATTTTCTTTGTGAAAGCTTTTCGCTCTCCGAACTATTTTCGGGATTTTGCTTTGCTTCGAGCGAATCTTTATTCCAAGGTTTTGGCATCTCTAAAATATGGATCTGAATTTCCTAATTTAAAAGTATCTTCACATATGAATGTGCATATGCTTTTAAATTAGGGTTAGAGTAGTTCCATTCACGTATTTCCATGTACATTTTATGGACGTGGATATCCATTAATTTATAAAACCGCACAGTTTGTGTACAAAGGAATTTGTTGCAATTTTAAGCCATTTTTTGTCTGTTTATTTCTTGGTCACTTTGAGACTCCAAAAATATTTATTCTATTATTTTCTTCTTTAAAACGTAATTACAATGGTCCACAGTCCAATTCAAAAGACGCCAGTTTTCTTTCTTCACCGTAACAAAATATTGTTGAAAAGACGGAGGGCCTAATTTAATTGAACACAATTTGTTTAGAATATAACGATCCCAGGAGAAATCATTGGAGATAGGACCAAATCTCTCATTCATGGAAAAATTACAGCTTTTTTGTAATTTAATAATTAAAAAGTGTAAATATGTATAATATAATCAACCTATAATGATCTCATTGCTGGGTCATAGGCCTTTTCTGTGTGAGATGGAAAGGGCCGTATGCACCACGCGAGTACAGTACGGGTTGGTAGATGTCACATGTCCTCGAATTTTTGGTTCTAGGACATGCTAATTTCTTCTCGATGTATTATTCTTTTACCGTTTTGAGAGCATTGGTGATGAAATAATATACCCAAACTAAAACGTGTTTCAGGGTTCGAATCTACGACCTAAAATACACAGGTGACTTGATATGGATGGAATGTGGGTATGTGGGGAGGCATATCAAAATCAAAAGTAATTTATTCAAATTAGTCTGAGAATCAGCACTTTTCGAACGTCAAAATTACAAAAGACAGTCCCCCAAAACGCCCCCCCCCCCGTCACCACTTCCTAGTGCTTTAGCCGTGAAGAAAAAATGGCCAACAAACTCCCCAGCAGCACAGCTGTCTGTCCAGTTAGAAGAACTTGATTCTATACAATGGATTTATTACTATTATATATATTTTTTTTTTTTTTTTTTTTCAGGATGGGAAATCATCAAATGACTTCTCCCGCTCTGGGCGGAGCGGGAGGGCGTGTCAGACTTTTACTGACTAAAACCCACCCGTGTTCCATCAGTTGCCCATGTGCCAGGGTCACGGTATCTCTTTCGAACAATCACGCGACATTACTATTATATGCACTTGAGATCTGAGCTGTCCGTGAACCTCTATCTGTGGAGGTCGTCTTTGCTCCGGCTCAATTGAGTTGGAATTTCATTTAGAGGTTCCGAATTCGACCACGGTAACGTGTACCAGGCGGAAAGTTCTCGAATGGTTCGATAATGTGGCAATAGGCCAGCCTACCGGCGTAAGTAAGTACATAAGTGGCAAAATGTGGGTGTACTATATGAGTACACCCCTGCTTAACCCTTTGGGGATAATTGGCGTTATGTTATGTGTTTCAGTAATACGAGTTGACTTTTTTTTTTTTTTGGATGAGATATCATCAAATGACTTCTCCCGCTTTGGGCGGAGCGGGAGGGCGTGTCAGACTTTTACTGACTAAAACCCACCCGTGTTCCTTCAGTTGCCCATGTGCCAGGGTCACGGTAAATATGAGTTGACTTTAAGTTTTACTGTGTATATTTTATTGCTTATAGGTGTATACTACTATTATAAAGCTGAAGAGTTTGTTTGGTTGAACGCGGTAATCTCAGGAACTACTGGTCCGAATTGAAAAAATATGTTTGTGTTAGGTAGCCTTTTTACTGAGGAAGGCTATAGGTTATATAATATCACGTTATAATTAAGAGAAGCGGAGCAGCAACGAAAAATGTACAAAAACTGCCAGGCAATTCGAGGCAACGGGAAGGGTCAGGGGAGCTAAAATTTAACGCGGACGAAGTCGCAGGCAGAAGCTAGTGTAACTAATAAGCATGGCCGTTTTGGGATTTCCTCTCCGTGTTAAAATTTGTGAACGGCTTCTTTTGACCACAAAGTAAAGGCTCCCACAAATCCACGACACTACTCTAGTAGATGAATTTCCATGAAGTTTTCATAGAAAATGTTGTATTACAGACACGTCCGGAACCCGCTGGATGCGAGAAGCACATAACCGGTCGAAGTGGCGCTGCTTGGGGGAGGCCTATGTTCAGCAGTGGACGTCTTTCGGCTGAAATGATGATGATGATCACAGTCACGTCGCGCCTGTCTGTGGGAGCATTTTATTAGGCAATCACATCATCATCATCTATACTAATATTATAAGGCTGAAGAGTTTGCTTGTTTGGTTGAACGCGGTAATCTCAGGAATTGCTTGTCCGAATTTAATTATTTTTATTGTGTAGGGTAGCTTATTTATTGAGGAAGGCTATATGCTAGATAACATTACGCTACAATTAAAAGCAGTGGAGCAGGAACGAAAACTGGCAGGCAATTCGATGCGACGGGAAGGTTCAGGGGAGCAAAATTTTGACGCGGACAAAGTCGCGGGCAGAAATTAGTTTAGACATAAGCCTTTGTAGGTACGTATTTTGCAGGAAGAAACTTTTGAATTTCGAATTTTTAGTTCTTGGACATGTTGGTTTCCTCACGATGATTTCCTACACCGTTATGAGAGCAGTATCTTATATCTTTAAACGAGCAATTCTCGGAAACGGCTTCAACGATTTTCATGAAATTTAGTATACAGGGGGTTTCGGGAGCGATAAATTAATCTAGCTAGGATTCATTTTTTATAAAATGTCGTTTTACTCGTGTTTTCAATGACCAACTTAATCGATAATCAACTTGAACATAAACTTATTATTTTAAACACAATTTACCAAAAAATACCGAGCAAAGCTCGATCATCCAGATATTGATGATATTATTTACACAAAGTAAAGCACACCTACAATGTTTTTTTTAATTAAATTGGACATATTAAAATGATTCCGTTAACCTATTTTACAAATAAACAGTTTCATATTATTTCAATAATTAAATTCTCTATGATATTACCCTGGAAAATTTTTCTTTCACCCTGTTGGTTTAGGTATACCTACCTATTTAATGATGTAGGAAAAAGTATTCTCCTTTGAGTAACACTTTCGTCTCGATCCATCAAGAAGTTTGTTATTGGCTGTCAGGAGTAACGTGTAGGTAGGTACGCGAGGGACACAGATGCCGCCATCGGTCGTCTCTACGCGCGTAAACACGTAATGTGGACTCACCCTTATTGGGCCCGGAAAGTGACATATAGAAAAAATTGACACGTCGAGTTGAGAACCACTACTTTTTAACCGACTTCAAAAAAAGGAGGAGGTTATCAACCGTTGCGGTTGCGACTGTATTTTTTTATGTTTGTTACCTCATTACTTTTGACTGGGTGGACCGATTTTGATGATTCTTTTTGAAGTGAAAACTTCTTTAGCGGCGTTGTGCACTTTTTTGTAATGGGTAAAAAATGTTAAACTCGCGTCAGGACACGTGACCTGATCGAAAATTCGTAAGACGGACGGAGAGTGATTTTTCTGAGAGATAAACTTTTTAATGTAATATAAATTGTCATGTTTGTGTACGATAGCGCAATAAATAAATATTGTATTCAACCACATAAATGATAGTACTTTTATACTGATAATTAAAGCAATTCGTGCAAAATTATTCCCTAACCATTCCAAAATATCAAAAATGCACAACGTTAATATTCAAGTTTTCACTTCTGCCGGCACTCCCGGAGTGCAACCCGTCGTTTTTTTTTTATTTGAAAGATGGTGCTTTCCGAATGGTTCCACTTGTGGTGGCAATAAAACCTTAGTTACAGATCCTAAGACACCAAAATCTGAAATTAAAGTTATTTTTCATTTTGTAGTGTTTTTTTTTTTGGACGTCGGTTGTTATTTTTTGTAAAAAGTTTTTTTTTTCAAGGGAAAGTACGCGGTTAAGTTTATGAGCCAATAAGGGGCTGGTGGTTAAGTAATAACAGTTGCGCGGTTTGATCGATCAGGTTAAGTTTGTTGGTCCGTGCATGGATGACCATCCTTACATGCCAAGACTCCTGCGTACCTCGGAAAGTACGGTAAACCGTTAGTCCCACTATCATTCGTAGATAATAATAATTGTTCCGTCCCGTTTGAATTGTTTACTCTGTGCGCCTACGTTTCTAAACGTGTAACAGAGTGACAACTGTCACTTGTCAGTTTGACTTTGACACACTTTGGTTTGGTCTTTGAAAAATGGAAGATCGTCGCCGCTTGGATCTCGCGATCTTTTGAAAGTAATCCGTTTGAACCGGTCGATTTGTGGATAATTTGTCGTGACCCAATTGTTTTGTGTGAAACCAATCCCTTTTGACGAGATAATACGGGTTCAGTTTGTTTGATTGAAGTACTTTGATGTGATAGTGATTGGGACCGCATGTTTTGGTAGCAGAGCCTCTTGAGCGGCCTTGTTGTCTGTCCTGGAATACTGACAGCGTCACTACACAATACAATATACACTCATTTACATACATAAATCCAGGTAGGCTCCAGAACCAGGTTTCTACCATCAGGTGAGTCTTTTGAATATTGTATTAATCAGCTCCGCGCACGGCGGACAGTTCGCTACGCCACTCTTGCTCCAGGGCCCCACCACCAGCTGCCACTGCGCTATTTAAATCCTATGGTCCTGGCCCTGGCCTGGCGTCGAACAATAATAATAAATAAATATCTTGAGACAACCAACATAACGTTATCTGATCCCAAACTAGGCAGAGCCTGTACTATGACAACCAGACAACTGATAAATATACTTATATATTTCTAAATACATACATAACTATACTATAATACAGCGGTCGGCAACCTTTTGGCAGGCAAGGGCCACCAGGTAGCAAAATAAACTAAAGGCGGGCACTCGTGATAGTAACCCTAGAAGCCCAATATACCTACAATCCTACATATGTCCCATAGATGGTCCATATAAAAAAATGAAAATGCTATTGTATTAAAATTGTTAACACATTCGGAATTTAATTTATACACGTACAGTAGCGCTCAAAAATATTTTGACAAACATATTTCCGTTAATATCTCAATGTCGCGCACCCCTAGGTAAACAAAATTTTATTACACACTAATACTTCTAATGAGCCAACAAATATTAATGAAAACAAGTTGTAACTTGTTTGTTTACTCTACGTATATTCTTAGAAAATTGTTCATATTCAGCTCAAAAGTATTTTGACAAATATTATGTTCTCATCATTCGTTGACAGAGCTAGCCCCAAGCTAGTATTTTTTTAATGTCATAATATCGTTATTATCTATTCAAAATGCCTAAGACAAAAGAATATTCAAGTGATTTAAAAAATGCTGTGATAACTGCTTTGAAAAGTGGAAAGACGCAAGCAGAAGTTGCTCGAAACTTTAATGTGTCTCGGCAGCTAGTAAGTGCGTGGAATATGGTTTATACGAAACGGACGACAGTAGAAAACAAGTCTCGAAGTGGCCGTCCCCAAAAAACGACTCCTCATGAAAACGATTAAGTAAAAAAGTTATCGATGAGTGATATGCGAAAATCGGCTGTGCAAATAAAAAATGAACTGCAAAAGTACTATAACGTGAATGTACTTGTTTCAACTGTGAAACGTCGGCTGACAGACTTCGGACATGGACGACGACGTCCGGCCAAGAAATCTCTAATTTCTGAAAAGAACAGGAAGCTGCGGCTCGCATTTGCAAAACGGCATAGATCCTGGACTAGCTCAGAATGATCCAAGGTGTTGTGGAGTGATGAAAGTAAGTTTAATTTGGTGTCATCTGATGGAATTCGATATGTTCGACGTCCGACAAACAAAAAAATTGATGTTCGATACCAAATACCCACGGTGAAACATGGAGGTGGTAATGTTATGGTGTGGGGATGTTTTTCTGGCTACGGAGTTGGACCTTTATTTAAGATAGATTGGACTTTGGATCGTTTTAAGTATGCTGAGATATTAGAGAAGAAAATGCTACCATACCCTAGAGATAATATGCCTCCTGCTCGGTACTTCCAACAAGATAATGACCCGAAACACAAATCTAAGCATGTTAGTAACTTCATAGATCTCAAGAAAATCAAACTATTGGAGTGGCCAAGCTAAAGTGCTGATTTAAACCCGACAGAACATCTCTGGGAGCAACTGGATCGTCGCGTGAGATGGCTGAATTATTCAAATAAGGAGGCTTTATATGAAGCACTATGCAAGGAATGGAGCCAAATCACCATCAATAATTTACAAAAATTTGTAGACTCAATGCCGAAACGATACGAAGCTGTCAAAAAGGAAAATGGATATGCAACTAAATACGGATTATTAAGTGTCAAAAAAATTAAAAATAAAGTTTAAATATTTTTAAGCTATTGCATAGCTTTTATCGAGGGCCTTGAGCGCGGGGACCGAATCCAGAAATTCCGTAACGAAAAAAAACCTCACGCTCCCCACTCCGACGGGCACGGAGGTGTGGCTTGAAAGCCGTCGTTTCTTTTCGGCAGTCTTCAACACGGTGTTTGTGTGCGTGCAACTAGCCGTATTGTACGACTCTACGAAGCTCGCACGAATTGAGACGAGCTGCTTATGAGAAAGTATATAGGTGTATAGGTATTTATGTACAACAGTGAATAGCTGTACTTGTAAAATTTGTGTATAAAGTGTTTGTATTATTTGTCATCGGTTGCTAGGTAAAAACCCAAAATATTTATCGTCTTGTTATTTGTCATCGGTTACTAGGTAACAAACCAGACCATAGAGTATTATGGGCATGGAGTACTAGTCCTTTTGTGCGGTGGCAAAACTAGGTACTAAAGTTTACTTATCAAATTTTGCGGTGGCAATCATATGTACTAACCTTTATGCTTTAGTTCCAAATTTTACCACCAAAAATAAGTTTTCCTTAGTATACGTTTTTTAAGAGAAAAAAAATTGTTTTCTTATCGGTCACCACGCTCAAAAAGTGTAACTTGAATTAATATCAAAGAAAAAGAAATACTGCATAAATAAAATAAATAAATAATTATAATTGCATAAGTTGATACAAAATGCTATGCAATAGCTTTACCGCGGCAGTCCCCGAGTGCCACACGTCTTTTTTTTTTTCTATGTCAAAATACTTTTGACCCACAATAATCAAAGCAAAATTTAATATTTCTTATTCTTTAGTATTTCCTAATATAAAAGTGTTCCAATTTGTAAAATATATCGTTATTATTAATAAATCATTTGATTTAATTCAATATTGTGTTTATTTTGTTTTTATTTTTAATAATTTATTGTTGTCAAAATACTTTTGAGCGCTACTGTATTAGTGACATTATGTTTACATGTCTGGGCTTTATAGCTAAAAAAATAATCACCGAAAAATAGAAATGAAAACTACAAAGTAACTACTAACAAGTAACTGATTTTATAAAAATTTCAGTGCGATGTCTGAGGTTGCATTTGGGAGGCTATGTCTTGTAGGTATGTTAGCTGTCATGTCGTTGCAATTAGAATACGTAGAATGGCTCTCAAATGCTTGTATATGTGGCGAGAAGCATATTTATTTTTTCTATAATCGACAGTTGAAAAAGTTTGTTCGCATAAATAAGTGCTACGTACTAAAAATTGCAAGCTGCCATAAAATGTAACAAGATCATTGATTTTATAGAAGGAGCTTTTGAGGGCATCATTAGATTGCAGATCAATCACGTTCATTTGTAAATGACTCGGTACTCCAATTTCACACAAGAAAAAGCTTGCTAAAATCTTCAGTTAGCTTGAAACTTTTTCAAAATCAAGTCTGTCGCTGAATTGAGTTTGCAGTTGTATTAAAATATTTTTCATTTTTCACTTTTCCAATGAAAATTAATTCTAAGTTCCTCGACAGCCTTTTTACAATAAGGAAAATGATCCAACTCTTCTTTATCAATATGTTTTATAAAGAGTTTGATTTTCATTTGGAATGCCTTTTTTTTTGTGGGTGGGAAACCATCAAATGACGTCTCCAGCTCTTGGGTGGAGCGGGAAGACGTGTCAGACTTTTACTGATTAAAGCTCACCCGTGTCTCTTCAGTTGCCCATGTGCCAGGGCCTCGGTATCTCTGTCGGTCCTAGCAGACCCCTTCAGTACTACTGACATCTCTTTGAGGCGTGCGTAGAATACTACGCGTCGTTGACACGGGCCTGGTCCTTACAGGGCGGCGAGCTACCCATTGCTCGCCGCCCGCAAGCCCGCGCCTACGGTGGCCGGGAGTCCGCGATCGACTCTCCACGCAGGAGGAGACGCCCCGGGGACGTGAGGGCGCAGAGACTGCCACTCCCTCACGCGCCCGGCCTCCTCCTTCGCGAGCATTACTGATTCGCAGAAGGACGTGACGGTGCCCTCTCACTCCGTACCATGTCTCTTACCAGGGCCGGACGCGAGGGACCGCCGCCGCCGATAGCTTCCACGAGGACACAGCGGTGCTCCGCCCAAGCAGGGCACACCTCCACCGTATTCTCCAGACGATCCTCGCAATGGAAACACCCAGGCGTTTCCTCCCGATTTATCCTGAATAGGAACCCTCCAAAGTACCCATGCCCGGTGAGGACCTGCGTCAGGCGGAAGGTGAGGACGCCGTGGTACCTCTCTATCCACTCCTCATAAAGGGGACTTACCACCGCAATTGTGGTGTGCCCTGCGCTGGGTTTCGACAATCGTACCCGCCATGTCGCCATGAGATCACACTGCAGCTCTGTCCGCCGTGCCGCGATCTGTCGCGGCAGCGGACTTTCCCCCCTAGCGTTTCGCCTCCTCGCGCTACTTCCACATATGCGCGAGGACGAGGACGTTTGCCTCTAGATCCCATGGTGGCACTCCGGCAAGGAGGCCCACCGCCTCGCAGGAGACCGTACGGCATCCCCGGACTAGCCAGATTGCCATGACCCTCTGGGATGCACTCAAACACCGGTGCTCCGTAACCCCCATGTAGAGCTTCTGGTAGGAGGCGTTTGGTTCCGGCCCCCCTCGCACCATCACCCGACGAGACGGTCTGCAATTACTCTTTCAAAGAGCTTGCCCACCTCACCGAGCAGCTCGATGGGCCGGCAAGCGGGCGGGGAGTCCATTGGGCGCATTTGGAATGCCTTTACGTCTGTGTGCATATCAGAGATTATTATTTTTCACCTAGCGTTTTTAATTCATGAGTTATGTACATCTGTCAAAAATCCAAGGTCTATTAACCATTCAGTATCTGTCAGCTCTGGAATAGATTTACCATCTTCATTCATAAAAGTGCTGATTTCTTTTCTGAGATCAAAATATTTTCAATACTGCACCTCTACTTAACCATCTCACTTCAGAATAATAAACAACATTTGTTCGTTCGCGGGCAGAGCGAAGCGCGTTCTTAAGGCTGGATCCACACTATACGATCGCGATTCGTTCATGCATTTATTTTGATATTTCTTTCTTATTCACAAAACATTCACGGGCCGCAAGTAAGACGTCCGCGGGCCGCACACGGCCCGCGGGCCGCGGGTTGCCGACCCCTGCTATAATACTATAATAATTATTATAAAGCTGAAGAGTTTGTTTGTTTGTTTGATTGAACGCGCTAATCTCAGAAACTACTGGTCCGAATTGAAAAACTCTTTTTGCGTTGGGTAGCCTATTTATCGAGAAAGGCTATAGGTTATATAACATCACGCTACAATCAAGAGGAGCGGAGAAGTAATGAAAAATGTTGCAACGAGGATAATCGCACGGGTAGGCGATTCGACGTGACGGGATGGGGCGGGGGAACACGAAATTTAACGCGGACGAAGTCGCGGGCAGAAGCTAGTTATAGATAAATTACACCCAGACACAGAACAAATGATTGTGCTCATCACACAAAGATTTGTCCTGGGTGGGAATCGAACCCACGACCTCAGTCTTAGCAGTCAAGGTCTCTAACCACTAGACTAACAGGCCAGTCGAATCTTTGATAGTCGTTACGGGTCGTCAGAAGTTAGGAGGTTTGACAAACAAGTCTTACCAAAGAGTATAGTATTACACAGTAGCTGATGTGTGTCAGATAGGTAGTCGCTTTATGTAAAATACCCCGTAGAGCGCCAAGGGGTACTGTAGTACCCAGAACGAACATAACTAACATCTACCCTCAAAATTAATAAAAAAAAATCTCATTTATTTCAGCTTTTTAACTGCATATTTTATTTTGGTATACAATTGTGATTTTAATTTACGAACTACGGATGTGTATGTGATCGGATTCGGATGTGATCGAATAATATTTGCGGTCGGCCGGAAAATTGCGGAAAATGAGGCTATCAAGTCGATACTGGTATTCAGCTACAATCGTTTGGACTGGGAAGCCGACCCCAACATAACTGGGAAAAGGCTATGCAGATGACTGGGTTATGAGCTAACAGCGAAATTTGTAAACGTTACTTAGCACGAACTTAGGCTTAGCGTTATGCCCAAAAGACCTGTCTTAAAGTACGTAAGTTTGGCTTTGCAAAAGCTACATAGTTTTCAAGAAACTTTGTTCTATGATATTTTAACTCTGTGATTGAGTATTTCTTTGTGACCCATTCTCAAGAAAACTGTTAGTTTCAAAACTTTTTATTTATGACCTCATATTTTAACTTTCTAAGTAAACCAAAGAATTGGGTAGTACCTAACAAAAGTTTCTCAAGCAAAAATTTAAAACTAACAATATGGAAAATATTATTGTTGGTTCCTACTTTGAACATTGTATAAGTTGGAAATTATACCAAGGAACTCTTAAATTGTTTGATGTTATACCAAAGTTTTATTGTTCCGAGATAATTTAAGGTTACTTTAGCAGAATTAAAGTTTGGTGGGTGTAATACTACTAGCAACTGTCAAATGCTACTTTGAAACTTTCGTAATATTGCTAATTCGGCCATCTGATTGTGTACCATAAATTGGTACCTTTTTTTTTTTGGACTATGACTTCTCGCAGTTAACCCGAGGGTTTTTACTACTTAAGCGGGCTTTCCCTGCGAATGACTTTAGATGCGAATCTAAGGCCTCCAGCCAGGGGCTTACAAACTAAAGGAAAACTACAAACTAAGCGACTAAGACCTAAGGGCACCCCCTGTGGGGTTCGGACCTCGGCTTAGGGAGTCACTGGTGGGGGGGATCAGCAAGGGATAGGCTGGATCTGGGGGGTCGTTAACTAAAGGCTCAGCGACGCGGGCTGGCTCATGCAAGGGTCGGGGAGGACTATTAGCTAGTCGGGAGTGTCGCGACGACGGACCTCGGCGGCGAGGTCGGTATGACGGACGTTTCGGTTTAAGTAAGGTGCTGGTGGCCCTATTGCTCTCCTGGAGGAGGGTAATGGGGTCATCAGGGTCGGTTAGAATATGCCGCGGACGGCGGGTCTTGCTAATACGGGAGGGGATGTAGTTGGCTGCCGCGACAACCAGAGGGTTGCGGTGGGTTGCGGCCCTATCGAAGAAACGCTTGGAGATGCGTTTCATGAATTGATGGATAGTCGGGAGTTTAAGATCGAGGTGGAGATTAGCATTCTGAACGTACCAAGGCGAACCTGTGGCGTTGCGGAGAAAACGGTTTTGGAGGGTCTGCATCCTATGGACGTGGTGGGGTTTCGCGTGTGCAAGGACTGCACATGCATAGGTCATAATTGGCCTTATGCACGCGGTATAAATGAGCTTTTTGCACCGAAGTGACATTTTGCTCTTTGGATTGAGAATGGGGTGTAGCCTACCGAGAGCGAAAGCGGCCCGCGAGCGGACCTTCTTTATGTGCTCAGAGAAGGAGAGATGCTGATCTAAGATCACGCCTAGATATTTGGCTCGCTTCTCCCAAGGGATCTGCTTGCCGAACATGGATAGGGGTGTTGGGGGGCGGGGTTTGAGTCGCGGTTTCGTAAAGAGAACCGCCTGACTCTTGTCGGGGTTGACCTCGATTCGCCACTTCCTGAACCATTCGGCGAGGTCGTCGACTGCGGCCTGGAGGTAGCGAATCAAGGCGTCTTGACTGCGCCCCTCGAAGTAAATGGCCGTGTCATCTGCGAACAGAGCCAACTGAGCCTTTAAACTTCTGGGGATATCGCTAGTAAATAGCGTGAAGATGAGAGGGGACAAGACAGAGCCCTGAGGGACTCCTGCTCGGATAGGATGGGGGGAGGACAGTGCCCTTTCGATGCGATAGCGAAAGGTGCGGTTCGATAGAAAGTCTCGTAGGATGAGCACGAGACGGTCTGGCACTCCGAGTTGGTACAGCTTGTATAACAAGCCGTTGTGCCAGACCTTGTCGAACGCTTTCGTTATGTCGAAGAAAACTGCACCCGTGAACATACCGCGTTGAAAACCAACGCTTATATGTTCGACGATACGGTGCACTTGATGGACACACGAGTGTTGGGTTCGAAAACCAAACTGCTCGTTAGGGATGAGGCCCTTTGTCTCGGCGTAATCTCTGAGACGCTTATAAATAAGCCTCTCATAGATTTTGCCGAGTACGTTGAGCAAACTGATGGGGTGGTAGCTCGAGGGCTCCGCCTTCGGTTTGCCGGGCTTTGGGATGCCAATGACTGTGGCTTCCTTCCAAGCCTGTGGGAAAATGTTATTGCTCAGGGCACCATTGAAGATGGTGCACATGAGCATGATCAAGTTCGCGGGGAACAGCTGGAACACCCTATTGGTGATACCATCTGATCCTGGGGCCTTGCGGGGTTTGAGACCTTTGATGAGCTCGTGCACCTCGTCAGGTGTGACGGGGGGCAAGGGCTCATCTGGGTCTTCAACGGGCGGGAGTGAAGCTCTGCGCTCGACCTCAGCATCGACCTCAGCGAGGTGATCTGGGTCTACTGGCAGTAAGCTAGGCGAGCATTGTGCCTCGAGGCTGTCGGCTAGGCATTCGGCCTTGTCGGCATCCTCGAATGCAAGTGTCGCATCGGGGCGGATCAGGGGGGGCATTGTGGTGACTTCTTTGGATTTGAGTTTCCTCTGAAGTTCCCAGAATGCATGGTGGGTCGGTTCTAAATCGCCCAGCATCTTTTCCCAACCGGCGGAACGTAGCTCCTCAATGCGTGTCCTTACAGCACGCTGTAAGTGACGCAAGTGAGCCCTGTTCGCGTCGCAGGGAAAGTTGCTGTAGGCACAAACGGCCGCGTTCTTCTCATTCAGCAGAGCCCGTACATCGTCCGGAAGTTTCCAGCGTTGGTCTCCCAACTCTGGAACTTCCCTTGAACATTCGTTCATGACCAATTGTACGTGCTCTGTGAATGAGTCGATCGCGGCCGTTGTGTCAGCGATCGAATCGAAGTGATCCCGGATGGAATCTAAGTGAGGGGACGTGGTGACTTTCAGCTTTTCGCTGACTTTCCTCCAGTCCGTGATCACTTTAGTAGCGGGGGATTGGGTGGAATCGTGGGAACCTAAGCGGGGGGCCAGGTGCATGACTACCGGCCTATGGTCGGAGTCGAGCTCGGGTATAGCTTCTATAGAATCCAGCCTAAGGCTGATAGTCTTTAGAAGGGCTATATCAAGGACGTCTGCGACGTGGGTGGGATCATGGGGGAAATGGGTAGGGGTCATCGGGGCAATGACGTCAAAGTGGAGGGTGGAACAGAGGTCGAACAGGTGTCGTCCTCTGGTCGATGTCCTGGAACTGTTCCAGGCAAGGTGTTTGGCGTTGAGATCGCCCGCTATTATAACGGGCACACTCAAGCCAAGAAGTATATCGAGGTCGTCCGTGAGGAGTTGGTAGTTCTCCGTCGAGGACTGTGGGGGAAGTAGGCCGACACTAGTGTGATCGGCTGATGACCTGTCATTCCTAAATGACAGATCGAGACTTCTAAACGGGAGAGGGGGGGAGGGTCCATGGGGATGCAGTACAGGGACTTCCTATAATAAATGAGGGTGCCGCCTCTGTGGCAGCGCGTCCTGTCATTGCGAACTAAGCGATAGTTGGCAATTTTCGGGTCGAGATGATTCGGTTTAAGGAAGGACTCTTGAATGAGTAGAATGTCTAATTGATGGTCGCGGAGGAAAGTGGCGATCTCATCACGTTGGTTGAGTATGCATTGAAAAAACCTAACTTTAGGGATCGGGGTTTGGTTCTCGCTAATACTCGACTATCCATAATGGGGGGCTTGAGTAGAGAGGGAGACAAGGGCTTGCGTAATCTCCGGATACGCGTTGTAGATGGCCTGGATTTGGAGCAGGTTGCCGGCGCGTGCTGCGTCGACTAGCTCCTGGGCCATACGTTGGGCTCTGGGGGAAAAGAACGTTGTGAACGTACCCAAGATGATATTGAAAGCATCAAGGGGGTTCACCGTTGTTCCTGAAGTGGGTACTACGGGACGGGGAGCAGGGGGTGCGGCTTTGGTGGCGGGAGCGGCCATGGGCTTAGCGGGCTTTGCGGGAGGCGCAGGGGGGGGCTGGGGCGTTAGGACGTGGGTCCAGTAACGCGGGGATCCCAGCAGGGGAGGGCTTGGGAGGACCTAATGCAGGGAAAGCTTGCATGTGGTTCCCTTTGTTCCAATGATTCCAGGGGCTGGGTCTCTGGGGACTCAGCCTCTCTGGGAGTTTGGACGAGGGGGCTTCTCTTAACTGGCGAGCGTTGGCGCGCTTCGCCAGTTTCAAGGAGGAAGACTTAGGGGCCTTGGGGCAGCCCCGGTAGTTGGCGGGGTGGCCGGCCTCACCACAGAGAACACAGCTGGGTGGCTCTGTTTAGAGGGCTCGGTCTTTGGGACGGGAACAATCCGCTGTTCCGTGATTCCCCAAGCACTTGACGCACCTGGGGGTCGCGAAACAGTGGTGTTGAGAGTGCCCGTAAAGCTGGCACCTATGGCATTGGCCAATGTTGCCAGTTTTACGGGGCTTCTCAATACGGATGCCCGTGAGGCTGCAGACAGCCTTGATATGGAAGATAGGGTGATGACCCTCGGTGGGTGGGCACACCATTAGGACCATGTCGAATGCCGGACCATGTCTGGCCCGGTGCATTCTATGGACCTCATCTACGGGCACGTTTTGTGCCTCAAGGTCGGCCTTGATCTCGTCAGTGGCGATCTCTACGGGGATCCTTCGGATCACCACCCGGATTTGACGCTCCTCAGGCAGGGCGTATGTGTGGTAAGACACATTACGTGCGCTGAGGAGTTTGGTCAAGTCACGAAAGTCTCGTGACGTAGGGGTCTGGACTTTAATGCCCTGCTGGGTAGAGCGGGCATTAGTGAAGTTGACCCTCTGGTCAACACACCACTTGGAGATCTCCGTCCACTTCGCCTTGTCCTGTATAAATACAGGGGGCGGGGGAGGGATCTTTTTTGCGGTCTTGTTGACCGGAGGGGTGGGGGCAATGTCGCGGGGAGCGACAACCTTTGCGGAGGTTGACGCTTTCGGGGTGGGGGCACGCGAGGGAGGGGATGACTCCTCGATCGCAGCGAACTTAGCGGCCGGGGCGGCGCTAGAGTTGTTTTTCTTACGCTTGTTTCCCTTGCCATGGGAAACTAGCGTGTAATTTTCTCCGTCTGACGAGGGGGAGGAGACCGAGTCTGCTGCTCGGTTTTCCTCCTCGCCAGAGGAGACCTCTTCGGTGTCCATCGAAATGGGCACCTGAGAGCTGGGCACGGGGGGAGATTCTAGTGCGTCGCTAAATGTAGCGACGCTAGTCTCGGAAGTCGGAGTGGCTTCGGCGGCGATGGTCTGCACTTGGGCAGCCAGGGCGCGCTTTGAGAGCCTCTTAAATAGCCCCTTGAACTCGGGGTCGTCCATGAAGAGCTCACAGAGCGAGAAAAAACTTTCTCGCTCTTTTGCGCTCCACTCGGCGACCTTCGAGCCCAACATGGTTTGGAAAGGGGGACCCTACTCGCTCATCGGAGCGCCTAACACCTAACAGCCCTAATCCCCGGGTGGGTGTGCCCGGGGGTGAGTAGCACTCCCTGTCGGGTATAGACAGGGAGGTGTGACCTACTGCGTGAGCCCTAATCTGTGTGTGCCGTCGCCAATCTTATTGTGCGACGGGGCCCTAACCGGTCAGTGCGGATGGGTATAGAGATACCCTGACCAGTCTAGTGCGGGGGGTATAGAAATACCCGCGGCACTAGTACGCGGCTGTGGAAGGAAAACTGTCACCGGGACTGACGAGGGAAGCCCCCAAGGCCAGCGATCCGGGACCCGTCCAAACTTACGCCTAGCCCTGAAGGGGATAGGCGGGTGCGTTGGGTCAGCACCCACTCGGTTTCGTTGACACCGTGAGGTTTCAGCCGAGGACCACGAGACTGTGGATTTGCCCAGAAGGGGCCACTACGTTTTAGACGTATCCGTTTGAAAAAGACAGTTTTTGAAACAATTCGCCAATTGGGTAGCCGGAGCGACTACGATGCGGAGCGTTGCGCAGCAGACACAACACTAACACTGGCACTTTCACAGCGGCGGTGTGGTGGGGGGCGCGGGCGGCGGAGCAGCGAGCGCGGTAACAACACGTCCGTTCGCTGCGGAGGTCGAGCGTGGAATGTAACAAAAACACTCGAAAATGAAAAATAACTTTAATTTCGGAAGTCGGTGTCTTAGGATCTGTATTTGAGTTTTTTGCCACCGACTTCCGAAATTAAAGTTATTTTTCACTTTCGAGTGTTTTTGAGGAAGTCGGTTTTTTTTTTGTAAAAAAAAATTATTTTTTACTTTTTAGTTATGGTATCTACTCGCACTAATTCCTATACCACTAATCACCAGGTGAAATTTGATACTTTACTACTGCTGTAAATCGTTGAGGAAATCCCTTGACTGTCTGTCTATGGTCTTCATCATTAGACCTGTAATGGTACTTATAAGCTTTATGGGAGCTTTCTCATCAATAGAAATTAATTAAGTTCAAACACCAGGTAATTGCTGTAAATCGTTGAGGAGTTCCCTCGATTGTCTTTCGGCTCCATCATCAGATCAACTCCGAACCTTAATTAAATAGTAGTAATAAAATTGGCACTTTGAACCGTATAAAGTAACCCCAACAATAGGGAACTGCTGTAAATCGTTGAGGAATTCCCTCAACTGTCTATGGTCTCCATCATCAGACCTGTAATGGCACTTATAGCCCATATGGGTGCAAAATTCTCATCAATAGAAATGAATTAAGTCCAAACACCGGGTATTTGCTGTAAGTCGTTGAAGAGTTCCCTCGACTGTCTTTCGGCTTCATCATCAGAGCAACTTTAGACCTTCATGAAATAGTAGTGCTTTAAAATTATTAATGAAAGAAATAAAAAACGCACTAGTCACCACTATGATTTTCGAAGGTTTCCTTCGACTTCTCTGAAATGCCATCATCAGATCCTGGTTTCCTTATCATGGGACCACCCTTGGAAAATTTCCTTTCCAACAAAAAAAGAATCATCAAAATCGGTCCATAAATGATGAAGTTATCGGTGAACACACATAAAAAAAAATATATATACGGTCGAATTGAGAAACCTCCTCCTTTTTTTGAAGTCGGTTAAAAAAAGAAATTGGTACCTTATTATCGGGAGCTTATTTACGAAATGGCTAAAATCCTGACTGGTGAACAAAGCATATTACAGTATTTCAAAATTTTAAACAGACAATATCCAATAATTTGACATGGCAATAAAGTACATTTACAGACGCCAGCACATCAGGCTACCCGAAATTGTCAAATTTTTCCAATCAATCATGAACCTAATACTTTAGCGATAAAGTTGAAAACCGACAGATTATAGTAGCTTTATGTGCTGGCTTGACACTGCTGTCCTTGACATACGTTTTTGTATATTGACATAAGTATTGTATTTACTCATAATATTTGTTTCCAGTCTGTGTGATTTCCTATGTAAAGGGAGATACCAGGCTCGGGTCGACGGCGCGTAGTGTTCCACGCGCGCCTCAAAGAGATGTCAGCAGCAGTGAAGGGGTCTACTAGGACCTATGCCTGCCGGGGTCGCGTGATTGTTCGAAAGAGATACCGTGACCCTGGCACATGGGCAACTGATGGAACACGGGTGGGTTTTAGTCAGTAAAAGTCTGACACGCACTCCCGCTCCGCCCAGAGCGGGAGAAGTCATTTGATGATTTCCCATCCTGAAAAAAAAAAAAAAAAAAAAAAGGTTGAGATTGCCTCGTTGGTCTAGTAGTCACAAGCAGTACTGCTGAGCATGTGGTCATGGGTTCAGTTCCCTGGTCAGGCCGTGTTACTAGGTTTTCTATCTGAAATTTCTCAGTAGCAGCCCAAAATTTAGCTTTCTGTCTGGTTAATGGCAATAGATTTGCTTCATGCTACGTGGGTTTTAAACATAATTGGTGAAATGTGAGTGTGTACTCAGGCTAACCTCTGTCTGATCATTCGGGGAAACAAGGCATGATGTTATGTTACTGAAATGACTACAACTATAAAATCGCATATTTATTTTTACTTACCCAAGGGGCTAACGATCAGCCAGTATGAAATCTTTATCAAAATATAGATTAATTTGTCTGCAATGTTTACGTCAGTACGTCACAGAAGATTAATTATACCCATCTCATGGGACGGCGAAAGGGTTAAACTAATTAAGGCAGATTAGGTACAGCGAAACTCAGTTTTATTAAAACGTACTTAATCATGAGGGACCGTGACAATTTAATGTAGGTACAGTCAACAACAACAGCAACACAGTAAGTCTTCTACAGAACCTGCAAATATTAAAAATGCAGGTTCTCTTGAAGAATTAAGTTTAATTTAAGTTATTTTTTTCTCTTTGTAGTGCAATTTTTGGAAGTCTGTATTGTTTTTAAATAACCTTTTTACGCACTAGAACCGGTCTTCAGAATTATGAGAAGGTCACATTCATTTGTTTTCGTCAAAAAAAATTCTCTCATGAAAACCCAGACAGCATTATACTTTGTTTCCATCATAAGAAATATATTTTTAACCTCCCTAGAGTGGTCCGCTTCAAAGTTTACAAGTGCTTACCAACGCTTCGGGAGTGTCTTTAGAAGAATAATTTGACCAATACATTCATACTTAAGATGCAGGGACGTGGTAAAATTTTGTGGCGAAAGACTTGAGAATGAACGTAACATTTTTGTTAAAGTTTCATTTAGAGATTTATTTAGGGAAGATCAACAAACCTGGATAGTTGGTGCAACTTTGAACGTGAAAAATGTGGATGTGGAAAATGTGTACGAAAATGTTAAACGAACATGTTCTTACCACAAGGTAAGAACATGTTCGTTTAACATTTTCGTACTACAATTCCACGGTTTTAAAATCGCTTGGCAGTGCTTTTCCCGAAAGACCCGTAAAACAAGAAAAATATGATTATTGAACAACACGGCCTGGATAAGGATACTACTTTCCGGAGATATTTTTTTTCCATACATGATTTTTGTTCTATTTAGTATTACTTATCGTCTGCCATCATATGTCTAGCCCTTACTTTTCCAACTATTTTTTGGGATCGGTTTCTAGTCTTAACAGGTGCAGCTGAAGACCATATTAGTAGTATGTGTATGTACACCAACAGCGTACAGAGCCTGCCTATCTGACCGCCACAACCCAGTCACTAGGTAGCACAATATCCTTTGATAAGATTGATTGTAAAACGAGCTTCTGACGACCCGTAACGACTGTCAATGGTCCACGAATGACAGTCAACACCAACAGCTTAACATCCTTTTCGACACACAGAGGAGTCTCGGTATGTCAAGATGGTAACCTCTGGTCACGGCTGGCGTAGCCTAACTTGATCAATCGATCCGTGCGGCTGATTTTACTAGGCCCCGAGCCCCACATTTTTTTTTTGTATGGCTAACACTGTTCAAAATTGGCGAAATATGAGTGTACCAATTTATGCGTACCCCTTTGGCCTTCGGGAAATACGGAAAAATTCTCTCAAAAATTAATGTTTCTGGACAAACAACACGTAATAGTAATAACACTCTCCACTTTACCATTTAATGTTACTTAATCTAATTTTATATGACTTTAAAATTCTTTGTTTGTACTTTATGATGGCTTAACTTGACCACAACTATCACAAATATCACCCTTTACTTAGGATATTTAATTGTGGTTTTGAGAAATATCGTCCCCTTTCGGCGTTGGTTTATATGCCCTTTTCATTGCAAAAACCAGTATTACGTTCACCCCTTTTGCGAACGATATTTAGTACCAAAACTGCGCCTAGATGGCGTTGGAATCGAGTTAGATCTCGCTATCGTTTGTTGCACGGCGTTTGGTTAGGTGGCTCAGAACAATGTGTTGCAGTTAACTTTCCGCTAAGGCAATATCGTAACCAATCAGGTCAATCCGAGGTGCGATTATTGCTGATTGAAAACTTTACCACCCCGCCGTGTGGACGTGAATTACCGCCCGCAATGGCAATTTTTGAATGGCCGTAGTTGACCTGAGAGATATTTTTTGAACAAGGTAACTTGTTCAAAAAATATTTGATAATATAATATCATAGGATATACAACTAGTTGCGTAAGTAGATGACATCAAAGAGACACTAAAAGTATCTGACGAGATAAACCACGCTAAAAAAGTGCTGACTCTCAGCCTAGTTTGAATAAATGACTTTTGATTTTGATTTTGATTTTGCATCGCGCCGGGCCGGGCAGAATTTTACAATGCGGTAAAGAACATTGAAATGTATCAACAGTAATTACAGTTCATTTTTGCATGAAACTTACGCATAGTTACCTCCGTCGGCATCCCGCGACGCATCGCGACGTGTCGCAGAATGCATTCGGCTGTCGCGACGGCCGACCGGCCCCGACCGGCTCCGAACGGCGCCGTCGGCATCCAATCGGCTGCCGTCGGGTCCGTTCGGAGCCGGTCGGCCGTGCGTCGTGGAATACAAACGGAGATTATGGTGCAGCAACTAGCGAATCATTCACATAGCACATCTGTAGTTTGTATTTTGTTTGTCAATGTGAGGACAGAGAAGATTTACTAAATGTTCATACTTTTCATAATCCATTCCATAGTAATCATGGAATTTTTTAACATCATAGGTATATTAAATCATTATGAAGTGTATGGAACTCGCCGAATGCACACCTTTTTGCCATAAATAATCAACTCAAATTTTTCGTTTCTTCTTGTTTATTTTTTTAATTATTTTCTTGTTCCTCTAATATTTTAAATAAAATTTCACTTTACGTCTACGCGGCGCAATGTGAGCAGCACTTCTAGGCGCTTGGAGTGCGTACGGATTCTTGCGAACGCTGTCGGCCGCCGCGGCACGCGTACGGCTACCACGGCTACCACGGCAGCCGAACGCATGCCGCGGTAGCGGTACGGCTCCGACGGACGCGTTCGGCTGCCACGGCACGCATACGGCTCCATTCCGATGCGGCGCGACGCGAGCCGGTTGGTCTGAATCGTACCTTAGAATGCATAAATATCGGAAATTTCTGTCTTATGTTACAAATTATGTGTCTACTCAGTACCGAGTGACGCCTCGCCGTGACCAAAAATATCTGACATCATTAACTTATTTTGCTGCCAAAATTATCTGCCGAATTTCTCAATCCCAATGTAAATATCTGACGTTATCTGACGTTATTATTTGAAAGTACAAAATGTCGTTACGACGGATTTCCACCAGCCTATCCATCCTATTCGGACATCAAGTGGTTGATCATAATCGCAGGTATAGCACCGTTTACTCCATATCCTCTCAAATAACTATCAGTGTTTCCAACCCTTGTTTATAGACTCCCTAGATATACTGATTCACTTACTTGCTCCACACTCTTTTATAATTTATTTTCACCTCATTCACCAACCCAACTTAGTTTGGAAAATGCTAGGTAGATTATAGCATAGACACATTCTCTTCTCTTTTGAATACCATGACTCCCATCTTATTCACATTTTTATTCATTTCTTTCGTCGTATATGCTTCATCTGTTTTAGTCACCATGCCTTGTAACTGTTCTGCTGACGATACAAGGAGAACTTGATTATCTGCGTAGATAAGGCAATTAACAGACAACTAATTTATCGTCAATCAACAGTCACCGTCTTTCAAATCTGTCAGACAACATTTATGTAGAAATTGAACAGCCACGGTGACACTACACAGTCCACAACAATAATTTTGTTTTTTATCTACAAACATATTATAACTCTAATATTATCTCTCAAAACATCCACCATAGGTATAAAATCTCCTTACAAAAATCGAACGAACGCTGAAATTCGTTCGAAATGAATTTGAATTTCACGTTACGCTTTCCATCTTCAAATATGAGAATCAAAGATTTCCGGGCGCTTGAAAGATTTTGTTTCTAGAATTTTGCGGATGCACATTGATTCAAAACATTCAATTGTCTCGAATTTGTTGAGAACGCAATTTTTGTGAAGAAAATGTACGAAGACGGGAACTTTTTGCTTCGTTTATAAGTAGAATAGGGAAAAGTGTTTGTAAACAAAACTTAGTGTTGCAGCTGCTTTTATATGGTGTAGTTCTGTAAATTATCGTGAATAGGATAAATCAAGTGTGAAATAAATTAATAAGAAAAATTCAGAGTCATCATCAATCTCCTGCCATCATCCCAATTTATTTGGGGTCGGCGCAACATGTCTTTTTCTTCCACACTTCTCTATTAGTCGTCATCTCAATAGTCACCACGTTTCTATCCATACCATGATTCATAATTTAAGAAAAATCCGGAGTATTTTTTTTAAATAATATCAGCACGGTACATATTCAGAAAATCGGTTTATTTACTTGTAGATTCGATTCCTATACTAATTTTCTATATTCACTCGAACCTAAATCGAGAAGAGTTCTTTCGAAACTCGAGGTTGTTTCTCAGTAAGATAAGACTCATAAAGAATTTTAATATCACGCGTCCTTCAGAATCTCTAAGTACATCAAAAGAGTGTGCCGAAACTACTTCAAAACTCTTTAGCGTAGACATTCGTCATAAGAGGCCGCCGTATACGAAGTTTTGTCGATTTCTCTGATTTACTTGATTCTACAGACGTGTTTTTTTTCAGGGTATTTTGAAGGATTAATTACTACTCATTCTCTTTAATATTTTTTTTGTTTAGTTGACTGATCTTGAAGAACTGAAGTTTACTTGTGATATATTAATTTTATGAACGATAGTTTCTATAAAATTTGACTAAGTTAAAGATTTTTAGTCTTTTTTTTACCATGAAACTGGTCAAATGTGATTCTTTCATTTAATAGATAAGTTTTAAAACAATACATTGTAATTTTAACATACCGTGTTGACGTTGAACAATTCGAAAATATCCCAAGTAGCACAATAGTGCTGTATAACAGCATTTTAACAGTGCACAGTGAATGCATTAGTTGCTGAATAACAGCGTAGACAGCGCATCCTCAGAGGATATAACTCCTATTTGGGCACAAATTATTCAGCACATAGCTGTATAAGAAATCCAATTGACAAATAATTGCATTATAACAACATTATAGTAGCATTTATGTGTGTAACAGTCACCTAAAGAGCTGAATAATGAGGCACGTGTTACTTATTATACAGCAAGGAAGACGAATGTGTACATTGTGTACACTTTTATACAGTTGAAATTACACACTGAGCGAAATTGTGGAATGCAATAACTTAAATGATTTATTTTTATTTGATATGAACTGTCAAATTGTAAAACATGAAGTGTATCGTTGTGTGCAAGATCTCAGGTGCCATTTGTGAGAATATACATACATAAAATTTAAGGTAAGTAAAACATCGATTTCCTCCTATTATATTTGAAATCTTATTGGGAAGGTAACTTTACTGTCAAATACCATACGCGCCCTCGGAATACCACTAAATACTAAAAGAAAAGCAACAAAATTAGAATGAAAATAAAATTAATATGTTCGTTTTTGTACAAAGTAACCAAAAAAAAAACTATTTTCGTATAATTTTTTAATCCATGTTTACAATTGATATCCTCTGAAATAAACAAAAATTAAAAGATAAAATTTTATAATAATACAAAGTAACGCAGTGAATATGGTGGATGGCAAGTGAACAGTTTTAATCTCAATTTAATGCTAAGGTCTGTACGGGTGTTCACATGTGGCCTGTAATTCAGCCAAAAGTAAAATAGTTTAGCACTTGTGAAATACAAATCAGACATGGATCGATTAGGAGAGTAGTATTGGTTCACATTTGCGTCAGTTACCTAGATAAGTACTTTTATGGATCCAAGCTTTTAGGGTTCCGCCGTGGTTCTTTTAAAGCAATTTTGTTCCCTTTTTTAGTTGTTATTCGACGATAAGTACTTAATTAAAATTGTAATTTAAGTAGCTGAGATTATAATTTAATTATATGTATAATACATAAGTTATTGATTTATTCAATATGCGACAAAATACCTATAAATTAGTTGGTACCTATCTAAAGATAATGTATTTTTCTGGCCTAATAGTTTAATTACTTCCACATGAAATAGCATTATGTTACGTTAAGTTTAGGTGTTTAATATGTTATTGTATCTTTTGGTTTTTTTACTCAAAAACTGTATAGATAATGTTGTCATTAAGAAACTGATACTTCTATTATAATAAGTATATTTTTCTTGTTTTACAGAACGAGACTTTCAAAATAGTTCAGACTAGAGAGAGGTGTTGTTGATCTAATATTCGTTCCTGCACAGTGGAAAACTAAGGAAATTCTATGGTGGCCACCGAGAAGTACTTTTGTACTCCTTGAAATTATAAAAAGATGAAAATTCAAGGCCTGGACCAGGGCGGTACACCCTAAATTGTACTTTAAAAAGGGAACATTAAATAAACATAAAGAAAATTACGTTGTTTTTTTATTTCCTAACTGACTACCTCTGAGAAAAATTGTCGAAATCTGGAATCTTAGACATTTATTATTTTAAAAAAATCTTGGATTTCTCTTAATAAATCTTCTTCATTTTTAGGTAAGTACCAGAAACATATAAAACAACAATATTAATTTTGTCGCAACCATATTAGTCCCGAAAATGGGTAGGTTATAAGAAGATTTTTGTAGCAGGGCATTTTTGTACCTACTCAGCCTAATGTCATCAAACACACTGACCTCTATTTATAATTGCTTTTTTGTATTGTTTTGTTAATATGTGCAATTATTATTTATTGTTACTTTAATTTAAATCCAACGTAAATTTGACATTTTATTTTATTTCAACTATGTGACGTATATTTTTATTTTGTTGATGACATTTTATTCTTTTCTGCTGCAGCATTGTTACTTTTATCTTAATTTTTGTAATATGGGTTATGTCTGAAATAAATTAATTTCATTTTATTTATTAATAAATATAACATACGGAACCCGTCGCGTCCAATATTCCATTCGCGCATGCCGACACTTGGATACATGCTGTTATTCGAGTGTATGGTAAACACCTGACTAATAGGGGAAAAGTGAATCTGTATGCAGCATAAAGCATTAAATTTTTGTTAAATAACTTCACAAACTAACTGATTTTGTTATAGTGGGTGATATGTTCTCTCTTAAAATGCAACGGTTGTACCTATAGTACACGTGTGGGCTATTATTCAGAAAACTTACAGCTAATAGGGTACTGCACTACTAAGCGCTCAATAACAGTGACTTTGTGGCGTGTTTGTGGTGCTTAATAGAATTACTGTACAGAAAAAAGCATTATAGTTGACCACGTTTTTTTCGAAACAGCTGTTGCAGCACAGGTGAATACTAATAAGTCTTTATAAATGCTTAGATTACCGCTGTGGGCCTTCAGTGACAATTTATAATGCAGTTCTGTGCTACTTGGGATGTGTTATTAAACTTATATAGTTATATAGCTAAACCTCTTACTGCAAAAATTACAAAGCTGTCGTCGGTTTGAGACTATCAAAATCAAATGGTAAAATTAAAAATGTAGTCCACTCATTTGATCGACACTGAAATAATATTTTATAAAATGCATTAAAATTTATAGAAATACAGTATTTTAGCGGTACAATCACGTTTATAGTATCACGTAAATCAGCAATATTGAAAAATTTCATATACGGACTCATTTTAAAAATTAATGAAAACACCTAAAAGAACAAAATGAAATCAGAATTACCAACAATCCGTTTGACAGACACACAAAAAAGCCCCTTTTTCATTTGGACGTACTACCCTTGTGAATAACAGGAAAAGGTTCCCATGTATAGAGAATGAATTTGAGGACGGAATCAACTAAAGCCTTTTCAACACTTGCTGTTGCGTTTTCAGCGGTCTTTGTCACAAGATTCCGAGGGTTGTGGAAAATGGTGGCAGTTTTTTATTGATATCGAAATTTCAGATAAACTTAAAAACCGTATCATCAGAAATAAAACAAAAACCATAGATGCACCAGTGTGCAACCAAGAGAAAATCAAAAGACTCTTAGATGGAGCGGATGGAGACTGGCGGGACACCTGTCATGATAAGAGGACATGACAAGTGGAGTAAATTAATAACAAGGTGCTACCCCAGAGAAGGTAAAAGATATATGAATAAAATTAAATTTGAGGCTGTCTCGAAGCTCAGAAATAAGTCTTATAAAGTTATTGAAATCAAACGTCTGTTTTAAAGGAAAGTAGGTACATACAACTTATAAAACATCACGAACTCAGTTTTTTTCGGGCATTTTAATACGTATTCATCGATTGTATTGGTCTGGAAATAAAAATAAATAAGTACCAAAAAAACATAATTTACAGACATTAGATGACCACATAATTATTAAGCTCCGAAATTGAATTTATATCTATTTATTTATCTCTGAGGGCACTATAAATTGAAAATGAGGCAAATTCTAATCATTACATGCATATATCAAGTTTTCTCAGGTACGATTATCAATTTACTCATTTTCAACGTCTCTTTGTATATAATTTTCGACCAGAAAACGTTTAACGTGCAACCTATTTGCATCGGTACATCATGTGATGAACCAGTGCAAATATGTCGCGCAATTATCAATACTGAACCAAAAAGAAAAAGGTTAGTTTTCGTTTATTAGTCCAGTATCTATTATAATCATTTATTTTTTATCAACGTATTTCTGTTGTTCATGACAAATGTGTATTAGCTTTTTACTGGCCCTTGCCAGCGGCTTTGCCCGCGTGAATTTATCTGATATTACCGCGGTTGAAGCCGCTGGCAATATTGTGATCAAAATACCCCCTGAGAATGAAGAAGAACCGGTATAAAAAATACCCTGTGTCTAAATCTTGATAGTTATTATCTATTTGTCAAATTAAATCTAAATGGATTTGCAAGATTTTGGCACAATTTGGATTAAAAACTGAGCCAAAAAATTGAGCCATTTTTGCGTGATTAAGTTACAAAACTACAAACTTTCACATTTATAATAATCGTAGGATTACTTAAAAAAAATGTAATTAAAAACTCACAAAAATACTGGCCAAAGTTACCACTTACTTCTTGTACCCCAAAAGATTCCCCCAAACACCAAGGGGACAATTCAGAAGATAGAATAGTAGAAACAGACTTTTTTGACGTCTCAGAGTTTTGTTGTATTGCAAAGGAGACATGTTTGTTATCTGTTTCTATTATCTCGACTCTTGTTTTCCATCAGATGGTAGAAAGTACTTATGTTCGTTTGTCTTCCTTAGTTTCATTGTATTTCGTCACACGGTTTTAGTACACACAAATGAATACGAGTGAGTACTTGAGTAGTCGATCTTGTTTGTACCTGCTTCATCACCAGTAAGATAAATCTTACGTGTAAATCACGACAAGGTATTTAAAGGTGATCATTCATTTTGAGTTAAATTATGAAAGTGCCAAACAAATCTCAGTCCAATTCTCACAGTCAACAATTTATTTCTTTATTAATATTTGTATCAATAAAACGATACAAATATTAATAAAGAAAAGAATTGATTTATTGTATGTTTGTTTGTAATGCTTCTACGCTAAAATGGCAGAAAGAATTTGGATGGGTCATGGGTAGACACTCCATATTGGGGGAGGCCTAGGGCCATCACTGGGCGTCTTGCGGCTGATATGATGATGGGTAGACCATGTTTTTTTTTTTTTCAGGATGGGAAATCATCAAATGACTTCTCCCGCTCTGGGCGGAGCGGGAGGACGTGTCAGACTTTTACTGACTAAAACCCACCCGTGTTTCTTCAGTTGCCCATGTGCCAGGGTCACGGTATCTCTTTCGAACAATCACGCGACCCCATGATCCAAATTGGAACTTAAAATACCAACTTTTTATTCCGATATATCTAAGGAATCTGGACGTATCCGGGTGAAACAGCGGGGCACAGCAAGAATAAATAATTAAACAAACCACTACCACAAAATCTTAAACATCATTTGTACGTAAATGTATACCTCTGCCTAACGCATTGGGTAAAACTGCTGTGATGTTATGTGATGATCACATTGTTCTATTTATTTTTACACAGAAAAAATGGAGTAAAGGCTTATTTAAGGCTTCGTAGAAAGGAATCGCCGGAGGAAAAAGCTCGTGTTTATCATAGTTGTGTCTTTTGTCATGTTTGTATCATCTCCTGGAATTTTGTTAGAAATATGGATAATTGTTATGTTCATATGATTCTTGATGATTGATATGCTCTATTCCAAGTAACGGTTGGCCTATGTCCAACGATTAAATTAGGTATTTATCATCATCATTTCTTTGGAACGACGTCCACTGCTGGAAATAAGCGTCTCCCAATTTGAGGGAGATTACCATAAATGCCACGTTTGGCAGTCGAATTGGTGATTGCAGTATCGTAGTAAAATACATAGAGCACGTTGCTGTCCATTCTCCAGCAGGTCCCTTAGTCACCTTCTACGACACCTTTGGGAATAAATGAGATGAAGCTGTTTTTAACGTCCGGCACCACACGAAAAAATTAAGTATTGCTAAATATATTTTGGTAAATAATCAGAATTTCACTACGCCTCGTCCAACCAACACAAATACTACCCAGGGTATGTGCCGTAACTCAAAGCGTTGTCAAGGCAGCTTAAAAACAGGACACGTCCAAATGACAGGACCTAATTTCATTTTGCAAAATACATGGTTTAAATCCCTTGAAACTGCACTGTATCCTTTTTTGTGGTTTTCCATCTATGAAAGTGCACGGTGACCTCGTTGAAATATTTTTGTTGAATTCCTGTAACTTGTGGCTGAGTAATATTAGCGTACGGTTCGAGCTATCAGGTTAACCTATATTTGCCATGGTTCCTTCGTGAATGGGTGATCATCTTTAGATACCAAGTCCCTCCGTGTCTCATGAGGATCATTACCTATGCAATTGGCTGCCATTCATAGACCTTTGACAGTTGTTATGGGTCAAAAACCAACTATCTAACAAACAGTCTTACCAAAATCAAAACTCATTTATTCAAACTAGGCTGAGAATCAGCACTTTTTGAACGTCAAAGTTAGATAAGACAGCCCCCCCAAAACGCCCACCCTTCACCACTTCCTAGTGCTTTAGCTGGGAAGAAGAAGTGGCGCAACAAACTCCCCTGCAGCACAGCTGTCTATTAAGTTTGAAAAACTTGATTCTATACAGTATTATGTAAGTACCTAAATAATATTATAAAGCAAAACATACATTAAATTATTCGCCATATGTCAGCTAGCACACGCCAATATACCAATAAAACATTGAAAACGAAACTCAAGCTGAAATAATAAAATCGTACATAGAACTTAAAACCTAAATAAGAGCTTCCAGGCATAAAGGGCGTGCCCGTTTACATACCCGACGATGCAAAATGTTACATATACATATATACATTGATGCATATAGCTAAGTTGAAGTAACAATTGTTAAACTAGGACCTCCGGAGTAAAATAAAATAACAGTTAATACAAATAACAATAACAAAAACCAAAGGGTATAGTAGTACCCAGTCACTGGATTGTGGAGGCTAGATCAGCAGTCGCTTCATGTAAAATACTGGTATTTTGCTGCATCCATTTAGACTTGAAGCCGTCTCCAACATATTTGGGAATAGGCTAGGCAGATGCTAATCGCTTTTCTACACATCAGATCGAATTTCGTGTTGAAACCTAAGATACAATTGTACCTTTTTGCAGACAAGACCGCAGAAAGTGATTGAAATGGAAACGAATTCATATCTTCCGGGACGTCCCAAAGGGCGGATACCGATGTGTTCACCGGAGATTAGAGTCTTATCCGTATGTCAACAGGGGACGACCACCGTGAAGGAGGATGAGGATGTCAAATCCACATTACTATGCAGGATCTTGGAACCCGTGCAACCCTCGGGCTCTTTTGAGATTTCGGAACCGATATTTTAGCGGCGCACGGGAGCTTCTGTTGCCAATTAAAGCGTGGTGACCGTAGCTAGAATGGGCGGTTTACGCGCGTAACTCAGGTACCTATTACTAAAACAAGTAAATACACATTTTGAAAATTTTAAATATATCCGTATTAGAAAACATCTTTTTTCTTATTATTAAAATAACCGTATGATCTTCCGTGAAGTATTTACTCTATACTAAGGGTCTACTTGGTTTTTCAAAGATTACTTTGGATTTTTATATATCTCTTAAGTCTGTAGTGTTTCTCTAAAGTGTTGGATTTATAGACTACTAGCTTTTGCCCGCGGCTTCGCTCGCGTTAAATTCGGGGTAACACGGTTCCCCTTTCCTGATTTAGAACACAGAAGAGAACTCGGAACACAATGTTATTTTAATACGCTACTGTAGACGATATTATATGTCTTTCCATTTGGGGATAGAATGTAAAGATTTTGGGCATTGGGCACACGCGAACATGCTACATACAATTGTCCATGGGAAAAGCACGGCTTTTCTAAGTTCACCCCAGCCACCTAAAAAAGAAAGAAAAAATATCTAACCTATGTCACTCTCCATACCTTCAACTACCTCTACTTAAAAAATCACGTCAATTCATCGCTCCGTTTTGCCGTGAAAGACGGACAAACAAACACACACACACTTTCTCATTTATAATATATCTAGCTTCTGCCCGCGACTTCGTCCGCGTCAAATATTTGCTCCCCTGACCCTTCCCGTTGCATCGTAGCCTGCCAGTTTACGTCCATTTTTTTATTGCTGCTCCGCTTCTTTTGATTGTAGCGTGATGTTATATAGCCTATAGCCTTCCTCAGTAAATAGGCTACCCAACTCAAAAATAATATTTCATTTCGAACCAGTAGTTCCTGAGATTGGCGCGTTCCACCCCCCACTTTAGGGAAGTGGGGGGTTATAAAGAGACAAAAAGTGACCTATGTTACTCTCCGTCCCTTCAACTATATCGACTTAAAAAATCACGTCAATTTGTCGCTCCGTTTTGCCGTGAAAGACAGACAAACAGACACACACACTTTCCCATTTATAATACAATATTAGTATGGATAATCTTAAATATATTACAAAAATACATTACATAATTACATAACTAAAGGTAAAGGAATTAGGATGCAGCAAGGGATCAAACAAACGCACTTATTTTGCTAATGGCGCATCCTTGTGAAAAGAAATCGACTTGGTTGTGTTAAAACAATAAAAAAAAACGTTACTTAGTGCACCATTGTTACCAGCAAGTTTGATTTAATTCTGCGCTTGTGACTCCTGGGGAAAAAAAAAACAGTAGATGTAGCAGTCTAAACTCCATAAAACTGAAACTGTTGCAAAGGTACAGGAATTTCATTGGATAGGTAGGTACACTAAATATTGATAACATGATTAATATCATGCCTAGGTTCTCTGTAGAATTGGGCAGATGTATACCTATAGCTCTAACCTAGTGATCAGTAGTAAATCATTTGGGAAATTGGCAATCGATTTTTTTGCACTTAAAACTAATTTAGATATTCAGCATTACTATCATCATTTTTGCAAATTCATAATTAATATTTAAGTGTATTATAAGAGATATTAAACTATATCATTTGATAATTTTTAAAAATTAATAAAGATATAAACTGATAGCAACTTCTAAAGTCAAACTGAAATTCAAAGCATTTTTTTCAAATAAACCAATTATTAGCTTTGAATTGTCAAAGGGATGGCCAGCCAGAAAGATGGATGTGACCATTTCCAAAGCATAATTGGAGGTACCTATGGAGGAGAACGGGCGAGTAACTCCACGAGCATTATTTTAAATTACAATATTGTAACAAAAAAGATGTAACATAATTTATGTTAAAATTATTGATTTGAAAACGATGTCAAAAGTCGTAAATATCTTGGAAAACAGGCCTCTTCTTGGTGAGAGGGCCATAATCCACCACACGGGCTAAGTTCGTGTTGATAGATATCACATGTCTTCAGAGTTTTGGTACCAGGACATGCCGGTTTCCTTACAATGTTTTCCTCCATCGTTTTGAGAACAGTGGTAATTATATAATTAACTCAAAGTAAAGGGCATGTCAAGAAATCTTCGAACTCGTAAGTCGCGGCCGCATCCACTATTCCAGCACTGCTTTCCTGTGACTTACATAACATTTAATATAAAACGCAAAACATCATTCAATTTAAAACTAAACAAACGAAGTGACATACAAAACGTTGTCGTATAAGAAACGAACGTCTTTATGCAGCTCGACACATCTCAGAAGCAAATATTTATATCACAGTCCTCACCCCGTCTCTTTGTTGGTCTTATGTTGAACTGCGACACAGTAACTTTCATTTTGTTTATGTTCAACAATAACGTTGGTCTTCACGTTTATCTCGTTTGTAGACGTTGCAGATCTTATACGGCATTACTTTGTGTTTGCTCTCTCCTTTGTTCGTTCATATTATTCACGCATTGGGTATATACTACATCTACTGCATGAAGCGAGATTACAATTTTAAAATATAGTATTTACCTAGCCAATTCCCAACTATATTGAAGTCAGCTTCTAGTCTAATTAGATGTAGCTGAATACCAGAATTTTACATAGAGTGGCTACATATCTGATTTCGACAACCCAGTCGCTGGGTAACACGATACCCCTTGGGTAGACTGATTGTCAGAATTTTGGGCTTCTGATTGTCTGACTGTCTTAGATATTGAAAGCCGAGACCAACGGCTTAAAGTGACGGGTCACAGACCGACCTTGGCAAACTTAGCTTAACCGTTGCTCGACCGGTCTGACTGTCACTACCGGGATACTTACCTTATTCTAGTCTTTGCCAAATCCATTTATACCTACATGGAACCATATAATTGATATGCGATGGCCCCTTGAATATATCTTTACAATAGATTTCTTGATATGTTAAAATGTTCAAAAAAATGGCTTGAAATTCCTAAGTAGGTAACTTCATTTACAGTTGGGTCCCTTCATACATACCCTTCGTCTAGTGATCGAATGGAGGGTGATGTCGAACTCCTACCGATTCAAACCCGATTGGTCCTACTACTGCCACGAGTTAAAACTGCGAGCCTAAGTAAAGATACTCAGAAGAGGTTGCTCTTCTCTACAAAATTTAATTTGGAGATTGTGCGAGCGAAAGCTGCTAAAGTAAAAAGTTGTCATGTTTGAATTTTAATTACAAACTCGGTTGTCACAGCTATGTGAAATTAAGAAAACAAACATTGTTTTAAAGTTAAAATATTCTGTCTGAGAAGTGCTTCGGTAATATTATACTCGGGCTCAAGTAACAAATGACAAACTAAACTCTTTCAGAGAATAAGGAGCGCTCACACTGGGTTTGTTTTAAGAAAGTATTTTGGCAATACTAGCGGTCGCTCACTGGTCGAAATTCGACTACGATTAATTTAAAACTTAATGTATTTCGAATGCATTATCATATAAAAATATTAGCTATCTGCACTCTTTCTCCATACAAACTTTATCCGTTCAAATTTCATACTCCTCCGTCCGCGTAATTTTCGTAAAAAGAGTACAAAGTTTTTGCTTGACGTAATCATGTGTAGGTAATAAATTAGGTACTGCTTAGCATGAGGTTTGGCGTACGATTCCAGGGTCGGACAGTGTTATTGGGTTTTTCCATCTGGAATTTCTCGGTAGCAGCCCAAGGCTATATGCTTGCCCCCTATTAGATAGGACTTCAACATAACTGGCGAAATGTGGGTGTAGGTAACTACTATAGACTATGAGGATATCTGTGCCTAACCCTCTGCGTAATACAGGCGTGATGTTATGACTTGGCAGGGTGTCTATTCTAGGCTCTATTTATGTCTTTCAGTTTGTCAAAAAAAAGTTAATTTTCTATCAGTGTACTGTTTGCCATACAGCCATAGAGACAGAATAAGCACGTACACACGGCTACATATCAAGCTGTACATTTCCAGTTTAAAGAGACCTCGCATTGACGAAACTGAATTTCCCATTGTACGGAAAGCCTATACAAGGCTTTCCGTATAATGAGAAGTCAGGTTATATTGGAAATGTATAGCTTGATTTGTCGCCATGCGTACGTGACATTTGTGTACAATGTGCAACATCTTACGCTTGTTACGGCCAAAGGCTTTATCGTGAAGTAAAATTTATTGTAAAACCTGAATTAAATAATGATTGGCGTCACCATTACAATAACATATTGAGCCTGTTATGGAAGAACATCGTAAGCGACATTTATGAAATTATACAGGAGAGGTATTTTTTTTGATTATTTTTTATTTGTTATTTCTAAATCACCGGTTTTTGTGTATATGGCAAAACACATTAGGCTTAACGTAAAAACAATTAATTTTTTGTAGAAAGAGGTACGTTGCGACGTACGTCGCAATGGTAAACTTTCGCAGGAACATACATTGCAGTAAAGAACTTTCGCAACAACGAACGTCGCGATAGTAAACTTTCGCAGTAACGTACATCGCGGTAATGAACTTCGCAATTATGATTTACACTCTCAAAATTAATATTGGAGAATGAATGGTGATCGATACTGATGCCAAAAATGCAATCAGTAAATATTTTTTCTGTCTGTATGTCTGTCTGTATGTGCACGCATGGGTCAAACACTACTGAAGGGATTTTAACTAAACTTGGTACGATTGTAGTCCATACTCCTGGGCTTTCGAGCTCTTACCCTCGCATACGTTGATCATACACCAAAAGTATGTATTGCAAAGATGATGGTGTTCAAAAGATCTATAAAAAAGTCCTCATTAGTATATCCTACTAAATTCGGAACACAGTTAGTTTATAACCTGGGTACTTTTTATCCCGGTAGTATGTTCCCGCGGGATATTTTCCGACCTCCACACGGGCGAAGCCGCTGGCAAAAGCTAGTACTTAATAAGATAACTAAACGCAACACAGATTATGGGTAGTTCATGACACTATGTTTTATCGAAAGTGACAAACGTTACTTATGATAAGTTGGTTACGATAATTCTGATTGTCCTTAAATATCAAAGTTTTACTTTTGTTGTTTACGATACTATCTAATATCAGTCATAATTTTGACTTTTATGCAAATATGGGTTTAAGTGATCTTGTATTAGGTTCTAAATGATTTTAGCTGTACGTTACAATAAAAAAGTGAAATACCTACATTCTGTCGGTTACGATGTTTTTCCATAACAGGCTCGATATTTTGTATTAATTGACATTTTACTGATTAAAGGTAGATTAAGTAAAACCACCATCATCAAAAAGGCAAAACATGAACATAAAAAAAATCTCAGTTAATTTTCTACCAGTGTATACTGTTGCTAACTTGGCAAGATTAATCCTTTGGCGACGCACACCTGCCAGAACAACTGTTTGCCATCCAGCCAGAGAGCCAGACCGTGCCAGTATAAGCACGTACGTGACATTTGTGTACAATGTGCAACATTTTATATCTACTCTTAAATATCGATATTTCATTTTTTGGTGACAAAATTAGAAAACACACCAACAATTAGAAAGTTTTTAGGGTTCCGTTGCCAAATGGCAAAAAACGGAACCCTTATAGATTCGTCATGTCTGTCTGACTGTCTGTCTGTCTGTCCGTCCGTATGTCACAGCCACTTTTCTCCGAAACTATAAGAGCTATGCTGTTGAAACTTGGTAAGTAGATGTGTTCTGTGAACCGCATTAAGATTTTCACACTATAATAGAAAAAAAAACAATAAATTTTGGGGTTCCCCATACTTAGAACAGAAACTCAAATGTTTTTTTTTCATTATACCCATACGGGTACGGGTGTGGGGTATCTATGAATAGGTCTTCAAAAATGGTATTGAGGTTTCAAATATAATTTTTTTTCTAAACTGAATAGTTTGCGCGAGAGACACTTCCAAAGTGGTAAAATGTGTGTCCCCCCCGTAACTTCTAAAATAAGAGAATGATCAAACTAAAAAAATACATGATGTACATAACCATATAAACTTCCACCGAAAATTGGTTTGAACGAGATCCAGTAAGTAGTTTTTTTTTAATACGTCTTAAATCGTTAACCGCAATTTACCTTTCATTCAATCAACTCAAATATTAAAATTTAAAAAAACATTTCATTTCATAAACATAAACCTTATGCATAAACCGAGGATACCTACAGGTTTGTACGGAACCCTCGGTGCGCGAGTCCGACTCGCACTTGGCCGGTTTTTATTTTTATTAGCGAGTAGTTTTTCTGTCGAATTCTCACGCGTGAAGGCCGGAAGTTATCACTCGAACGTACTACCGGAATAAAAAGAACTCTATATATTATTCCAGGTTATAAACTATCTGTACACCTTTAATCTTAATCCGTTTAGTAGTTTTGGCCTAAAAGAGTCACCAAAATCCATATAGTCACATTTATAATATTAGTAGAATTTACCTTTTTAATAAAAAAAATGGGTGTGTATCGCAAGTAAGCCCACGTAGCATGTTAAGTCTTATAGACACGACTATAATTAAATCTTTGCCATTACAATACAACACTGTAATAATATGCTAGCTTTTTAATTTTACTCCATTTCATTGCACTATTAAATAAATCATTTTAATTAAAGCCAATCATGCTTTTATTGTGCATAATAATGACATAATTATAATAAATGCAAGCAATAAAGGAACAACAAACGTTAGTTTCATTATAATTGCAAAAAGTCCATGCACATTACATTCATGCCAACTGTAATAAGTAATTACAAATATGTTGTTCCTAAGATTTATATTAATTCAAATGAATAAATAAATCGTAAAGAAACCTGGTCGTATAGTTAAAATAAGTCTGATATATTCTGTCCGTTTGGTCTGAAGTTTGTGAAATTGAAGTACTCGTGCTTTTCTATATGAGAAATGGTGTTTGCCCTGCAGAAACATAAGAATAGGCTATTATTGAACACATAAATAATTAATTTATAATAAAGAATAATTGTTGTTTGTTCGAAAATCATGAACAGGAAAGTACTGCCGTGTTAAAATACCTGCTCTATTTTGAGATTAAAGAGAGCACTAATAATCATTATAGTTGGGAACCAGTAGCTATAGTTTCTTACTATATTTAAATAACGGTTATTGTTAAACTAAACAATGTATTTAACCTTCCTGCATAAAATTTACTTTTAAAACAAAAACACTGCAAAAATCAAACACCCATTCACGAAAAATGTAAAACGGAAAACAACTTCACAAAAAAACATTTTAACAAATTCGTTATTCAAATTAGCTCCGCTTGTCCTGCGAACGCCAACAAAAGTTGACTGGTTGAAAGAATTAAAATATTCACTTTGTTTCAAAAAAATTCACGTGCCTCTTTATGCTGGACGGCGCGGCGGCGGCGGGGTGTCTTTGTGGCACTTTGTGCACGGATTTAACATTGCTCGTTTTGATAAGCACGTAAATGTTTAAAATTTGTTTGTTTTTGCGTTTTATAAAAGTTTTTTTTTTAAAGTAGGAATGAGAAAAGCAGTTGTTTTTTATTAAAACCTTTATAAATCAATTGTTGCCTTGCTACGAGAATAGCTTGTGATTTGAAGCAATTATTAGTATATTATTTGCTGGCGCTTGATGTACTTATGATAAGTTAATAAGCAGTTCAATTCAATTCATTTATTGTTGCTTGTTAGTTCCTCAGCCAAGCAATGAACATGGGACTTACGGCAAGTTAGTTGTATTTCATTTATATTAGCTTTTGCCAATGACCTCGCCCGCGTGGTTATCGAAAATTATTCCACAGGGACGTACTACTGGGTGAAAAATATTCTATGTGGTAGTCCAGGCTTTAAACTATGTATTTGTGTGCTAGATTTCATACAAATCCGTTTTTATATTTCTGCGATACAACAAAATATATATAAACTTTTGACAACAAACAAGAAGGATTAGTAGGATAGTAGGATTGCATTCCGTATACCTAACACAACATCATGCCTGGTATTCCTAGTACTATTAGGCAGAGGAGTATTATATTCCCTTATTTCGCTAGTCCCTTTGGTTTCTGAGTTACACCATTAGTAAAGAGCAGTCAGAATCCCGAACACTAAATGCCCAACGTGGCTTGTTAGTTAGTTCGCACGAATTTACTCGCCCGAAACGAGCTCGACACTTTTAAAAAATATCCTATTTT
The DNA here is from genome assembly GCA_932294355.1 of Aporophyla lueneburgensis. Classification (NCBI taxonomy): domain Eukaryota; kingdom Metazoa; phylum Arthropoda; class Insecta; order Lepidoptera; family Noctuidae; genus Aporophyla; species Aporophyla lueneburgensis. Next base: position 26,525,982 of record OW028737.1, on the reverse strand, counting down.
CAGTAGGTGGTTTGGTCTATGTTATTTAAATTGTGGGTGAAACTCCTGAAATACGTACTAGACAATTGGCACGTTTTGAATTTTATGAAATGTAGAATAAAACTATGCTTCGGCTAAACTATATAAATATTTCTATACCTACAATTACACTAAAAATAGGTAAAGTTCTTTAGTAAGTTATTTGTAGGAAGTAAAAGAAAGAAGCCTAGCAAAATGCAAAAAAGTTGGAACGAAGAGTAAACGTAGAAATATTGCGACAAAATTTCCCACGGACCAAGTAGCGGGCTAAGTCTTAGTACATTATTTATTAGGAGTAAACCGAAGTAATATTAAGTTATACTTTATTGCATAAAATTCAAAATGTGCCAACTGAATTGCATAATACGTATTTCAGGAGCTGTCGATTCGCCCGTTTCGGTCCAGAAATTACGTGCGAATCAACTAATTATATTGTATCTCGTTCAATATCCTTGAATGGGTTAAATTATGAGAATTTCGTTCCGGAAGACAGCTAAGCATCGCTCCATCTATACAATACAAATAAAACTGAAGTGTCTGTTTGTAATTTCAAATTAACAGCTTTTCACTAAATGTATATGAAAGTAAATACGGTATTTTGTCTATCTGTCTGTCTGTTTGTTCCGGCTAATCTCTGAAATGGCTGGACCGATTTTGACGGAACTTTTATTGGCAGGTAGCTGATGTAATAAGGAGTAACTTAGGCTACTTTTATTTTAGAAAAAATCGTTTATTTTAGAAAAATATCTGCGTTAATTTCCGACATCCACGCGGGTGAAGCTGTGGGCAACAGCTAGTTATAATATTATAAAGCTGAAGAGTTTGTTTGTTTAGTTGAACGCACTAATCTCAGGAACTACTGATCCAAATTGAAAAAATATTTTTGTATCGGGTAGCCCATTTATCCATTTATTGAAGAAGGCTATATAACATTTCGCTACGTTCAAAAGAAGCGAAGCAGCAAAAGAAACATGGACGAAAATTAGCAGGCAATTCGATGCGATGGGAAGGGAAGCGACAATTTGACACGGACGAGGTCGCGGGCAGAAGCTATCTATAATACTGGTATTTAGTTGCATCTGGTTAGACTGGATGCTGACTCTAACATTCGGGGAAAAGACTAGTCAGATGATGACTATTCCAACCAGCCTAAACAAGTCCACCATTTATAACTTCTAAGTAACCTTTAAAAGAAAAGATATTCCTGGACAAAATAACTTATTTTGTAAAACGGAAATTACAAGACAATATTAAAACGAAGTTTTATTCATTTACAAGTTAATACAGAAATATTTCACAATACAGAAACAAATAATTAAATTATTGTTACTTCAATATTCTTTGGAAGATATGAAGCGAGGGAAGAACAAAGAGTCTCCGACTTTTAAAAATAGATTAAAATCTTGAAATTAAATATATTTTTAGACTGACATTTAAACCGAAGGGTTCTAATATAGTCATTCTAAAAAAAAACAAAGATTTTAGATAACATCATCAACATTATTTCAGTCGAAAGGCGTCCACTGCAGGACCTAGGCCTCCTTCGATTTGTCACCACGCTTGGAAGGCAGATAAGCCATCGCAGTAGGTCGTAACATGCATAGAGTAGCTGCTGCCCATTCTCCAGTAAGTCCCTTAGTCGCTTCTAACGACTCCCACGGGAAGAAATGGGACGGTAGGTCCCATTTGTTCTATGGAACATGACGTAATAGAACAAATTGAGAAAATATTGTCCCTATTTGTACTATAGAACTACATAGTAGCTTTTGCTCCTGTTTTTATTTGTGTGTGAATGCACAGAACTAAATGGGAATCGCTTTTCCCAAATTCTTCCATGATGAGATATATAAGACGTGAATGACATTAATCACTGACGTTAATACCAGGTAAAGTTCACTATCAAAAAAATGAAACTACTCGCTACATAATATTTTTATTTTGAAAAATAAAAGCAAAACAGCAGTTTAACGATATAAAGTTTATATACTTAGTTTGTTGTATGGAAAAATTTGAGACAAAAAGTACAAACTGTTCTATAGTACAAATAGGGACAAAATTTTCTCAATTTGTTCTATTACGTCATGTTCCATAGAACAAATGGGACCTACCGAAATGGGATAGTGGTATTCTTTACGTCCGAAACCACTCGGAACATTGATGACACTGCTGCTCAGTAAATTGTAGACTTCGTTTACACCATACTTAAGCATAACTTGTTGACTGGCCTGTTAGTCTAGTGGTTAGTGACCCTGACTGCTAAGACTGAGGTCGTGGGTTCCATTCCCACCCAGGACAAATGTTTGTGTGATGAGCATAATCATTTTCTCTGTGTCTGGGTGTAATTTATCTATAATATGTATGTATTTAGAAATATATAAGTTAGTACTTAAGCTAGTGCTAACTAAAAGCTAGTGCTAGTGCTTTTGCCAGCGGCTTCGCCCGCGTGGAGGTCGGGAAATATCCCGCGGGAACGTACTACCGGGATAAAATGTAGCCTATGTGTTAATCCAGGTTATAAACTAACTGTATTCCAAATTTCATCCAAATCTGTTCAGTAGTTTTTGAGTGAAAGAGTAACAAACATCCAAACATCCATACATACAAACTTTCGCATTTATTATATTAATAAGTAGGAGGTAGGATAGTAGGATATGTATCAGTTGTCTGGTTTTCATAGTACAGGCTCTGCCTAGTTTGGGATCAGATAACGGTGTGTTGGTTGTCGTAAGATATTATTATAACATCACTCCTGAAATCTCCGGAAGGATGACGCAGATGTGTACTCAGTACACCCAATTCTGCCCGTTACGTTTAAGTACCATTTAATAGGGGGCCTCTTGCTATCATCCGGGAACTAAATCAGGCTCCGGGCTGCTACTGAGAAATTCCTGACAGAAAATCTATCTTTCCCTTTTTTTTTACAGGTTCGATGTCGCGCGTCAGCGCCGGCTGTCGCTGAAAACCAGTGCTAGGGCTCTGTCTCGCATAGAGTCGCAGTATTATGCTGAGCGACGGCCATTTTGCGAAGGTTTGACGCATATTTTCCACAGCTTTTTTTTAAATATATTTTTGTTGTGTTCAGTTTTTCTTTGCGTCATATTTACCGCAAATAAACGTATTTTCTTTCTTTTTCTTTCAGCCTGCTACTGAGAAATGCCCACAAATGACATGAATTGAAATTAATCTTGAAAGAGCATTTTTACGCTGAAATAATATAGTTTGTTGCCAACGAGTGCACTAATTTGATATTACAATATAATACAGTCACCACGTTACAGTCCTTTTTGGCAACAAACTATATTATTGCAATGCTAAAATGTTTAAAAAAAATGTTTTCTCAATTCACTCCTCACCTCATGGTAAGTACCTAATAGAGGAACCCAACATTTCACTCCACACATTTTACCCGAGCTCAGAACTCCACGCTCAGCAGCCATATTTTTTTTTTGATGGGAAATCATCAAATGACTTCTCCCGCTCTGGGCGGAGCGGGAGGGCGTGTCAGACTTTTACTGACTAAAACCCACCCATGTTCCTCTAGTTGCCCATGTGCCAGGGTCACGGTATCTCTTTCGAACAATCTTGCGACCCTGGCAGGCATCGGTCCTAGCAGACCCCTTCAGTGCTGCTGACATCTCTTTGAGGCGCACGTGGAACACCACGCGCCGTCGACGCCTACGGTGGCCGGGAGTCCGCTATTGACTCCCGACGCCCGGGGCGTCTCCTCCTTCAGCAGTCATACTTCCGACTTAGACCAACGAGACTTTTAAAATCAAATCTAGATTGTCTATGGAATAACTAACTGTTGCCCAAAATAAGCAATTTACTAAACATTAAGAAATATAACATTCATATTAGTGGACTTAATGAACTTCAAAATATAGATTTTAACACTTACCTATATAAATTCGCTTCCTTACATACCTACAAACTCCGAGTAAATTCACACAAACAAACCACCACATTTTCTCCTAAGGGTGAGTACACCAATAAGCGGCGACACGTCCTCAAGACACCGGACATAAGGGTGGAAAAAGGAAGCCCCTCCACGTGGCATCAGGAAATGAACCGACTTCAGAAGTTAATTGAAAACGCTTGTTACTTGGAAGAATGCCAATATGTTGCGGTAGCTAGGTATGTGAGGATCGAGAGCCTGTTTACTAGGCTTTCTGCCTTATAGATAAATTGGTTATTGGTTCTGTGAAATTAAAATTGGTGTATCTCCCTCTTTATGTCGTATCGGCATAAATACAGGATGTAGACACTGGAAAGTTCGTGGCATAAAAACCTCTATTCATATCTTTCTTAAAAGCTGCTTGTGTGTTTCGTCAAAAATATCAACAATGTCAAACAAATGATCTTGTAGGTTCCTAATGGCATTGATCAAAATAATGATATCAATAAGATAAGATAAGATCATTTATTTGCTTAAAACATGGTATATATAGCTGCTGTTATAAAAATGAGATCATTCATGTTCATTCATTGTCATGTTCATTTTTTTGCCCTTTTCGTTTTTATAAAATTAAGCCCAAATAAAATTATTTTGGCGATTATGGCAAAGCCCCCCAAATTGGGGGAGGCCTAAGTCCAGCAGTGGACGTCTTACGGCTGAAATGATGATGAAAATTATTTTGGAGTTCGCGCAATGTCTTTGTCTTTCATAATTCTCTATTAGTCGTTGTCTCGGTAGCCACTCCCTTTCCAGCCATATCATTTACACACTCCAATCATCCAACCCTTTTTTTGTATGGAAAATCATCAAATGACTTCTCCTACTCTGGGCGGAGCGGGAGGGCGTGTCAGACTTTTACTGACTAAAACCCACCCGTGTTCCTTCAGTTGCCCATATGCCAGGGCCTTGGGTGTTTCGAACGAATCTCGCGACCCTGGCAGGATCATCCAACCCTCAGAATTCCCCTGATAATAATGAATAGGTAACTATAACTATATTATGTCGTTCCAAAAAAAATCAAACTAATAACTATCAACTGTGGACGTTTGTATGTTCCGACGTTTGTTACTCAATCATGCAAAATCTGCTAAAAGTATTTGAATTAAATTTGGCACACAGATAGTTTATAACCTGGATTAACATATAGGATACCTATTACCCCGGTATTGTGTTCCCGTTTGATAGTTTCCGACCTCCTCAGGGATGAAGCCACGGCAAGAGCCGGTTAAAATATAAAGGATTGGGATACAATTCAACCCAGCTGAAACAAGGTGAACATTACCCAAATAATCACAATTTATTTCCCATTATTACAGAAGCCACCGCCGTGAAAGCATCAAATAACAACAAATCAAGCAACCTGTATCCTGTTTATAAGAACAGAGCTCGTTTGTAGAAACAAGTAATTAATTGCGTTGTGTATTGGTTAATGAAGCCCAGCGATTGTTAAAGTTCTTGACAATCGACCACAAAAAAAAAAACATCAGTATCAAAATATTTTATCCTTCTTGAAATTTTGTGCCAAATTATTGGATGTTTGTTACTCTTTCACAAAAATTACTGAACGGCTTTGGATTAAATTTGGCACACAGTGTATAAACTGTATTAACATAGAACAGAACGTACTATCGTTCCCGCAGGATAATTTTCAAAAGCTAGTTTCACATAAAAGTATTAGGGCACTTCGGCTGCCCCATTTCATAACCTAGTAAGGAATTAAGACGAAATTTTACAGTTGAGCGCAAAAACGTAAATAGGGTCAGCTTTTGCAAAGTATTTATGTTTGACTACATTAATCTAATCATTTAAAAACCTAGCAAGTCTCAAAATAGTGCAAGTGTCAAATAGTTAAAGTAATTTACTAGGTTTTTAAATGGTCACGCGGCAGTGAATTACTAGATTTCAATGTTTAATTATATCTACTTATAAATAAGTTTTCAACGCTGATGTTTTTGTATTTGGTGGGAACTAATTAGATTAGCAGGATTATGCAATAAAACGATTTTTGCAAAAGTGCCCCTTACTATGTTTTGAAATGGGACAGCCGACTTATGAAATGTCAGTAGCTGGGAGTACGTATCCAATTGATCGTTATCTATGGACAAGAGGTGGCAGGAATTGCATTGGTCAACATCCTCATCTGCCTAGCCTTTTTGAAATATTTTGGGTAGGTTTTTCCTCCAACCTGGTAAAGCTGAAAACCAGTATTTTACATAGAGATCAGACTATCTAGCAGGTTTTCACGACCCAGTTATTGCGTGACACGATATGCCTGGTAAGACTGTACTGATATCAGTGTCGAGAGGCAGGCGTTTTGTGGGACCATCTGTTGTATTTTGACGGTCGAAAAGTGCTGATTCTTAGCCTAATTTGAATAAATGACTTTTGATTTTGATCATAATAATATTTACACTTATAAAAACCCATATAGGGTTTTCGAATGCTGATTCTGTTTTGTTGTTAAACACCTAGATGGTAATGGAATGCCTGTTTAAAGACGCGGAGAATTTTTAATATTACATTTTAATTCTAATATTTTTTTTTAAATTTAGGTATCTACCATTCACCTGATCTCTTTACCTACTATTGTAGGTTCTAGCAAACATAGTCTTACGTAAGTTGTACTGTAATCAAAAGTTATAAACTTTGAGAATCGTAGAAATGAGGTAGCGGTTGCAAGTAATTCGAAACAGCGTGAAATCAATTAACTTCCGATAGCAGAAAATTAAAATACATGTAATTAGATACATCGAATATATGTGATAAGGTCCTGATGGTCTGGAGGTCAATGAACCAGCCTCTAACAAAAACGTGACACACAAATAGTTTATAACCTGGACACATATGAATTTTTTTTCTCCATAGTAGATTTCATTCCGTGGAACAATTTTCGACCTCCAAGACGCTGGCAAAAGCTAGTTTCTAATAATATATTTTTTTAAATTAAATACTAATACAGGCAATGAAAAAAATACCAACATTCTTAATTCAGTGTTGCGTTTTAATTAATAGGAGTAGTTAGTAGATTACAATTAGGCAACGCTCTATTAATAATATTAATACTTCACATTTTGATTGTTAATTTATTGGGTAAAGCTTTTTAGTGCTATTTAAAGCCAGAACAGCCAATGATGATGACCAATTTAATAACTTGGCCTGTTTTAATTACGAGCTTTTGCATGTTTGTAGTTGTTTGTTTGGGTTAAATATTGCAAGCTGAATTTAAACCATTTCCTCTTATCCTATGGAGCTGAAATTTTACAAATTGATTCTGTTTCACAGACAATGCATTTTTATAATGCCTGACATGATTCTACACCTAGGCTTGGCTTCAAACAAAGGAACTCCTTAACGGTTAAAGTATACATGAAATTTAAGATACGCCGGTTATTATTATAGTCCATTCTAACCACCATAACCTGGCTACTGCATTCAATCTTGAATCGAGGGAACTCCTCATGGTTCAACATACAGGCACGAAATTTTGTACACGATGTCAATTATGATTGCCTGCTCTAAAGTATGGAATGAACTGGATAGCGCAAAACGGTTGGCTCCCGTTGGCCTCGGAAGGTGGTAGAATAACTATTTAAACAATTTTTAATGCTATAAATTGCTAAATAAAAACTAATAAATAAAACTTTCGTCATCATAAAATTTTAAAGCTTACGTAAGTTTTATTTCCTAGGTTTTAGTTCATTAAAAGTTTGTTTTTAAAATGTCTTTTTTTCAGTTTTTAATGCACTGTGCTCGTGTCTGCCTTGTTAGGCTGAGTCAGAGCATGCGGTTCTGGATTTGGTTCTCAGTCGGGCAAGTATAATTGTGGTTTTTTGACAGGAACTTCTCAGTAACAGCCTGGTGTTTGGATTTGTGCCTGAATTTGGCAAAAGGCTCGCCCTGTATTATATAGGACTGTAACATAACTGGCGAAATGTGGGTGTCCAACACATCTGACAAACCCTTCGGGGCTAACAAGTGCGACGTCATGTTATGTTTTACGTTGACCTTTCCGAATCTGTTCAACATTTTCCGATTATCCGGGAACTGTTGCAAACTTGGAATCAATCATTCCATCCACAGTCTTTGATACCGCCTTTTTCAGGTTAATTCACCGTCAGCACTCAATGCTAGTCCAAGCTTCGCCGGCCTTAGGTTATTCATTATTCACAGCGTAACCGTAAGCATAGCTCGCTTACCGAAAGGATACATCACTTTTGAGTGTAAACCTTGCTTTGATGAACCAATTTTTTATGGGATTTGCGCCGTGTAATTGATCGATTTGGCAATATTAATTATTGGTGATTTTTCTTAGCTTTCCTAATAAAATTGAAGCCGAGTCAAAACTGTATATTGATAATATTTATATATAGAACTAATTGCTATAACGTTCTACAATCGAAATAACTATTCGAATGCCTAGAATATGAAATCCCGTCAAATTCGGTCCAGCTGTTTCGGAGATACGCTGGAACAAACAGACAGACAAAATTCATTGTTTTGGTATATTAACTGGTAAAACCCGTTATTGAATACTTACGATCATAATATGTATTTAGTAAAAAGTTGTTATTTTTATATTACAAACACACACCTAAATTTTATTTATTTCTGTACATTACCGCCAGTGAAAGTTTTGTTTATTCCGCAAAAGAGAAAAGTGTGGGCGATGCAATAATATATTGTGTTTATATCCAACACAAACTGTGACAAATATTGTGGCACTTAGAATAACCCTCCCACTCTGTTCGTGGGTGTCACAGAGGCAAGTAAAGGATAACGTGGGTAGAAACGTCTTGAAGTATCCCACAACAATTTTATTGGTTCTAGCAGTTTATCTTTGTCCATTTTGAACCGACTTCATAAATGAGAAGTTTCTTAATTTGATTGTTTTTTTTTTGTTATGTTTAACCTCTGAGTCACTAAGATACCACATTTGGTATTGACACAATGGTTTTTTAATTGTGTCTGTAATTACGGTGACTGGTTAAACATACCTTTTCTTACGTTTTTAATAATTTGCAAGTACTGACCTAAGAATTACAAAAAACCTAAGAAAAATCAATTCGCGAACCGTTACTGAAAAAATAATTTAAAAAAAATAATTCGCGTTATGACACATATTTAGTTAAAGAACATTGTTCATGAATAGTTGTAACCACCTAAGCTCATTTATTTTTGTTCAATGTTTTTTTTTTTCATTAAATATTTATTTAATGGGATTAAACACATTTATTTAAATTTTGTGTAATACCGCAGCGCATCCTCCTTTTTTTTGACGTAATGACGTCCCTGTGCCGTGTGGTGCCGGACGTAAAGAATAACACCACCCCATTTCTTTCCGTAGGTGTCGTAAAAGACGACTAAGGGACTTACTAGAGAATGGGCAGCAGCGTTCTCTATGCATTATACCACCATACTGCGATCGCCAACCCGCCTGCCAAGCGTGGCGATTATGGCAAAGCCCCCCAAATTGAAGAGGCCTAAGTCCAGCAGTGGACGTCTTACGGCTGAAATGATGATGATGATGATGACGTCTCCTGCTCTGAGAGGATCGGAAGGGCCTGCGGAGCGCATTCTTCTTAAGGTTTGTTTTTATAAGACAGCTGAAAACGGTCGCAAAATAATGAGTGTTCAAATACTGACCATGACACCTTAATGTCAAATACTGGTGAAAATATCAGACTTTAATGACAATCAAGCATTACAATATGCGGAGCAGCTTTCCTAGAAAACCATAGCTTTACTGACAACTCTAATAAACCAGTAACTCCACTTAAACTTAATCACCTTCCAATTAGGACTAACGTTGCATTGCAATTGATTGGCACTAAACACTTAATTAAATAACATTTATTATTAAACCACTTAATCGCATAAAACGAGGCGCCGGTGTAGCGGAAACAATCGTGGCTAGTATCAACGTCACGTTCGAATGAAAAATACGAGAGTACCCGACCTTTATTGGGGCCGCTACCCGAGCAAGCGATTGAAGCATTACCAGTGACGGGAATTGGTGTTTCTCCCGAATGGAGAAGACTTGAGTGAGTACTGTTTCAGATGCAGTTCAGTAGATTTATCAGGATTTCTTCGTTGATTTAGATCTGATTGGGTTAATTCAGCTTTGGTCGAGAATGAAATCATTTTTTGAAACTCAACTGTATAAGCAAGACATAAGATATTTTTTTCCTGATAACGACGATATATTCACTTACACGAGATGAAGTGCCTGCTTTTGTCTGAACCCACGAACAACTCGTAAGTCGGAATCCTGCCACCACTGCGCTATTTCACCAGGAGTTCATTCATTATAAAATCATTCAATCTTATTGAAACAAATCTATATATATAAAATTTAAAGTCCTGAAAGACTGACTGACTGACTGACTGATATATCAACGCACAGCCTAAGCCGCTGGACCTAGTCTTCTATATATATGAAACATAAAGTCCTGAGTGACTGACTGACTGATATATCAACGCACAGCCTATACCGCTGATCCTAGAGACATGAAATTTGGAGGGTGTGTTCTTTGTGAAGAGTAGGTATCCACTAAGAAAGTTTTTTTTTAAATTACATCCCTAAGAGGGTGAAATGGGGGGTTAAATTTTCTGTGAAACTTGTTATTCTCTGGGTCGGATAAGACAAAGCAAGATTAACACATAGGGTAATTTGATCCCGGTAGTACGCTCTTGTGGGATATTTTTCGACATCCACGCGGGCGAAGCCGCGGGCAGAAGCTAGTCTTCAAATATTACAACAACGCAAAAATCAAAACTAAATCCAACCAAAAGACATCATTAATAACCTCCGCCACTCCTCTGACATCTAACATGAGACTCCTAGCGAATATTTGTTCGTATAATTCCCAAAACATATCATACGTATGAAAGTAAGTGCTTACTTGTGAAGTTCAGCCAATGAACGTGGAACTTTGCCCATATATTAGAACCTCTCGCTGCCAACGATGTTTCCAGCAAAACATAGCCTCGGAAAACTTGGGAATTCGCGCATCATATTTTAGGTTAAGACTAGCCAAGGTTTTACTCGCTTTATTTCGTACAAAATGTTGGAAATAATATTATAGTTGCTGAGGACAGTAAACGTTATTCTATTCTATCCTATATTTTATTTGCAGGTGAACTCTTTAGAAGTTCAGGGATTTCATGGCTAGAAGGCATATAATTATATGATGCATGTATCGAAAATATTGTAAATATTTATAAAAGAGTAACGGTGGAGTTTTTTGCCCATTCTTCTCCTTACGAAACTATCAGAACAAATTATCAGCTTGCTAAACTTTTTTTTTTCTGGATGGGAAATCATCAAATGACTTCTCCCGCTCTGGGCGGCGCGGGAGGGCGTGTCAGACTTTTACTGACTAAAACCCACCCGTGTTCCTTCAGTTGCCCATGTGCCGGGTCCACGGTATCTCTTTCGAACAATCACGCGACCCCGGCAGGCATCGGTCCTAGCAGACCCCTTCAGCGCAACTGACATCTCTTTGAGGCACGCGTGGAACAGTACACGCCGTCGACCCGAGCCTGGTCCTTACCGGGCGGCGAGCTACTCATTGCTCGCCACCCGCAAGCTCACGCTTACGGTGGCCGGGAGTCCGCTATCGACTCCTGACACCCGGGGCGTCTCCTCCTGCGGCGGCTAGGGACGTGAGGGCGCAGTGACTGCCACTCCCTCACGCGCCCCGCCTCCTCCTTCGCGAGCAATACTGCTTCGCAGAAGGAGGTGACGGCTTCCCATGCCATTTCGCTCCGTACCATGGCTCGCACCAGGGCCGGATGCGAGAGGTCGCCGCCACCGATCGCCTCCACGAGGACACAGTGGTGCTCCGCCCAGGCAGGGCACACCTCCACCGTATGCTCCACCGTGTCCTCCAGACGATCCTGGCAATGGAAACACCATGGCGTTTCCTCCCGCTTTATCCTGAACAGGAACCCACCGAAGCACCCATGCCTGGTGAGAACCTGCGTCACGCGGAAGGTGAGGACGCCGTGGCGCCTCTCTATCCACTCTTCAAAGAGGGGACTTACCACCGCAATTGTGGCGTGGGTTGCGACAATCGTACCTGCCATGTCGCTATGAGATCCTGCCGGAGCTCTGTCCGCTGCCGCGATAAATCGCGGCACAGCGGACTTTCGCCCCGGCGTTTTGCCTCCTCGCACCACTCCCACATTTGCGCGAGGAGCTTGCTACACTTGACACGGTAGAAAGCAGAGCAAAAATTTTGATAGACGACGAGACGTTGGTGGCTCAGCTTCAAAGCCTAGTTCATCATCGTAATGTTGCTTGCCTGTAGACTTTCTACAGACTGATTTTCGGATAGTGCGGGCACGAGTTCTACGACCACCATCGCCCTTCTACTACTGGTCTATCAGACGTACTGCAGTGTTTCATTCACACTTGGTTCATATCCCATCCAGTCGTAAAGTTTGTTTTTTATTATTTCAGATAATTCAAGGGTAAAGTCTAGTATAATTGCGTAACACATGATTAGTAGTATGTCTTTCATTTTGTCATTTCAACAACATGAATTGTTGATTCTCTATATGTGCTAAATAAGCCCTTCATTTGATACTCAAATCAGCATTGTAAAAACTAAAACATAAATAGTTCATGACTTTATGTCCTCTAGAGGGTACCATATTGCGTTCAATATGACGTCACTTCGCCTTTAACTAGCATACAGTCAAGCCATACCACATTAGTCGAAATATGATAAGCTGTTTAGATGTTATGTTATGTGGGGTGGGATCCGATGAAGGATTACTTAAAATATTAGTAATATTTTTGTACACAAAATAATTACGTCGCGTCCTTATGAATTTTATTGTGTGTACATAAAGAATAAAATAAATATACACATACACCCACGTGCATACATAGCGGTCAAAATAATAACCTTCCTTTTTGCTTCACCGTAATCCAGTAAAAAATTTTTGTTTTTTTGTTTTACTATATATGTATACTTGGGTACAAATCTATACTAAAGCTGAAGAGTTTGTTTGTTTGATTGAACGCGCAAATCTCAGGAACTAATGGTTCGAATTGAAAAAATCTTTTTGTGTTTGGTAGCCTATTTATCAAGAAAGGCTATAGACTATATGACATCACGTTACAATCAATAAAAGCGGAGCAGTAATGAAAAACGTTGCAAAAACGGGGAAAATCGCACGAGTAGGTGATTCGACGCGACGGGAAGGGTCGGGGGAACAAGAAATTTAACGCGGACGAAATCGCGGGCAGAAGCTAGTACAGATATATTCTTGTGAATGTATCTGAATAAATATATACCTTCTAGTTGTTTTTGTGACTATCAGTGAACTAGCCCGCATGCCAGAGTGCCCATTCACGGTTAGTTACCGCGTGTTGTGTGAGCAAACATACTTTGCGTTCATTTCTGGATTTAAAGCTCTAAAAAGAGTAGTAGTCTTCATTCACCTACTTTTGATGAACACATAAAATGTTTCTAGAATAAATCTCTGATATTGAAATAAAAATACACAGCAGGCTAGATCCGTTTATCCGTCTTTTTATTTTTTTTTATTGAAAATACCGAATGTGAAATACGTTTGTCAAAACCGACAGTCACTTATGAATAATATATATTAAAATATTGTCGCCAAAATGTTTTTGCACTGGACCATATTATTACTTAGGAACCCGCTGATTACGGAGATATTGGTGGCAAAAGTAACAACTTTTCTCATTAAATATGTTAAAATTTTATAACCTACCTTGAAAGACCGCTGAACAATTGACGTCCCGTTGATTGCACCAATAAACACAATGTATTGCGCATATTATACTGCATGCAGCTGAAAACACAATCTTTTCACACCAAAAAATTAAATAATAGTCGTTTCCGAGCACACATTTTTGATCTTCAGATGCGAATACAACGACTCATGATATATCTTTTTATACCTTGTAATCAAACTCACTATTTCTTTACCATTACGGATATTATCAGTTCTTATGCACTTTTTTTTGTGGGTGGGGGAAATCATCAAATGACGTCTCCCGCTCTGGGCGGAGCGGGAGGGCGTGTCAGACTTTTACTGACTAAAACCCACCCGTGTTCCTTCATTTGCCTATATGCCAGGGCCACGGTAGCTCTTTCGAACAAATCTCGCAACCCTGGCAGGCATCGGTCGGACCCCTTCAATACTGCTGACATGTCTTTGAACTGCGCGTGGAACAAAACACACCGTTGACCCGAGCCTAGTCCATACCGGACGGCAAGCTACCTATTGCTCGCCGCCCGCGATCCCACTTCGGTGGCCTGGAGTCCGCAATCGACTTCCGACACCCGGAGCGTCTCCTCCTGCGGCGGCTTGGGGCGTGAGGGCGCATAGATTGGCTTTCCCTTACGTGCTCCGACTCCTCCTCGGTAAAGGTTCCCCATTCCCTCTCGCTCCGTACCATGGCCTATACTAGGGCCGTACGCGAGACGTAACCACCGCCGGTCACCTCCATGAGAACTTGGCGGTGCTCCGCCCGGGCAGGGTACACTTCAACCGTATGCTTAACCATGTCCTCCAGGCGATCCATGCAATGGATACAAACATCCGGGCGTTTCCTCCCGCCTTATTAGGAACAGGACCTTCGCGAAACAAATTCTCATGCACTTGAAACTTCAATAAAATTAAAACTATCGAATTGTGACATGTGATATTGAACTTATGGGTGATAAAAATTGCGAAATCGACATTGCTTGGGTGATATTGTGGCAAAATAGTAGATTTAAAAAAAAAAAATTAAAAATTTAAAAACCCCCCGACACAAAAACCTAATTTCCCTTTAAAAAGTAAAAAAAACAAAAAAATAACTCAATCTTAAAATACCTAAGAATGTATTAATAATTCAAAAAAAAAATACGCCACGTTGGGGGACCGCTTCAAACCTAACAATTTAATTACTTATTACCTAACTAAGCAGTCAACGACGTCTGCACTCGCGGAGCGGTCCCCCAACGTGACGTTTTTTTTTTTGAATTATTAATACATTCTTAGGTATTTTAAGATTGAGTTATTTTTTTGTTATTTTTTACTTTTTAAAGGGAAATTAGGTTTTTGTGTCGGGGGGTTTTTAAATTTTTAATTTAATTTTTTTATTTTGTACTTTTTATAGGTATATACTTAATATAATGTAGAATCAAACGAAGCTAAGAACACTCTCGATTAATTCATCAATATTCTCTTTCAGTGCGCTTTCATTTGAGACCCCACTCGAGTATATTTGCTGACATTCCGTTACTCTTCCCCACTTTCCCCCCCACAACTTTTAAACGGCTCAACCGATTTTCATCAAACATGTCTAAGAACACTCGCAGGTAAATCACCTTTAATATATATATTTTTTTATTGAAATCGCATCATCCGTTCGGGAGCTATGATGCCACAGACAGACAGACAGACAGACAGACAGACAGACAGACACGTCAAACTTATAACAACCCTCTTTTTGCGTCGGGGGTTAAAAAAAATCTGTGGTGTTCATGGTCGCAGGTAGCCCGTTGATGTAGAGGTCAACCTGGAAATCTAGATCTTCCGACGACACGATGCCAGAGGAAGTGAAGTCAGGCAACCTATAAATTTAACTAGCAGCGACGTAGAACTAGAGCTCTCAACTTTATGATTATGTTAATGTAAACCGTCCGTTCTGTTTCCTTCTTGTAAGGAATTTGTGATGAAAATGACTCGTAAGTTCAATTAGTTTGATAAGCACTTTAAAAAAATAGCTGTGTTTATTTTATATTAAATGATTGTTATTTAAAATATATGTTGGCGTCAGCGATGGCTGAGCGATAACAAAACTTTTTTCAAAAAATAATAACCGAATTCCTTAAAAACACTACAAAGTCAAAAATAACTTTAATTTCGAAGTCGGTGTATTAGGATCTGTATTTAAGTTTTTTGCCACGGACTTCCGCAAAGAAACTATCATCGCTCAACTTTAATAATCCACGACCTTTAAGTATTGGTAGACTTTCAAATTATTTTTCAAGCTTTCTGAAGATGACAGTTATACTCGTAAATAACATTTTCTGCCAGTCTTCCAATCGTGATCACTTGCACTTCTTATTCAGTCTAAATAAATCAGCCTATGTTGTCTTACTGCAACACAAAGGCCTCCTGTTCCTGTTTCTTCTCAACAAGATCCTTTGCCAGTCTAGATCAATACCGCCTAAAGGCGTCAAGCTCGTCCTACTACCTTCACTAGCACCCTAATTGCATAACACTCTCTCAGTCAGAATCTGAATCATTTTGTCGGATATTGCAAAAATGCTTCATATTTTCGAGATCTTAGTATATCCACAAGGGTTAGAGGTGACCAGCAACCTCATTGCGTAACACACTTTCAACAAAGTAATTAAAGCAATTAATGATTGCACTTTGAAAATGAAAGCCATTGCTGCTGTTAGTATGTCACTCAAAAAACGAGCTGAGTCGATTACTCTTTATCCATAAATTATTATCTGAAATAATAATAAAAATGCTTTCCTGACAGTATTGTGGATGGTAGCAACTTTCAAAGATCTTATAGTAGCGTATCCTCAAAGGTATATACGCGACTATGGACAAAGACATACACAAAGATACAAATCAATTTCAGCAGACACAATACATTCTAGCCAACATCTAAAAATCCTGCAAAGTAAGTGATTTCCTATCTTAAAAACCATTATTCTTTAACCACAAAGAATACAAAATTACAATATAAACACAAATTTATTACAAGTTTGTGAGTAAAACACGATTCTGGAGATTTGAATCAACGCAAAGTGTCTGGTAACAAAAGGAATTTAATCTTCGAGCGTCCTGTGAAAAACTGTGCCCGGAGCGGAACAACGGGGCTTTTCATAGGGCAGGGGCAAACATGCGACTTTGCGACTTTTGATGACAAAATTTTGAGAAAAAAAATGTTGAATACTGGAAAGAAATCCTCCTTTCCAGTATTCAACATTTTTTTCTAACCTTTACCTGATGATAAAGATTTTAAATTTGTAACATAAGCAAGTGATTAGAAGTGCAAGCAACGACAAGGATTTGTAAGAAAAAGGTCTTTTGGGGTGAATCAAAAATTCAGAACTCTTTTCAAAACTGTAGTAGTATTAGCTTTCGAAGAATTGTGACGTCGACAATAATAATAATAAGTAATAATAATATTTAAAAATCTATACTAATATTATACAGCTGAACGGGAAGGGTCAGGAGAGCAAAAATTTGACGCGAACGAAGTCGCGGGCAGAAGCTAGTATAATTTATAATAATGTTAAATTGGAATAAAGGAGATAATAATAATTTCTTAGGACAACCAACACAACGTTATCTGATCCTAAACTAGACAGAGCGTGTACTATGGCAACCAGACAACTAATAAACATAGTTATATAAATATGTATATAACTATGTTTATTAGTTGTCTGGTATTTATCTATAATATGTATGCATTTAGAAATCTAAATACATACATTATTAAAATTTGTTCTGTGTCTGGGTGTAATTTATCTATAATATGTATGTATTTAGAAATATATAAGTATATTTATCAGTTGTCTGGTTACCATAGTACAGGCTCTGCCTAGTTTGGGATCAGATAACGGTGTGTTGATTGTCCTAAGATATTTATTTTATTTTTTTCATTTTATTTTACATATTATAGATAAATTACATCCAGATACAGAACAAATTTTAATAATTGTGCTCATTTCACAAAGATTTGTCCTGGGTGGGAATCGAACCCACGACCTCAGTCTTAGCAGTCAGGGTCACTAACCACTGGACTAACAGGCCAGTGACAATGATCCTAGGTAGCGTAGACATTTTTCGTCGGCTATCAAAAAAATCTAATATTTATTTCATATAAAAAAGTGTAATACCTACGTCATCAAGTGTATGTAACAGCTAATTTTCAACGCAGAGGATTTCAGAATCATGTACTGAATCCATGATAAGAGATTGCGTGTCGATGTCCGTTACCCTGTATGGGAATATCTTCATCGTCAAAACCTCACTTCGAATTGGTAATCGCACCGACTAGTCGCACGGCTCACAGCCAGCCTAACCCTTCATTACCCGCGCTCAGTTACGGCACACAACTGCATTGTTGCCGTACAAAAGCTGTAAGTAAAGCCCTGTCATCTGCGCTCATTGTGCCAGCATGTCATATTTATATGATCAACATGTGCGAATGTTCATCACGTAATGGGTTCTAACAATGTCGGATGTGACGCGTCATTTGGTAGGGGAAAGGCTTTCTGTAATGACGGGGTTTCAGGCTTCTAAAGCCTCGTCATTACCAGAGGCCTTTTCTGTATTTGCTCAACTTCACTTTGGGGAAACTAACTTTTTCTTTCTAACTTACCAACTCCTTGAAAATTTAAGAGCGCCTGTAAATGGTTTAACTGAAATATATGCTTCAAGTTGGAGTTTAGAAAGTAAACACGTTTATAGTGGCTTTTGTTTGGCATACATAAACTCATTTTAACCTCATCGTAGCTACCCGGTCGTACACCTTCTTCTCCACTGAAACCTACTACGCCTTAGATCTGGCAAATAGCCTTTTTTATGGGTGGGAAATCACCAAATGACGTATCCCGCTCTGGGTGGAGCGAAAGGTGGTGTCAGACTTTTACTGACTAAAAATCTTTTTAACAAAAAATTTAACCGCCAAAAAAACTGAAAAGCAAAAATAATAAACCTTAAAATTTTGAGTCGGCGCTGAAAAATCAATGGAGAAAAATCACTCAAAGCGCCGACTCATAATTTTAAGGTTTATTATTTTTTGCTTTTCAGTTTTTTCGGCGGTTCAATTTTTTGTTATAAAGATTTTATTGGAATGAAGTTCCTTATTTTATATTTTTTGTGGCTTTAATGTACTAATAATACTTGGCAAGGTAAACCCTATCCAATAAAAAAAGAATTAACAAAATTGGACTACTTTGTATAAAGTTATGCGTGGTTATACAAATCAGTGAGTGAACAATCAATCATCCCCTGTTTTCCGACCCTTAGGGTTCGATTTTGTTTTTTAAATTTATATGAGACCATTTTTGGAGTATATCCTTTCCAATAGAAGAAGAATTATTACAATCAGACCACTACGTCAAAAGTTATGCGTGGTAATAAAAAAAAACAAAACAAATATATACGCGCATTGAGAACCTCCTCCGTTTTTTTTCGTCGGTTGAAAACCCACCCGTGTTCCTTCAGTTGCCCATATGCAAGGGTCACGGTATCTCTTTTGATCAAATCTCGCAGACCCCTTCTGTACTGCTGATATCTCTTTGAGGCGCCTGTAAATGATTTAACTGTAATAAATGCTTTGATTTGGAGTTTACTTGCCGGAATTTGTGTGCTTGTGGCCTGGGACATTTTAAGCCTCAAGTAAATGATTCTTCTAGGGATACCTGAATATTTTTAATCGCATCATCGCTTACCATGAAGTCATCCCGGTTTCCTACATAGGAACCTACTACGCTTTAGAATGGGTAACTAGCTTCATCTTTTTATGTATCTGTTCGACTTTTTGATAATTCAAAAGTTACTGTAAATGGTTTAATTTAAATAGATACTTTGACTTGGAGTTTTCCGGAGTCTATCTGTTTGCGAGTTGAGAGTTTTAATGCCTCCCCTCATCGAACCTTCGTTGGAAAATGCTACTATGGCAATCGGACTACAGGACCAGAAAAAATCAAACTGGTTGCTAATTTAAGTGTATGATTTATTATTTTTATGGCATAGATTTTATATTCTGTGATCACTTTAACTCACATACTAAATTTATTTCTTGTAAATATTAGAAAAATCATTGACTTTAACATAATTTGTAAATATGTGAGCAGCATGTATCTATCACAAAATTAATTTACCTGTGATAAAAAAAAAATAAGATTGTTTTATTCTTAATTCTTTTAACCTATTGTGG
This sequence comes from Aporophyla lueneburgensis, assembly GCA_932294355.1. NCBI lineage: Eukaryota > Metazoa > Arthropoda > Insecta > Lepidoptera > Noctuidae > Aporophyla > Aporophyla lueneburgensis. The sequence continues at coordinate 26,506,063 of OW028737.1, read as the reverse complement.
TACTCATATTATTCTAGATGTTATTCTTGTCTTCACATGTAATCAGTGTCAACAAAATATTGCCAAACATTGTAAAAGAGTAACGATGGAGTTTTATACCCATTCTTCTCCATTGGAAAATAGCCTAAGTAATAATATAGTAATTGGAACCAATACTATTTGATTGTAAATATTGTCGTTTAGAAGTGTTTTTCTGTGATTTGAAATAAATGATTTGATTTTGACTTTGGCTAAGATCTCGAAACCTACCTCCAGCAAAACTTATTCAGCGAAAAAGCTAGAGAAAAATTCTGGGAAACAATAAAATATACGTCCCCTACGTATTGTAGAAAAATGGTTTTTGATCCCATTAGGGAACTTATTGGTGCCCCAATTTAGTAAAAAGGACGCTAATCTACCGGACTGTTATGTATGGTCCCACTTATATACTTGACCTCAGCAGAAATTTTCCACGAAAATGGAACATAATATATTATTTGGTCGGTAGTAGAGGGTAGGTAATGTTATTATATTAATATTATATTATTATTTATAACTGTTATTAGGCTCGTAAGCTCGTTAATTTTTCCCGCAAGGAGCATCATAAACATAGCTGGCGAAATATAGATTGAACCTACCATTTATACTCTCTTCCTCGTTTGCGTACTGCAATGAGTGGGGGTCTTTGCAGGAGCTCCCTAAAACTGGTGATGTTACTCCTGACAGAAGATGGCTGTGGAGTCCCTGTATGCGCATTCCAGTATGATAGAAGCTACCATTTATTGGAATTCTAGACGTGCAGTTGAATATTTGACTGGACTTCAAAGAATACTTTAATCCAAGTAGTTTCCAAATAGAATACCCATTCTAGAAAGTGCCACGTAAAATACAGGTTGACCTTCTACCTTCTATTTAGGTCATTTAGTCTCCCAAAATTCAAAATAAAGTATAGTGACACAAACTCAGCTTTAGACAATAAGTCTTTTTCTAAATGTAGGTATGTTTAGAAAAAATATTTATTGAGAAGTTTCCTAATCAAAATCGTTTATTGCGTAGAAAGTAAATATGTACATAAAATAAAGGCCTGGAACTTGCCTTTAATTAGGCATGTATACACAGACATTGAATACAAAAAAAACATATTATTCAAAAAAATATTCTAAAAACCAAGCAATAAAAAATAAAAACACAATATCAAATATTAAATCGATAACACGATAACAGTTGAGATTATTGCTTAACATTCATAAAATAACAATTTTGATCACAATTTCTGCCATTTTGTGTCCGTATGGATCTTTTTTTTTTTTTGGATGGGAAATCATCAAATGTCTTCTCCCGCTCTGGGCGGAGCGGGAGAGGGATGTCAGACTTTTACTGACTAAAACCCACCCGTGTCCTTCAGTTGCCCATGTGCCAGGGTCACGGTATCTCTTTCGAACAATCAAGCGACCCCGGCAGGTATCGGTCCTAGCAGACCCCTTCAGCGCTGCTGAAATCTCTTTGAGGCGCGCGTGGAACACTACGTGCCGTCGACCCGAGCCTGTTCCTTACCGGGCGGCGAGCTACCCATTGCTCGCCACCCGCAAGCTCGCGCCTACGGTGGCCGGGAGTCCGCTATGGACTCCCGACGCCCGGGGCGTCTCCTCCTGCGGTGGCTAGGGACGTGAGGGCGCAGAGACTGCCACTCCCTCACGCACCCCGCCTCCTCCTTCGCGAGCATTACTGCTTCGCAGAAGGAGGTGACGGCTTCCCATTCCCTCTCGCTCCGTACCATGACTCGCAACAGGGCCGGACGCGAGAGGTCGCTGCCGCCGATCGCTTCCACGAGGACACGGCGGTGCTTCGCCCAGGCAGGGTACACCTCCACCGTATGCTCCACCGTGTCCTCCAGACGATCCTCGCAATGGAAACACCCGGACGTATCCTCCCGCTTTATCCTGAACAGGAACCCACCGAAGCACCCATGCCCGGTGAGAACCTGCATCAAGCGAAAGGTGAGGACGCCGTGACGCCTCTCTATCCACTCCTCAAAGAGGGGACTTACCGCCGCAATTGTGGCGTGCCCAGCACTGGGTTGCGACAATCGTACCCGCCATGTCGCCATGAGATTACACCGGAGCCGCCGCGATTTGTCGCGGCAGCGGAGTTTCGCCCCGGCGTTTCGCCTCCTCGCGCTACTCCCACATGTGCGCGAGGACCTTTGCCTCCAGATTCCATGGCGGCACTCCGGCAAGAAGGCTCGTCGCCTCGCACGAGACCGTGTGGTATCGTCGGATTAACCGGATGGCCATGACCCTCTGGGCCGCACTCAACCGGCGCGCTGGGCGCAGCCTCAATGAGGGCGCCCACACCATGGCGTGCCATGGCCATGGACCGCACGACCCCCGTGTAGAGCCTCTGGCAGGAGGCGTTTGGACCCCCCAGATTGGGCAGGAGCCGCTTTAAGGCAGCCCCAGCCCGCTCCAGTCTGGGAGCCAAACGTCGGAAGTGCTCGACGAAGTTCCACCGGCTGTCGAGGACAAGTCCCAGGTACTTCATCGTCGACTCGACGCCAATGTGAACCCCTCCCACCGTGAGTTGGGAACCCGCAGGTGGCGCGTTCCGAGGACCATGAAAACCCATGGCCTCGGACTTGTGCAATGCCACCTCGAGTCCAAAATTGCCGGATCTTATCGACGATTGTCGCAACCCCGCGTGTCATAAGTTCAGCTGTCCGTATGGATTGAGTAGCCATAATATGTCACATATTTAAACGCGGGAACTACAAATATTTTGTAGTAAATTAGCAGATTTTATAGGCCTGATCCTAAAATTTGTAGTAAAATCCATAAAAAAGTTATAGCAAGTTACAGGACAAGGTGGCAATTCAGACGCATCTGGATTGAGGAGCCATCTCTAAAACTAGCCAATGGATATTTCGGAAAGTTTGGTAAGAATTAGTAGACATAAAGCCTCAAGCCATATGAACACTTCATTTTAACGGTTCAGCAACGTTCATTGCGTTCCTTAGTTGGATTTTTAAAAAACTAAAATTTTGCAGACGCATGGAGTAATGGATTAGGAATTCCCTTGTAAGCCTTTGGATTGTGATTGAAAGTATGTTACGCAAGGTGCTGGTTTACCATTTTATTCATAGAATTAGCAATGTTGGTGTAAAATCAAGTATAATTAATATGCAAATCTAGGAGAGCAGTGGCGGCCCGGTACTTACGAGTACAACTCGTCGTATGTTCGACGCCAGGCAGGCGTTGAAATTAGTATAAAAAAGTCATCACCATGCTCTCAGAACAGTGAAGAAAATCATCGTGCAGAAACCGACATGTCCTAGAAAAAATAATCAAAGACATGTAACATCTACCAAACCGAAAAAGGTCAGCGTGGTATCTATCTGTGGGCATTTCATTTTGACCATTTTGTTGAACAGTCAAAATGAAAGTAAATCTATTAATTGTGTTACCTATTGACATTGTTCAGCAGGCATAATTTTTTTATAACATAATGAAGCTATGGACTATCAATTTCATCCAAAAATATTCCGATCCTGATTGATAGTGTGTTTAAAATACGAAGGGGCCCAGATGTTCAACAAACTACCACGAGAAATAAAAACCTCTAAAAGTTTACAAATATTTAAAAATAAACGAAAATCTTTTATAATTGACAAAATTTAAGTACGGCCCTGGTTTATGTTTTAAACCTACCCACAAAATTTAATTTTTGTTTCGCATGAATCTTTTACTCCTACCTTCAATGTCTTGTTATCTACGTTAAAATACTTCTGGCTTCGTTTAATATTTGTGCATATCATACTAGCTCTGCTCACGAATGTAATTATTATTATATAGTTTAAATATTTCTCATTAAGTGAAATTTGTAGTAAATTTCTTTTGAGTAATTATAGATTCTTTAACCACAAGAATTGCGGTGTTGGTTTGAGTTACAGATAAAAGTTCAGCTTCGCCTATCGTTTTCTCTGTTTATATCTATATGATTTCTCCCTTTAAGAAAGAGTTGGCTGTAATCTTACAGTCCCTCTTATCCACAGGAGGCCTGTTTCCCAGTAAAGTAAACGTTATAGGCTGATGATGCATATGTCTATCTACTGACCTTAGCATCTTACTAGAAAATAAGAAAAAACAACCATTGACTGCCAATCAATTCACAGCACATACAGCATGTGCACAAATAAGACCAATTAATTCACCATCATAATTTGTCCCCGCGAAACGTGCACCAAACAATGTATACAACATTAATTTTTGTTTATGCGAAACCCGAAACACGGGTCTAGTATTTTTATGTAAAGAATCTATGAAAAAAATTTCAAAACTGTATCATTAATAATCACAAAGTTATAAGCTTGATAAGTTACCTGGTTGTCCACGCAAAAACATATGCAGATCACCACAAACAGCTAGTGTACGTACCATCTCCGTGTAATGGACGTTTGAATACGAGAAAGACATGATAATTTTAAAATCGAAACAAAACACTAAGGCCCGCGACTTGGAAGCGTAATTAAATATTTTTGGTACAAAATATAACATGGTATGAAATTATTGGAATCGATTCAGTTACTGATTCTGAACAAACTATATTCAGGTTTCGCATATACTAAAAATAATCTTGTATACAGGATGTTGCTAAATCGGGCTCTATTAATAACAATAGTTTGGTAATTTCATGGATAAAAGCATTGTTTTAGTTTCCAATAGTTCTGGTATATAGGCTTTGTTGGTTAAGGTTGCGTCAATATGGTTGGTTATTGAGAGTTATTTAGGGAGATACGGTTTAGTTTAGTAACTGTGCTCTATCTTATCTAACATAACATCTCGTCTGTTAGCCTATGCTGATTATGGTGATGTATGGATTGCAGCAGGTGGCTTTCCCGGCCACCGTAGGCGCGAGCTTGCGGGTGGTGAGCAATGGGTAGCTCGCCGCCCGGTAAGGACCAGCACCCCTAGCCAAGTTGATAATCTGAAATCGTTAACGCTAGTCGCTCAACGTTAAGTCACGTGGTTAGAACAAACGAACAGAAAATTCGTAGCCAAATTCACATCGTTCAAAATGATAGAATGATTTTTTATCGTTTCTATAATGTTCAACGCTAAATCCTTTGTTATAATGTCTCGTTTTTCTAAAGACATTGTAGAACGAGCGGCTGACTCAGGCGCTTCAACATGGCTACCAACTTATCGTTTTCTACAATTGCTGACACTGAGGCGTTACCGATTGTAGAACGGTAAACGTTTGTGACTTGGCTAGGGGGGCAGGCTTGGGTCGACGGCGCGTAGTGTTCCACGCGCGCCTCAAAGAGATGTCAGCAATACTGAAGGGGTCTGCTAGGACCAATGCCTGCCAGGGTTGCGAGATTCGTTCGAAAGAGTTACCGTGGCCCTGGCATATGGGCAACTGAAGGAACACGGGTGGGTTTTAGTCAGTAAAAGTCTGACACGCCCTTCCGCTCCACTCTAGAGCGGGAGACGTCATTTGATGATTTCCCATCCAAAAAAAAACCGGTCAAGTGCGAGTCGGACTCGCGCACCGAGGGTTCCGTACAAACCTGTAGGTATTCTCGGTTTAAAAATATATTTTTTTTAATTTTTATATTTCAGTTGATTGAATGTAAGGTAAATTGCGGTTTACGATTTATGATGTTTTAAAAAAAAACTACTCACTCGGTCTCGTTCAAACCAATTTTCGGTGGTAGTTTACATGGTAATGTACATCATACATTTTTGTTTAGTTTTATCATTCTCTTATTTTAGAAGTTACCGGGGGGGACACACATTTTACCACTTTGGAAGTGTCTCTCGCGCAAACTATTCAGTTTAGAAAAGAAATATATTAGAAACCTCATTACCATTTTTGAAGATTTATTCATAGATACCCCACACGTATGGGTTTGATGGAAAAAAACATTTTTGAGTTTCAGTTCTATGTATGGGGAACTCCAAAATTTATTGTTTTTTTTCTATTTTAGTGTGAAAATCTTAATGCGGTTCACAGAATACATCTACTTAGCAAGTTTCAACAGCATAGCTCTTATAGTTTCGGAATAAAATGGCTGTGACATACGGACGGACAGACAGACAGACATGACGAATCTATAAGGGTTCCGTTTTTTGCCATTTGGCAACGGAACCCTAAAAAGCAGGTGGCTATCTGCAGTTTTTCCCTGCAACCATCAAAAGAAGACGTGACTTTGTCTATAAAAAACAGATTTTCTCATAATTATCATTCATCTGACAATGAGTAGGTATCTCAAAAAAAAAAATCGAAGACATGTGACATCTACCAACCCGCAGTAGGCCCGTGTTTTGGATTACGGCCCACTCCCTTGTCAACTTGCAGTGAGCCCGCGTGGTGGTTTATAGCCTACTACTCCTTTTCACCGAGCAGAGGCCATTATAAATACGTATCCGCAACCTGAAGATTTTGACCTTTAACCTTTATTCGTAATCTTTGCATAAAGTCTTTTTCATGGCATTTGCACACTGACAGATAAAAACCCAAACAATCTTTCGTCCATTCATTCTCGTTCATTTCACGTGGGTTGTGAATGGACATTGTCCGTAGCAGCACAAATCTAAATGACATTTAAGAGAAATATCGGTCATTCATATCATGCAGTGCTTCTATGAATTGGCTTACCCAGGCACAAGAATGCAAAGGTCAACGATGGCTATTTATATGCTCTATTGATATAATATCATCTGCGCAAGTGTGCACTTCACAGCTGTGAAATATTATTAATGTAAACTTGGTCATACGATAATTGTAAATGATTAAAGACTAAATTAGCTTGCGACTTCGACCGCGCGTTTAAGGGTAATTTTACTCCAGATTAAAGTAGCTTTACATAGATGAAAGAATGTTTAAAATCGGTTTAGTTTTTTTTTGGGTTTATTCATGTCAAACAATTTTACAAGCAATCATATATTTCCTTTTTTAAATCAGTGTAGAAAAAAAGAACTAATCAAATGTTCACTTTAAAGCTGCCAGTTCACTTGCTAAAGGAAAATCAGCCCTATTCTTCTTCCAAAACCCTTTAATAGGAATAAACCAATTTTGTATTGGGACTGAAATGTAAAACTGAAATTAGTCGAAAGGGCGGTGCTTCAGGGAGGCCTATGTCCAACAGTGAACGTTTTTCGGCTGAAATTATGTGTAATGAAGGTACTACTGTACCTCGTAGACCTATAATAGTCCGATCAATTTAGACATAAAAGTAGTGGGGAAATAACAATAATTCCGACAGAGTCAAATTTTTGTGGAGAGCTTGGGTTCACCACCAGCAAGAAACGTCTAAAAGTCCCCATCGATCCCAAGTGTGCTAAAAAAGTTATTCGGGGTCAAATGTCAAAATTTGAGGTATTTTGAACTTTTTTCGAAAACGGTAAGTTTTTTTCGAAAAACGACTAAGACCAAAGTTGTAGGCCAGATAATTATCTACAAAAATGTCTTTTAACTTTATTTCCTAAGAGCCACCGTTTTTGAGATATAATGATTCAAAAAGTTGAAAGAGGTCATCATCATAGTATACACATGATTTCACGCCACCTTTGAGGTAGTGTACTTAGCACCTTTTTAGGGTTTTGTACCTCAAAAGGATAAAACAGAAACCTTTTAGGGTCACTTTACTGTCCATCTGTTTGTCTATCTGTCTGTCTGTGTCTGTTTGTCTGTCTGCCTGTATGTCTGTCTGTCTGTCTGTTAAGACCCTTTATCTCGAGAACGTGTGAAGGTATCGAAATGAAATTTAAATCATATACTTTCATCTGCGGTCCCTTTAAGCTATGAAAAAATTAAACTTGTAAGTTAAAGGAAAAAAAAGATACGGCCGTTTATGTTCAATTTCCGAATCGAGTCTCAAATATTTTACGAATCGCAAAAGTTTTTTTTGTGAAGTAATTACAAATTTATAGTGTTCAGATTTTTTTTCTATCATTATGGTATAAGACCTTGCTTCATGCTAGAAAATTTGGAAGCACCAAAATACCCTACGAACTTTGATTCCATTGAGAGTGTCGATTTTGAGGAGTGGATAGAGAGGCGTCACGGCGTCCTCACCTTCCGCCTGACGCAGGTTCTCACCGGGCATGGGTGCTTCGGTGGGTTCCTGTTCAGGATAAAGCGGGAGGATACGTCCGGGTGTTTCCATTGCGAGGATCGTCTGGAGGACACGGTGGAGCATACGGTGGAGGTGTGCCCTGCCTGGGCGGAGCACCGCCGTGTCCTCGTGGAGGCGATTGGCGGCGGCGACCTCTCGCGTCCGGCCCTGGTGCGAGCCATGGTACGGAGCGAGAGGGAATGGGAAGCCGTCACCTCCTTCTGCGAAGCAGTAATGCTCGCGAAGGAGGAGGCGGGGCGCGTGAGGGAGTGGCAGTCTCTGCGCCCTCACGTCCCTAGCCGCCGCAGGAGGAGATGCCCCGGGCGTCGGCAGTCAATAGCGGACTCCCGGCCACCGTAGGCGCGAGCTTGCGGGTGGCGAGCAATGGGTAGCTCGCCGCCCGGTAAGGACCAAGCTCGGGTCGACGGCGCACAGTGTTCCACGCACGCCTCAAAGAGATGTCAGCAGCAGTGTAGGGGTCTACTAGGACCGATGCCTGCCGGAGTCGCGTGATTGTTCGAAAGAGATACCGTGACCCTGGCACATGGGCAACTGATGGAACACGGGTGGGTTTTAGTCAGTAAAAGTCTGACACGCCCTCCCGCTCCGCCCAGAGCGGGAGAAGTCATTGGATGATTTCCCATACTAAAAAAAAAAAAAAGAGTGTCGAAATATACGTTTATTGCAACATAAACCGCCGTATCTTTTTTTGTAGTTAACTTACAAGTTTGATTTTTGCACAGCTTCAAGGGACTGCAAATTTGAGTATCTTAATTTCGACTCGATAACTCCACGCATTCTTGAGATAAAGGGTCTTGACTGACAGACATTCAGGCAGACAGACAAACAAACACAGACAGACAGAAGACAGATGGACAACAAAGTGATCCTATAAGGGTTCCGTTTTATCCTTTTGAGGTACGAAACCCTAGAAATGCGATAGGTACACTACCTCAAAGGTGGCGTGAAATCGTGTGCATACTATGATGATGACTTCTTTCAACGTTTTGAATCATTATATTTCAAAAACGCTGGCTCTTAGAAAATAAAGTTCTATGACATTTTTGTTATCTGATCTACAACTTTGATCCAAGGTGATTTTTCGAAAAAACTTACCATTTTCGAGAAAAATCCAATAAACCTCAAATTTTGATATTTGACCCCAAATAACTTTTTTAGCACACATGGGATCGACGGGGACTTTTAGACATTTCTTGCTGATAATGAATCCAAGCTCTCCACAAAAATTTGGCTCTGTCGGAATTATTGTTATTTAAAATGTCTAAATTGATCGGACTATAAATGGTTGCGTCGTTTTGAACATTTTAAAAATACACTGACTGACAACGTACAGCCCAAACCACTGGGCTTAGGAGCAAGTAATTTGACTTAAGAGTAATTAGATAACTAGGGTTCACTGCGTACGGATAAAAAAAAACATTTCTTTAGGAGGATGAAATTTGTATGGAAGTTTTTAATTTCTTGCCGATGGGAAAAACATTGGGCGCGCGGTTTGGGTTTATATAAAGCCCAACCATCAAAGTACATGCCACATTTCTTGTATAGCGATACAATCTTATATTTCACTTTTCCCATTTCCCGTTCAACTACGGATATGAAAAAAAGGGAAATCTTTTTCCTTGTAATATTTCCGCACTCATAAAAGAAGTGGATTCGCAGTAAAGGGTCATAAAGTTAAACCCTCACGTTTGAGTCGGTTATGTGTGTCTGAGAACAGCTGGTACCACTTAAATATATGAGAAAAAACCCTCCATTGATTTATCGTAAAGTCGGTTTTTGGGACAGATTTCGGTCTTTTTTTTTTCGAATTAATTTATACGGTCTTGTCGATAGGACACTAACTTTATTCTGAACATCAAAGTTAGCATAACTGGTTTATTTATCACAGAAATACTTGCATATGAAAATATTGAATAATACCAAAAACTTGAACAAAATCTTATCATAATTCATCATATACTAAGAATTTGAACGACGTAATAATATAATTTCTGTTCTGTGCTAGAGGTACACATATGTATATACAGGGCGTCCCACGGATATGCCACATGGAGGGAAAGTAGTTTGAATATTGTAGATGGAACATTTTATTGAAAAAAGACATTATTTCAATTTAAAAAACAATTTGAACTGCATTCATAGATATTTAAATAATTGCATTGTTGAACCGGGAATCGAACCCGTTACACGAGAAAAATAATCACCCTGTAGTTTTATCATACGGATGGAAAGGCTTCATCATAAGGATTATTTTTGCTGAATAACATAGTGTCAAAAATAAAAGGAAGACCATGAATTTTAACATTTGATGTGAAATTTTGTTCAGAAAAATTAAAAGCTGACATTGCCGTAAGGACATACAACTGACATTTTCATAAGTACCTATTACCAATAAATGTACCCACTTGAGAAGTACGCATCATTTGATTGTTTTTATTCTCTAGAGGATAAAGTAAATTGAATTTAGAACATCGTGTGCACTAAGTTTGTGAATTTAAAAAAACATTAAACCTATTTACTGCTACCTCTATGGTGCCGAATATATCATACAACTTTTTTTTAATTTGTAAAATTTAGACTCGGAACCTTCTTGATATACTTTTTTTTTATTTGCTTTGCGCGCGCCGTTTTACTTTTCACGTCACCAACATTACAGTACCTAACAAAAATATTACACTCGACCTAAGTAACTGTAGCAACGTTACTTTAAATTTTTCTTAATTATACCTAAGTATCATTTGAAATAATTTAAAGATTATTCTGTAATACTTACCTATCATAATGTAGTACATAATAAATGTTAATAACTAAACTGAAATAAAAGTATTTTGTGATTGAAATGCTTTTTTTTTTGCATATTTAGTCATTTCCTCGCTGAGGTGGGATGAAAAGTTACGTGATTTTTCACCTCGTGCTCTTTTGATTCCCTCGCTAACGCTCAGGATTCTGATTTTTGAATCACTCGCTGCACTCGTGATTCAATTTTAGAATCCTTCGCTTGCTCGGTCATCAAAATTGAGCACACGGTTAAAAAGCAACTTTGCACTCTTGTATAACAAATAACTATTTCTCCACCCAAAAACAGCAACAGCCTATAAGTATAGATTCCCTCTGACAGAATATGAGTAATGATTTGTTATGATGGATACAAATGCGACAATGATCAATTAATCGCTACCTTCATTGTAGTTGGCTAAAGGCAAGAAGTAGCTACTTTCTTCCTGACTAACGATTTCTATTAAAAAATATAACCGACTTCCTTAAAAAACACAACAAAGTGAAAAATAATTTTAATTTCGGAAGTCGGTGTCTTAGGATCTGTATTTAAGGTTTTTTGCCACCAACTTTGTAGTGTTTTTTTAAGGAAGTCGGTTGTTTTTAACCGACTTCAAAAAAAGTAGGAGGTTCTCAATTCGAATGTTTTTTTGTTTGATTTGTTACCTCAGAACTTTTGACTGGGTGAACCGATTTTGATGATTCTTCTTTTATGAAAGCTGGTGCTTTCCGTGTGGTCCCACTTTAAATTTGGTTCCATTTTGACAATGGGATCTGTTTGAAAGTCATATAAGTCTTAAATTTGTTTAAGTTTTTATTTTTAACTTTTCAGTAATGGTAGATACCCCGCACTAATCTAATCGCGTTATTCGTTCATTTGTCGCACAAATACTTAATGCAAATTTTGGACTTATATGGTTTTCACATGGATCCCATTGTCCGAATGGAACCAAATTAAAATGGGACCATTCGGGAAGCACCATTATCAAATGAAAAAAGAATCATCAAAATCAGTTCACCCAATCAAACGTAATGAGGTAAGAAACATTTAAAAAAAAATACAGTCGAATTGATAACCTCCTCCTTTTTTTGAAGTCGGTTAAAAACAACCGACTTCCTTAAAAAAACACTACAAAGTTGGTGGCAAAAAACCTTAAATACAGATCCTAAGACACCGACTTCCGAAATTAAAATTATTTTTCACTTTGTTGTGTTTTTTAAGGAAGTCGGTTATATTTTTTTTTAGCCTATGGCTTTGTATACGTCCGCCTTCAGGGAATTTTTTCGTACACTTGATCTTCAACGCACTGCATAGCGCCGAGAGTTCAAAATCAAACAGTATGTATTTTGGGATGCACTTTATTGTATTCTCAATCCTCGTTTTAACATCGAAGGTTTGAAATCCAGCGTGTGAGAAAATCTGGGTACGATATTTAACGTTCTTGCGAATGTGGTCTATGAAAATAATTGAATTACGAATGCAAATAAGGCATCATACAAATGCATTATTTGCTTGCCATATTTTATAGAAGTGTCACGCCTCTTGAGATTACTCGAAGAGGTCGCCAGTAATTTATATTACACCGACATTTCCCCAGTCGTATGTACTAAGGAGTGGGCATAATTTGCCTTTAATGTACTCACTTTTGAGTCACAGTCCTCCTCACTGCGAAAGGGAGAGAGTTGTGATCCACCACGTGGCCCTAATGGCCGCGTGGTGGATCACACAAAGCGGGTTGGTAGATGACACAATACCTATGTCTTTGATTTTTTTTGGCTCTAGAACATGCCGATTTCTTCATGATGTTTTTCATCACCGTTTTGAGAGCAGTGTTGATGAAATAATATACACAAAATATAGCGCCTGTCAGGGTGCGAACCTACCGCCTAAAGTTACTCCTACTCCTAAGTTGGAGCCGTTACCACTGGGTCACTACTGCTCTAGGAAGTAAACTTAACTCTTCAAAAGCATTCACGAATCTACGCTCCAGAAATTCCAATTGGAAAAACTCAATAACAATACCTGATTTCTGATGCCTGACATCAATAAGCAATGGCCAAAAAATTTTTTTAACTTGAGTACGACGCTTTTGGCTTCATAATACGTGTGCATTTTTTTTTATCTATTTTAATTTTATTCTTCATAATGTGCGTCATGTTTGTGCAGACTAAACTTTTCTATCTTTTCTTTATCTGGGGATCAAACTTAAAACTATTACTCCAGGCTGGCGATCACTCTACCAACAAACCAGCTGAGCTAGCTAAACACTCGTAAAAAAATTACATACTCTTCTGGCCCTGAGAAATGACCGATACAAATGCGGTATGATCAATCTTCTACGACCCTATTTGTTAGTTAGCTGTTAGACGGACCACGTGAACGCTATTAGTCTTATTTACTCAGAAAGCCATGATTATTGATGGTAGTCGGGACTGTTTGTGACGGAAAACAAAACTGATTGATGATTCGAACTTTTTTCTATTTTATTATCGAAGGCCGCAAAAGAAATGCCAATATTTCAACCAAAATGGGAATTCATGTTTTTATGCTTCTTTGGTTTGAAGAAAAATATAGACTGAACACATTATTTTATCTGTATTATAATTTTCAGTGCGTCGTTGGACTAGTGACCGCAAGTGCTACTGCTGAGCATTAATTTTTATTTATAGTTAATTAAAACGGAACAAAACCAATTACATTAATTAACATAGAAACATGATAGGTTGATAATACTAATATAAATTTAAACAATTTCGTAAATTAAAAACTAATATGGAATAGAGGACTCCCTTACATAGTTTCTCTCACAGAACACCAGACATAAGTATGCGAATAATTTTATTCCATTCATCAACAAACACAGCACATTCAGGGTTGGCAGTCAGAAGGGCATTAGCATGAGATCCTGGGTTCGATTCCCAGGTCGGGCAAAGTTTTATTGGGCCTTTGTTTTTAGCTCGCCCCCTATTACATGGTACGTAAACAGAACTGGCCAAATTTGAGCGTACTATCGGTACACCTCTGCCTTACCCTTAGGGAAATACAAGCGTCACAGTTTGTTTATGTTATGACATTTATAAATAAGCCTCTTAGACGTAAAGTGTCAACAAACATATCCTACTTACATTCATCAGTCTTACTTATAGCAGTTAGTACGTAATGCTGTTACTTGTAGCTAATCTATTTACTCCGTGAAGGATGAGATCGCTCCTATAATTATATTATATGACTCTGACAACTATACGACATCTATATATTAATACGCGAAGCCAAAACTTTGTAGTGCTTTTTACGAAAATTATGGGGACGCAATTAGGTACCGTAAAGTTTTTATGATGGTGGAGTGCGGAAAGTATAATTTTAATTTTATAAATTAATCTGCATAAAAGAGCATTTGTAGCCTAGTGGTATTGGCCCCAACTTACGAGTTGTAACCCATCAGTTCTATCGCAGGAAGGCGTTTTACTTTGTGTATTTAATTACATCATCTCTGTTTTCAAAACGGTGAACGAAAACATCGTGAGAGATGGCATATCTTAAAACCAAAAATTCAAAGACACATGGGGGCCACATGCCCACTTCTTCTTTCTCAGATGCTTGCTTATCATGATTATGTTACCCAGAAAGCTACTTCAGCTCAAATGAGACTGGACTGGACATGTCTGACGGATGTCTGATGACAAATGGGCTTATAACACCACCAATTACCTTCCACAAAATGCTCGACCACAACGCGGCAGGCCGAGACGAAGATGGCGGGACAAATTTGGCTCCTACCGAAAAAACTGGCCAGCACTAGCAAAAGACAGAATTCCTCTCCCTTTTCAACAGAATTCTTTCTTTGCCCTGCAGTGGGACAATATAGGTTAGTTAGACTCCTCCCAGTGGGTTCCCGCATTGACGAGGTGGGGGGACTCAGTAGCCGTGGTTTCAAACCCCACGGTAAAGCTAAGAGGACCCGAGGAGGCGCCGCTCGTCAGGGCTTTTCCGCTCGAAGCCGACGATGTAGCGGCCAACGCGGTGTCGTTTGGTGACATGGCAAATGAGGTGGGCTGCGATGCCCTAGTATCTGGTGGGAGAGGAGTACCGATATTGAAGTGCACCGCTCTCCCTACCTTCCGCGGCCTGAACGGGGTCGCCACCGTCCGATGGCCGCAGGGGAAGAGGAGCGTTGGTATAGCGCTGGCCACTCTCCCTATCCCCTGCGGCCGAAAAGTGATAGGCGGCGGGGCCCCTGTGCTGACCCGTCGCAGGGGGACCAAGGCTGCCATTCGCGGGGTCGTCTGGTGCCAATTTGCTAATTGGTCCCCGGGGTGGTCACGGCGTGTTATGTGTTCATGCGCGCCGTAAATGGGTACCCCAGAGGTGGGTCCGGCAACAACAGCCGCGGCGGGTTCGCGGAAGAGTTTTTCGTTTTAGTGGGTTGGAGTCCCACGACATAACTGCGCTATTTCCCCGTGGTAGCGTAGTATGCATGAGCATTTCTCCACGAAAAAAAAAGGCTAGTTAGATTAGATAGATGATTATGCTGCATAGGTAACGAAAACATGTTTTTTTGTGTTTCTCGCTTAAACATTTCGTTTAGCGTTTTCCCTACTTATATTATTCAAATCAGAATGACGAATGATGAATTCCGATGAAATCAATTATTCAAAATGGAGTTCAATGTTTCAGCGAAAACGAATAAAATCGAATAATTTTGTTTTCTTTTTTGCGAGAGTTTTCGTGATTAGCATAAATAATAAGAACGATAAGAATAATCTTAGGAAATAAAAAAACCTAAAAGGTTAACGCGTTAAGGCTTATTCAGACCGGCGCGACGCGACAGCGCGACGCGATTCTTGTAGAACAATTTCCATGAAGTTCACATAAAAATTGTTCTACGAGTGTCGCGTCGCGTTGCCGCGTCGCGCCGGTTTGTAGGAGGCTTTAATCCGAACGTTTTAATTCAGTTTTTTTTTGTTATTATTCTATCTTGGTAGGATAATTACTGTGAAAGTAATGGACCTATTCTATTTGAACACAATATCTAACAGATTTTTTATGATTATTTTTATATCCTACATGTTATCATCATTATTCCAGCCCATTGCCTCCAGTGCTGGACATAGTCCTCCCCCAGTTTGGGGGGGGGGGGGGGTTGCCATAATCGCCACGCTTAGCAGGCGGGTTGGCGATCACAGTATGGCGTTAAAATGTATAGAGAACGCTGTTGCCCATTCTCCAGTAGGTAAGTCCTTTAGTCCCCTTTTACGATGTATACGGGAAGAAATAGGATGCTGCAATGCTTAACGCCCGATACTACTCGGAACATCCATCATACATACATACATACATACAATCACGCCATTTTCCCATAGGGGTAGGCAGAAACCTACTCCTAAACTACGCACCTGACCTTTCTAAAGAACATCACCAATAAAGTCATTATATGTCCTCCTAACTAGGGCGTCCCCTCCCGGTGTTTCCACTCACATCTGCTTTGTAAATACCTTTTGTGAGCCGTCCTTTATTCGTCCAATAAGGCTCGACTGGCTGTTCATAAAGGTGTACTGGTGCCTACGCTCATGTATGGAAGTGAACGTTGGGTGTGGCAAAAGAAGCATGAAAGTAGAATAAATGCTGTGGAAATGCGTTTCTTGCGAAGCATGTGTGGTGTGATTATGAATGATAGGCTGAGGAACGATGTGATAAGAGAACGGTGTGGTTTAAAAGAAGACGTAGTGACAAAAATTGAAAAAAGTATGCTTAGATGGTTTGGTCATGTTGAGAGGATGAATGAAGAACATCCATCATGTACAATACTTCGTGTAATACTTTTTTTCAGTTTGTTAAGCTAAATTTATGTCACTATTAGTAGTCTTTGAAAGCACTGAAGTAGGAACAGCTAACAGAAGATGAAAATATAAAAAAAATACTCCAGTATAAAGTCACTAGCAAAATTACCAGCATTTTTTATATGCTGTTTTGTTGGTATTGTAGATGCAAAATTATTCATCTTTGATGAAATTAGCATGCTGTATTAGCTTTTGAAAATAAACAGTCTTTTCACAATCGCTAGTGAAAAGATTTTTAACGTGTTTGCTTAAAAATTAATAACCATTTAGTTAGTTGCGAGTCATCTTACAAAATAGAAACTTGGCCAGTTTAATTAAAATCAAATTGGGCTATAACAAAGCGTTAATTAAAGCTATCCATGGTTTATGTAACAGATAATCATAATCTGAGCTGTAATAAACCGTGGAAAGGACCTTTAATTATGTGTATGCCTTAGTGGATTTGCATACCTAAAAGTTAAGCAATTACATTTTATAAACGTCTTCAAAAATGGGAGGCTCTAATTCGTCTTTATGTTTTATTTTTGTATGTAGATATATACCGCGATATCTCCGGCAGTTGTGAATAGATTTCGAAAATTATTTATTTAATGAATAGGATATGCTTCTGGGCTGGTTTTTTTTTAAATTGTATTTACTTTGCTTGGGTATTTTTGGCGTTAGCCACGGTAATACGATTTTAATCCATTTTGTACATCTAGATAACAGAAAGGTTAGAAAGCTTTATATGCTTCAACTTACACTAAAAAAACATACATCCCTCCCGTATGACCCCTCTAAGCCGAAAAACAGAAGGAGCTACTTAGTCGCTCCAACTATCAAGGTTAAATCTGCTTTCGCTAAAAGGCAATATGCAAGGCAATCATCTTCTCTATACAACATGCTAAATAAAGAATTAAGTACGTATACATTCCATGAAGCTTAGGGACTGTAAAAAAGTTGTAACCGATTGGCTTAAAACTAAAACCTACGACGATGTTGAGTCTATTATTTCTAATTTGTAATAACCAAATTAGTTATATTGGGTTGTTGTGCATACGGTTAGTGATTGAAGGCCTGCTTGGCTTCTTTCGACCCCAAGACATTGTCGTAGGGCTAACCGAAAACCGAAAACCAACAACAACCTATTCTTGGACCTACGCATCGTCTAGGCGTGAAAGTGTGACTGACTGATTAACTGATAAACAAACAAATTATTAAATAAATAGACAGGATATTAATTGAATACGTGAAATAAGCATCGATCATAAAAAACTCATTATATCTCACACACCACACAACCTCACTAGTTCACACTCACACCCACACTCACTCACACACTCACACATGATACACACACACACACGCGCGATGCGGCCTTTTTACGCTCAACGTTCATTTATTTGCAGAGCTGTTTGAATAATATTTGAAGTTATAATATTATTTTATTTGTAAGTTATTATTAGTTTACTCTTTATTTTCTAATCTTGCATGTTTACATTGTCTACATTGTCTACATTTTCAATTGCATAAAAATGACAAGTGGAAGTGCGGAATCTCCTAATACAAACAATTCCTTGCTTAAAAGGTGATCTCCAATAATATGTTTCAAAATGCCTATTGTAATTGAAATAAACATTTTTTTTTTTATAGATGACAGTCTGCTGTTTCATGACACTGCTGTATATATATATCAAGTAGTGATATTGTAAACATTTTTCACATTGTAGTGTCTTTTTTGGAAGTCAATTGTTTTTATTTTTTTGGAAAAATGTTTACTTTTCGCTTTTTGTCTTCATTTGTCATATTGATAAGTACTTAAACAAACATTATAGCGTTTGCACAGTAGGCTCGTTGATAAATATGACATGATTAATGATTTTAAACGGAAATATGTGATATCTACCAACTCGGCGTGGGCCCACGTGGTGGATCATGGGCCATTCCATTTTAGAAAGAGGAGGCCTATATCCCAACAGTGGGAACTTTATAGATTAAATATGCTAGCGAGTTTATAACGTGATCTTGGATAAATGACGGAATACAAATGTAACAAAAAAGGTGGCGTTCTGTAGTATCTGCCTAACCCCACGGGAACAAAGCGTGAGTTTATGTATGTATGTATAGGTATAACCTAGGGTTCTTTACGAAAATACAACAGATGCACGTAATAATGCTTCCAGTAATTGAATTTAACGCCATCTAGTAGTTACCATTAGAAATGCGTGAAAAGAATTGCCAACGTAGTTGAAACTGAAATTGGTGACAGTAGTAGTAGTAACAGTTGGGAGTCAGTAAGTTTGCACTAGGGTACATAGATGGCGCTGATTAAAATTCACAATAATTGTGAATTTTAATCAGCGCCATCTATCAATCTGGCAATCCTGAAAAAGGTTTTAATTATTAAAACCTTTTTCAGGATTGCCAGATTTGTATGAAGTTTGTTGCAGATTTTCTTAAAATGAATTAAATTGCTTTTGAAGAGCAGAGATGGCAGGGATTTCAAATTTAGTTTAGTCTTTTTAGGGTTCCGTTGCCAAATGGCAAAAAACGGAACCCTTATAGATTCGTCATATCTGTCTGTCTGTCTGTCCGTCCGTCCGTATGTCACAGTCACTTTTTTCTGAAACTATAAGAGCTATGCTGTTGAAACTTGGTAAGTAGATGTATTCTGTGAACCGCATTAAGATTTTCACACTAAAATAGACAGAAAACAATAAATTTTGGGGTTCCCCATACATAGAACTGAAACTCAAAAATGTTTTTTTTTCATCAAACCCATACGTGTGGGGTATCTATGAATAGGTCTTCAAAAATGGTAATGAGGTTTCTAATATCATTTTTTTCTAAACTGAATAGTTTGCGCGAGAGACACTTCCAAAGTGGTAAAATGTGTGTCCCCCCCCCGTAACTTCTAAAATAAGAGAATGATAAAACTTAAAAAAAATATATGATGTACATTACCATGTAAACTACCACCGAAAATTGGTTTGAACGAGATCGAGTGAGTAGTTTTTTTTTTAAAACGTCGTAAATCGTAAACCGCAATTTACCTTACATTCAATCAACTGAAATATAAAAATTTAAAAAAAATATATTTTTAAACCGAGAATACCTACAGGTTTGTACGGAACCCTCGGTGCGCGAGTCCGACTCGCACTTGGCCGGTTTTTTTTTTAAGTTTTACTCTTATATGAGGCAGGTACACTTACTGAGACTATGCTTTTTTTACCCCTAGCTGTCGTTTATAAGCAGAAGTCGGATTAGGTAGAGTTATTTATGTACATGCATCGAAATGAAATTAATATGGATCTTCCCGGGATTTCTAATAGACAATCCCGTGTGACCAACAATATTACAAATAAATAATAATAAAAACCTCACAGATAGATAAGAATAAGACAAATAAAACAAAGATAATTAACATACAATTTTATTTAGTACTAAATTCAAAATACAAATTATTAAATGTCCGTAAGGATTGTGGAGCCACATCAGATTTTTAAAATCTGATCTCACCATTATTTAGCAGCAATATAGCTGATTTTGTAGCAGGAATTCTAGATTTAGCAGCAAAATATATCACTAGTTATATTTAATGCAAAAGTGGCTCCTCAATCTAAACGTCTGAATTGAGGAGCCACCTGGAACTCGTTAAGTAATACATGAAAATTTTTGAAAATTTTGTATCATTTAGTAGCAATTGTGCATATTACTGTCTAAAAGTTTAGCTTCTGTAGCGCTAAAATGAAAGAAAATACAATACTTATAGTATGGCTCCTCAATCTACACTCAAGAGGTGAATTTCTATTGGATGTGAGCAATTAATTAATCAGGTGTTGTGTTTGTTTTTGCAGTATAGGAATAAAATAGTAAAACAGAGTAAATTTTGTAGATGAACGCATTTTCTTTGGCTCCTCAATCCTGACGTTCTAATTATATATGTTTGACTGTAGCCACCTGAGATCTCAACGGAATCTAAAGCCAGAGATATTAACATTTAGCAGAAATGTCTGCTATATATATTTGCACAGTTCAGCAATGTATATAATTGGATTCTGAAAAAACAATACTTAACTATTTTCTTGTAAAATCAGTGTGAAGGGTGACCATATTTTACTCGTAATGAAACCAGGATAAGTAATTTATTAAATTTATATTTTAATAACAGGTTATATCTATCGTACCTACGAATTGGTTATTTAGCAATAAATTTCGCTATAAGTTATAGAATGAATGAATATTGCCTGATCAGTGTATATACAAATTTTAGAATCATAATCAACGTAAACGAACATCTCATATTTCGGTGTAAGATAGTGACATTTGTAGTGGCCTGTGCCAGTTTCGATAATTGCAGGAATAAAGCCTATAGCACCTATTAATTTATATGATTTATTCGAAAACATTACAAATTCTGGTATTTCTGTCACTCTAAACTTTTTACAACCATTCAGTTCATATGAAACTGTGTTTGATAGAGTATATTTACACACAGTTTGTTTGTTACAAAACGTACAGTCGGTATTTTCTTCAGCGATTAAAGTTGCATCTTCTAAACCTTGGATGCCAAAAACAGAAATTATGTTCAAATTCAAAGGCAAAAATGCGATCTGCCTGGATACTGGGATAAAATGGCACGAATTATTAGTACATTTTTTTATTAGTAATTTCAATTAAAAATGAATATGTATATTAACGTGTTTTTATTATGGACATCTGCCAAAGCCAGAATATCGTTTACTAATATAATATATACTAATAGTTTCTTCTCCAAAGGCGCTTTCGGTGAGCCAAGGTATCTGGAAACGGTGGTTTCTATGAACAAAGTTTACGGCAAGAAGTGCTATCTATGAACAGAGATCTCTGTCAACAGTGCTTCCTATGGACCGAGATATCTACAAACAATGTTTTCTATCAACAAAGTTTTCGGCGAAACGTGCTGTCTAGGAACAGAGGTTTCTATTAACTTTGCTTTCTGTGTATAGTCGTATCGTTCAAGCGTGTTTCTATCTTGGGTTCCACGCTAAATTTTTTACACCACGTTCGGATATAAAACTATCGCGGCCTGATTTTTCCGCGCACGGTAATTTCAACTCTCCGTGTTGAACCGAGCATTGAGAATTCAACAAACAGAGTGCACCTCACCGTTTCGAAATAAACCAATATTGTATTTTCAACACTCGACACTGAGCAGTGGGTTAAAAATACAGTGCACGAAAAATATTGTCGCGACATTTTTATGTCCGTGCGAACGTGATGCTACAGTTACATTAACACGATAAAGCGAACTATACTCTCTTTGTTTTTGGATGCGAAATCATCAAATGACGTCTCCCGGTCTGGGGCAGAGCGGGAGGGCGTGTCAGACTTTTACTATAAAAAAAAACGCACCCATGTTCCTTCAGTTGCCTCTGTGCCAGGACCACGGTATCTCTTTCGAACAAATCTCGCGACCCTGGCAGAAATTATACTCCCTGCGCTTTCAATCTCGCGAACCGCTCGACGCCTCCAATGTCTCGCTGTGCAACAGAGACCGTGCGTAGGTCGTGGCATCGCGACTATGTAGCCGTAGCATCATTGGGTAAGTAAATAAGTATATTAATTTGCATAAAATGTGGTTAATATAAAATATATTACAGATATCAATACCAGTGTACTACATTCCATGATAATGCAATAATATGTGAGTGCGAGTGTGAGCGTGCGCGCGGCCGAGGCGCCGCTTGTGCCGGTGGACGCGTATCACCCGCCGCTCGATGTGTCGGTGAGCCTGCGCGTGCGCCATTGCGTGCCCGCGGGGTCAGCAGCACTGACGGCGGACACACATGAACCTTTAGGCTGGAATTTCTACAAAGCCGATTTTTTCGTACTGTATTCATTAATTGTGGGCGTAGATTGGGCTCCAATGTATGAGTTAGATTTGCAAACGAGTTTAAATTATTTTTACGGTATTATTAATTCGATTTTCGATGACTGCGTTCCAAAGAAAAAGCGAAGTCGTGTAAGCTCAAGGTATATTTACCCTGAGTGGTACACTGTTGAAATAATTCGCAACATAAAATTAAAGTCTTCTTTACATAAACAGTATAAGGCAAGTGGGTTGAGCACTGATTACGAAGCGTTTGCCCAAAGTAGAACAATGGTTAAAAATTTGATTATGGGAGCTCGGGAACAGTATGAGCACCGTGTTGAAAATCAAATGCTGAAGGACCCTAAGTCGTTTTGGAATTATGCAAATTCTAGAAGAGGCAACAGAAATCAGCAAAAGATTTTGAAGAATGGCGAGGCGTTGAATGGCGAACAGTGTGCTCAGGAGTTTGCTAATTACTTCTATTCAGTGTATAAAGAGCAAGCCGAGTTAGATGTAAGTGCGGCTATGGCGGAAGCGGGCGGCCAGAACGGAGCGGCGCGGGTACATCTTGATCACTTAAAACTATCGGACGTATGTTGCGCGCTTCAACAGCTTAAACCAAAAAAGTCTTCTGGGCCGGACGGCATTCCACCTTACATCTTTAAGGATTGTCGGTCGGTGCTAGCCAAACCGCTGCAATACATTTATAATAAATGTCTGGAGAGAGCTGTGTTTCCGGAGGAGTGGAAGATTATCCGCCTCGTTCTGGTGCCTAAGGGAGGATCAGGGATGACGGTGGATGGTTACAGGCCTGTCGCAGTGCTGTCAACTCCGGCGAAGATTTTCGAAGCGGCTATTCATAAGAGCATATTCCAACAGGTCCGCAGTCAGCTTTCAGACGTTCAGCATGGGTTTCGACCAGCAAGAAGCACTACTAGCAATCTCCTGAGCTACGTGGCTGATCTGGTGCCAACTGTGGATAGTGGGGGGCAGACCGATGCTGCTTACTTCGATTTCAAAAAAGCATTCGATCTAGTAAATAATGATGTTTTGCTCAAAAAGTTAGCGGCTGCTGGTTTTACTCCTCATTTGCTAAGGTTTTTTGCAAATTACTTGAGCGGTAGGCAACAGTATGTAGAATATGCGGGACATAAGTCGGATCCATATTTTACCAGGTCTGGCGTGAGTCAGGGCAGTAACCTTGGGCCTTTGCAATTCATCATTGTGTTAAATGACTTGCCACAAGTTGTGAAAGACGCCAAATGTTTGCTGTTTGCTGATGACCTCAAGCTGTCACTGGAAATAAGTAAATTGGAGGACTGCGACAGGCTCCAGAGAGACATAGATAGAGTGGTGACCTGGAGTAAGGATAACCTCTTGCAGTTCAACATCTCCAAGTGCGTCACAATCACTTTCTCTCGTGCGCGTACTCCTATACCATATACGTACAGCATAGACGGGTCACCAATGGCTAGGGTTACGGAAGTTAGGGACTTAGGGGTGAAATTCAACACGGGGCTAACGTTTCGTGATCACATCACAAGCTGCTGCAGAAAAGCCTATCGTAATTTAGGCTTTATGCTCCGTATGGTTCGTGACTTTAAAAACATTAAAGCGATTATTGCCTTATACAATGCCCTAGTTAGAAGTCAATTAGAATGTAACGCAGTCATTTGGGCTCCACATGAATCTAAA
The DNA here is from genome assembly GCA_932294355.1 of Aporophyla lueneburgensis. Lineage (NCBI taxonomy): Eukaryota > Metazoa > Arthropoda > Insecta > Lepidoptera > Noctuidae > Aporophyla > Aporophyla lueneburgensis. The sequence goes on along the minus strand of OW028737.1, from coordinate 26,481,806 downwards.
TATAGACTCATGCTGGAGAGAGTACAAAACAAGTTTGTTAGGTACTTGTACTTGCGCTTGTACGGTGTATACCCATTTTATCCGCTTATGTATCCAACTTTATTTATCTTGGGTATAGTTGGATATAACGAACTGAGGGTCAGGAGGGATCTCGCACTCGTCTCGTATATATTCAAGGTACTTAGAGGAAAGGTACATAATGCGGATATTTTAGGACACATAGGTTTGTGTGTCCCGGACAGGTACGTGTGGCGACGACGACAGCCACGGCTGCTGGCGGAACCGCGCGCTCGGACCAATCTTCTGAGTGAGGCGCCACTGACGCGTGCACTCCGCACTCTCAACCTCATAACTAGTGACACGGACCTATTCTATTGTTCTCTGAGTGAGTTCACAAAGGCTGCAATGTTTGTCATATGTTATAAAATTTAAATATTGTAAACAAAATAAAAATAAGTTAGTTAGTAAGAATTGAGTTTTTACACTATCGCATTAGGCGCAAACCTGTAATGATAGTTGTAAGTTAGAAAATAAATAAATAAATAAATAAAATAAATAAATATACCATGCAAATTGGTAAAATAAATGTTTGGTGTTTTTCGTGAAATTACATTCTAACACTATCTTATTCAAAGGAGCACCGTAGGTGCACTGTTCGAGACAAAATAAGTGCTTATGCACTGAAAATGTATGTTAAGTGATTTCATTGGAGTATTGAAAGGAGTATTCCTTTTAAAGTAAAGTATTCTTAGAGTATTCTAAGAATACTTTACTTTTACCATCTATCTTCAGGTGTAGCATGCCCGTACTTTTCTTTCAAAGTAGGCGTTCGACACCTAAGTAAAACCGTTTTTTCTACAGTGGCAGTGGTTTAACTCCTCTACGTTTGACCAACGACCTCGGGCAAGGCTGAAAAGTCATAAGAGCTTCTTATGCTCTACGCAAGTCATCCAAGACAATCCACCTAATGTGAGAAGTAAATTGTGGGAAGAGAAGCATCCACCACCTCCCGACGTCTCGTTAAACTTCAGGAATATTTACTACCCGAGCGTAATCTGCGGTGTATGTAATTCTCTCGATCGATTGCATACCTAAGTAAGCTGTTGCAGACACAATTTGTCGAAGTGGGGGTTTACTAATACATCCAACACCCAGTGCAAAGATAGTGCTTCTGACCAGACTATTGCTGGAGTGTCCTAAGTGCCCATTCACCTGCTCTTCAGATGAAATAATCGTAGTTAGGTCACCACAATTATTTCCAGATATTAATAAACAGAGTAGCTTTTGTCAATGGTTTCACCCGCTTGGAGATCGGAAATTATCCCTTGGGAACAATCTACCAGGATATAAAGTAACTTATGTATTAATTCAGGTACAAGGTACCGGGATATAACTATCTGTGTGCCAAATGCCATCTAAATCCGATCAGTCTTTTTTGGCTTGAAAGGGTAACATACAAACTTTCACATTCAAAATATTGGTAGGAAGGATTGACATTGATGAATTTTTTTTATACAATGACATTAATATTTACTTTGTAAAGTAATTATTGTGAATGTGCAGACTAAGTAGGTGTTTTTTTCTTTTTTGATTTCTTTTTTTTTTCTCATTTAGTTTTAATCATGGTCTGGTAGGTAGAGTAACTTATGCGGCATTGTTCTTCAAATCGTTGAGCTCCTTAAGTTCTGAGTTGAGCTGTATAACTACTGATAAACGCATGTACTGATTGGACAGGTCCACTCAATCTGTGTAGTTATTTCCTCAGAAGACCATTTCAGACACCAATCTACATGGTCTCCACATAATCTGATCAAGATTATATCTAGACTTTAAAAGAGACCACCTAGTTTGTTTCGGCCATTATTGTTAGAGCAGTCAGATAGGAGACACCAACCTCATCTATTTTTAACCTCGGATGTCCCAAAGAACGCCACTGATCCACAATAAACGTGGCCATCTACTGACATTAAACTATTTAAAAAATGAACGATGTTGTTTTTTAGTCAGTCAGTTACTGAACTATTTGGTTGACGCAAACTATAAATACAGATTTTAAGTGTCAGCATTCCCAGACGAATGAACAAATTATGAGACCGTCATCGTTACCATCAATTGTAGCACATCCAATTTAATTATTATCAGACCAACTCGCTTCGCCTAGAGTCTTATCATAAAATCATATCATTCGTAATATGGCTGGTCTTAGATAAAATATAATTAGCATGTATTAGAATGATTATTAAAGAATTGTATCACACCTTGAATTTCATTCGTATTGAAGAGGTGAAGGTAAACGACAGACAGAGTGTCTTTTTTTTAAAGTGCACAGTTGACATTTTATAGGTAGTGCGAAACGTGTTATCATTCTGTGGTGATCAAAATTGTGTGTTTCAACTAGTGACGTCAGTAATTTTAAGTATCAGTGAGAATTTGAAGTGGATATGCAATGAAGTGTGTATATACATTATTCTTTTTAGTGGTCTAAATGAAACGTTATGCATTTGATAACGCAGTTGGTGTCATTTTGGAAAGTTAAGTAAGTTGGGTTTGGGAAACATTAAAACTCATTGGAAAAACGATGAAGAGATAATTTCAAGAGACTGCAAATCAAAGTTTAGTAATATAAGATACAAAATCCTATCATAAGTACTTAGTAAAGGTAAGTGCTATCAAGTTAAGCTACGCTTGCCACGGTTACTCCGTAGATCTCAAGATACCAAGACCACTCCATGTCTCGTAAAGCACGATAAACCGTTGGTCCCGACTGTCATTCGTAAATGTTTTATTGTCGTTACGGGTCGTCAGAAGCCCGAAAGTCTGACAACCAGTCTACCAAAGGATATTACTCAGAAACTAGTTGTGGAGGCTAGATAATCAAACGCTCCATGTAAAATACTGTTACTCAGTTGCAACCGGTTAGACTGGAATCCAACCCCTACAGTTGAGAAAAGTCTAGGCAGAAGATGATTTAGTTACCGTATTATTATATTATCCATATACAAGATCCAGTTTTGAACCTGCAAAACATTTCAGGAGGTTGTTATGAGACTCGTGAATAATCATATAACAATACGATACCAAGTCAATAATCAATAATAATCTATGAAAGAAATGTCGGTTGCGTTTGTTTGTGTGTGTGAAAGCGCAGTTTAAGGACATGTACAGACTGGCTGCGATTTAAAAAAGGAAGTTCACACTTACCGATTTTCGTAAATCAGAATAAAATGAAAAAAAAACCTGCCCATTTTATTGTTGATTCGGGTCAAGAATCATTAACATAATTACCTCCTAAATTTTTTTGCAGATCCAAAACTGCACTTTGTTAATTATAATGCTTCCCGTACAATAAAACATTTTCACGGCTGATCGGGGACCGCTCTCAATGCTTCAGGTAACTATTGCAGACGTGTATGTTACCAGCTAAACCAGATTTTTGGATGAACTACAATAGTTTCGCCTAGGCCAAACGTATTCTCCGTACACACGATAAGATAAACCAGTATAGATCAATGCAGAAAAGACAAAAGAAACAGCATGTACGGAACTACTAGAGTAAAAAATAACTAGCGATGTAGTGTCACGGTATCATTCCAATATGAAACTTTAACCGTTGTAAAATTAAATATAAATATGTAGAGTCATTATGTTGATAAGAAGGGAGAACTGGTTTGGCATAGACGAAATTAGTTCATCCTAAAATCTGGTTTGGCTGGTAACATATATATCTGCAAAGCTGGCAGTGGTGACCTTTACCTTCTCATAAGCATTAGACAGTTTATCGCACCGAAAATGACACATTTCGATAACCTGATTTGTCTTGCCACAGACAACAAACAGCTGTCGAAACAATAGCGGTCCTGCATTTGATTTAATTAAACTGATAACATTTCCTGGTTTTGGACTTGTGAGCAGCATTTATAGGACTCCTGCGATAATATTGACTGATCTTCGAATAGGTACGAAATCGTATTGAAATGTTGTGAACAGTCATGCAGGTGGGCCATATGCAATTCTATTCTGTATTGTTCAGTTAGAACCTTACTCAAGTGAGTGCACACTATTCAAAAGAGAACTCATTTGATTTAAAGTATATCGAAACACCGTTTGGATTTAAAAAGTTATGTATAAAGATAGACAGAGGCTTGTGATTGACTATCAACAGCACGGATCGATCCAAGGATGTGTTACCAACCTAACAAGAACGGAGGGGCCGTTACTGTCAATTGCGGACTCCCGGCCACCATAGGCGCGTGCTTGCGGGCGGCGAGCAATGCGCCGTCCGGTAAAGACTGGGCTCAGGTCGACGGCGCGTTGTATTCCAGCGCGCCTCAAAGAAATGTCAGCAGTACTGAAGGGGTCTGCTAGGACCGATGCCTGCCAGGGTTGCGAGATTTGTTCGAAAGAGTTACCGTGGCCATGGCATATGGGCAACTGAAGGAACATGGGTGAGTTTTAGTCAGTAAAAGTCTGACACGCCCTCCCGCTTCGTCCAGAGTGGGAGACGTCATTTGATGACTTCTCACCCACAAAAAAAAAGGTGACGTTACTTTTGCACGTTAATTTTGAAACCCGAAAGTCTGATAACCGATCTTACTAAGGGTCGTATTACCCAATAACTGGGTTTTGAAGGTCAGATAGACAACCAATTTTGCCAATTAACACTTGGTAGGACAATAGAGGCACCCAGACGTAATAACAATAAAACTTCTATTGTGTCCTTTTCAGTGTCCTTGAATGGGTTAAGGTGTATCGTTTTACCCAATAACTGGGTTGTGGAGCTCAAATAAGCAGTTACTCCATTTAAAATACTGGTATTCAGCTACATGCGGTTAGACTGGTAGCTAAAGAAACGAAAAAAAGGCTAAGCAGATGATGATGATGTCTGTATATAGAAAGAAAGACAAGGAATACAATTAGCAAAAAAATCGAACAATTAAAATTAATCAAATAAACACATTTCTTTATGGAGAGAATAAAAATATAAAAATTACAAGTGCGAGTCTCCTATCTCAGCGATATTTTATGAATAAATACCGCAGCGCAGGCATTCCGCTGAGAGACAGATATACCTACGGACATCTATAGTAACTCCCACAAGACAACAAGAGTGCTGTTATTTGCTAACGAACACAACAATAAATCATTATTATTACATCGCAGTCATGTAGCAACAATACCCATGAATTGGAATGCAAACGTCATTTTGACACCTAGTTAGTGTTCCAACAATACATAGCGACGGTTAAAAGGTAATAAGCGCCATTTTGGTCGAAAATTACTTATGAATTCCATACTACTTAAAATTTTCTGCTCTTTTGAATGCGCTTACTCCCATGGCTCTACGATGTCTTTAAAATTTTCACGATATTACAATAAACAAAAAAGTTATGTACGATTGTTCTACAATTTCAAATTTTAAACCGCTCTCCTAAACAATTTGGTTTTTGTCGCTTATACCCTATTACCTTTTAACCGTCGATAGGTAGGCTAACACACTAAGATAAATATGTACTTTGATAAGCAGCGGGTTTTGTATCCTTTGGCTACATAACAGCGTACATTGCTTGATTGATTAAGTAATTCTACTATCTCCTGCACATTAAAGCAGCTATATATGTGCATATGGACAAAATGAATTCGTTGTGATTTACATTTTTGTCAGTAAGCATTAGTTTGGCAAGTTTTTCTGTTGCTTGTGACTTCTTCTATGTCAAAACTGAATTATTGAAATGCAGCTAGCTTATTAAAAAGTGATTACAGCACCAGTATAACTTTTTACAACCATACCACAGGTTTTCATATCGAAAATTACATATTTTCAATTAAAGAAAAGAAAAAGAAAGCAAGAAAAATAGTTTAGTCTGCACAAACTAAATGCACATTATGAAAAAAAAAAAAATGTATACAAAAAAAAAACTAGTACCTATTTACCGGTTCAGACGGCATCACCAACAGAGTGATCAAGCAGTTCCCCGCTCACCTGATTATGCTCATGACTACCATCTTCAATGGTGCCCTGACTAATAATATTTTCCCCCAAGCGTGGAAGGAAGCCACCGTCATTGGCATCCCTAAGCCCGGTAAGCGCAAAACCGTGCCCATGAGCTATCGCCCCATTAGTTTGCTCAAAGTCCTCGGCAAAATCTATGAGAGACTTATTTATAAGCGACTCAGGGATTATGCGGAGGCCAAGGGCCTTATCCCCAACGAGCAGTTTGGTTTTCGAACCCAACACTCGTGTGTCCATCAGGTACACCATATCGGTGAGCATATCAATGCTAGTTTTCAGCGTGGTATGTTCACGGGCGCTGTATTCTTCGATATAGCGAAAGCGTTCGACAAAGTCTGGCACTACAGCTTATTATATAAGCTGTACCAACTCGGAGTGCAAGACCGTCTCGTGCTCATCTTACGAGACTTTCTTGCAAACCGTACCTTTCGCTATCGCATCGAAGGGGCACTTTCCTCCCCTCACCCGATCCGTGCAGGAGTCCCTCAAGGCTCTGTACTAGCCCCCCTCATTTTCAAGCTGTTCACTAGCGACATCCCCAGAAGTAAGAAGGCAAGGTTAGCTCTGTTCGCAGACGACACTGCCATCTTCTTCTCGGGATTTAGTGACACAGCGCTGGTTCGCTACCTCCAAACCGCAGTCGACGAGCTCGGCGAATGGTTCAGGAAGTGGCGAATCGAAGTCAATCCCGATAAAAGTCAGGCGGTGTTTTACACCCGACCGCGACGTAACCACCCCCCTCCCCGACCCATCTCTATGTTCGGCAAGCAGATTCCTTGGGCGAAGCAAGCCAAATATCTAGGTGTCATCCTCGACGAACACCTCACCTTTTCTGAGCACATAAAGCAGGCCCGCTCGCAGGCAGCTTTCGCTCTCGGTAGGCTCCATTGCGTCGTGAAAAAGTGGAGTAAAATGTCTCTTCTGTGTAAGAAGCGGCTTTACACCGCTTGTATCAGGCCCATCTTGACATATGCAAGCCCAGTCTTTGCACATGCTAAGCCCCATTTCATCCATAGGATGCAAACCCTCCAAAACCGTTTTCTCCGTCAAGCCACAGGTGCGCCTTGGTTTGTTCGGAATATCAATCTTCACTTAGATATGAAACTCCCGACTATCCATCAGTACATGAACCGCGCTTCGAAGCGTTTCTTCGATAGGGCCATAGCCCACCGCAACCCTCTGGTTGTCGCGGCAGCTACTTACACCCCCTACCGTATCAGTAAAGTCCGCTGTTCGCGGCACGTTCTATCCGATCCTGACGATCCCACTAGAGAGTAGTGGGATCGTCAGGATCGTCGAAAAGAGACCAGTACAGCTAGAAAAACACACAGACACAAACCGTACCGACCTCGCCGCCGAGGTCCGTCGTCGCGACCCCGACTTAATAGTCCCTCCCGACCCTTGCAAGAGCCAGCCCGTGATGCTGAGCCTTTAGCTTTAAATTAGTCCATAAATAATTTTAACCCAGATCCAGCCAGTCCCTTGCCGTCCCCCCCACCAGTGATTGCCTAAGCCGAGGTTCGTACCCCCCTCGGGGTAACCCTCAGAGCTTTCGCTTTAGTTTTAAGTATAATAAGCCCCGGCTGGAGGCCAAAAAGGTAACTTTTTAGAACTCGCCGGGCTACAATCCGTTTAAGTAGTAACAATCTTTTCAGGATTAACTACGAGACAGCCAGACCAAAAAAAAAAACCTCCCGCTCCGCCCAGAGCGGAAGAAGTCATTTCATGATTACCCATCCAAAAAAAAAAGACGGTCAGCCAGTCCTACGGGGCGAGTATGGCCTTACCAATGACGTTATAAATTGTCATGTCTTATATTGTTCTGCACACATGAGGATCTAATGGCTGCGTCAGCAAACGTTATTCGCGTTGCTGAATTTTTGGCCAAACAAATTTAGAAAACCATTTAACTATACCGGATGACATTTTTTACCGTCTCGACCGTCGCTCCGTCGTCTTTAACCGACGAAAAAAAAAGGAGGAGGTTATCAATTCGACGCGAATTTTTTTTTTTTTTTTTTTATGTATGACCACGCATAACTTTGTACATAGTAGTCCGATTGTGATAATTCTTTTTTTATTGGAAAGGATACCCTTTCCAATAAACCCCAAGGTATACACCTTGCCAAGTAGTACATTTATTAGTACATTACAGCCACAAAAAATATAATTTGAAAAGATAAAAAAAAATGTTAAGAAGTTTTTTTATTGCACAGATTTCCATCAACTAATAATAAATTTGGAAAACAAAATCGAACCCTCACTGATTGTAATGTATAACCACGCAAAACTTTATACAGAGTAGTCCGATTTTGATAATTCTTTTTTTCATTGGATGGGGTATACCTTGCCAAGTATTATTAGTACATTCAACTCACAAAAAAAATATAAAATAAAAACTTTTTAACAAAAAGTTAAACCGCCGAAAAAACTGAAAAGCATAAAATAATAAACCTTAAAATTTTGAGTCGGCGCTGAAAAATCAATGCACAAAGATCACTCAAAGCGCCGATTCATAATTTTAAGGTTTATTATTTTTTTGCTTTTCAGTTTTTTCGGCGGTTTAATTTTTTGTAAAATTTTTTTTTTATATGGTGTGTTGTGTAACTAGAATAGAAGGCAGGAAGGCCTTCAGATTCATCGCAATTGACTAAAGGAGCGCGGGACACGGGCGGACGGGGATGCGTGTGCGGCTCGTGCGCTTGCGAAAGATTAATGAGGCCGCCTATCGGCCGGCTTCAAAGGGTAGGACCGCGCTACGAAATTATTGATAGATGCCGCGCATTAAGTAGGGTGCGTATGATTTGAATTTCGATAGATTTTAACTGTTTTTTTTTTTCAAATTTTCTATTTTTGTTGGTCCAGTATGAAGATGTTACTTTAAATGTGTAGTATTTATTGCAAGATCAATTTTATTACATGTTACAAAAAAAATAAAAATAATACAAAATTCTATGCCAAAGGCATCTACTCCGTTCATTTATTACAACCATTTCTTTTTCAAGACGTTATAAAATGTCACCCGGCATATATATTAGTACTAGCTGACCCAGCGAACTTCGTACCGCCTCAGAATCAATAAATGTTGGTTAACTTATCAGATCCCACTAACACAAAGCAAAGAGCACCAAGTACCATATACCCATGTTAGACCAAGTTATGACAAACTGGTACTTTGAAGGCATAAAGCGTTTTCTAGCTACCACACACCCATGATAGGTGAGCTCCTACCAAATTATGCCAACCTAGTACTTCCAAGAGATAAAGCGTTTTCTAGCTACCACACACCCATGTTAGGTGAGCTCCTACCAAGTTATGCCAACCTGGTACTTCGAAGACATAAAGCCCATGTTAGTTGAGGTCCTACCAAGTTATGCCAACCGGGTACTTCGAAGACATAAAGCGTTTTCTAGCTATCAAACACCCATGTTAGGTGACTTAAAGTGTTCTTAAATTTTCTAATTTTCCGCGCAATTTTTTATTTTTTTTCTTTCATAAAAGCTTTCTACTTACAATAACAAACACAACAAAAAAAAAAGTGAAATCGGTCCAGCCGTTCACGCGTGATGACGTGACCAAGGGAAATAGGGATTCATTTTTATATATATGTTACCGGCCAAACCCGATTTCAGGACAAACTAGTTTTGCCTAGACTAAACTAGTTCTTCCTATACGTGATAGGATTAACTAGTATAGCCTAGTCCAAACTAATCTGTCCTAAGCCCGATAGGATAAACCAGTTTAGGCTACTCCAAACTAATTTTTCCTAAGCCCGATAGAATAGACCAGTTTAGGCTAGGCCAAACTGGTTGATCCTGATATAAATACGCACACTCTAGGATAAACTGGTATAGCCTAGTCTAAACATTATAGTATATATAGAAAGTCAAAATAAATAGATAAACTTAATAAAATACACAGTAATTGGAAAATAATCATTTTTATTAAAACCATACTGATTCGTCGTTAAAAGTTATTGATAATTGGTAATACAAATAAAAATAAGTGTTTTTTTTAATAGAAGCATTAATCATATCTAAATTGTTAAAATTGTTATTTATTTTTACATGGTTTGCTTTGGTGGCACTTAGAATTGCAGAGTATCATTGCCTTCTTGCACTGCATTTGCATCACTTGTCAAGTCGAAAGTATTACTCTGGGTTCTATTCCAAATAATGCCTTGTATGGCGATTGTTTTATCCCTGAATGGCAGGCGCAGTTTTTTAACTCTGCTAAATTTTCTTGTTTAAAATATTTAGACTACGCCATACCAGTTTATCCTAGAGTGTGCGCATTTATATCACAGTCAACTAGTTTGGTCTAGCCTAAACTGGTCTATCCTATCGGGCTTAGGAAAAATTAGTTTGGACTAGCCTAAACTAGTTTATCCTATCGGGCTTAGGACAAATTAGTTTGGACTAGGCTATACTAGTTAATCCTATCGCGTATAGGAAGAACTAGTTTAGCCTAGGCAAAACTAGTTTGCCCTGAAATCGGGTTTGGCCGGTAAAATATATTATATAGATTTAATAATCGTGTTATTGTTGCCATCGACACGTTAAGGAGAATATTTATGGCCTAAACTATGATAAATTTTGTGACTCAAGCGACTTCACAGTAGGCCGTTTTCGCCCCGCTATAACAAATTAATTACCATTTAAATGTGCGCATAATACTTCAATTTTTGTTAAATTTCCTGTCTATTTTCACTGTCATGATCACCTGCCTAGTTTTTTCCGAACTATGTTGGACTCGTCGGCGTCCAGTTCTTGCAAGTCATGGAAGGGTTCACGTTGAGTATATACAGTACATATCGAGACCCTTCCAAATAGATGGTCGCCCACCCACGGACTGATTAACGGATTTGCTGACGCGTCTATTGATCTCGTCCTGCTTTACGGGAGATTGAGGCGTCAGTAGGTACACGATAGATATCGTGTAAAAAATACGGTGTAGTAGTTCCTGTTTTTTTGTAAATTTTTGCCCTGTTATAATCATTGAGTAAGAGTAGATACAAATTTTTCAATTTTTTTAATATCTTATGTCGACCATCAAGTTGACATCGTTTTACTGTTTATCTTCGTGTATGAGCACCTTCATTCAATCTAAATTATGATAACGCATGAAAAATGTATCTAATTTATAAATATTTTCAATTTCAGTTAAATAAATTAGGAAGAAATCATGGTGGCTGCGAAAAAACTCATAATCTACATTGGTGTGCCTCTAACAGCGCTTATATTTGTAGTAGGAACTGCGTTGGGATTTATTTTCTATTATAAAAAGTAAGTATTATTATGACTTTGTTTTCACAATACCCGTACTTTAATAATATAGGGTGTAAGAATAAAATACAACATCAGATTTACTTAATTAATTAATTAATAAAACAAGACAACATTTTTTATTAAAGAGAATTAGTGTCGCCACATATTTGGCACGCTATTTATAAAGGCATGACAGTTATAGTGATAAGTGGAGTGGTATATAATAAGATCATGTAGTAACTAAAATATTTATAAGAGAATGAAAATGGTTTTTACACGCTTTATATTAGCTTCACTTGTATGTTTGTATGTTTGTTTGTAACCGAGTCCTTATAGCGGATTTTGACCCACTCTAAACGACCAGATCTCATTTAAACTCTGTAGACCTGTCGAGGACCGATGACGATACTATAATTTCATAAATTTGTGCCATTATCCTTGCCAGGGTTACCAGGACAGCAAAAAACTGTCTTCGAAAACTACGCTGACATACGTCACAAACTATGCTAGCATAAGTCTCAAAATTCGAAACACCCTATAAATAGAAAATAAATAATAGTTTTAAAAAACTAAAAAACACGCTTCCATAGAAAACCAAACTAAAAAGTAGAAAATAATGGAAAAAAAGCGTAGGGTGCCTGATATCAATAAAAATACCTTAAAAAGCACCCCACGCTTTTTTTCCATTATTTTCTACTTTGTAGTTTGGTTTTCTATGGAAGCGTGTTTTTTAGTTTTTTTTTGTGTCATTTTATTAATTTCTTGATCCACAAAAAAAAAATGCTAACTTAACTAAAACTATACATGAAATAAAATAAAGGGACGAAAAACTCATCCGTGTCGCTGTCGACTGGTAATGTACCCAAGAGACTGGCGGCATAACCACGTTGTATGGCAATTCTTAGCCGCTGGCCAAAATTAAAAACCAGCCCTTGGTTCACGGGAAGTATCAACCAGCCGTTTCGATATTTCTTTAAAGAGGCCATGAGCACATGAAAAAGTATAATCAATAATCTAATAGACAGATCCAAGGTATGTTGAGGTGGTATGATTGGAGGATGAGTGTGTATGTGTCAGCTAGAGTGTGGGGGTGAGTGTGTATGTGCATGAGCACTTGTGTGTATATGTGACTGTGAAACTTATAAGTTGACATGAAATTATTTCAGGAACGTTATAGGAATCCAATACACCGTATTTGTTAGTTACCTCATACGCAATGCATCGTTACCATGACAAAATGTTCGTAGTGAACGGTAGCGTACGAGCCTTCGGTTGATGAACTCAGTAGACAGAAAGTTAACAGCTGATTTCATCTATCGTTCGCTAGAGTATGTCAACATTCACTACTGGTTTCTTATCTATTTTATTTACATATTATATTTAAATTTTTGTCATGTTGAGAGGATGAATGAAGGACGGCTGACAAAAGGTAGAGCAGATGTGAGTGGAAAAGCCGGGCGTGCTTGCGCTAGGAGGACTCGTAGTGACCTTATTGCTGATGTTCTTCGGGAAAGTCAGGTGCGTAGTACTCGCAACCGGAGTGCGTGTTTGACCAGATGTGTGAATCTAAACGAGGCGAAAGGAATACGTAAGAATCGAAGCATGTGGCGTCTGCCTATCCCCATAGGAAAAAGGAGTGAGTATTATTTACATAAATGGAGTGCTGCGTTCAGAGAATGTAATTTTACATTAAAATAAAGGAATAGTAACTGAAATAACGTATTGTTTGTTTAATCTCAGTAATTTTCCAATGGAATATGATTCAAAATTAGGAGCTCAATGAATTCTGTCAATTTGCGGGAGACTATCTGTTCTATCTTTCGTGTTTTTGATGGTCACTATTTGACTTTGAAATCGAATTTAGTGAACGACACAGAACACGACACCTCACAACCTTCGATGAATGAATACGATTTTTAAATAGCCATCTTACTGATGCGAATAAATACTGCAGATCATTTATTACAGAAGGCTAAAAACGAAAATACAGATATACTAAAATAAATAACCAACTATATAAAAAAATATAAAAACAAAGGACACTTAGGCGTCGAAGTACTCGTCCGCATCACTGTCATCTGGAAACGTGCCCAGAAGACTGGCATACTTTACTATACTTAATTCTTTAACATTTTTGTGTGACGTAACAAGGTGGTGATCAAATTTTACGATGTGACGTCACAAGGCTTCTATTAAGTGCTATTTATATAACAAAAAATCTGATTATGTGTCATTGATATCATTATTATGCTCAATTTTTACACTGTGGGCAAATCTGAGATAGCGATAAAATTTTGCAGCTATTCCCTACATTTTGTCGAGTTAGGTAAACGCATCTAACTGACTAAAAACTGACTGACTGACTGACTGCGGTGACTTTTTTATAACTAAAAATATTTCCAGTAATTACTTAAGCATCGATGAATGTTTTGACATGAATTCAGACCATTCACAAATAATTTTATCGGTATGGTGTCGGATCCCACACACAGAAAACAATCCTACGCTTGTAAATAGTAACACAGACTGGGAGAGTTTCAGAATAGATTTGGATAATTCAATAGAATTAAGGGTTCCATTGAAAACTCCGGCACAGCTGGAATTGGAACTGAGTAATTTTACAACTAATATACAGAAAGCCGCCTGGAGAAATACACTGGGAAAAACACACCGGGTCAAAGCAACCACCTACTCTGCAAAAATTAGGTGTCTTATAACCGAAAAGCGCAAACATAGAAACAGATGGCATCAAACTAGATGTCCACAAGATAAAAGACTGTTGAACAAACACACTAAGCGCCTTACGAAAGAAATTCAACACAACAACGACTCGTTAACAAACAGCTACCTTAGCCAATTAACGAGTGACACTAAAACCAGCTACTCGCTTTGGAAAGCTACGAAGCACATAAAACGATCGATCGTACAAATTCCTCCTATCAAGGGAGTAAATGGAAAATGGGCAGTGACTGACGAACAAAAAGCCTTAAGGTTCGTTGAGCATTTAGTGCTCTAAATGCTCCACGAACCTTAAGGCTTTTTATTAATATTTCAACCAAATGAAGCCCAGACTAATGAGATGATAATACGGGGGTACAAATTAGTTCAGACATTAAGTTAGTTACCCCAAAAGAAGTATCTAGAGAAATTAAGTGCAATTTTAATCGAAGAATATCCCCTGGTTATCAATTACCCCAGGCTGATAAAATTTTCGTTTTTCCTAATTACGTTAATATTAGTATTTAAGTCGGTCCCCCCGTAGTGACCTAATTACAGGAGAAGTTTTGCAGAACCTCCCACGTACAGCTATAGTTAAGCTTACCACGCTCATTAATGCTGTATTTCGGTTGAAACATGTTCTTGACATGTGCGAAAGTAGCTGAAGTCATCATGATAGCCAAGCCTGGGAAGCCACCTCATGAAACAACATCTTATAGACCAATCTCACTATTACCTGTGTTGTAAAAACTATTTGAGAAACTTTTACTAAAGAGATTGAAGCCTCTTATTGAAGCTGCAAATCTAATCCCCGATTACCAGTTCGAGAACAACACTCTACGCTAGACCAAGTACCTGAATAACTAATATTATTGAAAGGACATTAGAGGAGAAGAAGGTGTACACCACGGTTTTCCTTGATGTTGCCCAGGCGTTCGATAAAGTGTGGCATGACGGCCTCATTTATAAGTTAAGAAACAATGCTGCCTCAAAAGTTTTTAGATATCATAGAGTCCTATATATCAAACAGATTGTTTAGAATAAGACAAAGAAATGCTTATTCAAACCTTAGGCAGATAAAAGCTGGCGTACCACAAGGAAGTGTACTAGTACCGGTTTTGTACCTACTATACACTTGTGATATTCCTGAGCTAGAAAATGGGGTAATTGCAACCTTTGCTGACAACACTGCTATCATGGCTGTTGGAAATAGTCACCAGGAAGTCATAAAAAAGATTCAAGAATCCGTAAATCGTGTTTATGAACGGACTGCAACATGGCGTGTCAAAATTAATGAAAGCAACTCTATCCACATTAACTTCACGAATAAAAAGCCACAATACATCTCGGTACTCATGAATAATCAACAAATTCCATACGCGAAAACTGCTAAGTATCTTGGCATGACCCTGGATGCAAAACTGCGCTGGAAAGAGCATGTCAAAAAGAAAAGAGCTGAATTAGATATTCGTTACAAAAAAATGTATTGGCTACTTGATAGACAGTCGCCATTGTCAATATGTAATATTGTAAATTGTTGATATATAAACAAGTCTTAAAGCCTATATGGACCTACGGTATACAGCTGTGGGGCTGCACCAGTCAAAGTAATCGTCAAATTATACAACGATTTCAAAACAAAGTACTTAGGGATATAGTCAGCGCGCCCTGGTACATAAGAAACAGTGACCTTCACCGGGACCTTAAAATGGATGTCGTAAACATAGTTATACAAAAATATGCAGAAGCTCATGAACACAGACTTCATCATCACGTGAATCTCGAGGCGATCCAAATCCTTGACAACACTGAATTAGTGCGAAGACTAAAAAGGGTTTAAGTTAGTTTAGTGCGGTGTAAGTGAACTGAAACAGTAGTGAAAGTGCTAACTTTTATAAAGAACACGTGAATCAAATGTCTGCCCTCTAACTTTTAGTAAATAAGAAAGTTATTGGACGATTTCTTAGTTTTACAGTTATGTACTTAGTAGTTTAAGTTATATTTAAATTACTTATTAGCTAATAGGCTAGATTGTAATGTGAATAAAGTATCATCAAATGTTCAAAAAAAAGGTGAACGCATGTGAATGTGTGATTTTTAACCAACGAAAAAAAAAACGGAGGGGGTTCTCAATTCGACGCGTATTTTTTTTTTGTGTATGATCACGCATAACTTTTTACTTAGTAGTCCGATTGTGATAATTCTTTTTTTTTATTAGAAAGGGTATACTCCGAAGGTGGTGTCATATAAATTTGGAAAACAAAATCGAACCTTAAAGGTCGGAAAACAGGGGATTTTTTTTTTTTTCAGCATGGGAAATCATCAAATGACTTCTCCCGCTCTGGGCGGAGCGGGAGGGCGTGTCAGACTTTTACTGACTAAAACCCACCCGTGTTCCATCAGTTGCCCATGTGCCAGGGTCACGGTATCTCTTTCGAACAATCACGCGACAGGGGATAATAATTGATTGTTCACTCACTGATTGTAATGTATAAACCACGCATAACTTTATACAGAGTAATCCGATTTTGATAATTCTTTTTTATTGGATAGGGTATACCTTGCCAAGTAGTACATTTATTAGTGCATTACAGCCACAAAAAATATAATTTGAAAAGATAAAAAAAAAAAATATTAAGAAGTTTTTTTATTGCACAGATTTCCATCAACCAAACACCACGCCTGTATTTGCTATAGGGTAAGGCAGAAGTGCACCTAACATTTTGCCAGTTATGGAACAGAAGGCGAATCTTTTGCCATTTTTTTTTGTGGGCTGGAAATTAACGTCACGTCACACGTTAAAATTACGTCTCCCACTCTAGGGGAGCGGAAGGGCGTGTTAGACTTTTACTGACTAAAATCCATCCGTGTTGCCTATGCCAGTGCCACCGTAACTCTTTCGAATAATTTCGTGACCTTGGCAGAACCTATTGCCATGAGCCGAGGACAAATTCAGACTCCGTTTTGCTACTTAAAAATCCCAAAAACACTTTTTTAAAGATTTCTTTATGTTTTCAGTTTTTTCAGTAACACTTTGTTTATGGACCGTATTTCGTAGTAGTAAGGGCGATTTTTTACAATTCAAGTATAACTTCTGACGTGCGGCTGTTGTTCACAATTAGTCACATGAGAATGAAGGTCATTGTCATTTTTATTGTTACTGATTGACTGAATTGTTGAGTTCATGGAAAGTCAAGATCTTGTGATCATCAAACACAAGGTCAATTTTTTATCAGTTTAACTACACCAGAAATGATTCGGCTTAATAGTCGATTCGCTTAAATTAACTTGCAAGAACCAGGCAGATACACACTTTTAAATAATACATAATAATACTTTTTAAATATTTGAATTGTAAATTTATTAGAGGGCTAATCGAAAGCTCCAGAAATACGATGAGGTAAAAAAAAAAACATCTTATACATTGCAGCAATTAGCACCTTTTGAATTTTGAACTTGCAGTGATCTTTCATAAATATATTGCACCAGCTTCTGCCCACGGCCTCGACCCTCAAGACAAGGCCCAATTCCTAGCCAAAAGCCTAGAGTCATAATGCACAATCGGTTAATCGAGTGCACCTAGCCAAGGTGAATACTGAGGTCAAACGTAGGGCCTCCCTCTCATTGAAGATCCTGATGATCCTTTGCCTCCTGTCACTCCAGACGAAGTGCAAAAAATCATTAAAGGGCTCCAAGCTAGGAAAGCCCCCGGTTCCTATGGTATCACCAATAAGGTGTACAAACTCCTTCCCGCCCCTCTCATATTACTCATGACCACCATCTTTAATGGCGCCCTGAGCAAAAATATTTTCCCGCAAGCGTCAAGAACCCACCGTCATCAGTATTCCAATGCCAGGTAAGCCTAAGCTTGTCCCATCAGTCTCCTCAACGTTCTTGGCAAAATCTACGAGAGGTTTATTCATAAGCGTTTCTAAGCCCCAACGAGCAGTTTGGTTTCCGAACCCAACACTCGTGTGGCGAACAAACCCACCGCATCATAAAGCACAGAAAAGCTGGCTTTCAACGTAATGCGATGACGGGCGCTTTGTTCTTTGACATAGCGAAGGCTTCGATCAAAAGGCTTTTGTCAAAGTCTGGCACAATGGCTTTTTATACAAGGTTTACCAACTCGGTGTCCCGTCTCGTGCTCATCCTACAAGACTTTTTTCGAACCACACCTTCCGCTATCCTCATCCTATTCGTGCCGGAGGGCTCCGTGATATATCCCCTTATCTTCACGCTTTTCACCAGTGATATTCCGAAAAGTAAAAAGCCCAGTTGACTCTATTCACAGATGACACAGCCAATTACTACACCGGTCACTGTCAGGACGCTATCGCTCGTATTCTTCAAACCTCCGCAAAAGTCTTAGGCGCTTGGTTCCGGAAATGGAGAATTGACGTCAACCGCGACAAGAGCCAAGCAGTTCTCTTGTCGAAATGGCGCAAGCTCCTTCCCCCCCCCCCCTCCCCAGTCCGATCACTTTGTACGGAAAGCCGATCCCTTGGGCGAAGCAAGCCAAATACTTAGGTGTGATCCTCGACCACCACCTTAACTTCAGGGAGCACATATCGACGGCTCGTTCACGCGCCTCATTCTCTCTTGGTAGACTCCACTTTGTTCTAAACGCCCGTAGTAAATTGTCCCTTAGGTGCTACTGCTTCATGTGCAAATTGCGTATTTACACCGCGGTGATAGGGGGTCTATCATGACTCATGCATGCGCCATCTTCGCACACACTAAGCCACACCACATCCATAGGATGCAGACCCTTTAAAACCGTTTGCTTAGACAGTTTACGATAGCCCCGTTCTATGTCCGAAACGAGAATGTCCACCTAGATCTCAGAATACCCACCATTCAGCACTTCATGAAACGCCTTTTACAACATTTCTTTGACTATGCTGTGAAGCACCCCAATCTCCTGATCGCGGCAGCTGCCCTCTACACTCCCTCCCGCATTAGTACGATTCCCCGACCAAGGCATTCTCTAACCATTCCCGATGATGCTACAACCGTTTTCTAGGAGAGTAGTAAACGAACTAGCACACTCAAGACACACCGACACAGACCGCTGTCCTTCCTTCCTCGCCGCCAAGGCCCACTGCGACGTCCCGATCCATGCCCGCCTGACCCTTTCTCTAGCTAGCCCGCGCCGCTGAGCCTGTAGCTTTAAATTCGCCCTTAAATAATAATCATTCCGATTCAGCCCGTCCCTTGCTACCCTCTACCAGCGCTGCCCTAGGCCGAGGTCCATACCCCACAAGGAGTGCCCTTAGCCGTTGTCGCTCTAGTTTTAAGCTTTTTAAGACCTGGCTGGAGGCCTTAATTTATTGAGGTAACCTCAGACAAGTCCGTTTAAGCAGTTGACTTTTTTTTAACTTTTTGTTCGCTCCTTAGGGTCGTAGCGTGATGTTATAAAGTAGCTTTCCTCGATAAATGGGGTCTCCAACACAAGATGTAGTTCCAGAGATTAGTAATTTCAAGCAAACAAACTCTTCAGCTTTGTAATATTAGTATAGATAAAGATCTAATTGCCTTATGCGCCTAATTTCTGAAGCTGCTGAATTGCCGACAGCTAAAGTAACTTTTTGTGAATTGCTCGTATAAAATAATTTATTTAGAAATGTCGATTTGCGCAAGTCGGGCGAGTAAGTTCATGCGAATCGACGATTAAGCTATGGTTTAAAAAAAAACTACAGCTAATTACGTGGTTAACAGTCTCTGGCAATGTATTGTTAAACAAAACATAATGCTCAACAGCATATGCCGTTATCAAAGTTGATTAATATTTATGACATATGAAATGATAGTGATCCTCATAATTCTCTTGCCCATCATCTAATTTATTTGTCAAACTCGAGTTCATAGCTCGCCCGAAGTATTTAATCACGCGGTAGCTTCACGAGCGAACCTAAACGAACTTAGCTTCGTTTCTAATGCGGCCTGTACTTTAGTGGTGACACTGTGCCCATTATTATAATATCTAAAATCAATTTTATTTAACATAATGAGACACATATATAATTGATACATTTACATAATTGATATTTAACATTATAATTAACTAATAAAATGTTAAATAGAATCTATATATTAATACGTGAGGCGAAAACTTTGGATCCCTTTTTACGAAAATTGGGTGGACGGAGGAGTATGAAATTTTGCACACTTATGGTTTATACAGAGAAGAAGTGACGAATGCTAATATTTTTTTTTAAATTATGCGTTAAAATACATTATTTTCAATAAATAACACGTTACACACACTACTGTTCATTATCGTGTATCTAATACACACATGCATTAAAATCTTTTTTAAAATTATAATGAAAATAACCAACGAATGTTCAGTAATCATAGACCGGCACACAGTAGTAATATTTGTCTATATTTATTACGCGACATTTGTAATCATTCACTCTGCATTCTTAGTATTGAAGAACCGTACTAGAAGTCGCTAATACTTTTATTGTAATCAAAAACACAATGAGAAATGTAAGATGGCAAAAAATACCCCTAAAAACGGAACGCCCCTAAAAAAACTTAATCCTCTTATTTACCCCCTAAATTTGGGAAAACCCCTAAATTGGTAAGCCTGATTTTGTCTATAGTCTTACTGAATGTCAAGTATAACCATAGGTAACAAATTAATTTTATAGATATAATAACCCATTTCATTTTTAAAATCTATGATCAAATGATCATATCGAGAATATTTGTCTTTAATATTATTTGTTTTTCTTAAAAATCTAAACTAAATTCCTATCGTCCCTGATAGGAATTTAGTTTAGATTTTTAAGAAATATTTTTTGTGGTTTTATGGGGAGTGTCAAGTATGGCATTAGTAAGTTTCCCATACAAAACTTAGTGTCGTGTGCAAACTGTAGAGGTTGTATGCCTCACGATTGTACAGGCTGGTCATAGATTGTACAGGCTGGTCATAGATTGTACAGGCTGGTTATAATTATGACATTTGGAACCGTCATAATTAATTAAAAATAATAGGGAAAATTCTATAAAAACAGAACAAATTTCTGTCATAACTCATTCCATATTGTTCCATATCCAGCAGTTAAGAAGTATTAAGAAAATAAAAAAGAGAGTCCTGAAGAAGTATTCTTTACTCATTACACCTACGTCCTAGTCCTGGCCATCACCATCCCGCCAGCGAACCCTCTCCACAGTAGTACAGCGTCAACAATTTGTCTATAGTGTTACTAAATGTCAAATATAACCATATTATTTTTTTATATTTATTATTACCTATATTTTTTCATTTAATATTGTATTTCTATTCAAATGAAGTACGGTCGAATTTCGACCAATGGGCGATCACTAGTAGATTATAATATTGTAATCACCCACGCCGCTGTTCTTGATGCTTACTCTTGATTTTAATCCGATCGATTCACATTAGAATTTTGACGCTTCGTATTCTTGAATTCGACGCTAGCGCCAAAATGTGTTTAAATTGGGTGTCCATTTTGGAGAACTAAGTGGAATCGAGATCGGGCGTTGTTGTTGTTCCAATGTTGACACTGTTGTTTTCAAGAGTACCGAATCACGTGTATGCAAAATTAACATTGGAATCGTATTGGCTTTAGATTGGAATTAAAATTAGGTTGAAGAGTAAGCCCCCCGTTCCGACTAAGTAATTTCATCTCTACCGCCGGAGAATCCGTACAAACTACACCACGTAGAGACTGTTGACGTCAGTCGTATTGGGTTTGTACAGGTTCTGCTTCGGAAGAAGATTTATCTTTGTTGGAACAATGGCTGGAGTGAAAGTAAAAGGGTAAAGCGCCAGACCAAGAGAGATACAGAAATCCGCAGGGCTGCATGTGGCTCATATTAACATGGGGCCCATGTTAATATGAGCCATTTGGATTTATTCAATAAACCTAACATTACTGACGTTGACTTTTAACTGTCATACCTAGTTAATATATACATACATAAACTCACGCCTTTTTCCCAAAGGGGTAGGCAGAAACTACGGAACGTCACCTGCTACGATCTCTAAACACTCCTTTTGCCTCGTTTAGGTTCATACAATTGGTCATACATACACGCTGGTTGCGAGTACTACGCACCTGACCTTTCTGAAAAATAAGGTCACTATATGCCTTATAAATACCTTTTGTAAGATGTCCTTCATTCATCTTCTCAACATGACCAAACCAAAAAAAAAAGAAATGCCTAGTTAGTAGTCAACATAAAAAATAAAAATATGTTCTTATCACGAGATTGTCGAATGTCGATTGTATAATGTGATAATTCATGAAATATATATTTATTATAATTTTAATACGGATAATTAAAAATGATAATTTATTAGATTTAAAATTATCACAATCATATCATTGTGGTAATTTAAAATCTAATAATTCTCCTATTATATAATTAACTAGCTTCTGCCCGCGGCTTCGCCCGCGTGGATGTCGAAAAATAGCCCACAGGAGCATACTACCGGGATTGAAAGTACCCTATGTGTTAATCCAGGTAAACAATGTGTTATTGCATTGCTTGCTTTGTGTTATCCAAGGAGCAGCGCTTGGATTGATAAATGATTGATGTAGGATAATTAATCCTTAAACCTAACAATAGTGACGGAATATAATAACGGAACGGCAAATTACCTACTTGCATTGAAGGCAACTTTAAAGCGAAAATATAAATTCTCTTTATTCACTGGGAATTTCGAAAAAAAAATTGCTACCTAAATTATTACTAAAATGAAGATTTTACTTAATTTGCTGTTCACAGGGGTGTAAGACTATTTATTCTTTAGTCTATAAATGAAGTATCTCTTTAAATACTACTTTAGAGGTTCTGTTCTCAGGTGCTAATACAACAAGGCTGCTAGATGAGTTCACTCTCGAGCAGGGCACGTAAAACTGGCCGTGCGAGAAGCAGTCCCCTCTAAGATCATATCCCGCTGTTTACAGTGATTGTCCCCGAGACTTATTTATTAATCGTCATTGCTAAACATACCATAAGGGGACTGCGGCCTTTTAAACTTGAATGGGTACTCCGACGGTATTAGTGGTACCTGCGGTATATAGTACACCGATTCACCTTGAGCACAGCCAGTAGATACAATGGCGTGTCCTCTACCACATTTTGATGTGAGGTTTTCACACACAACCTGGTCCCATTGCACAACTTAGCCGGATTAAGATTTTGTAGTAGCATTACTGGAGCACCCACTTTGAGGATATGTTTGTGAGACAAAGACCAGATGGGTTGAATAAGTTTAAGAGCTCCTTAGGATATATATAAGGTGTATCTATTCATACACGAAATATTTTAAGAGGTACTCCTGTAGGTGGTAAAGAAGCAACGAAAAAAAAAATCTATATGTATTTTTTTCAAAATTTAATATTTATAAATTATTGGACGCACATAAGAAATACTGGCTCCTTCTTATTTTTTACGGCCCGAGACACCGCGGCCATGCTCGTCCCGTCCGGTCGCCACCCTCGCAGCGTCAAGCGGGCCATTCATAGGAGTAAAGGTTTTATGCAAAACGTCTCAAGCAGTTTTAAAATTATAATAATTACGAAAATTCAAAAACGCTTAGATAAAAAATTTCTTTTTGCTTCTATAGCTTCTTTACCACCTACAGGTGTACCTCTTAAAATATTTCGTGTATGAATAGATACACCTTATAAATATACAAGATTATTTTTAGTATATGCGAAACCTGAATATAGTTTGTTCAGAATCAGTAACTGAATCGATTCCAATATTTTTTACACCATGTTATATTTTGTACCAAAAATATTTAATTACGTTTCCAAGTCGCGGGCCTTAGTGTTTTGTTTCGATTTTAAAGTTATCATGTCTTTCTCGTATTCAAACGTCCATTACACGGAGATGGTACGTACACTAGCTGTTTGTGGTGATCTGCATATGTTTTTGCGTGGACAACCAGGTAACTTATCAAGCTTATAACTTTGTGATTATTAATGATACAATTTTGAAATTTTTTTCATAGATTCTTTACATAAAAATACTAGACCCGTGTTTCGGGTTTCGCATAAACAAAAATTAATGTTGTATAGCATCATCCTTATGAATTCGACACGTATGCATGTAATATAATAAGGACAGATGTTTTTTTGCCTGTGTTTATTTCATTGGTTTATTTTGAATAGCTTCTGCCCGCGGCTTTACCCGCGTGGCCTACAATAAACAAATGACTCTTTTTTTTTCAGAAACAAACATACGCGCTCTCATTACCTCTCAATTTAATATACGAACTGACAATATCCCAAACAAAGCAAATAGGACGAAGTTCTCCGTAAAACTAAACTAATCTCTGGGATGAGAGTAGTATAGTTTTAATAAAACTCAGAGCGTATGTGAAAAGATTTATTTAAGAGACAATCAGAAGTGGATAATTAACAATTAATATTTTTTACTTCGAAATACTGTGCCTACCACAGAATTTCTTGGTATGTATGTGCCCAATTCATTTTCAACCGACTTCAAAAAAAGGAGGAGGTTATCAACTCGACAGCTTTTTTAATTTTTTTTTATGTTTGTTACCTCATAACTTTTAACTGGGTAAACCGATTTTAAGGATTATTTTTTTATTCAAAAGCTGATACTTCTCGAATAGTCTCATTTTAATTTAGTTCCATTCAGACAATGGGATTAATGTGAAAACCATATAAGTCTTAAATTTGTATTAAATATTTGCGCGACAAATGAACGAATAACGCGATTAGATTAATGCGGGGTATCCTACCATGACTAAAAAGTTACAAATAAAAACTTTTTACAAAAAATAACAACCGACTTCCTTAAAAAAACATTATAAAGTCAAAAATAACTTTAATTTCGGAAGGCGGTGGCAAAAAATCCTTAATTACAGATCCTAAGACACCGACTTTCGAAATTAAAGTTATTTTTTACTTTGTAGTGTTTTTTTTTAAGGAAGTCAGTTGTTATTTTTTTGTAAAAAGTTTTTTACTTATAAAGTTGCATAGGTACCTATCTATTAAAGAATAGTTAGTGTAGTAATTCAATTTTATCCAATACAGAACCACAGGCGTTTTTTTAAATGTACTTACTTCATCATCATCTGCCTAGCCCTTTTCCAACTATGTTGGGGTTCGGTTTTTTCGGAAGCAGCTGAGTACCAGTATTTTACATGGAGTGACTACCTACCTGACCTCCACAACCCAGTTACTGGGTAATACGATACCCTTTGGTAAGACTGGTTGTCAGACTTTCGGGCTTCCGGCGACCCGTAACGACGGTCTAAGATCTACGAAAGACAGCCGGGGTCAACGGCTTAACGTACTTTCCGAGGCACGGAAGGGTCTTATTATGTAAAGATGGTCACCCATCCACGGACCAACCGCGGCAAGCGTAGCTTAACCTGAAAGATCGACCCGTGCGGCTGTTATAATTTGCAAATATCCCTACTAATACATATTAAGTTTGTTTGTTACGCTTTCACGCGAAAACTACTTCCGATCATCATGAAATTTTTTTTACACATATTCTTAGAGGTATTAGAAGTAACACAAGATAATTTTTATGAAAAAAAATAATTTCGAAAGATAAAATTCGGTACGGGGTAAGTTTGAACCCCAAGAAAGGACATAGGCCTATTTTTATTCCGAGATTTCGTCTCCGTCCACGATAATCGACATTTACGCGGACGAAGTCCCGGACAAAAGCTAGTTAGTTCATATTAATATCAGTTACATGTTTGATACTTCTTGATACCTTGGGTGAGATTGGACACCGGTGACGACAATGCGCTTCCCGGGCTGCCCCGCACGCCATGCACACGTCTTCCATTCCACGTAGGATTTTCGAAGCCCTATTTGACTCAGTAAGGGGATGATTTTTGAAAAATTGTGATATACGTGTCACATAATTATACTTGAAGAGTATGTGTATCAATTTTTGTGTCAATCGACCCAGAGAATAAAAAGTTTCATAGAAAATTCAACCCCCCATTTCACCCTCTTAGGGGTGGAATTTCAAAAAATCCTTTCTTAGTGGATACCTACTCTTTACAAAAAACACACCCTCCAAATTTCATGTCTCTAAGTGCAGCGGTTTAGGCTGTGCGTTGATATATCAGTCAGCCAGTCACTCAGGACTTTGAATTTTATATATATATAAAAAAAAAAAAAAAATACGTTTAATTCAGACCATTAAAAGTCCATATTTCGTTAGTATTACATACTCTTAAAAACTATGTTAGTCGTGAGATCAATAATACTCGTGTGAAAAATAAATTAAAATTAAATTGAACTAGGTACATTAAATTGAAATGAATTAAATTGCAATGAATTAAAATTGAAATGAATTAAAAAATTAAATTGTTATAAGTAAAAATTTAATTTAAACGAGTTAAAATTAAATTAAGAATAAATTAAATTAAATTGAAATAAATTAATATTAGATTGAAAAAAATAAATAAAAATAAAAGTTGTAAATTAGCTAAAATACAAAGATTAAATTACAATATAATATCAGGTCACATGCAGCCTGATGAGTCTTTTCACCGCTGGCGATGCTGGTCTGTCTGCAAACATCCTTAGGATACCGTTGCTACCCCCTCGAATTCGGCGTATTAGTGAGGCTGACTTTTTGCGCATTATAGCGTAAAAGTCATCTACCCTCGCGTCGGCAAACATACCCGAGGCACTGCAAAATCGAGGTAGTCGCACCAGAATCCTAAAGACGTTGTTATACTGTACTCTGAGAGCATTGTAGGCCCGCTGTGTGTAGTTGGTCCAGAGGGCACTTGTGTAGAAACTTTGGCAGTAGGCTCTGAACAAAGTTATCTTTACTTGTGTTGTACACCTCGCAAACCTATGAACCAACATGTTAGCACGCACCGACAATGCTCTCCGCTCTCTCTCAATATCTGCGTCATCATGCAGGGTTTCGGTCACAACATGCCCTAGATACCTAAACTGCGAGACCCGACTCAAAGATACCCCGTTGAGGTACACTGGTGGTATATGTTCTGGTTGTTTATTATTACCTCTGATGAGCATATACTCACTTTTTCCAACATTGTACTTCAAGCCATGCTCCCCAGCATAGGCCTCACAGATACTTAATAGCTTCCTTAGCCCACCGACAGATGGACTCAGCAAAACCATGTCGTCCGCGTAGCTGATGTTATTGACGCAAACGTTGTCTATATGACAGCCGACATGGCTGTTGATTGACATAGAGATTGAAAAGTCTAGGAGAGGTCAGTCCCCCTTGCCTCACTCCACACTTAAGTGAATATTCTTCAGAATATACGTTTCCCCACTTGACAACGTTTTTTTGGTGGTTATACCAAAAAGAAAATACCTTAGTGAGTTCGGCGGGGGCCCCGACCTCCCCAAGCTTAGTCCAGAGCTTACTATAATCCACCAGGTCGAACGCCCTCGATAAGTCTAGAAAACAAGCGTATATAGGTGTTTTCCTATCAACATAGTAAGCGACTGTGTTCTTTAGTGTCAATATAGCACTGTCAGTTGACAAAGTCTCACGAAAACCAAACTGTGCATCGTGTAGGTTAATAAACTTGCTTAGCTCAGCATCCAAAAGCCCATCGAAAACCTTCGCTAAGACAGTGGCCAGGGAGATAGGTCTATAATTATTCTTGTCCGAGACATCACCAGAGACGTTTTTTGCTATAGGCACAACAATAGTCTCCATCATCTTAGGTAATATAGATAACTCATATAAAATAGTGTGTATATAGATAACTCTTATAAAATAGTTTTAGTTCATAAATATCATTTGTCCATCTAAATGTCAAACATAACACAATGCTAACTTTTAAATGTCATCTAGTATATTAACAAACCTAAAATGTTAAATGGAAATGCTGTTTTGATTTTGTTTTTTTTTTTCAAATGAAGCCATTTTTTTTGGCCAAACACGAATTCAAAATTATGTCAAACTTGTTTTTCGGCCGAAACAAGACAACATTAAAAACTATGGAACCCTCAAATACTTCGTATATTAGGTCTTTACCTATGAAATTGCCGTTCTGCAGTACTGGCCATTTCAAATCAAAATATTTTTTCTTTGTCTAAGAATTCTAATTTCAAATTTATTTTATGTCAAAACCATGGAATTCTTTTTCCAAAAGTAGTCATTTTTTTATTGATTAGTGTAACATTTTCAGAAAGAAAGAAAGAAAGATCGAATCTTTCTTTCTTTCTTTCTAACATTTTCATCGCATTTCAATCTTTTTCGTCATCATGGATACGTTAAAAATTCTAGTAATTATGGAATATGAGTACCGTCGTGGCACAAGCGGCACGCAACATCAACGACGTTTACGGAGCTAACACTACAAACCAACGCACCACCTGTTGGTTTGCTCGCTTCCGTTCTGGAAATTTCGACCTGAAATATGAACCTCGCGGTCGTCCGAAGACTTTGGTCGACAATGACAAATTAAAGGCGATTGTGGAAGCTGATGATACACAATCTACGGCTGAATTAGCAGCAGCTTTCGACGTTAGCGTCAAAACAATATTGGTCCATTTGCGTCAAATTGGCATGGTAAAAAAGCTTGACAAATGGGCGCCCCACGAACTCAATGATCGCCAGCGCGAAGTACGCGTCGAGACGTGCCTTGCACTGCTCAACAGATACACAAATGAAGGAATTTTGAACCGCATTGTTACCTGCGATAAAAAATGGATTCTGTTTGATAACCGCAAGTGCTCAGCAAGTTGGTTGGATCCTGGTTCAGCACCTAAACAATGCCCTAAACGAAAACTTACCCCTAGAAAAGTGATGGCCACTGTTTGGTGGTCTAGCGCCGGTGTGATTCATCACAGCTTCTTACCAAACGGGGCGAGCAGTACTGCAGATGTGTACTGTGAAGAACTGAACTCAATGATGGAGAAGCTGGCACATCTCCAACCAGCATTGGTCAATCGCTCGTCTCCGCTGCTCCTGCACGGCAACGCGTGACCTCATACTGCACAGCAGACGGTCTCCAAGTTGCAAGAACTGGGTTTGGAAGCTCTCCGTCATCCGCCCTACTCACCAGACCTTGCGCCTACAGACTACTACTTTTTCCAGAATTTGGATAACTTCTTGGCGGGAAAAAAATTCAATACCCGAGAAGCAGTACAAAATGCCTTTGAAGAATTTGTTGCCTCCCGTCCAGTTGATTTTTTTAAGAATGGCATCAATAAACTGCCACTACTTTGGCAAAAATGCATTGATTGCATGGGTGATTATTTCGATTAATACAAAAAAAAACATGAAAAAATTCGATTAATTTTTTCATACAAAACGGCATTTTCATAGGTAAAGACCTATTATTTATCAAACCGAAAATGGTTTAAGCAGAACTTTAACATTTGAGACGAAATTGGTATCTAATTTACATAATGTAGGTCATTATTTTATTTTAAAAGGAGAAAAAAAAGACACTAAAACACTACACATATATTAAGTAAGCTGCTGTTTAAAACATCACTTTAGTCTTTTAAAATCCAGCTAAGAAGACAGTGCACTAACTGAAGTTTTTAAAGTTTATTCGAATTTTAAAATATTTAAAAATACACTTACTTAATTTAGCATGTGTCACTGGTGAAGCTATATGGAGCCTAATTAATGGAGAATAGTGGTCAAAACGCTCTACAAAACGCAATACGATACTTATATTTATTACAAATAATACATTTTTCATACATAAATAAAGAGACTCACGGTTTTTTTGCATAATACAAATACCATGTAAATGTAAATTAAAACATTAAAATCTGGAGCTAAATATACAAAACATTACAAGTATGACGCATGCCTTAACTTTATCGATAGATTGCCTTATTTTCCAGAATACTAGATTATTTTTAGTATTGTCAACTGACTGAAAAGATCAAGACAAGAATATAGATTTGTAATATTAGTTTTAATAGATAGCACTTCTACTTCAGATTTTTATCTCAAGTGTTTATAAAAAGGACACATATTTTATTTTACATCAGTTCGTGAAATTATGGCAGTCAGATTCATTTTTTGTTTAATTCTGGTATGTTTATTTGGCAGGTAAGATTGTTCGTGCTTCACTTTAATATCATGTGTCCGATATACTGTTACTATTATGTTGTGTTTTGTTGTCATTTTTGTATGACATCATTAATTTTTTCAAATGTATAATGTTTCAATTTTGCGTTTCAAAGTCATCCATGATGTAAAACTTTAATCAAACATTTTTTAATTTTTTTATCCCTATTGACAAATGTAAATAAAATCAGCCTATGAGTCAGTGGTTAACCTTAAATCTTATTACTTACACCTGCACCCTAATTCCGTTACATACCATTAATAAGAATCGGACTCTGAATCATTTTAAAGCTGATTCGCCATCCATTCTTTCATATGTGCGAAAAAAAATTGTCTAGCAACGTAAACAATGCCATGAATGTTGCGGAACTGTCAAAATTAAAATGATTCCTACTGATAGTGTATTACGCAATTACCCCTCCAAAAGGGTCAAGGAACGACTGAGTCTAGAACTAAAAATACTCATTCGAATTTTGTCAAATAATCTTAACAAAATCCTAATTTTGAAACCGACTTGAATAATTAGTAGAGCTGTTGAGTTCTCTTTTCGAAAATTTTGATCCAGCCGGTCTGTCCTGTAACAATCTCACTAACATTTAGAAAAAGAACCTTTACGCGGCTAAAATGGTTCCTATCCATCCGAGCAGAATCCTGCGATATTTAAAAAATAAATACCACAGCGGCATTCTGACAGGGACCACTGTGTTGCCAACGGCCATACCTACAGGCATCTATAAAACTCACTAGGGGATTTGAAAAATAAAACAAAAGTGATATTAATGGCAATAGGAATTTCACCTTTTCTCACTCTTTGGAAATTTAACATGACTTAAAATAATGAAATCTGAAAGTTGGCATACGTCACAAATAACTGTCGAATAAATAACTGTTTTAATTAGTTAGTATTATTAGATTAATTAATGGTGTTTCGCTCGGCAGTGCACTAAACTAACTAGTGCTTATAAATACAATAATATATTTATGAATGTACCCTTTTTAACGTAGCACAAAAAAGTTGGCTATTGTACCTACAACTTTTCACCTCCACGTTCACGTCGGCTCGCAAATACCAACAAAGGCTATAATATTCATTATTATTTCAATTTCAGTCCAGAAGCCACTGCGATAGACTCGAGAGCAAAACTGGTTATAGATCACGATGGAGGGGCAGACGATGCTTGGGCTATCACCTTGAGCTTGCTGTACGAGAAATACTTTGGCGGGTAAGTTACATATACATACTTCAATTGTTTTTCATGCAGAAGGATTTGCAAAAGCTGGTTTGAATATGAACAAGAATTGCAAAATAATACATAGTCATGTGAGTGAAGCCGCGGGCACAGATAATTTTGATCTCACGAGCCATTCCACATTTTTATCCCTAGTCTACAAATAAATCCATTTTATTCCTAAGATAAGCCCTTGCTTAAAATTTATTGTATTTTAGTTTAAGATTAAATATTCCATTTAGGATTTTCCAATAGAACGTATGTGAATGATGATAATAACATAAAAATTTTGTTAAAAATCTTAACAAATTCATAAGGTGATTGGTTAAATAAATCACATGCCACGCACGCCTTCATAAGCATGCTGATATCTTAGATCTTCGGGGGGTATGATACGCAGTACGTCTTTACGCTGTTCTATCTAAATTTATCTTAGTGAGTTGTCTTATCGTCATCCGCGATTATTATATACTAAATCTGAGAAAATAACCGTAAAGTACCTTCTTTTTATCTTACACGTATCACTGAAAATCATACTTACTTGCATTGTTATTTATTTGTAGGTATTATTAATGTTAAGGACGCCTCATGTCTTATTTAACTAGCTGAGATTTACGATCTGAAAACAAAGATTTAATTTGTTAGATTGACTCTAAACGCATTTTAGTCGAATGAGCTAACACATGCCAAATCTACCGGGGTTGCGAGATTGTTCGAAAGAGATACCGTGACACTGGCACATGGGCAACTGAAGGAACACGGGTGGGTTTTAGTCAGTAAAAGTCTGAGACAACCTTCCGCTCCGCCCAGAGCGGGAGAAGTCATTTGATGATTTCCCATTCAAAAAAAAAATAATAAAAAAATGTGTTTTATTTTTTTTCTGCCAAATCATTATCTCTTAGAAAGTGTAACGCATGCCAGAGAAACTTCGTAGTTTTTGGTAAATCCAACACAAACAGTTGTTAAATGGGGTTGTAACAACTCAAAAAATTCGTTACGGTCGAAAGCCGACGCCGACGCCATCTAGTTTTATGAAAAAGGTACTGGAATCACCGAATAGGTCGGGTAAGACACCACTGGGTGGTGACAGTCACTATAGCAGAGCGCCGCATCGAAGACTGCGTGACAGCTGTCTCTTGATGACAAATGATGTCAGGGGAGCTGCTGTCGTACTACGTTCACGACGCACCGCGAGGTTCCGGCATTATCTTGATGATAATGAAGCAGCTTTACTAATAGTTTTAATGGCAGACGATGTCAGTGCAAAGGCTGTTGTACTATGTCCACGACAAATCCTATATTCCTGTGCCATCATATATATTTTAAATTAATTATGATGGCGTATAAAAGTGACAAAAACTGCGTTTCCACGACAATCAAATCAAATCACTTAATGACAAAACGAAACAGAATCGAGACTAACTATTGTTGCGGTGGAGCAAGTCTAACGATTTAAATCGTCTGAAAACAAGTAAACATCAATAACTTTTCACAGTTAATGCCTTTGCAATGTAAAAGAAACAATAAAAAACAATAAAAAGTAAATGTTTCATTGTTTCCTTTACATTTCAAAGGCATTGCATTGTATTTATATGGATTACCAAATTAAGGTCGTTTCCTTATAACAGCATCAACCTACTGTGGCCTTATAATATTTACCTACAGAATTAAAAGATTAGATAAGATATTACGAGATCTTCTGCTAAAGTTAACTAAGAACGAGCTAAAGTGGCCTCTCCTAATGTATATTTTGTTATTTTTTTTTATTCAGTCCTGAGTTCAATTCCCAGATCGGTGCTATTATTAATCAGTTTATTTCAGATAAAAATAATCCAAAAAGTAGAAATTACAAAAATACAATTAATACAAAGATATTCATTAAAATTCAAACACATAAAATTATTATAATTGTAGGTTAATAAAATCTTATGCACTATGTTAGTCAACACCCATCATAATTCGCATCCACTTGTTCTGGATAAGGCAATCCGCACGAGATACAACCATCTGCAGGATACTGTTGCTACTACCTCGCACGCGCTGCAACAACTAGGCTACTTTCTTGCACATCACCGCGTGAAAGCCGTCTGTTCTTGCTTCGGCAAACATTCCGGACGCACTATAATAGCGAGGTAGCCGCATCAGCATCCTGAAGATGTTGTTCTATTGTAATACCATCTGGAATTGGCATTTGGCATTTGTGCTCATTTGATAGCAAAACGCTTGTGGTTTAAACATAACTAGTGAAATTTGAATCTACTACAGATATACCTCTGCCCAATCCCTCGGGGTAATTTAGGCGTAATGTTATGTTATGTTATGTGAATTAAATTCTTTAGATTATCTTATATACATATCATACCAATATATTTTCCAGCCCGAATATAGTTGCCTTGACAACAACATTTGGCAATGTGAACTTGACGCAAGCTATTATCAACAGTGATCGGATACTGGCATTATGTAACAGACAAGATGTAAGTATTTTATCTTAACTAATCTACAACAATAGCATCATC
Source organism: Aporophyla lueneburgensis (assembly GCA_932294355.1). Classification (NCBI taxonomy): domain Eukaryota; kingdom Metazoa; phylum Arthropoda; class Insecta; order Lepidoptera; family Noctuidae; genus Aporophyla; species Aporophyla lueneburgensis. The sequence continues at coordinate 26,447,989 of OW028737.1, read as the reverse complement.
ATTTCAGCCATAATACGTCCACTGCTGGACATAACCTCCCCCAATTTGGGTGGCTTTGCCATAATCGCCACGCTTGGCAGGCGGATTGGCGATCGCAGTATGGTGGTAAATTGCAAAGAGAACGCTGCTGCCCATTCTCTAGTAAGTCCCGTAGTCGCCTCTTACGACACCCACGGGAAGAAATGGGGTGATGCTATTCTTTACGTCCGGCACCACACGGTACAATAGCATAGTTCAATGATAATAAATATAGACACTAAGTGCTTGTAGGAACTAGGAGCCACGGTCAGAAAAAAAAAGAAAATTGCTCGCTAGAAATTCAATCACCATTCATTTTAAGCATTTTATTCTCGACTTGAAAACAAGATTGTTGATTTGAACCAAGAACCATAAGACCAGTAATGAACTGGTAACCCAGTGGTATCGCCTATTTACATGATGTAGATAATGATAAAGGTCCAAACAGGACCGTTACTTGGTGTGATTTATTTCCTCACCACTGCTCACAAAACCGTGGAAGAAATCATCGTGAAGAAACCGGTATGTTCTAGAACCAAAAACGTCCAAGACATGTGATATCCATTGAAGCGGAGGATTATTTCTAACTACCTATCATTGCTAAAATAAGCCGCTGTTCAGCAGTGAGAATATTATAGGCAAATTATCCTAAGTAATCCACAATGTGTGTAGGTAATTTCGGAAATCAGAGAAATGCCGTAAAAAAATATCTGACGAAACCTTTAACAACAGTAGAAATGCTCTTGTCTGGAGGGAAAAAGGTCTTTTCTCTGTAATGGTCTAATAATGGCATAAGATATTAAACCTTAGCTTCCCGACAGACCTTGTTCTGTCCAAAACTTTATGTGAAAATTCTATGAAACAAAGGACGTTTATTTTTTCCGAGAAACTTTTCACATGATGCTTTATCTTATTCTTATCAATTAGGAGTAAGATGAAATTAAGTAATCTTTGGAATTGGTCGAATAAGATATAATTTAAAAAATGATTTAAAAAATCCCAAATCAGTCCATCCGATCTAAACTAATGCACTTCCCAATGAACGGCTTCTAATAAAGAAAAAAATGCTCATTTCAGATACCGATATACTCAGGTGCTGATAAAAGTTTAATATCAGGAATTATATCTGATGCCTATTTCGGAATGGATGGCTTGGGAGATGATGGATATTCACCCTCAGCACCCGTTGAGTTGCAGAAAGAACCAGCAGCAGTCGCCCTTCTCGAACTTTCCAAGAAATATGAAGGTAAGCTAGTGGACTATGGGAGCGTCTTCAGTGAAACTCTCCCAGCGTACAGCAACAACCAATAAAAACTACATAAATGGTAGTGAAGATCACCACTACCATTTATGTAGTTTTTATTGGTGGGACTCAAACATTTCGAAGGTTGTTGCTAATCCATTGCTATGTATGTTCGAAAAACATGTCTCCTCAACTGCTTAGATACCGAAAATGTTGACAAACGGTAAAAAAAAAAACGTTCCAAAAATGTAAAAAAGTTCGGAAAACTTTATTTCTCTATTAAACTGCTTAAATTCCTTATATTTCTTGAACCGTAATAATGGTCAGGCTCATTACCAAACTCCGAATGAAATACCAGTTTAGATGTAACTTTATGAATTGAAGTCTTTGCAAACAGGAAGATACGTATAACGCTATAATTTTTTAAAACACCGTTTCGTGGGGTAATTGTATATAACAGTAAGAATTTTGACAGTTGAACAACATTCTTTCAGACCAGACATTTTTTTCAAACAATCAAACAAGTAAAGCTTTCGCAGTCCACTGCTAAACATAGGCGTCTCCCATGTTGCACCATAATACCCTGTCCCCCGCCTTCCGTGTCCATTTTGTCCCAGTCACTATCATCATGTCGTCGGACCATCTAGCTGGGGGCATCCCACGCTACGATTACCGACTCGTCTGCTCCATTGGCCATCGGTCCTTCGACAGACCAGCCAACTGCCACTTCAGTTTGTTTACTCTGAAAGCTACGTCACTAAATCCAGTTCTTTTCTAGATAATTTCATTTCGTTTTTTTTTTTTCTGAACAACTCCGGGCGTAGGCCACTCAATAGCTCGCTGAGGAACCTTGAATTTGTAGACTAACCCAAATTTCAGGGTTTTAGGGTCCACGGGCTTGAAACTGCGTAGGTCGAAGAATAGGCCTTTTCAAATGAAGCAATGCATAAGCAATAACCTGCAAAATGATTCAGATTCCGACTGATGGTGCATTCCGCTATTACGGAACCGTTTTGTAATGATTTGAAGATGACAGAGACAGAATAATGTTTCAAATACATTCAGTTGAAACCATGCATTTATTTCATGTTTCAGGTAAACTAACAATCGTTGCAATTGGTCCCGTCACCAACATAGCTCTAGCAGCAAGGTTGGACCCGGAATTTATTGGAAGACTGGCACGTTTATATGTTGGTGCTGGCCACATTCATAGTAAGTACGAGTTTAACTATTAAAGAATACCTAAAAGTGAAGTCAGTAAGGATTCATGGACATATACTTGGCTTGGATTCTGAATCACACAAAGATAAAAGGGAGTAAAAATAAAATTACCCAAATTTTCTAATTTACAAGGGCCATGGCAGAAAAAATAGAATGATTTTTTAATGCGGCAACATACTTTAGTTCGTTTTCAAAAACATTTTTGTCAATAGCGCTTGTCACAATTGCAGGTAGTCAGAAAATATTCAAACTTTCTGCTCTAAGTAACCAATTACGAATTCAAGTCAGCATTGAGTAGCGTCGGAGACGATGTGCCTAAGAATTTCCATTCTGACCATTTTGGACATTCTATCTCACTGGTAAGGCAAGATAACAAGGCTAGGCAAATAAACGCTACCAGAATGGTTATCCCCTGTCTTATTTTCTTGGAGCTTGCATAAAATAAGCAAGAGACGCGTCGTAGTAAAAAAAAAACGACCGGTTGCACTCCGGGAGTGCCGGCAGAAGTGAAAACTTGAATATGAATGTTGATATTTTGGAATGATTAAATAATTTTGCACGAATTGCTTTAATTATCTATATATTAATACGTGAAGCGAAAACTTAGGATCCCTTTTTACGAAAATTGGGCGGACGGAGAAGTATAAAATTTCGCACGCTTATAGTTTATACAGAGAAGATGTGACGAATGCTAATATTTTTTTAAATTATGCGTTAAAATACATTATTTTCAATAAATAAGACGTTACACACACTACTATTCATTACCGTGTATTTGAGCAGTTTCAAAAAAATGGTACAACTGGTAAAAATATGACTTCATGGTAAGGTCTGTTGATGAACTACATTTAAAATTTTATACTCTCTAATTTAATAAAATTACTATTTCTCTTAAATGAAAATACTATTTCCGGAAAAAAATAGGCATTATGATAGTAAGGTGTTGATAAGGTGTCAGTTTTGTTACCACAAATAAGGTCAAATATAAAAAAAAAAACTATGATGAATTCTGCCACTCCAATGATTTTTTTGGATAAATACAGTTATTTTGTAATGCTAGATGAATCAATAAGGAAAATAATGTATTCAAATACTTAAATATAAACTAAAATACTACTTTTTTATGGTTTTGTTACCATAGGTTCCAAAACTACATTTGTTTTTCATGCTATCGATGTAAAAATGTGCATCTGGATTGAGGGCCCATTTTTTGAATCCTTGCGTACCGAAATAAGATTTATAGGGAAATTAGTTAAAAATAGTAAAAACTTAAAGCAAAAGGTCATAAATTTCTTAAACGTGAATTAAAACTGTTATGATGAAATAACTTGGGCCCTCAATCCAGACGCGTGCATAAAGTGGCATAGCCTAAATCTCAGTAAGTACTATATCTGGGTTAATAATTTTTGTTTAAGAATTTAGTTAAGAATTTCTTAAATATTTTAAGAAATTCCCAAATCTGTAAAATAAATATAACATTACCGATTTATGGCGGCATATCTAGGGCCCTCACTTCATTATTGTTTGTACTGAGGAATCTGCAAAACATGAATATATCTGAAGAAATACATTAATACGACTTTAACATGTTTTACTTACATACCTATGTGAATTAGTTAAAAAGAAATAAGGACACAAAGCTTAATTGTTAAGAAGTAAATGAAAGTCGAATTTTACTAAAAAGTCTGAACTGAGAGCCCAATATCTTCGGCTTTCTTGACTAGGCTCAACCTCATAGATTAACGCAAATTAGAATAAAAGTTTTAACTATTTCTTAATTAAATTGTAACATATCGTTCGTTCTTCTAAATGTCATACTTTAAGAGAAAATTGATCTTCAATTTTTTGTAAGAGAATTATTTGTAGGGTGACCATAAAGTACCTGTCCATTTTGTAAAGTGCATTCGGAAAGTCATCATATTTGCAGCTAAAAGTACTATATATCTACTAATTACAATTTGGTTTTCCTTATTTTTAATGTAATTTCTATAAAAATAAATAAAACTAGATCATTTATTTAGCTTCAACCGTGTTTGCATAAAATGAAAGGCAAACTAACCGACTAGTAGTATGTTATACATGTAAGTAGTCATCGTATCTATGGATCACTGTAGCACCAGATCAAACAAATTCATTGTGATAAATAAAACACAATCGGTATAATTATAAAAAGAACTATTTACTTCACATCAATTTGCTTTAGGCAACTTGGCTCATACTCACCTTAAAGAGTAACATCACATAAATATAAATTACATTAAAAATAAGGAAAACCAAATTGTAATTAGTAGGTATATAGTACTTTTAGCAAATTATGACTTGCCGAATGCACTTTACAAAATGTACAGGTTCTTTGAACATTATGGTCACCCTACAAATAATTCTCTTACAACAAATTGAAAATCAATTTTCTCTTAAAGTATGACATTTAGAAGAACGAACGATATGTTACAATTTAATTAAGAAATAGTTAAAACTTTTATTCTAATTTGCGTTAATCTAAGAGGTTGAGCCTAGTCAATAAAGTCGAAAATATTGGGCTCTCAGTTCAGACTTTTTAGTAAAATTCGACTTTCATTTACTTCTTAACAATTAAGTTTTGTGTCCTTATTTCTTTTTAACTAATTCACATAGGTATGTAAGTAAAACATGTTAAAGTCGTATTTATGTATTTTTTCAGATATATTCATGTTTTGCAGATTCCTCAGTACAAACAATAATGAAGTGAGGGCCCTAGATATGCCGCCATAAATCGGTAATGTTATATTTTACAGATTTGGGAATCTCTTAAAATATTTAAGAAAGTCTTAACTAAATTCTTAAACAAAAATTATTAACCCAGAGATAGTACTTACTGAGATTTAGGCTATGCCACTTTATGCACGCGTCTGGATTGAGGGCCCAAGTTATTTCATCATAACAGTTTTAATTCACGTTTAAGAAATTTATGACCCTTTGCTTTAAGTTTTTACTATTTTTAACTAATTTCCCTATAAATCTTATTTCGGTACGCAAGGGTTCAAAAAACGGGCCCTCAATCCAGATGCACATGATGTAAAATACCAACGACACAACCAAAAAACGCTTACTATTCATTACTTTGTACCAAAACCCAAAATATTTGTAAAAGTGTAGTAATTTATGAGAAAATCCGTTAAACTCGTTAAAAAATTTGGGGACACAATTGTTAAGCACGTTTCACATAACCTCAAGGCAAATGAAACTGCAATTAGTTTTAAAAAAATCATTTATTACTTAAAAATATACTTTGTTCTAAATTAACATGTAGTAGATCCGTAAGTACGTACTTCTAATTTTTCAACATTGATTATAAACTCGGCCTTCCTTTGACGTTTTTATAAAGGACCTACGCAATCTTCACATTTGTATCATTTATTGAAGAGTTCCATTATCTATCTCTGAAGATCTTCAGCGGATCTTCAGCAATTTTAAATAAGACTACATCGGGAAAGCATTCTTTAATAAAAACATTATTATCGGTCCCCAAATGGTGGGGCAATCCTTTTTATTGAAGTCAGTTAAAAAAATCTTAACACGATTATTCAAACTTTTCACTTCTTAAAGAGAATAATCATCTCAGATTCAAATGCCATGTCTGCCAAGCTTTATGCTATCGATTTTGTTACTTTGTCGGTCAGTCTATATGTTACCGTACTTTTAGTAACAAAACTGAAGTAACACAATGTGTCTACCTTCAATTCAAAAAAATATATTAGCAGCACAGTTTCTTGATAAGTTAAACAGCATACACCAAGTTATTCATTTAAAACATAGTATTTCTTTAGAAAATACATTCAAATAAAAATGTGTGGTAAAGTTGTGATTGTAATATAACAAACCTGGACACGATTTTCTCTCCAGTCCAGCCACCCGCATAAACTCATTCACATCACCGAAAAAATGACACTGAGGTTTTTTTTATTTAATTACCGATTTAATGTAAGCCATGTGGGTAGCCTTTGCGAAACATAAAATTATTTTGGTAGAATATTTTTAATGAAAATGAGATAACAAAACTGACATGTCCAGAAGTAACAATTTTCGGGGACAATATTTAGGCGCGATTTTAAATAGATTAATGTTATTTTAAGCTATACATAGAACACTTAGCAATAAGAACAAGGTTCAATTTTTATAAAAAATAACAAATCATGTCAAGGTGTTTAAGAAAAAAATCAGTAATATTCAATCTAAAATGTTACAGTACACTGGGGACATACGAAAATTAAAGGCTCCGGCTTAGTAAAATTTTTTACATAAATTCAATTTTCATATAATCATATCAAATTTAAACTAAAACCCAAGTACAAAAGTTGAATAACCAGATAAGTAACAAGTCAACTTAAAATAATGCTCCGAATTTCGGTAAAAAAAATACGAACTTGAGGGACATGCCTAAATGACCATTGTACCATTTTTTTGTAACTCCTCATTTAATGCACACATGCATAGGTATTCTTTTGTTAATGGTCCAAATCTGTGGTCCAATCGAGAACATCTGTCTTTAATATTTTGTGTCTATAGCCTCGACTGTCTACGGTCTATAGTCTTACTGAATGTCAAGTATAACCATAGGTAATAAATTAATTTTATAGGTATATAACCTATTTCATTTTAAAAATCTATGATCATATCGAGAATATTTGTCTTTAATATTATTTGTATTAGCGACGATAGGAATTTGGTTTAGATTTATAAGAAATATTTTTTGTGGTTTTATGGGGAGTGTCAAGTATGGCATTAGTATGATTCCCATACAAAACTTAGTGTCGTGTGCAAATTGTAGAGGTTATATGCCTCACGATTGTACAGGCTGGTTTTAATTATGACATTTTGAACTGTCATAATTATACAAAAATAATAGGGAAAATTCTCAGCTGTCCCCATCCATGGATGCGCGTGGCACGCTGTAACATAAACACACACGAACATTCGCGCAAGCGTCCTGTGCCGCCTAAACGAAACAGCAGGCACAGGCATACATTTTCGCCGCGCCGTAGAAAGAGAGGGGGATACTTCCTCTCCTACTCTCTGTCCGTCTTACGAATTTTCGATCAGGGTCACGTGTCCTGACGCGAGTTTAACATTTTTTACCAATTACAAAAAAAGTGCACAACGCCGCTTAAGAAGTTTTGAAGTTTTCACTTCAAAAACGACGGTTTGCACTCCGGGAGTGCCGGCAGAAGTGAAAATTTGAATATTAACGTTGTGCATTTTTGATATTTTGGGATGGTTAGGGAATAATTTTGCACGAATTGCTTTAAGTATAAAAGTACTATCATTTATGTGGTAGAAGTACTGTCATTTATGTGGTAGAATACAATGTTTATTTATTGCGCTATCGTACACAAACATGACAATTTATATTACATTAAAAAGTTTATCTCTCAGAAAAATCAACTTCCATCCATAATTTCGACGACGGACGGCAACTACACAGACGGTCGAGCCATCAGCTGTCACCATCCATGGATGCGCGTGGCACGCTGTAACATAAACACACACGAACATTGCAAAAAAAGCTATTTTGGAAGGATTGGAAATTGATATCGCTCCATTCTACACAGAAATACTTAGCTATTATAAAAACATATGCTACAATCGTTTTAAAGAGTATTTCGACAAGAAATCTAAAGAAAAAGGCATATGGTATAAGACTATGCAAAGTGAGCCTCCTCGAATCCCTTGGTTCGCTGTAAGTCATACAAAGAGGTCGTATGTTGTTATGGCACACAGATTGCGTTCTGGTCATTTTCCATCAAGGAAATTTGGATACCTTATGAAAAAAGTCGATTCCCCTAATTGCCAAGTGTGTAACAAAATCGAAGATGTCCAACATTTGCTGGTGGAATGTGAGAAGAACAAGAGAGAGAGGGAGTTAGTAATGCGCGAGTTAAAAATTAATATGTATGATGTTGGGGCTTTCATTAGAATATTATCTTCACCTAATTCGGGAGACGCGAAACTGATTTATGAAATGGTTGCTGCATCGCTATCTCCCTCGCTTACGCAATAATAATTATATTTACCTAATAATATTATATTCAAGGGTACATATTTGTTAAATTAGGGTATGATGGGGCTGGCATACCTTTGTAAGGTAAAAGCCTCTAAATAAATAAAGATTTAAAAAAAAAAAAAAAAAAAACGAACATTCGCGCAAGCGTCTTGCGCCGCCTAAACGAAACAGCAGGAGCAGGCATACATTTTCGCCGCGCCGTAGAAAGAGAGGGGGATACTTCCTCTCCTATGCCGCGCCGGCTGTCTACTCTCCGTCCGTCTTACGAATTTTCGATCAGGTCACGTGTCCTGACGCGAGTTTAACGTTTTTTACCCATTACATAAAAGTGCACAACGCCGCTAAAGAAGTTTTCACTTAAAAAAATAACGAGCCATCAAGGTGACAAAGTACCTACAAAATTTGTACAAGGTATAGATCAATTAATAATAAGGGGTTTATCTTTGATTTATTACAGGTGACAAACACCCTGATCCAGAATTCAATGCGCATATGGACCCAGAAGCATACCATATCGTTGCAAATAGTTCTTCAGTAGACAAAGTGACGTTTGTTCCGTTCTCACAAGTGTACGACACGTTAAGTATTGATCTTGTAAGTCATTTATCTAATGTTATAGCTGCCTAGTTAAATCGTGCCGGAGAGCAGTGGTAGCCCAGTGGTAACGGCCGCGACTAACGAGTTGTAGGTCTTGAGTTTGAATTCAAGCAGGCACTTTGTGTAAATTATTTCATCACCACTGCTCTCAAAACAGTAAAGAAAAATATCGTGAGGAAACCGGCATGTCGTAGAACCAAAAATGCGAAGACATGTGACATCTACCAACCCGCACTGGGCCCGTTTGTTGGATAATGGCCCACTCCCTCTCACCGAGAGGAGACCTGTGTCCCAGCAGTGGGAACATTATAGGCTGTTGATGAAGTTGATGATGAAATAGTGTCTGCCGTATTGTGTCTACGTCTCCCTTTAGTTCATCATAGGTTGTATCTAAAAGATCGCTTTTAGTGCTAAGACCGCCCGTTGTGTCATTTGTGTACATTAATATAGCACAATGAAGAACTAGCACATGATTCTAAACACCCTAACGTATTAATTATTTTGTCGGGTACCAAACATTTTAATCAACTATTGGATAGAAAGTGTATTATACAAAATTACTTGAGGATTCAAAATCATGTACTGAATATATGGTAACACTTTGCACGTCGATACCCTGTTTCCCTGTATTTTGAAACTATACGATGTAGCTACATAGGAAAAGTAGATATCCTATTTTGCATACAGCCATAAACGAATGCCTTTTTCGTATGATATGCAGAACGCCACCTGATATGATCCTACGACCCTTACATACTCCTTTTGCTCCGTTTACGTTCATACATCTGGTCATAAACGCACGCCGGTTGCGAGTACTTCAAACCGGACTTTTCTGAAGAACGTCAACAATAGGGTCATTATATTATGTCCTGGGGTGTCCGCTCCTGGAGTTTCCACTCACATCTACTTAGTACATACCTCTTGTTAGCCGCCCTGAATTCATCCACTCAATTTAACCAAACCATGTAAAAATACTCTTTTCGATTTTTATCACTACATTTTCCTCTAACCCGCACCGTGGTCTTATCCTATCATTCATAGTCTCACCATTTGCTTCAAAGGAAATGCATTTTTACAGTATTTAATTCACTTTTCTTGCCGTAGAATATGAAATACACAATATTCAAGTCAATAAAATTGAAGGTAACATGAACGTGTCAAAGTCTTGTTATAGATAATTCAGAAAATATCGGTTGCGTTTTGAGATATTCAACCCACAACCCCCATTTTTTAAATTATATTTATCTTTACTATTAATGTTCCTGGTTTCACTAAGTGGCTCCAATTGTTACAGGACTGGCGCATAAACGTTTTAGGAAAAATTCAGACTCCAATAATAGAAGCACTGAATGGTTATGAGCAATTATCGTTACCAAAAGAGCCCTCTTGGACCCAACTGGACCCTGCTACAACAGCTATAGCACTGAACAATGATTTAGTAGACGAGTTCAGAAATACTAGCAACGATATTATGTTGGAAGGTAAGGAGTTGTACCTTAATGACTAAATACAGAGAGTAAAATCTAATGGGAAAATATTCCTATTAATATGATAAAGGATATTAACGATAAAAGAGAAATTGACCTGCGAGTTTGTTTCGACCTTTCTTCTCAGTCTCAGACATAAAACGCCGACCTCATCTAAGTAGTTAGAAAAAAAATGATATTTAAAAGTGTTTGTAAAAACCTAATAGCAGAAACAAAATCATTTGTCGTTTAATGCCAATCATACTTGATATACAAAACATATACATGTATGGTGGGGACGAAAATAAGAAAGTAAATGAAAATACTGGCAAAAATAGTGCACAGAAGTAATTGAATACTTCAAATAGCTAAATTAGAACTACAGCAGTGGTGATCTAGTGGTAACGGCCGCATCTTACGACCAGGGTTATTAGAAAACAAGCAGGCGCTTTACTTTGTGTAATTTATTTCATCATCACAGCCCTCAAAACGGTAAAGATAAACATTACAAAGAAACCGGCATAAATTAGAATAAAATATCGAAGATATAAGCCGTCCGCCAATCTGCACTGGGCCTACGTGGTGGATTATGGCCAGCTCCCTCTCACAGATAGAACACCCGTGTCTCAGCATTGGAAACATTTTATGCTGGTTAAGCAAATACCATAATACGGTTTTTTTTCTAAAAATCTCAATAGTATCTGGTGTTGGGCCAACTAAGTTTAAGAGTTTTGTAATCAAATACTGATAGAAATATAGTTATTTTCTGTTCGCTAGTATGATAAACAATATTTTATGTAGTGTCGTATTGATGTCTCCATTATGCATAGTCGTTTTCTTTTTCATGTAATACTAATTATTTACGCACCGACTGTAAGAATATCTACTCAAGTTAAACCCCGTCCTAAAGAGAATAACAATAAGCAGCACACCGATACTAGAGTTGTAAAAAAACGTTTTTTTTTTCTGAGATGAAAAAAAACGTTTAAAAGAAACATGAAAAAAACAGTTTTTTTTTCTGGAGCAGGTTTTTTTCCATGAGTAGGAAAATAAAAAGAGAAAAAGCGGTTATCGCATAATATGAGTTGATATTATTATTTTTTTGTTCAATTAGAAAATACCATTTGTTTTTTGTTAAATAGTACATACATGTCTTGAAACAAATACAGACACAGAACATTATTCCGATGAATCCGATGCTGATAAAACAAGCGTAGCCGTAGCTACTGACACTGATACAGATGATTGTAACACCTTAAGTATTTTTTAAGTTCATAATAATAGTTACCCATTGATTTAAACATCATTTGACTTAAAACAATCAAATTTAGTGTTTTATTCCACTTTAGCTATAGTGTTTCACTTTTTCTGAAAAAAAAATCAAATGTAGAAAAAAAACAATGGTGCCAAGATTTTTTTCATGTGTTTTTTCAAGATTGTGAAAAAAACATTTTGTTTTTTTTTTTCAATTTTTATCTCTAACCGATACCTACAATAGTCACAAAAGTAAAGGTTTTACTAAATTGTAACTTTGTTAGAACTGGTGAAAAGACTACTAGCTTTATAAAAGTAGTGAATATCTTTTTCCAAAATGTTAAAGATTTTTGTATTAATTTCCAGGTGCCAGCCGAGGTTTAAATACTAATGACTTTGCATCAACGAATCCTAACACAAGAGCGGTCTACACTGCAAATATAGAAAAGTACAAGAAGTTCTTGATAGATGTGTATTCAGTCGAGCTAAAACCATGATTTTAAGTACAATACTAGTAGAAAAAATCAGATGCTGACAAATCAACTATAGTTGGCGCTTTGAAAATCATTGCCTGCTTTTGGAAATAGGAATGCGCGGAGAGACATTATATAGAAATATTGCAACCAAGATATCACTTGCTATTCTTTTTAACCGTGATAACAAAATCACAGGTTAAGTACCCTATGGAATTCCAAATATTATTTAAGTGACAAATGACTTTGTAACTGGAGTAGGTAACCATCAGAAAGAAAATACAAATACACGGGCAATGATAATTGTACTACTACAAAATTCAACTATCCAATGAGTCTCCTAAAACCATGAACAATACTAGAAGTTAAAATCAGAAACAAACCAACCAAGCAAAAGAATACACTTCAAAAATCATCATCTGTCTTCGGAAATACGAACGTGTGCTGAAATCGAATATAGAGTTGTTACAAGCATGCAAGGACTTCTTTTTTACTATGCTTGAAAACTCAAAGATTAAGAACAATTTAATAATTTGCACTACTTCAAAACGCAGCAGTACAACACTTAGAAGCTTTTCCTCTTTGGTGGATTACTTTTTGGCACAACGATAGTTCTAATTAGGAAACATGTAAATAACCAAAGCACGTAGTTTTTCTGTGCGCAGAATTAGACATATTATTATAAGAAATTTATGTGACCAAAAACTATCCTAGTCGTGTTCTTCTTCGTGTCGAAAGCGTGACAGTATCTCCGATCTTACAAAGTCTCATAACGTAAACTTAGTGATATCTAGTATTATATCTATAAATTATGCATTTTGTACATTTATAACCAAGTACTGTATTTAAAAAAATAATATTTTTGATAAAAAGTACCAGTTTTTTTTCACCTAAAACTCTTCTGTATAGTTGGAATAATAAAGGTATTTAGTCTTTCATCGACACTACACGCCTTCCGATAAGAGAATGCGTTTTGAAATTTGTCATTTATATACAGTCCTGAAACAATATTTTCAATCCAACAGAAACCTTATAGTAACGCCAACACAGAGCACTATGATACAAAATGAGAGGTGAACTAATAGCGAAGGAATTGCCAACGCTGAGTACAAAATAATACCTCCGTGTTTTACGAACTTTAACTTAAATCCTATTCTATTTTTTTATGGCAAACAAAGCCAATGTCGAGTTTTCTGCCTATGTTTAAAGTGAATTGAGATAGCATGTGTACGTGGACATACACAAAAAAAAAATATAGATGTCGATTATAATCTTCAATGTTATAGTTGGGCTTAATGTTGATCTTGCGGGGTTCTATGTTCTATGTTATAGGGTTTTGGTTTCCGCACTTAGTCATTTGAGTGGACTATTGTGCGTGGGCCATGGCAGCCGTCGGTATTACTCCAACCAGCCCACCTCCCACCAGAAGTTAGTAATGTCTCCTGGTCTACTAAGAACGTCCGTGTAAGATTTGGGTGTCCCGAGGGTATCTGTCCTAATCTGGGTGACGCTTGTACATTCGAAGAGTACATGCGCAACGATTTCCTCAGCTTTCATGCAGGCCCTGCACAGGGGGCTGTCCGTTATGCCTATTGTGTAAAAGTGTTTGTTTAGCGGGCAGTGTCCTGTGATGGTGCCCGTCATCAGACGCAGACCATCCCTGTCCAGGCGTAGCAGACGTCTGGTTAGCCTGCCATCCGGGGATGGCATAGCTTGCCTGGACTGCCTGCAGCCTGGTGCTGAGGTCCACCAGCTCTCCGTTTGTGTGTGGGTAAATTCCTGCAGCTACCTGCGTAGCTGGTTGAAGGGGATGGGCACGATGGGCTCGGGGCCGCAGACTGACGCGCTGGATGCTTTTCTGGCCAGTTCGTCAGCAGCATCATTGCCTAGTGATCCACTGTGTCCGTTTATCCATTGCAGTGTCACTTTGTTTTGATTAGAAACTGTTACCCGTTCTAATGCATTATGACATTCTAGTGTAAGGCTCGAGGTTATGTATTGTTTGGCTAGGGATTGGAGGACTGAGGCGCTGTCGGAGAGTATACGTATATGGGTGTCCGTAACTCTTCTGGCTTCTATGGCATACGCCGCCTGTATGATGCCCACGCATTCCGCCTGGTAGACGGTGTTGAGCATTCCCAGTGGCTTGGATATTTTTATGTTTAGGTCGTGTGAGAAAACTCCGACTCCGGTTCCAGAGGAGGTCTTTGAGCCATCAGTGTAGACTCTTAGCTCCTCCGGGCCCGCGTGGTCGTTTTGTTCTTCTGTGAGTATAACGTCGTAGTGCTTTTGATAGAAGTGTAGTTTTGGGGTTTTATCGCAGGGTCTTGCGGGGTTAGTATTGGACTGAAAAAAATTAAATTACATAAATATTATAATTGTTAAAACATTAAATATACACAAACCACATCCACAAAGATTGAGAAAATAAATCATAATTTTATATAACTGTGACGGATGAAAATCATCAGCGCCAGAAGCAGTTCAGGAGAGGAATAAGTTAGAAGAGAGGGGAAATTAATCGGAAGAGGGATCTTAAATTTAGTGAGACGGTTATACAAATCTAGACGTCGGACGTTGTTAGAGCATAGAAAAAATATGTTCTCAAGGGTGCCCTCTGCCAATCCGCACTCGCAGAAACAAGAGTCGCAAACACGGATTTTGTGTAAAAAGACGGGAGTGCAACAAAAACCTAAGCGGATTCTACATAACGGATATGACAGCTCTTCATACTTTTGGTAACCGGAGAACCATGGTTTTGGTTTGATAATTAAAACTGCCGCTCTTTTTGCTTGATATATTATACTGCTCCTGCCAGGAACAATGTAGATTCAGTTTTGGAAGAGAAAATAGATCTTAGCCCTGGGGTGCACTACATAAATACGAAAAACTTTATTCCGACAGTCACAAATACGAATTTCAAAATACCGATTTTCATAATTCCGGAAAATTCCTAAATTTCAATATTCCTAACGTTTATAATGACTATTCTCAAAATACCGAGTTTCAATAGATTGAATAACAAAAAATCCGACTGAATGATAATTCGAAACATCAAAAATCCGAATTACGATTATTAAAATACCGACTAATACAATTTCAAAATAAAAACGCCTTGTAAAACCAAATAGCAAGACAAATAAACACATAATTGCTCGTCAGAGAGAAGTCTAATATTATGTTTAGTATGAGGAGGTAGAATTAAAAAACTTGCAAGCGAGCATGCAGCATGCAAGCAGTCATGCAGCGTGCAAACAGACATGCAGCATGCAAACAGACATGCACTACATTAATACGACCGTTCTGTTGGACTGGCACCTCTAAAACAGCAGCCGTTTCTGATATCAGCTTGCATAAATCTGCTTTGGATTCGGTTGCGCTTTTTGGTATGTTTCTAATTTCCATTTTTGATTGATAAAGCACCTTTTCCAAGTTCTCTACCTTGTCCTCGAGTTGGTTGATGAGATTACGATCAAATTTTTGCTCAGCTTCTAGTTTTTCAGCCTTGACAACCATGTCGTCGTACTGTTTGGAGATAAATTTAATGTTTTTCGTAATTTCGACATTCTGAGCGACAATCTCATTTAACGCTGTTTGCAGTGCCTCTAACTCGCTGTTCGTTTGAACTGTATAAGATTTGAGCAGATCACGTATTTCCTCCATAAAAATAAGGTTTTCATCGTCATGTTTGCGCTTCCGAATTGTTGTAGTATTCTCATTTTTAGAGGCAATCTAGTTCAAAAAAAGGGTTAGGTCTAGACCTAGGGATAATATTCACACTTAAGTTCTGTCCCTCTTCAGACTCTAAAACAGGCATCTTAGGCGGAGTTCGGTTTAGTGGCATTTTATGGAATATTATCTATCAAAAACACAGTTTACCAATCACCGGACCGAACCAACACGCTCTGGTCTGTCTGTATTCAGCAAGTACCAGGAGAAAATAAAATGGGTAGGATCTTGGCGCGGCTACTTAGGTGATAAGTTCGCACGTCGATGGGCGGGGCCTTAATTAACAAATTAGCGCCAATTCAGTACTGAGGGAGTGTGGCCACTGCGGCACCAGAATGGGGGAGGTGCACTCGCGCAGTAATTAGTGATTCTTGTTGGCTTCTTACGTGTCCTTGGGGGCGGAGTGGGCGCAGCTAGAAGACAGCTCAGGTACCAGGGGCGCACGAGCGCAGGAGTAATCGTCGCTGAGTTGCCGTGCCGCCGTCACGTCGTTACTTGGTGTTTGCGAGAGCTCCTTGTCGACTATGCACTCCTATTCTTTTAACTTTAATTAAATATACTTTAAAGGATTTACTTTGGAATTAAAATTTGACAGAGTAGGTATTGGGGCACGTCTACACCTTACGGTGGTCCGGGGGGAAGAAGGTATATCTATGGAGCTTCCTAAGCGAAAGACATCTTAAGATGAAAGATAAGACTGATCAGCGCAATTATTTTATTAGGTATACTGATAGAGGATTGGCACAAGGAGACCCAACGATTTTATACGAGATCTTAACAAACAAGTGATATGTGCAACTGGATTGAGGGCCCATTTTTTGAACCCTTGCGTACCGAAATAAGATTTATGGGGAAATTAGTTAAAAATAGTAAAAACTTAAAGCAAATGGTCATAAATTTCTTAAACGTGAATTAAAACTGTTATGATGAAATAACTTGGGCCCTCAATTCAGACGCGTGTAACAGCAAAATCTATATCTGTATATAACTATAGGTATCATGTATATATACCTAATATCAAACTTTGTGTATCAGAATGGTTACGGTTTATTTATTGTGTATGAAGGGTCTTATGAATATGGTTTGTTGGGAAAGGGTTTCACTAAGTAAAGCACAGAAAGACAAGACTAGATATTTATTTCAATTAGGCTTGTCAGTAATTAATCAGAAAGCTAGTTGTCCGTTCCAAAACTAGGTCTTCATGGAGAAGAAGGACAAGAAACTCCATGGAAACAGTATTAAAGTATTATATCAACTCACTTCTTACATTGCCATAAATTATCATTATCTTAAATACATTTAATTCTATCTCTTGGACGATTGTCCAAGAGATCTCAGAATAATATCAACATAATCACAATAATAATAATGGCTAGGCAAAAAAAGAATAATGGTACAACAACGTTTTCATAATAAGCAAAAAGTGTTACATAATATCAAATTACTTAACTTACGTGACCTCTGGTCGATCTTTTCCACACTACAACAGCACTAGAACTAACCAACGAAACATCTTCCGAGGAACTGCCCCGATAAAGTAATTACAATCCTTTTTATATCCTACCAACGTCAATCTAACAAAATCGTCAGACATCTCCCGCCATTTTGAACAAATAACAGATCATTACACATTTTGGCTTAATAACTTCTAACACAGATAATAATAAGCCATTGTTATGTAGTGAAACAGTTTAAAAACATTTTAAGGTAATATAGCAATTTACCAAGGACTGATTCGTAACTTCTTCGTAGTTACGAATCATTTAAAGAATATCAATATGAACTGACAGCATTGTACCAGTCGTTTGGATCAGCTTAATAAAGTAAAATGGCAATATAAAACCTACGATATACTACAACTATAATTAAATAATTATTAATTATTTCTAGTACTAAAATCATAGTTAATTTTACTATTTACACCGAGTCAGTTTTTGTAAACACTTTATCTAGTCAAATTAGGTACTTCTATATTGGTTCAATGCTTCGTTAATGTGATAGATGTCATTATCTACCCAACAATTATAAAATATCAAAATGAAATATCTAACACGTGCATAAAGTGGCATAGCCTAAATCTCAGTTAGTACTATCTCTGGGTTAATAATTTTTGTTTAAGAATTTAGTTAAAAATTTCTTAAATATTTTAAGAAATTCCCAAATCTGTAAAATATAATATTACCGATTTATGGCGGCATATCTAGGGCCCTCACTTCATTATTGTTTGTACTGAGGAATCTGCAAAACATGAATACATCTGAAGAAATACATAAATACGACTTTAACATGTTTTACTTACATACCTATGTGAATTAGTTAAAAAGAAATAAGGACACAAAACTTAATTGTTAAGAAGTAAATGAAAGTCGAATTTTACTAAAAAGTCTGAACTAAGAGCCCAATATTTTCGGCTTTATTGACTAGTCAATAAAGCCGAAAATATTGGGTTGAGCCTAGGCTGAACCCCATAGATTAACGCAAATTAGAATAAAAGTTTTAACTATTTCTTAATTAAATTGTAACGTATCGTTCGTTCTTCTAAATGTCATACTTTAAGAGATTATTGATTTTAAATTTTTTGTAAGAGAATTATTTGTAGGGTGACCATAATTTTCAAAGTAAGTACCTGTCCATTTTGTAAAGGGCATTCGGAAAGTCATAATATTTGCAGCTAAAATATTATATACCTACTAATTACAATTTGGCTTTCCTTATTTTTAATGTAATTTCTATAAAAATACGGCTTTATTGACTAGTCAATAAAGCCGAAAATATTGGGCTCTCAGTTCAGACTTTTTAGTAAAATTCTGCTTTCATTTACTTCTTAACAATTAAGTTTTGTGTCCTTATTTCTTTTTAACTAATTCACATAGGTATGTAAGTAAAACATGTTAAAGTCGTATTTATGTATTTCTTCAGATATATTCATGTTTTGCAGATTCCTCAGTACAAACAATAATGAAGTGAGGGCCCTAGATATGCCGCCATAAATCGGTAATATTATATTTTACAGATTTGGGAATTTCTTAAAATATTTAAGAAATTCTTAACTAAATTCTTAAACAAAAATTATTAACCCAGAGATAGTACTAACTGAGATTTAGGCTATGCCACTTTATGCACGTGTTAGATATTTCATTTTGATATTTTATAATTGTTGGGTAGATAATGACATCTATCACATTAACGAAGCATTGAACCAATATAGAAGTACCTAATTTGACTAGATAAAGTGTTTACAAAAACTGACTCGGTGTAAATAGTAAAATTAACTATGATTTTAGTACTAGAAATAATTAATAATTATTTAATTATAGTTGTAGTATATCGTAGGTTTTATATTGCCATTTTACTTTATTAAGCTGATCCAAACGACTGGTACAATGCTGTCAGTTCATATTGATATTCTTTAAATGATTCGTAACTACGAAGAAGTTACGAATCAGTCCTTGGTAAATTGCTAAATTACCTTAAAATGTTTTTAAACTGTTTCACTACATAACAATGGCTTATTATTATCTGTGTTAGAAGTTATTAAGCCAAAATGTGTAATGATCTGTTATTTGTTCAAAATGGCGGGAGATGTCTGACGATTGTGTTAGATTGACGTTGGTAGGATATAAAAAGGATTGTAATTACTTTATCGGGGCAGTTCCTCGGAAGATGTTTCGTTGGTTAGTTCTAGTGCTGTTGTAGTGTGGAAAAGATCGACCAGAGGTCACGTAAGTTAAGTAATTTGATATTATGTAACACTTTTTGCTTATTATGAAAACGTTGTTGTACCATTATTCTTTTTTTGCCTAGCCATTATTATTATTGTGATTATGTTGATATTATTCTGAGATCTCTTGGACAATCGTCCAAGAGATAGAATTAAATGTATTTAAGATAATGATAATTTATGGCAATGTAAGAAGTGTGTTGATATAATACTTTAATACGGTTTCCATGGAGTTTCTTGTCCTTCTTCTCCATGAAGACCTAGTTTTGGAACGGACAACTAGCTTTCTGATTAATTACTGACAAGCCTAATTGAAATAAATATCTAGTCTTGTCTTTCTGTGCTTTACTTAGTGAAACCCTTTCCCAACAAACCATATTCATAAGAACCTTCATACACAATAAATAAACCGTAACCATTCTGATACACAAAGTTTGATATTAGGTATATATACATGATACCTATAGTTATATACAGATATAGATTTTGCTGTTACACGCGTCTGAATTGAGGGCCCAAGTTATTTCATCATAACAGTTTTAATTCACGTTTAAGAAATTTATGACCATTTGCTTTAAGTTTTTACTATTTTTAACTAATTTCCCTATAAAACTTATTTCGGTACGCAAGGGTTCAAAAAATGGGCCCTCAATCCAGATGCACATCAGCTAAATGTGCATCTGGGTTGAGGGCGCATTTTTTATTTGTTTTATTTTTTTTATAGAAATTACATTAAAAATAAGGAAAGCCAAATTGTAATTAGTAGGTATATAGTACTTTTAGCTGCAAATATTATGACTTTCCGAATGCACTTTACAAAATGGACAGGTACTTACTTTGAACATTATGGTCACCCTACAAATAATTCTCTTACAAAAAATTTAAAATCAATTTTCTCTTAAAGTATGACATTTAGAAGAACGAACGATACGTTACAATTTAATTAAGAAATAGTTAAAACTTTTATTCTAATTTGCGTTAATCTATGGGGTTCAGCCTAGGCTCAACCCAATATTTTAGGCTTTATTGACTAGTCAATAAAGCCGAAAATATTGGGCTCTCAGTTCAGACTTTTTAGTAAAATTCGACTTTCATTTATTTCTTAACAATTAAGTTTTGTGTCCTTATTTCTTTTCAACTAATTCACATAGGTATGTAAGTAAAACATGTTAAAGTCGTATTTATGTATTTCTTCAGATATATTCATGTTTTGCAGATTCCTCAGTACAAACAATAATGAAGTGAGGGCCCTAGATATGCCGCCATAAATCGGTAATATTATATTTTACAGATTTGGGAATTTCTTAAAATATTTAAGAAATTTTTAACTAAATTCTTAAACAAAAATTATTAACCCAGAGATAGTACTAACTGAGATTTAGGCTATGCCACTTTATGCACGCGTCTGGATTGAGGGCCCAAGTTATTTCATCATAACAGTTTTAATTCACGTTTAAGAAATTTATGACCTTTTGCTTTAAGTTTTTACTATTTTTAACTAATTTCCCTATAAATCTTATTTCGGTACACAAGGGTTCAAAAAATGGGCCCTCAATCCAGATGCACATACATAATAAATACATTAAATACATTATAAATAATAAATAAACATACATACATACAATCACGCTTTTTCCCATGGGGGTAGACAGAAACCACGGAACGCCACCTGCTACGATCTCTACACACTCCTTTTGCCTCTTTAAGGTTCATACAATTGGTCATACATACACGCCGGTTGCGAGTACTACGCACCTGACCTTTCTGAAGAACATCACCAATAAGGTCACTATATGTCCTCCTAGGGCGTCCCCTCTCGGTGTTTCCACTCACATCTGCCTTGTAAATACCTTTTGTGAGTCGTCCTTCATTCATCCTCTCAACATGACCAAACCATCTAAGCATACTTTTTTCAATTTTTGTCACTACATCTTCTTTTAAACCACACCGATCTCTTATCACATCATTCCTCAGCCTATCATTCATAGTCACACCACACATGCTTCGCAAGGAACGCATTTCCACAGCATTTATTCTACTTTCATGCTTCTTTTGTCACACCCAACATTCACTCCCATACATAAGCGTAGGCACCAGTACACCATTGTGAACAGCCAGTCGAGCCTTATTGGACATCAATTGGTTGGTCACAATTGCATGTAAAGCACCATTTACTTTATTTCCCGCATTCACTCTTCTTTCCACATCTTTATCAATATTTCCATCCCTTGTAAACAAACTCCCCAAATATACGAACTCACTTACTTGCTCCACATTCTTATCATTTATTTTCACATCACACACCGATACGTTCTCTTCTCTTTCAAACACCATGACTTTCGTCTTATTCACATTTATATTCATCCCTTTCACCTTAAATGCTTCATCCATTACAGTCACCATGTCTTGCAAATGTTCTGCTGACGATGCAAGTAGAACTTGATCGTCTGCGTAGAGAAGGCATTTGACAGGCAACTCACTCATTGTCAATCCACACTCACCCTCTTTCAAATCTGTCAGACAACTATCCATGTACAAGTTGAATAGCCACGTTGACGCTACACAGCCCTGCCTAACACCCCTCGAGATGCAAAACGAGTTCGTGTATGCCCCATTTATCCTAACACAAGCACTGGAATCCTTGTATAAAGATTTCAGTGCCCGTACCAAGCGCCAATCCACACCGTACATGGATAGTGTTGACCACAGTTTTTCTCTGCACACTCTGTCATAGGCCTTCTCCAAGTCAACGAAAGCGCAGTAGACTTTCTTGTGCTTTGCCAGATGTTTTTCGGCTATGCACCTTAGGGAGAAGATCTGATCCATACAGCCCATCTCCTCTCTAAATCCTGCCTGTACATCCCATATTTTCTCACCGGTCACTCCTATCACTCTATTTATCAAAACCTTCGCATACAGTTTGCCGACAATGCCTTGCCTTCGCTCTCAGCCATAAAATCCTAGGACTCACACAAACATAATCTTTCACACATTTCATCATTTGCTCGGAGAGGACAACTCCCACACCCTGACAGGCTCTTTGTGTCTCTTGAATACCAGACCAGATAGCGGTCAGAGATCCGTGTTTAGTCGTATCCACTCCCTTTCTTTTCGTCTCATTCACACATAGCACATCAATCCTTTTATCCTTCACCATGTCACACACCTCATTCATCTATCTTTTATACCTCCCTGCACATTCAGCGTTGCTAAGCGACATTCCGTTACTCGCTTTTCGCCCCGTGGAAACAAATGATGTTCCCCGTATGTATCTATATCTATATATTAATACGTGAAGCGAAAACTTTGGATCCCTTTTTACGAAAATTGGGCGGACGGAGGAGTATGAAATTTCGCATACTTATAGTTTATACAAAGAAGAAGTGACGAATGCTACTATTTTTTTTTTAAATTATGCGTAAAAATATATTATTTTCAATAAATAACACGTTACCCACACTACTATTCATTACCGTGTATTTAATACACACATGCATAGATATTCTTTTGTTTATGGTCCAATTGACAATATCTGTCTGTATTTTGTGTCTATAGTCTTATAGTTAGGGAGCTGGCGAGCATTTCGGTATATGATTTGCACACGTTTCACGTCGAGGTGGATTGCAGTTCAAATCATTACGAATCGATTTAGTCCAATCAATTAAGGTCCTATATTGCTGCACACCTTTTTTTTAAACATTATTGAAACGTTGTAGATTTACAACGCAGCGCCACCATGGTGGCAGACGAGGTCATTGATGTTTCTTAGGGTATAATTATCACTATTAATAACGTCTGCCTTGTGTGCTGATCATATCGAAATTTTGGTCGCCGGCTCCCTAACTATTACTGAATGTCAAGTATAACCATAGGTAAAAAATATTTTTATAGATATATAACCTACTAGCTTTTGCCAGCGGCTTCGCCCGCGTGGAGGTCGGAAATTATCCCGCGGGAACATACTACTGGGATAAAAAGTAGCCTATGTCCTTTCTCAGGCTCTAAACTATGTGTACGAAATTTCATTTAAATCGGTTCAGTAGTTTTAGCAGGAAAGCGAGACAGACAGACAGACAGACAGACAGACAGAGTTACTTTTGCATTTATAATATTAAGTATGGATTTCATTTTTAAAATCTATGATCATATCGAGAATATTTGTTTTTAATATTATTTGTCTTTAGGGATTTAAGTTCCTTGGTCTCACTGAATGTCGAATTCTCTGGATCCCTTTACTGAATGTCAAATATAACCATATTTTTTTAATATTTATAATTATATATGTTTTTTTCATTTACTAATGTATTTCTATTCCAATGAAATACGGTCGAATTTCGACCAGTGGGCGATCACTAGTATATAAAATTTTTATTTGTAATTTTTTAGTCATGGTAGATACCCCGCATTCATTTAATCGCGTTATTCGTTCATTTGTCGCGCAAATATTTAATGCAAATTTAAGACTTATATGGTTTTCACATGGACCCCATTGTCTGAATGGAACTAAATTAAAATGAAACTATTCGAAAAGTACCAGCTTTTGAATAAAAAAGAATCATTAAAATCGGTTCACCCAGTTAAAAGTTATGAGGTAACAAACATAAAAAAAATTAAAAAAAAACTGTTGAAAATGAATTGAGCACATACATACAAAGAAATTCTGTGGTAGGCACAGTATTTCGAAGTAAAAAATATTAATTGTTAATTATCCACTTCTGATTGTCTCTTAAATAAATCTTTTCACATACGCTCTGAGTTTTATTAAAATTATACTACTCTCATCCCGGAGATTAGTTTAGTTTTACGGAGAACTTCGTCCTATTTGCTTTGTTTGGGATATTGTCAGTTCGTATATTAAATTGAGAGGTAATGAGAGAGCGTGTTTGTTTCTGAAAAAAAAAAGAGTCATTTGTTTCTTGTAGGCCACGCGGGTAAAGCCGCGGGCAGAAGCTATTCAAAATAAACCAATGAAATAAACACAGGCAAAAAAAACATCTGTCCTTATTATATTACATGCATACGTGTCGAATTCATAAGGATGATGCTATATATTTATAAGGTGCATCTATTCATACACGAAATATTTTAAGAGGTACACCTGTAGGTGGTAAAGAAGCTATAGAAGCAAAAAGATTTTTTTTTATCGAAGCGTTTTTGAATTTTCGTAATTATTATAATTTTAAAACTGCTTGAGATGTTTTGCATAAAACCTTTACTCCAAATTTTATGAATGGCCCGCCTGACGCTGCGAGGGTGGCGACCGGACGGCACGAGCATGGCTGCGGTGTCTCGGGCTGTAAAAAATAAGAAGGAGCCAGTATTTCTTATGTGCGTCCAATAATTTATTAATATTAAATTTTGAAAAAAATACATTTTGAATTTATTTTTCGTTGCTTCTTTACCACCTACAGGGGTACCTCTTAAAATATTTCGTGTATGAATAGATACACCTTATATACATCTTAAATTTATTCAACCCATCTGGTCTTTGTCTCACACACATATCCTCAAAGTGGGTGCTCCAGTAATGCTACTACAAAATCTTAATCCGGCTAAGTTGTGCAATGGGACCAGGTTGTGTGTGAAAACCTCACATCAAAATGTGGTAGAGGACACGCCATTGTATTTACTGGCTGTGCTCAAGGTGAATCGGTGTACTATATACCTACCGCAGATACCACTAATACCGTCGGAGTACCCATTCAAGTTTAAAAGGCCGCAGTCCCCTTATGGTATGTTTAGCAATGACGATTAATAAGTCTCGGGGACAATCACTGTAAACAGCGGGATATGATCTTAGAGGGGACTGCTTCTCGCACGGCCAGTTTTACGTGCCCTGCTCGAGAGTGAGCTCATCTAGCAGCCTGGTTGTATTAGCACCTGAGAACAGAACCTCTAAAGTAGTATTTAAAGAGATACTTTATTTATAGACTAAAAAATAAATAGTCTTAAGCCCCTGTGAACAGCAAGTTAAGTAAAATCTTCATTTTAATAATAATTTAGGTAACAATTTTTTTCGAAATTCCCAGGGAATAAAGAGAATTTACATTTTCGCTTTAAAGTTGCTTTCAAATTTGTCATGCATGTAGGTAATTTACCGTTCCGTTATATATTCCGTCACTATTGTTAGGTTTTAGGATTAATTATCCTACATCAATCATTTATCAATCCAAGCGCTGCTCCTTGGATAACACAAAGCAAGCAATGCAATAACACATTGTTTACCTGGATTAACACATAGGGTACTTTCAATCCCGGTAGTACGTTCCTGTGGGCTATTTTTCGACATCCACGCGGGCAAAGCCGCGGGCAGAAGCTAGTAATAAATAAAATAATCGTTTGTTTTCTCTTCACAAAGCTGACTTAAAGTTAGTGTGTACAAAAATAAGATCTCAGCTGTATTTCACCTTTGTGAGAGACTGGTACCTGAAATAGGTTTTTAGAAAAAAAACCTGTGTTACAGGTCACCAGGCCCCATCCACGGCTAGAATTAGCTAGTAGGTACAGGGATACCGTGCAAGAGTCGCAGGCAGACAATATGCATAGGTAACAAAAATCCAAACTAAGTAAGAATACAAAAAGAAAAGAAAAATTATGCTTAACACAACTAAAGTAATAAGTAATAGAATATGTAAATAACAAAAAGTAAAAAAATAAAAAACACATAATTAAAGATTACGACATGTAAATCAGTGTTTGTCGTATGTGAAGTGTTAGACTAACATTCCAATTTAATAAATGCGACAAGTCGGTAGAAACAAATGTCACATAGGGAGAACTTCATAAACGTCATAACGTCATCGTTGTAATGTAATAACGTCATCATTGAATAATGTTATCAACAGAACTAATTCTTGTTACGCTACCGTCATTAAGAGAAATGAAGCAATTATCTAACGCGGAGTCATAGATTTGTATACCTCGCGCGTCAGTCTTATGATATCTGTTAAAACCTCCTGCTACAATACAATTCCTGGGAACTAATGAAAATACTTGCTCCCAATCGAATATACTTGTACGTACCGATGACGGACAGTATAGTAGTACGATATTTTTAATTTGGTTACAGTTCAAAAGTTTAACTGACATTATTTGTATTCCCGAGTTATTAATATTAACACAATTTAGTCGGACTTTAATCGACTTATGTGCAATTATAGCTATACTTCCGTGTGTAAATTACAGGCAAAATGGGACGGCCCGTACCGAATTATGGCCAAAATCACCGTCAATCCTATCACTTCTAAAGATGTTATAGCCACATTTATTTAAATGCGATTCCGGTTGTAACCATGTTTCGGATATTAAGGCAATGTGTATTTTATCTTGTTGCAATAGGAGTTCTAATTCTTTACATTTAGGTCGCAACCTTCGTGCATTCTACTATATTAAATTAAACCTTATTATTATATTCGTTAGCCGTTATTAAACATAGATACAACATCCTTCCATAGATCTTCTCACCACTGACCACATATTTCTATAACAACGGTGCTAGTTGTTTAACTTTAGATAACCGATTACCGTTAGATAAACATACTTCTCGGATTTTTTATAAATATACTGTACATACTAAAAGTTTTTTGATTTCCTGAGTTCTTATCCTTCTCGAGGTTTGTCGATTGTAGTCGACTATTGCTACTTTCTTCCGAATTTGTTCCTTGTTGACGTGAGTGTTGTGCTGTCGTGTTTATAGTTCGTTCACAGTTATTTTACCTCTGACAGCAGAGACAGCAACAACCCAACAGCAACCTTATTGCAACGAAAATAAGGTTGTCAGTGATGCAAAGTCAGAGGTAAAATAAGCGTGAACGGACTGTACCTCTTGATTCAATCCTTCCCGTTGCTTATTTTGAGCTACCCTCTTTTTTTGAGTATTTTTCTGTTTACTGCCTTCTACCTCCATCTGATTCACCTCCCGTTCATTATGAATGAGATCCTCAGTGACAAGTATATTCCTGTACGATGTCTTAAGGCTATACTGCGATGACTCATCTCGCGAGTTGACAACCGATTGTTGAGTGCTCTCTTCAATATAGTTGTGATGTTTATCTTTAATTTTTTGTATTTCTTTGTGTTTCTAATAAATTTCAAGCGCTTTCCGATAATAGCAGTTCTCCGTCATAATAATTATAATTCCTTTTTCTTTTAAGAAAACGGGACATTTATTGAATAAAGCCATATGCGTTCTTAGGCGTTCCTTTACAATTCACACAAGTGTATTTTTTGGTTTCATTTGGGTGATCGTTACCACATTTGGGACATATTTGTTTCCTAATTGGACACGACATCGACAGGTGACCAAATCTCCAACATACGGAACACTGAGACACAGCAAATTCTGATTGTTTCAGAGGCTACCCATACTCCATTATCAGATTCCAAGAAAGAATTTGCAGTCTGAGGAGAAGCAAACCACTATTGGGCAGTAATGACTTGGAAAAATCTTGTTTTTAATAGGTCTTTACCTATGAAAATGCCGTTTTGTATGAAAAAAATTAAACGAATTTTTTCATGTATTTTTTATTTGTATTAATCGAAATAATCACCCATGCAATCAATGCATCTTTGCCAACGCAGTGGCAGTTTATTGATGCCCTTCTTAAAAAAATCAGCTGGACGGGAGGCAACAAATTCTTCAAAGGCATATTTTACTACCTCTCGGGTAATGATTTTTTTTCCGCCAAGAAGTTATCCAAATTCTGGAAAAAGTAGTAGTCTATAGGCGCAAGGTCTGGTGAGTAGGGCGGATGACGGAGAGCTACCAACCCCAGTTCTTGCAACTTGGAGACCGTCTGCTGTGCAGTATGAGGTCGCGCGTTGTCGTGCAGGAGTAGCGGAGACGAGTGATTGACCAATGCTGGTTGGTTATCAAACAGAATCCATTTTTCATCACAGGTAACAATGTGGTTCAAAATTCCTTTATTTGTGTGTCTGTTGAGCAGTGCAAGGCACGTCTCGACGCGTACTTCACGCTGGCGATCATTGAGTTCGTGGGGCACCCATTTGTCAAGCTTTTTTACCTTGTCAATTTGACCCAAATGGACCAATATTGTTTTGACGCTAACGTCGAAAGCTGTTGCTAATTCAGCCGTAGATTGTGTATCATCAGCTTCCACAATCGCCTTTAATTCGTCATTGTCGACCAAAGTCTTCGGACGACCGCGAGGTTAATTTTTCAGGTCGAAATTTCCAGAACCGAAGCGAGCAAACCAATAACAGATGGTGCGTTGGTTTGTAGTGTGAGCTCCGTAAACGTCGTTGATGTTGCGTGCCGCTTGTGCCGCGTTGCTGCCACGACGGTACTCATATTCCATAATTACTCGAATTTTTAACGTATCCATGATGACGAAAAAGATTGAAATGCGATGAAAATGTAACACTAATCAATAAACAAATTACTACTTTTGGAAAAAGAATTCCATGTTTTTAAAATAAAATTAAGTTGAAATTAGAATTCTTAGACAAACAAAAATTATTTTGATTTGAAATGGCCAGTACTGCAGAACGGCAATTTCATAGGTAAAGACCTAATATTTCTGGCATGCTTTTATTGGCCAGTTGGAGAGAACACTGACGAGGGAAGAGCTACCACCTTTCTTGACTTTGTTGGCCACCTTGAGTGGAGACTCGCTAGAACAAACATGCTTGGAGAAAGGAAGTTTTCTAGTAAGTGTTCTGGAACGGATTTTGACGATCTTCTGGGCTCTGCGATTTTCCTGATAGCCATGAAATACCTCTCCACTCCTAAGGCACCTAAAAAATTGTTGCCCCACTGGCGCAACATCAGTAAGTCATAGTCAAGTCAGTTTTCGACACTCCCTCTGCCAATTCATGTATAAATAATAAAACATTGATCAGACAGGAGCCAAAGTCCTTTCATAGTTTTAGACAACCATTCCACTTTAACCATCCAAACAACCTGCCAGGGTCGCGAGACCTGCCAGGGTTGCGAGATTTGTTCGAAAGAGACACCGTGGCCCTGGCACATGGGCAACTGAAGGAACACGGGTGGGTTTTAGTTAGTAAAAGTCTGACATGCCCTCTTGCTCCGCCCAAGAGCGGAAGAAGTCATCTGATAATTTCCCACCCACAAAAAAAAAACCATCGAAACACATATTGCAATATCCTTTTTTCCATATTCTGCAATAGCCCTACACCAGCCGAGGGTTATCTTTGGATGCACTTGAGTAGTGCTTACAGAGATAATCGTCATTTGGGGCCTAATTTCATTAAAAGCGTCAAATGGGCCTCCACGAGTTGGTATCGGCCCCTCGTACGCCTTCCAGAGGACCCAGACGGGGGCCGAGATGTATCAAAGAAACTTTGGATATAAGTCATCATCATCCGCCTAGCCTTTTTCAACTATGTTGTGGTGGGTTTCCAGACTAACCGGATACAGCTGAGTACCAGTATTTTACATGGAGCGACCGCCTATCAGACCTCCACAACCCAGTTACTGGGTAATACGATACCCTTTGGTAAGACTGGTTGTCAGACTTTTGGGGTGCTGACGACCCGTAACGACTGCCTAAGATCTACAAAAGATAGCCGGAACCAACGGCTTAACGTGCTTTCCGAGACACGGAAGGGTCTTTGGATACAAGTATTAAGTAATAAGTTTTATTTTCTCTCAAAATTGTTTTGTAGCACATAACTTAACAGTTTTGAACTATATAATTTTGTTTGTAGGAGCTGAGGCATAATATTATAGATATTATATTTATCACCATAGTGTCACGACTACGAGGGACATGTGGAATTACGCGAATGGAAAGATTAAGAAAGTTCCCCACTTGAATTTATCCAATAAATCCAATAATTCTGACGTGGACTTTTAACTATCTAGGTACTTTATAATAGGTAGTTTAAAAAACCCTGCAAAAACGACTGCTGGGCTGTGTTTTATCCTCAGAAAAAGCCCAGAGTTAGGAAGTTGGTGGTGTGAAACCACCATGCCTCGGACAGCACGTTAAGGTGTTTGTTCTTTGCATAATTTTTCCCCGATCGTGTCGGATAGCCGTCCCATTGGACTTGTGCACAATATCTATTTTTCTTGCGCCAATGCACGGTGGTACAAGCGCCCTACAAGCGCGGTCATAAATACCTTACTTTATTAAAGTTAACTGGGATTTTTTCTGAAGGATAAATAATAAAAAATACTTTACAAATGTACTGCTTTATTTATATAATTTAATACATAATCTAAAATAAACTGTACTATATGTACTGTTTGTATACAAGTTTAAATAGTCTATATTTGAGATTTATTATCCCTCGTTCGTAAATACATCTGCATATGATATTAACGCTATTCATAAAGGGGTTATCATTAAATATTTATTTATTTATTTTTATTTTCCAGCTTACATCTACCATTACAGGTTTGCACCTAATGCGATAGTGTTACATCTAAATTCTTACTGATTAACTTATTATTCTTATTTTTGTATGTATTCTTTTATACATTATACATATTTTATATATTATGGAACAGGTGATTAATGCGGGCATTATACATAATGTACGAGCATTATGAATAATGTCTAGTTCTATCGGGCAAAGTGACTAATACTATCTTAACTTCATTATTATCACATTGCACGGTCATTATTATATTGCTACATGATAATTGGGCAATTTGATAATAAAGGTAAATATGACGCGGTGTGAGGGCGGGGAGGGAGGCACGCATGGCGTGGCATGCTTTGACCAATCAGAGACCGCCATTATGACTTTCCTTAAGTTTTAAATGCAAAAACTAGTGAATTCTTAATGTAGAAGTCCTTGATAATTAATCCAAATAATGAGTCTGATTATACAAGATGCAGTTTTGAACCTGCAAAACATTTCAGGAGGTTGTTATGAGACTCGTAAATAATCATATAACAATACGATACCAAGTCAATAATCAAAAATACTTTTTATTTTAGATTTTTCAATTTTATTGTTTTTCAGAATAACTCTCTTAATAACCCTCTTCAAAAAATACAGAATCACCGATTGCGATTTATCGCGCGTCATGTCGCTGTGTGCGTGAATACAATGACCAGTGTCGACACTGTACTACGCTCCGCCCACATTTCTACGAAACAAACGCGGCACTAAGTTGAACTAAAAAGGCGGTCGTTGCTATGGTTACGCGCAGCAACCGAACGTCATACCGCACTTCGATTGAGACGCGAAAATCTGTTACTGCGCATTCAAGGTTAAACCAAAGTACCGCGGCCCGCGATTTGTACAAGTTGTTGTAGCTACAGCAACTTATAGGAAATAATTTAACCTTAGATGTAGTTTGAATCTGAAAATCACAATGTACCTACGCTAAATAATAACTCATTTTTAAGCATCATTACAATGCGAAAATCTTCATCGTCTGCCGAGCCTGTTACCAACTATGTTAGGGTCGGCTTTCAGTCTAAGGGCCGGGTCACACCGGAATGGCAGCGGCCGGCAGCGACGCGGCGAGCACTTTCAGTGCGAAATAATTTTAAACTTTAACTACATACTTAAAAGACCAGTATCGCTTGAAAAACCAACAGGTGTTTCCGCCCACGACTGCCAGCGGTGACGCGAGGCCGCTCGCAGCACCGCGGGTGGCCGCGCGACCTTTTCAAGTTTTTCAAGCGATACTGGTCTTTTAAGTATGTAGTTAAAGTTTAAAATTATTTCACACTGAAAGTGCTCGCCGCGTCGCTGCCGGCCGCTGCCATTCCGGTGTGACCCGGCCCTAACGGTATGCAGCTTATTACATGCAGTGCCAATGAAACATGTAGGGCGACTGCGTATCAGACCTCACCAAACCAGTTAGTTGATAACACAATACCCATTTGTTTGACTAATTGTCAGACTTTCTCGCGTTTGACTATCCGTAGGTACCAATGACCATACGGCAGGGCTGTAAGGTCACTGACCCGTACCGACCCGTGTGGTACCTAACGACTTTTCGAGAGCTACAAATCTATCGGAACCAAAGGCTTTAATTAAGTGCTTACCAGAACACGGGATTTCAGTGATGTCCTAGATAAATTTACAAAGTACTTACATTATTATGAATTTAAAAAATAACACAGTGGTACCTGCTCAGTCACGAACCTGTGACCTCATGCATGATAGGAGCACGCCTTAACCACTGGGCTATTACGATAAATAATAATAGTAGGTAGTAGATACTACTGCGCCAAAAAAAAGTTCACGTTGACGTCGTTAGTTACCTATCAGCTGATGAATAAAATGATAGGTGGAGATAAATAAACCTTACATAGCACGTAAGCAGTTCCTGTTGCACAACTGTGAAACTGATCGCGAGCGCAAGCGCGGAATTTAGGTAGGCACCTAATAATAATAATGTAAGCACCCGGCCAACGAACACGTCTGAATTCTTTGACCCGGCGCAGTCGGCGCTCTCTGTAGGTAAATTCAGCCCCAAGGACGGTTTTCGTTTTTATTTGTAGAAATCTTAAACCAACCAATTTATTGATTTAAGATTTTCCTTCTTACTTTTAACGGGCTGAGGACCGATAAAAATACCTCAAGATAATTTGTGTATTTTAAGTAGGTAGGTACCCATGTGTTAGGGATTTTAACCTCTAAGTCCCTGAGATACCACATTACGGTAATTGACTGGTTAAGTGATTTATTTTGTCTGATAGGTATTTTTGGCGTAGTTAAAAATTTTAAATCAACTTATTTACACTAATC
Organism: Aporophyla lueneburgensis; assembly: GCA_932294355.1. Lineage (NCBI taxonomy): Eukaryota > Metazoa > Arthropoda > Insecta > Lepidoptera > Noctuidae > Aporophyla > Aporophyla lueneburgensis. Next base: position 26,414,526 of record OW028737.1, on the reverse strand, counting down.
AAGTTGATTTGGCTAACATCGTATTTACAAATGATTGTCGTTTTTATTGTGTCGATAGCACTGATCACTTTTGCACGTAGTTGCACTGGTGATTTCGTCTGTGTACACAAATCTTTTAACGTCTCCCCACAGATAAGCACAGGACAGATGGTGTTCCAGCAACCAGTGACAAAATGTAACTCGCGCGACGTTATCAAGTTGTTGGAGGTCCTGTACCTTGCGTAATGAAAAGGATGCTGCATTTCTTTGTGCAGTAGCCGCCACACTGTGGAATGGTGCACTCCAAACCGTCGAACAGCCTCCCGCGTGCTTGCCCGTGGCTCTCGTCGGTAGAATTCCAGGATATCTTCCTGCAAGGCGACAGGCAGGCCTTCGTTGCCGCAACCTTTACCATTCTGGGGAACGTCGAACTGCCGATAATCGCGCAGTCTCTGCGTAGCAGCCAGCATTACCCTGTTAGAGGGACGTTGCCGATTGGGGAATAACTCCGCGAACATTTCGATGGCTCGAGATACATTGTTTCCACTGATGGCATACAAGCGGACCATCTTGAACTCTACATTGCACTATTGGTCCGCATCTTTACAACTAGGTAGCAGGTATCTATCGCGGCCGTTAATCGAAGGCGCCCTTGAGGGGCGGAATTTACAAGCGTATGCACTCGCCGGCGTCATCAATCACACTAATAAATTGACCCGATTTATGTGCTTGCGATCGATGGCCGCGGGGGTGCGGCTAGCGGGAAGGGAGCGCGGCTTTGGATCTATGAATTAAATATCGGTTGCGTTTGTTTGTGTGTGTGAAAGCGCAGTTTAAGGACACGTACAGACTGGCCGCGTTTTAAAAAAGGGAGTTCACACTTACCGATTTCCGTAAATAAGAATAAAATGAAAAAAAAAAATACCTGCCCATTTTATTGTTGATTCGGGTCGAGAATCACTAACATAATTACCTCCTGAAATGTTTTGCAGATCCAAAACGGCACCTTGTATAGATGGTTTAATATTTGGTTTATTTTAAGTTAAATGACAATAACAATAAAAAAATAGTAATTAAATATGTGAATTAATTTTTACAACTGTTTAATTTTTACAAGTATTGTCTTATAAATTCAATATGTTGTGCTGCATTTAGTGACAGAAACGAATCGCTGCAAAACCGACTGCACGTAGTCTTGTCTGCCCTACCCCTAGAGTGTAATTTAAAACCGCGTAGGCGCGGAGGGGCGAGGCGGCCCGCGAGCTAAGGAGTAGGTGGTTTTGACACTCGCCACCGCTGCTGAGGCTGGGTGGCGAAGCCGGCCAGCAAGTCGAAGCTGCGGTGGTGAGCGTAAAACACATCTGCGACGATAAGCTCGCGTGGGACCGCCGGAGCCCCGTAGCGCCGGAGCCGTGACAGAAACCATGCCTGCTGCATGTTGCATGCTTGCTATACCTCATCGTTTATAGAACTACTTAAAATAAAATTTATTACTAACCAATTACGATTTGTTAACTGTACGCGCCTAACCACCCAGATCCACGGCTCAGTATTTATTGAACTGCCCGTTTAAATTATTTTATGACTCATTTTTATTTAGTTTACTGCTCAGTTTTTACTGCTAAACAAGTTTGCAAACATGCGTTTTTATTTTTTTTACCAACCATAACTCAAATATTGAACTGCCGGTTTAATTCTATGCCGTCAAATATGTTTGTATTACTCGGCCCAAAAGGTGATGGACAATATGTACAATGCTCGGTCAATTTGATTATTTGAATAATTATTATCAAACTGCATTCTCATATTGGGCATTTTTCATAATGACCGGGCATTATATATAATGCCCAATTTCGCACTTGGTCCATAACATATACAACAAAAAGCAAGAAAACTAAAATTACAATTTATTTACAAACGTCATCATAACCACAGCTAACAAGGAGAGTACCAAACTTGGGAATCACAGATTCCGTTGATTTTTATATATGTTTTAGAGTAGTCTCCCTTTAATAACTAGGTAAAATGGTAAGACGCCCTTCACCTTCATTTTCGAGAAAAATTAAAGTGAAGTTTAAAGTTCATGTCCACTCGACTCAACAAATTAATAAAAATAAATGAATACATTTAGAACAAAATGTGTCGAGTAAACTACTAAACAATTTTTACGTGTTACATTAATGAAAACTCGTAGTCGAATGACTGCAGTTAAAAGCAGCCGCATGACAAGGCCAAATTTTGGTCAATCGTATTCTTACACGTACGTCCCTTTCCCCAGGTAGTAGATGTCGGAGCAGGTAAAATTAGGGGGAGAGGGGTCTTGCACAGCAGGAGCGTATTTTAACTGAAAATTTATATACCTAACAAAATTTATTTATGTTAAAAATTTGCAATTATAATAACGAGTATTTTTTTAATTAAAATATTATATTATTATTGTTAATAATGAAATAAAAATCCATTAAAATTGACAAAAATATATATAAACACATCAGATATAATAATAAATTTAATATTAAATAACTTCAGGATTTTAATTATTTATTGATTAAAATAACAAATCTTATCTTATATATATAAAAATCTTGTGTCACGATGTATGTTGCCAATAAACTCCAAAACTACATAACAGATTGTTATCAAAGTTCTTAATTATTTGTAATTTGGTCCAACTTAAAAGATAGGATAGTTTTTATCTCAATTGTTGATCTCAATATTTGAATATTTTTTTTATAGTACGCACGGCTACAGGTCAAGCTATACATTTCCAGTATAAACTGACATCTGATTGTACGAAAAGCCTATACAATGTGAGGTCAGCTAAAACTAAACAATATAGCTTGAACTATAGCCGTGTGTAGTATGTGCGTATTCATTGGTTAGTTCCAAGAATCCCTAATCGGTGGCGGTGTAAGTTAATTCATCGTATCGTTTGACACCAAAGTTGCGTAGACATCCACTGGATGGCGTTTTTTTTTTTTCTAGATAACCTTTGCATAATATTAAAGTCGCTTGCTGCGTCTGTACGCTTAGAATTAGATCTTTTAAACTGCGCAACGGATTTTAATGCGTTTTTCATCAATAGACAGAGCGATTTAGAGGAAGGTTTAAAAGTAGTTTACATACATATTATAGTAGAGAAAAGCCGAGAAATTCAAACATTTCTAATGTGATGTCGTAACAAACATATTTTTTGTGCGCTTAAATCGCAAACGCTGGCTTAACCTTACGAGATAGATCAAATTAATGTACCACGGAATTATATATTTTAAAAATATCGATGAAAAAATCCATGATAATCTATATTTATTTCCTAAGGATACCCTAGAAAAACCACTTTTATCTGTTATGTATTACAAAAAAAATCTGGGTCATTAACCAAGCTATTTTAAACAATACCGTATCGTTCTTTATCCAATTAAATACATAATATACGTAGAACATTTCATGTCAATCAAAATTGCACTTTGCAGCATATCATTAAAGTTAATATTTTAGAAGATATCAGAGATTATATAAAATAGACGGAGAGCGACTAGCGGGCCGTCCGTCCGTCCCAGTTGGTAGCGGTAGGGTAGTGCAGGATTAGTAGGATTGTAATTCATATTACTTTGGCTTCATAGTAAATGCGAATGTCATGTGTGTTCGAAGTACTCAAAATAAACCTATCCATTATATTATTCCAAGTAAGAGACCGCGAAATAAGGCTTAGATGTTTAGATTTTTGGATGGATTTGGATTTTTCGTTATCCTGGATACTTATCATATAGGATACTTTATCCCGGTAGTAGGTTCCTGGGTGATATTTTCCGACAGCTTTACGGGTGAAGACACTGGCCAAAGTATCATTCCTACAAGTATGTTCGATTTGGTGTCTGGTAAATAATTGAGTGTCTGTGTAGGTAGAATAGGAGCGTTAAGAAAAACTAGGAAGACTTATATTTAATTCAATCCAGCTCTATGTCGCAGTCTTCTTACTTTGAATACTATTAGTTTTATTAAGTACATCAAACACACATGATACTCTGATAAAGAATAGAGAAGTAGTATGAAGTAGTACTTAAGAAGTAATATGAATTATAAACGTACTTAGGTACTCCTAATTATTATAAATCTGAACATTTATATGACTGGATGTTTGTTTCTCAACCCCGTACCTAACGATATATCTATACTCTATACAAATAAATAAAATTGGAGTGTCTGTTTTTAATATTAAAATAACCGCTTTTTACTATGTGTATATGGATATATACACGGTACATATACCGAAACAATTTTTTTTACAATTTTTGTCTGTCTGTCTATCTACTGTTTGTCTGCCTGTCTGTTTGTTCCGGCTAATCTCTGAAATGGCTGGACCGATTTTGACGGGACTTTTATTGGCAGGTAGCTGATTTAATAAGGAGTAACTTAGGCTACTTTTATTTTAGAAATTTCCATTATTTTAGGAAAATACCTGCGTTAATTTCCGACATTCACGCGGGCGAAGCCGCGGGCAAAAGCTAGTTATTTATAAAAATAAATAAATTTGAAAAAAAATGATTCGAGTGGACTTGAACTTTTTTATTTTTCTCGAAAATGAAGGTGAAGTGCGTCTTACCATTTTACCTAGTTATTGAGGGGAGACTACTCTACAACATATATAAAAATCACCGGAATCTGTGATTCCCAAGTTTGGTGCTCTCCTTGTAAGTTAAAATAACTACAACAACCAACCTAATTTCAATTTGAACTAAATTCGTAATAAATCTAAAATCTGCCTCGACATAACCCTCTTTTTCTTACGGGGAAGTTTCCAAAGACTAGTAATGAATGGGTCTGAGCTGAGTAAAATTCTGTTAAGTAAGTCCGTATTCGTAAGTACTCGCGATTTTTTTCTCGTGTAATCCCGTCTGAAGGCCTAATAATGTTTGTTGTTAGATTCTGCTGCCTCTTCGGATAATTCCCCAATAGATAATAATATAGCATACTGTGCCTCTTCAACATCATACATGAGGTCTTTGTGAACGGAAGTTGGGAGATTATACCACGGATATTCTTGAATTAAAAGTCGCGCGGTTTCCAAAGCATATTCATAAAAAAAATCCGTATCAATTTTAAAACCCGAGGACAAGGCTTGTAAAATTGTGGAACAACGTTGAATCAAATCTTTATTTAAGTCAGTAATTTCACTGAAACTGCAGAATTAGCGAAAAAAAATTCGTGCCGTATTTCCATCTTTCGATGTCCCGCTTCCGCCACTTCGTGGTTTGTCTACTATTAAACCTAGTCTACGTCTAAACTCATTCTGTACGTACGATTTTTTATCTGCTACTTGTCTCTTCTCATCATCCGACCTAATCTGCCACTGCTCAGCATCCATCCTGTAAGCAAGATGAACAAAATATTCGAAGAAGCTAATCCAAGATTGTAAAGGAGATAGGACAAACTCCAAATGTAACACTTACATAATGATGATTCACTCAAAACACTACACACTTTACCATCTAACATAGTTAACTGTAAAGAGGTTGAATTCTGAAATCGCGGTTCATCATCATTCATCATTTCAGCCGAAAGACGTCCACTGCTGGACATAGGCCTCCCCCAAGCACCGCCACCTCGACCTGTTCTGTGCCTCTCGCATCCAACGCATTCCTACGGCCTTCACCAGGTCATCGGTCCATCTTGTGGGAATCCTTCCAACGCTAAGTCTTCCAGTACGCGGTTGCCACTCCAGAACCTTCCGACCCCATCGGCCATCTTTTCTGCGAGCAATGTGCCCTGTCCACTGCCACTTAAGTTTGGCAATTCTTCGGGCTATGTCGGTAACCTTGGTTTTCCTACGGATCTCATCATTTCTGATTCGATCACGTAGGGAAACTCCAAGCATAGCCCTCTCCATTGCTCTTTGGGTGGCTTTGAGCCTTCTTATGAGGCCCATTGTGAGCGACCACGTCTCAGTACCATATGTCATCACTGGCAACACACACTGGTCAAAGACTTTTGTCTTGAGACACTGCGGTAATTGGGACGAGAATATACCGCGTAGCTTCCCGAACGCTGCCCAGCCGAGTCGGATTTGACGATTGACCTCTTTCTCGAAGTTGGACCTACCTAACTGGACAGTCTGTCCTAGGTACACATATTCGTCCACAACTTCGAGTGTATCGCTTCCGATCTTCATTGGAGTGGGTATCACATGAACATTGGACATGACCTTTGTCTTGTCCATGTTCATCCTAAGACCCACTCTTTCAGAAGCTCTACTGAGGTCATCGAGCATTGTACTGAGGTCCTCCATAGTCTCAGCCATAACTACTATATCGTCAGCAAATCGAAGGTGAGTGATGTACTCGACATTGATGTTGATGCCAGCCCCTTTCCAGTCCAGAAACTTTAAGACATCCTCCAGTGCAGCGGTGAACACTTTCGGAGAGATGACGTCTCCCTGTCTCACCCCTCGCTGCAGGAGGAAAGGTTTCGAGGCTCTGTCCTGGAGCCGGACTGACATAGTGGCGTTTTCATACAAACACTTCAGCACTTCGATGTACCGATAGTCAATCTGGCACCGTCGAAGGCTTTTTCGTAGTCCACAAACGCTAAGCAGAGAGGCAGGTTATACTCTTCGGTCTTCTGTATAACCTGCCGCAGCGTATGTATGTGGTCCACGGTGCTAAAGCCTTTACGGAATCCGGCTTGTTCGGGAGGCTGGAAGTCGTCAAACCTGCGCGCGAGACGGGTTCGTGATGACCCTTGAAAACAGCTTGAAATCGCGGTTATTAAAACGAAAAGTTGTTGGTGTCAAATTACTAATGTTTTCTTGGAAGTAGGCATTCCTCTTCATTAGATACTTCAGAGGTTTCTTTCAAAAATTGAAAGCGAATAGGTCTGCGAATTGGTCTAGTGGAAGAGGGTCGGGAATTTTTCCAAACTGAAATACTGTCTGAAGGGCAATTTACTACTAACGTAAGTGCGACATAAGACGTCACAAATAAACGACTATTATCTGTACAAGAGGGAGCTGAAAAATACTGTTTGTATTCACTTTGGCCTGTAAACCATCACATTTCCATCAAATTTCACACATAATTTGACTTTGATTGAAAAGTGGGGACTTTCCAATCAAAGTCAAATTATGTGTGGAATCTGCTGGCACTCTATCTAAAATTTCTTTTTGCAATTCAAGTATTCTAGAAGTTGTGTGATCTAATAAACTTTGCAATTTAACTGCTTTAGATTCTAAAACGGATAAGTTTTCGGGATAGCATTTCTTTTTAGCAGCCAGTACACATTGGTAAGATGGTAAAATGTCATATGCAGTTTTATTGCTAATGAAGTTCTTAATTAATAAATTTAAAGGCATAAGACCTCGTCCGCATTTATGTTCAGTCTTAAGCTATTATTAGACGTATCAGAAGTATTGAGTAGTCCATTCATAGCAGAGTCATCTACTTGAGATAATTCTGCCAATCTTCTACGTTTCGAGCGGTTAGACAATTCTGAATAATCTTTCCTGGGGCGCCCGCGTTCGCAAGATGGCCCGGGCTGGTTCGCGTTTTCATGAATGCCCTTCTCATTACCCCTTCGACACATTCAATTTCATTTAACCAATCTGAGTACTTATGCAAAAATTTGGATTTATATCTAGAGACAATTTTCCAAAAACTATCAAGACTTTTACATTTATACTGAGTATCTTACTATCTAGATTTTTGACTTCATCCAGAATAGAAGCTAGAATAGTTTTCAACATGTGTTGATGTTCCTGAGGAACAAATCCAGTTACGGTAAAACAAATCTCCAAGAAATGCATCCTTGAGAAAGTACATTTAATCAAAGTACCTGAAAATATAATTAAATAATTTACGTATGTTTTGTAGACCGTGCTACGCCTGAGCCTACGTAGTCGTAGAGGCTATATAGCAACTAAAGTCGCAACGGGACGCAAAAAACTGTATTTTTTTTCAAAAACGACAGTTCAATCTATAATTTAAAATATGTGAGAGTATTTGAATAAGGTTGAAATTTGTTGTAAGTAATAATACATTACCTTATAATAATACCTTTGAACAACCAACGCAACGTTATCTGATCCCAAACTAGGCAGAGCTTGTACTATGGTAACCAGACAACTGATAAACATACTTATATATTTCTAAATACATACACACATATTATAGACTAGCTTTTGCCAGCGACTTCGCCCGCGTGGAGGTCGGAAAATAACCCGCGGGAACATACTACCGGGATAAAAAGTACCCTATGTGTTAATCCAGATTATAAACTAACTGTATTCCGAATTTAGTAGGATAGATATATACTACTGAGAACTTTTTTGTAGATCTTTTGAAGACCATCATCTTTGTAATACATACTTTTGGTGTATGATCAACGAACCTATGCGAGGATAAGAGCTCGAAAGCGCATTTTCATCCGACTTGCTTTAACATTATCGTCACTGCTCAGCTCCTATATGTCTTAGCGTTATGTTATATAGCCTTTAACCTGCCCAGGAGTATGGACTACAATCGTACCAAGTTTGGTGTTTCGGACCGTTGGATTAGTTACTCTATACGCTTTCGGAACGCGCCATCGAACGGAATGACATCTGACTTGTCAGTTTGATTTTGACACTTGACACTTCTCTTGGATTTTGGCTCGAACAAGGAAAGCATGTCTCCGGTTGTATCTCGCGATCTTTTGTAAAGTAATCCCTTACCCCGGTCGTTTTGGTGACAATAGGTCATGACCCAGTGGTTTGTGTTAATAACCCCTATCTTGGTGAAGTAATACGGGCTGAATTTGGATATTTCTTGACATTGAAGAACTTTGGAGGTTAAGTGATTTGAAGACCGCATGCTGTGATTGCCTCCAGCCTTGTTGCAGCGGATTCTAACCTGAAAAATACTCGTAACGTCACAACACGATACATATACACTCACTTACATACATAACTCCAGGTTGGCACCAGAGCAGTGTCCTTCAACCAACAGGTAAGTTCTTTTGTTGTATTGTAGGTGAGTTGTCCTCTAATATATTGTCTGCTCCGCGTACGGCGGACTAGTTTCGCTCGCCACTCTTGTCTCCTGGACCCCACCATAATATCTTCCACTGCGCTATTGAAATGCTATTGTAGGGGTCTAGTCTGGCAGCGTACATTCTTGGTAGCAAGAGCGCGGTTATAAGACATATAACCAACAAATTGGTAATTTACAGTAGGCTAATTACTTGGCAGTCTCTATAAGGGAAGTAGTAATTCGCTGTAAATGTTTGTTAACTGTAATTAATTGTTTATTTGAAATAATTTGTTTAAATTTATTGAGACGAGTAACTCATGTTGTCGGGGTCAGCCGGTTGCATATGCTAATAGTGTTAATTGAATTGGACTATGTTACAACCCCTTGTTTGTGTCTGACCTCTGTTGAATGTCAGGAAGACATTGAAATATTGAGTTTGTACCATCACTATGGTTGTTTGTGAAAATTAATATTTGAAATTGGCATTTTTGAGTATTGCCATTGTTTTGAGTTGGAATAAAGGTTCATTATTGTTGTACCAAACAGTGGTTTGTGAACTTAACATTTGGAATTGGATTAGAATTTGAATATTTGAATTGAATATGAAATAGAATTTTGAACGTTGATATTGGGTTTGAATTAAAATAAAAGTTTATTGTTGAATTGAATTGAAACCAATATATTGTTATTTCTTGAGTTGCTGATTAGTCAGTTTGGTAGTTTGATTGTTTGCTTGTAGTTATTTTGTAATTGATTCATTGAACTTTGTTATTTGATTATTTAATTTTGGTTTATTTGAATTGTATTGTTTGTGCAATGGCACACAAAGCGGTGAGAGAGGCAATCAGTGGATTGACCACACAGCTACGGTGGTTCACTTCAGCTGCAGCAACCGCTGAGCGCCCGGACCTTGAAACGGTCACTCTGGCTCGGTTCGAGCAGTTGAACGTGAGACTCGGCAACGTTGATGCTCTGCTTACCCGCTGTAGGGTGCTTCCCTAACATAAGTAATGTCAATGCAGATGTAAAATGTCAAACTTAAACATAAATGCAGAAAATGTCAGTGAATGCTCAACGGGATGAATCTAAATAAAAATGCAAGTTGTCCGACTCAAACCACGTCTAATTGAACACTAAAAATGTAATACATGTAAAATGCATAGAACAATGCAATATGTTAGTGTCAGTGCACTGCCAAATGTAGGTCGCGTCCAAAGTGCAAATACGCGAGCCTACTGGCTAACTTATTGTAATTAATATATTTTAAAACGGGTCCACCCTTTATGGCAGAATTTTTTTCGTCATAATATTATTTTGCATAACAGCGGATGGCATAAACTTCATTTCGCAGAAAATCGTTTGGCATACACTCATTTATCATACATTCACAACGCATAATTTTATAAGTCAGAATCATCTTTAGGCATAAATTTTATTCCATAATAATTAAAAAGTAGAACCATCATATCGCAGTAAGTTCGCAGTCAGAATCGTCTCTTGGCATAATTTCATATCGATAGTTATTAAAAGGCAGAACTATCATAACTCAGAAACTTTGAACTTAGAATCATCTTTTGGCATACATTTCATATCGAAGAAGCATGCAGCATGCAAACAAGCATGCAGCATGCAAGCAACCATACAGCATGCAAGCAACCAAGCATACAGCATGCAAGCAACCAAGCATGCAGCTTGCAAGCAAGCATGCAGCAAGCAAGCATGCAAGCAAGCATGCAGCATGCAAGCAAGCTTACAGCATGAAAGCGAGCATGCAACATGCAGCATGCATGGTTTCTGTCACGGCTTCGGCGCTGCGGGGCTCCGGCGGTCCCACGCGACCTCATCGTCGCAGATGGTTTTACGCTCACCACCGCGGCTTCGGCTTGCTGGCCGGCTTAGCCGGCCAGCCTCAGCCGCGGCGGCGACCGACAAAACCACCTGCTCCTCAGCTCGCGGGCCGCCTCGCCACTCCGCGCCTACGCGGGCTTAAATTACACTCTAGGGGTAGGGCAGACAAGACTACGTGGAGTCGGTTCTGCAGCGATTCGTTTCTGTCAATAATTTTTGTAGCACAACATATACTGACTTTTTGAGACACTATTTCATTTTATTTAAGGTTAAAATGCAATTTAATAGAAATGAAAATATGCCTAACAAAATTATTCTAAATGAAATTCTGCCATCTTCATAGTATGCCAAGTGAAATTATGCCAAATAATCATTGCTCCAAATAAATGTTATGCTAAACGAAATTATGCGAAATTGTATGTCTGCCAAAGGTAATTATGCGAAATAAAATTCTGCCATCTTAATAGTATGCCAGCGTAAAGTCGAGCATATAAACATTCGGCCAAACAATGATTATGCTAAACATTTTTTATGCCTTACAAATATTCTTTTAAATAAGATTATGCCAAATGTGTTATGCCAAATAAAATTCGGAGCATCAAGTTTCTGCCAGATAGAGGGAACCCATTTTAAAACCCATGTACGTGCACCGTACATATTGCCACAACACAGAAAGAGAATAACTAAATAAAACAATCCCAAAATATGTAAAATAATAAAATAAGAACGTAAAAAATAATGTAAAAAATGTAAAAATGCAGGACCCTAATGTAAATATGATTGATCTACGACTACTATGAAGAAATATAACTAAAGCCTATAAATAGAATGTCACTATAATAATAAATTAGCACATCTCACTATGTCTTTCAGTGTCAAATTTCACTTCACTTGAGGTAGGGTTAGCACACGACACTTTATTAACTTTTGAGTCACGTTTGTCGATCTTGCTGTTCCTGTCCTCGATGTCATGATCTTCTTCTCGTCTGCTTCTGCTTCTCGCGCCTTGCGGACCCTCCCCTGTCTTTGGGTGGCCATCTTTCGCCAAAAGTACACCGATGTTACAAACAGTGCAATGCTAATCGCAACAACCACATAGATTGCAATGTAGTGATGAACGTCGTGAGAGGATAAGGTGTCTAGCTTAGACTGTTCTTCTATAGAGCGTAGTTGCGTGTCAATCTTCTTGAAAGTCTCTTCGTGCGTTTCAATATGCAAAGATGAGTTACGAATCGAGGTATTGATTATGTTGTTGATTGGAGAGATCGTGGGCACGATCATCGCATATGGTTCATTGACTAAAATGTCACTTGTATGTTCCATATATGCGTGCAATGTGAATGAGTCGCCTTGCAAGTTGCATCCTTGTTTCAGCGTTATCAGACCCGAGTGACGTAACGTCTCCGATGTCATTTGAGTGCCACACACTAATTGTACTTCGCACGTGTCACAACAATAATAGAACCAGGTGTTTTGTTTATGTAATTTGACCCATTTGTCGGCGCATATTTTTATTTCCATATGGCAATAAGCGCTGTGTTCTTCGTTGTCTCGAATCAGCTGTACATCGCAAATAGATTTGTGACGATCACCGGTGTTGTATATAGGGTGATTTAGTTTGCACAGTAGAGATTGGTCATGTAATTTTTGGCATTCATCAAGGTCATATTGTTCTAGGGGTATAAATGAGTATTGGTTGGCGTTAAATGCTATTAATGCAGAGTTGGGAATAACGTACATTACCCGATTTATGTCAATACGTTGAGGAATGCTGATAAGTCTGTTAAGTTCGTATAGGGCATCACTCAAGATCGGTACTTTTATTTCCATCAACAGGTAGTGCTGAGTTATGCGTGCATGTATTCTGAACAGCCTGTAGATGTCTCTTATGTCATTACGAACTTCAGGTAGTGTAGAATCGCGAGGTAGTAGTCGAGCTACTCTATCTAGTTCGCTTTGCATTTGGGTTGGTGATAATAGATGTACGTCCATATGTCCTTGGTACATATTTGTCAGGGTGTTGATGAGTGATACTTGAATATCTTTTAAGTTTTGGCACATTCTTTCTGCAGCTATGGCCGATGTAATGATGTAGAATGCATTTGAACTCTCAAGTTTATCTTTGAGCGACTTGTTTTCTAGGGACGTGAGGTGATCGTTGATTAAAGTGAACTGCTTCATCATTGTTGCTTCGTTACGCTGTACAATGTTGTTTTCGGTTTCCAGAACACTTGTCTGGTTTTTAAGCAGTTGGAATAGGTGATTTTCATTATGTTGGATTGTGTCGATATCCTGTGGGTCGACAGTAGGTGTTATCAATGTCATAACTAGCATCAGCATATAACATACCAAGCTGTTCCAGGTAAGCCTTTTACCTCGGTTTCGCCTGTTTTTGGGAAGTTTGTCAGTGTCAGGGTTGTATTGTTCCTCAGCCTCCACTAGTGGTACCAGTTTTGTAATAGGTCGTTTAGTTTCGCCTTTTGCAGTTTGTAATGTCACAACTCTAGTGTGGCCGTCCTTTCTGGGGTGTAAATCCGCTACACGACCCAGTGCCCATTTTCCTGCAGGTAACCTTTCATCTTTAATACATACAATGTCATTTTTCTTTATGTCAGTATTCTGTTGTTTCCACTTTAGTCTCGCTTGTAGTTATTGGAGGTACTGTTGCGACCACTTCTTCCAGAAATCCTTGCTAAGTTGTTGTACAATTTGCCATCTCGTGTTTAAACGATAAGTATTGTCCATTTCGGGTTCTGGAACTGTCATGAGTGATGTGCCGGTTAAGAAATGTCCTGGAGTTAAACAGTTTATCTCTTCGGCGTTCTCTGAAACGGTGCATAGTAGTCGATAGTTCAAGCAAGCTTCTATCTGACATAGCAGAGTGGTAAATTCTTCGCATGTCAGACGTTGGTCTCCAATGACCCGTTTGAGATGATATTTCATGCTCTTCACAGCGGCTTCCCACAGTCCGCCTGTGCTTGGCCAGACTGGGGCATTAAAGTGCCATTGAACTCCCATCTCTGATATTTTGCCCAAGAAGAAGTTGTCAATATTTTCCACAATGCATTTGTATTGTTGCAGTAGGATCCAATTTGCACCCACAAAATTCGTGCCGTTGTCGCTGTACATGTCCCGTGGCGTACCTCGACGTGCGCAGAAGCGCTTGAAAGCCGATAGGAATGCTGTACTGGATAGTTCTGATACCAGTTCTAGATGAATAGCCTTTGTTGCTAGACAAACAAATACTGCAACGTACGCCAGCAATGTTCTGACGCCTCGGCCTTTACTTGCCTTGATTTCAATGTGTCCAGTAAAATCGACACCTGTATGTGTAAACGGGCGAGATACTGTCACTCTCGGCTCTGGTAGATCAGCCATAATCTGGTTTGTTTGTTTAGCATTAAATCGGCGACATGTTACGCATTTGTGTAAGACCTTTTTGACGGCGCGAAGTCCTCCTACGATCCAAACTCTTTGTCGTAGATGTGTCAGGGTTAACTTAGGACCTCCGTGTAATGTTCTTCTGTGAGCTTGCCAAATTAATAACTCTGTCAGTTTATTGTCATGTGGTAGTAGAATTGGATGTTTAGTGTCTTCGGGTAAGTTTGAGTTACGTAACCTTCCACCGACTCGCAGAATGTCATGTTTGTCAGGGAATGGATTTAAACTCAAAAGGTTTTTGTGCTCAAACCTTTGTTTTCTTTCAATCTCATAATCTCGTCATTGAAGGCATGCAACTGAATATGTTTCATTATTAGATTTTCAGCATTTTGTAGCTCTGTAGATGTCAAATATGTAGTAGTACGAGTGTCGGTGTTCAAACAGCTGTTTATGAAACGTTTCATCCAGGCAATGACCCTTGTAATATGAGTCAAATCGCTGTGTCTGTCTAATAACTCAATTACTATTGAAGACGGTTCGCATTTCACAACATACGTTTGCATTTGTTTTTGTTTTGATTCGCATGTTGTCGGTGTAATTGTAATTTTGTCAAAAGTATCTTCACTGTAATTTTTCATCCAGTAGGGACCTTGCCACCACAAAGAATGTTGCAACAGTTGGGAACAACTGATTCCGCGTGATGCACAATCTGCAGCATTTTCCTCGGACTTGACATAACTCCAGTGCTGTTTTGGAATTACGTCATGCACTTGCTGTACTCTATTGCTGACGAACGACTTCCATTTTGTGACGTCACCATGCAGCCAGCCTAATACAATCATAGAGTCCGTCCAGGCGTATGTATTTTTGTGCACATTGTCCCATTTAAACGCTGTCAGGACCTTTTTCATGAGCCGTGAAAGTAGTAGCGCTCCACATAATTCGAGTCGCGGTAGGGTCAATTTTTTGTTGACTGGTGATAACCTCGATTTTGCAGCGATAAGTCTTGTCACAGGCTCGTTGTTGTCATTTGTTGTCAGCAGATATATAGCGCATGCGTAAGCTTTTTCGGGCGCATCGCAGAACCCATGTACTTGTAATGGTTTCGTAATATCTCCCAGCCACCTTGGTATTTGGTATTGGGTTATGTTGTGTAAATCGTTAGTAAACTGCTTCCATTCTTCTTGCACGCTGTCAGGTAAGGTTTCATCCCAATCGCATCCTGATAGCCAGACGCTTTGGAACAGCAGTTTTGCTTTTACTGTCAAGGGTGTCAGCCAGCCCAGTGGGTCGAAAATTTTCGAGATTTCCGATAGTAGCTTTCTTTTTGTCAATTGGTTTTTATTGTCAAATTGTATTTTGTTTGTAAACGAAAATGTGTCAGTTGTAGGATTCCACTGGACCCCCAGGGCTTTTGTCATTCCATCGTTTGTAAAATGCATTGTCGTTTGGTAAAGATCTGAAGAAGATAAGCTTTCAATCAAGGTCTTGTCGTTGCTTGACCACTTCCGTAGTGTAAGGCCAGCTCCACTCAGCATGTCGATGAGTTGCTTTTGAATTTCTTGTGCTCGTTCGATGGAGTTGCTGCCACTTAGGACGTCATCAACATACATTTCGTTAGCAATGACATCCGCTGCTAACGGATATTTCTGTGCATCATCGTCTGCAAGCTGTTTCAGCGTTCGAAGAGCTAGAAATGGTGCTGCCTTGGTGCCGTACGTCACTGTGCATAACTGGAACTCCTTTAAAGGACCTTGGTTGGATTCCCTCCACAGGATCTTTTGCAAGTGTTGGTCTTCTTCATGGACAAGGAACATGCGGTACATCTTCTCACAATCTGCAGTGAAGACGTACTTGTATAGCCGCCAGCCGCCATCCTAATAATAATGTCAATAGATCTTGATGAAGCTTAGGGCCACACTCCATCAAGTCATTCAGGCTGTAACCTGTGTCAGTTTTCTGGGAGGCGTTAAAAACCACCCTCAATTTTGATGTCACTGAGTCCTGTTTTAGGACTCCATGATGAGGTAAGTAGCATGCCGTGTTACAGCCATGTTTGCTCTCCTTCATATGTCCCATTTCCAGGTACTCTTGCATAAATTTGATGTAACTATCTGATAATTTCTCATCCCTACCTAATCTCCTTTCTAATTGCATAAACTGTGCTACAGCTCGTGGCTTTGACTTGCCCAGTAGCTGATTAAAATTAGGCTTCATTGGCAAACGAACTGCATATCTGCCATCACTTAATCGCTTGGTTGTTGCAGTGTAGAACTCCTCACAATATCGTTCCTCTGACGTCATAGAATTGCATGCATCTCCATTGATGTTTTCCACTTCCCAGTATTTTGACAAGTCGTTAACTTCATTAACTACGACGTTGCAATTAAATGTTTTGGTGACATTGCCTGACAATATCCACCCCAACCGTGTTTGTTGAGCCATGGGTTCATTAACCTCCCCTTTGACTAAGCCATTCATGAGTATTTCAGAAAATACGTGTGCATCCAGAAGTATGTCAATGGGCCTAGATAAGTTGTAATCTGGGTCGGCTAGTGTGATGTCTGTCACATGAGCCCAAGGTTTCTTTGCAAATGTAATGTTAGGCAGACTGTTTACTACCCGTGTCATGATTAACGCTTCCGTTGTAAACTGGAAGTCGTTATGTAAGGACTTGCAGAATAGATGGACCTTTCCTTTACTCCTGTTGGATAAAGTACCGATGCCGCTTATGTTTGCACTCAGCTGTTGACGCTTTATGCCCAATCTTTGTGCTGCATTCTCCGTTATCAACGTAATTTGTGAGCCTTGATCAACTAGAGCCCTAAGTGTAATGTAATCGCCTCCAGCTGTGGCTACTTGCAATAATGCTGTTGGTAATAATATTTCATCATCATTATTTGATGCGAAGTTGTTTTGCAGATTTTTATTTGACCTAGTTGAAGTCGATGACGACGGTTTAGGTGCTGTTTGTGTTGCTGAGGGCGTTTGCGCTGACTTCACAATATCGCTGTGCAGAAGTGTGTTATGTTGTTCGTTGCAATCTCTGCATCTTTTCTGTGACGCACAGTAACCCTTAGTATGCACATACAAACAATTTTTGCATATTTTATTGTTGTCTATAAATGCCATTTTTTCCGGACTCAGCATGTCAGCGAATTGAGTACATTGAAATAATGCATGATTCGTTTTACACAATGGACAAATAATCTTGCTGAATTGTCCAGCGTTTGACGCATGGAAATTGCGAGAATAGTTAGCTGAACTTTTATTGGGTTGTGATTTGGATTTTTTTCCGAACGGATGTGACGTGTTAAAATGTGGTTTTGATGCAGGTTTATCATCGTTCTCTGGCTTTTTCCTGTGCAGTGGTTCTAATGCCATAAACTTGTTTTCTACAAAATCCATGAAATGATTGTAATTTGGTATCTCGCGCGGATCCGACCGGGACTGCATGTATTCCGAATACGTTTCGGAGTCTAATTTTTCGCACAATACGTAAACTAGAATCGGATCCCATGAGCTTGTATAAATGCTCAAGTTGTGTATGGCGTTTATGGTTTCATTGGTCGTGTCATATAACCGCTTGAGGTCGAACGCAGATTGTTTTTGCATATTAGGTTGACGCATAAATACCTGGAAATTTCTGGTAAATAACAGAAACTTATTATTATACCTATGGTTCAAAATTTCCCAACAAGTGTCATAATTTTCGGGTGCTATGTGTAAATGCTGCACGAGCTTTTCCGCTTCACCGCGAGGTCTACCCTTTAGATGCTGCATTTTTTGAGTTTTTCCAATCGCCGAATTATTATGAATCGCTTCTACGTAGAGATCCATAAAAGTAGGCCATAAGGTATAGTTGCCGTTAAAGGTAGGAATGTCAATTTTAGGCAATGTTTGCTGTTGATGTATAGAAGCGTTTAATTTCGTGTTCAGCGCCCGTTTCATGTTTGTAAATGCATTTTCGTGACGACAGAACTCGTCATAATAGTCCTGTGAATTCCCCTCTAATATGCCATCAATTTTTAAATGTAATTTGTCAATCGCAGTCCACCGAAACTCTACAGTCTTAAGCGTATCCTCAATTTCCCATTTCTCCTTAACCTCGTTTAGGCTTCGATTTACTAACCTAGTGAATGCACGGAAGTTAGCTTGTTGCAACTGCTGTAACTCGAGTAGCTTGTCTTCTGCTCCTACCGATGTCTCGAACGGGGTTTTGTCGAACTCGATGCTTAACTTACTATGGCCGGCGTTACTGGGTCCAGTAAGAGTCTTCATCTCGAACGCTGCAATCTCCTGATGCGTTCCATGGTACCAGCTTTTCATGACCTCATAAATATTACCGGTGAAATACTGATGCTCTTTCTCCTCTACTGCACTCAGCTCCCGGTTCTTCTCTTCACATTCCGCCCATAGTGCATCTAACCTCTCAAGCCTTTCATGAATGTACTCGGTGTTCTTTCTGCTCGCTGAATCTTTCTTAAAATTAGAATGGATTCTCTTCAGTTCCTCGAGGATCTCCGCTTGACGCACGATAAAACCCTCCATTGTAAAGCCGTAAAATATAATAATGAACGATCTTACTTGAAATTCAGGAACTCTCCCTGTATGCAAATGCAATGCAATGAGACGCTCTGGAACCTGGACCGCTGCTACCTCCCCGAATGCTCCTGCACGGCAACACACGTGGCACGGTATGACACGAAACGACACAGATCCCGCGCGGCGACTTATTGACCGACGTATCGGACTGTATAGTACTTGCAATAGTTACGTTACGAAGGACCAAAAAACTATGTAGGGTGCTTCCCTAATATAAGTAATGTCAATGCAGATGTAAAATGTCAAACTTAAACTTAAATGCAGAAAATGTCAGTGAATGCTCAACGGGATGAATCTAAATAAAAATGCAAGTTGTCCGACTCAAACCACGTCTAATTGAACACTAAAAATGTAATACATGTAAAATGCATAGAACAATGCAATATGTTAGTGTCAGTGCACTGCCAAATGTAGGTCGCGTCCAAAGTGCAAATACGCGAGCCTACTGGCTAACTTATTGTAATTAATATATTTTAAAACCCATGTACGTGCACCGTACACCCGCTACAACGAGTACATTTGTGATGTGGCTCTGGAAGTGCTGGATCAGGCAGCACGTGACAAGGTCCTTGCTAACTACGACCAGATCTTGGACCTGGGGGATGTCATTGGTCAACGTGCTCGGGAAATATTGGGGAGCCGGACACCTGTCCAGGTCAAACCGGAGACCTCGGTTGTTTCAGGTCCCGGACTATTGAGTAGACTGCCTACCTTGGAACTGCCACACTTTAACGGTCGCTTGGACCAGTGGTTAGGTTTCCAAAACCTGTTTGAAAGTTTGGTTAATGCACGCTCGGACCTCAGACCCGCCCAAAAGTTGGCCTATTTGTTGTCTGTCCTAGAAGGTGAGGCCCGAGCCTTGGTACAGCATCTGTCGTTGACTGACTCAGCCTACCCTACCGCTGTGGAGCTACTCACCCGGCGGTACCAAAATAAACGTTGTTTGGCTGACGTTCATATTGAATTGATTTTGGGGTTACCGGTCATTACTGGATTGTCAGCATTGCGTACTGACCTGTTGAACCCGTTGGTGGCAGCGACCAACGCTTTAAAGCAATTGGACTTGCCGGTGGACCATTGGTCTTACCTTTTGGTGCACGTTGTGCTGCAACGGCTTCCTGCCGATTTGAGGGCTCGTTTCGAGCAAAAGTATGGTGGGGATAGTGTCACACATCTCCCCCCATTTGATGACCTCGTCCTATTTTTGGAGGATGAGTGTCGGTTTGTGGACAACTCTGGCGTTGCCACTGAGTCATGCCAGCCGTCTTCCCGGCCACGAGACCAGGGACGGACTAGGGCTCGCGGGCCTGTTGATGGTCGCCCCGCCGCTCGTTTTGCTGGCACCCAGAGTCGTCCTGGATGTGAGTTTTATAGGGACACGGGGCATGGCATGGCAACTTGCGTGGCCTTTTTGAAGTTGCACGTGAGTGCCCGCCGCCGAATTGCCAATGCACGCCGCATATGCTTCTCTTGTTTGGGGGCTCACTTCCATCGGGACTGCCCCAACCCCCGCCCTTGTAGAATTTGTAGGGGGTCCCATTTGGACATTTTGTGCGCTAACGCAAACCACGCTGGCAGACCAGCCTCTGATGAAGGTTCGCGTACGGGGGGGTACCATGGAGTTGGTCACCGGGCTTCTGCCTCACCGGTTCAGAACCGGGGAGAGGCCTGCAATTTTGAGCGCCGCACTCCACCCCCCGCGCAAGTTGATCGGGAGCCGCGCGGCCGCCATTTGGTCTCCCCGCGTAAAGGTGATTACGCAGTTGTTGCTAGGCAGCGCTGGCCAGACCAGCACCGCCTTCCCTCCCCTCCTTTGGCGGAACGTCCCCGGTTGGAGTCACGCCCCCCGCCATTCAGGCCTACCATGGGATATGCCCTTCCAGCGATGGCGCGTGGCTCGGGACACCGCGCGGATGAGGAATTTGACCTCTATCCTCGTCGGGAAAGACTTGATCCTGGGTGCGGCGATCGGTCGCCGCCCAGGCATTGTTAGGACATTGGCGCCTGCCCCGCTAAGGCACCCCTCAGATCGACACGGTTTTGTTGCCAACGGCATCGGTCAGGTCTGGGGGCCCACGGGGGACTCTGTTGTGGTGCGTGCCATTTTGGACATGGGAGCTCAGGGTTGCCTTTTGTCTATTGTTTTGTTGTTTTGTTTGTATTGTTTTGGGCAAAATTGTTTTCTTGAGCGCCTTTGGACTGCGGGACTTGGCTGGGACGAGCCAATTCGGGAAACCCTGTTGGAAGATTGGCTTCAATTTGTATCCGCACTCCCCGCAGTCAACGAGGTCATGTTACCCCGCGCTATCCTCCCCCCTGGGAGCTACACTGCTACCCTTGTTTGTGATGCGTCTTCGCACGGTTATGCAGCTGTTGTTGTCTGCGCACCGTCTGCGCGACAGGCCAGGTGAATTTGTCACTGGTCTTGGCCAAGAGCAAGGTGGCCCCCCTCCGGACGGCACTGACCATCCCAAAGTTAGAATTGTCAGGGGCGGCGCTTCTTGTGCGTCTATTGAACCACGTTGCTCACACTTTGGGTGGAACTGTGGACATTTGGGTTTCTTACACCTGGACGGACAGTCAAATTGTTTGTGTTGGTTGAAGACGTCCGTCCACTCTTTGGAGGTCTTTGTTGCGTACTGAGTGTCCCAGATTCAAAATTTTGAAACGCCTTTGATTTGGAGGCACTTGCCTGGAGTATTGAACCCAGGCGCCGTGGCCTCACGTGGGTGCATGGCACCCCGCTTGTTTGCTCACCCCCTTTGGTGGGGACCAGACTGGCTGACTCATCCCGAGGATGATTGGCCTCGATCGCCAGTCTTGATGTCGGGTCCTTTGCCCGGGCTCAAGGTGCTCGCTGTTGGAACGAAGGACCCTGATTTTTTGTTGAGTCGATACAGCTCCTCGACAAATTGTTGAATTGTTGGTGACTGATCGTCACATTATGAACTTGCATGCCGGTTGCAATGCGCTGTTGGCCATTCTGCAGCGAGAGTTTTGGAAATTGTCGGGAGCCGTTAGTAAGTTGAACCCCTTTTTGGACGATACGGGTCTTTTGCGTGTTGGGGGACGGTTGAGGCACTCTAGCCTTCCTTATGGGGCCCGTCACCCCCTTTTGTTGCCTATGGAGGGCCATTTGGTTAAATTGTTGTTTTGTTGTTGTTTTGTTATTGTTGTTTGGTTGTTTTGTTGTTTGTTATTGTTTTGACCCGCCAGCCTGCCCCCATTGGGGGGGTATTTTTGAGGCCGTGGTGAAAGCGGCACAGGGACTCTGGCGCAGATTGTTGGGAGACACCGTTCTCACCTTTAAGGAGTTAGCTACGGTATTTTGCCGTTTTGAAGCTGTATTGAACTCGCGTCCATTGTGCCCGCTGTCTTCGGACCCGAACGACTTGGAGGCCCTAACCCCGGGCCATTTTTTGATTTGACAGCCACTTGTCGCCCTGCCGGAGCACCCTTTTGTCGATGTGAGCTAAAATTGGCTATTGCGGTTTCAGTTGGTGCAGCAGCTCGCTCAGAGTTTTTGGAAGCGTTGGAGCTTGGAGTATTTGCACATCCTCCAGCAGCGCGTCAGGTGGACTGATAAAACGCAACCTTGTCGGGATTGCCAAGTGATTAGCGGACGGGAAGGCCCGTCCGGGGGGGGTAGATGTTTCGGACCGTTGGATTAGTTACTCTATGCGCTTTCGGAACGCGCCATCGAACGGAATGACATCTGACTTGTCAGTTTGATTTTGACACTTGACACTTCTCTTGGATTTTGGCTCAAACAAGGAAAGCATGTCGCCGGTTGTATCTCGCGATCTTTTGTAAAGTAATCCCTTACCCCGGTCGTTTTGGTGACCATAGGTCATGACCCAGTGGTTTGTGTTAATAACCCCTATCTTGGTGAAGTAATACGGGCTGAATTTGGATATTTATTGACATTGAAGAACTTTGGAGGTTAAGTGATTTGAAGACCGCATGCTGTGATTGCCTCCAGCCTTGTTGCAGCGGATTCTAACCTGAAAAATACTCGTAACGTCACAACACAATACATATACACTCACTTACATACATAACTCCAGGTTGGCACCAGAGCAGTGTCCTTCAACCAACAGGTAAGTTCTTTTGTTGTATTGTAGGTGAGTTGTTCTCTTTTATATTGTCTGCTCCGCGTACGGCGGACTAGTTTCGCTCGCCACTCTTGTCTCCTGGACCCCACCATAAAATCTTCCACTGCGCTATTGAAATGCTATTGTAGGGATCTAGTCTGGCAGCATACATTTGGTTAAAATCCCTTCCGTAGTTTTTGACCCATGCGTGCACATACAGACAGACAGACACACAGACAGACAAACAATTTACTGATTGCATTTTTGGCATCAGTATCGATCACCATTCATCCTCCAATATTAATTTTGAATATATTTTCAATGTACAGAATTGACCTCTCTACAGTTTTATTATAAGTATAGATATAGATAAATTACACCCAGACACAGAACAAATGATTGTGCTCAGCACACAAAGATTTGTCCTGGATGGGAATCGAACCCACAACCTCAGTCTTAGCAGTCAGGGTCACTAACCACTAGACTAATAGGCCAGTCAAATAATATAAGTCTATGTAAAGACAGCTATAAGATAAATATTTAGTAGAAATACTGTGTGGCGTACCGCGTAGCCCGTAAAAAGACGTCATAATCAGTCTAATTAAATTTAAAATTATAACTAATTAGTAATAACATACCTTGATTTTGGAAATCCATGTCACAAACACCACTCAAAAACAATGCAATTTTGTGAATTCACCGTTACACAAACAATAGTGCTATATAGTAGACGAATTCAGGAGTACTAAAAACGATATTATTTTGGAAGGTATGGAGTTGTACCTATACATATAGAGGAAAAAAGTAATAGAAAATTAAACGTATTAGTAAGTAGTAGTATACTTAGCATACAAAACAGGCAGGAGAATGAAATGATACAAAACACTCATATATGGTGGAAACCACAATACGTAAATTTATAAAAACACTGTCAAAAAATATGAATAGAAAGAGCATGGCGGGATAAGCATGGGGTAGCGGCCCCAGCGGTAATTTAATCGCCAATTTTTGTGTATGATGGTCTTATGGAGTACAACTTACCTGTAAAATATTACTTAAAAATATGCATTAGTTTTCGAGAAAATAAAACCCAAAAAACAATTTTTTTTCGTTCATCGTTACAAATATATCAATGTCTATAATATATGTTGTACACAACTTAGAGAGACAACGTATCATGATATTTTTGTGAAAAAACCTTGAGATAGTTATCATTTTTTTTTTTAAATTTTGAAAAATTAATTTCATGCTTTCCAAGCCTGATACACCTACGAAATTTTCCTAAAAAACACCTTCATCATAATGTACAACATATATTTGGATCCAAATTTTTACGTGGGTACTAGGGTGTTTTTTTTTAAATTGAAAAACAAAGAAGTAACAAAATTTAAAAAAGAATCTATCAATACATGTGGGTCAACTATTTATTTTTCAATGACTATGGAAATTTTCCTCATTTAGACAATTATTAAATAAGAAAAATCTCATTTTTTTTTTAATAATTCAACGTGAGTTCTTAAGTTTTTGGCATAGTGTTTTAGAATTTAATGATTATAAACACATTAGCTTCTGCCCGCGACTTTGTCCGCGTCAAATTTTTGCTCCCCTGACCCTTCCCGTCGCATTGAATTGCCTGCCAGTTTTCATCCATTTTTCGTTGCTGCTCCGCTCCTTTTGATTGTAGCGCGATGTTAATAAATAGGCTACCCAACACAAAAATATTTTTTTCAATTCGGACCAGTAAGTTAGTCAAACGTTGACTTCAATTCACTTCAATTTTTGACCTTAGGTTCACTTGTTTGTTTGTATGTTTGTTTGGTTGAACGCGTTAGTCTCAGAAACGACTGATCCGAATTGAAAAATTATTTGTGTGTTGGGTAGCCTATTTATTGAGAAAGGCTATAGGGTATATACTATCACGCTACAATCAAAAAGAGCGTAGCAGCAACGAAAAGTAAATGAAAACTGGCAGGCAAATCGATACGATGGGAAGGGTCAGGAGAGCAAAAAGGGGATCGACCAACTTGTCGTTGGGGAGCTTTGGCCACTTATAAATAAACAGTTCAGCTAATAATATATGATTGATTTTATAGTTCATATCAGTAATAATAAACCTAGTTTTGTATCAAGATTTATATTTAGATAATTTTTAACATTTTATTGAAATTGGTTATGCATGAAATAAAACTTAGTTTAGATGTACCAGGTCCATCATAACTACAAGCTTCAGGGTCCATGCAAGTGCCGGGTTCGTCAAGAAGGGAAGAATCGGAATTCATTTAGAAACAACCAAAGTAATCGCAATAAAACTTACAAAAACAACACTCACGATGCAAAAAAAAAACAAAGCGAATGATAACTGTCATTTTGACAATTAACACAACATTTTTAAAGCATTGCGAAGTCTTATAAAAAAAATATAATTGTATCGATACCCAGGAATCGATTATTGTTTTATTAAGTTCTTCAGGTATAATGCACTCTTCAATTTATCATTTTTAAGTCTTCGATAATTAATATCGTATATTAATATTTTTTTTATAATATGATTAAATGAAAACTGCGTTAAATACAGTGAGTGTGAGTGGAGAGATTACCTTACACTTTAAATTGATTTGAATTTATTGTTTATGCAGGTTTTGTTTGGCAACACTGAAGTCAAATTTAAAGCCAGACTTGTCACATAATAACAAAAACCAAAAAAAAAGATTTTTACAGTGCTTATTCAAATAAAGTTATTAGCATCAGATGTTTACTAAAATAGAATTAAAATTATTGGTAAATTAGACTTTTGTGCAGTCGCGTTTTAAAATGGGCAAGTCTGGACAATTCCTTTTGACACGGACGAAGTGGCAGGCCGTTGCTAATGTTTTTATAATCATTAAATTCTAAAACACGTTGTCGAAAACTTAAGAATTCACGATGGTGTAATCGGCCTTACTCCTACGTTCACATACGTGTTTTACTTTTATTACAAGTTTGGGTTGTGTCTTAAACATTATACATAGGTAGTTAACGGTAACGGACAATCAAATGTGTCAATCAAGTGTGATAATATTTGAAAATAAACTAATAAATATTTATTGAAACCTAGCTTTACCTAGCTTGGTTTAATACGCCAGTGTTTATCGAAAATACGTTGTACTAAAATAGAAATAAAATAAAAACGCTTTTTAAGATATCCCAAATTTTTAGGCACAGCACCATACCGACCGAACATCGAAAAACTACGACATAAGTCGCGTTTTACACAATGATGCCATGATAATAAATCATCCAAATAAACGGACAATCTCGTTTTGTAAAGAGACTTTTGGTCACCGGAGTGCGACAATTCGAGACCTTTCGTGTATATTGGTTAAATAAGAAGATCAATGACGCGACGCCAGCTCACATGTCTCCCGGCAACGGTTGCGCCAGCGTTGCGCCAAAATGCATAGGTGGCGCAGCGCCCTAGGCCGCCAGCGCGACTGCGTCGCGTCGCTCCCGTCACCGGCGACGTTGTCATCGGTGACACACAGACATTTAGTGTTTTTATTAATTTAGTTTGTTTTATATATATTATTTTTATTTAGTTTTAAGTAAAATAAGTATTAAATGATTAGTGGAAGCAGCGATGTGGTGGTAACTAGTGCTGGTCAACCTTCAGCATCGCTGAAAATCCTGGAGAGATGTCCGCTATTTACCCAGGCACGGTTTTTTAAAGGTGAGCGGGGTCTGAATGTGCATATTGGAAAAGTACACAGACCACTCAATGTACTCACTTCGGACCCCGTCTTCACATCAAGACCTACAACACCAACTACATCCGATGACCCGTTTAGGAAAACCCTCTCTAAATTCAAAAACTCTGTACCAGTTTTAAAGCGAGTTCCCCGCGGGGCTAGACCTCTTGTGGCGCAACACCTAGCAGGTTGCGTTCGTCTTGCCGCCCGGGAGAACTCACAAAGTGCTTGGGAACAGCTGCTCACCTTCCCATACAGAATTCTACATGTACAAAAGAATTTGGCAAACAAAAAACATTAACTGCACAAATTAAAGAAAACTGTAATATTTCGGCTCATAATTTGGATTCAAAATTACCGACACAGAGACATACCTCTTCAAGAGGTATATCTCATTTGGTGGAATCTAAGTTAGCGGAAGGTGACATTAGCGGAGCAGCCAGGATTCTGTTCAGTAGTGATGTGGTGGCACCGTGTTCTCCTGAAACGCTCGCAGCTCTGGAGAACAAACACCCTGCTCCAGCGGTTGGCCTCTCTTTTCCTGACCCCCCTGATCCGGACAACCATTCCCTCACCATTACAGGTCGAGAGTTAGTCGCAACCGTCTGTTCCTTCAGGAGCGGCTGCGCTGGCGGCCTCGACGGTCTGAGTCCTCAGCACCTAAAGGATCTTGTCTGTTCAGGCGCCGGGGAAGCTGGTGAGTTGCTTCTCAAGGAGCTCACGGCTCTGATTAACCTTATGCTCTCCGGCAAGGTGAACGAGGTCGTCATCGACGTCCTGTACGGGGCCAATTTATGCGCCCTGCGTAAGAAGGATGGCGGCATTCGTCCCATTGCCGTGGGAACTACTTACCGTCGTATGGCAGCCAAGATTTGCTGTAAATTTTATGGTGAGGTAGTTTCGAAAAAATTTCAGCCCCTGCAGCTAGGTTATGGCTCTAAAGGGGGCTGCGAGGCTGCCGTACACGCTTTGTCGACCTATATAAATTCTGGCAAAGGAGAGGTCATCCTGAAGGTTGACATAAAGAACGCCTTCAATTCGGTTAATAGGGACACCTTGCTGGCAGAAACTAAAAAACAAATACCACAAATCTATAGTTTCCTTAGGCAGTGTTACAGACACCCATCTAAATTACTATATCGGGACAACCTTTTAGAATCTGCAGTTGGCTGCCAACAAGGTGACCCCCTCGGGCCAGTGATTTTTAGTTTAGCCATTCACCCAATCATTCGACACCTAAATTCCAAATTTAATGTTTGGTATCTCGATGATGGAACTTTGGGAGGCGATGTAGAGACAGTTATAAATGACCTAACATTCTTAAAACATGAGCTCCATTCCATCGGCCTTGATCTAAACCTATCAAAATGTGAACTTTATTTAACGGACAGTTCTGACAGACAACTGACACTTACAAAATTTAACGCAATAGCTCCAGAAATAAAAATTATTGAAAAAAGGTCTCTTCGTCTTCTTAGGTCTCCAATCTTTGGGAACTCCTTTCCCTCTTTTATAGAGGAAAAAATACAAAATTTTAATGATGTTTCAGAAAGACTGTTCCAAATTAACATGCATTCGGCTATCACCTTAATTCGATACTGTTGTTTCGCCCCAAAATTAACATATTTCCTACGCGCTTCCCATTTATGGAAGCACACTCACCTTTTAGACAGAATGGACCAAATTATCCGGCACACACTAACCTCAATATTAAATGTGGCCTTGGATGACCGAGCTTGGGCACAAGCAACTCTTCCCATTCGTATGGGAGGCATCGGCTTCCGCAAAATTTCCAGTCTTAGTTTACCGGCTTTCATATCCTCGGTCCACGGCACTGAGAAATTAATCAGGAAAATCTTAGCTTCCACACTGATTAATTTTGATGTGCCGTGCTTCACCGAGGCTATTGATGCCTGGAAACTCGCTTGCCCGAATTCAAATCTACCCGATAACCCACTTTCTCAGAGACGGTGGGATGAGCCGCTCTCAGAGTTGTACAAGACAATTTACTTAACTCGTTCGCTACTACTGCGGAGCGTGCGCGCCTGCTGGCTGTGGTTAAATGGGAGTCGGGTCTGTGGCTTCATGCGCTACCGTCGTCGAACGTAGGCACTTTGCTCGACGACACTAATTTCCGCTTTGCTGCTTCTCTAAGACTAGGAGCTCCTTGTTGTTCTCCTCATCGCTGCCACTGTGGCGAAGTTGTCAACAGTCTAGGACACCACGGCCTGTCTTGTAGCCAAAGTGCGGGTCGCTTAGCGCGGCACGCAAACATTAACGACATCATCCGACGAGCTCTTGTCACCGTCGGCGTTCCAGCTGTATTAGAACCCAATGGCTTGGCACGCGACGATGGCAAGAGACCGGACGGTATGTCTTTGTTTCCTTGGAAGGTGGGTAGGCCTTTAGTGTGGGACGCAACGTGTGTCGATACTCTTGCGCCATCCCATCTTCCTAGCTCGGCTTGCTGCGCTGGCGCTGCCGCCGCGGCTGCGGAAAACCTCAAGCGGCGAAAGTATAGCAACCTTATTGGCAATTATATTTTCGAGCCGTTTGGGGTTGAAACCCTCGGGCCGTGGGGTCAGAGTGCTCATGGCCTTTTTAATGAAATCTCAAAGCGGCTAGTTGACACTTCTCGTGACCCAAGGGCTGGTTTTTATTTTGGCCTGCTTTGCTATACAGCGTGGTAATGCCGCCAGTCTCTTGGGTACATTGCCGGTCGACAGCGGTGAGGATGAATTTTTCGATGCTTTATTTTAGTGTGTGTATAGTTTTGGTTAAGTTAATATATATTTTTTTATTTTTATTTTAGTTAGGCTAGTTTTCTTTATGTATGTTATTGATCCATAGTAAATAAATTCAGTTATAAAAAGTAGAAAAAAAAAAAAAAAATAACGGTAAAAAAAAGAATTCACGTAAGTAATACAAAAAAAAATGACGTTAAGAACTCACGTTGAATTTTTTTTCAAACAAAAAAAAGTGAGTTTTGTTTTTCAATAATTGCCTAAATGAGGAAAATTTTCTATAGTCATTGAAAATAAAATAGTTGAGCCACATCTATTGACAGATTATTTTTTAATTTTTATATTTTTTTTCTTACTTCTTTGTTCTTCAATTAAAAAAAAAACACCCTAGTACCAACGTAAAAATTTGGATCCAAATATATGTTGTACATTATGATGAAGGTGTTTTTTAGTGAAAATTTCGTAGGTGTATGAAGCTTAGAAAGCATGAAATGAATTTTTCAAACATTTCAAAAAAAAATAATTGATAATTATCTAGAGATTTTTTGACAAAAATATCATGATACGTTGTCTCTCTAAGTTGTGTACAACATATATTATAAACTTTGATATATTTGTAACGATGAAAGAAAAAAAAATGTTTTTGTAATTTTTTATTTTTTTTATTTTCTCGAAAACTCATGCATATTTTTATGTAATATTTTACAGGTAAGTTGTACTCCATAAGACCATCATACACAAAAATTGGCAGTTGAAATTACACCTGGGGCTGCTACCCCATGCTTATCCCGCCACGCTCTTTTTGGAAACCTTCAAATACCTACAAACGATATTTTTTCTAAAATAAAAATGTGAACAGATTTATTCAAATGCATTCTTCGATCTTAATAATTACAAATGACCGTACCCCACAACGCCCACAGTCTTCCATAAAGCGAAATTCAATTATTATTTTCACATATAAGAGCAAGTAACTTTTGCAAAATTTAAATATAGATTATTGTTTAATTTTCAGGCACCCGACGAAGTATAAACACGAATAACTTTTCATCAATGAATCCCAAAGCAAGATTGGTCTACACAGCAAATGTAGATTACTACAAGAAGTTCTTGCTTGATGTCTATTCAGCCGAGCTAAAACCGTGATTTTGAGAACAATTCTAGAAGATTATATCTGATGCAGACAAACCAACAAACACTCGCGCTGTGGGAATCATCGCCTGTCTTCGGAAAAAGGAAAGCGCGATGACCTCTTCCATGGAGCTTTTATAACCATGATTGTGTTTGCTTATATTTTTACCAAGTTAGCAACACTACGCAATTCCAAAAAAACTTTTAAGTGACATATGAAAATTTGCGAGTGGAGTAGGTAATATACCAGAGAAAAAACTTCATAAATACGCGCAATGATTATTACACTACTACAAAATTAAAATATTTTCTGCGTCTTTTAAAATGATGAACAATATTAGACGATAACCTCAGAAACAGACCAACCAAGAAAAAAATGGGCATTGGCAATTATCGTCAATCTTCGGAAATACGAACGTTCGATGAGATCTAACACAGAGCTGTTACAACCATACAAGGACTTCTATTTTTTACAATGCTTGAAAACTCAAAGAACTATATTATAATTTGCACTACTTCAAAACGCAGCAGTACACAACTTAGAAGCTTTCCCACTGAGCTGTGGTGGAATACTTTTTGGCACGACGATTGTGCTAATTCGAAAACACATAAACAACCAAAGCACGTAGTCTTTCAGGTGTAACTTGTACGTAGAATTAGACGTATTATTATAAGAATGTTTTTATGACAAAATACTGTCCTAGTTATGTTCTTCTCCGTATCCAAGGCACGATAGTATATCCGATCTTGCAAAGTCTGTTTACCTTATAATATGGGTATCTAGTATTATATCTGTAATCTATGGAGACTAGTTAATATTGTATAAAATAATATTTTTCATAAATAGTACCATAATTATTTTATTTTTTACCTAAAAACTCTTACGAATGGATAAGAGACTAGAAGCATGATTGATTATGATTTTGGATGAAAGATTAAATAGTAAAGTGACAGATACTAGAGCATATCGGGATGTTAATGTGGGGACTGATCATTATCTGGCAATGTTTTGGTTGAATGGTCTGTTCGGATATTGGCGTCACCGAGTTCGAGTTCCGGTGACTGCAATTGAAATAATAAAAAGTAGAAAAACTGCAAGCATTGAAATTAAAAGTCGAATAATAGCCAAAGGTAAAGGTGAGGACGGATAAAATATTTGACGATACAAATAAATAAATAAAATGTGTTTATTTCTCACCACAAGCCAAAAAATTCAAACAATATTTACACACAGGAAATAGCTAAATGTTTACAGTAAAGATGAAGTATGGGATTTTCTGAAAAATTGTATGGTGCAAGTGCCACAAACGTATGTGGAGTCGCACAGAGGAAAAATGGTAGTACAATTAATGATTCTTGGGTAAATAGATAAATAGGTTGTATGGAAGAAGAAAGAGGCTTGACACAATTCGTTAGCCTACAAGGCTCAAAATAGAATAAATCAGACATCGAATGTGACAAAGAGTATGGAAAGAATTAAGAAGAAATACGAAAATGAAATTGAAAAAATGAGACTGTATGAGCGCTGAAAGGGATGAAAGTTAGAAGAACTGCAGGGTACGAGAGAGTGTCTGCTAAAATGCTGAAGAGTGGTGACGGGGTGGTAGCTAGCCAGTTGTGTCGAAATTTAATAAGTATTGGAGATATGGCGGTGTATCGGATGATTGGTGTAAGGCTGTAATTGTATCACTATATGTATAAGAGAAAAGTCTCACAGCAGGAGTGTAAAAACTACTGCGGCATTAGTGTTTTAAGTGATGCCGGTAAACTTTATGCGATAATTTTAATAAATAGAAGAAAAAGAGCGACAGGGGAGAAAATATGAGATATGAAGGCAGGATTTAGAAACGGGATCGGCAGATCTTCTCCTTAAGGTATATAGCTGAAAAGCATCTGGCAAAGCACAAGAAAGTCTACGGTGCTTTCGTTGACTTGGAGAAGGGCTATGACAGTATGTAGGGAAGAACAGCAGTCAACTGAACGACTCTGCCGCGGCATTAGTGCGGTGGACTGGCGCTTGGTACGCACACTGAGATTTTTGTACAAGGATTTCAGTGCTTATGTTAGGATAAATGGGGCATGCACAAACTGTTCTGCATTTCGAGGGAGGTTAGCATCACCGTTGCTGTTCGACTTGTACATGGATAGTTGCCTGACAGATTTGAAAGAGGGCGAGTGTGGATTGGCAATGAGTGAGTTGCCTGTCAAATGCTTTTTCTATGCAGATGGTCAAAAGTCAAAATTTAAAGCATTTATTTCAAATAGGCCCAAAAAAGGCATTTATAAACGTCAACAGTTACATGAAAATAAAATCGATTCTAGTTGCCCACCCCCATGGGAAAAAGACGTGAGTTTATGTATGTATGTCTTCTGAATGGTTGGAATGTTGAAGATGATTGGTCTTTCATTGACACTACACACCTTCCGATGAGAGATTACGTTTCTGAAACTTATCAGGTTTATGCAATCCTTCAACAGTATTTTCAACCCGACAGAAACCTTATAGTAACGTCAATGAAGGCCACTATGATGCAGAATGAGAGGTTAATTAAGTGCAGGAAGAATTTGCCAACGCTGAGTACAAAATAATACCTCCGTGTTTTACGAATTCTAACTTAATTAGTCCAATTGACAGATGTCAGGAAAGCATTCTCATTAGTCGGATATTAATTATACGTGTATGGTCACCGACATAAGTAGATCGATTCGCATACACCGGATTCCTGGATCCTAATTGTGGGAGGCCTTCTTAATGTCTGTTTTAAGGCGAGCCTGTCTACACTGACATGACCAATTCTGTGTTTTAATTTACGTAAAATGTGATAAATGTAAAGGGTATTACAGATATACCAGAAAACAATAGCATGCAAATTATTTAAAACTAGTTATGCCCACGGCTTCACCCTCATGTATGACGAAAATTTTCCGACGGATTAGACAGTGAAGTCCCATCAAATTCCATCTAGTCGTTTCCGAGATAAGCCGGAACAAACAGCCAGACAGGCATACACAATTTAAAAAAAATATTTATCAAGAAAGAAAGAAACATATTTTATTGGAGACAAGCACAGGAAAAACAAACAATAAAGAAAATCAATAAAACTTTTAAGTACCGTACCGGAAGTAGTTTTATTTACCGTGTATACTTTCACTTGCATTTAGTAAAAACCTATTATTTAGACATTAACCAGTCAATTACCGTAATTACAGACACAATTAAAAAACCATTATGTCTATACCAAACGTGGTATCTCAGGGACTTAGAGGTTAAAGCCTGGGATACACTAGGGGACAAATGAAGAAACATGTTGCGGAACATATCCCTCAACAACTACGTGAAGTGTCCCGAGACAATTGTCGCGGAACATTTTGCCGACCACACTAGTCAGTGCTTATAGAAATGTCGCCCGAGGAGGTTGTGGCTATTAGTGCTGCGTACATAGTTTATATCGAGTGTGTTGAAACGTAAGAGAAAGAGAAGGTGGTGGATGCGGAATTTTTTACTACAACGAGAAAGAAGAGTTAATATTCTAAGTGATCTCCGAATGTGTCAAATGGCGCGACATGGCTCGGGACACATGCGGTCGCTCTCAAGGCGGGAGCAAGCAACATGCCCCGCGTCACGTAAAACGTTGCGGGGCATGTTGCGGGACACTATGCAACGTTGCAGCGTCACGTATATTGAGTGTCGCGCGTCATGTTGCGGGACAAAATGTTCCCTAGTGTATCCGGCGCTTTAAACACACTCGATATAAACTATGTACGCAGCACTAATAGCCACAACCTCCTCGGGCGACATTGCTATAAGCACTGACTAGTGTGGTCGGCAAAATGTTCCGCGACAATTGTCTCGGGACACTTCACGTAGTTGTTGAGGGATATGTTCCGCAACATGTTTCTTTTTGCCCCCTAGTGTATCCCAGGCTTGAAATAGACACTTGAGTTTAATTTATTTGTATGTACATATGAAGACCCTGTTTTTTGTGGGTGGGAAATTATCAAATGACGTCTCCCGCTCTAGGGTTGAGCGGAAGGGCGTGTCAGACTTTTACTGACTAAAACACACCCATGTTCTTTCACTTGCCCATATGTCAGGACCACGGTACCTCTTTCTAACTAATCTCGCGGCTCTGGCAGGGGCATTGGCCCCTCATACGCCTTCCAGAGGACCGAGACTGAGGCGGAGCTGTGTCATAAAATCTTTGAATAAAAAAAAATGTTTTATTTTTCTCTTAAATTGGAGTTGTAGCAGATAACAGTTGTAAACTATAATAAATGTTAGGGACCAACTCTGAGCTGGTGCTTAACATTGTAGATATTATATTAGCGCCAGAGTCACGACTTACGTAGAAGGACGTGTGGTATTACACGAATGGATAGAATAAGAAAATATTATGGTTCCCCATTAGATTTTATTCAGTAAATCGAACAATACTGACGTGAACTTTTAAATACAAGTTAAGGAAGTTTATGTTTCAGGAATGTCTTAGTAACAGCCCGGAGGTAGCGGTGTGATACCCCCGTGCCTCGGAAAGAACGTTAAGCAGTTGGTTCTGCGCCTGATTTCTCTCCGGTCATGTCGGATTGGCGTTCCATGGGACTATGAATGTGAGGGAAGAGAGAGAGTATATCTGTATCTACATACATATTTGTGAACCATTATAATATTTCACGCGTCGTCGGCTAGTCTCCGTAGATATTGGCTGCCATGACCGAATTACGGTCTGGAGGACAACAGTCCTCCAGACCGTATTTCGTGCAACAAACTCGTGATAAGAACGTTATTTTATTGTTTACTACTTGTTAGTAGTGAACAATAAAATAACGTTCTTATCACGAGTTTGTCTAAAATCTACTGTAGGTATAACTTGAAATCTACTTTATCTAGCATCTCATTAGTAACTCTGATAAAATCATTTCAGTGCATAATATTGATACCCATTGAAAATAATTATTAATTCTACACTTCGATTATAATTATTTGTACATCTAAATGTCATTTAAGACGTAGCAAAATATTGATTTTTAGAAGTCATCTGGTTCATTATACCGAAAACGATCCATAGAAATGCTGTTTTGTTATTGTTCGTTTGTCTATAACCAAAACAGCCTTTCTTTGTAAGAACTAAAAACTAAGTTATGTTTTCATGTGGCGCCAAAATAAAACTGAAAACGAAAGCCAGACTGAACTTAGTCTGACTTGCTTTTTCAGCCTTAGATTGGCAACGAAAAACATTATGAAAGCCTACTTACATACTTTCAGTACCTACAAAACAAAGAATATTAAAATGGTTTCAGCTGAACCTGTGTTTAACATTTGAAAAGGAATTAGTACCTAATTTACATAATGTAGTAAAACGTAATTGTCACATCGTAAAAGTAAAAAAAGACGCACATACACACACATATTTAAGTTACCTGCAGTTAAAAATATCACTTTAGTCTTTTAAATTCCAGCTAAGAAGACAGTGCACTGAACTGAAAGGTTTAACTATACTTAATATTCGAATATAAAAATAATTACAAAACACAGTTACTAAATTTTGCATGTGGCAATGGAAAATGGAAAAGTGGTAAAAACGCTCTACAGATAAACGCTCGTTCTACGACACTTTGCAGATAATACTTTTAGGCAGAAATAAATAAACTCAGGCCTTTTTGCATATTACAATAAACTTACTATTTAAATGTAAATAAAAATATGGAATCCTGGAGGAAAGTAAGCAAAATTTTGACAGTGTTACGCATGTCTTAACTTTGACGTTAGGTTTCCTTTTTTTCACAACAATACTAGATTATTTTCACTTTTGTCAATGAAAAGAAGAAGACAAGAATAATTATACATTTGTCATATTACTTTTAAAAGATATCAAGTACTTGTACTTCAGGTTTTTATCTCAAGTATTCAAAACGGTTTATATAAAGAACTCACATTTTATCTTACATCAGTCAGTTAAATTATGGCAGACAGAATAATTTTTTGTTTAACTCTGGTATATTTATTCGGCAGGTAAGATTATTTTTATTATAATTTATACAATTTTACCGTAACTCTTATTTTAGGTTGTGTAACTATTTTCGAAGGTCCTTATTTTTTTTTTTCAATCCATTTAAATTTTGTGCTATTATAGAAACTCTGTAAACATTACCATTGTGTATCAATCAAATAAATAAAAAGAATAAAAACAGAATGCACCCTTTTAATGCGATGCCTGAAGTAAATAGTTTATTATTACGAATCGTAGCTAAAAAATGTTTACGTACTATGGCCACACATCCATTGCCTCTTCACATTTTTCGGAAAAAGTGTGCTTGTTATGGTCCCAAAAATATATGACAGTATACCAATAAGAAATATAGAGTGTCTGGGATCCTTTAAGCGGTCTTTGTTTAAATTCCTAATAGATAGATGTTACTACTCCATCACTGAGTTTACTACTGACAAACAGCGGTATGACGGTTCTGACTTACTAGTTAAACACTTATGATTGTATTTATTGATTATGTGTAAATATGTTTATCTATCTTAAATTTTAATGACCTGTTTAACTTTTTTTTATTTTTATTTATTTTTAAATGTAATGTACTGACATGCTACCCTAATTGTAATGTTTGTTTTTATGTAAATTTGTACGCCATTTATTGGCAAAACATAGTGCACATATTGTAGACAATTACTATCTGTAACCATACCTATGTTTTACAAAATAAATTATTGATTAATTGACTGACATCCTCCTTAATTTTTGATAATACCAACAAAGGCTGTATTTTTAATTATTATTTCAATTTCAGTCCAGAAGCCACACCGATATGTTTGAGAAACAAGTTGGTGATAGACCACGATGGAGGGGCTGACGATGCCCTTGCTATCACCATGAGTTTGCTGTACGAGAAATATTTTGGCGGGTGAGTTACCTATACATACTTCATTTATTTCATGCAAAAGGGCTTGCTTGTAAAAGGTTGAATAAATATTAACAAGTTTTAGTTTATATTTAAGCGTCTGTTTGCGATTTTTTTCGATGTCGCTTATTTACGTGATTTTATAGACGTGGTTTTACAGTTAAAATACTTACTGTATTCTTATAATTTTTAATGCACCATATGCAAGATCATTTCAAGTATGATCTAATAATGAGCTACATTTCATTTACTTTTTTACCTAGCTCAGTTTTTTTTAAATATTTGATTTTGAGAAATCGACGTCAAACTGGCGATCGGTTTGTGAATTATGCTGTGAGAGGTTTAGAATATCACAATTATTTACGAATCGTTTTATATGCAGTATGATAAAACCACATTGTATTGCTGTGGAATTCATCTATATAATCTATATTTAACTAGCTTTTGCCAGCGGCTTCGCCCGCGTGGAGGTCGGAAAATATCCCGCGTGCACGTACTACCGGGATAAAAAGTATCGTCATTGCTCGGCACCTATGTGTCATTAATTTTGAATATATTTTCAATGTACAGAATTGACCTCTCTACAGTTTTATTATAAGTATAGATTTTGAGTACTTCGAACACACATGAAATTCGCATTTACTATGAAGCCCAAGTAATATGAATTAGAAACCTACTCTGCACTACCCGACCGTTACCAAGCGAGACGGCCGAACGCGGAACGGCCCGCTAGCCGCTTTGCGGCTATTTTATTATAATCTCTGATATCTTCTAAAATATTAATTTTAATGATATGCTGTAAAAGGCAATTTTGATCTACATGAAATGCACAACATATCTAATGTATTTAATTGGGTAAGAATTAATGCTGTATTGCTTAAAATCGCTTCGTAAATAAGCCATTATTTCTCGTAAAAATTAAAGAATAAAAAATGGTTATTGTGGGTTATCCTTAAGAGATAGACAAATACCATTGCTGATTTTTTTGTAGACCTTTTTAAGGTGTACAATACTGTAGTACATTATTTTGATCTATTTCGTAGGGTTCAGCCAGCGTTCACAATGTAAGCGCAAAAAAATGAGTTTATTTATGACATCACATTAGAAACCTCTAAAATTATCAACATTTCTTTACTATATTATGCATGTTAAATACATATAAACCTTCCTGTTGTAGTTTTAAAGATATAAGCATACATAGGGACAGACAGACAGCGAAGTGACTTTATTTTATAATATGTAATGATATTATAAAGCTGAAGAGTTTGTTGGTTTGTTTGGTTGGTTGGTTGAACACGATAATCTCAGAAACTACTGGTCCGAATTGAAAAAATATTTTTGTGTTGGGTAGCCTATTTATTGAGGAAAGCTATGGACTAATAACATCATGCTATGATCAAAAGGAGCGGAGCAACAACGAAACATGTACGAAAACTGGCAGACAATTAAATGCTGTGGGAAAGGTCAGGGGAGCAAAAAATTTGACGCGGATGAAGTCGCGGGCAGAAGCTTGTGTATGAATAACTGCTTATCAATTTCATAATAAAAAACATATTTAAAAAATATTAAACTAAATAGATACAATTTTGGAGAAAATGAGCAATTAATTGGTTTTGATTCCGGCAATTAAGAAGTCTCGTTAGTTAAATTTAAAACAAAAAATTACCTCGTAATGAAAACAATTAGTGTGGTTTAAAATTCACATTACCATTGAATGGTAAAAAACACACTCACATGACTGAAGCCGTGGGTACCACTATTTCATACTAGCGTCTGCCCGCGACTTCGTCCGCGTTAAATTTCTTGCTCCCCTGACCCACCCCGTCGCGGTCGCATCGAATCGCCTTCCCGTGCGAGGTCTTCGAATTTGTAACTCTTTGCTCGGCGCCTCCCTTAGGCGCCGAGCAAAGAGTCCTAGCGTGATGTTATATCATTTATAGTTTTCCTCGATAAATGGACTACCTATCACTAAAAGATTTTCCCAATTCGAAACCGTATTTCTTGAGATTATCGTGTTCAAGCAAACAAACTCTTCAGCTTTATAATATTAACTATAGACGAGTAAACCTAGTGAGACTTCGGGTTTCCATGGGATTGTATATTCTTTTGCCATTCGAAGTTAATGAACTTTGAACGGCAAAATAATACACAGTCACGTGAATGAAGCCGGCACAACTATTGTATGATAATTTTGAACTAACGGCCCATTCCGGATTTTTTTCCCAGTCTGCAAAAAAAAAAACCTTTTTTTCCGTTTAGATACTTGTTTAAAACATACCTATTATGATAGGTTTTTTTTTTGTTGAATCACAAAAAAAAAACCTAACATAATTTATATAATTCTGGTCACAATTTTTTTGTGATTCAATTTCGCCATTTGTTTAATTTAACATTCATATTAATTCTACTGACTTACCCAGTTACTGAGTTGTGGAGGTCACATAGGTAGTCGCTCCATGTAAAATAATCTGGTTAGACTGGAGGCTGACCGAAATTGCTAGGCAGATAATGATGATGACTGAAGCAATCACAGGCCCCGAACGCCTTCATAATTGTGCTGATATCCTAAAATTTCGGAGAGTATACGGTACAATACGCGGTACGTCTATGAAGATTTGTTGTTCTATTTGTTATCTCATGTACAGTCTTATCGTTATCCGCGATCATTCTACGCTAAACCTGAGAAAATAATCGTAAAGTAGATACTTATTTTTTATATTTCACGTTTTATTATACATCATAGAATATATAGGTACTTACATTGTAATGTTTTAGCATTATTGTTGTGAATTACGCCTCATGTTTTATTTAATTAGCTACGATTTACGATCTGAAAACAAAGATTAAAATGTTTTTAAATCGGCCGTCACCGTACTTTCGTACCAAGGGATGTGTCTAAACTGAGTCGTGTGAGCTAAAGATATCTAGAGTCTTTCTCTCATAGAAAGCGTGACACACGCCGAAGAATTTTGTTGTTTCTGGTAAATGCAACACAAACAGCTGTCAAAATCGGGTTGTAACAACTGAAAAATTTCTAACGAGTTTAAAAACTGGGAGTTTTCTGGTATTTGCCGGCGCAGCAAGTATAGTCTGTGCCAGATAAGAAAAAAATAAAAGTATTTACACCCGCTTTGCAATGTATTCAAATATTTCAAAACGATTCAAAAAAAAATGTAAAGAAAGTGTCGCCAGCATGATCAAAACGGTAATTTGAATACATTGGTAGGCAGGTGTCAACCTCCCGGCCACCGTAGGCGCGAGCTTGCGGGTGGCGAGCAATGGGTAGCTCGCCGCCCGGTAAGGACCAAGCTCGGGTCGACGGCGCGCAGTGTTCCACGCGCGCCTCAAAGAGATGTCAGCAGCAGTGTAGGGGTCTACTAGGACCGATGCCTGCCGGGGTCGCGTGATTGTTCGAAAGAGATACCGTGACCCTGGCACATGGGCAACTGATGGAACACGGGTGGGTTTTAGTCAGTAAAAGTCTGACACGCCCTCCCGCTCCGCCCAGAGCGGGAGAAGTCATTTGATGATTTCCCATACTGAAAAAAAAAAAAAAAAAAAAAAGGCAGGTGTCAACTACTTTTCTTTTTTTCACATCTGGCACAGACGACATTGCCATCTATTTTGTTGCAAAGTTACTGGAATCAACGAAAAAGTCGGAAAAGAGTGACAGTAGCTAGTGTCAGTCACTATAGAATAGCGTTACATCGATGGTTGTGTGGCCGTTGTCTTCTGATGACAGATAAAATCAGGATGGAATTCGTGCCATCTACACTTGAAAATGTTATATTCCGGCACAATTCCGAAGAATTGACGTTTCTGAACCACTAGCACAATCACCACTTTTGGTAAAGGCGTGAAAATATTTCAAATTAATTACGATGGTGTATCATTATAAAAGTTACGATAGCGATAGAATTGCGTCTCCAGCACAGTTCAATCAAGTCACTTGCTGTCATTGTGTGTCAAAACGAATCAGAAGCGAGAGCATCTTGTGACGCGGTGGGCAAATCTAACGTTTTAAATCTTCGTCTGAAACAAGTAAACATCAATAAACCTACAGTTAATTACATGTACAGTGCCTTCTTTACATTTCAAAGGCATTGCATTATATTTAGAAGTAATTCGAAATAAAGGTCGTTTCCGTTAACAACACAAACATATTTTTGTTTCAGTGTATTATTTACCTACAGAATAAAGATTCACAGATAAAGATCTTCCGTGAACTTGACCTAAAATTAACTAAGAACTAGCTAAAGTAGCATTTCTTAATGTCTTGTTTTATTATTGCATTAATATGAGGTCCTATGGTGGTGTGGTTCCGTGTGGCGTCGGACGTAAAGAATAGCCTATCCCATTTATTTTCGTGGATGTCGGAAGAGGCGACTAAAGGACTTACTAGAAAATAGGCAGCAGCGTTCTCTATGCATTTTACCACCATACTGCGATCTCCAACCCGCCTGCCAAGCGTGGCGATAATGGCAAACCCTCCAAATTGGAGGAGGCCTATATCCAGCAGTGAACATCTTTTGGCTTAAATGACGGTAATGATGAGATCCTGGGGTTTCCCAGGTCGGTGTTATTTTTATTCCATCTGAAATTTTAGTAGCAGCTTGGTATCTA
Organism: Aporophyla lueneburgensis; assembly: GCA_932294355.1. Classification (NCBI taxonomy): domain Eukaryota; kingdom Metazoa; phylum Arthropoda; class Insecta; order Lepidoptera; family Noctuidae; genus Aporophyla; species Aporophyla lueneburgensis. Next base: position 26,372,488 of record OW028737.1, on the reverse strand, counting down.
TATTTTTGCCCGATTTATAGCTACTAGTGATCGCCCATTGGTCGAAATTCGACTGTACTTCATTTGAATAGAAATACATTATTAAATGAAAAAATATATACATGTAATAATAAATATAAAAAAACAATATGGTTATATATGACATTCAGTAAATTCTCGATATGATCATAGATTTCAGAAATGAAATATGTCATATATCTATAAAATGTATTTATTACCTACAGCGGCTTCGCCCGCGTGGAGGTCGGAAATTATCCCGCGGGAACATACTACCGGGATAAAAAGTAGCCTATGTCCTTTCTCAGGCTTTAAACTATCTGTGTACAAAATTTCATTTAAATCGGTTCAGTAGTTTTAGCAGGAAAGCGAGACAGACAGACAGACAGAGTTACTTTCGCATTTATAATATTAGTGTGGATGTGGAAGTGTGGATGGTTATACTTGACATTCAGTAAGACTATAGACCAAGCTATAGACACAAAATATTAAAGACAGATATTCTCAAAGACAGATTTGGACCATAAACAAAAGAATATGTATGCATGTGTGTATTAAATACACGGTAATGAATAGTGTTGTGTGTAACATGTTATTTATTGAAAATAATGTATTTTACGCATAATTTAAAAAAATGATTAGTATTCGTCACTTCTTCTCTGTATAAACTATAAGTGTGCGAAATTTCATACTCCTCCGTTCGCCCAATTTTCGTAAAAGGGGATCCAAAGTTTTCACTTCACGTATTAATATATAGATAGTCATCTACCAACCCGCACTGGGGCCGCGTGGTGGATTAAGGCCTACTCCCTCCCACCGAGAGGAGGCTTGTGTCCCAGCAGTGGGAACATTATAGGCTGCTGATGTATAGCTACTACGATCGCCCCCTATTACATGGTGGTTAAACAAAACTGACGAAATTTGGAAATACTAGAGGTACACGTCTGCCTTACTCTTCAAGGAAATACGAGCGTGATGTTATATGTTTTCTATTATTTACGTTATTATACCATATGTATATTTTTCCAGCCCAAAGGTAGTTGCCTTGACTACAACATATGGCAATGTGAACTTGACGCAAGCGATTATCAACAGTGATCGTATACTGGCATTATGTAAAAGAAAAGATGTAAGTAATTTATCTAAAATTATTTATAACAATATAGTATAGTATACATATGATAACCAATATATATATACTAAGTGTTCATAGGGAGTAAGACACAGTGTATAGACAACAGAAAAATTGCTGACTAGAAATTGCCATTTATTCTAACAAGGAGACGGCACGAGTGTGGGGTCCTTAAATCGAACGGAGATTCCGGGTGTACTTAATACTCAGTGAGAGTATTCATATACTCAAACCCTAGACCGCACTACTTCGTCATTCAAGGGAATTTAAAATTCGCATGTAGTTATTACTAAATAAAATCTAACATAATAACATCATAAGAAAATACGTTCATTCAGACCAAAGTCCAAAAACTAACGAACTGTACATTTAAAAAACTTTTTAACAAAAAATTAAACCGCCGAAAAAACTGAAAAGCATAAAATAATAAACCTTAAAATTATGAGTCGACGCTTCGAGTGATCTTTGTTCATTGATTTTTCAGCGCCGACTCAAAATTTTAAGGTTTATTATTTTATGCTTTTCAGTTTTTTCGGCGGTTTAATTTTTTGTTAAAAAGTTTTTATTTTATAATTTTTTGTGACTTTAATGTACTAATAATACTTGGCAAGGTATACCCTATCCAACAAAAAAGAATTATCAAAATCGGACTACTCTGTATGAAGTTATGCGTGGTTATACATTACAATCAGTGAGTGAACAATCAATCATCCCCTGTTTTCCGACCCTTAGGGTTTGATTTAGTTTTTCAAATTTATATGGGACCACCTTGGGAGTATACCCTTTCCAATAAAAAAAGAATTGTCACAATCGGACTACCATGTACAAAGTTATGCGTGATCATACATAAAAAAAAAAAAAAATTATACGCGTCGAATTGATAACCTCCTCCTTTTTTTTTCGTCGGTTAAAAATGGAATAAGATGCAGCTGACGAAATCGAAGGATACCACAGGTACAGAGGGCGAAGAGACTATTTTCTTACTGTGGGAATCTTTTGTATAGGGGCATGAATAAACGGTACTACGATCGGGTCAAATAAAATATAACGAATAGAAAAATTAGTATTTTGTGAATTTTTCATATTATTTTTGATATGTTACATTTTATTTCATAATAACTACATGCGAATTTTAAATTTCCTTGTGTTTAATGTTAACAAGGTATAAATAATTAAATTCGATATTCAATAATATATTCAAGTTCAAAAGGAATTGTTTATAACGAGTTATTAAATTTTAATTTGAAAAATAGTTCTTTTTTTTCTAAGCTTTACGATTTTTTTCTCGACTTTGATGAACTAGTGCGCTCTAGAGTTTGAGTATATGAATAGGTACACTCACTGAGTACTAACTAAACGCGGAACCTCCGTTCGATTTAAGGACCCCACACTCTTGCCGTCTCCTTGTAAGTATACATGTTCTAATTCTGGACTTGAAACCTAGATTGCAGGTCTGAGCCAACCAAGTATGATGAAAGCAGTGGTAGAACAGTGGTCGCTTACGACCCAAGTAGGTACTTTATTATTTGTGATTAATTTGTCACCATTGTTCTCAAAACCGTTAAAGATGTCTTCGTAAAGAAATCGATATATAAAATCAAAATTACAAGTCGTGTTATATGCACCCATCCGCACTGGTCCTGCATGGTAGAATATGGCTCATTTCCTATCAGAGCGAGGAGGCTAAAGTTCAGTGGTGTGATGTTATAGGGAAATAATGAGCAGTAATCCACAATGTATGTAGATAATTTTGGTCATAATTGAATTGACGTAAAAGAAAATATGACGAAACCTTTAGCACTAGTATAAATACTCTTCTCTGGACGGAAAGAGGTATTTTCTCTGTAGTGGTCTGATGTTGGCATAAAATATTAAACCTTAGCTGACAAAACAGACGATATTCTTTCCAAAACTTCATACAAACAAGAACTTTCAGTTTTTCCCCAGTTTACTTTTCCAGGAAACTTTTCATTTTTTGTTTTGCCTATATACAAGCCCTCTGTATGTGGTGAATAAGGATAATGTTTAAAAAAGTGTTCAAATTAGGTATATTTCGACCATTTAAAATTTAAAAATCTAGACACGCGGTTGCGTGTCAAGCCAAGTTCAAGTAACAGAACTAGCAAACAGCACCGTGTGTAATAAACTTTATCTGCCCAGCTTTTCTGTAGTCACCACTTCCCAAAAACAAAAAGTTTTAAATTAAAAACGCTCATTTCAGATACCGATATACTCAGGTGCTCGTCAAAGTTTGATATCAGGAATACAATCTGATGAATTTTTCGGAATGGATGGCTTGGGAGACGATGGGTATTCACCCTCAATGCCTGTTAAGGTGCAGAAAGAACCAGCAGCAGTCGCCCTTCTTAAACTTTCCAAGATATACGAAGGTAAGCTCTTGGACAATATGAGAATTTCACTGATACTCCTTATGAAGATCAGCACTATCAAATTTTTACCAGCTGGGGTTCACGATAACTAATTAATGCCAAATTACAAAACACTAGCAGTTTCATCAAAAAGTTCCAAATACAGCAATCAGAATCACTTGTAGTTCTCTGTTTCGCATTCATTGCAGAATTGTACTCGCTTTTTGTTTCAGGTAAACTAATAATCGTTGCAATTGGTCCCGTCACCAACATAGCTCTAGCAGCAAGACTGGACCCGGAATTTATTGGAAGACTGGCACAGTTATATATTGGTGGTGGCCATATTTATAGTAAGTACGTGTTTAATGATTAAAGAAGAACTAAAATTAAAGTAAGTTGAGATTCATGGCCATATACTATATTATATTGGAATCTTACGCAAAGACAAACGGGAGTGAAAAGTAATAATATGGCGCTGATTCTAAAATTTCCGAAGGCTGCGGTGCCGTGAAGTGTTAGAAAATTGATTTTCGACCCTTTCATCGTCATCAATTCAGCCGAAATACGTCCATTTGTGGACATAGGCCTCACCGTACAGCATAGCACCGACCGATTCGCGGATTCCTGCGATCTTTAAATTATATTTAATGTTCATAATGTTCATGACCTCTCTTTGAAATTCAAACACAAATGTAGGGCGCTGTCAGACCCATTATTGTCAAAAGAGCTTTTGAGAATACCAAGTAGTTAATAACTAATGAAACTTTCTGCTCTGAGGCCCGTCGTCCACGACACTACTTAAATAACCAATTACAAACTCAAGTCCAAGATAAGGCAAGGTAACAAAGCAAACTAAAGCTTGCAGAGTAAGCAGGCTAAAGTGGCAGTGGGCTGGCCATGTCTGTCGTAGGGCCGATGGCCGATGGAGCAGATGAGTCCTGGAGTGGAGAACGCGTATCGGCAAACGTAGTGTGGGACGCCCTCCAGCTAGATGGACCGACGACCTCAAAAATGTGGCTGGGACAGACTGGATGCAGAAGGCGGAGGACAAAATGTTGTGGCGCAGCATGGGAGAGGCCTATGTCCAACAGTGGACTGCGATAAGCTGAGTTGATTGATTGAACAAAGCAAGGTCGATCAAGGTTGTTACGATGCACATGACTTTAATTATTTTCTCGAATCCTGCATACAGAAGGCAAGAGCCGAGTCGTGACAAAATTTTAATAAGTTAGCCAGGTGACAAAGTACTTCAATAGTTGGATAAGGTGTAGATTAGATAATTTTATTCTTCTATTCTTCACAGGTGACGATTACCCTAAGCCCGAATTTAACGCGCTTATGGACCCAGAGGCTTATCACATAGTTGCAAATAGTTCTTTAGTAGACAAAGTGACGCTTGTACCATACTCACAAGTTTACGATACGTTAAATATTAGTCTTGTAAGTATCTTATACGTATATTATTATCTACGTAGTTGATTATTTGCAGTATTATCTCTCCTCCTCCATCTAAAGATTATCTCAAATAAAACACTCTTTTGATAAGACTATCCGTTGTGTCATCTTTTGTTACATTTCTAACCATGTAACCATGAATTCAGCACATGATTATACACCCCATAGCATATAAATTTTCGTCAGTTATAAAAAAAAAAACACCTGTTTTATAGAAAAGTGCCATACATAAGTACGCAGTCGAAATGTATGGAACAGATATTTTTCGTCGGGACCCTTGTTCCAAAATCATGTACTGAATTCATAATACGGTTTGAACGTCGATGCCCTAAATGTCGATGTATGAAACCATTTGGTGTACCCACATAATAAAGAGTATTCTCTTCTATTCTACGCAAATAACAAGCTACACATTTCCAGTGTATGCTTACTTCTCGTTGTACGGTCCAATATCATATGACGTTCCCTTAATACGTAGAATTTATATTATTAATGGCTTCGTCATCGTATCTTGAATTTTCTAAGAATAGGTACAACATAATTATTGAAGTCTATGAAACTAACTATAGTTGACATTGACACTCTTAATCAATGCCATGATATATCTAGTTCATAGAATGTCGTTTGTGATTTGAATATCTATGTAATTATATAGCTACTAGTTCTCCTTTACAATATTTTTTCCTGACTTTACTTAGTAGTTCAATGTTTGTTACAGGACTGGCGTATAAATGTCTTAGGAAACATTCAGACTCCAATAATAGAAGCACTAAACGGTTTTGAACAAATATCGATACCGAAACAGACTTCTTGGGCCCTACTGGACCCTGCTACATCAGCTATTGCATTGGACAATGATATAGTAGATGAATTCAGGAATACTAAAAACGATATCATTTTGGAAGGTACGGAATTATACCTACATTTTTAAATATAGAGGAAAAAGTAACGAAAAATAATCCGAGTTCGTATGCTAAGCAATAAAAATGCGAGTTATATACAGAACATACAAAACACCCATATATAGTGGGGACGATAATACTAAAACAAACTTTCATATCCATAAAAACTAAAAAAAAAAATCTAAATTAAAATGTAAAGTCATATAGTGGAATTTAGCTGTGGATCAGCACTTTTAAACGCAAAAAATACAAAAGGTGCAAACTACAAATTACGTAAAATCCTTCACAAGTTCCCACAAGTGCTTCAGCTGGGAAGAAATGGTGCAAAAAACTCCTCAGCAGCACAGCTGTCTGTTCAATTAGATAGTTCTTACAATCTAAATAGTATCTAGAGAAAGAGTGAACTATGGGCTTTAGCCAATCAAATACAGATATAATTGTAGTTCATTTCATTTACGTCACTAGTCAGATAGACGAAGTTTTATTTAGTGTCCTTTTTTCGTCGCCACTATGTGTACCCGATGTCTTAATCAAGTAGTAATATATCATTACCAGTACTTACTGTAGCAATACCTGCACACGACAAACCCCTTCAGAAAGAGAATAGCAATAAACAGCTATGCATTTCACGAATACCCAAAATGGTCACAAAAGTACAGGCGGATAATTTAGTATTATTGCTTTGTTGGAGCTAGTGAAAAATATGTTTGTGTAATAACATCACGTCTGTAATGTTATGTGTAAGCAGCTGTATACCTATAGTATACCCACATTTCACCAGTTAACTTTTTAAGTCCCATGTAAAAGAGGGTGAGCCTATATCCATTAATCGAGCATTATTTCAGACTCCAGGCTACTTCTGAGAAATTCCAAATGGGAAAACCCATTAACACTTTGCCCGACTCGGGAATATAACTGAGAACCTCATGCTCAGCAGTAGTAGGTACTTGCAACCACTTAACCAACGTGGCAGTCACTAAAACTTGATAGGTATTGAATATCTTTTTGCAAAATGTAAATAAAGATTTTTGTTCTAATTTTCAGGTGCCAAACGGGGTATAAACACTAATAACTTTTCATCAACAAATCTTAACGCAAGATTGGTCTACACAGCAAATGTAGATAAGTACAAGAAGTTCCTGCTAGATGTGTATTCAGCCGAGCTAAAATCAAAATTTTAGGAACAACAATGGAAGGATTGGACACAGACAATATAAGAAAAGAAGGCGCTTCAGAAATCATAGATCGGAAAGAAGAACGCGCAATTAGATCTAATACAGAGCATTCATTATTGAGCCCTTATTTTGTATTACCATGCTTACATAATTACGGACTGACAAATTTACGCAATTACAAAAAAAAGTCTTTTTTAATCTTTACGGTCAGCGACTGGAGCAAGAAACCCAAATTCAATTTTTCTTACGTTTTATGCACTTTACAGGACAGCGTCTGGATCTATGCAGATTCGAATATGATTCACGACCGCAATGTAAATCCAGAATGTATTAACAGAATTATAATAATTAAAATCATACAACCCTTTAAGTTCATTTCATCTCATTGAATGACTATTTTATGAAAAAGTCATTCTATACTACGAAGGTTACCGTGACTCATCGTCTGTAATTTCTACATTTAAGACGATTTTGACGTATTATTTTAAGAAACCTATATGACTATCCTAGTCAACTTATTTTCCTCTTTTTATTGTGTCGTTGGGACAATAGTATCTTGTAAAGTCTATTATATTAGTCTTAGTGGTATCAAGTATTAAATCTGTATTATTATTATTTTGCACATTAAATACTAATTTATTAGTTTACTAATATACTTTTAGTAATAAGTACCTTATTTGTTTTATTTTTCACCTTAAACTCTCCTGAGTGGTTTGAATACTGAAGATAATTGATTTCCTACAGGTCCTAAATGCCTTCCGATGAGAGAATGCATATTTTACACAGACCTGTCAGTTTTAAATAGTCCTTTTTACATTTATTATTATAGCTATTTACATATTTTTATGTATTCTATATCCTAATGGAAAGCGATGGATGAGGTATCCTATGGTATCCTGTGTAGATGCTTGTTCACTCTTGCTTTGAAATCAGATAGCAATTTTATAGCAACACTAATAAAGATCGCTATGATGGTGAATTCGAGATAAACTAGTTGTGAACGAACTGCAAGCGCTGAGTACAAAATAATATGTACGTATTTCAACTTTATTAGACCCTTAACGTGTCCAACTGACAGGTGTCAGGAATGCATTCTCTTGGTGGTCGAAAAACTAATTCATTCCTGTACGGCCTTTTATACTTGATCTGAGTTAACGCAAATTCGATACAATTTAATTCAGCATAACATAATTAAAATGTCTCTGAGTTTATGTTCGTTTAATTTTACTTATATTTTGACTTTAATTTTCAGTTCAATAATAAAGACTCAAAACAATAGTATCTTTAAAAAAATTGTTGCTGACTATACCTACTGGAACTGAATGTGTGTTTTTATTGAATGTACATTTTTGTGTCTACTATCGATATCATCACCATCATTTGAGCCGAATCAAGTCCAATGTTGGACATCTGCGTCCCCTAAGCAAGGATACTTCAACAAGTTCTGTGCTTCCTGGAGCGGATTCCCGCGCCTTCACTAGATCATAGGTCTACCTTGTAGGTAGCCTTAGCGCTATATCTTCAAGTACGGGGTTGCCACTCTAGACTGTACCCTGCCTACTGCCATTTAAATAAGGACTAACTAGAGAATGTGTATGGGAGTTTGTTGCGCCACTTCTTCTTCCCAGCTAAAGCACTAGGAACTGGTGAAGGGCGGGCGTTTTGGGGGCACTGTCTTATGTAACTTTGACGTTCAGTGCTGACTCTCAGCCTAGTTTGAATAAATGACTTTTGATTTTGATTTGATTTTGTAGCGTGATTTTAATGCATTTTAACACCATACTGTAACTGCGAACCCACCTGCTAATTATTCCCCTCCCAAATAATGCATACCAAGCATAATATAATTATAGTTTTATAAAAATACTATACATCACTTTTAACCCTGGGCGATACAAATGATAATAGTAGTAACTCATAATGTACTAGTAAGTAAGATAAGTAGTAGTTACAACGCGAATACTTCATCATTTGCGTTATAACTGTGGTGAAATACTAGTTGAACTTGTAAAAACACTATCTATTTAGAATTCAGTAGGAGTCAAGTTTGTCTTTCACGGGGGTTACGTTGGTAAAATTAGTATTGGCAAAAAGAATTTTGATTATGATCGAGTTTGTCTGCGCGGCAGAACATTTTTGTATGTAAGATTAATTATATCTATGACTGCTGCACGACAAATAATAACAAAAATATTATTTTTTTCTCTATTATAAGATCGCAAAGTGATAAAATAGTGATAATTTAGATATCCCTAAGAGATTTCCTAATGATATTTAGGTACTCATACGGTTCGGTCGGTCTTATATCTCAAGTGTTTATAAATACTACGCACTGTGTATTTTTTATCAGGTGGTTCAACTATGCCTCCGAAAGTTATTTTTGTTGTGTTTTTTGTGTATTTATTTGGCTGGTAAGTTTAAAATATTCTTATAATCATACTTATTTTATTTTACAAAATTCATTCACCCCTACATAATTCACATACAGTCGTTTGCTTACTGATTGAAAATATGTATTTTTATTTTATTTGCAAGGGGAAACTAACACTAATAAAATAAAAATTAACCCAGTAACTGAGTTGCGGAGGTCAGATAGCTCCATGTGAAATACTGGTATTCAGCTGTATTCGATTAGATTGGAATAGTCCGGATTTATGGGAAAACGGTAGGCAGATTATGATATAAAGCAAGGCAAATTAAAGAAAACAAAACGATAATGGATAAAGACAACCAAATAAGTGACTTCCTTTTTTATATCTATGAATGCGACCTAGGGATACGTCCAACATGAACGATGTCCCGACGCCAGCACATCAAAGTACCCGAAACTGTCAAATTCTCCCAATCAACCTTGAACCTAATGCTTTAGTCACAAAGTTGAAAAAAACTTGAGAGGTGTCAAGGGACACCCAGATGGAACGAAGTTCCTTAAGGTTAATTAGTGAAGGAATTGTAATATTTTTTTTATTTTATTATTTATTATGTACAAATAACCTGTATACACTCAACAAAAATAATCGGCGCGACACCACACTGTTCAATGCAAAATAGAAAGACGAAACGAAAATAACTGGCTTGCTTTCTATGAGAGAGAGAGAGAGACAGACAGACAGAGAAACACGCGCACGCCGCACGGCTTACAACTATAGCAAAAAGTGTCGTTACAACTTTTGGTCCTATTTTTTTTCCGTCTAGCCCCCTTTCGCAACGCGCGATAAGGAACTTCGTTCCAAAAAAACCTTGAACCTAATACTTTAGTGATAAAGTTGAAAATATATTTAAGAAATTTGACAGACTGTAGTAGCTCGATATGCTGGCGTCTGTACAATGGAAATGCTATCACTTTGTGTTGCGCATCGTCTGCGGCCTGAATGGCTCCGGGAGATACAGTTATCGCAACAGAGATTTTCGCTATTGAGATGTCGGGAGAAATCCGGTGCAGTTGCACAATACTCTTATGTCTCATAACGTCGAAAACTATGAAAAAGATCATGACATCAATGTTGTTGTTGTTGTTGTGCATCAATCAATGTTCGTTCAAGACATCTGGTGAAGTTGATTGACTTTTTTTTTTAACAACACACCGTTATCTGATCCCAAACTAGGCAGAGCCTGTACTATGGTAACCAGACAACTGATAAACATACGTATATATTTCTAAATACATAGAAATTATAGATAAATTACACCCACATTGACCGACGTCTCAAGCACTTTGTGTTGCAGGACAATTATAAATACAAATTTTAAATGCATTAAATGCATAATGTGTTTCATAAATAGCTATAGTAATTTAGAAATTTATCCATCTTTGCCGGTGGGAAATCCTATCGGACACGCGTCTTTTAATTGATTCATTTAAGATATATAATTTATATTAGACAGAGATTCAAGATATAGGTAATTCTCAGATAAAAAACAAATAACGAGTTGTGAATAATATTTCGCACCGACATGACATGACCACACACAACCAGAATTCTACTTTTTCTCTGAATTAACTTACAAACAAAAGAATAATGAATGTTATCAAAGTTGTTTTGCATAATTATTCTTTCAGCTCAGTTCTGTTTCTATAATAAGCGTTATCATGTTAGAAACTGTTAAATTGTTTCCTTTTCAACCGACGAAAAAAAAAAACGGAGGAGGTTATCAATTCAACGAGTATATATATATATATTTTTTTATGTATGACCACGCATAACTTTGTCCATAGTAGTCCGATTGTGATAATTCTTTTTTTATTGGAAAGGTTATACTCTCAAAATTGTCCCATATAAATTTGGAAAACAAAATCGAACGTTAAGGGTCGGAAAACAGGGGATGATTGATTGTTCACTCACTGATTGTAATGTATAACCACACATAACTTTATACACAGGAGTCTGATTTTGATAATTCTTTTTTTTATTGGATAGGGTATACCTTGCCAAGGATTATGAGTCCATTAAAGCCACAAAAAATATAAAATAAAAACTTTTTAACAAAAAATTAAACCGCCGAAAAAACTGAAAAGCAAAAAATAATAAACCTTAAAATTTTGAGTCGGCGCTGAAAAATCAATGAACAAAGATCACTCCAAGCGCCGACTCAGAATTTTAAGGTTTATTATTTTTTGCTTTTCAGTTTTTTCGGCTGTTTAATTTTTTGTTAAAAAGGTTTTATTAAGGTTCGGTACGTCCAAATGAAAAATGGCATGCTTATATGGTCACTCGAGTGTATGTCCGTCAGTCACATCTAATTTGCACTGAGTCAATTGGACTAATTAAGGTCAAATTTTATATATTATGAATTTCTGTTGGAGTCTACGGATGTGTATTGAATGGAAAACATTTTATTTCAGACATAATAACTTTGAAAGATACAAGTCCATATGATGTTAGTAGGTAGATACTTATAGCTATGTTAGTAAAAGTGTAACCTAAATAAAATTAATTTTGTTTTATCCTCAAATAGAAAAAAAAAATGTAAAACGTACCATATCACATACGAATTGCAAGGAGTGGTTGAGAGGGTCGTATTTGTTTTAAATAATATTAAGATGAATAGTTTTGAAGTCAATTAAGAAAATTGGTGAAATCACCGCTCACATAATGGTAAAGGAAAATTTTCGTGAAGAAACCGGCATGTTCTAGAACGAAAAATTCTAAGACATGTGACATTCACCAACCCGCACTGAGCCCGCGTGGTGGATAATGGCCCACTCTCTCTCACGGAGTGTGTTTTCGGGCAGCAAAAACATTATAAGCTGATTAAGGAAGATAAAAGTTTTTCATTTTCATCACATCCGAAGCTACAGAACCTTTTTAGGGTTCCGTTGCCAAATGGCAAAAAACGGAACCCTTATAGATTCGTCATGTCTGTCTGTCTGTTTTTCTGTTTTTCACACTAAAATAGAAAAAAAAAACAATAAATTTTGGGGTTCCCCATACATAGAACAGAAACTCAAAATTTTTTTTTTCATCAAACCCATACGTGTGGGGTATCTATGAATAGGTCTTTAAAAATGGTATTGAGGTTTCTAATATCATATTTTTCTAAACTGAATAGTTTGCGCGAGAGACACTTCCAAAGTGGTAAAATGTGTCCCCCCCCCCCGTAACTTCTAAAATAAGAGAATGATAAATCTAAAAAAAATATATGATGTACATAACCATATAAACTTCCACCGAAAATTGGTTTGAATGAGATCGAGTCTTAGACTTAGACTTTAAACGTCTAAAAATTGTAATTAATCTACAGATTAAGTACAGTAAAATCTATAAGCAGTCCATGGTCTTAAACTAATATATTCAATCTCTTAAGAGCGTTAACGTCGATTTTGGTTGTTTGACCCAAAAAGCGTACTTTTCAAACCATTTAATCACCTCATAAAACGTATCTAACGAAAGTGTGAATAACTAAATATTGTTGGAAATATTTCGGTCTAAAAAGTTGACTGAAAACCTTTTTACATTAATAAAGTATTCGTGAATTCTAACCAGATAAACAAACAGTGTTTTCTAAAATCCTTTTACAGTAGTCATTTCGAAGCTTAAAATATCCGAAACCACTAATAAAATTGACAAACTAATAAACATATTTAATTGTTCACATCCTTGAGCAAAAAACTGAGAGAGACTTTTTTGATTTTCAGCGCCTAACATAATAAATAAAACAATAAACAAAGTGAAATTACCAAGAAAAAGCAGTTGCTAAATTCAGTATTTCTTCCAATAAATCTTATTTAATTTTACAAAATAAAGGTGTATTCTAATAGAAGAACATCTTCTTTAAAACTTGCAATAAAAAATTTCAACTAAATTAGTTTTATTTATTTTTCTACAATTATTTTAAAACTACTATAAAACCGTGCGCGGTAATAATTTTAAATCAGTCCGCCGCGAGGCTGTTCAAAGAGTGGACGTATCGCTCAGTGCTCTACGCGTGACCTCTCCCGACCCTTGGCATCGAGTGAGTTTATAGTGCGATATAACGATCTTGGGTTGGTAAGTAAAATAATTATTTTTTATTTAGATAATTGAAAACAATGTTTTTCGAAACAACAAAAATTATTTCAGGTGCCATGGGGAATAAGAGTAAAAAAACGAAACTAGTTTTATCAAGGAAAAGGATGAGACTCAATCAAGAGGTTTTAGCTAAAGCTAGGGCTAAAAGGTTGGGTAAAATAATATTTTGAATAGAACTTGATTTGTTATCTTTGTTGATCGAAGTTTGCTATAATTATAAGGTCCTCGTTTATTAATTTATTTCCTTGTACTACTCAAATACATTTTTTTTTCTAAACGATCAATTTCGAAATTGCAAAAAAACAATACTTCCTTAAACTAAACCGTCGATCATCTGATTTTTTTTAACTTGCATTGTAATAATAATAATTTAATTGATTTGATTTAATTTAAACTTTATTTCTTCTTTTTAGAGAATTTAACTAAAAGCTTGTTTTTAAAAATGTTTTTAGGGTTCTGTAGTGAAAGAGGAACCATTTATAGTTTCGCTAAGTTTGTCTGTCTGTCCAACCGCGGCTTAGCTCAGAGACCCTTAGTACTAGAAAGCTGGAATTCAACATGAGTAAACATATTAATCACGCAGACAAAGGCGTAAAATAAAATCCTTTTTTTTTATCTTCAGGCATTGTAAAGAAAATAATGTTGTTGTGAGTACGGAAGATGTTAAAATCCAAAATGAAGTAAAGGTAAAGCACAACTAACGTTTTTTTTTATTTACAATTTCATATTTACGTATGGGATTACATCTATCTTTTTTTTTCAGGACTTAGCCTCGTCTTCCAAAACCAGCTTGTCGATGTGTGGAACACACGTGTCGGTTATCTTTCAAAGTCGGTAAAGGAAAACATTTATTTAAATCTACATACAAGTGCTATATATCATAAGTATTATATTATTAATAAAGAATTCTTCGATATTGAAATATTTTATTTTAAAACTAGAATACTTAATAAAATGCCTAGAGGACCATCGCGACTTCCTACGACTTCAAAATGATGAACCCCCTTCATTATGATTTTTTCATGTACTTTTTTATCAAATGAGCAATTTTTAATCAAAATTCATTTAGTAGTTTTTGTGAAAGAGTAACAAATATACATCTACTCATCCATAAATAAACTCTCAAACTTGCGCGTTTATAATTATTATTTGAAAATATGATCTGTATGGTATTCTAATGTGTAATCGATATGAATTGAAGTTTCATCAAAATTCGTTCAGTAGTTCTTACGGTAAATTATTTAAAATCATTCATCCATACATCCTCACAAACCTTTGTGTTTATAATATTATTCGTAGTAGGATTTTACATTTGTACAATATTTCTAACTTTTCTCCCCTAAATAGTACCTACCTACTTACTATACTACGTATCCAAAATTGCCTTTTTATTTCACAAGCATGTAATAAAAATAAGAATAGTAAATAAAAATCAACTGAAGATTAAATAAGTAAGTATCATTAAACATTACGGATCAACTTGGGTTAGTTTGACTATAATGACGGGCAGCACACCAACTCTACGCACACAGTTATGCGCGTATCTGTGTGAGTGGAAGGAGCACTGCAATTACCTAAACTTGGTGCCGTGGATTTCACGTTAACGCTCTTAATGTTGTGCCTACACATATTCCAACTGCAAAGTTAAAATATTTTTCAACTACAATATTAAGCCTTTTTTGTCACGACAAACTTAAGGTCAGATTAAAAATATGATAGGTAGCAATGAAAATGCTATCTTTCATGTTTTTTTTTTATGGAACCCTCTCCACAAGAGTTCAACTCACACTTGTCCATATTCTTGTAAAAACAGCTGAAACCAATTTATTGAAAGAAAAAAAAACCTTACTACGACGATTGAGTCATTTCATCAACCTAGTTTTCCAAGAACAAGGTCAGAGGAGTCTCATACACGAATAGCCAATTTCAATTAAGTATGTTTTGGTTGCCAATGCCTACCTAGTTGTTCAAGTAATATGAAGCGCGAGTCTTGTGTTCGATCTTCAAGAACTTGTTTTCCTATCTGGATATTTCCTTTGAAATATCGAAATTATGACCTAGATCACGGACTTCTCTTACTCCGTGACCTCTGTTGGCACAACGAAGCGTTTTAGTTCGCCGAACCAAATGAACGTGAAGGTTGCGTATGCATACGGGCACTGCATTAGCTAAAATGATATGGTTTTGTTTCATTTATAATGTCATGGATTGTGGTGAAATAAAGAATTTATTTATTTATTTATTTATATTCATTTATTCATTTTCTAACATATTAATTATATTTTTAAATATTTTAACAAAAGTCTAAAAAAAAAAAACATTTAACAATATAAAAAATAGTGACCCATCGGCATCGGGAACAGGGTCCAAGCTGCCGGCGGTCAGGGCTCTAGAGAGAGGAACCTCCTGACTATGCGTGCCGTGTCCAGGAGTACTGCCTTCTGAATCAAGCCCTTGATCCAGCCGTGTAATGAGAGCCTCCTCAGGTGTTGGTCGAGGCTCTTCGCTATTAGGCCATTTACTGTAACGATTATCGGTACAATGATTGCAGAGTCCACCTCCCACATGTCGACAACCTCGTGTGCTAAGTCAAGATACTTGATTTTTTTATCTTGCTCAGCTTTCACGAGATTCTCGTCATGAGGGATAGCGATATCAACAATCATTGCACGACGCTCTCGTCGATCTATCACCACAATATCAGGCTTATTGGCTACAATAGTCCTGTCTGTGATGATAGATCGATCCCAGTACAATGTGGCGTGACCATTCTCGAGAACTGGGTCGGGCACATACCTGTAGTATGGTACTTCAGATTCCACAAGGTTGTATTGCAAAGCAAGTTGCTGGTGGATGATCCTAGCTACTAGATTGTGTCTGTGCAAGTACTCGCCGTTAGCAAGACGAGAACAACCGGAAACAATATGTCGAATGGATTCACCGGGACGGTGGCATGCCCGACAGATGTCAACCGTACCGTCCTTAACAATGTATTTCCGATAATTATTCGTCATGATAACTTCATCCATAATCGCACAGACAAAACCTTCGGTTTCCCCAAAGAGGTCTCCGAAACGCAGCCAGGATACGGACGCCAGAAAGTCTACGTCAGGCCCATGGAGAGCCCGGAAAAAGCGACCGTGAAGCTCTTTGCTTTGCCATACTTCCTTACGATCCTTAGTATCTAATACTGCAGGTTTGCGCCAGTTCTCGTTCGCCAAGGAGAGCGGGGTGAGGCCCTTGTCCACTGCAACCACATCTCGGTGCATCCCCACGTCAGTTTGAAGGAAATATTCCCTGAGACTGCAGATCTCGCGGTTGTGGAGGGTTTTAGCGTTTAAGAAACCTCGACCCCCACACTTCCGCGGGATGTACAGTCTCATCACTGATGACCGTGGGTGATGCATCCGATCTGCCGTCAGCAATGTACGGACCTTCCTATCCAGAGCGTCTAGTTCCGTTTGAGTCCATTTGAGTATGCCGAAAGAATACATCAAAACCGGCATGACCCAATCGTTGAAGGCACGCACCCTGTTGCCGCCTGATAAAAGACTATTAAATACTTTTTTCAGGCGGCCAAAGAAGCGTTCCCTCAGCGATTGTTTCAAGTCGGCAGCATTGATGCCTAATGCTTCCGACATACCCAAATATTTGTAGGTTTCGGTTGAGAAGAGGGATCTAAGGTGTATAGAATCCGTAAGTTCGGTTCCCACGGATTCTACAATCCCCCCACGCTTTACATGCATGACTGCACATTTGTCCACACCAAATTCCATCCTGATGGCACTACTGAACGTTTCTGTTACCTTCAGTAGCTCCATCAGTTGCAAGTTGTTGGGGGCAAAGAGTTTCAGATCATCCATGTAAAGGAGGTGTGATATCACCTGACCACCTCTTCTCAATCGATAGCCTAGACCTGAATCCTCCAGCAGTGTGCTAAGAGGATTCAAGGCTAAGCAAAACCAAAGCGGACTCAAACTGTCGCCCTGAAATATTCCTCGCTCAATCCTGATCGGTTCATTGATCTGCTGGATTTGTGGACATCCTGGATAGAGAAGAACCGTCCTCCACTGCCTCATACACGACATCAAGAAGGTGCGTAGAGTTGCATCTATTTTGTACAATTCCAGCACCCTCACGAGCCATGTATGTGGCACGGAGTCATAGGCCTTCTTATAATCTATCCAACATGTCGACAAATCCTTACGAGATCTACGAACCTGTTGGCTTATGGCCATGTCTATAAGGAGCAGCTCCTTAGTACCACGGGACCCATTCTTACATCCATTCTGAGACACCGACATGATAGCATTGCTTTCAACATGGTGCGATATTTTTGCTCTAAGAATGGATGTAAGAACTTTATAGACCGTCGGTAAACAAGTTATTGGTCTATAATTTTTAGGTTCCGCAGTACTACCCGATTTATGAAGAAGGTGGGTAACTCCTGTCGTAAAAAACAGTGGTAGCGACCCAGTCTCTAAAGATGACTGGAATTGTGAGGCTAAGCAGGCATGTGACCTTTGTAGCCATTTGATCCAAAAATTGTGCAGTCCGTCCGGTCCTGGCGATTTCCAGTTAGGCAACGGACGGACTGCACGGGCCACATCCAGAGGGCTGATGGTAATAGCCTCCATGTTCGGTATCGACTCACATGCCTGCTCAACAACACGCATCCAGGGTCCTTCAGTGTGACTGACGGGCACCGACCAAATGCTTCGCCAAAAAACACTCATGTCGTTATTATTTGGTAGACACGCGTCAGTCACACCTTGAGTTGGGTTGGGCCGTTCCCAGGCTCTGTACACCCACCTTTCATCGGTCTGGAACATGCGATTCTGAGTGAACCGGTCCACTCTTCGCTTATACCGACGGATACGGTTTGCCCATGCATAAACTTTCTGCTTCAGGAAGTCGATGCGCTCTGTGACACGGGATACATATATTTATTTATATTATTATTATTTTTAGCCCGGAAGCCAGTGGAACAGGATCAAGCAAGAAGTTGGTAATAGACCACGATGGAGGGGCGGACGATGCCTGGGCTATTACCTTGAGCTTGCTGAATGAGAAATACTTTGGCGGGTAAGTTCCTTTTACATCCATCAATGTATTCTTTGTGAAATATGATGCTACATTCGCTGTCCCTCCGGCGACTATCGAGAAGCGAGTAGTCCAAGCAACTGAAAACGGGTTGGCGAGTAGTTACGATCCGGTAATGAACGATAACTCGCTGGTATGGATGTGTCAAGCCTCAGTCTGTCAGTAAGTGTTCTGCCTGCATAGAGAGCGTCACTGAGCGAGAGCTCTCTTTGTTTCTGCTACAAATCAGTATTCGCTAGGATGTAACCAGTTAGTGGCAGAGTCTAGAGATGGCAAGTTTACAAAATTCGTGATGCCGAAAGTGCGTTGACCACATCACTTCTATCACAAGCGCCATGTTCTATGCCATAGGGTTAGGGTTGTTAGGGGTTTCCGCACTTAGTCTTTTGAGTGGACCATTGTGCGTGGGCCATGGTGGCCATCGATGTTTATTTCAAGCAGCCCTCCTCCCTCCAGAACTTGTTTATGTCTCCTGGTCTGTTGAGACCGTTCGAGTAAGGTTTGGGTGTCCCGAGGGTATCTGTCCTAATCTGGGTGACGCCTGTACATTCAAAGAGTACATGCGCAACGGTTTCGTCAGCCTCCATGCCCTGCACAGGGGGCTGTCCGTTATGCCTATTGAGTAAAAGTGTTTGTTTAGCGGGCAGTGTCCTGTGATGGTCTCAGTCATCAGACGTAGACTAACCCTGCCCAGGCGTAGCAGACGTCTGGTCAGCCTGCCATCCACGGATGGCATAGCTTCCCTGGACTGCCTGCAGTCTGGTGTCGAGGTCCACTCCTCCGTTTGTGTGTGGATAACTTCCTGCAGCCAGCTACGTAGCTGAAGGGGATGGGCACGATGGGTTCGGGTCCACAGATTGACGCGCTGGATACCCTTCTGGCCAGTTTGTCAGCAGCGTCATTGCCTAGTGATCCGCTGTGTCCTTTTATCCATTGCAGTTTGTTGTGATTAGAAACTAGACCACAAGCGCCATTCAAAGCCAGTATTATAACTTAAGAGCCCTCTCACAAAATTTGAACGCTCGAGTTTAGGTAAAAGACGGCAATTTTATGTATGTGTGCGTAGCTATCCACACATGCACAATACAAACAGTGTAACGCGAGTGTCGAGCCGGTCTAAACAATCTTGATCCGTTAGAATTATAATGCGGTATTTAGATATTTATGAAAATACTTATTTTTATTTATCCAGTCTAATAAAGATTTCTAGACTAAAAAAAAAAAATACGACTATATGTTATGTAAAGTATACAATAAAAATAAAAAATTTAAACAATTACATATTGGTGCCGATTCTGTTGTACACCGAACTAAACTAACAAAACTATCTCTAAAATTGCTTACTTTTAGCTATGAGAATTGTTACGCTATTCTGCAAGAAATAATCTCTTTTAAAAAATTATTTTGACACGACTAAAATCAAATTTGACAATCGCGACTCAACGTGGTATTTTAGGGTTCCGTTGCCAAATGGCAAAAACGGAACCCTTATAGATTCGTCATGTCTGTCTGTCTGTCTGTCCGTATGTCACAGCCACTTTTCTCCGAAACTATAAGAGCATGCTGTTGAAACCTGGTAAGAAGATGTATTCTGTGAACTGCATTAAGATTATTACACTAAAATAGAAAAAAAACAATAATTTTTTGGGTTCCCCATACTTAGAACTGAAACTAAAAAAAAAAAAATCATCAAACCCATACGTGTGGGGTAAAATGGTATTGAGGTTCCTAATATTTTTTTTTTCTAAACTGAATAGTTTACGCGAGAAACACTTCCAAAGTGGTGAAATGTGTGTCCTCCCCCCCCGTAACTTCTAAAATAAGAGAATGATAAAACTAAAAAAAATATGTGATGTACATTACCATGTAAACTACCACCGAAAATTGGTTTGAACGAGGTCGAGTAAGTAGTTTTTTTTTAAAACGTCATAAATCGTAAACCGCAATTTACCTTTCATTCAATCAACTCAAATATAAAAATTAAAAAAAAAACATTTAATTTCATAAACATAAACCGAGAATACATACAGGTTTGTACGGAAACCTCGGTGCGCAAGTCCAACTCGCACTTGGCCGGTTTTTTTTCTTTTGGCTTCGCAACTTAGTACTTGTGCGCTACGCAATGAACTTGCTGAGATACGAAGGCGCGCGCAAGGGGGCATCCTGGACGTGTTTTATATGGAATTATTCATTTTTGTTCGAAAAATAAAAAAAAATATTACCCACGTGTTGAGATTTATATGTGTGGGGTTTTATAAAGGGGGTCGAAAATTTCATTATTTTTGCGATAGGACACGCCATTTTCGAGATATAAGCAAAAGGAAAAAAAAAAAAAGTACTGTTTTTGCACGTGAGGCGAGGCGTTGCCGTTGGTGTGAATTTTTGTTCATGACCACTAGTTTTACTCCACACCTTTTTAATCGCGATTAAAAATAGTCAGATTTAGTTAAAATAAAATATTTTAGTCAAAATGTTTCTACAATCTATTAAAATAATGCTTTACTTGATAATTAACGAAACTCTTATACAAAAAAAAAAAATGCGAAGAGTAGCAAAATGTTGTAGTCGTAGTATATTTTTGCCTTCACGATACGAGTACCCGTAAACTGAGAACGGAAAAAAGTGCACAGGTCCTTCCCCGTTGGGCGCTTGTGCCGTACTAAACGCTGCCCGCTTGTGCATCGTAATTTATTCTAATTTAGAGTGATTTCAAAAACAATATAATTGTCTTATTAAATAAACAGATTTAAATAAAACTTGAGAATTCGATCTGTTATAGAGCATACTTTATATTGACATGAATTTTTAAATGTAATTATGCTTTATTCAAACCAAAAACATGCGATAAACTTGCGAATAAATCGTAAAAATTGCCATAAGACTTTATTTTTTTACTAATTAATGTTATTAAAAATCAATATTTTTGTACTAAATGTAACAATTAGATTATATGTCTGTTGTTTTGTGTATTTTTTTTACTCAAATTTCTACATATTAATGATAGAAATAGGAGTCTGAAATTGACTCTGAGCTGATTTTTACGAAAACTAGTTGTGGGAGATTAATTACTACAAAGTAAACAAATAATTTTTTGTAAATGTGCTACTAAAAGTGACAAAACAAAAGATTGATCTATTTTTTACATGTATTAGTCAATGCCAGAGTATTTATAATGATGAGATGAGAGGTAAATAAGGCGACTAAAATCTTAAATATTCGCGCAAAAATGTAAAATGGCTCTAAACCATTGCTGTTACTACCACAAAAGTAGCTACACACATATAAAAAAATGGTTGCATATCAAACGCTCAAGCAGTAAACTCTTTCCAGAGGATGCCAAATATTCAATACTAAGGTGTTATCCCGGATCCAGTCCGTCCCTTGCTGAGCGCCCAAGGTGACCCAAGGTGCCCTACTAGGTGATCGTCACCTTTGTTTCCAAGTATAACCGCACATTTATTTTGTTTTTCAGCCCAAAAGTGGTAGCACTGACAACAACATTTGGCAATTTGAACTTGAATCAAACGATTATCAACAGTGATCGCATACTGGCATTATGTGACAGACAAGATGTAAGTATGTTTAAATTCATCAAAAACTAAGGTTTTTTTTATACTAAACCATTCAGTAGGATCAAAACAGACTTAAAGCAGGTCTTACTTAGTTTGAGCCGATGCCGGTTAATGTATAATGCAAAGGACAATGCCAGAAACTCTATAGAGCTTTGACCCATAAAATAAAAGTTTGTTTACAAGCATGAACAATGTAGCATTCTATTGCTGCTTTATTAGAGATATCTAAATGATGTCTAAATGCCTTTAGAACTTGCTGTGTCTGTTTAAATCTACAATGTTTATTATATAGGATTATTCACTACGGTAAAATCCGAGCAATAAATACCGTAGTATTTACATACCTGTTACAACAATTTCCATGTTGCAACAACATATCTTAGTAGCATCCTGTCAATGCACAAATGACCATTTATGCACCTCGACATCGTTACCCAACTCGAGCATTGTTCAAAATGGAAGCAATAATCAGAATCCGTGGCAAATAGTAAAAAGTCGGCGAATAGGCGAGATCGAGTCCATGTACAAGAGCAAAAATCGTCGGTATAATGTAACAGTAATAATATTGATCACGTTGAGATTAGGGAGTGTAAAATACAAACAGCAATGCAACGGCAAACAGAACAGAGCTAATGTCAAAAAGTCAAAGAATGACTTTTTGTAGTGGTGGGCGTTACGACAACGAACCGTTTCCGAAGACCGTTTTATGTTTTGCAACAATGAAACCGTTTTTACGTCCTGGGTCCAAACAGTGTTCGTTGCTCAAACCAGTGTTCGAATTACTAGATGCGATTATTTACTTTACAGCTAAGAAAATACGGTCGAGAACCCATCGATTCAACTATCACACTCGTCGCGTCGTCGTCCTTAATCCGTTCCAAAGACCGTTTTATGTTCTGCGACGACTACGACGATGAAAGTGGTTTTACGTCTTGGATCCATATAGTTTTCGTTACACAAACCAGTCTTCGAATTACTTGATGCAATTTTTTATTTTACTGCTAAGAAAA
This sequence comes from Aporophyla lueneburgensis, assembly GCA_932294355.1. Classification (NCBI taxonomy): domain Eukaryota; kingdom Metazoa; phylum Arthropoda; class Insecta; order Lepidoptera; family Noctuidae; genus Aporophyla; species Aporophyla lueneburgensis. Next base: position 26,349,264 of record OW028737.1, on the reverse strand, counting down.
TACGGTCGAGAACGCATTGATTTTATTGATTGAACGGCTCTTCAAACCAGTTGCGACGACAACCGTTTTCTGCAACCGTTTTCGTCGTCGGAAAAACGGTTGCGTTTCGTCCGTCAAAAATTCGACAACGACCCACCACTAACGTTTTGACATTACCATTAGCTCGTCAATGACGTTTCATTACACCTTAACCTACTAGTGTTCAAATGCGAAACATTTATTAGAATATATATTCATAATAATATTATACAATTACATATAGGTATTCACAAAGATTATTTTCATTAACTGTGTGTAATTTAACCAAATACATATTAAAATCCGTATATAGTAAATTAATAGATATTATTTTTTAAATTAAATAACTGTTTTTGTTCCGCGTGTGTGCGTACTAACTAACGCAGATGGTCGCGATTAAAACAGGTAATACGTCTTAGGTTTTTAAATTCCTTTTTATCGCTAACTTATTATCCGCAACTCTAACAGAATAATAGTTAAGCAACAAAGGGTCATAATTTCTTGTGATATTTTTGATTAAGTTACATTTTCGGTACGGTGGTGAAGGGTGGGGCAGGATCTGGCATTGTCATTTGTCATGCTATTGCATTTTTTTCTGATGTGACTAGTTTTAAAAAAGATGTGTTAATTTCCTCCCTTATAAAACCAAAAAATGACAAACGTGACTTTTGTCATTTCTATTATAAACAATTTTTTCACCCTGCAGAAGATCTTATACGCTTTAGATCTGTTTGCTGGCTGGTTGACACTTCCCGTAACCAAAGGACTGGTTTTTACCTTGGCCAGAGGCTAAGCATTACTATAGAACAAGGTAAACTCGCCAGTTTCTAGGGTACAATACCAGTAGATAGCACCTTGGGCGAATTTTCAACCGACGAAAAAAAACGGAGGAGGTTTTCAATTCGACGCGTATATATATATATACTTATATTTTTTTATGTGTATACATAACTTTTTACATAGTGGTCCGATTGTCCGATCACCGAAAATGGTCCCATATAAATTTGGAAAACAAAATCGAACCCTTTTTTTTTTTTTTTTTTTCAGCATGGGAAATCATCAAATGACTTCTCCCGCTCTGGGCGGAGCGGGAGGGCGTGTCAGACTTTTACTGACTAAAACCCACCCGTGTTCCATCAGTTGCCCATGTGCCAGGGTCACGGTATCTCTTTCGAACAATCACGCGACCCCGGCAGGCATCGGTCCTAGTAGACCCCTACACTGCTGCTGACATCTCTTTGAGGCGCGCGTGGAACACTGCGCGCCGTCGACCCGAGCCTGGTCCTTACCGGGCGGCGAGCTACCCATTGCTCGCAACCCGCAAGCTCGCGCCTACGGTGGCCGGGAGTCCGCTATTGACTCCCGACGCCCGGGGCGTCTCCTCCTGCGGCGGCTAGGGACGTGAGGGCGCAGAGACTGCCACTCCCTTGCGATGTGAGGAGATGGAGGGGGTTTAGTCAAACACTATGAGGTCCGTGTATCAACTAGTAAGAACTAACTTTAATGTTCAACGGTTCAGTTTATATACATAATATATGTACGTGATGTCCTTCTACTTATTCGATGACATATCTATCTTAACTTAAACTACATATGTGCTGATGTACATGTATGTGATGCACGTGTATGATGTACGTGACACCACACCACATCACCCTTCTTAGAGAAAAAAAAAAAACTAAGTTACATTGTTTTTTTTTTTCATCACACGAAAACTTACATTCTAACTTTTACAATACAACTTCGTTCTATTTTTATGAACTACGTCTATTTTATTCTTATATTTAATCTTAACATTTGGTGACTCATCCTTAACAACCTCAAATGGTCCATTATAAATACGTTCCAATTTATTGCCTATCTCGTTTTTTACTAATATCAAATCACCTTCTTTATAAGTTACAGAATTGAGATTCTTATCATAACAATCTTTCCTTACTAATTTACTTGCTATTAAATTTTCTTTCGCATCATTCTGAGCCCTTTGTAACCTGTACTTAAATTCTAAAGGATAATCATCAAAATTATACAAAGGTTCAACACTATCACCTTTAAGACTACTTGGTAACGTACAAACTTTACCATAAACCAACTCATAAGGAGTATATTTTGTCACAGTATTAACTGTTGTGTTATATGAAAAACACCAATACGGTATCCACGAACTCCACGACGATGGATTGTTATCCGTCTGTATTCTTAAATATGCTCCTAAAGTTTTATGAACATTCTCCAAAGATCCTATACTCTCATGATGATATGATGTTGATAGGATTTTATTGATATTTAAAATATTACATAGCTTAACCATCACTTTTGAAATGAACTCAGAACCCCTATCTGAAGCAATTGTTCCTGGTATTCCATATCTTGTTACGTATCTGCTTAGTGAAAGAAAGGGATAAGGCAGATCTGATACAATTTATTAAATGAAAAAGAGTAAACTGTCAGAGTAGAACGCTTCAAGAGGGCTTCAGAGTAGACCGGCTTCAAGAGTTCAGAGTAAAACGCTTCAAGAGGGCTTCAGAGTAGACCGGCTTCAGAGTTCACGAGTAGACGGGCTTCAGAGTAGACGGGCTTCAGAGTGTGAACGCTTCAGAGTAGACGGGCTTCAGAGTAGTTTCCCCAGAGTGCGGGTGCTTCAGAGTAGTTTCCCAGAGTGTGGGCGCTTGAGAGTAGTTTCCCAGAGTGCGGGCGCTTCAGAGTAGTTTCCGAGAGTCTACAGTCTTCCAGAGTGTGTCCTCCAGAGTGTACGGCCTCCAGAATGTGGTCCTCTAGAGTGTGTGGCGTCCAGAGTGTGGTCCTCTAGAGTGGGTGCCATCAGCGGTTCAGACGCCCCTTTTTATACCAAAGCCGCCTTCCCTTTCCAAACATTTTCAAAATATTAATTTAGCCATCATCTCATCTGACAAGTGTAGTCGGCCAGGACATATCCATGAGTGTGTGTAGCTGGCCACATGAGTGCGTGTAGCTGGCCACATGAGTGCGTAAAGAATTTTATAAATATAATTTTAAGTTAAGTTATTTAGTAAACAATCGTAATAATTAATAAAATCAAATAGCTAGACATATTGATAAAAATAATTTAAAATTATATAAACCAAAAAGTAGCCATTCATAGACTAAGCAGAACAATAACTGACAGTTGACAATTTGGCTTGTCACAACATGAAAATTTGAGTTAATATTTATTTCAGCTATTTTTAAGTTAATAAATCGTATTTAGATCGATTTGCTGAGTGTAGACATATAAACAAATAAAGATAAGTAAAGCATGAATAGTGTAAACATAGAAACAAATAAAAAGGATGATAAATAGGTATTAGGAATCATGAATTAAAGTGTAAGTATAGGATGAACACTATAATCTCAAAACAAAATTCTCTGCTAAAGCTTTTACTACTTCATCTGCGGACTTATTCTGTAACGGATAAGCCTCGACAAATTTCGTTAGCTCACATTGTAGAGTCAATATGTAAACATTACCTCTTTCATCCCTATCAAGTGGACCTACTATATCTAAATAAATCTTCTCAAAAGATGAAGATGCAGTTGTTGTAATTGTCATTGGTTCTCTAACATGTTTCGAAAACTTTTGTTTCTTACACTTACCACATTTACCAACGTATTCCACTACGTCTTTCTCAATAGACGGCCAATAATAATATTTCTTTATATTATTTACCATTCTGCGTATCCCCGAATGACCACTCGTAGGTAAAATATGAAAATCATTCAAAATGACTTTCTTCTCATCTTTGTCTTCTATCCTCCGCACACTCTTCACTATGCATATCTTAAAATCTCCACATATCGAATTACTATTCTCTTTCAACCATTTGGCCATTTCTGTAATAAATTCAACGTTATAACGATTTTTCAAAACAACAACCTCTTTTATGCCATTTCCTATGCAAAAAGTTACTATGTCTTTCGGCAACTCGTCTCGCGATGATGCTGATAAAGATTCATAGTCTATATAAATACTCGAGTTTCCTGGCATATACATTATTTTGCGCGACTTTGAAAATATTTTCCTACCAGTAGTGTTACGTAACATTTTCTTCCATTCACCGAAACATATTTCAATATCATTCCCTTGTTTCCTAAGAACTTCTACGATTCTAGGGTGATCAGTCCTAGACCCCACAGAACTCCTATCACAATCATTCAGTTCTCCCGATTGTTTACGCTGCGCCCTCGTCATTACCGATACCGCCTTTTCACGCATCGCCTTCAAATCATCACTAGAGATTACTATCCTGGAAAGTGCATCAGCTAGCACATTTTCTTTCCCTTTAATATATTCGACCTCAAAATCATACTCCTCCAAACACAAACGAAATTTAGTTAACCTACTCGATGGATCCGTCATATTAAACAAATACAACAGTGGCCGGTGATCCGTCTTTACCACGAACCTCCGTCCATACAAATACGGTCTAAAATACTTAACTGACCAAACTATAGCCAATAACTCCTTCTCTATTATAGGATAATTTAACTCACTTTTCCCCAGAGACCTGCTAGCATATGCAACGGGTTTCCCATTCCCATTACACAACACACTTCCTACCGCATACCCCGAACTATCGGTCTGTAATATAAAAGTGTTACTATCCGAAAAATCTGGATAACCCAATACCGGTGGATTCACCAACGCTTCCTTATGTAACAAAAACGATCTCTCACACTCATCAGACCAACTAAATTCAACATCCCTTTTACACAATTTATTCATAGGCACTACTATATTAGCAAAATTTGGTATGAACTTCCTATAATAATTAGCAAACGCCACAAACCGTTTTACCTCATCAACGGTCGCCGGACGCGGGTATTTTTTAACGACTTCTACCTTTTCTGGATCCGGTGAAATACCCTCTGCTGAAATAACGTACCCCAAATAAAGTATTTGCTTCTTCAAAAATTCACACTTTTTAGGAACTACCAAAACAGGACTAGACCATTCACTAACCGACTCCTCTATAATATTACTATCCAACATCTCCTGCACCTGCTTATCAACTTCCCTCTTTTGTACATAAGGTATCCTATACTGTTTCCTGTAAACTGGAGTAACATTCTTTTTCAATCGTATCGACTGCTCATACACATTCGTAACAGCTAATTTATCACCCGGAAGACAAAAAACATCTGGATACTTAGCACATATTTGCTCAACCGACAACCGCTCTTCGGCTTTCAAATAGTCTAGCTTAAGCAAAGAAAATACTTCCTTAACCCGCTTAACGTTCACCTCTGACTCCGCAAAACTACAACAATCAAAATCACTCAATGGAAAAACCTCCACATCGGACATACTACAAACAATTTCCTCAGATGTCGTATTCAAAACCCTAATGGGCATCATCCCATTCTTTGATCTAGCTACCCCATTGGCTAAGAATACCCCTTCACGCAATTCCTTCCTAAACACCACACAATCTTGCGCTCGGTTAACGGGAATATATTTAATCATCTCACAACGCGGAGAAATAGTTAACAAGTAATCATAGGATTTCAGTGGCATTGAAACCATCCGCCGCTCACGATCTCTAAGAGACAACCTGTTCCCTGAAAAATCTACAATACCACTATACTTCTGCAAAAAGTCCTGGCCTAATATGCCTACCGAACTACATGGTAAATCGTCAAATACATAAAATCTATGCTCGAACAAACATTGCCCGCATTCTAACTTCAAATAAACATAACCTATAGCTCGTAAACTACCTCCTACACCATTAATCACTAATTCTGCCTTAACTACCTTACTGCACAAAACATTCCCCTTCAAGTAACTGCTTTTTATAGCTGATATTGACGCACCTGTATCTACCAACCATTCCGAATCTACATTATCCACTAGAAAATTAACCCAATTAACACTATTACATGCTAACACATGTTTAACCTCGAAAAAACTGCGTCTCATTCACTTCCCCGTCTTCATGCTTCCGCGACATTGACATTGTGCCTGAGTCAGCATCAGCCCGCACATGTTCTAAACATGCTACGCGCTGCCGACCTTGCTGAGTCTGCCGTCCACGATGCGCATTATTGCTACGTCCGCGCATCCCACCATTATGCCAGACACGCTCATTTTTATACGTACGCCCAACACTCCTTTGCTGCACGTGCCTATTCTCTATCACGTGCCGCCTATAGCCATTTCCACGGCCCCTATTTCCCGCAGAAAACCCACGCTGATACGCCATGACTTGCCCCGACGAAGCATAACTTTCGTCTTCCGCTACTCTAATAGCATCCTTCAAACAAGTCAAATGTCGTGCCGTAACAATCGTTCCAAGACGCCGATCACGAAGACCGTCAGCAAACTTTTTAATGGCATACTTCTCGTTCCGTTCCATTAAAAACAATATAGTCTCTAAACCGGTAAATCATCACGATCACTCGCCGGCACACGTCACTACACTCGAGTTAAAATATCGCAGACACTTACTTCCGCTGTTCCACGCGCTCCTGGTTAGGCCATCTGTACCGCCTTCTGCACCTCTCGCTGCTGGACCTTCTCTTCTACCCAACCTTGGTGGCACCTCTTGTACATCCGGAGTGCTACGCCAGCTATCACTACCGCCAAACACACGGCGATGAACAACAGTATAGCGCTCATCGTTGTCAGCTGTTCCTGCGTCACCGTCGCGGCATTTGCACCACCCGATGCCGTCTGGGCGATTATCACTTCTTCCTTCGATGACGTCGTACCCATGGCTTGGTACTATTGGCTCCGAACTGCCTGAAGTAACTTACTCCGAGCCTTCGACCAAGCCACTAGAACGCCATCCAGTCGACTGGCAGGGTCGCCATGCGATGTGAGGAGATGGAGGGGGTTTAGTCAAACACTATGAGGTCCGTGTATCAACTAGTAAGAACTAACTTTAATGTTCAACGGTTCAGTTTATATACATAATATGTACGTGATGTCCTTCTACTTATTCGATGACATATCTATCTTAACTTAAACTACATATGTGCTGATGTACATGTATGTGATGCACGTGTATGATGTACGTGACACCACGCCGTGGAAATGGCTATAGGCGGCACGTGATAGAGAATAGGCACGTGCAGCAAAGGAGTGTTGGGCGTACGTATAAAAATGAGCGTGTCTGGCATAATGGTGGGATGCGCGGACGTAGCAATAATGCGCATCGTGGACGGCAGACTCAGCAAGGTCGGCAGCGCGTAGCATGTTTAGAACATGTGCGGACTGATGCTGACTCAGGCACAATGTCAATGTCGCGGAAGCATGAAGACGGGGAAGTGAATGAGACGCAGTTTTTTCGAGGTTAAACATGTGTTAGCATGTAATAGTGTTAATTGGGTTAATTTTCTAGTGGATAATGTAGATTCGGAATGGTTGGTAGATACAGGTGCGTCAATATCAGCTATAAAAAGCAGTTACTTGAAGGGGAATGTTTTGTGCAGTAAGGTAGTTAAGGCAGAATTAGTGATTAATGGTGTAGGAGGTACACTGCTTTCACAACAGATAAGGGACAGTATCAGATGTGTAGGTTACCGATGGGGTTGAAGATGAGTCCAAGTTCTTTTAGCAGGTTGATGACTGTAGCCATGTCTGGATTGAATTATGACAAATGTCTAATTTATTTGGATGATTTAATTATTTTTGGGCAGAATTTGGATGAGCATAACCGGAACCTTACGTCAGTTTTTTCTCGTCTAAGGAAAATCAATCTTAAACTGAATCCGTCTAAGTGTGAATTTTTGAAGAAGCAAATACTTTATTTGGGGCACGTTATTTCAGCAGAGGGTATTTCACCGGATCCAGAAAAGGTAGAAGTCGTTAAAAAATAATAGTGTAAAATGCGATGTGAGGAGATGGAGGGGGTTTAGTCAACACTATGAGGTCCGTGTATCAACTAGTAAGAACTAACTTTAATGTTCAACGGTTCAGTTTATATACATAATATGTACGTGATGTCCTTCTACTTATTCGATGACATATCTATCTTAACTTAAACTACATATGTGCTGATGTACATGTATGTGATGCACGTGTATGATGTACGTGACACCACACCACATCACCCTTCTTAGAGAAAAAAAAAAACTAAGTTACATTGTTTTTTTTTTCATCACACGAAAACTTACATTCTAACTTTTACAATACAACTTCGTTCTATTTTTATGAACTACGTCTATTTTATTCTTATATTTAATCTTAAAATTTGGTGACTCATCCTTAACAACCTCAAATGGTCCATTATAAATACGTTCCAATTTATTGCCTATCTCGTTTTTTACTAATATCAAATCACCTTCTTTATAAGTTACAGAATTGAGATTCTTATCATAACAATCTTTCCTTACTAATTTACTTGCTATTAAATTTTCTTTCGCATCATTCTGAGCCCTTTGTAACCTGTACTTAAATTCTAAAGGATAATCATCAAAATTATACAAAGGTTCAACACTATCACCTTTAAGACTACTTGGCAACCTACAAACTTTACCATAAACCAACTCATAAGGAGTATATTTTGTCACAGTATTAACTGTTGTGTTATATGAAAAACACCAATACGGTATCCACGAACTCCACGACGATGGATTGTTATCCGTTTGTATTCTTAAATATGCTCCTAAAGTTTTATGAACATTCTCCAAAGATCCTATACTCTCATGATGATTATGATGTTGATAGGATTTTATTGATATTTAAAATATTACATAGCTTAACCATCACTTTTGAAATGAACTCAGAACCCCTATCTGAAGCAATTGTTCCTGGTATTCCATATCTCAAAACAAAATTCTCTGCTAAAGCTTTTGCTACTTCATCTGCGGACTTATTCTGTAACGGATAAGCCTCGACAAATTTCGTTAGCTCACATTGTAGAGTCAATATGTAAACATTACCTCTTTCATCCCTATCAAGTGGACCTACTATATCTAAATAAATCTTCTCAAAAGATGAAGATGCAGTTGTTGTAATTGTCATTGGTTCTCTAACATGTTTCGAAAACTTTTGTTTCTTACACTTATCACATTTACCAACGTATTCCACTACGTCTTTCTCAATAGACGGCCAATAATAATATTTCTTTATATTATTTACCATTCTGCGTATCCCCGAATGACCACTCGTAGGTAAAATATGAAAATCATTCAAAATGACTTTCTTCTCATCTTTGTCTTCTATCCTCCGCACACTCTTCACTATGCATATCTTAAAATCTCCACATATCGAATTACTATTCTCTTTCAACCACTTGGCCATTTCTGTAATAAATTCAACGTTATAACGATTTTCGCGCCCCGCTTCCTCCTTCACGAGCATTACTGCTTCGCAGAAGGAGGTGACGGCTTCCCATTCCCTCTCGCTCCGTACCATGGGTCGCACCAGGGCCGGACGCGAGAGGTCGCCGCCGCCGATCGCCTCCACGAGGACACGGCGGTGCCCCGCCCAGGCAGGGCACACCTCCACCGAATGCTCCACCGTGTCCTCCAGACGATCCTCGCAATGGAAACACCCGGACGTATCCTCCCGCTTTATCCTGAACAGGAACCCACCGAAGCACCCATGCCCGGTGAGAACCTGCGTCAGGCGGAAGGTGAGGACGCCGTGACGCCTCTCTATCCACTCCTCAAAGAGGGGACTTACCACCGCAATTGTGGCGTGCCCAGCACTGGGTTGCGACAATCGTACCCGCCATGTCGCCATGAGATCACACCGGAGCTCTCTCCGCCGTGCCGCGATTTGTCGCGGCAGCGGATTTTCACCCCGGCGTTTCGCCTCCTCGCGCCACTCCCACATGTGCGCGAGGACCTTTGCCTCCAGATCCCATGGCGGCACTCCGGCAAGGAGGCTCGCCGCCTCGCACGAGACCGTGCGGTATCCCCGGATTAACCGGATGGCCATGACCCTCTGGGCCGCAAACAACCGGCGCGCTGGGCGCAGCCTCAGTGAGGGCGCCCACACCGGTGCCCCGTAGAGGGCCATGGACCGCACGATCCCCGTGTAGAGCCTCCGGCAGGAGGCGTTTGGACCCCCCAGATTGGGCAGGAGCCGCTTTAATGCAGCCCCAGCCCGCTCCAGTCTGGGAGCCAAACGTCGGAAATGCTCAACGAAGTTCCACCGGCTGTCGAGGACAAGTCCCAGGTACTTCATCGTCGACTCGACGCCGATGTGAACCCCTCCTACCGTAAGTTGGGTACCCGCAGGTGACGCGTTCCGAGGACCATGAAAACCCATGGCCTCGGACTTGTGCAATGCCACCTCGAGGCCCAATTGCCGGATCCTATCGACGATTGTCGCAACCCCGCGTGTCATCAGTTCGGCCGCCGCCTCGTACGACCTCCCCTGCGCAAGGACCAGCGTGTCGTCAGCGTAGCAAACTACGCTGACGCCGCTAGGGAGGTAGGCGAGCAGCACCCAGTCGTAACCGATGTCCCACAGATGCGGCCCCAGGACCGATCCCTGTGGGACACCGCACGACATCTCTCGCCGGTTCCAGTCTCCCTGGTGACCGGGGTAGATGACGGCTCTATCCGTCAAGTAAGCCTCGACCACGCGACAGAGGTAGGTCGGCATCCGGTGATACCGGAGTGCCTCCCTAATGCAACTCCAGGGCAGGGTGTTAAAGGCGTTGGCGATGTCTAGAGACACCGCCAAGACGACCCCACCCCGGGCCACTGCATCCCCCGTCGTGAGGGCTCGCACGCGCATGATGGCGTCCACCGTAGAGCGCCCCTTGCGGAAACCGAACTGGCTGTCCGCCAAATCCGGCCCCTCCCGCACCAGCCACCCAACGAGGCGGTCTGCAATTACTCTTTCAAAGAGCTTGCCCACCTCGTCGAGCAGCACAATGGGCCGGTAAGCGGACGGAGAGTCCGCTGGGCGCCCAGGCTTCTTAATGAGGACCAGTTTCCCCGTCTTCCATCGAAGTGGGAACTGGCCCCTCTCCAAACATGCGCTTAGGAGCCCCCTGAGTCGAGGCCCGAGAGCCTCTAAGGCCAGGACCCAGGCTTTGCCAGGCAAGCTGTCGGGTCCTGGGGCGGTATTTTTGGCATTTAGCCGACGTACCGCCACTCTCAACTCTACCCCGGTCACCTCTGGAGCGTTGTCGTCGTCCTCGGTGGTGTGGTTCGCAGCGTCGGGCACCACAGGAGGCGGAGCCATGGGTGGGGGACTATGTTCCCCTCGCGAAGGGAACAGAGCGCTCACCACGTCCTCCACGAGTTGGGGCCGGAGACTCTGAGTCAGCGGAGGAGCCCATGGGCGGAGTTTCTCCCGGACGGCCTTGTAGGGCCGTCCCCATGGGTCCCTGTTCAGAGTCTCCAGCGACTCCTTGCGGGCCAGTCCTCTGGCCCGCAGGATCTCCTCTTGGAGAGCGGTCTTCGCCGCTCTGTACCCCTCATATAGCTCCGCCTGAATGGCTTCCGTATCCGGAGGGCGGATACGGAGCCTGCGGTGCCTGGTGTACCGGCGTCGCGCCGCAACGCACGCTTCGCGCAGCGCTGTCAGCTGCGGCGACCACCAGTACACCTGGCGCCAAGCCCGTCCTGGCTGGACTCGGGGCATAGCCACGTCACAAATCTCGGACATGGCCTCCCGGAACCACTCGGCCTCGTCGTTGGTGTCAGCAGGCCTGTCCGGTGGTGACACCCAGGCCTGCACGATGGAGGCTTCCAGGAGAAGCTCCCGGTCCAGCTTCTTTAGCGCCCACCGCGGACCATACGGGGCCTGTCGGACCGGCGCGGTCGAGGTCTGGGCGGAGACGTCAAACCGGATATACCGGTGGTCGGAATACGTCTCCACCCCCTCCATTACACGCCAGTCAATGACCTGCGGCGACAGAGCGGGACTAGCGAACGAAATGTCCACCACTGAATCGCCCCGCATCCGTACGTACGTAGGGACAGAACCCCGGTTAAGGACGACTAGGCCTGTCTCTAGAGCCCAGTCCTCCACCATCCTGCCCCGTGTGTCCGTATACCGGGAACCCCAAGCCAAATTCTTGGCGTTGAAGTCCCCGAGTACGAGCACGGGGAGGACGGAACCCGACGACGACAACTTTCAACTCCGCAAGGGAGTTGTGGAACTCGGCGAGAGTTCGGCTCGGGGAGAAGTATACTCCTACCACGACAATCTCCCCGAACCGTGCCGCTACGCAACCCCGTCCCTTAACGGCCTCGAGGGTCGGGGTTCCGGCGGCGGCCGACGAAATGAGGGTCACTGAGCCGCTCAGGTCCTCCACCCAGTCATCCCTGGGCGGGACAAATTACGGCTCAGCGACCACGGCGATGTTAATCGACCACTGCGCCATGCTCTGGAGCAAAAGATCCTGAGCGGAGGCGCAGTGGTTGATATTCGCCTGGAGGAGGAGGCTAAAGGTTATACTCTCAAAGTTGTCCCATATAAATTTAGAAAGCAAAATCGAACCCTAAGGGTCGGAAAACAGGGGATGATTGATTGTTCACTCACTGATTATAATGTATAACCACGCATAACTTTATACAAAGTTGTCCGATTTTGATAATCCTTTTTTTATTGGATAGGGTATATCTTGCCAAGTATTATTAAAACATTAAAGTCATAAAAAAATATAAAATAAAAACTTTTTAACAAAAAATTAAACCGCTGAAAAAACTGAAAATTAAAAAAAAATAAACCTTAAAATTTTAAGTCGGTGCTGAAAAATAAATGAAAAAAGATCACTCAAAGCGCCACTCATAATTTTAAGGTTTATTATTTTTTGGTTTTCAGTTTTTTCGGCGGTTAAATTTTTTGTTAAAAAGCTTTTTGGATGCTATATTTTAGTACGTGTATTAGGTAGTTTCTGTTAAGTTAGGATTTAATTTGATTATTTTTGTGATACAATTAGTTACCAATAAGCTATGCAGAATCCACAAATACCGAGATTTTTATACTGCGTTATTTTAAATACCTATGTTTATTTCAGATACCGATATACTCGGGCGCCTATCATGCTTTAATATCAGAACTCGAATCAGATCACTACTACGGCTATGATGGCCTGGGAGACGATGGCTATTCACCTTCAACACCAATCAAAATCCAGGATAAACCAGCAGCAGTCGCCCTTCTCGAACTTTCCAAGAGATATGAAGGTATGGGCTTTGACAATGACGTTTCTGAAGCCTTATGAGCAATCTTAATTTTAGTGTATCGATGGAAAAAGCTTCAAACATTTTCAACCCAAAAAACAATCATAAGATCATCAAATGCACAGGTGATAGGGCTTGCGGCACAGATAGAAGAAGGTGGGGCATTATCTGTGTGGAGGTGCCACATAATAATATGAGCAATTAAATGTTTTTGTACATAATTAGTTAGAAGACCCATTCGTCGTAATTGGATCCTTATCTTAAATCTAACATAACACGAATTTCTGGGTTCATGTCCCGTATGTCTGAAAAATCTCTTTGGTATTTTTTAGGGCTCGTTGTTAGGGTCGTTAGGGTTCAGCACTCTAAGAATAACCAATAAAACTCGAGTACTAAGCCTTCACTGTACGCACAACGACAAATCAAGCTATTATTCTCTAGTTTATGCTGGCCTCTCATTGAACGAAAAATGTATCCAATGCTAGCTCAGCTAAAACTGGAAATATATAGCTTGATATGTAGCCGTGTGAACGTCCCTCTTTCCGTCCGTCTGTCTATCAGCTGGCTGTATCGCATGATCCGTAATAGGCAGATAGTTGATGATGATAAGTCAAAATTAAAAGGGTCTTGAAAAACGTGTTATTTTCGTAGTTTTTTGACTTGAGGTACGACATACTTTTTTTTTTTTTTTTTTTTTTTTTTTTTTTTTTTTTTTTTTTTTTTCAGGATGGGAAATCATCAAATGACTTCTCCCGCTCTGGGCGGAGCGGGAGGGTGTGTCAGACTTTTACTGACTAAAACCCACCCGTGTTCCATCAGTTGCCCATGTGCCAGGGTCACGGTATCTCTTTCGAACAATCACGCGACCCCGGCAGGTACGACATACTTCATGTGCGAGTTCGTTCGCTTTGTATTTAGCTTGTTTTTAGGGTTCCGTTGCCAAATGGCAAAAAACGGAACCCTTATAGATTCGTCATGTATGTCTTTCTGTCTGTCTGTCTATCTGTCTGTCTGTCTGTCTGTCCGTCCGTATGACACAGCCACTTTTTTCCGAAACTATAAGAGCTAGGCTATTGAAACTTGGTAAGTAGATGTATTCTGTGAAGCGCATTAAGATTTTCACACTAAAATAGAAAAAAAAACAATAAATAATACATAGAACTGAAACTCAAAAATTTTTTTTTCGTCAAACCCATACGTGTGTGGTATTTATGAATAGGTCTTCAAAAATGGTATTGAGGTTTCTAACATCATTTTTTTCTAAACTGAAAAGTTTGTGCGAGAGACACTTCCAAATTGGTAAAATGTGTGTCCCCCCCCCCCCCCCGTAACTTCTAAATTAAGAGAATGATAAAACTAAAAAAAATGTATGATGTACATTATCATGTAAACTACCACCGAAAATTGGTTTGAATGAGGTCGAGTAAGTAGTTTTTTTTAAAACGTCATAAATCGTAAACCGCAATTTACCTTTCATTCAATCAAGTGAAATATAAAAATTAAAAAAAAAAAACATTTATTTTCATAAACATAAACCTTATGCATAAACCGAGAATACCTACAGGTTTGTTCGGAACCCTCGGTGCGCGAGTCCGACTCGCACTTGGCCGGTTTTTTGTTAAGTCTCTTGTGTTTTGGGTTAGCACTTTTAAAGTTTATAGACCACTAGGCTATTTGGGTCGATTGTGAAGTGTTTCAAGCCAAGGGTTTTTTTTGGATTGTAAATATGACGTCTCCCGCTCTTGGGTGGAGCGGGAGGGCGTGTCAGACTTTTACTGACTAAAACTCACCCACGTTCCTTCAGTTGCCCATGTGCCAAGGTCACGGTGTCTCTTTCGAACAATCTCACGACCCTGGCAGGCATCGGTCCTGGCAGACCTCTTCAAATCTGCTGACATCTCTTTGAGGCGCGCGTTGAACACTACGCGCCGTCGACCCGAGCCTGGTCCTTACTGGGCGGCGAGTTACCCATTGCTCGTCACCCGCAAGCTCGCGCCTACGGTGGCCGGGAGTCCGCTATTGACTCCCGACGCCCGGGGTGTCCCCTCCTGCGGTGGGTAGGGACGTGAGGGCGCAAAGACTGCCACTTCCTCACGCACCCCGCCTCCTCCTTCGCGAGCATTACTGCTTCACAGAGGGAGGTGACGGCTTCCCATGCCCTTTCGCTCCGTACCATGGCTTGCACCAGGGCCGGAAGCAAGAGCTCGCCGCCGTCGATCACCTCCGCGAGGACACGGTACTGCTCCGCCCAGGCAGAACCCCGGATAGAAATACCCGGGCGTTTCCCCCCGCTTTATCCTGAACAGGAACCCACCGAAGCACCCATGCCCGGTGAGAATCTGCGTCAGGCGGAAAGTGAGGACGCCGTGGCGCTTCTCTATCCACTCCTCAAAGAGGGAACTTGCTGCCGCAATTGTGGCATGCCCAAAGCCAAGGGTTACGCTCATCTAGCTTTATTCTAATTAATATTATAATGAATGTTTCAGGAAAACTCATCATCGTTGCAATAGGTCCTATGACCAACATAGCTTTAGCAGCAAGACTGGACCCCGAGTTTATTGGAAGACTTGGTCATCTTTATGTCGGTGCAGGTCATATTTACAGTAAGCATAATATGTATTTATTGGGAGTAGTGGTAGCTCAGTGGCTTACGGCCGCGACTTACTAAGTCGCAGATCGTAGGTGCAAACCCAAACAGGTCCTTTACTCTGTGTAAATAATTTTACCACCACTGCTCTCTGAACGGTGAAGGAAAACATCGTGAATAAACCGACATGTTTTAGAACCAATAATTGAGTGAGTGTTCATTATGGACTGGTTTTGAGCGATGCTTATACGTGTGTATAAATCAATAAATAAGTTCAGTTAGACAAAGCATATTTATGAAAGAGGACCCTATTGAATAATAGTAGATGAGTTTCGGATATGACTCCTGAAAATGTTTAATTCCTTTGTGAATGAGCGTCTAGGAACTACTCAAAACTGAGGTTATCTTCAAATAGACACTTCATGTTAATCTTGAAAACAGTCTTGGTTACTACAAATCTAGGCAGTTGACGGTTGATAAGCCCATGCACCAATTGTCTGTTCCGAAAGTATACTATGAAGGTATAAACAAACAGGATCTGGTTAAATTATTATGCAAGCACTACATATTGGTATCCACACGTATGATCCATTTTTCTCATTTTTATCAGATACCTTTGGGACAGACTATATGTACCGATATACTCTTCATCTGTTCTCGTAGTGGCACGAACTAAACAAGAGCTTACAAACCTAAGTCAGAAAAATCCAGTCACCTAGCTGGAATCAGGGCTGGCAGCTTCTGATACGGTTGTACTACTCGTCACTTGTCCCTAAAGGGTCATTAAAAACCTCCGTCAGGTAGCGTCTGTCTGGCATTAATCATTTTGGTTTAGCCGTAAATTACAAAATTGTATTTTGTGTTTCACGAACTATGTACAAATAAACCATATTATTTCTTTTTTCCCTCTTAGATAAGCTAGATTTTAAATCAGTTTCTTTTATTGTCTACAGGTGAACTGCATCCTACGCCAGAATTTAACGCGTACATGGACCCAGAAGCTTACCACATCGTCGCAGATAGTGCTGTACTAGACAAAGTGACGTTCGCAGCGTTCTCACAGATTCAGTTCTCGTTAAATACATCTGTAGTGAGTTTATCATGATACTAAGTTAAAAAAAATCAAATGTCTATTCAAAGGGTATAGCAGGTTAACTATTGAGAATGTGCCCCCAGAACCAAATGTAATGAATATGATATTGTTAAGTACGCTGCTCATTTACATTACTATTTATGTCCTTTTTTACTGCCTAGCTCTCACTGTCATTGAGTAACCTTGGAAAATGTCCTAATAACAGACAATTTTTAAACTTTTCGTTCTCTAAAACTAATAGAGCTAGGAATTTGATTCTAAAGTCGAACTGTAGACAATATTATGACAAATATTACGTATATCGATCATACTCAGTTTGCTAACAATATATTTTTTTAATTAAATATTTTTTTTTTTGGATATTTTTAGTAAGTTCTAACAGAGTGACCGTAAACAGATTTCACATATTTTGTAGACAGTTATAAGTGAATGCAAAATCTATCGTTCCTATACTTACGTTTTTAACGTTTACGTAACACTGTATAGGTCCCGGCAAACATCTTGAACACTGTTTGATATACTCTTCTCGCTCTTGTGTATTCTCCCGCCAATGTGGAAGAGCGAGAAGGGTATATCAATCGGTGTTCAACAAGTGTGCCTCGAGGTATACAGGCACAGACTGTATAAAGTGTCTTGAATAAAAATATACTTGGATCTGCATACTTTGAATTCGATTTGCGTACTTAACTGCACGCTAAACTCTTACAGGGTTAGCAGAGTAGATGGATAATAACTTTTTCTTATTATGTATTATAATTATTAAAGCATCATTTATAAATTGTATGTGTGGTGTCACAAATAGGGACCTGTACAATTTTTTTTTTTTTTTATATGTTGCAGGTGGACGATTTCGATGAAACTTGAAACAGTAAAATAAACACAGTAACGACTACTTATGAGATTTTTTTAAAGTGGTCACTCTATTAGAACTTACTAATAATAGCCAAAAAAAAAAATATTTCGTAAAAAATATATTTATTTTTAGCAAACTAAGTAAGATCGATATACATAATATTTGTCACAATGTTGTCTACATTTTGGCTTTGGAGTCACATTCCTAGCTCTATCAGATTTAGAGAAAGAAAAGTTTAAAAAATTGTCTGATATTAGACCATTTTCCAAGGTTACTCAATGACAGTAAGAGCTAGGCAGTCAAAAACTACATAAATAGTAATGCAAATGAGCAACGTACTTAAAAATGTCATGTTCATCACATTTGGCTCTGGGGGCACATTTTCAATACTTAGCCTGAGAGTCAGCTCTTTTTCTGCATTAAAATTGCATAAGATAGTTCCCCAAGTCGCTCGTCCTTCACCACATACTAGTGCCTTAGCTGTGAAGAAAAAGTGGCGCAACAAACTCCTCAGCAGCACAGCTGTCAGAATTTCATTCTGTACAATAGAAATTTACATTTCGAAACACAAAACATTAAATTTAATTGTTTGCTACACGTCAATATACCAACAAAACATTGAAAACTATGCTCAAGGAGAAATAAATAATAAAAAACATAAACTTACACAGAACTTTAAACCTAAATACCTCCAGGCATAAAGGGCATGTTTGCTTACATATGCAACAAAACCTAGCGCTAACTTAATTAATTTGTTACAGGAATGGCGCAAAAATGTCTTAGGAAAAATTCAGACTCCAATAATGCAAGCACTGAATGGTTTTGAACGAATATCAATCCCAAAGAAGACTACTTGGCAGAAACTGGACCCTGCTGTAGCAGCCATGGCTCTGGATAATGATATAGTAGACGGGTTCAGAGATACTAACAACGATATTATTTTGGAAGGTAAGACAAGAGTTAATCTAATTATTTTACACTAACTTCTGCCCGCGATTTCATCCGAGTCAAATTTTTTGCTCCCTTGACCCTTCCCGTCGTATCGAATTGCCTGCCAGTTTTCGTCCATTCTTCTTTGCTGCTCCACTCTTTTTAATTGCAGCGTGATTTTATATAACTTATAGCCTTTCTCAATAGATAGGCTACCCAACACAAAAATAATTTTTCAATTCGGACGAGTACTTCCTGAGATTACCGCGTTCAACCAAACAAACAAACAAACTCTTCAGCTTTATAATATTAAGTATAGATTATGCTAGCTAACCGTACAGACGTTGTCCTATTTCCTATAACTCGATAGCAGCGCAGGAGGTTACACACGTACAGTAGAATTATATTTTTATATAAAATTCTACTGTACGTGTGTATGTCACTGAACTCCTCCTAAACGGCTGGACCGAATTGAATAATTTTTTTTGTATGCATTTGGGTGGCAACCTGGATGGCTTAGATTCACTATTGGACCCGGTAGGTGGCGCTATATCGAGTTCTAGGAAACAGGGTAACGTGTGTACGGTCAGCTAGTATTACCATCAGGTTGCGCGTCTTTATGTCTTCTTGCCACCCTGTATTCAGCTTCTTTAATCTTTACACAATACTAGCTGACCGTAAAGGGTTGCTTGCGAATATAATAAATAAAACGTATAATTTATTTTTCTACTTTTCAGGTGACAAAAAAGGAATAACCACAAATAACTTCAGTTCAACGAATCCTAATGGAAGAATGATTTACGCAGCTAACGTAGAGCGATACAAGAAATTCCTGCTAGATGTGTATTCTGCTGAGCTTACACCTTAATTTCTAGAAAATTTTAACACAGACGTAGAGTAGGCCGCATGTCAGTGGTAGTATAAGCATTGTTCAGCTTATTATGCCCCCACTACTAGGTTATAGGCCTCTTCTGGGTGAGAGTAAGTGGGTCATTCCACCACGCGGGCCCTGTGCTGGTTGGTAGATGTCGCATAGCTTCAAGGACATGATGAGACAAACACAAAGCTTCACAAACATCACAGCAGTTAGGGTCCTGTATGATGCACTAGTCAGGAGTCATCTGGAACATAGTGCGGTCATATGGGCTCCACATGAAGCTAAGTACTCTGTAATGTTGGAGCGTGTTCAGAACAAGTTCACGCGCCATTTGTACAGGAAATTATATGGGGTATATCCGTTTTACCCACTGATGTACCCCACTCTGTTTGTCCTGGGCATGGTTGGCTACAATCAGCTGTATGTCCGACGGGAGTTTACGTTGGTCGCCTACTTGGTGAAGGTGCTTCGTGGAGTGGAGAGCCACCCGGGAGTATTGCAGCGTTTGAGTCTGTGTGTGCCGGACCGCTACGTGTGGAGGCGGCGCAGCCCGCCACTGCTACTGGTACCTATAGCCAGAACTAACCTGCTTGCCAAGGCACCCCATACCAGAGCTATCCGTATCATCAACGACCTTCAAACTCAGATTGATGTGTTTACATGTTGTTTTAGTGAATTCGCAAGGGTACTACTATTTATATTGTGCTACAAGCAAAATAATAATACTTAATTTTAACTTTTTTTTTTGTACTACCTATCTTTTTTTTGTTAGTAATAATGTAATGCTGTTTTTTGTATTTTTTAATTTTATAATGTGCTTAGTTTTGTAACATAGTTTATTAGTTTAAGTTCTTAGCTGTCGCATTAGGGTAAACCCTGTAATGATAGTTTAAGCAGTTATAAATAAATAAATAAATAAATAAACATGCCGGTTTTTCACGTCGCGATCACGAGTCGCGATGATTTTCTTCACCGTTTTGAGAGCAGTGGTTATGATATAATTTACACAACTAAAATGCCTCTAAGAGCTTGAACGTACGACTAGCTGGTCGGAAGTGACAACCATTACAACTAGGCCACCACTGCTCCATCAGTGATAAGGTCACCAGTTTAGGCTGGCCTTGCAGTCTATTGAAACTCCGTATTGCAGAAGGCTAGCCCAATGACCGTCACGTGCGGCCTACTGTGTAATAAGAGAATTGTATACCAAAACCCTACCGCCTTTTAAAATGACCATAACATCATAATTGTACTACGTGAAGAGTTAAACAGTAGTGTATCAAGGTATCCGAAACTGTAAAATTTCCCCAATCAATCTTGAACCTAATGCTATAGCGTTAAAGTTGAAAACCTATTAAAGAAATTTGACAGATTGTAGTAGCTTCAAGTGCAGGCGTCTAAAACCTCATAATCCCATAATACAGTAACTCGATGGGACGGGGTTTATGGGACTATGGGTTATGTAGTTATTTAAGCAAGAGGTCATCGAGCTACTGTAATAGAGGATTTTCACAGTTTAACCAAATTTAGCAAATTTGAGGGTATATTTTGAGGTTATGGCCGAACCCAGATGTGCTGGAATAAAACTGACCCCAGATTCGGATTCAGCAACCCCAAAAACATGTAGTACACATAGTGCGACCTCCAGGTCAGATTTTTTTTTTTGTGTGGCTGTGTTATTTAATCATCATCATTTCAGTCGAAAGATGTCCACTGATGGACATTACAGTAATACTGCTTGTGAACTGTTTTTAATGGGTCGTCTATGTCTGAATCTAGACCATGCCTATGATGACCCGTAAATCTGCTGCTCAGGAATTGGAGCTTAAGTTGAGAACGACCCTTCACGAACTACAGGCTTCCAAAATTAAATGTCAAGAGCTGTTAGACGAGAGAGAGGAAAGTGAGAAGGAAGTCGAGAAAGTTGTCTACAAAAACACAAGCTTAAAACAGGAGCTAGTAGACCTACATCTCCAATACCTCAGTGTTGTTGCTGAACGGGATCAACTAAAGGTGGTTACAGATGGTTTCAACAACTGTAGTAATTTGTATGAGCAGGCTTTATGTAAGGTTAGGGACCTAGAGGATGAATTAATCCATGCAAATGTCAAAATTCAACAGTTAGAAAAGGATAAAGAACGTAATCAGGTCAAAGAAACTGACCATTTGTTTAACGAATTGTTTAATACAAATTGTAACCCACACTCTATAACGACAATTGACCTAACCGAGGATTCCTTACTGAAACATAACTGTAGTCATAAAATAAGTCAAAATAAGTTAAAAAAATATGCGAGACTGAATAAAATTATTAAAAAATGTAATAAATTCAAGAAACATCAAAAACATTATTCCACAAATATTCAATTAAGGAAAGAACGTGTTTCTCTTGTCAACAAATTGAAAAATTATCAAATTAAATTAGAAGATAGCATAAATATATATGAAATAGACACTCAGCGCTTACAGTCTGAAATTCAAGTTCTTGATGAATCCCTTAAGTCACTTTATAATAAATATGTATGCTCTAAGCACCAAATTAAGGAACATATCCTTGCTACAAATGAATTGGTAGACAGAGTGGATTTGCTGACTCTCAATAACACTCAGTGCACTTGTCGAAGGGTATCCAAACTCGATGCCCTCCAGCCTGAGGCAACGGTGAACCCATCCCAAGTTGTGAGTAGTCTGCACTGTATCTCCATTCAAAATATACCTGATACTGTGCATGAACAATCTCAAGGGGTACAGGTAGTAGCTAGTAGTGTTACCCCTTGTTGCAGTCAACTTGGTTTTCAGTTTGTTATGTTTTCAGATAGTATAGGAAGAGGTTTAGGGAAATTAGTTAGTAACAAGTTGAATATTTCTAATCAAAATAATTGTTTGCCTGGGAAATCCTATACAGAAATAATGACATCAATTATGAGATATCAATATGATTGTAATTCCACCATAACTGTATTTGTAGGTAATAGTTCACAGGTCAAACATGATGATATAACTGACAGTGTTACTCAGCTTTTAAAGATTAATTGCAACAAAATTATTTTGTGTGCATTTCCATATTTTGAGAAATTATCCAGTAGAAAAAATAAATATATTCACATGCTTAATAATCATATGCAGTTTTTGGTCAGTCACTACAGTGATAAACTTATATTTTTTGACACTAACTTTTTTGTTGATAAGTTAAAATCGACAAGGAATACAGTGTATCTTCCCCTTTGGTTTAGACATCAAATAGCGAGGCTATTAGCTTATATTAACACAGACATAAGTAGTATGTCAAAGTCTTGTATAATTAGTGTTGGTAGTGATACTAACACTACTATTGATACGCCTAGTAGTTTAAACTACTAGGTGCGACAACGGATGAGCCGCATATGTTGAATGTTGTTCATCAAAATATGCAGGGTCTGTCCGGCAAAGAGTTAGAGTTAAGTTTATTTATAGAGAACCATGATGTTCAGGTGTTATGTTTAACTGAACACTGGTTGAAGGAACATGAAATAGTGTTTATCAATGATAATCATTTTACTGTACAAAGTGCATTTAAGAGAAAAAGGGCCATCCGTGGTGGTTCTTTAGTTCTTGTTTCAAACAAGCTGAAATGTAAGCAACGTTCAGATTTAGTAAATCTCTCTATTGAGCGCACTATTGAGTTGTCTTGTGTTAAACTCGAGCGATACGTTATAATTTGCGTTTATCGACCCCCCTCTGGGGATTTCGTTTGTTTCGAATCAGTAATGGAGGATTTACTCAATAAGTTAAAATCAAGTAATAAAAGTATAATTGTATGTGGCGATTTTAATATTAATATTTTAGATGTTACTCCATTGAGTATTAGACTTCTCAATCTTTTCAGGTCTTTTAATTTATTTAACTTGTTTTTTGAACCAACTAGGATCACAGCTTCTTCGTCAACTTGTCTTGATAATATATTTAGTGATGGTGATGCCAAAAATAAATTAGTGCTAACTGATTTAACGTCCGACCACTGTGGTTTGCTATCTAGCTTCCCTATGTCATTGTTTAAAAAGGCACATAAACTTGAATGCAGGCCTTATACAGCTAGTCGTTGCACCAAGTTCAAAAATAATGTAGCTCGTAGAATTACACCATCTATAATAGAAAACGAGAATCCTAATGCAATTTATGAAGCCCTCTTTAATGTAGTGCAAAAAGAGTACAAATCTACTTTCAAGACCAAAACCATTGACATTAATGGCACCTCCTTCGGCTTTAACCAATGGGCTACTCCAGGTATTTATAAAAGTAGAGTGAGGCTATACGAGTTATATGGTTTAAAAAAATACAGGTTTGATACTCCTTTCCTAGAGTATGTAAAAAAATATTCAAAATTATTTAAACAGGTTAGTTCTTTTGCTAAATCTAAATTTTTAAGCGATCAAATTAAAAATTCAAATAATAAAATAAAAACCACTTGGAAAATCATTAACAATGAAACGGGTAAATCGGTTAAACAAGAAAAACAACTTGAAATTATGGTCGACAACAAATTAGTAAATACGGCAGCTGACGTAGCACAGGTATTTAATGAGTTTTTTGCCAACATACCTATAACTACGACTCGCTCCTTAAATTCCTCCCCGTCTAAAGCTGAAAACCTTTTGCATAGTAGTGTGCCTAAAAGTAGTTGCCTATTCAATTTTGAACATGTAACGCCTCGTGATGTAGTTAATGTTTTTAACACACTTAAGTCTAAAAACACTGGTGATTTCTGGGGCATTTCCGTCAAACTATTAAGTAATATAATAGACATCGTAGCCCCCTATTTAGCTGTTACTTTTAATAAATGTGTTGATGTCGGAACTTTTCCTGACCTCATGAAGAGTAGCAAAGTCATACCATTATTTAAATCAGGTAATAAAAAAGACGTTTCTAATTTTAGGCCTATTTCTATCTTACCTGCATTTAGCAAAATATTTGAAAAGTTAATACTCAAGCAGTTGCTAAGACATTTTAATTTAAATAGCCTCCTTCATAATGAGCAATATGGCTTTACGAAAGGCCGTTCAACTACAGATGCGGGTGTTACTCTCTTGAAACACATTTTTAATGCATGGGAGAACTCGCAAAATGCTATCGGAGTATTCTGTGATCTCTCCAAAGCCTTTGATTGCGTGCACCATGACACGCTTTTGCGTAAACTACGTCATTACGGTGTCCATAACGAAGCTTTAAACGTAATAAATTCTTATTTACATAATAGGTTCCAATGTGTAGATATTAATGGTGTAAAATCTACCGGGCTATCGGTTCAGTTAGGTGTGCCTCAAGGCTCTATACTCAGCCCATTCTTGTTCTTAGTGTATATCAATGACTTACCATTCTTTTTAAAGGGTATTTGTGACGTTGTACTGTTTGCAGATGATACTTCTCTTATTTTTAAAGTAGATAGGAACAGACAAGATTTTGAAGACGTAAACAGTGCACTCTCAATGGTTACGGATTGGTTTACGGCAAATAACTTAGTTCTCAATGCCAAGAAAACGAAATGTGTGAAGTTCGCCTTACCAAATGTTAGAAATCTAGGTCCCGAAATCGTCTTAGATAAACAGGTTCTTAAAACTGTAGACTCGACAGTTTTCCTGGGCATAACAGTAGATGGCAAACTACAGTGGGGCCCACATATTTCAAGTCTAGCGGGGAGGCTCAGTTCAGCCGCCTACGCCGTCAGAAAAGTAAGACAGTATACTGACGTTGATACAGCTCGGTTAGTCTATTTTAGTTATTTTCACAGCGTTATGTCTTACGGTATTCTACTGTGGGGCAAAGCCGCTGATATTCAAAATATTTTTGTCCTTCAGAAACGAGCTGTTCGAGCAATTTACCAGCTAGGTGCCAGAGTTTCTTTAAGGGACTTTTTTAAAGATATTGGTATTCTTACGGTAGCATCACAATTCATCTTCGCCAACATCTTATATATTAGGCAAAATTTACACTTACATGCTTAAAACAGTGATTTTCACACTGTTAACACTAGAAATAAGGACAAACTACGTGTTCCCTTTCACCGGCTTCATAAGGTACATAACTCATTTGTTGGGCTTGGTATAACATTTTACAACAAGCTACCACCTTCTTTACTAGAATTACCTTTTAATGAGTTTAAAGCTCAAGTAAAATCCAACCTTGTCTAAAGGCATACTATTCCATCAACGACTATTTAAATGACAAAACTAGTTGGTCGCTGTGATTAACTCAAGACAATGTTTGTGTTCTTTCTCCAGTACTAGCGTACCTAGTGATGGGTTATATAGCTGTAATATAATTGTTATTATATTATTATTTTTTACTGTGTTAGTCATTTTTTAGGGTTCCGTTGCCAAATGGCAAAAAACGGAACCCTTATAGATTCGTCATGTCTGTCTGTCTGTCTGTCTGTCTGTCTGTCTGTCTGTCTGTCCGTCCGTATGTCACAGCCATTTTATTCCGAAACTATAAGAGCTATGCTGTTGAAACTTGGTAAGTAGGTGTATTCTGTGAACCGCATTAAGATTTTTACACTAAAATAGAAAAAAAACAATAAATTTTGGGGTTCCCCATACATAGAACTGAAACTCAAAAATGATTTTTTTCATCAAACCCATACGTGTGGGGTATCTATGAATAGGTCTTCAAAAATGGTAATGAGGTTTCTATTATCATTTTTTTCTAAACTGAATAGTTTGCGCGAGAGACACTTCCAAAGTGGTAAAATGTGTGTCCCCCCCCCGTAACTTCTAAAATAAGAGAATGACAAAACTAAAAAAAATATATGATGTACATTACCATGTAAACTACCAACGAAAATTGGTTTGAACGAGATCGAGTGAGTAGTTTTTTTTTAAAACGTCATAAATCGTAAACCGCAATTTACCTTACATTCGATCAACTGAAATATAAAAATTAAAAAAAATATATTTTTTTAAACCGAAAATACCCACAGGTTTGTACGGAACCCTCGGTGCGCGAGTCCGACTCGGACTTGGCCGGTTTTTTTTTTGTGTATTTATTGGTTTTGACATGTTCTATGCTTTGACATATTATAATGATTAGTATTGCATAAAATGATTAGCTAGCGACCTCGACAAGTTCTCATTCAATTCTTGCCTGAGCAACCGGCAGCAAGTTCGTCATGCTCCCTTAGATGTCAATGCTTGCGGTAGCGTCAGGGGTCGGGTTACCCCCTTCCCTCAAATAAGGCGAGGGGGGTAATGGCTGATCTTTGCGTTATGCTCGTGAACGGGTGCTGCTTGTGGTGACTGGTCGTCTTGCTGACCTTGATGTTGGTATTGTTGTTAATTACCTACCTGTTTATTAGTTTTTACGCCGATGGTCCTAGTTTGTCTTTTTGTGGCCTCGACTTGTAACTCGGGTCGTAACAGCTATGTGAACGTGATTCAGCATTGCATATGTAAGCGGTCACGCCCTTTATGCCAGGAGGCTTTTATTTGGTACTTTTATTTACTTTATAAAAATATTTTTTGCTTTTGCTTGAGTATAGATTTCAGTTTATTTCTTGGAATATTGGGTTGGCTAGCTGACATAAGGCAAATCATTTAATTTAATATTTTGTGTCTCGTAATGTTACCTCCTTACAATTGTATAGAATCAAGTTCTTCTAACTTAACAGACAGCTGTGCTGCTGGGGAGTTTGTTCCGCCACTTCTTCTTCCCAGCTAAAGCACTAGGAAGTGTCGAAGGGCGGGCGTTTTGGGGGGACTGTCTTTTGTAACTTTGACGTTCAAAAAGTGCTGACTCTCAGCCTAGTTTGAATAAATGACTTTTGATTTTGATTTTGATTTAGAAATGGCAACTGAGATTTTGTGGACAACAGGTTGCTGATTCCTTCACTGCAGGTCTGCGTAATTTAGGTTCGATATTATTTTTAAGTTATTACTATACGATGAGTTTGTTTTAACATTTCAATATTATATGTAAATATTATACCTACGTGGCAATAAACTCGTTAAAATACATTCTGTATTTTTATTTACCTGTTCAGATTTTCACCAACTATTTTAGTGTCAGCTTCATATCTAACCGGATGCAGCAGAATTCCAGTAATGTACAAAAACCGGCCAAGTGCGAGTCGGACTCGCGCACCGAGGGTTCCGTACAAACCTGTAGGTATCCTTGGTTTATGCATAAGGTTTATGTTTATGAAATAAAATGGTTTTGTTTTAATTTTTATATTTGAGTTGATTGAATGAAAGGTAAATTGCGATTTACGATTTATGGCGTATTAAAAAAAAACTACTTACTGGATCTCGTTCAAACTAATTTTTGGTGGAAGTTTATATGGTTATGTACATCATATATTTTTTTCAGTTTTATCATTCTCTTATTTTAGAAGTTACGGGGGGGGGGGACACACATTTTACCACTTTGGAAGTGTCTCTCGTGCAAACTATTCAGTTTAGAAAAAAAATATATTTGAAACCTCAATACCATTTTTGAAGACCTATTCATAGATACTCCACACGTCCCATACGTGTGGAGTATCTATGAATAGGTCTAATAATTGAAATAATTGGATGAAAAAATATTATTTGAGTTTCATTTCTAAGTATGGGGAACCCCAAAATTTATTGTTTTTTTTTCTATTTTAGTGTGAAAATCTTAATGCGGTTCACACAATACATCTACTTACCAAGTTTCAACAGCATAGCTCTTATAGTTTCGGAGAAAAGTGGCTGTGACATACGGACGGACGGACAGACAGACAGACAGACAGACAGACATGACGAATCTATAAGGGTTCCGTTTTTTGCCATTTGGCAACGGAACCCTAAAAAACGACAACCTACCTGACCTCCACGACCCAGTTACTGGACAATAAGTATCCTTTGGCAAGATTGGTTGTCAGACTTTCGGGCTTTTGACTACCCGCAACGACTATTGAAGATCAATATAATAGAATGACAGCCAAGACCAACTGTTTAACGTGCTTGTCAGACACGAAGAGGTATGTAATGACAAGCAAATTAACCGACTTCGGCAGGCAAGGCGGTTGGCAACTATAAATAATGGAGCGTATGAATTTGTTTTTATCCTGTTCTATTGTAAGTATACACGCTTCGATTTTCCGACCGAAACTGGTGATTCATAACAATTTGAGAATGCCAAAGGAGAGAATGAGACGGGAATACTCAGGTCATTAACCGGAAAATTTACATATCGCTCGCAATCGTCAACACTCGTGTTTCTATGTCATTTTATTGAGCGCACGCGGTTGCTAAATAAACAGTATTATAAATGTACTTTGTTTTAGTATTGCATTAGACGTAGTGATAAGGTTTGTTTATAGAAAAACAAAGAAAATTATAAGCATCTGGAAGATATTATCACTCATTGTCGTTTCTGCCTTTGAAGTGAATATCAGTGTGTTTCGAAAGTGGATTTGGATAATGGCTGCGAAATTGTAAGTATGTTTTTACTGTGTATTTAGCATGGCTCGTTTATGTAAACATAACCTCATTATTTTTTCTGCTAATAATTCCGAATTAATGTAGCAGTGATGATATCTAAAAGATGAGACGACTGTAGTCCAGAATAATAACATTTACCAGGAAATTAATAAAAATATTGAAATAATGCTTAGTAAAAAAAAATATTTAGAATAGGTTATAATAGGTATCTAGTTATTAGAACATAAAAGGAGTATAAGGATAAAAAAACAATAATAAAGACAAATCTTGGTCGTGTCCTTGACCGCATAACTGTGTGTCATACTCATAACACAGACGACCAAGATTGATCTTGAATGCGTCAAGGTCACAACAAACACAACGAAAATGACACATAACAAGATACATAAGATTGCGGTTTATTGTATACTAGCTTTTGCTTGCTCAATGAAGATTGAGTCACTTCAGCGTTCCTTTGTAATAAATACAGCAATCATATCTTTGTAATTTCTGTACATGCCTACTAGATCTATTTTTGAATTTATTGGCTACTATCTTTTGCCAGCGGCTTCGCCCACGTGGAGGTCGGAAAATATCCCACGTGAACGTAGGTACTACCGGGATGAAAAATAGCCTATATGATTAATGTATGCGAGGATAAGAGCTCGAAATCGCATTTTCATCCGACTTGCTTCAAATTTATCGTCACTGCTCGGCTCCTATATGTTTTAGCGTTATGTTATATAGCCTATAACCTGCCCAGAAGTATGGACTACAATCGTACTAAGTTTGGTTAAAATCCCTTGAGTAGTTTTTGACCCATGCGTGCACATACAGACAGACAGACAAAAAATTTACTGATTGCATATTTGGTATCAGTATCGATCACCATTTATCCTCCAATATTAATTTTGAATATATTTTCAATGTACAAAATTGACCTCTCTACAGTTTTATTATAAGTATAGATGTCGTACGTATACTAAAACTACACAGTTGCAATTTTATTATGTTTTACCTTCAAAATAAACCTATAAACATTAACTAGGAAAGTACAAAGAAAAATCCGTTTGAAAACTACAATATCATTGTTTACATCAACTCCCAAACAAGCTCTCATTTCATTCTCTAGCTCTCTCTTTCTCAGACCCAGTTTAGGAAACATGTCTTCGTATTTTGCATCTCGATCTCAAAATTACGCAACAAATATCACAATAAGAATGTTTTGTTATTTAGTTTGATTTAGTTCATGTTTTGACGCTATCGAGGACACACGTTGCAATGGATTTAAGAACTATTTTCGTTTTATTGTTCGTCTGTGTGTGTGTTAATTGGTAGGTAATTTATTTTTGTTACAATACCTACTTATGTGTTTTTGTGTGGACAGTGTTTAGTGTTAAATAAAGGGTTTTTTTTACTGTGTCTGAGAATGAGGATATGTTCAGCTTTCCCTTTCTAATGCAACCAGATTTATACCTAGTAACAAAGAATGAATATGATACTACAATCCGTATGCTACTCACTTATAAAATAATACCGGCCAAATACTTATGTGAGTGTAATAATAGAAAGAGAATCTGATGTGTGCCGTGTTTATTTTCTTACTTGGGTTGATTTGGCAATTCGTGAATAACTGTCTTATCGTAGTAACCTAATGTCTATTCTAAGAATCTAGGATGTTGCAACTGCAACTTTTATCTGATAAAATATTGATGATGAAGCAAGATATTGTTTGGATCAATGTGGTTACATTGATTGATAAGGCAATAGAACCATTTCTGATATAGATTCCACATTTAGGAGATTCCTTTTTGAATGTGGACATATTATGATAAGCTATATTTCAATTTTGTGGCCAAATATTAACGGGTCTATTGATCAGGATAAGCTAGCTATTTTTGTTGCGGTGCGTCAGTGGCTGGGTCATCAGTGGATCATCTATACATGCAATGACTCCGTGCCTTGGAAAAAGACGATAACCCTTTATGAATCTTTGATAGTCGTTAGGGGTCTTCCGTCTGACAACCAGTCCTACAAAGGCATTTTAGACAGTAACTGGGTCGTGAAAGTCAGATAGGCTATCGCTCCATGTAAAATTCAGGTTCATTTGCTTAGACTAGTCAACGTCAAAATATTTAGGAAAAAGCTAGTCAGATAATGGTGATGATGCTCACCGTCATTTAAAATGAGGTCAGATATGTAGTTGCTCCGTGTAAAATATTGGTACTCAGCTGCATCCAGTTTCACTGGAAATCGACCCCAACGTAGTTGGGTAAAACCCAGACACATCAAAACGTAGAAAAATGTCAAACCTCTCAGAAAACTGATGTCAGGACAACTATTATAAAACCTAATTTACTTTTATGAGTCTTTTGTTCTACCTAATAAATAATATTTTATTATCAGCTTGTCCACCGAGGAGAGGAAACCGAAGTTCATAATAGATAATGACGCTGGTGGTGATGATGCTATGGCCATTTTCCTGGGTTTGCTGTATGAGAAACATTTTGATGGGTATGTTTGAACTGTACATGCTCCTGTAGACCGGCACGACGCTACGCAAATCTTCATGATAACTGTTCTACGTCGCACCGGTCTGCGGGAACTTAACACTACACAGATTCGGTCATTAATCTTGGATAAGTAGAAGCACCTTCATACGCATATAGTAATAGGGGCATGGCAATAGGGGCTTCATTTCATATGAACAGGAAAAATAAACACAAAAAGAAGGTTACATTTTCCTTAGATCAAGAAGGTCAGAAATACTTGCTATGTCTCCTCTCCACTTGCCACTAGTACATTTGATTATAAGGCTATCATATTGAGTAGTCAAACCAGTCAGAAAACTTGCTAAATATTTATTTCCTTTTTTCATTTTTTATCGTGCCATATTGTCTTAGAGATTGACCCCGATACAAAAAAGAGGATATTTTTTAAGTTTATTGAGCAATTATGTAATAATATATTTCTGGTTTTCAGACCAAAACTTTTAGCTTTGACAACAGGGAATGGAAACACCAAAGAAGACAACGTATGTTATAACAACCAGAGGATTCTGAGAGTTGCTAAAAGACAAGACGTAAGTAAAAAGTGAACAAAATGATTAAGTTAGTTCTTGTCCAACTATCATTGTCAATATTGTCAAATTTTACCATAGCTTTTGAGCCACTATTTTCTAAGCACCTTACTATATAGGTAATCGATTACGAAATTTAGTCCACGTAGCAAGAGCGTAATTAAATATCGCGGTAGGATTTTTTAGCGCCGATTGTTGAAAATCAAACTGTGTGTTTCTTTGCGCGCTGCAATGCACTCTCATCATCAGCTTATAATGTTTCCACTGCTGGGCACAGGCTCTCTGTCGATAAGAGGGGGCAATGCACTCTATTAGATATCAATGCTCGGTTTAATCCAGTACAGTATAAAAAGCTGCGGCTATACTTATATGTCCGTGTAAACGTGGTTTGAATGTGGGCAGTGATCGGGTGGCGTCCAAGGTCTGGTAGACGAAGTAAAGGTCGTATGGTGGCGAAATGGGCGAACAAAATTGTAAACAATGCGGCGAAAAAATTTCGTGAAAAAATAACAATAGCCAAAGCTTTAATTTTTGACAAATCAACAACATTCATTGCTTTATTTACGTTACTGGGCAGACAAATTTTTCGAATATAAGAAGCAATGGATTAGCATAATGTTCCCACGCTGGGACAGGCCTACTCTTTTCGAGAGGGAGTGGGCTACAATCTATCAAACGGGCCAACTGTGGGTTGGTAGACATCACATGTTTTCGGATTTTTTATTCTAGGACATGCCGGTTTCCTCACAATGTTTTTTTTCACCGTTTTGAGAGTAGTAGTGATGAAATTATTTAAACAATGTTAAGAGCCTGCTTGGGTTTGAACTACGGCTTACAGCTCGTAATGCGGTACCGATACCACTAGACCACCACTACTCTCAATGGATTAAGTGGTACAAAAATATGAGGCATATGTTCAGCTATGGGTGAAGTCGGACAGTGAATGATGATCATGATAAATGTGGGCATAGTAAGTTATTATTAGTTAGATAGCTTTAGCAGAATACATGACGACCAGATAAATAGTCGAATGGCCTTTCCTTTCTAATGAAGGGAACTTTCATATGTTAAACTTTGTTCCTTCAAAGATAAATTAATAGTGTTAATTATTACGCATACGGCCATAGTTATTTATCGGTCATTAGTCGAACTTTGGCTTCGCTTACTAAGATAAGAATTCGTTATGACGAGTAATGTCAACATCTCACTCATATTTCAATTAATGCTATAATGTAACTGTTATACAATAGTTAGATAACACAAGTAACGTAAGTTTGCAAGGATATTGTCCGTTGTAATCTTAAACTTATTGAGAACAATTAAAGCTGAAAGTCAATCCATAAAGTGGACTATGGTCGTTTATGTAATATCTTAGGACAACCAACACAACGTTATCTGATCCCAAACTAGACAGAGCCTGTAGGCTTTCAAAGACTTCTTCTCTCCGAAAGTGACTGAGCTGTAACCTGCCCGCGGGCTCAGTGTGGGTTGGTAAATTTCTCATGACGTGTTCCAATTTTTCTTAGGATCTAGAAAATGACAATTTTCTCACTATCTTTTTCTTCATCGTACTAAAAGCAGATTGTATGGTTGAATATTACTGAAATATAATAAAAATGTTCATCAATTCCAGGTGCCGATTTACAGGGGATCAAAATCGTCATTGGTGACAACTCCATCAGTGACTGATTATTACGGCAAGGATGGTTTAGGAGACAGTGGTCAAACTTTCCCTGATCTGGTGCCAGCAAAAGATGAAAACGCTGTTAATGCCCTTATTGGTTACTCTAAGACTTATGAAGGTACGGATCAAAAATAACTAGGGTGTGGGAATTTAAGGATAGTAATGCAATTGTTGACACTCTTGGATTTAGTGTGACAGAAATTTAGACACTACCTAGAAAAAAATATCAGTGAAAACTAACAAAACTTTTGTTTCTGTTATTTTCAGGTGATTTGAGTGTGATAACAATTGGAACGTTGACAAATATAGCTTTAGCCATAAAACTGGACCCTAGCTTTTTGTCAAGACTGAATCATTTATACATAGGCGCAGGACATATTCATAGTAAGTAATACAACGAAACTTAACAAATTAATACCAGATCAGATAGCCTTCTCGATTTGTCAGACAAATAAAACTAAGTACCAAGTATTCAAGTTTGGCATGCTTTTATGGTTTGGAGATAAAGAAGTTAGAGACTAACCTTATCATCAGCATAAACAATAAGACAATATTATATTGTTTAATATAGGTGAACAAAACCCAACTCCAGAATTCAACGCTCACATGGATGTAGAAGCGTATCACGTGGTAGCACAAAATGCCACTCCAGACAAAGTCACGGTCTTCCCTTTCTCACAGGCAAAAGAGTATCTTAATTTTAGCAAGGTAAGTGATTTATCCGTTTACTGACAATTCTGCCAAATAAGACTGCACTCATTTTGAAGAGAAAACTTTTTTAGGCTCACTTTGTGATCTCCATTCCTGACAATCCTGCCAAATAAGACTGCACTCCTTTTGAAGAGAAAAACTTCTTTAGGCTCACTTTGCGTTCTTTCTGAATAGTGAATTAAAATGAACCTACACCTTTGGGCAGGCGACACTAAATCGGGAATACTCGGTTCTAGTCTGTCCGTGGCGATGAATCGCGTTTATCGGCTACAGTTGAAAATTTTGCTCTTTTATTATGTGGTAACATAAACACATCCCCTTTTTTAACAAATTATTGTGTTAGGATTCTGAAATTTCGAAGATCGTAAACAGAACTACTACTGAGGATTTCTCAATAAAAAACTCAACAACGTGTTTTGCAGGGAATTAGTCACAGGACCAGCATTCGTTTTTACCACCATGCTCTAACTACTAACTGAAAACATAAAAAAAAAAACTACTCATTCAATTATGACTTTATTATTCTAGGAATGGAGAGAAAATGAACTAGGAGCGATAGATACGGATATAATCAAAGCCCAAAACAAATATGAAAAGGTAGTTCTGGGCAAAGAATCAACCTGGCAAGCGTTGGACCCTGCAACGGTGTCACTGTTCCTGAGGCCAGATCTAGTGGCAGAGTACAAGTATTCGAAGAACGATATCACTGTTTGTGGTAAGTTCAAGTTCAGTTGTTCTATGTGGTGTTGGACGTAAAGAATATTACCATCCTATTGCTTACCGTAGGTGACGTAAAAGGCAATTAAGAAATTTAATAGAGAATGGAGTTCTCTATGCATTTTACCACCATACTGCGATCGCCAAACCGCCTGCCAAGCTTGGCAATTATAGCAAACCCCCCGTCAGGGGAGGCCTATGTCTTTCGGTTGAAGTTATGATGATGATGGATTTATCGAAATATTTATGTACAAGAAGAAACAGCATAGGGCCGCACTCACATGATAGACTAAGAAACTAGTGAAGGTCACGGTAAAGGGCAGTGATTGTAGTGATATGCGGGACTGTGGATATGTGAGTGTCAGAGATGACAATAACGGTGAAATTGTGAACATGATTGATGCATGACATACGGGAAGAAACTTAATTTCAGTAGCGAGTGAAATAAGGCTGTCAGTGCTGATGATGTTAAGCGATATCGATGAGTCAGAGAATATTTAAAGGAACCATTTCAGCAGATACTAAATAATTAATGTAATTGTTTTCATCGTGTTAATCTTATCTATGTTTACAGGTGATAAGAGAGGGATCAATACAAACGATTTTGTGGAAAAAGAAAACGCCAATGTTAGAATAGCATACTCAGTGAAAACAGAAGAATACAAAGAGTTTTTATTGAAAGTTTTTAGATCTGAATTAAATCCTACAGACAAATCTAAAAGTGACAAATAGAAATAGTATAGTATTCTTGTACTTAAATAATTAGAAATAAAGAGTATTATATGAAATCTATTGAAATAAGTTTACTATTATTCTCTTTCTTTTGTGTTTATTTAAATAAAGTGACAGCTACATCTAGTGATACTACCTATAACTAGTAGGGTTCCCTCCTACTAACTGGAACAGTCTGCTTTGTTTTGTGAATAGCGCCATCTACATTCAATTTTTTGAATATCACTAAACCTACTGTGACTCTGTAGTTTTTAATACCACCAACAGATGGCAGGTAATTACGATTATGGCTCGCAAAATAAAACAATATTGTTATATCAAGAAGTTTTATGAATCCTCAAATTAACCCACCAAACATAATATTATAAATGCTCTCTTATCACCAAGAAACAAACTGATTCTGTTGTAAAGGTAAAACTTAGGTACGTTTCGCTACCATTTGATTTTATTTTTAATAGATTTGTTTCCACAAAATTGTCTGTATCAGGTGAATTTGTGAAACAACTGTCTATTAGAACGAAAAATCTAAACATACCATATAAAAAAAAAATCGTTAAACCCATCCTTCTGCTTTTCTGGCTTCATGAAACCAACGCTTTAAAATAAGTATCAAAATTTTTGTTCCCACAGGCGAGCTATAAGTTTTATCACCCAACAAAAATGTCTATGATATTATCTTCTGAATATAATAATCTCTTCACAAAAAAATGTGTCACAAGTAATAAAAAAAAATGTTTTTATGAAGACATAAAAATCAAAGTTCGATTTCATTTATGATTGCGGACAACGTAAAGTTTATGACTATTTTTATGATCAAAATAGTAGCTGTAGTCAGGTCATAGGGCACTAAAACTATTGGTAGAGGTACCTACATACTATGTGTAGACCTAAACATCCTTAAAATTATAATTTCTACTAAAAATGTTGACGACATATTGAGATCAAATAGATGCATAAAACAAGTAATATCCCAAATCTTTTATTAAAAAAAAAATAATCGACGTACATACCTATTCTCCAACTCTCTTATTGATTCAATTAATTAAAATACTTACCAAGAATCTCTACCATGTGAAATTCATAGTTATCAACATTATGAAATAATAATCGCGTTCAAAACTTCTAACATCAATCGATCAGACTGTCGTGAAACCAAATCCTGGGGCGTATTATGACAGCCGACGAAGTTCTCGACTTCTGTGATTTGTGAGACGAGCCTCTAATATTCAGCTTACAAAATGATTCTTAAAAGACGGGATTTCTGGAAATGGAATGTTAGTCTATAACTATTACAGACTAATACTCGTATTACAAAACGTCTGTATTGTCAGGTAACTTTTTCCTGCAGCTCACCGACAGCCTTTCGTAGTCCAATGCTGAACGTTGGCCTGGCCCAGGTTGCGTCACCACACACTGTCCACCACCACCTCCGTCTTCCGCATCCAGCCCACCCCAGCCAGCTCTAAGCACATAAGCGCATATTTTCCCACATCTTATTGTTTTATTTCTGTATGTTTCTAGTTTTACTGTGCGTCATGTTTACCGCAAATAAACGTATTTTCTTTCTTCTTCTTCTTTAAGCAGGTTTTAGAAAAGAATAAAGACTAATAAACATAGATTGCAATTTTTTATAATGACAGTTCAATGTTACCGTAATACTCTAGATTTTAAACTCATAATTAGGTTTCGAATAAATAACAATTAAAATTATAGGGAAAATCTCTAAACACACTCAAATACTTAAAAATCAAAAATATTATTTAAAAAAATGTGTCTCACGAAAATCATATCACAAAAGTAGTCTGAAAATAGTCAAAATATAAAAACTAAAACTATATAACCTGTGCCTCCAAATTACAGTTTAAAAACATCCAATTGCAGGTAATCTGCCAGGGTCGCGAGATTGTTCGAAAGAGATACCATGACCCTGGCAAAGGCAACTGAAAGAATACGGGTGGGTTTTAGTCAGTAAAAGTCTGACACGCCCTCCCGCTCCATCCAGAGCAGGAGAAGTCATTTGATGATTCCCATCCAAAAAAAATGGCGTTTGTCCACTACGCAAACGCCTTTTTTTTCCGACGTAATCGAGAACCGAGATTTAAAGAAGAATCCGGGCAGCCGGCACGCTGCGACTGCGGTGTTAGGAATTTAAGGTATTACTAGTATAACGGTACGTCATTATCTCGGTCCGAATTATAGCGGTCACGCCGAACTATTCGAAACTTCAGCGGCCGGGATGACGGCGTTTGGGTGGCTAAAGTGCGGTGGACACGTGGCTATAGTAAATGTATGTATCGCTACTTCGGCATCGTCATCTCGTTCTCTATTACATCCTGGTGATGGTGGCGGTGGACAAACGCCCTGAAAGTAAGAACAAAATCATTCAGACGATAAGCACTGAAATAAAAAAAAATACAAATAAAGCTGCCATCACAAAGGTAAAAAGATTTTCAAAGGTACAATAGGCACTTTACGAAACGTAATTCCCACAAGTGAAATTCTTCGCCAAACGCAATTCTCGTGGGTAACTCACAGAATTGAGCAACCTGGGATTAACATAAATTAACGTGCGATGGCGGTTGGGCCCAAGTTTTAATATGCAATAACACACGTTAACGTTTACCAAGTACGTAGTAATGAGGGTAATTCTAACTTTGTACTGTTACACTTTTGAAACGTTTGATGTGAACGCCTATGACTTTGGGACTAACGTGGAATGTTTAAAAGGTTATGAGTAATTTTGGTTTCGTGGATTGTGAGTACCATGATCATTCTTCTTCTTAGCGTGTCGATGGCCATCTAAATGGCCTCAGCCCAAAAATTGGCAACGTTTATGGCGATCATTAGCGCCTATCAATTTCTGCACCTTGAAGCTGATAGGACACGCACAATATGATATTAAGTGTACCATCGTCTCTGTAACAGCACCCATTTACACTCCAAGGCGGAGTTATCTACGAATCTCCAGCTGAACAGGTTTTCCTTGCTCCTACCAATCTGGGTTCGAAGTATGTTTGAAGACTTCCAGGTTAGATAACCTAGGAAACACATGTCCAGATGGGAGATCTTCAGCGGGTAGAACGATTGGTTTGGGTAGAGAAACATTATCTGCCATAATTTCACTCTTACATCGATCGCAAGTGAGTGGAATACTGTTTCGAGTTTTACAGCCTTTGTGGCATCAATTTGCAAACGGTGTCATATCTCGGCGACTATTTAGGCTCTTTTTTGTTACCCAAAGCATAACGCAGTGTTTGCTGCTCCCGGCGTAAGGATCAAGTGCTCAAACGAAAACGGCATAGAAATCATCATCACCAACATCAACGACTGAGATCTATATCCAACTCTCCCTGAGTTGGATATAAATCTCTCTCCAATAGCACGCTAATTTAACTTAATCCTTGGCTGACTAGTCAAAATCATTTTACGAAAATTGTCGCTCTAACTAACCAGTGTGTCCTACATACCTTACGATTGCCGACTTATGGTCTTAATTCAAAAACATATTTAATACTTTTCTACATATCTGTACTTATCTTACTTATCTATATCTATACTAATATTATAAAGAGGTAACATTTGTTTGTAAGTTTGTAAGTTTGTATGTAATCTCCGGAAGTAATGAACTAATTTTAAAAATTGTTTCACTGGTAGTAAGCTACATTATTCGTGAGTGCTATAGACTATAAATTATAAAGATATCATGCATATTAGCCGAACTATCTCAAATTTTGTCTAGCCAGGCGGAAAAAATTGCTCTTACAACAGAGTTAATTGCATGCGCTGCCTTAACAGCTGTATATAATTCAAAACAATGTATGGCAACCTGGTCCGCTTTGAATAGTTCTACAAAAGAGTCCGCGACACCATATTTCTATCTTTTATATTTTAGCAGATATAGTAGCTTTTATGTGTGAAAAAAAGTATTTTTCGACGTACTTACCTTTGGACAAATTTTTAAACAACAAAATATTAAACCTTATCGAAAAAAATATTATTATGATCACAAGAACATCATAGAGATACGATTTGCCCAAAACAGTATGTCAATTGGTTAAATAGTTTCGAAGATAATATAAAATTACTACATCGCAAAATGCCGCCGTCCATTCACGAACCGCATTAGAACATGCTTTGTAAGGACGTTTTATCCATTTAACATAGATGACAAGCTTTTGATGCTATTATGACAGTACTATAAATAACAGGGGTAAAATATTTTTTTCTAGATGCCCCAGGAGGCACAGGGAAAACATTCCTCGCAAATTTGGTATTGGCAAAAGTCAGACAATCCGGGAAAAATGGGCTAGCTGTTGCCTCTTCAGGGATTGCCGCAACTCTATTAAATGATGGGAAAACAGCACACTCCACCTTTAAGCTACCACTGACAGTATCATTGGAACAACAGTCAGTATGCTCCATACGTAAAAATGAACCGCTCGGGAAACTGTTACAAGAGACATCTTTATTTTGGGACGAATGTACCATGAGTCATAGAGCTCATGTTGAAGCAGTAAACCAAACGCTTAAAGACCTCAGAAACTCAGATGCTGTTTGCCGAAAATCACCCGCAAAAACAAAACTAAAACCACCCATTGGTTTTAGTTTTGTTTTTGCGGGTGATTTTCGGCAAACACTGGCTGTATTAACAAAAGGAACACGCGCCGATGTTCAGGGCATGCTTAAAATCATCTTACTTATGGACTTTCGTTGAAACTCTCAATTTACGAACAAACATGAGAACTTATTTCAGCGACAACTACGATAACGACTTTCCGCATCAATTACTAAATCTTGGAGAAAGAAAAATTGTTACTGTTGGTGCTAGGACAATTAATTAATTATTAATTAATTGTCCTAGCACCAACAGTACTAGCGATGGCATTAACCTTGACGATAGATTAGGTCACATATTACATAGGTTAGAACATCTGATAGACGCTATTTATCCCGGTCTTGAAAATGTATTGAAAAGAGATTATCATTGGCTTTGTTCCAGGGCAATAGTATCTCCTAGAAACGATGATAGTGAATGTGATAAATAAACTGATTTTAGAGAAAATTCCCGGTCAAGTCAAACACTTCCATTGATACGGTGTGTAATATTGAGGATACAGTGCACTATCCTCAAGAATTTTTAAATTCTTTTAGCCCTTCTGTCTTACCTCCTCCTGACCTTATGTTAAAAGTTGGCATTACTATCATGCTATTAAGAAACTTGAGCCCCCCCAACATGTGTAATGGCACAAGGCTGCTTATAAAAGAGTTGCGGGAGAATATAATCGTGGCGACCATTCTCACAGGGCCAGCAGTGGGACAACTGGCTTATATTCCGCGGATACCCATGATTCCGACGGATTTACCCATACTGTTTAAAAGACTACAGTATCCCGTCAAAATCTATTTTGCCCTCACTATAAATAAGTCCTAGGGTCAAACATTCTCTCTGGTGGGCATTGACCTGAGAAAGCAGTGTTTTTCCCATGGACATATGTTGGCTTATCTCGGGTTGGAATCCTGAAAGACAATATATTTTGGTACCAAATAATAGCATTACATCTAATTCTTACATCTTGCGGCATCCACTTTTTAGGGGTAGAAACCACCCCTAATAACCCCTAAGTAGGCTAGCCCACGTAACTCTGGGTAGAGTGAGTTTATTCGACTGCTTTTCAATCAGAACATTACGATCTTGACCACAAATAGGCTAACCCACCTTAACCCTAATATAACTTATCCCCACAAACCGTTACAACCCTTATAAACCTAGGGGGTGGTTTCTACCCCTAAAAATTGGATTCCTGAAAAGTTAAAAAAACACGGGTTCAATATTTTTCAGTGTTATATCGATGTGCAAAGTTTCATTCTGATCGGTGGGTGACAGTTGGGTAGGGTTACGTGTCAGTACTAACCAAACCACACTCATAATTTCATCACAAGTGGGCACGGGTCAGAAAGCTAAAGAGTTTGTTTGTTTGTATGTTTGTTTGTTTGGTTGAACGCGCTAATCTCAAGAAACACTAGTTCGAATTGAATTATTTTTTTTGTGTTGGGTAGTCTATTTATTGAGGAAGGCTATAGGCTATATAACATCACGTTACACTTAAGAGGAGGGAGCAGTAATGAAAAATGTTGCAAAAATAGAGAAAATCACGCTTTTATATATGCTTTTATACTTTTCTACATCTAGGAATAGCTAATAAGTGACCTGCAACTTCCGGAAATAAAATAACATGAAATCACGCCTTGCCAAAGGGTTGGACAGAAGTGTACCTTCAGCACACGCACATTTCGCCAGTTATGTTTAAGTCCCATGATATAAGGGAGAGCTTATTGCCATCAATTGGGCACAAATAGAGACTCGGGTTGCTACTGAAAAAAATCTAGCCAGTAAAACCTAAAAACACTATGTCCAACCTGGGAGACGCACCCAAGACTTCATGCTCAGCAGTAGCGCTTGCGACCTACCGACTAAAGCATTAAGACACTCAAACATTTACAAAATAAAATGCACCAAATTAACAAGATTCCATCATCATCATCATTTCAGCCATATGACGTCCACTACTGGACATAGGCCTCCCCCAATTTGGGAGGCTTTGCCATAATCGCCACGCTTGGCAGGCGGGTTGGCGATCGCAGTATGGTGGTAAAATGCATTGAGAACGCTGCTGCCCATTCTCTAGTCCCTTAGTCGCCTTTTACGTCACCCACGGGAAGAAATGGGGTGATGATATTCCGTACGTCCGGCACCACACGGGTCCAAGATTTAGTTCCATTAAAACCAAAAGCTAACACAGTAATCTTGATCGTCATTAATCAGGCAACTATCTTCATGACTCTGACTAAAATGCTGGTCTGGTGCTCCCTAGGCAGTCAGCACCGCCATTCCCTGCTAAACTCCATCATTCTGTTGCTTCGACTTCAGGTAGTCATAAGTGTAGTATGCATAATGCAAAATCATCCTAAAATGTGCGCACTGCTGAGACACAGGCTTCTTCTCTGTGAGAGGGAATGGGCCATAATCCACCACGCGGGCCCATTGCGGGTTGGCGGATGTCACATGTCTTTGCCTAAGTGTACTATTCCGTACTAATAGCTGCTGAATAATTCTGGGCGTTGACTTAGATTATGTAACTCATTAACATAGGTGGCGTATGGGTCTGCAAATAATAAGCTAACAAAGAAAATAATCACACGGTTCGTGTCAAGCGAGACTTAGAGGTATTCTTGTATTGTCTAGTCAACAATTTCAAAAACGTGAAAAATAGAGATAAAGGTCCTAAAAATATGAGCGATGGCCCTTCGATTCGGAATCACCTCTAGAAAAATGTTTTTGAAGGATTTTGGTGCAGGTAAAAAATTGTAATTGTTATTAACAAATAAGATGAAAAAAAAATGATATTTCGTTTTTTGTAAATAACTCATAAAATATTAACATTTAAGCAATTTTGAAAAAAGCTTATTAAAGAAGAGGAAATTTCCAATAATAAAGTCCGAACTCTCGGAACTCTACCTCCATTATTTATCATTTTAATTTGACATTGAAAATAGAGCTCCACGCGGCTGTTACGGCATGCGCGCGCCGCCGCTAAAGAGAGTTCAGCAATTTTTTTTTTTTTATAACATAATAAGTGGTTAATGGTTAATTATGATTGTTTATAACTATTGAAAGAATAAAAATCTAAAAAATGTTGATTTTTTTTCCATTAATGTTTAGCTCTGCCTGTTTTCACATTAAAATTTTTTATCAACATTTTTTAGATTTTTAATTTTTCAATAGTTATAAAAAATCATAATTAACAAATTAATAAACTTTTATGAAAATTTATCGCAGGATCTTATAAAGTACATATATCAAAAGGCCTCCACGAAGTTTAAAATTTGTAGGCCAATTATTTATACCTTTCATCCCATTGTTTATGCCAATGGAGATTAGGAAAAATTTTTTTAGTTAACAATTGAATAACTTTTGAAAAATGGTGATTAAACTTTTTTCTTCAGGGCTCGATTTTTTCAAGTGTTAAGAAGATACTACAATTTTTTCAAATTTTTAAAATCACATTTTTGGTTATAAAAAAAAAACTATTTTTATTGCTGAACTCTCTTTAGCAGCGGCACGCGCAGTCGCGCATGCCGTAACAGCCGCGCGGGGCCCTATTTTCAACGTCAAATTAGAATTATAAATAATGGAGATAGAGTTCCGAGAGTTAAGACTTTTTCATTGGAAATTTTCTCTTCTTTACCAAGCTTTTTCTCAAAGTTGCTTAAATGTTAATATTTTCAAGTTATTAACAAAAAATGAAATATCATTTTTTTTTTCATCTATTTTGTTACTAACAATTGCAATTTTTTACCTGCACCAAAATCCTTCAAAAACATTTTCCTTCAAAAAACCTTTCTTTTATACTTTTCTTCTAATTAGAAACTATATACATGAATCATCGGATCGTAAGACTAATATAGGTGACAAAAAGGACCTTTTTATAAACAAAGGATGAACCATTTTATAATGTTTGCTTACACTCATGGGAAAATTGACTAAAATAAGATCACAAAAAATATGGATTAAGTGAAAAATGATATGGCTACGAAGAAATATGTATCTAGGAAGACGGTCAACAGTACTTAAGGCTAGAAGAAATAATAACGAGTACTACGAATAACAAGACTTTTGTTATTCATAGGAATATATTAACTTAAGTACTGCACCACCAAAAATAAATTAAGGTAAGGGTTGGAGGTTGATAAGAATGACTCCTGGGAAAAAGGTGTATGATTGTACCCAAACATAACTGACGTAAATAAAAACTTTAGTTTGCCAACTTCTAACTAGAAACTACGGCAAAATTCACTAAATATTTGTTAATATATAACAAAATGAGACTGACATGGATACATGGAATTAACTCATAATAGTTTGGGTCCCTCCCGCCATGATACCTGTCGGGTTCCGTTGTTGAGAAGTTCGTAATACAAACTTTAGGACCACACAACATAGAAAGTAGGGATATGTGTTTATATTTTAATTCCGTTAGTTTCCCATGACATTTCCAGATAAAA
The DNA here is from genome assembly GCA_932294355.1 of Aporophyla lueneburgensis. Taxonomy (NCBI): domain Eukaryota; kingdom Metazoa; phylum Arthropoda; class Insecta; order Lepidoptera; family Noctuidae; genus Aporophyla; species Aporophyla lueneburgensis. The sequence goes on along the minus strand of OW028737.1, from coordinate 26,304,388 downwards.
CTAAAACTTCTGTCATTCGGAATCACAAGGTCACATAACACACGTTTTTTACTGGAGGCATGATTTCTGCGACGGCCTGGTGTGATGTCTTCTCTAGATACTATTTTTATTTGTCTCTATACGACTTTATTGTTAACGTAGCGTTTAACCGAGAACGATGGAAAGAATGAAGAGTGTCCTTTGGCCAGCAGTGAGAGAGTACAGACTACCTATAAGAATAATTTATTTCAATACCACAATCTGACTATAATGTTCTTACTGCCCGGACATAGGTCTCCCTTTTGCGAGAAGGGGACTGCCAAAATCAACCATGCGGGCCCATACGAGTTGGTGGATGTTACATGTTTTAGAATTTCTAGTTCTAAGACATGCCGGTTTCCTCGCGATGTTTTTCTTTACCGTTTTAAGAGCAGTGGTGACCGAATTAAATACACAAGTAAAGTGTCTGGGTTCCAGCTCCCCTAAAACTCATAGAGAAGTCAAGGCCGATACCACTGACCTATCACTGCTGTATTTCAACATACTTACACTATATGTCCTCTTCTAAGGCAGTCCAGACTCCGTTTCAAAGAGCATCTAATTAAAGTACTTCAATATGACAATTTTGCGCATATTGAAGCCACTTGCTCACATGACGTTATTTCATACCTTCATCGTCTGTATGGTCTTAACTGTCTCACAGGGACTATCAGTGTTTACGCTATGTTATGAAGTTTAAACTTGTGCATATTATGGTATTTCGTCAAACAATTTTGCATACTTATATAACTTTGTGTTTACTTTAGCTAGTGTTTGGGATAATCTACTAAGAGAACGGCGATCATTATGTTAGTGTTAGATAGGCATTCACTAAATGTATAAATATCTAGCTCTACAACATAAAAAATAAACTGAAGAGTTTGTTTGAACGCGCATATCTCTAGAACCACTTGTTGGGCTAGCAGCAATATTTTGACGTTTGATAGCCAATTTCTTGAGAAAACGATTAGGCTTACAATAGATAGAAGAAAGACACACAAAAACAAAAAAAAAACACTTTAGCATCATGATAGAAGAAAAAGTCCGTAAGAACGCTAAGCAAAAACGAAGTAACACCGCAGACAGGCGATGGAAACAAGAAATTTCACGTCATTAAAATTAAGAGCATAAACAAATGTAAAATATTAGTATTGAGCTTAGAGCAGTGGTGGCCCAGTGGTAACGGCCGCGACTTACGAGTAGTAGGTAGTGAGTTCGATCCCAACCAGGCGCTTTACTTTGTGTAAATTATTTCAACACCACGCTCTCAAAACGGTGAAGGAAAACATCGTGAGGAAACCGACATGTCCTAGAACTAAAATTCGAAGACATGTGACATCTACCAACCCGCACTGGGCAAGCGTGGTGGATTATGGTCTCTCTGAGAGGAGGCCTGTGTCCCAGCAGTGGGAACATTATTATGGCTGATGATGATGGTGAAGTATTGCGCTGCATTTGGTTAGGGTGGAAGCTCATCACAAAATATAATTCAAAAAAGGCTATACTGATGGTGAATCATTATGTAAATGTAAAGGTTTAAAAAAAAAGGTATGATACATAGGCATAATCGAATCATAAACTCCACCAAAAAGAAATGGTTAAAACAGAGTATGCTGTCACGAATTCTCCTTTCTAGGCAGAGGTAAGGATCAGACAGAGGTGTACCCACCTACAGCACTTCCAAATTTTGCTAGTTATATTTAAATCTCATGAATAGGAGACGACCCTATTGCCACCAACTGGAAACTCATACTCCACTAACCAAATAATACAAACACTCCTAAATACCTTATCTACACAAGGTTCCACGAAACTCTTCGTTGTTAACGCTAAAATAGCCCAAAATCAGCACTTTTCGAACATCAAATTTTCTTAAGTTTTTTGATATTTTGCAGGTCGCTCACATTGTATTATGTTGATAAAAATATGATTTGCGACCGTAATACTTATGTGTTTCCAAAATAATTATTGAAGTCATCAATATGACCGTCTAAGTTCATATAATCAATGGGATTAACGTAAGAACGAATGAAAATTTAAAACTTGCGTGCTACTTCGGCGCATCTCTCTTAAAGCACGACAGAACAAAAGAAGCTTAAGGAAAAAGAACGTAGGTGGCGCTCCCGGCATGTACTGTCAGCAGAGCAATTTGCTAAATGTTGCTCCATTCTCGGAAATCCCGGGCTAGGTTTACACTTGTGAGTATGGACAAACGTCGTATTGTTTCCTTATTTGAGTGACTATTTTGTACTTTTGTGCTTTGTTCATGTAGACTGTTGTAAAGTGATTGGGCCTCGAGATTATACTTTATTTATTTTCGTATCTATATCTCCTAGATATTATATTATTGTGGAATATTATTATATTATATTATTATTTCTAAATATATAAATTGAAGTCGCTCTTCTTCTGTCTGTTCGACAACGTTGTTCTTTGCAACTGCATAACGGATTTTGATACAGTTTTCACCATCAAATAAAGATTTTGTTTCATAATTTATATTATAATCGTACATGTATAAATCATTAATATCAAACTTACAGGTAAAAAATTACTCTAAATTTTTTGTCAAATCGTCAAAAACCGTACGGAGCAAAGATAGCATGAAAATTTTAACAGTCCGTTATAATTATTTTACTTTAGACAACAGCAATTCAACAACAACCTTATTGTTACAAGAATAAAGATAATTGTTATGTTGATATAATAGACGTGTCAGTGACAGTAACCAACCAACATTTCTTTTTTGTTTTTTTTTGTGTATGTCATCAAATGACGTCTCCCGATCTGGGTGGACGGAAGGGCGTGTCAAACTTTTACTGACTGAAACCCACCCATGTTCCTTCAATTGCCTATATGGCAGGGCTACGGTACCTCTTTCGAACAAATCTCGCTACCCTGGAAGGAACCAACCAACCTTATAACATCAAGAGAAAATATAACTTTGATTTTAACAGTGACACAAAAGCACAGGAAAAATTATTGTAAACGGAATACAGAAGCTATATTATGGAACAAGATAGCAGTGGCAGCTTAGGTTTAGACTAATGACTTTTAAGTCCATCTTTTATGACAGCCAGACATGATTTACTTGCAATATATCACACCTTTAAAACGACAATGACGTAAGTGCAAAAATTTCAAAAACGGACCTTTTAATGGGAAACGATTTAAATACTGAATAATCATTTTTTTTTAATAAGCCATATACTTATTTACGTTTTTTTTTGTAAAAAGTACAATAATAAATATCATTCCAAAATAAAATATTTCTGTTAACGTAAAAAAAAAAGTTCAAAAGCGTTTGTCTCCAAAATTATGTTTTGGCACTTACGTCATTGTCGTTTTAAAGGTGCGATATATATTTAATTATCAGTGCTTTAAAAAAAATACAGAAGAACACTACCATGCTCTAGATCATAAAATTTAAAATACTCTGACATCCACCAATCCTAACTGGGGGCCTATTACGAACTCTTATTTCCAGGCAGTTTACGGCGTAAACTGAACTGCCTTGCAATTTCGTATTAGGAACTCGCCAAACAAGCCAGTCAGCGATCACGTGATACGCTGACCGACTTCTGACCGAATATTGCCTGGCAATACCGTAATACGACCGTTCGTTTGACATTTCTTTTCGTATTAAAACTGTCAAAAAGTAACTTCACAATCCATTTTGTTTACGCTGCGTCAGAGGAGCTTTTATTTATTGAATTGTTTTGAGTTTATTTGGCGAAATTATTCGAGTATTATCTAGATTACTAAAAGAAAATATGATGTGTGACGAATATGAACTATTTGAGTTCCTGGAAAGTGACTTTTCTCATCGAAATAGTGTCAAGGAACAAAAGAAGACGACTTCGTGATGAATGTAATGCGTTCGACAATGGTTCGACATGGATGTTGTGGAATTTATTCAAAGATATCGACTTAGCAAAGACTTGGTACTGAATCTTTGTGAGTTGAGACCGCTTTGAGTACTCTCGTGCTTGGGCAGATTTATTGTACCCAATCGCCACTTTGTGGGAATTTAAGAACACCTACAATGTTTCCAGCTGCACATAAGTTACGCGCCGACGACGGCTAGAACTCTCATGCACTGAACTATAATAATTACAAATATATTAATATTATATCATGTTCAAAACTGAATATTAATTAAAAACACTCAATAACACTTACGCCATAATTTTGTTTATACTCCGAATATATTACGAACGGAAGTATCAAACGAACAATACGTTATCTGTCTTAGTTTGTGAAACAATACTTCCTAGCTTGTTGAGTACGTTCGGAAACATAATCTCGCGTTAAAATTTACAAACATAGAAAATTATAATATGAATTAATTGTATGTCGCAATAAATATTGTGTTAATATTTTCACCTACTTTTATACTAGTGTAACTAGATTATTATTTTAATCATAAAATAAATTATTTATATAAAACCGTAACTTACCGATAAATATTTAATCCTATTTCTGAACGTTGCGACAGAGAATTACAAGCCAGCCATAGACAAACTAGCCAGCCTCAAGTCGGGCAGAATTTGAAATGTCATAGTACGAAATTTAACCAGCCAGTAGAAATGAATTGCTTGGAACTTGCCTGGTTTTTTAAAAGTTCGTAATAGGCCCCCTGGGTCCGCGTGTTGGGAAACTGTCTGCCTCCTTCTCACAGAGAGGCGGCCTGAGTCATATTGGCAATATTATGTTTTAAGTACTACGTTTTGTAAAATTATAAATGGCTTAGATTATTAACTACGTCGTAAATTATGTTCTGTGGATACTCTATTCTTAGTTCAAGACCATGTTGTATGGACATTGAACAATCACCACTAATGCAGGGATTGCCCTAAATCAACTGCATCATTGATGCATTGTTTATCCAGCCTTGTTTGATGTTCAATTGCTTTAACCAATTATGCTGAATCGTAATGTACTTGTAGTTTGCAAACTTTGATGTCCGAATATATGGTATGTTTACCTTATATTTTGTGGTTGTATGTTTCCTGTTTATGTGTGTTTAGTGATTGAGAATTATATGGTAGGATGTAGTAGGATCACCCGAAAATCAGCTGACGTGAAATTGCATTTGGATTTGTGGCGCCATGTATCGTGTATTTGTGAACGCACCTTAGATTACGTGGTGGCGTCTGTATTATGCATCTAAAAGCTTCTACACACAGTGCCGCCGGGCAAGCCGCCGGCCAAGCCGCCGTGAACCCGGCGGCATTCAAAGCTGCCGGGGCGGCTTTTATTGCTGGTGGCATAGCCGCTCGGCGTAAACCAGGCGGCATTGCCGCTGGCACTGTGTGTAGCCTTCACATAACATAACGCTTTTAGGTAATCCCTAAAAGGTTAAGAGTAGCGTATCTACAGTACACCAACATTTCGCCAGTTATGTTTCAGTCCGATTAGGGCTTGTGCCTAAGTAGTAACAGCAGCACGGGTTAATCGTTCAGATTAAGCTACGCTTGCCGAGGTTGGTCCGTGGATGGGTGACATTCTTTACACACCAAGACCTTTCCGTGTCTCAGAAAACACGTTCAGCAGTTAATCCCTGCCTTCTTTCGTAAATCTTAGACAGTCGTTACGGTTCGTCAGAAGCCCGAAAGTCTGACAACCAGTCTTACCAAGGGTATCGTATTACCCAGTAACTGGGTTGTGGAGGTCAGATAGATAGTCGCTCCATGTAAAATACTGGCATTCAGATACGGTCCGGTTGGACTGGAAGCTGACCCTAACATAGTTGGGAAAAAGGCAAGGCAGATGAAGATGTTTCAGTCCCATGTTATAAGAGGCGAACGTATTGCCATCAACTGGGTACAAATCCACACTTCGGGCTGCTTTTGCGAAATAACACATTGCCTGACCTGAGTTTCGAACTCAGATCCTAATAGCTAACACTAGACTAACCACTCACTCATGTCATACCTAATATTACTTAATATGTTCTTGAAGACCCAGTACACTCTTTCTTAAATGAGCATGTGCAAAAAATATCACCTTCAATACTTTTTAAAAGGTACAATACATTATCCCCGCAAGAGTTTAAAAAGAAAAATTCTTGCTCAAATCATCCGTGTGAGCTTTACGGAGGCAATTTATAAACATCGTCTGAAGAATTTAAGCCCAACACATGCAGCGATCGGGATGCCTCGACATGTCTATTTGTTCAGGTGTTTTGTGAAGGAGCGTTTGTATGTACGCTTCTTTTACCTCTGGGAGCTGGAGTATTGGAAGATGGAGTACTTAAGTTGTCTTCGTACGTATAACAGTATGTTAAGATCTACATCTACACATAATTATTTTAATATAAAGACGCTTTTTTATTTGTCTGTCTGATCGCGTTGTTGTTTCTGAAACGATTTTCACCATTATTTAGAAAATTAATTATGGAAGTTTTATGTGTATTGTAAATATATTTTAAACTTAAAAATAATGAAGAAATCTCGGTGATTTGTTATTAAAGCGTGCAAAGGTAATACACAGACAAAAAGGGGTACTATAACTAGCACGGCCCTACTTTGCACGGCTTTACGACTGGAGAAATCACCGAGATTTCGATTAAATTTGGCACTCATCTTGCCCAAAACCCTGTGTTTGGGTATAGGAGAGTATGTAGCCTATTAATACGTTACATATATTCAGAGTCCCCGCTCGTACGTGCTACCGTGCGCACACGATTTCTATGTTCGGGTGTGTAATTAGTGAAAAATAAAAAATGGCGTCTGACGTCGTTAAATGTAATACGTGTAATATTGTCATAAATGAATTGCTAGCATTCATACAAAATAAAATGGATGTGATGGATAACGTGAGCTTAATTCGCATTTGCATCAGTGCTTTTTCGGAGGAGGACATTGTTAAGGCCAAGGATCTTTTGTTTGACTCGGTTAAAACAAACAAGCGAAAGGTGCAGAGAAAAAAGGATGGTAAATCACAAAGAGATATTGAAGATATTATAAGTGTCATGAACCAAACTGATCAGGATGAGATACCAATTTTTGTCGCTCGTAATCTGACAAAACTACCGCCGGTCACATTTGATCATGTCGACGTGACTAGGCTTTTAAAAGACATTGTGTTGCTGCAACAGGAAGTCACTACAATTAAGCAAACTTATGCGAAAGCAGAGGACTTAGATGTCGTGCAAAATGAGATGGCATTGTTCAAGAGTGCCCAACTGATAAAATTAAATGAAAACAAAAATATTTGTGAGGGTAGGTCATATGAGGAATTAACATGTCTTGATGAGTCTGACCAGCAAATTCTTCCACCTAATGATGTTTTTACGGCTACAACAAATAATTTGAGATGTGAACAATCGAATGAAGTTGTTTTAATGAGTCAGACAGAAAAAACAACTCAGGAATGTGCGTCGATCTCGGCGACTGATAAGAACGTACCAAACATAGGGTCCCATCCAGTGAAGAAATCCTTCGCTGGTCTTTTTAGTGTCGGCGGAGTTTGGAAAAATAAGAAAGAGGATGACAACTGGCAGGTAGTCCAAAGACGGAGGTTAAGAAATAGATTTCACAGTGAGAAAGGTTAAGCTACCGTTGAGTCTGATGGAAACTTTAGAGCTGCGGATATCAAAATACCTTTGTTTATAAATAAAGTGTCTAAGAGCGCCTCAGCCGAGGATATCTCGAGTTATGTATTTAAAAGGACTCAAGTGCGGATATCCTTGGAAAGAATTACAATGAAAAGAGAAAAAGATTATGATGCTTACAAAATACTTGTGCCACTAAGTAAATTAAATTTATTTATGGATGCGAAACTATGGCCTAATGGAATTACATTTAGACGCTTTGTTCATTTTTCAAAGCGAAATGTGTTTGTGAATAAAGACAGCTGTTAATGGATACAACACTAGTCACATTTAACTGTAAATCTATCAAGAGAAGTATGGATGGTGTGCGAGCATTAAGTAAGCCTCCTACAAACCGGCGCGACGCGGCAACGCGACGCGACACTCGTAGAACAATTTTTATGTGAACTTCATGGAAATTGTTCTACAAGAATCGCGTCGCGCTGTCGCGTCGCGCCGGTCTGAATAAGCCTTTATGCAGATCAGCGGACATTGTGGCCTTGCAGGAGACCTGGCTCATGCCATTTGACGTTCCACTGCTGGGCACAATTGATCCCGACTTTGGACATACTGGGACTTCGGCGGTGGACACCTCGACTGGTATCCTGTTAGGGAGGCCATATGGCGGGGTCGCATTGCTTTGGAGAAAAAGTGTTTTTCAATCGGTGTCTGTCGTTAGCTGTGACAATGTGCGGTTATCAGCGATTAAAATCATGTTATCTCACAGATCGATCTTGGTGTTTAGTGTGTATATGCCTACGAATAGTGCCGAGAACTTAAGTGAGTTTACTGAGTGCTTGAGCCGGATTAATGCCATTATTGAGGAACAACAGGTAGAAGTTTGCTTTATTCTAGGTGACTTTAATGCCCAGCCAGGTGAATTGTTTGGTAACGAGTTGCAACAATTTTGTTTAGAGCAAACTTGGAAGTGTGCTGACGTACAGATGTTAGGTACAAACTCAGATACTTTCACTTTCATTAGTGAAGCACATAATTGTAAAAGATGGCTTGACCATTGTGTTGTCACGGAGTCGGCTTGTAGTACTATTGTTAATGTGAGTGTGAGTTATGACATGTTGTGGTCTGACCATTTTCCTTTGGTTATAAAGTGTAATTTTAATGTAATTAGACCTAAAGCGTGTCTGAAAGATATCAGGGATAATAAAGTAATATGGGGTAATAGGCATGAAGAGCAATTAGTTAAATATAATAAACTGTGCAATGACAAATTGAAGCTCATTGATTTTCCAGACCAGTTCCGCCTCTGTGCTGATAGTAGTTGTCATAATTTAGAACATCGTGCAGTCATTGACAACATGTATCAGTGCATCATTTCTATTTTGAGTAATGCGGCGTGCCATACTTATGACAAGCCTCGCTGTTATAGAAAAAGGGGCTATGTTAGGGGTTGGAATAGGCATGTTAGTGTGTCGCACAGGAAAGCTAGACTTAGTTTTCAGTTGTGGCTGGAAGCTGGCAAACCGTTGGGTGGCCAGCTTTACAGAAATATGGTGCAATCAAGAAAGGATTTGAAGTCTAAATTGAAATGGTGCCAAGACAATCAGGAACAAATAGTGATGGACAAGATAGCTTGTCTCCATAGCAATAGTAATTTCAAGAACTTCTGGAAGAGTACGAACAACTTGAACCATAGGTCTAGCTTTCCTGTAAGCGTGGATGGTCTTACTGATAAGGCGGAGATCTCGAATCTGTTCAAAGGTCTGTTTACCGTGAAATCACCATTGGGCCCGTCGTGTGGCGAGGGAGAACTTGACCGGACTCTGATACCAGACTTTTCAATCAGGTTCACAGCTAAGGAAGTCAAAGACGTAATAGTACGCATGAAGCGAGGTAAGTCCCCGGGGCACGACGGGCTCAGTGTGGAACACCTGAAGCACGCGGGTATTCATCTGCCTCGAGTTCTGGCATTATTTTTAAACTGTTGTTTGTCGCACGCTTATCTGCCAAGGGAAATGATGAGAACTATTGTCGTTCCAATTGTTAAAAACAGGACTAGTGACATTTCAGACAAAGAAAATTATAGGCCAATCTCTTTAGCCACGATTGTAGCTAAAGTTTTTGACTCTATGTTGGATAAGGTTTTGAAAAACAACATTAAGTTACATGATGCTCAACATGGTTTTAGAGAGGGTCTATCTACTGAAACTGCAGTACTATGTCTGAAAAAAACTGTTAATTATTATACAGGCAACCGAACTCCTGTGTTTGCCTGTTTCTTAGACATGACAAAGGCTTTTGACATGGTGTCTTATGATAAGTTGTGGTCTAAGCTTTGTGGTGCAAATGTACCTAGTGAGGTCATAAATATTTTTAAATATTGGTACTCCCATCAACTTAATTGTGTAAGGTGGGCTAATGTGTTGTCGGAAGAGTATATTATGGAATGTGGAGTTAGGCAGGGTGGGTTAACCTCCCCTACTCTGTTTAATTTGTATATAAATGACCTCATTGTCGAGCTCAGCAGTTTACATCCTGGCTGTTACATAGATGGGCTTGCGTTTAATAACATTAGCTACGCCGATGACATGGCACTGCTGAGCCCGTCAATGGTTGGCCTTAGAAAACTGATAACAGTATGTGAGTGCTATGCTGAGCGACACGGTTTGAGATACAATTCGGTAAAGACGCAGTTGATGATCTTTAGGGCGGCTGATAAGATCACTGAGAGCTACCCAGATATCTTTTTGAGTGGTTGTGTCTTAAACCGTGTTGGTCAGTTTAAATATCTGGGGCATATTATTACGGAGGATTTGAAGGACAAACTAGATGTGGACCGGGAGCGAAGACCATTGGCGGTTAGGTGTAATATGCTGATCCGAAGGTTCTCACGCTGCACTGGTTCAGTTAAAATAACCCTTTTCAAAGCATACTGTCAAGTATTTTACACGTGCAGTCTTTGGTTTAGCTTTACTCAAAAAGCCGTTAATGCTCTTCGAGTCCAGTACAATAATGCATTCAGGATGCTGTTGGGGCTGCCACGCTTCTGTAGTGCTTCAGGGATGTTTGCAGACGCCCAGACTGACAGTTTCGCTGCAATCAGACGCAAGCGAGCAGCGTCCTTGTTGCGCAGGGTGCGTGCCAGTAACAACAGTCACCTGAGTGTCATTGCCAACAAACTGGATTGTCCTCTTATCTGGCACTTAAGTCAGCTTCATGCTCCTATATAATAGCAATGTTTACTAACATAGTTTTTTAAGTTTTTATGTTACTAACATCTTTGTATTGTATTATTTTATAGGCTAACATAGTGTTAAAGTAGTCCTTTACTAACAAATATGTACAGGTATGGAATTTAATTCTGAAATAAAGAGATAATAATATATAATATATCATGGGTTTATTAACGCTCCCCACGCTGGCACAGACCCGTACGAAAGGTAGTGTTTTATATTTAAAACTTCTGCCCGCGACTTCATCCGCGTCAAATTTTTGCTCCCCTGGCCCTTCCCGTCGCATCGAATTGCCTGCCAGTTTTCGACCATTTTTTATTACCCCTCCGCTCCTTTTAATCGTAGGATGATGTTACACAGCGTATAGCCTTTCTCAATAAATAATCTACCTAACACAAAAATATTTTTTCAATTCGGACTAGTAGTTCCTGCGATTAGCGCGTTCAAACAAACAAACTCTTCAGCTTTATAATATTATAGTATAGATACGAAAGTTCGTGAGTACGGATGGATGTTTGTAACTCTTTCACGCAAAAACTATTGAACGGATTTCGACTTTCCTACGGGATATTTTCCGACTTCCACGCGGGCGGAACCACTGGCAAAAGCTAGATATTCATATAATTATGACAATAGATAGAGGATATACCGTTAATGTCCACTGTTGAACTGGCTCCTCAATACTTTGCCAGAGCAAACCACGTCAAATCAATTTGCTTAGCCTTTTCCCAAGTATGTTAGAGTCGGCTTCCAGTGTAACTGGATGAAGCTAAGTACCAGTATTTCACATGGTGCGACTGTCTGTTTCACCCCTACTACCAACGGTAACACGACATCCCTCGGTAACACTGGTTGTCAGACATTTCTAGTTTTAACTATCCGTACTCATCAGCAGGCTATAATGTCCCACTGCTGGGACACGGGCCTCCTCTCGGTGAGAGGGAGCGGGCCATAATCCACCACGCGGGCCCAGTGCGGGTCTGTAGATGTCACATTTTTTTTTTTGGATGGGAAATCATCAAATGACTTCTCCCGCTCTCGGCGGAGCGGAAGGGCGTGTCAGATTTTTATTGCCACACGCCTTGGTAAGACTCGTTGTCAGACTTTTTGGGCTTTTAACTGCCCGTAACGGCTGTCTAAGCCCTACGAATGACAGCCTTGACCGACTGGTTAGCAGAAATTGATAATAAGGCCTTATTCCCATAACTGATTTTGCATTTGGATGAGTGATACATAAACTCACGCCTTTTTCCCATAGCTTACCTCTAAACTTACCCATAGAAACTATGGAACGCCACCTACTACGATCCCTACATACTGCTTCGTTTAGCTTCATACATCTTCATCTTCATATATCAAAAAAAAAAAATATGTATACAGCATGTAACAAAAACCCTGTCCGATCCTTAAGGGTATTATTCGGCATCGTACTGCGTACATTATTACGTAACCAATTAATGGATTTGAGATTATTATTTTTCCCTTGTGAATATAATTAAATAAAAATAAAAAATGAAAACGAATCAAAGGCAACACTGATCGCTCGACAAAGTTCACGTGTTACTACGTACAGTTTTGTGTCAAAGAAGCCGCGGTTTGTATGATCCTTTGTCATGAACCTGCTTTGTCGCGTGCCGCCAAACAAACTTATAACGAAAGAAAATTACGCTACGTCATATGCCTACGCGTAGGTATCAGCTGATATTGTTTTGTAGGCATAGTGATCCGGAGATTTAATCATGTTTATCAAGAAACAATTTATTGAATTAAATGTAGCCCTGATAAGGGCTTTTTTTAATATGATGTCCTTTGGGCAATGTACCTACTTACTGACTGCAGGTTTCAGTTCTTTTGTTGTTGCATACTTCGGCGATCGTGCTCCACAAGTCCACCTCCAACACTGATACACATTCGACACCTTTTCACTAAATTTGCACGTACTCTTTGCAGCGCATTTGTGTCCGATTTAAGTGAATCGAAAGCTGCCACAATTCGATCTCTGACTTCGATTTCCGAATCGCACTCTCTTTTATAAACAATTTGTTTAACATGACCCCATAAATAAAAATCCAGTGGAAAAGCTGATTGGAATACGAAATTGTTCGCGAAACGATAGCGGCACGTGATACGTACAGACGTCCGATCAAAAGCTATCTACACGAAAGACTGGCAACTGGCCAACAAGTAGCGCGCCGGTAGGCAACCAGTCGGCAACATCAAAGAGTCGAACGAGTGCCTACAACGCGGTACTATAGGGCGGTCGATCTTTGAAATAAAAAAAATTAAACCGCCGAAAAACTGAAAAGCATAAAATAATAAACCTTAAAATTATGAGTCGGCGCTGAAAAACCAATGAACAAAGATCACTCAAAGCGCCGACTCATAATTTTAAGGTTTATTATTTTATGCTTTTCAGTTTTTCGGCGGTTTAATTTTTTGTTAAAAAGTTTTTATTTAATATTTTTTTGTGGCTTGAATGTACTAATAATACTTGGCAAGGTTTACCCCATCCAATAAAAAAAGAATTATCAAAATCGGACTACTCTGTATAAAGTTATGCGTGGTTATACATTACAATCAGTGAGTGAACAATCAATCATCCCCTGTTTTCCGACCCTTAGGGTTCGATTTTGTTTTCCAAATTTATATGGGACCACCTTGGGAGTATACCCTTTCCAATAAAAAAAGAATTATCACAATCGTCTTACCATGTACAAAGTTATGCGTGGTCATACATAAAAAAAAAAAAAATATACGCGTCGAATTGATAACCTCCTCCTTTTTTTTTCGTCGGTTAAAAATAGGTAAAAATAACAAGATTTTGCCGGCGGGTGGAGTGTTGTTAACTTCTGAAAATTTCCCATATTCACTGTTATATTTCGCATGGATTATAAAAATTAAAAATCAATTACCTTTTGTTTTTTTTTTAGATACATTTATATATCATTTTTTCTAGTACGTATGTTGAACGAGGATTACGCCTTTATTGGATCGGACAGGGTTTTTGTTACATATTGTATATATAAGGTGTATCTATTCATACACGAAATATTTTAAGAGGTACACCTGTAGGTGGTAAAGAAGCGACAGCAACGAAAAAAAAAATTCTAAATGTTTTTTTTTTTCAAAATTTAATATTTATAAATTATTTGACGCACATAAGAAATACTGACTCCTTCTTATTTTTGACGGCCCAAGACACCGCGGCCATGCTCGTGCCGTCCGGTCGCCGCCCTCGCAGCGTCAGGCGGGCCATTCATAGAATTTGGAGTAAAGGTTTTACGCAAAACCCCTCAACCTTTTTTAAAATTATAATAATTACGAAAATTCAAAAACGCTTAGATAAAAATTTTGTTTTTGCTTCTATAGCTTCTTTACCACCTACAGGTGTACCTCTTAAAATATTTCGTGTATGAATAGATACACCTTATATATATCTGCTCATACACACACGCGAGAGCAGTGGTGGCCCAGTGGTATCGGCCTCGACATACGAGTTGGAGGTCTTGAGTTCGAACCCAGGCAGGCGTTTTACTTTGTGTTAATCATTTCATCACCACTGCTCTCAAAACGGTGAAGGAAAACATCGTAAGGAAACCGGCATGTCTTAGAACCAAAAATTCGAAGACATGTGACATCTACCAACCCGCACTGGGCCCGCGTAGTGGATTACGGCCCACTCCCTCGCATCGAGAGGAGGCCTGTGTCCCAGCAGTGGGAACAATATAGGCTGATGATGATACACACACGATGATTAGTGTTCATATCTTGATATTCCTAAGTCATCTTTTACAGCATCGTAGACTTGGAAACCTTGGCCTTTTTTTCAAAACAATGACATTACTAAAACTGTGTTCAATACTAAGTACCGTCTTCCGTCTCCTGAGTGAAGAACCCGGAACCTTCCTTCCGCTACCGTTTCTTTATATTTTCACGTAGTATGATATATAGGTAGGTATGGATATTCGCTTTCAGTGGAAGGAAAGAAAAAGGTACAATTTGAAATATTTTTTTAATACCATATTTGAGGATAGCAAGGAATGCCGGGGTCGCGTGATTGTTCGAAAGAGATACCGTGACCCTGGCACATGGGCAACTGATGGAACACGGGTGGGTTTTAGTCAGTAAAAGTCTGACACGCCCTCCCGCTCCGCCCAGAGCGGGAGAAGTCATTTGATGATTTCCCATCCCGAAAAAAAAAAAAGGATAGCAAGGAAGGAGGATGGAAGTCATCTTAAGGGTCTTACAAAAATACGCGTCGAATTGAGGACCTCCTCCGTTTTTTTTCGTCGGTTAATGATAGTCAAACAAGCAGTCGCTCCGTGTAAAATACTGGTACTCACCAGCTTCCGGTTAGATTGGAAGCCATCCCCAACATAGTTGGGAAAAAGCTGGGCAGATCATGATATTAAAGAGAGCTCCGCCCGGAGCGGGAGAAGTCATTGGTTGATCTCCAATCCAAAAAAAAAACATTGTGGAGAGTAACCTTCACTCCGTTTGCTTCTGTAGGGCGTGTATTCTACATGCATAAGTCACAATCAGCCATTATGTTCCCACTGCTGGGACATAGTCCTCCTCTCTGTCAGAGGGAGTGGACCGTAATCCACCACGTGGACTCAGAACGAATTGGTGAATATGCATCCGTATAATTTACTAAGTAGGTACTAGCGATTCGCCCTTGCCTCGCATAGTCTATACGACTAATAGAACATCGAGATTTCTAAATCCGTTCATCCATTTTATTCTGAAAGAGTATTATCTATACTTCTATACTAATAATAACATTATAAAGCTGAAGAGTTTGTTTGTTTGTTTGATTGAACGCGCTAATCTCAGGAACTACTGCTCCGAATTGAAAAAAATATTTTTGTGTTGGGTAACCTATTTATCCAGAAAGACTATAACAGTAATGAAAAATGTTGCAAAAACGGAGAAAATCGCACGGGTAGGCAATTCGACGCGACGGGAAGGGTCGGGGAACAAGAAATTTAACGCGGACGAAGTCGCGGGCATTATACATATAACCCTTTCCCTTGAATCACTCTGTCTATTGGTGAAAACTGCATTGAAATCTGTTGCGTAGTTTAAAAGACACACGCGTACAAACACGGAATGCAACTTTATTTTATACGCTGTTAAGAAAAAGATTTTTCTAAGAGAGCCTACAGAGCCTTCAGAAAAATCTTTAAATGAAAATAAAAACTGCATGAAAATGAAATGCATATTTAAGAAAAGCAACGTGGTCACACGGTGTGGTACATTACATTTATGTGTACATTATGTGTTATTAGTTATAATGAAACTAGTTTGTTCATAATCGTGTACTGAATGGATTTCAGTACCTTTACGATCGGTATTTTTATCAAAAATATATATTTTGTGATACCTACCGCTGCCTGAGCCAATGAAAATGTAATATTATTTCAAGGCGATAAGGCAGAATTTTTAATGCATAACGTAATGCTAGGGTCAACACTATTTTCTTAATAATAATAGGTAGTTTAAAAAAAGGTTCTTTAGTAAAAGATCTTTGTATTATGTTTCTAACTCAATGCTCTAATGGCGGTGTATGAGGTGTTGCGTTAATTATGTAATTTTTTTTTCATCCCCCCATCTCGGAAAGAGTATTTTTGCCCTTCGATACCTGAGTGCAAAAGCCGTTTTTATCCACTAGAGGATAAAGTAAATTGAATTTAGAACATCGTGTGCACTAAGTTCACTGACCTCTATCTAATTAGATAGAGGTCAGTGACTAAGTTAGTGAATTCAAAACATCATTAAATCTATTTACTTCTATCTCCATGGTGCCGAATTTGCTTTGCGCGCGCCATTTTACTTTTCACGTCACCAACATTACAGTACCTAACAAAAATATTACACTCGACTTAAGTAA
Organism: Aporophyla lueneburgensis; assembly: GCA_932294355.1. Taxonomy (NCBI): domain Eukaryota; kingdom Metazoa; phylum Arthropoda; class Insecta; order Lepidoptera; family Noctuidae; genus Aporophyla; species Aporophyla lueneburgensis. The sequence continues at coordinate 26,287,689 of OW028737.1, read as the reverse complement.
CTGTAGCAACGTTACTTTCAATTTTTCTTAATTATACCTAAGTATCATTTGAAATAATTTAAAGATTATTCTGTAATACTTACCTATCATAATGTAGTACATAATAAATGTTAATACCTGAACTGAAATAAAAGTATCTTGTGATTGAAATGCTTTTTTTTGCATATTTAGTCATTTCCTCGCTGAGGTGGGATGAAAAGTTACGTGTTGCACTCGAGTGCAAAGATTTTTCACCTCGTGCTCTTTTGATTCCCTCGCTAACGCTCAGGATTCTAATTTTTGAATCACTCGCTGCACTCGTGATTCAAATTTAGAATCCTTCGCTTGCTCGGTCATCAAAATTGAGCATGCGGTTAAAAAGCAACTTTGCACTCTTGTATAACAAATAACTATTATGATTACAGGTTTTGTAATGTATACTATATCAGTTTTGCTTAGCGGACGGTATTATTACCGTTAAGCATCATATATTGAACTTATTTAATGACTTTAGGAGAACCTGGAAAAAGCCGATAAAAAGCATTTAGTTCAATCAAATCAAAATATTTTTATTTCACATAAACCTAAACGTGAGAAGCTAGGTGCACGGTTCCAATTTGTTGATTCCTATCAACGAAGAGCCGGCAAGAAACTCCATGGTTATCCTTTAAGAAATAATTGGTTTTTACAATGGTTTCATATTACAGTGTTAATAGGTATGGGACGACAGTGTACGCCTGTCAAGAAGTACCAGGTACTTAATAAAATAGAAAATTGTCTACAGTCTACAAGCTGTTAAATACCTAGTATGCACCGATATAATAAATAAATATTATTTGTAGTCCCGTACCATGTTACTTTTGCACAGACTCTCGCAATTTCTCCCGCTCGCTAAGATTTCCCGCCAGTTTCCCACGAGATACTGAAAGCTGTGGACGCGTTATCCGTGGCGTCACCACGCGTTCGAAATACGAAATTCGCGCGCGAAAAATTTTCTTCATAAAAATTAAGTTTACCTATATTTTCGGCCAGTGCATGTGTTGTTTTAACGTTATTAGTAATTACTTAAATTTTGACAGTGAAATTCAAATTTTAAGAGTGGGATTTAAAATTGGTTTTCAGTGTTTTTAGTTAAAATTATTCATAGCAAGAGCTGCTGTGAAATGGATATCTAATTTTTCTTCTAAAAAGGTTGGTAATTTTAAATAAGATTTGAATGTTAAACTTTGAATTATTGATTGGATATATTATGTTTTTTTTTTATTTCCTACAATTTCTCATAATTCCATCTTGGGGAAAATTGTTAAGACATTTATCTTGTATGATGTAAATAATTAAAACTTTTGTGTAGGGATGAATACATTGGAAATGATTACATTTCCTGGTTAATAATGCAAAAATAAAATGTATTTAGCAATTATTTCCAACAGCGACCTATATAATTATTAAACAATTGGATTATTTAAGATTTATACGCATAAAACTCCCGCTAATATTTCAATTAAGTTTCGGGACCTTTTATGAAAATATACAGATATTCATCTCAGTACGGAATACTTGCTTTTTAAATATGTACCAAAAAATTTAATATAAATAAAACATCACCTTGGTTAGCTGTAAAGCTGTTATTAATGTAATAAAAACAAATAAATCATGGCTACCAACGTTTTAGGCAAACTAATAAATAAAAAATTAAGACTTTCATAAAATTACTTAACCTAGGCCGTCCTTTCATGCAGGTATTACAAAAAAAAATTCTTCCTTACAAGTGAAAAAAATTATGATTTAACATTGTCAATTACAAAACCCGGATTTTAGGCACGCCATTTTGATTGATGCCTTAACAGTCCGTTCGTTTATATTAGAGATCCCTTCAAATATCGGAAATGTAATCTGTGAAATATAAGTTTTGCTTTTAGCCTGTCGGGAAAGTAAAAGATAAATGAAATAGATCCCGGTCTTAAAAAGTCTACTGAGGAAAATTGTCTTGAAGGTCCTTTCATCAACTTTTTGTTATCTTTTTTTTGTGAATAAACATAAAAATGGCAGGTAATATTAAATTACAATTAGAAAATATCTCAGAAATAAAAAAGGTATATACCTATTTAAAAAGAGCATGACATAATTTTGTATTTTTTTCCAAAAAAGATTCTGTCGTTTAAAGGCTTCTGCAGATAAGCGTGACGCGGCGGTTCAATGCGATTCTGGTAGAACAAATGCCATTAAGTTTTCATAGAAATGGTTCTACCAGAGTCACGTCGCGCAATCACGTAGCGACTGTTCATGGGAGCCTTAATACGTTTTGCATAAAGTTTTTTTTTGTATTACTGTCATACATTTTCCAACTGGTTTTGGTTCAATAGAAGTTGTTTGATATATTATTTAATATGTACTTTCCCGTCCATAAATATATCGAATGTAGGGATGCAATTTCCCTGCCAGGGTCTCGGATTTGTTCGAAAGAATTACCTTGACCCTGGTACTGGCAACTGAAGGAACACGGGTGGGTTTTAGTCAATAAAACTCTGACACGCTCTCCCGCTCCGTCCAGAGCGGGACACGTTATTTGATGAGTTCCAAAGGGATGCCGTTTCAGCCTTTTTAAAATAGGTACTCACGAAAACAACTTGTATGTACATAGGACTGCAGTCACGAATGCTAAAACAAACAAACTAAACATATAAAATAAAGTGGACCGTATTATTGAATTTGTACAACGCACAATTTGGATGAATTTTAATCAGACCGCAACATCGCTGCGGTTTCAAAACATTGAATTATGTTATGACAGCAGTGTGGCCAGTCTAAAATTCTAGAATATAGCAGGTTTGAGTTTCACACACTTTTATAACGGGTATTAATTATTTTTCTCGATTACACAGGCCCACAAAAAAAAGTACCCTGCGCGAAAGACCAGACCACCTGAACTGTATGTTTTCGGAATCGTTGAGTCCGAATATGGTGCTAGAATAACGAAGTTGGTTCGCGTTTTTTCAGAAATCAGCAAAAATGCTAAAAAATTAAGGTTTTCGTATAAAATGGTTTATGTTGTTAAAAAACGCAAAATTTCAATGTGCAATGAAGTAAATTATGCAAAAAATGTCTCGCTGAATCAATAGAGTCCGTATAATAGATGTCCGTATAATACGTACAGACACCAGCACATCAAGCTACCCAAAACTGTAAAATTTTCCCAATCTATCTTGAAACTAATACTTTACGATAAAGTTGAAAATCTCTTAAAAAAGTTGACAGATTGTAGTAGTTTTATGTGCTGGCGTCTGTACAAACTGTAACCATGTAGTAATATTTCGTATCACGTAGAAATATTTAAAAAAAAAATCTAAATCAAAAGTCATTTATTCATACTAGGCTGAGAGTCAGCACTTTTTGAACGTCAAAGTTACATAAGACAGTCCCCCAAAACCCCCGCCCCGCGCCCTTCGACACTTCCTAGTGCTTTAGCTGGGAAGAAGAAGTGGCGGAACAAACTCCCCAGCAGCACAGCTGTCTGTTAAGTTTGAAGAACTTGATTCTATACAATTGGGCTATTAATTTTAAAAAAAAACTCCTGTTTCATAGAGAAGTGCGTATCTACGGTTTTTCAATAACCAAAGAAAAATTTCAACGCCGTGTTTTCATTTCTCTTTCAGATCTATGACCATGAATTTAAATATTACCTACATACCTTACATCAATAACGAATACCAAACAATATAAGTACCTCAAAAATTTAATATTCAACCTTAATTTTAGCCATTGTCTGCCGTGATAAAGACCTTTGTTCGCCAAGATTATAATTATACCAATCTATTTCTTGTATTGTGTCGAAATATTCCAAGCCAGATTTAAAAATGAAACGTAGTAGGTACTTAGCAAATTAGCAAATACATTCTCTACCTTTCAAAAGCAACGTTATAGCTATATTTTAAAGTAACTTTTGCCAGCGGCTAAGCCCGCGTATTATACGTATAAACCATCCTCGTGAATCACTCTATCTACTAAAAAAACCGCATCAAAATCCGTTGCCTAGTTTTCAACCGCATCAAAATCCGTTACGTAGTTTTAAAGATCTAAGTATACATAGGGACAGACAGAAAGAAGTGACTTTGTTTTATATACTATGTCGTGATCAAATACTCATTACCTACCTAGACTTATCCCAACTATCTTGCAGATGGCATTCAGTCGAACGGGATCTAGCTGAATGCCGGGATTTTACATGTATTGACTGCCTATCTGACTTCCATAAGTCCTCCAGTTTTTAACCGACTTCAAAAAAAGGAGGAGGTTATCAATTCGACTGTATTTTTTTTATGTTGTTACCCCATAAGTTTTGACTGGGTGAAACGATTTTGATGATTCTTTTTTATTTGAAAGCTGGTGCTTCCCGAAATCAATCAAATTTGGTTCCATTTGGACAATGGAATCCATGTGAAAACCATATAAGTCTTAAATTTTCATTACGTATTTGCGCGACAAATGAACGAATAACGCGATTAGATTAGTGCGGAGTATCTACCATAATTAAAAAGTTTTATTGGATAGCATGATATCCGTTTGTCTGACTACAGTAGTCAAACTTTGGGCTCTGTCTTTTTGATCTTTTTACCAGTAACTGGTAAAAAAAACAAAATTCTCTAAATAAAATCTGTTTCAATTTAACGTACAGAACCCACGTGTGAAAGTAAACAAACTATGTACGGTGCATTTAATAATGTTGCTTGCAGCAACAGACGCGCCGGAACTGATTGATCGATGAGCGTGGATTAGAGCGTGGGTTGTTATAGGGCAATTTAGTTGTTTTATTAGGTATTTAAGTACACACATAACACAAGTTTTACCTGTGCAATATCTATTGGTGTCGGAAAAAAGCACTTCAAGCCATTTTGGAAATTGTGGATCTCATGGAAAATGATTACAGCCGAGTAGTGGGGTAAGCGTCAGAGGTTTACCTGGATATCTTAATTTTCTATGTTATGCTATGTTTTTTGTTGTTTGCAGGTCATGCCAGGGTGTTAGTTGATTTTCCTTTTATTTTTTTCTCCTGTCAAAGTCATTAGACATTGATGTCTATTAGTATCTATTATAAATTATTTTTAACTAGTTTTTGCCAGCAGCTTCACTTGCGTTAAAAATAACAATAAATATTTTTATTTTCATAAGAAGTATTTTATGTTACTTTTAATACCTTCAAAATATGTGTACAAAGCTTCATGATGATCGGTTAAGTAGTTTTCGCGTGAAAGCGTAAAAAACAAACTTACATTCATATTTATAATGTTAGTAGGGATTATGAAACGTGTGGTTCTTTATCATTGTTTTTTACGGTCCCGAATTAAAGTATTTATATAATGCGACTTGGCTGCCTTGATTACTTAATTATAAACATTTGTACGCCCTCTGACATAGCACAGCGGAATTTTTGAATACCATATCGTATACCATTATTGAACAAATAAATAAATAATTTGTTATGAATTATTGCAGCCAAAGTGTCGTGACGATGAAAATGTTTCTGTTTTTCGATTTAGCTATCAGTCACCAAGTGTGTAGAAACATGCTATAAAGAACTTTGTTCCATAACATAATTGAAATTGGTCTTCAGTTGTTAGAAATTCTAGTCCTAAAATAGTTGAATATTTTAACAACTCTCGTATTTATTTTTAAAACGTACCTAACCAATAAACAGTCAAAACATTGACAGATCATCAAAACAAAAATATCCATAAACCCACAAATAGTCACGTTATTTCTGTATCAATTCCACATGTTTTTCATTCAAACTTTAAGCGTGTCTGTTTTACTCGTAATTTTTGCTGCTGTCTGACAGAACGGATGCCACTGTACGAATTTAGATTAGAATTTTATAGCAAAGCTCATAACTCTACACGGAAGATAACCTTTACATTTGTGAGTTATGAAGTCTATGTATAGTTTTGTTTCTATGGGGAAAAGTTAGATGCTAAAGTATCATCTTTATGGGAAATTAATTCTTATGTTTTTCCAAATTAGGTCAGATTTAGTCTGTTATCATCATCATTTCAGCCGATAGTCTTCCATAACTGGACATGAGCCTTCCACAATTTGAGGAAATTTGCCATAATCGCCACGCTTGGCAGACGGGTCGGCAATCACAGTATGGTGGTAAAATGCATAGAGAACGCTGCTGCCCATTCTGTAGTAAGTATTATTAGTGTTAAGCCGTATGTTGAACAAATTATTATTCACGGCAGTAACATGTATTTATTTACAAAACTATAATCATTCACATCATTAATACAACCTAACACTGACCGAATTCAGCGCCTTCCCATATTTTTCTATTCCATTTACAAAATCCTAAAGCTAAAATATATTTTCACCGAAAAACAACCACACGAAAATTCCCGTACCTAGCCGAAGCAACAGAAATCTGTATCCGTTGTAACAAAAATTTCGCCCTTTATCAAAGGACCACAAAAAAATGGCGTTGCGTGGCGAAACTGGACATGTCCTGACTGAATGACATTGCAGTTTACTTGTTTTGGACATTCCATTATCATTTGCGGCCATGATAAATTACGACAGTGAATTAGTAGAGACAGGTGGGTCTTGTCATGATTGATGTCATGAGGTGATTGGCTGAGAGTCAGCCTATATTCTTTGTGAGTGTCATTAATCTGTAATGAGAGTTAGGAAATAAAAGAAGTTTTTCTATTTCGAGAAGTATCGTGAAACCCAATTACTGTATAACCGTAATTGATTCAAAGGAACACAGATTTCAGTAACATGAAGACTTCTTGTTACTAAATTAATGAAAAGAAAACATTGGGTCTTGCAATTACTGGAAAGTAGTAGATCTTAGGAATTGTATTATTTTACCATGCTTTTATTAGATTCAGCTGTAAGGTACACTAAGCATGTTTGTCACCAACTCCTTTTTTTTATCGGTGGGAAATCATCAAATGATGTCTCCAGCTCTTGTAGTTTGTTCGTGTCAGACTTTTACTGACTAAACCCACCCGTGTTCCTTCAGTTGCCTCTATGCCACGGTACCTCTTTCGAAAGAATCTCATGGCCCTGGCAGGCATCGGTCCCAGCAGACCCGTTCAGTTTGCTGAAAACTCTTTGAGGCGCGCGTGGAACACTACGCGCCGTCGACACGGGCCTGGTCCTTACCGGACGATGAGCTACCCATTGCTCGCCGCCCGCAAGCCCACGCCTGCGGTGGCCGGGCGACCGTTATCGACTCCCAACGCCCGGGATGTCACCTCCTGCGGCGGCTAGGGGCATGAGGGTACATAGCTTCGCGCCTGGCTCCTCCTTCGCGAGCATTACTGCTTCGCAGAAGGAGGTGACGGCTTCCCATGCACTCTCACTCCGTACCATGGCTTGCACCAGGGCCGGACGCGAAAGGTCGCTGCCACCGATCGCCACCACGAGGACACGTTGATGCTCCACCCAGGCAGGGTATACCTCCACCGTATGTTCCACCGTGTCCTCCAGGCGATCCACAGTGTTAACACATGACCTAAATATATAGGGAATTTCACATTACATGCTTGGTCCCATGACGAAAATTGCTCAATCTGATGGTTTGAATCACGCCTTGAAGTTGGCAGGTCTTTTAAAGCCCTGTATAGGCTTGTGGCTGAGTAATAACAGCCGCACGGATCAATCGATCAGGCTAACTATGTTTGCCGCGGATGGTTCGTGGTTGGGTGACCATTTTTGCACACCAAGACCCCTCCATGCTTCGGAAAGCACGTTAAACCGTTGGTTCCGGCTATAAAATGTGGACCTTTGACATTATTTGCGGGTCGTCAGAATCAGGAAAGTCTAATAATTAGTCTTACCAAGAGGTACATATTGTATTACCCAGTTACGGGTTGTGGAGGTCAGATTGGCAGTCACTCCATGTAAAATAGCATCCGATTCAGCTGCATCTGGTTAGACTGGAAGTTGACCCCAACATAGTTGGGAAAAAGCTAGCTAGATGATTGCTTAAACTAACTCATATTATGATGGGCATAACTAGAAAAAGCTATCTAGAAAATTTAAACAAACATTATTGACAATAGGGACCGGACGATTTATTGCCATATTATAACTGAGCTGTTATCAATACGAAACTTAGTACAATGTACCTACCAATGTGAAAAATTAAAACAAAACATTTTTGACAATAGGGATCGGACCATTTATTACAATATTATAATTGAGCTGTTATCAATACGCAGCTTATTACAATGTACCTATACATTGTAATAAGTTTCGTATTGATAACAGCTCAATTACGCAGAAAATCGAATTTTACGATACGTTACGATTTCTTGTTATAAAGGAACAAAAAAAGTCGTTACGAAGCTGCCAGTCCTTCAGGATGACGTTGCAGATCCATTATTCTGTTCGTCTTATTATTATATTTTTTTGCTCATCATAAATATTCTATAACAGGCTTTCTCGTAGCCATTACCCTTGAGAATAAGGTCAATGTTAGTTTGAATAACTTTTTTATGGGAGGAGAAAGTAATATGCCTGTTTCCTTATGATCGTTCTTTAAAGATATTTGGTCCTTTAGGAATTGAAACCCAGAGCTTAATGCTTCATTGAAGGGCTTGTGGCTAAGTAAAAATAGCCACACCAGTTGATCGTTCAGGTTACGCTACGCTTGTCTCGGTTGGTCCATGAATGGGTGACATACCAAGACTATTCGGCGCCTCGGAAAGCACGTTAAGTTGTTCTCGGCTGTCTTTCGTAGATCTTAGACAGTAGTGACGGGTCGTCAAAAGCCCGAAAGTCTGACAACTAGTCTTACCAAGAGGTATTGTATTACCCAGTAACTGGGTTGTGGAGGTCAGATAGGCAGTCACTCCATGTAAAATACTGATACTCAACTGCATCTGGTTAGACTAGAAGCCGACCTTAACATGTTGGGAAAAGGCTAGGCAGATGATGAGCAATTGAAACCGAGTCAATTCGTGCAACAGTGGAGTCTAAATTGCACTTTTATTTGACGCACATAGTTACATTAACTTACGCATTCTTCTCCTCGGGGTAAGCAGAAACTATAAAAGGCACAGTTACGGTTTTTTTTAGTAAAAATGAATGGAAAGATGGGTGGTCGCGGGGATGGATGAAAGGAAATACCATCAGTAGACCCATAACGTAACAAAACGGCTGAAGATACACCGTGTTCTTTAATGCATTCTCATTGCTTTTTCGTATTTTTTAATGTTTTGTTTTGGTAAATCATAATATTTTTCCACATTATCCAGATGAATAATTTCAAGATTAGAAACAAGTGTCAAACATTTTACTGACGATGACAAAAAATGGGCCGTTAAGAGATCAAAAGATCGTTTCCTCTTCTAAATGCCCAATTGCTTGTCAACTCACTTAAATTCAAATGTCACTAAACATTCTAAAAAACGTTCTTCTTTTGTTAATCGTTTGAAGTTGACAGAGATTCTTCCCTAAATATTTACTAATCGATGTCTTTGTAGTCATAAAACTGATGACATGGTTGCAAATGTGAAAGCTCTGCGTGGGGTCCTATATAACACTCCCAGGTAAGAAAAATATAATTGGGTTTATTAATTAGGAATTTCTCAGTGACAGTCCGGAGTTTAGAAGTTCGCGTTGGGGCAATTCTGTGCCTCGGAAAGTACGTTAAACCGTTGGTCCTGCGCCTGATCTCTATGAGGTTTTGCCGGATTGCCGCCTCATCGGACTGTGAAAAGGAGAGACGAGAGAGTGTTATGTCTGCGCACTCTCTTGTGCACTATAATATACCCCACGTAAATGGCTATTCTCAGCTGAGATTTGGCGCCGAGGCCAAAATATAGTAAAAACCGGCCAAGTGCGAGTCGGACTCGCGCACAAAGGGTTCCGTACAAACCTGTAGGTATTCTCGGTTTATGCAGAAGGTTCATGTTTATGAAAATAAATGTTTTTTTTTAATTTTTATATTTCTGTTGATTAAATGAAAGGTAAATTGCGGTTTACGATTTATGACGTTTAAAAAAAAACGACTTACTGGACTTCATTCAAACCAATTTTCGGTGGTAGTTTACATGGTAATGTACATCATACATTTTTTTTAGTTTTATCATTCTCTTATTTTAGAAGTTACGGGGGGGGGGACACACATTTTACCAGTTTGGAAGTGTCTCTCGCGCAAACTATTCAGTTTAGAAAAAAATGATATTAGAAACCTCAATACCATTTTTGAAGACCTATTCATAGATACCCCACACGCATGGGTTAGATGAAAAAAAACATTTTTGAGTTTCAGTTCTATGTATGGGGAACCCAACGATTTATTATTTTTTTTCTATTTTTGTATGAAAATCTTAATGCGGTTCACAGAATACATCTACTTACCAAGTTTCAACAGCATAGCTCTTGTAGTTTTGGAGAAAAGTGGCTGTGACATACGGACGGACAGACAGACAGACAGACATGACGAATCTATAAGGGTTCCGTTTTTTGCCATTTGGCAACGGAACCCTAAAAATGTTAGTCGCAATACATGGCAAACACATTCGTGCACTCATATTATGCTTTTGGAGCTTTTAAATGTAGTTATGTACCAATAATTAATTTAATCCTAAATTGCTCCCTAATTAAAAACCAATGTGAAGAATTTTGAAGGTCTCATCCATTGCTGCATGTTTGCATAATTTTTCAGTAAAACAATGTAAATAACGCAATGAATGTTGTTGAATTATCAATACTAGTGATCGCCCATTGGTCGAAATTCGACCGTACTTCATTTGAATAGAAATACATTATTAAATGAAAAATAATAATAATCTATATACTTATAATAAAACTGTAGAGAGGTCAATTCTGTATATTGAATATACATTAAAAATTAATATTGGAGGATGAATGGTGATCGATACTGATGCCAAAAATGCAATCAGTAAATTTTTTGTCTGTCTGTCTGTCTGTATGTGCACGCATGGGTCAGAAACTGCTGAAGGTATTTTAACCAAACTTGGTACGATTGTAGTCCATACTCCTGGGCAGGTTATAGGCTATATAAAATAACGCTAAGAAACATAGGAGCTGAGCAGTGACGATAAATTTGAAGCAAGTCGGATGAAAATGCGCTTTCGAGCTTTTATCCTCACATACGTTGATCATACACCAAAAGTATCTATTACAAAGATGATGGTTTTCAAAAAATCTACAAAAAAGTCATTAGTAGTATATATCTATCTTTTATAAATTAGCCACAATAACGTATTTAATCGTTAGGCATTTCTTCAAAGTGTATTAAATCTATACATGTAATAAATCTGTAGACGAGGAGTATATTTTAGTTTTCGTTTCATCGCAATCGCTTCGCTCTATCAAAAGTTATATTAATTTATTTATTTTCACTATTACGTAATGTAACAACACGTAGTGACATCTTCTGACCCAAAATGATACTAACGTAAAATCAAGTAGGTTTGCGAGATTATTGTTTTGACCTAATTATTTTTGCACACTTTACGTTATTCATATCTTTTACAAATAAGGAGTAATCGTTTCGTCTATTTGCAATGATTTCGGGGGTTGTTGCCAATGTATTGCGGATATGTATGCAAAAATAGAAACGGAACGTTTAGTTTACATGCGCACTTTTCAACGTCGTTTACGCGCTGAAGAATACGAGCATTTGCGGGACGCGATGCAAACAGATAATAACGATGAAAACTTGGGGCGATTGGTTAACCTGACATTCAGTTTTACAGGCGGTCCGCGATACATGCACGAAAAAACACAAGATGCTTTTTGCTACGTCCGTAAATACGGCCGCTCGGACTTTTTCATAACGTTCACAACAAATCCAAAGTGGACCGAGATTTGTCAGGAACTTCTGTCAGGACAGGCGTCATATGATAGGCATGACATAATTATTGCAAGGGTTTTTCATTTGAAGCTCAAAGTAATGATTAATATCCTTACCAAAGATAAACTACTCGGCCCAGCTCTTTGTTTTATGTACAGCGTCGAGTAGCAAAAGCGTGGTTTATCTCACGCGCACATCCTCCTATGGTTGGAAAACAAAATTCGTGCTGACGCTGTTGACAATGTCATAAGCGCTGATATTCCAGACCAAAATGAAGATCCAAATTTGCATGCCATCACTAAGACGCACAACGAGTATATTTTCAATCTGAAAATGTCACAATCCGAGACAAACCACCTTAATGGCATTCTTTCACCTCTGCCAAACAGATAATTACGCCAAAAATCCACATCCACACTATATATATATATTATATATTTATATATAATATTATAAATGCGAAAGTAACTCTGTCTGTCTGTCTCGCTTTCCTGCTAAAACTACTGAACCGATTTAAATGAAATTTGGTACACTGATAGTTTAGAGCTTTAGAAAGGACATAGGATACTTTTTATCCCGGTAGTATGTTCCCGCGGGATAATTTCCGACCTCCACGCGGGCGAAGCCGCTGGCAAAAGCTAGTATTTTATATAACGAAGTTCCATCTTATTACATGTACAAGCAGCAAGGTATTTTTAACCGTAAAAGACGTGGAACTGCTGTGGAAGGCGAGTCAGGCGTTTTCAAGGAACAGTTGATTGGACGAGTGTACACTGTGCACCCAAATAATCCAGATTGTTATTATTTACGCCTCCTTCTGCACGTGGTGCGGGGGCCTACCTCCTTTACGGAGCTCCGTAAAGTGGATGATATTGAATATCCCACATAGGTACCAGCTGCTTGCCACGCACGTCATTTATTAGATGGAGATGAACATAGGGATGATGCTTTAGCCGAGGCATGCGTCAGCAATAGTCCTTATCGGTTGCGTCATTTGTTTGCCATCTTACTGACCTTTTGTGGATTAGCGGATGCTGGGCAGTTGTGGCAAAAATACCAAGATAAGTATACTAAAGATTTTTTGAGGCATCAGCGGCAAAACAGTTTAGAAATTCCGACCGAGTCCGTGAAATCTGTAATAATAGATAGTTATTGGCGATTCAAGACATAGTTATAAGTATAGGAGGAAACCCGCTTACTCAATACGGCCTGCCTTCACCGACAGCCGATGGGAAACGTATAAACAGGGAGTACGCTTCGGCGATTAGTTACGATCCCGTAGAATTGGTAGAAACTCTGCGAACTGGTTGCTCAAATTTGACACCGGAACAGCGTCAAATATTTGATCGAGTGTGCTACAGTGTGGATCATACTTTGCGAGAAATCTTGCTTTTAAACGCGCCCGGTGGAACGGGCAAACCTTTCTTACCAAAGTTTATATATTATGGCTCGAATAAGGAGCCAAAATAAAATTGCTCTTGCTGTCTCCTCCTCAGGTATAGCAGCCACATTGTTGCTCGGAGGAAAAACCGCACATACAATGTTTAAAATCCCCATTGATTTGGAACGAACAGAAAGCCTGGTTTGCAATGTGTCACGCAATTACAATAAAGCTAGAGTTTTACGCGATGTGTCACAATCATTTGGGACGAGTGCACGATGGCAAACCGCTTGGCTATAGAAGCAGTTGTCTGAGCTTTGCGGGACGTTAAACAAAATGACTGGCCGATGGGAGGCATTATGCTACTTTTCGGCGGTGATTTTAGGCAGCACTACCAATTTGTACCCCGAGGAGCAAGAGCCGATAGAATTAATGCCTGTTTGAAGAGTTCAATTCTATGGCACAATGTCGTATCAACTCATTTAAGTTTAAACATGCGAGCACATCAGGGAGGAACTCCAAACGCGCAAGAGTTCGTTTTACTATAAAAAATTGGTGACGGCACATATCCCACACAAGATGATAACGTAATTTTGGTAGAGAACCTATGTTGTAACGTTACTTCACAGCTGGACCTCATTTCTTCTGTGTATGGGAATCCCTCTGATATCAGTAACCACGCCACTGCTTAGCTGTGTCAATGAGCTATTTTGCCCCCTGCAACGACCTAGCGGCAGCAATAAATACACAAATATTGGCACATGTTTTTGGGGAAAGTAAGCAATATACTTCCATAAACACGGTTACGGAAGAAGAACATGGCACATACTATCCAGTAGACTTCTTAGATTCCTTTAAAATACCCGGTCTTCAGCACACAACATTTTTTTTAAAGTCGGAGTGCCATAATACTTTTCAGAAATGTAAATCCTCCCAAACTTTGCAACGGCACTCGGCTCATAGTCACTTATCTCCAACAAAACGTCATCGAAGCCAAAATCTTAACAAGTTGTGGCACTGGTGATGTTCTATTTATTCCCAGAATTCCGCTCATTCCTAATAATTTCCCATTTAGTTTTAAACGTGTACAATTCCCGGTCAGCCTATGTTACGCCATGACCATTAACAAAGCTCGGGGCCAGACAATATCCATTGCGGGGGTGGACCTTAGTATTGGTTGCTTTTCCCACGGCCAACTTTATGTAGCTCTTTCGCGTATGAGCAATCCTAGCAACCTTTTTGTTTACGCTTCCCTAAAAAATACAAGTTTTTTGGCAGCTTTTTACTAGAAAAAGTCACCACGCCTGGTCAAAAGATCAATAGAGGAGGTGTTACATCTGCTATAATCTGCTATAAGCGGCATAATGCTGTTTTCCGACATCTACGCGAACGAAGTCGCGGGCACAGCTAGTAATAAATATAAAAATATTATATGGTTATATTTGACATTCAGTAACACTACAGACAAAAAATATTAAAGACAAATATTCTCGATATGATCATAGATTTTAAAAATGAAATAGGTTATATATATATAAAATTAATTTATTACCTATGGTTATACTTGACATTCAGTAAGACTATAGACACAAAATATTAAAGACAGATATTCTCGATTGGACCACAGATTTGGACCATAAACAAAAGAATATCTATGCATGTGTGTATTAAATACACGGTAATGAATAGTAGTGTGTGTAACGTGTTATTTATTGAAAAGAATGTATCTTTACACATAATTAAAAAAAAAAAAATATTAGCATTCGTCACTTCTCTGTATAAACTATAAGTGTGCGAAATTTCATACTCCTCCATCCCCCCAATTTTCGTAAAAAGGGATCCAAAGTTTTCGCTTCACGTATTAATATATAGATGAAAAAAAAAATGTTACGCAATTAAATAAATAGCGTTTTATTGCAGGCATTACACCCATATACATAAATTTACAGCAATTACCCCGCTAGGACCTTAAAGTAACTCTAACCTTTTAACTGTAGACACTCGGTGCTCAAAAGAAGTTCAATGCTAGAACCATTATCCCAGTTCAGGGTTAATAGTTAAACTTCAGCTCACATTTTATTCCGGAATGGGAATAAAAAATATAGGGTAACGACTTATGCGAGTATTATAATACGTATAGATTTTTATGTTATTATTATTATCCACATTAACATTTAAAATGGAAAAGTCTCTGTGTATTTCAGATTGGTACAGATACATACATTCACAACGTCTGTAATGCTGAAGAGTGAGACAGAGGTGCATCCTATGTTACACCTAAATTTTGATCCGATTTACGTTTTTTTTTTTTTTTTTCCGGTTTTTTTTAAATTTTTTTTTTCAAAATACCTATTAGCATTCTAGACACTAAGGAACTTTCAATATTTAAAAATAAATTACGAACATTTTTAATTGATAAAGCATTCTACACGATCCAAGATTTCCTGAATTGTTGACCATTTATTAGTTCCACTGTATTTTGACATATATAAGTATTGACCATGTATTAGATTCACCGTATTTGACATGCATTAGTATTGACCATGTGATAGTTTCACTGTACTTTTACATTTATAATAACTTACCATCTATAATAATTCCAAATTTTTTATGCCATATCTACCTACATAATTATTGTATGCCTATAAGGCAGGACATATTGATACTTTAATATATTGTTAAGACCTGTAACCTACATGTGCCCACAATAAAGATACTTTGACTTTGACTTTGACTTTTTTTTCGCGTTTTGAAGCTAATATCTAAGTAAGTAACAACAAACATTTTCGGTTTATTTTGTGTAAATAAAATTTTGAACAAAAAATATAAAAACACTGGTAAAGTATTTTAAACCTAACAAACAAAATCTAACATCACAATTGATAAAGTGATATTTTAAAACCAATTTAATAATAATGAAGGGCTGACTATGGGTGTTACCAATATTTGACTAGATATATAGTGACTAAACAGTCGGGTACACATTATAATATTTTGTTGAATTTTTGTGTGCATACTGGGAATATCATAAGGTTACACACAAATTTAAAATAATAATTTAATTTAATTAATTAAAATTAAAATACAAAGTTAAAACTGTCGTAATGTCGTGTCCATCTTGTATTATTATGCTAACGATATCTTACACGTCCATAAATCATTAAGTGCTATGCACTTCTATAAGTCACTTTAAAAAACCTTAACTGTCTGTGAAGTTCGTTTATATTTGTTTTAATGAGTGAGTCGTTAAAGAGAAACGTTTTGAGAGCAGTGGTGTAGAAATTATTTACAGAAAGTAAAGTACCTGCCGGAGATCGAAACCAAGACCTACAAATTGGCCACCGCTGGGATCACCAATGAATGTGTGAACCAGTAAAATGTGGGACTTTTGTCATTCTCATTAAAAACTTCTTGACATTTTTTGTCAGAATTAATAACAAAATGTGTCTGGTAGCAGCATGACCATGTTTTTTTTCTTATGTCATCGCCACCAATAGATAGCGTTTTCGTAGTTTACTAGCTTTTGGCTGCGACTTCGTGCAATTCTACTTCTTTTCTTAGCGCTCGCCTACGCTACATTACGCTACGATATAACCGAACTCCACGCGGACGAAGTCAGAGGCATAGCTAGTTTTTAAATAAAAACATTCAGTTGTTGTCCAGCCATCTTGTGTTTCACTATAATTTTCTTATACAAACCAGATCGATGTGTACCACTATGCCATTACCCAACATTTTGACGCACCATATTCTAAACTTTACTTTCCAGTTTTGTTGTCCCTACGGATTACACAAACTAGATAACACTAGTTCAATATTACATAAGGCCTTTTCACACTTATCTTAGTTCAAACAAACAGGAGCAATGGTCCTTTAGGACCCAATGTAAATTGTACCTGAAACTTTACTTGGGCAAAATTTATTCAACATTTTGACCGAAACTGGTGAGTTTGAACGAACAGTGTGAGTCTGTAGAGAGTTGTTGAAATTTAGTTATTATTTGGTGTTCTACAACTTTTCATGTGTTACCCAGCTAAACGGTATACAAGCAAATGATTCATTTAAAACTGGAGTTTGTACAAGGCTTTTACAAGGCGACACCTAAAGGAATATCTAAAAAAGCGCCAGTGCCTGAAAAAGCGTGGGGTGCTTTTTGAGGTACTTTTTTAATAATTTTCTTCTTTTGAGTTTGGTGTTCAAAGAAAACGTGTCTATCAGTTGTTTAAATTATTATATTATTTTCTATCTTTTAGTTCGGCAAACTACAAAGGCGTGATTCAATTGTCAAATTAAATGTCATACTGTTTATAATTTAAAAAAAAAGTTTCGAACAAAATAATATCACGCCGATTTCCACAAAAGTTTATGTAAAAGTGTACCTACCTTATATTTCTATTTACCCGTATTTCAACAGTTATTTAAGTCCTATGTAGACGTGTAAGGGTGCGAGTCTATTGCCATTATCCGGGTACAAATCCAGACTCCCGGCTGCTACTAAGAAGTTCCAAATGCTAGATGCCATCTCAATAACACTCTGCCCGGGATCCGAGCCCAGAACGTTATATTCAGCAGTAGCGCTTGCTATTACCAGTGCAACCAGACTGTCTTATAACAAATATCTTTCTGTAAAATTCATAAGCCGTCCATTTAGTTTCAACCTCATCAGATAAGAAGTGGTCCTTTCAAGTAAGATTCCATTTGAAAACTTTGAACGCAACTTTTTTTTAGCTTCCTTACGGTTTTCATTTAACAACAAGTGATATTACTGAGACCCTACGAGTGTATAAAATGTGGTCCCACGAACAACCATTGTTCGAAAAGAAATACCAAGTAAAAGAGTTTTAATACGATAGAGAACTCTTTGCAATGTAAACGGATCGTACCCTTTTCTATGTAAGTAATGCCCTTCACCTCCTTGGACTTATAAGTGATTGATGATCGTAGATTAGGGCTGCCTTTTAAAAACAAAATTCCACGTGCCACGTTACCCAAAAAAAGGGAAGTAAATACCTTAATCTACTTCTATACTAATAAATTGAACTGAAATGTCTTGTCACGTCTTGTATAATTTCTACATTTATTTCTTAAATTTGTATGATGGTAGTGGTATTCAAGAGTATTCTATCTATCTATCTGTTTTCTGAATAATCAGGACGTTCAGCAGATTGATCACCTTGGTTGTATAAGGATAACGAGCATTATGTAGTACTTAACTTTTGCAAGTGGTTTCGCTCTTGTGGAGGTCGGAATTTATCCCGCATGAACTTACTACCGAGATGAAAAGTTATATGGTTATGTTTGAATACAGATTAAAAACTATCTGTTTGCCAAATTTGATCCAAATTCATACAGAAGTTTTTGCGTGACAGAGTACCAAACATCCATATAATATCCATCATGTTTGCGAACTTCACGTTTGTCATATTTTTTGGATTTTGTGACAAAAGGCAATGGATCCTTTAAAAGCATGTCATGATGTGATGCACTGTTATTTCATTACACATGTACTAAATTTAATCCTACAGACAGATAATATTATCTCGAAAGCATACCAAATACAGCCTAGAACATCCTAGTACAGCCTTGTCATGAGAACTTGGTCTGATTTTAAACACCCGGCCACATACTTGCGACTGTTAAATTCCTTGGTTCGCCCGCAGCTGAATTACGGTTGTATATATGGGACCCCTGCTATGGCAAATATGTTAAAGCGATTTATAGCATTCAAAGTAAATATCGTATATACGAATTAAACAGTATGAATTTTATCTCATATGTCTAACTTAGAGGCACAAAAAAATAATTAAATTGCTCTCTTGGCAATAAAGACGCCTACCACTTAAAAATATAATGCTTCACGGACTTTTATTTTTCGATACTCCCGTGGAAAGCACGTGTTATTGTCTGCTAATAAATACAAACCACGATCACCAACTTACTCCACCCAAATCTGTGTGGTTTTACCCCAAGAGATCACGTCAGAAATTAACCTAAATGGTGGCGTTTAGGAAGTCTCGTCGAATCTTCTAGTTGCGTATTCCGCAGAGCCTAAGTCTTCAACCAGTGCGCCCTGCCTGTTATAACCTTCGGAGCCGAAACGTGGGCACTCACGGTACAGCTGGCCCATAAATTCAAAGTTACTCACTACGGAACAAGCTATGCTTGAAGTATCTCTGAGGGCTGGAATCCGGAATGAGGTGATCCAGCAGAAAACTAAAGTTGTCGACATAGCTCATTGTATTAGCAAACTGAAGTGGCAATGGGCCAGGTACATTAGTCGTACAACCGTTGACCGTTGGAGTAGACGTGTTCTTGAGTAGAGACCGCGTATCGGCAAACGTAAGGTAGGACACCCTCAGGCTAAGTAAAGCGACGATCTTCGCAGGGTGGCTGGTGGCAGCTGGAAAACAGCTGCCGAGAATCAAGCTGAATAGCGTGCAATTGGAGAGGCCCATGTCCAGCAGTGGACTGCTAAAAGCTGATGATGATGATGATGGTCTTTATGACTATGAAATAAAATTATTCGTACTAAGGTAAAGACTGAGACCTCTTTTTTTTTTTTTTTTTCAGGATGGGAAATCATCAAATGACTTCTCCCGCTCTGGGCGGAGCGGGAGGGCATGTCAGACTTTTACTGACTAAAACCCACCCGTGTTCCATCAGTTGCCCATGTGCCAGGGTCACGGTATCTCTTTCGAACAATCACGCGACCCCGGCAGGCATCGGTCCTAGTAGACCCCTACACTGCTCCTGACATCTCTTTGAGGCGCGCGTGGAACACTGCGCGCCGTCGACCCGAGCTTGGTCCTTACCGGGCGGCGAGCTACCCATTGCTCGCCACCCGCAAGCTCGCGCCTACGGTGGCCGGGAGTCCGCTATTGACTCCCGACGCCCGGGGCGTCTCCTCCTGCGGCGGCTAGGGACGTGAGGGCGCAGAGACTGCCACTCCCTCACGCGCCCCGCCTCCTCCTTCGCGAGCATTACTGCTTCGCAGAAGGAGGTGACGGCTTCCCATTCCCTCTCGCTCCGTACCATGGCACGCACCAGGGCCGGACGCGAGAGGTCGCCGCCGCCAATCGCCTCCACGAGGACACGGCGGTGCCCCGCGCAGGCAGGGCACACCTCCACCGTATGCTCCACCGTGTCCTCCAGACGATCCTCGCAATGGAAACACCCGGACGTATCCTCCCGCTTTATCCTGAACAGGAACCCACCGAAGCACCCATGCCCGGTGAGAACCTGCGTCAGGCGGAAGGTGAGGACGCCGTGACGCCTCTCTATCCACTCCTCAAAGAGGGGACTTACCGCCACAATTGTGGCGTGCCCAGCACTGGGTTGCGACAATCGTACCCGCCATGTCGCCATGAGAGACTGAGACCTCTGACTTTGACATTGTGTATCGTTTCAGAGTAGTCAAATAGGAAACACGGACATCATTATCATCATTTCAGCTGAAAGTCGTCCACTGCTGTCCAGATCTCCCCCAATTTAGGCGAGTTTGTCATAATCACCACGTTTGGTAGGCGGGTTGGCAACCGCAGTACGGTGGTAAGATTCATAATAAACGGTTCTGCCTATTTTCTAGCGACTTGATAGCCACATTTCCCGCAATTTTCCGGCCGACCGCAAATATTATTCGATCACATCCAAATCCGATCACATACACATCCGTAGTTCGTAAATTAAAATCACAATTGTATACCAAAATAAAATATACAGTTAAAAAGCTGAAATAAATGAGATTTTTTTTTTATTAATTTTGAGGGTACATGTTAGTTATGTTCGTTCTGGGTACTACAGTACCCCTTGGCGCTCTACAGGCTCCCTTAGTCACCTTCCTAGACACCTACTGAAATGAGATGCTACTATACCTTCGGCAATACACGGAACAAGAATAAATACCAGTTATCAATTACCATTGGTCTAGCAAATCCTGTCTACTGGGGCAGTGGAGAAGTGTAAGTTTATCCAATTGAATGTTGCACTTGACTGCTTCTTTTCGCTTCAGTGAACTCGCTGCGTATGGTTTTGCTATGTGCGAGTAATGATAATAAAAAATCAATTAATTATTTCAGATTTTGCAATTACGTAGCAACTGTATAATTATCTACATTTTCTGCCCTGTAATTATAACACTTTGGGTCAACCCTAAGCACCAGCAAAACGGCCTCATAACAACAAGATCTTAAGCCTTACCAACAGTACTTAGCAACAAAAACCACGGAACTCTTTGATGCGGTCGTAGGACCCTAAAACATGTCGCTCTCTATTTTTACACGTCCGCTGAAAGAAAGTGGAAGATATTTCATTCAACCGTAGTACCTTTACGAGCGGAATGACAGGGATGTACTTGGTTTTAATCGTTTTGAAGAAAATTTTAAACTTCGTATGTAAGTTGGCAGAAACAGTGTTTTTTGGGAACTCATTGGCTGGGGCTTGTGGCTAAGCAATAACTGCCGCACGGATCAATTTATCAGGTGTAATTGCGCTTGCTGCATCAGTTCGTGGATAGCTGACCATCTTTAAAAACCTAGACCCTTCCGTGCCTCGGAAATTACAATAAGCCATTGGTTTCAGCTGTCATAAGTGGTTCTTTGAAAGTCGTTACGGCTCATCAGAAGCTCAAAATTCTGATAATTGATCCCGCTACCGAGTTACTGTACTGTGAAGGTCAGGATAGACAATCGTTCTATGTAAAAATACTGGTATTCAACTGCATCCGGTTAGACTGTAAGCCGACCGGCTAAAAGGCTAGGCAGATGATGACTGTTCATAGAATCATTTGAAGAAAACGTTATTGCCACGAGATGTGAACGTGTGTGACGTGATTTGATGATTTCCCACCAAAAAAAAAGCCGACCCCAAAATGGTTAGCAAACTCCTAGGCAGATAATGATAGGGGTAGGCAGAAGCTTCACTACGTCACCTGCTGTAATCCTTACATATTACTTTGCTTCGTTTGGTCCAACCATTTTTCACTTGATTTAAAATCCATACTTCCATACTATCCATACTAATATTATTAATGCAAAAGTAACTCTGTCTGTCTATCTTTCTGTCTGTCTGTCTCACTTTCCTGCTAAAACGACTTAACCGATTTAAATGAAATTTGGTACACAGATAGTCTAGAGCCTGAAAAAGGACACAGGCTACTTTTTATCCCGGTAGTATGTTCCCGCGGGATAATTTCCGACCTCTAAGCGGGCGAAGCCGCTGGCAAAAGCTAGTAGAAAATAATGTGGTTTCTGTGTAAGATTTTCATTAATTTTACAACACTTAATAAACTTAACATATGTTGGTGCGCACAATACGTAGTTCTGAAACGTTGCTTCTTTTCCATCATTTTGAAAAAAAATATATGGATCAGAAACAAACAAAGAAAAATATTTTATCAGGTCTTCAATTCAAAATACCTACTATCAACCAATTCGTTTTCGCCGACACGAACTACTAATCTCTCTCAATATACCAGTATTGTCTGTCTTTCTGTCTGTCTGTCTCATTTTCCTGCTAAAACGACTGAACCGATTTAAATGAAATTTGGTACACAGATAGTTTAGAGCCTGAGAAAGGACATAGGCTACTTTTTATCCCGGTAGTATGTTCCCGCGGGATAATTTCCGACCTCTAAGCGGGCGAAGCCGCTGGCAAAAGCTAGTAGGAAATAATGTGGTTTCTGTGTAAGATTTTCATTAATTTTTACAGCATTTAATAAACTTAACATATGTTGGTGCGCACAATACGTAGTTCTGAAACTTAAGGCATAGGAAGCAACGCGTCAAAATTGATAACTGGATTAGCGATGAACTTTCTCTTCACTATGGTGTGCCTCAAGGCAGTGTCTTAGGTCCTAGTCTCTTCCTAGTTTACATTAATGACTTGTGTCAACTCCAACTTTTACACGGGAAGCTATTCTCCTTTGCGGATGACACAGCGCTCTTATTTAGTGGAAAAACATGGGATGAGGTTTTTCAAAGTGCTCATGATTTGACATGGATTTGATCAGGTCTGCCTATGGCTGAAAAATAATGTCTTGACACTAAACGTAACAAAAACCAAATATATTGCCTTTGCGCCTAGGAGAAATCTTCTTCCACCAACAACTCTCAACATTATTGCTCACACCTGTACCGACTTAACCCCTTCACCTTGCCTCTGCCCACCCCTTCAGAGAACGAATATCTTCAGGTATCTTGGAGTTTACATAGATGAAACACTCACTTTCAAGCCACACATCGACATTCTCGTTACTAGGATTCGTAAACTGATATATATATTTAAGACATTAAGGCATGTAGCGAATCTTAAAACTACCAAAATGGTGTACTTTGCTCTCTGCCAGTCAATTATCAACTACTGCATAACCTCTTGGGGAGGGGCAGGAAAAGTGTACCTTCTAGAGGTGGAAAGGGCACAAAGAGCCATTCTCAAGGTTGGCGCTGGACTACCTTTCCGTTTTCCAACGTCTGATTTATACAAGCGCTGGGATGTACTTACAGTCAGGCAGACCTTTATACTTATTATATTAATTAAAAAACATACACAAATAAAATACGACCCAAATCTCATGAAGAATAAACGTAGAAAAGGTAATGTTTGTCCTACTAACTTCTTTCACACCAGTCTCTCACAAAGATTTTACTGTTTTCTTGGAGGATACCTGTATAACAAAATTAATTCAACGCTATCAATATACTCTCTTCGTAAGTCAATCTGCAAACAAACCTTATCTCAATGGCTGAAAACTCTGGATTATCACGAAACTGAAAGACTGCTGATTCCAATCCGCTAACCTACATCTCTTCCACCACATTAACCCCCCTTTCATATCCTCAAACACTCGTAAACCTTTGCTAACTACACAATACTACCCACACAAACTCACACTCACCCATGTACTCTTACTCACACACACTCACCCACTTACACTCACTTACACTTACTGGCATACACTCGTACACACACTAATCACATAATCATATCCATTATTTAATCGTTTTTAATTGTTTTTTTTTTAAATATATATTTCTTTTATATCACAAAATAAACAGTGAAAACTCCATCACACATTTAGCTCATACTTGTCTTAATCTAATAATATACAAAGTCTAACTGTAAAAATTGGGGGGCCTGGTGACCCGTAACACAGGTATTCAATACCTTCTTCGGGCACCAGTTTCTCACAAATGTTATTATATATTTTTAATTAGTTTAAGCAAAATAAATCTAATTTTATGTTATGTTTATGTTGTTTCTATTCCATCATTTTGAAAAAAATATATGGATCAGAAACAAACAAAGAAAAATATTTTATCAGGTCTTCAATTCAAAATACCTACTATCAACCAATTAGTTTTCGCCGACACGAACTACTAATCTCTCTCAATACTGGTAGTTATTTTAAGAACCAATTGTGCGATAAAAGCACTCCTCATTTGAATGATAAAATTTTTCATATCGACTGAAATCAATCACTAGGAGTGGCTACGTCCGTGAAACCTTATCTCCTCAATCCGGCCCTGCGCTACTATATTTAGTTTGATGGCGACGCTTTTCAGATAACTTACAATGTAAAGAGGTCATAGCCGATTACGTCAGTTCCCTGATCCTCGATTTTCTTCTTCACTGCCTTCGTCCCAAAGTAAAAAAACAACCGACTTCTTTAAAAAAACACTACAAAGTCAAAAATAACTTTAATTTTGGAAGTCGGTGTCTTGGGATCTGTATTTAAGGTTTTTTTGCCACCGACTTCCGAAATTAAAGTTATTTTTGACTTTGTAGTGTTTTTTTTAAGGAAGTCGGTTTTTTTTTGTAAAAACTTTTTAATTTTAACTTTTTAGTTATGGTAGATATCCCGCACTAATCTAATCGCATTATTCGTTCATTTGTCGCGCAAAAACTCAATGCAAATTTAAGACTTATATGGTTTTCAAATGGACCCCATTGTCCGAATGGAACCAAATTAAAATGAGACCATTTGGAAAGCACGAAATTTCAAATAAAAAAAGAATCATCAAAATCGGTTCACCCAGTTATAAGTTATGAGGAAACAAACATTTAAAAAAAAACGATGGGTTGCACTCCGGGGGTGCCGGCAGAAGTGAAAACTTGAATATTAACGTCGTGCATTTTTGATGTTTTGGAATGGTTAGGGAATAATTTTGCACGAATTTCTTTAATTATCAGTATAAAAGTACTATCATTTATGTGGTAGAATACAATATTTATTTATTGCGCTATCGTACACAAACATGACAATTTATATTACATTTAAAAGTTTATCTCTCAGAAAAATCAACTTACATCCATAATTTCGACAACGGCAACTACACAGACGATCGAGCCATCAGATGTCACCATCCATGGATGCGCTTGGCACGCTGTAACATAAACACACATGAACATTCGCGCAAGCGTCCTGCGCCGCCTAAACGAAACAGCAGGCGCAGGCATACATTTTGGCCGCGCCGTAGAAAGAGAGGGGGATACTTCCTCTCCTACGCCACGCCGGCTGTCTACTCTCCGTCTGTCGTACGAATTTTCGATCAAGTCACGTGTCCTGACGCGAGTTTAACATTTTTTACCCATTACAAAAAAAGTGCACAACGCTGCTAAAGAAGTTTTCACTTCAAAAAACATACAGTCGAATTGATAACCTCCTCCTTTTTTTGAAGTCGGTTAAAAATAAAAGACCTGCGGGATAATTACGTAGTTCACACTAATAGTAGGAAAGAAAAATTAAAGAAGTTTTATTGGAATCAACTTTGAACTTACATCAGTGGTGATTGGAGCCTCTTTTCAAGCGTGTAAAGCCTAAGTATTAGGAGATCCTATAATTTTATAAATACTATTTATTCATGGATGAGCGGGGTTTTCCATGCACGAATAGTATTTGTAAAATATAGGATTAGGAATTTGCATTCATTTTGACAGTTTAACAACTTTCATTTCCATATTTAAGTTGTTGAGCAGACAAATCTTTAGATCATATCAAGCAGTGGATTAGCAATATCCTTCATAATTATTCAGACTGTGATTGTAATGATGTGTTAAGCAATTAGACTAGATTAGTGGTCCAGTGGTAACGGCCATAATTAACGAGTTTTGGGTCAATAATAAGGAAATTCTTTACTTTAAATAATTTCATCACCACTGCTCTCAAAACAAAGAAACAATCAAAGACGTGAGATTCACCAACCCGCATTGGAATCCGCCGAAAACGGCCAATCGTATTCGAATGAAATCTGGCACACAGATTGTTTATAACCTGCATTAACACAAAGGATACTTTTATCCCAGTAGTTCATTCCTATGGGATATTTTCCGACTTCTACATGGGCGAAGCCACGGGCAAAAGCTAGTCCTACTATCCTACTAATATTACACATGTGAAAGTTTGTATGTTTCGATGTTTAGATTGTTCGGATGTTTGTTACTCCATCAAGAAAAAAACAGCGTCAACGGATTTGGATGAATCACAGATAGTTTATAATGTGGAATAATACCTATTATGCTTAGAATTATTTGAACTAGTGAGTTAATTTTCAACATACACGCGGGCAAAGCCGCGAGATTTGGACATTAGTTCAAAATAATTTAAATAAACGTTAGCTTACTTGCACGCGGCGGTACGCGGTCGCAATATATATCAATTCGACAGTAATTCTCCGTATGTTTAGAAAATCTGTCTTCACGCCAAATATATTTACACAATGTATATTTTTGATTTGTCTAAATGAAATCTATTAGGATTGCGAGAGTCCTAAAGTAGGGAGAGATTCGAATGTTATCCAGGCGTAAATCAACGAATAAATTATGGTTTTCACCAAAAATTTGTGAGACCGCTTTCCAATTTAGGTGCGAGCATTCACTGTGTGAGATTCAAAACATAGTTTCTATGTTACCTATGCGAATCTATTTAAATATGTACAATATACAGAACGGGGCAGCAAGTGGCGCTCCTCAGTTCTGTTACGAAGTTACTGGAATCACCGAAAAGGTTGAATAAGAGTGTCTGGCTGGTAACAATCACTCTAGTAGAGCGTCGTATCGATGGTTGAGTGGCGGATGACAGAAGATGTCAGTGGAGCCACTGTCGTACCAGATCCTCGACGAATTATATGCAGATTCCTAATGATAATGATACTATTGAAGCAATAAAACGATGACACCTTCAGCACTATAATTGCGTAAAGCACTATTCATCAGAATCTGAATCATTTTTAACCGACTTCAAAAAAGGAGGAGGTTCTCAATTCGACAATTTTTTTTTAAATGTTTGTTACATCAGAACTTTTGACTGAGTGAACCGGTTTTGATGATTCTTTTTATTTGAAATCTGGTGCTTCCCTTGTTCCCGATTTAAATTTGGTCCAATTCTGACAATGGTATCCATGAGAAAATCAAACATTATTCCTATTTTGCCGAACTAGTGCGGGGTAGATACCATAACTAAAAAGTAAAAAAAAATAACAGCCGAAGTCGGTTGTAATTTTTTTGAAAATGTTTTGAAGATTATAAAATGTTTCATAAAGTTCGATGAATTTGTCTGCTCAACGTAAATGCGCAACAAAGATTGTTGAACTATCAAAATAAAAGTAATTCCTACTGAAAGTGAGTTATTCAATGACCCCTCTGGTAAAGACTATCCTGACGGGCTGGATCTGAATGAGCTGAAGGACAACACCAATAAGCTCACTATATGTCCTTAGAGGGCATCCCTTCCCCTCATTTTAAAGATGCATCATAATCAGCCTATATTGTTCCCACTGCTGGGACACAGGCCTCCTCTCGGTGAGAGGGAGTGGGCCGTAATCCATCACACGGGCCCAGTGCGGGCTGGTAGACGACACATGTCTTCGAATTTTTAGTTCTAGGACATGCCGGTTTCCTCACGATGTTTTCCTTCACCGTTTTGAGAGCAGTGGTGATGAAATTATTTACGCATAGTAAAGCCTGGGTTTGATTCCATGGCCTACAACTCCTAAGTCGGGCAAATACCACCGGGGCACCACTGCTCCATTGCTGCAAGATGTGTAATCAACATATAATATTACTAGCTTTTGCCAGCGGCTTCGCCCGCGTGGAGGTTGGAAAATATCCCACGGGAACGTATTACCGGGATAAAAAGTAGCTTATGTGTTAATCCAGGTTTTAAACTAACTGTATTCCAAATTTCGTCCAAATCCATTCAGCAGTTTTTGCGTGAAAGAGTAAGAAACATCCATACATACAAACTTTCGCATTTATAATATTAGTAGAATAAGCAAATCCCACTTCGTACACCATCCTTGGGACCCTATCGTCCTTGCGATACCCAAACATTTCTCAATAATGCAAGCACATTAAAACTTTATCCCCCAATAAAACCGAAACAAGAAACTCTCGCCGAAATTTTCGCCAAGTATTCGGGCCAATAGCCTCTAGGGGAAGTTTCGTTAATAATCTGAACCGATAAATATGTAAGTTAAATAAACCCGAAGGTTTTTCGGTGTTTGTCCAGTAAGATTGGATAGGGAGCTTGATTATTTAAGCTTATTTCAACTGTTAATAATTTCCGTGTGTTTAAGTTAAGTAATGAACGCTGTTTTTTGCCTGTCATCAGCGAAAAATTCTTGATAATCAATCAAGAATATTTACACACCCTTTACTGTGCACAGCACAATTTTTTTGGGTTCCCTAGCCAAATGGCAAAAAACGGGACCCTTATGGATTCGTCATGTCTGTCTGTCCGTCCGTCCGTATGTCACAGCCACTTTTCTCCGAAACTATTAGAGCTATGCTGTTGAAACTTGGTAAGTAGATGTATTCTGTAAATCGCATTAAGATTTTCACACTAAAATAGAAAAAACCGGCCAAGTGCGAGTCGGACTCGCGCACCGAGGGTTCCGTACAAACCTGTAGGGATCCTCGGTTTATGTATAAGGTTTATGCTTATGAACTAAAATGTTTTTTTTTTAATTTTTATATTTGAGTTGATTGAATGAAAGGTAAATTGCGGTTTACGATTTCTGAAGTATTAAAAAAAAAAACTACTGACTGGATCTCGTTCAAACCAATTTTCGGTGGAAGTTTACATGGTTATGTACATCATATATTTTTTTGAGTTTTATCATTCTCTTATTTTAGAAGTTACGGGGGGGGGGGACACACATTTTACCACTGTGGAAGCGTCTCTCGCGGAAACTATTCAGTTTAGAAAAAAATGATATTACAAACCTCAATACCATTTTTGAAGACCTATTCATAGATACCCCACACGTATGGGTTTGATGAAAAAAAATTTTTTGAGTTTCAGTTCTAAGTATGGGGAACCCCAAAATTTATTATTTTTTCTCTATTTTAGTGTAAAAATCTTGATGCAGTTCACAGAATACATCTACTTACCAAGTTTCAACAGCGTAGCTCTTATAGTTTCGGAGAAAAGTGGCTGTGACATACGGACGGACAGACAGACAGACAGACAGACGGACAGACAGACATGACGAATCTATAAGGGTTCCGTTTTTTGCCATTTGGCAACGGAACCCTAAAAAACAATAAATTTTGGGGTTCCCCATACATAGAACTGAAACTCAAAATTTCTTTTTTCATCGAACCCATACATGTGGGGTATCTATAAATAGATCTTCAAAAATGGTATTGAGGTTTCTAACATTTTTTTTTTTTTAAACTAAATATTTTTTTGCGCGAGAGACACTTCCAAAGTGGTAAAATGTGTCCCCCCCCCCCCGTAACTTCTAAAATAAGAAAATGATAAAACTAAAAAACATATATTACCATGTAAACTTCCACCGAAAATTGGTTTGAATGAGATCTAGTAAGGAGTATTTTTTTTAATACGTCATAAATCGTAAACCGCAATTTACTTTTCACTTAATCAACTCAAATATAAAATTAAAAAAAAAACATTTAATATCATAAACATAAACCTTATGCATAAACCGTGAATACCTACAGGTGTTTGTACGGAGCCCTCGGTGCGCGAGTCCAACTCGCACTTGGCTGCTTTTTTACGAATACGTGACGTGACGTGTTTTAAATTAATGTTGAAGTGACACAATTAATATGACTTCACTAGCACTTCGTCCGAAACTTCGGCCCGGTTGATTATATATATTCTACTACAAATTTTACCAACGCAACGCCTTAATACGCCTTTACGGGGTATTTTATAATCTTTATTAATTCTACTGTACGTGTGTATGTCACTGAACTCCTCCTAAACGGCTGGACCGATTTGAATGATTTATTTTTATGCGTTTGGGTGGCACCCTGGATGGTTTAGATTCACTATTGGACCCGGTAGGTGGCACTGCTATCGAGTTCTAGGAAACAGGACAACGTCTGTACGGGCAGCTAGTTTACTTTTAAAAATGTTCATGCTACTTTTAAAATTTTCTTTAACCAAAGTAATACGATTTTTCATACAAACTATATCCCCCCTTTTCACCCACTTAAAGGTCACTTACTTTCTTAAAACCCCTCCTTAGTGCAAAATTTCTCGTTCCTAATCACAGTAGCTTCAACTGTGCGTTGATATATGTGTTACATTTAGAATAACACAAAACTGCATTTGCCTCTGTCTTGAATGTAGGTGGTCGTGTATCGTACTTAATCATACTAATATCATTTAGAAACAAGTGCAATCATTTGGAATCCGCATGAAGGTAAATACAGCCCCATGTTGGAAAAAGTACAAAACAAATTCACTAGATTTCTTTACCGAAAACAGTATGGGGTTTATCCCTTTTATCCCCTGATGTACCCGAGTCTGTTCGTTCTGGGCATGGTCGGATACACCAGGCTGGCAGTAAGAAGGGACGTCGTGCTGGTCAAGTACGTGGCTCGCGTACTGCTAGGGTTGCTGCACCACCCGGAGGTGCTGGCAGCGCTGCGGCTGCGCGCGCCGGACGGGTGCGTTGTTGCGCGCCGCCGCCGCCGCCCCGCTCTATTAGACGTGCCTGTGGCTAGGACTAATCTACTCAAGTTTGCCCCTTTGTCACGAGCTGCACGTATGATAAACATTATAACGGTATCGGAGGATATATTTGGGCAAAACCTGCTGAAATTCATACAAAAGGCACAAATGCTAATTGAGGGCGGTCTTAGTACCTAATTCTTAAGTTTTATGTATAATAAATATATGTGTTTATATAATTAGTCATATATTAGTAATTTTTGGTGTTACTTTTTGGTAATTTAATTTGTTTGTCTTGCTTATAACATCACCTTGGTAAGCTGTTATGGTGTTATAAATGTAATTAAAATAAATAAATATTATAAAATTTGAATGTAAGTTTGTTTGTTACGCTTTCACGCGAAAACTACTTAACCGATCATCGTGAAACTTTGTACACATATTCTTGGAGGTAGTAACATAGGATACTTATTTATGAAAAAAAAACATTGTTATTTTTAACGCGAGCGAAGCTGCGGGAAAAAGCTAGTTTAAAATAAAGATCTTATTGGTCAAAACTGGGAAATCTATTAGATCTTAGCTTGATTTGTTTGAGCTTTGTATTTCAATCTTCTTTTACAACCTATGGCATAATAAAAAACAAAACACTTCAGTTAAAGTCACCACCCCTACACTTTTATGCAGGCAAACAAATACCACAGAATATCAGGCACGTGCAGGATTTCCGTTGCGCTAAGCAGAGGAACAACTTCCCCCCCCCCTTCCTGTGAGTGGGTGTTATTGGTAAAGTGTGTGTGGTGGGTATGGGACGCAACTATGTTCTGACGTATAGTTTTTACACGTGTTTTGCTTTCATTTTTCTAGAGAAACTACATTTATATTTACTAATTCGTATGGGCTAAACTATGTAAGGTTACCAAAAGGTTAGTAAGTAAACAGGGTCGTTGGATATAGTTGAAGTTCTCTTTAGCACCCTTGGTTAACTGGTAGATAATGCCGAAGACATTAAGTCCGCCTTTGTATCTTTTCTGTGTGCGAAAAATTTAAATAAATATAACACGAAATAATTTCGCTGAGATGCGTATGAATTCGCAGGCAAATGTTTTTAGAACGTTTCACAGTCAGGTCGTGACAGTCCGTTAGACTAATATTTTAGGATTAATCCTCACTATTTACAAAAGTAGCTTACTGAAGAAAGTTACGAAAGCCCGAAGAATCTCCCAAGGGTCACACTAGGCCGTCTGAAAACCCGCAACGAAAATAATTACATGAAATAAAGATAGCTTGAGAAATAACTTAGGACTAGAGATAAATTATTACAGATAGGCAATGATAATATTAGGCTAAACATACGCTTATTACACTTGTTTTATGAGTGAAATTGTAATGTGCTGCCGAAAGCAATTGCATTAGTCAGAGCTACAAAGACAATTGAATACTTGATAAATGTTGCAAGTGTTTCGCTGGCACAATCAGCTTCAGTAATCATCATCTGCCTAACCTTTTCCCAACTATGTTGGGTTCGGCTTCCAGTCTAACCGGATGCAGCTGACTACCAGTATGTTACATGGACCGACTGCCTATCTTACCTCCACAACTCAGTTACTGGGTAATACGATACCCTCGGAAAGACTGGTTGTCAGACTTTCGAGCTTCTGACGCTCTTCAACGACTGTCTAAGATCTATGAAAGACAGCCGGGACCATCGGCTTAACGTTCTTTCCGAGGCACGGAAGGGTCTTGGTATGTAAAGATGGTCACCCATCCACGGACCAACCGCGGCAAGGATAGCTTAACCTGAAAGATCAACCCGTACGGCAGTTATTACTTAGCCACAAGAATGATAATAATATCGGGACGAGTATACTGTTCAAATGATCTTAACAACTATAAAACTTGTACTCAATACACAAGGCACGTTTCAGAATGAAGTTAGTACGCGACAACTGTCATTTTGACAAGAACTTTACCCAGTTGAGATAAAGTTTAATTCTTCAGATCATTCTGAACAGTCTGTTCGTCCCGATATTTTTGACGCTGACTGTACAACTTTAATATTGGTCGAATTCACGGCACTGAACAGATTAAATAAATAATGTTCAATTTAAATGAGTTTTTGAGATGTCACCAAAGCTTTACTTTATCAATGGCATATTAATCACGGTAGTAACTAGTGCTTAGTTGTTGTTCTTTGATAATTCGATTTTAAACTTTTCTTCCTTGTCTTTTAATCTAATTATATTAACAAATAATTATGGTTGTTTTTAGTTAAAAACCCGTCATCAATGAACTTGTTTTAACCTTTTTTATTGGTACTGTAGCCTTTTCGAAACCAGGCTTGTTCTGGTCACCTGACACAAACCTCCTGGTGAGACGGTTCGTGACGGCTCTGCAGAACAGTTGCCGTTCCCTATCCAAAGGCCACGTCTTTTCTACTTCATGAAATACAGTGGTATCTTTAGCACCACGAAACATAATCCTTCAAGGGCTAATACAAATCTTGGGAATCACTAGATTATTCGAGTTTGGTCAAACCATACTGGTATCATTTCATTTATTCATTTAAGAATGCATAATTAACAATTCTCCCTTTATTTTCCTCAAAAAAGTCCCACTGGTTATTCAAGAATGAGCTACCTTATTTACTTAGTAAAATAAGACAGACTTCACAAATTCGGTCAAGTGCGTCCTTAGTTAAGCCGTGAGTAGATCTTAGTTTATCGGCTTGAATAAAAATAGAAGCAAGGTTCTGTAAAAAATATAGTGGTTTACGCAATAGTAGTTTTATGAAAATATTGTTTCTTTTGTAGAAAAAAACACGTATTAGTACAATATCCATATAATACAAGCTAGCGATGTTATGGATATGAAATTTCGGATACGGATTGGATACGGATGTAGGAATGATTATTATACCGGATACGGATACGGATAAGGATATGAAATTGTTTCGGATTATCCGTTAGTTTCGGATAATTTCGGATACGGATATTAAACTTTTAAGGAATTTCAAAAGTAAAATACAAATAGCTAATAAAATGGTTTTATTTATATGTCACCATTTGGTAGGAATTATAATCAGTCTGTGAGTAATTATTACAGCTATTTAAAATAAAAATGATTATAAATATATATTGAGTGTTATCTAATCTACCTAAAATAAAAATGTTATAACAAATCCGATATTATCCGAAACTTTTATTTCGGATTCGGTTACGGTTACGGATAAATTTTTATATCGGATATCCGATAGTTTCGGTTACGGTTACGGAGCTCCCTAACATCCCTGATACAAGCACATTTATGTTAGTAAAAATATATGAAGAATCACAACTCCACACAGTATAAAAAATATTCGTTTCCCGCGTCTGTACGGCTAGATCTATTCATTACGCAACGGGTTTAATGCGGATTTCACTAAAAGACAATAATAATAATAAATAAAAAATCTTTATTGATACAAAAGAAAAAACCTTTGACATTACTTAAGACTATGATACATGAGTTGTTAAACGAAAGGTCACACGGATATTGTAAACCCTGACTCCTAAACTAGGTGATCCTGTGACTCAGGAGTCAGTGTTCTGCTGTGACAGAGTGATTAATACACGAGCAAAGCTAGTTAGTAAAATTCAGCATACATAAGAAGAAATCATTAGAATGAATGTAAGTGGGGATAATTGTTACCCTTTTTCCACAGAATGTAGTTGAATAATTGTGGACTCCTGAGGAATAGCTCACGTTGACTGGGCTGTCACGTGGCAGACGTGACGTCATGAAGCCCTTTTCAATTAAATTAAATACTATCGATAACACTATTTATGAAAATTTTCCCGTTTGATCTTAAACCTCCATCTTCCACTTTATTGGCTCAGTCTTATAACTCAACTAGCTTTTGCCCGCGGCTTCGCTCGCGTTAAATTCGGGGTAACACGGTTACACTTTCCTGATTTAAAACATAGAAGAGAACTCGGAACAGAATGTTGTTTTAATGCGCTATTGTAGACGGTATTATATGTCTTTCTATTTGGGGATAGAATGTAAAGATTCTGGGCATTGGACACACGCGAACATGCTACATACAATTGTCCATGGGAAAAGCACGGCTTATCTAAGTTCACCCCAGCCACCTAAAAAAGGAAGAAAAAAAAAATTAAGACATGTAGCCAATGTCACTCTCCATCCCTTCAACTATCTCCACTTAAAAAATCACGTCAATTCGTCGCTCCGTTTTGCCGTGAAAGACGGACAAACAGACACACACACTTTCCCATTTATAATATTAGTATGGATTACGTCATAATTTCCTGAACATTTCCAGTAAAGTTTATATCACATTACGTAGACTAGTTATTTTTAAGTTGGTGCAACCATGACATTTATGAGTTGCGGTGTATCTGATGCAACATAGGTACCTATGCAGTGAGGAGAAGGTCAAGAGTCAAACTAAGACGGAGAGCGTGAGGAGTTTGAATGAAAGCGTGGGAGTAAATTAAGGAGAGGTTTAAGAAGGGTCATATTTTATTAATGGACTGTAGGGTTCTTGCTGGTTGTATTCAGGTGCTTGATGGGGTATGAAAGGTAGTCATTGTGTGTTAAATAATAAGATTGGCTGATTAAGTAGACTGTACTATTGACGTGTGCCTATTGATAACTTTAGGGTATTAGGAAGACCATGTCAAAGATTCAACTGGCGTATGTTTTTTTTAAAACGGGTGTAAAGTTTCCTTTATAAGTACGACTCAATCATTTTCGTTCAAACCAATAATTCTAAATTAAAGCTAAGAAAAAGCGTTACATAAATAATTACGACGTCAAATTATTTTGTATGATTTTGTCTGAGTCTAGTTGTATGAAAAATATAAACAAAAAAAAAATACCATTTACCAGTGGATTCTTTCTGATGGTCTTATTAATATCCTAGAGTTATGATAATGATGTCAATAGGAACACGTTGTATATACCATCGTATAGTTTATATTTAAAGCAAGCTTTTTAAAACTTTATTTGGGTGGTTTCTTTTGTTAACCGACTTCAAAAAAAGGAGGAAGTTATCAATTCGACTGTATTTTTTTTATGTTTGTTATCTCATAACTTTTGACTGGGTAAACCGATTTTGATGATTCTTTTTTTATTTGAAAGCTAGTGCTTTCCAAATGGTCCCATTTTTTCCATTCAGACAATGGGATCCATGTGAAAATCATATTAGTTTTAAATTTGCATTAAGTATTTGCGCGACAAATGAACGCAAAATGCGATTAGATTAGTGTGGGGTAAATACCATAACTCATCATTTTAGCCGAAAGACGTCCACTGCTGGATATAGGCCTCCCCCAAGCTCCGCCACTTCGATCGGTTTTGTGCTTCCCGCATCCAGCGGATTCCTGCGGCCTTCACAAGGTTATCGGTCCACCTTGTTGGAGGCCTTCCAACTCTACGTCTTCCGGTACGCGGTCGCCACTCCAGAACCTGTCGGCCCCATTGGCCATCTGTTCTGCGAGCAATGTGCCCTGCCCACTGACACTTCAGTTTAGCAATTCTTCGGGCTATGTTGGTTACCTTGGTTCTCCTAAGGATCTCTTCATTTCTGATTCGATCGCATAGGGAAACTCCAAGCATAGGGAAACTCCATCGCCCTTTGGGTGACTTTCAGCCTTCTAATAAGGCCCATTGTGAGCGACCACGTTTCGGTTCCATAAGTTATCACTGGCAACACACACTGGTCAAAGACTTTCGTCTTGAGACACTGCGGAATGTGGGATGAGAAGATATTGCGTAGCTTCCCGAACGCTGCCCAGCCTAGTCGGATTCGACGGTTGACCTCTTTCTCGAAGTTGGACCTACCTAACTGGACAGTCTGTCCTAGGTACACATATTCGTCCACAACTTCGAGTGTAGCGCCTCCGATCTTCACTGGAGTGTGTATCACATGAGCATTGGACATGACCTTTGTCTTGTCCATGTTCATCCTGAGACCCACTCTTTCGGAACCTCTACTGAGGTCATCGAGCATTGTACTGAGGCCCTCCATAGTCTCAGCCATGACAACTATATCATCGGCAAACCGAAGGTGAGTGATGTACTCGCCATTAATGTTGATGCCAGCCCCTTTCCACGCACGGCACGCCATAATTGCGGCGGTAAGTCCCCTCTTTGAGGAGTGGATAGAGAGGCGTCACGGCGTCCTCACCTTCCGCCTGACGCAGGTTCTCACTGAGCATAGGTGCTTCGGTGGGTTCCTGTTCAGGATAAAGCGGGAGGATACGTCCGGGTGTTCCATTACGAGGATCGTCTGGAGGACACGGTGAAGCATACGGTGGAGGTGTGCCCTGCCTGGGCGGAGCACCGCCGTGTCCTCGTGGAGGCGATCAGCGGCGGCGACTTCTCGCGTCCGGCCCTGGTGCAAGCCATGGTACGGAGCGAGAGGGAATGGGAAGCCGTCACCTCCTTCTGCGAAGCAGTAATGCTCGCGAAAAAGGAGGCGGGGCGCGTGAGGGAGTGGCAGTCTCTGCGCCCTCACGTCCCTAGCCGCCGCAAGAGGAGACGCCCCGGGCGTCGGGAGTCCATAGCGGACTCCCGGCCACCGTAGGCGCGAGCTTGCGGGTGGCGAGCAATGGGTAGCTCGCCTCCCGGTAAGGACCAGGCTCGGGTCAACGGCGCGTAGTGTTCCACGCGCGCTTCAAAGAGATGTCAGCAGCAGTGTAGGGGTCTACTAGGACCGATGCCTGCCGGGGTCGCGTGATTGTTTGGAAGGGATGCCGTGACCCTGGCACATGGGCAACTGATGGAACGCGGGTGGGTTTTAGTCAGTAAAAGTCTGACATGCTCTCCCGCTCCGCCCAGAGCGTGAGAAGTCATTTGATGATTTCCCATCCTGAAAAAAAAAAGCCCCTTTCCAGTCCAGAACCTTGAAGACATCCTCCAGTGCAGCGGTGAACAGTTTCGGAGAAATAACGTCTTCCTGTATTACCCCTCGCTGCAGAAGGATATAGGTTTCGAGGTCTGATCCTGAAGTCGGACTGACATAGTGGCGTTTTCGTACAAACACTTCAGCACCTCGATGTATCGATAGTCGATCTGGCACCGTTGAAAATACTGCAGTACAGCCCAGGTATCGACCGAATCGAAGACTTTTTAGTAGTCCAAAAACGCTAAACAGAGAGGCAGGTTTTACTCTTCGGTCTTCTGTATAACCTGCCGCAGCGTATGTATGTGGTCTACAGTGCTAAAGCCTTTACGGAATCTGGCTTGTTCAGGAGGCTGGAAGTCGTCGAACCTGCGCGCTAGACGGTTCGTGATGACTCTTGAAAACAGCTTGTAGACATGGCTCAGAAGTGAGATGGGCCTATAATTCTTAAGTAGGGCATTATCACCCCTCTTAAAGAAAAGTACCACCACACCTCTGTTCCATGCCTGTGGTGTTTTGCCCTCGAGTATAACGGAATTAAACAGCTTCTGAAGGGCTTTGAGAACGGGTTTCCCGCCGGCCTTCAGGAGTTCATCCGTCATCACCCGGTGCCTTGTTGTTTTTGAGCTGCTTCAGAGCCATCCGAACTCGTACAAGCTGACGTCCGGGATGTCTTCGGTATAGTGTCGGGTCAAACTAGCTCTTGGGTCATTTGCCAGATTTTTAACGGGGTCACTTGTTGACGTGTATAACTGTCCATAGAACCTCTCAATCTCCTTAAACAGCTCAGGTTTGGCAGATACGACTCTGCCATCATCGGTCTTCAGTTTCGTAAGCTGGCTCTGCCCAAT
The DNA here is from genome assembly GCA_932294355.1 of Aporophyla lueneburgensis. Taxonomy (NCBI): domain Eukaryota; kingdom Metazoa; phylum Arthropoda; class Insecta; order Lepidoptera; family Noctuidae; genus Aporophyla; species Aporophyla lueneburgensis. The sequence continues at coordinate 26,248,821 of OW028737.1, read as the reverse complement.
AGACAGATCCCTGGTAAAGACCTTGGAGCCTTTATTCCGCTCTATCGCGTCACTGATCCGCTCTGTGTTATAGCGGCGAAGGTCATACCATAACTAAAAAGTTAAAAATAAAAACTTTTTACAAAAAAATAACAACCGACTTCCTTAAAAAAATACTACAAAGTGAAAAATAACTTTAATTTCGGAAGTCGGTGGCAAAAAAACCTTAAATACAGATCCTAAGACACCAACTTGTGAAATTAAAGTTATTTTTGACTTTGTAGTGTTTTCTTAAGGAAGTCGGTTGTTATTTTTTTGTAAAAAGTTTTTTTTTGACTAACAAAACATCAGTCAATATTTTGGGGATCAAAAAAAATTAATTCACATACTTAAATTTTGCGCATTTTGTCTTCAGGCTATACAATACCAGCTACAGCTGTACGGGTTGACCAATGGCAAGGCTACGATTGCCACAGTCGGTTAACGGATGGGTGTCCATCAATAATATAAAGAGATCCTCCATCCCTCGGAAAGCACGTTAACCCGTTCGTTTCGGCTGTTATTTGTAGATCTTTGATTGTCACTACGGGTAGACAGAAACACGGAAGTCTGACAACCAGTCGTATCAAAGAGGTATCGTATTACCTAGTAACCTGGTTGTGGAGGTCAACAGGCAGTCGCTCAAAAATAAAACCAAACACTGTACAGCACACTCGCCGAGTAAAATAAAACCAAACACTGTACAACACACTCGCCGTGCAAAATAAAACCAAACACTATACAACACACTCGCCGTGTAAAATAAAACCAAACACTATACAACACACTCGCCGTGTAAAATAAAACCAAACACTGTACAACACACTCGCCTCGTAAAATACTGGTATTCAGCTGCATCCGACAATACTGGAAGCTGATTCCAACATAATTGGGAAAAAGCACACGTTTTCTAACCACTTTTATATTGTGCAACTACTTTATAAGTAAATAAATGATTAAGATTATATCTATGTAAGGCAGATTGGATTATATTCCGTGTATCTTATGGTTTATTAGCAAAGAAAACCGCATACATGGTTTTTGTTGCAAAAAACAAGAAAATGCTCAATCAAATCCAACTAAAAATAAACAACGAAAAAATAACAAAATCAAATAGCGAAAGATAATTGGGTCTCATTTCAGATACAACGTTAACTTGGATACCCCATATTGATCATATTAAGTCAAAAAAAATCTCCTCTGATGGGAGCAATACGCCGAATGCCTACTTGCATTCCTAAAAAAGTTCATGCAATGATCTAAAACTCTCTTGTAGAATTTGTTCATATTTTGAGAACTAAATGTCTTTAAGCAGAGATGTAAGAAATATTACTACCCTTAAAATAAAGACCAATTCAGCTCTCCTGTTTTTTGTCTAAAGTTCCAGAGAGATCAATTAACACAGACTCCGAAGTGCTAACTACTTTCCTACAATTTATAGACTAGACCTTTCAAGACAAAGTGGAAAAGGATGTTCTAATCATTCTTAGTGTCTAATCTGGAGAAATACTGCTTCTAATGAGAATGTGTATCTAGCAAGAACAAAGAAATTAATTAATTTCGAGGGATTATTTTCTGAGGGCTGTCAGATTTAGGGTTGTCATCAAGTTTTGCAGCTTTGTATCGTATGATATTTTTCTGTAGCTCATTTAAGACATGGAGTATTTATGAAATGATTATAACATAAAATGCTGAAATTGAGCACTAATAATATTTAATGATTATTAAAAAAAAAATATTCACCAAAATAAGAACATTAGGATAGAGTGATCAATCTTTGATAATAATGTTATGATACCAAATTGGCCTTATTATTGGCGTGATCTTTCTGGCATATTAGACTGGAAATACAGTCCAGTTTATCATTAACCGCCTTCCTAACGGAGGAGATTTCTTTTTTTGTATATATGTATGGTCCACGATATCTCCAACCATTATATACGGTTTTCCAAAATTCTTTATTCGTGGCCTATGCTTTTGCCATTACAGTTATATTTGGCGTAATCGTCGATGAAACTTTTTAATCTTATCTAGATATAGATGATCTTCTATTGCTTACTGTCACTATTGCTTACAAAATGCAAGGATGATGATGACTATTGCTTAGATAGCAAGTAGTGGTATACGAATTAGTGTGAGGTATAGGTACCATAACTAAAGAGTGAAAAATATAAACTTTTTCAAAAAAAAGCAATAAAAAAGAAAAAAATACAACAAAGTAAAAAACAAAACTTCATTTCGGAATTATTCTTTGGACATATTTTTTCGTTTTTTGTCACCGGCAGTTTTTATAACATACCGGTTGACAGATCATTACTCTCATAAAGATTATTACTTCACCAAGCTAACGTTTTTTTACTTTCCCCTGAGATTCTTAGGTAAAAAGATCTTTTGCAGAATCGTTTTCTGTGATCACAAGACTATCACTTGGTACAATAGACACGTGCCATGTAGAGACACCACAGTAGAATAAAGGAAGCAAAGACAAAATAGGACTGTGTGGTTTTTATGAAACCACGGTAAAAGTGAAACTTTTTTTCTCATTATTGACATTTAACTAAAAATTTTCGGAATATATGTAATAGCTTAATAAAAAGACTTAATTTAATATCCATATGAAATAATTTAAATAATAAATTCAAGCACTCAAAATTCAAATAAATCCATAGAAAACAACATGCACTAGCAAGGACCTTTCACTTTATCCCTACTCCACGGCCGACCGCCATGCCACATGCAACACACAGACGAAAAAGTGTGAGACGATGTAATAAAAGTTTCACTTTAAAATGACAAACTGCCAAAAATTTAGAAAAAAACGGTCTCAGTCGAGGGACCCCATCAAGAACGACTTTTCTTACGTAATACAGGCGCGCACACACACACTCGTAAAGAAGGGAGAAAGTCACGTGGAGGGGGCATTACGCTCTTTCCTTATGTAATAATTTCTACCAGTTTACTCCTACCGCAAGCCATGTTAGGCCTTTTGTACTATGCACGGTTTCCTAATAGTACAGTATGTAAACCGCGTCGTAGCAAAACGTGACCGTCTCAAAGCTTTCATAGTGATCCACATGACGACGTCTACATTTGGCGAAAAAAATCCCGCAAATTCTCACGTCAAGAAAAACCTGTGTATAAAAAATGGAATTAAAGAACTTCTTTCCAATAAATGTCAATTTTTCATTTGATGAATTTTTACATTCCATTTTTCAATTCAATCAAGATATGCCAATTCCCTCACGATATTTCCCTTCACCGATGAAATTATTTGCACAAAGTAAAACACCTGTCCGGGTTCATACCTATGTCAGCGAAGCCAAGCCGCGACCGTTGTTACTGGTGATATCTTATGTACGTTGCCAGACTAGGCCCACATAAGGTTTTAAATGCGCAGTGGAAGTGTGATAACCTTGGGGCTCTAGAGACAAGAGTGGCTAGCGTACTGTCCGCCGTACGCGGAGCAGACAATACAAGTGAACAATTACAAATACAACAAAAGCACTTACCTCATGGTTGAAGGACACTGCTCTGGTGCCAACCTGGAGTTCTGTATGTAAGTGAGTGTATCTGTATTGTGTGGTGACGTTACGAGTATTCTTCAGGTTAGATTCCGCTTCCAATTAGGCTGGAGACGATCACAGCATGCGGTCTTCAAATCACTCGTCCCAACAGCGTCACACTTTGACTTTCAACTATTTATACGTGGTATTTCCAACAAATGAACCCGTGATATTACACCAAGATAGGGGTTATTCACTCAAACAACTGGGTCATGGTCCATTGTCCACCAAAAACGACCGGTTAAGAGATTGATTTCAACAAAGCGTCGCGGGCGACTCAAAACGCGACGGGCCTCTTTTAGCGGCAAAATTAACAAGAGCTGTCAAGTGTCAACGTCAAATTGTCAAGTGAGATGTCATTCCGTTACGCGTTGCGTGCGCATAGAGAAACTATTTCAGGACGCAACATCTACCCCCCCCGGACGGGCCTTCCCGTCCGCTAATCACTTGGCAATCCCGACAAGGTTGCGTTCTATCAGTCCACCTGACGTGCTGCCGGAGGATGTGCAAATACTCCAAGCTCAAACGCTTCCAAAACTCTGAGCGAGCTGCTGCACCAACTGAAACCGCGATAGCCAATTTTGGCTCACATCGACAAAAGGGTGCTCCGGCAGGGCGACAAGTGGCTGTCAAATCAAAAAATGGCCCGGGGTTAGGGCCTCCAAGACGTTCAGGTCCGAAGACAGCGGGCACAATGGACGCGAGTTCAATACAGCTTCAATGCGGCAAAATACCGTAGCTAACTCCTTAAAGGTGAGAACGGTGTCCCCCAACAATCTGCGCCAGAGTCCCTGTGCCGCTTTCACCGCGGCCTCAAATACCCCCCCAATGGGGGCAGGCTGGCGGGTCAAACAACAACAAACAACAAAAACAACCAAACAACAATAACAACCAAACAACAACAACAACAATTTAACCAAATGGCCCTCCTTAGGCAACAAAAAGGGGGTGACGGACCCCATAAGGAAGGCTAGAGTGACTCAACCGTCAACAACCAAACAACAAAAGACCCGTATCGTCCAAAAAGGGGTTCAATTTAATAACGGCTCCCGACAATATCCAAAACTCTCGCTGTAGAATGGCCAACAGCGCATTGCAACCGGCATGCGAGTTCATAATGTGACGATCAGTCACCAACAATTCAACAACAAAACAACAATTCAACAATTTGTCGAGGGAGCTTTATCGACTCAACAAAACTCAGGGTCCTTTGTTTCAACAACGAGCACCTTGAGCCCGGGTAAAGGACCCGACATCAAGACTGGCGATCGAGGCCAATCATCCTCGGGGTGAGTCAGCCAGTCTGGACCCCACCATAGGGGGCAAGCAAACAAGCGGGGTGCCATGCACCCACGTGAGGCCACGGCGCCTGGGTTCAAATCTCCAGGCAAGTGCCTCCAAATCAAAGGCGTATCAAAATTTTGAATCTGGGACACTCGGTACGCAACAAAGACCTCCAAAGAGTGGACGGACGTCTTCAACCAACACAAACCAATTTGACTGTCCGTCCAGGCGTACGAAGCCCGAATGTCCACAGTTCCACCCAAAGTGTGAGCAACGTGGTTCAATAGACGCACAAGACGCGCCGCCCCTGACAATTCAACTTAGGGATGGTCAGTGCCGTCCGGAGGGGGGCCACCTTGCTCTTGACCAAGACCAGTGACAAATTCACCTGGCCTGTTGCGCAGACGGTGCGCAGACAAACAACAGCTGCATATCCGTGCGAAGACGCATCACAAACAATGGTAGCAGTGTAGCTCCCAGGGGGGAGGATAGCGCGGGGTAACACGACCTCGTTGACTGCAGGGAGTGCGGATACAAATTGGAGCCAATCTTCCAACCGGGTGTCCCGAATTGGCTCGTCCCAGCCAAGTACCGCAGTCCAAAGGCGCTCGAGAAAACAATTTTGCCCAAAACAATACAAACAAACAACAAAACAATAGACAAAAGGCAACCCTGGGCTCCCATGTCCAAAATGACACGGACCACAACAGAGTCCCCCGTGGGCCCCCAGACCTGACCGATGCCGTTGGCAACAAAACCGTGTCGATCTGAGAGGTACCTTAGCGGGGCAGGCGCCAATGTCCTAACAATGCCTGGGCGGCGACCGATCGCCGCACACCCAGGCTCCGCACCCAAGCTCAAGTCCCTCGCGACGAGGATGGAGGCCAAACTCCTCGTCCGCGCGGTGTCCCGAGCCACGCGCCATCGCTGGATTGGCATATCCCACCGGAGGCCTGAATGGCGGGGGGCGTGACTCCAACCGGGGACGTTCCGCCAAAGGAGGGGAGGGAAGGCGGTGCTGGTCTGGCCAGCGGTGCCTAACAACAATTGCGTAATCGCCTTTACGCGGGGAGACCAAATGGCGGTCGCGCGGCTCCCGATCAACTTGCGCGGGGGGTGGAGTGCGGCGCTCAAAATTGCGGGCCTCTCCTCGGTTCTGAACCGGCGAGGCAGAAGCCCGGTGACCAACTCCATGGTGCCCCCTCGTACGCGAACCTTCAACAGAGGCTGGTCTGCCAGCGTGGTTCGCGTTAGCGCACAATATGTCCAAATGGGACCCCCTACAAATTTCACAAGGGCGGGGGTTGGGGCAGTCCCGATGGAAGTGAGCCCCCAAACATGAGAAGCACAGACGGCGTGCACTGGCAACTCGGCGGCGGGCACTCACGTGCAATTTCAAAAAGGCCGCGCAAGTTGCCATGCCATGCCCCGTGTCCTTAGAGAACTCACAACCAGGACGACTCTGGGTGCCAGCAAAACGAGCGGCGGGGCGACCATCAACAGGCCCGCGAGCCCTAGTCCGTCCCTGGTCTCGTGGCCGGGAAGACGGCTGGCATGACTCAGTGGCAACGCCAGAGTTGTCCACAAACCGACACTCATCCTCCAAAAAATGGACGAGGTCATCAAATGGGGGGAGATGTGTGACACTATCCCCACCATACTTTTGCTCGAAACGAGCCCTCAAATCGGCAGGAAGCCGTTGCAGCACAACGTGCACCAAAAGGTAAGACCAATGGTCCACCGGCAAGTCCAATTGCTTTAAAGCGTTGGTCGCTGCCACCAACGGGTTCAACAGGTCAGTACGCAATGCTGACAAACTAGTAATGACCGGTAACCCCAAAATCAATCCAATATGAACGTCAGCCAAACAACGTTTATTTTGGTACCGCCGGGTGAGTAGTTCCACAGCGGTAGGGTAGGCTGAGTCAGTCAAAGACAGATGCTGCACCAAGGCTCGGGCCTCACCTTCCAGGACGGACAACAAATAGGCCAACTTTTGGGCGGGTCTGAGGTCCGAGCGTGCATCAACCAAACTTTCAAACAGGTTTTGGAAACTTAACCAGTGGTCCAGACGACCGTCAAAATGTGGCAGTTCCAAAGTAGGCAGTCTACTCAATAGTCCGGGACCTGAAACAACCGAGGTCTCCGGTTTGACCTGGACAGGTGTCCGGCTCTCCAATATTTCCCGAGCACGTTGACCAATGACATCCCCCAGGTCCAAGATCTGGTCGTAGTCAGCAAGGACCTTGTCACGTGCTGCCTGATCCAGCACTTCCAAATCCACTTCACAAATGTACTGGTTGTAGCGGGTGAGCAGAGCATCAACGTTGCCGAGTCTCAAGTTCAACTGCTCGAACCGAGCAAGAGTGATCCCCTCAAGATCCTGGCGCTCAGCGGTCGCTGCAGCTGAAGCGAACCACCGCAGCTGTGTGGTCAATCCACTGATTGCCTCTCTCACCGCTTTGTATGCCATTGCACAAACAATACAATTCAATATACCAAACAAAATAATTAAGTAACAAAGTTCAAACAATATATTACAAAATAACTACAATCAAACTACCAAACTGACTAATCAGCAACTCAAGAAATAACATTAAATTGGTTTCAATTCAATTCAACAATAAACTTTTATTTTAATTCAAACCCAATATCAACGTTCAAAATTCTATTTCACAATTCAATTCAAATATTCAAATTCCAATCCAATTCCAAATGTTAAGTTCACAAACCACTTTGTTAATGGTACAACAATAATAATCCTTTATTCCAACTCAAAACAATGGTAATACTCAAAAATGCCAATAATTTTTCAAATATTAATTTTCACAAATAACCATATCAATGGTACAAACTCAATATTTTAATGTCTTCCTGACATTCAATACAACAGAGGTCAAATAACAACAACAAGAGGTTATAGCATAGCTCAATCTAACCAACTCTGAAGCATATATGCAAACCTGGTTGACCCCCGGCAATATGAGTTACTCGACTCAATAAATTCCAAATTATTTCAAACAAACAATTAATTACCGATAACAAATATTTACAGCGAATTACTACTTCCCTTATAGAGACTGCCAAGTAATTAGCCTACTGTAAAATTACCAATTTGGTGGTTTTGTAGGTTAAAACCACGCTCTGCTACCAAAATGTACGTTGCCAGACTAGGCCCACATAAGGTTTTAAATGCGCAGTGGAAGTGTGATAACCTTGGGGCTCTAGAGACAAGAGTGGCTAGCGTAATGTCCGCCGTACGCGGAGCAGACAATCAAATCAAACACTTACCATACAACAAAAGAGAACAATTGCAAGTAACTTAACTACAATAAAACGAACAAAGGAACTCACCTGATGGGCGACGACCACCTGCTTTACCGGTTACCTGGATCTGTGTATGTAAGTGAGTGTATATGTATTGTGTTGTGTTGTTACGAGTATTCTTCAGGTTAGATTCCGCTTCCAATTAGGCTGGAGACGATCACAGCATGCGGTCTTCAAATCACTCGTCCCAACAGCGTCACACTTTGACTTTCAACTATTTATACGTGGTATTTCCAACAAATGAACCCGTGATATTACACCAAGATAGGGGTTATTCACTCAAACAACTGGGTCATGGTCCATTGTCCACCAAAAACGACCGGTTAAGAGATTGATTTCAACAAAGCGTCGCGGGCGACTCAAAACGCGACGGGCCTCTTTTAGCGGCAAAATTAACAAGAGCTGTCAAGTGTCAACGTCAAATTGTCAAGTGAGATGTCATTCCGTTACGCGTTGCGTGCGCATAGAGAAACTATTTCAGGACGCAACATCTTAATATGTATTTAGACCAGCATCTATTAACTGAAATCAATTTGTACTTTTAATAATATAATAACTTCTAACTTTTAATAAATACCCAGGATGACGAGAGAAATATTTAACACACGAAACGACTGCCTCTTACAGCGGTCTCCGAAAAAGTTCCCTCATAGTCTCTATATAACAATGGTCGCAACGCTGCTCTTGTTTATGTTCCCATCATCGATCAGTTCCCATGCTAAATTTTGACCCATCTCATCAATGTATACGTCCGGTTCGTGATACTGCAGTGCAAGTACCTCGTCTACTGGAAGCCACCATGCCGTTCCGCTGATGTCACTCTTAACTTTGTTGAGGCCGCAGGAGATGACGCCCTGGGCGTCGGGAGTCGATAGCGGACTCCCGGCCACCGTAGGCGCGAGCTTGCGGGCGGCGAGCAATGGGTAGCTCGCCGCCCGGTAAGGACCAGGCTCAGGTCGACGACGCATAGTGTTCCACGCGCGCCTCAAAGAGATGTCAGCAATACTGAAGGGTTCTGCGAGGACCGATGCCTGCCAGGGTCGCGAGATTCGTTCGAAAGAGTTACCGTGGCCCTGGTATATGGGCAACTGAAGGAACACGGGTGGGTTTTAGTCAGTAAAAGTCTGACATGTCCTTCCGCTCCGCCCAGAGCGGGAAAAGTCATTTGTAGATTGCCCATCTAAAAAAAAACTTTGTTGAGAGCGCGGCAATCCTCAACACTGGGACACTTCTCTCAAGTATACTAAGGCACCTTAATAACTGCCGTAAATTACAACCATAATCATAATTATATCCCAAATTGCAAGAGCGGAAGTTTGAAGGCAAACGATCAAACTTGATATGTCGTCATTAATTGTGAGAGTTTAGACGATCAAGTTGAACGAGTGGCTGATAACGAGATCAAAGGAATTAGCTGAAATTTCAATAAGTAAGAAGTTTATGTGTAATCGTGATAAAATTTAATGAGAAATTTGAGAATATGTAAATATAGTACTTACGTCTGTTATTTTTCAGTTCCTTTTTACTTGTCTGTTTATATATGTGTGCACATAAATGGTTAAGTAAAATAAAAATATAGGTTTCAGACAACGAAATCGAATTAATTCATATAGTTTTGTCAAAAAAAAACATCTTGTCGTGATTACATTGGGGTGGCTAGAGAAATAATGATATACTATTATTATTCGTCTAATCTGTTCTAAAAACATTGTAATTAGGGTTCCATACCGCAATAGGAAAGATTACTTACCTCCGAACTCGCTTTGTTGTCCTTCTGACTGTCCATCTGTCTGGCAAGATCCTTTATCTAGAGAACGCGTGGAAGTATCGAGTTGAAATTGATACCATGTACTCAGGTACTACAGTCCCTTGAATCTGTGAGAAAGTCAGACTTATAAGTTACCGTAAAAAAGATACGGCTATTTATGCTCAGTTTATGGCGCATATTTGACGCTCACAATGGGATCAAAACCTATACTAACTTTCCGTTGACCTGGAATCTTGTCTCTGGCAAGAAGCAATGCTATATAGCACAAGTAAAGGAAAAATTCAGAAAACCTGTAAATTTGTAGCTCTATTACAAAATAATTACTTTTGCATTATTAACTTTTTTGCAGTTGGTAAACTAACTGCAACCTACGTCGATGCATACATCGACACAATAGCTTTCTAACGGCAAAGTTTGTCCCTCGGTACAGTTCATATTTTTGTTAGAGATCTTTATATACTTGGAAGGAACCTTTGGTGCGTGATTCTTACTCGCACATCACCGTTTTTTTTACTACAGTCGACCACACATCCGGTACCGTGTGGTACCGGACGTAAAGAATAACACCACCCCATTTCTTCCCGTGGGTGTCGTAAAAGGCGACTAAGGGACGTACTAGAGAATGGGCAGCAGCGTTCTCTATGCATTTTATCACCATACTGCGATCGCCAACCCGCCTGCCAAGCGTGGCGATTATGGCAAAGCCCCCCAAATTGGGGAGGCCTATGTCCAGCAGTGGACGTCTTACGGCTAAAATGATGATGATGATGATGACCACACTTCAATGGTAACACTTTGACCATGAGCTGTCGTAGTAAAGAGATTCAATAGAATAAGAGAATATACGTAGAAGAAAAAACAATGATTTTTACCGAGTTATAAAAACGTTTCTCTCCTAAATATTTGTATGTAAATAAAAACTCAGCGACGATCACACGTCGCATTTTTATTCCCCAATGAATATGAAAATGAATATTACGTTTTGAACCAAGTTTTGACGACACACAAGATCAAGGCCTCCACAAAGTAACTACATTACTCAAATAAAAATAAACAAGAATTCGTAGTAAGCCGATATTTTAGTGTACATCATGAACATAAAATTTAACGATAACACACATAAAAATGTAGCAAGTGAAACAAAACATTTCTGTGGAAGACTAATAAAGGGAATTTTGTTTGTTACTGCTGTTGCTATGAAGATAAGCTGTGTCAGATCTTCTTTATAGTCTGTTGCAAAAATATCTGTTAAAAATGTAAGCAAATGGATCTGAAAACGTTCCTGTCGATGTCAACTTTTAGTGCTACTGATGATTTGAGTGCCTTGATTTGATTTTTTGAATACTTAAAACCACAATTCTAACTTTAAATCACCTTAAAGATGTTTACTTTTTTCTTGTTGAAAATTATTTCCTCTTCCTTTTCTGTTCGTTCCAATTTCCTTACTAATTTTTCAATATTGTCATCCAAATATTAGTTGGCAAAGGTCTTCAGATACCATAATATTGAAACTGCTTGCAACCTTTTAAAATAAAGGTTAGGTAAAAAAAATGAAACAAAGAAAACGAACACTTTAAAATTCTTCCAGTAGATAGAAAAGTTCAAGTTGAGTTGTTAAAGTAGATCCTGTCTTTTTATTACTTATAACCTTTAGTGATGAGTATAAACTACTTGTAAGAGACAAAATACAATAGTTCAACTGAAAAACAAAATTATTATGGTAAAAAATTATTATGGCGAAAAAAATTCAAGGTAACTAGTGCTGGTTTATGTTTAGCTGAGGGATGACAAAATATTATGTCGTACCTCATGTGATTTTGACATACCTACCTTTACGTAATATCTATATATTAATACGTGAAGCGAAAACTTCGGATCCCCTTTTACGAAAATTGGGCGGACGGAGAAGTATGAAATTTCGCACACTTATAGTTTATACAGAGAAAAAGTGACGAATGCTAATATTTTTTTTTAAATTATGCGTAAAAATACATTATTTTCAATAAATAACACGTTGCACACACTACTATTCATTACCGTGTATTTAATACACACATGCATAGATATTCTTTTGTTTATGGTCCAAATCTGTGATCCAATCGAGAATCTGTGTATAATATTTTAGGTCTATAGTCTTACTGAATGTCAAGTATAACCATAGGTAATAAATTAATTTTATAGATACATAACCTATTTCATTTTTAAAATCTATGATCATATCGAGAATATTTGTCTGCAATATTATTTGTCTATAGTGTTACTGAATGTGAAATATAACCATATTATTTTTTATATTTATTATTAAGTATATATATTTTTTCATTGAATAATGTATTTCTATTCAAATGAAGTACGGTCGAATTTCGACCAATGGGCGATCACTAGTCTAATGTAATGAGTGTAAATAACTCCTGTTTGCGTTAAATTGTTACTCAATGTCTTAAAAGAGAATTGGTAACACATTCATCAATTTTGTTTTTTTTTGTAACTATGTTTTTTTTATTATTTTCATATTTATATTTTTTGTTCTTACAATTTTACTCGCCAAACTTTTTAGTTTAATGACGAGAACCGATTATTAACTAAGACTTTTTTATTAGTAAAAAACTAACCACTAGACTATAATACTATAAAGTGTTAGTTTATTTATCGGTAAAGATTGAATCCCTATTATCGAGAAATAAATTCCTTAAGGTAACGCCTTATAATAGGTATTAGTGATCGCCCATTGGTCGAAATTCGACCGTACTTCATTTGAATAGAAATACATTATTATATGAAAAAATATATAGTAATAATAAATATAAAAAATAATATGGTTATATATCTATAAAATTATTTATTACCTATGGTTATACTTGACATTCATTAAGACGTCAAATATTAAAGACAGATGTTCTCGATTGGACCACAGATTTCGACCATAAACAGAAGAATATCTATGCGTGTGTGTATTACATACACGGTAATGAATAGTAATGTGTATAACGTGTTGTTTAATAAAAATACTGTATTTTTACGCATAATTTAAAAACAAATATTAGCATTCGTCACTTCTTCTCTGTATAAACTATAAGTGTGCGAAATTTCATAGTCCTCCGTCCGCCCAATTTTCGTAAAAAGGGCTCCACAGTTTTCGCTTCACGTATTAAGGGGAGGCAGAGCGAAATCATTCAAAACAGTCGTCACTGTTAAAGTAATACAATCAATACTTTTACCACAATTACCATAAAAAATATGTAATAAACACCGCAATGAACGTGTTAACCGATTATAGTTGCCAAAAACTAAAAATATTGTATAGTTTAATAAACAAAAACTCGTAAAGTTGAACAAAAATCTTAAAAAAGCATGCTCGGGTTTAGTTGGATTTTGATAGTAAACTGTTAATTTTTTTCACTAACTTGAATTCATATTAATTTCTTATTATCATACTACAATTTATAATTTTTACATTTTCGAAATGTCACCTATTTATTTTATTATTAATTTTTGTTTTGATCCCTACCCTGTTTTGAGTCATACGCAACGTACACGAGTCGAAAATTCAGTCGTCCACGAGAGCTCGGAGAGTGGTCACGTCGCATCGTGGAGCGACGTGCCGGTAACGATAATTCGCGATCTATTGTGTACGTATACGTTGCCGCAAAGAGTGAAATAGGGTAAGTCACATTTGTGTTTTTTTGAGTATGACTTATGTTTAGTAGGCATAACAAAATTTTACTTTTTGTTGTTTTTTTTCTGCTTCCATATTACTATAAAATTTTTCTTAAATATTTGTTTTAGTAAATATGGGAAAGCGTAAGGATAGCTATTGTAAGAAAAAAGTTTGCGCTCATTTCCGTAAAAAAGCCGTTATCATAAAATGTACGTATATATATTTTATGATATTAGTTGACGTAATTTTTTTTTCTCTAACATTCGATATGAGTGTCGTGGCTTTTGGTGGTGGCATTTGCAAATCTGGCATTCAATTTGAAATCCAAAATCGCGGATGTAGCGTTTTCTCAAATGTTCGATATTGGTGTCGTGTAATGGGTTTTGGGGGGTGGCGATTGCAAATCTGGCATTCATTTTAAAATTCAAGATAGCGGATTTAACTTCAACTTTTCCGTTATACTCTATATATTGTATATAGCACATTTACCTATGATTTTCGCATGTTTTTGTAAATTAAGCAAGGTTTATATTACATTAGGTAATTATACATTTTTTATCACAGACTGGTTTTATTATTACAATACCTACCAATTACCCATCTACCCTGCCTACGTAATTTACCGAGTAAAATTCCCGGGCGTGCAAGTAAAATTCATAATGCCAAAATTTCATAGTAATCGGATGAGTAGTAACTGATAATGTAGGTAATTTCCTATATTGTACTACTATATTTATACCTACATTATCCGCTCTATAAACTACAAAGTTAATTTTTATATGATACAGATTATTAGATTTAATTTCTGTATGTAGGTACCTACATAAAATCATCGAAATAATCAATATGCGTATTTTCAAGTCACTCAACACAACGAATCAAATTTAAAAAAATCCTAGGTTACCACCTTTTGTCGTGCAACTGCATGCGGGCTTCGAGCAAACTTGTCAATGTGTGCGTGACGACGCACACGACTAGCGCGCTGTAGTAAAAATACCTATTTGCCGCGCGCCTTGTACGGTCGGCGCAGTCTTAATAGATAGATTAGTGACTTATGGAACAGACATTACATTATTTACTTTAACAAATGAGTTCAACGCGATAAATTAAAATATATTTAGTTGCTTAGCCTCTGCTAAAAACTGTGTGAGAAACAATAAAAAAAAAAAAACAAATAAAAAATTCTTGGTTTATAAACGTATTAATAAAATTTTCCCAAGTCGCGTCACCATGAGGGCTTCATTCCCAAGAGACGCTCTCTTACAGAAGTTATCCCCATGCTGATTTAATAAGTTTCGAAATCTTTTTCCACATTTTCCCAACTCCAACGTGCTATGCACGTGAGCAAATGTAACAAAAATGTTGAAAGACACAAATGTTTTGAAATGCAGTGACCAGCTTTTAATTTCTGAAAAGTTTTTTTATTTGTATTATATAAGAACACTTTTAATATGCACGTCCCTCACATCGTTCTCACATGTTTAATATCATCATTAATGATGTAACCAATTTTCAACTGACGAAAAAAAAACGGAGGAGGTTCTCAATTCGACGCATATATATATATATATTTTAAATGTATGACCATGCATAACTTTTTACATAGTGGTCCGATTGTGACAATTCTTCTTCTATTGGAAAGGGTATACTCCCAAGGTGGTCTCATATAAATTTGGAAAACATAATCGAACCCTAAGGGTCGGAAAGCCCTGCCGGGGTCGCGTGATTGTTCGAAAGAGATACCGTGACCCTGGCACATGGGCAACTGATGGAACATGGGTGGGTTTTAGTCAGTAAAAGTCTGACACGCCCTCCCGCTCCGCCCAGAGCGAGAGAAGTCATTTGATGATTTCCCATCCTGAAAAAAAAAAAAAAGGGTCGGAAAACAGGGGATGATTGATTGTTCACTCACTGATTGTAATGTTTAACCACGCATAACTTTATACAGAGTAGTTCGATTTTGATAATTCTTTTTTTGTTGGATAGGGTATACCTTGCCAAGTATTACTAGTATATTGAAGTCACAAAAAATTAAAAAATTAAAACTTTTTAACAAAAAATTAAACCGCCGAAAAAACTGAGAAGTATAAAATAATAAACCTTAAAAAAAAATATTTTATACTTTTCAGTTTTTTCGGTGGTTTAATTTAAAAGTTTTTTTGTAACAATATTTTGATTTACACGAAACTTGTGAGAAATTAGAGTGTTAGTGGAGTTTCTTGCCTGTTGTTCTTCATAGATACAAAGTTCGCTTTGGAATAGGCAACTAGCATCATATTTCTGACTGACTAATCCCTTGATAAATCAAAAGTAGGTACTTGTTGTACCGTGTGGTGCCGGACGTAAAGAATAGCATTACCCCATTTCTTCCCGTGGGTGTCGTAAGAGGCAACTACGGGACTTACTAGAAAATGGGCAGTAGCGTTCTCTATGCATTTTGCCACCATACTGCGATCGCCAATCCGCCTGCCAAGCGTGACAGCACTAGGAAGTGTCGAAGGGTGGGCGTTTTGGGGGGACTGTCTTGTGTAACTTTGACGTTCAAAAAGTGCTGACTCTCAGCCTAGTTTGAATAAATGACTTTTGATTTTGATTTGATTTTGATTGTGGCGATTATAGCAAAGCCCCCCAAATTGGGAGAGGTCATGTCCAGCACTGGACGTATTACGGCTGAAATGATGATGATGATTAGGTACTTGTAATTAGTTTATCCCACTAATTATTATTTAATCGCGCCTTGTATGTTGTGTTATGTCTTTTGTGTGCACCAAATAAACGATTTATCTATCTTATCTAATAGTTCGAATGTGAAACTTTGTGAGGATGTATGGATATTTTTTACTTGTTTACTCAAAAAATACTAAACGGACTTGGATGAAATTACTACTTTTATGCCACTAGCTAGTACGTTCCCGCGGGATAATTTCCGACCGCCACGCGGGCAAAGCCGCTGGCAAAAAATTGTTTGAAATAAATGCTTTGCTTTGGAGTTGACTGATCTTTTAATATCAGATTTCGCTACTGCTGCACAAATGGCACTACTATATTTAAGTGTCGGGATTCGGGTTCCCTCTATCTGGCAGAAACTTGATGCTCCGAATTTTATTTGGCATAACACACTTGGCATAATCTTATTTAAACGAATATTTGTAAGGCATAAAAAATGTTTAGCATTATCATTGTTTGGCCGAATGTTTATATGCTCGACTTTACGCTGGCATACTTTGAAGATGGCAGAATTTTATTTCGCATAATTACCTTTGGCAGACTTAAAATTCTGCATAATTTCGTTTAGCATAACAATTATTTAGAGCAATGATTAGTTGGCATAATTTCACTTGGCATATTATGAAGATGGCAGAATTTCATTTAGAATAATTTTGTTAGGCATATTTTCATTTCTATTAAATTGCATTTTAACCTTAAATAAAATGAAATAGTGTCTCAAAAAGTCAGTATATGTTGTGCTACAAAAATTATTGACAGAAACGAATCGCTGCAGAACCGACTCCACGTAGTCTTCTCTGCCCTGGAGTGTAATTTAAGCCCGCGTAGGCGCGGAGTGGCGAGGCGGCCCGCGAGCTGAGGAGCAGGTGGTTTTGACGGTCGCCGCCGTGGTGATGAGCGGTGGTGAGCGTAAAACCATCTGTGACGATGAGCTCGCGTGGGACCGCCGGAGCCCCGCAGCGCCGAAGCCGTGACAGAAACCATGCATGCTGCATGTTGCATGCTCGCCTGCATGCTGCAAGCTTGCTTACATGCTGCATGCTTGCTTGCATGCTTGCTTGCATACTGCATGCTTGGTTGCTTGTATGCTGTATGCTTGCTTGCATGCTGCATGCTTGTTTGCATGCTGCATGCTTCTTCGATATTAAATGTGGCAAAAGATGATTCTAAGTTTAATGTTTCTGAGATATGATAGTTCTGCCTTTTAATAACTATCGATATGAAATTATGCCAAGAGACGATTCTGACTGCGAACTTTCTGCGATATGATGGTTCTACTTTTTAATTATTATGGAATAAAATTTATGCCTAAAGATGATTCTGACTTATAGAATTATGCGTTTTGAATGTATGATAAATGAGTGTATGCCAAATGATTTTCTGCGAAATGAAGTTAATGCCATCCGCTGTTATGCAAAATAATATTATGACGAAAAAAATTCTGCCATAAAGGGTGGACCCGTTGGGATTCACGTCAGTTGCATTAATATAAGTGTGTTTTCATCATCATCATCATCATTTCAGCCATAAGACGTCCACTGCTGGACTTAGGCCTCCCCCAATTTGGGGGGCTTTGCCATAATCGCCACGCTTAGCAGGCAGGTTGGCGATCGCAGTATGGTGGTAAAATGCATAGAGAACGCTGCTGCCCATTCTCTAGTATGTCCCTTAGTCGCCTTTTACGACACCCACGGGAAGAAATGGGGTGGTGTTATTCTTTACGTCTGGCACCACACGGTACACTTAAGGTAATGAGCATGAATATTGAATCATACTTGATCAACCGTGCGCTAATTGGGTTGCCAATCAACGTCACAAAAACGGTGCTAATAGTTGATTGTTTTACTCATACACAGGGTGAATTTTATGGGATGGGGCAGTAAGGGTGGGTTTCTTGTATGTTATAGCCACAGGGAAACGGTTTTTTTAACTGTCATTAACTTTTGAGACATTTTGAACTGCATTCACAGATTTTGTAAAAGTTATAGTTGTGACGTGTGGTTTAGGGTAGTGCGGGGCTAGAAGTCTGTCGGGTAAGAAGTCCCAGCATGCATATCACAGGATTTAACCGCGCTAGAAACAGACGGTCTACGTGATCTGGAGTGGGGTGAGAGGCGACGATGAAGCCGCGAGCTGCTAGTCGTCGCAGAACGCATATGCGAGTATCAAAGCTATCGGAATTTCTTCGTGCCCAAAAGTAAAAAAAGTTTTTGTTTTCGTTTCTTTCATAGATCCACATTGACTATAAAGAAGAGATTAAGTTATGTTCAAATTGCAGTCTCATTATATACATTAGTAATGCATGGTAATAAAATTTTCTTTTTGTAAACCGATTTTGTTTTATAACCTTGCAAATCACTGGACGTAGGTAAGGGGCAAGAAGTACACCGATCAGACTTATTATCAGCTCATTCACGTTGTTAATATTATCAAGGGGTTTCAGGCAACAGGAATTTAATCACGAAATATTCACAGATGTAGACTACGCTCCAAGTAGTGTTACAGATCGTCCCAGTTATGTTAATAGCACTGATAAATATACCTCAAGTTATAAATGAGTCTGAGTAAACTCAGCCAGCACAATCGAGCATACAACAACCGAGAGTAATACCTCCGCAACCTTCAACGTCTAAAGCAGCATTTTCCCCTGTAGCCGTTCTACCTGTACCCAAAGCCGGACACTGTAAAACCTCAAACGCCAGAAAACGTCGCAATGCAATAATTTTAACTGACACTCCAGAAAAAAATGAGTTAGAGAAAGAACAAGATAAGAGTAAAATGAGAAAAATAAAGAAAATAAGAAGAAAATGACAGTCAAAAAGAACATTTTCAAAGAGAAGAGCCCGTCACCTTGCCCTGATGATGAAGACTATCATTTTGTGCTGCGAATCATATTCAGAAAGCAAGTCAGGAGAGCAGTGGAATTAATGCTCAATCTGCAAATATTGGGGACATGAACGATGTGTGTGTTTTAATTTATTTTTAATTTTGAATTTTATCCGTCTTAATTGCGATAGCGATGAACATTAAGGTGATTCTAAGAAGCTGATTATAAATTAAGATTTGAAATTACTGCCAATATAAAAAATAGGTACTGATTTTGTGTCTGTTTAAAATCAAAGTTCAAAATAATTTACGATTCGTTTTGTTTCATTGTTTTTAAGTTAGAATTTAAAGTTGATTATACTAAAATATTAATATTATGTTGATTATATTGAAATTTAAATAAAATTATAATATTAAAACGTTGATTTCAAAATAATGCATGTTAATTTACTCTAATAATTGACCATAAATACCTAATTGGCTAGCCTTTAGAATGTTTGGACTTCTTACCCCCTACCTGGGACTTTTTACCCCGTGAGTGGGGCAAAAAGTAAAGAATTCCATTTTGCATTTGTCACTAAAGTCTTCGCAAATTAATTGTATATTCACACTTTCAACTATTGGAGCGTTAACCAGTCAATTACCGTAATTACAGACACAATTAAAAACCATTGTGTACCAAATGTGGTATCTCAGGGACTTAGAGGTTAAGCTGAATAGGGTAAGGTCTCATACAAAATTTTTAATTAACAGTAAGTACTCAATTATAAAACATATGGGTCCTAGAGTGAAAATTGGGACTATTAGCCCCGCCCTACCTTACCACATTGATGGACCACTAGGGTCCTAAAATATGACTTCTGAATATGGGGTCCTATAACAATAATAATAAAACATTTATTTTCAGATTACAATGACCCATAGACATATACCTTACAAACTAACATACAAGAAACTATTATTATACAAAACGTGAGTCAATAATAGTACCGTAAACTATGTTAGTAGCACTTCACTTTTAAGTTAGCAGAACATGGATAAGACGTCAGACTCTAAACGTATTGACTATACTCTAGCGACGCTCCATTTCGGACGGACCATTTAGTGTCTAGTCACTTCCAGCACTTTGGTTCTTTGCTTTCATCCTTAGTCAAAGTGCTTTCCGTTCTCCATTTTAACACCTGCTTTAACCCATACCTATTTCTTTTCATACAAAAAAAGACTCGCCAAATAACACTGCAATTTATTTCATTCATTTACTAACAGCATCGCCAATTACGCGGAATATAATTAATGAGGCTCTAATGCCACCAATGGACGCACAGAAAATGCCATCAAGCATTAAAGCGCTGCCATTTATGTTGATGTAAATTGAAGATTTTTTTTTCAGCGCAGATGTCGCTTAAATTTGAAAATAAATGGATTCTGAGCAATTCCAGCGGATAAAGCTTGGTGGATCCGCAGAGCGAACGAAGTAATTTCTCGCTCATCTTTGCTTGCAAGGTCGTGATTCCTTGAGAAAACTGCAGTGGAATGTTGTAATATGTTTTAGCTTTCCTCATTTCTCGTTTAGCTCACGATCTAACCTTGTCTCGTCGCAATATATCCGTGAAAGTGCCTCATAACTAAGTGGGAGTTAAATTGTACACTTTAGCATTTTTTTGCATCGTCGCGACGCTTGCTTATTGCAAGATTTA
This sequence comes from Aporophyla lueneburgensis, assembly GCA_932294355.1. NCBI lineage: Eukaryota > Metazoa > Arthropoda > Insecta > Lepidoptera > Noctuidae > Aporophyla > Aporophyla lueneburgensis. The sequence goes on along the minus strand of OW028737.1, from coordinate 26,227,953 downwards.
TGGAAGTGCGAGGTATTAAAGTAATTTAGCTAAATACGTTTAAATTTATATGCAGTTTTAAAGTTTTTGGTATGAACAGTTTCTTAATTAGTAAATGGTTTCATTTTTGAGTTAAATTACGTTGTGAGCCGCCAATTTTCATGAAATAGGTTGTTGGATATGACGACTTTCTTAGGATGTGGGCCTGATTATTGTAGGAAGAAATATTAGCTTCTTTGTTTAAGGGTCTTGATAATGCATTATTACGGTATATTTATCTAAGAATGTAATTTCGATTAATAACACAGGTTTCAATGTAAATACTACCAATAAACGGTAAGCCAGTGAAACAACAAATTACAGTTAACAAAAAGTTACAAATTTAAAATAAATAACTTCAAAGTGGCTAAGCCAATATTTTACATCAAAATGTCTCCATGACCAGTAGAAATATCCTAAATTGGTTATGGCGGATTGTCCAACGGCATGTTGCTGTGCAGCCGCAAAATTTAATATGTATATCTTTGTTGTTCAAAAACAAGATAAAACAAACACCTGAATACGTGTATAATTTGCCTGATATTTATATGATAGTGAAGATGAATTGTAATGCCACCGTGAGAAAACTAATAATCTAAAAAAAAAAAACTCACTAAATCTCTAGCGCCTAACTGGCAAATGGGTCGAACAACTCGATCTCACAAAATAGATTGACATTGTTTCAATAAAGACCTACCTATCCTTACCTATATTGATCGTAGTATCGAGACCAGGTGCTCCAATACTGTTTAGCAGCCACAAGCACCCCTTATACACATATGTACAACCACGTTAGTGCATTTACACATTTGTAGGATGTACCTATGGACGTACTGTAGATGTTCTTTGCATAAGACTACATATTTATTTGTGAGAAAAGTTGTACTATATGTATTGTTATGTCAAGTTGCTGAGTGGTCTTCTCATTCATTTGTCTTTAGATTCAGTTACTAACAATAGTGTTTTAAGAAAATTTACAAAAGAGGGTAATCCGCGCAATCTATAAAATGGGGCCTCGCGAGTCTCTTAGAAACAAATTTACGGAAATTGATATACTGACACTTCCCTCTCTTTATATCTTTGAATGTATTTTGTATGTTCGCAAAAACTTAGGCCTTTTCAAAGTAAGAAACGATTTCCATAATATAAATACGCGTAGTACAAATGAAATTGTGATACCTAAATTTAGATTACATAAAACTAGTAAATCATTTCTTACAAACAGTATCCGCTTCTATAACAAGTTGCCAAAGTCGGTTACTGAACTTAGCTATGGAAAGTTCAAATCACATATCAAACGTGTCCTTATCAAAAAAGCATTATTATAAGATTAAAGACTACGTTGAAGACAAGGAAGTTTGGCAATAATTCCTTCTGCACATGTGGCTTCCCTGGTAGCTCATTACAGAATAACCATAACCAGTGTCTATTAACTGCTCCCAAATGACGATGTACATTTTGTATTTAAGTTTTTTTTTTTTACTTCTTTGACATCTACTCATTTTTATACCTACAATTCTAAATTGTACTCTTTAATATTTGTTGTCATGGCAATAATGGCATTTGGTTTAAATAGTGTAATATGTCTTATCTATTTAATGTTATTTTTTATGTAGATTATTTTATACTTTGTGAATGTGAGAACGTTGTAGGCCTTGTAGACTGTAGACAATTTTCTAATTTATTCAGTACCTGGTACTTGTCGACAGGCCTGCACCCTGAGCCTGCACTCTCCTCTCATACCTATTAACACTGTAATTTGTAACAATTGTAAAAACCAATTATTTTTAAAAGAGTAACCGTGGAGTTTCTTGCCGGCTCTTCTCCATAGGAATCAACAATTTGGAACCGAGCACCTAGCTTCAAACGTTTCATAAGTGCCCATGTAGGTTTATGTGAAATAAAAATATTTTGATTTGATTTGATTTGAAATCTGTTACTAACAATTTATGGATTTTAGTTGTCCGAAATAAAATTATTTTATTTATTTATTTATAACACAACCTTGCAATTGCTATAATTACTTAAATACATTCGAACTGTCGAAAATAATTTCGATTAGAATAGAGAAAAACTTTTTAACAAAAATTAAACCGCCGATAAAACTGAAAAGCATAAAATAATAAACCTTAAAATTATGAGTGAGCGCTTTGAGTAATCTTTGTTCATTGATTTTTCACCGCCGATTAAAAATTTTAAGGTTTATTATTTTATGTTTTTCAGTTTTTTCGGCGGTTTAATTTTTTGTTAAAAAGTTTTTATTTTATAATTTTTTGTGACTTTAATGTACTCATAATACTTGGCAATGTATTCAAAATCGGGCTACTCTGTATAAAGTTATGCGTGGTTATACATTACAATCAGTGAGTGAACAATCAATCATCCCCTGTTTTCCGACCCTCAGGGTTCGATTTTGTTTTCCAAATTTATACGGAACCACCTTGGGAGTATACCCTCTCCAATAGAAGAAGAATTGGTACAATCGGACCACTATGTAAAAAGTTATGCGTGGTCATACATAAAAAAAAATACGCGTCGAATCGAGAACCTCCTCCGTTTTTTTTTCGTCGGTTGAAAACACAATAGGACAGAGACCAGCCGACAAGCCAAAGAAAGAAGTGATAAACATAAAATTTTAGAAAGATTTATAGAAATAATTATGAAATATCACAACAAGAGTGTTTCAGTATTAGACTCTGGTAATTAATTTAATATGAATTTTAGTTTTATATGTAATGTGATATTTGCGTGGTGGACTGAAATTAATTAAATCAAAAGCTACTGTGGTTTTAACAAAACTCTTCTACAATTCTCTGGATTGCATAGTGTATAGGTTAAATAAAACAATACAAATATTATCATCTGCCTATTAATTTCCCAACTACGTTAAGGTCGTCTTCTCGTCTAACCGGATATGGCTACCAGTACCATTACTTTACGTGGAGCGACTATCTAACTGACCTTTACAACTTAGTTATTGGGTAATATGATACCCCTTTGGTAAGTCTGACTACACCGTAATGACTGTCAAAGATCCACAAAGAACAGCCTGGACCAACGGCTTAACGTGCTCTCCGAGCTCGGAAGGGTTTCAATATGTAATGGATGCTCACAAACTATGATCGACCGGTGCGGTTATTCTTACGTATCCGCTGATGTAATCAACCAATCAACTCAGTCTATGCGAGTCCACCGCTGGACATGGCTTTTCCCAGGCTGCATCCCAATACGTTGTCCTCCATCTTCTGCATCAAGTCTGCTCTTTTTAAGGTCATCGATCCATCTAGCTGGGGGGCGTTCCACACTACGCTTGCCGATACACGCGGTCTCCACTCGAGGTCTCGTCTGCTCCACAAGTTCTTTGACATGGGTAGCTCACTGCCACTAAACCTTAATCGCTTACTTCTTGATTAAGCAGAATGAAGTGCATGCTATGTCACTGCATTTTTACACGCTTTATATTAGCTTCACTTGTATGTTTGCATGTTATCGACTCCTTATACTGCGATTTTGACCCACTTTAAACGACTAGATTTCATCTAAACTCTGTAAAGTTATCGACGACCAATGACATTACTATAATTCATAAATTTGTGGGTTACCAGGACAGCAAAAAAACTGTCTTCATAAACTACGCTCACATACGTCTCCAAATTCGAAACACCTTATAAAATTGTAAATAAATAATAGTTTAAAAAAACTAAAAAACACGCTTCCATAATTCGCATCACAAAATTAATGAAAAGTTAATGTTTCACCAAAAGTAATGAATGTCAAAAATAATAGTTTAAAAAGCCTTGGGTGCCTGATATCAGTAAAAAAATACCTTAAAAAGCACCCCACGCTTTTTTTCCATTATTTTCTAGGTTTCGTGTTTTTTTTTGTTTTTTTAAACTATTATTTTTGACATTCATTTCTTTTGGTGAAACATTAACTTTTGATTAATTTTGTGATGCGACGTATTTTCCTACATGCAAAATTTTTACTGAAATAATTTAGTAATTGCAGTGAAACTCGGTAATAATTAAATGGTTAATAAACTTTAGTTAAAAATCTTTGCGTGCGGCGGTAAAAGTCTATTCAAAGTTTAGAGTCTAACTTTAAAATAAAGTGCCATCATTTCTGGCACAGTAACCTATTTAACAAACCTTCCCGCGGAAGCCTTAAAAGTATTCCATCTCCCAAGGAAATGTTATAAGATATCGGAAATCCAGATAAACGACCACATTCGGATTGACATTCTAATTAAAGTAGACATTTTATTTTCAGTACGCTTTGCTTGCATAAAACGGATAGCGACATTTCTCGCTAGTGGTTTTGGTAAATGATTCTGACGTGGTTGATGGTAATTTAGAGATAGTTAGAATATTAACTAAAACATTTAGCCTTACTAGTAATCGCCCATTGGTCGAAATTCGACCGTACTTCATTTGAATAGAAATACATTATTTAATGAAAAAAATATATAATAATAAATATAAAAAAATAATATGGTTATATTTGACATTCAGTAACACTATAGACAAATTGTTGACGCTGTACTACTTTGGAGAGGGTTCGCTGGCGGGATGGTGATGGCCAGGACCAGGACGTAGGTGGCTTCTTCAGGACTCTCTTCTTTATTTTCTTAATACTTCTTAACTGCTGGATATGGAATGAATTATCACAGAAAGCTCTATTTTGATAGAATTTTCCCTATTATTTTTAATTAATTATGACACTTCAAAATGTCATAATTATAACCAGCCTGTACAATCTATGACCAGTCTGTACAATCGTGAGGCACACAACCTCTACAGTTTGCACACGACACTAAGTTTTGTATGGGAAACTTACTAATGCCATACTTGACACTCCCCATAAAACCACAAAAAATATTTCTTATAAATCTAAACTTAATTCCTATCGTCGCTAATACAAATAATATTAAAGACAAATATTCTGGATATGATCATAGATTTTAAAAATGAAACTGGTGATATATCTGCAAAATTAATTTATTACCTATGGTTATACTTGACATTCAGTAAGACTATAGACACAAAATATTATATACAGATGTTCTCGATTGGACCACAGGTTTGGACCATAAACAAAAGAATATCTATACATACATACAATCACACCTTTTTCCCATGGGGGTAGGCAGAAACCACGGAACGCCACCTGCTACGATCTCTACAAACAATATCTATGCATGAGTGTATTAAATACACGGTAATGAATAGTAGTGTTTGTAACGTGTGATTTATTGAAAATAATGTATATTTACGCATAATAAATAAAAATTGCATTCGTCACTTCTTCTCTGTATAAACTATAAGTTTGCGAAATTTCATACTCCTCCGTCCGCCCAATTTTCGTAAAAAGGGATCCAAAGTTTTCGCTTCACGTACTAATATATAGATAATTTCACTTTATGATTGCATTACCAATTTTAGAAAGAAAATAATCGTTAAAGAAAAAAAAATGTATGCGGTGGTAAATTTTAATTTTCACAACTAAATAAACCGGAAAAAAGTAGCATAAAGCTACTTTTTTCCGGTTTATTTAGTTGTGAAAATTAAAATTTAACTTACGCAAATTTTCACACCCACACATGTACTTACTGTACGCACTTTAATAACAGTAACACATTTTTAAACGAAAGAAGGGCACATGTTGCAGGTTTTATTTTTGAATTGGTGGGGGGGGGGGGATACCGTAGCAGGAAGTGTAACAAATAATCAAAATCAAATCAAATAAAAAGTTATTTATTCACACTAGGCTTTTTGAACGTCAAAGTTACATAAGGCAGTCCCCCAAAACGCCCGCCCTTCACCACTTCCTAGTACTTTAACTGGGAAGGAGAAGTGGCGCAACAAATAAAAATAGTTTTGCGTTACATCATTTTACTAAAATCTTTCAAAGAGATTTAACAAGGTACTACTACCATCCTCACGATGTCTCAATTTATTATTCGAATATTGTAATAAGGATTATCAAGAAGTCAAGACGCTGTCTTCTTTTGTTTTCAAATAATTTGAATGCCAATTATTTGTTTTCGTTTTGAGTGCTCAAGAGTACGTTCAGGAATGGAACGATTATTTGTATTCTACTTTTGAATACTTCAGAAATAGCTTTGTCATTTTTTAGATCATGTTAATTGTGGGTGTGTTTAGCTACACACTAAATTATACCAATATAATAAAGCTGAATGTTGTGTTTGTTTGAAAACACTTATCTCAAGAACTATCAGTCCGAATTTTTTTTTTTTTTTTTCGATAAACCTGTTCTCGAGAAAGGCTATTTATCATCACGGTAGTCCTTTAGGAGCGAAGCAATTAAAAAGTTAAAGAAAACATGAAAATGAAGCAAAAACGAGTGCAGGCGACGCGATTTAACAGGGGTGGGTCGAGGGACATAAAATTTCACGCGAACGACGTCGTGGGCAGAAACTAGTAAAAAGATATTTTGAGTAATTGATTAATTTTTAAATAATACTTTTGTATGAAATCAAAACTTTACACAAACAACTACACGTAAATGACGAAATAAACATTATTGTTTGTGATTACTTAGCATATTAGATTTTGACCAAAGATAGGGTAAACCCTAACTAAATTCCTAACTCACAGACGGCAATTTAGCTAAGTCGTAACAATGCTATATTGAGATCCTAAAATGTGTTGACAATACAAACTACAGAAATAATGGCAGAAACATGTTCTAGGAATACTAAACTTTAAATTATTAGACATTTGTAATGGTACTTGCAACCCGCCCCTGCTCCGCACAATTTTTAAGAATGGACACCGAGTTTTATTTATTATGATGACAATATCAATAAATATGTATAAAACAAAGACTCTAATCGTGTCTGTCTATATGACAACATAGCTTCTGCCTGCGACTTCGTCCGCGTTAAATTTCGTGTTCTCCTGACCCTTCCCGTCGCGTCGAATCGCCTAGTCGTGCGATTTTCCCCGTTTTTGCAACATTTTTCATTACTTTTCCGCTCCTTTTAGTTGTAGCGTGATTTTATATAGCCTATAGCCTTTCTCAATAAGTAGGCTACCCAAGACAAAAATATTTTTTTCAATTCGGACCAGTAGTTCCTGAGATTAGCGCGTTCAATCAAACAAACAAACAAACTCTTCAGCTTTATAATATTAGTATAGATTGTTTTTTTTTTTGTGTGTGGGAAATTATCAAATGACGTCTCCCGCTCTGGGTGGAGTGGAAGGGCGTGTCAGACTTTTACTCACTAAAACCCACCCGTGTTCCTTCAGTTGCCTATATGTCAGGGCCACGGTATCTCATTCGAACAAATCTCGCGACCCTGACAAGTGACACCATGACTTCGTAAACAAATTGTTCATCATCATTTTCATTATGAGCCTATTTTGTTTCCACTACTAGCACACAGGCCTCCTCTCGGTGAGAAAGAAGGGCAAAGGGCTCAGGGCTTAAAAATACCGCTAGGGTCGATTGAAGATTAAGCTAGGCTTGCCGACTTTCTGTCCGTGAATGGGTAACTATTCCTATAATATTGAGAACCCTCTGTGTCTCGGAAAGCACGTTAAGCATTTTGTTCCGAACTGGCTTCGTAGATATTTGACAGTCGCTACCGGTAATTAGAAGCTCTAAAGGTTTGTCAGCCTGGCTTTCACCAGGGTCGCGATATTTGTTCGAAAGAGTTACCGTGGCCATTGCATAGGCAACTGAAGGAACACGGGTGGATTTTAGTTAGTAAAAGTCTGACACGCCCTCTCGCTCCACCCAGAAAGAGAGACGTCAATTGATGATTACACATCCACAAAAAAAAAAAGAATCCTGGTTGTCACCAGTCTTAACAAGGAGTATCGTGTGACGCAGTAAGTGTGTTGTGGAGGTCAGATAGGCAGAAGCTTCAAGTCAAATACTGCTATTCAGCTGCATCAGATTAGACTAGAAGGCGACCCTAACACAGTCTAGAAATGGCTAGAGAGATTGATGGATCTACGTAAATAATAATAAAAAAAAAAAAACTAATTCAGAAATAATAAACCTTAAAATTTTGAATCGGCGCGCCGACTCAAAATTTTAAGGTTTATTATTTTTTGCTTTTCAGATTTTTCGGTGGTTTAATTTTTTATTAAAAGTTTTTATTTTGTGATTTTTTGTGGCTTTAATGTACTAATAATACTTGGGAAGTTATACCCTATCCAATAAAAAAGAATGATCAAAATCGGACTACTCTGTATAAAGTTATGCGTGGTTATACATTACAATCAGTGAGTGAACAATCAATCATCCCCTGTTTTCCGACCCTTGGGGTTCGATTGTGTATTCCAAATCTATATGAGATTACTTTCGCAGTATACCCTTTCCAATAAAAAAATATCACAATCGGACTACTATGTAAAAAGTTATGCGTGGTCAAACAAAAAAAAAATATACGCGTCGATTTGAGAACCTCTTCCTTTTTTTTCGTCGGGTAATAAATGGAATTACAAACTTCGGAAGGTTTTTGCACTCAATGATTTTCTCCTGAACTTTGCACCCAAGACGTAGTGTTAATACCCTTTCCTATCCACACAATGATCTGTGTAGGAGTCAAATCTCTCGTCGAAATTGAACCTTAAAGTCCGAAGTCGTTTGAAATAAAACCCAAAGTTCAAGATAACATGAACGAGATCGTTTTAACATTTATTAAAGAAAAGTTTAAAACAATTTCTTAAGGCGCTTTCTCACCCGGAGCATTTGTCTGTAATGCAACAATATTCCACTTTGACGGGTAGGACTTCGCAAGTAGGTTGCCCAGGCCATCAACTGCTAGGTTGTTATTTCCCAAAGGGTTAGGTAGAGGTGTACCTATAGTACACCAACTTTTTGCCAGTTATGTTTCAGTCCCACGTAAAATGAGGCGAGCTTAGCCATTAACCGGGTCTGGAAGAGATCGCAGAAAGCACTAAGGTTGCTTATTGTATGTTTTGTAGTGATAACATATTTTTCATCATTCATTTCCTAGTGTAAAATAAGCATGTAACTATGTAGAAATAAATAAAAATTCAGGTTCTGGCCAACTACTGCGGAATCCCAGATAGAAAAATATAATAATACTTTGCCTGACTTAGGAAACGAACCCAATACCAACAGTAGCGCTTGCAACTACTAGACCAACGAGGCAGGTTAGGTAGTGTAGAGATCATTTAAAGCAGCAGGATAGGTTATACCTATAAATTATTAAAAAGATTAAAAGAATAGTAAGGTCGTCGGGGAAAGGTTACCGTTGAATGCTCTCAGTAAGGGAGCGCCTTTATAATATTTCTTGTTTGTTTCGAGCCGATAATGTAATGTTAGACCTTTAGATAATGTAAAGTTTGTTTCGAACAGTTTAATTGTTTAGGCGTTAAAGATATTGTTACTGTTAATGAGAGCAGATAAGCAAAGTAATGGCGTTATAGAGCAAGAGCGATGCTATCAGTTGTTATTATGAGAACGAGAGGGGAGAATTGAGGCGGGAATTAAACAATGTTCTGTATCTTGCTGTTTTCTTTAAAATTGCCCACGTAATACTTAATAAGGTACACCGAGAAATGTTTTCCTTGTGCAATTTAGTTGAAATGACGCCCCAATGCAGCGTGTGCCTTAATATGGAGGAATAAAAAGTAGCATGGGCGGAGAGAATATGTAAGTCGAATAAGTTACATTTTAAACCGAAAAAAAAGGGGAACCATTTTTAAGATACGCTGTGCATACGTTAAAATAGCGAAGATTCTTTGAAAGTGACTGTTATGGGCGGCCTTATCTTATACCTTTAAACGAGAAATTCTTGTATATATATATATATACAACATTAATTTTTGTTTATGCGAAACCCGAAACACGGGTCTAGTATTTTTATGTAAAGAATTTATGAAAAAAATTTCAAAACTGTATCATTAATAATCACAAAGTTATAAGCTTGATAAGTTACCTGGTTGTCCACGCAAAAACATATGCAGATCACCACAAACAGCTAGTGTTCGTACCATCTTCGTGTAATGGACGTTTGAATACGAGAAAGACATGATAATTTTAAAATCGAAACAAAACACTAAGGCCCGCGACTTGGAAGCGTATTTAAATATTTTTGGTACAAAATATAACATGGTGTAAAAATTATTGGAATCGATTTAGTTACTGATTCTGAACAAACTATATTCAGGTTTCGCATATACTAAAAATAATCTTGTATATAATCTGAATCTCTGAAACGGCTCCAACGATTTTCATGAAATTTAGTATACAGGGGGTTTCGGGGGCGATAAATCGATCTAGCTAGGATTAATTTTTATAAAATGTCGTTTTATTCGTGTTTTCAATGATCAACTTTATCGATAATCAACTTGAACATAAACTTATTATTTTAAACACAATTTACCAAAAAATTCCGAGCGAAGCTCGGTCATCCAGATATTATATTATAATATTTGTAATGTCAACAGTATACTTACGGTAATAAATTGTAATTGTAAATTGTAATTGGTTTTGACAGCAAACAGTTAAAGAAATCTTTACTATTTAAATTATGATTACCCTATTTTAGAAACGCCGGGAGGGGATGCCCTATAAGCGTATAATATTAAGTATATTATACCTTATTGGTAGTGGTCTACAGAAAGGTCAAGTGCGTAGTACTCACAACCGACGTGCATGCACGACCAGATGTATGAACGTAAATAAAGGAAAATGGATCATAGCAGGTGGCATTCTGTCGCTTCTGTTTACTCCTATGGAAAAAAAGCGTGAATTTATGTATATGTGTACGATTTTTTATTATGATTGCCCTGCAAGCTTTTTATATGAAAGACAATAAGAAGAGTAAATCTGCAAAATTGCTTGTATTTATTGTACACGCCATATATTCTTACAACTAGCGAGGAGGAAGCGACGAAAAAAATACGAAAAGCAACGTTACTTTTTAGTGTTATTTCAACAGGAAATCCTTGCCATATTGAATATTATGCATATTAGTTTAAGATATTATCATATGAGAGGATGAGTGAAATCACATAATGAATAGCAGATGAACTATGTATTTCATATTTCGTCTGATGCTTTACCAAATAGGTCTTTTTACCCTTACCCCCGAAGGGGTAATTGCGTAACATACCAAGACTTTCACTGTCTAAATAAATATCTAAATATCTTATGACTACCAACACAACGTTATCTGATCCCAAACTAGGCAGAGCCTGTACTATGGTAACCAGACAACTGATAAACATACTTATATATTTCTAAATACATACATATTATAGATAAACCACACCCAGACACAGAACAAATGATTGTGCTCATCACACAAAGATTTGTCCTGGGTGGAAATCGAACCACTAGACTAACAGGCCAGTCAAACAGTTTAACAACATTAATAACGTTATTTACGTTGATGAGCAGACAATTTTTCCAAGCAACTGAAGCAATAACTTGGCAATATCCTCCAAAATTATAGGGCTGGTTCTGCTAAAAGTAATTATCCAGCCAGTAAGATTGGGTAACCAAATTGTATTCAAGACAAAATAAAAGAGCGAAAGGGAGGCAGTGTCTTAAGTGGGAGGACAATATTATTTGAGAGAGAATGACCCGTAATCGGAAAGGGTGGCAGTTTCTAGGGGAGATATTTTGCGGAAATACAGACAATATCAATACAAGGTTCCAAAGATTAATATACAGGGTGGCAGGGCACAATAATATATCATACCTTAATAATAATATCTTAGGACAACCAACACAACGTTATCTGATCCCAAACTAGGCAGAGCCTGTACTATGGCAACTAGACAACTGATAAATATGCATATGTATTTCTAAATACATATTAGGTAAATTACAACCAGACACAGAAAAAAATATTGTGCTCATCGCACAAAGATTTGTCCTGGGTGGGAATCGAACTCACAACCTCAGACTTAGTAGTCAGGGTTACTAACCACTAGACTAACAGATCAAAGTCAATGTCCTTCGTAATGATTCAGATTTTTAAATCTTTTTAACAAAAAATTAAACCGCCGAAAAAACTGAAAAGCATAAAATAATAAACGGCGGTTTAATTTTTTGTTAAAAAGTTTTTATTTTATAATTTTTTGTAGCTTCAATGTACTAAAAATACTTGGCAAGGTATACCCTATCCAACAAAAAAAGTATTATTAAAATCGGACTACTCTGTATAAAGTTATGCGTGGTTATACATTACAATCAGTGAGTGAACAATCAATCATCCCCTGTTTTCCGACCCTTAGGGTTCGATTTTGTTTTTCAAATTTATACGGGACCACCTTGGGGGTATACCCTTTCCAATAGAAGAAGAATTGTCACAATCGAACCACTATGTAAAAAGTTATGCGTGGTCATAAATAAAAAATATATATATATATATATACGCGTCGAATAGAGAACCTCCTCCGTTTTTTTCGTCAGTTGAAAATGACAAGAGGCGGTAGCATAGTTCTTTGTACTCATCAACTCAGCCTATCTCCTATTTTGTCTACCTATCTATACCAACAGTCAAAAGTTTGGTGATTCTAGAAACTTGTCCTTTCATCATCATCAGCCTATAATGTACCCACTGTTGGGACACAGGCCTCCTATCGGTGAGAGGAAGTGGGCCGTAAGCCACCACGCGGGCTCAGTGCGGGTTGGTAAATGTCACATGTCTTCGAATTTTTGGTTCTAAGATATGCCGGTTTCCTCAGGATGTTTTCCTTCACCGTTTTGAGTACAGTGGCGATGAAATAATTTACACAAAGTAATTTATTTATTTAGGTTAGCCAACAATTGTTTACACAATACATTTAAATATAATTTTGATAACAGAACATTCTTAAGTGCATGCGATGCATGTAATGCGCCTGCTTGGGTTTGAACTCACGACCTACTACTCGTAAGTCGCGGCCGTTACCACTGGGCCATCACTGCTCAACTTGTCCTTTGTTTGGAAACATTTGTCACTTTTATTAAGATGCAAGTAAAAGCCTCTAAAGCACGTTAAACAGTTGGTCCCGGCTGCCAATTGTGGACCTTTAACAACCGTTAAGCGTCGTCAGAAGCCGAAAAGTCTGAAACCAGTCTCACCGAATTATATCCGGTTGAACTGGAAGCCGAGCTTAACATATTTGAAACAAGGATAGAGAACGCTATCGACTTTGCAGAAGTATATTGGCAATATTGACTAGTATTGCTGTATTTGTCAAGACCAACCCGAAATTGTTTAAAAAAATGACTGACATTAATAACCGAAGTCGACGGGATATCAATAGCTTATGCGTAAGAAGGTCCCACACAGCTTTAATGTATAAAAGTGTATTTTGCATGGCGCCAGTCATATTTAACCATTTACCACGGTCACTCAAAGAGTTAAATGTGAGATTATTTAAGAAACGGCTAAAATACTTACTGGTAAACAAAGCATATTACAGTATTTCGGAATTTTTAACGGACAAAAATTTATTAATAGAACTTTGACATATCAATAAAATAAATTTACTGTTTTCCTTGATATGTTTTGTGTATATTGACATTAGTATTTCATATTGACGTAGGTATTTTATATTGACATTAGTATTGTATTTGGACTTATTCTGTGTGTTGACATGCTATGTATTGACTATAATTTCAATCGCTATTTATTATTAATTATTTTGTATTGTGTATAATGTAATTCTTTATTATTGTTTTATTGTTCAAGCTAATTGTACTTATTTTATCATTGAGATTTGGATGGCTTGATACATCATCAAAAACATTTGTACGCCCAATGGCATGGCATAGCGCACTTTTTATTTTTTATTTAAATATCATCATTATTGTACCTATGTTATACAAATGAATAAATGACTTATGACTTATGACTTATGACTTATTGCCAATATACTTCTGCAAAATCTGCCGATTCTGGAAATATTTCCTATGTTCGGAGGTATAACGGCTTGCCACTTTTATTGACATGCATGAAAAGTCTTCAGGGCATACTGAGCAGTTAGGCTCTCTACTAGTTTTAGTGAAGCTACTAAATCTTTAATAACACCTAGACCTATTTTTATTCGATGTCTATCAGCGTATCATTGTCCCACCATGTTACTAGAAAACTTATTTAAATGTTTCCGCAACATGCTGAGTAGAAAAACAGAAGACCTGTGACTTTCTATTTTCATTTTAATTTTACTTATATTTGATTTTTAATGTTTAAAGAAGTGTCTGTAGTTTAGTTTGTTGTGTTCCTGTACGACTCCCACTACAAACATTTTTTTTTTAAATTTGAATATTTACAAGTATAAGCAGGCCATTTGTCCACAAAAGTGTGAAAATGCGTATAATAATAATGAAACCCAGGAATCACCATGATGTATTCAAATATTCATGTTACCAAAAAGGTTTTTCAATCTTCATACATATTCCTGAAATATTTTGTTAGTCGAGTCTATCGGTCAAGGTCAAATGGGTCCTTAGTAATATCTTTTTTATGACCGAATATTTTGGACTAAATCAGATAAATATTTATAAGGAGTTGAAAATCTCATGGTCTTCTCGTTTAAATTACAACTGCTGGGCAAAGAGGTCTTCTTATACTCAGAAGCAAAAAGAAGAAAGTGAAACACTATACTTGTTATACACATGTGTGTATTAGGGATTTAAGGCAAATAAACCTCTGTGGATATTCAGTAACTGGGTTGTGGAGGTAGTCTTATCATTTAAAATACTGGTGTATAGCATCATCCGGTTAGACTAGAAAACCTGATCACAGTCAGAAAGATGTTCGGCAGATGATGAGTTCCATTTGAAGGTTCTTAATATATTTTTCATCACCATATGTTAAAACTAGCTTCTGCCCGTGACTTCGTCCGCGTTAAATTTCTTGTTGCCCCGACCCTTCCCTTCGCCTCGAATCGCCTACTCGTGCTATTTACCCAGTTTTTGCAACATTTTTCATTACTGCTTCGCTCTTCTTGGTTGTAGCGTGATGTCTTCCTATAGTCTTTCTCGATAAATAGGCTACTCCAGACAAAAAATATTTTTCAATTCGGACCAGTAGTTCCTGAGATACGCGCGTTCAATCAATCAAACAAACAAACTCTTCAGCTTTATAATATTATAGTATAGATATATCTTAAGACTAACGTGAATTTCTGTTTTTTTTTCCAGCTCTGTCGAACATTTATAGGCTATTATTGTGAAGCATCCAAGACTTCCGTACCGAATAGTTGCTCGTTGCTAGGGCTTTCTAGTTTGGCTAGAGGCCATGACTAAAATTGTTCCGCTAATCTGCTGATGGTACTTATTGGGTCGCGCTAGGTTTGGCAGCGGCATACGTTATGCGATAAATTGTTTGCGTGCATTTGAGTTGGTTGTATTTTAACAGTTGTACTTGTACTTCTAGAGTGGTCTTTTTTGTTTGAAAACCACTTTGAAAATAAATGGTGTTTTAAAGGATTAATAGAAATGTTTCTTGATTATGTTGGTGTTGTTGTTGGTGTTGTTGTTGGTTAGTTGTTGTTGGGATCGGCTTCTAGTCTAACTTGATGCAGCTATACCTGTAGTCTACATGGATCGAATGCCTGTCTGCCATCTACAACCTCCACAATCTGTCTGTTGGGAGTTATATGATATGGGTTATACGATACTCCTTGCCAAGCCTGGTTGTAAGACGTTCGGGTTTCTGAGGAAGCGTAAAGACTGTCAAATATTTATGATTAACAAAGTTAAGATCTCAGTGTGTACAGATGGTCACCAATCCACGGTTCAACCTCGGTAAGTTTATCCTAATCAATGGATCTGTGCGGTTGTTAGCTTCGAGCCTTTCTTTCTCCTTAAGCTCATCTAGAGACAGCGATACAAATGATTTAATGTATTTTAATAACATTTAGTACCATGAAGATTTCTTCTTTGCAAGTTGTGCCTAAAACACAGAGAGTGTTTTACCCATAAAATGCTAGTATAAGCAATAGGTTCTCTGTATGTTTTTAAAGGAGATAAAATTTAGTTTCATTTCTTCATCAGGTTTATTTTTATCTCCTCTTTGAGACCCGTATTCAAGAAAATTCTTGATTAAAAGACACGTATCGTTTTCTCAAGATCTCTCACATACTGTCTTACGAAACTCAAATATCAAACGGATCCCGTTTACCACAACTTCATAACTAGATCCAGACGCCGCCAGAAACTGCAATACTTTACACGCAACTTCTTATCTCCTTGACTAAACTGCCTACTTTCTAGTACTAATAAACGCTGGCACTTCCTCCGTAACAAAAGAAAGGCTACACTGTTGTACTTTATTGCTGTTACGTCACATCGGGCCGTAAACGCCCACAGTCTGAATATGGGCCTGGTTATAGAGAAAGTTTGTGAGGTCGCGTGAGCCTTATTAATAAAATTTCGCTTGATAGACGACATTGTGATCTCTATAGAGTAGGTAACTGGAAGTTATCGTAAGGCTCCTTTACGTGGATCGGTTTCATTGTACTAGAAAAAATATGTTCATGTTGGAGCTTCCGTCGTGATCTATACTACATTGACGAAAGTGCCTACACACGACGAGTATACCGTAATTTATGAGGGCAATAATAATTTGTGTGTACAAAGGACCTTAGACTTATAATTACTTTTAATATTGGAATTCCGTCACCTGACACTTTAGTTCAAAGTTGCCTGTAACCACAACCGATCCATCAATGCAGTTATTTTAAACGATTGAAGTAGAGTGTATCCAGTAGATTCCTTCGTCACCATTTTAAGTTTTTGGTCTGATTAACTAATTTCAATAGTGGAATCAAACAACCAATTTCCATACAGCCTTTTAAAATTACTTCATAACTATTACCATACATTGTATACCTACTAGTAAAACGAAACTGAAGAGTTTGTTTGTTTCTTTGAACACTCTCAAAGAACTACTACTACTATTTGAAGAATATTATTGCACTTGATAGCACAACTCTTGAGAAAGGCTATAGGCTATTTAACATAATGCTATAGCATGCCATATTGACCCTTAAGATCCAAGCAAAATGAAAATAAAGCTAGAAAGAACGGTAAGCGAAAACAAAATGATAGCGAGGGCCGGTGTTGCAATGCGACAGGGTTAGTCGTGAGAACAAGAAATCTCTCGCGCATGAAGTCACAGACAGAATATAGTCTACAAATGGAACGTGAAATGAAGTGGGACCGAATACAACCACAAGTATGATAGCTCACACCGATCATAGTGACCAGTACTTTCCGAAGCAAGGTCAAGAGGGCGCCAGAAAGCTCTTTGCCATATTTTAATGATGTCTTCAGGCCGACATACTCGTATTACCATATTCTTTTGTTAGATATCGGTAACCTTCGCAGTTCTTATTTTTATCTGAAAATCATATTAATGTGAAGATAAAGACGGAAGTTTTGATTGTTTGAGATAAATGATGATAGTGTTCTGTTTATTTTATTAATCTCTAATAATAATATTGTAAAATATTTTGCCCATTATCTAGTAACTCCCGTAGTCGCCTTTTACGACACCCACGGGAAGAAATGGGGTGGTGTTATTCTTTACGTCCGGCACCACATGGTACGTCGTTACTAGATAATGGGCAGCGGCGTTCTCTATGCATTTTACCACCATACTACGATCGCCAACCCGCCTGCCAATCGTGGCGATTATGGCAAAGCCCTCCAAATTGTGGTAGGCCTATGTCCAGCAGTGGACGTCTTTCGGCTGAAATGATGATGATGATGATGATGAAAGTATTTTGAGGGTATCATCATTGGCCCAGGCATATAGGCAACTGAAGGAACACGAGTGGGTTTTAGTCAGTACAAGTCTGACACGCCCTCTCGATCCGCCCAAGAGAGACGTCATTTGATGATTTTCTACCCACAAAAAAGGGGATCATCACCATCATCATTATTTCAACCAAAACATTTTCACAGCTGGACATAAGCTTCCCTAAGCACCGCCACTTCGACCGATTCTGTGCTTCTCGCATCTAGCGGATTACTTTGGCCTTCACCAGGTCATCGGTCCATCTTGTGGGAAGCCTTCCAACGCTACATCTTCCGTAAGCGGTTGCCACTCCGAGCCTTCCGGCCAACTGTTCTGCGAGCAATATAGATTTGATCGCGTAGGGAAATTCCAAGCATAGCCCTCTCCGTTACCCTATGGGTGACATTCAGTCTTCTTGTGAGGCCCATTTGGCGGAGTTGAGGGTGATGAAACCCCGAAATATGAGTTTTTTACAATGGCTACTTTCAACACTGAAGTCGTGAAATAAAGGCACGGGCTCAATGACTCAGTTGCTTCTTTCATGATTTACGTTTTCGGGGCAATTTAAATAAAGAAACATTTATTTCTAAATCCATTCCATATTTGTTAATAACAATGTAAACTTATAAACTAGTGGTGATAAAATTTTATTCTAAGCTTTGTCAGTCACGCTGTTCCTGGGGAATATCTATTTGACTGTGTGCAGTCGTTTCTACCGGCCCCAAGATCGGAGAGACCCACTTATCAGTCAACGCCCTAAGAATGGTCTTTGGGCAGCCCCAAAGACCATTCTTAGGGCGCGGCATAGCAGAGATGCACATCTCTTGCGCATGAAGGCCCAAAAAACTATCAATGTCCGCGCTGGCATCAATGCTGGATGCACTGTTAGCACTGGATACGTCCGTAATAACTGCAAAACATTTTGCCAGCACATCAGTGTACCCAAACTGTCAAATTTTCCCCATCAATTTTGAACCATACACTATAGTATTAAAGTTGAAAGCCTATGCAAGTGACAGATTGTAGTAGTTTCAAGTGCTGGCGTCTGTACCTAATTGTAGTTTGGAAAGTCGGTATTATTTTGTTGATAGACTTATTAATTTCAGTATCCTAATTGCGTTATAGGTACAATCATAATAGGATTTACTCTGTCCAACAATATACATTGTGTTAAGCCTGGTTATCGTGTACATGAAAATAAAAATGATTGCGGTTATATAAGGGTACGGGTATGTAATGTTTTTATTCTGGTAAATATTTATTGTAAAGACTTTGTCCTAGTTTTCGTAAGCGTGATAAGAATGGCTTAAGCGCCGTTTCACTTCGTTTTTAAATGATAGAATATTTTCTGTAGGCGACTCACATGTAGTCAATTTGTTAATGGGTGACTATTCCAGAAATACATATGATTAAATTTGTACGTTTTATGTAATAAAAGTAAGTGTACTGTTTTCTTAACTTTTCGTTGATTTCTTAAAACAACGTCTTCAACAACGTCTGAAAGTAACCAAATAAAAAAACATACCAGAAACAGCAAAAGTATATCCTTATCCCTATGTCAAAATTTTACACTTCTTTCGGTCCATATCTCATTTATTCACCGTATAACTAGCAATAATTTTACTCCAAAATCTAACAAAATTGTAACAAATGAATGAATGAAAAAACATGAAGCAAATAAATGCAAATAACATGTAAATACGAAGAGTAAACCACAGTTATAACATCGAAATGTACTTTAATTTAATTTGCAATGGTGTCGGATTACCTGCTCATACATTCATCAACGTTGGAAGAATTTTTACTTTTGCGTAATTGAAATGGGCATTTTATTGAAGGTAATGAAAATGGACTCTATATTTGAGATTTCCTTTATGTGGTAGAAGTAAAATTTTTGTGGAGAATCTGCTATTTGATTGCTTTCATAAATACAAAGGTTTCTTACTAACAAAATGGAAATGAACATTGATCACAAACTCATAACGCTTGTATGGAATTTAGTGGTATCTTAGGCATATAATAAACGATACTTGTTTAGCGTTATTCTCGCTACTGTCGCACAACTGAACGTACAGTATAGAGACAGTAACAAATCTGAGCCAAAATATGAGGAGTATCTATTCAAACACGAAATATTTTGAGGGGTACACCTGTAGGTGGTAAAGAAGCTATAGAAGCAAAAAGAATTGTTTTTTCTAAGCGTTTTTGAATTTTCGTAATTATTATAATTTTAAAACTACTTCAGACGTTTTGCATAAAACCTTTACTCCAAATTCTATGAATGGCCCGCCTGACGCTGCGAGGGTGGCAATTGAACGGCACAAGCATGGCCGCGGTGTCTCGGGCCGTAAAAAATAAGAAGGAGGCAATATTTCTTATGTGCGTCAAATAATTTATAAATATTAAATTAAAAAAAAAACCATTAGAAAATTTTTTTTTTTCGTTCCTATAGCTTCTTTACCACCTACAGGTGTACCTCTTAAAATATTTCGTGTATGAATAGATACACCTTATATACAGTCTTTCAGATGGTATTTCGACCATGGCGGCCAATCTCAACGGAGACTAGCCATCGGTGCGGGATATGTTACAGTGCGCAAGTGTGTGTACAGAGACTTGGGCACTCACTCTTCCTTCGCTTTCATAGTCCGATGAGACGGCAATCCGACACGACTGAAGAGAGATCAAGGCGCAGGACCAACGGCTTAACGTGATTTCCACCAAAGCCTAAGCAAGCCAAAGCCAAGCCAAAACCTAATTTTAGATACAAGGATCATTTACACTAGGCGTAAATCAGAACGAATGCGGCCATCTTGTTTTATAATACATTATCATCATCATCTGTCTAGCTTTTTCTATGTTGGGGTCGCCTTCCAGTCTAATTGGATGCACCTGAATACCAGTATTTTACAAGAAGCGACTGCCTGTTTGACCTCCATAACCCAGTTACTGGGTAATACGATACCTCTTGGTAAGACTGGTTGTCGGACTTTCAGGCTTCTGACGATTTGTAACGACTGTTACAAGATCCACGAATGACAGCTGAAACCATCGGTGAAGCACGGAGAGGTCTCGGTATACTATAGTTAAAAAAGTAGACGCACTTAGACCTTTATAATACTATTAAACAAACTTCAGTTGTCATTTAAGATTAACAAGGTCCTGGTAACATTTTAAGTCCTAAGTGATGATTATTATCAACCTTGACCAAGATCATTTTTATGTCCATATTGATTAGCGAAAATGGCTGGACGACTTTACGTATTAGCGAAAAGATTAATACATAAAAGGGTAGATATAAGGTGCCGAAATAGCTAGAAATAGAGTTACTCAGCTAATTGCTTTTATCATTCCAAAGGAAAACATAGTCGTAACTATACATTATTGGCACATAAAACGCATAGTGATTAGAGGAACCATCTTGATTGCGAAACGTCACTAGACTACCATAAAATACGAGCAATGTGTGACTGCATTTATGTATAATAAAACTACAAATAATAAAAATGAAGTGAACCACTCCAAGATACCCAGTTCCATTTTAATCAGGGATGATAGGGTGATATATGCTGGTACAGTGGAGATCTTATTTTTTTCTTATATTATTTATCACATGTAGGAAAAGTCAGATCCAGTTCTGAGTTTTCGTAATTGTGATGCACTGTACATTTGTGTAGAAAGGATATACTTTTTGGATTTCACCGGTATAAAAGATAAGATCGTCTGTTAAATAAGTAAAAGTTAACTTTATGAGTTAAACAGTTTTACTGAAAAGAAAGATTATAATGATATGTGTCTTATTCATAAAGCTAGATAATCCATACTATTCCATACTAATTCCATATTCCATACTTTCCATACTATATACTATACTTACTATACTAATATTATAAATGCAAAAGTAACTCTGTCTGTCTGTCTGTCTCGCTTTCCTGCTAAAACTACTGAAAAACTGAACCGATTTAAATGAAATTTGGTACACAGATAGTTTAGAGCCTGAGAAAGGACATAGGCTACTTTTTATCCCGGTAGTATGTTCCCGCGGGATAATTTCCGACCTCCACGCGGGCGAAGCCGCTGGCAAAAGCTAGTAGTTTATAAGTTCCTAAGTACCAGTCATCATACCATTCTCCTGATCAACCTAGGGCATTGATTAGAATAACAAATAAAATCCATATTGGCAGATTATATATAAAAATATCGATGGTTAAAAGGTAATAAGGCATAAGCGACATTTTGGTCGAAAATGACTTATGAATTCCATCCTAGTTAAAATATCCTGCTTTTTCGAATGCGCTTACTCCCATGGTTCTACGATGTCCTTAAAATTTTCACGATATGACAATAAGCAAAAAAGTTATGTCAATTGTTCTACAATTTCAAACTTTAAACTGCTCTCCTGAACAATTTGGTTTTTGTCGCTTATACCTTATTACCTTTTAACCATCGGTATGTTATCGGCCATTTTGTGGCATCGGCCATCTTGGTGATTTACAATGACACTAATATTAAAATGTACGCGTATTTGTTATTGGAATCAGGGGTCTGTACCAATTTTCAGATCGTTCTGAAAACAGGAACGGGGTTAAATTTCAATTCATTTTGATCTAAACAAAAACATAAATAAACGAGACACGCGAAACCTATTTGAATTCATTTGAAAGCACGTTCTAAAATCGCTCGAATGTTCCAATGAAACTTAAGTTATTTTATCGCCAGCCTGTACAGCATAAGGGCGTCTTTTGCAAAAAATCTTAATAATATCCAACATAAATACGAAAATACTTACTACTTTTCCATTATTTTCATTATTAGTGAAATTAGTTTGTGATTATTAACTTAAACATAATCCCAAATTAACTACTAGAGACGAAAAATTTATGACATATTTTTTTTTACAGTATTGGCATGTCTCTTGCAGGAATTAAGCACTTTGAATTTTAATTCAAAATGCTTACGGAATTTTGTGGGGATTCTGAATCTGTGAATGAAAAATAAAATGAAGTTGAGAAGTAAATGAAGTTGATGTTAAAACATTGACTTCATTATTACTATACATTTGTTTATAAATCCGTCATCACGTAATCAGAATCTCCACAAAACTCCGTAATCTTAATCACAGTCCTTAACACCTAATCTCAACAAAATAATCTCCTTTAATTCCTAAGTAAATCTAAAACCCTGAACACACGACCTCCACATCTCAGGTCCACCTTGTAACCTGAGTCGATACGCTCTATTAAGAAACAACAAGCTTAAGACCGGTCGACATGTGCGCAGAAATGCATGCTCTAATGCGTCCTTATTGTGCCTGAATGCATTCTTCGCGGTGGCATTTCAATGTTCCCGTAGTAATACCACAAGTGTTTACTGGTTATTTATTTATCCGAGTACCAAGTACGATAGTATAAACATAATATTTTTGTGTAGAAGCTAACAGTCTTATACCTATATTGTATGTTTTAAATAATTCATACAATATTAAATTATGAAAGATACATGGAAAAAATGGTAGAGAAATGGGGCATCAAAAAGTTTATTCCTATTAACAGGAATAGTACTCAAAAAGCTGGCAGCATTGCCACGTTGTATGGCAATAGGTACTGATTCTTTGGCCAAAAATATGCCAGCACTTTAGTCACATGAAGAGACGGCCAACCGCCTGGAGATGTCTAAAAACTATTTAAGTACCTAGAGCCAGGTCCGGTCAGGCCAGGTTTAAACATATATGATCGGAATGTATAACTTTAAATATTATGGCCGGAATTTTCGCCGTTTGAGGTTTTCTGTAGCTGTGAAGTGTACGTTAATATAACAATTGCATTTAAGATTAATCCACACTATCCACATCCACACTGCCACACTACAATAATTGTTGAGAGTGACAAAAACAAAAACTTGGAAAATGAAATTGTCCAAGGTCTTGAAAATGCAATCAATTGGCTAGAAAAAAATAACCTAAAAATAAATATGACTAAAAAAAAAATTATACAATTTCAGACATACAATGCAAACATAAATAAACTAGACATTCACTATAAAGATTCTCACTTGACCACAGTCGATAATTGTGTATTCTTGGGTATAACGGTCGATAAAAATTGCAGTTGGAAAACACAAATAGATAAAATTCTTTCAAAAATAGATCGTTTCACATATATGTCTTGAAAAGAATTAAACAAACAGTTAACCATGATACTGCAATGCTGGCTTACCATGGTTATGTACCATCAGTACTTAGATACGGTATTATAATATGGGGAAACTCAGTAGATTTTGAGAGAGTTTTCAAAGCTCAAAAAAAATGTATCCGAGCAATTTGCGGTGCTCACTTATTAGACAGCTGTAAGCCGTTTTTTCAGAAACTTAAAATTCTACCTTTGCCATGTTTGTATATTTTTGAAATATGTACTTTTGTTAAGAATAATTGTAATTTATTTGAAACGAGCACAGTTAGGCTAAATAGCCGAACACGGCATAAAGATAGACTTCAGCTGCCACCAATAAAACTAAAATTATTTAAGAAAAATGTATACTGCATGTCGATTATTATTTACAATCATTTACCAAATAGTTTGCAAGACTTACCTCTGACATTGTTTAAAAAATACTTTTCAAACTATTGCTGTTTAAAAGATATTATACCGTTAATGACTATTTAGAAGACAAAGCAACAGAATCTATAATTTATAAGTTAGAATAATTGACATCGCTGATTTAATTGATATTTGCACGCCAGGTTATGGCAGGATATGCTGAAACAAAATGAATGTAACACCTTCTATACCATATTCTTGCAAATAAATATTTTTGATTTGATTGATTTGATATATCTTAATCTTAACTTCTTAACTATATAACTATATAACTATTATAACTATATTAACTATATAATCTAAACTAATATTATAAATGCAAAAGTAACTCTGTCTGTCTGTCTGTCTGTCTCGCTTTCCTGCTAAAACTACTGAACCGATTAAAAATAAAATTTGGTACACAGATACTTCAGAGCCTGAGAAAGGACATAGGCTACTTTTTATCCCGGTACTATGTTCCCGCGGGATAATTTCCGACCTCCACGCGGGCGAAGCCGCTGGCAAAAGCTAGTAATATATAAGGGAATAGATCACTAAGTTTTCACTTTATTGTGGCTCTAAGTTTTTTTTTTTTGGCTAAGGGGTGATTTTCCTACGCCTGATGTCTATATCCGAGAAATAATTTTGAATTATTGACAGTTTTATTGATACAAAACTGGCAGATGTCGATTTAGTTTCACGAATAAAAGCAAAAAGACATTCGTAATATCAGCTCTAAGTTAATATTTCAACGAGGGCCATCATTCTCCTGCTCTTGTCCAAATTTAATTCGGGTATGCGCAGCGCTGCAAGTATTTAGCTAATATTGCTACGAAACACGTTCAACATGTCACTTCTAACAGTTGTAACTTCGACATATTAAGCCTTGTTTGTTTCGTCCCTAAAATCCACGTCTGCCAACTATTTTATATTAAATCCCGCATTATAATACTTGCACGTAGGCGACTATCTGTCAACTTGTCACCTGTCACTTACTGCACCAGGATGACACCCTTGTCCCCTTGTCGCTTGTCTGACATTTGCTACCATTATTTTATTACACACTAACGCGCTGACGCGCGTACCGTAATTCAATAGTTTTTGGAGGTAGTTTTAGGTCGCTAAGAAAAAACTTGATTTATCTAGTGATTCTATTTCCACTGGTTTATTTGATTTAGATGTCGGAGTGTAGGCTTGAAAAATCTAGAATGTCAATTCTATTACTGTCGAAAGTAGTTGTGACAACTATTTATGTATTTCAAAAGAACAAAATCGAAGTATTGTTGATTCTATGCTATTTATATTTATTGCAACACACAAATGAAAGAATTCAAATACAAAAGAAATTCGAAATGGCAAAGTGTAACTGGATAAATATCACACAAAGAAAATTGTGCAAACACTAAAACTTAATTGTAAAAACGGTGAGACTAAACTAAAAATCGAGACCAATAAAATGGAGGTAACCTCCGTACAGAGTAAAAAGAAAAAAGCATTCAAACAAATTGAGAATCGGATTCCATTCAGTGAAGCGAAACTATCTGCACTACACATGCATGCATTTTTCTACAAAATTAAAGTGGTTTGAAGTTCCAAGGCAATGTTTATTTGGTAAACTGAACCGGGGACTGAAGGATTGGATGTTTTGCTTTCCTGGACTTACACCAGATTCCTTCCTTTACAAACGGAAGCTAAGAGCTCATAGTATTATGTGGTTTTATTTGTAGGTATCTTCATATGGATGGTGGAAAGTCTGATATCTTCTTACTGAATACTCAAATTTATTCAGCCTTGCCCATTTTTGGTTCAATATCAAGAGCATAAATTTCGTCAATAACTTTGAAGATGTAACCAGAGTGTGATTCAATGGTAAATGACAATGGCAGGCAAAGGAATTGGTTTATACGTAGGAATAGGAAACAAGATTATATTTTAGGGAAATGAATCAAATGGTAAAAGCTAATCGCATTTGAAAAACTGTAATACTACACGGATTGAAGTCAGAATTCTGATGACGGATAATGACAGCCAGAAGAAAAATAATACAGTCAAATAATAAAAGCTGAAACTTTGCGTAAGCATACCGAAACTCGTGGTTCTGAGAAATTGGTAACACTAACTTACGTTTCGGTTTTCCCTTTTATTGTAACTTTGTATTGTGAATCAAATGGCTTTGTAGCTGAATTTAAAGTAGCTGTATTAAATTTGTTTCGGTCTAAAGCGCTGACCAAAGTACTAACGGAAAAATGTTGGAGTGTGTAGTAAGCGAACAATTTTTAACATGATATTATGTGCATTTGTGCAACCTATAACACTAAAGCTGTTTTTCGTATTGCTTGTTCAGTACGGTGGTTACCTTTTTAATTGGAAAATTAGGAATTCAGTTTTTTGAGCCTTTGTTGGTACTTTCTTTAGGATGAGTATGACTGTTAATATTTGAACCTCATTAGAGGAAAATAGAGTGCATACAATTAAGAACGAAACGAAAAGAATACTTCACACTGTACTTGGCATATATATTTGGCAAGTGTACCATCGTGGACCATTATTTTTCAAACCGTAAGGACAAGTTTAAAATGTTACTTTTCACTTACGCAGATACTTCATAATTAGCCAATAATGTTTGCACTGCTGGGACACAATTCTTTTCTTTGTGACTGAGAGTGCGATGTAACCCACCAGGCTGGCTTAGTACAGTTTGGTGGATGTCACATGTCTTTGAATTATTGATTCTAGGACATGCCGGCTCCCTTCACCGTTTTTACTGGCCAACGGCCGGCCACCACCGGCCTGAATTTGAATCTGTGACTTACAAATTGTCAATCGCCGCCGATAATAATGGACAACCATTGCTCTGATACATAGATGCTTCATTTGGCTCAGTTTCAGTAGCTTATAGTATGCTGTCACCATTTAAACAAATGCAAAAGTAATTCATCTTGAATTAAACATTATCACAAAAATGCGTGCAAGAATTTTGAACTTGCTCCAGTTTTGTTGCTATGTCGAACAGGCGCCATGTGTCGACGACATATCGATGTGGCAACTACGAATTTACGATGCGAATATCGCGTTAATTTATGGCCAATATGGCTTGTGATGAAAACAGGAATGGATTCAGTCTGGATCCTTTTGCCAAAGGTCTTAACGTAGAGCATATTTCGTTTTTTAGTACCGACATTGTAGAAAGAGACATTTCTGCTTACACACAAAAATTGTTGAGATAGTTTTTCGTCGATTCATAAGTAATAAACTATTTCACGAGTTAACCTTTCACTTCTTTACCCGTGGATAATTGTAATAAAGATTTTGAATCTGATTTTTAGGGTTCCGTTGCCAAATGGAAAAAAACGGAACCCTTATAGATTCGTCATGTCTGTCTGTCTGTCTGTCTGTCCGTCCGTATGTCACAGCCACTTTTCTCCGAAACTATCAGAGCTATGCTGTTGAAACTTGGTAAGTAGATGTATTCTGTAAACCGCATTAAGATTTTCATACTAAAATAGAAAAAAAAACAATAAATTTTGGGGTTCCCCATACTTAGAACTGAAACTCATTTTTTTTTTCCATCAAACCCATACGTGTGGGATATCTATGGATAGGTCTTCAAAAATAGTATTGAGGTTTCTAATATAATTTTTTTCTAAACTGAATAGTTTGCGCGAGAGACACTTCCAAAGTGGTAAGATCTGTGTCCCCCCCCCCCGTAACTTCTAAAATAAGAGAATGATAAAACTAAAAAAAATATATGATGTACATTACCATATAAAATACCACAGAAAATTGGTTTGAACGAGATCGAGTAAGTAGTTTTTTTTATAAAACGTCATAAATCGTAAACCACAATTTACCTTTCATTCAATCAAATTAAATATAAAAATTAAAAAAAACCATTTAATTTCATAAACATGAACTTTATGCATAAACCGAGAATATCTACAGGTTTGTACGGAACCCTCGGTGCGCGAGTCCGACTCGCACTTGGCCGGTTTTTTTTATTTATTATGTTTACTCGGAACGCTATTTTATGAGTTGGTCCACCAAACCGACTTACTTATTCTTTGGGAATTACCTACGGTCAACATTGAACTTTCTAGGTGCAGTAGATCAGACTGTAAGACCGAATTCTTGAATTTAGAGAACGTTCTCAAGCTTAAATTCCGATTTAAAACCAGATATTTTCAGTATGTCGTTGTATTTGGCCAGATTCGAATCGTGATTTATGTCGGAACCTGGTTTCAGAATTTTATCTTTGAGGTTTCACCAACAATTTGAACAATACCTACACTTCTATGCTTTCATTAATAGGTCCCAAGGCTCTGTCAAAAACACAGGGGCAACAATACGTTTTTCCTTATTAACATTTTTGCAGTATGTTTATTTAAGCATGATAATTCCACTTGAGGAAAAACAAGGCTTGAAAGAGTAGATAACCCAGTTACAAAAAATGCCAAGTGACAACAAAATAAAACAATATACCTACCTATATAATAAAAACAAGAAATTTTATTTTTTAAACAGAAAAGTTAAATCTTACTGGACCTAGAAAGTAAAATGTTGGCCACAATTGCTGAGCAGTGGGACAGCGTAGGCTAATTAAAAAAAATACAGAAAAGTGATAACTATGTAATTAGGAAAAGAGAAACCTAAAACTGGGCCTCCTAATAATAAATAGACTTTCGTAACCTGTTTAACGCCTACTCTGTCTGTGACCTGGAAACAAACATTTGAAGACATGTGATCAACCGCACAGGACCCTAATGATGGATTATAGCCCACTCCTATTTATACTCCAAGGCGTGTTTCCTAGCTGTTGGAACATTATAGGCTTATTCGTAATGAGCGGCAGTAAATTTTTTCGACAGCTTTGCTCAAACATTCTAATGCTGAATAGAATGTTTAAGCAAAGCTATAAGAAATATATACTAATCTTGTCTTATTTTAACTACGGCTATTAGGATTGCTCCAAGGGCATCTAGGTCATTTGGGCTAAGACCTGTTTGTGGCTTTCTAAACAGTACATCTCTTGGCTCGGGCATCTTTAATAGGTACTTCATCTGAGTAATTTCTCGGCTAACTGCCAGGCTGCTCTATTAGAATATGTACACTGTCAAGATCATTCGTTTCTTTATCTTTGTAGGGTTAATACTTTCTTTAGGGTTTTGAGTGCCACTTTTTATTTCGAACCAAAGCCCTTTATAGTCTTACTAGATTTTGCCAGTGGCTTCGCCCGCGTGGAGGTCGGAAAATATCCTGCGGGAACATATTACCGGAATAAAAAGTAGCCTATGTGTTAATCCAGGTTATAAACTAACTGTGTTCCAAATTTCATCCAAATCCGTTGAGCAGTTTTTGTGTGAAAGAGTAACAAACATCCACACATCCATACATACAAACTTTCGCATTTATAATATTAGTAGGAAGTAGGATTCACCGTATCCGGTGACAGTGGTCTAGACTACTTTTCTCTCCTTTTGTAAGGTATCTGATGAGTAAAATCAAATTTGATCTTCAAAACCCGGTCACACTGTACAGAAGAGCCGATCAGCAACATTGTCTGTGTGAAGGCTTTGGATGACTTTTGAATATTTTGTGATTCTTTGTTTTGTTTCCCACATATCTACCACACTGAAACACTAAGAAGTATTAGGAATTGTGTTTCATTCCTAGTCGGAAAGCTCACCTAATCGAGGTGGCATTGATCACTCTTTCCATAAAAACAAAATATTTAACCGTTTACTCACACTATAAGATAAATAAATGGTCCTATAACAACTGATTAGGGTTCCGTTGCCAAATGGCAAAAAACGGAACCCTTATAGATTCGTCATGTCTGTCTGTCTGTCTGTCCGTGTATGTCACAGCCACTTTTCTCCGAAACTATAAGAACTATGTTGTTGAAACTTGGTAAGTAGATGTATTCTGTGAACCGCATTAAGATTTTTGCACTAAAATAGAAAAAAAAACAATAAATTTTGGGGTTCCCCATACTTAGAACTGAAACTCAAAAATTTTTTTTCATCAAACCCATACGTGTGGGGTATCTATGAATAGGTCTTTAAAAATGGCATTGAGGTTTTTAACATAATTTTTTTCTAAACTGAATAGTTTGCGCGAGAGACACTTCCAAAGTGGTAAAATGTGTGTCCCCCCCCCGTAACTTCTAAAATAAGAGGATGATAAATCTAAAAAATATATATGATGTACATAACTATGTAAACTTCTACCGAAAATTGGTTTGAACGAGATCCAGTAAGTGGTTTTTTTTAATACGTCATAAATCGTACACCGCAATTTACCTTTAATTCAATCAACTCAAATATAAAAAATTAAAAAAAACATTTAATGTCATAAACATAAACCTTATGCATAAACCGAGGATACCTACGGGTTTGTACGGAACCCTCGGTGCGCGAGTCCGACTCGCACTTGGCCGGTTTTTTTTTTAAAAGCTGCCGTTACGGGGTCCTACTCTCTAAGTTACGGTCTCTCAACAAAGATACGGGCCCATTTAAAAATAATATGCTTCGGAATTAGCCCTCATTATCATCATATCATACGCCTGGTTATGTGCTGATAATACGACTGGTGTTTATCTGCTTCTCGCATCCAGTGGATTCCTGCGGCCTTCACTAAGTCACCGGTCCACCTTGTGTGAGGCCTTTCAAAGCTACGTCTTCCAATATGCAGTTGCCAGTTGCATAACCTTTGAGCCCCATCTGCCAAAGTAACTCACCCACCCAACCACCTATAGAATGATTAATTGACTTTTTTGGCTGGGAAAAAATACATGGAGAGTTAGAACAACTGTCAAACTGTAGGTAATTCATTCTTAGTTGGAAACGCCCGTAATTTTGGCTGAATTTACTGATTTTCGTTGCTTTGTCAATACAAAAAAAATACCTTAAAAAGCACCCCATGCTTTTTTTCCATTATTTTCTAAGTTTTAGTTTTGTTTTCTATGGAATTGTGTTTTTTAGTTTTTTTAAACTGTTATTTATTTTCTATTTTTTAGGGTGTTTCGGATTTTGAGACGTATGTCAGCGTAGTTTGTGACGTATGTGAGCGTAGTTTTCGAAGACAATTTTTTTGCTGTCCTGATAACCCTGGCAAGGATAATGGCACAAATTTATGAAATTATTGCATTGTCATCGGTCTTTGACAGGTGTGCAAAGTTTGAATGAAATCTGGTCGTTTAAAATGGGTCAAAATCGCGCTATAATGAGTCGGTTACAAACAAACATACAAGTGACGCTAATATAAAGCGTGTAAAAAGCCACAGAAGTTGTGTGCTCAACCACTTTCGGTATCCTGAATACAAGTACTGCCATCCCTAAACACTGCTGGTGAGACAATTCAGTGCATTGTGAGCTTTCTAAACGCTATATCTTTTCGCTCAGGCATCTCTAATAGGTGCTTCATCTTAGTGTCTCCTCGGCAAACTGCCAGGTTCTGCAGTATTAAGAACATTCTCACTGTCAAGATCATTAGTTTCTTTATCTTCGGAACACTGAGTATTATTACTACCTAACTATCTATAAATCCGGATTTTCTTAAGCCGAACATCTTTCCAGTGTAAACACTAGTACGCAATCAAGGGTCTGACGTAACTTTTGACGATAACTTTTTCTGCGTGTATTTTGTATGTATACATCTATACAAATAAATAAAACTGAAGTCTCTGTTTGTAATTTCAAATTAACAGCTTTTCACTAAATGCATGTGAAAGTAAATACGGTACTTACACCAAAAAATCGTTTTTTTAAACTTTTGTCTGTCTGTCTGTTTGTTCCGGCTAATCTCTGAAATGGCTGGACCGATTTTGACGGGACTTTTATTGGCAGATAGCTGATGTAATAAGGAGTAACTTGCCTTACCTGCGTTAATTTCTGACATCCACGCGGGCGAAGCCGCGGGCATCTATACATCTATATATACATACAAATAAATAAAATTGGAGTGTCTGTTTGTAATATTAAGATAACCACTTTTTAGTAAGTGTATATGGATGTATACACGATACATATACCAAAACAACATTTTTTGTCGGTCTGTCTGTCTGTTTGTTCCGGCTAATCTCTGAAATGGCTGGCCCGATTTTGACGGGACTTTCACTGGCAGTTAGCTGATGTAACAAGGAGTAACATAGGCTACTTTTAAATGAGAAAAAATCTTTTATTTAAAAAAAAAATACCTGCGTTCATTTCCGACATCCACGCGGGCGAAGCCATGGGCAAAAGCTACTTTCAAATATAATTGTCCAGGATGAAAAGAAGAATATAGGCCATTGTCAAACTTCATAACAATCGGTTCAGTAGTCGGTGGATATGGCGTCGAAAGGTAACAGAAAGATGAGTTAAGTTCCTTTCACACCTATAATATTAAAATTTTAAGAATGGATGAATTAGTTAAATGTAGAAAACATAGGATCTAAGGAATAATAGGACGAAATACCCAATGGCTTGTGGCATAATACAGTATGTGTTGAATTCACGGTAACAGTTTTCGCGTTGATATTCCTGCCACCCGTATACCCTGTATACCGTATGGCATAGTAATTTTAGATTAGATAGATTTTATCCCGTGTTTTTATTAATAAAGCACTACCATGTACGGAGTACATGCATGTAACTATGCCTATATAAATGTTTAAATGTGTCACTCTTAATTTTATACCTACAGTTCCGACCTAAGTCTAACAAACAGCCGGGTTTCACCTTGAGGCCACGTCGAACCTTATCTTCACAAAATGGGTTTTCAAAGATCTTGTCTAGGACCCAGCTTATCTTAAATAAAACTTGCAAACGAGAGGTCGTGGATTTTGTTCCCGATAATGTCTTACAAAAACATTTTTTTTTTTGCTTTAAAGAATTTCTTATACGACTGAATACCTAAGTCTCTAAGGGCCTATTTTATAGTGTTTACGTAGGGAGTATCTCCCAGACAATTTAAAAAAACTAAACTTTTTTTATTTGTTTCTATCAGTTAGATAATTGTGTTAAAGTAAATTCATCATAATTATTATAAACTTAATTTATACCAATTTAATACTCAATCTGCAATAATTTGTCATTTTAATCATTGTAATTGATTCTTAAGTCATTTATTAATTTGCACCATTTTGATCAAGCTTTACATTTTATTAATGTCTACCAACTGTTTCTCTGCATTCTCCAACGGGCAAGTCCATTTTTTCAACTTTTATAATTCTATAAATTCAACCTGTTTTCCATGCATGACTTTTATTATACAAATCTTAATTTAATCACAGATAAAACATGCCATTAATCGTAGATTTTACGGTAAGTGCTCCAAAGTTCAGGATAAATAAATTACCTACAATACTTGTTAAGACTAAGTGAGCTACCTCTTAATCGCTTAGAGTTTAATTAATTGAGATTAACACACGTTATCGCAGATTTCTGGTACTTAGCCAAACTAATACATTACCTATTCAAATTTAGCATTGTGTTTGGATGCACGCCGAAACAAAAGATATTGTTTGCATATATTATGTAAGGTGTATCTATTCATACACGTAATATTTTAAGGGGGTACACCTGTAGGTGGTAAAGAAGCTATAGAAGCAAAAAGAATTTTTTATCTAAACATTTTTGAATTTTCGTAATTATTATAATTTTAAAACTACTTGAGACGATTTGCATAAAACCTTTACTCCAAATTCTATGAATGGCCCGCCTGTCGCTGCGAGGGCGACGATCGGACGGCACGAGCATGACCGCGGTGTCTCAAGTCGTAAAAAATAAGGAGTCAGTATTTCTGATGTGCGTCAAATTATTTATAAACATTAAATTTAAAAAAAAAACCGTAAGAATTTTTTTTTTCTTTGCTTCTTTACCACCTACAGGTGTACACCTCTTCAAATATTTCGTGTATGAATAGATACACCTTATATACAGAATCCCCCAGCGTAGAAAAATTTCGTCAGCTGTACAAAAAAAAAAAAATCTAAACAATACATTTTGACCCCGTAGGTATTGCATTTTTCTATGAAACAGCAGATTTTTTTTTTTTTTTTTTGTTAAACCTACGAAAAATTTTTGCACTGCGGGGTCTAGAATGATATGCTGAATTCATGGTTACAGTTTGTGCACTGGATAAAAACTGATCCTGTATAATCAGCCTATAGTGATCCCATACAGGCTGAAACACAGGCATCCTCTCAGTGAGAGGGAGTGGCCTATTATACAACACGTGGACCCAGTGCGGGTTATTAGTTGCCACATGTCTCAGAATTTTTGGTTCTAAGACATGCCGGTTTCCTCACGATGTTTGCCTTTACCGTTTTGAGAGCAGTGGTGATAAATTTCAACAAAGTTAACGCCGTTTGCGTTCGAACTCACGAACTACAACTCGTAAGATTGGGTCCAATACAACTGGGCCACCACTCCGTTACGACAGGGTCACATTGCTTGCATATATGGAATGAAATACTCAACATTAATAACTAGCTTTTTTCAGCAATTTCACCCGCGTAGAGGCTGGAAATATTACCGCAGAAACGTACTACCGGGATGAATAGAACCCTTTTTTTCAGGTTATAAACTATCTGTGTGCCAAATTTTATCCAAATCCGTTTAATCGTTTTTGCGTGAAAGAGTAACAAACATACAAATATCCATACATCCTCACAAACTTTCACATTTATAATATTAAATAAGTCATTTCTTACAACGCTGGTCTAATTAATTTAAATATACAACGACTTTAGTACTACGGAATATTGTCTCAGGCATACTAATCTGAAAAGTCCGAAGCGGTAACTTCGACCTTGAAAATGTAATGAGCGTATTTTTCATAAATTTTTCTTTATCTCCAACGTTAGGGCGAGCACCAGTATTTTACCTGGGCCCTCCATCATAATACAGACTTTACGTTATCGTCAATAAATTGTTTTACGGTTATAGTCCACTAAGTCAAGAAAGTTTAGAAGGAGCACTACAAAACATTGGAAAGTGACAAGAAAGGTAATTCTCGTAACTAGTAAATAATAGTTCAAAAAAACTTAAAAACACGCTGCCATAGAAAACCAAACTAAAAATAGAAAATAATGGAAAAAAGCGTGGAGTGCTTTTTGAGGTATTTTTTAAATTATGGCAAGCAACACACACTTTTTTTGGTTTTCAGTGGAAGCATGTTTTTTAGTTTTTCAAACAATTTTTTAGTTTAAATTTTTTAAGGTGCTTCGAATTTTGTGCCGTATGCCAGCGTAGTTTTAGTATTTTGAGATGTATGTCAGCGCAGTTTTCGAAGACATTTTTTTCGCTATCCTGCTAACTCTGGCAAGCGTAAGGACACAAATTTATGAAATTATTGTATTGTCATCGGAGTCCTTGATAAGTATGCCAATTTTGGAGTAAATCCGACGTTTTAAAAGGGGTCAAAATCATGTTCAAAGTTTCCGTTACATAGGCACATACTAACATACGTTTGAAGCCAATAAAAGCGAGTTAAAAACGTTAAAAATCTAGTCGCAGTCTCATCTCGGTGACAATGAACTGTCAGAAATTTCTCAAAAATTTATGGAAATTCGAGGTATTTCTGACAGATTAAGATTGAGATCAGGCTATGAATGTACTTAAAATTACAAGAATTGTTCCTAAGGTGGACTTTGTATGTTACGGAATTGGCAGACCACCATTCATTTTATTAATGATGCCTTTTACTACATACCTTCAAATTGCGTCTATCGCATTTAAATGAAAATATCTGGATGACCGAGCTTTGCTCGGTATTTTTTGGTAAATTGTGTTTAAAATAATAAGTTTATGTTCAAGTTGATTATCGATAAAGTTGGTCATTGAAAACACGAATAAAACGACATTTTATAAAAATGAATCCTAGCTAGATCGATTTATCGCCCCTGAAACCCCCTCTATACTAAATTTCATGAAAATCGTTGGAGCCGTTTCCGAGATTCAGATTATATATATATATACAAGAATTGCTCGTTTAAATATATAAGATACAACAAAAATACTCATTCTTCAAATCAGTCTTATTTTCATTGTAAAAAAGTAATTACACTCTATCTATTGAGATCAGTATAGAACGATGGATGACCTGCACTTGTTGCCATGCGGGGTTACGTAACTCACTCACAATCCCAATGCCATTAATTTTATCGTAAGTCCCGTCAAAATCGGTCCACCCGTTTCAGAGATTCGTCGGTACAAATAGACAGACAATATTTTTTTTAAATAATTTTTATTTTGTGACTTGTGCCATACACTTTTATATGCATTTCGTAAACAGCTGTTATTTTGACATTACAAACAGACATCTCAATTTTATTTATTTGCACCCAAATAGCTTTATGTAGCTTTACTACTTATTTACCGCTATAACTCAGTTAAAGTGAACCTTCTGTCTGTTGGTTACGTTTCCATGTAGTAAAACGACCTCTTCATTACAAATTCATGGTGAGTAAATGAGAAAACCACGGGGCTACCTCATATTTATGACTTCAAACACGCTGGTAGAGTTATTGTTACACTCTAGACACTTGAGACGAAAAAATATTATGATAATTAACTGTTGTTTTGTGTTTTATTTATTATTTTTAGAGTGCTAATAATTTTGAGAAACTGAAAATGTTTTTTATAGGAGTTTGGAAGAATTCATGAAAATTTCGTGATAATCTGCATCTCAGTTCATCACTATTTGCGTGTGCTAGCTCACGAAAGGTAATTTAAAGTATATATTATATGGTTTTTATAATTGTTGATTACTTACTTACGATCGTTTACAATCACGTTTTTCTAACTTACCGACAGTTGTGTTGCTGGGGAACTAATTGCGTGACTTCTTCCTAAAGCACTAGGAATTGGTGAAGGGCTGGCGTTTTGGGGGACTATCTCATATAATTTTGACGTTCAAAAAGTGCTGACTCTCAACAATGTTTGAATGAATGACTTTTTATTTTGATCTCTTTGTACTGTCTTCCTTATACAAAAATAACATTGCCTATTTAATTGTGGGCTGATCGCATTTAGATATTTACGAATTGATAGCTGATGGATTGTTTTCCTTACTTCATATCCTTTATCACCTCCCAGAAGAATTAGATTTAAATCGACATAATACCACCATATAATATCGAGAGCATTTTCTTAACATACCCCTCAAAAACAAATAGAGCGTCTTATATATAATCTTAAGTTACCTTGGAATATTTTCAACAAATAAAAAAACACATCCCAAGTACAATACAGTACGTTTTATCCTAAATTCAATACAATAGTAGACAACAGTCGTCAACTCAAATGTTCTGTGAGCCATGAACAATTCAGTATTCATATTTACTGAACCGCTTTTTCATATCCAATTCAGGTCAAGTATTTGTTTTGTTATGAGTATGATGTCAATTCTATGTGATTCGGCTGATCCTGGTAGTTTTGAATGCGCGAGTATTGATTAGTGTTAGGGGTAAACCTAAGGACATCTTAAAAGCGGAGGGGCAAAAGAAATAACAAAATTCCAGGTGTGTAATGTTACTCTATAAAAAGAACAAAGAAAAAATACAAGACATATAAACCTATGGACAAGCAATGATGTCTGATATAAATAAAATAAAAACAAATAAAAATAAGAAAAGGTGGATATGATAAGAGTCTCGGAGTTCATAGCAGAATGCGGCAGATTGTAGCAGAATGTTACCAGATGCAGCAGAATCGGCAGGATTGACAGGCAGTAGAAAACGTATTTTTTTTCTGTAGTAGTGTGACTGGCTACGGCGTTTTACGCTACGTAGATAGGAAAGTCTCATCGTCAGAGGCTTTCACACCGGCAATGAGAGGGCCAGAGTAAACAGCGGAAATGCGAGAAAGACCAGCCCGTACATAACTGGTCGTCTGCGGCGTTCTATGCTACATACAATAATTGGACTCGTCGACCGAAACCTCCCACATGCACAGGCAAAAGGACTGAACGCAGTGGAGCAAATATATCACACACGATATTTATAACGGTATTTTATACGGTTTCCTATCGGCAAACAGATGCATATCTAAAGAAATACAACAAAAGGTGTTTTTTTGTGGGGCATCTCGTAGTTAATCCTGAAAAGATTGTTACTACTTAAACGGATTGTTGCCCGGCGAGTTCTAAAAAGTTACCTTTTTAGGCCTCCAGCCGGGGCTTATTATACTTAAAAACTAAAGCGAAAGCTCTAAGGGTTACCCCGAGGGGGGTACGAACCTCGGCTTAGGCAATCACTGGTAGGGGGGGCAGCAAGGGACTGGCTGGATCTGGGTTAGATTATTTTGGGACTAATTTAAAGCTAACGGCGCAGCATCGCGGGCTGGCTCTTGCAAGGGTCGGGAGGGACTGTTAAGTCGGGGTCGCGACGATGGACCTCGGTGGCGAGGTCGGTACGGTTTGTGTTTGTGTGCTGGTCTAGCTGTACTGGTCTCTTTTCGACTCTCCTGGAGGAGAGTAGTGGGATCATCAGGATCGGTAAGAACGTGCCGCGAGCGGCAACAAAAGGTGTGTTTTTCGTGGAGGGCAATACCACACGTGGGGCAACTACTACAAATGTGCATTCCACAGTAACTGGAATTTGGAAGTCAGAGGCAGTCGTTCCACGTAAATAATATTCAGTTGCATCCGGTTAGACTGGAAGCCAACCACAACATATTTGGGAAAATGCCAAGTAGAGAACGAAGACTATCTGTAGTATTTATTATTGTCGGAATGCATGAAGCTTGGTGGTTGCTTGAAGCATAATTGCAGAAGCGCGAGGTTTCCAGCAAGCTCAGTTATATAAAATTCATTGCATTGCCTGTATTCTGCAAAAGGAAAGACAGAGGTGTAGCTATAGTATACCCGAATTTCACCAGTTATTTTTAAGCCCCACGGGGGCGAGCCTATTGCCATCCACCGGGCACATAACCAAACTCTAGGCTGCTGAAGTGGCAATGGGCCGGCCATGTTTGTCGAAGGACTGATGACCGATGGAGCAGACGAGTCCTAGAATGGAGACCGCGTATCGGCAAGCGTAGTGTGAGACGTCCCCCAGCTAGATGGACCGACGACCTCAAAAAGGTGGCTGGGATAGACTGGATGCGGAAGGCGGAGGGTAGGGTGTTGTGGCGCAGCATGGGAGAGGCCTATGTCCAGCAGTGGACTGCGATAGGCTGATGCGACTGAGGCTGCTACTGAAAAATTCCAGATGGAAAACCCAATAGCTCAGCAAAAACGCTTGTGACTACTAGACCAATGAGGCAGCCATACAGACTCAATTGTTTCTCTCTATTCGCTTCGCTCATGACTACACGCCACTCCACGTATTGCATTGATCCAAATGAACTTACTGACCTCACGTTATAATGCTAATCACATTATTTATTTGGATTTTTCTAAAGCTTTATAATGTTAATCACATTAAACAGCTTTAGAATAATCCAAAACAATATTATATGCTAGTTAAAAGCATTGACGGCCTAAGTTTTAACCTAACGACCACACACAATGCATTATAATTAACGGTTTTTAATTTAATACTTAAGTTTGCTATACTCCTGTGGACTATTATTACGTGTGATTTCATTTATTATATTGCCTATAATGTGGTTTCCTTATCGTATGTACGTCGCATTTAAATTTAAGCACGATCGTGCTCCTATGCAAAATGGTAACAGATGAGCCAAACATAATCTTCAGTGATTGCAATAACATGAAGCCGAATCTACACTCAAGCCGCCCCAAATCCAAAGCTTTTCTTAATCCTATTTGAGTATAAGTATACCCTACCCAAAAGGGTTGCCAGAGGTCCTGAGAGTGAAACACCTTTTTGCAAAGCCTTCAATAGATCTTCAGTTACTGTAAAGGAATAAATGTTAGTTTTATGGTGGGCCCCGCCTGTTTGTATGACAGTTATGGCCCCATAAGTTTGGGCCGCTCGATTTGGGCCCCGTTCTAAAGATGAATCGTGCTTCTTTGGCCGTGAAAAGTTTTAAATGTAGGTATTAGTAACATTTGGGGACTTTTACTTTTAAGTTGGTCATTTCGTTGATATATGAGTGTTGTTTTCAGATTGATAGGTATTACTCTATTAACGTTCATGAGATAGTGTTGTTTAATTATGCTCTGGCAGGTTGAGTAATTTTTGCGGCCTACCCAAATGTCCTTTCTTTGGTATTGTTCGTCTAAGCGTTGGGCTCCTTAAATTTCAAGTTGAGCTCAACGATTAGTGACAAATGCTTGCACTGACTAGACAGGTCCACTCAATCTGTGTGGTTCTTTCCTCAAAAGACCATTCCAGTCACCAATCTACATGATCTTCACATGATGTGACCAAGATTATGTCTGGACTTTAAAAGAGACTGTGACCTCTGAGTTTGTTTCGACCTTTCTTCTCAGAGTAGTCAGTTAGGAAACGCCGACCTCATCTAGCTTACAAAAATATTATTGACTTGTAAAAGTGTTTGTACAAACCTACTTACAGAAATAAAATCAATTATTATTTAACGTTATTATAAGTAGGGGGCTTGCGGCTAAAAGGCCGTGTAGGTCAGTCGATCAGGTTAAACTACGCTTTCTGCGGTCTGTCCGTAGATGAGTTACTATCTTTTCATACCGCGAGAAATATCCACCACCTTCCGACTTCGTTAAGCCCCAGGAACACTTGCCTTCCGGCCGTGATCTGCAGTGGTCTATATGGAAAGCTTTCAATCGATTGCGTACCCAAGTAGG
The DNA here is from genome assembly GCA_932294355.1 of Aporophyla lueneburgensis. Classification (NCBI taxonomy): domain Eukaryota; kingdom Metazoa; phylum Arthropoda; class Insecta; order Lepidoptera; family Noctuidae; genus Aporophyla; species Aporophyla lueneburgensis. The sequence goes on along the minus strand of OW028737.1, from coordinate 26,186,895 downwards.
ACGCTGTAGACCCAGTGCGAGTGCGGTACACCTGTTCAGACCATGACCCACCTGCTGGAGTGTCCCAAGTGCCCGTTCACCTACACCTCAGATGATGTCAAAAATGCCACTGATGCCGCAATAATCGTGGCCACTACTGGGCTCAAACGATATAGTAAAAAGTGTGCAAGTACGACCGACACGAAAGAAGAAGAAGAAGATACCGAGTTCCCACCATGCCTAGTAAAGCAGTTAAGCCGTTATTTCCAGCTGTCATTCATAAATTGGCAGTCGTTTCTGCTAGTCAGAAGTCAAAAAGTCTGACAACCAGTCAACCTTCTAAGTCGCGTTCTTCATTACTGAAGATCGTGTCCCTGAAAGATCTTCGTGGCTTATGAACGATGTTCTTCCATTTCGTTCGGTTCTCGGCTTCTCTCATGGCCATCATAACCGAGAGTCTAGTGAGGGCAGCCAGTTGGTCGGACCAGTGGGTAGGTGACCAGCCGCGAGGTCGTTTCCCATCTACGTTGCCCATCACCACCAACTTTTCAAGGATATCTGGTTCCCCACGGGCAATATGACCAAAGTAACTGAGAATGCTTTGGTAACCAACCAGTCTTACTAGTAACTGGGTTATAGCAGTACGATAGGCAGTCACTTCATGTAAAATACTGATTAGATTGAAAGCCAATATAGTTGGCAAAAGGCTACGCAGATAACGTTGTTATTAGGTTTCAAATGAAGTAAAGGTATTTTATATTCTTTGTAGTTACTGGTTGTAATTCTCAATTGGAATTCGGCGGGTCACAAGAACTAGATATATGTTGAGTCGATGAGCAAAAGTCTCGACACAGTGGATACCTGAAGAATGACGGTACTGAAAGAAGGACTGGACCAGAAAGAAGTGGTAATTTGATCTGGACGCATAGTGAGGGTTGGCTTAAGGCGGCAATGGGAAATAATTCTTGGAAGAACTTGGTCGGGACATAAAACGCGAAGATAAAACGTTTGACGAAGATTTTATTTTTTTCTTTCTAAGATGTTTTCTTACTAAGCCATTATTAATAATTAGTCAATTTATGTAGGTATAAAGAGAAAAGTATACATTGCCAATATATTAGGCGTGAAAATTAGAAGCAATGCGTGCAAAAGCTAATGAATAATATCGGCAAGCTTATCAAATCCCAAATAATTTAAAGTCATAATAAATTACCTACATATTTCCCTACAACATCCTGTTTCCCGTTTATTTTTAAAACAAACATCATTTGACGCTTTAAATTATGTAACCTATTAAAAATAGGTACCATTAGTTTTAGTCATCACTAGATTTATTATATTATATTAGTTATATTTTTATTACAGAATCATGAAAAATATGTGATCTTATTAATAGCATGGCACGTTGCTCGTAGCACAGATAGTTGATGAGGCTGATAGGTTTTGGAGTAGTGACCGATAACCTGGTGAAGGTTTTGTTTGTGCAGAATAAACAATTTTTCTTTCTTTTCTTTTCTTTCTATTGCGTAATATGTACATCTCCTATCACCGTACGACGAATTGCAAACGAAATTGCTGAACCATTGCTTCATATATTTGAAGAATTCATCGGCTCAACAATGTTTATAACGCCATTAATGATTCTGAATTGTCAAAATGAAATACATTTTTTATCACGATTTTTTTATTGTTTTTTGGCTCTTCAACAATTTTTGAATGTTCTGTTATTACACTTGATATCGCGTGCTACTGATTTGAATTTTGAATTTCAATTGTACTGTTTATTTTTAATCTTAATTTTAATTCTAGTTATAATTTTGATTTTAATTTCGATAATGATTTAATTTTTTTCTTAATGTTTTGTTCCTTGTTACTAATTAAATTTTCTATCCTCAGTTCGAGTAAAAATCTTGTTCAAACGTATATTTTTAACCTTTTGAATGTCTTAAGTTACACAGTTAGACATAAGCAATTGTCTTTCTATTATGTCTCTAATTACGGCATTCGATGAGTTAAGAAGCTATTTTATATAAGTATATATGTAAGTGACAAATTCACCATATCTCAGTACATAATGTTATTTTAATTATTTTAATGTGTCTAGTGAATAGGTCGTTGGTGTACCTTTCAAATAAACAAATCACGAATGGTGATCAAGATTGACCTACTCGGTCTAGACCTTGACCGAATAGGTCAGTCTTGATCACCATTGAGGCCTATTTCATACATAAAATCCTCATTTATTGTGAGGCACCACAAACAACAGAGCTAATATTAAAGTAACATTGTGGTACATATTTACATTTCAAACCAGTCTCCAACCCAGACAGTATACATGATATTACCATATTTCAGGAACCGTAGTTAGCAAGGTATATTGAATTAGGCCAAGTTTCACTGTCGCCACTCTGTTGACTTGTTGTTAGAAATGTCTATGACCTCTCTACTTAGTGTGCTCATAGCTTAAGTTAAGGATTCTTGCTTGTTTCTTGGTAGACTTGATTTTGTAAGAGACTTTGCTTAGGTGGAGTTTTAAATATCATAAATAATATGAAAGTGTTTTCAGCTATTTGTTTTAATTATATTACTTATGTTTAGAGAAAATTAACAGAGCAGTGGTGCCCCAATGGTATCCAGCCTCGACTTATGAGCTGTAGTCGTGAGTTCTAACCCAAGCAGGCACTTTACTTTGTATATTTAAATTAATCACCACTCTCAAAACGGTGACAGAAAACATCGTTAGAAAAACCGGTATGATCTAGAACCAAGAATTCGAAACGCATGACATTTACCGAACCACAGTATGTCCGCTTAGTAGATTATGGCCCTCTTCCTCTTACAAGTTCTAAGTCGAAACAGTAAGAACATTATAGACAGGTTATGATATTAGAGAAAAATAAAAACAGATAGATAGATAAATCGTTTATTTGGTGAACACAAGAGACAAAGCACAGCATACACAGCACGATTAAATAATAATTTAATGTGATTACAGTTTAGTTAAGTAGGTACAAAGTGCCAATATACAACAAGAGAAAAAAAGAAAGGAAGACATAAAATAGTGATGATGACAATTTGTGTCAGAAATAATCAAAGTGGCACCAAATGGGAGTCCAGCTACGTGCAAATTGTTACTATTTTCAACATGGTGACAAATAAGCTTTCACAAATGCATGGTGTCGTAGAATTTTTAATAGTGGTTACCGAGTGATTGAAATTCGACCATAATTATTAAAAACTTAATTTATTTCTTATGCATTAGGTAATGCATAAAAATATTTGCTTTCAGCACTGATTGTCTATATTAACTTTAACCAAATTTCATACTCCTCCATCCGTGTAATTTTCTTAAAAAGTGGATGCCTTGTTTTTGCTTCATACTCTATACACGTTGAACTCATTATTAAGGGCCCACAGACAGACGCCACGAAATGGTGCAAACATCATGAGTTTTAATAGAGATTGTGCTACTAAAGTAGCGTTGACCAGTTGCGTCTGTCTGCGGGAGGCTCTATGAATAATATTTACGATAAAACCCCACCCCCCTAAACACACGAAACCTGCTGTTCCATACGTTTACGTTCACATAACTTGACATAATGTACAGAACGATGATTGTTATTTTATATAACTACACCTTGTAAAAACATAGTTAAATAAATTTGTAGTATAGTGTACAAATATGTAATACTTATGATAAAACTTGTTTCTCAAACAAGTACATTATTTACATAAACAACACATTCTTGAAAACTGTAAACAAATGTAGAATGTAAATTAATAGTAAACTTATTTGCTCACTGTTCCATTAAACATCTAACACTCAGGCTTATCAGTCGATTCTCACGAGTTTATTCGCCTAAATCGGGCGAGTAGACAGTTTTAAGTAATAAATTGTTTCTCGCACTCGCACAAAGTAACTTTATTTCTGGGCGAATCAACAACTCTAGAAATACGTATTAGGCACTTGGCACGTTTTGAATTTTATGCAATAAAGTTAGGCGAAAACGACACTACAAGCAGTCACGAGCACTATTATGTATGCGATTGACAAGTTTTAGAAGCGATTCTCCGATTGTACTGATAATAATTTTACGTTATTATGAACATAGTATATTGGAACCCACACTATTATGTAATATGCGTTATCTTAAAGTTGAAATCATTGTTTAATGAAAATTTTGCTGTTGAATTTGGCTATGTGTATACATATTAGTGCTCATAACTGTATATATAATAATGTACAAATATGTCAAAATGTGACAATTGCCTAATACGTATTTCTGGAGTTTTAGATTCGCCCACAAATAAATTAACGTCGAATGTGGCGCCTAAGGAAAAAATCATCTTCATGATCGTCATCATCAGAGTCATTGATTGGTTTACAGAGTACCTAGTTTGTAAGGTGTTAATGATGATTGCAGACAATGTCAGTGTTAGGTTCGTTTATTCGCAGGAATTTCGTTTCCCGAATCAGGTGAATAGGACACTCTTAAATTATATGTTACTAGCTTCTGCCCGCGACTTCGTCCGCGTCAAATTTTTGCTCCCCTGACCCTTCCCGTCGCATCGATTTGCCTGCTAGTTTTCGTCCATTTTTCGTTGCTGCTCGCTCCTTTTGAGTTATAGTGAGTCAACCTTAAAAGATAGACATAATATGTCTATCTTTTTAAAAAAACTTTTTTTTAGAACTTTTTAAAAGGAACAATTCCGTCATACATGATTTTTATCTCATGATCTCTCAAAAGGAATAAATTTTCCCCGTTTTTGCAACATTTTTCATTACTGCTCCGCTCTTCTTAGTTGTAGCGTGATGTTACATACCCTATGCCTCCCTCGATAAATAGGCTACCCAACACAAAAATAATTTTTCAATTCAGACCAGTAGTTCTTGAGATTAGCGCGTTCAATCAATCTAACAAACAAACTCTTCAGCTTTATAATATTAGTATAGATTTTTCACTCACATGCATTCAAGACAATGTTTTTTTTTTCTTATTTCCTATGGACAGTGCAACCAAATTCAGTTAAAATGGGTTTATGAATTATGAATCAAAATTAAGTCATTTATTTAAACCAGGCCGAACATCTGCAATTTTTGAATGTCAAAATTACATACGACATTCCCCCAAAACGCCCGCCCTTCACTAGTTCCCAGTGCTTCAGCTAGGAAGAAGAAGTGGAGCAACAAACTCCCCAGCAGTACAGCTGTCTATGACTATGTATAAATACATGATGATAATAAATAGCTAAACTAAGCAAGAATTAAATAAGACTGCTCATTCAAAACAAACAGCCCATTTATTTACATAGAGGTACATTAAAACTTCTAATAGCAATTGCAAACTATGGATATCATGTTATTTGTAAATGCAAGAAGCAACATTACCTACATTTGTAAAATACCCGTGTTGCCGCATTATTTATATATTAAATATCTGGTTGACCGAGCTTTGCTCGGTATTTTTTGGTAAATTGTGTTTAAAATAATAACTTTATGTTCAAGTTGATTATCGATACAGTTGGTCATTGAAAACATGAATAAAACGACATTGTATAAAAATGAATCCTAGCTAGATCGATTTATCGCCCTTGAAACCCCTTTTATACTAAATTTTATGAAAATCGTTGGAGCCGTTTCCGAGATTCAGATGTATATATATATACAAGAATTGCTCGTTTAAAGGTATAAGATATGTGAAGCAAAAACTTTGTACTCAATTTTACGAACATAACTCGGACGGATGAGTATGAAATTTGAAACAGTAATTGTCTACTAGCTTCTGCCCGCGACTCTCCCCGATCTTCCCCGTCGCATTGAATCGCCTACTCGTACGATTTCTTCGTATCCGTGACATTTTTTCTTTTTGCTCGCCTCCTAAGAGTCCTAGCGTGATGTTATATAGTCTATTGCCTTTCTGGATAAATAGGCTACCCAACACTAAAAGATTTTTCAATTCCAATCAGTAGTTCCTGAGATCATATCATTCAACCAAATATGCAAACAAACTATAAAACTTTTCAGCTTTATAATAATATAAGTATAGATAAGGAGAAGGACTGCAGAAACTTAATGTTTCTGTTTACCTAGTTATGATTAAAATTTTATTGATTTATGGTCGAATTTCGACCACTGGGTGATCAGCGATCAGACCAGTTTTACTAATTTCACGTCACTAAACTTACTACGGTTTGTACGGGAAACTAAATGGAAATCCCTCATCGACCGTGGACTAGAGTGGACGCTATAACAGAGACACATTATAAAATTAAAAATCCATTCGGGTTGTAACATATGTATAAAAAAATAGCTTTTGCCCGCGACTTCGTCTCCGTAAATGTCGCGACAAAGTCACGGAATGAAAAGTAGCCTATGTTCTTTCTTGGGGTTCAAACTTACCCCACCTACCATACATACATGCATACATACAATCATGAGTTTTTCCCATGGGGGTAGGCAGAAACCACAGAACGCCACCTGCTACGATCTCTACACACTCCTTTTGCCTCTTTAAGGTTCATAAAATTGGTCATACACACACCAAATTTCCTACCAAATTTCATCAAAATCGGTTCAGTGGTTTAGTCGTGGAAGACAGAGTTACTTTCGCATTTATAGTGTTAGTATAGATTACTCTGCGGTTGTAACAGAACGTACTCATTCAAAAATTGGGTGAATTCAAAACTGTAATTTTACCTTATTTCGCAAAAATATTTCCAGTCATTTCATAGGCCTCGGTTTTCCAAGTCACTTTGTACATATAAAACTCTGCCCAACCCTTTAGGGAATTCAAGCGGGATATTATGCTTATGTCTATCAGAATGCAATACTCATTTCATAATGTAAAAATCATCGGAAACCCGTGAGTTTTTCTAGTTGATTATTTCTTTCATACGCCCACGTGAAAAACACTTTTGAGATTACTTTAAAATACAGTTTTCAAACTCAATAACAAGTAATGATTACAAAAATAAAAATAAACAGACTCTTTGATCGTAGTAATAAAATGTTGCAAGGTAATAAACTTTATAGAAACATTAGAACACGGTGTGAATGAAGGTGTGTGATGAAAGATTTTATTAAAATGATTATGTTTTTTTTATGTATGTAGTACATCCGGTGCTGAACGTTCAATAGAGTGCAACTGGAATCGTAATGAGATTTTCCTCTTTTCAATATTTTTCAACATTCTCAATGTGTGGTGTTTCATGTAATGAAATGGGAATTGCTATTTTCTTTTGATATACTAGGTCAAATGATATTAGCTGGCAATAAATTACAACAAATAACAGCCACATTTTATAAAACACTAGCTTCTGCCCGCGACTTCGTCCGACCCTTCCCGTCGCATCGAATTGCCTGCCAGTTTTCGACCATTTTTCGTTGCTGCTCCGCTCCCTTTAATTGTAGAGTGTTAAGTCCCGTTTAAAGTAGTTTCGGAACGCGCCATCGAACGGAATGACATCTGACTTGTCAGTTTGATTTTGACACTTGACACTTCTGTCTTGAATTTGGTGGGAAAAACAGGGAGCATGTCGCCGCTTGGATCTCGCGATCTTCTGTAAAGTAATCCCTTACCCCGGTCGTTTTGGTGACAATAAGTCATGACCCTTGTTTGGATTGTTAATAACCCCAATTTGACGTAATAACACGGGTTGAATTTTGGATATATCTCATCGAAGAACTTTGGAGGTTAAGTGATTTGAAGACCGCATGCTGTGATTGCCTCCAGCCTTGTTGCAGCGGATTCTAACCTGAAGAATACTCGTAACGTCACAACACGATACATATACACTCACTTACATACATAACTCCAGGTTGGCACCAGAGCAGTGTCCTTCAACCAACAGGTAAGTTCCTTTGTTGTATTGTAGGTGAGGTGTTCTCTTATATATTGTCTGCTCCGCGTACGGCGGACTAGTTTCGCTCGCCACTCTTGTCTCTAAAGCCCCACGGTAGCACGCTTCCACATAATAATTAAAAACCTTATGGGGGTCTAGTCTGGCAGCGTACATAGAGTGATGTTATATAGCCTACAGCCGTGTTCAATAAATAGGCTACCCAACACAAAAATATTTATTGAATTTGGACCAGTCGTTCCTGAGATTACAGCTTTCAACCAAACAAACAAACTTTTCAGCTTTATAATATTACTAGCTTCTGCCTACGACTTCGTCCGCGTCAAATTTTTGCTCCCCCGACCCGTCCCGTCGCATTGAATTGTCTGCCAGTTTTCGTCAATTTTTCGTTACTGCTCCGCTTCTTTTGGTCGTTGCGTGATGTTATATAGCCTATAGATTTCCTCAATAAATAGGCTACCCAACACAAAAATATTTTTTTCAATTTGGACAAGTAGTTCCTGAGATTACCGTTTTCAACTAAACAAACAGACTTTGCAGCTTTATAATATTATATTAGGTCTTTACTTATGAAATTGCCGTTCTGCAGTACTGGCCATTTCAAATCAAAATCATTTTTGTTTGTCTAAGAATTCTAATTTCAAATTAATTTTATTTTAAAAACATGGAATTATTTCTCCAAAAGTAATCATTTGTTAACACGCTTTTATTAGGTCGACCTGTATGTAACTAACTATGTAATGGAATCTAAGGTAAATAATTTAACCATCTTCCAAGGATCGTAGCGTCATGAAAATTGGCAGCTGTATGTAGTTCTGGTGACAATACAATAATATGGTACTGTCAAACTGATCTGATGATGGAGCCAGAAGATATGAACTGGAACTTCATGATGGAACATCGTATCATAACTGTGTTTGGACTTGTTAGAAAAGTCTTGTTATGAACTTTGACCACGATTAGGTTTAAGATCTGATGATGAAGCCGGAAGATAGGCACTGGCATTCCATGATGGAATATCATATCATAGCCGTGTTTGGACCTGTTAGAAAGGTTTTGTAATGAACTTTGAACACAATTAAGGTGCATTTATAAAAGCGTGTTTTTCTAGTGTTTTTAAATTATAAATTTATTTTATTTATTTATTAGTGTTACATTTTCATCGCATTTCAATCTTTTTCGTCATCATGGATACGTTAAAAATTCGAGTAATTATGGAATATGAGTAGGCGGCACTAGCGGCACGCAACATCAACGACGTTTACGGAGCTAACACCACAAACCAACGCACCACCTGTTATTGGTTTGTTCGCTTCCGTTCTGGAAATTTCGACCTGAAAAATGAACCTCGCGGTCGTCCGGAGACTTTGGTCGACAATGACGAATTAAAGGCGATTGTGGAAGCTGATGATACACAATCTACGGCTGAATTAGCAACAGCTTTCGACGTTAGCGTCAAAACAACATTGTTCCATTTGCGTCAAATTGGCAAGGTAAAAAGGCTTGACAAATGGGTGCCCCACGAACCCAATGATCGCCAGCGCGAAGTACGCGTCGAGACGTGCCTTGCACTGCTCAACACACACACAAATGAAGGAATTTTGAACCGCATTGTTACCTGCGATGAAGAATGGATTCTGTTCGATAACCGCAAGCGCTCAGCAAGTTGGTTGGATCCTGGTTCAGCACCTAAACAATGCCCTAAACGAAAATTTACCCCTAGAAAAGTGATGGTCACTGTTTGGTGGTCTAGCGCCGGTGTGATTCATCACAGCTTCTTACCAAACGGGGTGAGCATTACTGCAGATGTGTACTGTGAAGAACTGAACTCAATGATGGAGAAGCTGGCACATCTCCAACCAGCATTGGTCAATCGCTCGTCTTCGCTGCTCCTGCACGACAACGCGCGACCTCATACTGCACAGCAGACGATCTCCAAGTTGCAAGAACTGGGGTTGAAAGCTCTCCGTCATCCACCCTACTCACCAGACCTTGCGCCTACAGATTACTACTTTTTCCAGAATTTGGATGACTTCTTGCCGGGAAAAAAATTCAATACCCGAGAGGCAGTACAAAATACCTTTGAAGAATTTGTTGCCTCCCGTCCAGCTGATTTTTTTAAGAAGGGCATCAATAACCTGCCACTGCGTTGGCAAAGATGCATTGATTGCATGGGTGATTATTTCGATTAGTACAAATAAAAAATACATGAAAAAAAATATTTTAATTTTTTTCATACAAAACGGCATTTTCATAGGTAAAGACCTATTATTAGTATGCAAAAAGTTGTTATCAAATCCGACTGGGTAGTTATAGAGATAAGCGCGTTGAAACAAAAAAAAAATCTTTAGCTTTATTATTAGTAGGCATAACTATAGAATAAAACGACGATTCGTTTCATAAAGAAACTGGGCATATATTCCATTAATACGAAGATAACATTGCCCTACATCTCTTCCCTCGAGTGCGATGTAACTCGGCAAATTCCATAACGCAAGGGAATATAATAATCATACCCGATGCATATGTAACAGCACTTAACACCAAGACTGCAAATAATTAAGACAGCCGCTCCATTTCATCCAATTACTGTGCTCAGTTAGGTGCTTATTGTATCGCAGTTGTGTGCAGAAGGTTCACAATGGAACGAAAATGATTAACCTCTAAGTCCCTGAGATACCACATTTGGTATAGACACAATCGTTTTTTTAATTGTGGCTGTAATTACGGTAATTGACTGGTTAATGTGCAAATTTTCTCAATTACGCAGGGTAGCAGATATGTATATCGACGAGCAAACTACGAATTCAGCACTTGATTTGACCCTGTCACAATCTGGTTGAATGTACCAAGTGACCGTTGTGATTTGATTTGACCCTGGTTTTTTTTTTTTTTTTTTTTTCAGGATGGGAAATCATCAAATGACTTCTCCCGCTCTGGGCGGAGCGGGAGGGCGTGTCAGACTTTTACTGACTAAAACCCACCCGTGTTCCATCAGTTGCCCATGTGCCAGGGTCACGGTATCGCTTTCGAACAATCACGCGACCCCGGCAGGCATCGGTCCTAGTAGACCCCTACACTGCTGCTGACATCTCTTTGAGGCGCGCGTGGAACACTGCGCGCCGTCGACCCGAGCTTGGTCCTTACCGGGCGGCGAGCTACCCATTGCTCGCCACCCGCAAGCTCGCGCCTACAGTGGCCGGGAGTCCGCTATTGACTCCCGACGCCCGGGGCGTCTCCTCCTGCGGCGGCTAGGGACGTGAGGGCGCAGAGACTGCCACTCCCTCACGCGCCCCGCCTCCTCCTTCGCGAGCATTACTGCTTCGCAGAAGGAGGTGACGGCTTCCCATTCCCTCTCGCTCCGTACCATGGCTCGCACCAGGGCCGGACGCGAGAGGTCGCCGCCGCCGATCGCCTCCACGAGGACACGGCGGTGCCCCGCCCAGGCAGGGCACACCTCCACTGTATGCTCCACCGTGTCCTCCAGACGATCCTCGCAATGGAAACACCCGGACGTATCCTCCCGCTTTATCCTGAACAGGAACCCACCGAAGCACCCATGCCCGGTGAGAACCTGCGTCAGGCGGAAGGTGAGGACGCCGTGACGCCTCTCTATCCACTCCTCAAAGAGGGGGCTTACCGCCGCAATAGTGGCGTGCCCAGCACTGGGTTGCGACAATCATACCCGCCATGTCGCCATGAGATCACACCGGAGCTCTGTCCGCCGTGCCGCGATTTGTCGCGGCAGCGGAGTTTCGCCCCGGCGTTTCGCCTCCTCGCGCCACTCCCACATGTGCGCGAGGACCTTTGCCTCCAGATCCCATGGCGGCACTCCGGCAAGGAGGCTCGCCGCCTCGCACGAGACCGTGCGGTATCCCCGGATTAACCGGATGGCCATGACCCTCTGGGCCGCATTTGACCCTGCTTGGGCAATAATTTTTCGACAATTGTCAAAAAATAAAAGTCGACTGTCTCATACAAAAGGGCAATAATAAAAAAAAAAACAGGTCACAATGACCCATAAATATATTCCTTACAAACTAATATATATATATATATATATATATATATATATATATATATATATATATATATATGTCACCGTTAGATAACAAGATCCGCAAGTTTATAAATTACCTAGGAAATTTATAAACCTTCGTAGGATTCTAAACGAGAGATAAATTGTGTTATTTTACGGTCACATTTTCGCAAATTTATCAATTTGCGACGTCTCGTGGTAAATTTATAAACTAACGGATATCCATTCGTAAGATTCTAAACGGTTCGACCAATCACAGAAGAGCTTTTAATTTTACGCTTCTTTAAACTACGGAAAATAACAAACTTCTCTCTGATTGGTCGATGCTGACAGTGGCAATGCTCGTGTCCCTATAAAATGTATTTTATTTTATTTGACAATGTACCTAACTGTCTTACTCAGATGTTAGGTTAGGTTAGGTTAGGTTACATTGTGACCTTATGAACGCGAGCGAAGCGAGTGACTGTTAATTAGGTAAGCGTTTCCACATTTAAACATAAATAATATTTTTTGGCGAACAATGGCGGTGGAGAGGAACGAGAAGGAACACGTGACTTATTCAACCAATCAGAGCGCGTTATTGCTTACTTATTAAATATTTTACGCGTGACTTCGGTAAGTTTATCAATTTACGAAAATGTGGCCGTAAAATAATACAATTTATCTCTCGTTTAGAATCCTACGAAAGTTTATAAATTTCCTAGTAAATTTTTAAATTTACGGTTCTTGCTATTTTCCGGTGACATATATATTTTTTTATGGGTGGGAAATCATCAAATGACGTCTCCCGCTCTGGGCGGAGCGGACGGGCGTGTAAGACTTTTACTGACTAAAACCCTATATTCCTGTAGTTGCCCATATGCCAGGTAACTCTTTCGTATAAATCTCACGACCCTGGCATGACCCTGTATATAATAAAATTGTGGTAAAATGACAGGAAAAGATTCTTAAAATGTCTTTCCTACATCATTTTTGAGCAATTATAAACATTTCTATCGTTTCGTTGATTCGTCTCGCATCATAACAGATTTTTCCAAACATTTTAAAATTTTGTCTTTGCTAATGTTTTGTTGAGATTATGCACGCTATCATTGTTTTCATAAAACAAAAATCGGTGTAACCACACGTTCAGGTACAAAATATACATTGTATATGTTGTGTCTACTGTTTTCATTTATTGTTCACACGAAGCGTAAATCGTGGTGAATAGGAATGCAGGGGTGAATTGGGACGAAACTTTAAAGGGTAGACGTCGGCGCGGGAGATATTGTAGTGCCCAAGTGCGTGCGCAGAAACAGGAGCACTCACTCTTCCCTGACTCTCATAGTCCGAAGAAACTGCAATCCAATACGACCGGAGAGAGATCTGGCACAGGCCCAACGGCTTAACGGGCTTTCTGAGGCAGGGGGTATCCTGCCGGGGTCGCGTGATTGTTCGAAAGAGATACCGTGACCCTGGCACATGGGCAACTGATGGAACACGGGTGGGTTTTAGTCAGTAAAAGTCTGACACGCCCTCCCGCTCCGCCCAGAGCGGGAGAAGTCATTTGATGATTTCCCATCCTGAAAAAAAAAAAAAAAGGCAGGGGTTTCACACCGCCAAGTTCCAAACTCCGGGCTTTTGGCATTTTTCTTTCTTTTTTACCAAAAATGAAGCAAAATACCAGCAGTTTTACATAGTAGACCCTCCCATATGGAACTATCACAAGTAAAATTAGCTTACTAAACAATTTATTTGCCCAATTTGGGATAAAAAGTACTACCATTGGTAAGCAAAACTATTCGTTTTTAACCGACTTCAAAAAAAGGAGGAGGTTATCAATTCGACTGTATTTTTTTAACCGACTTCAAAAAAAGGAGGAAGTTGTCAATTCGACTGTATTTTTTTTATTTTTTTTATGTTTTATACCTCATAACTTTTGAGTGGGTGAACCGATTTTAATGATTCTCTTTTTATTTGGAAGCTGGTGCTTCCCGAATGGTCACATTTTAATTTGGTTCCATTCAGACAATGGGGTCTATGTGAAAACCATATAAGTCTTAAATTTGCATTAAGTATTTGCTTGACAAATAAACGAATAACGAGATTAGATTAATCTACCATAACTAAAAAGTTAAAAATAAAAACTTTTTACAAAATAATAACAACCGACTTCCTTAAAAAAACACTACAAAGTCAAAAATAACTTTAATTTCGGAAGTCGGTGGCAAAAAGCCTTAAATACAGATCCTAAGACACCGACTTTTTGTTTATAGGAACCGAGCATAAATATCTGTACAACCTTATTTTATTTTTCCTACACGTGTCGTCACAACGCCCAGAATAAACTTACGCGTGTGAAACACTCATAAATGTAACAGCGTGGGAAGTCCAATTAAAAAGAGACAAATAGGTGGACACTTCCTGCTTTTTATAACCAAACGAATTTATTTTGCCGCGAACTTCGCGCCTCTGTTTACTTTATTTTCTCTTTCTCCTTTTTTGCAGTATTATAAAGGGTTGCTTTTTAGTAAAAAAAATGAATTGGAAAACAGAGAGTGCAGAGAAGACATTTTATCTTGTGGGGGAAGTGCCCCCATAAGATAAAATGTCTAGGGTAGCTCGGAAAATTCAAATTTTCTTACGTTTTTTTTTGCAATTTGCATGTCAGTGTCAGCTTGTATGTTTATTTGGCTTTACAGAATTTTAATCAATATCATACATACGATGATTGTTGATTAATATGATGATTTCAATTATTATAATTCTGTAAATGCATACGTGTTAAAGAAAACGTAAAAAAGTTTTACATCCTCCTTTATGATGCAGCAACTGTTCAGTAATCCAGCATGGTAAAAAAAAATACTTAGGGAGTAACTGTAATGCCGCACGTCAGAGCTTACAAAATCAGCCGTTCGTTTCGTAACCAACATAATACTCTATTGAAAATACACTAGGCTAACGTAATAAAAAAAAAAAAATGTTCAATTGTTGTTGTTGTTGTTAATGTGTGCTGTTGTGCACCTTGTGATAGTCAGACGATACCAACATGCTGATTGGATATTTATTTACAAAGTCATTTATTAGGGGCTGCCCTAATCTCTAAAACCCTTCTGCCATTCAGCATACGTAAGGTCCGAAATCTCCGCTAGAAACAACAATACCAAAATACAGTGAAGCCCGCAAATATTATAAATAGCTTTACAACACGACAGTACATAGTTATGTGACCATGTCAAGTCGCATTGCACTTGCGCGCTCGAGTGTTCGTGAAGATGGCTTCGCTGTTGAATGCGCTAGTGTTGTTACATCGATATTGTAACAGGTATCGATAAGTGAGAATTCGGTGAAAAAATTGAGTGCAAAACGTTTAGAATATTTCACTGTCAGTGGAGTGATTAATGTTTGTATTACTTGGAATATTTTATGTTTCTAAGATTGTTGTTAGTCATTCGTTAACGTAATATTAAGATGGAATAAACAAAGTGTTCATGTAACAGAACAAAACACAACAACGCCCGAGCGCCCGAGCCATGGTACCATCTACGCGTCATACTGGGGCGTGGCCTCCCCGCAAGCGGCTGCCCCTCCGTGCGCCGCCGCCGGCCGGCGTCTATAAAACACGACCACCGGCGTGTGCGCAGTCAGTGTTCACTGCGCTCTCGGTCTGCTTCAACCTTCCTGGTCGGACAGCTCTGAGAACCAGTCTTACGCTAGCACACGCACGGGGTCCCGCTCCCTGTACTGTACTAGCCTATTATTTGTTTACTTAACGTTACCAATAAACGTTCCGTTTTAAATTGTGTTTGTTCATACAAACCTGCTACAATCTGGCGCACAACGCGAGGCCGAACCCAGGCATCAAGATTGAAAACTTACGTCGTCTTCCACATCGTGAAATCAAGATGGCCATGTCAAACGAGCAGTTCCAGCAACTCCTTAGCACCATCACGGCCAATAAACAGGGAACATTTGCATCCTGCACGTTCACGTACGACGGGAAAAAGGACTCGGATGCAGTAGAAGCTTTCTTAGCCGCAGCTACCGTTTTTAAGTCAACGGAGAAAATAAGTGACTCAGACGCACTGCAAAGTCTCCCACTATTACTACGAGATGAAGCAGCAGTGTGGTGGCAGGGAGTGAAGACTGATGTGACGCAGTGGAAAGATTTCTGCACTAAGCTCCGCCACACGTTCGCCCCGAGAAAACCAACATTTATGGTGTACTATCAAATTACACATGAAGTTCAGGAAGCGAACGTTACGACGGAATCATTTATCGCAAGGAAAAGGTCCCTGTTCTCGTTGGCTCCTACTCCAGTATTCACTGAATCACAACAAATTGATCTAATCTTCCCTCTCATTCGGCTGGACATAAGAAACCGCATGCCACGAGATACAGTACCTACATTCGATAAACTCCTGGAAACGGCACGAGGTATTGAAGAGACCCTACATGAGTACGCAGCAAGTTCGGAGACAGGCGAAATCAGGAACGCTCAGGGGAAGAAAGGAAAATTAAGGTGCACCTTCTGCAAAAACCCAGGGCACACAGCAGATGTCTGTCGTAAGAAGAAGCGGGCCGAAGGCACTCTTTCTTCTACAGTGAAAGATGTCTCAGAGGGTCAGACCCAGGCACCATCTCCTTCCCAGCCGAAGTTCTCCTGCTATGGGTGTGGAGCACCCGGAGTTTATAGGAGTAATTGTTCCACGTGCAAGAAAAGCTCGTCTCCGGTCAAAAAGGAAAACGTCGGTTTCTGCGCCCTTGACGCTCCTGAAGAGACGCACTCACGACCTGTGGTGTTCCTGGAGGTGGAGGGGATAATGGGGACGGCATTCATGGACACATGCGCCAAGATGAGTGTCGCATCTTATAGCCTTTACCAGTCCCTGCTGAAGAGTGGATGCACATTCGTCGAGAAGACAGTGGATCTCACATTAGCCGATGGCATCAAGAGGGAGCAGGTGGTGCTTGTGTGCAAAGCCATGGTTAACCTGAATGGTCGTAAAATAGCCACCAGGTTCATCGTGCTGCAGGAAGCTCAGGACAACCGCACACTGCTAGGCGTCGACTTCTTGCAAAAAGCGGGTGTGGTGATAAACATTCCTCAGTATACGTGGTCCTTCATCGACGAACCTGACTTGCAGTACGAGCTGTACCCGGAGGAATTCACCATCTTCGAATCCACTATCATCAAGGAAATGATGATTTTGCCAAGCCCACTCAGCGCAATGACAGTGACAGACAGTGAGGATGCTGCTAGCGTGTCCAACGCCATACCTACGCCTCCATCGACTCCTCCTCCAGCGATAATGGCCACGGGTGAAGCAGCAACTCCAACAAAAGATCAACAAGCGGTCACAGACTACAAACTAGCGCTGATTGATTTAACTTCCACACCACCAAGCAAGAAAAAGCCTCGACTGTTCGATGGGTACTCTCCAAGCTTCACGGACTTCATGATGCGAGATGCTCAAATAAATGTCCATCGAGAAAACGCCGAGCTATCTCCACAGAGTAATGGCCTCTTTGATGCGAACAATTGGGACGTTCGTATAGACTCCATTGACGTGGTGGTACATATTACTCCGGACCAGGATAAGCTAGTCAATCAGCTGCTGGAGAAGAACAACGATGTTTTCAATACGAAGCAAGAGCCTACGAAACTGATTGAGCACGCAATCAAGACAATGGATGACAAACCAATTTCGGTCCCCCCGTACAGATTGTCACCACCTCGAAAAGAAGCTTTGCAACGAGAGATCCAGGCAATGTTAACGGATGGCATCATCCAACCATCTGCGTCACCATGGGCGGCCCCTGTAGTGCTGGTACCGAAGGCTAACGGGACCATACGAGTCTGCATAGACTATCGCCGACTCAATGCGATAACTGTACCCGACCCATATCCTATTCCAAGGATTGATGATCTCCTGCACGAAGCGAAACCAACGCCTTACATGTCCCTGCTAGACTTGAAAGCTGGATACTGGCAGATTGGGGTTCGAAAAGAAGACCAGGACAAGACGGCATTCATCACCCCTTTTGGCGTTTACAAATTCACCCGGATGCCGTTTGGTTTGCGGAACGCTCCAGCAACATTTCAGCGACTCATTGACCGCATGCGAGTAGGTATGCCGGACGTGAAGCTATTGGCATATTTGGATGACCTGGCAATATTTTCGCAAACGTTTGAACGACATTTGGAAGACTTGCAAAAGGTATTTAGTCAGCTAAAAGAATTTGGCCTTACCGCGAATCGAGGGAAATGCCATTTCTGTTGTTCCACCATCAAATATTTGGGACATTATATCACGCCGAACGGTCTACAAGTGGACCCGGAGAAAACTGCAGCTATCGCAAAGCTACCCGCGCCCTCCAACCTGAAACATCTAGTTGCATTTCTGCAGACATGTTCGTGGTATAGGAGATTCATAGAGAACTTTGCGAAGATTGCGGAACCCCTGACTCGCTTAACAAAGAAGAATGTCAGTTGGGAGTGGACAGAGGAACAGCAAAACGCCTACAATGAGTTGAAGTATCGTCTATCTTCTGCTCCAATTTTGAGACAAGCCGATGAAACCGAACCGTACGTCATCAAAAGCGACGCCAGCTCTTACGCCATAGGAGCAGTTTTGGTCCAGGGGGAGGGTGAAGACGAACATCCTGTAGAGTTCGCTAGTCGTCTTCTGACATCCGCTGAACGGAATTACACAACTACCGAACGAGAGGCGCTTGCTGTGGTTTGGGCAGTATCAAAATTTCGCGGATATATCGAAGGGCTGCCTGTCACCGTAATCACGGACCATCAAGCCCTGAAATGGCTCATGTCACTAAAGACGCCTACTGGTAGGCTGGCCAGATGGGCCCTACAGTTGCAGGCGTTCGACATTACCATCAAATATGCTCCTGGGAAAACGAACGTCGTCGCTGATTTTCTCTCCAGACCGCCGTGTAATAATGAGACAATAGGAACTTGTGGTATCTGTACAGTGACCATCGATATGCCCATACGGAGTCCCGCTGAAATTAGAGATGAACAGCTTAAAGATGAAAGATTACAGCAGATAGTGAAGGATCTAGAAAGTTTGAACAATGACGAAAAAGCGGTATACTGGAGCAACAAGGGCTACCTGATGAATAATGGGCTACTCTACCGACACAGTTCCCATTCAGATTCCGAAGAGGCACAGTTGGCAGTACCCGAACATGAGTGGGCCAATATATTGTCAACATATCACGACAATCCCTTGGCCGGTCATTACGGTTCAGATAAAACCTACCGCCGAATCTCAACAAGGTACTACTGGACTGGTATGAGAAAATACATCGAGAGTTACACAAAGAATTGCCTGGAGTGTCAGCGTTACAAGTCATCGAATCAAAAACCTGCGGGATTGCTCCAAACTACTGTAATGAATCAAAGATTCGAAGTCATTTCCTTTGATTTGTTTGGTCCACTACCAACCTCTCTAGATGGCAAAACCTGGATTCTCATCGTGGAGGATGTTGCAACGCGATGGGTGGAACTCTTCGCCTCACACCAAGCCACTGCAGAAAATTGCGCCCTGACTCTGATCAACGAAATATTTCTTCGCTTCGGTTTTCCTCGTCGTATGATCAGTGATAATGGACCCCAATTCATCAGTGCCGTCATGCAACAGGTTGCTTTTACAATGAACATCAAGCATGCCTTCACACCTGTGTATCACCCAGAGACGAACCCAGTGGAGAGGAAGAACAGGGATTTAAAACCCCAGCTAGCTATCCTAGTCAAGGATAAGCATAGAGAATGGCCGGAGCATCTCCCAAGTATTAGGTTTGCGATGAATACCGCAAGCAGCGTATCAACTGGATTCACGCCGGCATTCTTAACGTTCGGCAGGCAACTTAGAACACCAGATGATACATCCCATGATTTTAGAAAGATTCTGCAATCCGAGAATTTCGTCCCAGAGATCACTCCAAAGTTGTTGCAATTAGCCAATACCCTGCAACAAGCTCGAGAAATACAGGAACATGGCGAAGAACGTCGTAAGAAGTACGTCGATAAACAACGGCGAGAAGATCCAGGTTACAATCCTGGTGACCTGGTACTTGCTACAACCCATACATTGAGTAATGCGTCACGTGGTGTAAGTAACAAATTCGCACCACGACGTGATGGGCCCTACATCATCAAGAAACGGCACGGTCCATCCTCTTACGAAATTGCTAATCCACAAAAGGCAGACGTTGTGATTGGGGTATATCACTCCTCAGCTTTGGTGCCTTATGTCGGAGAGTCATCCATGCTACCAGCTCCTGTAAAGCCCCTGCGGAAGAGAGGACGACCACGAAAGCAAACCCTAGAGCACGGCAGTGACACAGGACAAGCGCAGAAACGTGGAAAACCCAGGAACACGCCTCCAGTTGCTGGATCATCGTCGGGACGACTTCAGATCCAGAGGGGGAGACTGTAACAGAACAAAACACAACAACGCCCGAGCGCCCGAGCCATGGTACCATCTACGCGTCATACTGGGGCGTGGCCTCCCCGCAAGCGGCTGCCCCTCCGTGCGCCGCCGCCGGCCGGCGTCTATAAAACACGACCACCGGCGTGTGCGCAGTCAGTGTTCACTGCGCTCTCGGTCTGCTTCAACCTTCCTGGTCGGACAGCTCTGAGAACCAGTCTTACGCTAGCACACGCACGGGGTCCCGCTCCCTGTACTGTACTAGCCTATTATTTGTTTACTTAACGTTACCAATAAACGTTCCGTTTTAAATTGTGTTTGTTCATACAAACCTGCTACATTCATGTTTTTTCAAGATACTGTTACTTTTACTAGAACGCTTTTTTATTTTAGGTTCACTAACAAAACTAAATTCAATAGACTTCTTATTTCTAAAATGAGCATTAATATCTGATTTCGGTCCACTGCGCACAAATCTTCCAAGTTATTGGAATATACATCTTCATGAAGAAAAATGCTATCTAACCTCGTAATTCTGATGAAGCGATAAGTTTTAGTTCCCCCAATAAATTATATACGACAAGAGAAATTATTATACACTGAAGTAACGTCTTCCTTTTCTGTTTATTCCGAGATACAAAATGGAACAATAAAATAGGAAATAAGGGATGTGATTTGAATAATAATGTGAATAGTTTTGTGCTGTTAGGCCATTTTCCCAGTGAAGGACTTCAAACAATATAATATAACGGATTCGAAATGTAACGAATAAAAATCATGACTTGATTGATTGCCTGATGTCGAAGGCATTTTGACGTCAAACAATTGATGTATGCTTTGACGTACGATTGAGTGTTTGAGGAAATGATAGCTTACAATTCACGTGAGCCTTCACTTATTCTCCTTTGGCGTCGGCTTCCTTTTTTTCATAGGTTATTTTTGTGTAAAAATGTAACTCATAACTAGTCATTTTAATACTTATAAAAACTGTTTTGCTACCAGTTAACATAATATCTATTTTAACTATGTTTATAACTACTGCCAAATTACAATGGTAATGTATACAATATTTTTACATACATTGACGTATTCTTGTCATTCATTATATTCCTACAATTTTAATTTCAGTATTAATTAGACAAGAATGCATAATTACATGATTGCTATGGTAACCATTACCATGGCAATCATGTATTCTGATTTATAAAGGTTTTTTTTTTTTTTTTTTTTCAGGATGTGAAATCATCAAATGACTTCTCCCGCTCTGGGCGGAGCGGGAGGGCGTGTCAGACTTTTACTGACTAAAACCCACCCGTGTTCCATCAGTTGCCCATGTGCCAGGGTCACGGTATCTCTCTCGAACAATCACGCGACCCCGGCAGGCATCGGTCCTAGTAGACCCCTACACTGCTGCTGACATCTCTTTGAGGCGCGCGTGGAACACTGCGCACCGTTGACCCGAGCTTGGTCCTTACCGGGCGGCGAGCTACCCACTGCTCGCCACCCGCAAGCTCACGCCTACGGTGGCCGGGAGTCCGCTATTGACTCCCGACGCCCGGGGCGTCTCCTCCTGCGGCGGCTAGGGACGTGAGGGCGCAGAGACTGCCACTCCCTCACGCGCCCCGCCTCCTCCTTCGCGAGCATTACTGCTTCGCAGAAGGAGGTGACGGCTTCCCATTCCCTCTCGCTCCGTACCATGGCTCGCACCAGGGCCGGACGCGAGAGGTCGCCGCCGCCAATCGCCTCCACGAGGACACGGCGGTGCTCCGCCCAGGCAGGGCACACTTCCACCGTATGCTCCACCGTGTCCTCCAGACGATCCTCGCAATGGAAACACCCGGACGTATCCTCCCGCTTTATCCTGAACAGGAACCCACCGAAGCACCCATGCCCGGTGAGAACCTGCGTCAGGTGGAAGTTGAGGACGCCGTGACGCCTCTCTATCCACTCCTCAAAGAGGGGACTTACCGCCGCAATTGTGGCGTGCCCATTTATAAAGGTTCTTATATTTTATTTATACTACTACTACTACTACTTATGTACATTTTTTAACATATTGTGAATGTGAGAATGTTTTAGGCCTTATACACTGTAGATTTGTAGTTGGTAATAGTCTCCACTAACCTCTGACACCTATAACACTTTCTTGCCAGCTCTTCTCCAGTGTAACGACCAATTGAAACCGCGCACGAAGTCCCGTGAAGTTTTCATTATAAAAGGCAGAAAGATGTCCACAGCTGGACTTAGGCCTCCCCCAAGGTTCGCCAACCCGACCGGTTCTGTTTTTACCGCATCCAGTGGATTCCTGCGGCTCTGATCTTTCGGTACGCGGTCGCCACCCCAGATCCTTTTGGATCTACAACGTCGTGCATGAGAGGTGAACCCTTAATCACTTGGAGACTTTAATTTAACTATCGTGATTTATGCATTTAAATGCGCTCACAACAGCACTGATTAAAACCTGTCAAACACAACGCCTACGTATTATTTTAATAGCATTTTCATCCAACTGGACGTTTAGCATTTGCGTGGGTTGTTACAACGAATTGTTGTTATCAATTTGAGATATTTCAGCGCTTTGTTTGAAGTATTTAAGCGCGGATTCTCTAAGTAAATAAATGCTTAATGTAAATATCCGACCTACGCACTGTGCAATTAATAAATCCAATCATGGTTATTTCAGTCAAAAACGTACCTCACTACAAGAAATAACGGTACAGTAAAATTCACAAAATCACATCTTTGTGTCACGTTTGAAATTCAAAATAGGTAGTGATTATATGACCAGATGTATGAACTTAAAAGAGGCAAAAGGAGTATGGAATGGTCGTAGCCGGTGAAGTTCTGTTGTTTCTGCTTACCCCCATGGGGAAAAGGCGTGAGTTTACCTATGCACGTATTTACGAGTCTTTCATCGAAATCGGCATGATTTAATCATTATTTTGTAAATCGATATCGATAAGCGGCACAGTCCTATTTACATTTGTTTACTGCATTCAACTTGCTCGGACGGTACATCGAGAGCCAAATAATAAAGGCGAGGGTTTGGTCAGCTGACAGCTTTGTATATTGAGTTGTTTATACTACGTTTACTATAAAATCCAATTAGTGGGGGATTTCCGAGGACCTCGGCCTCCACTTACGACTTGTAAATCTTAGGTTCGAACCCAGGCAGGCGCCTCACTTTGAGTTGATTATTTCATCACCAATTCTCTCAAAACGCTGAAGGAAAATATCGCGAGAAAAGCGGCATGTCCTAGAACCAAAAATTCGAAGACATGTGACATCTACCAACCCGCACTGGGCCCGCATGGTAGATTACGCTCTACTCCCTCTCACTGTCAAAGCAGTGGGAACAATATAGGCTGATTATGATACGAGGTATGGTACCGTGTGGTGCCGGACGTAAAGAATAGTACCACCCCATTTCTTCCCGTGGGTGTCGTAAAAGGTGACTAAGGGACATACTACAAGATGGGCAGCAGCGTTCTCTATATATTTTATCACTATACTGCGATCGCCAACCAGCCTGCCAAGCGTGGCGATTATGGCAAAGCCTCCAGGAATTGGGGGAGGCCTCTATCCAGTAGTGGACGTCTTACGGCTGTGATGATGATGATACGAGGACTTTCAAGCTCGTGGCAAAATGATAACAACCACATTGCTCCATCGAAGGATAGACTACACTTTCTGCGGTTGGTTTGTGAACGGGTGATCAAACATTTTTTTTTTTTTTGGATGGGAAATCATGAAATGACTTCTCCCGCTCTGGGCGGAGCGGGAGGGCATGTCAGACTTTTACTGACTAAAACCCACTCGTGTTCCTTCAGTTGCCCATGTGCCAGGGTCACGGTATCTCTTTCGAACAATCACGCGACCCCGGCAGGCATCAATCCTAGCAGACCCCTTCAGTTTTGCTGACATCTCTATGAGGCGCGCGTGGAACACTACGCGCCGTCGACCCGAGCTTGGTCCTTACCGGGCGGCGAGCTACCCATTGCTCGCCACCCGCAAGCTCGCGCCTACGGTGGCCGGGAGTCCGCTATGGACTCCCGACGCCCGGGGTGATCAACCATTACATATCAAAAGCTTTCCGTATAGCATATTAAGCTGTTGTTCTCAGCAGCCATTTGTCGATCTTTCACAGTCGTTACGTCAGGTATTCAGAAGTCCAAAATGTCTGACTTCTAATGGCCCACGGATATCGTGTTAATCAGTATGTGGAATCTGAAGATCAGATAGGCAGTCTCTCCATGTAAAATAGTGGTAAACTGGTGCGTCCGATTAGACTGGAAGCCAAAAATCACATGTTTCTAAGTAGCGCTTACGACCAGTAGGCCAGAGGAGCAGTTCTACCTAGGTTTCTGAACCTGATATCTTAGAAGCGGTTACATAGACCTCCAATTATTTGTAGCTATACATAAACATCGAAAAACGCAAACAGAATCTTAGCTGACACAATAAAAATATTAAAGTTTACAGTCAGCGCAGAATCAAACTAAATACCATTCAAAGCAAAAACTTTCTCAAAGAAATCGAGCTAATATCGCTCATTTGCCATACCTTTAAGATCTAAACTGCGTCATTAGAAACTCCACTAGGTACTTTTAAAAGAACTGTTCATTTGAAAAAACACTTGAATGAGCTTCTCTAATCGAAAAGGTATCGAATCAGTGATGTGAATAATCGATTTAGAACTAACTGAAGTGGACGCTAGTGCTATCGATTGCTTTATTGGTTTTGTTGGGATGTAATTAATTAAGCGTGAAGGCAACGTCGAAATAATGTTTTAAGTAAAGGCGGCTGCCAACAGGTGCAACGCGACTCTCGTAGATTAATTTATATGTAAACTTCATGGATGTTTGATTTGAAACATCTATAGGCGAGGGTAAATCTAAATTTTGGCGTGGCGAGCGCGGCGACGCACAGTGGGCCCATACTGAAAATTAGTGGACTTAGGCACCAAAGTTCTAATATCGATGCGATTTTTTTTTGATATGATAATTAAAATATTATCATATAATTAATATGTTATTTTTGTTTATACCATATTTATTTTCTTTCGTAAAGTTTGCTTTATAAATGTTATCTTTACAAAATAATTTCTATGTTTCACATCTGCCAGGCGTCCCGCAACGGCTCACTTTTTTTTTCTGCAATAGTGGCGTCGCGCTTCCCTAGCGAGAAACCCTAAGACGGCGTAACAACGACGATGCTTCCTCAGACAGGCGCGACGCGACGACAGCGCGATGCGAATCTTGTGGTACAATTTCCATGAAAATTTACACAGAAATTGTTGTTGGAGAGTCGCGTTGCGCTTGTTTGTGGGAGTTTTAGCACGGTACGACTTACAGTACTTTGATTATCAATGAAAGGTGTGTTTAATATTACTATAATATCATACATAATTCTATAAACGATTCTGCTTTTTAACATGCTTTTATTCGCTTCAGACGTATGTTATTATGTTTGTATGTAACGGAAAATTTGAACATGATTTTGATCCCCTTCAAAATGTCGGATTAACTTGAAATTTGGCATACTTATTGAGGACCAATGACAATATAATAATTATATAAATTTGTGCCATTATCCTTGCTGGGGTTACCAGGATAGCCAAAAGAAACTGTCTTCGAAAACTACGCTGTCATACGTCCCAAACTACGCTGACATACGTTACAAACTACGCTGACATACGTCACAAACTACGTTGACATACGTCTCAAAATTCGAAACACTCTAAACAATGGAAAATAAATATTAGTTTAAAAAACAAAAAACTTAAAAAAAAAAACAATCGACTTCCTTAAAAAAACACTACAAAGTCAAAAATAACTTTAATTTCGAAAGTCGGTGTCTTAGGCTCTGTATTTAAGGTTTTTGCCACCGACTTCCGAAATTAAAGTTATTTTTGACTTTGTAGTGTTTTTTTAAGGAAGTCGGTTGTTTTTTTTTTGTTAAAAGTTTTTATTTTTTAACTTCTTAGTTGTGGTTGATACTCCACACTAATCTAATCGCGCTATTCGTTCATTTGTCGCGCAAATACGTAATGCAAATTAAAGACTTATATGGTTTTCACATAGACCCCATTGTCCAAATGGAACCAAATTAAAATGAGACCATTTAGAAAGTATCAGCTTTCAAATAAAAAAAAAAACATCAAAATCGGTTCACCCAGTCAAAAGTTATGAGGTAACAAACATAGTACGGTATTCGTTCATTTGTCGCGCAAATACTTAATGCAAATTTAAGACTTATATGGTTTTCACATAGACCCCATTGTCCGAATGGAACCAAAATGGGACCATTCGGAAAGCACCAGCTTTCAAATAAAAAAAGAATCTTTAAAATCGGTTCACCCAGTCAAAAGTTATGAGGCAACAAACATAAAAAAAAAATACAGTCGAATTGATAACCTCTTCCTTTTTTTGAAGTCGGTTAAAAAAACACTCTTCCATAGAAAACCAAACTAAAAAGTAGAAAATAATGGAAAAACCGTAGTGTGCTTTTTGAGGTTGTTTTTAATTGATATCAAGCACCTCACGCTTTTTTCGAGTTACAGATGACGAGCTTTGTCAACTCTCCAAGCGGATCCTCTCATCCACATAATAGCTAGTAACCCCTATTTGCGGCCACTTTTACATAGGCACAGGTATTTTATCATGCACAGAAAAAACAGCTTTAATTTAAACATACAAAGAATGAACATAATATACAAGGCAACTTCCTATTTGTCACCCTGTAAGTCAATTAATATTATTTAATGAAAAATGCAAGGAATAAACATAGCCTTTTTTCTATAGATAGTACGTTATGGATAGAACGTGGGCGAAGTCATAAGCACAGATAATAATAAAATAAAACTGCATAAAGACTGCACATAATTTGAATGCTGCATTTTTATATCGCTCGTCGTTATCGCATCCAGCAAGCAATAAAATTGCTCCGTGTAAATGGACATTAGAGGAAAATTATCCGACTTGATATCCAGAATCTCTTATTAAAAATATTTGGAACAAAGTTTCCGACACGGAACTCCCATACAATATCCATTTGCAAAGTAATATTGCATTTGGAGTAGTTTTCTTTAAATCAAAATGCGATGTTTCTTATAATTTTCTGACTGCAATTCATGTTGATTTTTATGTATCTCGTTTTTACCTATATTTTACTTTTATTTCTACCTTACACTCTGTACCGTCACCTATTTTTTTGGCTTAGGAAATCATTAAATGACGTCAGCAGTAGTGGCCTAGTGGTATCTGCCCCGACTTATAAGAAGTAGGCCGTGAGTTTGAATCCAAGAAGGGGCATTATTTTGTGTATTTGATTACTGCTCGGTAATGAAATGATGTAATGACCCTCGTTCGAAGACGACCTCACGACCTTCATGACGTTTCATAAGTACCCATGGTATATTTATGTGAAATTCAAATATTTTGATATGATTTAATTTGTAACAACCTACGTGATACATGAAAAAACATGTATTTCTTGTTGCTAAGGATTGAGTAATTAAATAACATAATTAAATTCGTATACACAAATTGTAGGCTTCTCTGAAAATTACACCTATACAGTTTTTAACTGTGACTGTCGAGGCAATTTGGAGAACGTTTCATCTTCTCATTTACGTGGGGTTCATCATATAACCTTTGTATGGGGCGTGGGGTCCCAGTGTAAGAGTTAGAAGTATCATCTACTTTTACAATACTTATTTGTAAATATGTAACTCGTACCAACCACCTGTATAACTATTGCGATCTACAATCAGTTCGTCTATGCCTCGGAATACGAATTAAAAAATACCCTTTTAAAAACATTATAGTGCGATTTTTGGATGAATTACTTTTGCCGTAATGTTGGCTCCCCTGTGTGAGAGTGAAGTGAGATACCTGAAAGCGATTCCTCAAAATTAAAAATGTTCAAAATCTAGACACAGTCTCATCTCAGCGACAGTCGAGTTTCAAAAACTTCAAAAAAATTTATGGAAACTCGAGTTATTTTTTGACA
Source organism: Aporophyla lueneburgensis (assembly GCA_932294355.1). Lineage (NCBI taxonomy): Eukaryota > Metazoa > Arthropoda > Insecta > Lepidoptera > Noctuidae > Aporophyla > Aporophyla lueneburgensis. The sequence goes on along the minus strand of OW028737.1, from coordinate 26,158,572 downwards.
GATTGAAACTGAAATCAGAATGTGAACGATCTAAAAATTACGAAAATTGATTTTCTGTTAAAACACTGTATTTCGATGCTACCAACATTACGGCGAAGGGAATACTTTCGTGAAAAGCATTCCAAAAGAAGTCTGACAGTAACGAACTGTCAAGTATCTCTAACTTCTTTTTTTTTTAAACAAACTGTTAGCTCGTGCCCTGCTAAAGAAAACTGGGTTAAAGAAACAGCAACTACACTTAAAAGAGCAGCACTAATTAAAAACATAGCAGAACTGAACTTTAACTTTACATACTTATTAATCAGTTACTTTTTGTTAAGGGAGACGCGCTAAAGAAATTTAAATTTTCTTTCGTTAATGGTAATTTTAAGGCCAGTATTAGGTTGAATGTTGAACACAATATGATTGGAACCGTAATACGTATGTATTTGACCAGGAAGAGGGCATCAAATCATCTGTATTTTTTTTTTGTATGTATTGTATGTTCTGCTATATCTCCGGCGATTGCGATCAATTTCAAAAGTTATTTTTTTAATTAATAGGAAATGTTTCCGTGACATGGGGTGATCTATAATTTGTATTAACTTTGTTTGAGCAGTTTTCGCGTTATCCTCGATAACACGTTTTTAATCAACTTTGTCTATTTTGATGAAATTCTACTGCTTCCTGTCACTGCGGCTTATTTATATACAAAGTAGTGGTATAGAAATTGGTTTGGGGTAGGGGCCATAACGAAAAAGTGAAAAATAAAAACTTTTTCTAAAAATCACTACAAAATAAAAATTTGTATTATTAGTCCGTGACAAAAACAAAAAAAAAACACATACAAAACCACGACTTCCGAAATTAAAGTTGCTTTTCACTGTTTAGTGTGTTTTTCGGAAGTTGGTTGTTTTTTTATTTGACTAAGTTTTTAATACCTACATAAAAGGGCACTGAAGCGTCGAAGTACCAACTCGTCGGAATCACAGTCATCCGAAAAAATTAAAAAAGAAACTAAAAAAACACGCTTTCATAGATAAACCAAACCAAGCGTGTTTTTTAGTTTTTTTAAACTATTATTTATTTTATATCTTTTAGGGTGTTTCGAATTATGAGACGTACATTATGTCAGCGTAGTTTTCGAAGACAGTTTTTTGCTGTCCTGATAACCCTGGCAAGGATAATGATGGCACAAATTTATGAAATTAGTGCATTGTCATCGGTCTTTGACAGGTGTGCATAGTTTGAATGAAATCTGGTCGTTTAAAGTGAGTCAAAATTGCGCTATAAGGAGTCGGTTACAAACAAACATACAAACATACAAGTGCAGCTAATATAAAGCGTGTAAAAATAAACGCGCCCAGAAGATTTGCACCAGCCACATTGTAAGGCAATGCTCTTTGTTCAAAAAACGCGCTGGTACTCATAAAACCGCTATAACACAAGCCCTACCCTATAATAATTCCGTAACAGACTAAGTCCTTGACATAGCCCATCGTAATGTAAGCATGCAGTGACGTGCATCACATATTGCTCGGAATGACGGCTGTAAAACTTGAATGAATTGCATCCGGGTGTACTGGAATGTTTTACACTGTGGTTTATGAGTATGTAGTGGATGATTCATAGGAAAACTTTAGCGTTTATTAGACAAAGTTATTGATGTTTGCTGTCTTCGATATTTTCCTTTAGTAGTAAAATGGAACTGAAAGAATATTGAATATATGAAAGAGTTTACCTTATAATTAATGATAAATGGTGCTCCGCCATAACTATGTGGGATATCTTAAAACCATGATTGTGGCTACCGTTACAAGCTTGGCTCGATAACATGTATCCGGATGTACTAGAATATTTTAACCCTAGATAAGTAAACTATTTTCACTGTTACATTGTTACTAAACATTGGTCGAACCGACTACGCCAAAATGCATTTTTTAGAAAAAGTATTTATTAATCACAGGAACTTCTGACATTGGTACATTCTTTGGATCATTATAAAACTAAAAATAATCAAAACAGTTATTAAGAACTATTTCACACAGCCACAGCATATATCGATGTTCACCTAGAAGTACACGAATACGAGAATCGCGGGTAGGTAGGTCGTCGAACGGACGAATATTTAGTTACTAGCTTCTGCCCGCGACTTCGTACGCGTTAAATTTCTTGTTCCCCCGACCCTTCCCGTCGCATCGAATCGCCTACCCGTGCCCGTTTTTGCAATATTTTTCATTACTGCTCCGCTCCTCTTAGTTGTAGCGTAATTTTATATAGTCCATAGCCTTCTTTGATAAATAGGCTACTCAACACAAACATAATTTTTCAATTCAGACCAGGACTTCCTGAGATTAACGCATTCAATCAAACAAACAAACTCTTCAGCTTTATAAATGATAAATGATAAATGATAAATGACTTTATTTTTGCAATTAGGTTTGTACAAACACTTTTACACGTCAATCAATTTTTTTTTAAAACTAGATGAGTTCGGCATTTCCTATCTGACTACTCTGAGAAGAAACGCCGAAACAAACTCAGAGGTCACAGTCTCTTTTAAAGTCCAGACATAATCTTGATCAGATCATGTGAAGACCATGTGGATTGGTGTCTGAAGTGGTCTTTTAAGGAAAGAACACACAGCTTGAGTGGACCTGTCCAATCAGTGCACGCATTTGTCAGTAATCATACAGCCCCACTCAGAACTTAAGGAGGTCAATGATTCGACGAACAATACCAAAGAAAGGACATTTGTGAAGGTCGCACAAATTACTCAAACTGCCAGACAATGTAAAAAATTTAATTAGAAGAAAAGGAAACCAAAAAAAGAACACCCACTTCGTCTTCACATTTACAATAGGTAATTAAAACAATATAATACTTAAAAGTAAATATTCATGTCATTGTATAAGTAAAATTCATCAATGTCAATGTGTATATAAAATCAGGAAATAGTCCCGGTCTGATCATTTGAGGACCATGTACATGGGGGTGTCTGAAATGGTCTTTTGAGGAAAGAACCATACAGATTGAGTGGACCTGTCCAGTCGATGCACGCATTTGTCAGTAATCTTGCAGCTCAACTCAGAACATAAGGAGCACAAAGATTCGACGAACAGTACGAAAGAATGGACGTAAATATAATTATTATTAGTATAGATATATATTATAGATTATAGATCAAGGGTTAAACTGTAGTCAATGAGACTATGGTTGACGATTAAGAGAGAGACTTCTGGCTAAGTAATAGCAGGATTCACATGCCGCAGTTGATTTGTGGATGGGTGACCATTCACCCATCCTCAAATCAACTGCGGCATGTGAATCTTGCTTGCTTCCAAGAACACAGGATTCTTGGGATTTAAACATGGGTTTAAATCCCAAGAATCCTGTGTTCTTGAAAAGCACGTTAAGCTGTTGGTCCATTTGTCATTCGTGGATCTTAAACAGTCTTTACGGGTATAATTGTTCTAACGCAGCTACAATTTATTCTCCTGACTTAAAACCGTGAAGATAACAGGCTGACTCCCGAAATGATTAACTTTTTAACAGCCATGGCTGTTGCAAACAAGTGAGCGCACTCATAACATTACATGGAAAACGGAAGTAAAATTGACGTTTTAATTAAGAATTTTTAATTATATTTGCTTTCGATCCACGAAATGAATAATTTCAGCCCGAAGCAACACCTAGCCGTGCCATTGTTATCCCAACAATCATTGTATTTCAGTTATGAATTATTTACAATAACGTCCGGGACTGGTAACTCGACGTCTCGTTTAAAATCAACTTTTTTATTCAATTTTACTACAGATTGTATTGTATGTTCTGACGTTTGCGTTAAATAGCGTTTACGTTGAAAATGTTTGTGCCGAACGAAAGGGAATATTTTTTATTTTAAAAAGACTTGAAGGCATCGTTTTCGGTTCCGTGTGGTGCCAGACGCAAAGAATAGCACCATCCTATTTCTTCCAATGGGTGTCATAAAAGGTGACTAAGGAACCTACTAGAGAATGGGCAGCAGCGTTCTCTATGCATTTTACCACCATACTGCGATCGCCAACCCGCCTGCCAAGCGTGGCGATTATGACAAAGCCCCCCAAATTGGGAAAGTCCTAAGTTCAGCAGTGGAGGTCTTACGGCTGAAATGATGATGATGATGAATGATTTCCCCCCGTGGGTGTCGTAAAAGGTGACTAAGGAACTTACTAGAGAATGGGCAGCAGCGTTCTCTATGCATTTTACCACGATACTGCGATCGCCAATCCGACTGCCAAGCGTGGAGATTAGGGCATACCTCCAAATGCTTGGGGGGCTCGATCGGTCAGGTTAAGCTACGCTTGCCGCGGTTGGTTCGTATATGAGTAACCATCTTTACATACCAAGACCCCGCCGTGCTTGGATTATAAGTCAGAAAACCTTAGTGACAAAGGGTATCATGTAACCTATCATAGTTACTGGGTTTTGGAGGTCAGATGTGTAGTCGCTCTATATAAAATACTAGTACTAAAACATAGTTGATAAAAGCTTAGGCAGATGAGGAGGATGTTAATCTTTCTTAATAAAATCTACACCCACTTTTGTCACTACATTTCCATTTAAGACGTTTTAGCAAGTCATGAGTGAAACAGAGAAAATTGACTAGAACCAACACTTGAACAGTTTCCTGCATTTCTTTTGAAGATTATACAATGGGCGCATCTCATAGAGTGGATGCGATTTATACAGCTGTCTGTGATGTTTTAAGATGGTCGTTCTTTTAAGTGACAAAATGTATGCAGTGATTCTGTTGAAAATTAGTTTCAATCTGTTTAAATAACCTAAGGAAGTCGTTTTCCTTTAGATGGATTGCATAAACATGGATAAATGGCAGCCAATTATTTGCATATGCATCGAACATTATCACTGCAAAATTTAAACTATTTCGTAGCCATATGTTTTTGTTTTTCATCTTACTTGTCGATCCAAATATCTATGCTATATAAATAAGTAAAGCAAAATCGAAAGAGATGATCAAAAGAGTATGAAATATGTCACAGTCAAAGTTTACATAGATGAGCTCAGAAGCAGGAGTTTATAAACTTACAATTTCAATAAATTATGCTCGAATTTCGACCACTGTGCGACTACTAGTACCAATAAAATGCCAATAAATCTCTTACTTCGTTAATCAAGAAATCTTTTGCTTCGTCACGACTGCCTTAACTGACACACCCCACATTTATTTTAGTAGTCAATCGAGTTGCCGACACACAAAAACTTTTCTTGATTGCCCCGTGTTTTCCCAAACTTGCTCACGGTCAGTATACAATGAACAAACATAAATAACAGTGTGGACTCTTGTCTTTCTCATTTCTGTTCTCTTTCTAAGATGAACGCGACTCGAAGGTAGGAAGGTATCTTATATTGTTGGAAAGAAAATACGGGTATAAAGACATTGGAAAATTCGTTGAGGTGCCCGATAAAATATATGGGCTAAAAAGAAAAATGGGTGTGTGTGTCGCACCGCACGTTTTATTATTTTGGACATTTTGTAAATAAGTAAATTTTTGTCAGACATCATTCTCCTTACTACTTATTTCTTCATTTATGTAATAGGTTTTTGTACCGAGAATTTTTTTTTTCATTTTTCAGAGAGAAGAAACCTAAAATTGCAAAAAGTCTAATTTCATACAATAATTTCATCTGAGTGCTATGAATTCTGGCCAGGATCACCAGGGTAGCAAATAAAACTGCAGTAACTAGCTGAGGTAAACGATTGAAAATAAAAACAGTTTAAAAAACACGCTTTCATAGAAAACCTAACTACAATAAAAAAGTAAAAAATAATGTGAAAAAATCATGTGACGCTTGATATCAATTAAAATACCTCAAAATCACCCCACGCTTTTTTTCCATTATTTTGCTTAAACTGTTATGTTATGTTAATTTTACACTATTTCACCTTGATTAACTTGTACATAACAACCATAGCCTGCGCAGATCTACCGTCGCCTTAACCCTCGAGCCGCCATCCGCATGTCATTTCCATATCATTTCACCTGACATCCTTATCTAAGCTGCGATGAGGTTACGTCAGTGGTTGTTGTTCAACGCTCATTTATGTGCGTGCACTCATCTATGGCGGGATGTCAAGGTTGGAGGATGTACTTCGAGAGAATGTAATATGAAGTTGTCTTGGGAAATTATTTTCCTCTGTCTGTTTCTGTGAGCTCATGGCTAAATGAAACTAGCCCAAATGCCATGGCTCTTTCGGGGATGGGTGAGCTTTCATAACATATCCTGAACTCCCGTGCCTTGGGAAGCACGTTAAGCCATTGGGTCCCGGTTTTCATCCGTAGGTCCTTGACGGTCGTTACCAGTAGTTAGAAGCCCAATACTCTGTAATTAGACATCAAAAAGGCAGTTACTTCATGTTATATACCTACAGGTAATCAGCTGTGAAGCAGCATCAACATAGCCATATGCAAACTATGCATCACATTGACGTAATGCAACAGAGTTTACCGAGTAACTACACTGTACCAACAACATTTTTAGAGGGATTGGGTGACTCATCTTTCACCCATAGACCAAAAGAACATTGTCAGTTCATGTGCCAAACATCTTATACATAACGTCCCGACATGACACTGTCTGATGAGGACCCCTCCTTTTCTACAGAGGTCGAGTGAACTTTACACCCTGTTGTTTACCGTCCAAAGCAGCATTTAATTAGACTGTAAATTGACCCCAACATAGGTAAAGGCTTGGATTAATTTATATCATTACCGTAATGTTAAGTTATGATAACAAAATCTATAAACTCCTGAAATATTGATATGAAAGTAGGTAAATAAGTCATCATTTTTTTTTCTACTAACTGTACACAAGTTAAGAAACAGTCGCCCCGACTGTAAGTTGAACGAAAAAAGCCGTATCAAAAGTGGAAAGCAGTTCTGAACTCTTTAAGATCGCAGTAGACAAATTAATTAACTGGCCACTTGGTAACTGTAACTAACTAAGAAAACAAGATTAACAAGCAAACTTTGTTTCCGTTGAACTTTTAACTTATACCTTTTGTAACATTCTTTCTTTGATAGACTTGTATGTATTGTTTACACTATGACATGAATATATACTTTCAGAAGTATAATATTATTATTATTATTTAAGTGATTTTGAATGTGAGGACTATGTAGGTGATGTTTGTTTTTTTTTATATCTCTCTTACTCATTCCATTTTAATGATAATCTGGCAGTTTGAGTACTTAATGCGGCCTACCAAAATGTCCATTCTTTGGTATTGTTCGTCGAATCTTTGTGCTCCTTATGTTCTTAGTTGAGCTGCAAGATTACTGACAAATGCGTGCATTGACTGGACAGGTCCACTCAATCTGTATGGTTCTTTCCTCAAAAGACCATTTCAGACACCCCCATGTACATGGTCCTCAAATGATCAGACCGGGACTATTTCCTGATTTTATATACACATTGACATTGATGAATTTTACGTATACAATGACATGAATATTTACTTTTAAGTACTATATTGTTTTAATTACCTATTGTAAATGTGAAGACGAAGTGGGTGTTCTTTTTTTTGGTTTCCTTTTCTTCTAATTTAATTTTTTACATTGTCTGGCAGTTTGAGTAATTTGTGCGGCCTTCACAAATGTCCTTTCTTTGGTATTGTTCGTCGAATCATTGACCTCCTTAAGTTCTGAGTGGGGGTGCATGATTACTGACAAATGCGTGCACTGATTGGACAGGTCCACTCAAGCTGTGTGTTCTTTCCTTAAAAGACCACTTCAGACACCAATCCACATGGTCTTCACATGATCTGATCAAGAGTATGTCTGGACTTTAAAAGAGACTGTGACCTTTGAGTTTGTTTCGGCTTTTCTTCTCAGAGTAGTCAGATAGGAAATGCCGAACTCATCTAGTTTAAAAAAAAAATTGATTGACGTGTAAAAGTGTTTGTACAAACCTACTTGCAAAAATAAAGTCATTTATCATTTACCTGTACTGTTGAACAACCAGGCTTACCAAAGGGTATCGTGTTACCCAGTTGCAAAGTTATGGATGTCAGATAGGTAGTCGCTCCATGTAAAGTACTGATTTTCAGCTGAATACGGGTAGACTGGAAGCCAATAAACATAGTTGAGAAAAAGCTACGAAGATGATGATTTGTATATATTGAAGAGAAATGGGAACTGAGACTAATGTTAACCTCGATCTCGCCTAGGTATTGAAAAGTGATGGACGAGGCCTACGATGAAACGAGCGTGCCCAGGACTTGCTTGATCTCTTTCATTGAAGGGTGACTCTACGTATAGTTTTTTTTCATGGAATATCGCGTTACCGAATAACTGGATTGTAGAGGTCAGACAGGCAGTCATCCTATACAAAATACTGGTATTCAGCTACATCCGGTTAGACTGGACGCTGATCTCAACACAGTTGGGCATATTAATGGGATCATTTGCACTCCTATAAAGGCATGTGAAAAAATATAAAAAATACTATCAGGTTTAGCAAGAAAATAGTTGATTGAGTGACTTTTAGATACCGAAGGAAACGGTGTCATAGTAATGTACCATGAATACGTATATATAATACATGATCAGCCTATAGTTTTCCCAATGCCGAGACACATGTCTCCTCTCTGTGAGGGCAAGTGGGCCGTAATCCACTACGCGGGCCCAGTGTGGGTTGGTAGGTGTCACAAGTCTTCAATTCTAGGACATGCCGCTTTCTTCACGAAGTTTTCTTTTACCTATCATATTTGTATTAATAAGTAAGTGTAATTTAAAGTAACATTTATCCCAGGTACGTATTTATTTGTACTATAGGTACACCTCTGCCTAACCCTTCGGGAAACAAGGCGTGATGTTATGTTATGTTATTTAACCCAGGTCGGCCTTTATTCTTACTCCGAACAAGCTTCTTCACTCGTTGAAATCACACTTTCAAGAACATTGTATTAACTTAGACGCCTCCGAGCACTGAACGTTTTCTAAGGGCAATTGTACACTCTAGAGAAACGGACACACTGAATGGAACATAAAGCGTTCCCATTAGCGTTCGCAGCAGCTTGCTACACTTGTGTATTAAGAGCTAAAACCGTGTAGTCTGTAGCTTTAGAAATTACCTAAGTTTCGAGGTGAAAATGGGACATTAATTGTGGCGAAGTATATTTTCAGAAATAGGAAATATGTTTTCTCTTTGTTGAATAAAGCGCTTTTAATAACAATTTGATTCTTGTTCAATCAATGAAATTATTTTATCAGTTTTAACGTACTAGATATAATTAAGAAGCTGAATAGCAATAAGTTTAGTTAACCAGAAGCAAAAAAAAAAATCACTGTTATATCTGTTTTGGCCTTTCTTCTCTTCTGAGTTTGTTTTGGCCTTTCTTCTCAAAGTAGTCAGATAGGAAACGCCGACCTCATCTAGTTTAATAAAAAATACATGTAAGTCTTTGTAAGAACGTATTTAGAGGAATAAAATAATTCATCATTTACAAATGACAGCCAGGAGCAGCGACTTAGCGTACTGTGCCATTGACTGATTTGACGAAATCAATCCGAAATCTTAGCCAACGCAATATTGCTACTTTGCTCTGTGTTCTTGCAGCTCTAGTGTCTAATTGTTCAACCACACTTATTTCCTAGTAGTTAGTCCTCCACTTTGACGTAACACTCATTCCGAATTGGGTCCGTAGTAAAAAAATCCTCTCTGTATAAACTGGATTGTTCTGCGATAAACTGTGGCTGGCTTGCCACTCACGTGTTATGACCTACTGTTATCTGATTATTTTGGATGTGAAATAAATGATCCATTTTGGCTGCAGGCACTGTAGTTATTTTCGTGGGTCGTATAATAACTATTGGGAGTGGAATACTTGTGCCAAGATAAGTAACTTTCATTTGATTTTTTACTTCGGAATTCGTCCCGACCCTTGCTGAGCCAACCCACGCCGCTGAGCCTATAGCTTTAAATTCGTCCCTAAATAAGAATCATTCCGATCTTGCCCGTCTCTTGCTGGCTCTTGCTGCCTCTACCAGTGATGCCATAAGCCGAGGTCCGTACCCCACGGGGATGCCCTTAGCAAGTAGTCGTTCTAGTTTCAAGTTTTTAAGTCCTGACTGGAGGTCATAATTTATTAAGGTAGCCACAGGCAGATATAAGTTGACCTGCTAACTGTTATTCCCAAAAAAAAAACGGAATTTGTAATTTGGAAGAAATAAGTATTCTTCTCACATCATCTCATTTCTTGCAAATCGTGAGATAGTTATTCATTTACTATTACATTTGTTGTTACAGATGAAACCACAATACACTAATGCATAGTAACAATTACCACATTCAGAGAGGCCACCCAAAAAAAAAATAAACACCAACAAGAAAATATTGTTTTTAAACTGTCATATTTGACTGATTCATTTATTCCTATCGATCAACGTGACACCTGATAACTTGTTCACTTACCCATGACCCTGCTTACATAGGTTTTAACAATAAATTAATAATCTGATTCATTAATTCTCATTCTGAGATCCATTTTATTATACATGTATGTATGTCGTTGCATTATAACCTTTCAAAGTCCTACATAAGACCATATTTAAATATCCCAAACAGTTCTACTTTCTTTGACTTCCATTAAAACAAAAGCGCATCACTCCACACTACATTATCGTATGCCTATCTACCTGTATAGCACTTCTTGATGACTCCCACATCTCTGCGTTAATATGCGGAGTTGAGTGCACTTTAGTCTGCTTTGAAGATGCGGTGGATATGTGCCATAATATTATGTATGAGTAGTTCATGCTTGCAAGACTAAAGTTACCAAAGTTGTAGAGGAATAGAGTACATTGAATTAGGTTTGGTAGCTATTGGAGTTGAATAATTCCCTTTGTATTCATTAAAAGCCTATTTCTGGAAAGCCTATTTCCTTTTCCCTCAAGAAATGGGTTTTTAGAATTGTATAGGTCATTTAACATCTCGCTGCTATCTTAGTAACTGAGACAATAGAAAAAAAAAACAATTTTCCAGTTACACCCGCCTTCTACAACTCTTTATCTGCTCTCCTATCGCAGGTATGCTACAAGAGATTTCTTTAAAAATAAGCAAGTTATGTTCAAGTCCCATGTAATAGGGGGCGAACCTATGGCCATCGACCGTGCACATAACCAGACTCCGGGCTGCTTCTGGGAAATTCCATATAGAAAAACCCAATAAAACTTGGCCCAACTCGGGAATCGAACTTAGGACCGCAGAATCGAGCTAAGCAATGGCGCTTACTAGCAGTATTCAAATAACAGCATATCACTATAAAATATGCCTATAGTCGTTCAGTAGTATCCGTAGTTTATTATTTTATTTTCTTAGAATAGCTAATCGTGTCCACAAACCGTTAAAAAGTACTTATTCTTTATTCTAATTCATTTAATTAATGAATGATTACCTTATCATTATCATTTAGTTTATTACCCCGTAATTGCTAAATATAACTCTTTTTAAGGGTTCCGTTGCCAAATGGCAAAAAACGGAACCCTTATAGATTCGTCATGTCTGTCTGTCTGTCGGTCTGTCTGTCTGTCTGTCTGTCTGTCCGTCCGTATGTCACAACCACTTTTTCCGAAACTATAAGAGCTATGCTGTTGAAACTTGGTAAGTAGATGTATTCTGTGAACCGCATTAAGATTTTCACACTAAAATAGAAAAAAAAATTATAAATTTTGGGGTGCCCCATACATAGAACTGAAACTCAAAATTTTTTTTTTCATTAAACCCATACGTGTGGGATATCTATGAATAGGTCTTCAAAAATGGTAATGAGGTTTTTAATATCATTTTTTTCTAAACTGAATAGTTTGCGCGAGAGACACTTCCAAAGTGGTAAAATGTGTCCCCCCCCCGTAACTTCTAAAATAGGAGAATGATAAAAATAATAAAAAATATATGATGTACATTACCATGTAAAATACCATCGAAAATTGGTTTGAACGAGATCGAGTGAGTAGTTTTTTTTTAAAACGTCATAAATCGTAAACCGCAATTTACCGTACATTCAATCAACTGAAATATAAAACACCGGCCAAGTGCGAGTCGGACTCGCGCACCGAGGGTTCCGTACAAACTTATAGGTATTCTCGGTTTAAAAATAAATGTTTTTTTTTTAATTTTTATATTTCAGTTGATTGAATGTAAGGTAAATTGCGGTTTACGATTTATGACGTTTTAAAAAAAAACTACTCTTTCGATCTCGTTCAAACCAATTTTTGGTGGTAGTTTACATAGTAATGTACATCATATATTTTTTTTAGTTTTATCATTCTCTTATTTTAGAAGTTACGGGGGGGGGACAAACATTTTACCACTTTGGAAGTGTCTCTCGCGCAAACTATTCAGTTTAGAAAAAAATGATATTAGAAACCTCACTACCATTTTTAAAGACCTATTCATAAATACCCGACACGTATGGGTTTGATGAAAAAAAAGTTTTTGAGTTTCAGTTCTATGTATGGGGAAACCCCAGAATTTATTGTTTTTTTTTCTATTTTAGTATAAAAATCTTAATGCAGTTTACAGAATACATCTACTTACCAAGTTTCAACAGCATAGCTCTTATAGTTTCGGAAAAAAGTGGTTGTGACATACGGACGGACAGACAGACAGACATGACGAATCTATAAGGGTTCCGTTTTTTGCCATTTGGCAACGGAACCCTAAAATTAAAAAAAAACATTTATTTTTAAACCGAGAATACCTACAGGTTTGTACGAAACCCTCGGTGCGCGAGTCCGACTCGCACTTGGCCGGTTTTTTTTTGTAACAAGAGTCAAGGGTAAGCCCTTGACTCCTGTTGTCTAAGCGCTGGCTTTTAGCCTAAGGGCTAAAAGCCAGCGCTTAGACAACTACTAGGGCGACCTAAGCATAATGCTGGTGACTAAATTTTTATGCTAAATTCGGTATTATAATTTTATGTGTGTTTTTACCTACTACTATTAGCTGTAATATTTGGAGACAGTGAACTTTATTCTATTCTAAATCTACGAAACAGTCAATAATTTCAACATTTCAATGAAAACTAATTTCAATAATTTGCTATATAGTTGACGTGCCAGTATCCGTTGATACTGATGACCGGTGACGATGGCATCAACTAGTTAAGAGGACCTAAGTATAATGCTGATGCTAAAACCTTTTGCTTCCAGTATTATAGTTTTGTGTATGTGTGTACCTATTACTACTAGCTGTAATATTTGTAGACAGTGAACTTTATTCTATACTAGAGCAACGAAACAATCAATAATTTCAACATTTCAGTCAAAATTGATTTCACCAATTTGCTATACGTTTGACGTGCCAGTATACGTTGATACTGACGACCGGTGACGATGGCATCAACTATCTATTTCTCACCAGCTTACACTTTAACCAGCGGTCTATCAACTTGTCAGCAACTCGGAAATTACGCGTTGAATAATAGTTACCAAGGGCAAAATGAAGCTTGAATTTATGATAATTAAACAGTTTAATTAATGTTCTTATACTGGCTGTAACTTGCTCAGAATAATTAATCTTTACTTAATTAAATACCCATTTTTATCAGCGTCTATTTGTCATTTTATTTATTTTAAACTTTGTTGCAAAGATGTTTTGTACTTTTACACAAAAAAGAGGAAAATTAAAAATGCTCGCACCTAAAATTTTCTGAGATGATAATTAAGATCTGTTGAATTTGACCTTCTTTTGTTTTTTGGGCGAGGGGAGATTACCTTTCAGGGGTAAACCACAATGAAAATTGTTAAATAGAAACTTCCAAAAGACGTTTTGAACAGAAATACAGCAAAAGTATAGCCTATGTGTTTGAAAAAATTTTGACTATAAAATAATGTATATAGTTTGCACAAAGTTATTAAAAGTGACTGAATATTGTGCTAAGACAATTAATATATTTATTGTAAAATTGGAGATTAATATGTCAAATTCTTTTGTTACAGATTCCGCAAGGATGACCAGCAAAGACAGAGTACAACATGTGACCTAGCATGGTCTTTGACATGAATAATCTCACCTTCCTGGACACAGCGTTTCAAGAATTCCAATGCCATTTGATCCAAGGCCAAGGCTGCGGCGATTCGTTCTCCGGTCTCGACTGTACCACTGATGAAAACCCTATCAACTATACCTGCGAATTAAATATAGATATTCAGAATGAAACCTCATATAGTTGCACTTCGTGTAATTCTACAAATGTTGGTGGCAACAACACTATGTGTAGTCCTTACCTCAAGCTGAACATGGTCACCATTATCTTCGAGAGTGCTCTCAAGAATCTTTGGCTCAGATTACCAAGTTTATTCTGCGATTTGGACACTCTATTCTGTTACACGGAAACTCATAACCGGACGTTGTATATTGACGCTTTGAATGAAACGTCATTGTTAGGTGTAGTGGAAACTTTTCAATGTAGTTATGACTTTAGGAATATGACGGAAAAAGTTGTGGATAAAGTGGGTTACGATTGGAGTTTTCTATTTGTGATAGTATTTATAATAGCTGGTGGTGTGGGTAATATATTGGTGTGTTTAGCTGTGTGTTTAGATAAGAGACTACAGAATGTTACGAATTATTTTCTTCTGTCGCTGGCAATTGCTGATTTATTAGTCAGCTTGTTTGTGATGCCTATGGGGGCGATTCCTGGATTTTTAGGTAAGTTTTTCAGTATGAATTTTTATTTAATTGTTTTTATTTTTAGGTTATCTCATACGGTAGGGTTGCTTTGTATCTAAATAACCCAAAAAAACGTAACTGAAAACAAAAAAAAAACACAATATTCTAAAACTAACTTTGAGCACTGTTTATGGTCAGTCTTCAAAATCATTTCACTAGAAGTAAAAGGCACAAGGAGTGGCAACCTCATCAAAATAATCTCAAACCCCATACTATGCCTGTATATATTTCTTTCACAATCCTCATCCAACCTCAACCATACCTAGAAAAAAAAACAATACCTTTAAAACGTCTCACAAGGGGCACCAGAAAATTGCACGAAAACGGTAACATCGTATACCTATTACTGCTCACAGACTATCCATTTACTTAGATAGTCCACATCTTTCATAGCAACTGGTACGAGAGCCTCACAAATTGTACCTATTTCCAACTACGCAAACCTTTTATAAAAGGAAGTTCAACCAATTGTGTGAACGCTTTCGAGTGTGGTTATCTAATAAAAACTGTATGACACACGGAACTGCTGAATGGGGGGATCAATACTTGGTACATCTGAAGTATAAAATATCAATAATAAATATTAATTTTTTGCACGATGTATGCTTGTTTGTTTGTTACGCTTTCACGATAAAAGTACTAAATCGATTTGGATAAAATTTGGCACCTGGGTAAACCATGACTCGAATTAGGATATGGAACATTTTTTATCCCGATATTCCTACGTGATCGAGAGTTATACGGGTGAAACCGCGAGACGTAGTTAGTCATTCATAAAATTAATACTACTCGTATTTAGTTGTTATTCTGTATCGTTATTTGAACCTCAAACCAATGGTCACAAATAAATTGAAAACGAACTCATTAGTGAAATAATATTTATGGAATGATCAGTAAAAACAGTAAACAGGATTCAATTATTTTAGTATTTGCTCTCAAACCAAACGTATTTTCATCATACGCCAAGGATTAAGTAATTAAACTTTTATATTACCTGTACATTTTTTAAAGGCAGTATTATTACAATATACCTCAATTCTTTGTAATCTTCTGTAGCTAATAACATACCAGATTTATCTACTTAAGAAAAATATTAATTCTTAAGGAAATATTTAAAAACTCAATCAAAATCACACCAAAACCTAAACGAGGCGTTCCGTGGTTTCTGCCTACCCCCATGGGAAAAAGGCGTTATTGTATGTATGTGTAATTGTGTATGTGTCAATCAAAATATTATTAAACGCTTTTGTTTTTTTTTTCATAACAAATCTAATCTAATTTATTCATAAATGTAGGTTAATGATACAATAGGATGTTATAATAAGATGCACAGTTTTATGGCATTTTTTCCCTTTATCGTAACAATTCACCTTTTCACTCGCACAAACCGTGTGTCGCACAACAGGGGACATAAAATCATTTTCCCAGTACCTTTTCCTTTGAATTTAGCATATTTGTCAGCAGGAAGCAATCTTCTCCTCATAGTTGTATGGAAATTTGTCGGAAATCATCTAGTAGTCAAAAAAATATGACTGCCATCTCGGGAATCCAATTTTGTACGTTGGGCTGTAAATATTTTGAGGTGACAAAATGTAGCTACGAATATTAGGGGGCAAATTTAGGAGTCGGTACTGCGAGGACCTGACGGGTTCTGTGTCACATCGTACAATGAAACACTTAGGAATATAATTTCTTTTATTTTTTCGTTCTTCTGTGTTTACCGCAAGGTACTTGCAATGCTAGACAGCATTCCGAAAACAAAAAACTATGCCAATATGGTTTGAATGCAATTAAAGTTATTTTATAGACAGCCTGAACAACGTAGGGTTTTGTATTGCAGACAACATATAAAGTACATACTTTTACTTAGTTAACTAATGAGCTTTATCAGATAATTAGACGCGTTTATTGAGTTTCAATTAATGAGTGCTAAGAATTTATGAAACGCAAGCACACTTTAGATGTGGACCCAAAACAATAAACATATTTTTAGGAAATCGAGATGTCTTTTAAAACATCATTAAATATTTTAAAAAACAAATGTCATCTTAGATAGTAGGGCCTGTCTTCACAGTGGGAGCGTTATAGACTCATAATACTGCAGATGCGTTATAGACTCATAAATGCGTCGATAAATGGTATATAAATAATTGTATTGTTATAAGACCTCCCACTTTGTGTCCGTTTTTAATGTGACGTAATTTTATTCTATGCAGATATCTGACGCTTTACTTTTTGATTATTTTTGCCCTATACTATATGTCACAACACAAAGGGAATTAATGAACAAATCAAACATGTGTAGTTAGATTTTGGCACTCGGCGTAATATCTTTTACTCCAACTATCAATGATAAAAAATAATAGATATAACGAACAGGTCATTTTATTGCGTTCCTTCCTGTGTAATTTTGTCGGTGTCGTCTGAACGTTGAATGAAACAAAGATAAAATTTCAGTCGAGTGAATCATAAACTCCAGTGAAGCGTCAAATATCAGGTTTAATAAGAGGGTAATTCACTCCTATCTCCTTATTCCATACTCCCATATATTCGTAAAGTCGGTTCAAAATCTATTTCCTCTCAGGGTATTGGCCGCTGGGTGTGGTGTGGTGCAATGTCTACGTCACGTGCGACGTGCTTGCGTGTTCTGCGAGCATCATGCATATGTGCTTCATCAGTATCGGCAGGTATGTATGCGGCTTTGTTTTACTTAACTATAAGAGACAAAAAAACTGAATTAGGTACAAAAATATCAGGGCTATGGCCCGAGTTTCCCTTCACGATCGAAACAGAAATGAAGAGATCCATAGGATAACCATGGTAACTGATATAGCCCGAAGAATTACCTATATTAGCTTAGTGGCAGAGGAAGGGGACATTTCTCGCAGATCAAATGGCCGATGGGGCCGGAAGGTTCTGGAATGGCTACCGCGTACTGGAAGATGTAGAGTTGGAATGTCTTCCAAGAAGGACCGATGACCTGGTGAAGACGCAGGAATCCGCTGGGTGCGGGAAGTATAGAACCGGTCGAAATGACGGTGCTTGGGGAGCTTACGTTCAGCTGTGAGCGTCTTTTTGCTGAAATGATGAAGATGATGATGATATCCAATCTTAATTGCTTTATTCGTATGAGATGTTTTGACTCTTTATTTTTGACAACTTATTCGTGTTTTATCAGTACAAAATATTCTGATATTTGTACTATATTTACCATCGGGAATAACGATTGGAATCTTTTATACTAATGAACGGCAAATAAAAAAAGAACTGTGCTTTTTATGCTATGCTTTTCAACATGTATCGAACAGCAATTTTATATTTTAATAACCTACGAAAAGTTTCGACGCAGAAATGAAAATTGAAATTTTTCGTCGGTATAAAAAACAAAAAAGTACAGCTGGTCCGTACGTTTAGACTACGTCGGTATTGCATTTTTCTGTGAAACAGCAGACATTTGTTTTGATAACCAAATACCAAAACACACTACACTAGGGAGTCTAGAATCGCTCAAATGCTCAATTCATAGTTTGCACGTGGATGACCCTCTGTATACTTAACTGCATGGCGATTCATCAAATCAAATCATTTATTGGTTTGCAAATATGGGTAACTAGCTTCTGCCCGCGACTTCGTCCGCGTTAAATTTCGTGTTCCCCCGACCCTTCCTGTCGCGTCAAGTCACCTACCCGTGCGATTTTCCCCATTTTTGCAACATTTTTCATTACTGCTCCACTCCTCTTAATTGTAGCGTGATGTTATATAGCTTATAGTCTTTCTCGATAAATAGGCTACCCAACACAAAAATAATTTTTCAATTCGAACCAGTGTTTCCTGAGATTAGCGCGTTCAATCAAACAAACAAACTCTTCAGCTTTATAATATTAATATATAATAACTAGTTTCTGCCCGTGACTTCATCCGCGTTAAATTTCTTGTTCTCGCGACCATTACCGTCGCGTCGAATCGCCTACCCGTGCGATATTCCCCGTTCTTGCAGCATTTTCATTACTGCTCCGCTCCTCTTAGTTTTAGCGTGATGTTATATAAATAGACTACCCAACACAAAAAGATTTTTTCAATTTGGACCAGTAGTTCCTGAGATTAGCGCGTTCAATCAAACAAACATACAAACAAACAAACTCTTCAGCTTTATAATATTAGTATAGATATATATTATAGTATAGATACAGGAAATAAATGTTTTATTTTATGACTCCTCCATGTTCTAACGTCACGTCATGGGCATGCAAATCATATGTTATTATTATTTAATTTGCAAAAATTTAAATATATTATATTTAAAATAACATCAAGAAAAAAAAAATAATACAAGATACAAATTAACGTCAAATCTTTTGGATAACAGTATAAAATATCACAAAAATACGAAAATGTCTAATGTCATCAAGGATACAGTAATAAAAAATAATGCCAATCAATGTCAAAAAAATATGTCTATCAGTCAGCGATTCATCATTAAGGCATTCGTCAATTGTGTTAAAACTTTTTTCAATTATAAAGTTCGTTCATATTTATTACTCCTTTATCTACTGATTCAACAAAACAAGCAAGCCAAACATTTATCTCTATCAGTCTTCCAAATTATCACCAAAATGGCAACCTTAACAAACTTTTATGTACACTATAATATTTTGATCAAAACACTCGACTGAACTGCGTAACTCAACACTTTATGAGTTTATCGAAGCTGCCCTAGTGCCTCCTGCGCACTGAAATATGATAACGATATCGGATCCCATATTCAATGGACATAATATCGCTTTGTCCAGACGCATATATCGTTTTGTCCATGAGCCGTCAAGCGTAAGCTTGTGAATATTGTTCTCGTGGATTATTTATGGGTTATGGATAGAACTTAATGCTTCATCGGAGACATGTCACTTTATGAAGGTGTAGTGACTAAGGGTTTACTTGTATTATTATAAGGTATAACGTTACCTATGCAGTAAGTGGCTAGCACTTAGAACTTTTCGTAGAATTATCTTTTCAATTTTCACGTTACTTTACATTTTTATTCCAATAAAAAGATATAAAGGTACACAGCACCTTAAATTATGTAGGTACATTATCAGCAATAGCAAAAAAAAAATGATAGCCGCGTTTTTTTTTTATAAGTATTTTACTCATAGGGCCATTATGGGAAATTTTGTTACAATAATAAATAATAAATAAATATCTTTAGACAACCAACACATCGTTGTCTGATCCCAAACTAGGCAGAGCCTGTACTATGGCAACCAGACAACTGATAAACATACTTATATATTTCTAAATACATACATATTATAGACTAGCTTCTGCCCGCGACTTCGTACGCGGATCCTGTTGCTTATGCGACAGCGACAACGGGGTCGTCAAAATCGAAGATCTGAAACGTCTGATGTAGAATTCTAAGGCCCGGGGACGGGAAAACAATGGGATGAGCGAGACGATTGGAGTCGTTCCAGATCTTTCATTTTTGTATTTCAATAGGAAATGCCCATCAGACTAAACAACTTTTGCTAAGACGTCATTCCTTAATATGTTATTAAGAGTTTTACTTAAGAGTTCCACAACAGGTGTTCCAGATCTTCAAATTTATTCTCACAGCAGAAAATGCTCTTCACGTGAAATATTTTTTGCTATGGCACCATTTTTATATCGCTTATATTTACTTTAGCTGGTCTGTTGCGGTCTGCATCAGGTGTTCATTTTCCAAAATAAATTATGTATAGCCTATATGTTGCCACGTTCACGATCAGCGGACAGTCGCGCATCATGTTCCACACTTGTCTCTAGAGACCTAGCAGCAGATGCGTAGATACGCTGAGAACTCAAGCGCAATTCTCTATCAGTGAACGTCTTCGACTCGAGAGACAATGCGTGACGTTCACGATCAGCGGACAGTCGCGCATCATGTTCCGCACTTGTCTCTAGAGACCTAGCAGCAGATGCGTAGATACGCTGAGAACTCAAGCGCAATTCTCTATCAGTGAACGTCTTCGACTCGAGAGACAATGCGTGACGTTCACGATCAGCGGACAGTCGCGCATCATGTTCCGCACTTGTCTCTAGAGACCTAGCAGCAGATGCGTAGATACGCTGAGAACTCAAGCGCAATTCTCTATCAGTGAACGTCTCCGACTCGCGAGACAATGCGTGACGTTAACGATCAGCGGACAGTCGTGCATCATGTTCCGCAGTTGTCTCTAGAGACCTAGCAGCAGATGCGTAGATACGCTGAGAACTCAAGCGCAATTCTTTATCCGTAAAAGTCCCCGACTCGCGAGACAATGCATGACGTTCACGATCAGCCGACAGTCGCGCATCATATTCTTCACTGGTCTCTAGAGACCTGGATGTAGATGCATAAATACGCTGAGAACGCAAGCGAGCTTCTTGATCCGAAGATGTTTCTACGGAGCGAGTTGCAGCCTGATGTTCTCGAACAGCATCAAGTCTATCCTGACGCTCTTCGGTAGATTCTTGGGATCTTATGATCCTCAATCTTTTAGCTCTTTTGGAACGTTGGGAAAGATTTGACCTCTTTCTAGGCATGGTTACAGTTATATTCTGAAGATACCTGATCAATTAAAATCTAAGTGACTGCTCATCTGCGTTACCGGGCGGCTACCGTGTCACGAAGATAAATGGAAAAGGAAATTAAACACTCAAACAACATAAGCTCGAAGGCATATTTCTTCGATAAAATAAAATAAAATGGGAGTTTTAGCCAATAGAGTCAAATTTTCAATGATTCATAGAATTTTCATCGAAAATCAGTCCTAAACTGTTATCGCCTTCACCGCGTGGAGGTACTCCCACCTTATGTTATTTTATAATAATACAGTGAAATTAGTGATAGCTTTGATTTTCACATCAGGTGTTCCAGATCTACAATCTTTATACGTCAACAGAGAGTGCTCATCAGGCTGAACAACTCTTGCTAAGACGTCATTCCTATATAATTATGTTATAGTGTAGCTGGGCTCTTGAAGTTCCACATCAGCTTTTCCAGATCTTCAAATTTTATACGACAACCGAGAATGCTCATCAAGTTGAACAACTCTTGCTAAGACGTCATTCCTATATATGTTATAGTGTAGCTGGGCTGTTGGACTTCCACATCAGGTGTTCCAGATCTTCAAATTTATTCTCTTAGCAGAAAATGCTCATCACGTGAAACAATTTTTGCTATGGTACCATTTTTGTATCTCTTATAGTTTAGCTGGTCTGTTGCGGTTCTGCATCAGGTGTTCAAGTTTTCAAGATAAATTATAGCCTATATGTTGCCCAGACTTAATACCTATACAACAAAAAAAAATCATTCAAATCCGTCCAGTAGTTCCGAAGATTAGCGTGTACAAACAAACAGACAAACAGACAAACAGACATACTTTTTTTTTTGGTTTCGTGCTCTATTACTGTTTCTAAACCCCCCTCAATTTTTTTTTTTTAATATATTCAATGTACAGATACAGTTTTTTTACTGTTTTATTATATGTAATCTAAATCTAAACTATCTAAACTAATATTATAAATGCAAAAGTAACTCTGTCTGTCTGTCTGTCTGTCTGTCTGTCTCACTTTCCTGCTAAAACTACTGAACCGATTTTAATGAAATTTGGTACACAGATACTTTAGAGCCTGAGAAAGGACATAGGCTACTTTTTATCCTGGTAGTATGTTCCCGCGGGATAATTTCCGACCTCCACGCGGGCGAAGCCGCTGGCAAAAGCTAGTAATAGATAAATTACACCCAGACACAGAACAAATGATTGTGCTCATCACACACACATTTGTCCTGGGTGGGAATCGAACCCACGACCTCAGTCTTAGCAGTCAAGGTCACTAACAACAGACTAACGGGACTAATCTACCATTCCGGATTGTCGATTTTAGTGCGCCCTCGAGACGGATCGGTAAAAACTACGACTTAATTAAGTGTTCCGTACGATTCTAATTTATTCGATTTTATTTTTAAATACACAAAAATGTGAGGCACACAACTGCATTGGTATTTTTTTTTTGTGAAAATAATTCGAGATTTGGAATAACAAAGTACAACATCACTCAACACTCAACTAATTTGGGGTCGACGCTACATGTATTTTGGTTCCATACTTCTCTAATAGTCATCTCTGTAGCCACTATGCTCTCTAACCATATCATGTTTCATACAGTCCGTCTATCATTTCTTTGTGCTCCCCTACACTTATAAGCAAGGTGATATCCAAATATATATTCAAATTTTTCTCACGACGTGTCAAATTAGTATTCATGTAAATTCAAGCTTTAACTGAAATTGCAGTCACTGTTAGGGTATCATTGCTACAAGTAAACATGAAGATCCAAAGGTGCAAAAAGGCATAACAATGTACTACTTTGTATAAGCAAAAGGGTTCACAATTCAGTATACTAGATATCGATCCACAAATTTTACAAGCAGGGCAATGCTCGATGACTCACATTCAATTGATCGGAACAATTTACTTTGTAGCTTATAGCTCCGTATTTCAATGTTGCCGATATGTCATTTTTATTTGAAATATATTTTTTCTCGCTTTTCAGATAAGTGGATTAGACGATAAATGGGTCAATGAATGAACGTTTGAAAAGAAATGGCCAAGGTTGTTCTTTAAATCGCATTCAGGAAAATTATATTAAATTTTGAATTATTTATAGCATCATTTGAATACAGAGATTGAAATTATGATCTGAAAATGGCAGTGAGCAAGTGTAGTGATACAAAATCTTTTCTTCGCTGTATGTAGGTAAAAGGTAACTCCTTTCTATTTTTTTGCATAGAAAATCATCAAATGACGTCTCCCGCTCTTGGGTGGAGCGGGAGGGCGTGTCAGACTTTTACTGACTAAAACCCACCCGTGTTCCTTCAGTTGCCCATGTGCCAGGGTCACGGTGTCTCTTTCGAACAATCTCGTGACCCTGGCAGAAGGTAACTCCTTACGTTAGGAAATTAATGGGCTTACATAAATAATGAAGTTGGTAAGTCAACCAACTGCATAATCAGAATATAATAAGACTTATGCCTCCTCTCGAAAAGATCCCTCTTATGAGCTTGTTATACACTCCCGTGAACCGTAATTCACCACGCGAACCCAGTATAGTTCTGTAGATGATATATATGTCTTCGAATTTTTGGTTGTAGGCCTATTTCCTCAAGAGTTTTTACTCACCATTTTGAGAGCAGTGGTGATGAAATAACAAAAAGTAAAACACCTGTCCTTTAACTCGTAAGTCTCGGTCGTTACCACTTTTTTACCGCTAATCCAACCAACCAAGTAAGTGTTAAAAAATAACATTAGGAAAATTAGATTTATCGAGAAAGTTATAAAAGCTGAGTCACAGCTACAAAGACACATCTGTTACAGCTATAATTGCCTTATACCACACGGAACCCTAAAAAGGATTTTACAGGGGCTTTATTTACTTTAGGGCTCGATTCATCCAGATAGGAGACGTAAATCTTAGTTGGGACGTGACTTCTTAGAAAATCCGTTGGAATTGTATCCCAATAGCTTTGGTATTTACCTACTCGTGGGGAACGTCTTTGTAAATTACCTTAAACGTACCTTTTGTTTGGGGCAGTAATTGTTTTAGTTTTACTTTTTAGTAGCAGATTAGTACTTGAGAAGTTTTCCTTAACTAGAATTGTTCACTCAATTAATTTCAGTCAAAATTAATTGTTAAATTTTGCAGAGGCCAATTGGGTTTTCGAGACAATGCCAAGTAGTTCGTTGACTAGTCACGTGAATACGTCTCGCCTCTTATTTTGTGAAAGAATCAGCATCGCCATACAATGTGGCAATGGTGCCAGCTTTTTTGGCAGTTATCCTGTTGACTTCGAAGTAGACAAATTGTTAAGATATTATTTGAAATGATCAAAATACATTTTTTTTTTAATAAATTAATAACCTATGTTGTAATTCGAATACACAAATAATTTCAGTTGGTAGACAATTTGCTTCTTAATTAAATTGCCGTACTATACAACATTAATTTTTGTTTATGCGAAACCCGAAACACGGGTCTAGTATTTTTATGTAAAGAATCTATGAAAAAAAATTCAAAACTGTATCATTAATAATCACAAAGTTATAAGCTTGATAAGTTACCTGGTTGTCCACGCAAAAACATATGAAGATCACCACAAACAGCTAGTGTACGTACCATCTCCGTGTAATGGACGTTTGAATACGAGAAAGACATGATAATTTTAAAATCGAAACAAAACACTAAGGCCCGCGACTTGGAAGCGTAATTAAATATTTTTGGTACAAAATATAACATGGTGTAAACATTATTGGAATCGATTCAGTTACTGATTCTGAAAAAACTATATTCAGGTTTCGCATATACTTAAAATAATCTTGTATACTTCGAGAAAACTTCTCGGTAGCCAGTAAATTTTTCGAAAGAACCACAGTATTTTTCTCTAAACAATTTTATTTTCGCTTTTGGTTGATTTTGTTGATTCCTCTAACTTAATGGTCCAAAGAAAACGTGGCAAAAATAATAGTCAGAAATCGCAAACACGCAGTGAGCAAATGTGATAGTTGACCATCGCTCGATGATTCTCTAAAAAGTTCTTTTCACAGCAGTTAAAAACTATTTTATCTATACTAATATACTAATAATATTAAAAAAGCTGAAGAGTTTGTTTGTTTGATTGATTGAACGTGCTAATCTCAGGAACTGCTGGTCCGAATTGAAAAAATCTTTTTGTGTTGGGTAGCCTTTTTATCGAGAAAG
This sequence comes from Aporophyla lueneburgensis, assembly GCA_932294355.1. Lineage (NCBI taxonomy): Eukaryota > Metazoa > Arthropoda > Insecta > Lepidoptera > Noctuidae > Aporophyla > Aporophyla lueneburgensis. Next base: position 26,133,087 of record OW028737.1, on the reverse strand, counting down.
GCTATAGGCTATATATCATCACGCTGCAACTAAGAGGAGCGGAGCAGTAATGAAAAATGTTGCAAAAACGGGGAATATCGCACGGGTAGGCGATTCGACGCGACGGGAAGGGCGGTGGAACAAGACATTTAACGCGGACAAAGTCGCGGGGAGAAGCTAGTTTATAGATAAAACTCACGACCTTACATATAAATTTCCGGAATAAATTCTCCGAATTATGGTAAAATCTAATCTAATCTATTCATCAAAGTATTGTGTCACTGCAGGCTGTGCACAAAGGCCTCCCTCTCCCTCTTCCACTCAATCTTGTTTTTGCTCGTGATGGCCAGCCCTTTCGGTAGAACTCAAACTCATCCCACCATCTTCGTCGTCTTAGTGGGACCCAATCGGTGGTTCTCTTATCGCATTTGTCATCTGACATGGTTAAAACCGTATTAAAACCCGTAACATAGTTGAGAAAAATAACGCAATACACAGAAAGACACGAAAAGCAACTTAAATTTATAATTCGTATAGATAATACCCGAGGCGTGGCTCGTGGCTTTCCCATTTCTTCCCGTGGTTGACGTACGAGATGACTAAGGGACTTACCAGAGATTGGGCAGCAGTGTTTTCTATGCATTTTACCACCATTCTGCCATTGCCAACCCACCTGCCAAACTTGGCGATTATGGGAAACCTTCCCAAATTGAGAGAGGCATATGTCCAGCAGTGGACGTCTTTCTGTTGAAATGAAGATGATGATGAAATAAAATTGTGAGGAAAAATAAAACACGGTCACACAGACAAATACGAAAAGCGTACAACCAATGCATTCGAGAAGACTTTGTGTACAAACAATCGGTTTGTTTGGTTGTTCTTTAGTGAACGTGATTCAAGTCTCAATAAATGCTTTGTTGAACAAAGAGATAGTATCGCTAAACTATTATTGGAAACAAACGAACGTGTGGTCATCGCTACCGAGATGAATAAGCTAGATAGTGCCTCAATGTGACCCAATGTGCGTTGTGACTCAATACTGCAAGAAAATTACTGTTTGGTGTCATAACTAGTAGTCCGTTTAAAGGCTCCCTTCTTCTTCGTAACACTCTTGTCAGAGCGGTCGTGGTTCTCATGAAATCTCTTGACTTGGGGCTGATGTGTTTCGCCTCACGATTTCTTGCCATCCAATCCGATTTTTGGAATATTTTTTTTGTTTTTTTTTTCATCGATTTTTAAAGAATACCATAAAAAAAACGGTTATATCTAAAATATTTGAGAAAATTATATACATCCGCCTAATTGAATACTTAAATGAGAAAAGTTTCCTAATAGACCAACAATATGGTTTCAGATCAAAATCGAACACATTGTCAGCAACCATTGACCTAGTCACTAATATTAAAACAAATATAGATAAAACAAATATAGGCGCAGATGGTATTTACGCAGATGATACTACTCTATTCTACTTCGGTCAATCCATACACGATATCATTAGTGAGGCGCAAAACGATTTAAATGTAATAAATGAGTGGTTCCTACATAACTTACTTACCATTAATACTTCGAAAACATCTTATATGATATTTGCAGCCAAAAACAAAAAGATTCCACCCCACGCACCTTTGCTTATTAATAATCTAACTTTTAAGCAGTCCGATACAGAAAAGTATCTTGGTCTGCTATTAGATGATAAACTGTCCTGAAAACCCCACATTGAGCAAGTAAGAACCAAACTTGTGTCACTTTCTGGAGCGCTTCGCAAAATGGGAACTGCTTACCACCTAAGATAAAACGCACTATCTACGATTCATTAGTAAAACCTAATCTAGAATACCTGATTGAGATTTGGGGATCAGCATCCAAGACCAACCTAAATTACATTCAGAGGACCCAAAACAAAATTATAAAACGGTTATATTGTAATGACTTCCTAACACCGACTATCCACCTATATGAAAAAACTAAACTTTTTAATATCCGTCAACTATACCATTATAATACTTGCATATTAGTAAGAAAGTTTTTAGATAACACTATACAAACCAACATTAAACTTACAAAAAAGACAAACACACATAACCTAAGAAATAGAAACGAAATAGTTCTGCGATTTCCTAGAACAGTAAAATATGGAAAAAAGAACTTTTTATATGAAGGGGTCCAATTATACAATAAATTGCCAAATGAAATAAAAGAGTGCAAATCTATTAATATTTACAAAAGAAAACTTAAAGATTATATTATGCAAAAAGTCATTTCTACATGAATACCCTGACAACACAATATGAACTAATAATACTTACTTAAAAAAAAAACGTCACTTACACTACACTACAAATAAAAATACTTAAAATATGAACACACGTAATAATCTAAATGATAAACTTATAAGTACTCAACGGTCTCCGAGACTATACTTGTCGCACACAAGCAAAATAAAACACGTAGGTACACGCACTATACTAGCACTGACAAACACATTCACACAAGTAGTTCGCTTCGTAATCGTTGTCTGCGCTCCTCACAAAGCGAAAAATCAGTACGTATGAGGGTACCTTGGTGTCAAATTGGCCAGCTGTATTAACTTTTTATATTTAAGTACCTACATTTTTGCTATGTTTGCTGATCTTGATCGTTGTAATAGTTTTACATATTATTTTACACCTGCATGCTTCGTCATTAGACGACGATTATTAATTTTAAATGTTAAATCTCATTTAAGTGAACTGTATCATGTTCTTATGAGAAATAAAGATTCTTTAAACCTAAAAATATCATCACATGCATCCGATAGGATGTTTTTTTTTTTTTTTTTCAGGATGGGAAATCATCAAATGACTTCTCCCGCTCTGGGTGGAGCGGGAGGGCGTGTCAGACTTTTACTGACTAAAACCCACCCGTGTTCCATCAGTTGCCCATGTGCCAGGGTCACGGTATCTCTTTCGAACAATCACGCGACCCCGGCAGATCCGATAGGATGTTTACAAATATATAATCGGACTGTTCAGCATAATTCGCTTATAATTTTTATACAGCTGGGACATAGGAGTCATTTCTGTGAGAGGGAATGGGCCGTAATCCACCACGCGAGGTCAGCGCGGGTTGGTACATACTATTGTACCAATATAGTTGGAAAAAACAAAGTAGATGGATTGGAAAAAGCAAGACAGGTCAGCTTATAGTCTAACCGGTACAAGCTAAAACAGTATTTTACATGGAGCAACTACCTATCGGTCCTCCACAACCCAGTAACTGGTTATCAGGCTTTCGGACTTCTGAAGACGGCTGTAACGACTGTCACAGATCCAGGAGTGATAGCCGGGAACAGCGGCTTAACGTGCTTTCCGAGGCACGAAAGGGTGACAATGGTCTCCCATTCACGGACCAACCGTGGCAAGCGTAGCTTATTCTGATTGATTGATCCGTGTGACTGTAATAACTTAGCCACGAATCCTACAAAATATGCCTTTACGTAATAAAATCAACGCTCTCATACCAATACGTTCGTTTTCTTAGCCAAGCATTAGAAAACCTTTTCCTTCTTTAAAAGCATTTACATGTAGGTCAAATTTGGCTTTCAGCGTATTTTTTCGGGTCTGTATCAGGGTAGCAAAATGACCCGATCCGAAACGATAAAAAACCCGGACTTATATTGAATATTTTTTTTTAAATATTGCCATTTATAAAAATTGGAAAGCCTTTTCAGTAATTTATCTGATTTCCTAAAAAAACCTTAATCCATGAAAGCAAGATTTATGTTTTTTTGCGAATTATTATAACGTACAAATAGGGCATAAGAAATATGACATATTAGGCCGTAGGCACGTGCTAGGTACCAGGTGCGTATTTTGTGTTGCCAACAGAAAAATCTAGAATATTTCCCGTGGGTATAATTTTTTACTGATAGCGTCTGACTGAAGTTTCTGCTCCGACTATCAGTTAGGCCAAAAATGGTGGTACAGAGCAAGTTTTTGCAACTATAAATAAAACAGTTTGGCCATTTGGCACCAGAAGTAGTCAAAGTTATGTAAATAAGTCATGATCATAGTTAGGACTAGTTTATGACACTTCTTGTTAGTAGTAGTTAGTCATATTCAATACTAAAAAAAATACCTCGCATTAATTTGCTTGGATTTTCAGCGGTTAAATTCTTATTTAAATGCATACAATGCAATAAGTACATTAATTAGAAAGTAACTCCATCTGTATGTTTGTTACCTTTTACGCCCTAATGCCTGAAGGGATTTCGATGAAACATACAGGTTAAAGAAATAATGACATGGATTAGAACAAATGACTGTTTATTTCAGCTAAAAGTTCCCGGAGATAATTTACTAGCGGACAAGACTGCTGGCAGTGGTCAGAGCAGAGGTGGCCCAGCCAGCAGCAGATCCTGACTATTATTTATAATAAAATCACGGTCAAAAGCCGCATTAAATAGTTTCTTGTCTTATGCATCTTAAATGAATTAGGAACTCTGTAACAACATCTAGGAAACATCATTTGTTCAGCATTGCGTCCAAACTTCACCTTCGCCGTCCCACAAACTAATTAAGTTTAGCTGAATTTCAGTTTCGGTTACAGTTGAAACCACAATCAGGCTCTCTAGTTGCTAAGCGGTTTATGTACAATTATGGACATAAATGAGTAAACATTTAGCGACGTTTTAAAAGGTTATTTTTTCTTCTAAACTATTGATTGAATATTTGTATATATTTTGAATTATTGTGTTTGTTTCATACTCTTTATTTCTCTCTTTTATTTGAAAGAGTATAGTTATACAGCCCGTATAAATTTGCTCACATTCTGGTAAGTGGTTTTTACGTTACAACTAAAAAGTGAAAAGATTTAAAAACAACCGGCTCCCAAAAAAAAAGTGCTACTAAGAAAAAAATAACATACATTTTGCAAGTCGGTGGCAAAACAACGAAAATACAAGATACACATTTAAGTTGTGGTACCTACATCACAAAAATTCGTATAACCTCACTTGGTTTTGAACGTCAAAATTACATAAGACCGTTTCCGAAACCCATTGTCCTTCACCGCTTCTTAGTGCTTTAGCTGGGAAAAAGAAGTGGCGCATATCTGTTGTCAGTTACAATCGCAGCGCTAAGTTGCAATCGTTGTAACATGTGAAAATGCTTTCAAACTTTGTGAAGTGTCAACATACTGTCGCTCGTGACTGTACGTAAGTTGTGATGTTTGTTGTTATTTCTTCGTTCAACGTACATTATCTGTAAATTGTCGTTTACAATTTGAATACATTTCTGAAGCGAATGTTTTGGTATTAAAATGTATGTTTTGTAATACTTCGGTGGAAGTTTTGAAGGCAACAGACCGGAATAATGCTTTGTAGAAACTTTATTGGTAGTTTGTATGCTGTGTGAGGTAACTGGATTAGTCTACTATTTCTGTTTGTGTGTTTAGAATAGGTTTACTGTTTGTTCATACTTAATGGACAGAACATGATCTAATTCGTCAATAATGCTCCCATTGCTAGGACGCAAGCCTTTTTGTGATAGGGAGTGAGGTCTTCCAGTTTTTAGTTCTAGAATATGCTGATTTACTCACATTTTTTCGTCACTCATATTTATTGAGATGTATAGGGATTTGTGGTTAAGCCATAGCTGCAAATTTCAATCGATTAGGTTAAGCTACGCTTGCCGCGGAAGGTCCATAAGTGGGCGACCATTTTTAATATAACAAAACCTCTTCGTGCCTCGGAAAGCACGTTGAGCTGCTCGTCCCGGCCATCATTCTTAAATCTTTGACAGCCATCAAGATTCGTGAGAAGCCCGAAAGTCTGTCTGGTTGTCTAACCAAATGATTACCCAATAAGAGGGTTGTAGAGGTCAGATAGGCAAGCGATACATGTAATACTGTATCAAATGCATCTGGTTAGATTAAAAGCCGACCCCAGTATATATGGGAAAGGCTAGGAAGTTGATAATTTATTGACACGTATGGGCTTTTTTTTGGATGGGAAATCATCAAATGACTTCTCCCGCTCTGGGCGGAGCAAGAGGGTGTGTCAGTATTTTACTGACTAAAACCCACCCGTGTTCCTTCAGTTTCCAAGGGTCACGGTGTCTCTTTCGAACAATCTCGCGACCCTGGCAGGACACGTACGGGTTATACATATTTAGTGGGATTCCAGTTACGCCATTTTACAGAGTTCCAGAATCTTGTACCAACAACGTCGTAATTAATTCGCCACATCAAGGTTTATTTTCACTTGCACCTCATAAAACGAACAGGTCTAATTGTGTATGTGACGGTTGATGGTTTTAAACTAGAGTGAAGTTTCAATTTACTGGGACTAACTTTTGTCTAACGTTGTATATATGTTATGAGGGCAACCATAAATATAATTCTAAATTATTGTTACTTGGACCTATCATTGTTTTAGCAGCATAATTCCTTTTTGAAAAATGAGAGTGATTTCACATAAACAAAATTACATACGTGCGCTGTTTGATAAAAGTATGCAGAGTCGCTACGGCGTAGCTGACGAGGCTACGCCTGCTACGCTTTTGTAGGCGATAACTTTTCTGCTACGTCGGAATTTGGTTGTTCAAATTTTTTGTAAACTCTCTACTCACTAAACTCCGCAATTGAACAACGGAACCCTATCGAGTTTGGGCTCATTTGATTCGTCTTGACGAGTACTTTGATACTATATGGTAACCAGGGTCTGATGATGGAGCTGGAAGGTGGCCATAGGAACTCCGTAATTAAACGACGCAACCCGGAGTTTGTGCTCGTTTAATTTGTCTTGGCGAGTACTTTGATACTATATGGTAACCAGGGTCTGATGATGGAGCTGTAAGGTGGCCATAGGAACTCCGCAATTAAACGACGCAACCCCATCGAGTTTGGGCTCCTTTGATTTGTCTTGACGAGTACTTTGATACTATGTGGTAACCAGGGTCTGATGATGGAGCTGGAAGGTGGCCATAGGACCTCTGTAATTAAACGACGCAACCCCATCGAGTATGAGCTCCTTTGATTTGGATTGACAAGTACTATGATACTATATGGTAACCAGGTTCTGATGATGGAGCTGGGAGGTGGCCATAGGAAATCCGTCATTAAACGACGCAACCCCATCGAGTATGGGCTCCTTTGATTTGTCTTGACGAGTACTTTGATACTATATGGTAACCAGGGTCTGATTATGGAGCTGGAAGGTGGCCATAGGAACTCCGTAACTAAACGACGCAACCCTATCGAGTTTGTGCTCGTTTAATTTGTCTTGTCGAGTACTATGACATTATATCGACGCTAGAAAGGCAAATTGTATTAACGACCATTGCATAAATTGTTCAATAAATTGATTTGAAGTTCTACTTTTCACAAAAAAAATCATAGTAAATTAACTACTGAAGTATTCTTGATGAAACTCAGAATAGTTATTATTTAATATGTTTATTATTTAATTCCTAAGTCAAAAAAAATGTACATAAGTTTTTTGATATATTTTTAGGAGATAATACAAGGTTGTGAATAATCTTGGTTAGGTAAAATTGACTTAAGTCACAATTTCAACATTAGAGGTCCTGTAAAAAATGTTTTAACGATCGAATAGCTGCATACAACCTACAACTAAAGTATCTTACGCTCTATTTGGTAAACTTTAATATTCCAATAAAATGTTTTATCAAACCGAGCATATTCAACCCATGAAAACCAAAAAATCTAATCTCACTCATTAAACTTAGTTCCATCTAGGATCAAGGTATTATATCCCAATATTATTATATTTTTTAGCGATAGTTAAAAAATAAAATACAAAATAAAGAAGTATAAAATTGTTTATTATACAAAAGCACACTTCACAAACTTATACAGTTGATTAGTGACAACATAAACGTAAAACAACTTCTTTATAATTAAAAAAAAAACTAAATCAACTTTGAGATCACTGTCAGTCACATGAAAATTCAATCTTTTGTTACATGTTATTCGCAACAAAACAAAATAAAAAACAATTTATACATTTATAATTAAACAAGAAAACTACTTAAATTTGAGATCAATCAGTCACATGAAAATTATGCAGATGTTCGTATAATAATTATTGCAACAAAAAATAAAGCAACTTATACAATTTAATTAAACTACTCAACTTTGACATCAATCAGTCCTATGAAACATATCATACAGATGTTTCAACAATTAAACAATAATAGTTTATAATTATAACTCAATAGATCCGATAGTAAAATATGCTTCTAGTAGACTCTTTATTGGTAGGTACTAACTAGGTAGTGTAATAGAAAGTAAAAAAATACTCGAATAAAAAACAATAACACACTGTGTTCAATTCGGAAACGGGTAGGGAAAACATAATCACGAAAAATTAAAAAAATTAAAATGTCATGGTCATTCACATGGAATAATAAAACCTTACTTCAATCGTCAACGTCTTCTATATCAGTGTCTGGCAACAATTCTTTAGCGTTGCAAGTTTGCAAATTTAGATACTCCTCATGATACCTACGTGGGATAGCAAAGGTTTTACAAAGCTTTACCAAATCAGCATATTTTTGTTTAGGAATAGGAAGTCTGTTTTTATACAAATTATCTCCTGGACGCCTATTCTTACCAATAACTTCAACTTTTTCAGCAGCTGCTGTATCATTCATGCTGTATTTTATATAAATATTATCTAAATCTTTTTTCTTAAATGTAACAATTCTTAGTTTACTAATTTTGCCAACAAGATTGTTTTTAAAGTATTTTTCGGACATAGAGTCCCAAGCCTTGAAATCTTGGTGACACATTATTTCTACATTGTACGGTTTCGGATTTTTCCTAGCCAATTCAAATATCGTTCCCCATTGTGAAGGAGCATAAACTACTAAATTTTCTACACTCCTTTCTATTACTGCATGGACACTATCAACGGGCATAGAAGTGTGCCCTGGTATCAAGAAATTCATTTGTATGTTCTCGATAAATTCACAGGATTGTAATGCTGTGTGAACAGCCGCAAACACAATTTTATTGCGATTTTGACCACAACAAGAATCACTGTAAAGCAGTAAATATCGTACGGTTTTACGTTGGTCCACAATTTTAATGTAATTAAATAGAATAGTTGCAATCTCGTTCCCGCCCCTTTTAGCATCAGCTTCCCCCCATGAATAGCAAAAAACTTCCTTAGTCTGACTCTCAAATAATGTAAAATTGTACACAGAATACTTGCGAGAATAATAAAACAACATACTCTCGCCGTATGGAGTGTTGAGTACCTTTTGTAAATCGAAAGATACGCATAACGTCTGTGAATCCTCTTTTGATGTTTCCTGGTGGAATTTGAAACGGGTTTTAGAATCCTCTACTTCTTTTTCGTGAGCTGCTTTTTCTTCTGAGGTGAATCCATCAGGATTATTTTTAACTGAAACGCATTTGAGACATTTGTCTTTTTTCGGAACATGGAACGCAATATTAAATTCGTGGGTAAAAATATTGCGAAACACCCTTTCTCCTACATAATCTTTTCCATTTGAGCTAAAATCTTTTTTATACAATTGGTAGAGATTACTCAAATTTTTTAACTCCTGAGGTAAATATAAACGTGTTGAATCCTTACGACAGTAATGAGAGGGAACTGCTGGTAATTTTTTTATGTACTGTATAACACTATCTTTAGCTTGTGCACTAGTTTTATTAGGCGGAATATGTTTGCCTCTCATATCAGTCTTTGATAATTTATATTGTGCGTTAGTGAGAGTATAGTATAAGTACCGCTGTGTAATATCAAGAGTAGCAATCAAGAATTTTTTACATACTTGTCGTCGACCTTCACCCTCATTAATAAAATAAAAAAAGGAGTTTTGACGCCTACTCAACTGTTCTTTTGAACGTTTTCTTTTAGTGTCTTCAAGTTGACTATTAGAAACAAGCCAATCGCGTTTCCTTTCTGCAGTCAAACTGTGAAAAAAATTGAATAAACTTTGTCTTCTTTCATCGTTGATTTGATCACAAGATCTGCCACATTTTTTGTTGAGACATGGATGAGGTTTCATTACCTTAGCCCTAACATTAGAACCGTCTTTTTTTGTGTATTCTTGTCCCTCGTTACGTAGCCGTTTTCTTTCTTTTCTGTTATTAATTTTCTTCTTCTTCTTAAATCCATTGTCACCCACTTTTCCGTCTTCTAAATTGCATGTCTTCTGTTTTTTACGAGATCTCTCTTCTTCACTATGCTCTTCGTTTGAAGATGCAACCCAAGATGAAGATGACCATTGAAAGTCACCATCGTCAGACAAATAATCAATGTAACTTTTTTTTACAATATTTTTGGTACGTGCTTTTTTTGCAGGTGTGTCTTTCTGAAAATAAAGTTCTATGAGCACAACATGCTTTCATGATCTGATACAGTAACATACATAACATACACTGCACAGTCATAAGCTATAAAATGCTTAAAATTGAATCAAAATGTTACATACCTCTGCATTTCCTGGTTCATCCACCTGTGTCACAATGTTTTCAGCCACTCCTGGTTTATCCACCTGTGTAACAATGTTTTCAGCCACTCCTGGTTCATCCACCTGTGTCATAATGTTTTCAGCCTCAAAGTTTGTAACCTCATCGAAAGCCTGATAAGTTATAATTGAACAAATAAATATAAAAATAAATGACAACCTATTTTCATTAATCACTTCTAAATAAAAGTACTTCTTACCTGAACAGTAACTGCATCTATCAGATCAATATTTATTTGGCTGCTAATTTCAATATTATTGAAAGTTTCGTAAGTTTTTTCTGTATCAGAGTTTTCAATGTAATCACAATCCTGAAAATAAGTTGTAAATAAGTTCATTAAATTCTAATCTTAGCACCAAACCAGTTAGTCTGGTGTTTAAATTTTTCAGAAGATAATATAGGTACCTATAACAATAAAGCCGGATTTCAAAAAATATAAATTGTATTTTACAACAGATGCTAAATTATAATAAGATTGTTTAATAATATCGTAATTAATTGATCTTACAAATAGGTATCCACATAGAACTTATAGACTTACATCATCCTGAGTACAATCCTTATTTATTATTATTGTTGGCGACAGCGGTTTAAGCGAAGAATATTGATTAAAGTAATTATTGTGGCCAATATCCTGAAATAAACAATGCAAACAGTGTAAGAAAGACATGAATAATAAAAAACCGAAATCGTAATAAATATTATCAAAGTACTAATTACATTTTATTAAAATGATTAGGCAGGTTAAGTACCTACGCAATTGTAGATAAGTGTGGTAAGGTCAAAAACCTAGTTATAGTAGGTAAATAGCATACATACTTGATTGTTGGTTTCCTCAATAATAATATTCGATTGGTCTGCTACTACGTTTTCGTCCTAAAGTAAAAAACGATTTGTGTAAAATGTAGGTTTTTAATAATACGTAAGTACTCGCTTCATGCATTTTGATTTAGTAGGTACTTTAAGATTTACACTAACCTGTTCACAATCAGCTGAATTTGGTTCAATATCAAACCTTAATCTCCTTCTTAGTCTAACGTTTTTTAATATTTTCTTGCATCGTTCGGACGCCATGATAAATTAAGGTTTTACAGTCCTAAGTGAAAACAATTTTCAAGTAGAAGCAGCGGGCAATTCGTGCGTGACCGCCCTCATCGACAGTGCGTGGTCGACTGAAGCGCCCTCGCAACGGCCAGACCTCATACGCAGCGCTTCGTGAGCATAAAATGCGCTCCTTGAGTACAGCTTATCCACCACTTTTTCACCCAAAAAAGATTTTTTAAGTAGGCTTAACTTACTTAATACAAATAACTTTGCTTAAATTAAAGTAGCTTAAATGCTAACGATGCGTCAAAACCGTTCCAGGTAAAAATGTATGATCGACCAACTTGCTATTGAACATTGACGACAAAATGCGCTTAACGTCCAAGTGATTGAAATTAGCTGAAAGGTACAGTGTATTAACGGAAAATAAACAAAAAAGTACACGCAAATAAATTGTTTTATTTTCAAAATTGGATAAAGTGGCCAATTAGTAAAAAGGTTTATTGATAAAAAAAAAATTAAAATGATTAGATAAAGTGTTTTAACATCAAATCTTTATTTAGACAAAAAAAAAGCAAAATGAATTATGGCCATATTTTTGACGTTATGTACGGTTTATGAAACAATTGACGAAAATGGTTGGATTTAAAACAAAATTAAATACGAAAATGACTGAAATCACCGTTGTATTAACGACCACAAAAGTGCTCGGATTTAACTGGAACCTAGACCATTCGAAAGAGAAAAATCTGCCGATTCCAACAGTGTAAATAACTCAATTTTGACCAAAGTGGTCGTTAATACAATATGCCTTTCTAGCGTCGATATGGTAACCAGAGTCTGATGATGGAGCTGGATGGCGGCCATAGGAACTCCATAATTTAACAACGCAACCCCATCGAGTTTGGGCTCGTTTAATTCGTCTTGTACTATGATACTATATGGTATAGACTGGATCACAAACATGCTAAGCAAGCGCGTGGTTTGCCTAGAGGACGAGCAGCAACTGGCCATGATTGCCAGTGGCTGCCCCCAGGAAGGGTGTTGTCACCTCTTCTATGGAATTTGGTGATTAATGAAATAATCGCCAGACTCAATACCAATCACTATTACACAATAGGTTATGTGTACGACCTCGCCATTCTTGTCTCAGGGAAAGTTACGAGCATGATCTTTAACCTCACCCAACAAGCACTACGTATCGTAGAGAGATGGTGCAGAGAATATGACCTCTCAGTGCTCCCCACTAAAACTGAGCTAGTGATAAACGAGCCTTAGGCCCCTTCTTACGGCCACGATGGCGGAAGCGCATCTGGACGCAACTAACCTCTGGAGAAATAGAGACACACAACACACCGCGCTGCTTAAGTAACTCAACAATGAGTTCCCCATCACCAAGGCTAATAACTGACCAGGTACCCAAACAGTTCATATTTGATAAAATATACAGAATCCAGCTTCACGAAGATTGCCGGTGTGAGGGTTTGCACCCCACTGAGCTGCGCATCTTTACGGATGGATCAAAAACAGACAGTGGCACATGTGCAGGAGTCTTCTTGTAGGACATCAACATACATATAGTCACACCGTTAAGACTCCACAACACAGTGTTCCAGGCTGAATGCATTGGGATCACTCTTGCTGCTTCAGCCATTATGGCCAGGGCAGTTAAAGACTACTCGATCAGCATACTCTCAGACAGTATAGCTGTTCTGTAAGCGCTGGACAGTCACTCGATTGACTCTGGGTTAATATACGAGTGCCACCAGCGCCTAAACCAGGTGGGTAGCCTCAATAATATAACCATTTAATGGATAAAAAGAAACAGTAACGATGCCACCGATGAACTTGCCACAAGAGGATCGAGCATGACACCGGTGGGACCAGAACCCATCGCGCCACTCCTTTTTGGGTTTCTACGCTCTCTGGTAAGAAAACGTACCAGGGATCTACACTGTAAGCTATGGGTGGACGAAAGTAAATGCAGGCAGGCCAAGGAAGCACTTCCTACCATCAATGTCCGCCTCACAAAATAGGTCTTCCGGTTAGACAAACGACAGCAGCAATAACTGGCCATGGGTCGTTTAATAAACATCTATTTATCATACGAGTTACAGACAGTCCGCTGTGCAGGGCCTGCATTGAGGACGACGAGACAGCAGCGCACGTGCTTTTAAGCTGCCGGGTGATCGTCACATACGGGGCCAAGTACTTCGGTAACCCAGATACCCTACGTGAGATAGTCAGCAACATCAAAGCGTTGCTGGCCTTTCTCGAGGAGCTGGGGTGGATCGATTAACCGATTTCCTACCCGTACGCAAAAAAAGCGCTCAGACGTGGAGTTGTGGACACCAGCCCGTTCTATCTATTACCTATTATATGGTAACCAGGGTCTGATGATGGAGCTGGTAGGTGGTCATAGGAACTCCGTAATTAAACGACGCAACCCCATCGAGTTTGAGCTCGTTTGATTCGTCTTGACGAGTATCTTGGTTGGCGTGAATATACAACTCCAACAAATTTGGGAAACAATTAAAAATACTAATAAGTTAAAAATAAAATTATTTGAATCGAGAATCCAAGCTTCCACAAACGTTATTTAATAACATACATGTAGTGTGTACAGTGCAAAATATCCGTAAAAAGATTTTACATGTTTTGTAGACAGTTATAAGTGAATGAAAATCTAACGTTTCTATACTTACGTTTTTTACGTTTAAGTAACACTGTATAAGTCCCGGCAAACATCTTGAACACTGTTTGATATACTCTTCTCGCTCTTGTGTGTTCTCCTGCCAATGGGGAAGAGCGAGAAGGGTATATCAATCGGTGTTCAATAAGTGTGCCACGAGGTATACAGACACAGTCTGTATAAAGGGTCTTGAATAAAAATACACTTGGATCTGCATAATTTGAATTCGATTTGTGTACTTAACTGCACGCCAAACTCTTACGGAGCTAGCAGAGTGGATGGAGAATAACTTTTTCGTATTATGTATTATTATTGTTAAACATATCATTTAAAATTGTATGTGTAGTGTCACAAATAAGGACCTGAGCAACATTTTCTTTTTTTTTTTAATATTTTGCAGGTGGAGGATTTCGATGAAACTTATAACAGTAAAATCAACACACTAAATACTATTTCTGAGATTTTTTTTAAAGTGGTCACTCTGTTAGAACTTACTAAAAATAGCCAAAAAAAATTATTTCATTTAAAAAATATATTTATTTTTGGCAAGCTAAGTAAGATCGATTTACGTAATATTTGTCATAATGTTGTCTACAATTTGATTTTGGAATCACATTCCTAGCTCTATTAGTTGTAGAGAATGAAAAGTTTAAATAAAATTAAAGGAAAAAAAACCTTTTTTAAAAACAAGCTTTTATTATTTGTTAATAAAATGAACTAAAAAGTTTAAAATAAATTAACTCTAATAAGAAATATAACACTTTATAATTTCATTGTAACCTTAAACGATAATTAAACTTCTTCCTTTATATAAATAAAAGCGTGTTCCTTTTTTGATAGCAAGAGGGAAAAGAACGTGCTAAATGTTTTTAATTATACCATTCAAATGTAACACGCTTTTATTTATAATGGAAGAAGCTTAATTATCGTTTAAGGTTACAATGAAATTATGAAGTGTTATATTTCTTATTAGAGTTAATTTATTTTTAACTTTTTAGTTCATTTTATTAACAAATAATAAAAGCTTATTTTAAAAAGGTTTTTTTCCTTTAATTTTTTTTAGAATCCTATCAATGAATCATATTTTTATGTAACCATTGTAACAGACCGACTTTATAATTTGATTAATTTTTTTTTGTTTTAGTTGTAAGAGAATGTTTCATGCAATGAAGCTGTTATTGTCACTTATTCTGTAGAAATATCAATTAAAAAAAAAAATATATAAAAGTGATTAACTGATATTCAGAGAAGCCAAAAATCAAATAACATTAAAAAGTTCGTAACCGGCGTTTACCGCTATATTGCCCGGGGCCAGCGAAGTGTCCATGTTATGGTATAAATTGGTAATTTATTTCATTGTCTAATGGTATAATACATTCACACAATACTTTGACAAGTAGCTATAGGTCTATGAACTAGTTAACTATCTCATAGTTTAACGTGATTATTTACCTTGAAAATTGGTTACTAAGTTTCCAGAATGTTAAAATCTATATAGGTATGAAACATGTGAATCAAATACCTACTTACCGGTTTTCCCGATGACGCGGAAATAAGGTAGAAAGAGGAGTACCTATGACATTTCGCACAGTTAAATTTATATAGAGAAGGAGTGCAGAAAGCTAATATTTTTGTACCTTAATAATGCATTAGAAAATACATTGAATTTTGATATAATAATGGTAGAATTGCGACTACTGGGTGACCAATAGTATGTATTTAAACGTCCTTGGAGCCATGTAATATATCTAGTAAAATGACGATACAGAAATCCATAAACAATGCTGATATTTTCGAATGTTCAGCAAAAGAATCAAAAAATGAAATACCGAAGAGATAAGACGCATATTCCCTGTAACTTAGCACGTAATATTATCTCATAAGTTATCCCACAAGTGACGTCCGGAGAGATGTTCATAAACATTGTTTCGCTCT
Source organism: Aporophyla lueneburgensis (assembly GCA_932294355.1). Taxonomy (NCBI): domain Eukaryota; kingdom Metazoa; phylum Arthropoda; class Insecta; order Lepidoptera; family Noctuidae; genus Aporophyla; species Aporophyla lueneburgensis. Next base: position 26,116,931 of record OW028737.1, on the reverse strand, counting down.
CTCTCCATCAAGTTGGAGTCGTCTCTTCTATGTACATATGAAGGGACTCAGGGGATTTATTATGCACTGCTTTTGTTTTGCTTGGTAAACAGAATAAGGTAATATCTGTGCTAATTTAATAAAGCTGAAGGATTTGTTGTTTTGTCTGATTGCACTAATATCTGCAACTACCAGTTAGGTCTAAAACAAATGTTTGCCTTTGATAACCCATCTTTGAGGAAGGTTGTAATCGATTTAGCATCATGATAAAATCCTTAAGAGCAAAGCGCAAATAAACAAAATAGGAAAGAACACTAAGCGCAAACGAAATAATAGTGCGGGTAACCGAAGCGATATGACACGGTCGATACAGAACAAAAACTTTTACGCGGACGTAGTCGCGGGCAGAAGGAAGTGTGTTTATAAACATTGTATACCGAAACAGTAGCAACATATAGAAGTTATTAAAATAGATATCTACATTAGCGACTTTTTTTTAGGATTCAACTATGGCGAATAAAAAATTATGAAAACGTAAAAAAGGTATTTTTTAAATTATCTTTTGGAAATTTATAATGATATACTGAAATTCAATACAAAGTATCAGCAACTCACTTTTCTTCCAAAACCAATGCCCTTTAACGTAATATATTTAAAAAACTTTAAATTTAAAATTTAGAAACCTGCTACCAAAATAAATAAAGAAAACCGCACACTAATCGGTTCAGCCGATTAAGATCTATGGTGCTACACACAGACAGTGTCACATACCGGTCAAACTTATAACATACCTCTTTTTGCGTCTGGGGCTTAAATGAACTCGGTGATCAATAAAGAAGATGAAAAAGTAGGTTATAACCGCATAGGTCACAATGAAGTAAATATATACATATATTGTAATGTCAGCAATTTTTCCCATGCAGGCAGAAACTACAGATCACTGATATTTTGTTTCAACTTTTCTCATCTCAAAATCAACAGAAGTCAAGGAAAAAGTAGGTTGTAACCGCATAGGTCACAATGAAGTAAATATATATTGTAATGTCAGCAATTTTTCCTATTGAAAGAACACTAAGCGCAAACGAAATAATAGTGCGGGTAACCGAAGCGATATGACACGGTCGATACAGAACAAAAACTTTTACGCGGACGTAGTCGCGGGCAGAAGGAAGTGTGTTTATAAGCATTGTATACCGAAACAGTAGCAACATATAGAAGTTATTAAAATAGATATCTACATTAGCGACTTTTTTTTAGGATTCAACTATGGCGAATAAAAAATTATGAAAACGTAAAAAAGGTATTTTTTAAATTATCTTTTGGAAATTTATAATGATATACTGAAATTCAATACAAAGTATCAGCAACTCACTTTTCTTACAAAACCAATGCCCTTTAACGTAATATATTTAAAAAACTTTAAATTTAAAATTTAGAAACCTGCTACCAAAATAAATAAAGAAAACCGCACACTAATCGGTTCAGCCGATTAAGATCTATGGTGCTACACACAGACAGTGTCACATACCGGTCAAACTTATAACATACCTCTTTTTGCGTCTGGGGCTTAAATGAACTCGGTGATCAATAAAGAAGATGAAAAAGTAGGTTATAACCGCATAGGTCACAATGAAGTAAATATATACATATATTGTAATGTCAGCAATTTTTCCCATGCAGGCAGAAACTACAGATCACTGATATTTTGTTTCAACTTTTCTCATCTCAAAATCAACAGAAGTCAAGGAAAAAGTAGGTTGTAACCGCATAGGTCACAATGAAGTAAATATATATTGTAATGTCAGCAATTTTTCCCATGCAGGCAGAAACTACAGATCACTGACATTTTGTTTCAACTTTTCTCATCTCAAAATTAACAGAAGTCAAGGAAAAAGTAGGTTATAACCGCATAGGTCACGATGAAGTAAATATATATTATAATGTCAGGATTTTTTCCCATGCAGGCAGAAACAACAGATCACTGGCATTTTGTTTCAACTTATCTCATCTCAAAATTAACAGAAGTCAAGGAAAAAGTAGGTTATAACCGCATAGGTCACAATGAAGTAAATATATATTGTAATGTCAGCAATTTTTCCCATGCAGGCAGAAACTACAGATCACTGACATTTTGTTTCAACTTTTCTCATCTCAAAATTAACAGAAGTCAAGGAAAAAGTAGGTTATAACCGCATAGGTCACGATGAAGTAAATATATATTATAATGTCAGGATTTTTTCCCATGCAGGCAGAAACAACAGATCACTGACATTTTGTTTCAACTTTTCTCATCTCAAAATTAACGGAAGTCAAGGAAAAAGTAGGTTATAACCGCATAGGTCACAATGAAGTAAATATATATTGTAATGTCAGCAATTTTTCCCATGCAGGCAGAAACTACAGATCACTGACATTTTGTTTCAACTTTTCTCATCTTAAAATTAACAGAAACTAAGAGGCCTATGTCTTGCAGTGGACTACGATAGGCTGAGTTGATTTAAGTAGGTCACCTTCTTCAAAATAATGATTCGACAAATAATAATATTTAAAGTCGTTAATGTGCTAATAAAGACAAAGTTCCCTGGGCAGTCACGGGAATTTAGTAGTCTATAACTTTCAATCGTAAAATGCTTGACTGGCCACTCAATTTCTGAACACCATAAACTAACAAATTCGTCATTTTATACGCTCTGTTGATTTTATATTCAATTATACTTGGCGTTCACTTTTATGCATAGATTTAAATCTTAAAACGTATTTGGAGTCTTTTTCCCGTTCAATCTCTTGACCGCGAAAAATACTCCAAATAAAAATACTGATAATAATATATACTCCATTTTTTTTAAACTGAAGTGGGTATGTACCGCGATGTGGTCGCAATGGACAAGGGGCTTACTCCGCTCTCCATGGCTAAAGAGAACTGGCGAAAACCTGCAGTTCTTACTACCAATGACCGCAAGGAAGTATGGCGAAACAAGGAGCTTCACGGGCGCTTCTACCGGGCTCTTCATGGGCCCAGTGTAGATTTCTTAGCATCCGTATCCTGGCTACGTTTTGGTGACCTATTCGGGAAAACTGAAGGTTTCGTCTGTGCAATATGGACGAAGTTATCTTGACAAATAACTACCGGAGACATATTATGAAGGACGGGATGGTTGACGTGTGTCAGGCATGTCACCATCCGGGTGAGTACATCAGACATATTATCTCTGGTTATTCTCGTCTGACTAACGGCAAATACTTGCACAGGCATAACCAAGTAGCCAGGATTATTCACCAGCAACTTGCTTTGCAATACAAACTAGTGGATTCTGAGGTACCGTATTACAAGTATGTGCCCGACCCAGTTCTCGAAAATGACCATGTCACGTTGTACTGGGATCGGTCTATCATTACTGACAGGACTATTGTCGCCAATAAGCCTGATATAGTAGTGATAGACTGGTTAGCGCGCCGCACAATATTAGTCGATGTTACCATTGCGCATTATGGCAACCTCGTGAAAGCTGAGAAGGAGAAACAGATTAAATATCTCGACTTAGCACACGAGGTTGTTGACATGTGGAATGTTGAAGCGGCTGTCATTGTGCCAATTGTTGTATCAGTCGATGGGCTGATGGCTGAGACCCTCGACCAACATCTATCGAGGCTATCGTTAGGCGGTTGGATCGAGAGCCTGATTCAGAAGGCAGTACTCCTCGATACGGCTCGCATCGTAAGAAGGTTTCATTCTCTGGAGCCCTAACCACTGGTAGCTTGGACCTTGCTCCCGATACCGATGGACCACAATTGTTTTATATTTCTAAATGTTTTTTTTTTTTTTTGTAAAAATATTTAAAAATGTAATTATTTATGTAAAAAATAATAATAATAATATGTACTCCAAATAATAATAATAATAAAATACTCCAATCGGTCTCTCGACCGAAAAGAAACTTTCACATTATTTTATAGATATTAAGGAACCATGAAAAACCACATTGAAACCAGAAGCCACCTTTTATAAGTAATTTTACAAATCTGAATCTCACGTTATCCTGTCACAAGTGTAAAATGCCACACTTATTTCAATCTTAAATAGACTGAAATAAGTATGATATTTTATAAATTGTTCGTCTGTAGAGTAAAGGTCTCTTTTAGAGAATGCATGGAGTATTAATCACCAACACGTACTGATGATGACTGGCAAGTCCACGTTTCCTAACGAGGTTTTCGTCCATCGTTATTTCAGTAATGCACCAATTCCACATAAAATATTATAATAATCCATCACCTTATACACGCCAAGTCACCGTATTTTGCAACGTCAGCAAAATGCGATGTATTCAGGAGTTTGCTGAAACGTACGTCCAGGTAATTTTAATATATTGCCAGTTTGCAGCGGCAACGTATCACTTTGTGTGAAGCCACGAGAATAGCTAGGACAATGCTACGCAACGGTTGGCGGAAATGTATTGCGGGTGACGGGAGAAAAAGTTTCTACATTTATTTTGCTTAAGAAATGGGCATTTTGAGTCACATAGGTAGAGCAGTTGGACCTACTTGAGTTTTATTTGTACTAAACAGTTACCAGTAAAGATTGCGCAGATGTGGGCAGGCCACGTCATAACCAAATGCATTCTAGGCCTTATAGGCTGCTGATTTGTAGAGCTGTTTCTATTTATTAGGTACCTGATACCTATTCACAGCTTTACACTGTCTTTCCATATCTATCGACACTGTTAGGTATTAGAAAAAATTGGTAAATCCATTTATTTTTACAAGAGTGGAGTTTCTTGCGGCTCTTCTCCATTAGAAACCTACAAATGGAACTGTTCACCTAGCTTCTGACGTTACATATGTGCACATAGAGGTTTATGTGAAATAAAATAAATAATTTAAATTTATTTTTTTCTATTAAATCCAAAAACAGAGTATAATACATAAATAAATAAATATCTTACGACAACCAACACACCGTTACCTGATCTCAAACTAGGCAGAACCTGTTTAATGGCAACCAGACAACTGATAAATATACAAATATATCTCTTAATACATACATAATATAGATACACAAAGATTTATCCTGGGTGGAAATCGAACCCACGACCTCAGTCATAGCAGTCAGGTACACTAACCACTAGACTATCAGGTCATATTCAAATTATTTGTGATTTTTGTAATTGTGTAGAACTGTAAATTTGACAAAAGCTGTTTTTTTTGTAATAATTAAAAAAAAAAACAGTTTTGAGACACTTTCTTTATACACGAGAACAATGATCCCATCAAAAACATAAATGTGAAATGAGAGCCAAGTTCAATATTATGATATATGCCTTAGTTGTTGACTTCAACGACAAAAGAAGTGAGATCTAAATGGGTGCCAAATTCAATGGTCAGTCCTGAAATTTATTTATAACTACATAAAATATAATTTCTTCTTATAACTTACGATAATATACTGTAGCCAAAGGTCTGACTTGGCTAGTTCTCATATACGAATTATTATGTTCGATGGCTAGTTTCTACCAGCAAGCCAAAATTTCGGAATAATAAAATAAGAACCGACAAGTAACAGGTTTAGAACTTGCGAAGGCTATAAAATAATTCGTATATGAAAACTAGCCAAGTCAAACCTTTGGCTACAATATATTATCCTAAGTTATAAGAAGAAATTATATTTTATGTAGTTATAAATAAATTTCAGGACTGACCATTGAATTTGGCACCCATTTAGATCTCACTTCTTTTGTCGTTGAAGTCAACAACTAAGGCATATATCATAATATTGAACTTGGCTCTCATTTCACATTTATGTTTTTGATGGGATATCATTACTTTTTGTACATAAATTATTAGTAGGTACCTATTTATAACAAATTTATAACAAAATTAATACCTAATGGTTTTTGTTATAAGAGTTCCTAATAGAATCAATAAAGTGAAAAATTATAATAAAATGATAAAAATTTACCAATTTCTGATTTATTCCTTTATATTTACCTAATTATCTATCTGCATGCCAAATTTGAACTTTCTAGGTAATCTGGAACTGGGTTATAATTTTGATCTATAGGTCAGTCAGTGATAAAAATGACGATTTTTGGACGTTCATATCTACATAACCGCTTGAGATGTGTTTATGTAATTTGAAGCACATATGTATCTCACAAGTTTCACTATATGAGCCAAATTTGACACGTTTATGTGAAATAGTTTGTGAGTTATGAGGGGGTCAAAAGTGGCTCCAAATGGTTCGTGTAATATTACACACGGTGCTGCTCGCCAGTTCTGTTACTTGAACTTGGCTTGACACGCTACCGCGTGTCTAGATTGGTGTTCGATTCAGTCCGGAAGCGTATCAAATGGCCGTGAATATTCTGGACGTCCACAATTATTTTGTCACGTTAGAGTTGATAAAAACGTAAATAAGATCATCTTATAACAGGAGAGAAGAGAAAAAAAAACATAAGCATTCGAAAAAGATCAACATCCCTCATATCGCTGGTTTTATAACCACAACCAGTGTAACACCTCGTCCAACCGTATTGGCGATACTAAAAACTCGTCAGCATCACCTGTAACGAGGAAATAAGGTATTCCTACAAGATTTATAGCGATGACGATGCGGCGGTAGACTGCAGTCCGACCGACGGGTCTGTGTGCAGAATACCTTATTGAAAAATCGGAAACTTACGGGCGTTTTTGGTTGGCCGGACGCGTTGAAAAATAAGAAATTAACTTTTTGAAGCAGCGCTATGGTGGCCCGCAATTATTATTATTTTAAACTTTTCTGCAATTTGGAGGTCAGTATTGGAATGTACAATATGTTGAACAAAATATGATTCGCAATATACGATATTGTAAAAATCGTAAGAAAATTTAAATATCGTAACTACCCTTTTTTTCTGGGTTGGAAATCATCAAATGACGTCTCCCGCTCTGGGCGGAGCGGGAGGGCGTGTTAGAGTTTTACTGACTAAAACCCACCTGTGTTCCTTCAGTTGCCTATATGTCAGGGCCACGGTATCTATTTCGAACAAATATACCCTGGCAAGTATCAGTCATAGCAGACCCCTTCATTTATTGCTGACATCTCTTTGAGGCGCGCGAGGAACACAACGCGCCGTCGAACAATGAAAAATGAAGCAGAGTTTGGCGAGGTGAAAAGTCACTATAGTATAAATATGGTTACGTATCATAATACCTAAACTGGTTCTTTTTCAGTATAACTACGGTCAAAAGACCTATCGTTTAAAATATCTAATGATCGTTTCACCGATTTTTGTAATAACTAATGAACGAAATCCATAAAGGACAATTCAACTACGGTTTATTGAACTACAATTAATTAAACTAAGTTTGATTAAACTAATGGTCGCTTCACCTACTGTTGATAAATCTGTGTTCTTGTGTTTGATTTACTGGTGATTTTGTATATGTCGATTGGATGATTTGCTAATTCGAATTTTCGCCAAAACCCTAGGGATATTGCGAAAACATGGATAATTAGAAAATGGTAAAAACATTTCTGCGAGCGACTTGGAAGTAGCGCTCGCTCAGCTCGCGCACGGTTGGTCACAGTTTTAACCTAACCGAGCCGAGCGAGCGTAGCGAGTGGTGCCGCGGCAACGGCCAGCGAGCGCTACTTCCAAGTTGCTCGTGTAAAGAGATTGACATTGTAGCTACCCCCCAACTTTAGAGATCATTTCAGCGAGTAGTATTAATAAACTGTAGGCGAGTCGTCCATTAGGTATTTCATACATAGTTGAAATATCAAATATCTTAAAAAAGTATTAGATTACTCGTTCGTTAGTGTAATACATTTTAGTTAAATCAACATTAAGTAAGTTAAAAAGTAGTTGAGTCGACCAGTATGCATTATGAACATTATGTGAATCAACCGTAGTTATCTTGAAAATAGTTAGAACAAAATTAGGTATTACAATACGTAACCGGAAATGTTCAACATAAATACTTAATCAATATAATTCTACAGTAACCCAGGTTTATTTTCAATTTTTGTTGTGTCTCCACGAAAGTCTTTTCAGGTGTTCCAAAGTCTTTACAAAGTGTGTTATACAATTAAAGTGTAGGCCTCATCAGCTCCACTAGGAATAAATAATAAGCTTAAGTATTAATAACTGCTTTCGCGCTCACAATTTACAACTCTGTGTTTCCAGACTTTATGTGCACGTAAAGTCTCAATATACTTCAAATGAAAACCGAATTCCAGACTGTTAAGAAATGACGTGTCTATACTACTTGTTTTTTTTTTTTTCTTCTTCTGTATCTTGGCGATCTGTGTTCAATACAATAAGCCATTCAGCTGAAATGCCACTTTCTTTGTTTTATTAGAAGAAGGAATTTTAGGGAGATCAAACATTTTTCAGATTAGCAAAAGTACATAAATCTTTTATGGGGTACTGTGTTAAATGCTACAACAAAATTCCTTCTGATATATTGCAATTAAATGAAAGGAGGTTTAAAAATCATATTAAGAGTACACTTTGTAAACGAGCTTATTAAAAATTAGAGGATTACATCCAAGATAAGAATGCTTGGAAATATGCTGGTCTCGCTCCATAGGACAGTCTTAGAGTTTATCAAATTGGTTGCTAACTTAATTGTATTTGATTTATTTTCCCCTATGACACTGATTTACATTCTATGATTACTATAACTCATACACTGATTTGTAACTTGTAAAATATTAAGAAATTTGTATATTTGCCTTTGCAATGTTTGTAAGTATGTGGGCACCATGTATCTATCATATAATTAATTTATCTGTCTTTGCTTCTTTTTAAATTTTTTACCTGTTCTGGTTTGGTAATTTTATTTTAGGTGCATTGTCTTCACATATAATTATATAAACTAGTGATCGCCCATTGGTCGAAATTCGACCGCACTTCATTTTAATAGAAATATAATATTATAAGAAAAAAAAAATATATAATAATAAGTATATAGGAATAATATGGTTATATTTGACATTATTTGACATTCAGTAACACTATAGACAAATAATATAAAAGACAAATATTCTCGATATGATCATAGATTTTAAAAATGAAATAGGTTAATCTATAAAATTAATTTATTACCTGTGGTTACTACACTTACTTGACATCAAGGAACTTAAATGCTTGATATTCAGTGAGACTATAGACACAAAATCAGGCTTACCAACTTAGGGGTTTTCCCAAATTTAGGGGTAAATAAGAGGATTGGGATTTTTTAGGGGCGTTCCATTTTTAGGGGTATTCTTAGGGATTTTTTGCCATCTTACATTTTTCATTGTGTTTTTGATTACAATAAAAGTATTAACGACTTCTAGTACGGTTCCTCGATACTAAGAATGCAGAGTGAATGATTAACAAATGTAGCGTAATAAATATAGACAAACATTACTACTGTGTGCCAGTCTATGATAACTGAACATTCGTTGGTTATTTTCATTATAATTTTTTAGGGGAATTTATTAGTACTTGTGGTAATTTTAGGGGTTTTTAACTAAAGCTTTAGGGTTAAATATTTCTGGGTGTTGGTAACACTGCACAAAATATTTTAGACAGCTTTGGACCATAAACAAAAGAATATCTATGCATGTGTGTATTAAATACACGGTAATGAATAGTGGTGTGTGTGAGGTGTTATTTATTGAAAATAATGTATTTTAACGCATAATTTAAAAAAATATTAGCATTCGTCACTTCTTCTCTGTATAAACTATAAGTGTGCGAAATTTCATACTCCTCCGTCCGCCTAATTTTCGTAAAATGGGATCGAAAGTTTTTGCTTCACGTATTAATATATAGATATTGTATACAAATATTGAAAACATTTTAAAAGAGTAACGGTGGCGTTTCTTGACCATTCTTCTCCATACGAATCTACCTTTTGGAAGGGGCAACTAAAATCAATTCTATTTTCATATAACTGTAGACGTTCAAAAGTGCCTTTTTGGGCCTATTTGAAATAAATGCTTTGACTTTGACTTTGACTTTGAAATTTCAGTCGGGAATGTGTAACAATTCCTGTGCCTACCAGTTTTGATGCCAGTTCATTAATGTGAGTTGAGATTCGCGTCTGATACTGTTCACTATATCTAGCAATCTCTTGTCTGACAGTGTTCATCTTTAGATCCTCATGTATGTACCTATTTGTTGCTAACGTAGTAGGGTATATCTAGCATGGCTCGCAGTATCTTGCTCTGAAATCTTTGTTAGCAGTACCCCATAGCTAGATTCCGTAGGTCCAGATTGGTTTGAGGATGGTCTTATAAATAGCCATTTGCTTTCATGTGACAGGCTTGATTTACGACCCATCAACCAGTACATTGATCTGAATTTCGTATCCAGCTGTTTGCGTTTGGTCCAGATGTGCTTTCTCCAGGTGAGTCTGTGATCCAAATGCATACCCAAATATTTAGCATCTTCAGCCTGTGTGATTTCCTCATTATCGAGTTTTATTGCGGGACAGGTCTGCCTTCTCAGAGTGAACAGATTTTGCCTGATTTACCTTAATACGCCATGTATCTAGCCACTTCCACTTCATTTATTATTCTGCTTCGATTCTAGTGTTTAAAAATCGGTTACATTTGTTCGGTATGTTTGAAGCGGGGTTACATTGTATTTAGTAGGGGTTTGTTGGATCTTATATTGGTTGTTACTACCTACAATTAGAAGAAACCTTCGATTTTGCTGGCCCCGTATACTATTCTGTTTGTTTTTATATACTCATAATATAACTTATATATGAAACATTTGACTAAAAACCCAAACAGAAAAAAGAAAACATATATATTTATTGGTTGGCAGCTTATTTTCTGGATTCGTGCCTGGTTGAGGGCAATAGGCGCGCCCCCTATTACCTACGTGGCATTATAATATCTTAGGATAACCAACACACTGTTATCTGATCCCAAACTAGGCGGAGCCTGTACTATGGTAACCAGAATACCGGTAAATATACTTATATATTTCTAAATACATACATATTATAGATAAATTACACCCAGATACAGAACAAATGATTGTGCTGATCACACACACATTTGTTCTGGGTGGGAATCGAACCCAAGACCTCAGTCTTAGCAGTCAGTGTCACTAACCACTAGACTAACAGGCTAGTCAAAACCAGTCATAACCAGTCATTTAAACATAAGTGGTGAAATGTGGGTTTGCTTTAAGTACACATCTGTCCAACGCTTATAGGACAAAAGGCGTGGTGTTACGTTAAATTATATGCGTAATAGTAAAAGTAACTATTAGAAAAAGCCATAAACATTTGTATTGAATTTAACTAGTTAATTATCACAAAACGTAGCACACTTTTTGGAAAAACGTTTCCCATTTTTTTCAGTTTTATGTTTCTGATCGATCGCCCGTAAAAGATAATTAAAAACAGATAAAAGAAAGCAATTAGAAAATTCACAGAAAGTTGTTGAAAACTTATTGACAACGTGTTTGATAAATTATCGTTCTCATGAATCTTAAATAATCGCGTTTTTCGAAGAAAATCGAATTTTTCGTCCTCGTAACTTTTAAAAAACTTTTTGGACTACGAAATGGCTAATGATAAAGTAAAATATTATTTCGTTCAGATTAAGATATTGTTAATTGGTTCAATGTTAAAGGACCCTACCGACAGTCAAGCGACTAGAACAATTTCTATGAAAACTTTTTGGTAATTGATCTACTAGACTGGAGTTGCGCTGTCGCGTTGCGCCCATCGGTTGGAGCTTTAACATTGATACAAAAGTTACGTTTTCTTCATCTTAAATGAAAAAATAACATTGATTTTAACCAAAACGAGTAATAATAAGCAAGTAGGTATTAAATAATACAAGAGACTGATCCTAAACGGGGGAGTTTGTGGCTAAATAATAAAGCCAGAGCCGCCTGAGTTCATCGAAGGTTAAGCTACACTTGTCGCGGTTGGTTCGTAGATGGGTGACCATCCATTACATATTGAGTCCCCTCCGTGCCTATGAAAGCACGATAAGCCGTTGGTCCAGAGTTTCGTTCGTAGATCTTAGTCGTTACGGGTAGTAAGGGGCCCAAAAGTCTGAAAACCAGTCTTATAAAGAGGTTTATACCACCAGTAACTGGGTTAAGGAGGTCAAATATGCAGTCGCTCCATGTAAAATTTATTCAGCTATATCTGGTTAGACAGGATCCCAACATAGTTGGGAACAGGCTACGCAGATTAATCGTGAGTGTTCCTAAACACTAACTCTAAGTTAATAAATCTTTGTTTCGACTAATAAAGTTAGAATTTTGACTGGCCTGTTAGTCTAGTGGTTAGTGACCCTGACTGCTAAGACTGAGGTCGTGGGTTCGATTCCCACCCAGGACAAATCTTTGTGTGATGAGCACGATCATTAGTTCCGTGTCTGGGTGTACTTTATCTATAATATGTATGTATTTAGAAATATATAAGTATTTTTATCAGTTGTCTGGTTGCCATAGTACAGGCTTTGCCTAGTTTGGGATCTGATAACGATGTGTTGGTTGTCCTAAGGCATTTATTTATTAGGTATTTATATATTTATAATTATGATGATCAGTTGGAGTTAGCGTAAGCATCATCATTATAGTCAAATTTTAAGGCTTTCCGTTATTTGACAAACATATTTCGATATAAAATAATAACATAACATCCTGCCTGTTTCCCCGAAGGGTTAAACAGAGGTGCACCTACATATAGTAGCCACATTCACAGCACATCTATTTTGTAAGCAAGCGTACTACAAATTAAAAAATTAAGATGCTTGGAAATATGCTAGTCCTGCTCTATAGGTCAATCTAGAGTTTAGACGATAAGATAAAACTGATAGCATATTGAATTGTATTCTATATTTTGTATGACATTCATTTACCACTGTGATAATTTAAACGAACATCTATTAACCTTGGAACATCGTATACTTACTTTTACCATGTTTTTAAATATGTGAGCACCATGTTTCTATAATATAATTAGTTGATATGCCATTGCTCAATTTTTTAATAATTTTTACGTCTTGTGGTAAAGTAATTTTATTCTAAGTGCGTGAGTTTTCATATATCGACTGTCGCAACAAACACTATCGAAACTTCAAATCGCGTACTTTACAGGAAAGCAATTCAAAGTTGTAATTTGATGTTAAAGAATCAGTATTATATTAACTTAGGTAAAATTATGTTTGGAATAAATTGTAAATTTTATACAGTTTTTCTTTCCTTGACAACGAATTTCATATTTCATATACTTTTTTAAATATTTCACTTTCGATAGTGTTTTACGCTTATAATAGCCAGAATTTCATCGAAACTGCCAAATTCGGTTCAATATTATTAGTAACCAAAAATAACATCGAAATTGACAGTTCCGATAGTTAACAAACTGTACATACTATTAAAATGATACGAATATTATCGAAACCACCACTTTCGATATATATGCAGATGTCTTTATCATCACAAGGATCGAAAATGATCGAAACTATCACTTTCAACAAAATCGACTAACCATTTTAACAAAATCTTAAGATTAATAAAAACAAAACTAAACACGAAACGTTACTAACCTAACGAAATAAAACTAACGCGACCTCACTCCGCCACATTGGGGCGAACACTAACGGATCTGGTAGATTCGGGACGCTCGCGCAACACGCTTGCACAGAACATCATTGTAAGTACCACTTCCAAAGATGTTCGTTGTGCAACATGTTCTGTATCGATTTTGTTCAATTAAAAACTTCTTTAATAATCACTTTATAATTATTATTTTTGATGTATCTGATAGAGTTTTAAATTCTCTTTTCAATTATGTACCAAAGCAAACATCTAATTTTTGTAGTTTCGATAGTGTTTGTTGCGACAGTCGATATATTTATTCAATGAATGTATCTAAAATATTGTAAAATATTTTTAACCTTTGATAACTAAACATTCGTCCGTACGACAACCCATCTACCCGCGATTCCCGTATTCGTGTACTTCTAGGTGAACATCGATATATGCTGTGGCCGTGTGGAATAGTTCGTAGTTACTGTTTTGCTTATTTTTTGTTTAATAACGATCCAAAGAATGTTGGTACATTCTTTGGATTGTTATTAATGTCAGAAGTTCCTGTGATTAATAAATACTTTTTCCAAAAAAATCATTTTATTTGGCGTAGTCGGTTCAACGAATGTTTAGTAACCATGTGACAACGAAAATAGTTTAGTTATCTAGGGTTAAAAGAGTAACTATGGAGTTTCTTGTCCATTCTTCACCATACGAAACTACCTTTTGGAATGGGCGACTGGAATCAATTCTATTTTAATGTTGATGACCAAAAGTGCCTTTTAGAGTCGGTTCACATCTGACGGAAGATGCGTCGAGCGTATCATCGGTCACGTCTATTCGGTCAAATAGTGTGTTTTCATATCTGACGGAAGATGCGTCGGGCGTATCATCGGTCGCGTCTATTCGGTCAAATAGTGTGTTGTCATATCTGACGGAAGATGCGTCGGTTTCGATCGGTCGGTTTCGATTTTGCATTTCCGTGATAAATCGTTCTGCATCAAACATTTTCAATGCAAGAAAACTTCGAGCGGTCAGTACACGAACGATCTCCGCTGATGTTACGCCTAGTCTGAATGTATCAGTCAATATACGCGTGGCGCGACGGTGCCGCTCTTTACGTCGGCCGACAATGCGTTGACGGAAATGGAACAGACGCTGTACGCTCGACGCACTAAAGCATCATTGGTTAAGTGTGAAAGGTTGAATGTTTTCTCATATAATTGTCTGTTCTGGCGTTACGCAACCGATGATACGCAACGCATCGTCCGTCAGATGTGAACTGACCCTATGTGCCTATTTAAAAGAAATGCTTTGACTTTTACTCCAGGCTGACTGAGAAATTCTAATCCAGGAACTCATGCTCAATAGTAGCGCTTGCGAATACTAGACCAAATAATAAAGACATGATTATAAATTTATAGCTCACTGAATTTCTGTACACCCTAATTTGTATCTCCTGTTCATTAAATCCCTTTGTCCGCAGATTCCTGGGTATCCGCAACCCTCTGAAGAGTCGGCACCACTCCACTAAGCGGGTCGTTATCATCAAAATTGCACTAGTCTGGCTCCTCAGCATGTTTGTCTCTAGTTCTATTACTGTTTTAGGTAAGTGTTTAACAATGTTTTTATTATATTATAAAAAAATACTTTAAGGAACTTCATTCCAAAAAATCACTAAAAAAACCTTTAATTTCAGAATTGATGCACTTGGATCTGTAATTTAGTATTTCGTCACTGATTTCCGAAATTAAACTTATTTTTCACTTTGTGCTGTATGTTTTTGGTAGTCAGCTTTTTGTGCTAAAAAAAAACTTTTTACAAAAAAATAACAACCGACTTCCTAAAAAAAAACACTACAAAGTGAAAAATAACTTTAGTTTCGGAAATCGGTGTCTTAGGATCTGTAATTAAGGTGTTTTTGCCACAGACTTCCGAAATTAAAGTTATTTTTCACTTTGTAGTGTTTTTTTTAGGAAGTCGGTCGTTATTTTTTTGTAAAAAGTTTTTATTTTCAACTTTTTAGTTATGGTATGGTATGGTAGATACCCCGCACTAATCTAATCGCATTATTCATTCATTTATCACGCAACTACTTAATGCAAATTTAAGACTTATATGGTTTTTACATGGATTCCATTGTCCGAATAGAACCAAATTAAAATGGGACCATTGGGGAAGCACCATTATCAAATAAAAAAGAATCATCATAATCGGTTCACCCAATCAAAAGTAATGAGGTACGAAAGATAAAAAAAAAATATACAGTGGAATTGATAACCTCCTCTATATACAACTACGGTACTTACAGTACAACAATTTGTATATCACTGTAACTTGAAACATTAGAGCATCATCACGATACACAAAATGGATTAAATTCGTAGGTATTATAGACTTAAAAAAAAAAACTTCTCAAAACTACTCAAGTAAAGTTAATAAACCTCTTGGAATCATCCCTTGAGCATTATTCTACACAGCAATTTTCAATAATTAATTGAATTAATTGATACTTAATAAAAATTTCTAGAAAACTATAAATTGTCGAAAATCCAAATCTGAACGAATAAAAAGTCTACTCAAACATTCTATGAATATGTCTACGTCATAAATTTACTCAGACGACAAATTCTGTACAAATATCTATTCGACCGAAACTCTGTATAATATGGGGGCACCATCACGTACAATCACATAGATATCAAATACCTATAATTACAATCAATTAGCAAGAATTAAACTCCACTTGAAAACTAGTTAACATTCGGTCGAAGATATCCCCTAACATTGCACGACACTTGAAGTTATAGCCCAACATTGCCCAACAGTCAAAGTTATAAGGACACAAGTTAGACATTAAACAGTACTTAGAATGTAGGTGTTAGTTTCTTAATTACATACCTACGTGTTGAAACGTACAAGGATTAGGAAAAAGGAGACTTGGCTGCCTGCCAGCATTAAATTGAGATTAAATCTGGGGGAAACGAGGTTTATAAAAATTACAAGTCATTCGCCGTATCGGTGATTTGCGAATTCTTTTGATTTGAGGGTAGTCGTGTTTTTAGTTAGTAATTTTCTGATTTTAATTGCAGATTTTGACTTTGCTAGAAATTGCTTTTAGCTTTTTAATTGTTTTTTTTTTCTAGAATTAGATACTTTTTTTAGTTACTCGTCTTGTAACGCGAATACTTAATAAGAGTAGTTATATTTTAAAATTTACTAAAGACCATAAACCTCCCGTACCGTACCGTGCCGTACCATGTGATGCCGGACGTAAAGAATAGCACCGTAACATTTCTTCCTGTGGGTGTCGTAAGAGGCGACTAAGGGAGTTACTAGAGAATGGGCAGCGTTCTTTATGCACTATACCACCATACTGCGATCGCCAACCCGCCTGCCAAGCGTGGCGATTATGGCAAATCCCCCAAATTGGGGGAGGCTTATGTCCAGCAGTGGACGTCATACGGCTGAAATGATAAACCTGCCAAAAACCTAACACAGGAAGAAAGAAAGCCCATATACCTAAACGTGACTTAAATCCATTAATAAAGTAAACTGAATACAAAAACTCCGGGAAATATTTAAATTCAAGAGAAATACTTGATTTATAGTAAAAGATCTATGTTTCAAATAGTTCGCAAGAAAACACATTTATTTAATTCACAATTTCTACATATATTACGGAAAAAACATCAAAGTAAACATTTATGTCAATCACTTTTTTAAGAAAATACCTAATTTCCAGGTCTTATCAACCGCTCCAACATAATGCCGACTCCAGACCTCTGTGTGATCAACAACCGTCTGTTCTGGATCTTCGGCTCGCTGGTGGCGTTCTACATTCCGATGCTGACCATGGTTGTGTCTTTTGCGCTGACTGTCCAGCTGCTGAAGAAGCAGGCACGGCTGGCGGCCACGCCTGTTCCCGGAGGGACACAAAGGAGGTAAGATTAGTCTTCACATCTATACTTATATACTTATTACTTATATAATCTATACTGATATTATAAAGCTGAAGAGATTGTTTTTTCGTTTGATTGAACGCGCTAATCTCAGGAACTGCTAGTTCGAATTAAAAAATTCTTCTTGTGTTGGATAGCCTATTTATCGAGAAAGGCTATAAGCTATATAACATTACGCTTCAACTAAGAAGAGCGGAGCAGTAATGAAAAATGTTGCAAAAACGGGGAAAATCGCACGAGTAGGCGATTCGACGCGACGGGAAGGTTCGGGGGAACAAGAAATTTAACGCGGACGAAGTCGCTAGTAATAAATAAAATCTTCTATAGATAGTGTCTACCGTATCTACTAATGACTAGATTAAGACACACCCTGTCAACAATAGTAGTTAAAACCACGAATAACACGCTTTTTAAACATATGGTCTTCAGTTTTTATGAGGTATTGCATATGCATAAAAAATAGTACAGTAGTCAATCTGACCTAATATTTGACTAAGATTTGTATCATAGGTATTGATAAAAGTAAAAGAAAATGATGCCAATATCATTCAGAACTAGGGAGGCTGTAATACCGGATAATAAAGTACATAATTCTGATAATAAGTCATCAGAAAGCCCAAGTATGTATTTTATATTTAAGATAAATACTATTATTATGCTCAAAACGTCGTAGATAATTATAGTATACAGTTATCCACGCTAATAACAAGACGCAACGCTACCACTGGATATTTTCCCTGAGCCAAATCTAATATTAAAATTTCATACATAATTCAAACATTTTGGAGTCAAGATCTCTGAAATTTTTTTACTAACTAAAATGTGTGTAACTCGAGAATAATTTAATGTCGACTGCTTGGCGCAAGATTAAGAGTTTCATAACTCTCATTTCACAGGTTACTTGACTAAGTTCCGCCAAGTTTTGTAAGCAAACTTCTTGCCAAGAGTTTTTGCCTTAGGTAATTTGTAAGTCATTCTGGCCAAGTCATTTTTGTGGTGGAAAAAATTAGAGTTGCTTCATAAGTGGGGCTTTATTTTTGCTCCGTAATGGACTGAAAAATTAAACACAGAATAATTAGAAATCTTCACTTTATTTTTTCTGACTTGATGACAATAATAGGATGCCTAGCATTAAGATAGCCTTTGGTTACCTTTCTTAGCTTTAAATAAATGCTTCTCAAAGATTTAAATCGTTAGATTACCGCGTCGAAAGATAGTCGCGTTTTGACATCTCTAATATACAATGACTTGACTTAGTTGTCATGGAAACACCGTTTCATAATTGTGAACTCACTCGTTCTCGAACTCAACGTACTCGTAATTATTTAGCTACAAGCCACATTTAATATTTATAAAGTACTAGCTTTTGCCAGCGGCTTCGCCCGCGTGCAGGTCGGAAATTATCCCGCGGGAACATACTACCGGGATAAAAAGTAGCCTATGTCCTTTCCCAGGCTCTAAACTATCTGTGTACCAAATTTCATTTAAATCGGTTCAGTAGTTTTAGCAGGAAAGCGAGACAGACAGACAGACAGACAGACCGACAGACAGACAGACAGACAGAGTTACTTTTGCATTTATAATATTAGTAAGTATAGTAAGTATGGATAGTATGGATGAAGCGGGGCTAAGTAATTATGGCCTCACAGATCAATCGATCAGGTTACGCTATGGTTGGCGCGGTTGGTTTGAATATGGGAAACCATATTTACATACCAAGACAATAGTTAAACCGTTAGTCCCAGCTGTCACTCACTAAGATATTAAGACATTCATCATCATCAGCCTATATTGTTCCCACTGCTGGGACACAGGCCTCCTCTCGGTAAGAGGGAGTGGGCCATAAATCCATCACGCAGACCCAGTGCGGGTTGTTAGATGTCACATGTCTTCAAATTTTCGGTTCTAAGACATGCCGGTTTCCTCACGATGTTTTCCTTCACCGTTTTGAGAGCAGTGGCGATGAAATAATTTACACAAAGTAATGCGCCTGCTCGGGTTTGAACTCACGACCAATCGTAAGTCGCTGCCGTTACTACTGAGCCACCACTGCTCTACCTAAGATATTGATGAGTATATAATATAATATGTTAGGACAACCAACACACCGTTATCTGATCCCAAACTAGGCAAAGCCTGTACTATGGTAACCAGACAACTGATAAATATATATTTCTAAATACATACATATTTAGAATGCACGCACGTTAAGCCGTTGGTCCCAGCTATCATTCACGGATCTTAGACAGTAGTTGCGTCGTCAGTAGCCCGAGGGTCTGACAACCAGTCTTATCAAAGAGAATTCCCCTTAAAAACCCAGTAACTGGGTTGTGATGATAGGCAGTCCCATCATGTAAAATACTGGTGTTCAGCTGCATACTATTAGATTGGAAGCCAACCCCAATACAGTCCATGTAAAATACTGGTATTGGAAGTCGAAAACACAGTTGGGAAAGACTCAGCAGACTATGACACTCTTAATTTTATTTTATTTATTTGGGAAACCAAACAATATTGTACAATATGTGTTACAATAAAATATGGGAAGACAAATGGGTAAATGTACAATCCACAACGTTTCCATAGATTACGTGTGTACATTATTAATTTGGTAAGTTAGTACAATTACACTTAAATAATAATCTTAATTCAATATTAAGCTTGGGTAGTAATCAGATTCTATTATGTTTTTAACTTATTCGCACAAAACTATCAATTTTTTTTTTTTATTTGCTTTGGGACACGAGGAAGTTATCCAATCGTTGCAAAAAGTGGGTAAGCACTTAATATGGAGACTTTGGCGTGACTAAGAGCCATGAAGGTAAATCTAACAACTTAAAACTATGATGCTTCTGCTAACACAAAAATACCCGAGCGAAGTTAATAAAATTTATATAGGGTTATAATTTATATACCCCTGAGGCATACACAATTGCGGAACATACATCATCATTATCTTCATTTCAGCCAAAAGACGTCCACTGCTGGACATAGGCCTCCCGGTTTTGTGCGTCCCGCACTCAGTGGATTCCTGCGGCTTTCACAAGGTCATCGGTCCACCTTGTAGGAGAAAAAACACGCGAAAAACGAATAACCGACGAACAAATGAATGAACGACGAATGAGAACGGAACATACAAAAAAAAAACACGCAGAAGAATTAAGAAACTCCTCCTTTTTCAAGTCGGTTAAAATGAACAAAGCTCCATTTTCATCGACGTTTTAACTAAAGTAGGTATACTATTAGGTACAAGTTAAACCCATCATCTCAATAAAACATTAAAGGGAAATGCAACCACAAATGGAAAAACCGCACTTCAACCCTGTCGTAACGTGAACTCTAAACCCACTTTTAGCTCCCACTAAACCTCTGTCCGGAACAGGTAACGAAATAGTAAATACGTCTCGAAGAGGGATTATCGGATAGGGATGTTGACTAATATGGAAAACTAGAGATTTTTTTTGCGACTATGTCTGCGTGCATTTAGTATTTCATCATGAATTCAGGATGAAAAGTAGCCTTTATGTTTCGTATTACCTCATAATGCCCACTGCTTACAATGTCAACTTCTTAAAATGTTAAATTTCCATAAAGACTACTTCTCAAAATGACGATTTCTCACAATGACAAATTCGTCCACGGTCAACTTCTCCCATTGTCACAATCTTCAAATGACAAATTCTTTTAGTGACAACTCCACGTATTTTCTACTTTAACAAGGTAATTTAATTAATTATTATAATATATATTATTATATATTATATTATTATTTAATTTACCTAGATATACATATACTAGAAACCATAGACTAAAATCCACCCGTGTTCCTTCAGTTGCCTATATGCCAGAGCCACGGTAACTTTTTCGACCAAATCTTGAGACCCTAGCAGTTCCATGGTCCCTGCCAGTCATTCCGCTATCATTGAACCCGTTTTCTTTCATATCATTCCTCACACAATCTATTCCATCTTTTCTTTGGCTTCCCTCTCCTTTCCCATTCATCAACATTTATATTCATCCCTCTTTTTAAACGACTTCAAAAAAAAGGAGGAGGTTTCTCAATGCGACCGTATATTATGTGTGTTTGCGGATTACTTTGTCGTTTATGAACCAATTTTGATGATTCTTTTTTTTATTCACATGCGTTTCACCAATCCAAACGATTTCTTTCCAGCTTTTCTACCACTGGCGCCACTTTCAATCTTACTATTCTGTTTCTCTTCTTATATTTCTTACTTACCCATTTTCAGGTTAGATATATATATATATAATTGTAATACATACACATAGAGTTACTACATTTTAAATAGTATTATAATATACTAGCTTCTGTCCGCGACTTCGTCCACGTTAAATTTCTTGTTCCCCCGACCCTTCCCGTCGCGTCGCGTTATATAGCCTACAGCCTTTCTCGATAAATAGGTTACTCAACACAAAAATATTTTTTTCAATTCGGACCAGTAGTTCCTGAGGTTAGCGCGTTCAATCAAACAAACAAACAAACTCTTCAGCTTTATAATATTAAGTATAGATTCATACAAATAATCTCTGCTTTGCGATCATTTTTATTAATCTTTTACCAAAAAGTTTTCTGATACAATAAAATATCCCTATTTTTCTCCGCACCTCATTACGGATTCGCTGTTCTCAATTCCGTGGCGCGACGTGCAAAAACCGCATGTCATTTGGACCGTGTCTTGTGTAGATGGGTGCAGTCAGCCATGATAGGTGCACAACTGAGAACATATTAAGGTCAAAACATCCTATATATACACGACGGCATGTAAATTGAAGAGGAAAATTCGGGCAGCATTTTTTGTAGAGTAGCTTTTGTTGGAATGTTTTGTTTAATGAATTAATTTGTGTAAATTATAGTGCAGTTAACATAAAGCTTTAAATAAACACGATGGATACATATAGTTCACACTATTTTCATGTATTTTATGTCGATATCGCAAGAAAATGAATTAGCATAATCAACCTATACCATTCTCCCTGCTCTCCGTAAGAGGGAGTGGGCCGCCATTACTCTGAAAATGCTCTGCTGAAAATTACTTATGTAAGCCTAAATAGGATTTTCTGTAAAATGTGTAATAAATACAAAAAAATCCACAATGCAAGTTGTCGAAAACACCGTTAAGTTATATACATTTCTGAAAAGAAAAATGTGACTAGATTATGGACGATTTAATTTTGGGAATTGACTTTTTTGTGTTACCATATCAGACACATTACTTTATCCGCAAGATCAATTCCCGTAATTTTAAGAATTTCCATAATGGTGCCGATTCTGTTGTACACGAACTAAACTAACTAAACTATCTCTAAAATTCCTTACTTTTGGCTATGAGAATTGTAACGCTATTCTGCAAGGAAAAATCTCTAAATTAAAAAACTATTTTGACACGACTAAAATCGAATTTGACAATCGCGACTCAGCGTGTTATTTTTTTTTTCTTTTGTTTTCGCAACGTTTACTTGTGTGTGCATTGCGTAGAATGATTTTTTTGAGAGACGAAGGCGCGTGCTAGGGTGCAGCCTGGACGTGTTTTATATGGAATTTTTCACTCTTGTTTGGAAAATATAAAAAAAATGTTACCCACGTGTTGATATTTAAATGTTCCGGGGTGTACTAAGGGGGTCGAAAATTTCATTATTTTTGCGATAGGACACGCCATTTTCAAGATATAAGCAAAAAGAAAATAAAAAATACAGAACTGTTTTTGCACGTGAAAGCAAGGCGTTGTTGAGAATTTTAGTTCATGACCACTAGTTTTATTCCACACCTTTTTAATCGCGCTTAAAAATAGTCAGATTTAGTTAAAATAAATTATTATAGTCAAAATTTTTGGTGAAAACCGGCAAACTCAGAATAGCAAAAATGTCATTTTCACTAAACTAATAACTCAGTGCAATCTTAGTGCTGTCAAACTAAAATATAGTTAAGTTGTGTCACTTTAGTCTATTTCAGAATAGGAAATCGTCGTTTGACAGGAATAAACCAAATTTTAGTGATTTTTAGTTTAGTTTAGTTTAGAGAATTTTGTGACAACAGAATCGGCACCATTATCAGTCTCAATCTATCGAAAATACATCTAATTCCCCTACATTTTCTAAATTTGATTCTAGCTGACATGAGATTACGACTACATTTTGAACGTTTTTACGAGAAAGGTCTTTTAATCTTTTAGTTTGCTGATTTTATTTCATAGTATACATTTCGGTTTCGCACGGGGTCACGTACTAGACAGGATTTCATTCAAAGCCATCTAAAATTTGAGTGTGCAATATTTTCAGGCATTTTATCTAAACTTAAGTCGCAGTAGAGTCACAATAGACCCTCAAATTTTATTGTAACGCATGCTAAATCTGGCAAAGCTTTTTACTATAAACGGGAATTACCTTACCGCGGACAATTTGCGCAGTGATATTATTTGGGGAAACATTTCGTACATGAACCGCTTTTTGGTATTCCACGATGACTCTGCTAGTAATGGTTAAAAAATCTTTAACGAAATCAAAACATTTCAGCATTTTCAAACTTCGGTCTTTTTATTAATTATTTTAAGCACAAAGAATATATTTATTTTGATACGTTTGCATTTCATTCATGTGATTGAATTCTAAGAGCTCATACTAGGATTCCCTGTATTGTGAGATCCAGGATCCGTTCCGTTAGTAATTTTATTAATACAATAATTAAAGTACATTTCTAAAACTTAAAATAGGCATAAAATAAGTGTATACATGGTGGTGTGTCACTTTTGTTGGATGTATATGATATAAGTACGTATGGAAGTAAGCGCTTGAGTATTTGTGAATTTTCAATGTGTGTACTATGATTATGAGACTATCTGTCGTATCGTAGTCCAGTGAGAGGCCAAATTGTTACCGCCACTCTACAGTACAGTTTTTGTTTGGGTTGGGTTTAGTATTTTGTGTAGACCATTGAGTTTCGTGTATATGTTCTGCCGATTGTTTTACGGTATCGGATGTATTATTAGATTATCCCAAATATTGATTTTGAACTGAAACTGCACTACGCTGGCACGGTGTATTATTCAATACTACAGTCACCCTTATCAAGTTGCCATCTACAATTACTAGCCTATACACTTAATAAAAGTTTTCATAGCGCGGATAAAGATTCACTTTTTTTTATTTGTAGCACCGAAAAAAATTACAATGGATGACACCTTTTTGTGTCATCCATTGTAATTTTTTTCGTTTTTTTTTAATTAAGTGTATAGGCTAGTACTTCATCATTTCAGCCGTAAGACGTCCACTGCTGGACGTATGCCTCCCCCAATTTGGGGGGCTTTGCCATAATCGCCACGCTTGGCAGGCGGGTTGGCGATCGCAGTATGGTGGTAAAATGCATAGAGAACGCTGCTGCCCATTCTCTAGTAAATCCCTTAGTCGCCTTTTACGACACCCACGGGAAGAAATGGGGTGGTGTTATTCTTTACGTCCGGCACCACACGGTACAGGCTAGTACTTAGTAGTAAATAAACTGTTAGGATCTGTATCTGAACTAGGATGAGTCCTATATCTCGGCATACAGCGCCAGTCCTTTCAAAATAAACAGTAACTTTATGACTTGAAAAATGTTTACCTACTTATCTTTTACAGCTATAATCTTCACATTAGCGGTAGGTACTGAGCTGTCAAACCGTCTATCATTTCCTCATGATGAGAAAAACGAGGGTCAAAGGGAAAGAAATCAAAGGTTAATCTGCTTGGCTCATGGCATCGCTGCATGGCGGGGGAAAGATCACTATTATCCTACCATTTGTGATTATTATTAAGGAATCTTTTTGTAGTTAAGCCCCTTGGCCATCATGGTTTGCTGACAAACTAGTTTCGAATTGGATTTCTTTTGCGTCATTCATTTCTTTATTTTTGTATGATGCAGGATAATGGAACTCTTGTTTTATGGAAGTATTAGTATTAGAAGTACTCATAACACAGTGACTTGGACTCACTGTGTTGTGAGTAACAACTACAAATATGAGCTAGAATATATCGAAACAATTTGCTTGATTTTGACTATAAATATACCTTAGGAAAATCATATAAGAAAATATACACTAAATTATAAATAACTAACAAGATTGTATGTGTTGTAGTTACTCATTCATATATAAATCCGTGAGCGGATTTGGATGAAGGTTAGTACATAGATAGAACCTGAATCAACACAAAAAACTTTTTACTAACCAACGAAAAATAACGGAGGAGGTTCTCAATTCAACGAGAATATTTTTTTTTTCCTTTAATGTTTGACCACGTATACCTTTTTAAATAGTAGTCTGATTGTGATAATTATTTTTTTATTAGAAAAGGTGTACTTTGTACTTAAATTTGGAAAACAAAATCGAACCCTAACGGTCGGAAAAAAGGGGATGATTGATTGGTCACTCATTGATTGTAATGTATAACCACGCATAATTTTATTCAGAGTAGTCCGATTTTGATAATACTTTTTTTATTGGAAAGGGTATACCTTGCTTAGTATTAGTAGTACATTAAAGTCAAAAAAAAAATTACCGGTAAATTTTTTTTAGTAGTACATTCCCGTGGGATAATTTTCGACCTCCAAGCGAGCGAAAGGGGTGACAAAATCTAGTATGCAATAAATAAAACTACATACTTGTTATCGCCTTTGCTGCGGACGCAAAATTGAATGAAATCGGTCTAGTAATTAGGTTAAAAAGTAGAGGTTCAATTTCGAGCAAATTTTAAGACTCCGTAGAATTGGATCATGAAGTCAATAATTTAATGAACTTGTGATCATTAAAAAGTGACGTTGCCACGCAGTGCAAACTATCACGACGTTGTTATGCATTCTACATATTTGCCTAAAATGTAGCATCGGTACATATAAATGACAAGGAACGAAAATACGTTGTCTTAATAGATTTTTTATTGTAGCTGATTTTTTATAATTATTTTGTTCGAAAATTTAACTTTTTAGGGATCCGTTGCCAAATGGCAAAAAACGGAACCCTTATAGATTCGTCATGTCTGTCTGTCTGTCCGTCCGTATGTCACAGCCACTTTTCTCCGAAACTATAAGAGCTATGCTGTTGAAACTTGGTAAGTAGATGTATTGTGTGAACCGCATTAAGATTTTCACACTAAAATAGAAAAAAAAAACAATAAATTTTTGGGTTCCCCATACTTAGAATTGAAAGTCAAAAAACATTTTTTCATCAAACCCATACGTGTGGGGTATTTATGAATAGGTCTTCAAAAATGGTATTGAGGTTTCCAATATCATTTTTTTCTAAACTGAATAGTTTGCGCGAGAGACCTTCCAAAGTGGTACAATGAGTGTCCCCCCCAGTAACTTCTAAAATAAGAGAATGATAAAACTAAAAAAAATATATGATGTGCATAACCATGTAAACTTCCACCAAAAATTGGTTTGAACGAGATCTAGTAAGTCGTTTTTTTTTAATACGTCATAAATCGTAAACAGCATTTTACCTTTCATTCAATCAACTCAAATATTAAAATTAAAAAAAAAACACTTAATTTCATAAACATAAACCTTATGCATAAACCGAGAATATCTACAGGTTTGTACGGAACCCTCGGTGCGCGTGTCCGACTCGGACTTGGCCGGTTTTTAATTTGCGGTTTTAAAAACATTTAAAGTTCCCTTACTTCTGTAGACTAGTAAGACTTGTGAATTCATTTATTGCATATTTACATACGTGAATTTAGGACCAAATAAGCGAGGTAGACACATTCTCACTTGGATTTCTCTACGACCTGAAGGAAGCCCAGTTGAATAACTCGACAACCCCTGAAACATCTGGCAAAGCACACTGACTGTCGAGGAAAGCAGACCCCAAATAAAATGGGTTAAGGCTAGGCAAAAAGAGAGAGAGAGATGTGGTTGGAACTCAAACAATCTTATTTGCAATTTAAACTCTACTTACCCCTTTAATTTTATTTTTTCGCAGAAAGCAATCGTTTAGCAATTGAATACGCAACCAAAGAAACCACTTTCAATGTAAAAACGATTGTTTACCCAAAGAAAACTCAATAAATAAATTCACTTTGATCTGCCACGTGAAAACAAGCACTCTACTAAGGGATTCTTTGATTATATTATCAAAGACTTTCATTGAACTTAAAAGAGCAAAGAAAAGTTTAGAACACTTCGCGCCTTTCACTTTGTGAGCTTAGTTTACGTTTAAATGTTTTAATTAAGCTGAGAATGTTTTTCTTAATTAATTTGATGTACTTAGGTACGGAAGTTTTAGAAGAATTTTTGTAATAATTTTTTATCGAATTTTCCGTGCCGGAAATAATTACCTATTTGCGATGATATAATTAAGTTTGTGTTGCAAAGTAGACATAAATTAATTAAAGTTTATTGTTTTCGTTATTAAGTCTTTGGCACGACAATATTTACAGCTTAAATGTTTTTCGGTATCCATAGAATTAAAAGAAATCTGAATTATTAACTAAAGATGTGATTTCTTCTTGTTTCACAATATTGGACACCGTTTATTCGTTCTTAATTCTATTATATTCTATTATGAGACAGCTTGCTTCAGCATGCGTAGCATGACCACCGTAGAAAGGGGTTTTGTCGACGGAAGAATAGACAAAATTACAGATTATAGAAAGATTAAAGACAGTATTAAAAGACAGTAGAAAGATTTGTACCGTTTTATGCTGGCGTAGCATGACAGTTCTATCTCTATTCTACCAAGAATAGACAAAGTTCTTTCTGTGGTGGGCATGCTACGTGTGCTGATAGCTGTGATCATATTTAAGTGGCTACAACGAAGTGAATCACCTCCTACATGAGGCAAACATCGTAATCGCGTAAAACTATCGACTGTCCCATCATCATAATAATGATCAGCCTATATTGTTCCCACTAGTAGGACACAGGCTTCCTTTCGCCGAGAGGAAGTGACTGTCGTATAAAAAACTTAAATAACTTCTAGACCCAAATCTATACGACGGCTGATTGATACTTTTTTAAATATGATGACTCCTTTTTTAAACCTGCTGTATACAGGATTGGCAGGAACTTTGACGCGATAAGTAAAACCTTGAAATCCATTCCATAATAATATGATTCTAGAACCGTACAAATTTGTCGTCAGTAATCGAAAGAACCACGCATCAGATAAAATTTAGATCACCACCACTGCAAATCAGATTTCATCACTCGTGACCTCAAAACGGTGAAAGAAAACATCGTTAGGAAACCGGCATGTCTTAGAACCAACAATTCAAATACATGTGACATCTACCAACCCACACTGGGCCCGCGTGGTAGATTACGACTCGCTCCCTCTTACTAGGAGGCCTGTGTCCCGACAGTGGGTTCAATATAGTGTGATGGGTTTGATGAATCATAAGAAGTCAACTGTTTCATAAAAAAATGCAATACCTCCGCCATCGAAATGTATATATATGGCAGGGCAATTCTTTTTTAATAACCTACGAAAAAATTGCAACGCGAGGGAAATATTTCCAGATCAGAATCATGTACTGAATAAATGGTAATGAGTTGTACGAGTCGTACAACTTGTAACGGACAACCTGTTGTCCGTTACAAAATAGACCTGAGTTGTCTTAATTAAAAAAAAATCAAACACACACACACGCCGCATACCCAAACACAAACACGATATCACACATATCACACACACTCACACAAAAACGTAAACGTAACTAACGTGTAAAACTATATTTATAACTTGTACCGTAATCCTTTGTTTTGAGTAAATAAATAAAATAAATCATGGTGACAAATACAGAAATCAAGTGCTCTAGATCTAAATCAAAGAGTTGATCAGAAATGGAGTACTTAATTCATGGTTGTAGTTTTCATGTCAGTGTCCCTGCCAATCTGTTTTTTTTTTTTTTTTTTTGACTAGATCATATTGTATAGGCCATGTTATCTATCTATATATATAAAATTCAAAGTCCTGAGTGACTGACTGACTGACTGACTGACTGACTGACTGATATATCAACGCACAGCCTAAGCCGCTGGACCTAGAGACATGAAATTTGGAGGGTGTGTTCTTTGTAAAGAGTAGGTATCCACTAAGAAAGGATTTTTTTAAATTCCACCCCTAAGAGGGTGAAATGGGGGGTTGAATTTTTTATGAAACTTTTTATTCTCTGGGTCGATTGACACACAAATTGGTACACATACTCTTCAAGTATAATTATGTGACACGTGTATCACAATTTTTCAAAAATCATCCCCTTACTGAGTCAAATATGGCTTCGAAAATCCTACGTGGAATGGTAGACGTGCGCATGGCATTCGGGGCAGCCCGGGAAGCGCATTGTCGTCACCGGTGTCCAATCTCAACCAAGGTAACGGGGATGTATCAAATTTGTAACTGATATTAATATGAACTAATATTTGCAAGTAATAAGTAAGTACATGTAAAAAACGCGTTTGTTTCTGTATTAAATAAAATTAAATAACTACAGTGACTATTGTTAAATAGATACCTACCTTATCTTATATCTTAAAACGAGCAATTCTTGTACCTATATATAATCTGAATCTTGGAAACAGCTCCAACGATTTTCATGGAATTTTGTGCATTTTGGTTTCGGGGGCGATAAATCGATCTAGCTTTTTTTTTTTTGGATGGGAAATCATCAAATGACTTCTCCCGCTCTGGGCGGAGCGGGAGGGCGTGTCACACTTTTACTGACTAAAACCCACCCGTGTTCCTTCAATTGCCCATGTGCCAGGGTCACGGTATCTCTTTGGAACAATCACGCGACCCCGGCAGACATCGGTCCTAGCAGACCCCTTCAGTTTTGCTGAGATCTCTTTGAGGCGAGGCGCGCGTGGAACACTACGCGCCGTCGACCCGAGCTTGGTCCTTACCGGGCGGCGAGCTACCCATTGCTCGCCACCCGCAAGCTCGCGCCGACGGTGGCCGGGAGTCCGCAATCGACTCCCGACGGCCGGGGCGTCCCCTCCTGCGGCGGCTAGGAACGTGAGGGCGCTGAGACTGCCACTCCCTCACGCGCCCCGCCTCCTCCTTCGCAAGCATTACTGCTTCGCAGAAGGAGGTGACGGCTTCCCATTCCCTCTCGCTCCGTACCATGGCTCGCACCAGGGCCGGACGCGAGAGGTCGCCGCCGCCGATCGCCTCCACGAGGACACGGCGGTGCTCCGCCCAGGCAGGGCAAACCTCCACCGTATGCTCCACCGTGTCCTCCAGACGATCCTCGCAATGGAAACACCCGGGAATCGATCTAGCTAGGATTCATTTTTAGAAAATGTCGTTTTATACGTGTTTTTCAAGTATCAACTTTATCGATGATCAACATAAACTTATGTTTTTTTGTTATTGGAAGAAAAATAACAAAATGTAATTTGTATTTAAATATAATTTCTAAAACCGCAATGAACCAAAAAAAAAAAAAATACCGAGCAAAGCTCGGGCATCCAGGTACTGCAACTTATAAGTAAAAACTAATTGGGCACATACATCTGTACGTTCAATGAGTAATAATGCGACTTTAGTTTATTAAATTAAAGTGAAACGTAACGACCAAACCACAATCATCAATGAAATTCTCTTGAGTTCGTTCGAAGGAGTTAAAAATCATTATAAATCAGTGGACTCGAGTGATAAACCACGAGGACGCCATACATTACCCGGTTGAGTTTCTTAACACATTGAAGCCTCCCGGCCTCCCAACTCACATATTAAAATTTTGAGTTGGCGTCCCAGTTATGTTGCTGCGTAATTTAAACCCGCCAAAATTATGCAATGACACCAGGTTGCGAGTGAAAATATTGCAACGAAATGTTATCGAGGCTACTATACTGACAGGTTGTTCCAGAGAGGAGTCTGTGTTTATTCCGAGGATTCCTCTAACGCCATCGAACTACCCCTTCGAGTTCAAAAGAGTGCAGTTTCCCCTCAAAGTCTGCTTTGACATGACCATAAATAAATGTCAAGGCCAAACAATTTGATAGGGGTAGACTTAAGGGAGAACTGCTTTTCACACGGTCTGGTGCAGACCAGCAGCCTGGTGATTCTAGCACCTGAAGTAAAAATAAAAAATATTGTTTACAAAGAAATACTGCGGTAGG
This sequence comes from Aporophyla lueneburgensis, assembly GCA_932294355.1. Classification (NCBI taxonomy): domain Eukaryota; kingdom Metazoa; phylum Arthropoda; class Insecta; order Lepidoptera; family Noctuidae; genus Aporophyla; species Aporophyla lueneburgensis. Next base: position 26,085,333 of record OW028737.1, on the reverse strand, counting down.
CATAGTATTTCGTTGTAAACAATATTAATTGTTTATTATCCACTTCTGGTTGTCTCCTAAATAAATCTTTTCACACACGCTTTGAGTTCTATTAAAACTATACTACTCTCATCCCAGAGATTAGTTAAGTTTTACGAAGAACTTCGTCCTATTTGTTTGGGATATTGTCAGTTTGTATAATAAATTGAGAGGTAGTGCGAGCGGGGATGTTTGTTTCTGAAAAAAAAAGCAGGCAGAAGCTATAAAAAATAAACCAATGAAATAATCACAGGCAACAAAACTCTGTTGTAATTATATTACATGCATACGTTTCGAATTCATAAAGATGATGCTATACACTATCCTATGGAGCTCTTAAATGTATTCAATCCATCTGATCCCCGTCTCATACACTTATCCTCAAAGTGGGTGCTCCAGCAATGCTACCACGAAATCTCAATCCGGCCAAGTTGTGCAATGGGACCAGGTCACGTGCGAAAACCTCACATCAAAAGGTGGTAGAGGCTCCGCCATTGTATTTACTGGCTGTGCTCAAGGTGAATCGGTGTACTATATACCGCAGATATCACTAATACCGTTGGAGTACCCATTCGAGTTTAAAAGGCTGCAGTCCCCTTATGGTATGTTTTGCAATGACGATTAATAAGTCTCGGGGACAGTCACTTAAAACAGCGGGATATCATCTTAGAGGGAACTGCCTCTCGCACGGCCAGGTTTACGTTGCCTGCTCGAGAGTGAGCTCATCTAGCAGCCTGGTTGTATTAGCACCTGAAGGCAGAACCTCTAAAGTAGTACCTTAAGAGATACTTTAAGTATAAACTAAAAAATAAATAGTCTTTAACCCATGCGAACAGCAATGTAAGTAAAATCGTCATTTGAATAATTTAGGTAACTTTTTTTTTTCTAAATTCCCAGGGAATAAAGAGAACTTATATTTTCGCTTTAAAGTTGCCTTCCAATTTGGCATGCAAGTAGGTAATTTGCCGTTCCTTTATATATTCCGTCAATATTGTGTTATGTTTTAGCAATATTTATCCTAAAACAATCATTTATCATTCCGAACGCTGCTCCTTGGATAACACAAAGCAAGCAGTGCAATAACCCATTGTTTACCTGGATAAACACAAAGGGTACTTTTAATCCCGGTAATACGTTCCTGTGGGATATTTTTCGACATCCACGCGGGCGAAGCCGCGGGCAGAAGCTAGTGTGTTCATAGAATTCACTTCAGTTTTGTTTGCAATTAAATAACTTCCATTTTTTCCACAAATATTGTCACCCTATTTGTGAAAAAAGTGGAAGTTGAATGTTTTCTCGTTATCAATTCTTCATGAAACCTTACCTTCTTTTGCCTATAAACGGGATTCAATTCAATATAGCCCACTTGTGGGTATAATAAATATTACCGCGCGTTATGGGTTGTGTGGGTTCGAGCCCTATTGATCCAATAATGATAAGCCCTTGAGGGAAGCACATCTGCCTAAATTGACGGGTTGAAAGGAGTAGTGGTATACTGTGAAGCGTTAGTGGGTTAATGTTTTCTTTTTAACAATAACTAAGAGGTTTGTTTGCCAATGGAAGCATATTTTATTGCCAAACTAACCAAATACATATAATTGTAAGCTAATTTTGGCCGGTGATAGCTATTTCGATATGTGAGGATCTACTATGCAAAGCTATGTGGTTTTTGCTTCAATATTGGTCAATATACAAGAGTCTAACTGAGCATTTAATATAATATAATATCCTAGAACTAGGCAGAGCCTGTACTATGATAACCAGACAACTGATAAATTTATTTATATATTTCTAGATACATACATATTATAGATAAATAATACCCAGACACAGAACAAATGATTGTGTTCATCACACAAAGATTTGTTCTGGGTGGGAATCGAACCCAAGACCTCAGTCTTAGCAGTCAGGGTCACTAACCACTTGACTAACAGGCCAGCTATTTAAATATATTTATAAGCAAATTTTAGCTGTGATAACTATGTATTATCACATGGGACGGTCTACTATGCATAGCTATGAGGTATATGTGTTTCATTATTGGTAAAGAAACAAGAGTCTTCATTTTAACCAATAAAGGTTCGTTAATAATAGTTATCGTTACCTTTAATAAACATTAAAGTACACATTTAAAACAGGTTTTGACATAGAATGGCGTATCTGTTACTTAGCGTACATGAGGAATTCTCACTGTTCAGAAATAAAACAATTATCTCGTCAATGTCCTTGACCTTTTTTTGTGGTTGGAAAATCATCAAATGACGTTTCCCGCTCTGGGTGGAGCGGGAGGGGGTAAGTAATAGATGATATAACAACAAATTCTCTAATATTAACAACATATAACAACGGAACCTATAATTTTAAATAATATAGCGATTAGTTAATATAATGAACGATTGATATAATTTTAAAATAACTAATTTTTATACATTAAATATAACATCATTTGACATACCACTCAAAACATATAAAACCTATTTGGTCTAACATGAATAGTAACCTAAGTAGATATTAAACATAACTAGTAACTGGTTACCACCTGCGCTAAGATAGGTCGACGGAGCCCCGCTTCGCGGAGCTCCTATTTCTGGGTGGTTTAAAAAAAAATTACGTTTTTTATATATGTTAAACCTAATGATTTTCGATTAAATAAACAATATACGTATTAAACGTTAGACCAAATGATTTTCGATTACATAAACGTTATATCAAACACCGTTATAATAATTAAGTTTTACAACAAATAAATGTTATAGGTATGGAAAGAAATTATATCAACAGTTGGTATATCTCACGTTGATTATATCTTATGAACGATAATAAAATAAAGTTAGACCAAATGAGTTTATACGTTATGAGACGCACCCAGCGGGAGGGCGTGGCAGACTTTTGCCGTCTAAAACCCACCCGTATTCCTTCAGTTGCCTATATGCCAGGGCTACGGTAACTGTTTCAAACAAATCTCGCGATCCTGGCAGATGTCCCTGACCTTGGCGAGACAACTGTAGCCATGAATTTAGGATTTAATTCTAGATCTCTATAAAGTAGATACTTTTCTTCAGTTGTAAGAAAAAGTTTTTTTTTTTCAAATAACTGATATATAATTTAATGGGTTCATAATCATGTATCGAATCTATGGTAACAGATTGGGTGTTGATGTCCTTACCACTCTACAAAGATAGGTGTTGTAAAACAAGAATATATTTATAACAAATAACTATAATTTCTACTTTAGTTTTTATCTATGACGTAATTCAAATTACTAATACAAGATCATAATTTATTATTCCAAAAATACTTTTTTCAAACAATACCGTTTTCTCAGTAAAACTTTCATCGAAGACGAACAACGCAAGATCAATCAACTCTTAAATGAAGACACCTGTTTATAAATGTAAAATTCTAAGAACATGAGAACTACGTAGCCCTTAACCATTTTATCAGTAAACAAACCCGTGATCGATATCCACGGATCAAAAGCTAACATTTTTAATTCAAGCAAACTTTGTTTATTCGAGGAATTTGCCCTTTTTTGAGGATTGAAAACAAGCCGGTTACCCGTTCATTATGATCGATGCTACGAGTCGGCCCTCTTTGTAAGCTGTTTGGCAGTCAGCCAGAAGGAAATAAGCACTAAAAAGATAGGTGCAGAAGGTTTTCTTTACATGTGAGCCAAAATGCACGTACACTATGTGTGTAGGCGTTCACACCGCATTTTTCTATACGATATTTTGCGGTACAAAGTTAGGAGGACTTCAACATTCTGAACCGAACGTTTATATGGATACACACCTAAAACTATACAGTGAAAAAAAACTACAAAGTGAGAAATTACTTTAATATTAGAAGTTAGTGGCAAATAAACTAGATTGCAACACCAAAGACACTTCTTAATTAAATTTTACATTTTTCGCTTTTGTTGTGGTACCTACCCCTAAAAACTTTTCAATAGCAAAGTGGATAAAACTTATTATTGAAGGTTACTCAAAAACCACTAAACGGAGCTTGCCCAAATTTTCATGCACACTCAGTACTTTTCCACATAGGTTTAAATATTACAGAGTTATAAGGAAAAAAAAAGTTAAACTAAAAAACCTGCGACAAAAACCAAAACCTCTAAAAAGTAAAAAAAAAAAAACGTCTACCCTTTATAAGTTGTAGATAATATTTTTATCAAAGGATCGTCGTGTTGAAACGGCTGACCAGTTTTTGATAAAACATGTCTAAGAACCACCGCTAGAAATTCTACGTTTACATTAAAAAAACTGCATCCTAACCGGGCATGAGGCAGGGACGACTAACGTCACCCAAACTCTTCAACCTGTACATCAAAGCGCTCATTGAGGAGCTTAGCAGCACCCGTGTCGGCTGCGATATTGATGACGTATGTCTCAATAATATCAGTTACGCGGACGACATGGTGCTACTGAGTACTTCTTTATGTAGCCTTTTAAAACTATTGGGCATCTGTGAAAGTTACGCTCACAGCCAGTTTGTTTTACAATGTCATAAAAAGTGTTTGCATGGTCTTTTAGGCCAGAGCAACCCATTAAAGGGTGCCACAAACAGACACACATACCTAGCGCAAATAACGGACAGTCATATAGCACCCCCCTTTTTGCGTCGAGAGTTACAAAGAAAATCGGCGTCTAAGTCTTTGAGGCACTTATAAGGGTTAGACGATGCAAGTAGAACGTTGCTTCTGTGGATTGGTTTGTAGTTTCGATGCTGGCGTTTTGGAATGTAACGTGTAATATTTTGCAATAGGTCTTGTAGATATCTATAGAAAAATTCGAATACAGAACCCATTTGTGGACTGGTAGATTCAATAAAAATGTTTTGTATTCAGTTCTTGAGATTAATCTAACACCAGGCTACATACAGGGCTAGTTTGAAAGACCTGCCAGGGTCGCAAGATTTGTTCAAAAGAGATACCGTGACCCTGGCATATGGGCAACTGAAGGAACACGGGTGGGTTTTAGTCAGTAAAAGTCTGACACGCCCTTCCGCTCTACCCCAAGCGGGAGACGTCATTTTATGATTTCCCACCCAGAAAAAAAAAGACCTCCGAAATTTAATAGTGTGATGCAGACCATCAGTTGATGCGTAATGATTTCACAATAACGATAATGGTCCCATGGACCAAATTATTCAGTCTGATAATCTGTACTACACCCTTATATTTGGCAGGTTTTTGAAAAGTAAACCTCTCTTATAGTCACACTGCAGGGCAAAGGGCTCTTTACACAGAAAAGGCACTAGATTTGATCACTATACTTGCTCAGGGCAGATTGGCGATGTCTGAAAGTAATTATTCTATTGATTAATAATTTAACTAGCCGTGATAAAGGATGAATGACTGACGCATAATGACCATATAGGTGATGTTCTTCCGAAATATCAGATGCGTTGTATTCGCGATCAGCGTGCGCATACAGATGTATGAACGTAAACGAGCCAAAAGGATTATGTAAGGGTCGTATCAGGTGGGTTTCTGTAGTTTCTGCCTACCCCCATGGGAAGAAGGGGTGAGTTTTTGTATGTATGTATGGAATAAAGGATAATGTTACTATAGAAGCACAATCGGCAAAGTATCTCTTACAATCCAAATCCCGCATGTACCCAAAGAGACTAAACTTATGAACCGTAATGGGACACAAATTGCGGAAGTAAACCATACTTATCCCACCGTCTGCAGTATTATTTGAATGTGAAATTGTAAACATTAGCATTAACATTTAACATACTAATTATGCAATACTCGATGTAAACAAAATACTTTTCGATAACGACCATGAAAGTTAAGGATTAAGAAGACAAAAGAGTCGAAAAATATGTGTTTAGAATAATAATGACTTGCAACCGACCCCGTGTTTTTATTTAAACATTGTCAAGTACACCTCAAGAGCGTACTTTCGATAGTAATTTAACACGATATTCCGGCTGACGGGTCGAATTTGCAACAGCGTAATATGCATCAATGTGGGCTTGTGTTAGCCCAGTGGCAACGGCTGTGGCTTTTCTTTGTATTGTTTTTTTAATCACCACTGCTCTAGAAACGGCGAAGGAAAACAATGTGAGGTAGCCGGCATGTCCTAGAATAACAAAAAAACCGACCAAGTGCGAGATTTACTAGATCTCGTTCAAACCAATTTTCGGTGGAAGTTTACATGGTTATGTACATCATATTTTTTTTTAGTTTTATCATTCTCTTATTTTAGAAAAGGAAATTTAGGAAATTTTACACATTTTACCACTGTGAAAGTGTCTCTCGCGCAAACTATTCAGTTTAGAAAAAATGGTATTAGAAACCTCAATACCATTTTTGAAGACCTATTCATAAATAACACACACGTATAGGTTTAATGAAAAAAAAAAATGTGTTTCAGTTCTAAGTATGGGGAACCCCAATATTTATTGTTTTTTTTTCTATTTCAGTGTGAAAATCTTAATGCAGTTTACAGAATACATCTACTTACCAAGTTTCAACAGCATAGCTCTTATAATTTCGGAGAAAAGTGACTGTGACAAACGGACGGACAGACAGACAGATAGACAGACATGACGAATCTATAAGGGTTCCGTTTTTTGCCATTTGGCAACGGAACCCTAATTATAAGACTTGTGACACCTTCACAAACACGCACCGGGTCCGCATGGTAGATTACGTCCACTCCCTGTCACCAAGGGGATACCTGTGTCCCACCGGTGGCATCAGCTGATGATGAATATGCTCCAAGACAGACACCGCCGATGTTGGCGTTTTTGTGAGGCATAAGTGTGACTGACTGGGTCACACTTACAAAATGCGTGAAGACAGAAGGGCCAGGTACTGACACAGGGGGTGCTTAAAGAAAGGCGTCTTCACTAAGGTCTACCTCGGTGAAGAAGCCTTTCTAAGCTTTCGAAGCGTCTGCGCTAGCGTGACAATCTGAACTTGTTCTTGTAGGATTGGCTTGAGAAGACAAAAATTAAATTTAAAAAATAAAAAACCCCCGACACAAAAACCTAATTTCCGTTTAAAAAGTAAAAAAAAAAAAAAATTACGTCGCGTTTGAGGACCGCTCCAAACCTAACAATTTAATTACAAATAGTCTATTACCTAACTAAGCAACATACATTAATTTAAAAAAAAATTAAGAAAAGGAAACTTTTATAAAATTACTTCAAAATATTTCATTTAGGATACGACCGTCAACGTCTGCCCTCGCGGAGCTGTCCCCCAACGCGACGTATTTTATTTTTTACTTTTAAAAGGGAAATTAGGTTTTTGTCTCGGGGTTTTTTTAAATTTTAAATTTAATTTTTTATTTTATACTTTTTATAGATCAAGAATCAAACGAAGCTAAGAACACTCCCGATTAATTCATCAATATTCTCTTTCAGTGTGCTTTCATTTGAGACCCCACTCGAGTAATGTCAACAAATATATTTGCTGATATTCGTTTACTCTTCCCCACTTTCCCCCCCACAACTTTTAAACAGCTCAACCGATTTTCATCAAACATGTCTAAGAACACTTGCACATAAATCACCTTTAATACTATTTTTTTTTTATTGAAATCGCTTCATCCGTTCGGGAGCTATGATGCTACAGACAGACAGACACACAGACAGACACGTCAAACTTATAACACCCCTCTTTTTGCGTCGGGGGTTAAAAACTCAAAGATACCCGGAAAATTATGGAAGAAACCTTTACCCAGTAGAGAGAAAAATAAGTTTACTTTAAAGATAAGTCTGGTAACATAAGTTTTGTAGGTAACATTAAGTCTAAACCTACAGATTTAAAAATTAAAGTAGATTATCGTTTTTGTCTGTGTTTCTTCAAAACTGCGCAACAGATTTTTTTATGTAGTTTTCATCATGGTTTAGAGAATTTATTTTAGAAAGTTTGTCTATAACAATTTTATTTTTTTATTTTTGTTGTATTTCTAAATAACTCAACGCAAAAATTAATACACCTATAGCCTTTCTCAAGATTAAGAATTGGGCTATTAATTGCAAACATTTATTTAAAAATGACCAGTAGTTTCAGAGATTAAACCGTTCAAACTAACTCTACAACAACAATATTATTATTAGTAGTATAGATTAATTTATTATACGTTGCATTTATAATAAAGTTAATGTTCATATTTTGTAAAGTTACAAAAACCGTGAAAAGCAGGGCGATTCACGAGTTCCTTAAATAAAACTTCTGTATTTAAAATCATTCTGCAACAAAGTCTGCTCCCAAAGGATAAAAGGCATGCAGAGTTCAATCCATTCACTACACTTGGATTTACTCCAAGATTTATATCGAATGAACATGAAGGTATTCGCGAAACTGATTTGAATTTACGATCTCATTCCTAAGGGATTAGGTGTTCAAAAGAACCTTTATCTAAACGGGGTTAAAAAATGTATGAGATTGAACTTAGGCATCACATTATCTTCCAAGCCAATGAGCAAGATCGGTATCCAAGAGGTAAAAGAGGAGGGTATCGATATAATATGTGTTATCGAGAAAGTTTGAAGCGGTAGGCATACACGTATTATCGTAAAAAACCTCTCGCCTATTTTATGTAGCTATGGAAATACTGGTAAAAATGAAACAGCCAAATGCTTAATGAAATATTATAATATCAATCATATCAGTTTTGTATGAGACGCCCCACAGTAAATGGACCGGCGGGACACAGCAGATTGGGAGAGGCCTATGTCCAGCAGTGGACTGTGACAGAGGGAATTGAAGTTACATGCGACAAGCTGACGTGAAGGCGGGCGTTTTGGGGACCGTCTTGTGTAATTCTGACGTTCTAAAATTGCTGAACTAGCCGAGTTTAAACAAATGACGTTTTGTTTTGATTTCTATTTGACAGTCTAAATAAATTTTCAATAATTTATACTTAACAACTTGGAATCAAAAAAAAGACATATCGAATTAGTTTACAACTTTCATAGGACTGTAGTTTTTGCAAGAAAATATAATAATAGATTGTGATTTCTTTGAATTAAATACTGTTTATTTGTTTTCTATTTTTAGATCCTATGTTATAAATGCGAGTTAGTATGTTTAGATGTCTGGCTGTTTGGATGTTTGTTAAGACTGCACCGACCGTACAAGGCGCGCGGCAAATAGGTATTTACTACAGCGCGCTAGTCGTGTGCGTCACCACGCACACATTGACAAATTTGCTCGAGGCCCGCATGCAGTTGCACGACAAAAGGTGGTAACCTAGGATTTTTAAAATTTGATTCGTTGTGTTGAGTGACTTGAAAATACGCATATTGATTATTTCGATGATTTTATGTAGGTACCTACATAAATCCAGAAATTAAATCTAATAATCTGTATTATATAAAAATTAACGTTTGTAGTTTATAGAGCGGACAATGTAGGTATAAATATAGTACAATATAGGAAATTACCTGCATTATCAGTTACTACTCATCCGATTGCTATGAAATTTTGGCATTATGAATTTTACTTGCACGTTCGGGAATTTTACTCGGTAAAGTAGGTAGGCAGGGTAAATGGGTAAGTGGTAGGTATTGTAATAATAAAACCAGTCTGTGATAAAAAATGTATAATTACCTAATGTAATAGAAACCTTGCTTAATTTATAAACACATGCGAAAATCATAAGTAAATGTGGTATATATAATATTTAGAGTATAACGGAAAAGTTGAAGTTAAATCTGCTATCTTGAATTTTAAAATGAATGCCAGATTTGTAATCGCCACCCCCCAAAACCCATTACACGACACCCATATCGAACATTTGAGAAAAAGCTACATCCGCCATTTTGGATTTCAAATTGAATGCCAGATTTGCAAACGCCACCCCCAAAAGCCACGACACTCATATTGAATGTTAGAGTAAAAAAAATAACTGGAACTAATATCATAAAATATAAATACGTACATTTTATGATAACGGCAATTTTTACGGAAATGAGCGCCAACTTTTTCTTACAATAGCTGTCCTTACGCTTTTCCATATTTACTAAAACAAATATTAAAAAAAAATGTTATAGTAATATGGAAGCAGAAAAAAAACAACAAAAAGTAAAATTTAGTTATGCCTACTAAATATAAGTCATACTCAAAAAAACACAAATGTGACTTACCCTATTTCACTCTTTGCGGCAACGTATACGTACACAATAGATCGCGAATTATCGTTACCGGCACGTCGCTCCACGATGCGACGTGACCACTCTCCGAGCTCTCGTGGACGACTGAATTTTCGACTCGTGTACATTGCGTATGACTCAAAATGGGTGGGAATCAAAACAAAAATTAATAATAAAATAAATGAGTGACGTTTCGAAAATGTAAAGACTATAAATTGTAGTATGATAATACGAAATTAATATGAATTCAAGCTAGTGAAAAAAATTCACATTTTACTATCGAAATTCAACTAAACCCGAGCATGCTTTTTTAAGATTTTTGTTCAAATTTACGAATTTTTGTTTATCAAACTATACAATATTTTTAGTTTTTGCCAACTATAATCGGTTAACACATTTATTGCGGTGTTTATTACATATTTTTTAAGGCTTATTCAGACCGGCGCGACGCGACAGCGCGACGCGATTCTTGTAGAACAATTTCCATGAAGTTCACATAAAAAATGTTCTACGAGTGTCGCGTCGCGTTGCCGCGTCGCGCCGGTTTGTAGGAGGCTTTATGGTGATTGTGGTAAAAGTATTGATTGTATTACTTTAACAGTGACGACTGTTTTGAATGATTTCGCTCTGCCTCCCCTTAATGATTGTAATTGAGAATCACACAAAAACAACTGTACGAATTTGGATGAAATTTGGCACACAAGAAGTTTTTAACCTGGATTAACATAAGAAACTATTTATACCGATAGGATTTTCTGTAGAATAATTTTCGATAGCCACGCGGGTGAAATCGCTGACAGAAGCTAGTAAATAAATAAAAACAAATCTTTATTGCATAGCCATGAAAAATATAATTTAAAATAAAAAGTTGCTCAAAAAAATAAACACAATACAAACATACACATATTATATATTATTAATTATCTGTAACTTATTAATTCGCATATAAATTGTAACAATATTTCCAAACCTTCTACAAACCCAAATCTATTGTCCCTAAATTCCTAATATTAATTCACAAACAACTTCCAATCACATACTCAGTTACTGCAAACTATCTGTCCACAAGGACATTATTGTAAACAAGATCATAACAAATTGGTGCCATAAAACGAACCAAATGTTGGCCATAAATATCGATACATGAAATAGCGGCTACGTTATAATCGACCATAAAAGCTTTAATGTAATTGTATGTCTGGGCTTATGACCAACATTGGCTGTAGTTGGCTGTGGTCCGATTTATGTGTAGCCATCAATAATCGCATCGTTGATTTGAAGACGTCTGGTTTTACTGTTCGCGTCTTGTGCATTATTGTTGGAATTTATGACGCGTTTCGAATGGCTTTCATGGATATTTAGTCATCTATTATGTACTTTACTTTCTGTGTGGTGCCAGACGTAAAGAATACCACCATTCTATTTCTTTTCGTGGGTGTCATAAGAGGCGACTAAGGACACTAGAGAATGGACAGCAGCGGTCTCTATGCATTTTATTATTCATTTCTCTTGTGGAGGACTATGTCCATCTGTGGACGTTTTTCGGCGGAAATAATGATTATGTACAGACACAGCAAGCTCAATCAATCTTCAACTTAATGCTGTAGGAATAAAGTTGAAAACCTGTTAAAGAAATTTGCAGATTGTAGTGGCTTTATGTACTGGCGTCTGTACTATAGGGAGCAGTAGAGGTCCAGTGGTAACAAACCAAGACAGGCGTTTTACTTTATGAAAAAAAAAATGTCATCATCACTGCAAGTAAACATCGTGAGGACATTGACATGTCTTATAACCAAAAATTCGAGGATATGTGACTTCTACCACCCGAACTGGGCTGGCAGCGTGGTAGATTACAGCCAGTTCCTCTCGAAGAGAAGGGGCCCGTGACCCAGTAGCGCAAGCTCTATAGGCTATATATATACACTTTAAGCTGCATACAGATGTTGAGTGATATGTGCTGCGAACGGTTTGCTATCTCTGGCTACACACTGTGAGCAGCCCATAAATGCGGCGAATTTCATCGACTATACGTTGAGTTTGGCATTCGCGATGTTTGTATGCAGCTTTCCGTTCCTAGCGAAGATTCATTTTCTGCTCTAATTTAGGAGTTAAAGGCATCTGTGTTACGTGTCAGTTGTTTATCCAACAATATACTTATTGGATCAAAGTGTTGTACTTGTTTATCATAGTACATTACCGATGAATTACCTAATGGAGTTGAGTTATTTCGGAATAACTCAATTTTCATATGCCAGACTTATTACTTCCGACACGTGTAACATCTGTTTACTTGTATTTATGTTGTTGTAAACAATTATGATCTTGAATGCATTCCCAGCCAACACATAAGCCAGATAGTAGCGAAAATATACCACAATAAGCAGTGTCAAGCTTTATTACTTTTGTATTACAGCTGATGTTATGGCTTTATTTTGATTAAGAGAGTTCTTAAATTAAAATTCTGTATAAAGTTCGCGGTATTTTTTTAAGCTGAATAGTAATCAAGAATAGAATCTGCTAAACAAGCTATATTCAAATAAAAGTAATTGAAACAGCTATTATCTGCACAGTAGCTGAAGTTTTTGCATTGTCCTGTATAACATATTTAAGCAAAGCAGTTAAACAGCAAAACGCTGAATATTAGACGAAATATTTTCTTTAAGCTGCATAGTGTACGAAATAGTACTAATTTATTCAGATGCTGAATATTTTAGAGTTTTTCTTCTTTACACAGCTGACTTCTGCATAATTGAAAATAAACTCCTTGTTTTACCTAACTTATAGCGCTATAAGCGTACAATTGTCTTTATGTTCAGCTTAAAACAATATCAGTTAAAAATGTGGGTATCTTAAGCAGCAAATAACTGATTAGTTGAAGATATCGTATGTTTATATCCAGATATTTCACCATTTTGTGACAAAACTGATAAATGTTTCATCAACAATATGCCTCCTCAGAAAAATAATAAAAAAGCGTAAATGATTCATGTAAAATAAGAAAGAGAACGGGAGGAATAAGAAGAAAGTGTTCACGAGAGTATGTAAAGATAAAAAATAGTATCTGTGCAGTAATAGAAAAAAAGTAATAGAAAATAGTGGGTCCTACCTACCTACATTAGTATAGGTCCCATCGACCTCAAATATTCATGGATTTATTTTCTATAAAAAAGAAACCTAAAAAGCTGAATAAGAGTAAGTATACTGCATTATGTAATTTAAGACCTTTCTCTGAGAAATGTATAATTATTGTACTATAAAATCAAATAATTTCTGAATATGTAGTCGTATGTGAACTATTACGCAGAAATAAGCAAAATAATCACTGAAATAGACACTTTTATTCAAATTGGCCGTCCGCCATTAACTAACGTTCGATATAACCTCTTTTTATAAAAATCCTCAACATTTATCTTATGAAACACTTTGTTTAGTGAGTAGGAAACATTAGCAGTTATACAAAATTTGATTCTCATTATTTGCTGGGACTGAAATTTGATAAAAAGTAAAGATAATTTAATTTAAAAATTATTTCACATTTGTTTACCTTTTAACTTATAGCTTTATCTTAAGGCGCTCAAAAAATGTACAATAATCATATTGATAATTCACAGTAAAGTGCCATGCGTTTATATAATTCACCTTAAACTTATACTTAAAATGTATGAAACAATTTAAATACCAAATTTTTGAAGACGTACATTTTTTTGAACTAAGTAACACAAAATAATTTTGTCATAATGAAAAATACATTTATACTTTTTTTACTTGCATAATTTCTTTGTAAAACTACTCCTGAGATCGGAATTTTGAATATCATTTGAATATCTGAACTCACAAATTAACAACTGCATAAAATATGTATAATTTCTGGACTAAAGAAAAATCAGAATTTATGCAGAAGATATTCAGTGTGTTGTACATTTATTCAGCTGCTATGTGGCTGTTAATCAAATTTTATCCAAATTGAAGCAAGATATTTTGTGCCCAAATTGCTTGAATATCATCTGTATAAGCGCTTACACAGAAGTTATACAAATCTTTATCCAGCTTAAAGTCAAAAGAATTGCTTTTACGCAAAATTTATTCAGCTAATCTGTGTTGGCTGGGTTAATTCTTGGCACTTGAATTATCAAGGCAAAATTGAAATGTATGGACTTGTTATTAATGATATTGGCGTGCACTATCATAATATTTAGGTAATGTAGAGACATATTTGGAGTTTATAGAATTGACGGTACTCATCGACGGTACGATTCTGAAAACAAACCCGCATGAAATAAAGCGATGTAAAATAAGAAAACTTTTTACAAAAAAAATAACAACTGACTTCCTAAAAAAAACACTACAAAGTAAAAAATAACTTTAATTTCTGTAGTCGATGTCTTAGGATCTGTATTTAAGGTTTTTTGCCACCAACTTCTGAAATTAAAGTTGTTTTATTTTATTTTGAAGTGAGTTTGTAATCAGGTTGTCTTAAAAAAAAAGGTTTTTTTCTCTCTTTTTAGTTATGATATCCCGCACTAATTCGTATTTCACTACTGGCCATGTCAATAGTAGTGACAGGAAGTATTCGAATATCATCACTATTAACAAAGTGGATTAAATACGTATTTTCGAAGCTAACACAAAAACGACCAAAGCAAAATCCACAGTCCACAGTTGGCGGAAATCGGTGAATATACATTTAAAAAATATATGAATACAGTGGAACATAGAAAAGCCTCCTTTTTTGAAGTCGATTAAAAATATAACAGGACTTGCGGGAGCAATAAAAATGAATATTTAAAATATCTGCACGAGCCATTAAAAAAGTTTTTTCTACTGTTTAAACTTTATACTTTGTTGGCAGGCAATGCGGAGGCTACGACAATGGCCCAACAGGTCAAGGCATGCGGCGTATTGGCGTGAGGTCTTCTCCAGATCTGTCGCCAAACAGAACTGTGAGCAGGCAGCTTACCTGGAGGATCACTAGTGCTACCAGGTAATTCATCATCATTTGCCTAGATTTTTTTTTTCAACTACATTGGCGTTGGCTTCTGGTCTAACTGGATGCAGCTGCACCCCAGTATGTTACTTGGAGCGACTGCCTAGATAGGTAGGTATACTTCACATAATATGACACCTCCTGGTAAGCCTGGTTATCAGACTTTCAGGTCCCTGGCGACTCGTAATGACTGTCCGAAGATATTCCATCTATGAATGACAGCCGAGAACAACGGCTTACCGTGTTTACCGCACGGAGAGTTTTGCTACGTAAAGATTGTCACTCATTCACGGAGCATCTACGGCAACCGTAGCTTACCTGATCAATCGACACGTGCCACTGTTTTTAATTAGCCACAAGCGCTGCTAGGAAATTATGTAAAGATAAACTTGAAGGCGTTCGTAAAGATGTTTTCAAATTTGGGAACTTGAATTAATGGAAATATTTGGTCGAATAAGGAATTTTTGAACAATCAAAGAGCCTCTTATTCCATTAGGGTACATACGGCAACAATTCTAGCTCTAATTTTCAGTAAAAGCTGACCTCTAAATGTACGGAAGTCTATACAATGCAAGGTCAGTTAAAACTGGAAATGTATAACTCGGAACGTAGCCGTGTGTACATGTTACTGTGGCCTAATTGGAAAAGCTTAAATAGACTACGTACCCATGTGAGCCTTAGCAAGACCAATCAAATTCGTCCGGCTCCACATGAAACGGAGTGTGTACATAGCAAGAAAAAAGGGAAAAATCTTTTTATTCCAATATAATAAATTCTATCGGAAACAGCAAAATAAGCAACTTTCCACACACATTTCTGTCAGCGTAGAAATAACCTAAAACGTGAATAGTAAGCAACTCTTTTGCTTGCCTTTGACCGAAACCTCAAAATAAAACCTAGATTCGTTACATAGAAAATTCAATCAAACCGAACTTCAAAGAGCTGGCTCTGGTCATTAGTCGGGTCCACACCGGACGATCCATCGATCCCGCGATCCGCGATCCAGGATCGCGGAGCGTGGATCGTGGATCGTGTTAGGCCGATCCACTCTTGGAAACTTGCGATCCCAAATATGCGCTCCAAGCGATCCTAAGGCGATCCGTGATTCAGCCAGTCTAACTCTTGTACGATATGGAGTCACACGTACAACGGCGGCGTCTTGCCGTTGCAGCAGTAACTTTTATTTTGCTTAAATGCTTGCGCAAAAAATCACAAAAAAGAAAACGACGGTTTTGGGTGAAACAAATTTACAAAAATCGCTTGGAATCTGGGACTCAGCTGTACGCAGAGTTAGTGTCAGATAAAGTTGAACACAATTTTGCAAGAATGAATGCTAATCAATTTGAGATATTGTGTTCATTATTAAATAACAAGCTAAGAAAGAATGATACAAATTATAGAGATGCCATTACTGTGAAGGAAAGATTATTACTAACATTAAGATTTTTAGCAACTGGAGATTCGTACGTCAGTTTGCAGTATCTGTTCCGCATTTCCAAACAGTCTATATCGATAATTATTCCTGAAGTTTGTGAAGCCATCATTGACCTGTTAAATGATTATGTAAAGGTAAGTAAAACCATACTTTATTACTCAATAAAAAAGTAGTGTATTACAATCATAATTTAAAGAAGTAACATGTTTACAATTATTAATTATTTTTTGAAAACATGATATAGGTAGGTACTTATTTAATTCGGTGGTGACTGTGGAAGTGAATAATCCTGAGGTTTCAGAAACTGGGACTGCGATGAATTGGAGGCTAGATGAGCAGACGGTGATGTCTGTGGAATTGGAGCTGGATAATTTTGAGGTTGTAGAGACTGGGACTGTGATGAAGTGTATGCTATTGGTGTGCCAGGATATGAATTAGTGTAATATCCATAATTGCTATCCCCATATCTTCCTGTGTCAGCTTGAAAAATAACTTGGCATATAGCATTTTTGACATTAACTAATGTTACTGCATCATATTTCCGCAATTCAGTAGATATATACTGCCCGAAAGCAATGTAAGAATCAGTTTCCGGTTGTGGTGGCTGAGCACATTGTTGCAGAAGTTGGAAAGCCTCTGAAAGAGTTTCATCTGATATGTCATCTGCATTATTAGAAGTAGTTTTCTTTCTTTTTTTTGTTCTTTTGTTTGTTGTTTGGACACTGGATTGTGCATTCTGATCATTCTGCTCTCTACTCTGATCTGTGTGGTGGTTGGCTCTCTCCGGTTGTGTGTCACTAGTAATGTTACTGTTCTCGTTTTCGCTCACTGTAGTATTAACTTCAAGTTCCCCTTCAGTCGTATCAGATTCTACCTGTAACAACAATTATTATTACTATTTACTGCTTATTCTTATTTTCAGCTTTATATTATAATTAAGATCTCCTTTATTTTCAGGTGCCGTCAACTAAAGAAGAATGGCGTACAGTTTCTCAGCAATTCGAGAATAAGTGGAATTTCCCACACGTGATAGGAGCGATGGACGGCAAACACGTCGCTATACAATCGCCTTTTAATAGTGGCAACGACTTTGATAATTACAAATTATTTCCTAGTATTGTTCTTTTTGCATTAGTAGATGCAAATTATAGGTTCCTGTATGTGAATGTTGGGACTAAAGGCAGAATATCAGATGGAGGCGTGTTCAAAAGCACAAATTTATATAAAAAACTTGAAAAAAAAGAGCTAAATATTCCTCCACCGGAGATATTGCAAGTTCCCTATAAAATTGAGGTACCCTATTATATACTAGGTGATAAAGCTTTTCAGCTTAATGATTATACTATGAAACCATACGATGGTACACGGGAAAGGGGTTCTTGTGAAAGAATTTTCAACTACCGACTGTCAAGAGCACGTAGAGTAGTTGAAAACGCGTTTGGAGTACTTAGTTCTGTCTACAGAGTCCTGCGTAAACCTATGCTTTTGGAACCAGAAACTGCGACTAAAGTCGTGCTGGCAACGGTTCATCTATATAACTACTTACGCAGTAATCCTAACGTTATATCGCCAGGAACGTTTGATACAGTACAGGAGAATGGAGATGTAATACCTGGAAGCTGGCGAAATGAACCGCCATCACAATCGCTACAACCGATGGCCGTCGTACCAAGAAGAGCAACAGAAAATGCCACTACAATACGGTCCCACTTAGCAAGACACTTTGTTACAAACCATACAATAGTTTGGCAAAATGAATATCAGTAAACTAATAGCTCACATGTTCCAATGTATCGCGTGTGGTTCCGGGTTCATTTTTATCCGCCATAAAGTCGAAGTCATCATACGCAAACCACTTTGATTTATATGTATCTTGAGCACCTGAAATAAACAAGTTACTCATTAAAATAACCACGTGTATTTCTAACAGCTTAAATGTAAAAAGCGAAATCACGTGAAATCCACAGTAAATATTATGATGTAATTACTTATAATAAAATATATAATTTTAATACCTACAGATAAAAAGTAGCTTTGTTTTCTTACCGGATCCAGTTATACGGCTTTGCTTCTCTCTGTGTTTCTCCCTTCTGTAGCCTCCCGCCAGAGATCGCATTTTTTTCTTTAGGTTCTCGATCGACTTATTCCCCATTTCACGAGAAATCTGACGCCAAGCATCATCTCTAACACCTCTATTGGTGTAATTAGAATCTTTGGGATCCCATAAACATTTAAATTCTTTATAAAGCGATATCAAACGGCGACTTTCTGAGATGTCCATGGCGAGGTGGATCGCGCGAACCAACACAACCGTCCACACCGCGCGCATCACGCAACTGAGGCACCTTTGAGGCTGGCACAAAAACCGACCGCACACGGATCGCGCGAGGTAGGGAGCGCGCGCTCCAATACGTGCGCATGGATCGCGCGCGGCACGTCCACACCGCCTGCATCTTTGGATCGCGCTGCTGCCGCGCGCGATCGGAGCGCGATGGATCGTCCGGTGTGGACCCGGCTATTGACGATTGGTGGAGGCAAAGAGTCTAAAATAAGTATTAAAAAAACCCAGGCAAGTGCGTCTCGGGTCACGCACAATGAAGGGTTCCGTAGAAGGGATGAATTAATCCCAATTATAAAATTAATGTTGTAGTTGAGAAACAGGTTCGACCTTT
The DNA here is from genome assembly GCA_932294355.1 of Aporophyla lueneburgensis. NCBI lineage: Eukaryota > Metazoa > Arthropoda > Insecta > Lepidoptera > Noctuidae > Aporophyla > Aporophyla lueneburgensis. The sequence goes on along the minus strand of OW028737.1, from coordinate 26,066,102 downwards.
AAATTGGTAATAATTATGTTTATACTTCTGTTGTGATTTTTTTCACATCCTTACAATTATTTTACTATTATCTATACTATCAATATCTGTAATATTTATACTATAATACAATATATATTATTTAATATTATAAATACGAAAGTAACTCTGTCTGTCTGTAACGCTTTCACAACTAAACCACTACATCAAATTTACCAAATTTCATCCATATCGATGAATGAAATTTGGTACCGGGTAAGTTTAAACCCCAAAAATGGAGATAGGTTACTTTTTTGCGTCCGCGATAACCGAAATTTACGCGGACGAAGTCGCGAGTAAAAGCTAATAAACAATAAATTAGCTGTCACTCACAATAAATTAGAAGACAATTGATTTTTAACAAAAATTAGTACTTTAAAGCATATTTCAAAAGTGGATTCCTGAATATAAAATTGTTCCGGCAAACCGGCAATATTTTTGAAACACTTATCCAACGAAACTTCACACTATGAGGCAGAGAAGAATCAAAAGCATTCCTTCTTTACTTGTAGAGGAACTAACCTTTTTTCAATTCAAGATTTTATTTTATCCGATCAATATGTATATCCATGGCGAATTACAGCTTTCTAGTCTTAAAAATCTCTATGGTAAGTAGCGGACAGACGTGAGACGAACAGACGGTCATGGCAAAACTATAAAGGTTCTATGTTTACTACACAACCCTACAAAATACCATATTGGAAAGTTTCAGTAATGTTGGCTGTGGCCACAGAGTTGTAATCCACGGCATTGTGCGTACTACATTCCATATTAAATAAATTGGTTTGATGTTGATTTTAATTAAATAGGTTTGCATTATTATAGAATGGAATTGTTCCAATTATTGTATTATAGAACCATTGTTTCCCCTTCATAATAATTCAAGTGAGCATCATTTGATACTGCTCCTTTTTTGCATTAACGGGTTCATCTATCAAATTCAGACTAATTAAAATTACTACATATTATATTTTGATTCTGAGGGAAAGTGTCACCAGCTACATCATCCTAGTATCCTAAATTGAAGATGGTGATAATGGATGATGATTATCACATTAAACACCCAGTGCTCTTTCTCCTCTCCTACTCAATCTATGCTGAGCCTGGCTGGGTCCTAGTTGTGACTAATATAATGTTTGCCCTAACAATTATATTCATTATGGTAAGCAAAAAAGAAATGAGAATTGAATTGAAGCTCAGGCAAGTTGGAAAAAATAGATTGATCTGAAATAGAAATCTTTGTAATACTGAAAAAGACATAGTTTAAGTAAAACTACTGCTAATATAAAAATACCTACGTCATTAATGCTCCAAACTTAACAGAACCGACCCAAACAGACCAAAACAGACTTCAAACTACATAGTAAACAAACTTTAAATATCAGCTCTTCCACAGTAATTTTCACGTTCCACCATGTGGTTCACATACGCAAAATTTGCTGGTGTTTCCGTGCCCAAATGGTTAGGAACTCAACCGAAATGCTTAATCACAGCCTCGTCGGGCTGTAGTGACCGTGTTTTGCTAAATTAAGTCGTGCGAGGCCATGTTGGCTGTATTAGGTATTTGAAATATGGTTCGGCAGTAGGCGAAAATGACAGAAGTCGGGTTAGGTGAAATATTCTGGTCATCTCTGAATTTTAGCTTCATACTTCAGTATGGTTCTCTCATTTGTAGATTTTGTCATTGAATTCTGTACCGTTTGGTTACAGTGGACTGTGTATCTAACGGTCTTGAGAGAACTGCCAAATTATCATTTTCAATATAAATGGATCTTACAATCCTACTCATGTTAAAAATGTGAAAAAAAAGGTATGTTTGGTTGTTTGGAAGTGAATCACACAAAAACGGCTGATCGGATTTAGATGGAATTAAGCACACAGATAGTTTATAATTTGAATACTTTGATCCTGGTAGTATGTTTCTGTGGGATAATTTTCGACCTCCGCGTGGGAGACGCTGCTTGATAAATCTTTTATCTTTTTCACATTAATATAATCATAATAACAGAAACTTAGGCTGCGATTTATAAACGTTTCTCAGCACGTGCTTTGATTTATACATACCATACTCCCGTCTCTATCTTTTACTTGCAGTTTGACAGCTATGCGACATTAACAGATATATATGCTCAGCCACAGTACGTGCTAAGAAACGTTTATTAATCTCAATCTTAGACTGCTTTTCATCCTAGTTAATATTCTTGTTCAATATCAGTACAAGTTAATAAAAATAATAGTTTAAAAAAACTAAAAAACAGGCTTCCATAGAAAACCAAACGGGGTGCTTTTTTAAGGTATTTCTTTATTGATATCAGGCACCCCACGCTTTTTTTCCATTATTTTCTACTTTTTAGTTTGATTTTCTATGGAAGCGTGTTTTTTAGTTTTTTTTTTAACTATTATTTATTTTCTATTTTTTAGGGTCTTTTGAATTTTGAGACGTATGTCAGCGTTGTTTTCGAAGACAGTTTTTTTGCTGTCCTGGTAACCCTGGCAAGGATAATGGCACAAATTTATGAAATTATTGCATTGTCATCGGTCTTTGACAGGTGTGCAAAGATTGAATGAAGTCTGGTCGTTTAAAGTGAGTCAAAATCACGCTATACGGAGTCGGTTACAAACAAACATACAAATGAAGTTAATATAAAGCGTGTAAAAATAAAGTGTTTGTCGTTAATGTGAAAATAACAGTTTTGTTAACCGACTTCAAAAAAAGGAGGAGGTTTCTCAATTCGACCGTATATATTTTTTTTTTATGTGTGTTCACCGATAACTTCATCATTTATGGACCGATTTTGATGATTCTTTTTTTGTTGGAAAGGAGATTTTCCAAGGGTGGTTCCATGATAAGGAAACCAGGATCTGATGATGGCATTCCAGAGAAGTCGAAGGGAACCTTCGAAAATCATAGTGGTGACTAGTGCGTTTTTTATTTCTTTCATTGATAATCTTAAAGCACTACTATTTCATGAAGGTCTAAAGTTGCTCTGATGATGAAGCCGAAAGACAGTCGAGGGAACTCTTCAACGACTTACAGCAAATACCCGGTGTTTGGACTTAATTCATTTTTATTGATGAGAACTTTGCACCCATATGGGCTATAAGTGCCATTACAGGTCTGATGATGGAGACCATAGACAGTTGAGGGAATTCCTCAACGATTTACCGCAGTTTCCTATTGTTGGGGTTACTTTATACGGTTCAAAGTGCCAATTTTATTACTTACTACTATTTAATTAAGGTTCGGAGTTGATCTGATGATGGAGCCGAAAGACAATCGAGGGAACTCCTCAACGATTTACAGCAATTACCTGGTGTTTGAACTTAATTAATTTCTATTGATGAGAAAGCTCCCATAAAGCTTATAAGTACCATTACAGGTTTAGACCTCATCATTAGTGATGGAGACCATAGACAGACAGTCAAGGGATTTCCTCAACGATTTACAGCAGTAGTAAAGTATCAAATTTCATCTGGTCATTGGTGGTATAGGAATTAGTGCGAGTAGATACCATAACTAAAAAGTAAAAAATAAAAACTTTTTTACAAAAAAAAAACCGACTTCCTCAAAAACACTCGAAAGTGAAAAATAACTTTAATTTCGGAAGTCGGTGGCAAAAAACTCAAATACAGATCCTAAGACACCGACTTCCAAAATTAAAGTTATTTTTCACTTTCGAGTGTTTTTGAGGAAGTCGGTTTTTTTTTTGTAAAAAAGTTTTTACTAAAAGCATTTAAAAATATATATTCAATAAAACAAATATTTCTTGAAATGTTTGTCTGTAATAGACTCCGAAACGGCTGTCCCGTAGGAAAAATCCCGACATCCCCTCGGAAGAAGCCGCAGGCAGCGGCTAGTTATTATATTATTGAACGAGAATCAAACCCCCCCCCCCACTTGCCAGGGTTGCGAGATCAGTTCGAAAGAGGTACCGTGGCGCTGGCATATGGCCAAATAACTGAAAGAACACGAGTAGGTTTTACTCGGAAAAAGTCTGACACGCCCTTCCACTCCACCTAGAGCGGAAGAAGTCATTTAATGATTTCCCACCCAAAAAAAAACCACTACAGGTTTAGGCAGTGTTCCGGGTTCAAGACCTAATTTCAAACTCTCACTTTTTTCGTCCACAGAGCACAACGCAACAAAGTGGGCATGAGTGTCTCCCACCCTCAGCTCTCCTACATGAACGGCTGCGGAGGTACCGGCTCTTCAGGCCAGAGACGAGGGCGAGACGTGGCCACGCAGACCCCGCCCAGTATAGCTGCTGAGACCAGGAGAGCGAGGCTTAGGCCTTTGAAGCTAACGCTCGCTGCGCCAAATGCTTTGACTCTTAGGTAAGTGATGACTCTAGTATTCAAATTAGGGTGTTTTTATGCTCTGCCAGGGTCGCGAGATTGTTCGAAAGAGATACCGTGACCCTGGCACATGGGCTACTGAAGAAACACGGGTGGGTTTTAGTCAGTAAAAGTCTGACATGCCCTCCCGCTCCGCCCAGAGCGGGAGAAGTCATTTGATGATTTCCCATCCGAAAAAAAAGGTGTTCTTATGCTAATTTATATTTCAGGTATTATAACTTGAATCTTCAGTGTCAACAGATGGTAAAAATATTCAGAGAAGATTTAGTAATCCATTATTTTCCAGTTAGGAACTTGGTGATGAATTTCATAAGTTAATTCATGATGGATAAGATCAATACAACGACATTCACGAGATTTTTTGAAGTTTTAAGTCATTTTGCGGACAGTATCTTCGTATACAGACTATCACTGTACTATACCATTTTGCAACTTTGGATACCTACCTAATATTTTTAATCATCTCTCATAGCTCATACTCACTCATAAAGAAACTAAGAGGTTGTTTATTTGTTTGTTTATTTAATCGCGCTAATCTCTGTAATTACCAGTCGAACACCCAGTGCGAGTGCGGTACGTCTGTTCAGACCATGACCCACCTGCTGGAGTGTCCCAAGTGCCCATTCACCGCACCTCAAATGATCTCAAAAATGCCACTGATGCCGCAATAAACGTGGCCACCTACTGGGCTCCATAGATATAGTAAAAAGTGTGCGAGTACCATCGACACAAAAAAGAAGAACTAGTCGGATTTCAAGAATTTTTTCTGCATTTGATAGGTGAATTATTAAAGAAAGCATTAGGATATTAACATCACAATAGTACCCGAACAGAAGGAACCGAACAAAATAGATTAGAAAGTACGCTAAGCGAAAACGAAGTAGGTAGTAACGCGGGAAGGCTATGCGCATATCGCATAGCCTTCCCGCGGGGTTGGTCGAAGAACAAGAAATTTCACGGTGACGAAGTGGCGCGCTGAAGCTATCAGTCGCCGCTAGCCTCATTTCAGCCGTAAGACGTCCACTGCTGGACTTAGGCCTCCCCCAATTTGGGGGGCTTTGCCATAATCGCCACGCTTGGCAGGCGGGTTGGCGATCGCAGTATTGTGGTAAAATGCATAGAGAACGCTGCTGCCCATTCTCTAGTAAGTCCCTTAGTCGCCTTTTACGACACCCACGGGAAGAAATGGGGTAGTGTTATTCTTTACGTCCGGCACCACACGGTACTCGGCTCCACACGGCTGAAGCTATATAATATTTATATATTGAAGTTATATTATGGATAATCATTGTTAGTGGTGCATGCAATTGAATTGTTTACGCATTCAGCAGTGGTTTCTCGAGCAGTGGTAGCCCAGTGGCAACGCCCGCGACTTACGAGTTCAAACCCCAGCAGGCGCTTTACTTTGCGTAAATTATTTCACCACCACTGCTCTCAAAACGGTGAAGGAAAACATCGTGAGGAAACCGGCATGTCTTAGAACCAAAAATTCGAAGATATGTGACATCTACCAACCCGCACTGGGCCCGCGTGGTGGATTACGGCCCACTCCCCCTCATCGAGAGAAGGCCTTTGTCCCAGCAGTGGGAATATTATTGGCTGCTGATGATAACTCATTCCAGATTAGCTGGAAATTGTAATTAATTCATACCTGGAATTCTTGACGGTATAAAGTATATAGACGAAAGGCTTTAATTTTAACATTGGCAAACGTGATAACATTATGCGTGGTTACGCCTGCAATATAATTGTTTTCTCATATCATATTAGCTGGAAATTGTAATTAATTAATACCTGGCATTTTGGAGGATATACTATATTTAGAATGAAGGCCAAAAGCAATAATTGGAAGCCAATACCTATACTAATATTATGTAAACGAGTAGGTACGTAAATGTAATGAAGTGTAACGTGTAGGAGAAAATTTATCGATTTTGACATTTTGCGCATGAATCGTGTTCGGACACTTAAAATCTAGAAGTTAAACAATTTAACAATATATTAAAAATGATTTCTATTATTTCTGTTTTCTCAATATTGATGTCTCCAAAGCACAATTTTTGAAATCAAAACAAATCAGGCCTTTGGTTGTAAGACAATTATTATTTATTAATCAGTTTATTTCAGATAAAAAATAATCTGTAACATTAGAAATTACAAAAATACAATTAATACAGAGATAAAAAATTAAAATTCAAACACATAAAATTATTATAATTATAGGTTAGTAAAATCTTATGCACTATGTTAGTCATAACCCATCATAATTCGCATCCACTTGTTCTGGATAGGGCAATCTGCACGAGATACAACCATCTGCAGGATACTGTTGCTACTGCCTCGCACGCGCTGCAACAACGAGGCTACTTTCTTGCGTATCACCGCGTGAAAGCCGTCTGTTCTCGCTTCGGCAAACATTCCGGACGCACTACAATAGCGAGACAGCCGCATCAGCATCCTGAAGATGTTGTTGTATTGGACATACAAACACAAACACAAAAAAATGTAGTCGTAATTACCACCGAAGGTCGATGAAAAAATATGTGAGCGTTTTTTTTTCTGAGAATCCATCTGCCTTACCTGTTCTCAATTGTAGAAATCAGCTTCTAGTCTAACCAGATGCAGGTAAATACCAATATTTTACTTGGAGTGCCTTCCTATCAGCCTTGCAAAACCCAGTTACTAGGTAACACGGTTCTCCTTGCTAAGACTGGTCTATACTTTCTGATGACCCATAACAACTGTCAATGATCCACAAATGACAGCTGGGACCAAAAGTTTTTAGCTAGTCACCTATACACGGACCAAGCACGGCACCTGCCCGGGTCGCGAGATAATTTCGAAAGAGGTACCGTGGCCCTGGCATATGGGCAACTGAAGGAACACGGGTGGGTTTTAGTCGGTAAAAGTCTGGCACGACCTTCCGCTCCGCTCAGAGCGGGTGACGTCATTTGTCGATTTCCCATCCAAAAAAAAAGCACGGCAAGCGTAGCTAAACCTGATTGATCAACCCGGCCTAGCTGTTTTAAATTAGCCACAGGCTTTTTTTCTTTAAACTATTTTTTTACATGTCTCGAAGACAGTAATGCACTTTATCTGTCTTGGTCGTAGATTATAAGGTTTTTTACTTATAAATTAAGTTATACTTGTTGACCTGAGAAATACCAGAGATCACAAGAATCACGCATGCAAGAATATAAATATTTTGTTTCTGTCCCGAAAAGATTACCTGATGTTTAAAGAATAATGTTTTTTCTTAGCACACAAGACGCACCCCTTTCATACATTAGTATTATCGATACAACCTAAAATGTAATCGATACTTGCCATAATCGAGACGTCCTAGTACAAGGATACTCCTCAGGAAAAGTGCTCGATCACGGAGTTTCCGTCGTGTCCTTCCGGAACCCTTCGGCCATTTTCATCAAGTAATTGCCATTTATGTCATTTGGTTCTAAGCCATCATTTTACGAGAGATTTGATGGAGTGTAGTGAAAGAAATTGGCAAAATAGACCCAATCATGCGTGATTTTTAGAAATGATCTCGTATTCACAGGGATTTCGATAAATGGACGAGAATTGAAAGTGAAATTTCAAGATTCGTCACATATCGTTACATGAAAGAGACGATACTAAATCTCTCTCGGTCTGTCTCTCACACACAATTTCTCTTACATTTTTATTTTCTTCTAGTATAACTACTCTATTTGTATTGTTTACGTTCATTCATCTGGTCATACAAACACACCGGTTACAATTACTACGCACTTGACCTTTCTGTAGAACATCACTAATAAGGTCACTATACGAGTATGTGCTCTTAGAACGTCCCCTTCCGGCTTCTCCACTCATAGCTGTCTTGCACATATCTTTTTAGCAGCCTTTCATTCATCCACTCAACACAACCAAACCATGAAAACATACTATTTTCAATTTTAGTCGCTACAAAAAAACTACTACCACACTTTTTGTCCATCTTTTTGTACTTGTCATACAATTTTCAGTATTGAATCACACCAATCAAACTCAAACTCAAATGTATTTTAGTGTGTAATATACTGTAAATATGTAATTTTTGCATGTAAGTTCAGATAAAAGCTACTTGTTCATGAATAAATAAAGTTGACTATGACTATGAATTATCATCAGCTGGACGATGATCCACCCAATTTCACCCACTGCTGGGCGTCTTTTATCTTTTACCAATCCCCACGCTCCTGTGCCAGCGTCATCCAGCCTTTTCCCGCGATAGCAAAAAAGTTGCCGCCCATCTCGACATCGGACGAAAATCTTGTCTCCAGTCCTACGTATAAACACCACTCTGTCACAACTTTACTCTATCTGTCATCACTGCGCCTTGCCAGGTGTCCTGCCTAACTCCATTTGGTTCCATAATACGCTTTTGGATATCAAAGACCTTCGTACACCTTCGTAACTCGTATAAATCAAACAAATACTCAGCCCATTTTAATAACCATTATCATAAGACAATACCAGCTAACCTAGATTCCATTCTCAGGTTGCGACAATAAAAATAAATCATGCCCAGATATTTTGGATCCAATTTAAGCAATAAAAGGTTACAACGGATCTTATCTGAACTGGCTTTAAAAGGGTTAAAGCCAGTTCAGATAAGATCCGCTATTGTAAAGTATGGCTATAAAACTTTCAGTGGCCTTTAAGACTTAGGTGCTCAAAGTTTAGCTGTCTTTTTATAGGGGTTTGGTAAATACCACGATAACTTTCACCGCTTCTTCTCCACATTTACGAATACTATGCTTACAGACAAAGTGTGTAGCACCCTACCGGCGTCTGTGTTTCCATCCACATTTAACCCATCTGCATACAAATAAATAGTGGCCAGGCATCTTCTGGGTACTATCGTACCCTAAAACGCTTCATCTATCGCTTTCCATGAGGCGTGATCGTGGCGTTTTATTTATTCCATAAAATGCAATCAACATCCAAAAAAAGTGTACAAATGAAAATCAACTTCATTGTAATTAAGAACTTCCTTCATTTGAAGTCAGTAAAAAGCGAATGCTCCTTATTTGTTTTTTCATTGACATTTTGACATACACTGACGAAACATGTTTACGCAAAAACAACAAGAGAAAAGTCTGCCTGAAAAATAGAATAACTCTCTTGAAAGTTTATGTCTAAGTATAATATTTAATTCCACTTCTCTCACGAATGTCCTTAATTATTACTGACCAAAAAGGATAAACTTTGAGTAACACTTACAAAGAAAATTTTGCTCTTACATTTTCAATGAAGGCTTGGATAAAACTTGCCCTGAGTTTGTAACAGCGATTCTAACACTTGTTTTAATTTATTAAAATAAATATTTTAAACGGTGAGAAATTTATTTTTGGTCGGGATTGTCAGATGTTTTAACCGCAGCATCATACAGTTAATCGTTGAAGTTCAGTGATGGATACCAGTTTTTAACTGAAAATATTTATCTGGTAACTGTTGGTGCTTTTACCGGATGTATCCAGTTTTAAACGGTTTTCTGGGTATTTAAATTGTAGTTAAATATGTGGAAAGCGAGTGGTAACAAATGAATGAATAAAAGTTTTATTTAAAACTGAATTGTCAATTTAACTTGCATAAGCAGACTTTTGTCCGTGTGGTGAAGGACTTAAAGAATGGATCCACCGTATTTCTGCCCGTGGGTGTCGTCAAAGTCCACTAAGTCGACGTAACACGGACGTAAAAGTATCGTAGCAGGATTGTATCGTGCACTGGAATTTCAACTCTCAGTGTTTAACCGAACATTGAGAATCCAACAGAGAGACAAAGAGAGAGAAAAAACACACCCACCGTTCGATTATCAACTATATGCGCTGAGCGGTACGTTGAAGATCCAGTGCACTAAAAATCCCACTGCGATATTATTGTATTACGTGCTGTAATCATCGCATAAGGAACGTACTTGAAAATGGGCAGCAGCATTCTCTCATTCTTTCAACAATAGCCTATAACGTTCCCATTTCTGTGACACAGCTCTCTTCTCTGTGGGCTATTCACCAAGCGGGCCCAGTGTGGGTTGGAAGATGTGAAATGTCTACGAATTTTTGGTCCTAAGATTTGCCTGTTTCCTTACGATATTTTCCATAACCACTTTGAAAGTAGTAGTGATGAAACAATTTACACAAAGCGTTCTCTAAACATTGTTAAAAACCATACTGCTCTCGCTAACCCTGAAACAACCCACGATTTTTAATATTTTTTAGTTTTTCACGCCAATTACTTTACCATAACTTTATATAAAGTGACACAATCACAACGAGGCGTAAAATAAACCACGACTACACGTTTTATTTCAAATCATAATTCTTCTCTGAGATTAAAATGTCAGATTTGTAAACGTGACGAGTTCTACTAATTACTGTGTTTCAAAATGTCCTCATTTTATATCAGGACATTTCAAATTTGCTAAATATTTACTGCCTTTTGCTAACTGTAATATGAAGCGGATTGTACATTAAAATACGAATTGAATATGGTTTGAGTTAACAAAATGTAAAGTTATTTTAACCAATGCTTTTACTGGTCAAATAAAATGCTTTCGCAATCTTTATGCATAAAACATGTTGTATTAAACTGCAAAGTTTTGTAAATGATAAATGATTTTATTTCTGTAAGTAGGTTTGTACAAACACTTTTACATGTCAATAATATATTTTTTTAAACTAGATGGGGTCGGCGTTTCGTAACGTTCTGACTACTCTAAAAAAAAAAAATGTATTTCTAGTAGCACAATAACAACCTTAGATACAACGAGTTATTATGTATTTATAAAAAAAACAACAAGATAAAAACAAAAACCGGCCAAGTGCGAGTCGGACTCGCGCACCGAGGGTTCCGTACAAACTTGTAGGTATTTTCGGTTTAAAAATATAAATATTTTTAAATTTTTATATTTCAGTTGATTGAATGTAAGGTAAATTGCGGTTTACGATTTATGACGTTTTAAAAAAAAACTACTCACTCGATCTCGTTCAAACCAATTTTCGTTGGTAGTTTACATGGTAATGTACATCATATATTTTTTTTAGTTTTGTCATTCTCTTATTTTAGAAGTTACGGGGGGGGGGGCACACATTTTACCACTTTGGAAGTGTCTCTCGCGCAAACTATTCAGTTTAGAAAAAAATGATAGTAGAAACCTCATTACCATTTTTGAAGACCTATTCATAGATACCCCACACGTATGGGTTTGATGAAAAAAAGCATTTTTGAGTTTCAGTTCTATGTATGGGGAACCCCAAAATTTATTGTTTTTTTTCTATTTTAGTGTAAAAATCTTAATGCGGTTCACAGAATACACCTACTTACCAAGTTTCAACAGCATAGCTCTTATAGTTTCGGAATAAAATGGCTGTGACATACGGACGGACAGACAGACAGACAGACAGACAGACAGACAGACAGACAGACAGACAGACAGACAGACATGACGAATCTATAAGGGTTCCGTTTTTTGCCATTTGGCAACGGAACCCTAAAAAGATCTCATGTCAAAAGTAAATGGTTGCTAGAGAGTAATTCACACTGACCTCCGTACTAGTAAAAAAACTAATAAACCTTAAGATTTTGAGTCGGCGCTGAAAAATCAACGAACAAAGATCACTCAAAGCACCGACTCATAATTTTAAGGTTTATTATTTTTTGCTTTTCAGTTTTTTCGGCGGTTTAATTTTTTGTTAAAAAGGTTTTATTTTGTATTTTTTTTGTGGCTTGAATGTACTAATAATACTTGGCAAGGTATACCCCATCCAATGAAAAAAGAATTATCAAAATCGGACTACTCTGTATAAAGTTATGCGTGGTTATACATAAAAAAAAAATATACGCGTCGAATTGATAACCTCCTCCTTTTTTTTCGTCGGTTAAAAACTGTATCACGGTAGGTCAGTATTCCTCGTTCTCCAATAATCACACACGTTGTCAGTGAACATAATATTTGAGATATTTAGGAGGTAGTTCGGTATTAATTTTAATACATTGCGATCACTACCACTTGAAGGTGGGTAAAATTTGAAAATATTTAGACAAAAATAGTTTTGAAAACAAGATGTTGTGTTGATGTTTGTATGATGTTGTGTGTTGATATGATTGGTGTATGTGACTGAATGTGTGTGAATAAGTGTTGTGTGTTTGTATTTATGATAGGCTTACTAATAACTTTTCTGTGTTAACGTAATCAACTTGAAGTAGAAAATTATTTAAAATAATAATAATAATATTCCACAACTATCACACAACGCCATCTAGTCCCAAGCTAAGCAAAGCTTGTGTTATGGGTACTAGACAACTGATAAACGTACTTATATATTTCTAAATACATACATATTATTGATAAATTACACCCAGACACAGAACAAATGATCGTGCTCATCACACAAACATTTGTCCTGGGTGGGAATCGAACCCACGACCTCCGGCATAGCAGTCAGGGTCACTAACCACTAGACCAACAGGCCTGTCAAAATGTTTTTGCACTTAAAGATTGACAAATCACGTAACTTCACACTTTTAGACAACTTGTTGTATAAATGAGGCCCGATATGATCAAAAAATTTGCTAGCAAATGCCGTTTTAGTTCTAGGAACAGAATAAACTAAATCCTTTCTACGCCTGGCTGTAGAAAGAGGTAACTTCGAGTGTTGCTGTATGATCGAAGTTTTTATAAACAATTGTCTAATTGTAAGTAATGACAATTCTTTGTATAATTTATGGGTGGGGTACATAAATCTCCTGAAATTCATTACTTTGAGTACAGCTCGCTGCGCTCTTTCTTAGGATAAAATTGTTGTTTTAGATGCGCCTCCCCAAGCAGTGATACAGTACGTTATTATTGACTGACTCTGAAAAGAAAGGCCATAACAAACTCAAAGGTCACAGTCTCTTTTAAAGTCCAGACATTATCTTGGTTACATCATGTAAAAACCATGTAGATTGGTAACTAAAATGTTCATTTGAAGAAAGAACTACACAGATTGAGTGGACCTGTCCAGTCAGTGCAAGCATTTGTCACTAATCGTACAGCTCAACTCGGAACTTAAGGAGCTCAACGATTTGACGAACAAAACCAAAGAAAGGACATTTGGGTAGGCCACGTAAATTACTCAAACTGCCAGATCATGCTTACAACTTACTGGGAAAGAAAGAAAACAAAAACAAAAAAGGACTTGCATAGTATTCACATTCACAATAGTTAAAACAATATGATACTTTACAAAGTAAATTTTCATGCCATTGTAGGTATATATAAGGTGTATCTATTCATACACGAAATATTTTAAGGGGTACACCTGTAGATGGTAAAGAAGCTATAGAAGCAAAAAATAAATTTTTATCTAAGCGTTTTTGAATTTTTGTAATTATTATAATTTTAAAACTACTTGAGACGTTTTGCATAAAACCTTTACTCCAAATTCTATGAATGGCCCGCCTGACGCTGCGAGGGCGACGACCGGACGGCACGAGCATGGCCGCGGTGTCTCGGGCCGTAAAAAATAAGAAGGAGCCAGTATTTCTTACGTGCGTCAAATAATTTATAAATATTAAATTTAAAAAAAAAATCTTAGAATTTTTTTTTCGTTGCTATAGCTTCTTTACCACCTACAGGTGTACCTCTTAAAATATTTCGTGTATGAATAGATACACCTTATATAAGGTTTTATCGGTAACTGGTGAAATTTTTCGTTCATTTTTTTATCGGGCAAAAACACATAGGCCGTGTGATCATCATCATCATCACTTCAGCCGAAATACGCTTGACATAGGCCTTCCCCAATTTGGAAGGGTTTGCCATAATCGCCACGCTTGGCAGGCGGGTTGGCGATCGCAGTATGGTGGTATAATGCATAGAGAACGCTGCTGCCCATTCTCTAGTAAGTCCCTTAGTCGCCTCTTACGACACCCACAGGAAGAAATGGGGTAGTGCTATTCTTTATGTCCGGCACCACACGGTACATGGTACACGGTACGGCGGTGGGATCAGCTGTCAAATGTTGGTAATATTTTTAGTTCGACCCTGAACTAATCTTATATTCATAAGTGATACGGAATAGGGAACGACCGTAACTTCGGTGGAAACTACGCGCATCACGCTTAGAGAGTAGGTGCCTTGAATCTGATAGGTTTACGCTTATTTCGTTAGTTAAATGCACACTATGTCTAGTGTGCATTTAAGATTTGTATCTATAGATTTAGGTCTTTAAAAATGGTATTTAGATTTCTAATATAATTTTTTTCTAAACTGAAGAGTTTGCGCGAGAGACACTTCCAAAGTGGTAAAATGAGCCCCCTTCCCCCTGTAACTTCTTAAATAAGAGAATGATAAAACAAAAAAAAAATTTAATGTACATAACCATGTAAACTTCCACCGAAAATTGGTTTGAACGAGATCTAGTAAGTAGTTTTTTTTTTTAATACGTCATAAATCGTAAACCGCAATTTACCTTTCATTCATCATTTCAGCCGAAAGACGTCCACTGCTGGACATAGGCCGCCCCCAAAGGGGCGGGGGGTTGCCATAATTGCCACGATTAGCAGGCGGGTTGGCAATCGCAGTATGGTGCTGATAAAATGCATAGAGAAAGCTGCTGCCCATTCTCTAATTAGTCCCTTAGTCGCCTCTTACGACACCCACGGGAAGAAATGGATGATGCTATTCTTTACTTCCGGCACCACACGATACCTTTCATTCAATGAACTCAAATATACAAATTAAAAAAAAAAAACATTTAATTTCATGAACTTAAACCTTATGCAAAAACCGTGAATACCTACAGGTTTGTACGGAACCCACAGTGTGCGAGTCCGACTCGCACTTGGCCGGTTTTTAGGGTTCTAGATTCGTCATGTCTGTCTGTCTGTCTGTCCGTCCGTCCGTATGTCACAGCCACTTTTATCCGAAACTATAAGAGCTATGCTGTTGAAACTTGGTAAGTAAATGTATTCTGTGAACCGCATTAAGATTTTCACACAAAAATAGAAAAAAATCAATACATTTTGGGGTTCCTCATACTTAGAACTGAAACAGAAAATATTTTTTTTCATCAAACCTATACGTGTAGGGTATCTATGGATAGCTCTTCAAAAATGATATTAAGGTTTCTATTATCATTTTTTTCCAAACTGAATAGTTAGAGACACTTCCAAAGTGGTAAAATGTGTGTCCCCCCCCCCGCCATAACTTCTAAAATAAGAGAATTATAAAACTAATAAAAATATATGATATATTTATTTTTTACAATTATTTTTACAATGGAAATGGTGGAAGATTTTGGCTTTGTGTCGCATGACAATTTTAAATTAGAAACGGTTTCATTCGAATCGCAAGGCTAGTGTGGTTTCGGCAGATGGTTTTTTTTTTTTTTTTGTAAAATATTAGATGTTCTGAGCTTGGGCCATGGTCAGAAAATATTATACGATATATTGTGAGAGAAGTAGGAAAAGTGGTATTGTAACAGGTTTTTAGGCAAAACCCCGCTTTTTTATTGAGCTGATTGAGCTCAAACATCGGCGCATCACATTCCTTGATCATTGGGTTGACAAAAGCTTCAACTTCAACTTCTTAATATCAATTTTACTCAAAGAAAGTGCAAAGACAGAGCAGCAAGCTGAGAGCTCATTATCATTATCAGCAGCCAACAGCAGTCAATTACTGGATATTGGCCTGTCCTATTGCACGCCAATTGATTTCATTTCCTGCTACTCTCATCCAGCTACTACCAGCCACCCGTCGATGGTCGTCGCTCCACAAAGCTTGAGGGCAACACCATACGTTTACCAATTTGCAGTCACCATTCAAGAACATGTGTGCCCCATTTATCATCAGTTCTACAGCTAATCTGGCTGGTCCATTGCCACTTCAGTTTGCTTACTCTGTGAGCCGGCAACATTGGTTCTCTATTTGTTCCCGATTCGCTCAAGAAACGAGATAGACTCCAAACATAGCACGTTCCATAGTTCATTGAGCGACCTTGCGTATTAGTCTGGAACTCCAGAATCATATCTACATTTTAATTATACCTACACAGTTTCGAGAAGATAGGCTGGTAAGCACTACATTACGTAATTTGCAAGTATGATTTCGATCATTATTAAAATGAAACCTGAATTACTTAGGTAGTCTTTAATGAGTTCCAATTAATACTACATTATACGCTGACCCTCAAAGGCCTTTATTACATGTCGAGATCTTCAACTTTAATATATCTTGGTATGATTTTGTATGAGATCTAGTCTATTGGTACTTTAATGGTAGATTTAAGTTTTTGGAAGAGAAAATACCAATAGCAATTGAGTGTAAAAATCAAATCTACTTAGAATCTATGAATAGGTTTAATACAGTCAATTCTTTCAATTATTAAAAAAAACTATGGCGAAATTCAATTTTAAGTTGTTTTCTTGTAAGTAATCTGACAATTACTAAGACAACAAAATACGTATGAAGGAAAAAGTGGGACAACATGATTTAATTTAAAAAAATATATTTTGTAGAGTAGTATGAACAATCCTGTTCTATATTGTTGCTAAAAAACATAAAAAAACCGGCCAAGTGCGAGTCGGACTCGCGTACCGAGGGTTCCGTACAAACCGTATTCACGGTTTATGCATAAGGTTTATGTTTATGAAATTAAATGGTTTTTTTTATATTTGAGTTGATTGAATGAAAGGTAAATTGCGGTTTACGTTTTATGACGTATTAAAAAAAAACTACTTACTAGATCTCGTTCAAACCAATTTTCGTGAAATTTTACATGGTAATGTACATCATATATTTTTTTTAGTTTTATAATTCTCTTATTTTAGAAGTTATGGGGGGGGGGGGGACACACATTTTACCACTTTGGAAGTGTCTCTCGCGCAAACTATTCAGTTTGGAAAAAAATGATAATAGAAACCTTAATATCATTTTTGAAGAGCTATCCATAGATACCCCACACGTATAGGTTTGATGAAAAAAAATATTTTCAGTTTCAGTTCTAAGTATGAGGAACCCCAAAATTTATTGATTTTTTTCTATTTTTGTGTGAAAATCTTAATGCGGTTCACAGAATACATTTACTTACCAAGTTTCAACAGCATAGCTCTTATAGTTTCGGATAAAAGTGGCTGTGACATACGGACGGACGGACAGACAGACAGACAGACAGACAGACATGACGAATCTAGAACCCTAAAAACCGGCCAAGTGCCAGTCGGACTCGCACACTGTGGGTTCCGTACAAACCTGTAGGTATTCACGGTTTTTGCATAAGGTTTAAGTTCATGAAATTAAATGTTTTTTTTTTTTAATTTGTATATTTGAGTTCATTGAATGAAAGGTATCGTGTGGTGCCGGAAGTAAAGAATAGCATCATCCATTTCTTCCCGTGGGTGTCGTAAGAGGCGACTAAGGGACTAATTAGAGAATGGGCAGCAGCTTTCTCTATGCATTTTATCAGCACCATACTGCGATTGCCAACCCGCCTGCTAAGCGTGGCAATTATGGCAACCCCCCGCCCCTTTGGGGGCGGCCTATGTCCAGCAGTGGACGTCTTTCGGCTGAAATGATGAATGAAAGGTAAATTGCGGTTTACGATTTATGACGTATTAAAAAAAAAAAAACTACTTACTAGATCTCGTTCAAACCAATTTTCGGTGGAAGTTTACATGGTAATGTACATTAATTTTTTTTTTTGTTTTATCATTCTCTTATTTAAGAAGTTACAGGGGGAAGGGGGCTCATTTTACCACTTTGGAAGTGTCTCTCGCGCAAACTCTTCAGTTTAGAAAAAAATGATATTAGAAACCTAAATACCATTTTTAAAGACCTAAATCTATAGATACCCCACACGTACGGGTTTGATGAAAAAAAAAAATATTGTGTCAGTTCTAAGTATGGGGAACCCCAAAATATATTGTTTTTTTTTTCTATTTTTTGTGAGAAAATCTTAATGCGGTTCACAGAATAGGTACGTCTACTTATGAAGTTTCCACAGCTTAGCTCTTATAGTTTCGGAAAAAGTGGCTGTGACATACGGACGGACAGACAGACAATCATGACGAATCCATAAGGGTTCCGTTTTTTGCCTTTGGCTACGCCGCATTCTCAAAGAGCCTGAGATAACCCATTTTTACAACAGAAACTACGACTACATTATGAGCTTCATATTTCCACGCTCCAGAAAATTCATAACTGCATGAATCTGCAACTGAATAAAAATGTCTGCCCAACTTTATTTTCTGCAATTTAGCCTTGGTGTTCACCAAACGTGCCGTTATGGCTTTCATTATTATTAAATAGCAGAGCAAATTTTTATTATTATTCGTAAAACAGGTTTCAGCATAATATATAAACAAAGGGTACTTAATAATATAAGATATAATTATGTAGTGATGTTATTAGCTAATTTAGTCACACCATGTACACTCAAAATCTCCTTCTCTCTCTCACACACAAACACACACACATACTTAGACACACCATCACACTCACACACACATACAATCACTGTCACGCACATATACAATAGATCGTATTTTCTTTCTTACTTCTTCTCTTTTGTTATTTGTATATTTATAATGTAAGGGAAGAAATACCTGTAGTTGAAGGCTCCGCTAGCCTTCAACTACAGGTATTTCTACGCCTAAGTGGAGACTCCTCGACATGCAATGTAAGCTAAATGATATGTAATAAACTTATTTTATTTTATTTATTTAAGATATCATTTTATAGGCTAAATAATACCAGCAGCATGGGTCGACCGATCAAGTTAAGCTACGCTTGTCTCGGTTGGGTCGTGGATGGGTGACCATGTTTCATACCAAGATCTCTTCGTGCTTGGAAAGTACGTTAAGCTGTTTGTCCCGGCTGTAATTCGTGGATCTTTGTCAGTCGTTACAGATGGTCAGAAACCTGAAAGTCTGACAACCAGTCTTACCAACGGGTACCATAGTAACCCTGGGTTCTGGAGATCAGATTAGTAGTCGTCCCATGTAAAATACTGGTATTTAGTTGCGTTCAGTTTGACTGGAACCCAACCCCAAGATAGTTGGGAAAAGCAAGGTAGATGATCACTCTTGCCGGCCAATTTGATGTGTTTTGTACATCATTAATTCAACCTTATAAAATAAAAAAAGCATATCCAGCTTATAGCGTTCCCACTGCTAGCACTCAGACCTCTCTGTGAGAGGGTGTTTAGTTTTGGTTCTAGGTGGAAATTAAATACAAAAGTAAAGGGCATTTCTGGGTTAAAACTTACGACTTATAATACTCGTTAGTCGGGGCCGCTACCACTGCTCTTTTATGAGATAAAATAACAGACTTTAACAAAATAAAAAACCGACATCACTTAATCTACGTAAAAATACCCATTCAACCTGTCATTCAATGAAAAGTGCCTATCAGGCCAATCTGTCAGGCTTAAAATATCCAAAGGTAAATAGGGGTCCTATCAATCAATTGTACAAAAAGGTTTAAGAGATTTGCGCCTTCTAAAGGGACCTTATTATGCCTTCATTTGTACGGGTCCCGGTGAAGGCACTTGACGTTTATTCGCCTGACGTTTGTAAGACCGGAACATTGATAAAGTTGAGTGATATAAATTGTGAGAGACTTTTTGGGTCGCTAAGAAAACGTGATTACTGTAGTCACGTAGCTAGCTGGTAACTCGAGGTTGAACGGTAGGAATAGAAAGTATTTGAAGGAATAATGGTGGTTTAAAAATAGGGAACAAAAGGGTTCCAAATAACGCCATGATTGATATTTGCAGAACAGAAGCGGGGTCGATGGCATTCTAAACAGGTGGTCCATACAGCAGTTCAATGTGACTGAATATAATGATTACTAGTGATCGCCCATTGGTCGAAATTCGACCTTACTTCATTTGAATAGAAATACATTAATAAATGAAAAAAATAAAATAAATAATATGTTTATATTTGACATTCAGTAACACTATAGACAAATTGTTGACGCTGTACTACTGTGGAGAGGGTTCGCTGGCGGGATGGTGATGGCCAGGACCAGGACGTAGGTGTAATGAGTAAAGAATACTTCTTCAGGACTCTCTTCTTTATTTTCTTAATACTTCTTAACTGCAGGATATGGAATGAATTATCACAGAAAGTTCTGTTTTTTATAGAATTTTCCCTATTAGTTTTAATTAATTATGACAGTTCAAAATGTCGTTATGACAGTTCAAAATGTCATAATTATAACCAGCCTGTACAATCTATGACCAGCCTGTACAATCGTGAGGCATACAACCTCTGCAATTTGCACATGACACTAAGTTTTGTATAAAACCACAAAAAATATTTCTTATAAATCTAAACTAAATTCCTATCGTTGCTAATACAAATAATATTAAAGACGAATATTCTCGATATGATCATAGATTTTAAAAATGAAATAGATTATATATTTATAAAATTAATTGATTACCTATGGTTATAACTGACATTCAGTAAGACTATAGACACAAAATATTGAAGACAGATGTTCTCGATTGGACCACAGATTTGGACCATAAACAAAAGAATATCTATGCATGTGTGTATTAAATACACGGTAATGAACAGTAGTGTGTGTAACGTGTTATTTATTGAAAATAATGTATTTTTACCCATAATTTAAAAAAATATTAGCATTCGTCACTTCTTCTCTGTATAAACTATAAGTTTGCGAAATTTCATACTCCTCCGTCCGCCCAATTTTCATAAAAAGGGATCCAAAGTTTTCGCTTCGCGTAAACATTAACCTTATTTGTAGCTTCCTAATAAAATATTCCACGTGTATTTCCTTCATTAGCTTTGGTTTGCTAAGAAAGCGGCACAATAACGGCGGGCAAAATACACAACGTTTTATGACAAGTTAAATATTAGTGACCATAAAACATTTAATGATAGCCGTTGTGATGACAGAATCAGTTTCTTAAGAAACCCAAACCCTAGGTTGAATTTCAGTAATGCAATCAAACTCAAAGGACATATTTATCTATACATACATACATACAAATAAATAAAACTGAAGTGTCTGTTTGTAATTTCGAATTAACAGCTTTTTACTAAATGCATATGAAAGTAAATACGGTACTTACACCAAAAAAACATTTTTTTAAACTTTTGTCTGTCTGTTTGTTCCGGCTAATCTCTGAAATGGCTGGACCAATTTTGACGGGACTTTTATTGGCAGGTAGCTGATGTAATAAGGAGTAACTTAGGCTACTTTTATTTAAGAAAAAATATTTTGTTTTAGAAAAATACTTGCGTTAATTTCCGACATCCACGCGGGCAAAGCCGCGGGCAAAAGCTAGTTTCAAATAAACCAATTACAGGCACTTTTCAATTGTCATTGCGCTTATTCATGAACATGTTGTATGTATCAGCAGATCTAAACCCCCTTTATGAGTCGTCAGTGTCATAATTGGCGACTAATATTGAGTCTTACAGCTCTTGAACGTGGCTTACATATACTGATTGCGTCACGTTGAGTCTCATTACTAAAAATTGCCCAAAATAGAATTAACGTATATTTTTTTGTTACAGATTCCTAGCAAATCGCAGAAAAGGACGGTCTCTCTCCGCTAACGCAGTGGCCAACGAGCAAAAAGCCACAAAGGTCCTTGGACTAGTCTTCTTTACATTTGTGCTCTGTTGGGCACCATTTTTCCTCCTTAATATACTGTTCGCTGCGTGTCCAGCCTGTATAGTCCCAGGTAAATTATGACCGAGGTTAGATATGATTTATAGACGGTAGTTTACCATGTCTGAATGGGAAGCGACATCATGCCAGGTTTGAATTGAGTTTTGGGTGCTGATTATGTAGTTTGAAATGGAACAATGGAATAAGCAGAGTTTTCAAATCGCTACTAAACCAGTGATACTGTGTGATAATGCCTCTGACCGCTTACAAATATTTATTTATTTTATTATTTAGGATCTACAACAAAAGATGTACGTGGTACATTGACACAAATAAAAGGCAAAATCAGGTATTAAGTAGGTGTACTCTTTCACTTAAAAGAATTAAGCTAACAACGTTAAAATTTTAACTATAGGTAACATTTGGTAACAGTTTATAAATTTTTAAAGGAATACAAAACGAAACAAAAAGGAAAAAGCAACATTTTGAGATACTTCAATTAACACGTAGGGATACTTAAATTAAATCTATTAAACAATTCTTATATTTATTTAGACAGAGGCTCACAGATGTCTAAATTCTTACTTTTGGCTAATATTGCCTACAAAGTCTCGGTTATTACATACTTAACATTAAATAAAAAATTTAAACTATAGGTATAAGCATGTCTATAGCCTGTGACGTTCCCATTTATGGGACTCCGGCCTCCTAATGTGAGAGAGTAGATCTAGTGCATGTCAGTTTGCTCATAATGTTTTCCTTCACCGTTTTGAAAACAGTGGTGATGAAATAATTTACACGTAGTATAGCGCCTTCTAGGTTCAAATCTACGACCTACACTTTTCTTACGATAATTCCCAAATTACCTTATCTATTCGATACTTAATAGTTTCAGCGGTTTTTCATTTTTGCTGCGTCAAGTGTCCTTATGTGCCCCCGGGGGATCATAAGAAAAAATGCCCGTTTTTTTCAAATTTTTTTGATTAATTATGTCGTTAATTTTCATCAACCAAAGTTAATTTTAGGCAAAAAGAATTCTTATGATCCAACGGGTGCACACGCGACATTTGGAACAATTTTTTTTTTTTTTTTCTCATCAGGGACACTTGACGGGTGTTTAAGCAATAATTTAGTTTGGCATCTACGTCTTCATATTAATCAAGCTTTAAATGGCAATTCATAAAAACGTGCAAACTTCACAAACCATCACACAATGCTACCTTCGAATGGGTTATTAAATTACCGGTTGACTTGTAATTTGTCAAGAGGCGAAAAGGTGTATGTTTCTTTTTTACTGTTTGTATTTTCTATGTATGTCCCATAATGTTTATTTTTCTTTCTCCGTTTTCTTTAAAGTAGTTTTCCCAAAATGTTTCCATGTTTTACGATATATTAGCAAATGGTATTTGATAACAGTTTTTAATTTTTATTAGAGGCTGAAGCAGGCCAAGTTCAAAATTAAATATGCTTGGAACAAACATGTGTCATAATTCGAAAATATAGATCTGCAAAATATTCCATTCGGCGAATGCATAAGAAACTTGTGTATGGTGGACAGAATTGAGTCTCGTGCCAAGAGATATATGGCAACATCGAACGGTTTATGCTTCGTAATGCTTCCGCATGCCATACATGATAGGTGCATTATTGCAAATCTGCAACGTTACATCGTCTGGCACAAATGGCGTTCACAATTGGGCTAAAAAATACATTACAAATAGTACTGATGCCTGGTTCAGAAGTACTCTGAACCGGAGTTTTTTTATTCAATAGTAATAGTAGTTCGAAATATTGAAACATTCTGTTTCTGAATTTTCGACTAAGAAGGAATTTTGCTTTAGTAGAACACCTTTTAAATCGATTGAAACTTTTACTGAGGCGGTCATCGATAGAAGTATATTTTTATGGTCCTCCAAGCCGTATTACGGCCACTGCGAGTAATCTAATCGACTAGTCATTGGCACGGGAGATATTATAGTGCTCAAGTATGTGCGCAGAACTCACTCTTCCCTCACTCTCATAGTCCAATGTGACGGCAATCCGACACTACCGGAAAGAGATCAGGCGTCGGACCAACGGCTTAACGTGCTTCTCGAGGCACGGTGGTATCGCACCACCAACTTTCAAACTCCGGGCTCTGTGCACCGCCAACTTCCAAACTGTGATCACAGATGTGTGAGTTTTGTTCCATATAGTTGAGCACCTCAATGCACAGGATTAGTGATTGCGATGTTACCGCGTATATATCATATCAACCGCTTAATTAAGTTTATCCAAGCATCGTCCCATTTCTTTTAATCGTTTGAAGATGACTGGGACAGAATGAAGTTTTGAATACGTTTAGCATTTATTCATTCAGTGATATGTGGTGCATGTGGAACTTATCCTTAGCTTAGTAACGCCCAGACATAATTGATCTATTTGTAATTTCTATTCGTCCTCTTCTTTTTTATTCTTTAGTCAATGTTCAAGTTACTATACCAAACTCCTTTTCAACAGAGCACGTGGTGGATATCTGCTTATGGCTGGGCTACGTATCTTCCACCATCAACCCTATCATCTACACTGTATTCAACAGGACCTTCAGAGCTGCCTTCCTTAGGCTGTTGAGGTGTCATTGTACCAGGTAAGAAAGAAGAGTTTCCATTGTTGCAATGGTTATCTTTATCGCCATGAAAATAATTAAATATTTCTATTATTTAGTAGTTAAGTCAGCAAAATTAATTGATAACCATAACTACCAAAAAAAAAAAATGTTCTATAAACTTAAATCACAATTGTTATGCCTTGGCAGTTTTTGTAGATATATCAAAGGAGAAACCCGTTTTTGGGTCTAACCGTTGCACGGATCAAATATGTACTAACAGAGTTGTCTATTTTTCTTAATTATCCCAGTTAAATGTTAGCCTGATTTAAAATGGCCAAGTGTAGAAAGTAAGTAGCTTCTAATTTTCAACCGACGAAAAAAAACGGAGGAGGTTCTCAATTCGACGCGTACCTATATTATTTTTTTTTTTTAATGTATGACCATGCATGACTTTTTACATAGTGGTCCGATTGTGACAATTCTTCTTCTGTTGGAAAAAGTATACTCCCAAGGTGGTCCCATATAATTTTGGAAAACAAAATCGAACCCTAAGGGTCGGAAAACAGGGGATGATTGATTGTTCACTCACAGATTGTAATGTATAACCACGCATAACTTTATACAGAGTAGTCCGGACTACTCTGTATAAAGTTTGCCAAGCCTTGCCAAGTATTATGAGTACATTGAAGTCACAAAAAATTATAAAATAAAAACTTTTTAACAATAAATTAAACCGCCGAAAAAACTGAAAAGCATAAAATAATAAACCTTAAAATTTTGAGTTGGCGGTGAAAAATCAATGAACAAAGATCTCTCAAAGCGCTGACTCATAATTTTTTTTAGTTTTAAACATCCTTTGTAAGCGATTGCAACACTTATTTTCTTTTACGTCGCTGACAAAAACTCGAGAAAATCGATTGCATCACAGATTGTACCACGGATTGCACTAGTAAACGTTAATGTTTGTTAATTGTCATAGTTCTAATGTCATGTCATTAGTTTATTCGCTTTTCGTATTTTTGCGCAAGTGAATGTGTTTTTGTGGATTTCTCGGGATTTTATTGTACCCACACCATGAGCAAAATATGGTATCTTGGTTGGGCACGGCACCAGGGTAGTCAATTGCCTCCTGCACAATTTCTGGACTCTGTTTTATTATACTTTGATAATCTTAGCGAAGAAGGTGATGAATTAAAAATCATTTATCACATTGATGTGTTTTATTTTAATTTTAATAAATTATAACAATCTGAGATTACTCTAATGACTATGCGTGAAATCTCCTAGTAGAAACAATATTAACAAATGCAAGCCAGCACAGTTCATGTGCATTCCACATTTACGTGTGAAACAAACCCTCAAAAAATGATTTTTGAAATAACCTCAAATGTAGGTAAACATAGTCTCATTTTACCCATTTGGCCGTTGTCAGGGAACTTGAAAATTGAGCTAGTGAAATCTTCCTAAATATTCTAATTTAAAATCAAATTCCAACCTTGTAACACCAGGCCCAAGTTTCTATGAAGTTTGGGTTTCTTCTTTCTCAATAATATTTTTTTCTGTCTGGTACCTATTTGAAATCAGAAGGTTTGTCAACTAGAATTTTATTTTATTATCCGACACTGTCCCCTGCTTATAAAGTATTTTTGAAGCTTTTAAGTCGTTTCAAAACAAAATAAATCCTAAAAGTAAGGCTTACATTTTTGTTTTTCGAAACACAAATTAAATAAATAAGGCACTAGAAAGAAATGAAGAATATTTTATCATAGCACAGCTTGACGTTTCATATTTGATAATACACTCAATACAAAATACACAAAACATTATTTTTCTACGATCAATTTGTTAGATACAAATGAACGTCTGCTTTTAGGTAAAAATGCCCAACAAATTATTTAAACGACTAAAACCTTTTAATATTAATAGACAGTAATAGGCTCAAGTTGTTTTATGAAAGAAAACATAATCCAGTATCATTTTAATTTATGCTTTTAGTTTAAATGAAGGATCATAATTTGTTTATTTTATTGAACAAGCACGATTATAAGATAATATTACATTGCCTCTAAAAATAATCAGCAAGAAGCAGTTCACTCATCACAAATATTTGGTGCAAGGTGGTAATTAGTCTACATAATCTAGACACGCGGCAGCGTGTCAAGCCAAGTTCAAGTAACAGAACTGGCGAGCAGCACCGTGTGTAATATTACACGAACCATTTGGAGCCACTTTTGAACCCCTCATAACTCAAAAACTATTTCACATAAACGTGTCAAATTTGGCTCATATAGTGAAACTTGCAAGATACATATGTGCTCCAAATTTCATAAACATATCTCCAACGGTTATTTAGATATTAACGTCCAAAAATCGTCATTTTTATCACTGACTGACCTATAGATCAAAACTCTAACCCAGTTCCAGATGACCTAGAAAGTTCAAATTTGGCGTGCAGATAGGTAATTAGATGAATATAAAGGAATAAATCAGAAACTGGCAAATTTTTATCATTTTATTATAATTTTTCACTTAATTGATTCTATTAGGAACACTTATAACAAAAACAATTTGGTATTAATTTTGTTATAAATAAGTACCTACTAATAATGTATGTACAAAAAGTAATGATATCCCATCAAAAACATAAATGTGAAATGAGAGCCAAGTTCAATATTATGATATATGCCTTGGTTGTTGACTTCAACGATAAAAGAAGTGAGATCTAAATGGGTGCCAAGTTCAATGGTCAGTCCTTTTTTTTTTTTTTTTTTTTTCAGGATGGGAAATCATCAAATGACTTCTCCCGCTCTGGGCGGAGCGGGAGGGCGTGTCAGGCTTTTACTGACTAAAACCCACCCGTGTTCCATCAGTTGCCCATGTGCCAGGGTCACGGTATCTCTTTCGAACAATCACGCGACCCCGGCAGGCATCGGTCCTAGTAGACCCCTACACTGCTGCTGACATCTCTTTGAGGCGCGCGTGGAACACTGCGCGCCGTCGACCCGAGCTTGGTCCTTACCGGGTGGCGAGCTACCCATTGCTCGCCACCCGCAAGCTCGCGCCTACGGTGGCCGGGAGTCCGCTATTGACTCCCGACGCCCGGGGCGTCTCCTCCTGCGGCGGCTAGGGGCGTGAGAGCGCAGAGACTGCCACTCCCTCACGCGCCCCGCCTCCTCCTTCGCGAGCATTACTGCTTCGCAGAAGGAGGTGACGGCTTCCCATTCCCTCTCGCTCCGTACCATGGCTCGCACCAGGGCCGGACGCGAGAGGTCGCCGCCGCCGATCGCCTCCACGAGGACACGGCGGTGCTCCGCCCAGGCAGGGCACACCTCCACCGTATGCTCCACCGTGTCCTCCAGACGATCCTCGCAATGGAAACACCCGGACGTATCCTCCCGCTTTATCCTGAACAGGAACCCACCGAAGCACCCATGCCCGGTGAGAACCTGCGTCAGGCGGAAGGTGAGGACGCCGTGGCGCCTCTCTATCCACTCCTCAAAGAGGGGACTTACCGCCGCAATTGTGGCGTGCCCAGCACTGGGTTGCGACAATCGTACCCGCCATGTCGCCATGAGATCACACCGGAGCTCTGTCCGCCGTGCCGCGATTTGTCGCGGCAGCGGAGTTTCGCCCCGGCGTTTCGCCTCCTCGCGCCACTCCCACATGTGGGCGAGGACCTTTGCCTCCAGATCCCACGGCGGCACTCCGGCAAGGAGGCTCCGTACACACGTAGGTACAGAACCCCGATTTAGGACGACCAGGCCTGTCTCCAGGGCCCAGTCCTCCACCATCCTGCCCCGTGTGTCCGTATACCGGGAACCCCAAGCCAAATTCTTGGCGTTGAAGTCCCCGAGCACGAGCACGGGAAGGGGACGGAACCCGACGACGACGACTCTCAACTCCGCAAGGGAGTTGTGGAACTCGGCGAGAGTTCGGCTCGGGGAGAAGTATACTCCCACAACTACAATCTCCCCGAACCGTGCTGCTACGCAACCCCGTCCCCTCTTGACGGCCTCGAGGGTCGGGGTTCCGGCGGCGGCCGACGAAATGAGGGTCACTGAGCCGCTAAGGTCCTCCACCCAGTCATCCCTGGGCGGGACAAAGTACGGCTCAGCGACCACAGCGATGTTAATCGACCACTGCGCCATGCTCTGGAGTAACAGATCCTGAGCGGAGGCGCAGTGGTTGATGTTCGCTTGGAGGAGGCGCAATGGAGTACCTATTATTGGCACTCCATTTCAGCCCCCTCCTGAGCCCCCTGTGAGGGCCCTGCCGTGGTGGTGCCGGCAACGACGGTGGTCGAGGCAGCAGCGGCGACGGCGGTGACGGCGGTGGCGGAGGGCTTGCCCTTGCCCCTGGCCTTGGCGGATGAAGCGCAGGCCTTACTCCCAGCCCGGTGTTCGGCCGGCTTGCCAGCCGCCGCACATGCATAGCAGTGCGGCGTGGCATTGCAAGAGCCGGCCTTGTGACCGGGCTGACCGCAACGGAAGCAATGACCGCTGCGGTCCGCCTCTGAGGTGCATTTCACGTAAACGTGGTGCCCTGTCTGGCATCGGAAGCACCTCAGAGGTCTGGGCTCCAGCAGTTTTACCTGCGCCGACACCCAGCCCACCAGGAGCCTTCGGCCCTCCGCGGTTATTTTTTGAGCCGCCGACACGGGGCAGCTGACCGTTATGGTGCTCATCCCCGTGCTGTCAGGGCGGATGGTGCCTGCCCTCACTTGATCGGCAGAGCACCCCCCCGTCCTAACAATGGCGGCTACCACTTCCGCCTCCGTCACGCAGTCGTCCAGACCCAGGATGCGCATGTCAGCGCACTTGGTGGGCCTGGACACTCGGGCCTCGTCCGCGTCTAAGGACGCTCTCAGCCTATCGGCCAGAGCGTCAGCAGCCGGGCCACTGGCCGCACCGGGGACCTCCAGCATCCGGGCTCCAGTCAAGGTGACCTTCACCCGGAGACCGTTGGAGATGCCGATCTCCTGGAGGTCCACTGCCGCCTTGGCTTTGGAGAGCAGGTCGCGATAGGTCACGCCCTTCTTTTCCGCTTCCGGCTGTAGCGTGATGACTACAGCTGCGGACTTTGGGGCGCGGAGCCTAGCCGCGACGCTGCTCTTTTTGCGCCGCTGCTGCCTCTTTTTATTTCTGGCCGCCCTTGCAGCCTTGCTTGCCTTCTTCTTCTCCCCAACCACTTGCCATTCGGTGTTGGCGGGGGGAGATTTAGAAGGCGGGGGCGGCATTGGCGGCCCTCTCACCACCTGCGCTGGAGGGGCCCTAGCAGGCGCCTGCTTGGGCCGGCCTTTGGTCTGCCCCGGCCCTTTGGCTGGGGCAGACGCGGTGGTGGCTAACGCCACCGCCTTCGGCTGGCCCGAAGCTGCCTTCGGCTGGGCCGAGGCTGCCTTCGGCTGGCCCGAGGCCGCCTTCGGCTGACCCGAAGCCACCCCAGGCCGGCCCAAAACCAAAACCGGCCGGCTTGCCGCCAGCGGGGGGCGCAGGACCACGGCCTCCAGAGCAGAGAACCTGCTCTGGAAGACAGCGAGCTCCTTCCGCACCAGGGTCAGTACCTGGTTCTCGGTAGGCAGGAGCCCGCCCTGCCCTTGCCGCGCTTCCCCCTGCGATGCCTCCTGGGGGGCGGCCCCTCGGAGACCGGCCAGGTCCGCTCGGAGCTCCTCGTTCTCCTTCCGGAGGAGCTCCATGGCGGCAGTCACGCGGGCGACCTCCGCCCGCAGCTCTGCCACCCCATCCACCACCGGAGGCCCAGAGCGAAAGGCCTTCGCTGCCGCCACGATGGCTTTCGTGGCAGCAGATATGGCCTTGTCCTTGGACCTCTGCAGCCTCTTTAAGGTCGCCGCCTTGATGGACGTGGCCACGACCTCCGCGAACCTGCCCATCTCCTCGGAGTAGGCGGCAGCGTCCGACTCGCCACCGGAGGACTCTGAGGGGGCCCTACTGCTGGTCCCTCCAGAGGGGTGCCCCTCCGTGGCGAGCCTCTTCCCTCCTTGGGTGAGCTCGGCTGGGCCTGCTCGGCTCGGCGCACTGGCCTCCTTGGTCGGGAGTCCTCGGCCGGTGCCCCTATCCTGGAGCCCACCACGCCTCGATATTTTCCGACGGGCCGAGCTCAGCCCGCCGTCGGAGGAGGACTCCTGTCCTGCCCCTGATTTAGGGCGCTTCTGGGAGACCTTACGGTTCCCACCAGCAGCGCCCGCCACTCCTCGCTCCGAGCTCGCAAGCGAGCCCTTCGCGCTCGATGCGGCGTCGGACTCCGACCCCGCATCGCTCCCTTCCACTTGGTTGGTTTTTGTTTTTAAATATTTTTCCATTTCAGTTCCCACGAGTAAAAACTTTCTAGACACAAAATTCTGTGGTCCGCACTAGTGACTAATTCAGCTACCCATTAGTCAAGCTGTCAACCTCCCTCACGGTGCGCCGCCGCTTGGAGGTTTGGGGTGATTTTTTATAGAGGTTTTCTACCTCGCGGCCCGGGCGATTAAGCCAAGACCCTCGACCCCCGTCAAAAGTCAGAGACATGACCGTGACGATCTTCGGGGCTACGAGACTAACGGTGGCAGAAGGGGTACATTCCTTCTTGCCTGCCCGGCGGCAGGTTAGTGCACACCGAGCCCGCTCTAACTCCACCGCTGTGCACCTCTGCTAAGATCAGAGGGACACACGGTGGAGCGTTCCTCCGACAGGACATTCGCATACGGGCAAAACTCCCCTTAGGCACAAGTACCCAATGGGGAGTATTTGCCCGCACCCCAGGGTGCACCGTCCCGGACATTGGCCTTCCCCCCGGACGTATCCATAAGGGAACTCCAACCCCCGGGCACACGAGGAGGTTTCCTGTCCAAGCACCCCAATGGTCAGTCCTGACTTGGCTAGTTCTCATATACGAATTATTATGTTCGATGGCTAGTTTCTACCAGCAAGCCAAATTTTCGGCATAATAAAATAAGAACCGACAAGTAACAGATTTAAAACTTGCGAAGGCTATAATATAATTCCTATATGAAAACTAGCCAAGTCAAGACTAACCATTGAACTTAGCACCCATTTAGATCTCACTTCTTTTATCGTTGAAGTCAACAACCAAGGCATATATCATAATATTGAACTTGGCTCTCATTTCACATTTATGTTTTTGATGGGATA
The DNA here is from genome assembly GCA_932294355.1 of Aporophyla lueneburgensis. Taxonomy (NCBI): domain Eukaryota; kingdom Metazoa; phylum Arthropoda; class Insecta; order Lepidoptera; family Noctuidae; genus Aporophyla; species Aporophyla lueneburgensis. The sequence goes on along the minus strand of OW028737.1, from coordinate 26,034,340 downwards.
CTAGCTTCACAGAAAAAGTTTCACAGAAAATTCAACACCCATTTCACCCTCTTATGGATGGAATTTCAAAAACCCCTTCTTTGTGGATACCTACTCTGCACAAAGAATACACCCTCCAAATTTCACGTCACTACAACCAGCGGCTTAGGCTGTGTAGTCAGTCAATCACTCAGGACTTTGAATTTTTTATACATAGATTACAAAACCTCAGATTTCGATAGCGTAATACGCCCTTATTCTATTCGAGATTAAAATCTAAACAAAGGTAAGACACTTTACACAACACATTATGAATAATCTGCCTATAATGTTCCCATTACTGGGAAATAGACCTCCTCTCGGTGAGAGGGTGTAGGTCGAAACTCACAACGCGGGCCCAATACGGGTTTATATATGTCACATGTCTTCGATATTTTGGTTCTAGAACGTACCAATTTCTTCACGATGTTCAAACAGTTTCCATAGGCAATGGCTAAGATCAGTTTTTTAAATAACTTATTTAAGCTTTCCTGATAATGCAAGGTTTGTCTCTAACGTTATTGCATATTTTCGGGATTGAAAATCATCATCTGCCTAGCCTTGGCCAAACTATATCCGGGTCGGCTTCTACTCTAACCGGATGCAGCTGAATAGCAGTATACAGGGTGATTGGAAGATGGGTGCAAAGCTTTAAGGCGAAGATAGTACAGACAATTTAGAACCATCTAAGCCATGGTTGTCTTAGACGAAGTCTTACCAAATATTTTTAACCAAATTTTTAAGTTTTTTTTTCGGAAATTCTCAAAATTTCATGTAAACTGCATAATTATGGCCAAATTGAAAGATAAATGAATTATTTTTTTATTTATTTAATTAAAGTAATGTGTAAGCAATCAAGCAAAACATGTTTTAGGCTTCTGTGTCATTAGACATTTTTTTTACAGACATTTAAAGCTCAGAAAAAATAAAAAATTGTACAATACGTATTTTAAACCTTATTAAAAAAAAAACGGAGGGTGCTTTTTTTGTTCAAACCTTTTTGAAGACATGCTTGATAATCGCTCTTTCTTTTGAGGTATCATTTATGCAGATATCTTACAAATTATTGAAATTACGGCCTACAAACCAATTTGAGGGAGATTTTTTTTATTTTAGGCAGACTAATTAAAACAACATTTGAATTAAAATTATTTATTTTTCATGTTCAAAATGACGGCCGTGATTCCTAATACAAGCATGGCCTCGTCTTCTAACTTCTGTAGTCGTTATTTTCAACATCATCTCCTGCTTCATTGTCTCAAACGCTGAATTTATTCTTTGTATCACTTCTTCTCTAGTGTTTATTTCTATGTTGTTATACACCAGTTCTTTGGCCCGGCCCCACACGAAAAAGTCCAACGGGGTCAGATCTGGGGAGTGAGCGGGCCAAGGGATGGGTCCATCCCTGCCGATCCAGCTATCAGGAAAGCAATTGTTGAGGTGTTCCCTTACATTTGAAGTCCAATGCGCTGGACAGCCGTCTTGCTGAAAGATGACTGTTCGGTCTCTTTCGAAGATCGGGACACCTGATTCCTCTACCAGCAGTGGTAAATCAATTTGCAGAAATTGAAAATAATTTTCGCCATTCAATGGATCAGGCAAAAAGTGGGGCCCAATCAATGTTCTGCCAATTATTCCAGCCCATACATTCACAGATAATTTCATCTGAAATGACACCTGCTTCTTAAAATGTGGATTGTTGTCTGCGTCGGCCCATTCATGAATGTTGTGAAAGTTTGTAATACCTTCCCTTGAAAATTTACTTTCATCCGTCCACAAGATTGATTTCAGAAACCACGCATCTTCGATGTCTCTGTTGAGGAGGAAATGGCAGAACTGAATTCTTCTTTGAGGATCTTGCTCTACTAGACCTTGCACACTCCTGCCATGGAACGGATACTTATCTTTTTGGTGCATTGTATGCCACACCTTCCATTGAGAAATGTTTAAATTTCGAGCTACTGCTCTAGTACTGGTAGTAGGATCCGCTTGAAATGCTGCTAAAATGTCTTCGTCGACGGCAGTTTCGTGTCTGCCCGGGTTGACTCCAGGTTCCACGCGGTGAAACCCATCTTGGGCAAGACGACGAAACGTGTTGTAAAACACTCGGACATTCGGTATCCTGCGATTCGGATAGCGCTCGATACATCCGTCGCGCCAAAGATCCATTGCCGTCTGCTCTACCGTACATAAATACGATATCCGCATATTCTTGATTGGAAAAAGTAGCCATAGTCACTTAACAATTAAGAAAAACGGCGTAGGAGCGCACTAAATGTCAACTCAACACAATTAAGTCAAAAATCAACACGTGCAGGAGCGCGAGGCTACGACTGGACACGGTGAAACAAAAAAGTTCAAAACTAACGCAAACAACACGTGCAGGAACGCAAAGGGCTACAACTGAACACGGTAAATTGTGAATCAACACGACAACGTCCACTCACAAGGGCAGTAGTTTGACTAATAAGTAAAAGATGTAGGCTTCATCACAGACCGACTGACCCTGACTAAAGAAAAACGACTTTGTTGCCTCAGTAACTAAGACCCTCATCATCATCATCAGTCTATAGCAGTCCACTGCTGGACATAGGCCTCTCCAATTGCACGCCATTCAGCCCGATTCTTGGCAACTCTCATCCAGCTGCTACCAGCCACCCTGCGAAGATCGTCGCTCCACCTAGCCTGAGGGCGTCCTACCTTACGTTTGCCGATTCGCGGTCTCCACTCAAGAACACGTCTACCCCAACGGTCATCGGTTCTACGGCTAATGTGGCCGGCCCATTGCCACTTCAGCTTGCTAATTCTGTGAGCTATGTCGATAACTTTGGTTCTCTGCCGGATCACTTCATTCCGGATTCTGTCCCTCAGAGATACTCCAATCATAGCTCGTTCCATAGCTCGCTGAGCAACTTTGAATTTATGGACCAGCCGTATCGTGAGTGTCCACGTTTCGGCTCCGTAGGTCATAACAGGCAGGACGCACTGATTGAAGACTTTCGTCTTTAGGCTCTGCGGAATACGCGACGAGAAGACTCGACGAAGCTTCCCAAACGCTGCCCAACCCAGCTGAATTCTTCTGTTAGCTTCCTTCTCAAGGTTGTTCTTACCAAACTGCAGTGTTTGCCCGAGGTAAACGTATTCTCGAACAACCTTGAGGGCACCGCCATTGACAGCAATCGGTCCCGGAGTTACGTGTTCGTTGAACATAACTTGGGTTTTGTCCAAGTTAATCCGGAGACCAATGCTTTCAGAAGAATCAACTAGGTCGTCCAGCATCCGCTGCAAGTCCTGCAGCGATTCAGCCAATATGACGATGTCGTCTGCAAATCTCAAGTGTGAGATGTACTCGCCGTTGACGTTAATACCGCGTCCACTCCAATTCAGCGTCTTGAACACGTCCTCCAATGCGTTAGAGAACAATTTTGGGGAAATTACGTCCCCTTGTCTCACTCCTCGACGCAGGGGGATGTGTTCAGTTCGCCGGTCCTGAGTTTGTACGGTCATTGTCGCGTTTTCGTAAAGACATCTCAGCACTTGGATGTATCGCCAGTCGACTTGGCATCGCTGCATAGACTCCAAAACAGACCAGGTCTCGATAGAGTCAAAAGCCTTCTCATAGTCCACAAACGCAAGACACAGCGGCCGATTATACTCTTCGGACTTCTGTATAATCTGCCGCACTGTGTGGATGTGGTCTATGGTACTGTATCCTCCTCGAAACCCGGCTTGCTCCGCTGGCTGAAACTCGTCGAGTCTCCGCGCTAGACGATTCGTGACGACTCTTGAAAACAACTTATATATGTGGCTTAGGAGCGAAATGGGTCTGTAGTTCTTTAAAAGGGTTTTATCCCCCTTTTTAAAGAAAAGTACGACCACGCTCCTTCGCCACGCTTCTGGAGTTCTCCCAGAAAACAGGACCGAATTGAAGAGCTCCCGAAGCTCTTTCAGTACTGGACCTCCTCCCGCTTTCAGGAGCTCGGTCGTAATCCCGTCCTCACCAGGGGCTTTTCCATTTTTAAGTTGTTTCAGAGCCGCCTCGATTTCGTCTTGGCTGATTTCGGGCAGGTCTTCTGTGAAGTGGCGGGTTAAGGTGGCTCTGGAATCCTCATTTTCAGGATCAGGTCGAGATGCATGCGATGCGTACAATTGGCCATAGAAGTTTTCGACTTCCGAAAGGATCTCCGGCTTCGAAACGACTATATCCCCACTAGATTTAGTCAACTTCGTCAGGTGGCTCCTCCCAAGTGATTGGACGAACACTTTCGACCCCCGATTCTGCTCGATCGCTTCCTCTATGGAGCGTGTATTAGAGCGTCGGAGGTCGCGTCGTACCAATGCTCTAATATTTTTGTTGAGCGCCCGTTGTTCTGACGAAGTGATAGGTGGGTTTTCACGTCGTTCAGTCATCAGCTCCAGAGTTTCTTCCGAAAGTTTGGACTTCTTGCCCGTACGCCGCTTTTTGCAAAATCTCAAGCCTTCTTCCCTGAGGATTTCCACCATTTGGTCGAGGGCCTGGTCGACGTCATTTGTGGTTTCCACGGCAGCAAATCGGTTCTCCAGGTCTAACTGGAACGCTTCAGATCCTAACATAGTTTGGAGCATACTTGGACGGAGCCTAAACTTCATCAAACGAATTCGCTCCAGCTTGAAATTGATATTCAGAGAGCCTCGGACAAGTCTGTGATCACTACCGGTATTGAACCTGTTGATCACTGAGACATCTCTGAATATGTGCTTCTTGTCCGTTATGATGAAGTCTATCTCATTTTTCGTCATAGTGTCGGGGCTTCGCCACGTCCACTTCCTTTGGGGCTGTTTCTTAAAGAAAGAATTCATCAAGAAAAGCCCCTCTTTCTCAAGGAAGTTCACAAGCATTTGCCCCCTATGATTTCTGCTGCCAAACCCGTAGGATCCTACTACCGATTCATTGCAATTCTGTACTTCCACTTTAGCGTTAAAATCCCCCATGACAACGTTGTAGTGGGCCTTAGTGGTGGAATGCAAGGCCTTGGAAATGTCCTCGTACATTTCCTCCACTTCGTCATCCGAGTGTGCCGAGGTTGGTGCGTATACCTGGACAACCTTGAGGCTATACCTCTTGGTTAGCTGGACTACGAGGTACGCTACCCTGTTCGAGACACTGGAGACTTCCACAACGTTGTCACTAAGGGATTTGTTTACCAGGAACCCGACTCCGCCTTGGGATAGCTGGTCTCCCTCTCGAAAATATAAAAGGTGGCCTGATTCAAGGGTTATTGTGTCCTCCCCCTCTCTTCGGACTTCACTCAACCCAAGAATGTGCCACCTTACCTTTCCGAGTTCTTCTTCAAGCTGCACTAGGTGGTCGTCGAGCCGTAACGTGCGTCCGTTATACGTCGCCAAGGTCAGTTGGGTTTGGCGGCTATTCGTAACCCGGGGATTCTTCGCACCCCCTACCTTGCCGTTACCATGATCGCCGCCATAATCAGGAATAGCAAGGCGGCCGGGAACTGGGGGCCGTGGTTGAAATTGGCTTGCCATTGCAGGAAATGCCCATAATCGCCACGCTGGGCATGCGGGTTGGCGATCGCAGATCGCAGCTTCTCGCACTAATGACGCTGCTGCCCGCCACTAGTCTGCGCTATTTAGCTGCGACGTTTGATTAAAAATGGTTATCCCGCCATCTGTCGGTTGTCAGAGCCTCGTTTGTTAATCAGCAGGGTGCACCACGAGCAGGTGAGGTTGACTTGGGGCACTGAGATTGTAGGTGTGCCCCCTTACCCCCCTACTAAGACCTTTTGCTGTAAAAACCAACTCTTATCGCTTTTTGCTATTCATTGGGCGTTCTACCTGGAAATGCCGTCGCACCGCGGTCGGTGGCCATTGTTTAGAGAATCCCCTCAATGGGTTCCCCTCAATTGGTTCCTGCATGTGCCAAAAATTCTTAGAATTGAACAATGTTATCATTTCGAGCACATAAAGTATTCTTTTAAGCAAAAATTTTGTGTTTTGTTAGACTGCCTAAAATTTAAAATTTCTCCCTCGAATTGGTTTGTAGGTCCTAATTTCAATAATTTGTAAGATATCCGCATAAATGATACCTCAAAAGAAAAAGCGATTATCAAGCATGTCTTAAAAAAGGTTTGAACATAAAAAACACCCTCCTTTTTTTTTTAAATAAGATTTAAAAGACGTATTGTACAATTGTTGTATTTTTTCTGAGCATTAAATATCTGTAAATATATGTCTAATGACACAGAAGCCTAAAACATGTTTTGCTTGGTTGCTTAAACATTACTTTAATTAAATAAATAAAAAAATAATTCATTTCTCATTCAATTTGGCCATCATTATGCAGTTTACATTAAATTTTGAGAATTTCCGAAAAAAAAACTAAAAAATTTGGTTAAAAAAATTTGGTAAGACTTCATCTAAGACAACCATGGCTTAAATGGTTCTAAATTGTCTATACTATCTTCACCTTAAAGCTTTGCACCCATCTTCCAATCACCCTGTATAACATCGAGCTACTCCCTATCTGACCTCCACAATTCAGCGGGTAACACGGTACCCCTTCTTTTTATTTGGATGGTAAATCATCAAATGACGTCTCCCGCTCTAGTTGGAGCGGAAGGGCGTGTCAGACTTTTACTGACTAAAACCCACCCCTTCAGTTGCCCATATGCTAGGGCCACGGTATCTCTTGCGAACGAATCCCGCGACCCTGGCAGGGACACGGTACCCCTTGGTAAGTCTGGTTGTCAGCCTTTCGGGTATCTGGCGATCCGTAACGACTGACGTAGATCCACGAGTGATAGCCGGGACCAACAGCTAATTTGCTTTACGAGGCATAGAAGGGTCAGGGTTTCCATTTTCGAAAATTATCCTGTACGTGATGAGGCTGATTGCTGTAAAATCTAGATTGGCGTGTAAAATAAATCATATAAAGTTACAAAAGTGAAGTCTTGTAGGTAAAGTGAATTCAGCCAAAATGTTATAGCCCAGCAACTATCTTTGCATCGATTTTTCAAATTGTTTTCGCTGGCTTGTATCCAAAACAGTTTGGGTTCCGATGACGTAACTTAATTCTGTAGTTTCCTTGAACTTATATCTGTTGACACAAGTTCAAGTTTGTCGTCGTTTTAAAGAACGGTACAAGACAGAAAATGGTGTGATAAATCGATGTTACTTATTAAATTAAATTTGTTAAAACGGTTGTAAACAATTTAATTGCAATTTTTTTATGCCGCATTGGCGCATTGACCTGCTAGGGTGTTAATTACGTCATCATCATCATCATCTCAGCCGCAAGACATCCACTGCTAGATATAGGCCTCCCTCAATTTGGGGGGCATTGCCATAGTCGCCACGCTTGGTAGGCGGGTTGGCGATCGCAGTATGGTGGTATAATGCATTGAGAACGCTGCTGCCCATTCTCTGATAAGTCCCTTAGTCGCCTCTTACGACATCCACGGAAAGAAATGGGATGGGTTATTTACGTAATTTTAAATAAATAAATAATAAATAAATAATTCTGATAGTACTTCACATATATTATACATGTAAATAAACTTACTCCCTTTCACATGTGGGTAACCATAATCTATAGAACCACCACGTTATCTAGTTATGGTCTACTCATATGTCAAATTTTATCAAAATCCGGGCCTTCATTTAAGCGTGAAAACTAACAAACAAACAGAGCTGTTCACTAAGCTGCACGTCAGTTCAAAAACTAGGTGACTCGGCCGGGGAACATGATGCCAATTTAGGACGAATTTAACCAATGGGACTAAACGCAACCAGTGTAACTGAATCTTGTTTAAAAGCTGTCAGTGTCAATATTCCGCAACAAATATGAAACTGATAGCTCTTAAACGCAGTTTATATGTACTGATCGCATTTAGTGTCATTGGTGAAATTCGTCTTATGGCATTCTAATCTTTGTTGTCCTTAGCCTGTAGTGTAATACTAACAGTATTTAAGACCTTTGTAACTATCAATTATTGTGGATGTACTAACAAGTTAGCTTAAGATGTGTATGTAGTTATCTGACCAATTCTGCCGTTTTAATAAAAAAGGGCACAAGTAACATTTTTCATGAAATTGAGTTATACGTAGAACCGGAATCAGGAAAAAAAGCCTATCTACCTGTTTATTTTTTTTATTTTTAGCAAAAAAATTAACAAAGGCACCATAAGCTTAAAGGGCACAACTGCAACATTTTTAAAGTTTTTAACCAGGAAAAGGGCGCATTGTGAGATATGACTTTTATTTCACCTTTATATTTTTGATATATTTAATTGAAAAGGCGTAAGTGGCTTACGTCAAATATAAAAGGCTTATGTGGCAATTGTGCTTACTTTTTTTTATACCAACACCTTAGTAATTATTGAAGAAGAAAATTCACAACTAGCAGTTATGTCTATACTATTTACCCTATGCCTTAATGTTTTGTAGAAAAAAAAAGCACACTGGCGGTTATGCCTTTACTACTAAACATCTATGAACGGAGATGAAGTAAGGGTTCAAGGTTATTTACACGTCCCTCTGCAGGGACACAAGAAAATGCACAATAAGATTGTTTTTATTCATCAAGAAGTATAAAATATAATATATTCTAATATTTTACTGTATATATCTATTTTAATAATATACAGTGAAAAGGCACAATTGAATAAGAGTGCCTTTTCATTGTCACATTTCAAAATTTTACATTGAAAAGGCACATTTGGTTGTATATGCCTTTTAACTGTAATATTGCTCCTGTTATGTATTTTTTTATGTTAAGTTGAAAAGAATTAAGCTGATTATTTATTATATGCTTTAAAAATATTTCTATAGTCTTTTATGTACTATATATATGCAACTATTTAAATTCACACAATTTCGAAAAACATAGTTTAGTCGTGTTTTTTTTTTAACAGAATTCAAAAAATATTTTAACATCGATTTTCTCAACATTTACAAAATTCCCTTTTTAATAATGACGGCAGAATTGGTTTTTATTATTTGGATAATAAAATTATAAATTATTGTAAAGGGACATATTTAGCTATTATAAATAAAAATCTTTATTGATACAAAAAAAAAACTTTGAGATTGCTTAAGACTATGGTACATAACTTGTTAAACGAAAGGTCACACGAATATTGTAAACCCTGACTCCTAAACTAGGTAATCTTGTGACTCATTATAATCAGTGTGAGTCATTATAATCATTACAACCAACGATAATATCGCAAAAGAAACTATGTTTCACACACTAACAAATTCCAAAACAAACTTTGAAATCCGTATTTAGAATTAAAAGATAATTTCATTAGTTTATTATTCTCATTAGAAAATTAAACAAACCAAGGATATTTTGAATACAACTCACGTGTTGAACAAGAGTCAATAATTTATTCTTGCGCGAACCCTCTACGATTTTAATCAAGAAAACAATAACATTTCTGTGCCTGATTAAAACCACACAGCATATGAATGCAAAGATACTTTAGGCTTTATTAAAGTTCGTATGAAAATAACACGAGGAGCATAAATTTCGTCTGGTAAATTTTAAATTAACAAGCTGATTCAAAAGTTTGAAGATATGTTGTTGCTTTGCCTACATAATGATAAGTAGAGTATATTACAAGTAGTTGTATTTTGTTTTTATAGTTGTATATTATATGATGAATGCAGATTAATTCTGAATATATTTAAATATGTATAGGCTTTTTAATATTAATGTAGGTTTTAGTAAATTAATTGGAATTCATTTAACGCCACGTACTGTGGTCTATGCAATATTTAGGGTGAGGGTCGGTGAAATCAAAAACTTCAAATTTAAATGTTAACGCGTTCATGATATCTCTGTGACCTTTAAATTCACAAACCTTCCTGCGAACAGAATCATGTCTTGTCTTGTCGTTTGTATTTTTTACCTGATATTGATCAAGCGGTTATGATTTTGTTATTTCGTAATTTTATAACTTCCTGTGGCAATCAATACTTACTTGATTGCTGATTTCAGCAGTCCGATTTTTATACTAAGAAGTAATATGTCATTTTGACATACATATTTCCTTTATGAAAGCTGCCTAACAGCCATATTTGTTTCACAATTATAAAATTGATTTATTATTGAGAAATAAGCCCATGATATTGTTACTGTGTAACCATGTGTGATAAAACAACTTCTATATCCTTAGTAGAAGCATTATTAACCTAAAATATTCCCACTGCTAGAACACAGACCTCCGCCCTGTGGGAGGGAGTCTGCCATAATCCACCACGTTTCCTATTTTCTAATCCCACTCTTTTGTTCCCAGACGCGGTCGCTGCACACGCTACCGCTCAACAGGCTCAACTCGTGGGGCGTCTCAGCTCTGTGCAAGATCAGCTTTACCTCTAGCCATATCATTACGACCATCAGCTTTAGCATCCGCGTCACCAGCAGCACCAGACACTACCGAAACAGTATTAATAGAACAACCTATGGGAGATTTTAATATTAGATATTAAGTATAAGCTGTACAGTATACCTAAGCTATAGTTCTTGCATAACATGAGCGAGCGTCAGTCATTTGTTTATTTAAATAAAATCTTAAAGGTGCGTCAATCAGTACTTTTTTCAAATAAAATCATATAAAGGTGTTATTCCAAAGACGTTCGCGAGAACACTACGTCACCCAACCGCAACGACAGACCACAGCGACATGACTGGTTTCTATGTAACTCTATGAAAAAGATTCCGTTTATGGCGACGTTGACGCTGCGGACAAGCTGCGACGGCAGATCGCAAACCAGTGATAGTGTCCTTACTTGCTGCCATTAACAGAGCGATAAGACATATTTTTAACTGATCGAAAAAAGGAAGTTTACAATTCAATGCGTTTTTTTTTTTAAGTAGGTATGACCACGCATAACTTTTTACTAAGTACTTATTTAAAGGCATGGTAAAATAATGGCAGCTTGATTAATCTGCAGTGTTTTGTTTGTTTGCCGCCGACTCAAAATCAGTGATTTACATTTATTTAGGAGTTTAGTTAGAGTTATTATAAAAGTTTTATTTTATGCTTTTCAGTTTATTTTTTCGTTACAAAGGTTTTTTATTTGTACAAATAACTATCGCGAAACTGAAGAAATTCTTAGCACTGCCGTCACAGTTGTGGCGCCGCGTTTGAAATTTAAACCGTAGTGGTATGACGTGTCGCTGTGGTCTCTCATTGAAAGTGACATTGTCCACTTCGGTTTGCAGTTGCGGTCGCCGTTGAAAAAACACCTTAAGTCAGCGTCACAAAAATCATTTTGTAACGCGCCTTCGTGATCTGCAACGATTATAAGAGTTTTTTTTTTTAATAGATTTGATCCAGTGTAAAATTTTTTGTTTATCCAATTGGAAATCTACTGCCAAAGTGAGGAATGTTATTGTAAATGTATTAGATTTGAAGTCTGATATAATTGTGTTTTATATCTAGGATGTATTTGACTATCTGATTAGTGCCAAAGTAGTGTTTTCCATACATATAAGTTATTGGATCGTATTCTTCCATTCTTAAGGATGATGCGATTAGGTAGCCCGCAAATCTCCAATTTTTTTATACGTTTTTCTGAAATTTGAGGATTTATGACAAAATTAAAGATTTTTTTTTTAAAAGGCACTTGGTAGGCCCTTTTGAACGTCAAGAGTTACATTAAAATAGATTTGATTCTAGTCGCCCCTTCTAAAACGTATACTCGTATAGAGAAGAATGGGAAAGAAATATGTTGATTGCAATACGATTCGCGACAAAAACAATTATTGATTTACAGAATAATAATAATTTGAATCATCAATATTACTCTCTAAATTCATTTAATACCATTGAGTTCACTTTTTAAGAAATAGTCATTCTAGAAAAGGAAGTGGGTAAAGTTTAGAACATTTTTCGCCTATCATAGTCATGAAAAATCAAAGTATTTAATGACGTCATGTTATTGTGTTTATGTGCAGTTTAGGTATCGAACTTTACATCTATTCTAAAATAGTAAGAAAAAAAATTGCAAGTCTTATTAAAAAAAATCATTAAACTTGGTAAATTCTTTGAAGTTTTGTAATTTTAAGCACTTTTCCTAACTTTCATTAAAAATAAACTGTTATGCGCTTATGCACTATAGTGAATAGGCTTTTTAACTAGCATTCATTTGTTTTGGTGCATCAAGCGCTTAACCGTTTATTCTATAAGTTATAAAAAGTGCTTAAAATAACAAAACTTCAAAGAATTAGCCAAATTTGATGTTTTTTTTTTATATAAGACTGAGTATTTTTTTCTTACTATTTTAGAATAGATATAAAGATCGAAACCTAAACTTCACATAAACACAGTAACATGACGTCAATAAATACTTTGAATTTTCATGACTATGATAGGCGAAAAATGTTCTAATCTCTACCCTCCTCCTTTGAATTTACGAGCTACCTTAGCGGTTCTCCTTTTATCCTTATTTACACGATGTGATTTACTCGTGTGTGGTATACAAGATGAAGCATGTTTAAAAGTAACATTAGCCTCACAGCGTTTACATGACTCCTGTCAAATATTGCTTTAATTTTTGTATCTTCGTCTATTCCGTCATAATTAAATAGAATAATTTCACATATGAATACACTATCGTGTATTAAATGAATTTGCGCCCTCTTGTGGACATAAAGTCATAAACTAAATTACTTTGTGATTTTTTTTGCCATAAAAATAAAAGAATCCAACAGTAGAAAACGGGTATTATTTTGTTACAGTAAGTGGTATACGACCATCGTTTTCAGATGATATTATTTCTTGTTGCATACTTTTAGAGCGTGTTTTTCAGTAGTCGGGTTTTAGTTTTTGAACTTACTTTTTTATATGCCACAGACAAACATGTCGCATTGTGTAAATACGGCTGTATGTAAATATTTCCAAACTTTTTATATTTAAAAGCCTTGAGTAGCTTCTACCTGTATCATTTCAGAAAGCAATACAAATTAAAATACCAACCATTCTCCTTTATAAACAATTTCACTCATTTCATTCTACTTTCGCTTCACATTGTTGCTGCTGTAACAAAACGACAATTATCACAGAATTCTTGGTATTTAATTTCAGTTTCATTTTTATTTTGTTGGTAACGTTATCGTGAAATTCTTTCATTGGTTGACGGACAGTGTTTAATAAAGAAAAAACTACAGCGTGAAAAACAAAAAATAAATCTTCTATATTAAATGATATCTCGAAAAGCGTCATTGCCAATATTTCATTATGAAATCGATTGAAGCGATACACGATATAATTATAAGATCGGGCTATGAAATCAGCCATTGTAATAGACACAATGATAGCATTGATCAACATTTGGGCAAAAAATCGATTAATATTAATAACTTTGTCACAATACTTTACCGAACATCTGCGAAGAAAAAGCAGTGAAAATAACTAGGGACTCGGTTAACTACCAAATTATTTATTACGACATATTCTCCCCAGACCGAGGTCCAATTAAAAACAGGTATATTTCTTCATTCGCGTCTCACGCCAACTTGCACTAAGGGCAAGTACACACGGACCACAATCACACCTCAACGACACGAGTGCAAAAAAATGAATATTTAAGTTTTTAAGTGTACACAGACCACATGTGGTCAAAATCAACCGAGTGGGCGAGTTTTTCAGATATTAATTAATGAATTATAATATGACATGGATTTAAAAATGATTTTCATCTGATTATATTCAAACTAAAATATTAACTTGATGATTGTTCACTCTGATAAAATGCTAAAAACAGGTCCAGAATTTCTTATTACGGATAAATTAAACGGATGGTTTATTGAAATCAACGATAAAAAAGTTATGACTATTCATAAACAAAATGTCAAAGTACCAAAAGAATCAAAAGAAAACAGCCCATATTACTTTATTTAAATAAATAGGTTCGTAAACAATTTTGACGAAAACACACGTTAATTGCCTGACCCACAACTCATAAAACCCACTTTCCTGTATAAATCGGTAATATATTTTAAATAAAACTGTACAAGGAACGACGAAATGTCAAATTATACATCTCGTTCATCCGTCGTCACCGGGAAATCCATCTGTTTCTACGGAAATTAATTTGAATACAAATCCGAAACGGTACAACAAATATTTCGTTTCATGAAACACCTATTTTCGGCTTGTTACTTGCATAACTGGATTTCTAGCGAAAATGTTAAGGAAAATGCACAAAGGTCGCTCGCGATATTAAAATTTTCTTACGTTATAGAAATTTGCAGGTAAATGTCATTTATTAAGTTGCCAGTGAAATAGTCATTCAATGGGATTTTATGAACTAATAGGGTTGTATAGTTAATATATAACATAGAATAATCATATTTTGTTCAACATTTAAGAAAATAAAGTTTCGCTCGCAACTCTGACTCTTAACTACGGTAGGTGGAAAATAGAAACATTCTGTATCCATTTGACTATCACAATCAAAGGAGGAAATAAAAAGCTATATTAAAGTTATATAAACTAATTATAACTCCCCAAACAAATAACCTAGCCAACCATCTAATCAACGAAGAAGGAATACGCAGGCTAAAACACAATATTCCACAGGAGTACATCGGACAAACTTAGCGGAATGATATGTAAGAACTTAGGATGTGTCATACGAAGCCTACCAAGCAATACTACCAAGCAAGATCATCTAACAAGTCATTGTAAAAATAAAGGACAGATTTTTTAAAGAAAACGTATCCATATATTGACTAGATGTGTTGAAAAATAAATATTATAGTAAAACGCTGCCTCACTAGTATCATTCCTCTATAATGTAAGCTGTACACGAACTGGACCTGTTACTTCTACCTATTTAAATATAAGTTTTAACCTATCCTTCTTGTTTCAATTATCTCTCTACACTACCTAGCAGTTAACGGCCTGAAAAGTCTACTTGCAAAGGTCTCCTCTACATTTCATATGCGCACAGCCAAAGAATGGAACTCTCAGCCAGCGCCTGTGTTTCCTTCCACATTTAACTCGTCTGCGTTTAAAACAATAGTAAACAGGTGTCTTTTGGACGCACTTGGTCCTTCATAGACCTCATTCATCGCTTTCCATCAGGCGTGATCGAGGTCTATTCAGCAATAAAAAAGCCTAAGACGTTACCGCGGAATTTTGAATTATTTCAGGCCAATGCAGGTTCAGGTATGTCCAGTTTTTAAAATAAGCCCTTTTACTCTTCTAAGGGTGCAAACTGACCAGACGATCGACGTCAACCGATGACTCAAAATATACCTCGTATCCCTATGTTACAATATGATGAAAAACCGCGGTCTCGTAGCACCCTAAGATCTTCTTACCAACAACAATTCAAAATCAAAAGTCATTTATTCACACTAGGCTGAGAGTCAGCACTTTTTGAACGTCAAAGTTGCTTAAGACAGTCTCCCCATTTCCCCAAAACGCCCGCCTTTCACCACTTCCTAGTGCTTTAGCTGGGAAGAAAATATGGCGCAACAAACTAAATTTCTTCAACAGCAACTGTGCATAAAAACTCTGAACCAAATTAAATAAATTGTTCTTCGTTAAAGTCTTTCAGCAAGTCTTGAAGTATCGTTAATCGCTTTATTACTTCTGTTTTTCTCTTCGCACAAGATTAATAGATGGACACTACAAAACTTTCACTACTTTGTTGTTTACCGGTGTTAGTTTGAAGCCGAAAGAATTCTAAAATACTGTTTTTCTAGCCACTAGAGGCAAACATAATTGTGCATGAAAATATTATCAGTTCTAATTTTTGCCCGAGATGAGTAAGAAAATGGCGAACATTATTCAACTGGATAAAAATTATAAAGTTGGCTGAAAAGATAGTGAATTACAAAATCTGCTTTATTTTTTTTTCTGCATCGTTTAAGTGATATCGTTCTTATTTTGCAAACATTTCTGTTTTTTGCAGTAACTTACCTTCATTTAATGTCATAAGTGTTGCAGTTAAAATTCGAGCAGATAATTTACTTTGTTAACGATAAAAGTTGAAATAATTAATCTCGTATAACTTTATAAATTAGTTTGGTGTTTCACATACTCCAAGTTAATGGAAACATACATTCTATGCATAAATTAACTGATTATTTATGAAAATCGTATAAACCGAGTTTTGTTTAATACACAAGTAGCAGAAACACCTATTTGTATTTTTGGAATGGTTCACGATTTCTTACACATAAATTCATAATTTATTCATTTCTTTGCTTTCATGTAACATTACTTAGTTAACATGCATTAAAATTTTATAACACATGAATATACAAATTTTAAGAACCATTGCTAAAATAATATGTTATTTACTGTGTGCAAATTAAACACAATAAGTAACGATTTGCTTTATTTTCTTTGAACCTTTTTTATTTTTAATATATAAATTGAAATTACTTCGCAAATGATATATTACAATTCCATAGTTCGTTTTAGTGCTATCTGTAATATTTATTTGACAATAAAAATATGGGATTCTGAACACACTTGAACCATAAATCTCGAGACTTTCTTTTATTCCATGTATTCTGCTCGAAATGTAGGTCCTACAATTTATTTCCGATTGGAGCCGAAATTATAATCGATTTTCAAACCGTGAGCCGAAATCGTAATTCTCGATTATTGGAATCGGAATCACTTTTAACAAATTCCAAGTATTTTCTGAATCACTTTCTTAACGCGATAATCTTTTAAAGCCATTTGATTACTTAAGAAAATGTCTAGAATAAGAGTGTTTTTAAAACAAATTCTGTGAATTTATAAGTAATAGCAATGATTTTATTCTACTTAAGTATTGTACTATAGAGTTTAGGTAAGTGTATAGAACTAATTTATTTCTCAAAAGATGTTCAATTACATATTTTTGTGGATGCAAAATAAATGTTATGTAGAAATAAACGTTATTTTCGAATACAATGTGTTTCTATTTTTTTTTTCACTCACATAGTAATGGCTGAATAATAATATTGTGTACAGCGTTACATTTGGTCGTTTCAATCCTCAAATGTAAAACTTTTACTACGGAATACTTTATGTCGATTTATGCAAACATTGTGGATCAGTATGGATCAGCAATTTTTTCTTCATAATTATAGGGTTCCCCTTTGAAACGATGTAAAATGTAACGATGTAAAGGGTGTCTCAGTAAGAGTGCACTTTTTAAAATTGGAATATTTTTTTTTTCATGCTAGTGGCAATTCTGAAATTTGACAGCTGTCACCTCTGTTTATTTCAATTATTAAAAATAGAGCGCTTTTCGAAAGAACAACGCGTTATAATTGTAAAAGCTCATTACAAAAATGGGGAAAGTTACGAATAAAGAAAGTTAGGAAAATGATAACGGACTTTTTGTGGCCTCAACTGGATGGCATGAATCTGGACAGCATGTGTTTTCAGCAGGACGGCGCAACCTGCCACACCGCACATGAAACAATCAACTTATTGCAGCAACGATTTCCAGAACACATTATCTCACGAAATTCTGATGTCAACTGGCCACCAAGACCGTGCGATTTAACGCCGTACGATTTTTTTCTTTGGGATTTTGTGAAATCTTGGGTTTCTGCGAATAAACCCGAAACAATTCCTGAGCTCAAATCGGAAATCCAACGCGTCATCGGTGAGATACAGCAACATCTCTGTGCAAAAGTCATGGAAAATTTCATGAAAGAAGTAATGGCCTGTCATCGGAGCCGTGGGGGTCATTTGCCGGATATTTTATTCCATACTTAATCGGAACATGTCTTCTTTACAATACAATAAAAATATCACAACTCTGTCATAAAATACTTGTTTTTATTTTAAAATGAAAAAGTGCACTCTTACTGAGACACCCTATATATGAAATAAATAAAGAGCCTTGTAGAAAAGATACAATGGCAGATTTAACAGAAAAATAATTAGGCACTTTCAGCAATTATTATTTTATAGAAGAGACCTTCTCACAAGTAAACATGGTTTTTGAGTCTGAGTTCTGTGGTGCTGATTTTGATTAATTATGTCTAAGTAAACAAGGAAGAAATACTTTTATCTAATAAAGTTTGCTTTTGTAGTAATCAGAACGAAATTTCAAATTTAAAAAAAATCTTAATTTTTTAATTCAGTAGAATACAAAAGTAAGAAAAAGAACTTTTCATCCCACCATCTCGGAAAGAGTATTTTTAATCTTCAATATCTGAGTGGAAAAGCCGTTTTTATTCTCTAGAGGATAAAGTAAATTGAATTTAGAACATCATGTGCACTAAGTTTGTGAATTAAAAACATCATTAAATCTATTTACTTCTATCTCCATGGTGCCGAATTTATCATTCAACCTTTTTCTAATTTGTAAAACTTAAGACTCGGAACCTTCTTGATATACTTTTTTTTTAATTTGCTTTGCGCGCGCCATTTTACTTTTCACGTCACCAACATTACAGTACCTAACAAAAATATTACACTCGACTTTTGGTAACTGTAGCAACGTTACTTTCAAATTTTCTTAATTATACATAAGTATCATTTGAAATAATTTAAAGATTATTCTGTAATACTTACCTATCATAATGTAGTACATAATAAATGTTAATACCTAAACTGAAATAAAAGTATCTTGTGATTGAAATGCTTTTTTTGCATATTTAGTCATTTCCTCGCTGAGGTGGGATGAAAAGTTACTTTTGACCTCGTGATTTTTTACCATGTGATATGATGTGATATGATTTTTCACCTCGTGCTCTTTTGATTCCCTCGCTAACGCTCAGGATTCTAATTTTGAATCACTCGCTGCGCTCGTGATTCAATTTTAGAATCCTTCGCTTGCTCGGTCATCAAAATTGAACACGCGGTTAAAAAGCAACTTTGCACTCTTGTATAACAAATAACTATTAATTTATATGTTAATCAGTTTTATTTAGAAAGAACAATAAAGGTAAATATCTAAATACTTAAAACAAACAGAAAAAAGCTTTAAAAATGAACATTTTTTGTTTTTCTTTTGTGTAAGTAAGAACTTTCTCGTATTAAACTCCAAATGTAGTCACTCATCATGCTCTCATTGTATTGTCCTTGATAACGCTGTTCAAAGTTCATCATGTCTTGGAGAAAGCGTTCTCCTTGCTCTTCTGAATATGCCACAAGTTATCTTTAAACTGGTCTAAGTGAGCATGTAGCATATGCACTTTGAGGGACATTCTGCAACCCATGAGTTTGAAATTATCAAGCATGTTAGAAACTGGAGCAGTTGTTGATGGTAGATCTGGGTACTCAATCTTCTTGGCATTTTTGCCAGCCCGACGCTTGCGTGGATCAACTACATAAAAGTAGCAATCATTGATGTGATTAGTGGGCTCCCTCCATATTCTTGGTACTGAGAACTTCATACATTTTTTTTCTCCTCAATAACAAGCTGAAAAAAAAAATATCATACATAAATGACACGTTACTTGTATATACGTTACATATCGTATTTTTTTTTACAATTAGTATCCTTGAAAGTTATGATGTACTTCTCTACCTTCTAATATGTTTTTGCAGTTACCACACGAGAATTTAGGGGCTCATATTTTGTCTTGACTTCGAATAGTAATATTAAAATAAGTTTTATAAGCTTCACAAAGTCTTATATCTGTCGAAAAACAAAATTTTTTAGTTACCCTTACTTTAATGAATTTGCCACAAATGTAACAAAAAGAGTATACGTTATTTTTACACTTTTTGAAGCCATTTTGGACTTCGCGCAACACAAATGGCGTCGTTTCTCGGTAATTCTCACCCGCATACTACCCAGACTACCCGCCGCTCCCCGCTTTACGCCCGTAATCCCCCCGCAACCCCGGCTCTTGCGTGTTAAAATCATTGTTCCTCAAACGTTCTGTCAAAATCTTAAAATATTTATTTTTCATTGTAAAATTTACAAGAGCAAACTTTATTTGTTATGAATGGAGCCTGTGGTTACTTTTAGTTGTAGACAATTGAAAAATATTAATTTAATAACAAACCGAAAAAAAAAAAATTTTTGTTGACCTGTATTATTTAAAAATTACAATAAAATATAGATATATTATTTATCTTTTAAAGGTTACACGTGGAGAACGGTACCTTTTGTCACAAACGAAACAAGCTAGCAACTCCGCTATGTTGAGGACAATGTTACACAAACAAAATATTCCCAAAGTAGAAACAATGAGAGGAATTCACAATGTATCCGACACGTGGCAGCTTCCATGAAATATTTATAACAATAATACCTTCGTAATTAAATTCATTACACATTCTATTAAAACAATGTCACGTTCCTACCTTTTCCATAAGTCTTAGTAGCCTATACCTAACTGTAAGCGTCGTCTTCCAGTATAATCGTATACAGCTGAATATCAGTATTTTTTGTTAACTGGGTAACACAATACCCATTGGCAAGACTGGTTGTCAGACCTTCTGACAACTCGTAAAGTCTGTCAAAGGTCTACGAATGACAACCGGGGCAAATGGCTTAATGTCCTTTCCGAGACACAGAGGAGTCTTGTTATGAAATCGATAGTCCTATCCACGAATCGACCGCGGCAAAACTAGCTTAACCTTCGATCGACTGTTTTTTTTTGTGGGTCCGTCTCCCGCTCTTGAGCGGAGCGAGAGGGCGTGTCAGACTTTCCATGACTAAAACCCTCCCGTGTTCCTTCAGTTGCCCATGTGCCGACCTTGTGAAAATGTTTCGAACAAATCTCGTGACCTTGGCAGGGATCGACTCGTTTGCGGCTGTTATTATTTAGTAACGAGCAGCTCTTTCATACTTGTATGTATGGGCCGTAATTAAAGCACATCGACTTTTTACATCCATTGTTGAGTGTCATTTACTGTCTGGTGTAGAAGAGTCCTAGAGTGGAGGCTGCGTATCGGCAAATGTAGTGTGGGATGTTCCCTAGTTAGATGGGCTGATAACCTTAAATAGGTGAGTAGGAAAAGCTGGATGTGGAAGGCGGTGGACAGTGTTGTGGCGCAGCCTTCGAGAGGCTCAGATCCAGCAGTGGACAAAAGCAGAGTTTATTCATTGATCTCTGCCATTCATATCTGTGTGATAGTCTCCTTCTAAACCAATGAGTCATATTAACGCCCAGGTGCGATACATCTAAAACTGCAGCTAAGGACAAATCTCCAGGCTGTCGCATTCTAAATAATTATGCTAAATTGCCATCTGACTGTCAGCCATGAATGTGATATGTTTTCGGATGAAGGGAGTAAAATTATGCGTACGTCTCTAGTGTTCTGTTTGACAATGTCCGCCTTTCCATATTAATAGTTTTCAATTAAATTACATACAACATAATAACTGTCAATATTTTAATTGGTGTTGTTCCGTTTTAATTTACTATAAATAAATATAAGTCCATTGCTTACCACGAAGGTTGAACGACGTAAAAATTAAAGGACAACAAGTTTACCCCTCAAAGTTTTATCTTGTTTCATTATAGGGGCAAGTTCATAACTAAAGCCACGGCCTGGATGAGGACAGGGTTAATAATTTAGTTAAGGACAGAAATGATACAAAGTTAGATGAATTATTTTGGGACTGTGGCATTGCATAGGGAGAGAAAGTTAATTTAGTGAATTGTTTTGTTTGTGTATATTTGTAAGGCCGTGGCGTAGTAAAGACGAACCCTACTTCCTACTATTATTTACTTACATAATAATTTACTAATACTATAAACGCCAATATGCGAAAACTACTGAATGGATTTTGATGATACTTAATAGTAATATAGCAAATAAAATACGACATTTAAGCTTGCCTGCCATGTTTGTTATAGATAGTCTAAAGCCTGGAAAATAGACTGCTTCTCTCAACACACCGCGCGAGCGAAGCCGCGGGTGATAGTTATTGTATTGTAAAGATAGGAATTAAAATTTGAGCACAGGATCCTAGACCTTTATACACTGAAATTTTCAGTGGTTATCGAAAATATACTGAAACTTCGTCAAGTTTTCTGGTCGAGTATTCCGCAGAGTCTAAAGACTAAAGTCTTCAATCAGTGCGTCCTGCCTGTTATGACCTACGGGAGCCGAAACGTGGACACTCACGGTACGGCTGGTCTATAAATTCGAAATCGCTCAGAGAGCTATGGAACGAGCTATGCTTGGACTAGATACTCAGAGATCTAAGGGACAGAATCCGTAATGAGGTGATCTGGTAGAGAACCAAAGTTGTGACATAGCTCACAGAATTAGCAAGCTGAAGTGGCAGTGGGCCGGCCATATTAGCCGTAGAACCAATGACCGTTGGAGTAGACGTGTTGTTAAGTGGAGACCGCGAATCGGCGAATGTAAGGTAGGACGCCCTCAGGCTAGGTGCAGCTGGATAAGAGTTGCTGAGAATTGAGCTGAATGGCGTGGAGTGAATTGGAGAGGCCTATGCCCAGCATTGGACTGCTATAGTCTAATGATGATGACTGATGTTTCATAGAAAAATGCAATACCTACGCTGTCGAAATGTACAGATAAGCAATTTTTTTGTCTTACAATGCATGGATATTCAAAGTTGTCTATTGAATTTCATGGTAACAGGTTGTGCGTCGAGGTACATGCAGCATGCATGTACAAGACGTAGCTAAGCACTTCTATAGGCCTTTTCCTTGACTTATAAAATAACTAGGCGGCTCTTTGGTGGTTTGACATCATCTCGTAAGTATTTAAAAAGCAGTTGCACCGAAAACAACACTCGTCAGTTGAACAAAGGAATAGAACTGACTTACATATTGACTAGACACAATTGTATGGCACAGGTCTACCCCGCAAGGATTTAGGCTTGGCCCACAACAGAATCATATAATGAGGTAATCATATCAACCTATCGTCAACAGTCCACCACCAAATTTACTTACATAGCTATATGTCTGCCACTTATTCGAACATATACCAGAATATACTTTTTCCGAGCATATAGTTTGAGCAGGAAAGTTGTGACCAAACACAGCACACGTAAACACAGATTGCAACGTCACATCTTCTTGTTAGTACTAAAAACCGGTCAAGTGCGGGTCGAACTCGCGCATGAAGAGTTCCATACATAATTTTTTTGTGTTGGTCAATCATCAAATGACGTCTCCCACTCTGGGAAAAGCGGGAGGGCGTGTCAGACTTTTACTGACTAAAACCCAAACGTGTTCCTTCAGACCACTAGACGAACGACGCAATCATTTTTCTACTGCACTGAAATGTTAATTTTTATTGTGTTAGTGATCTAGAACATCTCAATACACTCACGGTATTGTTAGCACTTGCAGATTTGCAAATACTTGCAGCGTTACAAGTTAGCTGCCTTTAGACTTATGTTTTTGCTTGACTGTACTACCAAAACAGCTTGCGACTAACAGTTGTTGGTGCAAACTTTCTGAAGGTGGGGTCTGCAATAAAACAATGTTTGGGTAATGTTTTCATTTTGTCAACTTAATTTGGTATAATTCAACCTGTGGCAGTTGGCCTTTTATTATTTGGGTCTGACATAAATGTAGGGGAGGTTAAGTTGTAACATAAAAATCGGGGAGTCAAGTATGGGTAGGAAAAAGGTCAATTTCACAGTCGGTCGGTAGGGTTAATTTAGTGGGGCCCGCAAATCACCTGCTCCTGATTTGCAGGGGTTCGATTTGCAGTAAGTTGGAATTGGTGATGGACTAAAGAATAAATACTACTGCTTGGACCCTTGCAACTAATGCTGATGGTGGAAATATTTATCTTATTGATTAATGTTGTTTATATTAACTTTTTTTTAATTCTTGTTTTGGGGTTATTCTTATACCTCTTTCTCTTAACTAGAAAGTGTTGTTTGTTTCCTTTTTTCACTGTTATAATTAACGCAGGATTTAGGGAAATCTATAATTTAATGTACACTTTGTTTTATGTCAATCAAAAAAACATTTTTATTGACATAAAAAAGTGACCAATAAATTTATAGATTTCTCTGACTCCTGCGCTAATTGAATCTGAATCCTGCGATACTAAAAAAAAATAGTTCCACATAATTACTTATTTACCTCGATGCGATAACAATTGAAGTTTCTAAAATTGACTTCAACAATAACACAAAAAAAAAATCCTAAGCTACTTATGAGTAAAGCAGCAAGCTATATGCAAATTACGAAACGTAACTCCAACCACACTGAATAAAAAATACATCCAAATTGACTTCCACAAGTAAAATCGCATCGGAAAGCTTTTAAACTTATTGAAATTAATTCGTGAGCCATAGAGCTAGTAAAATTGCCGCCATATTGAGAGCTCTCGTCCACAGATTCAGAAAATTAGGTTAATAGTGGAACCCTGGCCGACACTGGAATGAATTGCATGTAATTAAGAGTGGGCGAGCGATAGTAACTAATGCACTTCTACAAAAGACGGAGGATTAATGAGAAATATTAATAATAGGATAATTAGATTTCTGTGTTCATAATCTTGTTTCTGATCGGAATGAAGATTTCTGATAGATATTTTTTGCGACGTAGAATACTGATTCAATGCAGTATTTTCGTAAGATAATAAATAAATAATTATTAATAATATTATTCATAAATAAATAATTATTAAAAAACGACGGGTTGCACTCCGGGAGTGCCGGTAGAAGTGAAAACTTGAATATTAACGTTGTGCATTTTTGATATTTTGGAATGGTTAGGGAATAATTTTGCACGAATTGCTTTAATTATCAGTATAAAAGTACTATTATTTATGTGGTAGAATACAATATTTATTTATTGCGCTATCGTACACAAACATGACAATTTATATTACATTAAAAAGTTTATCTCTCAGAAAAATCACTTTCCGTCCATCTTACGAATTTTCGATCAGGTCACGTGTCCTGACGCTAGTTTAACATTTTTTACCCATTACAAAAAAGTGCACAACGCCGCTAAAGAAGTTTTCACTTCAATAATAATAATAGTCAGAACTCTAAATCAATGTTTATCAGAATGGTGCAATAAATTTAAAGAAAGGATATATATATTTACGGTAAATGTAAGAAGTTACTAAAGCAGCAATGTTTTGCTGCGTTCCAGTTTATTTATCTGTTACGGCTAATAGTCAAAGTGTGGCTACACCTAGTTTTAGCCGCTATGATGATGAAACGAAAGATAAGCATCTCAAAACAAAACTAAAATGCTTAACTGTACTGAGTTCTAGCTTCTATGATGAAGGCTAAACCTAGTTCTAACCATAGATAAGTAGGATACATCTAACGTTTCACCGCATGCACCTAGTTGTAGCCGGCTAAAACTATGTTTAGCCGTAATATATCTATTATCTCACTAATATTTTCCATACATATAAAATTGTAGGCATTATAGAAATAATAATGTTTTTTTCTTTGCGGTACAATGAACGATTTAATATGTGAAGTTTGCTTTAAAGTTTCACAGAATGGACAATTCGCAGAGTGGTTTTAGACACAAAACTATTATGAATCTAAAACTAAATATCGTGTTTGGATGCCCGGTATTGAATTGAATATTAATTAAGTCTGGAACAAATCAAAGTCTTGTATGTATTTTAGTTGAACGTTGAAAGCCGCGCCCTAGTATTTTACTTTTGCAGCTATCTTCGAGTCTTTTGTTAAATTATACCTAAATGTTTCAATTTGTGTTTTGTGTAATGCACCTGTATTTATATCTATTTAAATAATAACTCATACCTAATCAGATAGGATCGTCTAAAGGACACGGTGGAGCATACGGTGGAGGTGTGCCCTGCCTGGGCGGAGCACCACCGTGTCCTCGTGGAGGCGATCGACGGCGGCGATCTCTCGCGACCGGCCCTGGTGCGAGCCATGGTACGGAGCGAGAGGGCATGGGAAGCCGTCACCTCCTTCTGCGAAGCAGTAATGCTCGCGAAGGAGGAGGCGGGGCGCGTGAGGGAGTGGTAGTCACTGCACCCTCACGTCCCTAGCCGCCGCAGGAGGAGACGCCCCGGGCGTCGGGAGTCGATTGCGGACTCCCGGCCACCGTAGGCGCGAGCTTGCGGGTGGCGAGCAATGGGTAGCTCTCCGCCCGGTAAGGACCAAGCTCGGGTCGACGGCGCGTATTGTTCCACGCGCGCCTCAAAGAGATGTCAGCAGCGCTGAAGGGGTCTGCTAGGACCGATGCCTTTGACGAGGGTTTTAGTCAGTAAAAGTCTGACACGCCCTCCCGCTCCACCCAGAGCGGGAGAAGTCATTTGATGATTTCCCATCCAGAAAAAAAATATATACCTAATCAATTAGTAAAATTAAAATATAATATTCTTACTTAACTAAAACGACATATTAAAAGAAGGCGTTGAAAATTTCTACGCATCGCTGTCGACTGGTAATGTAACGTGGAGACTCGCGGCATTTGATAGACCAAAAGAAAAAATCAAAGAAAAAATATTGAATTTAGTAGAAAGGTACTAAATTAATCAAACCTTAATGTACCAAAAATTCTGCTTGCACTGTCAGAAGATTAAGGAAAAGTACCTACCTAACTACAAAGCAGCAATTTAAAGTAAAACAATTCTTCATGAAAATAGGATCATTCTTCCAAGATTATTGTACTACTTTTGTGCTAGAAAATGCTAACAAGGAAACGGAAGAAAAATGTTGCTAAGAATAACAGTCATTTTAACTCAGCGCAGTCTGAAACAAGTTAGCTCGTTATGCGAATTTATGTGCTTTTTAAAATTAAAAGTATAGTCCAAAATATACGCTCCTTCGGTTTTATTACTTACCCGCTCTGAAATCTGTAGGTTTAAAAGAGCTACCTGTGTCATCTTGAGATTTAGGAGTAATTTAATAAAAGTTAAGCGTGCGTATTAGAAGAAAATTATTACAAGCATTTTATTTTTTACCTATATTTTTTCGGAAGAACCCTTAACTGCTTTCTTTAATACCACCTTTCAATCTCATCAACTCACTTTTGTCCTCTCCTTTCTTATGACGATCCCCAAGCTCCTGTGCCAGCCTCATCCACATTCTAACCGTGATGGTGACAATATCATCTGCCCTTTTCGATATCACTGGAATCATTGAACACCACTCTGTTACAACCTTACTCCAACTGTCATCATTGCGCCTTGCCAGATGTCCTGCCCAACACTTTTTGAGTTTCACAAAACGCTTTCAAATATCGAAGAACTCCGTACGTCTTCGTATGTCGACATTTGGAACTGATATGATATTGAGGTACTGAAAATGGTATTGAGGTTTCTAATATCATTTTTTTTCTAAACTGAATAATTTGCGCGAGAGACATTTCCAAAGTGGTAAAAGGTGTGTATTCGTTTTATCATTCTCTCATTCTCCGTAAGTTCTAAAATAAGAGAATGATAAAACTTAAAAGAATATATGATGTACATAACCATGTTTCACCGAAAATTAGTTTGAACGAGATCCAGTAAGTAGTTTTTTTTTTAATACGTCATAAATCGTAAACCGCAATTTACCTTTCATTCAATCAACTCAGATATAAAATTTAAAAAAAAACATTTAATTTCATAAACATAAACCTTATGCATAAACCGAGAATACCTACAGGTTTATACAGAACCCTCGGTGCGCGAGTCCGACTCGCACTTGGCCGGTTTTTTTCTATAGTATTGTTGTTGGCTTTCAGATAATCAAGTCCAACTTCATAAAAAAATACACACACAGAATATTTGGCGCGCAAGCAATTAAATTGTTATTATTGGTTTGTTCGATCTCTCATGATTGATAACAAAGAATCGGACGATCGAATCGCGTGTTGTTGTTTTGCAAATAATTCTTGACTAGCATATCTTGGTCCCTGCATATTTGTTAATCGTTGTATACGTATTTTATTTCACCTAATAATAAAACAAATAAACAAAATCATTTTATTTCGGACAACTGAAATCCATAAATTGTTAGTAACAAATTTCCTTAAAACACTATTGTTAGTAACTTAATCTAAAAATAAATGAATGAGAAGACCACCTAGTAATTAGACATAACGATATGTGGACTAGGGTATAACTCTTCTCACAAATTGCCTTATTATGGCAGAGGAAGTGTCTGCTACCACAGCCTTCAGGATGCTATTATGACTACCTTTTATTCTGCTCAGGAGTGAAGCCGTCTTTTTTCGGATGATGGCATGGAAGCCATCTGTATGGTTTACCGCAAACATTTCAGAGGCACTGCAAAAACGAGGTAGTCGCAACAGCATCCTAAATACATTATTGTATTGGACGCGTAGGATATCCAGCGACCTTTTTGAGTAGTTGGTCCAAAGATTACCGGTGTAAAAACTCTGACAGTAAGCTTTGAAAAGAGTTATTTTTACTTGGTCAGTACACTGAGCAAATCTTCGTGCCAACATATTACCCCTGACCGCCAGAACCCTACGCTCCCTCTCAATGTCCACATGGTCACTGAGGTCGTCGGTATGAAAATGACCAAGATATTTGAACTTCGAGACTCTACGTATAGGTGTTCCGTTTATGGCAAGTTCGACTGAACTATCTCGGCACTTACCAGTGACCCCAAACATCATATACTCACATTTTTTGGCATTATAATATATTATTAGTCCATGTGAAGCAGCGTAGGTTTCACATAAATGTAGCAACTCCAGTATCGCCCCAAGTGACGGGCCCAGCAGCACCATGTCATCAGCGTAGCTGATGTTGTTGCAACTGATACCATTTATCCTGCATCCAACACGCATGCTGCTGAGCTCGGCAATTAGGTCATTTACATATAGATTGAAGAGCCGGGGAGACGACAAACCACCCTGTCTCACCTCGCACTCCAATCCTTATGATTCCGAGAGCGCATTAGACCATTTAACACGGTTAGTTTGACTAGATACCAAAACTGCAGAACACTGAGGAGTTTCGCCTGCATACCCCTACTCCTCAATTTACTCCAAAGCACGTCATAAGAAACGAGATCGAAGGCCTTGGAGAGATCAAGAAAGCAGGCGTATGTCGCTGTGTTATGCCCTTGCAAGACAGAGAAGTAATTATTACAGCTACTGACTTGTGTTGATGACGCACCTGTAGCCGAGAGTTCGTTCACTTTGCAATCAGCTAGGTATTTTATAGGTAAATATTATAATCCTATGGGACCACTGTCCAGGGTAAAGCTGTTTTGCAAACATGCTCCTCTTCTCACATTTATATTACCAGTAGGAGTATCGTGTATTAAAGATGCTTGTTTAAGACTAGTCACCTCTAGTTGAAGTGATAGAAATTGCTCCTTCGATATTGTATTTTCTTCTAAAATGCTGATTTGGTTTTTCAATTTTAAAATGTCTTTTAGGAGGCATGTTACATCCACATGATCAAAAGTGACCGGAGGGAGTTCACTCAGGTCCTTCGCCACAAATATCGGGAATAATTCAGAACTGGTACCTTTCATGAGACAGATCATATCATCAAGATCCCTTGACATTTTCTTGTTTCCCTCCTTTCGGCACACTGGCATTTTCTTTCCACTAGGGATGGATTCAGAAAGCAGAGTCTTTGCCCGCACAATGTCCTCAGCAGAGAAAGATGAACAACACACTTGATGCATACTCTGTTCATCCATCACGTCCAATACATTTCGTAAAAAAGCTAACAGTTCGTTGACCACAACATTGCAATTAGCACACTTCACAGTATGAAACGACATTATTTTCAATTAGTCACCGTACCGCTATCGGTTACGACGGCATCGCAAACTCGTCCGCTACCTGTCGCGTACGATGCGAGACTAATAGAGACTCGAACCCTGGTCTTACAATGAAGATAAAATATTTATATTCATATTAACAGAAGATATACTTCAAATAAAAAAACCTCAAACCAGAAAAATCCCCTAACCTCTTCCTCAAATTACTTAAACCAGAATATTTTCAGTAGTCGAAAGGTGGCAAGTTTTCTTATCCCTAAATATTGTCAACCGACAAAAAAAAGGTTTTAAGTAACGTATCATAAGGAAACATAGTGATATCACCTTTTTTGTGGGTGGGAAATCATCAAATAACGTCTCCCGCTCTTGGGCGGAGCGGGCGGGCGTGTCAGACTTTTACTGACTAAAACCCACTCGTGTTCCTTCAGTTGCCCATGTGCCAGGGTCACGGTGTCTCTTTCGAACAATCTCGCGACCATGGCAGGCATCGGTCCTAGACCCCTTCAGTTCTGCTGACATCTCTTTGAGGCGCGCGCGGAACACTACCACCTCCACAGTATTTATAAAAAGTTGAAGTCACCATCTATCTAGCCTTTTCCCTACCATGCTGGGGTTAGCATTCAGTCTAACGGGATGCAGTTCTTTGAATTACCAGTATTTTACATGGAGCGACTGCCTATGGGTCCGTAAGCAGTCCATGACCCAGTTACTGGGTAACACGACCCCTTAATAAGACGTTTGTAAAACTCTTGGGCTTTTGACGATCAGTAACAGCAGCCAAAAATTGACGAATGACATACGGGACCGCTTAACATACTGTTTGAGGCTCGGAGGGGTCTTGGAATATAAACATGGTTACCTATCCGCGGACCAACCACGGGAAGTTTAATCTGATTGGTTGACCCATGCGGCAGGCCACAAGACCCCCTCATCATTTCAGCCGAAAGACGTCCACTGCTGGACATAAGTCGCCCCCGATTTAGGGGGGTTTGCCGTAATCGCCATGCTTGGCAAGCGGGTTGGCGATCGCAGCATGGTGGTAAAATGCATAGAGAACGCCGCTGTCCACCCTCTAGTAAGTCCCTTATTCGCCTCTTACGACACCCACGGGAAGAAATGGGGTGGTGCTATTCTTTACGTCCGGCACCACACGGTACCACAAGACCCCCTACGAAAAGCCAAAGTACCTACCACACATCAAACAACCTGTATTGTATTGGCTTGGCTAATAAGTAATGAGCGTTTCCATTTTTATTTACTGGAAATTTCGGGTAAGCTCGAGAACGTTCTATGGCAGGGAGTATGTAAAGAGCGAATCGCGAGCATGCCGTCAGTAATGTTTCGATTGTCATTGCGTAAGGAACCACGAAAAAAATGAGTGGTATTAAAACGCATATTCGGCACTGTTTATTATACGAGTACCAATCTGGCCATTCTGCTGCACAAGCCACACGTAACATATGCCAAAGGATAGCTGATGATGCAGTCTCTGAGGCTACAGCAAAGCGATGGTTTCAAAAATTCCGCAAGGGTAACTATTCCTTGATCGATCAACCAAGGTCTGGGCGTCCGATGGAAATGGTTATAAATAAATTAAAGGCATTAATTGAAGAAGATCCTAGGACCACAACTCGTGATTTAGCTGCTAAGCTCGGATGCTGTCATGGCACGGTGGAAAATCATTTGCGCGGTTTGGGGAAGACATACATATATGGCGTTTGGGTACCCCACTAGTTGAACAAAGATCAATTGACTTATCGCGCAGATATCTGTGCACACCTTTTATCGTTCCGTCGCACATTTAGCTGGCTGGATCATCTCGTCACCGGGGACGAAAAGTGGGTTATCTATATTACCCATAGACGCAAGCGTCAGTGGTTGGGCTGCAACGAACCAGGCAAACCTACGCCAAAAAAAGATCTTCACCCTCGGAAGGTGATGCTCTCGGTCTGGTGGGACATACATGGCGTGATATACTGGGAAATTCTTCCTACTAATACCACGATGACGGCAATAGTATACTGCAATCTACTTGAACATCTGAAACTGGAACTCCGTCGTAAACGTCCACAACATGACAAAATATTTTTTCTACATGACAATGCCCGGCCCCACATCGCTAAGAGTACCCGACAAAAACTATTGGAGCTCAACTGGGATATAGTGCCACACCCTCCGTATTCTCCGGACTTGGCCCCAACAGATTTCAGTTTATTCCGGTCACTTAGTAATCATTTACAAGGAAAAAGCTTTAATGATGAACATCAGTTGCAACAATACACGGACGAATTCTTCAAAGCAAATACGACGAAGTTTTACAGGGATGCCGTCCATGCTTTGCCCAAGCGTTGGCGAATGGTAGTAGACAATGACGGTGATTATATTGTCAACGATTAGTATTAAATTATTTATAAAAAAATACAAACATAAAGTCATGTATGTCGCTCATAATTTATTAGCCAACCCGATAGTTCAGCCAAGACTGGTTACCACTAATAATCCGTTTGCAAACAGAAAAACGTGGTATCTGCCATCAGTAACAATTTTTTACACGATAACTTTATACCGCAATTGAAATAAACTTATTGATATGAGTTCCACTAAGTGATTTGTAATTTATACTTCGTGAAATGTCAAATAAGGACTTTCGTCAGTTTTTGCGGAATAACAAGTTAATTCTGCCAGAGCAGCCGATTCATGATGTAAGTGTGATTATAGTAAGCGGTTAGACGATCCAACCTTTACTTATAAGAATATGATTAACTTTATAAATTTTGTTAGTAATTACTGTTAACGGTTGAGACTGAGTAAGTCACAATCTCAACCGTTAACAGTGCCCCTGACACATTTTTTTATTTTTATTATTTTCATTAATATCATTCTTTGACTTTACAATATATATACCTAACTATAAATAAATATATACATATAAATAAACGAATTTACTAAAATCAAGTAAGACAAACAATGAAGAAATATTACCGTTGTAATGATACTGCCAACTTTTTGCAAATGTGCTCGCGAACTTTAACTTTGAAAGTCAATCGGTTGTCAACGTTAACGTAATAATTTAGTTTCTGTTGTCGATCCAAGAAATAAATAAACTAGTTAACGCTAGCAAACACAAAATCAAACTTGATGATGCGTTGGCAACCTTAAATGTTATATTATGTAGAAAAAAAGAATGTTTTTGTTTTTTCTTATGCAGGAGTTCCTAACTGTAATGGAGAAAGTGTTTAAATGGTCTTGCTTGATCGGTGTGCTGGGGCCATTCATTCCACGCTCGACCTCCGCAGCGAACGGACGTGTTGTTCTCGCGCTCGCCGCTCCGCCGCCCGCGCCCCCCACCACTCCGCCGCTGTGAAAGTGCTCGTTCAGTGTTGTGTCTGCTGCGCAACGCTCCGCATCGTAGTCGCTCCGGCTACCCAATTGGCGATCGAAAATTTATTTTCGATCGTGAATTGTCACAAACTGTCTTTTTCAAGACAAATTGTTTCTTTATTCGGATACGTCTAAAACGTAGTGGCCCCTTCTGGGCAAATCCACAGTTTCGTGGTCCTCGGTGGAAACCTCACGGTGTCAACGAAACCGAGTGGGTGCTGACCCAACGCACCCGCCTATCCCCTTCAGGGCTAGGCGAAAGTTTGGACGGGTCCCGGATCGCTGGCCTTGGGGGCTTCCCTCGTCAGTCCCGGTGACAGTTTTGCTTCCACAGCCGCGTACTAGTGCCGCGGGTATTTCTATACCCCCCGCACTAGACTGGTCAGGGTATCTCTATACCCATCCGCACTGACCGGTTAGGGCCCCGTCGCACAATAAGATTGGCGACGGTACACACAGATTAGGGCTCACGCAGTAGGTCACACCTCCCTGTCTATACCCGACAGGGAGTGCTACTCACCCCCGGGCACACCCACCCGGGGTTTAGGGCTTGTTAGGTTGTTAGGCGCTCCGATGAGCGAATAGGGTCCCCTCTTTTCCCAACCATGTTGGGCTCGAAGGTCTCCGAATGGAGCTCAAAAGAGCGAGAAAGTTTTTTCTCGCTCTGCGAGCTTTTCATGGACGACCCCGAGTTCAAGGGGTTGTTCAAGCGCTTGTCTAAGCGCGCTCTGGTTACCCAAGCGCAGACCATCGCCGCTGACGCTACTCCCGAGACTAGCGTCGCTACATTTAGCGACGCCCTAGAGTCTCCCCCCGTGCCCAGCTCTCAGGTGCCCACTTCGATGGACACCGAAGAGGTCTCCTCTTGCGAGGAGGAAAACCGAGCAGCAGACTCGGTCTCCTCCCCCTCGTCGGATGAGGAACAATTCACGCTAGTTTCCCACGGCAAGGGAAACAAGCGTAAAAAGACCAAGTCTAGCGCCGCCCCGGCCGCTAAGTTCGCCGCAATAGAGGAATCATCCCCTCCCTCGCGTGCCCCCACCCCGCAGGCTAACGCCGCGTCCATCCCCACCCCTAAAGCGTCAACCTCCGCAAAGGTTGTCGCTCCCCGCGACATTGCCCCCACCCCTCCGGTCAACAAGACCGCTAAAAAGATCCCTCCCCCGCCCCCTGTATTTATACAGGACAAGGCGAAGTGGACGGAGATCTCCAAGTGGTGTGTTGACCAGAGGGTCAACTTCACTAATGCCCGCTCTACCCAGCAGGGCATTAAAGTCCAGACCCCTACGTCACGAGACTTTCGTGACCTGACCAAACTCCTCAGTGCACGTAATGTGTCCTATCACACTTACGCCCTGCCTGAGGAGCGTCAAACCAGGGTGGTGATCCGACGGATCCCCGTGGAGATCGCCACGGATGACATCAAGGCCGACCTCGAGGCACAAAACGTGCCCGTAGATGAGGTCCATCGAATGCACCGGGCCAGACATGGTCCGGCATTCGACATGGTTTTAGTCGTGTGCCCTCCCACCGAGGGTCACCACCCCATCTTCCGGATCAAGGCTGTCTGCAGCCTCACGGGCATCCGCATTGAGAAGCCCCGTAAAACTGGCAACATTGGCCAATGCCATAGGTGCCAGCTTTACGGGCACTCTCAGCACCACTGCTTTGCAACCCCCAGGTGCGTCAAGTGCTTGGGGAACCACGGAACAGTGGACTGCCCGCGTCCCAAAGACCGAGCCCTCTGCACAGAGCCACCCAGCTGTGTTCTCTGTGGAGAGGCCGGCCACCCCGCTAACTACCGGGGCTGCCCCAAGGCCCCGAAGTCTTCCTCCTCGAAGCTGGCGAAGCGCGCCAACGCTCGCCAGCTAAGAGAAGCCCCCTCTTCCAAACTTCCAGAGAGGTTGAGTCCCCAGAGACCCAGCCCCTGGAATCACTGGAACCAAGGGAACCACATGCAGGCATTCCCTGCATTAGGTCCTCCCAAGCCCTCCCCCGCTGGGATCCCTGCGTTATTGGACCCGCGTCCCAACGCCCCAGCCCCCCCCCCCTGCGCCCCCCGCAAAGCCCGTTAAGCCCATGGCCGCTCCCGCCGCCAAACCGGCACCCCCTGCTCCCCGTCCCGTAGCACCCCCATCTGGAGCAAAGGTGAACCCCCTAGATGCTTTTAACATCATCTCGGGTACGTTCACAACGTTCTTTTCCCCCAGAGCCCAACGTATGGCCCAGGAGCTAGTCGACGCAGCACGCGCCGGCAACCTGCTCCAAATCCAGGCCATCTACAACGCGTATCCGGAGATTACGCAGGCCCTTGTCTCCCTCTCTACTCAAGCCCCCCATTATGGATAGTCGAGTACTAGCGAGAACCAAACCCCGATCCCTAAAGTTAGGTTTTTTCAATGCCAATGGCATACTCAACCAACGTGATGAGATCGCCACTTTCCTCCGCGACCATCAATTAGACATTCTACTCATCCAAGAGTCCTTCCTTAAACCGAATCATCGCGACCCGAAAATTGCCAACTATCGCTTAGTTCGCAATGACAGGACGCGCTGCCACAAAGGCGGCACCCTCATTTATTATAGGAAGTCCCTGTACTGCATCCCCATGGACCCTCCCCCCCTCTCCCGTTTAGAAGTTTCGATCTGTCATTTAGGAATGACAGGTCATCAGCCGATCACTCTGGTATCGGCCTATCTTGCCCCTCAGTCCTCGACGGAGAACTACCAACTCCTCACGGACGACCTCGATCTACTTCTTGGCTTGAGTGAGTCCGTTATAATAGCGGGCGATCTCAACGCCAAACACCCAGCCTGGAACAGTTCCAGGACTTCGACCAGAGGACGACACCTGTTCGACCTCTGTTCCACCCTCCACTTTGACGTCATCGCCCCGATGACCCCTACCCATTTCCCCCATGATCCCACCCACGTCGCAGACGTCCTCGATATAGCTCTTCTTAAGAATATCAGCCTTAGGCTGGATTCCATAGAAGCTATACCCGAGCTCGACTCCGACCATAGGCCGGTAGTCATGCACCTGGCCTCCCGCTTAGGTTCCCACGATCCCACCCAACCCCCCGCTACTAAAGTGATCACGGACTGGAGGAAAGTCAGCGAAAAGCTGAAAGCCACCACGTCCCCTCACTTAGATTCCATCCCGGATCACTTCGATTCGATCGCTGACACAACGACCGCGATCGACTCATTCACAGAGCACGTACAATCGGTCTTGAACGAATGTTCAAGGGAAGTTCCAGAGTTGGGCGACCAACGCTGGAAACTTCCGGACGATGTACGGGCTCTGCTGAATGAGAAGAACGCGGCCGTTCGTGCCTACAGCAACTTTCCCTGCGACGCGAACAGGGCTCACTTGCGTCACTTACAGCGTGCTGTAAGGACACGCATTGAGGAGCTACGTTCCGCCGGTTGGGAAAAGATGCTGGGCGATTTAGAACCGACCCACCAGGCATTCTGGGAGCTTCAGAGGAAACTCAAATCCAAAGAAGTCACCACAATGCCCCCCCTGATCCGCCCCGATGCGACACTTGCATTCGAGGATGCCGACAAGGCCGAGTGCCTAGCCGACAGCCTCGAGGCACAATGCTCGCCTAGCTCACTGCCAGTAGACCCAGATCACCTCGCTGAGGTCGATGCTGAGGTCGAGCGCAGAGCTTCACTCCCGCCCGTTGAGGACCCAGATGAGCCCTTGCCCCCCGTCACACCTGACGAGGTGCACGAGCTCATCAAAGGTCTCAAACCCCGCAAGGCCCCCGGATCAGACGGTATCACCAATAGGGTGTTCCAGCTGTTCCCCGCGCACTTGATCATGCTCATGTGTACCATCTTCAATGGTGCCCTGAGCAATAACATTTTCCCACAGGCTTGGAAGGAAGCCACAGTCATTGGCATCCCAAAGCCCGGCAAACCGAAGGCGGAGCCCTCGAGCTACCGTCCCATCAGTTTG
Organism: Aporophyla lueneburgensis; assembly: GCA_932294355.1. NCBI lineage: Eukaryota > Metazoa > Arthropoda > Insecta > Lepidoptera > Noctuidae > Aporophyla > Aporophyla lueneburgensis. Next base: position 25,997,349 of record OW028737.1, on the reverse strand, counting down.
CTCAATGTACTCGGCAAGATCTATGAGAGGCTTATTTATAAGCGTCTCAGAGATTACGCCGAGACAAAGGGCCTCATCCCCAACGAGCAGTTTGGTTTTCGAACCCAACACTCGTGTGTCCATCAAGTGCACCGTATCGTCGAACATATAAGCGTTGGCTTTCAACGCGGTATGTTCACGGGTGCAGTTTTCTTCGACATAGCGAAAGCGTTCGACAAGGTCTGGCACAACGGCTTGCTATACAAGCTGTACCAACTCGGAGTGCCAGACCGTCTCGTGCTCATCCTACGAGACTTTCTATCGAACCGCACCTTTCGCTATCGCATCGAAGGGGCACTGTCCTCCCCCCATCCTATCCGAGCAGGAGTCCCTCAGGGCTCTGTCTTGTCCCCTCTCATTTTTACGCTATTTACTAGCGATATCCCCAGAAGTTTAAAGGCTCAGTTGGCTCTGTTCGCAGATGACACGGCCATTTACTTCACGGGGCGCAGTCAAGACGCCTTGATTCGCTACCTCCAGGCCGCAGTCGACGACCTCGCCGACTGGTTCAGGAAGTGGCGAATCGAGGTCAACCCCGACAAGAGTCAGGCGGTTCTCTTTACGAAACCGCGACTCAAACCCCGCCCCCCGACCCCCCTATCCATGTTCGGCAAGCAGATCCCTTGGGAGAAGCGAGCCAAATATCTAGGCGTGATCTTAGATCAGCATCTCTCCTTCTCTGAGCACATAAAGAAGGTCCGCTCGCGGGCCGCTTTCGCTCTCGGTAGGCTACACCCCATTCTCAACCCAAAGAGCAAAATGTCACTTCGGTGCAAAAAGCTCATTTATACCGCGTGCATAAGGCCAATTATGACCTATGCTTGTGCAGTCTTTGCACACGCGAAACCCCACCACGTCCATAGGATGCAGACCCTCCAAAACCGTTTTCTCCGCAACGCCACAGGTTCGCCTTGGTACGTTCGGAATGCTAATCTCCATCTCGACCTTAAACTCCCGACTATCCACCAATTCATGAAACGCATCTCCAAGCGTTTCTTCGATAGGGCCGCAACCCACCGCAACCCTCTGGTTGTCGCGGCAGCCAACTACATCCCCTCCCGCATTAGTAAGACCCGCCGTCCGCGGCATATTTTAACCGACCCTGATGACCCCATTACCCTCCTCCAGGAGAGCAATAGGGCCACCAGCACCTTACTTAGACCGAAACGTCCGTCATACCGACCTCGCCGCCGAGGTCCGTCGTCGCGACACTCTCGACTAGCTAATAGTCCCCCCCGACCCTTGCATGAGCCAGCCCGCGTCGCTGAGCCTCTAGTTAACGACCCCCCCGATCCAGCCTATCCCTTGCTGATCCCCCCCACCAGTGACTCCCTAAGCCGAGGTCCGAACCCCACAGGGGGTGCCCTTAGGTCTTAGTCGCTTAGTTTGTAGTTTTTCCCTTAGTTTGTAAGCCCCTGGCTGGAGGCCTTAGATTCGCGTCTAGAGTCATCCGCAGGAAAAGTCCGGTTAAGTAGTAAAAGCCTTCGGGCTAACTACGAGAAGTCAGCGTCAAAAAAAAAAAAAAAAAAAAAGGTGTGCTGGGGTCGAAGAGATACATTTGCTACTTCTGGAGTGCTTTCTTACTGATTGTGTTAATTTGTATGGAAGGCCTAGCCATCTGGAAAGTTATAAAGGCACTTGCTGGTTGGGCTGTAGATACTGCTGGACAAAGTAAGTAGTTCGTCAAGTTTTTTTTTGAAAAAGTGGGAAGATTGAAATATTTCAATTTGGGAGGGAAAAAACTAACTTCAAACACCTGCCACCGACTTCTGAAAATAAAGTTAATTTTCACTTTGTTGTTTTTTTTTTTTTGGACGTCATCTGTTTTTTTTGCATGAAAGTTTGCATGCAAGCTCTTGGTCGGAGCGGGAGGGCGTGTCAGACTTTTACTGACTAAAACCCACCCGTGTTCCTTCAGTTGCCCATATGCCAGGGCCACGGTATCTCTTTCGAACATTTTTCGTGACCCTGGCAGGCAATCATATTTTAGTTAAATAGTTTAAAAAACTTACTTTTATTTTAAGTTTTAATATAATTGTTTTTGTCTTTTTTTTAGGGTTCCGTTGCCAAATGGCAAAAAACGGAACCCTTATAGATTCGTCATGTCTGTCTGTCTGTCTGTCTGTCTGTCTGTCTGTCTGTCTGTCTGTCTGTCCGTCCGTATGTCACAGCCATTTTATTCCGAAACTATAAGAGCTATGCTGTTGAAACTTGGTAAGTAGATGTATTCTGTGAACGGCATTAAGATTTTCACACTAAAGTAGAAAAAAACCAATAAATTTTGGGGTGCCCCATACATAGAACTGAAACTCAAAAATGTTTTTTTTCATCAAACCCATACGTGTGGGGTATTTATGAATAGGTCTTCAAAAATGGTAATGAGGTTTCTAATATCATTTTTTTCTAAACTGAATAGTTTGCGCGAGAGACACTTCCAAAGTGGTAAAATGTGTGTCCCCCCCCGTAACTTCTAAAATAAGAGAATGATAAAACTAAAAAAAATAAATGATGTATATTACCATATAAACTACCACCGAAAATTGGTTTGAACGAGATCGAGTGAGTAGTTTTTTTTTAAAACGTCATAAATCGTAAACCGTAATTTACCTTACTTTCAATCAACTAAAATATAAAAATTAAAAAAAATATATATTTTTAAACCGAGAATACCTACAGGTTTGTACGGAACCCTCGGTGCGCGAGTCCGACTCGCACTTGACCGGTTTTTTTCTATTTGTATTGTGTAGCTTTAGTTATTAATGTTGGAACGCCGACGTCTCCACTCTCGGAGGTGGGCGCTAATGGCTGCAACACAGTTTTTTAAACTAATGTAGCTGTTAACGAACACAAAAAAATTGTTTACCTGTTTTTAGTTCCAATAAATATTTGAATATTTGAATTTAAATTTCCACCCAGGACAAATCTTTGTGTGATGAGCACAATCATTTTTTCTGCGTCTGGGTGTAATTTATCTATAATATGTATGTATTTAGAAATATATAAGTATGTTTATCAGTTGTCTGGTTGTCACAGAACAGGCTCTGCCTAGTTTGGGATCAGGTAACGGTGTGTTGGTTGTCCTAAGATATTTATTTATTTAATTCAGTTGTACTTATAGTACACTTAATTTGTCAACCCTGTAATCTGTATTATAATGATGTTATGATGAATAAACATTTTTTTTGTTTTATGTTTTATTTCATTTTGATCGTTTTTTATTATAGTCAACAATAAAATGTGTTACTAATTCCCTAAGAAGCGTAATTTACCCATGACAAGGTTTGTTTATACTTTCATCTGTTAGTTTTGAAACAGATCACATTTCTCTTCGTACTCGAACTGGCTGTGGGAACAGCGCCGTCTGGCGTCGTGACCACTCACTTACGTTCAACGAGAAACTTCGCTAAGTCCCTGATAAGAGTATTACAACTATCTGACTTGGTCTGACAGTAGAAACACTAAGTGGCAAGTGTAATGGACTGACTTGTGAGGTCTGTGTGAGGCTTAACGACTAAAAGTCGTAGTTTACGAGAAAACTGTGGTTCATAATATTAAATTGGAAGAAAAAAATTACTGTTTAGGTTTTTAGCTGCTATTTGGTGATATTAAGTCTTAAATGAAAAAAAATATGGATCTGGGGTGTGGAAGTATGTCTTCATATTGGCGAAATAACAGGTTGCTGATCAAAGTGATGGTGACGGTGATGAACATTATATTTATCAAGCAACTAAAAGAAAAAAAAATTAAACGTGGAAGACTTAACGTTTGACGTGACGTGACGTTTTCCATAAATGTGAAAGGTTTAATGTTTCGATATTTGTTACTCAATCACGCAATAACGGCTACGAGGATATGGATGAAATTTTGCACTCAGATAGTTTATAACCTGGATTAGCACCGAGAACCCTTACTATCCCGGCCGGACCTCCACGTGGGCAACGCCGCTGGCAAAAGCTAGTGTCAACTAAATTCGTGATTACTTAGTATGATGGACCGATAGACAACGAATAGCTTAATTGGCAAAAGAGATAACTAAGTAACTCATAAAGAAGGTACGTAGCTAACTTTATCACTATCTTGAATTTCCATTTTGAGCTCAACAACAATTTCTCTCTCTATAGCTCTGTGTCTCTTTCTATTATACAGGGCGTCCCACGGATATGCCACATGGAGGGAAAGTACCTTGAATATTGTAGATGGACCATTTTACTGAAAAAAGACATTATTTGAATTTAAAAAACAATTTAAACTGCATTCATAGATATTTAAATAATTGCATGGTTGAACCGGGAATCGAACCCGTTACACGAGAAAATAATCATCCTGTAGTTTTATCATACCGATCGAAAGGCTTCAGCATAAGGATTATTTTTGCTAAATAACATAGTGTCACAAATAAAAGGAAGACCATGAATTTTAACATTTTTAATACAAAATTAATCAATTTATCAAATGCTCAAAATAAGACCCTTCCTGTTGAATACAAAGTCGCACTCTTTTAATTATTTCGCTCTCTGTCGATTTTTTGATCTTGTTGTGGTGGATATTTAGAATAATACGTCTAAGTTCTGCTTGTAGCTCATGGATACCTTCATACTGGTTCTTGTAAACTATTTTTTTACATAACCCCATAAAAAAAAAACTAACGGGTTAGATCTGGGGATCTAACCCCGTTAGCGGCTATCTTACTTGTCCATTTGTCCCGATCCAGGGATGAAAGTGTTCATTGAGATAGATAATTATACTTATGATAATGTCCGTTGTTGTCCTTACGGCAATGTCAGCTTTACATTTTTCTGAACAAAATTTCACATCAAATGTAAAAATTAATGGTCTTCCTTTTATTTGTGACACTATGTTATTTAGCAAAAAATAATCATTATGATGAAGCCTTTCGATCGGTATGATAAAACTACAGGGTGATTATTTTTCTCGTGTAACGGGTTCGATTCCCGGTTCAACCATGCAATTATTTAAATATCTATGAATGCAGTTTAATTTTTTTTTCAAATTCAAATAATGTCTTCTTTCAGTAAAATGTTCCATCTACAATATTCAAGGTACTTTCCCTCCATGTGGCATATCCGTGGGACGCCTTGTATACTAGCTTTTGCCCGTGGCTTCGCCCGCGTGGATGTCGGAAATTAACGCAGGTATTTTTCTAAAATAAAAGATTTTTCTAAAATAAAAGTAGCCTAAGTTACTCCTTTTTAGATCAGCTTCCTGCCAGTGAAAGTCCCGTCAAAATTGGTCCAGCCATTTCAGAGATTAGCCGGAACAAACAGACGGACAGAGAAAAATTAAAAAAAATGTTGTTTTGGTATATGTACCGTGTATACATCCATATATACTTAGTAAAAAGCGGTTATTTTAATGTTACAAACAGACTATCCAATTTTATTTATTTGTCTAGATAGCTTAAAGAATTCACGAGTAAAATCCAGTAATAATTGTATGAATAAGCTTTTGCCCTATTTCACGAAATCAACATCTGCATGAACCGTACTTTTCCAAATTCTTTTTACGTAGATTACACAGAATTCAGCGCTGAATTTTTGCCTTTGTTCAGAAAGTACACAATGCATTGCGGCTCGCATAATTATATTATTGCACGTATTCCGGTATGCCAAGTTTGCACTTATTGCTGGAATTCGCCCGCGGTCCCACTACAGTCCGTGCATAGCTTTGCCAATTGTGTTTCAAGTAATGCGAGTTGGAGTTTTAAAATAATGAAAAAGTGTATAAATTTAATTATTTTTGTACAAATGATGTTATTTTTGAGGTTCAAATAATTTTGACTTATCATTTTAAAAAGGTAAAAATATAATTAGAAATTAAGAATAGCGTGATTTTCTTTCTGAATCCGGATACACAGATAGGAAAGCAGTTTAAACCATACCTTGCCTTGAGCGGCCAATAGCTTTTTGTTGACTTGGTCCAGCCTTGATGTTAAGTAGTAGCTCATGCATATCACGAACAAATCGGAGAAGTTCCATATAAATGTTGATTGGAAGTGGAGTAACTGAAACAAAGGACAATTTTAAAGTGAAACTTTTCTGCTATTTCAAGTCGGAATTAAATTCAAGCACTAAGTAATCCGTTGAATTCGAGAAACACAGAAGCGGTCGAAGTGGCGATGCTTGGCTTTTAGTTATCATAATCTACCACGTGGGGCCAGTGCGGTTTGGTAGATGGCACATGTCTTCGAATTTTTGGGTTTCAGACATGCCGGTTTCCTCACGATGTTTTCCTTCACCGTTTTAGAGCAGTGGTGATGAAATAATTTACATAAAGTATAGCGCCTGCTAGGGTTCGAACTTGCGACCTACAACTCGTAAGTCGCGGCCGTTACCACTGGGCCAACACTGCTCATAAAGTTATCACAATCTTGGATTTCATTTTTATCTCTGTTTCAGCACCATCGGAAATCTTTACAACTATTTATCTTTCTCTCTGTATCTCTTTCTATTAATATAGCTTGTTTGTTACGTGATTTGATTTGAAATGAAATCTCTACAATTTTAGCTACGTGACGATTTCCACAACTTTACTTCTGCCACAAACTGCGTTCGAAAAGAAGTCAGTTGATTAAATCAATGCCAATTTGGATGAGTATCAACATAATGTTCCCTTTACCTGAGTAATAACGCCCAATATGAAGGAATACGGTGAAACGTTGAACATCCAAGGGTAGAACTGTGTGACGAATCCTTTGTAGGTTTCCATTTCAGAGAAACAAGCGGATGCTGCTGCGAATGATGACAGAAGAGACAGGATGTGTTCCACTGCAATAAAATACACCATCATCATGATAACCACAAAACACGACCACAATTTTGATTATTATTAATTCAAAAATCTAGCTAAAGTTCACACTTATTAATGGGGACCAAAATTAAAACCTTTAAGCTAGGAATACCTCTGCCAGGGTCGCGAGATTGTTCGAAAGAGACATCGTGACCCTGGCACATAGGCAACTGAAGGAACACGAGTGGGTTTTAGTCAGTAAAAGTCTGACACGCCCTCCCGCTCCGCCCAAGAGCGGGAGACGTCATTTGAAGATTTCTCAATCACGAAAAAAATGAATATATTATTATGTAGTAGATTTTAAGATAAGAAAATAATAATCTATATACAAGATTATTTTTAGTATATGCGAAACCTGAATATAGTTTGTTCAGAATCAGTAACTGAATCGATTCCAATAATTTTTACACCATGTTATATTTTTTACCAAAAATATTTAATTACGCTTCCAAGTCGCGGGCCTTAGTGTTTTGTTTCGATTTTAAAATTATCATGTCTTTCTCGTATTCAAACGTCCATTACACGGAGATGGTACGTACACTAGCTGTTTGTGGTGATCTGCATATGTTTTTGCGTGGACAACCAGGTAACTTATCAAGCTTATAACTTTGTGATTATTAATGATACAGTTTTGAAATTTTTTTCATAGATTCTTTGCATAAAAATACTAGACCCGTGTTTCGGGTTTCGCATAAACAAAAATTAATGTTGTATATAAAATTCAAAGTCCTGAGTAACTGACTGACTGACTGACTGATATATCAACGCACAGCCTAAACCGCTGGTCGTAGAGACGTAAAATTTGAAAGGTGTGTTCTTTGTGAAGAGTAAGTATCCACTAAGAAAGGGTTTTTAGAAATTCCACCCCTTAGAGGGTGAAATGGGGGGTTGAAGTTTCTATGAAACTTTTTATTCTCTGGGTCGATTGACACAAAAATTGGTACACATACTTTTCAAGTATAATTATGAGACATGTGTATCACAGTTTTTCCAAAATCATCCCCTTACTGAGTCAAATAGGGCTTCAAATATCCTACGTGGCCTGGTAAAAGGGCGCATTGTCGTCACCGGTGTTCAATCTCAACCAAGGTAACGGGGATGTATCAAATATGTAACTGATATGAACTAATATTTGCAAGAAATAAGTAAATACATGTAAAAAACGCGTTTGTTTCTGTATTAAATAAACTTAAATAACTACAGTGACTATTGTTAAATAGATACCTATGCAACTTTATAAGTAAAAACGAATTGGGCACATACATCTGTACGTTCAATGAGTAATAATGCGACTTAAGTTTATACATTAAAATAAAACATAACGACCAAGCCACAATCATCAATTAAATTCTCTTGAGATCGTTCGAAGGAGTTGAAAATCATTATAAATCAGTGTACTCGAGTGATAAACCACGATGATGCCATACATTACCCGGTTGAGTTTCTTAACACATAGAAGCCTCCCGGTCTCCCAACTCACATATTAAAATTTAGAATTGGCCTCCCAGTTATGTTGCTGCGTAATTTAAACCCAATGAAATGTTATCGAGGTAACTATTCTGACAGGTTGTTCCAGAGAGGAGTCTGTGTTTATTCTGAGGATTCCTCTAACGCCATCTGGTGCTAGAATCACCAGGCCCCTGGTCTGCACCAGACCGTGTGAAAAACAGTTCTTTCTTAAGTCTACCCCTGTTACCACTTGTTTGGCCTTGGGATTTATTTATGGTCATGTCAAAGCAGACTTTGGGGGGAAACTGCACTCTTTTGAACTCGAAGAGGTAGTTCGATGGCGTTAGAGGAATCCTCGGAATAAACACAGACTCCTCTCTGGAACAACCTGTCAGAATAGTTGCCTCGATAACATTTCCTTGCAATATTTTCACTCGCAACCTGGTGTCATTGCATAATTTTGGCGGGTTTAAATTACGCAGCAACATAACTGGGAGGCCAATTATAAATTTTAATATGTGAGTTGGGAGACCGGGAGGCTTCTATGTGTTAAGAAACTCAACCGGGTAATGTATGGCGTCATCGTGGTTTATCACTCGAGTACACTGATTTATAATGATTTTCAACTCCTTCGAACGATCTCAAGAGAATTTAATTGATGATTGTGGCTTGGTCATTATGTTTTATTTTAATGTATAAACTAAAGTCGCATTATTACTCATTGAACGTACAGATGTATGGGCCCAATTAGTTTTTACTTATAAAGTTGCATAGGTTTAACAATAGTCACTGTAGTTATTTAATTTTATTTAATACAGAAACAAACGCGTTTTTTACATGTACTTACTTATTTCTTGCAAATATTAGTTCATATTAATATCAGTTACATATTTGATACATCCCCGTTACCTTGGTTGAGATTGAACACCGGTGACGACAATGCGCTCCCCGGGCTGCCCCGTACGCCATGCGCCCTTTTACCAGGCCACGTAGGATATTTGAAGCCCTATTTGACTCAGTAAGGGGATGATTTTGGAAAAACTGTGATACACATGTCTCATAATTATACTTGAAAAGTATGGGTACCAATTTTTGTGTCAATCGACCCAGAGAATAAAAAGTTTCATAGAAACTTCAACCCCCCATTTCACCCACTAAGGGGTGGAATTTCTAAAAACCCTTTCTTAGTGGATACCTACTCTTCACAAAGAACACACCCTTCAAATTTTACGTCTCTACGACCAGCGGTTTAGGCTGTGCGTTGATATATCAGTCAGTCAGTCACTCAGGACTTTGAATTTTATATATATAGATAGATTGAGAAGTAGTGAGAGCGCAGATGTTTGTTCTAAAAAAAAGGCCGCGGGCAGAAGCTATCTATATATATAAAATTCAAAGTCCTGAGTGACTGACTGACTGACTGATATATCAACGCACAGCCTAAACCGCTGGTCGTAGAGACGTAAAATTTGAAGGGTGTATTTTTTGTGAAGAGTAAGTATCTACTAAGAAAGGGTTTTTAGAAATTCCACCCCTAAGAGGGTGAAATGGGGGGTTGAAGTTTCTATGAAACTTTTTATTCTCTGGGTCGATTGGCACAAAAATTGGTACACATACTCTTCAAGTATAATTATGAGACATGTGTATCACAGTTTTTCCAAAATCATCCCTTTACTGAGTCAAATAGGGCTTCGAAAATCCTACGTGGCCTGGTAGAATAGGGCATGGCATACGGGGCAGCCCGGGGAGTGCATTGTCGTCACCGGTGTCCAATCTCAACCAAGGTAACGGGGATGTATCAAATATGTAACTGATATTAATATGAACTAATTAGCTTTTGCCCGCGACTTCGTCCGCGTAAATGTCGTTTATCGTGGACGGAGACGAAATCTCGGAATAAAAATAGGCATATGTCCTTTCTTGGGGTTCAAACTTACCCCGTACCGAGTTTTATCTTTCGTTATTTTTTTCATAAATATTATCTTATGTTACTTCTAATACCTTCAAAAATATGTGTACAAAGTTTCATGATGATTGGTTAAGTAGTTTTCGCGTGAAAGCGTAACAAACAAACTTAATATGTATTAGTAGGGATATTTGCAAATTATAACAGCCGCACGGGTCGATCGTTCAGATTAAGCTACGCTTGCCGCGGTTGGTCCGTGGATGGGAGACCATCTTTACATAATAAGACCCTTCTGTGCCTCGGAAAGCACGTTAAGCCGTTGGTCCCGGCTGTCTTTCGTAGATCTTAGACCATCGTTACGGGTCGCCGGAAGCCCGAAAGTCTGACAACCAGTCTTACCAAGGGGTATCGTATTACCCAGTAACTGGGTTGTGAAGGTCAGGTAGGCAGTCGCTCCATGTAAAATACTGGTACTCAGCTGCATCCGGTAAGACTGGAAACCGAACCCCAACATAGTTGGGAAAAGGCTAGGCAGATGATGATGAAGTAAGTAAATGTAAAAAATTGCGTTTGTTTCTGTATTAGATAAAATTGAATAACTACACTAACTATTCTTTAATACATACCTATGCAACTTTATTAGTAAAATCTAATTGGGCACATACCTAACATATAAATCTGTACGTTCAGTGAGCAATAGTGCGATTTGGTTTATGCATTAAAGTACCGTATCAAGTCCCGTACCGTACCAAGCCACAATCATCAATGAAATTCTTTTGAGATCGTTCGAAGGAGTTGAAAATAATTATAAATCAGTGGACTCGAGTGATAAACAAGGAATACGCCATACATTACACGGTTTCGTTTCTTAACACATTGAAGCCTCTCGGTCTCTCAACTCACATATGTAGGTATAAAAATTTAGAGTTGGCGCCCGGTTATGTTGCTGCGTAATTCAAACCCACCAAAATTTTGCAATGACACCAGGTTGTGAGTGAAAATATTGCAACGAAATGTTATCGAGGCAACTATACTGACACTTTGTTCCTGAGAGGAGTCTGTGTTTATTCCGTGGATTCCTCTAATGTCATCGAACTACCCCTTTGAGTTCAAAAGAGTGCAGTTGCCCCTGAAAGCCCGCTTTGACAAGACCATAAATAAATCTCAAGTCAAAACACTTAATTTAAGGGAAAACTGCTCACGGAGCAGCCTGGTGATTCTAGAACCTGAAGTAAAAACAAAAAATATTTTTACAAAGAAATTCTGCGGTAGGCACATAATTCGTGGTAAACAATATTAATTGTTCATTATCTACTTCTGATTGTCTCTTAAATAAATCTTTTCACATACGCTTTGAGTTTTATTAAAACTGTACTACTCTCATTCCAGAGATTCGTTTAGTTTTACGAAGAACTTCGTCCTATTTGCTTTGTTTGGGATATTGTCAGTTCGTATATTAAATTGAGAGGTAGTGAGAGCGCGTATGTATGTTTCTGAAAAAAAAAAGTTATTTGTTTCTTGTAGGCCACGCGGGTAAAGCCGCGGGCAGAAGCTATTCAAAATAAACCAATGAAATAAACACAGGCAAAAAAACATCTGTCCTAATTATATTACATGCATACGTGTCGAATTCATAAGGATGATGCTATATATATATCCTAAGGAGCTCTTAAATTTATTCAACTCATCTGGTCTTCGTCTCACACACTTATCCTCAAAGTGGGTGCTCCAGTAATGCTACTACAAAATTTTAATCCGGCCAAGTTTTGCAATGGGACCAGGTTGTGTGTGACCATTGTATATACTGGCTGTGCTCAAGGTGAATCGGTGTACTATATACCGCAGGTACCACTAATACCGTCGGAGTACCCATTCGAGTTCCAAAGACCAAGGTCCCCTTATGGTATGTTTAGCAATGACGATTAATAAGTCTCGGGGACAGTCACTGTAAACAGCGGAATATGATCTTAGAGGGGACTGCTTCTCGCACGGCCAGTTTTACGTGGCTTGCTCGAGAGTGAGCCCATCTAGCAGCCTGGTTGTAATAGCAACTGAGGACAGAACCTCTAAAGTAGTATTTAAAGAGACACTTTAAGAATAGACTAAAAAATAAATCGTTTTAAACCCCTGTGAACAGCAAGTTCAAATCTTCATTTGAATAACTCAGGTAACAATTTTTTTTAAAATTTCCAGCGAATAAAGAGAATTTATATTTTCGCTTTAAAGTTGCCTTCAAATTTGTCATGCAAGTAGGTAATTTGCCGTTCCGTTATATATTCCGTCACTATTGTTAGGTTTTAGGATTAATTATCCTACAACAATCATTTATCAATCCGAGCGCTGCTCCTTGGATAACACAAAGCAAGCAATGCAATAACACATTGTTTACCTGGATTAACACATAGGATACTTTCAATCCCGGTAGTACTTTCCTGTGGGATATATTTCGACATCCACGCGGCAGCCGCGGGCAGAAGCTAGTACTTGATAAAACAATAGAAAAAAAAGTTAAATAACTGGGTGATTTAAAGATTCTGTACGTGTGTCTGGGAACCGTGTGTTTTTTATTTTATTTTATTTATTTTAATATAGGAGCTGGTAGCTAATTAATAACAGTCGCACAGTTCAATCGATAAGGTTAAGCTGCGGTTGCTATGGTTGGTACATGGATGAGTGACCGTTTTTATATAGACTCCATGCGTCAGAAAGCACGTTGGGTTGTTGGTTCCGAATATAAATATTGAATATATATACAGGATGCCCCAAAACTCAACGATAATCTGAGACCGGGTGAAAGGCCAAGTTATACCAGTTCTGGGAAAAATAATAAAAAAAAATCCAAAGTTAACTAAAAATATTTTTATGAACGATTACTCACTAAAACTTAACTTATTTTATTAAATTAGCAATGTTTTTGCATTCATTTATAGTAGCGATCAACAGCATATTTAATGAAGATCACGAAATTAAAAAGATCACTGCGAAATTGTGACAATGGTGATCACAGGACTTGAAAATGCGACCAAGGGTGTCGAATTTCAACTTTTAAAAAAAATGTCTATTATCGCTGAACTGAGTTATATGGAATTTTATTTTTATTTTTCCCTGAACTGGTATAGCTTGGCTTTTCATCCGGTCACAGATTATCGTTGAGTTTGGGACACCTGTATATATATATTCGTGGATCTTTGACAGGCGTTACGGATCGTCAGAAGTCTGACAACTAGTCGCACCATGGCGTATGGTATTGTGTAGTAACTGGGTTATGGAGGTCAGATAAGCAATCGCTCCATGTAAAATACTGGCATCCGGTTAGACTGGTAGACGACCCCAACATAGTTGGGAAAAGGCTAGGCAGCTGATTATATTTTATTAATGATTATACTATTTTTGTTGTTGTTATAAATAATAACTGACAACTAGTCTATAGCGTGTAGCGGGAACTTGTAAATGCCTTTGATTTAAAAGTTTACTAGCTTTTGCCAGCAGCTTTGCCCGCGTGGAGGTCGAAAATTATCCCGCGGGAACATACTACCGGGATAAAAAGTAGCTTATGTCTTTTCTCAGGCTCTAAGCTATCTGTGAACCAAATTTCAGTTAAATCAGTTCTGTAGTTTTAGCAGGAAAGCGAGACAGACAGACCGACAGACAGACAGAGTTGCTTTTGCATTTATAATATTATATAGTAAAGTAAATATAGTAATATAGTATGAAGTATGGATTAGTATGGAAGTATGGAAGTATGGATATATATATATATATAGTAAATATAGTATGGATTATTTGTAATTATTATATATTATATTATATTATATATTATTATTATATTGTATATTTTGTAATAATTGTAATGTTTTTGTGATGTATTTTTATGGTGTACAATAAAGTTTATATAAATAAATAAATAAATTTTTACAAACACTATTAGTTAACTAGTTGTAAGTTTCCCGAATCAAATCTGCCTTGCCTTTTCTCAACGACCTTCGGGTCGGCTTTCAGTCTAACTGGATACTAGTATTTTACATGGAGCGACTGCCCATCTGACCTACACTGGAGATAGCCGATGATATCCGATCGGTTTACTCGGATCGCTTCGTATGGCAGTGATTACATTACATTACTACACCTTCATTATAATTCTACTTACATAAAGCCAACAACAGAACCACAGCACAAGTAATATTGCACTTCCTGGTCAGACTGCAGTCAAAGTTGGGGTCCATGTCCTCTGCCTTCGCTATATGCTGGACCAGCTGAGGCCAGCGTCGGGCTACTTGGAAGAACATTGTCATCGTCACGCAGGTCGTTACGTAGAAGATTACTGGCGCTGGAAAGAGAAAAAAATATAAACTGTCGTAAGGGTAGAAGAGGAGAGAGCATTACCAAAGTTCTATTTATTAAGTAGGATGCGCTTAGGAAGCTCGATAAATTCTCGGAAATATTCCCACATCCACTAATAGGTACCGTGTAACCCAACTCATGTGATTGTCGAACCATGTGCCAAATTTCCTCTAAATACATTTAATAGTGGTAAAATTGAATACCATAATTATGCATGATTTTCAAACGTTTTTCAGTCAATTTTAATTTATAATCCTCATCTAAATTTGCACTCTATATTTGTAAGCGTCTTGGCATAACTTAGCTCTATGTTCATCAAACATAAGATCTGTATTTCTTTATCTATGTTTACAAATAATAAAATAAATAAATTATTAGTACAATTAATAAGACAAGAACAGACGAAAAATACACGAGTAAACTGACAAACAGACAAGGCCTACTTTCGTCGTCGTTCATCATTTCAGCCGTAAGACGTCCACTGTTGGACATAGGCCTCCCCCAATTTGGGGGGGTTTGCCATAATCGCCACGCTTGGCAGACGGGTTGGCGATCGCAGTATGGTGGTAAAATGCATAATGAACGCTGCTGCTCATTCTCTAGTAACTCCCTTAGTCACCTTTTACGACACCCACGGGCAGAAATGGGGTGATGCTATTTTTTACGTCCCTCACTACTCAGTACAATGGTACGAGCTACTTTCGCATTTATAATATTTCGTCGTAGCGCTTACAAAAAACGCTATGTGTGTTTTAGAGTTTTGGTATTTGATGCAATTTTGATCCTTATTTCAATACACACTAGCCGTAAAAACCATTTTTTCATAACTTCACATAGCGGTATTTGTAAGCGCAACGACGACTTAGTATGGATGATGGTTTTACTTACAAGTACCACTGAGGGAGACATTGGACTTGGCCAGTTTGTTTATACAGAGCACTGCCATGAACATCTGCCCAATAAGCGACAGTAGCGAGTATAAACACTTCCATGAAGTTCTCACAAACCTGGAAAATACGTAATTAAATTAACTGAAGCAAGCATAAGTGAGCTGCTACTGAGAAATCTATACTTAATATTATAAAGCAGAAGAGTTTGTTTGTTTGGTTGAACGCACTAATCTCAGAAACTACTGGTCCGAATTGAAAAAAAGATTTTTGTGTTGGGTAGCCTATTTATTGAGGAAGGCTATAGGCTATATAACAACATGTTACAATCAATAGGAGCGGAGCAGCAACGAAAAATGTTCCGAAACTGGCAGGCAATTCGATGCGAAGGGAAGGGGTCAGGGGAGCAAAAATTTGACGCGGATGAAGTCGCGGGCAGAAGCTAGTTCGTGATAAAATTAGTCAACGACTAGATATTGTGTTTTTGGTGCATCAGTAAAATCTGCTTACAATGTTTCCACTATATTGACACAGGTTTCTTCTCGGTGTCACGAAATGGGCCGTAATCCACCACGCGGGCCCAGTGCTGGTTGGCAGATGACACATGTCTTTGAATTATTAGTTCTAGGACATGCCGATTTCTTCAACATGTTTTCTTTCACCGTTTCGAGGGTAGTGATGATGAAATAATTAACACAAAGTAAAGCGCATGTCTATTGTCTATGTTCGATCCTACGACCTACAAGTGGCAGCCGGTACCATGAAATCACCACTATTCCCTATTCTTGATGTGATATGTTAGGTTATAATGTCGAATGTAATATGGAACTAGACATAAACTTCAGTTCAACTTGAATTATTATAAAAACACTATGCTCCCAACATAAAGTTCGCAACAGGCATTAAGATTGTTGACCAATTTGTCAACCGAAATATAATTTTTTGCAGATTTTATTCAGCTCAAAACATCAATCTTCAACAAAAATTGCAGTCTTTATGCTTTATGGTATCAGACACCAATCTACATGGTCTGCACATGATCTGACCAAGATTATGTCTGGACTTAAAAAGAGACTGTGACCTCTGAGTTTGTTTCGCCCTTTCTTCTCAGAGTAATTAGATTGGAAACGCCGACCTCATCTAGTTTAATAAAAATATGATTGACGTGTAAAAGTGTTTGTACAAACCTACTTGCAAAAATAAAGTCATTTATCATTTATGCTTCAACTTGATCATTGGTCTCCAAGTTGCATGTCGTAAAATCACTCAACCCTCTATTTAAAAACAACCCTTATCACGTGAACACAAGATCTAATCTTACTTGACATTACTGGGAACATTGCTGAACACTCCAACAAAGGGGAGCAGGGAGAAGACCTGGCCAATGATGAGGGTTGCTCTCAGTGCCTCGGGGAAGGTTGTGATGCTCTTCTGGGTCTTAGGTTTAGCTACGCCCACTTTGTTTTCTGAAAGGAAAAGATATTTAAGTGTTAAAATTATACCTGAGAAGATATAGAACTAATACTATTGGAGGAGATACCGCAGACCCACCGCAGGGTAACTTTAACCTTGAGTTGTTCTAGCGTAGATCGAAGTTACAATAGAATAATAACATACTATATAAGCTTATACTTTCGTGTGGTGTTGCCGGACGTTAAGAATACTACCTTGGCATTTCTTCACGTTGTTGTGGTAAGAGGCCACTACTTACTAGAAATTGGGTAATAGCGTTCTCTATGCATTTTACCACCGTACTAAAATCACCAATCCGCCTGCCAAGCGTGGTGATTGTGGCAAACCCCCCAAATTGTGGGAGGCCTGTATCCAGCAGTGACCGCCTGTGACTTTGTTACCATTGTGTGACAAGCAAAAATAATTATTTAACTGTTATTCGAATAAGCGGTCTCATAGCCGTCAATTTCTGAAAGATATCTTCAGCAAGGTGGGTGACAAAATTGAGCATCTAACATCATCATCATCATTTCAGCAGAAATACATCCACTGCTAGATATAGGCCTCCCCACAAGCTCCGCCACTTTGACCGGTTTTGTGCTTCCCGAATCCAGCGGATTCCTGCGGTGGGACGTGCACCTACTTCACTTGTAATACAATTTGCTTCCACAAAACGTTCGCCAAAAAATTAGTATATATTCATAATGAACATACTGCTCATTTAAAGAAGAGGCGTCATGTTGCACTCCGAAAAACACAAATCATACTGCACTTTGCAATACCTCAGTCCGATACCATCTGTAACTCAGTACGTACCTGTTTAGCAGCATACCATACTTGATAATCCTCCCAAATATTGAAATATCTACCCACTACTGACATATCATTTTAACACCCTTAATAGATTCTCAAAACATTATGGAAATGTTGTTCTACACCCGAAGCATATACTTATGGTAGGGAAACATGTTTTGTTTTTGTAAACACAAACTAAGTGTTCTGTTAGGCTGTTGTCCTTGTAACTTGTTATTAGAAGCAGAAACTGAACATGCTGTTTTGGAAAAGGGGTGGGGGTGACATAGTGTAGTATAATTTTTCATAATACAGTAGATCAAGATTTTAAGTGCCTTTCTTCAGTCTTGTCGGGTTTCAGCGGGGTCTTTGCGTAACTCATTTAAAACGACGATCGATCGCAATGTTTCTAATTTTTATAGGCACGTTTATTGTTTTATTTATGTTTCTAAGTAGACGAATTTTTTCAAACCTATGAAGCAATGAATATCAAAATAAAAAAAAACAACCGACTTCCTTAAAAAAAAACACTACAAAGTCAAAAATAACTTTAATTTCGAAAGTCGGTGTCTTAGGCTCTGTATTTAAGCCACCGACAACTGACTTCCGAAATTAAAGTTATTTTTGACTTTGTACTGTTTTTTTTTTTAAGGAAATCGTTTGTTTTTTTTTTGTAAAAAGTTTTTATTTTTTAACTTTTTAGTTGTGGTAGATACTCCGCACTAATCTAATCGCGTTTTTCATTCATTTGTCGCGGAAATACGTAATGCAAATTTAAGACTTATATGGTTTTCACATGGACTCCATTGTCCAAATAGAACCAAATTAAAATGGGACCATTAAGAAAGCACCAACTTTTAAATAAAAAAAGAATCATCAAAATCGGTTCACCCAGTCAAAAGTTACGAGGTAACATACATAAAAAAATACAGTCGAATTTATAACCTCCTCCTTTTTTTCAAGTCGGTTAAAAAGCACTGCAATTGATCCCAATTTTATGTGTTTTACATAATAAATAACTTCGCTGGTTATTGCAACTGAAATCGTTAACAAACTGGTAACTAATAAAAATAGTTAAAAACGTCAACAAGTTTATGTATGTACTCAAAGAGAGAGAAATCTTACCTCTACGTATAGATAAATAATTTCGCGCACTTTTCAAACTTTTTAGAATTCTTTTAGGAACATTTCTTATTGCTTGTATTCCATATTCCGACTCAACGACAATTTCACATTTGACGTGACTTCGTTAAAAATGTCAAATGGTCAAAGACGTTTATTTACTGTTAAAGAATATACTGTGGTGCTGGCGTGTTATACAGGATGCACGAAACTGTTTGTATGTTATCGGTAACGTGTCAGTTATTGTTTCATAAACTTGTTGTTTTAACTTCAGCAATTTGTTGATTCATAGATGTCATGTCTTGATAGTTTAACAATTCTAGTAGCAGTTTAACAAATTCCTTTTTAATGATTCTGTAATTTACTTTTTCATGAAGTTTTTTTTTCTATATTTCTGACAATAGTAGTGAAATTGTGTATCTCTATTGCCTAACTATAGAAATCGATTTCTGTAATTACTTATTACAAATTTTGACTGCTACAGGGGGGATACCTAGTAGGTAGGAATCTCGTATATACGAGCTAAAAAAAACAATTATGTTTGGGCTGAGCGTATTACCACCAACAGGGCAAATATCCAGACTCCGGGATGCTACTGAAAAAACCCTCTTGGTAAAATGCATTTTCTCAAAACATCAATCTTCAACAAAAATTGCAGTCTTTATGCTTTATGGTATCAGACACCAATCTACATGGTCTGCACATGATCTGACCAAGATTATGTCTGGACTTAAAAAGAGACTGTGACCTCTGAGTTTGTTTCGCCCTTTCTTCTCAGAGTAATTAGATTGGAAACGCCGACCTCATCTAGTTTAATAAAAATATGATTGACGTGTAAAAGTGTTTGTACAAACCTACTTGCAAAAATAAAGTCATTTATCATTTATGCTTCAACTTGATCATTGGTCTCCAAGTTGCATGTCGTAACATAATATTTCGTCGTAGCGCTTACAAAAAACGCTATGTGTGTTTTAGAGTTTTGGTATTTGATGCAATTTTGATCCTTATTTCAATACACACTAGCCGTAAAAACCATTTTTTCATAACTTCACATAGCGGTATTTGTAAGCGCAACGACGACTTAGTATGGATGATGGTTTTACTTACAAGTACCACTGAGGGAGACATTGGACTTGGCCAGTTTGTTTATACAGAGCACTGCCATGAACATCTGCCCAATAAGCGACAGTAGCGAGTATAAACACTTCCATGAAGTTCTCACAAACCTGGAAAATACGTAATTAAATTAACTGAAGCAAGCATAAGTGAGCTGCTACTGAGAAATCTATACTTAATATTATAAAGCAGAAGAGTTTGTTTGTTTGGTTGAACGCACTAATCTCAGAAACTACTGGTCCGAATTGAAAAAAAGATTTTTGTGTTGGGTAGCCTATTTATTGAGGAAGGCTATAGGCTATATAACAACATGTTACAATCAATAGGAGCGGAGCAGCAACGAAAAATGTTCCGAAACTGGCAGGCAATTCGATGCGAAGGGAAGGGGTCAGGGGAGCAAAAATTTGACGCGGATGAAGTCGCGGGCAGAAGCTAGTTCGTGATAAAATTAGTCAACGACTAGATATTGTGTTTTTGGTGCATCAGTAAAATCTGCTTACAATGTTTCCACTATATTGACACAGGTTTCTTCTCGGTGTCACGAAATGGGCCGTAATCCACCACGCGGGCCCAGTGCTGGTTGGCAGATGACACATGTCTTTGAATTATTAGTTCTAGGACATGCCGATTTCTTCAACATGTTTTCTTTCACCGTTTCGAGGGTAGTGATGATGAAATAATTAACACAAAGTAAAGCGCATGTCTATTGTCTATGTTCGATCCTACGACCTACAAGTGGCAGCCGGTACCATGAAATCACCACTATTCCCTATTCTTGATGTGATATGTTAGGTTATAATGTCGAATGTAATATGGAACTAGACATAAACTTCAGTTCAACTTGAATTATTATAAAAACACTATGCTCCCAACATAAAGTTCGCAACAGGCATTAAGATTGTTGACCAATTTGTCAACCGAAATATAATTTTTTGCAGATTTTATTCAGCTCAAAACATCAATCTTCAACAAAAATTGCAGTCTTTATGCTTTATGGTATCAGACACCAATCTACATGGTCTGCACATGATCTGACCAAGATTATGTCTGGACTTAAAAAGAGACTGTGACCTCTGAGTTTGTTTCGCCCTTTCTTCTCAGAGTAATTAGATTGGAAACGCCGACCTCATCTAGTTTAATAAAAATATGATTGACGTGTAAAAGTGTTTGTACAAACCTACTTGCAAAAATAAAGTCATTTATCATTTATGCTTCAACTTGATCATTGGTCTCCAAGTTGCATGTCGTAACATAATATTTCGTCGTAGCGCTTACAAAAAACGCTATGTGTGTTTTAGAGTTTTGGTATTTGATGCAATTTTGATCCTTATTTCAATACACACTAGCCGTAAAAACCATTTTTTCATAACTTCACATAGCGGTATTTGTAAGCGCAACGACGACTTAGTATGGATGATGGTTTTACTTACAAGTACCACTGAGGGAGACATTGGACTTGGCCAGTTTGTTTATACAGAGCACTGCCATGAACATCTGCCCAATAAGCGACAGTAGCGAGTATAAACACTTCCATGAAGTTCTCACAAACCTGGAAAATACGTAATTAAATTAACTGAAGCAAGCATAAGTGAGCTGCTACTGAGAAATCTATACTTAATATTATAAAGCAGAAGAGTTTGTTTGTTTGGTTGAACGCACTAATCTCAGAAACTACTGGTCCGAATTGAAAAAAAGATTTTTGTGTTGGGTAGCCTATTTATTGAGGAAGGCTATAGGCTATATAACAACATGTTACAATCAATAGGAGCGGAGCAGCAACGAAAAATGTTCCGAAACTGGCAGGCAATTCGATACGAAGGGAAGGGGTCAGGGGAGCAAAAATTTGACGCGGATGAAGTCGCGGGCAGAAGCTAGTTCGTGATAAAATTAGTCAACGACTAGATATTGTGTTTTTGGTGCATCAGTAAAATCTGCTTACAATGTTTCCACTATATTGACACAGGTTTCTTCTCGGTGTCACGAAATGGGCCGTAATCCACCACGCGGGCCCAGTGCTGGTTGGCAGATGACACATGTCTTTGAATTATTAGTTCTAGGACATGCCGATTTCTTCAACATGTTTTCTTTCACCGTTTCGAGGGTAGTGATGATGAAATAATTAACACAAAGTAAAGCGCATGTCTATTGTCTATGTTCGATCCTACGACCTACAAGTGGCAGCCGGTACCATGAAATCACCACTATTCCCTATTCTTGATGTGATATGTTAGGTTATAATGTCGAATGTAATATGGAACTAGACATAAACTTCAGTTCAACTTGAATTATTATAAAAACACTATGCTCCCAACATAAAGTTCGCAACAGGCATTAAGATTGTTGACCAATTTGTCAACCGAAATATAATTTTTTGCAGATTTTATTCAGCTCAAAACATCAATCTTCAACAAAAATTGCAGTCTTTATGCTTTATGGTATCAGACACCAATCTACATGGTCTGCACATGATCTGACCAAGATTATGTCTGGACTTAAAAAGAGACTGTGACCTCTGAGTTTGTTTCGCCCTTTCTTCTCAGAGTAATTAGATTGGAAACGCCGACCTCATCTAGTTTAATAAAAATATGATTGACGTGTAAAAGTGTTTGTACAAACCTACTTGCAAAAATAAAGTCATTTATCATTTATGCTTCAACTTGATCATTGGTCTCCAAGTTGCATGTCGTATATAATATTTCGTCGTAGCGCTTACAAAAAACGCTATGTGTGTTTTAGAGTTTTGGTATTTGATGCAATTTTGATCCTTATTTCAATACACACTAGCCGTAAAAACCATTTTTTCATAACTTCACATAGCGGTATTTGTAAGCGCAACGACGACTTAGTATGGATGATGGTTTTACTTACAAGTACCACTGAGGGAGACATTGGACTTGGCCAGTTTGTTTATACAGAGCACTGCCATGAACATCTGCCCAATAAGCGACAGTAGCGAGTATAAACACTTCCATGAAGTTCTCACAAACCTGGAAAATACGTAATTAAATTAACTGAAGCAAGCATAAGTGAGCTGCTACTGAGAAATCTATACTTAATATTATAAAGCAGAAGAGTTTGTTTGTTTGGTTGAACGCACTAATCTCAGAAACTACTGGTCCGAATTGAAAAAAAGATTTTTGTGTTGGGTAGCCTATTTATTGAGGAAGGCTATAGGCTATATAACAACATGTTACAATCAATAGGAGCGGAGCAGCAACGAAAAATGTTCCGAAACTGGCAGGCAATTCGATGCGAAGGGAAGGGGTCAGGGGAGCAAAAATTTGACGCGGATGAAGTCGCGGGCAGAAGCTAGTTCGTGATAAAATTAGTCAACGACTAGATATTGTGTTTTTGGTGCATCAGTAAAATCTGCTTACAATGTTTCCACTATATTGACACAGGTTTCTTCTCGGTGTCACGAAATGGGCCGTAATCCACCACGCGGGCCCAGTGCTGGTTGGCAGATGACACATGTCTTTGAATTATTAGTTCTAGGACATGCCGATTTCTTCAACATGTTTTCTTTCACCGTTTCGAGGGTAGTGATGATGAAATAATTAACACAAAGTAAAGCGCATGTCTATTGTCTATGTTCGATCCTACGACCTACAAGTGGCAGCCGGTACCATGAAATCACCACTATTCCCTATTCTTGATGTGATATGTTAGGTTATAATGTCGAATGTAATATGGAACTAGACATAAACTTCAGTTCAACTTGAATTATTATAAAAACACTATGCTCCCAACATAAAGTTCGCAACAGGCATTAAGATTGTTGACCAATTTGTCAACCGAAATATAATTTTTTGCAGATTTTATTCAGCTCAAAACATCAATCTTCAACAAAAATTGCAGTCTTTATGCTTTATGGTATCAGACACCAATCTACATGGTCTGCACATGATCTGACCAAGATTATGTCTGGACTTCTTGTGTTCACGTGATAAGGGTTGTTTTTAAATAGAGGGTTGAGTGATTTTACGACATGCAACTTGGAGACCAATGATCAAGTTGAAGCATAAATGATAAATGACTTTATTTTTGCAAGTAGGTTTGTACAAACACTTTTACACGTCAATCATATTTTTATTAAACTAGATGAGGTCGGCGTTTCCAATCTAATTACTCTGAGAAGAAAGGGCGAAACAAACTCAGAGGTCACAGTCTCTTTTTAAGTCCAGACATAATCTTGGTCAGATCATGTGCAGACCATGTAGATTGGTGTCTGATACCATAAAGCATAAAGACTGCAATTTTTGTTGAAGATTGATGTTTTGAGCTGAATAAAATCTGCAAAAAATTATATTTCGGTTGACAAATTGGTCAACAATCTTAATGCCTGTTGCGAACTTTATGTTGGGAGCATAGTGTTTTTATAATAATTCAAGTTGAACTGAAGTTTATGTCTAGTTCCATATTACATTCGACATTATAACCTAACATATCACATCAAGAATAGGGAATAGTGGTGATTTCATGGTACCGGCTGCCACTTGTAGGTCGTAGGATCGAACATAGACAATAGACATGCGCTTTACTTTGTGTTAATTATTTCATCATCACTACCCTCGAAACGGTGAAAGAAAACATGTTGAAGAAATCGGCATGTCCTAGAACTAATAATTCAAAGACATGTGTCATCTGCCAACCAGCACTGGGCCCGCGTGGTGGATTACGGCCCATTTCGTGACACCGAGAAGAAACCTGTGTCAATATAGTGGAAACATTGTAAGCAGATTTTACTGATGCACCAAAAACACAATATCTAGTCGTTGACTAATTTTATCACGAACTAGCTTCTGCCCGCGACTTCATCCGCGTCAAATTTTTGCTCCCCTGACCCCTTCCCTTCGCATCGAATTGCCTGCCAGTTTCGGAACATTTTTCGTTGCTGCTCCGCTCCTATTGATTGTAACATGTTGTTATATAGCCTATAGCCTTCCTCAATAAATAGGCTACCCAACACAAAAATCTTTTTTTCAATTCGGACCAGTAGTTTCTGAGATTAGTGCGTTCAACCAAACAAACAAACTCTTCTGCTTTATAATATTAAGTATAGATTTCTCAGTAGCAGCTCACTTATGCTTGCTTCAGTTAATTTAATTACGTATTTTCCAGGTTTGTGAGAACTTCATGGAAGTGTTTATACTCGCTACTGTCGCTTATTGGGCAGATGTTCATGGCAGTGCTCTGTATAAACAAACTGGCCAAGTCCAATGTCTCCCTCAGTGGTACTTGTAAGTAAAACCATCATCCATACTAAGTCGTCGTTGCGCTTACAAATACCGCTATGTGAAGTTATGAAAAAATGGTTTTTACGGCTAGTGTGTATTGAAATAAGGATCAAAATTGCATCAAATACCAAAACTCTAAAACACACATAGCGTTTTTTGTAAGCGCTACGACGAAATATTATAAATGCGAAAGTAGCTCGTACCATTGTACTGAGTAGTGAGGGACGTAAAAAATAGCATCACCCCATTTCTGCCCGTGGGTGTCGTAAAAGGTGACTAAGGGAGTTACTAGAGAATGAGCAGCAGCGTTCATTATGCATTTTACCACCATACTGCGATCGCCAACCCGTCTGCCAAGCGTGGCGATTATGGCAAACCCCCCCAAATTGGGGGAGGCCTATGTCCAACAGTGGACGTCTTACGGCTGAAATGATGAACGACGACGAAAGTAGGCCTTGTCTGTTTGTCAGTTTACTCGTGTATTTTTCGTCTGTTCTTGTCTTATTAATTGTACTAATAATTTATTTATTTTATTATTTGTAAACATAGATAAAGAAATACAGATCTTATGTTTGATGAACATAGAGCTAAGTTATGCCAAGACGCTTACAAATATAGAGTGCAAATTTAGATGAGGATTATAAATTAAAATTGACTGAAAAATGTTTGAAAATCATGCATAATTATGGTATTCAATTTTACCACTATTAAATGTATTTAGAGGAAATTTGGCACATGGTTCGACAATCACATGAGTTGGGTTAAACGGTACCTATTAGTGGATGTGGGAATATTTCCGAGAATTTATCGAGCTTCCTAAGCGCATCCTACTTAATAAATAGAACTTTGGTAATGCTCTCTCCTCTTCTACCCTTACGACAGTTTATATTTTTTTCTCTTTCCAGCGCCAGTAATCTTCTACGTAACGACCTGCGTGACGATGACAATGTTCTTCCAAGTAGCCCGACGCTGGCCTCAGCTGGTCCAGCATATAGCGAAGGCAGAGGACATGGACCCCAACTTTGACTGCAGTCTGACCAGGAAGTGCAATATTACTTGTGCTGTGGTTCTGTTGTTGGCTTTATGTAAGTAGAATTATAATGAAGGTGTAGTAATGTAATGTAATCACTGCCATACGAAGCGATCCGAGTAAACCGATCGGATATCATCGGCTATCTCCAGTGTAGGTCAGATGGGCAGTCGCTCCATGTAAAATACTAGTATCCAGTTAGACTGAAAGCCGACCCGAAGGTCGTTGAGAAAAGGCAAGGCAGATTTGATTCGGGAAACTTACAACTAGTTAACTAATAGTGTTTGTAAAAATTTATTTATTTATTTATATAAACTTTATTGTACACCATAAAAATACATCACAAAAACATTACAATTATTACAAAATATACAATATAATAATAATATATAATATAATATAATATATAATAATTACAAATAATCCATACTATATTTACTATATATATATATATATCCATACTTCCATACTTCCATACTAATCCATACTTCATACTATATTACTATATTTACTTTACTATATAATATTATAAATGCAAAAGCAACTCTGTCTGTCTGTCGGTCTGTCTGTCTCGCTTTCCTGCTAAAACTACAGAACTGATTTAACTGAAATTTGGTTCACAGATAGCTTAGAGCCTGAGAAAAGACATAAGCTACTTTTTATCCCGGTAGTATGTTCCCGCGGGATAATTTTCGACCTCCACGCGGGCAAAGCTGCTGGCAAAAGCTAGTAAACTTTTAAATCAAAGGCATTTACAAGTTCCCGCTACACGCTATAGACTAGTTGTCAGTTATTATTTATAACAACAACAAAAATAGTATAATCATTAATAAAATATAATCAGCTGCCTAGCCTTTTCCCAACTATGTTGGGGTCGTCTACCAGTCTAACCGGATGCCAGTATTTTACATGGAGCGATTGCTTATCTGACCTCCATAACCCAGTTACTACACAATACCATACGCCATGGTGCGACTAGTTGTCAGACTTCTGACGATCCGTAACGCCTGTCAAAGATCCACGAATATATATATACAGGTGTCCCAAACTCAACGATAATCTGTGACCGGATGAAAAGCCAAGCTATACCAGTTCAGGGAAAAATAAAAATAAAATTCCATATAACTCAGTTCAGCGATAATAGACATTTTTTTTAAAAGTTGAAATTCGACACCCTTGGTCGCATTTTCAAGTCCTGTGATCACCATTGTCACAATTTCGCAGTGATCTTTTTAATTTCGTGATCTTCATTAAATATGCTGTTGATAGCTACTATAAATTAATGCAAAAACATTGCTAATTTAATAAAATAAGTTAAGTTTTAGTGAGTAATCGTTCATAAAAATATTTTTAGTTAACTTTGGATTTTTTTTTATTATTTTTCCCAGAAATGGTATAACTTGGCCTTTCACCCGGTCTCAGATTATCGTTGAGTTTTGGGGCATCCTGTATATATATTCAATATTTATATTCGGAACCAACAACCCAACGTGCTTTCTGACGCATGGAGTCTATATAAAAACGGTCACTCATCCATGTACCAACCATAGCAACCGCAGCTTAACCTTATCGATTGAACTGTGCGACTGTTATTAATTAGCTACCAGCTCCTATATTAAAATAAATAAAATAAAATAAAAAACACACGGTTCCCAGACACACGTACAGAATCTTTAAATCACCCAGTTATTTAACTTTTTTTTCTATTGTTTTATCAAGTACTAGCTTCTGCCCGCGGCTGCCGCGTGGATGTCGAAATATATCCCACAGGAAAGTACTACCGGGATTGAAAGTATCCTATGTGATAATCCAGGTAAACAATGTGTTATTGCATTGCTTGCTTTGTGTTATCCAAGGAGCAGCGCTCGGATTGATAAATGATTGTTGCAGGATAATTAATACTAAAACCTAACAATAGTGACGGAATATATAACGGAACGGCAAATTACCTACTTGCATGACAAATTTGAAGGCAACTTTAAAGCGAAAATATAAATTCTCTTTATTCGCTGGGAATTTTTTTAAAAAATGTTACCTGAGTTATTCAAATGAAGATTTGAACTTGCTGTTCACAGGGGTTTAAAACGATTTATTTTTTAGTCTATTCTTAAAGTGTCTCTTTAAATACTACTTTAGAGGTTCTGTCCTCAGTTGCTATTACAACCAGGCTGCTAGATGGGCTCACTCTCGAGCAAGCCACGTAAAACTGGCCGTGCGAGAAGCAGTCCCCTCTAAGATCATATTCCGCTGTTTACAGTGACTGTCCCCGAGACTTATTAATCGTCATTGCTAAACATACCATAAGGGGACCTTGGTCTTTGGAACTCGAATGGGTACTCCGACGGTATTAGTGGTACCTGCGGTATATAGTACACCGATTCACCTTGAGCACAGCCAGTATATACAATGGTCACACACAACCTGGTCCCATTGCAAAACTTGGCCGGATTAAAATTTTGTAGTAGCATTACTGGAGCACCCACTTTGAGGATAAGTGTGTGAGACGAAGACCAGATGAGTTGAATAAATTTAAGAGCTCCTTAGGATATATATATAGCATCATCCTTATGAATTCGACACGTATGCATGTAATATAATTAGAACAGATGTTTTTTAGCCTGTGTTTATTTCATTGGTTTATTTTGAATAGATTCTGCCCGCGGCTTTACCCGCGTGGCCTACAAGAAACAAATAACTTTTTTTTTTCAGAAACATACATACGCGCTCTCACTACCTCTCAATTTAATATACGAACTGACAATATCCCAAACAAAGCAAATAGGACGAAGTTCTTCGTAAAACTAAACGAATCTCTGGAATGAGAGTAGTACAGTTTTAATAAAACTCAAAGCGTATGTGAAAAGATTTATTTAAGAGACAATCAGAAGTAGATAATGAACAATTAATATTGTTTACCACGAATTATGTGCCTACCGCAGAATTTCTTTGTAAAAATATTTTTTGTTTTTACTTCAGGTTCTAGAATCACCAGGCTGCTCCGTGAGCAGTTCTCCCTTAAATTAAGTGTTTTGACTTGAGATTTATTTATGGTCTTGTCAAAGCGGGCTTTCAGGGGAAACTGCACTCTTTTGAACTCAAAGGGGTAGTTCGATGACATTAGAGGAATCCACGGAATAAACACAGACTCCTCTCAGGAACAAAGTGTCAGTATAGTTGCCTCGATAACATTTCGTTGCAATATTTTCACTCACAACCTGGTGTCATTGCAAAATTTTGGTGGGTTTGAATTACGCAGCAACATAACCGGGCGCCAACTCTAAATTTTTATACCTACATATGTGAGTTGAGAGACCGAGAGGCTTCAATGTGTTAAGAAACGAAACCGTGTAATGTATGGCGTATTCCTTGTTTATCACTCGAGTCCACTGATTTATAATTATTTTCAACTCCTTCGAACGATCTCAAAAGAATTTCATTGATGATTGTGGCTTGTTACGGTACGGGACTTGATACGGTACTTTAATGCATAAACCAAATCGCACTATTGCTCACTGAACGTACAGATTTATATGTTAGGTATGTGCCCAATTAGATTTTACTAATAAAGTTGCATAGGTATGTATTAAAGAATAGTTAGTGTAGTTATTCAATTTTATCTAATACAGAAACAAACGCAATTTTTTACATTTACTTACTTCATCATCATCTGCCTAGCCTTTTCCCAACTATGTTGGGGTTCGGTTTCCAGTGTTACCGGATGCAGCTGAGTACCAGTATTTTACATGGAACGACTGCCTACCTGACCTTCACAACCCAGTTACTGGGTAATACGATACCCCTTGGTAAGACTGGTTGTCAGACTTTCGGGCTTCCGGCGACCCGTAACGATGGTCTAAGATCTACGAAAGACAGCCGGGACCAACGGCTTAACGTGCTTTCCGAGGCACAGAAGGGTCTTATTATGTAAAGATGGTCTCCCATCCACGGACCAACCGCGGCAAGCGTAGCTTAATCTGAACGATCGACCCGTGCGGCTGTTATAATTTGCAAATATCCCTACTAATACATATTAAGTTTGTTTGTTACGCTTTCACGCGAAAACTACTTAACCAATCATCATGAAACTTTGTACACATATTTTTGAAGGTATTAGAAGTAACATAAGATAATATTTATGAAAAAAAAAACGAAAGATAAAACTCGGTACGGGGTAAGTTTGAACCCCAAGAAAGGACATATGCCTATTTTTATTCCGAGATTTCGTCTCCGTCCACGATAAACGACATTTACGCGGACGAAGTCGCGGGCAAAAGCTAATTAGTTCATATTAATATCAGTTACATATTTGATACATCCCCGTTACCTTGGTTGAGATTGGACACCGGTGACGACAATGCACTCCCCGGGCTGCCCCGTATGCCATGCCCCCGTCTACCAGGCCACGTAGGATTTTCGAAGCCCTATTTGACTCAGTAAAGGGATGATTTTGGAAAAACTGTGATACACATGTCTCATAATTATACTTCAAGAGTATGTGTACCAATTTTTGTGCCAATCGACCCAGAGAATAAAAAGTTTCATAGAAACTTCAACCCCCCATTTCACCCTCTTAGGGGTGGAATTTCTAAAAACCCTTTCTTAGTAGATACTTACTCTTCACAAAAAATACACCCTTCAAATTTTACGTCTCTACGACCAGCGGTTTAGGCTGTGCGTTGATATATCAGTCAGTCAGTCAGTCACTCCGGACTTTGAATTTTATATATTATATAGATAGCTTCTGCCCGCGGCCTTTTTTTTAGAACAAACATCTGCGCTCTCACTACTTCTCAATCTATCTATATATATAAAATTCAAAGTCCTGAGTGACTGACTGACTGACTGACTGATATATCAACGCACAGCCTAAACCGCTGGTCGTAGAGACGTAAAATTTGAAGGGTGTGTTCTTTGTGAAGAGTAGGTATCCACTAAGAAAGGGTTTTTAGAAATTCCACCCCTTAGTGGGTGAAATGGGGGGTTGAAGTTTCTATGAAACTTTTTATTCTCTGGGTCGATTGACACAAAAATTGGTACGCATACTTTTCAAGTATAATTATGAGACATGTGTATCACAGTTTTTCCAAAATCATCCCCTTACTGAGTCAAATAGGGCTTCAAATATCCTACGTGGCCTGGTAAAAGGGCGCATGGCGTGCGGGGCAGCCCGGGGAGCGCATTTTCGTCACCGGTGTTCAATCTCAACCAAGGTAACGGGGATGTATCAAATATGTAACTGATATTAATATGAACTAATATTTGCTAGAAATAAGTAAGTACATGTAAAAAACGCGTTTGTTTCTGTATTAAATAAAATTAAATAACTACAGTGACTATTGTTAAACCTATGCAACTTTATAAGTAAAAACTAATTGGGCCCATACATCTGTACGTTCAATGAGTAATAATGCGACTTTAGTTTATACATTAAAATAAAACATAATGACCAAGCCACAATCATCAATTAAATTCTCTTGAGATCGTTCGAAGGAGTTGAAAATCATTATAAACCAGTGTACTCGAGTGATAAACCACGATGACGCCATACATTACCCGGTTGAGTTTCTTAACACATAGAAGCCTCCCGGTCTCCCAACTCACATATTAAAATTTATAATTGGCCTCCCAGTTATGTTGCTGCGTAATTTAAACCCGCCAAAATTATGCAATGACACCAGGTTGCGATTGAAAATATTGCAATGAAATGTTATCGAGGTAACTATTCTGACAGGTTGTTCCAGAGAGGAGTCTGTGTTTATTCCGAGGATTCCTCTAACGCCATCGAACTACCTCTTCGAGTTCAAAAGAGTGCAGTTTCCCCCCAAAGTCTGCTTTGACATGACCATAAATAAATCCCAAGGCCAAACAAGGGGTAACAGGGGTAGACTTAAGGAAGAACTGTTTTTCACACGGTCTGGTGCAGACCAGCGGCCTGGTGATTCTAGCACCAGATGGCGTTAGAGGAATCCTCGGAATAAACACAGACTCCTCTCTGGAACAACCTGTCAGAATAGTTACCTCGATAACATTTCATTGCAATATTTTCAATCGCAACCTGGTGTCATTGCATAATTTTGGCGGGTTTAAATTACGCAGCAACATAACTGGGAGGCCAATTATAAATTTTAATATGTGAGTTGGGAGACCGGGAGGCTTCTATGTGTTAAGAAACTCAACCGGGTAATGTATGGCGTCATCGTGGTTTATCACTCGAGTACACTGATTTATAATGATTTTCAACTCCTTCGAACGATCTCAAGAGAATTTAATTGATGATTGTGGCTTGGTCGTTATGTTTTATTTTAATGTATAAACTAAAGTCGCATTATTACTCATTGAACGTACAGATGTATGGGCCCAATTAGTTTTTACTTATAAAGTTGCATAGGTTTAACAATAGTCACTGTAGTTATTTAATTTTATTTAATACAGAAACAAACGCGTTTTTTACATGTACTTACTTATTTCTTGCAAATCTTAGTTCTTATTAATATCAGTTACATATTTGATACATCCCCATTAGCTTGGTTGAGATTGAACACCGGTGACGACAATGCACTCCCCGGGCTGCCCCGCACGCCATGCGCCCTTTTACCAGGCCACGTAGGATATCCGATACTGTACGCGCCAATATACAAATAGTATTAAAATTCAAAAACTCAACATAAAAATTATGAAAATATCGACATTTTATAAGACCTACTTATGTTATATTTCAAACTATTAATAAAAACAAAAATAATTACGAAAGGTAAGATATATTACGCAAAGCGCACAGGGTCGGTAGTCTGGTATTGAAAAAATGTAGCAATAGGGCTCTGTGGTATTATTTTATTTTTCGTGATTTATAGGGGAAATTAAAATACCTTGGTTATTGACACCCATCTTTTGTAACTTCAGATGGGCCAATAACAAAGGCCCGGCGGGCCGCATGCGGCCCGCGGGCCGCAGGTTGAGTATAGCTGCTTAGAGGAATCCTCGGAATAAACACAGACTCCTCTCTGGAACAACCTGTCAGAATAGTTGCCTCGATAACATTTCGTTGCAATATTTTCACTCGCAACCTGGTGTCATTGCATAATTTTGGCGGGTTTAAATTACGCAGCAACATAACTGGGAGGCCAATTCTAAATTTTAATATGTGAGTTGGGAGACCGGGAGGCTTCTATGTGTTAAGAAACTCAACCGGGTAATGTATGGCATCATCGTGGTTTATCACTCGAGTACACTGATTTATAATGATTTTCAACTCCTTCGAACGATCTCAAGAGAATTTAATTGATGATTGTGGCTTGGTCGTTATGTTTTATTTTAATGTATAAACTAAAGTCGCATTATTACTCATTGAACGTACAGATGTATGTGCCCAATTCGTTTTTACTTATAAAGTTGCATAGGTATCTATTTAACAATAGTCACTGTAGTTATTTAAGTTTATTTAATACAGAAACAAACGCGTTTTTTACATGTATTTACTTATTTCTTGCAAATATTAGTTCATATCAGTTACATATTTGATACATCCCCGTTACCTTGGTTGAGATTGAACACCGGTGACGACAATGCGCTCCCCGGGCTGCCCCGTACGCCATGCGCCCTTTTACCAGGCCACGTAGGATATTTGAAGCCCTATTTGACTCAGTAAGGGGATGATTTTGGAAAAACTGTGATACATATGTCTCATAATTATACTTGAAAAGTATGTGTACCAATTTTTGTGTCAATCGACCCAGAGAATAAAAAGTTTCATAGAAACTTCAACCCCCCATTTCACCCTCTAAGGGGTGGAATTTCTAAAAACCCTTTCTTAGTGGATACCTACTCTTCACAAAGAACACACCTTTCAAATTTTACGTCTCTACGACCAGCGGTTTAGGCTGTGCGTTGATATATCAGTCAGTCAGTCAGTCAGTTACTCAGGACTTTGAATTTTATATACAACATTAATTTTTGTTTATGCGAAACCCGAAACACGGGTCTAGTATTTTTATGTAAAGAATCTATGAAAAAAATTTCAAAACTGTATCATTAATAATCACAAAGTTATAAGCTTGATAAGTTACCTGGTTGTCCACGCAAAAACATATGCAGATCACCACAAACAGCTAGTGTACGTACCATCTCCGTGTAATGGACGTTTGAATACGAGAAAGACATGATAATTTTAAAATCGAAACAAAACACTAAGGCCCGCGACTTGGAAGCGTAATTAAATATTTTTGGTAAAAAATATAACATGGTGTAAAAATTATTGGAATCGATTCAGTTACTGATTCTGAACAAACTATATTCAGGTTTCGCATATACTAAAAATAATCTTGTATATAGATTATTATTTTCTTATCTTAAAATCTACTACATAATAATATATTCATTTTTTTCGTGATTGAGAAATCTTCAAATGACGTCTCCCGCTCTTGGGCGGAGCGGGAGGGCGTGTCAGACTTTTACTGACTAAAACCCACTCGTGTTCCTTCAGTTGCCTATGTGCCAGGGTCACGATGTCTCTTTCGAACAATCTCGCGACCCTGGCAGAGGTATTCCTAGCTTAAAGGTTTTAATTTTGGTCCCCATTAATAAGTGTGAACTTTAGCTAGATTTTTTAATTAATAATAATCAAAATTGTGGTCGTGTTTTGTGGTTATCATGATGATGGTGTATTTTATTGCAGTGGAACACATCCTGTCTCTTCTGTCAGCATTCGCAGCAGCATCCGATTGTTTCTCTGAAATGGAAACCTACAAAGGATTCGTCACACAGTTCTACCCTTGGATGTTCAACGTTTTACCATATTCCTTCATATTGGGCGTTATTACTCAGGTAAAGGGAACATTATGTTGATACTCATCCAAATTGGCATTGATTTAATCAACTGACTTCTTTTCGAACGCAGTTTGTGGCAGAAGTAAAGTTGTGGAAATCGTCACGTAGCTAAAATTGTAGAGATTTCATTTCAAATCAAATCACGTAACAAACAAGCTATATTAATAGAAAGAGATAGAGCGAGAAAGATAAATAGTTGTAAAGATTTCCGATGGTGCTGAAACAGAGGTAAAAATTAAATCCCAGATTGTGATAACTTTATGAGCAGTGTTGGCCCAGTGGTAACGGCCGCGACTTACGAGTTGTAGGTCGCAAGTTCGAACCCTAGCAGGCGCTATACTTTATGTAAATTATTTCATCACCACTGCTCTAAAACGGTGAAGGAAAACATCGTGAGGAAACCGGCATGTCTTAGAACCAAAAATTCGAAGACATGTGCCATCTACCAAACCGCACTGGCCCCACGTGGTAGATTATGGCCCACACCCTCTCACCGAGAGGAGGCCTGTGTCCCAGCAGTGGGAATTTTATAGACTGATGATGATGATAACTTTATTAGAGCTAAAAATTCTAAAATCGTATACTATGCGACTCTATATTAAAAGCTTTCTTTTTGTGTTTGTGTTCTCTCTTTGCGCCATGTTTTTGATTATTTATTGTATCATTTACTTATAACCTAAAAGGCATGTTTGATTTGCTTAGAATGGTAATTAGAACGCGAGTCGACGTTTTAAAGGATATCCTTACTTAGTCATCATCATCATTTCAGCCGAAAGACGTCCACTGCTGGACATAGGCCTCCCCCAAGCACCGCCACTTCGACCGGTTCTGTGCTTCTCGAATTCAACGGATTACTTAGTGCTTGAATTTAATTCCGACTTGAAATAGCAGAAAAGTTTCACTTTAAAATTGTCCTTTGTTTCAGTTTCTCCACTTCCAATCAACATTTATATGGAACTTCTCCGATTTGTTCGTGATATGCATGAGCTACTACTTAACATCAAGGCTGGACCAAGTCAACAAAAAGCTATTGGCCGCTCAAGGCAAGGTATGGTTTAGACCGCTTTCCTATCTGTGTCTCCGGATTCAGAAAGGAAATCACGCTATTCTTAATTTCTATTTATATTTTTACCTTTTTTAAAATGATAAGTCAAAATTATTTGAACCTCTTTTTATACAAAAATAATTAAATTTATACACTTTTTCATTATTTTAAAACTCCAACTCGCATTACTTGAAACACAATTGGCAAAGCTATGCACACATGCTACGGACTGTAGTGGGACCGCGGGCGAATTCCAGCAATAAGTGCAAACTTGGCATACCGGAATACGTGCAATAATATAATTATGCGAGCCGCAATGCATTGTGTACTTTCTGAACAAAGGCAAAAATT
The DNA here is from genome assembly GCA_932294355.1 of Aporophyla lueneburgensis. Classification (NCBI taxonomy): domain Eukaryota; kingdom Metazoa; phylum Arthropoda; class Insecta; order Lepidoptera; family Noctuidae; genus Aporophyla; species Aporophyla lueneburgensis. The sequence continues at coordinate 25,960,952 of OW028737.1, read as the reverse complement.
CAGCGCTGAATTCTGTGTAATCTACGTAAAAAGAACTTGGAAAAGTACGGTTCATGCAGATGTTGATTTCGTGAAATAGGGCAAAAGCTTATTCATACAATTATTACTGGATTTTACTCGTGAATTCTTTAAGCTATCTAGACAAATAAATAAAATTGGATAGTCTATTTGTAATATTAAAATAACCGCTTTTTACTAAGTATATATAGATGTATACACGGTACATATACCAAAACAACATTTTTTTTAATTTTTCTCTGTCCGTCTGTTTGTTCCGGCTAATCTCTGAAATGGCTGGACCAATTTTGACGGGACTTTCACTGGCAGGAAGCCGATCTAAAAAGGAGTAACTTAGGCTACTTTTATTTTAGAAAAAATCTTTTATTTTAGAAAAATACCTGCGTTAATTTCCGACATCCACGCGGGCGAAGCCACGGGCAAAAGCTAGTATACAAGGCGTCCCACGGATATGCCACATGGAGGGAAAGTACCTTGAATATTGTAGATGGAACATTTTACTGAAAGAAGACATTATTTGAATTTGAAAAAAAATGTAAACTGCATTCATAGATATTTAAATAATTGCATGGTTGAACCGGGAATCGAACCCGTTACACGAGAAAAATAATCACCCTGTAGTTTTATCATACCGATCGAAAGGCTTCATCATAATGATTATTTTTTGCTAAATAACATAGTGTCACAAATAAAAGGAAGACCATGAATTTTTACATTTGATGGGAAATTTTGTTCAGAAAAATGTAAAGCTGACATTGCCGTAAGGACAACAACGGACATTGTCATAAGTATAATTATCTATCTCAATGAACACTTTCATCCCTGGATCGGGACAAATGGACAAGTAAGATAGCCGCTAACGGGGTTAGATCCCCAGATCTAACCCGTTAGTTTTTTTTTATGGGGTTATGTAAAAAAATAGTTTACAAGAACCAGTATGAAAGTGTCCACGAGCTACAAGCAGAACTTAGACGTATTATTCTAAATATCCTCCACAACAAGATCAAAAAATCGACAGAGAGCGAAATAATTAAAAGAGTGCGACTTTGTATTCAACAGGAAGGGTCTCATTTTGAGCATTTGATAAATTGATTAATTTTGTATTAAAAATGTTAAAATTCATGGTCTTCCTTTTATTTTTGACACTATGTTATTTAGCAAAAAATAATCCTTATGCTGAAATAATCCTTTCGATCGGTATGATAAAACTACAGGGTGATTATTTTCTCGTGTAACGGGTTCGATTCCCGGTTCAACCATGCAATTATTTAAATATCTATGAATGCAGTTTAAATTGTTTTTTTAATTCAAATAATGTCTTCTTTCAGTAAAATGGTCCATCTACAATATTCAAGGTACTTTCCTTCCATATGGCATATCCGTGGGACGCCCTGTATAATAGAAAGAGACACAGAGCTATAGAGAGAGAAATTGTTGTTTTGGTATTCGAGGGTGCAGAAACCAATACTGAGCTCAAAATGGAAATTCAAGATAGCGATAAAGCTAGCTACGTACCTTCTTTATAAGTTACTTAGTTATCTCTTTTGCCAATTAAGCTATTCGTTGTCTATCGGTCCATCATACTAAGTAATCACGAATTTAGTTGACACTAGCTTTTGCCAGCGGCGTTGCCCACGTGGAGGTCCGGCCGGGATAATAAGGATTCTCGATGTTAATCCAGGTTATAAACTATCTAAGTGCAAAATTTCATCCATAACATCTTAGCCGTTATTGCGTGATTGAGTAACAAATATCGAAACATTAAACCTTTCACATTTATGGAAAACGTCACGTCACGTCAAACGTTACGTCTTCCACGTTTAATTTTTTTTGTTGGTTGATAAATATAATGATCATCACCGTCACCATCACTTTGATCAGCAACCTGTTATTTCGCTAATATGAAGACATACTTACACACCCCGGATCCATGATTTTTTTCATTTAAGACTTAATATCACCAAATAGCAGCTAAACACCTAAAGAGTAATTTTTTCTTCCAATTTAATATTATGAACCACAGTTTTCTCGTAAACTACGACTTTTAGTCGTTAAGCCTCACACAGACCTCACAAGTCAGTCCATTACACTTGCCACTTAGTGTTTCTACTGTCAGACCAAGTCAGATAGTTGTAATACTCTTATCAGGGACTTAGCGGATTTTCTCGTTGAACGTAAGTGAGTGGTCACGACGCCAGACGGCGCTGTTCGCACGGCCAGTTCGAATCCGAATAGAAATGTGATCTGTTTCAAACCTAACAGATGAAAGTATAAATAAACCTTGTCATGGGTAAATTACGATTCTTAGGGAACATGTAACACATTTTATTGTTCTTTAAAAAATCGATCAAAATGAAATAAAACATAACATAAATAAATTGTTTATTCATCATAACATCATTATAATACAGTTTACAGGGTTGACAAATTAAGTGTACTATAACTACAACTGAATTAAATAAATAAATATCTTAAGACAACCAACACACCGTTACCTGATCCCAAACTAGGCAGAGCCTGTTCTGTGACAACTAGACAACTGATAAACATACTTATATATTTCTAAATACATACATATTATAGATAAATTACACCCAGACGCAGAACAAATGATTGTGCTCATCACACAAAGATTTGTCCTGGGTGGAAATCGAACCCACGACCTCAGTCTTAGCAGTCAGGGTCACTAACCAGTAGACTAACATGTCGGTCAATTAGTGATGAGGTGCTGGTAGCACCTCATCACTCATTGAACTCCGTAAAGAGAACCGCAACCGCCGCATCATCCTCCATCACGACAATGCGAGTTCTCACACCGCGCACAGAATAAAAGTGTTTTTAAAGCAGGAAAACAGAATTATTAGACCATCCGCCGTACAGCCCAGACCTAAGCCCTAATGATTTCTATACTTTCCCTAAAATCCACACTAATATTATAAATGGAAAAGTAACTCTGTCTGTCTGTCTGTCTGTCTCGCTTTCCTGCTAAAACTACTGAACCGATTTAAATGAAATTTGGTACACAGATAGTTTATAGCCTGAGAAAGGACATAGGCTACTTTTTATCCCGATAGTATGTTCCCGTGGGATAATTTCCGACCTCCACGCGGGCGAAGCCGCTGGCAAAAGCTAGTAAAGAATAAATTGCGTCGTCAGAGATTTTCATCACCTGAAGAAGCTGTGGACGCCTACAAAACGGCCATTTTGGAGACCCCAACTTCCGAATGGAATGGTTGCCTCAATGATTGGTTCCATCGTATGGAAAAATATGTCAAATTTCGCGGAGAATACTTCGAAAAGCAATGAATACATTTTTAAATAGTAATGCTGTGTCACTTCCTTGATTCCCGAAATTTTCAGTGCCGCCCTCGTATATTTTTTGTTTCTGTTTTATGTCACAAATTAAAGTTATTAGTTATTAGATAATAAAAAAATTAAATTTATTCAAGGATTATTATTTTAACAAATGGTCACAAAAATGCTACTCATTAGTAGTTTTAACAGTTTTTCTCAAACACTGAAGGGAGGGGGCGCCACTATCAAGGTTTTGCCCCGGTTCGAAAAAATCGTAGATCCGGGGCTGGGTGCTACATTTCCAGCTAGGTTATAGATTAACCTGCATAAGGGACTACAGTGCCAATATTCACCTAGTAGTACATCTACATTGCCACATGCTATCGACGCAACACTCAGACGCCTAGCAAAAGGTGGATGATTCTCACTTTTCTAAGGAGGTTGGTTGAACTATACACCTTGTTCCTCATACCTCCAAATGCATATAGTTTTTCAATAAATGACGAAACATTTCAAGGCAGGGGAAATCAGGCATATGTATCTACAGGGTCTTATTAAATTCACATCACAATATCACTATCGAAATTAGGGAAGATAAAATTATTTTTTCCTCCATCGATGGGCAAAGGTAATCGAATGCCCGCAATCCATTAGCTGTTTTAGCAAATTTTGTGGAGAAATTACAAAAATAACAGCAACAATTTTATACGAATTTCCAAAAACCAAACCACAGTCGTCGTTTAGTTGCGTTAATATATATGTCAGTGTCATTTAAAGATTTGAACAAAGTTGGAACGAGAAAAAATATTTCGAAACCGGTCCTAACACGCGGTGAAAGTATTGCACTTATTAAAAGCCCTGTATATTTCTATAGTCAGCACGCGTAGCATGACCACCGTAGAAATGGGTTTTATCGACGGAAGAATAGACAAAATTACAGATTGTAGAAAGATTAAAGACAATTAAAGATTACATCATAGAAAGATTTGTACTGGTTTATGCTGGCGTAGCAAGACAATTCTATTTCTATTCTACCAAGAATAGACAAAGTTCTTTCTATGTTGGTCATGCTACGCGTGCAGATGATATAAAAGGAATCATTCTACTCCCAGTACTTACCAGAGATCTTCTGGAGGGTAACTCGGGAGGACTACTGCAGAGCCACGCAGATCGTACGCAAGGTGGACGGCGTCATCAGCGGCGTGGTCTTCATATCTTTCGCTAACAACTTGTTCTTCATCTGTTTGCAGCTCTTCAATACGCTAGAGTAAGTATTTCCTAAGTAACTTTTACAGCTGTAGTGGCCCAGTGGTAATGGCCGCGACTTATAAGTTGTAGGTGGTAAGATCGAATCCAGTCAGGCGTTTTTCTTTGTTTAAAGTATCACCACTGCTCTTAAAACGGTGAAGGGAAACAATGTAAGGACACTGGCATGTTTTAACACCAAAAACCTGAAGACGTGTTACATCTACCAACCCGCCCGCCTCCGAATGGTGGATAATGACCCTCCTCCTCTAACAGAAGAGGCCTTTGTCCCAGCAGTTGAAATCATCATCATCATTTCAGCCGTAAGACGTCCACTGCTGGACTTAAGCCTCCCCCAATTTGGAGGGCTTTGCCATAATTGCCACGCTTGGCAGGCGGGTTGGCGATCGCAGTATGGTGGTAAAATGCATAGAAAACGCTGCCCATTCTCTAGTAAGTCCCTTAGTCGCCTTTTACAACACCCACGGGAAGAAATGGGGTGTTGTTATTCTTTGCGTCCGGCACCACACGGTACCATTTGGAATACTATAAGCTGATTATGCTAAATTCTTCCATAATCGTCATGGATAAATACTTTAAAGGTCTGTTCCTTATTTGCATGAGAATACCTGTCTAATTCTGTTAGACATTCAAATTAAGGTTTCCAAATCATGTAAATAATGTTAATGCTTTGATTTCAGGAATGGCTTAAAGGGTACCGGAGAATGCTCCGGTAACAAAGCAAAAAAGTAAGTTTTGCAGCACATTTTACTGCCGCATACTGCACCTTTTCTTAATTTCGTTCTGATAGTAAATTCCAGTGTTATGTAAGCTTTGATAAAGTGCCTCCATAACTTGCACACCATTTGTTTCTTGGTTTAGACCTACCTTTTGCACTACGATGTTTTAGGTTATCTAAGACCTACCTGTTGCACACGGATGTTTTAGGTTATCTGGGAACTCCCTCTTGCACACCAATATTTTAGGTTATCTAAGGCGTACCTGTTGCACACGGATGTTTTAGGTTATCTGGGAACTCCCTCTTGGACACCGATGTTTTAGCTTATCTGGGAACTCCCTCTTGCACACCGATGTTTTAAATTATCTGGGACCTACCTCTTGCATACCGATGTTTTTAGTAACCTCGGGTCTACTTCTTGCACACCAATGTTTTAGGTTACCTATCTGGGACCTACCTAATTGGCTGCTTCTTTAATAATGGTAGTTAAGAACTTTAGGCAGAACAGAAATGTAACGACTGAAATTTTAACGACTTACAGACACGTTTCTTTTCTACCTTCTGAAATGACGAAACAAAAAAATGTTTAGTGATTGTTTATTTTTATTTATATCGATACCCATCACATTTATTGATTTTCATTAGCTAATTCATTAGGACTCTGTCTAATAATTAAAATATTTGTTTGATTTATCATAAACAGGATTGTCGTCTCCAAGTCCGGTCCACTAGGCGGTCATGAAGCGGCGGCATACTTCCTCTTCTCCCTGGTGTACCTGCTGTCGCGGTCAGTGGCAGTATCCCTGATAGCGTCTCAAGTTAACAGCGCGTCTGCGGTGCCAGCGCCCGTGCTGTATGATGTGCCTTCACCGGTCTATTGTGTTGAGGTAAAGCAACGGTTCCTTGACGAGCGATGGCCGCCATTTTGGCCGCAGTGACAGCTGTCATGAGAATGAAGGCAGCAAGGTTTGACATAACAATGTCAAAAAAGACTCTCTGGAAAACATACAAACTTACTTTTTAAAATAGGAAAAAAAAACGTATTTCGCTCAAAAAGAAAACAATTCTTGACTTCCATAAGGAAAACATAATAATTAAGATAAGCGATGGTTTCGCTTGGTAATAAACTAAAATTAAGTTATAAAAACGGTAAAAACTTACAACTTGTGCATTTTTCAGATGGTGCTTTAGTAGCCGTTTGAAAGTCGACGTGTAAACTGTAACCATGATACAAGATCCGCGCAGAAATTTTTCAACCATAAAGTGCGATAACAACGCGGTTAAAATGTATGGAATAGACATTTTTTAATGGATTTCAAAAAAAGGAGGAGGTTATTAATTCGTATTGATGACTGTATTTTTCTTATTTTGTATTTTTTTTATGTTTCTTACCTCATAACTTTTGACTGGGCGAACCGACTTTGATGATCCTTTTTTATTTGAAAGCTGGTGCTTCCCGAAGGGTCTCATTTTCATTTGGTTCCATTCGGACAATGGGATCCGTGTGAAAACCATATAAGTCTTAAATTTGCATTAAGTATTAACGCCGACAAATGAACGAATAACGCGATAAGATTAGTGCGGGGTAGTTATTTTTCACTTTGTATTGTTTTTTTAGGAAGTCGGCTGTTATTTTTTTTGTAAAAAGTTTTTATTTAAAATAACCGTTGAAATATTTCAACGAAGGGACGTTCACAATGTACTGAATACATGGTTGCAGTTTGCGCGTTTATGTCCCCACCACCTGGGAACACCTGGGTGCGTTTATATCCCCACGCGATACCCCCACGAGATACCCGACAGAACAGTTATATCAGGACTGCAAGTTGTTGACCGTCAGACAAGTCTTTGTTTTCCGATCTACCCTTCGCAAACATGCTTCCGTACCACCAAAACAACTACCCCATAATCGACGTAGATCCGCTCGAGTATGTCAGGTGGATCGCTACAGGACCACATTTGCTACCCATCAATATTTCATCTTAAGCTCCAGATTAAATAACAAGCTAGGAATCAAATTAACAATAAATAGTCTTAACTCCTTTGAACTCAAACGCAAATTGTTAAATTTCCTCTTAAACCTAAATTACCCTGATACGGAGGAACTCATCCATTCTACTACCTAACAACTAATACACCAACATATTTTACTCACGCACGCATGCACGCACGCACGCACGCATGCACGCACACTCACACACACACACACACACGCACACACACACACACTCCTCACTATTAACTCATAAGCCTTTTTAATAAAAATATTCATCAGAATTATTACGCAATTCTATATATTTTTGTAAAAATGTGTCAATCCACCTAAAGAACACTGTCCTGCAAGATACAGGACTCTCCTAGTTTGAAGGACAGGGGTCTTATTCATATGCTATAGCCATACCTATCTATGACTGAGATAATACTGATGTTAGGCTAAGTGTTTTGTTAAATAAATGATTACTTACTTACTTACGCCTTTTTGCCAAGGAAGGAGGCAGAAACTGCAGAACGCTATATAGGTATATATGCTTTATAGTTCTATGATGACGACGGTTAAAATCGATTTTGTAATTAGTTCGAACGGGTTTAGTGGCCTAGTTGACTACACCTTTAAAAAAAGATTTGCACCTTCAAAACATTCATGCACCAGCACCCTTAGCCAAGTTGATAATCTGCAATCGTTAACGGTAGTCGCTCAACGTTAAGTCACGTGGTTAGAACAAACGAACAGAAAATTCGTAGCCAAATTCACATCGTTCAAAATGATAAAATTATTTTTTATCGTTTCTACAATGTTCAACGCTAAATCCTTTGTTATAAGGTGTCGTATTTCTAAAGACATTGTAGAACGAGCGGCCGACTCAGGCGCTTCAACATGGCTACCAACTTATCGTTTTCTACAATTGCTGACACTGAGGCGTTACCGATTGTAGAACGGTAAACGTTTGTGACTTGGCTAGGGGGGCTGATATCATCAATGAGATGTTTAATTAAAGTAAAAGGATTAATTTTTCTATGCATTATATTTTCCGTTGTAAGAAACAGCCCTGTTACTCTAACTACTATAGTTAAATATTCCAAAACTACCTTGTTAAAGAACCGATGACCCGATAGAAAACTAGGTCGGTTGCTGGAAGCGTTTACTTATCGGTGTTGATATCTTAATATCAGCTTGTCCGACAAAGAAATGGATACGCTGCGCTTAAAAATTATGAGATAAGAGCTTTGAAGATCACCTACTTATTAGTAGCAAGTGCTAAATCCTACTTATACGATATTATAAATGTGAAAATTTGTGAGTACCTATGGATCTATGAATGTATGTTTATTACTCTTTCACGCAAATAATACTGATCGGATTTAGATAAAATTTGGCACACAGATAGTTTATAGCTTGGATTAACATATAGGGTACTTTCTATCCCGGTATTACGTTCCCGCGGAATAATTTCCGACCTCCACGCGGGCGAAGCCGCTGGCAAAAGCTAGAAAATAACGTCGTGGGCATATTAACATCTCACCTAGTAAATTCTACACAAATGCGTGCACTGACTGGACAGGAACACTAAAATCTGATGAATGATTTTAAATGATAAATGTCAAATGGTTTGTACAAAAATTTTTATACGTCAACCATATTTTTTAAATCCAGATGTGGTTGGCGTTGCTTAACTGACTACTCTGAGAAGAAAAGCCCAAGCAAATTCAGAGGACACAGTCTCTTTTAAGTCCAGACAGACTTGGTAACATCAATAAATGCTGTTAAAGCATAACAGCTTAAGTTGTATGACTAACGATACCAAATAAGGGTGCTTAGATCTGCGAAGTAATTGCGTAATACACTAACAGTAAAACTGACTTTCATTTTGACCGTTCAACAACATCCATTGCGATATTTTCGTTGCTGAGCAGACAAATTTTTCGAACATATGAAAATGGATTACCAATATTCTTTAAAATGTCTCAGATTTGGATTGATAATAAATAGTGTGGGTGCTGCTACCATTTTTGGTCACCTAGCGGACTGGCTCGGCTAACCTTTGCGTACCTGGCAATGATTAAAGTCCTTAGATTGGCCGAGGCATCCAAAGGCCACGTTTGTGACCCGTTGGACATGTCATTCGAATAGTATTGTATCGCTGACTCTTACTGAGAATTGATTATTTTGTTCTGACTTTTCTCACTATATAAACATTTTTTCGCGACAGCTACGTAGTTTCAGTGAAAGGGAATGTAATGATTATGACATTGGTTCACGAATTATGTGATGCCGGACGTAATAAGGTGACTATGGGACTTACTAGAGAATGGGTAGTAGCGTTCTCTATGTATTTTACCACCATACTGCGATCGCCAACCCAAGTTTTGGAGAGGCCAGTAATGGACATTTGTCGGTTGAAATGATGATGATAACATAGCAATGGTATAGCTCTTATTATTGAAAAAATCGTTTTTGTGGGTTCGAAACCTGCATTACGTAGTGGTTCCAAAAAAAAAACAGGAAAGAGATGGTGATCTGTGATTGGTCCTTATGATAAAACGCACAGCAGCAGGGTGAGCACAGCCTTCTGTGATAGGCAGAACACATTCTTATCTCAGTTTGGGAACAAAAATCGTGATAAAATGCGTAACTCAAGTGTATCACAGAGGCCATGCTGTCCCGGCAGGAAAACCGGTGATCATTTCGACACTTTATAAATCATTAAAAATTCTCTTTTCCAGGTGCAGAGGTTTTTAGACCAGGTTAACGGGGATAAAGTGGCGTTAAGTGGCCTCCAGTTCTTCTCTGTAACCAGAGGATTACTTCTAACTGTGAGTTTGATGTGATTTGTCTGTTTTAAAAGCAGTTGTTTGAACCGTATGCTACGGTTATTTAGGTTCTCATCAAACCGCAACTTTCTTTCAAAACAGAAATTTGCAAAATGTTTACTTTAGAAAATGGAAAACCGAGTACGCTTTATTTTAATTTTGTTGCTTTTTCAGTACACAAAGGTGCTCAATGCAATAAATATGTAATTGTTTACGTTTATATTGTGTAACTTATAAGTGATATGTTTATGTTGTTTTTTTATATTTTTCGAGTACAAACTTCTTTAGCCGCGTTGAGCAATTTTCAGTAGAGGCAAAGGGCTCGCGGCACCGACTTGCTAGTGTGACCACGTCAACAACACTTTAACGTGACCCCGTCACCAACATGATAGTGTAACCGCGTCACTGACACGTCAAGGTTGCTACGTCACCGACATAATAATGTGACTTTGTTTTTTTTTTCCAAAGTTATAACTATTTACATCTGTCGGCAGTCCCGTCCCGCTAACTGCCTCGTTGGTCTAGTGGTAGCAAGCGCTACTGCTGAGCATGAGGTCCTGGGTTCGATTCCCAGGTCGGGCAAAGTGTTTATTGGGTTTTTCCATCTAGAGTTTCTCAGTAGCAGCCTGGAGTCTGGATTTGTGCCCGGTTGATGGCAATAGGCTCGCCCCCTATTACATGGGACTTAAGCATAACAGGCGAAATGTGGGTGTACTGTAGGTACACCTCTGCCTAACCCTTCGGGGAAACAAGGCGTGATAATAACGATGATGATGATGATGATGAAATGATCTGCCTCGTTGGTATAGTGTTCGTAAGTGCTACTGCTGAGCAAGAGAGCCAAGGGTCGGTTCCCAGGTTGGGCAAAGTACTATACAGAGTATAAGGGACAGCCCTCCACAAACTGACAGAGTGCATTCAGCTCCTTACTTTGAATCATATTCCACCGGAATTTTTCTCAGGATATTTTTTAAAACTTTTTTCAGCTTTCCAGTTTTATTTCAATGCAAAATTACATTCTCTGAAAACAGCACTCCATTTATGTAAACAATACGGCTAAAATCAAAAAAGCAGCAATGGATGTTGAAATACTCTAACGAACGACGCGTAAAATCAGCTGTTCACTTCCCGTCTAACTACAAAGTTCACCGAACTCGTCGTCTGCGATTACACAAAGGCGGCTTTCCGAATTGATCCGAGTTGCATTGCGTGTGAGGAAATAAAACAAATCAGGTTTATTGGATTCCCATAACGGTCCTGAAATAATTTCTTATACTGGTCATCTTAGTATGATATACTGAATCCACCCGATCAGTTTGTAGAGGGCTGTCCCTTACACCTAGTAGAGTTTTTCAACCAGGAATTTCTCAGAAGCAGCTTGGAGTCTGGATTACTACTGATGGCAATAAGGTCGCCCTATATTACATGGAACTTAACATAATTGGGAAAATTTGGGTGTACACCTCTGCCCAACCCTTCGGGGATTAAAAGCGTGATGTTTTTGTGTATAAATTGTTTTTTTTCTATCCACAGGTAGCCGGCACTATAGTGACGTATGAATTAGTAATGTTCCAGTTCAACTCTTCATCGACACCGGCGCTGAATATCACTTCACCAACTGTACTGCCTGCTTTAGGTCCTACTTTGACAACTACAACACTAACGTCTTGAAGAATCTGTCTTTTATTTACTTTCCTATAACTATATATACATACATATATAATCAAACTATAATGTTCCCACTGCTGGGACATTGGCCTCCTCTCAGCGAGAGGGAGTGAGCCGTAAGCTACCACGCGGGCCCAGTGTTGGTTGGGAGATGTCACGTGTCTTCGAAATTTTGGTTCTTGGACATGCCGGTTTCCTCACGTTGATTTCCTTCACCGTTATAATAATCATAATTTATCAGAAGATAGTCGTAAGTAAAAAAAAAAAATTGTTTATTCTGCACAAACAAAACGCACATTACGAGAGAAAAACAGACATACAATGCACACATACAGTGAATCCAAAAGCCCCGTAAGTAAGATTTGGGGTTCATCTTACTTTGGAACTATAATCTGCTAAACATGTTGTCAGTCTTAATAATCTATACGGAGTGGCAGGAAAATTTTACGCGTAAAATGTAACCTAAATTCAGCTCACAATTCTATATCGGTACAGTAATAAAATAAAAAAATCGGCCGTTTGAATGAAAATATCAGTACCTACGCGTTCAAAATGGAAGTAGGAGTATTTTATTTATATACTAGCTTTTGCCCGCGGCTTCGCCCGCGTGGATGTCGGAAATTAACGCAGGTATTTTTCTAAAATAAAAGTAGCCTAAGTTACTCCTTATTACATCAGCTATCTGCCAATAAGTCCCGTCAAAATCGGTCCAGCTATTTCAGAGATAAGCCGGAAGAAACAGCCAGACAAACAGACAGACAAAAGTTAAAAAAAATGTTTTTTTGGTGTAAGTACCGTATTTGCTTTCATGTGCATTTAGTGAAAAGCTGTTAATTTGAAATTACAAACAGACACTTCAATTTTATTTATTTGTATGTATAGATAACTGTCGAAATTTTTTATTTTAACTTTTTATTTACTTACACATAATCAGCCTACTAAATGACCACTGCTGGAACTCAGGCCTCCTTTCGATGAGAGGGAGTGGGCCGTTATCCACCACGCGGGCCCAGTGCAGGTTGGTAGATGTCACATGTCTTCGAATTTTTGATTCCAGGATATACCGATTTCCTCATGATTTTTTTCCTTCACAGTTTTGTTCTGTCTTGATTAATGTCCCTCGGTTGGGTAAACGCCTCCCTCCTCTTTCTACCTCTCTCTGTCTCAACATGTATATTACGCAATATACATATTGAGTTAGACTCTAACTCAATATGTATATTGTGCGGTCAATTTATTTTTTGTTTTATTCGTGGTTAGGAAAAAGTTGTCAGTAAAAAAAAAGGAAGGATAGGAAATAATTACGCAAAATTAATTCTAGAGAGCGCTCCGCATAGACAGGACAACGTCTGTCGGTCAGCTAATATAAAAATAACCGCTTTCCTCATAAATTATAGGTAGCATAATCTGGTGTGCTAGCAGAATTTTATTTATTCAGAATCCATTTTATCATAAAAATTAACAGAAACTCAACATTTTTGTCAGCCTTGCCTTTTCCCAATTATGTTACAGTTACTTGTTTACATAATACCCCTTGATAAGACTGGTTGTCATCCTTTTGGCTCCTGATAGCCCGTAATGACAGTCAAAGTTCCACAATGAAAGCCGGGACCAACGGCTTAACATGCTATCCAAAGCACGGAGGGGTCTTGGTATGTAAAAATGGTAGCTCATCCACGGACAAATCTCGGCAAGCGTAACCTAACCTGATTGATCGACCCGTTCGACTGTTATTCTATCTACAATTTTTGTATAAAAAGAATAATAAAGGTACTTATTTTCATTAAAAATACCAAAGACCTTATACCCTAAAACTAGACTGTGCACTATGGCGCAAAAACCGGGCGGCGTGAGAGAGCTCCCGTTGGTAGTCTGTCCCTTTCTAATAAGGTGACCATGACCAAACAGAACACGGGACAAATTGCTTGTAAAAACGATTGTGTAAGTATCCTGACATATTGATACTACCTAACTAGCGTAACTTCACCAACCTAATTTCATTAATAAACCAAAACGTGTGTATATTTTTTCAAATCTACAGAACTTTACACGTGGGTAAGGGTTGAAAGTACTTTTTTCCTCCTTTTAGGTATCATCTGACTTAACGTTAATTTCACAACAACCTATTATACCTTTCGCTCCATGTGAAAAATGCAGGTATGTTTCTCAAAAGTGAGATATTCCCACATGTTATTATTACGGAATACACCGTGAGGAAACTTGCACATTTCGATTTATGAATGTATCACCATTATCCGAAAAATGAGTCTGATTCCCCTTTTGCTATAAAAGTCAGATGGCAATCGCTTTACTGTAATTATCAGACTCGCCACTCCAGGATCATATTCGGCGAACCTTGGCAAGCTCCTAAGTGAAAGCTTAGCTCATGTAACCGGGATAATATTTGCTAAGATGAGGAGATGAGGAGGAGGATTATTATTAAATGAGTGTTAGGTCAAATGAACGTGATGCAGTATTGTGAACGGAAAAAAAGACTGTTTTCTTTTAATATAGATTTATTTTTATACATTGCTGAACAATACAGTTTTACGTAATTGTTGTCGTAATGTAGCCTTATTTCCACTGCAAATAACAGACGACTTTGAGATTTTTCCAGGTACTACATTTACCCAGTTCAATTTCTGGTATCTGGTTTTCAGTCCTCGGAAATCTACAATACAAGAAATATAATTAATAACAAGTATAACTAACGTCATCGTTAGTACAACTAACGTCATCGGTACAGTCGAAGGACACGATAACATAAAAAAATAATCTGAATGTCAGGTTTTGCCCCTTTTGCACATTGATGACTGACGGTAACCGGTAAATCTCCAAGTTAAGACAGTCAGTACGTCGTATCTTCTGCATATCTACTACGAGATAGTAAAAAAATCTTTGCTCAACAAAATTCATGGCTACCCTAAAGGTTATGATTGTTGTTTTTACTTACCCGTGGAAAGAAAAGCGGCTACCGGGATAAGACTCATTTTTGCACCCTGTCACACAACAAGAATTCACCATATTTCATGAAAAACAAACACATTGAAAACGTTAATTTACAAAATCGCAAATCGAAACACAAGAATCAACCAAACAACGAAATTAGCAAACCGCCATCTTGCATTAAGTGTTACCAAGCACAAACATACTACCACTACTACTACTAACGTACTGCTGTTAACTCGGTATTAATGTTTTTTTTTTACAATACTAAAACTGATTATTAATTATAAAGATATTTATATACGTTTTATAGTTTATGAATAGTTCGTTTTGTTAAAATATAAGAAAGAATAATATTTAATTTTCTAGCATTTCTACCAAACCCTAAGGTTAGTTGAGCTGGCAAGATGTTAGACAAGGACACACTACCAGCGGGAGCAGTCTCACCTGGGACCGCTTTTAGCTAGTAACCGCTTTTAAGAAAATAGCTACCCTAAGTATAACATTATAAACCTCATTTTAGCTAAACAAAAAATTTTGGTACACAGTCTAGTTTTAAGTATAAGGTCTTTGAAAAATACAGAGAACAAATGAAAAAGATTAAAACAGAAAACCTAGTACTATTTCTAAAGAAACCTACACAGATATCTCTGCTCGAGAGAAATGTAACAAAAAAAATGAAATGTAGATTTCATTTACAATAGAATAGGGGGCTATTTAGACCAACCAGCGACAAACAATACGGCTAGCAACAACAGGTGGTCTCATCAGCAAGATTTATTTTGTAACCATTACTTTACACAAGTACTAGGTATTCATAAAGGAGGCGCAAGTAATCTTGATATTATTTATAGTCTACCATAACGCGTTCTATGATAATATATATTTGCACTACCTTCTGCCCGCGACTTCGTCTGCGTGAAATTTCTTGTTCCCTCGACCTCGCGCTAATACTTTGTTTTTGCTTTGCTTTATTTATGATTTTATTTCTTTTTTCCTCTTTAGGGTCCTAGCATGATGTAGCCTCAGTATAAATATGGACAGTATTGAAACTACGAACAAACAGTCGAAACGGCACACTCACACAGATGCGCGTATCTACAAGACCTCTCCGCAAAGGTCACAATGTTTGTTGAGTTATACGTTTATCTCTTACACTCCGGACAAGAGTGTACTCTTACAATTCACAAAATCTTACTGGTAGTTACATAGATTAACGCGTTCAAACAAACAAACTCTTTAGCTTAATTATTAGTATAGATACCTTCTAAAATTGAGTCTAGACAAGTATTAGAAGGTAAATATTATTAGGCTATTACGTACAGCCTGTGTTTCTTCTCGGAAAAATACTACAGATTTGCCGTAGGTCATCACTTTTTATCGTTTTAAAACAGAGTAGGATGCCACTATCTATTCATGATATTAAGAAAAGCAGAACATGGCTTAAACATGTTTTATAATCTTTGAGTTCCTTGTGATGCCGGACGTAAAGAATAGCACCATCCTATTTCTTCCCATGGGTGTCGTAAGAGGCGACTAAGGGACTTACTAAAGAATGGGCAGCAGCATTCTCAATGCTTTTTACCACCATACTGTGATCGTCAACCTGCCTGCCAAGCATAGCAATTAAGGCAAACCTCCTCAAGTTGAGGGAGGCTTATGTCCAACGTGTTTCGTCTGAATTAATAAATCTTTGAGTAAATAAACTCACTGCTCCCGTGAATTTATTATCCCTCGGATCGTATCAATAAGAAGCGGCAGTAATGCTGCGCTGTAATTGGCTTAGCACGGCTCAGACAATGATTAACAAGCAATGATGACTGACCTGTGCGGACAGGCCATTGTTTCGGTACAGTCCTTCAAAAACAACGTGACCTTTGTTCTAGTTCCTAAGAGGCTGCTTTTGGGTTAATGCCACTAAAAAGTATATCAATCTCATATAGAACTTTATTCTTATTACAACAAGGTGATTACTGGATTGCTGTTGTCAGAGTTAAAATAACTGTGATCAGATAAGGTTAAGCTAAGCTTGGTGAGTCCGGTACGCGGATGGGTGAATATCTTTGTATACCGTAAGCCGTCTGGGCCTTAGTAAGCATGTAAAGCCTTTCGATCTGCCTGTCATTCGTTAATGTTTGTTAGTTGTAACGTTTTGTCAGCAACCCGAAAGTCTTACAACCAGTCTAACCAAGGGTATATTGTTATCAACTAATTGAGTTACGGAGGTCAGATAGGCAGTCGCTCCATGTACAATAATGATATTCAACTGTTCCCCAACATAGGTAGGAAAAGGCTAAGTCAGATAAAGTTTATACGAATTGTTGGAGGTATGACTTTAAGTATCTTCTCACGAAATCATTTCAGAGCCCCTCTACCAATAATATTTCTTAAAACAACGGTTTCATAAAGTGGTGTACGTAATAGCTCGTCTTGCTCACGTCTGCCATTACGCCGCGTAAAATATATCCCATCAAAAACATAAATGTGAAATGAGAGCCAAGTTCAATATTATGATTTATGCCTTGGTTGTTGACTTCAACGACAAAAGAAGTGAGATCTAAATGGGTGCCAAGTTCAATGGTCAGTCCTGACTTGGCTAGTTCTCATATACGAGTTATTATGTTCGATGGCTAGTTTCTACCCGCAAGCCAAATTTTCGGAATAATAAAATAAAAACGGACAAGTAACAGGTTTAAAACTTGCGAAGGCTATAATTCCTATATGAGAACTAGCCAAGTCAAGACTGACCATTGAACTTGGCACCCATTTAGATCTCACTTCTTTTGTCGTTGAAGTCAACAACCAAGGCATAAATCATAATATTGAACTTGGCTCTCATTTCACATTTATGTTTTTGATGGGATATCATTACTTTTTGTACATAAATTATTAGTAGATACTTATTTATAACATTTATAACAAAATTAATACCAAATCGTTTTTGTTATAAGTGTTCCTAATAGAATCAATTAAGTGAAAAATTATAATAAAATGATATTTGCCAGTTTCTGATTTATTCCTTTATATTCACCTAATTACCTATCTGCATGCCAAATTTGAACTTTCTAGGTCATCTGGAACAGGGTTAGAGTTTTGATCTATAGGTCAGTCAGTGATAAAAATGACGATTTTTGGACGTTAATATCTAAATAACCGTTGGAGATATGTTTATGAAATTTGGAGCACATATGTATTTTGCAAGTTTCACTATATGAGCTAAATTTGACACGTTTATGTAAAATAGTTTTTGAGTTATGAGGGGGTCAAAAGTGGCTCCAAATGGTTCGTGTAATATTACACACGGTGCTGCTCGCCAGTTCTGTTACTTGAACTTGGGTTGACACGCTACCGCGTGTCTAGATGAACAATAAAATTTACATTTAGCTCTACGCCGCCGGTGCTTACGTAAAGTGTGTTCAGGACAAATATTTTGCAATGTTCAGGCGCTTTAGGGGTTCACTTTTGTTTGAAAAAATATTTGGAATTGTTGTCACTGTTTTTGTGTCTTTGCGGGTTCAGAGTATGTCGTGCTAGTACAAAAGAACTGTTAAAGAACTCTGATCATCATGATCATTTCAGACGAAAGACGTCCACGACTGCTGGACAAAGGCCGCCCCCAAGCTCCGCCACTTCGACCGGTTCTGAACTCAGGTATCAAACTTATTTAAAAAAATAAATAAATATCTTAGGACAACCAACACACCGTTATCTGATCCCAAACTAGGCAGAGCCTGTACTATGGCGACCAGACAACTGATAAACATACTTATATATTTCTAAATACATACATATTATAGATAAATTACACTCAGACACAGAACAAATGATCGCGGTCATCACACAAAGATTTGTCCTGGGTGGGAATCGAACCCACGACCTCAGTCTTAGCAGTCAGAGTCATTATCATAATCAGCCTATATTATTCCCACTGGTGGGACAAAGGCCTCCTCTTGGTAAGTAGGAAAGGGCCATTATCTACCACGAGATTCCAATGCGGGTTGGTAAATGTCACATTTCTTCGTGAAGAAGACATGTGACATGTGAAACAAAACATTTATTTTCAAGTATCAAGGACTCATAACGTTACTACAATTTACATACAAAATACGTTAGTAACATTTACGAAACACTATGACCAAACAACTAAATTCCTATCAGCAGTAAGTGGCTTAAAATCTAGGCAATCTAGTGCTAGTAACAATTTTTTTGTTAAACATGGTCATTGCATTACACACTTACCAATACCATTTTGACAACCCAACAAAAGTTTGTGTTTTTTATTTTATCCAAAACTAGCACTTCGCACGCGACTTCGTCCGCGTGACTCACAAGAACCGTGCAATTTTTTCGGGATAATATATACCCATGTTACTTGGTGATGATGTGGCTTTGTGTAGATGAAAGATTTTTTTTAAATCGGTTGAGGAGTTTTCGAGTTTATCCATTACAAACATACATATAAAAAATCAAATATTTCCTCTTTATAATATTAGTTTAGACTAGCTTTTGCCCGCGGCTTCGCCCGCGTGGATGTCGGAAATTAACGTAGGTATTTTTCTACAATAAAATATTTTTTCTACAATAAAAGTAGCCTTAGTTACTCCTTGTTACATCAGCTATCTGCTCGTGAAAGTCCTGTCAAAATCGGTCCAGCCGTTTCAGAGATTAGCCGGAAGAAACAGACAGACAGACAAACAAAAATTGTAAAAAAAATTGTTTTGGTATATGTACCGTGTATACATCCATATACACTTAGTAAAAAGTGGTTATCTTAATATTACAAACAGACACTCTAATTTTATTTATATGTATAGATGTATAGATTATGTCTCCAGTGAAATCACAGGCCCAACCCCTCACGACTTTTTTAGTTGATATGGACGTGGTCTAACTTTATTAAACTAAACAAAAGCTGAACTAAAAGCAAGTCCTAACAAGTAAAAATGCATTTCTTTCCAACAACTCTAGCTATCGCCCTAATTGCAGCCACAGTAGCGATTTAAAAGCCGAGCTGGTTTAAAGTAAGAATGCTTTAAGCCCCGGGCTACAAAGTGGTGCTATCGACATTATTTGTTCAATTAAAGCGATGCACTCACCGCAGTTGTTAAGGGTAGAGTACACTGGCTATTTTTAGCAAACTGGGTAATGGTATTATGAGAAACAAGCTTTTGCCCGCGGCTTCGGCCGCGTGGATTCCGGAAATTTCCTCAATGAGACGTACTTTTTCGCCCCTGTTTCAGCTCTTTGGGGGTAGAATTATTAGAAAACGCTGAGATACATATTAATTAATTTTTAATCGTCAGTCTAAAGTCAAAAATGTAAGAACCTAGCTTCGTAACTGACGGAGTTCCATACAAACGTCTACGTCTTATTTCACCCCTTAACGGAGGAGTTTCCTAAAATACTTTCTTAGCTGACGTCTTCAACTCATAATCAGTAGTCGGAGTAGGTAGATTGATTTTACGTACTCGCATCATGAATAGTCATAGAAATCACAACATGGATAAACCTTTTTTCCGGGATTTCATTTTGGTACTTACGGGATTGAATCAAATATCGTGAATGTAAGGTAATTATTAAACTAGGTACTATATTAAAAATTTATAGAATGCGATAGATAAACATTTAATTTTTTTTTTTCTTACTGTAGAAGGCCGATCACCTATATACTATTAAAAAGACAGTAAAAGAGTTAAACGTTTATTATTCATATTAATGTATTCTTTATTCTACACATTACAACATTTGAAATTAATTTCAAAATCCCGGAATCCCGGAGGCATGTCCATACTAATATATACGTGCCAGTTCATTGATCCCATTTCAATCTACCTACTCCGACCTCTGCTCATAATCTACCTCTGTGCCAAATGTCATCTTTGTAGGTCCAGTCGTTTTTGAGATTTCGTGATTAATCAGTGAGTGAATGAATTCATGAATGAGTGACCTTTCGCTTTTATATTATAGACAGATGGGCGTTATTTGGAGCTACCACTACCGGTGCTGTTATCATACTTTAGACTTTTTAGTTTAGCTGTCTCAAGCGTTACTGCTCATCATGAGGTACTGGATCTAGTGTTGCAAAGGACTCGAGTCCTCGAGTCGTAATTTTAAAGACTCGACTCAATTATGCAAGACTCAGTGTGCTCAAAAGGCTCGGAGTCTAGAGTCAAGCCGAGCCCGAGTCATTCTCGAGTCTAAAAAAGGGACTCGAGTTTAAAAAAAGACTCGAGTCTTAAAAACGACTCGAGTCTTAAAATGAACTCGTGTCTTGTAGCTTATCATTCGAAAAACTCCAATAACTCGTCAGATTTTTTTGTACGCAAAGTTACATCATAACCACTATTTTGAATGTATTTCCTTCTTTCGAGTCTTTTCGAATGATGAGGTACAAGTTTCATCTTCATGCTCTGAGTTTTTGTTTGAGACTCGGGTTAATTTTGAGACCGAGTCCTTTTTAAGACTCAAGCCCTTATTAAGATTCGAGTCCTTTTTAAGACTTGAGTCCTTTTTAAGACTCGAGTGCTTATCTGTAGAGTCCGAGCCTTTTGAGCACACTGAGTCTTGCATAATTGAGTCCAGTCTTTAAAATTAGGACTCGAAGACTCGAGTCCTTTGCAACTCTAACTGGATCCGATTCTCAGGTCGCGCAAAGTGTTTTTGAATTTTTCAATATGGAATTTCTCAGTAGCAGTTCAGAGTTTGGTTTTGTGGCCGGTTGATAGTATGGTCCCGTGTGGTGCCGAACGTATAGAATATACCATCCCGTTTCTTCCTGTAAGTGCCGTAAAATGCGACTTTTTATTGATTACCTCGATGCTATCAATAGGGATGTTCATCTGTTCCCTCATAAGTTATTAGTTACTTGTAATAATTTGACAAATTAGGTATCGTTGAAAGCGATGTGACATCTCATTAAATTTAATATGGCGCCCGCTAGAGGTCAAAATGTCATAATTTTTATTTTATTGATGCCGTGTAGGGTATTCAATGAAATGGCTTAATTCAGCTAGCTAGCAAAAAAAAAAGTAACAAGGAAGTTCGAAAACTAAAACCCGACTACTGAAAAATCACGCCTCAAAAAAGTATGAAACAAAAAAATATTCTCATCTGAAAGCTGTGGTCGTATGCCACCTACCCTAAAAAAGCAATACATTCTAACAGTAGTAAGCGATCATAAGCTTTAGGGCAAAATTTAAAATATATGCTTTAATTAATTAATGTGGTCGGACGTTAATAAAAGGGCAATGCTTTTATCCTGAAGGGTTTAGATATCCCAAGAGATATTTCTAAGTAAATTGTTTCAAATTCCCAAAAAAAAAATTAGGCCTTTTTTTGGGTGGGAAATCATCAAATGACGTCTCTGGACGGAGAGCGTGTCAGACTTTAACTGACTAAAACCCACCCGTGCACCTTGTGTTGCTCGAGCCAGGGCCACTGTAACTCTTTCGAACAAATACGCGACTCTGATAGGCCTATTTTTAGGCCTGGGACCGTATTTTAAGCTGTTAAAGCCATCATTGTTATGTTATGAAAAAAGAATAGTGCTATTCGCCCTGGTTACATTCATCTCCCTCTATCCAACTGGGACACCATCATTTCACGCTGAAACCCCTACGGGCTTCGGAAAGCATGTTAAGCAATTGATCCCGGTTGTCATTCGTGGACAGTCGTCACGGGATTTCAGTAGCACGAAAGTCTGACAACCAGTCTTAGCAAGGAGTATCGTATTACTCAGTAACTGGGTTCTGGTGGTCAAATAAGCAATCACTACATGTAAAATATACTCAGCTGCATCCTGTTAGACTGGAAGCTGACCCCAATTACAGTTAAGAAAAAGCTAAGCAGATTGATAATACCAAACAGTATTTTTGCATTTTCAACATTAAAGTCAGAACTACAAGGTTCTTTTAAAAAGCAGGCTGTACTCAAGGGTTCAGAAGAACACTTAGCCATACTAAGGACAAAGAATTTTTGTTTCGAGACTAACTCCACGTCTTCAAATTTAGGCAAAACGTTCTGTTTTATGACATTCCTGTGTAATACGCGAATTCTTTTAGCGTTCCCCCATTATTTTAAGAGCTGAGTACGCGACGAAGCAAAACCGTTTTGTTTTATTAAAATTATGCCTAACGTGAAAATGCTTTCGGCGTTTTTCCTTGTAAATATAGGATCAAAGCGATATTTTGTGTAATTTTCCTTCAATTGTGAAGTGGGCTAAAGAGATAGACAGGGTGATAAATTCATTCGGTGACGTTATTTGTCAAGAAGCTTGACGTTAAAGAATGAGTATGTGGATTTAATGATATACGTACAGTTTATGTATTTAGTAGTGTAATATGTATTTTGTGCTTATTTTATGTATCGGTGTACTAAAAAAAAATATTTTAAAGTTACAAGTCCAAGTGCAAATAGTAGCAACAGGCGACGTGCCACCGCGACACTATAGGGTTTCTGTATATTTCTGTGAAATACCTTCCATAGCTATTAACATGATACTTCAGCCCGACCGCAAACTAGTAGTGGCGTCAACGTTCGAAATACAAAAAACGGATTTTTCATGAGATTTTTCGATTTCAAGGAAGAAAACTATTAAACCAAATGTCCCAATATTCCACCCTATACGATGTATCAAGCTAAAGATATAATTTTGAAAAATATAGACATCTCTTGATACTTGTATAATAAAAACAAGTAATCATTGTCTTCTTCCTCTTCTAACAAAATATGCAAAAGTGAATCGGGATCGTTATTCTCAAACACGTCAGACATGATTTCCCACAGAACACTCAAAATTGATTGCAATACTAGCTGTTACATCCTGCAGTCTTAGAAATTCGAAGACATGTGACATCTACCAACCCGCACTGGGCACGCGTGGTGGATTATGGCCCACTCCCTCTCACCGAGAGGAGGTCTGTGTCCCAGCAGTGGGAACATTATAGGCTGATGATGATGATGATGATGATATCCTGCAGTTGGGTTTTGAATCATAACTGCAGCGATAATGATGTGAACCTTGCGTGCAACGCTGCCACAGCAGAGAAATAACAGCTTTCACAAAGCTGCGAATCACTACACTAGCGCCAAGGCTGCAACGGCCATGGGTCAGAACTACGCAACTAAAACATTTTAAGCCCATAAAACTGTAATTTAAAGAAATTTGATGCACGGCCTAAGTTGTCTGTGACATTACGACAGGAGGTTACAGCCTAGAGTTCGTCGAAGACCATATACCTGCGTTAGTGAATACAAACCTATTTGCATAACTCTGCATCTATCGACGTTATAAAAACTTTTAAACAAAAAATTAAACCCCCGAAGAAACTGACAAGCATAAAATAATACTTAAACCTTAAAATTATGAGTCGGCGCTTTGAGTGATCTTTGTTCATTGATTATTCAGCGCCGACTCAAAATTGTAAGGTTTATTATTTTATGTTTTTCAGTTTTTTCGGCGGTTTAATTTTTTGTTAAAAAGTTTTTATTTTATAATTTTTTGTGACTTTAATGTACTCATAATACTTGGCAAGGTATACCCTATCCAACAAAAAAAGAATTATCATAATCGGACTACTCTGTATAAAGTTATGCGTGGTTATACATTACAATCAGTGAGTGAACAATCAATCATCCCCTGTTTTCCGACCCTTAGGGTTCGATTTTGTTTTCCAAATTTATATGAGACCACTTTGGGAGTATACCCTTTCCAATATAAGAAGAATTGTCACAATCGGACCACTATGTAAAAAGTTATGCGTGGTCAAACATAAAAATATATATATATATATATATATATATATACGCGTCGAATTGATAACCTCCTCCGTTTTTTTTCGTCGGTTGAAAATATTGACAAGATGGCTTCGTTGGCAGCGTCAGCAACAGTATTTTAAACGAAAGTAACGGTACGAACGACACGGGAGCACAGACCGTACTGGTTATATATTAGTCTATGGTACTGGTAGGCATCAGCGGTAAAGTAAGAAGGAAAGCGGGTGAATGAATTCAATCTTGCCAATCATTTGACTTTGACAGCCCCAAGTGCATAGATACAAAACCCAATTGCATAGATATAAAAAGAAACACTCATAACTTACTTCAACTTTTAAAGTGTGTAAAGTTCTCTTCCACAGTCCAACAAGTAATGAATCGTACTCTGTTCTACCATTTAAAAATTAAATTTTTGTCCCTACCCAGTAATAACCACATCCAAGCCGTTATTTCTAAGTGTTGTCAGAATGATAACACACCTAAAAATACTATAACATTGCCTTAAGGGTCGGATACACTGCGAGCGGGAGAGAAAATTAGATTCGAGTTCATTTTAAGACTCAAGTTGTTTTTAAGACTCGAGTCCTTTTTAAAACTCCAATCATTTTTTTCAAGAGTCGATTATGACTCTGGCTCGGCTTGACTCTAGACTCCGAGCCTTTTGAGCACACTGAGTCTTGCATAACTGATTCGAGTCTTTACAATTACGACTCGAGGACTCGAGTCTTTTGCAACACTAGCCCAAACACGATGAGGTTATGTTGTATACTTAAAGTAGTCGACGAAGGGCATGACGGGGTCTGGAAGACCCCGCCGTGCCCTTCGTGGTTATTTTTTCTTAAACCACCCAGAAGTAGGAGCCGCGCGAAGAGGGGCTCCGTCGACGTGACCTCCGAAATCACATGACTTTGTCCTCAAATTCGACATTGATCCTAAGGTACTTTGACCTTAAGGTCACTTTTCATGTATTTTGACCTGTTGCTGCTGTTTTGTTACTCATGAGAATCGCGAAAATTGACTTTCGGAATTTTGACCTTGGTCTCATGGTCAATGACCATGAGGTCGAGGTCAGTGAACTTGTGATAATAGCGAAACTTGATTTTCGGAATATTGATCTTGACCTCAAGGTCAAGGTCAGTGACCTTGGGAAATGGCGGATCTTGACTTTTGACATTTTGACTTTGACTTCAAGGTCAATTACCATGAGGTCTAGGTCAGTGACCTTGGGAGAATCGCGGGTCTTGACTTTTGGAATTTTGACTTTCGATCAAGGTCTACGACCCCAAGGTCAAGGTCAATGTCCTTGAGGTGTCCCATGGTTTTCCCCCACCCTACTACTCCCACATCCCACCGGGTCCCGAAGGCTCCGACCACTGTGCGGGGGATCTCGTGTACGCACAGGCCACTATTTGCCGCGTAACCTTGAAGACGCTCGGTCGACTGAGCTCCGCGGTTCGAACACTGCCATATATAAAGTAATACGCGTCGCCATAGTAAATTGTATGGAGATTTCGGGCGTCAAAATTGAGAAAGTTTGCGAATTTTTTACGCAAAACAGAAGTAACATTATGGAAAACTAAAACATGCATTGGGTTTACTGTTCTTTATTGTTTTTATTTATATATAAATTAAATAGGTGCCTTCTTGTTTTAAGCCTTAAGTTATCAAATTACGGCAGTGCTTTTTACACGTTTTTAGTGATTTTAAATTATTTTTTTTAACAATCATCTGCAAGGTTTATCCCCAACTTAATTTTTTCATAGTCTAGTAAAACTCTTGAGCTAGGCACATGTATTTTTTCGTGGCAATTACTTTAAGTTTACTACATAAACTTATCGAAATCACATAACACGATTGCCTACTGCTGAGCCTTATGCTACAGTGGATATTCTAATTCGGTATTAAAATAATACACTTTTTCAAACTAAATCAATGAAATCACGCCATTATGATCGGGTTATACCGTGCAACGTACGTACAACAACGCTGCATGCTCATTCTCAAGGCTGTCTCACTGACGAACTAGTCGAGTACAGCAAAGACCATGGCGCTTAGAGACTAGCATAGCTGGTTTCTTTGCTTCAGACTTCCTGAGTCCTGATACCTACCTTAAACAATTTTAAATCATGGAATAAGTTGGTAGCCAATTTTGCTTATGTAACAAGAAGACAAGAGAAGTTAGCTCGAGACATTTTTTTTTTCACTTTTAGTAGAACCAACTCAGGCGTTCGCTCGCCGCTGCATCGATTAGTTGACACCTACAATAGGCAATTTGGCTCAACTGAAATTGTGTGACTCAAAAAAGCTATGTTTAAAAAAGATATTATTAATATTTTAAGTGAAAGTAATGTTTAGTTTTATTCTGTTTTTGTTTTTTATTTGTATCGATCTTTTGAACAACTAGTACTTCTGTTTAATAATATGTGGAGAACGTTGTGAGTAGTGTAATTGCAACCTCTATTATTAAGTTCTAACTTATGTTTACTTATTATTACACTACTGTTTTTTGTCCCTAAATAAATAAACAATTAATTACCCTAACAGTACATCTTGTACCGCCACTTTAAACTAAGCCTCTTCCGCGTGTGTACGCATTACACCCATAATAATGAACCTTCTTCGCGCATTTCTATTGACACTTCGATACCCTTATAAATACTTACACTATCGTCACCCTTCCATGCGTATTTATGAAAATCGACACTTTTATTGCATGGGTAGGATACCTTTTGTTTGGGTATCAGTTAGTACCAACATTGATGGAATATACAAGGATGTAAGGTAAGGTGGGAGCAAGCGATTGTTACCTCAAGAATATTAACTTACCTAGGTAAGACCCAAACAATTAACAAACACTCCTGTCTCCTAAATTGAACAACCGTTCATATTAACATGAAGTTAAAGGTCTAAACTGAAACATGAAAATAACATTATGCTAAAAAGTTTTTATACATTTTTAAAGCTACTACTGGCCATGGTTTTAGTGTCATCATTAATCAAAATTGGAATTCACAACCACCTAATAATATATTACAGATCTTTGTACATTAAAATTCAAGGTCGCTCGATTCAGGTATCCAAAAGTGTAGTTTACTTGCCGAAAGAAACGTTAATTGACAACATCAGTGTATACTACACTCGTGGCAGTTAAGGTGAGTTAAGTTAAACATGCGAGTGGGACGAAATAAATTTAGTACAGGACGCAGTCTCGTGTTCTCCTGCTTCCTCATTTTCTGACCATGACAGATAAGAACGTTGGGCTTTAGTATAGTGGGTTACTCCCCGAGTACCCCGTTCCCCGAGGCCCCCGTCCCAGAGTTCATTTCATTTTTCTGTAAAAAAAAATAAAAGAAAAAAAAACGTGCATTAATGTGTTTGAAATACATAAGACGAAAGTAGTTTATTTGAAATGTTGTACAATGTCGAATCATACTTTTAATAGAGGTTATTACAGT
Source organism: Aporophyla lueneburgensis (assembly GCA_932294355.1). Classification (NCBI taxonomy): domain Eukaryota; kingdom Metazoa; phylum Arthropoda; class Insecta; order Lepidoptera; family Noctuidae; genus Aporophyla; species Aporophyla lueneburgensis. Next base: position 25,933,004 of record OW028737.1, on the reverse strand, counting down.
TTGAATAAAATGTATCAAAAATATAAAATAAAGGTGACAATATTATCAGATCATACTAAACAAATATATTTTTAATAGTATTTTTGATTTACTGTATTGTAAAAAAATAATATAAGTGTAACTGATTATAAATGTTAAAATATTATTTTAGAGTTAATTATTATATATATAAAAAAATAATTCCAGAAAGTGAGAGATTTCGCGTATTTTTTAAATTATGTTAATGCTCCATGTAAACTAAATATTTTGATTTACTGTATTGAAAAAGGAACTATTGTGATAATAATTAAAACCTATAATTGCTCTAGGAGACTCTATATTGTATTCTCTAATTATAATATTTATCTTAACCAAGCAAGACTTTATAATTTTTCCTGATTCTCAAAGTATTATAATTTTAGTAAGTAATAAAGAATAATTTAACATATCATCTGCTGACGGTACTTTTAAGCTAAATAGACTGTTAATTGAGTTTATATAGATAAAAATAAATCGGGGTCCTTCGGGACGGGGGCCTTGGGGAACGGGGTACTCGGGGAATAACAGTATAGTCATCCAAGGACATTATTTTCTTCAAAACATTTATTTATTTTTCCATTTTATTAACCAGTTAACAAACACGGCTCCTAATTTTAATAAGATTCATGCGACTCACAGAAATCATTGTCCTTAAATACGATAAGCGAACTCGATCCAGAATATTGAAATGGAAACGTTCATATTATTCCGACGGCAGATCCTGAAATTTGCAATCGTAACATTATGAAAATTATTAGATGGAAACATACGGGGTGGAATACCGATCTTAACCTGGCAAGAAAGTGAAAATTGTGAGTTCAGGATCAAATCATCCATTCTTACGAAGCCTTCAGTAGTTTTTTCAGTGTAGCGATGCACCAAAAATCAAAATCAAAAGGTAGCACAAATCGGTGGATTATGAATTAAAATGAATTCAATTGCCAAAACATAAAGTTCCAAACAAAAATTAATTATCTACCCTAGTGAAACACGAGACACTGCAAATATAATAAGAATCAAGAAGGATTCAATCGATGAAAACAATTAACTCACATACATTTTGAAAAACACGCGATCATTGCGTTGTCCCGTATGTATTAGATTCTTGATATCTAAGCATTTACCTGGAAGAACGTCGAAACGAAATGGAAACTGAATTAGTAACGAGTTGCCATGCAGTTCGTCTTGATTAATTTTGTTTCATGATGTATTATAAAATTAACGCTGAAATTTAATTTCTAGCTGGGCCCGCGGCTTTACCGGCGTGGATTTGGGAATTACAACACGGACACGTGCTGCTGGCACAAAGTAGTCTATATTACTCCTTAAAACATCAGCTATGTATTAGTGAAAATCTTTTCAAAACCAGTCCACACCTTTCGTAGATTATCCGGAACATACTTACAGACAGACGGACAAAAATTGTTTTCTTTTTTTATTTATACGGTAGGGCCGTAAATTTGTTCATAATAATACATTTGGTAAAAAGCTTTTATTAAACAGACACTTTAATTTTATTTATTTGTGTATGTATGTATGTATTGTATATAAGATGTAACTAACGATATTCAGTAATTTGATGAAAACTGAAAGGTATCTCGATATCATTAATAGAGATGTAAATGAGGACAGATAAAACCCCCAGGAAAGAACTACCATCATCATCATCATTTCAGCCGAAAGACGTCCACTGCTGGACATAGGCCTCCCCCAAGCACCGCCACTTCGACCGGTTCTATGCCTCCCGCATCCAACGGATTCCTGCGGCCTTCACCAGGTCATCGGTCCATCTTGTGGGAGGCCTTCCAACGCCACGTCTTCCAGCCATCTGTTCTGCGAGCAATGTGCCCTGCCCATTGCCACTTAAGAGAGAGAGAGGGCTATGCATGGAGTTTCCCTACGCGATCGAATCAGAAATAGGATAGTAGGAAAACCAAGGAAAGAACCTAACGAAAATCCTACAATGATATTTTATCAATGCTAGATATCTTTATTCCGGGACTATAACATACCTTTTCTTGATCATTTTTCAACGGAAAAACTTTCAAACGTCAATTTCATTCCGGTTACTGTTAAGAAAGATATCGGAAAGCCAATTCTCGTAAATAAAAACTTTCTAAATTTAGTCACAGTGTCGCTTCGGCGAAAATACACTATGAATTGAATAAAATACCTTGAGAAATATAATATTTATATTATTTTAATTAATGTAAATGTGAGGACTATGTCGGTGACGTTTGTTTTTTTTATGTATTATATCGCTTACTCAGTTATTTTTAAAGATAATTTGGCAATTTGAGTACTTAATGCGGCCTACCAAGATGTCCTTTCTTTGGTATTGTCCGTCGAATCGTTGTGGTCTTTATGTTCTAAGTTGAGCTGCACGATTACCGACAAATGTGTGCACTGATTGGACAGATCCACTCAATCTTTGTTATGCTTTCCTAGGAACACCATTTCTGACATTAATCCACATGGTCTTCACATGATCTGACCAAGATTATGTCTGGACTTTAAAAGAGGCTTTTTTTCTCAGAGTGTTCAGAAGGGAAAGGCCGGGCCACCTAGTTTTAAAAATATGATTGACGTGTAAAAGTGTTTGTACAAACCTACTTGCAGAAATAAAATCTTTTACCATTAATTCATTCATTCAATAAAATGTCAGAAACTTGCCACAAATGTATGGAAACTCGAGATATTTTTGACAGAGACTATGCTCAGACTGTGTACGTTTATAAAATTATGAGACTTGCCACTTTGTTGTTGGTAAAATATTGTTGTTCTGTATATTCTTCATCTTTCTATAAAAAAATAACTAACTCTTCTAAAACACAGCCCTTAAAAATATAGTGAATTCCTTAAACTACTATCAAGGGCACTTTCAATTTTATATTAACTTAGAAGATTTTTTCTACCTACCTTAATGTCAAATTACGGGGGTTTACTTCAATATTTTGCACCTTATTAAACTTTCTAATAAACGGATCAAAAGTAATTGAAGGTACAGACTGGGGCTATTCGTAGTAACGATACTAGAACAATTTTATAGTCAAGAATGCATCGTGACGGATAGGTCAGAGTCATGACGCAATAAGAGCTAGAAGACGGGTACCGTTGCCAAGACAGGCCGAAGAAATGCAACTTAGGTCACCGCTAACGTCAACGGGACGTCAAAGATAATCGGGATTATCGAAACTAAACATCACGTCGACGATGGCGGTGTGCGGAAGACAAGCGCCAATGTAAGTATCACTGTTCCAGCGATGGTCGTGGCCTTAGATTGGTTCATAGAAGATTGGCTGAAGAAGGCAACATACAAGGAATAGTGGAAAGCTATGAAGGAAAACCTTTGCACAGCATGCAACAGTAGGATAGTACAGGCTCAAAAAGTCACACTTCCTCTTAAAGAATACTCTTTGATATGTTACACTTTCGTTCTATTGCAGACATAAATGTCAATACATACAAAAATCCCAGGACTCAAGAACAAGTTTGAAAAATTCAACGAGAAATATGCATCAGTAATTTTCTTCATCACGAAATCGCTAGCAAGGCTGCCCAAGCAATTTTGAAGATGGACCATAATTTTGATACCCCTGAAGATTGGAGGGTCATCTAAATGAAATTGCCTACAGTTATAGCCCACTGGCCTAAGTATAGGCGGTTCTGATTTACAAGTATGTTTATTTTAATACTGATCAAGTAAGAACTATTGAGTCTTCTAGTTATATGTATGTACATCTACACATAGTAGTGAAAATGATGTGCGGAAAGCTGAAAATAATAAAAAAGCGTTTATTCATCAAACAGTAAAAATGCCAGATGTGAGATGTTCAGTAAGCCACAAACTAAGCTTCGCTTATTGCTTGTATCTTGTAACTTAGAATTGTGCTGTTTGTATTCTTAAAAACAGTAGGTGACACACGTGAGGTACCTCTGGTATAATAGATGTCCATAGATGGTGATGGTAAACCATCGAGTAAGCCACCAACTTGCCACTCCATGGCATAAAAAGCAAAAACGTGTGGGGACCCTCGTCAAGAACGAAGTTCCTTATTCTTTTTCTTCAACTTTGAATGTGTTGTCGTTTATTCTATCTTCAAAATACTCAAAATTAATTTTGACATCACCATAATATATTATGTCGAAACCCATGATGAACAATTTGAATTTTTTTCGGTCGCTATCTTGGACTTTCACTTTGACCTCACTAACGGCTTCATCACCCTTGAAAACCATAAAAACGACACTTATGACGAAAAAGAACATTTTTACAACCTCCATTTTTTTTACTTAGACTTCACTCACTATCGGCTTCAGCATACTCGAAAATTTTGAAAATGACACCCATTACGAAATATGTAAACATTTTTGCAGCCGCCATCTTAGATCTAATTTTTAGCTCATTATCGCCTTTACCAACCCCACTTTCCCTTTCTATTTTATATAATAAAAGTCGTATGGAGAGGACATAACGCTATATCGTTACTTGACAATTTCTACAAGTTTACTCCTACCGCAAGAACTTCGTTCCAAAAAGGAAAAGACTTTTGTCTGTTCGGAACCTAAGTCAACAATCGACCCTGTCCTTGACCGTCTCTGACCGTAAAACAACCGACCTTCGAAAGTCTGCACCAAAGGCTCAACTTTGTCAACATCCTGTCCATTTCCTTTAAGCAAAGCCATGAAAAAAAAACTTTTAGACCCGTTTCTTTTTAGGGTCCTGTGGCCGAAAATATTGAACCTCCACCTTTGCCTTATATAATATAACATGTATACTATATCACTGGATCAGAACATTTTAATCAGAAACATTCATTTTAAACAGATCAAAAAATACGCAAGGCTTTGGAGGCACGTATAGTACAAAACACAATCTGTGTTCTACCTCGGAAAACATGCTAAGCCGTTCGTTCTGTGTTTTATCTCTATGCAGTCATATTTCACTGCATGCCGTCCCACAGAACTATAAGAGTGATGAAAAAGAGTGTGCATCAGTATCTGCGCACATACTTGTGCACTCTGCCGCCATAGCCCAAATACGGTCTACAGAACTATTTTAATAAAACACAGACTAAACTGTGTTTTTTCACCACGGAACCCACGTAAAAATAAATAAAACAGACAAAATGCGAATTTGGAGGATAGCCAAAATTACTATCGTTATGTTTGATCGTAAACATTCCAGCTATAGCGAGGAGGTATTAAATAAAATCGTAATCATTAAGGGTATAATAGTGAGAGGGTATCAAATAAAATAGGCTATGATGCCTTTGTTGCGTGACCTAAGAGAGTAACTAGAGTGTTTTGTGTTCCTAGATTCTTCTTGGTATTACATATACTGGACATTACATATTTTTTCACGATGTGTAAGATTTTGATACTTTCTCATATGAGTTGAAATTATTACATACATATACAAATTCACGTTTTCTTCCCATGGGGGTAGGTGGAAACCACAGAACATCACCTGGTTTTGCCTCCTCACGCTCGCCGCCGGATTACTACGCACCTGACCTTTTTGAAGAATATCACCAATAGGGTGCCGTGCCTGTATGTCTTCCTTGGGGTGACACCTTCTGGCGTTTCCACTCACACCTACCTTCTAAATAACTTTTGTTTATCGCCCTTTATTTATCCTCTCAACATGACCAAACAATGTAAGCATTCTTCTTTAAATCTTTGTCACTACATTTTCTTTTAAACCGTTCCGTGGCCTTATTACATCATTCCTCAGTCTCATTTGATGATTTTTCTTGTATTAGTTCTGCTTATATGTCACCAAATCATAATTGTATCATAGTTGTTTTCATCAAGATAACACATCACCACCATTTATTGCAGCCAAGTGACGTCCACAGCTGGACATAAGTGTCCACCAATTTCGGGAAATTTGCCATAATCGCCACGCTTGGAGGGTGAGTTGGCGTCCGCAGTATGGTGGTAAAATGCATGAAGAACGTTGTTGCCCGATCTAGGTAAGTCTCTTAGTCGCCTTTTACGACACCCACGAACAGAAATGGGACACACGGTAGATAACATAACATCATGCTTGAATTACCTGAAGAGTTAGGCAGAGTTGTCTATTACACCCACATTTCGCCATATATGTTTAAGGCCTATGCAAAAGGGGGCGAGCCTATTACCATCCACCGGGCACAAATCCAGACTCCGAGCTGCTCCAGAGAAAATCCAGATAGAAAATCCAAATGCCCCCCTCCTCCCCCCTATGCTCAGCAGTAGCGCTTGCGATAACTGGACCAACAAGGCAGTGGTTAGTCTCGTATTATATCGTAAACATAACGTTTTAACATCGTACCTGGCAATTTTTAGTGTCTTTCAGTTGAAAGTATTAAGTTATTTTAAAACTCGTTAACTATGCATCGTCGGGCCGGATAATAGCTAAGCTTAAATTTTTCAACTAGTTTTCTGCATAATATATTTTATCAAGCTACTTTGAAAAATGGTGTCTATTTAGTTTTATTTATAGTGATAGTACCTATAAGGTCATCGTCTGTATGTCAAAGAATAATGGATAGGAGGATGATGAAGACTGCAATACAAATGGAAAATTTTGAAAATAAGGAACATCACTATAGTGGAAATGGGCAGCATCCTAATTATGTAAAGTACTATTAATCAGAATCTGAACCATTTCAAAATATATCACGAATACAGTGCTTCTTATGTTAAAAAAAAATCGTCTGCTCAACAACGTAAATAGCGCTATGAACGTTGTTGAACTGTCAAAATGAAAGCCATTGCTACTGTTAGTGTGTTACACAATTACCCCCATACGTCATAAGTATTATAAGAGGTGAGACGGGCCCTGCCAGGGCCGCGAGATTGTTCGTAAGAGATACCGTGACCCTGGCACATGGGCAACTGAAGGAACACGGGTGGGTTTTAGTCAGTAAAAGTCTGACAAGCCCTGCCGCTCCGCCCAGAGTGGGAGAAGACATTTGATGATTTCCCATCCAAAAAAAAAAGAGGTGAGACTGGAAAACTGATCAGAAATGTCACAAAATTGTACCTAAGGAATAGAAAAAGACCTAGAGGAAGACAGGTGAAAAATGGGAGAACGATCTGCCATAAGGTTAGCGGAGAACAACTTTAGGCAATAATTAGTGGGAAATAAGAGAGCTTGTGGCTAAGCAATAACAGCCAAACGTTTCGATCGATTAGGCTACGCCTGGTGCGGTTTGTCTGTGTATGGATGAACATCTTTCAATACCAAGACCCCTCCGTGCCTCGGAAGGTACATTTAGCAGTTTGGTCCCCACTGTCATTCGCAGATCTTGGACAGTCGTCACGGGTTATTAGAAGCCCAAAAGTATGACAACAAGTCTTACCACAGAATATCGTATTATCCAGTAACTGTGTTGTGGAGAACCGATTGGCAATCGCTCCATGTAAATTACTGGTACTCAGCTGCATCCGGATTAGAGGATACAATCCCGGGATCCCAAGATTCGGGATCCCGGGATCCTGACCGTTTTCTGGTCCCAAAAATCCCGGAACTGTACTTGGTTAATCCCTGGATTATCGGGATTGCCACAAACAGGTCTAATTTGTATACCGTAGTCCGTTGCGCCTTGACAATAACCTTGACTAGATTATATGAATAGCATTTATTACATAACGACAAAAACAATCCTTAGATACGCCATCGTACGATACGTACCTACTATACACAGTACACACTAAACAGGTACAGTCCTAATATACATATGTTTGTCGTAGAACTTAGAAGGGACTTAAAGGAAAAGTTACAGCTGGAAATTAACAAGAGTATGAAATCCCCACATCCTGAAGTACAAGTACAAAATGAATTGGGGTTGGCAAATGTATTAGACGTGAAATGAGCCTGTTCAAAGATGGAGGAGTTCGTGGATATCACTTAGAAACAGCATATTATATAAGTATCTACACGTATTGTCTATTCCTCCAACCAGCGTAGAACCTGAGTGAGTGTTTTCAGCTGCTGCTTATGTTGGCAATAACCTACGAAGCAGGTTTGGAAGATTTTTCTGCGATTATATTTTCGAAATTTTAAATATTTTTTTGTGTGGTCTTTTTGATTTCTTGCAAAAGTATAGTTTTTTTTTTGTCTTTATCTTTTCTTATTATTTTGTGATTTTTGTTGTGCAAAGACATTAAAAAGATTTTTTTTTATTATTTAAATTGCTTTTTTTCATTTTAGCCCAATTAGAAACCACATAGTTTAATCCCGGGATAGGCCCGGGATACCGGGATTACGCTGCAAAAATCCTTTACGTAGGTTCAGTAAACTAGAAAATATAATATTATTAAATGTTATTTCTTTATAATAACAAACCTTCATGTATGAAGAAGGGCCAGATAAAATAAAGTATATTTTTATTTATATTATTTACGACATATAGAATAGAATATCTAATAAGATACAAAAACATCTTTCTGTAAACAATTTCCATAGTCGAACTTACCTACTAACACTAATCTCATATCATTTTAACGAAATACTTAAATATAAAACATAAACAAAAATATTTTCCTCCGCAGTACTTAATCCAATCCGTCATACAATATGTTTAGGCAAATTTTCACAACAACATTTTTAATTTACGCCAAAGAATCTGTCGCGTATGATAAGCCGATTTAGAACGAGCATTCCCGAGATCATTTTTATTTACATTTTTAAGAAAATTGTTAACAAGACTCTTTTCTTGTTGTATATAATAATATATTAAAGCAACCAAGTGCGAGTGGGACTCGAAGGGATCCGTACCATCATACAATACTTAACACTGCTTATTTAAAAAAAAAATTGTGAATTAAGATCGAGCAAATAAACGCTGAAAAAACACGTTTCTTGTAATGGGACAACCTTTATTATAAAAGTTAAATGATTTTATTTCTGTAAGTAGGTTTGTACAAAGACAGAATGAAGAAAAGCCGAAACAAACTCAGAAGTCAGTCTCAATATTTTAATTTATTCTATGTTTATAATAGGTCTTTACCTATGAAAATGCAGTTTTGTATGAAAAAAATAAAACGATTTTTTTTCATGTATTTTTTATTTGTATTAATCGAAATAATCACCCATGCAATCAATGCATCTTTGCCAACGCAGTGGCAGTTTATTGATGCCCTTCTTAAAAAAATCAGCTGGACGGGAGGCAACAAATTCTTCAAAGGCATTTTGTACTGCCTCTCGGGTATTAAATTTTTTTCCCGCCAAGAAGTTATCCAAATTCTAAAAAAAGTAGTAGTCTGTAGGCGCAAGGTCTGGTGAGTAGGGCGGATGACGGAGAGCTTCCAACCCCAGTTCTTGCAACTTGGAGCCCGTCTGCTATGCAGTATGAGGTCGCACGTTGTCGTGCAGGAGCAGCGGAGACGAGCGATTGGCCAATGCTGGTTGGAGATGTGCCAGCTTCTCCATCATTGAGTTCAGTTCTTCACAGTACACATCTGCAGTAATGCTCACTTCGTTTGGTAAGAAGCTGTGATGAATCACACCGGCGCTAGACCACCAAACAGTGACCATCACTTTTCTAGGGGTAAGTTTTCGTTTAGGGCATTATTTAGGTGCTGAACCAGGATCCAACCAACTTGCTGAGCGCTTGCGGTTATCAAACAGAATCCATTTTTCATCGCAGGTAACAATGCGGTTCAAAATTCATTTGTGTGTCTGTTGAGCAGTGCAAGGCACGTCTCGGCACGTACTTCGCGCTGGCGATCATTGAGTTCGTGGGGCACCCATTTGTCAAGCTTTTTTACCTTGCCAATTTGATGCAAATGGACCAATATTATTTTGACGGTAACGTCGAAAGCTGCTGCTAATTCAGCCGTAGATTGTGTATCATCAGCTTCCACGATCGCCTTTAATTCGTCATTGTCGACAAAGTCTTCGGACGACCGCGAGGTTCATTTTTCAGGTCGAAATTTCCAGAACAGAAGCGAGCAAACCAATAACAGGTGGTGCGTTGGTTTGTAGTGTTAGCTCCGTAAACGTCGTTGATGTTGCGTGCCTCTTGTGCCGCGTTGCTGCCACGACGGTACTCATATTCCATAATTACTCGAATTTTTAACGTATCCATGATGACGAAAAAGATTGAATTGCGATGAAAATGTAACAATAATCAATAAACAAATGACTACTTTTGGAAAAAGAATTCCATGTTTTTAAAATAAAATTAATTTGAAATTAGAATTCTTAGACAAACAAAAATTATTTTGATTTGAAATGGCCAGTACTGCAGAACGGCAATTTCATAGGTAAAGACCTAATATTAATACGTGAATCGAAAACTTTCGATCCCTTTTTACGAAAATTGGGCGGACGGAGGAGTATGAAATTTTCCACACTTATAGTTTATACAGGGAAGAATTGACGAATGCTAATATATTTTTAAATTATGCGTAAAATACATTATTTTCAATAAATAACACGTTACACACACTACTATTCATTACTGTGTAGTTAATACACACATGCTTAGATATTCTTTTGTTTATGGTCCAAATCGAGAACATCTGTTTTTAATATTTTGTGTCTATAGTCTTACTGAATGTCAAGTATAATCATAGGTAATAAATTAATTTTATAGATATATAACCTATTTCATTTTTAAAATCTATGATCATATCGAGAATATTTGTCTTTAATCTTATGTGTCTATAGTGTTACTGAATGTCAAATATAAACATATTATTTTTTATATTTATTATTATATATATTTTTTCATTTAATAATGCATTTCTATTCAAATGAAGTACGGTCGAATTTCGACCAATGGGCGATCACTAGTATTAATTACTAGCTTCTGCCCGCAACTTTTTCCGCGTCAAATTTTTTCTCCCCTGACCCTTCCCGTCGCATCGAACTGCCTGCCAGTTTTCGTCAATTTTTCATTGCTGCTCCGCTCCTTTTGATTAAAGCGTAATGTTATATAACTTATAGCCTTCCTCAATAAATAGGCTACCCAACACAAAAAGATCTATTCAATTCGGACCAGTAAGTAATTCCTGAGATTACCGCGTTCAAACAAACAAACTCTTCAGCTTTATAATATAAGTAGTATTTATAATACATATTAGTATAGATTTTTTCTATAGTAATCATAGTAGTGAATACTGACTGAATTTTTTAAATGTCTACCTATTACGGTTAAAATATACAGTCAGACAGTGAGTACATCACTGTGACAGACTAACGGTCGTATAGCGGAGCTTTAGTAATGAGTGGCCCTCCCTTTGGCACCCTTTGGGTACGGAATGAATGAATGAAATGCACCGACGGGGCAACCTCAGTAGTTTGACCAGACACAATTCATCGACTGAACCCCAAGATTTGCACTAGTCCCTGATGCCTCATGTTTTATGGTGGTACAGAGGTCATTGTATATCTTTGATATAGTAGATCAGGGGGCGCTGTATTGGTAGTAAAGACTTGCCCTTTTTGTTTTTTTTTTTTTCAGGGTGGGAAATCATCAAATGACTTCTCCCGCTCTGGGCGGAGCAGGAGGGCGTGTCAGACTTTTACTGACTAAAACCCACCTGTGTTCCATCAGTTGCCCATGTGCCAGGGTCACGGTATCTCTTTCGAACAATCACGCGACCCCGGCAGGCATCGGTCCTAGTAGACCCCTAAAAGACATGCCCTTAGGATAGGATAGGACTGCGAGCCGTACCGGATAATGCACCCTAGAGTAGGTATTGGATACGTGGAGAGACGGGTGATATTTATCATGGTCTGGCTTTGCCGGTGCATCTTTTGGCTGGTTTCCACTATCTCTCGGATCTTTTCTATGACGTTGCTTCGATAGCTTCAGTGTTGTTGTTATGATAGTCATTTCCGTCCTGCACGGTCTCGACTCACTTGTCGGCTACTGTGTTCTGTGTCCAAGTTATGCGTGTATTTAGTGCACGGCTTCCTGTGATATTTGGGCATCGCTCTGTAAAGTTCGATTACCACTTGTTCAGTTGCTAGGCTGTCTCGTTCCGCATTTTATTGATGACTAGCTTTTGCCAGCGGCTTCGCCCGCGTGGAGGTCGGAAATTATCCCGCGGGAACATACTTCCGGGATAAAAAGTAGCCTATGTCCTTTCTCAGGCTCTAAACTATCTGTGTATCAAATTTTATTTAAATCGGTTCAGTAGTTTTAGCAGGAAAGCGAGACAGACAGACAGACAGACAGACCGACAGACAGACAGAGTTACTTTTGCATTTATAATATTAGTGTAGAAGTGTAGATGTAGATAGTGTAGATGTAGAAGTGTAGATAGTGTAGATGTAGATGTAGATTCTCATTACTCCATCCACAGTTGGACCTTTGCATTGTGCTTCGTTTATCCGCTCTGTTAAATTACGTTAGATAAACATGACATCACGCCTTGTTTCCCCGAAGGGTTAGGCAGAGGTGTACCTATAATACACCCACATTTTGCCTGTCATGTTTTAATTCCACCATGTAATAGGGGACGAGCCTTTTTGCCATCAACCGATCACAAATCCAGACTCCGGGTTGCTACTAAGACATTTCAGACAGAAAAACCCAATAACACTTTGCCCGACCTGGGAATCGAACCCAAGATCTCATGCTGAGCAATTGCGCTTACGACCACTAGACTAACGAGGCAATCTGTTATATTAACCGTTAGTAACTGAAAGCATTTCGGTACGGAACCCTAAAAACGACTTATTCCATCCAAGACGTATTTACGAGATTCTGAATCAAGTCTGATGTGAAATGAGAATGTAGAAATGATGAAGTAAATTAAAGAAATACAAAATTTGAAAGATTAGAAGTTGGTTTATTTTTATTTTGTATTTTTATATTTAATTATACTTTTTTTTCTACTATTACACACGTTGTCTACATCTCTTTGTATATTCTCTCCTATTGCAGGTATGCTGGAAGAGATTTCTATAGAAATAAGCATTACCTTTGTACATATTTTTCTGTTCCTTTCTTCTTGTTAATTTATATCTGTGCATAAATGGTTAAATAAATAAATATTGTAAATAAATAAATAAATATTTAGGAGAGTATTGTAAGACAGACCTATTTAATATGGAATCATTATCAATTTATTACCTTTTCGTTAATAGGTTTTCTACTTGTTATGTTACCACCCCTGCATTGATCAAGAACACAAAACGGGACATACTTACACGTAGGTCAGAATATTGAACAATTACTTAAAATAATTTCACGCATGTAATCCCTGAAGGGTTAAGCAGAAGTGTACCTTAAGTACATTCGCAATTTCGTCTCTTATGTTAAGTCTCATGTAACAGGGGGCGAGTCTATTCTCATCAACCGGCCACAAATCCAGACTTCGGGTGGCTTCTAACCATTCAACTGTCCAACCCGCGCGGCGATTATCTCCCAACTGTCCGGGCATCAAATTTCACTTTCTTTTTTACGACATTGCGAAATTTTCTGCACAAAAACGGTTACGACAGAAAAACTACTATAGCTATATTCTAATAAGAAATACTCACGGAAAGCTAATAAGATATTGAATTCTAATTGGAAAATAAAGTCGGGGATTTCAAAAAAATATCGTATTTATTTTTTATTTCGTATTTTACAAGAAAAGTATAATAGTTACTAGGCAAAATTATTTTTATTATAATAGTACATAATATACCCTTCAAAATGACACCAATATCTAAATATAAGTATTTAGTTTTCTATCAAGAAAAAACAAGTACTTCTCAAAAGGTCCCCGAGCCAACACTAAAATCATGAATTACGAGTTGCGTTTGAATAATTTGTAGTCCCCATCTCAATATATTTCGTTTGTAAATAGCTGTTATAGTGCTAATAGTAAAGTATTCTCTTATATTTAAGCATTTACTTAACAAAAACAACCAATTCGAATAATCGATCAACTACAACCAACGAACAATGTCCGCGCGGTCATCATAAAACATTTCCAGCTATATTATTCCATGTAAACGTTTCGAAATTGGCGTAGTAATGCATATTTCGCAAAGGAAATATCTTCACGTTTAATTTGATGTACAATAACAATATAAATGTGGTATAAAAACAGAAAACTTACCATATTTTAGTTGGAGATCCACACACAAACATAGTTCGCTAGACAACAAGGATGAACTGTCATTTTCTTTTTTTTTTTTCTAAATTTTATGTTGCCGGTCCATAGATGAAATTCACTCTACTGAATGACAAATCTCATATAGCGACATCTAGAATTTCTCTAATGTACGACTATCAAAGGACTGTAGCGATAAACACGTTTCAAGTGGCGAATGACGCATAAAACGTCCATGGTTACTTTTGTAACCATGGACGTTTTATGCGTCATTCGCCAAAATTTTATTTGGTTACTTTTGTAACCATGGACAGTTGAGTGGCTAAGGAATTCCGGGTGGAAAAACCTAATAACACTTTTCCGAACCTGGGAATCGTAACAGAGACCTCATGGGGAACAGTAGAGATTGAGACCTAGACAAACAAGGCAGTCAATAACTTTAATATCCCGTCTCATATGACACAATTTGTTTCAGCTATATTTCAGTCCATTTAAATAAGAAACTACCGCAGTATCTCAATTACAAACTGGTTCGTCTACCATTTCTGTCAACATAACACACATATATAATCAGACATATATAAGTAGCCTGTAATCCACCTCGCGAACTCGTGTTTTTCGATATCACACGACGTTTTCCTTCACCATTTTGAGAGAAGTGATGACTAAATAGTTTACATAAAATAAAGCGCTTGTCTGGGTTCGATTTTAAGACCTACACTTGTAAGTGGCATTCGTTTCAACTGACCACTGGTGTCGCAAAATAAAAAATCAAGTACACCTCTAGACACCACTGGCTTCACGAAATAAAAATCAAGCACACTTCCCTTGCATTAGTTGCATCATTAATGTACTTGAGCAGAAAAGCGTTGCCCCGCAGGTATCTGGTTCATTAGTTAGACGTGAATAATGCCTGCCACAGCTCAATGCAGGGGTAAAGCATCTCTCAGTGAAAAACTGCAGTAGGTACCTCGTTACTTTAATGATGTTACAGCGGTCGAGGGGTTAAGCTTGCGCGGTGAAGTGGAAAGTTTGCTCGGGAGTTGTTAATTTCATTTATTGTTGGTTTTTAACTGATGAAAAAAAAATGGAAGGAGTTCTTAAGTTAACGCATTTTTTTTTTTTTTGATGTATGTCCACGCATAACTTTTTACAGAGTGGTCCGATTTTGATATTTCTTTTTTTATTGAAAAGGGTATATTCCGAAAGTGGACCATGTAAATTTGTAAAAAAAAAACCAACACTAAAGGTAGGAGAACAGGGGATGATTGATTGTTCACTTATTGATTATAATTTATGACCACGCATAACTTCGCACAGAATAGTCCGATTTTGCAAGCATGTAGTAATTAGTTGATTATAGCCACAAAAAAATATAATATAAAAACTTTTAACCAAAAATTTAAACTACCGAAAAAACTAGAATACTCGTAAGGATCACTAAATAACCCTTTTATAGAAATACCCAAACCAAATTAGTTAATTATTAATTTGCTTGTTTGGCGCCGATTCAAAATTACTTAAGCTTCTTATTTTTTGCTTTTCAGTTTTTCGGTGGTTAAATTTTGTGCTAAAAAGTTTTTTTTAGAGTTATGACCCCACTTTCCCACGGATGCAACAAAATTAGGGCAAGATTTCTTACGCACTGGATTTGGAACGCACTGTTTAGTGCCGAGAGTACTAAATCGAACAGTAAAACATACTGTTCGATTTTTGACGACCTAAGATGCACTCTATTGGATTCATTCAGAGGTCTTACTCATATGTAATAGTCATACCTATCTATAACTGAAACAATACTAATGTTACTCAGGCTAAATGTTTTGTTAAATAAAATTATTACTTACTTACTCGGTTCAACACTGAAAGTTGAACAGCGTTCAACTTACGTGCTTAACGCAGTGTTTAAATTACGTTCGTGTGATTGTCTACTGAGGAACAGAGTGTAAAGGTCACTCCACCTCCATAGAAAACGAGAGGATCCTTCGACCAGATATGTTTCGTGTCTGCTGGGGCACTTCCCAACAACATTGATGTCGGGGCGTTGCGCGTTTAAAAACTAAAACTATCTACTTTCTAAGATGAATACATTTAATAAAACAGAGACTTAAAATAACAAACTCTTTGTAATGGTGCTGATAGACGTGACTTCAATATCTTAAACTTATCTCAAACTAAAGCATTTATTTTATCCAAATTACTAAAGTATGTATCTTCTTTTTTCTCCATCTCTATCTGTTGAACTGTAGCAACACTAGTTCATAAGTCACAATAGTTCCAAGGAGCTGAAAGAAAAATACAGGATAATATAAATACAGGTTAGCAGGCCATCGATACGCAAATTGAAACTATGATATCAGCAATAAAAAAGTCGGTTAAAAATGCTGTTTCATAGAAAAGTGCAAAACCTTTTTTCTTAAACCGATACTAAAATTCAACTCAGGGGTTTACAATCCTGCCAGGGTCGGGAGATTTATTTGAAAGAGTTACCGTCGCCCTGGCATAGGCAACTGAAGAAACACGGGTGAGTTTTAGTCAGTAAAAGTCTGTGACACCCTCCCTCTCCGCCCAGAGCGGGACGCATCATTTGATGATTTTCCACCCCAAAAAAAGGGGGGTTCACAATCATGAACTGAATTAAATGTCTCTGCGTTCGCTAACGTAACACGTGGCGTGTCGATATTCGTCACATGACATCGTCGGTTGTAAAAAAAGCATCCAAGGACTGTCGACAAAATTGGAAACTTATGGCTTTGGAAAAACTGTCGATGACGTGAACCCATTGGTTAAGCCGCTACCAAAATTTGTTTGGAGAAGGAGGTACGTTTTTTGTCACAAAATATTATGAACTTTTATCCTCTAGCTACTGAAAATTAAAAAAAGATCCATCCAAATCATCATCTTCATTTCAGCCGAAAGACGACCACTGCTAGACATATGCCTCTCCCAAAGAGGCGTTTGTCATAAACACCATGCTTAGCAAGCGGGTTGGCGATCGCAGCATGGCGATGAGATGCATAGAGATCGCTATTGCCCATCCTGTAATACATATAAGTCCTTTAGTCGGTTCTACGACACCCACGGGAAGAATTTGGAAGGTGCTATTCTTTACGTCTTAAAAAGCTTTTTTCAATACTTACAGTTAAAATCATAGTTCTTGTGACATAAAAGAAGTCAAGTCCACTCATAGCAACTTTCAGGTTGTTTATTTGAGCTATAAATCGTTCCACCTGCAATTATATTGAGATAAATGTCACATGAGTTTCGAAAAACATATCATGTTGTGTACTCGATGAAAAAATTATGTAGGTTACTGATAAATATCTTAGAATTGGGTAACACATTCGATGACTTGAAAATATGGAGCTATAAAGTTATTTTGGTGCGCTATCTTGTTCGTATTGGTCTGTTTTTGGTTGTATTTTTTATGTTTGGTAGCTCAGAATTCCGTCGTTTAAAAACGGATTTGAAAAATTATTCTTTTGTTTGAAAGGGCGTATAGTCCCATATAAATTTTATCAAGTTCTGATTACTGGTTTTTATGTTAGCTTTAAAAATACATTATTTTTGAACTTGGCATATATGTTGATGATGTTATAATAACTTCCTGTATTATTTTCTCAGCAAGTGAAGGCATGATTACTGACAAATGCGTACACTGAATGGCTAGGTCCCCTGAGTCTGTATGGTTCTCTTCTCAAAACACCATTTTAGACACCTATCTACATGGTCTTCCCATAATCTGACCAAGAATACGTCTGGACTTTAAGAGACCCCTCAGACCTCTGAGTTTTTTTTTTCAGGCTTTCTCGGAGTAGTCAGGAAACTCCGACCTCAAATCGTTTTAAAAAATATGATTGACGTGTAAAAGTGTTCATCCAAACCCACTTACAGAAATACATCATGAATCATTAGATTCCATCATGGGATTTCCAGGTATCTGGTAGTCCATTAAATTTAATTTGTCTCTAATCTAGTTTCCGTTGATTTGGTAGGCCATTGTTATTTGAGCCAATCAATCACTGTAGCTAACATTAATTTGACAGAATATCTACTGATCACATCTTTGATAAGGCTTTCAGTAACTGGACTTCAGACTTTGTAATTATATATTTGTAATAATCGAATGACCTTCATAGGATACTGTCATCATTATTCAATTTTATTCTGTATTCCGAGTATTTGTCTAACTTTAAAATGTATGCTTTTCTGTCTATGTATATAATATTTTATCGAAGGTAACACCTGATAAAAACTTTAAAATATTTAAAACATGAACAGTATGTTTATCACACGACGCGCTTTACTTGTGTTAACAAACACGCTGTGAATGTGTGTGTAAGCGCAGGGGGCCTTGGATCATCCGAGACAATTGCGAACTCGGAAATACGTGTGTGCATGAGTGTACTATTTTCTGAGCGCTTCGTAACATAAACATACTGTAGATGTCTTAAATATGTTAAAGTTCGTATCCGGTTTTTTAATATAATGTGTAAAGAAATAATACATTCTTTAATTACTTTATTAGAGCGCACCACTGTTGGTAGTGAGTGAACTAAATACATAAGTATTACAATAGATAGCGCTGCTTGCGAGACAGAACTCGGCGAGTAAAGCAGGATGGATGTTGTTCGACGCCAGGCCAAGGCCCTGGCCATAGGATTTTATGAACGCAGTGGAAGCATGATGGTGGGCCTTGGCTACAAGAGTGGAGCAAACTGTCCGCCATGCGCGGAGCTGATTAATACAAATTTGTGTAGTGACGCTGTAAGTATTCCAGGATACCAGGCCGCTCAAGACGCTGTAGATTTTCTCAGCATGCGGTTCACAATGAATCACTATCACCTCAAACCATTTCAATCAAATTCCAAAATAAACCCGTTCTATTTCGTCAAAAGGGGTTGGTTACACACAAAACAATTGGATCACGACAAATTGTCCACAAAACGATCGATTCAAGAAGATTAATAACAACAAGGGTCGCAAGGCAAATTACAACGACCATTCATTTTTCAAGACCAAACACAAGTGTCAAAATCAAACTGACAAGTGACAGATGTCACTCCGTTTCACGTTATGATGCGTAGGCGCACAGAGTAAACAAGTCAAACGGTCCGTCTGTTGTCACGGGTTGAAACAGATGTTGACAATTGTTTTCATCGTGACATTTTGATTTGATTAATTTTATTGTTAGAATATTATTAAAAGGAATTGTAATTAATTAATAGACTTTTATGTCGTTTCTTTATTTTTCAGAGCAACACAATTGTTTATTTAAAATTTACAATTCCTATTAAGTTCAGAGCTATTGTCTTATATATGTACCATATATCATTCTGTTTTCTAATAATATATCAAAAATTGTACTTCTAAAAATATATTATATGCGTCACTTACCTCAAAGTTAAATCTGGCGCTAGGGATCCCATACAATACATACAAGGGAGCCACAGAATTGGAGTGTATCCTGGCAGCCAATAACAATACAAGCAAAGTTCGTAGAAGGAGAAATGAAAACGAGTAGGTGAAATATATAGAATGTTCCACACCGTTTAAGGCCCTGTAGAAAAATTATAGTTAAATCTTACTTCTATGAAATCGTTTTATTATTACTCAAATGTGGAGAGTAATGTGTTTTTCAGCCTATGTATGTATGTTTGCTCCTTTCTAGCACTCTAGAGACTAAACGCCAGTTTCAATATTGATGAATCATAAGGTAACCGATTTACCATAATCTTACGAGTGTCAATAAAGACATTTATTTATTGAAACTTCTCCCACACAACAAGATACAAATGCGGATTTAATGCCTAAAGCATTCTCTACAGTCAACCGAGGGTGGTGACAGACATGACAGTAATCAAATTCAATATGGCGACAAGCAGACGCCATATTATGAAAATGAAAGTCTACGAACTGTGTCAAGTGATATATCGTTGAATAGGTTTTTGAAAATTATTTTCAGGTTTCTTGAATAATATTTCATTTTGAATGACCATTTAGGAACTTAATAAACTTTAAATCGTTTCTAGTCAATTAATAAACTTTAAAACGTTATACGATTTAAAGTTTATTAATTGACCAAAAAAGTGATTCGCCCAATTGTTTTGAGTGTGATTAGGTAGCAGATACCACGCGGAATGTGTCCAGAATGAGCAAGGAAGAGTAACTACGTATTTCATAGATAACGGTTTCTTAATTCTTAAAATGTTAGCATGTCTAATAGTTTCTTGGCTGCCCCCTTGTCCAGGACAGCCAAAACTTAAAAAGTTGTGTTTACATACCTTTTTTCGCTTAGCATCCACATGCAAAGAGAATGGGTCAAGTATTCTTTATTGAGAGAAGCACTGAAATGGATATTAATAGAATTATTGCTTTATTTGTTATTTTTGTGGTAAATAGTATTCAAAACCAGAATGTTATACAAATCCCGTTAAAAGACGCGTTCCTACCGCAAATATTTAACATAACATCACGCCTCGTTCCGCAAACTGTTGGGCAGAGTACCTATAGGACACCCACATTGGCCAGTTATGTTTAAGTCCCATGTAATAGGGTGCGAGCCCTCTATTGCTGGTAAGCATAAAACATGCAAGCATGGTTCGCGAAGTCGTTGTGACCATTCCAATTTGGTCAAACAATATTTATTTATTTATTTATTTATTTTATTATTTATGTACACACAGTAGAAAAACAGAGTGATAAGGCATATTAATACAATTGAGTACAAAGGTACTGCTTATTTCTTAAGAAATTTCTTCCAGCAGACCTGCGAAAGGAGAAATGAAAAAGAAATGTAGACAATAGTGTGTGAAAACAAGAAGAGAAGATATGAATATGTGAAGTCTTAAACTAAAATATACTTATACATATATAATGCAAGAAATTAACATATACTTAAATAAATACATAAAGCTAAAATATACAAATAAATACGTATACATATATATATATAAATACACACAAATATGAGGAAAGGTAGTGCTCTTTTACTCGGGATTTGAAAAGGGAAATAGTTTTTAGATCTCGAATGCTAGGCGGAAGTGAGTTCCACAATCTAACAGCATGAACAGAGAAGGAATAGGAATAATAACTGGTTTTATGAGGTTGGGATTTAAGGAGGGATCTAAGGTGTGATCTGCACGGTGCATCGCTAGGGCGAGCGTAAGAAAAACGTTCACGCAGATAGGAAGGGTAAGACAATAATATATTGTGATTGCAAACTCATAATGCTGTAGAAAAGGTGCGTAATGCTCGCGGCGTCGACACCTGTTTACAAGATTATTTAGTTCATTTATCAGAAAACCAAATCTTAAAATATAATATAATCAGCCTCTATTGTCCCACTGCAGGGCATAGGCCTGCTTTTCCTTTTTCCACTCAACTCCATCCTGAGCCAGTAAGGACCAATCCCTGGTGTAGCCGTTGAATTCATCCCGCCATCTACGCCGGAGTCTTCCGCGTTGACGTTTGACGTTTTCGGACACCCATGTTGGCCCACACTGCAGCCGACATAAAGCAAACGTATCCAGCTAAATCCCATTTGGTCATGACTGCTTACTTAAGTATTATTTTATCCTCTTATACTCACTTAGCAACCCCCGAATCCATGAATTTGCAGGTTATAAAATGCCCCGTTTGTGTCCGGCTGTGGAAGACAAAACATTTAAATAAGGACACCACATGGGTTAAACAAATAGTATGGTCAACCCTTTGATCACGCACTACACAGCGCTCGGAGAGTGGACAATTGGGTTACTGTTTTGCGTTAGTTAACGCTATTCTACTGTTGTTTTGTTTAATTAACTAAATTAAAACTCAAAAGGCTTTAAATAAATTTCCCATCCTTATTTAACTAAGTGGGTCTAATTATACCCAGTTAATTGAATGATATAGTTTGCATGGTAGTGTATTTTATGCGTGTGTATATAAACTATTAAATAAATAAGTACTGCCCAAAAACAGCTTTAATCGCCTTCCCTTACTGAGCTGAAAACTATCGATTAAGGAGTTATCCTACTATCGATATGGACTGTCAATATGAACCTTATTTAAATAAGCAGAACATTTATTTTCTCTCCTTTAACACATCAGCACCCCGAGGGGTTTGCGTACTACACTAGCAGTAGTAATTGGTTTCATTTCGACAGTTTCACAACATTCTTGGCGTTTTTTACATTGCTAAGCAAACAATTTTTTCGAACATATGAAAGAATGGATGACAAATAAGCTTCATAATGATTCAAATTCTGATTAAAAGCGTGTTCCGCAATTAGAGTGCTGATTGCGTCGCACACTATCAATCAGAATATGAATAAATTTGTCTGCTCAACAACGTAAATAAGGCAATGAATATCTTTGGGCTGACAAAATGAATGTCAATCCTACTGATAGAGTATTATGGAATTACTCCGCAGAACGGGTTTTAATAGTGAGCGCGGTCTGACAAAACGTCGTCACCGTCGGCACGGGTTGCGGCAAACGCGTCAAGCAACGCGGGCGACTAGACAAGACTATCTCAAGCGTCAAGTCGCCCACGCTTGACTTTTACGCTAGACGCAAGTCACACCGCCCCACTATGTTCCACAATGCCGAAAAAAGTCCTGTAATTCCCTGAGCACTTTTTGGGAAATATTTTTGCATACATGGAGTTCTGGGCACCATAACAGGTCAAGTTTTGAGTTTCGAAAGGTAAAGGGTGTGGTTACCCTCTTAGTGTCACGGTTGACCCTCTTCGCTGAAACTTGGAGCATAGAACCTTATTAGTATGTAGAAGACAAATTTCAAGTTTCAACTCTCTAGGTTGACATTGATCTGAGGTATCTAGGGTCAAACATAGCAATTTTGGCTATAATTGACAACTTCCTAGGGTCAAAAACCACACTTGGGGTGAAATGGGGTGAATTTCTAATTTGAAATAAATTATTGGACAATGAACTACAAGATAGGATAGGTTTGACCTCTGGGAAATCGTGGGAAGTAATTTAATTGTTAATTGTGTTGTCTAAAATTCCCGAAAAAACTAAATGTATGCAAAAATATTTCCCAGAAAGTGCTCAGGGATTTGAAGGACTTTTTTCGGCATTCCGGAACAAAGTGCGCCCGAGGTTACGAACGATGCATAAAATTTAAACTTACCTAAGACTATAGAAGAGCTGAGTACAGATCCAGTACAGGTTGCTTCCGAACGAGGTCAATATATAAATACCAAACTGGCCGTTTATCAGCTTCACGAGGCGGACGATCATCAAGTATTGAGTGCGGAACTCCTGGCAGGAGAAGTGCTCCTGTAGGAATTACACATAGACTTATATTTAAGTTCTGTAGGTAGAAGTATAATAATTAATCGGGCACTTTGAGCAGCGTCCATCAACTCCTGTACTGTGTAGACGTAGGCGCGGGCTTGCGGAGGTCACTAGGAGGGACTAGGCTCGGGTCGACGGCGCGTTGTGTTCCACGCGCGCCTCAAAGAGATGTTAGCAAACTGAAAGGGTCTGCTAGGACCAATGCCTGCCAGGGTCGCGAGATTGTTCGAAAGAGATACCGTGACCCTGACACATGGGCAACTGAAGGAACACAGGTGGGTTTTCGTCAGTAAAAGTCGCCCTCCCGCTCCGCCCAGAGCGCGAGAATATATTCGATGATATCCCATCCAAAAATAAAAGCATGGCGATTATGGCAAACCCCCAGATTTGGGGAGTCCTATGTCCAGCAGTGGACGTTTTTCGGCTGAAATGGGTTCAGATTTCGATGCCAGCAATCCGGAACTAAGCTCAGCCCCTGTTCACAATAGAGGCTGAGTTTCCAAAAGACAAGAACAACGTCGAGATTATAAAGAAATTATTCGTAATAGTACTAACGAGAGAGATTAGGATAACTATCTTATCTGTTAAGTAATTAGGTTGGCTCAGTAACTGAATTAATTTGTTCCTATTCGTCGATTTTGTTTGTGTCTTTAAGCGAAGATGGAGTAATGATTCATTATATTGTTACTGTTATGGCTTTTATTACTTTGACGATTTAGCAAAGTAAATCAATATAATCACATCGTAATGCTCATCGAGTTTTACTCGTGGTGCTCAAGTCACCCATATGGCAATGGAGAGGGCTATGCTTGGAGTTTTCCACCGCGATCGAATCAAACATGAAGAGAACCAAGGTAACCGACATAGCCCGAAGAATTGCGAAACTTAAGTGGAAGTGGACAAGGCACATTGCTCGCAGAACAGATAGCCGATGGGGCCGGAAAGTTCTACAGTGGCGACCACGTACTATAAGACGTAGCGTTGGAAGGCCTCCCACAAGATGGACCGAGGACCTTATGAAGGCCGTAGGAATCCTCTGGATGCGAAAATCACAGAATCGGTCAAAGTGGCGGTGCTTGGGGGCTATGTCCAGCAGTGGACGTCTTTCTGCTAAACTGACGATGACGATGATGTTGATGATGATGCTCATATCGTGAGTTTAACAATAATTTGATCTCACTCTCTGAACAGAAATATAGCTTCTAGAGGTATTGAAGATGAAAGATTGTTGGATTCAGCCTGTATAAAAATATCACCAACAGTTACAAATTATTTTTTTATCCAATCTATAGACCTGCGGATTTCTCGTTTTGACACCAATATCAGAATAAGTAAATAATATTTAATAATAGTGAAGATAAAAGACAACATAAACAATGATAGTGTAAAAAAATACACATTTGTGATTCTTTCTCTGAAACAAAGCACCAATATTATATTTTATTATAATATTCTCAGTACCTATATTCCCTAGCTAGAGCTAAGGAAACTGTTTTTGCCAAAGTAATAAAATAACAAATGAACGCAGGAAGCGCAGGCGGTTCCATGTTGGCAACACGCCATCTTTCAAACTATCTCTTGATTATTATTTTCAAAAACAAAATTGGAGTGAAAAGTTATTTTATTTTATGGAATACGTTTTTGCATTACCACACCTCCATTCCCTTAAATTGCTGAATTACGTTACTATTTTCTGTATTATCAATTGAATGCCTTATCAGGCAATAAACTACGGCGAAATATACAAATATTATATTACATAAACAATAACAATAAAAATTCAACACAATTTGTTAAATTCTTTTTATAAATTAGTGTTGCTTAATCATTAATTAATTAATCTGGTAAAGTACAAGAAAGTCTACTGCGCTTTCGTTGACTTGGAGAAGGCCTATGACAGTGTGTGCAGAGGAAAACTGTGGTCAACGCTATCCATGTACGATGTAGATTGGCGCTTGGTACGGGCACTGAAATCTTTATAAAAGGATTCCAATGTTTGTGTTAGGATAAATGGGGCATACATGAACTCGTTTTTCATCTCGAGGGGTGTTAGGCAGGGCTGTGTAGTGTCACCGTGGCTATTCAACTTGTACATTAATAGTTGTCTGAGAGATTTGAAAGAGGGTGAGTGTGGATTGACAATGAGTGAGTTGCCTGTCAAATGCCTTCTCTACGCAGACGATCAAGTCCTACTTGCATTGTCAGCAGAACAGTTGCAACACATGGTGACTGTAATGGATGAAGCATTTAAGATGAAGGGGATGAATATAAATGTGAATAAGACGAAGGTCATGGTGTTTGAAAGAGAATCTCTTCTCTGAAAAACATATCGGTGTGTGATGTGAAAATAAATGATAAGAGTGTGGAACAAGTAAGTGAGTTCGTATATTTGGGGAATTTGTTAACAAGGGATGGAAAGATTGATAAAGATGTGGAAAGAAGAGTGAATGCGGGAAAGTAAATGGTGCTTTACATGCAATTGTGACCAACCAATTGATGTCCGATAAGGCTCGACTGGTTGTTGACAATAGTGTACTGGTGTCTACGCTTATGTATGGGAGTGAATGTTGGGTGTGGCAAAAGAAGCATGAAAGTAGAATAAATGCTGTGGAAATGCGTTCCTTGTAAAGCATGTGTGGTGTGACTATGAATGATAGGCTGAGGAATGATGTGATAAGAGACCGGTGTGGTTTAAAAGATGTAGTGAAAAAAATTGAAAAAAATATGCTTAAATGGTTTGGTTATGTTGAGAGGATGAATGAAGGACGACTCACAAAAGGTATTTACAAGGCAGATGTGAGTGGAAACACCGAGAGGGGACGCCCTAAGAGGACATATAGTGACCTTATTGGTGATGTTCTTCAAAAAGGTCAGGTGCGTAGTACTCGCAACCGGCGTGTGTGTATGACCAATTGTATGAACCTTAAAGAGGCAAAAGGAGTGTGTAGAGATCGTAGCAGGTGACGTTCCGTGGTTTCTGCCTACCCTCATGGGAAAAAGGCGTGATTGTATGTATGTATGTTGCTTAATTCATTCTAAAATATATTTCAGTATAATTCTGCCCTGAAAAATCATTTTACCACCACAAACTCGGTAGTTTTCCCACAAGTTAATTTTAAACCAAGATAAAACGACCCTCTTTTAATAATTCTAAGATAATGAGGTACCTGTTCCGCAGCTTTCTTCAAGAGCTCGTTGTGTATGAGAAAATGTTCCGTCAAGTAAATACTTATTACCATTATAAGTAGATCGTTGAGACTCCACATAAACGTCGACTGGATGTTGAAAAGCTGCAACAATATGCGGTTATTATTTCTTATTATTCTACGTTTATTATTAAAGGCTTTATGCTGGAGTTTCTCTTGAGAACAAGTTTAGTTATCCTGCCCTTTTTTAAGCTGAAATACTAGATAGTGAGTAAGACTTTGGACACTTTGGCTATGGCGTTTAAGTTCGAATAATATTAAATGACTTATTATTTTTCACCTCATACGACATGTACGATGTTATGTTACATACCCCACACGCAAGTATCATACTTTGCTTCGAGACATGTAGATAAACTGTCTCGTTTGGGACTCACAGATAAATAATACATTGCAACATAGCTGTTGGTATTAATAAAAGCTACTTATGTCGCTTCAACTTATGTCACCCTGTAAACTTGCTTAGTGGGTAGTGAAAATAAATATTTTATTTAATTACTACCTTCGGCCCGCGACTTCGTCCGCGTTAAATTTCTTGTTCCCTCGACCCTTCCCGTCGCGTCGAATCGCCTACCCGTGCAATTTTCCCCGATTTTGCGACATTTCTCATTACTGCTCCGCTCCTCTTAATCGTAGCGTGATAGCCTATAACCTTTCTCGATACTTACTGTTGGGTAAAAAGAGAATTTTTCAATTCAGACTAGTAGTTCCTGAGATTAGCGCGTCAATCAAACAAACATACAAACAAACTCTTCAGCTTTATAATATTAGTATAGATTATTTCTATTTTGAACATCTTTACGTGTCAAGAGCTCTCCGTGGCTCGGAAACACGCCAAGCCGTTGGTCTTATTTGTGAATCTTTGACAGTCGTTACGGGTCGTCCAAAGCCCGAACATCAAATAAACCAGCCTTATCAAAGGTTTCACCTAGTATCTGGGTAGTGGCGGTCAGATACGCAGTCGCTCCATGTAAAATACTGACTTCAGTAACATCTGGTTAGACTGAAAGCTGATCTCCAACATAGTTGGGAAAAGACTAAGCAGATTGATTGACACTTAAAATAATAATATAAACATTTACCAAAAGGGAAAGGAATTATAGGGCAACACAATGATTACTATATTATGTTATAGTTTTTTAACATAGTTTTCCATACCATTCCATGACCTTGCTTTACGCGTATATTGTGTCAACCGCTGACCCAAACGCGATCAAATGTCGTTTGACACCATTGCAACTGGACCGCGGCCTATTTTTTCGACCCAACTGGGGTAGCCATATTGAAATGATACCCGTGAATAATAACTTGACCTTCCGAAAATATATCTGCTCCTATTCTTTTCAAACAAGGTCATAGAAATATCCATATACATACGTAATGATAATGATTTTTTTTTCGAAGGAAAATTACGTGCTTTCACGTGGAGTTGCAGACACCAGCTCGTATTACCTATGATATTTAGGCTAAGTTCAGATGAACGCGCGTCGACGGCCGCTGCCGCGCGATTCACCTGTTCAGATAGCGGCGGCTTGCGCGCGACAGTCTAGCGTGAATATTCAGTGAGAATGGACGTGGAGGAGGCAATTTGCTTGTGGGTTTTATACCGCAAACTGCGACGTCGCCGCTGAAAGCAAAGACGATACTGGGTGCACCCTATTTTAAGTCAAAGACTTTCTTTAAGCCTGTTTGTTACTTTATATCCCACACTAAGACTACACGATGATCGATTTGTCAACAATTTTAGGATGTCGATTGCATCCTTTGACTTTTTGTATGATTGCGTTGAAAAGGATTTGCAACCTACAGATGGTGCTGTAAGATATTGCATATCACCAAAAGAAAAACTTTTTCAATTTCGTCTATTAGTAAATCCATTGATATGTCGTCCTCCATTTTTTTCGTCGCTCCTTGAGTCTGTCCGCCTCAAACCGCGCGGGTCAACTGAACAGGTCGATACAGGAGTGTAGATCTTAAACCGCGCGTCCCCGCGCGGTGGCGCGCGGGTCCACATCTTGCGCGCGGTGCATGGCGGTACGCGCGGTGACGCGCGGTACACAACAACGATGATTTGTTAAAATCTTAAACCGCGCGCCGAGCCAACCGCGCGTCGTCGCGCGTTCATCTGAACTTAGCCTAATTATGAAAATTGTTTGAAAATATAGACTTCCACAGACCAGCGCGACGCAACTCAAGTCCCTTTGTAACCTCTTACGACACCCACCACCCACAGGAAGAAATGTGATTGTGGTTTTAATTAGGTCCGACAGCACATGGAATACGTGCGACGCAACTTTAATGGATCAGTTTCCAAGAAGTTTTCATAGAAATTGTTCTATTAGAGTACCGTCAGGCATGACTGACTGGGCACGCCACAATTGCGGCGGTAAGTCCCCTCTTTGAGGAGTGGATAGACAGGCGTCACGGCGTCCTCACCTTCCACCTGACGCAGGTTCTCACCGGGCATGGGTGCTTCGGTGGGTTCCTGTTCAGGATAAAGCGGGAGGATACGTCCGGGTGTTTGCAATGCAAGGATCGTCTGGAGGACACGGTGGAGCATACGGTGGATGTGTGCCCTGCCTGGGCGGAGCACCACCGTGTCCTCGTGGAGGCGATCGGCGGCGGCGATCTCTCGCGTCCGGCCCTGGTGCAAGCCATAATACGGAGCGAGAGGGAATGGGAAGCCGTCACCTCCTTGTACGAAGTGGTAATGCTCGCAAAGGAGGAGGCGGGGCGCGTGAGGGAGTGGCAGTCTCTGCGCCCTCACGTCCTTAGCCGCCGCAGAAGGAGACGCCCCGGGCGTCAGGAGTCCATAGCGGACTCCCGGCCACCGTATGCGCGAGCTTGCGGGTGGCGAGCAATGGGTAGCTCGCCGCCCGGTAAGGACCAAGCTCGGGTCGAAGGCGCGTAGTGTTTCACGCACGCCTCATAGAGATGTCAGCAGCGCTGAAGGGGTCTTGTTCGACGCCAGGCCAAGGCCTCACCATAGGATTTAATGGAGTAGGTGGAAGCGTGATGATGGGCCTTGGGACAAGAGTGGCGATAGCGAACTGTCCACCATGCGCGGAGCTGATCAATACAATATTCAAAAGACTCACCTGATGGTAGAAACCAGCTTCTGGAGCCTACCTGGATTTATGTATGTAAATGAGTGTATATTGAATTGTGTGTAGTGACGCTGTAAGTAGGTATTCTCAGGATACAAGGCCGCCCCATAAGGCTGGAGGCTTTCACAGCATGCGGTCTCCAATGGTATCACTAACACATCAAACTATTCCAATCAAACAAACTGAACCCGTATTATTTCGTCAAAAGGGGTTGGTTACACACAAAAACAATTGGATCACGACAAATTGTCCACAAACGGATCGATTTACAAGGATTAATTCAACAACACGGGTCGCACAAGCAAATGGACCGCCATTTTTTTCCAAAGATCAAAACCAAGAGAATGTCAAAATCAAACTGACAAGTGACAGTTCTCACACTGTTACACGTCAAGAAGCGTAGGCGCACAGAGTAAACAATTCAAATGGGATGGAACAGGTCTGCTAGGACCGATGCCTGCCGGGGTCGCGTGATTGTTCGAAAGAGATACCGTGACCCTGGCACATGGGCAACTGAAGGAACACGGGCGGGTTTTAGTCAGTAAAAGTCTGACATGCCCTCCCGCTCCGCCCAGAGCAGGAGAAGTCATTTGATGATATCCCATCCAGAAAAAAAAAGGTATGACTGACGGCCTTGATACTTTCACAAATCAATTTGAGGTCGATGTTTCCTATCCGACTTTTGTGAGAATAAACACCGCTACTAACTTAGAGGTCAAAGTCGCTTTTAAAGTCTATACAATTTGGTAATAACAAATTTCAGAAAATCTTAATGACTGTAGTTGGTGAAACATGCAATAATAACGAGAGTAGAGCAAAATGTGTCTTAATACAAAACTCGATCAAACTTTAATTCTAGTCTCAAACTTTTAAGCCAGTTTTTGTATTTTCAGCTTTATTACAATTGGAGTATAGTTCTTCATACAAAAATGACAACTTAGTACCGAATTTACTGTCTCTTTTGTAAAAAGAACTGCATTTCTTAATTCAAAAAATGGATTGGTTGTTTAAACCGGGTCTAAAAAAACACGGATTAAAGTGTTCTGTGAAAAAAATATTTTTTTATTTTTAACAAAGAAACATAGACACATTGATAGTCTTGCATTATTACCTCACTAAGAACTGCTTTCCATACAGAATAAGGTGTATTGTCGAAGATCCAAGGCATATTGAAGTGAAAAAAATTCTCTGCAACATTGTTGATATCGCAAGTGCATGCCACTTTTAGTCCGTAGAATACTGATAGGAGATGTTCCACTGAAAAAAAAGAACTACTATTACTTTAACATCTAGACAATTATCATTATGTGTGCGAGTCTTTCCTCAAAAGACCATTTCGGACATAAATCTACTGGGTCATCACATGAGCAGACCAAAATTATGTCTGGAGTCTAAAAGAGACGTCTGACTTCGACCTTTCTTCTCAGGTAGGAAACCCCGATATAGTTTTTAATTAAAAATATAATTGACGTGTAAAAGTGTTTGTACCAACCTAATTACAGAAATAAAGTCATTTATCATAAATGTTTTTTTTATGATTTACAGTGTCGAACGTTTGAAGAGCAAAAAAAAAATTGTTTACATCGAAAAGCGAATCGACTACGCTTCCGCGCTAGACGTAGTCATACAACGCGAGTTTTCCTTTTGCTCCAAAGCTAGACTTATTTTATTGTGCCCTTTTATCTATCTATATCTATACTTATAATAAAACTGTAGAGAGGTCAATTCTGTACATTGAAAATATATTCAAAAATAATATTGGAGGATGAATGGTGATCGATACTCATGCCAAAAATGCAATCAGTAAATTTTTTGTCTGTCTGTCTGTCCGTCTGTCTGTATGTGCACGCATGGGTCAAAAACTACTGAAGGGATTTTAACCAAACTTGGTACGATTGTAGTCCATACTCCTGGGCAGGTTATAAGCTATATAACATAACGGTAAGACACAAAGGAGCCGTGCAGTGACGATAAATTTGATGCAAGTCGGATGAAAATGCGCTTACGAGCTCTTGTCCTCGCAAAATTAACCTGGATTAACACATAGGCTAATTTTTATCCCGGTAGTACGTTCACGCGGGATATTTTCCAACCTCCACGCGGGCGAAGCCGCTGGCAAAAGCTAGTAATCCTAATAATGCCCGTATTGTAATCCCAAGGCTCGGAATATATTCGCTGATTCTTAATGGACTCGCGGAATTATTTTCCGAGGCAGAATAATTATTAGAACCTATCGTACCGGTGGAACTTCGTTGAGCATTTCCGACGTTTGGCTCCCAGACTGGAGTGGGCTGGGGCTGCATTAAAGCGGCTCCTGCCCAATCTGGGGTGTCCAAACGCCTCCTGCCGGAGGCTCTACACGGGGATCGTGCGGTCCTTGGCCCTCTACGGGGCACCGGTGTGGGCGCCCTCACTGAGGCTGCGCCCAGCGCGCCAGTTGTTTGTGGCCCAGAGGGTCATGGCCATCCGGTTAATCCGGGGATACCGCACGGTCTCGTGCGAGGCGGCGAGCCTCCTTGCCGGGGTGCCGCCATGGGATCTGGAGGCAAAGGTCCTCGCGCACATGTGGGAGTGGCGCGAGGAGGCGAAACGCCGGGGCGAAACTCCGCTGCCGCGACAAATCGCGGCACGGCGGACAGAGCTCCGGTGTGATCTCATGGCGACATGGCGGGTACGATTGTCGCAACCCAGTGCTGGGCACGCCACAATTGCGGCGGTAAGTCCCCTCTTTGAGGAGTGGATAGAGAGGCGTCACGGCGTCCTCACCTTCCGCCTGATGCAGGTTCTCACCTGGCATGGGTGCTTCGGTGGGTTTCTGTTCAGGATAAAGCGGGAGGATACGTCTGGGTGTTTCCATTGCGAGAATCGTCTGGAGGACACGGTGGAGCATACGGTGCAGGTGTGCCCTGCCTGGGCGGGGCACCGCCGTGTCCTCGTGGAGGCGATCGGCGGCGGCGACCTCTCACGTCCGGCCCTGGTGCGAGCCATGGTACGGAGCGAGAGGGAATGGGAAGCCGTCACCTCCTTCTGCGAAGCAGTAATGCTCGCGAAGGAGGAGGCGGGGCGCGTGAGGGAGTGGCAGTCTCTAAGCCCTCACGTCCCTAGCTGCCGCAGGAGGAGACGCCCCGGGCGTCGGGAGTCAATAGCGGACTCCCGGCCACCGTAGGCGCGAGCTTGCGGGTGGCGAGCAATGGGTAGCTCACCGCCCGGTAAGGACCAGGCTCGGGTCGACGGCGCGCAGTGTTCCACGCGCGCCTCAAAGAGATGTCAGCAGCAGTGTAGGGGTCTACTAGGACCGATGCCTGCCGGGGTCGCGTGATTGTTCGAAAGAGATACCGTGACCCTGGCACATGGGCAACTGATGGAACACGGGTGGGTTTTAGTCAGTAAAAGTCTGACACGCCCTCCCGCTCCGCCCAGAGCGGGAGAAGTTATTTGATGATTTCCCATCCTGAAAAAAAAAAAAAAAAAAAAAAAAACCTATCGTAGGCAATATGTCACACCTATCGCCAAAAAAGATTGTTAATTTCTTATCCTACTAATATTATAAATGTGAAAGTTTGTGAGTACTTTTTCTCGCAAAAACAACTAATCGGATTTAGATGTTTGGTACCGGATTAACAAAAAGGGTACTTTTTATCCCGGTTGCACGTTCCAGCAGGATAATTCACGAACACCACGCGGGCAAAGTCGCTGGCAAAAGCTAGTAGAAAATACTTTTCTTTGCCTTTACACAAAGAGAACGAAAACTCATTATCTACACACTATTTCAAATGATAAATGATAAATGATTTTATTTCTGTAAGTAGGTTTGTATAAACACTTTTACATGTCAATGATATTTTTTTTAAACTAGATGAGTTCGGCATTTCCTAACTGACTACTCTGAGAAGAAAGGCCGAAACAAACTCAGAGGTTACAGTCTCTTTTAAAGTCCAGACATAATCTTGTTCACATCATGTGAAGATCATGTAGATTGGTGACTGAAATGGTCTTTTGAAGAAAGAACCACACAGATTGAGTGGACCTGTCCAGTCAGTGCAAGCATTTGTCACTAATCGTTTAGCTCAACTCGGAACATAAGGAGCCCAACGCTTTGACGAACACTACCAAAGAAAGGACATTTGGGTAGGCCACATAATTACTCAAACTGCCAGATCATGATTACTGAGAAGGATAGAAAACAAAATTAAAAAAAGACCCACATATTCTTCACATTCACAATAATTAAAACAATACGATACTTTACAAAGTAAATATTCATGTCATTGTATATATAAAAATTATCAATGTCAGTGTGTATATAAAAAAAAAAGAAACGGATATAATTTGGTTGGTCAGTTCATTTGATGACCATGTAGATCGGTGTCTGAAATGTTCTTTTGATGAAAGAACCACACTGATATTGAGTGGACCTGTCCAGTCAGTGCACGCATTTGTCGATAATCGTACAACTCAACTCGGAACTTAAAGAGCTCAACTATTCGACGAACAATACCAAAGAAAGGACATTTGGGTAGGCCGCACAAACTACTCAAACTGCCAGACCATAATCAAAAGTGAAACAATGACCCACATAGTTCTCAAATTCTCAATAATCAAAGTAATATTCATACAATTAATATTCATGTCATGTGAAATAATAAAAAAAACCGGCCAAGTGCGAGTCGGACTCGCGCACCGAGGGTTCCGTACAAACCTGTAGGTATTCTCGGTTTAAAAATAAATGTTTATTTTTTATTTTTATATTTCAGTTGATTGAATGTAAGGTAAATTGCGGTTTACGATTTATGACGTTTTAAAAAAAAACTACTGACTCGATCTCGTTCAAACCAATTTTTGGTGGTAGTTCACATGGTAATGTACATCATATATTTTTTTTAGTTTTATCACTCTCTTATTTTAGAAGTTACGGGGGGGACACACATTTTACTACTTTGGAAGTGTCTCTCGCGCAAACTATTCACTTTAGAAAAAAATGATAATAGAAACCTCATTACCATTTTTGAAGACCTATACATAGATACCCCACACGTATGGGTTTGATGAAAAAAAACATTTTTGAGTTTCAGTTCTATGTATGAGGAACCCCAAAATTTATTGTTTTTTTTCTATTTTAGTGTGAAAATCTTAATGCGGTTCACAGAATACTTACCAAGTTTCAACAGCATAGCTCTTATAGTTTCGGAGAAAAGTGGCTGTGACATACGGACCGACAGACAGACAGACAGACAGACAGACATGACGAATCTATAAGGGTTCCGTTTTATACCATTTGGCAACGGAACCCTAAAAAAGTAAAAATAGCAAAATAATAATAATAAAAAAAAAACATTCAGTGTAGATTTATTGGAGCAGCTCAATCCCAGGCCGTTTTATCCTCAATATAGTCTTTAACAGTATAATAGGCTTTCTGACATAATTTACGCTTTATAAAAGATTTGAATTTATTTAGGCTTAGTTCTTGAATGAGGCTAGGAATTTTATTATAAAAACGAATACATTGGCATCTAAACGAGCCATCTATTTTCTTAAGCCTGGTCTTAGGAACAACAAAGTTTTGTTTGTTTCTAGTATTGACATTATGGATATCACTGTATCTTTTAAAGAGATTAATATTTTTATGTGCATACAGCAGATTTTCATAAATATACTGAGAAGGCACAGTCATTATATTAATTTCTTTATATTTGTCTCTGAGTGAGAATCTGGGACTTAATTTATAAATCAAACGAATTGCCCTTTTTTGTAAAACAAAAATTGTCTGAATATCGGCAGCATTTCCCCACAGCAGAATACCGTACGACATCACGCTATGAAAATAACTAAAGTAAACTAAACGGGCTGTCTCTAAATCAGTTAAATCACGAATTTTTCTAACAGCGTATGCTGCAGAGCTAAGCTTTTTTGACAATTTATCTATATGGGGGCCCCATTGAAGCTTGGCATCCAGAGTAATGCCTAAGAATACTGTGGTATCTTCGGATTTCAACACTTCACCCTTTATGAGGACACTAGTTTCTACTTGTCTAACATGAGGTATCGTAAACTTAATACATTTAGTTTTTTTCTCGTTAAGAAGTAGGTTATTAACATTAAACCAGTTAACCAGCTGCTGACGTTTGAGTTTGAATAAAAGTGAAGTGTCGTCTGCAAACAACACTATTCATGTTTATCCTTTATGAGGTAAGGCAAGTCATTTATATAAATAAGAAATAAAAATGGGCCTAAAATTGAGCTCTGGGGGACCCCCATTCTAACTATTGATCCAGGTGATATTTTTCCGTTGACGTCAACTCTCTGAATCCTATCACTTAGGTATGAAGTAAGAAGATCCAGAGAGGCGTTGCGGATTCCGTAGTGGTGAAGTTTCCTGATCAAGGTTTCATGAAGAACACAATCGAATGCCTTGGAAAGATCGCAAAAAATACCCAAAGCATCGCACTTGTCCTCCCATGCATTATATATATGACCTAAAAGTTCAACTCCGGCATCGGTAGTTGAACGACCCTTTGTGAAACCAAACTGTTTGTTGTGTAATAAGTTATGTTTATTAAAAAATCGTTGCAATTGATTTAGAATAAGTTTTTCAAAAATTTTACTGAAGGTAGGTAGCACTGAAATTGGTCTATAGTTAGTAGGGTCTGATGTGCTACCCGATTTAAACAACAGTATTATTTTACTGTTTTTCATAAGATCAGGAAACTCACCACGGTCAATACAATTATTAAAAATAACAGCTAAAGTTGGTGCTACAATGTTTATGATTGACTTAGCAGTATCCACAGAATTACCCCATAAATCGGCTGTGTTTTTAACATTTAAAGAGTGAAAAGTTTTAATGATATCGTTACAGGTTACATATTGGAAATGAAATTCACTATCACAAACAGTAACGTTTTCTTTAAGTAAAGACTCTGCAGCAGTGAGTGATGAGTTCAAAGATTTGGTAGTAGAGATACTGGAATCTCTGCAAAGAAATTTTCAAAGGCCGCGGCGACTTGAGAATCTGATTTAATTATATTGTCCTCAATAGCTAGACTGTAGTCACTACTTCGGTTGCATGACCTTCCCGTTTCGCTGTTAATGATTGTCCAAGTCGTTTTAATTACATTAGTGCTATTTTTAATTTTTAAACTCAAATAACCTGACTTGGCTATGCTACAAACTTTTTTTAAATAATGTAGAATAATTTTTAACATACAAATTAAATTCAGCAGTGTTTATACAAGTCCGTTCATCATATAATTCATAAAGTCGTTTTCTACTTTTATGTATACCAGTGGTGGCCCAATCACTAAAAGAAGCGTTAATACTAACCGAAAAAGTCTTTGGAATGAATATGTTATCAAATTGTGTACAATACATTTAAAAAAAATCATTATATTCTCCATTAGGGTCATCATTTGGCAACACAAGTGGTAGATTATTCGAAAGTTTAGTTTTAAACATTTCCAAGCGATCAACAGTTTTCGAGTTAACAGTGATATCTTTTTTAGTTTTATTTATGTTTACATTTGGAATAGTGATCAATTGACCACAATGATCTGAATCTAATAAATTAATAATTCCTTTGTGGATTGCTTTAACATCTGTATAAATGTTATCTAAGCATGTAGCACTAGTGGAAGTTATTCTAGTGGGCTCTAAAAATTGGTTAGCAAGATTGTATGACTGAAACAAACTTATAATTTTAGTACTTAACCCAGAAGTTTCTAACAAGTTAACATTAAAATCACCGCAAGTGATGATAAACTTATTTGAATTAGAAATTTTGTGCAACACTTCATCCATTACTTTTCAAAACAATCATACAATCCTGAAGGAGGTCTGTACACACTTAATATAATGAACTGCTCCAATTCAATACAGGCTATTTCAATTGTCCGCTCAACAGAGAGGCTCACAATATCCTTACGGTCTTTAAATTTAAGCTGGTTATTTACTAAAATTAGTGAGCCACCATGTATAGCTTTTTCTCTGCCGAACGAACTACCGACCTGGTGGTTACTAAAATTGAACATGAACTCGTGGCTTTTAAGCCAATGTTCTATTATACAAAGAATATCTATATTGTTACAGTTCAGGAAAAATTCTACTTCTAAATCTTTGTTCAAAAACCCTTGAATATTTTGATGCACCAGGTTGATACGATTAAATTCTTTTACACTTTCATTTGATTTATTATTTGCCATACTAAAATTTTTGCTAGAGGTTGCCTCTGTTGTCTTACTTTCTAATTTAAATGAGAATTAATGTCAGTAATTGTTGCCAAGTCATTGGCAGAATAGTTTAACATGTCAGTGCATTGCTCAAAAGAAGCAAGTTGTTTAGCCAAATTCTTGGCTGAAATACAAAGAAAATATGCTAGCGACACAGCTATCTGTCTTTTGTGAAAGTTAGAGAGATAATACATAACAATATTATATCTATCTTTTGTCAAAAACAAATTTTTGCCAACAAAATGATTAGTATCAATTAAATGAAATAGATTATTATTAAATGTCAAATTATGTAATGTCATATTTATTTCATATCTTAACCTATTTTCTTTTTTTTTTCGAAACCAGCCTCAGGTGTTGTATAAATCAGTTTTGATGAAGGTGTCAGGCGAAAATGATCCAGTACGTATGTAATAATAGGTCTTTACCTATGAAAATGCCGTTTTGTATAGAAAAAATTAAATGAATTTTTTTCATGTATTTTTTATTTGTATTAATCGAAATAATCACCCATGCAATCAATGCATCTTTGCCAACGCAGTGGCAGTTTATTGATGCCCTTCTTAAAAAATCAGCTAGACGGGAGGCAACAAATTCTTCAAAGGCATTTTGTAGTGCCTCTCGGGAATAAAATTTATTTCCCGCCAAGAACTTATCCAAATTCTGGAAAAAGTAGTAGTCTGTAGGCGCAAGGTCTGGTGAGTAGGGCGAATGACGGAGAGCTTCCAACCCCAGTTCTTGCAACTTGGAGACCGTCTGCTGTGCAGTATGAGGTCGCACGTTGTCGTGCAGGAGCAGCGGAGACGAGCGATTGACCAATGCTGGTTGGAGATGTGCCAGCTTCTCCATCATTGAGTTCAGTTCTTCACAGTACACATCTGCAGTAATGCTCACCCCGTTTGGTAAGAAGCTGTGATGAATCACACCGGCGCTAGACCACCAAACAGTGACCATCACTTTTCTAGGGGTAAGTTTTCGTTTAGGGCATTGTTTTTTTTTTTTTTTCAGGATGTGAAATCATCAAATGACTTCTCCCGCTCTGGGCGGAGCGGGAGGGCGTGTCAGACTTTTACTGACTAAAACCCACCCGTGTTCCATCAGTTGCCCATGTGCCAGGGTCACGGTATCTCTTTCGAACAATCACGCGACCCCGGCAGGCATCGGTCCTAGCAGACCCCTACACTGCTGCTGACATCTCTTTGAGGCGCGCGTGGAACACTGCGTGCCATCGACCCGAGCTTGGTCCTTACCGGGCGGCGAGCTACCCATTGCTCGCCACCCGCAAGCTCGCGCCTACGGTGACCGGGAGTCCGCAATCGACTCCCGATGCCCGGGGCGTCTCCTCCTGCGGCGGCTAGGGACGTGAGGGCGCAGAGACTGCCATTCCCTCACGCGCCCCGCCTCCTCCTTCGCGAGCATTACTGCTTCGCAGAAGGAGGTGACGGCTTCCCATTCCCTCTCGCTCCGTACCATGGCTCGCACCAGCGCCGGATTTAGGGCATTGTTTAGGTGCTAAACCAGGATCCAACCAACTTGCTGAGTGCTTGCGGTTATCAAACAGAATCCATTTTTCATCGCAGGTAACAATGCGTTTCGAAATTCCTTCATTTGTGTGTCTGTTGAGCAGTGCAAGGCACGTCTCGACGCGTACTTCGCGCTGGCGATCATTGAGTTCGTGGGGCACCCATTTGTCAAGCTTGCCAATTTGACGCAAATGGACCAATATTGTTTTGACTCTAACGTCGAAAGCTGCTGCTAATTCAGCCGTAGATTGTGTATCATCAGCTTCCACAATCGCCTTTAATTCGTCATTGTCGACCAAAGTCTTCGAACGACCGCGAGGTTCATATTTCAGGTCGAAATTTCCAGATCAAAAGCGAGCAAACCAATAACAGGTGGTGCGTTGGTTTGTAGTGTCAGCTCCGTAAGCGTCGTTGATGTTGCGTGCCGCTTGTGCCGCGTTGCTGCCACGACGGTACTCATATTCCATAATTACTCGAATTTTTAACGTATCCATGATGACGAAAAAGATTGAAATGCGATGAAAATGTAACACTAATTAATAAACAAATGACTACTTTCGGAAAAATAATTCCATGTTTTTAAAATAAAATTAATTTGAAATTAGAATTCTTAGACAAACAAAAATTATTTTGATTTGAAATGGCCAGTACTGCAGAACTTGCCGTTCTGCAGTACTGGCCTTTCATAGGTAAAGACCTAATAATACAGCTATATTTAGAAGTTAGCGTAAAAACCTTATAACAAAAATTATAGTTCAAAAATACGCTTTAATAGAAAATAAAACTAAAAACTAGAAAATAATTAAAAAAAAATCAAAATAAGGATAGAGTGATTAAAAAATGAAATCATTTCAAGGTAAAAAAAAAACGACGGGTTGCACTCCGGGAGTGCCGGCAGAAGTGAAAACTTAAATATTAACGTTGTGCATTTTTGATATTTTGGAATGGTTAGGGAAAAATTTTGCACGAATTGCTTTAATTATCTCTATATTAATACGTGAAGCGAAAATTTTGGATCCCTTTTTACGAAAATAGGGCGGACGGAGAAGTATGAAATTTCGTACACTTATAGTTTATATAGAGAAGAAGTGACGAATACTAATATTTTTTTTAAATTATTGTTAAAAATACATTATTTTCAACAAATAACACGTTACACATACTACTAATCATTACCGTGTATTTAATAGACACATGCATAGGTATTCTTTTGTTTATGGTCCAAATCTGTGGTCCAATCGAGAACATATGTCTTTAATTTTTTGTGTCTATAGCCTCGACTGTCTACGGTCTATAGTCTAACTGAATGTCAATCATAACCATAGGTAATAAATTAATTTTATAGGTATTTAACCTATTTCATTTTAAAAATCTATGATCATATCGAGAATATTTGTCTTTAATATTATTCGAATTAGCGACGATAGGAATTTGGTTTAGATTTTTAAGAAATATTTTTTGGTTTTATGGGGAGTGTCAAGTATGGCATTAGTAGGTTTCCCATACAAAACTTAGTGTTGTATGCAATCTGTAGAGGTTGTATGCCTCACGATTGTACAGGCTGGTTATAATTATGACATTTTGGACTGTCATAATTATATAAAATAATAGGGAAAATTCTCAGCTGTCACCATCCATGGATGCGCGTGGCACGTTGTAACATAAACACACATTCAATGAACATTTGCGCAAGCATACTGCGCTGCCTAAACGAAACAGCAGGCGCAGGCAATACATTTTCGCCGCGCCGTAGAAAGAGAGGGGGATACTTCCTCTCCTGCTCTCTGTCCGTCTTACGAATTTTCGATCAGGGTCACGTGTCCTGACGCGAGTTTAACATTTTTTACCCATTACAAAAAAAGTGCACAACGCCGCTAAAGAAGTTTTCGCTTCAAAAAAGCGTAGGGTACTTGATATCAATTCAAATAACTATTTTATTGACAGGAACTGATAAAAGTATAGTCATTATAATAATATCTCAAAAAGTACCCCTGATACTAGCCAGGTTAATGTTACAAATTTATGAAATGATTGCATTGTCATCGGTCCTTGATAAGTGTGCAAAATTCCAAATAAATCTAATGTCTTTAAGTGGATGAAATTGGAATTCTAATATTCCGTTACATACATAGATAAATAAATACAAACGAAGCTAAAAAAAGCATGTAAAACCACTAACACATACGACAAATACATACCTATAGCAGCAGTTACAATGAATATAGTAGTAACATTGCTCATAGCTCCCACGTTTCTGGTAAACGGGGGCAATTTACACTCAATTGCTTCGACCTTGGCTACCAGTGTAGGCCAAGAACGACCAATATGCATTAATATCAGAAACGATATGAGGCTGGACGTATTGAATATTGAGTTTGCTGAGAAAGAAAGATATATGAATTCATTAAAGTTTAAAAAAAAATCTAGACAGATTTATCCATAGAATCTTAATTATACATAATTAAGAACGAATTGTTTAAATAAATCTGACTGCAAATTTATACATAAAAGCGTTAAATTGTTCGATCTAAAAACACCCTCTTAACTTAGTCAAAGTGTGAAAATTTTGCGAGCCGACTAATAGGCTCAATTTCCTTCAAGGTTTGGAAAACAATGTTACGTTAGTTTCAATTATAAGATTTACACACCTAAGAAGATTTACCACCATAGATTACCGAACCTTACCGTATATTCACCTTTTTTTGTAAATATATTCAAAGTCAAAGCATTTATTTCTGCCGTGATTCTTTAAAAGGCAACCTTCTGACAACACTGATTTTTGAAAACACCGCCAAAGCAGTCTTCATTTTGTTTTTTTTGACTTTATGTGTAAAAATTGATTCAGTAACACTAAATAAGATACAACGGGCACCCGTTTATAAAAAAAAAAACCGACCTATATATCATATTTCTTACGCAGGTTAATTTAAGTAAAAAAAACAAGCAAAAATCAATGTTGTCAGAAGGTTGCCTTTTAAAGAATCACAGCAGATTTCAAATAGGCACATAAAAGGCACTTTTGAACGTCAACATTTACATTTAAATAAAATTCATTCTAGTCGCCTCTTCCAAAAGGTAGTTTCGTATGGAGAGAAAAGTGGGCAAAAAAACTCCTCCATTACTCTTTAAAAAAAATGTTATTATATTATTCATAGATATAAACACAACCTTTTCCACGACAAGCGTATCAACAACATTCTCTATTCCACATTCAAATATATTTCATCGATGTTCAAATACCAATATCCGAACCTTCCAAAATCAAATGACAAAAAAAGAATAACAACAATAAGGGTCGTTTTCAAAATTAATGTACATTTCTTTTGTGTTTATTTTGTGTTATCGTGACACAAAAGTAACACAAATGAAGAATAAGGGCAAAGTCACAATGAAGTATTTAAAAATCAATTTGGTAGTAGTAAATCAGTTTAATCTTATTAACAGACAAAATCACGTATAAAAAAACTTAGAAAGTAAATGTCAAGTAAATGTAAATGTCTTAAACATAACAAGGTCATACAAATTAAAACACATTTATTTGGTTTTAGCAGTCTTGAATTT
The DNA here is from genome assembly GCA_932294355.1 of Aporophyla lueneburgensis. Classification (NCBI taxonomy): domain Eukaryota; kingdom Metazoa; phylum Arthropoda; class Insecta; order Lepidoptera; family Noctuidae; genus Aporophyla; species Aporophyla lueneburgensis. The sequence goes on along the minus strand of OW028737.1, from coordinate 25,890,010 downwards.
TTAACATACGCTTAACGTTTTAATCATATTATAATTAAAATATTTAACAATCAATAACTCAAAAACCTTGTATTTAACAATATAGAAAAACAAAAATCTTTAATTTTCGTAATAATTTGACAATCAACAGTTTTAATGTTAAACACGTGTGCAAAAATCACAATTAAGAATTTAAGAAATTTTATTTAATCATATTATATTTAAAATATTTAACAATCAATAACTCAAAATCCTTGTATTTAATAATATAGAAAAACAAAAATCTTTAATTTTCTTAATAATTTGACAATCAACAGTTTTAATGTTAAACACGTGTACAAAAATCACAATTAAAAATTTAAGAAATTTTATTTCGCTGTTTAACTCAACATGGGTATTTAAAATTCTATTGTCTTTAACAAAATACAAAAGGTCTGAATCGAAATCACATTTAGACAACAGACACTATATTTTTTATTGTGTTTTTTTGCTCAGTACTTGACGCTAATTCATACTGATTTTTTATTGATTCGCACAATATATTTTTATGAAATAATTCCTTTTTAACTTTTTTCTTTTCTGAAAGCGAAATATTCAAAGAACTAACAAAGGATTCAGTTTTGGAGTTTGGCGTTAGGTCTCTAACATTTGAAATATTCTCTTTATCCTGATCATTGTCCTGTGAATGCGCTGCTTGTAGAATTTTGTACCTATATATTGTTTTCTTCAGTGCTTTATTTTTTCTTATTAATGTATTTGCTTTTTATTTTATTTTTTCTTTTCTTGTGTTATTTTGTTATATCTCTTTTTATACACTTTTCGACAACATTTAGTTTCATCCGATTTTTCTTCAGTTATTTGTTGCTTAGACCTTCGCCATTCCTTTCGCCTAACTATTTTTTCAGATTCAGAAAGTTGACTTATTGGTATGTATTTATTTTTAGTTCTAATCAAATTCTTTTCTTGTACTTCCTTCCATTTTTGTGGATAATTTGTTTTTAAACGCTCTCGGTAACGTCTTTGCCGTTCAGCAGGCGTTAACGGCATCTTTCCTAAAACGGAAAATGGAAATACTATTTACATAATTGAATACTGTAAACAAGCCCTAACCCATTCCATTGTGTAACGTGACACAAAAATAATAACACAATGGTCACACAAATGAATAAAACGAACGTGTCCCTAACCTATAAATAATAATAATATTGTAATTTCACCCTCGAGTTATTCGTGAAACATGCATTTGACAACAATTTACCATCAACTTCACTGACATGCTGCAATGTAAAGTATAGTACTTACCGAATTCACGTAATTTGGCACTTTAAAACAAATTCTTATTGTCCTTTTTACGACGCGCACGAAGTGAAGCCATCAGTTACAAAACAAAATGGCGCGGCCGAAAGAAACTAGCGCCCTCTCGTTGTAACCATTTTGACGTATAGAGTTGCCTTACTAAATTTGGAATTTACTTCTATTGTTGTAAAATATCAACGTTACAAGAAAGAATTACACAAAGGAATGGAATATGAGACACGTGTTTGTGGGTAAATAAATAAATGATTTATTATAATTACATAGTTTTATAGTATATTCCATATATCTTACCCGTTCATCTGACAAGACATTGTTGAATCAGGTTACTTATTGCGTGCATTATTTATTATTTTCTGCATTTTTACTACACGCGCGACTGTTGGACATTGCACTTTTGTATGGGAAAGAAATTACGACAGGAATTAAACTTAGTTTTATAAAGCCATAGAAGCAATTTTCAAATAAAAACATATGTATGTTTGTTATTTTATTAGTAACTAGTCTGAATGTTGATTTATATGTTTACATTTTGAACTTTATTTTATTTTATTTTACCAATAAGGTGCATGGACACATAATTACAACAAAATGTACATTAATTTTGAAAACGACCCATAACTTACTTATGTTAGCCAAAGAGATCCCGTTCATGATAAGCCAGCAGAAAGTCGTGATGAACATCAATACCTGACCGAAGAGACTGATCGCGTAGAAGATCGTGTACGGAGAGCGGAGCGTGAATCTGTGGACGTAATAGCTATTGAGACAGGTCACATTACTTATGTTGTAGATGGCAAATTTTGTATGAAGGTTTGCCCTGATTTTGTTTGGCGTGTATCTTGTTGTATATTGTGTGGGAGATATTATGTTGGGTGTTTGGTGATATGCAATGAGGATTGTGGATGTATGAGGAAAGAAATATAAAAAACAAATATTCATGTTAATAAACATTTTTAAATACCACTACCAACTGCCTCTGCTAGGCACTTTGGGCGTAAAAAATTACGAAAGACAGACTCAATTTAGCATGTTCTAATATCAAAACCTAGCTATTAATCCGATTAGGGATGGATAGATAAATAGAATTAACGTAAGATCTAATCCTTGCTAATTACTAAAATATCATAGAATTTTTGTAAGTCCCAATAGAACATCATTTATTTTAATATGTATCAGCCTCAAAATTATCTATCGCCTATCCGAACACAAGGCATTTAATTAAAGAATAATGCACAGGATGGCGATTAGGTTAATTGAAACCACGTATTCTATTTCTTATGGTGCAGGACGTAAAGAATAACATCACCCTATTTTTCCCGTGGGTGTCATAAAAGGCGACTAAGGGAATACTAGGAAATGGGCACCATAATGCGATCGCCAGCCCGCCTGCTAAGCGTGGCGATTATGGCGAAGCCCCCCAAATTGGGGAAGGCCTATGTCAATTAGTTGACCACTCGCGGCTGAAATGATGATGTTTCTACAGTATTTTTTTTTTTTTAATTATTATTATTTTTCTATTAAATTTTATTCGAAAACATCCTACGGTTTTTACGAAACCTCAACTATATCCGACGACTCTCCTTAATTATCTATTTTGGTGACTGTACATAATGTAGGTATTATCATATTTTTTACCTAAAAAATCTACATTACCTATAGGTAGGTATTCCTCAAAAATACGAAATGGAGCGTGTTCATAATATCCGCTTTGCTGATTGGCATTTTGCGTTTCGCGATTTTATTTTATGAGGAATGGTTCGTGATTTTTTATTAATATTGGTTGTTAAATTACAATTGATTTATATTTTTTTTATGTAATTTAGAAACTCTCCTGAATCTTGTGCTTTCTACCAAAACTCTTAGCGGTTTCTGCTATACGATACGAATCGTGGCTTCAATTTTCACTCATTAGGTTATATGTTTTAACTTGAAATAACAGGGAAGATTATTATCCTAGCAAGGAACAATTTTGAAACTTAAAAAGTATTAAATCTATTACTTAATAATATTATAAACCTAGTTTGTTTGTTTGATTGAACGCGCTAATCTCAGGAACTACTGATTTGAATTGAAAAAATCTTTTTGTTTTGGGTAGCTTATTTATCGAGGAAGGCTATAGGCTATATAACATTACGCTACAACTAAGAGGAGCGGAGCAGTAATGAAAAATGTTGCAAAAACGGGGAAAATCGCACGGGTAGGTGATTAGATGCGACGGGAAGGGTCGGGGGAGCAAGAAATTTAACGCGGACGAAGTCGCGGGCAGAAGCTAGTTTAAAATAAATTTAAAACCAAAACCTCTAAAAAGTAGAAAAATATAAGTATTGGGCCTATACGTTAAGTAAGAAAATAAAGGTAATGTTTTGATGAAAGGATCGTTGTGTGGAAACGGCTGAACCGATTTTGATAAAACACGTCTAAACACCACCGCTAAAAAACCTTCTTTTAAATTAAAGAAACTGCACCCAAATCAGTTTACCCACTTATGAGCTACGGTGCCAGACACAGACATCAATAGCGTTCGAACTTATCACACCCAACTCTTTGCATCGAGGGTTTAAAATAGGAACCCTTCAGAACTCAAAAGCACTCTTTTAGATCACATTATTACCTCAACTTATGGCTGGTAGGACTGGTCAGCCCAGTCAGAGGCAGCAGTCCCATCGCTCGGCTACAGAACAGAGTCCCCCGTATAGTATCATGGAGACTACACATCTCTCTCTTGCTGAGATGGAGTTTGTTTTCCATATGAAACGTCTTCATAAATAATTTGAATCGCATTGTTGCTGTCGGGTAACCTAAAAATAAGTTTTAAATTAATTAACTATATTTTGATGAAAATATTGTCCTGTCTTGTTAAGTATACTTTATCCCCTGAAAAGATTCAAAGATTCAATTGCTATATTTCCCTCTTACACTTTTTGTTAGTGATTTAAGTGGGATTTCAACTTGTGACTCTTTACTAGCCAGTCTCTTACTTACGAAACCAAACCAGTCGATCATAAAACCAACTTTTAACTACGAATACCGCCAAAAATCTAACCATAAACTGTTCAACATACAGCCCCACAGTTTGAATATTTAAACGCTAACACAAATAAACCTGATGCCTGTCATATGTCAGACACAGCGCAAGAAAAGTATTTTCATAGACAGCGTAGAAAATGCCTCGATGTCAACCGAAGTGGCGGCTGTGTCGCGAGCTTTAGTGATTTGGATAAACAATTCATGGTGACATATTTTTTCGGAATACGGACTGAAAATACAGTGTGTATATTGAAATAACCTTGATCATTCGTGCCTTCATGGATTGAGTAGATACAAATACGTACTGATATTCCAGTACCTTTTATATTGTAATATTTTCAGTATTTTTCCTATGGAGTGACTCATCTATCTGTCGTCCAAGCCAATTATTGGTCAATTGGTCAACATTCAAATCAGATAACAAAACACAGTAGGTAATTGATTCAAAATTTTACTTTCATTTGATGTTCTAAGGAGGTTTCCTTTATCAAGATGTTTGTACAGATTGCAGTGATGACCTATGGAACTGAAACGTGGTCGCTCACAATGGGCCTTATTAGAAGGCTGAAAGTCACCCAAAGGGCGATGGAGAGGGCTATGCTTGGAGTTTCCCTACGCGATCGAATCAGAAATGAAGAGATCCGTAGGAGAACCAAGGTAACCGACGTAGCCCGAAGAATTGCTAAACTGAAGTGGCAGTGGGCAGGGCAAATTGTTCGCAGAACAGATGGTCGATGGGGCCGAAAGGTTCTGGAGTGGCGACCGCGTACCAGGAGACGTAGAATTGGAAGGCCTCCAACAAGGTGGACCGATGACCTTGTGAAGGCGGCAGGAATCCACTGGATGCGGGAAGCACAAAACTGGTCGAAGTGGCGGTGCTTGGGGGAGGTTTTTCAGCTGAATGATGATGATCGCAGTCCATTTCTGGACATAGAGCTCTCCCACGCTATACCACAACGCCTTATCCCTCTGCCTTCCTCATCCTGTCCGTCCCAGCCACCGTTAAGATCGTCGGTCTATCTTGCTCTGAGAGAGCGTCCCATACTACGCTTGACAATACATGGTCTCCACCCCAGGACTTGTCTGCTCCACCGGCCATCAGTCTTTTGACAAACATGGCTAGATGCCACTGCCGCTTCAGCTTGCTTACTGTACTATCTATGTTGGTAACTCTGATTCTGAACTCTCTCTCTCTTTCTAACTCTGATTTTGGTTTGGGTCTTTGTAGCCCGAAATAAACTGATTTGATTTTGATTTTTCTGGATAACTTCATTTCTGATTGTATCCTTAAAGAACGAATAACGTTTCAATAAAACATGTGGTAAATACCAATAAAAACATGTTCAATGATGATATCAAGTCACAATATCAAAAATCTACATTGAATACATTACATAGAACATCCGAAAATGTTTCAAAACACACGCGACGTTAAGCCTGGCTTGTTTTCAGTATGCGGCGACATCATGCGTTCTACTGAAAATAACCCAGATAAATAATCAAGTCACGGACTACACGTGGGGCTTAGTAAGCCGGGGTCCAACTGTAAGCGGGAGATGGTTCACAAAATGCCATTAGTTATGTTTCTGTAGAGACAATATAATTCTTCCTGTGTCAAACCACGAGTGCGGTTCGAAGATTTTTTGACAATCCTGCAGGTACTCAAGATTACAGATTTCTGATGAGTGTTTTTAAAGACTATAAAGAATGGATGCGGTATAGTTATTACACCTCTTGTTGACAATACTATAATTTTAATAAAATTTTGTAACTGATTACCTACAAACAATGCCTTCTTAGTGAAGTCACTCAAAGTACAACAGTCTAGTTCTGAGTACTAGCGACATTGGTGCCTCACTTAAAAGATAGGTCCGATCGCGCGGCTCCGCCAGCATTCATAGCCGTCATCGTTACCACTCGTATTTTTCCAGAAATCACAAACCTATGTACCCTAAAATAACGGGTTTATGTACCTTTCCTCGAAGTATTTTGAATATGTACAAGAAAAGTGCTTTATCCCTCCTGTGCCTCAGTTCATTATACCCCATCTTCTTCAAAATAAATAAAGTTCAGTACGTCAAAGGAATAGTTTCCTTGTGTCTTCCTTAGTAAGGACTAAGGAAGACATACAGCGGTCATCCGCTCTTTTCATCTTATCGAGATTGTGAATAAGTTTCTCAAAAATGTTGATGTCTTTCCTACTTAGTTCTTCAGAAGAGTGTGTGCCTAAAGATAGCGAAACGAGGATTTATTGCTAATCGCGTTCAGTAAAACCTAACCCTAACTATATGGGTACACTCCAGTGGGTCTCGAGTTTGGGAGTAATGTAATGAGTCGAATGATACTCAAGGGCGTTCTGTTGCCGTTAGCTGATGCTGCAGCAGCAGCATCAGCTAACGTCGTTCAAAGTATATAGAAGATGAGCTTGTTAGATATTTCATTTTGATATTTTATAATTGTTGGGTAGATAATGACATCTATCACATTAACGAAGCATTGAACCAATATAGAAGTATCTAATTTGACTAGATAAAGTGTTTACAAAAACTGACTCGTCTTAAATAGTAAAAATAATTATGATTTTAGTACTAGAAATAATTAATAATTATTTAATTATAGTTGTAGTATATCGTAGGTTTTATATTACCATTTTACTTTATTAAGCTGATCCAAACGACTGGTACAATGCTGTCAGTTCATATTGATATTCTTTTAATGATTCGTAACTACGAAGAAGTTACGAATCAGTTCTTGTTAAATTACTAAATTACCATAAAATGTTTTTAAACTGTTTCACTAAATAACAATGGTTTATTATTATCTCTGTTAGAAGTTATTAAGCCAAAATGTATAATGATCTGTAATTTGTTCAAAATGGCGGGAGATGTCTGACGATTTTGCTAGATTGACGTTTGTAGGATATAAAAAGGATTGTAATTACTTTATCGGGACAGTTCCTCGGAAGATGTGTAGTTGGTTAGTTCTAGTGCTGTTGTTGTGTGGAAATATCGAGCAGAGGTCACGTAAGTTATTTGATATCATGTAACACTTATTGCTTATTATGAAAATGTTGTTGTACCTTTTATATTGTTGCCAATATTAATAATGTTTTAAATCATATAAAATGGAATATTCATACTCTTTCTTTGCCTAGCTATTGTTATTTTTGTGATTATGTTGATACTATTCTGAGTTCTCTTGGACAATGGTCCAAGAGATAGAATGAAATGTATTTAAGATAATAATAGTTTATGGCAATATAAGAAGTGAGTTGATATAATACTTTAATACTGTTTCCATGGAGTTTCTTGTCCTTCTTCTCCATGAAGACCTCGTTTTGGAACGGACAACTAGCTTTCTGATTAATTACTGACAAGCCTAATTGAAATAAATGTCTAGTCTTGTCTTTCTGTGCTTTATTTAGTGAAACCCTTTCCCAACAAACCATATTCATAAGAACCTTCACACACAGTAAATAAGCCGTAACCATTCTGATACACAAAATTTGATATTAGGTATACATACATAATATTTATAGTTATATACAGATACAGATTTTTCTATTACAAAATCTTTTAATTTGTCGTGATGATACTGCGTAAATGTAACCTTTTTTGTTAATTAGGAGTAATAAACACTGCGAAATTATGTGAGTTCCGTGCGATGTATATTTTGTTTGTGTTTTTTGGGACTGGAGTTCTTCTCTATAAGCCTGAAATCCGTATTTTTGGCCGTAGTCACGCGAGATTTGGAAAAGTTTGAAAAAATAAATTACTCCGGTGTTAGATTTACCTAGAAGTTTCGGACTACATTCGGATGGACCCCTCTCTTTTTTACGGACTTAGAGAGTAGGCGGTGTAATGGATGGCTTTTGTAACATGGCAATATTTTGCGTCAGCCGAAAACTCGCTCAGCCCCATGAATATTGAACATCACCATATATATCGTCTCTCAGATTTCCGCGGGAGTTTAGGAGACATGGAACTGCTCCTACAGCAGTAGTGAGACGGTTAGTAAATGAGTCATATGCTTCTGAAGTGACAGCCGGTCGTCGAAAACTAATTAAATGTTTCATTTGGACACAGTTCGTGAAGCACAAATCAAACAACAAAATACTAAAGTTACAGTTATATTTTAACAACTAATGTACCATTTGCATCTTCTTCAAATTAAATACCTGATTGTAAAAAATAATCTATAATAGTTTCATTTCAAATGTGTCGTGTTTGTTAGTCTGATAAATGCCTTGACAACTTACATACCGTTGTTCTAGAAGTCGTATCTATCTCCCCTATAGCGACTTACTGAAAAAATATAACTTTGTCTTTGAAGTCTAGACGGATATTTTTAAACTATGTTTCTATACGATCGGTGTAACAACTCATATAATTGTGTGGATATCTGTAACAAGCTGTGCCATGTTGTCCCTAGAACAATTCAGGGACGTGAAGTGCGCGCACAACCTGTTTTCGCCGTCACGCCTAGTCGTAGGAATGCCGGCTTGCGGGCACCTCTACGTCGCCTCACAAGCTATTTAAATAAGTTTTTCTCTAATTTGGATCTATTCACTTTATCCGTTGGAAAATTTAGTAACTTAGTGCTTGAGAAAGTCAAGAAAATATGAGAATTCTATTCAGTATATTCAATCTCTCCTGTGTTCCTTAGCAGTAGCTGTAATTTATTATTTTTTTATCTCATATAATTATGTACGTATTTACTCCGTCCGGATTTTACTTTATCAACGTTGTCTTTGTCTTTTTGTGTATTTGTGAAAAACGTTGTTGGTTGCACATTTGTATAACTTCTTGTATTCTATTTATTTGTAAAATTTAATTTGTAATTATTTGTTCTTTCGAATAAATAAAATTAAATTAAATTAAAACAAACTTTGTAACAAATCATTTTTTTTTTATAACTGCTTTTTCTTATGTGTCGAATCTCCGTTTACCTGAGCTGATAGACTCGGAAAGAATTTCAAATTCAGAAGGTACCGATGGCTGCTATCTTCTTTGTCTTTCGGCATTTGACACAGGAGCCATGGTATTTTACTGAAACGCATAAGTTTTTTGACTAGTGTTACAAACTATTTATTATTGTTTTTGTTATTTTGTTTGTAAAGTAAAGGTAAAGACAGAAAACTTAAGTATTTGTGATCACTACACTTATATACCTATGAATAAGTATGTAGGTACATATGTAGATATATTTCCACCCTCACTACAAAATCATTCGCCAACTTACGTAGCTTAACAATTTCTCAGTTTCGTAGCGTAACGCAATATAACGAAAATGAGAATGAAATATGAGAAATTATAAACTCTAAAAATATTTTTAAGTAAACCACGTGTTTAAAATGCAAGCATTGAGCGTATTCGTTAAAATAATAGAAAAAGTAAGAAATGAAAACAGTAAGTAAACAAAAACTATATTAACTTACCACAATATTAGTCGTTTATCACTGAGGTTTTTTTGTAAATATTCACTTGATACATGTCTTGACTTCACGACTACGGTGAAAACATAGTGGCTGTCGCGACAGTGATTTTAACGTAAGTAATATTGATGCCAGAATAGGAAAAAATAGTTTCTACCATTTTAAATAATTGCGTTTATAATTATATTGTGTATTACTAGCCCTGAGTAACGAAACTTCATAATTTTGGGACAAAATTTGATAATTAAATAAAAAAATCTAATAATAATAATATGCACAAGAAAAATAGGGCGCTGGTGTGTGCCTTGGACTCGCAGCTTAAGAATTTATTCGAGAGCAGCGAGAATCTCGTCGATACACACTCGATCCTGTATTGCGCGGCTGTTGCGGCATGTCGTTTAGCTAACGTCAAGTTTCCAAGCTGTGACGGAGCTACTCGACCAATGCCAACCGTACCAGCCTGGCAATGCAGGATCGAGCGTCGTATCGATGGGGCCAGGGTACTCATCGGCAAACCATACTGCTTCAGGGAGGGCAATACACGACCACGAGTGATGCGCTTTGTAAGGCGGGCATTCTCGGGGACTGGAATCAGTCCTCCAGAATACATGTCCCGTGTTACAGAGCGCATTGACTTCCTGAAGCAGAAAGTCTGTGCATGGGCAAGCCGTATTCGGCGGTATAAACGGCGGGTTGACCGATACAAGCAGAATCGTATGTTCCAGAGCGATGAGAGGTGGGTATATAGAGCTTGGGAGTGACCCGAACAAAATGTGACGGACGTGCGCTGCCCGGATGACGCCGCCACGAATGCATTCTGGCGGGGCATTTGGTCAGTACCCGTCTGTCACGTTGAGGCTGGCTGGATGCGAAATGTCGGGCGGGTGTGTGAATCATTACCAGAAATGGATCCGGTGTTAATTACGCCAACAGATGTAGCCAGAGCAGTCCGTCCGTTACCGAACTGGAAATCACCGGGACTGGATGGACTGCACAACTTCTGGTTAAAATGGCTCACCAGGTCACACAGTCGCCTGGTATCTCATTTCCAGTCATCCTTAGAGTCTGGGTCGCTACCGCAGTTTCTAACAACAGGCGTCACCCACCTGCTCTATAAGTCAGGTAGTACCGCGGAACCTAAGAATTATAGACCGATCACGTGTTTGTCGACGGTTTATAAACTTCTTACATCCATTTTGAGAGCGAAAATTAGTTCGCATATTGATAATAATTCCATTATGTCTGCGTCTCAAAATGGATGTAGAAACGGGTCCTGTGGTACTAAGGAGCTACTCCTCATCAACATGGCCATAAGCCAACAGGTTCGTCGATCCCGCAAGGATCTGTCGACATGCAGGATAGACTATAAGAAGGCCTACGACTCAGTGCCACATTCATGGCTCAGGAGGGTGCTGGAGTTGTACAAGGTTGATACAACTCTACGCACATTCCTAGAGTCGTGCATGGGACAATGGAGGACAGTCCTTCGCTATCCAGGATGTCCACAGATCCAGCGAAATGATGAGCCTGAATGGATTAAGCGGGGAATATTTCAGGGCGACAGTCTGAGTCCACTTTGGTTTTGCTTAGCCCTGAATCCTCTAAGCACACTGCTGGAGGATTCAGGTCTAGGCTATCGGCTGAGGAGAGGTGGTCAGGTTATATCTCACCTCCTCTACATGGATGACCTAAAACTCTTTGCCCCCAACAAACTGCAACTGATGGAGCTACTGAAGGTAACTGAAACTTTTAGTAGCGCCATCAGGATGGAGTTTGGTGAGGACAAATGTGCAGTCATGCATGTAAAGCGAGGCGAGGTTATGGAATCCGAGGGAATCCAACTTTCGGATTCCGTATACCTCAGATCCCTTTCCTCATCCGAAAGCTACAAGTATTTGGGTATGTCGGAAGTGTTAGGCATCAACGATGCTGACATGAAGCAATCGTTGAAGGAGCGCTTCTTTGGTCGCCTGAAGAAGGTATTAATTAGTCTTCTTTCAGGCGGAAACAAGGTGCGCGCCTTCAACGGTTGGTCATGCCGGTTTTGATGTACTCTTTCGGCATACTCAAATGGACTCAAACAGAGCTTGACGCCCTGGATAGGAGGGTCCGTACAATGCTGACCGCAAACCAGATGCATCACCCACGATCATCGGTGATAAGACTGTACATCCCGCGGAAGTGCGGGGGTTGAGGCTTTTTAAATGCAAAAACCCTCCACAACCGCGAGGTGTGCAGTCTCAGGGAGTATTTTCTAAAAGCCGAAGTGGGTATGCACCGTGATGTGGTCGCAGTGGACAAGGGGCTCACCCCGCTTTCCATGGCTAAAGAGAACTGGCGCAAACCTGTAGTACTTACTACCGATGACCGCAAGGAAGTATGGCGAAACAAGGAGCTTCACGGGCACTTCTACCGGGCTCTTCATGAGCCCAGTGTAGATTTCTTAGCGTCCGTATCCTGGCTACGTTTTGGTAACCTATTCGGGGAAACTGAAGGTTTCGTCTGTGCAATTATGGACGAAGTTATCTTGACGAATAACTACCGGAGACATATTATGAAGGACGGGACGGTTGACGTGTGTCGGGCATGTCACCATCCGGGTGAGTCCATCAGACATATTATCTCTGGTTGGTCTCGTCTGGCTAACGGCGAATACTTGCACAGGCATAATCAAGTAGCCAGGATTATTCACCAGCAACTTGCTTTGCAATACAAACTAGTGGATTCTGAGGTACCATATTACAAGTATGTGCCCGACCCAGTTCTCGAAAATGACCATGTCACGTTGTACTGGGATCGGTCTATCATTACTGATAGGACTATTGTCGCCAGTAAGCCTGATATTTTTATTTTATTTTATTTTATTTTATTAATTTTAGGAAAGCTTACAGCTAGTAAATTACAGTGTCTAGTACAACGTGTAAACGATGGCCAATTACAAGCTTCCACTAACGATTAATGTGAGTAATACACTCGAGAGCAATGAATCCGGGTCACTTAAAGAATCCTAAAAATCTCGGAAACTAAAAATGCTAGGTTAATGCAATAAATTGTATTTAATAGACAATGTAATACTCCTTAAATGAAGGTATTAAAACTTCTTAGTTATTGTAAAGTTATATCATAAAAAAATCAAATTTGAAAAAGGGCCACTTTCGAAGATGGAACTACGAAATTACAGCATTTGGTTTTGCTTTTGTTTGTAATCTGTCATTTATGTGGGTACATAAACCATGTTGATAGTGCTCTATATTCATTATTCAAGCTGAAATTATGTCGCTTACGCCTGAAGAATGCACCAGAATACTTACAATGCTGGAAACCGGCCGGAGTCAGCGCGATACAGCCTGGACTGTCGGTGTGTCGCTGTCAACAGTACAAAGAGTTCTCCGACGTTACGAAGAAACTGGTTCTAACCTACGCAGACCAGGAACGGGCAGAACCAGGTGTACCACAGCACGAGAAGACCGATACTTGGTGAACACCATGCTTCGAAATCGCTTTCTCACAGGAACTGAACTCACAAATCAGTTTCGACGCCTCGGAGCAAGTAACCCAAGTGCATGGACAGTAAGACGTCGGCTTGCTGAATCTAACTTAAAACCCCTTAGACCTGCAAACGGCCCTAAACTGGAGCGTGGGCATCGTATTTCAAGACTAAGATATGCCCAGAGCCACGTAAATTGGAGTATTGAAGATTGGTCAAAAGTTATGTTCTCCGACGAATCAAAATTTATGCTCTACAAGCACGATGGAAGACACAGAGTGTATCGAAGACCAGGGGAAAGATTCAAGCAAGCATGCATCGAAGAAAAAGTAGCCTACGGTGGTGGGTCTGTACTTGTGTGGGCCGGAATTTCTTCTGAAAGTCGCACAGAGCTGGTGATCATAGAAAACGGCTCTTTAACTAGCGTAAGATATGTGGAAGAAATCCTCAATGATTACGTTGGTCCATTTATGGTCAATTTAGGTGAGGATGCTATATTTATGCATGACAATGCCCGACCTCATACAGGTAGGATTGTGAATGACTACCTTCAAGAGATGAACATTACTCGTATGGAGTGGCCAGCGCGCAGCCCGGATATCAACCCGATCGAGCATGCTTGGGACGAGCTAGGCAGATGCGTAAAACAACGAAACCCTCCCCCAATCACGCTTCGTGAGCTCAAAATTGCTCTCACAGAGGAATGGGAGAATATTCCCCAAAATCGTATAAGGAACTTGGTGTACAGCATGCCAAACCGCGTAAACGCAGTAATGGAAGCACGAGGAGGCAATACGAAGTATTAAAATTCAAGAAAATCGTAATAAAGTTCAAAAATTTCATGTTTCCTATTTTTGTTTTAAGGAGAGATCAGCAGTTTTTTTCTTTATGTAATTTTGTGTTAATAAAATGTATGGTGACTCATATTTTTTTTACTTTCATTTAAGGAGTATTACATTGTCTATTAAATACAATTTATTGCATTAACCTATCATTTTTAGTTTCCGAGATTTTTAACATTCTTTAAGTGACCCGGATTCATTGCTCTCGAGTGTATTTAAAAAATACGTTAAAACAGCGTCATAAGAAATATGCTTATGAGTTATATCACGCTCAAGAATACAAAATAAAGAGTAAAAACAAAAACAAGATTATACATCGAAAAAACAACTATTCAAAACCTTCTTCAATTCCTTAATACTATTAGTAAATAAATCCAACTCAACATCCTGACACACCATATTAAATGTACGACAAGCTCTTATTATATACGAGTTTTGTCTGTAAATAGTTCTGACTTGAGGCACATGGAGAAGACGTGGTTTCCGAAAAAGTGCACCCGGTACGCGAAGCCCGATCTTGTTCACCAGTTCAGGGACGTCAGTAGACCCGTTCATAACACTAAATAAGAAAGCGAGATCTGCTATTTTCCTGCGCTCGTGTAGAGGCAGAATATGATTTTTTTACACCGACTTGTATAGTTCGGGAGATAGGTATTTGAGCGATATTGAGTGTACCTCAAAAAACGCCTTTGTATACCTTCAAGCCGATTAATGTAAACATCATAATTTGGATTCCAAACCTGAGAAGCATATTCGAGATGGCTACGGACAAACGAACAATAAAGAATTTTCATTGTTTTCACGTTCCTAAAATCTGAACAAACCCTGAAAATAAAACCCAAGGCTTTAGAAGCCTTATTGACTATGTTATTAATATGTGCATCAAACAGAAGCTTCGAGTCAAAAGCAACTCCGAGATCCCTGATGACACTCACTCTGGCTACCTAGGAATTTGAAAGCACATAGTCAAATTTAACAGGGTTTGGCTTACGCGTGAATGTACATACATAGCATTTGGATACATTTAAATCCAACTTATTTCTAGCACAGTATTCGTGGAACCGGTCCAGATCATCCTGTAGTAAGCGAGCGTCCTCAACAGTTGCTACTTGACCATAAATTTTCATATCATCCGCATACAATAAGACTTGAGAGTTGAGGAAACAAGATGCAACGTCATTTATAAAAATATTAAATAAAAGAGGTCCTAACAAGGATCCTTGGGGAACTCCGGACGGAATGTAAAACGCTCTCGACGTATATCCATTGAGAACCACTGTCTGGCACCTATTCTCCACATATGACGAGAACCATCTAAATAAATTACCCCTCACACCAACCAACAAGAGTTTACGCAAAAGAAGCGCATGATCAATTTTATCGAAACACTTGCTGTAGTCAGTGTAAATCACGTCAACCTGAGACCGTCTGGACATGTGCTCTGTAAGATAATCACTAAAGACTACTAGATTGGATGTAGTCGAGCGACCTTTAAGGAACCCATGCTGATGTTCACAGATGTTAGATTTAAGTGAAGAGGAGAGTTGTCTGTGCACAATTTTCTCCATTATTTTAGCGAACACACATAGTTTGGAAATCGGTCTGTAGTTTTCTATATTGGCCTTATCTCCTTTTTTATGAATAGGCGTTATAAATGCCGACTTCCACATGGTAGGCACTACCCCTAATTCAAAAGACCGCTGAAACAATATAGTTAACGGACGGGATAGGCACCTGGCACATGTAGATATAAAGATTGGTGAAATGTTGTCAGGCCCCGCGGTTTTATTAAGGTCCACTTGTTTAAGCAACCGAAACACTTCCTCCTCCCGTACATCAATAGAGCATATATCCGATACGCAACCAGCAGTCTGGCTACCAGGTTCATCCAGTACCACTGTGGACAAATTGACGGTACCCCTTTGTTGAAAATTAGAGAAGAAATAGTCTCCGAACATATCACAAATCTCCTCCCCATTGCTAGATGAGATTAGACCAAAATTAAAAACAGACGGGTAACAATTGGTTTGTTGTTTTGATTTTACATATCGCCAGAAAGCTCCCATAGTTTGGTTAGTGAGAGAGTAATTTCGATCACGTCTCCATATGAAATATCTGTCATCGAACAATTCACAATCAGATATACCATCTATTAGCCATGTCTCTGTAAGGCAAATTACATCAAACGAATGAATACAGACATTCCTATAGAAAACAGATGTTTTCGTCCGTAGCCCACGAACGTTTTGATACAATAAACTAATAGGTGCCATTATAAATAAATAATAATATAATAATAATAAAAAGTTTATTTATTTCTCTCACAATGGTTTGTAGCATAACAGTTTTGACTACTTATAACAATATTCACATTGTGAGAGCTGGTGCCTGATGTATCAAATATAACACTAGAATAATAATCATAACAATATAAGGCACAGTCATAATATCTCCCGAGAAAAAAAGATAGTAGATAGAAGTCGGTATAAATAAAAAGTGTACTTGTTGTAGGCAAATTAAGGCAGCAGTTGTACTAACTAAAACATATTCATCAAAACAAGCGTAATAACTTATATACCTCAGCAAGAAATAGTTGGTTTTGAAGGTGCAAACATAAAAAAAAATATTTAGTTGTAAGCAGATCACGCTCTCATTAACCCATGCGTAAGGTTTAAAATCGCAAAAAACAAGGCTTAATGAGTCAGTGACATCGAGCGATAAGCGAACAAAAGGCAGGCGAGAATGGAATGCGTGCAAAAAACGAACATCAGTTTTACTCGAACTTAAACATAACGACTCGTGGATCAATAATAGTGTGTCAGCAGATCGACTAGCATGGTCGCCTAAAAAAACTTTTTTAAATCTTGTTCAGTCCGGATGTGGTGCTTCGGTGACTGATGATTTTTACGAATAAAAATTTTGCAGCCTGTTACCCAAACATACTCATATCCTTTCTCTTTCGCCAAAATCTTGGCTTTGTTTAATAAAGACTTGTTATCTAGTGTCAGGTGGTCATTGACTTAGATTTTATGTTCACCCTGGAGTCCCAAATCGCCCGCACATAAGGTCTTATGTTTTCTAGCTGCAGCAACAAAATCGTTTTTTAGGTAACAATTTTGTACCGAGCAGATAATTGTCTTGTTGTGACTGTCCTTCCGCATGGGTATCCTTGCTATATAATTAATGCGTTCCTTAGGGATAGGGCAATTAACTATATCCCCTATTTTAGCAAGGATGTCAAACAAGTTCTCAGAGCTCGATTCAGGTACGCCCTTGATCTCAATGTTATTCATCCTGGACCTTTGCTCGCTGTCGCGCCACTGGAGTTCAAGACTCCTACAGCGCTCCTGCAAGGTGGTGATATCTTCTTTGGTCTTCTTTAAGACATCTATTTCCCTTTCCAATCCCGAAATTTTACTTGATAGATCTTTAACTGAGTTGTGTACAAATTCAAGGGACTCCTTCATTCCAGTAATTGAGCTAGTGACATCCGAGAATTCCTCTCTCATGGATTTCAGTTCCGCCAACTCCTTGTTGATAAGCTTTAAGTCCTCCCTCAACGCCGGTAGTGACTCCATTTGCACCGTCAGTCTCTTCAGCTCTGATAGCACACTTTCCATATCAGTTGACGTGGTTGGTGCGGAGTCAACCCTGGGACTTGTAGCCAGAGCTTTGCAGGAATTACACCTCCATGTTAATTTCCGATCCCCGAGCTTTCTCCATCCAGCTTCAGTGATACCCGCACACGGAAAATCAAACTGACCCAAACAGACAGTACATTTGACACCGCCACTGACTTGACCGTCGCACCTCTTGAACATTGTCTTAAATTATGAGGTAATACCGCGAAAACAGAAAAAAGCTTTGAGAAGTTTTGTCGATACGGAGCATCGAGTCTCGAGCGTAGGTGTACGTGCGTACGGTTCGCTGGTTACCGTCAACTGTATATAGTGGTGATAGACCGGCTAGCGCGCCGCACAATGATAATCGATGTTACTATTCCGCATGACGGCAACCTCGTGAAAGCTGAGAAAGAGAAACAGATTAAATATCTCGACTTAGCACACGAGGTTGATGACATGTGGAATGTTGACACGGCTGTCATTGTACCGATTGTCGTATCAGCCAATGGGCTGATGGCCGATACCCTCGACCAACACCTGTCGAGGCTATCGTTAGGCGGTTGGATCAAGAGCCTGATTCAGAAGGCAGTACCTACTCCTTGTCACAGCTCGTATCGTGAGGAGGTTCCTGTCTCTGGAGCCCTAACCACCGGTAGCTTGGACCCTGCTCCCGATACCGGAGGTCCACTATTTTTTATATTTTAAAATGTTTTTTGCTGTAAATTTATTTTTCTAAAAATATTTAAAAATGTAACTAATATGTAGATAAAGAAATAAACGAAATAATAATATAATAATATTCCACAACTATCACACAACGCCATCTAGTCCCAAGCTAAGCAGAGCTTGTGTTATGGGTACTAGACAACTGATAAACATACTTATATATTTCTAAATACATACATGTTATAGATAATTAATCTGTGAATTATTTATGAATAAAATTGGTCCTACTTAGTTAGTTGATTCATCAAGAATAATATAACCACAGTCAATGATTAATAAAGCGATATATATTTGTAACAATCTATCTCTGAAAATGTGAAATGGTCATTGGGAGACTAAAAAAATGTATGGGGAGATTTTTAACACTGCTTTGACATTCAAAAAATATACTCTTTTAATAAAAACTAAAGCTCAAATACTAAAAAAACTCTTCGTATTAATAAACAAATATAGCAAAAACGCGAGAAAATATCACAATTTAAGATATTTACATAATTATGAAGTAGCGGGACAAGAAAAGTTACCATATGTACATTTTTTTCTGAGCATGACCAATTTACTATTACTAGTGATCGCCCATTGGTCGAAATTCGACCGTACTTCATTTGTATAGAAATACATTATTAAATGAAAAAAACATATATAATAATAAATATAAAAAATATGGTTAAATTTGACATTCAGTAACACTATAGACTTGGATATAAGTTCCTTGCTGTAGACAAATAATATTAAAAACAAATATTCTCGATATGATCATAGATTTTAAAAATGAAATAGGTTATATAATATATCTATAAAATTAATTTATTACCTATGGTTATACTTGACATTCAGTAATAGTTAGGGAGCTGGCGAGAAAAATTTCGAGTTATTTCGAGAATTAAAAACAATGAGAAGAACCACGGTAGAATAGCCTGCCAACATGTTGCCTCTGCGTTGTCTATTGACAGTGCTGCAAAAATGTAAAAAAAGGTATGCTATATTATGCGCACACGTCTACCTCTTGGACTGATGTTTGAATTCCTTATGAAAACCAAAAAAATCGATGAGGCAGACGTTCAGGCCTCTGATATTCAAAAGGCGGACCATTTGTTTTTTTTTTCAACCCAACGCTCGCGCCAAACCAAGCAGGTATAAAATATCCCCATAGTTCCTTTCGTGGTGTCTCTCTTTTATTTAGGAATATGAGTGAGAACGGTATAACTCAGTTCCGACCATTTCCGTATTGTGAAACTTGGACGCTTTTCCTCTTTCTCGCTCTCAGGCACTTTCACACGTCTTGGTTAAAAATCTACGTATTTTACACAAATCAAACGTGATTAAAAGAGTTAAAGACTATTCCTATCCAGATCCTAATCCTATTGAGATTACAATCAAGCATGCAATTTAAAAAAAAATACTTTCTAATTAAAGTTCCAAGCGCATTTCGTTTCTGGTTGGCATTGAGAAAAAATAATATGATTGCTTAGATTTCAGCTCCAGAAGTGTAATGGTTACCGTGAGTTTAGAGGTTAATATTAAACAAAATTATAAGAATAAAACTACAAAGAATAACAATAATCCCATGCAATACCCGCTGTCCCTTGGTTCCGTGAATTTCAAACAGCTATATAGCTGAAAATCAGTGAGCAAAGAGTCTGCCACATGTTTTTTCGAATCCACAGAGTCATAGTGAATCGAATGGGCACAATGAGAATCGCGTGCAAATGACTTAGTAGAGCTTTTTTTTGAACATTTTTACAACTCCGTCCCATGATAATGCAGAGTCCTGAATGTCTGCCTCTTCGATTTTCTTCGTTTCCAAGATGATTGTGACCATGAACTCTAGAGGCATACATGTGCAAATGATTTAATAGCCCAATTTTTTTTAGCAACTTCAATCCGCTGTAACTCGAAAACGCAGTGACATAGGACCTTAATTGATTAGACCAAATCGAATCGTAATGATTTAAACTGCAATCCACCTCGACGTGAAACGTGTGCAATTCATATACCGAAATGCTCGCCAGCTCCCTAACTATAAGACTATAGACACAAAATAAAGACAGATATTCTCGATTGGACCATAAACAAAAGAATATCTATGCATGTGTGTATTAAATACACGGTAATGAATAGTAGTGTGTGTAACGTGTTATTTATTGAAAATAATATATTTTTACGCATAATTAAAAAAAATATTAACATTCGTCACTTCTTCTCTGCATAAACTATAAGTGTGCGAAATTTCATACTCCTCCGTCCGCCCAATTTTCGTAAAAAGGGATCCAAAGTTTTCGCTTCACGTATTAATATATAGATTTCTTATCGGTGCAAAAAACAATTAAGATTACCATGTACAAGTTTGCTTTTAACGTTTCACAGAGTGGAAAATTCGCAGACTGCTTTTAGATATAAAAATATAATGAATCTAACAGTAAATAACGTATTTGGATACCCCGTACTGAATTGAATAGGAATTAAGTACCTACGTAACAAATCAAAGTATTGTATGTATATAAGTTGGGCATTGAAAGCCAGGCCATAGTACTTTACTTTTGCAGTCTTTTGTTAAGTTACACCTTAATTGTCCTTATTGAACTTTTATTTATTTCTATTTAAATAAAATGTATATCTTATCAATTACTAAAATATAATCTAACTTAATCGGTCAAGTACCGTAATTACAGACACAAATAAAAAACGATTGTTTGCATACCAAATGTGGTTTCTCAGGGACTTAGAGGTTAACTAAAGCTACAGACAGACTAAAAGAAGATGTTGAAAATTCGTCCACTTCGCTGTGGACAGCTAATGTAGTAAAATCACTGGTGGCATTTGATAAGCCAAGGAAAAAAAAAGAAAAAATTTCAAATTTGGTAAACAGATACTTAATAAAAAATTATAAATTAATCAAATCTTAACGTACCAAACTGCTTGCACTGTTAGAAGATCAAAGAAAAGTACCTACCTAACTACCGACAAAACATGAATTTAAAGTAAAACAATTCTTCATGAAAATAGGATCATTCTTCCAAGATTATTGTACTACTTTTGTGCTAGAAAATGCTAACAAGGAAACAGAAGAAAAATGTTGTTAAGAATCACAGTCATTTTAATTCAGCGCAGTCTGAAACAAGTTAGCTCGTTATGCGAATTTATGTGCTTTTTAAAATTAAAAGTACAGTCCAAAATATATGCTCCTTCGGTTTTATTACTTACCCGCTCTGAAATTTGTAGGTTTAAAAGAGCTACCTGTGTCATCTTGAGATTTAGGAGTAATTTAATAAAAGTTAAGCGTGCGTATTAGAAGAAAATTATTATAAGCATTTTATTTTAAACCTATATTTTTTCGGAAGAACTCTGACCTGCTATCTTTAATACCACTTTTCAATCTCATCAACTCACTTGTTTCGGAACGAACCTTTGTTACTCTATGCGCTTTCGGAACGCGCCGCCCGAACGGAATGACATCTGACTCGTCAAGTTTGATTTTGACACTTGTCACTTCTTTTTCCCCCCTTTTTAGTTTGGTCTTCGAAAGCGTCGGACAGAATTTTGCTTCCGAGAGTTTTTTGTAAAGTAATCTTTTCAAATCGATCGTTTTGTTGGACAATTAGTCGTGATCGTATTGTTGATTGTTAATAACCCCTAATTTGACATATCACGGGTTCATTTGTTGGAAATATCTCGATAAATAGTTTGAAGATTAAGCAAAGTGTGACCTTATTGGAGACCGCATGTCTGGATGGCAGATCTTTTGGAGCGGCGGAGTGTAACCTGAAGAATACTCGTAACGTCACAACACAATACAGATACACTCACTTACATACACAGATCCAGGTAATCCCAAGAAGCCGGTGGTCGCCCATCAGGTGAGTTATTTGAATTATATTGTCTGCTCCGCGTACGGCGGACAGTACGCTAGCCACTCTTGTCTCTAGAGCCCCACGATTAGCACGCTTCCACATAATAATTAAAACCTTATGTGGGCCTAGTCTGGCAGCGTACATTTTGGTAGCAGAGCGTGGTTTTAACCTACAAAACCACCAAATTGGTAATTTACAGTAGGCTAATTACTTGGCAGTCTCTATAAGGGAAATAGTAATTCGCTGTAAATGTTTGTTAATGGTGATTAATTGTTATTAGAAATAATTTGTTTAAATTTATTGAGTCGAGTAACTCATGTTGTCGGGTAAACTGAAGTTACCATAGTCAGCCTGGTTATATGCTTACAGTGTTGATTGGCATTATTGAGCATTAACATTGAAAGTTGGAAGAAAGGTTTATTATTGTTGTACCGTTGACATTGGTTTGAATTAAAACAAAACTTTATTTTTGTTCATTGAATTGAAACCAATATTTTGTTATTTCTTGAGTTGCTGATTAGTCAGTTTGGTAGTTTGATTGTTTGCTTGTAGGTATTTTGGAAATTATTGTTTGAACTTTGTTACTTAATTACCTTTTGCTTGGTTTATTTTATTTGATTGTTTGCGTTGGATTTCCTTGTTATTTATTGTTTGAACTTTGTTACTTAATTATTTTGTTTGGTATATTGAATTGTATTGTCTGTGCAATGGCACACAAAGCGGTGAGAGAGGCAATCAGTGGATTGACCACACAGCTACGGTGGTTCACTTCAGCTGCAGCGACTGCTGAGCGCCAGGATCTCGAAGGGATCACGCTTGCTCGGTTCGAGCAGTTGAACTTGAGACTCGGCAACGTTGATGCTCTGCTCACCCGCTACAACGAGTACATTTGTGATGTGGCTCTGGAAGTGCTGGATCAGGCAGCACGTGACAAGGTCCTTGCTGACTACGACCAGATCTTGGACCTGGGGGATGTCATTGGTCAACGTGCTCGGGAAATATTGGGGAGCCGGACACCTGTCCAGGTCAAACCGGAGACCTCGGTTGTTTGGGTCCCGGACTATTGAGTAGACTGCCTACCTTGGAACTGCCACACTTTAACGGTAGCTTGGACCAGTGGTTAAGTTTCCAAAACCTGTTTGAAAGTTTGGTTGATGCACGCTCGGACCTCAGACCCGCCCAAAAGTTGGCCTATTTGTTGTCTGTCCTGGAAGGTGAGGCCCGAGCCTTGGTGCAGCATCTGTCTTTGACTGACTCAGCCTACCCTACCGCTGTGGAGTTACTCACCCGGCGGTATCAAAACAAGCGTTGTTTGGCTGATGTTCACATCAAACAGATTTTGGGGTTACCGGTCATTACAAGATTATCAGCATTGCGTACTGACCTGTTGAACCCGTTGGTGGCAGCGACCAACGCTTTAAAGCGATTGGAGTTGCCGGTGGACCAGTCTTACCTTTTGGTACATGTGGTGCTGCAACGTCTTCCAGCTGATTTGAGGGCTCGTTTCGAGCAGAAGTATGGTGGGGATAGTGTCACACACCTCCCCCCATTTGGTGACCTCGTCAAATTTTTAGAGGATGAGTGTCGGTTTATGGACAACTCTAGCGTTGCCACCGAGTCACGCCAACCGTCTTCCCGGCCACGAGACCAGGGACGGACTAGGGCTCGCGGGCCTGTTGATGGTCGCCCCGCCGCTCGTTTTGCTGCCACCCAGAGTCGTCCTGGTTGTGAGTTCTGTAAGGACACGGGGCATGGCATGGCAACTTGCGCGGCCTTTTTGAAATTGCACGTGAGTGCCCGCCGCCGAGTTGCCAGTGCACGCCGTCTGTGCTTCTCATGTTTGGGGGCTCACTTCCATCGGGACTGCCCCAATCCCCGCCCTTGTGGAATTTGTAGGGGGTCCCATTTGGACATATTGTGCGCTAACGCGAACCACGCTGGCAGACCAGCCTCTGTTGAAGGTTCGCGTACGAGGGGGCACCATGGAGTTGGTCACCGGGCTTCTGCCTCGCCGGTTCAGAACCGGGGAGAGGCCCGCAATTTTGAGCGCCGCACTCCACCCCCCGCGCAAGTTGATCGGGAGCCGCGCGATCGCCATTTGGTCTCCCCACGTAAAAGTAGTTACGTAGCTGTTGCTAGGCAGCGCTGGCCAGACCAGCACCGCCTTCCCTCCCCTCCTTTGGCGGAACGTCCCCGGTTGGAGTCACGCCCCCCGCCATTCAGGCATCCGGTGGGATATGCCCTTCCAGCGATGGCGCGTGGCTCGGGACACCGCGCGGACGAGGAATTTGATCTTTATCCTCGTCGGGAAAGACTTGAGCCTGGGTGCGGCGATCGGTCGCCGCCCAGGCATTGTTAGGACATTGGCGCCTGCCCCGCTAAGGAACCCCCTCAGATCGAAACGGTTTTGTTGCCAACGGCATCGGTCAGGGTCTGGGGGCCCACGGGGAATTCTGTTGTGGTCCGTGCCATTTTGGACACGGGAGCCCAGGGTTGCCTTTTGTCATCTTCTTTAGCGGGACAGGTGGGCCTTGATGTGCGTGACTTTTCACGCAAAATTAGGGGAGTGGGCGAAACAGAGGTCACGTCCAAGGGACTGGCTTGGTTTGAGGTCACTCCTCTGAATTGTATGGCACCTAAAATTGTTGCTTCGGCCGTTGTTCTGACGAATATTTTGGGTAGTCATCCACCATGTCAGCTGTCTTCAGAAATCGTCCGGTTGACGTCAGGCCTGGAATTGGCTGACCCCCGGTTTGATTCCCCTAGGACAGCGCATTTGTTGTTGGGTTCCGATGTACTAGGGAGAATACTTTTGGGTGATATAAAGGTTCTGCAGCCACGCGGTTTGGTGGCTGTCTCGACCATCTTTGGCTTTGCGGTGATGGGACCAGCGTTGTGGGACCTCCCTACACCTGAACCTGATTTTGGGTTGTCATCCGGCTCCGCCCTCTCTGACGCCGTTCAGAGGTTTTGGGAGGTTGAAGAGCCCCCTCAGGTAGCCCGTTTGAACCCGGAACACGAGGAGTGCGAGTTGTTCTACCAGAACAACACAGGTCGACTCCATTCCGGCCGGCTTGTGACCAGGTTGCCTTTTGTTGCGGTGCGACCACCTCTCGGCGAATCCAGACCTACGGCCGAGAAGAGATTGTTGGCAATGGAGCGCCGCATGAGCAGGGACCCAGTGCTGCGGCAGAAATATTTGGATTTCACGCGGGAATACGCAGATTTGGGACACATGTCGGTGTCAAATTTGGATTGGCGCTCAAGTGAGCATTATTTCCTGCCGCATCACGCGGTCCTCAAGCCATCCACCGGTAAGCTGCGCACGGTGTTTGATGGGTCTGCGCGGACTTCGTCTGGTGTCTCCTTGAATGATTGCTTGCATCCAGGCCCCAAATTGTTGAGGGATCTTTGTGACGTCATTACGTCTTTCCGTCGTCATCAGGTAGTTTTTGTGGCCGACATCAAAATGATGTTCCGCCAAACGGTTATTCACAAGGATGACCGACGTTATCAGTTGATCCTGTGGCGAGAGAATCCCCAGGATCCCATGATTGTGTATGAGCTCAATACGAATACGTACGGCCTCCGATCGAGCCCTTTTGTTGCTACTCGTTCCCTTTGGGAGCTCGCGGACCGAGAGCGTTTGAAGTTCCCTCGTGCGTCCGCCATCTTGAAAACGGACTTGTATGTTGACGACGTTTGTACTGGAGCTCCCACAGTTGGGGAAGCCGTCCTGTTGCGTGACGAATTGATTGGTATTTTGGCTTCCGCTGGCTATGAGTTGCGTAAATGGGTGTCCAACTCGCCAGCGCTATTGGAAGGTTTGCCGGAGGATCATAGGCAGGACCCGCTTTTGTTTGAAAATGTTGACAACCCTGCTATGATACCAGTTCTCGGCGTTCAGTACCGACCAGTCCAAGACATCTTCACATACGATGTCGACTTGGAGTCACCTCACACTTGGACTAAACGACTGGTGTTGTCTACTGTCGCGAGGACCTTTGACCCGAATGGTTGGATATGCCCGGTATTGTTTTGGGCGAAATGTTTTCTTCAGCGCCTTTGGACTGCGGGACTTGGTTGGGACGAGCCACTTCGGGAAACCCTGTTGGAAGATTGGCTCCAATTTGTATCCGCACTCCCTGCAGTCAACGAGGTCGTGTTACCCCGCGCTATCCTCCCCCCTGGGAGCTACACTGCTACCCTTCATGGGTTTTGTGATGCATCTTCGCACGGTTATGCAGCTGTTGTTTATCTGCGCACCGTCAGCGCGACAGGCCAGGTGAAGTTGTCACTGGTCATGGCCAAGAGCAAGGTGGCCCCCCTCCGGACGGCACTGACCATCCCTAAATTAGAATTGTCAGGGGCGGCGCTTCTTGTGCGTCTATTGAACCACGTTGCTCACACTTTGGGTGGAACTGTGGACATTCGGGCTTCTTACGCCTGGACGGAGAGTCAAATTGTTTTGTGTTGGTTGAAGACGTCCGTCCACTCTTTGGAGGTCTTTGTTGCGAACCGAGTGTCCCAGATTCAAAATTCTGAAACGCCTTTGATTTGGAGGCACGTGCCTGGAGATTTGAACCCGGGCGACGTGGCCTCACGTGGGTGCATGGCACCCCGCCTGATTGCTCACCCCCTATGGTGGGGACCAGACTGGCTGACTCACCCCGAGGATGATTGGCCTCGAACGCCAGTCTTGATGTCGGGTCCTTTGCCCGGGCTCAAGGTGCTCGCTGTTGGAACGAAGGACCCTCCGTTTGACCCTGAATTTTTGTTGAATCGATACAGCTCCCTCGACAAATTGTTGAACGTTACCTCGTGGATCAGGCGTTTTGGTCATAATTCTAGGAACTCCGGGAACAAACGCCTGTCTCTGGTTCTCTCTCCTCAGGAGCGACAGGAATCACTCCTCCTTTGGGTCCGCTCCGTGCAGGCTGCACACTTTGAGAAGGAGATTGAAATTTTGAAGTCTGGTAAGGCTAAATTGTCGGGAGCCATTAGTAAATTGAACCCCTTTTTGGACGATACGGGTCTCTTGCGTGTTGGGGGACGGTTGAGGCACTCTAGCCTTCCTTATGGGGCCCGTCACCCCCTTTTGTTGCCTAAGGAGGGCCATTTGGTTAAATTGTTGGTGACTGATCGTCACATTAAGAACTCGCATGCCGGTTGCAATGCGCTGTTGGCCATTCTGCAGCGAGAGTTTTGGATATTGTCGGCCCGTCGTACTATTCGTAGCATCGTCTTCCGTTGTTTGCTGTGCTACCGGACTAAGGCCTCTACTATGCAGCCAATGATGGGAGACTTGCCGGCTGATCGTGTCAATGAGGCGAGACCCTTTGCAGGCGTCGGAACGGACTTTGCTGGTCCCTTTTTGGTGAAGACGTCTCCTCTTCGGAATAGTAAAATTGTTAAGGCTTATTTGTGTGTGTTTGTCTGCCTGTCAACTAAGGCAGTGCACTTGGAGTTGGTAACCTCCCTCTCGACGGAGGCCTTTGTGGCGACCTTGGATAGATTTGTGTCTCGCCGTGGGTTACCTACTTTGATCAGGTCTGATTGCGGTACTAACTACAAGGGTACAAGTAACTATTTGAAGGAGGTATACGCCTTCCTTGCTGAGAACCAGGTTGACATTGGTAACAAATTAGCCCGCCGAGGGGTCACTTGGTTGTTTGACCCGCCAGCCTGCCCCCATTGGGGGGGTATTTTTGAAGCCGCGGTGAAAGCGGCAAAGGGACTCTGGCGCAGATCGTTAGGAGACACCGTTCTCACCTTTGAGGAGTTAGCTACGGTATTTTGCCGCATTGAAGCTGCACTGAACTCGCGTCCATTGTGCCCGCTGTCTTCGGACCCGAACGACTTGGAGGCCCTGACCCCGGGCCATTTTTGATTGGACAGCCACTTGTCGCCCTGCCCGAGTACCCTCTTGTCGATGTGAGCCAAAATCGGCTATCGCGGTTTCAGTTGGTGCAGCAGCTCGCTCAGAGTTTTTGGAAGCGTTGGAGCTTGGAGTATTTGCACATCCTCCAGCAGCGCGTCAAGTGGACTGATAAAACGCATCCGCCCAAAATTGGAGACCTCGTCCTGATTAAGGATGCCAACCTTAAGCCGTTGTATTGGCGCCGGGGGCGCATTCTCAATCTGGTGGCTGGCACTGACGGGGTTCCTCGTTTTGCAGAGGTTTTGGTGGACGGATCGGTCGTGAAGAGAGCGGTCGCAACCTTGTCAAGATTGCCAATTGATTAGCGGACGGGAAGGCCCGTCCGGGGGGGGTAGATGTTTCGGAACGAACCTTTGTTACTCTATGCGCTTTCGGAACGCGCCGCCCGAACGGAATGACATCTGACTCGTCAAGTTTGATTTTGACACTTGTCACTTCTTTTTCCCCCTTTTTAGTTTGGTCTTCGAAAGCGTCGGACAGAATTTTGCTTCCGAGAGTTTTTTGTAAAGTAATCTTTTCAAATCGATCGTTTTGTTGGACAATTAGTCGTGATCGTATTGTTGATTGTTAATAACCCCTAATTTGACATATCACGGGTTCATTTGTTGGAAATATCTCGATAAATAGTTTGAAGGTTAAGCAAAGTGTGACCTTATTGGAGATCGCATGTCTGGATGGCAGATCTTTTGGAGCGGCGGAGTGTAACCTGAAGAATACTCGTAACGTCACAACACAATACAGATACACTCACTTACATACACAGATCCAGGTAATCCCAAGAAGCCGGTGGTCGCCCATCAGGTGAGTTATTTGAATTATATTGTCTGCTCCGCGTACGGCGGACAGTACGCTAGCCACTCTTGTCTCTAGAGCCCCACGATTAGCACGCTTCCACATAATAATTAAAACCTTATGTGGGCCTAGTCTGGCAGCGTACATCACTTTTGTCTGCGGTTGCCGTGATATTGTGCATTTATATCTTACATTATCATCATCATAACCCGACTTCACCCAGTGCTGGTTATAGTCCTCTCTTTTCTTATGATGATCCCCAAGCTCCTGTACCAGCCTCATCAACATTCTAACCGTGATGGAGACAATATCATCTGCCCTTTTCGATATCACTGGAGTCATTGAACACCACTCTGTTACAGCCTTACTCTAGCTGTCATCATTGCGCCTTGCCAGATGTCCTGCCCAACACTTTTTGAGTTTCACAAAACGCTTTCAAATATCGAAGAACTTCGTACGTCTTCGTATGTCGACATTTGGAACTGATATGATATTGAGGAACTGAAAATGGTATTGAGGTTTCTAATATCATTTTTTTTCTAAACTGAATAATTTGCGCGAGAGACATTTCCAAAGTGGTAAAATGTGTGTATTCGTTTTATCATTCTCTCATTCTCCGTAAGTTCTAAAATAAGAGAATGATAAAACTTAAAAGAATATATGATGTACATAACCATGTTTCACCGAAAATTAGTTTGAACGAGATCCAGTAAGTAGTTTTTTTTTAATACGTCATAAATCGTAAACCGCAATTTACCTTTCATTCAATCAACTCAGATATAAAAATTAAAAAAAAAACATTTAATTTCATAAACATAAACCTTATGCATAAACCGAGAATACCTACAGGTTTATACAGAACCCTCGGTGCGCGAGTCCTACTCGCACTTGGCCGGTTTTTTTCTATAGTATTGTTGTTGGCTTTCAGATAATCAAGTCCAACTTCATAAAAAAATACACACACAGAATATTTGGCGCGCAAGCAATTAAATTGTTATTATTGGTTTGTTCGATCTCTCATGATTGATAACAAAGAATCGGACGATCGAATCGCGTGTTGTTGTTTTGCAAATAATTCTCTCTCAATCTTGGTCCCTGCATATTTGTTAATCGTTGTATACGTATTTTATTTCACCTAATAATAAAATAAATAAATAAAATCATTTTATTTCGGACAACTGAAATCCATAAATTGTTAGTAACAAATTTCCTTAAAACACTATTGTTAGTAACTTAATCTAAAAACAAATGAATGAGAAGACCACCCAGTAATTAGACATTTCAGAGGTACTGCAAAAACGAGGTAGTCGCAACAGCATCCTAAAAACATTATTGTATTGGACGCGTAGGATATCCAGCGACCTTTTTGAGTAGTTTGTCCAAAGATTACCGGTGTAAAAACTCTGACAGTAAGCTTTGAAAAGAGTTATCTTTACTTGGTCAGTACACTGAGCAAATCTTCGTGCCAACATATTACCCCTGACCGCCAGAACCCTACGCTCCCTCTCAATGTCCACATGGTCACTGAGGTCGTCGGTATGAAAATGTCCAAGATATTTGAACTTCGAGACTCTACGTATAGGTGTTCCGTTTATGGCAAGTTCGACTGAACTATCTCGGCACTTACCAGTGACCCCAAAGATCATATACTCACATTTTTTGGCATTATAATATATTATTAGTCCATGTGAAGCAGCGTAGGTTTCACATACATGTAGCAACTCCAGTATCGCCTCAGGTGACGGGCCCAGCAGCACCATGTCATCAGCGTAGCTGATGTTGTTGCAACTGACACCATTTATCCTGCATCCAACACGCATGCTGCTGAGCTCGGCAATTAGGTCATTTACATATAGATTGAAGAGCCGGGGAGACGACAAACCACCCTGTCTCACCTGCACTCCAATCCTTATGATTCCGAGAGCACATTAGACCATTTAACACGGTTAGTTTGACTAGATACCAAAACTGCAGAACACTGAGGAGTTTCGCCTGTATACCCCTACTCCTCAATTTACTCCAAAGCACGTCATAAGAAACGAGATCGAAAGCCTTGGAGAGATCAAGAAAGCAGGCGTATGTCGCTGTGTTATGCCCTTGCAAGACAGAGAAGTAATTATTACAGCTACTGACTTGTGTTGATGACGCACCTGTAGCCGAGAGTTCGTTCACTTTGCAATCAGCTAGGTATTTTATAGGTAAATATTGTAATCCTATGGGACCACTGTCCAGGGTAAAGCTGTTTTGCAAACATGCTCCTCTTCTCACATTTATATTACCAGTAGGAGTATCGTGTATTAAAGATGCTTGTTTAAGACTAGTCACCTCTAGTTGAAGTGATAGAAATTGCTCCTTCGATATTGTATTTTCTTCTAAAATGCTGATTTGGTTTTTCAATTTTAAAATAGCTTTTAGGAGGCATGTTACATCCACATGATCAAAAGTGACCGGAGGGAGTTCACTCAGGTCCTTCGCCACAAATATCGGGAATAATTCAGAACTGGTACCTTTCATGAGACAGATCATATAATCAAGATCCCTTGACATTTTCTTCTTTCCCTCCTTTCGGCGCACTGGCATTTTCTTTCCACTAGGGATGGATTCAGAAAGCAGAGTCTTTGCCCGCACAATGTCCTCAGCAGAGAAAGATGAACAACACACTTGATGCATACTCTGTTCATCCATCACGTCCAATACATTTCGTAAAAAAGCTAACAGTTCGTTGACCACAACATTGCAATTAGCACACTTCACAGTATGAAACGACATTATTTTCAATTAGTCACCGTACCGCTATCGGTTACGACGGCATCGCAAACCCGTCCGCTACCTGTCGCGTACGATGCAAGACTAATAGAGACTCGAACCCTGGTCTTACAATGAAGATAAAATATTTATATTCATATTAACAGAAGATATACTTCAAATAAAAAAACCTCAAACCAGAAAAATCCCCTAACCTCTTCCTCAAATTACTTAAACCAGAATATTTTCAGTAGTCGAAAGGTAGCAAGTTTTATTTTCCCTAAATATTGTGAACCAACAAAACATAATTTTAAGTAACGTATCATAAGGAAACAGTGATACCACCTTTTTTGTGGGTGGGAAATCATCAAATGACGTCTCCCGCTCTTAGGCGGAGGGGGCGGGCGTGTCAGACTTTTACTGACTAAAACCCACCCGTGTTCCTTCAATTGCCCATGTGCCAGGGTCACGGTGTCTCTTTCGAACAATCTCGCGACCCTGGCAGGCATCGGTCCTAGCAGACCCCTTCAGTTCTGCTGACATCTCTTTGAGGCGCGGGTGGAACACTACCACCTCCACAGTATTTATGAAAAGCCGAAGTCACCATCTATCTAGCCTTTTCCCTACCATGTTGGGGTCAACATCCAGTCTAACGGGGTGCAGTTGCATTCCAGTATTTTACATGGAGCGACTGCCTACGGGTCCGTAAGCAATCCATGACCCAGTTACTGGGTAACACGGCCCCTTAATAAGACTGTTTGTTAAAACTCTCGGGCTTATGACGATAAGTAACGGCTGCCAAAAATCCACGAATGACATACGAATGACTACCGCTTTTTTTCTTTTGCGGGTTGGAATTCATCCAATGACGTCTCCCGCTCTTGGGCTGAGCGCGAGGGTGTCAGACTTTTACTGACTAAAACTCACCTATGTTCCTTCAGTTGCCTATGTGCCAGGGTCACGGTGTCTCTTTCGAACAATCTCGCGACCCTGGCAGAAGGACCGCTTAACATACATCCGAGGCTCGGAGGAGTCTTGGAATATAAACATGGTTACCTATTAACGGACCGCCCATGGAAAAATTAACCTGATTAATTGACCCTTGCGGCAGGCCACAAGTCCCCTATAAAAAGCCAAAGTACCTACCACACAAACAAACAACCTGTATTGTAGTCAACCAAGACTGGTCACCACTAATAATCCGTTTGCAAACAGAAAAACGTGATATCTGCCATCAGTAACATTTTTTTACACGATATCTTTATACCGCAATTGAAATAAACTTATTAGTGTGAGTTCTACTAAGTAATTTGTAATTTATACTTCGTGAAATGTCAAATAAGGACTTTCGTCAGTTTTTGCGGAATAACAAGTTAATTCTGCCTGAGCAGCCGATTCATGATGTAAGTGTGATTATAGTAAACGGTTAGACGATCCAACCTTTACTTATAAGAATATGATTAACTTTATAAAGTTTGTTAGTAATTACTGTTAACGGTTGAGACTGAGTAAGTCACAATCTCAACCGTTAACAGTGCCCCTGACGCATTTTATTATTTTCATTAATATCATTCTTTGACATTACAATATATATACCTAACTATAAATAGATATATACACACATAAATATATATATAAATAAATGAATTTACTAAAATCAAGTAAGACAAACAATGAAGAAATATTACCGTTATAATGATACTGCCAACTTTTTGCAAATGTGCTCGCGAACTTTAACTTTGAAAGTCAATCGGTGGTCACTGTTAACGTAATAATTTAGTTTCTGTTGTCGATCCAAGAAATAAATAAACTAGTTACCGCTAGCAAACACAAAATCAGGGAACTTGATGATGCGTTGGCAACCGTAATTGTTATATTATGTAGAAAAAAAGACTGTTTTTGTTTTTTCTTATGCAGGAGTTCCTAACTGTGATGGAGAAAGTGTTTAAATGGTCTTGCCTGATCGGTGTGCTGGGGTCGAAGAGATACATTTGCTACTTCTGGAGTGCTTTCTTACTGATTGTGTTAATTTGTATGGAAGGCCTAGCCATCTGGAAGGTTATAAAGGCACTTGCTGGTTGGGCTGTAGATACTGCTGGACAAAGTAAGTAGTTCTTCAAGTTTTTTTGAAAAAGTGGGCAGATTGAAATATTTCAATTTGGGAAAGACAAAACTAACTTCAAACAAAATTTCACCACTTGCCACCGACTTCCGAAAATAAATTTAATTTTCACTTTTTTAGTTTTTGTTTTGGAAGTCAGCTGGTTTTTTTTTGCATAAAA
Organism: Aporophyla lueneburgensis; assembly: GCA_932294355.1. Lineage (NCBI taxonomy): Eukaryota > Metazoa > Arthropoda > Insecta > Lepidoptera > Noctuidae > Aporophyla > Aporophyla lueneburgensis. The sequence goes on along the minus strand of OW028737.1, from coordinate 25,855,964 downwards.
AGATTTGTTTTTCCGTTTTTAGCATAGTATCTTATCATCATCATCATTTCAGGCAAAAGACGTCAGATGAAGAGCATGTTAGTTACAGTATTAGCCCCGGACTAATTCGTATACCATTACTGGCCACGTCAGTAGTAGTGTCAAGAAGTATGAAAATATCATCACGATTAACAAACTGGATTAAATACATATTATCGAAGTTAACGCAAACAATCTATACTGGACCATCCCTGTTTGTTTGGCTGGAAACTCATTAAATGACTTCTCTGGACGGAGCGAGAGGGTGTGTCAGATTTTTACTGACTAAAACTCACCCACTTTCTTTCAATTTATTTCAATTGCCTGTGCCAGGGTACAGTAACTCTTTCAAAAAAATCCGTGGACCTGGTAGGATCAGACCACCCTTGAAGCATAATCAATCCATAAATATTTTTTTTCGGTCTATAGATGGCGAAGAAATCGGTGAGCATACATTAAAAAAATATACAGTGGAACATCATAAATCTTTCTCTTTTTTGAAGTCGTTTAAAAAAGCTTTTGCTGTTCGGAATTCTTTCTATTATGTTCATGATTTTTTTTTTCAGTTGACCAAAAATTTAGGTGGAATTCCAGCAGTTAATATATGACAACAACCAATTTTTTTTACCAACACAAGACAAATGGTTCCATAAGAGATTACTCAATATAACTTTCCTCTCAAAGCAATCAAGCAAGGCCCATAATTCCTACAACAAATACAATTCTTCAACAACAAATACAATGTCCATTTTCAGGAAGCGTCACAGCCCGATTGGCGGGTACCATCTTCTACACGATAGCAACCCTGTCCAAGATCCTCGCATCGAAATTGTACAGGTCTTGGGGAGACCTCGCAGCATTGTGGACTAGGGTTGAGCGAATGATGGCTGTCTAAGCACTCCCTGATAGAACTTTGAAGAAGCGAATGTATGTCGTCGTTGTTTTTATGACGGTTTGCTCAATGTGTAAGTTTGTTGATATTGAAGTAAGATTATTATTATTATTTAGTTTCTGCCCACGACTTCATCCGCGTTAAATATCTTGCTCCCCCGACCCTGCTCGTCGCAGTGAATCGCCTGCCCGTGCGAGGTCCACGTATTCATGACTTTTCTCTTTTTGCTCGGCTCCTAATGGTCATAGCTTGATGTTTTATCATATAGTCTATAGCTTTGCTCACTAAATGGGCTATCCAATACTAAATGTGGCTTCTGAGATTAGTACGTCTAACCAAACAAACTCTTCAGCTTTATAATATTTAGATTGTTACGGTGTTTCCTGTTGTATAGAGATTTTTTAATTTTTGAATGGCACTGTTGTCTATCCAACGTTATAAAATTAACTGTTGCACTCACATACAACAATCAACGCTAACGTGAGTGACTTAACCACCTCTGCCTAACCCTTCAAGGAACATCTCTCACAAGGAGAGTACCAAACTTGGGAATCACAGATTCCGTTGATTTTTATATATGTTGTAGCAAATTTTGGCCAATCGTATTCTTACACGTACGTCCCTTTCCCCAGGTAGTAGATGTCGGAGCAGGTAAAATTAGGGGCAGAGGGGTCTTGCACAGCAGGAGCGTATAATAACTGAAAATTTATATATCTAACAAAATTTAGCTAATAAACTAGCATTCATTTGTTTTGGTGCATCAAGCGCTAAACCGTTTATTCTTTAAGTTAGAAAAAGTGCTTAAAATAACAAAACTTCAAAGAATTTGCCAAATTTGATGTTTTTTTTTTTTATAAGGCTCAGTATTTTTTCTTACTATTTTAGAATAGATATAAAGATCGAAACCTAAACTTCACATAAACACAATAACATGACGTCAATAAATACTTTGAATTTTCATGACTATGATAGGCGAAAAATGTTCTAATCTCTACCCTCCTCCTTTGAATTTGCGAGCTACATTAGCGGTTCTCCTTTTATCCTTATTTACACGATGTGATTTACTCGTGTGTGGTATACAAGATGAAGCATTTTTAAAAGTAACATTAGCCTCACAGCGTTTACACGACTCCTGTCAAATATTGCTTTAATTTTTGTATCTTCGTCTATTCTGTCATAATTTCATAATTAAATAGAATAATTTCACATATGAATACACTATCGTGCATTGAATGAATTTGCGCCCTTTTGTGGATATAAAGTCATAAAGTAAATTTATTGTGATTTTTGTTTTGCCATAAAAATAAAAGAATCAGTAGAAAACGGGTATTATTTTGTTACAGTAAGTGGTATACGACCATCGTTTTCAGATGATATTATTTCTTGTTGCATACCTTTTAGAGCGTGTTTTTCAGTAGTCGGGTTTAAGTTTTTGAACTTACTTTTTTGTATGCCACAGACAAACATGTCGCATTGTATAAATACGGCTTTATGTAAATATTTTCAAACTTTTTATAATTTAAAATGCCTTGAGTAGCTTCTACCTGTATAATTTCAGAAAGCAATACAAATTAAAATACCAACCATTCTCCTTTATAAACAATTTCACTCATTTCATTCTACTTTCGCTTCGAATTGTTGCTGCTGTAACAAAACGACAATTATCACAGAATTCTTGGTATTTAATTCCAGTTTCATTTTTATTTTGTTGGTAACGTTATTGTGAAATTCTTTCATTGGTTGACGGACAGTGTTTAATAATGAAAAAACTACAGCGTGAAAAACAAAAAATAAATCTTCTATATTAAATGATATCTCGAAAAGCGTCATTGCCAATATTTCATTATGAAATCGATTGAAGCGATACACGATACAATTATAAAATGGGGCTATGAAATCAGCCATTGTAATAGACACAATGATAGCATTGATCAACATTTGGGCAAAAAATCGATTATTAATAACTTTGTCACAATACTTTACCGAAAATCTGCGAAGAAAAAGCAGTGAAAATACCTAGGGACTCGGTTAACTACCAAATTATTTATTACGACATATTCTCCCCAGACCGAGGTCCAATTTAAAACAGGTATATTTCTTCATTCGCGTCTCACGCCAACTTGAACTAAGGGCTAGTACACACGGACCACAAAATATTACCTCAACGACACGGGTGCAAAAAAATGAAAATTTAAGTTTTTAAGTGTACACAGACCACATTTGGTTAAAATCAACCGAGTGGGCGAGTTTTTCAGATACTAATTAATGAATTGTAATATGACATGGATTAAAAAATGATTTTCATCTGATTATATTCAAACTAAAACATTAAATTGATGATTGTTCACTCTGATAAAATGCTAAAAACAGGCCCAGATTTTCTTATTACGGATAAATTAAACGGATGGTTTATTGAAATCAACGATAAAAAAGTTATGACTATTCATAGACAAAATGTCAAAGTACCAAAAGAATCAAAAGAAAGCAGCCCATATTACTTTATTTAAATAAATAGGTTCGTAAACAATTTTGACGAAAACACACGTTAATTGCCTGACCCACAACTCATAAAACCCACTTTCCTGTATAAATCGGTAATATATTTTAAATAAAACTGTACAAGGAACGACGAAATGTCAAATTATACATCTCGTTCATCCGTCGTCACCGGGAAATCCATCTGTTTCGACGGAAATTAATTTGAATACAAATCCGAAACGGTACAACAAATATTTCGTTTCATGAAACACATATTTTCGGCTTGTTACTTGCATAACTGGATTTCTAGCGAAAATGTTAAGGAAAATGCACAAAGGTCGCTCGCGATATTAAAATTTTCTTACGTTATAGAAATTTGCAGGTAAATGTCATTTATTAAGTTGCCAGTGAAATAGTAATTCAATGGGATTTTATGACCTGAGAATAATACAACATAACAACATAGAATAATCATATTTTGTTCAACATTTAAGAAAATAAAGTTTCGCTCGCAACTCTGACTCTTAACTACGGTAGGTGGAAAATAGAAACATTATGTATCCATTTGACTATCACAATCAAAGGAGGAAATAAAAAGCTATATCAAAGTTATATAAACTAATTATAACTCCCCACACAAATAACCTAGCCAACCATCTAATCAACGAAGAAGGAATACGCAGGCTAAAACACAATATTCCACAGGAGTACATCGGACAAACTTAGCGGAATGATATGTAAGAACTTAGGATGTGTCATACGAAGCCTACCAAGCAATACTACCAAGCAAGATCATCTAACAAGTCATTGTAAAAATAAAGGACAGATTTTTTAAAGAAAACTTATCCATATATTGACTAGATGTGTTGAAAAATAAATATTATAGTAAAACGCTGTCTCACTAGTATCATTCCTCTATAATGTAAGTGTATACGAACTGGACCTGTTACTTCTACCTATTTAAATATAAGTTTTAACCTATCCTTCTTGTTTCAATTATCTCTCTACACTACCTAGCAGTTAACGGCCTGAAAAGTCTACTTGCAAAGGTCTCCTCTACATTTCATATGCGCACAGCCAAAGAATGGAACTCTCAGCCAGCGCCTGTGTTTCCTTCCACATTTAACTCGTCTGCGTTTAAAACAATAGTAAACAGGTGTCTTTTTGACGCACTCGGTCCTTCTAAGACCTCATTCATCGCTTTCCATCAGGCGTGATCGAGGTCTATTCAGCAATAAAAAAGCCTAAGACGTTACCGCGGAATTTTGAATTATTTCAGGCCAATGCAGGTTCAGGTATGTCCAGTTTTTAAAATAAGCCCTTTTACTCTTCTAAGGGTGCAAACTGACCAGACGATCGACGTCAACCGACGACTCAAAATATACCTCGTATCCCTATGTTACAATATGATGAAAAACCGCGGTCTCATAGCACCCTAAGATCTTCTTACCAACAACAATTCAAAATCAAAAGTCATTTACTCACACTAGGCTGAGAGTCAGCACTTTTTGAACGTCAAAGTTGCATAAGACAGTCCCCCCAAAACGCTCGCCTTTCACCACTTCCTATTGCTTTAGCTGGGAAGAAAAAGTGGCGCAACAAACAAAATTTCTTCAACAGCAACTGTGCATAAAAACTCTGAACCAAATTAAATAAATTGTTCTTCGTTAAAGTCTTTCAGCAAGTCTTGAAGTATCGTTAATCGCTTAATTACTTCTGTTTATCTCTTCGCACAAGATTAATAGATGGACACTACAAAACTTTCACTACTTTGTTGTTTACCGGTGTTAGTTTGAAGCCGAAAGAATTCTAAAATACTGTTTTTCTAGCCACTAGAGGCAAACATTTGTGCAAGAAAATATAATTTGTTCTAATTTATGCCTGAGATAAGCAAGATAATGGCGACCATTGTTCAACTGGATAAAAATACAGTAGAGCGTCGATTATCCGAACTAATTGGGGGACAGGATTGTTCAGAAAATCGGTTTTTTTGGATAATCGATCTGTATTGATTCAGCCATACATATTTATGTACAGGTGAATGAAAACCTCATGTTTAGACATGTCATTAATGACAAATAGTTTCTTTCACGCGGTAAAATTTAGTTTATCAACTTACGGCTACTTCAGAGTGACATACGAGTACATACAACTAATAGTTCGAGACAATTTCGCATGTATTGTAGCGTGGGAGGACGATAGCAAGCGCGAGTGGGGGCGGGCGTAGTAGTTCGGATAAGCGGTCGTTCGGTTGATCGACGTTCGGATAATCGACGCTCTACTGTACCTCAAAGTTAGCTGTAAAGATACTAGTTGACAATGTCTGCACTTTTTGAGATGGGGATTTGAGATTTTTGAGATCGGTTAGGTTTTTTTTTACACTCGAATGCATAATTTATTAATTTATTTGCTTACATGAACAGATGCCAGCACATCAAGCTACCCGAAACTGTCAAATTTTCCCAATCAATCTTGATCCTAAAATTTTAGCGATAAAGTTGAAAATCTATTGAAGTTTGACAGATTGTACTAGCTTGGTGGGCTGGCGTCTGTACAAAGCAGTGGTTAGTTAACATGCATTAAATTTTCATGACACAGAATTCTAAAAAAGGCAAATTTTATCAAGCATTTCTAAAATATTGTGTTTGCAAATTGTACACAATTCTTAAGTTACAATTTTCATTATTTAAGTCCCTTTTATTTCCAAAATATACATTGAAATTACTTTGCAAATGATATAGCTATTACAATTCCATACTTCGTTTTAGTACAATCTGTAATATTTATTTGACAATAAAAATATAGGATTCTGAACACACTTGGACCATAAATCTCAAGACTTTCTTTTATTCCATGTATTCTGCTCGAAATGTAGGTCCTACAATTTATTTCCGATTGGAGCCGAAATTATAATCGATTTTCAAACCGTGAGCCGAAATCGTAATTCTCGATTATTGGAATCGGAATCACTTTTTACAAATTCTAAGTATTTTCTGAATCACTTTCCTAACGCGATAATCTTTTAAGGCCACTTGAGTATTACTTAAGAAAATGTCTAGAATAGTGTGTTTTTAAAACAAATTCTGTGAATTTATAAGTAATAGCAATGATTTTATTCTACTTAAGTATTGTACTATAGAGTTTAGGTAAGTGTATAGAACTAATTTATTTCTCAAAAGATGTTCAATTACATATTTTTGTGGATGCATAAAATAAATGTTATGTAGAAATAAACGTTATTTTCGAATACAATGTGTTTCTATTTTTTTCACTCGTATAGTAATGGCTGAAAAATAATATTGTGTACAGCGTTACATTTGGTCGTTTCAATCCTCAAATGTAAAACTTTTACTACGGAACACTTTATGTCGATTTATGCAAACATTGTGGATCAGTATGGATCAGCAATTTTTTCTTCATAATGATAGGGTTCCCCTTTGATTAAAACGATCAAAATTTAACGATGTATATGAAATAAATAAAGAGCCTTGTAGAAAAGATACAATGACAGATTCAACAGAAAAATAATTAAGCACTTTCAGCAATTATTATTTTATAGAAGAGACCTTCTATTATTTAAAAATTGCAATAAAATATGGATTTATACTAGCTTCTGCCCGCGACTTCGTCTGCGTCAAATTTTTGCTCCCCTGACCCTTTCCGTCGCATCGCAGCCTGCCAGTTTTCGTCCATTTCTTTGTTGCTGCTCCGCTCCTTTTAATCGTAGCGTGATGTTATGTAGCTTATAGCCTTCCTCAATAAACAGGCTTCCCGACTCAAGAAGAATTTTTCAACTCGAACCAGTAGTTCCTGAGATTAGCGCGTTCCACCCCCCATTATAGGGAAGTGGGGGGTTAGAAAGAGACAAAAAGTAGCCTATGTCACTCTCCTTGCCTTCAAATATCTCCACTTAAAAAAATCACGTCAATTCGTCGCTCCGTTTTGCCGCGAAAGACGGACAAACAGACATACACACTTTCACATTTATAATATTAGTATGGATTATTTATCTTTTAAAGGTTACACGTGGAGAACGGTACCTTTTGTCACAAACGAAACAAGCTAGCAACTCCGCTATGTTGAGGAAAATGTTACACAAACAAAATATTCCCAAAGTAGGAACAATGAGAGGAATTCACAATGTATCCGACACGTGGCAGCTTCCATGAAATATTTATAACAATAATACCTTCGTAATTAAATTCATTAGATATTAAAATAATGTCACGTTCCTACCTTTTCCATAAGTCTTAGTAGCCTATACCTAACTGTAAGCGTCGTCTTCCAGAATAATCCGATGCTGCTGAATATCAGTATTTTTCATGGAGTGTCGCCACAACTCAGTGGGTAACACAATACCCATTGGCAAGACATGTTGTCAGAGCTTCTGTCAACTCGTAAAGTCTGTCAAAGGCCTACGAATGACAACCGGGGCAAATGGCTTAATGTACTTTCCGAGACACAGAGGAGTCTTGTTATGAAATCGATAGTCCTATCCACGAATCGACCGCGGCAAAACTAGCTTAACCTTCGGTCGACTGTTTTTTTTTTGTGGGTGAGAAATCATCAAATGACGTCTCCCGCTCTTGAGCGGAGCGAGAGCGCGTGTCAGACTTTCCATGACTAAAACCCTCCCGTGTTCCTTCAGTTGCCCATGTGCCGAACTTGTGAAAATGTTTCGAACTAATCTCGTGACCTTGGCAGGGATCGACTCGTTTGCGGCTGTTATTATTTAGTAACGAGCAGCTCTTTCATACTTGTATGTATGGGCCGTAACTAAGGCACATCGACTTTTGAGTGTCATTACTGTCAGGTGTAGAAGAGTCCTGGAGTGGTGCCTGCGTATCGGCAAATGTAGTGTGGGATGTTTCCTAGTTAGATGGGCTGATAACCTTAAATAGGAGAGTAGGAAAAGCTGGATGTGGAAGGCGGTGGACAGTGTTGTGGCGCAGCCTTCGAGAGGCTCAGATCCAGCAGTGGACAAAGGCAGAGTTTATTCATTGATCTCTGCCATTCATATCTGTGTGATAGTCTCCTTCTAAACCAATGAGTCATATTTACGCCCAGGTGCAATACATCTAAAACTGCAGCTAAGGACAAATCTCCAGGCTGTCGCATTCTAAATAATCTATATATTAATACGTGAAGCGAAAACTTTGGATCCCTTTTTACGAAAATTGGGCGGACGGAGGAGTATGAAATTTCGCACACTTATAGTTTATACAGAGAAGAAGTGACATATGCCAATATTTTTTTAAATTATGCGTAAATATATATTATTTTCAATAAATAACACGTTACGCACACTACTATTCATTACCGTGTATTTAATACACACATGCATAGATATTCTTGTTATGCTAAATAGCCATCTGACTGTCAGCCATGAATGTGATATGTTTTCGGATGAAGGGAGTAAAATTATGCGTACGTCTCTAGTGTTCTGTTTGACAATGTCCGCCTTTCCATATTAATAGTTTTCAATTAAATTACATACAACATAATAACTGTCAATATTTTAATTGGTGTTGTTCCGTTTTAATTTACTATAAATAAATATAAGTCCATTGCTTACCACGAAGGTTGAACGACGTAAAAATTGAAGGACAACAAGTTTACCCCTCAAAGTGTTATCTTGTTTCATTATAGGGGCAAGTCCATAACTAAGGCCACGGCCTGGGTGAGGACAGGGTTAATAATTTAGTTAAGGACAGAAATGATACAAAGTTAGATGAATTATTTTGGGGCTGTGGCATTGCATAGGGAGAGAAAGTTAATTTAGTGAATTGTTTTGTTTGTGTATATTTGTAAGGCCGTGGCGTAGTAAAGACGAATCCTACTTCCTACTATTATTTATTTACATAATAATTTACTAATATTATAAACGCCAATATGTGAGGATGACCGCATGTTTGTTTCTCTTTCACGCGAAAACTTCTGAACGCATTTTGATGAAACTTAACAATAATAAAGCTCATACTAGAAGTGATAATGACGTAAAATCGTGACTGCGTAAATACATACAGTGTGGCAGGGACATTGATGCAAAATGGAACCATGAATTCAGCACACGATTCTAGACACCCACGTTGTATGGCAATTCTGATTCTTGGCCAAAAAATTGGCCAGCCCTCTGGTCACTTGAAGAGTCCATCAGAGGGCTGTTACTAATTATGTTTAACTAGCTTCTGCCCGCGACTTCGTCCGCGTCAAATTTTTGCTCCCCTTACCCTTCCCGTCGCATCGATTTGCCTGCTAGTTTTCGTCCATTTTCGCTCCTTGAGTTATAGTGAGTCAACCTTAAAAGATAGACATATGCTCTTGGGACTTTTTTTTTGAACTTTTTAAAAATAACAATCCCGTCATACATGATTTTTGCGTTACTTTAACCGTTTACGCAGCGCACGCAACGGAAACTCTCAGAAGGAATAAATTTTCCCCGTTTTTGCAACATTTTTCATTACTGTTCCGCTCCTCTGAGGTGTAGCGTGATGTTATATAGCCTATAGCCTCCCTCGATAAATAGGCTACCTAACACAAAAAGAATTTTTCAATTCGGACCGGATTCGATTCGGAGATTAGCGCGTTCAATCAAACAAACAAACTCTTCAGCTTTATAATATTAGTATAGATAATTAGTTGACCCAGACGTACCAAGTTTGACAACCTGGTACGCGGTGGTGATCTGGTAAGCGTTTTCTAGCTGACACTCATATGTTAGGTTAGCTCCTACCCAGTTATGATGACCTGGTACTTCGAAGGCATAAAGCGTTTTCTAGCTGACACTCCTTTGTTTGGTAAGCTCCTGTCAAGTTATGATAACCTGGTACTTCGAAGGCAACGTTTATAGTGACTTGTATTCTCTTTGACGTTTTATGTGACGTCTCACGGGAACGCGGTCGAACGGAATAAATAAATGATTATGGTAAAAAGTAAAAAAAAAAAAAAAAAGTATCCTATGTCCTTCTCCTGGCTCTAAACTACCTCCCTGCCAATTTTCAGCTAAATCGGTTCAGCCGTTCTTGAGTTATAAGTGAAGTAACTAACACGACTTTCTTTTATATATATAGATATCCATGTAACAGGGCGTGAGCCTATTGCCAAAAATAGACACAAATCAAGACTCCGTGTTATTATTGAGTTCCAGAAGGCTGACCCAGGAGTCAAATCCAGCAAACGTCGTCATCTGTAGCGCTTGCGACCACTAAACCAACCAGGCAGTATTTTTTCTACTGCATTGCAATATTACTTTTTATTGTGTGATGTAGAACACTCGGCTACTCAGCACACTCAAGGTATTATATGTGTGTACTTTCAAGTTTGCAAGTTGGCTGACCAAAGACATGTGTTTTTCCTTGACTGCACGGTGACAAATCAAGCTATGCATTTCTAGTATAAGCTGACATCTCATTTTACAAAAAGCCTATACAATGGGAAGTCAGTGAAAACTGGAAATGTATAGCTCGATGTGTAACCGTGTGTACTACTGAAACCGCTTGCCGTTAACAGTTGTTGGTTAAAATTTTCGGAAGGTGGGGTCTGCAATAAAACAATGTTTGGGTAATGTTTTCATTTTGTCTACTTAATTTGGTATAATTCAACCTGTGGCAGTTGGTCTTTTATTATTTGGGTCTGACATAAATGTAGGGGAGCTTAAGTTGTTACATAAAAATCAGGGAGTCAAGTATGGGTAGCAAAAAGGTCTATTTCACAGTCGGTCGGTAGGGTTAATTTAGTGGGGCCCGCAAATCACCTGCTCCCGATTTGCAGGGGTTCGATTTGCAGTAAGTTGGAATTGGTGATGGACGAAAGAATAAATACTACTGTTAAGACCCTTGCAAGTTTGATGGCGGAAAAATAAGGATACTTCAGATTAGAAAATAGTTCAGCAAAAGAATTTATTTAGCTCGATGCGATAAGAATTGAATTTTGTCAATTATCTTTGACAATAAAAAAAATAAAGTTATTTTTCACTCCGTGGTGTTTTTGTGGAAGGCGGTGGTTTTTGTTTTTGGAATAAAGTTTTTATTTTTCACTTTATTGGTATGGTATCCCGCACTAATTCGTATACCACTACTGGCCAGATCATCAGCAGTGACAAGAATTATTAGATTATTATCACGATAAACAAAGTGAATTAAATACTTATTATCGAAGCTAACAAGAAAACTACCAAAGCCAAGTCAATAAAATTTGTTTGGGACCACACCTGAACTATCCATTAAAATATATTTTTTTTTTAAATTGGTCCACATTTGGTGGAAGAATCGGTGAACACACGTAAAAAAATAGTGGAACATAATATATAATCCTCCCTTTTTTGAAGTCTGGTAAAAATATTCCTAAGCTAAGCAGCGTAGGAATATAACTTAGTGCTTTACTTGTACTTATGAATAAAGCACCAAGTTATATGCAAATTACGAAACGTAACTCCCTCCGCACTGAATAAAAAATACATCCAAATTGACTTCCACAAGCAAAATCGCATCGGAAAGCTTTTAAACTTATTGAAATTAATTCGTGAGCCATAGAGCTAGTAAAATTGCCGCCATATTGAGAGCTCTCGTCCACAGATTCAGAAAATTAGGTTAATAGTGGAACCCTGGCCGACACAGGAATGAATTGCATGTAATTAAGAGTGGGCGAGCGATAGTAACTAATGCACTTCTACAAAAGACGGAGGATTAATGAGAAATATTAATAATAGGATAATTAGATTTCTGTGTTCATAATCTTGTCTTGTCTCTGATTGGAATGAAGATTTCTGAGATATTTTTTTGCGAGGTAGAATACTGATTCAATGCAGTATTTTCGTAAGATAATAAATAAATAATTATTAATAATATTATTAATAAATAAATAATTATTAAAAAACGACAGGTTGCACTCCGGGAGTGCCGGTAGAAGTGAAAACTTGAATATTAACGTTGTGCATTTTTGATATTTTGGAATGGTTAGGGAATAATTTTGCACAAATTGCTTTAATTATCAGTATAAAAGTACTATCATTTATGTGGTAGAACACAATATTTATTTATTGCGCTATCGTACACAAACATGACAATTTATATTACATTAAAAAGTTTATCTCTCAGAAAAATCACTCTCCGTCCGTCTTACGAATTTTGCGATCAGGGTCACGTGTCCTGACGCGAGTTTAACATTATTTACCCATTACAAAAAAAGTGCACAACGCCGCTAAAGAAGTTTTCACTTCAATAATAATAATAGTCAGAACTCTAAATCAATGTTTATCAGAATGGTGCAGTAAATTTAAAGAAAGGATAAATATATTTACGGTAAACGTAAGAAGTTACTAAAGCAGCAATGTTTTGCTGCGTTCCAGTTTATTTATCTGTTACGGCTAATAGCCAAAGTGCGGCTACATCTAGTTTTAGCCGCTATGATGATGAAACGAAAGATAGGCATCTCAAAACAAAACTAAAATGCTTAACTGTACTGAGTTCTAGCTGCTATGATGAAGGCTAAACCTAGTTCTAACCATAGATAAGTAGGATACATCTAACGTTTAACCGCATGCACCTAGTTGTAGCCGGCTAAAACTATGTCTAGCCGTAATATATCTATTATCTCACTAATATTTTCCATACATATAAAATTGTAGGCATTATAGAAAAAATAATGTTTTTTTCTTTGCGGTACAATGAACGATTTAATATGTGAAGTTTGCTTTAAAGTTTCACAGAATGGATAATTCGCAGAGTGGTTTTAGACACAAAACTATTATGAATCTAAAACTAAATATCGTGTTTGGATGCCCGGTATTGAATTGAATTTTAATTAAGTCTGGAACAAATCAAAGTCGTGTATGTATATTTTAGTTGAACGTTGAAAGCCGCGCCCTAGTATTTTACTTTTGCAGCTATCTTCGAGTCTTTTGTTAAATTATACCTAAATGTTTCAATTTGTGTTTTGTGTAATGAACCTGTATTTATATCTATTTAAATAATAACTCATACCTAATCAGAAAGGATCGTCTAAAGGACACGGTGGAGCATACGGTGGAGGTGTGCCCTGCCTGGGCGGAGAACCACCGTGTCCTCGTGGAGGCATTCGATGGCGGCGATCTCTCGCGACCGGCCCTGGTGCAAGCCTGGTACGGAGCGAGAGGGCATGGGAAGCCGTCACCTCCTTCCGCGAAGCAGTAATGCTCGCGAAGGAGGAGGTGGGGCGCGTGAGGGAGTGGTAGTCACTGCACCCTCACGTCCCTAGCCGCCGCAGGAGGAGACGCCCCGGGCGTCGGGAGTCGATTGCGGACTCCCGGCCACCGTAGGCGCGAGCTTGCGGGTGGCGAGCAATGGGTAGCTCTCCGCCCGGTAAGGACCAAGCTCGGGTCGACGGCGCGTATTGTTCCACGCGCGCCTCAAAGAGATGTCAGCAGCGCTGAAGGGGTCTGCTAGGACCGATGCCTGCCGGGGTCGCGTGATTGTTCGAAAGAGATACCGTGACCCTGGCACATGGGCAACTGATGGAACACGGGTGGGTTTTAGTCAGTAAAAGTCTGACACGCCCTCCCGCTCCACCCAGAGCGGGAGAAGTCATTTGATGATTTCCCATCCAGAAAAAAAAAAATATACCTAATCAATTAGTAAAATTAAAATATAATATTCTTACTTAACTAAAACGACATATTAAAAGAAGGCGTTGAAATTTTCTGCGCATCGCTGTCGACTATAGAGACTCGCGGCATTTGATAGACCAAAAGAAAAAATCAAAGAAAAAATATTGAATTTAGTAGAAAGGTACTAAATTAATCAAACCTTAATGTACCAAAAAATCTGCTTGCACTATCAGAAGATCAAGAAAAAGTAGCTACCTAACTACCGACAAAGCAGCAATTTAAAGTAAAACAATTCTACATGAAAATAGGATCATTCTTCCAAGATTATTGTACTACTTTTGTGCTAGAAAATGCTAACAAGGAAATGGAAGAAAAATGTTGTTAAGAATCACAGTCATTTTAATTCAGCGCAGTCTGAAACAAGTTAGCTCGTTATGCGAATTTATGTGCTTTTTAAAATTAAAAGTACAGTCCAAAATATATGCTCCTTCGGTTTTATTACTTACCCGCTCTGAAATTTGTAGGTTTAAAAGAGCTACCTGTGTCATCTTGAGCTTTAGGAGTAATTTAATAAAAGTTAAGCGTGCGTATTAGAAGAAAATTATTATAAGCATTTTATTTTAAACCTATATTTTTTCGGAAGAACTCTGACCTGCTATCTTTAATACCACTTTTCAATCTCATCAACTCACTTTTGTCTGCGGTTGCCGTGATATTGTGCATTTATATCTTACATTATCATCATCATAACCCGACTTCACCCACTGCTGGTTATAGTCCTCTCTTTTCTTATGATGATCCCCAAGCTCCTGTACCAGCCTCATCGACATTCTAACCGTGATGGTGACAATATCATCTGCCCTTTTCGATATCACTAGGGTCATTGAACACCACTCTGTTACAGCCTTACTCCAGCTGTCATCATTGCGCCTTGCCAGATGTCCTGCCCAACACTTTTTGAGTTTCACAAAACGCTTTCAAATATCGAAGAACTTCGTACGTCTTCGTATGTCGACATTTGGAACTGATATGATATTGAGGTACTGAAAATGGTATTGAGGTTTCTAATATCATTTTTTTTCTAAACTGAATAATTTGCGCGAGAGACATTTCCAAAGTGGTAAAATGTGTGTATTCGTTTTATCATTCTCTCATTCTCCGTAAGTTCTAAAATAAGAGAATGATAAAACTTAAAAGAATATATGATGTACATAACCATGTTTCACCGAAAATTGGTTTGAACGAGATCCAGTAAGTAGTTTTTTTTTAATACGTCATAAATCGCAAACCGCAATTTACCTTTCATTCAATCAACTCAGATATAAAAATTAAAAAAAAAAACATTTAATTTCATAAACATAAACCTTATGCATAAACCGAGAATACCTACAGGTTTATACAGAACCCTCGGTGCGCGAGTCCGACTCGCACTTGGCCGGTTTTTTTCTATAGTATTGTTGTTGGCTTTCAGATAATCAAGTCCAACTTCATAAAAAAATATTAGGTTGGTGCATAAGATCTTGGACACTTGGATTTCATTAAACATTTTCTAGGTTTTAATTCGGTAACACGCTAGAATAATCTATCATTCTACAGAATGTTCTAGGAACTTTACGCCAAGGGGTATAAAAGGGCGCGCGCGTTCCGAGTTGTTCAGTTTAGTTCAAAATGGAACCGCGTCAACTACGAGCGATCATGCTTTACGAGCATAATCTAGGAAAGAGTGCAAGGCAAACGGCCGAGAAAATTAACATGTCGTTTGGACAAGGCACTATTGCTCATTCCACAGTGAGTTATTGGTTTAAGTCTTTCGATAAGGGGGATACGAGTTGCGAAGACAAACCTCGCTCCGGTCGACCAGTTGTCTTCGACGAAGACCTTCTACGCTCACATTTGGAAAGACATCAGATTGCGACTACCAGGGACTTGGAGAAGGAACTTGGGTACGACCATTCCACTATAATTCGGCACCTGCATGCGATGGACTACCACAAAATAATGAGTCGGTGGACACCCCACGCTCTGACAGACACCGAGCGCGCAGCACGCGTGACCATCTGTGAAGGTCTCCTCCTGCAACCACACAGACAAAACTCTCAGGTCCATTGTCACTGTCGACGAATCCTGGGTTCACTACAACAACAAAACGCGGCAGGCCTATTGGGTTCCACGCGGAGAAAGGGTACCAACGGAACCAAAGCCAGATCGTCATGGACATAAGATAATGCTATCAGTTTTCTGGGATTGGCAGGGCATTCTCTATTGGGACCTGTTGGGCGAAAAGTAGACTATTAACGCTACTATTTACAGAGAGCAACTGCAAAAGTTAGCCTCAGAAATAGCGAGTAAGCGTCCAAAAAGGCTGTTTGTATCACTTCTTCAGGATAACGCTCGACCACATATTGCAAAGTCTGTCCGCCACTTTCTGGAAAAGCTGAACTGGACAGTGGTACCTCACCCACCATACAGTCCTGATAATGCGTCGTCAGACTATTGTCTGTTTCGGGCTCTAAAGTTACATCTAAGAAAGAAGAAGTTTGAAAACTATGAACAACTCCAAGACGACATCGCCGAGTTTTTTGACCACCAGCCTCCTGCTTTTTGGGAACACGGCATAATGTCTTTGCCAGAGAAATGGCTACATGTCGTTGAACATGACGGTCATTATATTGTGGATTAATATTTCTTTAATAATAAATAAATTTACTTTTAGTAAATGTGTTTGCGTGTCCAAGAACTTATGCACCAACCTAATACACACACAGAATATTTGGCGCGCAAGCAATTAAATTGTTATTATTGGTTTGTTCGATCTCTCATGATTGATAACAAAGAATCGGACGATCGAATCGCGTGTTGTTGTTTTGCAAATAATTCTTGACTAGCATATCTTGGTCCCCGCATATTTGTTAATCGTTGTATACGTATTTTATTTCACCTAATAATAAAATAAATAAATAAAATCATTTTATTTCGGACAACTGAAATCCATAAATTGTTAGTAACAAATTTCCTTAAAACACTATTGTTAGTAACTTAATCTAAAAAAAAATGAATGAGAAGACCACCCAGTAATTAGACATAACGATATGTGGACTAGGGTATAACTCTTCTCACAAATTGCCTTATTATGGCAGAGGAAGTGTCTGCCACCACAGCCTTCAGGATGCTATTATGACTACCTCTTATTCTGCTCAGGAGTGAAGCCGTCTTTTTTCGGATGATGGCATGGAAGCCATCTGTATGGTTTACCGCAAACATTTCAGAGGCACTGCAAAAACGAGGTAGTCGCAACAGCATCCTAAAAACATTATTGTATTGGACGCGTAGGGTATCCAGCGACCTTTTTCGGTAGTTGGTCCAAAGATTACCGGTGTAAAAACTCTGACAGTAAGCTTTGAAAAGAGTTATCTTTACTTGGTCAGTACACTAAGCAAATCTTCGTGCCAACATATTACCCCTGACCGCCAGAACCCTACGCTCCCTCTCAATGTCCACATGGTCACTGAGGTCGTCGGTATGAAAATGCCCAAGATATTTGAACTTCGAGACTCTACGTATAGGTTTTCCGTTTATGGCAAGTTCGACTGAACTATCTCGGCACTTACCAGTGACCCCAAAGATCATATACTCACATTTTTTGGCATTATAATATATTATTAGTCCATGTGAAGCAGCGTAGGTTTCACATACATGTAGCAACTCCAGTATCGCCCCAGGTGACGGGCCCAGCAGCACCATGTCATCAGCGTAGCTGATGTTGTTGCAACTGACACCATTTATCCTGCATCCAACACGCATGCTGCTGAGCTCGGCAATTAGGTCATTTACATATAGATTGAAGAGCCGGGGAGACGACAAACCACCCTGTCTCACCTCGCACTCCAATCCTTATGATTCCGAGAGCGCATTAGACCATTTAACACGGTTAGTTTGACTAGATACCAAAACTGCAGAACACTGAGGAGTTTCGCCTGTATACCCCTACTCCTCAATTTACTCCAAAGCACGTCATAAGAAACGAGATCGAAGGCCTTGGAGAGATCAAGAAAGCAGGCGTATGTCGCTGTGTTATGCCCTTGCAAGTCAGAGAAGTAATTATTACAGCTACTGACTTGTGTTGATGACGCATCTGTAGCCGAGAGTTCGTTCACTTTGCAATCAGCTAGGTATTTTATAGGTAAATATTGTAATCCTATGGGACCACTGTCCAGGGTACAGCTGTTTTGCAAACATGCTCCTCTTCTCACATTTATATTACCAGTAGGAGTATCGTGTATTAAAGATGCTTGTTTAAGACTAGTCACCTCTAGTTGAAGTGATAGAAATTGCTCCTTCGATATTGTATTTTCTTCTAAAATGCTGATTTGGTTTTTCAATTTTAAAATGTCTTTTAGGAGGCATGTTACATCCACATGATCAAAAGTGACCGGAGCAAGTTCACTCAGGTCCTTCGCCACAAATATCGGGAATAATTCAGAACTGGTACCTTTCATGAGACAGATCATATCATCACATTTTCTTCTTTCCCTCCTTTCGGCGCACTGGCATTTTCTTTTCACTAGGGATGGATTCAGAAAGCAGAGTCTTTGCCCGCACAATGTCCTCAGCAAAGAAAGATGAACAACACACTTGATGCATACTCTGTTCATCCATCACGTCCAATACATTTTGTAAAAAAGCTAACAGTTCGTTGACCACAACATTGCAATTAGCACACTTCACAGTATGAAACGACATTATTTTCAATTAGTCACCGTACCGCTATCGGTTACGACGGCATCGCAAACTCGTCCGCTACCTGTCGCGTACGATGCGAGACTAATAGAGACTCGAACCCTGGTCTTTCAATGAAGATAAAATATTTATATTCATATTAACAGAAGATATACTTCAAAAAAAAAACCTCAAACCAGAAAAATCCTCTAACCTCTTCCTCAAATTACTTAAACCAGAATATTTTCAGTAGTCGAAAGGTAGCAAGTTTTATTTTCCCTAAATATTGTGAACCAACAAAACATAATTTTAAGTAACGTATCATAAGGAAACATAGTGATACCACCTTTTTTGTGGGTGGGAAATCATCAAATGACGTCTCCCGCTCTTGGGCGGAGCGGGCGGGCGTGTCAGACTTTTACTGACTAAAACCCACTCGTGTTCCTTCAGTTGCCCATGTGCCAGGGTCACGGTGTCTCTTTCGAACAATCTCGCGACCATGGCAGGCATCGGTCCTAGACCCCTTCAGTTCTGCTGACATCTCTTTGAGGCGCGCGCGGAACACTACCACCTCCACAGTATTTATAAAAAGTTGAAGTCACCATCTATCTAGCCTTTTCCCTACCATGCTGGGGTTAGCATTCAGTCTAACGGGATGCAGTTCTTTGAATTACCAGTATTTTACATGGAGCGACTGCCTATGGGTCCGTAAGCAGTCCATGACCCAGTTACTGGGTAACACGACCCCTTAATAAGACGTTTGTAAAACTCTTGGGCTTTTGACGATCAGTAACGGCAGCCAAAAATTGACGAATGACATACGGGACCGCTTAACATACTGTTTGAGGCTCGGAGGGGTCTTGGAATATAAACATGGTTACCTATCCGCGGACCAACCACGGGAAGTTTAATCTGATTGGTTGACCCATGCGGCAGGCCACAAGACCCCCTCATCATTTCAGCCGAAAGACGTCCACTGCTGGACATAAGTCTCCCCCGATTTAGGGGGGTTTGCCGTAATCGCCATGCTTGGCAAGCGGGTTGGCGATCGCAGCATGGTGGTAAAATGCATAGAGAACGCCGCTGTCCACCCTCTAGTAAGTCCCTTATTCGCCTCTTACGACACCCACGGGAAGAAATGGGGTGGTGCTATTCTTTACGTCCGGCACCACACGGTACCACAAGACCCCCTACGAAAAGCCAAAGTACCTACCACACATCAAACAACCTGTATTGTATTGGCTTGGCTAATAAGTAATGAGCGTTTCCATTTTTATTTACTGGAAATTTCGGGTAAGCTCGAGAACGTTCTATGGCAGGGAGTATGTAAAGAGCGAATCGCGAGCATGCCGTCAGTAATGTTTCGATTGTCATTGCGTAAGGAACCACGAAAAAAATGAGTGGTATTAAAACGAATATTCGGCACTGTTTATTATACGAGTACCAATCTGGCCATTCTGCTGCACAAGCCACACGTAACATATGCCAAAGGATAGCTGATGATGCAGTCTCTGAGGCTACAGCTAAGCGATGGTTTCAAAAATTCCGCAAGGGTAACTATTCCTTGATCGATCAACCAAGGTCTGGGCGTCCGATGGAAATGGTTATAAATAAATTAAAGGCATTAATTGAAGAAGATCCTAGGACCACAACTCGTGATTTAGCTGCTAAGCTCGGATGCTGTCATGGCACGGTGGAAAATCATTTGCGCGGTTTGGGGAAGACATACATATATGGCGTTTGGGTACCCCACTAGTTGAACAAAGATCAATTGATTTATCGCGCAGATATCTGTGCACACCTTTTATCGTTCCGTCGCACATTTAGCTGGCTGGATCATCTCGTCACCGGGGACGAAAAGTGGGTTATCTATATTACCCATAGACGCAAGCGTCAGTGGTTGGGCTGCAACGAACCAGGCAAACCTACGCCAAAAAAAGATCTTCACCCTCGGAAGGTGATGCTCTCGGTCTGGTGGGACATACATGGCGTGATATACTGGGAAATTCTTCCTACTAATACCACGATGACGGCAATAGTATACTGCAATCTACTTGAACATCTGAAACTGGAACTCCGTCGTAAACGTCCACAACATGACAAAATATTTTTTCTACATGACAATGCCCGGCCCCACATCGCTAAGAGTACCCGACAAAAACTATTGGAGCTCAACTGGGATATAGTGCCACACCCTCCGTATTCTCCGGACTTGGCCCCAACAGATTTCAGTTTATTCCGGTCACTTAGTAATCATTTACAAGGAAAAAGCTTTAATGATGAACATCAGTTGCAACAATACACGGACGAATTCTTCAAAGCAAATACGACGAAGTTTTACAGGGATGCCGTCCATGCTTTGCCCAAGCGTTGGCGAATGGTAGTAGACAACGACGGTGATTATATTGTCAACGATTAGTATTAAATTATTTATAAAAAAATACAAACATAAAGTCATGTATGTCGCTCATAATTTATTAGCCAACCCGATAGTTCAGCCAAGACTGGTTACCACTAATAATCCGTTTGCAAACAGAAAAACGTGGTATCTGCCATCAGTAACAATTTTTTACACGATAACTTTATACCGCAATTGAAATAAACTTATTGATATGAGTTCCACTAAGTGATTTGTAATTTATACTTCGTGAAATGTCAAATAAGGACTTTCGTCAGTTTTTGCGGAATAACAAGTTAATTCTGCCTAAGCAGCCGATTCATGATGTAAGTGTGATTATAGTAAGAGGTTAGACGATCCAACCTTTACTTATAAGAATATGATTAACTTTATAAATTTTGTTAGTAATTACTGTTAACGGTTGAGACTGAGTAAGTCACAATCTCAACCGTTAACAGTGCCCCTGACACATTTTTTTATTTTTATTATTTTCATTAATATCATTCTTTGACTTTACAATATATATACCTAACTATAAATAAATATATACATATAAATAAACGAATTTACTAAAATCAAGTAAGACAAACAATGAAGAAATATTACCGTTGTAATGATACTGCCAACTTTTTGCAAATGTGCTCGCGAACTTTAACTTTGAAAGTCAATCGGTTGTCAACGTTAATGTAATAATTTAGTTTCTGTTGTCGATCCAAGAAATAAATAAACTAGTTAACGCTAGCAAACACAAAGTCAAACTTGATGATGCGTTGGCAACCTTAAATGTTATATTATGTAGAAAAAAAGAATGTTTTTGTTTTTTCTTATGCAGGAGTTCCTAACTGTAATGGAGAAAGTGTTTAAATGGTCTTGCTTGATCGGTGTGCTGGGGTCGAAGAGATACATTTGCTACTTCTGGAGTGCTTTCTTACTGATTGTGTTAATTTGTATGGAAGGCCTAGCCATCTGGAAAGTTATAAAGGCACTTGCTGGTTGGGCTGTAGATACTGCTGGACAAAGTAAGTAGTTCGTCAAGTTTTTTTTTGAAAAAGTGGGAAGATTGAAATATTTCAATTTGGGAGGGAAAAAACTAACTTCAAACACCTGCCACCGACTTCTGAAAATAAAGTTAATTTTCACTTTGTTGTTTTTTTTTTTTGGACGTCATCTGTTTTTTTTGCATGAAAGTTTGCATGCAAGCTCTTGGGCGGAGCGGGAGGGCGTGTCAGACTTTTACTGACTAAAACCCACCCGTGTTCCTTCAGTTGCCCATATGCCAGGGCCACGGTATCTCTTTCGAACATTTGTCGTGACCCTGGCAGGCATCGGTCCTAGCAGACCCCTTCAGTGATTGCTGACATCTCAGTGAGGCGCGCGTGGAACACTATGCACCGTCGACACGGGCTTGGTCCTTACCGGGCGGCGAGCTACCCATTACTCGCCGCCCGCAAACCCGCGACTACGGTGGCCGGGAGTCCGTAATCGACTCCCGATCAGACCACCCTTTTTTTTTTCTGGATGGGAAATCATCAAATGACTTCTCCCGCTCTGAGTGGAGCGGAAGGGCATGTCAGACTTTTACTGACTAAAACCCACCCGTGTTCCTTTAGTTGCCCATGTGCCAGGGTCACGGTATCTCTTTCGAACAATCACACGACCCCGGCAGATCAGACCACACTTAAAGCATAATCAATCCATTAAAAAAAGAATTTTTGAAATCAGTCTACAGGTTGCGAAAAAATCGGTGCGCATATATTAAAAAAAATATACCGTTGAACATAAATCTTTCTCCTTTTTGAAGTCGTTTAAAAAGCTTTGCCGTTCGGAATTCTTTCTATTATGTTCATGATTTTTATTCAGTTAACCAAAAATTTGTGAAGAAGCCCAATTTTGTTGGAATTCTGGCAGTTAATTTATGATAACAACCTCATTTTTTTACCAACACAAAACAAAGGGTTCCATAAAAGGTTACTCAATCTAATTTTCCTCTCTAAGCAATCAAGCAAGGCCCATAATTCCTACAATATAGACAATTCTTCAACAACAAATACAATGTCCATTTTCAGGAAGCGTCACAGCCCGATTGGCAGGTACCATCTTCTACACGATAGCAACCCTGTCCATGATCCTTGCATCAAAACTATACAGGTCCTGGGGAGACCTCGCAGCATTGTGGACCAAGGTTGAGCGAATGATGGCTGTCAAAGCACCCCCCGATAAAAATCTAAAGAAGCGAATGTATGCCGTCGTTGTTTTTATGACGCTTTGCTCAATGTGTAAGTTTTTTGATATTGAAGTAAGATTATTATTATTATTATATAGTTTTTGCCCGCGACTTCATCCGCGTTAAATATCTTGCTCCCCCGACCCTGCTCGTCGCATTGAATCGCCTGCCCGTGCGAGGTTCACGTTTTCGTGACTTTTTTCTTTTTGCACGGCTCCTAATGGTCATAGCGTGATGTTATATCATATAGTCTATAGCCTTACTGGGCCATCTAATACTAAATGTGGTTTCTGAGATTAGTACGTTTAACCAAACAAACTCAACAGGTTTATAATATTTAGGTAGTTACGGTGTTTCCTGTTGTATAGAGATTTTTTAGATTTTTTAATGGCACTGTTCTCTATCCAACGATACAAAATTAACTGTTGCACTCACAATCTCACAAATAATCACAGCAATCAACGCCAACGTGAGTGACTTAAACCCTCTGCCTAAACCTTTTTTTTGTAGGTGGAAAATCATCAAATGACGTCTCCCGCTCTTGGGCGGGACGGGTAGGCGTATCAGACTTTTACTGACTAAAATCCACCCGTGCGTGTTCCTTCAGTTTCCCATGTGCCAGGGTCACGGTGTCTCTTTCGAATAATCTCGTGACCCTGGCAGGACCCTCTGCCTAACCCTTAAAGGAACATAATCAGTTCATAATGTTCCAACTGTTGCGAAACTGGCCTTCGTTCTGCAGCATTGTCTATCGTCCAGTCTTGTTTATTGCTTGCCACAGATAAATAAACATTATGTAAACGGATCAGATGGACTACCGTAGCCAATATTTATTCACAAATTAACACGTATACGTGTTCACTATATACTTTGATGTTGTTAAATTTTTCAGTGGAACACCTCATGAGTATTATTTCAGCCATTGGACTGGACTGTCCGCCATCTTTCATTATAAAGCGATACATTCTGATATCACATGGATTTATAATATTGAGACGTGAGTAACTTCATGATAATCGTGTTATTTTCTGGACTGTCTTAGATATATTTTTATTTTTAAAATATCTAAGGACAACCAACACACCGTAATCTGATCCCAAACTAGGTAGAGCCTGTACTATGGCAACCAGACAACTGATAAATATATTTATATATTTTTAAACATACCTAAACATATTGTAGATAAATTACACTGAGATATAGAACAAATAATTGTGCTCATCACACAAAGATTTGTCCTGGGTAGGAATCGAACTCACGACCTCAGTCTTAGCAGTCAGGGTCACTAACCACTAGACTAACAGGCCTGTCAATAGTAATTCAAGAGAAGTGCCACGTGTGTCTAATGGCAGAAAGCGTAATTGCTAAGCATGGATTCCTGCGTTTGATGGGACAGGCTTAGTGTCATTGGGTTTTTCATTAGAAGCCTCTGTGGCTGGACAATGACTTTAGGTTTTTCCTATTAGACACATTTCCGACCTTACAAAATACGCACCAAAATTTTCGAATCGTAACGTTCTGCTCCAAAATTTTCGAATCGTAACGTTCTGCTATCTCCTTTGGAAACAAATTAAAAAATGTGGTTTGCCTGTATTTCAGATGAATATTCAGACTGGTATGCCGTACCTCTAGTCTTCATGAGCACTGTGGCTACTTTACTGTGGAATCTCCAAGACCAACTGATAGTCTTAATCAGTATGGGCCTGACTTCGAGATATCATCGGCTAAACCAGTGTCTCGCCAAAATATGTGCGTTGGAAAAAAAGCAGGTGGAGTCCGATAAGGTAAGGAAGTACCATGTGATTTCTGTAATTGTACCGTGTAACATTTCTGAATCAAAATTCTATACATTATCATCAATAGTACGGTAATTGAGGTTATCCTCGGGAAGACGCCCCAAATATCGCCAATAGGTACATCCAGTGTTGCGCCAAGTCTCGCTGTCCAATTCAAAAAGCATCCTATACATATATTGCCACTGTGACCGATCTTGATCTAGATTGATTCCTTACATCTACAGACTAGTGGTTTCTCAAGTATTCTTATTAGTTTTGCTAGCAATCCGCCTCTGTAGTCTTTGCACGGAAGCGGACGGTAATCTAGCACGTGGTCCCTGTGCGGGTTGGCAGATGTCACTTGGCTTCGAATTTTTGTTTCTAGGACATATCGGTTTCCTCACGATGTTTCCGTTCACCGTTTTGAGAGCAGTGCTGATGAAATTATATACATAAAGTAAAGCGCCTGCCTGTGTTTCGGGAAATCAGAGTATCACATTAATTGTATCGTATTCATAAATTTTTGAATTATAATGCTGAATGCAATAGCATTACTAGACCAGTTAAATATAATTTCCTACCTTGCGGATTAAATTCTCTAAATGATGACGAAAACTGCAACATACTGAATTATTATATTTAAGAAGATCTAAGATAGCTATTGTAAAGAAGGTAGTAGGTCTTTTCATATCACCATCATCACCACACCATTTTTCAAGGGCTTGAGCTTTCTTCGTCTTACACCATTTCTGCCTAGCTATTTGCGCCAATCTTGTTCTTCTGGTGTTTCTGCAAATTTCAATTTCGTCATTTAGGTAACCTTTTCAGCCGAGATTTAAACGCGTTTATTGTACTGTCTGTAATCACTGAATTATAATTTTCAGTATCGTTGTGTAGCCTCGGCCAAATGTTCCATTTCTGTCTCTATAATAAACCAACCATAAATGAACAAGATTAATTCTCATGTTCAGTAGACCCTTTGAGTCTGCTATTACGGCTACAAATAGGTTATTGTAAACTTTTTGAAGTATGAAACCTGGGTTTGAATAGAAAACCACAGCTGAATAAAAATAGACCAAGGAAAGGGTGGCACCAACCTCAACAATATAATTTCAAAATATTACTCCTATACTTTCGCTCACTTTGTGGAGCTTGTGGGTTAGTAATAACAGCCGCATGAATCGATCAGTCAGGTTAAGCTACGCTTTTCGGGGTTGGTCCGTGGATGGGTGGCCATCTTTACATACCAAGACCCTTCCGTGCTTCAGAAAGCACGTTAAGCC
This sequence comes from Aporophyla lueneburgensis, assembly GCA_932294355.1. NCBI lineage: Eukaryota > Metazoa > Arthropoda > Insecta > Lepidoptera > Noctuidae > Aporophyla > Aporophyla lueneburgensis. Next base: position 25,829,598 of record OW028737.1, on the reverse strand, counting down.
GTTGGTCTCGGTCGTCTTTCGTAGATCTTAGACAGTCGTTACGGGTCATCAGTAGCCCGAAATTCTGACAACTAGTCCTACCAAGGCGTATCGTATTACCCAGTAACTGGGTTGTGAAGGTCAGATAGGCAGTCGCTCCATGTAAAATAATGGTACTCAGCTGCATCCGGTTAGACTGGAAACCGACCGTTAGTTGGAAAAAGGCTCGGCAGATGAGTTTAATAGAAATAGATCAAGGAAAGGGTGGCACCAACCTCAACAATATAATTTAAAAATATTACTCCTATACATTCGTACACTTTGTAGGTTTTGTGGGTTAGTAATAACAGCCGCTGAGAATCGGTCAGTCAGGTTTAGCTACGCTTTTCGGGGTTGGTCCGTGGATGGGTGGCCATCTTTATATACCAAGACCCTTCTGTGCTTCGGAAAGCACGTTAAACCGCTGGTTCTGGCTGTGGATCTTTGACAGTCGTTAAGGGTCGCCGGAAATCCAAGAGTTTGACAACGAATACTCCCAGTTGGTCTATGTAAAGTACTGGTATTCAGTTGCAACCGGTTAGACTGGAAGATGACCCCAAAATAATTGAAAAAGGCTATGCAGCTGATGATTATAATGATGACTTTTGTCCACCTTGACGAATTGCTTAAAAACTGGAATGCAGTAATTCTTCCCCTGAGGTATTGCGTCATTCCAAACAAATGAGTGATGACTTCCGTTCAAATAAATGATTGCCAGGGAATTTACAACTAGGACAACCAATGCAGGTGAGTTGCTCTATGAGCTGTCTCAACTTTGTGCTTCGGTTAAGTAGAGCCGTTTTGGAAGACACAGTATTTATGCTTTGCCCATGTGTTACACCGTCGATCAAGCCCAGTCTTTCGCTCAATGTTCTTTTGGATGCTAAACCTGACTTTATTATTTTCACAAATTAGAGAAGATGATCATTCCAGTATATCTCTAGTTTTGTGAGATGAGTGTATGACTTTTTGTATATAACCAGCATCAAAAGTAACATATGGCTGTCATGGATCACGCGAAGAACTAATTCTTCACGTGATGTGGATCTACAAACAAAATGTCCGATCAATTTGGCCACAAATAAAGCTGTTTGAATTTAGAACCTGGATTTTAGTAATAAATGTCGGTACTTATCAGCTGGGAACGGTAATGGACCGCTTGTGACAAATACCTACGTCAATAAGCTTATAGCTCTTTGCATTTTGCACAGACTGTAGTTCAGCGAATCGTCCATAGTATGTTTTGAATAGTTTTTTTTTGTTGTTCTAGTAAGTGAGGATTTTAATTGTATACTAATATTGAGAAGAAACCTCTGTTTATTACAAACACGTTAATATTATTTTAAAGGCATTGGATCACTTTTTTATGGAAACTGACGATGGATTTAGTCACAAAAACCACATCGCCATTTCGATTTTTCTACAATGTTGCGGTGCACGCTGAAATTGACATACTTATTAGTGTAACTTGAAAAAACAAAAAAAAAAAATGGTTACAGTAAATCAGTTTCTAAGTAAATCACAATAAATAACTTGATTATTTTACACAAACAATTTATAAGCAAAAAAGCCTTTTGGCTGAGTAAAGTTCTTGAACTACCCACTGAAAATGCTGTGAACTGAGTAAGTAAGTATCTAATATTGAAGTTGTAAAGAGTAATGATACTACTAAATTTACTTCAATCCTAAAATGCCTTTGCATTTCTGAATATTATTATTTTTTATTTGCATTGACTCATTATCTCTTCTATATCAGTCAAAGATTTTTATTGTGAGACAGTGGTTACTGAGTTGTTATTGAGATATTTTGGTATGCGTTTGCACTGCTACACCATGTAAGGCATACAATAGTTTGAAATATGAAAATCAATTATTGTTCTATTAGACATTATTTTTAGTTCAAAATAAACTGAAAGAAAGGAAGAATGAATCGTTACTTTATCACAAGAGTACTGCTGCATGTAAACATTATTACCAAGTAATTCTTTGTGCTGGACAAAGTTGTTATTACAAAGTTATTTTATATAGTACCTAACTAGTTTATAAAAACAAAGGGGAAGGTTTCTAGTACTTTTGGTTATAATCAACTGAGTAATTTAGAAGATTCTGTATTAATATTTGGATTCAGAATCTCAGATAATTAGCAAGTTAAGGACACGTAAGTAACTTAATGTTAGACCTTCAAGATTAAGGTTAAATTCAATTGCGACTGTTGGGACCTTAAGTTATGCTAGTCATCAGAGAGCTCAAGAAAGAAAATAAAAGTAGTCTGTGTCACTGTTGCCGGATACGGTGACGAAGAGCATTAAGTATTTAGCTGACCGTTCACCAACCGGTTTACCTGTAAACCTTATTAATAAAATGCGTTTTTAATTCCAGCGTAGTCAAGAGGTTAGACTGATATCATCTTCAAGGGAATAGTTGGTTATGTAGAAATACATGTAAATTAATTGAATTTGATTATTCAACTAGATACGGTTGGTAATTGAAAATGGAAAGAGAGAAAGAAAAATATTTATACCTACACTGTAAAAATGCAACAAGAATGACAAGTAAAAGAATAGAATATAATGAAAACGCACAAATTCACTCTGTACGGTGTGGATTTTAAGCTGTGTTAAGAAAAAACAAAACATTATTGTTGTTGCAGAACAAGTTATTTGAAGTCAGTGTTTTGTGTGATTCAATATCAACTACATAACTACAACCTTTGGTTTATTGCGACGGAAACAGTTCACTCACCGTGATAACAATATAATATTTCATTTCAGCACAGCAGTGGTGGTGGTCTAGCCCGACTAAGGTCGTGGGTTCGAAACCAGGCAGGCATTTTGTGTATTTTCACTCATCACCACTGTTCATCAACGGTGAAGGACACCCTAAATTTTCACGTTGCCGAGATATTATATTTGGATGTTTGCTTAATTTTCATCTACCCCCTATAACATTAGATGAAAAAACTATGATGATGACAAGGACCCGGCAGTGACCCAGTGGAAACCCAGCTTCGAAATCTGATAGGCGCTTTACTTTGTGTAAACAGTTTCATAATCTCTCTAAACGATAAAGGAAAATATCAAGAGGAAACTGGCATATCCTAGAATCAAAAATTCGAAGACATGTGACATCTACCAACCCGCACTTAGCCCGCACGGTAGATTGCGGCATAGTCTCATTCAGAGTGAGGAAGCCTGTGTCCCAGCAGTGGGAACATTATATGCTGATTATGATTGCAACAAACAATTAACCTTTTTAACTGAAACTATTTCTAGTAACAATAATACATAACATTTCAACAATCCTCTATTATAAACCTCAGACCAAATAAAAAAGGTAGACGGCGCGTACGCCAACAACAGCGTTCGAAAAGTGAAGCACCATTTAGAGAATTGTGTGCGTAACCTCAGTGTCGCAACACTAGTATTGCGTCTGTGTGCGAAGGAAATAATGTTGCCACCAAAAACTCTTTTCCCCATTTCTGATTAAATAATTGTGATTTTTTATGACATAGAAATACTTTTAAATAAAACACTTTTTTACGATTGGGTACTTTTAATAAAAATAAAAGACACAAATTTTAAAAACTTTTGTGTTGCGTTAATTTCCGGTAATACTGCCTTTTTGTATCCCGACTTCTGGATATAGTATCTAGTTTTGAAATATGCTGGAATCTTATATTTTTATATTTTTCAACAACAGTACGTATTAAATTTACTTTGTGATCCATGCCGGCGAAATTGTGTTCGTTTTCTATTGTACTTAGAAATAATAATCCTAATAATCACATACTTATAGCTTATCATATTGTATTCATATTATATTACAAAATATTTAGACCGGAGTAATTTATTAATGCTTACTCTGTTTATTTGACGTCGAAAATAGATAATAATAATTTTCGTAGTAATTAAAAAGATTTAACCAATACACAAACGAATTTTAAAATTAATAATAATTAAACTACCCGCATTTCGGGGAGTTTTGTATACGGATATACTGGTCACACCGATGATATTATGCGAGGTTTTGTGTTCCAAAAACGCATTACGAAATATTTTTGTATTTTTATTTCAAATTAAATAAAATGAAACACTTGTGAAAAGTTATCCCACATGGCTTTTTTTGTATTACAGAATTGTTTTTACAAGGTTTTACAACACAGGAAGGCATTTTACAATAATAACCAATGTTAGTGTAACGACGTGTAACGCATTCGGTGTCACGCGACGCACTGGAGCACGAGCGGCTTCCTATTTCTAATTTGGCTTCCTTTACCCTGCTTCACTGCGAGAGCGCGGCGCTCCGTCTACCTTTTTTATTTGGTCTGAGTTATAAACACTACAAATATATCTTCAATTCTCATGTGAACTATGTCATATTGAAACTTATCGCGCTCAGGGGAAATCTAGTTTCTTGCGGGTAGATCGAACTAGTTCCAATTCTTCAAACGTGTTCCTATTGATTTTGTGGGCGAGCTAGATTTAACTTCAAAGAAGCCTTTGTCTTAAGAATATCTACCGTCCACTAATCAGTATTAGACAGCGAGCGTCTACCTATCTAACCTCTACAAACCCAGTTTACTGGGCAACACTATACCCCCTGGTAAGACTGTTTTTACACGCTTTATATTAGCTTCACTTGTATGTTTGTTTGTAACCGACTCCATATAGCGCGATTTTGACCCACTTTAAACGACCAGATTTCATTCAAACTTTGCACACCTGTCAAAGACCGATGACAATGCAATAATTTCATAAATTTGTGCCATTATCCTTGCCAGGGTTACCAGGACAGCGAAAAAAAACTGTCTTTGAAAACTACGTTGACATACGCCACAAACTACACTGACATACGTCTCAAAATTCGAAACATCCTAAAAAATAGAAAATAAATAATAGTTTAAAAAAACTAAAAAACACGCTTCCATAGAAAACCAAACTAAAAAGTAGAAAATAATGGAAAAAAGCGTGGGATGCCTGATATCAATAAAAAAATACCTTAAAAAGCACCCCACGCTTTTGTCCATTATTTTCTACTTTTTAGTTTGGTATTCTATGGAAGCGGGTTTTTTAGTTTTTTTTTTTTACTGGACTTTTGTGCTTCTGCCTTCTTGTATCGAATGTCAAAGATCAACGAATGACAGCCTATAATGTTCAGGACCAACGGATTTACGAGTTTTCCAAGACAGGGAAGGGTCTCAATATATAATGGATGGACACCCATCCACGAATCGACCGCGGCAGTCGTAGTTTAACCTTTGATCAACCCGTGCGACTGTTTTAATTTAGCCCAAGCTTTACTTATCGACTACCATGAAATGAAATTTCATGATAAATGGGGTCAGCCAATATAATCAAATACAATACAAATACAAATAGATTATTTTCTTTAACAAAATTTGTACAACAAAGCTAGTGGTAGGAGTGTCCTTTTAAGCAAACAATTGCCTGTGTTAGGACACCCCACTCTTCCGCAACTTAGATAATAGTAACGTACATACAAATCCGGTATTTACTATTTATACATATAAATTCAAAATGGTAAATTACAAAATTAAAAAGAGAAATTTAAACTGTTTTGTGTATGTTCCAAGTGAGTTGAGTATGTGTGATATGTGTGTGTGTGTGGGGTGTATGTGTATGTGTGGTGTGTAAGTGTACATACGGTACCTACATAGGAGTTAGTGTATGCATAAATGAGTGAGTTATGATGTGTGCTGCAATAGGGCCTCGGTGTCATCGTAGGTGAGTTGTTTTATCCATTTAGTTATAAGTTTTTTACATTCATAATATTGCTTAGTATATACATATATCTCTATATTTATTTTATTGTAAAGTTGAGATATATAATCAGCCTATAATGTTCCAACTTCTGAGACACAAGCCTCTTCTCTGTCAGAGGGAGGGGGCTGTCATTCACCACGTCGGCCTAGTGCAACGAGGCAGATGTTCCACGTCTTCTAATTTCTAGTTTTAGAACATGACGGATTCCTCACAATGTTTTCCTTCACCATTTCGAGAGCAGTGGCGATGAAACAATTGACACAATAAAAGCGCCTGACTGAGCTCGTTCGTCTGCCAATGCCAAACCTGCAATGCAATTCCGAGAAGATTAAATTAAGTTCTAGAATTCTTTTAAACAGATTAACAGAAACTTTTAAATCGACTCTTTTGGAGGCATTTTAACTATTACTTGAAAATTAATGTGAAAAACCAGACTACTGGTGTCAATTTAAGAGGCTTAACGTTATGATTTGTTATGTTGTCTATTGTTATGATTGATGTTAAGCAGTAATGTACTAATCTAATATAGTTTTTGATCTTACCATAAGATAAACTTGTACGTAAGTTCTTGAAAATTATGCATTGCCATTGTTCAAGATGTTGTATTTACCAACCCTACAGCGACTTACATAAAAAAATACAGCTAGTTCTCTGTTGAAAGTACGTCTAGGCTGAGAGAATAGAGATGCAGCGAACGATTTAGAAACGGCGAACTAACGAACGTTGATTCAAAATCGACGTTGCATCTGTTCTCGATAAAATATCAAAGATTTATGATCGTTTGGCATACAGTATTCAATATGACAGAATTTTGAATTACATCATTATTCTCGCAAACCAGCAATTTGTTTATTCTTCCGAACGAATAAAATAAAAATTAAATATAATATAAATTTTGCAATAGTGTTGTGCTTTGTTACAGAAAAACGAAGCTACCAAAGTGTACACCTGGCGCAAATTGAGAGAAGCGTACGTGAAGCAAGCGATGTTGGTCCGCAAAGTGGACGGATCTATTGGCGGCATCATCTTACTATCCTGCTTCTGTAACTTTTACTTTATTTGTTTGCAAATGTTTTTGGGAATTACGTAAGTTATGTTAAGCATAAGTACTTATTAATATATTAAATTGCACTCTGTGCACTAAACCTGTCATGCTTTTCTATGACGTAAGTAGTCCGTTTTTACACAGAAAAGTGTGAGTAAAGGTTACTTGGGTAGCCTTAAATGAGACTTAAGATTTAGGTCACACCTATTGTGTGCGTGCTATGCTTGGGCACTTATTAAACGTCGTGCACTAATAGATTACGTAAGTCACACTACTTACCAAAATATACTACATTTTCTACACGCACTTACATTTTGAGAACATACAGTTTACACAGATAGGTTGGCAGACTTTCATAGTTATTTGGTTCATTGAAGGTTGGTTATTTCTTATATGACATATGTTGACGTTGCACTAGTGTGGAGAGGGTTCGCTGGCGGAATGATAATGACCAGGACCAGGACGTAGGTGCATTGAGTAAAAGAATACTTCTTAAGGACTCTCTTCTTTATTTTCTTAGTATTTCTTAACTGCTGGATATGGAATGCATCACCACAGAAATTTGCTCTATTTTTATAGAATTTTCTCTATAATTTTTAAATTAATTATGACAGTTCAAATGTCATAATTATAACCAGCCTGTACAATCGCAAGGTTGTGTTACGCATACAACCTCTACAGTTCCTCTGTGTTGAAACATACCTTATAATGTTGCACTTATTTTTAAAGAATTGGGATTTAATTATTTTAACTGACTACCTAAAAACTGTGTTAAAAAGGCTTAATTTAAACCCTTAAAATGATAGAATGGTTCTCGTTATAGTAAAGTTTCATAGCACTTAAGCTAAATGGTACCATGGTACAAGTGGCGCCGCGTAGCGTTAGGTAGCGTAATTACTATGAAATGCCAAATTTGACACTCCTCATAAAACCACTTATAATATGAACTTAAGAACAAAAAAATATTTCTTATAAATTAACTAAATTCCTATCGTCGCTAATAACATATGTATGTATACGTAATTCAATTTTGGAGAAAGCAACCAAATTGTATTGTGTTAACTTAAAGCGAATAAATAAACGTCGGAAGTACGTTAAAGTTTACGCTTTCACTAAATCCTCCAAAACTGGAATATAATATGAAGAAAGAATTTAAAGTTTAGCCTCAAAACGTCGAAATATTCCAATCTCAAAGATATGCATCATCTGCCTTGCGTTTATCAAATCTGTGCCTCCGGTGAAAACTGATATAACTCAAGTTGTATCAAATTGGAGTTTTAAAATGCACTTGTATCAGAAAAAAAATCTCTACATTTCTGTCTAATTGACATTTTGATACAAGTCATATTTCCAGAGATAGTGTGATACAAGTAGGCCTAAAAAATTATGTATTAATAGTTAATGACGTGTAAAATAATTTAACTCCACATAAATCGTTAAATATATTGAAAAATTAGATAGTGCTCTGTGTAAAAAAATATGTCTTAAGTTATATTCCAATACATTTGTAAATTTTATGTTTAATAAATTTGATTAATGATATAAACTCAGTTATATTTTTTTACACGAAGACATTGTGCGTAATTTACTGGTACAACTTCAGACATATCAGTTAAAACAAAGATAAAAGTAAAAAATTGTTTGTTTCAAATGATACATGTGAAGTTATATTATTATATACACGTAAATAGTACTCAAAATAGGGCATAAAAATGTGTATAGTGATATTTCTTCTATTGTTTATATTTTGGGATGATAAGAACGTTTCTAGAGAAGGACGTAAAAGAAAGATCAGGTGTGCTAACTTAGAACGAAGAAGTGAAAGAACTGTCGTACGCAACCAAAGCAAGCTTATGTCACAAAAAGTGGGAAAGTTAAAAGACCAAAAGTACTCAAAGATTTACCAGATTGTAGATAAAAATGTAGATACAAGATTCCAAAGAGAGTGTTACAGATAGTTTTTAATGAATATTGGTCACTCGGTTGTTACGACAAAAGGGCACAATATATTAGTAATTGCATAATAATAAGTAAAAAGCGTACTTCTAAAATTGAACCAAAAAAGACAAGAGAACACACTAATAAGTATATGATTATTAATTTTAATGTTCGATACGACATTTGTAAAAAATGTTTTTTAGTTAATTTCGATGAAAGCAATAGGTTTGTCCAGACAATTTGAATACGGTAGAAAATTGAATTAATAGAAAATTAAATACGGTATAATAGTTCCAAGTGAAAAGGGCGGGCAGCGAGTTATAAAAAAGTTAATGATGAGCGACTGGATCTTGCAAAACAGCTAATTTTATTATTTTCTGCGTATGAAAGCCACTATGGTCGCAGAAAAACTAATAAAAAATTCTGAGTTCCGATTTGACCTTAACCAAAATATAAACAACACCTAACAACAACGGAACCTATAAGTAAAATGTTTACAGTCAGATTTTCAAATCATTGCATCTATTGTATAAGCAATCATCAGTGGTTGCATGTCAGAAATGTGATAAGTTAAATAAAGCAATAGAAACGGCATCAACCGATGACAAACTTCACATTAAATGTCAATTGGAGGAACATCAAGCTGCAGCCGGCTTATGCGTATGACCAGAAAGAAAGTGACAAAATATATTTTAAAGAATCGCCCGACACCTTAACGCTTACATTTGACTTGCAACAATGTCTACCTGAAGACGGGTTTGGGCTTTTATAAAAGACAGTTATGGACATACAATCTTACCATCCACGACTGTGCAAGTAATAATGTTTTTTGTTATATGTGGGACGAAAGTGTGTCCGGACGAGGAGCCAATCAAATCGCCTCATGTATATTCGTTTTTTTTTAAATCAAGTTCCCACTTAATATCCCGGTATTATAAAAAAATATCCTTTATTCTGACACTTGCGCTGGATAGAATAAAAACTCCATGGTGGCTACAATGATGCTACTTGTTGTTCATGACCTGCCTTATATTACATCCATAAAGCGCAAATTCTTGGTACCGGGCCATACAATAATGGAAGTAAATAGTGACCATTCTGCAATCGAGAGAGCTAAAAAACGAATGACTATGAACATCCATCATCCAAGAGATTGGGCGCAATTAATTCGAACATTAGGAAAACCTGGAAAAAATTACCGTAGTTGAGATAACAGAATCTAATTTTTACGATTATAACGAATTTGCAAAACAATGTTCTTTTTTGTTTTTTTTAAAACGAGAAATTTGTTTGAGCCGATGCGATGTGAAAGTTTTTAAATATGAGAAAGACCAATTCCCGTCTCCAAAATATAAGACTGACATGAGAGCAGATAATTTCAAAGTCATATCATTTGCTAAGAGGGGTAAAATGTATATACGTACATCGGAAGTATTAGTAGATCATTTAATTCAATGCATTGGCCCATCTTTTATTTCAATCGAAAAGAAGAACGATCTGTTGTCAATATTACGATATGTTGATAGTAGATGTCATGAGTTTTATCAGAACTTGTAGACTAAAGCTGATGTCAGAAATATTGATCCCGATTTATATTCCAGTGAGGACGACTGAAAATTATCTGTATCCTACTTTTTTATCATTATATTTAAATTATGAATGACTACCACATCCTGCTCAACATTCAATAGTTTTAATAACGGATGGGTAGGTACAATTTTGGTAAAACGTTAAGTTTTATAAAAGATTTTCTAATGCATGTCGATTTTTACTTAGACTGATATTGGGATATTGAGACGGGATCTTATTTAATTTGTAAGATTGTTAAAAATATAAATTCATAAAAGTGGCGTTACTTTATTAAAAACGTTGATTGAGACTAAGTTTCAGTTCAATTCTATTTCAGTAATATTTAAAAGTTTTACTTTAAAAATGTACAACAATTTAAGGTCATTGATTAAACACTGTTGTGCTAATTAAGAAAAGAAGCATTTTAGTTGTTTTTTTTTAAGAAATTTAAGTTTTTTTTACTTTTTGTATGGCTCAATTTATTCAGATAATTATATTTTGTATCTTAAATATGTGTGATTAATTTTTAATACCAAGAGCTTTAAACAAAATTGGTTACAAATATCACTTTAAACGAAGATGTTGAATTATAAGTTTACTTGTAGCATTATACACAAAAAATAACATCGTGATAAGTGATATATCTCAATAAATATTAAATTAGGTAAACATTAAAGTTCTAGACTGATTTCTAACATAAAGTTATATTAGATTTGTTCAACAACATTTTTCTTGCATCAATATTATCAGTGTATATACTAAAACATATTTTATGATATCAGTCTTCACGAGAACTGCATGTGTGGTGTAAGTGGATATTACTAAACATACATTAGTTTACACAGACGTAATGTCGGTGCACAATGATGTAGTTGACAGTTTTTCTCAATATTTTCCTAATTTTCTAATGAAATGTTACAAAATCTTGTAATTTTAAAGAAAAACGATGCAACTTGTATTTAACATTAAGTGTTCTGTAAAATTGTTAATACTAATATTTATAAATAAAATAGAAAATAAATAAAACTTTAAATCGCTTTACTGAAACGTAGTCATTTTGAAGTTGTATCAGTTTTCACCGGAGGCACAGAAATATTTTATCGAGTCCGCTTCCAGTCTTACTGGATGCAGCTAATTACCAGTATTTAACATGGACTGACTGCCTTTTTCACCTCCATAACCCAATTACTGGGAAAAACGATACCCTTTGCCAGACTTTCAGGTTTCTGAAGACCAGCGACTATCAAAATCAAAATCAAATCCGCGAATCACTGTCTTGGTATTTAAAGATCACCCACTGACGGACCAACCATGACAAGCATAGGTAAACCTAATCGACCGATCCGTTTTAATTTAGCCACAAGAATCTCCAATCTGAAAAGTATTGAAATTACAGCCACACGAGAAATTTTTAACTCCTACTCGGTGAAACTGGTGCAATGTGATGGCACGTGGATCACATTCTCTCACCAAGCGCAGCTTAATCTAATAAAACGTTTATTGTTCCTGTTATTACATTTACTTGGGGGCGTCCATTAATTACATGAGGTGTTCTAGGGGGGAGGGGATCAACCTAAATCTTTCCAAATCTCACATAGGTGGGACGGGGGTCTTGGCAAATATCACGTAATTATTTTTCTCGCAGAAAACGGTATGGTCAAATCTGAGACAATAGTACACTGATAAAAAAACTAGCTTGACTCAAGAGCCAAAATCTTGAACCAAGAATACAATTTTGGAGAAAATGATTTTCTTGAGTCAAGAGAATAAATTCTTGAGTTAAGAAATTATTCTTGGTCTATGAAAATTTTCTTGTTTCAAGAATTTATTTTCTTGACTCAATAAGATCATTTTCTTCAGAATTTTTGTTTGATATTCATTGGTGCCGATTCTGTTGTACACAAACTAAACTAACTAAACTATCTCTAAAATTCCTTACTTTTGGCTAGGAGAATTGTAACGCTATTCTGCAAGGAAAAATCTCTAAATTAAAAAACTATTTTGACACGACTAAAATCGAATTTGACAATCGCGACTCAGCGTGGTATTTTTTTTTCTTTTGTTTTCGCAACGTTTACTTGTGTGTGCATTGCGTAGAATGATTTTTTTGAGAGACGAAGGCGCGTGCTAGGGTGCAGCCTGGACGTGTTTTATATGGAATTTTTCACTTTTGTTTGAAAAATATAAAAAAAATGTTACCCACGTGTTGAGATTTAAATGTTCCGGGGTATACTAAGGGGGTCGAAAATTTCATTATTTTTGCGATAGGACACGCCATTTTCAAGATATAAGCAAAAAGAAAATAAAAAATACAGAACTGTTTTTGCACGTGAAGGCAAGGCGTTGTTGAGAATTTTAGTTCATGACCACTAATTTTATTCCACACCTTTTTAATCGCGCTTAAAAATAGTCAGATTTAGTTAAAATAAATTATTATAGTCTAAATTTTTGGTGAAAACCGGCAAACTCAGAATAGCAAAATTGACATTTTCACTAAACTAATAACTCAGTGCAATCTTAGTGCTGTCAAACTAAAATATAGTTAAGTTGTGTCACTTTAGTCTATTTCAGAATAGGAAATCGTCGTTTGACAGGAATAAACCAAATTTTAGTGATTTTTAGTTTAATTTAGAGAATTTTGTGACAACAGAATCGGCACCATTATTTAATTTTATGATTGTGATTTTAAATTACGGTAATATTCACAAATACTAGTCTTTGCTAGTCTTAAATAAAAGTAATAGAACAGGCTTTGTTTTTTTTTTTTTTTTCAATAATCCAACACGTTTACAGCCCAAATAGAAGTTTTGAAGAATCTCGCGTGAGATTAGGGGAGGAGGGCGGGAGTTGAGGAAAATCTTACGATATCTCACCAAGGGGAGAGGGGGGTCGAAAATTCTCAAAATTGCCTCACGTAATTAATGAACGCCCCCTAGCCTTTCTTACCATCGGGCATTACAAGTTAGTAAAATAATTATTCTTACTATCAAGATCAATATGTCATTTCGCTTCCAAACAAAAACATAACTCTTATAAAAGTAGGAACTTAGTAAGTAGTACGCAAGTTTCTTCACTTTCTTCGGTAACAAACATTTTCTCCGGTACTTAATACATCATTAGCCGAATGGTGTAAGCAAAACATCGTAAGTGGGCTCATACGTCCGTAACAGGACCTAACGTGTGTAATGCTTAGAACAGCTGTAGACATTCATCACGTTTGATATATACGGTGTAATGTAGGTACTTAGGAACCAGGTTTTATTAGGCACCTTTAATGTCTTGTAAGAAATCTAGGTACTGCTGGAAATAAAAGTAAATCTCAACGACCATTCTAACAAATATAAGGATGAATGAGGTAGCCGTTAGTTAATTTATAGACATTCATAATCTATATATTAATACGTGAAGCGAAAACTTTGGATCCCTTTTTACGAAAATTGGGCGGACGAAGGAGTATGAAATTTCGCACACTTATAGTTTATACAGAGAAGAAGTGACGTATGCTATTTTTTTTTTTTTAATTATGCGTAAAAATACATTATTTTTAATAAATAACACGTTACACACACTATTATTCATTAGGTACCATGTATTCAATACATACATGCATAGAGAATATGGCAATAAATTAATTTTATAGATATAAAACTTATTTCATTTTTAAAATCTATGATAATATCGAGAATATTTGTCTATAATATTATTTGTCGATAATGTTACTGAATGTCAAATATAACCATATTTTTTTATATTTATTATTATATATATTTTTTCATTTAATAATGTATTTCTATTCAAATGAAGTATGGTCGAATTTCGACCAATGGGCGATCACTAGTTAAATTAAAACGATAATGTTTAAATATAGGCCCCTGCCTATACTTAAACATTATCATTTTAATTTACTAATTTTCTTGTGACTTAGTATTAACAGCAATATGGGTGATTGAGCAGGTTAAGCTACGTTTGGCGCGGCTGGTCCGTGGAATGGTGGCCATCTTTGCATACTAAGACTTTAGCAATTCAAGGCAGCAAGATATTTTAATCACTGCTATGTACGCCGTAATTGTCATGCATACAAGTCCTGTAGTTATTAAGATTATTTTCAGCATAAGTTCAATGTATGTGATGTTTTTTAAATAAAAACTACTTCGTGTCTCGCCGTTGGTCCCGGTTGTCATTCGTCATTCTTTGGCTGTCGTTACGGATTGTCAGAAGCCTGAAAGTCTGACAACCAGTTTTACGAAGGGGAAGGTATTATATTACCCAGTAACTGATTGATAAAGGTCAGATAGGCAGTCGCTCCATAAAAAATAGCAGTAGATGATGATGTTTTTTTTTTGGATGGGAAATCATCAAATGACTTCACCCGGTCTGGGCGGAGCAGGAGGGCGTGTCAGACTTTTACTGACTAAAACCCACCCGTGTTCCTTCAGTTGCCCATATGCCAGGGCCACGGTAACCCTTTCGAACGAATCTCGTGACCCTGGCAGGCATCGGTCCTAGCAAACCCCTTCAGTATTGACATCTCTTTGAGGCGCGCGTGGAACACTACGCGCCGTTGACACGGGCCTGGTCCTTACCGGGCGGCGAGGTACCTATTGTTCACCGCAACCTCACCCGCAAGCTCGTGCCTACGGTGGTCGGCAGTCCGCTATCGACTCCCGACGCCCAGGGCGTCTCCTCCTGCGGCGGATTGGGACGTGAGGGTGCAGAGACTGCCACTCCCTCACGCGCCCCGCCTCCTCTTTCGCGAGCATTACTGCTTCGCAGAAGGAAGTGACGACTTCCCATGCCCTCTCGCTCCGTACCATGGCTCGCACCAGGGCCGGATGCGAGAGGTCGCCATCGCCAATCGCCTCCACGAGGACACAGCGGTGCTCCACCCGGGCAGGGCACACCTCCACCGTCTGCTCCACCGTGTCCTCCAGACGATCCTCGCAATGGAAACACCCGGGCGTTTCCTCCCGCTTTATCCTGAACAGAAACCCATCAAAGCACGGTCAGAACCTGCGTCAGGCGAAAAGTGAAGACGAAGGCGCCTCTCTATCCACGCCTCATAGAGGAAACTTACCGCCACAATTGTGGCGTGCCCAGCGCTGGGTTGCGACAATCGTACCCGCCATGTCGCCATGGGATCACACCGGAGCTCTGTCCGCCGTGCCGCGATTTGTCGCGGCATCGGAGTTTCGCCCCGGCGTTTCGCCTCCTCGCGCCACTCCCACATGTGCTCGAGGACCAGATTCCATGGCGGAGATGATGATGTTTAGAAGTAAATCCAAATTCGATAATCATGATGTGCCTGCCTAGCCTTTTCTAAACCATATTATTTAGGGTTCCAGTGTGATCGCATGTAGCTGAATACCAGTATTTTAAACGGAGCGACTGATAATGTCCAAACAGTATTTAACCACAGTCTTATATTTAATGCTAGATTCCAAAGTTTTGTATTATCCTAATTTTCAGTGTGTAAGAAAAGATTAGATAAAGCCTAGCAAAAACTTTTTATCTAGGGACCTATTCTATCAATAAAAACCTTTGGATTATTTTTGTTCCCAGCCAAGGCCAGTCCAGTGAGCCAATCAGGACTGCGTACTACTTCGTATCACTAGGCTGGCTGATCTGCAGGGTTACCAGCGTTGTGTTAGCAGCCTCTAACATCAACGCCCAATCCCGACTGGCTCTCAGATACATCTACAGTCACGATACTTATTGTTATAATGTTGAGGTAATGTTTCTACGTGTTATGGATGGTGATGAAGATAAAAATATATGAACGTCAAACGAAGTTAGTAAGGACGATTTGATAAGGATATTTCTTCTTTGCCCTCGCCTTTTCCCGTTACACGGGATCGGCTTTCTTAATCGTGCGGAGTCATTCATTTCGGTGGTAAGCATCGCCATCTGTAAGATCAAGCTTTTGCATGTCCTTCCGGACATTTGTCATCCAGGTAGTTTGCGGTCTACCTCTCCCTCTCTTCTTATTAGCCATGGAAAGGCACTTTCTCACAATATAGTCATCGGGTCTGCGCATAACATGTCCGTACCACCTTAGCCTGAACTCTGCAATTTTTGCAGTAATATTTCGGTAGTCACCCCCTTTCTAACCATATCATCATTCACACACGCTTAGAGCCATCGAAATTTATGATTAAAACTTTCATCAGTCCACGTATGATATGCCCATATCATGACAACCGATTTTCACAGAACTTTTCAGTTACCGTCAGTATGATACGAGTAGGTAACTGACATTGACCAAGAAAATGTTGTCCGTGGACCATTCAATCATACTGAAATAATTACTCAGTAAGTACCAAAATAAATGTAGGTATAAAGACTTTCAAATACCAATGATCTAGTGCTTACCTGAAAAAATAATAGTTACTTTGATTTTAAGTTAATATAATATTCACGAAAAACCACTTGAAATAGGACGCTGCCAGCCCGCGAAGTTGAATGATCTATTGACAACTCACTTCATCTAAGCTTTCAGGGTTAGAATATTGCATAACAAACCTGCTGGTTTAGCAGGCACAGTGATCATTGCAGTTGTTAAAGCTAGAGGCAAACATAGATTAATTCTTCATTCCGATCCAGCCCGTCCCTTGCTGCCCTCTACCAGCGATGCCCTAAGCCGAGGTCCGTACCCCACAGGGAGCCCTTAGCGAGTAGTTGCACTAGTCTTAAATTTTTAAGCCCCGGTTGGAGGCCTTATTAATTTATAAAAGATACCCACAGGCAAATCCGGTTAAGAAGCCGACATCCTCATAGGTTGACCTGCGAGATGTTAAGACAATAAAAAATCAGTGGAAGCAAGATTATTTATACAACAAACTTCATTACGTAAGTGTGATTTCGTTTTGCAGGTGGGGCGTCTTCAAGACCAACTCTCTAAAGACTATGTTGCTCTCAGCGGAAAGGGCTTCTTTTATTTGAGTAAAAGTATTTTACTGCAGGTCAAGTATTGGTTCTGTTATAAAGGTGTTTAAATACGTACTAATTTATTTTTTAACCGTTTTTGTGTTTTAATTTTATTCTTCTTCGACAACATATAAAACATTTATACGCCTTGTTTCTCCCAAGGGTTGGAGTTGGACTGCCTCGTTGCAAGTGTTAGCATGAGGTCCTGGGTTCGATTCCCAGGTCAGGCAGTGTTATTGGGTTTTCTATCTGGAATTTCACAGCAGAGCAGGCTGGAGTCTTGATTTGTGACCGGTTGATGACAATAGGCTTGTCTCCTATTGAATGGGACTTTAACACTAGTACTCTAAGTCATATGCCAACAAGGTGAAATATAAGTCTAGTGTAGTTCCTACTATCTGAACCGACAAACATTGTCCCGTCCAAAATTTCGTACAAAAATCGCATGGAAAGTAGAACGTTCAGTTATTCCCGAACTCATACAAAATCTGGAAAAATTACGGATTTTTCTTTCTGTAAAGACCTAAATCAGACTATTACGAACATTCTAAAATAACCACATCGGTACAGCCATTCTCAAGTGATGGGATTTACAACGAACAATATGTTAGATAAAACCGGATAATATTTCTGTAGATGGCTTATTTCTGATTTTTCACTTGCTTTGAGGGACTTAAGGAAGGAAGCGGAAATTACCGTAAGAAGAATGGTTGGGTTTAATAAAGTATAGTTATTAATACACGCTAACGGAGGCGTTACACTCGAAGTTGTGGACGAATATGTGTACCTGCGACAGACTGTCCAGTTAGGTAGGTCCAACTTCGAGAAAGAGGTCAATCTGGGCAGCGTTTGGAAAGCTACGCGATATCTTCTCGTCCCACTTACTGCAGTGTCTCAAGACAACAGTCTTTGACCAGTGTGTGTTGCCAGTGATGACATATGGCACTGAGACGTGGTCGCTCACAATGGGCCTCATAAGAAGGCTAAAAGTCACCCAAAGGGCAATAGAGAGAGCTATGCTTGGAGTTTCCCTACGCGACCGAATCAGAAATGAAGAGATCCGTAGGAGAACCAAGGTAACCGTCATAGCCCGAAGAATTGCTAAACTGAAGTGGCAGTGGGCAGGGCACAATGCTTGCAGAACAGTGGGCCGGTGGGGCAGAAAGTTTCTGAAGTGGCGACCGCGTGTCGAAAGACATAGAGTTGGAAGGCCTAACAAGGTGGACCAATGACCTTGTGAAGGCCGCAGGAATCCGCTGGATGCGGGAAGCACAAAACCGGTCGAAGTGGCGGAGCTTGGCGGAAGCCTATGTCCAGCAGTGGCGGTCTTTTGGCTGAAATGATGATGATGATGATGATGAATACACGCTAATAAAATGTTTACATTTCCAAAGGCAAATTGCGTGCTAACCTTCATTTTCAAACGATGTACATACATAAGTTGTATCTATTCATACACGAAATATTTTAAGAGGTACACTTGTAGGTGGTAAAGAAGCTATAGCAACGAAAAAAATATTTCTAAGGCTTTTTTTTTTCATTTAATATTTATAAATTATTTGACGCACATAAGAAATATTGGCTCCTTCTTATTTTTTACGGCCCGAGACACCGCGGCCATGCTCGTGCCGTCCGGTCGCCGCCCTCGCAGCGTCAGGGGGGCCATTCATGGAATTTGGAGTAAAGGTTTTATGCAAAACGTCTCAAGTAGTTTTAAAACTATAATAATTACGAAAATTCAAAAACGCTTAGATAAAAAATTTCTTTTTGCTTCTATAGCTTCTTTACCACCTACAGGTGTACTCCTTAAAATATTTCGTGTATGAATAGATACACCTTATACAAGATTATTTTTAGTATATGCGAAACCTGAATATAGTTTGTTCAGAATCAGTAACTGAATCGATTCCAATAATTTTTACACCATGTTATATTTTGTACCAAAAATATTTAATTACGCTTCCAAGTCGCGGGCCTTAGTGTTTTGTTTCGATTTTAAAATTATCATGTCTTTCTCGTACTCAAACGTCCATTACACAGAGATGGTACGTACACTAGCTGTTTGTGGTGATCTGCATATGTTTTTGCGTGGACAACCAGGTAACTTATCAAGCTTATAACTTTGTGATTATTAATGATACAGTTTTGAAATTTTTTTCATAGATTTTTTACATAAAAATACTAGACCCGTGTTTCGGGTTTCGCATAAACAAAAATTAATGTTGTATACGTAAACATAGATTCCACTACGTTCCGGAAAGCCGAAAAGTCCTGCAATTCCTTGAGCACTGTTTGGGAAATATTTTTGCATACATGGGGTTCAGGGGGCCATAAGAGGTCCAGTTTTGAATTTCGAAAGGTCAGGGGGTGTGGTTACCTACTTAGGGTCACGGTTAACCCTCCTCATTGAAACTCAGAGCATAGAACTCTATTAGTGTGTAAAAGACAAATTTCAAGTTTCAACTCTCTAGGTTGACGTTGACCTGGGATATCTAGGGTCAAACATAGCAATTTTGGCTATAATTGACAACTTCCTTGGGTCAAATACCACACTCCTAAAAAGATATCAGAGAATTGCAGGACTTTTTTCGGCATTCCGGAACATAGTGGATTCACGGCTACTTAGGTCAACTCAGACCAAACCGAAGGACCACTCAGACAACACTAAATAAATAAATGAACAAATTTAAAATAACTTTCCCAGAACAATCACCTGCTCCTCTGTCTCTTCATAACAAAAATGTCTAATCTAACTTATCTTAACAGATGGCCGGCACAATAATAACCTACGAGATCGTTCTTATCCAGTTTGATGACAAAGGCACTGATCCTGTTCAGCTGAATTTGACTCTAAATGCTATTGGAATATAAATTTGAATTGAACTGTTTGTTTTATTTTAAACCTTATGTTCTCTCCGTCATTCTCTTCTTTAAATTTCTACTATTATCATCTAACTAGCCTTTTCTTAAGTTAATCTATCTGTATGCAGCTGCATAGGAAAATACTGGTATTTAATATGGAGTGATTACCTGTCAGACCTCGATAACCCAGTTGGGTAATTCAATACCTCTTGATAAATGACAATCAAAAGACTCTTATTCTAATTAGGCAGAGAATCAGCACTTTTCGAACATAAAAATTACAATAGACAGTCCCCCAAAAACACCCGCCTGTCACCATTTCCTTGTCAGCTGGGAAGATCAAGTGGTGCATAACACTCCATAGCAGGAAGGATAAGACTGGATGTCAGACTTTCGGGCTTCTGACCACCCGTAACAACTGTCAAAGAACTACGTGTAACAGCTGGGACCAACTGCTTTTCTTGCTTTCCGAGGCACGGCTCGTTATGTAATATATTATGATCACTAATGCATCGAACCAAGTTGGCAAACTTTGCTTAACCTTGAAGACCAACCGATATTTAGCGACGAGCTTTCCCTTCCCATACTGATCGGAAAACAGCCTTTGATGTAACCAGCAGCTGGACTTCTGGTCCAGTTCTTGGTATTTTCTTGACTGACAGCTAATGACATAATAATTTTACATATATAAAAGACACCTATAATGTACGAAGTATTTGCTGCAAAAATCGTTAGAACGAGGAATTAGGTAAAGAAAGCCTTAAACCTGTACTGAGACAATTACAGCCAAATAGTAACATTAATAAAAGGGATTTAACGATTACTTTCATAGTGAATAATGAGCCATAAACAAAATTTTTCAGGATATTACTAAACGGGGAAACTTTCAGCTTGAAAGATTATGCAGATCTCGATTTAGATACTTTAGTCGAAAATTGTTAAAATTGTACGTATTAGTAGCACAAATGAGGTTAGGAGCAATTTTGGTTTGATTGGGTAAAGCCAAAACAGGATAATTCGAACATACTCAAAAAATAGCTGTATACTAAATTTTTTTACTATGGAAAACTTCTTAAAACTGTAGGTATAAAAAAAGATTTCGATGTACAGACGCCACCAGGTCAAGCTACCCGAAACTGTCAATTTTTCCCAATGAACCTTGAACCTAATGCTCTAGAAATAAAGACGAAAATCTATCAAAGAAATCTGACAGATTGTAGTAGCTTGATGTGTTGGCGTCTGTACAACTTCTGATGCGGCGAGTCAGACCGGCTAGCAGCTGTTGGTTCTAGTCGACATTTTGTTTGGTAAGTATGTTCCGGGATATTTCCAGGAGCTCTGAATCGATTTCGAATAATCTTTTTCTAATGAATAGAGTTATGCCTCTAGCACTTATCATATAATATTTCAAAAATATTTGAAGATCAAAGTAACCTTGAACTGATGCTGCAGGAACACCTGAAATTCGCAGTATATATTCGAGGGCATAAAGCGCATCGGGAGCAATCAATGAAAATGCCGAACAGACAAGGTCCAGCCATAATTAAAGCTATTGTAAAAGGATAACATTTTCATTAATGAGAAATGATGTCATAAGAGAACGGTGTGGTTTAAAAGAAGATGTAGTGACAAAAATTGAAAAAAACCGGCCAAGTGCGAGTCGGACTCGCGCACCGAGGGTTCCATACAAACCTGTAGATATTCACGGTTTATGCATAAGGTTTATGTTTATGAAATTAAATGTTTTATTTTTTATTTTTTAATGAGTTAATTGAATGAAAGGTAAATTGTGGTTTACGATTTATGACGTATTAAAAAAAAAACTTCTTGCTAGATCTCGTTCAAACCAATTTTGGGTGGAAGTTTACATGGTAATGTACATCATATATTTTTGTGTTATTATTCTCTTTTTTTAGAAGTTACGGGGGGGTCACATTTTATCACTTTGGAAGTGTCTCTCGAGCAAACTATTCAGTTTAGAAAAAAAAATGATATTAGAAACCTCAATACCATTTTTGAAGACCTATCCATAGATACCGCACACGTGTGGGTTTGATGAAAAAAAAAAATTTGAGTTTCAGTTCTGAGTATGGGAACCCCAAAATTTTTTTTTCTATTTTTGTGTGAAAATCTTAATGCGGTTCACAGAATACATCTACTTACCAAGTTTCAACAGCATAGCTCTTATAGTTTCGGAAAAAAGTGGCTGTGACATACGGACGGACAGACAAACAGACAGACATGACGAATCTATAAGGGTTCCGTTTTTTGCCATTTGGCAACGGAACCTTAAAAAGTATGCTTATATGGTTTGGTCATGTTGAGAGGATGAATTAAGGACGGCTCACAAAAGGTATTTACAAGGCAGATGTGAGTGGAAACACCGGGAGGGGACGCCCTAGGGGACATATAGTGACCTTATTGGTGATGTTCTTCAAAAAGGTCAGGTGCGTAGTACTCGCAACCGGCGTGTGTGTATGACCAAATATATGAACCACACGCAAAAGGAGTGTGTAGAGATCGTAGCAGGTGGTATTCCGTGGTTTCTGCCTACCCCCATGGGAAAAAGGCGTGAATGTGTGTATGTATGTATGTATTTTCATTAATATTATAGTATGTAACAGTGATTAATAGCCCGTAGTAAGTATATTCTAGAATGTTCCAGTCATCGTGACCTATGTCAACTATCAATGACAGGAGTTCACGATAAAACATTCAGCAAGTCATTAAAATACTGACCTGCACGATTTCACATTAGTGATAAAAAGAAATCACACGATCATATCGCGTGTTTATATTTCGCAAATAGTTAGTAGCCAGTTTAAACTGGTCCTTAGAATAGTGACTCAGGTTATGGAACCTTTAGTGCGACCACTTTGTGTGATACGAATAATAAATCGAATAATAAAAGATGAAAAATAAGACTTGAATGCGATAGAACAAGCTGAAATAATAAGGAAGAGGATATGGGTCCCACTGGCTGACAAAGGCCATAAGGTATTTGTACTTATCTTTTAATCATCGTATTCATGATGAAATAAATGTTTTATGTGCTAGAGCTCAATCAGAACTGGACGTTTACTACATTGAAGCCAATTAATGTATCAATTTATTTTAATTTTCATTCTAACGAGTATTTTCCGTGGTCCCATTGAAATATGATTTATGAGCTCGTAGACATGTTTGTAATATGCATCCTTGATAAATGGCTACTCAAGAATTTAACCCGTTTTTACGTAAAAATACGTTGCTTTTACCTGAATAATCGATTCATGATGTAAGTTTTAACATAAAAAATAATTGTTTCAACGCACTTTCAACAGCTGTTTTGTTTATAGTCATTTTCTTAGATTATTTGAGAGTGACATCTACCAACCCGTACAGGACCGCCTGGTAGGTTAAAGCCTTAACTAAACTCTCAAAGAAAGGAGGCCTGTGTCTTAACTATGAGAATAAATAATATATGCTCTTTATGAGGATATGAAAAAGCTGTCCAATGGATCAGTTTATTATATTAAGAGTGTTAGCTGGTATATCCCTGGAAAGGTTGCTTTTGTTATTTGTCCCTTGGACCGTTGATTATGGTTCTGGAGAGATCCGTTTAAGTGTACTGTTGTGGTAAAAGGATTAGTCAGCTAGAATCTGCGTTTTCGCTTGCTAGCAGTCTAGGGTGCATCGGGCGTTTTGTATTGCATTACAAATTATGTTAAAGTCGTTTAATTAAGGAGGCACTCTTCGTGCACCCAAAAAGAAGCTTTAATTTTATGTAATATTACTATGTATGCTGTTTAAACATGATTCCTCGTTCGTAAATTTTCACTACTACCAAGCATTTCACTTGGCAGTCCAAAAACTCGTTTAAAACATTTATCACCGTAATCGTATTCTGTCTAGCCTTTTCCAAATATGTTGGATTTAGCTATCAGTGTACCCAGGTGCAGTTGAATACCTGAATTTTACAGGAAGCGAATATCCATCCGTGTCGTGCTATTGTCTGTACGGCGTCAGACGTAAAGAAAATTGGGGCTATAACCCCATTTCTTCTCTTACATGTCGTAGAAGGCGACTAAGGACCATCGTTCTCTATGCATTTTACCACCATACTGCAATCGTCAACCCGCCTGCCAAGCGTGGCGATTATGGAAAACTCCCCCAAATTGGGGGGCCTATGTCCAGCAGTGGATATCTTATTGCTGAAATGATGATAACTGCCTTCCTGACCTCCACAACCCAGTAACTGAGATACACGATACCCCTTGGTAAGACTGATTGTCAGACTTTCGGGATTCTGGTGATCCGTAACGACTGCACAAAAATGCACGAGTGTAATTATAATTAAATATAAAATAATCATTTTATATTTTTCTTCCCTCAGGATTTTTTGGATATCATAGACAAGGTTTTCTACTGGTCTAGCCTGTTTGGCGTATATGGGTGTAAGAGATACATCAGCGTAATGTGGAGTACACTCGTGCTAGGCAATTTAATCGTCATTCAATTTTTGGCTATCTGGAAGGTTGTAAGAGCTTTTGCAGGAATTGCTAGAGACACGACTGGCCACCGTAAGTACTTTTTCATACGTTGTGGATTCATTAAAATTATATATGTCTGACATACTCTATAGGATCCGTACAGTCACAATAACTACGGGGCGATTATGTTTCAATTATGAAATAAAGGTTTATTGAAATACTAGCTTTTGCCAGCGACTTCGCCCGCGTGGAGGTCGGAAAATATCCCGCGGGAACGTACTACCGGGATAAATAGTAGCCTATGTGTTACTAACTGCGTTCCAAATTTCATCCAAATCCGTTCAGTAGTTTTTGCGTGAAAGAGTAACAAACATCCACATATCCATACATACAAACTTTCGCAGTTATAATAGTAGGATATTTTTACATATTATTTGCATTTTTCTATATTAGGGTCGGCTTCCAGTCTAACCAGATGCAGCTGAATATTAGTATCTTACATTGAGTGACTGCCTATCTGACCTCCACAAACAAGTATCTGGGTTGACTGGAATATATTTTTCCTTTTGCTAATTTGATACTTGGCATAATATGATCAGATGCCAACAAAATACAAGCAAAGGCTACGAAACTAACAATAATAGACGGGTATACGGTATAAATATTTAATGACAATTTGCCTCTATAACATACAGGTTGGCAAGGACGTGAACCGTTACCATAGATTCGATGCATGTCTCTGAACACCCCCAACTTTTGGTTAGTTATGATTTAAAAAAAATGTTTTTCCATATATTTTGGCAGCTCAGATATTGCATTTTTCTATGAAACAACATATTATATATTTTTTAAACCAACAAAAATCTAGAATCATGTACTAATTCCAAGGTTACGGCCAGTCCGTAGTCCGTGTTAAAGTCATGCTTTTATTTTGAAGATCAATGTCCTATACCACTTCGTATAGTAATCAAAGTTGCGAACTTAGAAGTCAACCGCATTATCAAAGAATCAACATCCAATAGAATTTCGCAAAAGGATTAAGACTGAACGAAATTGATTACAACAATATTCTGAATTTTCTTTCAGGAAGTTTAACAGCCCGACTAGCTGGAACCATCTTCTATTCAATTACTATACTGTCGCTGCTCTTAGCCTCTAAACTGTGCTACTATTGGAGAAAGGATTTATCTGTGGTATGGGGTAAAGTGGAACGGTCTGTTGGCGTGAAAATTCCGGACGACAACAATTTGAAGAAAAGAATGTATTTTGTGGCTGGCTTTATGACTTTCTGCGCAGTCTGTGAGTAAAATGCTACATATGACTATGATTTTCGAATGTCTCATAGTTTTGGGGTGATAATGCCTACTCTGCCCCCGATAGAAAAAAAGACGCATCTAACATTTTTTCCAGATTTGAGTTATATACATTGCTGGAATCAGAAAAAAAAGGCGCATCTGCCTGTATTTTTAATATTTTTCTAACTTCCTCCACTGCGGTTTTAGCACAATAAAATAGGGCGCTTCTGTTCATTTTTAACACCCCATTGAAGAAGAAAAGACGAATTTATGTGAAACTTAATTAAAAAGTCGCATTTATGTAGATAATGTCCTTATACTTTATAGTTTTTTTTTTTTAGTTCAGTCATATAAAAGGCGCATATTTGTCCCTATTTCTATGAAGAAGTAAATAAGACGCAAATAAGCATTTGCGTCTAACGTGCTAATAAAAAAACTGCTTTCACATTAAGAAATAAACACCACATCTGACCACTTGCGCCCTATTTACTTCGTAAAATTGTTTTAATCTAGGCGCAATTACCATAAGCGTCTTAATACGTTGCGTTGAATAAAAAATACAATGTGATACTTGATAAAAAAGGCGCATGTGTGCAGAAACATCCTTTTTAGGGTTCCGTTGCCAAATGGCAAAAAACGGAACCCTTATAGATTCGTCACGTCTGTCTGTCTGTCTGTCTGTCTGTCTGTCTGTCTGTCTGTCTGTCTGTCTGTATGTCTGTCTGTCTGTCTGTCTGTCTGTCTGTCTGTCTGTCTGTCCGTCCGTATGTCACAGCCATTTTATTCCGAAACTATAAGAGCTATGCTGTTGAAACTTGGTAAGTAGATGTATTCTGTGAACCGCATTAAGATTTTCAAACTAAAATGGAAAAAAAACAATAAATTTTGGGGTTCCCCATACATAGAACTGAAACTCAAAAATGTTTTTTTTCATCAAACCCATACGTGTGGGGTATCTATGAATAGGTCTTTAAAAATGGTAATGAGGTTTCTAATATCATTTTTTTCTAAACTGAATAGTTTGCGCGAGAGACACTTCCAAAGTGGTAAAATGTGTCCCCCCCGTAACTTCTAAACTAAGAGAATGATAAAACTAAAAAAAATATATGATGTACATTACCATGTAAACTACCACTGAAAATTGGTTTGAACGAGATCGAGTGAGTAGTTTTTTTTTAAAACGTCATAAATCGTAAACCGCAATTTACCTTACATTCAATCAACTGAAATATAAAAATTAAAAAAAAAAAATTAAACCGAGAATACCTACAGGTTTGTACGGAACCCTCGGTGCACGAGTCTGACTCGCACTTGGCCGGTTTTTTCTTAGAATTGTGAATCAACCGAAGATTACGCGGGGGTCGGGCGGGGTATGTTTAGTACGGCGGCTGAGGTTTTATATGTCAGTTGCGCCCGAGTGTTATAGGACCACGACGTGTTGCGGTCGCGCAATATTTCGCAGCGTGATTGGTCGTAACGAAGTAGGTAAGTAGTAGTACCTATTTTTAATTTAAATTGTTTGTTTGCTGTTTGTGTGTGCAATTATATTCAATCGTAGTGTACTAAATAATAATAAGAATTGTTAAAGTCTTCTTATGATAAAAAAATATATACTGGGTGACATTTTTTAATGTCTTGAAAAAAAAATGGGTGTAATAGGTGAACGGAGTAGAAGCCTTTGGCATATAAATGTTTAATATTTTTATTTTTGAATAACAAGCAATGAAATTGATCTAGCAATAAATACTACACATTTAAAGTAACAATTTCATACTAGAACAACAAAAACAGAAATTTGGAAAAAATAAAATCTACCGAAACTCAAATAATATGCACCCTACTCAATGCGCGGCATGTATCAATGATTTCGTAGCGCGGTCCTACCCTTTGAAGCCGGCCGATAGGCGGCCTCATTGATCTTTCGCAGGCGCACGAGCCACACGCGCATCCCCGTCCGCCCGCGTTCCGCGCTCCCTTACTCACCTGCGATTAATCTGAAGGCCTCCCTGCCTTCTATTCTAGGTACACAACACACCATATGAAGGTCGAGACGGTAAAAAATGTCATCCGGTTTGTCTTAGTAAAATTAATAAATTAAAGTAAGACAGTACTTCATTCGGATTTAGATTGTTTTAGGTACTTTCATTTTAAAATTTCTTTGAATAACATTAGTGATACATATTCCTGAAATAAGGTTTTATTTAGTTTTTCTTATTGAATTGTGTGAGTTTTTTTGTGATCACATTTAATATTCGTTTAATAAAAGTAACGTTTGATCTGCGTTATATCGCTTGCAAACACTTAATGTGCTATATTAGGTACGCCTTATTTAGTACATTCTAACACTATTGACTGTTGCCACAGGTAAAACTAACATGACAAAAGGTGCTTGAGTTACTTTGCATGCTTTGAGTTACTTAATAAAGCTTTAGGGAGACTTCGTCCTTGGAGTGCCATATTTCAGGTGTTTACGTTTTTTTTTTAAAGGAAACGAGTAAAGCTTTTTGAGTGCGGTTTTTTTCTTGCTTTTATTCATGATATACAGAACGTTAAAAAAAATTTTTTATGAAAAATAAAACCCAAAATGCAGCTCCGCGAAAACAAGTTCTCAAATCGCGGGAAGTAAACGGCTGACATCACTGCCCCCTCTTTGTTGATCTGAAACACAAATTCAAAGCATATTATCAATAAGTGACCCTTTGGCCATG
Source organism: Aporophyla lueneburgensis (assembly GCA_932294355.1). Classification (NCBI taxonomy): domain Eukaryota; kingdom Metazoa; phylum Arthropoda; class Insecta; order Lepidoptera; family Noctuidae; genus Aporophyla; species Aporophyla lueneburgensis. The sequence continues at coordinate 25,800,984 of OW028737.1, read as the reverse complement.
GAATGACGGATCGTTTTTTCGATAGATACATTTTTGCATTTATTATTTATCTTTTTATGCAAAAAAAAAGCGCGAAAATACGATCTTTTTTTTTTAATTGCCGCCATTTTTCTAAATTTTTACTAAACGAAAAACCCATCCGTCATTCCATGGCCAAAGGGTCACACATTGATAATAGGCTTTGAATTTGTGTTTCAGATCAACAAAGAGGGGGCAGTGATGTCAGCCGTTTACCTCCCGCGATTTGAGGACTTGTTTTCGCGGAGCTGCAACGGCCGCCCTTTTTCGTTTTTTTTCTCAAAATATATTTTTTTAGCGTTCTATATATCATGAATAAAAGCAAGAAAAAAATCGCACTCAAAAAGCTTTACTCGTTTTCTTTAAAAAAAATAAAACGTAAACACCTGAAATATGGCACTCCAAGGACGAAGTCTCCCTTTAGCTTCCACAAGTACAGAAAGTACAAATAATACTGCGATAGAAAATACAGAGGGAATTTCGCTCTATCCCTTAATTAACGACCAATACCCTTACCAAATAAGCCATGGTGAAGAAATTAACCACGTCTCTACAACTGACAGTATTGTTCCGGATAAAGACTGCGATAATACCACCACTGCAGTTACTATCAGCAGCAGCAGCAGTTCAACAGTAAGTGAATTTGATCTGATATAATCAGTCAGTTACTTTCTCTTATGCCAGATAACCGAAGGGCGTTTTGGCGAAATTTGCCAGTTAATGAAAACTCTGTCGATTTGATTAACGAATATGAGGAAGATGTTGACAAATAGGCACACAAAGCAACAGTGAAGCTACATTTACTTCGCTAGTTAATGCTATCTGTTTAGATTTTATAGGTTAGACAATATTTTTCCATAAAAGTAATTTTTGTACTTATTTTTAAGATTTGATTGAACAACAACATCTGTGATCTTACGTTAAAGTTAGATTTTAAGAGAATCTAGAGGCAGTTAGGACTGATGTTTTTTAATATTTTGATATTGATTTTAAAATGTTTTTACTTTGATATTTTAGTCATATAATTATCATAATATTGTTTGTACTTATAGTAATGGGATTACTAGCCTAAGAATGTTATTTTTTTATGACGTCTTTGTTCTAATATAAGAGATAATTACAATTAGATCTGTATCTGTTTAAGACTGATTACGCATAGTTCTGATTTTTATTAAATTACAGTAAATTGAGAGCAGTTTTGTTTATGTGGGTCAAAATACTTTAAAATAAATACTTGACTATATCAATTGTATTTTATTTACAAATAATAAATTAGGCTATGGCTTATATAACCACGAACCTACTGTACTATTTCAGATACCTTATATAAAAGGATTATCAAATAATTTTATAAACATTTTATCCAAGCCAAGGATTATCTACATACATTCTAATTCTTAAGAAAAAAGGCGGAAATACCTATATGCGCCCATTTTTGTTATAATCATACACTAGATAGATTAACTAAATACTTAGAAGAAAAGTACATCTAAAAGCATTTGAAATTTAAAGGGCGCATCTAGCCATTTACGTCTATTCAATTAAGTATGTAATATTTTTCTTCATTTTTAGGGTTCCGTTGCCAAATGGCAAAAAACGGAACCCTTATAGATTCGTCATGTCTGTCTGTCTGTCCGTCCGTATGTCACAGCCACTTTTCTCCAAAACTACAAAAGCTATGCTGTTGAAACTTGGTAAGTAGATGTATTCTGTGAACCGCATTAAGATTTTCATACAAAAATAGAAAAAAAACAATAAATCGTGGGGTTCCCCATACATAGAACTGAAACTCAAAAATGTTTTTTTTCATCTAACCCATACGTGTGGGGTATCTATGAATAGGTCTTCAAAAATGGTATTGAGGTTTCTAATATATTTTTTTCTAAACTGAATAGTTTGCGCGAGAGACGCTTCCAAAGTGGTAAAATGTGTGTCCCCCCCCCCCGTAACTTCTAAAATAAGAGAATGACAAAACTAAAAAATATATATGATGTACATTACCATGCAAACTACCAACTAAAATTGGTTTGAACGAGATCGAGTGAGTAGTTTTTTTTTAAAACGTCATAAATCGTAAACCGCAATTTACCTTTCATTTAATCAACAGAAATATAAAAATTAAAAAAAAAACATTTATTTTCATAAACATGAACCTTCTGCATAAACCGAGAATACCTACAGGTTTGTACGGAACCCTTTGTGCGCGAGTCCGACTCGCACTTGGCCGGTTTTATTTATGCTAAGATGAAACTATTTTTCATTAGTTTTATTAATATAGTTAATAAATTCATATTATTAATTAAACCAAGTTAAAGCCTATTATAGTGGACATTATTTTCAATTTTTAGTATGTAAATATTTTAATTTAGTCGAAGACAGCAAACGATTTCCCGTTTCATTCATTAAAACATTTATTTCTCCGTTTTAACTTTTTGTTACATACGTCTTTTTTATTATATAAAATTGCAGGGGTATTCGCACAAAATTACAACAATTACTCACGAATATCCTCATGAATACATACGATATAATTATCTTAACTGAAACTTGGCTTACACCTGAAATTCATGACAGCGAGTTTATAGATCGGCGTTATAGTGTGTACCGTTGTGATCGTGATCGCACTGCAACTAAGAAACTAGATGGCGGAGGTGTACTGATTGCTGTTTTGCGTACTTTAAAACCTTCTGAATTAAGTCTCTCAATTGGGACACTGTATAGTGATCTTTCACACACTCACATTGAACACATTATGATTGAGTTGCCTAGCACTGTCAACAATAAGAGACACATTATAAGTGCTGCCTACATACCACCTAAAACTTCTACTCTTGTATATGACAAGCACTTTGAATTGTTACAAGAAGTATTGGGCCACTCAAGTGTTGACAGTTTCCTTGTCATAGGGGACTATAATCTCCCTGAAGCTAATTGGCTAGTACCAACAAATATCCCGATTGCTACATCATATTCTGGAGGACCGTCGGCCTGCGCGAATTTAAATATTATGATCTCACTTCTGGGTGCTTCACAATTTAACAATATAGTAAATGACAAAGGCAAAATTCTTGACCTAGTAATTTCCAATAACCCCTGTATTGTTTCGCGCATCTCAACTGCATTGCTTCCGATTGACACCTACCATCCAGTCCTGATATGTGAGACCTGTTTAAACGTCAAAATCACCCCAATGACTAAAACTCCTCTGCACAAATATTGTTTTCATAAGGCCAACTATGACAATATTAATCGAAACATTCAGCAATTGAACTGGGTTGAACTGCTAAGCCCTGTGTTATCTGAAGAGGCTCTTAATATATTCTACTTAGAGATGGATAATATTATTAAACAAGACACTCCACTGGCCCGCCCTAGATCTGTAAGCTATCCCATATGGTTTCCTCGTACCCTCATAACTATCTCTAAAAAGAAAGAAAAGGCGTGGATTAAGTGGAAGAAATATAAAAACATTTCTGACTACGAATCATTTTCTAACTATAGAAAACAGTTTAAGGATATGTGTCTTAAGTGTTTTAGTTCATACATCAGTTCTGTAGAGAACAATCTTAGCAAAAACATGAAACACTTCTGGACCTATGTCTCTAATCGTAAAGATAAACCTGGAATCCCATCTAAACTTCAATACAAAAATGCTGAAACTAACGATCCAGATATAGCCTGTAATATGTTTTCTGACTTTTTTTATTCGGTATATGAACCGACATCTCCTACTTTGTCTCAATGGAAGCCCCCGCAGGAGAACAATGCACTACACGATGTCTCTATTTGCGATCTCTCTTTTAGTGAAGAGAATATATTGAAGCAGCTTAAATCCCTAGATCCAGCGAAAGGTCCTGGTCCAGACGGACTTTCGCCTTACTTCCTTAGAAATACTGCAACTTCCATCTGCAAGCCTCTATTTATTATTTATAATAAATGTATATCTGAGGGAGTTGTACCTAAACTGTGGAAGCATGCGTATATTATACCTGTTCACAAAAGTGGATCCAAACGCAGTGTAGAGCACTATCGTCCTATTTCCATCCTGTCTGCCTTGTCCAAGCTCTTTGAACGGTTAGTCCATAACGAAATTTATCCTGTACTCCACAACATCATAATTCAACAACAGCACGGTTTCGTTAAACGGCGATCAACAAATACTAATTTATTATTATTCTCTAGCTTTCTGTTCGATTGTGTTGACAACCGAGTACAGGTTGACGCAGTGTACACGGACTTCTGTAAAGCTTTTGACAAGGTGGACCATGAAATACTACTACAAAAAATAGCATTTAACGGAATTCGCGGTAATCTTCTGAGATGGTTCACTTCTTATATCACCAATCGCAGTCAGAGGGTTGTAATCAATGGTCATCAATCGAACATCGCACAGGTGACCTCTGGTGTACCACAAGGCTCTATACTTGGTCCCCTCTTATTCATTCTATATATAAATGACATCAGCCAGTGCTTTCGTAACACCAAGTTTTTGCTATATGCGGATGACCTCAAGGTATATAGTGCCATACGACAAACAAATGATTGCCTTCTGCTGCAGCAAGATTTGGACCGCCTATCCCGTTACTGCAAGGATAATAAGCTGCACCTGAGTTTACCCAAATGCAACTTCTTAAATTTTACAAAAAATAAAAATAAAATAAACTATACATACACGTTGTGCAATGCCCCCCTACTTAAAGTGGACTTTATTCGTGATCTCGGTGTCACTCTAGATTCTAAGCTTTGCTTAGACCTACATATAGGAAATATTGTGAACAAGGCGTATCAACTATACGGATTTGTTATGCGATCCACAGTCGATTTTAAAAAGCCTTTTTCCTATCTCTGCTTGTATAAATCTCTCGTACGCTCACAACTGGAGTATGCCGTGTCCGTCTGGAGTCCATACTACAAAAAGTACAGCGAAATGATTGAGTGTGTTCAATACAAATTCTTGCGTACCATGCATTATAGATGCTATGGATATTATTTGCCATATCAAGATCTGCGTGCAAAGTATAAGCTCACAACACTCGAAAATAGACGTAAGTACTTAGAAGCCATGAATTTATACAATATTGTTAGCAATAAATTTGACTGTATTGAATTGTCCAATATGTTATGTTATGTGGTTCCTAGGACAATCCACAAGAGAAAGGTACGAGCTGGTAGATTGTTCTCAGTGGGCACCTGCAAGTCCAACTCTGGCTTGCGTTCGCCTGTTCGTAGAATGGTCGATTCCTACAATAAGACTTTTGAACATATAGATATTTTTGCATGTACTCCCTATATATTCAAAAGTCTTATACTTAAGGAACTTTTTTAATTATTATATCCTGAAATGATTTTCATAATATGAAAATCATTTAACGTGTAGTTAATTTTATAGTTAGTTTATATTCTACTAAAAAAAAAGCTTTTGTTACCCTAGCGATTATTATTATTTTCACTGTTAAATATTTTAGTTAATCTGTGAACAGCGCTGTGGACTGCAATATTGTCTAGTTTTGTGTTTATCTTCTACCTATATTTGATATTGTAGCTGTTTGTTGTTCCTTTTGAATAAAATAAAATAAAATAAAATAAAAATTATCGGGGGCAGTACTGCTGAGCTCCTGGTTTGGTGTTGAACACATATTATGTGTTTTATTTTTATTTTGATAATAATGTTCTTATTTATTGTTTTGTGTTCTAAAGATGGCAAGACACAATTTACATATTTTTTTGTTAAAATCTGAATGCCAAAACAATATGTCATTATTTATGTCAAAACAAATTTATAAAAGTCAAAAACTCAACATTAATTTCTTTGGTTATCTCAATACTACAAATTAGCATTAATGCCATTTTTTTTACTGAGTCATAATGTTTTTGATTTCATCTCATACTCACAAGCAAACCATCATTAATATGCATTATCATTCACAACTAAAATAATTGAAAAAAAAAAAACGACGGGTTGCACTCCGGGAGTGCCGGCAGAAGTGAAAACTTGAATATTAGATAACGTTGTGCATTTTTTGATATTTTGGAATGGTTAGGGAATAATTTTGCACGAATTGCTTTAATTATCTATATATTAATACGTGAAGCGAAAACTTTGGATCCCTTTTTACGAAAATTGGGCGGACGGAGAAATATGAAGTTTCGCACACTTATAGTATATACAGAGAAGAAGTGACGAATGCTAATATTTTTAAACTATTGTTAAAAATACATTATTTTCAATAAATAACACGTTACACACATAGGCATGTGTGTATTAAATACACGGTATTCTTTTGTTTATGGTCCAAATCTGTGGTCCAATCGAGAACATCTGTCTTTAATATTTTGTGTCTATAGCCTCGACTGTCTACGGTCTATAGTCTTACTGAATGTCAAGCATAACCATAGGTAGTAAATTAATTTTATAGGTATATAACCTATTTCATTTTAAAAATCTATGATCATATCGAGAATATTTGTCTTTAATATTATTCGTATTAGCGACGATAGGAATTTGGTTAAGATCTAGAAGAAATATTTTTTGTGGTTTTATGGGGAGTGTCAAGTATGGCATTAGTAAGTTTCCCATACAAAACTTAGTGTCGTGTGCAAACTGTAGAGATTGTATGCCTCACGATTGTACAGGCTGGTTATAATTATCACATTTTGAACTGTAATAATTATATAAAAATAATAGGGAAAATTCTCAGCTGTCACCATCCATGTATGCGCGTGGCACGCTGTAAAATAAACACACATGAACATTCGCGTGATATATGTAATTATTATATGTAATTATTATGTGTCTAATATTGAATTATGGAATTAGTAAATGATTTTTATTATAAACTTATTTTTGTATAAGTCAAACACTGATTTGACTCAAGCTGTCAGTTTTTGAATCATATTTGTTTGTTAACGGGTATAAAAGGCCGGAGCCACAGTGAAACTGTCAGTTGCTTGGCAGATGTTCAGTTGGCTAGTTCTAGTGCTGTTGTTGTGTGGAAAGATCGACCAGAGGTCACGTAAGTTAAGTAATTGATATTATATCGTAATTATTGCCTATTATGACATTGTTGTTGTACTGGTACTCCCTTTCTTCTCCTAAAATTGTTTGTCCGAAAATCATTATCCATAACACGTTAGCTATAAACGACAGTAACCATAATATTCAAAAAGTCGAAATTTTGTTTTCCATAATTATCATTGCTTCTAAAACTATTCTGTCATAATATCAAAAACTATAATCATTAAATCTCCTAATTGTGCATGTTATAAAGTCATATGTCCTAAGTATTGTATTATATAAATTGTATTATGCCGAATGTTCATTTATAATAAAATCGTTAGCAGTAAAAAATTGCTACAAGTTAGGTTTTAGTGACAGAAACGAATCGCTGTAAATCCGACTCCACGTAGTCTTGTCTGCCCTACCCCTAGAGTATAATTTAAAATCGCGTAGGCGCGGAGGGGCGAGGCGGCCCGCGAGCTGAGGAGCAGGTGGTTGTAAAGGTTATAGCACATTATACCGGCACCGCAACAGCACAGCTACAGCACGGCGTCTCCTCGAATTTAGGCTACGACTAGCTGCCAGCGCGCTAACTACGCGTCGGCCGCGAGGTGCAATCTCGCAGTCCGCGCGCTGGATGCGATATGTAAGCTCGCAGGCCGCGCGCTGGCCGCGAGGTGCAAGCTTGCTGTCACCGCGAAAACAATTGTTATATGGCATTTATGATTAAACACGCCTAGGACTGTGTTAAATCTGATTCGAGACTAGAGGGAGTATGCAACGAGGCGCGTGAGGCGACGGTGTTGCGCAAACGACGGCGCAATGAAGTTGTGTCGCTGGCGACTCGGAGTCGGCGCGTAGTAAGCATGCGGCCGGCGCGCTGTAAACTCATGGTCCACTTGCTTGCAGCACGCGGGCTGCAAGCTGAGTTGTATGGTAGCGGCAAGCGCGCTGACTGCCCGCCGTTGGCTTTTTTATATTGACATTATAAAATATATTTTACTACACACGATTTAATGCTCTAAATTGAATGACAAGTTAATTCCTGGTTTGGAGCGGTCCGTTGCGGTGCCGGTATAATGTGCCATGACCTTAACGCTCGCCGCCGCTGCTGAGGCGACGAAGCTGCGGTGGTTATCGTTAAACCGTCTGCGACGATAAGCTCGCGTGGGACCGCCTAAGCCCCGCAGTGCCGGAGCCGTGACAGAAACCATGCCTGCTGCATGATGCATGCTCGCTTGCATACTGCATGCTTGTTTGCATGCTCGATTGCATGCTGCTTGCCTGCTTGCATGCATGCTCGCTTGCATACTGCATGCTTGCTTGCATGCTCGATTGCATGCTGCTTGCCTGTTTGCATGCATGCTCGCTTGCATGCTGCATACTTGCTTGCATGCTACATGATGCATGCTTGCTTGCATGCTCGATTGCATGTTGCATGCGTGCATGCATGCTGCATGCATGGTGTATGTTTGTCTGTATGTTTCTTACAGGGAAATAAAATCACTTGTTCACAATCACCTGTTTATTGAGTGATATTGTATTTATTGAGTGATAATACCTGCAGCGCCATGCCAGGCCTTGATAAATACCATAATGCTTTTGTATCTTTACTATTTATGTATTGTGTCAGTTGAATTTGATAAAATAATGAAATTCTTAATGAACTCCGTAATACTTTGTTTTAAAAATATAATTAGGATAAATGAACATAAATAATTTGAATTTAGAACTTATAACTTTTATGGAAAACAGTTTTAAGTCTTTTGTATGTTATTGATAGTAATATTTATGACAAACGGATTTAGGGCATATTATATTTAGGGATTTCAATTGTATGGCATGTGATATTATGTGACATTTAGATCGGGCAAGTTATCATTCGGACAAATGATGATTAGGAAAAAAAATTATGGCTCTTTAGATTATGGATAAAAAAGTTAGGTCACACAATAAAGAACCTGTTGTACTGTTTATAGTGTTGCCAATATTTCAAATGTTTTAAATCCTATAAATGGAATATTCATATTATTTTCCTAGATATTATTGTTATATTTTGATTATATTGATATTATTCTGAGTTCTCTTGGACAATGGTCCAAGAGATAGAATTAATGTATTTAAGATAATGATAATGTATGGCAATGTAAGAAATGTGTTGATATAATACTTCAATACTGTTCCCATGGAGTTTCTTGTCCTTCTTCTCCATGAAGACCTAGTTTTGGAACGGACGACTAGCTTTCTGATTAATTGCTGACAAGCCTAATTGAAATAAAGGTCTAGTCTTGTCTTTCTGTGCTTTACTTATTGAAACCCTTCCCTATACATAATTAGTACATATATATACACTTATAGTTATATACTGCTTAATATAACACGCGCAAGCGTCCTGCGCCGCCTAAACGAAACAGCAGGCGCAGGCATACATTTTCGCCACGCCGTAGAAAGAGAGGGGGATACTTCCTCTCCTACTCTCTGTCCGTCTTACGAATTTTCGATCAGGGTCACGTGTCCTGATACGAGTTTAACATTTTTTATCCATTACAAAAAAGTGCACAACGCCGCTAAAGAAGTTTTCACTTCAAAAATCAAGTCTTCAGTAGATTTTTTCTGAAATGTCTATTTTATTTACTTTCAGTTGAACATGCTGTCAGTGTATTAGCATCAATAGGACTGGATTGTCCACCACCATTGATTCTGAAGCGATACGTCATTGTCTCATATGGTTTCATTTTTATGGGCCGTAAGTGATACTTTACCTTTTATGTCATCTTTTCGTTTGGGGCTCAACATAAACTAGGGTACATAGAAGAACATGAAGCTGCCTACAATTTGTTTTAAAAAAATGATAAAATTGTAAACAAACCCCATTCAGAGAAGTAATTTGCAACACACTAACAGTAGGAACGACTTTTATTTTCACCGTTCAACAAAATTCATTACGTTATTTGCATTCCTGAGCAGACATATATTTCACACATTTGGAGCCGATTGACAGTTTGTTACGCTGTTAGGGTTGTTACATAGGCTGGTTAAATTCCCGCGCACACATTCATCCATCCCATCTGACTACTCTGAGAAGAGAGAGCGAAATAAACTCAAAAGTCACAGTCTCTTTTAAAGTCCAGATATAATCTTGGTTAAATCATGTGAAGAAAAGGTTGGTGACGAAAATGCTTTTATGAAAGCAACCACACAAATTGACACATGTCATGTCAGTGACGCATTTGTCAGTAATAATGTAGCTCAACTCAGAAAATAAGGACGTCAACGATTCGACGAACAATACCAAGGGAACTTTTGGGTAGGCCGCATAAATTACTCAAACTGTTAGACCATCATTAAAACTAAATGAGAAAAGAAGAAACCAAACATAAGAAAATTATCCACATAGTTTTCACATTTACAATAATTTAATCAATATTATACTTCAGTAAATACTAGTAAAGTAAATATTCATGCCATTGTAAGTAAATATAAAATTCATCAATGTCGATGTTACCTACATATAAAAATTCCGAAATATTATATATACTATGTAGATCGGTGGCTGGAATGATATTTTCAGGAAAAAGGTCCAGTCAGTGAAAACATCATTTTATTTATGTACTTGCCTACCTATCTTGAAATTAAAACTTTGTGTAATCAAATCAAATCTCTTAATTTATAAGAGGCACTACAAATTGACATTCACGTTTTCTGACCCATATGTTTACATAGCTATCATGTAATTTTGAAACCTACCATAGTTATTATCCTAAAAATAAAGACTATTATACGTGAAGCAAAAACTTAGTATCTCTTTTTACGAAAATTAAGCAGATGGAGGGTACTCCTCCGTCTCGTCGTTTATATGGAGAAGAGGTGCAGAAAGATAATATTATGAATAATAATGCATTAGAAATACATTATATTTTCATCAAATTCAGACCAATGTCCAACCACTATTCAAATTAAATAAGCTGTGACATGTTCTCATCTTTGTTATGTTGTGAGCCGAACTGAATCTTTTAGAACTATTTCAGTACATGAATGATTTTAAAGTTTTTGATATTACAGAGGATTATTCCGAATGGTTTGGCATGCCACTACTCCTCGTAAGTACTTTAGCCAGTTTGTTATGGAATTTTCAAGACCAACTGATAGTCCTTATCAGTATGGGCCTGACGTCTCGGTATAGAAGACTGAACGAGAGCGTCGCCAACTTATGTGTCTTGGAGAAGTCGCAGGTGGATTCAGATAAGGTGAGGACAAGACATTATAGTGCATCGCAGTAACAAATAAGGTTTAAAACAGCGATTCATTTAAAGGACAATGCCCCCATACTAGAACAACCGTGGCCCACAGTGAACACTTACAAATAGTGTAAGGAATGATAGTATAAGCTGTTATGAGCACCTTCTAGTACTTATCAGTTCAGAAAATAAGTCGCCATTTGGAAATAAAACAGTTTTTAATTTTTTATAATTTTTAATTTTTTCATAAGCACTGACTTATTTTATACACCTTCAATGACTTTTGAATGGTATTAACACAGTCATTGTTCATTTCAAAGTTACTTACTCATTTTAACCTTTGAATAATAGTCACCTTCTAAGTTTAAACAGTCTGGGGGAGTACACACAAAACCCATATATTAACCTAGAAAGATCTCAGCGAGCAGTTCTCAAAGTAATGCACAAAAGGAACTTCCAGTATCCAGCGGAGCAGCTATATAAGGATTGTATGGTATTAACGGTTCGACAACTTTATATCAGGAGAGTTCTGCTTATAAGCCACAAAGGCTCAACGTATGACCCGGTAAGACTGAAAAACAAACGCAGAAACGACCTAGTATTTGACCTGAAACCATGTAAAACAGAATTCTTCAGAAGACAACCGTGCTATATGGGTCCATACCTATATAACAAAATAAGTAAAAATACTCAGCTACATCACTTACCAATAAGTAAACTAAAACTTACCATAAATGACTTCCTTCTCTCTCAAAATTATGGAAATACTGAAAAACTTCTAGAAAGTATAAAATAATAAAATAAAGTCACACAACCCCATTCATACACCCGAACCCATACATACACATACACACAAATACACCACACCCCACACTACACATACATCACACATACATATGTTCATTCATAGATGCACACACAAGCGTTAAGTAGCTATTAAGTAATTAATTAAATTATTATATTATTACATTATTAAATATTAAATTAAATATACATATATATCATTTTGTAATGTTTACCTTTACAAATATTTACTTTTGCACCGCACCATATATTTTATTTATTAATCAATCAATACTTATCATTTGTCCCAAACAACATTGCGCCGGTTAATCCACGCGACGTGTTCGGGACAGCATAGTTACTCAGGTCCGAATTCGCGCGCAATTAATCATTAGTAAAAGCGGGACTCCCGCAGTCCAAATGCATGCAAGAGTCGTCATATGCAGCCAGCAGTTTTCACATTCACACTAGGGTCGTCATTCAAAGTGGAGCCACGATCCAAGTTCGTGCAAGGATTGTCATTCTGGTAATATTGATCGGAGTCCATTGTCATAAAAAAACCTCACAAAAGAACACAAACTATATTTTATATCTTTAACTATTTGTTTACTGGGTGTCAAATGTCAAGTTCATCATCTGTCATAGAATAATGCTGCCATATTTTAAAATATAATCGATTACGTGAATCGATTATTGGTCTTGAACAATTTAATTTTATCTAATTACGGCAAAGCCATAAACAATACAATGATATTACCATTCCATGTTTATGTATGTTTGGACTATAAGATATCTGGTTTGAGATGTTTATGAACATAATTGTTTTGTCTTAAACTGGAGTTAGTTAGTTACGTTCACAGAAACTAAAATGGCCGTCATGATTATGACGGCGCACAGTGGAACGAATGTATGGGAGCGGTTGGACGTAGACATGTCCGAAAAAAAAGAGTAAAATTATGCCAAACTAATGATGCCATCTTATTCGATTACTTAATGCCTTCATAACTTGTGGTGATGAATTTCTTCATAACTCCCATATTTCGGGAGTAATTTGAGAAAATGTGAAATTTTACTATGAAAATGAGTGTATCGAGCTCTCTCCCTCCTGATTCCGGGCTTGTTTCAAGTAGCGGTCTCTAATATCATAATGCTAATACTAAGAGCTATATTTAATACTAAGACACATAGTGCGCCAAATGTGCACTTTCTGGGATAAAGAGTGATGTTTATTTTATAACACAATTGTTTTATTTTTTGTTTATTTTGTTGATTAAAACCGTTTTTCTAAAGGTTTACCTTATTACAATAACATTTCTGAGCAGCCAATTAGAGAAGATATAAGCTAATTAGGATATATAATTAGGGACTTAAGGTTTACATATAAAACTGATGCACTAATGATTACTGATAAGAACATTGCTATTATTTAATTACTAAATGGCTCTTAATACACTAATTTAGCATGCATCATTTACTAATTATCACAATAACTAATTACCTTGCAATATTTAACAAAGGATACCTGGGATACCTGGATTTTATATAAATAGGTCACTATTAGTAACTTTAAAATCAGTGTTGATTTACACCTCGTTGTATCCAAGCTAATCTCGCAATGTATTTTCCAAATTTTAATACAAATCTTGATATTCACGTTGCTTTATGCGCACGCGCACATAAAGATTTACGCGACTTTAACTATTTGTTCAGTGTTTTAAAAGATAACAGTTGTGTTCAGTTATGTGAAAGTGCTGAAACAAGTTTAAAAGACTGGTGTCGTCGATTTTGCTACCGCATTTATGCAAAATGGACACAGTCTGGAAGAAGCACAGATAAGTTTCGGAAGAAACATGAGATTTGGCTACAGGCTGCAATTCAATGGCCGGAATTACAGAATGAAAATATGGAACCTTCTACAGAAAATATAAGTGACGTCATCGAGCCCATAATTTCTCCTGCTAAATCTGATGCTTCAACTTGTACACATCCTAGTCCTCGTAAATCTTTTGAGGACCTTAGTAACCGGCAAAAAAGAAGACGCACTGAAGATAGTCTTTCATGCAGCAGTAGCAGCGCTGAAATTATGTTTTCGGCCGAAAGGGCGCTTCAAAAGGCAGGACAAAGCGATACAGCTTATGTTATGAAATACTTGACGGAGAATCCAGAAGAGGCCTCAAAAATCAAAGCCTTCATTGAAGGTAAATCAATTCAGGTACGGGAAATATCCCCTTTGAAGGCATTGGCTCTTTATGTATCGATGAACTTATCGAAATGGCGCTATAACACTCTTCGGGATTTCAACACTCAAGAAGGAGCTCTTCAATACCCGAGTTACTACATGTTGGTTAAAGAAAAAATTAAGTGCTATCCGGCCAAAGAAGATCTCACAGTTACAGAGAGCTCTGCAAAAATCAAATTACAAGCCTTGATGGATTTAACCTCAAGAAGACTTATTAGGTCGTTAGAAACCCCTGTTGATCCCAATCAACAGCTCGTATTGACCAGCAAATGGGGTTTTGACGGATCATCTAGCCAAAGCATTTATCATCAAAGGACGAGTGAAGATGAGCAAATCGATCTTGCTAGTAATTTTATGATTAGTCTTGTACCACTGCGGCTCGTCTCAAAAGGTGTAACAATTTGGGAAAACGAGCGACCATCTTCCACTTCATTTTGCCGGCCAATATTGTTTAAGTTTATAAAGGAAACCAAAGAAAATGTGCAGAGAGAGATGGCTGAAATCGAAGCAGAGATTGAAGCCTTAACTCCATCCACCATCACTGATGGAATTAGTGTCAAACACCAACTGCTGTTGACAATGATTGATGGTAAAATTCATTCCATTATATCCAATACAGCAGCTTCAGTGTGTGACATATGCAAGGCTTGTCCTAAAGAAATGAATAATTTAGAGTTAATCAAAGATAAACACGCAAACGAGGACATGTATAAATATAGCTTAAGCACCCTTCACGCTTGGATTCGCTCAATGGAATGCTTATTACACATTTCCTACAAATTAGACATAAAATCATGGCAAGTAAGGGGTGATATAGCAAAAAGGCAAGTTGATGACAGGAAGAAAAGAGTTCAAGAGGCTGTAAGAAGAGAAACGGGCTTACTTCTCGATGTTGTGAAACAAGGCAGTGGATCCACCAACAATGGCAACTCGGCAAGGAGATTTTTTGAAAACTACACTAAATCTGCTGAACTGACCGGAATAGATGCTATGCTTTTAAGAAAAATCTGTGTGATCTTGCAGTGTATTTCATCAGGAGAGAAGATCAACGTAACTAAATTCCGAGAGTTCTGCTTTGATACTGCTAAGCTTTACGTGGAGTTATACCCATGGTATTATATGCCTTCTTCACTTCATAAAATTTTAATGCATGGGCCAGACATAGTTCAGAACATGTCAATTGTGCCCATTGGTTTTCTATCCGAAGAGGCATCTGAGGCTAGAAATAAAGATTTTAGAAAATATAGAGAGGGGCATTCTCGAAAGCATAGCAGTATCTCATGCAATGAAGATATTATGCACAATCTTTTACTGTCTTCTGATCCACTTGTTACAAGTATCCGTCCAAAAGGAAATAAGTTTGTAAAAAAATCTTCTTTTAAGGAATTTTATGAGCTTACGGATTCTGAGAAAAGTGATATCGAATTTGTTAACATAAATGATTTAGCGGACATCGATTCTGAATTTGAATTAATTGATGATGATGATGATGACGAAGATAATTAAATGATGTTATTGTTTTAAAATGTGTAACTTAGTAAATTAGAGCTTACATCTTAATTATTTATTGTACTTTTAATGAAACTAGGTAATTTATTATCAACTTACTTAAAAGTCATACTCTCATCAGTTCTTGTGAATATTTTTGTTAATATATATTTCTGTATATATATAATATATTTATAGACCTCTTAATAAGTCTGTCTGCGGTTTAAAGTAAATACAAATGGGGAAAAAACGTTTTTTTTTTTAAATTTTCATTTCCTTTTATCCCAGAAAGTGCACATTTGGCGCACTATGTGTCTTAGTATTAAATATAGCTCTTAGTAATAGCATTACGATATTAGAGACCGCTACTTGAAACAAGCCCGGAATCAGGAGGGAGAGAGCTCGATACACTCATTTTCATAGTAAAATTTCACATTTTCTCAAATTACTCCCGAAATATGGGAGTTATGAAGAAATTCATCACCACAATTTATGAAGGCATTAAGTAATCGAATAAGATGGCATCATTAGTTTGTCATAATTTTACTCTTATTTTTCGGACATGTCTACGTCCAACCGCTCCCATACATTCGTTCCACTGTGCGGCGTGCCGTGTGATTACAATGCACGCCTTTGAGCACACGGATTGATTTTTATAATTATTAATTAATCCGTAATCGATTAGACGTATTCAATATACGACTCGAAATTAAATTGACAATATACTAGCAACCCTAAACTTTGCCTGACAGTCAAACTCTCAGTGATAATAATACGTTAAATTACTTATTTATTGCTTATAATGACGGCGACTTAGTTAGAGATAGAAGTTAAACGGATAATTCCTGTTTTAAAAAAATATATTTTTTAATTATCCTTCGAAACGTGTTCGGGTTGGGCCAGGAATAGGCATTGACCTTTATTAATAGAATGACCACCAAATAAAAGTTTTTACACAAAAAAAGAGCGCTTTAATATTCTTGAGCTCTGTTTTAAAATTGTTTTTTAATGATACTATTTAATTTTTATGAAATATTTTTGAATGATAAGGCTCATTCAAAAATCCACACTAATATCATACATGCAAAAGTAACTCTATCTGTCTGTCTCGCTTTCCTGCTAAAACTACTGAACCGATTTAAATGAAATTTAGTACACAGATAGTTTAGAGCCTGAGAATGGACTTGGGCTACTTTTTATCCCGGTAGTATGTTCCCGCGGGATAATTTCCGACCTCCACGCGGGTAAAGCCGCCGGCAAAAGCTAGTATTTCATAAAAATAAAGGGTCTTTTAAAGGTTTTCTAGTATTTGTCACGCTATGTTTTTTCCGGCTTGTAATATGTACCAATACGCCTAACTATGCGACCTCAAGCTGAGTGTTTTAAGGTGTCTTAAGTTAGGGCGGCACCCTAAGTCTGCGGGTACGTAACTTGCGACGAAACTTGCAACTTGCGTCACTCCGGCCGTCTCAAGTTTCGTACCCGCAGACTAAGACAGACTAAACAATACATAAAGGCCTCTTTCGAGGGGCCAAAGCCAACCCGTAGAGTCACGTCTAAGAGCCTTTTCCTTTTCTTGAGCGCTTAGAAGTGTTTATTGAAATGAGACAGTAATGACCCATGACACTGAGACGTGGTCGCTCCCAATGGGCTTCATAGAAAGGCTAAAAGTCCCCCAAAGGGCAATGGAGACGGCTATGCTTGGAGTTACCCTACGCGATCAAAACAGAAGATATCCCTAGGAGAAACAAGGTAACCGACATAGCCCGACGAATTGCCCAACTTAAGTGGCGTGGGCAGGGCACATTGCTCGCAGAACAGTAGCCGATGGGGTCGGAAGAGTCCGGAGTGGTGACCGCGTACTAGCGGAGACGTAGCGTTGGATGGCCTCCCACAAGATGAACCGATGACCTGGTGAAGGCCGCGGGAATCAGCTGGATACGAGAAGCACGTCCAAGTGGCGGTGCTTGGGGGAGGCGTTTGTCCAGCAGTGGAGGTCTTATGACTGAAATGATGATAATGACCATAATTATTATGAAAATCTGAAATTGTAAATGAAACCATTTATTTCAGCAATCTGAAGCAGTAAGAGTATATAACTGGCGTAAAATAAGAGAGGCGTATGTGAAGCAAGCGATGCTTGTGCGCAAGATAGATATAGCTCTTGGGGGAACAATCATTCTGTCCTGTTCCTGTAACTTCTACTTCATATGCTTGCAGATGTTTTTGGGGATTAGGTAAGTTACATATTGATAAATGATTTTAATTCAGGAAGTTGCTTTGTGCAAACACTTCTACAAGTCAAGTACATTTAAAAAAATTACATGAGTTCAGCTGCGTTTCCTACCTAACTACTCTGAGAAGAAAGGCCGAAATGAATTCAGAGGTCACTCTCTTTTTAAGGACAGACATAATCTTGGTCAGATCATGTGAAGACGACTATCTGGATTGTTGACAGAAATGGTCATTTCAGGAACGAACCACACAGATTGGATTGGATCTGTCCAGAAAGTGCATGCAAGCAAGCATTTATCAATTATCGTGTACCTTAAGTCAGAACTTGGGAATTTAAACCTTAAGTACTACAACGCAACTTCTGTCACTCTTCCTTTCATGTCTTCTTAATCTGCAGTTGCTTAAATCCTTGCTAAACTCATCCAAACTTTTCTTCTCTTTTGTTGGCATGAATTATGCTATACATGCTTGTGCTATATGTGTGGTGCCGGACGTAACGAACGGCACCAACCCATTGGTTCCTGTAGGTGTCGTAAAGGGCGACAGAGGGAGTTACTAGAGAAAAATTTACAGCAGCGCTCTCTATATATTTTTAAAACCACACTGCGATCGCTAACCCGCCTGTCAAGCATGGCGATTATTGCAAACTCGAGGGGTTTGCTTAGGGGAGGCTTATGTCCAGTGGACGTCTTTCAGCTAAAAAATAATGCTAAACTAAATTTAGCTTTCTCTGTGGCAATCGATTAGAATTAACTAAAACTGCCAAAGTCGCTTAAACGAAAAGATAGAAATATATTTGGACCCTATCGGCGCAAAACTGATCACAGCATTTTATTTAAGATGCGGCTGATCTACAGGGAGTAATTATCTAATTATGTGGAGACTATCTACTTTTCTTTGAAATATTTTTTTAACATTTTTTTTAGGCTGTTAGTTACTAAAACTTTTATTTTAAACTAGCTGCTACCCGCAGAATCACTCACGTAGATGTTGGAAATTATCCCACTGCAATTTGCTCTAGCGAAAAAAAGAAACCTATGTTGTATTAAATATAACATCAGCTATCTACCCGGAAAGTCCCATCAAAATTGGTTAGGCGGACCAACCGCCTAATTTTCGAAACAGCTAAAGAAAAGAAAGAAAAATATGTTTATTGGCATTATATCATTAAAATAATACTGGCCAACTGGCCAGCTGGTCCAATTTCACAGACAGGCAAAAAAGTATTGTTATTTTGGTGATCTGCTATACAGGTTTTTCTATTGCAGACACCAGTCTCTCACAGACTAGTGTCATATAGTTTTTAAGCTTCTATTTCATTGTTTGTGTAGAGAAAATTAAATTATTGGAATTTGAATTTGTTACAAGTACATATAAAATAACTAAAAAGCTGTTCTCTCGCATAAATTAAAATTAAGTGTCTGTTTGTACTGACAAAATTAAGTAACAAGCTATTATTTTGATATTCAAAACAGACACTTCATTTTTTTAAATTTATTTCAATAGATTATTCCTGCTAATAGTATTTTCTTGTCTTCTAGCCACGGTCTGTCCACCGACGTATTGACAGGGTTTTACCACGTGATATCATTAACTTGGCTCTGTATCAGAGTGGTGAGCGTCGTTTTGGCAGCTGCTGATGTCAATACGCACTCAAAACTAGCCCTTAACTCTCTGTATAATTATGATAGTCATCGTTATAATGTTGAAGTAAGTATTTTTCGGCTTTTTCATTTAATTATATGTTTTAAAGGCTACCGGCATATAAGTATGTGTATTTATATTATTAATATTTGACCGTGCGGACGTTGTTCTGTTTCCTAGAACTCGATAGCAACGCCACCTACCGGGTCCAATAGTAAATTTAAACCATCAAGAGTGCCACCCAAACGCATACAAAAAAAAACATTCAAATGGGTCCAGCCGTTTAGGAGGAGTTCAATGACATACACACGTACAGTAGAATTATACTATATACAACATTATTTTTAGTATATGCGAAACCTGAATATAGTTTGTTCAGGATGAGTCACTGAATAGATTCCAATAATTTTTACACCATGTTATATTTTGTCCCAAAATTATTTAATTACGCTTACAAGTTGGACACCGAACGACAATAACAACTTATCCGCAATTATACGCGCACAACACAGGTCACGGCAGTTCATAGCGGTTCTAGTACCGGTAAGAACCGCGCGGCGCGGGCGCACAGCAGGGCGGCGTGGGTGTGAAACAACCCTGTCAGTTGTCCATTAGCTCCAGGTTGATGCGTACGCGTCACACACGCTTCCGTTCTATGCAATATACGATCGCGGCGCCCGCTCGCCGCGGACCATAAAGTGTTTTGTTTCGATTTTAAAATGATCATGTCTTTCTCGTACTCAAACGTCCATTACACGGAGATGGTACGTACACTAGCTATTTGTGCTGATAACGTATCCCTGGCAGAGAAAGTGCATTTGACAGTGTTAAAAAGGGTTATTATGTTTTACGTAAATTCAATAGAAATCTGTGTAAGCGCACACGTCTGTGCATAAGACAAAGAGGGGCACATTTCTAACAACTGCTTCGCTTTGTTTGAGTAGGGAGTACCTAATTAGAAGGACAATGTAAATAGTGATTACGCCAATTATTGTAAATAGTGATTTGATATGAGAACAATTTTCATCCACTTTGAACTTTACGTGGTTGGCATAATGTGCAACAAATGGCATTGACTACATTTTACCACTTACTACTGCATTTACGAATAAAGTACATAATAATATCTACCTACACTTGACCATTACGATAGTCCAAAGCCTGCAAGTGTGATGGAAAATGTTTATCACCAACTAATACATAAACAATCACTGTGGCAAAATATTATCAATGAGCGCAAGACGACGCTGGCGGCGCACGCGCGGATGGCGCAGCCACCCGTCAATTGGTGTACATATTTTCGGACGGTCAAACAGGTAACATAACAAGCTTATAACTTTGTGATTATTAATGATACAGTTTTGAAATTTTTACCATAGATTCTTTACATAAAAATACTAGACCCATGTTTCGGGTTTCGCATAAACAAAAATTAATCTATACTAATATTATAAAGCTGAAGAGTTTGTTTGTTTGTTTGGTTGAACGCGGTAATCTCAGGAACTACTGGTCCGCATTGAAAAATATTTTTGTGTTGGGTAGTCTATTTATTGAGAAAGGCAACAACATCACGCTACGATCAAAAAGAACGGAGCAGCAACGAAAAATAGACGAAAACTGGTAGGCAATTCGATGCGACGGGAGGGGTCAGTGGAGCAAAAATTTGACGCGGACGAAGTTGTGGGCAGAAGCTAGTGTTGTATAAAGATAGTAATCAAAATCATCAATACAACCGTCTAAATTCATATAATCTCACTAGCTACTGGCAGTGGCTTCGCCCGTGTGGATTCGGTAATATCTCACGGGAACGTACTACCGGGATAAAATATCTTTCTATCAGTGTGTGATATTTTCATCCAAATCCGTTTAGCCGTTTTAGCGTGAATGAGCTACAAAAATCCAAACATGTATCCATCTAAACCAGGGGTTCCCAACCTTTTTTTGTCTACTGCCCACTTTAAGAATAAATTATTTTTTAACGCCCCCCTTTTTAAACATACTTAAAAACCGCTAAGTACTTATAACTGATTTTTGAAACGCAAATTTATAGTATTCGGACAGAGTATCTTTTATTGAAAATAAAACAAACATAATCAATTCTTATATAAAAACTAATGTGAAGGTTGAATCTGATGCTGTTCAATAAGTTTGTTGATATCAGGTTCCAATTTACTCAAAAACAGCCGCAAGTCGCCACGTTCGGTAACACGCAAACGATTTCTCTTTTTAGTAAGCAGCGTTGCCACAGCACTAAATCCACGTTCACACAAATATGACGATGGAAATGCGATCAAAAATCGTTGAACAATTGACCACAATCCAGGGTACAATTGCGGGATCGGTTTTTGTAGCCAAAATTCTTGATATCCATTTTTGAACTTGATTTTTATTTCTTCGTTTGTTATCAATTCTATAAGTTCTTCTTCCAGCTGAGGTGACATTGCTGTGTTGACATTTGAAAACGGATCCAACACCCAGTCTGGTATTTCCAAGTTTAAAATGTCCTGGTATCGTTCGGTGAAGTCAATGTGGAGGTTTTCCAAATGTTGGCAGTAGGCAAACAAGTCGTCGTTACTGCAGTATACTGATAAATTCGGAAAATTGTGAAACTCACGTCTGCCCATATTCTTTTTGTGCAGAAGCAGTTTGGGTGCGAAAGCAGCAACGACATTTTTTGTTTTAATTAAATTTAGTTCATCGCCTTGCAGTTGGAGGTTCATGTCGTTGAACATTTTATACAGGTCTGTCATGTAAGCTATATCATTCTTTGATGTTATGAGCTTGTTGCGCAGTTCTGTATCTTTAGTTTCCAAGAACTCTATCATAGAGTCAAACAGGTTGTAAAATCGAATTAGACAATTACCTCTTGACAGCCAACGAACTTCAGTATGAAGCAACAAACGGTTGAAATCATCGTCATTAGTAATACAAAGCTGATGAAATAATCTATCATTCAAAGAGCTGCTACGGATTTATTGACTGCTTTGATGACATATTGCAGTGATTGAAATAGTCGTTCACTTAAGTTTCTAGCAACCAAATGTTGTCTATGAATAACGCAATGTATAGCAAGGACATCTGGAATTTTATTCTTTAATTATGCTATGAAGCCTTTATGGCGCCCTGTCATAGCCGGAGCGCCATCCGTAGCAACTGATATAATATTTTTCAAAGGAATCTCTTTCTCTTCACAAAACTTTTCCAATGTATTGAATATGGTTTCGCCTTTTGTATCTGTCTCCAAATTTCTGGCAAACAATAGTTCTTCACGTATTTTCTCATCTTTAATAAACCTCACGTAAGATAGCAACAACGCTTCATTAGTTGGTAAAGTGGACTCATCGAGCTGAATTGAGAATTGACTAGTCCTCAGATGATTGCACAATGATTCTTCAGTGTTTTCAGCCATTTCATCAATTCGTCTTTGCACAGAATTATTACTCAAAGGAATTTTTCGGATAATATCTGCGGCCGGTTTATGAAGCACAGTAGTTATTACTTCCTTTATTGCTGGCAAAATTAACTCTTCTCCGATGTTGTGTGGTTTGCCTTTTTGAGCAATTAACAAAGAGATATTGTACGAAGTCATCTTGCTTAGCAGCCGCCGAAAATAGTTTTGATACACTTGGCTGAGTATTATGCTTCTTCTCTAGGTCTTGAAAATATGCTACATTCTTTTCTGTCTTATCTGGATGCATTTTATTCAAATGATGTTGCAGTCTTGAAGGCTTCATTGCTTCGTTCGAAAATGTTTTTAGACATAGAAGACACAAAGGCGACGACGGGTTTGTGGGATTTTCAATAAATCCGAATTTAATATATTCCGCAGAGTATTGCCGTCTCTTCTTTTTTACTTCCGAGATTGTTTTGTTTGAAGAAATACGTAAGTGTTGAAATCAAGTACTGCTTATCTATTATGCGCGAAACCGCAAATGAAAATAAAATAAATTTGCGTCGTTTAAATAGGATTGCATAAGCAGCACGCACCAACAGGATTAAGAGAAACGTGCATAAACTCGTTTATCTCATTCGACGCCCAATCGTACTCGACAAGCAAGAACAAGTATTATAGAACCAGCCGATTGGTATAGGAATGTACAATTCGGATTATTTAACAAAAACTTGTTAAAACATGATTGCCCGCGGTCTTTTATATCGAACCGAGTTTGAGCTATATCTTAATTAATATTAGTTGATGTTCACAAGATGTAGTCGAGAGTCGAGAGCTCAGTCGGTGTCTAAGAGTCTTCCTAGCTAGGTAGATGAAATTATAAATCGACCTCAAAGCCCTACACAATGCCCCCTTTTTTTTCTGGGTCTCTTACCGCCCCCCTTTAGGCCTGCAGCGCCCACAAGGGGGCGTTATCGCCCACGTTGGGAAAGACTGATCTAAACATACATAGTTACAATAAAATTACGATTTAATGAATATTTTATCAAGTACCAATTTCAAAAACCTTAAAAAAAATGAATTTTATGGGTTATCTTATCGCATGCCCCTAAGGCTTTGTTTCTTTGCTTGTGAAAAAAGGATTAATATTTCAAAATGATAAAAAAAAAATCCTCTATTTAGGATGCCAATATGACGAAATTAAGGTACCTGTTCAAATGTAATAAAATGGCCAAACCGAAGAACTCAAAATTGCAAAATACAAACCATCACAATGTTATGTATAGTCATTATATTGTTTATCTAAAGGAAAACCTGGCTACAACAAAGTGACTTTTAGCCTTATTTTAAATAAATAATAGTTAAAAAAAATAAAAAACACGCGTCCATTGAAAACCAAACTGAAAAGTAGAAAATAATGGAAAAAAAGCGTGGGGTGCTTTTTAAGGTATTTTTTTATTGATCAGGCACCCCACGCTTTTTTCCGTTATTTTTACTTTGTAGTTTGGTTTTCAATGGAAGCGTGTTCTTTTAAACTATTATTTATTTTCTATTTTTTTGGGTGTTTCGAATTTTGAGACGTATGGCAGCGTAGTTTGAGATGTATGGTAGCGTAGTTTGTGACGTATGTCAGCGTAGTTTTAGAAGTCAGTTTTTCGCTGTCCTGGTAACCCTGGCAAGGATAATGGCACAAATTTATGAAAGTATTGCATTGTCATCGGTCTTTGACAGGTGTGCAAAGTTTGAATGAAATCTGGTCGTTTAAAGTGGGTCAAAATTGCGCTATAAGGAGTCGGTTACAAACAAACATACAAACAAACTTACAAGTGATGTATAAAGCGTGTAAAAAGCGGACCAATTTACCCAGCGGGCTTCGGTCTCTCTTATATATTTGAACATTTTAACACAACACACTCCACTGCCATTATTCACACTCTCAGAAACTATCCTAAGCCAACAAGAAACACGATCTATTAAAAACAACTGAATGTTGTAAATGTACAAAACTTCCAGCTTGTTAGGTCTTCCATTTATTTGACGCACGTAACCGCAATTAGAACTTTCGTTTTGCAGGTGGAGCGGCTTCAAGACCAACTATCAAAGGATTACGTCGCCCTCAGCGGGATGGGTTTCTTCTATCTAAACAAAAATATTTTGTTAGAGGTTGTACTGTTTTTGTTCTAGATTTTGCATTAAGCAAGTTTGCACCTAAAGTTTAAGCTAGTAAAGTTGAGAACGACATGGATTTCGTCGATATCGAAACTAATTTGGATTCTGATTCTGTGTTCTGAGAAAATGGACTGTGTGATATGGGGATAAGGTCGGGAATTGACAGTGTCGTTTATAGTAGAACATTCGATGTTAGATCCTAAGTCTAGGCTTTGATAAATGTGTAAATTTTGTCGGTTACTTGATTTATGAAAACATAGGTTTATACTGTTATATTAGTATCGAGCCAGAGTACAAATGTGTAGCTATTTGTGAGTGGTTTGCTACCAAGTTGTGAACGGACTAGGTAATGTAATTGTAGTTTTATTAAAAAAAAAAAAACAATAGAAAGAACATTCCGTGATCAATTTTGATTTTGAGAAAGGTTAATGTCATATTTCTTCCTAGTTAGGTACTAGCTTTTTGCCAGGGCTTCGCCCGCGTAATAGCCGAAAATTATCTATTAGGTCGCATATCGGGTAAGTATCCTAACTATCCGCTTATGGTCTACACGTTTTGCGTTTGTGTGTGTCTACATGGTCTACATGTTTTGTGTTGTGTTGTGTGTTTGCGTTTTATACAGTGTGCAGAGTCAAATCCGGTTTTGTCAGTTTTTCCTTGAGACCTACTGAAACGGATACCTACGTATATTTTTTGTAAATTTTAGTTCTGTTTCGTTCCTGTATTCATCTAGTGATAGTCTGACTAAAGTGTATCTTAATTCAGGTCAGCTCACTTGCTTGTATCAGAGTCTTATATAGGGGGTCTATTTAAAATTTGACAAGAAAGACTAATTGTATTTTTTTTTTACTTCCAGATGGCCGGTGCAATAATAACCTATGAACTTGTTCTCATTCAGTTTGACGAGCAAGGCAGCGATGATGTTCAGTTAAATATAACAGATATTATTTAAATACGTTTATCTTTTCTTTAGTTTTACACTTTAACCATCCCAAAATAAGTTCTAACTTTAGTTCTAGCCAAAAAATACGAGCCAGTTTTTACGTTCCCAACTTTATTTCGATTGAGAATAACAATTTAAACTAATTTGTGGTTATTCATACAGAATCTGACTTGGTGGTTTAAATTTAAACCAAATTAAAACCTAATTTCTTAATAAGGAGGACTGTGTTTAGATATCTATTGGTTCTTACTTAGGAAAGTCAATAAATACAATCAAGTCATTAAGTGTTTCTAGTTTTTCTGTTTGTTATTTCATTTTGACAGATCAGTTTCAGTTATACTAGTTATTACAGAAGCACGCGCTCTTATAATTTCAAACGTGACATGGACGTTCATGGCATCACAATATCAGAGAGAAGTAATATGTATGGATATGTTTTTTTTATTTTCTTTATAAAATATCACATTTGGTGATACTTTATTCACATTAGAATCTAGTCTATAAGCTAGTAACTAAATATAAAACTAAGAAATCTTTTACTATTTTCTTCGCACTAATTCAATTCTGTCAAGGAGTTAGATCGCCTCGACATTCACGAGATAATAAAGTCTATGTTCATGCCCTTTTGCATATCTATATTTCTATACTTAATAATATTATAAAGCTGAAGAGTTTTTAATTGAGGCAGGCTATACGCTATGTAACATCACGCTACAATCAAAAGGAGTGGAGCAGCAATGAAAAATGGTCGAAAACTGGCAGGCAATTCAATGCGACGGGAAGGACGAGGGGAGGAAAAATTTGACGCGGACGAAGTCGCGGGCAGAAGCTAGTTTTTTATAACTGTGTTTACGGCATCCATCCTGAGGTCTCAGTCGCTGTTTCTAACGTACCATGGCGCGCTGATTATATCCCTTAGTGCCTATAATGTTTTGAAAACATTGTATGATTTGACGATTTCTTTGGGTAGTGCAGCCCACAGCTGAATATTGAAGGTCCATATAGGCTTAAAACGTGTTTATATAACCATAATTTATTAGACATTGATACTATTGACTTTATTCCTAGTAGCCAATACATGTTATTGTGTTGAATATCTAATTCGGTTTTTTCTTTTTGACATGCTCTTTCTAGTGCAGTTTTGCATTCAGGGTCATGGTGAAATACTTAGCAGTGTTCACGTAAATTACTTGGTGATAAGTCATGAATACCGGGAAATATTGTTGTTTTTTCTTTGTGAAGTCAATGTGGATAGACTTGCTTTCATTAAGTTTGATATGACATGTTGCAATCCAATCATAAACAAGATTTACAGACTCTTGAAACTTTTCTATGGCTTCTTCGTGATTATTTCCAATCGCCATGATATGACGATTTGATGTCCTCAGTAAAGCCTGCAATGACATTATTTTGTAGCTCAATAATATCACGTGTATAGTAAATACAGGACCAGACCTAGTACACTACCGCGTGGTACTCCAGCTGTTATGTGCCTAAGGTTTGTGCAGGAATTTCTTTGTTTGTCTCATTCTAAACAATCCATTGGATATATAGGACTTTATAGTGTCAGAAAACTGTTAAGCCAGCATTTTCCTTAGCTTATCAATGAGGCTACATATCATGCCATTCTGAATCGAAAGCCTGTAACATATCTAGGAAAACTATAGAGCACACCTTTTTTGCTATTGTTCTATCAATAATATAAGTAATTCTGTGTTCTTGGTTCAGCATAAAGTGCTGTTCTTTAAATCCGAACTGGTAATCAGAGATTAAATTATAAACTTTAATAAGAGGATTTAGAAATAGTTTAGATAACACAAGTGACACAAATATTGTTTTTTTAGATGTTTCATAAGATGGCTTCCCAGACTATGTTGACTACAGCTACTTTTTACTCGTGTTTCAACCGAAATACAACATTAATTAATATGGTAAGCTAACTGCAGCTTCACGTAGGTGATTTTGTAATACTTCTCCAATAATTAAGCCGTTACTAGAAGATTTTTTTAAATTAAATTACAATTAATTTCTCTGGATAGTTTTTTTTTGGGATATCCAACTTAATAGCTGAACAAATTTTTATTCCCCGAAATTACTAGCCCCGAATTATTATCCCCTCATCTGCGAACCTTTGGGCTTTATGTTCGCCTGTCACGGCCCATTTCCCATTTACTTCCTTAATAGGAGAAATTGACACAATCGGTCATTTTATTTGCTTCGTATCTTCACCACAGCGTGAAGCCGGTTTTAGTGTCTCTCTTTCAGCTGCTTTTTCAGGAGACGTTCTAATATTGATTATTTTTGTAAGGCGCTTAGTGAGGTTATTCAGCATTCTTTTATCTTATGGATGTCTTGACTGCGATCTGTTTTTTTTTGTTTCCTCATTTCTGTAATAAGACACCTAATTCCTGCTGGGTTGCTTTGATTATTGTATTTTTCCAGATAGCTTGCTATACTAGCTTATACTAGTTGTAAAATTACTCAATCCATCTATTTCAGACTTTTTAATGGAACCGTTAATTTAATTCTGTTTCATTATCCAAGTCTATTCTGAAACCTTCCCAATCTGCTTAAGTATTTATAAGTGTAGGATTATTATCTCTGGGTTGGATCCAATACCATACCAATAAAATTATTGGTGAGTAGTTCGGATTTATGTTAGAGTCCGGATGTGTGTCATAAGTGAAAATATTTTTAGTTATAAAAAAAGTCTATTAGATCTGGGAATTTGCGTTGATCACTTGGCCAATCAGTTGCGTTTCCAATAGTAATAGTTTCTGTTATATGTAGCTCTTTCATGGCACTCATATGTTCCTTTCCTTGTGGTAGATCCAAGCTGCAAATTTAGCGTTAAAATCACCACCTAAGGTAAACCTTTTTCCTGCCAAGATCGCGAGGTCTGTTCGAAAGAGTTACCTTGGCCCTGGCATATGGAAAACTGAAGGAACACGGGTGAGTTTTAGTTAGTAAAAGACTGTCACTCCCTTCCGCTCCACTCTAGAGTAGGATATGTCATTTGTTGATTTCCAACGCACAAATATCATATTAAGGATTTGTATACTATACAATGTCAAAAGCGAATAGTCTGGAAATAAAATTCGTAGCTCTATTTTCTTTTCTATTTAAACGAGCGTTAAATGAGGACATATATTCAATCATTCTGATAGACATTTATGGAGACCTTTTTGAATTTCCGATAACGATAAGTTATTTTATTTCTGTTAATAGGTCTGTACAAACACTTTTACCACTCAATCATATTTTAAAACTGATGAGGTTGACGTTTCCTATCCATCTACTCCAACCCACTTTGGGAAAGGCCTGCAGCGGCCACAAGGGGGCGTTATCGCCCGCTTTGGGAAAGGCTGGTCTACTCCGTGAAGAGGGACTAAAACAAATCATGAAGTCACAGTCTTTTTTAAAGTTCGAACAAATAATCTTGTTCAGATTATGTAAAGACTATGAACATTGGTGTCTGAAATGATCTTTTGAGTAAGCAACTACGCGGGTTTAGTAGACTTGTTTAGTGAACGTACGCATTTGTATCAGTAAAAAAATCATAAAAGCACTTATTCTAATGGACCGGGCATGTCGTCATACATTTAATATGATTACTTCCAATCACCAGCCACCAACCAATTAATTGGCTACCAAAAGTTTAAATTTATCAATGTTCCCATTAATCAAACATAAATAAAATATCAGAACGTCATTATTGGTATTGCAATATTAGAAACAGTTGCACGCAAGTAATAAATATGTAAATAATTATAAAATTCCATATTCAATCCTGTGTAAATATTAGAAAGATAAAATCAACAGAAAAAAAACATAATAATTGTGTCTGTACAAATTGTGACATAAAATGACATTGTCATTTTCAATAAATTGATTCTAAGCAGCGTTTTCATGTTAGACTAAACACAAAGCCTTTCATGCATACAATATTTACCTCTATTCGGAATGCAGCAAAGGCTGAAATAGCATGTATATACATTCATTAGAAAGTTTTGTTAGACATTTCAATAATTATACCTGACACGCGATTCAGATGTGTAAAACAATAATTTTCATAATAAATGCTGGCTCTTTGGGACAAAGTGAAAACTTTTATTGAAGCTACATAGTAATATTAAGGTTAAAATACAATGACCCAGTGTTTCAATAATGTATATGGGGATCAAACACTGAGTGAATCACTAGTTTCCACGAAAATACCAGAAGATATTTGATTTTCCGTAAGTAATTCATGTTTTTCTTAATATATACTAACTATATGTCCATTCATCTGTAACGAGGTTGTACTACAGCAGTCCATAAAATTATGGCCAAAATATATTGAACAGTAATTATTTATTTAAAAAATTGATGGGTCAGAATGATGTAATTATTTCATGTTTGTGAGTCAATGTATACAAATTGTAATTCTCAAATTTAATCATGTAAGGATCAAAGCAGCGTTCTATAGTTTCTGCCAACACCCACGAACAGAAGGCTTAAAGTTTATGTATTTATTAATAATTCTGCAGTTAGAATTACTTTCACAGTTAATTACTTTAGTATTTTAGGAAGGATTCCAATTCAGTATAGCGTTTTTAAGTGCTGAACTCTTAACTACTAAAACTTTTAGTGTCGTTCCCCAGCATACACTTTTACTACTTCGTACTCAATAAAATTCTAATTTAAACCTTAATTTTCAGCTTCATAAAGCTAAATGTTAAAGGAATAAGAAGTGAAGAAGTGAAGAATATAATATGAAATCGAAAATTACAAAACTAAATAAGAAGAAATATGATGTAAGTATATTTATTTATTTGCTAGTTGTGCCCGTAGTTTCAAATTTTTGAAATTCCAATCAAAATCGGTCCAGCTAATTTCGGATATTATACGGAAAAATTAGACAGAAATATAGATAAATGTCTTTTTTTTGCTATAAACTCCTTACATAATTTACAAACACACTTCTAATAAACAGTTATTTAGACATTACCAACAATGACTTCAATTTTATTTATTTCTACATGACTATAGATCCATCTTTGATTCAAGTACCCTACCCTTATTTTTCAGTATGATTATGTACGAGTAAGTACGCTTAATTAACTGATACACAAACATAAACAAATTCAAAACAATAAATAATAATATCTACAAAACAATTTAAGGAATGCTATATGCCATGCCTATTAAGTCACTTACTGGATACACCTAGCAACAATACATGAACAGATGCCTCATGTACACGTAGGTGTACTTGTAGATGACGCACACCCCATTGCGTAGCACTCTATCAATTGGAATCTGAATCCTTGTGAAGGATATTGCTAAACCAATGCTCCATATGTTCGAAAATTTTGCCGGCTCAACAACTTAAATGGCGCAATGAATAATGATAAACTGTCAAAAGAAAAGCTTCTCCTACTGTAAGTGTGTTACGCTATTACCTTGCTGGTGACCTTCAGTATTGCTAGCACCAATGCTCAAGAGTTTATGTTGAAGTAAAATACGAATAACTCATAAAAAATAAACCAAATTGATGGTTAAAAGGTAATAAGCGCCATTTTGGTCGAAAATGACTTATGAATCCCATCCTACTTAACATTTTCTGCTTTTTCGAATGCGCTTACTTACTCCCATGGATCTACGATGTCTTAAACATTTTCACGATATGACAATAAACAAAAAAGTTATGTCAATTGTTCTACAATTTCAAACTTTAAACCGGTCTCCTGAACAATTTGGTTTTTGTCGCTTTTTAACCGTCAAAATAATATATATTTGCGTGTACACACACGTCATTTGAATGACTTAGGTTTACGCTTTTTCTTGTTTCAGGATTTTCTTCCAATACTGAACAATATATTTTATAAGGCCCGGTACTTCGGCATCGCAGGCTTTGGTATGACCCTGGCTTTCGCCTGGTGTCTGATACTGTTTGTAATGCTAGTGGTAACAGAAAGCGTTGCTATTTGGAAGATTATCACGCTGCTCGGAGGCGCGAAATCAGCTGACGGTAAATTTAATTAAAAATCATTGTTATGATGATGGTTTTGTATCTTTTATGAACAAACATTATATTATTTGCTATTGATTTCCGCTAAGTAGTCTGATTCCATGATGTTATTATGATCATTTTTGCCTTGTAGATTGATACTACTTTTGATCTCTCGGATTAAATACGACGGCATAATTTTTATATTTGCAGGTCTGATTGGTCGTCTCTCAGGAGCCATATTCTATGCCAACGCAGTTATTTCACTGTTCTTGTCATCAAAATTCGTTCACTCTTGGAGAAACGTGTCATCGTACTGGTTGAGTATGGAGACCAACACAGCACTCGACTTCCCACCTGATGTCAGAATTAGGCAGAGGACCATTTTTATCACTGTTTTTGTTGCTAGTTTTGCTGTTGGTTGGTATTTTATAAGACTGTTTACGATTATTGTTTTACTTAAAAATAATGCGTTCTTTGCTTTTTCAATCATATGGCTTGTCAGAAAATTACAGTAAAAGCTGTGTTTTGAATTGAAGAGTTTCCTGCTGATATATTTATGAGTAATGAAGCGATGGTCAGTGTGGTCGGAAATGAAGAATAGCAACATCCCATTTCTACACGTGGGTCTCGTAAAGAGCAACTAAGGGACATACTAGAGAATGGGCAGCAGCGTTCTCTATGCACTTTACCACTATACAGCGATCGTTAACCCGCCTGACAAGCGTGGCGGTTATGGCAAAGCCCCCAAACTGGGAGATGCCTTTGTTCAGCAGTGGTCTTTTAATGGCTGAAATAGTTACTCATATCCCTACGGATACGAGTAACTTTTATACACCTGAGATGTATCTAAAATTGCAGCCACCTACCTAGTTCCAACGTTACCACAAAATTACATTAAAAAAAAAGTATATTTGTAAGATGTTTATATTGATTTTCCCTTTCAGTTGAGCACGCACTAAGCATGTTTTCAGCAACTGGAATCGACTTCCCTCCAGAAGAATTCTTTTACAGATATGTCACAATATCACACGGATTCCTGCTAAGAACTCGTAAGTCATTGTTATATTTATATAGACCTTCCGTCCCTATCAACAGTGACAAGCCCAGCGTACTAATTGTAGAACGCACTATCAAAACACAATCTGATTTATTTTGAGGGATATTGCTAATTTATTGGGTCATTTGTTAGAAAAATGTGTCTGCTCAACAATGTGAATAACGATGAGTATGACTCTTCTAAATTTAAATAGGCATCCAATATCAATAGACAAATAAGTTATGCATGATGTGCTTACCTATAAGAAATTGGTACACTAGTCTATATAAATTGGATGTATCTCATATCATTTTATCTGTGTACTCTTCTACCGCGTTAAATTTTTGCTCCCCTGACCTTTCCCGTCGCATCAAATTGCCTGCCAGCTTTCGTCTGTTTTTCGTTGCTACTCCACTCATTTTGACCCTGCGGTTAGGAAAGCTATAGGCTTTATAACATTACGCTGCCGTAATGTTAATAGCCTATAGCCTTCCTCAATAAATACGCTACCTACCCACACAAAAATAATTTTTCAATTCCTACTGATCCGAATTTAAAAAAATCTTTTTCTTTTCTTTTTCCTGAGATTACCGCATTCTACCAATCAAACAAACACTTCAGCTTTATAATATTTAATTAGTATAGATTCAATTCTTGGTGAGCCTAATAAATGAAATGAATGTGGTTGTACTGTCAAAATGAAAGATATTCTTTTAACGTTATTACTTCGCTGCTGTCTAGGATACCAGCTTATCTACGAAATTGGATTCTATTCGTGATGCTTGTCACTGATAGCAGAGTGACAGATTTTATGTGTTTTACTCTTGAAATTGCAATTTTCATTCAACATAGTGAATTTTGCTTTTCCATTCAAGTTTTCATCTGCACTGTCTCTGCAAGCATAAATATACTAATTAATTAGTTACCTACTTATTGCGTCCCGCAGTTTCACCCGCGTAAGTCTCAATCGTATATGAATATCGGATAAAAAGCTAGTTCAGGTCATGGTCTACTTCAGTGCTATATCTCGTACAAATCAGCCCTTGGCGTAAAAGCGTAACAAATTAACATAAAAAAATCAAATCTTTCCTCTTTATTATATTATTTAAATCAAATATCTCCTATGTTTTACATTGCAAGACAGACAAAATAGGACAAAACGCGATAAAATAATGATATTTTGGGACATTGGATTTGATCGCGGGGTCCAGTAAAGTTTAATTGGATACCTACTGGCGAAATGAAGGCATAATACACCTGAGCCAACCCTTTTGGAAAAACGGGCATGACTCTATTAACTTCTTTAATCATTTAAAGAAAGAAAGAACGAGTAATGTTTATTTGGACACAGTACGTAAAACAAAACATACAAATAACAAAATGAAAAAGTGAAAATAATGTGATATGTTGTTTTCAGCACTAATGCCATATTCATGTTGTCTGACGTTGTATTTTTATCATTAAGTATATTATTTTCATTGTATTTCCAGAGGACTATACCCTATGGTATGCTATACCAATATTCATAGTCAGCAAACTCGCAACTGCTCTATGGAACTTTCAAGACTTGATTATCATTCTCATCAGCATGGGCCTTAGCTCGCGGTATCATAGACTCAACCTGTATGTGAGCCGGGTTGTCACTATTGAGAAACGTTTCGAGGTCAAACAGAGGGTAGGTTTGTATTTTGAAGCAAGAACGCTTAGTACGAGCTTCTATTTGTGTGATGTTATTTAAAATGTAATATATGATAACATAAGTTATGTCTAAGTATCGAATTGGTAAAGAATTTATGATATTGACGTTGGTAACTATTTTATATTACAAATTTCTTATTTTTCTTCTTATTTTAAATCTTTTAATGCATGCTATAACTTTAATGTATTTCATTTTTATCTACCTTTCTTTATCAAATACCTTTTCAATTGAGAGGTCTGGCTCTGGTGATACAGGAATTCCTAGTACGAGAGCCAGTGAGCACTTCTGTGACACGTCACAGAAGTGTTCAAAGACTTGGATTAAGTCATCACGATGACTGATGACTTAATCCAAGTCTTTTCATTATATGAACATTTTCATTCCTTTGTATCTTTAGCTAATACAAGCTCATCCCAAAATTCCATCTATTCACTTATTAACTTGTGAAGACGATAAACAACAGACACGCAGCTTCTCATTAACCTCGTGAACACGAAACAATTAGTTTCCTTTGTGAATTATATTGTTAATGCCCCTTCTGTAGTGAGTCCCTAATTTGTTACAAAACAATATCATTATGTAACGTGTTTGGGGAAAGTGAATGCTGTGTTTTGAGATAAAATAATCAGCCATACAATTTACGCGACTGTTAAAAAAAAAATAACTTGTACGTTCGGAGGACCCCCGTGAAGTACGAAGTACCTTACGATTTTTCTTCAACGTGGCATGTAATTTGATCCGGAGATTTAGATAGACGAACACCATGAAAACGGTACCTATTTTGAAA
The DNA here is from genome assembly GCA_932294355.1 of Aporophyla lueneburgensis. Lineage (NCBI taxonomy): Eukaryota > Metazoa > Arthropoda > Insecta > Lepidoptera > Noctuidae > Aporophyla > Aporophyla lueneburgensis. Next base: position 25,765,322 of record OW028737.1, on the reverse strand, counting down.
AATTTGAACATTTTCGCAGCTGCCATCTTGGATTTTTATTTTGAAACCTCGCAATCGGCTTCAGCACCCTTGAAAACTATGACAAAGATACCTTTGACTTATAATTTGAAATTAAAAAAATTACATTCAAAATAGCGGTTGCTGTTTGCAACTGCTATTTTGAATTTAATTTTGACCTCACTATTGCACAGAAGGGCCAAATCGAAAAAATCCGGACAAAAGTCAAAAAAATTGATTTTTCATGCAGGTTGGATAAAGTAGTCCCTAGTAAAGTAGAATTCACTCATAATAGGCCCTTAACTCAACTATACAAGCGCAGATGGCAGTTGGAACGTAGCTCTCGAGCAAGCGGTCAGTGTTGTGTTTGCAAGTGAGAGAAAGTAGTTAATCTTTTAATAAGCCCCATTTTTCGAAAAATCATTATTTTTATTCGAAATAAAATGGAATCGATTTCTGCAGATATGTATAATAATATAACCATTTGATAAATCCTATTATATAACCTAAAAATTTATGATGATTGATTTACAACGTTAAAAAGAAAAAAAAAATTTGCTTGAAATGAAAATAGTAAAATGTTCCGCGTTGTTCCGACCTACGATTGATTCGAGGTTGTAGATAATCATATCAAAAATAAAATATCTGAATTTCAGTTGCTCATATGTGCTCGTCTAATAATAATCGAATTTTTCGTGTGAACATGTGCGTGTCGCGTGAATAACAGACGAGGTATATAGAAATTCTTGGTTCCCCTTATTTAATACACCTTATGAGTACGTAGTAGTGAGCACTGAAAGACCTTTCATACAAATGTCTGTTCTCTTCTTTAGCTTGTCTCTCTCTCTCTCGCTCTCTCTCTCTCTTTCTATCTCTTTCTCTCTGTAGGTTGTACCTCTATATTCTCCTTTCTCTATTTACTTTTGGAAGAACGACAACCTGGTTTCTTAGCCTTTTTTTTCTTTTTTTCTAAACTTCGTACCTGGACGTAAATGTTTGTCTGTAGGTATATTCGTTTTTCTCGTGCTAAATTTAAAATGTTTCTTAGAATACTAGTCAATATCAACTGATGATATTCATTATTTATTATTTTAACTTACAATCATTATTTTTTTGTTTTAAATTAACTTATTCAGTTTTACGCATGAATCTTTTCCTATTATAAAAAATTATAATAATAATAATTATATAATAATAATAATATTAACCCGCAGGGCAGCATGTGGCGTGCTGTTGGGCAGTAGCGACCCCACGGACCCGATCTCCTGGGAGAATTCTTGTTCCTCATCTCTGGCTTGCCTTTATTGGCCGGCTGGAGTGAACACTGACGAGGTTCAGATCTCCCACCTCATTCTTGCCTTTATTGGCTGCCTTGAGTGGAGATTCGCAAGAGCAAACGTGCTCGGGGAAAGGAAGTATTCCAGTAAGTGCTCGTAGGGACTTGACCATCTTCCGGGCTCTGGGATTGTTCTGAAAGCCGTGGAATACCTCTCCACTTCTCAAGCACCTCAGGAAGTGTTGCCCCCTTGTTGTTGCGTCACTATGTGCCAACGACGGTTTCCGGGGGCCCATTATTGAGTGTGCAAGTCACCCCCTGCCATTTAATCCGTGTTAATACAAACATTGATGTGGCAGGGGCTATAGACCTTCCATAGTTCTTGGTAACCTGTCCATTTTAGCCATTCAAATACATAGTCCAACATCTTTGTTTCCATATCCTGCAATAGTCCAACACCAACCGGAGGTTGTCCTTGGGTGCACCTGCACTGTGTATACAGGGATAATCGTCGGTTGTTACCTCACTCCATCTAAATTGTCTAGGGGCCTCTGCGAGTTGGCTTCGGCCCCTCGTACGCCTTCCAAAGGACCGGGATCCCAGAATCCCGAGATAAATTAACATATAAAGATAATAATAATTAATTATTTAGGGAATGTCGGCTTCGATTCGCACGCAAAAACTACAGAGAGAAGACAATGGAAGATGTCTTCAAACGGTTTTTAGAAATGAGCGACCCATTTATTTCAAGTTGTCGGCCGATTCCTCAAAACTCTTGAAATCGTTATCAGAGGATGTCTTACGATTATTAAAACCTCCATCAACACCTGCACACGAAAGTATTTTGGCAATTCGAATTAAACGATAGTAGTACAAGTGAATCAGATGTGTCCAATGCAGAATAAGATTATGAAGAACATTTTTTGTTTTAAATTGAAAAAAATATTGAAAATTTATTGTTTTCAGACGGTTTTCAGAAGACGTGTCCGCCATATTGGATCCGCCATCTTGAATTTTCCAATTCTGAGTTCATATTCGTGATCAGCGACCCCAAAAACCCCCGAGTAATGAGTTTAATAACGATCACTTGCTTTTTTCGACTTTTGTCCGGATTTTTTCGATTTGGCCCCACTGTGTATTGTATATTGGCATTGGATTTGGCCCCATTGTGTATTGGCATCAGCACCCTCTCTCCCTCTCACTCCCTATTAAATAATATGTTACAATTTCATGTTATTTGTATATTCAATGTTATGTGATGATTTCTATAGATATATTCCTACCGTAAGCTGCGTTAAAGAGCTTTGTTCCAAAAAGACTTCATAGGGAGTCGTGGCAGTCTTGTGCAATAGCCTATTTCTACAGCTCAATAATACCGTAGTTCCCTACTAGTATTCTATAGTAATTTATTTTTAAAACAGTAATAAGGGGAGTAGATCAAAGGAAATAAACCAATGGGGGACCTCAATACGCATTGATTTAAACGCCATGTGGTGATGTGGCATTAGTACATTCCACTGATCAACTATATCTATCATACGCACCGAACGTACGCGAATTATTGAATAACATGCATCAGATCATGAAAACATAATGGTGAGCAATTTTTAGGACAATGTTCAAAAATTTCTAAAGCAGCTCAAGTTTAAAATTTAAGACAGGAAATGCCAATCAAAAACATCTTTCCATTTTCAGTTTCACTTTTTCTTTTAGTTTGGCACTGACCTGTACCTACAAATTCAAGTATGGCGTCGTCTCCGGGAAGCGTACGTGCGTCAATCGACACTCGTGCGCATGGTAGACCGCCATCTTGGCTCGCTGATGTTGCTGTCCAACGCCAACAACTTGTACTTCATCTGTCTTCAGATCTACCTTGGGATACAGTAAGTATGTTTGTTCTACTACTTAACTGCACGGACATGGTTAAATTGTATGAAAGCTAAATGTGTCTGGTTGATAAAAGCAATAACAGACGACCAACTCAGCAGAAACAAAGACTAGGAACGCGAACTTGTAACAACATAACATATCAAGCCTTGATTTCCCGAAGAGATTGCATTAGGTATACGTATAGTACACCGACATTTTGCTAGTTATGTTTAAGTCCTATGTAATAGGGGGCGAGCCTGTTGCTATCGATCGGGCCTAAATTCAGACTCCAGGCTGCTACTGGGAAATTCCAGATAGAAAACCTCGTTAACATTGCCCGACCTGGGAACCAAGCCCAATACTCTATGCTCAACAGTGCAGTGGCACTGGCAGCTACTAGACTAACGTGGCAATCAACTTGCAGTTACTTTCGAGAATAATATTCAATAATCGTCATAAACTAGTGTGATAAATATCTCTTGAAATTAGAATTAAATGAATACGTTGTAAGTTTTTGTCTTATAAGAATCACGAATTAATAATTATTTTATTCTAATAAGAATTAATATAAATATTGACTTATATTAATTCTTATATATAGATTTTCTTGCAGAAGAGATTTTCAGATTTCACACTCGACTGAACTAAATAACGAAGGTTAATGAGGAAAATATTACTGTCACTAGTAGTATTTATCTTTTTCCGTTTGCTACGCTCATTAGGTCGGATTATTCTGGACACGTCACAAATATCCACTCCACTTTCTTTGTCATATTTTAGTACTGAATATTCTTGTTATAAATGTTATATTATTGATTGTAAAAATAAGAATAATTGAAATACTGTTACTTTTACCAAATTAACAACGTAGTAAGGTACTAAGAACTTTAACTTTATACAAAAACGAAATACCAAAACAATCACAAAGATTTTCGTTGTTAAGTCGGTAAAAGTTTGCTTTCGATATAGGCTTATCTTTGGGATTGTACTACCTGGCGAAACCTTAAACAAAGGGTTAACATTTGTTTGTAAAATAAAACAATAACTATATAACATAACATCACGTCAGTAATCTCCGATGGGTTAGGCAGAGTTGTGATGTAAAAAATAATATAGGACCAACTTCGGGGCAACTTCGGATAATTCTGTAAGAAGTATACGTGGTCATACATAAATAAAATATGTGCGTCAACTTGAGGACCTCCTTCGTTTTTTTCGTCAGTTGAAAATTATAACCCGTGAAATGAGGGCGTACTATAAATACACCTCTGTCTGACTCTTTGTGTTGTTAAGACGATCATTTCTTTCAGAAATTTTAAAAAATTAACCTAACTAAAAAAGTATGTAATTTCTATTCAAAATAAAAAAAAAAATCATTTAAGTTTTCTTATTCTATAAAATAAGGTCAAAATAAGAGTAACCATCCCAAATTCGATCTATTCAAATGATATAAATAATAAAATTACCATTATATTTTCATATCAGATAATGAAAATATCGAAAATCCTCTTAGAGATCTGGACTTTTCACAGGTCAGACACATAGTGGATTTGTCTGGCCCTTTGTATTCGTAATTTAATTTGGTGAGCTGAATTCAACGTCAAAATTGGTTAACATTTGAAGATTTGATCCGTTAAGGGTTTCTAAGCATAATAATATAAAAGATATAATACGAAATTTTCGCACTCTGTGCTCCAAAACGGGGATCCTGAGACGTGAGCAAAATGGCTGCCAAACTAAATTTGGTGGGTCACGTCAGCCGTATGCTCAGGTTTCTGTGTATGTGGCTGGAGACGACCTAGCGGCTACTAGGCAACAGTCTCTACACGGTGGGTGCCTGAGGGTGGACGGCGCCAACGAAGCCCAAGAAGAGGTGGCGTCTGTGACGAGACGACCTACGTAGACGTGTAGCGAAAAAGGAACCAACTATAGATAGCCAGGAAAAATTTCGGGGAAGCGTTTGCTCAGCAGCTAGAGAACTCAGGCTAAGAAAGAAATGTACTGGAGAAAGGGTATGGAAAATTGTGGAATGATTCCACAAACAAAAAATGCAAAATATACAAATAAACGGAACATGTAGATCTATAGACGCAGTAGCGTGTCAAGCCAAGTTCAAGTAACAGAACTGACGAGCAGCACCGTGTGTAATATTACACGAACCATTTGGAGCAACTTTTGACCCCCACATAACTCAAAAACTATTTCACATAAACGTGTCAAATTTGGATCATATATTGAGACTTGCAAGAAACATATGTGCTCCAAATTTCATAAACACATCTGAAATGATTATTTAGATATTAACGTCCAAAAATCGTCATTTTTGTCACTGACTGACCTATGGATCAAAACTCTAACCCAGTTCTAGATGACCTAGAAAGTTCAAATTTGGCATGCAGATAGGTAATTAGGTGAATACAAAGGAATATATCAGAAACTGGTTTTTTATCATTTTATTATAATTTTTCACTTAATTGATTGTATTAGGAATACTTATATACTTAACTTAGTGCCTGTACTAACTATATAACATAATTCGTATATGAGAACTAGCCAACACCTTAGACAACAATATATTATCCTAAGTTAAAAGAAGAAATGATATTTTATGTAGTTATAAATAAATTTCAGGACTGACCATTGAACTTGGCACCCATTTAGATCTCACTTCTTTTGTCGTTGAAGTCAACAACCAAGGCATATATCATAATATTGAACTTGGCTCTCATTTCAAATTTATGTTTTTGATGGGATAGAGTAGCCCAGATTTTTGAAGAATACAATATCAAAAATAAATAAATAATTTAGACTTCTCATTTATCGTAACTTAAGTCTTGAATGAAACTTCAAAAGCTTAAATGTGAAGGTACTTAATTTTATTTAGAATTTTTTTAGAATTTATTCGACGTAAAGTACACAAGTTATGGATTAAGTATCTTGCCCGGACAAATAACAAGCCCTTATTTAAAATTATGTCAATCTAATATAATGAGGCTGTCACAACAGCTGTCATCAAACAAAATGGGGATCAGAAATAGAGACTAATTTTAGAACATTCGATTAAAACTAAGAGCTCCTCGCTCGGGGGCTCAATGTTGATCAAAGGTCACTTGCAGCAGTCGGGTTGAGGATCCATCGATTACATATCGTGACCCCTCTATATCTCGGAAAGAATATAAGCTGTTGGTTCTGAATAAATTAACAAATCGCGAAAAAATAAAAACTTTTTTACAAAAAAAAAACAACCGACTTCCTTAAAAACACTACAAAGTGAAAAATAACTTTAATTTCGGAAGTCGGTGTCTTAGGATTTGTATTTAAGATTTTTGCCACCGACTTCCGAAATTAAAGTTATTTTTCACTTTGTAGTGTTTTTAAGGAAGTCGGTTGTTTTTTTTTTGTAAAAAGTTTTTATTTTTAATTTTTTAGTTATGGTACACGCACCGCCCCGCACTAATTCCAAACAAACAAAGCATATTATGCGATAGCAGAAATCGCGATTGATTTGCTGTCATTTTTTGAAGAGTTCCGGTGTCTGTCTCCGGAACTCTTCATCAGATCTATATGAAATTTATATGGGACCATTTCGAAATAAACCCCTTTCGAACAAAAAAAGAATTTTGCAAATCCGTTTATAAATGACGGAGTTATGGCCGAACATACATAAAAAAAAAAAATATAAACAACCGAATTGATAACCTCCTCCTTTTTGAAGTCGGTTAAAAATCGTTTTCGACATTGATATAGAAAAATTCCTAACATTTTGGTATAGAAACACATATTCATTTTTATTTCAAAACTCTTCCTGTTAATCCTGTTTGTGTTAGTTTAAAAACTTACTTAACATTACCTGTATTCTGGTGGGCGTTCCACGAGCTAGAGTCTTATTTGGTGGAGTTATTAGAGGTTTTTCAAAAAAAAAACCGTGAAAAATCATGTTTTTGGATTAAAACTCAAAATTTTTCTTCAGTGAAAATTTCAGTAATATCGTAATTAGCTGGCCTGTGTAGAGACGCGTCTTTCGACACGTCGCTCGTGCGCCTCGCGAAACTAAAATTCATAGATGTTTGACAGTCATTCCGGGTACTCAGAGGCCATACTTGTGATAACCAGTCTAACAAAAGAGCATAGTTGTACCTAGTTACAGGGTTGTCGAGGTCAGATATGCAGTCACTCCGTGTAATATACTGACATTCAACTGCATCTAGTTAGACTGCAAGCCAATCCTAATACAATTAGGAAAAGGCTAAGCAGATGAATTACTGAAACAAAAAAAGTATTCGAAGGAAAATAAGGTCACGAAAATCGATAAGACCTAAAAAGTATCACTGACTTTACTTACAATAATGACCAATCTAACTGATAAGAAAATAATGAATTCAAACTTTCTAATATTACTTGCTAATTAAGCTATCTTATATAATTAGGGTCGACACTAAAGGGCCTTAGAAGCTAAACAAAACAAAGTTAATAGTGGCAACTTCTTAAATAATTATACCAAGTTCTGAAAGTCAAAATTAAGTATACTTTGCCGAGTCAGCTTCGCAAAGAGGATCTGTTCGTACTTCACTTAAGGTAAAGCGCCACTTCTAGCTATTTGGTTCTTTGTCTGTGTAGTACTGGATGAGCCTTGATTCGCAAGAAGGTTATTCAAAAGGCGGTTGGGGCTTTATGGTCTTCAAGTCTCTTGATGCAAGTGGATTAAGGGCTACTCGTTCAGCACACTTGAAAGGATTTTTTATGAATAGGCGCATGGAAATAACCTTTCGTCCTTGCCTGGATAAAATATTTTTTTGCCACATATATAACTTTCTTCATAAATATGTTTAATAAATGGGTAAAAGAACATCTCATTCATTGATCTAATATTACTCAAATGTGAACAGTATGAGTAGCAAGACCACTTATATTATATTTACATAATCTAAGACAAATAGATAAAAGTGGCATTTCGTTTCATAATTGTTGACATCACGTCGTAGAAGTCTTTCTACAATCTGTTATGTTGTTTTCTTACTTAAATACTTCGGTTTCCAACCTGATGATTTTGGGAAGAGCTGAACTCATGCAGTAAAATAAAGTACATAAAAGATGAAAAATCCGACTGCGTAAAAAAATACTTTAAAAATAATGTAAACAGGAAAAAACAATTACTGTTGACTACTAAAATAAACAGGCTATAAACTATCTCATGCAGTAGAAGGCATCCTCTAAAAACAATTAAAAAATTATATTGCCTTCGAGTTCTAATATTTTGAACTTTACTCAAAGCAACATAAAGTTACGAATACAATTTAATTTTCTCAGAAGAGAGTTCAAAATTCAAAAAATTAAATTAAAAATTTTAAAAACCCCGACACAAAAACCTAATTTCCCTTTAAAAAGTAAAAAATAATAAAAAAAAACTCAGTCTTAAAGTACCTAAGTATGTATTAATAATAAAAAAAAAATACGTCGCGTTGGGGGACCGCTCCAGACATAACAATTTATTTGCAAATAGTCTTTTATCTAAATAATGAAGAAAAGAAATTTTTTACAAAATTACTTCACAATATTGCATTTAGGATACGACTGTCAACATCTACCCTCGCGGAGCGGTTCCCCAACGCGACGCATTTTTTTTTTTTGAATTATTAAAACATACTTAGGTACTTTAAGATTGAGTTTTTTTTATTATTTTTTACTTTTTAAAGGGAAATTAGGCTTTTGTGTCGGGGGTTTTTTAAATTTTTACTTTAGTTTTTTATTTTATACTTTTTATAGGTACATACTTATTATAATATAGAATCAAACGAAGCTAAGAACACTCTCGATTAATTCATCAATATTCTCTTTCAGTGCGCTTTCATTTGAGACCCCAGTTGAGTATATTTGCTGACATTCGGTTACCCTTCCCCACTTTCTCCCCCACAACTTTTAAATGGCTCAACCGATTTTCATCAAACATATCTAAGAACACTCGCACATAAGTCAACTTTAATACATTTTTTTTTTATTGAAATTGCTTCATCCGTTCGGGAGCTATGATGCCACAGACAGACAGACAGACAGACAGATAGACAGACACGTCAAACTTATAACACCCCTCTTTTTGTGTCGGGGGTTAAAAATGGCTTGACTGTTTAACCTTGATTCTGAAGATATACTTGATTTGGATTAAGAATAATGCGTTAAGGTAGCCTGCGAAGTCAGTATCAGGTTGAGTATGCCATATTGAATTAAATATGATTCTAGACCAAACCATATATGGCTTAATAGAATTATAATAATTAAGGTCTTCAATACTACCCTCTAAGTTCATAATAATCCTACTAGCTTCTGCCCGCGACTTCATCTGCGTCAAATATTTGCTCCCCTGACCCTTCCTGACTCAACGCAGCCTGCCAGTTTTCATCGATTTTTAGGGTTCCGTTGCCAAATGGCAAAAAACGGAACCCTTATAGATTCGTCATGTCTGTCTGTCTGTCTGTCTGTCTGTCTGTCTGTCTGTCCGTGTATGTCACAGCCACTTTTCTCCGAAACTATAAGAGCTATGTTGTTGAAACTTGGTAAGTAGATGTATTCTGTGAACCGCATTAAGATTTTCACACTAAAATAGAAAAAAAACAATAAATTTTGGGGTTCCCCATACTAAGAACTGAAACTCAAAAAAAAAATTTCATCAAACCCATACGTGTGGGGTATCTAGGAATAGGTCTTCAAAAATGGTATTGAGGTTTCTAATATCATTTTTTTCTAAACTGAATAGTTTGCGCGAGAGACACTTCCAAAGTGGTAAAATGTGTGTCCCCCCCCCCGTAACTTCTAAAATATGAGAATGATAAATCTAAAAAAAATATATGATGTAGGTACATAACCATATAAACTTCCACCGAAAATTGGTTTGAATGAAATCCAGTAAGTAGTTTTTTTTTTAATACGTCATAAATCGTAAACCGCAATTTACCTTTAATTCAATCAACGCAAATATGTATAAAAATTAAAAAAAAAAAATTAATGCCATAAACATAAACCTTATGCATAAACCGAGGATACCTACAGGTTTGTACGGAACCCTCGGTGCGCGAGTCCGACTCGCACTTGGCCGGTTTTTAGGGTTCCGTTGCCAAATGGCAAAAAACGGAACCCTTATAGATTCGTCATGTCTGTCTGTCTGTCTGTTCGTGTATGTCACAGCCACTTTTCTCCGAAACTATAAGAGCTATGTTGTTGAAACTTGGTAAGTAGATGTATTCTGTAAACCGCATTAAGATTTTCACACTAAAATAGAAAAAAATAATAAATTTTGGGGTTCCCCATACTAAGAACTGAAACTCAAAAAAAAATTTTTCATCAAACCCATACGTGTGGGGTATCTAGGAATAGGTCTTCAAAAATGGTATTGAGGTTTCTAATATCATTTTTTTCTGAACTGGATAGTTTGCGCGAGAGACACTTCCAAAGTGGTAAAATGTGTGTCCCCCCCCCCGTAACTTCTAAAATATGAGAATGATAAATCTAAAAAAAATATATGATGTACATAACCATATAAACTTCCACCGAAAATTGGTTTGAATGAAATCCAGTAAATAGTTTTTTTTTAATACGTCATAAATCGTAAACCGCAATTTACCTTTAATTCAATCAACGCAAATATGTATAAAAATTAAAAAAAAAACATTTAATGTCATAAACATAAACCTTATGCATAAATCGAGGATACCTACAGGTTTGTACGGAACCCTCGGTGCGCGAGTCCGACTCGCACTTGGCCGGTTTTTTTTGTTACTGCTCCGCTCTTTTTGATCGTATCGTGATGTTATATAGCCTACCTATATGTTATAAAGCTTTCCTTAATAAATAGGCTTCCGGACTCAAAAATATTTTTTCAATTCTAACCAGTAGTTCCTGAGGTTAGCGCGTTCCATCCCCATTTTAGGGAAATCGGGGGTTAGAAAGAGATAAAACAGTAGCCTATGTCACTTTCCATCCTTTCAACTATCTTCACTTAATAAATCATGTCAATTGTCGCTCCGTTTTGTCGTGAAAGACGGACAAATAGAGACACACACGCTTTTCCATTTATAATATTTATTACTAGCTTTTACCCGCAGCTTCGCTCGCGTTAAATTCGGGGTAACACGGTTCCCCTTTTCTGATTTATGATACATACTAATTTTCCACACAAATTTCCATCCCCTACTCAATTTTTTTTTGCTCCATCCAAACTTCCACCCCCCATTTTAAGGAAGTGGGAGTAAGAAAGAGATAAAAAGAAGCCTATGTCACTTTCCATCCCTTCAACTATACCCACTTAAAAAATCAAGTCAATTCGTCGCTCCGTTTTGCCGTAAAAGACGGACAAACAGGCACACACACTTTCCCATTTATAATATTTATTAGTATGGATTCTTCTTCTTCTTAGCGTGTCGACAGCAATCTAAACAAAGTTAGCCCTGAATTTGGCTACGAGTTTAGCACTTTCAGTAGCGTCCATCAACTCTTGTAACATGCAAAAAAAAGATACGCCAGACTTCTTCCCTTCTTCCCTCTTCTTCTTCTTATGACGGATAAAGTTTCTATTTTTTTTGCAGCAAGAGCAGTGGAGGCCCGATAAGCCGCGGCTATTTTCTCTTTTCACTGAGCTGGTTAATATTTAGAGCCTGCAGTGTAGTACTGGCTGCGTCAGACGTCCATCTTCACTCGCAGAGAGCACTGAAGACTTTGCACTCGTGCCCAAGTGTATCTTATAATATTGAGGTTCGTATATACAACAGTTTTAGTACCCATTGTTAAGGTTATTTATTGGATACTTTAAGCACCCAAAAGTACAAAGACGGACTTATTGCCATAGGCATTTTCTACCAGTCAACCTTTGGGTGGTGGTGAGACAAACAGTGGTCAGTGCAATAAAGAGAATTGAATATTTCAGTTCCGATCTTATTCATTTTTTTTATTATGGCAAGCCAATGTCGACCATTCTGCCATAGTCTTAAGTGAATTCGTAAACTTCGTAACTTCGGGCTGATAAACGGGTTAGATAGTTAGATCACTGACTAACTCTCTATTTTGAAATAAATGGAAATAACTTTACATTTTACTCAACAAATATATAATACCCACCACATTTCCCACTGATTACAACTTACATATTTACAAACTGATGGTAAACATTAACTAAAGTCAGTAGTCAGGGTAAAATTAATTAAATGAACAACAAAAAAACTCTTATTTATGCACTATTCTCTACGCTTCCTCTAATATATGTATTAATACATGAAGCAAAAACTTTGTACCCATTTTACTATTTTATTACGCAGACGAGGAGTATGAAATTTGGCATCGCTGAATTTATAATTATGCAGGAGGGCACAATGCTAATATTTCAATAATCTATACTAATATTATAAAGCTGAAGAGTTTGTTTGTTTGTTTGTTTGTTTGATTGAACGCGCTAATCTCAGGAACTACTGGTCCGAATTGAAAAATTATTTTTGTGTTGGGTAGCCTATTTATCGTGGAAGGCTATAGGCTATATAACATCACGCTACAACTAAGAGGAGCGGAGCAGTAATGAAAAATGTTGCAAAAACGGGGAAAATTTATTCCTTTTGAGAGTTTCCGTTGCGTGCGCTGCGTAAACGGTTAAAGTAACGCAAAAATCATATATGACGGAATTGTTTCTTTTAAAAAGTTCTAAAAAAAAGTCCGCGAGAGCATATGTCTATCTTTTAAGGTTGACTCACTATAACTCAAAAGGAGCGAGCAGCAACGAAAAATGGACAAAAACTAGCAGGCAAATCGATGCGACGGGAAGGGCAGGGGAGCAAAAATTTGACGCGGACAAAGTCGCGGGCAGAAGCTAGTAATTCATAAAGTTCAAACTTAAAATTCAAATGAATTATGGTCGAATTTCTAATAATAATAATGTGCTCTACCATACGAAAATTATGCTGAACCCTCAGAATTTCACCTGCATCATTTTTAAAAGTGCGAGTCTATATGTATAGTGCCCCGTTGGTCTCGTGGTAGCAAGCGCGACTGCCGAGCGTGGGGTCCTGGGTTCGATTCCCGGGTCGGGCAATGTGTTATCGGTTTTTCCATTAAGAATTTCTCAGTAACAGCCCGGAGTATGGAAGTTGGCGGTGTGATACCCTCGTGCCTCGGAAAGCACGTTAAGCAGTTGGTCCTACGCCTGATCTCTCTCCTGTCGTGTCAGATTGCCGTCCCATCGGACTATGAGAGTGAGGGAAGAGTGAGTACTCCTGTGTCTCGGCTAGTCTCCGTTGAGGTTGGCCGCCGTGGCCGAAATACGGTCTGGAAGACTATATATATATGTATAGTGAAGTTCGGTGTCTGTCCACTTCTCACATAACAAAAAATTTAACCACCGAAAAAACTGAAAAGCAAAAAATTATAAACCTTAAAATCTTGAGTCAGCGCTTTTAGTGGTCTATGTTCATTGATTTTTCAGCGCCGTCTCAAAATTTTGAGGTTTATTATTTTTTGCTTTTCAGTTTTTTAAAATCAAAAAATAAAAAAGCGGTTTAAGTTTAAGTTTTTATTTTATATTTTTTGTGGCTTCAATGTACTAATCTTACTAAGCATGGTATACACTATCCAATAAAAAAGAATTATCAAAATCGGACTAATCTGTATAAAGTTGTGCGTGGTTATAAATTACAATAAGTGAGTGAACAATCAATCATCTCCTGTTTTCCGACCCTTGGGGTTCGATTTTGTTTTTCAAATTTATACAGGACCATCTTCGGAGTATACTCTTTAAAAAATATAAAAAATAAAAATTTCTATGCCAAAGGCTTCTACTCCGTTCACGTATTACACCCATTTTTTTTCAAGACGTTATAAAATGTCACCCAGTATATTGAAATTATTTATGGCCTAAGTCTCATAGCAATTTGAAAATTTCAATATAGTTACAACTACGTTTAGTTTATTTTTCGGCTCTTTTCAGATGAAAAGGCTTCACTATCAATTGGCTCATGATTTTGTTGCCTTAACCGGAATGGGATTCTTCTCACTACGAAGGCAACTTCTGCTGGAAGTAAGTCTAACGTTAAACATAGTGTTTAACCTGAACACTGTGACAACCTATATTTAAAACTGCCTCATTTAGTTGACGTAAAAATATCGAATTGGAAATCGAACTGCGTGTTTTTTCGACGCTCTAAGAAGCACTTTGTTGGATTCTATATGCTCAGCTCAACACCTAGAGTTGAAAATCGAATATGTTGCGTACCGTTTATTATCTGTGCGCCTAATGGAATGCGCGTGTAACGAAGTGACATCTGACTTGTCATTTTTTGACGTTGACACTTGACAGCTCTCTTGTTTTGCCGCTAAAATGGCCCCGGTCGCCTGTTGAAACCCCGCGACGCGTTTTGTTGAAATTAATCCTTAAAATCGATCCGCTTGTGACAATTAGTCGTGATCCAGTTGTTTGATTGTTAATAACCCCTAATTTGACGTTTGATAACACGGGTTTTGGACATATTTTGGATAAATAGTTTGAAGGTCAAACCAAAGTGACGCTATTGTGAATGAGTGATTTGAAGACCGCATGCTGTGACCTCCTCCAGCCTAATTGGAAGCGGAATCTAACCTGAAGAATACTCGTAACGTCACGACACGATACACATACACTCACTTACATACAGATCCAGGTAATCCCAAGAAGCCGGTGGTCGACCATGAGGTAAGTTCTTTTGTTTGTATATTGTACCTTGTACGTGTTTGATTTGATTGTCTGCTCCGCGTACGGCGGACAGTACGCTAGCCACTCTTGTCTCTAGAGCCCCACGGTTAGCACGCTTCCACATAATAATTAAAACCTATTGTAGGGGTCTAGTCTGGCAGCGTACATTTTGGTAGCAAGAGCGCGGTTATAAGACATAACCAACAAATTGGTAATTTACAGTGAGCTAATTACTTGGCAGTCTCTATAAGGGAAGTAGTAATGCGCTGTAAATGTTTGTTAACTATGATTGCTAGTTTATTTGAAATAATTTGTAAATTTGTTGAGACGGGTAACCTGATGTTGCCAAGGTCAGCCGGGCTAATAAAGTGGATTGGATTGGGCTGTGTTGCAGCCCCTTGTTGTAGCCCCTTTTTGTGTCTGATCTGTGTTGTATTGAATGTCAGGAAGACATTAAAATATTGAGTTTGTACCATTGATATGGTTATTTGTGAAGTTAATATTTGAAAAATTATTGGCATTTTTGAGTATTACCATTGTTTTGAGTTGGAATAAAGGTTCATTATTGTTGTACCATTAACAAATTGGTTTGTGAACTATACATTTGGAATTGGATAGAATTTGAATATTTGAATTGAATATGAAATAGAATTTTGAACGTTGATATTGGGTTTGAATTAAACCAAAAGTTTATTGTTGAATTGAATTGAAACTAATATATTGTTATTTCTTGAGTTGCTGATTAGTCAGTTTGGATTGAAACCAATTGTTTGTAGTTACTTTGTAAATTGATTCTTTGAACTTTGTTACTTAATTACCTTTTGCTTGGTTTATTTTATTTGATTGTTTGCGTTGGATTTCCTTGTTATTTATTGTTTGAACTTTGTTACTTAATTATTTTGTTGGGTATATTGAATTGTATTGTTTGTGCAATGGCATACAAAGCGGTGAGAGAGGCAATCAGTGGATTGACCACACAGCTGCGGTGGTTCGCTTCAGCTGCAGCGACCGCTGAGCGCCAGGATCTTGAGGGGATCACTCTTGCTCGGTTCGAGCAGTTGAACTTGAGACTCGGCAACGTTGATGCTCTGCTCACCCGCTACAACCAGTACATTTGTGAAGTGGATTTGGAAGTGCTGGACCAAGCAGCACGTGACAAGGTCCTTGCTGACTACGACCAGATCTTGAACCTGGGGGATGTCATTGGTCAACGTGCTCAGGAAATATTGGAGAGCCGGACACCTGTCCAGGTCAAACCGGAGACCTCGGTTGTTTCAGGTCCCGGACTATTGAGTAGACTGCCTACCTTGGAACTGCCACACTTTAACGGTCGCTTGGACCAGTGGTTAAGTTTCCAAAACCTGTTTGAAAGTTTGGTTGATGCACGCTCGGACCTCAGACCCGCCCAAAAGTTGGCCTATTTGTTGTCTGTCTTGGAAGGTGAGGCCCGAGCCTTGGTGCAGCATCTGTCTTTGACTGACTCAGCCTACCCTACCGCTGTGGATTTACTCACCCGGCGGTACCAAAATAAACGTTGTTTGGCTGACGTTCACATTGAATTGATTTTGGGGTTACCAGTCCTTACTGGATTGTCAGCATTGCGTACTGACCTGTTGAACCCGTTGGTGGCAGCGACCAACGCTTTAAAGCAATTGGACTTGCCGGTGGACCAATGGTCTTACCCTTTGGTGCACGTTGTGCTGCAACGGCTTCCTGCCGATTTGAGGGCTCGTTTCGAGCAAAAGTATGGTGGGGATAGTGTCACACATCTCCCCCCATTTGATGACCTCGTCCAATTTTTGGAGGATGAGTGTCGGTTTGTGGACAACTCTGGCGTTGCCACTGAGTCATGCCAGCCGTCTTCCCGGCCACGAGACCAGGGACGGACTAGGGCTCGCGGGCCTGTTGATGGTCGCCCCGCCGCTCGTTTTGCTGGCACCCAGAGTCGTCCTGGTTGTGAGTTTTGTAGGGACACGGGGCATGGCATGGCAACTTGCGCGGCCTTTTTGAAATTGCACGTGAGTGCCCGCCGCCGAATTGCCAATGCACGCCGCATGTGCTTCTCTTGTTTGGGGGCTCACTTCCATCGGGACTGCCCCAACCCCCGCCCTTGTAGAATTTGTGGGGGGTCCCATTTGGACATATTGTGCGCTAACGCGAACCACGCTGGCAGACCAGCCTCTCATGAAGGTTCGCGTACGGGGGGGTACCATGGAGTTGGTCACCGGGCTTCTGCCTCGCCGGTTCAGAACCGGGGAGAGGCCCGCAATTTTGAGCGCTGCACTCCACCCCCCGCGCAAGTTGATCGGGAGCCGCGCGACCGCCATTTGGTCTCCCCGCGTAAAGGCGATTACGCAGTTGTTGCTAGGCAGCGCTGGCCAGACCAGCACCGCCTTCCCTCCCCTCCTTTGGCGGAACGTCTCCGGTTGGAGTCACGCCCCCGGCCATTCGGGCATCCGTTGGAATATGCCCTTCCAGCGATGGCGCGTGGCTCGGGACACCGCGCGGACGAGGAGTTTGAACTCCATCCTCGTCGGGAAAGACTTGGGTCTGGGTGTGGCGATCGGTCGCCGCCCAGACATTGTTAGGACATTGGCGCCTGCCCCGCTAAGGTACCCCTCAGATCGACACGGTTTTGTTGCCAACGGCATCGGTCGGGTCTGGGGGCCCACGGGGAACTCTGTTGTGGTCCGTGTCATTTTGGACATGGGAGCCCAGGGTTGCCTTTTGTCTATTGTTTTGTTGTTTTGTTTGTATTGTTTGGGCAAAATTGTTTTCTTGAGCGCCTTTGGACTGCGGGACTTGGCTGGGACGAGCCAATTCGGGAAACCCTGTTGGAAGATTGGCTCCAATTTGTATCCGCACTCCTTGCAGTCAACGAGGTCGTGTTACCCCGCGCTATCCTCCCCCCTGGGAGCTACACTGCTACCATTGTTTGTGATGCGTCTTCGCACGGATATGCAGCTGTTGTTTGTCTGCGCACCGTCTGCGCAACAGGCCAGGTGAATTTGTCACTGGTCTTGGCCAAGAGCAAGGTGGCCCCCCTCCGGACGGCACTGACCATCCCTAAGTTAGAATTGTCAGGGGCGGCGCGTCCTGTGCGTCTATTGAACCACGTTGCTCACACTTTGGGTGGAACTGTGGACATTCGGGTTTCTTACGCCTGGACGGACAGTCAAATTGTTTTGTATTGGTTGAAGACGTCCATCCACTCTTTGGAGGTCTTTGTTGCGTACCGAGTGTCCCAGATTCAAAATTTGAAACGCCTTTGATTTGGAGGCACGTGCCTGGAGATTTGAACCCAGGTGCCGTGGCCTCACGTGGGTGCATGGCACCCCGCTTGATTGCTCACCCCCTATGGTGGGGTCCAGACTGGCTGACTCACCCCGAGGATGATTGGCCTCGATCGCCAGTCTTGATGTCGGGTCCTTTGCCCGGGCTCAAGGTGCTCGTTGTTGGAACAAAGGACCCTGAGTTTGTTGAGTCGATTTGGCTCCCTCGACAAATTGTTGAATTGTTGTTTTTTGTTGTTGAATTGTTGGTGACTGATCGTCACATTAAGAACTCGCATGCCGGTTGCAATGCGAAGTTGGCCATTCTGCAGCGAGAGTTTTGGATATTGTCGGGAGCCGTTATTAAGTTGAACCCCTTTTTGAACGATACGGGTCTTTGTTGTTTGGTTGTTGACGGTTGAGGCACTTAGCCTTCCTTATGGGGCCCGTCACCCCCTTTTGTTGCCTAAGGAGGGCCATTTGGTTGTTGTTGTTGTTTGGTTGTTATTGTTGTTTGGTTGTTTTTGTTGTTTGTTGTTGTTTGACCCGCCAGCCTGCCCCCATTGGGGGGGTATTTTGAGGCCGCGGTGAAAGCGGCACAGGGACTCTGGCGCAGATTGTTGGGGGACACCGTTCTCACCTTTAAGGAGTTAGCTACGGTATATTTCCGTTTTGAAGCTGTATTGAACTCGCGTCCATTGTGCCCGCTGTCTACGGACCTGAACGTCTTGGAGGCCCTGACCCCGGGCCATTTTTTGATTTAACAGCCACTTGCCGCCCTGCCGGAGCACCCTTTTGTCGATGTGAGCCAAAATTGGCTATCGCGGTTTCAGTTGGTGCAGCAGCTCGCTCAGAGTTTTTGGAAGCGTTGGAGCTTGGAGTATTTGCACATCCTCCAGCAGCGCGTCAGGTGGACTGATAAAACGCAACCTTGTCGGGATTGCCAAGTGATTAGCGGACGGGAAGGCCCGTCCGGGGGGGGTAGATGTTGCGTACCGTTTATTATCTGTGCGCCTAATGGAATGCGCGTGTAACGAAGTGACATTTGACTTGTCATTTTTTGACGTTGACACTTGACAGCTCTCTTGTTTTGCCGCTAAAATGACCCCGGTCGCCTGTTGAAACCCCGCGACGCGTTTTGTTGAAATTAATCCTTAAAATCGATCCGCTTGTGACAATTAGTCGTGATCCAGTTGTTTGATTGTTAATAACCCCTAATTTGACGTTTGATAACACGGGTTTTGGACATATTTTGGATAAATAGTTTGAAGGTCAAATCAAAGTGACGCTATTGTGAATGAGTGATTTGAAGACCGCATGCTGTGACCTCCTCCAGCCTAATTGGAAGCGGAATCTAACCTGAAGAATACTCGTAACGTCACGACACGATACACATACACTCACTTACATACAGATCCAGGTAATCCCAAGAAGCCGGTGGTCGACCATGAGGTAAGTTCTTTTGTTTGTATATTGTACCTTGTACGTGTTTGATTTGATTGTCTGCTCCGCGTACGGCGGACAGTACGCTAGCCACTCTTGTCTCTAGAGCCCCACGGTTAGCACGCTTCCACATAATAATTAAAACCTATTGTAGGGGTCTAGTCTGGCAGCGTACAGAATACGTGATCAAAACTTGCCGTGATATTTATATTTACGTTGGTGTCGTCGACTTAATTTCCCACCTCCTCAAAAAGGAAGAAAACATCAAGATTTCACGGTTTTCTTTGCCCTGCCAGGGTCGCGGATTTGTTCAAAAGAGTTACCGTGACTCTGGCATAGGCAGTTGAAGGAACATGTGTGGCTTTTAGTCAGTAAAAGTCTGACTCGCTCTTCCGCTTCACCCAGAGCAGGAGAAGTCATTTGATGATTTGCCACACACAAAAAAGGGTTTCTCTGCAATGTGTAAATCAGTACCTACTTAGATTGGATTTTTTAACTTAATTTCTTTCATTTCAGGTAGCAGCTACCATTATGAAGTACGAGTTAGTTTTAATACAATATGATAATTAGTAGTGTCACTAAACTGTTGTAATATAATTTAAATGTTTGAGTAATACCTATCACCTACAAGAATTATATATATAAAATACAATGTTCCTATTTAATTAATGTGTTTGTTTTTCTTTATAGTAATAAAAGTAAATAATAATGTAGTGAAATATAATCTTGTGGAATGGGAAGTACCGTACTAAAGATATGTACCAAAAATTCGAAGTCATGTGACATCTTCCAACCCGCACTGGGCGTCATGGATTGTGGCCCACTCTCTCTTACCGAGAGACGGCCTGTGTCCCAGCAGTGGGAACAATATAGGCTTCAGAGAGGTATGTGCCCGACCCAGTTCTCGAAAATGGCAAAATCACGTTGTATTAAGATCGATATATCATCCCTGACAGGACTATTGTTGCTAATAAGCTGGACATAGTGGTGATAGATCGATTAAAACGTCGTATAATGATTATTGATACAGCAGTACCACATGGAGAGTAGGGACGCCCGATCTTTGTTTTAAATTAATTTTCTGGATCATAATGGATCGGAGCTTCGGGAATCAATTCACGAGCTTAATCGTATTGTACTGAATCGATCTTACTCGATCTCAGAAGATCATATCATAATTTTATAATAATAATGAAAAGCACAGTATGCATGCAAATGTTTTTATTTTAACTTAATCTACTTAATATATATATTACAAAGTGCGAAATAATTTGATAGATTTACAGATAACCGTAATAGGCTAGATCCAGTGCGGCTATCCAAATGATTAATTTTGAAAATTTTAAAAGTAGACAGCTGGAATCTGTTTTGTGTAAAACATCTTTTTTACTTTTCAAAATTAATAATTTAAAAAAGAAAACAGACGTTCGGAAGGAAATGCTAACATACCCGACAAGTTGTAGTTCGTAATGTTTAGGTTTTAGTTGATACGATTTCTTCATACGATCTTATAGGCGCCAACGATTCGATCTGGACGAAGATCGTATCCTGTTGAATCGATTAAAAAAATCGATAGATCGTATGGCCATGAATCGATCTCCGGAAAGATCGATTCAAATCGGGCATCCCTAATGGAAAGAACCTTGTGAAAGCTAAAAAAGATAAGCAGATCAAGTATCTTGACCAGGCTCGTGAGGTTGTTGATATGTCGTGATGGCCAATGGCATAATAATCAAGAGCTTCGACCAACACCTGTTGAGGCTCTCTTTAGGCAGCTGGATCAAGGGGTTGATCCCGGAAGCACTACTACTGGACACGACGCTTATTATAAAGAGGTTCTTCTCTCAACAGCCCTGACCACCGGTAACTTGGATCCTGTTCTCGATACCGGTGGGCTACAATTTTATATTTTAAAATATTAGAATTTTTATATTTTAGTAATTAAAAATATAATTTAATAAAAGTATAATTTATAAGTTTGTATAATGTAATAAAGGAAAATAATAATGTTTTAAAATGTGAGCAATTTTGTTCTTTAGAATCAAAAATAATATAATCGACAGAACAGACAACGCAAAAACTACCAAACCTTAACGCTACCCAATGAAATTCTGACAGATTTTTTCCAATTTTCCTCCCAATTCAGAGGTTTAATAAAACACAGTTCTCTGCAATGGCTTCCACGTAGCTTATGAACAAGCGAACAATGCGGGTATTGTGATTTAAAAACAAAAAAGTATCCGATTATAATCGCAATTGTATCCCCAGTAGCAGAGTTTCAGGAGAAAATTTTTAAGCATTCTGAAATAAAATGCTTTAAACGTTATTGGATACTGGTATTCACTGAACGATTTTTAATAAAAATTGTACAGCATTGTAAAAAAAAAATATCATTGTGAGAAACAAATCGTTTGACTGAGCTGTTTTTTAAAGTTATCTTTCAGGTGTCTATGAATCTAACTTTTCCAAGCCTCCTCTAAATGAGCCCTCAAAATTGTTGTGAACCAATAGGGTAATGAAGCACTATAGGTCTGAAATTCGAGCCAACAGAATGTTTAGGCTTCAAAAGGATAAGCAATTTCGTACAAGCCTTGTGACCTCGCCCGCGAAATTAAATCTTCAAACAATCGACTAGAAATATTATGGATAGGGTTGATAGACTCATACTAGGGTCGCGGATTTGTTTTAGAGTTACCGCAGCCCTGGTACAGGCAAGTGAAGGAATTCCGCCCAGAGTGAGAGAAGTCACTTTATGATTTCCTGCCCAAAAAAAAATGAGGGTTGATAGACTGGTTACTAAGGTAAGCCATGTAACAAAAAAGAATAATATTCTAAGATGCAAGCAGAAAATCAATGTCAGTTCCATATTCTTGACTGCTACCATAAGTAAACATTATTAATAGCCTATATAGCATTAGTCTAAATTTAGGACTTGTCGAGATCGAGAGATCGGTCCCAGATAGACGCCTTACTTTGTGTAATTTATATCATCACCACTGCTCTCAAAACGGTGAAGATAGCATCGTTTAAAGCCGCGCCGACTTAACATCATGTTGGATTTCTTCGAAACACGCTAGGCGACTAGCGAAGGTGCTAAGCGGGCAGTGCAGCCAGTTGAAATTTTCTTTATAACTGACGAAAAATGTATACGCTTTCATGAGCCAAATTCATGATTACAAGCTATCCTTCCATAATAATAATATCTTAGGACAACCAACACACCTTTATCTGATCAGAAACTAGGCAGAGCCTGTATTATGGTAACCAGAAAATTGATAAATATACTTAATACATACATATTATAGATAAATTACACCCAGACACAGAACAAATAACACACAAAGATTTGTCCTAGGTGGGAAACGAACCCACGATCTTAGTCTTAGCCGTCAGGGTCACTAACCACTAGACTAACAGGCCAGCCATGATTCTACCACCTTTTATAATATAGTTATAACCAACAATTTCTGAGACTGCAAAATCCTTCGTTACTATACCTTAACTGTTCTTAATTATTAAGACCCTCATCACGTAATACGGTGTAAATATCGGCACTTTCAATATTTTCTTCACATGGTATGTAATCCTTTCGGGATTTCTCCGCTGTTTCGTACTCTCGTCACGCGTCGGACGTACTCCTTAAGGAGGCGTTTACGCGTCATTATATCGGTATAAGTGGCTGTAAATTTATAGTGGTTAGAACAGGGCGCAAACTAGAGACATAGCAAAGTTTGTTGTACTTTCGTGATATGTGATAATATCGCATACTGTTAGTTTTAAACTGGAATTATTATCATTGAAACTTACACCAGTAAAATCATCAATTAAAAAAAGCAAATTTTTGCTTAAAAGGTGACTGAGTTTTTCTTTTGGAACCAAGTTCCTTATGGCGCGTTGCGAAAGGGGGCTAGACGGAAGCGGAACTGAGAGAAAATGTTGTAACGACACTTTTTAACCGACTTAAAAAAAGGAGGACGTTTCTCAATTCGACTGTATATATTTTGTTTTGGAACGTAGTTTTTGGAACGAAGAGAGAGAGAAAATATTTTTGTTGAGTGTAAACAGGTTTTTTGTACATAATACATAATAATAAGAAAAAACAATAATGAATCCTGGAAAGGAACTTCGTTCCATCCGGGTGTCCCTTAACACCTCTCAAGTTTTTTTTTAAATATCGTATGCCAGTCGGTTCTTTGACTTGTTCTCATTAATGGGTATTTTAGGGTAAGAGTTATGGGATAGCAATAGAAACACGTTGTACGTACTTTATTGTACACCAGAAATTACACAACAAAAATACATTTAACATTACAAAACATATAATGGGCGGTCATATCGCTTTCTGCGATCTCTTCTAGGCAACTTTGGAATGGACATCCAAAACTGATGTCAAAAAGTCTCATGTGCTAAATATTTCAAATTTATTAATTTGAAATTGGAATTCAGCAACTCTACTTAGTGGTATACGTAGAGGTGATAGTAAAACTCTTTCTTGCGAAACGTTGAGTTCCACATCACTACCACTTGTTTTTTTAACCATTCGTGGTCGGGGTATTTCTAGCGGCCTATATGAAACTTATGACTAAACAAACAAATTGTAGAAAAACAAACGAGTGACGGCCTTTTCCATGTAAAATAAAGTTTATCCAATTGACACGTGCAGGCGACACAAATTATAGACGTGCATCAACATGTCATTTCAGCAGTTATCGATATCTGCAGGTCTGTAATCAGGTCAGTTAACGTGTTGGTGCTATTGTGACTGCCTGCTGTGATCATCAAAGGTTAGTATTTTTAGTAAAAAAGATTGCTTTTTGTTGAAAATTCTCCTGTATAGACTACACTCGCAAAAGTACTCAGGAGCAATCACTAATAGGCCATACATATTCATGCTTTGTGTGATCTTTAAGACTAAAAATCAGCGACCCTTTGTCCAAAAGCGGAGTCCAACAGCCATATTAAAAAAAAACTAAGTAGACATGGGATAGTGCGTCAAACGGGTTGGTAGCCACAACTCCAGGTCTCTCGCTGCCAGTGGTCTCGAACGTCATAGAGCGAGATTGGTAGAATTGCCAGCTAAAAACGGTAAATCGGTAAATGAAAAAAAAAAAGACAATCAAATTCGTTTATTTATTTAAAAAAACTTACAGACTAATTTATAACAATCATACTTAAGTAACGAAGTCTCGAGCCTACCGAAAAATTGGTAGGTTCGAGACCACTGCTCGCTGCATATCGATATTGGAGACGTGTAGTATTAAAGCAGTGGATTTGAAGACTTGTGGGTAAGTTATACCAGGTTGATCGACCAGGTCAAGCTACCCTTGTCGCGGTTGGTCCGTGGATGACTGACCATCTGTATACCAGCCGTCATTCGTAGATCTTTGACAATCTGTACGAGTCGTCAGAAGCCCGAAGGCCAGACCTGGTGAGTCTAGAAGTCGACCCCATCATAGGTTATTGGGAAAATGATGGCAGATATTAATTTGAAAACAGGTATTGTGATACAAAAAAGTTATATTTTTATTTACTTATGCTTGGTTTGTTTATTATGAATGTTTTGTATTCAGAATTAGTACTGTTTTTTAGACTCGATAGTATTTTTTTTATTTAGAAACCGGCTCTTAGTTAAGAGCTGGTTTCTAAACAAAAAATCCAGGGTAAATTTATTAGGTAAAGTTTTTTCCTAATGAATTAATTAGAAAAAACTTTAACTTTAGATGTCGTTAGGTGTAGGTCTATCGTTATGAGATAACGGCAGCGTGATATTTAAAGACATCGTCTCGATTTTCTAGACAGTTCTTTAAACGTGTTATTGACTATCTGTAAATCTGTTCAAGAAACAATACTCTGAAACGATGGTCTTCTGTAGTTCTTATAATTTCTATTATGTTGGTAGAGTACGGAGCTCCAAATATCCGTAATTTGTGATAAGACTCCGTATAGTACCGGATGTTAAGAATAGCACCGTCTCATTTCTTCACGTGGTGGATGTCGTAAGAGCCGATAACAGGACTTACTAGAGAATAGGCAGCAGCGTTCTCTATGCATTTGATCACCATACTGTGATCACCAACCCGCCTGACAAACGTGGCTATTGTGGAAAACTCCCACAAAATGTGGGAGCCCTATGTCCAGCAGTGGACGTCATTCAGCTGAAATGATGATGATGATGACAAGACTCGACATAAAAGTTATGAAAAAGTCGAGTGCTGTTTTTAATTCAATTTTATTAGAAAATTTCGTACCTGAGAAGTTTAATTATGAAATGGCTTTATGAACGAACATCTGAAATATTCAATTATAATAATTTATGTATCTGGGAAAAAAGTTTTATGCCATCATTTGGCTGAAATAATCGTTAATGTTAAAGTTCTGGCTGGGCATTCGAATTTAGCAAATTTTTAGATTTTTTTATTTAATTTCGGGAAGCAGTTGTGGCCCAGTGGTATCGGCCCCGACTTACGAATTCGTGGTGGAGGGTTCGAGCTCAGGCAGGCACATTACTATGTGTAAATAATTTCATCACCACTGCTCTCAAAACGGTGAAGGAAAAAAGCGTTAGGAAACCGGCATGTCCTAGAACCAAAACATTCGAAGACACGTGACATCTACCAATCCGCAGTAGGCCCGCGTGGTAGTTTACGGCGTCTCACCGAGAGGAGGCCTGTGTCCCAGCAGTGGGAACAATATAGGCTGATTATGATGCCCTTAAAATTGTCATGCAACACGGCACCATATTTTTTTTTCATCCCTTTGTCCTGTAGTGGGCGCTATATTAAATTTAAAGGCACGTGACATAGCCAAAAATAAAGATGCTTACAATGATATATCAGTTGTCAAATTATGGTAAGGTGTTCAGAAGTTATGAGGGAGCAGATGAATAAACATACATACAAACCCACATAGATACATACATACATTCGTACCTGTCAAAATCATAACCCTCCTATTTGCTCCGTCGTAGTCAGTTAAAAAGATAACATCAAAATTATTGCTTTATTTGCCGAACATTTAAAAACCATTAGTGCTCGATAGCATTAAATAAATAGCAGTTTCTAAAAAGAAAAATAGCACAATGCTAGATTTAATTGCCTGCATTTTAATCTGACACGATCACTTTTGTATCTCAGATAGGTCGACTATTAATTTTCATGTTTTGATTGCAGATTTCAAACTATCAAATTTTTTTAATTCAATGTGGCTTTATTGTATAGGGGTGTCACATAATTTTTTTGGGTGTAATTGGACAAGGTAAGGCCCTGTATTTAAGGTCATATTCTTGAAAATAGCGTCGATTTCGTTCTACGTTATTCAAATATAAGTTATTTCTGAACAGTTTTACATGCAAGATACTAAAATAAATGACTAACTATACAAATAAATATAAAAACAAAAGTTTACTTTAGCGTCGAAGTACTCGTCCGCATCAGCGTCCTCCGGAAACATACCAAGAAGACTGGCAACATTACAACGGTGAATGGCAATGCTAATTCTTTGACCAAATAATGACCCATGCCTCTGGTTACATGAAGTCGAGTCGATGAGAAATTTTCTTAAAAAGGAGCCGCGCCCTCGGGCCCCATGACCTGAGCGTTTCAACCCCAAACAGTTCAAACCTATAATTACCTATAACGTTATAGTACGTATATTTAAGTAATATAAGTTGTCCACAATCTCCTCAACTCTAGTTGCTTTTCTTTTCTAGTAACGATGGATGGTGATAAAAAAGCGATCAAAGAAAAACTTAAAATACGGGGGTAAGTGTCTATCAGATATCACATACCTAGCCTTTTCCCCGCTATTTTGGGGTCCACATCTAAATCTGGTTAGATTGGATGCAGGTGAAAACCAGTATTTTACATAGAGCGAAAAACTATCTGTCCTTCACAACCCAGTGACTGGGTAATACCACAAGTTGGGGTGCTTGGACAGGAAACCTCCTCGTGTGCCCGGGGGTTGGAGTTCCCTTATGGATACGTCCGGGGGGAAGGCCAATGTCCGGGACGGTACATCCTGGGGTGCGGGCAAGGACTCCCCATTAGGTACTGTGTGCCTAAGGGGTCTCGGTGCCCGTACGCTAATGTCCTGTCGGAGGAACGCTCCACCGTGTGTTCCTCTGATCTTAGCAGAGGCGCACAGCGGTGGAGTTAGAGCGGGCTCGGTGTGCACTAACCTGCCACCGGGCAGGCAAGAAGGAATGTACTCCTTCTGCCACCGTTAGTCTCGTAGCCCCGAAGATCGTCACGGTCATGTCTCTGACTTTTGACGGGGGTCGAGGGTCTTGGCTTAATCGCCCGGGCCGCGAGGTAGAAAACCTCTATAAAAAATCACCCCAAACCTCCAAGCGGCGGCGCACCGTGAAGGAGGTTGACAGCTTGACTAATGGGTAGCTGAATTAGTCACTAGTGCGAACCACTGGATTTCTTGTTTAAAATTGTTTTTACTCGTGGGAACAACTATGGAAAATTATTTGAAAAAACCAAAACCGAAAGAAGTGGAAGGGAGCGATGCGGGGTCAGAGTCCGACGCCGCGTCGAGCGCGTAGGGCTCGCTTGCGAGCTCGGAGCGAGGAGTGGCGGGCGCTGCTGGTGGGAACCGCAAGGTCTCCCAGAAGCGCCCTAAATCAGGGGCAGGACAGGAGTCCTCCTCCGACGGCGGGCTGAGCTCGGCCCGTCGGCAAATATCGAGGCGTGGTGGGCTCCAGGATAGGGGCACCGGCCGAGGACTCCCGACCAAGGAGGCCGGTGCACCGAGCCGAGCAGGCCCAGCCGAGCTCACCCAAGGAGGGCAGAGGCTCGCCACGGAGGGGCATCCCTCTGGAGGGACCAGTAGTAGGGCCCCCTCAGAGTCCTCCGGTGGCGAGTCGGACGCTGCCGCCTACTCCGAGGAGATGGGCAGGTTCGCGGAGGTCGTGGCCACGTCCATCAAGGCGGCGACCTTAAAGAGGCTGCAGAGGTCGAAAGACAAGGCCATATCTGCTGCCACGAAATCCATCGTGGCGGCAGCGAAGGCCTTTCGCTCTGGGCCTCCGGTGGTGGATGGGGTGGCAGAACTGCGGTCGGAGGTCGCCCGCGTTACTGCTGCCATGGAGCTCCTCCGAAAGGAGAACGAGGAGCTCCAAGCGGACCTGGCCGGTCTCCGAGGAGCCGCCCCCAGGAGGCATCGCAGGCGGAAGCGCGGCATGGGCAGGGCGGGCTCCTGCCCATCGAGAACCAGGTGCTGACCCTGGTGCAGAAGGAGCTCGCTGTCTTCCAGAGCAGGTTTTCTGCTCTGGAGGCCGTGGTCCTGCGCCCCCCGCTGGCGGCAAGCCGGCCGGTTCCGGGCCAGCCTGGGGCGGCTTCGGGTCAGCCGAAGGCGGCCTTGGGCCAGCCGAAGGGAGCCTCGGCCCGGCCGAAGGCAGCCTCGGGCCAGCCGAAGGCGACGGCGTACGCCGCCGCCGCGTCTGCCCCAGCCAAAGGGCCGGGGCAGACCAAAGGCCGGCCCATGCAGGCACCTGCGAGGGCTCCCCCAGTGCAGGTGGCGAGAGAGCCACCATCGCCTCCCCGTCCTTCGGAATCTCCTGCCGCCAACGCCGAATGGCAAGTGGTTGGAGCGAAGAAGAAGGCGGGCAAGGCTGCAAGGGCGGCCAAAAATAAGGCAAGGCAGCAGCGGCGCAAGAGGCAGCGCGTCGCGGCTAGGCTCCGCGCCCCGAAATCCGCAGCTGTAGTTATTACGCTACAGCCGGAAGCGGAGAAGAAGGGCGTGACGTACTGTGACGTGCTTGCCAAAGCAAAGACGGCGGTGAACCTCCAGGAGCTCGGGATCTCAAACGGCCTCCGGTTAAGGGTCACTTTGACCGGGGCCCGGATGCTGGAGGTCTCGGGCGCGGACAGCGGCCCAACCGCTGACGCTCTGGCTGAAAAGCTCAGGGCGTCGCTAGACGTGGAAGAGGCCCGAGTGTCCAGGCCCACCAAGTGCACTGACCTGCGCATCATGGGCCTGGACGACTGTGCGACGGAGGCAGAGGTGATTGCCGCCATCGTCAGGACGGGGGAATGCTCTGCCGAGTAGGTGAGAGCAGGCACCATCCGTCCTGACAGCACGGGGATGGGAACCGTAACGGTCAGCTGCCCCGTGTCAGCGGCTAAAAAGATCACCGCGGAGGGCCGAAGGCTCTTGGTGGGCTGGGTTTCAGCGCAGGTCAAACTGCTGGAGCCCAGACCTCTGAGGTGCTTCCGATGCCAGACAAGGCACCACGTATACGTGAAATGCACCTCGGAGGTGGACCGCAGCGGACATTGCTTCCGTTGCGGTCAGCCCGGTCACAAGGCCGGCTCTTGCAATGCCACGCCGCACTGCTATGCATGTGCGGCGGCTGGCAAGCCGAACACCGAGCTGGGAGTAAGGCCTGTGCTTCATCCGCCAAGGCCAGGGGCAAGGGCAAGCCCTACGCCACCGCCGCCACCGCTGTTGCCGCTGCCGCCTCGACACCTGTCGTTGCCGGCACCACCACGGCAGGGCCCTCACAGGGGGTTCAGGAGGGGGCTGAAATGGAGTGTCAATAATAGGTACTCCATTACACCTCCTCCAAGCGAATATCAACCACTGCGCCTCCGCTCAGGATCTATTACTCCAGAGCATGGCGCAGTGGTCGATTAATATCGCTGTGGTCGCTGAGCCATACTTTGTCCTGCCCAGGGATGACTGGGTGGAGGACTTGAGCGGCTCAGTGACCCTCATTTCGTCGGCCGCCGCCGGAACCCCGACCCTCGAAGCTGTCAAGAGGGGACGGGGTTGCGTAGCAGCACGGTTCGGGGAGATTGTAGTGGTGGGAGTATACTTCTCCCCGAGCTTAATGCCAAGAATACCGCCCCAGGACCCGACGGCTTGCCTGGAAAAGCCTGGATCCTGGCCTTGCAGGCTCTCGGGGCTCGACTAGGGGGGCTCTTTAGCGCATGCTTGGAGAGGGGCCAGTTCCCACTTCGTTGGAAGACGGGGAAACTGGTCCTCATTAAGAAGCCTGGGCGCCCAGCGGACTCTCCGTCCGCTTACCGGCCCATCGTGCTGCTCGACGAGGTGGGCAAGCTCTTTGAAAGAGTGATTGCAGACCGCCTCGTCGGGTGGCTGGTGCGGGAGGGGCCGGACTTGTCGGACGGCCAGTACGGCTTCCGCAAGGGGCGCTCTACGGTGGACGCCATCATGCGCGTGCGAGCCCTCACGACGGGGTATGCAGTGGCCCGGGGTGGGGTCGTCTTGGCGGTGTCTCTAGACATCGCCAATGCCTTCAACACCCTGCCCTGGAGTTGCAATAGGGAGGCACACCGGTATCACCGGATGCGACCTCCCTAGCAGCGTCAGCGTAGTTTGCTACGCTGACGACACGCTGGTCCTTGCGCAGGGGAGGTCGCACGAGGCGGCGGCCAAAATCATGACACGCGGGGTTGCGACAATCGTCGATAGGATCCGGCAATTGGGACTCGAGGTGGCATTGCACAAGTCCGAGGCCATGGGTTTTCATGGTCCTCGGAACGCGCCACCTGCGGGTTCCCAACTCACGGTGGGAGGGGTTCACATCGGCGTCGAGTCGACGATGAAGTACCTGGGACTTGTCCTCGACAGCCGCTGGAACTTCGTCGAGCACTTCCGACGTTTGGCTCCAAGACTGGAGCGGGCTGGGGCTGCCTTAAAGCGGCTCCTGCCCAATCTGGGGGGTCCAAACGCCTCCTGCCGGAGGCTCTACACGGGGGTCGTGCGGTCCATGGCCCTCTACGGGGCACCGGTGTGGGCGCCCTCATTGAGGCTGTGCCCAGCGCACCGGTTGAGTGCGGCCCAGAGGGTCATGGCCATCTGGTTAATCCGGGGATACCGCACGGTCTCCTGCGAGGCAGCGAGCCTCCTTACCGGAGTGCCGCCATGGGATCTGGAGGCAAAGGTCCTCGCCCACATGTGGGAGTGGCGCGAGGAGGCGAAACGCCGGGGCAAAACTCCGCTGCAGCGACAAATCACGGCACGGCGGACAGAGCTCCAGTGTGATCTCATGGCGACATGGCGGGTACGATTGTCGCAACCCAGTGCTGGGCATGCCACAATTGTGGCGGTAAGTCCCCTCTTTGAGGAGTGGATAGAGAGGCGTCACGGCATCCTCACCTTCCACCTGACGCAGGTTCTCACCGGGCATGGGTGCTTCGGTGGGTTCCTGTTCAGGATAAAGCGGGAGTAAACGCCCGGATGTTTCCATTGCGAGAATCATCTGGGTGGAGGACACGGTGGAGCATACGGTGGAAGTGTGCCCTGCCTGGGCGGAGCACCGCCGTGTCCTCGTGGAGGCGATTGGCGGCGGCGACCTCTCGCGGCCGGCCCTGGTGCGAGCCATGGTACGGAGCGAGAGGGAATGGGAAGCCGTCACCTCCTTCTGCGAAGCAGTAATGCTCGCGAAGGAGGAGGCGGGGTGCGTGAGGGAGTGGCAGTCTCTGCGCCCTCACGCAGGCGGAGACGCCCCGGGCGTCGGGAGTCAATAGCGGACTCCCGGCCACCGTAGGCGCCAGCTTGCGGGTGGCAAGCAATGGGTAGCTCGCCGCCCGGTAAGGACCAAGCTCGGGTCGACGGCGCGCAGTGTTCCACGCGCGCCTCAAAGAGATGTCAGCAGCAGTGTAGGGGTCTACTAGGACCGATGCCTGCCGGGGTCGCGTGATTGTTCGAAAGAGATACCGTGACCCTGGCACATGGGCAACTGATGGAACACGGGTGGGTTTTAGTCAGTAAAAGTCTGACACGCCCTCCCGCTCCGCCCAGAGCGGGAGAAGTCATTTGATGATTTCCCATCCTAAAAAAAAAAAAAAACCATACAAGTTACGGGTTTCTGACGACCCCTAACGATTGTCAAAGATTCACGATGGCAGCCGAGACCAATGGATTAACGTGATTTCTGAGCTATGAATGGTGCTGTTATGGAAATATGGTCAACCCATCGACGGACCACCTGCAGCAAGGGTAACATAACCTCATCTATCGATCCGTGCAGTTGTTATCACTTAGCCACAAGCCCCACCATTTGCCTCAAAGAAATGTCAGCAGAACTGAGGGGTCTGCTAGGACCGATGCCTGCCAGGGTCACGAGATTCGTTCGAAAGAGATACCATGACCCTGGCACATAGCCAATTGAAGGAACACGGGTGGGTTTTAGTCAGTAAAAGTCTGACACGCCCTTCCGCTCCATCCAAGAGCAGGAGACGTCATTTGATGATATCCCACCCATAAAAAAGTGCCCTACCATAAATGAAGTGTCTGTCAAAGAAGTATCCACTATAAAATAAAAATAAATAAAAATATTTTATATTCAGGCATCAAGGCCCATAGAGTGGTAGCATTACATGTTACTTAAAAACTGTGTTAGTAACATGCAGGAGAAACAAAGAAAATCACAATCACAGGAAGGTTTAACAAGGTTTATTGCCAACATGTAGCTTGGTAAACCTTCCCAATGTAGGCCCAAACAGCCTCTCTGCAAACACACCCAGAATGCTGCATGCTGGTGCATCACTTCCTCAAGCATTACAAAGTGGCGTTTTAAGGGACTGTCTTATTAATTTTGAAATTTAGGAAGTGCTGATTCTCAGCCTAATTTAAATAAATTACTATGATTTTGTTTTGAAACGGCTTTGGCTTTATAATAACTTTCGCAAGGGTCTATCGAAGGTTAAATGACCATCCATTACATATCGAGACCTCTACGTGCCTCGAAAGCACGTTTAACCGTTGGTCCCGTCGGGAGTCAATAGCAGACTCCCGGCCACAGTAGGCGCGAGCTTGCGGGCGGCGAGCAATGGGTAGCTCGCCACCCGATAAGGACCAGGCTCGGGTCGACGGCGCGTAGTGTTCCACGCGCGCCTCAAAGGGATGTCAGCAGCACTGAAGGGGTCTGTTAGGACCGATGCCTGTCAGGGTCACGAGATTCGTTCGAAAGAGTTACCGTGGCCCTGGCATATGGGCAACTGAAGGAACACGGGTGGGTTTTAGTCAGTAAAAGTCTGACACGCCCTCCCGCTTCACCCAGAGTGGGAGATGTCATTTGATGATTTCCCGAAGTAATTTTTTGACAGTTGTTACGGGTAATCAGAAGCTCAAGTTTGAGAACGAGTCTTACCAAGAGGTATTGTGTTACTCAATAACGGGGTTTTGGAGGTCAGATAGGTAGTGATTTGATGTAAAATACTAGTATTCAGCTGTATTTGGTTAGACTGAAAGTCGACTTTGACATAGTTAAGAAAAGGCTAGACTCATGGACTTAGATTTTGGTTTTTGAAATATTCTAATATACCTAAATAAATTGTCTCCTTTGTGTTTTTTATTTTTATTTTAAGCCTCACAGTTGCACAACACTTACCCACAGGTTTTGCATCCAACAAAATGAGAGAAAAACAATGCTTCAATCGGTTGTAGGGAAATTTTACAACTCAAGTGTTCTTTCATATACAGAGTGTGTATATTTGAGCTCACTTCACCAAAGTAAGTGGTCAGGGGATAAATAATAACGTGGTTTTCTTACTAAGAAAAAAAAGCGGCCAAGTGCCAGTTAGCCATGGAGGGTTCCGTTCCACCGTACAATATTTAACACTACATTTTGCTATCGTACACTTTAGAAAAAGAACAAGTTTCTTGTCTAGACTCGATTGTTAGATTAAAAATAAGATAAACTAAAAAATTACAGGGAATCCCTTTAATTTGTATATTTATTTATTTTTATTTATAATCGGCGCCTAATATCAATCGACAAATAAGTAATGCAAGATGTGCTTACCTATAAACAATTGGTACACTAGTCTTCAAGTATACTGGATGTATCTCAATATCAGTGTGTCAGTGTAGTCAGTTGTTGGTGAGCCAAATAAACAAAATAAAACATAAAAATAAAATTGTAGTTATAGCAGCCAGCATACGCAGTTTTCATTATCTGTGTGAATTTCAAGTGACACTTTTGCAGTTAAAAAGATACAGCCCTATGACTGGCGGACAGAGGGGTTGGGGGGTGGGTCTCGTAGGCACCATTTGAGTATGGTACCCTAAAAATTTCTATTATGCAAATCGTAAGGGGTTTTTACAAGCAAAACAAAAATAAATGTTGAAGTTAAACGAAAAGAAACTCTTGACAATATATTTGCTTTGATGTTTGGACTTTTAATCAAGATCAAAGAACTCGATTTAGACTTGATAGTTAAAGGTCGCCAATAGAGTTCCGAGTCTGACTTACCTACCCATCGTTAAGGTGCTTGACAGAAACATCTTTTCTGAGAATACATTCAACATGAAAACAATAAATTGGTAGCAGTAGAAAAAAAATACATTTTACTTTGTTATCCCACTCAGATCTTAAGTGAAATAGATGACATAACACTGACAATCCTTGCAAATCGTAGTGCTAAAATCAATAAGTTGATATCTATGCATGATTGAACAGCCTGCATTATGGACTGCCTCATTAGTGCGGACTCGCTAGCGCTACTATTGAGCATGACCTCCCAGATTCAAACCTCAGGTCATGAGTCTATTGAGGAGTGGTTGGAGAGGGGCCACAGCGTCCTCACCTTCCGCCTCAGCCAGATCCTCACCGAACACGGGTGATTCAGAAAGGTCCTGTTCTGAATAAGGTGGAAGGAAACGCTCGGATGTTTCCATTGTGAGGATCGTCTGGAGGACACGGTGGAGCATACACGGGAGGTGTGCCCTACCTGGGCAAAGCACTGCCGTGTCCTGTCGCCATGGAGGCGACCGGCGGTGGCAACCTCTCGCTTTCGGCCCTGGTGTAAGCCATGGTACGGCGCGAGAGGGCTTTTTTTTTGCTCCTTATGCGGAGCAGTAATGCTGAAAGAGGAGGTGGAACACGTGAGGGAGAGGCAATCTATGCACCCTCACGCCCCTAGCCGCCGCAGGAGGAGACGCCCCGGGCGTCAGGAGCCGATTGCAGACTCCCGGCCACCGTAGGCGTGGGCTTCCGGGCGGCGAGCAATGGGTAGCTCACCGCCCGGTAAGGACCAGGCCCAGGTCGACGGCGCGTAGTGTTCCACGCGCGCCTCAAAGACATGTCAGCAGTATTGAAGGGGTCCGCTAGAACCGATGCCTGCCAGGATCCCGAGATTTGTTCGAAAAAGTTACCGTGGCCCTGGCATATAGGCAACTGAAGAAACACGGGTGGGTTTTAGTCAATAAAAGTCAGACACGCCCTTCTGCTCCACCCAAAGCGAGAGACGTCATTTGATGATTCCAATGGGTCGTTTCTGGATTCAACAGTGGGTACTTTATAGAAAACCACAATCAGGGTATGTACTTGTATAATAAAATGTACGAATCCAGATTTTTTTTTAAGACGAAATTGTAATTGAAAATTGAAATATGCTATTGGGTTTTTCGTAGTAGTTTGGATTTGTGCCTGGTTGATGATACCTAATGGGCTCACCTAAATCTTCAGAGAATATAGCCGTGATGTTATTTTATGTTGAATAGAAAAAATCAACATCAGCATGTTATAGCTATGGATTACCCCACTCAATAACAAAGATGATAAATCACTCAAAACTCTAACTAACTAAATACGGTTAATTACTTCAACAAAACATGGGGCAGGATCGCGCCGGGCTGCACGATGGATCTCTACTCTCTGGACAAGTTTAAAAAGTATAAAAAAGATTGGAACTGTGAGTATTTTGTTATTTACTTGCTTCAAAATTGTTTGGTGGTTTTATGGTGGAAGTAGTACCTACTGATTTGTAAGCCTTAGATAAAAATTATTTCAGATTGAACTCAAACGAGGTCCTTGATATTTGGTGTGTTACCTTAGCTACCATAATAGGTCCTTTTGATTTTTTTAAATGTATTTTGAATACAATACAAACATACATTAACTCACGCATTTTTCCCATACCTACCCTAGAATTAAACTTCAGAATGCCACCTGCTAAGCTATAGATGAAGATGAGATATATATTAACATAAAAAAGAAGCAAAAATCGTGTCTAAGGTATACGATTTTTGCTTCTTTATGTTCATATATCTGGTCATAAACGCACGCCGGTTACCAGTGCAGCCTTATTTTTTATTTCTGTATGTTTCTGGTCTTTCTGTGCGTCATGTTTGCCGCTGTATTTTCATTATTTCTTTCTTTAAACATTTAAATAATTACTTACTTATTTCAGAATTTATTTTTGAACATTTTATTTGATTGGGTTTAAAAGATTATTAAATGATTAATTCTACTTCTTTAAAGACGACAAGATCAAATCAGATTACAAAGTTATACTCCGAAAAATATTATTTATGGGGCTACCTACAAACAAAACTTAACTCCACATAATTAGTAAGCTTCAAGTTACTTACTATCCTGTTCCTACTAATCCGGGGCTTAGCATTAAAGATCTATTGTTCCCCCGAGCTTAAATACTAAGGGATTAAAGCAAACAAGTAGAATTTGCGTCTTTAGAAATAAAATGTCGGATTCCACCTGATTGAGTAATGAGCAACTTAATTAGTTCTTGTTGATACTTATTTTTAAATGTAGCAGCATTATGTGGCGTTTTGAAACAGTTTATAAAAAAAAAAACATGTAT
The DNA here is from genome assembly GCA_932294355.1 of Aporophyla lueneburgensis. Lineage (NCBI taxonomy): Eukaryota > Metazoa > Arthropoda > Insecta > Lepidoptera > Noctuidae > Aporophyla > Aporophyla lueneburgensis. Next base: position 25,728,191 of record OW028737.1, on the reverse strand, counting down.
TGTGTTTTAAGTCGATACCAAAGTATCGATAAAATATCGGTACCAAAGCTAAATTAGTGGAGAATTGAATTGTGGATGTCAAAACAGTGTACTGAGTGAAAAAAAATATTCTTCTATAGCCAGATAACTTAGAGTCATAGTCGGTCAGAAACTGACACAGCATGTATCTAATGGCTGTCGGTTTTTGAGATATTTAAAAAAAAAATAGGGGCTTGTGGCTAGGTAATAACAGTCGCATGAATTGATCGATCAGGTAAAGCCAAGCTTGCCATGCTTGGGCCGTGGATGGGAACGTCTTTCCAAACCAAAAACCCTCCATGTTTCCGATGGCATTTTAAGCGATTGGTCCCGTCTGTCATTCCTGCATCGATGACAGTTTTTACAGGTCATCAAAGCCCGAAACCTGAGATTTGAGAACCAGACTTACCAAGGAGTTCCGTTTTACCCTGTAACTGGGTCGTAGAGGACAGATAGGCAGTTGCTCTATCCACACTATCCACACTTCCACACTAATATTATAAATGCAAAAGTAACTCTGTCTGTCTGTTTGTCTGTCTCGCTTTCCTGCTAAAACTACTGAACCGATTTAAATGGAATTTGGTACACAGATAGTTTAGAGCCTGAGAAAGGACATAGGCCACTTTTCATCCCGGTAGTACGTTCCCGCGGGATATTTTCCGACCTACACGCGGGCAAAGCCGCTGGCAAAAGCTAGTATAAAATACCTGATGATTTCGGATATACTGTAATAATAAAGTTCTGTTCTTTCAGACCCTGTGCAAGTTCTGCACCCTGATCATATGGTACCGGAAAAGGACAAACCGCGTTCGACCTTCATGTCAGCTATGAAGGTGACCCTGACAGTGGGACAGTGTTTCGCACTGAACCCAGTTCAGGGTATTCATGAGAACGATGCGTCTAAATTACGGTGAGTTCAGTCGCGTCCTATCCAACGTGTTCGTCGCGTTCATTTTGTTTAGAGAACGTGTGTATTAAGCCTTCATAATCACTCAATATTTTTCCCACTGCTGGGACACATGCCTCCTCTCAGTAAGAGTGAGTGGGCCGTAATCTACCACGCAGGCCCAGTGTGGGTTGGTAGATGACACATATCTTCGAATTTTAGGTTCTAGGACATGCCGGTTTACTCACGATGTTTTCCATCACCATTTTGAGACGAGTGGTGATGCAATTATTTACACAAAGTAAAGCGCCTGCCTGGGTTCGTACCCACGACTGGGAACTCGTAAGTCGGCGCCGATACCACTGGGCCACCACTGCTGTTATCATCGCCTCAGCTCATCTCAGCTCTTATATTGTATTGTGTGTTTATCAAGAACTAGTGATCGCCCATTGGTCGAAATTCGACCGTACTTCATTTGAATAGAAATACATTATCAAATGAAAAAATATATATAATAATAAATATATAAAAAAAATGGTTATATTTGACATTCAGTAATACTATCGTCAAATAATATTAAAGACGAAAATTCTCGATATGATCATAGACTTTAATAATGAAATAGGTTATTTATCTATAAAATTAAATTGTTACCTATGGTTATACCTGACACTTGACATTCAATAAGACTATAGACACAAAATATTAAAGACAGATATTCACTATGCACGTGTGTAATGGATACACGGTAATGATTAGTAGTTTGTGTAACGTGTTATTTATTGAAAATAATGTATTTTTACGCATAATTTAAAAAAAAATATTAGCATTCGTCACTTCTTCTCTGTATAAACTATAATTGTGCGAAATTTCATACCCCTCCGTCCGCCCAATTTTCGTAAAAAGGGATCCAAAGTTTTCGCTTCACGTATTAATATATAGATATAAGTTAACACGTTAACTGCCATAGTGAAAATCAAAAAAACTCAAAAATGTACTTAGTGTTATTTCACTTTAAATAGTTTTTTTTTTTTCATAAAAACATATCTATACTAATATTATAAAGCTGAAGAGTTTGTTTGTTTGATTGAACGCGGTAATCTCAGGAACTACTGGTCCGAATTGAAAAATTATTTTTGTGTTGGGTAGCCTATTTATTGAGAAAGGCTATAGGCTATATAACATTACGCAACCACTAAGAGGAGCGGAGCAGTCATGAAAAATGTTGCAAAACCGGGGGAAATCGCATAGGTAGGCGATTCGACGCACCGGGAAGGGTCGGGGGGACAAGAAATTCAACACGTACGAAGTCGCGGGCAGAAGCTATATATAATGTAATAAATATGATATACATATTTATTACATTATATACAGCCTATTTCCATAATTGGATTCCTTACTTTAACTTTGACTTCATACTTTCCAAAAAGTGTATGAGAGTAAATGTAAACAAAGGTTATATAGATAGAGACATTGGTTTTTGTGCTCTACGGGACACTAAATATAGCTGAAGGAGTAGTAAGCATGGCAGCCAGGCAGCAACGACACGTTCAGATTTGGTACATGTTGTCGGTCATATTCAGAACGTGCACGACAGTAGCGCCATCTTGCAAACGCAGTTTTAGGGGCATATGTCAAAGAATAAATAACAAGAGTTTGTTTATTTTGTATAGATTAGAGTAAATAAAATATATTCAGACAGACAATAAGTGGTATTTTTAGAGGAATTTGTTAAAAACTGTTTATGGAAAAATGGACGTTATTAGAAAAACTGGTTTTGAGAGTGTAAAACACACAATAAGTTTCCAGCCCCAAACTATGCTAAAAGGAAATAAATTGGTGTTAGCAGAACATGTAAGGAACATAGAAGAACTGAGAACTAATGGCAATAGTTATTTAATACGAGCCACCATCATTCGTCAAACATCGGTGACTTCAACACCCTATAAAACAATTTTAAAATTAAGTACTCTCCTAACCTAAAAACATGACTAAACATTTGGATAAAGTATGTCAAACATTTTTATTCATTTATTATTTTTGCAGTCTACGATACAACAATAATGACCCATTTTCAAAAATTTTAAAACTACATCGACATGTTTGTTTGTTTACTGACTGACCCTTTTGTTGCAAATTTCTGCCGCGACAAGCGCAGCGATCGTTTTCATTACCCCTTCCACCCACTTCGCACATTCCCAATAGTCCAACAAGGCCTGAATGGAACAAAAAGTGTCAGACACATAGTCTGACATGGCAGTGAACGTGTTAATAAACTTAGTAATATAATCACTACTGCATGCAACGTTGTTATACAATGCATCGACCCTGTTCCCCAACTGCAAAGAAGAGAATCTACTCTATCTATTTCATGGGTTTTTATTGACTGCCGCAGTTTATTATTCTGTAGTTCATACTCTCATAGAACGTAAACGACTGACAGATTCGTAAAGTTATAGTGTCGTTAGAATGTCCATAGAACACTATTTACAGGCCATAGTCCGCAGAGCATTCTAATAAATCTACATAAAGTTGCTACAACTTTGCGTAAAAATATACTTCATTCTTGTGACATGTACTTTTATGTTTTATTGACTGTTTTGAAATTGAATTTTATAATACCATATTAAAAAATATTTGAATAATAAAGGTGACCGTAATGTTAAGGGCTATCAATAAATTACGTCACACATTAATGGGGGAGAGGGGGTCGAAGAATTGTGAAATTATGTGTCAAAGGGGTGGGAGGAGCCCTAAAAAATAAATAAATTTGCGTATCGTAATTTATGGATGGCCCCGTAAGGCTGACGAAATTGCAAATGCTACGTGTAGTTCGAAGGTTCGAACACTGGAGGCGCTTTACTTTGTGTAAATTATATCACCACTAGCTTCTGCCCGCGACTTCGTCCGCGTTAAATTTCTTGCTCCCCCGACCCTTCCCGTCGCATCGAATCGCCTACCCGTGCGATTTTCTCCGTGTTTGCAACATTTTTTCATTACTGCTCCGCTCCTTTTCGTTATAGCGTGATGTTATATAGCCTATAGCCTTTCTCGATAAATAAACTACCTAACACAAAATTTTTTTTTCAATTCGGGCAAGTAGTTCCTGAGATTACCGCGTTCAAACAAACATACTCTTCAGCTTTATAATATTAGTATAGATGACACTCAAAACGGTGAAGGAAAACAACGTGAGGAGACCAGCATAATCTAGTGTGAAAAATTCGAAGTCGTAGTACATCTACCACCCAAAACATACCATACCATCAATAAAACATGAGTGATGTGTAAATATTTGCATTAACATTGTATAATTACTACCTTTCATTTAACAGGTCAGAACCAGATTTTTTTTTAAATTTCTTTTCCGTATGATTGGACATCTTCGTTCTTGAACCACAGAGAATAATTATGTTTTTTTACAGATTCAGCTTCATATCATTTCGCTGTTTATACACGTATATATCCATGATAGGTCAGTTCACTTTGACTTTTGTGCTGGTCCTGAGCCTATTTAGGGAGGCTTCATCCACAGTGGACACTGCCAGTAAGTAAAATGGCATGATTTCCTATCGTTGCCTTAATTGAAATTATATATGCTATACAGGATAAGTTTTTAACCAGTGCGCAAATTTTAACAAATTAAACTTAAACGAGTTATAATAACCATGCAATTTTTATTTTGATATATCTTAGTACAAAAAAATGAAGTTATCGTTAACGAAAGATGTTTATTTTGAAACTGGTTTTTATGGTAACTTGTGCGCGGCGCCGGCGCGGTGGCGAAGGTGAACGACTGAGCGTAACTACAATTACCTATCAGCTGTTCGATCGGTCAAAATTCTAAAAATTTCAAAGTACCAACGGCGCGTGGTTACTGCCCTATTCCTTTGACGATAACATATTACGAAATATGTAGGATGTCCACAGTTTACTGATTTAATTTCGGATAAAAATTAAAAAAAAATGTATTGAAAAAACTGTTGCAATATGTTCTATTACTGATACCAAACTACCAAAAAAAATTTCGCGCAAAGGTTAAAAAAAATCCTGTATACTTGTGTTAGTTGACATTTTCAAATATGAACGAAAAATTACTTACACCGTAATTTTTAATAGTTTCAATAACGATCTGAAGGATTTTAAAGGAAATTTGTAATCCATGGCCTCTTGAACGATAAGTTTGACAAATTGTCTGCCCAACAACATAAATTTCGCTATGAATGCTGATGAACTGTCAAAATGACATTGATATTATAAGTGTGCTACGAAATAACTCCACTGCTTAAAATGTCTTAGTTAATTAATTGATCCTTTAATATGCTTTTTCTGATGATTATTCAACGGAAAAAAACATGTCATAAAATCCATCTTTTGCTTTTTTTTTCAAGTTTTCAGCATTTTTTTTACCATTGCATATTTTATTACTTTTTTAGCTGCACTGATATTCTTCAGTTTTGGCCTTACAACAACGATATTGTATTGGCGAATCGCACAAAAATGGCCGAAGTTATGCAGGCTCATATCTGAGGTGGAGTTAATCGATCCCAATACTGACATGAATTTAGTGAGGAAGTTTAATATCGCTTGTGGTGTGGTGCTGTCATTAGCAATAGGTGAGTTTGTTTTTTTTTTTGGTTAGGTAGATATATTTTTATTAATTAGAAAATCGTGAATCAATTAACCGATTTCAAAAAGGAGGAGAAAATAAACACAAAAAGACAATTACAGACAACTTGAGAGTTGTCTGTAATTGTCTTTTTGTGTTTATTTTCTGGGAAAGTGGGATCGGCATGGATTGATTTCGAAAATTATTTTTTATAAGATGGAGTATGCCTCATGATTAGTCCTATAATCATTTTATTACCTTTACTGAGGTAGTTTTTGCGGTAGCTTCTATAATAGGTATTTCATGCTCTTTATGTATATTGATAATGTTCAAATACTTCCTGACATTGTTGTTTACATAGCAAGTATTGGTAAGTATACAAATTTCTATGATCCCTATATAAAAAGTGAAAAATAAAAACGTACTTACCAAAACAAAACAAGATACCGTCTTCCAAAAAAACTCTAAATGAAAAATAACTTTAATTTTAGAATTTGATGACGAAAAACCAGAGAACAGGTTAGTGCTCACTTTTCTTTTAAAGCAGGTATTTTGTGTTTTTTTTTTTCAATTTCAAGTTATCAGCGGTGAATGAAACCAACGATGCCAATGTGTGTTTAAAATTTCAAACGTGACTTTATTATCGTGGACGACAACGCCCACGTCACGTCATCATAATAACACAGGGAAGAAAAATGTACTGAAAAAATATTATTATATGAAGACGCATTTAATTTCCTTTCATTATAACGTTATGGCCACACGGGTTGATCGTTTAAGTTAAGCTACGCTTGCCGCGGTTGGTCCGTGGATAGGTGACAATGTTTACATACCAAGACCCTTCCGTGCCTCGGAAAGCACGTTAAACCGTTGGTCCCGGCTATTTATCGTAGATCTTAGACAGTCGTTACGGGTCGTCAGAAGCCCGAAAGTCTGACAACAAGTCTTACAAAGGGGTATCGTATTACCCAGTAACTGGGTTGTGGAAGTTAGATAGGCAGTCGCTCCATATAAAATACTGGTAGGTACTCACCTGCATCCGGTCAGACTGGAAGCCTACCCCGACATAGTTGGGAAAAGGCTAGGCAGATGATATAACGTTATGACTTGCACGAATTTCCGTTCACAAGTTCGAATTTCTAAAATAGCTCGTCTTCAGGGTCACCTATCATAAGTTCGAAAAATATTTGACCGAATTTTATTTCACCTAAAACTTTTCAACTATTATCGTTTCGTTTTTTAGGATTCCGTTGCCAAATGGCAAAAAACGGAACCCTTATAGATTCGTCATGTCTGTCTGCCTGTCTATCTGTCTGTCTGTCTGTCTGTCTGTCTGTCTGTCTGTCTGTCCGTCCGTATGTCACAGCCACTTTTTTCCGAAACTATAAGAGCTATGCTGTTGAAACTTGGTAAGTCGATGTATTCTGTGAACCGCATTAAGATTTTCACATTAAAATAGAAAAAAAAACAATAAATTTTGGGGTTCCCCATACATAGAACTGAAACTCAAAAAATTTTTTTTCATCAAACCCATACGTGTGGGATATTTATGAATAGGTCTTCAAAAATGGTAATGAGGTTTCTAATATCATTTTTTTCTAAACTGAATAGTTTGCGCGAGAGACACTTCCAAAGTGGTAAAATGTGTGTCCCCCCCCCGTAACTTCTAAAATAAGAGAATGATGAAACTAAAAAAAATATATGATGTACATTACCATATAAACTACCACCGAAAATTAATTTGAACGAGATCGAGTGAGTAGTTTTTTTTAAAACGTCATAAATCGTAAACCGCAATTTACCTTACATTCAATCAACTGAAATATATAATTAAAAAAAAAAACATTTATTTTTAAACCAAAAATACCTACAGGTTTGTACGGAACCCTCGATGCGTGACTCCGTCTCGCACTTGACCGGTTTTTTTTTTTACTTCATCGAATTCACGTCTGCCACTGTATCAGTTGACCTATTATCAATTCAACTTTTTTCGTTACTCCGACGTTTTATTTGGTCGAAAAAGTTTTACCGCAGTTACACTTAGCTGAAATAACATTTGTTCGAAGTATTATGTTTCCGAACATTCGATTAACTTACTCTTTTGTTTAATTAATTAGTTATTTAAATGTAATGGCACTAAATACAATTGTTGATTATGACCAAAAATGTTTTAAAGGATCCCAGTAAGAAACATGCAAACAAGGATGCTTGCTTCAAGAATGCCGCATGCAGGCAGGCATGCAGCGTGCAAGCAGGCATGCAGCTTGCAAGCAGGCATGCAGCATGCAAGCAGGCATGCAACATGCAGCAATCATTGTTTCTGTCACGGCTCCGGCGCTGCGGGGTTTGGGTGGTCCCACGCGAGCCTATCGTCGCAGATGATTTTAACGCTCACCACCGTAGCTTCGGCTTGCTGGTCGGCGTCACCGGCCAGCCTCAGCGATGGTGGCGGGCCTTCAAACCACCTGCTAAAAAGTTCAAAAGAGGCTTCGGCCAATAGCAAAAGTTATTTTGTAAATCGGCGAAACATAGTTCGGTAAAATAATACTAATGACACGTGATACTTTGGTGGTCCAAAAATATGTCAAATAATGCATATAGCAATAAAACGTCGGTCAATAGTTTTCGGTGAAATGAAATTCGAACAAAAAACATTCTGAAAAGTAATCGGTTCCCCGTCTTCAGACCTATGGGTCTATCGGTCTATGGGAATAAACCTTTTTTTTTGGATGCGAAATCATCAAATGACGTCTCCCGTTTTGGGTGGAGCAGAAGGACGTGTAAGACTTTTACTGACTAAAACCCACCGTGTTCCTTCAGTTGCCCATGTGCCAGGGTCACGGTATCTCTTTCGAACAATCTCGCGACCCTGGCAGGATGAATAAACCTTGTGTGGTAATTTTGTAACTGTTCTTAGTAACTGCAAACATTATCATACTAATTCAGAATTACCTAACCAAATAAAGAAGAAATGAATGCTTTCGTTGTTAAACGCATCACTTGAGAATGACTGGACCAATTCTAGTTTTTTTTTTTAAGTGTTTCTGGTACTACAAATAAAGTTTTCAGGGAAAGAAAAAAAAATATGGGCCCGGAAAATTTGGGAAAAATTTAATATGCTTTTCATATTTACGTCAGGAAAATGTCTGTCGGGTCATTTAGTAGGAAATAAAAACTAATTTTAAATTTCAGTGGAGCATGGTTTCGCACAGATGTCTGGCATCTCGTCGGCTATGGACTGCAACCCAGACACCGTCTTGTATGAAAGTATTTTGAAACACAGTTATGCCTGGCTTTACCTGTACATTCCTTACAGTGCCGTCGTTGGATTTTTGGCTCTCGTAAGTTCCTATGAAATATGTTGAGCAGTCTATTTTAAATGAGTCTTCTTTCCTAAAACAGATTGTTGCCTGAATTAATTACCGTGTATGACAGAGATAACATTACGTGGCATATAAATAAATGCTTAAATTAAAGCGCGCTGTTGGATTGTCAAGGCTAGGCGCAGTAACGAAACTTGGAACTCCAACTGCTCTCTTCTGTACTAGTATTAGTGAAAACGGGCATTACTGTAAAGGACAAAGGCTTATTAGAAAGAAAAAGCATTGAGACATGCTATATGAAGTTGTTTGGCCGATTTCAGATCATTCAGTCACCAGGATTCTCATTACCTAAATCAGCGGTGATGTAACGGCATCTCAATAATATTCATGCAAACTACGCATAAGATAGACATCACGCAAAATTATGCATTGCGCAAGCAGAGTTTACAGCGCTACTAGCGCTATACATAACGTTCCTACATCATCCTGGCAGCCCGACCCTACACACATATTTCACATCTTCCTAGTTTAGGAGACAGGGCTCAAATTTTTGAATTTGATTGTACTAAAAAAATATGTGTATCCAAAATTGTATCAAATGTTCTTTGCTAATAAATATTATATTATTTGTTATTGAGAGGCACTTTTATGGGTTCTCAATGAACAACACCAAGAGATCCAACACCGAGAGTTCAAATTCCAGTGTGCGATAAAATATTGCTACGATATTTTTACGTCCGTTTTAACGTTGACTCAGAGTTCAGCTTATACTGAATAATGCTAATAACTTACAGTCCACTGAACTGGTGTTTGGAACCTCGTAAAGCCTGGCCTGGTCTGTACGTACATAATATTCTGTTATAGTTACATGTTTATTATTTTCAGTTTTTCAACATTCAATGCACATTCAACTGGAACTTTACGGACGTGTTCGTCATCTGCATGAGTATGTACTTGACGTCGAGGTTCAACCAGGTCAATCAAAGGATTATTGCAGCTAAAGATAAGGTAGGTGTTTGCAATCTATACTAATATTATAAAGCTGAAGAGTTTTTTGTTTTGTTGAACGCGGTAATCTCAGGAACTACTGGTCAGAATTGAAAATTCTTTTTGTGTTGGGTAGCCTATTTATTGAGAAAGGCTATATAACATAAAGGTTATATAATATCACGCTACCATCAGCAACGAAAAATGGACGAAAACTGGCAGGCAATCCGATGGCCGTCGCATCGGAATGCCTGCCAGTAGGGTCAGGGGAGCAAAAATTTGACGCGGACGAAGTCGCGGGCAGAAGCTAGTACAATCATAAAACTATGATCTTTCAGTCTTTCATAAGTTAAGAGAGGCTAGTGGCTAAGCAATGACAGCCATACGTGTTAATCGATCAGGTTAAGCTTGCCGAGGCCGGTCTGTGGATCTTTACATTGCGAGACCTTCCTGCACAGCACCACCCCAGAAAGCACCACGTTAAGCCGTTCCGGCTGTCATTCGTAAGTCTTTGACAATCGTTACTGGTGATCAGAAGCCCGTAAGTCTGACAGCCAGTCTTATCCCTATGTGTTTGTCATGTCACGTAAGGGATAACTGGGTTGTAAAGGTCAAATATGCAGAAGCTTTATGTAAAATACAGGGAGTCAGCTGCAAGCTGACCTCAACACGGTGGCAAAGAGCTAGATGATGAATCGTCACTATTTTAAATTTTAGGTCTGTAAACACTTGAATGGTATATTCTGTCGTAGTATATCTTTGTTTCTAACACGAGCCTGTGTGTGTCCTTTCCTCGTAACTGAGTGCAGTTACGTGGAGAGGATATTGCTATAATGCATAATATTTTTCTTGGGAAGAGAACACATGGGTTTACTTTGTTGTGAACCTCCATTTTGAAATCCTGCAGTTAAAAAGAACTTCATTTGATTCTGGTGATATGATTTAGTAAAGTGGATGTGACACATTCAAAGTATTTGGAACGAAATTATATTCAAACAATTATGAAGTAATTAATTCCTTGATAAATTGTTTAAAATTTGTCTGTTCAAGCATATAAATAACAACATGTAACAACATGCACATTATTATTATTATTTATTATTTATAGTTAATTAACACGGTACAATACCAATTACACATCATCATGCTTGCACTACTTGACCATGATTTTGCCTAGATATCTATTAAAAAGACGACTACTACTATTATTATGTCCACTGAGTTGATCTCGATGTTTATTCTCACAGTAGTCGGATAGAAAACACCTTAACTTCTTACGAAAGGTGTTTCAAAAACATTTTCGTTTAAAATCTATTTACCCCGCAGAACACTTCCTCATCGTTCTGGCGTACAATGCGCGAAGACTACAACAGGTCCGTCCACCTCGTGCGCCAAGTGGACAAGATCATTGGAGGAGTGGTCTTCATGTCCTTCGCTAGCAACCTGTTCTTTGTCTGCTCTCAGCTGCTGCATACTCTTGCGTGAGTAACTTGGACGCCCTAGGATGGTAAACTTTTCGCAAAATCTATCATTTCCTTCGTGGATACTTTTATATACAGATTCCAGCACATCTGTCAAATTTCTTTAAAAGATTTCAACTTTATTGCTAAAGCATTAGGTTCAAGGTTGATTGGAAGAATTTGACAGTTTCGGGTACCTTGATATGCTGGTGTCTGAACTTTCTAAGCGATATGATGAAGCTTTAGTTGGTTTTAAAATATGAGTAGTTTATTCTGGGTAGAGACCTTAATGTTTCTTTTATTGCAATAATAATAAAATATAGTGTAGATTCAGAGTCCAAACAAAAACCGTATTCTAATTTCCTTAATGCCGGCTTGTACCAAAATCACGACATGCGTCTAGGGCTAAACATACCTAAACATTGTTCTGTTTCGGTCATTATCAAACGATTGGTAGAAACAGAGCTATGTTTAACCTCTAAGTCCCTGAGAAACCACATTTGGTATGCAAACAATCGTTTTTTAATTGTGGCTGTAATTACGGTAATGGACCGGTTAAATTCGGTGGTGTAACCGACTCTGCATAACTATCAATTAATAGAGAATTGTCTATTACAGTGGAGGAGTAAAAGCAACGCCGAGATGCAGACCAGATTCTACAACAGATCGGAGGTAACACCATATACCTATTTACGAAACAATTGGTCACTTGCCGTCCATTACTGACTACGTATTAAATTGCAGAATCCTCGGCGGTTACGAGCATCCGATCTACTTTGTGTATTCCTTTGTGTTCCTGGTAATGAGGTCGTTGGCAGTGTCACTGACTGCGGCTACGGTTCATGCTGCTAGCTTAGAACCGGCCTACTCGCTGTATGATTTACCTTCTTCTACTTATTGTGTGGAGGTGAGAATCATACGTTTTGAACCCTATTGTCATAAAAAAACAGTTATAATCTACGTAATTCTGAAGTACTGCATAAAGCGCACCAAAACCAAAACCAACCAAAAAAGTGCGTGTAGTATCACTAAGTAGTATCTATTGGAACACCATGACGTCTCTTGCTAATCTATATACACTTCCATTAAAGTCTCATTCAAAATCAAAAATCAAAATCAAAAGTCATTTATTTAAACTAGGCTGAGTCAGCACTTTTTGAACGTCAAAGTTACATAAGGCAGTCCCCCAAAACGCCCGCCCTTCACAATTTCCTAGTGCTTTTTGTATGTCTGTGTGATTGCCTAGTTCTTTTAAACTACGCAATGGGTTTTGATGCAGTTTTACCGTTATTTAAAGAATTTATTTTAGAAGTTTTACACGTTAATATTACACAATCATATAATAAAGAAATCTCGATATTACGTCTAGTGATAAACACCGAGCGAAGTAGATCATTAGTCCATTATATACATAGTTTAATTAGCCCATATTATATATAGAATATCTGGATGACCGAGCTTTGCTCGGTATTTTTTGGTAAATTGTGTTTAAAATAATAAGTTTATGTTCGAGTTGATTATCGATAAAGTTGATCATTGAAAACACGAATAAAAAGACATTTAAAAAAAAATGAATCCTAGCTAGATCGATTTATCGCCCCCGAAACCCCCTGTATACTAAATTTCATGAAAATCGTTGGAGCCGTTTCCGAGATTCAGATTATATATTTGATTATTGCTCGTTTAAAGGTACAAGATTTCATCCGGCGTACTATAACTTTATTTTACGTGTTTCTTTTACAAGTTCAAGCGAGCGGCTAATGCATAATCCCCCCCCTCTACTATGCAGCTGACGATTTTTTTTTCAGCTCAGTATGACGTAAACTATTTATGAAAAAATTTGCAGCCTGTGTACTATGACAAATTTTGTTTTTGTTTTTTTTACTACTTCCGGAACCACCCATACCCGCACCCACCGCTACTTGAGTAGCTGACGGTTGGTTCACTAATTGGTCATATAAGATCAACCATTGTTAGTACTACGCTAGATGGTCGATGGAGCAGAAAGGTTCTGGAGTGGCGACCATGTACTAGAAGTCGTAGCGGCCTAGATGACCTCCCACATGATGGACTGATAACGTTGTAATGGCTACAGAAATCTGCTGGATGCGAGTAGCACGAATCTGGTCGAAATGGTGGTGCTTGGGAAGGCTGTCTCCAGCCACGGTGAAAGTTTTTTGGCTGAAATGATGAATTGTACGCTAGGCTAGCTCCAGGTGAGCTTTTTACAACCAACGCGACGTGCAGTCGGCTATACGTTTCTATGATAGGATTTTTGATGGCCTTCTGATAGAGTTCTAGTTCAACGATTTAGAATTAAAATATGTTTATTTTAATAAATAATTTTGTGTTTTTAATTGTCTTAGTAATATTTGTGTTTCATTTCAATCAATACCTATCAATTTCTAGCATCTACTAATAATCGGCAGGAATGCAGAATCAGTCTATCTATCAGTGTCATTGGGTTAATTAATTACACAGGAGTTAATTCAAGAGTAAAAACGAAAAACTTTGGAAGCAATGGGAAACTGCTACTGAAGGCTGTGAGTGTTGGGTTCACCACAATTGCGGCAGTAAGTCCCCTCTTTGAGGAGTGGATAAAGAGGCGCCACGGCGTCTTCACCTTCCGCCTGACGCAGGTCCTCACCGGGCATGGGGGCTTTGGTGGGTTCCTGTTCAGGATGAAGCGGGAGGAAACGTCCGGATGTTTCCATTGGGAAAATCGTCTGGAGGACATGGTGGAGCATACAATGGAGGTGTGCCCTGCCTGGGCGGAGCACTGCCGTGTCCTCGTGGAGGCGATCGGCGACCTCTCGCATCCGGCCCTGATGCAAGCCACGGTACGGAGCGAGAGGGCATGGGAAGCCGTCACCTCCTTCTGCGAAGCAGTTATGCTCCCGATGGAGGAGGCGGGGCGCGTGAGGGAGTGGCAGTCTCTGTGCCCTCACATCCCTAGCCGCCGCTGGAGGAGACGCCCCGAGCGTCAAGAGTCAATAGCGGACTCCCGGCCACCGTAGGCGCGAGCTTGCAGGCGGCGAGCAATGGGTAGCTCACCGCCCGGTAAGGACCAGGCTCGAGTTGACGGCGCGTAGTGTTCCACGTGCGCCTCAAAGAGGCAACTGAAGGAACACGGGTGGGTTTTAATCAGTAAAAGTCTGACACGCCCTTCCGCTCCACCCGGAGCGGGAGAAGTCATTTGATGATTTCCCATCCAAAAAAAAAACAAAAAAGGCTGTGAGTGTCGGCTACAGGACGAGCTGCTTCTCAAAAGGACCACTCTATTTCGCTCCACGACCTCATTTATATAAAACCTTCTTATAATCTATTCAGCATGTAGACAGATAATTTCATGAACAACGAACCTGTTAGCTAATGGCTATTTCAATGAAAAGTAGCTCCTTAGTGCCTTGGGACCCGTTCCCACATTTATTTTCAAAAGCAGACATGTTGGAATAAGTGTATATTTGTTAGACTATATTTGTTGATTTTCGCACTCAAAATAGATAATAAGAACTTTATAGATTGTCGGTAAACACGTGATCAGCCCTTCATTTTTGAGCTTTGGCTTTTCACATTAAACTCTGTTGCAATACTGTTGAGATATGGCTGAGTCACTCCATATAAAAAAAAAACTGGTATTTAGCTGCATTCGATAAGAATGTATGCAGAATGTAACACAGTTAGGGAAAATGTACGCAGATGATGATAAAATCATATTTCCATGTATGCAGTCAGCAATATTACAGTTTTCATAATGAATTTCTATAATCTTTGTTAGAATAGTAATTTTTGATACAGCACTTTTATTTCCAGCAACACCTAGATCTCTAACAAGACAATAAAGGTGTCTAATAAAACCTGGTTCCTAAGTACCTACATTTTTTTTTTTCAGGATGGGAAATCATCAAATGACTTCTCCCGCTCTGGGCGGAGCGGGAGGGTGTGTCAGACTTTTACTGACTAAAACCCACCCGTGTTCCATCAGTTGCCCATGTGCCAGGGTCACGGTTTCTCTTTCGAACAATCACGCGACCCCGGCAGGAGTACCTACATTACACCGTATATATCAAACGTGATGAACGTCTACAGCAGTTCTAAGCATTACACACGTTAGGTCCTATTACGGACGTATGAGCCCACTTACGCTGTTTTTCTTACACCGTTCGGCCCTAATGATGGATTAAGTACTGGCGAAAATGTTTGTAACTGAAAAAAGTGAAGAAACTTGCGTACTACTTACTAAGTACCTACTTAAATAAGAGTTTTGTTTTGTTTGAAGGCGGAATGAGAATTTTTTTCTTTTGCTAAGTAAAGTATCACATTAGATGATACTTTATTCACATTACAATCTAGCCTATGAGTTAATAAGTAATTTAAATATAACTTAAACTGCTAAGTAACTATAAAACTAAGAAATCGTCCAATAACGGCTTTCTTATTCACTGACAATTAAGGGGTATACACTTGACTAACGTGTTCTTTATAAAAGTTAGTACTTTCACTGCAGTTCATGTTTACTTACATTGCACTACACTAACTCAAAGGATTTAACCATTTGAATGACATAGTGTCTTCGTTAGAGTTTGTACTGCCTTTTATAAGCATATTATTATATTAGTTCGTTGATATGTTTAAATTAGGTTATTGTACACCCTTTGAAAAATACTGGCGAAATGTACTAACATTTCGCCTGAAGCCGAAGCCGCTTATTACTGAAGCCTCAAGTTAAACTATTCTTTCTAATACTAATTAGAAAGAATAGTTTAACTTCAGGCTTCAGTAAAGTGTAGTCTATACTGACGAACGATCAATACTTATGTCAGATAGCTTCCTTTTCCTTTTTTGAGTTTAAGCCACTTCTTTGTTTGATTTCTCAGTTTATGTTTTCCTCAGAGCGTGTACTAGTTTGTTTACATGGACGGTCAGTTTCTCATAGTATTTCAGGCTGTTTTGAGCAATTTCCTGCCGAACTGTTTTAGGACGAAGTAGATAGCTTCCTAGCTAAAGATTTATATCGAAATGGTAGACTAACAATACCCTACAAAGTAGACAAAGACCACTCTAAGCATTGTGCAAACAAATCAAAAACAAAGAGCGGATCAATAGATCTGTTGTTTGAACTTGAATAGTTCCTTGGAGAGCAGTGGTGGCCCAGTGGTAATGGCCGCGACTTACGAGTAGTAGGTCGTGAGTTCAAACCCAAGCAGGCGCATTACTTTGTGTAAACTATTTCATCGCCACTGCTCTCAAAACGGTGAAGGAAAACATCGTGAGGAAACCGGCATGTCTTAGAACCAAAAATTCGAAGACATGTGACATCTACCAACCCGCACTGGGCCCGCGTGGTGGATTATGGCCCACTCCCTCTCACCGAGAGGAGGCCTGTGTCCCAGCAGTGGGAACATTATAGGCTGATGATGATGATGAGTTCCTTGGAAAACACGATACACTACACCACACTATCACCAGGGGTCGGAATTAGGTAGAGTTATTTATGTACTTGCATCGAAATGTTGATATTAATATTGATCTTCCCGGGATTTCTAATAGACAATCCCGTGTGACCAACAATATTACAAATAAATAATAATTATTGCTTTACGAGGCGCGATACAAAGCGGACGTGTGTTTCTATTATAATGCAATAAACAATTACCACAAATACATATAATCATTTACGACGTCAGTATAACAGTAAAGTGTGTCGCGTGTGACTCTTACCGACTAACATGTGCAAGATAAACTAAATAGTTTTACAAACAACAGACAAAGTGTTACGGTTAGCATGTCTAACCCAGGATCGAGCCCGTTTGGTCGTAGTCAATTACTACGGCGAAGTCCTCCACCGACACGTACCGAACCAGTATATGTACCTGCAAGCGACCGAAATCCACCAGCACCCGCGGATAATGAAATGCCGAGTAAAGTCATCAGCACGCAGGAGATCCAGAGATGGGTGGGATCAATTGATTCCATTTTAAACGAAGTTTGTAGTATTGTTGGGGAAGGGAAAATGAACTCGGAACAGAAACTTCGCGTCTCCACCCTTTGCAAGAAGATCTCAAGTGGGACTTCACAGATGGTCGTATTATACCAATAGTTGAAGCAGAAAACGATTACAGCTCATACTACAATCCAGCACCTCCAGGATTACCAGAATGTTGTCTAATCTCTCCAGCAGTTTCAAGAGTTTCAGAAACAAAGCTGAATAAAGCGGAAAATACTTCCTATGCAAGCATGGTGAAGAAAGGTCCCGATAACTTTGTCCGTCCTGCGAATTTGAGATCAGTCGCCATCTATCCCAGCGATAAGACCCAAACAAGTGACGACACCAAGTCACTTGTTTAAAAGGTAATATCTCCCGAGCAACTGAAGCTTCACGTCCGTGGCCTCAGAAAAGTGAAAAATGGGGGTGTTTTGATTAGCAGCGATAACAAAGGCGATATTGAGAAGCTCAGAAAATCGGAAAAGTTAGCATCATCTGGCCTTACAATAGAAGAACCTTCTAAACGCCCCCAGAGAGTCGCTGTTATTGGTGTCCCCATTACCTTTACTGAGCAAGAGGAATTTGACTGCATCTACGAGCAAAACCTCTCAGACAAGTTGCCGAATATAACCCGTGAGTCCTTCCTTGACAGTATAAAATTGAGCCATAAATCGGGTAAGAAAGACCTTCCTACCTGTAACTACATCTTGGAAATACCCGCTAGCATTAGAAAATTACTGATCAATCAAAGCCGAATTTTTATTAATTGGACATCATGCCCCGTGAGAGACTTCACTATAGTCACTAGGTGTTTCAATTGCCAGCAGTTCGGTCTCGCAGCCAAGTTTTCACTGTGGAGAGGCTGGACACTCCTTCAAGGAAACCAGCAGCAAATCTTCTCCCTCTCAATGTGCGACGTGCAAACGGTTTAAAAGAAAATGTGACCATCCCACTAGTGATGTAAGTTGCCCAGCACGCACATATGCGGAAACTAATTATATTAACTCAATAGACTATGAACGCGTCTAAGAGCGATACCGATTATTGTATTTAGTAGCACGTAAACAGGTAGCGTATAGTTTATTTATATGTCCACTTAGTTTGTAACGATCATGACAAATCAACTAATTTAGGATCTAGATAGTTTTTCTGTATCTGAATCTACAATCTGTAATGTTGAGGACTGTAAACACCTTCTTCCTTCTGATGTCAAAGCGTTAACCTTGCTTACACAGAATATTCACAGTTATAATCGAAACATGAACGGCTTGGAAGTGTTATTACAGAATCTTGACATAAGCTGTGATGTTATCGTCTTAACAGAATGTTGGTTGTCAAAACAGACGGTCAACTTATCATCTCTTGACGGGTATTATTCTTACAGAACTGAGAGAAATATAAACCAAAATGATGGATTAGTGGTATATATCAAAAATAACCTACGTGCCATAAAAGAAGAGGCGGAATTCCAGGATAGTAATTGCTTAATCATTAAAATTAGTCCCGATACAGTAGTCATGGCTATTTATAGGCCTCCGTCTCAAAATATTGACAGATTTTTAGACTTACTCGACACAAACTTAAAAACCTTATCATCATTTAAAAACATAGTACTTTTGGGCGATATTAACATAAACATTGCTTCTGAGAAAACCGATACACATATACATAATTATCTGAATATTTGCTCATTTCATGGACTTTTACCAGCTCGATTTTTTGTGTTCTTAGGACTTCTTCTGTATAATAACTTAACAAGTTATTAAGCAAGTGTAGTTTAAGTTATAAAAAATGTAGTACAAGGCCAGCAGAAAACTTAGCGGTACTTAATTACACAGACACAGAAAAATTTCTAGAAATTATGTCATGATTATAATTTTATTCCTTCGTAAGTAAATATTTTTGTAGTATTTACACGCGCTTAGTTTTAGAAATTATTGTTTTATTGTGTTGTTTTAGTAATGTGCTTTTTCTCATAGTTATTAATAGATTACTTTTATATAAATTTTACTTAAAATATTATTGCACCAATGTAATCGAAATGTAAAGTGATGGCCTGAAACACAGGTTTGAATTAACCTAGATCGGGCGGGTCGCTACCTTACATTCTAATACCAATAAATAATCATCTGCACTTGTGATAAAAATATTTTAGAAATAGTTTATCTTTAGGCACTATAATTGTATGGGAAAAATACTGTTTGCTGAATGTACTCTTTTTGTAATCGTTTTTATTAAATAAATTATTATTATTATTAAAAATAAAAACCTCAGAGGTAGATAAGACAAATAAAACAAAGATAATTAACATACAATTTTTATTAGTATTAAATTCACGATACAAATGATTAATTCCCCTTTTTAATAAATAGATCACGGGATTTTTCTGCTCTTCAAAATTAATCCCGGTATTTGGGGCATATACACTTTATTCTTTCGTTGTATGATATCAGTGCAAGTACATAAATCATCATCATCATTTCAGCCGTAAGACGTCCACTGCTGGACTTAGGCCTCCCCCAATTTGGGGGGCTTTGCCATAATCGCCACGCTTGGCAGTCGGGTTGGCGATCGCAGTATGGTGGTAAAATGCATAGAGAACGCTGCTGCCCATTCTCTAGTAAGTCCCTTAGTCGCCTTTTACGACACCCACGGGAAGAAATGGGGTGGTGTTATTCTTTACGTCCGGAACCATACGGCACCAAGTACATAAATAACTCTACCTAATTCCGACCTTTGTCTATCATACATAATATTTATGCTTAGTTAAGCCTCTGTCTGGGTGTGAATTTGGTTTGCTGGTAGAAACTAGCCATCGAACATAATAATTCGTGTTGGGGTTTTCTCGTCGTTGACGGATACCCCGGTAGTTGTTGTAGGAAGATAGTTAGTTCACACCAAACCACTGTTTTGTTCAATAGTTTAATTACGTTTAAGTTACGATTGTTTAGTTATCTGAGCCGCACTTGATTCAATGTTATTATTGATCGACCCGCTTGTGGCTGAGTTTTAGTGACGACTGAATTTATATTAGAAAATAATTAATAAAGTACGTTTAGCGTAATTCATTACGTGCGCAGAAACGTACTTTTGCTGTATGAGCAATATTGGCTCGTACATGCTCCCGAGGGAAAGAATATGTACGCACTCAGATTACCAAACTTGAGTTACAAGTTAAATAGTATACAATACATGTTATTAAGCAATCAAAACAATAAGCAAAAAATAATTCTTAATTAATTAATCATAGTTTAAATCTTGTTCCAATTGCTGGTAGCGGTGGCCGGTAGTTTTCCGAATATCCACCTCGTATTTTGGCGTAGGCAGGAATCTCTTTCAGTTCTATATCTTCTGTCCTTTCTTGAATCTTGTTCGCGTTGGCTGCAGTATCGCTCTTCTTACGAGCCTGAAGATATCTTCTTATTCGCCAAACTATTATAGCGGCGACGATTCCTCCCACCAGCAAAGAGCTCATAGCGTAGTTACCTATGTCGTGCACACTTAGGCCGTTAGGTAGGCTCTCTCGTCCCTTTTGTGCGGTTATAAGGTCATCTAATAATTTGTGGTCATTAGATAAGTTTAATTTCGGTAGCACAACCTTTGTGTTTTTGAATGTATTCCACATATCATTTGGTGAGTCAATAGTAGGTACCTCCAAGGTTATTCCAATGTTTGTATTACTACTAAAAACGTTATGTGAATAAATTGTGTTGTCTTTGTGCTGAAGTATGCAGTCCTGACCTAGGGCAAGGAGCCCTGCTTTTGTTATAGTGGTTGTTGTAATTCGATTTTCGCAAACAATGCGAATCGTGCACTCATTGATGCAATTATAAAGCCATATGTTTGGTCTCTGTAATTTTATCCATTGGTCAGCGCATTGTTGTGATACCCAATCACATGTAATGTTATTTACATTTTGACTAATTATTTTAGCTTCGCAGGATGCTGTGGCCCCATGTAGGTTGTTGATAGTTGTAGAGGCGTGGCAGATATGATTGTCCGCCGTCATTGTGGTACACTGCTGAAGATCAACCTCTTCCATCTGTATGTAGGTACTCTTTACGAAGTTGACTCCAATATATTGTGTTGCTGTCTGTATCACTTGACATTGTTCAGCCGTTTCCCATCTAGGAATAACTATATTGCGATACAGTGTATACTCGTCATCGCTTAGTAACGGGATATGTAATTCGAAGAGTAAGTACTGTTCGGTGAGTCGGGCTTTAACATAAATAATGTTGTAAATATTTTTTATGTTCGACCCATTGCTGTGTTTGATAGGCAATGTTAATCTTTTCGGTATGATACCGGCAATGTAATTGAGTTGTTCAGATAGCTGCTCCGGTGTGAATAATTTCATGTCGAGATGGCCTCTGTAGATATCTGTCAATGCACTTAAGAGCATTTCTTGGTTTCTCCTCAGTACTGAGATAAGTAAACTAGCTGTTAAAGCGCCAGCATTGACATCATTCATTGTTTTCATTCGTTGAAATCTGTTTTCTATAACAGCCGTATTATATTTCGTTTCATTCATAAATTGTTGAATTACTTCCAGTTGCGTCTTTACAAAGTCTTCATTTTTCTTGATGACGTTGTTTTCTGCTTCGATAATCAGTGTCTGATTTCGTATCAGTTGTAGTAAATATTGTTCGTTTGTTCTAATTTTTTCTATGTCCTGAGCGTATTTTTCGGCGAAATCGCTGTCAAGGACACCAAATAGGGCTCGTGCAAGATTTCCTACGCCGTTGACGTAGCCACGTCGCCTCCGCTGTTGATGTTGAGATCGCAACAATATGTTATACTCGTTCAGCTGGTCCATTTCGAACTTGAGTTGTTGTGACGTAGAGTGACATGGTTCGTTAGGCATCGTGTCGCATAGTTGGCCTAAATGATTTACGAACTCCTCTACCTTTGTCGTACTTTGCCAGAATGTTGTCAGGTTGTAGTATACAAGAAGTTTCCATTCATCGTGGATGAGTTGGATGTTTCCGACGGGGTCAAAGTACACTGGTTGGTTTTCAGTTAACCGAGTTATTTTAAAATGTTGCAGGGGTGCTGCTAGTCCACATGATAGCGTTGTAAATGCTACTAGTAACATCATAAGCAAACTGTTTACCCCTTTTCGACTTTTATTAGTGCTTTTCTTTGGCTCGTCGTGCTCCGTTTCTGGACTTACTTCTTGTGTTTCAGCGCTTCCGCGTACTTCGTTTATAGGTAGCGGGGCGAGTTTAGTTATGGGTCATTTAAGTACCCCATTTTGTGTCTTAAGCGTGACTACTCGAACTAAGTTGTCACTGCCTGGGTGCAGTTCTACTACTCGTCCCATAGCCCATCTGCTGGAGGGTAGATTACTTTCCTTGACGAGAACTAGCTGCCCTTTCCGTATGTTTTCTTTAGTTTGTTGCCATTTGTTTCGGTTTTGTAGTGAATGAAGGTATTCTTTCGACCAGCGGCCCCAATAGTGTCGACGCATGAGCTCAATGAGTTTCCAGTTGTTTCTGATGTCTATCGTTTTGCTTTCTTCAGGTTCATTGAGTGGTAGTGTTAGTGTTGGACTCCCCGTGAGAAAGTGACCAGGAGTGAGGTATTCCAGATCTTCAATATCTTCTGATAATGGACACAGTGGCCGGCTGTTCATGCACGCTTCGATTTGTGTGAGAAGCGTTGCAAATTGTTCGTAGGTAAGCTTTTGTTGTCCGATCACCCTTTTCAGGTGTGCTTTCATGGAACGTACTGCGGCTTCCCATAAGCCTCCTGCTGATGGCCAGGATGGAGCGTTGAAATGCCATTCGATTTGGAGGTCGTTGATCTCCTTAAAGAACTCTGACGATTGCAGTGTTTTAAATAGTTGGAACTCTTCTTTTAAAACTCTTGCGGCTCCGACAAAGTTGGTTCCGTTATCCGAGTAAATATGTTTTGGGGTGCCTCTTCGGGCGCACATTCTTCTTAGTGCTGCGATGAAAGTTTCCGTTGATAGGTCCGAAACAAGTTCGATATGCACTGCTTTTGTGCACATACATATGAATATGGCTATGTAGCCTTTGCAGGTTTTTATCCCGCGGCCTTTGTTTATCTTTACGTCCACATGGCCTGTAAAGTCGACGCCGGTATGTGAAAACGGCCTCGATGGAGTAATCCTTTCTTTAGGGAGGTTGCCCATCAACTGTTCACTTCGAGTTGTTGCGTATCGACGGCATCGAATGCATTGTCGCAGTATTTTCTTGACGGTTCGATTTCCGCTGATTATCCAGTAAGTGTTTCTAGTGTTAGCTAGCATTAATCTTGCTCCACCGTGTAAAGTTCGTTGATGCGCGTTTTCAACAATAAGTTGAGTAAGTCTTCCCTCTCCTGGTAAAAGAACGGGGTGTTTCGTTTCCACTGGCAAGTTTGATTGGTTTAGGCGTCCTCCAACACGTAAAACTCCATTAGAGTCCAGAAATGGATTAAGTTTCAAAATGTTGCTTCTGTTGGCAAGTTTTTCACCTTTGTTTAGGGAATTTATCTCATTATCGAAATAATCCCGTTGCACTGATTTAATAATTATAAATAGCGTGTTGTTTTGTTCGTGCAAGTTCAGTTCATGGCACTCAGTTGACCTTCTTTTGTTTCGTAATGCATCAGCAAAACGTATCACCAAAGTAAGTATTCTTGTAATACGATTTATGTTGCTATGTTGTTCAAGTAATGAATTTATTAATTCATTTTTTATCGACGTGGGTTCCGTACTATTAGTCGTATAACAGTTTGTTAGGAAGCCCTCGTTTGTGCTATAAGTTTCTTTAGAGTCAAGGGCTTGTGTTTCTTGCTCCTTAAGCCATTTAGGGCCTTCCCACCAAAGGGAATAGTTGACCAGTTTGGATGGTGGAAATCCTCTTGTGGCACAGTCGGCAGGGTTTTCGTTTGTTTTTACGTAACCCCAGTTGATCGCAGGCACGATGTTTATTATTTGTGTTGTTCTGTTAGTTACATACTTTTCGTATTTAGTTTGATTTCCCTGAAGCCATGCTAGAACGACCTTAGAGTCGGTCCAGCAGGTAATCTTTAGCTCGTAATCTTCAAGGATTTTTGTTATCCTTTGTAGGAGCTTCGCTAGCAAAACTGCGGCGCATAATTCCAATCTCGGTATTGTAGTTTTCTTCTTGATTGGTGCCACTTTAGTTTTTGCTGCGAGTAGTGTTGTTTCGTAAGCGCCACTGGATGACGTAGTTCGGCTGTAGATAACGCATGCGTAGGCTTTCTCGCTCGCGTCACAGAAGGCTTGCAATTCGATCGTACTATTGTTTTCATTTTTTATCCATCTTGGTAAACTTATGAATTTTATGTTTGGCAGGTCGGATTTTATTTGCCTCCATTCCTTTTCTATGGAATCCGGTACATTTTCATCCCAGCCAATATTTTGGCAGCTATCATTCCATAGTTTTTGGAAAAGCAGTTTTGCTTGTAGTGTTATTGGAGCCAACCAACCGAGTGGATCGTAGATCTTGCTTATTTCTGACAATAGCCTGCGTTTTGTATATGATGCATTTTTGCTGTCATTAGGTGCTTCACTAATAAAATGGAATGTGTCGCTTGCGTCATTCCATGTGAGCCCCAGTGTTTTGCTGAACTCTTGTTGTTTGAAGTTAAATTCGTTATTGTTACTTTTCTCTTTCTTTTGTAGGTCTTTGAGAATAGATGGTTCGTTCGTGGACCATTTTCGTAAAACAAAACCACCTTTCTTCAGTAGTTCGCTTAGCTCTTTTTGCAGTAGCTTTGTCGATTCTATGGTATGTTGGCCCGTAATGGCGTCATCCATATAAAATTCGTTAAGTAGCGCCTTTTGGGCCAGAGGGAAAGCGTTGCCTTCATCTTTGGCCAGCTGTTGGAGAGTCCGCATCGCTATGAATGGTGCGACTTTGGTCCCGTATGTTAGGGTACACAGTTGCATAGCTCTCAGTGGTTCTCTCTTGGATTCTCTCCAAATAATTCTTTGAAGACATTGTTGATCTTGATGAATAAGGATTTGACGGTACATTTTCTCAATGTCCGCCGTTAGAACATATCTATAGCTCCGCCATTTTATGACCAGGGATAGTATGTCCTTTTGTAGATTTGGCCCTTTTTCCATCAAATCGTTTAGGCTGTAACCGGAGTCTGTTTTCATTGATGCGTTAAAAACAGCTCGTAGTTTCGTTGTTGATGAGCACTCCCTTACTACGCCGTGGTGTGGTAGATAGGATTGTACTCGACTTTCCGATTCTGTCGCGGGTTTCATGTGACCCAAATCGATGTATTCTCGGATGAAATCTTTGTATAGTTTAGCGAAGTGTTCTTGCCTCGCCATTTTCTTTTCTAAATGAAGAAACTGTGCTGTAGCTTGAGGTTTCGAGTTACCCAGGTTTTGTTCGTAGTCAGCGTGCATTGGCATTTTCACCACATAACGCCCGTTGCTTAATCGTTTGGTTGTTTCTGTGTAATATTTTTCACAGAATTCGTCTTCCGTGTAGTTTTCGGATTCCGAAGGGATGTCTTCTATTTCCCAAAATTTTGTTAGATTGTCTAGCTCTGTTAGCGTTACTAGACAGTTAAACTGCTTTGTAGCTCCGCACAATATCCAGCCCAACTTTGTCTGTTGTGCTACTGGGGAACCATTGTTATGCTTAATTATTCCTCCTAGGATCACGTCGGAGTAAACATTTGCTCCAAGCAGAAGATCGATGGGTCCAGAGATGTTGTAGTCTGGATCAGCTAACTCAATATTGTGAAGATGTGTCCAGTTCTCTGTGTTGATCGTTGAGTTTGGCAAATTGTTGATGAGTTTACTCATCACTAACGCTTCTGTTAGGAATGTATAATCAGAGTGGATAGACTTGCATTCCAATTTTATCATCCCTTTACTTTTGCCCATTATAGTGCCAACTCCAGTGACCGCAGCGTTCATTTTATTTCGGGGTAAGTTCAACCGTTGTGCAGCATTTTCTGTGACCAAGCTTACTTGAGAGCCTTGATCCAGTAACGCCCGAAGGATGACGTAATCTCCTTCCTTGTTCTTGACCCGTAATTGAAGAGTCGTTAAGAGTATCTCTTGTTCACCGTTAATGTGATTAGATGTTCGCTCAGCCATCGTTGATGTGGTTGGCGTTGATTGTTGCCCTTTCAGATTATCATCATGGAGAAGAGAGTGATGCTTGTAGTTACACGTGCGGCATTTTTTCATTGAGTTGCATTTATTTCCGCCGTGACTAAACAAACAATTTTTGCACAAGTTAAGATTTCTTGTTGTTTTGTTTCGCGTTGCGACATCCATGTCCATGAATGTAGGACACTGCCTCAGCGTGTGATCGTTTTTGCACAGTGGACATTTCCTCAGCGTTGCATGGAAGGTTTTTGTCCACTTTTCTGTGTCTTTAAAGTTCGTTGACTTGTTGTTGTTATAGTTTTTATGTTGGTTATTTGATGAGTAGTTTTGTTTCCCGCCATTCTTTTTGTTACGGGATGTTTCTAGAGTCATGAACTGCAATTCCAGGAACTCCATAAACTCCTCTAAGTCTGGCAGCTCTCTTGACTGTTTCATCGTTTTTATGTAGTCAGCGTACGTGACGTCATCCAGTTTGGAGGATAGTAAATAGACGATAAGTGGACCCCATACAGGAATATTAATGTCTATGTTTTCTAGGCCATTTAAACACTCTTTAGTTGTGTCATACAGCTTCTTCATGTTAGTCGAGTTTGGTTTTTCTATGGACGCTTGATTGAGAAGTGTTTCTATGTAGGAAGTGAAAAGAAATCGCTTGTTGTCGTAGCGGTGCTCAATAATATTTAGGCACGAGTCATAATTCTCAGCACTCACAGGAAGGTGCTTGATTAACTTTTCTGCTTCGCCTTTCAATTTTGACTTTAGGAACTTCATTTTCTGCGTTTTGTTCAGCGTTGGATTGTTATGAATCATCTCAAAGAATAAATCCCTAAAGGAGATCCAGTTGTTGAAAGTTCCGTTGAACTCCGGTAATTCCATACGCGGTGTTGTTTTTTCATAATGGGATGTCTCAAAGATTTTTCTATTTAGCTCTTCCTTTAGGTTGTCGTAGACTTGCTCCCAATGGTCGAATTTTGCTTCATAGTCCTTGTCGTTCCCTTGCAGTAAATAGCTTAGTTCCCAGTGAATCTTGTCGATGGATTCCCACTTCGATCGTAATATGTTGACTTGATCTTGGAGTTGCCACTTCTCTTTCATGTCATCCAGATTAATTTTGGAGACCACTCGCTTAAAAGCATTGAAGTTACACATTTGATTACGTAACAGAGTTGATAGGTGCTTGTCCGTTTCATCCCCGATTTGTTGGTGTACTCCAGTTGTATCAAAGTGCGGTGTTCCGGGAGTTTCTAGTATTTTCGGTTTTGAAATACCCGAAAATCCAGGTTCGCTTATCAACTTGTTTCGTAGTTGATTCATAGATTGCATTGTTTCGTCAAACATGCTTCTAGTGATAATAAATATGTCCTGCCTAAAGTAGTCATGGTCTCTTTGGCCAGATTCATACTTCTTCAAAATTTCATGATTCGATCGAAACTCATCCCACAGGGATTGTAAAGCTTCGATGCGCTTGTTCAGGTAGTCTGTGGTTTTTCTACTCACAGCATCCTTTTTATAGTTGGTTTGTAGAGTTTTGATTCTCTCGTAGCTGTTTTGCTGTTTCGTTATAAGTTCCACGAATTCAGGGCAGTCTTCTGTCGGCATTGTTTCTGCCTTGTGGCTGCGCGTGGTTGGCGTGTAAGTAGTGAGTACTCACGAAGTTTTCGGAGCTGAAGTAACCGCAGGATGTGATCCCCGCTGATTATTTCTAAGTTGAAGCAGTAGATGTAATCTCCGCCGATTGTTTCTTTATGGAAGCAGTAGATGTAATCTCCGCCGATTGTTTAGTTGTAGTTGTAGCAGTAGACGTCTTCTCTGCTGGTTCGTTAGTTACAGGCACTCAGTGTAGCTCACCCTCCTTTACGTTATGTGCAACGTCTCAATGCTATTGGTGAGACCCGCTTGTGGGAGGCCAATAACACCGATTTGCTAACGTAACTGGGATATACCACGCTAAGCACTCTGCTGATGAGGAGACACGACGGCTTACGAGGTGATATGCCGCGGAATCCGGCTCGAAGGACCAAAAGATGTTGGGGTTTTCTCGTCGTTGACGGATACCCCGGTAGTTGTTGTAGGAAGATAGTTAGTTCACACCAAACCACTGTTTTGTTCAATAGTTTAATTACGTTTAAGTTACGATTGTTTAGTTATCTGAGCCGCACTTGATTCAATGTTATTATTGATCGACCCGCTTGTGGCTGAGTTTTAGTGACGACTGAATTTATATTAGAAAATAATTAATAAAGTACGTTTAGCGTAATTCATTACGTGCGCAGAAACGTACTTTTGCTGTATGAGCAATATTGGCTCGTACAATTCGTATATGAGAACTAGCCAAGTCAGGACTGACCATTGAACTTGGCACCCATTTAGATCTCACTTCTTTTGTTGTTGAAGTCAACAACCAAGGCATATGTCATAATATTGAACTTGGCTCTCATTTCACATTTATGTTTTTGATGGGATTATATAAATAACAATACCCCTCCATGGCTCAGAAAGCACGTTTAGCTGTTGGTCCCGGACGCCATTCATGAATCTTTGAAAGCCCGTCATCAAAATCCCGAAAGCCTGACTGGTTGTCAGGCTTTCGTGCTTTTGCAGCGGTTGTTTAGCGATCGTATCTTATTACGCAATAACTGGGTTGTGGAGGTCAGATAGGCAGTCGCTCCATGTAATATACTGGTATTCAGCTGCATCCGTTTAGACTGGAAGCTGACCCGAACATAGATGGGATACGATCATCACGTTTAACACTAGATTTACCAGACCAGTCATTTGGACTGGTCGTGCAAACGTATAAATGTTAATAACAAAAAAACTTTTTACAAAAAAAAAAAAACACAGCCGACTACCTTAAAAAAAAACTAAAAAAGTCAAAAGTAACTTTAATTTTGAAAGTCGGTGTCTTAGGCTCTGTATTTAAGGATTTTGCCACCGACTTCCGAAATTAAAGTTATTTTTGACTTTGTAGTGTTTTTTTAAGGAAATCGGTTGTTTTTTTTTTTGTAAAAAGTTTTTATTTTTTAACTTTTTAGTTGTGGTAGATACTCCACACTAATCTAATCGCGTTATTCGTTCATATGTCACGCAAATACGTAATGCAAATTAAAGACTTATATGGTTTTCAGATGGACCCCATTGTCCAAATGAAACCAAATTAAAATGAGACCATATGGAAAGTACCAGCTTTCGAATAAAAAAAAAATCATTAAAATCGGTTTACCCAGTCAAAAGTTATGAGGTAACAAACATACGGTATTCGTTTATTTGTCGCGCATATACTTAATGCAAATTTAAGACTTATATGGTTTTCACATGGACCCCATTGTCCGAATGGAACCAAATTAAAATAGAACCATTCGGGAAGCACCAGCTTTCAAATAAAAAAAGGATCTTTAAAATCGGTTCACTCAGTCAAAAGTTATGAGGTAACAAACATAAAAAAAATACAGTCGAATTGATAACCTCCTCCTTTTTTTGAAGTCGGTTAAAAATATATTTGTTACTTATGTATATATAAAGTAACATTAAATTCACAAAATGTATTCTCTACTTATAGCTACAAAAGTCATGACATCATTTCGGAAAGCAAATGTTATAATTATGTAATGGGAATTTTGAATTGAAATTGCACGACCAGTCGAAATGACTGGTCTGGTAAATTTAGTGTTAATTATTAAGTTATATTACACATCAGACAACACAATAGGCCTATAATTTTCCCAATGCTGGGACACAGGCCTCCTCTCTGTGAGCGGGAGTGGGCATACAATACAATCCTTTATTTGAGGCAACTAAGGTCTATAAAAGCACAATACATTAATAATATAAAAACAATAACTATACACTAATATATCCACACTATCCACACTATATAATATTATAAATGCAAAAGTAACTCTGTCTGTCTGTCTGTCTCGCTTTCCTGCTAAAACTGCTGAACCGATTTAAATGAAAGAACAGTGGCGAACTCCCGAACAAATTTTTGTTGACATTTTTTTTAGCGTCTGCCTATGAAAAATATGTAAAAGTATAGAGATTGAATTGCTGAACAGTTTTGTCTTCAGTTATACTTTTATAGGAAGCCAGGAATTTAAGATATTTCAGGTTGAAGTTTTAGAGGTTATGTTTCGTCAACAACAGACTTATCGAAAAATATATATAGAAATACCTACTTATTGCTCAAAATATCATTGATAGAAATGCATTTTAGATATAAAACAAGTGCGAGTCCGACTCACGCACCGAGGGTTCCGTACAAACCTGCAGGTATTCTCGGTTTAAAAATAAATGCTTTTTTTAAAAATTTTATATTTCAGTTGATTGAATGTAAGGTAAATTGCGGCTTACGATTTATGACGTTTTAAAAAAAAACTACTCACTCGATCTCGTTCAAACCAATTTTCGGTGGTAGTTTACATGGTAATGTACATCATATATTTTTTTTAGTTTTATCATTCTCTTATTTTAGAAGTTACGGGGAGGACACACATTTTACCACTTTGGAAGTGTCTCTCGCGCAAACTATTCAGTTTAGAAAAAAATGATATTAGAAACCTCATTACCATTTTTTAAGACCTATTCATAGATACCCCACACGTATGGGTTTGATGAAAAAAACCATTTTTGAGTTTCAGTTCTATGTATGGGGAACCCCAAAATTTATTGTTTTTTTTCTATTTTATTGTGAAAATCTTAATGCGGTTCACAGAATACATCTACTTACCAAGTTTCAACAGCATAGCTCTTATAGTTTCTGTTAGGGTTCCGTTGCCAAATGGCAAAAAACGGAACCCTTATAGATTCGTCATGTCTGTCTATCTGTCTGTCTGTCTGTCTGTCTGTCCGTCCGTATGTCACAGCCATTTTATTCCGAAACTATAAGAGCTATGCTGTTGAAACTTGGTAAGTAGGTGTATTCTGTGAACCGCATTAAGATTTTCACACTAAAATAGAAAAAAAACAATAAATTTTGGGGTTCCCCATACATAGAACTGAAACTCAAAAATGTTTTTTTTAATCAAACCCATACGTGTGGGGTATCTATAAATAGGTCTTCAAAAATGGTAATGAGGTTTCTATTATCATTTTTTTCTAAACTGAATAGTTTGCGCGAGAGACACTTCCAAAGTGGCAAAATGTGTGTCCCCCCCCCCGTAACTTCTAAAATAAGAGAATGACAAAACTAAAAAAAATATATGATGTACATTACCATGTAAACTACCAACGAAAATTGGTTTGAACGAGATCGAGTGAGTAGTTTTTTTTTAAAACGTCATAAATCGTAAACCGCAATTTACCTTACATTCAATCAACTGAAATATAAAAATTAAAAAATATATATATTTTTAAACCGAAAATACCTACAGGTTTGTACGGAACCCTCGGTGCGCGAGTCCGACTCGCACTTGGCCGGTTTTTTAAATATTTATTCCTCATCTTCTCTAACCACAATGTCATCAAGAAAACCTGCGGGTGCTGTGATATATGGTTGATGTCTGGCCCATCCTAGATATCATAGTTCAGTCATTGTATGAGCGCAACATCCAACTCTCGAGTTAAGTGCCAATGCCGGGTATCGGCGCATTTTATTGACACATAATATGTTGCAGTTGACACACACGATGCGTGTAGGCCTTACACGGCTTCGCATCGTGATATATAAATCGATGCACACACAACAAAATCCAAGGTATAGGGCAGAATCTGAATCCAGAGTCACAGAAAAATGTCGTCGAACAGGTAAACAATCAGAATCCTTAGGCAAGCACTAGTCGCACAGGGAACCGTAAATCTCAGAGTCCATGAGTAGAAGCAGTCGATGAAGTAGAAAATCACGGAAAATCGATGGAAAACAAAATAACGAGACGCACGCGAAGACAACGACAAGTTAATTTGTTCTGTGGTTATCAGTGTCGGCCGATTGACAATTGAAATGTCATGTTTTTTTTTGCGATGTTGCCATACTTGAATTGCATTAGGATGTCATATGTATGTACGTATTAAAAAATTATGATCGCTATAATCTTTAGCACAAGCAATCATTTTTATTTTAACATTTGTATTCTGATGCAGAAATATACTTCCTAAGTATATTAATGCAATACGTAAAACCACAGCGTATGTAAGTTGACTAAGATTATATTACATGGCAACATTAAAAGTACCGCTAGACAAAAGACATGAAGTCGAGCAAGAAAGAAACAAAACGAAGCCATGATTATTTCTTAGCATCAATAATCTAGTCAAATAAGCTCTTTATTATGATGTTTTTTTTTTACAAGCTTTTATTTACTTTCACCTGTCCCGTTGTCTGTAATCAAATCTTGCAAGTTAAATTTGATCCACTTCCCGGTTTCCGATTAAGCTGAAATTTTGCACGCATGTATAAATCAGATCACAATGCAATATTATTATGCCATGAAGCTGATTTGATGATAGAGCTGAAAGGTGGCCATAGGAACTCCGTAATTAAACGACGCGCGACGCTACCCCATCGAGTTTGGGCTCATTTGATTTGTCTTGACGAGTACTTTTATACTATATGGTAACCAGGGTCTGATGATGGAGCTGGAAGGTGGCCATAGGAACTCCGCAATTAAACGATGCAACCTCATCGAGTTTGGGCTCATTTGATTCGTCTTGACGAGTACATTTATACTATATGGTAAACAGGGTCTGATGATGGAGCTGGAAGGTGGCCATGGGAACTCCGCAATTAAACGACGCAACCCCATCAAGTTTGAGCTCATTTGATTTGTATTGACGAGTACTTTGATACTATATGGTAACCAGGGTCTGATGATGGAGCTGGAAGGTGGCCATAGGAACTCCGTAATTAAACGAAGCAACCCCACCGAGTTTGGGCTCATTTGGTTCATTTTGACGAGTACTTTGATACTATATCGTAACCAGGGTCTGATGATGGATCTTGAAGGTGGCCATAGGAACTCCTTAAATAAACGACGAAACCCCATCGAGTTTGGGCCCATTTGATTAGTTTTGACGAGTACTTTGATACTATATGGTAATCAGAGTCTGATGATGGAACTGGAAGGTGGCCAAAGGAACTCCGTAATTAAACGAAGCAACTTCATCGAATTTGGGCTCATTTGATTCGTTTTGACGATTACTTTTATACTATATCGAAACCAGGGTCTGATGATGGAGCTGGAAGGTAGCCAAAGGAACTACGTAATTAAACGAAGCAACCCCATCGAGTTTGGGCTCATTTGATTCGTTTTGACGAGTACTTTGATACTTTATGAAAACCAGGGTCTGATAATGGAGCTGGAAGGTGGCCAAAGGAACTCAGTAAATAAACGATACAACACCATCGAGTTTCCCCTTACCGACATTGTTCAATACAGAATTTCAGCTGGCCAACGAAGTCAAGTATCTCGGGATAATTCTTGACAGTAAGTTAAACTGCAGTAGTCATTTAGACCGCAAACTAAACAGGGCCTGAATCACATTCTGGTAATGCAGGAAAATGATAGGTAAGAAGTGGGACCTTTCCCTAAAATCATACTTTGGCTGTACACCGCAGTGATCCGATCCATGATCACCTACGGGGCCGTGGTCTGGTGGCCCCGCACCAAACTTGTTACAGCCTGCAACAAACTACAACGCATGTAAAGACTAGCCTGCATGGCGGTCACGGGCTGCATGAGGACTACTCCGACTGCAGCCATGGACGCCATGCTGGGACTATCACCGCTCGACCTGTTCATACAACAGGCAGCCACGATGGCGGCAGCGCGTCTGGACGCAACTAACCTCTGGAGAAAGAGAGACACACAACACACCGCGCTGCTTAAGGAACTCAACAATGAGTTCCCCATCACCAAGGCTATAAATGACAGGGTACCCAAACAGATCATGTTTGATAAAACATACAGAATCTAGCTTTACGAAAATTGCCAGTGTGAGGGTTTGCGCCCCACTGAGCTGCGCATCTTCACGGACAAATCAAAAACAGACAGTGGCACAGGTGCTGGAGTCTTCTCGCAGGACTTCAACATACATATAGTGACACCGTTAGGAGTCCACAACACAGTGTTCCAGGCTGAATGCATTGGGATCACTCTTGCTGCTTCAGCCATTATGGAGACGGCAGTTAAAGACCACTTGATCCGCATACTCTCAGACAGTTTGGCTGTTCTGCAAGCGCTGGACAGTCACTCGATTGACTCTGGGCTAATATACGAGTGTCATCAGTGCCTCAACCAGGTGGGTAGCCTCAATAATATAACCATTCAATGGATAAAAGGACATAGCGGTTCGCTAGGTAACGATGCCACCGATGAATTGGCCAGAAGGGGGTCGAGCATGACACCGGTGGGACCAGAACCCTTCGCGCCACTCCCCTTTGGGTTCCTACGCTCTCTGGTAAGAAAACGTACCAGGGATCTACAGTGTAAGCTATGGGTAGACCAAAGTGAGTGGAGGCAGGCCAAGGAAGCACTTCCTAACATCGATGTTCGCCTCACTAAACAGGTCCTCCGGTTAGACAAACGACAGCTGCGTATGGTTACAGCAGCATTAACTGGCCATGGGTAGTTTAATAAACAGCTATATGTCATAGGTATTACAGACAGTCCGCTGTGCAGGGCCTGCATTGAGGACGACGAGACAGCAACGCACGTGCTTCTAAACTGCCCGGTGATCGCCACATACAGGACCAAGTACTTCGGTAACCCAGGTACCCTACGTGAGATAGTCAGCAACATCAAGGCGTTGCTGGCCTTTCTCGAGTAGCTGGGGTGGATCGAATAACCGATTTCCCACCCGTAAGCAAAATACGCGCTCAGACGTGGAATTGCGAACACCAACCCGTTCCATCTATTACCTATTACCTATTATATGGTAACCAGGGTCTTATGATGGAGCTGGAAGGTGGCCATAGGAACTGCGTAATTAAACGACGCAACTTCATCGAGTTTGGGCTCGTTTGATTCGTCTTGATGAGTATCTTGGTTGGCGTGAATATTCAACTCCAACAAATTTGGGAAATAATTAAAAATACTAAAAAGTTAAAAATAAAATTAGAGAAAGAGCGTGTTACATTTTAATGGTATAATTAAGAACATTTAGCACGTTCTATTTCCTCTTGCTATCAAAATGTAACACGCTTTTATTTGTAAAGGAAGAAGCTTAAGTATCGTTTAACGTTACAATGAACTTATAAAGTGTTATATTTCTTATTAGAGTTAATTTATTTTTAACTTTTTAGTTCATTTTATTAACAAATAATAAAAGCTTGTTTTTAAAAAAGGTTTTTTTTCTTTAATTTTTTCAGACTTTGATAGTACTTATGTTTGATTTGATAAAACTTAGTAAATTATTTCTTTGGTATCTAGTAGGGTGACATACGTAGACGCTTAATAATTTCATCAACAAATCTCTCGCCGGTATCCTTTGGTACACAGATAGTTTAGAGCCTGAGAAAGGACATAGGCTACTTTTTATCCCGGTAGTACGTTCCTGCGGGATATTTTCCGACCTCCACGCGGGCAAAGCCGCTGGCAAAAGCTAGTAGTCTATAAAACTCGTTCGCGTCGTGTTCCGCTGCGTGGTGACGGCCAAACACCTTTCGGTCAAAAGTCCTCTCTCAAGCAGCACGCGTAGCATGACCACCATAGAAACGGGCTTTGTCGACGAAAGAATAGACAAAATGGCACGGCGGTGTTAAAACTGAAGAGAGGAATTATTTCTATTCTTCAGTCGACAAAATTCTACGATGTCGAGCATGGCGACTAATTTTTTTCTACTTTTGAGTTGGAGTTTTTTTTGGGGGTACATTTTTAATAAGATTATATTAATTATGATTATCAATACAATACTCTAAGATCGTTTAATCCCACTGTATGACTATTCAATGAAAAAGTCCTTAGCAGATCCACCTTAATTACATTAGTTACCACTCTCTTGCTATGGAAAGAATAACTGTCTTTGTCTCCACAGAAAACCAAGTCTTCGGGTTGGCCCGTGCTCGGGCCGAAGAGATGTCGAATTGAATAGAAAGAACTTTGTCTATTCTTGGTAAAATAGAGATAGAATTGGTCATACTACGCCTGCAGGTCTGTAGATGGTGGGTTGGAACTCGTACCACGACCTTAAGTTGATGAATAATCCACAATGCAGGCCTAGTGCGGGATAGTGCATTGCATATCAGTAGGTACCTATTATAGTTATTCAAAAAATAAATAACGTATGAATTCACCAAATAAGGAAGTACCGAACCACAAATCACCAGTATTTACTCTCAGATAATATTATAATACATTCAATATTCCTACACTAATAATAACCGTGCGGGATAAGTCGCAATAAGAAGCTGCCTCAATTCCTTTGTTCAGACTGTGGACCTGTTGGATTCATAGTGTATCACCGCAGATACTGTACAGGGACGAATTGTAGTGGGACGGGTGTAAATAATGAAACATTTTAAAATAATTATTGTCAACATATTTATAACGGCGCGGTGATGTTATGTACTTTTACGGTTAATTTGTGCATTGTTATCATCATCATCATCATCATTTTAGCCATAAGACGTCCACTGCTGGACTCAGATTTGGGGGGCTTTGCCATAATCGCCACGCTTGGCAGGCGGGTTGGCGATCGCAGTATGGTGGTAAAATGCATAGAGAACGCTGCTGCCCATTCTCTAGTAAGTCCCTTAGTCGCCTTTTACGACACCCACGGGAAGAAATGGGGTGGTGTTATTCTTTACGTCCGACACCACACGGTACATTGTTATACCAGTTTGGTTATTTGGAGTATTACTGACATAAAACCATTTCTTCCCATGGGTATCGTAAAAGGCGAATAAGAGACTTACTGGCGAATGGGCAGCAGCATTCTCTATGCATTATACCACCATACTGCGATCGCCAACCCGCCTGCCAAGCGTGGCGATTATGGCAAACCCCTCCAAACTGGGGGAGGCCTGTGTGCAGCAGTGAACGTCTTTTGGCTGAAATGATGATGATGATGGAACACGCAAACACTTGTAGAGTAAATGAGTAGTTTTAAATCAAAAGATGGTACCTATTTAAACTTAACCAACTGTACACACACAAAGTTTAAAGATTTCTATCGACAAATCTAAGCCAAAGTGTTCAAAGAATCCCTCAATTCTTAACACGTTGAGTGCCAAATACAGATTGATGGTTAATCCCATATGGCCACAGATTTAGAGCGCATACAAAATTGTTAGTATCAAGCACGCGATATCGCATGATCGGCCATATTATGCAGAGCCGATGAATCACGCGATATCGCGTGATTGGCACTCAACGTGTTAAAATATTTATTGCATTTAATTTACTATTGATTTCGTACACACGTACACAGTCGTATTCTGACTGGATAAAAGAACACAATGGGCCTTATTAGATGGTTAAATTTCTCTCATGGGGAAATGAAGAGGACTATGCTTGGAGTGTTCCTTACGTAATCGAATCAGAAATGAAGAGATCTGCAGGAGAACCAACCGAAGGAGATGGTAACCGACATAGCTCGAAGAATTTCCAATGCTAGGACAGTCAGTTCCCTGCATTATCTGACCCCTTTTCCTCATATCTTCTGTGTAGGAGGGGTCAGGTAATGCAGGACACTGACTGTACAATGGATGGCATACCGGTAGACGTAGTGTTGAAAAGTCTCCCACAAGGTTCACCGATGACTTTGAGAAGACCGCAGGAATCCACTGGATGCACAAAACTGGTCGAAGTAGTGGAGCTTGGAAGAGACCTATGACCATCGGCAGACGTCTTTCGACAGAAATAATGATGATGATCTACAAGAATAAATCTATTACCAAAATTTTGAATCCGACTCTGTAAATCCAATACCATACGATATCAAAGTACTCGTAGGTAAATCATTTTCTCATTATGTGGCTCCGATAGATGAGATTAGTCCTAATAACCCTCAAAGGGCTGGAAATATTGCTTGCCTTTTACCAAAGAATATCTTTTCTATTTCCTTAATCCAACTGTTGCCTAAATGGATCTACGTTTACTAAATGAGACATATCATTAGATTATACAATTACGTATGCTTTATTTACAATTAAATTGCAAACCTTTTGTACTCTTCTTATAATTGTTAAGTTTTGCCTAATACTGACCTAATTTAAAAGAGAAGAATAAAATTCTAACTCTTTAAATAATGTTTTTCTTTAAAAAAATGTAATGTAATTAATGTAATTACGGACTTTGCCTGGCGCGTTTGGTCTCCTACACATTCCCTGCCTAAGTAGGATGTCTACCCGGTTGGTGGCAATAGGCTCGTCGCCTATAACATGGGACTTTAACGTAACTAGCAAAATGTTGATATACTGTAGGAACATCACTGTCTAACCCTTGGGGGATTGCAGGCGTAATGTTACGTGCATTTAAAAGGTGATCGGGACATCATTATTATTTACTTCGGAATTATGTGAAACACGATAAAACTCTTATTAAAACTATTAAAGCACATAATTAATTATATGAAATAAATTCATTTTAATTCTAAATCTGTAGGAACTTCATCAAAACCCCAACAAATATCATATCTTGTATGTGTACAATAATTTAAATACTACAATTGCAATACTTTTTTTTCCAAAATATAAGCAAAGTAAATATTGAGATGGCAGTAAGTGTGAAAAGTTAATTGGAGATTTTAGGCTTTTCTAGTATCTACTCTAACCTCAGTTGGCTCGAAAAACTCTTTTAGCTCAAAACAGTACTGTTTGGGATAAAGAAAACTAACGATTTTGTAGCTGATATTTAATTTCCACAAAGTTGACGATTATTTCGTGGAAACGTTTTCTTGTAGCAATAACGATCAAGAGCGTTAATACAGCGAGGGCTGGCAATGTCGCATTTCAAGTGGTTTTTCGTGATTATCTGAAAAAGTTTAAATCAAATTACAATTTTATTGTCCGTATTTATGCAAAATGGAACCTTAATATGGAATAATATATATGAATAATATAAAAACATGATTTTTTCCTTAGAAACAAGGTATACTATTTTTTGTATAAGAATATATACCAATTTTAAATGAGTATTCTTAAAAAAAAAGTAAAAAACTACATTTGTCGTGTGGTTCCATGTTGCATAAATACGGACAATTTTTTATCAGTCATTTTTTGCAGTTTTTTGGTAATTACTAATTAAAATCGACATTACTGTCATTTTTATTCCAGTTGCAGTATTAGTTTATATTTGAGAGTAAATGTTTAAAATAATTCAAAATACTAACGATCAAGTGGTTGGCTGAAAAATATTTGTACTTTGATTTATATTTAATAACATAATCATGGAAAACAACTACAATTGCGACGGTACCAACCTGAGCGGTACAAACGCTCTTAATGTTCCTGCCCTTACTACCCAGTGGCGGTACCTTCATATAAGCCCAAAAGCCCGGCATGCCTTACTGAAATGCTCGATAGAGAATCAATATCAAACCCGAACTATTTAAAAGTTCGCGCGCTTAATTCTTATCAAAATAACACAAAGTATCTACCTATGCCACACTACTACACATCGCGATTGTTCGCGCGCAGAGTTTCGCATTTGCAGCATCTACATATAGCTATCTCGCTTACACGTACCGGCTTTTACCGGGCTTTCAAATACTATCTCTGTCACTTTCGCACTTATAGCGATGTGCCGTATAACGAGTTAGAACCTTGTGCGTCTACAAATCGATCAGTATGGAAGATTTAAGCCGTGCATGCGTATGAAGTTGCACGCGTATGATGCGTGACCTTGTCACCTTGCCAACTGTGCAGTGTTGCCGTTTTAGCGACGTTGTGAGATCTTGGAGATTTTTAACGAGTTTGGGGACTTTTTTTAAGATTTAGCAACAATAAAAACTAGCGACTTTTTAAAATAACGAAATAAAATATTCAAGCAATATCTTAAAAATAAAAAAATTGCGACATCTAGCTATATTTTTCATATACCTGGCGACTTTTTTTGCCTAAATGACAACACTGCAACTCTGCGCAAATACAGTCCATTCACACTTATTTTACCTCTGATTTTGCGTCACAGTCAAAATCAAAGTGATCTTTGTTTATGTTACAATAAGGTTGCTGTTGGGTTGCTATTGTCACT
Source organism: Aporophyla lueneburgensis (assembly GCA_932294355.1). NCBI lineage: Eukaryota > Metazoa > Arthropoda > Insecta > Lepidoptera > Noctuidae > Aporophyla > Aporophyla lueneburgensis. The sequence continues at coordinate 25,687,678 of OW028737.1, read as the reverse complement.
ACTGTCAGAGGTAAAATAACTTTGAACCGACTGTAGTTCCCAACACCCGAGTGCAACTAACTTCAGTTTCATTTGCTTGAGTGGGAAAATTTTTGTTGTTAAAGTTTTTTGTGTGTTTTCTTAGATTTTCTCAGTGATACAATTGTTTTGGTGACTTACGTACAACAATGGAGGTAATTGTACCTTGTGAGGATTTAAAATGCGTTCAAGTTTTGATTGGCGAAGATGAGGTAAAATCTTTAAACTTTGCTCAGAAAAAACAGTTAATTTCTTCATTAAAACCGACGCCTAATCTGAGTATTTCTCAGACTAGTAAATCGCATAAACGAAAATGTAATAGATCAGTGTATAAAACTAGTTGGATTGTTGGCTGTTCGCACACTAATAAGTTGTATTGCTGGTGCTGCATATTTTTTTCGAATGAAGATTCCGTTTGGAATACATCTGGTTATAATGATTTAAATATCTGGCGCCATTAAAAGGCACGCAAATTCCCATAAACACCTGTGTGCAATGGTTTCTTTCGGTAATTTTGGTAAACAACGAATTGAGACATCTATATCACGCCAGTTATCTGAGGAAATTTCAAAATATAACACGCGCGTTGATAACAACCCTAGTGTATTTCAAAGATTAGTCGATATAGTTTGTCATTTAGCACAACAGGAACTTCCTCTAAGAGGACATGATGAGTCCAAAACTTCATTATATAAAGGCAGTTTGCCACCGGAGGTATGCAATTGCGATGCAATTTCATACCTCCGGTAAATTAATGTTTACCTCATTCACCGCACGACAAGCAAGAGTGAAATTGAAGAAGAGGAAAGAAGAAGATGGATGAATTCACTTTCAATTTATTATACCTAACCAGTAGTTTATGAGAAAATTGCGATGATACATACGTAGGTACCTACATACTCAGTCGAAAACTGAAGTTTCTTTTTTTGAAATCGGTTAAAATTTTATTGGGCTTGCCTAATTTTGAAACCCTAGGCACGCCACTGTTACTACCCCATCTTAAACATCCACTCTATATAATCAAAAAAGAAGTTCCATCCCTCCACAGTTAATAAAAATTAATAGGCAAGTAAATTATTAAGCTTCAATCTTCTTGCTTTCTTGAGAGCTGCTTCTGATCCTAGATAGACAAAATGTTATACAGGCATTCTTCTTATTACGCAGGCGTGACTCCTGTAAACTGCATCAGCACCAGCTCGTAGGTGACTATAGTAGCCGCAATCTGAAACAAGGGGAAACAGAACATTGGTAATGCTTAAATACTGAGCATAATTGAAATGTCAAACTTACGCGAAGTAAGCTGTTAATATTCTCAAGGTGGCAAGCCTTACTTCAAGCGCATTTCACCTAAGTTTTCACATTAACATTTTATTCAAAATAAAATAGTTGGAGAATTAGAATGTCGCCGGTCACCTTGGCTCTGTCGGTTTTTTAAATAGGGCCCACGTGTATCATGCACTGCTGATCTTTGAAGAACATGCAAAGCAGTTCATTATCAAATTAAAATACTAATTTTGATAAGAGACAAGCAAGTTGTTGTAACAGCCCTATAACTCTAAGTTAGGAGCTATCATAATAATTATATTCCCGCCCTTCCTGCGCCGGCTTCCACACAAAGGGTTCTCATAATAGTAAAAGCGCACGATGTTAAAGTAAATTGTATTTGTGTTAAGAGAGGTTCAGATCAAGCGCTCCCGAATTTGGCGACGCGCATAGGGGTACAGTTATGCCTTATTTTATTTAGTCATACTGATAGTTTTCAGGTAAAGATGTTTTCTTTTGCAATTGGGAGCGTTAGAAAAGCATGGCGAGTAAACTGACTTATGGGTCATACTCAGAAAAAGTGTACATTTGGTATCTTTTCTTGTCCCGCTACTTCATAATTATGTAAATATCTTATATTGTGATATTTTCTCTTTTTTCCCGCGTTTTTGCTATATTACGAAGAGTTTTCTAGTATTTAAGCTTTAGTTTTCATTAAAAGAGTATATTTTTTAATGTCAAAGCATTGTTAAAAATCTCCCCATACATTTTTTTAGTATCCCAATGACCATTTCACATTTTCAGAGATAAATTGTTATGAATATACATCGCTTTATTAATCATTGACTGTGGTTATATTATTCTTGATGAATCAATTAACTAAGTAGGACCAATTTTATTCGTAAATAATTCACAATTTTTTTCAAATTCTGAGACGTTTTGTTTCTTTCCTCTCGCCATTTGGTATTCGTTATTAAAAGATTTTTCTGTGATCACAGAAAAAACTTTTTCTGTAAATGCTGACGTGGTGGGAATAGACAATGAAAATAAAATTACTAGAAACAAGTTTAAAAAAATGTCATCACTCTTATTAAATACTTGCTGCCATTTTTGTGCATTTGATAGTTATGCAAAACTCTCTTGCGAAATAAAGTATTTTCATGTACTTTATTGTTCTCATAAAGTATAAAGTGCAATTATGTGAAATAACGTACAATACTTTATTACAAAGTACGAGTGGCAACCCTAGTAGAAATATACCTACATATATTATGTACTTACATACTTATTCATAGGTATATCAGTATAGTGATCACAAATACTTAAGTTTTCTGTCTATACCTTTACTTTAAAAACAAAATAACAAATACAATAATAAATAGTTTGTAACACAAGTCAAAAAACTTATATGCGTTTCAGTAAAATACCATGGCTCCTGTGTCAAATGCCGAGAGAATCAACACCTTCTGAATTTGAAATTCTTTCCGAGTCTATCAGCTCAGTATACGGAGATTCGACACATAAGGAAAAAACAGTTTTTTTTTTTTTTTAATTGAAGTGAAAACTTCTTTTTGTGCATTTGATAGTTATGCGAAACTCTCTTGCGAAATAAAGTATTTTCATGTACTTTATTGTTCTCATAAAGTATAAAGTACAATTATGTGAAATAACGTACAATACTTTATTACAAAGTACGAGTGGCAACCCTAGTAGAAATATACCTACATATATTATGTACCTACATACTTATTCATAGGTATATCAGTATAGTGATCACAAATACTTAAGTTTTCTGTCTATACCTTAACTTTAAAAACAAAATAACAAATACAATAATAAATAGTTTGTAACACAAGTCAAAAAACTTATATGCGTTTCAGTAAAATACCATGGCTCCTGTGTCAAATGCCGAGAGAATCAACACCTTCTGAATTTGAAATTTTTTCCGAGTCTATCAGCTCAGTATACGGAGATTCGACACATAAGGAAAAAGCAGTTATTTTTTTTTTTTAATTGAAGTGAAAACTTCTTTAGTGGCGTTGTGCACTTTTTTTGTAATGGGTAAAAAATGTTAAACTCGCGTCGGACATGTGACCTGATCAAAAATTCGTAAGACGGACGGAGAGTGATTTTTTTTGAGTGATAAACTTTTTAATCTATACTAATTTTATAAAGCTGAAGAGTTTGTTTGTTTGTATGTTTGTTTGTTTGATTGAACGCGCTAATCTCCGGAACTACTGGTCCGAATTGAAACATTATTTTTGTGTTGGGTAGCCTTTTTATTGAGGAAGGCTATAGGCTATATAACATCACGCTACAATGAAGAGGAGCGGAGCAGTAATGAAAAATGTTGCAAAAACGGGGAAAATCGCACGGGTAGGCGATTCGACGTGACGGGAAGGGTCAGGGGAACAAGAAATTTAACGCGGACGAAATCGCGGGCAGAAGCTAGTGTAATATAAATTGTCATGTTTGTGTACGATAGCGCAATAAATAAATATTGTATTCTACCACATAAATGATAGTACTTTTATACTGATAATTAAAGCAATTCGTGCAAAATTATTCCCTAACCATTCCAAAATATCAAAAATGCACAACGTTAATATTCAAATTTTCACTTCTGCCGGCACTCCCGGAGTGCAAACCGTCGTTTTTTTTTTTTTGTTACACAGTTTGTTTTAATCATTCTAAATAAGTCTGAGAAGCCAAATATAATCACTTGTTTTATTTCTTTCAATCCATGTGTACTACACCTTATTACATCAGTTTCATGATGGAGACTTTCAGTATCGTTACCTATCAGTTTAGTTACAAAATTAAAATGTACACTTTTTCTGAGTATGACCCATATAGGTTTTGCATTCTTAAGGAGGGTAAAAGGTGGTCATATATTTTCCAAAACAGCAATTATATCTAAAAAAAAAGAAGACGTGTTGCGGTGAACACAAATTAATCCGTTTCGGACCAGAATGGCACAGTTAGTATAGCGCTCTTTAGTGGCTCATAACTGATTCGATTCGTGTTTGTAAAATCGAGACAGAAATATTGTATTTTCATAGTTCTAACGGTGCTCCATGTTTTTTTTTTACCCTGACACTATCAGAAAATAACTATAAATAAATGCCTATCTCGAATTTTTCAGACACGAATTGAATGTGTTACTCGTATGAGCCGCTAAAGAGCGGCGTACTAACAGTATTGTCCGAAACGGGTAAAAAGTATATGAAAACACTGGTTGTTCCTGTATCTGTTACACTGCTGGGCAAAGGGACCTTTATCCAGTAGTGTCTCCCCACGACTTCAATTCCCGTAGTCCAGGGCTAATGCGGACAATTGATAGTGTTTTCTCTAGCTCATTCCGGTATCTTCTACGGGGTAAACCGCGACACCTTATGGCTGTATCTGATAAATAGTATGAAAAATAATATTTCCGATGTATATACTTCTACTAATAATATTAAAAACCGCTTTTAACGCTTAAATCTACTAAAATAGTCAGTGTGAACAGCCCTACGTTCCAAGTCAGGGCTGGCTCGGTGTAGACGCAGCGAAGCATCGCAAATCCGATGTTATTATTTAATTACTAACTCCCTTGGAGAACAGAAGACGGTAACTTACGGAAAACGTTCAAGTTGTAAGAGAAATAACTAAATATCCGTAATAGTAACCGAGACTTGACTATTAATATCTGCGTTTGTTTTCTATTATGGTGGACTCGTCTATGTGTTTTAACGGTACTGTATTTTTTTCTCTCTGTCAGTAATTACGTTTGGACTTCCTTAGGGTCTTCAATCTACAAATTTTAATAAAATTATTTAATTTCAGGGCTTCGATATATAACTTGGATGATGTTTGTGGAAAAAAAATCTTGTACGGCCAAGAGACCTAGATAAACTTCGTAATATCGTATAAGTTTACTCTTAGCGCCAAACGCCAAATCTAAAAAAAATGTTTCGTTCTAACCATCTAGCATCCTTAAAGTATGACGAGAATGTAAAAAAAAATAGTCAAAAGGTAGTTCTTGAGGGGCCATGCCGGTTTCCTCATGATGTTTTCCTTCACCGTTTTGAGAGTAGTGGTGGTGAAATTATTAACACAAAGCAAACCGCCTGTATAAACCCACGACCCACAATTCGAAACGGCGGCCGTTACCATTGGGTCACCACTACTCCTGGGGATTGCTATGATCAAAATTGGTCATTCTTCGGCTGAAATGATGATTGATGATATGTTTTTTTTAAATTAAGTCCTTATAAACCTATATTTCTTGATAAAACCCAAAAAAAGAAACTATCTGGTTATTCCCCACCACAAAGAAGAGGCCCGTGTCCCACCAAATCCCGTGGGGTTGTTATTATGGTATGCTGTTCTTGATATTTCATAGCATTTCACTCGTAACTTACGCCACACAGAATAACATTAGTCTTTCGTAAGAGCCAGGAGACACCTCAACAAGTTCATTTGATAATATTATATGAACAGAAGGTGTAGTGTTACACTTTACAATTATCAGTAACGTGTTAATTAAGTCGGTAAGCGGAGCTTATGTTTGTATCGTGTGTGAACGTGTTAAAAGTTTTTTGGAGATCTTAAATGGATTCATAATGTTCAATGAGGATGTAAATGTAGAATATGAACTTCAATAAAAATAGTATCCTAACCTCCTAAATCAAACCATTATTCAGTTTAATGTTAGGTATGGGAGGCACAGGCCATTAAAATTGTGTATGTGAAGAAAAAAAACAACTGAAGCAATTTTGAAGCCGACATTACTGACCATCATTTTGGTGTCATTATTGTTCCACATCTGAATTTACTATCATTGATAAAGGTAAAAAACCATAGAGCAACACGGACCACCGGCGGACCGGAGGGGAGACGCCATAGCGTTTTTTCCCGATACAAAACTGTCTGTCATTTTTTGCGGGGGGAAATCTGCTCTACCCACACTTTCTCAAATTCTCACACAAAAATAATCGTCTGTTGCTACGAAACTCACACATAAAAATTAAAGCATACACTAACAATTTCATACACACATAGATACATTTTGTGTCGTTACAGTACAATGAGATGACGCAACTACATTGACAAGTTGCTTACAGCCGTGGTTGCAACTACTGTCGATACGCATTATCGATAAATTCAAGAACTCGGTTTAAAAAGTGATACAAAGATAGATATTATAATAAAGATTGACTTTATTTTTTTTATCGGAATATTAGGTTTAAAAAGTGATACAAAGATAGATATTATAATAAAGATTGACTTTATTTATTATGTACTACAATAATTATCATTTAACAAATAAAATTAAGGTTTACGTCATTTTAAAAACGAGTGGATGTGTATCTATCACCTTAGAGCATTTATATATACCATGCACGTTATATAAAACTAATTGAATGCGCGGCCGCCGCCATTATATATCGTATTGTGTCGAAAATAACTTCTCTCCAAAAATGGTTAATTGTGCAGTTTCTAGCTGTAAAAATCGATCTGCTACTACAAATCTGCGAAACCATGGTGTTTCTTATCACATGAAAGTAAATGTTATGCGCCAATGTAGTTTTATTGAAGTACATTGTCGAAATCAACTTTATACCATTACGATAGAAAAATATAGTGGTACGTGAGTAGTATAAACGCAGTACAGGGGCATGGTTTGCATAGTGCTGCGACAATGTAAGTGAATGATAGGTAAAATAAAAGGTTTTTTCAATGATTTAAGCAGTATATTCAGTAATGAGTATGAATATACTCATTACTGAATATAATCAGGAATAGTGAGAGTGGCACTAATGGCATCATGAGATGATAGTCTGTCATTTGGTAGACTGAATGATTTTTGATGACTCTGGAAAATTAGGTTTAAAACTATTAATTTTTCAAGTTGAGAAATCTAAACATCATTTCACCACTATAACTAATGTGAACTACATCAGGTCGGCTGTTTTACCTTTTCCGTGATATAAAAAAAACTTACGGGACAAATACAGTGTGGTGTTAGAGTTGGTTTGGTGCCCTCGACTAATCTCCTCCTATTGTTCGACAACACATGAAAGTCAGAGGTCTTGAAATGTTTTGAGCAAATGGCACTATTTCTTGTGGGACTCCAGGTTAGTCTATTATTACAAAATTTCTTCCATATATCCCTTAAATTTGGATCTTTAGGAAACCTTCAATAAATAAATTAAAAAATATTATGTTTGAAGTTCACAATAAGTAATTTTAATAAAATGTGTTAACTCGTACGTTTTATAATATTTTTAATTTAACGCTTTTTTTATACAACTATGTATATTACTATACAGCTTACAATATAATATTTTAAATAAATCAGAAAACTTAATCTCAAAAATGTCTCTGTATGGATATAGATTCCTTTGCCAAATTTATCGATAACTATCTACTAACAAACCAGTAACAACACTATCGCTCGGTGACAGCGTATTCTCGGAAATAGACTCAGATCAGTCGCTCGACCGATCCGCATATTGTATGAGGGCGAGCGGCCTGTGTTGGTAAACAAATCCGAAACAACACGACCGATGCTTTTGTAATTTTTAAGTTTTATAGAAGTAAATAGGAATAATGTGATTAAAAATTACTTACATATGAAAGGTAACGCCATCTTTTTGTAAATTTGACGTGGCAGATCTCTTTTTGCAGCAAAATACAGAACAATTCGGCATTTTTGTAGGATGTCAATTTTGTCGCGCAACTAGATTTAGTCTACCGAGCAGTGCGGCTGCAACTAGTTTTATTGTACGCATAGGACCGCGTGGACTTGTACTTTGACAGAGGAGAACGCCTGCGTATGGCTACTCCCCTCTGGTCCGTGTTGCTCTATGTAAAAAACGTATTACAAAAAGCAGAGTGGCTCAATTTAAGAGTCCGGGAGTGAAGAGGTAATAAAAGTGTCCGAGGCGATGATGAATGTAAAATAATTACGATACACTTCAGCCCAATTGTTCGCTGAATATGGTTGTTTCATAAGGCCACCCCTAAAATAAACAGTTTACAACTAACTATCTTCTACCCGCTAGTAAAATTATTGTTTTAATATGAAATATATTATACCTGTCCTATGAGCACTGACAATCTCTAGCTTTCCAATAATGAAATAATTTAAGATTTTTATTATACTAATAGTTCACACATAAAGTTGTCGGCCAAACGATGTCGGTCGGTAGATAAATAAAAATAAAAAACATTTTCATTTCGTATCCATGCAATATTTACATTTTATTAATATAAAGAGCACCTAGATCCGGTTAGACTGGAAGCCGACCCCAAAATAGATTGAGCACCTAGTTTAAAAAAATCCAATAAGATTATTTTTTTAGTTAGTCATATTTACAATTTACACCACACAAACGATTAATCGGTCTGTCAGTGTCGGTCAGTAGACAAGAGGTAGTAATTAAAATGTTTAAATGGTCTTACCGTCAACACTAATCCCCGCTTGACATGGAAGAACTGAAGGCCAGTCAGCGCGACTGTATCTCCATGTACCTGATCCAGAAACCTCTCCACCTGCAATAATAACTAACTTCAGTGACAGAATTGCAACAAAATTTAGGGTAGGCACAGAAGGTCTAATACAATACGCCTTGCACCATGGTCGCTGTAACGTATCCTTGACATGTTGGAAAAGCGACCAAGAAGGCGCAGCGATCCGAAAAAATAGGACCATAAGACATGAACTTACCATTTTTCACCATTTGCGCAACTGGTACTGTGACTTTGTCTTGCTCATCATCTACCCTAAAAATGTTAATGGTACCCATATGGCACAATATGTCGCACGCCAGTGTTAACAAAACAAGCCATTTATTCTGTTCCGTACTACGTTAGGCCAAATCTAGGTTCGGTGTCGCCTTGAACTTGTTTAAGTATTTATATTTTGTGTTACTTGAACCCTATGCCAAATTAATTATAATATGTTTTTAAAAGTATTCAATTAGAGATGCGCCGAATACTCCTTTATTACTCGGTACTCGAACTACTCGGTCCCCGGCATACTTGGCCATTTTGGTAATACGACGAGTATCCGCCGAATAACTTGATTGATTGCCTAGGTACTCAAAATGAAATCATAAACTTATAACCTGACCTTTTTACTGTATTAATGCAGATAGGTAATTATCAGAAAAATCACCTGTATAAACCGAACATATTGAATTAAATAATCATTTTTTAGTGTTAATAAACTTTCATTAAGGTCTAACGTTATAGCGATGGCAATATTCTGATCTTCACTCTGTTGCGGCGCTGTATATACATAATCCTCATATCAATGCTAAAAACTCGCATTCTTCTATAATACTTAAAGCGTTTTGTACGTTCCCAATACGTGCGTCAAGTAAACCGAGTTATTCGGCAGAGTACTTGGAACGGTAAATATAATACCGACCAATACTTGATACTCGAGTACTCGGCACATCTCTAGTAACAATGCAGGACAGCTTTTTAAAATTATTTAACTAACTGATTTCCACAGTTAACATACTAATATTATAAATGTGAAAGTTTATAAGAATGTATGGATGCATGGATATTTGATACTCTTTCACGCAAAAAATACGGAATGAAATTGATTGATTAACACACAGGATACTGTTTTTATTCCGGTATTTTTTGCGGGATGAATTCCAACCTCCAAGCGGGCGAAGCCGCTGGCAAAAGCTAGGTTAAAATATTTGATAACTCGGTTTTTAGTGTTACCGCTAAAATCAGGACCCATTGCATCAATGGTTAAAATGATAGGCTCTAAAGCATTGAGTTAAACAACTAGAGATGCAAACCTCAATAAAATATGTCAAAAAACTGTTACCACTATTTAAACGCGACGACGTAGCTTTGACACCACTAAACATTTAAAAGTAAACATATATCTGTCTCACTCCCACAAGTCGCAAGAATAATACTGGCGCTTAGATTAGACAAAGACCGCAATATAAACATGCAATGACGGGATGGGGTTGCCTACCCATTCGAATTACCCATTTTTTAAGCCATAAAAAAACGTTTAAAAAAATTGTTAAACGTTAAGTTAAATTATTTGAATTATGTATTTCTTATTGGATGTGTATTAGAATTTTATCATTAATAAAATTAATTAAGACATTTTCTTTTTGAATATTCTTTGTATTGGCAGTGCTTTGAACAAATGACAGTCGATTTAGTAGGTAGCCAGTTAGTCTCTCGTCTCAGCAATCGGATTATTTCTACCCATTTGTCACGGTGTACTGCATCTTTAGGCACCCTGCAACGATTTTATTATTAAAAAAAAACCTTTATTCCATAAATTAAAAACTCCCACAAATGTGGGAAACTAAAACTAAGTTTTTAGTGGTAACACTGATCCTAATTTACAAAATTTTACATTTTATTGCGTTTTTGCTTTGATATAAACACTGAAACAATAAACTTACGTGTGGAAAGTAATTCCGGTTAATTTATTATGTTTTTGAGATCTTGAATCACACTCTTTCACAACGCATTTACCCATTTTGGGGATATTTTCTGTCACGCGTCACTCGGTTGGCGTCACATAGAGCACTGAACTGACGTCAGCTACGCATAAGGCTGTGGCCTTATGTCCAGTGGCAACGCTTTGACGCGGTAATTGCTAATCTAGTGTAACATATATATCAATGCTCTAAAGTATGTAATATTTACTACGTATCTCGATAATCGGTGATACTTCGGCAAATTCGTATATCTTCTTACTTAATAGTTTTCCAGTTTGCCAAAGTTTCGTAAGTACATGTTTGTTTGGTGTACTTTCCTGTGGTGTAAAGACTTTGGTAAAAATAAACAAGTTTGTCGTAGTTAGAGATTTCGGAAGTTACACAAGAATACTTAGTTAGCTTTGATACATCTTTTATTTATTCTGAAGGTCTTCAAAATTTACTTGCAAATTTTTCGTCGATGTTCATAAATAAATATGTTTTTGAAAACAGAACATGCATGAAACCTAAAATATGGAGCTTTTCGACTGTGTACTAAAAATCAACGATGGGTAGAGAGAGAACTTGGTGATACGCACGGCGACATATCAAGCTATACATTTCCAGTACAAGCTGACTTCTCATATTTCGGAAAGCCTATACAATACTAGGGCAGCTAAAGCGGTCAATGTATAATTTGATATGTAGCCGTGTGTACAATGGAAACTACTGAGGGGACTCCTCAGTAGTTTATTGTCGGTGGTCATCAAAGTCTTGGTTTTAGTTGGTTGTTTGCAATGTCTCATTAATGCGTAAATTATAAGTGTTTTTAATGACAATATGTTTTAAGACTTTTCGTTCTTACCTCCAAGCAATAATTAGTTGGAGACACATCATACAGTGAATGGGCCGATTCCAAGCTGGCAGCATGAACCGTAGCTGCAGTCAGTGATACTACCAGCGACCTCATTACCAGGAACGTAAAGGAATACACGAAGTAGATCGGATGCTCGTAACCACTGAAGAGTCTGCAATATCATATGTAGTAAGTAATGGATGGCAAATAAGCAATTGCATCTTTAATAGGTATAATATGGTGTTACCTCTGATCTGTTGTAGAATCTGGTCTGCATCTCGGCGTTGCTTTTATTCCTCCTCTGTGAAAAAGAATATTCTATTAATTGATAGTCAAGACCGTTCCCACCACCGAATTTAAAACATAGTTCTGTTTTTGCCAATCGTTTGAACATGAACGGAACAGAAAGATGTTTAAATATGTTTAGCGCCAAACGCATTAAATGATGTGTGGAGCAAGCTGACCTTGGATATTTTTGACAGCAAAATCATTTAAAGCAAAATTTTGAACCGATTTTTTACATTAAGGTCTCTAACCAGCATTAGTTTCTAATACACTCGGATAAAAAATACGACTAAGTACGAAAAATTAAATTTACTCTTAAAATTATCGAGCTACCATGAATGAAACTGTATGTTGTAGATAAATAATTAATCTATACTTATATTATAAAGCTGAAGAGTTTGTGTGTTTGGTTGAACGCGCTAATCTCAGGAATACTGGTCTGAATTGAAAAAATATTTTTGTGATTGGTAGTCTATTTATTGAGAAAGGCTAGAGGATATAGCCTTTCTCAATAAATAAGCGGAGCAGCAACGAAAAATGGTCGAAAACTGGCAGGCAATTCAATGCGACGGGAAGGGTCAGGGGAGCAAAAATTCGTCGCGGACGAAGTCATGGGCAGAAGCTAGTCAGTTTATAAAAGAACATAAACTATTGGAAATATTATTAGTTTCAGTATTAAAGTTCAAAAATATCAATATTTTTACGTTGAAAAAATAATATTTACTAAATGGCACAAGGAATATTTCAGAATAAAGACCGTACAAGACAACTGTCATTCTGACAAGAACTTTATCCAATTGAGATAAAGTTTAATATTCTTAGTTGTTAAGATCATTTTGAACAGTCTGTTCTACCAGATACTTTTGACTCTGGCTATACAAAAACTAACTTTAAAACAAAATTAATACTTTGTTTTGCCTTCACGGGTTCTCCTTGCAGCTGTGAAGTAATTGGGATTGTAGTTTATTAAGTTTCTAATGCCCGATGTTGCGGGACATTGACCCATTCTTCGCGCATATTTTTGGTCTCGAAATGCAGCTGGGACGAACACGCTTAGGACGAGCTTACAAAGTGTGTGAGAAATCGAAACCCCGTTTCGAATTTTTACACACTTTGTAAGCTCGTCCCAATCGTGTTCAATTAGGAATCAGGGTCCGAAATCCTCGCGAGCCAGTCCATGCTATTGATGTCAACGTCCTGGCGATACTCATTTACAATTTGACCTATATATGCCCTGGCGTTGCATACATGAAAATTGAATTTTGAACCTAATGGACTTGCTGTAGTTCGCTGATCTCTGCCTTCCTGTAACTTAGTTTTTTTTAAATTACGAGTAGATCAATTATAAGTTGTAGATCAATTATAATTTTATTTAATACGGTATTCTCTGTAATATAATGTTAGTTTCATCCATGTACCACTATACATTTGCAAATTACAGGGATCGCGCTATAAGTATTTGGAGGCGGTTTTTTTTTTTTTTTTGAGGCGGTGGTATTTAAAATCCACCAAAAGAACATTGGCCACGGCCCATACATGCTGTGACCTGACTATGAAGTACCACGAACATAAATAGTGTATGCATTAATTCGTTCCCCCAGGCTCAATTATCAACCTTAAATTGAAAATATATTATTTATAAGCCGAGGATCATAGAACTTTCCACATAAGTATTTCGTAACTTTTGAGGTTATCATGTAAGTTTACAACCTCAGCTAAAATCGCAAAAATGAATCAATAGCTTTTCTAATTTTTTCACTGATGTATCTAAGACACAAGTGCAGTGCAATGTGCATGAATCAGGGTATGATTTAGGTAATGATAAAACCATTTCTCATCGTGTAGGTATCTACGTGAAAAAAAATGATAACCATGTATTTACAATCCGATCGGCGTTATCTTTGTCAGCTCTAATGTCATATAATACATTTACGTTTCGTTCTACCTATTAGTGCATTCTACATTGACTGTTAACCTATCATTTGCAACTCATTTCGGAATACACAATTCATATACCCATCTAAAAATAATGGTATTCATAATACACTACAAAAATAATTAAAAACTTGGCAATAATATCTAGAATTAAAAAAAAAAATGTTTATTTGAGTGATAAAATAAAACGTGTACCACAGATGAAAACGGGACGGGTTTGGATGCGTTCAAAATCTATAAAAAGAAGTAAGAAAATACGGTTTTTATTATAAACCTAAATTATTTTCCCGGCTCCAATAAAATAAGCTGGACCCCGTAATTTAATTTAGACTTAATTCTCAATTTTTTGACGTATCAGTCATTGGTGGTCGTTTCATATTTTGGTCAGGTCGTATTTGACCGATGTTCTTTTTATTGTTTAGTAGGCAGACAAAAGTATCCACAAACGCAAGAAAATATATTTTTCGTATCACTTGCTCAAAAAAGTGACATTCTATGCCACAAAAAGCTAACATAACAATAGTCATTTTTAATCTGTTAAAAACAGGGAAAGAAAATTGTACTGAATTTCATTCATCCTCTAGGGGGAGAATGTGATTTAAATTTGGAATACTTACCGAAATTTATACTGAACTACATCTGTGTTTACACCATTGATATATAAAGCATTATACATCTTTTTGAAAAAGGAATACGCATTTATTATTGAACTACATCTGTGTTTACACCATTGATATACAAAGCATTATACATCTTTTTGAAAAAGGAATACGCATTTATTATGCAGTTATGATTATTAAATAAAATTACGAAAACCGACGAGGCCGTATGAGCTTGATGCCTTTGCTTTTCCGGCAAAAAAATATTAGTCTAGGAATTTGCCGCGTTTTTGTTTTCTTCAAATACATAAACGTTAATTGAACCATTGTTTCGAATGTTAACCTTTCCTTCTAATTGTCATTATTTTTAATAAATTTTATCTCATATTATTATTGTGTTAATTTTTTCGCAAATGGTACGAAAAGTAGAGTATTTTCCTCGGTGATAAAGCTGTCTTAGTCTTGGGTGAACTTAAATCCCTCGCTACACTCAGGACTCGTCTTAAATCCCTCGCTTTGCTCGTGATTTAAGTTTTTAACACCCTCGCTACGCTCGGGAGTAAACCTCGAGTCTTTCGTTACGCTCGCGATTTAAATCGTCACCCGCGACAGAAGACACTGCTTTATCCCCTTGGTTAATAATCTACTATTTTGGATTAGTATAACCATACTAGGACTTTTTTGTGTATGGGAAATCTTCAAATAAAGTCTCCCGCTTTGGGTGGAGCGGAAGGGCATGTCAGACTTTTACTGACTCAAACCCACCCGTGTTCCTTCAGTTGCCCATATATCACAGCCACGGTATCTCTTTCGAAAAAATCTCATGACCTTGGCAGGCATCGGTCCTAGCGGACCCCTTTAATACTGCTGACATCATCCTAGGACGTTCAAGTGGAAAACTCACGCAAGAGTATGCAGCAGCTGAGAGCAGACGAAGAATAGGTTACTGGCGAAGGACATGAAGACCACTCCTCCAATGATCTTGTCCACTTGGCGCACGAGGTGGACGGACCTGTTGTAGTCTTCTCGCATTGTGCGCCAGAACGATGATGGTGAGTTCTACGGAGTATTAGTAAGTAATTATTTATTTCTTTATATAAGTTGTAAATAAAAAAAAAGTATAAAAAGAAGTTGTAGGTAAGTAATATTTTGATCAAATCATCGTCGCATTGCCGTAGGGGGCGGCTGAAAATGTTGCCCTTCGTTCAATAGCATACACTCATTATTGCTGGGCCTTACCTGTTTGGCATTTTCAATGACCGTGCCCCTTCACCTGATCGATCAACCCATGTGACTGTAATTGTTTAGCCACGAGCCTTTCTAAACTTAAGAGACTGAAGGCTCATATTATTATGACTGTGTTACAAACACCTACCTTATCTTTAGCTGCAATAATTCTTTGATTGACCTGGTTGAACCTCGACGTCAAGTACATACTCATGCAGATGACGAACACGTCAGTAAAGTTCCAGTTGAATGTGCATTGAATGTTGAAAAACTGAAAAGAGTAAACATACAAAGATAACAAAATATTATGTAGGTTCAAGGTGCCAAGGCTTTATGAGGTTCAAAACACCAGTACATTGGGCCGCACGTCATCAGTATTGGTAAGTAGATCTTAAAGACGAAACGTCACGCTACCACCACCACCTTATTATCAAGTAGCAGGTATCACGAACAATTATTCGGACACGCCACCGCCATCTGTTATCGATTAGCCGAATTATCTATCCGGTAATTTCTAGGGACGTTGCCGCTATCGTGAACTGTGGCTGTGGAGACAGTTCGATTACAAATCCGATATACTGAACTAAAAACGAAACAGTGAAATACAAGCGAGACTGTGAAAACTGCTGTATTTATGACTTTTGATTAAACTGTTCGTGTTTTTGGTAAAAGTTTGCTTCATCATCATCATTTCAGCCGAAAGACGTCCACTGCTGGACATAGGCCTCCCCTAATTTGGGGGGCTTTGCCATAATCGCCACGCTTGGCAGGCGGGTTGTCGATCGCAGTATGGTGGTAAAATGCATAGAGAACGCTGCTGCCTATTCTGTAGTAAGTCCCTTAGTCGCCTTTTACGACACCCACGGGAAGAAATGGGGTGGTGTTATTCTTTACGTCCGGCACCACACGGTACTTGTGCTTCTCGCATCCAACGTATTCCTGCGGCCTTTACCAGGTCATCGGTCCATCTTGTGGGAGGGCTTCCAACGCTACGTCTTCCAGTACGCGGTCGCCACTCAAGAACCTTCCAACCACATCAGCCATCTGTTCTGCGAGCAATGTGCCCTGCCCACTGCCACATAAGTTTGGCAATTCTTCGGGCTATGTGGGTTACTTTGGTTTTCCTACGGATCTCCTCATTTCTGATTCGATCGCGTAGGGAAACTCCAAGCATAGCCCTCTCCATTGCCCTTTGGGTGACTTTGAGCCTTCTTATGAGGCCCATTATGAGCAACCACGTCTCTATGTCATATATCATCACTGGCAACACACACTGATCAAAGACTTCTGTCTTGAGACACTGCGGTAAGTGGGACGAGAAGATATTGCGTAGCTTCCCGAACGCTGTCCAGCCGAGTCGGATTCGACCAGTGACCTCTTTCTCGAAGTTGGACGTCTTCTCAAAGTTTGCTTAAATCTATTTATCTCAAACCCTAGCTTGTAACAGTATAAAACCAGTACAAGCTGGCCTCTTAGTCATTGTCCACAAGGACGTAAAAATATCGCGGTGGGATTGTATCATGCCCTGAATTTTTTACTCTCGGTGTTGACCCGAGAATTCAGAACCCAATGGTACGCACCATTGGGTTCTGAATTCTCGGGTCTCTAGGTAATGTATCTTAACGCGTCGAAAAAACACTGTTCGATTTTCAACTCTAAGCGCTAAGCAGTGCATTCTAAATCCTGTGCGGTTGTATCTTACTGGGATTAAACATGCTGTGAATTAATGTAGCATCAATGACCTGAAATCGCCAACACACTTTTAGATAGCCTGGCAACGCTGTCATGAAAAATCCTTATTCGTTCTAAGTGACCTTTGTCCTTTGTGGAAAAGTAAGAGCCGTTTTCTTCACTAGGCGACACCTTAATGAGTTCTTAAATGAAAGCGTGCTGTTGGAAGTTAATTTTTCAGTACTTAGTCGACCGTTAAAAAACCAATAGCGCGCTTTATTTAGTTGTCGCCTAATGTTAGTGAAAAAGAAAATTACAAGATTAAACTTGAGCTATGCATTACACTAGTGTTCTATCCTTAAATAGTATGTTTGGTCAAGTAATGACTTAGAAACTTACGTGAGCCACTAGTGCAATGTAGGTACTGTAAGAAAAGTAGAAGTAAATCCATGTAAAACTGCGCTTCATATAACTATCGTACAGGCTGCTGTCTGGTTCGCAGTCCAGAGCCACTGAGATACCAGACAACTGTGAGAAACTATACTCCACTGAAATAGAAAAAAAAGTTTATTTTCTACTATTAACCGGTCAATTAGCGTAATTACAGACACAACTAAAAAACGATTGTTTACATACCAAATGTGGTATCTTAGGGACGTAGAGGTTAAAGATCAATCAACAGATGTTGACCTGTCCAAAATATAAAAAGTACTTTCAGTTCTACCTAAACTTTTCAATTTTTCGAACCACTTTTTAAATTCATCTTTCCCTAAAATCCTTATTTGTAGAACCAGAAACATTTGAAAAAAATATATATCCTAATCGTCTAGCGTACCAAAGAAAAGCTATAGTTTATTTTAATAATTCAGAAATATAAAAGTAGCAATATATGCAATAAATGAGGTCTGCATTTCCTATCTGACTACTCCGAGAAGAAAGGCTGAAATAAACTCAGAGGTCTGTACAGTGTCTTTTAAAGTCCACACATAATCTTGATCAGATAATGTAAGCACCATGTAGATTGATGTTTAAAATGGCATTTTGAGGAAAGATCCTCACAGATTGAGTGAAAGGGTCCAGTCACTCAGTGGATTCATTTGTCAATAAATAATCATCCAGCTCCACTTAAAACTTAAGCAGGTCAAGGATTAAAAACACTATAACAAAGAAAGGACATTTTGGTAGACCGTGTGAATAACTTAAACTGAAAGACGATGATTCATAATTAAAAAATAAATAAAAAACAATGGCTCACATTCACAATAATAAAAATAGTATGTACCTAGTTTAAGAAAACTAAAATAACACGCTTTCAAAGTAACCAAACTAAAATGTAGAAAATAATGGAAATAGGCGTGGGGCGTACCTTTTAAGGTATTTTAGGGTTTCGTTGCCAAATGGCAAAAAACGGATCCTTTATAGATTCGTCATGTCTCTCTGTGTCTGTATGTCCGTCCGTATGTCACAGCCACTTTTTTCCGAAACTGTAAGAGCTACGCTGTTGAAACTTGGTAAGTAGATGTATTCTGTGAACCGCATTAAGATTTTTGAATAAAATAGAAAAAAAAAACAAATTTTGGGGTTCCCCATACTCAGAATTGATACCTAAAAAAAAATTTTTTTTTTCATCAAACCAATTCTTGTGGGATATGTATGGATAGGTCTTCAAAAATGGTATTGAGGTTTCTAATATCATTTTTTTCTAAACTGAATAGTTTGCGCGAGAGACACTTCCAAAGTGGTAAAATGTATCCCACCCCCCCCGTAACTTCTAAAATAAGAGAATGATAAAACTAAAAAAAATATATGATGTACATTACCATGTAAACTTCCACCAAAAATTGGTTTGAACGAGATCTAATAAGTAGTTTTTTTTTTTAATTCGTCATAAATCGTAAACCGCAATTTACCTTTCATTCAATCAAGTCAAATGTAAAAATCAAAAAAACATTAAACCTTATGCATAAACCGTGAATACCTACAGGTTTGTACGGAACCCTCGGTGCGCGAGTCCGACTCGCACTTGGTCGGTTTTTTTTTAATTGATATCAAGCACCCTACGTTTTTATCACTATTCGCCACTATTTCTAATTTTAGTTCGGCTAGCTACAAAATATGTGGACGTTACAATGTTATCGTAGGGGAAATCTAAATGTGTTTTCTTATAATACTAAAGTTAGGTACATTTTATTTCCCCCTGATATCGTAATACCGTGACGTGGATGCTAGCATCCACGATAATAACATCACGCTAGAAACATTTAAGTGCACATTGATTTCGCCGGTTTCATTCTTCATTTCAGCCACAAGAAGTCCAGTGCTGAACGTGGGCCTCCCTCGTAAGGGATTTGCCACAATCGCCACGCTTCATTTTATTCACCAATGTAATTTTTATGATTAATCAAATATATCTGCCCGCGACTTAGTCCGCTTTAAATTGCTTGCTACTCCGACACTCCCCATTGCATAGAATCGCCTGCCCGTGCGAGGTCTTTTTTCCATTTGCTCGGCTCCTAATGGGTCCCACCGTGATGTTACATAATCTTTAGCCTTCCTCGATTAATGGGCTATCCAACACTAAACGTAGTTCGAGATTAGTACGCTCAACCAAACAAGTTCTTCAGCTTTATAATATTAGTATAGATAAACCTACTTAAGAAAAATAAAAAAAACGAGACTTACAAAACGCTAAAAACAGCACCACACCACAGGCGATATTAAACTTCCTCACTAACTTCATGTCGGTATTGGGATCGACTGACTCTACCTCAGCTATGAGCATGCATAACTGCGGCCATTTCTGTGCAATCCGCCAAAATAATGTCGTTGTTGTACAGCCGAAACTGAAGAATAATAGTGCAGCTGAAAAAGTACAAAAAATACATAATAGAAAATAAATATCTAGCTGAAACCTGAAAAAAACTTTTGTTCCATGATTTTATATTTGTATTATAGCCATAATTCATAGTAGATCGTCAACGATTTTAAAAGTAGTAGGTCTATTACGTACTCGTAACACACTACAGCCAAACCTTTAATTTTGACAGTCGATCAGCATTCTTTGCGTCATTTACTTTAAATTCTTTATTACATACCATAATGTATATACATAGTTGGAAGGGAAATAATGATATAATTTACAATTATGGACCCTGTCGTGCACAGCGAGATCAAGTATTTACGTTGTTAAGCAGACGAATATTAAAAAAGATATCGCTCGAGACGCAATATATTAGCAATTTTCATCAAAATCCTTCAAATTGTGATTGAAAATACTAAAATGTGCAGTTAGGATGCAGATATTTTTTCATTAATGTTTAAAAATGATAAATTAACCCATTAAAAACATAAATGTGAAATGAAAGCCAAGTTCAATATTATGATATATGCCTTTTTTTTGGATGGGAATTCTTCAAATGACTTCTCCCGCTCTGGGCGGAGCGGGAGGGCGTGTCAGACTTTTACTGACTAAAACCCACCCATGTTCCTTCAGTTGCCCATTTGCCACGGTCACGGTATCTCTTTCAAACAATCTCACGACCCTGGCAGGCATCAGTCCTAGCAGACCCCTTCAGTGCTGCTGACATCTATTTAAGGCGCGCGTGGAACACTACGCGCCATCGACCCGAGCCTGGTCCTTATCGGGTGGTGAGCTACCCATTGCTCGCCGCCCGCAAGCTCGCGCCTACGGTGGCCGGGAGTCCGCTATAGACTCCCGACGCCCGGGGCGTCTCCTCCTGTGGTGGCTTGGGACGTGAGGGCGCAGAGACAGCCACTCCCTTACGTGCCCCGCCTCCTCTTTCACGAGCATTATTGCTTCGCAAAAGGGAGTAACGGCTTCCCATGCCCTCTCGCTCCGTACCATGGCTCGTACCACGGCTGGATGCGAGAGGTTTCCGCCGCCGATCACCTCCGCGAGGACACGACGGTGCTCCGCCCAGGCAGGGCACACCTCCACCGTATGCTCCACCGTGTCCTCCAGACGATCCTCGCAATGGAAACACACGGGCGTTTCCCCCCACTTTATTCTAACAGGAACCCACCGAAACACCCATGCCCGGTGAGAACCTGCGTCAGGCGGTAGGTGAGGACGCCGTGGTGCCGCCCTATCCACTCCTCAAAGAGGGGGCTTACCGCCGCAATTATGGCGTACCCAATGATATATCCCTTGGTTGTTCACTTTAACTACAATAGAAGTGAGATCTAAATGGGTGCCAAGTTCAATGGTCAGTCCTGAAATTTATTTATAACTACATTAAATATCATTTCTTCTTATAACTTAGGATAATATATTGTAGCCTAATGTCTGACTTGGCTAGTTTACATATACGAATTATATTATAGCCTTCGCAAGATCTTCATTTATGTGCGCTAAATATTGAAACAATAATGAATACTAAATTCCAGTTAATAACGTAATAAATACGAAAGTCGACTATACTTTTAGTTATAATTACTTAAACGGAAATATTTGAATAAAAAATTAAGAGTGGTATTTAACTCGTTATATATTCACGTAAAAACATTAAAATCCACATAAAGACCGGCTATCTAATAGAATCAATTAAGTGAAAGATTATAATAAAATGATAAAAAATTACCAGTTTCTGATTTATTCCTTTGTATTCACCTATTTACCTATCTGCTTGCCAAATTTGAACTTTCTAGGTCATCTGGGACACACATGTATCTCGCAAGTTTCAATATATGAGCCAAGTTTGACAAGTTTTTGTGAAAAAGTATTTGAGTTACGAGGGGTCAAAAGTGGCTCCAAATGCTTCGTGTAATTATTATATGTATATATATATATATATATATATATATATATATATATATACACGGTGCTGTTCGCCAGTTCTGTTACTCGAACTTGGCTTGACACGCTACCGCGTGTCTAAATATAAGCATAAAAAATATTAGTCAATATACTACAGGAAATGATGTCATTTTACTTACTGGCAGTGCCCACTGAAGATGAAGTCTCTTTGAATAGGCTCAGGAATAGCACAAAAGCCATAGTGAACTGACCCATCATAGATATGTACGTGTATAAACAGCGAAATGATATGAATCTGAATCTGAAAAAAAAACAGAATTATTCTATGTGGTTCCGAGAAAAAACATGAACAATCACACATAACCCAATTTTTGGAATTCTAGTTTTGAATAGTTGAAAGAAAAGTAGTAATAATACAATGTTAAGAATAAAAACACACACTACTCACTCATGTTTTGGACAGATAAATTATCTTATCAATCAACTCAGCTTATTATATGTAGAGTCCACTGCAGGACATAGCCTTCTCCTAATTGAATTACTAAACGCGGTCCACATAATATTAGCAATTTCATCAGCCCTAATATTCATCATAATATCAGCCGGAGACGTCCACTGCATCAGCCTCCCTCAAAGTGGGGTTTACCATAATCGCCACGCTTAGCAGACGGGTTGGCAATCGCAGTATGGTGGTAAAATGCATAAAGAACGCTGCTGCCCATTCTCTAGTAAGTCCTTTATTCGCCTTCTTTTTTTCTGGATGGGAAATCATCAAATGACTTCTCCCGCTCTGGGCGGAGCGGGAGGGCGTGTCAGGCTTTTACTGACTAAAACCCACCCGTGTTCCAACAGTTGCCCGTGTGCCGAGGTCACGGTATCTCTCTTGAACAATCTCGCGACCCTTGCAGGCATCGGTCCTAGTAGACCCCTTCACTGCTGCTGACAACTCTTTGAGGCGTGCGTGGAACACTACGCGCCGTCGACCCGAGCCTGGTCCTTACCGGGTGGCGAGCTACTTCTACGACACCCTTGGGAAGGAATGGGTATGTGCTATTCTTACGTCCGTCGAGAGGAGAGAGAAGTAGTCAGGGTTGCTGTTGCCGGACACGGTTAAGAGGACTATATATATATATACAATACGTCCGGCAACATACCGAACAAATGCAATGCGGACTTAATATTACGGTTACCATATTATTATTAAAACTATGTTTATGGAGTTATAACTAAACTCACCTACAAAACAGCCAATAAAATTTAAGACTAAATGTCATAAGAATAAAGTAGTTTTTTGCGAAAAGTTAGTTCTACGTTTTACATCTTTTAGTAGATTTATTAGAATGCTCTGCGGACTGCGAACTATATAAACTATTCTATAAAAATCCTAACGATACTATAACTTTACAAATCTGTCTGCCGTTTACGTTCTATGAGAGTATGAACTACTAAATGAAACAGTACTACAGTGAATAAATTATTCGAAACACCCTAAAAATAGAAAATAAATAATAGTTAAAAAAAAAAACTAAAAAACACGCTTCCATAGAAAACCAAACTAAAAAGTAGAAAATAATAGAAAAAAAGGGTGGGGAAGCAGCTTTTAAGGTATTTTTTTATTGATCAGGCACCCCACGCTTTTTTCAGTTTAGTCTGGTTTTCTATGGAATCGTGTTTTTTAGTTTTTTTTAAACTATTATTTATTTTTAGGGTGTTTCGAATTTTGTGACGTATGTCAGCGAAGTTTGTGACCTGTGTCAGCGTGGTTTTGGAAGACAGTTTTTTTGCAGTCCTGATAACTCTGGCAAGGATAATTGCACAAATTTATTAAATTATAGTATTGTCATCGGTCTTTGACAGGTGTGCAAAGTTTGAATGAAATCTGGTCATTTAAAGTGGGTCAAAATCGCGCTATAAGGAGTCGGTTACAAACAAACATACAAGTCAAGCTAATATAAAGCGTGTAAAATCCGTGATATATTAGGTTGTTTGTTTTTGTTTTGCTGCTGAGGAATTGGGAATTATTTAAAAACATTGTATGCATGAGTTTAACTATTGATTAAATATTAGGTACTTAATAGGACGTATAGTGACCTTATTGGTGATGTTCTTCAGAAAGGTCAGGTGCGTAGTACTCACAACCGGCGTGTGTGTATGACCAATTGTATGAACCTAAACGAAGTAAGAGGAGTGTGTAGAGATCGTAGCAGGTGGCGTTCCGTGGTTTCTGCCTACCTCCATGGAAAAAAAGCGTGATGGTATGTATGTAAATATTACTTAATTAATTATTGACACAAAATCATGAGAATCTCAAGTGAGTGTCACTTTACATTCAACAAACGTAGATAACAGAAAAAAAAACTAGACTTGTATTAAAAGAAACATGCTCAATAAATCGTACAAAAATATTTATTTGAACAATTACTACATTACTCTTTCTTGTAGTCTATTACAAATAAGTCGTTTTTCGCCGGCGCACGAGGAAGCGGGCCCTTGTGCACCCAGAAATCATAGTGAAGGACCTTTTATTTTGTGTGTGTGAAGTTATCAGTCTCAAAATTCCGTGTATTTTGAAGCCTCAAAACGAACTTTTACAAGCTGGAAAACAAAACGTGGGAGCTCCCAGCCACCTACCGACTGCTGCCGTACTCAGCTTCTGGACTTGGGCGTGCGTAGCCAAAAGGTAAGGGCTTCTTTCTTAGTTGCGGATTTCTTAAGCGTTGCATCCCTGGGATATGCCCTTCCAGCGATGGCGCGTGGCTCGGGACACCGCGCGTACGAGGAATTTGACCTCCATCCTCGACGGGAAAGACTTGGGCCTGGGTGCGGCGATCGGTCGCCGCACAGGCATTTTTCTTTTTTTTTTTTTTTCAGGATGGGAAATCATCAAATGACTTCTCCCGCTCTGGGTGGAGCGGGAGGGCGTTTCAGACTTTTACTGACTAAAACCCACCCGTGTTCCATCAGTTGCCCATGTGCCAGGGTCACGGTATCTCTTTCGAACAATCACGCGACCCCGGCAGGCATCGGTCCTAGTAGACCCCTACACTGCTGCTGACATCTCTTTGAGGCACGCATGGAACACTGCGCGCCGTCGACCCGAGCTTGGTCTTTACCGGGCGGCGAGCTACCCATTGCTCGCCACCCGCAAGCTCGCGCCTACGGTGGCCGGGAGTCTGCAATTGACTCCCGACGCCCGGGGCGTCTCCTCCTGCGGCGGCTAGGGACGTGAGGGCGCAGAAACTGCCATTCCCTCACGCGCCCCGCCTCCTCCTTCGCGAGCATTACTGCTTCGCAGAAGGAGGTGACGGCTTCCCATTCCCTCTCGCTCCGTACCATGGCTCGCACCAGGGCCGCCCAGGCATTGTTAGAACATTGGCGCCTGCCCCGCTAAGGTACCCCTCAGATCGATACGGTTTTGTTGCCAACGGCATCGGTCAGGGTCTGGGGGCCCACGGGGGACTCTGTTGTGGTCCGTGCCATTTTGGACACGGGAGCCCAGGGTTGCCTTTTGTCTATTGTTTTGTTGTTTTTTTTTTTGTGTATTGTTTTGGGCGAAATTGTTTTCTTGAGCGCCTTTGGACTGCGGAACTTGGTTGGGACGAGCCACTTCGGGAAACCCTGTTGGAAGATTGGCTCCAATTTGTATCCGCACTCCCCGCAGTCAACGAGGTCATGTTACCCCGCGCTATCCTCCCCCCTGGGAGCTACACTGCTGCCCTTCATGGGTTTTGTGATGCGTCTTCGCACGGTTATGCAGCTGTTGTTTATCTGCGCACCGTCAGCGCGACAGGCCAGGTGAAGTTGTCACTGGTCTTGGCCAAGAGCAAGGTGGCCCCCCTCCGGACGGCACTGACCATCCCTAAGTTAGAATTGTCAGGGGTGGCGCTTCTTGTGCGTCTATTGAACCATGTTGCTCACACTTTGGATGCAACTGTGGACATTCGGGCTTCTTACGCCTGGACGGACAGTCAAATTGTTTTGTGTTGGTTGAAGACGTCCGTCCACTCTTTGGAGGTCTTTGTTGCGAACCGAGTGTCCCAGATTCAAAATTCTGAAACGCATTTGATTTGGAGGCACGTGCCTGGAGATCTGACCCCAGGCGACGTGGCCTCACGTGGGTTCATGGCACCCCGCCTGATTGCTCACCCCCTATGGAGGGGACCAGACTGGCTGACTCACTCCGAGGATGATTGGCCTCTAACGCCAGTCTTGATGTCGGGTCCTTTGCCCGGGCTCAAGGTGCTCGCTGTTGGAACGAAGTACCCTCCGTTTGACCCTGATTTTTGTTAAGTCGATTTAGCTCCCTCGACAAGTTGTTGAATTGTTGGTGACTGATCGTCACATTAAGAACTCGCATGCCGGTTGCAATGCGCTGTTGGCCATTCTGCAGCGAGAGTTTTGGAAATTGTCGGGAGCCGTTAGTAAGTTGAACCCCTTTTTGGACGATACGGGTCTTTTGCGTGTTGGGAGACGGTTGAGGCACTCTAGCCTTCCTTATGGGGCCCGTCACCCCCTTTTGTTGCCTAAAGAGGGCCATTTGGTTAAATTTGTTGTTGTTGTTTGGTATTGTTTGAACTCGCATGCCGGTTGCAATGCGCTGTTGGCCATTCTGCAGCGAGAGTTTTGGATATTGTCGGCCCGTCGTACAATTGTGAAGGCTTATTTGTGTGTGTTTGTCTACCTGTCAACTAAGGCAGTGTACTTGGAGTTGGTAACCTCTCTCTCGACGGAGGCCTTTGTGGCGACCTTGGATAGATTTGTGTCTCGCCGTGGGTTACCTACTTTGATCAGGTCTGATTGCGGTACTAGCTACAAGGGTGCCAGTAACTATTTGAAAGAGGTATACGCCTTCCTTGCTGAGAACCAGGCTGACATTGGTAACAAATTAGCTCGCCGAGGGGTCACTTGGTTGTTTGACCCGCCAGCCTGCCCCCATTGGGGGGGTATTTTGAGGCTGCAGTGAAAGCGGCAAATTGCCAATTGATTAGCGGACGGGAAGGCCCGTCCGGGGCGGGTAGATGTTCCGTCCCGTTTGACTTGTTTACTCTGTGAACGCATCATTTCGTGTAACAGAGAGAGAACTGTCACTTGTCAGTTTGATTTTGACAATTTGGTTTGGCTTTTGGAAAAATGTCCGTCGCCGTTTGGACCTCGCGACGCGTTTGTTAAATTAATCCCTTGGAATCGGTCGTTTTTGTGGACGATCTGTCGTGACCCAATTGTTTGATTGTAAATAACCCCTTTTTGACGAAATAATACGGGTTCAGTTTGTTTGATTGAAGTACTTTGAAGTGACAGTGACCTTATTGGAAACCGCGTGTTGGAAAACGCATGCCTTTGCACAGTGTGTTAAGATCCCTTTTTTTGTGTCATCGTGTTTTTATTGAATTAATCGATAGAGTCTACAATTCTGAGGATTACAGTAAAACTCCGGGTTCGCTAAGACTTGTACTTTTTTTTTATATGTCAAAATTTCGGAATATCCGACTTATGAAAAACGAAAAAAAAATCATTATAATTTAACGGAAGTACTTATTCCAGAATTTATTTATTACATCAAAAAAAGGTATAATAGCCGACCGTTCTACCAATTTCTGTTGCTTTAGTATGAATGGGTCGAGAGATATGATTTTTTTTCTCATTTTTCGTTTTTATTTTTTTATTCATCTAAACCGCCGTAGTAGGTGGTCATTCCTACATCAAAAATGCTGATACTTTCTATTATGTGTAGTATTATTTCCAAAACCTAACTCATTGGTTTCCAGGAGTTATTGGAAATTTTAGTAAAATCCGAAATATCCGCACTTAGGGCTGCCACATCAACCAAATATAATTTGTTTATTTTTATTAAGTTTTAGCGTTCTTATCACGACCATAACAAGATATCATTATTTGGTGGCATAAAATGGCAAAGATTGAGTAATTTTATAAAGGAAATTAAAAAAAAACAAATGGAGAAATTGGTATCATGTTGATTGATACACCTTTTTTGGAAACCGTCTATAAATTCTTACCCAAAAGACTTAACTAATAGTAAATAAAAGAAAATCCTTTCCAATGTCTCATAAGTATATTAATCAACCTTTAACATGAGTATTATATCAACATTTTGACAAATTTAAAAATTTTTTAGTCAATTTAGTTCTTTTCATTATTAATTTTACAATTCTTTTAAATCAATGTTCGTTTTACTTTTTGATTTCACAACTTATTTTGAATCAATTTGAATAAACTTTTATATTTTACAATTCTTTTAAATCAATTTTATTATACTTTTTGTGTTATAACAATTTTTTGGAATAATTTATTTTGTATTTTATTTATCTACATGAATTATATACCTATCTAATTATTTTAAATAAATTTTCGTCATGTATTTACATCAATTGTATTGATTTTTTATAAAAAATTGCGATGAGAGTGCGCCCCTGCTTAAATTATTTACGTTAACTATTTATATTTATTATTATTTATACAATATGTGACTATATTTATTAAAGTATAGTTTTTCCTATAAAGCAAAATCAATGGTTGTTCCATCTGGAGATGGAAAAATTTCAGGGGATTGAGCGCCAGTCAACCTTTATACCGTAACCGTACTCTGCACTTCAACAACCTCAGTAAGGCGTGACTGAGGTACGTCGTGCAGAACTACGGCCGGGGGGCTTGCCTTAACTGGCCGGCCTGCGAGAAGGAACACTCTATAAAACCCGACAGCGAAGTCGTTTAAACCCTACGGATATCTGGCGAACTCCGTAGTATGTAACCTTTTTTTTTTTTTTTTTCAGGGTGGGAAATCATCAAATGACTTCTCCCGCTCTGGGCGGAACGGGAGGGCGTGTCAGACTTTTACTGACTAAAACCCACCCGTGTTCCATCAGTTGCCCATGTGCCAGGGTCACGGTATCTCTTTCGAACAATCACGCGACCCCGGCAGGCATCGGTCCTAGTAGACCCCGTCACTGGTGCTGACATCTCTTTGAGGCGCGCGTGAAACACTACGCGCCGTCGACCCGAGCCTGGTCCTTACCGGGCGGCGAGCTACCCATTGCTCGCCACCCGCAAGCTCGCGCCTACGGTGGCCGGGAATCCGCAATCGACTCCCGACGCCCGGGGCGTCTCCTCCTGCGGCGGCTAGGGACGTGAGGGCGCAGAGACTACCACTCCCTCACGCGCCCCGCCTCCTCCTTCGCGAGCATTACTGCTTCGCAGAAGGAGGTGACGGCTTCCCATGCCGTCTCGCTCCGTACCATGGCTCGCACCAGGGCCGGACGCGAGAGGTCGCCGCCGCCGATCGCCTCCACGAGGACACGGCGGTGCTCCGCCCAAGCAGGGCACACCTCCACCGTATGCTCCACCGTGTCCTCCAGACGATCCTCGCAATGGAAACACCCGGACGTATCCTCCCGCTTTATCCTGAACAGGAACCCACCGAAGCGCCCATGCCCGGTGAGAACCTGCGTTAGGCGGAAGGTGAGGACGCCGTGGCGCCTCTCTATCCACTCCTCAAAGAGGGGACTTACCGCCGCAATTGTGGCGTGCCCAGTAGTATGTAGCCTTACCCCCGGAATGGGCGTCACCCGGGGGTGGACCTTCTTTCGACCTTACTCGTGGGAACAACAATGGAAACTAATCAAAAACTATCAAATAAACCTGGAATTTCAACACAGACGACTATAGCATTGCCAATTGACACCGATTCAGACGACGAGATGTTTTTAACTAACCAACAGAGCCCTAACGATGCGTATCAACAGACAGATGACCGTGAAGGACATTCTTCTGGTACAAAAATACTAACTCGAATGGAAGCCTTTATGCTGTTTAAGAGTAAAGCAAAGCAGCTGTCGCTTTCCGAACGAGTGAGTATTGTTGTAAATTATTTTGGCTCTGAATATCAACTTTCACAAACTGACGAGGAGTTGAAACAAGTACTTTCAGGATTTTTATCAAAGAGTCAAGATTACTTTAAGCGTTGTAAGTTTAACGAGTCCTATTTTATTTAAAAAAAATAAGATTGGCTTAGTGGTACTCTTGTTAGTGGTCATTTGATATCAGTCCCTGTTAATTATGAAACTTCATCTGCAAGTTTCTAATAATGAATCTCTATTTTCTCCGAAATCCAAGAGGTTTATGGTTTTATGCCGAAGCCAACAACATAGATCTAAGAGAAAACTTCCGGAAGCCTTAGACAACAAACCAAATGTCCAGAAAATACAAACGTTTGTACGATCCATTAAAATCGGAGGACAAAATCTGCCACATTCATCATCTAAAGATTTAGAGACACTATTATGTTTATGTCTAGAATCTGAAACTGCTCCAACAGAAATTCTTAAAAAAGTTCAGACTTCTCCAGAACCATGCACACCTGTCGAAGCGCTGGCTATGATAACTGACAGAAATATGTCCGTCGAAACATACAATGCAATTCGATTAGATCTTAAAAGACGCGGATTTGATGCATACCCCCCATATTATAAAATTCAAGAGGCTAAAAAAACCTTTTATCCTGACCAGGTTCAGGTGTCTGAAAGAGAAGCATCTGTGCCTCTTCAAAGTTTAATAAACCACACTTTTACTCAGGTGATTAAATTATGTGATGAAGTCCTTATCAACTATTGCACCAAAGAAAGCATTCAAGCAGTAGATTTCATTTTAAGGGGTAACTGGGGCTTTGATGGAAGCACTGGGCAATCTTTATATAAACAGTCATTCTCAGATGCAGAAGGTGACGAAAATAGTCTTTTTGCGACGACATTTACGCCATTGCAGGTTGTAACTAAAGACAGCAATGATGTTATTTGGGTAAATTCCGCACCGTCATCATTTCGTTACTGTAGACCGTTACACTTGCATTATAAAAAAGGAACGAAAGAATTAATTACTTTGGAGAAACAGTCTATTCAGGATTAAATAAAAAATCTTACCCCCATTATAACTGAAACTTGAAAGTGGTTGAATATGAATTATACTGTGCAGCTATTGATGGGAAAGTCCTGAATGCAATTCTTTGTACACCATCTCAGTTACGTTGCCCATATTGCGATTTGACTTCATCCCAATTCAACGATTTAGAGTTAGCATTCTCTAAACCAGCCATAGAAGAACGTTTGGTGCATGGTATAAGTCCACTTCATTCTTGGATAAGGGTCTTAGAATTTTTATTAAACCTGGGATATAAAGTAGAGGTTAAAAAATGGAGGATCCCTCAAAGGTCAGAAGAGATCCGAATAGTCGAGGACCGTAAAAAAATAATCCAGGCTAAAATCAGAGAAGAAATGGGACTTTTGGTAGATGTTGTCCGTCCAACTTTAGGGACCACTAACGATGGAAACACTGCACGCACTGCTCTTTCTGATAGAAACCGAGGAACTTTTGCAAGCATTCTGAACATTGACCAGTGGCTATTAGATGGATTATTTGTTATTTTAACAGTTTTGTCTAGCAACCTGCCAATTGACCCTGAAAAATTCGATTTTTTGTGCAAAGAGTTGGCATACAAATATGTTGCGAAGTATGGATGGCATCCTATGACTGTCACGCCTCACAAAATTTTAGTACATGGGTCGAAAATTATAGAAAAATCAAATTTACCTATTGGCATTCTCTCTGAACAAGCGGCTGAGTCACGCAACAAATTTTGGAGGTTTGACACAGAGCACCATACCAAAAAAAATCTCGTGAAGCAACTATGTTTGACCTTTTTCACAGAGCTTTAGTTTCATCGCATCCAATTATTCTGATAACAACCTCTTAGAGAGAAAAAATAAGGCTAAAAAAATCCCATTGCCACCGGCCGCATTGTCTTTGTTGAGACCTGTTAATGAAGAAAATCTAGCCATCGATGATTATTCGCATGTTGAATTAATTGTAAGTAACAATGAAGATGAATTTTAGTTCGGTTAGCCCATATAATATTTTACAAATTCATATACATTTTCCTTTCGAATAGCTAACTCCATATTAGTTATTAGAAAGTATTTAAAACACCTTTTTTTCAATTAAAATATATTCTTGTTGTTTTTTTAAGCTATTGCATAGCTTCTATCGAGGGCCTTGAGCGCGGGGACCGAATCCAGAAATTCCGTAACGAAAAAAACCTCACGCTCCCCACTCCGACGGGCACGGAGGTGTGGCTTGAAGGCCGTGCATTATGCTTAGATCTTTAAAACTACGCAACGGATTTTGATGCAGGATTTTTTAATAGATAGAACAATTCAAGAGGAAGGTTTATATGTATTTAACATGCATAATATAGTAAAGAAACGCTGACAATTTTAGGGGTTTCTAATGTGATGTCATAAATAAGCTCATTTTTTACGCTTACATTGCGAACGCTGGCTGAACCCTACGAAATAGATCAAAATAATGTACTACAGTATTGTACACCTTAGAAAGGTCTACAAAAAAGTCCGCGATGGTATATGTCTACCTCTTAGGGATAACCCACAATAACCATTTTTTTCCTTTGCTTTTTACGAGAAATAAGGGCTTATTTACGAAGCGATTTTAACCAATACACCATTAATTCTTATCCAATTAGGTACCTTAAATACATTGTGCATTTAATATAGATCAATATGATCATTACAGCATGTAATTTAAATGAAGATCTTAGAAGATATCAGAGATTTAAAAAGCGGGGGCAGTAACTTCTCATTTATTCAATAAAAGAAAAAAAAATGTTTTCTTATCGGTCAAATAAAAAATAAATAAATAATTATAATTGTATAAGTTGATAAAAAATGCTATGCAATAGCTTTACCGCGGCAGTCCCCGAGTGCCACACGTCAATTTTTTTTTCGGATACTTGATAGTGATAACCCTAAGGAAAATGTTTAATTTCCAATAACTCCTGGAAACCAATGAGTTAGGTTTTGGAAATAATACTACACATAATAGAAAGTATCAGCATTTTTTTTGATGTAGGAATGACCACCTACTACGGCGGTTTAGATGAATAAAAAAATAAAAACAAAAAATGAGAAAAAAGAATCATATCTCTCGACCCATTCATACTAAAGCAATAGGAATTGGTAGAACGGTCGGCTATTATACTTTTTTTCGATAGAGTAAATGAATTCTGGAATAAGTACTTCCGTTAAATTATAATGATTTTATTTTCGTTTTTCATAAGTAGGATATTCTGAAATTTTGACATTTAAAAAAAAAAGTACAAGTCCTAGCGAACCCAGAGTTTTACTCTAATCCTCAGAATTGTAGACTCTATCGATTAATTCAATAAAAACACGATGACACAAAAATCGGGATCTTAACACACTGTGCTTTGGTAGCAGGGCGTATTGGAGCGGTGGAGCGGTGGATTGTAACCTGGAGAAACTCATAACGTCACTACACAATACAATATACACTCATTTACATACATAAATCCAGGTAGGCTCCAGAGCAGGTGTTCTTCAACCATCAGGTGAGTCTTGAATATTGTACTAATCAGCTCCGCGCACGGCGGACAGTTCACTCGCCACCCTTGTCTCCGAGGCCCCACCATCACGTTTCCACTGCGCTATTGAAATTTCTGGCCTGGCGTCGAACAATATGGAATATTCATACTTGCGATTGCAATAAGAATTGATACTTCAAAGAATTGATGAGCCAGTGCACTTTTTTATTCATACAGAAAATCAAACTAAGCATTAGTGTGTTAAAGATCAATTTTCCGTGTTTACTATTATGTTACCTACATCCAGAGAGGTAATTGCGTAGTACACTATCAGTAGAAATCATTTGTTTTTGACAGTTCCACAACATTCATGGTGTTGCTTACCAACGACGTTGCTAAGCAGACAGTTTTTTCGAATATTAGAAGAAAAATGTAACAAATAGCTTCTGCCCGCGACTTCGCCCGCGTCAAATTTTCGCTTCCCTTCCCGTCACATCGAATTGCCTGCCAGTTTTCGCTCATTTTTAGTTTGCTGCTCCGCTCCTTTTGACTGTAGTGTGATGTTGTAGCTTTTCTCAAGAAATGGGCTACCCAACACAAAAATATTTTTTCAATTCCGACCAGTAATTCTTGAGATTAGCGCGTTCAATCAAACAAACAAACAAACTCTTCAGCTTTATAATATTATTTTTAAAAGAAACAATTCCGTCATACATGATTTTTGCGTTACTTTAACCGTTTACGCAGCGCACGCAACGGAAACTCTCAAAAGGAATAAATTTTCCCCGTTTTTGCAACATTTTTCATTACTGCACCGATCCTCTTAGTTGTAGCGTGAGGTTATATAGCCTTATATAGCCTTCCTCGATAAATAGGCTATCGAACACAAAAAGAATTTTTCAATTCGGACCAGTAGTTTCTGAGATTAGCGCGTTCAATCAATCAAAGAAACAAACAAACTCTTCAGCTTTATAATATTACTGGTTTCTGCCCGCGACTTCGTTCGCGTCAAATTTTTGCTCCCCTGACCCTTCCCGTCACATCGATTTGCCTGCTAGTTTTCGTCCACTTTTCGTTGCTGCTCGCTCCTTTTGAGTTATAGTGAGTCAACCTTAAAAGATAGACATATGCTCTCGCGGACTTTTTTTTAGAACATTTTAAAAGGAACAATTCCGTTATACATGATTTTTGCGTTACTTTAACTGTTTACGCAGCGCACGCAACGGAAACTCTCAAAAGGAATAAATTTTCCCCGTTTTTGCAAAATTTTTTATTACTGCTCCGCTCCTCTTAGTTGTAGCGTAATGTTATATAGCCTATAACCTTTCTCGATAAATAGGCTATCCAACACAAAAATATTTTTTCAATTCGGACCAGTAGTTCCTGAGATTAGCGCGTTCAATCAAACAAACAAACAAACAAACTCTTCAGCTTTATAATATTAGTATAGATAGATAAGTATAGATAAGCTTCTAAATGATTCAAACTCTGATTAACGGTTAGCTTTTTTGTGTTTGTATAATGTTTCTTTCTTTTTACTTTAAATAATTGGGTGAATTTGATTCTTAAATTTTATAGTCCAGTTTGATATAGTGGGACTTTTCGAACCTTTCTTCTATAAAACCAAAAATATTGTAATTCATCAGCCTTATAAGGCACAAAATGAGTACTGAGTAATAATAAAAGCCTGTACGATAATCTATAATTGAATTCATGGTTTAGAAAGTCTAACCCCACAAACTCTATCATCTATATATTAATACGTGAAGCGAAAACTTTGGATCCCTTTTTACGAAAATTCGGCGGACGCAGGAGTATGAAATTTTGCACACTTATAGTTTATACAGAGAAGAAGTGACGAATGCTAATATTTTTTTAAATTATGCGTTAAAATACATTATTTTCAATAAATAACACGTTACACACACTACTGTTCATTACCGTGTATCTAATACACACATGCATAGATATTCTTTTGTTTATGGTCCAAATCTGTCTTTATAATTTTGTGCAGTGTTACCAACACCCAGAAATATGTACCCCTAAATCTTAAGTTAAAAACCCCTAAAATTGCCACAATGACTAAAAAATCCGCTAAAAAATTATTATGAAAATAACCAACCAATGTTCAGTAATCATAGACCGGCACATAGTAGTAATATTTGTCCATATTTATTACGCGACATTTGTTAATCATTCATTCTGCATTCTTAGTATCGAGGAACCGTACTAGAAGTCACTAATACAGTTATTGTAATCAAAAACACAATGAGAAATGTAAGATGGCAAAAAATCCCTAAGAATACCCCTAAAAATGGAACGCCCCTAAAAAATCTCAATCCTCTTATTTACCCCCTAAATTTGGGAAAACCCCTAAGTTGGTAAGCCTGATTTTGTGTCTGTCTTACTGAATGTCAAGTATAACCATAGGTAATAAATTAATTTTATAGATATATAACCTATTTCATTTTTAAAATCTATGATCATATCGAGAATATTTGTTTTTAATATTATTTGTATAAGCGACGATGGGAATTTAGTTTAGATTTTTAAGAAATATTTTTTGTGGTTTTATGGGGAGTGTCAAGTATGGCATTAGTAAGTTTGCCATACAAAACTTAGTGTCGTGTGCAAACTGTAGAGGTTGTATGCCTCACGATTGTACAGGCTGGTCATAGATTGTACAGGCTGGTTATAATTATGACATTTGGAACCGTCATAATTAATTAAAAATAATAGGGAAAATTCTATAAAAACAGAACAAACTGTGATAATTCATTCCATATTGTTCCATATCCAGCAGTTAAGAAGTATTAAGAAAATAAAAAAGAGAGCCCTGAAGAAGTATTCTTTACTCATTACACCTACGTCCTGGTCCTGGCCATCACCATCCCGCCAGCGAACCCTCTCCATAGTCGTACAGCGTCAACAATCTCTCTATAGACAACTGAATGTCAAATATAACCATATTATTTTTTATATTTATTATTATCTATATTTTTTCATTTAATAATGTATTTTTATTCAAATGAACTACGGTCGAATTTCGACCAATGGGCGATCACTAGTTTAATTAAAACGATCAAACCGGAACGTGTATGCGAACACGCGTTCGGGTTCGCCGAACAAAATGAACGCGACAATCACATGCTCGCGTGACGGTCGCGTTGAGTAGGCTGAACTCACCGTAATTTATACGCATCGTTCTCACGAATGCCCTGAACTGGGTTTAGACCGAAGCACTGTCCCACTGTCAGGGTCACCTTCATCGCTGACTGGAAGGTCGGACGTGGCTTTTCTTTTTCTGATGCCACATGTTCTTCATGCTGAACATGCACGGGGTCTGAAAAAAACAGCACTTTAATAACACAGGTATCATCCGAAATGGTAATCATTCCTATGGGTCTATTTGATTTTTACATTTTTTTAGATTTTACTTATGTATTGGTCGTTACTTATTTTTTTGGAATTATGGAGGGGCTTGTGGCTAGGTAATAACTGCCGGAGGGGTCGATCGTTCAGGTTAAGTTACGCTTGCCGCGGTTAGTCCGTGGGTGGGTAACCATCTCTACATACAACGTAGTTGGAAAAAGGCTAGGCAGAGGAAGACTTATTCTTTTAGAATTTCTAAAATTAACCAACATGCTTTAAGATAATTCTATTGTCGATTCAACATTCTCTCGCAGCGGAGACCGCATATCGGCAAGCGTAGTGTGGGACGCCCCCCAGCTATGTATATGGACTGACGACCTTAAAAAGGTAGCTGTAACAGACTGGATGCAGAAGGTGGAAGATAGGCTGTTGTAGCGCAGCATGGGAGAGTCCTATGTCCAACAGTGGACTGCTACTGTGTGTGTTGATTGAGTGATTAAATCATTCGAACTTTTGTAACATTGTCGTGGCGCGTTTGTGGCTTGGAGCTTTGTCATATTAACTTGTTATTTTGAAAAATAACAAGTTAATATGACAAAGTTCCACTGATAAAACTGTCTTTATCACATGTCATTTTAAATGTGACATGGTTCTTAATGTGCTCAGAGTTTTATTAGGCCAATAATACAAACGAATGATATGTAAATAAGATTGTGTAACTACAGTTTTATGGGTTTTCTCTAGGGTATGTTTTCGATTACCTTACTACTTTTCCTAATCAACACTTCAACACTATAATATATTAATATATAATTATATAATATATAATGTACACTATCTACATCTACATCTACACTTCTACACTAATATTATTAATGCAAAAGTAACTCTGTCTGTCTGTCTGTCGGTCGGTCTGTCTGTCTGTCTCGCTTTCCTGCTAAAACTACTGAACCGATTTAAATGAAATTTGGTACACAGATAGTTTAGAGCCTGAGAAAGGACATAGGCTACTTTTTATCCCGGTAGTATGTTCCCGCGGGATAATTTCCGACCTCCACGCGGGCGAAGCCGCTGGCAAAAGCTAGTACATACTAATTCAAAGGGGTTAGGTAAAGTTTCCCAGTTTCTGTTGACCAGGCATTCACGTTTTTTTGAGGTAAGAATACAAGTGTATATATAAGTTTTGGGCTGTAGGCCAAAAATTATGGCTATTCTTCTTTTTCGTCTCATATCGATGACTCATATTTTGTCCGACCAGTACGTAGCAACCTTTGGAGTTATATAATATATAATACATTTCTTTATTTTCTCCCACAACTATAAAAACATACAGAGTTTACAAAAATAAATTTAAGATGGGAGACAGGAGCCCATACTAAATAAAACCTGTGCTATGGGTCTCCTGGTCTCCTAATCTCGAACACATTATTCAGGGCAATGATAAGGAAATAAAAAAACAGTAGCAGGGAGCGCTTACTGCTAACCATCTATCCAAAGAAATCAGTAGTAATAAGAATAGTAAGTGGTGTTTTAGTATAGTGGTGAGTTTGTTGATGGGTGAATATTGCGCGTGTAGTGGTTTTGTGAGTGTGATGTACAAAGTTGTGCTTGTTCTGCAATGGGTGTGTATGTCTGTGTAGTGCATGTATGTGTAGTGTATGTGTGTTAGACTTCTCTGTAATTGGATAATAGTTTCTCCGTATCGCCATAGGTAAGTGTTAGGAGCCACTTTGAGACCTTACGCCTGCATTCCATTCTTGTTAGTGGATAAATTGTTAGCAGCTTATTTGCAATATTAAACAGACGTGGCCCTTGGAAGAAGAAGAAGAATCGGCTGAAACATGTCCTAGCAGACTTGATGACAACGCCGACTCTTTAGGACTGGATTAAAACTACTGTAGTTCAAGGAGGCATGTTGCCTAAGAATAGTAGCGAGAACGTACAGTTGTCTCACCGTTAAAACTTCGGCTTGTTGGTACAGATCTGTCGTAGGAAACAGCCGCGGTTTGAATAAGCTTATTTTTAGAATAAGTCTCTGAGCTCTTTCTAGTTCAAGGAGGTGTGTTTTGGCTGCTCCTCCCCATGAGGAGATACAATAGGCAAGGATAGATTGACAGAGCGCCAGGTAGACGGTTCGCATTACTTTAGAGTCCGCTGCGTGCCGAAGATTTTTGAATATGTAAGTAAGTTTTCGTATTCTCTTGGAGACATTACTAATATGTTCCTTGAAGTTTAAGTGGTCATCTATTATTACACCCAGGTATTTAACGGATTTAGATTTATTAATGCATGGACAGCTACATGTTAAGGGTATTTGTTGGGGACAAGAATGTGCGATTAATTTGTGTGATGGTATGCGAGTATTTCGTAATGAAAAAGTTTGAAAGAAGGTTTTAGTGGCATTTAAAGTTAGCAGGTTGGAGGCAAGCCAGTGGCAGACCTTGTTGAAGCCCTCTTGGGCATAATGAAAGACTTCGTCCCAGGTGTCCCCATAGAAGGTAAGGGTTGTGTCATCAGCGTATGCGATAACTTTGCAATTTTGGAGATTCAGTTTGCAGACGTCATTGATATAGCACAGGAAGAGAGAGGGGCCCAAAATAGTACCTTGAGGGACTCCGAAAATCACAGAGCTCATACCACTAACAGTATCGCCTATCCTTACCTTTTGTGTGCGGTTTTTCTGGTAGTCTGTAAAAAGAAGTAGTTCTGATCCCCTTATACCCATGCTTTCAAGCTTTGCCAGGAGTTTTGCAGAAGAGAAGAGAGTTATAACGTAACACAGATAAAATGACAATCGATCGCAATTCCTTTTAATTTGACAGTTCAGCTAGGTTTATGGGGTTTATTTTGAGGTTGGTTTACTTTTCGTAATTTTGCAGACGAATTTGTGAAGAAATCGATTACGAATTGCGATCAACACTTCCTTGGTCTGTGACTGAAAATGTGTAACGTAATGAAGGTTCTGAAGGCTATCTCAGCATGATGGTACAAGATTTAAAATAAGTATCAACAAGAACTAATAAAAATAGCTCATTACTCAATCAAGTGGAATCCAACATTTTATTTCGAAGGAGGCCCATTCTACTTGTTAGCTTTAATCCTTTGCTTTATAATTTAAGCTCGGGGGAACAATAGATCTTTATGCTTATCCCCGGATTCATCGAAACGGGATAGTAAGTAACTTCATATTTAGGTACCTACTATGTGGAATCAAGGTAGCACTATAAACAATCCTTTTCGGTGTATAACTTTTATTCGACATTGACTTTATCCTCTTCCAAGTAGAGGTAATCTTTTAATCAAATTTTCATAATAATCGTGCAATCAATAATGTTAATAGATCCTAAGCTTGTGATCTCAGTTCCGCTATAAATGTATGTAACTACTATTTGCACACCCACATGGCATAATATGATGATACCACTGACTAACCTTAAGAATATTATAATGTACAATATTCTGACACATAATTGATTAAGAATAAACAGAAAAATTTAATGAACAAAAATGAGTCATTGTTCTGGTACGTCCTGAATTTTAATCAAATAATTGTATCTCTAAACACAACTTTTTTTATGTTGGAAACATTACTTTGAAATAAAGAGAGATCTCAAATACTAGTTGTTTCGCATTTACCCTACAAAGTTTCGTCCCATAAAATTCCTAGTTTGTCCCACAATACACAAAACAAAATCTTATTTGATTTCTACGCGGTGCAATCTTTAGAAATACTTATCCGCAATTAACAAATCTTGGAATAAAGGTGAAGGGGCTAAAGTTTGCAGGTATAGTCCCATTATTTCGTTTAATATTCTTGTTGTCGTCTTGAAGTAAAAGTTTTTAGTAGTAGGGAAATAAACCAAACTGATAATGTCGTTGTTTAACGATATAAAAACAAAATTGAAATAGAAAAGTTCTAAGAACTGTGACAGATTTATTACAATATCCCTAAGATTTATTAGTATTTCGTCGCAAACGTAGATGAAATATTTTATGTATGATCTTTATAAAAAAAATGACAAATTTACTATTTCAGTATTGAAAACTCTCAATCTACTTGTCATTGTCTGCCTAGCCTTTTCCAAACTATGTTGTCTTGTAATGCCTGTATGCTATCCGATAACACCTGCACTATGCAAGACCTTTGTGAGGCAAATGATATCGTGTCGATGTTGGCAATTCCTGGTAGGGAAATATATAGGATGTAATTGTAAAGTTATGCCAACTCGAAGAGGTTCAGTACCTAACTGTTACATAATCATTATACATTTTTTCATTTTTTCAAATCTAAAAACTCGACCTACTAAAAAAATGGGCACCTCATCATCATTTCAGCCGTTAAAAGTCCACT
Organism: Aporophyla lueneburgensis; assembly: GCA_932294355.1. Classification (NCBI taxonomy): domain Eukaryota; kingdom Metazoa; phylum Arthropoda; class Insecta; order Lepidoptera; family Noctuidae; genus Aporophyla; species Aporophyla lueneburgensis. The sequence goes on along the minus strand of OW028737.1, from coordinate 25,646,459 downwards.
GCTGGACATAGGCCTCCTAAATTTGGGTTTTGTCATAATCGCCACGTTTGCCAGGCGGGTTGGCCGCAATATGATGGTAAAATGCAAAGAGAACTGCTGCTGCCCATTCTCGGGGAAGTCCTTTAGTCGCCTTAGAACCCCCTCGGAAAGAAATGGTATGGTGTTATTCTTTACTTGCACCACACGGAACCAATACATTACAATACAACACAACGGAATTACAAAATATAAGACATAAATGACAAAATACTTACAATTCCAATCGTTCTTATATTTTTTAAATGTTTCCAAAGAATAGAGATCCATCGTGCAGCCCGGCGCGATCCTGCCCCATGTTTTGTAGCAGTAATTAACCGTATTTACTTTGCCGACGCCGATATTCGAGATAACGGTCGTCCATCCATTTTGCATTAGGGTTCTGTAAGAGTTAATAACTGTTTATTGTTGCAATGCTGAGGATTATTGAGTTTAAAGTGGTAATTTATCGACTTTGTTATTATGTGGGGTAATCCTTTGGCAAATAGGATGTTTTTTTTTTCTATATTCTACGTTACATAACTTCGCCCCTGTATTCCCGGAAGAGTATGGGAAAGGTAGACCCACATCTCGCTAGTTATATTTTTGCCTCATGTAATAGGGGCGACCCTCTTGACTTCAAACGGGAACAAATCCAGACTCCAAGCTGCTACTGAGAAATTCCAAATGGAAAAACCAAAAAGCACTTTGCCCGATCAGGAAATTCAACTTAGGTCCTACTGATCTATAATAGCGCTAGCCAGTCCTACACAAATGAAGCAGTTCACAATGCACGCTATTAACAATGTGTAGATATCAACTTATTGATTTTAGTACCACGGTTCTCAAATAGTGTTACTGTTTTCCATTTATTTTAATACAGGTTTTGAGTAATAGCAGTCACGTAGTCACTACATGGTATAAAACAAAGTCCAAAGTCCTTCTGTCTATCTCTTTGTATGCTTAAATCTTTAAAACTGCGCAATGAATTTTGATGCGGTTTTTTTAATAGATAGATTGATGCAAGAGGAATGTTTATACGTATAATACCCGTTGAAGCCTCTGGTAAAAGCTACTTAACCCTTAATTCTACGCCGTGCAGTATACTTCCCGTTGAACTACGTTGCTAAAAACCAGCAAACCAGCGTGTTAACACGCGGTCCTGGTTTTTTTGTAGTTGGCTGGTTCAGGGTTCAATCATAGCATACGGTCTATTTTTCATGTAGATTTTTTTTTATTCAACGGGAAGTATCTGCACGGCGTCGAATTAAGGGTCCCTTAATTTGACGCCGTGCAGTATACTTCCCGTCGAACTACGTTCAATTATAGCACCTATAACTCAAGGTATACGGTCTATTTTTCAAGTAATTTTTTTTTCATACAACGGGAAGTAAACTGCACGGTGTCGAATTAAGGGTTAAGTAATAAAACCCACACGGGTGAATCGAACACGTCAAGCTACGCTTGCTGCGGTAAGTCCGTGGATGGGTCACCATCTTTACACTCAGAGACCCCTTCCTCCCTTACCTCCTTCGTTTAAAATACGGATCAATGTGACTAGATCAAAATTTATCAAATCAATTGGTTTCTGGTTGAAATATTCCGAGAAAGGTTCCTGCCCAGCAAGTTACAAGTAGATAGGTAGATGAGACTCAGAGCCCTATTGTTGAACATAAACAATCAAGTCTTAATCTAGGTCTTTGATCTTGATTAAAAGTCTGGACAGAAAAGTGAAGATATTGTGAAGAGTTTGCTTTTACTTTACTTCAACATATACCTACATTTGTTTTGCTTGCGCCCTTACGATTTACATAAGAGTATTTTTAGGGTTCCGTATCCAAATTTTGCTAACGGGAGACTCATCATCATCATTTCAGCCGTAAGACGTCCACTGCTGGACTTAGGCCTCCCCCAATTTGGGGGGCTTTGCCATAATCGCCACGCTTGGCAGGCGGGTTGACGATCGCAGTATGGTGGTAAAATGCATAGAGAACGCTGCTGCCCATTCTCTAGTAAGTCCCTTAGTCGCCTTTTACGACACCCACAGGAAGAAATGGGGTGGTGTTATTCTTTACGTCCGGCACCACACGGTACGGGAGACTGTTATAAAGGTTCTATCCATCCGTACGTCTGTCATCTTTTGCCCAGATAAACACGTGGAATTGTAACACATAGTAAAAGCCGAGCGTAATGGCTACTATAACAACAAATTATCTATACTTATATTATAAATGGGAATGTAATTACGTATGGGGTAAGTTTGAACCCCAAAAAAAGGACATTGGCTACTTTTTATTCTGCGACTTCGTCTACGTCTGCGATAACTGACATTTACGCGGACGAAGACAGAGGCAAAATCTAGTTAAAAAATAAAGTTTAAAATTCAAGGTATACCAGAAACGTATTTTTTTTTTCAATTAAGTATTTAAAAATATGTAGTGTTAAATATTGTACTGTGGAACGGAACCCATCGTGCCAGACTGGCACTTGACTGCCTTTTTCCTTAGGAAGAAAAAACAGGATATTTTTTATCCCTTGACCTCTAACTCTGGTGGAGTAAGTTCAAATACAAACACACTCTGTATATGAAACAAAAACACTTGAGATTTACAATTTCCCTACAACCGAGTGAAGCATTGTTTTGCTCTCCTGCTATTGAATACAGACCGTGAAGGTAGTGTTGAGATACTTTAAGGCTTTAAATTTAAAAATCCACAAACGAGACAATTTAAGTAGGTAAGTCAAAATATTACAAAAACAATATCAAAGTGATTTATTCAAATTAGACTCAGAATCAGCACCATTCGAATTTCAAAATTTTGTTATTACAAGATACGCCAATCCCGTCCTTCGCTACTTCCTACTGCTTTAACTAGGATGAAAAAGTGACGTAACAAACTCCCCAGCATTTTATTTACTCAGTTATAGTGGATACTTCCTTGATAAAAACTTACCCTCGTATTCTAAGTCTTTTCTTAACAACTTTTTTGTCGCCATTCATCGTCATTGAAATTAAAAAAGCGCTCGAGTTGAAAATATTGTTGACAATTTATATGCCACGCAAACTTGAAGCTATTTTCAAGAATACGTTTTTGAATATAGAACTTGTCGAATAAGACTCACGTCAAAAGATGAGACTGCCGAATTCTGATACTATAAAGTCATAATTTACAAAAAACATCGTTTAAAAGAAAAGCAATAAAATCATGAAAAATAATAATTGGGCTATCTGTGATACAAAAGCGATAGCTGCAGATTAAAATGCAGGCAGTTAAACGAGTATTGCGGTAGTTTTTTGTTTCAGAAATTATTATTTATTTAAATTTATCGGGCACTAATGGTTTTTAAATGTTCGGCAAATATAATGGAGCAACAATTTTGATGTTGTTTTCTTTTTTATTTTGAAAGCTTTCGTGTTTGCTTCCAATTATGATGTTTAGAAATAACAACTGGCTTGTTGTTGTTTTGATAAAGAAATGAAGAGCTGAAACAAGAATCTAATCTATATCAATCAACCATGTTTCAAATACTGCCTATTCAAATTTAACTAGGTACAAATCGGCAGCAAATCACTTTGCTTGGTATATTGTTCCACTGATTTTGATATTATCAACAGGAATGCTAATTAGGTTTCCGAACTACCCCAAAATTCCAATTCCCAGCGAGAAATTATACATACAAGATTATTTCAGCAAAATGATGCTATAAAACATTTTCCTAGATCTATACATTTTTATAATTGAATAATTCTGATGTTCGTTCATAAAGCTATTTCATGATTAAACTTCTCAGGTACCAAGTGTATAGCAGTTTAGAGTATATCCTGCTTACTTAAATGTCTCAATAATGATGGCCCTGATCATTAGGTTCCCTAAAAAGTGGATGAGCTCGATGATGCTGAGCCACGTGTCATGTTCGGGAATGGCGCCATCGTTTGAGACTGACCATCTCTTACCTAGCTTATTATTTAAATTAAATGTTTTTAAACCTTCTTTTAAGACTTTAAAAAGGAAGAGGTTCTCAATGCATCTGTATTTTTTTTGTTTGTATATATGTTCCGTGATATCTGCGGCAACTGAGGGTCAATTGCAATAAATATTGTTTTGAAGAAAAGTTTACGCTTCAGGGGCGGTGCCATATAAATTTACTGTCACTGCTTTTGACCTGTCAATCGTGCACAACAGAAACAGGAGACGAGGAGGAGAGCTTTTAATTGACTACTTAGATGTTTTGATACGGGTAGTATAGTAGTAAGTAAATAAGTAGTAATATAGTTAGTAATTTCAAATTGTCAATTTTCAGAATAATTTCGAAGTAAACAAAACGTTGTTACTTTAAATAAATATCTACCTTTAAAACAAAGCAGGCGGCCGCAATAACACCAACACGATAACTGACCTGATTACTGACCTGCAGATATCGATAACTACTGAAATAACATGTTGATGCACGTCTATAATTTGTGTCGCCTGCACGTGTCAATTGGATAAACTTTGTTTTACATGGAAAAGGCCGTCATTCGTATGTTTTTCTACAATTTGTTTGTTTAATCATAGTGTCTCTCATCATGTGTTTCTTGCGACCTACATAAATAGGTCGCAAGAGATACATTAGAAACCTCTGGTTAAATTAACAAGTGGGTCGTAATGTGGAACAAAACTCTTTGTAAGGAACAGTCTGGTTATCACCACTACTTCTTAGTGGCATTGCTTTATTCCAATTTCAAAGTACCTAATATTGAAAATATTAGGAACAATGTAACACTTGCGACTTAAATTCTGGATGTTGGGCAATGCTATGATATTATATCTTAGGCAGATTTGATGTACTCGTAAGAGGTCTTGCAGTTGTCATAGACGGCTATCGATTTAAACCTGGTGAGTTTTATGAAGCATAATCTTCTTAGCAAAAATAGACCTTCTGTTAGTGGCGATTACGCATCGCAATATCTTTGTTTGATGATAACAAATCAGACAGAGAGGTGTTGCTAGAATATTCATTGTACCTACTGCTTTCTCTTCTCAGTTCGTGTGTAAAAAACGGTTTCTAATAAATAACATCTGGATTTTATATATTGGAAACATAAATTAATAAATTTAAATGTATTGGACATTTAGATTTGCTTGACTAAAATACTAATTATCATCTATAAATGATGTCAATTAGGCTTCCTGAAATCAAACAATAACACTGTCAACGATCCATGAGCAATTTATTACCGGAAAACTCGAATACAAAGTCCACCCGTGTCCGGATACCGCCATGGGATCTGGAGGCAAAGGTCCTCGCGCACATGTGGGAGTGGCGCGAGGAGGCGAAACGCCGGGGCGAAACTCCGCTGCCGCGACAAATCGCGGCACGGTGGACAGAGCTCCGGTGTGATCTCATGGCGACATGGCGGGTACGATTGTCGCAACCCAGCGCAGGGCACGCCAAAATTGTGGCGGTAAGTCCCCTCTTTGAGGAGTGGATAGAGAGGCGCCACGGCGTCCTCACCTTCCGCCTAACGCAGGTTCTCACCGGGCATGGGTGCTTCGGTGGGTTCCTGTTCAGGATAAAGCGGGAGGATACGCCCGGGTGTTTCCATGGTGAGGATCGTCTGGAGGACACGGTGGCGCATACGGTGGTGTGCCCTGCCTGGGCGGAGCACTGCCGTGACCTCGTTGAGGCGATCGGCGGCGGCGACCTCCGCGTCCGTCCCTGGTGCGAGCCATGGTACGGAGCGAGAGGGCATGGGAAGCCGTCACCTCCTTCTGCGAAGCAGTAATGCTCGTGAAGGAGGAGGCAGGGTGCGTGAGGGAGCGGCAGTCTCTGCGCCTGCACGTCCCTAGCCGCCGCAGGAGGAGACACCCCGGGCGTCGGGAGTCGATTGCGGACTCCCGGCCACCGTAGGCGCGAGCTTGCGGACAGCGAGCAATGGGTAGCTCGCCACCCGGTAAGGACCAAGCTCGGGTCGACGGTGCGTAGTGTTCCACGCGCGCCTCAAAGAGATGTTAGCAGCACTGTAGGGGTCTACTAGGACTGATGCCTACCGGGGTCGCGTGATTGTTTGAAAGAGATACCGTGACCCTGGCATATGGGCAACTGATGGAACACGGGTGGGTTTTAGTCAGTAAAAGTCTGACACGCCCTCGCGCTCCGCCCAGAGCGGGAGAAGTCATTTGATGATTTCCCATCAAGAAAAAAAAAAACCGTGTTTGGATGCGGGTCAGCCCCAATACATACCGCGGTGTATCACAAGCAGACTAAATAAATCTTTATTTTACATGAACGAATCTACATTATTTGGATAAAATAAAATGGCTAAAGCTAAGTGTTCCAAGGTGAAAAACCTTGACTTCTAAACTAGGTTTATATACCTATATCTTAGAAGCCAGTGACTAGACTGATTCTGTGTGAATCACTGCTAAAAACTGTCAACTTTGGCGATGAGCATAAGAAATTATGTTACTAACATATTTGAGTCATTTGCTGTTTCTTTAAATAACATTAAGTAAAGTCTCATTAGTGACTTTAATAAGGCTTCCAGAAATCATCATCCATACGACATTCACTACTGTAAATAAGCCTCCCCCAATTTAGGGGGCTTTGCTATTATCGCCACGCTTGGCAGGCGAGTTGGCGATCGCAGTATGATGGTAAAAAGCATAGACAACCCTGCTGTCCATTCTCTAGTAAGTCCTGTAGATGCCTTTTACGAAAATGGAGAAATGGAGATCCAGTAATCATGTTAATAAAACAATAATATTATCTAACCTTCCATTAGCAATTTACACCCGGAAAATTCAAACAGGAGCAGACCAATTTCCTCGAACAGAGTTCTAAAAGTTCTTCAAAGCAATTTAGTTTAGTGCCAGAACCAACTGAGAAATACTTATGTTGTTGAAATGAATGATGTTGTTGATAAATAGCGCTACGTTTGGCTGGCTCTCTGCTCAGTGAAATATAAACGCTAGCTGCTCTAATAACTTTGTTAATTTTAATACTACAGACTTTCTTTGGTCTTGGTTAATGGAAAGTGATTGCGAGTGGAAAGGGATTTTTTGTTTTTGTGATTTGATTTATTTAGCCATGCCTTCCAAATATACCTTTTGGTTTAGTGTTTCATTTAATTATTTGGCGTTCAAAGTTAAATTAAAACAGCTGAATTATAAGTTGTTCAATCATATAACTTTCATTGTAGTGCCAATTTTGTGGGCATGTTACTTTTTGGCAAAATATTTCGATACTATCATTTTAGCTGAAAGACGTCCACCGCTAGACATAAGCCACTCTAACTTGGAGGGGTTTTCCATAATAGCCACACTTGGCAGGCGGGTTGACTATCGCAGTATGTTGGTAAAATGCATAGAGAACGCCTATTCTGCGACTGGCCTGTTAGTCTAGTGGTCACTAGACCCTGACTGCTGAGACTGTGGTTCGATTCCCACCCAAGACAAATGTTTGTGTGATGAGCTCAATCATTTGTTCCGTGTCTGGGTGTAATTTATCTATTATATTATGTATGTATTTAAAAATATATTATAAGTATATTTATCAGTTGTCTGGTTACCATAGTACAGGCTCTGCCTAGTTTGGGATCAGATAACAGTGTGTTGGTTGTCCTAAGATATATATAAGATATATATATTCTCTAGTAACTCCCTTAGTCGCCTCTTACGACACCCACGGGAAAAAATGAGATGGTACTATTCTATACGTCCGGCACCACACCGAACATATTTAGATCTCGTCGACGCAAATACAGCTTCGTCGGATATTAACCTCTAAGTCCCTGAGATACCACATTTGGTATCGACACAATGGTTTTTTAATTGTGTCTGTAATTACGGTAATTGACTGGTTAATATTGCATAGTCCATCACAATAAACAATATGCGCATATTTGGGGAGTACGTGTGTCGTGATTGGGTAGTGGAGGTCAGATAGGCAGTCGTTGCATGAAAAATGCTGATATTCAGCTGCTTTCTGTTAGATTTTTTAAATTTTCATTTATTTGTGTCCACAACTATTGAATACACTGATACAATGATACGATATAGATCCAATATACCTACTTACTGCCGGGGTCGCGTGATAGTTCGAAAGAGATACCGTGACCCTGGCACATGGGCAACTGATGGGACACGGGTGGGTTTTAGTCAGTAAAAGTCTGACACGCCCTCCCGCTCCGCCATGAGCGGGAGAAGTCATTTGATGATTTCCCATCCTGAAAAAAAAAAAAAATATACCTACTTATAGACTAGCGAAGGAATTTCTAACATGATGACTCATTTTTCTATTAATATTGGGCGCTTATTTAAAGTTAAATGAGTTCTTACACTCATACTTCGACCAAACTCTAAATTATAATCGAAATTATGCTAAAATTAAAATCAAATCCAATAACAATCCTAACACAATTTAAATTTAAAATCAATATTAAATCAGACTCATCATCAAAATTAAAATCATAATCTTTATCAAAATTGAAATGAAAATCAATACTAAAATTAGTATTCTATTTAATTTAAAATTAAATTTGGACCCGATCCCAACATACATAATTGGAAAATGCTAGACAGGTTGATTGAATTTGAAAAAACACAATTGATTTATCTATTGTAGTCACAATCAAACACATTCTCAATCTGATAGTGTTACAAGTTCACAAATGTATGAAATCAATATAAAGTGGCAGAAGTGGACATCAATGGTGCAATATTAGCCAACAACTGAAATACACTACACAAACTTTACAACCAATAAAATTTTAGACCACACTCACGCTTGACCTCATTCTAAATGGCCCTAAAATATTTTATCATGACATTTGGCAAATTGTGTAGTTTAAAACATATTGTAAAGTTTAAGTTTATTAGGTTGTAGTGATATAACTATCGTAGTTTAAATATTGACGATCTCTTGCCTAGCCCAAGACTATTGCAGTTTCAACTAAAAGTTTAATCGAGAAGCTATTGAAGCTGATGGCAGATGCTACATTTTTTCTGCTCGTTTGCATTTTATACATACACTAGCTTTTACTCGAGGCTTCACCTGCATGAATGTCGGAAATTTTGTTGCGTTCGTTTCCAAACATATGCCTAAATAATAAATTAACTGAGGTTTACTTTAAAAATGAAGGACTTTTCACACACAACTTCATCCCAGCTCTTCAGTGGGTAGAATTATCAAAAATGCTTAGAAACATATAAATTAATTTTTAATTGTCAGCCTAAATACAAAATTTTAAGAACCTAGCTTTGAAATTGACGGCCTTTCATATGTAATTCCACCCTCTATTTCACCCCTTTACAGGAAAAAGCCTTCCCTAACTGTCGTCTCCTACTCATAATCTACATCTGTGCCAAATTTCATCTTCGTTGGGCCAGTCGTTTTTGAGATTTCGTTATTAAACAGTGAGTGATCTTTCGATTTTATATATATGAATAAATACATACGTAGGTACGTCATCAACTTACGCCTTCTTCCCATGGGGGGTAGGCAAAAACTATACAACACCACCTGTTACATACCTATTTTAATAGAAGACCTGGTAATGAATGTGCTAGAGCTGAAAACACAAAATAAAACAAAAGCGAACAATACATTTAGTAGTAATCTGCTATCGGCAATCGGCATCTTCCGCTAGCCTACTAAATGATCGAAAAATTAAATCAAATATAAGCGTGGCAGCTTCGTGTGAACGTGGAATGAAACAAAGATGAATGCCTTATATCAGTGTAAGCTTACGCTGACTATCTATCAATCCACTTATGTTTAGCCTAAATATGTAGCCAGACAAAATTACAGAAAGGGCTGCAGTCATGGTAGATTAAGAAATACTTTATATATAATTCACTCTTCGCAGCCAACCCTGTAAAAGATGGCGGGGAGAACTGGAGAAAACCAACGACCAGTTGTTGAATTTAACCGTGGATTGAAAGTGATGGAAGTCTTTGGAGAGGTCTTTGCCCAGCAATGGCACGATGAAACAGGTTAACAGAAGTAGAAGTAGCATTCCCTGTGTTAACAGGGAATGCTACTTCTACTTCTGTTCTTCTAAACAACTTCTTCTAAACAACATAATTATATCCATTTCCTAATAAAAACCCGCCTGACATAATATACCCAAAACAAATAAAACCAGTTTAACTCTACAGCAAATACACAGTAGACACCCAAAATCATTAAAATATTTATGTACCCTTCAAACGTAGTTATTTGAAGTAAAATGAAAATCAACTGGTTGAGTCTCTGAATTACACTAAAAACACAAGATTAACATCGGTGTTTGACATTGAGTAATTTGTTTGGAACAATCTGATTTAGGTCTTCTAGACACTTTATATCAGACATGTAACGGAACAGACGCTATTACGAAAAACATTTCTAAACACGTATATACATTAAGCGTACTGTGCTAAACGTTTTTCATCCTCAGTTATAACCGCAGACGAAATTTTAAAAAGTTAAATTTTAAAATCCCCGACTAAACAAAAAAAAAAACAAAATACGTATTGGCTTTAAGTATAATAAAAGTTGCACGTAATATTTTGATCAAAAGATCGTCGTGTCAAAACGGCTGAACTAATTTTGATAAAATATACCTAAGAACCACCGCTAGAAAGCCTACTTTTAAATAAAAAAGCCGCACCTAAATCGGTTCACCTGTTTAAAGCCTACGCTGCCATAGACAGACGCACATAGCGGTCAAACTTATAACACCCCTATTTTAAGTCGGGGGTAAAAGTAGCATTAATTGGTCTCAGGTCAGGTCTGAAATTTAACCCCCAGGTGCAGACATGACTCAGCCCCGGCTAGCATTCTCGAAAAGAATATTTCAACATGAATTGGATAATCAAGTCCGTCAATACGGGTATGAGAAGAACTCTTATTCCTTCCGTTATACTATAACAAAGGAATTAAAACCTTATTTTATTTCAGCCGAACGATGGCAGTCCACAAGCTGACGGTAAACAGGTCTGATCAATCTTGTGGCTTACATGCCTGCTTACGTCACGTGCTACGGCTGGCCAGATGGACTGGGTTCTTTCCAGTTCAGGGGCTTGGGCAAGCCCGTGCTGAAGGAACGAGGTAGGTAAAGCTTTGAGTATAGAAGTCTCTTCAGGTTAAGTTTATTTGTATTTGGTGAAACGCTTGCAGTAAAACAAAGCAACATTTCTACTCCACACCTCAGTGTAGACACTGCAACAGATCTTAATAACATAATATTCTAATCAAGTGGCGTTAATATAACTTCTTTACCGTTTTTGAGCACGTGATATGAAGGAATGAGGAAAATGTCGGGAGGAAAGTGAGTATGAATGTCGATTGCTATAAGAGTAGAGGGAGACCAAAGAAACGATGGATGGACTGTGTGAATTATGATATGGATAGAAAGGGGTGCGATGGTACTGCGATGACGACTAATAGAGAAGTGTGGAAGAAAAAGACATGTTGTGCTGACCCCAAATAAATTGGGATAAGAGCAGGGGAATGATGAAATTATACTGCTTTTGAGCAATTTTTTCTTCTTTCCCTTATCCTAATTTGCTTGTTTGGCTAGAGGCGCTTGTAGCTAAGTAATAATAGACGCAATGATCGATCGATCTGGTTAAGTTATGCTTACCGCGACTGGACCGTGGATGATCTTTACATACCAAGACCCAAGGGCTTCGAAAAGCACGCTAAGACGTTGGTGCCGGTTGTCATTCCAGTCTCTATTTCAACTTAAGTTCTTTGACAGTTGTTACGGCTCGCCAGAAGCCCAAAAGTCTGACAACGAGTCTTACCAAGGGGTATCGCATTACCAAGTAATAGGGTTGTGTAAGTCAGATAGGCAGTCACTCTACGTAAAATACTAGTATTCATCTGCATCCAGTTAGACAAGAAGCCGACCTCAACATAGTTGGGTAAAGGCTAGACAGATGTTGTCTCATATGCTTTTGAAGTGAAAACTTCTTTAGCGCCGTTGGTTGTGATTTGAAACTCAATGAAACGAAAAAGCGACAGTAAAAAGAGACAGACATAGATTCATAAGATTTTAAGTGGGAGAAAATGAGATAGTAAATACATGACGTCATAACCATGGACGAAAGAAATATGGATACGGCAAATATTGTCACATCTGAACTTCAAAAAATTAAAACACATTCAAACCGTTTTATGTACCTGTACATATTAGAATTTAATCAAAAATGTTTTATGTATTTGTACATATTATTATTTCAAGTCTATTATCGTACCTATATATTATGTAAATACGGAAAAAAAATGAAAACTAAAAAAAAATTATAATTGCGATTGCACGACGAACAGTGATGCTGGTAATGGAGGCACCGGATATGGCCAGTTATTGATCATAAACCTGGAACAAAAGCAGTGTTGCAGTACCTGAATATTTAGAGATAAATGGAAATTAGAAAACTCCGTAAGTAACTAACATTGCCGGTGGCTGCAAAATCATGTCAAGTGGTGGTGGTGGTGCCCTTCCACCACCCCGCGTCCTCTGGCATACGAGCTGGAAAAATACAAAATTTCAGTTGCATTAACAGTAACATTACATACCTACATACGTGTCCAATAACCTCTTTTTTTAAGTCGGTTAAAAACAAATCACCCAAAAATTTTAGCACTAAATTCTACGGAAGTCATATCCACACGTTTCATCATCCGTGCAAAACACAATAAAAATGGCGATGTTGGTGTCACGTGACCTCAAATTCCCGGTTCAACAATCAAGCTCCATCTTTTTAGGTTGCGTATTTTTCATTACAATGTTGCGCGAATATCTTAAATGCATAATAACAATAATACAATACATAGTAATTTAAATTACATCAATAGTTTGCTATCAATAGTAGAATTATTACACGTAATACTGCGAAATCCGACGCCAGCCGCGGAAAAATGGCGGCAAAATGGATGACGATGTTTGTTGAACTAACTATTTACGTGCAAATCTTTGTCAAAAACACAATCCTGGCAATAAAAACTGTATTTTACTTACCTGTCCATCTTACGTTTCAACAAAAACACTTCACAGACACAACTTTGCACTAAAAACTTAATTATAATCGTACGATGCACCACACTCATCGAAATGTTTATGTCAAACTGTCAAGTGTCAACCTTCATTGGCGCGTTCCAGGGCTGAGATAAGCGATTATATTGCATTGCCCGTCTATTGTGTACTCACTCGTCCATGCATAACCATCATAAATGCAGATTATTAATGCTAAAAACTGTAAAAATGAAATTCCACCGCTAATCGGTGAACCATCGCGACCAGTCGCGTCTGACAGATCGAGTTATTTTTGCGATCAAGATACTTCATCGTGTTTGGCCAAAGATGAGAGGCGTTTGGGCGCGCACGCATTTGTAGTACAAAATACAACTTGTGATGCCTTTACTCAAGGCATCACAAGTTGTGATGCCTTTACTCAAGCGGTTGACGGTTGTTGTGATTCACAACAACCGTCAACCATTTGACAACTATTTGACGTTTTTCGAGCAGAGTTTTTGGACAAATAGACATTTGACTTTTTACATTCGTCTCATTATCTTGAAGCCAAAATTTTAGAAGGTTTTTTTTTGTGGGTGGGAAATCATCAAATGACGTCTCCCGCTCTGGGTGGAGCGGAAGTGTGTGTCAGACTTTTACTGACTGAAACCCACCCGTTTTCCTTCAGTTGCCCATATGCCAGGGCTACGGTATCTCTTTCGAACGAATCTCGCGACCCTGGCAGACTTCCTTTGTAAGAGATCGACACGCGCCCCGCGCACCGACACCGCGCGCGGCCACACCACGAGAGCGTGAGCGCGCGCGCGGGTGTCGAAGGCGAAGGCACAATAAAGATTGAATTGAATTGAATTGAAGGTGCGTATACGAGTCCTCAATTCCCAAGCGTTCACGATCGTAAAGACGCAAACTGCAAACGGGCGAGCGTTTCATATGCTTGATTGTAAACTTTTATATTTTCAGGTTCAAAATAAAGTGTTACTACTGCTGCCACTACATTGCCTCATTAATTGGACAAGTGGTGATGTTTTGTTTCAGTTTACTGTATTTCTTCGAAAAAAATGACGTCAATTTGAATACTGTATGTGAGTACTGGTAGTTGTACATAAATATATGGAAGATAGAATACTCATTATCATCTATTTAAAAAACTTTTTAACAAAAAATTAAACCGCCGAAAAAACTGAAAAGCATAAAATAATAAACCTTAAAATTATGAATCGACGCTTTGAGTGATCTTTGTTCATTGATTTTTCAGCGCCGACTCAAAATTTTAAGGTTTATTATTTTATGCTTTTCAGTTTTTTCGGCGGTTTAATTTTTTGTTAAAAAGTTTTTATTTTATAAGTTTTTGTGACTTTAATGTACTAATAATACTTGGCAAGGTATACCCTATCCAACAAAAAAAGAATGATCAAAATCGGACTACTCTGTATAAAGTTATGCGTGGTTATACATTACAATCAGTGAGTGAACAATCAATCATCCCCTGTTTTCCGACCCTTAGGGTTCGATTTAGTTTTCCAAATTTATATGGGACCACCTTGGGAGTATACCCTTTCCAATAAAAAAAGAATTGTCACAATCGGACTACCATGTACAAAGATATGCGTGGTCATACATAAAAAAAAAAAAAAAAAAAATACGCGTCGAATTGATAACCTCCTCCTTTTTTTTCGTCGGTTAATAAAAATAACAGATATGAATTTTACAAAAAAGAAAAAGAAAGCATGTTATATAGTCCCATTTTTTAATTCACCCCATAAGATAACATGACCGTAATATTACTTAAACAACCCAAATTCAAGAGAATTCTTAGTTATCCATCCTGCAAAACAACCTCTTAATTACATAACCCTCCAAAATTTTCCAGCCAACATCATATTTTACGTAACTGGCGTTATTTCGGCCATATTACTTCTAAAATTGTCGCAACAATGGCCACAGCTAATGGCGACAGCGACTGAAACCGAACAAGTTCTGACTGAATTGAAATTGGAGAACAAAACGGTTGTGCAAACTACAGTGATTGCTTACGTAGTCATGACGTTGGCTCTGGGTATGTCGTCATTTTTTATTTTAATTAAGGCTTATTATTTATCTTCTAGGCTTATTATGTACCGTGTGGTGCCAGACGTAAAGAATAACACCACCCCATTTCTTCCCGTGGGTGTCGTAAAAGGCGACTAAGGGACTTACTAGAGAATGGGCAGCAGCGTTCTCTATGCATTTTACCACTATACTGCGATTGCCAACCCGCCTGCCAAGCGTGGCGATTATGGCAAAGCCCCCCAAATTGGGGGAGGCCTAAGTCCAGCAGTGGACGTCTTACGGCTGAAACGACGATTTATCTTCTGCTATTTATAATTTTCGCATTGAGCAATCTTCTTAACTACATTTTACGCAATTGGCTCCTAGTAGTCGCAAGATCTACTGCTGAGCATGAGATCCAGGGTTCGATTCTCAGGTCGTGCTAAGTGTTACTGGATTTTCTATCTGGAGTTTGGATTTATGTCCAGCTGGCAATTGACCCCTATTACAAGCGATTTAAACATAACTTGTAAATTGTGGGAATACTAAAGGAAAAATTATTGGCCAACTCTTCAAGGAAATATGACGTAATGTTAAGACAAATTAAAACCATTTATCACCATGAACAGTGACAGTTAAGTGGTCTCTCAATGTTCGTGAATACAAATGGTTTCAACATTTTACCCGCCCTTAGTAAAACCAAAGGTCAAAAAGTGGTTAACCGTCATTGTATGTATATGGTTGTAACTTAACTTTTAATCACTATCTCTCCATATTGATCTGATATGAAAAGTATTTCTTTCACTGTATAAATTTAAATGATTCGGTTTCATACTTATTTTATTTCTTTTACAGTTGAACATATCCTATGCACGAACTTCAACGTGAAGTTTGTAATGAACTGCCTGCAAGAAGCAGGGATCACTTCCAATGTGATGGAAAACTACATCATTCATAGGATGCCTTATGTTTTTAATTATATTCCGTACACTGCTTTCAATGCTCTTGTGTTTGAGGTATCTATTTAATTCCTTGTCTCCAGCACTGTTTTTAGCCCCTTTCATCATCTGCCTAGCCTTTTCCAAAATATGTTGGGATCAGCTTCCACCTTAACCACAGCACCCCTAGCCCAGTTGATAATCTGTTATCGTTAACGCTAGTCGAAAACTAATCAAATGAACGGGAATGAAATCATATCAACGTTAAGTCACGTGGTTAGAACAAACGAATAGAAAATTCGTAGCCAAGTTCACATCGTTCAAAATGATAGAATGAATTATTATCGTTTCTACGATGTTCAACACCACATCCTTTGTTAAAATGTATAAATGGTAGCCAAGTTACATGGCTACCAACTTATCGTTTTCTACAATTGCTGAAACCGAGGCGTTACCGATTGGAGAACGGAATTCGACACGAAACGCAGGGATAATTGCGTAACACCCTGAAAGTAGGAAAGGCTCTCTTTTGACAGTTCAAAAATATTCAATGCATTATTTACGCTGTTACCTGGAAAATATATATTTTTTTCAAACATATGAAGCAATGCACTAACAATATTCTACAATAATTCAGATTCTGATTGATTGTGTTACTTAATTAGATTACTCATGTAAACCTCAGAATACAAAATACTGATATTTTGCATAACGCGACTATTTTGATTTTTTCTGCTTACTATTTCTTTTGAAAGCTTATCTATTCCTATTATAGTTACATAATTAGTAAGTTGCATTACTTTTTTCCATTCACCATTATTATTTTTGGTTTTTATTTGATATGTTCCTTTGGTTTTCAGTACATATGCCTTCAAGCTACTTTTCTTTGGACTTTTAACGATGTGATGATCACCAGCTTTAGCATTTACATTACAGCATACCTTCGGAATTTTAATAAAGTTATAGCTGCCAATGTTAAAAAGAAGAAGGTAAGTACAGTACCAGGTAGTAAGTACTGGAAAATATTTTTCTTTAATTTTCAAAGCACTTTATGAAAGACATCATGGCATTATTATCATTTACCTTATTCCACTCACTGCTGAGTGTAGGCACCTTCACTTAGTTGCCATGCTTCTTGAGTCTGTGTACCCGCAATTTTATGAATGCATATTGTGATCTGTCTGTTGAAATTTCGAATATTAGCGCAATATTGCTTTTCTAGGGACCAGACTTTCCTAATCAAATCCAATTATTTTTCTTCTTCACAGAATGGAGTTCCATGGTCAGTTCTACGAGTGCACTATTCAAACTTGGTGAAGCTAGTTAAAGAGATAGAAATCCAGATCAGTTCCTTCATTCTGCTCGCATTTTTTACTGATCTCTTCTACATCTGTCTACAGCTCTTCAACTCTTTGCAGTAAGCTGAATTTACATAAAGTTGGCGATTAAAAGCTAAACTTTGCTTAGGTCCTTGTTGAATAAAGATTAATTTTACAGCCAAAATCTTGCGTGTTTAGACTAATAGTATAAAGCGATAATATTAGTTTTTTTTTACGTGTTTATTTGTTACGCTTTCACGCTAACACGGAAAAACAGATTCGGATGATATTTGGCAAATTTGTAAACCATAATCTTAAGCAGGATATAATTTACTTGTTATCCTGGATCGTAGAAAAAGTCGAGGGCAACAGTTAGTTACATATATTTTAGTAAGAAACGAATGAAATTTGTTTTCCTTTTCAGCCGGAACCATGTCTTTTTCAAATATTGCGACGAAGCACAAACCAGCCAGTAAGTATAAAAATACGAAAAAGATAAACATAGTAAAACATACCTTTGTAGTTCGTTTTCCAAATCAATTTTCTAATGTATAGTAGAGTTGGATTTAGAGATCTCCTTTCAAAACTACACGTGCGTAAGTATCGTAACTATTTTTGTTTGACCCAACAGTTTGAAAAGGGTTGAATGAAGTGAAAACCATATTGGAAGGTAATATCATTACAAACAGTTCTAAGTTTATCAGCTAACTCTTGCTGCCGCATTGTCTATCGGTAACCATTTTTTTTTTTTTTTTTTTTTTCAGGATGGGAAATCATCAAATGACTTCTCCCGCTCTGGGCGGAGCGGGAGGGCGTGTCAGACTTTTACTGACTAAAACCCACCCGTGTTCCATCAGTTGCCCATGTGCCAGGGTCACGGTATCTTTTTCGAACAATCACGCGACCCCGGCAGGCATCGGTCCTAGTAGACCCCTACACTGCTGCTGACATCTCATTGAGGCGCGCGTGGAACACTACGTGCCGTCGACCCGAGCTTGGTCCTTACCGGGCGGCGAGCTACCCATTGCTCGCCACCCGCAAGCTCGCGCCTACGGTGGCCGGGAGTCCGCTATCGACTCCCGACGCCCGGGGCGTCTCCTCCTGCGGCGGCTAGGGACGTGAGTGCTACTCCCTCACGCGCCCCGCCTCCTCCTTCGCGAGCATTACTGCTTCGCAGAAGGAGGTGACGGCTTCCCATTCCCTCTCGCTCCGTACCATGGCTCGCACCAGGGCCGGACGCGAGAGGTCGCCGCCGCCAATCGCCTCCACGAGGACACGGCGGTGCTCCGCCCAGGCAGGGCACACCTCCACCGTATGCTCCACCGTGTCCTCCAGACGATCCTCGCAATGGAAACACCCGGGCGTATCCTCCCGCTTTATCCTGAACAGGAACCCACCGAAGCACCCATGCCCGGTGAGAACCTGCGTCAGGCGGAAGGTGAGGACGCCGTGACGCCTCTCTATCCACTCCTCAAAGAGGGGACTTACCGCCGCAATTGTGGCGTGCCCAATCGGTAACCATCACTGTTGACTAATGGCATGTTTACTATCATAAAATTAAATACATTCGTTATGAAATTAAGTAAGCATATGTAGTCATTTGTCTTAACTTTTTCAGAGCACTATCATCTCCATACTATCTTCTCTACTATTTGTACTCATTCATCTTCCTGGTCCTGCGAACACTGATGTTATCACTATTTGCTTCCAACGTGCACTGTGCAGGTCTTGCACCTGTATACTTCGTATATGATATACCGTCTGCAGATTATGATATTGAGGTGAGAACTTTTGTTTTTATAATAGTCATTTAGTAGTTTTCGTTGATTAATTCGGTTTTTACACCTCCTGTGTTCAATATTATCGCATATAACTCTTTTATGGATCTATTTATTTTAGAGCCATCTCGAAGTATATCTACATACACATATAGTCCGAAGCCCTATTTAACATCATCAGTTCGATACGGTCCTTCGAGCCGGATGCATAAGAATTACTTTTCTTGAAAAGGAAATTTTATCTTAAATCAATGCTAATTGCACATGTACTTTTAAGGTATTGATGTTATTAACATTAAACCTTAGTTTTGTCTTCCTAGGTTCGTCGATTCCAGTTGCAACTACATCATACCAACGTTGGATTAAGTGGAAAGTTCTTTTACGTAACCAGGAATATGATTCTAAAAGTAAGTTAAATATCACTCGTATAGGCTTCGGTAAAAGCAACAGAATCTAGAAGTACCGTTTTTGTAATTAGAATTAAAGCTCTGGTCAAACTGAAGCAAATCCCGCGCGGGATAAAGAAAAAATAATTAATGTGTGTAATTAATGTTTGCATGCCACACTTGGCAAAATTAAATTAAAAATTTAAAAAACCCCCGACACAAAAACCTAATTTCCCTTTAAAAAGTAAAAAATAATAAAAAATAACTCAATCTTAAAGTACCTAAGAATGTATTAATAATTCAAAAAAATACGCCGCGTTGGGAGACCGCTTCAAACCTAATAATTTAATTACCAATAGTCTTATTACCTAACTAAGCAGTGAACGACGTCTGCACTCGCGGAGCGGTCCCCCAACGCGACGTTTTTTTTTTTTGAATTATTAATACATTCTTAGGTACTTTAAGATTGAGTTATTTTTTATTATTTTTTACTTTTTAAAGGGAAATTAGGTTTTTGTGTCGGGGGTTTTTTAAATTTTTAATTTAATTTTTTATTTTGTGCTTTTTATAGGTATATACTTAATATAATGTAGAATTAAACGAAGCTAAGAACACTCTCGATTAATTCATCAATATTCTATTTCAGTGCGCTTTCATTTGAGACCCCACTCGAGTATATTTGCTGACATTCGGTTACTCTTCCCCACTTTCCCCCCCACAACTTTTAAACGGCTGAACCGATTTTCATCAAACATGTCTAAGAACACTCGCAGATAAGTCACCTTTAATACGTATTTTTTTTTATTGAAATCGCACCATCCGTTCGGGAGCTATGATGCCACAGACAGACAGACACACAGACAGACAGACAGACACGTCAAACTTATAACACCCCTCTTTTTGCGTCGGGGGTTAAAAATGTGTGGCATTTACTAATCTTAAGCCTATAAAACGTACTATATAAATAAATTATTATACTTATGACATTTTCTCGCATCGGTGGTGTCAATAGGCTAACTTGAATGGAGGTGTTCAAACTGATGCGAATAGTCGTAGGACCTCCTTATCATTAAATAAATCAGCGTTTGCAGTCACGTTCCGCATACCGCTTGGCATTCGCTTCAGTTTAGTCAGAGCTTAACCAACATTTGACGACTACTTATAATCATAATCGTTTATTTGCTTAGAAAGTAGCTACATAAAATGTAGGTTGTTACAGAACTTGTGATATGCAAGATACTTTCAGAAATCGCCCGATAATGTATATACCAACTATAATAAGAAATCTAATCAGTTTTCCGTACTTTCAGGTAGTGGGCACAATAATAACTTACGAAATAGTATTGCTACAGTACTCTATAACGCCAAAGACATACTACAGTGGTACAACTGTAGAAACCATAGTTGAAAATATAACAAGTGTATAGATACGAACAGATTTAATAAGGGACAAAAATAAATGTTTTTTTTTTTAATTTTTATTGTTGTTACCTTCATTATTAAATCAATCCCTTAAATAATAGTCACATCTATACATATACATACAAATAAATAAAATTGAAGTATCTGTTTTTAATATTAAGATAACCACTTTTTACTAAGTGTATATGGATGTATACACGGTATATATACTAAAATCAGCATTTTTTACAATTTTTGTTTGACTGTGTGTCTGTTTGTTCCGGCTAATCTCTGAAATGGCTTGACAGATTTTGACGAGACTATCACTGGCAGAAAGCTGATGTTACAAGGAGTAACTTAGGATACTTTTATTTTAGAAAAAAATCTTTAATTTAAAAAAATACCTGCATTAATTTCCGACATCCACGTGGGCGAAACCGCGGGAAAAAGCGTTAATGTTACTCAAAAAACTCTGCTTGCGCTATACAGGAATTTGCGTGAAGTCAATATCTGTGTGATGCGTAGTTCACATGTAGTATGGATATCGTTACCCATGGAAAAAGATAGGACCAGGTTTCATGACTATCAAACGTAAGATCTGACAGAGCCATGACCATGTCTTGCTTATATAATCAATAAGTAGTCTAAACTGAATCAAAATATACATCTTGACCACGGCTTGCTGCTTACTGGTACTTTTGGGAACTGGTACCATTGGCCTTAGTGATACCAGTACCAGAGTAGTAAGTACCTTTACTTACTATTGGTATGCTTGATCAGTACCGGTACTGTACTGATTCTGAAGCCGGTACAAACCAAATATTTCCAAAGGTAAGGGTGAGAAAACGGTTATAGTAAGTAAATCTAAGTCAAATCATTTATTTATGTATACAGAAGACACTTCTAAACAGTAAATTTCCATAAATAAATATAATTTATTTTAATTGCCCATTCTTAAAGGTTTTTCATTAAAGAGAAGAATGGGTAAGACACTCTACCATTGAAGGGTTAATTAATAGGCATTAAAAATTACTTCAAGATTCCAAACGGTATGAGGTGCTGCATGCAAATATGATAAATTTGTGATATGCAGCGGGGAACTGAATTTGTTATCGGTACCCGTCTGAAACCGATAACTCTAGGTACCAATTCCAGATACCGTACACGCACTGCACAAAAATGGTAACAATCGCTAAATACCATAGAACCTGTATGTTTGGTATTGATACAAAGCCCTGAATTTTTGACGAATTCCTATTTACCACACCTATGTATATTCCGAGCTCCAATATATTGGTTGCGATTACGAAGAAAACATTTTTTGTACGGGCAATAGCCCACCGCAAACTGTTGTGTATTCTTATCAAATGCATTTGGTTTTTGTCCTTATATTATCTACATGACATTATAATATATTATTTTTAATAATTATGTCGTTAATACTAAAATTTTCAGAAGAAGTTATGTATACCTATGTAGGTAGGTACTTATGGTACGTAGGTATATTTGGTTTAGGCAGTTTCGATCAGAGCAAAGAAAACAAAGTATTTATTTACTTTTCTCGTTAATCACTATCGTCACAAAAAGTCAATTTAGTTTGGGAACCTTCCGAGAACACAAAAATTCTGTAATTTATTTTCTTAATTATTTACCGTTTTTCGGGTTCCGTTGCCAAATGGCAAAAAACAGAACCCTTATAGATTCGTCATGTCTGTCTGTCTGTCTGTCAGTCCATCCGTATGTCACAGCCACTTTTTTCCTAAACTATAAGAGCTATGCTGTTGAAACTTGGTAAGTAGATGTATTCTGTGAACTGCATTAAGATTTTCACACTAAAATAGAAAAAAAAACAATAAATTTTGGGGTTCCCTATACATAGAACTGAAACTCAAAAACTTTTTTTTCATCGAACCCATACTTGTGGGGTATCTATGAATAGGTCTTCAAAAATGGTAATGAGGTTTCTAATATCATTTTTTTCTAAATTGAATAGTTTGCGCGAGAGACAATTCCAAAGTGGTAAAATGTGTCCCCCCCCCCCCCGTAACTTCTAAAATAAGAGAATGATAAAACTAAAAAAAATATATGATGTACATTACCATTTAAACTACCACCGAAAATTGGTTTTAACGAGATCGAGTGAGTAGTTTTTTTTTTAAAACGTCATAAATCGTAAACCGCAATTTACCTTACATTCAATCGACTGAAATATAAAAATTAAAAAAAAAAAAAATATTTTTAAACCGAGAATACCTATAGGTTTGTACGGAACCCTCGGTGCGCGAGTCCGACTCGCACTTGGCCAGTTTTTTCCTCTTTCAGCGCAAACACAGAGAATATTACACATCAAGCCGGCACGTGCCCTTTTCAGAATATAATTACGCGTTTATAAATATGTATTAATAAGGGCACAGACGTTAATATGAGAAGCGCGTAGTCCCGTTTAGGCGAATAAGTTTATTAATACGACAAGCCAAAAGGAAAACATGGTAACATTACGGTAGTGTAAATCAACGCCTGAAGCAGTGAGTGATCCCAAATTAAATTCTGACAGTACGCTGACAACGACCGTCATCTTTGATGTATGTACATACGTCTATAAGAAATAAAAATTTAAGATATATACTATTATCTATCTATTAAAAGATAGACTGTATCGTTGGTCTAGTGGTAGTAAGCGCTACTGCTGAGCTTGAGGTCCTGGTTTCAATTCCCAGGTCGGGAAAAAAGTTATTGGGTTTTCCATCTGGAATTTCTCAGTAGCAGCCCGGAGTCTGGATTTGCGCCCGGTTGATAGCAATAGGCTCGCCCCCATTACATGAGACTTAAACATAACAGGCAAAATGTGGGTGTTCTATAGGTACACCTCTGCCCAACCCTTCTAGGAAACAAGGCGGAATGTTATGTTAATATACTATTATATCAAATGCAGGTCGTTTTTGATCAAGATTGTTTTCAAAGAAAACCATACGTTTTCTTTGAAAACAGTCTTGATCAAAAACAGCCAATATTTTAATCTATACATCTATACTCTATACACCTAAATAAAATTGTAGTGTCTGTTTGTAATTTTAAATTAACAGTTTTTCCATAAATGCATATGAAAGTGTATACGGTACTTACATCAAAAAAACAATTTTATTTTTTTCTCTCTGTCTGTCAGTCTGTCTGTTTGTTTCGGCTAATCTTCAAAACGGCTGGACCGATTTCGACGGGAAATGCACTGGAAGATAGCTGATATTATAAGGAGTAACATTGTTTATAGTAATATATATTTTGTCTGGGTAGTACGTGTGATTTTGATTTAAGGTTAAACTGCAATTTTATAGAAATGGCAATATTCCTAACAAAATTATTTTAAATGAAATTCTGCCATCTTCATAGTATGCCAACTGAAATTGTACCAAATAATCGTCGCTCTCAATAAAAGTTATGCTAAACGAAATTATGCGGAATTTTAAGTCTGCCAAAGGTAATTATGCTAAATAAAATTCTGCCATCTTTAAAGTACGCCAGCGTAAAGTCGGACATCTAAACATTCGGCCAAACAATGATTATACAAAAAAAAAATATGCCTTACAAATATTCGTTTAAAGAAGATAATGCCAAGTGTGTTTTGCCAAATAAAATTCGGAGCACCAAGTTTCTGCCAGATAAAGGGTACCCTTCACGAACTACGTCCAAATAAAACGTAACCTTTCTTTCTTTCTGTATCTTTATGATGACTCTTGAAATCATGGTTTCGGATTTTACCCTAATGTCTGAACTAAAACCCAACAATATATTAAGACTACGTGAAGCATACGGGTTTGTGTTTGATAGAAACGATAGTATTAAAAAACATCAAAAGGAGGGAATTACCATATATGAATATTTGCTCTATGATTCTGTCTCCGAAATACTCAGTCTGTTTCGAAACACAGATTGAAGTAAGTGATTTCAAGATATCAGAATAGAAGCAGCTTCCTTTTTAGCATATTTTTGTTCCTAAAGAATAGCCTCAAGAAATAAAAATAAGATATGACGTCTGGTTTTATCGCATGAAATAGATATGAAAAACATATCGTAGCGTTTAAAATACGATAAGTACGTACTTTGTTTATATAATGATGATAACTTATTTTGGAGCTATCATATCGTAAATATAAAGTTATTAGTATGTTATAGTTATTTTTAAGTTATATGGATTCTTAAATAATATGACATCAACCTTGTGTTCACTGAAAAGGCAGCCAGAAGTGTAATAGTACACCGAAATTTTGCAAAAAATGACTCCAATAGAGGGCCAGTCTTTTTATTGATTTTTTAAAATAATTGATAATATCAATCAGTAAAGTATTATAACACCTCTAAAATTCTCACTATAATCGAGAATCTAAAAAGGTTCACCAAAACATTTTAAAAGAGCAAAACAAATTCAAATTCTATCTATCTGTTCCTCCGGATGCCAGAGATCTCATTACCTTAGCAATTAAGAAAAAGGGGTAGAAAACTCTTTGTAAGGGTTTTTTTTAAGGAAAATGAATAACCCAATTTGACTAATTCTTTATTTCTTTGCTTTCAGAACTTAAGTATTTAAGGTCGCGATGCTTTTTTGTTTCTTTTCAATGAGGTCGGGTGTTTAGACCACTGGCAGGAAGAATTGGTTGCTCATTTTACATCTGCTTGGATGGACTATGTGTAGCACTGTAAGAAATAAATAGACATGGTTTAGGCGTGTTTTTTTTGTTATCTCATGTTTGCTTAAGAAACACAATACACAAACACACGTCCAAGTAGTAAAAAACTTTTCAGGAAATCGGTTGTTATTTGTTTTTGTAAAAAGTTTTTATTTTTAAAATTTAGTTGTGGTAGATTCCCGCACTAATCTAATCACGTTATTCGCTCATTTGTCGCCGCAAATACGTAATGCAAATTTAAGACTATATGGTTTTCAGATGGATCCCATTGTCCGAATGGAACCAAATTAAATGAGACCATTCGGGAAGCACCAGCTTTCAAATAAAAAAGAATCATCAAAATTGGTTCACCCAGTCAAAAGTTATGAGGTAACAAACATAGAAATGTATTACAGTCGAATTGATAACCTCCTCCTTTTTTGAAGTCGGTTAAAAATTCGAAGACGTGCGACATGCCATCCCGCACTGGGCCCGCGTGGTGGGTACAACTAATTCAATGTCACAGAGAGGGTGCCTGTTTCCCAGCAGAGGAAAAATAGGCTCATTATACATGCCCAGTTAATATTGATTGATGGACCTGTTTTAAGAGAATCGGCATATTCTAGAACCAAAACAATAGAAGACTGTGATATCTACCAACCCGCACTGGGCCCACGATACATAAATAGATACGACCCACTCTCTATCACAGAGAGCAGGCCTTTATCCCAGCAGTGGGAACTTAACAGGCTGATTAGGCTCAGTTAATATTGAGTGGTAGACCATTTCATCACACCGGTCTGTTCGTATTTTCCTACTATCAAGAACATAAAGCAAAGGTACATACTTACAACGTGCCTCAGTTTACTATGGCCCGACGCCACATTTGCCAAAAACATATGACACATAGATATGTATGTAGATAAAAGGACTGAAATATTAGTTAAGTTACAACCAACAAGCACATACCTCAAAAAATATTCCAACATATAATATAGCCCTTTTTTTGGATTGGAAATCATCAAATGACTTCTCCCGCTCTGGGTGGAGTGGGAGGGCGTGTCAGACTTTTACTGACTAAAACCCACCCGTGTTCCTTCAGTTACCTATATGCCAGGGTCATGGTATCTCGTTTGAACAATCTCGTAACCCTGGCAGGCATCGGTCCTAGCAGACCCCTTCAGTGCTACTGGCATATTTTTGAGGCAATGTAGCCCTCTAATCGAATTTACATCTCTGTTAACCAATTCCTTAAACAAACATCTTAAGATTAAATAAGGCTGGTACACACGCATCCCCAACCCCGGATTCCACGACACAATCGCATGTAGATGTCGCCAGTGTAATCCACTAACGCCGTGTATTGTGACGATGTATGCTGTGTTAACCATATTACTTAATGGTGTTGTGTTGATAAATTGGGCTGGATTTAACGTTAAATGTTACATGTTAAACATTATTGGGAATTGAAGGCTGCAGAAGGGTTCCATACCGTATCTATATATAAAATAAAAATAGTGCCCCAAATGTCGCGTGTGCACCCGTTGGATCATAAGAATTCTTTTTGACTAAAATTTGGTTGATTAAAATTAACGATTTAATTAATCAAAAAATTTCAAAAAAAAAACGGGCATTTTTTCTTATGAACCCCGGGGGTTCATAAGGACGTTTGACGGGTTAAGCTATATAATAAACCAGCAGTAATAATTAATATTTCCAATGAGACGCTTAGAACTAGTGATGTGCCGGATATGAATATGTGATTTGTCGTATCTGCGGATATCCGAGGGTAAAGAAAGATCCGTATCCGTTTTTTTTGGCGGATCTTTTACCTTATTAATTTTGAATATATACATACATACATAAACTCACGCCTTTTTCGATGCGGATAAGCAGAAACTACAGAACGATACACTACGATTCTTAAATAGTCCTTTTACTTCGTTTAAATTCATACATCTGGTCATACATAAATGAAATTCTATATATAGGTGATTAGGTAGCAATAAAAAACTATTAAATTCAATTGAGATTAATTTTTATTTCTTAAATTCAAATTTGTAGTAACTAAACTATAAATAAAATGAAAGAAAGACCCCCGCAATGCAAGTCGAAACATATCCCGTCAAGCAAAGCGTCTGGTGACGTCAACTATCGTTGAAACTATTATCTGATCCAAACTAGGCAGAGCCTGTACTATGGTAACCAGACGACTGTAAATATACTTATATATTTCTAATACATACATATTATAGATAAATTACACCCAGACACTGAATGAGCTCATCACACAAACATTATTTTGTCCTGGGTGGTAATCGAACCCACGACCTCAGTCTTAGCAGTCAGGGTCACATACTACTAGACTAACAGGCCAGGCAAATATCCGCATATCCGCGGATATTGACCAGAAAATATCCGTATCCGGATCGATATCCGCGGATATACATTTTTAACGAACCCGGCACATCACTACCTAGAATATTTAAAAGATACTTAAAATTCCGTCGAATCAACGCCACCGTAGGTACATTTCGTACTCCCTCCTTTCAAATTCACCTTTCCAACTTTTCATTCTGAGTACTTAAAGTTTTGCTGACTTGACTTCTCGAGGGTTCTTTAGCTCTCGAACAATGAATTTCTTAACACAATGAATTTTTAAGAGCATCACAATGAACCACTTGGCTGCGAGTTTGGGCTGAAGTACTTAGAATGTATCTATGTATACGGGTTGCTATAAAGACTTAAATTGTTTCAGAGAAAGTGTGAGTACTTAATTGAGTTTTGGAAGAGGTTTTATTGTTTTGTTTCGCGTGTACAAAGTGTTGATACAGAAAGTGAAACGAATTAGAGTAAATAAACATCATTATCAGCTTATAATGTTCCCACTGCTGGGATAGGCATTATCGTTGTGAGAGGCAATGGGCCGTGATCCATGGGGGTAAAGCCAGTACAGGTTGGCAGATGTCATTCTTCAAAGATTTGGTTCTAGGACATGCCGGTTTCCTCACAATGTTTTCCTTCACCGTTTTGCGAGTAGTGGTGATGAAATAATGTTCACAATCTAAAGCGCCTGTCTTGCTGCTTCGAATCTACGACCTATAAATCGTTAGTTGCCAACGTACTACTAGGCTACAGGCGCTAAATAAATATTAAGAAAATAAATTCTAATATCTACCGGATGACATTTTTTACCGTCTCGACCTTCATATGGTGTGTTGTGTAACTAGAATAGAAGGCAGGAAGGCCTTTAGATTCATCGCAGGTGAGTAAGGGAGCGCGGAACGCGGGCGGACGGGGATGCGGTTGCGGCTCGTGCGCCTGCGAAAGATCAATGAGGCCGCCTATCGGCCGGCTTCAAAGGGTAGGACCGCGCTACGAAATCATTGATACATGCCGCGCATTGAGTAGGGTACATATGATTTGAGTTTTGATAGATTTTATTTGTTTTTTTATTTTATTTATTTCCAAATTTCTGTTTTTGTTGTTCTAGTATGAAAATATTACTTTAAATGTGTAGTATTTATTGCTAGATCAATTTCATTACATGTTATTCAAAAATAAAAAATAAAGTAATAAAAATTTCTATGCCAAAGGCTTCTACTCCGTTCACCTATTACACCCAATTTTTTTTCAAGACGTTAAAAAATGTCACCCAGTATGTACATAAAATTCTCGTGTCGCAGTGTTTGTTGCCAAACTCTTCCGAAACGGCTTGATTGATTTTTATGAAATTTTGTGTGCATATCAGGTAGGTTTGAGAATCGGCTAACATCTATTTTTCATACCCCTGAATGATAAGGGTGACCCAATCCCTTTTTTTTAATTTTTTGATATTTTTTTAAATTTTTATTTTATTATGATTTGCCATTGAAAAATATATACAACTCAAAAAAAATTCACTCTTTTCCACCTGGCAAAATAATGTTTGCTGGGTCAGCTAGTCTTTACATATATAATTCTACTGTACGTTTGTATGTCACTGTACTCCTTCTAAACGGCTGGACCGATTTGAATATTTTTTTTGTGTGCGTTTGGGTGGCACCTTGGATAGTTTAGATTTACTATTGGACCCGGTAGGTGGCACTGCTATCGAGTCCTAGGAAACAGTACAACGTCTGTACGGTCAGATATAATTTTTAAAGTATCTGTCTGTATGTTACGTTTTAACACCTCAACTGCTTGGACAGATGTGGATAGGCACACGGCTGGACCATGGCCTTGGTTAGGACATATTAATATTTTTTTTATCATGGCAGTACTGTACGCTAATTACGCGATTTGACGTGGGGTGGTGGACACCAGCCCGTTATCTAGAATACTAATAATAAAGCTTAAGAGTATTTTTGTTTGACCGTGCTAATCTCTGAAACTGCTAGTCAAATTTTGAAAATTATATTATATTTGCACTAGCTGCTACCCGCAACTTTGTTCGCGTCCAATTTTTGCTCTCGTGACCCTTCCCGTCGCATCGAATTGCCTGCCAGTTTTCGTCCATTTTTCGTTGCTGCTCCGCTCTTTTTAATTGCAGCGTGATATTATATAATCTATAGCCTTCTTCAATAAATAGGCTATTCAACATAAAAAAAAAAAATCAATTCGGACCGGTAGTTCCTGAGATTAGCGCGTTCAATCAAACAAACTCTTCAACTTTTTAATATTATAAGTATAGATTTGATAGCCCGATTCTAAACAAAGGCTTAAGTATTTATTTACTAAAACTTTATGCACAAGTAAAAAAATACTGTACAAAGACGGACTTAATGCCTGAGGCATTTTCTACCAGTCAACCTTAGGGTGATGCAGAGACAAAACATGGCAGGTGCAAAATCAAAATCAAAAGTCATTTATTCAAACTAGGCTGAGAGTCAGCACTTTTTGAACGTCAAAGTTACAAAATACAGTCCCCCCAAAACGCCGGCCCTTCGACACTTCCTAGTGCTTTAGCTGGGAAGAAGAAGTGGCGGAACAAACTCCCCAGCAGCACAGCTGTCTGTTAAGCTAGAAGAACTTGATTCTATACAATATTATGTAAGTAATTAATATTATAAAACAAAACATACATTATTCGCCATATGTCAGCTAGCACACGCCAATATACCAACAAAAACATTTAAAACTAAACTCAAGCTGAAATAATAAAACAAAAACGTAAACAGAACTTTAAAACCTAAATAAAGCCTCCAGGCATAAAGGGCGTGCCCGCTTACATATTCAACGATGCCATGTGATCCATATACATACATTGATGCATATAGCTAAGTTGAAGTTACAATAGTTAAACTAGGACCTCCGGAGTAAAATAAAAATAACAGTTAATACAAATAACAATAACAAAAACCATGGTCAGCAAGACGACCAGTCACCACAAGCAGTACCCGTTCACGAGCATAACGCAAAGGTCAGCCATTAACCCCTCGCCTTATCTGAGGGAAGGTGGTAACCCGACCCCCGACGCTACCGCAAGCAGTGACATCTAAGAGAGCATGACGAACTTACTGCCGGTTGGTCAGGCAAGGATATTATGAACAGCTGACGAGGTCGCCAGCTAACTACATGTTGCAATACAAATCATTTAAAATCATTGTAATGAGTAGATTATATGTCCACAATAAATGAAAATGCCTCAGTCCGCCTTTGTACAGTAGTTTTACTTGTGCATAAAGTTTTAGTAAATAAATAAATAAATTAAAAGAAAATAAAAATAAATTAACAAAATGAGTTAAAATAAAAAAAAATAAAAACAATTATATGAACTACCCATATAACTGTCAGTAGGAAAGCTAATACTGGATTGAAAGAACATAAACATTGTCTTGAGTTAATCACAGCGGCCAACTCTTCTTATCGTTTAAGTAGTCAACATAGGAATAGATATTTCGGAAAATAATACATACAAATACATAGATAAATACATAAATACAAAGTTGATACGATAGAGGAGCTTTCCTTTAAACTGCCTATACTAGGTACCATGTTCAAGCTCTGTAACAAAAATCAATTAAATAGGAGCAGTAGTTTAGTCGCAAATGATTTTTTATGTTTTTGCCCCGTTTGGACACGATGTATATTTTCTAACAGCTGATTATGTCTATGCATAGGTCATTCACCTTAAAACGGTAAATCTGAGTACCTACAATCTAGCAACCTAGGTATCTAAAGTCAGTTAAATTTATTTACAAAGGATGGTTGCGTTTTACTCTAATTTGGAAGCTATTTAGTTTGTTTGAAAAAAATAACAAGTTTTTGGTGCTTTTGATTTTTATACCGTATCGAATTAATACTAAACACGTATAGTATACGTAGTGTAATTTAATGCCCCTCTGTCATATCAACTCTGTATATGATAACGAACATAAAAATTATCTGGAGAAATAACGATATGTGGAGGAGAAAATGAATCCAGCAAATCAGCGCTGTGATGAATCTGCCAACTTCTTACGAATATGCTCACGTAGTTTCACTTTAAACGCTAACCGACTGGTTGCCAACCTGATATTCAGAGGAAGTGCATTAAATGCCTCTTAATATCATGTTAGGATCCTAAGAAAACGAGCAAAACGAAATAAAGTCAGAAATAATGTTAAGCAAAAACGAAGTACCTAATAGTGCGGGCAGGTGATGTGATAAAACAAGGGAGAAAAAGATTTCAAGTTGCGGCCATGCTATAGTAAAATAATATCTGGGTAGAACGTTCCCTTCACGCAGACAAAGTCGCGGACAAAAGTAAATTAGACTATACTTACACAAATTTTCTTTACAAACAGCCCTCCTCGCGTGGCACATGTTGACAAAGGACTGGAACCCCTTCTTGTATCTGCTGAACATCATGCAGACCGGCTCCAGGTCGGTCTCAGGCAGGTCCTTGCACACATGGTTACATTCCTCATTCGCTGGTGCATTTTCTTTCAGAAGGTCTGATACCTTTGGTGCTGCTGATGCTATAGCTAAGATTTGGTGTTTGTCATTAAAAGACGGACATTTTAGTTAACAGCACCGCCCACTCTAATTCCACGGTCTCACAGTCCGTTAACGGTCGGGCCGCGCCTGGCGTTACTTCGGCTGTCGAGGTCTGCCGCCCGTGCTGAACGTTTTCATATCCCATTAACCACTGATAGGCCGTGCTAGGCGTTGAAACATCCGTTGAGGCTTGTTACGGTTCGTGTGAAGCATTCCTATATGAATAAAGCATACGGAAACGAGCCCGTACAGTCCAGTATAGGCCGCGACAGGCAATTACGTACGCTCGTATACTCTCATATTCACGGCGACGGTTTTTACTATTGCTTAAAATTAAATCGTAATTATTTTTACGACTTTACTGGAAGAGTCCATTCAGTCTGAGTCAGCGAAAATATACCTATGTATGTACCGCATTTTGAGCAAATAGATTTTGTGTTTCGTCTCAGAATTCGACCTTCTATGTACAGCGATATTTACTCTAAAGTGTGGACTTAGCACTATAATAACTGTTTCCCGCCAAAAAATGGTCAAAATACAACGTAATCTTACCAATTATGCAAAATAAACTGAGAGTAGTAGGCAAAAACATGCCAACAATATAACACCAACATTCAATATAGAATTCAATTTTATTTTATTACTTTTTATTATATATGAAAACAACTTTTTATTTGTTAAACTTATCGAGTTTCTTAGAATCGTTCCATTTTTAAATACATAATATATTTTCAATCAAAGCAGTTATTCAACTTTTAATTGGAATTTGGAACTGGATGATATTTCAAAATAAGAACCATTATTAGAACTGATTACAATGTGATCTTATTTTAAAAGCAACTTTATTGAAAGAACAATGTCAGATGCCCATTGTAACTTTGGCTCAGTATTAATTTGTCTTGGACAGAGAAAATTCTTACGTATTTTTATGTAGTTTAATCTCAAAAGCTTTTCTGTGATTTCCACTTTTAAATTGAACTTTTAAAAAAGAAGTTATTCAGACATTTTAAATTGGAGGTTATGTATTTTTAAACAGAGTATATTAAACAAAAAATACAAACACGATTAATACAACGTAGTTGTTGGGACATTGTCACAAAATGTGTCGTATGGATTATAACATGAAAACTTTATAAGAGGAATTCGAGAAGAAAACAACTATACACAAAAAAAAAAAACACCGGCAAACACACAAAAAGATGTTTGCATCAACTCACTGTCAGTTTAAGCGCGTGATTTTGACAGAAGCTAACAGGGTTGCCATTTAATAACGGTTAAGTCATCGACCCCAGGTTAGGAAAATCGATTTATTGAATATAAACTACTAAATATATTTATAATAAACACGATGAACGTATTATTTAGTTTAAAAAAAAAAGAACACAATTGTGAAGTGTGAAATAAAAAGTAAAGAGTAAATCGCTTCAATTATTTAGAATAATCGATTACAGTGGCAGAATAGGTAACTACCTGAATTTTTATTTTAAAAAGAAAAACCTGGAACATGATGAACAAAATGAATGCTTATTAAAAAGATTTTCTTTTCTAAAAGTTCTCGAAACGAAATAAATATTTCTAATAAGCTGAAATTAAACATTTTAATTGCTGTAGGTAAAAACTTTGTGTCCGTGTGAATTTAGTTTTAAAAGTTGTGTAGGCCGAAACTTGACATTGTTCTTTACTTATTAAATACTTCGTTATGAGTTAATTGATGTAATAAGAACGATTTTATTTTGGTTCTAAATTTTATTTGTCGTCATTGCTGAATTGTAGGAGTACAAGTTCGTACGTTACAATAGTTCCTGCGATCTGCAACAAAGAGAAACAGCATCATTATAACCCTGATTAAAAATAAAATTATACTCATTAAAATAAGAATAGTAAATATTAATAATAAATAAGTAATGTTAAGTATTTATTACACAAAAAATGTCCGCGTCCGTGTGGACGTAAAGAATAGCTCCACCCCATTTGTACACGTGGGTGTCGTAAAAGGCGACTAAGGGACTTACTAGGGAATGGGCAGCAGCATTTTCTATGCATTTTACCACTATACTGCGATCACCAATGCGCTTGCTAAGCATGGCGATTATGGCAACCCTCCCCCTGTTTGAAGGAGGCCTGTGTTGACGTCTTTCGGCTGAAATGCTGGGGATGATGATGTCATGTAAATAAATTAATGTTCTGAAAAAGTATTATTTCTGAAGTCTCTATGTTTTTTTTATGTTCACACAACACTATATTTGCAGAAAGGACTCAATCCACAACTTGGTCAAAAATGGGATAACGCAACAAACTGATCCAAATTATACATACTATGGGTTAGTGAAAATGATCTAGCTAAAAATAGCTTTATTTTTCGTATACTTAAAGTTTAGAACCAATGGTATGGCACTTCTCTTTTTTTTTCAGGATAAACAAATCAAATTTCTGGTTCTTAACAAGTATTTCTAAGAGAATTAATTATTATTAATTAATTCTATTACCTTTACCATAAAAAAAAAATGTGTTAATATTCCACTGACAAAATAAAAAAAAAGAAAATGAAAAATACCTTTTGAACTTCAAACGTCAATTTCTCGAAATTAATTGGATGTGGATTGAGTCCTTTCTGCTTAACAAAAATTACAAAAAGGCGTTGAGGGGGAGTGGGCCGTTATATACCACGCAGGCTCAGTGGGTTGGCTGATATTATATGTCTTCGAATTTCTAGTTCCAGGATATGCAGGTTTTCTTTCGTCGTTTTGAGAGCTGTGATGATGAAATAATTTA
Source organism: Aporophyla lueneburgensis (assembly GCA_932294355.1). NCBI lineage: Eukaryota > Metazoa > Arthropoda > Insecta > Lepidoptera > Noctuidae > Aporophyla > Aporophyla lueneburgensis. The sequence continues at coordinate 25,611,198 of OW028737.1, read as the reverse complement.
CACGATGTAAAGCGCCAGTCTGGGTTCGAACCAAAGACCAAGTCTTAAGTCAAGGCCATCACCTCTGGGCTACTATAGTCTGTGCCATATGTGAAAAAAATAAAAGTCGTTGAGACCCGCCTTCCAATGTATTCAAATATTTCAAAACCATACGAAAAAAAATGTGAAGAAAGTGTCGCTAGCACGGTCAAAACGGTCATTTGAATACACTGGTAGGCAGGTGTCAACGACTTTTATTTCTTTCACATCTGGCATAGACTATAAGGCTCTATCTCCAATTTAAAAAATACTTAACCAAATTCGTCCTAAAATAATATTCTCTCATTAATTTATGAATATTTTATCAAGTCAATTTCCTGTCTCCTCATAATTATTATTTTGAAGAACTTAATTGAATTCCGTTTATTGAGTTCTTAAAATAAGAAGATAATTCAGCATTTTGTCGCTTCCTACGCAATATAGATAAAGATAGGATACTGGCCATTATTTAATTTTATTGCATTATTATAATAAATACAAATGAAGAAGTCTGACGTTTGAAATTAAAGAAGGGATTTGTTTTATTGTTTCTTTATTGAAATGAATGAAAATGCATTTTTCTCGTTTATTTATTTTGTTGTTGAATGAATATTTTAAATAATAAATATTGGTTAGTCGAAAATAAATTGAATCACCTTATTCAAAAGTTATTACTTATTTTGAGAAACAAATTGTAAAAGTAAATTCCTAAAGAAATTATTATTATTAATTGTTTTTTAAAAAGGTTGATTGATATATCACTGAAAACGTTATTTTGTACTACAGGCGCGTTGCGATGACATGACGGTGCGACACGACATTTGTAGAAAAATATCGATGAAGTTCTTACAGAAATTATTCTACGAGAATCACGTCGCGCTGTCATGTCATTGTTTAGGTGCCTTTACTTTGCACTGTTTTTACGACTTCACTAAATCATCGAGATTTCTTTATGAAATGTAAGTTTTGTTTATAAAACATTTTATATAACACATTTAGTCTTCTAAAATACATTCTCTAAAATGATAGTGAAACCCATATAATATTCTGTTGTATAGTCAGTAGTTACACAAACAGACATGCAATTCGACTTCAACTTACCTGTGATGTCGTTAAACCTGTCGGTTTCTATTGAGGTCAATGAAATAGTATGTAGTGATTGTAGTTCTTACCGTGAGGACCATATCTCTAGTGACATAAAAGAAGTGCAGTCCACTGAGTGCCACGATCTCACCGTTTATTTGATTCTGGAACCTTTCGACCTGAGGGACAAGTCAAAGGGAATCTTTAAAAAAAGCGAAATTATTATTAAATTATTTTCAGGATTAAAGGAGTTCAATGCAATTTGTAATATTTTTCTACTCTTCCTACCTTGAGTACCTAAAAGATTATAAAGCTCTGGCTAAACTGAAGTGGGAGAGTGAGCGGGATGCGGGATGTGTATGTCAACTAACTTGTATGAAGGTGTTCAAACTGGTTCACAAAGTCTCGAGTCTTCCTAAACAATTGACGCACGCTGGCGTGTCCCGCATCCCGCTCTTTCGCTTAATAACTTTAAGACAAATTGACTGTTTTCATTGAATTACAGAAAGCATATCATACCGCCTTTAGATTTTAATCACAGAATACAATAAATATTAAAGCACTGGATTATACCAGGAGGATTAAGGAGGTAGGAAATAATCCCCATGGGACTGTACTACCGGGATAAAAAGCATACTTTGTGTTAATGCAGGTTATCCATACTAATATTATAAATGGGCAAGTGTGTGTGTCTGTTTGTCCGTCTTTCACGGCAAAACGGAGCGACGAATTGACGTGATTTTTTAAGTGTAGATAATTGAAGACAAGGAGAGTGACATAGGCTACTTTTTTACGTGGCTGGGGTGAACTTCGAAAAGCCGTGCTTTTCCTAGGACAATTGTATGTAGCATGGTCGCGTGTATCCAATGCCCAGAATCTTTACATTCTATCCCCAAATGGAAAGATATATAATATCGTCTACAGTAGAGTATTAAAAGAACATTCTGTTTCGAGTTATCTTCTGTGTTCTAAATTAGGAAAAGGAACCGTGTTACCCCGAATTTAACGCGAGCAAAGCCGCGGCAAAAGCCAGTAAAATATATAAATGTGAGAAATTTCATACGAATCCGTTTGTTATGTGATTGAGCAACAAACATACAAACTTTCAAAATAATATTAGTTGGATTTAAACAAAAAAGACCCAAACCTCTTTACTGAAAGACGTCGTAGGCACAGTATACAGGTCATGAAGAGGTATCACTGAGGATCTGTTGACACACGAAGCCACTAGCGCCACCGTCAGGAAGCGGCCGCAGAGGTAAATAGTCGAGTACATCAGGTACGCCGGGTATAAGTAGGTACGGAGTACGCTTAAATAACTAAAAGTTTTTAAAGGCTGCCTGTTTATTTGGCTAGAGAGAAACGGAGAACACTTCATTGCGTAAACATATTGTTTATAACCTACCTTTCCTCATGTCCGGGGCACAATTTATTGACGACTTTCGTTACTTGGCCTCCATTCCTAATACACAAAGAGTAAATGTTGAAAAATATCTCTTTTGCACTGGACCACTTGGTCCTGAATCCCTTACTTCAGGCTTACCGCTTAGCTGAGACGAAGCCTGAGGTAGCTGCGTGGTGCGCTGATCACGAATACGTTGCATTGACAATCCAACAGTGTATATTTTGTTGCGTTCAGATGCACTCTGTTGGAATATCAATATCAACACCAAGAGGTGAAAACCCAGTGCAGGATAAAAAATTAGCGTGTATAACACCGCCCTTATAATCCTGGGTTGACTGAACGCTTGCTACTCGTCACCACCCACCTTCCCACATTGTGAAGCTACCGCAGACACCGTCTTAGCTAGACGGTACGCCTAGAATTTACACTGAAAAAATATATTTATTACCAATATAAGTTTCCAAACACACTTGCATTTGAACATAATTATATACTTACGCAAGTACATTGTAAATCTGTAAACATATGAAGAACAGATCATTTGCGAATGTTATAAGCACAAGACCACTGCACACATCGTCAAATAGTTTCACCAAGTTTGTGGCTCGTGTGTAGTCTTCTCTTAAAGCACCCCATGTTGTAGCTGACACATAATTCTGAAAAAAAAATTGTCATTTCTTAGGATTGTTCGACATTTAAATGGACATTTTTTTAACTATAAAGTGTTTACTAATAAAACGTTTCTAATGCAGGCCACACGCGTTACGACACACTTGCGCAAAATAATTGAACTTGCACCAGTTTCTGAATTAGCAAAATTATCTGAGTCAAGGATAGTGCAGACAAGCGCGACGCGACGGTCACGCCTGACAATTTCTATGAAAACACGCGCGACACTTCACACAGGGGCGACCTGTCGCGCCGCGACACGGTCAAAGAAATTGTTTTACGGATTTAAATCGCCGAATCGCGCGGGACCTTCATGTCGCGCTAGTCTGTACGAGCCTTCATTCGGTGTCTTGTTCAAATTTAAACTTGTGCCAGTATATCATAACACGTATATATGGCTTATTTTAATTAAATTTCTAATACAAATAGGAATTGAAAAATTGATTTTAATTTTACTGAACTACTTCTCATACTTGTTTTAGTACTTATTATTCAAGATTATTTGCAATACAACGCAAATAAAGTTGAGTTTACATCTGACCGCGTGACGAAACATGAATGGCTAATTCGTTTTATAGATACGTACCTTTCTAGCCGTTAAAGCAATCCTTTTACTGATCTGTTCCAATATCGAAGTCAAATATAAACTTATGCACACAATGAATATGTCCGCGTAGTTCCAAGTGGCCGTTGTTACTAAATTCAGGAACTGAAAACAATTAAGATAAAATTCGTGTACTGTTAAGTAAAACCAGCTAATATATTTAATTAAATCCCTATGATTGTCGGTTTAATATTTCTGTAGTATGCACTGAGGGTTGTCACAAAATTATCGAGACCACAGCAACTCTCTGATTTAGGATATCTCAACGTTCATTTAAATTCAAATAAAATATACAAACATTGTAACAATCTGCAAAGACTGAGTAAAAACCGATTTAGACAATTTTGCTGTTGATACTAAGCTTCAGCATATTTTTTTAATATACATTTATACGCATAACAAAATGTGTGGAACAAAATCCAAAAAAGAAAACAGAAAATTTTTCAATTAACAATTTTTAGTTAATTTCTAAAGTAACACATAATCAAGTACGACCCACGTGGCTGTGGTCTTAAAACCGTTTAAAACAACTTTAAATTTAAAAGGGGTTTTAAACGACCGATATTGGTTTAAAATCGATTATAACTATAAGTTACAACTATAGAGAAAGCACAGCATAAATAAACTGTAATTTTCATAACGTCCGTCACTGCGACTGTAATGTGGACTTATTAGTCCAATTCACACGAATTAACTAGCCCAAATCAGGTGAATCGTCATAGAAATTCGTATTAGGCAAGGGGCACGTATTGAAGGAAACATCGAAAGGTTAAGAAAAAAGTCAGCATCATTTCAGCTGAAAGACGTCCTCTGGACACAGACCTCCCCCAAGAACCATTTTGATTGGTTCATTTTTTGGGGGGTTTGCCATAATCACCGCACTTAGCAGGCGGGTCGGCGATCGCGGTAAGGTGATAAAATGCATAGAGAGCGCTGCTGCTCATTCTCCTGTAAATCTGTTAGACGCTTTTTACGACATCTCCGAGAAGAAATGGGATGGTGCTATTCTATACGTCCGTCACTACACGGAATCAAGGATAAAGTAGAATTGCCTAATACGAATTTCTGGAATTTTTGATTCGCTCACAAATTAACTTTGTGCGAGTCGCCCTTTTAAAATACCATAATATTATTTATAAGTGACGATAAGTCCGATTCGGGCGATTTAATTGTGTGAGCCGTTATGTGGCAGCCACTACTGTCGTACTAAATCAAAGCTTTAGTATAAAATTCGTACCTGAACAATAACTGCCAACCACACAACATACGGTACATTCAATTCATACAGCCAGGGAGATTGGACCCTTACATATACCTCGCCAACGTTAGACACGTCCCCAGAGCATTCCAGTATTCTCAAGATCCTTGATACTATTGCCATGATATGTTCCACTGAAATTTAAATGGCTATATCAACTGGAAACCCGTCCATGCTGCTCAGGGAAGCAATCTACTGATATTGTTGTAACTTGGCCTAATCTAAGCATTATTCACTTACGTTTACAATGCTTGAACATTTGTTCCGGATTTCTGAGAGCATTTTTTCTGGATGTTCAGGAAAAAGTGGTGAAAAGAAAAACGATATTCTTGTCTAAAATTTTGTTTATCTGGGTCTATGAAACAAAGCCTGAAAAGTATATAAACTTACTGACAGCCATTCCCACAAACACACCGCAGGCTACGTTGCACTTCTTAACAATATTAGGATGGATGTACTCTTCCAGTCGAGAATTGATCAGTTGTTTCATCAAAGTCGGCCATTTTTCAGCGACTCTTATGAATGACATTGTTGTACAGCAAGCCGTCGTGAAGAATGTCATGAAACCTGGGAAATTTGTAGGAATACAATTTATAAAATGCGCCAAGTAGCGGCAACAGGAAGAATTCCGAATCACCGTATAATATTTAACGTTTCTTGTATGGGGACTCTTTAATCTTTATTTTATTGGAACTTGGAACCAAGTTCTTTAACACTAAGAGATAGAGAGAGAGATGACTTCCGTGGTTTTCGAAGGTGCTAAAGTCGGTAGTGAGGTCGAAATTGGGGCTGCCACCATTTAAAAAATTTTCATCCTGAGTGTCGTTTTTTCAGCACCCTCAAAAGACATGAGGTTTCAAATGCAGAAGCCAAAATTAGATCATAATAAAGTATGAGTATTTTAAAGATAGAGTGAACTAGTTTAAATTCGAAGTTGAAAAAAAAACATAAAAACTTCGATCCTGGCGGGTTCCCCCGACACACGTTAGGAACGACACTTTAAATCATTCACTTTAAGTTAAGACTTACCTAATGCACTGAGATTATTCAGATTCTTATGCAGTCTGTAGACACACAACGCTGTACCTATGATTTGAGCAATGGCCATAGTTAAGGCGAATATAAACTTAAGTGACCATTTAGTGAATCTGAAAGTGTAAAGTAATTAGTAATGTTAACACGAAAATGTCTATACTTTGTTTTTTTTTTACTAAACTACTAGTAAATCGTAACTGTCATTCTTTGAAAATGGAATCAAAACAGCATGTTGACAGTTTGTCAATTTAACAAACAATTTCTTACTCCGCTTGTATTTAATGAACCGATATTTTATTTTCGGCTGGGTGAGTTTGGAAAGTAGATACATATTTAAATGATGAATATGTTATCTTTTAATGAGTTTTATGGTTCATTTTATCGTGAAACCTCATATATATTGTTACACATCGTATTTTTTTAAAGAATAATTTTTAGTGTTTAATCTACAGTCATTTATTCAAGTTCGGCTGAGAATCAGCACTTTTTGTATGTCAAAATTGCAATAGACAGTCCCCCAAAAACGCTCGCCCTTTTCCTAGTGCTTCAAGTGGGAAGAAGTGCCGCAACAAACCCCTCAGCAGCAAAGATACATCCTTATATTTACAAATTTCTTCTGTTATTTTACCTCATTTTCGACACATCCTTTTGTAGTATTCCTGTCACGGGATTCAACCCAATGCATTGGCCCCATACAATTACCCCTCTCATAGCTTTTTGAAACGTTTTGAACTGATCTTTACTTTTGCTTTGTTCGTTATCTTCTGGTTTGGCTAAAAGCAACGTCTTTTTTATTAGCTAAATATACTCGTATACATATTTTTCAATAAAAAAAAAACTTACATTCAAAGTTTGTTTTTGCTAATCTTATTGAAACAACAATAAAAAAAATAACTCACTGTCATCCGAAATCCAATGCCTGTTGCTCCCCTCTTTATGTCGACTGAAAAATAATGTTTTATACACATACTTACACATATGTACATAAATGAAATTGAAGTGTCTATTTCTTACGTCAAAGCACCAACTTGTTACTAATAGTTTTTTGTTATATTTAAGTACTGCAAATACTGTATATAAACATAATAAAACTATTTTTACATTTTATGCCTGTCTGTTTGTTCCGGCTTATCTCCTAAAAGGCTGAACTAATTTTGTAGGGATTCTATAAAGCTAGCTGGTAGCTGATTTTATAAAGGAAGTTTTTGTCCCAGAAGCACGTTTCCGTGCCGAAGCCTTGGGCACAATTAGTAAAAGATAAATGAGATAACAAATAAAAGTCCTTAAACTATAAAATTATTGCGGCTCGATGCTTGCTTACCCATCTAAGTGATTCTCTTGCAGAACTCTAAAACTGATAATTTCTAATTCCTTTGAAAGTTCTGTAAAGAAAATTAACATTTGTAAGATCTAAATTAGCTTTTTTTTCGGTCTGAAAAGATCTTTTCTTGATTCTGTTTGGTTTTCAATTTGATTGTTGATTTTAAAAGCAAACTAGTATTTTAAAATACTTTTATTATGAAGCTCGTCGCGAATGAAGGTCCCAAATTATCTAGTGTTTCAGTTTGACCTTCAGTAATGCACCAAGATCATTTATCATCTGTCTCTACGAGCCATTCACCTCTTTTAATTTAGCCACAATGCTGCACGAACGCGCGAAGTAAACATAGCATAAATGCAAACACAATACCATAGCGTTTTGGTTTAAATGTATGCGGCAAGCAAAATAAATATGAATAAAGTCTTAAAACTAAGTGACGATTTCACCAATGCAACAGAACAGTCAATGTCTTCGTTCATCATCAATCAACTCAGCCTATCGCAGTCCACTGCTGGACATAGGCCTCTCCCATGTTGCGCCACAACACCCTGTCCTCCACCTCCGCATCCAGTCTGCCCCAGCCACTTTCCGAAGGTCGTCGGTCCATCTAGCTGGGGGACGTCCCACACTACGCTTGCCGATACACGGTCTCCACTCCAGGACTCGTCTGCTCCACCGGCCGTCGGTCCGTCGACAGATATGGCCAGCCCACTGCCACTTCAGTTTGCTTACTCTGCAAGCTATGTCGGTAACTCCAGTTCTTTTCCGGATAATTTCGTTTCTGATTTTATCCTTCAAAGAAACTCCGAGCATAGCCCGCTCCATAGCGCGCTGAGTGACCTTGAATTTGTGTCGGCACCGTATGTCATTATGAGCAGGACGCACTGGTCGAAGACCTTAGTTTTCAGACATTGCGCGATAGGTGACGAGAATACTTGACGAAGTTTTCCAAATGCTGCTCAACCTAGCCGGATCCTTCTGTCGGCTTCCTTCTCGAAGTTGTGTCTACTCCTTCACAACTTTGAGAAGAGAACCCTCGATGCGGATTGGACTCGGCAAGACGTGCGAGTTGAACATGACTTTCGTCTTGTCCAAATTCATGCCGAGGCCAACCCACCGGGAGTCTCCATTCAAGCTGTGCAGCCTCTGGTCCAACTGTTCCAACGTCTCTGCCATTATGACGATGTCATCGGCAAAGCGAAGGTGTGAGATGTACTCCCCGTACACGTTGATACCCAGTCCAGTCCAGTCCAGCGTCTTGAAAACATCCTCCAATGCGTTGGTAAACAGTTTTCGGGACAAAGCTCGCGAGTCTCTTTAACTCCGTCATCCAAGAGGATACAACGCCCGAAGCGTGGAGCAGAGGTGCGGTGGTTCTGTTCTTCAAAAAAGGTGACAAAACCTTTCTGAAGAACTACAGACCTATCTCACTTCTGAGCCACATGTACAAGCTGTTCTCGAGAGTCGTCACGAACCATCTCGCCAGGAGACTTGACGAGTTCCAGCCGCCAGAACAAGCCGGTTTTCGAAAAGGCTTTAGTACCGTAGACCACATCCATACTGTTCGGCAAATTGTACAGAAGACCGAGGAGTACAACCAGCTGCTGTGTATGGCATTTGTGGACTATGAGAAAGACTTCGACTCTGTCACGATGACTGTCCAGATTAAGGACCAAAAACCAAGCCCATCCAACTGCTGAGAGGGGTGAGACAGGGGGATGTAATATCCCCGAAACTGTTTATCCTCGATCATCATACTCAGTCTATAATATTTTCACTGCTGGCACACAGGCCTGTAGGTACAGGGCTATTAACTGCCATGCGGGCCCAGTGCGGGTTGGTATCTACCGAAATCCCCTAGGATAATATTCCGATATCGTCACGATGTTTTTCTTCGCCGTATTCGAAAGAAGTAGGTACAGATGAAAATATTTACACAAAGTAAAGGACCTGCCTGGGTTCGAACTCATGACCTATACCCCGTAAATCAGGGCCGATACCAATGGACAATCAAGGATGATTTATTACTCTAACAGAAGAAAAAAAACATCATACCGAAAACCTTCCCACCAAAATCAGTACCTTTCATGTTATTTACCGTGTAAGCACTGCCACAAATAAAGTTAATACAACTGTTTGACTTTAACCGAAACCTACAATTTGGAGCCTTGTTTTCATGTCACTTTAGTAAAATGATTAATGTGTGTCATCAGAATATGAATATTTTATTACGCTGTCACTTCTAAACTAACACGGGGTGATGTTTGAGTTACGGGTTTGAGACGCGTCAACTAATGGGCGATTTGAACGTGATGGAATAAACGTTTAGATATTTTTTGATAACAAAGTTTTAATCAGAATCTGAATCATGTTGAAGCTTATTGTTCATCCATTCTTTCATATGTTCGACTAAATTGTCTGCTCAGCAACGTAAACAACGCCATGAATGTTGTACAATAGTCGAAATGAAAGCGATTCGAACAACAAAGCCTCTGATATAACATAAGGCACAAACACCTATCATAGGCACTCAGATACACACACAAATACAGACAATACACGCATATACATACAAACACACACCACACACCTTCTGTATGTCAATATTTTTTTTTTCTCTGATCGAAATTTGCTGAACATTACACATTATCTCTATTATCTCTGGTACCGTATGGTGCCGGACGTAAAGAATAACACCACCCCATTTCTTCCCGTGGGTGTCGTAAAAGACGACTAAGGGACTTACTAGAGAATGGGCAGCAGCGTTCTCTATGCATTTTACCACCATACTGCGATCACCAACCCGCCTGCCAAGCGTGGCGATTATGGCAAAGCCCCCCAAATTGGGGGAGGCCTAAGTCCACCAGTGGACGTCTTACGGCTGAAATGATGATGATGATGACACATTATCTCTATAACTTACAAAGCTGCTATGATAGACCAAGCAGCTTTGAAGCCAATCGAAGCCGATACACACACGTAAATAAGTTAGTCGGAGTAAATGTTGGATGTAGCAAAAAAAGTATGATAGAAGAATAAATGCAGTGGAAATGCGTTATTTGCGAAGCATAATTATGTGGTGTTACTATGAATGATATGGTACGGAATAATGTGATAAGACAACGGAACGGTTTAAAAGAAGATTTTAAAAGAATATGCTTAGATGGTTTGGTCACGTTGAGAGGATGAATGAAGGGCTGCTAACAAAAGTTAAAATCAATAATCTTTATTTCGAAAAAGTGACAACATAGTTACACACATTACTTTAACTCGTATGTATGAAGATGGTATGTTTGTGGTGGACTATTGAGTAGGAGAGAATAAGAGGTTTTCTATTGGGTCATAGTTTTTTCCCATCAACCATGCTTTAACTGTTTTTTTGCATTTGTGTAAATTAAGTTTATATATCGCGAGCAGTCTATTGATCCGATTATAGATTTTTTGGCTAAGGTAAGAGAACTGGTGTTCCGCAAAGGTGGTATTATGTCTTACAGGTGGAAAAACAATATCAGCTCGGCGTTTTTTGGTATTTTTTATTGGCACGCGATGTTTTCTTAGAATACACTGAAACACAAACAGTTTTCTGACTGAAAGCACTTCGCAGTCCTTGTAAAGCTCCTCTGTGGGGTACCTATATGGCTTGCAATACATTACCTTGAGAACTGCCCTTTGTGCTCTTTCTAATTTAAGGAAGTAGGTCTTACAAGTTCCGCCCCATGCTGGCAAGCAGTACGCAAGAAGAGACTGACACAGTGACATGTAGACCAACATTAGAGTCATTGTGTCAGCAGAATAGCGAAGTTTCTTAAAAATATAAATTAGTTTTCGCGTTCTTGCTACCAAGTTGTCTACGTGAGAATACCAGTTTATGTGTCTGTCAATCAACACACCCAAGTATTTTGTATTTGGTGTTATTGCCAGAGCTGGACACGAGCATGAGAGAATTCTTGAGTGTTCTTGGCAGGTGTGGCCTTTAATAACAGGTGGTATATTGGGCTGCGGTTTTTGCTTATAGAAAAGGTTACTATTTTTGTTTTTTCTGTATTTAGTGTGAGAAGATGGTTCGCGAGCCAGTTCATAACCGTATCCAATGCCGCTTGAGCATGCAGTACGGTTTCTCTCTAGTCCGTGCCGTGTATAATAAGTGCTGTATCATCAGCGTAGGTAAATACAGAGCAATTAATGAGGGCAAGAGAACACAGGTCATTTATATAAATGAGGAAGAGCGTTGGACCCAAAATGCTTCCTTGAGGAACGCCGTAATCAATCCTAGCCTTATCACTCACTACTTCACCAATCTTTACATTTTGGTATCTGTTTTTTAGGTAACTTGTAAAAAATTCCAGTGCTACACCGCGTACACCCATGCGTTCCAATTTTGATAGGAGGATTGGAACTGGGACAGTGTCAAAAGCTTTTGATATATCTAAAAATATACCCAGACACCTGTGGCCGCGATCCATATGTCCAGACGCTTTTTCAGAGAAAGCTACAACCGCATCCTCAGTAGAAATACCGGTTCTAAAACCGTATTGACTGTCTGATAGAATATTATTTGCACGCAGGTAGACAAGCAAACGATTGTTTAGGATCTTCTCCAAAATTTTAGACATTGCTGGTAAAACGGAAATGGGTCTGTAATTGCTGACACTATCCCTGTTCCCTCCCTTATGGATTGGATGAACGAGTGCTATTTTAAAGGTGTCTGGGAAAATTCCACTTGTAATTGCTAGATTGCAAATGTGAGTTGTTCGCTGCCAAGCCAGGCCCCCATAAGGTTTTTAATTATTATGTGGAAGCGTGATAATCGTGGGCCCTGGAGCAAGAAGTGGCTAGCGAAACTAGTCCGCCGTACGCGGAGCAGACAATACAAGTACAATTCAAAGCACTCACCTGGTGGTAGAAGAACACCTGCTCTGGTGCCTACCTGGAGTTATGTATGTAAGTGAGTGTATATGTATCGTGTAGTGACGTTGTAAATGGGTTTTCCAGGATACAGGCCGCAACATTGAGGCTGGAGGCAATCACAGCATGCGGTTTCCAATAAGGTCACTTTCACTTCAAAGTACTTCAGTTTCAACAAACTTAACCCGTATTATTACGTCAACTTGGGGTTATTTACAATCAAAGTAATTGGATCACGACTAATTGTCACAAACGGATCGAAATAAAAGGATTAATTTACAATAGATCGCGAAACTCAACACGGCGACGATTTTCCTTCCAAGCACCAAATCAAGAGAAGTGTCAAGTGTCAAAGTCAAACTGACAAGTCAGATGTCATTCCGTTCGGGCGCGTTCCGAAGGCGCATAGAGTAACTAATTTAAACGGTCCGGAACATGAGTGATACCAGGGACTAAGGTCTTACGCGCCAGTTTCAAGATTTTTGTGGAAATACCGTCAATTCCCACTGCTGAATCTGTTTTTAGGTTATTTAGTATCATAACGACTTCTTCATTGTCCGTTTCCAAAATACACATCGACTTAGAGGCTGGCGGTGGACCGGAAGGAACTGGCGGTCTGGAACTACCGTTTTGTATTTTAGTGGCTAAGTTATTTCCTAGGCTCACAAAGTATTTATTGACCGAGTTAGCTGCTTTTCGTTCATCTGTTTCAGTTCTTAGAAGTTCGCTAGGTGGAGCTGGAACGGATTTGGTATGAGTTATTGTTTTTATAAGGTCCCAAGTAGCCTTAAGGTCATTCTTTCTTTTTATAAATTCAGTCTTTTCATAGTTTATTTTTAATTTGCGTAACAAAGAGTTGCAAAAATTTCGATATCGCGAGTACGTTATTTTTAGAATAGGATTTTGTGGGTCAGATTTTAATTTTTTATGCATTTTATCTCTGTTACGGATACAGCGTAAAAGACCTGGGGTGATCCAAGGCTTTATATTTCGTATCTTCTTTGGGACCTTGATGTATCGAGTATGGTTGTTAATTATTGAGCTTAAAATGTACACCAAAATGTTTGCTGCGTCGTTTGCGTTATTTGCCATTAGGATCGGAGAAAATTCAGTTGTGTCTATGTCAGTTTGGATGCTTGATATGTCAACAGTTTTGGTAGTTGAACTACATTTTGATTTAGGTGTGTCTAAATTGAAGCTCAGTAGTACAGGCAGGTGGTCGGTTATCTGTGTCTCTATCACAATAGTGAATCCTGGCTGTTTTGTTCGTAATAGGACATGGTCGAGGCAGCTATTTAGTCTGGTAGGGTACAGATGAGCTGGTAGTAATCCGTGAGAGGCAGCGAAGGTGAGGTATGTGTTAGAGTGTCTATCTTTATTTTCCAATTTTATGTCAATATTGATATCACCGACTAAGGCAATATAGTTCATTTTAGAAAGAGACGTTTATGTAGTGTCTACTTGTCTAGGCTGTTTATAAAGATGTCAATGTGTGTGTATGAGGGAGGTCTGTATGGAGCTATTATAGCAGCTTTGTTCTCAACTTTGCAAATTAGACAGTTTGCATCAATAATTTCAGGTTCTGTGACTGAACACTGAAGTGAAGTTTTCGTGTACATAACAACACCGTCATTTTGATTTTTTTGTATTCTTAGTAGAATGCGCGTTGTAGCCATCTAAATTTGGTATTATATTAGTTTTTCGTAGCCAACATTCGGTCAAAACAATGATATCACAGTCAGGTTTTAATTGTTCCAAGAAGGCTACCAGGCTGTCGAAATTTTTGTTTATGCTACGGATATTTAGGTGCAATACTGTGATTTGTCTAGTTGTGTTCTTTATAAGTCTCGAGCAGTCTTCTACCGAAAGTTTGTATGATTTACATACTTGATAAGCATCCAATTCTGTCACAAGTTTATCTATACTAATATGGTTAGCCATTTATTACAAAAATAATTTTCACGTAATATGATTGGTCTCCGAAAATAAACCGGTTTTTCTGAGGCAGCAGCTTTTGACTATCTCTCCGTGCTGAAATGGGTAGTACGCATATGTTAAGTGTTTGTTTGGTATGTTTTGGGAGAGTGTTGAGTGTTTGTTTGGTGTATTTTCAAATGTGTTGAGTGTGTGTATGGTGGGTGAAAGGTATGACGGCGTGTTGAATATGGAACGAGAATGCGTGCATTTAGCTACATTACTGAATAAACGGATACAGGAAATACTTTCTTGTCTATGGTAAGTGAAAACAATTAGCTGAATAAGAAACATATAAAAATCTGGTTGGCAAAAAACAAAAGAAAAAAACAAAACATACAGTCATTGCGGATTTTTGAGATCTTCAAAACATTTCTCGGATTTTATAACAATCTGCTTATCACCTTCAAGTTTACGAATAAATATCTTATTATTCTTACACCAGCAGAACTTATAATTGTTTTTGCTAGCGAATTCTCTTGCGAGGAAATACAATTTTTTTGACGGATGGAGACAAGTATTCGCTAACGTATATCGGACGATTTTCACAGTTGAGACCAAGTAGTACTGAGTTAAGCTTTTCTCCTTTCTCTCGGTTCTTATTGTAGGACCGTACCAAGGAAGTGAGCTCGGCTATATAATTGTTCCAGTAGCACGTTCCCGCGGGATTATTTCCGACATCCACGCGGCAATAGCTAGTGTATGTACAAGTATACAAATGAATACTTCTCATCATCATCCTCATCATTTCAGACGAAAGACATCCACTGCTGGACATACGCTGGCCCAATTTGGAGGGGTTTGCCATAATCGCCACGCTTGGCAGGCGGGTTGGCGATCACAGTATGGTAATAAAATGCATAGAGAACGCTGCTGCCTATTCTCTAGTAAGTCCTTTAGTCGCCTCTTATGACACCCACGGGAAGAAATGGGATGGTGCTATTCTTTACTTCCGGCGACACACTGATAACACACACCACACACTATTTCTAGCAACACCTAAATAAACTGTGAAAAATACATACAAAGTCTATTCACGATAACCAATAACACCCTTATTCAGCGAATATAAACATGATTGTGTGCTAACAAAACCACCCTTCGTAGTTCACAAAACCCCGAAATGAAAATAAAACTTATTGTGAAAAATATTGTGTCTAACAATTGTGGCTTTCTTCGTAAGTGTCATAGAACAAAAACTTTGCTCACCACTGACATACATTTTTTACAGTACATCAAAGATTCCATGTTTTATTTTATCAGTCTGTGGTGTAGACTTAAAGGAAGGGATAAGGTTTAAAATAAAGGTTTCATCAGCTGCTTTTCTTTTCGTCCTGTGTGTTTATACCAAACAAATTGATGTCAGTTTTGTTGGTATTTTTCTGAAACCTAGGATAAGCAGTTAGGAAATTGTCTGTCGAGATCTTGTTCTCAGTATTTATTTTTTTGTTTTCCACACATTTCGTTCATGTTTTATGTCAAATGTTTTATTTATAAGAATATTAATAATACGAGTATGTACATAAAATACTTTTTGCAAGTATATATAATACCTCACTTGAATCACAGGGCATCAAAAATTTGTTCGCCTCGCTGTCAATAGGAAAGTGCCCAAAAGGCATAGCGTAATCGACCAACTGCTTAGCTATGGCTTGAAAAACCAAGCGGACCTCATGTTTTATGTTTAATTCAGTCTTTGAAGTTTTGTTCCCTTAGAATCACAACTCAGGTCTTTTAAGGGACAACACCACTGACGGCTTCAAAGAATCGATTTTTTGAAAACCATTAAAAAAAATCTAAAATACTTATTATTAAATAAATAAATATGGTGCCGGCATCGCTGATTGAAGGCAAATGTTTTTTTATTTTTATTTATAACATAAATTAACAAACCTAAAACTTTGAACACGTTTTTCTCAAAAACACTTTTTTGAGTGCGGCACGTAGCAGAACTCGAGCAATTTTTATCCGATCAACTTCAAATTTTTACTGTATCAATAAAAGTAGTTATCTAGAGGAGTACATAGGATTTTTTCGATATCTCAATAATTATAAAGTTATAGCCTATTTTCGACGAGAAAATTTGTTCAATAATCATTCTATAATTTCAAAGGCGTTCCTATTTTTTAAAATATCATTTTATTAACGAAATAACTCGGTATTTTTTTTTTCAGATCGACGTTGATGATAGTTCTGCTGCGTGCCGCGAACCACTGTGGAGATGACAGCACCTGAGAGCTTCCCCAGCGCCACCACGCGGCGTGAAAAATGTGAAAAAAAATGTTTTTTGATACATTAATAACCAAGGAACTAAACCCAAAAAAAAATCGAAAATTCGTAAATCTTTTTTTTAACAAAAAAAAACAATCTTGAAAAATGTGTAAAAACACAGTCACAGCTAGTGGTGTTGTCTCTTAACCACTCAAATCCCAGTGCAGATTGATCATAATTTTAGTTCCGGGTTGTGCTCACAAGTCATAAAACCCTGTGAACTGTAGGTAAATTCATAGATTCATCCCAAAACTACCCTACTTTAGTTTATCAACTTCAAACCCATATAATTTCTAAGCAAAATATATGGCATGGGTTGCTTTATCGACCATAATAAAATAAATTAGAAATAATTTAGTAATCCTCTAAAACTTCTTGACCACCTAATGATTAATACTTATACGGCGGCGATTGCAACAGCGTCGGACGTATTCAAGAATTTATTTAGCAAAAGTTGCACAAGCCTGCCTAGAATCGAATTTCTTTTTTGTTGAGGATATTTTAACACATTGAATGCCAAGATTTTGGAGGAGCCGTATTCAGTTCCCACCATACATTGTAAGCACATACGAGAAAATTCGTAGCTGGCGTCTTCATTAGTGAAGTTAACTAAAGCTGCCAATGTACGAGATATCTCGTATACGGGATGTCTCGTACTTTGGCACCAGCAATGTTATGCTTAGATTAGGTGCCATCTACGAGAGAACTCGTATGTGTCTTCCTTGTCTATCATGCGTATTTCTTGTGCAACAAAGCGATTTCAGATCAGTCACGCGGCAGGAGCCGCACTAGTTTGACGTATGATTCCACGCTTTGGCGCCAAAATGTCGCGGCGACGAAATCAACGGCATACTTTCATTCAAAACGAGCAAGTTATTCAAGCGTTACAAGAATCGGAGAGTGAAGGCGACTTCTCAGCAGGTAGTTCAAATGAATACGTTCCTTCAGAACATAGCGATGAGAGCGAAACTTCTTCTCCAACATCCATTAGTTCCGAAGCCATTGAAGAAAATACTATACCAACTGTTCAAGATCAACCTTCCTGTGATCCTGAGAATCTGTGGTCATTCCAATCAGCAAGGCCTCAAAATTTTATCTTCACTGGTAACGCATCATTCAATATTCCAGAAGTTTCAACTCCAGGTGAATTTATTGATGTATTTTTCAGTGATAATTTCGTAGATCACATAGTCCAAATGACAAATGCTTATGCTAAAAGTACTCCTGGTCCTGTGCAAAAAAATGCTCGATCATTACAATGGAAGGAAACTAATCGGAAAGAAATGCGTCAGTTCATTGGAATTTTATTATACCTTGGCATTGTATCCGCACCTACAATTGCCCATTATTGGAGTAAAGATTTGTTATATAATTTCCCATTTATACGTAAAGTAATGAGTCGTAACCGTTTTCAAATATTGCTGCGATACCTTCATTTTTCTGAAAATGACGAAGAGGCAGGTACCGACCGGCTGCACAAAATAACACCGGTTTTGGATTGGTTCAATCATATCATGATGACTATTTATCAACCCCATCAGTCATTGAGCATTGACGAATCAATGGTATTGTGGCGTGGACGATTAGTTTTCCGCCAGTATATAAAAAATAAGAAACACAAATATGGAGTGAAATTATACCAACTCTGTGAGTCTTCAGGTTTAGTTTTGAAAATACGTAAATACAGGGGTAAAGCAGATCGTCCAAGTTCTGGGTCTTTACACTCTACAGAAGTAGTCATGGATTTACTAAATGGCTATTTTGATAAGGGACATATTGTTTATACAGATAATTTTTATAATTCCGTAGACCTGGCCAGAAAGATGAGTGTTAAAAAAACATATATATGTGGCACTTTACGAGCTAATCGTAAAGGTAATCCTTCTGAAGTAGTAAAAGCAAAACTGAAAAAAGGAGAAATTGCTGCAATGAGTAGTGGAGATATAACGATTTGCAAATGGAAGGATAAAAGGGAAGTGATGGTTATTTCCAACAAGCATAAAATCAATTTGATACGTGTACGAAACAGGAATGGTAAAATAGCCATCAAACCAAATATTATTGCTGACTATAATCTGGGTATGTCTGGCATTGACCGTGCCGATCAAATGACATCGTACTATTCCTGTTTGAGAAAAACCCTCAGATGGTATAAAAAAATTGCTATTCATTTTTTCGATATATACCTTCAAAACGCCCATAGACTGTACAGATTTCAACATCCCGAATCCAAAATGCGGTTGCTAAAATTCAGGGAAGAAATCATAAAGCATCTAATCGGTCCCCTCAATGATGTACCTCAATCCACAGCAAGGCCGACTACTCAAGAAATTCACTATTTAGATCTCATCCCTGCCACAGAGAAAAAGAATGCACCTACTAAACCTTGTCGTGTGTGTACACGGAATAAAAAGCGCAGGGAATCAAGGTATGTGTGCGGAGTTTGTCCTGAAAGACCCGCTTTATGTGTGACACCTTGGTTTCGTACATACCACGCCCAATAAAGTTTTTTTAATTATTTTATGATGATTATAACCTACGTTAAAATTAGTAGAATGTATGCGAAACTTTATAGTTCCTTTAAAAAATTGTAATTATAAGACTGCATTTGAATTACCAGAAAAATGAGACTGATTGTAATAATTTCTTTGATATTTTTTTCTAATAAATAATCTTACTTTGTATTCATATTTTGTTTTACTTAAGGTGCCAATGCACACATTCCTGCCGCCCGTGTGGTGCCAGAATAAACCCTTTACTTAGAAATGGCAATAGAAATCCTACGAAACATCTCGTACCCGGCACCTGAGAATAACTTAGGCTACGAGATATATCGTAGCTGGCATTCAATGTGTTAAAAAGCAAGGATTGCATCTCGTCAATAAGAAGATAAAGGAATATGGTGAATTCAAGTTGCAATGAATACTACCCCGAGTTTTTTTTTTTTGATACAAGAATGAGCGTTGATACATTCGATTAAGTGTATAATTTTGAATAAACAAAATTATTTGTTTAACACGTTCGACTCTGATTTCGTTCGGCGTGCCGCCACCGCTCTGAGTCGTGGCCACCACGCTGTAAGCTAGAATGGTAGGTGGAAAGGTAGGTAGGCTGAGCTTTTCCCACTACAGCAAATAAAAAAAACTGCGCGCTCTCAGCAAACGAAGCTAACGAGACTGCGATACCACCAACCAGCGAGCGCTTCATCCAAGATGGTCGCTACTACTTAGCTATCTACTTAGCGTCTACTTAGCTGTTTAGTATATTTACACCCCAAAATAAATGATTTGAGGCATGTAAAAGGACGCGCAATCATGACATCACGGTGTTAAATATTATTTTAACACCGCAAAATGGTAATTATTAGAGCTTCATTTAAATACATGCCAATATAAACTAGAAGTGTCATTACGTGCCCTGTGAGTCTATGGCAACATTCGAGGTCTATTCAAGGTCCAGAATTATTTGCATAAACTGTGGCGTTTGATATTGAAATGTAAATGAAGTCCGGACGTTGGACTTCGGCCCACATTGATGTAATCCACGTGCCTTTCGATGTGGAGCGTAATTTTAAATTTTCGTGTAGTTTTGGGAGGTTATGAATAAAATATTGCAGATTTCAGAAATGTGCTGATCTTTTATCGTGTGTTTCTGGTTGGAAGGAAGAGAGTTAATGGTGTGGCTTTCTGCTTCTCACGGGTCGAGAATAGCATTTAAACATAAATGCTCTTCACGACCTGTGAGAAGCCTTGACAGGCGTAGCTACGCACGGCCTGTTGGTTAACGGGCCGTGAGAACACTTGGCACTGGCTGCGACAGGCCTTGACGGGCGTAGCAATATCTGGCTCGGCCTGTCAGTCAACGAGCCGCGGGAATGTTCGGCATGGTCTGCGATAGGCCTCGACAGGCAAAGCAAAGCTTAGCGTGGCCTGTGAGTTAACGAACCGTTGGAAAGCTCAGCATGGGATGCGACAGGCCTTGAGAGGCGTAGAAACATCTGGTGCGGCTTGTTTGCTAACGAGCTGAGGGAAAGTTGGCATGAGCTGCGACAGGCCTTGACAGCGACAGGGAGCCGGACGCCCGGTGTCACCACTGCGTCGACTGCCGGGAGGACACAGCGCGGCATACGCTGGCAGACTGTGCCACTTGGGAGGAGCCGCGCCGTGCCCTCATCTCAGGAGTAGGCAATGACCTGTCGCTGCCGGCCGTCGTTGATTCGATGGTCGGCAGCGAGGATACCACCGCAGAAGGATACCACCGCGACCCAGGACGGGTCGCGGTGGTATCCTTCTGCGAAACAGTCGTGTCGCAGAAGGAGGCTGCGGAAAGGGAGCGGGAGATATCTGCCGCTCACCCGGCCCGCAGCAAGCACACCGGGCGTCGGTGGAGGGCGGATAACACCCTCTTCCAGTCCCCCTAAATTGTTCCAGGGGCGACGGATCTGGGGCCATCCGTCGCCCCCCATTCGTAGGATCCGCGATGGTGGCGCGTAGTGTTCTACGCGCGCCTCCTTGAGATGTAGGGGGGAAGTTTAACACCTCACTCCCCCTTAACGTGAGGAGGCCCGCAGAGGCGGGCTGGCACCAGTCGGGGATCGCAGAAGACGCATTAGTTCCTGTGATTCCCGACGTAGGTGTGGGATAGAACACCGGGGTTGTTGTAGTCAGTAGGAGTCTGACAGACCCCTCCGCCTACCCCAGGGCGGAAGACATCCATGAGGATTTCCACCTCGAAATAAAAAAAGGTCTCGACAGGTGAAGCAACGCTTGACGCGGTCCGTCACTTACCGGGTCGTGGGAAAGATTGACACGAGCCATGGGCCACGTCATAACTGGGCCTGCAAGATTATCGGTATCGGTCAATTTTTACAAGCTTATTTCATGGGCAATCACGCTAGCTGCATTAAAATTATTTAAAATTTTCTCTGTCACGTTTTACGGAAACCACAACTGCATTGATAGGAAAAAGTTCTACATTCTTCACGTTAGGTTCTGCTACAAAACGAGATATTGAATCGCAAAAAACCATTTAGCCATATTAGCCTAGATTATTGGTATATTTGCTTCCTAGGATTTTTCATTAACCTTACAGAAAATAAACTCAAAATGAGCATATATTTCCAGAACGCTTTCGAGTTTTCATGAGATTCATAAACATATTGATTTAATTAATTTAGCCTTTTTTTTTTTTTTTTTTTCAGGATGGGAAATCATCAAATGACTTCTCCCGCTCTGGGCGGAGCGGGAGGGCGTGTCAGACTTTTACTGACTAAAACCCACCCGTGTTCCATCAGTTGCCCATGTGCCAGGGTCACGGTATCTCTTTCGAACAATCACGCGACCCCGGCAGGCATCGGTCCTAGTAGACCCCTACACTGCTGCTGACATCTCTTTGAGGCGCGCGTGGAACACTGCGCGCCGTCGACCCGAGCATGGTCCTTATCGGGCGGCGAGCTACCCACTGCTCGCCACCCGCAAGTTCGCGCCTACGGTGGCCGGGAGTCCGCTATTGACTCCCGACGCCCGGGGCGTCTCCTCCTGCAATTAATTTAGCCTTCCATTCGACGTAAAAAGAAATATTTACATATGCGGGGAAAACGGAAAAACATCTCCGCGTCACGGACCCCGTCAGTCTTGATTTGTTTTCTTTGCGACACAAACATATCGATATATCAAACAGTATGATATTCATTTCCGTGCGCATTGTAAATGATAAACAAATATTTATTGAGGACAGTCTCTGAGAATATTTTCCATTCTAGTCCTTCCATCCATTCCATCCGTCCATTCTTGAATACAGGAAGTCTGCTTTGCGTCAGAAATATGTAGATATCTACATACGTGAATATAACATCAAAACAACTTTAACATAATGTTACTGCATACTAAACTGTACTTACTAGCTATCAGTGGCGAAGGGTGATTTTACTAGAGAGGTAAGCCGGAGCAAAAAAATGCTTACCTAGGCCGGACGTGGCGCACGTAGTCCAGTTACTTAAAATCTGTGACTGACTTCCTGGCTTCAGTCTTCTATAAGCAGATGTCTTCAGTCCACCTTTACTATACGTGTAAGCACTGGTGATTGAAACAGTGTCTTGCAAGTATAATAAAAGTGGCTTTGAAAAAAGCCGTTTGTGGTGTGATCAGTGTGATGACGTTGACGTATGATGTCTACTAGAAATAACTACTTAACTACAAGACTACTGACTTATTCTACTTAAAATACTACTTATACTCTAAAGCTATTTGTCTATTCTTTAGTGTACTAAAGAAAACACACACACGCACACAAGCGCGCACGCGCGCACTTTGTAAAGTGCGCTAAGATATTATCATAAAAGCTGAGATGATTCTTAATTTTTAGCAATAAATGTTTATATATAGAAAAAATGGCTAGATCAATTAATCGTTCTTGTTTTTGAGAATTACGCATGAACGTATGAATTCGCTTCAAAGCCGAAAACGACCTCTCCGCGGATGCAACTGTAACGGGAAGTGTCAAAAATATACTACACTAGCTTCTGCCCGCGACTTCGTCCGCGTTAAATTACTTGTTCCCCCGACCCTTCCCGTCGCGTCGAATCGCCTACCCGTGCGATTTTCCCCGTTTTTGCAACATTTTTCATTACTGCTCCGCTCCTCTTGGTTGCAGCGTGATGTTATATAGCCTATAGCCTTCCTCGATAAATAAGCTACCCAACACAAAAATATTTTTTCAATTCGGACCAGTAGTTCCTGAGATTAGCGCGTTCAATCAAACAAACAAACATACAAACAAACAAAGTCTTCAGCTTTATAATAATATTATATAAGTATAGATATCTCTTCAGCAATTGGATTGTACGGAATCCGTAGGAAATCTAAAACCCAAAATATTAGAAAGAACTAACAACAATACTATTTAGTGCATGACGTCATGATTTCATTTATTTTATGTATGTAATTTATCATTTTCAGATCAAATAAATACCGTCAGTTTTTAAATAATAATTTATTATTCTCCTGATCGAATTTCGGTCACGGCAGACAATCATAAGTCGTAATGATATTTGTAATGTTTCCCATATTTTCGCCAAATCTCCCTAGTAATAAACTGGCAACACCGGCTAATCAAAGTTACCTACGAAGTATTGAATTGAAAATTCATGTTTTCTTTAAGACTGCGCCGACCGTACAAGGCGCGCGGCAAAAAGGTATTTACGACAGCGCGCTAGTCGTGTGCGTCGCCACGCACACATTGACAAGTTTTCTCGAAGCCCGCATGCAGTTGCACGACAAAGGGTGGTAACCTAGGATTTTTAAAATTTGATTCGTTGTGTTGAGTGACTTGAAAATACGCATATTTGATTATTTCGATCATTTTATGTAGGTACCTACATAAATTCAGAAATTAAATCTAAGAATCTGTATTATATAAAAATTAACGTTTGTAGTTTATAGAGCGGATAATGTAGGTATAAATATAGTACAATATAGGAAAATTACCTACATTATCAGTTACTACTCATCCGATTGCTATGAAATTTTGGCATTATGAATTTTACTTGCACGCCCGGGAATTTTACTCGGTAAAGTAGGCAGGCAGGGTAGATGGGTAAGTGGTAGTGTACAATCTTACGTTTAAGTTTAACTTTTGAATATTTTAGTTCCTAATATCTCGATAGATGGCGTTGTTCATCAACGTCACTTCTTTGAATCTTGGTGTTAAGATTCTCCGCAATAACATGACCTCCTCGTGTATATTAAAATAAATTGTCTTCGTCAAGTAAACATTGCCTTTTATTCATGGTCATTCGAGTCGGATTTTTTCGGATACAGCCGTGACTGATGCACCGCGAGTTTGGACATTGCGACAGTGGCGCCCCCTGACGGCGATATATGACAATTGAGTGAAAAATTGTGAAGTGTTGTGTCAAAAGTGCAAATCATTGGACAAACTGTGAGTACTCTATAAAGTATAAACAATTAAAAAGTTAGTGATTCACAAGTAAATTAAGTGGAAAAGAACTTAGAAAAATTAGCTAGCTAAACGGACTTGTAAAATTTCTATGCAAAAGTGTGTTTAGACGGGGAATCCATGCCCAATTTCGGCAAAGTGTTTACAAACACTTAGAAAACTTTACCAAAAGTTTCAAATTATAAAATATTAAAGACACATCAACAGTTCTGCAGAATTCGGGACTTGTAATTTAAAGTACATACATAGTTCTTGAATAGAAACACTATAAAAATGGATTCATTGTTAAGATTGCAAGTAGACATCAATAAAAAGATGCAAAGAGGATACATCAACTTCAAAAAGTCTCCTAAAGAAAGGGTTACCGTTAGCTACGTGGAAACAAGGTTGGAATGTTTAGAAAAACAGTGGTCGATGTTTGAAGAAACTCATAACAAAATAATATCTGAGGTTAAAAGGGAAGAATACGAAAAGTCAGAGTACCATTTGGGTGATATGTATAGTCAGGCGGAAGAGTTATACATGGATTACAAAGTTGAATTAAAAGAACGTTTTAATAAGAAAATACCGTCTGATTGTACGGAAAACAACAACCCGATAACTCAAACTGGCGTGAAATTGCCTAGAATAGCGATACCTACATTTTCGGGTCACTATTCTCAGTGGACAACATTTCGGGACCTTTTTCAAACATTGATACACAAGAACCAATCATTAGATAACGTGCGAAAACTACGTTATTTAAAAACGTATCTCACCGGCGAGGCTGAACAGCTGTTGCGACACCTACCTATCACCAGTGATAACTATTTGACTAGTTGGAACATTTTAGAACATAGATTCAATAATAAGAAATTTATAACAGATTGTATTTTCAAAAGATTCTTTAATCAAAAAAGTATAACGAGTGAATCATCAAATTCTTTAAAAGAACTTTTTGATACAACTAACGAATGTCTGAATGCTTTGAAAAATGAAGGTATTAATATTGAAAATTGGGATCTTATTGTTATTTATATATTGTGTTCTAAATTAGATAATGAGTCTCGCAAACAATGGGAAGCTAAGATTTGTAGTTCAACTAAGGAATTGCCTTCATTACACGAATTTTTAGATTTTGTTGAGCATAGATTTAGGTCACTTGAATTTTTATGTACTAAAACAGTAAAGAGCACTAACACAAAGTCACATCATGTAGTAAAAAATGTAAACGAGAATAAAACATCTGTGTGTACCTTTTGTTCAAATATTAATCATAAGATAGGAAATTGCAAAGATTTTGCTAAAGAAGAGTTGTCAGCACGTCGTAATTTTGTCCAAAATTCAGGTTTGTGTTTCAATTGCTTAGGCGCAAATCACATGGTAACTTCGTGTCGTTTGCCCACAAGATATAGAATTTGCAAGAAGAAACACCATTCGTTGCTGCATTCGAATAATAATAGCCAATCAACTGACGAACCAAGCAAGCAATCAGTTGATAGTACCGATGTTGTTGAAGCTGCAACAACATCAAAAGACGAGACCGAGGTAAGGAACATAACTAGTTGTATGTCTAACACAAATTGTCAGGTTGTATTAGCAACAGCCTTAGTAAACGCAGAAACTAACACAGGGTCTTATATAACACTGAGGTCTCTAGTGGACCAGGGATCACAGGCTTCTTTTATAACGGAGTCTGCAGTCCAATTACTTGGGCTTAAGAGAATTAAATGCAACAGTGTTATAACTGGAGTGGGGGGTGAAGACAACGCTTCACTCAATTGTAAACATGTGGTTTTTATTAAACTACAATCTCTACTGGATCCTAACTTTACTGTAAAAGTCAAAACATACGTTCTTCGGAAATTAACTTCATTTCTACCTGAAAGACAAATTGTCGTTCAGCTGTGGCCAAACTTACCAGTTATGAAGTTAGCAGATCCGAAGTTTAACATACCAAATAAAATCGACCTTTTACTTGGTGCAGAAGTCTATTGCCAAATTATAACTGAAGGATTGATTAGAGGTCCACCAGGAACACCGATAGCACAGAACACCAGGTTAGGTTGGGTTTTATCTGGAAAAGTGAGTGATAGTGAAACCAATACTTTGAGCTGCAATAGTACTATCATTACCATGCATACTAACATTTGCAATGAAGATTTTAATCTTAAACAATTTTGGGAGCTCGAATCTGATAACTTTAATCTAAGTAAAAATCAATTCACTCCAGAAGAAAAACGTTGTGAAGAAATCTTTGAAGAAACGACCAAACGTGATAGTTCTGGTAGGTATATTGTAAAGCTACCCTTTAAAGATGATGACCCGAGCAGTAAATATGGCAATTCGCGCAATGTTGCCATAAAGAGATTATTATCATTAGAAAAACGTTTCTTTAAATCACCGGATTTAAAAACTAAATATTCAGATGTTTTTTCAGAATATTTAAAGCTCGATCATATGCAAATAATACCTGAAAAAGAAATTGATAATCCAGAAGCAGTTTACTTGCCTTATCATGAAGTAGTTAGAGACGATAAAACCACCACCAAATTCAGGATCGTATTTAATGCTTCTAGTCGCGATAACAATGGTGTTTCACTGAACAGTAACCTAATGGTAGGACCGACATTACAAGATGATCTTAGGCACATTCTTATGAGATGGAGGCTTCACCCTATTTGCTTAGTAGCTGATATCGTAAAGATGTATCGACAGGTGAAGGTGACTGACCAAGATGCAGATTATCAACGTATAGTGTGGAGATCTGACCCTGCAAAAGATATACAACATTTGCGTTTAGTACGAGTAACTTTTGGGACTGCTTAGCTCCTTACCTGGCGGTAAGAGCGCTTCACCAAGTCGCTTATGACGAAGGAGCCCAATTTCCGCTAGCATCTGAAAAAGTATTAAAAGACTTCTACATGGATGATCTCATCACTGGCTGTAAAAGTGGAGCAGAAGGAAAACAAATATTCTCAGAAATGACTAGACTACTAAGCAAAGGAGGCTTTGAATAGCAAAAATGGGCAAGCAATAATGATCAATTACATAAGGAAATAAGCAAAGAAAGCATAACAAGCAACATAGAACTGAAATAAAATGAAACAATTAAAATATTAGGACTTACCTGGAATCGACGAACCGATGACTTCGAGTACTCCGTTCAGCTACCATCAATCTCGGAACCTGTAACAAAAAGGAAAGTAATATCTGACATTGCAAAGCTGTTTGACCCAATGGGTTGGATATCACCAGCAATCATAAAAGCTAAAATTATGATTCAAAAGATTTGGCTTGCAGGAATAGAATGGGATGATAAACTACCACCTAAACTATTAGACGAGTGGATTACTTACCGTGCAGGACTTGTTGAACTTACCAAATGTCGACTCCCACGATGGATTAATGTCAAGGAAAACAGCACCATGGAACTTCATGGGTTCAGCGACGCATCTAGTGAAGCTTATGCTGCTGTGGTCTATATACGTGTTGTTAATGATTCAGGAAATGTCTATGTTCATCTGGTAACTTCCAAAACTAAAGTAGCTCCAATTAAGCAAGTATCGATACCAAGGCTTGAGTTATGTGGAGCTGTGTTATTAGCTAAGTTGTTACAGGAAGTATCGGTAGTGTTAAACGTTCCAAAAACTAACCTACGTGCTTGGACTGACTCAACTGTGGTACTGGCTTGGTTGAGCAACCACCCAACGTGTTGGAAAACGTTTGTAGCTTAGCGGGTGTCTGACATTCTAAATATATTAGACAGAAACCAATGGTCACATGTATCATCTTCTGATAACCCGGCAGATTGTGCGTCGCGAGGAATTAACCCGTCAGAGTTACCGATGTTTGAACTGTGGAAAACAGGACCATTATGGTTGAAACATAGACCTGAAACTCAGGATAAAAGTCAAATACCAGACACTAATATAGAAGAAAAAACAAAAAAGGTTTATCATGTAACGCAGAATGATCAATTGCAGTTTTGGACCAAGTTCTCGTCTCTTCGTAAATTAGTTCGAGTTGTAGCATACTGCAAAAGATTCATCAAAAAGTTGAAAAACGTACATGATCATAACTTACCTGTATGGTTAACTAGCGTAGAATTGAATGAAGCTCTTCATATTTATGTAAAACAGTGTCAAACAGTGACTTTTCAGCAAGAGATTAAAGATATTAAAGATAAGGGGATAGTACAAAAGAAAAGCAAACTTACGTCATTAAATCCATTCCTAGATGATTCAGGCATCTTGAGAGTTGGTGGTCGTTTAGAGAAAGCAGAAATAACAACTGAAATAAAACACCCAATAATATTACCGTCAAAATTTCACCTCACTGAATTAGTTTTAAATGAAACTCACCATAACACGTTGCACGGCGGACCACAACTCATGATTAATTATCTTCGAACTAAATACTGGGTCATTGATGCCAAGAACCAAGCAAAAGCGGTTGTCCGTAAATGCGTTATTTGTGTACGCCATGCTGCACAGACTAGGGTCCAACTGATGGGACAATTGCCTTCAGCTCGATTTACACCAATTCGAGCGTTTTATCGAAGTGGTGTGGACTACGCAGGTCCCATACAGATTCGCACTTCTAAAGGAAGAGGCCACAGGGCCTACAAAGGTTATATATGCCTTTTTGTATGTCAAGACAAGACAAGAGCCGTACATTTGGAAGCAGTGAGTGATCTCACATCACAAGGGTTTATTGCTGCTTTTAAACGATTTGTTGCAAGGCGTGGCCATTGCGCTGACTTATACAGCGATAACGGAACGAATTTTGTTGGTGCCGCTCGCGAACTCCGAGATTTGTTCGCATATGAAAAGTCAACCTTGGCGATGGAAATCGCCGAGTGTTTGGCAAACAACGGCACTACTTGGCACTTTATTCCACCCCATGCCCCGCATTTCGGTGGGCTATGGGAGGCTGGAATAAAGTCCACCAAACATCATCTTAGACGTGTGATAGGTACTGCAACTCTTACTTTCGAAGAGATTTCGACTCTTTTATACCAAATAGAAGCTTGCCTTAACTCTCGACCACTATCACAAATGAACACAAATTCGCAAGACCCAACACCCCTCACTCCTGGCCACTTTTTAATAGGTGAATCATTAATTCTAGTACCTGAGCATAATTACGAAACATCATCTGTTTCATCCTTGAAACGTTGGCAACTAACTCAAAAAATGCTGCAACAGTTTTGGCGTAGGTGGTCAAGTGAGTATTTAAGTCAAATTTTACATCGTTATAAGTGGGCAAACAAAACGCCTGAACCGGAGATAGGAGATTTAGTGTTAGTAAAGGAGGATGGACTCCCTCCAGCCAAATGGCTTTTAGGTAAAATTATTTCTAAACACCCTGGGTTGGACAACATTACGAGAGTAGTCACTCTGAAATGTAAAGGTATAACATTTAAACGACCAATAACCAAATTGTGTGTGTTACCTGTCGCTCAGTGACCAGTTATGTATATGTTACCACTTTTACAGAACTTGTTGATTTTTTTAAACTATTGTAAACTGTATTTTTTTTTTTTGGTTTGTTTTGTAATGTTTTAGTGTAATTTGTTCTTAGCCACCATGTCATACTGACTTAAAATATGTTTGATTTTTTTAACTATACCATACAGTCCATTAATTCGAATGTGGTTGGTTCATGGTGGGCGGGAACAATGGACATTCTGTCCATAGTGGGCGGAATGTACAATCTTACGTTTAAGTTTAACTTTTGAATATTTTAGTTCCTAATATCTCGATAGATGGCGTTGTTCATCAACGTCACTTCTTTGAATCTTGGTGTTAAGATTCTCCGCAATAACATGACCTCCTCGTGTATATTAAAATAAATTGTCTCCGTCAAGTAAACATTGCCTTTTATTCAGGTAGGTATAATAAAACCAGTCTGTGATAAAAAATGTATAATTACTTAATGTAATAGAAAACTTGCTTAATTTACAAAAACATGCGAAAATTATAGGTAAATGTGGTATATATAATATATAGAGTATATAGGAAAAGTTGAAGTTAAATCCACTATCTTAAATTTTAAAATGAATGCCAGATTTGCAATCGCCACCCCCCAAAACCCATTACACGACACCCATATCGAACATTTGAGAAAAAGCTACATCCGCAATTTTGGATTTCAAATTGAATGCCAGATTTGCAAACGCCACCCCCAAAAGCCATGACACTCATATCGAATGTAAGAGAAAAGAAATAACTGGAACTAATAAAATAAAATATAAATACGTACATTTTATGATAACGGCTTTTTTTACGGAAATGAGCGCCAACTTTTTTCTTACAATAGCTGTCCTTACGCTTTTCCATATAATTACTAAAACAAATATTTAAGAAAAATGTTATAGTAATATGGAAGCAGAAAAAAAAACATCAAAAAGTAAAATTTAGTTATGCCTACTAAATATAAGTCATACTCAAAAAAACACAAATGTGACTTATCCTATTTCACTCTTTGCGACAACGTATACGTACACAATAGATCGCGAATTATCGTTACCGGCGCGTCGCTGCACGATACGACGTGACCACTCTCCGAGCTCTCGTGGACGACTGAATTTTCGACTCGTGTACGTTGCGTATGACTCAAAACAGGGTGGGAATCAAAACAAAAATTAATAATAAAATAAATAAGTGACATTTTGAAAATGTAAAAACTACAAATTGTAGTATGATAATAAGAAATTAATATGAATTCAAGTTACTGAACAAATTTAACAGTTTACTATCAAAATTCAACTAAACCCGAGCATGCTTTTTTAAGATTTTTGTTCAACTTTACGAATTTTTTTTTATTAAACTATACAATATTTTTAGTTTTTGCTAACTATAATCGGTTAATACATTCATTGCAATGTTTATTACATATTTTTTATGGTAATTGTGGCAAAAGTATTGATTGTATTACTTTAACAGTGACGACTGTTTTGAATGATTTCACTCTGCCGCCCCTTAACCACAAGTATCAACAAAATAAAAGGTTTGTTTTAAGGTTATAATTCTATTTACGTCAATGGTCAAACAAACATTTAAAATGACAAAAGTACTGTCGCGTCGAGCAGGGGCTCAAGGGGGCGGGGGAAGGGCCCGAACACTTACGAAATTCAACGAAAGGACGATATTGCTACTCAGTTCGTTCGAATAACCCGACGTCTTGCGGCTTGCCAAGGCCTCTAAAAAATGCTTGTCACATGACCTGAAGTGACGTCATGACGAGATGATTTTGTATAGAAATTGATGTACTTCATAACCCGGCGTTGTCAGCGTGTTATACTGCAGTAAAATGTTCACGCGCGGTACCGCGCGAAATTCGCGCGCACTTTAAATGTTTTGTTTTCGTTGGAATATAAAGACAAATATTTTTTTTATGTAGGTTGCAGTTTTGTAATACTTTAATTTTATGGTGTAAGATTAAATACATTCAGTGTGATTATTAAACACTGCTGAGAACTACTGACTGTCATAATTTCGTAAGGGAAGCCGACAGGAATCGGCTTATTAGTTACCTGCGCCACTGCTAGCTATATGATATCTTAAAGGAGATCACGAATTCTGGGAAATATTTTATTTGGTGGCCGTCATTAGTAATTATATATTTTTAGTCAAGGTGTAGTTGAATATTTTTCCTAATTCACCTACCATCAAATGAATGAAACTTTATTCCCTCCTCATAATAAAACAGCTATATTTAACTCCATAAAATCACAGCTTCTTTTTATGAGTCAGAAGATTGCAAGCCATGTTATTTCCGTAGTTATTTGCGACTAAGTCTAAAAGGCTCGAATGAGGAATTTCCCCCGCATTGCTTAATGGCCGACTATTTTCTGAAAAGTGCCCAAAGGGACAATTAATTCTTTAATTGCTGCTGTGGCGACAATTTGGAAATGCAATAATATATTACGTTTTTTTAGGGAGAGTTTAGATAGATTGATTGATTGTTTAGAACAATGTTGGAAGAAAAGTATGAGCAGTGGTTACCTAGTGGAATCAGCCTCGACTTACGAGTCTTGAGTTCGAACCCAAGCCCGCAGTTTTTTGTGTATTTAATTTCATCAATATTGCAGTCAAAACAGTGAAGGAAAACAACAAGGAACCGGCATGTCGTAATACCAAAAATTTGAACACATTTGTGACGTCCATCAACTCACACTTGGCCCGCGTGGTAGATTATAGCCCACTCGTTACAGACCCTGCGTGCCAACAGTGAAAACATTAAGCAATACAATGGCTGATTAAGCAATATTTAAAATTTTTACAACCCAAAACTTAGTAGTAGGTGCCTATCTATTATTTGGTAATTAAAAAGACTAAAGTAAAATAAAAGCTTAACTAAACAATCTCATGTCTTTACAAAGTTGTTTAGTCAAGCTAAACAACTTTGTTACTAAGTAAAATTAATTGAGTTATTTTACAAATAGCTCAATTAATTTTACTTCAAAAATAAATACTTGTCCTCGTCAACAATTTGATTGATCGACTTTTAATATTAGTCTTGAAGATTTAGTTGTAAACATGTTAATTTTCTAGTTCAATATTGATGAATCCGTGGATAATAAACTTGATATAATCGGCTGACTGTTCTATTTAAAAACGTTTTTGTGAATTGGTGTATTTTTCCTTATCACTCGATTAGATCGAACAAAGTTCGAGGCTGTTATTTTTTTTCATAATTTGGATGGATAGTTCAAAACTATACCGGATGACATTTTTTACCGTCTCGACCTTCATATGGTGTGTTGTGTAACTAGAATAGAACGCAGGAAGGCCTTCAGATTCATCGTAGGTGACGCGAACGGACCCTGCATGTACGGCTCATGCGCCTGCGAAAGATCAATGAGGCCGCCTATCGGCCGGCTTCAAAGGGTGAGACCGCGCTACGAAATCATTGATAGTATGCCACGCATTGAGTAGGGTGCATATGATTTGAGTTTCGATAGATTTTAATTGATTTTATTTTTTTCCAAATTTCTGTTTCTGTTTTCCTAGTATGAAAATGTTGCTTTAAATGTGTAGTATTTATTGCTAGATCAATTTTATTACATGTTATTAAAAAATATAAAAAATAAACATTTCTGTGCCAAAGGCTTCTACTCCGTTCACGTATTACACCCATTTTTTTTTCAAGACGTTATAAAATGTCACCCAGTATTTACAAAAAAAAAATACATGGTTATCTATCTATCTATACTTAATATTATAAAGCTGAAGAGTTTGTTTGTTTGGTTGAACGTGCTAATCTCAGGAACTACTGGTCCGAATTGAAAAATTATTTATGTGTTTTGTAGCCTATTTTTTGAGGTTATAATAATATTGCTACTATCAAAAGGAGCGGAGCAGTTACGAAAAATGGTCGAAAACTGGCAGGCAATTCGATGCGACGGGAAGGGTCAGGGAAGCAAAAACTTGACGCGGACGAAGTCGCGGGCAGAAGCTAGTAGTTTAAAGCTGAAAGTTTTTAAGTTTTTTGTTTGAACATGTTACTGGCTGGAACTTCCCGTCGGTTTTTAACTATTATTTTTGCATTTGATAGGTAAATTATTCTTGAGGAAGATTATAGGCTATTGAAAATCACATTACGAGCCCAAAAAGCCGAGAAAAAGAAAATAAAATCAGAAAGAATGCAAAGCGAAGACAAAATACTAGAGCGGGCAAGCGAAGCGATGCGACGAGGGTCGGAGAATAAGATATTTCATATGGACAAAATTGCAGACAGAAACTAGTATATAGGTCGCTTTTCTAGTCTGTTTGTGTGTGAGCGTTGTTCTTCTAAACTACGCATCACACATTTAATAAAGAAATCTTGATTTTTTGGTATTTCGTACAAATCGATGTAGAGAAGAAGAGAAGATGTAGTTACAAAACTTGAAAAGAGTATGGTCCGATGGTTTGGTTATGTTGAGAGGATGACTAGCTAATATAAGGTATTGTATAGAAGAGACACGCTGGGAACGCCCTAGGAGGGCATACAATGACCTTATGAGAGATTTTCGTCAGAAAGGCCAGCGTGGGTCAGCGTATGACTAGATATATCGATGGTCCCTATTAACAATATCGGTTCTGCAAAAAGACTACTGTTCAGTAGAGCAGTTTTCCTTATAACTTCGTTGTTTGTTTACACTGTTGCGCGGACAAGGTTAATACAACCGACAATAGTATCTTTACAACTGGCTAAATATCATGATTTGAAGAAATGACAAGAAAATACATACGATAGATCTTTTGATTGTGATTCTATTTATGTAAAACAGTGAATATTGGTAAAAATTATATAATTATATATTAACGTAAACGAGGCGAAAAAATTATGTAAGAACCATAGCAGGTGGGTGTCTGTAATTTCTGCCTTGTCCAATGAGAAGAAATCGTGAGTTATTGTGTGAAATTCTCAACAGCTGCCCCAACTTGAGCCCAGATGATGGTAATACAAAATCTGTGAAATGTGGGTGCACTACAGGTATCCCGCTGCCTAAACTTTTGGGGAATATAGGAGTGATACTATATTATGTTATGTGTCACGTCTGCGTGTCTTCACAGTTTAGAGAATCAAATCAAATCAAAATATTACACTCCAGAACAAGCTCAGCAGCTTGTCCACAAATTCCGTAATGGTGTAATTTACTGATCAGAGTATTGTGGTCAACGCAGTCAAACGCTTTTGAGAGGTCACAGAAGATGCCAATTGCAGCCTGGGACTTTTCCCAGGATTCCAAAATGCGACTGATGAGTTTTTACTCCCGCGTCAGTCGTCGACCTACCTTTCGTGAAACCAAACCGCTGACTATATAAAATCCCATTAGAGTTGAAATTACCTAACATCTGGCCCAGCATGATTTTTTCATAATTTTTTCTCAATGCTGGTAGCACAGATATGGATCTATAATTAGAAGGATCAGTCTTACTACCCGATCTGTAAATTGGTATTACTTTACTTTGTTTCATTAAATCAGGAAACGTTCCGCTGTCTAAACATTGATTAAATATGCCTGTCAGGACAGAAGCAATTGTGTCAATGATATCTTCAAGAACCTTAACCGAAATCCCCCATAAGTCGTCTGTGTTTTTTATGTTAAGACTTTTAAATGATTTTTTAATTGTGGCAACGTGTTTGCGACGCCATCTTTCTTCGTCTTGCTACAACACCTCATACATTCAACACAGCTACATTTCTCACATCTATCAACATTGTGGTTAGCTTCTAAACTGAACACACCCTCTGAAGTAAAAAGAGCGTGAAGACGAATTAGGTTGTGGATACAATGGCAGTATTTTAACGGCATTTTTACGTGACCCACTGTACCAGTGGTGCTCAATCTTTTTGAAGATAGAGTCAGATATATTTTTTTGTAGGAAACTGCACAGAACAATTGAATATCACCCATCTTGAATTACTGTTTGGGTGGTTTTGCTGCTATTCGTTGCTTATCAAGGTAAAATATATTGACTTTATAAAAAGTCGATATATTTTACATAGGTATCTTTAAACTCAAACTCACAACATTTATTTCAAACTAGCTGTTGCCCGCGACTTAGCCCGCGTGGATGTCGACAATAATCCCGCGGGAACGTGCTACTGGGACAGTAATATAGCCAATGTTAAGCTTTATAACATCTTCTATCTGCTCGTGAAAATTTCGTCAAAATCCGTTCAGCCGTTTCGGAGATTAGCCGGAACAAACAGACAGATAGACAGACAAAAATTTGAAAACTGATTTTTTGTAATAGCTTCCTTAATTATTTTATTGTGCATTTAGTAAAAAGCTATTATTTTGACGTTATTTGTATAGAAGATATACCAAACACAGGCAATTTTGAATTTTCAAGGGGTGGTGGGGCAGAAAGCTAGTTACAACTAACTCTCTGCCCCACCACCCCTATTGCCTTTCCAAAGCGTAGTAGGCACCTATGAAGAAGAACGGGCAAGAAACTTCTTTTCAATCAAAGGTTTTGTTACAAAAAAACTTTTTAACAAAAAATTAAACCCCCGAAAAAACTGAAAAGCAAAAAATAATTAACCTTAAAATTATGAGTCGGCGCTTTGAGTGATCTTTGTTCATTGATTTTTCAGCGCCGACTCAAAATTTTAAGGTTTATTATTTTTTGCTTTTCAGTTTTTTCGGGGGTTTAATTTTTTGTTAAAAAGTTTTTATTTTACATTTTTTGTGGCTTTATTGGACTCATAACACTTGGCAAGGCATACCCTATCCAATAAAAAAAGAATTATCAAAATCGGACTACTCTGTATAAAGTTATGCGTGGTTATACATTACAATCAGTGAGTGAACAATCAGTCATCCCCTGTTTTCTGACCCTTAGGGTTCGATTTTGTTTTCCAAATTTATATGGGACCACCTTGGAAGTATACCTTTTCCAATAGAAGAAGAATTATCACAATCGGACCACTATATAAAAAGTTATGCGTGGTCATACATAAAAAAAAAAAAAATATACGCGTCGAATTGATAACCTCCTCCGTTTTTTTTCGTCGGTTGAAAAGTTGGTTACATCATTTATGTTGAAATTATCAACGTAACAACGATGTAAAAATATGTTCACATTAAAACCATCCGTTATAAACAAAAATAACAAAATAAAAATTCGTAGATTAACATTTATATAACAAGAGCTCTCTGTGCCCCAGACACGTTAAGCCGTTGGTCCTGGCTATCGTTTATGGACCATTAACAGTCGTTTCAGGTCGTCAGTAGCCCGAAAGTCTGACGACCAGTCGTACCAATGGGTATCGTATTACCCAGTAACTGGGTTGTGGAGATCAGATAAGCAGTCGCACCATGTGAAATACTGCTATTCAAATGCATCCGATTAAAAAGGAAGCGGACTCCAACGTAGTTGGAAAAAGGCTAGACAGATGATAATGATGATTCTATATTTTAACCAGAATGACTCATTATACTTCTTTTCATTGTTTCAGCCAAACTTAAGTTAAGAGTGTTTTCCACCACATTATTTTTAACCGACGAAAAAATGGGGGAAGTTCTCAAGTCGACGCGTATATATTTTTTTTTATGTATGGCTACGCATAACTTTTTACAGAGTGGTCCGATGTAAATTTGAAAAATAATCCATCCCTAAGGGTAGGAAAACAGGGGGTGATTGATTGTTCACTCATTGATTGTAATGAATGACCACACATAACTTCTTACAGAATATATCCGATTTTGTAAGCATGTAGTAATTAGTAGATTATAGCCACAAACAAAATTATTAAATAAAAACTTTTTAACAAAAAATTAAACCGTTGAAAAAACTGAAAAGCAAAAAATAAGAAGCCTAAGTAATTTTGAGTCTGCGCCAAACAATCAATGACCAAGGATCAGTAAATTACTTAAAATATATAGAAATAACCGAACAAAATAAGTTAATGAATTAGCGGACTCAAAATTACTTAGGCTTCTTATTTTTTGCTTTTCAGTTTTTTCGGCGATTTTTTTATTTGTGGTTGTATGCGAGAGATTATATGGCAGATGTGAGTATATACGAGAGACGGAGGGTGGAGGACAAACTTGAAAGATAAACAGTTTGTGTTTCTTTAGAAAGATCAGAAAGTGCGTAGTACTCGCAACCGGCGGTCGTGTATGAATGAAATGAAGCAAAAGACGTATTTATGAATCCTAACAGGTGACGTTCTGTCGTTTGTACCTACCCTAATGGAAAGAAGGCTTGACTTATAGTTATTTATGTAAGACCAAAAACTTTTTTCAGGCCTTCAGACCAAAGTTTGAGAAACACAGCTATTTAGCGAAACATTGTAACTTTACTGACTTATTTGTTGCGACACTAAATTGTGACTATAAACCGGAGGAGTCTATGAAAAATTGTATTTTATTACGTAATTTTATTAAAGACGAATACTGCATGAAATATACGAGCTTTAATGTGTGAGCTGAATGAGAAATGACAGCAATAAAGTGAACATCGGGCTTTACCGAAATTCATTCTTCATACTGCAGATTTTATTATGATGTCGCATCGCTCTTGCTCGTACACAGTCGTTATGAAGGAAAAATGTCACAAATATTTCAAAATGAAAATACTATTTTGTGAGAAATTCTTAAATGTATAGTTGTCTTAACTCATTGCGGTTAGTTGATATTACTGTTCATATATGACTCATAGATGACCGTTAAATAAGAAAAGAAACACTAGAAAGACAAATAAGTTCGTTTTCAATGCATATGTACATTTATATATAATCCTACACACATCCTATACTGTCTTCTCGTGAGGGGAGACAGAAAGACAGAAACTATAGAACGCCACCGGCTACGATCCTTGTATACCCATTATGCTTCGATTAAGTTCATATATATCTGGTCATATAAGCCGGGTGCGTGTACTAATATATGCACCTAACCTTTCTGAAGAACATTACCAATAAGGTCACTATTTATCCTTTTAAGAGCGTACTGGTGGCCCAGTAGTAACGGCCGAGACTTACGAATTGAAAGTAGTGGGTTCGAACCCAAGCAGTCAGTTTATGTAAATTATTTCATCATCACTGCTCTCAAAACGGTGATGGAAAACTCAGTGAGGAAACCGGCATGTCTTAGAACCAAACATTCGAAAAAATGTGATATCCACCCGCACTGGGCCCGCGTGGTGAAGTATGGTCTCCCTCCCTTTCGCCGAGAGGAGGCCTGTGTCGCAGCAGTGGGAATATTATAGGCTGTAGAAGATGTCCTTTTCTGGGGGTATCTTCAGTGTAACAACAGTTTGTAGGAGAACGAGAAAGCTAGTAACTTAAATTTTAATTTCCGTTCCAATTAGTGTAAGTACCTAAATTAATTAACGTCCAAAACTCATTCAGTTTCGAAGCTGCAAGTTGAATAACTACTTGTTGCATAGTATTATAGATATATTCAACGTCCTAGGGTGTAATATTGCCCCCAGCTATGAGTGTGTACAGACAACAAAAAAAGATGAGTATACAGGTAGCTACAAACACTTTTAAACAAAGTTTTCTTACACCAAAATAAACTCTCCATACTTTTATTTATATTCTAGCTTTTGCCCGCGGCTTCGCCCGCGTGGATGTTGGAAATTACGCAGAAGGACGTACTAACGCGGCAAGAATGTGTTAATCCAGGTTATATAGGTAATGTTACTCGCGACTTCGTCCGCGTGGTAATTAACAAAAAGTTTTTCATTAGTTGTTTTTTCGTGAGATCCTATTTTTTTTCTAAAATAAAATTTGTTACATCAGCTATCTGCTAGTGAAAGTCCCTTCAAAATCGGTCCAGCCATTTCAGAGATT
Organism: Aporophyla lueneburgensis; assembly: GCA_932294355.1. Lineage (NCBI taxonomy): Eukaryota > Metazoa > Arthropoda > Insecta > Lepidoptera > Noctuidae > Aporophyla > Aporophyla lueneburgensis. The sequence goes on along the minus strand of OW028737.1, from coordinate 25,571,414 downwards.
AACCGGAACAAACAGACAGACAGACAAAAATTGCAAAAAAAAAATGTTTTGGTATATGTACCGTGTATACATCCATATACACTTAGTAAAAAGTGGTTATCTTAATATTACAAACAGACACTCCAATTTTATTTATTTATATATATATATATATATCTAGATTTTAGTTTAAAGAAAATCCTGGTCATTGCGATGATGTTTTTTCTTGCGAACAAACCGAACTATGTTGCTGTCTCTACCTCGTAGTACCGGCAGGTTTAATCAATATGCATCTGAAGTTCATTACTCTTACTTATGACGATGTCTTACACCAATTATAGACAGCAATGTTGTCTACATGGTCTTGGGTATTGTATTTCTTGGAGCAGTAGGTGTGGTAAATAGTACAATAATTTATCAAAAAATCTGAGTTTTGAACTGATATCAAAAGTACAGGTTATCTGCCGCAACCGCTAACTATTGCCATTTCTGCACAGTGCGTGTATGGTGTCTCGTTCAGACGGGTACCGATGCCAAATTCAGCTACCCGGTACGTACCACAAAGGGTATAGCAGGTTAAGTATTGAGAATGTGCCCCCAGAGCCAAATGTAACGAATTTGATATTGTTAAGTACGCTGCTCATTTGCATTACTATTTATGTAGTTTTTGACTGTCTAGCTCTTACTGTCATTGAGTAACCTTGAAAAATGTCCTAATAATAGACATTTTTTTAAAACTTTTCGTTCTCTTAAACTAATAGAGCTAGGAATGTGTTTCTAAAGCCAAACTGTAGACAACAGTATGACAAATATTTCGTATATGGATCTTACTTATTTTGCTAAAACTAAATATATTTTTTTTACTGAAATAATTATTTTTTCGCTATTATTAGTAAGTTCTAAGAGAGTGACGACTTTCAAAAAAATCTGAAAAATAGCGCTTAGTGTGTTGACTTTACTGTTATAAGTTTTATCGAAATCGGATACCAGCAACATATTCAAAAAAAAAAAGAAATGTTGCCCTATTTGTTACATTACACATATTTTTTTTAATGATATTTTTAATAATATAATAAGAAAAAGTTATTCTCCATCCACTCTGCTAACACCGTAAGAGTTTGACGTGCAGTTAAGTACGCAAATCGATTTCAAAGTATGCAGATCCAAGTGTTGTTTTTATTTAAGACACTTAATACATACTATGCCTGTACACCTTGCGACACATTTCTTGAACACCGATTGATAGACGATCCTCACAATGGTAACACCCGGGCGTTTCCTCCCGCTTTATCCTGAACAGGGACCCCCCCGAAGTACCCATGCCCGGTGAGAACCTGCGTCAGGCGGCAGGTGAGGACGCCGTGGCGCCTCTCTACCCACTTTTCAAAGAGGGGACTTACCGCCGCAATTGTGGCGTGTCCAACATTGAATCAGCTTCCATACGTTTTCGACGAAACTTTTAGTTGATACTGCAACTACTTGAAACTATAATAATCTTGGGTTTAAGACTTAAATCAAGAGAGAGTCAATATTTCAAAGTACTTTAGTTATATCACTACTACCTAATAAACTTAAACTTTACAATATGTTTTATGCTACACAATTTGCCAAATGTCACGATAAAATATTTTAGGGCCATTTAGAATGAGGTCAAGCGTGAGTGGAGTCTAAAATTTTATTGGTTGTAAAGTTTGTTTAGTATATTGTAGTTCTTGGGTAATATTGCACATTGATGTCCATTTCTGCCACTTTATATTGATTTTATACACTTGAGAACTTGTAACACTATCAGATTAGGAATAGGAGACTGCAATTGAGGCTCATTTGAGTAAAATAACAATCGCGTATTCCCCAAATCAATCAAACTGTCTAGCATTTCCCAACTATGTTGGAACCGGCTTCCAATCTAACGAATACCAGCATTTTATATGCAACAACAAACAATCTGTCCTCCTCTACTCAATAACTGTGTAACATGTATTCCTCAAATATGCGCATATTATATTTTGATGACTGATTATAGAATCCTACTAATATTATAAATGCGAAAGTTTGTATGTATGGATGTGTGGATGTTTGTTACTCTTTCACGCAAAAACTACTGAACGGATTTGGATGAAATTTGTAACACAGATAGTTTATAACCTGGATTAACACATAAACTACTTTTTATCCCGGTAGTACGTTCCCGCGGGACATTTTCCGACCTCCACGCGGGCGAAGCCGCTGGCAAAAGCTAGTCTTCTATACTTATAAAAGCGAAATGTCACTCATTCATACATTTATTCTCTCACAGATTAATCAAAGAAAGAAATCTCAAAAACGAGTACACTGACCAAGATAAAATTTGGCATAAAGGTAGATTATGAGTATGACACGTCAGTTAAGAAAGGATTTTAGGAAATTCTCCCCGTAAAGGGATGAAATAGAGAGTGGAATTTTGTATGAAAGTTCGTCAGTTTTGAAGCTAGGTTCTACTTAGTTAGTATTTAGGCTGACGATTAAAAATAAATTTATACGTGTCCCAGTGTTTTTTATAACTCCCGAAGAGCTGAAATTGGGGATGAGGTGGTGTGCAAAGTCCTTCATTTTAAAGTCAACATCATTAAATTTATTATTTAGTCATATGGTTGAAAACTATTACAACAAAACTTCCAACATCCACGCGTACGAAGCCGCGGGAAAAGCTAGTATTGAAGCTCTATTTGCGTCAACGGCATTGAAATATTCTGCCAAAAAGAAACATGCCCACAAAATTTATTTATTTATTTACTTAAATTTATTTTATTTTAAATAGAACGGCCGAAGCCAATTACACTATTTAGACATATAATAAAACTATTTGACACAATTCATTTAGCACAGTCATGCATTCTTCTCACAAAAATTCAAACATTCTGACAGTATCATCTTCCATTCATTTGCAAATATATCAATATCTGTGTTTGAGTTCAGGAGAGCGTTAGTAGCTGCTAATGAAGAATGAAGAATAAAATTGTAGTACCCACATTAGAGAGGATTGGCACTGCTACTCCTTAATACAGGCTATTTCATAGCCTAGCTAGGAGAACAGTACGTCACCCACTTGATTGTATAGATATTTTATTTTATACTACCTACTTTTAAAACTTTTATGTAGGTACTACAATCTGTTTTATATAAAATAAAGAATTATGAATTATAAAATAAAGAATTATGTCCGAGGAATAGGTGACTTGGAGTGCGCAACAGTACGGCAAGTTGGAACAGCCAACAAGCGGTGTTTTCTGCCACGACAGTAATTGTCTGGGACAAATAGTTTACAGATCTCATTATGCAAATCAGGAGCATCAATTAAAGTTTCACCCACAGCACATACATATTCATACAAACATTAAATTATAAGGTAATATTCTAATATATATGCCAATTACAGGTAAACACAGCATTGACTACAAGGATGCCAGATTACCGCTTAATTGCTAACTTAAGTCTAGGTGTACAGTTAAATAAGAGAAATGAAATAACAATTTACGAAAATAAAATAAAAAACAAAAAATAAAATAAAAAACAAAGTAAATATAAGATTATTTTGGATTATTAGTTTGTCATTTCAACTAAGTTGTATTGGTGTGTATGGAGGCCAAGACAAAATTGACACTGCGGCTAAAGTACATGATGGAACAACTAATAATTTAACTATGTATTACATTAAAGGTAATCTATGATCTCATGATTAATTAAATGAAACACTAAAGCAAAAAATCGCTTTGCATTCACAATCACGTTCCATTTAGAAAGACCAACGAAAGTCTGTAGTGTTAAAATTTAACAAAGTTATTAGAGCAGCTAGCGGTTATATTTCACTGAGCAGAGAGCTAGCGAAAACGTAGCGCTATTTATCAACAACATCATTCATTTCAACAACATAAGTATTTCTCAGTTAATTCTGGCACTAAACTAAATTGTTTTGAAGAACTTTTGGAATTGTATTCGGGGAAATTGATCTGCTCCTGTTTGAATTTTCCAGGTATAAATTGAGCATGGAAAGTTAGACTATATTATTGTTTTATTAACTTGAACTTCCGGAATCCCCATTTCTTCCGTGGGTGTCGTAAAAGACGACTAAGGGACTTACTAGAGAATAGGCAGCAGCATCGTCTGTTTTGTACCACCATACTGCGATCGCCAACCCGCCTGCCAAGCGTGGCGATTATGGGTAAGCCCCCTAAATTGGAGGAGGCCTATGTCCAGCTGTGGACGTCCTATGGCTGAAATGATGATGATGATTTCTGGAAGCCTCATTAAAGTCACTAATGATACTTATTCATTTATATTTAAAGAGTAATGTAACAAATGACTCAAATATGTTAGTAATAATATTTCTTATCACCTATGTTACTAAACTTTACCTACACTGTCATATAGTTAAAAGTGAATGCCAGCTATAAGCTCAACACTAAGTGGACAGCTTGCAGCAGCAATTCACACAGAAACAGTCAAGTCACTGGTTTTTAAGATACAGGTATATAAACCTAGGTTAGAAGTCAGGGTTTTTCACACGTAGTTTTAGCCATTTTTTTTAGATCCAAACAATGTAAATTAATTTATGTGAAATAAGGATTTATTTACTTTATTATTTATTTATTTAGTGCGCTTGGGATACACCGCAGTATGTATTGGGGCTGCACTCGGGCACGGCTGGACTTTGTATTCGAGTTTTCCGGTAATAAATTGCTCATGGATCTTTGGGAGTATTATTGTTTGATTTCAGGAAGCCTTCTTGAGATACACTATAGACGAGTATTAGTATTTTAGTTCAGCAAACCTAAATTCACCAGATTTTTCAAATCTATTTTTAGGTTTCCGTACCAAAAGAGTAAAACGGGACCTTATTACTAAGACTCCGCTGTCCGTCCATCCGTTTGTCACCACGCTGTATCTCAAGAACTGTGACAGACAGTTGAAATTTTCACAGATGATGTATTTCTGTTATAAGAACAAATACAAAAAAAAAAACAGAAAAAAATAAATATTTAAAGGGGCTCCCATAAAATAAATGTGATTTGTTTGCCGTTTATATAGATAATGGTACAAAACCCTTCGTGCGCGAGTCCGACTCGCACTTTACCGGTTTTTTTATACTGACACACGAACTGAAAAGAGAAGTAGAAGAAGTACGAAAAACATTCTAGCAACACCTCTCTGTCTTTTTTGGTTATCAGCAAACAAAGATATTGCGATGCACAGTCGCTACAAATAGAAGAGATGTTTTTGCTAAAAATATATACCTTCTTCGTAATAAACCCTACCAGGTTTAAAACAACAGCCGTCTATTACAACTGCAAGACCTCTAACAACAAGTCCGCCTAAGATTTATATTATCATAGCATTGCCCAATATTCAGAATTTAAGTCGAAAAGTGTCATTGTGCCTAGTATTTAAACTTTACTTTGAAAATAACGCCACTAAGAAGTAGTAGTGATAGTCAGACTATTCCTTACAAAGAGTTTTGTTCCACATTACGACCCACTTGTTAATTTAACCAGACGTTTCTAATGTGTTTCTTGCGACCTATTTATTTAGGTTAAACACATGGTGAGAGACCCCATGATTAAACAAACAAATTGTAAAAAAACATACAAATGACGGCCTTTTCCATGTAAAACAAAGTTTATCCAATTGACACGTGCAGGCGACACAAATTATAGATGTGCATCAACATGTTATTTCCGCAATTATCGATATCTGACAGTAATCAGGTCAGTTATCGTGTTGGTGTTATTGCGGCCGCCTGCTGTGTATTAAAGGTAGATATTTATTTAAAGTAACAACGTTTTGTTTACTTCGAAATTGTTCTGAAAATTGAAATACAATTTTGACATTGGTTATACCCGTATCATAACATCTATTGTAAATAGTCAACTAAAAGCTCTCCTCCTCGTCTCCTGCTTCTGTTGTGCACGATTGACTCCTCAGTGATCCTCCTCCTTATCTTCGTATAACCTGCCCCATAAGTTCACAAATGGAAACAATATACATATATTGATTGTTCACTCCTGTCCCACAGTACGGGATAAAATTATAACCAATGCACAAATGTTTTAGTACAGGCTCTGCCTAGTTTGGGATCAGATAACGGTGTGTTGGTTGTCCTAAGAGATATTATAAACTACTAGCTTTTGCCAGCGGCTTCGCCCGCGTGGAGATTGGAAATTATCCCGCGGGAACATACTACCGGGATAAAAAGTAGCCTATGTCCTTTCTCAGGCTCTAAACTATCTGTGTAACAAATATCATTTAAATTGGTTCAGTAATTTTTGCAGGAAAGCGAGACAGACAGACAGACAGAGTTACTTTTGCATTTATAATATTAATAATGTGGATGTATGTATTGTGGATGTATAGTGTATAAACATGAATTCAGTACTATGATTCCTGACCCAGCGGGTGTCGTACAGATATTTACCGACACTAATATTAAAAAACGACTGCGACTGCCTCGTTGGTCTAGTGGTAGCAAGCGCTACTGCTGAACTTGAGGTCCTGGATTCGATTCCCAGGTCGGGCAAAGTGTTATTGGGTTTTTCCATCTGGTATTTCTCAGTAGCAGCCCGGAGTCTGGATTTGTGCCCGGTTGATGGCAATAGGCTCGCCCCCTATTACATCGCGTAAGTATTGCACTTTTCTATGAAACCGCAGATTTTTTTTTTTTTATAACCAGTGAAAAAGTTCTGCACTTGGAGCTTTAGAATCATATGCTAAATTCAGAGTTACAATTTGCCCACTGGTTAAAATTTTATCCTGTAGACAAAATATGCACAAGTAGGTACTCAGGAGCAACAACTAGCCTATGCCCATTTATGTTTTTTTGAGAGCTAAAGTTTAGCGACCCTTTTGGAATAAAGCCCGAGACGCTAATCTATATAATAAAATAAAAATAAGAAAGTTCTCATGGGTTATTAAGGCGACTGACTTGAAAACTTCATAATGGGTATGGTGATGTAAGCAAGGTATGTTTTTACTCAAACTTACAGTATTTACATACATACATAAATTCACGCCTTTTTCCCATGGGGGTAGACAGAAACCACGGAACGCCACCTGCTACGATCTCTACACAGTCCTTTTGCTTCGTTTCGGTTCATACAACTGGTCATACACACACGCCGGTTGCGAGTACTACGTACTTAATCTTTCTGAATTCATTTGAATCAACTCACAGCATTTATTTCAATTAAACCAATAATAGGCACTTTTGAAATGTCTAAAAGTCGTTCAGTTAGTCAAAAGTTAGCTACAGTTGAAGCTAGTTGCCCATTCTAAAATGTAAATCTCTATAGAGAAGAACGGCCAAGAAACTTTAAGGACACTATAATAAATCAAGATGTTACAAAATCCTACGTACATTGTTCTTGTTACTTCTATGTACGACTTCTACTTATATGTGAGAACAATGTAAAAAAAATCGGCAGTCAGGAATACGGATGTATTCATTTTTAAGTATGGTATCTACCGCACACTAATACGTATAACACTACTGGCCAGGTCAAAAACAGTGACAGGAAGAATACTTCCTATCACGTCCTGGCCATTTAATCCATTATTGGCCATTTAATACATTATGTTAACAAACATAAAAAACCGGCCAAGTGCGAGTCGGACTCCGCACCGAGGGTTCCGTACAAACCTGTACCTATTTTCGGTTTAAAAATATATATATTTTTTAATTTTTATATTTAAATTGATTGAATGTAAGGTAAATTGCGGTTTACGATTTATGACGTTTTAAAAAAGAACTACTCACTCGATCTCGTTCAAACCAATTTTCGGTGGTAGTTTACATGGTAATGTACATAATATATTTTTTTTAGTTTTGTCATTCTCTTATTTTACACACATTTTACCACTTTGGAAGTGTCTCTCGCGCAAACTATTCAGTTTAGAAAAAAATGATATTAGAAACCTCATCACCATTTTTGAAGACCTATTCATAGATACCCCACACGTATGGGTTTGATGAAAAAAAACATTTTTGAGTTTCAGTTCTATGTATGGGGAACCCCAAAATTTATTGTTTTTTTTTCTATTTTAGTGTGAAAATCTTAATGCGGTTCACAGAATACATTTACTTACCAAGTTTCAACAGCATAGCTCTTATAGTTTCGGAATAAAATGGCTGTGACATACGGACGGACGGACAGACAGACAGACAGACATGACGAATCTATAAGGGTTCCGTTTTTTGCCATTTGGCAACGGAACCCTAAAAATACAGTCGAATTGACCTCCTCCTTTTTTGAAGTCGGTTCATAAAAAAGAAAACAACATCAAAATTGTTGCTCCATTATATTTGCCGAACATTTAAAAACCATTAGTGCTCGATAACTTTAAATAAATAATAATTTCTGATACAAAAACTATCGCAATATACGTTTAATTGCCTGCATTTTAATCTGCACCTATCGCTTTTGTATCACAGATAGGTCAATTATTATTGTTCATGTTTTTACTACCTTTTTTAAACGATTTTTTTGTTTGTATTATGATTTTATGGTATCAGAATTCGGTTGTCTCATCTTTATTCAAAAACGTATTCTCGACAATAGCTACAAGTTTGCGTGGCATATAAGTAACAATCTTTTCAACTTGAGCGTGTTTTTAAATCAATGATGATGAAAAGTGACCAAAACGTTGTCAAGAAAAGACTTAGAATACGGGGGTAAGTTTTTATCAAGGAAATATCGGCTATAATTGTATATATTGAATGCTGGGGAGTTTATTGCGCCACATCTTCATGCCAGTTAACGCAGTAGGAAGTGGCGTAATCCGGGCAATTAAGGGATCTTGTAATTACGAAATTTTGAAATTCGAAAAGTGCTGATTCTGAGCCTAATTTGAATAAATCACTTTGATATTGTTTTTGGAATATTTTGACCATTTTGACTTACCTACTTAAATTGTCTCGTTTGTGGATTTCGTTTGTGGTCGTTCGGTTTGTGGACGGTCTTATTCCATAGCAGGAGAGAAAACAATGCTTCAATCGGTTGTAGGGAAATTGTAAAACTAAAGTGTTTTTGCTTCATATACAGAGTGAGTTTATATTTGAACTTATGCCACCAAAGTTAGAGGTCAAGGGATAAAAAATATCCTGTTTTTTCTTCCTAAGAAATGAAGCAGTCAAGTGCCAGTCGGGCGGGCACGAAGGGTTCCGTTTCACAGTATCTAGAATATTATATTTAATATTATATTATATTAATTATTTTTACATGTATTGTTTGAATACTGTATAAAAAAACACGTTCCTAGTATGGGGATTTTTATTTTACAACTTTATAGTATTTTTATTATTTGTTGTTATAGCAGGCCATCACACTTGGATTTTACTATCTGTTAAAATTCCTTTCGTGGTTCATAAAGCTGGGTCCCACGGTGCGTGATTCTGCGGATCATCACGTACAGCCGACGACCACGGACGGCAACGCACACAGACAGAGCTCTTTCAAGCTAGCTTCCCACGATGCGTGATACCGCGGACGGACGCGAAACATCTCGCACGACACACCGTGGGAAGGGTCTCGTTCATGGTAGCACAGGACGTCTGTCGGACCGCGTCGTACGCGCTCGAATCGAGTCGCACCGCACCTTTGAAGTTACCGCCTCCCGACAGATACCGGCGCACCGCCACAGACGCGAGACGTCCTGTGCTACCACGGACGAGACCCTTCCCACGGTGTGTCGTGGGGGATGGTGCGCGTCCTTCAGCGATATCACGGACCGTAGGAAGCCAGCTTAAGATGACGGATGGAACCTTTATAATAGCGTCCTGTCCCGTTCCGCACTATTTGGATACGGAACCTTAAAATACTCTTATGTAAATCGTAAGGGCGCTTTTGCAAGCAAAACAAATGTAGATGTTGACGTAGAGCAAACTCTTGACAATATCGTTGCTTTGTTGCTTAGACTTTTTATCAAGATCAAAGACCTTGATTAAGACTTGATTGTTTAAGGTCAACAATAGGGCTCTGAGTGTTATCTACCTATCTACTCCTAAGTTGCTTGAAAAGAACATTTTTTCTAGAAATATTTCAATCAGTAAACAATTGGCTTGATCGATGTTGATCAAGTCAGATAGAAGGTAATTACAGACATGATGATAAAAAAATAAAAATTCATATTATCTGAAACTATCAGTGCCTACTGATCAGTGCTTTCTAGGGAGTTTGTTGCGCCACTTCTTATTCCCAGCGAAAGGGAGACTGTCTTATGTGACTTTGACGTTCAAAAAGTACTGACTCTTTGCCTAGTTTTAATAAATTACTTTTTGGTTTTGATTGATCAATCAATCAACTAAACTAGCCTATCCTAGTCCACAGCTGGACATAGTTTTCTCCCAGGCTGCACCACAACACCCTGCCCTCCGTCTTCCTCATCCAGTCTGTCCCAGTTTTCTACGCTCTTAAGGTCGTCGGTCCACGTAGCTGGAGACCATCCCACACTATGCTTGCCTACTAATAACAAATTAAAATCAGGTAATGTCAGAAGCGTCATAAACGTATTTTTTTTCTGTGTTGTAACAAGATAGCTTTTATAAAATGTTTACTTTAATTTAAAATATCGATGCCTTAGGCATCAATATTTTCTTTTAAAATTATTATCAATTTATTCGAAGTCATCAATTTTTATCAATTATTCGAAGTCAGGTTTTGGCTTTAAATATAGAAAAAAAATTGATATCAATTTATTCGAAGTCCGGTTTTGGCTTTAAATATAGAAAAAAAATTGGTTGGCATTAAACTTACGAATTGTATCGATACCTTAGTTCCCAATTGCAATAACTACAAAATTGTCAATTTTGAGGAGAGAGCTTTAAAGTTTTTTAAAGTTTAGAGATTGTTATTCAATACAAAAACAAAGTAGAATAACAAAACAAATATGCATCTATTCATAAGATTAGTCCTTTAACTCCATCATAATATCTCAACATTGTAATATAAAATTTAGTGTTTGGCATTAAGAAAGTGAAAATTGAAAATTTTGTACTTAGTGCAATTGTGAACTAAAGCATCGATATAATTCGTAAGTTTATAAACCAACCAAATTTTTTTCTAAATTTAAAGCCAAAACCTGACTTCAAATAAATTGATAAATGATAAATGATTTTATTTCTGTAAGTAGGTTTGTACAAACACTTTTACAAGTCAATAATATTTTTTTGAGCTAGATGAGGTCGGCGTTTCCTATCTGACTACTCTGAGAAGAAAGGCCGAAACAAACTCAGAGGTCACAGTCTCTTTTAAAGTCCAGACATAATATTGGTAACATTATGTGAAGACTACGTAGATAGCTGTCTGAAATAGTCTTTAGAGGAAAGAACCAAACAGATTGAGTGAACCTGTCCAGTCAGTGCACGCATTTGTCACTAATCGTGTGGCTCAACTCAGAACTTGAGAAGCTCAACGATTCGACGAACAATACCAAAGAAAGGACATTTGGGTAGGCCGCAAAAATTACTCAACCTGCCAGATCATAATTACAACATACTTGACAAATAAAGAAAGATAAAAGAAAAGAAGAAACATACCCACACAGTCTTCACATTCACAATGATTAAACAATATGATACTTTACAAAGTAAATATTCATGTCATTGTATAAATAAAATTTATCAATGTCAATGTGTATATGAAAAATCTGGTAGTCTAATCATTTGATGACCATGTTAGTCGCTGTCTGAAATGGTCTTTAGAGGAAATAACCACACAGATTTGAGTGGACCTGTCCAGTCAGTGCACGCATTTGTCAATAATCGTGCAGCTCAACTCGGAACTTAAGGAGCCCAACGATTCAACGAACAATACCAAAGAAAGGACATTTGGGTAGGCCGCACAAATTACTCAAACTGCCAGACCAAAATCTAAAGTAAAATAATGACCCACATAGTCATCAAATTCACAGTAGTTAAAACAATATGCACATATAGTAAATATATATGTAGCTGTCAAAACAAAAAAAAAATAGCAAAATAAAATCAGAATAAAGTAGCAAAATAATATAAAAAATCAACATTCAGTGCAGTTATTGGAGCAGCTCAATCCCAAGCAGTTTTATCCTCAATATAGTCTTTGACAGTATAATAGGCGTTTTCGCTTTATAAAAGATTTGAATTTATTTAAGCTTAGTTCTTGAATGAGGCTGGGAAGTTTATTATAAAAACGTATACATTGGCATCTAAAGGAGCCACCTATTTTCTTGAGCCTGGTTGTAGGGTTTTTTTTTTTTTTTTTTTTTTTTCAGGATGGGAAATCATCAAATGACTTCTCCCGCTCTGGGCGGAGCGGGAGGGCGTGTCAGACTTTTACTGACTAAAACCCACCCGTGTTCCATCAGTTGCCCATTTGCCAGGGTCACGGTATCTCCTTCGAACAATCACGCGACCCCGGCAGGCATCGGTCCTAGTAGACCCCTACAATGCTGCTGACATCTCTTTGAGGCGCGCGTGGAACACTGCGCGCCGTCGACCCGAGCTTGGTCCTTACCGGGCGGCGAGCTACCCATTGCTCGCCACCCGCAAGCTCGCGCCTACGGTGGCCGGGAGTCCGCTATTGACTCCCGACGCCCGGGGCGTCTCCTCCTGCGGCGGCTAGGGACGTGAGGGCGCAGAGACTGCCACTCCCTCACGCGCCCCGCCTCCTCCTTCGCGAGCATTACTGCTTCGCAGAAGGAGGTGACGGCTTCCCATTCCCTCTCGCTCCGTACCATGGCTCGCACCAGGGCCGGACGCGAGAGGTCGCCGCCGCTGGTTGTAGGGTTAACAAATTTGTTTTTGTTTCTAGTTGTCTTGATAATATATTTAGTGATTGTGATGCCAATAATAAGTTAGTGTTGCGTGACTTAACGTCTGACCACTGTGGATTATTAGCCAGCTTCCCTTTGCCATTACAAAAAAAGCCGCATAAAATAGAATGCAGGCCCTATACAGTTAGTCGTTGCAACAAATTTAAAAATAATATTGCTCATAGGATTACACCATCTATAGTAGAACACGATAATCCTAATGAAATCTATGGAGCCCTTTTTGATATTGTGCAAAAAGAATACCAATCTACTTTCAAGACCAAAACTATTGACATTAATAGCACCTCTGTTAGCTTCAACCAATGGGCTACTCCAGGTATTTATAAAAGTAGAGCGAGACTATCCGAGTTATATGGTTTAAAAATATATATATTTGATACTCCTTTTCTAGAGTATGTCAGAAATTATTCAAAGTTATTTAAAAAAATCTGTGCTTTCGCTAAATCTAAATTTTTAAGCGATACCATAAAAAAATCCAGTAATAAAATAAAAACCACTTGGAAAATTATTAACAATGAAACGGGTAAATCGGTTAAACAGGAAAAACAACTAGAGATTATGATTAACAACGAATTGGTAAATAAGGCTGCCGACGTAGCTGAGGCATTTAATGAGTTTTTTGCCAACATACCTATAACTACGACTTGCTCCTTAAATTCGTCCCCGTCTAAAGCTGAAAACCTTTTGCATAGTAGTGTGCCCAGATGTAGTCGCTTATTTAGTTTTGAACATGTAACGCCTCGTGACGTAGTTAATATTTTTAAGACACTTAAGTCAAAAAACACAAGAGATTACTGGGGCATCTCCATTAAACTGTTAAGTAATATAATAGACATCGTAGCCACCTATCTAGCTGTAACTTTTAATAAATGTGTTGATTCAGGATCTTTTCCTGACCTCATGAAGAGTAGTAAAGTCATACCATTATTTAAAACAGGTAATAAAAATAACGTTGGCAATTTTAGAGCCATTTCTATCTTACCTGCATTTAGTAAAATATTTGAAAAGTTAATACTCAAGCAGTTACTAAGACATTTTAATTTAAATAGCCTCCTTCATAATGAGCAATATGGCTTTACAAAAGGTCGTTCGACAACAGATGCGGGTGTTGCTCTGCTAAAACACATTTTTAACGCATGGGAGAACTCGCAAAATGCTATCGGAGTTTTCTGTGATCTCTCCAAAGCTTTTGATTGCGTTCACCATGACACACTTTTGCGTAAACTGCGTCATTACGGTGTTCACAACGAAGCTCTCAATGTCATAAGTTCTTATTTGCAAAATAGGCATCAATGTGTAGATATCAATGGTGTAAAATCTTCCGGGCTACTAGTTCAGTTAGGTGTACCCCAAGGCTCAATACTGGGTCCTTTCTTATTCTTAGTGTATATAAATGACTTACCATTCTATTTAAAGAATATCTGTGACATTGTACTATTTGCTGATGATACCTCACTTATCTTTAAAGTAGACAGGAATAGAAAAGATTTTGACGACGTGAATAATGCGCTCTCAATGGCCACGGATTGGTTTACTACAAATAACCTAGTTCTTAATGCTAAGAAAACGAAATGTATAAAGTTTGCCTTACCGAATGTTAGGAACCTGGGACCCAATGTCGTTTTAAATAATGAGGTGCTTGAAACTGTTAACTCGGCAGTTTTTCTGGGCATAACAGTAGACGCCAAACTTCAGTGGGGATCACATATATCGAGCCTAGCGGGAAGGCTCAGTTCGGCCGCCTACGCCGTAAGGAAAGTTAAACAGTACACGGACGTTGATACAGCTCGACTAGTCTATTTTAGTTATTTTCATAGCATAATGTCCTACGGCATTCTGCTGTGGGGCAAAGCCGCGGACATTCAAAATATTTTTGTTCTTCAAAAACGAGCTGTTCGAGCGATTTACCAACTAGGTACTAGAGTTTCTCTGAGAGATTTGTTTAAAGATATTGGTATTCTTACGGTGGCATCACAATTCATCTTCGCCAACATCTTATATATTAGGCAAAATATACACTTGTACACTAAAAACAGTGATTTTCATAATATGAATACTAGAAATAAGGACAAACTACGAGCCCCCTTTCACCTGCTTCATAAGGTTCATAATTCTTTTGTTGGTCTTGGTATTACCTTTTATAACAAGCTTCCTTCTGCTTTGCTAGATTTGCAGTTTAATGAGTTTAAAGCTAAAGTAAAATCCAACCTTTGTTCAAAGGCATACTATTCTATCAACGACTACTTAAACGATAAGAATAGCTGGTCGCTGTGATTAACTCAAGACAATGTTTATGTTCTTTCAATCCAGAATTAGCTTTCCTACCGACAGTTTATATGGGTAGTTCATATAATTGTTTATTTTTTATTTAACTGTTTTTTTTTAATTTATTTTTATTTTATTTTAATTTCATTTACTGTGGACATAATCTACTCATTACAATGATTTTAAATGAGTTGTATTACAACATGTAGTTAGCTAGCGACCTCGTCAGCTGTTCATAATATTCTTGCCTGACCAACCGGCAGCAAGTTCGTCATGCTCCCTTAGATGTCAGTGCTTGCGGTAGCGTCGGGGGTCGGGTTACCACCTTCCCTCAAATATGGCGAGGGGGGTAATGGCTGACCTTTGCGTTATGCTCGTGAACGGGTGCTGTTTGTGGTGACTGGTCGTCTTGCTGACCATGGTTTTTGTTATTGTTACTTGTATTAACGGTTATTTTATTTTGGGCCGGAGGTCCTTAGTTTAACTATTGTAACTTCAACTTAGCTGTATGTATCAATTTGCATCGTTGAATATGTAAGCGGGCACGCCCTTTATGCCTGGAGGCTTTATTTACGTTTTAAGTTCTGTTTACGATTTTGTTTTATTATTTATTTCAGCTTGAGTTTAGTTTTCAGTGTTTTGTTGGTGGTATATTGGCGTGTGCTAGCTGACATATGTGAATAATGTATGTTTTGTTTTATAATATTAATTACTTACACAGTATTGTATTGAATCAAGTTCTTAGAACTTAACAGACAGCTGTGCTGCTGGGGAGTTTGTTCCGCCACTTCTTCTTCCCAGCTAAAGCACTAGGAAGTGTCGAAGGGCGAGCGTTTTGGGGGGACTGTCTTGTGTAACTTTGACGTTCAAAAAGTGCTGACTCTCAGCCTAGTTTGAATAAATGACATTTGATTTTGATTTTGATCTAGTATTAACATTATGGATATCACTCTATGCACTCTATATTAACATTATGGATATAACATTATGGTATCTTTTAAAGAGATTAATATTTTTATGTGCATACAAAAGATTTTCATAAATATACTGAGAAGGCACAGTCATTATATTAATTTCTTTAAATTTATCTCTGAGGGAGTGTCTGGGACTTAATTTATAAATTGAACAAATTGCCCTTTTTTGTAAAACAAAAATTGTCGGAATGTCGGCGGCATTTCCCCACAATAGAATACCATACGACATCACACTGTGAAAATAACTAAAATAAACTAAACGGGCTGTCTCTAAATCAGTAAAATCACGATTTTTTCTAACCGCGTATGCTGCAGAGCTAAGCTTTTTTGACAATTTTTCTACATGATGGCCCCACTGAAGCTTGCTATCCAGAGTTATGCCTAGGAATACTGTGGTATCTTCGGGTTTCAACTCTTCATTCTTTATGAGAACACTAGTTTCTACTTGTCTAACATGAGGTATCTTAACCCTTTAATTCGCAACGATGATTATACTCAACATTCAAAAAAAAAATTTTTTTTCGCGTTACTACTTCGTTTACATGTGTTTTCTCACCACTAAATCGTGGCAAAAATGAAACGCATCTGTCAAAAACTAATAAGTGACAGTATATGAATTGAGTTTGACATTTATCTGCAAAATGGCGCCGGCTAAAGGAGCGACTCGCGGACGTGCGGTAAGAAAAAATAATTTAAAATATTTTGCAATAGATATGCACTAATCCAGTAGTTCTACTAGTTCCTACATATCCACTCTTTGTGTTATGCTATTTACTGGACATGGAACTGCTTTGACTAACAAATTATAACCACTATTTTGTTAACGTTGAGTATTCTCAACATAGACCAAATATGAACAAAGTAGATGAATTGATCTATGTTAAGTATATTCAACACTGCACTACATTTAGAATACTATAGTTGTGTTTTTATAATACTGTTTTTTTATGAAAGTAAAGTTATTTCTTTATTTAATTGTCAAATTACTTATTTTTTAATTCTCAATATTGATTAACTATAAATTGCATAATTCAGATTTTTTTTTTGCATTTACTTTGTGAATGTATGTTATTTTTTTTTGCTTTTGGTGTTGGAATGCGTTTTGCAAGCTTTTGTTATTTGCGTTTCTTAGATTAAGCCACGATGGGAGCGGACCAGACGCATCATGGCGCTAGTGCCACCAGCGCGTGCTCCTTCAGACGGTAGTGGAACTTCGGAAGATGAAGATCTGATTCCTGGGCCTCAGAACATATGTATGGCGAATGAAGAATCAGATGTTAGTTCAGAGCCGAGGTCAGTAGATTCCTCTTTTGAGAGATTGAATATTTTAGACGACATTGATAGCGTAATTGCTTCAGCAGATTCACCCATACTCCCTTATGAAGAAGACACTGTTCCGTTAACACCCCTAATAAACCAGATGTTTCCATCAGGTGGCAGTACAGATCTACCTATATTAAATTCGCCACTTATATCTCCGTTAGAACCAAATACCCGGTCCAAGAGAAAACCTGTCAATAAGCCTATTATCTCATCAAAACGGACGAAAAAATATGTAAGAAAGCCACTAGATTTTAAATGGAAGTTAGGCAAGTTCCAACATGCAGCTATTATAGAAGAATTTGATTTCAGCACACCAATATACCCAAGATCTCCTATTGATTACTTTTTTATTTTATTTTCTGATGATGTTCTTGATCTTATTATAGAACAAACGAATTTATACTCCGTTCAGTGTGGCCTATCAAAATGCATAAACGCAACAAAAGATGACATCTGTGACTTTCTGGCTATTACAATCCTGATGGGGGTAGTTCCAATGCCATCATACCGAGACTATTGGAGTAGAACTCTAAGATATGCGCCTATAGCAGATGTTATGCCTCTGAAGAAGTACGAGCAAATTAGAAGATACCTACATTTTGCTGACAATAGTGACGCCAACGATGACCGCTATTTTAAGATCCGCCCTATTATTGAGAAAATAAGACGTAACTGCTTATTAGTTGAAGAAGAAGGGCGATATAGCATTGATGAAATGATGGTTCCATACAAGGGAACTCGTGCTGGAAGCCGACGCCAGTATCTCCCAAAAAAACCGAAGAAATGGGGATTTAAGATTTTTGTGAGAGCTGGAGTATCTGGCTTAATATATGATTTCCTACCTTACGGAGGAGAAGATACGTTTAGAGGAATATCGTTTACAGACTATGAAAACAGCCTTGGTTTGGGAGCTAAAGTTGTCCTGGCTCTTGCGAAGACAATCGAGAGAAGACCCTCAATTTTGTATTTCGACAACTTTTTTACTTCGCTTGAACTAATCCATTTTTTGCGAGATGAATATGGAATATTCAGTTTAGGCACGATTAGAAGTAACAGGCTCAGAGGATGTGCGGACAAGTTGCCTACCGACAAACAATTGTCAAAAAAAGGTCGTGGCGCAAGCAAACAAGTTGTTTGCAATTCTAACAAAATTGCTGTTGTCAAATGGCATGATAATAAAAGCGTCACTCTAGCCAGTTCTTTTGTGGACTCCTACCCTGTAGAAAAGATAAAGAGATACTCTAAAGAATTAAAGTCCAGGGTAGAAATTGACTGTCCCCAAATTATAAAGCAATATAACACGCATATGGGTGGTGTCGACTTGGCGGACATGTTAATTGCGATTTATCGCAGCACGTTTAAAACTAAGAGGTGGTACATGGCTATTTTCTCACAAGCTTTAGACATATGCGTCAATAATGCATGGTTATTATATAGGAGAGATCAAAAAGAATCATCAAATAAATGCGTGCCATTGAAGACATTCCGAATTCTTCTATACACGGAATTGTTGAAAAAAAATAGAGTTGGTAAAGAAAAAATAAATAATGTTAATAGTCCACAAGAAATAATAAAAACACCAGCAACACCCCGACCCCCCGATGCAGTAAGATATGATAACACCGGTCATTTACCTGTTTTTGTTCCTTACGGTAGGTGCAAATATTGTAAAAATGGATACACAAATGTTAATTGTACCAAATGCTCAATGAGGCTGTGTCTAGTAAGTAAGAGGAATTGTTTTTATAATTTTCATGTTGCTAATTAAAGGTATTTGATTTTTTTTGTTTGGTTTTATTGGAAAAGTACATTCTTAGTTTAGGGACGTTGTTGAAAATACTCAACGATTATTTCTATCTATAGATTCCTGAGTGTTTCGTAATGTTGAGTATACTTATCATATGTTTTCTCAAAAACTAATTATTACATATTTTTTAAATTATTTTTTTGGGCATATTTAAGTCATATGCAACCTACATTTAATATCAAATTCATATTTTTTTACCAAAACTTAGTTGCGCGTTAAAGGGTTAAACGTAACACATTTCGTTTTTTTCTCGTTTAGAAGTAGTTTATTAACATTAAACCAGTTAACTACATTTGCAAGGGCACTATTTACATTGTCAGTAACTAGTTGCTGACGTTTGAGTTTAAATAAAAGTGAAGTGTCGTTGGCAAACAATACTATATCATGTTTATCCTTTATGAGGCAAGGTAAATCATTAATATAAATAAGAAATAAAAATGGGCCTAAAATTGAGCCCTGGGGGACCCCCATTCTAATTACAGATCCAGCTGATCTTTTTCCGTTGACGTCAACTCTCTGAATCCTACCACTTAAGTACGAAGTAAGAAGATCCAGAGAGGCGTTCCGGATTCCGTAGTGGTGAAGTTTCCTGATCAATGTTTCATGAAGAACACAATCAAATGCCTTGGACAAATCGCAAAAAATGCCCAAAGCATCGCATTTGTCCTCCCATGCATTATAAATATGTCCTAAAAGTTCAACTCCGGCATCGGTACTCGAACGACCCCTTGTAAAACCAAACTGTTTGTTATGTAATAAATTATGTTTATTAAAAAATCGTTGCAATTGATTTAGAATAAGTTTTTCAAACATTTTACTAAAGGTAGGTAGCACTGAAATATGAACAAAGGTATTATTTTATTGTTTTTCATAAGATCAGGAAACTCACCATGGTCAATACAATTATTAAAAATAACAGCTAAAGTAGGTGCTACAATATTTATAACAGACTTAGCAACTTCCACAGAATTACCCCATAGATCGTCAGTCTTTTTAAATTTAACGAGTGAAAGGTTTTAATGATATCTGTAGAGGTGATATATTGGAAATGAAATTCATTATCACAAACAGGAACGTTTTCTTTAAGTAAGGACTCTGCGGAGGTCGGTGATGAGTTTAGAGAGTTAGTAATTGATTTGGGAATCTCTGCAAAGAAATTTTCAAAGGCCGCGGCGACTTGAGAATCCGATTTAATTATACTGTTATCAATGACAAGACTGTAATCACTATTTCGATTGCATGACCTTCCCGTTTCGCTATTGAACTCAAATAATGTGACTTGGCAATACTACAAACTTTTTTAAATAGATAACAACGACACTAGGTGAAAAACTGTCACCATTACCTATCTGCCTAGCCATTACCCAACGATTTTTGTGGTTGGCTTTTAGCTGATTATTATCAGTATTTATCAGACTCTCTGACCTTCACAACCCAGTTACTGGTTAACACTATCTACTTCATGGTAAAACTGATTGGAAGAGTTTTGGGCTTCTGCCGACTTGAATAACGGTCAAAGATCCTCGAATGACAGCCGAGACCGACAGCTTAACGTGCTTCCCAAGGCACGGTTGTTGTGTGATGGGCCCTACCGTGGCAAGTGTAGCTTAACCTGATAGACTCACCCGTACTGCTATTATTATTTAGCCATAAGACTGTCACTAGTTGAAAACCTGTATTAAAATAAATAGAAAACAGTGACACTATTTGAGAACCGTGGTGCTAAAATCAATAAGTTGATACCTACACATAGTTTATAGCCTGCATTATGAACTGACTCATTATTAGTGTAGGACCCGCTAGCGCTACTACAGATCCTAAGCCCAAATGAGGGCCTAAGTTGAATTCCCTGATTGGGCAAAGTGTTATTTGGTTTTTTCATTTGAAATTTCTCAGTAGCAGCTTGGAGTCTGGATTTGTGCTCGGTTGAAGTCAAGAGGGTTGCCCCTATTACATGAGACAAAAACATCAGTTGCGAAATCTGGGTCTACCTTTCCCATACTCTTCCGGGAATATAAGAGTGATGATATGTAACGTAGAATATATAAAAAAGTCATCTATATATCAAAGGATTATCCACACTTAATAACAAGGTCGATAAATCACCACTTAAAACTCGATAGTCCTCAGTATTGCAACAATAAACAGTTATTAACTCTTACAGAACCCTAATGCAAAATGGATGGACTACAGTTATCTCGAATATCGGCGTCGGCAGAGTAAATACGGTAAATTACTGTACAAAACATGGGGCAGGATCGCACCGGGCTGCACGATGGATCTCTATTCTCTGGAAACATTTAAAAAATATAAGAGCGATTGGAATTGTAAGTATGTTGTCATATATTTCTTATATTAGGTCTTTACCTATGAAATTGCAGTCCTGCAATACTGGCCATTTCAAATCAAAATAATGTTTGTTTGTCTAAGAATTCTAATTTCGAATTTATTTTATTTTAAAAACATGGAATTCTTTTTCCAAAAGTAGTCATTTGTTTATTGATTAGTGTTACATTTTCATCGCATTTCAATCTTTTTCGTCATCATGGATACGTTAAAAATTCGAGTAATTATGGAATATGAGTACCGTCGTGGCAGCAACGCGGCACAAGCGGCACGCAACATCAACGACGTTTACGGAGGTAACACTACAAACCAACGCACCAACTGTTATTGGTTTGCTCGCTTCCGTTCTGGAAATTTCGACCTGAATAATGAACCTCGCGGTCATCCAAAGACTTTGGTCGACAATGACGAATTAAAGGCGATAGTGTGAGCTGATGATACACAATCTACGGCTGAATTAGCAGCAGCTTTCGACGTTATCGTCAAAACAATATTGGTCCATTTGCGTCAAATTGGCAAGGTAAAAAAGCTTGACAAATGGGTGCCACACGAACTCAATGATCGCCAGCACGAAGTACGCGTCGAGACGTGCCTTGCACTGCTCAACAGACACACAAATGAAGGAATTCTGAACCGCATTGTTACTTGCAATGAAAAATGGATTCTGTTTGATAACCGCAAGCGCTCAGCAAGTTGGTTGGATCCTGGTTCAGCACCTAAACAATGCCCTAAACGAAAACTTACCCCTAGAAAAGTGATGGTCACTGTTTGGTGGTCTAGCGCCGGTGTGATTCATCACAGCTTCTTACCAAACTGGGTGAGCATTACTGCAGATGTGTACTGTGAAGGACTGAACTCAATGATGGAGAAGCTGGCACATCTCCAACCAGTATTGGTCAATCGCTCGTCTCCGCTGCTCCTGCACGACAACGCGCGACCTCATACTGCACAGCAGACGGTCTCCAAGTTGCAAGAACTGGGGTTGGAAGCTCTCCGTCATCCGCCCTACTCACCAGACCTTGCGCCTACAGACTACTACTTTTTCCAGAATTTGGATAACTTCTTGGCGGGAAAAAAATTCAATACCCGAGAGGCAGTACAAAATGCCTTTGAAGAATTTGTTGCCTCCCGTCCAGCTGATTTTTTTAAGAAGGGCATCAATAAACTGCCACTGCGTTGGCAAAGATGCGCTGATTGCATGGGTGATTATTTCGATTAATACAAATAAAAAATACATGACAAAAATTCGTTTAATTTTTTTCATACAAAACGGCATTTTCATAGGTAAAGACCTATTATTTTGTAATTATACTTGGCTTGGTTCCATGTGGTGCTGCACGTAAAGAATAGCACGATCCCATTTCTTTCCGAGGGGGTCCTAAGGCGAATAAAGGACTTCCCAGAGAATGGGCAGCAGCAGTTCTCTTTGGCGTGGCATTTATGGCAAATCCCTACGAATTGGCGGAGCTCATGTCCATTAGTGGACGTTTTTCGGCTGAAATCATGATATATACATATTATAAATCTTGTAGCATCATGCCGAGATAGGAACCTTTTGGCTTCGTATAGAAATTTTGTTTTCTTATGATTGTATTGTTAGTTTCTGATCTCCCTGTGCGAGTCTTGGTATTCTATTCTTTCTTAATTTCTTGTTCGTGAAACAGATATGTCATATTAAAATTTTATTTTAAGTTTTAACTGTTCTATCCATGCCATTTTTATCATGCATAATAATTCCATAGGCGAACTATGATAATCAAAAACTTTTTAACAAAAAATTAAACCGCCGAAAAACTGAACGGCGGTTTAATTTTTTGTTAAAAAGTTTTTATTTTATATTTTTTGTGGCTTTAATGTACTAATAATACTTGGCAAGATATACACTATCCAACACAAAAAGAATTATCAAAATCAGACTACTCTGTATAAAGTTATGCGTGTTTATACATTACAATCAGTGAGTGAACAATTAATCATCCCCTGTTTTCCGACCCTTAGGGTTCGATTTTGTTTACCAAATTAATATGGGACCACCTTGGGAGTATACCCTTTTCAATAGAAGAAGAATTGTCACAATCGGACCACTATGTAAAAAGTTATGCGTGTTCATACATAAAAAAAAAAAAAAAAAATATACGCGTCGAATTGATAACCTCCTCCGTTTTTTTTCGTCGGTTGAAAATCAAATTCAGTTAAATAAATAGATAACGTCTTGCACCAACCTGGATCTTCAGGATATGAATAAAAGATACGATAGAAGTGTTCAGCGACCTTATTACGTTACACACTTTTGACCACAGTTCAAGCATTTTGAAGGCGATTCCCCATTGCTTCATAAATTCGTTTGTCAATTCATCATCATCATCATTTCAGCTGAAAGACGTCCACTGCTGGACATAGGCCTCCCCCACGCTCCGCCACTTCGGCCGGTTTTGTGCTTCCCGCATCACAAGGTCATCGATCCACCTTGTTGGAGGCCTTCCAACTCTACGTCTTCCGGTACGCGGTTGCCACTCCAGAACCTTTCGGCCCCATCGGCCATCTGTTCTGCGAGCAATGTGCCCACTGCCACATCAGTTTAGCTATTCGTCGGCAATTCTTCTTTGTACAATTACGTTATAAAAAGCGCAATGAATGTGGCTGAACTGTGAAACTGACAGGAAATGACATAGATGTTGTGTGTGTTCCACATTAGTATTACCCACAATTCGCACAATAGTCATCTACACGAGAAGATGCCAACTCACCTGCTTCGCCAACCCGCCTGCCAAGCGTGGCGATTATAGCAACCCCCCGCCCCCCGAAATGGGGGTGACCTATGTCCAGCAGTGTACGTCTTTCGGCTGAAATGATGATGATAATGATGACACGAGAAGATAAAGAAGAATGGTTCTAACTTGCCAAAACTCCATATTTTCCTTACAGCCTAAAACTTACATTTACCCACCTATCCACTTGTATTCTTACCTCAAGGAAACGTGAACCCCTTGTCAACAGAAACTGGGAACCTTTTCCTAAACTTTACATTAGTATGCATTAGGAAAACTAGTACGGTAATCCCGAAACATACCCTAGAGAAAAACCATAAAACTTTAGTTACACAATCATCTTATTTAAATACCAATATCTGGTTGACCGAGCTTAGCTCGGTATTTTTTGGTAAATTTTGTTTAAAATAATAAGTTTATGTTCAAGTTGAGTATCGATAAAGTTGGTCATTAAAAACACGAATAAAACGACATTTTATAAAAATGAATCCTAGCTAGATCGATTTATTGCCTCCGAAACCCCCTGTATACTAAATATCATGAAAATCGTTGGAGCCGTTTCCGAGATTCAGATGATATTGTATATGTAAAAGAATTGCTCGTTTAAAGGTGTAAGATTCGTTTTTATTATTGGCCTAATAAAACTCTGGCCACACTAAAAACCATGTCACATTAAAAATTACATGTAATAAAGACAGTTTTATCAATTAAAAACATCAAGTTAATGTGAAAAAGCTCCAAGCCACAAACGCCCCACCTAAACGTCACAAAAAGCCGAACAATTAAATCAATCAATCACCTCCGCCTGTCACATTCCACTGCTGGACATAGGCCTCTCCCATGTTGCGCTTTCCGCATCCAGTCTGTCACAGCTACCTTTTTGAGGTCATCGGTCCATCAAGATAGGGGCGTCCTACACTTTGTTTGCCGATACGCAGTCTCCGCTACGAGCGATTGTTGAACCGAAACCACAATTATCATAAAGCATGTTGGTTAATTCTTGAAATTCCAAAAGAATAAATCATCTTCTGCCTAGCCCTTTCCCGACTATGTTGGGGTCGGCTTCCAGTCTAACCGGATGCAGGTGAGTACCAGTATTATATATGGAGTGACTGCCTATCTGACCTCAACGACCCAGTTACTAGGTACCTTTTGAAAAGACCGGCTGTCAGAATTTCGGAGTTCTGACGACCCGTATCAGTGTCTAAGATCTACGAAAGACAGCCGGGACCAACGGCTTAACTTACTTTCCGAGGCACGGAAGGGTCTTGGTATGTAGAGATGGTCTCTCACCCACGGACCAACCGCGGCAAGCGTAACTTAACCTGAACGATCGATCCCTGCGGCCGTTATTACCTAGCTACAAGCCCCTCCACAATTTCAAAAGAATAAGTACCAACCAATATTTAAGTAAAATCTAAAAAACTGTAAAAAAACAAATAGGCCCACAGGAATGATTAACATTTGGGATGGTACATATAATATTAAAATGCTGTTTTTTTCAGACCCCGTGCATGGTCGGTATCAAGAACATGTGGCACTAGAAAAAGAAAAGCCACGTCCGACCTTCCAGTCAGCTATGAAGGTGACCCTAACAGTGGGACAATGCTTCGGACTGAACCCAGTTCAGGGCATTCATGAAAACGATGCGTCTAAATTACGGTGAGTTCGGCCGCGCCCTAACCAACGCGATCTTCTTGTGAGTATGTGATCGCTACGTTCATTTTGTACGGAGAATCCAAACGTTGTTGCATTGACAGAGGACGCGTTTCGGTTTGCGGAACGAATGAGTGGCATATGAACGCTACGAAGTTTGTGGTTAGGAGATAGACTTTGTGACGTTAGACTTTCTCAACCATGAGTTTAATTAAGAATTATCATAGAAGCTTTTATCAGTACTCATAATGTTGTACCTTATAACGTTGAGTATCAAGCTCACCGTGTTTTGAATTTTTTCGACATAGCATTTTTTTTTACATTATTTGTATTCTTTCCGCATTTATTTCATATCTATGTTATTGAATTAGCATTTCGGTAACAAAGATATGAAATAAATGCGTGATTTTACAAGATTTTATACTAATTTTCATGTGTGCCTAATCGATACACAGGGAAAAAGTTGGAAAAAATCTTTTTCTGAGGCCGTGTGTATCGTTTTACAAACTCATCTTTTTTACAGGATATAAATTAGGGCATAGCCAGACTCAAATCCTGTAGCTCGATTGACCCTGATAATTTTCCTGCCTTTATACTTAAGGGCTGTCAAGATATCTTGGTGGCTCCTCTCTGTCATATCTATAACTTGGCCCTCCAGTCCCGGCGTATACCCTAATCAGTGGAAAATCTCGCGAGTCATCCCGATCCTTAAAACGATTGACAAAAAATCTGTAGAGGAACACAGACCTATCGCTATCCTGCCTACCGTTGCCAAGACTTTGAGCACATACTCCATGTACTTATCTACAAGGACTAATGTGCTACTTGCGGATGCCCAGCACGGTTTTCAATCAGATTACTCCGTTAACACAAACCTATTGATCCACACAGACTATGTATCTAGCGGTATAGACAGCGGTGGGCAACTCAATGCCCTCTGTTTTTATTTTCGGAAAACGTTCGACTATGTCGACAACGATATAATCCCGTAGTCCCGTCAAAGTTAGGGGCCATGGGATTCTCGTACCGTTATCTCTTTGTTTTTCGTCTTTTTGTCTTGTCGTTTTTCTCTGACTACCTACGGGATTGCAAATACCTACGGGATTGCAAATAATTCGTTGGACATGGCTACTTCGAATCCAAACCTTATAATACTCGCTCTGGTGTGAGTCAGGGATCCATGTTGGGGCCGCTTTTGTTCCTAACTTGTCAATAAGATTAAGTTTATAAAATTCCTGCTGTATGCAGACGACCTTAAACTAGTCGCTCATATCAGAACGGCGAGGATGGCAAACTTCTGCATATTGAAGCAATCTATGAGTGGAGCATTGAAAATAAGCTGTAGAAGCACTGGGCCACAACTGCTCAATAATGAGAATATAAAATTACATATTTAACAATATTACATAATGATCAAAAATGAAATATTAATTTTCTTTGTGATTTTTGTTCGTTTTTACAAATAACTAGAAACATCTTTGGATTAGTATTACAGCAAATATACATATTAGAACAGTTTTTATTACTCGAACAGTGAATTGGTCGCGAATTCTTTAAAATATCAATTCTACGTGCAATCACGATTATGAATATTTCATTTTGAGTTTATTTGTAATAGACTACAAGAAAGAGTAATGTAGTAGTTGTTCTAATAAATATTTTTGAATGTTTTATTGAGCATGTTTCTTTTAAGACATGTCTAGTTTTTTTTTTTTTTGTTATTTGTGGTTTTAACCCCTCACTTGATATTTTTATGATTTTGCGTCAAGAATTAATTAAGTAATATTTAATCAATGCTTAAACTGGTGCATACAATGTATTATCCCAATCCCCAGCAGCAAAAAAAAATCAACCTAATTTATCACGGATTTTTATTGATTGTAGCACTGTTTTACTTAGTAGTTCATACTCTCATAGAACGTAAACGATTATAACTCCATATAAATAGTTTTAATAATATGGTGACCGTAATATTAAGGCCTCAATGCATTTCTTCCGTATGTTAGCCGACGTAAGGAATAGAACCAATCCTTTCCTTGCCGTGGGTGTCGTAGAAGGCGAATAAAGGACTTACTAGAGAATGGGCAGCAGGAATTCTATATGCATTTTACCACCATAATGCGATCGCCAACCCGCCTGCTAAGCGTGGCGATTATGGCTTACCCCACATTGAGGGAGGCTTATGTAGGGGACGTTTCCGGCTAAAATGATAATGATGAATATTAGGGCTAACGAAATTGCAAATATTACGTGAATTGCGTATTGTGATTCAACTTAGAGAACACTACACACTCACTTCACACTCACACTCCCTTCCTGCAGTGGATAACTCGAGTTGATTGATTAAATAATTTATCTGTCCAAAACATGAGTGAATAGTGTGTGTTGTTAAGATAAACATGGTATAATTACTACCTTTTTTAATCAGTTAAAAACTAGAATTTATATAATTGTTATTCGTGTGTGTGATTGTATAGTCTTCTTTCGCGTAACCACAGAGAATAATTCTTTCTTTTTTTTACAGATTCAGATTCATATCATTTCGCTGTTTATACACGTATATATCTATGATGGGTCAGTTCACTATGGCTTTTGTGCTATTCCTGAGCCTATTTAGAGAGGCTTCATCTACAGTGGACACTGTCAGTAAGTACAATGGCATCATTTCCTATATGAAATTATTGACGTTTGTGT
The DNA here is from genome assembly GCA_932294355.1 of Aporophyla lueneburgensis. Taxonomy (NCBI): domain Eukaryota; kingdom Metazoa; phylum Arthropoda; class Insecta; order Lepidoptera; family Noctuidae; genus Aporophyla; species Aporophyla lueneburgensis. The sequence goes on along the minus strand of OW028737.1, from coordinate 25,542,765 downwards.
TAACTGATATTTTCAAATATTAATCAATAAATACCTGCACCCAAACTGCACACTTGAAGCAGTTTCAATCAAAATCTGAAGGATTTTGACGGAAATTGATCAATTTCTTCTTGAACGATATCGTTTTAAAGATTCGTCTGCTCAACAACGTAAATACTTGATCTCGCTGTGCCCAACAGAGTCCAGGATTGTGACTCATATAATTACTTCCCTTCTAACTATGTATATACATTATGGTACGCAATAAAGAATTGAGAATTAATGACGCAATGAATGTTAATCAACTGTCACAATGAAAGGCATAGCCACAGTAAGTGTGTTACGCAATGACCCCACTGCTTTTAAAATCGTTGACGATCAACTATAAATTATGGCTAAAATAAAATAAAAAATCATGGAACAAATATTATCTTATGCAATTTTTTAGTATGCATTTTTTTTGCTATATATTTATTTTCTATTATGCAATTTTTGATACCTTTTCAGCTGGATTGATATTCCTCAGTTTCGGGTTTACAACAACGACATTGTTTTGGAGGATCGCACAGAAATGGCCGCAGTTATGCTTGCTCATTGCTGAGGTGGAGGCGGTTGATCCTAATACCGACATGAAGTTAGTGAGGAAGTTTAATATCGCCTGTGGTGTGGTCCTGTTTTTAGCGTTTTGTAAGTCTCGTTTTTTTCCTTTTTCTTAAGTAGCTTTATCTATACTAATATCATAAAGCTGAATAGCTTGTTTGTTTGTTTTGTTGATTGAACGCACTAATCTCCGGAACTTCATTTTCAAATTGAATAAATCTTTTAGTGTTGAGTAGTCCATTTATTGAGGATGGCTATATAAGAACGCTGCGGCCAATAGGAGAGGAGCATAAATGATAAATGTTGCAAAAACGGGGAGCATTTATTCCTTTTGATAAGTTCTGTTGCGTACGCTGCGTAAACGATTAAAGTAGCGCAACAGTTCACGAAATATTTCCTCTTAAAAAGTTCTAAAAAAAGTACGCAACTGGCTTACTATTACGTTTTTAATTGTAATCAAATCGAAATATTATAAAGCTCAAGAGATTGTTTGGTTGAACGTACTAATTTTATGGATGGATGCCAGCGTCCACGTCACGGCATGATGATGATATCACAGGGAAATAAAATGAAAAAACCGGCCAAGTGCGAGTCGGACTCGCGCACCGAGGGTTCCGTACAAACTTGTAGGTATTCACGGTTTATGCATAAGGCTTGTGTTTATGAAATTAAATCCTATTTTTTTTATTTTTATATTTGAGTTGATTGAATGAAAGATAAATTGCGGTTTACGATTTATGACGTATAAAAAAAAACTACTTACTAGATCTTGTTCAAACCAATTTTCGTTGGAAGTTTATATAGCAATGTACATCATATATTTTTTTTAGTTTTATCATTCTCTTATTTTAGAAGTTACAGGGGGGGGACACACATTTTACCACTTTGGGAGTGTCTCTCGCGCAAACTATACAGTTTAGAAAAAAATGATATTAGAAACCACAATATCATTTTTGAAGACCTATCCATAGATACCCCACACGTATGGGTACAGTTCTATGTATGGGGAACCCCAAAATTTATTGTTTTTTTTTCTATTTTTGTGTAAAAATCTTAATGCGGTTTACAGAATACATCTACTTACAAAGTTTCAACAACATAGCTCTTATAGTTTCGGAAAAAAATGGCTGTGACATACACGGACAGACAGACAGACAGACAGACATACAGACAGACAGACAGACATGACGAATCTATAAGGGTTCCGTTTTTTGCCATTTGGCAACGGAACCCTAAAAACCCTAAACCTTTGGAAATATAAGAAAACATATCTAAATTTACATATACAGCCACATTGTAATGTACATATTTCGTTACATATACATAAGTTCGAATTTAAAAAATGGCTTAGATAATGGTTTGAACTTGGGTCTAAAGATAAGAAACCTTGTTTATAATTCTATAACTGTTCTCAGTGACTTTCAAAAAAAAAAATGTATTGATTTCATATTTGCCTGATTTGTACTTTATAAAATAAATTATTATTTTAATTATTGTGAATGTGAGTAATTGTTTTATTTTTGTATGTTTATGTTTTTAAATATATTTTTTTAGTTTTTTTTTATTTAATTATGGTCTGGCAGCTTAAGTAATTTACAAGGCTTACCCAAATGTTATTTCATTGTTATTATTCATCGAATCGTTGAGCTGCTTAAGTTTTGAATAGAGTTTTGTTTGGTTCTTAATCCATGTGGATCTTTCTTTGAAAGACCATTTTAGACATCAATCTACATGATGTATATATGACCTGACCAAAATTATATGTGGACTTTAAAAGAGACTGACCTCTGAGTTTGTTGCATTTCTTCTCAGAGTAATTAGACAAAAAATGCCGACCTCATTTACTATTATCACTACATTTATATTTCTGAATTATTAAAATAAATTTAAGCTTTGGTTCGATTTGAATATATTATTTTTTTCAAATATGTCTGGTACTACAAATAAGGTTTTTAGGGGAAGATACATTTTAAAAGTGGTTCGAAAAATTTAAATGTTCAGAAAGAACTGAGAGTGCTTTTTATATTTTGGACAGGTCAACATCTGTTGAGTCATCTATAATAGAAGAAAATAAACTTTTTTTTTCTATTTCAGTGGAGTATAGTTTCTCACAGTTGTCTGGTATCTCAGAGGCTCTGGACTGCGAACCAGACGGCAGCCTGTACGATAGTTATATGAAGCGCAGTTTTCCATGGTTTTACTTCTACTTTTCATACAGTACCTACATTGCACTAGTGGCTCACGTAAGTTTCTCAGTAATTTCTTGACCAAACATACTATTTAAGGATAGAACACTAGTGTAATGCATTACTCAAGTTTGAGCCTGTAATTTTCTTTTTCACTAACATTAGGCGACCCCTAAATAAAGCGCGCTATTGGTTTTTAACGCTCGGCTAAGTATTGAAAAGGAACTACCAACAGCACGCTTTCATTTAAGAACTCATTTATTTGTCGCCTAGTGAAGAAAACGGCCCTTACTTTTCCACAAATAACAAAGGTCTCTTAGAACGAATAAGCATTTTTTCATGACAGAGCGTTGCCAGGCCATCTAAAAGTGTGCTGGCGATTTCAGGTCATTGATGCTACATTAATTCACAATATGTTTAATCCCAGTAAGATACAACCGCACTGGATTTTAAACGCACTGCTCAGCGCTGAGAGTTGAAAATCTAATTTTGTTTGTTTTGGACGCACTGAGATGCATTATACACTAAGACGCACTATTGGGTTCTCAATTCTCGAGTCAAGACCAAGAGGAGTCAATAGCGGACTCCCGGCCACCGTAGACGCGAGCTTGTAGTTAGGGAGCTGGCGAGCAAAATTTCGATATGATCAGCACACAAGGCAGACGTTATTAATAGTGATAAATTATACCCTTAGAAACATCAAGGACTTCGTCTGCCACCATGGTGGCGCTGCGTTGTAAATTTACAGCGTTTCAAAAATGTTTAAGAAAAAAGGTGTGCTATATTATGCGCACACGTCTACTACTGGGGCTGATGATCACAGTCATCCTGGAAACACAAAGAATCAAAAAGGCAGACGTGTCTTCCAGGACTTTGACTTTTATAGTACTCAATTTTTTAATTTATTTTTATGATTTAAAAACCTGTATATGAAGTGCACACTTGGCAGATTTAAATTGTTCGATTAAAAACAATGAGAAGAACCACGAAAAAATAGTCTGCCAACATGTTGCCTCTGCGTTGTCTATTGACAGTGCTCCTAAAACGTTTTAAAAAAAAATTGTGCTATATTATGCGCACACGTCTGCCTCTTGGACTGATGTTTGAATTCCTTATGAAAACCAAGAAAATCGATGTGGCAGACGTTTAGGCCTCTGATATTCCAAAGGCAGACCATTTGATTTATTTTTTTCAACCCGACGTTCGCGCCAAACCAAGCAGGTATAAAATATCCTCATAGTTCCTTTCGTGGTGTCTCTCTTTTATTTGGGAATATGAGTGAGAATGGTATAACTCAGTTCCGACCTTTTCCGTATTGTGAAACTAATTGTATAGGGCGTATATCTATATAGGTATATCTATAAACAGACTTGGTTCAAAATCTACGTATTTTACACAAATAAAACGTGATTAAAAAAATTAAAGACTGTTCCTATCCAGATCCTAATCCTAGTCAGATTACATTCAAGCATGCAATTTAAAAAAATACTTTCTAATTAAAGTTCCAAGCGCATTTCCTTTCTGCCAGCGTAGCATGACCAATTCTGTATCTTTTCTACCAAGAACAAAAAAAGTTCCATCTCTTCTTTTCAGTTTTACACAATTTTTCTACGATACAATCTATCATTTTGTCTTCTCTTCCATCGAAAAATTCCGTTTCTAGGCAGTCATGCTACGCGTACTGGTTGGCATTGAGAAAAAATATGATTGCATAGATTTGAACTCCAGAAGTTTAATCGTTACCGTGAGTTTAGTCTAGGGTGTGTCGAAGGGCGGGCGTTTTGGGGGTCTGACTTATGTAACTTTGACGTTCAAAAAGTGCTGACTCTCAGCCTAGTTTGAATAAATGACTTTTGATTTTGATTTTAGAGGATAATATTAAACAAATTTATAAGAATAAAACTATAAAGAATAACAATAATCCCATGCAATACCCGCTGTCCCTTGATTCCGTGATTTTTTATACAGCTGAAAATCAGTAAGCAAAGTGTCTGCCACATGTTTTTTCGAATCCACAGAGTCATAGTAAATCTAATGGGTGCAATGAGAACCGCGTGCAAATGACTTAGTAGAGCTTTTTTTTAACATTTTTACAACTCCGTCCCATGATAATGCAGAGTCCTGAATGTCTGCCTCTTCGATTTTCTTCGTTTCCAAGTTCATTATGACCATGAACTCCGGAGGCATACTTGTGCAAATAATTTAATAACCCGATTTTTTTAAGGAACTTCAATCCGCTGTAACGCGAAAACGCAGCGACATTGGACCTTAATTGATTGGACCAAATCAATTCGTAATGATTTAAACTGCAATCCACCGCGACGTGAAACGTGTGCAAATCATATACCGAAATGTTCGCCAGCTCCCTAGCTATTGCAGGAGGCGAGTAATGGGTAGCTCGCCGCGCGGTAAGGACCAGGCTCGGGTCGACCGACGCCGCGTAGTTTTCCACGCGCGCCTCAAAGAGATGTCAGCAGAACTGAAGGGGTCTGCCAAGACCGGTTCCTGCCAGGGTCGCGAGATTGTTCGAAAGAGACACCGTGAGACTGGCACATGGGCAACTGAAGGAACACGGGTGGGTTTTAGTCATTAAAAGTCTGACACGAAAGAGTGGGATACGTCATTTGATGATTTCCCATCCAAAAAAAAAACACTAAGCGTTAAAAATTCAGTTCGTGATACAATCCCACTGCGATATATTACGTCCGTGTTTATGATGACTAAAAGGCCAGCTTATACTGGCATAGCCCGAAGAATTGCCAAACTTAAGTGGCAGTGGGCAGGGCACATTGCTCGCAGAACAGATGGCCAATGGGATTGGAAGGTTCTTGAGTAGCGACCGTGTACTGGAAGACGTAGTGTTGGAAGGTCTCCCACAAGATGGACCGATGACCTGGTGAAGGCCGCAGGAATACGTTGGATGGAAGAAGCACAGAACAGGTTGAAGTGGCGGTGCTTGGGAAAGGCCTATGTCTAGCTGTGGACGTCTTTTGGCTGAAATGATGATGATGATGTTGAAGCAAACTTTTACCAAAAACACGAACAGTTTAATTAAAAAATCACAAATACAGCATTAATCACAGTCTCGCTTGTACTTCACTGTTTCGCTTGTAGTTCAGTATATTCGTAATCGAACTGTCCCCACAACCAAAGTTCACGATAGCGGTGACGTCTCTAGAAAGTACCGGACAGATAATTCCGCTATTCGATAATAGATGGCGGTGGCGTTTACGAATAATTGTTCGTGATACCTGCTACTTAGGCTCTAGACAGACGGACCGCATTTCAACTGCAGTCCAACCGCAAATTGCAGTTTAAGTGCAGTTTGAGTGCAGTTGACACGACTGCAATAGAACTGCAAACAAATCGTGCAGTTCGATTGCACGCCGACTGCAATCGAACTGCAATCGGACCGCACGTTTGGTTTGCAGTTCTATTGCAGTCATGTCTACTGCATTCAAACTGCATCCGAACTGCAATTTGCGGTTGGATTGCAGTTGAAATGCGGTCCGTCTGTCGAGAGCCTTAATAATAAGGTGGCGGTGGTAGCGTGACGTTTTGTCTTTAAGATCTACTTACCAATACTAATGACGTGCGGTCCAATGTACTGGTGTTTTGAACCTCATAAAGCCTTGGTATCTTGAACTTATATGATATCCTGTTATTGTTGTATGGTTTTTCTTTTCAGTTTATCAACCTTCAATGCACTTTCAACTGGAACTTTACGGACGTGTTCGTTATCTGCATGAGTATGTACTTGACGTCGAGGTTCAACCAGGTCAATAAAAAGATTCTTGCAGCTAAAGATAAGGTAGGTTTAATATAAGGAGCCTTAATTCCATCATAGAGAGTAGTGGTGGCCCAGTGGTATTGGCCCCGACTTACGAATTTGTAGGTCATGCGTTTGAATCCAGGCAGGCGCTATACTTTGTGTTAATAATTTTATCACTACTGCTCTCAAAACGGTAGAGGAAAACATCGTGAGGAAACCAATATTCAAAGACAAGTCATCTATTAACCAGCAGTAGGCCCGCGTGGTAGATTACGGCCCACTCCCTCTCACCAAGAGGAAGCCTGTGTTCTAGCAGTGGGAACAATATAAGCTGATTATGATTCCTGCATAGTTTTAAAAGGTGTCGTGGCTAAGCTTACAGCCACACAGATCAATCACCAGGTTAACTTGCCGAGGCCGGTCCGTGGATCTTTACACACCGAGATCCCTCTGTGCCTTGGAAAGCATGTTAAGCCATTCTGGCTGTCATTCGAAGACCTCTGACAGTCGTTACGGGTCGTCAAAACCAGAAAACCTGACAATCCGTTTTATCAGGGGGTTTCATATTGGGTAAGCGTAAGTGGTATCTGGCTGGGGCTTCATTGTGAAGGTCAGATAAGCAGTCTGTCTATGTAAAATAAGGTGCTGTCTCTCAGCTGCATTCTGTTATTAACTAGAAGCAGACGCCAACATGTTGGGAATAGGCTAGGTGAATGAAGAATCCTTACTATTTTCAACAGTAGTAGTCAATAAACACATTAATGATCACATTCCTTCGTCTTATAATATTTGAATTTCGTAAAACGTGTCACTGAGTTAGTGAGCTGAATGCTCAGTTGTCTCTGCAGTTGACGCACGTGCTGCTCGTGTACTTGCGTGCTGTGCCCAAATATACGAGCAGTATCTTCTACAGGTCTGAGCGAGTCGAAATGTCTTATTATATTACTTCAATGTTATTAGAAGAACAAAGTAACCTTTAAGTTTAATATGAATTTGTAGCTAATATTTTGATCAAAGCATCCCCGCATCGGGGGACGGTCAATGAAAACGTCAAACAGACGAGGCTCGACGATAATAAATGTATATCACATGCAATTGAAGAAAAGACAACATTTTCTGCCGGCCCAGGATGGCAAAGCGGCGATGCTTTAATCAAAATATTACCTACAACCTCCTTTTAAATATAATTCATTTATTTTTTTCTGTACAACTTATTCACAGAAATAAACAACTGAATACTCCACAGAACTCACCATCATCGTTCTGGCGCACAATGCGTGAAGACTACAACAGGTCCGTCCACCTCGTGCGCCAAGTGGACAAGATCATTGGAGGAGTGGTCTTCATGTCCTTCGCCAGTAACCTGTTCTTCGTCTGCTCTCAGCTGCTGCATACTCTTGCGTGAGTTTCCCATTTGAACGTCTTAGGATGGTAAACTATCAGAAAAAAAAAGGTTGTCTTCTTTTTGTGAATACTTTTGTGTGGTTACTAAGCGATGAAGCTTTGGTTAGGTTTAAAATACAGCCGTCGTCAAATAATACGGGTCAATGACGAAAATCCATGTAACTTACAAAGTAACCTCTAAGTCCCTGAGATACCACATTTGGTATAGACACAATCGTTTTTTAATTGTGTCTATAATTACGGTAATTGACTGGTTAATAGTGGTAGGTACATGGATGAAACTAACTTTATATTACAAAGAATTTTAATATTGTGTGAAATAAACCTTAACTGCTCTACAACGTAATTGACGAAGTACAGCAAGAACAATATATAAGTGCGCTATATTCTACAGTACAACGATTCGTAAAACGATCCTGAGAAACCGGGCAGAATAAAAGTAGACACCGGCAGACCTACTACTGTTTGAAAGGATCGATGTATTGTAACGACGATTTAACTGCTCCTTACGGCAGTTGAAGTAACTAATCAACGTTTGAAGACCCGTAGAGACGACGTAAGCGAGCTCACTGTAATGTGACGGCTTCTTGAAGCTAATTCAACCCCATATATACCAACAAATGGTTCAAAACTTGAAAAGAAACATTGGGTAGCAAGTTGACGTTACACCCACGAACACGCACAATAGGAAGACGAAGAATTAGCAAACAGTAATATTTATTGACTAATCAACATTTTTGTTATATGCTCATGATGGGCTGCAAAGAGTCTACCGACGGCCAGGGGAACGTTTTATTCCAGTTTCTTTCGAGGAAAAGTGCCGTTCGGCATTGGATCTGTAATGGTTTGGGTTGGAATCTCTTCAGAGAGTCGCACGAAGTTTCTGTTGATCGAAATTGAAACGCTAACTAGTGCAAGATATGCGGAAGAAATTAATAATGAGCATGTAGGTGGTTAATTAATATCGGTGAAGATTAAATATTCATGCATTACATCACCAGTGCTCATACAGCTCAAATTATAATTGATTATATACATGACGTTGGCATCAATAGCAAAACTTAATAAACTGCAATCCCAATTGCCTCACAGCTGCAAGGAGAGCCCGTGAAAGCAAAACAAAGTATTAGTTTTGTTTTAAATTGGTTTTTGTATAGTTAGTCAAAAGTATCGGGTCGAACAAACTGTTCAAAATGATCTTAACAACTAAGAATATTAAACTTTATCTCAATTGGATAATGTTCAGAATGACAGTTGTCGTGTTCTGTTTATATTCTGAAACTTTCTGTGTGTCAACTTTTTGTGTTATTTAGTTAATATTTAGTATTACATTTTCATAGTTTTGTAGTTCATTTTGAACAGTCTGTTCGTCCCAATATTATTGACACTGACCGTACTTAACATTATTTTTTCAACGTAAAAGTATTGATATAGGCACGAGCTTGCGGGCGGCGAGCAATGGGTAGCTTGCCGCCAGGTAAGGACCAAGCTCGGGTCGACGGCGCGAGTGTTCCACGCGCGCCTCAAAGAGATGTCAGCAGCACTGAAGGGGTCTGCTAGAACCGATGCCTGCCGGGGTCGCGAGATTGTTCGAAAGAGATACCGTGACCCTGGCACATGGGCAACTGAAGGAACACGGGTGGGTTTTAGTCAGTAAGTCTGCGGGTACGAAACTTGCGAAGGCCGGAGCGACGGCGGGGCGGGGCGGTGCTGCGCGGGGCGAAGAGATAGCGGTGTCTTGCGTGTGTACGAAACAAACTTCCGCGCAGTCGCGCTCACGAGGTATTATTATAACTCTTTTGTTTTTATGGTGTACGTTTTTACTGTCCCATATAGCCGGTTTTGATAAATTAAAAGATAATTAACTCTTCATTGTCAATTTCCATATTATTACTGTGATAAAAATGCAACACTATGTACCCGCGCGAGCGGCGAAACCAAACTAGTTTGTTCTCGTCGCTCCGCGCCGCCACCGCTCCACCGCCGCCCGTGCATCGCTCGATCGCGCCGCTCCGCCGTCGCCCGTTTCGTACACAGCGCTTAAGTTTTTAATGCATTTGATTACATCGTCGTCGCGCCGCCCCGCCGTCGCTCCAGCCGTCGCAAGTTTCGTACCCGCAGACGAAAAGTCTCTCACGCCCTCCCGCCCTGCCCAGAGCGGGAGAAGTCATTTGAAGATTTCTCATACAAAAAAAAAGTATTGATATTTTGTTTTTTTTTTTAATCTAAATTTGACACTTAAACTACTAATCTTTCCTATGGATCCTGTTGTTTTATAAACTGGTTAATTATCACAAATAATTATATTATAATATGATTTATTCCTATTACAAGTATTACAACATACAGTTTCATTCATGGTAGCTCGATTATTTTAATAGTAGATTGAATTTTTCGTACTGACTCGTATTTTTTGTCCGAGTGTTTTAGAAACTAATGCTGGCTAGAAACCTTAATGTAGAAAAAAAACGGTACGAAATTTTGCTTTAAATTATTCTGCTGTCAAAAATTCCCAAGGTCACCTTGCTCCACACATCACTTAATGCATTTGGCGCTAAACATATTTAAACATCCTTCTGTCTCGTTCAGGTTCAAACGATTGGCAGAAACAGAACTATGTTTTAAATTCGGTGGTCCACCACCGAATTTAAAAGTCAAGACCGTTTCCAAACGGTCTTGACTATCAATTAATACAATATTCTTTTTCACAGAGGAGGAATAAAAGCAACGCCGAGATGTAGACCAGATTCTACAACAGATCAGAGGTAATACCATAATTATACCTATTAAAGATGCAATTGCTTATTTGCCATCCATTACTTACTACATATGATATTGTAGACTCTTCAGTGGTTACGAGCATCCGATCTACTTCGTGTATTCCTTTGCGTTCCTGGTAATGAGGTCGCTGGTAGTGTCACTGACTGCAGCTACGGTTCATGCTGCCAGCTTGGAATCGGCCCATTCACTGTATGATGTGTCTCCAACTAATTATTGCTTGGAGGTAAGAATGAAAAGTTTTGAAACATATTGTCATTAAAAACACTTATAACTTACGCATTAATGAGACATTGCAAACAACCAAAACCAAGAATTTGAAGACCACCGGCAATGGACTCCTCAGTAGTTTCCATTGTACACACCGCTACATATCAAATTATACATTGACAGTTTTAGCTGACCTGGTTTTGTATAGGCTTTTCGAACTATGAGAAGTTAGCTTGTTCTGGAAATGTATAGCTTGATTTGTCGCCGTGCGTATCACAAAGCTGTCTAACTACCCATTGTAAAATTTTAATATCTACAAAGTCGAAAAGCCCCATATTTGAGGTTATAAGCTTATGCATGTTCTGTTTTCAAAACCATCTTTATTTATAAGCATCGACAAAAAATAAGCTAGTTAATTTTGAAGATCTTCAAAATATATAAAAGTTGTATCAAAGCTAACAAGTACTCTTGCGTAACTTCCCAAATCTCTAACTACGAAAAACTTGTTTATTTTCACCAAATTCATTCCACCACAGGAAAGTATAGCTAACGAACGTATAGTTACGAAACTTTGGCAAACTGGAAAACTTTTTTCTATTTTTTTTCTATGTTTTCTAATTCTTATACTGTGTCATAATCTTCTTACTTTCTAGTAAGAAAATGATGGCACAATATAAGAATTTGCCGAAGTACCACCGATTATCGAGATATTATGTAGTAAATATTACCTACTTTAGAGCCTGTCATTTGGACATTGATTGATGCAATGGGTCCTGATTTTAGCGGTAACAGTGTAAACCAAAATTGGTAAGTTATAAAATATTTTAAACTAGCTTTTGCCAGTGGCTTCGCCCACTTGGAGGTCGGAATTTATCCCACAGAAACATAATACCGGAATAAAAACAGTATTCTATGTGTTAATCAATCAATTTCGTTCCGTAGTTTTTGCGTGAAAGAGTATCAAATATCTATACATTCTTACAAACTTTCACATTTATAATATTAGTATGTTAGCTGTGGAATTCAGTTAGGTAAAATAATTTTAAAGAGCTGTCCTGCATTGATACCAGAGATGTGCCGAGTACCCGAGTATCAAGTATTGTTCGGTATTATATTTACCGCTCCAACTACTCTGCCGAATAACTCGGTTCACTTGACGCACGTATTGGTAACGTACGAAACGCTTTAAGTATTATAGAAGAAATTGAGTTTTTGGCATTGATACGAGGAATAAGTATCTATATACAGCGCCGCAAAAGAATGAAGATCCGAATATTGCCATCGCTATAAATTGAGACCATTATCTTAGTGAAAGTCTATTAACACTAAAAACTGATAATTTAATTTAATTTGTTCGGTTTATTCACGTGTTTTTTTCTGATAATTACTTATCTACATTAATACTGTACAGGTATTATCAGTTCATGAATTCATTTTGAGTACCTCGGCAGTCAAATCCAATTATTCGGTGGATGACGAGTACTACCAAAATGGCCCAGTATGCTGAGTACCTAGTAATCAACGAGTACTCGGCGTATCTCTAATTGAATACTAATAAAGACACGTTATAATTAATTTGGCTTATGATTCAATAAACACAAAATATAAATACTTAAACAAGTTCAAGGCAACACCTAACCTTGAGCTGGCCTAACGTAGTACAGAACAGAATAAACGGCTAGTTTTGTTACTACTGGCGTGCGACCTGTTGTACTATATGGGTACCATTAACATTTGTAGGGTATATGATGAGCAAGATAAAGTCACAGTACGTAACTCTTGCGAAAATTGTGAAATTGTGACTTCATGTCTTATGGTCCTGTTTTGTCAGATCGCTGCGCCTTCTTGGTCGCTTTTCCAACATGTCAAGGATACGTTACAGCGACCATGGTGCAAGGCGTATTGTATTAGACCTTCTGTGCCTACCATAAATTTAGTTGCAATTCTGTCACTGAAGTTAGTTATTATTGCAGGTGGAGAGGTTTCTGAATCAGGTACATGGAGATACCGTCGCGCTAACTGGCCTTCAGTTCTTCCACGTCAAGCGAGGATTAGTGTTGACGGTAAGACCATTTAAACATTTTAATTACTACCTGTACCTAACCGATACCGACTGACAGATAACTCGTTTGTGTGGTGTAAAATGTAAATATGATCAACTGAAAAAAAATATATCTTACAGAACTTTATAAATCTAGGTGCTCATTATATTAATGAAATGTAAAAAAATAATTAAATTATGTTTTTTTTTTTTTAATTTATCTACCGACAGACACCGTTTGGCCGACAATATGTGATGCTGAATTTTTAATATTATAAAAATCTAAAATTATTTCAGAAATGGGAAGCTAGAGTATTGTCAGTTATCATAGGATAGGCATAATATATTTCATGTTAAAATAAGAAATACCCGTGGTTAGAAGCTAGTAAGCTGTAAACTGTTTATTATAGGAGTGGCCTTATGAAACAATTATATTCAGCGAACAATTGGGCTGCGGTGTATCGTAAGTTACATGGTATTAATCATCGACTCGGGCACTTTTATTACTTCTTCACTCCCGGACTCTTAAATCGAGCCACTCTGTTTTTTTGTAATAAGTTTTTTACCTTTATAAATGGTTGTAAATTCAAATGTGCAACAATAATGACACCAAAATGATGGCCAGTTTGTCGGCTTCAAAATTGTATTAATATTTGACTCACTATTTTAATGGCCTATGCTTTCATACCTTCGTCGTCGTCGTCGTTTCAGCCGTAAGACGTCCACTGCTGGACTTAGGCCTCCCCCAATTTGGGGAGCTTTGCCATAATCGCCACGCTGTTTCATTCCTTACATTATAATAAATAGTGGTTTAATTTAGGAGGATGGGAATGTATTTTATTTAAGTTCATATTCTAAATTTACATCCTCAATGAAATTGATGAATTCATTTCAGATGTCCAAAAAACTTGAAACTACAACTAACAGTTGTATATATTTGTGCACATGTTGGAACACGTGCACAAATATATACAACATTAGCCGTGCTTACCAAATTAATTAACACGTTAGTGATACTTGTAAAGTGTAACACTTCACCTTCTGTTCATATAATATTATCAAATGAACTTGTTGATGCGTCTCCTGACTCTTACGAAAGACTGATGTTATTCTCTGTATGGTGTAAGTTATAAATGAAAAGGTGTGAAATATCAAGAACACCATTCCATAATAACAATCCCACTGGTGGGTTTGTCACACGTGTCTCTTCTCTGTGGTAGGAGCTAACCAGATAATGTTATTATTTGATTTTTATCGAGAACTCTTAGCCTAAATATGGTAGGTCTAGTCCTTATAAAGGTGTAAATAACGATAATTGGAAAAAAAATGCTCGACGTATTTTTTATTCGGAAAATGAGACTTCTTATTAGGGCCAGGTAGGCAAGACATTCGGAATGTAGTTCTTTCGAAGAATTTTCGAACGCGTTTTGTGTTAGGAGTAAACTGGTACAAAACATCACGTAATAAACTTTGTTAGTGACGGTGATCCCCTGACTGTGTAAAGAACGAATCTCTGTAATAAAAATTATACTATTAACATTTGAAGACTGAAGACCCCAAAGACGCCCAAACATTATTTCTGAAAGACAGCCAAAAATAAAAAATAGTGGCTTGGCGTATTAATAGAAATCCCAGCCTCTTATAACTTGTGCGTTTTCCGTAAGTTTCTGTCTTCTGTTCTCCAAGGGAGTTAGTAATTAAATAATAACATCGGATTTGCGATGCTTCGCTGCGTCTACTCTGAGCCAGCCCTGACTTGGAACGTAAGGGCTGTTCACATTGACTATTTTAGTAGATTTAAGCGTTAAAAGCGATTGTTATCATTATTAGTAGTAGTTTATGTATCGGAAATATTAATTTCATACAATTTATCAGATACATCCAAAAGTTATCGCGGCATACCCCGTAGAAGATACCGGGATAAGCTAGAGAAAACACTTTCAATTGTCCACATTAGCCCTGGACCGCGGGAATTGAAGTCATGGAGAGACACTACTGGATAAAGCTCCCTTTGCCCAGCAGTGTCACAGATATAGGAACAACCAAAGTTTTAATATACTTTTAACCCGTTTCGGATGAGAATGGCACTGTTAATACACCGCTCTTTAGCGGCTCATACGAGTATTTCATTCGATTCTTGTCTAAAAAATTCGCGATAAACATAGTATATTTATAGTCTCTTTCTGAAAGTAAAAAAAAAAACATGGAGCACCGTTAGAACTATGAAAATACAATGAGCCTGCCCTCTAATTTTTCAGACACGAATCGAATCAGTTATAAGCCGCTAAACAGCGGTGTACTAACTGTGCCATTCTCGTCCAAAACGGATTAAGCTTAATTTGTGTTCACCGCAACACGTCTCCTTTTTTTGGATATAATTACTGTTTTGGAAACAAAAATGACCGCCTTTTACCCTCCTTTTTTTTCTGCGTGGGAAATCATCAAATGACTTCTCCCGCTCTGGGCGGAGCGGGAGGGCGTGTCAGACTTTTACTGACTAAAACCCACCCGTTTTCCTTCAGTTGCCCATGTGCCAGGGTCACGGTATCTCTTTCGAACAATCACTTGACCCCGGCAGGCATCGGTCCTACCAGACCCCTTCAGTTTTGCTGACATCTCTTTGAGGCGTGCGTGGAACACTACGCGCCGTCGACCCGAGCTTGGTCATTACCGGGCTGCGAGCTACCCATTGCTCGCCCCCCGCAAGCTCGCGCCTGTGGTGGCCGGGAGTCCGCAATCGACTGCTGACGCCCAGGGCGTCTCCTCCTGCGGCGGCTAGGGACGTGACGGCGCAGAGACTGCCACTCCCTCACGCGCCCCGCCTCCTCCTTTGCGAGCATTACTGCTTCGCAGAAGGAGGTGACGGCTTCCCATGCCCTCTCGCTCCATACCATGGCTCGCACCAGGGCCGGACGTGAGAGGTCGCCGCCGCCGATCGCCTCCACGAGGACACGGTGGTGCTCCGCCCAGGCAGGGCACGCTTCCACCGTACTTATGCTCCACCGCGTCTTCTAGACGATCCTTACAATGGAAACACCCGGGCGTATCCTCCCGCTTTATCCTGAACAGGAACCCACCGAAGCACCCATGCCCGGTGAGAACCTCCGTCAGGCGGAAGGAGAGGACGCCGTGGCGCCTCTCTATCCACTCCTCAAAGAGGGGACTTACCGCCGCAATTGTGGCGTGCCTAGTGCTGGGTTGCGACAATCGTACCCGCCATGTCGCCATGAGATCCTGCCGGAGCTCTGTCCGCCGTGCCACGATTTGTCGCGGCAGCGGAGTTTCACCCCGTCGTTTCGCCTCATCGCACATGTGGGAGTGACGCGAAGGACCTTTGCCTCCAGATCCCATGGCGGCACTCTGGCAAGGAGGCTCGCCGCCTTGCACGAGATCGCGCGGTATCCTCGGATTAACCGGATGGCCATGACCCTCTGGGCTGCACTCAACCGGCGCGCTGGGCGTAGCCTCAATGAGGGCTTCCACACCGTTGCCCCGTGCCTTCTACCCTCCTTAAGAATGCAAAACCTATATGTCAGTTTACCCGCCATGCTTTTCTAACGCTCCCAATTGCAAAAGAAAACATCTTTACCTGAAAACTGTCAGTATGACTAAATAAAAATATGGCATTTGATTCTTATATTTTACGATACAGTACTCCTTCTGCGCGTCGCCAAATTCGGGAACCCTTGATCTGAACCTCTCTTAACACAAATACAATTTACTTTAACAACGTGCGGTTTTACTATTATAAGAACCCTTTGTGTGGAACCTGGCGCAGGAAGAGCGGGGCTATATTTATTATGATGGCTCCTTATTTAGGAATTATAGGGCTGTTCCTGTAATTTGTGCTTGTTTATCATCCAAATTAGTATTTTAATGTGATAATGAACTATTTTGCTTGTTCTTCAAAGATTAGCAGTGCATGATACACGTGGGGCCTATTTAAAAAACCGACAGGGCCAGGTGATCGGCGACATTCTGATAATTTTACAGTCTCCTTCATACATTTTCTGTTGTAAAAGCAGCACATAACACAAAATGCTACAGTTTCTGACAAATATCAAATCGTGTGTTATATATTAAATAAACCATTATTGACACTTCTAAATAGATTTGCGTTTTGGAGATCACGTTGTATTATCATCTGATCCAGTTACCATCTGACTGTGATTCTCAATTGTTAAAAGCTGTTCGAAGGCTGAAAGACTGACAACAAACTGGTCTAAGCTTAAAAAGTCATTGTGGACTAACCGATTTATTTTGTATAAAATGTTACTGTGAAAACTTGGGTGAAATGCGCTTGAAGTAAGGCTTGCCACCTTGAAAATATTAACAGCTTACTTCGCGTAAGTTTGACATTTCAATTATGCTCAGTATTAAAGCATTACCAATGTTCTGTTTCCCCTCGTTTCAGATTGCGGGCACTATAGTCACCTATGAGCTGGTGCTGATGCAGTTCACAGGAGTCACGCCTGCGGATTAAGAAGAATGCCTCAATAAGATCATGTCTATCTAGGATCAGAAGCAGCTTTCAAGAAAGCAAGAAGATTGAAGCTTAATTATTTCCTTGCCTATTAATTTTAAATTAACTGTGGAGGGATGGTACTTCCTAGATAATACAGGGTGGATGTTCGAGATGGGGCAGTAAGGGCAGGAACATTAAGAGCGCTTATACCGTTCAGATTGGCAACGGTGCAATTGTAGTTGTATTCCATGATTATGTTATGAAATATAAATCAAATTACAAATATTTTTCAGCCAAGTACTTGATCGTTAGTATTTTGAACATTTACTCTCAAATATAAACTAATACTGCAAATTGAAAATAATTGACAGTAGGATGTCGATTTTAATTAGCAATTAACAAAAAACTGCAAAAAAAATTACTGATAAAAAATAGTACAGTCTATGCTCTACATTATCTGACCCTCCTGGTTTGAACGACGCTCACATAGAAGTGCTAAGTCCCGCCCCATTTAAATAAATCATCTTGTTAAGCCATTTTGGTCATTATCTTGTTAGCGTTAAGATTGAATTGCGTATTAACAAGTAATATGTTTGTGTTTACACGGCTACTACCTAATCGTTAATTTCGCTTATTCTCAACAAGTTACTGTGGCTTCGCGGTTCGATGCTGGATTGACGATGCATGGTGTGTGAGTTCGAAATCACACTCCACCTGTTAACAAATTCTTTTTTAAATTGTTTTCATTTTATGATTTCTACCATATTTCTTGCATTATTACAGAACTGGTGATATGATTTTCACCTAACAAACATATCTTTCAAACAAGTGGGTAAATAAAGAAATCTTTATGTCCACAGAACTTATAATTACCAAGGAAGTAAAATATATTGACTTCGTGGGGTAGATTGAAGTAAGTTGTTTTAAGTGACACAGGTCAATCTACGCCTAATAGCAGTGACAAAGCAAAACATTGGTAAAACGTTTGACGTAAATCGTGAAAAGTAACATTAGACATGTCTTTTTTGGTTTTGTTATGTGTAAACAAAGCGTCATGTCGCAATCTACTGATTATACTAGACATAAAATAATAATTATGTTTACATGAGCAAAATGGTGAAATCAAAGAGATTGTTCGTAGTGTTAATATATCGGTAAGTGTTTTAATTTTTAATTTTACTCTTTGAAATTGACCTTTATAATTTGTTATAGCCTAGTAATCTTGTATTTTGCTATTATTCCATTACACCCACTCCCTACAAGTTAGCTGCACGTTTCCAAAATTGTTAATAAGTTTTTTTCTTTTGTTTCAGACGAATACAGTTAGGTTATGGTTAAGACTTTATGGAAATACTGAAAAATCTTCAGTGCAATCGTCCAGGAGCAAATCCCATGGTGTATATCGTATAGTCACGAATCCGAACGCCACCAAACTACTTATTGTTGCAAGCCATATGCAATGTCCATTGATGCCTATTCGCTTAGCTGCAATTAAACATAATATTTCTTACTACCTTGTCTAACCATCGGTAGAATGACCCTGGGCTACTGCAGCACATGAGAGGAAAAGATTTGTGCTGGAACATGGTGCATACGTAGCCGCTTATAGCAAGTTATTGGAGATGATGCGTCACGCCACCACTCACTTATCTGCATAAGTATTTTTAAACATATTAAGTAAGTGAATGCTCAATTCAATGAATGCTAAACCATTACAATGTTACAATTTCTGTGGTGATGTTATTGTTATAAATGGAAATCCATTTTTCTGTTTAAATAACATGTTGATTCACCACATACTTATACCTATAAAACTGTAAAACATTTCACAAATTACTTAATCACAGTTAATGAACTGTTTGTTGAACAATAACTAGCTTACCGATGAGTCCTCATCATAACATATATCGTTGTTAATAATATATGTAAGAAAAGAAAGTGTTGTGGTTATTTCATTGATATTGTTTCATATAACTTATTAAGTAAATAGTTAAGTTTGAATGTGCTACTATAAAATATATATTAATTTTGAAACTATGAGCATTTACTTACTTTATTTACTTAAGTATTTTTTAATGAAATAATAAATATTTTTTTCAATAATGATGTTGTTTTGTTCCTAAACAAACTGCCTATCTAAAAAAACATTTGACGCCTAAAATATTTAAAGTAAAGTAAAAAAAAAACATAGAAAAAAAACATTTTGAACAAAAAGAAGTCTTTAGGTTATACTGGTTTCGAACCTGGACAACGATGCTTATCTATCTGCGTTAATGACCATGAGACCAATTCACTTCTTTTTAGGTGACTTCAAATTAAATTTTAGTTGTGATGCTAGACGCAATATTTTATAGAATTTGATCCATATGATATAGACCATTAAGTTCATTATTGAAAAACAATAAGCAGCTATTGAAATGTATCACGGAATTAAATATTAAGCATTGACAGCTAACAGTGGTGTTTTTATTATAATTTTATGTTAATCCACCCTCGATTGGGTTATTTCTGGTAGTCGTATTTCATATTCTTCAGCCTTCAACCTTAACGACTTCTAGATAATAATGTTAAGTCATTTTAATCATTATCTTGTTGTAGTTAAGTTTGAAAGGCTTATTAAGAAGTAAGTATTTCGAATAAAAAACTTATTTTGTAAACAGGTGGGTAAATAAAAAATCTTTACGTTAAAAATAAACAACAAACTTCCAAGCATTGTCATGCTTAACACGTTGAGTGCCGATCACGCGGTATCACGTGATTCGTCGGCTCTGTATTATGGCTGATCACGCGTTATCGCGTGCTTGCTACTAACAATTTTTTGTTTGGCGCTCAACGTGTTAAAAATGTTTGTTAGCAAATAGTTAACTTTGAATGTTACAGTAAAAAAGCTAATTAATTCTGAACTATGAGCATTTACTCACTTTATTTACTTATAGTATATAGTATATTTTAATTAATAAAGATTATCATTTTTTTTGCAATGATTTTGTTTCATTCCTTTACAAACTACCCATTGAAAAATACATTTAAAGACTTCGTTCCTTAGAGAAAAGTAAAAAAATATAAAAATAAACAAACCATTACGAACAAAAAGTAGTCTATAGGTTATGCTGGTTTTGAACCCAGACAACAATTTGTTTAATGACCACGAGACCAAATGAACTGTGATGTTGTTGACGCGCGATTTTTTTGTTAATCCACCCTCACCTTGGTTGTTTTAAGTAGTCTTATTGCATTTTGATACTCAACCTTTTAATCCTCTCAACCTTAACGACAGTAGGATAATAATTAAAATCGCTTGACAACATGATTTATCAAAATACCCAAAGGAGTTTCAAATCCGCGATAAGGATCAAATTCGCTATTATTCAAGGAAGTTTTACCCACTTGTTTAAAAGATATGTTCGTTAGGCGAAATCATATCAGAAGTTCTATAATAATGCAAGAAATATGGCAGAAATCATAAATGAAAACAATTAAAAAAGAAATTGTTAACAGGTGGAGTGTGATTTGAACTTACGCACCGTTCATCGTCAATCTAGCATCGAACCGCGAAGCCACAGTAACTTGTTGAGAATATTACTTGTTAATACGCAACTCAATCTTAACGCTAACAAGATAATGACCAAAATGGCTTAACAAAATGATTTATTTAAATGTGGCGGGACTTAGCACTTCGATGTGAGCGTGGTTCATACCGAGAGGGTCAGATAATGTAGGGCACAGACTGTACTTTGATTTAAAGTTATTCAGATTATCACGAAAAACCACTTGAAATGCGACGTTGCCAGCCCTCGCTGGATAAACGCTCTTGATCGTTATTGCTACAAAAAAACGTTTACTGGAAACAATCGTCAACTTTGTGGAAATTAAATATCAGCTAGAAAATCGACAGTTTTCTTTATCCTAAGCAATGCTGTTTTGGGCTAAAAGAGTTTTTCGAGCCAACTGAGGTTAGAGTAGATACTAGAAAAGCCTAAAATCTCAAAATAACTTATCACACTTACTGCCATCTCAATATTTACTTTGCGTGTATTTTGGAAAAAAAAAAATTAATTGTAGTATTTAAATTATTGTACACATCCAAGATATGATGTGATATTTGTTGAGGTTCTGATGAAGTACCTAAAGATTTAGAATTAAAATGAATTTATTTCATATTATTAATTATGTGATTTAATAGTTTTAATAAGAGTTTAATCGTGTTTCATTTTAATGCCGAAGTAAATAGTAATGATGACCCTGATCACCTTTTATTTGCACATAACATTACGCCTGCAATCCCCCAAGGGGTTAGATAGTAATGTTCCTACAGTATATCAACATTTTGTTAGTTACGTTAAAGTTCCATGTTATAGGCGGCGAGCCTATTGCCACCAATCGGGCAGAAATCCAGACTCCTTGCTACCACTGAAAAATTCAGATGGAAACACCCAAAAACATTTTAGCCGCCCTGGAAATGGGACCCAGGACAGTAGAGCTGGTGACCACTAAACTTTAAGCATTGGTTGTTCTAATTCTAGTCAATAAATCACTACAGCCCCAGAATTAAACCATTAACAGGCACAATTCGACACACACAGGCGAATTGTCAAAGGAATTGTCAGTCAGAAATTTATTATGAAATAAATAAAAAATTAGTCACCGGCAGCTAAGAAATCAGAGCAGTAGTGGCCCAGTGGTAACGGTCTTGACTTACGAGTTGTAGGTCGTAGGTCCGAACCCAGACAGGCGCTATACATTGTATAAATAATTTCACCATCACTGGTTTCTAACAAGAAAACATCGTGGGGCAACCTGCAGTACTAAATGTGACATCTACCAACCTGCATTGGGCCCTTGAGGTGAATTATAGGATTACACTCCTTTTCTCAAATGGGAAGTCTATATCCCAGCAGTGGGAATTTTGTAGGTTGATTATGCAGTTAAGAGGTGATGTAGAACCTAACGTGAGAATAATTGGTTAGAGATTTAATTAGGGTTCCCAGAATCAAGGGTAAGTTTATAACGTCAACTTCAAATTAGGCACATTTACTTTCATATGGGCCGTCCGGTACCGTGTGGTGCCGGACGGTACCGTGTGGTGCCGGACGGTACCGTGTGGTGCCGGACGGTACCGTGTGGTACCGGACGTAAAGAATAACACCACCCCATTTCTTCCCGTGGGTGTCGTAAAAGGCGACTAAGGGACTTACTAGAGAATGGGCAGCAGCGTTCTCTATGCATTTTACCACCATACTGCGATCGCCAACCCGCCTGCCAAGCGTGGTGATTATGGCAATGCCCCCCAAATTGGGGGAGGCCTAAGTCCAGCAGTGGACGTCTTACGGCTGAAATGATGATGATGATGACTTTCATATGCTTCTATGATGTATGTATGCTTTATTGTGACCTGGAAATATTAAAGAGTTGGTAAATACTATATTCTAATTTCAGCTGGCACCATAATCGTTTCTTTCTTTTATTCTTCTCTTTTAAATTAGGTCAGTATTCGGCCAAAATTAACAATAATACGAAGAGTACAAGCTATTGTTCTAGGTGCAGTGATATTGAAAACGGTAATTGAAATTTACAATCAAGTGCAAATATTTTTTTAAGTTTTCAGTAAAATTTCTAGTTCTAGTAACGGTTTTAAATTCATTATGAAGATTTAATAAAATAAAATATTAAAACAAATAATGGCGATTTGGAATGAATCAAAATGAATAAGGAATAAATAAGATGCTGAAAATTGCTCTAATTCAATTAAATGGAATATTATATAAGTTTGTTGAAGGGTCAAAAATTGAAAGTAAGTTATTTATCATTTTCAATTTAAGTTTTTTAATTTTAGTGTGTAACTATTTTTTTATTATTTTTTTCTTATTAAAAATATCCGACCGAATATTAGACCGTATTTATTTCAGCGACGGCGACTAATCTTAATGGAGACTAGCGCCTGCCGGGGTCGCGTGATTGTTCGAAAGAGATACCGTGACCCTGGCACATGGGCAACTGATGGAACACGGGTGGGTTTTAGTCAGTAAAAGTCTGACACGCCCTCCCGCTCCGCCCAGAGCGGGAGAAGTCATTTGATGATTTCCCATCCTGAAAAAAAAAAAAAAAAAAGTTATTTATCATTTTCAATTTAAGTTTTTTAATTTTAGTCTGTAACTATTTTTTTATTATTTTTTTCTTATTAAAAATATAATCATTTGGGTACTCACATTTTCGCTAAGACTATTTTTATCATGAGCATCCTCAACAGTACACAAAGATCATAACGATCTATGACAATAAATTATGTTGTCTTTGAAATCGCTTTGCAATTTAATACGTCTTCATTGTAGTTATACTTCCTAGTACTGAGCCAGATTTTTAATTTACAACTTTAATTGGATTTGGGTAAAGCTCTTAATACAAAAATTACCACTTAGCACTAGACTAAGTTGTCAGTTTTGTAAAAAGAACAGCATTCATACATCACCTCATAACCACATACCGGAATAGTGGTTTAAACTATATCCAAACAAAAACCTTGTTTTGTAGTACGGGATACAAGATTAATAACTTGAACTTTATAATCTCCGCATTCATAACATTACGCCTTGTTTCCCCGAAGGGTTGGGCAGAAATGTACCTACTGTACACCCACATTTCGCCAGTTATGTTTTAGTTCCATGTAATAGGGGGCGAGCCTATTGCCATCAACCGGGCACAAATCCAGACTCCGGGTTGCTACTGAGAAATTTCAGATAGAAAAACCCAATAACACTTTGCCCGACCTGGGAATCGAACCCAAGACCTCATGTTCAGCAGTAGCGCTTGCTACCACTAGACCAACGAGGCATTCATTTTCACGATTTTAGAATTCACATATATCTCAACTTAAAACTAACTTAACCACATTATGATTACTGTGGGATAATTCATTGAGGTATTTTAAAAGTTAGAAACTAGAGACTGAAAGTGGCGCCAATAACTAAAAAGTTGTGTGGGAATCGGCTATCATGGTATGGTCACGTGATACGGAGGAATGAACAAAATGTCGTGAGGAAAGTATTGAGTATGAATGTCGATGGCCTCAAGAGTAAAGGGAGACCAAAGAAACGATGGATGGACTGTGTGAATTATGATATGGATAAAAAGGGGGTGTCTATTGAGATGACGACTAATAGAGAAGTATGGAAGAAAAAAACTTTTTACAAAAGAAGTCGGTTGTAATTTTTTTGTAAAAAGTTTTATTCTTAACTTTTTAGTTATGAGAGATACCCCACACTAATCTAATCGCGTTATTCGTTCATTTGTCGCGCAAATACTTATAGCAAATTTAAGACTTATGGTTTTCACATGGATCCCATTGTCCGAATAGAACCAAATTAAAATGGAACCATTCGGAAAGCACCAGCTTTTAAATTAAAAAAAGAATCATCAAAATCGGTTCACCCAGTCAAAAGTTCTGGGGTAACAAACATAAAAAAAATACAGTCGAATTGATAACCTCCTCCTTTTTTGAAGTCGGTTAAAAAGACATGTTTGGCCGATCCCAAATAAATTCGGATACGGGCATCAGAAGGATGAGAAACTACATATTACACGAACATTATTTTTCTCTTTCTTGAATTTCGAAAATTAGTTAGTGGTTGTCTTTGCTCACAGCGATGGATTCGGCTTGCACGTGGTTGGTCACAATTCCAACCTATCCTTCCACGTATGCTAGCTGAGTTACTAAGACAGACTGTGAGAGCAGGCCAGAAAGTTGATAATAGTTGAAAAAATACTAAAAACAAGTGCGAGTCGGACTCGCGCACCGAGGGTTCCGTACAAACCTGTAGGTATTTTCGGTTTAAAAATATATATATTTTTTAATTTTTATATTTCAGTTGATTGAATGTAAGGTAAATTGCTGTTTACGATTTATGACGTTTTAAAAAAAAAACTACTCACTCGATCTCGTTCAAACCAATTTTCGTTGGTAGTTTACATGGTAATGTACATCATATATTTTTTTTAGTTTTGTCATTCTCTTATTTTAGAAGTTACGGGGGGGGGACACACATTTTACCACTTTGGAAGTGTCTCTCGCGCAAACTATTCAGTTTAGAAAAAAAATGATAATAGAAACCTCATTACCATTTTTGAAGACCTATTCATAGATACCCCACACGTATGGGTTTGATGAAAAAAAAACATTTTTGAGTTTCAGTTCTATGTATGGGGAACCCCAAAATTTATTGTTTTTTTTCTATTTTAGTGTGAAAATCTTAATCCGGTTCACAGAATACACCTACTTACCAAGTTTCAACAGCATAGCTCTTATAGTTTCGGAATAAAATGGCTGTGACATACGGACGGACAAACAGACAGACAGACATGACGAATCTATAAGGGTTCCGTTTTTTGCCATTTGGCAACGGAACCCTAAAAACACGCCACCACGGGAAAAAAAAATGAGAAAATAATGAAAATTGTGAGGTGCTTTTTGAGGTATTTTTTAATTGTTATCGTTTTTCAGTTTAGTTTTCTATGGAAGCGTGTTTTTTTTTTGTTTTTTAAAACTATTATTTATTTTTCAGGGTGTTTCCAATTTTGTGACGTATGTCAGCGTAGTTTTTGAGGACAGATTTTTGCTATCCTGGTAACACCAGCAAGAATAATGGCACTTGTCAGCGGTTTCTGATAAGTATGCGAAATTTCGAGTTAATCCGACGTTTTAAAGGGGTTCAAAATCATGTTCAAAGTTTCAGTTGTTGTTGTTGGTTGAGTTGTCTTGTTGAATGGCTTGTCTTGGCTTTTGGCTACTTTGTACGTGTGTATTTTTTGTTTGTTTTTTTTTTTGTTACTGTTTTATGTTGTGCGTTTTGTTTGTGTGGAATAAACAATTTTTCTTTATTTCTTTCAGTTACATAGGCACACGCTAACATACAAACATACGAACACACGGAAGAAGCTAATAAAAACGTGTTAAAAAGAAGCTCAATTATAAAAAAGTGTGCATCGTTAGTCCCACATAAGTTTTTGAGGATCAGTTAAATTATTCCCGTTTCTAATATTATGGTCGGTAATACAACGGATGCCATATACCTACATATTCTGCATACAAATTAGCATGATTTTGAAGTTGGTAAACTAAAGTAGGGTCGTTTGGGGATGAATATATGGATCTACCTACAGTTCACAGGGTTTTATGACTTGTAAACACATCCCGGAACTAAAATTCTAATCAATCTGCACTAGGATTTGATTGGTCAAAGGATCTGAGTTGTGATTCTAAGAAAACAAAACTTTAAAGACTCTGAATTCAATCATCATCTGCCTAGCCTTTTCCCAACTATGTTGTGGTCAGCTTCTAGTCTAACCGGATGCGGCTGAGTACCAGTATATTACATGGAGCGACTGCCTATCTGACCTCCACAACCCAGTTACTGGGTAATACGATACCCCTTTGTAAGACTGTTTGACAGACTTTCAGGCTTCTAACGACCTGTAATGACAGTCAAACATCCACAAGTGACAGGCGGAATCTAACGGCTTAACGTGCTTTCCAAGGCATGGATAGGTCTTGGTATATAAGATGGTCACCCATCCATCAACCACGTCGGCAAACATAGTTTAACCTGATCGATCGATCTGAGCAGCTGTTAGTACTTAACCTCAAGCACTCTCACCCGACTCTGAATTCAACATAAAATATAAAAGAAATGTGTAGAAATATACAAGTAACACAAAAATAAATACTAGAACAGAAAACCTCGACAGATGCTTTCCGAACTGCTGCCTTTCGGCCTCAGAAAAGTACTACAAAAATACCGGCCAAGTGCGAGTCAGACTCACGCACCGAGGGTTCCGTACAAATCTGAAGGTATGCTCGGTTTATGCATAAGGTTTTTGTTTATGCAATTAAAGGTTTTTTTTCTCTAATTTTAATATTTGAGTTGATTGAATAAAAGGTAAATTGCGGTTTACGATTTATTACGTATTAAAAAAAAAAACTACTACCTGGATCTCGTTCAAACCAATTTTCGGTGGAAGTTTATATGGTTATGTACATCATATATTTTTTTTAGATTTATTATTCTCTTATTTTAGAAGTTACGGGGGGGGGGGACACACATTTTACCACTTTGGAAGAGTCTCTCGTGCAAACTATTCAATTTAGAAAAAAATGATATTAGAAACCTCAATACCATTTTTGAAGACCTATTCATAGATATCCCACACGTATGGGTTTGACGAAAAATTTTTTTTTGAGTTTCAGTTCTAAGTATGGGGAACCCCAAAATTTATTGTTTTTCTTCTATTTTAGTGTCTAAATCTTAATGCGGTTCACAGAATACATCTACTTACCAAGTTTCAACAGCATAGCTCTTGTAGTTTCGGAGAAAGGTGGCTGTGACATACGGACGGACAGACAGACAGACAGACATGACGAATCTATAAGGGCTCCGTTTTTTGCCATTTGGCAACGGAACCCTAAAGATGACAACAATTTGTTTGGTATAAACAAACACACAGGACGAAAATAAAAGCAGCTGATGAAAACTTTTTTGTTTTTTTTTCCGAAACGAGCCTATGCCTTCCTTTGAGTATACACTACAGTCTGACAAAATAAAACAAGGAAACTTTGATGCTCTGTTAAAAACGTATGTTAGTTGTGAGAAAAGTTTTTGTTCTGTGCCACTTAGGGTAAAAGTCACAATTGTTAGACACAATATTTTTTGTAATTTTACTTTCATTTCGGGGATTCGCGACATACGAAGGGAGGTTTTGTTAGCACATAATCATGTTTATATGTACGCTGAATAAGGGTGTTATTGGGCAACTTAAATAGACTTTGTATGTCTTTTATATTTTATTTTATATAAGTATTGGTAGAAATAGTCAATGTGTGGTGTGTGTTGTCCGTGTGTCGTCAGACGTAAAGAATAGCTCCATCCCATTTCTTACCATGGGTGTCGTAAACGGCTACTAAGGGACATTTATTCTACTTTTATAATTCTTTTGCTACACCAACCTTTTCTCCCAGTCACTTATTTGCGTTTATGTATTGGCTTGGTTTAGTTTCAAACCTGTTTGATCTTACAAGCACCTTTGAAAGTTTTGAGGATAATATGTGAACCACAGCAAACTTCAATCAGGCAGGAACAAAAAAAAAAAGAAACAAACATCTGAAATCAAAAACATCATCATCATCATTCAGCCACTATACGGCCACTGCTGGAAATAGGCCAATGGCCGTTGGCAGGCGGGTTGGCGATCGCAGTATGGTGTTAAAATGCATAGAGAACGCTACTGCCCATTCTCTAGTAAGTCCCTTAGTCGCCTTTTACGACACTCACGGGTGAAATGCAACGGTGTTATTCTTAATGTCCGGTACCACGCGGAAAAAGAACATAAAACAGCAATTAAATAAAATTACTGCATCACAATAAATAAATAAATAAAATAAGTTTGTTGACTCGAAAAACCTTTTTTATACAATATCAATAACCATTCACATAGGTAGGTTAAATTGGTTTTTAGGAAAAGGCTGCACAAATAGTGGAAAACCCTGCCTCCTAAACTAGGGAAACAATGCAGCTGCAACATCAATCACATTCACCAGTATACAATTAACACATACCAATCATTCAAAAATCGAGTATTGTGCTCATCAGGACTAAAAGAGTTCTCGATTAATAATTAATCGATATTCGTTTGTTAAGTAATACTATTCGATTGTACCCATCCCGCATTCGATTGTTGATCATCGGTGTGAATATTTTGAAGTCACGGTCTTTGTTCCTCTCTTTCAACATTAATGGTCTGTTGCGTCCAGTGTTCTGTAGAAATTAAAATCATCAATATTTAAATAAAACTGAAAAGAGCTTGTGGCTAACTAGGTAATAACAACGGCACGGGTCAAACGACGAAGTTAAGCTACTCTTACCGCGGCTAGATTATGGATGGGTGACCATCATTACATTTACGTATTTTGACGTGAAAAGCCACGCTGAAGCCGTTAATATCGTCTGTAATTCGTGGATCTCTGACAGTCGTTACGGGTCGTCAAAATCCGAAAAGTCTGACAAACCAATCTTACCAAAATGTATCTTATTACGCAGTAACTATGTTGTGGAGGTCAGATAGGCAATCACTCTATGTAAAATTCCATATTCCACATGTCACATAAAACAAGTATTTTATAATCTGCATGAGTTTTCCGAGAAAAAATAATGTTTGCATTAAACATTTCTTTTCAACCGACGAAAAAAACGGAGGAGGTTATCAATTCGACGCGTATATTTTTTTTTTAATTTTTTTTTTATGTATGACCACGCATAACTTTTTACATAGTGGTCCGATTGTGACAATTCTTCTTCTATTGGAAAGGGTATACTTTCAAGGTGGTCCCATATAAATTTGGAAAACAAAATCAAACCCTAAGGGTCGGAAAACAGGGGATGATTGATTGTTCACTCACTGATTGTAATGTATAAACACGCATAACTTTATACAGAGTAGTCCGATTTTGATAATTCTTTTTGTGTTGGATAGGATATACCTTGCCAAGTATTATTAGTACATTAAAGCCACAAAAAAGTATAAAATAAAAACTTTGAGTGATCCTTGTTCATTGATTTTTCAGCGCCGACTCAAAATTTTAAGGTTTATTATTTTTCAGTTTTTCGGCGGTTTAATTTTTTGTTAAAAAGTTTTTTTATAATATTTCATATCCAAAATAGGTCTACTGTAGAGCCCTAAAATGTTTTTTTTTAAATAAGAATAAAATTAACATAGTTTTGCAATAAATATAACTTTATCTTTTTAACTTTTTCCGCCTAGAAGGTCTCTCGTCTAAAAATAAATAATCTAACCACACAGTCTAAAGGAAATATTTTCAAAGGAGAACAAGTTTCCTAATAGTTTAGCAAACTGATCTAAAAAACGAAAATTTAAAAACCCCAAAACAAAAAACCTTCTAAAAAGTATAAGTACGTATTGGAAATTACAGTTTAATTGTAAATAAGTTTAGTTGAAGGTAATATTTTGACGCGTCCTAAACCTGTAACTCAAACATCACCCCGTGTTATTTTAGAAGTGACAGCGTAATAAAATATTCATATTCTGATGACACACATTAATCATTTTACTAAAGTGACATGAAAACAACGCTCCAAATTGTAGGTTTAGGTTAAAGTCAAACAGTTGTATTAACTTTATTTGTGGCAGTGCTTACACGGTACTTAACATGAAAGGTACTGATTTTGGTGGGAAGGTTTTCGGTATGATGTTTTTTCTTCTGTTATAGTAATAAATCATCCTTGATTGCCCAGTGGTATCAGACCCGATTTACGAGTTAGTTTATGGGTTCGAACCCAGGCAGGCCCTTTACTTTGTCCAAATATTTTCATCTGTACTGCTCTCGAAAACGGCGAAGGAAAACATCGTGAGGATATCGGCATATTATCCTAAGGGATCTAGGTAGATACGAACCTGCACTGGGCCCGCTTGGTAGTTAATAGCCCTGTACCTACAGGCATGTGTTCCAGCAGTGACAATATTAGATTGAGTATGATGAATGAAGACTGACTGGTCTTGAACGCAACTTCGATGTACTGTTCGAATTCAGTTGCATTGGTGAAATCGACACTTAGTTAGTTTTAAGACTTTATTCATATTTATTGTGCTTGCCGCATAAATTTAAACCAAAACGCTATGGTATAATGTTCGAATTTATGCTATGTTTACTTCGCGCGTTCCTGCAGCATTCTGGCCACAGGGTGGTAAATGCTATACATTTTAATATTTGTCTACTCAGCGCCATCTATCTACGAGGACATAAATTAAAAATGAACAATGTTGCCAGCGTATATCCATAAAGTAATTGGTAGTATATGTAAGTAAAAGGGGAAGTACATAATCTTCGATTTTGATCTATTGTGAGATAATTAATATTTTTCTCGTTTTTTTTGCATTTTCAAATGTTCCTTGATCATTGTATTTTATGAATGCTTTGTTCATATTGATAAAAAATTAAACTATTAGTAGAATTTACAACAGGCCACAGGGCGATATTGAAATTTTATGTCAATGTCATTACAAACATGTCTGCGGTTGCGCATGTTTTTGCAATTATTTCGTTTGCTTCCCGATTTTGAGTGTAAATTACGCGAATTTAGTTCGCTACTCCGTATTTACTAAAGTCTTGGAAGATTAACATTCCCTTAGTGTCTGTTCTTTCTAAATTACGTCGAGTTGAGTCCCTTGTGTTCCTCTGTGATTTAATCGAACCGAATTATTACTTAGGCCCCCCGTAAATTGGAGTTTGGACCATATAAGTGTTTTGTGTTTAATTAACAATGTCTCGAAACAAGTGTTGTGTGCCCGGTTAATCAATAACAGCTGGTACCGAAGTTAATGTTTAGTTTTTATATGTAAAGGAATGTTTTGTTTTACGCAATAATTATAAACATCCAAAATTGATATTTGTTTTACTATCCCCGAAATCACAAGTTTATTGTAATAATGAATTACCTTTACCTACCTACCGAGTAGAATAGTGTGGAATAGTTGAAATATTCTGTTGTAGTAAAACTAAACCTAACAAATTCAAATCAAGATTTAAAATATAGATTTGAATTTTTAGGTTGTTTTACTGCAACAGAATTTTCAACCATTCTACATTATTCTACTTGCTAGAATTACCGATACAAACAAAGAAGGTACTACGTAGGTATATTGACAGATGAATAGTGTATGTCCTGGTAACTAGATGGCGCTGCCTAAGAAATACTTAAGTTGCCAGTCTATCTCTAGTATATGTATATAGTAGTCTATGATTCTGGCTAAATTAAAAGAGGTGAATAGCTCGTAGAGACCTAATGATAAATGATCTTGGTACATTACTGAAGGTCAAACTATAACACTAGAAAATTTAGAAATTGGAGATCCCAAATTTTCGTTTAACAGGTCCAAAATAAAAGTATTTTAAAATACTAGTTTGCTTTTAAAATCACCAATCAAATTGAAAACCAAACATAATCAAGAAAATGATCTTTTCAGACCGAAAAAGCTAATTTAGATCTAACAAACGCTAATTTTCTTTACAGAACTTTCAAAGGAATTAGAAATTATGAATTTTAGAATTCTGCAAGAGCATCACTTAGATGGGTAAGTAATAATCGGGTCGTAATAATTTTATAGTTTAAGGATTTTATTATTTGTTATCTCATTTATCTTTTACTAGTTGTGCTCAAGGCTTCGGCCGCGTGGATGTCGGATCTTATCCCACGGGAAAGTGGTGCTGGGACAAAAAGTTGCTTTATAAGATTAGCTATCTGCCAGTGAGAGTCCCTGTCTAATCTGTCCAGCCATTTCGGATATTAACCGGAACAAACAGACAAACGGAAAAAAGTGTTTTGTTATGGTTAAGTGCCACATATACTTCCATATACATTTAGTAAAAAGCTGGTATTTTGACGTAACAAACAGACACTTCAACTTTATTTATTTGTATGTATGAATGTATAAATATGAAAATAAGATTATATTTCAGTCGAGCTAACGAGGGGAGCACCAAGCATTGGATTTCGGATGACAGTGAGTTATTTTTTCAATGTCAATTCAATATGAATAGCAAACACAAACTTTGAATGTAATTGATATATGGTAACAATATTTTTTAATAAAAATGTACAGCTAATAACAAAAATGCATTTCTTTTAGCCAAACAAGAAGATAATGGGAAAAATAAAAATAAAGATCAGTTCAAAACATTCCAAAAAGCTATGCGAGGGGTAATTGTATGGGGCCAATGCATTGGGTTGAATCCCGTGACAGGAATACTACAAAAGGATGTGTCGAAAATGAGGTAAAACAACAGGAGGAATTTGTAAATATAAGGATGTATCTTTGCTGCTGAGGAGTTTGTTACGCCTCTTCTCACCTGAAGTACTAGGAAGTGGTCAAAGCGGGCGTTTTTGGGGGCCTGTCTTTTGCAATTTTGGCATTCGTAAAGTGCTGATTCTCAGCCGAAATGACTATAGGTGAAAGACAAAAATTTACTTTTTAGGAAAAAATACAACGTGTGTTAAACGAGATTTGAAGATAAAAGGAACAGAATAAACTAAAAACTGCTTAAAAGACACCATAGTGACCATCTAAAAATATACCTTCTGGCCAAGTTCAACCAGTTAAATGAAAAATATCGAAACATCAACAAACAAATGTCAAGGAATGACAATTATGAATTACATCGTACTTGTAGTCAATTTGCTAAAGAATATTTTTCCAGTCTTTGCATAATATAGGCATTTCCATGTTAACATTATTATTCACTTTCAGATTCACTAGATGCTCACTAAAGTTTCTATTCGCCTTTACTATGGCCATTGCTCAAACCATAGGAACAGTATTATGTGTCTACAAACTGCACAAGAATCCTAATAATCTCAGTGCGCTATGTAAGTCTTTGATTTAGATGTGTTCCGTCCGTTTATCACAGGGCAGTATCTTTAGAACCGTCAAAGGTAGACATTTGCTATTTAAACAGAGTGTGATGTATTAACCCTCAAATAATTTATTAAAAACATGTCGTTCCTGACGGGTATTGGGAAACCCCCACCAGGAACGAAGTTTTTCACGCTTTTTCTTCAACTTCGAATGTAACGTCGTTAGCTTTAAAATACGCAAATTTTATTTTTATCTTACTATCGGCTTCCGCAATTTCGAAAGCCTTAGGGTTTATGTGGATGCTGAAAAACGACACTTATGATGACAACTTTGAAAATATTAGCAGCCGCCATTTTGACCTCACTTTCGAATTCAGCACCCTCAAAAACCACGGAAAACATCTCACTCTCTCTCTCTCTCTTAGTGTTAAAGAACTTCGTTCCATTAAAATAAAGATTAAAGAATCCCCATGCAAGAAACTTTAAATATTATACGGTGGTTCGGAACTCTTTTTGTTGCCGCTACTTGGTGCATTTTAAAAATTGTTTTCGTATTTTCCCAGGTTTCGTAACATTCTTTACAACGGCTTGCTGTACAACAATTTCATTCATACGAGTCGCTTCAAAATGGCCGGCTTTGATGAAACAGCTGATCAATTCTCGACTGGAAGAGTACATCCATCCTAATATTGTTAAGAAGTGCAACGTAGCCTGCGGTGTGTTTGTGGGAATGGCTTTCAGTAAGTTCTTATAATTTTCAGGCTTTGTTTCAAGGACCCAGAACATCAAAATTTTATACATAGAATATTATTTTTCTATTCATCACTTTTTCCTGAACATCCAGAAAATATACTCTCAGAAATCCGGAACGAATGTTCAAGCATTGTAAACATAAGAGCATAATGGTTAACTTAGATAAGGCTAAGTCACAACAATATCAGTAGATTGCTTCCCTGAGATGCATGGATGGGTTTCTAGCTAATAATGCCATTTAAATTTCAGTAGAACACATCATGTCAATAGTATCAAGAATCTTGAGAATACTAGAATGCTCTGGAGACGTGTCTAACGTTGGCGAGATATATGTAAGGGTCCAATCTCCCTGGCTGTATGAATTGAATGTACCGTATGTTGCGTGGTTGACAGTTATTGTTCAGGTATGAATTTTATACTACGTAAAGCTTTGGTTTACTACGACACTTATAGTGCCGCCACATAACGGCTAATAAGTCGACTCTCACGAATTAACTCGCCCAAATCGGACAAATCGTCACATGTCTATACTAGTATTATAAAGCTGAAGAGTTTGTTTGTTTTTTTGTTTATTTGATTGAACGCGCTAATCTCAGGAACTTCTGGTCCGAATTGAAAAATTCTTTTCGTGGTAGCCTATAGGCTATATCACGCTACAACTAAGAGGAGCGGAGCAGTAATGAAAAATGTTGCAAAAACGGGGAAAATCGCACGGGTGATTCGACGCGACGGGAAGGGTCGGGGGAACAAGAAATTTAACGCGGACGAAGTCGCGGGCAGAAGCTATTATAAATAATATCGTATTTTCA
Source organism: Aporophyla lueneburgensis (assembly GCA_932294355.1). Taxonomy (NCBI): domain Eukaryota; kingdom Metazoa; phylum Arthropoda; class Insecta; order Lepidoptera; family Noctuidae; genus Aporophyla; species Aporophyla lueneburgensis. Next base: position 25,507,356 of record OW028737.1, on the reverse strand, counting down.
AAAGGCGACTGGCACAAAGTTAACCAGAAAATTACCGTAATTACAGACACAATTAAAAACCATTGTGTCTATACCAAATGTGGTATCTCAGGGACTTAGAGGTTAAGACTGCGCCGACCGTAAAAGGCGCGCGGCAAATAGGTATTTACTACAGCGCGCTAGTCGTGTGCATCGCCACGCACACATTGACAAGTTTGCTCGAAGCCCGCATGCAGTTGCACGACAAAAGGTGTAACCTAGGATTTTTTAAATTTGATTCGTTGTGTTGAGTGACTTGAAAATGCGCATATTTGATTATTTCGATCTTTTTATGTAGGTACCTACATAAATCCAGAAATTAAAACAAATAATCTGTATTATATAAAAATTAACGTTTGTAGTTTATAGAGCGGATAATGTAGGTATAAATATAGTACAATATAGGAAATTACCTACATTATCAGTTACTACTCATCCGATTGCTATGAAATTTTGGCATTATGAATTTTACTTGCACTCCCGGGAATTTTACTCGGTAAAGTAGGGTAGATTGGTAAATGGTAGGTATAATAAAACCAGTATGTGACAAAAAATATATATTTACCTAATGTAATAGAAACCTTGCTTAATTTACAAAAACATGTGAAAATCATAGGTAAATGTGGTATACATAATATTTAGAGTATAATGGGAAAGTTACAGTTAAGTTTTTCGAGGGTAGGTGTTAGAAAAGTTAACACATTATTTTGTAAATCTTTTTTAATTAAAAATTATATTCAGTACTTTTACTTGCTTTTGAGTACAGTATTTGTTTTATAAACATCTTAACACGCAGTACTTACATTGGTGAAACAGTCCATGTAACACAAAAACTGCACCACCTACCAGTTCTCTCTAGTACTGTTATAGTCACTACAAGTTCTATTAATTCACTTCATGATGGCATCTCAACTGGATGATATCCAATCGGCTCAGAAGAACCTGGAGGAGTGTTTTCTACGTAAGATGGGTGAGCTCGAGGCACAGATCCAAAGTGCTGGTCCCGCAAAGGACACCGTAGCAAAGCTTGCTGATGAGTTCCGGTCATTTCGTGAGCTTATGTTCGGTATGCTGGGTCTTCTTAGGAAGCAGATCATGGAGTGCTCTAGAGTGGCTGATGGATTGGAGACAAGATCACGTCGGAAAGCTCTAATTTTCACTGGGTTTGCTGAAGCAGAGAATGAAGATTGCAAGGCTCTTGTGTTGGATATTTTGAAGAACAAACTGGCCCTCCATGACATCACTACTTCTTCTATCAAAATGTGTCACAGACTTGGGGCATCCAGCAAAGGACCAACAACCAGTAGACCCATTTTGGTAAGATTCTCTAATATTGACCAGAAGTCCTCTGTTTGGAAGGGCAAGAAAGCGTTGAAGGGATCCCCAGTCACGGTAAAGGAGTTCTTGACCCGCTCCAGGCAAACTGTATTCAGCAGGGCGCGCGTACACTTCGGAATGCCGGCATGCTGGACTCAGGACGGGGTTATTGTGATTAGATCCTCCGACGGAAAACGACATAAAATCTGTTGTTTAGAGGAACTCAATCCCTTGTTGGCTAAGTACCCAAAGATGACCGGGGAATCATCATCATCCGCTGGAACAAGAGGCAAGTCTGATAACTTAGTGCGGAAAATCTAAGCATTTTCAACTTAGTCGTGTTTACGTGGTTATCAACTGTTTAGTTTTTGTGCTCGGGACGTCATTTCAGGTATTTTTAATAGTTATTGTACACGTCTACCTGCTTTCTATTTCTTATTTTCACCTCAATACGACTTAAACCTCATTTTGTTGTTATTTGCTGTTTGTGGTTAAATTATTGTCATTAGTTGTCATTGTCAGCTGTCATTTCTGTCAATCTTGAATTTGTATAAATATTGACGTCCAATTTTCTTTGTTCCACGTATGTGTTGTGTTTCGTAATTGCGTTCCGTTTCTGCTACTTAATGTAACTTTGTCTCGATTGTACGGTTTTGTGCTTTGCTTGTTCATAATATTTTGTCTTAATGTTGGTGATGTTATTCTCTGTTCTAAATTAATGTTCACTTCTGATTTTTATGTATTACTACTACTATACAGTACTACATGGATCTTTTGCCGCTTATAACGCTTTTTTGTACTTTGTCAATTTAGGAAAACAAAACGCCTTAATACTGATTTTGGATATACTCCAAAGGATCCATGTACAACTATACTAGTGCTGCTGGTGGGTGGTGCACAGATAATGGTGTTGCACCAAAGCGAGAGCGATTTTAGCTGTTAGTTTATTTGCATATTTACTAGTTATTTATATTATTATTTGTATTTTATGTTATTCGATGATGATTCTTTTTACTCTGCCATTGATTCCTCTAGCTCTTCCGCTAATGCTAGTTTCAGCTCTTTGACTGACACCGTTGGTGACTTTGTGCGTCGGTGCTTCAGCCAACAGAATGGTCATTTGTTTAATGTCTGCCATATAAACGCGCAAAGTGTCCCAAGTCACCACAGTGATCTGTTGGACACCTTTACCGACGCCAATACCCATGCCGTTCTGATTTCTGAGAGTTGGCTCAAACCTCATCTTCTCTCCGCCACCTTCTCTCTCCCAGGTTTCACTCTTATCCGCAATGATAGAGTTGGAAAGGGAGGGGGTGGTGTAGCTATCTACCTTCGTGACGATTTCCCTTTTAAAATCATTACTTCATCTCCCTCACAATATCAAGCTTCCGCTGAATACCTCTTTTTGGAGGTCAACATCAAAGGCGTCAAGACACTACTTGGTGTTGTTTATTGTCCACCCGGTGTTGACTATTTCTCCAAACTTGAATTGGCGCTGGAATCCGTAGCGTCAGAGTATGCACATTGCGTCATCATGGGCGATTTCAACACTGACCTAGCTCATCCCTCCCCTCGATCCCGCAAACTCCATCACATCATTGAATCCGTGAGTCTACATATTCTTTCATTGCAACCAACCCATTTTAACATATCAGGTGATGACAGTTGGCTCGACTTAATCCTTACATCCGCACCCTCTCTTGTTTCCTCTCATGGTCAGTGTCCCGCTCCTGGATTTTCCCACCACGACCTCATTTTCCTCTCTTATGTCCTGAAACCGCCTAAACCTGTCCCAAAAGTTCTGCACATGCGGAGTTTTGCGCGCATGGACGTTGAGAAGCTTCGTAAAGATGCATCGGATGTCTGCTGGGAACACCTGGCAGCGGCGACAACTGTGGACGAAAAACTGCACATTTTCAATCGGGCGGTCCTTGCGCTTTACGACAAGCACGCTCCTGTTAAGAAGATTAAACTACGGCGTCCGCCTGCTCCTTGGATGACGACAGGGGTTCGCATGGCGATGAGGCGCAGGGATCGTGCCTTTCGTAAATTTAAGAGGGATCGCTGTGAAGAAAATCGGAACTTTTTCAAAGCTGCTAGAAATCGGTGTAATCAGATGATACGAAACGCCAAACGCCGCCATATTCTCGAAAACATATCTTCTTCTTCACCTGCTGATATTTGGAAGTTCCTCGGTACTCTTGGTATCGGCAGACCACGTCATGTGGATTTTCCTAATACCATTGGCCTGGATGATATTAACCGTCACTTCACAACTAGTTGTCATTTGGGTTCCCAAATGCTGTCCCAGACGGTTAATTTCATTGCTGGCCTAGGTAGTCCCATCATAGAACCATTCCACTTCGCTCCGGTCACCTTGGACGAAATTAATAAGATCATCCTTTCCATAAAATCCAAGGCTGTCGGCTACGACGAAATCAGTCGTAATATGGTTGTTTGGATCCTTGATAGCCTTCTCCCCCCGATTACCCACATCATCAACTTTTCTCTTGATTCCGGACAATTCCCATCCCTGTGGCGTATGGCCTATGTCCACCCACTTCCTAAAATTTCCAATCCCTCCCTCCCCAGTGACTTTCGACCCATTTCCATTCAACCCTTCCTCTCTAAAGTGCTTGAGGCCTGCGTACACAAGCAGTTTACAGGGTTTGTTCACCGGAACAACCTTGTTAGCTCTTTCCAGTCTGGATTCAGGCCTGGGCATAGTACATCCTCTGCGCTCCTTAAAGTGACTGGTGACATTAGAGAAGCCATGGAGGATACCAAGGTTACCGTTCTGGTATTAATTGATTTCTCTAATGCCTTTAACGCCGTCAGTCATGATATTCTTCTTTCTATCCTTTCTCATCTTATGGTTTCGCCTGAGGCTCTGGAATGGTTCTCTTCTTACCTTCGGGGACGTCGGCAGTCGGTTCGCGTTGATAAGAGTTCGTCGAGTTGGCGTGATCTGGATGCTGGTGTTCCGCAAGGCGGTATTCTTTCTCCATTGTTATTCTCCATCTTCATTAATTTTATAACTCACTGTCTTCGGTGTTCGTATCATCTTTATGCTGATGATCTACAATTGTATACAGCTGAGCGGGTAGAAACTTTACCGGACGCTATAGCGGATATAAACCGAGACCTGGATGCAATAAAAAAGTGGTCTGATAGTTTCGGAGTGTCAGTAAACCCTACAAAGTGTCAGGCCATTGTTATTGGAAGCTTGCGCATGATGGGTAGGGTGACGCTTAGCTCTCTTCCTCCTCTCATTTTTAATGGTACCGTCATACCCATGTCCACTACGGTGAAAGATCTCGGTTTGCATCTTGACTCGACACTGAGCTGGCAACGCCAGGTGTCCAGTGTCAGTCAAAGAGTCAACGGTACTCTGCGATCCCTGTATCGTCTGAGGAACTTTTTGCCCGCTAAAACGAAGACCATGCTTGTGCAGACTTTGATTTTCCCAATCATCGACTATGGTGACGTGTGCTACTTTGATTTGAATGCGGTTTTGCTGGATAAGCTCGACAGATTGCTCAATAATTGTATCCGATTCATATTTAACCTCAGGAAGTATGACCATGTGTCGAGCTATAGGTCTGAGCTCAAATGGATGTCTATTCGCCAAAGAAGAAGTTTGCGCGCTTTGACTACGCTTTTCTCCCTTCTCAACTCTCCAACTCCTCCTTCTTATCTTATGTCTCACTTCCAATATCTATGTTCTTCTCACACTAAGAATCTGCGTTCTTCTAACAATCTTCTTCTACTTTGTCCTTCTCATTCTTCTGACTTTGTTCATTCTTCCTTTCATATTCAGTCCATTCTTCTTTGGAATGCGCTTCCTCTCGATATCAGGACGGCCACCAGTCGATTTGCATTTAAGCGGAAATTGCAGAGTTATTTTCATAACAAATAGCGTAGAGTCATCTCAACACCTCTCTACCTTGAATTTGTATCTATAGATTTATATATATATATATATATTTATATATATTATAAGTATATGTATTATAGCAAGTATGTATGTATATATTTAGTTTATAATCTATTTATGTTCTAGTGTATAATAATGAATTATAAATCAGAGAGAAATCTCTGATTTATAATTCATTATTATACATTTTTATTGATTGTTCCTTTCAACCTAAGCACCTGCCATGTAATCTCTTCACCACCCTTGGTTGACTGGTAGAGAATGCCTAAGGCATTAAGTCCGCCTTTGTACCGTTTTTGTGTGCGAGAAGTTTAAATAAATAAATAAATAAATAAAGTTGAAGTTAAATCCGCTTTCTTGAATTTTAAAATGAAAGCTACATCCGCCATTTTGGATTTCAAATTGAATACCAGATTTGCAAACGCCACCCCCAAAAACCACGACACTCGTATCGAATGTTAGAGAAAAAAAAAAACTGGAACATTAGTTCCAGTTATTTTTTTTTTTTTAAACCCGTTGTCATAAAATGTACTTATTTATGTTTTATGATATTAATAATAAAATCATAAAATGTACGTATTTATATTTTATGATATTAATCAGAAAATATAAATACGTACATTTTATGATAATGGCTTTTTTTACGGAAATGAGCGCCAACTTTTTTCTTACAATAGCTGTCCTAACGCTTTCCCATATAATTACTAAAACAAATATTTAAGAAAAATATTATAGTAATATGGAAGCAGATAAAAAACAACAAAAAGTAAAATTTAGTTATGCCTACTAAATATAAGTCATACTCAAAAAAACACAAATGTGACTTACCCTGTTTCACTCTTTGCGGCAACGTATACGGGCACAATAGATCGCGAATTATCGTTACCGGCGCGTCGCTCCACGATGCGACGTGACCACTCTTCGAGTTCTCGTGGACGACTGAATTTTCGACTCGTGTACGTTGCGTATGACTCAAAACAGGGTGGGAATCAAAACAAAAATTAATAATAAAATAAATAAGTGTCATTTCGAAAATATAAAAACTATAAATTGTAGTATGATAATAAGAAATTAATATGAATTCACTTTCGTGAAAAAATTTAACAGTTTACTATCAAAATTCAACTAAACCCGAGCATGCTTTTTTAAGATTTTTGTTCAACTTTCCAAATTTTTATTTATTAAACTATACGATACTTTTAGTTTTTGCCAACAATAATCGGTTAACACATTCATTGCGGTGTTTATTACATATTTTTTATGGTAATTGTGGCAAAAGTATTGATTGTATTACTTTAACAGTGACGACTGTTTTGAATGATTTCGCTCTGCCGCCCCTTAATTTGTGGGTGAATCAAAAATTCCAGAAATTCGTATTAGGCAATTTGCACGTTTTGTATTTTATGAAACAAAATTAGTGTTCATTATCTTTGTTTCCGTGTAGTGCCGGACGTAAAAAATAGCACCATCCCATTTCATCCTAGAGATGTCGTAAAAGGCGACTAACAGATTTACAGGAGAATGGGCAGCAGCGCTCTCTATGCATTTTATCACCTTACCGCGATCGCCAACCCGCCTGCTAAGCGTGGCGATTATGGCAAACACCCCAAAAAATGAACTGATCAAAGTGATTTTTGGAGGAGGTTTATATCCAGTGGACGTTTTTCAACTGAAATGATGCTGACTTTTTCCTTAACCTTTCGTTGTTTCCTTCAGTACATGCCCCTTGCCTAATACGAATTTCTATGACGATTCACCTGATTTGGGCTAATTAATTCGTGGGAATTGGACTAATAAGTCCACATTACAGTACAGTGACGGCCGTTATGAAAATTACAGTTTATTTATGCTGTGCTTTCTCTATAGTTGTAACTTATAGCTATAACCGGTTTTAAACCAAAATCCGTCGTTTAAAACCCCTTTTAAATTTAAAGTTGTTTTAAACGGGTTTAATACCACAACCACGTGGGACATACTTGATTATGTATTACTTTAGAAATTAACTTAAAATGGTTAATTTAAAACATTCATCATTTTTATTTGGATTTTTGGATTTCTTTTTAGGATTTGGTTCCACACATTTTGTTATGCGTATAAATTTATATTTAAAAATTTGTTGAAGCTTAGTATTAAAACGAAAACTGTCTAAATAGGTTTTTACTCAGTCATTGCAGATTGTTACAATGTTTGTATATTTTATTTGAATTTAAATGATCGTTGAGATATCCTAAATCAGAGAGTTGATGTGGTCTCGATTACTTCAAAACAACCCTCAGGGCATACTAAAGAAATATTTAACCGCCAATCGTATTTGCATTAGTGATGTCTATCAGTTAATTTAATTAAATATATTAGCTGGTTTTACTTAACGGTGCACGAATTGTATCTTAATTGTTTTCAGTACCTGAATCTAGTAGCAACGGCCACTTGGAACTACGCGGACATATTCATTGTGTGCATAAGTTTATATTTGACTTCAATATTAGAACAGATCAGCAAAAGGATTGCTATAACGGCTAGAAAGGTACGTATCTATAAAAGTAATTAGCCATTAATGTCTCGTCACGCGCTCAGATGTAAACTCAACTTTATTTGCGCTGTATTGCAAATAATCTTGAATAATAAGTACTAACACAAGTATGAAAAGTAGTTCAATAGAATTAAAAATTAAAAACAATATTTCAATTCCGAGTTGTATTGGAAATTTAATTAAAATAAGCCATATAGGTATATGTTACGATATACACTAGTCACAAAAATTAAGGGATTTTAAAAAAATCCAAATTTTTGGGTGATTTTCAACAAGCTGTAACTCCGAGTAAAATCATCGTAAAGCAAAAATAAAAAAAGCCAATTATAGCTCCATATGTTTAATTTTCAGATACGACCATGGTTATTTTATCATGTTTGGGTCTGGAGAAATCCCAAAGAAACTACCAAAAAAATTTTTTCTAAATTTTAATTTCTCTTTAATTAAAAAATCTACGGGCTTCAAAATTTTTTTTTCCATTATTTCACCCTAAAACTCTTTTAGAAAATTTAATGTTCTTTAATTTGACGTATCCAAAATGCCTGTACAATGTTTTGTCGCGGAGTTATTGTCAGTCAAACCAAAAAAGTACTTTTTAACTTTGACAATCAATAACTCTGAAAATAATGATCGTATAGGAAATCGAAGGAGGGTTTTGGAAACTAAACAATATTTTCTATAAGATATCGTGAATGGCTTTTGTCGGATTTTTTTTTTTTTTGAATTGCTTTGACTGAAAAAAGACAAAAATTCGCACAATTAACTATATTTGGATAACTTGTAATTTTTCGACCTCAAAGTGTCCTCTAAAATCCCTGAAAAACTGAAAGCGCTGCGATGTTATTTTTCATAGTACCCTGAAGCTTCAAATTCTTTGTTTTTGCAAAAATCTCAATTATGATTATGATTTATGACCAATTTTTCGATTTTTATTCGTTTTTCAATGTTTTTTTTTTTTTTTCAAACATCTTTATTTTTTCGATCAAACAGATTGATTTTTCAAGAAATTTAAAAAAAAAAACATTTTTTTGTTTTTTTTAATTCTAACTTTTTGTATTGATTCTAGCCTAAATTCTTTACGTAAATTTTTCGTAAGCTCCTCTTTGATAAAATCAACCTTTTGATATGCCTCGTCGAAATTTAACTGCCACAGATGTGGTTCGCATTGCTACTCTCCTTCAAGAGGGCTACAGTAAGGTGGAAGTAGCAGCTTCTATGCGAGATCGAAAAAATAAAGATTTTTGAGAAGAAAAATTTTTCGTCGGAAAAACTAAAAAAAAAAATCTAAAACATGCTCATAATGGTGATTTTTGCAAAACAAAGAATTTGAAGCTTCGGGGCACTATGAAAAAAAAATCGCAGTGCTTTGAATTTTTCATATTTTCTATAAGATATCGTAAATGGCCTTTGTCGAAAAATTTTTTTTTAATTCCTTTGACCGAAAAAAAGACAAAAATTCGCATAATTAACGATATTTGGATAACTTGGTATAACTTTGAAAAAAATGGATGAACGAAGGATATTGTCGGTATTTTTTCAACCTCAGTGTCGTCTAAAATCCCTGAAAAACTGAAACTGCTGCGATGTTATTTTTCATAGTGCCCTGAAGCTTCAAATTCTTTTTTTTTTGCAATAATGACCATTATGATTATGATTTATGACCAATTTTTCGATTTTTATTCGTTATTCAATGAGTATTTTTTTTTTCTCAAACATCTTTATTTTTTCGATCAAACAGATAGATTTTTCAAGACATTTGAAAAAAAAAACATTTTTTTGTTTTTTTTTTAATTCTAACTTTTTGTATTGATTCTAGCCTAAATTCTTTACGTAAATTTTTCGTAAGCTCCTCTTTGATAAAATCAACCTTTTGATATGCCTCGTCGAAATTTAACTGCCACAGATGTGGTTCGCATTGCTACTCTCCTTCAAGAGGGCTACAGTAAGGTGGAAGTAGCATCTTCTACGCGAGATCGAAAAAATAAAGATTTTTGAGAAGAAAAATTTTTCGTCGGAAAAACTAAAAAAAATAATCGAAAACTTGCTCATAATGGTGATTTTTGCAAAACAAAGAATTTGAAGCTTCGGGGCACTATGAAAAAAAAAATCGCAGTGCTTTGAATTTTTCATATTTTCTATAAGATATCGTAAATGGCTTTTGTCGAAATTTTTTTTTTTAATTGCTTTGACCGACAAAAAGACAAAAATTCGCATAATTAACGATATTCGGATAACTTGGTATAACTTTGATAAAAATGGATGAATGAAGGATATTGTCGGTATTTTTTCAACCTCAAAGTGTCGTTTAAAATCCCTGAAAAACTGAAAGCGCTGCGATGATATTTTTCATAGTGCCCTGAAACTTCAATTTTTTTTTTTTTGCAACAATCACCATTATGATTATGATTTATGACCAATTTTTCGATTTTTATTCGTTATTCAATGAGTATTTTTTTTTCTCAAATATCTTTATTTTTACGATCAATCAAATTGATTTTTCAAGAAATTTGAAAAAAAAACAATTTTTTTGTTTTTTTTTTTGTTTTTTTTTTTATTTCTAACTTTTTGTATTAATTCTAGCCTAAATTCTTTACGTAAATTTTACGTAAGCTCCTCTTTGATAAAATCAACCTTTTGATATGCCTCGTCGAAATTTAACTGCCACAGATGTGGTTCGCATTGCTACTCTCCTTCAAGAGAGCTACAGTAAGATGGAAGTAGCAGCTTCTATGCGAGATCGAAAAAATAAAGATTTTTGAGAAGAAAAATTTTTCGTCGGAAGAACTAAAAAAAAATCGAAATCTTGCTCATAATGGTGATTTTTGCAAAAACAATGAATTTGTAGCTTCGGGGCACTATGAAAAAAAAATCGCAGCGCTTTGAATTTTTCAGGGATTTTAGGGGATACTTTGAAGTTGAAAACTTACCGACGATATCCTTCGTTCATCCATTTTATCCAAAGTTATACTAAGTTATCCAAATATCCTTAATTATTCGAATATTTGTCTCTTTTTCAATTTAAAAAAAAATCGACAAAAGTCATTCACGATATCTTATAGAAAATGTTGTGTAGTTTCCAAAACCCTCCTTCGATTTCCTATACGATCATTGTTTTAAGAGTTATTGATTGTCAAAGCTAAAAGTACTTTTTTGCTTTGACTAACGATAACTCCGCGGCAAATCATTGTACAGGCATTCTAGATACGTCAAATTAAAAGACATTAACTTTTCTAAAAGAGTTTTTTAGTGAAACAATGGAAAAAATATTTTTGAAGCCCGTAGACCTTTTTTAAGACGAGAAAAAGTTTGGGTTTTTTTTTTTGTTTGTTTCCATGGGATTTACAAGACCCAAGCATGATAAAAAAAAATGTGATCGTATCTAAAAACTAGACACTTGATGCTACAATTTACTGCTTTAATTTTTGCTGTACATTCATTTTCTTCGGAGTTACAGCTTGTTTAAAATCACCCAAAAATTTGGATTATTTTTATATCCCTTAATTTTTGTGACTAGTGTACTTGCACAAGTTTAGACTCGAATGAAGGCTCGTAAGACTAGCGCGACATGACGGTCGCGCGCAATTCGGCAATTTATATCCGTAGAACAATTTCTATGATCGTGTCGCAGCGCGACAGCTCGCCCCTGTATGGAGTGTCGCACGTGATATATGTAATTATTATGTGTAATTATTATGTGTCTAATATTGAATTATGAAATTAGTAAATGATTTTATTATAAACTTATTTTTAACCCCCGACGCAAAAAGAGGGGTGTTATAAGTTTGACGTGTCTGTCTGTGTGTCTGTCTGTGGCATCATAGCTCCCGAACGGATGAAGCGATTTCAATAAAAAATAATTGTATTATAGGTGACTTATGTGTGAGTGATCTTAGATATGTTTGATGAAAATCGGTCGAGTCGTTTAAAAGTTGTGGGGGAGAAAGTGGGGAAGGGTAACCGAATGTCAGCAATATACTCGACTGGGGTCTCAAATGAAAGCGCACTGAAAGAGAATACTGATGAATTAGTCGAGAGTGTTCTTAGCTTCGTTTTATTCTACATTATAATAAGTATGTACCTATAAAAAGTATAAAATAAAAAATTAAATTAAAAATTTAAAAAACCCCCGACACAAAAACCTAATTTCCCTTTAAAAAGTAAAAAAATAATTAAAAAATTCAATCCTAAAGTATCTATCCACGCGGAGCGGTCCCCCAACGCGACGTATTTTTTTTTTGAATTATTAATACATACTTAGGTACTTACTTTAGGATTGAGTTTTTTTAATTATTTTTTACTTTTTAAAGGGAAATTAGGTTTTTGTGTCGGGGTTTTATATATTTTTAATTTAATTTTTTGTAAAAGTCAAACACTGATTTGACTCAAGCTGTCAGTTTTGAATCATACTTGTTTGTTAACGGGTATAAAAGGCCGGAGCCACAGTGAAACAGTCAGTTGCTTGGCAGATGTTCAGTTGGCTAGTTCTAGTGTTGTCGTTGTGTGGAAGTATCGTTCAGAGGTCACTTAATTTAAGTAATTGATATTATATCCTAATTATTGCCTATTATGACAATGTTGTTGTACTGTTTATAGTGTTGCCAATATTGCTAATGTTTTAAATCATGTAAATGGAATATTCATATTCTTTGCCTAGATTTTTGTTATATTTTGATTACATTGATATTATTCTGAGTTCTCTTGGACAATGGTCCAAGAGATAGAATTAATGTATTTAAGATAATGATAATGTATGGCAATGTAAGAAATGTGTTGATTTAATACTTCAATACTGTTTCCATGGTGTTTCTTGTCCTTCTTCTCCATGAAGACCTAGTTTTGGAACGGAGGACTAGCTTTCTGATTAATTGCTAACAAGCCTAATTGAAATAAATGTCTATTCTTGTCTTTCTGTGCTTTACTTATTGAAACACTTTCCTATACACAGTAAATAAGCCGTTACCATTCTGACATTCAAAGCTTCATAATTAGTACATATACAATATATACACTTATATAGAAATTGTCGCGTGTGACCGTCACGTTGCGCTAGTCAGAATCAGAATCAGAATCAGAACTTTATTTGTAAACATAGGTAGAGTTACACAGTGTGTGAGCTGTTACAAAATTTCCATAGGTTCTTTATGTTTTGCCATTAGGCGTACAAATATTGTTATAAATCTATAGTGACTTTTGACAGCTATTTTGTATTACGAGATGTGTGTTTTTACAAATACATTAGTTTCATAGATGTATAGTGATGGTAGGGTGAGGATTTTTAAACTTTTAAACAGAGGTTGGCAACTATCGGAGCTATCTATTCCACACATAGCTCTGATACACCTTTTTTGAGCTCTGAATACAAGTTCTCTATCAACTGAGTTGCCCCAATACATTATGCCATACCTCAGTGTTGATGCAACATAGCCGTGATACGCTATTAGAACCGATTCTAGGCTAACAGTCTTTGATAGTTTGTAAAGAACGTACGCGAATTTATTAATTTTTCTGCAAATTTCATCAGTCTGGGATCTCCAGGTCAAATTATTATCTATAATGATGCCAAGAAATTCAGCGACTGTAGTTGGTTCTATTTGACTCCCTGTATAATTAATGTTAAGGATGTTATTTTGAATTCTCTGGTAGAAATGCATAATTTTAGTTTTTTCTAAATTTATAATAAGATTATTTTTGTCAAACCATGTTATATAATAATAATATAATATGATAGTATTCAATGTCATATTTATTTCATCTTCATAAGTAATAGAATCGTTACATTTAATTACTACTGTGCTGTCGTCAGCAAATAGTACCATAGGATGGTTTATGTGTCTGGGAAGGTCATTAATATACAACAAAAAGAGGGGCGGCCCAAGCACACTACCTTGGGGTACGCCATATTTAATTGTCCTACATGCGGATTGATATTTCCTCTCATAACCGGTATTTGAGCATATTTGTGCGATTTCTACAAACTGTTTTCTATTAGTCAAATAAGATTCTATCAGTTTAATTGCATTCCCCCTTATACCATATTTTTCAAGTTTATTTAATAGTGTTGCGTAATCTACATAATCGAAAGCCTTGGTTAGATCCATATAGATAGCACAAACAGGATTTCTTTTGTCAACGTTTGATACTATCGGCAGAAGAAGATCATGTATGGCCATATTAATTGTCTTCTGTTTTCGAAATCATTTCTGTTCTTTAACTAATATATTTGACTTCTCGAGGTATGAATATAGGGATTTATAAATGACTTTCTCGAATATTTTTGAGAAAACAAGTATTAAGACAATAGGTCTGTAGTTTGCCATACATTGCCTATCCTGTTTTTTGTGCAATGGTACAATTATGGAAGTTTTTAGTCTTTCTGGCAAGATCCCATTAAATATGCTCATGTTTATAATGTGGCTGAGATGAGGAGCTATGTATTGAGCCGATTCTATTATAACTCTTGTTCAGATTCCATCATAACCAACACTACTTGTATTTCTAAGTGAGTTAATATGGCAAATTATATCTTGCGGTATCGTTGGTTCCATAAATAAAGAACCACAATTATTGGAGTGGATAGGAATTTCTGGTGTTGTCTTATTTTTTGGTTTGATTACTTGGTCAACATAAAATGTGTTAAAAGACTCTGCTATTTCTGACGGGTCAGTTATTTGCTTTGTGCCTGTTTGAATTTCTGTTATTGGCTGTTTAGGAAATAAGGTTTTCGATTTGTTAATTACTGTCCATGCCGCTTTCGATTTATTTTCGGAGGCCATGATATAATAATTATTTTGTGTCAGTGATATGTTTTTTTTAAATCTAGCAGAGTATATTTTGAATGTGTTTTTTTCTTTGGCGTAGGGTTTGCTCTATATTTAGTCTGCACGAGCTTTGACTCAGATACTTTTGCTAATTCAGGAACTGGTGCAAGTTCCATTATTTTGCGCAAGTATATCGTAATGCGTGTGGTCTGCATGCAAAAATGTGCATTTAAATGTGGAACAATCACAAATTAATGTTCTTTATTTTTTCAGAATTATGTGTCAGCTACAACATGGGGTGCTCTAAGAGAGGACTACACGCGGGCCACCAACTTGGTGAAACTATTTGACGATGTTTGCAGTGGTCTTGTGCTTATAACATTCGCAAATGATCTGTTCTCCATATGTATACAGTTTTATAATGTACTTGCGTAAGTATATAATTTTGTTCAAATGCAAGTGTGTTATTTTGATTTATATGTGTTGTTTTTCAGTGGAAATTGCAGGCTTACCGCTTAGCTAAGATAGTGTCTGCGGTAGCTTCGCGGTGTGGCAAAATGGGTGGTGATGAGTAGCAAGCGTTCAGTCAACTCAGGATTATAAGGGCGGTGTTAAACGTGCCCATTTTTTATCATGCGCTGGGGTTTCAACTTTCGGTGTTGAGCAGAGCGTTGATATTCCAACAGAGTGCATCTTAACACAACAAAATATACACTGTTGGATTGTCAATCCAACGCATTCGTGATCAGCTCACCACGCAGCTACCTCAGGCTTCGTCTCAGCTAAGCGGTAAGCCTGAAGTAAGGGATACTGGACCAAGCGGTCCAGTACAAAAGAAATATTTTTCAATACTCTTCTTTATTAGGAATGGAGTCCAAGCAACGAAAGGCATCCATAAATGGTGCCCTGGATATGAGGAAAGGTAGGTTATAAGACAATATGTTTACGCAATGAAGTGTTCTCCGCTTCTCTCTAGTCATATCTAGCCTTTAAAAACTTTTAGTTTTTTAAGCGTACTCCGTACCTACTTACACCCGGCGTACCTGATGTACTCGACTGTTTACCTCTGCGCCCGCTTCCTGACGGTGGCGCTAGTGGCTTCGTGTGTGAACAGATCCTCAGTAACACCTCTTCATGACCTATATTCTGTGCCTACTACGTCTTATAGTAAAGAGGTTTGTGTCTTTTTAAATTTAAATCCTACTTCTAACCTAGTAAAGTGGAAAGATTTGATTTTTTGGATGTATGTTTGTAATGGATATACTCAAAAACTTCTGAACCGATTTAAAAAATTCTTTCACCTATAGAAAGCTACATTATCACCAAGCAACTTAAGCTATATTTTATCCCGAAAAATGCATAGTTCCTGTGAGCCATTCGGACTAAGTCACGGGCGAAGTGCTACTTACTGTATTATAAATATGAAAGTTTGTATATTTGGATGTTTGTTGCTCAATCACGCAAAAACCGCTGAACGGATTCGGATGAAATTTGGCACACACTCACTTTATAACTTGGATTTTTACATAGGCTACCTTTAACCCGGTGGCGTAGGAAAATTTCCGACCCCGCGCGGGCTAAACCGCTGGTATAAGCTAGTAGTTTAACGTTTGTGGTATTCTGTGATTAAAATCTAAAGGCAGTATGATTATGGCTACTTTGTAATTCAATCAATACAGTACTCTCTTCCTACAGTTATTAAGCTTTGGGCAAACTTAAGCAAGTGAGCGAGCGTGATACGGGACACGCCTGCATGCGTTAATTGTTTAGGAAGACTCGAGACTTTGTTAGCCAGTTTGAACACGTTCATACAAGCTAGTTGACACACAAATTTTGATTCCGCATCCCTCTCACTCACTCACTTCAGTTTGGCTAAAGTTTTATTATTTAGGTACCTACTCAAGGTAGAAAAATATTACAAATTATATTGAACTCCTTGAACCCTGAAAACTTTCTGTTATACCTAATTTTTCTTTTTTAAAGAATCCCATTTACTTGTTCCTCAGGTCCAGAGGTTCCAGAACCAAATAAACGGTGAGATCGTGGCACTCAGTGGACTGCACTTCTTTTATATCACTAGGGATACGGTCCTCACGGTAAGAACTATAATCACTACATACTGTTTCATCGACCTCGATGGATACGGATAGGTTTAACGACATGAGAGGTAAATTAAAGTCGAATTTCGTATTTGTTTGTGTGACTAGGGAACAGATAATTATGTGGTTTTCAATATCATTTTAGAGAATGTATTCTGGAAGACTAAATGTTATATACATAAATTTTTAAACAAAACTTGCATTTCATAAAGAAATCACGTTGATTTATGAAGTCGTAAAAACGGTGCGAAGTAAAGGCACAAAAACAGGCGTGACATGATTGCGCGACGCGATTTTCATAGAATAATTTCTATAAAAATTTCATCGAAATTGTTCTACAAATGAAGCGTCGCACAGTGGTCTGAAAATCGAGCTCCATACTCATAGAAACGCAAAGTCAGGAAATTAAAAACAAAAAATTGCAATGTTTCTGGTATACATACCTTTATATAATATTAACGTATGGAAGGTATTAGTAACTCCACGCGTGAGAAAAAAAAAGGTTTAAGTTTTTTTTGTATGGGAGAAAACACTTAAAGTTAATTTATTTGAAATTGAATAAAACTGAAGAGCTGGTGCTCATACGAGGCATTGTACCATACACGGCGATCAAGGTGACATCAAATTCATATACCGTTCGGTGCCGTTTCGCGCGTACCAAATTTTTGAATTTTCGATAGCTGATTTTTCAAATCTTTGACATGGTTAAACGAAGTTGACCATCGATTTACTTGTACTATCGTTAGTTCATAGCCTACTAATGACTTTTTTGATGAGAATAATTAAATACGTTATTGATCAAATATTTTTTTTTTTACAAAATTTCAAAATCTATACTAATATTATAAAGCTGAAGAGTTTGTTTGTTTGTTTGATTGATTGAACGTGCTAATCTCAGGAACTACTGGTTCGAATTGAAAAATTCTTTTTGTGTTGGGAAGCCTATTTATTGAGAGAGGCTATAAGTTATATAACATCACGCTACAACTAAGAGGAGCGGAGCAGTAATGAAAAATGTTACAAAAACGGGGAAAATTTATTCCTTTTGAGAGTTTCCGTTGCGTGCGCTGCGTAAACGGTTAAAGTAACGCAAAAATCATGTATCACGGAATTGTTCCTTTTAAAAAGTTCTAAAAAAAAGTCCGCGAGAGCATATGTCTATTTTTTAAGGTTGACTCACTATAACTCAAAAGGAGCGAGCAGCAACGAGCAGGCAAATCGATGCGACGGGAAGGGTCAGGGGAGCAAAAATTTGACGTGGACGAAGTCGCGGGCAGAAGCTAGTCAATCATAATCACGGTGAATAACAAGTGACTGAAAACTGATGTTACTAAATACCTCATTTGTTAATCACCGTGACTATGGCTGTGTTATAATGACATGGTCTTCCGCTCCGCCCAGAGCGGGAGACGTCATTTGATGATTTCCCACCCAAAAGAAAGACCTCTTACTTATTCACTTCCGCAGAAGTTTCTTTACGTATATCACAAGTCTGAGATGAGGTATTTGATAGATGATAAGTGATTTTGCCATCAATCATGGTCATAAGCATCGAGTGCTTAACAACATGGCTTCCCATAATAGAAGGCTGCAGGTCTTCAATCTCGTTTTCAATCGTAGCCTGTTCTTCAACTATGTCCAACTTGTCTTCGTTTGAAAACTAGGAAATAGGTCTGCAGAACATTGTGGCAGATGGCTTTGGATTCTCCCATATTACTTCTTCGCCAAAAACTAAGCACAGAGGCACAAACGAACACATAAAAATGCTAAAATCGTCATCATCTGCCATAGCACCATCAAAACCCCACTTGCATATAAGTATAAATTCTTTGCCATTCAGTGAAGATTCTGCACGTAGGAATTTTCCAAGTCTAGTCACAGTTTTGATCAAAATTGCTCGGGGTTTTATTTTAACCCCTCTTTCCGTGACTTCTATGGCATCTTTTGGCAAATAGCAGTTCTTCTTCGCTTCAAGGATAGCTGTATAAATTTTTGCAAATTTATTTGATTTATCAGAAAAAGAGAACGAATTGAAACAATTCTGTCAGATTTATGTGTGCTCGTTGAAGAATAAATGGATCTCGTGTAATCGCACGAGACTTACATTCATAAAAAAGTATGCGACATGGCTGCAAGAGGGCATAAAGTGGCCTGAGGTCGTGAGGGATAAGAAAACCCCTTCTATAGTATTAGAAAAACAGCAACCATGTTCCAGTTCTGACTTCGCTATAAATGAGGATGCATCAACATCCTGTGGACCCAAAACGTGGAGTGTTGGAACATCAACATAAGTTGTGACTCCCAGAAAACCATTTGTGAAGCTAAGCCCGCTACAGATGAGTGAAAGAGCTCCTAACGTACAGCACTGAAAGTCTTGCTCATGCAACTGGTTTAAAAGCACAAAATAAGAATGTAGCAGATATCATTAAACTAGTCTCGGAGCATCCCGAAAAAGCTTCTAAGATAAAGGAATTGTTAAAGGCAAAGAAAACTGTGCTTATAGATTCTGCTGATAAAGCTTTAGGGATTTTAACCTCTTTGAAGCTTTCGAAGTGGCAGTATATAACATTAAGATATTGTGCAAAAGAAGAAGGAAGACCATTGTATCCTTCTTACACGGAAAGAGGGGTAAAAGTAAAACTCCAAGCAATTTTGATCAAAACTGTGACTAGACTTGGAAAATTCCTACGTGCAGAATCTTCACTGGATGGCAGAATTTATACTTATATGCAAGTGGGGTTTTGATGGTGCTATGGCAGATGATGACGATTTTAGCATTTTTATGTGTTCGTTTGTGCCTCTGTGCTTGCAGTTTGTGGCGAAGAAGTAATATGGGAGAATCCAAAGCCATCTTCCACAATGTTCTGCAGACCTATTTCCTAGTTTTCAAACGAAAACAAGTTGAACATAGTTGAAGAACAGGCTACGATTGAAAACGAGATTGAAGACCTGCAGCCTTCTATTATGGGAAGCCATGTTGTTAAGCACTCGATGCTTATGACCATGATTGATGGCAAAATCACTTATCATCTATCAAATACCTCATTTCAGACTATGTAAAGCAACTCCTACGGAAGTGAATGATAAATGATAAATGACTTTATTTTTGCAAGTAGGTTTGTACAAACACTTTTACACGTCAATCATATTTTTTAAAACTAGATGAGGTCGGCGTTTCCTATCTGACTACTCTGAGAAGAAAGGCCGAAACAAACTCAGAGGTCACAGTCTCTTTTAAAGTCCAGACATAATTTGGTTAGATCATGTGAAGACCATGTGGATTGGTGTCTGAAGTGGTATTTTAAGGAAAGAACCACACAGATTGAGTGGACCCAATCAGTGCACGCATTTGTCAGTAATCATGCATCTCAACTCAAAACTTAAGGAGGTCAATGATTCGACGAACAATACCAAAGAAGGGACATTTGTGTAGGTCGCATAAATTACTCAAACTGCCAGACTATGATAAAAAATAAATGAGAAGAAAAGGAACCTAGAAAAAAAAATAACACCCACTTAATCTTCACATTTACAATAATTAAAACAATATAATACTTTAAAAGTAAATATTAATGTCATTGTATAGGTAAAATTCATCAATGTCAATGTGTATAAAAAATCAGGAGATAGTCGCTGTCTGATAATTTGAGGATTATGTACATGGAGGTGTCTGAAATGGTCTTTTGAGGAAAGAACCATACAGATTGAGTGGACCTGTCCAGTCAATGCACGCATTTGTCAGTAATCTTTCAGCTCAACTCAGAACATAAGGAGCACAACGATTCGACGAACAATACCAAAGAAAGGACATTTTGGTAGGCCGCATTAAGTACTCAGACTGCCAGATTATCATTAAAATGAAATGAGTAAGAGGGATATATATAAAAAAAACAAACATCTACATAGTTCTCACATTCAAAATTATTAAAATAATAATAGTATACTCCTCAGAGTATATATTCATGTCATAGTTAAGCAATAATCAAAATGTCAAAGTGTATATTTCCAATAAATAATTAATAAAAAAAGGAAAGTAATTAATAATAAAAAAATATAATTCAGTACAATAATATTTTAAAAATAAAAATTGGAGCAGCTTAATCTCAAGCTTTTTTGTCCTCAATATAATGTTTAACAGTGTAAAAGGCTTTCTGGCACAACTTACGTTTAATGAATGATTTAAATTTATTGAGACTTAGATCTTGAACATGGCTTGGAAGTTTATTATAAAAGCGTATATATTGACATCTGGATGAGCCACCTATTTTCTTGAGCCTTGTTGAAGGTACAACAAATTTGTGTTTGTTCCTAGTATTTATTCTATGGATATCACTGTATTTTTAAACAATTTAATATTCTTATGGGCATATAAAAGATTTTCAAAAATATACTGTGATGGCACAGTCATTACATTAATTTCTTTAAATTTCTCTCTGAGTGTGTGTCTCGGGCTTAATTTATAAATTGATCGAACAGCCCTTTTTTGCAAGACAAAGATATTCTGAATGTCGACGGCATTTCCCCACAACAGAATACCGTACGACATTACACTATGAAAGTAGGCAAAGTATACTAAACGGGCTGTCTCTATGTCAGTTAAATTCCGAATTTTTCTAACAGCATATGCAGCGGAGCTTAGCTTTTTCGACAATTTATCAATATGTGGGCCCCACTGAAGCTTGGCATCCAAAGTTAAGCCCAAGAATACAGTGCTATCTTCAGGATTCAATTCTTCGCCCTTTATCAACACATTCGTTTTCACTTGCCTAACGTGAGGTATCGTAAACTTAATACATTTGGTTTTTTTTCATTAAGAAGCAAATTATTAACATTGAACCAGTGAACTACTTTTGAGATCGCACTATTAACATCGTCAGTAACCAGCTGCTGACGTTTAAGTTTAAACAAAAGTGAGGTGTCATCCGCAAACAAAACTATATTATGATTATCTTTAATGAGGTAAGGCAAGTCATTAGAGGAAACGCCCCGGGCGTCGGGAGTCAATAGCGGACTCCCGACCACCGTAGGCACGAGCTTGCGGGTGGCGAGCAATGGGTAGCTCGCCGCCCGGTAAGGACCAAGCTCTGGTCGACGGCGCGCAGTGTTCCACGCGCGCCTCAAAGAGATGTCAGCAGCAGTGTAGGGGTCTACTAGGACCGATGCCTGCCGGGGTCGCGTGATAGTTCGAAAGAGATACCGTGACCCTGGCACATGGGCAACTGATGGAACACGGGTGGGTTTTAGTCAGTAAAAGTCTGACACGCCCTCCCGCTCCGCCCAGAGCGGGAGAAGTCATTTGATGATTTCCCATCCTGAAAAAAAAAAGGCAAGTCATTAATATAAATAAGAAACAAAAAAGGACCAAGAATTGAGCCCTGTGGGACGCCCATTGTTACGATCGATCCGGGAGACCTTTTTCCATTGACATCGACTCTCTGGATTCTATTACTCAAATATGAAGTAAGAAGATCCAGAGCGCTGTTCCGGATCCCGTAGTGGTGGAGTTTCCTGATTAAAGTTTCATGAAGAACGCAATCGAATGCTTTAGATAAATCACAAAAGATGCCCAAAGCATCGCATTTATCTTCCCATGCATTATAAATATGCCCTAGGAGTTCAACACCGGCATCGGTAGTTGAACGACCCCTTGTGAAACCGAACTGTTTGGTATGTGATAATTTATGTTTATTAAAAAATCGTTGCAATTGGTCTAAAATTAATTTCTCAAAAATTTTACTGAAGGTAGGTAGTACTGAAATAGGTCTATAGTTAGAGGGGTCTGATGTACTACCAGATTTAAATAAAGGTATTATTTTACTATTCTTCATAAGGTCAGGAAACTCCCCGCAGTCGATACAATTATTAAATATAAGAGCTAAAGTAGGTGCTACAATGTCAATAATAGACTTGGCGACTTCTACAGTATTACCCCACAGATCTGCAGTCTTTTTTACATTTAAAGTGTGGAAGGTTTTAATTATATCTTTACAAGTAATATGTTCAAAATGAAATTCCGAATCGCAAACATTAACATTTTCAATAAGCAAAGACTCAGCAACGGAAGGTGACGAGTTTAGGGATTTTGTAGTTGAAACAGGAATATCTGAAAATAAATTTTCAAAAGCCGCCGCGACTTGTGAGATTTTACAATGTTGTCATTGATAGACAGGCTGTAGTCATTATTTCGTTTACTAGACCTTCCTGTTTCACTGTTAATAATATTCGAAGTCGTTTTAATAACAATATTACTGTTTTTAATCTTTGAACTCAAGTAACGCGACTTGGCCATCCAACAAACTTTTTTAAATAGTTTCGAATAATTTCTAACATACAAATTAAATTCAGCAGTGTTGACAAAAATCCTTTCATTGTACAGCTCATAAAGCCGTGTTCTACTTTTATGAATACCAATGGTAGCCCAATCACTGAAAGATACGTTACTGTTAACTGAGATAGTCCGGGGAATAAAAGTGGAATTAAAATCATTACAATATATCTTTAAAAAATCATCATATAAATTGTTGGGACCACCCATAGATAAAAGTGGCAATTTCTGAACTAGTTTAACTTTAAAGGCTTCTAGGCGAACTGCAGTTTTGGGGTTTACAGTGATATCTTTTTTACCCACATTTTTGTTTTGATTTTGAATAGTAATCTGTTGCCCGCAATGATCAGAATCTAGTAAATTAATAATTTCTTTGTGGCTTGGTATAACATCAGTATACATATTATCAAGGCATGTGGCGCTAGTAGGGGTTATTCTTGTGGGCTCCATAAATAGGTTTACAAGAATGTAGGACTGAAATAGACTTATTATTTTACTACAAGAACCCGAGTTTTCCAATAAATTAACATTAAAATCCCCGCAAACAATAATAGACTTGTTTGAGTTACTAATCTTGTGTAATACTTTATCTATGACCTGTTCAAAGCAGTCATACAATCCTGAAGGTGGTCTGTACACACTTCATACAATAATCTGCTCCAATTCTATACAGGCAATTTCTACTGTCCGCTCAACAGAGAGGCTCACAATATCCTTACAGTCTTTAAATTTTAGCTGGTTATGTACTAAAATTAGTGAGCCACCATGTATGGCATTTACTCTGCTGAACGAACTACCAACCTGGTGATTATTAAAACTGAACATGAACTGGTGGCTTTTAAGCCAATGTTCTGTCATACAAAGAATATCTATATTTTTACAATTCATGAATAAATCTACTTCCAAATTTTTGTTCAAAAATCCTTGAATATTTTGATGCACCAGGTTGATACTATGTAAGTCTTTTACACATACATTTGCCATACATACATTTTTGCTAGAGGTGGCCTCTATTGTCTTAATTTCTAATTTAAATTAAAATCAATGTCTTCAATTGTTACCAAATTATGCGCAGAATGGTTCAACATGCCATTGCATTGCTCAAAAGAAAGTAGTTTTTTAGCCAAATTCTTGGCTGAAATAGAAAAAAATATGATAGCGACACAGCTATCTGTCTTTTATGATAGTTAGAAAGATAGTACATGACACTATTATACCTATCTTTTGTCAAATACCAATTATTACTAACATAATTGTTAATATCAACTAAATGAAACAAATTATTATTTAATGTCAAATTGTGCAATGTCATGTTGATTTCAAATCTTAACCTATTTTCCTCCTGTGGCAAACTGTTACTATATGGGAATGTAAATAATACAATTTTTCTTAAACTAAGATTACTCAATGTTTGATAGTATTGGAGCAATTCCCCTTTGTTCACATTTCCCCTATTACCCATAAAAATTAATAATGTGGTGTCCTGGTTAAAATTGCATTGAATAATTTCCTTCATAATATTAAATAAGGAACAACCTACAGTACACAAAGTACAGTAATGTATTATTGATAGACCTGGACATTCATCTGTCAACAAGTTGCCTAATTCTTTTCCAATTTCATCGCAAAATAACACTACATCACTTTTTAAAATTTGCTTACACTGTTTATTGGAACTATTAGTAACAGGAAATGTAAAATCAACACAGGGTTGCAGTAGGGTGGTGTTGCAAGTTGTCAGTGAATGGTCTGGTGTAGGTAAATGATGATTTTTGACACTGCTCACAGTTGGTTGTTTGCGAGTTTACCAACTCATTCATTGCCAACACATATAAGATCTTCTAAGGTTTTATATTTGTTGGTCATTGAACTAAGTTTCTCTTGTAGGTGATCAAGTTCAGATTGTAAGCACTATGTGTCAATGTTATACCTCCTATTACTTTCTTCCAAATTTAAAGAATACAATATCTAATATTTTAAGTAAGTTTAGTCTTTCTCTATTGAGTTTAACATTTTTAATGAAGAATTTATGTTTTTTAACTAACTTTTTTGTTTTGACAATGTATTTATTCATTTAAATATATTTTTTAAGTTTATTTTTACTGGTTCCTACCCTCATTGAGTTACATGACTTTGAATCTTTATCACCTGTCAAATCTATAGTGTAAGAGGGGTTTAAGGTGGAAACCATTGAGGGAGCAATCGGCATCAACTCATTGAATAGACTTTGATTCAGCGAGGCGGTGATGTTATGATTTGTAGTCTGTAATTCTGTTATTTGACTATGAGCCTCATGTAGCTGCTGTTGTAGTAAATGCTTATGACAGTCACAGAACTTCTTTGACGCCTGTAATTCACTCAAAGCCTGATTGAGTTTTAACTCTTCGAGGTGAGCACGGGCGCTGCGAGTCATGATCATGATGAAAACTAATAAGGAAGCGACAAGAAATGGAAAGTGAGAAGGTAGTTGAGCTAGCAGTCTAAGAAATTATTATTGTAAGTGAAAAATGAAATTTAGTTACGAAGGAGTTCTGTCACCAAACCAAAGTAAGGTTATGTTTACGTACAAAGTTCACTGGCATTAGTAGCCGTATTAAAAGTGAACAATGTTATAGTTGGTAAAACAAGAGAACGCAAACAAGCCAACAGCACGTAAAATACAAAGTATTGTACCTGATATCAAGATGACAATGCAAAAGTTCGCTTCTGCCGGCAACTGTCACCGATTCACTTTGAAATATTTAACCTTATTTTACACTTGTTATAAGAATCTAACACGAAATACACTTTATTATCCTATTTACTAGATGAATAATTGGAAATAGGCTATAAAAACAATGAAAAATAATAATTATGATTAAAATTACGAGGGCAAATTTAAATCAGCTGTTAGCTGTAGTGTTGCCACAGGGGAAAGCCCCAGAATAAGTTAGAGGTCTTTTTGGGTAGAAAATCATCAAATGACGTCACCCGCTCTGGGTGGAGCGGAAGGATATGTCATTATAACACAGCCATAGTCACGGTGATTAACAAATGAGGTACTTAGTAACATCAGTTTTCAGTCACTTGTTAATCACCGTGATTATGATTAATTATGCAATTTTGTAAAAAAAAAAGTATTTGATCAATAACGTATTTAATTATTTTCATCAAAAAAGTCATTAGTAGGCTATGAACTAACGATAGTACAAGTAAATCGATGGTCAACTTCGTTTAACCATGTCAAAGATTTGAAAAATCAGCTATCGAAAATTCAAAAATTTGGTACGCGCGAAGCGGCACCGAACGGTATATGAATTTGATGTCACCTTGATCGCCGTGTATGGTACAATGCCTCCAGCACCAGCACCAGCCCTTCAGTTTCATTCGGTTTCAAATAAATTAACTTTAAGTGTTTTCTCCCATACAAAAAAAACTTTAAAACTTTTTTTTCTCACGCGTGGAGTTACTAATACCTTCCATACGTTAATATTATATAAAGGTATGTATGCCAGACACATTGCAATTTTTTGTTTTTAATTTCCTGACTTTGCGTTTCTATGATATGGAGCTCGATTTTCAAACCACTGTGCGTCGTGCCGTCATCGCAACGCGCCTTTCTGAAGAAGCCATAAGGCGGGCCGCTAGTACAAAAACCGGCCAAGTGCGAGCCGGACTCGCGCACCGAGGGTTCCGTACAAACCTGTAGGTATTCTCGGTTTATGCATATGGGTTATGGTTATGAAAATAAATGTTTTTTTTTATTTTTATATTTCAGCTGATTGAATGAACGGTAAATTGCGGTTTACGATTTATGACGTTTTAAAAAAAAACTACTTGCTCGATCTCGTTCAAACCAATTTTCGGTGGTAGTTTATATGGTAATTTACATCATATATTTTTTTAAGTTTTATCATTCTCTTATTTTAGAAGTTACGGGGGGGGGGGGGACACATTTTACCACTTTGGATGCGTCTCTCGCACAAACTATTCAGTTTAGAAAAAAATGATATTAGAAACCTCAATACCATTTTTGAAGACCTATTCATAGATACCCCCACACGTATGGGTTTGATGAAAAAAGAAATTTTGAGTTTCAGTTCTATGTATGGGGAACCCCAAAATTTATTGTTTTTTTTTCTATTTTAGTGTAAAAATCTTGATGCGGTTCACAAAATACATCTACTTACCAAGTTTCAACAGCGTAGCTCTTATAGTTTCGGAGAAAAGTGGCTGTGACATACGGACGGACAGACAGACAGACAGACAGACGGACAGACAGACATGACGAATCTATAAGGGTTCCGTTTTTTGCCATTTGGCAACGGAACCCTAAAAACAAAGTGAATTTGATCTTGAAACTGATAAATGATAAATTACATGTTTTATTACACGCATAATGTTTTCTGTAAAATATCAATCAGCCTTTGAAAATCTAACTATTTAAGAATATTTTTTTTAGGAATCACTTGTTATAATTTGTTTCTCGAAATAAGTAATAACTTTTGGTTGATCTGCTAGCTATGGCAATTAGGTGATTCAATTTATTTCAACTAACCAATATTTTTTATTTAAAATATAAATTTAACTACAAAATAAATACAAGATGAAATGCATTTTCATTAATTTCAATAAAGAAACAATAAAACAAATCCATGCTTTAATTTCAAACGTCAGACTTCTTCATTTAAATTTATGATAATAATGCAAATAAAATTAAATAATGGCCATTCTCTTATCTATATTGCGTAGGAAGCGACAAAATGCTGAATCATCTACTTATTTTAAGAAGTCAGAATACGGAATTCAATTAAGTTCTTCAAAATAGTAATTATGAGGAGACAGGAAATTGACTTGATAAAATATTCATAAATTAATGAGAGAATATTATTTTAGGACGAATTTGGTTAGGTATTTTTATTAATTTGGAGACAGAGCAATGGTAGCCCAGTGGTAACGGTCTTACGATTTGTAGGTAATTAGTTCGAACCCAGGCAGGAGCTTTACAGCGTGAAATTTTTTCATCATTACAGCTCTCAAAACGGTGAAGGGAAATTCGAATACATGTGACATCAGTCACCACGCACTGGGTCCACGTGGTGTATTACGGCACACTCCCTCTCACCGACAGGAAGGCTTTTTGTCATAAAATTTAGTGTTGTGTAAACATAATAATTTTAATTAATCATAGAGACTTTCAAATGAATACTAAAGTACAGACGTCAGCCCATCAAGGTACCCGAAACTGTCAAATTCTCTCAATCAACCTTGAGCTTTATCGCTAAAGCATTAGTGCTTTAGCGATAAAGTTGAAAATCTATTAAAGAAATTTGACAGATTGTAGTAGCTCGATGTGCTGGCTTCTGTACTTGTAGGTTTTTTTAATTTTTAAAAAAATAACACTTACCATTACTTACTAACAATTAATATTTTCTACTTCTTGTTCCATTTCAATTTTTGTAATTTTATGTTTAATCAGGGTTATAATGATGCTGTTTCTCTTTGTTTCAGATAGCAGGAACCATTGTGACGTACGAACTGGTACTCCTACAATTCAGCAATGACGACAAATAAAATTTAGAACTATAGTAACATCGTTCTTTTTAAATCGATTAACTCATAACAAAGTATTTAATAAATTAACTTTCAATAAATTTGCTTTTAAAATAAGAACACACTGTAATTAATTCTAATAATGATTCTTATTTTGAAATATCATCCAGTTCTAAATTCCAATTAAAAGATTAATACTACTTTGATTGAAAATATGTATTTAAAAATGGAACCATTCTATGAAACTCAATAAGTTTAAGAAATAAAAGGTTATTTTCATAAATAATAAAAAGTAATAAAATGTATTTGAATTTTTAAATTGAATGTTGGTGTTATATTGTTGGCATGTTATTGCCAGCTACTCTCAGTTTATTTTGCGTAAAAAAATTTTGAAATATCATGCTGTCGAATTCAGAAACACAAAACATCAAATGACGAAACACAAAATGTGTTATGTTTACTCAAAATACCATATTTTAAATATCTTCGCTAGTTATAACTGGGTTAAAACAAGACTCAGACCTAAATGGGCCATTCTAGTAGAGTGGTAAAAATAATAATTATTTAAATTCAAACAATAATAAAAACTGTCGCCTTGAATATCAAGGTACACGAGCGTACATAATTTCTAAAGAAATTAAACCTTTATCCACACTAATATTATAAATGCGAAAGTAACTCTGTCTGTCTGTCTGTCTCACTTTCCTGCTAAAACTACTGAACCCATTTAAATGATATTTGGTACACAGATAGTTTAGACCCCGAGAAAGGACATAGGCTACTTTTTTCTGTGACTTTGTCTGCGTCCACTATAACCGACATTACGCAGACGAAGTCACGGGCAGAAGCTAGTATAATATAAAATTTTGTTAAAGCGGCAAACAGATACCAACACGTGTATTTTAAGAATTAGGGGACACTCAAGTTTTTAATTTCAAGGGCCTAGCTAATTCATTCCATGAATTTATCACGTGTCTGATACTGAAAACAATACCACAACCACAACGCTTTGGTACAAATAATCACATGAGTATTTTAGACGATCTGGCTAGACTAAAGTAAATCCTGCGTGGGTTGTGGGATGAAATTCGCTCACACTGATTGAGTCAATTAACTTGTACGGAGGAATTATTAAAACAATCGACTCGCATCCCATGCAGTATCTGCCTTATGCCTTGGTCCTACGAACTGTTTACCGATGGGCCGCACCAGCCCGGGCCAGGGCGACAGGCCGTGGTAACCGGCGCATCCGATGAGGTCTGAAATCCAGTCCACGTGAGTCGGCAAATTCAAATGTGCGATGTGGCGTGGCGAGGTGCTTCATATCGCGGCCTATACGGCTTGTACGGGCCCGTTTCTGTTTGCTTTTTTTATATAGGAATACATCACACGGACCGTAACAAGCCTCAACGGATGTTCCAACGCCCAGCACGGCCTATCAGTGGATAATGAGATATGAAAACGTTCAGCATAAGCTTCAGACCTCGACAGACGAAGTAACGCCTGGCGCGGCCTGACCGTTAACGGACTGTGAGACCATGGAATTAGAGTGGGCAGTGCTGTTAACTAAAATTTCTGTCTTTTAATGAGAAACACCAAACCTTAGCTATAGCATCAGCAGCACCAAAGTTATCGGACCTTCTGAAAGAGAATGCACCAGCGAATGAGGAATGTAACCACGTGTGCAAGGACCTGCCTGAGACCGACCTGGAGCCGGTCTGCATGATGTTCAGCAGATACAAGAAGAGGTTCCAGTCCTTTGTCAACATGTGTCATGCGAGGAGGGCTGCTTGTAAAGAGAATTTGTGTAAGTATAGCTTAACTTATTTTTGCTCGCGGCTTCGCCTCCGTGGCGGGTAACCTATTACTGGGATTATATTGTAGTACCTACACACATGCAACACTCAATATACGACATTATTCAATCTCATCGGTCTAGAGCAGTGTTGGCTCAGTATCGGCCGCTACTCACGAGTTGTAGGAGGTAGGTTTGACCCCAGACAGTTTGTTTTACTGTCTGTAAATAATTTTGCCACCACTGCCCTCAAAACCGTGTCAATCGGCATGTCCTAGAACCAAAAATCGAAGTTAAGTGACATTTACCAACCCACAATGACCTCCAGTGGTCATAAACCCCATTGTCTCTCAAAAAGATGAAGCTTTATGTCCCAGCAGTGGGAATATTATAAGCTGATATTGATGAAAATTTACTTTCATCCATTTCTTTTTCTGTATCAACACTCTGTACACGTGAAACAAAAGAATAAAACCTCTTCCAAACTCATTTAAGTACTCACACTTTCTCTGGAACAATTTAAGTCTTTATAGCAACCCGTATACATAGATACATTCTAAGTACTTCAGCCCAAACTCGCAGCCAAGTGGTTCATTGTGATGCTCTTAAAAATACATTGTGTTAAGAAATTCACTGTTCGAGAGCTAAAGAACCCTCGAGAAGTCAAGTCAGCAAAACTTTAAGTACTCAGAATGGAAAGTTGGAAAGGTGAATTTGAAAGGATAGTACGAAATGTACCTACAGCGGCGTGGATTCGACGGAATTTTAAGCATCTTTTAAAATATTCTAGGGATCGTTAAAATGTATATCCGCGGATACGGATCCGAATACGGATATTTTTTGTCAAGCTCCGCGGATATGGATACGGATATTAACTTTTAAAATCAATCTGTGTTAATTCGCGTGACCTTTGCAACGATAGTTGACGCCACTTGACGCTTTGCTTGTCATGACATGTTTCGACTTGCATTGCGCGGGCCTTTCTTTCGTTTTGTTTATAGTTTAGTCAGTTAATATTTTTATTTAAGAAATAAAGTGAATAGAATTTAATCGTTTTTCTTTGCTACCTATATCACCTATTTATAAAATTTCACCTTTGTATTGAAAATTAATAATAAAGGAAGATCCGTAAAAGATCCGCCAAAAAAGTAGTAGTAGTACGGATCTTTCTTCGCCCTCGGATATCTGCGGATATAGATATCCGACTCATGACTAAGCGCTTCATTGGAAATATTAATTACTAGCTTTTGGCACGGCTTCGCCTGCGTGAAGGTCGGAAATTATCCCGCGGGAACATACTACCGGGATAAAAACTAGTCTATGTCCTTTCTGGCTTTCAGGCTCTAAACTATCTGTGTACCAAATTTCATTTAAATCGGTTCAGGAGTTTTAGCAGGCAAGCGAAACAGACAGAGTTACTTTTGCATATATAATATTAGTGTGGATTACTGTTGGTTTGATAGCTTTAAACGCAACCAGCGTTTACACCTAGACTTGATTACAAATTTTGTCGAGCCTATGAAAGAACACCGAACTATATTAATTATTCAGTTAATAATCACGGCCGCTCAAATTATTATAGAACTAACTATCCGCCCCTGTTTTTCACTGTCATCGCAACTTTCAAAACATCGAGATTTCTTTATTTTCGTCATCTGACTTGCCTTTTGTCATCATGTTACTGGCTTCTAGTTTAACCTATTGGAGGTAAGAGGAAAAGTGTATAAATTTCACTCAACCGCCGTAGTGTGTGGGTGTCGTTTCTGGTGGTCAAATGCCCAAAGATTAGTGTCGGGACGTTCAGACACTCCTATTCACTAAGAGGAAACCTGTGTTCCAGCAGTAGGAACAATATAGGCTGCTTATATATCGACAGTTAAAAGGTAATAGGGTATAAGTGACAAAAACCAAACTGTTCAGGAGAGCGGTTTAAAGTTTGAAATTCTAGAACAATTCACATTACTGTTTTGTTTATTGTCATGTCGTGAAAATTTTAAAGACGTCGTAGAGCCGTGGGAATAAGCGTATTCGAAAAAGCAGAAAATTTTAAGTAGGATTGAATTCGTAAGTCATGTTCGACCAAAATGGCGCTTATAACCTTCCTTTTGACCTTTTAACCGTCGATATGGTTAGTAAGCACAATCGTATTATTAGAAATGTAGAGTAGTTATACATATATTCTGAAGCCTGTCTTTTGGCAATTTCGCCCACACTACCTGTATCTATTGATACAATAGATACAGACCTCTTTAAGTATAGAAGCACCACTGAACTTGTATGTATCTATTACGGGATACAAGAGACCCCTAGAAGGCACACTGTTCAGTTTGTATAATTTGACCTTTCAATCTAAGGTTCACTATCTATTTATATCGGACTGGCTTTTATCTACGGCTTCGTTCATGTAGAGGTCGGATTTTATCTCACAGGAACGTATTACCGGAATTTAAATTTTCCTATGTTCTAACCTACGAGTATGTCATGGTCTTGCTGCGTGCCAAATTACATCGATATCCCTTTCATTAGGGCGTCAATAAATATCAGACAGAATTACTTACTACATCAATTGTTATATGTACTGGCAGTGCCCCGTGGTTTCATTGACTGGCCTGTTAGTCTAGTAGTTAGTGACCCTGACTGCTAAGACTGAGGTCGTGGGTTCGATTCCCACCCAGGACAAATGTTTGTGTGATGAGCACATTCATTTGTTCTGTGTCTGGGTGTAATTTATCTATAATATGTATGTATTTAGAAATATATAAGTATATTTATCAGTTGTCTGGTTACCATAGTACAGGCTCTGCCTAGTTTGGGATCAGATAACGGTGTGTTGATTGTCCTAAGATATTTATTTATTTATTTATACATCTCCATTCCGAGGGATCATTGGGATAAAAAGTATTCTGTGTCCTAATCCAGATTATGGTCTACCATAAAATGTGCCAAATTTTATTCAAATACGTTCAGCTGTTTCAAATCTTTCCTCTTTATCTTTTTGTTAGCTTTTGCCATAGCTTCGTCTAAGTATAAACGCGTTTTTGTGTACAAACGCATTACTGGAATTAAACGTTTCCTATGACATGCTTTTGCTGTGTACCTAATTTCATCGAAAGCCGCACAGCCGTTGAGACGTGAGTAGGTTACAGACAGAAAATAATTTAAATTTAGTAAAAAAATAGTTATTTTGGTATTACATCGAGACACTTTAATTTTATTTGTATAGATAGATAGATACTCTATTAAACCCATTTGCAGGCCAATAATGTTTAACATGTAACATTTAACGTTAAATCCAGCCCAATTTAGCATCACAACACCATTAAGTAATATTTTTAGCACAGCATACATCGTCACAATACATGGCGTTAGTGGATTACACCGTGTACACACTGGCGACATCTACATGCGATTGTGTCGTGTAATCTGGGGGATGTTTGTTTGAGGAATTGGTTAACAGAGATGTAAATTCGTTTAGAGGGCTATATTATATGTTGGAATGTTTTTTTAGGTACATGCTTGTTGGTTTAAACTTAACTAATTTTTCAGTCTTTTATTTACATACGTATCTACGGGTCATATGCTATTGGCAAAAGTACCGGTCAGGCTACAATAAAATGAATAAGGTTTTATTTTAAAAACGTTAAATTTTTGGTCTTGATAGTAAGAAAATACAAATAGAGTTGGTGTGATAAAATGGTTCATCACTCAATATTAGCTGAGCGTGTATAATTAGCCTATAACATTCCCACTTCTGGACATAGGTTTACTGTCCGTGGGAGAGAGTTGGTCGTAATTTATCACGCGGGCCCAGTGTGGGTTGGTAGATGTCGCATATCTTCTATTATATTATTTTTTTTGTTTCTAGTATATGCCGATTCTCTCGAGGAGTTCAAGCTGAGTCTTCGACACAGCCGGACGTGTTTGCGCGCGCGCAACAGATGTGGTATTTTACCCGCTTGACTTCGAAATCAAACCGAGTTATTGTGTGTGTGCTTCTGTGTCGGAACTTGTAATCGGGTGCCTATACAACGTGTTACATAATTAAAGCAAGGGCCTCATACACCCTAATTAGAGTTTTGAGTGAATTACAGTATTGAGGAAAAAAATCGTGTGCGTACACTAGCATCGTTTTATGCATTTGAATCTGAGCCCTACTGCCTTGAGATAGGATTCAATTCTCTCTGGCTCAATCGGCAGACTTGCGTCCATTCAGTTACGTTACACCTTGTATAAAATAAGTAAGCAAAAGTGTCACTGTGTGCTCCTGACTACATTAGAATCTGCCTGCCAGAAGAAGACTGACCCCTGATGAACCCGGTGAGCCCGTTCCTAATATTTCAGGGATTTTTGTCGTAAGACCGGCTTGGTTTTGCCGCGCGCGGAAAGCCAAAATCGTCATCACACGAGCAAGCGCTGTGTGAAGGATTGCGTTCACACTAACTAATTAACAGACCTTTTCTCGCTATCATTCTAGAACAGAATACGATACCTACTAAGACGCCACAACTAAAGATGCTATAATTGTAACAAAGTAACGAATTTTTAAATTGCTAAAAGCAACCACTCCGATTTGAATCGGTTACACGTGAGGCGAAAAGTTCAAAAAATAATAAAAAAAGGGTACCCAAGCCAGACCCTCAATTTTTAAGTTGAATGCAGATCTTGTTACTCAGATAAAAAAAAGAAATAAAAAAAGGTCAAACCCATAAATTGACGCACTACAAGTGCAGCCAGCTTGAGCGTCCGACTTGCACGTGTCTTTGACTTGCCCCACAAACAAAAGCATTTACAATGGCCATAATTGTACCCATTTCAAAAGACGGGAATTGTCTGTTTGGAGCGATTGCTCACCAAATTAATTACCTAATGGGCCTAACATTTGATCATAGGAATGTTCGTCAAGACTTCACCGCATACGTCTTGGAACATCGCCATGATGATAGAATTCACCTAGCACTTCTAAATAATATACAGGAATTTCTCCCCAACAGCATTCTTTCCCAGGAACAATGGATTACAAAATACATAACTGCGCAATTTAACGAAACATTCTGGGGTGGCGAAGATATAATTATCGCCGCGTCCGAATTGTACCTCGTGAACGTGCATGTGCACATAAACAATAGAAACACACAGGTATATTCACCGACTGGCGAACCAGCTCCCGCTAACATACACATCCTCTTCATGAACCGGCACTATGATAGCTGGGTCCTGACAAACGACAAACAATGCAATAACAACCGGGTAATCCTAACGCAAGGTCTAACCAGCGTCAAAGCACAACAACATACCAACCCGTGTAGTAACAGGTACAACCCACGAGAAAAGCAAGAAAAACCCACGAAACCCCAGCTACAAACGGGGCTGCTCGTAAAAAGCCAAGTAGGTAACTCATTAACACCATGCGAACAACAAGAATCAACACCACTTACACCGCTATCAGATGTAATCGCGGACGACACGGGATACAGAATACTGAGAAACCCTACCTCTACCACAATTAAGTACCCTTGCACAGATCTGCGCATAGCAACTTGGAACGTTCGCGGTGCCTCAAAACCAGGAAAAAGAAATCAAATTGATGCCGAACTGTCACGCAGGGGCACTCACATAGCTAACCTACAGGAAACAGGGATGAACGCAGGAACAATTAGCTCCGCACACTACGACTGGTACCTCTCAGGAACTGCGGGTAACGCACACCAGGGCCTTGCAATTCTATGCCCAAATAGAATTAGTCAACAGTAAAAAGGACACCGACGTGATGTCAGCTACTCTTGAGGTTAGCATGGGAAATGACAAATCAACTCACACATCAACAGCTGTTCCGCGAAAGCACCCAGATCACTCACAGGCTTATTAAACTTGATTAGACAAAAACCAAGGAAATGTACTCGGTCGACAAGACACATTAACCTTCCAACGCAAAGGGTTGATACAACAAAACCTTCACCATGAATTTTCCAACTACAACGGCGAACTATTAATGGATATAGCCAACAGGGAAAATTTTCAAATAGAAACAACAAAAGCTAGAACATCATGTAGAATAACATGGTCGAAGGGTACTCAAAAATCGCAATTGGATCACATCATCACGCCACAGGTAGCAAGAAAACTTTTTACTCTATTAAAGGTGAAATCAAACTTAATTGTAAATAAAAACAAAAATAAAACACTAAAGCAAGACAAAGGCACCAAGGAAACAACAAAGGAGCCCAATTACTTCAACTACAAATAATGCAAGTATGCCGCTCTCAACAGAGCAGCCATCAAAACAAAATATCAAGATTGCATCACAAAAAAACTAGCAAATATGGGAATCCAAACAATTGAAAACACCGAAATACCCTGGAATACCATAACGGGTGTACTAAAAGTCGCTGCTCAGGAAACTTTGAGGCTTCAGCCAATGTACTCAAGGGACCATCGAATAGCCTTCGCTAACGTACAAAAGGCCAAACTCCTACAAAGCAGGCAACCGGATAACCCCAATAGGCATAATCGCGTTAAAGAATGTCAGACAATACTTCAAAGGGTTACATACATATCTGAAGGAACAAAAAACATGCAGAGCCTGCTTCTCCGGACTGGGTAAAACGCACCCCGCAAAACGCATGCAAATGCTCTATTCATTCTATAGAAAAAACAAACAGCAAACGAAACGCCGAAAAAGAACCGCGTTCATACCGATGTCCAAATGGGAGAAAATACTAAAAAACTCTGAGGGCGAAATAATAGGAATCATCAACAAAATGCGAAACGGGACGGCCCCCGGAACGGATCAAGTAGTAATCGAGCTTTACAAAGCGAGGCCCCAACCATTACAGGAAGCCGTAACTAAACACATAATTAAAGCCTGGTCAGAGAACACAGTACCGGACACGTGGCTCGAGACCGTACAGGTACCAATTCCAAAAAGAAACAATCCTAAAGATATGAACGAGTATCGCCGCATAATGATTTGCAACACGGCTATAGAATTTACGCTACATACTTACTTAAAAAACTTGACGACATAATAACGGAACTAGCAGTTACCAAGCGGCTTTCTTAAACAATAGATCAACAGATGACCACATTTTTACGCTCAAAAGGGTTCTAGACGAGGAATGGCGTGCAGGTAAATGAACGTACGTTCTCGCCCTCGACATAGAAAAAGCATTTGACAACATTGACCTGAAGGCATTAAGAGACATATTATTACAACGAACCAACGAATTGATGACCAACAGGATAATCACGGCATGCTTGAATGAAAGAACATGCATCATATGGTGCGGCCAGCAAAGCAGCTGGATTATCAAAGGGAAGGGAGTTAAACAAGGTTGCCCCCTGTCCCCCCGCCTTTTTACATAGGTCATCGATGAAGTTCTGAGAATAATCAAACTAGATCAGGACCGCGAAATCTCCCTCCCCCTAGTCTTATCATTTGCGGAGGACCTTATTCTAATTACATATGAGCTATAAGGACTAGAACGCATCTTATACCACATAAAACCCTTACTTAATAGTGTAGGCCTTCAAATAAACGAAACAAAAACAAAAATTATAATTAGGGACCCCATAAAAACACAGAAAACGACCCACGTGACTCTCAACGGAATAAATATACCAACAGCAGATGAAATCAAATACCTAGTCACTTACATAACGTCCGCATTAAGCGGAAAAAACTCAATTAGAAAACGATGCCAGCAGGCCACGAGAAACGCTAAATCATTTACCTACCATTCATATTGAACTCAAAAATGGACTGGAAACTAGCTACACATATGTATCGAATGATTATCGTACCTTGTATGATATATGGCTTAAAAGTATCACCACTCACAAAGGCGAACCGTTCAAGACTGAGAAGATGTGAAAGAGTTATCATGAGAGACTTGATCAACCATGCTAGGAACAAACTGAGACTTAAGAAAATGCATCAAATCTTAGACGGTAAAACTATAACAAAACGCATCAAGAATCACAGGATGTGCTACCTGGCACACATTTTCAGACGCTCTGAACCACACCTGTTACATGCAGCAATGCAGTACAGGGCCAAATCTAAAAAGGTCGGACGACCTATTTACACATGGAATGACAACCTAAAACAGGGCATGAAATACTTCGACAAGGAAATCCAGTTTTGGAGGGACACGGCTGGAGACAGAAATAAGATCAAGAAAGCGGCTAGTGATATCTACAAAAAACCAGAAACTGATAGCAGTGAGAACTCGGAAGACGACCAAGAAAACAACAACATGGAACATAGCAAAGCTTTGACATAGAAAAGAGCCAAGCAAACGGTTAACCCCACCAAAACATGCATCGGTGAAGCTCGACCTGGACCAACATGCCAGCGACAACGTGAAAAGATGCCCTCCAATAGACAAATATCACCCTTCTCTCCACTAGTCCAATGCTTACTTAAGGCTGCATAGTCGGTAGGCTCGTAATCCTTTCCTATCCTATGGGCACGTCTTCCCTACCATTACAGCGCCCCCCGGTCTACTACTTGATATGCAATGACCTATGTAGCACCATGCAATATGAGACTTCAAAGGCTAGTGCAAATCTTGGGGTTCATTCGATTAATCGAGTCTGGTCAAACCACGCTGGGATCGGTGCAATTCATTTCATTTCATTCTAGTATATGCCGATTCTCTCAAAACTAGTCCATCACTCAATATTAACTGGGCATGCATAATCAGCCTGCTTTAAAGTTCCCACTGCTGGGACATAAGCCCCCCTCTGTGATAGGGAGTTGGTTATAACCATCCATGCGGGCCCTGTGAGGTTTAGTAGATGTCCCATTTCTGCGAATCTTTAAGTTCTAGGACATGACGGTTTCCTCACGATGTGTTCCTTCACTGTTTTCTTAAGTAAGCATGAGCTGACAAAAAACACACCTAAACCATGTCTATTTATTTCTTACAGTGCTACATACAGTCCATCCAAGCAGATGTAAAATGAGCAACCAATTCTTCCTGCCAGTGGTCTAAACACCCGACCTCTTTGGGAAGAAACAAAAAAGCATCGCCACCTTAAATACTTAAGTTCTAAAAGCGAAGAAATAAAGAATTAGTCAAATTGGGTTATTCATTTTCCTTAAAAATCCCTTACAAAGAATTTTCTACCCCTCTCTCTTAATTGTCGAGGTAATGAGATCTCTGGCGTCCGGAGGAACAGATAGATTAAATTTGAATTTGTCTTGCACTTTTAAAATGTTTTAGTGAACTTTTTCAGGTTCACGATTATAGTGTGAATTTTAGAGGTTATATTATATTTTAATTATTGATATTATCAATTATTTAAAATATTCAGTCACAAGATTAGATATATTCAGCCCTCTGTTCTATAGGACATCGTTTTGGTAAAATGTCGGCGTACAAACACTTCTGAGTGCCTTTTCGGTGAACACAGGGTTGATGTTATATTATTTAAGAATCCATATTTCTTACCAATTAGTTACATTCTAATAACTTTATATTTATGATAATATGTCAGCTCTTAAATAAGTTATCATCATTAAATAAACAAAGTACATACTTATCGTATTTAAAAACTGCGAAATATTTTCATATCTTTTTCATGCCCTTATTTTTTCATATCCTTTACATGCGCTAAAACCAGACATCATATCTTATTTTTATTTCTTGAGGCTACTCTTTTAGAACAAAAATATGCTAAAAAGGAAACCTGCCTCTATTCTGATATTTCGAAATCACTTACTTCAATCTGTGTTTCAAAACTGAGTAAGTATTTCGAAGACAAAATCATAGAGCAAATATTTCATCTTTGGTAATTCCCTCCTTTTGATGTTTTCGAATAGTATCGTTTCTATCAAGAACAAACCCGTATAATGTTAGTAGTCATAAGTTAAGGTATACATGGTAGGTAGGCTTTTATCTCGGGGAGGTCCGAACTAATAACTTGCCTACCATGTATACCTTTTTTTTTTTTTTTTTTTCAGGATGGGAAATCATCAAATGACTTCTCCCGCTCTGGGCGGAGCGGGAGGGTGTGTCAGACTTTTACTGACTAAAACCCACCCGTGTTCCATCAGTTGCCCATGTGCCAGGGTCACGGTACCTCTTTCGAACAATCACGCGACCCCGGCAGACCATGTATACCTTGGGCTAAAATATAAAATTTTAAAATTATTTATAGATTCATCATCCTCGTCAATGGCAGTTTTGTTTCATCCCCTATAGAGTATAGGCCTTCGCCTTTTTGTACAATGCTTTCCTATTCTGTATGAGTCTTATTCAGGTCTTCCCGTGATTTTCTGTAGATAAGTCTTCCTATGATCTATGTTAATGGGTTAGGTTTCCAAGGTGTCCACAGTCCTACATTTGGACCATTGAACGTGGTCCGTGCCGACCCTTCTCTAAAAGCTGATTATATCTCCTGATCTTTTGAGAACGTCTATGTAAGAATCGGGTGCCTCGAAAATTCTTGTCCTAATCGGGGTAACACCTGTGCATTCAAAGAGCATCAGAGCAACGTTTGCCTCAGCCTCCATGCAATCCCTGCAAAAAGGACTTTACTTTACGCCTATTGCGTCACCAGGTGCAAGCCTTTCAGGTCTTCCTATGATTTAGAGAATAAAGTATTGAACTGAACAACCATGTTTGAATCTTTGATGGAGCTGACCGTGCATTTGAGATTAAAGTATATCTAGGATTTTGATTACTTATAGACGAACATCAAAGATTCCAGTTGGTGTCAACGAACTGTCAAAATGTAATTTGGGATTACTCACTGCTTCACTAAGATAGTTACCACCTTTATTCTATATATTATATAATCTGAGGTTACCATGTTTTCCTTTTGGTTTATCATATTAGTAAACTTATTCGCTTAAACGGGACTACGCGCTTCTCATATTAACGTCTGTGCCCCTATTAATATTTATAAACGCATAATTATATTCTGCAAAGGGCACGTGCCGGCTTGATGTGTAATGTTGTCTGTGTTTGCACAGAAAGAGGAAAAAAGGGTAAATAATTAAGAAAATAAATTACAGATCGTGTCCTCGGAAGGTTCCTAAACTAAATTAACTTTTTGTGACGATAGTAATTAACGAGAAAAGTAACTAAATATTTTGTTTACTTTGCTCTGATCGAAACTGCCCAAACCAAATATACCGTATTGGTACCTACATACTTAGGTATACATAAGTTCTTCAGCTAATTTCAGTTTTAACGACATATTTACTAACAATAATTCATTATAATGTCATGTAGACAATATAAGGATAAAAATCAAATGAATTTAATAATAATACATAACAGTTTGCGGTGGGCTATTCCCCGTACAAAAATGTCTTCTTCGTAATCGCAACCAATATTTCATATCGTGAAATTCTCAATAATTGTATAGTCCTCTAGACCGTATTTATTTCAGCGACGGCGACCAATCTTAATGGAGACTAGCGCCTGCCCGGGTCGCGTGATTGTTCGAAAGAGATACCGTGACCCTGGCACATGGGCAACTGATGGAACACGGGTGGGTTTTAGTCAGTAAAAGTCTGACACGCCCTCCCGCTCCGCCCAGAGCGGGAGAAGTCATTTGATGATTTCCCAACCTGAAAAAAAAATTAAAAAGAATAATGGAGACTAGCCGTCAGCGCTGGAGATATCATAGTGCACAATTGTGTGCGCAGACATAGAGAGATCAGGCGCAGGACCAGCGGCTTAACGTGCTTTCCAAGGCACGGGGTATCACACCGCCAACTTTCAAACTCGGGCCTGTAGTGCGTGTATTCTTTTTTTCTCAGTATTAAAAGCTATGCAAACCTTACAATTAACATAACATAATATCACGCCTTGTTTCCCCAAAGGGTTAGGCAGAGGTGTACCTACAGTACACCCACATTTCGCCTGTTATGTTTAAATCCCATGTAATAGGGGGCGAGCCTATTGCCATCAACCGGGCACAAATCCAGACTCCAGGCTGCTACTGAGAAATTCCAGATGGAAAGACCCAATAAACACTTTGCCCGACCTGGGAATCGAACCCAGGACCTCATGCTCAGCAGTAGCGCTTGTTACCACTAGACCAACGAGGCAGTCAACCTTACAATTATGTGGAATTATTTTGTATGTTGATGACCCTGACAATGAGTATTAGACAGGATTATCAACTGGATAAACTATAAGCAACTCAAACGTATAGATTTACAATACACATAGCTCTAAGACAATCCGGCTGAGACTACTTACTAAACCACTAATGGCGTCTAATGCACCTTATGCGATAGTGTTACGTAATAAATACATTATCAATGCTATTATTAGCAAAGACAATCGATGTAATGGAAGAGTAAGCAACGCGAAGAGGAGTGAGATGACACATTTACACAGAGCAAGGACCAGGGAGAACTAGCCATGGAAATTGCCGCAGAAAAATAAGAAATAAAAACAGCTCACCTACCAGTACAAAATCAATAACATCCACATTATTGAATGACCAACTGATATTCAATGCATCAGTATACATCAGCATAGCTATTCACAACCTTTCGATAAATTCCGTACTGAATCAAACGTCAATCAATGTTATCGTAGGAGTTTATTGTCACTGGAAGATCATACAACATGTACAATCATCTAAAATGAAGAATTATACCTACTAATGAAATTTCTCTGACTTTAACTTAATTGAAACTCTATACTTAAAATAGCTTAAAAATACTGAATACTTAAATTTAATTAAACAGTAGATACTGTAAAACGACATATTATTTTGTATAATCGTCATCATTGTCCTGCCCTTATCCCAATTTATTTGGGGTCGACACAACATGTCTTTTTCTTCCACACTTCTCTATTAGTCGTCATCTCAGTAGTCACCCCTTTCTATGCATATCATAATTCACACAATCCATCCATCGATTCTTTGGTCTCCCTCTACTCTGAAAGCCATCGACATTCATACTCAATACTTTCTTCACGAAATTT
Source organism: Aporophyla lueneburgensis (assembly GCA_932294355.1). Lineage (NCBI taxonomy): Eukaryota > Metazoa > Arthropoda > Insecta > Lepidoptera > Noctuidae > Aporophyla > Aporophyla lueneburgensis. Next base: position 25,464,086 of record OW028737.1, on the reverse strand, counting down.
TCCTCATTCCTCCATATCACGTGACCATACGATTTCCACACAACTTTGCAGTTATTGGTGCTACTTTCAGAATTTCTCTTATGTACTCATTTTTCATTCTATCCATTCGTGTAACACCACACATACCTCTTAACATTCTCATCTCAACTGCATGCAATTGCCTTTCATTCATCCCTTTTGTGGCCCAATATTCTAACCCATACAAGACAGCAGGCATATTATTTTGTGTACAAAACAAAATTATCCCCCACACAATATCAACACTCTTATTAAAATTGTTGGCAACTTTTCAACCTGGAATATTATAAAGGGAAAAGCCTCAACAATTTACGCAAATGTATGAATACTTATCACATTAAAATTCTTTCTTTTACAAAGTAAGTGCCTATTTACTCTGCAAAAGGGAATCTTTATGTGAACGAATAACATCAAAATGTGGCGTTTCTTGATGTCAGATTTAGACAGTTATTTATTCGGGGACAAACGGAGAAATATGGTTTTTAGTGAAGATTGTGCGCACATGTTACGCAAAGTGGTAGTTTGAAAAACCTAAAGACACCCGCTGACAAGCGCGATCCGATAGCGCGACGCTACTCTAGTAAAACATTTTCATATTTTCATAAATATTGCTGTACCTACGCATCGCACCGGTCTGCGGGAGCCTTAATGGTTTAGATCACGACATACTAAAACTCACAATGGTTCACTGCCAAACTAGGCTGTAAAATAATTCTATAACCACTAACCAGAGCACATTTAAACCCTCCATAAACGGCGATTCTATATTTGACGTTTCTAGTTCTCACCCTAAAAATTTGAAATAAACCTATCAAAATAACAGACAGTTCGAAACACTCTTAACCAGTCAATTACCGTAATTACAGACACAATTAAAGAACCATTGTGTCGATACCAAATGTGGTATCTCAGGGACTTAGAGGTTAATTTGTATGTATTTATAAGAATACTAGCTTTTGCCAGCGGCTTCGCCCGCGTGGAGGTCAGAAATTTTCCCGCGGGAACATACTACCGGGATAAAAAGTAACCTATGTCCTTTCTCAGGCTCTAAACTATCTGTGTACCAAATTTCATTTAAATCGGTTCATTTGTTTTAGCAGGAAAGCGAGACAGACAGACAGACCGACAGACAGACAGAGCAGCGGCGAGGCGTAAATTTTTCTAAAAGAGAGGCCGAAGCGAAGTCGGCCTTAACTTACTGACTCATCAATAAAGAATACTTACTATCATTCTAAAATTAATATAGGAATGTAATGAATTAAATACAATTAAATTGAACAGATGAAAACGAATAAAATATGCAATATTCCTCTATCTCGTTCTCGCTGACGCATTTTTCTATACCTGTCTCTGTCATAACCCGTTGTACAGCGGCTTGCTCTCGTACATATCAAGCGGTGCCACGTGACCTAAAGTGACATCATTACGGGATCGCTGTTGTATGAATTTTTAGTTCCCGATTATGACGTTTTGGCGCCGGGTTAATTTAGAACATTTCTCTTTTGTTGTAATACAAAGCTATAAATAACCTTTTTTGTTGTTTGAATGTTATGGTGAATTAAATACCCGTAGTGTAACTATATTTATTGACAATAGTAGCCACTATTGACATACTATTGTATTTTTAATAGTGATAGAGTTACCAATGCGAATCCCCGAAGGCAAGCCGGTAGGAATCGTGTTATATGGTGCCTTCGCCACTGAGACAGAGTTACTTTTACATTTATAATATTAGTATAGTATAGTATATGGATTTGACGCACATAAGAAACACTGGGTCCTTCTTATTTTTTACGGCCCGAGACACTGCGGCCATGCTCGTGCCGTCCGGTCGCCGCCCTCGCAGCGTCAGGTGGACCATTCATAGAATTTGGAGTAAAGGTTTTATGCAAAACGTCTCAACCAGTTTTAAAATTATAATAATTACGAAAATTCAACAAAAACGCTTAGATAAAAAAAAATCTTTTTGCTTCTATAGCTTCCTTACCACCTACAGGTGTACCTCTTAAAATATTTCGTGTATGAATAGATACACCTTATATACAAGCCCGCAAAATTGAAATCTTCTTACATTTTTTACAATTTGAAGGTCAGTAAGGTGGTATGTTGCTCAAAATCTTATTAGGTACCTATTATATCGTAACAATATATATATATATATATATATATATATTATATAGAGATTTGGAAAAAAACGTAAAAAAATTATGATTTGGAAATGCTGCGCTTTAGAGTGAGCGCAGAGCGTAGTTAGTCCGGGTGAACATGCTGGCCGCAGGCTCTCTCGTCTCTCGCGCTCTTTATAAGGTACTAGCTGACCCGGCAAACGTTGTTTTGCCATATAAATAATTTCCTAGGCGGGGATAACTAATTAAATGACGATTGATCAGTTTTCGACCGGAGAGGAAAAATTATTAAATTACTAAAATGGCTATTAAAAAATAAGGGTTGATCGTAGAAGGGTGAAAATTGAGGATTGTATGTATTTTTGTATGTTGTATCATAAAAAAATAGAAATTAAAAATTTTATCTAAAAAATAAATTTAGGGGTGGACTACCCCTAACATTTAGGGGGATAAAAAATAGATGTTGGCCGATTCTCATAGATACCAGATAAGCACAAAAAATTTAATCAAAATCGGTCAAGCCGTTTCGGAGGAGTATGGCAACGAAAACTGTGACACGAGAATTTTATATATTAGACTAGCTGACCTGGCAAACGTTGTTTTGCCATATAAATAATTTCCTAGGCGGGGATAACTAATTAAATGACGATTGATCAGTTTTCGACCGGAGAGGAAAAATGATTAAATTACTAAAATGGCTATTAAATAATAAGGGTTGATCGTAGAAGGGTGAAAATTGAGGATTGTATGTATTTTTGTATGTTGTATCATAAAAAAATAGAAATTAAAAATTTTGTCTAAAAAATAAAATAAAAAATTTAGGGGTGGACTACCCCTAACATTTATGGGGATGAAAAATAGATGTTGGCCGATTCTCATAGATACCGGATAAGCACAAAAAAATTCATCAAAATCGGTCAAGCCGTTTCGGAGGAGTATGGCAACGAAAACTGTGACACGAGAATTTTATATATTAGATTTAGTCAGTGCTTTTGTCAGCCACTAAGATGCCACACAATAAAAACAACAGTATCAAAAAATAACACAGACACAGCATATTCAAATGCGAGTAATGTTGAAGCTGGCATTAATATTCCATCGTCGGATTACTTGTTGAAAAACGTTGAATTTTTCCGCAAGTATTTTTCCAGACGTACACTTTTAATACTCGTATAGTATAAACATTGTCATTTCACATGTTTAGGATATGTAAGTGAATAATGTAATGTAATCTTTTTGGTACTTTGATTTTGAGGAAAAATCCCGTGGAGTGTTTTGATTTTACTCTAAAATCAAAACACTCCACGGGATTTTTCCTTTTTTTTCTGAGAAAGTTTTTATATCTAAATTAAATATCTCTTTTCTCCCATGCGGAATGAGTATTCCGCATGGGAGTATTCGGAATGAGTATTAAACAACTTTTAAGAAAGTAGGCTATGTCATTAGTAGCGAGACTTACTTGGTAGTCGTAGTTTCACTGATTTTTAACTGACTTCAAAAACGAGGAGATACTCAATTTTAATTTATATTTATTTTGTATATGTCACGGGATATCTCCGACAATAAGCAAACGTAAGGTAGGACGCCCTCAGGCTAGGTGAAGTGACGATCTTAGCACGGTGGCTGGTGGCTGCTGGATAATAGTTGCCGAGAAACGAGGTAATGAATAGAGTTTTCCCATATGTATAAATTTCATGAAATTATTCGTCAACGATAAGTTAATTAGGGTTCCGTTGCCAAATGGCAAAAAATGGAACCCTTATAGATTCGTCATGTCTGTCTGTCTGTCTGTCTGTCCATCCGTCCGTATGTCACAGCCACTTTTTTCCGAAACTATAAGAGCTATGCTGTTGAAACTTGGTAAGTAGATGTATTCTGTGAACCGCATTAAGATTTTTACACTAAAATAGAAAAAAAACAATACATTTTGGGGTTCCCCATACATAGACCTGAAACTCAAAATTTTTTTTTTCATCATACCCATACGTGTGGGGTATCTATGAATAGGTCTTCAAAAATGGTAATGAGGTTTCTATTATCATTTTTTTCTAAACTGAATAGTTTGCGCGAGAGACACTTCCAGAGTGGTAAAATGTGTGTTCCCCCCCCCCCCGTAACTTCTAAAATAAGAGAATGATAAAACTAAACTAAATATATGACGTACATTACCATGTAAACTACTACCGAAAATTGGTTTGAACGAGATCGAGTGGGTAGTTTTTTTTTTTAAACGTCATAAATCTTAAATCGCAATTTACCTAACATTCAATCAACTGAAATATAAAAATTTAAAAAAACATTTATTTTTAAACCGAGAATACCTACAGGTTTGTACGGAACCCTCGGTGCGCGAGTCCGACTCGCACTTGGCCGGTTTTTTATTGTTTCTTTCTCAAAAAGTACTGATTCGATATTTTGGTGCGGTTTAATACATTGTACTGGCTAAAAACATAATGGTATAAATGTTTCAGTCTTATAAGATATTAAAATTCGAAGTTATTTTGCTGGAGCAATGTTAAAAAGTTGAAACCTGAATCGTAATCACTGACGCAGTACATTTGAAGAAACTATCATCTCTGCCTTCATCCGCCGGGACAACCACCCTAGGATATTGAAGAGAAACATCCATTTAACAAATTGCTAGAACATTATTTATAATTTCACGCCCACAGGCAGTGGGGACACTGCTTTTAAAATAATAACTAAATGTTTACGGAGTGAAAATTTTATTTCAACATTTCATTTTAATTTCTTATCGACGCGGCGTTGGCTTTTGCCAGTGGCTTCACCCGCGCAGAGGTCGGATTACCCCACGGGAACGTGTAACCGGAATAAAAAGTATCGTATGTATTAATCTAGGTTATAAACTATCTGTGTGCCAAATTTCATCTAAATCCGATCAGTAGTTTTTGCGTGAAAGAGTAACAAATATTCATACTCACAAACTTTCACATTTATAATATTAGTAGGATTAGATGTGTTTATAGTAATTGATTAAAGGGTATACGTGTATTATACTTGTGTAATTTGAACAATCAACCTATAGTAACATAATATGAAAAATCCCATAAACTTGGCAAAAAATTTGTTGGCATCTTGGAAAGTACATCGGCTACTTTTTGTCTCAAAAATATTTCCAAAAAGGGGTGACATAGGGGTTTGGAAGTTCATATGGGGAACATAACGTTTCTTAAATTAGAAATATAAAAAAAAAACAACATTTTTGTTTGCATAAATTAAAACGTCGGAAAAAATGTTAAGAAATAAAAAAGCTTTAGTGTTTCAGTAGGTTTGTAAAATCATTCAAAATAGAGAATGAATTTGAAATTCATATGGAGGGGTGTTCTAAGTTTTACCACTACGTGTGGCCGTCTATGTGTCTGTTTGTGGCACCGTAGCTCTTAAAAGGTACGCTTCCTAGCGGTGTTTCTTAGACATGGTTTAGCCGTTTCGACACGATGATCTTTTGATCGAAATATTATCTACAACTTCTTATTAAACTTAAAGAGCCAATACGTATATTTTATTACTAGAGGACTTTGTTTTGGTCGGGTGTTGTTTAATTTTAAATTTATCTTTTAAGAGTTAATAAACTACTGGCTGTTTCAACTCGCCCCGCTAAGTAGTGCGTTGGAATCCAGCGCGGGAAGATATCTCCTATGCGGACTACAATAAAGTTAGTTTCCTTATACATCTGAGAAACTACGTTGTTTTCTATAAAGTACGAGGATTTTTAAATTATTTAGAAAATGTATTCCGATAGGTTTATATGTATAATACATTTATATCAAACTTACTGTACCGTGTGGTGCCGGACGTAAAGAATAACACCACCCTATTTCTTCCCGTGGGTGTCGTAAAAGGCGACTAAGAGACTTACTAGAGAATGGGCAACAGCGTTCTCTATGCATTTGACCACCATACTGCGATCGCCAACCCGCCTGCCAAGCGTGGCGATTATGGCAAAGCCCCCCAAATTGGGGGAGGCTTAAGTCCAGCAGTGGACGTCTTACGGCTGAAATGATGATGACGATATCAAACTTACATATAACAGAAGAAATTCTATGTGTTGTCGAGGAGTAAAAATCGTTCGTGATAGAGGCGGGTTGCTAGTCAGCCTATAAAGTCCCCACTGCTGGACACGGACATCTTCTCAGAGAGAGACATCATCATTCTCCAGCCCTTATCTCAATTTATTTGTAGTCGGCGCAACATGACTTTTTCTTCCACACTTCTCTATTAGTCGTCATCTCTGTAGCCCATTCACAGCCACTCAAATTTTAAAAACATCACCTGGGTGCCACTTAATTTTTTTCCTTCACCAAGACCTTCACAACACCAACCGTTTTTTCCTTACCAAAACAAGAATGACAGTTCGAAGCAACGAATTGGGTAGTTACCCCCTTTCTATCCATATCATAATTCACACAGTCCATCCATCGTTTCTTTTCGGAGAGAGAGCCGACAGTAATTCACCACGAGACCCTAATGCGTATAGGTAGTGGTCACAATGATGTGTGCAAATGTTTGATTCTAAGATATGCCGGTTTCGTCACGATGTTATTCCTTCACACTTTTTGAGAGCAGTGTTTATAAAATAATTTACATAAAGTTAGGCGCCTGTCAGGTTTGAGCTTACGATATATAACTAGTAAGTCACGGTCGTTACCACGGGGCCACCACTAAAATACTTAATAATAATAGTAGCGCTTTAGTTCCGCACACCTTTCGTTTGGTATCAGAAGTAGTTATCACAATCTCTTGTGTTCAGTATGCCTTTTCACAACAACAACAACAACAACACACTACTAATCAACAACTTTTCTCACTCACTCACTCAACAACTTTCACTGATTCCCATCTCTCGCAACTTCGCAAGACAACTCTAATTTGGAATCCGCTGTGACCTTTAAATTGTCTTTTCACCTTTTACATTTTCTCAGCTTCCTTCTATTTTCTTCCTTCCTTCAGTATAACATTATTTCACAACTTTACGCCACTTGTCATTGTACACCGTCTTGAGGATCCTACACATGTGGCCTGTCCATCTCCACTTTTGTTAGTCTTTAAATTTAATAACAGAATGCAATATAAAGATATGCTGAGTTGTAAAATGAAGACATGCTGTAGAATTGTTCTCTTATAAAAATCACACGGAAAGAAGGGCAAATAACTACACGAACTTGTCTTTTTATTTATTTATTTATTTATATTTAAATTACAAGTGACAATGACTCAAATGTGTTAGTAACAATATTTCTTATCAGCTATGTTAGTAGACTTATCCTACACACTTAACCTACACTGCATTATACTTAAACGCGAATCCCTGCTACAAGCTCAACACCGAAGTGGACAGCTTGCAGCAGCGATTCACATAGACGCAGTCCAGTCTGCTCGCGATACACCGCAGTATAATGTTGGGGCTGGCCCGCACCCGGCGCACCAGGGAGGCGCATCTTTTTCGCATCGTAGCGTAAAAGCAATCGACACGAGCTGTTGAGTTAACTTGCTTGATTAATAAAATAAAACTCTGATTATAGGAAAAAGCCGTGTACTTCGTTGCTCGTTGATTGGGACAGTACACAGATAACATATTATTACAGTGACATTAAAATGATATATGTATTTTGACATGGCCTCTAGGCCTTTGTACCTTAAAGCAAGTTGAACTAAATGTTGTGTTGCCAACATATTGGCGAGGCAGCAGAAAGATTGAGCAAGTACTTATAATTCCAGAATACAAAATTTAAAAAACTACTTCACAGGCAAGCCAAGTCAATAATAGACCATTATAACACTTAGATGCTAAATAAACTAATAATATAACAGATAGGTATATCTTATTAAACTAACAATATAACAGATAGGTAGGTACTCAGTTGGTGTGACGTCACGGACGTTAACACATTGAATGCCAAGATTTTGGAGGAGCCGTATTCAGTTCCCACCATACATTGTAAGCACATACGAGAAAATTCGTAGCTGGCGTCTTCATTAGTGAAGTTAACTAAAGCTGCCAATGTACGAGATATCTCGTATACGGGATGTCTCGTACTTTGGCACCAGCAATGTTATGCTTAGATTAGGTGCCATCTACGAGAGAACTCGTATGTGTCTTCCTTGTCTATCATGCGTATTTCTTGTGCAACAAAGCGATTTCAGATCAGTCACGCGGCAGGAGCCGCACTAGTTTGACGTGTGATTCCACGCTTTGGCGCCAAAATGTCGCGGCGACGAAATCAACGGCATACTTTCATTCAAAACGAGCAAGTTATTCAAGCGTTACAAGAATCGGAGAGTGAAGGCGACTTCTCAGCAGGTAGTTCAAATGAATACGTTCCTTCAGAACATAGCGATGAGAGCGAAACTTCTTCTCCAACATCCATTAGTTCCGAAGCCATTGAAGAAAATACTATACCAACTGTTCAAGATCAACCTTCCTGTGATCCTGAGAATCTGTGGTCATTCCAATCAGCAAGGCCTCAAAATTTTATCTTCACTGGTAACGCATCATTCAATATTCCAGAAGTTTCAACTCCAGGTGAATTTATTGATGTATTTTTCAGTGATAATTTCGTAGATCACATAGTCCAAATGACAAATGCTTATGCTAAAAGTACTCCTGGTCCTGTGCAAAAAAATGCTCGATCATTACAATGGAAGGAAACTAATCGGAAAGAAATGCGTCAGTTCATTGGAATTTTATTATACCTTGGCATTGTATCCGCACCTACAATTGCCCATTATTGGAGTAAAGATTTGTTATATAATTTCCCATTTATACGTAAAGTAATGAGTCGTAACCGTTTTCAAATATTGCTGCGATACCTTCATTTTTCTGAAAATGACGAAGAGGCAGGTACCGACCGGCTGCACAAAATAACACCGGTTTTGGATTGGTTCAATCATATCATGATGACTATTTATCAACCCCATCAGTCATTGAGCATTGACGAATCAATGGTATTGTGGCGTGGACGATTAGTTTTCCGCCAGTATATAAAAAATAAGAAACACAAATATGGAGTGAAATTATACCAACTCTGTGAGTCTTCAGGTTTAGTTTTGAAAATACGTATATACAGGGGTAAAGCAGATCGTCCAAGTTCTGGGTCTTTACACTCTACAGAAGTAGTCATGGATTTACTAAATGGCTATTTTGATAAGGGACATATTGTTTATACAGATAATTTTTATAATTCCGTAGACCTGGCCAGAAAGATGAGTGCTAAAAAAACATATATATGTGGCACTTTACGAGCTAATCGTAAAGGTAATCCTTCTGAAGTAGTAAAAGCAAAACTGAAAAAAGGAGAAATTGCTACAATGAGTAGTGGAGATATAACGATTTGCAAATGGAAGGATAAAAGGGAAGTGATGGTTATTTCCAACAAGCATAAAATCAATTTGATACGTGTACGAAACAGGAATGGTAAAATAGCCATCAAACCAAATATTATTGCTGACTATAATCTGGGTATGTCTGGCATTGACCGTGCCGATCAAATGACATCGTACTATTCCTGTTTGAGAAAAACCCTCAGATGGTATAAAAAAATTGCTATTCATTTTTTCGATATATACCTTCAAAACGCCCATAGACTGTACAGATTTCAACATCCCGAATCCAAAATGCGGTTGCTAAAATTCAGGGAAGAAATCATAAAGCATCTAATCGGTCCCCTCAATGATGTACCTCAATCCACAGCAAGGCCGACTACTCAAGAAATTCACTATTTAGATCTCATCCCTGCCACAGAGAAAAAGAATGCACCTACTAAACCTTGTCGTGTGTGTACACGGAATAAAAAGCGCAGGGAATCAAGGTATGTGTGCGGAGTTTGTCCTGAAAGACCCGCTTTATGTGTGACACCTTGTTTTCGTACATACCACGCCCAATAAAGTTTTTTTAATTATTTTATGATGATTATAACCTACGTTAAAATTAGTAGAATGTATGCGAAACTTTATAGTTCCTTTAAAAAATTGTAATTATAAGACTGCATTTGAATTACCAGAAAAATGAGACTGATTGTAATAATTTCTTTGATATTTTTTTCTAATAAATAATCTTACTTTGTATTCATATTTTGTTTTACTTAAGGTGCCAATGCACACATTCCTGCCGCCCGTGTGGTGCCAGAATAAACCCTTTACTTAGAAATGGCAATAGAAATCCTACGAAACATCTCGTACCCGGCACCTGAGAATAACTTAGGCTACGAGATATATCGTAGCTGGCATTCAATGTGTTAAGTTGGTCGGTACCTCTTACTGTTGTTTATAGTGTTTAAATGAAATAACCCATTTACTATGAACAATTTCCATACAGAAAGTTTCTACGTACAATAATTCAAGACACGAAACGTTATCTAGTGCGCAAGTGCAGTGTTCATAAAGTAATTATTGTTTAAACTTAAAACTATACACAAGTGACCAAAATCTACCCTTAACATTAAAAATATTAAAATATTTTAGTGAATAAACTTAACAGTAGCCGTGAAGTGTCGCCCGAAAGTGTGCTCAAACTCTACTTCTCGCAGTGTTGTTGTATGGTGTAAACAAACCATTAAACTCCCATCAAACCATAATTAGCATATTTTCAAAACAACGCCATCTATTGGTACTGTGCGGAACTAGTAAGCGAAATCAATAATCTAGCGTGAAGTACGAACGAAGCCAAACATCATGCCGGCGGCGAAGTGCGGTGGTTGCGCCAAATTCTTATCGCCGATAGAGGCCGCTAAATGCGGTCAGTGCACTGCTTTTTATCATCGAGCTTGCGTGGGATTACCTAGTACGGGTATTATTGCACCAACCTGGCGCTGCCCAGAGTGTATAAAACATCTGGCGCGAGACAACAAGACGGAGACTCCAGTTCGAGGTAGGGTGGATCCTCCTCAGGCAGAGGAGCACAGTAGCCCCGAGGAGCTCATGGACATGGACAGTCCTTTAAACAGCACTGCCCTGGACGCCACCGTTAATTTTTCTCCCGACTTGGCAGACGAACTACGTTTGTTTAAGGAGGAGTTGCGTGCAGAGTTTCGCCTGATGCATCAGGAATTCCAAGAATTACGAACAGAGATGGCTCAACTAAAGGATTCCCTTAAGAACTCTGATGAGCGGATGGATAGCCTAGAAGCGCGGGTAGGTGCGCTCGAACAGAAACTGGAGCAAAAAGTGCAGCCGGAGAGGGGTCCATTAGAAAACACCATAGCTGAACTGAAATGCCAGTTAAACGAGCGTGATCAGGAACTACTGCTGAACGACATTGAGGTAACTGGAATACCGGAGAGCAAGGACGAGAGCGCGCTACACCTCGTTAAGGTTCTTGCCATAAAGCTTGGCGTCGTCGTCGATGAGAGGGACGTAGTTCATGCTGAGCGAGTGGGATCCACGCGCCGTAATCGCATAGAGACTCCGGACGGCTCGATCTCTGCCGACCCCGCCGCGCAGCGACCGCGGTGTATATCCGTGCGCTTCGCGAGGCGCGCCACGCGCGACGCACTACTGCGCGCAGCTCGGATTCGCCGCGGTTTGAGTACAGTTGACCTTGATATCACTGGGCCGCCGCACCGAGTTTACGTGAACGAACGTCTAACTCGGACAAACCGCCAGTTATTTTATCACGCTCGTCAGGCAGGGAGTCTAAACAAATGGAAGTATGTATGGACAAGGGACGGGAGAATCTTAGCTCGCAGAGAAGATCACCAAAAAGCCGAACGAATTAGGTCTGAAGACGATATTAGTAGGATTTTTGGGTAATGTTCGGTTTGTGCCACATCCGAACGCGTTCTCTAAACTTGTCTCGATTACCTATTGTTCCTAGTTTATTATCTTTATTATTTTGTTGGGTATGTAAAGGATTTTTTATCTTGGTCTGTATATTAAGAAATGTTACGAGGCGGTGTGTGTTTCCTGTGGTACCAAATGGGAATATATTTTGCTCTAACCGATATTTGTCAACATTACGCACAATTTACTCGAAGAATGTAGATTATTTTGGTGAATTGTGGAAAGTTATGCAATTTAATCAACTACAGATAGCTTACAGCAAATTAGTAGTGTTTTTTAGCACAGATTACCTGAATTTTAAAACATATTATTATGCAGATATAATTTTCAAACACATTACTAACATTTACACTTTTAATACACGTATTCATAGACACAGTTGTGATGATATAATGTCGAACATGACTTTCAAATTATTTGCAAACACGTATACTCGTATTATGCAACTAGTGCAATTATTATTTACAATGTCTCATTCTCAATTTTTATTTACAATTATTTATTTGAAATTATTATTTACAAACACTTACACAAAACTATTTTTAATTTTTAAATTTGTGTTATTATGTTTACTTTTTTTGAATTTGTTTACGGTTGCTGTGAAATTCTATTCTTTGTTACTTCTGAAACATATTTGCATTGTTTTCAGAAAACATTATAATTTTATTTTATTTCCCGTGACATATGAAAAACGTTGTATATTTCATTTCACAAATGCTTGAAAAATACCTTAAAGTTGGTTTTCTAAACGTAGGCTCCCTTGGCACTAACCACGACGATTTTATAGCTGCAGTGGAAACGCATTCTTTCGATGTATTGGCAGTTAATGAGACTTGGCTAAGACTGGGTGAGGAGGGCCGAGCGCCCACTGTGCCAGGTTACCGCCTGCGCCACACGCCGCGACCGCTGTGTGTACATGGGGGTCGCGGGGGTGGTGTAGGTTTTTATCTTAAACGCGGTCTTACTGCTCGTACTTGGTCCACCCAAATTGACCCTAGATACGATACTATCGAACAAATGTGGATTACCCTTACACTAAATGGAAATAAAATTGCAATAGGCACAGCTTATCGTCCCCCACGCTGTGACTTGGATCTCTTTCTCGACGCCATAACCGACTCCATTACTTCCTTGGTGAAATGTGATCACTACGTGCTGCTCGGTGATTTCAATGTTAACTTACTGAATACGAACGCGCAAAGTAAGAAAGTCTGCGAGTTTTTGAATAGCCTGAGCCTAAAACAACTAGTAAGTTCACCCACCCATTTCACAGACCATAGCGAAACATTGATCGACCTTGTCTGTACGAATCTCAGTCACAAAGGAATATCTGTTGAGCCCTATGGCTCAATAAATGGTCACTCACTTGTTGTGTGCGAATTTAATATTAAGCGTTGTAAATATAAGCCCCACACAGTTATTTACAGACCCATTAAGACAATAAATAGAGAAATACTAGATAGTGATCTATCGCACATAAACTGGGACAACATTTGTGCCTTATATGATGTGAATGAGATGGTTGAGGAATTCAACAGAAACATTTTAACAATTTACGATGCGCACGCTCCGGTCAAGAAATGTTTAATTAAGGAACCGTCATATCCCTGGATAACAGATACAATTAAATTGATGATGCACTTGCGGAATGACGCTCTGACCAATTACCGTGAAACGAAATCAGATTCCAAAAAGGCTTACTACAAGCAGCTTAAGTCTTTGGTAATAAACTCCATATTTAGAGAAAAAGTTGCATTCTTTAAATTTAATATTAATAACCAAAGTAAAGACCCTAAAACTTTGTGGAAAAATTTAAAAAGCACTGTATTAACAAAAACTAATCAAATTGAAGACCTTCCCTCTCACTTCAGAGATCCAGACCAAATCAATAATCACTTTCTGAATGTTCCTGGTAACCCAGTCTGCAATATATCGCAACGCACTTTCTTCGAGTCTCATAGTTATGGTGATGAGAACTTCGCTTTTGCGTTACAACCGGTAACTCCTGATCAAATCATGCGATACTTCCGCCAGCTAAAATCGAACGCTGAAGGCTGTGACAATGTGACTCTAAATATGCTTTTGCTTACACTCCCTCATACACTTAAAGCCATCACTGACATTGTGAATAGGTCAATTGTCTCAGCAACATACCCAGACATCTGGAAAATTGCGATCGTTAGACCATTGCCTAAAAAAACAAATCCAACTGAGTTGAAGGACCTTAGGCCTATTAGTATACTGCCTTGCCTATCTAAAATTGCTGAAAAGGCGGTATGTCAGCAGCTGTCAAAATATTTAGAAGATAAACACATTCTGCCTGAACTTCAGTCGGGTTTTCGTAAACAGCGTGGTACTTCTACGGCTCTTTTGGACGTGACAGATAACATTCTGGCAGCACAGGACAAGGGCCTCTGCACGCTTCTTGTTCTACTTGATTTTTCGCGGGCTTTTGACTGCATAAATATAGATCTGTTTCTATCAAAGCTTTACTACTATCGATTTGACCAAAATACTATAAACTGGTTCCAAAGCTATCTTTCCAACCGACAGCAGCGAGTCGAAATACGACTTAGCAATGGCTCATCTCTTGTTTCGTCACTCACTTCTGTTTGCAGAGGAGTCCCGCAAGGCTCAATACTGGGCCCCATAATCTTTATTTTGTATTGTGCGGATATCATAAATACCCTGAAGCGATGTAGGTACCATATTTACGCTGATGACATACAAGTTTATATCTCTTTTAAGCCAAGTGACTATGACATCGCGATAAAGGATCTGAACGATGATCTTGACAGGATAGCATGTTGGGCTGAAAATCACGGTTTGGTACTTAACCCCACTAAAACCAAATACATGCTGTTTGGAACCAAGAACCAAATCAGTGCAGTCCCAGCAACACTCTACGTTACCCTGCTGGGTCAGTCGGTGAGTCGAGTCAGTGAGGCCCGTAATCTGGGTCTGAACATGGACGTTGGGTTGCGATACGAAGTGCACGTAGCGGAGTCAGTGCGCACTTGTTTTTACCGGCTTAAGGTCCTTTATAAAATAAGGCCTTATCTATCAGAGGAGCTGCGGATCCAGCTGGTTGAGTCACTCGTGCTATCCAACCTAACCCATGCCGACACGGTTATTGGCCCTCGACTACTGGCTAAAACTCAACGACTGGTCCAGAGGGTGCAAAACGCGTGTGCTCGATTCTGCTTCACAATTCCACCAAGAAGTCACGTAACGCCGTTCTTAAATAAACACTCTATTCTCAAGATGAAGTCAAGGCGTAAGTTACACTTGGCATGTCTACTTTTTGGAGTAATAAAGAACAAGCAGCCGACATACTTGTACAAAAAACTGAGCTGGATCGCTAGCAAAAGAGAATGCGCAAGTAGGCAGTGCTCGCAACAGCTCGCCACTCAATCGCACAAGACTGCTGCTTTCAGGGGAAGTTTTAGATACGCCGCATCCAAATGCTGGAACAATATTCCCCCGCCGATAAGGAATCTCCAATGTCTTGGCACTTTCAGAGCTCGTCTGCGGCAGTTTCTTATCGAATCTCAAAAAAAAGTGGGTATGACTGTTTCGAACACATCCATTATATAACTGGTTCCGTGTTCCCCTAAAATCAATATCAGTAGGTCATTTACTAAGTAGTTTGTGATGTTAATAATTGTAAAATAATCTCAAAACTGACATATTTTATTTATCCATACTTACTACTGTAAACATATTTAAGCCAGATAGTTTATTTTATATCGCCACTTTCATAATAATAAGATTATTCATTTATATATTATCTAATCCGATTAGTCTGTATTGTCCCACTGCAAGGCGTAAGCCTCTCTCTTCCATTTACATTATAAACTTTATAAACAATCAAGTAATCAAAACACAGTCAACACAATAAACAAAAACGTTTCTTATTACAACACTCCTATATAGTCTGTTTTAAATTGCGGGTAAACTATTACATAATTTAACTCCGTGCATAACACATCGTCAAAACACCAAATTATCTGATCTACTCGACGTCCGTATGTCACTGCAGGGATCCAGCAGAATATCAGCGTCAGGTGTACTTACCTGACACATGCTGAGCTGGACTCCCATTTGGTGCAACCTTGAGACGCACACCGCACCTTGTCATTTGTTTTATGTCATAGTGTGTCAACTACCCTTATTGTAAGTTTGTTTTTTTCCATTTGGGGATATAATGTCACCGTGTTTTGTTTTTTTATTTTTTATTATTGTTTTTTTTTTCATCATTTAATTGTAGTTTTAGGTGTTGTGTTGTGTCTTTTGTGTGCACTAAATAAATGTTTTATCTATCTATCTATCTATCTCAGTTAGTCTTCTAAATAAAAATTACACTTTTGATTATATCAACCAGTAACTAACCACTACATTCCAGAGGCAGAACACAAACTTTCATTACAGCTCTTTTATGAGTATGGCCGTTTGCAGTTTTGACTTCTACTACTCTTACTTTACCATCTTTACCTGGGTAAGTGTTTATGACTCTGGCTAGGGGCCAATATAGTGGTGACAGATTGTCATCCCTTAGGATCACCAATGCTCCTACCTTTACATTAGGTTGATTGTCTTGCCACTTAGGGCGAGATTGTAACAAATTTAAATAATGTTTACTCCAAACCTTCCAAAATGACATTTTTATTTCATTACAATTTTTCCAAAATTGAGATTGTTTTATTGTGTTTACATTAGATTCAGGATAGGTATTTAAAGCAGTTCCTATTAAGAAATGACCTGGGGTAATACAAGTATAATCATTTGGATCATTAGATAATGGCATGAGAGGTCTGCTGTTTAAACTAGACTCAATTTGGCATAATACAGTATACAATTCTTCATAAGTAAGAATGGACTTCAGTAATACTCTTTTTAAATGGTATTTTACGCTTTTAACGCCAGCTTCTGCCAATCCAGCGAAGACAGGAGAGTAGCAAGGCAGAAAATGAAAATGAATCCTCTTTTGAGTTGAAAATTGACACACCTGTCTTTGATGAACTGGTGAGTTGTGTAAGTTATGCAACTCGTTTAATTGGTTCTTTGCGCACTTGAATGTTGAAGCATTGTCGCTATATATGTCTGTAGGCAATCCACGTCGCGATATAAATCTATTTAGGCAGGCTATAAAAGTCTCTGTTTTTAAATCAGAGGCCAGCTCTAAGTGGATAGCTTTGGTTACAAAGCACACAAACAGGCAAATGTAATCTTTTGAGATTATCGGTTTTCTGATTCTGGCTATTTTCAGTGGGATCGGGCCAGCGTAATCTAAACCAACCTTTTGGAAGGGGCGACATGCATTTACTCTATCTGGCGGCAAAGAACCCATTAACTGTTTTGCTGCTTCAGCTTTTAATCTAAAACAAACAATACACTTATGTAACACTTTTTTGACTTGTCTGAGACCGTTCACAATCCAGAATCTTTGGTTTATAGATGACAGAACAAGCTTAGAACCCGCATGGAGGTTTTTTAGATGTTCACTTATAATAATTAATTTAGTGATACGCGAATCCTTGGGTAAAACAATGGGATGTTTCTGTGCATAAGGAATTGAGGCATTTTGTAAGCGACCACCCACGCGAACCAAACCCGCGTCATCGATAAACGGACAT
Source organism: Aporophyla lueneburgensis (assembly GCA_932294355.1). NCBI lineage: Eukaryota > Metazoa > Arthropoda > Insecta > Lepidoptera > Noctuidae > Aporophyla > Aporophyla lueneburgensis. Next base: position 25,446,508 of record OW028737.1, on the reverse strand, counting down.
AACGGTTTTAAATTACCTTTAACAATAGTTTTATTACATTTAAGAACATGAATATCCTCTGACAAATGCTTTTGTTGTTCATATTTTACAATCATTGACAAAGACAGATCAAGTTCCTGAGTTGTGATATAATTAAGTTTAGTCTTAGAGATTTTTGACTTTGCATTTCGACCAAAACGCAGGATATAAGCTAAAACTCTTATCATTTTATTGATATCAGAAAATTTTTCAAGAAAATCGAGACACAACAATTGCTCACTAGAAGTAATACAAAGCATTACACTTAAGCATGCAGAGTCGACGTTGACCTCTGGTAGATCCATTGGCAAAATTAAAATAAATTGTGGCTTGTACTCACGTGAATGTAGAAACGCTGGGCCTTTCCACCACAGCTCATGATCGGCTAGCTCATTTGGCATGACACCTCGGCTGAGACAATCGGCGGGGTTCTCGTTCGAGCTAACATGTGACCATGTGTAATTTTGTGTAAGTTGTGAAATGACCTTAACACGATTTGCTATATAAGCCTTAAGTGTGTTGATGTTAGTTTTAAGCCAGGCTAATACTATTTGTGAGTCAGAATAAAGTATAACATCCTGTATCTGCATTTTCACAGTCAATACATTATGCACTCTGTTAACAAGCTTTGCAAGCAACAGAGCTGCATTAAGCTCGAGTCGAGGAACTGATAATCTCTGATTGATGGGATTTATCCGTGATTTCGAACAAAGTAAGGATATTTTAACATTACCCACTGAATCCACGACTCTTAGATATACACAACAGCCATAACCAGTATTGCTAGATGCATCAGCAAATCCTATAATTTGTGTAAAACTTGAGTCATGCAGACCTATGTGTCGTGGTACATGCATTGGTTTCATTGCAAGCAAGTTATTATAAAATTTGAGCCAAGTCTGTAGCAGTTCAAAATTTGGCACTGAATCCCAGTCTAATTTTTCTTGCCATAAGCATTGCATTATAGCCTTAGCGCTTACCACAATAGGTCCAGCAAGGCCTAACGGGTCATAGAATCCACTTATGAAGCTGAGAATTTCACGCTTAGATTGAGGCATGCTAGTGACAGTTTTTTGACTTGTAATAATGAATGAATCTAACTTAATATTGAAATTCATGCCTAGTGTTTTCAAAGAAGAATTATTTTTCTCTACATCAACCTCATCAAAATGTTGTTGATCCTTTTGTATTTCTTTTAATAAGTCTGGTGAATTTGAAACCCATTTATGTAACTGAAAACTTCCCAAACTTAACAAACTGCATAGTTGTTCTTTTGCTACTGACAATTTAGCTAATGATTTTTCAGAACAAAGAACGTCATCGACATATATAGAATTATTTATGATAAAGGCAGCTACCGGGTATTCATTGTGGTGCTGTTCTGCCAACATTTTTAAACATCTAGTTGCCAAATAGGATGAACTCTTTAAGCCATAAGTAACTGTGTTTAATTGAATATATTTAACGCTTTCGTTTGGAGAGTCTCTCCATAGAATATTCTGTAATGACCTATGTTTCGGATTTATTTGTATATTTCTAAACATATTTTTGATGTCTGTAATAAAGAAATATTCATCAACTCTTAATAGCATTAAGACATCTACTAGTTCCTTTTGTACTACAGGACCTTTAAGTAATAAATCATTCAAAGATGTTTTTGTGTTGGTTTTCATGGAACCATCAAATACAACCCGGCATTTTGTAGTCTTTTTGTCTAACCTGAGTACTGGATGATGTGGTAAAAAGTACACTGGATCAGTAGATAAGTTGTATTGACTAATATCAATTAATGTACCATGACCTTGTTTCAAAAAAATACTCATGAATGAACTCCTTGTATAACATATAAAGATTAGAATCCTTTTTAAATCTAAGTTCTAAGTTATGAAATCTTTTTAGAGCTAAGTATAATGAATCTCCTAAAGCTTGATTAATTGAATCCAATGGTAACTTTAGTGGCAAGATAACTTGAATTTTATTATTTTTTGTATCTTGCTCAACATTTTCACAAAATATCTTTTCACACAAGTCATGTTCAGAATGTGTCTCTGGAAAGGTCTCTGGAACGCTTTCACACTTCCAAAACTCAACAATAGACTTATTCAAATCAGAATCACAATTTTTGCAAAATTAAGTAACAACAGGTTGTGTGTGTTGTATAGGTGTGTTACCTGCAATTACATAACCAAGTCTTGTATTTAACAATGGAACTATAGACGTAACACTGCCATCAGCTGCCTCCGAGCAGGACAGAAGAACTTGGGGCTCAGGCGGCAGCAGGATAGAGCAAGCAGCCTCTTGTTCCTACCAATTTCGCAGAAGCACCTGCACCTGGATCAGCTTCCTTGACAGTTGCAACATGAGCTACCTTCACAGATGGCTGGGATCTCTCTGGTGTCCGTTCTGCATTCTCAAGTGCAAGTGCACGCTTATCAGAGTACGTAGGTATGCTTATGGTAGGTAACTTTGTGTTGTTGAAATTTTTCGTAGCACTACTTTTATTACAATCGTCTTCACATTGAATTTTGTCTAATAATTCCCTGATGATGGTGAGTGTGTTTATGTATTTGTCTTCTACATCATCGTCAGCATCCAGGTCGGGTTGCATGGCGCATAACTCCAACGAGTATTCTTCGTAATTTTGGAATGCCTTCCGAAGACGCTCCTCTTTTAGCATCAATGCTTGTTTTGAGAAATCCTTGTAGGTTTCTTGGTTTTTGAATACATTTTCAATCTTCGTAATAGTGCCTTTGATCGCGGCACGTTTTCTAATGAGTATTTTAATTTGTTCACCTTCCATTGTTTTCCGTTCAAAGTAGACTTGCTACAACAATTAATTTCGACTATATTGACTGCACAAGAACTTTAGAAGCACTTTTTCGGTCAGTGGGTTAGTTTTCCTGTAAATCTCGATTCTGTCTGCAAGTCTGCACTAAAAAAAAACTAGACGGTTGCGGCGCGTGGCGATTTGAATGGCTTCCGGGCGGCGTGCTGCGGCTTGGCGGAGCGTGCTTATTGGGCACAAAAATGGACTCGCCCGTCGCTGGTTGGCTCGTGGATGTTGCGCAATGACGCGATGTTCGTAAGCCAATCAGATTGAACCTGCCCTGGCGTCCCCGGAAGTTAGCTTCTGCCTGCTGCACGAACCGAAGTTAGATTTTTAGAAGAAAATTCACTGTTCTCACGCTGGATTCACTATATTGCTTGTAGTTCGAAGGACCATGTTGAGTTAACTTGCTTGATTAATAAAATAAAACTCTGATTATAGGAAAAAGCCGTGTACTTCGTTGCTCGTTGATTGGTACAGTACACAGATAACATATTATTACAGTGACATTAAAATGATATATGTATTTTGACATGGCCTCTAGGCCTTTGTACCTTAAAGCAAGTTGAACTAAATGTTGTGTTGCCAACACGAGCTTCAGCAAACATCCCTGACGCGCTACAGAAGCGAAACAGCCCCATCAACACCCGGAACGCATTATTAAACTGAATGCGAAGGGCGCTGTACGACTTTAGAGTGTAATCTACCCACAGGCTGCACGTGTAAAATGAGGTGCAATATGCACGAAACAAGGTTTTCTTGACTAATCTAGAACAACGTGCAAACCTGCGAGCGATCATATTAGCTCTCACCGATAGCGCCCTTCTTTCTCTCTGAATATCATCATTATCTTTGAGGTCAGCGGCCAAAAAATGTCCCAAGTATTTCACTTTGTATACCCGTAAAAGTGATATTCCGTTCAACTTGACCGGGGGCATAGTTTCAGAACATCGACCGCTGACACCAAAGACCATGACTTGACTTTTTTTGACATTATAGACCAATCCATGAATAGCCGCATACTCTTCGCAGATGGTCACCAACCTCCTAAGGCCACAAACTGAGGCGCTCAGCAGGACAATATCATCGGCGTAACTAATGTTATTGACACAAACTCCGTCAATGTAACAGCCGACACGCTCTCTGCTGAGCGCCTCAATCAGCTCATTGACATACAAGTTGAAGAGCGTGGGTGAAGTCAAATCCCCCTGCCTCACCCCGCACTCCAACCTGTACGGTTGTGAGAAAGCCCCGGCCCACCGTACCTGATTGATCTGGCCGCCATACCAGCATTTAAACGTGCTTATCAACTCTGGAGGAACTCCAGCTTTCTCCAACTTCTTCCAGAGGATACTGTACGCGACCAGATCAAAAGCCTTGGAGAGATCGAGGAAACAAGCATACGTGGGTGTTTTTCTGTCCGAGTAGTACTTCACAGCCCACTTTAAAGACAAGATGGCACTCTCAGTAGATAGTCCGGATCGAAATCCAAACTGATTATCGTGCAACTGAACAAAGGTATTTAGTTGTCTGTTAAGCAGGCTGTCAAGCACTTTAGCGATCACGGTTGCCAGAGAAATGGGCCTGTAATTATCTAAGTCCGCGATATCACCTGTTTTATTTTTAATAATGGGCACAACAATAGTTTTGGTCATCAGACAAGGCAAATACGCATGACTCACACAAAAGTTGTAAAACATTGCTAACACTCTTGGTAAATGAGGGCCTGCGAACCTGAGGTGCTCAATGCTGAGACCATCGTGACCTGGAGACTTGCCTCTTGACATACTGTCGATAACGCATTTAACGTCCTTGGCTGTGAATCTTGTTCCAAGGTCACCATGGCCAACAACATCAGACTCAGATGCGCAGGTATCCAGTGGAGACTTCACTCTGAAACGTTCCTTAAAGAGGTCAGCGATGCCTACCGGATCGCTCTCGCCACCGACCAATACAGGGAGGCCAGGCTTACTGCTCAGCCTGCTCGTGTGTTTCCAAAATCCGCGAAAATCATTGCTTGCATGGTGTGAAGCCAAAATATCCATTTTTATTTGGTCTTCGTTATTTTGACACCATTTCAAGCGAGATTTAAACTTTCTCTTAGCTTAGCACGCATCTCACAAAATGTGGGACCAGCAGAAGGCTTCCCAAGTTCTTCCCATAGGTGAAACTTCTGCCTGGCGTCCCTGCAAGCCTCACCAACATGTGCATTCCAGCCTACCACCACATTCTTTTTCCCACGCTTATTGCGCCGGCGATCCACCACAGCTGACTCAGATAAAGCACTAACTATATTTTTATACATTTTGTCTATAACAGTGTGATGACATACTTGTTTGCAACTTTTCCCACTACAGATTCTGAAGTCATCGGGGAAATCAATAAGTCTAAGTCTTTCATGACACGCCTTCGTGTAAGTCTGTGACTGTTCAAGAGTCCTACATCCCCAAACTACAACATTTTCTACATAATTTAAATCATATTGCTTAACAGAAACATTTTCGAATAAACATTCTAGAACAAGCGGGTAGTGGTCCGACCAGAACATAATTATCGTAAACAACGCGCCCTGTAATTACAGACTCACGGGCCGCTTTAGTAACCACACAGTGATCAAGCCACCTCCGTGAGCCATGTGCGTCACTCACAAAAGTATACGTATCCGAGTCTAACCCCAATATCTCCGTATCCACACAGTTCCACTCAAATTCCTGACAGAAGTCTATATGTTCCGTATAAAAGCGTTCTGTTGGGTGTGCATTGAAATCACCAAAGATATAACAATTTTCAATATTAGAGATATCTATAATAGCACTCACCAAAGTAAGGCAATCCGTGAATTCTGTTAAGTGAGTGAGTCTTTGAAAATGAATAATTATTATTATTACGTTAAAAACTAAGAGGTAGATCTAAATATAGCCAAAACCTCCCAAAAGCTTTCAAACCTAATTATAACGGTTCCGAAAAAATCCCCCCAATCTAATTCCGAAAACAAACTTGTAACTCAAGTATATATAAAAAAGGGCAACATTTAAAGCGATCCCGAAAAACTTAATTGCCATTGTAATTAGTAAAGTTTCTTGCATCTTGATTTACATGGTGTAGATTGTGTTACGTGATTCAACTTCGAATTAGCGGTTTTTGTTTTGTTTACGTAAACCTTACATCGTCATAATTTCAGCAGAAAGACGGCTACTGCTGGTCTACTTCTCCCTTAAGTTTTTAACGTTATTTTGATGACGCCTATTTTCTTCAAAGGGTTTGGTATAGGTGTAATACTCTTAAGAAAGAAAATAAGTTTAATTGCGGCAAACATGACGCACAGTAAGACCAGAAACATACAAAAAAAAATTAAGTGTGGAGAAATATGCGTCACATCCACGCAAAACGGCCATCACTCAGCATAATGCTGTGACCTATACAACACAGAGCCCCAGCGCTAGTTTTCAGTGACAGCCGGCGCTGACGTAATGACGTCGACATCAAACAATCAGTACAATAAATACTAAAAACACTATCGTTAGATTTAATGACTATATAAAAAAAAACAAAAGTGGCAACATTCCGTCCCGACTGCAATCTGACGCAGGCGCCGCCAGCTTTCGTAATCTGTGGGAAAACTGACAGACAACCAATTTGACAATGACATACTTACACACATGTACTTACATTTTGCTAGTTTTATTTAAGTTCGATGATAGGGGGCGAGCCTATTTTCATAGAAAGAAAGAAAAGAAAGAAAAATATTTTATTTGAGACACGCACAGGACATAAAACAATAAAAAAAACCGGCCAAGTGCGAGTCGGACTCGCGCACCGAGGGTTCCGTACAAACCTGTAGGTATTTTCGGTTTAAAAATATATATTTTTTAATTTTTATATTTCAGTTGATTGAATGTAAGGTAAATTGCGGTTTACGATTTATGACGTTTTAAAAAAAACTACTCACTCGATCTCGTTCAAACCAATTTTCGTTGGTAGTTTTCATGGTAATGTACATCATATATTTTTTTTTAGTTTTGTCATTCTCTTATTTTAGAAGTTATGGGGGGGGGGACACACATTTTACCACTTTGGAAGTGTCTCTCGCGCAAACTATTCAGTTTAGAAAAAAATGATATTAGAAACCTCATTACCATTTTTAAAGACCTATTCATAGATACCCCACACGTATGGGTTTGATGAAAAAAAACATTTTTGAGTTTCAGTTCTATGTATGGGGAACCCCAAAATTTATTGTTTTTTTTTCTATTTTAGTGTAAAAATCTTAATGCGGTTCACAGAATACACCTACTTACCAAGTTTCAACAGCATAGCTCTTATAGTTTCGGAATAAAATGGCTGTGACATACGGACGGACAGACAGACAGACAGACAGACATGACGAATCTATAAGGGTTCCGTTTTTTGCCATTTGGCAACGGAACCCTAAAAAGAACATAGGAACATTTCTACATTTAACATACAGATAACAAAATATTTCTAAAAGAAAAAAAAATGTAAAAAAGTAAGACCTGTGCGAGGCCAAAAAGGCTCCAATCTCAGCATAATGCTGCGATATTTGTAAAAAAAAAAGCAACTACCGCAGCGCTGGTATTCTGATAGGGCCCGCTGTGATGCCACGGACACACTTACGAACATAACAATGAATCCCACATTGAAAAACTATTACTATATATAAAAAAATCAACCGGGCATAAACTCAGACTTTGAAAAATTCTCATTAACACATGGGCGCGACCGACGACACGCCCGATCTGGGAATCTGTCAGGACGTCGCGCTTACAACGAAACAGACAGTGTCCTTTTACTAGAGAAATAAGTGGTATAAGAACCTTGTTACTTTAACAAGCAAGTTATATTGATTGTTTTTCCCCTTTGATAGAGCTAGATAGGGCAAAGTAGTGTAATTAGCGTATTCTCGGAGTGAAACTTTCCGCGGGAAGCACTAACAAGTAACAGCGAGTGCACTTCTGTTGTTGTATAAAAGAAACCTCTTTTGTTAAGGACTTAAGTTGGTTGATTTTCTTATTTATTTATATACAAACGAGCTTGGAGTTTGAAGAAGACTTTTAAAGTCATCTGTGGAAGTCGGAATTTTGTATTTTTCACCCTTGTTGACGACAGAAATTATTCTACAGGAACGTAATAAATAAAACAAAATGTTTATAATGTACTAATCCAGGGTATTTCTTAGTGATAGCCCGGAGTTTGGAAGTTGGCGGTGTAATGTCCCCATGCCTCGGAAAGTAAGTTAAGCTGTTGGTTCTGCACCTGATTTCTCTCCGGTCGTGTCAAATTACCGTCGCACCAGACTATGAGAGTGAGGAAAGAGTGAGTGCTCCTGTGTCTACGCACGCACTTGTGCACTATAATATCTCCCGCGCCGTCTCCGTTGAAAATGGCCGTGACCGAATAACGGTCTGGACGACTATGCTAATCCAAGTCATGTTCTACAACTACTTAATTTCATCGAAACCCTTGTCTTTAAGGCGTGAAAAGTTTATAGACAGACAAAGTTACTTTTACATTTATAACATTAAATATGGAAGTATAGATGGAGGACTCTCCAATTTTTCTAGAAGGCTTTCTTATTAAACTATCTGACTCCGGATGATCATAGACTCTGGGCTCTATAAGGAACTCTCCAGTACCTTTTCAACTATGGAGTTTAAGCCAGGAGTGAAAGGAGAAACGTCTTTTCAAACTGTGTACCATTTTTTGTGAGTGGGAAATCATCAAATGACGTCTCCCGCTCTTGGGTGGAGCGGAAGGGCATGTCAGACTTTTACGGACTGGATCCCAACCGTGTTCCTTCAGTTTCCCTATGTGCCAGGGTCACGGTATCTCTTACGAACAAATCTCGCGACCCTGGTAGAAACTGTGTACCTGATAGAATCATGAAACCGCAACGTCCGCGATTTTAATGGAATCTGTGTCAGCTATCCATTATGAACATATTTTCTAGTATGCGTTTATTATTAATTTACACATTATTAATTTTATATTCATAGAACGTAGAATTTCTTTCATAAACGAAAGAAAGTTCTCTCCACCGGCCATGCATATTTCAGTCGACACACAAAGGAACTACGTTCAAACCTTATAAGCGCACATTATGCAAATGAAATAATACGATCTCCTAGACTACACTCCACTGAGGCACTGAATAATCTCGTGGACATGCTCCCGAGAAAGTAACTTAGACGTATTGCGCTGGAAAATAGTTGTGGCTAGAAGTAGGAAATATTATGGATGGATATGGTAAATTCATGTGTTTATGCGGAATTCATGGCGCAAATGTTACTATAAGCAAAGCTACAGTTACGGAACTACGATTTCTACGCTTTGCCGTGCTACTAGGCCTTGCTACAGTACTGCACATTGCTACGCTGCTGCGTTCAGTAACGCTACTACGCATCGCAATGCGGCTACGAAACGCTACGCAGCTACAGAACGCTACGCGGCTACACATCACTACGGAGCTAAGCATCGCTACGCAGCTACGCATCACTACGCGGCTACGCAACGCTACGCGGATACGCATCGCTAAGCGGCTACGCATCGCTAAGCGGCTATGCATTGCTACACTGCCACGCCACACTCTGTCGACAGCAAAATATACATTTTTTTTTCATATATATTAGTGCCCTCTCCAAAACCATTGTTTTTATATCTCTGTAGAAACCAAGCAAGAGTAGCTTTGAGGCGAGAGGCGAATGGAACTGAAAGCTTATCGGAGCTCGAGCAGGAGCCGATAGCGTGTGAACCGTCACCTCAAGGCGACCTGCTTATACAGTTTTTAAAAGACTCTGAAATGGTGATCTTTGACGTCCCATGATTAAAACTTCAAATACTCAAGTGCAAAGAATGCAGATGGATGCTTTTACTAACTTGAATATTATAGTCAATATCCTATATTACTTTAAATGTTTCAAACACATTTGTTACAAATAATATACTAAAGGCCGGATTATGTCAAATGATGAATCGTTCAACTTGATATAACGACCTATCATGAAAAGTTGGTAAAAATACAAACAAAGAATTGTGTGAATTACTAAATCAATTTACAGTAGAAAAGTTTTCTGTAAAAACACTTTCAAAATAGAGCTGTTACTTCGAAAATTCAATCTGCAATGCACTTGAAATTGATTCCACTTATACTGTTTCCTTGACCCCAACGAAAACTAAATTACATCAAGGACAAGAAAATCTTGAATAAATTGAAATTCCAAGCTCTGATTAACGAGAACTTTTTCATGAGATCGTATCTGGCAAGTTTTAAAGTTACCAGTTAACTCATTTGCAAATATCTCATCAAATGAGTTTGGCTTAAAGACAGCTTAGAGTAAATTGAAACATAATCTTGATGGAATTAAAGATTACTTTCGAAGAATGACTGTTAATCTCACTTAATGCCTCTTTTGTTTTATATAAAGCAATAATGTACTATTTTACATATACTTAGTTACTGTAAAGGTCTGCAAAATTCTATCTTATTTTGTGCAGGCTGGTAGAACTACTACTAAATAACTCTGATTGCATTCTTTATCGTATTTTTTTGTTTTTTGTAAAAATGTTTTTAATACTGTGTTTGTTACATTTAAGATTTTGTGTTTGTACATATTTTTACTTTTCAAAAAAGAAACCCTACTTCTACTATAAAAAAAGAAAATACTTTTATTTGCGATAAAGATATCGCAAATAAAATTATTTCCTTTCTTCTTTTTGTCTTTCATTCGGAGATTCAAGCGAATTTTAAATAAATTTTCAATTTATTTCCATTAGCAATGATGTATTAAATTACTTTGTTTTTTTTTTCAGTACTAAGGAGTCCAGTATTCTGAATGATTCTAACGACTTGACACAAGACAAATTAATTTATCATAGATATTTAAGTTTAATAAACGTACTTACATTGAAACTTTCTGAATTAAATATTTTAAGTAACGGTGAAGTTCGTTGCGTTGTATAAAAAAAAACAACCTGCTCATTTATTTGTTTATTTATTTGTTGGTCTATCTACAATTGTTACACTTTATAATCTAATAATACAAGCTATAATGCACACCAAGTGTACAATATGATGCGATAGACACAGCATGCATGAACTTACTTAAAAATTAATTACATGGTTTTACAGTTACAAGCATACTTAATATTAAAGACATGTTATAAAGACAGACAAATGACAAAGACATGTTACAAATACTTTTTATCCCGTTGGTATGTTCCCGCGGGATAATTTCCGACCTCCACGCGGGCGAAGCCGCTGGCAAATGCTAGTTTATAATATATTTAAATGTAGGTAATATCAGTACATATTCGAATATTCTAAATTTGAATTAAATATAGTTTTTATAACCGATTTCAACATCCGTACTTAATCTTATATCTTTAAACGAGCAATTCTTGTATATATATATATATATAATCTGAATCTCGGAAACGGCTCCAACGATTTCCATGAAATTTTGTATACAGGCGGTTTCGGGGGCGATAAATCGATTTAGCTAGGATTTATTTTTATATAATGTCGTTTTATTCGTGTTTTCAATGACCAACTTTATCGATACTCAACTTGAACATAAACTTATTATTTTAAACACAATTTACCAAAAAATACCGAGCTAAGCTCGGTCATCCACATATTATTCCTTATATACTCATGAGTCTGGAGGCTCAAGACCTACTAATATATTTAGATCTGTTCCATTTGTTGTTTGCAATTTTTCAGTATTCTTTGTCACCTTTGGAACATATCACCACCACATATACAACACAATCTCAAACACTTCAACACGTCCTCACGCAAACCTAAACGCTACTACACACACACCCCATACTCACCCTCACATACATACTCTAATAACATACACCCCCTCACTCTAACATACAGACACTTAAACAACTAATTATTAATTTTAATATACATATTTTGTGACCTTCAATGTAAATGGCTATTTTTTGTAAAGTTAGAACACGAAATAAAAGATTTTTTGGTATCATAGTGACAGCAGAACACTGACTCCTGAGTCACAGGATCACCTAGTTTAGGAGTCAGGGTTTACCATATCCGTGTGACCTTTAATTTAACAAGTTATGTATCTTAGTCCTAAGCAATGTCAAAGGTTTTTTATATCAATAAAGATTTTTATTTTTATTTATTTTATAACTTGGACGCAGGCGCCTTATGTAATTCTGTAATTATTATTTAATTTCCTTTTAATATCAATATTTCAAAATGCAATGATTGCTTCTAGAACAGAAACATTCTAAGCTACTCATAGCGGAAATGAATACGATGGAAAAATTCCAGGATTCGGAATGAAATCAAATCAGGAAATAAATTGTAAAAGGGCCGATCCCCAAACCGTAACTTTTGATGAGAACCGAAATCGTATTAAAAACACCTTACTTTGAATACATTTTCTGCTTCAGTTCGTTTGATCATAAGCTGGTTTTTATTATTTGCTATCTACGAAATTTATTGATGAAGAAAAATTGTTTGTCATGGGCTAAAAAAATGTTAATCTAAGGGGAATTGCCATAATTTACATGCTTGCCGGTTTATTTGTGATAAACAGCAGTATGTATTCAAGGTTGCTCAGCACGATAGGAAGCGGGCTATGCTCGGAGTTTCTTTGCAGGATAAAATCAAGAACGAAGTTTTTCGGATAAGAACTGGAGTTTCTGAACATATCTTGCACAGTAAGCAAGCTGAAGTGGCAGTGGGCTGGCCATTTTTTTTGAAGGACTGTTGGCTGGTGGAGCAGACGGGTCCTGGAGAGCAGACCACGTATTGGTAAGCGAACTGTGAGGTGCACCTTTAGGTGTCTGGGGCAGACTGGTTGCAGAATGCGAAGGACAAGGTGTCGTGCTGCAGCCTTGGAGAGGCCTATGTCCAGCAGTGGACTGCGATACGCTGAGTTAAGTAGCATTTTGTCATTTTTAGGACAGTGGTGTAACCTATAGTACACCCACATTTCACCAGTTATGTTTAATTCCCACGTGGGAGGGAGCAAGCCTATGGCTATTCTCTAACTTCTTGTCGAAACGCATTGTTTCCATCAATAACGAGTAAAATTCTGCTAAGTAAGAAGATATATTTGCAAAAACAATAAACAGATGATTTTTCTTTTTCCGGAAACTTTATACAGCACTTTACTAGAGCCTTCAAAAACAATAAACGCTAAAACAAATTAAGGAAAACGTTCGAATCTTCTTCAAAATAAAATTGAAAGTAAATATAATTTAAAACACTGAGGTAAACATTTCAATAGATCAATAACAAAATACAATTAACCATCGAAAGGACGTCTCCTTCATACTTTTAAAGGTTTTTGTATGAAACTCTGATAACGAAACAATAGTTTTCCAAAACGTTGTTTCCAAAAGGGCTATAATGTACCAGAGTTTGCTTTGTTTTGAGAATAACAAGGTCTTGGCAATGTCAACCATAAATCTGTAAGAGGAAGATATAAATCTATTAGCTCAACCACTGAGATGTATGGTAACCACAATTTGGGGTAAAAAAATGGGATAAAGGTGAATATTTTTGTTACATTGTACCAAGTGGAAAATAATCCACAATTGTGTTTGATTGTTCGTCTCTGAGGGGAGTTTCGAAGTGATTTTTAAAGAAAATGAATCCATAATTTTTATCTGTTCAGTAGTGGGCCCAATAGTAAAGGCCTACCTACCTACGAGTTGTATGTTGGTCGTTTTTAATCTGTGTAAATTATTTCATCACGACTGTTCTAGAAATGGTGAAGTATAACATCGTGAGATATCCAGCATGTCCTAGAACCAAAAATTCGAAGACATGTGACATCAACCAACCAGCACTGGGCCCGCGTGATAAATTATAGTGTACTCGCTTTCGTAGAGATAAATAAATTCTTTATTAGCATAAAAATGTGTACAAAGTGAAGCCCTGACTCCTGCGCTAGGTAAAAACACCTATGTTACAGGAGCCAGTGTCTTCTCCTAATCAGTAGGTCCGGGATTTTATGCAATAAACATTGTTTATATTTAATAAGAGAGAAGAGTTGTATTCCAGCAGCATCCTATATTATAGTTCAGTAGCCTATATTATAGGCTAGTTATGACTCTATCATTATTATAATCCACTAAACGCTCGTTAAAATTTATAAAACGTTATAGAAAAATCACACAAACCTACATTTAAATGTAACTACTTTGAAAACTACGCTCTAATCGTTGTCTCGATCCCCAAACCTAAATGTAGATTTGATTTATGTTCGTACTTAAATCTATCTGAGAGGTAACAGCCCTCAATATTCTTGTTCCACTTAAATTGCTCGAATTACGTCACAAACCCGAGAAGGATACCTGACATTGAAATATTTTATCTATATTAAATTAAATTTAATATTCCTAAAGTTGTCTATCGGAGTAAAGTTAGGTTTTCGTTGATAAAACTCTTGAGTTACAACATAACGTAACACCACGACACTATTGTCCGGAGGGTAAGGCAGAGTTGCATCTATAATATACTCACATTTTCCCAGTCATGTTTAAGTCCCATGTAAAAGGGGGCGAGCCTATTGCTATCAACTGGGCCCAAACCCGGAGTCCAACCTGCTTCTGAGAAATCCTAGATGTAGAAAACCCAAACCTGACCCGGAAATCGAATCCAGGACTTAATTTATGCTCGGCAGTAGCGCTTGCGACCACTAGACCAATAAGAGGTCCTCGTGAGTTAGTTCAATTTAAGGTATTTTATTTTTAATGGTAATTGAGAGTGGTATTGCCAAGTGTTAAAGTTCTCACAAGCGATCTTTTCAAGACATTGAAGGATTTATGTTCCTACGGTAATCACTTTTTAAATTGTTGACAATTTGATTATTTGTGTAGAAATTAGGCACTAAAACGGGATGACTACGGCCCTGTCAGCAAGTTTGGTGACGTCTCTAATAAAAAAAAAACGTTGCTGATGCTTTCAAAATGTCTACTATGTAGATTGTAAAAGCAATTGCCCTATGTAATTACATAGTTACATAAACAAGACTTACTTACTTAACTTATTATCTTACTTATTTTTATAAATAAGACTGTTTATGTAACTATGTTTATGTGTTTATGTAAACATATCTTAATTTTCAAGCAATAGGCTTTTTTGTGGGTGGAAAATCATCAAATGACGTCTTCCGCTCTTGGGCGGAGCGGAAGGGCGTGTCAGACATTTACTGACTAAAACCCACCCGTGTTTTTCAGTTGCCCATGTGCCAGAACCGCGGTATCTCTTTCGAACAAATCTTGCAACCCAGGCAGGTCAAGAAATAGGTAAGAAACTGATTAGCAAATGTATTATTTATAAACGCTATTTAGCGCTAAGAGGTTGCTACGAAATTGATTAGAAGCATTACAAAAATGCAATTTTTTTTCAATATACGACTATACGTAGAAATGTGTCCCGAAGGTTTTTATCACCACCGGTGCACTGTTTAAATCTTGCCAGGAGAATGCTAAGAGGGAAGATGGTGGATTTTATTTGAATCAGAAAATGTAGAAGGCTACTTCATTTTTTTACACCCTACGGTAAACTAGAAATCATAGAACAATAATGCTTTAAAAATACTAGGCTCTCATAAAATAGACGGTACAAAACGTTTAAACAAATTAAAATTCTTAAAATGCGTGACGTCGCGGGACATTTATTGTTCGACCTCCAACAGGCTTCAGTGGGCGCTTTATATGACAAATGATCGTTTACATAACTTTGTATTACATATTATTATCGCTACTGAGACAAATGTGACTAGTTTCAACTTTACTGGAGCGGCGTGGACATTGGTCTGACCCCAAAAAATATAGGTAGGTAAAGTGACAATACATTTAAGTTAAAAACAATAATAATGATTATTATCTTCATTATTGACCGCTCTCTAATGGCTGCAAGCGCTGATGTTGAGAATGACACCTGAACCATGAAACCAGGTTCGATTCCCGCGTCGGGCAAAATGAAATAATAATATTGTATTTTTCTACCGGGAGGTCTGGAGTTCGGATATGTGCCAGGTTAAGACAATAGGCTCGCCCAATATTACATGAGACTTAAATATAACTGGCACAATGTCAATGTTCTATAGATATACCTCTGCCCAACCAAACGGGGAATCAAGTCGTGATGTTATTTTATTATCTACATAATTATTCAGGAAGATCCTAAACGGGATTTGGTTCATAAACTCTTTTAAGAAATGATATTGGCATGTAGGACAGAAAACGCCATCTATTTGCAAGTAACATCACTACGATCTACGTAATACCAGATCGCTAACACATAAATGCCACGCTACCACCATTTATTATCGAATAGCAGAATTATCTGTAAACGCCACCGCCATCTATTATGAAAGAGCAGAATTATCTGTACTAGAACTATGTAGAAATACCACCACCATCTATCATATGGCAGGGCTACACGAATAAACATGAATATTCTGGAAGATTAAACTCGTCATATAAATAGCAGAGATACCAATTAAAAGATGGAGAGATATCTTTTAACAGAGATGTGGCCCGTATTGGATGGATTGGCGCGTGAAAGAGGTGTATAGAAAAGTTAAGGAGAGGCCTACGCCGCGGTGGCGACTATTGCAAATAAAGTTTAATTTACTATTAAAAATTTAATTAAAAAATGCATGCAAACAACAAAATATATCTATACTATTAAAACCAATATGTATTATACAAAACTTGTAATAGGAAATAAAGGCTATTTTTATTTTTATTTTATTTTATAAATAGCAGATTGTTACACTTTGAACATCCAGTGAGAATAGGTGAGTCTGTAATTTTTTTGCTGTAATAGCGACAATTTGATAAAGTTTCTTTTTGGAATTTTGGCAAAATTGGTATACATTTATTTATCCTAAACCCCAGTTCGTAAAAATAACCAGCTCTCTCTTTCTTTTATCATTTTGTGGACTCTTAATGCGATTAGATTTACATATAAAATTGTAGAAGGCAATAAATATATTTTCACATTAAACTGGTCTCACCTATTTTATGGACACCCTTACACCGTGAGGTGATCAAAATAATAGTTGCAAATATATTATTCACACATGATCCTACGACCTACAATCACTTACGGTCATTTTATTTTTGTTACGTAACCGTTTATTTAATTTGAGTTGGCCAATTTATGACTCACTAGCTGCCTGCGACTTCATCCGCGTTCTTGTTCCCCCGACCCTTCCGGTCGCGTCGAATCGCCTATTCGTGCGATTTTCCCCGTTTTTGCATCATTTTTCATTACTGCTCCGCTCCTCTTGGTTGTAGTGCGATGTTATATAGCCTATAGCCTTTCTCGATAAATAGGCTACTCAACACAAAAAGATTTTTTCAATTCGGACTAGCAGTTCCTGAGATTACCGCGTTCAATGAAACAAACAAACAAACAAACTCTTCACCTTTATAATATTAGTAAGTATCGATAATATGCCAATAAACAAAACTAACTTTGTAGATTGAAATCATCTTTTTTAAGGTTTATCAAATAACTTTACTTTGGTTTTGTTTATAAGAATTGTTGTTTGAAGATTTTCGAACTTAGCATAATCAGTATATAATGTTCCCACCGCTGGAGTTGGCACCTTTTGGACTCTGCCAAAATCCACCACGCGAGCTCAGTGCGGGTTGGTGGATACCATATGTCTATGAAATTTAAATTTTATGAAATGACGGTTTTCCTCAACGTTTTCGTTCACCGTTTTTAGAGCATAGGTTATGATTAAATACACAAAGAAAAGTGCCTTCTTGGGTACGAACTCACGACCTACTTACTACCCGTCAGTCGGGGCCAATACCATTGGACCACCACTGCTGTCTCTGAAACTTATTTCGAGCTTAAATTCACGAAAGTGGAAAAGGCAAAAGGTAAAAAAAAGAAAAACCGCCACCATTTACTTTCAAAATATTGGCATGTAAAAACGTTTTACTAAAACATGGTACTATCTTTGTAAATATGTCGTTGGTGTGCCTTGCTAAACAAATAAATAATTATTTGGTTCAAAACCTATCACTACAATAAAAAAAGAAACTCATATCTCTACTTGACTTTACCTATTTACAAATTAAAATATAGCGTCCATAACTTCATCCGCATCGCTGTCGCCTGGTACTGTTCCCAAGAGACTGGCGGCATTACCACGTTGTATGGCAACGTGGTAATGCCACGTTGTATTAATTATTCCGTGTGACGCCGGATTTAAATAATAGCAGTATATTTATACCCGTGGATGTCGTAAAATGTGACTAAGGGACTTACTACAATAGGCAGCAGCGGTCTCTTTACATTTTACCACCATACTGCGATCTCCAATCCATTTTCCAACCGTCGCGATTATAGCAAACCCCACTTTGGGGGAGCTCTATGTCCAGCAGTGGACGTCTTTCGGCTGAAATGATGATGATGATGATGATTACTTATTTTAAGTTCACAGAACGAGGCGCATTTATTATTACGGTTCGGTTATATACGTGCTGATTTTTAACAAGTCAAGTAAACCCTCAACTTGGAAACCCGCCCTAGCACACGTCAATAATATCTTCCTCCCTTCCAACAGTAATGGATTCCACCTGGGAGATATAAGTCAGCTGAGACCCTTTGGTTTAAGTATTACTGACAACTATAAACTTTCGCAGCCTCTATACGTGACAAGAAATTGTAAAGATAGATCTTTTTTATATAGATTAAAAATATTAAGCAGATAAGTCAACGTATTTTGTGTGGGGTGTAAAACAGCCTCGAACACTAGCTATTGATATTCTTAATAATCAGCCTATAATGTTCCCACTGTTGGGATACTCTCTCTTCGAGAGGGAGTTGGCCCAGTGCGGGTTGGTAGATGTCACAAGTCATCGAATTTCTAGTTCGGGTGAGCGGTTTTCTCACGATCTTTTCCTTCACCGCTTTTAAAGTAGTGGTGATTAAATAATTTACACAAACTAAACCACCTGCTTAAGTTCGATCCCACAAACTACAGACAACTCTTCAATTGAGGACCTCTCAAAATGGTGAATGGAAATGTAAAAAACAATACATTACACAAAATGGAGCTCGTGGCTAGATGATAACAGCCATACAGGTCGAAGCTCACTGCGATCGGTTTGTGAATGTGAGACTATCACAGAACACGAAAGAACGTTACTGTCATTCGTCGATTTTTGACAGCCGTTACGGTTATTTAGAAAATGGCTTGATGAAATCATATAGGCGGCCGCTCTATGTAGCTGCATCTGGTTATACTGGAAGCCGACACCAACATAGTTGGGAAAAGACTTGTCAGTCAAAAATAAATAACGCCATCAAAATGGGCACACAAAAACTAAACACTGTCCGTCCTATCTGTCATTCTTCACATATATTCTTTGCCCGAGACACACCCGAGACAGCTCGCAAATCGTAGATAATGAGGCAGAACTTCAGCATTCTAACACGAATTAAATAGTTTTATCTTGAAGTATTGCCTTGGCTGGTATAGTCTGCAACAACAACGAGAATTTATAAATACGTGTGATTAAGTTTTGCAAACAATGTAAAATAAGTTGATATTATTATTTAATCCCAATTTGATTTAAGTAATTAATAAACATCAGTAAACGTAAACTCAGTTATAATATTCTCGACTTTGAAATACTTTTGTATATCAGTGTCATTGACGTGACCAGTTGTATGAAAATGATATGAGCCTGTGATGAGGATATAAGAGGAAAATATTGTGAGAAGAGTTTTGAGCATGAATGTGGATGTCTATAAGATTAGGAATGCATGACCAAAAAAACGATGGATGAACTCTGTGAAAAATGGTAAGGGATCACCCCTTGTTATAGAAATGACGGCTAATAGAGGAGTATGGAAGAAAAAAACTTTTTAACAAAAAATTAAACCGCCGAAAAAACTGAAAAGCATAAAATAATAAACCTTAAAATTTTGAGTCGGCGCTGAAAAATCAATGAACAAAGATCACTCAAAGCGCCGACTCATAATTTTAAGGTTTATTATTTTATGCTTTTCAGTTTTTTCGGCGGTTTAATTTTTTGTTAAAAAGTTTTTATTTAATATTTTTTGTGGCTTGAATGTACTAATAATACTTGGCAAGGTTTACCCCATCCAATAAAAAAAGAATTATCAAAATCGGACCACTCTGTATAAAGTTATGCGTGGTTATACATTACAATCAGTGAGTGAACAATCAATCATCCCCTGTTTTCCGACCCTTAGGGTTCGATTTTGTTTTCCAAATTTATATGGGACCACCTTGGGAGTATACCCTTTCCAATAAAAAAAGAATTATCACAATCGTCTTACCATGTACAAAGTTATGCGTGGTCATACATAAAAAAAAAAATATATATATACGCGTCGAATTGATAACCTCCTCCTTTTTTTTTCGTCGGTTAAAAAGACAAGTTGCGCTGACCCAAATAAAAATTGACATAAGAATTATAAGAAATGTTAGTACCTAAAATTCATCATTTACTACCAATTTTTTTCAATTTGAACCTTAGAAGTTTTCAATTTATCACCATTTGTACATCAATCATAACCACTTTAAAAAAAAAAGCTCTGAGGCTCTATAGATGCGTTCCATAACGGGTATGGTGGACTTAGGCAAGAAGGTTGCCAGAGTCAACTGAGCTTAAGCGGGTCACATCAGTCGCATGTATGAGGATCACTGGGCTAAAGACTCGATACTACTGGTGATTGAAGATGGGTGGCGCCGCCGCCGAGGTCGGCCCAGATTAGGTGACGAGATGACCTGAACTACCAGATAAGATTTGGTTCGCAGAAGAGTTTCTGGAAAGAATTGAGTAAGGCCTTTGCCCAACAGTGGAAAGTTCAGGCCAAGTTAAGAAAAAGCTTTGCAATGAAAGCATTATTAATAATAATGTTTTCATTGCAAACCATTTTTTTTTTCAACACTGCGCTGCTGACTGTTCGTCAGAACACTAAATCTCACGATTGAAATAAAATGGCGCTGGTCCGGACGATAAAACGGGAAATTATTTTAATAAAATGTGTCCTCTAACTGGGAAACTACGGTATTTCAACGTCTAAATTCACCGAATTCGTTTATTAAAACTTACAGCAGCTTCGAAAAAGATGATTATTTTAAAACTTGCATTAAATCTACCCACAGAACTTCTTACAAACATTTTAATGTAACTTCTCCTTTGGGTCTAAAATGAACTATTTTTTAATGTTCTTATTACAAACTTGTCGTGTGTCAAGAAAGGTGGGTGTGAAGAACCAACTTTGACAATTATATTATTTTTTCAAACTAAATCAATAATTTAGTTATACATGTCGTCTACCCTTAACACGGAGTATTAAAGACACGTGTTCCTAAATATTACAGGAGACAAATTAGTCTGTCTAGTAATGTTTCTAAAATCGATCATCAACATCATCGTATAGCAGACCATTGCTAGATATAGGCCTCTCCAATTGCATGCTATAGAACTCGACTCGATTCTTGGCAACTCTCATCCAGCTGCTACTAGCCACCCTTTGAAGATCTTTGCTCCACCGACGAAAAATATCTACGTTAGAGAAACATGTGCTGAATTTTTGGTTACAGTTGGCGCTTCAATATCCCCACGTTATCGCCAAAAATAGATCGCCAACCCGCCTGCCAAACGTGGCGATTATGGCAAACCCCCCAATTTGGGGGAGACATAAGTCCAGCAGTGGACGTCTTTCCACTAAAATGATGATCCCTGGCACCCTGTGCCAGTGAGAACCTTGAAAATTTCTAGCAAATATAAACTTTAGTCAACTAATTACTTAAAACATGCTTTTAGTAGCTTCAAGAGACTAATAAATATGCAATCTGCCGTACAACTACTTTAATTGATCCGAAGTGTTATATGTGAAGATGACATAGTAACATTACAAATTATACACATCTTGGATTTTCTGGTAAAGAAACCACAATTCCTCCTCATTTCGCAATGGTATTGATCCAAGAAGCTCACGTTATGACGGAAGTAAATTGGATTTATTAATTCAGATGCTTGCAGGCTTTGAGGTTTCGGTACGTGGCCTTAATAACCACTTAGCTACACCGCCCCTTGGTATGATGGAAACACCCTGGCAGACTTGGTAGCTTCGGGCATTGGGTGGGCTCGGGTTTCTGTTAGAGAATGAGGCAAATATTTCATATTTTTTTACCTACTTCAAAAAGGAGCAGGTTTCATGTACATCCATACTAATATTATAAATGGAAAAGTGTGTGTGTCTGTTTGTCCGTATTTGACGGCAAAACGGAGCGACGAATTGAGGTGATTTTTAAGTGGAAATAGTTGAAGGGATGAAGAGTGACATAGGCTACTTTTTGTCTCTTTCTAACCCACTTCTCTAAAATGGGAACGCGCTAATCTCAGGAACTACTGGTTCGGATTGAAAAACTGTTTTTGAGTCGGGTAGCCTATTTATTTATAAAGGCTATAGGCTATATAACATCATGCTACGATCTAAAGGAGCAGAGCAGCAACAAAAAAATGGACGTAAACTGGCAGGCTGCGATGCGACGGGAAAGGTCAGGGGACCAAATATTTGACGCGAACGAAGTCGCGGGCAGAAGCTAGTCTGTATATATTTTTTATCTATGTTCAACAACTGTTAACCGATTCTAATTCTCTTTTTTATAAATGAAATGTTTATATTTATTTCCGTCAATATGTACATCTTTTAAGATAGTTTTATACGTTAATACATGTTTTGTTAAAATCCAAAACAAACTCAAAGGTCAAGGTTTCATTTAAAGTCCAAAAATATATAAACAGGATTTCATGTGAGTCTAATAATGTAGGGCTATGTCTGAAACAGTCATGAGTCAGACATCACGTTCATCATCATCAGTTTCCTCACGATGTTCTCACCCTTTCACCCCCATGAAATTTACTATCAAATAACGGGAAGGGGAGCAGGTCATACTTTAACCATATTACGACTTTATCTGTGATCCAAGATTGAAAATAACCTTTTTCTGGAAGGACATGGGTAATATTAATTTAATAGATAGGAAGATTGGGGATATGGCCAAAAAATAGGCGCCTTTTGCAAATTTTCTCCGAAAACAAAAACAATGTTGTTGATATGGAGAACCATATTACTCTATTTATTTGTAAAATATAATGTGTAATTGTTTGTTCTTCCGAATAAATGAAATAAAATATCCTAAACTACGTATCTATTTACACACAACTAACAACTGCCTCCACTAACCCTAAACTGAACTACTTTCACCCAGACTTTAATGTTGAAACAGCCAATCAAAATAGCTTTAAAATCAGGGTCGAACTCGGCGTAATTAACCCGAATCTGCGTCCACCATTAACCATGCTAACGCAAATGGCCACCGTAATTGCCACCGTCTTGTTTAAATTTCTGGTTGTGTCTCTCCACTCATCATATATATCTAGTTATGTCGATAATTAACTTCCTTGTTCTTTTCGAAATAAGTAGCTAGGGTTATTTTATTGTTTTCATAAAAATACCAAAATCCAAAAGTACTTTTGCCATCCGGCAGATCATATATTTTTTTTATTTATTTATTAGGATTCTCTTCAGTAAGTACATTGTTACTTTATAATTTAAGCATTGCAATCTCAAGTCTAAGTGCCTCACTACTGGCACAAAATCACCGCATGCACTGCATTATGCACAGATAATAAAACACAATTCATTATGTACAGTCTTAAACTGTACATGTTTTGCTGACGCGGTGGCTCACCGCAGACGTGCGTCATTTTATTACTATAAATTAATATGCTTTACAATAAATTAGTGAGTGCGATTACTACTTCGCGGTGACTAACATTAGAGAAAGGAATTGTCAACAGTTTTACTTGTAAACACTGTTAATACGTAATAAACCTAACGGGAACTACGATCTTTTCTCTACGCACCTCAACCTTCACATCAACAACTCTGCAAGTGTACGAATCGTACAAATTAATTAAAACAAGTAATATAAATCCGAAAAATAAAAATTATGCAGTTAAAAGCCAAATTGATCACATAAAATTAAAATTGAAAAAATAATATATAAAACAAATAGCAAACTCTGCGGAATTCTGCGGAACTGAAATAGTTCTGTCATGCCTCATTTTTCTTGCTTTTCGCTTATTGGATATATCCATTCAAATATGTTGCTTCAAAAGTCTATCTGGACATCAATCTGCGTGGTTCATATGGCCTGAATACGATTTTAGTCTGTAAAGAGGCTGTGACGTCTGAGTTTGTTATGGTCTGTCGTCTTAGAGAAGTCCTTTAGGAAATATCGAACTCATGTGACATGTAAAAGTGTTTTTAAACTATTTTACACTAGTAAATATTATTCATTCTCCAATATATCTACACTAACTAGCTTCTGCCTGCGACTTCATCCGCGTCAAATTTCTTGCTCCCCCGACCTACCACTTCAATGCGACGGGCATTGAAGTAGATATAAGTACATAAGAATAAGTTTAAAAACGAAACATAGCCTTCATACGAAAACAACGACCTGTTTTTCTTATTCCACCTGTTTTACTTATAAACATTTCCAAAGGTAGATAGATATACAGTACCTATTGGATAAATTACAATACCTAACAACATACCAATAAAACCAAACTTTCCACAAAAACAAAATAAGCTAAGCAAGAATCCAGTCTCCCATATGGATCAGCTAAGGTAAACTTCAAACATGTCTAGACATTTTGTATAAGGGTCTAAATGGACTCAGACTTAGCAATATTGACCCTGGCCCTAATACACTGACGAATACAAAGAATGCCTTGTTTATAACAACAAAAGAAAAAAAATCAGTTGTTGGGAAAGTTTTGTGTATGAATTTTTATGGCTATAAGAGTAAAAGAAAGATGAATGGACTGTGTGAATAATAATATGCATCGAAAGGGAAATGTTCGCTTCTAAAATGGTTACCCGTTCGCCAGCGCAAAGAGCAAAGAGCGTCGACCACCTCTTTTTCATTTCATGACTCTCTTGCTTAGCCTAGTTATCTAGCCCCTACTAGTGACTATAGAGATGATGAATAATAAATACAGCACTAAGGAAGAAAAAGACATGTTACGCCGACCACATATAAATTGGAATAAGGGCAAGAGAATAATAACCGATTGGGTAGCCTTTCAGAGAGTTTTACCATGCCCCATTCTATCCTAAGGGGTTGTTGTATTCCCGGCCACCGAAGGCGCTAGCTTGCGGGCGGCGAGCAATGGGTAACTCGCCGCCCGGTAAGGACCAGGCTCGGGTCGACGGCGCGTAGTGTTCCACGCGAGCCTCAAAGAGATGTCAGCAGCACTGAAGAGGTCTGCTAGGACCAATGCCTGCCAGGGTTGCGAGATTCGTTCAAAAGAGTTACCGTGGCCCTGGCATATGGGCAACTGAAGGAACACGGGTGGCTCCGCTCAGAGCGGGAGAAGTCATTTGATTATCTCTCATCCAAAAAAAGGGCTTGTTGTGTTCTATGTTTACAAAAATAGGACTGGGATACACCTTTTTCATCAATAAAAAATTTGCCTACCAGGAATAAGTGTAATCAGACTATAACGTTCCCATTTTTTGGTCATAGGCCTTGCTCTCGGGTTGATAGATGTGTGCCTTTGATTTTTTTTTCTAGGACATATCGGTTTCCTCACGATGGTTTCCGTCACCGTTTTGAGAGTAGTGGTGATGAAATTATTTACACAAAATCCTCTTCTCTCCAGTGGCGTGCATTCCTTTTCTGTATAGGTAGGCCGCCTGTTCTTCTCTAGGCAGACAAACTCGGGTTTCGTCTAGATGAGCCTGCTTGAGTTCGAACCCACGATCTACAACTGGTAAGTCGGGGTCACCACTGCTCTTTGGAATAATTTTGTGAATACTGCTACTGTTACCCTGCATCATCCCACTGCAGAGGAAAGTCCTCCACCATGAATTGACCCCCCAGACCTAAAGTCTCTAGACGTTTTTTTTTTCTCCAGCTCGTCCCGCCATCTTCTACGGAGTCTGCCGTGACGCCATCTTGCTGTGTTCCTCATCATCATTTCAGCCGAAAGACGTCTTCGGCTGGACAAAAGCCTCCCCTAAGCACTGCCACTTCAAACCGTTCTGTGTTTCTCGCAACCAGTGATTCTTGCGGCCTTCACCAGGCCATCGCTCTACCAGGAGGCAGGCCGGCTGTGTAAATTAAAAAAAAACTTGTTCGACACATGTGCAAAACAATATTCGAATTTCAAATAATTGATGAAGACAGAATTGTACACACATATGATGTAGGATTTTTAGTATTTTAATCGATACTTCATAAAAATACCTCTGAATTTCCCAATTATTATAAACATTTTTAAACTTTCGACCCAAGATTATCGATAAAACATAAAAGTATATGTACCTTGTACATTGCGTATGTAAATAAGTTCCATTAGTACTTACTTACCTGTTCGTTACATAAGTTTGTCACAATTTATTCCAGAACTTTTCAGTCTCAAGCAGTTCTTGTTTGCTGTGTACTCGTATGAACATCAAGTTTACTGTACCGTTCGTAGAATTTTGAGAATCAAATACTTGTTTATTTATTAGCTTACTTGGAATTTCTAGAGGACAATATCGACGGGCGGAAAAGTTTTGGTAAAATTAAATTATTTTTCAAGTAAGTAAAATTACTTACCTACAATTATTTTATTTCTTGGAAAGTCTTATTAAAAGTTTAAAAAACAGTTTTGACATTATGATTTGTTTGTTTGTTTTACGAGTTTTGCCAGCGGGTTCACTCGCGTGTTTGATAGAAATTAAGTACCCCACGGGAACGTACTACCGCGACAAAAAGTATGTTAAAGTATGTTAATCCAGGTTATAAATTATTTGTGTGCCAAATTTTATCTACATCTGTTCAGTGGTTTTTGCATGGTTCAGTAACAAACATTCACTTTCAAGTTTATAATATAACTAGCTTCTGCCTGCGACTTCGTCCGCGATAAATTTCTTGTTCCCCCGACCCTTCCTGTCGCGTCGAATCACCTACCCGTGTGTTTTTCCCCGTTTTCGCAACATTTTTCATTACTGCTCCACTCCTCTTAGTTGTAGCGTGATGTTATATAGCCTATAGCCTTTCCCAATAAATAAGCTACCCAACACAAAAATAATTTTTCAATTCGGATCAGTAGTTCCAGAGATTAGCGCGTTCAATCAAACAAACAAACAAACTCTTCAGCTTTATAATATTATATATAAACTAGCTTTTGCCCGCGGCTTCCCCGTGTGTATGTCGGAAATTATCACAAGAGGACGTACCACCGCGGTAAGAATGTATGAATCCATGTTATACATACATAAAATTACGCCTTTTTCCCATGGGGTAGGCAGAAACTACGGAACGCCACTTGTTACGATCCTTACATATCTTGTGTGTTTGATGTACTTAAAATAAAACTAATAGTATTCAGAGTAAGAAGACTGCGACATAGGGCTGGATTAAATTGAATATAAGTCTTACTGGTTTTTCTTAACGCTCCTATTCTACATAAACAGACACTCAATTATTTACCAGACACCAAATTAAACATAGTCATAAGAATAGTACTTTTGCCAGTGGCTTCACCCGTATAGCTTTCGGAAAATATCACTCGGAAACCTACTACCGGGATAAAGTATCCTATGTATATGGTGAGTATCCAAGATAACCAAAAATCCAAATCCACCAAAAATCTAAACATCTAAGCAATATTTCGCGGTCTCTTACTTGGAATAATACAATTAGGTTTATTTTGAGTACTTCGAACACACATGATATTCGGACGCGGGAAGGCCCGCTAGCCGCTCTGCGGCGATTTTATTATAATCTCTGATATCTTCTAAAATATTAATTTTAATGATATGCTGTAAAGGGTAATTTTGATCTACATGAAATGCACAATTTATTTAAGGTACCTACTTAATTGCATAAGGATTAATGCTGTATTGCTTAAAATCGCATTCATAAATAAGCCATTATTTCTCGTAAAAAGTAAAGGATAAAAATGGTTATTATGGGTTATCCCTAAGAGTTAAACATATACCATTGCGGACTTTTTTGTAGAACTTTTTAAGGTGTACAATACTGTAGTACATTATTTTGAGTTATTTCGTAGGGTTCAGCCAGCGTTCGCAATGTAAGCGCAAAAAAATATGTTTATTTATGACATCACATTAGAAACTTCAAAATTATCAGCGTTTCTTTAATATATTATGCATGTTATATACATATAAACCTTTCTGTTGAATCACTCTATCTACTAAAAAACCCCGCATCAAAATCCATTGCGCAGTTTTAAAGATATAAGAATACATAGGGACAGACAGACAGTGAAGTGACTTTATTTTATAATATGTAAAGATAACATGCATAATATATTAAAGAAACGCTGATACTTTTGAAGTTTCTAATGTGATGTCATAAATAAACATATTTTTTTGCGCTTACATTGCGAACGCTGGCTGAACCCTACGAAATAACTCAAAATAATGTACTACAGTATTGTACACCTTAAAAAGTTCTACAAAAAAGTCCGCAATGGTATATGTTTAACTCTTAGGGATAACCCATAATAACCATTTTTATCCTTTACTTTTTACGAGAAATAATGGCTTATTTATGAATGCGATTTTAAGCAATACAGCATTAATCCTTATGCAATTAAGTAGGTACCTTAAATAAATTGTGCATTTCATGTAGATCAAAATTACCCTTTACAGCATATCATTAAAATTAATATTTTAGAAGATATCAGAGATTATAATAAAATCGCCGCAGAGCGGCTAGCGGGCCTTCCCGCGTCCGAATATCATGTGTGTTCGAAGTACTCAAAATAAACCTAATTGTATTATTCCAAGTAAGAGACCGCGAAATATTGCTTAGATGTTTAGATTTTTGGATGGATTTGGATTTTTGGTTATCCTGGATACTCACCATATACATAGGATACTTTATCCCGGTAGTAGGTTTCCGAGTGATATTTTCCGAAAGCTATACGGGTGAAGCCACTGGCAAAAGTACTATTCTTATGACTATGTTTAATTTGGTGTCTGGTACATAATTGAGTGTCTGTATAGGTAGAATAGGAGCGTTAAGAAAAACCAGTAAGACTTATATTCAATTTAATCCAGCCCTATGTCGCAGTCTTCTTACTCTGAATACTATTAGTTTTATTTTAAGTACATCAAACACACAAGATATGTAAGGATCGTAACAAGTGGCGTTCCGTAGTTTCTGCCTACCCCATGGGAAAAAGGCGTAATTTTATGTATGTATAACATGGATTCATACATTCTTACCGCGGTAGTACGTCCTCTTGCGATAATTTCCGACATACACGCGGGCGAAGCCGCGGGCAAAAGCTAGTATACATATAAACCTTTCTGTTGAATCACTCTATCTACTAAAAAACCCGCATCAAAATCCATTGCGCAGTTTTAAAGATATAAGCATACAGAGGGACAGACAGACAGCGAAGTGACTTTATTTTATAATATGTAAAGATAATGTAAAGATAAAGATATAGATTCATACCTATATACATTTAATAGGAAAGGCTTGTGGCTAAGTAATAACAGCCACACAGATTGATCGTTCAGGTTAAGCTACGCTTGCCGCAGTTGGTCCGTGGATGGGTGACCATCTTTACATACCAAGACCCTTCCGTACCTCGGAGAGCACGTTAAGCCGTTGGTTCCGGCTGTCTTTCGTAGATCTTAGACAGTCGTTACGGGTCGTCAGAAGCCCGAAAATCTAACAACCAGTCTTACCATGAGGTATCATATTACCCAGTAACTGGGTTGTGGAGTTCAGATAGGCAGTCGCTCCATGTAAAATAGTAATACTCAGATGCATCCGGATAGACTGGAAGCCGACCTCAACATGGTTGGGAAAAAGCTGGGCAGAGATACATTTAGTAGGAAACTCATTTTATTTCGTCAGTTGCATAGGAACCTAGTAGTAACTAATACAGAAACCTGAAAAATATTTGGTTACTCACCGTCAAATGCTATCCTTATAAAAGCGACTTATAACTGCCCCGTTGGTCTCGTGGTCGCAAGCGCGACTGCTGAGTGTGGGGCCTTGGGTTCGATTCCCGGGTCGGGCATAGTGTTACTGAGTTTTTCCATTAGGAATTTCTTAGTAGCAGCCCGGAGTTTGGAAGTTGGCGGTGTTGCTACCCCCATGCCTCGGAAAGCACGTTAAGCCGTTGGTCCTACGCCTGATCTCTCTCCGGTCGTGTCGGATTGCCGCCCCACACACTTGAGCACTATAATATCTCCCGCACCGATAGCTAGTCTCTGTTGAGATTGGCCGCCGTGACCGACATACGGTCTGGAGGATAAATTATAAAAGCACATTTAATTCCAAGGTAGGTATATTGTGAAACAAAGTATTGAACACGTTATGCTTCACACTTAAAAGCAGTAAATCTACATTTCTTTTACGTACTCAACTTTCAGCTTAATTTCAGCAGCTACGTTTAAAGAGTAATTTATTCCCTTCACGTACAAAGCCTGATGCATGTAAGATTTGCACAAAAGCTGTTCTTTATTGAATAATGTATTGCACATAAACGACGGACCGGAAGAAAAATGCTTACAGAATTGCATTTTTAATATTTAAAAAGACCCGTGATAAGTGCCGGCAGCGATGTTTTTTTTACCTTTTCTATTACAAGTTATGGGAAAACCAGCCTATTTTTTTAGGAATCATCAAATGACGTCTCCCGCTTTGGGTGGAGTGGAAGGGCGTGTCAGACTTTTACTGACTAAAACCCACCCGTTTTCCTTCAGTTGTTTTTATGCCAGGGCCACCGTAACTCTTTTGAACAAATCTCGCGACCCTGGCAGGCATTGGTACCTGCGCACCCTTTCAGTTTTGCTGACATCTCTTTGAGCGCGCGTGGAACACTACGTGACGTCGACACGGGCCTGGTCCTTACCAGGCGCGGGCAGCAATGGTAGCTCACCGCCCGCAAGCCCGTGCGTATGATGGTCGGGAGTCAGCAATCGACTCCCGACGTCCAGAGCGTCTCCTCCTGCGGCAGCTCGGGACGTGAGGGCGCATAGATGGCCTCTCCCTCACGCGCTCCGTGTCCGCCTTCGCGAGCAATACTGCTTCGCAGAAAGAGGTGACAACTTCCCATACCCTCTCGTTCCGTACCGTGGCCTGTACCAGAGCCGAAATGCGAAAATGAGCGTGGAGTTTAGATTTTGCCTAGCTAAAAAAATAAGTAAAGCTAAAGTGAGCAGAAGGGACCCAGGGATATCAACACTGACTTAAAAGTTGTAGCTTGTGAGGTTCAAACCCAGATAGGTGCTTTAC
This sequence comes from Aporophyla lueneburgensis, assembly GCA_932294355.1. Classification (NCBI taxonomy): domain Eukaryota; kingdom Metazoa; phylum Arthropoda; class Insecta; order Lepidoptera; family Noctuidae; genus Aporophyla; species Aporophyla lueneburgensis. The sequence goes on along the minus strand of OW028737.1, from coordinate 25,415,293 downwards.
TTTATTAAATAATTTTGTCACCACTACTCTTAAAATGATGAAAGTCCATATTATAGGGAATCCGGCATGTCCTAGAACCAAAAATTGGAGAACATACGACATCTACCAACCTGCAATGGGTCCGCGTATTTGATTATAGCGCACTCCTTCTCGAAGAGGAGGCCTGGGTCCCAGCAGTGGGAATAATTATGCAATACTTACAAAGGAATTCAAAGATGGATAAAGGATTCACCAAGAGCAATTCTTGAATTTATTTTGCAAACATTCGATACGCGAGCGAAAATTCACACGCATAACAAACACTCGTTTGCGAGCACAGCTATTAGAATTTGTTATTCATGTTTTATATTCACGAACTCAACAAACTTTACTTGTTCTTTACATAAAAAAATATCGAGTGAACACATGTTTGCAAAACCAATTCGCAAATTGAATGCTCACGGTGAGTACCATCCATAATACCATCTGAACTTAAATGTAGTAATGTTGGGGGAAGGTGCAATGCGCTGCCCTAACCTTCAAAAAATGTAGACGCGATGGTAAGCTGTTAGAATGTAAATAATGGAAAATTAATGTCAAATAAGAATAAGGGCCCGATCACACGTACCACAACGAAAATAAGTAAATGGTCTAAGAACTTTATTTCGCAAAAAGAATTACATTCACTTATATGAGAAAAAACTTATTTCTAATAAGATATATTAACTGACGCGACGGTAGTAGTTGTAGTAGTAGTTGATCTCCAGTTTGTATCGAAATGAAAAGTTTATTCACACGGACCAAATTTGGCCGTCAAAAGCAACGATATCGGCGATACCAACCACGTCCCAGCCACAACGCAACCACATCAAGCCGTCTGTCTGCAAACTCTGGCCACTACGGCGACTCAGGAGAATTTTTTTTTTTAATTTCGGACACATGCTTCCCTAAGTACTTATTACTAGCTTCTGCTCGCGACTTCGTCCGCGTCATTTTTGCTACCGTGACCCTTCCCGTCGCATCGCATTGCCTGCCAGTTTTCGCCCATTTCTCATTGCTGCTCCGCTCCTTTTATTTGTAGCGTGATGTTATATAACCTATAGCCTTTCTCAATAAATAGGCTACCCACAACAAAAAGATTTTTCAATTCGGTCCAGTAATTCATAGTGAGATTAACGCGTTCAACCAAACAAACAAACACTTTAGCTTTATAATATTATAGTATAGATTCTACCGTATGGTACCTGCAAGTTGCAGCTGAAAATCACCATCAGGGTGTACCTGATGGTAATTTTCAACTGCAACCTTGTGTTGTCATCTAACATATGCTGATCCATTCCCCGTTTTAGCATCATAATAAAAGTTTCCCGTTTTTAGAAGTTTTAAAGATTTTTTTCTTTTGCATAAGCGCATTTTTCTTTCTATTCACACGTAACTACTTTCCTACATTTTGTCGCTGCGATGTGATGTGGTTGAGCTATGTGTATGAGCGTGCCCTTACAAAACCGTCACCTTCTCAACGGGGTCAAACATCGAAGAAAAATAGGGCTACATTCAAATGCTCGCTAACCCTTTAAAAGGCGCGACGTGCTTGTTTTAAGAAGTTGCTTGTGAAAGAAGTTTAATTCCTTTTTTGAAACAACATTTAGACTAGAAAGAAACAAAATATAAAAATGTACATTTCCATTCGCTGAAACCCTCAAGTGGCGCAAATACTGTAACCTTAGAGGTAACTACAGTTTGGAGCCGTGTTTAACTGTGGTAACGCTCGGGTCATGGAGCCCGAGTGCGCGTCTCCTTTTAAGGAAATTTCTCATCGACTAGTCAACACTTCACGTAACCAAAGGGCTGGTTCATGCTTTGATCAAAGAATTAGTATTTCCATTCTACGTGACAATACTGCCTGCCGGCGTGGCAATGAGTACTTCGTTGTCTAAGTCTCCTTTTGTTTTTGTATTTATATGTAAAGTTAGACATTTATTTTAGTATCTTGCCTGTAAAACTGTTCATAATAATACTTTTTTCTATTCATTGAATAGGGTAAACAGACAGCATTATTACTGTAATTGCTTTAAAATTGTCTTGTAAAAAGCAAAGCTTATGAAGAGTTTTATCGAGCAAATATGTCAATTTCCAACCTTACTAAAGTCCAGGAACAATTCAATGCAGATAGCAATCACAACAATGCATGTATCGCGTGCTACGTAAATAACTCGTGTTTTAAAATTGTTTAAACTGTTGTTATGTGAGAACAAACAACTATTAAACATGTGTTTGTTTGACGTATGCCATGTTGCATGATTATGTACAGCTATTTATAAATTACTAACTCCACGAAGCGGTTTTACCCGCATACGTCTCGATCCCGTGGGAATATTGGGATAAAAATTATCTTATATCCATGATCATGGTCTATGGCAGGTTGTAGATAGCCCAAGTATATAGTAGGTATCTGAAAAGAGATCCCGGAGAAGAAAAGTTCCTGAACTCCAAACCCCAAGCTTAGGGTAACCGCACCTTTTGCTATGTACCTATCAGCCAACCGTATCCATACATTTGTCGGTCCCAAAACCTCAGGCCAAATCCAAGACCTAGAGTGACCATAAGAACGGAAACCCTTCTTCCAAATGCTTTCCTTCTGGCCTCCGAGGAAGGGGAAACCTCGATGGCAAAAAAGTCCACAACCACAACTATGAACCAGAAGTAAAATATTACTACCCTGACTAGTCTCGGCCAAGCAGGGGAATACCACAGCTTATCGACGGTCAGCCCCCAAACCTAATCTGGGAACTCTGCAACTGCATTTTGGGGCTGGTTGCTGAATCAGCGCGTACAACCCAGGCCATCACCTATTACGCAGTGTATGCCTCCCACAAGCTTCAGAGCACAGTACAACCAAGCCCGACATACACTGAGAGGGACAGGAAAGAATTTACCTCTCAACTCTACTACTTTTCCAGTTTATGGAGTACGTCTTCTGAAAACAAGCAGAAAAATCATAGCCTGGGAGAGGAAATTAGGCGACCTTAGCTTAAAACCCGCATATGCACTCGCCAGCATGAAGCTAGATTGTTATGCTGAAAAGTAACGTTTGACTGCTGTGATCAGAAGGGAGATAATTAGTCGCAGCAACAAAAAATATTATCAATACCTAGTCGTAGTTATTTGGGTTGTTTCTAAAATAACCACGAGACCAAAATTGCTATAAACTCAATGTTAATTGTGTGGCTTTAGAACAGTGTAAATACCAAAGTCTAGACATACATATATAACATTTACATATGTTGTAGTCTCACAGTAACCCTGGAGGATAAATAAACACTACTCGGCAAACAGTTTATTAGTGCTCAGATATCGATATACATGCAACCAGGACCGCCTCAGGTATATTTGCATGAGAACACTGCAGAGAACTCATCACTTTAAATCACCACACATGCTCAAGACGAAACGGGTTGACGATTTTGTAAGTAGGAATGCTCTACCTCTCCCATTTTGGTCACAATTTCTAAATATTGATTGTCCTTGGCACTAAACTAAGAAGATTTTGCTTTGATATTTTCTAAAACGTAAGAATGTCAATACTTACTCTTAAAACGGTCCATAAAGTAGCAATTTATTTATTTTGGAATAAAAACAGGAGTCAATTACCTATATGTTATACATAATATTTTACTAATTAAATAAAATACTTATTATAACTACTAGCAACTTTATCCACTTTTTACTGAATTGTTGATTGTTAATGCTACGTCAGATAAAAACAAAAACAGAATACATGATCAGGCAAAATAAATGCACTTGCCTATTGCACCTTACTTAATTCAGCCCTGCCTTCAGAAATTACAGAGTCGTTATTAGCTCACATCGCAATAAGATTCTAAAATCAATATTTGTGTAATGTTAAACCACACAACTCACAAGTTCGTAAAATCATCGACAGTTGACAAACTCGTATTAGATACACTGGAAAAATCGAATAAGAAATGGTAATGTTTGAAGAAACTATAATATTTAGGATGTTTCATATTAAGTTATGCAGCAAGAAAATAAACTACAAAAGAATTGAACTGCAACAAGACAAGCGAAAAAATTTTCATGAAGACCATTACCACCGACTACCGACTGCGATTACTTTTCATCAAAGCGTGTCACTTATATCTGAAAACAATATTAATTTTATTTTAATTTGTGTAACAGTTTTAATTACGTTAGACTATAAAGTTATTATTCTTTGTTAATTAATTAGTGTATGTCTTTATTTCGTATTTTATACCGAACATTGAAAATCAACTGAAAACAATTGGATTTATTGAACTGGCTCCATCACTGAAAAATCCTATCGATTTTTTTTTTACAACTCGATAAAAAAATCAATCAAAACGTAGGTCATAATATTGAAGTAAAATGTTTGTTTGTCACCATAAAATTATATAGTTTTGATTAATGTTTTTTCTTTACAGTTTACGTCACCTTTTTGTAAACACGTCTGTATCGCACCACTGTGAATTTGTGTCTGTCGAAATCCGTTCCGTATTCGAATTAGGTCAATTAATATCACGTGACATTTGCAACTAACTTCACGTTCCATTTACAAAATGGTTCAACCGTTTTTACTATGTGCTTATTTTACTGTACAAGTAGCAATAGTTTATTCTCAGTTTCAAGATTTTTATTATAATGATAACAACCATATGGTTATTGGTAATCTAAGACGGAGAGAAGTAAGACCATTGAACCCTTACTTCAGCCCTTATAGCAGAAGACGGTACGGTGTGGATGCACAGACAAACCTGAATTATAGGAGGACTAGAGATATTCGAGATAAAGAAGATGTTGTCGATCGAAGGTTCGAGGTAAAAGATGATAATCATAATTATTTTCTTCTTGTGCGTAGAAAATATGATGACGTACTATTAGATTTCTAAAGGTTGTAAAATGTTACGAGACACAAACCTTATAGTTATAGATCTTATTTTTAGATGTCAAAGTGTACTGAAACTTTGGAATTGTATTTGATATTAGAGGTATAGTAGATAAACTCTTAGATCAAGGTATGTAACGCACGCGGCCATCTGGTTAAAAACACTACTGAAATTTTAACAAGCACAAGTAACTCCCATGGCAACTATCTGATCAAGTTTATACGCATAACAATATTATAGACATAAAGGGTCCCACAGAAAGAATAATTTCTATAAAAAACTTCATGGAAATTTATCTTGTAGAGCCGCGTCGCTGCGGTCTGTGGGAGCCATAAATCTGGGTCTTAATGTGGGTTTAATAAAACCAGTAAAATACCGTTATATCGTTAAGAAATCAAAGCAGAGCATAATAATTAATGTCACAATTATGTTCTATGAAAAATATGCAAAAGTATTGTAAAACTTAATAAATCATAGAAATAAATGTTTTTCATTCAAGCAGTCCACAAAAATACATTGACTTTGCTCAGCCGTGAAATTAGCGCTTCGATAACTGAGACCAAGAAGTTATTGCACAAGTAGATTGTACCTACAATTAACTTTGACTGCAAAGGATGACAGCAAAACCGAAATGAAAAACAATTAAATAACTCTGAACGTTTGACTTCAGCACGGTCCATTTATATTCCGCCTGAACAAAACTGTTATGAATGTGTTACAAAACTGTTATGAACTGTTATGAATCGACAGATTAATAATACGAAAAGTGAGAGTGTGTGAACAGCGGCTCAATGTAATATAGTACAGACGCCAGCACATCAAGCTAGCTGAAACTGTCAAATTTTCGCAGTCAATCTTGAACCTAATGCTTTAACGATAAAGATGAAAACCTATTAAAGAAATTTGACAGATTGTAGTAGCTTTATGTGCTGCCGTCTGTATATACTAATTTAATGGGTTAAAGCGAAAAAGATATGTTAGGTTCAAATTTCGAACTGTCAAAGTAACTTTTTTTTTAATTTCTTTCCAGTTGTCAGAGGCACAGCTCAGAGAGGAAAAGATGAATAATATAGAAAACTTGGAAAACATCCACAACGAAATGAGATGGCTGTCTTTAGATGACGAGGAAGGGATCGGTACCCTCACATTATGTTACTATAATTACAGTAGACACTAGAATTTCTTCATAGAAGTGGGCAACACTGACGCACTCACTAGCATGGCTTACCACCATTTCGGGAATACAGGAGTGATATTTTGAATATGTCTAAAGGCCCTGTGGTGATATATTAATAGAAGGTGACACAACATATTCGTGCTCCCACTCTCATATTTCTTTGCGGCGAGTTTTTGCCTGGAATATAATAGTGGATGCGCGCAGATATTCGCCAGCTAAGCGACTTATGAAGACGCTCTACCGTCTCATTCTTTGTTTCTATCCTCTAACCGTTAAAAAAACTGCAGAATTGTAATTTTTATTTCATTTACAGATCAACAAAGGAACATGATGATTATCGGTCAACGATAATTGAAAAAAGTCGCTTCAGAAAGTTAGATTTTGGCTATAAAGTGAATTTTATAAAAAGAAAAAGTTGTAACATTTCTGGTTTCATTTCGCAAGGAGTGTTGATTTCTCTTATGGGTGATTTACGATTTTAGCACGATATGAGAGGAAATAATATCCCTTAATTTTTTTTTATGTTTTATAAAAAAAAAAACAGGTGAAATGTAACGCTTTTTCCATCCACAGCTCTACAAAGAAATTGTAGGCTGAATGTTAGTTAAATTAATGATAGTTCAATAAAAATATACATTCATGTACTTCTTCGTGAATGTCTTAGGATTTGTTCGAGTTATAATCTATCACAAAACAGTTTTGGGAGCGTTTCTAAAAATGCGCCTTGCGTCAAGTGATGCCAGAGCGTCATTTGTTCTGTCTGTTGCTCCGCGAGTCGTGTCCGGTAACTCTTGCCGTGCTTGAAACTATTTCTTTCATCTGTTTCTACACAGTTGCTGTTGTAAGAAATAAGTCATTTGAACGTGTAGCTCGTAGCCACCGGGTTATAAGGACATATCTCAGTTCCCGGTTATTGCAAGTTGAACTTAGGTTGCTAGATCTTGAGCCACATAAACCAATAAAACTTCAATAGAATAGATTCTAAAATGGGTAATGTAGTACACAAACATAGTCACTACGAACACAATGGTTTTAGTCAGGCCCCGTTGACTAGCTCGGATGATGCGGCTTACGAAGCGACTCAAGACTGACTTCAAGTGATGAGCGCGCGCGAATTCATGCCATGCTATAACTCGTCCGATCTGTGGATTAATTGCGTTACACACTAACAAAAGGAATATCTTTAATTTTGACATATCAACAGCATTCATTGCGTTATTAACTTTGTTGAGCAGATATATTTTTCTAAAATATGAAGCAATGGAATAGCAATCTTTCAAAATGATACAGATTGACAGTGTGTTACGCAATTAAGGTACTGGAGTCGTAGGAGCCACGCTGTTAGCTCCGCTGTTGTTGATTTAATTCATTCACGCGACAAATCGCTGGTCACGTGAGTCAGACGCAGAACACTCTCGCGCGTGTCTCTGCAAGTCGCGTCGCGGTGACCCGTGGCACGCTCTTCATTGGTTTCGCAATACGCGTGTCACAGAGGCACTTAGGTCGTGGACAAGAAGTTAGGGTTCTAGTAATGACTTCAAAATAAGAAAATGACCAACTTCTGTGTTCACACAGGTCACTACGAACGTATTCTGAAACACAATCGCCATCACTTGCCGATCCGGCGGCGATCGGGCAGCCAGATGCCGGCGAATCTCTTTAGCTATTTATCTATTGAGCACAGTATGTTATAGTTTGGTAAACAAAAAACTGTAAATTGAAAGCCCTTAATAAAGATTTTGAAAGTAAATGTGTCTATATGTAGTACAGATCGAGAAAATAGTATGGAAGCATTATTCCACATTTAATAGTAGTTTAGTTCGCTTCTAGCTGGCTCGAACTATCATCATGATCATGATGCTCCTTGTCTCGTTAGTTAGTAAAAAAATGGAAGTTTTATAGTCTTGAGTGAATAGGTCACTTCTAGGTAGATAAGCGTTATCCATCATCCACATTATGAGAGTGAAATAGGAGCCATCCGCGAACCTCTATACCACCCCTCTTTTTGCGTCGGGGGTTAATAATAAAATGTGTAAAATAACACTACTGCTAATTATATTGTCAAAAATAATGTTAATGGCTACGATAAATTATCCAAATCCAAATTATTAAGCATAGAACATCGCTATCATGGTAAAAAAACTATAACTAATCTCAATATTTCTGAAAAAAATCTAAGCCTAAGTCTGAACATAGTACAGGAGTCTGCAATAATCCACAATGCGAGGCGGCAAGCACGAATACCAACCGAATGAGATTAGCGGTTTAAAAGTCCTTGTTAAAAGAAATCCTGTAAGCCTGTGGGATCGGCCCTGATCGATCGTTTCATATTATACTTAGCATAATCAGTCTATAATTTTCCCACTGCTGGGAAACAGGCCTACTCTCGGTATGTGGGAAAGAGCCGTAATCCACCACGTGGGTCTAGTGCGAGTTTTTAGATGTCACCTCCGCGAATTTCTGGTTCTAAGACATGCTTGTTTTGCCGCGACAAATCGCGGCAAGGCGGACAGAGCTCCGGTGTGATCTCATGGCGCCATGGCGGGTACGACTGTCGCTCGCAACCCAGCGCTGGGCATGCCACAATTGCGGCGGTAAGTCCCCTCTTTGAGGAGTAGATAGAGAGGCGCCACGGCGTCCTCACCTTCCGCCTGACGCAGGTTCTCACCGGGCATGGGTGCTTTAGTGGGTTCCTGTTCAGGATAAAGCGGGAGTAAACGCTCGTATTATTCCATTGCGAGGATCGTCTGGAGGACACGGTGGAGCATACGGTGGAGGTGAGCCCTGCCTGGGTGGAGCACCGCCGTGTCCTCGTGGAGGCGATCGGTGGCGGTGACCTCTCACGTCCAGCTCTGGTGCGAGCCATGGTACGGAGCGAGAGGGCATGGGAAGCCGTCACCTCCTTCTTCGAAGCAGTAATGCTCGCGAAGGAGGAAGCGGGACGCGTGAGGGAGTGGCAGTTTCTATGCCCTCACGTCCCTAGCCGCCGCAGGAGGAGACGCCCCGGGCGTCGGGAGTCAATAGCGGACTTCCGGCCACCGTAGGCGCTAGCTTGCGGGTGGCGAGCAATGGGTGGCTGGCCGCCCGGTAAGGAGCAGAATCGGGTCGACGGCGCGTAGTGTTCCACGCGCGCCTCAAGGAGATGTCTGCAGCACTGAAGGGGTCTGCTAGGACCGATGCCTGCCAGGGTCGCGAGATTGTTCGAAAGAGATACCGTGACCCTGGCACATGGGCAACTGAAGGAACACGGGTCGGTTTTAGTCAGTAAGAGTCTGACACACCCTCCTGCTCTGCCCAGAGCGGGATAAGTCATTTGATGATTTCCCATCCAAAAACAAGGACATGCTTGTTTTTTTTTTTTCATGATATTTTTCTTTACCGTTTTTGGAACAGATTTGCCTACCTAGGTTCGTACCTATGACCTTCAGCTCGTAAGTTGTAGCCATTACCACTGGGCGACCACTGCATTTCATCTTCATTAACAAAGCTTGGCTGATAGTGAGTTAAGCCCCGACTACACGATACAAGTTTCTAGCCTGTGGCATAAAAATAAAGTATGTGCAGTAGTGCACGGCTTTCGGCTGAAATGTTGAAGATAGCGCTTGATGAGACTAGTTGTCAGACTTTCGGACTTCTGACGATCCATAACAACTGTACAACAACAACAACAATCTATACTAATATTATAAAGCTGAAGAGTTTGTTTGTTTGAACGCGCTAATCTCAGGAACTACTGGTCCGAATTGAAAAATTCTTTTTGTGTTGAGTAGCCTATTTATTGAGGATATAACATCATGCTACAACCAAGAGGAGCGGAGCAGTAATGAAAAATGTTGCAAAAACGGGGGAAACCGCACGGGTAGGCGATTCGACGTGACGGGAAGTAAGTGTCGTATCTACGGTACGACTAAGTCTGTGGCGACATGGTGCTTCCCTACCAAATCCATTCGTCCCACTTACTGAAAATCTCGCACCTGGACACGAGTTGCCTTGGCTTTCCTGGAAGTCTTTAAATAGGCTCCGGACTCAAGTAGGCCGAAGTAAAGAGAACCTGTACAAGTGGAAATTCATAGATGGCTCCGCCCTGGAGTGCAAATGTGGTGCTGTCCCACAAACAATGCAGCACTTAATAATTTGTCCCACATGTCCTGCTGTTTGCACGCCACAGGAATTTATGGATGCCTCGGAAAGTGCTAAGCTCGTAGCCAAATTCTGGGCTGAATATATTTAGATTGCTATCGACACGCTAAGAAGAAGAAGTGTCGGGGCAACAAGAAATTTAACGCGGACGAAGTTGCGGGTAGAAGCTAGTATAAAATATAATAATCATTTATTCTCTCTTCACAAAGAAAAGCAAGCAAAGAGCTGTCAAAGATCTACAAATAACTGTCGGGACTAAGGGCTTAAAATTCTCTCCGACGCACGGATGGGTCTTGGTATGTACAGATGGTCACCTATCCACGCGTCTTCCGTGGCAAGCGTAGCTTAACCAGATCGTTCGACACGTGTGACGTGTGCCACAATACCCTCATTTACTTCTTTATGTGAACTAACTGTACAAGTATAGGAGCTTATATTCTATTCTAATAATATAAATTAACAAGTAAGTTTGTCTGTAAATTACTTTTTACGCCTTTGCTGCAGTGATGATCACGGTACAGGATTATCACCAATCTACGGGTCTCAACCTGATCGACTGACCCGTGTAGCTGTTATCACTAGTGATCGTATATTCGGATGCATATTTACCTAATGTTAGTATTTAGCTGTGAAAGCACGGAAGCGGCTTCGTATTTTTTATTAAAGCCGGGTTTTTTTAATCAGATTTATTTAAAACTGCTTTTGCCCGCGGCTTCGCCCGCGTGGATGTCGGAAATTAGCAGGTTTTGACGGGACAGGAAAGTCCCGTCAAAATCGGTCACGTCATTTCAGAGATTAGCCGGAACAAACAGACAGACAGACAAAAATTGTAAAAAATGTTGTGTTGGTATATGTACCGGGTATACATCTATATACACTTAGTAAAAAGTGGTTATCTTAATATTACAAACAGACACTCCAATTTTATTTTATTTTTTTGTATAGATGTATAGATTTATGTTTAACCCCATGCAAATACATATGTGTGTAGGATGCTATGTGTTAGCGAAAACACAAAACACGGTAAAAACGCGCATTCCATATTAGCCAACATTTCAACTTTAGTGCATCTGAATATCCGATCTCTAGTTATCACTTAGCCACAAGCCCCTCCATCAAGAACTGATACTGTTATCACGATTATTCCACGTTCATTAATATATACGAGTACTACCCAATCACTCTCAATTACAACGATAAACACCGAAAATAAATACGATTCAAATCAATCACTTTCCAATGAACTCCTAATTTGATGTTAACCAAATTGTAAAGTATACTCAGGAATAAATGACATAGAAGCACCTTTACCATTTGATACAAGATAAACAATACCAATTTGAAGCCGAGCCGATAATACCCCACTGTCGGGTTTAGGACTGGAGGCATAATTTATAGGCTAACACGCGAACTTTACTTAGAAATTGTAAGTGACAATAAAAGGTAAGTGGACGATTTATTTGTCAGTATTTCTGAGAAAAATTGGATAGCTACTAAATGAATAATGGATTAGTTAGTTAAATAATATATAATATAACGTTACGCTTTCATTCTCCAAAGGTTAGGCAGACGTCATCTGTACTTTTCCAGTTCAATTTTTTGGTCCATGCAGTGGGGACTAAGCGAAAGACATACAGGGTAGCAGGGACTTCGACGCGCAAACGACGAAGTGAGCACATGATTGTCTCACCTTCCGCCTAACGCAGGTCCTCACCGGGCATGAGTCGTTTGCGGGTATCCTGTTCAGGATAAATCGGGAGGAAACACCCGGGTGTTTCCATTGCGAGGATCATCTGGAGGACACGGTGGAGCATACGGTGGAAGTGTGCCCTGCCTGGACGGAGCACCGCCGTGTTCTCGTGGAAGCGATCGACGGCGGCGATCTCGCGTCCGGCCCTGGTGCAAGCCATGGAACGGAGCGAGAGGGCATGGGACGCCGTCACCTCCTTCTGCAAAGCAGTAATGCTCGCGAAGGAGGAGATGGGGTGCGTGAGGGAGTGGCTTTCTCTGCGCCCTCACGTCTCTTGCCCCCACGGAAAGAGGCGCTCCGGGCGTCAGGAGTCGATCGCGGACTCCCGGCCACTATAGGCGCGGGCTTGCGGGCGAAGGACCAGGCCCGTGTTGACGGCACGTAGTGGGCCACGCGCGCCTTAAAGAGATGACAGCAAACTTAAGGGGTTTGCTAAGACCGATGCCTGCCAGGGTCGCGAGATCGCGAGATTCGTTCGAAAGAGATAGGTACCCTGGCCCTGGCACAAGGACAACTGAAGGAACACGGGTGCGTTTTAGTCAGTAAAAGTCTGACACGCCCTTCCGCTCCAGCCAGAGCGGGAGACGTCATTTGATAATGTCCCACCCAAAAAAAAATACCGACCAAGTGCGAGTCGGACTCGCGCACCGAGGGTTCCGTACAAACCTGTAGGTATTCTCGGTTTAAAAATAGGTAAATGTTTTTTTTTAAATTTTATATTTCACTTAATTGAATGTAAGGTAAATTGCGGTTTACGATTTATGACGTTTTAAAAAAAAACTACTCACTCGATCTCGTTCAAACCAATTTTCGGTGGTAGTTTACATAGTAATGTACATCATATATTTTTTTTAGTTTTATCATTCTCTTATTTTAGAAGTTACGGGGGGGGGGGGGACACACATTTTACCACTTTGGAAGTATCTCTCGGGCAAACTATTCAGTTTAGAAAAAAATGATAATAGATACCTCATTACCATTTTTGAAGACCTATTCATAGATACTCCACACGTATGGGTTTGATGAAAAAAAAAATTTTGAGTTTTAGTTCTATGTATGGGGAACCCCAAAATTTATTGTTTTTTTTTCTATTTTAGTGTGAAAATATTAATGCGGTTCACAGAATACCTCTTCTTACTAAGTTTCAACAGCATAGCTCTTATAGTTTCGGAAAAAAGTGGCTGTGACATACGGACGGACGGACAGACAGACAGACAGTCATGGTGAATCTATAAGGGTTCCGTTTTTTGCCATTTGGCAACGGAACCCTAAAAAGCACATGATTGTACGCCCCCTAGAGTAGAAATGTTCCGACGTTTTATTGAAAATTAATCTACTGTTTTATAGAATATTGTAATACTTGCGTCGCTGGCCTTGCCACTCTATATGTCTTTACGTTCATACTGCATGATTCTTATACAAAATCAGAAAAATACATTTGACCTCTACCGAGGCAGTGGTCACCTTGTTTTCTACGGTAACGTTTGCAGGGCCACGATATACTTTCGCACAGATCAGCGACCCTGGTAGGGCAATTATTAGACTTAAGACCAAGTCCTTCCCGTTGTGAAGGACCTAGTCTGTTATGTCTTTGCTTATCTTTCTGAGCACAATGGCAATAACTATCCATCCTACAATAATATTGACCTTCCACTGAATGCCAATATTTAGAAGATTATTATTCCGTACTAGCGTCTGGCCACGGCTTCGCCCGCGGGAATTTCGAAAATTATCACACGGGAATTTGTTACCAGGACAAAAAACAACCTATGTTACTTCTTATAACATCAGCTGAAGTTCCCAGTGAAATTTATCCAGGCGTTTCGGAGATAAAGCGGATCAAACAGACAGATTGATAAACAGACAATGATATTTTTTTCCGTTTAGGGAGGAGTTCAGTGACATACACACGTACAGTAGAATTATATATAGAATTATATACAATTATATATTTGTGTACAAGCTTAGGAAACGTTTCTTACTGCAATAACTAATGCATCGCACGCACTCCCGTTCAATGCATTTATCAATTCCTATTACGATGACTTTGTAGCAAGGTTCTTCAACATTGTTTGTTGTTCTCAAAATATAGGTCAAGTTGGAAGCAAGATATAACACATAAAATATCGATGATATTACATATTTGCAGTCGGAAAATTCTTGAACCAGAAGTAATAGAAGATTAGTACCTATAACTTATGCTTAGGTAGATACTCATATCTTTTCGGTACATTTCTATATCCGTGAGTTTGTTAGGTACAGTTGAACGAACAATTCAATTTTGAAATTGATCAAAGAAATAACCTCAAAAGAGCGTCTAATTATTTTCTCTTAAATCAATTGAAAAAATATTAATAACCGAAAACGACGAAAATAGTTCCACCGTAATACAGTTTATAACTAGTGTAGTGGTCAGAATGAATCGGTTTCATAATAACCTGAATTTACTATTGCGCACTGAGTACTAATTTGGTGTCTAATCAAGTAATTTAGGACGCAGTGGTGGCCCAGTAGTAGCGCCCCCGACTTACGGGTTGTTGGTCGTGGGTTCGAAACCACTATGCACTTTAGTCTGTGTAAATAATATCATCATCACTGCTCTCAAAATATGAAAGAAAACATCGATCGTCAGAAAACCGTGATGTCTTAGAGTGAGTTGCACCAACTAACTTTAACCATAACCAATGCCTTGTCAGCTATCAAATCTCCGCCCCCGTGTCACAAATGTGACCAGTTGTGACAAGGACGGGAGTGGGGGTCAAAACATCATGAAATTTGTGTAATATAATTTACGGATATGACCCCTAACCGGAGATTTGACAGAACCAAGGCATTGGTTATGGTTAAAGTTAGTTGGTGCAACTCACTCTTAGAACATGAAAAAATCGAATACATGTGACATCTAGCAACTCGCTCTGGATGGTTGATAATAGCCTACTCCCTCAAACAGAGAGGAGGACTGTGTCCCAGTAGAGAGAACGTAATAGGCTCTTCTTTATTTTATGTACAATGTATGCTCTCAACACGTGAAAGAAAACATCGTGAGGAATTCGCCATGTCCAAGAACCAAGACATCGAAGAATGACATCTGCCAACCTGTTCTGACCTTACCCCCACGATCACAGCCCATTGCCTCTAACAACGATAAGGCCTATATCCCAGCAATGGGAACATAATAAGCTGATAATGATGTTGATTTACTCAAATTCGTTTCTTTTTCTGTATCATGAGGAAACCGGCATGTCCAAGAACCAAAAACAAATCGAATACATATGATATCTAGCAACTCGTACTGAGACCGCGTCTTAGATTACAGCCCATTCCCTCTCACAAATAGGAGGCTTATCTCACAGCGGTGAGAATATTACTGTTTGATTATGCTAAGTAGACTTAGCAGAGCTTCTCTCCAAAACCGATAATTAATTCCTAATTTAAAACTTTCTTCATATCTTTTGATCTGCTGTCCGACGAATCAGAGTTTCTAGTCGATATCGTTCGAAGTTCAAACATAAATCAATACAAACTTGCTATCATGCCACTGACCTCTTTATAATACGCTGGACTGGCTATCCCATACAAAATGACAACTATTTGCTGTGCCGATTCAAAGCGCCCCCAGTGAGAGTTCTAAGAACTAATAAGATTGCAAATGGCCGTTGTTTGTTGTATTTGAGCTAAGCGTCTCTGCGAAATAAAAAGTTTTCTAAAGTATTTACTGTGATTGTGATTTAGATTAAAGTGTTATAATAATGACAGTGATTATAACATAGCTTGTATTGTTCGTCCAACATGAAATCGTGCGTATATTGTAAAACACGATACGAAAAAGGCAGTGGTGTCACTTTTCACAAGTAAGTGTATCTAAATCATAAATACTTATTAGAAAACCGCTTAAAGCAGTGTATTTTTACAATAATAAACGTTTACGTTTATTATTGTAAAAATACACTGCTGCTGTTCGAGTTTACGGGATTTTACGAACATTTTTACTTAACCAATAACTTTTGTTAGGGATGTCAAAATTCATATCGATACTTTCGTAATATTATATTAAGATGTAAAAAAAAAAACATGCTTAACAATAATGTTTATCATCTTTGTTAAAATAATAATACGCACATTATTATGATCTGTAATAATAGCAAAACACTTTAAGGTTTATTATTATTAGAGTCAATAACAAATAATTTAACACCTATGATTCATAATTCTCATTAAGTGTTCTATATAATTATAGATATACTATATTATTTTAATTTTTTACCCATACCTACTATAATGTTTCTTTTAATTACAGGTTCCCCTCCGATTACACTCTCAAACTTTGGTTAAAAAATATGAAGGTTGTCAATTGGACTCCAACCATGTATCATTATCTTTGTTCTAAACACTTCACGGATGGATGTTTCATAAAACATCAGTCACGGACTACATTGAAAAAATGCAGTATCCCCACAATATTTCTTGGTGAGTGTACATTCATAGTACCTAAGTAAATACTTTGTCGGTATCCAAGAAATATTATTGATTATCTTAATAAAATAAAACTTTTGTTTTTCTCAGAAACTAATTTGTCCTTGGTACAAACTGAGATGCTTAAAGACGCTGACCAACCAACGAGATACCAATGCCAGAGTGATATTGAAATGAACTTGGATAAATTTAATTTACCTTTAGTACCTGTGCAAGTCGGGTTAACAAATTATGATTGCAAATATATTGAAGTTAATCCAAAAGAAATATTGCCATGTGAAGCCCATGCAGGTAGTTATGTAAAAAAAATTATCTAAAATACTGAACATGGTTTACTGATGTACTAAGTTGGCGACTAACAGTGGTTAAATACTAATACTAAACAATGTTTAATTTTGTGCCCTTGTGTAATTTTTTTTTTAAATATACGCATTCATATCGCATGTTCTTTGCGTATCGGAAAACGTAAAGGTGGACCGATGACCTGATGAGAGTCACTAGAATCCGATGTGGCGACGCTTGGGGGAGGCCTATGTCAAACAGTGGACGTCTTTCGGCTGAAATGATGATGATGACATACCTTTCCAAATTATTTTCAATGATATTTTCACTATCTAATCATCCTTCTTTGAATAATATAAGTAATGAAATATAATTTCTTGTTACAGTTCCAAGCACAAGTTACAACACAAGCAACTGTAGTACACCAAAGATATCTAGAACTTTAGCGGAAATCTGTTCTAGTGTAAAATTAGATCACCGCTACGAGAACACCCCAAAATCTTCCAATATTAAATTGGAAAGGGTCAAAAGAGCCTTGAAAATGTCACAAGCCCGAATTAAAGTATTGTCTCAAAATGTGAAACGTATGAAAATTACCGTGTCTACTTTAAGATCTGTAATTGCTGATTTAAAAAAAAGAAAACTGGTATGTGATGAATGCTGAAAATATGCGTACTACGAAGAAATACCGCCTTGACGACGATGATCCATCCTCGTTACAAACCGAGTTAGGTGAATTTTTACATATATTTTGGGCTATACCCGACTCTAATATTAATGAGACTTCCAAACAATGCATTGGCTATATTGCAGGTTTTGTAATTCGATCGATTCGAAAAAAAATTAAATGTGATGAATGTTTAATGGCCTGTGAAGCTGTACCACTAGATGCAGTGTCAAATAGGAGAAATGGGGTAGCACTTATTATCCAAAAGCAGAGAGGTGGTTTAACTGTGCCCTCTGTGAGTGTAGTCAATATTTGTTTTATGGTGGAATCATTATTCCGACAAGCATGTAAATATAATAAAAATAAACCACCTATAGAGTTGAATTTTCCTGCAGTACTCACTGCAAAGGTAATAAGGAACCTCTTAACAAAAACAAATGAACTGTTTCCTGAGCTAGAAGATCATTTTAGAGATAGTTATGTCTCAGACAATTTTCACAGTCATTTAAATATTCTTTTAAAAGAAATAATAACTAAATATGTAAACATCCGTTTGTTCGCAGAAACAAAAAAATATTCTTTATTAATAACTGGAGAGAAGGTTAGACATTTTTTGACTCGGCAAATAATATGGGCTCGACAGTAAGTTTTAATTAAACAGTTATTAATCCATCACGAAATAAAAACTTCTACCGGCAACGTTCAGGACAATAATGTATCCATATTAACTAATTCTAGTGCAAAGCGTGCTAAAATAAATAAATTTAATGTTGATGATTTTACGAATGCTGAAAATATGCGTACTACGAAGAAATACCGCCTTGACGACGATGATCCATCCTCGTTACAAACCGAGTTAGGTGAATTTTTACATATATTTTGGGCAATACCCGACTCTAATATTAATGAGACTTCCAAACAATGCATTGGAAAACTTTTTATTTCGCAGAGACGCTTAGCTCAAATACAACAAACAACGGCCATTTGCAATCTTATTAGTGTCAAAAAAATATTCTTTATTAATAACTGGAGAGAAGGTTAGACATTTTTTGACTCGGCAAATAATATGGGCTCGACAGTAAGTTTTAATTTAATAAAATATGTGATTTCAGAATGCTTTTTTATTTCCCTGTCCCCTTCCCCTGCGGTAATTAAGTTGTTACAAGTTAATTACCGTAATTACAGACCTAATAAAAATTTATTGTGTCTCGTACCACATGGCGACATACGGTATCTGACTAGTAAAAGATAATCCCTTCCTTTAAAGAGTGCACGATAAGACAATTAGAGGTACTTAATTTACTATTTTACAGAATTTTATTATTTATTGATCCGATAGTTAACTTTTATCCGTTAAAGGGCGAATTTCACCAAACTTTTATACCTAGAATAAGTCATATCCAGAGAATACATTTTGAATTTTTGACAGTTCATTCGTACTGAAACTGTCAAACGTCGATTTAATTCCCAGGATAAAAGATATCTGACGTTGCTAAAATCTGCCCTAAGGAGAACAAGGAAGGGGTCAACTTATTATGAATTACAGTCCATAAACAGTACTATATACTGCTATTTCAAGTTATGTTTTATATGTAAAATATCTGTTTATTACGACTATCTATAGTTCATTGGTTTAGTTAGGTACTCAACTAGTGCAGACATGTCTTTTTATTTGTGTTTTAGTAACAAAATATATGCCTATATTACTTGTTTTAAATTAATTATCTATGATTTTAGTAAATCCTAACGTATTTTATGTTATAAAACGTATTCCACGTTTTAAAAACATTACGTTTAGAAGATAACACGAATGTTACATGTTAATAATTATCTAAACCAATTTAATTTATAGAAAATAGTAACAAAAATAGCGTTGGTAATATTTCTATCATTGTAGTCGATATCAGAGAAGTTTTTATCGATAACAAACCATTTGTTGTACATCACTAGTATTAGTTCCATTCCCCCTCACTGCTGCCGTCAGCGCCAAAATGGCGATTTTCAAATAGGCACAATAAATTGATAGCGGTAGCCAGTCCAGCGTATTAGATAGAGGTCAGTGTATCATGCCATCTTATCAGATAATTTTATCAATTCCAATGACAACTGAAGGTTCTAATTTATTAATTTCCTAATGCCCACACAGTTAACAGTAACCTACATACTTTCACATAACAGAGACAGATTAAATAACTGTGGTATTCGTTAACCAGTTACTGATGATTATGATCTGTTGTTAACCTGAATTACAGCACTTCATTAATCGAATTACTGATCTTTTTGTAATCAAATTGTTTGTGAATGGTCCCGTATATAATAATTATTATTATTATTAGCCGTTGCTGTCCCACTGCTAGGCGAAGGCCTCCCTACTCTCTTTCCACGTCTCTCTGTCCAGAGCTGCCAAGGCCCAGTCTTTATTAAAAGAGTCCAGCTCATCCCGCCATCTCCGTCTGGGCCTGCCGCGATGCCTCTTGCCATTAAGCGGGACTCATTGGGTCGTAAGTTTGGCCCACTGATCGTTTGACATACGGCAGATGTGTTCAGCCCAATTCCATTTAAGCGTGGCAGCTTTCCGAGCGACATCAGATATTTTAGTAATGGAACGGATTGTTGTATTCTTAACCCGGTCCACAAGTTTAATACACAGAATACTCCGTTCCATAGCTCTCTGGCAAACCCCGAGCGTGGACATCTGCTGAATTGTCAAAGACCATGTTTGAGAACCATACGTGAGTATGGGAAGAATACACATGTCGATGAGCCTTCTCTTGAGGGATAGAGGAAGATCACCCTTCATTAGATCTTTCATGGCCCAATAGCTCCTCCAGGCATTTTCGGTGCGTCTTGCAACTTGAAAAGCATTCATTACTGTCCCACACTTTTGATAGGAAAGCAAATGACTACTGACAAATACTGACTCACAAAAGTTTGATGAGTCATTTTATTGATTACTAGCTGTGCCCGTGGTTTCACCCGCATAGATGTCGGAAATTAACCTACAGGAACGTCCTAATGGACAAAAAGAAAATCCTTATTAAATTCGTATAACATCAACTATCCGCCAGTGAAAGATTTCGTAATAATCGATAAGGCCGTTTCAGAGATTAGCCGGGAGTAACAACTAGACGGACAGATAAAATTTTAAAACTGGTTTTCTGTTTAAGTTTCGTATTTACTGTTTTCTGCATTTTGTAATAAGCTATTATTTTGCCATCACAAACTGATACTTCAGTTTTATTTGTTTGATTAAAGTCTCTTCATTTCAACCTTTAATCAATATTTTTATAAACTCTGCATCTGCTTCGTAAGGTTTTAATAACATCCCAAATATGAAGATTCAGTACATCTAAGTTTAATAATAACAAAATACACGTACGATTTCCGGAATAAACTCTGTAAATAGTATTGAAAACTACGTCAAAATCAATTGCGTAGTTTAAAAGAACAACGTGGTTATGCACACACGAAAGCGAAATCAGTTTATGAAACTGAAAGATCGATTTAGTTTTCGAACTTAGTTTTTAAAATATATCCAATATTTTAAAACCTAAGAAATAGTAAGTTCGGAAACTAAATCACGGCTACTGAAAAATTACGCCCTGCCCTGAAAAATATGAATAGTAAAAAAATATTTTCGTCAACGTGGTCATTTTTTTTAGTTCATGGATTCATGTCCTCCAGAAGGCGCCATATTCAATTTAATGTGACATCAACAGCGGACAATAAAACGTTTTCAACGATATCTCTTTTGTCAAACAGTTTTGATGTTATGAGGGAACAGATCGACCGACCGACGTCATCACGTCAACGCCGTCTGTCGCTGAAAACCAGCGCTTTGTCTGACATAGGATCGCAGCATTATGCTGAATGATGGCCGTTTTAAGTGGATATGGTGCATGTTTTCCCCAGCTTTTTGTACATTTTTATATATTCAATCTTTCTTTGCGACGTTTTTTCTTTCTTTTTAGACTAACGTCATAACTGTCTTTTTTTTTTCATCGTAGTCGGTACAAAAAAAGTCACATCTAATTCAAAACACATTAATCAACTATAGAAATCAGTAGAAACGAACTTTTCATTTGAAATACGGTGAGGGCCCCTAATGCGTTGTCACGACACAAGTCAGCAAGCAGTCCATTAGTGGCCGGGTGTATGATAGCAGCAAATACGAGTTTACAGAAACACGAGTATCTACACAGAAGCCAACATGGGACAAACGAGATTCAGGAAGAATTTGTCCTTTTGGATACCTGTTAAAAGTAAGTACTATTTTATTTTCATTAATTTACAAGACTAGTTTTGTGAAAAAAGGAAATTCTATTCTCTAATATAAAAAGGTTAATTGGCTACATCATTAGGTTGTTTACGACAGTTGATTCTATACTCTTGAATTGTTTTCAGTATTTACTAAAATGTTTTGTACTAGAACTAGAAACTAGAACCTGATTCTTAAGCAGCAGGATTGTGTGATTTCTTTAACACAACAGGCTTATTAGTTGGTAATTACGATTTTCAACGTTGTTTTTGAACGCGGGGCTGAAAAAAGTGTTAGTTTTATATACCTAAGCTTCACTTTACCTTTTATTTTATTTTGAAGTGGAAATCCTCCAAGATATCCTGCGCCTTGGGTCGGCAGAAGGGTCTGTTAGACTCTTACTAACTAAAACCAACCTGATGTATTGGGATACATCAGGTTGGTTGTAGATCCCGACGTAGGTGCCCACACCTACGTCGGGATCATGGGATCTTTTGCGACTTCCGCGATCTCCCGCTGGTCAATCGTCAAATGACGTCTTTCGCTCTGGGTGGAGCGGAAGGGTATGCCAGAGTTTTACTGACTAAAACCCACCCGTATTCCTTCAGTTGCCTATGCCAGGGCCACGGGAGTTACCGTGGCCAAATAACCCTGGCAGGCATCGGTCCCAGCGGATTCCTTCAGTTTTTGCTGACATCTCTTTGAGGCGCGTGTGGAACACAACGTGCCGTCGACCTAGGCGCATTACCTAACCTAAGATTAACCTAACTAAAAATATAACCTGCGTCATCGATGTAATGTGCTGCAGTTAAAGTTTTGGTGAAACCGGTTGATACACAACCTAGAGTTACATTTCATCCATGTTTACATGTTACATTTCAACTGTGTGTGCTTATAAACATTGTTATACATATAATATGTCTGCTGTAGTCAGTAACTAATCTGCCATTAGGATAAGAATTGAAAACCCTATGCCCTAGCAGACTTTAATCCAGAAATTATGAAGCACTAACTTAATTATTCTCACTGATCATAAGGTCCTGGGTTAGATTTCGGGGTCGAGCAAAGTGTTATTGCATTTTACCAAGAGGGTTTTTTCAGTAGCAGCCCGGAGTCTGGATATTTGCCCTGTTGGTGGTAATACGCTCAGCCCAAACAAAATTGTTTTTTTTAGCTCTTACTCGTATATACGAGATTCCTACCTACTAGGTATCCCCCCTGTAGCAGTCAAAATTAGTAATAAGTAATTACAGAAATCGATTTCTATAGTTAGGCAATAGAGATACACAATTTCACTACTATTGTCAGAAATATAGAAAAAAAACTTCATAAAAAAGTAAATTACAGAATCATTAAAATGGAATTTGTTAAACTGCTACTAGAATTGTTAAACTATCAAGACATGACATCTATGAATCAACAAATTGCTGAAGTTAAAACAACAAGTTTATGAAACAATAACTGACACGTTACCGATAACATCCCAACAGTTTCGTGCACTCTGTATAACACGCCAGCACCACAGTATATTCTTGAACAGTAGTAGAAATTTAATTAACGTTTTTAACATTTTGAGATGTATACGAGGTCATATCAAATGTGAAATTGTCGTAAAGTCGGATTAAGGAAAAGCCAGTGAAAATGTTACATAAATCCATACAAGCAATAAGAAATATTCCTAAAAGAATTCTAAGAAGTTTGAAAAGTGCGCGAAATTATTTATCTATACGTAGAGGTAACATTTTGTTTCTCTTTGAGTACATAAACTTGTTGACGTTTTTAACTATTTTTAACCGACTTCAAAAAAAGGAGGAGGTTATCAATTCGACTGTATGTTTTTTTTTTATGTTTGTTACCTCATAACTATTGACTGGGTGAACCGATTTTGATGATTCATTTTTTATTTGAAAGGTGGTGCTTTCCGAATGGTCCCATTTTAATTTGTTTCCATTTGGACAATGGGGTCTATGTGAAAACCATATAAGTCTTAAATTTCCATTAAGTATTTGCGCGACAAATGAACGAATACCGTATGTTTGTTACCTCATAACTTTTGACTGGGTGAACCGATTTTGATGATTGTTTTTTTTATTTAAAAGCTGATGCTTTCCATTTCCAAGTTATTTTTGACGTTGTAGTGTTTTTTTTTAAGGAAGTTGGTTGTTTTTTTTTTTATTTTGATATTCATTGCTTCATAGGTTTGAAAAATTCGTCTACTTAGAAACGTAAATAAAACAATGAACGTGCCTGTAAAAATTAGAAACATTGCGATCGATCGTCGTTTTAAATGAGTTACGCAAAGACCCCGCTGAAACCCGACAAGACTGAAGAAAGGCACTTAAAATCTTGATCTACTGTATTATGAAAAATTATACTACACTGTGTCACCCCCACCCCTTTTCCAAAACAGCATGTTCAGTTTCTGCTTCTAATAACAAGTTACAAGGACAACAGCCTAACAGAACACTTAGTTTGTGTTTACAAAAACAAAACATGTTTCGCTACCTCAAGTATATGCTTCGGGTGTAGAACAACATTTCCATAATGTTTTGAGAATCTATTATGGGTGTTAAAATGATATGACAGTAGTGGGTAGATATTTCAATATTTGGAAGGATTATCAAGTATAGGTATGCTGCTAAATAGGTAGGTACTGAGTTACAGATGGTATCGGTCTGAGGTATTGCAAAGTGCAGTATCATTTGTGGGTTTTGGAGTGCAACATGACACCTCTTCTTTTAATGAGCAGTATGTTCTTTATGAATATACAACATTATTTTTAGTATATGCGAAACCTGAATATAGTTTGTTCAGAATCAGTAACTGAATCGATTCCAATAATTTTTACACCATGTTATATTTTGTCCCAAAAATATTTAATTACGCTTAAAAGTTAGTATCCGCAATCATCTGTTTGCACACGGGTCACGACAGGTCATAAGCGCGGGCTAGGCGGCGTGGGCGCACTGCGGGACGGCGACGGCGCTCCTCAGTCACCCGAATGCCATCGATCGATGCATACGTATCGCGAGCGCGCGACCGCCGTGAGCCCTGGCTAAAGTGTTTTGTTTAGATTTTAAAATTATCATGTCTCTCTCGTACTCAAACGTCCGTACACTCGCTGTTTGTGGTGGTGTGGCAATGCGTCAGTTCATAAGAGAAAGACGGGCCCTTTTTTAACAGTTGCTTGAATTATTGTAGATAGTGATGATTAACATTTTTAAACACGCAAAGATAGTCAAAGGTACAAATGTATTATTTGTTTACAGCCTGCTGTGGTTCAGTAATGCGATGTTTAACAATTTTCATCCATTTTGAACTTTAAGTTGTTGACATAAGGTGCAACAAATGGCATTGATTACATTTTACCACTTACTACTGCATTTACGAATAAAATACATAATAATATCTACCTACACTTGACCATTACGACAGTCCAAAGCCTGCAAGTGTGATGGAAAATGTTCATCACCAACTAATACATAAACAATCACTGTGGCAAATTATTATCAATGAGCGCAAAACGACGCTGACGGCGCGCACGCGGCCGGGTGGCGCGGCCGGCCGGCCTCCGCTAGGCTGAATATGTTTTAGCGTGGACTACCAGGTAACGTAACCGGCTTATAACTTTGTGATTATCAATGATACAGTTTTGAATTTTTTTTCATAGATTCTTTACATAAAAATACTAGACCCGTGTTTCGGGTTTCGCATAAACAAAAATTAATGTTGTATACTAATTTATTTTTTGGCGAACGTTTTGTGGAAGCAAATTGTATTACAAGTGAAGTAGGTGCTCAGTCCCACCGCAGGAATCTGGATTCGGGAAGCACAAAACCGGTCAAAGTGGCGGAGCTTGGGGGAGGCTTATGTCTAGCAGTGGACATATTTCTGCTGAAATGATGATGATGATGTTAGATGCTCAATTTTGTCACCCACCTTGCTGAAGATATCTTTCAGAAATTGACGGCTATGAGACCGCTTATTCGAATAACAGTTAAATAATTATTTTTGCTTGTCACACAATAGTAACAAAGTCACAGGCGGTCACTGCTGGATACAGGCCTCCCACAATTTGGGGGGTTTGCCACAATCGCCATGCTTGGCAGGCGGATTGGCGATTTTAGTACGGTGGTAAAATGCTTAGAGAACGCTACTACCCAATTTCTAGTAAGTAGTCGTCTCTTACCACACCCACGTGAAGAAATGCCATGGTAGTATTCTTAACGTCCGGCACCACACAGAACTCCGGGTCCACACAGAACAACACACGAAAGTATAAGCTTATACAACATTAGTTTTTGTTGATGCGAAACCCGAAACACGGGTCTAGTATTTTTATGTAAAGAATCTATGAAAAAAATTTCAAAACTGTATCATTAATAATCACAAAGTTATAAGCTTGTTACGGTACCTGATTGTCCTCGCAAAAACATATGCAGCCTACCGGAGGGCACCACGCCAGCCGCGCGCGTGGCTCTCACTCTCACTCATTGATAATAATTTGCCACAGTGATTGTTTATGTATTAGTTGGTGATAAACATTTTCCATCACGCTTGCAGGCTTTGGACTGTCGTAATGGTCAAGTGTAGGTAGATATTATTATGTAATTTATTCGTAAATGCAGTAGTAAGTGGTAAAATGTAATCAATGCCATTTGTTGCACCTTATGTCAACAACTTAAAGTTCAAAATGGATGAAAATTGTTAAACATCGCATTACTGAACCACAGCAGGCTGTAAACAAATAATAAATTTGTACCCTTGACTATCTTTGCGTGTTTAAAAATGTTAATCATCACTATCTACAATAATTGGCGTAATCACTATTCACTCAAACAAACTGAAGCAACTGTTAAAAAAGGGCCCGTCTTTCTCATAAGCACTCACGCACTGCCACACCACCACAAACAGCGAGTGTACGGACGTTTGAGTACGAGAGAGACATGATAATTTTAAAATCTAAACAAAACACTTTAGCCAGGGCTCACGGCGGTCGCGCGCTCGCGATACGTATGCATCGATCGCTGGCATTCGGGCGACTGAGGAGCGCCGCCGCCGCCCCGCAGCAGTGCGTACACGCCGCCTAGCCCGCGCTATGACCTGTCGTGAACTCGTGACCCGTGTGCAAACAGATGATTGCGGATACTAACTTTTAAGCGTAATTAAATATTTTTGGGACAAAATATAACATGGTGTAAAAATTATTGGAATCGATTAAGTTACTGATTCTGAACAAACTATATTCAGGTTTCGCATATACTAAAAATAATGTTGTATAGTGTGTTATTATTATATTGTAACTTCGACCTACGCTAGAACAACTCAAGGTTAAAGTTACCCTGCGGTGGGTCTGCGGTATCTCCTCCAATAGTATTAGTACTATATCTTCTCAGGTATAATTTTAACACGTTAATATCTTTTCCTTTCAGAAAACAAGGTGGGCGTAGCTAAACCTAAGACCAAGAAGAGCATCACAACCTTCCCCGAGGCACTGAAAGCAACCCTCATCATTGGCCAGGTCTTCTCCCTGCTCCCCTTTGTTGGAGTGTTCAGCAATGTTCCCAGTAATGTCAAGTAAGATTAGATCTTGTGTTCACGTGATAAAGGTTGTTTTTTAATAGAGCGTTGAGTGATGTTACGACATGCAACTTGGAGACCAATGATCAAATTGAAGCATAAATGATAAATGACTTTATTTTTAACCCCCGACGCAAAAAGAGGGGTGTTATAAGTTTGACGTGTCTGTCTGTCTGTCTGTCTGTCTGTCTGTCTGTCTGTGGCATCATAGCTCCCGAACGGATGATGCCATTTCAATAAAAAAAATATTTATTAAAGGTGACTTATCTGCGAGTGTTCTTAGACATGTTTGATGAAAATCGGTTGAGCCGTTTAAAAGTTGTGGGGGGGAAAGTGGGGAAGAGTAACCGAATGTCAGCAAATATACTCGAGTGGGGTCTCAAATGAAAGCGCACTGGAAGAGAATATTGAGCAATTAATCGAAAGTGTTCTTAGCTTCGTTTGATTCTACATTATATTAAGTATATACCTATAAAAAGTACAAAATAATAAATTAAATTAAAAATTTAAAAAACCCCCGACACAAAAACCTAATTTCCCTTTAAAAAGTAAAAAAATAATAAAAAATAACTCAATCTTAAAGTACCTAAGAATGTATTAATAATTTAAAAAAAAAAACGTCGCGTTGGGGGACCGCTCCGCGAGTGCAGACGTCGTTGACTGCTTAGTTAGGTAATAAGACAATTTTTTTTTTTGAATTATTAATACATTCTTAGGTACTTTAAGATTGAGTTATTATTTTTTACTTTTTAAAGGGAAATTAGGTTTTTGTGTCGGGGGTTTTTTAATTTTTTGCAAATAGGTTTGTACAAACACTTTTACACGTCAATCATATTTTCATTAAACTAGATGAGGTCGGCGTTTCCAATCTAACTACTCTGAGAAGAAAGGCCGAAACAAACTCAGAGGTCACAGTCTCATTTAAAGTCCAGACATAATCTTGGTCAGATCATGTGAAGACCATGTAGATTGGTGTCTGATACCATAAAGCATAAAGACTGCAATTTTTGTTGAAGATTGATGTTTTGAGCTGAATAAAATCTGCAAAGTATTATATTTTGGTTGAAAAATTGGTCAACAATCTTAATGCCTGTTGTGAACTTTATGTTGGGAGCATAGTGTTTTTATAATAATTCAAGTTGAACTGAAGTTTATGTCTAGTTCCATATTACATTCGACATTATAACCTAACATATCACATCAAGAATAGGGAATAGTGGTAATTCAATGGTACCGGCTGCCACTTGTAGGTCGTAGGATCGAACATAGACAAAAGACATGCACTTTACTTTGTGTTAATTATTTCATCATCACTACTCTCGAAACGGTGAAAGAAAACATGTTGAAGAAACGGGCATGTCCTAGAACCAAATTTTCAAAGATATGTGTCATCTGCCAACCAGCACTGGGCCCGCGTGGTGGATTACGGCCCATTTCGTGACACCAAGAAGAAATCTGTGTCAATATACTGGAAACGTTGTAAGCAGATTTTACTGATGCACCAAAAACACAATATCTAGTCATTGACTAATTTTATCACGAACTAGCTTCTGCCCGCGACTTCATCCGCGTCAAATTTCTACTCCCCTGACCCCTTCCCGTCGCATCGAATTGCCTGCCAGTTTCGGAACATTTTTCGTTGCTGCTCCGCTCCTATTGATTGTAACGTGCTGTTATATAGCCTATAGCTTTCCTCAATAAATAGGCTACCCAACACAAAAATATTTTTTCAATTTAGACCAGTAGTTTCTGAGATTAGTGCGTTCAACCAAACAAACAAACTCTTCTGCTTCATAATATTAATATAGATTTCTCAGTAACAGCTCGCTTATGCTTGCTTCAGTTAATTTAATTACGTATTTTTCCAGGTTTGTGAGAACTTCATGGAAGTGTTTATACTCGCTACTATCGCTTATTGGGCAGATGTTCATGGCAGTGCTCTGTATCAACAAACTGGCCAAGTCCAATGTATCGCTCAGTGGTACTTGTAAGTAAAGCCATCATCCATACTTAATATTATAAATGCAAAAGTAGCTCGTACCATTGTACTGAGTAGTGAGGGACGTAAAGAATAGCATCGCCCCATGCCCGTGGGTGGCGTAAAAGGTGACTAAGGGAGTTACTAGAGAATGGGCAGCAGCGTTCTCTATGCATTTTACCACCATACTACGATCGCCAACCCGCCTGCCAAGCGTGGCGATAGTGGCAAAGCCCCTCAAATTGGAGGAGGCCTATGTCCAACAGTGGACGTCTTACAGCTGAAATGATGAACGACGACGAAAGTAGCCCTGTCTGTTTATCAGTTTTATCGTGTATTTTTCGTTTGTTCTTGTCGTATCATTTTGTGTAAATTATTTATTTATTTGATTATTTGTTAACATAGGTATAGAAATACAGATCTTATGTTTGATGAACATAGAGCTAAGTTATGCTAAGACGCGTACAAATATAGAGTGCAAATCTAGACGAGGATTACAAATTAAAATTGACTAAAAATATTTGAAAATCATTTATCTATTTTATTTATTTTGGCACATGATTCGACATTCACATGGGTTTGGTTATGCGGTACCGGTATTAGTGGATGTGGGAATATTTCCGAGAATTTATCGAGCATCCTAAGCGCATAAATAGAACTTTGGTAATGCTCTCTCCTCTTCTACCCTTTTTTTTTTTTTTTTTTTTTTTTTTTTTTTTTTTTTTTTTTTTTTTTTTCAGGATGGGAAATCATCAAATGACCTCTCCCGCTCTGGGCGGAGCGGGAGGGCGTGTCAGACTTTTACTGACTAAAACCCACCCGTGTTCCATCAGTTGCCCATGTGCCAGGGTCACGGTATCTCTTTCGAACAATCACGCGACCCCGGCAGGCATCGGTCCTAGTAGACCCCTACACTGCTGCTGACATCTCTTTGAGGCGCGCGTGGAACACTGCGCGCCGTCGACCCGAGCCTGGTCCTTACCGGGCGGCGAGCTACCCATTGCTCGCCACGCCTCTTCTACCCTTACGACAATTTATATTTTTTTCTCTTTCCAGCGCCAGTAATCTTCTACGTGACGACTTGCGTGACAATGATAATGTTCTTCCAAGTAGCCCGACGCTGGCCTCAGCTGGTCCAGCACATAGCGAAGGCAGAGGACACGGACCCCAACTTTGACTGCAGTCTGACCAGGAAGTGCAATATTACTTGTGCTGTGGTTCTGTTATTGGCTTTATGTAAGTAGAATAATGCTGGAGGTGTAGCGGCGTCGCCGCCACACGAAGCAATCCGAGTAAACCGATCGGATATCATCGGCTATCTCCAGTGTAGGTCAGATGAACAGTCTCTCCATATAAAATACTGAAAGCTGACCCGAAGGTCGTTGAGAAAAGGAAAGGCAGATTAGATTCGGGAAACTTACAACTAGTGAACTAATAGTGTTAAAAATAAACGTATAAATCAAGGGCATTCACAAGTTCCCGCTACACGCTATAGACAGACTAGTTGTCAGCTATTATTTATAACAACAACAAAAATAGTCTAATAGTTAATAAAATATAATCAGCTGCCTAGCCTTTTCCCAACTATGTTGGGGTCGACTACCAGTCTAACCGGATGCCAGTATTTTACAGGGAGCGATTGCTTTTCTGACCTCCATAACCGAGTTACTACATAATACCATACGCCGCGCCGGTACGACTAGTTGTCAGACTTCTGACAATTCGTAACGCCTGTCAAAGATCCACGAATATATATATTCAATATATATATTCGGAATCAACAACCCAACGTGCTTTCTGATGCATGGAGCCTATATAAAAACGGTCACCCAGCCACCGCCGCTTAACCTTATCGATTGAACTGTGCGACTGTTATTAGTTATTACTTTGCCACCAGCTCCTATATTAAAATAAATAAAATAAAATAAAAATACACGATTCCCAGACACACATACAGAATCTTTAAATCACGCAGTCATTGAACTTTTTATAATTATATTTTTCTACTAGCTTCCGCCCGCGACTCCGTCCGCGCGGATGTCGGTTTTCGCGTGGATGGTTTATTTCTCCATTTTGAGTAACTCTGACAATGACATCTTGTAAATATCTATTGGACCCAAATACGGCTAAGCCTATAATAATTAAGGAGATCCCTCTATTGAGCTACTGCTTTTGAGCTCGCGTTCGTAGTAAGTATTTTTTTCATAGTAATTCCGACCTTGATAAGTAGCATGTAGCAGCAAATTACTGACAGTGACGAAAAGTTTGCAATAATAAAAAAGTGATCGTGACAATGCGACAGAAAGTTAATTGAGGGCTTCAGCATACACAACATTGTTAGTGAGCTCGTCCGGAAGGAAAATAAAATACCAACCTAAATAAACCAATTTACGATGAAAACTTAAACTACGTACGTACTATAATATTTACAAAAGTATTTACAAATAACTGATCGGAACAGTAATCAAAAAGGGTCGCGCTGAAAAGCACGGTTTAAAATTACACGCATACAATATTAATTCCACGGACGACCGCTCGCCACACTGGACACGTACGCTCGCATCAAAATTCAGAATTGAAATGCATTGCGCGGCGTTTTTTTTTTTTGTAGGACATCTCGTAGTTAATCTGAAAAGATTCTTACTACTTAAACGGATTGTGGCCCGGCGAGTTCTAAAAAGTTACCTTTTTAGGCCTCCAGCCGGGGCTTATTATACTTAAAAACTAAAGCGAAAGCTCTAAGGGTTACCCCGAGGGGGGTACGAACCTCGGCTTAGGCAATCACTGGTAGGGGGACAGCAAGGGACTGGCTGGATCTGGGTTAAATTATTTAGGGACTAATTTAAAGCTAACGGCGCAGCATCGCGGGCTGGCTCTTGCAAGGGTCGGGAGGGACTGTTAAGTCGGGGTCGCGACGACGGACCTCGGCGGCGAGGTCGGTACGATTTGTGTTTGTGTGCTGGTCTAGCTGTACTGGTCTCTTTTCGACTCTCCTGGAGGAGAGTGGTGGGATCATCAGGATCGGTAAGATCATCGCGCGGCGCGGAACGCGGCTCGTTATATAGGAGTCGGGGAGGCGTGGCCCGCGTGTGCCGCAAATGGTTCAAGCCAAATCCGACTTTCGGCGCTACAGGTTACGGCGCTGAATCCACTGCGGGTAATGCAACGTGTGTTCGCGGTTCTACAGAACAACGTCTATGTCTTGAATAAAACTGAAAAATAAGATGTTTTTTTCTACGTATTTTTCCAGGATAAAAAGTATTCCATTTTATGCCCAGGATAATAAGGTATAATTATACCAAGTTTCATCGAAATCGAACCGTTAGTTTTCACGTGATGCCTGCACATACAGACAGACAGACAGACAGACAAAAAATTTTTTAATCACATATTTGGGTTTGGTATCGATCCAGCAACACCCCCCGCTATTTATTTTTACAATATTTTCAATGTACAGAATTGACCCTTCAACAGATTTATTATATGTATAGAAATTATTTTATCAATAATTATTATTTTATTAAAATTACTACATAATAATACATTATTTTTGTATAATATCAGCATCTAATGTCTAGCTATAATATCTAGCTCGAATATTCCATAAGAGTATGTTTTCCAAATGGCAGAAGAGAGCTTTTTTTTTCGTGGTTGGTGAATCATCAAATGACGTCTCCCGCTCTTGGGCGGAGCGGGAGGGCGTGTCAGACTTTAACTGACTAAAACCCACTCGTGTTCCTTCAGTTGCCCATGTGCCAGGGTCACGATGTCTCTTTCGAACAATCTCGCGACCCTGGCAGAGGTATTCCTAGCTTAAAGGTTTCAATTTTGGTCCCCTTTAATAAGTGTGAACTTTAACTAGATTTTTGAATTAATAATAATCAAAATTGTGGTCGTGTTTTGCGGTTATCATGATGATACTGTATTTTATTTCAGTGGAACACATCCTGTCTCTTCTGTCAGCATTCGCAGCAGCATCCGCTTGTTTCTCTGAATTGGAAACCTACAAAGGATTCGTCACACAGTTCTACCCTTGGGTGTTCAACGTTTTACCGTATTCCTTCATATTGGGCGTTATTACTCAGGTAAAGGGAACATTATTTTGATACCCATCCAACTCCAGGTCTTCTTTGGAAGACCTGGAGTCCTGAAATATAGGGCTGCCCTAGTTTAGGCTCCAGTCCACTCCATTTATTTTATGTAGGTACCTATACTGTGTTTAGATTAGTGTGGAAAATAAGTAAATGAATTTTTACTTTACTTTAAATTGGCATTGATTTAATCAACTGATTTCTTTTCGAACGCAGTTTGTGGCAGAAGTAAAGTTGTGGAAATCGTCACGTAACTAAAATTGTAGAGATTTCATTTCAAATCAAATCACGTAACAAACAAGCTATATATTATAGAAAGAGATAGAGCGAGCAAGATAAATAGTTGTAAAGATTTTCGATGGTGCTGAAACTGAGCTCAAAATGAAAATCCAAGATTGTGATAACTTTATGAGCAGTGTTGGCCCAGTGGTAACGGCCGCGACCTACGAGTTGTAGGTCGAAGTTCGAACCCTAGCAGGCGCTTTACTTTATGTAAATTATTTCATTACCACTGCTCTAAAACGGTGAAGGAAAACATCGTGAGGAAATCGGCATGTCTTAGAACCAAAAATTCGAAGACATGTGCCATCTACCAACCCGCACTGGGCCCACGTGGTAGATTATGGCCCATACCCTCTCACCGAGAGGAGGCCTGTGTCCCAGCAGTGGGAATATTATAGGCTGATGATGATGATAACTTTATGAGAGCTTCTAAAATCGTACACTATGCGACTCTATATTAAAAGCTTTCTTTTTGTGTTTGTGTGCTCTCTTTGCTCCATGTTTTTTATTGTTTTTTGTTTCACTTACTTATAACCTAAGAGGCATGTTTTATTTGCTTAGAATGGTAATTAGAACGCGATTGGACTTTTTAGAGCATATCCTTACTTAGTCATCATCATCATTTCGTCCAGACATTTCGGAAAGACGTCCACTGCTGGACATAGGCCTCCCTCAAGCACCGCCACTTCAACCGGTTCTGTGCTTCTCGAATTCAACGGATTATTTAGTGCTTTAATTTAATTCCGACTTGAAATAGCAGAAAAGTTTCACTTTAAAATTGTCCTTTGTTTCAGTTTCTCCACTTCCAATCAACATTCATATGGAACTTCTCCGATTTGTTCGTGATATGCATGAGCTACTACTTAACATCAAGGCTGGACCAAGTCAACAAAAAGCTATTGGCCGCTCAAGGCAAGGTATGGTTTAAACCGCTTTCCTATCTGTGTATCCGGATTCAGAAAGGAAATCACGCTATTCTTAATTTCTATTTATATTTTTACCTTTTTTAAAATGATAAGTCAAAATTATTTGAACCACATTTTATACAAAAATAATTAAATTTATACAGTTATACACTTTTTCATTATTTTAAAACTCCAACTCGCATTACCTGAAACACAATTGGCAAAGCAATGCACACATGCTACGGACTGTAGTGGCACCGCAGGCGAATTCCAGCAATAAGTGCAAACTTGGCATACCGGAATACGTGCAATAATATAATTATGCGAGCCGCAATGCATTGCGTACTTTCTGAACAAAGGCAAAAATTCAGCGCTGAATTCTG
Organism: Aporophyla lueneburgensis; assembly: GCA_932294355.1. Taxonomy (NCBI): domain Eukaryota; kingdom Metazoa; phylum Arthropoda; class Insecta; order Lepidoptera; family Noctuidae; genus Aporophyla; species Aporophyla lueneburgensis. The sequence goes on along the minus strand of OW028737.1, from coordinate 25,380,423 downwards.
TGTAATCTATGTAAAAAGAATTTGGAAAAGTACGGCTCATGCAAATGTTGATTTTGTGAATTAAGGCAAAAGCTTATTCATACAATTATTACTGGATTTTACTCGTGAATTCTTCAAGCTATCTATACAAAAAAATAAAATTGGATAGTCTGTTTGTAATATTAAAATAACCGCTTTTTACTAAGTATATATGGATGTATACACGGTACATATACCAAAACAACATTTTTTTTAATTTTTCTCTGTCCATCTGTTTGTTCCGGCTAATCTCTGAAATGGCTGGACCGATTTTGACGGGATTTTCACTGGCAGGTAGCTGATCTAATAAGGAGTAACTTAAGCTACTTTTATTTTAGAAAAAATCTTTTATTTTAGAAAAATACCTGCGTTAATTTCCGACATCCACGCGGGCGAAGCCACGGGCAAAAGCTAGTATATAATAGAAAGAGACACAGAAAGCTATAGAGAGAAAAATTGTTGTTTTGGTTTTCGAGGGTGCAGAAACCAATACTGAGCTCAAAATGGAAATTCAAGATAGCGATAAAGTTAGCTACGTACCTTCGTTATGAGTTACTTAGTTATCTCTTTTGCCAATTAAGCTATTCGTATTCTATCGGTCCATCATACTAAGTAATCACGAATTTAGTTGACACTAGCTTTTGCCAGCGGCGTTGCCCACGTGGAGGTCCGGCCGGGATAATAAGGATTCTCGGTGTTAATCCAGGTTATAAACTACCTGAGTGCAAAATTTCATCCATATCCTCGTAGCCGTTATTGCGTGATTGAGTAACAAATATCGAAACATTAAACCTTTCACATTTATGGAAAACGTCACGTCACGTCAAACGTTACGTCTTCCACGTTTAATTTTTTTATTTGGTTGATAAATATAATGATCATCACCGTCACCATCACTTTGATCAGCAACCTGTTATTTCGCCAATATGAAGACATACTTACACACCCCAGATCCATTATTTTTTTCATTTAAGACTTAATATCACCAAATAACAGGTAAACACCTAAACAGTATTTTTTTTTCTTCCAATTTAATATTACGAACCACAGTTTTCTCGTAAAGTACGACTTTTAGTCGTTAAGCCTCACACAGACCTCACAAGCCAGTCCATTACACTTGCCACTTAGTGTTTCTACTGTCAGACCAAGTCAGATAGTTGTAATACTCTTATCAGACACTTAGCAAAGTTTCTCGTTGAACGTAAGTGAGTGGTCACGACGCCAGACGGCGCTGTTCCCACAGCCAGTTCGAGTACGAAGAGAAATGTGATCTGTTTCAAAACTAACAGATGAAAGTATAAAAAAACCTTGTCATGGGTAAATTACGATTCTTAGGGAACATGTAACACATTTTATTGTTCTTTAAAAAATCGATCAAAATGAAATAAAACATAACATAAATAAATTGTTTATTGATCATAACATCATTGTAATCATAGATATCCAGAGATATGCCTTCATTGCGGAATAGTAAGGAGTTCTAGTGTCGCCACTTATCTCCCACCCAAAAAATTACAACATTAACAAATAGTGTACTGACGACACACATTTAAAATTTGAACACGCACACAAAGAAGAAAGCAGCTACACTAAATCAATTTCTAATAGCACACATACATAGAATGGGCGGGGCATTCACTTGTAAATACTTCCTATTTGCGAACATCCAATGCACACGCATGCAATTAGGGAGTCGAAAGCGATGGTCGATTATTTTTATCGATATTTAATTTTAGCACATTCTTGTATTATAATAACTTCGTTTAATTTCCTTTAAATATTTTTTTTTTACCTTTCCGAAAATATAGTTAACTTTACTAAAATAAAATGAGCATATTTAAAAAAAAAATTGTATTATCGGTTAAAAGGGAGTGCTCTCTGTTACTTGTCATGCTGTATAAATAAATAAAATAAATAATATATTACTTAACCTTAAAAAAAAACACAAATGCCTACCTACATTCAGGTTTGGTTTAATTCAGTTAGGCTAATGTTATACTCATATTCAAACTCGATCGCGTTAAGACATATTTCTAATGGAATTAAAATAGCGCCATCTAGCAAACTATTTTAAATGCTGACAGGATCGAATTCGGACGATTGTGGTCTTCACGGTGTTTCCACTTCCAGCGGAGAAAAGCGCAATATACAAATGCAAAGCCGCGAAACCACTCTCAGTTTGCGCACTCGCTGTTTACGTCGTTCGTGAGTGTGGAGCGGGTATAATAAAGAGTAGGCTTGAGTCCTAGCAGTGGGAACTGTTATAATAAAAATAAGGAAATACAAAATAAAAATCAAATAAAATTATTTATTGTCCAGTAAAATGTAAATATGGAGAATCATTAATTTGAATTTGTAGATTTGACTAAATAGCGACGGACCGCGAATTCTCTAATTTAAACTAGCCGAGCAGCCAAGATTCGAATCTTGGCTGCTCGGCTTTATGATTGACTAAGATGGGCGTGCGATTTAGTGATCAATAAAATAATATTACGCAAGATATATTTTTATTTTCAACAATATTTAACCATTGCAATCTTCAATACTAATCTTACTCGCTCAATAATATTGCGTAATATTATTAATCGTCTATGGCCCACCTTACGAAACCACCAAATAGACAGATGAAAAAAAAAGAATATTTTTGCATATCGAAAACAAATTATTGTATTTTTTTTACCAAATATAAGTAGTTCGATGAAATATAATATTTATTTATCATATTACTTATCATATTGTACTTAAAAACTGTTAATTTGTGAAAATCTTTAGGTATAATATTACTTTAGTTTTTACACTTCACGAATAACTATATTGGAATTATAATGTCTTAATTTGGTTTAAACAACATTTAATTAATAAGTAATTTAACTCTTACTATACAAGTAATACGAGGATATCCATTAAGTTCTGTAAAAAAATATTCAACAGCAATAATACGCATATCGATAAAATCAGCCGCACGCAAACGATTGCACCACTCTACATATAAAACGTTCGTTTCGTTCGGGAAGATTCGGGCTGGTTCGGGTTAGTTCGAGTCGCTCCGGACGTAAGTTAGTAAATCATTTAAAAATTGATTTAAAATATAAAACAGTGACTTAATTGTTTACTAACCGATGGTAGGACACGCCATTTGTCTTCAGGTTGATAGTATTTGACCTATTTTTACAAATAATTACTGCACAACTCGGCATTTTGGTTTTTTACGCACCAATAGTGCACTGTACGCAATCGCAAAGCGTCTGAATGATGCGTACAGCCGGCACTCGAACATAAGACCAATTTTATCATATCGAGGCGGCACGTGCCACGCCCCCAAGGCATATCCCTCGATATCCGTGATTGTAATACAGTTTACAGGATTGACAAATTAAGTGTAATATAAGTACAACTGAATTAAATAAATAAATATCTTAAGACAACCAACACACCGTTACCTGATCCCAAACTAGGCAGAGCCTGTTCTGTGACAACCAGACAACTGATAAACATACTTATATATTTCTAAATACATACATATTATAGATAAATTACACCCAGACGCAGAACAAATGATTGTGCTCATCACACAAAGATTTGTCCTGGGTGGAAATTCAAATTCAAATATTTATTGGAACTAAAAACAGGTAAACAATTTTTTTGTGTTCGTTAACAGCTACGTTAGTTTAAAAAACTGTGTTGCAGCCATTAGCGCCCACCTCCGAGAGTGGAGACGTCGGCGTTCCAACATTAATAACTAAAGCTACACAATACAAATAGAAAAAAAAAGACAAAAACAATTATATTAAAACTTAAAATAAAAGTAAGTTTTTTAAACTATTTAACTAAAATATGATTGATTATAAAATTTTGTTTAACACTTATGATTTTTATCCTAGAAACAATACAAAAAATAAAAATTAGATTAAGATAGTCCAGTTCTCTAATGTGAAGAGTGTGTGTGTAAGTATGTAAGTATGAATGTGTATATGTGTGTAGGTATAGATATAGTATATCTGTAGGTGTGTGTGTGATTGTATACTTAGATAGACTATCATGAAAGGAATATGACTGTCAAGACATGTTTACATTAAAGGTAAGTATGTGTCACCAGATTCTCTAACTCTTCATACGTTAGGCTTTGCAGCCATTTGTCCATGACCGCTTTGCACTCCCGTGAGGTAAACGGATAAATATTTAAAATCTTATTTACTCTGTTGTACAAAACAGGGCCAAAGAAATGATATTGACGTTTCACCAACACAACATTGGCAGACTCAGTCGGGCACACTCTATCTGCCCTTCACTTTTTTGAACGGTGATTGGGATCAAAAGTAAGTTCCGAGTGTTTGCGTAGTATGGTGCTTAGGAAAAATGCATGCCTCACTGTAGGTACTTTACAGAGAGCATAAAGTTCGATGGTTGGGAAACGAATAGGTTTGTGTGCCATAACTTTAAGAACCGCCCTTTGTGCCAGTTCCAATCTAAGCATTAAACACTTACCAGCGCCACCCCAAGCCGCTATACAATAGTTTATGATAGAGTGCGCCAATGCAGAGTAAACTATCCTTAGAGTATGAAAGTCAGCAGAAGATCTCAAATTTTTTAAATACAAATATCAATTTCCTGACCCGAACTGAAATCGAACCCACGACGTCAGTCTTAGCAGTCAGGGTCACTAACCACTAGACAAACAGGTCGGTCATTTAGTGATGAGGTGCTACCAGCCCCGGATCTAAGGGGGGGCAAACCGGGGCACTTGCCCCGGGGGGCAAATTCATGGGGGCGCCAAATCCATGAGACAAGAATTCGAAATATCGAATAAATGAAGCCTCTTTTCCTACAATCTCATAGGTTTTTATCAAGTAATCGAATCTTAATATAATCATTGAAAAACAAATTTTTCTATTTCCATACGCCCAGTTAGTTTTTGAACACATGCTAAGTGATTTATAAACGCATCTTAACAGATCAAGTAAATTTTTGAACGCGTGCGTAGTGTTCGTGATCTTTCTGCCAGGGGAATCCCAGCTACCTACATCTATACGTGCTGAGTCGAACAAATTCAAACAGGCGAACTGATGGTTTGGATGTGCAAAAATGTCGTGGACAATCTTACGACAACGGATCCAATATGGCCGTCCAAATAAAATATACAAAGGAGTCCAATCCAAAGTTATACAAATGAACGAGCTGGCAGAGTTCGTATCGTGTCTAGCGCACTCTTTAAATCTTGTTGGCGTGCATGCAGCTTCAACACGCCCACAAGCAGTTAGCCTATTTGGGCTTGTACAAAAACTTTATTGGTTCTTGGTCGGATCCACCACGCGGTGGAAAACAATGCAAAAGTGTACAAAAACCAACTTTAAAGGAAGTAGTCAAACCAGATGGTCGGCTAAACATCAAGCTGTTACTGCTCTAATAGAGTAATAATTTACCGGAAGTTGTCAAAGCTCTGAAAGAAATTGAAGAATTCTCTCTAGCCGCAGAATCTAAGTATGAAGCTCATAATTTGCTACATGCAGTAGTGGATTTTAAATTTATCCTCAACTTGACAATTTGTGATAATATTCTTCGAGAGATTAATAGAGTGAACGTTAAAATACAAAAAGAGGATATTATCATTTCGTGATAATGCAAGGCCTTGGTAAGATCTTGCAAGAAATGAGAGAAAAACCGGTAGAATATTGGATCAAAGAAGCTACATCTGTATCAGAAAAGTTGGAAATTGAGCCGGTTCTTAATAACAAACGAATTTCCAAAAAGGAAAAGCAACACGATCAAATCTGTGAAGACGAAACAAGAATGCTAGATCCGACTAGGCTATTTTCCAAAGATATAAAAGTAGTGTTTGACAAAATTTTAACAGAAATTGAGATAAGAGCAGAGAGTGCAAAGAGTCTACATGAAAAAATCGCCTTATTAAATATGTCGACAGAAAATCTGCAAAAAAAATGGAGCTGATATAGCTTTAAAATATTCAAAAGACTTGAATGCGGTTGGTTTTTGCCAGGAACTTGCCGTATTTAAAGAGCTAGTACATGAAATTAATGAAAAATCAAGAGCCTTCTTCTACTAGGTACTCTACTTATCTACGTTCTAAAATGAGTCAGGATCGTCTATCTGGCCTCGCAATCCTAGCCATTGAAAACAAAACTGCCTATGAGACGGACTTTGAGGAGCTAATAGATTCTTTCGCAGAAAAGAAAGCACGCCGTGTAAAGTTCTAGTCTTTCCTGGTTATACATAGGCTGCACTAAAAGTTTCGGGAATGGAATATTTCCACTGTTCGTGCCATATTAAAACCTTTTTAATTGAAAACTCCTTGGTTTTAAAAATCGAATACCATTTATTTATTTAGAAAAAAGTATCCTCGGTCTTGTCACAAGGTTTTGTCAAACTTGTTTAGTCGTTGAGAAAATGGAATTGACTCGAGAAAATTCAAGAGCGATGATTTATTATGACTTTCGAAGTGGTTTAACACAAAAACAGTGTGTTGACCGGATGATTTCTGCATTTGGTGATTAAGCCCCATCCACAATTTATCGCTGGTTTGCTGAATTTCAACGTGGACGTGACTCTCGAAATATTCCACGCAGGGTCCTCTAATGCTGTATACAACATCGTATCAGGTGACGAATCCTGGATATACGTGTACGAACCCGAAACAAAAAACCAGTCACGAGTTTGGGTGTTCGAAAATGAGTTAAAGCCAACCAAAATTGTTCGTTCACGGAGTGTTGCAAAAAAACTGGTGGCCACGTTTGTCTCCAAAACCGGCCATGTTGCGACTATTCCTCTTGAGGGACAAAGAACGGTTAATGCAGAATGGTATGCTAGCATTTGTTTGCCACAGGTCGTTTCTGAACTCCGTAAAGAGAACCGCAACCGCCGCATCATCCTCCATCACGACAATGCGAGTTCTCACACCGCGCTCAGAACAAAAGAGTTTTTAGAGCAGGAAAACAGAATTATTAGACCATCCGCCGTACAGCCCAGACCTAAGCCCTAATGATTTCTATACTTTCCCTAAAATAAAGAATAAATTGCGTAGTCAGAGATTTTCATCACCTGAAGAAGCTGTGGACGCCTACAAAACGGCCATTTTGGAGACCCCAACTACCGAATGGAATGGTTGCTTCAATGATTGGTTCCATCTTATGGAAAAATGTGTCAAATTATGCGGAGAATACTTCGAAAAGCAATGAATACATTTTTAAATAGTAATGTTGTGTCACTTCCTTATTTCCCGAAATTTTCAGTGCCGCCCCCGTATATTTTTTGTTTCCGTTTTATGTCACAAATTAAAGTTATTAGTTATTAGATAATAAAACATTTAAATTTATTCAACGATTATTATTTTAACAAATGGTCACAAAAATGCTACTCATTAGCAGTTTTAACAGTTTTTCTCAAACACTGAAGGGAGGGGGCGCCACTACCAAGGTTTTGCCCCGGTTCGAAAAACCGGCCAAGTGCGAGTCGGACTCGCGCACCGAGGGTTCCGTACAAACCTGTAGGTATGTTTGGTTTAAAAATAAATGTTTTTTTTTTTAATTTTATATTTCAGTTGATTGAATGTAAGGTAAATTGCGGTTTACGATTTATGACGTTTTAAAAAAAACTACTCACTCGATCTCGTTCAAACTAATTTTCAGTGGTAGTTTACATGATAATGTACATCATTTTTTTTTAGTTTTATCATTCTCTTATTTTAGAAGTTACGGGGGGGGGGACACATTTTACCACTTTGGAAGTGTCTCTCGCGCAAACTATTCAGTTTAGAAAAAAATGATATTAGAAACCTCATTACCATTTTTGAAGACCTATTTTTAGATACCCCACACGTATGGGTTTGATGAAAAAAATTTTTTGAGTTTCAGTTCTATGTATGGGGAACCCCAAAATTTATTGTTTTTTTTCTATTTTAGTGTAAAAATCTTAATGCGGTTCACAGAATACATCTACTTACCAAGTTTCAACAGCATAGCTCTTATAGTTTCGGAAAAAACGTGGCTGTGACATACGGACGGACGGACAGACAGACAGACAGACATGACGAATCTATAAGGGTTCCGTTTTTTGCCCGTTGGAAACGGAACCCTAAAAATCGTAGATCCGGGGCTGGGTGCTACATTTCCAGCTAGGTTATAGATTAACCAGCATAAGGGACTACAGTGCCAATATTCACCTAGTAGTACATCTACATTGCCACATGCTATCGACGCAACACTCAGACGCCAAGCAAAAGGTGGATGATTCTCACTTTTCTAAGGAGGTTGGTTGAACTATACACCTTGTTCCTCATAGCTCCAAATGCATATAGTTTTTCAATAAATGACGAAACATTTCAAGGCAGGGGAAATCATGCATATGTATCTACAGGGTCTTATTAAATTCACATCACAATATCACTATCGAAATTAGGGAAGATAAAATTATTTTTTCCTCCATCGATGGGCGAAGGTAATCGAATGCCCGCAATCCATTAGCTGTTTTAGCAAATTTTGTGGAGAAATTACAAAAATAACAGCAACAATTTTATACGAATTTCCAAAAACCAAACCACAGTCGTCGTTAAGTTGCGTTAATGTATATGTCAGTGTCATTTAAAGATTTGAACAAAGTTGGAACGAGAAAAAATATTTCGAAACCGGTCCTAACACGCGGTGAAAGTATTGCACTTATTAAAAGCCCTGTATATTTCTATAGTCAGCACGCGTAGCATGACCACCGTAGAAATGGGTTTTGTCGACGGAAGAATAGACAAAATTACAGATTGTAGAAAGATTAAAGACAATTAAAGATTATATCATAGAAAGATTTATACCGTTTTCGGCTGGCGTAGCAAGACAATTCTATTTCTATTCTACCAAGAATAGACAAAGTCCTTTCTATGTTGGTCATGCTACGCGTGCAGATGATATAAAAGGAATCATTCTACTCCCAGTACTTACCAGAGATCTTCTGGAGGGTAACTCGGGAGGACTACTGCAGAGCCACGCAGATCGTACGCAAGGTGGACGGCGTCATCAGCGGCGTGGTCTTCATATCTTTCGCTAACAACTTGTTCTTCATCTGTTTGCAGCTCTTCAATACGCTAGAGTAAGAATTTCCTAAGTAACTTTTACAGCTGTAGTGGCCCAGTGGTAACGGCCGCGACTTACAATTTGTAGGTCGTAGGATCGAATCCAGTCAGGTTTTTCTTTGTTTAAAATATCACCACTGCTCTTAAAACGGTGAAGAGAAACAATGTAAGGACTACGGCATGTTTTAACACCAAAAACCTGAAGACATGTTACATCTACCAACCCGCCCGCCTCCGAATGGTGGATAATGACCCTCCTCCTCTAACAGAAGAGGCCTTTGTCCCAGCAGTTGGAATCATCATCATCATTTCAGCCGTAAGACGTCCACTGCTGGACTTAAGCCTCCCCCAATTTGGAGGGCTTTGCCATAATTGCCACGCTTGGCAGGCGGGTTGGCGATCGCAGTATGGTGGTAAAATGCATAGAAAACGCTGCTGCACATTCTCTAGTAAGTCCCTTAGTCGCCTTTTACAACACCCACGGGAAGAAATGGGGTGTTGTTATTCTTTGCGTCCGGCACCACACGGTACCATTTGGAATACTATAAGCTGATTATGCTAAATTCTTCCATAATCGTCATGGATAAATCTTTAAAGGTCTGTTCCTTATTTGCATGAGAATACCTGTCTAATTCTGTTAGACATTCAAATTAAGGTTTCCAAATCATGTTAATAATGTTAATGCTTTGATTTCAGGGATGGCTTAAAGGGTACCGGAGAATGCTCCGGTAACAAAGCAAAAAAGTAAGTTTTTCAGAACATTTTACTGCCGCATACTGCACCTTTTCTTAATTTCGTTCTGATAGTAAATTAAAGTGTTATGTAAGCTTTGTGTTTCGGACCGAACACTTTGTTACTCTATGCGCCTTCGGAACGCGCCGCCCGAACGGAATGACATCTGACTTGACAGTTTGATTTTGACACTTGACGTTTCTCTTGGATTTTGGCTTGAAAAAGGGAACACGTCGCCGTGTTGTATCTCGCGATCTTTTGTAAAGTAATCCCTTACCCCGGTCGTTTTGGTGGACAATAGGTCATGACCCAGTTGTTTGTTAATAACCCCAATTTGACGTAATAACACGGGTTGAATTTTGGATATATCTTGTTTAAATAGTTTGAAGGTTAAGCAAAGTGACGCTATTGGGAACGAGTGATTTGAAGACCGCATGCTGTGATTGCCTCCAGCCTTATTGCAGCGGATTCTAACCTGAAGAATACTCGTAACGTCACAACACGATACATATACACTCACTTACATACATAACTCCAGGTAACCCCAGAAGCAGTGTCCTTCAACCACCAGGTAAGTTCTTTTGTTGTATTGTAGGTGAGTCATTTGTTAATTGTATTGCGTCTTCACTTGAATTGTACTTGTATTGTCTGCTCCGCGTACGGCGGACTAGTTTCGCTAGCCACTTCTTGTCTCTAGAGCCCCACGATTATCACACTTCCACTGCGCATTTGAAATCGTATTGTGAGGTCTAGTCTGGCAGCGTACACTTTGATAAAGTGCCTCCATAACTTGCACACCATTTGTTTCTTGGTTTAGACCTACCTTTTGCACTACGATATTTTAGGTTATCTAAGACCTACCTGTTGCACATGGATGTTTTAGGTTATCTGGGAACTCCCTCTTGGACACCGATGTTTTAGCTTATCTGGGAACTCCCTCTTGCACACCGATGTTTTAAATTATCTGGGACCTACCTCTTGCATACCGATGTTTTTAGTAACCTCGGGTCTACTTCTTGCACACCAATGTTTTAGGTTACCTATCTGGGACCTACCTAATTGGCTGCTTCTTTAATAATGGTAGTTAAGAACTTTAGGCAGAACAGTAACGATTGAAATTTTAACGACTTACAGACACTTTTCTTTTCTACCTTCTGAAATGACGAAACAAAAAAATGTTTAGTGATTGTTTATTTTTATTTATATCGACACGCATCACATTTATTGATTTTCATTAGCTAATTCATTAGGACTCTGTCTAATAATTAAAATATTTGTTTGATTTATCATAAACAGGATTGTCGTCTCCAAGTCCGGTCCACTAGGCGGTCATGAAGCGGCGGCATACTTCCTCTTCTCCCTGGTGTACCTGCTGTCGCGGTCAGTGGCAGTATCCCTGATAGCGTCTCAAGTTAACAGCGCGTCTGCAGTGCCAGCGCCCGTGCTGTATGATGTGCCTTCACCGGTCTATTGTGTTGAGGTAAAGCAACGGTTCCTTGACAAGCGATGGCCGCCATTTTGGCCGCAGTGACAGCTGTCATGAGAATGAAGGCAGCAAGGTTTGACATAACGATGTCAAAAAGACTCTCTGGAAAACATACAAACTTACTTTTTAAAATAGGAAAAAAAACGTGTTTCGCTCAAAAAGAAAACAATTCTTGACTTCCATAAGGAAAACATAATAATTAAGATAAGCGATGGTTTCGCTTGGTAATAAACTAAAATTAAGTTTTAAAAACGGTAAAAACTTACAACTTGTGCATTTTTCAGATGGTGCTTTAGTAGCCTTTTGAAGGTCGACGTGTAAACTGTAAACATGATACAAAATCCGCGCAGAAATTTTTCAACCATAAAGTGCGATAATAACGCGGTTAAAATGTATGGAATAGACATTTTTAACAGACTTCAAAAAAAGGAGGAGGTTATCAATTCGTATTGATGACTGTATTTTTTTTATGTTTGTTACCTCATAACTTTTGACTGGGCGAACCGACTTTGATGATTCTTTTTTATTTGAAAGCTGGTGCTTCCCGAATGGTCTCATTTTCATTTGGTTCCATTCGGACAATGAGATCCGTGTGAAAACCATATAAGTCTTTTTGCATTAAGTATTTGCGCCGTCAAATGAACGAATAACGCGATTAGATTAGTGCGGGGTAGCAGTGGCGAGGTGTAATTTTTTCTAAAAGAGAAGCCGATGCGAAGTCGGCTTTAACTTACTGACTCATCAATAAAGAATACTTACTATCATTCTAAAATTAATATAGGAATGTAATGAATTAAATACAATTAAATTGAACAGCTGAAAACCGAATAAAATAAGCAATATTCCTCTATCTCGTTCTCGCTGACGCATTTTTCTATACCTGTCTCTGTCATAACCCGTTGTACAGCGGCTTGCTCTCGTACATATCAAGCGGTGCCACGTGACCTAAAGTGACATCATTACGGGATCGCTGTTGTATGAATTTTTAGTTCCCGATTATGACGTTTCGGCGCCAGGTTAATTTAGAACATTTCACTTTTGTTGTAATACAAAGCTATAAATAACCTTTTTTGTTGTTTGAATGTTATGGTGAATTAAATACCCGTAGTGTAACTATATTTATTGACAATAGTAGCCACTTTTACATACTATTGTATTTTTAATAGTGATAGAGTTACCAATGCGAATCCCCGAAAGCAAGCCGGTGGGAATCGTGTTATATGGTGCTTTCGCCACTGCGGGGTAGTTATTTTTCACTTTGTAGTATTTTTTTAGGAAGTCGGCTGTTATTTTTTTTTTTTTTTTGTAAAAAGTTTTTATTTAAAATAACCGTTGAAATATTTCAACGAAGGGACGTTCACAATGTACTGAATACATGGTTGCAGTTTGCGCCTTTATGTCCCCACCACCTGGAAACACCTGGGTGCGTTTATGTCCCCACGCGATACCCCCACGAGATACCCGACAGAACAGTTATATCAGGACTGCAAGTTGTTGACCGTCAGACAACTCTTTGTTTTCCGATCTACCCTTCGCAAACATGCTTCCGTACCACCAAAACAACTACCCCATAATCGACGTAGATCCGCTCGAGTATGTCAGGTGGATCGCTACTGGACCACATTTGCTACCCATCAATATTTCATCTTAAGCTCCAGATTATATAACAAGCTAGAAATCAAATTAACAATAAATAGTCTTAAGAACGCGGCGCCTAAACTCGCTAACCACGAGCCGACGCTAAGGCAAAATTCGGTCGGAATATTGCTATCTCTGTTTGACAATGGAAGGCCAACGATGACGCGGTATGCAGCCGTGTGTGAGTGAGTAGTTGTACCTACCCTTTATTCATAACGACTCGACGCATTTTTATTTACTAGTAATTAGGTATGTTCGTTATTTGCTTTTTTTTGTTGACTACTCTGGGGAATCGTTAGTAAATGTACAGACTAGTAATGCGTTTTATGGAAATTTCTTTAATTGGTCGGTATCTCAAATTATTACAATATTTCGAGATCTAGGCCTTTTGTACAGTCTTATACATACTTTCCTAACTTGGTACTTGTAAACCAATGTATAATTATGTTGTTTGTGGTCTTCTATAAATTGATACATGAACGTTGTGAGTCCAACTCATATTTATGTAAGTAAGTATTCTTTTGAGTAATTTAAAAAATTGTTATCACTACATATTATAAAACAAAGTCCCCGCCGCGTCTGCCTACCTCCGAAGAACTCAAAAAATGTTCAACGGATTTTCATGCGGTTTTCACCAATAGATAGCGTGATTTATGAGGAAGGTTTAGATGCATTTTCTAACCTCCATTTTTTTTTTTTTTTTTTTTGTTTTTTTTTTTTTTTGATGGGAAATCATCAAATGACTTCTCCTGCTCTGGGCGGAGCGGGAGGGCATGTCAGACTTTTACTGACTAAAACCCACCAGTGTTCCTTCAGTTGCCCATGTGCCAGGGTCACGGTATCTCTTTCGAACAATCACGCGACCCCGGCAGGCATCGGTCCTATCAGACCCCTTCAGTTTTGCTGACATCTCTTTGAGGCGCGCGTGGAACACTACGCGCCGTCGACCCGAGCCTGGTCCTTATCGGGCGGCGAGCTACCCAATGCTCGCCACCCACAAGCTCGCGCCTGCGGTGGCCGGGAGTCCACTATGGACTCCCGACGCCAGGGGCGTCTCCTCCTGCGGCGGCTAGGAACGTGAGGGCGCAGAGACTGCCACTCCCTCACGCGCCCGCCTCCTCCTTTGCGAGCATTACTGCTTCACAGAAGGAGGTGACGGCTTCTCATTCCCTCTCGCTCCGTACCATGGCTCGCACCAGGGCTGGAGAGAGGTCACCGCCGCCGATCGCCTCCACGAGGACAGGGCGGTGCTCCGCCCAGGCAGGGCAAACTTCCACCGTATGTTCCACCGTGTCCTCTAGACGATCCTCACAATGGAAACACCCGGGCGTATCCTCCCGCTTTATCCTCCCGCTTCTAACCTCCATGCGGGCGAAGTCGCCGGCAAAAGCTACCTACTTACAAATAATGAATACAAGTCACTAAAAGTGTTACGCAAAATATTAGTAACAGACAAATATTCCAATAATTTATACATATTTACGTGATGTGCAGATATAAAAGAGGATAAATAAAAAACAAAGACCCTTAATTAACATTTATTTTTAATGTACACGTTACTCTCCTAAGCTAAGCTAGGTTTAGAATCAGCACTTTTCAAACGTGAAAATTACATAAAATAGTCCTACAAACCGCCCGCCCGTCACCAATTCCTAGTGCTTTATCTGAGAAGAAGCGGCGCAACAAACTCCCCAGCAGCACAGCTTTCTGTTTAGTTACATAAACTTGATTCTATACAATAGTAGGTAGGCAAAGTAATTACGAGGCACAGAATATTACAATACATTATTTACCATATCTGCAAGAGCAGTGGTGGCCCAGTGGTAATGGCCACGACCTACGAGTTATAGGTAGCGGGTTCGAACCCAGGGACGCGCTTTACTTTGTATAAATAATTTCATCAACATTGCTCTCGCACCGGTAAAGAAAAACATCGTGAGGAAACCGGCATGTCTTAGAATTAAAAAATCGAAGACATCAGACATCTACCAATCCGCACTGGGCCCGCGTGGTAGATTACGGCCCATTCCCTCTTAGAATGGAGGCTTGGATCCCAGCAGTGGAAACGTTATAGACTGATTATGTATTTGCCATATGTCAGCTAGCTATGCCATATACCAACAAATAAATAAAAACTGGTGAAGGATAGTAGAAGTAGGTTTAAATAGTGTTTCGGACCGAACACTCTCTTACTCTATGCGCCTTCGGAACGCGCCGCCCGAACGGAATGACATTTGACTTGACAGTTTTGATTTTGACACTTGACACTCTTGATTTGGCGCTTGAAAAAAGTCCGTCGCCTTTTGGAACTCCGCGACACGTTTGTTGAAATTAATCCTTTTAAATCGATCCGTTTGTGACAATTAGTCGTGATCCAATTGCTTTGATTGTAAATAACCCCAATTTGGTACCATAACACGGGTTTTGGATATATCTTGTTGAAATAGTTTGAAGGTCAAGTGAAAGTGACGCTATTGGGAACGAGTGATTTGAAGACCGCATGCTGTGATTGCCTCCAGCCTTATTGCAGCGGATTGTAACCTGAAGAATACTCGTAACGTCACAACACGATACATATACACTCACTTACATACATAACTCCAGGTAACCCCAGAAGCAGTGTCCTTCAACCACCAGGTAAGTTCTTTTGTTGTGTTGTAGGTGAGTCATTTGTTAATTGTATTGCGTCTTCACTTGAATTGTACTTGTATTGTCTGCTCCGCGTACGGCGGACTAGTTTCGCTAGCCACTTCTTATCTGTAGAGCCCCACAATTATCACACTTCCACTGCGCATTTGAAATCGTATTGTGAGGTCTAGTCTGGCAGCGTACAAATAGTGTGTGTAACACAATAAATGAACATTACGATAATAAATTGTTCAGAATCGTTTACAGAATCAATTTCTGTTATTTTCTATACTGGCAATTATTTATCCCAGAAATTAAAACTACGTTAATTATGGTGAAACTCACGTTCCCACGGACTTAATAAGATCGCATTTTCAACTGTCGGTGTTGAACCGAGCATTGAGAATACAACACAGTGCAGCGCGGGTGAGTTTCAGCACAGTTGGATTTTCACCTCTTGGCGCTGAGCAGTATCTTGAAGACCCAGTGCACGAAAATAACCAACCGCGATTTTATTACGTCCATGGGGACGTGTGTTAAGTCATAACATAATTAACGTATTACATTAACGTAGTCATAACATAATTAACCTATACCTAGATAGGTAGGTAAATACTAACATATACAAAATATACTTAGTTAGGTACTTACTATTAAACTCGAACCACGAAAAAAAAATCTTTATTTCATTGGGCTGAGTTTAAATATATGTAAGTAAACAATTAGTAGCCAAGAAAATATTAGATAGGTAACTTATTATAATATATTATTGGCTAATAGGTACTTACTGTGAGACACATCCCAACGTTCGGAGCAAACCGAATCGTAAACAATAAATCCAGGTCCGTATACAAAGCAAAGTTCCTGCCAGGGTCGCGAGATCCGTTCGAAAGAGTTACCGTGGCCCTGGCATATGGGCAACTGCCGGCGTAGCATGACCAATTCTATATCTATTCTACCAAGAACAAATAAAGTTTCTTATGTATTTTAATTCTGTAAAAATATTTCTATCTCATCAGAAAAATAGTCATTATACTTGACATCGTATTTTTGTCAACTGAAGAATAGAAACATCTCTTATTTTCAGTTTTACACAAGTTTTCTACGATACAATCTATCATTTTATCTTCTCTTCCGTCGACAAATTCCGTTTCTATGGCGTTCATGCTACGCGTGCTGATGGAATATGGGTGGGTTTTAGTCAGTAAAAGTCTGACACGCCCTCCCGCTCCGCCCAGAACGGGAGAAGTCATTTGATGATTTCCCATCCAACAAAAAAAAGAATCGTCAGAATGCTCTACATTCTGATCAGTCATTCAGTCTCTGTACTCGATACCAAATCAGAAAAAAAATCAAAATCCAAGTTCCATAGCATAGGTCAATAATAATGTCAGAAATATCACAATACGTTTGAATAAACAAATAAAAGTACGGCCAAAATGCATGTTGCGCTAGTGTGAATGCATGTCCGAGCGGTACCTACACAACACACTACTGCCAGCCGTACGACCGTGCACACATTGACATTTTTGTGAGACGCGATAGCACTACTCGCTAGTGAAAATTTATGATAATTTGGCTGTGTTCCGTAATACCAAAAATTATGAATGAAAACTTAATGATTTTTAAATTGGTTTTCATTATTTTGTATCTTGATAATATAAGCTGTGTTATGGATAAAACATTATTACAGATATTGTTGTTTTAATGGAGAAAAAACAAAAAGAAAACATGTCATTTATGTTGTAAAAATGTGCGAAATGCAATTCGCTCAAACTTCATTTTAGCTCATTTTTTTTTAAAAAAAAAACGTCACCGTAACCTAGATAAATACTGTCTAAAGCGGAATATCATCTTAAAATGGTGGAAATATGCTCAAATTGCAAACGATTTTGGTATTACGTTTGTATGGACAGATTGTCCGTCGCCGGGACCTTAACTCCTTTGAACTCAAACGCAAATTGTTAAATTTCCTCTTAAACCTAAATTACTCTGATACGGAGGAACTCATCCATTCTACTACCTAACAACTAATACACCAACATATTTTACTCACGCACGCATGCACGCACGCAGGCACGCATGCACGCACGCACAGACACACACACACACACACAAACACACACACACACACACTCCTCACTATTAACTCATAAGCCTTTTTAATATAAATATTCATCAGAATTATTACGCAATTATATATATTTTTGTAAAAATGTGTCAATCCACCTAAAGAACACTGTCCTTCAAGATACAGGACTCTTCTAGTTTGAAGGACAGGGGTCTTATTCATATGCTATAGCCATACCTATCTATGACTGAGATAATACTGATGTTAGGCTAAGTGTTTTGTTAAATAAATGATTACTTACTTACTTACGCCTTTTTGCCAAGGAAGGAGGCAGAAACTGCAGAACGCTATATATATATGCTTTATAGTTCTATGATGACGACGGTTAAAATCGATTTTGTAATTAGTTCGAACGGGTTTAGTGGCCTAGTTGACTACACCCTTAAAAAAAGATTTGCACCTTCAAAACATTCATGCACCAGATATCATCAATGAGATGTTTAATTAAAGTAAAAGGATTAATTTTTCTATGCATTATATTTTCCGTTGTAAGAAACAGCCCTGTTACTCTTACTACTATAGTTAAATATTCTAAAACTACCTTGTTAAAGAACCGATGACCTGATAGAAAACTAGGTCGGTTGCTGGAAGTGTTTACTTATCTGTGTTGATATCTTAGTCTCAGCTTTTCCGACAAAGAAATTGATACGCTGCGCTTAAAAATTATGAGATAAGAGCTTTGAAGATCACCTACTTATTAGTAGCAAGTGCTAAATCCTACTTATACGATATTATAAATGTGAAAAT
The DNA here is from genome assembly GCA_932294355.1 of Aporophyla lueneburgensis. Classification (NCBI taxonomy): domain Eukaryota; kingdom Metazoa; phylum Arthropoda; class Insecta; order Lepidoptera; family Noctuidae; genus Aporophyla; species Aporophyla lueneburgensis. Next base: position 25,361,973 of record OW028737.1, on the reverse strand, counting down.
TTGTGAGTACCTATGGATCTATGGATGTATGTTTATTACTCCTTCACGCAAATAATACTGATCGGATTTAGATAAAATTTGGCACACAGATAGTTTATAGCTTGGATTAACATATAGGGTACTTTCTATCCCGGTATTACGTTCCCGCGGAATAATTTTCGACCTCCACGCGGGCGAAGCCGCTGGCAAAAGCTAGAAAATAACGTCGTGGGTGTTTAGGCCTCAGGCCTTGATTTTGTATGTTCTTTGGGTAAGTGTGCGGAGCTGAAATAGGAACTCAGGATTGCCGACTATACGTTTAATTTTGGTTTTAATTTTACAATAGGTACTCTTATGTGATACGTAGGTAAGGTATATAATAATAGCTTAGTAGTTAGAGGTCCGACGGCGCTCGCGCCTGTGCGTGCGTCTTTTATACCCTCGATCGGCGTGGAGTAGGGACACCGACGAGGCCCCCCGCACCCCGCAGGGTGTGGGCGTTAACATCCTCCCCCCGTTGAAGGAGCATCCTTCGACTCTTCTGCTTCAGGCCCGACCAGAGGGCACAGACGATTTACAGCTCGTCGGATAGTGCCACTAGCCGTCCTCACATCTGCTACTCTGGGTACATCGTCCTTGCCCTTTTGTAAGGCTTCTATGCGTCCGATTCTCCATTTCAATGGGGGCAAATTATTTTCCTTTATAATGACCATATCTCCAACACGTAGCTCTGTCGCAGGTTTGCGCCATTTTGTCCGATGTTGAAGTTCGGTTATGTACTCATGTTGCCATCTCAACCAGAAAAGCTGTCTCATACGTTCCAATTGTTCATATCTGTGAAGTCGATTGCAGTTAATATTGGTCAGGACTGGAGATGGAAGAGCTATCAGCGGCTTACCGACGAGGAAATGCCCGGGAGTCAGGGGAGAGAAATCATTGGGATCGGAAGACAGAGGGAACAAAGGTCGGGAATTAAGTATAGCTTCTACTTGGACAAATAAAGTTGAAAGTTCCTCGTAGGTTAAATGCCTGTCTCCTAATATTCTTTTTACATGATACTTTGCAGACTTCACCCCGGCTTCCCACAAGCCACCAAAGTTTGGGGCGTATGGGGGTATGAAGGCAAACTTCATTCCTTCATCAGAACAAAACTTATTTATTTTATCTTTATTTACTATCAAATATTTATTAAGTTCATTACTAGCTCCTAAGAAATTTGTCGCATTATCACAATATAACAAACTGGGTTTAGAACGTCGTGCTATAAATCTCCTTAATGACAATAGAAATGCATCTGTACTTAAATCACTTACGACTTCTAAATGAATAGCCTTGGTCGTAAAACATATAAATAAACACATATAACATTTAGTTATTTTGCAACCGCGGCCTTTCCTATCAGTGATTAAAAAAGGACCAGCCAGATCAACACCAGATGTTTCAAAGGGTGTTCCTGGACTTAAACGTTGTTTGGGTAAATTACCCATAATAGGAACTATAGGCTTAAATCTAAATCGCTTACAGACTATACAATTATTTGCTACGCTTCTAGCCACCTTTCTACCGTTGATAATCCAATATTTTTCTCTAATCGCCGATAACAACAGCTGAGGCCCAGCATGCAATAATCGGCGATGTTCGCTCTCAAAAATTAGCCTTGATAATCGATGTTTAGAATCTAACAGTAAAGGATGTTTTTTATTGTACGGGAACGTTGAGTTTTGAATACGACCTCCTACGCGTATAACTTTAGATTCAATGTCTAGAAAGGGGCTAAGCGATAAAATTTTACACTTACTGCTTAATGCCTTATTATTTAATAAACATACATACTCGTCGCTAAATGACTCATGCTGAGAGAATTTTACTAAGTACATCATACTATCGTTTAGTTCATCGGCACTTAAATAATTACTGGTAAGTCTACCTTCTGTATTTTTTATTTTACAATTTTTAACAAATCTCAGAACATAAGCCATTGCACGTTGAACCTTATTTAAACTGGAATAACGTTCAAATTCAATAAATTTTTTATTGATCGTACTTTTTATAAATGTACCTACTATTTTTATTTCAGGTAAGGTTACACTATTTAACTTATTACTGTCTAATTTAGGCCATTGGGACTCGTTTAGGGATAAAAATGGAGGCCCATTCCACCATAACCTGTTAACCTTTTTATCCATACGATCTACTCCTCTGGAAATGAGATCCGCTGGGTTTTGATCTGTTGGTACGTATCTCCACTCAGAACCCTTTGTTAACTTATTAATTTTGCTCACTCGATTTAATACAAATATTTTTAATTGTTTTGGAGCAGCGGCGGCACGTAACCAACCGAGCACAACCATCGAGTCTGTCCAGTATACACAGCGAGCCACAGTACATCGCAGGGAGTGAGTTACCTTTTCCCCCAACTCCGCGGACAGCAGTGCTCCGCAAAGCTCGAGTTTGGGGATTGTTAGACCCTTTAATGGGGCGACCCTAGATTTAGCACAAAGTAACTGTACATGAGTTTCTCCAGCAGGATCTATTGAACGAATAAAAACACATGTCCCATAAGCACACATAGACGCATCAGAGAAAATATGAATTTCAATATGCCTTGCATTTTTACACATGACATGCCTTGGAACTTCTACTCGAGTTAGAGAATTCATGTTTTTTATAAAATTAAACCACGTTATCTGTACTTCATCGATTACTGGGTCATCCCAGTCTAATTTACTTATCCATAATTTCTGTAAGATTATCTTAGCCTTAATAACAAATATACTTAAAAGTCCCAAAGGATCAAAAATCTTTGCGATCGAAGATAAAATATTTCGTTTTGTGATCCTTTCGGTTTTATCTACACGAACAGAGAAATGAAACTTATCGGACTGAGGAGACCATGTTAACCCTAACGTGCTCGTGGTGGTTTTAAATTCGGTAATGGATTGTTCTTCATGTAATTTATTTTCAACGAATAACTGATTGGCATTAGACCTAAATTTTCGTAAATTAAAACCGCCCGAATCCAAAATCTGAGTAATTAATCTACAAATACGATTTAACCCTTCCTCAGTCTCATGGCCTGTTATCAAATCATCCATAAAAAAATCATGTTTCATTATCTCGCGGACTTCCGGATCATTACATTCCGTAGCCAATTGAAGTAGACAACGAGTACTTAAATACGGCGCGGAAGCGGTTCCGTAGGTCACCGTGTTCAATTTCAAATACCTTAAGGGTTTATTCTCACTGTCCCTCCACACTATCATTTGCAAATGTCTTTGACTTTCAGATATTAGTATTTGCCTATACATTTTTTCGATATCTGACGTCATAACATAATTATGTTGCCTAAATCTAAGCAAAATACTAAATATATCGTCTTGAATCACTGGACCAACCATTTGAATATCATTTAGTGAGTAACCGCTTTCAGTTTTTTCCGAAGCGTTAAAAACAACGCGAAGCTTCGTAGTCTCACTTTTTTCTCGAATAACTGGGTGATGTGGTAAATAATATCCAAACTCGGGTTTACATGTTTCGGACAAATGATTCAAGTGTTCATATTCATTTATAAAATCCACATAGGACTCTTTCACCTTAGGTTGCCTTTTCAATCTTTTTTCTAAATTCTTCAAACGAGATTGTGCCTTCACCAACGAATCGCCAAGTACAGAAGGTGACGTATGAAAAGGCATCCTAACGCAAAATCTACCATTTTCATTTCTATACGTATTTTTTACAAAGTGTTTTTCACAAAATTCCTCTTCACTACTAAAGGATAAATTATCTATACTCACTATTTCCTCAACCTTCCAAAATTTCTCTAACTGTTCACTTAGACTTCTAGTTAAGTTACAGGTTATTTCATTATTCGATTTACAAATACTTATGGGGCCCGTAACAAGCCAACCTAATTTACTACTATGCAATGTGGGAAGACCTTTACCTAGTCTTATCTGTTGACCTGTTAGCAGTTCCCAAAACAAATCCGCTCCAATTAATATATCTACATCAGCGGGCTCGTAAAATTTACTATCTGCTAAATCAACAAATACGTCACCGGGAATTCTTAATTCATTTACATTAATCTTTATATTTGGCAACATATTCGTGATTTTTGGTAAGACTATACAGTTGATTTCTACAGAAAAATCACTACAAATTGATTTTATTACAAAACTACAATTTTCTACGAATTGTAACTTAGTATTTCCTATACCATATACATTAAGGTCGTCCTTAGCACGATTGCGGCGCATTCCTAATTTGTTGCAAAAACTTTCCGTTACTATGGACATCTGACTGCCCGAGTCTAATAGTGCACGGGCGACATAATATTCATTATTTGTTTCGCAAACTACGTGAACGAGCGCTGTTGACAAAAGTATATTGAGTGGCGATCGTAGATAAGGAAACCGGTTCCGACGCAGGCGCCGCGCGCACATCTACAGCGGTGCTTGCGGCGGCGGTCGGGTGATGCGAGAGTATCGACGCAGGTTCGAATCCGCCTTGACTTACCATTCCAACTGAAGTTTGAAGTGAAGTACCAGTCGAGTTTTCACTGCGGGAACTCGCATTATTATCGAAAGAGTGAGATTTATCTCTATGAAGTAATACGTTATGTTTATGTTTGCAAATTCTGCAACCAAATGATTTACAATTGTAGGCTCGATGACCTGGTTTAAGACAATTAAGACATAATTTATTCTTGGAAATAACCTCATTTCTTTCTTCTAAACTCATGGAAATAAATCTCGTACATTCAAACAAACGATGATCCTGTTTACAAATTATACAATTCGATCGGTCGTTATTACTTGCCTGAGAGGATGCAACCAAACTTGCTACTTTCTCCCTTTTACTGATAATATTTGATTTATTATGCTTTGTTGTTTCTAATACATCCGCTCGGTCGCGTAAAAACTTATAAAAATCTTCGAGGGTAGGAACTTCTACCTTATGTTCCTCCCACCTTCTACTTGTTACATGATCGAGTTTTGATACTGCAAAGTGGATTATTACCATATCCCAATGTACTACAGGCAGTTCTAACGTCTCTAAACCTCTCACATTTTTCTTTATACTGTCAATCATGAAACGTAATGCTTGGTCGGACTCCTTAGTTATACCTTCCATATTGAACAAGGATTTCATATGATTACTTATTAAGAGACGTTTATTATTGTATCTCTGACATATTAAATCCCACGCCAAGCGATAGTTATCGGAACAAAATGATATTGAATCAATAACCAACGCAGAGCTACCCTCTAATGACGATCGCAAGTAGTGGAACTTATTTATTGTCTCAATGGACTCATTATTATGGATTAATGCCTCAAATGTATCCCTATATTCTAACCAATGATTATAATTGCCATCGAATGTGGGTAATTTTATTGTGGGTAATTTTATTGAACCTTTATATGTGTTTCCACCTTCGAAACTATCGAAATGCCTTGAGGTTTGATTTGCTATACTTTTCCTTCGAATATTAAGTTCTTCTAATTTATCTAAAATACATTGACCTTGGGAGATTAAAGAATAAAATTGATCTTCGAATTCCGAACGTACCTTCGTTTGTTCGTCGGGATCTTCCGCTTCAAGTTCAATTTCGGATTGTAAGTCATCGAAAGTGGAAAAACATGTTTCTAGTTTGGATAACCTTAACCTTAACTCAGCAACTTGCTGATCTGTTAACCTTTCTAGAGATTTGACCTCGTCTAAGTAACCTTTAAAAATTGTTAATCTACCCTTAATATAACTTCTCTTTTTTATTGGATCAGTAACTTTCTTAGTGGTTTGAGACATTGTTATAATACGACAATTTTAACGTTGTGATAATTGCAAACAAGTATACACCCAGGTTCTATATTAAACAAATGAAATTCGAAGAAATTAATGAATATACAGTCCAAATAATTAGCATAGGAAACAAGATGTGGGTAGATAGGAAAAAAGGAACGGGCTCACCAATTTCTTCTGCGCTTTTGGTCTCTCTTTACAATGTCCTTCAATTTCCATATAATTGCATAATTCCCTTGTCCTTGCAATTTATTTGAGTTTTCTTCCTTCGAATCCTGGTCACGGCACCAAATGTTTAGGCCTCAGGCCTTGATTTTGTATGTTCTTTGGGTAAGTGTGCGGAGCTGAAATAGGAACTCAGGATTGCCGACTATACGTTTAATTTTGGTTTTAATTTTACAATAGGTACTCTTATGTGATACGTAGGTAAGGTATATAATAATAGCTTAGTAGTTAGAGGTCCGACGGCGCTCGCGCCTGTGCGTGCGTCTTTTATACCCTCGATCGGCGTGGAGTAGGGACACCGACGAGGCCCCCCGCACCCCGCAGGGTGTGGGCGTTAACAGTGGGCATATTAACATCTCACCTAGTAAATTCTACACAAATGCGTGCACTGACTGGACAGGAACACTAAAATCTGATAAATGATTTTAAATGTTAAATGTCAGATGGTTTGTACAAAAATTTAATACGTCAACCATATTTTTTAAATCCAGATGAGGTTGGCGTTGCCTAACTGACTACTCTGAGAAGAAAAGCCCAAGCAAATTCAGAGGTCACAGTCTCTTTTAAGTCCAGATATAACCTTGGTAACATCAATAAATGCTGTTAAAGCATAACAGCTTAAGTTGTATGACAAATAAGGGTGCTCAGATCTGCGAAGTAATTGCGTAATACACTAACAGTAAAACTGACTTTCATTTTGACCGTTCAACAACATCCATTGCGATATTTTCGTTGCTGAGCAGACAAATTTTTCGAGCATATGGAAATGGATTACCAATATTCTTTAAAATGTCTCAGATTTTGATTGATAATAGTGTGGGTGCTGCTACCATTTTTGGTCACCTAGCGGACTGGCTCGGCTAACCTTTGCGTACCTGGCAATGATTAAAGTCCTTAGATTGGCCGAGGCATCCAAAGGCCACGTTTGTGACCCGTTGGACATGTCATTCGAATAGTATTGTATCGCTGACTCTTACTGAGAATTGATTATTTTGTTCTGACTTTTCTCACTATATAAACATTTTTTCGCGAGACCTACGTAGTTTCAGTGAAAGGGAATGTAATGATTATGACATTGGTTCACGAATTATGTGATGCCGGACGTAATAAGGTGACTATGGGACTTACTAGAGAATGGGTAGTAGCGTTCTCTATGTATTTTACCACCATACTGCGATCGCCAACCCAAGTTTTGGAGAGGCCAGTAATGGACATTTGTCGGTTGAAATGATGATGATAACATAGCAATGGTATAGCTCTTATTATTGAAAAAATCGTTTTTGTGGGTTCGATACCTGCATTACGTAGTGGTTCCAAAAAAAAACAGGAAAGAGATGGTGATCTGTGATTGGTCCTTATGATAAAACGCACAGCAGCAGGGTGAGCACAGCCTTCTGTGATAGGCAGAACACATTCTTATCTCAGTTTGGGAACAAAAATCGTGATAAAATGCGTAACTCAAGTGTATCACAGAGGCCATGCTGTCCCGGCAGGAAAACCGGTGATAATTTCAATATTTCATAAATCATTAAAAATTCTCTTTTCCAGGTGCAGAGGTTTTTAGACCAGGTTAACGGGGATAAAGTGGCGTTAAGTGGCCTCCAGTTCTTCTCTGTAACCAGAGGATTACTTCTAACTGTGAGTTTGATGTGATTTGTCTGTTTTAAAAGCAGTTTGAAGCGTATGCTACGGTTATTTAGGTTCTCATCAAACCGCAACTTTCTTTCAAAACAGAAATTTGCAAAATGTTTACTTTAGAAAATGGAAAACCGAGTACGCTTTATTTTAATTTTGTTGCTTTTTCAGTACACAAAGGTGCTCAATGCAATAAATATGTAATTGTTTACGCTTATATTGTGTAACTTATAAGTGGTATGTTTATGTTGTTTTTTATATTTTTCGAGTACAAACTTCTTTAGCCACGTTGAGCAATTTTCAGTAGAGGCAAAGGGCTCGCGGCACCGACATGCTAGTGTGACCACGTTAACAACACTTTAACGTGACCCCGTCACCAACATGATAGTGTAACCGCGTCACTGACACGTCAAGGTTGCTACGTCACCGACATGATAATGTGACTTTGTTTTTTTTTTTCCAAAGTTATAACTATTTACATCTGTCGGCAGTCCCGTCCCGCTAACTGCCTCGTTGGTCTAGTGGTAGCAAGCGCTACTGCTGAGCATGAGGTCCTGGGTTCGATTCCCAGGTCGGGCAAAGTGTTTATTGGGTTTTTCCATCTAGAGTTTCTCAGTAGCAGCCTGGAGTATTTGTGCCCGGTTGATGGCAATAGGCTCGCCCCCTATTACATGGGACTTAAGCATAACAGGCGAAATGTGGGTGTACTGTAGGTACACCTCTGCCTAACCCTTCGGGGAAACAAGGCGTGATAATAACGATGATGATGATGATGATGAAATGATCTGCCTCGTTGGTATAGTGTTCGTAAGTGCTACTGCTGAGCAAGAGAGCCAAGGGTCGGTTCCCAGGTCGGGCAAAGTACTATACAGAGTATAAGGGACAGCCCTCCACAAACTGACAGAGTGCATTCAGCTCCTTACTTTGAATCATATTCCACCGGAATTTTTCTCAGGTTTTTTTTTAAACCTTTTTTCAGCTTTCCAGTTTTATTTCAATGCAAAATTACATTCTCTGAAAACAGCACTCCATTTATGTAAACAATACGGCTAAAATCAAAAAAGCAGCAATGGATGTTGAAATACTCTAACGAACGACGCGTAAAATCAACTGTTCACTTCCCGTCTAACTACAAAGTTCACCGAACTCGTCGTCTGCGATTGCACAAAGGCGGCTTTCCGAATTGATCCGAGTTGCATTGCGTGTGAGGAAATAAAACAAATCAGGTTTATTGGATTCCCATAACGGTCCTGAAATAATTTCTTGTACTAGTCATCTTAGTATGATATACTGAATCCACCCGATCAGTTTATAGAGGGCTGTCCCTTACACCTAGTAGAGTTTTTCAACCAGGAATTTCTCAGAAGCAGCTTGGAGTCTGGATTACTACTGATGGCAATAAGGTCGCCCTTTATTACATGGAACTTAACATAACTGGGAAAATTTGGGTGTACACCTCTGCCCAACTCTTCGGGGATTAAAAGCGTCATGTTTTTGTGTATAAATTGTTTTTTTTCTATCCACAGGTAGCCGGCACTATAGTGACGTATGAATTAGTAATGTTCCAGTTCAACTCTTCATCGACACCGGCGCTGAATATCACTTCACCAACTGTACTGCCTGCTTTAGGTCCTACTTTGACAACTACAACACTAACTTCTTGAAGAATCTGTCTTTTATTTACTTTCCTATAGCCATACATACGTAATCAGTCTATAATGTTTCCACTGCTGGGACATTGGCCTCCTCTCAGCGAGAGGGAGTGAGCCGTAAACTACCACGGCCCAGTGCGGGTTGGGAGATGTCACATGTCTTCGAATTTTTGGTTCTAGGACATACCGGTTTCCTCACGATTTTTTCCTTTACCGTTATAGTAACCATAATTTATCAGAAAATAGTCGTAAGTAAAAAAAATAAATTGTTTATTCTGCACAAACAAAACGCACATTACGACAGAAAAAGAGACATTACAATGCACACATACACCGAATCCAAAAGCCCCGTAAGGGATTTATGGTCCATCTTACTTTGGAACTATAATCTGCTAAACATGTTGTCAGTCTTAATAATCTATACGGAGTGGCAGGAAAATTTTACGCGTAAAATGTAACCAAAATTCAGCTCACAATTCTAGATCGGTACAGTAATAAAATAAAAAAATCGGCCGTTTCAATGAAAATTTCAATACCTCCGCGTTCAAAATGGAAGGAAGGAGAATTTTATTTATATACTAGCTTTTGCCCGCGGCTTCGCCCGCGTGGATGTCGGAAATTAACGCAGGTATTTTTCTAAAATAAAAGATTTTTTTCTAAAATAAAAGTAGCCTAAGCTACTCCTTATTACATCAGCTATCTGCCAATAAGTCCCGTCAAAATCGGTCCAGCCATTTCAGAGATAAGCCGGAACAAACAGACAGACAAAAGTTAAAAAAAAATGTTTTTTTGGTGTAAGTACCGTATTTGCTTTCATGTGCATTTAGTGAAAAGCTGTTAATTTGAAATTACAAACAGACACTTCAATTTTATTTATTTGTATGTATAAATAACTGTCGAAAATTTTTATTTTAACTTTTTATTTACTTACACATAATTAGCCTACTAAATGTCCACTGCTGGAACTCAGGCCTCCTTTCGATGAGAGGGAGTGGGCCGTAATCCACCACATGGGCCCAGTGCAGGTTGGTAGATGTCAGATGTCATCGAATTTTTGATTCCAGGATATACCGATTTCCTCATGATTTTTTTCCTTCACAGTTTTGTTCTGTCTTGATTCATGTCCCTCGGCTGGGCAAACGCCTCCCTCCTCTTTCTACCTCTCTCTGTCTCAACATGTATATTACGCAATATACATATTGAGTTAGACTCTAACTCAATATGTATATTATGCGGTCAATTTATTTTTTGTTTTGTTCCTGGTCAGGAAAAAGTTGTCAGCAAAAAAAAAGGAAGCATAGGAAATAATTACGCAAAATTAATTCTAGAGAGCACTCCGCATTTTTTAGACAGGACAACGTCTGGCCGTCAGCTAGTATTAAAATATAACCGCTTCCCTCATAAGTTATAGGTATCATAATCTGGTGTGCTAGCAGAATTGTATTTTTTTTACAATAATAAACAATACTATATAGATTACAGATTTAAATTAATAAAGAAAAAAAATATAACTTAAATTAACTAAAACTATTTACAAATTAAAATATAGTGTGAAAAATTCATCCGCATTGCTGTCGACTGATAATGTACCCAAGAGTCTGGCGGCATTACCACGTTGTATGGTTTAGCCTCTGGCCAAGGTAAAAACCAGCTCGTGGGTCACGGGAAGTGTCCACCAGCCATTTAGAAATTTCCTTAAATAGAGTAAGAGCACTCGGACCCGAGCGTTTCTGCTGAATTATATTTATTCAGAATCCATTTTATCATAAAAAAATAACAGAAACTCTATATTTTTGTCAGCTTAGCCTTTTCCCAATTATGTTACAGTTACTTGGTTACATGATACCCCTTGATAAGACTGGTTGTCATCCTTTGGGCTCCTGATAGCCCGTAATGACAGTCAAAGTTCCACAATGAAAGCCGGGACCAACGGCGTAACGTGCTATCCAAAGCACGGAGGGGTCTTGGTATGTAAAAATGGTAGCTGATCCACGGACAAATCTCGGCCCGCGTAACCTAACCTGATTGATCGACCCGTTCGACTGTTATTCTATCTACAATTTTTGTATAAAAAGAATAATTAAGGTAATCATTTTCATTAAAAATACAGAGAACAAATGAAAAAGATAAAACAGAAAATCTAGTACTAATTCTAAAGAAACCTACACAGATATCCCTGCTCGAGAGAAATGTAACAAAAAAAACTGAAATGTAGATTTCATTTACAATAGAATAGGGGGCTATTTAGACTAACCAGCCAGCGAGAAACAATACGGCTAGCAACAACAGGTGGTCTCATCAGCAAGATTTATTTTGTAACCATTACTTTACACAAGTACTAGGTATTCATAAAGGAGGCTCAAGTAATATTGATATTATTTATAGTCTACCATTACGCGTTCTAAGATAATATATATTTGTACTATCTTCTGCCCGCGACTTCGTCTGCGTGAAATTTCTTCTTCCCTCGATCTCGCGCTAATACTTTGTTTTTGCTTTGCTTTATTTATGATTTTATTTCTTTTTTCCTCTTTAGGGTCCTAGCATGATGTAGCCTCAGTATAAATATGGACAGTATTGAAACTACGAACAAACAGTCGAAACGGCACACACACACAGATGCGCGTATCTACAAGACTTCTCCGCAAAGGTCACAATGTTTGTTGAGTTATACGTTTATCTCTTACACTCCGGACAAGAGTGTACTCTTACAATTCACAAAATCTTACTGGTAGTTACATAGATTAACGCGTTCAAACAAACAAACTCTTTAGCTTGATTATTAGTATAGATACCTTCTAAAATTGAGTCTAGACAAGTATTAGAAGGTAAATATTATTAGGCTATTACGTACAGCCTGTGTTTCTTCTCGGAAAAATACTACAGATTTGCCGTAGGTCATCACTTTTTATCGTTTTAAAACAGAGTAGGATGCCACTATCTATTCAAGATATTAAGAAAAGCAGAACAAGGCTTAAACATGTTTTATAATCTTTGAGTTCGGTGTAATGCCGGACGTAAAGAATAGCACCATCCTATTTCTTCCCATGGGTGTCATAAGAGGCGACTAAGGGACTTACTAAAGAATGGGCAGCAGCATTCTCAATGCTTTTTACCACCATACTGTGATCGTCAACCTGCCTGCCAAGCATAGCAATTATGGCGAACCTCCTCAAGTTGAGGGAGGCTTATGTCCAACGTGTTTCGTCTGAATTAATAAAACTTTGAGTAAATAAACTCACTGCTCCCGTGAATTTATTACGGCAGTAATGCTGCGCTGTAATTGGCTTAGCACGACTCAGACAATGATTGACAAGCAATGATGACAGACCCTTCAAAAACAAAGTGACCTTTGTTCTAGTTCCTAAGAGGCTGCTTTTGGGTTAATGCCACTAAAAAGTATATCAATCTCATATAGAACTTTATTCTTATTACAACAAGATGATTACTGGATTGCTGTTGTCAGAGTTAAAATAACTGTGATCAGATAAGGTTAAGCTAAGCTTGGTGAGTCCGGTACGCGGATGGGTGAATATCTTTGTATACCGTAAGCCGTCTGGGCCTTAGTAAGCATGTAAAGCCTTTCGATCTGCCTGTCATTCGTTAATGTTTGTTAGTTGTAACGTTTTGTCAGCAACCCGAAAGTCTTACAACCAGTCTAACCAAGGGTATATTGTTATCAAGTAATTGAGTTACGGAGGTCAGATAGGCAGTCGCTCCATGTACAATAATGATATTCAACTGTTCCCCAACATAGGTAGGAAAAGGCTAAGTCGGATAAAGTTTATACGAATTGTTGGAGGTATGACTTTAAGTATCTTCTCACGAAATCATTTCAGAGCCCCTCTACCAATAATATTTCTTAAAACAACGGTTTCATAAAGTGGCGTACGTAATAGCTCGTCTTGCTCATGCCTGCCATTACGCCGCGTAAAATATATGAACAATAAAATTTACATTTAGCTCCACGCTGCCGGTGCTTACGTAAAGTGTGTTCAGGACAAATATTTTGCAATGTTCAGGCGCTTTAGGGGTTCACTTTTGTTTGAAAAAATATTTGGAATTGTTGTCACTGTTTTTGTGTCTTTGTGGGTTCAGAGTATATCTTGCTAGTACAAAAGAACTGTTAAAGAACTCTGATCATCATGATCATTTCAGACGAAAGACGTCCACGACTGCTGGACAAAGGCCGCCCCCAAGCTCCGCCACTTCGACCGGTTCTGAACTCAGATATCAAACTTATTTAAAAAAATAAATAAATATCTTAGGACAACCAACACACCGTTATCTGATCCCAAACTAGGCAGAGCCTCTACTATGGTGACCAGACAACTGATAAACATACTTATATATTTCTAAATACATACATATTATAGATAAATTACACCCAGACACAGAACAAATGATCGCGGTCATCACACAAAGATTTGTCCTGGGTGGGAATCGAACCCACGACCTCAGTCTTAGCAGTCAGAGTCATTATCATAATCAGCCTATATTATTCCCACTGGTGGGACAAAGGCCTCCTCTTGGTAAGTAGGAAAGGGCCATAATCTACCACGAGATTCCAATGCGGGTTGGTAAATGTCACATTTCTTCGTGAAGAAGACATGTGACATGTGAAACAAAACATTTATTTTCAAGTATCAAAGACTCATAACGTTACTACAATTTACATACAAAATACGTTAGTAACATTTACGAAACACTATGACCAAACAACTAAATTCCTATCAGCAGTAAGTGGCTTAAAATCTAGGCAATCTAGTGCTAGTAACAATTTTTTTGTTAAACATGGTCATTGCATTACACCCTTACCAATACCATTTTGACAACCCAACAAAAGTTTGTGTTTTTTATTTTATCCAAAACTAGCACTTCGCACGTGACTTCGTCCGCGTGACTCACAAGAACCGTGCATTTTTTCGGGATAATATATAGCCTATGTTACTTGGTGATGATGTGGCTTTGTGTAGGTGAAAGATTTTTTTTAAATCGGTTGAGGAGTTTTCGAGTTTATCCATTACAAACATACATATAAAAAATCAAATATTTCCTCTTTATAATATTAGTTTAGACTAGCTTTTGCCCGCGGCTTCGCCCGCGTGGATGTCGGAAATTAACGTAGGTATTTTTCTACACTAAAATATTTTTTCTACAATAAAAGTAGCCTTAGTTACTCCTTGTTACATCAGCTATCTGCTCGTGAAAGTCCTGTCAAAATCGGTCCAGCCGTTTCAGAGATTAGCCGGAAGAAACAGACAGACAGACAAACAAAAATTGTAAAAAAAATTGTTTTGGTATCTGTACCGTGTATAAATCCATATACACTTAGTAAAAAGTGGTTATCTTAATATTACAAACAGACACTCTAATTTTATTTATATGTATAGATGTATAGATTATGTCTCCAGTGAAATCACAGGCCCAACCCCTCACGACTTTTTTAGTTGATATGGACGTGGTCTAATTTTATTAAACTAAACAAAAGCTGAACTAAAAGCAAGTCCTAACAAGTAAAAATGCATTTCTTTCCACCAACTCTAGCTATCGCCCTAATTGCAGCCACAGTAGCGATTTAAAAGCCGAGCTGGTTTAAAGTAAGAATGCTTTAAACCCCGGTCTACAAAGTGCTGCTATCGACATTATTTGTTCAATTAAAGCGATGCACTCACCGCAGTCGTTAAGGGTAGAGTACACTGGCTATTATTAGCAAACTGGGTAATGGTATTATGAGAAACAAGTTTTTGCCCGCGGCTTCGGCAGCGTGGATTCCGGAAATTTCCTCAATGAGACGTACTTTTTCGCCCCTGTTTCAGCTCTTCGGAGGTAGAATTATTAGAAAACGCTGACATACATATTAATTCATTTTTAATCGTCAGTCTAAAGTAAAAAATGTAAGAACCTAGCTTCGTAACTGACGGAGTTCAATACAAACGTCTACGTCTTATTTCACCCCTTAACGGAGGAGTTTCCTAAAATACTTTCTTAGCTGACGTCTTCAACTCATAATCAGTAGTCGGAGTAGGTAGATTGTTTTTACGTACTCGCATCATGAATAGTCATAGAAATCACAACATGGATAAACCTTTTTTCCGGGATTTCATTTTGATACTTACGGGATTGAATCAAATATCGTGAAAGTAAGGTAATTATTAAACTAGGTACTATATTAAAAATTTATAGAATGCGATAGATAAACATTATTTTTTTTTTTCTTACTGTAGAAGGCCGATCACCTATATACTATTAAAAAGACAGTAAAACAGTTAAACGTTTCTTATTCATATTAATGTATTCTTTATTCTACACATTACAACATTTGAAATTAATTTCAAACTCCCGGAATCCCGGAGGCATATCCATACTAATATATACGTGCCAGTTCATTGATCCCATTTCAATCTGCCCCCATCCCATTGAAACCTACTCCGACCTCTGCTCATAATCTACCTCTGTGCCAAATGTCATCTTTGTAGGTCCAGTAGTTTTTGAGATTTCGTGATTAATCAGTGAGTGAATGAATTCATGAATGAGTGACCTTTCGCTTTTATATTATAGACAGATGGGCGTTATTTGGAGCTACCACTACCGCTGCTGTTATTATACTTTAGACTTTTTGGTTTAGCTGTCTCAAGCGTTACTGCTCATCATGAGGTACTGGATCTAGTGTTGCAAAGGACTCGAGTCCTCGAGTCGTAATTTTAAAGACTCGACTCAATTATGCAAGACTCAGTGTGCTCAAAAGGCTCGGTGTCTAGAGTCAAGCCGAGCCCGAGTCATTCTCGAGTCTAAAAAAGGGACTCGAGTTTTAAAAAAGACTCGAGTCCTAAAAACGACTCGAGTCTTAAAATGAACACGAATCTTGTAGCTTATCATTCGAAAAAACTGCAATAACTCGTCAGATTTTTTTGTAGGCAAAGTTACATCATAACCACTATTTTGAATGTATTGCCTTCTTTCGAGTCTTTTCGAATGATGAGGTACAAGTTTCATCTTCATGCTCTGAGTTTTTCTTTGAGACTCGGGTTAATTTTGAGACCGAGTCCTTTTTAGGAATCAAGCCCTTTTTAAGATTCGAGTCCTTTTTAAGACTTGAGTCCTTTTTAAGACTCGAGTGCTTATCTGTAGACTCCGAGCCTTTTGAGCACACTGAGTCTTGCATAATTGAGTCCAGTCTTTAAAATTAGGACTCGAAGACTCGAGTCCTTTGCAACTCTAACTGGATCCGATTCTCGGGTCGCGCAAAGTGTTTTTGAATTTTTCAAAATGGAATTTCTCAGTAGCAGTTCAGAGTTTGGTTTTGTGGCCGGTTGATAGTATGGTCCCGTGTGGTGCCGAACGTATAGAATAGTACCATCCCATTTCTTCCTGTAAGTGCCGTAAAATGCGACTTTTTATTGATTACCTCGATGCTATCAATAGGGATGTTCATCTGTTCCGTCATAACTTATTAAGTAGTTATAATAATTTGACAAATTAGGTATCGTTGAAAGAGATGTGACATCTCATTAAATTTAAAATGGCCCCCGCTAGAGGTCAAAATGTCATGATTTTTATTTTATTTATGCCATGTAGGGTATTAAATGAAATGGCTTAGTTAGCACAATTCGACAAGCTAGCAAAAAAAAATAAGTAACAAGGAAGTTCGAAAACTAAAACCCGACTACTGAAAAATCACGCCTCAAAAAAGTCTAAAACAAAAAAATATTCTCATCTGAAAGCTGTGGTCGTATGCCACCTGCCCTAAAAAAGCAATATATTCAAACAGTAGTAAGCGATCATAAGCTTTAGGGCAAAATTTTAAATATATACTTTAATTAATTAATGTGGTCGGACGTTAAGAAAAGGGCAATGCTTTTATCCTGAAGGGTTTAGATATCCCAATAGATATTACTTAGTAAATTTTTTAAAATTACCGACAACTTTTAGGCCTTTTTTGGATGGGAAATTATAAAATAACGTCTCCCGCTCTGGGCGGAGCGGGAGAGCGTGTCAGGCTTTAACTGACTAAAACCCGCCCGTGCTCCTTCAGTTGCCCGTACCAGGGCCACTGTCGCTCTTTCTGGCTGGACTATTTTTAGGCCTGGGACTGTATTTTAAGCTGTTAAAGCCATCATTGTTATGTAAGGAAAAAAGGATAGTGCTATTTGCCCTGGTTACATCCATCTCCCTCTATAGAACTGGAACAGTGATGATTTTATCACCTCATGATACGTTCCTTGATCTTCTGATAATTATAAACCACTGTACCAAACAAGATTTTAAGAGGGCTTCGTGCCTTAGTCATCATAGCTGTATAAATCGCTCGATCAGGTTCAGCTACACCTGCCAAAGACGGTCTGTGGATGAGACACCATCATTTCACGCCGAAACCCCTACGGGCTTCGGAAAGCATGTTAAGCAATTGATCCCGGTTGTCATTCGTGGACAGTCGTCACGGGATTTCAGTAGCACGAAAGTCTGACAACCAGTCTTAGCAAGGAGTATCGTATTACTCAGTAACTGGGTTCTGGTGGTCAAATAAGCAATCACTACATGTAAAATATACTCAGCTGCATCCTGTTAGACTGGAATCTGAGCCCAATTACAGTTAAGAAAAAGCTAAGCAGATTGATAATACCAAACAGTATTTTTGCATTTTCAACCTTAAAGTCAGAACTACAAGGTTCTTTTAAAAAGCAGGCTGTACTCAAGGGTTCAGAAGAACACTTAGCCATACTAAGGATAAAGAATTTTTATTTCCAGACTAACTCCACGTCTTCAAATTTAGGCAAAACGTTCTGTTTTATGACATTCCTGTGTAATACGCGAATTCTTTTAGCGTTCCCCCATTATTTAAGAGCTGAGTACGCGACGAAGCAAAACCGTTTTGTTTTATTAAAATTATGCCTAACGTGAAAATGCTTTCGGCGTTTTTCCTTGTAAATATAGGATCAAAGCGATATTTTGTGTAATTTTCCTTCAATTGTGAAGTGGGCTAAAGAGATAGACAGGTTGATAAATTCAGTCGGTGACGTTATTTGTCAAGAAGCTTGACGTTAAAGAATGAGTATGTGGATTTAATGATATACGCACAGTTTATGTATTTAGTAGTGTAACATGTATTTTGTGCTTATTTTATGTATCGGTGTAGGTACAAAAAAAATCCTTTTAAAGTTACAAGTCCAAGTGCAAATAGTAGCAACAGGCGACGTGCCGCCACGACACTACTGGTTTCTATATATTTTTAAAATACCTTCCGTAACACGACACTGTAGTCCGACCGCAGTAGTAGTAGTATAGTGGACGTCAATCTATTTTTCTTCAACAGCGTCCGCCAACTACTGTAGCGTGCACACAACAGGACACGCTGGACAATTCTTTGTGGGATAGCACAACGTTTACACACCAGGGTTGAGGTGAATGTCTACCTGAGCAGCTGTACTATTCTCTAAGAATACAAACTTGAGTGTAGCGCTGCCACAGCGGAGAAACAACAGTGGTATTCACTAAGCTCCGAAGGCCGTGAGTCACAGCTACTCCATACAAATATTTTAAACCCATAAAACTCTCAGTCGTGATTGATCGATCATGACTTAAAGGAATTTGTTGTAAGGCCTTAGTTGTCTGCAAAACAGCGACGGGAAGTTACAGCCTAGAGTTCGTCGAAAGCCTTAACTGCGTTAGTGAATATAACCCGATTTCCATAACTGTGCATCTGCAACGTCAAAATATTGACATCATAGCGGCATTGGTAACATCAGCAACAGTATTTTAAACGGAAGTAACAATACATACGACACGGGAATGCAGGCCTAACTGTGGTAGCCGTCAGCGGTAAGGTAAGAAGGGAAGCGAGTGAATGAATCCAAGTGCGTAGATATATAAAGAAAAAACTCATAACTTACTTCAACTTTAAAAAAACTTTTTAACAAAAAATTAAACCGCCGAAAAACTGGAAAGCATAAAATAATAAACCTTAAAATTATGAGTCGGCGCTTTGAGTGTTCCTTGTTCATTGATTTTTCAGCGCCGACTCAAAATTTTAAGGTTTATTATTTTATGCTTTTCAGTTTTTCGGCGGTTTAATTTTTTGTTAAAAAGTTTTTATTTTATGATTTTTTGTGGCTTTAATGTACTAATAATACTTGGCAAGGTATACCCTATCCAACAATAAAAGAATTATCAAAATCAGACTACTCTGTACAAAGTAATTCGTGTTTATACGTTACAATCAGTGAGTGAACAATCAATCATCCCCTGTTTTCCAACCCTTAGGGTTCGATTTTGTTTTCCAAATTTATATGGGACCACCTTGGGAGTATACCCTTTCCAATAGAAGAAGAATTGTCACAATCGGACCACTATGTAAAAAGTTGTGAGTGTCAGTGAGTGAACAATCAATCATCCCCTGTTTTCCAACCCTTAGGGTTCGATTTTGTTTTCCAAATTTATATGAGACCACCTTGGAAGTATACCCTTTCCAATAGAAGAAGAATTGTCACATTCGGACCACTATGTAAAAAGTTGTGAGTGTCAGTGAGTGAACAATCAATCATCCCCTGTTTTCCAACCCTTAGGGTTCGATTTTGTTTTCCAAATTTATATGAGACCACCTTGGGAGTATACCCTTTCTAATAGAAGAAGAATTGTCACAATCAGACCACTATGTAACAAGTTATGCGTGTTTATACGTTACAATCAGTGAGTGAACAATCAATCATCCCCTGTTTTCCAACCCTTAGGGTTCGATTTTGTTTTCCAAATTTATATGGGACCACTTTGGGAGTATACCCTTTCCAATAGAAGAAGAATTGTCACAATCGGACCACTATGTAAAAAGTTATGCGTGATCATACATAAAAAAAAAAAAAAAAAAAATATACGCGTCGAATTGAGAACCTCCTCCGTTTTTTTCGTCGGTTGAAAATTGCTCAACAGTTCTCTTCCACAGTCCAAGTGCCTGAGTTGCCATAATGATAACATACCTAAAAATACTGCCACAACTGTCTTGCATGCCTTAACAGTGCTGCCACAGTGGATATTGTAATTCGGTATTAACCCGTTGAATGCCGCTAATTACAGACACAATTAAAAACCATTGTGTCTATAACAAATGTGGTATCTCAGGGACTTAGAGGTTAAAATAATACACTTTTTCAAACTAAATCAATGAAATCACGAAATCATGATCGGGTTATACCGTTTGCATCAGCGCTGCATGCTCACTCTTAAGGGTGTCTCGACGACGAGCTCGTACTGGAGTACAGCAAATATCATGGCGCTTAGAGACTAGCATAGCTGGTTTCTTTGCTTCAGACTTCCTGAGTCCTGATACCTACCTTAAACAATTTTAAATCATGGAATAAGTTGGTAACCAATTTTGCTAATGTAACAAGAAGACAAGAGAAGTGAGCTCGAGACATTTGTTTGCAACTATTTTTAGTAGAACCAACTCACGCGTTCGCTCGCCGCTGCATCGATTAGTTGACACCTACAATAGGCAATTTGGCTCAACTGAAATTGTGTGTCTCAGTAAAGCTATATTTAAAAAAGGTATTGTTAATATTTTAAGTGAAAGTAATGTTTAGTTTTATTCTGTTTTTATTTTTTATTTGTATCGTTCTTTCGAACAACTAGTTCTTCTGTTTAATAATATGTGGAGAACGTTGTGAGTAGTGTAATTGTAACCTCTATTATTGAGTTCTAACTTATGTTTACTTATTATTACACTACTGTTTTTGTCCCTAAATAAATAAACAATTAATTAACCTAACAGTACATCTTGTACCGCCACTTTAATCTAAACGTCTTCCGCGTGTATACGCATTACACCCATAATAATGAACCTTATTCGCGCATTTCTGTTGACACTTCGTTACCCTTATAAATACGTACATTATCGTCACACTTCCGTGACTATTTATGGGATCATCGACACATAATACATGTGTCAATTCCCATAAATAGTCACGGCATGGGTAGGATACCTCTGTTGTTCGGGTATAGAATAGTACCAACATTGGTAGAATATACAAGGAGGTAAGGTAAGGTGAGCAAGCGATTATTACCTCAAGAATATTAACTTACCTAGGTAAGACCCAAACAATGAACATACACTCCTGTCTGCTAAATTGAACAACAGTTCGTATTAACATGAAGTTAAAGTTCTAAACTGAAACATGAAAATAACATTATGCTAAAAAGTTTTTATACATTTTTAAAGCTAGCGGCCATGGTTTTAGTGCCATCATTAATCAAAATTGGAATTCACAACCACCTAATAATAGGTATGTTACAGATCTCTTTGTACATTAAAATTCAAGGTGGCTCGATTCAGGTATCCAGAAGTGTAGTTTACTTACCGAAAGAAACGTTAATTGACAACATCAGTGTATACTACACTCGTGGCAGTTACGGTCATAAAACATGCGAGTGGGACGAAATAAATTTAGTACACGACGCAGTCTCGTGTTCTCCTGCTTCCTCATTTTCTGACCATGACAGATAAGAACGTTGGGCTTTAGTATAGTGCGTTACTCCCCGAGTACCCCGTTCCCCGAGGCCCCCGTCCCGGAGAACCCCGAATACGATAAATATAATGAAATGTAATCACATTTCATTTTTCTGTAATAAAAATAAAAGAAAAAAAAACGTGCATTAATGTATTTGAAATACATAAGACGAAAGTAGTTTATTTGAAATGTTGTACAATGTCGAATCATACTTTTAATAGAGGTTATTACAGTTTGAATAAAATGTATGAAAAACATAAAATAAAGGTGACAATATTATCAGATCATACTAAACAAATATATTTTTAATAGTATTTTTGATTTACTGTATTGTAAAAAAATAATGTAAGTGAAACTGATTATAAATGTTAGAATATTATTTTAGAGTTAATTACACACATAATGACATATAAAAAAATAATTCCTGAAAGTGAGAGATTTCGCGTACTTTTTAAATTATGTTAATGCTCCATGTAAACTAGATATTTTGATTTTCTGTATTGAAAAAGGAACTATTGTGATAATAATTAAAACCTGTAATTGCTCTAGGAGACTTTATATTGTATTCTCTAATTATAATATTTATCTTAACTAAGCAAGACTTTATAATTTTTCCTGATTCTCAAAGTATTATAATTTTAGTAAGTAATAAAAAATAATTTAACATATCATCTGCTGACGGTACTTTTAAGCTAAATAGACTGTTAATTGAGTTTATATAGATAAAAATAAATCGGGGTCCTCCGGGACGGGGGCCTTGGGGAACGGGGTACTCGAGGAATAACAGTATAGTCATCCAGAGACATTATTTTCTTCAAAACATTTATTTATTTTTCCATTTTATTAACCAGTTAACAAACACGGCTCCTAATTTTAATAAGATTCATGCGACTCACAGAAATCATTGTCCTTAAGTACGATAAGCGAACTCGATCCAGAATATTGAAATGGAAACGTTCATATTATTCCGACGGCAGATCCTGAAATTTGCAATCGTAACATTATGCAAATTATTAGATGGAAACATACGGGGTGGAATACCGATCTTAACCTGGCAAGAAAGTGAAAATTGTGAGTTCAGGATCAAATCATCCATTCTTACGAAGCCTTCAGTAGTTTTTTCAGTGTAGCGATGCACCAAAAATCAAAATCAAAAGGTAGCACAAATCTGTGGATTATGAATTAAAATGAATTCAATTGACAAAACTTAGAGTTCCAAACAACCAAAATTAATTATCTACCCTAGTGAAACACGAGACACTGCAAATATAATAAGAATCAAGAAGGATTCAATCGATGAAAACAATTAACTCACATAAATTTTGAAAAACACGCGATCACTGCGTTGTCCCGTATGCATTAGATTCTTGATATCTAAGCATTTACCTGGAAGAACGTCGAAACGAAATGGAAACTGAATTAATAACGAGTTGCCATGCAGTTGGTCTTGATTAATTTTGTTTCATGATGTATTATAAAATTAACGCTGAAATTTAATTTCTAGCTGGGCCCGCGGCTTTGCCGGCGTGGATTTGGGAATTACACCACGGGCACGTGCTGCTGGCACAAAGTAGTCTATATTACTCCTTAAAACATCAGCTATGTATTAGTGAAAATCTTTTCAAAACCAGTCCACACCTTTCGTAGATTATCCGGAACATACTTACAGACAGACGGACAAAAATGGTTTTCTTTTTTTATTTATACGGTAGAGCCGTAAATACGTTCATAATAATACATTTGGTAAAAAGCTTTTATTAAACAGACACTTTAATTTTATTAATTTTTGTATGTATGTATTGTATATAAGATGTACCTAACGATATTCAGTAATTTGATGAAAAACTGAAAGGTATCTCGATATCATTAATAGAGATGTAAATGAGGACAGATAAAACTCCAGGAAAGAACCTCATCCTCATCATCATTATTTCAGCCGAAAGACGTCCACTGCTGGATATAGGCCTCCACCAAGCACCGCCACTTCGACCGGTTCTGTGCTTCTCGCATCCAACGGATTCCTGCGGCCTTCACCAGGTCATCGGCCCATCTTGTGGGAGGCCTTCCAACGCCACGTCTTCCAGCCATCTGTTCTGCGAGCAATGTGCCCTGCCCATTGTCACTTAAGAGAGAGAGGGCTATGCATGGAGTTTCCCTACGCGATCGAATCAGAAATAGGATAGTACGAAAACCAAGGAAAGAACCTAACGAAACTAATCCTACAATGATATTTTATCAATGCTAGATATCAAAATCAAAATCAAAATCAAAAGTCATTTATTCAAACTAGGCTGAGAGTCAGCACTTTTTGAACGTCAAAGTTACAAAAGACAGTCCCCCCAAAACGCCCGCCCTTCGACACTTCCTAGTGCTTTAGCTGGGAAGAAGAAGTGGCGGAACAAACTCCCCAGCAGCACAGCTGTCTGTTAAGTTAGAAGAACTTGATTCTATACAATATCGTGTAAGTAATTAATATTATAAAACAAAACAAAACATACATTATTCGCCATATGTCAGCTAGCACACGCCAATATACGAACAAAACATTGAAAAGTAAACTCAAGCTGAAATAAATAATAAAACAAAATCGTAAACAGAACGTAAAACTTAAATAAAGCCTCCAGGCATAAAGGGCGTGCCCGCTTACATATTCAACGACGCAAAATGATACATATACATACATTGATGCATATTGCTAAGTTGAAGTTACAATAGTTAAACTAGGACCTCCGGAGTAAAAATAAAATAACAGTTAATACAAATAACAATAACAAAAACCATGGTCAGCAAGTCGACCAGTCACCACAAGCAGCACCCGTTCACGAGCATAACGCAAAGGTCAGCCATTACCCTCCTCGCCATATTTGAGGGAAGGTGGTAACCCGACCCCCGACGCTACCGCAAGCAGTGACATCTAAGGGAGCATGACGAACTTGCTGCCGGTTGGTCAGGCTAGAATATTATGAACAGCTGACGAGGTCGCTAGCTAACTACATGTTGCAATACAACTCATTTAAAATCACTGTAATGAGTAGATTATGTCCACAATAAGTGAAATTAAAAGAAAATAAAAAATAATTAACAAAATCAGTTAAATAAAAATAAAATAAAAAAAAAACAATTATATGAACTACCCATATAAACTGTCAGTAGGAAAGCTAATTCTGGATTGAAAGAACATAAACATTGTCTTGAGTTAATCACAGCGACCAACTATTCTTATCGTTTAAGTAGTCGTTGATAGAATAGTATGCCTTTGAACAAAGGTTGGATTTTACTTTAGCTTTAAACTCATTAAACTGCAAATCTAGCAAAGCAGAGGGAAGCTTGTTATAAAAGGTAATACCAAGACCAACAAAAGAATTATGAACCTTATGAAGCCGGTGAAAAGGAGCACGTAGTTTGTCCTTATTTCTAGTATTAATGTTATGAATATCACTGTTTTTAGTGTACAAGTGTATGTTTTGCCTAATATATAAGATGTTGGCGAAGATGAATTGTGATGCCACCGTAAGAATACCAATATCTTTAAATAAATCTCTCAGAGAAACTCTAGCACCTAGTTGGTAAATCGCTCGAACAGCTCGTTTTTGAAGAACAAAAATATTTTGAATGTCCGCGGCTTTGCCCCACAGCAGAATGCCGTAGGACATTATGCTATGAAAATAACTAAAATAGACTAATCGAGCTGTATCAACGTCCGTGTACTGTCTAACTTTCCTTACGGCGTAGGCGGCCGAACTGAGCCTTCCCGCTAGGCTTGATATATGTGATCCCCACTGAAGTTTGGCGTCTACTGTTATGCCCAGAAAAACTGCCGAGTGTACAGTATCAAGCACCTGATTATTTAAAACGACATTGGGTCCCAGATTCCTAACATTCGGTAAGGCGAACTTTATACATTTCGTTTTCTTAGCATTAAGAACTAGGTTATTTGTGGTAAACCAATCCGTAGCCATTGAGAGCGCACTGTTCACGTCGTCAAAATCTTTTCTATTCCTGTCTACTTTAAAGATAAGTGAGGTGTCATCAGCAAATAGTACAATGTCACAGATATTCTTTAAATAGAATGGTAAGTCATTAATGTACACTAAGAATAAGAATGGACCCAGTATTGAGCCTTGAGGTACACCTAACTGAACTAGTAGCCCGGAAGATTTTACACCATTGACATCTACACATTGGTGCCTATTTTGTAAATAAGAACTTATGACATTGAGAGCTTCGTTTTGAACACCGTAATGACGTAGTTTACGCAAAAGTGTGTCATGGTGAACGCAATCAAAAGCTTTGGAGAGATCACAGAAAACTCCGATAGCATTTTGCGAGTTCTCCCATGCGTTGAATATGTGTTTCAGCAGAGCAACACCCGCATCTGTTGTCGAACGACCTTTTGTAAAGCCATATTGCTCATTATGAAGGAGGCTATTTAAATTAAAATGTCTTAGCAACTGCTTGAGTATTAACTTTTCAAATATTTTACTAAATGCAGGTAAGATAGAAATGGGCCTAAAATTGCCAACGTTATTTTTATTACCTGTTTTAAATAATGGTATGACTTTACTACTCTTCATGAGGTCAGGAAAAGATCCCGAATCAACACATTTATTAAAAGTTACAGCTAGATAGGGGGCTACGATGTCTATTATATTACTTAACAGTTTAATGGAGATGCCCCAGTAATCTCCAGTGTTTTTTGACTTAAGTGTATTAAAAATATTAACCACGTCACGAGGCGTTACATGTTCGAAACTAAATATCTTTGTTCCAGAACTATAACATACCTTTTCTTGATCATTTTTCAACGGAAAAACTTTCAAACGTCAATTTCATTCCGGTTACTGTTAAGAAAGATATCGGAAAGCCAATTCTCGTAAATAAAAACTTTCTAAATTTAGTCACAGTGTCGCTTCGGCGAAAATACACTATGAATTGAATAAAATACCTTGAGAAATATAATATTAATATTATTTTAATTAATGTTAATGTGAGGACTATGTCGGTGACGTTTGTTTTTTTATGTATATCGCTTACTCAGTTATTTTTAAAGATAATTTGGCAATTTGAGTACTTAATGCGGCCTACCAAGATGTCCTTTCTTTGGTATTGTCCGTCGAATCGTTGTGGTCTTTATGTTCTTAGTTGAGCTGCACGATTACCGACAAATGTGTGCACTGATTGGACAGATCCACTCAATCTTTGTTATTCTTTCCTAAGAACACCATTTCTGACATTAATCCACATGGTCTTCACATGATCTGACCAAGATTATGTCTGGACTTTAAAAGAGGTTTTTTTTCTCAGAGTGTTCAGAAGGGAAAGGCCGGACTATCCAGTTTTAAAAATATGATTGACGAGTAAAAGTGTTTTTACAGACCTACTTGCAGAAATAAAATCATTGACTATTAATTCATTCATTCAATAAAATGTCAGAAACTTGCCACAAATGTATGGAAACTCGAGATATTTTTGACAGATTGAGACTATGCTCAGACTGTGTACGTTTATAAAATTATGAGACTTGCCACTTTGGTTTTGGTAAAATATTGTTGTTCTGTATATTCTTCATCTTTCTATAAAAAAATTAATTAACTCTTCTAAAACACAGCCCTTAAAAATATAGTGAATTCCTTAAACTACTATCAAGGGCACTTTCAATTTTATATTAACTTTTAAGTATTTTTCTACTCACCTTAACGTCAAATTACGGGGGCTTACTTCAAAATTTTGCACCTTATTAAACTTTCTAATAAACGGATCAAAAGTAATTGAAGGTACAGACTGGGGCTATTCGTAGTAACGATACTAGAACGATTTTATAGTCAAGAATGCGTCGTGACGGATAGGTTAGAGTCATGACGCAATAAGAGCTAGAAGACGGGTACCGTTGCCAAGACAGGCCGAAGAAACGCAACTTAGATCACCGCCAACGTCAACGGGACGTCCAAGACAATCGGGATCATCGAAACTAAACATCACGTCGACGATGGCGGTGTGCGGAAGACAAGCGCCAATGTAAGTATCACTGTTCCAGCGATGGTGGTGGACTTAGATTGGTTCATAGAAGATTAGCTGAAGAAGGCAACATACAAGGAATATTGGAAAGCTATGAAGGAAAACCTTTGCACAGCATGCAACAGTAGGATAGTACATGCTCAAAAAGTCACACTTCCTCTTAAAGAATACTCTTTGATATGTTACACTTTCGTTCTATTGCAGACATAAATTTCAATACATACAAAAATCCCAGGACTCAAGAACAAGTTTGAAAAATTCGACGAGAAATATGCGTCAGTAATTTTCTTCATCACGAAATCGCTAGCATTTATAATAGCAAAGGCTGCCCTAGCAATTTCAAAGATGGGCCATAATTTTGATACCCCTGTAGATCTGAGGGTCATCTAAATAAAATTGCCTACATTTATAGCCCACGGGCCTAAGGGTAGGCAATTCTGATTTACAAGTATGTTTATTTTAATACTGACCAACTAAGAACTATTGAGTCTTCTAGTTAGATGTTTGTACATCTACATAGTAGTGAAAATAATGTGCGGAAAGCTGATAATAATAAAAAAGCGTTTATTCATCAAACAGTAAAAATGCCAGATGTGAGAAGTTCAGTAAGCCATAAACTAAGCCGCGCGCGTTGCTTGTATCTTATAGATCAGAGTTATGCTGTTTGTATTCTTAAAAAGAGTAAGTGACACACGTGAGGTACCTCTGGTATAATAGATGTCCATAGATGGTGATGGTACGCCATCGGGTAGGCCACCAACTTGCCACTCCATGGCATAAAAAGAAAAAACATGTGGGGTCAGGGGACCCTCGTCAAGAAAGAAGTTCCTTACTCTTTTTTAACTTTGCAGGTGACGTCGTTTATTCTATCTTCAAAATACTCAAACTTAATATTGACTTCACAAAAAAACGAAACCCATGTTGAACAATTTGAATTTTTTTCGGCCGCCATCTTGGACTTTCACTTTGACCTCACTATTGGCTTCAGCACCCTCGAAAAGCATGGAAACGAAACCCATGATAAAATATGAATAATTTTTGCACGCTCCATCATGGATTTCCATTTTGACCTCACTATCGGCTTCAGCTCCTTTGAAAACAATACAAATGACAGATCTCACTATCGGCTTCAGCATACTCGAAAATTTCGAAAATGACACCCTTTACGAAATATGTGAACATTTTTGCAGCCGCCATCTTAGATTTTCATTTTTAGCTCACTATCGCCTTTACCAACCCCTCTTTCCCTTTCTATTTTATATAATAAAAGTCTTATGAAGAGGATATAACGCTATATCGTTACTTGACAATTTCTACAAGTTAACTCCTACCGCAAGAACTTCGTTCCAAAAAGGAAAAGACTTTTGTCTGTTCGGAACCTAAGTCAACAATCGACCCTGACCTTGACCGTCTCTGACCGTAAAACAACCGACCTTCGAAAGTCTGCACCGAAGGCTCAACTTTGTCAACATCCTGTCCATTTCCTTTAAGCAAAGCCATGAAAAAAAACTTTTAGACCCGTTTCTTTTTAGGGTCCTGTGGCCGAAGTGCAAAATATTGAACCTCTACCTTTGCCTTACATAATATAATATGTACACTATATCACTGGATCAGAACATTTTTGGGGAGCTATTTCAACTGCCACGATACACTGTAAAAAATACGCAAGGCTTTGGAGGCACGTATAGTACAAAACACAATCTGTGTTCTACCTCGGAAAACATGCTAAGCCGTTCGTTCTGCGTTTTATCGCTATGCAGTCATGTTCCACTGCATGCCGTCCCACAGAACTATAAGAGTGAGGGAAAAGAGTGTGCATCAGTATCTGCGCACATACTTGTGCACTCTGCCGCCATAGCCCAAATACGGTCTACAGAACTATTTTTATAAAACACAGACTAAACTGTGTTTTTTCACCACGGAACCCACGTAAAAATAAATAAAACAGACAAAATGCGAATTTGGAGTATAGCCAAAATTACTATCGTTATGTTTGATCGTAATCATTCCAGCTATAGCGAGGAGGTATTAAATAAAATCGTAATCATTAAGGGTATAATAGTGAGAGGGTATCAAATAAAATAGGCTATGATGCCTTTGTTGCGTGACCTAAGAGTGTAACTAGAGTGTTTTGTGTTCCTAGATTCTTTTTGGTATTACATATACTGGAGATTACATATTTTTTTCATGATGTGTACGATTTTGATACTTTCTCATATGAGTTGAAATTATTACATACATACATAAATTCACGCCTTGTTCCCATGGGGGTAGGTGGAAACCATAGAACATCACCTACTTTTGCCTCCTCACGCACGCCACTGGAGTACTACGCACCTGACCTTTCTGAAGAATATCACCAATAGGGTGCCTGTATGTCTTCCTTGAGGTGACGCCTTCTGGCGTTTCCACTCACACCTACCTTGTAAATACCTTTTGTTTATCGCCCTTCATTAATCCTCTCAACATGACCAAACAATCTAAGCATTCTTCTTTAAATCTTTGTCACTACATTTTCTTTTAAACCGTTCCGTGGCCTTATTACATCATTCCTCAGTCTCATTTGATGATTTTTCTTGTATTAGTTCTGCTTATATGTCACCAAATCATAATTGTGTCATAGTTGTTATCATCAAGATAACACATCACCACCATTTATTGCAGCCAAGTGACGTCCACGGCTGGACATAAGCGTCCCCCAATTTCGGGTTTGCCATAATCGCCACGCTTGGAGGGCGAGTTGGCGTCCGCAGTATGGTGGTAAAATGCATGAAGAACGTTGTTGCCCGATCTAGGTAAGTCTCTTAGTCGCCTTTTACGACACCCACGAACAGAAATGGGACACACGGTAGATAACATAACATCATGCTTGAATTACCTGAAGAGTTAGGCAGAGTTGTCTAGTACACCCACATTTCGCCATATATGTTTAAGGCCTATGCAATAGGGTGCGAGCCTATTACCATCCACCGGGCTCAAATCCAGACTCCGAGCTGCTCCAGAGAAAATCCAGATAGAAAATCCAAATGCCCTCCTCCTCCCCCCTATGCTCAGCAGTAGCGCTTGCGATAACTGGACCAACAAGGCAGTGGTTAGTCTCGTATTATATCGTAAACATAACGTTTTATCATCGTACCTGGAAATTTTTAGTGTCGTTCAGTTGAAAGTATTAAGTTATTTTAAAACTCGTTAACTATGCATCGTCGGGCCGGATAATAGCTAAGCTTAAATTTTTCAACTAGTTTTCTGCATATATTTTATCAAGCTACTTTGAAAAATGGTGTCTATTTAGTTTTATTTATAGTGATAGTACCTATAAGGTCATCGTCTGTATGTCAAAGAATAATTGATAGGAGCATGATGAAAACTGCAATACAAATGGAAAATTTTGAAAATAAGGAACATCACTATAGTGGAAATGGGCAGCATCCTAATTATGTAAAGTACTATTAATCAGAATCTGATCCATTTCAAAATATATCGCGAAACAGTACTTCTTATGTTCAAAAAAATCGTCTGCTCAACAACGTAAATAGCGCAATGAATGTTGTTGAACTGTCAAAATGAAAGCCATTGCTACTGTTAGTGTGTTACACCATTACCCCCGTACGTCATAAGTATTATAAGAGGTGAGACGGGCCCTGCCAGGGCCGCGAGATTGTTCATAAGAGATACCGTGACCCTGGCACATGGGCAACTGAAGGAACACGGGTGGGTTTTAGTCAGTAAAAGTCTGACACGCCCTGCCGCTCCGCCCAGAGCGGGAGAAGTCATTTAAAAAAAAAAGAGGTGAGACGGAAAAACTGATCAGAGAAGTCACAAAATGGTACCTAAGGAATGGAAAAAGACCTAGAGGAAGACAGGTGAAAAATGGGAGAACGATCTGCCATAAGATTAGCGGAGAACAACTTTAGGCAATAATTAGTGGGAAATAGGAGGGCTTGTGGCTAAGCAATAACAGCCAAACGTTTCGATCGATTAGGCTACGCCTGGTGCGGTTTGTCTGTGTATGGATGAACATCTTTCAATACCAAGACCCCTCCGTGCCTCGGAAGGTACATTTAGCAGTTTGGTCCCCACTGTCATTCGCAGATCTTGGACAGTCGTCACGGGTTATTAGAAGCCCAAAAGTATGACAACAAGTCTTACCACAGAGTATCGTATTATCCAGTAACTGTGTTGTGGAGAACCGATTGGCAATCGCTCCATGTAAATTACTGATACTCAGCTGCATCCGGATTAGAGGATACAATCCCGGGATCCCAAGATTCGGGATCCCGGGATCCTGACCGTTTTCTGGTCCCGAAAATCCCGGGACTGTACTAGGTTAATCCCTGGATTATCGGGATTGCCACAAATAAGTCTAATTTGTATCCCGTAGTCCGTTGCGCCTTGACAATAACCTTGACTAGATTATATGAATAGCATTTATTACATAACGACAAAAAACAACCCTTAGATACGCCGTCGTACAATACGTACCTACTATACACAGTACACACTAAACAGGTACAGTCCTAATATACATATGTTTGTCGTAGAACTTAGAAGGGACTTAAAGGAAAAGTTACAGCTGGAAATTAACAAGAGTATGAAATCCCCACATCCTGAAGTACAAGTACAAAATGAATTGAAGTTGGCAAATATTGTAGTATTAGACGTGAAATGAGCCTGTTCAAAGATGGAGGAGTTCGTGGATATCACTTAGAAACAGCATATAAGTATCTACACGTATTGTCTATTCTTCCAACCAGCGTAGAACCTGAGTGAGTGTTTTCAGCTGCTGCTTATGTTGGCAATAACCTACGAAGCAGGTTTGGAAGCGGGATTGTATCCTCTAATCCGGATAGACTAAAGGCTGACCTCAACATAATTTGTGGAAAATGCTGGGGAGATGATCATCATCATCTCCATCATCATCATGATGGAGTGGACAGTCATAAAGGAGGGTTAGATAATTATAATAGCTAATTTAAGTAGGTTCAGTAAACTAGAAAATATAATATTATTAAATGTTATTTCTTTATAATAACAAACCTTTATGTGAAAAAGGGCCAGATAAAATAAAGTATATTTTTATTTATATTATTTACGAAATATAGAATAGAATACCTAATAAGATACAAAAACATCTTTCTGTAAACAATTTCCATAGTCGAACTTACCTACTAACACTAATCTCATATCATTTTAACGAAATACTTAAATATAAAACATAAACAAAAATATTTTCCTCCGCAGTACTTAATCCAATCCGTCATACAATATGTTTAGGCAAATTTTCACAACAACATTTTTAATTTACGCCAAAGAATCTGTCGCGTATGATAAGCTGATTTAGAACGAGCATTCCCGAGATCATTTTTATTTACATTTTTATGAAAATTGTTAACAAGACTCTTTTCTTGTTGTATCTTCTAATATATAAAATTCTCGTGTCACAGTTTTCGTTGCCATACTCCTCCGAAACGGCTTGACCGATTTTGATGAAATGCTTTGTGCTTATCCGGTATCTATGAGAATCGGCCAACATCTATTTTTCATCCCCCTAAGTGTTAGGGGTAGTCCACCCCTAAATTTATTTTTTTATTTTTTAGACAAATTTTTTAATTTCTATTTTTTTATGATGCAACATACAAAAATACATACAATCCTCAATTTTCACCCTTCTACGATCAACCCTTATTTTTAATAGCCATTTTAGTAATTTAATCATTTTTCCTCTCCGGTCAAAAACTGATCAATCGTCATTTAATTAGTTATCCCCGCCTAGGAAATGATTTATATGGCAAAACAACGTTTGCCGGGTCAGCTAGTATAATAATATATTAAAGCAACCAAGTGTAAGTGGGACTCGAAGGGATCCGTACCATCGTACAATACTTAACACTGCTTATTTAAAAAAAAAAATGTGAATTAAGATCGAGCAAAAAAACGCCGAAAAAACACGTTTCTTGTAATGGGACAACCTTTATTATAAAAGTTAAATGATTTTATTTCTGTAAGTAGGTTTGTACAAAGACAGAATGAAGAAAAGCCGAAACAAACACAGAAGTTAGTCTCAATATTTTAATTTATTCTATGTTTATAATAGGTGAGTTTTACCTATGAAAATGCCGTTTTGTATGAAAAAAATTTAACGAATTTTTTTCATGTATTTTTTATTTGTATTAATCGAAATAATCACCCATGCAATCAATGCATCTCACCGGCGCTAGACCACCAAACAGTGACCATCACTTTTCTAGGGGTATGTTTTCGTTTAGGGCACTGTTTAGGTGCTGAACCAGGATCCAACCAACTTGCTGAGCGCTTGCAGTTATCAAACAGAATCCATTTTTCATCGCAGGTAACAATGCAGTTCAAAATTCCTTCATTTGTGTGTCTGTTGAGCAGTGCAAGGCACGTTTCGACACGTACTTCGCGCTGGCGATCATTGAGTTCGTGGGGCACCCATTTGTCAAGCTTTTTTACCTTGCCAATTTGACGCAAATGGACCAATATTATTTTGACGCTAACGTCGAAAGCTACTGCTAATTCAGCCGTAGATTGTGTATCATCAGCTTCCACAATCGCCTTTAATTCGTCATTGTCGACAAAGTCTTCGGACGACCGCGAGGTTCATTTTTCAGGTCGAAATTTCCAGAACAGAAGCGAGCAAACCAATAACAGGTGGTGCGTTGGTTTGTAGTGTTAGCTCCGTAAACGTCGTTGATGTGCCGCGTTGCTGCCATGACGGTACTCATATTCCATAATTACTCGAATTTTTAACGTATCCATGATGACGAAAAAGATTGAAATGCGATGAAAATGATAATCAATAAACAAATGACTACTTTTGGAAAAAGAATTCCATGTTTTTAAAATAAAATAAATTTGAAATTAGAATTCTTAGACAAACAAAAATTATTTTGATTTGAAATGGCCAGTACTGCAGAACGGCAATTTCATAGGTAAAGACCTAATATTAATACGTGAAGCGAAAACTTTCGATCCCTTTTTACGAAAATTGGGCGGACGGAGGAGTATGAAATTTCCCACACTTATAGTTTATACAGGGAAGAATTGACGAATGCTAATATATTTTTAAATTATGCGTAAAAATACATTATTTTCAATAAATAACACGTTACACACACTACTATTCATTACTGTGCATTTAATACACACATGCTTAGATATTCTTTTGTTTATGGTCCAAATCTGTGGTCCAATCGAGAACATCTGTCTTTAATATTTTGTGGCTATAGTCTTACTGAATGTCAAGTATAATCATAGGTAATAAATTAATTTTATAGATATATAACCTATTTCATTTTTAAAATCTATGATCATATCGAGAATATTTGTCTTTAATCTTATGTGTCTATAGTGTTACTGAATGTCAAATATAAAAATATTATTTTTTATATTTATTATTATACTAGCTTCTGCCCGCGACTTCGTCCGCGTTAAATTTCGTTTACCCGACCCTTCCCGTCGCGTCGAATCGCCTATCCGTGTGATTTTCCCCGTTTTTGCAACATATTTCATTACTGCTCCGCTCCTCTTAGTTGTAGCGTGATGTTATATAGCCTATAGCCTCCCTCGATAAATAGGCTACCCAACACAAAAATAATTTTTCAATTCGGACCAGTGGTTCCTGAGATTAGCGCGTTCAATCAAACAAACAAACAAACAAACAAACTCTTCAGCTTTATAATATTAAGTATAGATATATATTTTTTCATTTAATAATGCATTTCTATTCAAATGAAGTACGGTCGAATTTCGACCAATGGGCGATCACTAGTATTAATTACTAGCTTCTGCCCGCAACTTTGTCCGCGTCAAATTTTTGCTCCCCTGACCCTTCCCGTTGCATCGAACTGCCTGCCAGTTTTCGTCAATTTTTCATTGCTGCTCCGCTCCTTTTGATTAAAGCGTAATGTTATATAACTTATAGCCTTCCTCAATAAATAGGCTACCCAACACAAAAAGACTTATTCAATTCGGACCAGTAATTTCTGAGATTACCGCGTTCAAACAAACAAACTCTTCAGCTTTATAATATAAGTAGTATTTATAATACATATTAGTATAGATTTTTTCTATAGTAATCATAGTAGTGAATACTGACTGAATTTTTTAAATGTCTACCTATTACGGTTAAAATACACAGTCAGACAGTGAGTACATCACTGTGACAGACTAATGGTCGTATAGCGGAGCTTTAGTAATGAGTGGCCCTCCCTTTGGCACCCTTTGGGTACGGAATGAATGAATGAAATGCACCGACGGGGCAACCTCAGTAGTTTGACCAGACACAATTCATCGACTGAACCCCAAGATTTGCACTAGTCCCTGATGCCTCATGTTTTATGGTGCTACAGCGGTCATTGTATATCTTTGATATAGTAGATCAGGGGGCGCTGTATTGGTAGTAAAGACATGACCTTAAGATAGGATAGGACTGCGAGCCGTACCGGATAATGCACCCTAGAGTAGGTATTGGATACGTGGAGAGACGGGTGATATTTATCATGGTCTGGCTTTGCCGGTGCATCTTTTGGCTGGTTTCCACTATCTTTCGGATCTTTTCTATGACGTTGCTTCGATAGCTTCAGTGTTGTTGTTATGATAGTCATTCCCGTCCTGCACGGTCTCGACTCACTTGTCGGCTACTGTGTTCTGTGTCCAAGTTATGCGTGTATTTAGTGCACGGCTTCCTGTGATATTTGGGCATCGCTCTGTAAAGCTCAATTACCACTTGTTCAGTTGCTAGGCTGTCTCGTTCCGCATTTTATTGATGATTCTCATTACTCCATCCACAGTTGGACCTTTGCATTGTGCTTCGTTTATCCCCTCTGTTAAATTAGATAAACATAACATCACGTTTTTGCCATAAACCGGGCACAAATTCAGACTCCGGGTTGGTACTAATTCAGATAAAAAAACCCAATAACACTTTGCCCAACCTGGGAATCGATCCCAAGATCTCATGCTGAGCAATTGCGCTTACGACCACTAGACTAACGAGGCAATCTGTTATATTACCCGTTAGTAACTGAAAGCATTTCGGTACGGAACCCTAAAAATGACTTATTCCATCCAAGACGTATTTACGAGATTCTGAATCAAGTCTGATGTGAAATGAGAATGTAGAAATGATAAAGTAAATTAAAGAAATACAAAATTTGGAAGATTAGAAGTTGGTATATTTTTATTTTGTATGTTATATTTAATTATAGTAATTTTTTTTCTACTATTACACACGTTGTCTACATCTCTTTGTATATTCTCTCCTATTGCAGGTATGCTGGAAGAGATTTCTATAGAAATAAGCATTACCTTTGTACATATTTTTATGTTCCTTTCTTCTTGTTAATTTATATCTGTGCATAAATGGTTAAATAAATAAATATTGTAAATAAATATTTAGGTGAGTATTGTAAGACAGACCTATTTAATATGGAATCATTATTAATTTATTACCTTTTCGTTAATAGGTTTTCTACTTGTTATGTTACCACCCCTGAATTGATCAAGAACACAAAACTGGACATACTTACACGTAGGTAAGAATATTGAGCAATTACTTAACATTATTTCACGCATGTAATCCCTGAAGGGTTAAGCAGAAGTGTACCTTAAGTACATTCGCAATTCCGTCACTTATGTTAATATAAGTCTCATGTAACAGGGGGCGAGTCTATTCTCATCAACCGGCCACAAATCCAGACTTCGGGTGGCTTCTAAGGAATTCCGGGTGGAAAAACCTAATAACACTTTTCCGAACCTGGGAATCGTAACATGGACCTCCTGGGGAACAGTAGAGATTGAGACCTAGACAAACAAGGCAGTCAATAACTTTAATATCCCGTCTCATATGACACAATTTGTTTCAGCTATATTTCAGTCCATTTAAATAAGAAACTACCGCAGTATCTCAATTACAAACTGGTTCGTCTACCATTTCTGTCAACATAACACACATATATAATCAGACATTAAGTAGCCCGTAACCCACCTCGCGAACTCGGGTTTTTCGATATCACACGATGTTTTCCTTCATCATTTTGAGAGAAGTGATGACTAAATAGTTTACATAAAATAAAGCGCTTGTCAGGGTTTTATTTTAAGACCTACACTTGTAAGTGGCGTTCGTTTCAAATGACCACTGGTGTCGCAAAATAAAAAATCAAGTACACCTCTGGCCACCACTGGCCTCACGAAATAAAAATCAAGCACACTTCCCTTGCATTAGTTGCATCATTAAAGTATTTGTACAGAAAAGCGTTGCCCCGCAGGTATCTGGTTCATTAGTTAGACGTGAATAATGTCTGTCCAGCTCAATGCAGGATTAAAGCATCTCTCGGTGAAAAACTGCAGTAGGTACCTCGTTACTTTAATGATGTTACAGCGAGGGGTTAAGCTTGCGCGGTGAAGTGGGAAGTTTGCTCGGGAGTTGCTAATTTTCTTTATTGTTGGTTTTTTAGAGGTATAACCCCACTTTCTCACAGAAGTAATAACATCGAGGCGGGATCTTTTTGGTACACTGGAACTTCAACACTTCTGTTTAGCGTTGAGAGTTGAAAATTGAACAGTAAATCATACTGTTCGATTTTCGCCGCGCTGAGATGCACTCTATTGGATTCATTCAGAGGTCTTACTCATATGTAATAGCCATACATATCTATAACTGAGACAATACTGATGTGTGAAGTGTTTTGTTAAATAAAATGATTACTTACTTACTTACTCGGTTCAGGGTGTTTCTCGCATTTCGTGCAAATTCAAAGATATTTCGAGAAAAAATAAAACATTTTTTCATATTTTTTATGAAAGGCTACATGAAAAATAAACATCCGAATTTAAGATATACTACATTATACGCAAAACTGGCGGAGATATGGACTTAAAAGTTTTTCTGTCAATGTAATCTGGTAATTATATTTGCTAGAATGGTAATGAAAAATAAATACAGCATAACATCACGCCTTGTTTCCCCGAAGGGTTAGGCAGAGGTGTAGTTTTAGTACACCCACATAAATAAATACAGGTAGTGAAGAATTAAAGAATTCAAATAAAACAATTGTATCAAATTGAAGTTTTATATAAAAAAGCAATTTTCCTTCAAAACCAACGATACATGAAAGAAAACAAATTATTTTAGGTTAGATAATTATTTGGATCGTTTTTAATTTCCTTATATTTCTGTCTTCGTCGCAATCTTGCTTCGGCTAATTTGGTTTCATGAGTTTTTGTAATTTTTGTTTTGGGCACATTTGTATCTGTAAATAAAAATATAATTTTAATTCACTAGTGATCCAAGCTAAAAAGGGAGCTACTTTGAGTGATAATTGGTAGTTATTGAATTGAAGATCCCGAATGAGGATGGTTAGATTAGGTTAAATATTTTTACTCCCAAAATAGCATACATAGGTTAGGATAGTATTAGTAAACCACAAAATTATCAAAAATGGACATTAAATAAAGATTGGTCTGCGTATTTATCTTAAAGGAAAAGCAAAATAAACACACACCACATTCGCACTTCTGATTATAAATTGAACAAACAGTGTTTCGTTCAAATCAATACCTAGCCGACTACCATTAACCTTTCATATGCCGTGAACGTAGATATACGCGAGACACACTGGTTTTTAATTGTGTCTATAATTAGCGGCATTCAACAGGTTAATTGTATGATCATTACCATAATTTTGAGATCATCACCATAACTGCATGATCACTACCATTTCTGTATTATAGTGGATGGTAAACTGTGGTAATGATAGGAATGGTAGTGAAATTTTTGCACTTTCTTTACATTTTCTCCATTCTTAACTACAACACCACCGGCCGTAATAAATATTTAAACACAATTTCAACACGATTATGATTATGTTAGCGTCAATAAAAATCTAACACAATTAGCATTTTATTTTAAAAACGAGAACAGGAATGAAAAAAAAAACTTACCAAGCTTAAAATCTCGTGTTAATAAATTTTCCAAAAAAAGTTTGCACGTGTTCACTCTGTGCAATGTTCAATGTGTTGTTTTGTCAATGTTCGTTGGTCAACTGCGGGAGAGCACCATGCGTGGGATGAGGTAGGAGCCTTCGCTTGTTTGTTATATTTACAGGTGGTTTTCGTTATTTCTATTTGAGTGAATGGTAATGAGTTTTTTTTATTAACAAAAACGTTTTGTCTACGTGAACGTAAGTTACAATCGTAAATAACTTCATACTTAATTAATTTTGTAGCTTAATTTGTACTTTAAACATGTCTTTACAGAAATATATAGTGAAGCATCAGATTATTTTGTTATATCCTGTCAATAACAAAAAATCATGTCGTGCAAGGTGTTGGTAATGATATTTGGGCCTATTTTTAATTTAATTTAAATACTTAAAAGCCTGTTATGAAAATAAAATATGGTGGCACATATACCTTTTTAACTCACCTAAATAAAAAATAATAATAGGTCGGTTAAGAATGCGTACTTTTGTGTATTTTCAGGTGAATATGTGATTTGCACGAAATGAAAGAAACACCCTTCAACACTTACAGTTGATAATTCAGAGCGTGTAAAAATCCTGCCTCGATTTTAATACATCTATGTGAATGTCGACTGAGGAGCAGAGTGTTAAGTTCACGCCACCTCCATAGAAAAAAGGGGGAACCTTCGACTACATAGTTATCGTGTCTGGTGGGGAACTGCCCGACAACATTGTTGTCGGGTTGTTGTGCGGTAGAAAACTAAAACTACCGACTTTCTAAGATGATTACATTTAATAAAACAGAGATCTAAATATAAAAAAACTCTTTGTAATGGTGCTGATAGACGTGACTTCAATATCTTAAGCTCATATCAAACTAAAGCGTTTATTTTATCCAAATTGTTAGGTATACTAAGTATCTTCTTTTTTCTCCATCTCTATCTGTTGAACTGTAGCAACACTAGTTCATACGTTACAATAGTTCCAAGGAGCTGAAACAAAAATACAGGATAATATAAATAGAGGTTGGCAGAGCCATCGATGCGCAAATTGAAACTATGATATCAGCAATAAAAAAGTCGGTTAAAAAATGCTGATTCATAGAAAAGTGCATAACCTTTTTTCTTAAACCGATACTAAAATTAAACTCAGGGGTTTACAATCCTGCCAGGGTCGCGAGATTTGTACGAAAGAGTTACCGTCGCCCTGGCATAGGCAACTGAAGAAACACGGGTGAGTTTTAGTCAGTAAAAGTCTGTGACACCCTCCCTCTCCGCCCAGAGCGGGACGCATCATTTGATGATTTTCCACCCCAAAAAAAGGGGGGTTCACAATCATGAACTGAATTAAATGTCTCTGCGTTCGCTAACGTAACACGTGGCGTGTCGATATTCGTCACATGACATCGTCGGTTGTAAAAAAGGCATTCAAGGACTGTCGACAAAATTGGAAACTTAAGGCTTTGGAAAAACTGTCGATAACGCGAACCCATAGGTTAAGCCGCTACCAAAATTTGTTTGGAGAAGGAGGTACGTTTTTTGTCATAAAATATTATGAACTTTTATTCTCTAGCTACTGAAAATTAAAAAAAGATCCATCCAAATCATCATCATCATTTCAGCCGAAAGACGACCACTGCTAGACATAGGCCTCTCCCAAAGAGGCGTTTGTCATAAACACCATGCTTAGCAAGCGGGTTGGCGATCGCAGCATGGCGATGAGATGCATAGAGATCGCTATTGCCCATCCTGTAATACATATAAGTCCTTTAGTCGGTTCTACGACACCCACGGGAAGAATTTGGAAGGTGCTATTCTTTACGTCTTAAAAAGCTTTTTTCAATACTTACAGTTAAAATCATAGTTCTTGTGACATAAAAGAAGTCAAGTCCACTCATAGCAACTTTCAGGTTGTTTATTTGAGCTATAAATCGCTCCACCTGCAATAATATTGAGATAAATGTCACATGAGTTTCGAGAAACATATCATGTTGTGTACTCGGTGAAAAACTTATGTAGGTTACTGATAAATATCTTAGAATTGGGTAACACATTCGGTGACTTGAAAATATGGAGCTATAAAGTTATTTTGGTGCGCTATCTTGTTCGTATTGGTCTGTTTTTGGTTGTATTTTTTATGTTTGGTAGCTCAGAATTCCGTCATTTAAAAACAGATTTGAAAAATTATTCTTTTGTTTGAAAGGGCGTATAGTCCCATATAAATTTTATCAAGTTCTGATTACTGGTTTTTATGTTAGCTTTAAAAATACATTATTTTTGAACTTGGCATATATGTTGATGATGTTATAATAACTTCCTGTAATATTTTCTCAGCAAGTGAAGGCATGATTACTGACAAATGCGTACACTGAATGGCTAGGTCCCCTGAGTCTGTATGGTTCTCTTCTCAAAACACCATTTCAGACACCTATCTACATGGTCTTCCCATAATCTGACCAAGAACACGTCTGGACTTTAAGAGACCCCTCAGACCTCTGAGTTATTTTTTCAGTCTTTCTCGGAGTAGTCAGGAAACTCCGACCTCAAATCGTTTTAAAAAATATGATTGACGTGTAAAAGTGTTCATCCAAACCCACTTACAGAAATACATCATGAATCATTAGATTCCATCATGGGATTTCCAGGTATCTGGTAGTCCATTAAATTTAATTTGTCTCTAATCTAGTTTCCGTTGATTTGGTAGGCCATTGTTATTAGAGCCAATCAATCACTGTAGCTAACATTAATTTGACAGAATATCTACTGATCACATCTTTAATAAGGCTTTCAGTAACTGGACTTCAGACTGTGTAATTATATATTTGTAATAATCGAATGACCTTCATAGGATACTGTCATCATTATTCAATTTTATTCTGTATTCCGAGTATTTGTCTAACTTTAAAATGTATGCTTTTCTGTCTATGTATATAATATTTTATCGAAGGTAACACCTGATAAAAACTTTAAAATATTTAAAACATGAACAGTATGTTTATCACACGACGCGCTTTACTTGTGTTAACAAACACGCTGTGAATGTGTGTGTAAGCGCAGGGGGCCTTGGTACCATCCGAGACAATTGCGAACTCGGAAATACGTGTGTGCATGAGTGTACTATTTTCTGAGCGCTTCGTAACATAAACATACTGTAGATGTCTTAAATATGTTAAAGTTCGTATCCGGTTTTTTAATATAATGTGTAAAGAAATAATACATTCTTTAATTACTTTATTAGAGCGCACCACTGTTGGTAGTGAGTGAACTAAATACATAAGTATTACAATAGATAGCGCTGCTTACGAGACAGAACTCGGCGAGTAAAGCAGGATGGATGTTGTTCGACGCCAGGCCAAGGCCCTGGCCATAGGATTTTATGAACGCAGTGGAAGCATGATGGTGGGCCTTGGCTACAAGAGTGGAGCAAACTGTCCGCCGTGCACGGAGCTGATTAATACAAATTTGTGTAGTGACGCTGTAAGTATTCCAGGATACCAGGCCGCTCAAGACGCTGTAGATTTTCTCAGCATGCGGTTCACAATGAATCACTATCACCTCAAACCATTTCAATCAAATTCCAAAATAAACCCGTTCTATTTCGTCAAAAGGGGTTGGTTACACACAAAACAATTGGATCATGACAAATTGTCCACAAAACGATCGATTCAAGAAGATTAATAACAACAAGGGTCGCAAGGCAAATTACAACGACCATTCATTTTTCAAGACCAAACACAAGTCAAACTCAAAATCAAACTGACAAGTGACAGATGTTACTCCGTTTCACGTTATGATGCGTAGGCGCACAGAGTAAACAAGTCAAACGGTCCGTCTGTTGTCACGGGTTGAAACAGATGTTGACAATTGTTTTCATCGTGACATTTTGATTTGATTAATTTTATTGTTAGAATATTATTAAAAGGAATTGTAATTAAT
Organism: Aporophyla lueneburgensis; assembly: GCA_932294355.1. Classification (NCBI taxonomy): domain Eukaryota; kingdom Metazoa; phylum Arthropoda; class Insecta; order Lepidoptera; family Noctuidae; genus Aporophyla; species Aporophyla lueneburgensis. The sequence goes on along the minus strand of OW028737.1, from coordinate 25,318,249 downwards.
TAATAGACTTTTATGTCGTTTCTTTATTTTTAAGAGCAACACAATTGTTTATTTAAAATTTACAATTCCTATTAAGTTCAGAGATATTGTCTTATATATGTACCATATATCATTCTGTTTTCTAATAATATATCAAAAATTGTACTTCTAAAAATATAGGTATTATATGCGTCACTTACCTCAAAGTTAAATCTGGCGCTAGGGATCCCATACAATACATACAAGGGAGCCACAGAATTGGAGTGTATCCTGGCAGCCAATAACAACACAAGCAAAGTTCGTAGAAGGAGAAATGAAAACGAGTAGGTGAAATATATAGAATGTTCAACACCGTTTAAGGCCCTGTAGAAAAATTATAGTTAAATCTTACTTCTATGAAATCGTTTTATTATTACTCAAATGTGGAGAGTAATGTGTTTTTCAGCCTATGTACATATGTATGTTTGCTCCTTTCTAGCACTCTAGAGACTAAACGCCAGTTTCAATATTGATGAATCATAAGGTAACCGATTTACCATAATCTTACGAGTGTCAATAAAGACATTTATTTATTGAAACTTCTCCCACACAACAAGATACAAATGCGGATTTAATGCCTAAAGCATTCTCTACAGTCAACCGAGGGTGGTGACAGACATGACAGTAATCAAATTCAATATGGCGACAAGCAGACGCCATATTATGAAAATGAAAGTCTACGAACTGTGTCAAGTGATATATCGTTGAATAGGTTTTTGAAAATTATTTTCAGGTTTCTTGAATAATATTTCATTTTGAATGACCATTTAGGAACTTAATAAACTTTAAATCGTTTCTAGTCAATTAATAAACTTTAAATCGTAATACGATTTAAAGTTTATTAATTGACCAAAAAAGTGATTCGCCCAATTGTTATGAGTGTGATTAGGTAGCAGATACCACGCGGAATGTGTCCAGAATGAGCGAGGAAGAGTAACTACGTATTTCATAGATAACGGTTTCTTAATTCTTAAAATGTTAGCATATCTAATAGTTTCTTGGCTGCCCCCTTGTCCAGGACAGCCAAAACTTAAAAAGTTGTGTTTACATACCTTTTTTCGCTTAGCATCCACATGCAAAGAGAATGGGTCAAGTATTCTTTATTGAGAGAAGCACTGAAATGGATATTAATAGAATTATTGCTTTATTTGTTACTAGCTTTTGCCAGCGGCTTCGCCCGCGTGGAGGTCGGAAATTATCCCGCGGGAACATACTACCGGGATAAAAAGTAGCCTATGTCCTTTCTTTGGCTCTAAACTATCTGTGTACCAAATTTCATTTAAATCGGTTCAGTAGTTTTAGCAGGAAAGCGAGACAGACAGACAGACAGACAGAGTTACTTTCGCATTTATAATATTAGTGTGGATTTTTGTAGTAAATAGTATTCAAAACTAGAATGTTATACAAATCCCGTTAAAAGACGCGTTCCTACCGCAAATATTTAACATAACATCACGCCTCGTTCCGCAAACTGTTGGGCAGAGTACCTATAGGACACCCACATTGGCCAGTTATGTTTAAGTCCCATGTAACAGGGTGCGAGCCCTCCATTGCTGGTAAGCATAAAACATGCAAGCATGGTTCGCGAAGTCGTTGTGACCATTCTAATTTGGTCAAACAATATATTGTGATTGCAAACTCATAATGCTGTAGAAAAGGTGCGTAATGCTCGCGGCGTCAACACCTGTTTACAAGATTATTTAGTTCATTTATCAGAAAACCAAATCTTAAAATATAATATAATCAGCCTCTATTGTCCCACTGCAGGGCATAGGCCTGCCTTTCCTTTTTCCACTCAACTCCATCCTGAGCCAGTAAGGACCAATCCCTGGTGTAGCCGTTGAATTCATCCCGCCATCTACGCCGGAGTCTTCCGCGTTGACGTTTGACGTTTTCGGACACCCATGTTGGCCCACACTGCAGCCGACATAAACCAAACGTGTTGAGCTGAATCCCATTTGGTTATGGCTGCTTACTTAAGTATTATTTTATTCTCTTATACTCACTTAGCAACCCCCGAATCCATGAATTTGCAGATTATAAAATGCCCCGTTTGTGTCCGGCTGTGGAAGACAAAACATTTAAATAAGGACACCACATGGGTTAAACAAATAGTATGGTCAACCCTTTGATCACGCACTACACAATGCTCGGAGAGTGGACAATTGGGTTACTGTTTTTTGTTAGTTAACGCTATTCTTCTGTTGTTTTGTTTAATTAACTAAATTAAAACACAAAAGGCTTTAAATACATTTTACATCGTGAATTTAGAGATACACCCATCCTTATTTAACTAAGTGGGTCTAATTATACCCAGTTAATTGAATGATATAGTTTGCATGGTAGTGTATTTTATGTGTGTATATAAACTATTAAATAAATAAGTACTGCCCAAAAACAGCTTTAATCGCCTTCCCTTACTGAGCTGAAAACTATCGATTAAGGAGTTATCCTACTATCGATATGGACTGTCAATATGAACCTTATTTAAATAAGCAGAACATTTATTTTCTCTCCTTTAACACATCAGCACCCCGAGGGGTTTGCGTACTACACTAGCAGTAGTAATCGGTTTCATTTCGACAGTTTCACAACACAACATTGACTGGCCTGTTAGTCTAGTGGCTAGTGACCCTGACTGCTAAGACTGAGGTCGTGGGTTCGATTCCCACCCAGGACAAATCTTTGTGTGTTGAGCTCGATCATTTGTTCTGTGTCTGGGTGTAATTTATCTATAATATGTATGTATTTAGAAGTATATAAGTATGTTTATCAGTTGTCTGGTTGCCATAGTACAGGCTCTGCCTAGTTTGGGATCAGATAACGTTGTGTTGGTTGTCCCATGATAACATAAAACAACAACAACATATGAAAGAATGGATGACAAATAAGCTTCATAATGATTCAAATTCTGATTAAAAGCGTGTTCCGCAATTAGGGTGCTGATTGCGTCGCACACTATCAATCAGAATCTGATTAATTTTGCTTATCTATTGCTTTTTAAGTTCGAAAAATTTGTCTGCTCAACAACGTAAATAAGGCAATGAATGTCTTTGGGCTGACAAAATGAATGTCAATCCTACTGATAGAGTATTATGGAATTACTCCGCAGAACGAGTTTTAATAGCGAGCGCGGTCTGACAAAACGTCGTCACCGTCGGCACGGGTTATGGCAATCGCGTCAAGCAACGCGGGCGACTAGACACGACTATCTCAAGCGTCAAGTCGCCCACGCTTGACGTTAACGCTAGACGCAAGTCATACCGCCCCACTATGTTCCACAATGCCGAAAAAAGTCCTGTAATTCCCGGAGCACTTTTTAGGAAATATTTTTGCATACATGGAGTTCAGGGCACCATAAGAGGTCAAGTTTTGAGTTTCGAAAGGTAAAGGGTGTGGTTACCCTCTTAGTGTCACGGTTGACCCTCTTCGCTGAAACTTGGAGCATAGAACCTTATTAGTATGTAGAAGACAAATTTCAAGTTTCTCTCTAGGTTGACATTGATCTGAGGTATCTAGGGTCAAACATAGTAATTTTGGCTATAATTGACAACTTCCTAGGGTCAAAAACCACACTTGGTGTGAAATGGGGTGAATTTCTAATTTGAAATAGAATTATAAGACAGTGGACTATACGATAGGGTAGGTTTGACCTCTGGGAAATCGTGGGAAGTAATTTAATTGTTAATTGTGTTGTCTAAAATTCCCGAAAAAACTAAATGTTTGCAAAAATATTTCCCAAAAAGTGCTCAGGGAATTGCAGGACTTTTTTCGGCAATCCGGAACATAGGGCGCCCGAGGTCACGAACGATGCATAAAATTTAAACTTACCTAAGACTATAGAAGAGCTGAGTACAGATCCAGTACAGGTTGCTTCCGAACGAGGTCAATATATAAATACCAAACTGGCCGTTTATCAGCTTCACGAGGCGGACGATCATCAAGTATTGAGTGCGGAACTCCTGGCAGGAGTAGTGCTCCTGTAGGTATTACACATACACTTATATGTAAGGCCTGTAGGTAGAAGTATAATAATTAATCAGGCACTTTGAGCAGCGTCCATCCAACTCCTGTACTGTGTAGACGTAGGCGCGGGCTTGCGGATGGCAAGCAATGGGTAGCTCGCCGCCTTGTAAGGACCAGGCCCGGGTCGATGGCGCGTTGTGTTCCACGTGCGCCTCAAAGAGATGTTAGCAAACTGAAGGGGTCTGCTAGTACCGATGCCTGCCAGGGTCACGAGATTGTTCGAAAGAGATACCGTGACCCTGACACATGGGCAACTGAAGGAACACGGTTGGGTTTTAGTCAGTAAAAGTCACCCTCCCGCTCCGCCCAGAGCGCGAGAAGTCATTCGATGATATCCCATCCAAAAAAAAAAGCATGGCGATTATGGCAAACTCCCCAGATTTGGGGAGGCCTATGTCCAAGAGTGGACGTTTTTTGGCTGAAATGGGTTCAGATTTCGATGCCAGCAATCCGGAACTAAACTCAGCCCCTGTTCACAATAGACGCTGAGTTTCCAAAAGACAAGAACAACGTCGAGATTATAAAGAAATTAATCGTAATAGTACTGATGAGAGAGATTAGGATAACTATCTTATCTGTTAAGTTATTAGGTTGGCTCAGTAACTGAATTAATTTGTTCCTATTCGTCGATTTTGTTTGTGTCTTTAAGCGAAGATGGGGTAACGGATTCATTATATTGTTACTGTCATGGCTTTTATTACTTTGAAAATTTGGCAAAGTAAATAAATATAATCATATCGTAATGCTCATCGGGTTTTGCTCGTGGTTCTCAAGTCACCCAAAGGGCTATGCTTGGAGTTTCCCTACGTGTTCGAATCAGAAATGAAGAGATCCTTAGGAGAACCAAAGTAACCGACATAGCCCGAAGAATTGCGAAACTTAAGTGGAAGTGGGCAGGGCACATTGCTCGTGAAACATGGTCGATGGGGTTGGAAGGTTCTGAAGTGGCGATCGCGTACTGTAAGACGTAGAGTAGGAAGGCCTCCCACAGGATGGACCTAGGACCCGGTGAAGGCCGCAAAAATCCGCTGGATGCAAGAAGCACAGAACCGGTCGAAGTGGCGGTGCTTGGTGGAGGCCTATGTCCAGCTATAGACGTATTTCGGCTGAATTGACGATGACGATAATGTAGATGATGGGTGATATTCATACCGCGAATTTAACACTAATTTTAAGCTGTCTCCCGGAATTGAAATATAGCTTCTAGAGGCATTGAGGATCAAAGATTGTTGAATTCAGCCTGTACAAAAATATCACAAAGAGTTAGAAGCGTTTTTTTTTTTTATTCAATCTATAGACCTGCGGATTTGTCGTTTTGACACCGATATGTAAACAAGTAAATAATATTTAATAATAGTGATGATAAAAGACAACATAAAGAATGAAAGTGTAAAAAAATACACTTTTGTGATTCATTTCTCTGAAACAGAATAGTACTTATATTCCCTAGCTAGAACTAAGGAAACTGTTTTTCCAAAATAATAAAATAATTAATGAACGCAGGAAGTGCAGCCGGTTCCATGTTGGCAAATCGCCATCTTTGAAACTATCTCTTGATTATTATTTTCAAAAACAAAATTGGAGTGAAAAGTTATTTTATTTTATGGAATACGTTTTTGCATTACCTCACCTCCATTCCCTTTAATTGCTGAGTTACGTTACTATTTTCTGTATTATCAATTGAATGCCTTATCAGGCAATAAACTAAGGCAAAATACACAAATATTATCTTACATAAAAAAATAACAATAAAAATTCAACACAATTTGTTAAATTCTTTTTATAAATTAGTGTTGCTTAATCATTAATTAATTAATCTGGCAAAGCACAAGAAAGTCTACTGCGCTTTCGTTGACTAGGAGAAGGCCTATGACAGAGTGTGCAGAGGAAAACTGTGGTCAACACAATCCATGTACGGTGTAGATTGGCGCTTGGTACGGGTACTGAAATCTTTATACAAGGATTCCAGTGCTTGTGTTAGGATAAATGGGGCATACGCGAACTGGTTTTGCATCTCGAGGGGTATTAGGCAGGGCTGTGTAGCGTCACCGTGGCTATTCAACTTGATAGTTGTCTGACAGATTTGAAAGAGGGTGAGTGTGGATTGACAATGCCTTCTCTACGCAGACGATCAAGTTCTACTTGCATCGTCAGCAGAACAGTTGCAAGACATGGTGACTGTAATGGATGAATCATTTAAGATGAAGGGGATGAATATAAATGTGAATAAGACGAAGGTCATGGTGTTTGAAAGTGAAGAGAACATTTATCGGTCTGTGATGTGAAAATAAATGACAAGAGTGTGGAGCAAGTAAGTGAGTTCGTATATTTGGGGAGTTTGTTAACAAGGGATGGAAAGATTGATAAAGATGTGGAAAGAAGAGTGAATGCGGGAAATAAAGTAAATGGTGCTTCACATGCAATTGTGACCAACCAATTGATGTCCGCTAAGGCTCGACTGGCTGTTCACAATAGTGTACTGGTGCCTACGCTTATGTATGGGAGTGAATGTTGGGTATGGCAAAAGACGCATGAAAGTAGAATAAATGCTGTGGAAATGCGTTCCTTGTAAAGCATGTGTGGTGTGACTATAAATGATAGGCTGAGGAATGATGTGATAAGAGAACAGTGTGGTTTAAAAGAAAATGTAGTGACAAAAATTGAAAAAAATATGCTTAAATGGTTTGGTCATGTTGAGAGGATGAATGAAGGACGACTCACAAAAGGTATTTACAAGGCAGATGTGAGTGGAAATACCGAAAGGGGACGCCCTAGGAGGACACATATCACCTTATTGGTGATGTTCTTCAGAAAGGTCAGGTGCGTAGTACTCGCAAACGGCGTGTCTAGATTACCATTATAAGTAGATCGTTGAGACTCCACATAAACGTAGACTGGATGTTGAAAAGCTGCAACAATATGCGGTTATTATTTCTTATTATTCTACGTTTATTATTAAAGACTTTATGCTGGAGTCTCTTGAGAGCAAGGTTAGTTATCTTGCCCTTTTTTAAGCTGAAATACTAGAAAGTGAGTAAGACTTTGGACACTTTGGCTATAGAGTTTAAGTTCGAATAATATTAAATGACTTATTATTTTTCACCTCATACGACATGTATGATGTTATGTTACATGCCCCACATGCAAGTATCATACTGTGCTTCGAGACATGTGGACAAACTGTCTCGTTTGGGACTCACAGATAAATAATACATTGCAACATAGCTGTTGGTATTAATAAAAGCTACTTATGTCGCTTCAACTTATGTCACCCTGTAAACTTGCTTAGTGAGTAGTGAAAATAAATATTTTATTTAATTATTAGTTCGATTTTGAACATCTTTACGTGTCAAGAGCTCTCCGTGGCTCGGAAACACGCCAAGCCGTTGGTATTATTTGTGAATCTTTGACAGTCGTTACGGGTCGTTCAAAGCCCGAACATCAAATAAACCAGCCTTATCAAAGGTTTTACCTAGTATCCGGGTAGTGGCGGTCAGATACGCAGTCGCTCCATGTAAAATACTGACTTCAGTAACATCTGGTTAGACTGAAAGCTGATCTCCAACACAGTTGGGAAAAGACTAAGCAGATTGATTGACACTTAAAATAATAATATAAACATTTACCAAAAGGGAAAGGAATTATAGGGCAACACAATTATTACTATATTATGTTATAGTTTTTTAACATAGTTTTCCATACCATTCCATGACCTTGCTTTACGCGTATATTGTGTCAACCGCTGACCCAAACGCGATCAAATGTCGTTTGACACCATTGCAACCGGACCGTGGCCTATTTTTTCGACCCAACTGGGGTAGCCATATTGAAATGATACCCGTGAATAATAACTTGACCTTCCGAAAAAATATCTGCTCCTATTCTTTTCAAACAAGGTCATAGAAATATCCATATACATACGTAATGATAATGATTTTTTTCGAAGGAAAATTACGTGCTTTCACGTGGAGTTGCAGACACCAGCTCGTATTACCTATGATATTTAGGCTAAGTTCAGATGAACGCGCGTCGACGCGCGCTGCCGCGCGATTCACCTGTTCAGATAGCGGCGGCTTGCGCGCGATAGTCTAGCGTGAATATTCAGTGAGAATGGACGTGGAGGAGGCAATTTGCTTGTGGGTTTTATACCGCAAACTGCGACGTCGCCGCTGAAAGCAAAGACGATACTGGGTGCACCCTATTTTAAGTCAAAGACTTTCTTTAAGCCTGTTTGTTACTTTATATCCCACACTAAGACTACACGATGATCGATTTGTCAACAATTTTAGGATGTCGATTGCATCCTTTGACTTTTTGTATGATTGCGTTGAAAAGGATTTGCAACCTACAGATGGTGCTGTAAGATATTGCATATCACCAAAAGAAAAACTTTTTCAATTTCGTCTATTAGTAAATCCATTGATATGTCATCCTCCATTTTTTTCGTCGCTCCTTGAGTCTGTCCGCCTCAAACCGCGCGGGTCAACTGAACAGGTCGATACAGGAGTGTAGATCTTAAACCGCGCGTCCCCGCGCGGTGGCGCGCGAGTCCACATCTTGCGCGCGGTGCATGGCGGTACGCGCGGTGACGCGCGGTCATGTACACATCAACGATGATTTGTTAAAATCTTAAGCCGCGCGCCGAGCCAACCGCGCGTCGTCGCGCGTTCATCTGAACTTAGCCTAATTATGAAAATTGTTTGAAAATATAGACTCCCACAGACCAGCGCGACGCAACTCAAGTCCCTTTGTAACCTCTTACGACACCCACCACCCACAGGAAGAAATGTGATTGTGGTTTTAATTAGGTCCGACAGCACATGGAATACGTGCGACGCAACTTTAATGGATCAGTTTCCAAGAAGTTTTCATAGAAATTGTTCTATTAGAGTACCGTCAGGCATGACTGACTGGGCACGCCACAATTGCGGCGGTAAGTCCCCTCTTTGAGGAGTGGATAGAGAGGCGTCACGGCATCCTCACCTTCTACCTGATGCAGGTTCTCACCGGGCATGGGTGCTTCGGTGGGTTCCTGTTCAGGATAAAGCGGGAGGATACGTCCGGGTGTTTGCAATGCGAGGATCGTCTGGAGGACACGGTGGAGCATACGGTGGATGTGTGCCCTGCCTGGGCGGAGCACCACCGTGTCCTCGTGGAGGCGATCGGCGGCGGCGATCTCTCGCGTCCGGCCCTGGTGCGAGCCTAATACGGAGCGAGAGGGAATGGGAAGCCGTCACCTCCTTGTACGAAGTGGTAATGCTCGCAAAGGAGGAGGCGGGGCGCGTGAGGGAGTGGCAGTCTCTGCGCCCCCACGTCCTTAGCCGCCGCAGGAGGAGACGCCCCGGGCGTCGGGAGTCCATAGTGGACTCCCGGCCACCGTATGCGCGAGCTTGCGGGTGGCGAGCAATGGGTAGCTCGCCGCCCGGTAAGGACCAAGCTCGGGTCGACGGCGCGTAGTGTTTCACGCGCGCCTCATAGAGATGTCAGCAGCGCTGAAGGGGTCTTGTTCGACGCCAGGCCAAGGCCTCACCATAGGATTTAATGGAGTAGGTGGAAGCGTGATGATGGGCCTTGGGACAAGAGTGGCGATAGCGAACTGTCGGCCGTGCGCGGAGCTGATCAATACAATATTCAAAAGACTCACCTGATGGTAGAAACCAGCTTCTGGAGCCTACCTGGATTTATGTATGTAAATGAGTGTATACTGAATTGTGTGTAGTGACGCTGTAAGTAGGTATTCTCAGGATACAAGGCCGCCCCATAAGGCTGGAGGCTTTCACAGCATGCGGTCTCCAATGGTATCACTAACACATCAAACTATTCCAATCAAACAAATTGAACCCGTATTATTTCGTCAAAAGGGGTTGGTTACACACAAAAACAATTGGATCACGACAAATTGTCCACAAACGGATCGATTTACAAGGATTAATTCAACAACACGGGTCGCACAAGCAAATGGACCGCCATTTTTTTCCAAAGATCAAAACCAAGAGAATGTCAAAATCAAACTGACAAGTGACAGTTCTCACTCTGTTACACGTCTAGAAGCGTAGGCGCACAGAGTAAACAATTCAAACGGGATGGAACAGGTCTGCTAGGACCGATGCCTGCCGGGGTCGCGTGATTGTTCGAAAGAGATACCGTGACCCTGGCACATGGGCAACTGAAGGAACACGGGTGGGTTTTAGTCAGTAAAAGTCTGACCTGCCCTCCCACTCCGCCCAGAGCAGGAGAAGTCATTTGATGATTTCCCATCCAGAAAAAAAAAAAGGTATGACTGACGGCCTTGATACTTTCACAAATCAATTTGAGGTCGATGTTTCCTATCCGACTTTTGTGAGTATAAACACCGCTACTAACTTAGAGGTCAAAGTCGCTTTTAAAGTCTATACAATTTGGTAATAACAAATTTCAAAAAATCTTAATGACTGTAGTTGGTGAAACATGCAATAATAACGAGAGTAGAACAAAATGTGTCTTAATACAAAACTCGATCAAACTTTAATTCTAGTCTCAAACTTTTAAGCCAGTTTTTGTATTTTCAGCTTTATTACAATTGGAGTATAGTTCTTCATACAAAAATGACAACTTAGTACCGAATTTACTGTCTCTTTTGTAAAAAGAACTGCATTTCTTAATTCAAAAAATGGATTGGTTGTTTAAACCGGATCTAAAAAAAACACGGAATAAAGTGTTCTGTGAAAAAAACATCGTTTATTTTTAACAAAGAAACATAGACACATTGATAGTCTTGCATTATTACCTCACTAAGAACTGCTTTCCATACAGAATAAGGTGTATTGTCGAAGATCCAAGGCATATTGAAGTGAAAAAAATTCTCTGCAAAATTGTTGATATCGCAAGTGCATGCCACTTTTAGTCCGTAGAATACTGATAGGAGATGTTCCACTGAAAAAAAGAACTACTATTATTTTAACATCTAGACAATTATCATTATGTGTGCGAGTCTTTCCTCAAAAGACCATTTCGGACATAAATCTACTGGGTCATCACATGAGCAGACCAAAATTATGTCTGGAGTCTAAAAGAGACGTCTGACTTCGTTTCGACCTTTCTTCTCAGGTAGGAAACCCCGATATAGTTTTTAATTAAAAATATAATTGACGTGTAAAAGTGTTTGTACCAACCTACTTACAGAAATAAAGTCATTTATCATAAATGTTTTTTTTATGATTTACAGTGTCGAACGTTTGAAGAGCAAAAAAAAAAATTGTTTACATCGAAAAGCGAATCGACTACGCAATCGTAGCTTCGTAGCACACTGCGCACTACGCCGTAACACCACGCGTAGCTTCCGCGCTAGTAGTCATACAACGCGAGTTTTCCTTTTGCTCCAAAGCTAGACTTATTTTATTGTGCCCTTTTATCTATCTATATCTATACTTATAATAAAACTGTATAGAGGTCAATTCTGTACATTGAAAATATATTCAAAAATAATATTGGAGGATGAATGGTGATCGATACTCATGCCAAAAATGCAATCAGTAAATTTTTTGTCTGTCTGTCCGTCTGTCTGTATGTGCACGCATGGGTCAAAAACTACTGAAGGGATTTTAACCAAACTTGGTACGATTGTAGTCCATACTCCTGGGCAGGTTATAAGCTATATAACATAATGGTAAAACACATAGGAGCCGTGCAGTGACGATAAATTTGATGCAAGTCGGATGAAAATGCGCTTACGAGCTCTTGTCCTCGCAAAATTAACCTGGATTAACACATAGGCTAATTTTTATCCCGGTAGTACGTTCACGCGGGATATTTTCCGACCTCCACGCGGGTGAAGCCGCTGGCAAAAGCTTGTAATCCTAATAATGCCCGTATTGTAATCCCAAGGCTCGGAATATATTCGCAGATTCTTAATGGACTCGCGGAATTATTTTCCGAGGCAGAATAATTATTAGAACCTATCGTAGCCAATATGTCACACCTATCGCCAAAAAAGATTGTTAATTTCTTATCCTACTAATATTATAAATGTGAAAGTTTGTGAGTACTTTTTCACGCAAAAACAACTAATCGAATTTAGATGTTTGGTACCGGATTAACAAAAAGGGTACTTTTTATCCCGGTTGCACGTTCCAGCAGGATAATTCACGAACACCACGCGGGCAAAGTCGCTGGCAAAAGCTAGTAGAAAATACTTTTCTTTGCCTTTACACAAAGAGAACGAAAACTCATTATCTACACACTATTTCAAATGATAAATGATAAATGATTTTATTTCTGTAAGTAGGTTTGTATAAACACTTTTACATGTCAATGATATTTTTTTTAAACTAGATGAGTTCGGCATTTCCTAACTGACTACTCTGAGAAGAAAGGCCGAAACAAACTCAGAGGTTACAGTCTCTTTTAAAGTCCAGACATAATCTTGTTCACATCATGTGAAGATCATGTAGATTGGTGACTGAAATGGTCTTTTGAAGAAAGAACCACACAGATTGAGTGGACCTGTCCAGTCAGTGCAAGCATTTGTCACTAATCGTTTAGCTCAACTCGGAACATAAGGAGCCCAACGCTTTGACAAACAGTACCAAAGAAAGGACATTTGGGTAGGCCACATAATTACTCAAACTGCCAGATCATGATTACTGAGAAAGATAGAAAACAAAATTAAAAAAAGACCCACATAGTCTTCACATTCACAATAATTAAAACAATACGATACTTTACAAAGTAAATATTCATGTCATTGTATATATAAAAATTATCAATGTCAGTGTGTATATAAAAAAAAAAGAAACGGATATAATTTTGTTGGTCAGTTCATTTGATGACCATGTAGATCGGTGTCTGAAATGGTCTTTTGATGAAAAAACCACACTGATATTGAGTGGACCTGTCCAGTCAGTGCACGCATTTGTCGATAATCGTACAACTCAACTCGGAACTTAAGGAGCTCAACTATTCGACGAACAATACCAAAGAAAGGACATTTGGGTAGGCCGCACAAACTACTCAAACTGCCAGACCATAATCAAAAGTGAAACAATGACCCACATAGTTCTCAAATTCTCAATAATCAAAGTAATATTCATACAATTAATATTCATGTCATGTGAAATAATAAAAAAAAAACCGGCCAAGTGCGAGTCGGACTCGCGCACCGAGGGTTCCGTACAAACCTGTAGGTATTCTCGGTTTAAAAATAAATGTTTATTTTTTATTTTTATATTTCAGTTGATTGAATGTAAGGTAAATTGCGGTTTACGATTTATGACGTTTTAAAAAAAAACTACTGACTCGATCTCGTTCAAACCAATTTTCGGTGGTAGTTTACATGGTAATGTACATCATATATTTTTTTTAGTTTTATCACTCTCTTATTTTAGAAGTTACGGGGGGGGGGGGGGGACACATTTTACTACTTTGGAAGTGTCTCTCGCGCAAACTATTCACTTTAGAAAAAAATGATAATAGAAACCTCATTACCATTTTTGAAGACCTATACATAGATACTCCACACGTATGGGTTTGATGAAAAAAAACATTTTTGAGTTTCAGTTCTATGTATGAGGAACCCCAAAATTTATTGTTTTTTTCTATTTTAGTGTGAAAATCTTAATGCGGTTCACAGAATACATCTACTTACCAAGTGTCAACAGCATAGCTCTTATAGTTTCGGAGAAAAGTGGCTGTGACATACGGACGGACAGACAGACAGACAGACATGACGAATCTATAAGGGTTCCGTTTTTTTGCCATTTGGCAACGGAACCCTAAAAAGAGTAAAAATAGCAAAATAATAATAATAAAAAAAAAACATTCAGTGTAGATTTATTGGAGCAGCTCAATCCCAGGCCGTTTTATCCTCAATATAGTCTTTAACAGTATAATAGGCTTTCTGACATAATTTACGCTTTATAAAAGATTTGAATTTATTTAGGCTTAGTTCTTGAATGAGGCTAGGAATTTTATTATAAAAACGAATACATTGGCATCTAAACGAGCCATCTATTTTCTTAAGCCTGGTCTTAGGAACAACAAAGTTTTGTTTGTTTCTAGTATTGACATTATGGATATCACTGTATCTTTTTAAGAGATTAATATTTTTATGTGCATACAGCAGATTTTCATAAATATACTGAGAAGGCACAGTCATTATATTAATTTCTTTATATTTGTCTCTGAGGGAGAATCTGGGACTTAATTTATAAATCAAACGAATTGCCCTTTTTTGTAAAACAAAAATTGTCTGAATATCGGCAGCATTTCCCCACAGCAGAATACCGTACGACATCACGCTATGAAAATAACTAAAGTAAACTAAACGGGCTGTCTCTAAATCAGTTAAATCACGAATTTTTCTAACAGCGTATGCTGCAGAGCTAAGCTTTTTTGACAATTTATCTATATGGGGGCCCCATTGAAGCTTGGCATCCAGAGTTATGCCTAAGAATACTGTGGTATCTTCGGATTTCAACACTTCACCCTTTATGAGGACACTAGTTTCTACTTGTCTAACATGAGGTATCGTAAACTTAATACATTTAGTTTTTTTCTCGTTAAGAAGTAGGTTATTAACATTAAACCAGTTAACCACCTGCTGACGTTTGAGTTTGAATAAAAGTGAAGTGTCGTCTGCAAACAACACTATATCATGTTTATCCTTTATGAGGTAAGGCAAGTCATTAATATAAATAAGAAATAAAAATGGGCCTAAAATTGAGCCCTGGGGGACCCCCATTCTAACTATTGATCCAGGTAATCTTTTTCCGTTGACGTCAACTCTCTGAATCCTATCACTTAGGTATGAAGTAAGAAGATCCAGAGAGGCGTTGCGGATTCCGTAGTGGTGAAGTTTCCTGATCAAGGTTTCATGAAGAACACAATCGAATGCCTTGGAAAGATCGCAAAAAATACCCAAAGCATCGCACTTGTCCTCCCATGCATTATATATATGACCTAAAAGTTCAACTCTGGCATCGGTAGTTGAACGACCCTTTGTGAAACCAAACTGTTTGTTGTGTAATAAGTTATGTTTATTAAAAAATCGTTGCAATTGATTTAGAATAAGTTTTTCAAAAATTTTACTGAAGGTAGGTAGCACTGAAATTGGTCTATAGTTAGTAGGGTCTGATATGCTACCCGATTTAAACAACGATATTATTTTACTGTTTTTCATAAGATCAGGAAACTCACCACGGTCAATACAATTATTAAAAATAACAGCTAAAGTTGGTGCTACAATGTTTATGATTGACTTAGCAGTATCCACAGAATTACCCCATAAATTGGCGGTGTTTTTAACATTTAAAGAGTGAAAAGTTTTAATGATATCGTTACAGGTTACATATTGGAAATGAAATTCACTATCACAAACAGGAACGTTTTCTTTAAGTAAAGACTCTGCAGCAGAGAGTGATGAGTTCAAAGATTTGGTAGTAGAGATACTGGAATCTCTGCAAAGAAATTTTCAAAGGCCGCGGCGACTTGAGAATCTGATTTAATTATATTGTCCTCAATAGCTAGACTGTAGTCACTACTTCGGTTGCATGACCTTCCTGTTTCGCTGTTAATGATAATCCAAGTCGTTTTAATTACATTAGTGCTATTTTTAATTTTTAAACTCAAATAACGTGACTTGGCTATGCTACAAACTTTTTTTAAATAATGTAGAATAATTTTTAACATACAAATTAAATTCAGCAGTGTTTATACAAGTCCGTTCATCATATAATTCATAAAGTCGTTTTCTACTTTTATGTATACCAGTGGTGGCCCAATCACTAAAAGAAGCGTTAATACTAACCGAAAAAGTCTTTGGAATGAATATGTTATCAAATTGTGTGCAGTACATTTAAAAAAAATCATTATATTGTCCATTAGGGTCATCATTTGGCAACACAAGTGGTAGATTATTCGAAAGTTTAGTTTTAAACATTTCCAAGCGATTAAAAGTTTTCGAGTTAACAGTGATATCTTTTTTAGTTTTATTTATGTTTACATTTGGAATAGTGATCAATTGACCACAATGATCTGAATCTAATAAATTAATAATTTCTTTGTGGATTGCTTTAACATCTGTATAAATGTTATCTAAGCATGTAGCACTAGTGGGAGTTATTCTAGTGGGCTCTAAAAATTGGTTAGCAAGATTGTATGACTGAAACAAACTTATAATTTTAGTACTTAACCCAGAAGTTTCTAACAAGTTAACATTAAAATCACCGCAAGTGATGATAAACTTATTTGAATTAGAAATTTTGTGCAACACTTCATCCATTACCTTTTCAAAACAATCATACAATCCTGAAGGAGGTCTGTACACACTTAATACAATGAACTGTTCCAATTCAATACAGGCTATTTCAATTGTCCGCTCAACAGAGAGGCTCACAATATCCTTACGGCCTTTAAATTTAAGCTGGTTATTTACTAAAATTAGTGAGCCACCATGTATAGCTTTTTCTCTGCCGAACGAACTACCGACCTGGTGGTTACTAAAATTGAACATGAACTCGTGGCTTTTAAGCCAATGTTCTATTATACAAAGAATATCTATATTGTTATAGTTCAGGAAAAATTCTACTTCTAAATCTTTGTTCAAAAACCCTTGAATATTTTGATGCACCAGGTTGATACGATTAAATTCTTTTACACTTTCATTTGATTTATTATTTGCCATACTAACATTTTTGCTAGAGGTTGCCTCTGTTGTCTTACTTTCTAATTTAAATGAGAATTAATGTAATTGTTGCCAAGTCATTGGCAGAATAGTTTAACATGTCAGTGCATTGCTCAAAAGAAGCAAGTTGTTTAGCCAAATTCTTGGCTGAAATACAAAGAAAATATGCTAGCGACACAGCTATCTGTCTTTTGTGAAAGTTAGAGAGATAATACATAACAATATTATATCTATCTTTTGTCAAAAACAAATTTTTGCCAACAAAATGATTGGTATCAATTAAATGAAATAGATTATTATTAAATTTCAAATTATGTAATGTCATATTTTATTTCATATCTTAACCTATTTTCATTTTTTTTTTTCGAAACCTGCCTCAGGTGTTGTATAAATCAGTTTTGATGAAGGTGTCAGGCGAAAATTATCCAGTACGTATGTAATAATAGGTCTTTACCTATGAAAATGCCGTTTTTTATAGAAAAAATTAAATGAATTTTTTTCATGTATTTTTTATTTGTATTAATCGAAATAATCACCCATGCAATCAGTGCATCTTTGCCAACGCAGTGGCAGTTTATTGATGCCCTTCTTAAAAAATCAGCTAGACGGGAGGCAACAAATTCTTCAAAGGCATTTTGTACTGCCTCTCGGGTATTAAATTTTTTTCCCGCCAAGAACTTATCCAAATTCTGGAAAAAGTAGTAGTCTGTAGGCGCAGGGTCTGGTGAGTAGGGCGAATGACGGAGAGCTTCCAACCCCAGTTCTTGCAACTTGGAGACCGTCTGCTGTGCAGTATGAGGTCGCACGTTGTCGTGCAGGAGCAGCGGAGACGAGCGATTGACCAATGCTGGTTGGAGATGTGCCAGCTTCTCCATCATTGAGTTCAGTTCTTCACAGTACACATCTGCAGTAATGCTCACCCCGTTTGGTAAGAAGCTGTGATGAATCACACCGGCGCTAGACCACCAAACAGTGACCATCACTTTTCTAAGGGTAAGTTTTCGTTTAGGGCATTGATTTTTTTTTTTTTTTCAGGATGTGAAATCATCAAATGACTTCTCCCGCTCTGGGCGGAGCGGGAGGGCGTGTCAGACTTTTACTGACTAAAACCCACCCGTGTTCCATCAGTTGCCCATGTGCCAGGGTCACGGTATCTCTTTCGAACAATCACGCGACCCCGGCAGGCATCGGTCCTAGCAGACCCCTACACTGCTGCTGACATCTCTTTGAGGCGCGCGTGGAACACTGCGCGCCATCGACCCGAGCTTGGTCCGTACCGGGCGGCGAGCTACCCATTGCTCGCCACCCGCAAGCTCGCGCCTACGGTGACCGGGAGTCCGCAATCGACTCCCAATGCCCGGGGCGTCTCCTCCTGCGGCGGCTAGGGACGTGAGGGCGCAGAGACTGCCATTCCCTCACGCGCCCCGCCTCCTCCTTCGCGAGCATTACTGCTTCGCAGAAGGAGGTGACGGCTTCCCATTCCCTCTCGCTCCGTACCATGGCTCGCACCAGCGCCGGATTTAGGGCATTGTTTAGGTGCTAAACCAGGATCCAACCAACTTGCTGAGTGCTTGCGGTTATCAAACAGAATCCATTTTTCATCGCAGGTAACAATGCGTTTCGAAATTCCTTCATTTATGCGTCTGTTGAGCAGCGCAAGGCACGTCTCGACGCGTACTTCGCGCTGGCGATCATTGAGTTCGTGGGGCACCCATTTGTCAAGCTTGCCAATTTGACGCAAATGGACCAATATTGTTTTGACGCTAACGTTGAAAGCTGCTGCTAATTCAGCCGTAGATTGTGTATCATCAGCTCCCACAATCGCCTTTAATTCGTCATTGTCGACCAAAGTCTTCGAACGACCGCGAGGTTCATATTTCAGGTCGAAATTTCCAGATCAGAAGCGAGCAAACCAATAACAGGTGGTGCGTTGGTTTGTAGTGTTAGCTCCGTAAACGTCGTTGATGTTGCGTGCCGCTTGTGCCGCGTTGCTGCCACGACGGTACTCATATTCCATAATTACTCGAATTTTTAACGTATCCATGATGACGAAAAAGATTGAAATGCGATGAAAATGTAACACTAATTAATAAACAAATGACTACTTTCGGAAAAAGAATTTCATGTTTTTAAAATAAAATTAATTTGAAATTAGAATTCTTAGACAAACAAAAATTATTTTGATTTGAAATGGCCAGTACTGCAGAACTTGCCGTTCTGCAGTAAAGACCTAATAATACAGCTATATTTAGAAGTTAGCGTAAAAACCTTATAACAAAAATTATAGTTCAAAAATACGCTTTAATAGAAAATAAAACTAAAAACTAGAAAATAATTTTAAAAAAAATCAAAATAAGGATAGAGTGATTAAAAAATGAAATCATTTCAAGGTAAAAAAAAAACGACGGGTTGCACTCCGGGAGTGCCGGCAGAAGTGAAAACTTAAATATTAACGTTGTGCATTTTTGATATTTTGGAATGGTTAGGGAAAAATTTTGCACGAATTGCTTTAATTATCTCTATATTAATACGTGAAGCGAAAATTTTGGATCCCTTTTTACGAAAATAGGGCGGACGGAGAAGTATGAAATTTCGTACACTTATAGTTTATATAGAGAAGAAGTGACGAATACTAATATTTTTTTAAATTATTGTTAAAAATACATTATTTTCAACAAATAACACGTTACACACACTACTATTCATTACCGTGTATTTAATAGACACATGCATAGGTATTCTTTTTTTATGGTCCAAATCTGTGGTCCAATCGAGAACATATACATGTCTTTAATTTTTTGTGTCTATAGCCTCGACTGTCTACGGTCTATAGTCTTACTGAATGTCAGTCATAACCATAGGTAATAAATTAATTTTATAGGTATTTAACCTATTTCATTTTAAAAATCTATGATCATATCGAGAATATTTGTCTTTAATATTATTCGTATTAGCGACGATAGGAATTTGGTTTAGATTTTTAAGAAATATTTTTTGGTTTTATGGGGAGTGTCAAGTATGGCATTAGTAGGTTTCCCATACAAAACTTAGTGTCGTATGCAATCTGTAGAGGTTGTATGCCTCACGATTGTACAGGCTGGTTATAATTATGACATTTTGGACTGTCATAATTATATAAAATAATAGGGAAAATTCTCAGCTGTCACCATCCATGGATGCGCGTGGCACGCTGTAACATAAACACACATTCAATGAACATTTGCGCAAGCATACTGCGCTGCCTAAACGAAACAGCAGGCGCAGGCAATACATTTTCGCCGCGCCGTAGAAAGAGCGGGGGATACTTCCTCTCCTACTCTCTGTCCGTCTTACGAATTTTCGATCAGGGTCACGTGTCCTGACGCGAGTTTTACATTTTTTACCCATTACAAAAAAAGTGCACAACGCCGCTAAAGAAGTTTTCGCTTCAAAAAAGCGTAGGGTACTTGATATCAATTCAAATAACTATTTTATTGACAGGAACTGATAAAAGTATAGTCATTATAATAATATCTCAAAAAGTACCCCTGATACTAGCCAGATTAATGGCACAAATTTATGAAATGATTGCATTGTCATCGGTCCTTGATAAGTGTGCAAAATTCCAAATAAATCTAATGTCTTTAAGTGGATGAAATTGGAATTCTAAGATTCCGTTACATACATAGATAAATAAATACAAACGAAGCTAAGAAAAGCATGTGAAAACCACTAACACATACGACAAATACATACCTATAGCAGCAGTTAAAATGAATATAGTAGTAACATTGCTCATAGCTCCCACGTTTCTGGTAAACGGGGGCAATTTACACTCAATTGCTTCGACCTTGGCTACCAGTGTAGGCCAAGAACGACCAATATGCATTAATATCAGAAACGATATGAGGCTGGACGTATTGAATATTGAGTTTGCTGAGAAAGAAAGATATATGAATTCATTAAAGTTTAAAAAAAAACTAGACAGATTTATCCATAGAATCTTAATTATACATAATTAAGAACGAATTGTTTAAATAAATCTGACTGCAAATTTATACATAAAAGCGTTAAATTGTTCGATCTAAAAACACCCTCTTAACTTAGTCAAAGTGTGAAAACTTTGCGAGCCGACTAATAGGCTCAATTTCGTTCAAGGTTTAGGAAAACAATGTTACGTTAGTTTCAATTATAAGATTTACACACCTAAGAAGATTTACCACCATAGATTACCGTACCTTACCGTATATTCACCTTTTTTTGGAAATATATTCAAAGTCAAAACATTTATTTCTGCCGTGATTCTTTAAAAGGCAACCTTCTGACAACACTGAGTTTTGGAAACACCGCCAAAGCAGTCTTCATTTTGTTTTTTTTTTTTTACTTTATCTGTAAAAATTGATTCAGTAACACTAAATAAGATACAACGGGCACCCCTTTATAAAAAAAACCGACCATATATATCATATTCTTACGCAGATTAATTAAAGTAAAAAAACAAGCAAAAATCAGTGTTGTCAGAAGGTTGCCTTTTAAAGAATCACAGCAGATTTCAAATAGGAACATAAAAGGCACTTTTGAACGTCAACATTTACATTTAAATAAAATTCATTCTAGTCACCCCTTCCAAAAGGTAGTTTCGTATGGAGAGAAAAGTGGGCAAAAAAACTCCTCCATTGCTCTTTGAAAAAAATGTTATTATATTATTCATAGATATAAACACAACCTTTTCCACGACAAACGTATCAACAACATTCTCTATTCCACCTTCAAATATATTTCATCGATGTTCAAATACCAATATCCAAACCTTCCAAAATCAAATGACAAAAAAAGAATAACAACAATAACTTACTTATGTTAGCCAAAGAGATCCCGTTCATGATAAGCCAGCAGAAAGTCATGATGAACATCAATACCTGACCGAAGAGACTGATCGCGTAGAAGATCGTGTACGGAGAGCGGAGCGTGAATCTGTGGACGTAATAGCTATTGAGACAGGTCACATTACTTATGTTGTAGATGGCAA
The DNA here is from genome assembly GCA_932294355.1 of Aporophyla lueneburgensis. Taxonomy (NCBI): domain Eukaryota; kingdom Metazoa; phylum Arthropoda; class Insecta; order Lepidoptera; family Noctuidae; genus Aporophyla; species Aporophyla lueneburgensis. Next base: position 25,296,539 of record OW028737.1, on the reverse strand, counting down.
ATTTTGTATGAAGGTTTGCCCTGATTTTGTTTGGCGTGTACCTTGTTGTATATTGTGTGGGAGATATTATGTTGGGTGTTTGGTGATATGCAATGAGGATTGTGGATGTATGAGGAAAGAAATATAAAAAACAAATATTCATGTTAATAAACATTTTTAAATACCACTACCAACTGCCTCTGCTAGGCACTTTGAGCGTAAAAAATTACGAAAGACAGACTCAATTTAGCACGTTCTAATATCAAAACCTAGCTATTAATCCGATTAGGGATGGATAGATAAATAGAATTAACGTAAGATCTAATCCTTGCTAATTACTGAAATATCATAGTATTTTTGTAAGTCCCAATAGAACATCATCTATTATAATATGTATCAGCCTCAAAATTATCTATCGCCTATCCAAACACAAGGCATTTAATTAAAGAATAATACACAGGATGGCGATTAGGTTAATTGAAACCACGTATTCTAATTCTTATGGTGCAGGACGTAAAGAATAACATCACCCTATTTTTCCCGTGGGTGTCATAAAAGGCGACTAAGGGAATACTAGGAAATGGGCACCATAATGCGATCGCCAGCCCGCCTGCTAAGCGTGGCGATTATGGCGAAGCCCCCCAAATTGGGGAAGGCCTATGTCAATTAATTGACCACTCGCGGCTGAAATGATGATGTTTCTACAGTATTTTTTTTTTTTAATTATTATTATTTTTCTATTAAATTTTATTCGAAAACATCCTACGGTTTTTACGAAACCTCAACTATATCCGACGACTCTCCTTAATTATCTATTTTGGTAACTGTACATAATGTAGGTATTATCATATTTTTTACCTAAAAATCTACATTACCTATAGGTAGGTATTCCTCAAAAATACGAAATGGAGCGTGTTCATAATATCCGCTTTGCTGATTGGCATTTTGTGTTTCGCGATTTTATTTTATGAGGAATGGTTCGTGATTTTTTTATTAATATTGTTTGGTAAATTACAATTGATTTATATTTTTTTAATGTAATTTAGAAACTCTCCTGAATCTTGTGCTTTCTAACAAAACTCTTAGCGGTTTCTGCTATACGATACGAATCGTGGCTTCAATTTTCACTCATTAGGTTACATGTTTTAACTTGAAATAACAGGGAGGATTATTATCCTAGCTAGGAACAATTTTGAAACTTAAAAAGTATTAAATCTATACTTTATAATGTTATAAAGCTGAAGAGTTTGTTTGTTTGATTAAACGCGCTAATCTTAGGAACTACTGATTTGAATTGAAAAAATCTTTTGGTGTTGGGTAGCTTATTTATCGAGAAAGGCTATAGGCTATATAACATTACGCTACAACTAAGAGGAGCGGAGCAGTAATGAAAAATGTTGCAAAAACCGGGAAACTCGCACGGGTAGGCGATTCGACGCGACGGGAAGGGTCGGGGGAGCAAGAAATTTAACGCGGACAAAGTCGCGGGCAGAAGCTAGTTTAAAATAAATTTAAAACCAAAACCTCTAAAAAGTAAAAAAATATAAGTATTGGGCCTATACGTTTAGTAAGAAAATAAAGGTAACGTTTTGATCAAAGGATCGTTGTGTCGAAACGGCTGAATCGATTTTGATAAAACACGTCTAAACACCACCGCTAAAAAGCCTTCTTTTAAATTAAAGAAACTGCATCCAAATCGGTTTACCCACTTATGAGCTACGGTGCCAGACACAGACATCAATAGCGTTCGAACTTATCACACCCAACTCTTTGCATCGAGGGTTTAAAATAGGAACCCTTTAGAACTCAAAAGCACTCTTTTAGATCACATTATTACCTCAACTTATGGCTGGTAGGACTGGTCAGCCCAGTCAGAGGCAGCAGTCCCATCGCTCGGCTACAGAACAGAGTCCCCGTATAGTATCATGGAGACTACACATCTCTCTCTTGCTGAGATGGAGTTTGTTTTCCATATGGAACGTCTTCATAAATAATTTGGATCGCATTGTTGCTGTCGGGTAACCTAAAAGTAAGTTTTAAATTAATTAACTATATTTTGATCGAAATATTGTCCTGTCTTGTTAAGTATACTTTATCCCCTGAAAAGATTCAAAGCTTCAATTGCTATATTTCCCTCTTACATTTTTGTTAGTGATTTAAGTGGGATTTCAACTTGTGACTCTTTACTAGCCAGTCTCTTACTTACGAAACCAAACCAGTCAATCATGAGGCGGGGCGCGTGAGGGAGTGGCAGTCTCTGCGCCCTCACGTCCCTAGCCGCCGCAGGAGGAGACGCCCCGGGCGTCGGGAGTCAATAGCGGACTCCCGGCCACCGTAGGCGCGAGCTTGCGGGTGGCGAGCAATGGGTAGCTCGCCGCCCGGTAAGGACCAGGCTCGGGTCGACGGCGCGCAGTGTTCCACGCGCGCCTCAAAGAGATGTCAGCAGCAGTGTAGGGGTCTACTAGGACCGATGCCTGCCGGGGTCGCGTGATTGTTCGAAAGAGATACCGTGACCCTGGCACATGGGCAACTGATGGAACACGGGTGGGTTTTAGTCAGTAAAAGTCTGACACGCCCTCCCGCTCCGCCCAGAGCGGGAGAAGTCATTTGATGATTTCCCATCCTGAAAAAAAAAAAAAAAAAAAAAAAAAAAAAAAAAAAAAAAAAACCAGTCAATCATAAAACCAAATTTTAACTACGAATACCGCCAAAAATCTAACCATAAACTGTTCAACATACAGCTCCACAGTTTGAATATTTAAACGCTAACACAAATAAACCTGATGCCTGTCATATGTCAGACACAGCGCAAGAAAAGTATTTTCATAGACAGCGGAGAAAATGCCTCGATGTCAACCGAAGTGCGGCTGTGTCGCGAGCTTTAGTGATTTGGATAAACAATTCATGGTGACATATTTTTTCGGATTACGGACAGAAAATACAGTGTGTATATTGAAATAACCTTGATTATTCATGCCTTCATGGATTGAGTAGATAATGATACAAATACCTACTGATATTCCAGTACCTTTTATATTGTAACATTTTCAGTATTTTTCCTATGGAGTGACTCATCTATCTGTCGTCCAAGCCAATTATTGGTCAATTGGTCAACATTCAAATCAGATAACAAAACACAGTAGGTAATTGATTCAAAATTTTACTTTCATTTGATATTCTAAGGAGGTTTCCTTTATCAAGATGTTTGTACAGATTGCAGTGATGACCTATGGAACTGAAACGTGGTCGCTCACAATGGGCCTTATTAGAAGGCTGAAAGTCACCCAAAGGGCGATGGAGAGGGCTATGCTTGGAGTTTCCCTACGCGATCGAATCAGAAATGAAGAGATCCGTAGGAGAACCAAGGTAACCGACGTAACCCGAAGAATTGCTAAACTGAAGTGGCAGTGGGCAGGGCAAATTGATCGCAGAACAGATGGTCGATGGGGCCGAAAGGTTCTGGAGTGGCGACCGCGTACCAGAAGACGTAGAATTGGAAAGCCTCCAACAAGGTGGACCGATGACCTTGTGAAGGCAGCAGGAATCCGCTGGATGCGGGAAGCACAAAACTGGTCGAAGTGGCGGAGCTTGGTGGAGGCCTATTCCAGCAGCGGACGTCTTTCGGCTGAATGATGATGATCGCAGTCCATTTCTGGACATAGAGCTCTCCCACGCTATACCACAACGCCTTATCCCTCTGCCTTCCTCATCCTGTCTGTCCCAGCCACCGTTAAGATCGTCGGTCTATCTTGCTCTGAGAGAGCGTCCCATACTACGCTTGACAATACATGGTCTCCACCCCAGGACTTGTCTGCTCCACCGGCCATCAGTCTTTTGACAAACATGGCTAGATGCCACTGCCGCTTCAGCTTGCTTACTGTACTATCTATGTCGGTAACTCTGATTCTGAACTCTCTCTCTCTTTCTAACTCTGATTTTGGTATGGGTCTTTGAAGCCCGAAATAAACTGATTTGATTTGATTTAGATTTTTCTGGATAACTTCATTTCTGATTGTATCCTTAAAGAACGAATAACGTTTCAATAAAACATGCGGTAAATACCAATAAAAACATGTTCAATGATGATATCAAGTCACAATATCAAAAATCTACATTGAATACATTACATAGAACATCCGAAAATGTTTCAAAACACACGCGACGTTAAGCCTGGCTTGTTTTCAGTATGCGGCAACATCATGCGTTCTACTGAAAATAACCCAGATAAATAATCAAGTCACGGACTACACGTGGGGCTTAGTAAGCCGGGGTCCAACTGTAAGCGGGAGATGGTTCACAAAATGCCATTAGTTATGTTTCTGTAGAGACAATATAATTCTTCCTGTGTCAAACTACGAGTGCGGTTCGAAGATTTTTCGACAATCCTGCAGGTACTCAAGATTACAGATTTCTGATGAGTGTTTTTAAAGACTATAAAGAATGGATGCTGTATAGTTATTACACCTCTTGTTGACAATACTATAATTTTAATTAAATTTTGTAACTGATTACCTACAAACAATGCCTTCTTAGTGAAGTCACTCAAAGTACAACAGTCTAGTTCTGAGTACTAGCGACATAGGCGCCTCACTTAAAAGATAGGTCCGATCGCGCGGCTCCGCCAGCATTCATAGCCGTCATCGTTACCACTCGTATTTTTCCAGAAATCACAAACCTATGTACCCTAAAATAACGGGTTTATGTACCTTTCCTCGAAGTATTTTGAATATGTACAAGAAAAGTGCTTTCTTCCTCCTGTGCCTCAGTTCATTATATCCAATCTTCTTCAAAATGAATAAAGTTCAGTACGTCAAAGGAATAGTTTCCTTGTGTCTTCCTTAGTAAGGACTAAGGAAGACATACAGCGGTCATCCGCTCGTTTCATCTTATCGAGATTGTGAATAAGTTTCTCAAAAATTGTGATGTCTTTCCTACTTAGTTCTTCAGAAGAGTGTGTGCCTAAAGATAGCGAAACGAGGATTTATTTCTAATCGCGTTCAGTAAAACCTAACCCTAACTATAGGGGTACACTCTAGTGGGTCTTGAGTTTGGGAGTAAATGTAATGAGTCGAATGCTACTTAAGGGCGTTCTGTTTGCAGCAGCAGCATCAGTCGTCCAAAGTATGTAGAAGATGAGCTCAAGATCTTTTAATTTGTCGTGATGATACTGCGTAAATGTAACCTTTTTTGTTAATTAGGAGTAATAAACACTGCGAAATTATGTGAGTTCCGTGCGATGTATATTTTGTTTGTGTTTTTTGGGACTGGAGTTCTTCTTTATAAGCCTGAAATCCGTAATTTTGGCCGTAGTCACGCGAGATTTGGAAAAGTTTGAAAAAATAATTTACTCCGGTGTTAGATTTACATAGAAGTTTCGGACTACATTCGGATGGACCACTCTCTTTTTTACGGACTTAGAGAGTAGGCGGCAATGGTCTTGAACCTACCGATTTTTCGGTAGGTTCGAGACCACTGGCTCTGTTCTACCGAAATACCGAAATATAACGAATACTCTACGATTTCACAGTACACATGGAAATATCATTTACCGATTTTGGGTACAAATATACCGTTTTAATTGGCAATTCTACCGATCTCGCTCTATGGCGTTAGAGACCACTGGTAGGCGGTGTAATGGATGGCTTTTGTAACATGGCAATATTTTGCGTCAGCCGAAAACTCGCTCAGCCCCATGAACATTGAACATCACCATCGTCTCTCAGATTTCCGCGGGAGTGTGTCGAGACATGGAACTGCTCCTACAGCAGTAGTGAGACGGTTAGTAAATGAGTCATATGCTTCTGAAGTGACAGCCGGTCGTCGAAAACGAATTAAATGTTTCATTTGGACACAGTTCGTGAAGCACAAAACAAACAACAAAATAAAAAAAGTTACAGTTATATTTTCACAACTAATGTAGCATCTTCTTCAAATTAAATACCTGATTGTAAAAAATAATCTATAATAGTTTCATTTCAAATGTGTCGTGTTTGTTAGTCTGATAAATGCCTTGACAACTTACATACCGTTGTTCTAGAAGTCGTATCTATCTCCCCTATAGCGACTTACTGAAAAAATATAACTTTGTCTTTGAAGTCTAGACGGATATTTTTAAACTATGTTTCTATACGATCGGTGTAACAACTCATATAATTGTGTGGATATCTGTACCAAGCTGTGCCATGTTGTCCCTAGAACAATTCAGGGACGTGAAGTGCGCGCACGACCTGTTTTCGCCGTCACGCCTAGTCGTAGGAATGCCGGCTTGCGGGCACCTCTACGTCGCCTCACAAGCTATTTAAATAAGTTTTTCTCTAATTTGGATCTATTCACTTTATCCGTTGGAAAATTTAGTAACTTAGTGCTTAAGAAAGTCAACAAAATATGAGAATTCTATTCAGTATATTCAATCTCTCCTGTGTTCCTTAGCAGTAGCTGTAATTTATTATTTTTTTATCTCATATAATTATGTACGTATTTACTCCGTCCGGATTTTACTTTATCAACGTTGTCTTTGTCTTTTTGTGTATTTGTGAAGAACGTTGTTGGTTGCACATTTGTATAACTTCTTGTATTCTATTTATTTGTAAAATTTAATGTGTAATTATTTGTTCTTTCGAATAAATAAAATTAAATTTAATTAAAACAAACTTTGTAACGAATCATTTTTTTTTATAACTGCTTTTTCTTATGTGTCGAATCTCCGTTTACCTGAGCTGATAGACTCGGAAAGAATTTCAAATTCAGAAGGTACCGATGGCTGCTATCTTCTTTGTCTTTCGGCATTTGACACAGGAGCCATGGTATTTTACTGAAACGCATAAGTTTTTTGACTAGTGTTACAAACTATTTATTATTGTTTTTGTTATTTTGTTTGTAAAGTAAAGGTAAAGACAGAAAACTTAAGTATTTGTGATCACTACACTTATATACCTATGAATAAGTATGTAGGTACATATGTAGATATATTTCCACCCTCACTACAAAATCATTCGCCAACTTACGTAGCTTAACAATTTCTCAGTTTCGTAGCGTAACGCAATATAACGAAAATGAGAATGAAATATGAGAAATTATAAACTCTAAAAATATTTTTAAGTAAACCACGTGTTTAAAATGCAAGCATTGAGCGTATTCGTTAAAATAATAGAAAAAGTAAGAAAAGAAAACAGTAAGTAAACAAAAACTAAATTAACTTACCACAATACTAGTCGTTTATCACTGAGGTTTTTTTGTAAATATTCACTTGATACATGTCTTGACTTCACGACTACGGTGAAAACATAGTGGCTATCGCGACAGTGATTTTAACGTAAGTAATATTGATGCCAGAATAGGAAAAAATAGTTTCTACCATTTTAAATAATTGCGTTTATAATTATATTGTGTATTACTAGCCCTGAGTAACGAAACTTCATAATTTTGGGACAAAATTTGATAATTAAATAAAAAAATCTAATAATAATAATATGCACAAGAAAAATAGGGCGCTGGTGTGTGCCTTGGACTCGCAGCTTAAGAATTTATTCGAGAGCAGCGAGAATCTCGTCGATACACACTCGATCCTGTATTGCGCGGCTGTTGCGGCATGTCGGTTAGCTAACGTCAAGTTTCCAAGCTGTGACGGAGCTACTCGACCAATGCCAACCGTACCAGCCTGGCAATGCAGGATCGAGCGTCGTATCGATGGGGCCAGGGTACTCATCGGCAAACCATACTGCTTCAGGGAGGGCAATACACGACCACGAGTGATGCGCTTTGTAAGGCGGGCATTCTCGGGGACTGGAATCAGTCCTCCAGAATACATGTCCCGTGTTACAGAGCGTATCGACTTCCTGAAGCAGAAAGTCTGTGCATGGGCAAGCCGTATTCGGCGGTATAAACGGCGGGTTGACCGATACAAGCAGAATCGTATGTTCCAGAGCGATGAGAGGTGGGTATATAGAGCTTGGGAGTGACCCGAACAAAATGTGACGGACGTGCGCTGCCCGGATGACGCCGCCACGAATGCATTCTGGCGGGGCATTTGGTCAGTACCCGTCTGTCACGTTGAGGCTGGCTGGATGCGAAATGTCGGGCGGGTGTGTGAATCATTACCAGAAATGGAGCCGGTGTTAATTACGCCAACAGATGTAGCCAGAGCAGTCCGTCCGTTACCGAACTGGAAATCACCGGGACTGGATGGACTGCACAACTTCTGGTTAAAATGGCTCACCAGGTCACACAGTCGCCTGGCATCTCATTTCCAGTCATCCTTAGAGTCTGGGTCGCTACCGCAGTTTCTAACAACAGGCGTCACCCACCTGCTCTATAAGTCAGGTAGTACCGCGGAACCTAAGAATTATATACCGATCACGTGTTTGTCGACGGTTTATAAACTTCTTACATCCATTTTGAGAGCGAAAATTAGTTCGCATATTGATAATAATTCCATTATGTCTGCGTCTCAAAATGGATGTAGAAACGGGTCCTGTGGTACTAAGGAGCTACTCCTCATCAACATGGCCATAAGCCAACAGGTTCGTCGATCCCGCAAGGATCTGTCGACATGCAGGATAGACTATAAGAAGGCCTACGACTCAGTGCCACATTCATGGCTCAGGAGGGTGCTGGAGTTGTACAAGGTTGATACAACTCTACGCACATTCCTAGAGTCGTGCATGGGACAATGGAGGACAGTCCTTCGCTATCCAGGATGTCCACAGATCCAGCGAAATGATGAGCCTGAATGGATTAAGCGGGGAATATTTCAGGGCGACAGTCTGAGTCCACTTTGGTTTTGCTTAGCCCTGAATCCTCTAAGCACACTGCTGGAGGATTCAGGTCTAGGCTATCGGCTGAGGAGAGGTGGTCAGGTTATATCTCACCTCCTCTACATGGATGACCTAAAACTCTTTGCCCCCAACAAACTGCAACTGATGGAGCTACTGAAGGTAACTGAAACTTTTAGTAGCGCCATCAAGATGGAGTTTGGTGTGGACAAATGTGCAGTCATGCATGTAAAGCGAGGCGAGGTTATGGAATCCGAGGGAATCCAACTTTCGGATTCCGTATACCTCAGATCCCTTTCCTCATCCGAAAGCTACAAGTATTTGGGTATGTCGGAAGTGTTAGGCATCAACGATGCTGACATGAAGCAATCGTTGAAGGAGCGCTTCTTTGGTCGCCTGAAGAAGGTATTAATTAGTCTTCTTTCAGGCGGAAACAAGGTGCGCGCCTTCAACGGTTGGGTCATGCCGGTTTTGATGTACTCTTTCGGCATACTCAAATGGACTCAAACAGAACTTGACGCCCTGGATAGGAGGGTCCGTACAATGCTGACCGCAAACCAGATGCATCACCCACGATCATCGGTGATAAGACTGTACATCCCGCGGAAGTGCGGGGGTTGAGGCTTTTTAAATGCAAAAACCCTCCACAACCGCGAGGTGTGCAGTCTCAGGGAGTATTTTCTAAAAGCCGAAGTGGGTATGCACCGTGATGTGGTCGCAGTGGACAAGGGGCTCACCCCGCTTTCCATGGCTAAAGAGAACTGGCGCAAACCTGTAGTACTTACTACCGATGACCGCAAGGAAGTATGGCGAAACAAGGAGCTTCACGGGCACTTCTACCGGGCTCTTCATGAGCCCAGTGTAGATTTCTTAGCGTCCGTATCCTGGCTACGTTTTGGTAACCTATTCGGGGAAACTGAAGGTTTCGTCTGTGCAATTATGGACGAAGTTATCTTGACGAATAACTACCGGAGACATATTATGAAGGACGGGACGGTTGACGTGTGTCGGGCATGTCACCATCCGGGTGAGTCCATCAGACATATTATCTCTGGTTGGTCTCGTCTGGCTAACGGCGAATACTTGCACAGGCATAATCAAGTAGCCAGGATTATTCACCAGCAACTTGCTTTGCAATACAAACTAGTGGATTCTGAGGTACCATATTACAAGTATGTGCCCGACCCAGTTCTCGAAAATGACCATGTCACGTTGTACTGGGATCGGTCTATCATTACTGATAGGACTATTGTCGCCAATAAGCCTGATATTTTTATTTTATTTTATTTTATTTTATTAATTTTAGGAAAGCTTACAGCTAGTAAATTACAGTGTCTAGTACAACGTGTAAACGATGGCCAATTACAAGCTTCCACTAACGATTAATGTGAGTAATATTTAAAAAATACGTTAAAACAGCGTCATAAGAAATATGCTAATGAGTTATATCACGCTCAAGAATACAAAATAAAGAGTAAAAACAAAAACAAGATTATACATCGAAAAAACAACTATTCAAAACCTTCTTCAATTCCTTAATACTATTAGTAAATAAATCCAACTCAACATCCTGACACACCATATTAAATGTACGACAAGCTCTTATTATATACGAGTTTTGTCTGTAAATAGTTCTGACTTGAGGCACATGGAGAAGACGTGGTTTCCGAAAAAGGGCACCCGGTACGCGAAGCCCGATCTTGTTCACCAGTTCAGGGACGTCAGTAGACCCGTTCATAACACTAAATAAGAAAGCGAGATCTGCTATTTTCCTGCGCTCGTGTAGAGGCAGAATATGATTTTTTTTACACCGACTTGTATAGTTCGGGAGATAGGTATTTGAGCGATATTGAGTGTACCTCAAAAAACGCCTTTGTATACCTTCAAGCCGATTAATGTAAACATCATAATTTGGATTCCAAACCTGAGAAGCATATTCGAGATGGCTACGGACAAACGAACAATAAAGAATTTTCATTGTTTTCACGATCCTATAATCTGAACAAACCCTGAAAATAAAACCCAAGGCTTTAGAAGCCTTATTGACTATGTTATTAATATGTGCATCAAACAGAAGCTTCGAGTCAAAAGCAACTCCGAGATCCCTGATGACACTCACTCTGGCTACCAAGGAATTTGAAAGCACATAGTCAAATTTAACAGGGTTTGGCTTACGCGTGAATGTACATACATAGCATTTGGATACATTTAAATCCAACTTATTTCTAGCACAGTATTCGTGGAACCGGTCCAGATCATCCTGTAGTAAGCGAGCGTCCTCAACAGTTGCTACTTGACCATAAATTTTCATATCATCCGCATACAATAAGACTTGAGAGTTGAGGAAACAAGATGCAACGTCATTTATAAAAATATTAAATAAAAGAGGTCCTAACAAGGATCCTTGGGGAACTCCGGACGGAATGTAAAACGCTCTCGACGTATATCCATTGAGAACCACTGTCTGGCACCTATTCTCCACATATGACGAGAACCATCTAAATAAATTACCCCTCACACCAACCAACAAGAGTTTACGCAAAAGAAGCGCATGATCAATTTTATCGAAACACTTGCTGTAGTCAGTGTAAATCACGTCAACCTGAGACCGTCTGGACATGTGCTCTGTAAGATAATCACTAAAGACTACTAGATTGGATGTAGTCGAGCGACCTTTAAGGAACCCATGCTGATGTTCACAGATGTTAGATTTAAGTGAAGAGGAGAGTTGTCTGTGCACAATTTTCTCCATTATTTTAGCGAACACACATAGTTTGGAAATCGGTCTGTAGTTTTCTATATTGGCCTTATCTCCTTTTTTATGAATAGGCGTTATAAATGCCGACTTCCAGATGGTAGGCACTACCCCTAATTCAAAAGACCGCTGAAACAATATAGTTAACGGACGGGATAGGCACCTGGCACATGTAGATATAAAGATTGGTGAAATGTTGTCAGGCCCCGCGGTTTTATTAAGGTCCACTTGTTTAAGCAACCGAAACACTTCCTCCTCCCGTACATCAATAGAGCATATATCCGATACGCAACCAGCAGTCTGGCTACCAGGTTCATCCAGTACCACTGTGGACAAATTGACGGTACCCCTTTGTTGAAAATTAGAGAAGAAATAGTCTCCGAACATATCACAAATCTCCTCCCCATTGCTAGATGAGATTAGACCAAAATTAAAAACAGACGGGTAACAATTGGTTTGTTGTTTTGATTTTACATATCGCCAGAAAGCTCTTGGATTTTTGGAAATGGCTAATTCAATATTTGCAATATAATTATCGAACATTTCCTTCTCAAGTTCTTTAGCTCGCTGACGTAAAGTTACAAAAGATTGATGATCAGATAGATTTCCATACCTTTTAAACTTTGAGTGAAATTTAGCTTTTTCTCTAACTATTTTAACAAGAGGGCTTTTATACCAAGGAGGATACTTTCCCCGAGGTGCAATCATTTTGGTAGGTATATACTTATTGTGAAGGAAGTTGATAGTGTCGTAGAAGAAATTGACAGCTTCTTCAAGAGTCCTACAGTTTAGTTCTAATGGCCAGTCTCTAGCCACCATTTCTTCGATTATGGCATCATAATTCGCAAGGGCATACAAGAATTTGACTCTTGGGCGAGAATGCAGCTGATGCAGTTGAACGAAATCAGCAGTGATACAGAGAGCCTTATGGTGTAAGTCCTCCTCCACTAAAGGATCCAGGCAGCAAGTGACAGTAACTTCATTATTCGACAATACAAGGTCAAGAATCTTGTCATTCACATTACGATGGGGATTGAATTGTGACAAATTGCATGCGGTAAGAGTATCACAAAAGGAGGTCTGGATGGGTCCTTGCAGGTTACTAGGGCACAGATAATCACCATCAATCGCCGCATTCCAGTCAATATTCGGCTGATTAAAATCACCAAGAATCACGAACTTATCTGCTGGATTTTTAAGGACTATGTCAGCTAAATTATTAGCGAAGTTGTGTAGTTGAACCATCAAAGAGTTTCCAGACTGCTGATTACATATATAAACCACACAAATATGCATTTTATAGGTAACTTTAGGTTTCGATTGGTGTAATGTTAAGGTGACCCACAAATCCTCTGCGGACGAGCACCACTCATTGCGAACGTCAGCAACAAGTTCACGACGTATGGCTATCAAAACCCCTCCTCCCATAGTTTGGTTAGTGAGAGAGTAATTTCGATCACGTCTCCATATGAAATATCTGTCATCGAACAATTCACAATCAGATATACCATCTATTAGCCATGTCTCTGTAAGGCAAATTACATCAAACGAATGAATACAGACATTCCTATAGAAAACAGATGTTTTCGTCCGTAGCCCACGAACGTTTTGATAGAATAAACTAATAGGTGCCATTATAAATAAATAATAATATAATAATAATAAAAAGTTTATTTATTTCTCTCACAATGGTTTGTAGCATAACAGTTTTGACTACTTATAACAATATTCACATTGTGAGAGCTGGTGCCTGATGTATCAAATATAACACTAGAATAATAATCATAACAATATAAGGCACAGTCATAATATCTCCCGAGAAAAAAAGATAGTAGATAGAAGTCGGTGTAAATAAAAAGTGTACTTGTTGTAGGCAAATTAAGGCAGCAGTTGTACTAACTAAAACATATTCATCAAAACAAGCGTAATAACTTATATACCTCAGCAAGAAATAGTTGGTTTTGAAGGTGCAAACATAAAAAAAAATATTTAGTTGTAAGCAGATCACGCTCTCATTAACCCATGCGTAAGGTTTAAAATCGCAAAAAACAAGGCTTAATGAGTCAGTGACATCGAGCGATAAGCGAACAAAAGGCAGGCGAGAATGGAATGCGTGCAAAAAACGAACATCAGTTTTACTCGAACTTAAACATAACGACTCGTGGATCAATAATAGTGTGTCAGCAGATCGACTAGCATGGTCGCCTAAAAAAACTTTTTTAAATCTTGTTCAGTCCGGATGTGGTGCTTCGGTGACTGATGATTTTTACGAATAAAAATTTTGCAGCCTGTTACCCAAACATACTCATATCCTTTCTCTTTCGCCAAAATCTTGGCTTTGTTTAATAAAGACTTGTTATCTAGTGTCAGGTGGTCATTGACGTAGATTTTATGTTCACCCTGGAGTCCCAAATCGCCCGCACATAAGGTCTTATGTTTTCTAGCTGCAGCAACAAAATCGTTTTTTAGGTAACAATTTTGTACCGAGCAGATAATTGTCTTGTTGTGACTGTCCTTCCGCATGGGTATCCTTGCTATATAATTAATGCGTTCCTTAGGGATAGGGCAATTAACTATATCCCCTATTTTAGCAAGGATGTCAAACAAGTTCTCAGAGCTCGATTCAGGTACGCCCTTGATCTCAATGTTATTCATCCTGGACCTTTGCTCGCTGTCGCGCCACTGGAGTTCAAGACTCCTACAGCGCTCCTGCAAGGTGGTGATATCTTCTTTGGTCTTCTTTAAGACATCTATTTCCCTTTCCAATCCCGAAACTTTACTTGATAGATCTTTAGCTGAGTTGTGTACAAATTCAAGGGACTCCTTCATTCCAGTAATTGAGCTAGTGACATCCGGGAATTCCTCTCTCATGGATTTCAGTTCCGCCAACTCCTTGTTGATAAGCTTTAAGTCCTCCCTCAACGCCGGTAGTGACTCCATTTGCACCGTCAGTCTCTTCAGCTCTGATAGCACACTTTCCATATCAGTTGACGTGGTTGGTGCGGAGTCAACCCTGGGACTTGTAGCCAGAGCTTTGCAGGAATTACACCTCCATGTTAATTTCCGATCCCCGAGCTTTCTCCATCCAGCTTCAGTGATACCCGCACACGGAAAATCAAACTGACCCAGACAGACAGTACATTTGACACCGTCACTGACTTGACCGTCGCACCTCTTGCATTTAAACATTGTCTTAAATTATGAGGTAATACCGCGAAAACAGAAAAAAGCTTTGAGAAGTTTTGTCGATACGGAGCATCGAGTCTCGAGCGTAGGTGTACGTGCGTACGGTTCGCTGGTTACCGTCAACTGTATATAGTGGTGATAGACCGGCTAGCGCGCCGCACAATGATAATCGATGTTACTATTCCGCATGACGGCAACCTCGTGAAAGCTGAGAAAGAGAAACAGATTAAATATCTCGACTTAGCACACGAGGTTGATGACATGTGGAATGTTGACACGGCTGTCATTGTACCGATTGTCGTATCAGCCAATGGGCTGATGGCCGATACCCTCGACCAACACCTGTCGAGGCTATCGTTAGGCGGTTGGATCAAGAGCCTGATTCAGAAGGCAGTACCTACTCCTTGTCACAGCTCGTATCGTGAGGAGGTTCCTGTCTCTGGAGCCCTAACCACCGGTAGCTTGGACCCTGCTCCCGATACCGGAGGTCCACTATTTTTTATATTTTAAAATGTTTTTTGCTGTAAATTTATTTTTCTAAAAATATTTAAAAATGTAACTAATATGTAGATAAAGAAATAAACGAAATAATAATATAATAATATTCCACAACTATCACACAACGCCATCTAGTCCCAAGCTAAGCAGAGCTTGTGTTATGGGTACTAGACAACTGATAAACATACTTATATATTTCTAAATACATACATGTTATAGATAATTAATCTGTGAATTATTTATGAATAAAATTGGTCCTACTTAGTTAGTTGATTCATCAAGAATAATATAACCACAGTCAATGATTAATAAAGCGATATATATTTGTAACAATCTATCTCTGAAAATGTGAAATGGTCATTGGGAGACTAAAAAAATGTATGGGGAGATTTTTAACACTGCTTTGACATTCAAAAAATATACTCTTTTAATAAAAACTAAAGCTCAAATACTAAAAAAACTCTTCGTATTAATAAACAAATATAGCAAAAACGCGAGAAAATATCACAATTTAAGATATTTACATAATTATGAAGTAGCGGGACAAGAAAAGTTACCATATGTACATTTTTTTCTGAGCATGACCAATTTACTATTACTAGTGATCGCCCATTGGTCGAAATTCGACCGTACTTCATTTGTATAGAAATACATTATTAAATGAAAAAAACATATATAATAATAAATATAAAAAATATGGTTAAATTTGACATTCAGTAACACTATAGACTTGGATATAAGTTCCTTGCTGTAGACAAATAATATTAAAAACAAATATTCTCGATATGATCATAGATTTTAAAAATGAAATAGGTTATATAATATATCTATAAAATTAATTTATTACCTATGGTTATACTTGACATTCAGTAATAGTTAGGGAGCTGGCGAGAAAAAATTCGAGTTATTTCGAGAATTAAAAACAATGAGAAGAACCACGGTAGAATAGTCTGCCAACATGTTGCCTCTGCGTTGTCTATTGACAGTGCTGCAAAAATGTAAAAAAAGGTATGCTATATTATGCGCACACGTCTACCTCTTGGACTGATGTTTGAATTCCTTATGAAAACCAAGAAAATCGATGAGGCAGACGTTCAGGCCTCTGATATTCAAAAGGCGGACCATTTGTTTTTTTTTTCAACCCAACGCTCGCGCCAAACCAAGCAGGTATAAAATATCCCCATAGTTCCTTTCGTGGTGTCTCTCTTTTATTTAGGAATATGAGTGAGAACGGTATAACTCAGTTCCGACCATTTCCGTATTGTGAAACTTGGACGCTTTTCCTCTTTCTCGCTCTCAGGCACTTTCACACGTCTTGGTTAAAAATCTACGTATTTTACACAAATCAAACGTGATTAAAAGAGTTAAAGACTATTCCTATCCAGATCCTAATCCTATTGAGATTACAATCAAGCATGCAATTTAAAAAAAAATACTTTCTAATTAAAGTTCCAAGCGCATTTCGTTTCTGGTTGGCATTGAGAAAAAATAATATGATTGCTTAGATTTCAGCTCCAGAAGTGTAATGGTTACCGTGAGTTTAGAGGTTAATATTAAACAAAATTATAAGAATAAAACTACAAAGAATAACAATAATCCCATGCAATACCCGCTGTCCCTTGGTTCCGTGAATTTCAAACAGCTATATAGCTGAAAATCAGTGAGCAAAGAGTCTGCCACATGTTTTTTCGAATCCACAGAGTCATAGTGAATCGAATGGGCACAATGAGAATCGCGTGCAAATGACTTAGTAGAGCTTTTTTTTGAACATTTTTACAACTCCGTCCCATGATAATGCAGAGTCCTGAATGTCTGCCTCTTCGATTTTCTTCGTTTCCAAGATGATTGTGACCATGAACTCTAGAGGCATACATGTGCAAATGATTTAATAGCCCAATTTTTTTTAGCAACTTCAATCCGCTGTAACTCGAAAACGCAGTGACATAGGACCTTAATTGATTAGACCAAATCGAATCGTAATGATTTAAACTGCAATCCACCTCGACGTGAAACGTGTGCAATTCATATACCGAAATGCTCGCCAGCTCCCTAACTATAAGACTATAGACACAAAATAAAGACAGATATTCTCGATTGGACCATAAACAAAAGAATATCTATGCATGTGTGTATTAAATACACGGTAATGAATAGTAGTGTGTGTAACGTGTTATTTATTGAAAATAATATATTTTTACGCATAATTAAAAAAAATATTAACATTCGTCACTTCTTCTCTGCATAAACTATAAGTGTGCGAAATTTCATACTCCTCCGTCCGCCCAATTTTCGTAAAAAGGGATCCAAAGTTTTCGCTTCACGTATTAATATATAGATTTCTTATCGGTGCAAAAAACAATTAAGATTACCATGTACAAGTTTGCTTTTAACGTTTCACAGAGTGGAAAATTCGCAGACTGCTTTTAGATATAAAAATATAATGAATCTAACAGTAAATAACGTATTTGGATACCCCGTACTGAATTGAATAGGAATTAAGTACCTACGTAACAAATCAAAGTATTGTATGTATATAAGTTGGGCATTGAAAGCCAGGCCATAGTACTTTACTTTTGCAGTCTTTTGTTAAGTTACACCTTAATTGTCCTTATTGAACTTTTATTTATTTCTATTTAAATAAAATGTATATCTTATCAATTACTAAAATATAATCTAACTTAATCGGTCAAGTACCGTAATTACAGACACAAATAAAAAACGATTGTTTGCATACCAAATGTGGTTTCTCAGGGACTTAGAGGTTAACTAAAGCTACAGACAGACTAAAAGAAGATGTTGAAAATTCGTCCACTTCGCTGTGGACAGCTAATGTAGTAAAATCACTGGTGGCATTTGATAAGCCAAGGAAAAAAAAAGAAAAAATTTCAAATTTGGTAAACAGATACTTAATAAAAAATTATAAATTAATCAAATCTTAACGTACCAAACTGCTTGCACTGTTAGAAGATCAAAGAAAAGTACCTACCTAACTACCGACAAAACATGAATTTAAAGTAAAACAATTCTTCATGAAAATAGGATCATTCTTCCAAGATTATTGTACTACTTTTGTGCTAGAAAATGCTAACAAGGAAACGAAAGAAAAATGTTGTTAAGAATCACAGTCATTTTAATTCAGCGCAGTCTGAAACAAGTTAGCTCGTTATGCGAATTTATGTGCTTTTTAAAATTAAAAGTACAGTCCAAAATATATGCTCCTTCGGTTTTATTACTTACCCGCTCTGAAATTTGTAGGTTTAAAAGAGCTACCTGTGTCATCTTGAGATTTAGGAGTAATTTAATAAAAGTTAAGCGTGCGTATTAGAAGAAAATTATTATAAGCATTTTATTTTAAACCTATATTTTTTCGGAAGAACTCTGACCTGCTATCTTTAATACCACTTTTCAATCTCATCAACTCACTTTTGTCTGCGGTTGCCGTGATATTGTGCATTTATATCTTACATTATCATCATCATAACCCGACTTCACCCAGTGCTGGTTATAGTCCTCTCTTTTCTTATGATGATCCCCAAGCTCCTGTACCAGCCTCATCAACATTCTAACCGTGATGGTGACAATATCATCTGCCCTTTTCGATATCACTGGAGTCATTGAACACCACTCTGTTACAGCCTTACTCTAGCTGTCATCATTGCGCCTTGCCAGATGTCCTGCCCAACACTTTTTGAGTTTCACAAAACGCTTTCAAATATCGAAGAACTTCGTACGTCTTCGTATGTCGACATTTGGAACTGATATGATATTGAGGTACTGAAAATGGTATTGAGGTTTCTAATATCATTTTTTTTCTAAACTGAATAATTTGCGCGAGAGACATTTCCAAAGTGGTAAAATGTGTGTATTCGTTTTATCATTCTCTCATTCTCCGTAAGTTCTAAAATAAGAGAATGATAAAACTTAAAAGAATATATGATGTACATAACCATGTTTCACCGAAAATTAGTTTGAACGAGATCCAGTAAGTAGTTTTTTTTTAATACGTCATAAATCGTAAACCGCAATTTACCTTTCATTCATTCAACTCAGATATAAAAATTTAAAAAAAACATTTAATTTCATAAACATAAACCTTATGCATAAACCGAGAATACCTACAGGTTTATACAGAACCCTCGGTGCGCGAGTCCTACTCGCACTTGGCCGGTTTTTTTCTATAGTATTGTTGTTGGCTTTCAGATAATCAAGTCCAACTTCATAAAAAAATACACACACAGAATATTTGGCGCGCAAGCAATTAAATTGTTATTATTGGTTTGTTCGATCTCTCATGATTGATAACAAAGAATCGGACGATCGAATCGCGTGTTGTTGTTTTGCAAATAATTCTTGACTAGCATATCTTGGTCCCTGCATATTTGTTAATCGTTGTATACGTATTTTATTTCACCTAATAATAAAATAAATAAATAAAATCATTTTATTTCGGACAACTGAAATCCATAAATTGTTAGTAACAAATTTCCTTAAAACACTATTGTTAGTAACTTAATCTAAAAACAAATGAATGAGAAGACCACCCAGTAATTAGACATTTCAGAGGTACTGCAAAAACGAGGTAGTCGCAACAGCATCCTAAAAACATTATTGTATTGGACGCGTAGGATATCCAGCGACCTTTTTGAGTAGTTGGTCCAAAGATTACCGGTGTAAAAACTCTGACAGTAAGCTTTGAAAAGAGTTATCTTTACTTGGTCAGTACACTGAGCAAATCTTCGTGCCAACATATTACCCCTGACCGCCAGAACCCTACGCTCCCTCTCAATGTCCACATGGTCACTGAGGTCGTCGGTATGAAAATGTCCAAGATATTTGAACTTCGAGACTCTACGTATAGGTGTTCCGTTTATGGCAAGTTCGACTGAACTATCTCGGCACTTACCAGTGACCCCAAAGATCATATACTCACATTTTTTGGCATTATAATATATTATTAGTCCATGTGAAGCAGCGTAGGTTTCACATACATGTAGCAACTCCAGTATCGCCCCAGGTGACGGGCCCAGCAGCACCATGTCATCAGCGTAGCTGATGTTGTTGCAACTGACACCATTTATCCTGCATCCAACACGCATGCTGCTGAGCTCGGCAATTAGGTCATTTACATATAGATTGAAGAGCCGGGGAGACGACAAACCACCCTGTCTCACCTGCACTCCAATTCTTATGATTCCGAGAGCACATTAGACCATTTAACACGGTTAGTTTGACTAGATACCAAAACTGCAAAACACTGAGGAGTTTCGCCTGTATACCCCTACTCCTCAATTTACTCCAAAGCACGTCATAAGAAACGAGATCGAAGGCCTTGGAGAGATCAAGAAAGCAGGCGTATGTCGCTGTGTTATGCCCTTGCAAGACAGAGAAGTAATTATTACAGCTACTGACTTGTGTTGATGACGCACCTGTAGCCGAGAGTTCGTTCACTTTGCAATCAGCTAGGTATTTTATAGGTAAATATTGTAATCCTATGGGACCACTGTCCAGGGTAAAGCTGTTTTGCAAACATGCTCCTCTTCTCACATTTATATTACCAGTAGGAGTATCGTGTATTAAAGATGCTTGTTTAAGACTAGTCACCTCTAGTTGAAGTGATAGAAATTGCTCCTTCGATATTGTATTTTCTTCTAAAATGCTGATTTGGTTTTTCAATTTTAAAATGTCTTTTAGGAGGCATGTTACATCCACATGATCAAAAGTGACCGGAGGGAGTTCACTCAGGTCCTTCGCCACAAATATCGGGAATAATTCAGAACTGGTACCTTTCATGAGACAGATCATATCATCAAGATCCCTTGACATTTTCTTCTTTCCCTCCTTTCGGCGCACTGGCATTTTCTTTCCACTAGGGATGGATTCAGAAAGCAGAGTCTTTGCCCGCACAATGTCCTCAGCAGAGAAAGATGAACAACACACTTGATGCATACTCTGTTCATCCATCACGTCCAATACATTTCGTAAAAAAGCTAACAGTTCGTTGACCACAACATTGCAATTAGCACACTTCACAGTATGAAACGACATTATAATTAGTCACCGTACCGCTATCGGTTACGACGGCATCGCAAACCCGTCCGCTACCTGTCGCGTACGATGCGAGACTAATAGAGACTCGAACCCTGGTCTTACAATGAAGATAAAATATTTATATTCATATTAACAGAAGATATACTTCAAATAAAAAAACCTCAAACCAGAAAAATCCCCTAACCTCTTCCTCAAATTACTTAAACCAGAATATTTTCAGTAGTCGAAAGGTAGCAAGTTTTATTTTCCCTAAATATTGTGAACCAACAAAACATAATTTTAAGTAACGTATCATAAGGAAACATAGTGATACCACCTTTTTTGTGGGTGGGAAATCATCAAATGACGTCTCCCGCTCTTAGGCGGAGGGGGCGGGCGTGTCAGACTTTTACTGACTAAAACCCACCCGTGTTCCTTCAATTGCCCATGTGCCAGGGTCACGGTGTCTCTTTCGAACAATCTCGCGACCCTGGCAGGCATCGGTCCTAGCAGACCCCTTCAGTTCTGCTGACATCTCTTTGAGGCGCGGGTGGAACACTACCACCTCCACAGTATTTATGAAAAGCCGAAGTCACCATCTATCTAGCCTTTTCCCTACCATGTTGGGGTCAACATCCAGTCTAACGGGGTGCAGTTGCATTCCAGTATTTTACATGGAGCGACTGCCTACGGGTCCGTAAGCAATCCATGACCCAGTTACTGGGTAACACGGCCCCTTAATAAGACTGTTTGTTAAAACTCTCGGGCTTATGACGATAAGTAACGGCTGCCAAAAATCCACGAATGACATACGAATGACTACCGCTTTTTTTCTTTTGCGGGTTGGAATTCATCCAATGACGTCTCCCGCTCTTGGGCTGAGCGCGAGGGTGTCAGACTTTTACTGACTAAAACTCACCTATGTTCCTTCAGTTGCCTATGTGCCAGGGTCACGGTGTCTCTTTCGAACAATCTCGCGACCCTGGCAGAAGGACCGCTTAACATACATCCGAGGCTCGGAGGAGTCTTGGAATATAAACATGGTTACCTATTAACGGACCGCCCATGGAAAAATTAACCTGATTAATTGACCCTTGCGGCAGGCCACAAGTCCCCTATAAAAAGCCAAAGTACCTACCACACAAACAAACAACCTGTATTGTAGTTCAACCAAGACTGGTCACCACTAATAATCCGTTTGCAAACAGAAAAACGTGATATCTGCCATCAGTAACATTTTTTTACACGATATCTTTATACCGCAATTGAAATAAACTTATTAGTGTGAGTTCTACTAAGTAATTTGTAATTTATACTTCGTGAAATGTCAAATAAGGACTTTCGTCGGTTTTTGCGGAATAACAAGTTAATTCTGCCTGAGCAGCCGATTCATGATGTAAGTGTGATTATAGTAAACGGTTAGACGATCCAACCTTTACTTATAAGAATATGATTAACTTTATAAAGTTTGTTAGTAATTACTGTTAACGGTTGAGACTGAGTAAGTCACAATCTCAACCGTTAACAGTGCCCCTGACGCATTTTATTATTTTCATTAATATCATTCTTTGACATTACAATATATATACCTAACTATAAATAGATATATACACACATAAATATATATAAAAATAAATGAATTTACTAAAATCAAGTAAGACAAACAATGAAGAAATATTACCGTTATAATGATACTGCCAACTTTTTGCAAATGTGCTCGCGAACTTTAACTTTGAAAGTCAATCGGTGGTCACTGTTAACGTAATAATTTAGTTTCTGTTGTCGATCCAAGAAATAAATAAACTAGTTACCGCTAGCAAACACAAAATCAGGGAACTTGATGATGCGTTGGCAACCGTAATTGTTATATTATGTAGAAAAAAAGACTGTTTTTGTTTTTTCTTATGCAGGAGTTCCTAACTGTGATGGAGAAAGTGTTTAAATGATATTGCCTGATCGGTGTGCTGGGGTCGAAGAGATACATTTGCTACTTCTGGAGTGCTTTCTTACTGATTGTGTTAATTTGTATGGAAGGCCTAGCCATCTGGAAGGTTATAAAGGCACTTGCTGGTTGGGCTGTAGATACTGCTGGACAAAGTAAGTAGTTCTTCAAGTTTTTTTGAAAA
Source organism: Aporophyla lueneburgensis (assembly GCA_932294355.1). Taxonomy (NCBI): domain Eukaryota; kingdom Metazoa; phylum Arthropoda; class Insecta; order Lepidoptera; family Noctuidae; genus Aporophyla; species Aporophyla lueneburgensis. The sequence continues at coordinate 25,273,197 of OW028737.1, read as the reverse complement.
AGTGGGAAGATTGAAATATTTCAATTTGGGAAGGACAAAACTAACTTCAAACAAAATTTCACCACTTGCCACCGACTTCCGAAAATAAATTTAATTTTCACTTTGTTAGTTTTTGTTTTGGAAGTCAGCTGGTTTTTTTTTTGCATAAAAAGATTTGTTTTTCCGTTTTTAGCATAGTATCTCATCATCATCATCATTTCAGGCAAAAGACGTCAGATGAAGAGCATGTTAGTTACAGTATTAGCCCCGGACTAATTCGTATACCATTACTGGCCACGTCAGTAGTAGTGTCAAAAAGTATGAAAATATCATCACGATTAACAAACTGGATTAAATACATATTATCGAAGTTAACGCAAACAATCTATACTGGACCATCCCTGTTTGTTTGGCTGGAAACTCATTAAATGACTTCTCTGGACGGAGCGAGAGGGTGTGTCAGATTTTTACTGACTAAAACTCACCCACTTTCTTTCAATTTATTTCAATTGCCTGTGCCAGGGTACAGTAACTCTTTCAAAAAAATCCGTGGACCTGGTAGGATCAGACCACCCTTGAAGCATAATCAATCCATAAATATTTTTTTTCGGCGAAGAAATCGGTGAGCATACATTAAAAAAATATACAGTGGAACATCATAAATCTTTCTCTTTTTTGAAGTCGTTTAAAAAAGCTTTTGCTGTTCGGAATTCTTTCTATTATGTTCATGATTTTTTTTTCAGTTGACCAAAAATTTAGGTGGAATTCCAGCAGTTAATATATGACAACAACCAATTTTTTTTACCAACACAAGACAAATGGTTCCATAAGAGATTACTCAATATAACTTTCCTCTCAAAGCAATCAAGCAAGGCCCATAATTCCTACAACAAATACAATTCTTCAACAACAAGTACAATGTCCATTTTCAGGAAGCGTCACAGCCCGATTGGCGGGTACCATCTTCTACACGATAGCAACCCTGTCCAAGATCCTCGCATCGAAATTGTACAGGTCTTGGGGAGACCTCGCAGCATTGTGGACTAGGGTTGAGCGAATGATGGCTGTCTAAGCACTCTCTGATAGAACTTTGAAGAAGCGAATGTATGTCGTCGTTGTTTTTATGACGGTTTGCTCAATGTGTAAGTTTGTTGATATTGAAGTAAGATTATTATTATTATTTAGTTTCTGCCCACGACTTCATCCGCGTTAAATATCTTGCTCCCCCGACCCTGCTCGTCGCAGTGAATCGCCTGCCCGTACGAGGTCCACGTATTCATGACTTTTCTCTTTTTGCTCGGCTCCTAATGGTCATAGCTTGATGTTTTATCATATAGTCTATAGCTTTGCTCACTAAATGGGCTATCCAATACTAAATGTGGCTTCTGAGATTAGTACGTTTAACCAAACAAACTCTTCAGCTTTATAATATTTAGATTGTTACGGTGTTTCCTGTTGTATAGAGATTTTTTAATTTTTGAATGGCACTGTTGTCTATCCAACGTTATAAAATTAACTGTTGCACTCACATACAACAATCAACGCTAACGTGAGTGACTTAACCACCTCTGCCTAACCCTTCAAGGAACATCTCTCACAAGGAGAGTACCAAACTTGGGAATCACAGATTCCGTTGATTTTTATATATGTTGTAGCAAATTTTGGCCAATCGTATTCTTACACGTACGTCCCTTTCCCCAGGTAGTAGATGTCGGAGCAGGTAAAATTAGGGGCAGAGGGGTCTTGCACAGCAGGAGCGTATAATAACTGAAAATTTATATATCTAACAAAATTTAGCTAATAAACTAGCATTCATTTGTTTTGGTGCATCAAGCGCTAAACCGTTTATTCTTCAAGTTAGAAAAAGTGCTTAAAATAACAAAACTTCAAAGAATTTGCCAAATTTGATGTTTTTTTTTTATATAAGGCTCAGTATTTTTTCTTACTATTTTAGAATAGATATAAAGATCGAAACCTAAACTTCACATAAACACAATAACATGACGTCAATAAATACTTTGAATTTTCATGACTATGATAGGCGAAAAATGTCTAATCTCTACCCTCCTCCTTTGAATTTGCGAGCTACATTAGCGGTTCTCCTTTTATCCTTATTTACACGATGTGATTTACTCGTGTGTGGTATACAAGATGAAGCATTTTTAAAAGTAACATTAGCCTCACAGCGTTTACACGACTCCTGTCAAATATTGCTTTAATTTTTGTATCTTCGTCTATTCTGTCATAATTTCATAATTAAATAGAATAATTTCACATATGAATACACTATCGTGCATTGAATGAATTTGCGCCCTTTTGTGGATATAAAGTCATAAAGTAAATTTATTGTGATTTTTGTTTTGCCATAAAAATAAAAGAATCAGTAGAAAACGGGTATTATTTTGTTACAGTAAGTGGTATACGACCATCGTTTTCAGATGATATTATTTCTTGTTGCATACCTTTTAGAGCGTGTTTTTCAGTAGTCGGGTTTAAGTTTTTGAACTTACTTTTTTGTATGCCACAGACAAACATGTCGCATTGTATAAATACGGCTTTATGTAAATATTTTCAAACTTTTTATAATTTAAAATGCCTTGAGTAGCTTCTACCTGTATAATTTCAGAAAGCAATACAAATTAAAATACCAACCATTCTCCTTTATAAACAATTTCACTCATATCATTCTACTTTCGCTTCGAATTGTTGCTGCTGTAACAAAACGACAATTATCACAGAATTCTTGGTATTTAATTTCAGTTTCATTTTTATTTTGTTGGTAACGTTATTGTGAAATTCTTTCATTGGTTGACGGACAGTGTTTAATAATGAAAAAACTACAGCGTGAAAAACAAAAAATAAATCTTCTATATTAAATGATATCTCGAAAAGCGTCATTGCCAATATTTCATTATGAAATCGATTGAAGCGATACACGATACAATTATAAAATGGGGCTATGAAATCAGCCATTGTAATAGACACAATGATAGCATTGATCAACATTTGGGCAAAAAATCGATTATTAATAACTTTGTCACAATACTTTACCGAAAATCTGCGAAGAAAAAGCAGTGAAAATACCTAGGGACTCGGTTAACTACCAAATTATTTATTACGACATATTCTCCCCAGACCGAGGTCCAATTTAAAACAGGTATATTTCTTCATTCGCGTCTCACGCCAACTTGCACTAAGGGCTAGTACACACGGACCACAAAATATTACCTCAACGACACGGGTGCAAAAAAATGAAAATTTAAGTTTTTAAGTGTACACAGACCACATTTGGTTAAAATCAACCGAGTGGGCGAGTTTTTCAGATACTAATTAATGAATTGTAATATGACATGGATTAAAAAATGATTTTCATCTGATTATATTCAAACTAAAACATTAAATTGATGATTGTTCACTCTGATAAAATGCTAAAAACAGGCCCAGATTTTCTTATTACGGATAAATTAAACGGATGGTTTATTGAAATCAACGATAAAAAAGTTATGACTATTCATAGACAAAATGTCAAAGTACCAAAAGAATCAAAAGAAAACAGCCCATATTACTTTATTTAAATAAATAGGTTCGTAAACAATTTTGACGAAAACACACGTTAATTGCCTGACCCACAACTCATAAAACCCACTTTCCTGTATAAATCGGTAATATATTTTAAATAAAACTGTACAAGGAACGACGAAATGTCAAATTATACATCTCGTTCATCCGTCGTCACCGGGAAATCCATCTGTTTCTACGGAAATTAATTTGAATACAAATCCGAAACGGTACAACAAATATTTTGTTTCATGAAACACCTATTTTCGGCTTGTTACTTGCATAACTGGCTTTCTAGCGAAAATGTTAAGGAAAATGCACAAAGGTCGCTCGCGATATTAAAATTTTCTTACGTTCTAGAAATTTGCAGGTAAATGTCATTTATTAAGTTGCCAGTGAAATAGTCATTCAATGGGATTTTATGAACTAATAGGGTTGTATAGTTAATATATAACATAGAATAATCATATTTTGTTCAACATTTAAGAAAATAAAGTTTCGCTCGCAACCTGACTCTTAACTACGGTAGGTGGAAAATAGAAACATTATGTATCCATTTGACTATCACAATCAAAGGAGGAAATAAAAAGCTATATCAAAGTTATATAAACTAATTATAACTCCCCACACAAATAACCTAGCCAACCATCTAATCAACGAAGAAGGAATACGCAGGCTAAAACACAATATTCCACAGGAGTACATCGGACAAACTTAGCGGAATAATATGTAAGAACTTAGGATGTGTCATACGAAGCCTATCAAGTAAGACTACCAAGCAAGATCATCTAACAAGTCATTGTAAAAATAAAGGACAGATTTTTTTAAAGAAAACGTATCCATACGTTGACTAGATGTGTTGAAAAATAAATATTATAGTAAAACGCTCTCTCACTAGTATCATTCCTCTATAATGCAAGCTTTACACGATCTGGACCTATTACTTCTACCTATTTAAATATAAGTTTTAACCTATCCTTCTTGTTTCAATTATCTCTCTACACTACCTAGCAGTTAACGGCCTGAAAAGTCTACTTGCAAAGGTCTCCTCTACATTTCATATGCGCACAGCCAAAGAATGGAACTCTTATCTAGCGCCTGTGTTTCCTTCCACATTAATCTCATCTGCGATCAAAACAATAATAAACAGGTGTCTTTTTGACGCACTCGGTCCTTCTAAGACCTCATTCATCGCTTTCCATCAGGCGTGATCGAAGTCTATTCAGCAATAAAAAAGCCTAAGACGTTATCGCGGAATTTTGAATTATTTCAGGCCAATGCAGGTTCAGGTATGTCCAGTTTTTAAAATAAACCCTTTAACTCTTCTAAGGGTGCAAACTGACCAGACGATCGACGTCAACCAATGACTCAAAATATACCTCGTATCCCTATGTTACAATATGATGAAAAACCGCGGTCTCGTAGCACCCTAAGATCTTCTTACCAACAACAATTTAAAAAATCAAAAATCAAAATTCATTTATTCAAACTAGGCTGAGAGTCAGCACTTTTTGAACGTCAAAGTTACATAAGACAGTCCACCCAAAACGCCCGCCTTTCACCACTTCCCAGTGCTTTAGCTGGGAAGAAAAAGTGGCGCAACAAACTAAATTTCTTCAACAGCAACTGTGCATAAAAACTCTGAACCAAATTAAATAAATTGTTCTTCGTTAAAGTCTTTCAGCAAGTCTTGAAGTATCGTTAATCACTTAATTACTTCTGTTTATCTCTTGGCACAAGATTAATAGATGGACACTACAAAACTTTCACTACTTTGTTGTTTACCGGTGTTAGTTTGAAGCCGAAAGAATTCTAAAATACTGTTTTTCTAGCCACTAGAGGCAAACATTTGTGCAAGAAAATATAATTTGTTCTAATTTATGCCTGAGATAAGCAAGATAATGGCGACCATTGTTCAACTGGATAAAAATACAGTAGAGCGTCGATTATCCGAACTAATTGGGAGACAGGATTGTTCAGAAAATCGGTTTTTTCGGATAATCGATCTGTATTGATTCAGCCATACATATTTATGTACAGGTGAATGAAAACCTCATGTTTAGACATGTCATTAATGACAAATAGTTTCTTTCACGCGGTAAAATTTAGTTTATCAACTTACGGCTACTTCAGAGTGACATACGAGTACATACAACTAATAGTTCGAGACAATTTCGCATGTATTGTAGCGTGGGAGGACGATAGCAAGCGCGAGTGGGGGCGGGCGTAGTAGTTCGGATAAGCGGTCGTTCGGTTGATCGACGTTCGGATAATCGACGCTCTACTGTACCTCAAAGTTAGCTGTAAAGATACTAGTTGACAATGTCTGCACTTTTCTTTTTGTTTTTCATGCATCGTTAAACTGCTGTCGTTCTCATTTTGCCAACTTTTCTGTTTTTTGCAGTAACTTACATTCATTTAATTTCATAAATGTTGCTGTCAATATTCGAGCAGATAATTTATGTTAATGATAAAAGCTGAAATAATTAATCTCGTATAACTCTATAAATTAGTTTGGTGTACCACATACTCCAAGTTAATGAAAACAAATACTGTAAACGTGAATCAACTAATTATTTGTGAAAATCGTACATACAGAGTTGTTTTAATTTAAAAGTAGCCAAAAATCATATTTGGATTTTTGAGATCGGTCAGGTTTTTTTTACACTCGAATGCATAATTTATTTGCTTACATGAACAGATGCCAGCACATCAAGCTACCCGAAACTGTCAAATTTTCCCAACAATCTTGATCCTAAAATTTTAGCGATAAAGTTGAAAATCTATTGAATAAATTTGACGAATTGTACTAGCTTGGTGGGCTGGCGTCTGTACAAAGTAGTGGTTAGTTAACATGCATTAAATTTTCATGACACAGAATTCTAAAAAAGGCAAATTTTATCAAGCATTTCTAAAATATTGTGTTTGCAAATTGTACACAATTCTTAAGTTACAATTTTCATTATTTAAGTCCCTTTTATTTTCAAAATATAAATTGAAATTACTTTGCAAATGATATAGGTATTACAATTCCATAGTTCGTTTTAGTACAATCTGTAATATTTATTTGACAATAAAAATATAGGATTCTGAACACACTTGGATCATAAATCTCAAGACTTTCTTTTATTCCATGTATTCTGCTCGAAATGTAGGTCCTACAATTTATTTCCGATTGGAGCCGAAATTATAATCGATTTTCAAACCGTGAGCCGAAATTGTAATTCTCGATTATTGGAATCGGAATCACTTTTCAACCGACGAAAAAAAACGGAGGAGGTTATCAATTCAACGCGTATATTTTTTTTTTTTTTTTTTATGTATGACCACGCATAACTTTTTACATAGTGGCCCGATTGTGACAATTCTTCTTCTATTAGAAAGGGGATACTCCCAAGGTGGTCCCATATAAATTTGAAAAACAAAATCGAACCCTAAGGGTCGGAAAACAGGGGATGATTGATTGTTCACTCACTGATTGTAATGTATAAACACGCATAACTTTATACAGAGTAGTCCGATTTTGATAATTCTTTTTGTGTTGGATAGGGTATACCTTGCCAAGTATTATTAGTACATTAAAGCCACAAAAAATATAAAATAAAAACTTTTTAACAAAAAATTAAACCGCCGAAAAACTGAAAAGCATAAAATAATAAACCTTAAAATTTTGAGTCGGCGCTGAAAAATCAATGAACAAGGATCACTCAAAGCGCCGACTCATAATTTTAAGGTTTATTATTTTATGCTTTTCAGTTTTTCGGCGGTTTAATTTTTTGTTAAAAAGTTTTTTACAAATTCTAAGTATTTTCTGAATCACTTTCCTAACGCGATAATCTTTTAAGTACTTGAGTATTACTTATGAAAATGTCTAGAATAAGTGTGTTTTTAAAACAAATTCTGTGAATTTATAAGTAATAGCAATGATTTTATTCTACTTAAGTATTGTACTATAGAGTTTAGGTAAGTGTATAGAACTAATTTATTTCTCAAAAGATGTTCAATTACATATTTTTGTGGATGCATAAAATAAATGTTATGTAGAAATAAACGTTATTTTCAAATACAATGTGTTTCTATTTTTTTCACTCGTATAGTAATGGCTGAAAAATAATATTGTGTACAGCGTTACATTTGGTCGTTTCAATCCTCAAATGTAAAACTTTTACTACGGAACACTTTATGTCGATTTATGCAAACATTGTGGATCAGTATGGATCAGCAATTTTTTCTTCATAATGATAGGGTTCCCCTTTGATTAAAACGATCAAAATGTAACGATGTATATGAAATAAATAAAGAGCCTTGTAGAAAAGATACAATGGCAGATTCAACAGAAAAATAATTAGGCACTTTCAGCAATTATTATTTTATAGAAGAGACCTTCTATTATTTAAAAATTACAATAAAGTATACATATATTATTTATCTTTTAAAGGTTACACGTGGAGAACGGTACCTTTTGTCACAAACGAAACAAGCTAGCAACTCCGCTATATTGAGGACAATGTTACAACAACAAAATATTCCCAAAGTAGGAACAATGAGAGGAATTCACAATGTATCCGACACGTGGCAGCTTCCATGAAATATTTATAACAATAATACCTTCGTAATTAAATTCATTAGACATTCTATTAAAATAATGTCACGTTCCTACCTTTTCCATAAGTATTAGTAGCCTATACCTAACTGTAAGCGTCGTCTTCCAGAATAATCCGATGCTGCTGAATATCAGTATTTTTCATGGAGTGTCGCCACAACTCAGTGGGTAACACAATACCCATTGGCAAGACATGTTGTCAGACCTTCTGACAACTCGTGAAGTCTGTCTAAGGCCTACGAATGACAACCGGGGCAAATGGCTTAATGTCCTTTCCGAGACACAGAGGAGTCTTGTTATGAAATCGATAGTCCTATCCACGAATCGACCGCGGCAAAAGTAGCTTAACCTTCGATTTTTGTGGGTGGGAAATCATCAAATGACGTCTTCCACTCTTGAGCGGAGCGAGAGGGCGTGTCAGACTTTTCATGACTAAAACCCTCCCATGGTCCTTCAGTTGCCCATTTGCCAGGGCCACGATGTCTCTTTCGAACAAATCTCGCGACCTTGGCAGGGATCGACTCGTTTGCGGCTGTTATTATTTAGTAACGAGCAGCTCTTTCATACTTGTATTTATGGGCCGTAATTAAAGCACATCGACTTTTTACATCCATTGTTGAGTGTCATTACTGTCTGGTGTAGAAGAGTCCTGGAGTGGAGGCTGCGTATCGGCAAATGTAGTGTGGGTTGTTCGTTAGTTAGATGGGCTGATAACCTTAAATAGGTGAGTAGGAAAAGCTGGATGTGGAAGGCGGAGGACCGTGTATTGTGGCGCAGCCTTGGAGAGGCTCAGATCCAGCAGTGGACAAAGGCAGAGTTTATTCATTGATCTCTGCCATTCATATCTGTGTGATAGCCTTTTTCTAAACCAGTGAGTCATATTTACGCCCAGGTGCGATACATCTAAAACTGCAGCTAAGGACAAATCTCCAGGCTGTCGCATTCTAAATAATTATGCTACATTGCCATCTGACTGCCAACTCTGAATGTGATATGTTTTCGGATGAAGGGAGTAAAATTATGCGTACGTCTCTAGTGTTCTGTTTGACAATGTCCGCCTTTCCATATTAATAGTTTTCAATTAAATTACATACAACATAATAACTGTCAATATTTTAATTGGTGTTGTTCCGTTTTAATTTACTATAAATAAATATAAGTCAATTGCTTACCACGAAGGTTGAACGACGTAAAAATTAAAGGACAACAAGTTTACCCCTCAAAGTTTTATCTTGTTTCATTATAGGGTCAAGTCCATAACTAAAGCCACGGCCTGGGTGAGGACAGGGTTAATAATTTAGTTAAGGACAGAAATGATACAAAGTTAGATGAATTATTTTGGGACTGTGGCATTGCATAGGGAGAGAAAGTTAATTTAGTGAATTGTTTTGTTTGTGTATATTTATAAGGCCGTGGCGTAGTAAAGACGAACCCTACTTCCTACTATTATTTACTTACATAATAATTTACTAATATTATAAACGCCAATATGTGAGGATGACCGCATGTTTGTTTCTCTTTCACGCGAAAACTTCTGAACGCATTTTGATGAAACTTAACAATAATAAAGCTTATACTAGAAGTGATAATGACGTAAAATTGTGACTGCGTAAGTACATACAGTGTGGCAGGGACATTGATGCAAAATGGAACCATGAATTCAGCACACGATTCTAGACACCCACGTTGTATGGCAATGCTGATTCTTGGCCAAAAAATAGGCCAGCCCTCTGGTCACTTGAAGAGTCCATCAGAGGGCTGTTACTAATTATATTTAATATCCATGTAACAGGGCGTGAGCCTATTGCCAAAAATAGACACAAATCAAGACTCCGTGTTGTTATTGAGTTCCAGAAGGCTGACCCAGGAGTCAAATCCAGCAAACGTCGTCATCTGTAGCGCTTGCGACCACTAAACCAACCAGGCAGTAATTTTTCTACTGCATTGCAATATTACTTTTTATTTTGTGATGTAGAACACTCGGCTACTCAGCACACTCAAGGTATTATATGTTTTTTTTTTTTGTGGGGCATCTCGTAGTTAATCCTGAAAAGATTGTGACTACTTAAACGGATTGTGGCCCGGCGAGTTCTAAAAAGTTACCTTTTTAGGCCTCCAGCCGGGGCTTATTATACTTAAAAACTAAAGCGAAAGCTCTAAGGGTTACCCCGAAGGGGGTACGAACCTCGGCTTAGGCAATCGCTGATAGGGGGGCAGCAAGGGACTGGCTGGATCTGAGTTAGGTATTATATGTGTTTACTTTCAAGTTTGCAAGTTGGCTGACCAAAGACATGTGTTTTTCCTTGACTGCACGGTGACAAATCAAGCTATGCATTTCCAGTATAAGCTGACATCTCATTTTACAAAAAGCCTATACAATGGGAAGTCAGCGAAAACTGGAAATGTATAGCTCGATGTGTAACCGTGTGTACTACCGAAACCGCTTGCCGTTAACAGTTGTTGGTTTAAACTTTCGGAAGGTGGCGTCTGCAATAAAACAATGTTTGGGTAATGTTTTCATTTTGTCTACTTAATTTGGTATAATTCAACCTGTGGCAGTTGGTCTTTTATTATTTGGGTCTGACATAAATGTAGGGGAGCTTAAGTTGTTACATAAAAATCAGGGAGTCAAGTATGGGTAGCAAAAAGGTCAATTTTACAGTCGGTCGGTAGGGTTAATTTAGTGGGGCCCGCAAATCACCTGCTCCTGATTTGCAGGGGTTCGATTTGCAGTAAGTAGGAATTGGTGATGGACGAAAGAATAAATACTACTGTTAAGACCCTTGCAAGTTTGATGGCGGAAAAATAAGGATACTTCAGATTAGAAAATAGTTCAGCAAAAGAATTTATTTAGCTCGATGCGATAAGAATTGAATTTTGTCAATTATCTTCGACAATAAAAAAATAAAGTTATTTTTCACTCCGTGGTGTTTTTGTGGAAGGCGGTGGTTTTTGTTTTTGGAATAAAGTTTTTATTTTTCACTTTATTGGTATGGTATCTCGCACTAATTCGTATACCACTACTGGCCAGATCAATAGCAGTGACAAGAATTATTAGATTATTATCACGATAAAAAAGTGAATTAAATACGTATTATCGAAGCTAACAAGAAAACTACCAAAGCCAAGTCAATAAAATTTGTTTGGGACCACACCTGAACTGTCCATTAAAATATATTTTTTTTTTAAATTGGTCCACATTTGGTGGAAGAATCGGTGAACACACGTAAAAAAATAGTGGAACATAATATATAACCCTCCCTTTTTTGAAATCTGTTAAAAATATTCCTAAGCTAAGCAGCGTAGGAATATAATTTGATGCTTTACTCGTACTTATGAATAAAGCACCAAGTTATATGCAAATTACGAAACGTAACTCCCTCCGCACTGAATAAAAAATACATCCAAATTGACTTCCACAAGCAAAATCGCATCGGAAAGCTTTTAAACTTATTGAAATTAATTCGTGAGCCATAGAGCTAGTAAAATTGCCGCCATATTGAGAGCTCTCGTCCACAGATTCAGAAAATTAGGTTAATAGTGGGACCCTGGCCGACACAGGAATGAATTGCATGTAATTAAGAGTGGGCGAGCGATAGTAACTAATGCACTTCTACAAAAGACGGAGGATTAATGAGAAATATTAATAATAGGATAATTAGATTTCTGTGTTCATAATCTTGTCTTGTCTCTGATTGGAATGAAGATTTCTGATAGATATTTTTTTGCGAGGTAGAATAGTGATTCAATGCAGTATTTTCGTAAGATAATAAATAAATAATATTATTAATAAATAAATAATTATTAAAAAACGACGGGTTGCACTCCGGGAGTGCCGGTAGAAGTGAAAACTTGAATATTAACGTTGTGCATTTTTGATATTTTGGAATGGTTAGGGAATAATTTTGCACGAATTGCTTTAATTATCAGTATAAAAGTACTATCATTTATGTGGTAGAATACAATATTGATTTATTGCGCTATCGTACACAAACATGACAATTTATATTACATTAAAAAGTTTATCTCTCAGAAAAATCACTTTCCGTCCAGGTTCAAGTTGAGCTATCGACACAGCCGGACGTGTCGGCGCGCGCGCAACAGATGTGGTCCGACCCGCCTGAGTTCGAAATCAAACCGTGTTATTGTGTGTGCGTGCTTCGGTGTTATAATTTAAAATCGGGTGGCATAATACAACGTGTAACATAATTAACGCAAGACCTCATACACCCGAATTAGAGTTTTGAGTTTATTAGAGTATTGAATAAAGAAAATCGTGTGAACACTAGCATTGGTTTGTGCATTTAAATTTGAGTTCTATTGCCTTGAGATAGGATTGAATTCTTTCGGGCTCAATAAGTGGACTTGCGTCTATTCAGTTACACATTGTATAAAACAAGGAAGCAAATGTGTCATTCGTGCGCCCAGCTCTCAGCAGAGCCTGCCTGCCAGCTGACCCTCGCCGAACCCGGTGAGCCCGTTCCTAACATTTCAGGGATTTGTTTACTAAACTGCGCATGACCGCGGCTTTGTTTTGCCACGCTTGGGGACCTATCATCGTCATCACATCACACCAGGAAGCGTTGTGTGAATGATTGTGTTCACACTAACTACAATAGGCTGAATAACCCTATTCACGCTATAATTCTGGAACAAAATACAATACCGATTAAGACGCCGCACCAAAAGATCCTATATTTGTAACACAGTAATGAATTCTTAAAATTCCTAAAAGCTTGCTAAGAGGCCACAGCCCCTCCAAATGAACACATGGGCGGCAACTTAATAAAAAAAGGGTACCCAATCCAGACTCTCTCTGTTTCAAGTTAAATGCACATTTTGCTATTCAGATAAACAAAAGAAACCAAAAAAAAGGTCATCCCATAAATTGACTCACTACAAGTGTGCTTCAGCCCCCAACTTGCACGTGTCTTTAGTGGCCACACAGACAAAGCGTTTATAATGGTTATAATTGGCACTTCTAAATAATATACAGGAATTTCTCCCCAACAGCATTCTTTCCCAGGAATAAAGGATAACAGAATACAAAGCCGCGCAATATAATGAAGAAATCTGGGATGGCGAATATATCATAATCGCCACGTCCGAATTCTACGTCGTAAATGTGCATGTACATATGCAAAACAGAAACACACAGGTGCATTCACCTACTAGCGAACAAGCTCCCGCTAACAAACACGTACTGCCCCCCTAGCCAAGTCACAAACGTTTACCGTTCTACAATCGCTAACGCCTCAGTGTCAGCAATTGTAGAAAACGATAAGTTGGTAGCCATGTTGAAGCGCCTGAGTCGGCCGCTCGTTCTACAATGTCTTTGTAAAAACGACACATTATAACAAAGGATTTAGCGTTGAACATTATAGAAACGATAAAAAATCATTCTATCATTTTGAACGATGTGAATTTGGCTACGAATTTTCTGTTCGTTTGTTCTAACCACGTGACTTAACGTTGAGCGACTAGCGTTAACGATTGCAGACTATCAGCTTGGCTAGGGGTGCTGTTCATGAACCAGCACTATGACAACTGGGTCCCGACAAACGAGAAACAATACAACAACAACCGGAATAACCTAACGCAAGGTTCAACTAGATTGAAAGCACTGCATCATACCAAAACATTAGGTAACAGGCACAACACATGAGAAGAGCAAAACCCATGAAACCCTAAACTCAAAACGAGCAACCCCCAATTAGTTAAATCATTCACACCGTGTGGACAATAAGAACAAACACTACTTACACTTGTATCAAACGTAATCGCGGACGACACGGGATACGCAATAATGAGAAAGCCGAAGTCTACCCAATTAAGTAAACTTGCACAGAAAAACCAGCTAAAAAAAACGAATTGACGCGGCACTACCACGTACAGGAATTCAAGCCAACCTACAAGAAACAGGGATGAATTTAGGAACATTCAGCTACACTACACATACCACGATTGGCATCTCTCCGAACCGGTAGGTAACACGCACCAGGATTTTGCAATTTTATTAAGACCGTATTCCCAAATTGAATTAGTTAATAGTACAAGTGAATTAGCTACAGTTAGTAATACAAGGATACTAGGTCTACTATTGGCATGGGAAAAGACTTGCCAACTCCTTTTGCACTTATTCAACTCCCACTTCAACAGTTGTTCCCCGAAAGCAACCAGACCCTTCACAGTCTTATTAAACTTGATTAGACAAAAAGTACGCTAATAATACTCGGAAACTTCAACGTCCATATTGGTCGACAAGATATTCTAACCAAAAGAAAACGCAAAGGATCCAACAAAACTTTCAGCATAAATTTCCCAACTACAAGGCGAACTATTAAAGGATAAAGCCTACAGAGAAAAACTTCAAACAGAAACGACAAAAGGTTGATAATCCATTAGAATAATATGGTCAAAAGGCACTCAAAAATCGCAATTTGACTATATCATCACGCCACAGGCAACAGAAAAACTCGTCCACGTTGACGAGACGGGACTATAAGATCAAACAGAATTGTAAACAAAAACGAAAAAAAAAAACAAACACAAAAGCAACAAAAAGGAACGAAGGAAACAACAATGGATGCTAAGTATTTCAATCATAAACAATGCAACTATACCGCTCTCAATCGAAAACATATCAAAATAAAATATCAAGATCGCATATAAAAATAAAAAAAAAACAACTAGCAAATATAGGTATCATCCCAACGAATGAAAACACCGAAATAACATGGAACAACATAACGGAGGTATTAAAAGCCGCTGCCCAGGAAACTCTCGAGTCTTCAGCCAATTTACTCAAGGGACCATCGAATAGCCCTCGCTAACCTACAAAAGGCCAAAGCTGGCAACCGGATAACCCAATAGGCATAATCGCGTACAAGAATGCCAGACAATACTCCAAAAGGTTAAAAATCAGTACAAAAATAGGCAGAGCGTACTTTTGCGTAACCAACAAAACCGATAACCGAAGCACAATAGACCGACGGTAAAGGAAATAATGGAAATCATCAATTGGGACTGCAACATTTCACTCCCTTTGTTGAGCTAGAAGGACTAGAATGCATCCAATACCAAATTAAAACCTCGCTAAATAATGTAAGCCTCCGAATAAACGAAACAAGGATGAAAATTCTAATTGGAGAGGGGGTCTCTAATTAGAATTTATATTTTCGTTTCGTTAGGACAACCACAGGATTTGCTACCTGGCACACATTTCCAGACGCTCTGAACCACACCTGTTACAAGCAGCAATGCAGTACAGGGCAAAACCTAAGAAGGTCGGATGACCTATTTACACATGGAATGACAACCTAAAACAGGACATGAAATACTTCGAAAAGGAACTCCAGTTTTGAAGGGGCATGGCTGGAGACAGAAATAAGATCAAGAAAGCGGCTCGTGATATCTACAAAAAACCAGAAACTGATAGCAGCGAAAACGCAGAAGACGACCAAGAAAACAACAACACGGAACATAGCGAACCCTTGACATAGAAAAGAGCCAGCAAACGGTTAACCCCACCAAAACATGCATCGGTGAAGCTCGACCTGGATCAACATGCCGGCGACGACGTGAAAAGATGCCCTCCTATAGACAAATATCACCCTTCTCTCCACTAGTCCAATGCTTACTTAAGGCTGCATAGTCGGTAGGCTCGTAATCCTTTCCTATCCTATGGGCACGTCTTCCCTACCATTACAGCGCCCCCCGGTCTACTTCTTGATATGCAATGGCCTATGTAGCACCATGAAACATGAGGCTTCAAAGGCTAGTGCATATCTTGGGGTTCATTCGATTAATCGAGTCTGGTCAAACCACGCTGGGATCGGTGCAATTCATTTCATTTCATTTCAGAAAAATCACTTTCCGTCCATCTTACGAATTTTCGATCAG
Organism: Aporophyla lueneburgensis; assembly: GCA_932294355.1. Taxonomy (NCBI): domain Eukaryota; kingdom Metazoa; phylum Arthropoda; class Insecta; order Lepidoptera; family Noctuidae; genus Aporophyla; species Aporophyla lueneburgensis. The sequence continues at coordinate 25,257,155 of OW028737.1, read as the reverse complement.
GGTCACGTGTCCTGACGCGAGTTTAACATTATTTACACATTACAAAAAAAGTGCACAACGCCGCTGAAGAAGTTTTCACTTCAATAATAATAATAGTCAGAACTCTAAATCAATGTTTATCAGAATGGTGCAATAAATTTAAAGAAAGGATAAATATATTTACGGCAAATGTAAGAAGTTACTAAAGCAGCAATGTCTTGCTGCCAAAGTGTGGCTACACCTAGTTTTAGCCGCTATGATGATGAAACGAAAGATAGGCATCTCAAAACAAAACTAAAATGCTTAACTGTACTGAGTTCTAGCTACTATGATGAAGGCTAAACCTAGTTTTAACTATAGATAAGTAGGATACATCTAACGTTTAACCGCATGCACCTAGTTGTAGCCGGCTAAAACTATGTCTAGCCGTAATATATCTATTATCTCACTAATATTTTCCATACACATAAAATTGTAGGCATTATAGAAAAAATAATGTTTGTTTGCGGTACAATGAACGATTTAATATGTGAAGTTTGCTTTAAAGTTTCACAGAATGGACAATTCGCAGAGTGGTTTTAGACACAAAACTATTATGAATCTAAAACTAAATATCGTGTTTGGATGCCCGGTATTGAATTGAATATTAATTAACTCTGGAACAAATCAAAGTCTTGTATGTATTTTAGTTGAACGTTGAAAGCCGCGCCCTAGTATTTTACTTTTGCAGCTATCTTCGAGTATTTTGTTAAATTATACCTAAATGTTTCAATTTGTGTTTTGTGTAATGAACCTGTATTTATATCTATTTAAATAATAACTCATACCTAATCAGATAGGCCCGTGTCTAAAGGACACGGTGGAGCATACGGTGGAGGTGTGCCCTGCCTGGGCGGAGCACCACCGTGTCCTCGTGGAGGCGATCGACGGCAGCGATCTCTCGCGACCGGGCCTGGTGCGAGCCATGGTACGGAGCGAGAGGGCATGGGAAGCCGTCACCTCCTTCTGCGAAGCAGTAATGCTCGCGAAGGAGGAGGCGGGGCGCGTGAGGGAGTGGTAGTCACTGCACCCTCATGTCCCTAGCTGCCGCAGGAGGAGACGCCCCGGGCGTCGGGAGTCGATTGCGGACTCCCGGCCACCGTAGGCGCGAGCTTGCGGGTGGCGAGCAATGGGTAGCTCTCCGCCTGGTAAGGACCAAGCTCGGGTCGACGGCGCGTATTGTTCCACGCGCGCCTCAAAGAGATGTCAGCAGCGCTGAAGGGGTCTGCTAGGACCGATGCCTGCCGGGGTCGCGTGATTGTTCGAAAGAGATACCGTGACCCTGGCACATGGGCAACTGATGGAACACGGGTGGGCTTTAGTCAGTAAAAGTCTGACACGCCCTCCCGCTCCACCCAGAGCGGGAGAAGTCATTTGATGATTTCCCATCGAGAAAAAAAAAAATACCTAATCAATTAGTAAAATTAAAATATAATATTCTTACTTTACTAAAACGACATATTAAAAGAAGGCGTTGAAAATTTCTACGCATCGCTGTCGACTGGTAATGTAACGTAGAGACTCGCGGCATTTGATAGACCAAAAGAAAAAATCAAAGAAAAAATATTGAATTTAGTAGAAAGGTACTAAATTAATCAAACCTTAATGTACCAAAAAATCTGCTTGCACTGTCAGAAGATCAAGGAAAAGTAGCTACCTAACTACCGACAAAGCAGCAATTTAAAGTAAAACAATTCTTCATGAAAATAGGATCATTCTTCCAAGATTATTGTACTACTTTTGTGCTAGAAAATGCTAACAAGGAAACGGAAGAAAAATGTTGCTAAGAATAACAGTCATTTTAACTCAGCGCAGTCTGAAACAAGTTAGCTCGTTATGCGAATTTATGTGCTGTTTAAAATTAAAAGTATAGTCCAAAATATACGCTCCTTCGGTTTTATTACTTACCCGCTCTGAAATTTGTAGGTTTAAAAGAGCTACCTGTGTCATCTTGAGATTTAGGAGTAATTTAATAAAAGTTAAGCGTGCGTATTAGAAGAAAATTATTACAAGCATTTTATTTTTTACCTATATTTTTTGGAAGCCTTGCCAGATGTCCTGCCCAACACTTTTTGAGTTTCACAAAACGCTTTCAAATATCGAAGAACTACGTACGTCTTCGTATGTCGACATTTGGAACTTGGTCTATTAGCCTGTTGGTAAGCATGAAACATTTCAAAAAAGGCTGGGTACTTTAACTGTATGTATAAAATACTTACATAAGTATTTTATACATACAGTTAAAGTACCCAGCCTTTTTTCAATCCCAAGGTGGAAATACTCATAGATGTCCTCTGCCCTTGGGTGGGCGGAGAGGTCTGTCAGACTCTTACTGACTAAAACCACCCCAGTGTTCCGTCCCTCACCTACGTCGGGGATCACGGGATCGAGTGCGACTTCCGCGATCTCCATCTGGAGCCGCCCTCTGCAAGAAAGAGGGTGTCAAAGTGCCCAGCTTAGTTTAATTTCAACTTGGTAGGTGTTTGGGTGACTTGTTTCGTGTTTTAGTCTGGTTCCATTAAATCTGTATCTGGAGAAAACTGTTTCTAATTCAAATCAAATATTTACTACGTACTTGTTTAGTATATATTGTTATTTGCCATAGTAGTGTTGTTGGCTTTCAGATAATCAAGTCCAACTTCATAAAAAAATACACACAGAATATTTGGCTCGCAAGCAATTAAACTGTTATTATTGGTTTGTTCGATCTCTCATGATTGATAACAAAGAATCGGACGATCGAATCGCATGTTGTTGTTTTGCAAATAATTCTAGACTAGCATATGTTGGTCCCTGCATATTTGTTAATCGTTGTATACGTATTTTATTTCACCTAATAGCTTTTTAAAAAAAAACTACATCCTGAAAGACCTAAACATATTTCATTTAACTGACGCTAATGAGAGTATAATAGACTCGAACTCTGGTCTTTCAATGAAGATAAAATATTTATATTCATATTCATATCTTCAAAAAAAAACCTCAAGTCAGAAAAAGACCCCAAACTTCTTCCTAAAATCTCTTAAACCAGATTATTTTCAGTAGTCGAATGGTGGCAAGTTTTTTATCCCTAAATATTGTCAACCCACAAAAAAATCATAAGCAAACATAGTGATACCACTTCCACAGTATTTATGAAAAGCCGAAGTCACCATCTATCTAGCCTTTTCCCTACCATGTTGGGGTCAGCATCCAGTCTAACGGGGTGCAGTTGCATACCAGTATTTTACATGGAGCGACTGCCTACGGGTCCGTAAGCAGTCCATGACCCAGTTACTGGGTAACACGACCCCTTAATTAGACTGTTTATTAAAACTCTCGGGCTTATGACGATAAGTAACGTTAATTGTTAAAACCAAAAAATTGGTTAAAAACATCAGTTATTCATTAAAAATGTTAAACTTAATAGAGAAAGACTAAACTTACTCAAAATATTAGATATATATTCTTCTAATTTGGAAGAAAGTAACAGGAGGTACAGCATTGACACAGAGTACTTACAATCTGAACTTGATCACCTACAGGAAAACTAAGTTCAATGACTAACAAATATAATACCTCAGAAGATCTCATGAGGGAATACGTGTTGGCAATGAATGAGCTGGTAAACTCGCAAACAACCAACTGTGAGCGATGTCAAAAATCATCAAATTTACCTACACCAGACCATTCATTGACAACTTGCAATACCACCCCATTGCAATCCTGTGTTTATTTTGCATTTCCTGTTACTAATAGTTCCAATAAACAGTGTAAGCAAATTGTAAAAAGTGATGTAGTGTTATTTTGTGATGAAATTGGAAAAGAATTAGGCAACTTGTTGACAGATGAATGAATGTCCAGGTCAGTCAATAATAAATTACTGTATACTGTAATTACCGGGTTGTTCCTTATTTAATATTATGAAGGAAATTATTAAATGTAATTTTACCCAGGAGACCACATTATTAATTTTTATGGGTAATAGGGGAAATGTGAACAAAAAGGGAATTGCTCCAATACTATCAAACATTGAGTAATCTTAGTTTAAGAAAGATTGTATTATTTACATTTCCATATAGTAACAGCTTGCCACAGGAGAAAAATAGGTTAAGATTTGAAATCAACATGACATTGCACAATTTGACATTTAATAATAATTTGTTTTATTTAGTTGATACTAACAATTATGTTAGTAATAATTGGTACTTGACAAAAGACAGATATAATAGTGTTATGTACTATCTTTCTAACCATTATAAAAGACAAATAGCTGTGTCGCTATCATATTTTTTTTCTATTTCAGCCAAAAATTTGGCTATTAACCCCCTTCCTTTTGAGCAATGCAATGGCATGTTGAATAATTCTGCTAATAATTTGGTAACAATTGATGACACTGATTTTAATTTAAATTAGAAATTAAGACAATAGAGGCAACCTCTAGCACAAATGTATGTATGGCAAATGTATGTGTAAAAGACTTACATAGTATCAACCTGGTGCATCAAAACATTCAAGGATTTTTGAACAAAGATTTAGAAGTAGATTTATTCCTTAATTGTAAAAATATAGATATTCTTTGTATTACAGAACATTGGCTTAAAAGCCACCAGTTCATGTTCAATTTCAATAATCACCAGGTTGGTAGTTCGTTCAACAGAGTAAATTCTATACATGGTGGCTCACTAATTTTAGTAAATAAGCAACTTAAATTTAAAGACCGTAAGGATATTGTGAGCCCCTCCGTTGAGCGAACAGTAGAAATTGCCTGTATAGAATTGGAGCAGTTTATTGTATTAAGTGTGTACATACCACCATCAGGATTGTATGACTGCTTTGAAAAGGTCATGGATGAAGTATTACACAAGATTAGTAAATCAAACAAGTCTATTATTACTTGCGGGGATATTAATGTTAATTTATTAGAAAACTCAGGTTCTTGTAGTAAAATAATAAGTCTATTTCAGTCCTACAATCTTGTGAACCTATTTATGGAGCCCACAAGAATAACCCCTATTAGTGCCACATGCCTTGATAATATTTATACTGATGTAATACCAAGCCACAAAGAAATTATTAATTAACTAGATTCTGATCATTGCGGGCAACAGATTACTTTTCAAAATCAAAATAAAAAACTGAGTAAAAGAGATATCACTGTTAACCCCAAAATTGCAGTTCGCCTAGAAGCCTTTAAAGGCAAACTAGTTCAGAAATTGCCACTTTTATCTATTAATGGTGGTCCCAATCATCTATATGATGAGTTTTTTAAGACATATTGTAATGACTTTAATTCGACTTTTATTCCCCTAATTATCTCAGTTAACAGTAACGTATCTTTCAGTGATTGGGTGACCATTGGTATTCATAAAAGTAGAACACGGCTTTATGAGCTGTACAATGAAAGGGCTTTTGTCAACACTGCTGAATTTAATTTGTATGTTAGAAATTATTCGAAATTATTTAAAAAAGTCTGTTGGATGGCCAAGTCGCGTTATTTGAGTTCTAAGATTAAAAACAGTAGTAATGTTATTTAAAACGACTTGGAATATTATTAATAGTGAAACGGGAAGGTCTAGTAAACGAAATAATGACTACAGCCTATCTATCAACGACAACATAATAAAATCAGACTCACAAGTCGCTGCGGCTTTTGAAAATTTCTTTTCAGATATTCCTGTTTCAACTACAAAATCCCTAAACTCATCACCTTCTGTTGCTGAGTCTTTGCTTATTGAAAATGTTAATGTTTGCGATTCGGAATTTCATTTTGAACATATTACTTGTAAAGATATAATTAAAACCTTCCACACTTTAAATGTAAAAAAGACTGCAGATCTGTGGGGTAATTCTGTAGAAGTCGCAAAGTCTATTATTGACATTGTAGCACCTACTTTAGCTCTTATATTTAATAATTGTATTGAGTGTGGGGAGTTTCCTGATCTTATGAAGAATAGTAAAATAATACCTTTATTTAAATCTGGTAGTACATCAGACCCTGGTACTTAAATTTTACTGAACGTAGGTAGTACTGAAATCTATAGACCTATTTCAGTACTACCTACGTTCAGTAAAATTTTTGAGAAATTAATTTTAGACCAGTTGCAACGATTTTTTAATAAACATAAATTATTACATACCAAACAGTTCGGTTTTGATAGATAAATTGTATAGATAAATTGTCGAAAAAGCTAAGCTCCGCTGCATACGCTGTTAGAAAAAATCGGAATTTAACTGACATAGAGACAGCCCGTTTAGTGTATTTTGCCTACTTTCATAGTGTAATGTCGTACGGTATTCTGTTGTGGGGAAATGCCGCCGACATTCTGACTATATTTGTCTAGCAGAAAAGGGCTGTTCGATCAATTTATAAATTAAGCCCGAGACACTCACTCAGAGAGAAATTTAAAGAAATTAATATAATGACTGTGCCTTCACAGTATATTATTGAAAGTCTTTTATATGCCCATAAGAATATTAAATTGTTCAAAAAATTCAGTGACATCCATAATATAAATACTAGGAATAAACACAAATTTGTTGTACCTTCAACAAGGCTCAAGAAAATAGGTGGCTCATTCAGATGTCAATGTATACACTTTTATAATAAACTTCCAAGCCATGTTCAAGATCTAAGTCTCAATAAATTCAAATCATTCATTAAACGTAAGTTGTGCCAAAAAGCCTTTTATACTGTAAAAGATTATGTTGAAGACAAAAAAGCTTGGGATTAAGCTGCTCGAATTTTTATATTATAATTATCCTGAATGTTTTTTTTTTTAATTATTATTACTATTTATTTGGAAATATACACTTTGACATTTGATTATTGTTTACACTATGACATGAATATATACTTTCAGAAGTATAATATTATTATTTAAGTGATTTTGAATGTGAGGACTATGTAGGTGATGTTTGATTTTTTTTTATATCTCTCTTATTCATTTCATTTTAATGATTATCTGGCAGTTTGAGTACTTAATGCGGCCTACCAAAATGTCCTTTCTTTGGTATTGTTCGTCGAATCTTTGTGCTCCTTATGTTCTGAGTTGAGCTGCAAGATTACTGACAAATGCGTGCATTGACTGGACAGGTCCACTCAATCTGTATGGTTCTTTCCTCAAAAGACCATTTCAGACACCCCCATGTACATGGTCCTCAAATGATCAGACCGGGACTATTTCCTGATTTTATATACACATTGACATTGATGAATTTTACTTATACAATGACATGAATATTTACTTTTAAAGTATTATATTGTTTTAATTATTTTAAATGTGAAGACGAAGTGGGTGTTCTTTTTTTTTTTGGTTTCCTTTTCTTCTGATTTAATTTTTTACATTGTCTGGCAGTTTGAGTAATTTGTGTGACCTACACAAATGTCCTTTCTTTGGTATTGTTCGTCGAATCATTGACCTCCTTAATTTCTGAGTGGAGCTGCATGATTACTGACAAATGCGTGCACTGATTGGACAGATCCACTCAAGTTGTGTGTTCTTTCCTTAAAAGACCACTTCATACACCAATCCACACGGTTTTCACATGATCTGATCAAGATTATGTCTGGACTTTAAAAGAGACTGTGACCTCTGAGTTTGTTTCGGCCTTTCTTCTCAGAGTAGTCAGATAGGAAATGCCGACCTCATCTAGTTTATAAAAAAAAATTGATTGACGTGTAAAAGTGTTTGTACAAACCTACTTGCAAAAATAAAGTCATTTATCATTTATCATTTAACGGCTGCCAAAAATCCACGAATGACATACGGGACCGCTTTTTTTTGGCTGGCGGGTGGGATATCATCCAATGTCGTCTCCCGCTCTTGGGCTGAGCGCCAGGGTGTCAGACTTTTACTGACTAAAACTCACCTATGTTCCTTCAGTTGCCTATGTGCCAGGGTTACGGTGTCTCTTTCGAACAATCTCGCGACCCTGGCAGAAGGACCGCTTAACATACATCCGAGGCTCGGAGGAGTCTTAGCCACTCAACCGTCCAACCCGCGCGGCGATTATCTCCCCAACTGTCCGGGCGTCAAATTTCACTTTCTTTTTTACGACATTGCGAATTTTTTGCACAAAAACGATTACGACTGAAAAACTACTATAGCTATATTCTAATAAGAAATACTCACGGAAAGCTAATAAGATATCGAATTCTAATTGGAAAAAACTAAATTAATCAAACAAAAAGCTAATTAGATATTGAATTCTAATTAGAAAATAAAGTCGGGGATTTCAAAAAAATATCGTATTTATTTTTTATTTCGTATTTTACAAGAAAAGTATAATAGTTACTAGGCAAAATTATTTTTATTATAATAGTACATAATATACCCTTCAAAATGACACCAATATCTAAATATAAGTATTTAGTTTTCTATCAAGAAAAAACAAATACTTCTCCAAAGGTCCCCGAGCCAACACTAAAATCATGAATTACGAGTTGCGTTTGAATAATTTGTAGACCCCATCTCAATATATTTCGTTTGTAAATAGCTGTTATAGTGCTAATAGTAAAGTATTCTCTTATATTTAAGCATTTATTTAACAAAAACAACTAATTCGAAAAATGGATCAACAACAATGTCCGCGCGGTCATCATAAAACTTTTCCAGCTATATTATTCCATGTGAACGTTTCGAAATTGGCGTAGTAATGCATATTTCGTAAAGGAAATATCTTCACGTTTAATTTGATATACAATAACAACATAAATGTGGTATAAAAACAGAAAACTTACCATATTTTAGTTGGAGATCCACACACAAACATAGTTCACTAGACAACACGGATGAACTGTCATTTTCTTTTTTTTTTTCTAAATTTTATGTTGCTGGTCCATAGATGAAATTCACTCTACTGGATGACAAATCTCATATAGCGACATCTAGTATTTTTCTAATGTACGACTATCAAAGGACTGTAGCGATAAACACGTTTCAAGTGACGAATGACGCATAAAACGTCCATGGTTACAAAAGTAACCATGGACGTTTCGACGAAATTTTATTTGGTTACTTTTGTAACCATGGACGGTTGAGTGGTTAGAATATAAACATGGTTACCTATTAACGGACCGCCCACGGAAAAATTAACCTGATTAATTGACCCATGCGGCAGGCCACAAGTCCCCTATAAAAAGCCAAAGTAGCTACCACACAAACAAACAACCTGTATTGTAGTTCAACCAAGACTGGTCACCACTAATAATCCGTTTGCAAACAGAAAAACGTGGTATCTGCCATCAGTAACATTTTTTTACACGATAACTTTATACCGCAATTGAAATAAACTTATTAGTGTGAGTTCTACTAAGTGATTTGTAATTTATACTTCGTGAAATGTCAAATAAGGACTTTCGTCAGTTTTTGCGCAATAACAAGTTAATTCTGCCTGAGCAGCCGATTCATGATGTAAGTGTGATTATAGTAAACGGTTAGACGATCCAACCTTTACTTATAAGAATATGATTAACTTTATAAATTTTGTTAGTAATTACTGTTAACGGTTGAGACTGAGTAAGTCACAATCTCAACCGTTAACAGTGCCCCTGACGCATTTTATTATTTTCATTAATATCATTCTTTGACATTAAAATATATATATATTGTAATGTCAAAGAATGATTGATATTATTAGTTAGGTATATACCTAACTATAAATAAATATATACACACATAAATATATATATAAATAAACGAATTTACTAAAATCAGGTAAGACAAACAATGAAGAAACATTACCGTTGTAATGATACTGCCAACTTTTTGCAAATGTGCTCGCGAACTTTAACTTTGAAAGTCAATCGGTTGTCAACGTTAACGTAATAATTTAGTTTCTGTTGTCGATTCAAGAAATAAATAAACTAGTTACCGCTAGCAAACACAAAATCAGGGAACTTGATGCGTTGGAACCTTAATTGTTATATTATTTAGAAAAAAAACTGTTTTTGTTTTTCTTATGCAGGAGTTCCTAACTGTGATGGAGAAAGTGTTTAAATGGTCTTGCCTGATCGGTGTGCTGGGGTCGAAGAGATACATTTGCTACTTCTGGAGTGCTTTCTTACTAATTGTGTTAATTTGTATGGAAGGCCTAGCCATCTGGAAGGTTATAAAGGCACTTGCTGGTTGGGCAGTAGATACTGCTGGACAAAGTAAGTAGTTCCTGAAATTTTTTTTTTGAAAAATTGGGAAGGTTGAAATATTTCAATTTGGGAAAGGCAAAACTAACTTCAAACAAAATTTTACCACTTGCCACCGACTTCCGAAAATAAAGTTAATAATTATTTGTATTGTGTTTTTCTTTGGACGTCAGCTGTTTTTTTTTTGCATAAAAGATTTATTTTTCCCTTTTTAGCATAGTATCTCATCATCATCATCATCATCATTTCAGGTAAAAGACGTCAGACGAACATCATATTAGTTATAGTAATTGACTAATTCGTATACCATTACTGGCCACGTCAGTAGTAGTGACAAGAAGTATGAAAATATCATCACGATTAACAAACTGGATTAAATACGTATTATCGAAGCTAATGCAAAAACTACCAAAGTCAATACAATCTATACTGGACCATCCCTACACTGGTGGATACCACTGGATATCTATACTGGATATTCATTTGGCTGGAAACTCATTAAATGACTTCTCTGGACGGAGCGGGAGGGTGTGTCAGACTTTTACTGACTAAAACCCACCCGTGTTCCTTCAGTTGCCCATATGCCGGGGCCACGGTATCTCTTTCGAAAAATCACGCGACCCCGGCAGGATCAGACCACCCTTGAAGCAATCAATCCATAAAAAAATATTTTTTGAAATCGGTCTATACTTGGCGAAGAAATCGGTGAGCATACATTAAAAAAATATACAGTTGAACATAAATCTTTCTCTGTTTTGAAGTCGTTTAAAAAAGCTTTTGCTGTTCGGAATTCTTTCTATTATGTTCACGATTTTTTTTCAGTTAACCAAAAATTTTGGTGTAATTCCGGCAGTTAATATATGACAACAACCGATTTTTTTTACCAACACAAGACAAAGGGTTTCATAAGAGGTTACTCAATATAACTTTCCTCTCTAAGCAATCAAGCAAGGCCCATAATTCCTACAACAAATACAATGCCCATTTTCAGGAAGCGTCACAGCCCGATTGGCGGGTACCATCTTCTACACGATAGCAACCCTGTCCATGATTCTCGCATCAAAACTATATAGGTCCTGGGGCGACCTCGCAGCATTGTGGACCAAGGTTGAGCGAATGATGGCTGTCAAAGCACCCCCTGATAGAACTTTGAAGAAGCGAATGTATGTCGTCGTTGTTTTTATGACGGTTTGCTCAATGTGTAAGTTTGTTGATATTGAAGTAAGATTATTATTATTACATAGTTTCTGCCCGCGACTTCATCCGCGTTAAATATATTGCTCCCCCAACCCTGCTCGTCGCATTGAATCGCCTGCCCGTACGAGGTCCACGTATTCGTGACTTTTTTCTTATTGCTCGGCTCCTAAGAGTCATAGCTTGATGTTTTATCATATAGTCTATAGCTTTCCTCACTAAATGGGCTATCCAATACTAAATGTGACTTCTGAGATTAGTATTTTTAACCAAACAAACTCTTCAGCTTTATAATATTTGTATTGAGATTTTTTGATTTTTGAATGGCACTGTTGTCTATCCAACGTTATAAAATTAACTGTTGCACTCACATATAATCACAACAATTAACGCTAACGTGAGTGACTTAAACACCTCTGCCTAACCCTTCAAGGAACATCTCTCAGTCAGGAGTCATCTGGAACATGCACTATGTTGCATCGTCATATGGGCTCCGCATGAGGCCAAGTACACGGTTATGCTGGAACGCGTACAGAACAAATTCACGCGCTACTTATTTAAGAAACTTTATAGGGTACATCCGTTTTACCCATTAATGTACCCCACTTGTGCTTGGAATGGTCGGATATAACCAATTGAGGGTGCGACGGGAATTTATGCTTGTCGCGTATCTGGCAAAATTACTTCGTGGCATGTAACATAACCCAGGAGTACTGCAGCGCCTGAGTGTGTGTGTATCAGACTGCTATGTATGGAGGCGGCACCGCCCGCCGCTGCTGGCCGTGCCTGTTGCCAGGACCAACCTTCTCGCCAAAACACCAATGACCCGCGCAATTCGTGTAGTTAACGATCTTCACGAGAAGATCGATGTATTTACATGCCAGTTGAGTGAATTAGTATAGATTAAAGTAGGCTAATGTTATTGTTAACCCGCACTGGGCCCGCGTGGTGGATTATGGCTCACTCCCTCTCACCGAGAGGAGGTCTGTATCCCAGCAGAAGGAACATTATAAGCTTGTTGTGGGCGCTGACGCTTCATTTTGTATTCGAGTTAAATGCGCAGTGCCCGGCGACCGGCAGTTCGCCCGCAGACACCATAGCCTATAGACGCGCTTACGATCTTAATACCAAATTCCTTATGTAAATCCTTTCGTAAAGTAAAGTACATATTCCAATCTAATCCGCATTTGATTTCTCTCCGTACACACACACATAAAGACAATATACACGCACCCACAAAATTGGTGACCTCGACGTGATCTAAAAAGTGTAGTACTTAAAGTGTGACGTGACTTTAAAGTGTGTACGTCGAGAGAACGGGCAACTCAACTCGCGTCTATACGGTTATACTTTCGTCCATATCCATCCGTTCCGTGAACAAAAATGGAAGCAAAACTGTCCACCGATGAATTTCTCCTCTCACCCGTCTCCTAACTGACAAGATCGAAGATTTTTGGCCAAGGGCACCGGAATTATGGTTCGTCAAAGCAGAGGCGATCAGAAATCCACAGAAGATGTCCGACGATTCCAAGTATCGAATTTTACTATCAAAACTGAACCTGGAAGTCACCGAGCAAGTCGCGGATATCCTACTAGATCCGCCGAAAGAAAAAAAATATGAGGCTTTAAAAAACAAGCTTATTTCGGTCTACAAAGAGTCAGCAGAACGTCAAATCAAGAAGTTGATTGGAGAAATGGAGCTAGGCGATCAGCAGCCATCGCACCTCCTACGAAAAATGCGAGACCTGGCCAGAGGAAAAGTTACCGACGAAACACTCAAGGTAATGTGGAAAAATCATTTACCACCATCGGTACGTGGCGTTTTGGCAGTGACGGATGAGGAAGACATGGAGAAATTGGCGTCGATCGCAGACAAGGTCGCTGAGACTATCACCCCGATTCACAGCGTTTCAAGCGTTAAGGAAAAACCAGGACAATCGGACAAAGATAATTTAGTGATAGCAGAAATAAATAAACTAAGCGACAGATTAAGCAAGATCGAGAACAGTTCCAGAGGTCGCTCAAGAAGTTATGGGTCAAGAAGATTTCGATCCAGATCAAGTTCCAGGTCAAGAAATGAGAGAGCACCTGACGACGACCCCAACTGGTTGTGTAAATACCACTTCAAGTTCCGCAACAAGGCGAATAAGTGTATTCAACCGTGCAACTGGAAGAAGAAAGACGCCAAGCCATCGGAAAACTAGAGTCGGTTCAGTCAGCGACGGGAGGCTGTGACCGCGCGCACGTCAATCACCGTCTATGTGTCCGGGACAGGAATTCAGGTTTGAACTTTTTAGTGGATAGTGGTGCAAATGTGTCTGTTCTACCTCGCAAGGCCGTATTTAAAAGTGCTAACGCACATAGTGCTAATTATAAGTTGTACGCTGCGAACGGTACCGAGATTACTACGTACGGTACACATATTTTAGAACTAGACTTAAATCTTAGAAGAGCGTTCCGTTGGTTATTTACGATAGCGGACGTACAGCAACCAATATTAGGTGCTGACTTCTTAGCTAATCATAAGTTGTTAATTGACTTGAACGGACGAAGGTTAGTCGATGAGGTTACTAATTTAAGCACGAGAGGAAATCTCTCTAGTTCGACTGAGCCCACTGTAAAAACCATTGTTGATAATTGCCACTATTATGAGTTATTGAGTAAGTTCCCAGATCTAACTAAGCCTGTTTCATATAAGGAGACACCTAAACATGGCGTTTGTCACCACATAGAGACAACAGGTTCTCCAGTGCACGCGCGAGCCAGACAGCTTCCACCGGACAGGTATGTTAAAGCCAAAAATGAATTTAGGGTTATGCAAGAGCTTGGGATCTGTAGGCCGAGCCATAGCGCTTGGGCAAGTCCCCTGCACGTAGTACCCAAGAAGGACGGTAATATTAGGCCATGTGGTGATTATAGACGTTTAAATGCGATCACTAAACCTGATCGCTACCCCGTGCCCCGTCTTCATGATTTTACGTACATTTTGGCAAATAAGAAGATTTTTTCTGAATTAGATATAAATCGAGCATACAATTGTATACCTGTCGCGGAAAATGACATTGAAAAAACTGCTGTGATAACACCTTTTGGTTCATATGAATTCATGCGCATGCCTTTCGGATTACGCAATGCGGCACAAACTTTTCAGCGTTTCATGCATCATAATGTTTTACAAGGTTTAGATTTTTTATTTAATTATATTGATGACGTAATAATTGCGTCAGACAATGAAACGCAGCATAGACAGCACTTAGAAAAAGTTTTTGAACGATTCAATGAATATGGTATAACTATTAATTTCTCTAAATGCAGTTTTGGTAAACAAAAATTAGAATTTTTAGGATACTTCATATCCGTAGAGGGAATTAGACCCCTAGAAGATAAGGTTCAAGCTATTTTAGGTTTCCCCAAACCACAAACTATTGAGGAACTAAGAAGGTTTTTGGGAATGTTGAATTTTTATAGAGCAAGTATTCCTCACTCAGCTGATCACCAAACAGAGTTAAACAGGTACTTAGGAAATTCTAGGCGTAAAGATAAAACTAAAATTAACTGGACAGAAGACGCCGAACGCAATTTCGAACAATGCAAAGAAGACCTAAGAAATGTAGTTTTGTTATCGTATCCAATGACAGATACTCCTTTGGCATTGATGACCGATGCGTCAGACACTTGTGTAGGTGCAGTATTACAGCAAAACGTTAATAACGAGTGGAAACCATTGGGTTATTATTCTAAAGTTGACAGATGCGCAAATTAAATATAGCACTTATGATAGAGAACTATTAGGGATTTATTTGGCTATAATTCACTTTCGTAATATGGTTGAAGGTCAAGAGTTGATTATATTTACAGATCATAAGCCCTTAACTTTTGCATTTAATAAAACAGGTACGAATAGGGAAACGTCGCGTCGAGCTAGGCAAATTATGTTCATTAGCGAATTTAGTACAGACATAAGGCACATTGAAGGGAACGATAACATAGTTGCAGATGCTTTATCTAGAGTATCAACTATATCGTGTCCCACGATGCTAGATTTCTCAGAGCTTGCAGCTGCGCAGGAAACGGACGTCGAGCTTGCAAAAATGCAAAGCGATTCAAATGACAATAACAACGTGTTGTTGAAACGTGTTATTCTATTCGGAACGGATAAGCACGTAGTGTGCAAAATGTCATCCGATACCGCACGTCCGTACCTGACTGGAAAATTCCGACGTTTAGCCTTCGATTCGATACATAATTTGAGCCATCCAGGTATTAAGACAAGTAGGAAATTAGTTAGTAATAGGTATTTTTGGCCAAACATGAATAAGGATGTTGGTAATTGGGCAAAAACTTGCATTAGATGTCAAAAAGCGAAAGTTCAAAAACATACTAGTTCAGATTTAGGAACTTTTGAGAGTAGTAAGCGTTTTGAACATATTCATATAGACATTGTAGGACCTTTACCAACGTCACCTGAAGGATTTAGATATTGTTTAACAATCATAGATAGATTCACGCGTTGGCCAGAGGCGTTTCCGATAAAAGAAATAACTGCAGAAGTAGTAGCCAAAACGTTATATGAGGGTTGGATTAGTCGTTATGGCTGTCCAGTAAAGCTCACAAGTGATCAGGGAAGACAATTTGAAAGTAATTTATTTAAAGAGCTAATTTTGTTAATGGGAATTCAAAAAAAGGCGTACCACTCCTTATCATCCTCAATGCAATGGAGCGGTAGAACGATGGCATAGATCATTAAAATCTGCGTTAAATGCACGTTTAGATAGCAAAAGCTGGGTAGACGAATTGGCAACGGTAATGTTAGGTTTACGCACAACTATTAGGTCTGACACAGGCGTAACCGCAGCTCAAATGTTGTATGGTAGCAATATTAGGTTACCAGGTGACTTTTACGACGCCAGTAATGTGAAATCCTACGATGATAACAGTTTTGTAAAAAAATTAAAGGACGTGATAGATGGAATAAAGCCGTCCGGTAGGGAAAACAAGTCACCCCACAAGATTTTTGTACACAAAGATTTATGCACTAGCGATTATGTATTCATTAGGAATGACCCAGTACGGAAACCATTACAATATCCGCATGATGGACCATATCGCGTCATCAGCAGAAATGATAAAGTATACCGTGTACAGTTGCCAGACAGACAAACTAATGTATCTATAGACCGTTTAAAACCAGCATATATATTGATAGAAAATGAATCGCCATCGGAGAATTATGATAAACAGATAACGGATAAAACTGACATTTTAAAAGATAGAAAACCGAAAAAAGTAACTTTTCAAACGAGCAAACCCAGTAGCGAAACATATACAACGCGAACTGGTCGAGTAAGCAAAAGACCATTAAAATATCGTTAAATTAGCAGTATCTAAATTGAGGTCAAATACTCGTACAACGAATGTCATTAAAAATATATTTGTCAGTACATCTAAGACACTAGTCGACAACCTTACACATTTTAGTACAACTACATTATTGTGAAAATGGGTTCCAATCAGACAAAGGAAAATGTGATTGTTAACGAGAACTTCACAAACGTAGCACAGGTGGACGCTAAATTAAATATTATTGGTATCATAATGATAGTAACGATAACTCTATTAGCCATAGTTATAATCTACACAGGAAAACGAAGGTGCATGAAAGGTGTACGGAAATGGTTAAAGAAAGAAATGGTGGCCAGCTCAATAGCCATACCGACTATAAAGGTGGAACCTGTGCAACCACCACAAATATCACCAAATCCCAAAGTTGTCTATTAAGATAATCGGCTCAGAAAACATCCAACGTCCATTCAAGTCAAATGATGCGTAGTACATATGTGTAATTTTTTAATTCTTCAATGTGTGTAATAGTGTAAGTGTAAAACCCAGGTGTGAATGTATTTTTATTTGGCGTCATCATGACGAATACTGTGGACTCTCAGGGGTGCCAATTTATTTTTGCAGAGTAGTTCGTCATGGTGACTACCCTTAAACTGTTAACATAAGATTTTTTTAATGTGTATTCTTGTTGTTTCAACAAAACACTAATTGTATTTTTGTGCTAGAAATAAGTGACAAGATTTTTGTAATAAACAGACATACACTGCTGATACCCTTTTGTAATCGTAGCGTGATGATAAAACTTAAAACTTTCATTACAGTAGTCACAACATTGTTTAAAGTGTACATTGTAAGTTGCGCAAAGGCGCACAGATATCAGATTACGATATAGTTTATAGAACCTAAATGATGTATAAGCAAATTCTTTGTAACTTGTAGTACTGTTAGTCAGAAATGTGAGGTGATGTTATTTTGTTACATATTCGATTTTAGAATGATGATAGTATTTTGTAAAAAAACTTTTGTTTTTTTTTTAAAAAGGGAGGAGTAGTGTTGTGGGTGCTGACGCTTCATTTTGTTTTCGAGTTAAATGCGCAGTGCCCGGCGACCGACAGTTTGCCCGCAGACACCATAGCCTATAGACGCGCTTACGATCTTAATACCAAATTCCTTATGTAAATCCTTTCGTAAAGTAAAGTACATATTCCAATCTAATCCGCATTTGATTTCTCTCCGTACACACACACATAAAGACAATATACACGCACCCACAAAAAGCTAATGGTGATGATGATGATGATGAACTTTGTTGTTTGTTATATTTTAAATAATGTGTATTTTATATTTAGAAACTAGTAGTTATAGTACATATTATGTTTTTTATTTTACTGTTCGTAGTAAGTTAATTTTAAGACCGCACTATCGCATTAGGTGTAAACCTGCAAGGATAGTTGTAAGGGAGATTTTCATAAATAAATAAAAAAAGATAATCGGCTTATAATGTTCCAACTGTTGCGACACTGGCCTTCTTTCTGCAGCATTGTCTATCAGTTTTTTTTATTGGTTGCCTCAGATAAATAAATATTGTATAAGCGGATCATACGGACTGCCGTAGCCAATATTTATTCACAATTTAACCCTAGATAACTAAACTATTTTCGTTGTTACATGGTTACTAAACATTCGTCGAACCGACTACGCCAAATAAAATGTATTTTTTGAAAAAAAAGTTTTACAGAAACTTTATATCACAGAAACTTCTGACTTTGCTATATTCTTTGGACTATTATTAAACAAAAAATAATGAAACCAATAATTAAGAACATTTTCACACAGCCACAGAATATATATCAATGTTCACCTAGAAGTATACGAACACGAGAACCGCGGGTAGGTGGGTCGTCGAACGGACGAATGTTTAGTTATCAAGGGTTAACACGTATACGTGTTCACTATATACTTTGATCTTGTTCAATTTTTCAGTGGAACACCTCATGAGTATTATCTCAGCCATTGGACTGGACTGTCCGCCATCTTTGATTATAAAGCGATACATTCTGATATCACATGGATTTATAATATTGAGACGTAAGTAACACCATGGTAATCAAGTTATTTTCTGGACTGTCTTGGATATATTTTTATTTTTAAAATAGTAATATAATAATAATATCTAAGGACAACCAACACACCGTAATCTGATCCCAAACTAGGCAGAGCCTGTACTATGGCAACCAGACAACTGATAAATATAATTATATATTTCTAAACATACCTAAACATATTGTAGATAAATTACACTGAGATACAGAACAAATAATTGTGCTCATCACACAAAGATTTGTCCTGGGTAGGAATCGAACTCACGACCTCAGTCTTAGCAGTCAGGGTCACTAACCACTAGACTAACAGGCCAGTCAATAGTAATTCAAAAGAAGTGCCACGTGTGTCTAATGGCAGAAAGCGTAATTGCTAAGCATGGATTCCTGTGTTTGATGGGACAGGCTTAGTGTCATTGGGTTTTTCATTAGAAGCCTCTGTGGCTGGACAATGACTTTAGGTTTTTCCTATTAGACACATTTCCAACCTTTCAAAATACGCACCAAAATTTTCGAATCGTAACGTTCTGCTTTCTCCTTTGGAAAAAAATTTAAAAATGTGGTTTGCCTGTATTTCAGATGAATATTCAGACTGGTATGCCGTACCTCTAGTCTTCATGAGCACTGTGGCTACTTTACTGTGGAATCTCCAAGACCAACTGATAGTCTTAATCAGTATGGGCCTGACTTCGAGATATCATCGGCTAAACCAGTGTCTCGCCAAAATATGTGCGTTGGAAAAAAAGAAGGTGGAGTCCGATAAGGTAAGGAATTACCATGTGATTTCTGTAATTGTACCGTGTTACACGGTACAATTACAGAATCTTTCTGAATCAAAATTCTATACATTAACATCAATAGAACGGTAACTGAGGTTATGCTCGAGAAGACGCCCCAAATATCGCCAATAGGTACATCCAGTGTTGCGCCGAGTCTCACTGTCCAAATCGAAAAGCATCCTATACATATATTGCCACTTTGACCGATCTTGATCTAGATTGATTCCTTACATCTACAGACTAGTGGTTTCTCAAGTATTCTTATTAGTTTTGCTAGCAATCCGCCTCTGTAGTCTTTGCACGGAAGCGGACGGTAATCTACCACGTGGTCCCTATGCGGGTTGGCAGATGTCACTTGGCTTCGAATTTTTGTTTCTAGGACATATCGGTTTCCTCACGATGTTTCCGATCACCGTTTTGAGAGCAGTGCTGATGAAATTATATACATAAAGTAAAGTAAACATTTTTGAATTATAATGCTGAATGCAATAGCATTACTAGACCAGTTAAATATTAATTTCCTACCTTGCGGATTAAATTCTCTAAATGATGACGAAAACTGCAACATATTGAATTATATATTTAAGAAAATCTAAGATAGCTATTGTAAAGAAGGTAGTAGGTCTTTTCATATCACCATCATCACCACACCATTTTTCAAGGGCTTGAGCTTTCTTCGTCTTACACCATTTCTGCCTAGCTATTTGCGCCAATCTTGTTCTTCTGGTGTTTCTGCAGATTTCAAATACGTCATGTAGGTAACCTTTACAGCCGAGATTTAAACGCGTTTATTGTACTGTCTGTAATCACTGAATTATTATTTTCAGTATCGTTGTGTAGCCTCGGCCAAATGTTCCATTTCAGTCTCTATAATAAACCAACCATAAATGAATAAGATTAATTCTCATGTTCAGTAGACTTTGATTCTGCTATTACGGCTACAAATAGGTTATGAATCTATTTAGAGATCCATTATTGTAAACTTTCTGAAGTATGAAACCTGGGTTTGAATAGAAAACCACGGCTGAATAAAAATTGACCAAGGAAAGGGTGGCACCAACCTCAACAATATAATTTCAAAATATTACTCCTATACTTTCGCTCACTTTGTGGAGCTTGTGGGTTAGTAATAACAGCCGCATGAATCGATCAGTCAGGTTAAGCTACGCTTTTCGGGGTTGGTCCGTGGATGGGTGGCCATCTTTATATACCAAGACCCTTCTGTGCTTCGGAAAGCACGTTAAACCGCTGGTTCTGGCTGTGGATCTTTGACAGTCGTTAAGGGTCGCCGGAAATCCAAGAGTTTGACAACGAATACTCCCAGTTGGTCTATGTAAAGTACTGGTATTCAGTTGCAACCGGTTAGACTGGAAGATGACCCCAACATAATTGAAAAAGGCTATGCAGCTGATGATTATAATGATGACTTTTGTCCACCTTGACGGATTGCTTAAAAACTGGAATGCAGTAATTCTTCCCCTGAGGTATTGCGTCATTCCAAACAAATGAGTGATGAATTCCTTTCAAATAAATGATTACCAGGGAATTTACAACTAGGACAACCAATGCAGGTGAGTTGCTCTTTGAGCTGTCTCAACTTTGTGCCTCGGTAAAGTAGAGCTCTTTTGGAAGACACAGTATTTATGCTATGCCCATGTGTTACACCGTTGCTCAAGCCCAGTCTTTCGCTCAATATTCTCTTAGACGCTAAACCAGACTGTGATATGTTCACAGATTAGAGAAGACGATGATTCCAGCATGTCTGTATCTCTTGAGAGAAATGCATGAATCTTTATAATTAACTAGTGAAAAAAAAAATGAATAAGCAATCTGTCTTTGCATACGAAATTGTATTAGCAATCCTATTATGTTAAAAGCATCAATAGCAACAGATGGCGATCACCGATCACGAAAAGAACTAATCCTTCACTTGATGTGGACCTACAAACAAAATATCCGATCAGTTAGGCCACAAATAAAGCTGTTTGAATTTAGAACCTGGATTTTAGTAATAAATGTCGGTATATATCAGCTGGAAATGGTAATGGACCGCTTGTTACAAATACGTCAATGAGCTTACAGCTCTTTGCATTTTCCACAGAATGCAGTTCTGCAAATCATCCATAGTATGGTTTAAATAATGAATTTTGTTTGATGGAGTAAGTTACGATATTAATTGTACTAGTGATCGTCCATTGGTCAAAATTCGACCTTCATTTGAATAGAAATACATTATTAAATGAAAAAATATAGATAATAATAAATTTAAAAAAATATATGGTTATATTTGACATTCAGTAACATAATAGACAAATTGTTGACGCTGTGCTACTGTGGAGAGGGTTCGCTGGCGGGATGGTGATGGCCAGGACCAGAACGTAGGTGTAATGAGTAAAGAATACTTTTTCAGGACTCTCTTCTTTATTTTCTTAATACTTCTTAACTGCTGGATATGGAACAATATGGAATGAATTATCACAGTTTGTGTTTTTATAGAATTTTCCCTATTATTTTTAATTAATTATGACGGTTTCAAATGTCATAATTATAACCAGCCTGTACAATTTATGACCAGCCTGTAGAATCGTGAGGCATACAACCTCTACAGTTTGCACACGACACTAAGTTTTATATGGGAAACTTACTAATGCCATACTTGGCACTCCCCATAAAACCACAAAAAATATTTCTTATAAATCTAAACTAAATTCCTATCGTCGCTAGTACAAATAATATTAAAGACAAAATTTGAATCTATATATACTTATAATAAAACTCTAGAGAGGTCAATTCTGTACATTGAATATACATTTAAAATTAATATTGGAGGATGAATGGTGATCGATACTGATGGCAAAAATGCAATCAGTAATTTTTTTGTCTGTCTGTCTGTCTGTATGTATGTGCACGCATGGGTTAAAAACTACTGAAGGAATTTTAACCAAACTTAGTACGATTGTAGTACATACTCCTGGGCAGGTTATAGGCTATATAACATAACGCTAAGACACATAGGAGCTGAGCAGTGACGATACCCGCGGGATATTTTACGACCTCCACGCGGGCGAAGCCGCTGGCAAAAGCTAGTATTTAATATTCTCGGTATGATCATAGATTTTAAAAATGAAATAGGTTTTATTATATCTATAAAATTAATTTATTACCTATGGTTATATTTGACATTCAGTAAGACTATAAACACAAAATCAGGCTTACCAACTTAGGGGTTTTTCCAAATTTAGGGGGTAAATAAGAGGAATGAGATTTTTTAGGGGCGTTCCATTTTTAGGGGTATTCTAAGGGTTTTTTTGCCATCTTACATTTCTCTGTGTTTTTGATTACAATAAAAGTATTAGCGACTTCTAGTACGGTTCCTCGATACTAAGAATGCAGAGTGAATGATTAACAAATGTCGCGTAATAAATATAGACAAATATTACTACTGTGTGCCGGTCTATGATTACTGAACATTCGTTGGTTATTTTCATTACAATTTTTTTGCGGATTTTTTTAGTAATTGTGGCAATTTTAGGGGTTTTTAACTTAAGCTTTAGTGGTAAATATTTCTGGGTGTTGGTAACACTGCACAAAATAATAAAGACAAGTTTGGACCATAAACAAAAGAATATCTATGCATGTGTGTATTAGATACACGGTAATGAATAGTAGTGTGTGTAACGTGTTATTTATTGAAAATAATATATTTTAACGCATAATTTAAACAAAATATTAGCATTCTTCACTTCTTCTCTGTATAAACTATAAGTGTGCGAAATTTCATACTCCGCCGTCCGCCCAATTTTCGTAAAAAGGGATCCAAAGTTTTCGCTTCACGTATTAATATATAGATACTGAAATTGGAAAGGAATCTATGTCTAAATCACAATACGATAGAATTATCTGAAAGATGTTCGATATATATATATTTTTTTGTGAAACTAGTAATGAGCCTAATCACCACACATTTTTTTCCGGCAATGTTGCGACGCATGTTGAAATCGAAATACTTATCGCTAAAAAAACTTAAATAAACAAAAAAGTCGATTGATAGGTACCATTTAGAGTCGCTCAGCGCGCTATGGAGCGGGCTATGCTCGGAGTTTCTTTGATGGATAAGATCAGAAACGAAGTTATCCGGAAAAGAACTGGAGTTACCGACATAGCTTGCAGAGTAAGCAGGCTGAAGTGGGAGTGGGCTGGCCATGTTTGCCGAAGGACTGATGGCCGATGGAGCAGATGAGTCCTGGAGTGGAGACCGCATATCGGCAAGCGTAGTGTGGGATGCGCCCCAGCTAGATGGACCGACGACCTCAAAAAGGTGGCTGGGACAGACTGGATGCGGAAGGCGGAGGGTAGGGTGTTGTGGCGCAGCATGGGAGAGGCCTATGTCCAGCAGTGGACTGCGATAGGCTGACTTGATTGAAAGAAAACATCGTGAGACATGTGACATCTACCAATACGCACTGATCCCTCGCGGTGAATTGCTGCATAGTCCCACGCACAGTGAGGAGGCCTGGGTCCCAGCAGGGGGAACATTATAGGCCGACTATGATTGCAACAAACAATCAACCTTTCCAACTGAAACTATTTTCTAGTAACAATAAATAGTCCATAACATTTCAACAATCCCCTATCATAAACACTATAAATATATCTTCAATTCTCATGTGAACTATGTCATATTGAAACTTATCGCGCTCAGGGGAAATCTAGTTTCTTGCGGGTAGATCGAACTAGTTCCAATTCTTCAAACGTGTTCCTATTGCTTTTGTGGGCGAGCTAGATTTAGCTTGAAACAAGCCTTTGTCTTAGGAATATCAATCGTTTACTAATAATTTAGTCTGCCTAGCCTCTATTAACTAAGATGGGGTCGGCTTCCAGTCTTACCAGATATAGCTGAATACCAGTATTTGACATGGATCGACGCCTTATCTGACGTCCACAACTTAGTTACTGGGTAACACTTTACCTCTTCATAAGACTGTTTTTTACACTACTATCAAAAATCTAAAAATGACAGCTGAGACGTCAACGTGTTAGCGGGCTTGCAGAGGCACGAAGGGGTCTTGATTCGTAATAGATGGACCCGCGAACGGATGGCGACAATCGTAGCTTAACCTTCGGTCGACTCGTGCGGCTCTTATTATTTAGCCACAAGCTATACCTAAGGGCTACCGAGGATACCGCACGATCTCGTGCGAGGCGGCGAGCCTCCTTGCCGGAGTGCCGCCATGGGATCTGGAGGCAAAGGTCCTCGCGCACATGTGGGAGTGGCGCGAGGAGGCGAAACGCCGGGGTGAAACTCCGCTGCCGCGACAAATCGCGGCACGGCGGACAAAGCTTGGGCATGGGTGCTTCGGTGGGTTCCTATTCAGAATAAAGCGGGAGGATACGTCCGGGTGTTTCCATTGTGAGGATCGTCTGGAGGACACGGTGGAGCATACGGTGGAGGTGTGCCCTGCCTGGGCGGAGCACCGCCGTGTCCTCGTGGAGGCGATCGGCGGCGGCGACCTCTCGCGTCCGGCCCTGGTGCGAGCCATGGTACGGAGCGAGAGGGAATGGGAAGCCGTCACCTCCTTCTGCGAAGCAGTAATGCTCGCAAAGGAGTAGGCGGGGCGCGTGAGGGATTGGCAGTCTCTGCGCCCTCACGTCCCTAGCCGCCGCAGGAGGAGATGCCCCGGGCGTCGGGAGTCCATAGCGGACTCCCGGCCACCGTAGGCGCCAGCTTGCGGGTGGCGAGCAATGGGTAGCTCGCCGCCCGGTAAGGACCAGGCTCGGGTCGACGGCGCGTAGTGTTCCACGCGCGCCTCAAAGAGATGTTAGCAGCAGTGTAGGGGTCTACTAGGACCGATGCCTGCCGGGGTCGCGTGATTGTTCGAAAGAGATACCGTGACCCTGGCACATCGGCAACTAATGGAACACGGGTGGGTTTTAGTCAGTAAAAGTCTGACACGCCCTCCCACTCCGCCCAGAGCGGGCGAAGTCATTTGATGATTTCCCACCCTGAAAAAAAAAGGGCTACCATGAAATGACATTTCATAAGTTTTATCGGCCAGTATAATCAGCCCAAAAAGTTTAACTGCTGGGACACATGCCTTTTCTTTCTGAGACGGAATGACCTGTGTAATGCTCCACGCAGGCTTATGCGGGTAGGTAGATGTCTTCAAATTTCTGAACCCCTCCTACCGTAAGTTGGGAACCCGCAGGTGGCGCGTTCCGAGGACCATGAAAACCCATGGCCTTGGACTTGTGCAATGCCACCTCGAGTCCCAATTGCCGGATCCTATCGACGATTGTCGCAACCCCGCGTGTCATCAGTTCGGCCGCCGCTTCGTACGACCTCCCCTGCGCAAGGATCAGCGTGTCGTCAGCGTAGCAAACCACGCTGACGCCGCGAGGGAGGTCGGCGCGCAGCACCCAGTCGTAACCGATGTCCCACAGATGCGGCCCCAGGACCGATCCCTGTGGGACACCGCACGACATCTCTCGCCGGTTCCATTCCCCCTCGTGACCGGGGTAGATGACGGCCCTATCCGTCAGATAGGCCTATGCCAGATGCCTCACGATGCTTTCCTTCACCAATTTGTTGAGAGCAGTGGTGATGACATAATTGACAGTATGTAAACTGCCTGACCGGGTTCGTCGGTCAATGAATGCCAATTCTGCAATGCTATTTTGAGAAGATTGAATTAAGTTTTCTTTAAGAAATCAGATTGGTGGATAAGTGGAACAGAAACATGTAAATCAGTTCTTTTGGAGGAATTGAAACATAAAATGTACCACCTATGTAATAATTTGGTGTCAATTTACATAGATGACAATGATTGATGCTCAGTCTCACACGTGCTCTGCCTTTCCCTGGAAAGAGGCATGATCTTATGATTTGTTTTACTGTATTTAGTTATGACTTGGCTTAAAGATCCAATCTTAAATTACTTTCGTTACTAACATTACCAAAAGATATTTAAGATAAACTATACGTAAGTTATTGAAGTTGGTTGAGTTCCGTGTGGTGACGGACGTAAAGAATAGCACCATCCCATTTCTTTCCGCGGGTGTCGTAAGAGGTGACTAAGGGACTTACTAGAGAATGGGCAGCGGCGGTCGCCAATCCACCTGCTAAACGTGGAGATTATGGCAACGGCCCTCAAATTTGTGGAGGCGTATGTCCAGCTCAGTGGACGTCTTGCTGCTGAAATGATGATGATGTTGACAGTGACTTACTTTATATATATACTACGTTCTCTCTTTTAAGCCTAGACGTACCTTTGTAGTTGTGCTATGTTGTCCCTAGAACCATTCAGTGACGTGGCCGTTTTGTATGACTCTTTGTGTATTTGTAAATATAATGTGTAGTTGTTCTTTCTCCCGAATAAATCAAATAGAATTATGTAACAATAGTGATGTGCTTTGTTACAGAAAAACGAAGCAACCAAAGTGTACACCTGGCGCAAATTGAGAGAAGCCTACGTGAAGCAAGCGATGTTGGTCCGCAAAGTGGACGGATCTATTGGCGGCATCATCTTACTATCCTGCTTCTGTAACTTTTACTTTATTTGTTTGCAAATGTTTTTGGGAATTACGTAAGTTATGTTAAGCATAAGTACTTATTTAATATATTAAATTGCACTCTGTGCACTAAACCTGTCACGCTTTTCTGTGACGTAAGTAGTCCGTTTTTACACAGAAAAGTGTGTGTAAAGGTTACTTGGGTAACCTTAAGTGAGACTTAAGATTTAGGTCACACCTGTTGTGTGCGTGCTATGCTTGAGCACTTATTAAACGTCGTGCACTAATAGATTACGTAAGTTACACTACTTACCAAAATATACTACATTTTCTACACGCACTTACATTTTGAGAACATACAGTTTACACAGATAGGTTGGCAGACTTTCATAGTTATTTGGTTCATTGAAGGTTGGTTATTTCTTATATGACATATGTTGACGTTGCACTAGAGTGGAGTGGGTTCGCTGGCGGAATGATAATGACCAGGACCAGGACGTAGGTGCATTGAGTAAAAGAATACTTCTTAAGGACTCTCTTCTTTATTTTCTTAGTATTTCTTAACTGCTGGATATGGAATGCATCACCACAGAAATTTGCTCTATTTTTATAGAATTTTCTCTATTATTTTTAAATTAATTATGATAGTTCAAATGTCATAATTATAACCAGCCTGTACAATCGCAAGGTTGTGTTATGCATACAACCTCTACAGTTTCTCTGTGTTGAAACATCCCTTACAATGTTGCACTTATTTTTATAGAATTGGGATTTAATTATTTTAACTGACTACCTAAAAACTGTGTTAAAAAGGCTTAATTTAAACCCTTAAAATGATAGAATAGTTCTCGTTAACGTAAAGTTTCATAGCACTTAAGCTAAATGGCACCATGGTACAAGTGGCGCCGCGTAGCGTTAGGTAGCGTAATTACTATGAATTGCCAAATTTGACACTCCTAATAAAACCACTTATAATATGAACTTAAGAACAAAAAATATTTCTTATAAATTAACTAAATTCCTATCGTCGCTAATAACATACGTATGTATACGTAATTCAATTTTGGAGAAAGCAACCAAATTGTATTGTGTTAACTTAAGGACGCGTTCGCAAAATTGATAGGTATTGAATCGAATTACTACATTGACACGGCTCACACACACAAGTGTACGCACGGTTAGCTGCGGGAATAGTAGTCAAGTGAACTAATTTTGATACTCTGGTAGTTTTTTTTTCTTCTTATTTATTTATAATACATAGGTACCTAAAAAAATATTTCGTACCATTCTTTATATTTTTACTAACCTCCGGACTTGATGGAGTGACCTGAAGGTGTACCTCGGTGACTGCTACTGGAACTACTCGACAAGTAGAACTAGGTGTGCCGAGTTTGGGCTCGTTTTGTAAGTTATGATGAGACCTTACCTCCGGGCTTGATGGAGAGACCTGAAGGTGTACCTCGGTGACTGCTACTGGTACTCTTCAACAAGTAGAACTAGGTCTGCCGAGTTTGGGCTCGTTTTGTATGTTATGATGAGACCTTACCTCAGGGCTTGATGGAGTGACCTGAAGGTGTACCTCGGTGACTGCTACTGGAACTCTTCAACAAGTAGAACTAGGTGTGCCGAGTTTGGGCTCGTTTTGTAAGTTATGATGAGACCTTACCTCAGGGCTTGATGGAGTGACCTGAAGGTGTACCTCGGTGACTGCTGCTGGAACTCTTCAACAAGTAGAACTAGGTGTGCCGAGTTTGGGCTCGTTTTGTAAGTTATGATGAGACCTTACCTCCGGGCTTGATGGAGTGACCTGAAGGTGTACCTCGGTGACTGCTACTGGAACTCCTCAACAAGTAGAACTAGGTGTGCCGAGTTTGGGCTCGTTTTGTAAGTTATGATGAGACCTTACCTCAGGGCTTGATGGAGTGACCTGAAGATGTACCTCGGTGACTGCTAGTGGAACTCTTCAACAAGTAGAACTAGGTATGTCGAGTTTGGGCTCGTTTTGTAAGTTACGATGAGACCTTACCTCTGGGCTTGATGGAGTGACCTGAAGGTGTACCTCGGTGACTGCTGCTGGTAACTCTTCAACAAGTAGAACTAGGTGTGCCGAGTTTGGGCTCGTTTTGTAAGTTATGATGAGACCTTACCTCAGGGCTTGATGGAGTGACCTGAAGATGTACCTCGGTGACTGCTAGTGGAACTCTTCAACAAGTAGAACTAGGTATGTCGAGTTTGGGCTCGTTTTGTAAGTTATGATGAGACCTTACCTCCGGGCTTGATGGAGTGACCTGAAGGTGTACCTCGGTGACTGCTGCTGGTAACTCTTCAACAAGTAGAACTAGGTGTGCCGAGTTTGGGCTCGTTTTGTAAGTTATGTGAGACCTTACCTCAGGGCTTGATGGAGTGACCTGAAGATGTACCTCGGTGACTGCTAGTGGAACTCTTCAACAAGTAGAACTAGGTATGTCGAGTTTGGGCTCGTTTTGTAAGTTACGATGAGACCTTACCTCTGGGCTTGATGGAGTGACCTGAAGGTGTACCTCGGTGACTGCTACTGGTACTCCTCGACAAGTAGAACTAGGTGTGCCGAATTTGGGCTCGTTTTGTAAGTTATGATGAGACCTTACCCCCGGGCATGATGGAGTGACCTGGAGGTGTACCTCAGTGACTGCTACTGGAACTCTTCAACAAGTAGAACTAGGTGTGCCGAGTTTGGGCTCGTTTTGTAAGTTATGATGAGACCCTACCCCCGGGCATGATGGAGTGACCTGAAGGTGTACCTCGGTGACTGCTACTGGAACTCTTCAACAAGTAGAACTAGGTGTGCCGAGTTTGGGCTCGTTTTGTATATTACGATGAGACCTTACCTCAGGGCTTGATGGAGTGACCTGAAGGTGTACCTCAGTGACTGCTACTGGAACTCTTCAACAAGTAGAACTAGGTGTGCCGAGTTTGGGCTCGTTTTGTAAGTTATGATGAGACCTTACCCCCGGGCATGATAGAGTGACCTGAAGGTGTACCTCGGTGACTGCTACTGGAACTCTTCAACAAGTAGAACTAGGTGTGCCGAGTTTGGGCTCGTTTTGTATGTTACGATGAGACCTGACCCCCGGGCTTGATGGAGTGACCTGAAGGTGCACCTCTGTGACTGCTACTGGAACTCCTCGACAAGTAGAACTAGGTGTGCCGAGTTTGGGCTCGTTTTGTAAGTTATGATGAGACCTTACCTCCGGGCTTGATGGAGTGACCTGAAGGTGTACCTCGGTGACTGCTACTGGAACTCCTCAACAAGTAGAACTAGGTGTGCCGACTTTGGGCTCGTTTTGTAAGTTATGATGAGACCTGACCCCCGGGCTTGATGGAGTGACCTGAAGGTGCACCTTTGTGACTGCTACTGGAACTCCTCGACAAGTAGAACTAGGTGTGCCGAGTTTGGGCTCGTTTTGTAAGTTATGATGAGACCTTACCTCCGGGCTTGATGGAGAGACCTGAAGGTGTACCTCGGTGACTGCTACTGGTACTCTTCAACAAGTAGAACTAGGTGTGCCGAGTTTGGGCTCGTTTTGTAAGTTATGATGAGACCTTACCTCAGGGCTTGATGGAGTGACATGAAGGTGTACTTCGGTGACTGCTGCTGGAACTCTTCAACAAGTAGAACTAGGTGTGCCGAGTTTGGGCTCGTTTTGTATGTTACGATGAGACCTTACCTCCGGGCTTGATGGAGTGACCTGAAGGTGTACCTCGGTGACTGCTGCTGGTACTCTTCAACAAGTAGAACTAGGTGTTCCGAGTTTGGGCTCGTTTTGTAAGTTATGATGAGACCTTACCTCCGGGCATGATGGAGTGACCTGGAGGTGTACCTCGGTGACTGCTACTGGAACTCTTCAACAAGTAGAACTAGGTGTGCCGAGTTTGGGCTCGTTTTGTATGTTATGATGACACCTTACCTCCGGACTTGATGGAGTGACCTGGTGGTATACTTTGATGATTATTAAAACAACAAATTACACGTAATCAATTCTTTATTTTCAGAATATTTGTTTGAGTATGTGACGAATGTGCTCTTAGCTCCATATTTCTCGCCTGTCTTGGGTCGATCAATTCTGGGAGGAGACAATTTTTGTAAAACCTAACTAAAAATGTTTCCATTTTCTCCTTCCAAAATTGTGGATCTTTTTCTATGCACTGGTACTTTATTTTACCAGGGCCAGTCCAAATAGCAAACACACAAGTGTCTTGCCTAGTTATACGCAGCTGCCCTTGGATTTGGTAATACCATTTATGTTTCTTATTTATTACGAATAAATTATTAGCTGTAGGCAACCAAAAATCAACTTTTTTAAGTTTGATGGCGTCGTTCGGCCCCATCAAATATGCCGAAGATGGACATTTGATTTCAGTAATGCCAAGCTCACATTTTCCATCTGGGGTTGCTCCTAGAAATGGAAATTCTTCGTCTATGAATAACCCGCACTGTTCTATACGGGTATTCAAAGCCTTTTCCAGCTCTCGAAGTGCAGTCTCTTCATTACTTCTGCCATGTTTTATGGACGGCACATTACTTAGATCTTCCCATACAATATTTGTTTGATTAGCGGACCACATTCTGTTGTTGGGCGACGTTTGCAAACTGTCGCGAACCAAGACGCTGTTAGAAGCTTTCTTCGCGTTTCTAACCATAACGGACTGCCGCTCTGTAATATTGTATCTTTTTCTAAATTGTCCTTTGCAACCTCTGAAAGTTCTAATGCCTTCAAAAATTTTATTTTAGCTTCTTTGTATTCTTCCTCATCCATGTCAACTTTTTGGCAATTTTCACCATAATAGGCATCTTGCTTAGATATTGTATGCCTGATAATTTTTTTATTTTTTATTTTTCTCCCTAGTCTCATTTGATTTCGTTTTTGACGCATTTCTTCGAGGTGGGCTATTTCGGGATTAGCCTCTGTGGCAAAAATAAATTTGTGTACGGCCGACTGGAGGACACCCGTGTTATAAGAAACAACGGCTGCAGCACAACGAGCAAGATAGGACCCCCGCTGGGAAAAGTTAACTTTGCAACTCGTGCATTAAAACTTTCCACAGCATTATTCGTTTCGTTGTACACAAAACTGTATGAATGCAATGAAAGACGCTGGGCCAAATCTTCAACTTTTTGAAAGACGCCGTATGCTGTTAGTTCTGGTACCATATTCACATTACGTTTTTTAATGTCTTCGGTACAAAAATACGATGCACATTTGGAGTGATCACCAAATATATGGTAGGGACCATTCACTATATCATTTTTAATGTGTCGTACTTTTTCTTCGAAAGCAATGTCCTTACTGGTCCAATATTTGATGCTGCTATCAATGCCCCAACGTATCCGTAAATAATTTTCTTTTAGAATTTTTCTGGCACGTATGTGGTAAGCAGTATTGTTAGAAATTGATAACAGGCCCTTGCAGTAATTTCGTAATAAATGATTTTTGCATTCAATTTTAGCCACTGTTACGTTAACATATGGCCTTGCATTCCGGATACTAGCATAATGTGCTTGAATCACCATCGGCAACGTACTGGTTGTAAATAAGTCCATGCATAGCTAAAGTTTTTTTAAACCCTTCCGTTATTGTAACTGCTTCCATCGCAGTAGAAGGACCTTGAAAATTTTTGAAACAAGTATGTTTCGGGGGGTGTGCTCCTTTTGTTTCTGCTCGTGAACAAATATTACAGACCTTATTTTTCACTCCGTAGTATAGAACTTTCTTTGAGTGTATTCCTACAATTGCACCAACTCCAGAAGCGGCACTATAATTCGTTCCATACGAACGCTTGGACCAACATGCATCACCCGTTACAGGTATCATTGCCATTCCATCATCATTAGAGCTCCCAATAGATAAAGCATGATCCTTTTCTTCCTTACCAGCCTCGACCATACAGTGCTGCGCAGTTTTTTTCCACCATTGACTAATTATGTCGTGTTTAGATTGGTAAAATCGTACTGACATTGGTGGCATATTTACATGACACAGAACAGTATTTAGCTGCGTAATCCCAGCACCAATAGTCATTATACCAGCCACGACTTCCTCGTTCACGTCCATTTTATATTCCGAATCGTTGGAAGATTTCAATATAAATTTAGCACCACACATTTGGCACTTCATATAAAAAGTTGAGCTAAGTCCAATCCTTTTTTCATTTATTAGTACAACAGTACTTAAATTACAACTGAACATCGAACTATGATTTCCAATTTCTTGAAGTTGTTTCATAAAATAAGCCAGTTCTATGATTCTTCTTCCTGAAACTTGGAACGGTTTTATTTCTTCATATTTGGAGGTCTAAAAAGAAAACATTTTTTTTAGAGTTGTTATTTATTGTGCAAAATAATGTAATAAAGTGAACACAACACAAAAGTTAGTAATTTCGTTTGTATAATTATTAATAACTTACGTTAGACGTTGCCAAGTTGTTTTCATTGGAAGTACTACAACTCGTTTGATCATATCCTTCTGCATACACCTCAGATGAATCACGAGAATTGAGACTACCTTCAGAAACTCTGTAAAGGAAAGAACTTATGACAATAATGGTTCCAAATTATGATTTTGACGATTCAATAAACAAATACTAACAGTCTTCGTTTTTCTAAGTTTTGTCTACAAGCACGAACTCTTTTTCGAGAGGTTTTGCCAAATGTCTTATATCTCGGCATCTAAAACAACAATTGAGTTATGAAAGTTAATCAATATGCGCTTTATTATAAACAATCAAGTCCGGAGGTAAGGTCTTATCATAACTAACAAAGCGAACCTAAACTCGGCATACCTAGTTCTACTCGCTGACGAGTTCCAATAGCAGTCACCAAGGTACACCTTCAGGTCACTCCATCAAGCCCGGAGGTAAGGTCTCATCATAACTTACAAAACGAGTCCATTCTCAGCATACTTTGTTCTACTCTTCGAGGAGTTTCAGTAGCAGTCACCGAGGTACACCTTCAGGTCACTCCATCAAGCCCGGAGATAAGGTCTCATCGAAACTTACAAAACGAGCCCAAACTCGGCACACCTAGTTCTACTTGTTGAAGAGTTCCAGTAGCAGTCACCGAGGTACACCTTCAGGTCACTCCATCAAGCCCGGAGGTAAGGTCTCATCGAAACCTACGAAACGAGCCCAAACTCGGCACACCTACTTCTACTTGTTGAAGAGTACCAGCAGTAGTCACCGAGGTACACCTTCAGGTCACTCCATCAAGCCCTGAGGTAAGGTCTCATCATAACTTACAAATTGAGTCCAATCTCAGCATACCTTGTTCTACTCTTTGAGGAGTTCCAGTAGCAGTCACCGAGGTACACCTTCAGGTCACTCCATCAAGCCCGGAGATAAGGTCTCATCGAAACTTACAAAACGAGCCCAAACTCGGCACACCTAGTTCTACTTGTTGAAGAGTTCCAGTAGCAGTCACCGAGGTACACCTTCAGGTCACTCCATCAAGCTTGGAGGTAAGGTCTCATCGAAACTTACAAAACGAGACCAAACTCGGCACACCTACTTCTACTTGTTGAAGAGTACCAGCAGCAGTCACCGAGGTACACCTTCAGGTCACTCCATCAAGCCCGGGGGTCAGGTCTCATCGAAACTTACAAAACGAGCCCAAACTCGGCACATCTAGTTCTACTTGTTGAAGAGTTTCAGTAGCAGTCACCGAGGTACACCTACAGGTCACTCCATCAAGCCCGGAGGTAAGGTCTCATCGTAACTTACAAAACGAGCCCAAACTCGGCATACCTAGTTCTACTTGTCGAGGAGTACCAGTAGCAGTCACCGAGGTACACCTTCAGGTCACTCCATCAAGCCCGGAGGTAAGGTCTCATCGTTACTTACAAAACGAGCCTAAACTCCCCATACCTAGTTCTACTTGTCGAGGAGTACCAGTAGCAGTCACCGAGGTATACCTTCAGGTCACTCCATCAAGCCCTGAGGTAAGGTCTCATCGTAACTTACAAAACGAGCCCAAACTATATATACCTAGTTCCATAGATACCTAGTTCTACTCGCTGAGGAGTTCCAGTAGAAGTCACCGAGGTACAACTTCAGGTCACTCCATCAAGCCCGGAGGTAAAGTCTCATCGAAACTTACAAAACGAGCCCAAACTCGGCACACCTAGTTCTACTTGTTGAAGAGTTTCAGTAGCAGTCACCGAGGTACACCTACAGGTCACTCCATCAAGCCTGGAGGTAAGGTCTCATCGTAACTTACAAAACGAGCCCAAACTCGGCATACCAAGTTCTACTTGTCGAGGAGTACCAGTAGCAGTCACCGAGGTATACCTTCAGGTCACTCCATCAAGCCCTGAGGTAAGGTCTCATCGTAACTTACAAAACGAGCCCAAACTCGGCATCCTAGTTCTACTCTTTGAGGAGTTCCAGTAGCAGTCACCGAGGTACACCTTCAGGTCACTCCATCAAGCCCGGAGATAAGGTCTCATCGAAACTTACAAAACGAGCCCAAACTCGGCACACCTAGTTCTACTTGTTGAAGAGTTCCAGTAGCAGTCACCGAGGTACACCTTCAGGTCACTCCATCAAGCCCGGAGGTAAGGTCTCATCGAAACTTACAAAACGAGACCAAACTCGGCACACCTACTTCTACTTGTTGAAGAGTACCAGCAGCAGTCACCGAGGTACACCTTCAGGTCACTCCATCAAGCCCGGGGGTCAGGTCTCATCGAAACTTACAAAACGAGCCCAAACTCGGCACATCTAGTTCTACTTGTTGAAGAGTTTCAGTAGCAGTCACCGAGGTACACCTTCAGGTCACTCCATCAAGCCCGGAGGTAAGGTCTCATCGTAACTTACAAAACGAGCCCAAACTCGGCATACCTAGTTCTACTTGTCGAGGAGTACCAGTAGCAGTCATCGAGGTACACCTTCAGGTCACTCCATCAAGCCCGGAGGTAAGGTCTCATCGTAACTTACAAAACGAGCCTAAACTCCCCATACCTAGTTCTACTTGTCGAGGAGTACCAGTAGCAGTCACCGAGGTATACCTTCAGGTCACTCCATCAAGCCCTGAGGTAAGGTCTCATGGTAACTTACAAAACGAGCCCAAACTATATATACCTAGTTCCATAGATACCTAGTTCTACTCGCTGAGGAGTTCCAGTAGCAGTCACCGAGGTACAACTTCAGGTCACTCCATCAAGCCCGGAGGTAAGGTCTCATCGAAACTTACAAAACGAGCCCAAACTCGGCACACCTAGTTCTACTTGTTGAAGAGTACCAGCAGCAGTCACCGAGGTACACCTTCAGGTCACTCCATCAAGCCCGGAGGTAAGGTCTCATCGTAACTTACAAAACGAGCCCAAACTCGGCATACCAAGTTCTACTTGTCGAGGAGTACCAGTAGCAGTCACTGAGGTACACCTTCAGGTCACTCCATCAAGCCCGGAGGTAAGGTCTCATCGTGACTTACAAAACGAGCCCAAACTCGGCATACATAGTTCTACTTGTCGAGGAGTACCAGTAGTAGTCACCGAGGTACACCTTCAGGTCACTCCATCAAGCCCGGAGGTAAGGTCTCATCGTAACTTACAAAACGAGCCCAAACTCGGCACACCTAGTTCTACTCGCCGAGGAGTTCCAGTAGCAGTCACCGAAATACACCTTCAGGTCACTTCAACAAGTCCCATACGAACAGGCATTTGTAAACCGTACTTACTTTTACTGAAATAAAATATTATAATAAAAATCTGTGAATACAAAATTATCTTACCTTGTCAAAAGTATCAAATTTGGTTTATCGAATATTTGGTGTCTGTACAGCGATCTTTTTCCTCACGAGCTGCTGCAAACAGGCAATACAGGATCCTTTCACTACGGCGGCCGAGCGCGGACTGAGACTTTTTTCGAAATGTTTGTGCAATAAATCAAAACATGGACCAAAAATAAAATAACCCTTAAACGATTGCGTTAAGATTCATCCGTAATAGCAAAATAGGTGAAAAAGTTTGTTTCGATTTTTATTTTTTTTTGCGACTATTTGTGACATTTTGAAACAATTTTTTACTAAGTTTTAGAATTGAATATATCTGCCTACATGTAGTATTTTTAGAAATCCTAAAATATATTGATTATAGAACAAAAAATGTACCTAAACTCAACCTGGTATCGTTAATTGTATGGAAAAGGGCAACGAAAAATCGTTTTTTCAATATAAAAAACTATAATTTTGAACAAAAAAGTTACTATCATTTGAAGATGAGGAATCAGTCTATATGTGGTAGTTATTAGTTATATTTGATTCCGTTTAGTTTTGTCCCAAAATGTACCGATAAACAGCATAATTTTGTCCGATTTGCAAACGCGCCCTTAAAGCGAATAAATAAACGTCGGAAGTACGTTAAAGTTCTACGCTTTCACTAAATCCTCCAAAACTGGAATATAATATGAAGAAAGAATTTAAAGTTTAGCCTCAAAACGTCGAAATATTCCAATCTCAAAGATATGCATCATCTGCCTTGCCGTTTATCAAATATTTTATCGAGTCCGCTTCCAGTCTTACTGGATGCAGCTAATTACCAGTATTTAACATGGACTGACTGCCTTTTTCACCTCCATAACCCAATTACTGGGAAAAACGATACCCTTTGCCAGACTTTCAGGTTTCTGAAGACCAGCGACTATCAAAATCAAAATCAAATCCACGAATCACTGTCTTGGTATTTAAAGATCACCCACTCACGGACCAACCATGACAAGCATAGGTAAACCTAATCGACCGATCCGTACAGCTGTTTTAATTTAGCCACAAGAATCTCCAATCTGAAAAGTATTGAAATTACAGCCACACGAGAAATTTTTAACTCCTACTCGGTGAAACTGGTGCAATGTGATGGCACGTGGATCACATTCTCTCACCAAGCGCAGCTTAATCTAATAAAACGTTTATTGTTCCTGTTATTACATTTACTAGGGGGCGTCCATTAATTACATGAGGTGTTCTAGGGGGGAGGGGATCAAGCTAAATCTTTCCAAATCTCACATAGGTGGGACGGGGGTCTTGGCAAATATCACGTAATTATTTTTCTCGCAGAAAACGGTGTAAAAATTATTTCTACAATAAAATATGGCCAAATCTGAGACAATAGTACACTGATAATAAAACTAGCTTGACTCAAGAGCCAAAATCTTGAACCAAGAATACAATTTTGGAGAAAATGATTTTCTTGAGTCAAGAGAATAAATTCTTGAGTTAAGAAATTATTCTTGGTCTATGAAAATTTTCTTGTTTCAAGAATTTATTTTCTTGACTCAATAAGATCATTTTCTTCAGAATTTTTGTTTGATATTCATTATTTAATTTTATGATTGTGATTTTAAATTACGGTAATATTCACAAATACTAGTCTTTGCTAGTCTTCAATAACAGTAATAGAACAGGCCTTGCTTTGTTTTTTTTTTTCTCAATAATCCAACACGTTTACAGCCCAAATAGAAGTTTTGAAGAATCTCGCGTGAGATTAGGGGAGTAGGGCGGGAGTTGAGGAAAATCTTACGATATCTCACCAAGGGGAGAGGGGGGTCGAAAATTCTCAAAATTGCCTCACGTAATTAATGAACGCCCCCTAGCCTTTCTTACCATCGGGCATTACAAGTTAGTAAAATAATTATTCTTACTATCAAGATCAATATGTCATTTCGCTTCCAAACAAAAACATAAGTCTAAAGTAGGAACTTAGTAAGTAGTACGCAAGTTTCTTCACTTTCTTCGGTAACAAACATTTTCTCCGGTACTTAATACATCATTAGCCGAATGGTGTAAGCAAAACATCGTAAGTGGGCTCATACGTCCGTTACAGGACCTAACGTGTGTAATGCTTAGAACAGCTGTAGACATTCATCACGTTTGATATATACGGTGTAATGTAGGTACTTAGGAACCAGGTTTTATTAGGCACCTTTAATGTCTTGTAAGAGATCTAGGTACTGCTGGAAATAAAAGTAAATCTCAACGACCATTCTAACAAATATAAGGATGAATGAGGTAGCCGTTTGTTAATTTATAGACATTCATAATCTATATATTAATACGTGAAGCGAAAACTTTGGCTCCTTTTTACGAAAATTGGGCGGACGAAGGAGTATGAAATTTCGCACATTTATAGTTTATACAGAGAAGAAGTGACGTATGCTAACATTTTTTTTTTATAATTATGCGTAAAAATACATTATTTTTAATAAATAACACGTTACACACACTATTATTCATTAGGTACCATGTATTCAATACATACATGCATAGAGAATATCTGTCTTAATATTTTGTGTCTATAGTCTTACTGAATGTCAAGTGTCAAGTACAACCATAGGCAATAAATTAATTTCATAGGTATAAAACTTATTTCATTTTTAAAATCTATGAAAATATCGAGAATATTTGTCTATATTATTATTTGTCGATAATGTTACTGAATGTCAAATATAACCATTTTTTTTTTTCATATTTATTATTATATATATTTTTTAATTTAATAATGTATTTCTATTCAAATGAAGTATGGTCGAATGTCTACCAATGGGCGATCACTAGTTAAATTAAAATGATAATGTTTAAATATAGGCCCCTGCCTATACTTAAACATTATCATTTTAATTTACTAATTTTCTTGTGACTTAGTATTAACAGCAATATGGGTGATTGAGCAGGTTAAGCTACGTTTGGCGCGGCTGGTCCGTGGAATGGTGGCCATCTTTGCATACTAAGACTAGCAATTCAAGGCAGCAAGATATTTTAATCACTGCTATGTACGCCGTAATTGTCATGCATACAAGTCCTGTAGTTATTAAGATTATTTTCAGCATAAGTTCAATGTATGTGATGTTTTTAGGGTTCCGTTGCCAAATGGCAAAAAACGGAACCCTTATAGATTCGTCATATCTGTCTGTCTGTCTGTCTCTGTCTGTCTGTCTGTCTGTCTGTCCGTCCGTCCGTATGTCACAGCCATTTTATTCTGAAACTATAAGAGCTATGCTGTTGAAACTTGGTAAGTAGATGTATTCTGTGAACCGCATTAAGATTTTCACACTAAAATAGAAAAAAAACAATAAATTTTGGGGTTCCCCATACATAGAACTGAAACTAAAAAATGTTTTTTTTCATCAAACCCATACGTGTGGGGTATCTATGAATAGGTCTTCATAAATGGTAATGAGGTTT
Source organism: Aporophyla lueneburgensis (assembly GCA_932294355.1). NCBI lineage: Eukaryota > Metazoa > Arthropoda > Insecta > Lepidoptera > Noctuidae > Aporophyla > Aporophyla lueneburgensis. The sequence goes on along the minus strand of OW028737.1, from coordinate 25,216,883 downwards.
CTATTATCATTTTTTTCTAAAGTGAATAGTTTGCGCGAGAGACACTTCCAAAGTGGTAAAATGTGTCCCCCCCCCCCCCGTAACTTCTAAAATAAGAGAATGACAAAACTAAAAAAAATATATGATGTACATTACCATGTAAACTACCACAGAAAATTGGTTTGAACGAGATCGAGTGAGTAGTTTTTTTTTAAAACGTCATAAATCGTAAACCGCAATTTACCTTACATTCAATCAATTTAAATATAAAAATTAAAAAATATATATATATTTTTAAACCGAAAATACGTACAGGTTTGTACGGAACCCTCGGTGCGGAGTCCGACTCGCACTTGGCCGGTTTTTTAAATAAAAACTACTTCGTGTCTCGCCGTTGGTCCCGGTTGTCATTCGTAATTCTTTGGCCGTCGTTACGGATTGTCAGAAGCCTGAGAGTCTGACAACCAGTTTTACGAAGGGGAAGGTATTATATTACCCAGTAACTGATTGATAAAGGTCAGATAGGCAGTCGCTCCATAAAAAATTGCAGTAGATGATGATGTTTTTTTTTTGGATTGGAAATCATCAAATGTCTTCACCCGGTCTGGGTGGAGCAGGAGGGCGTGTCAGACTTTTACTGACTAAAACCCACCCGTGTTCCTTCAGTTGCCCATATGCCAGGGCCACGGTAACCTTTTCGAACGAATCTCGCGACCCTGGCAGGCATCGGTCCTAGCAAACCCTTTCAGTATTGACATCTCTTTGAGGCGCGCGTGGAACACTACGCGCCGTTGACACGGGCCTGGTCCTTACCGGGCGGCGAGGTACCTATTGTTCACCGCAACCTCACCCGCAAGCTCGTGCCTACGGTGGTCGGCAGTCCGCTATCGACTTCCGACGCCCAGGGCGTCTCCTCCTGCGGCGGATTGGGACGTGAGGGTGCAGAGACTGCCACTCCCTCACGCGCCCCGCCTCCTCTTTCGCGAGCATTACTGCTTCGCAGAAGGAAGTGACGACTTCCCATGCCCTCTCGCTCCGTACATGGCTCGCACCAGGGCCGGATGCGAGAGGTCGCCATCGCCGATCGCCTCCACGAGGACACAGCGGTGCTCCACCCGGGCAGGGCACACTTCCACCGTCTGCTCCACCGTGTCCTCCAGACGATCCTCGCAATGGAAACACCCGGGCGTTTCCTCCCGCTTTATCCTGAACAGAAACCCATCAAAGCACGGTCAGAAACTGCGTCAGGCGGAAGGTGAAGACGAAGGCGCCTCTCTATCCACTCCTCATAGAGGAAACTTACCGCCGCAATTGTGGCGTGCCCAGCGCTGGGTTGCGACAATCGTACCCGCCATGTCACCATGAGATCACACCGGAGCTCTGTCCGCCGTGCCGCGATTTGTCGCGGCAGCGGAGTTTCGCCCCGGCGTTTCGCCTCCTCGCGCCACTCCCACATGTGCTCGAGGACCTTTGCCCCCAGATTCCATGGCGGAGATGATGATGTTTAGAAGTAAATCCAAATTCGATAATCATGATGTGCCTGCCTAGCCTTTTCTAAACCATATCATATAGGGTTCCAGTGTGATCGCATGTAGCTGAATACTAGTATTTTAAATGGAGCGACTGATAATGTCCAAACAGTATTTAACCACAGTCTTATATTTAATGCTAGATTCCAAAGTTTTGTATTATCCTAATTTTCAATGTGTAAGAAAAGATTAGATAAAGCCTAGCAAAAACTTTTTATCTAGGGACCTATTCTATCAATAAAAACCTTTGGATTATTTTTGTTCCCAGCCAAGGCCAATCCAGTGAGCCAATCAGGACTGCGTACTACTTCGTGTCACTAGGCTGGTTGATCTGCAGGGTTACCAGCGTCGTGTTAGCAGCCTCTAACATCAACGCCCAATCCCGACTGGCTCTCAGATACATCTACAGTCACGATACGTATTGTTATAATGTTGAGGTAATGTTTCTACGTGTTATGGATGGTGATGAAGATAAAAATATATGAACGTCAAACGAAGTTAGTAAGGACGATTTGATAAGGATATTTCTTCTTTGCCCTCGCCTTTTCCCGTTACACGGGATCGGCTTTCTTAATCATGCAGAGTCATTCATTTCGGTGGTAAGCATCGCCATCTGTAAGATCAAGCTTTTGCATGTCCTTCCGGACATTTGTCATCCAGGTAGTTTGCGGTCTACGTCTCCCTCTCTTCTTATTAGCCATGGAAAGGCACTTTCTCACAATATAGTCATCGGGTCTGCGCATAACATGTCCGTACCACCTTAGCCTGAACTCTGCAATTTTTGCAGTAATATTTCGGTAGTCACCCCCTTTTTAACCATATCATCATTCACACACGCTTAGAGCCATCGAAATTTATGCTTAAAACTTTCATCAGTCCACGTATGATATGCCCATACCATGACAACCGATTTTCACAGAACTTTTCAGTTACCGTCAGTATGATACGAGTAGGTAAATGACATTGACCAAGAAAATGTTGTCCGTGGACCATTCAATCATATTGAAATAATTACTCAGTAAGTACCAAAATAAATGCAGGTATAAAGACTTTCAAATACCAATGATCTAGTGCTTACCTGAAAAAATAATAGGTACTTTGATTTTAAGTTAATATAATATTCACGAAAAACCACTTGAAATAGGACGCTGCCAGCCCGCGAAGTTGAATGATCTATTGACAACACACTTCATCTAAGCTTTCAGGGTTAGAATATTGCATAACAAACCTGCTGGTTTAGCAGGCACAGTGATCATTGCAGTTGTTAAAGCTAGAGGCAAACATAGATTAATTCTTCATTCCGATCCAGCCCGTCCCTTGCTGCCCTCTACCAGCGATGCCCTAAGCCGAGGTCCGTACCCCACAGGGAGCCCTTAGCGAGTAGTTGCACTAGTCTTAAATTTTTAAGCCCCGGTTGGAGGCCTTATTAATTTATAAAAGATATCCACATGCAAATTCGGTTAAGCAGCCGACATCCTCATAGGTTGACCTGCGAGATGTTAAGACAAAAAAAAATCAGTGGAAGCAAGATTATTTATACAACAAACTTCATTACGTAAGTGTGATTTCGTTTTGCAGGTGGGGCGTCTTCAAGACCAACTCTCTAAAGACTATGTTGCTCTCAGCGGAAAGGGCTTCTTCTATTTGAGTAAAAGTATTTTACTGCAGGTCAAGTATTGGTTCTGTTATAAAGGTGTTTAAATACGTACTCATTTATTTTTTAACCGTTTTTGTGTTTTAATTTTATTCTTCTTCGACAACATATAAAACATTTATACGCCTTGTTTCTCCTAAGGTTTGGAGTTGGACTGCCTCGTTGCAAGTGTTAGCATGAGGTCCTGGGTTCGATTCCCAGGTCAGGCAGTGTGATTGAGTTTTCTATCTGGAATTTCACAGCAGAGCAGGCCGGAGTCTTGATTTGTGACCGGTTGATGACAATAGGCTTGCCTCCTATTGAATGGGACTTTAACACTAGTACTCTAAGTCATATGCCAACAAGGTGAAATATAAGTCTAGTGTAGTTCCTACTATCTGAACCGACAAACATTGTCCTGTCCAAAATTTCGTACAAAAATCGCATGGAAAGTAGGACGTTCAGTTATGCCCGAACTCATACAAAATCTGGATAAATTACGGATTTTTCTTTCTGTAAAGACCTAAATCAGACTATTACGAACATTCTAAAATAACCACATTGGTACAGCCATTCTCAAGTGATGGGATTTACAACGAACAATATGTTAGATAAAACCGGATAATATTTCTGTAGATGGCTTATTTCTGATTTTTCACTTGCTTTGAGGGGGACTTAAGGAAGGAAGCGGAAATTACCGTAAGAAGAATGGTTGGGTTTAATAATGTATAGTTATTAATACACGCTAACGGAGGCGTTACACTCGAAGTTGTGGACGAATATGTGTACCTACGACAGACTGTCCAGTTAGGTAGGTCCAACTTCGAGAAAGAGGTCAATCTGGGCAGCGTTTGGAAAGTTGCCAGTGATGACATATGGCACTGAGACGTGGTCGCTCACAATGGGCCTCATAAGAAAGCTAAAAGTCACCCAAAGGGCAATAGAGAGAGCTATGCTTGGAGTTTCCCTACGCGACCGAATCAGAAATGAAGAGATCCGTAGGAGAACCAAGGTAACCGTCATAGCCCGAAGAATTGCTAAACTGAAGTGGCAGTGGGCAGGGCACAATGCTCGCAGAACAGTGGGCCGGTGGGGCAGAAAGTTTCTGAAGTGGTAACCGCGTGTCGAAAGACATAGAGTTGGAAGGCCTAACAAGGTGGACCAATGACCTTGGCCGGCCAGGCCTGCGGAAGGCCGCAGGAATCCGCTGGATGCGGGAAGCACAAAACCGGTCGAAGTGGCGGAGCTTGGCGGAAGCCTATGTCCAGCAGTGGTGGTCCTTTGGCTAAAATGATGATGATGATGATGATGAATACACGCTAATAAAATGTTTACATTTCCAAAGGCAAATTGCGTGCTAACCTTCATTTTCAAACGATGTACATACATAAGTTGTATCTATTCATACACGAAATATTTTAAGAGGTACACCTTTAGGTGGTAAAGAAGCTATAGCAACGAAAAAAATATTTCTAAGGCTTTTTTTTAAATTTAATATTTATAAATTATTTGACGCACATAAGAAATATTGGCTCCTTCTTATTTTTTACGGCCCGAGACACCGCGGCCATGCTTGTGCCATCCGGTCGTCGCCCTCGCAGCGTCAGGGGGGCCATTCATAGAATTTGGAGTAAAGGTTTTATGCAAAACGTCTCAAGTAGTTTTAAAACTATAATAATTACGAAAATTCAAAAACGCTTAGATAAAAAAATTCTTTTTGCTTCTATAGCTTCTTTACCACCTACAGGTGTACCCCTTAAAATATTTCGTGTATGAATAGATACACCTTATATACGTAAACATAGATTCCACTACGTTCCGGAAAGCCGAAAAAGTCCTGCAATTCCTTGAGCACTGTTTGGGAAATATTTTTGCATACATGGGGTTCAGGGGGCCATAAGAAGTCAAGTTTTGAATTTCGAAAGGTCAGGGGGTGTGGTTACCTACTTAGGGTCACGGTTAACCCTCCTCATTGAAACTCAGAGCATAGAACTTTATTAGTGTGTAAAAGACAAATTTCAAGTTTCAACTCTCTAGGTTGACGTTGACCTGGGATATCTAGGGTCAAACATAGCAATTTTGGCTATAATTGACAACTTCCTTGGGTCAAATACCACACTCCCAAAAAGATATCAGAGAATTGCAGGACTTTTTTCGGCATTCCGCAACATAGTGGATTCACCACGGCTACTTAGGTCAACTCAGACCAAACCGAAGGACCACTCAGACAACACTAAATAAATAAATGAACAAATTTAAAATAACTTTCCCAGAACAATCACCTGCTCCTCTATCTGTTCATAACAAAAATGTCCAATCTAACTTATCTTAACAGATGGCCGGCACAATAATAACCTACGAGATCGTTCTTATCCAGTTTGATGACAAAGGCACTGATCCTGTTCAGCTGAATTTGACTCTAAATGCTATTGGAATATAAATTTGAATTGAACTGTTTGTTTTATTTTAATCCTTATGTTCTCTTCGTCATTCTCTTCTTTAAATTTCTACTATTATCATCTAACTAGCCTTTTCTTAAGTTAATCTATATGTATGCAGCTGCATAGGAAAATACTGGTATTTTATATGGAGTGATTACCTGTCAGACCTCGATAACCCAGTTGGGTAATACAATACCTCTTGATAAATGACAATCAAAAGACTCTTATTCTAATTAGGCAGAGAATCAGCACTTTTCGAACATAAAAATTACAATAGACAGTTCCCCAAAAACACCCGCCTGTCACCATTTCCTTGTCAGCTGGGAAGATCAAGTGGCGCATAACACTCCATAGCAGGAAGGATAAGACTGGATGTCAGACTTTCGGGCTTCTGACGACCCGTAACAACTGTCAAAGAACTACGTGTAACAGCTGGGACCGACTGCTTTTCGTGCTTTCCGAGGCACGGCTCGTTATGTAATCTTATCTTATACCTTTAAACGAGCAATTCTTGTATATATATATATAATCTGAATCTCGGAAACGGCTCCAACGATTTTCATGAAATTTAGTATACAGGGGTTTTCGGGGGCGATAAATCGATCTAGCTAGGATTCATTTTTATAAAATATCGTTTTATTCGTGTTTTCAATTATCAACTTTTTCGATAATCAACTTGAACATAAACTTATTATTTTAAACACAATTTACCAAAAAATACCGAGCAAAGCTCGGTCCTCCAGATATTAAATATATATATATATATTATGATCACTAATGCATCGAACCAAGTTGGCAAACTTTGCTTAACCTTGAAGATATATATATTTAATATCTGGAGGACCGAGCTTGGCTCGGTATTTTTTGGTAAATTGTGTTTAAAATAATAAGTTTATGTTCAAGTTGATTATCGAAAAAGTTGATAATTGAAAACACGAATAAAATGATATTTTATAAAAATGAATCCTAGCTAGATCGATTTATCGCCCCCGAAAACCCCTGTATACTAAATTTCATGAAAATCGTTGGAGCCGTTTCCGAGATTCAGATTATATTATATATATACAAGAATTGCTCGTTTAAAGGTATAAGATATATATTATGATCACTAATGCATCGAACCAAGTTGGCAAACTTTGCTTAACCTTGAAGACCAACCGATATTTAGCGACGAGCTTTCCCTTCCCATACTGACCGGAAAACAGCCTTTGATGTAACCAGCAGCTGGACTTCTGGTCCAGTTCTTGGTATTTTCTTGACTGACAGCTAATGACATAATAATTTTACATTGTATAAAAGACACCTATAATGTACGAAGTATTTGCTGCAAAAATCGTTAGAACGAGGAATTAGGTAAAGAAAGCCTTAAACTTGTACTGAGACAATTACAGCCAAATAGTGACATTAAAAACTTTTTAACAAAAAATTAAACCGCCGAAAAACTGAAAAGCATAAAATAATAGTTTAATTTTTTGTTAAAATGTTTTTATTTTATGACTTTTTGTAGCTTTAATGTACTAATAATATTTGGCAAGGTATACCCTATCCAACAATAAAAGAATTATCAAAATCGGACTACTCTGTACAAAGTTATGCGTGTTTATACGTTACAATCAGTGAGTGAACAATCAATCATCCCCTGTTTTCCAACCCTTAGGGTTCGATTTTGTTTTCCAAATTTATATGAGACCACCTTGGGAGTATACCCTTTGCAATAGAAGAAGAATTGTCACAATCGGACCACTATGTAACAAGTTATGCATGTTTATACGTTACAATCAGTGAGTGAACAATCAATCATCCCCTGTTTTCCAACCCTTAGGGTTTGATTTTGTTTTCCAAATTTATATGGGACCACCTTGGGAGTATACCCTTTCCAATAGAAGAAGAATTATCACAATTGAACCACTATGTAAAAAGTTATGCGTGATCATACATAAAAAAAAAAAAAAAAAAAAATATACGCGTCGAATTGAGAACCTCCTCCGGTTTTTTTCGTCGGTTGAAAAGAAGATATAGTGACAAAAATTGAAAAAAACCGGTTAAGTGCGAGTCGGACTCGCGCACCGAGGGTTCCATACAAACCTGTAGATATTCACGGTTTATGCATAAGGTTTATGTTTATGAAATTAAATGTTTTTTTTTTAATTTTTTAATGAGTTGATTGAATGAAAGGTAAATTGCGGTTTACGATTTATGACGCATTAAAAAAAAAACTTCTTACTAGATCTCGTTCAAACAAATTTTCGGTGGAAGTTTACATCATATATATATATTTTTGTGTTATTATTCTCTTCTTTTAGAAGTTACGGGGGTCACATTTTATCACTTTGGAAGTGTCTCTTGCGCAAACTATTCAGTTTAGAAAAAAAATGATATTAGAAACCTCAATACCATTTTTAAAGACCTATCCATAGATAACCCACACGTGTGGGTTTGATGAAAAAAAAAATTGAGTTTTAGTTCTGAATATGGGGAACCACAAAATTTTTTTTTTCTATTTTTGTGTGAAAATCTTAATGCGTTTCACAGAATACATCTACTTACCAAGTTTCAACAGCATAGCTCTTATAGTTTCGGAAAAAAGTGGCTGTGACATACGGACGGACAGACAGACAGACAGACAGACATGACGAATCTATAAGGGTTCCGTTTTTTGCCATTTGGCAACGGAACCCTAAAAAGTATGCTTAAATGGTTTGGTCATGTTGAGAGGATGAATTAAGGACGGCTCACAAAAGGTATTTACAAGGCAGATGTGAGTGGAAACACCGGGAGGGGACGCCCTAGGAGGACATAGAGTGACCTTATTGGTGATGTTCTTCAAAAAGGTCAGGTGCGTAGTAGTCGTAACCGGCGTGTGTGTATAACCAATTGTATGAACCTAAAAGAGGCAAAAGGAGTGTGTAGAGATCGTAGCAGGTGGTGTTCCGTGGTTTCTGCCTACCCCCATGGGAAAAAGGCGTAAATTGATGTATGTACGTATGTAGTTTCATTAATATTATAGTATGTAACAGTCATTAATAGCCCGTAGTAAGTATATTCTAGAATGTTCCAGTCATCGTGACCTATATCAACTACTCAATCACATGAGTTCAGGATAAAACATTACGCAAGTCATTAAAATACTGACCTGCACGATTTCACATTATTGATAAAAAGAAATCACACGATCATATCGCGTGTTTTTTATTTCGCAAATAGTTAGTGGCCAGTTTAAACTGGTCCTTAGAGTAGTGACTCGAGGTTATGGATCCTTTAGTTTGACCATTTTGTTGTGATACTAATAATAAAACGAATAATAAAATAGGAAAAATAAAACTTGAATGCGATAGAACAAGCTGAAATAATAAGGAAGAGGATATGGGTCCCACTGGCTGGCAAAGGCCATGAGGTATTTGTACTTATCTTTTAATCATCGTATTCATGATGAAATAAATGTTTTATGTGCTAGAGCTCAATCAGAACTGGACGTTTACTAATACATTGAAGCCAATTAATGTATCAATTTATTTTAATTTTCATTCTAACGAGTATTTTCCGTTGTCCCATTGAAATATGGTATATGATTTATGAGCTCGTAGTGAATATTGACAGATGTTTGTAATATGCATCCTTGTAAAATGGCTACTCAAGAATTTAACCCGTTTTTACGTAAAAATACGTTGCTTTTACCTGAACAACCGATTCATGATGTAAGTTTCAATATAAAAAATAGTTGTTTCAACGCACTTTCAACAGCTGTTTTGTTTATAGTCATTTTCTTAGATTATTTGAGATTGACATCTACCAACCCGTACAGGACCGCCTGGTAGGTTAAAGCCTAAACTAAACTCTCAAAGAAAGGAGGCATATGTCTTAGCTATGAGAATAAATAATATATGCTCTTTATGAGGATATGAAAAAGCTTTCCAATGGATCAGTTTATTATATTAAGACTGTTAGCTGGTGTGTCCATGGAGAGGTTGCTTTTGTTATTTGATTATGATTATGGAGAGATCCGTTTAAGTGTACCGTTGTGCATCGGGCGTTGTATCGTAATACAAATTATGTTAAAGGCAATTAAAGAGACACTTTTCGTGCACCCAAGAAGAAGCTTTAATTTTATATAATATTACTATGATGTTGTTTAACCAGTCAATTACCGTAATTACAGACACAATTAAAAACCATTGTGTCTATACCAAATGTGGTATCTCAGGGACTTAGAGGTTAAACAGTTTCGTTCGTAAATTTTCACTACTACCAAGCATTTCACTTGGCAGTCCAAAAACTCGTTTAATACATTTATCACCATAATCGTATTCTGTCTAGCCTTTCCCAATGTTGGAGTCAGCTTCTAGTGTACCCAGGTGCAGTTGAATACCTGTATTTTACAGGGAGCGACTATCCATCCGTGTCGTGCTATTGTCTGTATCGCGTCGGAAGTAAAGAGAAATGAGGCTATAACCCCATTTCTTCTCTTACATGTCGTAGAAGGTGACTAAGGACCATCGTTCTCTATGCTTTTTACCATCAGACTGCAATCGTCAACCCGCCTGCCAAGCGTGGCGATTATAGCAAACTCCCCCAAATTGAGGGAAGCCTATGTCCAACATGCTGCATCCTGGATTTCTTATTGCTGAAATGATGATAACTGCCTACCTGACCTACTCAACCCAGTAACTGAGATATACACGATACCCCTTGGTAAGACTGATTGTCAGACTTTCGGGATTCTGATGATCCGTAACGACTACCAAAAATACTCGAGTGTAATTATAATTAAACTAGCTTCTGCCCGCGACTTCGTCCGCGTCAAATTTTTGCTCCCCTGACCCTTCCCGTCGCATCGATTTGCCTGCTAGTTTTAGTCCATTTTTCGTTGCTGCTCGCTCCTTTTGAGTTATAGTGAGTCAACCTTAAAAGATAGACATATGCTCTCGCGGATTTTTTTTAGAAATTTTTAAAAGGAAAAATTCCGTCATACATGATTTTTGATTTACTTTAACCGTTTACGCAGCGCACGCAACGGAAACTCTCAAAAGTAATAATTTTTCCCCGTTTTTGCAACATTTTTCATTACTGCTCCGCTCTTCTTAGTTGTGGCGTGATGTTATATAGCCTATAGCCTCCCTCAATAAATAGGCTACCCAACACAAAAAGATTTTTTTTAATTTGGACCAGTAGTTCCTGAGATTAGCGCGTTCAATCAAACAAACAAACAAAAAAACTCTTTAGCTTTATAATATTATACTAGCTTCTGCCCGCGACTTCGTCCGCGTTAAATTTCGTGTTCCCCCGACCCTTCCCGTCGCGTCAAATCGCCTACCCGTGCGATTTTCCCCGTTTTTGGAACATTTTTCATTACTGCTCCGGTCTTCTTGGTTATAGCGTGATGTTATGTAGCCAATAGCCTCCCTCGATAAATAGGCTACCCAACACAAAAATGTTTTTTTAATTCGGGCCAGTAGTTCCTGAGATTAGCGCGTTCAATCAAACAAACAAACAAACAAACTCTTCAGCTTTATAATATTATAGCTTCTGCCCGCGACTTCGTCCGTGTCAAATTTTTGCTCCCCTGACCCTTCCCGTCGCATCGATTTGCCTGCTAGTTTTCGTCCATTTTTCGTCACTGCTAGCTCCTTTTGAGTTATAGTGAGTCAACCTTAAAAGATACATATATGCTCTCGCGGACTTTTTTTTAGAACTTTTTAAGAGGAACAATTCCGTCATACATTATTTTTGCGTTACTTTAACCGTTTACGCAGCGCACGCAACGGAAACTCTTAAAAGGAATAAATTTTCCCCGTTTTTGCAACATTTTTCATTACTGCTCCGCTCCTCTTAGTTGTAGCGTAATGTTATATAGCCTATAGCCTCCCACGATAAATAGGCTACCTAACACAAAAAGAATTTTTCAATTCGGACCCGTAGTTCCTGAGATTAGCGCGTTCAATCAAACAAACAAACAAACAAACAAACAAACAAACTCTTCAGCTTTATAATATTAAAGTATAGATAAGTAATAAGTATAGATATAAAATAATCATTACATAATTTTCTTCCGTCAGGACTTTTTGGATATCATAGACAAGGTTTTCTACTGGTCTAGCCTGTTTGGCGTATATGGGTGTAAGAGATACATCAGCGTAATGTGGAGTACACTCGTACTAGCAAATTTAATCGTCATACAATTTTTGGCTATCTGGAAGGTTGTAAGAGCTTTTGCAGGAATTGCTAGAGACACGACTGGCCACCGTAAGTACTTTTTCATACGTTGTGGATTAATTAAAGTTATATATGTCTGACATACTCTATGGGATCCGTACAGTTACAATGATTACGGAGCGATTATGTTTGAATTATGAAATGAAGGTTTATTGAAATATATATTTACTTATTATATGCATTTTTCTATGTTAGGGTCGGCTTCCGTCTAACCAAATGCAGCTGTATGTTACAAAAGCTTCTGCCCGCGACTTCATCCGCGTTAAATTTCTTGTTCCCCCGACCCTTCCCGTCGCGTCGAATCGCCTACCATTGTGATTTTCCCCGTTTTGGCAACATTTTTCATTACTGCTCCGCTCTTCTTAGTTGTAGCGTAATTTTATATAGCTTATAGCCTTTCTCGATAAATAGGCTACTCAACACAAAAATATTTTTTCAATTCGGACCAGTAGTTTCTGAGATTAGCGCGTTCAAACAAACAAACAAACTCTTCAGCTTTATAATATTACTAGCTTCTGCCCGCAACTTCGTCCGCGTCAAATTTTTGCTCCCTGACCCTTCCCGTCGCATCGATTTGCCTGCTAGTTTTCGTCCACTTTTCGTTGCTGCTCGCTCCTTTTGAGTTATAGTGAGTCAACCTTAAAAGATAGGCATATGCTCTCGCGGACTTTTTTTTAGAACTTTTTAAAAGGAATAATTCCGTCATACATGATTTTTGCGTTACTTTAACTGTTTACGCAGCGCACGCAACGGAAACTCTCAAAAGGAATAAATTTTCCCCGCTTTTGCAACATTTTTCATTACTGCTCCGCTCCTTGTCGTTGTAGCGTGATGTTATATAGCCTATAGCCTTCCTTGATAAATAGGCTACTCAACACAAAAAGAATTTTTCAATTCGGACCAGTAGTTCCTGAGATTAGCGCGTTCAATCAAACAAACAAACAAAAAAACTCTTCAGCTTTATAATATTAGTATAGATATATAGTAAATATAAAATATAAATATATAGTATAGATTGAGGGACTGCCTATCCGACCTCCACAAACAAGTATCTGGGTTGACTGGAATGTATTTTTCTTTTTGCTAATTTGGTACTTGGCATAATTTGAGTCAATGCCAGTAAAATACAAGCAATGGCTACGACACTAACAATAATAGACAGGTATACGGTATGAATATTTAATGATAATTTGTCTGTATAACATACAGGTTGGCAAGGACGCGAACCTGTTACCATAGATTCGGTACATGTCTCTGAACACCCCCAACTTTTGGTCAGTTACGATAAAAAAAAATGTTGTTCCATATATTTTGGCAGCTCTTCTCCTCTTCTTCTCTCATCTCTTCTCTCTCTTCTTTCTTCTATGAAACAACATAATATATATATTTTTTAAACCAACAAAAATGTAGAATCATGTACTAATTCCAAAGTTACAAGACTGGGTGTTAAATTCATGCTTTAATTTGAAGGTCAATGTCCCATACCACTCCGTAAGTAATCAAAGTCGCAACCTTAGAAGTCAACCGCATCATCAAAGAATCAACATCCAATAGAATTTCGCAATTTAGCAAATAAATTTATTTGCCCAAACATGTGTACACATACAGAAATTACAACGTGCATGCAGGATATCATAAAAGAAAATATAAGTTCAGACATGTTTGCCACATATTATGGCGTCCAAATGTTAGTTATAATCAGATTGTTAATAATTTAGGTAGTCCAGTCAATATAATTAATTTACCTTGAATTCAGCAAACTGTAACTTAATGATGAATGTCAACAATAAACAAAAATAATAAAAACCAAAATTAAAAAAAAAGATCTGTCAAAATACATGGTTCAGTAAAAAATTCAATATAATATTATAATTTTAATATTATAATATTAATATTTTAATACGCTTTGTTGGTTAGAAATGACTTTAGTTGTTCTTTTCAATTGTAAATTATTAAGCTCCCTCCAACTCTTCGGTAACTTATTATAAATTATGGGGGCCATGCAAAAAAGCAGCAGCAGCAGTCCTACTACAGGGTGGGCCATAAGGGTGTTGGCGGTTTCAATATTCAATTAAAAAAGAACTACGAAACATACCAAAAATATATTTGTATTTTTAAAAAGTAGAAACATAGGAATTTTTAAGACCTAAAAATAATGTTGTCCAAATGACTTCCCTCGGCTGCTTGGCACTCTTGGAACCGAAGTCGCAAATTTTGGAAAACTCGTTGAAAAGTTGTTCTCGGTATTTTGTCACTTTCCTGAATAAGATTCCTCTTCAGCTGCTCTAAATTGGTCGGATTATTCTCGTAGACTACCGATTTGAGGTAGCCCCATAGAAAATAATCACATGGAGAGAGATCGGGGCTACGTGGTGGCCATTCAATATCCCCCCCTTTCGAAATGAGTTTTCCGGGAAAAACATTTTTCAGCAGCTCTATGGATACCCTAGCCGTATGACATGTGGCCCCATCCTGTTGAAACCACATCCTCGAGGTATTGCCTTGAAGTTCTTGTAAAGCTGGTACCAAAAAGTCTGTTATCATGTTGCAATAATTGTTAGCTCTAACCGTCATCGCTTGCCCTCTTTCGTCCTCAAAAAAGTATGGCCCAATAATAGCGGTTGACGTTATCCCAGCCCACACGACAAGCTTAGGGCTGTGAAGTGGAAGTTCATGCAAGCGTCGGGGATTAGTCTCGGACCAGAACCGACAATTTTGCTTGTTCACATGGCCATTAAGGTGAAAATTGGCCTCATCACTAAACATCACGTTGTTGAAATTGTTGAACCGCTCGAGCATCAAATTGACAAAGTTAAGTCGGTTATTGGCATCATCTGGTTTTAATTTTTGGACTATCTGAATCTTATAAGCCTTCAAATGCAAATCACGCTTCAAAATTCGTCGCAAAGTCGTTCTTTTGATGTCCAAAGACTGACTTCTCTTACGTGTTGACTGTTGCGGATTTCGCTGAACTGAAACACGAACACGCTCCACAATGTCGGCTGATCTTGCAGAAACTGGGCGACCACGAGCCGTAATTGGTACTGTCGAGCCGGTTGTTTCGAACATTCTGATCCATTTCCGTATCACATTGGCGCTTGGAACTTCACTTAAATCGCGTAAACCGTGTTCATGTCGATACAAACGTCGTGCAGTAATCACTGATTTATTGTTTTCGTAATACGCTCGGACACAAAATGCACGCTGCGCTCCCGTGTACGGCTCCATGGCGACTAAATTTCCAGGAAGCGGCGCAGCTAACAACATATCCCCCCGCCACCCCGCGCCACGCGTTTTCGAGAAATTGAAGAATTAAATCGCCAACACTCATATGGCCCACCCTGTACTATGCAGACAGAGCTGACTTTGATCACGCCTGTTTCTGGGAAATTTATCTATCATTCGCGAAAATAAAGACTATTATATACAAATATTACTAACTCCAGAATATAAAGAGATGCCAATGTCAATATTTTATAGTGTATGAAATAGGGCTTACAACTATCGGAATTTTCTTACAGGAAGTTTAACAGCCCGACTAGCTGGAACCATCTTCTATTCAATTACAATACTGTCGCTGCTCTTAGCCTCTAAACTGTGCTACTATTGGAGAAAGGATTTATCTGTGGTATGGAGTAAAGTGGAACGGTCTGTTGGCGTAAAAATCCCGGATGACAGTACTTTGAAGAAAAGGATGTATTTTGTGGCTGGCTTTATGACTTTCTGCGCAGTCTGTAAGTAAAATGCTATACATAACTATGATTTTCGCATTCCTCATTAGTTTTTTTTTTTTTACATATGTATTTTTTTATTTTGAAAGTAAATAATTTATTGATTAAACTAATTTATAGATTTTCAACCGACGAAAAGAAAAGGTATACTCCGAAGTGGTCCCATATAAATTTGGAAAACAAAATCCATCCCTAAGGGTCGGAAAACAGGGGATGATTGATTGTTCACTCACTGATTATAATGTATAACCACGCATAACTTTATACAGAGTAGTCAAATTTTGATAATTCTTTTTTTATTGGATAGGGTATACTTTGCCAAGTATTATTAGTACATTAAACCACAAAAAATATAAAATAAAAACTTTTTAACAAAAAATTAAACCGCCGAAAAAACTGAAAAGCAAAAAATAATAAACCTTAAAATTTTGAGTCGGCGCTGAAAAATCAATCAACAAAGATCACTCAAAGTGCTGACTCATAATTTTGAGGTTTATTATTTTTTGTGTTCTAAAGAAATCAAGACACAATTTACATATTTTTTCGTTAATATGCCAATACAATATGTCAAAACAAATTTATAAAATATGTCAAAAACTCAACATTAATTTATTTGGTTATCTCAGTACTACAAATTAGCATTAATGCCATTTTTTCACTGAGTCACATTTTTTTTTGATTTCATCTCATACTCACAAGCAAACCATCATGCACAACTAAAATAATTGAAAAAAAAATCAAGTCTTAATTAGATTTTTTCTGAAATGTCTATTTAATTTAATTTCAGTTGAACATGCTGTCAGTGTATTAGCATCGATAGGACTGGACTGTCCGCCATCATTGATTCTGAAGCGATACGTTATTGTCTCACATGGATTCATTTTTATGGGCCGTAAGTGTTACCTTACCCGTTATGTCATTTATTTGTTTGAGGCTCAACATAAACTAGGGTACATAGACGAACATGAAGTTGCCTAAGACTTGTTTAAAAAATTTGATAAAATTGTAAACAAACCCCATTCATTCACCCACGGGAAGAAATGGGGTGATGCTATTCTTTATGTCCGGCACCACACGGTACGTGTTAAGCTGGCTTCCCACGGTGCGTGATATTGCGGATTGCAGACGCACGCGGACCAGCCCGCACCGACACTGACGCACTCACGGTCCGTGATATCGCGGACGGACGCGGACCATCTCGCACGACACACCGTGGGAAGGGTCTCGTCCGTGGTAGCACAGGACGTTTGTGGACCGCGTCGTACGCGCTCGCATCGCGTTGCACCGCACCTTTGAAGTTACCGCCTCGCGACGGATACCGGCGCAACGCCACAGACGTCCTGTGCTACCACGGACAAGACCTTTCGCACGGTGTGTCGTGCGAGATGGTCCGCGTCCGTCCGCGATATCACGGACCGTGGGAAGCTAGCTTAACACACTAACAGTAGCAATTTCATTTGGCAGTTCAACAACATTCATTACGTTATTTGCGTTCCTGAACAGACATTTATTTCGCACATTTGGAGCCTATTGATAGTTTGTTACGCTGTTTGGATTGTTAAATCTATACTATTATTAATATTATAAAGCTGAAGAGTTTGTTTGTTTGTTTGTTTGTTTGAATGAACGCGCTAATCTCAGGAACCACTGGTCCGAATTGAAAAATTCTTTTTATGTTGGGTAGCCTATTTATCGAGGGAGGTTATAGGTTATATAACATCACGCTACAACTAAGAGGAGCGGAGCAGTAATGAAAAATGTTGCAAAAATGGGGAAAATTTATTCCTTTTGAGAGTTTCCGTTGCGTGCGCTGCGTAAACGGTTAAAGTAACGCAAAAATCATGTATAACGGATTTTTTTCTTTTAAAAAGTTCTAAAAAAAAGTCCGGGAGAGCATATGTCTATCTTTTAAGGTTGACTCACTATAACTCAAAAAGAGCGAGCAGCAACGAAAAATGGACGCAAACTAGCAGGCAAATCGATGCGACGGGAAGGGTCAGGGGAGCAAAAATTTTGACGCGGACGAAGTCGTGGGCAGAAGCTAGTAGGCTAATAAAATTGCGCTCACACATTCTATTTCTATTCTATCCTATGTGACGATTCTGAGAAGAAAGGCCGAAATAAACTCAAAAGTCGCAATCTCCTGTAAAGTCCAGATATAATTTTGGTTAATCACGTGAAGACAAGGTTGGTGACGAGAATGCTTTTATGAAAACATCCACACAAATTGACACATGTCATGTCAGTGAACGCATTTGTCAGTAATAATGTAGCTCAACTCAGAAAATAAGGACGTCAACGATTCGACGAACAATACCAAGGGAACTTTTGGGTAGGCCGCATAAATTATTCAAACTGACAGACCATCATTTAAAACTAAATGAGAAAAAAAGATACCAAACAAAAGAAAATTATCCACATAGTTTTCACATCCACAATAATTTAATCAACATAATACTTCAGTAAATAGTAGTAAAGTAAATATTCATGCCATTGTAAGTAAATATAAAACTCATCAATGTCAATGTTACCTACATATAAAAATTCGGAAATATCCATGTAGATCGGTGTCTGGATTGATCTTTTCAGGAAAAAGGTCCAGTAAGTGAAAACATCATTTTATGTACGTCCTTGCCTACCTATCTTGAAATTAAAACTTCGCGTAATCAAATCAAAGCTCTTAATTTACAAGAGGCACTACAAATTGACATTCACGTTTTCTGGTCCATATGTTTACACAGCTATCATGTAATTTTGAAACCTACCATAGCTATTATCCTAAAAATAAAGACGTGAAGCAAAAACTTAGTATCTGTTTTGACAAAAATTAAGCAGATGGAGAGTACTCCTCCGTCTCGTCGTTTATATGGAGAAGAGGTGCAGAAAGATAATATTATAAACAGTAATGCATTAGAAATACATTATATTTTCGTCAAATTCAGACCACTCTCCAACCAATATTCAAATTAAATAAGCTGTGGCATGTTCTCATCTTTGTTATGTTTTGAGCCGAACTGAATCTTTTAGAACTATTTCAGTACATTAAAGATTTTAAAGTTTTTGATATTACAGAGGATTATTCCGAATGGTTTGGCATGCCACTACTCCTCGTGAGTACTTTAGCCAGTTTGTTATGGAATTTTCAAGACCAACTGATAGTCCTTATCAGTATGGGCCTGACGTCTCGGTATAGAAGACTGAACGAGAGCGTCTCCAAACTATGTGCCTTTGAGAAGTCTCAGATGGATTCTGAAAAGGTAAGGAGAAGAATTTTTTAGATATTTGCCCAGTGGCACATCGCAGCAACAAATAAGGATCAAAACAGCGATGCGTTAGATGTTAGTTGAAACGAATGACAATCAAAATAGTAGTTTTGAGTTTTAATTAAATTAAAAAGGAAATGCACAGCCCGGTTGAATCATTTTTAGAATATTTTTTGGTTCATTAGGATCCCTTTATTATTGAACTAGCACTTCGCCCGCGACTTCGTCCGCGTGAAATTTATATGTCATATTCATGTCATGTTACTTCGGAGTAATGTAGCTTTCCATTAGTCAAAAGAAAATTTATATTGGTTAAGTTGTTTTTAAGTTTGTCCTTATCAAAACTATTTTTTTTTAAATAAATCATAATATTTTATAATATTTACATTATTTAAAAACTAAGCCTAGCTAACATTATAAAGCTGAAGAGTTTGTTTGTTTGTTTGATTGAACGCGGTAATCTCAGGAACTACTGGTCCGAAGTGAAAAAATATTTTTGTGTTATGTAGTCTATTTATAGAGAAAGGCTATAGGCAATATAACATCACACTACAACTAAGAGGAGCGGAGCAGTAATAAAAAACGTTGCAAAAACGGGAAAAGTCGCACGGGTAGGCGATTCGACGCAACGGGAAGGGTCGGGGGAACAAGAAATTTAACGCGGAGGAAGTTGCGGGCAGAAGCTAGTATACATGTAAAAAGAAACAATCATAAAGCATCATAAAATTCTTCTGCATCGTTGTCAACAGGAAATGTGCCCAAAAGACTTGCAGCATTGCCACGTTGATTGGCAATGCTGCCAGTACTGCAGTTTTACAAACCATCAAATCTATTCTCTTTGTGATATCAGTGTAGATGATGAAGTAATATTCTCTTCATCTTACGAAATAATATTGTTCAATATAAAATATTGGATCCTTATTTGAATCACATCATACCTGCCTATCGATTGATGGAGAGTGATATTTTAAATTCGCATAACGTTAATTGTGGTGATTTTTAGTGCTAAGTGTATTTATAAAATAATCATTGCATCAAATAGAGCACCATAATACTTTTTGTTGCTTAAGCATTTCTGAGGTACCTTTTATTCGTGTTTTGTCGTCAAAATACTAACAAATCCAGTAGGTACAAAATGAGTTTTAAGTTGCTACAGATTTACCATGGATTATTATTTTTAACCGAAAATAGTCCTGTCAGTAATGATAGACCGATGCTAGTATAACGTGACATGGTCAGTTTCGAGAACTGGGTCGGGCACATACTTGTAATACGGTACCTCAGAATTCACAAGGTTTAATTGCAAAGCAAGTTGCTGCAATGCGCCAAAATTATTGTTATTATAATAATCTCTTACAGTATTTACATAATTTCAAATCTAAGTTTAAATCCAAAGAAAAAAAAATATGTACATGTATATATAAAAATAAATAATAATCTGGAATTTTAAACCAAACAATTTATTTCAGCAATCTGAAACAGTAAGAGTATATAATTGGCGTAAAATAAGAGAAGCGTATGTGAAGCAAGCGATGCTTGTGCGCAAGATAGATGTAGCTCTTGGAGGCACAATCATTCTGTCCTGTTCCTGTAATTTCTACTTCATATGCTTGCAGATGTTTTTGGGGATTAGGTAAGTTACTCATCGATAAATGATTTTAGTTCAGGAAGTTGCTTTGTACAAACACTTCTACAAGTCAAGTACATTTAAAAAAATTACATGAGTTCAGCTGCGTTTCCTACCTAACTACTCTGAGAAGAAAGGCCGAAATGAACTCAGAGGTCACTGTCTCTTTTTAAGGACAGACATAATCTTGGTCAGATCATGTGAAGACGACCATCTGGATTGTTGACAGAAATGGTCATTTCAGGAACGAACCACACAGATTGGATTGGATCTGTCCAGAAAGTGCATGCAAGCATGCATTTATCAATTATCGTGTACCTTAAGTCAGAACTTGGGAATTTAAACCTTAAGTACTACAACGCAACTTCTGTCACTCTTCCTTTCCTGTCTTCTTAATCTGCAGTTGCTTAAATCCTTGCTAAACTCATCCAAACTTTTCTTCACTTTTGTTGGCATGAATTATGCTATACATGCTTGTGCTATATGTGTGGTGCCGGACGTAACGAACGGCACCAACCCATTGGTTCCTGTAGGTGTCGTAAAGGGCGACAGAGGGAGTTACTAGAGAAAAATTGACAGCAGCGCTCTCTATATATTTTTAAAACCACACTGCGATCGCTAACCCGCCTGTCAAGCGTGGCGATTATTGCAAACTCGAGGGGTTTGCTTAGGGGAGGCTTATGTCCAGTGGACGTCTTTCAGCTAAAAAATAATGCTAAACTAAATTTAGCTTTGTTTGTGGCAATCGATTAGAAATAACTAAAACTGCCAAAGTCGCTTAAACGAAAAGATAGAAATATATTTGGACCCTATCATCGCAAAACTGATCACAGCATTTTATTTAAGATGCGGCTGATCTACAGGGAGTAATTATCTATTTAAGTGGAGACTATCTACTTTTCTTTGAATGTTTTTTAAATATTTTTTTAGTCTGTTAGTTACTTAAACTTTTATTTTAAACTAGCTGCTACCCGCGGCATCACTCGCGTAGATGTTGGAAATTATCCCACAGAAATTTGCTCTAGCGACAAAAAGAAATCTATATTATATTAAATACTAGCTTTTGCCAGCGGCTTCGCCCGCGTGGATGTCGGAAACTATCCCGCGGGAACACACTACCGGGATAAAAAGTAGCCTATGTCCTTTCTCAGGGTCTAAACTATCTGCGTAACAAATTTCATTTAAATCGGTTCAGTACTTTTAGCAGGAAAGCGAGACAGACAGACAGACCGACAGGCAGACAGACAGAGTTACTTTTGCATTTATAATATTAGTATGGATATGGATATGGATATTAGTATGGAAGTATGGAAGTATGGAAGTATGGATATGGATATAGATGGATAACATCAGCTATCTACCCATGAAAGTCCCATCAAAATTGGTTAGGCGGACCAACCGCCTAATTTTCGAAACAGCTAAAGAAAAGAAAGAAAAATGTGTTTATTGGCATTATATCATTAAAATAATACTGGCCAACTGGCCAGCTAGTCCAATTTCACAGACAGGCAAAAAAGTATTGTTATTTTGGTGATCTGCTATACAGGTTTTTCTATTGCATACACCAGTCTCTCACAGACTAGTGTCATATAGTTTTTAAGCTTCTATTTCATTGTTTGTGTAGAGAAAATTAAATTATTGGAATTTGAATTTGTTACAAGTACATATAAAATAACTAAAAGGCTGTTCTCTCGCATAAATAAAAATGAAGTGTCTGTTTGTACTGTCAAAATTAAGTAACAAGCTATTATTTTGATATTCAAAACAGACACTTCATTTTTTAAATTTATTTCTATTGATTATCCCTGCTAATATTATTTTCTTGTCTTCTAGCCACGGTCTGTCCACCGACGTATTGACAGGGTTTTACCACGTGATATCATTAACGTGGCTCTGTATCAGAGTGGTGAGCGTCGTTTTGGCAGCTGCTGATGTCAATACGCACTCGAAACTAGCTCTTAACTCTCTGTACAATTATGATAGTCATCGTTATAATGTTGAAGTAAGTATTTTTCGGCTTTTTCATTTAATTATATGTTTTAAAGGTTACCGGCATATAAGTATGTGTATTTATATAATTACTAGCTGACCGTGCGGACGTTGTTCTGTTTCCTAGAACTCGATAGCAACGCCACCTACCGGGTCCAATAGTAAATTTAAACCATCCAGGGTGCCACCCAAACGCATACAAAAAAAAAAAACATTCAAATCGGTCCAGCCGTTTAGGAGGAGTTCAATGACATACACACGTACAGTAGAATTATATATACAACATTATTTTTAGTATATGCGAAACCTGAATATAGTTTGTTCAGGATCAGTAACTGAATAGATACCAATAATTTTTACACCATGTTATATTTTGTCCCAAAATTATTTAATTACGCTTACAAGTTGGACACTGAACGACAATAACAACTTATCCGCAATTATACGCGCACAACACAGGTTACGGCAGTTCTAGTACCGGTAAGAACCGCGCGGCGCGGGCGCACAGCAGGGCGGCGCGGGTGTGAAACAACCCCGTCAGTTGCCCATTAGCTCCAGGTTGATGCGTACGCGTCACACACGCTTCCGTTCTGTGCAATATACGATCGCGGCGCCCGTTCGCCGCGGACCATAAAGTATTTTGTTTCGATTTTAAAATGATCATGTCTTTCTCCTACTCAAACGTCCATTACACGGAGATGGTACGTACACTAGCTATTTGTGCTTATAACGTATCCTTGGCAGAGAAAGTGCATTTGACAGTGTTAAAAAGCTTTTTAACAAAAAATTACACCGCCGAAAAAACTGAAAAGCAAAAAATAATAAACCTTAAAATTATGAGTCGGCGCTTTGAGTGATCTTCAGTTCATTGATTTGTCAGCGCCGACTCAAAATTTTAAGGTTTATTATTTATTGCTTTTCAGTTTTTTCGGCGGTTTAATTTTTTGTTAAAAAACTTTAATTTTATATTTTTTTGTGGCTTTAATGGACTCATAATACTTGGCAA
This sequence comes from Aporophyla lueneburgensis, assembly GCA_932294355.1. Lineage (NCBI taxonomy): Eukaryota > Metazoa > Arthropoda > Insecta > Lepidoptera > Noctuidae > Aporophyla > Aporophyla lueneburgensis. The sequence continues at coordinate 25,193,475 of OW028737.1, read as the reverse complement.
GGTATACCCTATTCAATTAAAAAAGAATTATCACAATCGGACTACTCTGTATAAAGTTATGTGTGGTTATACATTAGAATCAGTGAGTGAACAATAAATCATCCCCTGTTTTACGACCCTTAGCGTTCGATTTTGTTTTCCAAATTTATATGGAACCACCTTGGGAGTATACAGTAGCACAATCGAACTGCTATGTAAAAAGTTATGCGTGGTCATACATAAAAAAAAAAAAAAATATACGCGTCGAATTGATAACCTCCTCCGTTTTTTTCGTCGGTTGAAAAAGGGTTATTATGTTTTACGTAAATTCAATAGAAATCTGTGTAAGCGCGCACATCTGTGCATAAGACAAAGAGGGGCACATTTCTAACAATTGCTTCGCTTTGTTTGAGTAGGGAGTACCTAATTAGAAGGACAATGTAAATAGTGATTACGCCAATTATTGTAAATAGTGATTTGATGTGAGAACAATTTTCATCCACTTTGAACTTTACGTGGTTGGCATAAGGTGCAACAAATGGCATTGACTGCATTTTACCACTTACTACTGCATTTACGAATATAGTACATAATAATATCTACCTACACTTGACCATTATGATAGTCCAAAGCCTGCAAGTGTGATGGAAAATGTTTATCACCACCTAATACATAAACAATCACTGTGGCAAAATATTATCAATGAGCGCAAGACGACGCTGGCGGCGCACGCGCGGGTGGCGCGGCCGCCCCGTCGATTGGTGTACATATTTTTGGACGGTCAAACAGGTAACATAACAAGCTTATAACTTTGTGATTATTAATGATACAGTTTTGAAATTTTTATCATAGATTCTTTACATAAAAATACTAGACCCGTGTTTCGGGTTTTGCATAAACAAAAATTAATCTATACTAATATTATAAAGCTGAAGAGTTTGTTTGTTTGTTTGGTTGAACGCGGTAATCTCAGAAACTACTGGTCCGCATTGAAAAAATCTTTTTGTGTTGGGTAGTCTATTTATTGAGAAAGGCAACAACATCACGCTACGATCAAAAAGAGTGGAGCAGCAACGAAAAATGGACGAAAACTGGTAGGCAATTCGTTGCGACGGGAAGGGTCAGTGGAGCAAAAATTTGACGCGGACGAAGTTGCGGGCAGAAGCTAGTGTTGTATAAAGATAGTAATCAAAATCATCAATACAACCGTCTAAATTCATATAATCTCACTAGCTACTGGCAGTGGCTTCGCCCGTGTGGATTCGGTAATATCTCACGGGAACGTCCTACCGGGATAAAATATCTTTCTATCAGTGTGTGATATTTTCATCCAAATCCGTTTAGCCGTTTTAGCGTGAATGAGCTACAAAAATCCAAACATCTATCCATCCAAACATACATATTTACATTACAATTACGATTTAATGAATATTTTATCAAGTACCAATTTCAAAAACCTTAAAAAAAATGAATTTTATAGGTTACCTTATCGCATACCTTTGGCTTTGTTTCTTTGCTTGTGAAAAAAGGGTTAATATTTCAAAATGATAAAAAAATCCTCTATTTAGGATGCCAATATGACGAAATTAAGGTACCTGTTCAATTGTAATAAAATGGCCAAACCGAAGAACTCAAAATTGCAAAATACAAACCATCACAATGTTATGTATAATCATAATATTATTTATTAAAAGAAAAACCTGGCTACAACTTTATAAGCCTTGTATTAAATAAATAATAGTTTAAAAAACTAAAAAACACGCGTCCATTGAAAACCAAACTGAAAAGTAGAAAATAATGGAAAAAAAGCGTGGGGTACTTTTTAAGATATTTTTTTATTGATCAGGCCCCACGCTTTTTTTCCGTTATTTTCTACTTTGTAGTTTGGTTTTCAATGGAAGCATGTTTTTTAAACTATTATTTATTTTCTATTTTTTAGGGTGTTCGAAATTTGAGACGTATGGCAGCGTAGTTTGAGATGTATGTCAGTGTAGTTTGTGACGTATGTCAGCGTAGTTTTAGAAGACAGTTTTTTCGCTGTCCTGGTAACCCTGGCAAGGATAATGGCACAAATTTATGAAATTATTGCATTGTCATCGGTCTTACAGGTGTGCAAAGTTTGAATGAAATCTCGTCGTTTAAAGTGGGTCAAAATTGCGCTATAAGGAGTCGGTTACAAACAAACATACAAGTGAAGCTAATATAAAGCGAGTAAAAAGCGGACCAATTTATCCAGCGGGCTTCGGTCTCTCTTATATATTTGAACATTTTAACACAACACACTCCACTGCCATTATTCACACTCTCAGAAACTATCCTAAGCCAACAAGAAACACGATCTACTAAAAAACAACTGAATGTTGTAAATGTACAAAACTTCCAGCTTGTTAGGTCTTTCATTTATTTGACGCACGTAACCGCAATTAGAACTTTCGTTTTGCAGGTGGAGCGGCTTCAAGACCAACTATCAAAGGATTACGTCGCCCTCAGCGGGATGGGTTTCTTCTATCTAAACAAAAATATTTTGTTAAAGGTTGTACTGTTTTTGTTCTAGATTTTGCAACCCATTAGAGGTCACTGTACTTGATTGAGTACAGCCATATCCCTAAGTGCAAATTACAAATCTCGTAAAGTTAATTAATGTATTTTTGTTATTTTACTTCATCATAACACTGTTCAAGTATTTTGATAAAGAATACGCGGGTAGTGTAACTTTTTTTGATAAAAAGTGTCAGTTGAAGTTTTGTTACCGAAACACTGTGGCGGTAAGTGACTGATTTTTGATTTTATAAAATAATTATTGCTTAGAAGTTGTTCTTCACATTTTGTTTGTATGAAATACATATCAGAGTAAGTTGTAAATAACAATATAATTGATTACTTATTACTAAAATAAAATTAAGGTTATTTAAATGTTGCTGTACTCGGTTGAGTACAGTGACAACATACGTAAGTAAAATAACTGTTTTATTCTTTCATATTCCTTGCAATGAAGAAGCAGCAATTTACATCGTACACGAGCTATAAGGGGCTTGAAAAAGCCATTGAAGCCGTTTTACAAGATGGCGATGATGATGAATATGATTTGGCTATCATACCACCTGATCCAAGTGCATTGACTGATGAAGAAGAAGGTGCCGATGAGGATATGGCAGCCTGTTTCATACCACAAGACGTACCTGGTACTATTGAGGTTTTTATGAATCGAGAGGACAGTGGTAGCAAAGATAGTGAGTACGACGACAGTGATAACGAACCCCTGGAGTCAAAAAGAAGGCGACTAGGTTCTACCTGCCAATTCACTTCAGATTCAAGCCCAATCTGGTGAAAATGTACTCCATCATATTCTTCAGCTTTTCAGAGTACTTTTGAAGTCGGCGACAGGAAAAGTGCTATTTCTGAAGAACTGAATGGTCTCAACACTTTACAAATATTTGAAAAATTGTTTGATAATGATATTGTTGATAAGATTATAACCAACAGCAAACTGTACACTAATCAACACAATAGACATGAGTTTCAACTGGATTCCTCTAATTTGAAAAAGTTTTCAGGGGTGTTCATATTATCTGCCGCATATGGCTACAGGTTCGACAAAAAATGAGTACCTTTATTGGTAAGGTGGAAAGATAATAGTGTCTGTACTATGGCAACAAACTATGATACCATTGAGCCGTTGAGGACGGTCAAACAATGGTGTCCAATAAAGAAGAAGAAGACAGACGTAGCGATACCACATTTATTCCAAACCTACAATAAAAATATGAACTCGACCAGTCTGTCTCATTATATACAATTGCTGTTCACGGTAAAAAGTGGAGGTGGGTGCTATTTACCTACATGGTAGACATGGCTGTTGCTAATTCCTGGCGTTTACATGTAATGAGCAATAATAATCCTATGGATCAACTCATATTCCGCCGTCATATCGCGCGATACTATTTACGCCAAGGTGAAGAAAGAAAATCGGGTCAGGCTGCATCAATAGTCGGAGGCTTGCCTCAAGATGGAGTTGGACATTATCCTATAAAACATTAAAAACAGCTGCGATGTGTTCTTAGTCATTCAAGAATGCGCTCTCGCAATGTAAAAAATGCCTAAAAACACTTTGTGTCGAAAAAGCTTATTTTGAAAATTTTCATACTTAGGCGGTCATTGTACTCAATTAAGTACACCCCTGTAACTTCATGAAAACTGTAATTTTGTTTTTTTTTTCTTGTATTTTATGTTTTTTTATTCTTATTTCAATATGAAAATAAAGAACATTTATAAAATATTTTGATACTTTTTGTTTGACCTCTAATGGGTTAAGCAAGTTTGCACCTAGAGTTTAAGCTAGTAAAGTTGAGAACGACATGGATTTCGTCGATATCGAAACTAATTTGGTTTCTGAGTCTGTGTTCTGAGAAAATGGACTGTGTGATATGGGGATAAGGTCGGGAATTGACAAAGTGTCGTTTATAGTAGAACATTCGATGTTAGATCCTAAGTCTAGGCTTTGATAAATGTGTGAATTTTGTCGGTTGCTTGATTTATGAAAACATAGGTATATACTGTTATATTAGTATCGAGCCAGAGTACAAATGTGTAGCTATTTGTGAGTGGTTTGCTACCACGTTGTGAACGGACTAGGTAATGTAATTGTAATTTTATAAATAAAAAAATAGAAAGAACGTTCCGTGATCAATTTTGATTTTGAGAAAGCTTAATGTCATATTTCTTCCTAGTTAGGTACTAGCTTTTTGCCGCGGCTTCGTCCGCGTAATAGTCTAAAATTATCTATTAGAAACGTACTACCGAGTAAGTATCCTAACTACCCGTTATTGTCTACATGTGTGCTATTGTTAATGTGCTGCTACTTTTTCATTATTTAATGAGCTGTTACTTTCGCATTTTAAACAGTGTGCAGAGTCAAACCCGGTTTTGTCAGTTTTTCCTTGAGACCTACTGAAACAAATACCTACGTATATTTTTTTGTAAATTTTAGTTCTGTTTTGTTCCTGTATTCATCTAGTGATAGTCTGACTAAAGTGTACCTTAATTCAGGTCAGCTCACAGGCTTGTATCAGAGTCTTATGTAGGGGATCTATTTAAAATTTGACAAGAAAGACTAATTGTATTTATTTTTTTTTACTTCCAGATGGCCGGTGCAATAATAACCTATGAACTTGTTCTCATTCAGTTTGACGAGCAAGGCAGCGATGATGTTCAGTTAAATATAACAGATATTATTTAAATTTGTTTTTATTTTCCGCAGTTTTATTAGTCTCTTTCAGATTTATTTAATGAACTTAAACCGTCCCAAAATGCGTTCTTACTTTAGTGCTAGCCCAAAGCTCTGAGCCAGTTTTTACAGTTCAAACAATTTAGTACTAGACTAATTTGTCAGTTTTGTAAATAGAACTGCATTTCTATGGATGGGTTATTCATCCAAAATCTGACTAGGTGGCTTAAACGTGAACCAAATTCAAATCTAGTATCTTAATAAGGGGGGCTGTTTTTAAATATCTAGTGGTTCTTACTTTAGAAAGTCAATATATACAATTGTCATTAAGTGTTTTTAGTTTTTCTGTTTTTTTTTTTTAATATTATTTTGGTAGATCAGTTTCTGTTTTACTAGTAATTATAGAAGCACGCGCTCTTATAATTTTAAACGTGACGATATTACCGTAAACGATAATGGCATCACGATATCAGACAAAAGTAATACGTATGGACAAGTTTTTTATTTCGTTTTGAAAATATCATATAGGCTTAAAACGTGTTTATATCACCATAATTTATTAGAGATTGATACTGTTGACTGTCTTTCAAGTAGCCAATACATGTTATTGTATTGAATATCTAATTCGGTTCTTTTCTTTTTGACATGCTCTTTCTATTGCAGTTTTGTATCCAGGGCCATCGGGAAATACTGCAGTGGTCACGTAAAGTACTTGGTGATTAGTCATGAATACCGGGAAGTATTGTTGTTTTCTTTCATGAAGTTAATGTGGACTTGCTTTCATTAAGTTTGATATGACATGTTACAATCCAATCCTAGACAAGATTTACAGACTCTTGAAACTGTTCTATGGATTCTTCGTGATTATTTCCAATCGCCATGATATGATGATATGGTGTCGTCAGTAGAGCCTGCAATGACATTATTTTGTAGCTCAACAATATCAGTTGTATAGTAAATACAGGACCAGACCTAGTACACTACCTTGTGGCACTTCAGCTGTTATTTACCTAAGGTTTGAACAGGCATATCTTTGTTTGTCTCATTCTAAACAATCTATTTGATATATAGGACTTTATAATGACTGAAAACTGTTGATGCAGCATTGTGCTTAGCTTATCAATGAGGCCATCATGCCGTACTGAATCGAAATCCTGTGAAATATCTAGGAAAACCATAGAGCACATCTTCTTTTTTTCTATTGTTCTATAAATAATATTAGTAATTCTGTGTACTTGGTTCAGCATAGAGCATTTTTCTCTAAATCCGATATAATTTAACCTCTAATCGGAGATTTAATCACTTTGATGGACATATATGAAGACCTTTTTGAATTTTCATCGACGATAACGTTATATGATTTTATTTCTGTGAGTAGGTCTGTACAAACACTTTTACTACTCAAGCATATTTTAAAACTATATGAGGTCGACGTTTCCTATCTGTCTACTCCGAGAAGAAGAACCGAAACAAATCATGAGGTCACAGTCTCTTTTAAAGTTCGAACATAATCTTGTTCAGATCACGTAAAAACTATGGACATTGGTGTCTGAAATGATCTTTTGAGTAAGCAACTACGCAGGTTTAGTAGACTTGTTTAGTCAACGCACGCATGTATCTGTAAAAATCATAATGGTCCTTATTCTAATGGACTGGGCATGTCGTCGTGCATTTAATATGTTTACTACCAATCACCAACCAAAAAAAAAACAATTATTTGGCTACCAAAATGTTTAAATTCATAAATTTTCCCATAAATCAAGCATCTGCAGTCTACGTCATTATTGGTATTTCAATATCAGAAACAGTTGCACGCAAGTATGATAAATATGTAAATAATTAGAAAATTCCATTTTCAGTCCTGTGTAAATATTAGAAAGATAAAATCAACAAAAAAAATCATAATAATTGTGTCTGTACAAATTGTGACATAAAATGACATTGTCATTTTCAATAAATTGATTCTAAGCAGCGTTTTCATGTTAGACTAAACACAAAGCCTTTCATGCATACAATATTTACCTCTATTCGGAATGCAGCAAAGGCTGAAATAGCATGTATATGTATTCATTAGAAAGTTTTGTTAGACATTTCAATAATTATACCTGACATGCGATTCAGATGTATAAAACAATAATTTTCATAATAAATGCGGGCTCTTTGGGACAAAGTGAAAACTTTTATTGAAGCTACATAGTAATATTAAGGTTAAAATACAATGGCCAAGTGTTTAAATAATGTATATGGGGATCAAACACTGAGTGAATCACTAGTTTCCACGAAAATACCAGAAGATATTTGATTTTCCGTAAGTAATTCATGTTTTTCTTAATATATACTAACTATATGTCCATTTATCTGTAACGAGGTTGTACTACAGCAGCCCATAAAATTATGGCCAAAATATATTGAACAGTAATTATTTATTTAAAAAATTGATGGGTCAGAATGATGTAGTTATTTCATGGTTGTGAGTCAATGTACCGTGTGGTGCCGGACGTAAAGAATAACACCACCCCATTTCTTCTCGTGGGTGTCGTAAAAGGCGACTAAGGGACTTACTAGAGAATGGGCAGCAGCGTTCTCTATGCATTTAACCACCATACTGCGATCGCCAACCCGCCTGCCAAGCGTGGCGATTATGGCAAAGCCCCCCAAATTGGGGGAGGCCTAAGTCCAGCAGTGGACGCCTTACGGCTGAAATGATGATGATGATGATGAGTCAATGTATACAAATTGTAATTCTCAAATTTAATCATGTAAGGATCAAAGCGGCATTCTATAGTTTCTGCCAACAACCACGAACAGAAGGCTTAAAGTTTATGTATGTATTAATAACTCTGCAGTTAGAATTACTTTCACAGTTAGTTACTTTAGTATTTTAGGAAGGATTCCAATTCAGTAAAGCGTTTTTAAGTGCTGAACTCTAAACTACTAAAATTTTAGTGTCGTTCCCCAGCATACACTTTTACTACTTCGTACTCAATAAAATTCTAATTTAAACCTTAATTTTCAGCTTCATAAAGCTAAATGTTAAAGGAATAAGAAGTGAAGAAGTGAAGAATATAATATGAAATCGAAAGTCACAAAACTAAATAAGAAGAAATATGATGTAAGTATATTTATTTATTTGCTAGTTTTGACCGTAGTTTCAAATTTGTGAAATTCCAGTCAAAATTGGTGTAGCTGATTTCGGAGATTAGACGGAAGAAGTAGACAGAAAGACAGATTTTTTTTTTGCTACAAGCTCCTTACATAATTTACAAACACACTTAGAAAAAGCTGTTATTTAGACATTACAAACAATGACTTCAATTTTATTTATTTGTATATGACTATAGATCTATCTTTGATTCATGCACCCTACCCTTATTTTTTTTTTGTATGACTATTTAGTGTAACTGTGTACGAGTAAGTACGTTAAATTAACTGAGACACAAACATTAACAAATTAAAAACAATAAATAATAATATCTACAACACAACTTAAGGAATGTTATATGCCATGCCTATTAAGCCACTTTCTGGAGACATCTAGCAACAATACATGAACAGATGTCTCATCTACACGTAGTCGTACTTGTAGATGACGCAAACCTAATTGCGTAGCTTTCTATCAATTGAAATCTGAATCCTTGTGAAGGATATTGCTAAACCATTGATCCATATGTTCGAAAAAATTGCCGGCTCAACAACTTAAATAGCGCAATGAATAATGATAAACTGTCAAAATAAAAGCTACTCCTACTGTAAGTGTGTTACGCTATTACATTGCTGGTGACCTTCAGTATTGCTAGCACCAATGTTCAAGAATTTATGTTGATGTAAAATACGAATAACTCTTAAAAAATAAACCAAATCGACGGTTAAAAGGTAATAAGCGCCATTTTGGTCGAAAATGACTTATGAATCCCATCCTACTTAAAATTTTCTGCTTTTTCGAATGCGCTTACTCCCAAGGCTCTACGATGTTTTTAAAATTTTCACGATATGACAGTAAACAAAAAAGTTACGTCAATTGTTCTACAATTTCAAACTTTAAACCGCTCTCCTGAACAATTTGGTTTTTGTCGCTTTTTAACCGTCAAAATAATATATATTTGCGTGTACACACACGTCATTTGAATGACTTAGGTTTACGCTTTTTTTTTTGTTTCAGGATTTTCTTCCAATACTGAACAATATCTTCAATAAGGCGCGGTACTTCGGCATCTCAGGCTTTGCTATGACCCTGGCTTTCGCCTGGTGTCTGATATTGTTTCTAATGCTAGTGGTAATAGAAAGCGTTGCTATTTGGAAGCTTGTCACGCTGCTCAGAGGCGCGAAATCTTCTGACGGTAAATTTAATTAAGAACCATTATTATGATGATGGTTTTGTATTTTTTATGAACAATTGTTATAATATTTGCTATGGATTTCCGCTAAGTAGCCTGATTCCATTATGTTATTATAGAGGTGTGAGAAACTGGGTGAAACTGGTCATTCAACCTCCATAGGTAAATAGGATCCAGCAGACCAGATGGGTAAATTGTGTCTGCCTGTCGATTGATGACCAGTCAAAGTATTTATTACTGTGATTTTTGGTGATACAGTAGGTCTTATAGTTAGGTAAGGTGAGCTCAAAAAACTACCCGTTAGGGCACTGTTTAACATTCGACGCGACGGGAAGGGTCGGGGGAAAAAAGAAATTTAACGCGGACGAAGTCGCGGACAGAAGCTAGTATTGTATATTGACACAACATTGGCCCGTCGTATTTTTTTTTTGCATTGACTGATCAGTTTTGCCTTGTAGATTGATACTACTTTTGATCTCTCGGAATAAATACGACAGCATAACTATTGTATTTTCAGGTCTGATTGGTCGCCTCTCAGGAGCTATTTTCTATGCCAACGCAGTCATTTCACTGTTCTTGTCATCAAAATTCGTGCACTCTTGGAGAAACGTGTCATCGTACTGGTTAAGTATGGAGACCAACACAGCACTCGACTTCCCCCCTGATGTCAGAATTAGGCAAAGGACCATTTTTATCACCGTGTTTGTTGCTAGTTTTGCTGTTGGTTAGTATTTTATAAGAATAGATCTACAATTATAGTTTTACTCAAAAATAACGTGATCTTTGCTTTTCCAATCATGTTATGGTTTTGTAACAGAAAAGCTGTGTTTCAGTTTAAAAAGATTTCAGCTGGTATATGAGTAGCGAACGGGTGGTCAGTGTGCTGTCGGAATTGAGGACTAGCACCATCCCATTTCTACACGTGGGTCTCCTAAAAGGCGACTAAGGGACTTACTAGAGAAAGGGCAGTAACGTGCTCTATGCATTTTACTACCATACAACTACCAAGCGTGGCAATTATGGCAAAGTTCTCCAAACTTGGGGAGGCCAATCTATGTCGCCAATGGACGTCTTACGACTGAAATGGTGGTAGAGGGGATTTGGGCAACTGTGCCACACCTGAGATGTATCTGAAATTGCAGTCACCCACCTAGTTCCTACGTAGTTACCACACAATTACATAAAACAAAGTTTATAAAATTTTGTAAGATATTAATATTGATTTTCCCTTTCAGTTGAGCACGCACTGAGCATATTGTCAGCAACTGGAATCGACTTCCCTCCTGAAGAATTCTTTTACAGATATGTCACAATATCACACGGATTCCTGCTAAGAACTCGTAAGTCATTGTTATATTTCTATAGACCTTCCGTCCATATCAAAATTGACCATACATTGAGCATACTAATTGTAGAACGCACTATTAAAACACAATCTGATTTATTTTGAGGGATATTGCTAATTTATTGGGTCATTTGTTAGAAAAATGTGTCTGCTCAACAATGTGAATAACGATGAGTATAAGAACTCATCTAAATTTAAATAGGCATCCAATATCAATAGACAAATAAGTTATGCAGGATGTGCTTACCTATAAGAAATTGGTACACTAGTCTATATAAATTGGATGTATCTCATATCATTTTATCTGTGTACTAGCTTCTGCTCGCGACTTCTTCCGCGTCTAATTTTTGCACCCCTGACCCTTCCCGTCGCATAAAATTGTCTGCCGGTTTGCGTCCATTTTTCGTTGCTGCTCCTCTCATTTTGACCACAGCGTAATGTTATATAGCCTATAGCCTTCCTCAATAAATACGCTACCCAACACAAAAAGAATTTTTCAATTCGGATCCTACTGATCCGAATTTAAAAATTCTTTTTCTTTTCTTTCCTGAGATTACCGCGTTCAACCAATCAAACAAACACTTCAGCTTTATAATATTTAATTAGTATAGATTCAATTGTTGGTGAGCCTAATAAATGAAATAAACGCAATGAATGTGGTTGTACTGTCAAAATGAAAGATATTCTTCGAACGTTATTACTTCGCTGCTGTCTAGGATACCAGCTTATCTACGAAATTGGATTCTATTCGTGATACATGTCACTGATGGCAGAGTGACAGGCTTTCTGTGTTTTACTGTTGAAATCGCAATTCTCATTCAACATAATGAATTTTGCTTTTCCATTCAAGTTTTTATTTTGACTGCCTCTTCAAGAATAAATACTAATTTATTATTTATTTATTGCGTCCCGCGGTTTCACCTACAATTATCTCAATCCCGTATGACAATAGGGATAAAAGTATTCGATATCCTACTTGAGGTCATGGTTTACTGACGTGCAAAATTTTATACAAATCCGTTCAGCTGTTTTGGCGTGGAAGCGTACCAAACAGACATACTAAAAAAAAAAACAAATCTTTCCTTTTTATATTACTAGTTAAATTATTTAAATTAAATATCTACTATATTTTACACTACAAGACAAACAAAATAGGACAAAACGGGACAAAATAACGATATTTTGGGACGTTGGGTTTGATTGCTGGGTCCAGTAAAGTTTAATAGGATACCTGCTGGCGAAATCGAGGCATAATACACCTGAGTCAACCCTTTTAAAAAACGGGCATTACTTTATTAACTTCTTTAAACATTTAAAGAAAGAAAGAACGAATAAAGTTCATTTGGATAAAGTTCTTGAAACGCAAAATACAAATAACAAAATAAAAAAATGCAAATAATGTGATAATGACAATAGTTCATGTGTGCCTCACAGCTGCATCAAAAATTGTGTTTTCAGCATTAAAGCCATATTGATATTGTATGGCGTTGTATTTTTTATCATTATGTATATTATTTTCATTGTATTTCCAGAGGACTATACCCTATGGTATGCTATACCAATATTTATAGTCAGCAAACTCGCAACAGCTCTATGGAACTTCCAAGATCTGATTATCATTCTCATCAGCATGGGCCTTAGCTCGCGGTACCATAGACTCAACCTATATGTGAGCCGGGTTGTCACTATTGAAAAGCGTTTCGAGGTCAAACAGAGGGTAGGTTTGTATTTTTACCTTTATTTGTATCTTGGAAAATTCGGTATTTATTTATTTGGATCGTCCAAACATTCATTTGTATCAATTTGGCTAATAATTCGGAGAAAAATAAACTATTAGTTCCAAGTTGAAGCAAGAACGCTTTCGAGCTTCTATTTGTATGATGTTATTTAAAATGTAATATATTATGATAACAGAAATTATGTACGTGTACGTGTTATGTATTATGTGTGTTACAGTGGCGAGGCGTAATTTTTTCTAAAAGAGAAGCCGAAGCAAAGTCGGCCTTAACTTACTGACTCATCAATAAAGAATACTTACTATCATTCTAAAATTAATATAGGAATGTAATGAATTAAATACAATTAAATTGAACAGATGAAAACGAATAAAATATGCAATATTCCTCTATCCCGTTCTCGCTGACGCATTTTTCTATACCTGTCTCTGTCATAACCCGTTGTACAGCGGCTTGCTCTCGTACATATCAAGCGGTGCCACGTGACCTAAAGTGACATCATTACGGGATCGCTGTTGTATGAATTTTTAGTTCCCGATTATGACGTTTTGGCGCCGGGTTAATTTAGAACATTTCTCTTTTGTTGTAATACAAAGGTATAAATAACCTTTTTTGTTGTTTGAATGTTATGGTGAATTAAATACCCGTAGTGTAACTATATTTATTGACAATAGTAGCCACTATTTACATACTATTGTATTTTTAATAGTGATAGAGTTACCAATGCGAATCCCCGAAGGCAAGCCGGTAGGAATCGTGTTATATGGTGCCTTCGCCACTGGTGTGTTATGTTGACTGCCTCGTTGGTCTAGTGGTAGCAAGCGCTACTGCTGAGCATGAGGTCCTGGGTTCGATTCCCAGGTCGGGCAAAGTGTTATTGGGTTTTTCCATCTGGAATTTCTCAGTAGCAGCCCGGAGTCTGGATTTGTGCCCGGTTGATGGCAATAGGCTCGCCCCCTGTTACATGGGACTTAAACATAACAGACAAAATGTGGGCGCACTATAGGTACACATCTGCCTAACCCTTCGGGGAAACAAGGCGAATGTTATGTTATGTGTTGTTATGTTAGAAATTATGTATAATGATCAATCGAATTGTTAAAGGTTTTATGATATATTATTGACTTTTATTATTATTATTATTTACTATCACTTTTTTTCTCTTGTATATTGTAAAACCTAATAATACATGTCATAATTTTTACGTTCCTCATTTTTGTTTATCACGTTTTTTTATCATTTTCCCTGTAAATTGAAAGGTCTGGCTCTTGTGACACAGGAAGTCCTAGTACAAGAGCTAGGGCAACACTGTCTTTGACTTGAAGTGAAAATAAATAAAACATATTTTCTAAATAAATGTTCACAGAACACGCCAAACTGGTAACAATATAGACCAGGACCAGTAAGGACCAGTAATAAACTACATTGTGATATATTAAATCTAATTATTTCTATAATTTCCATTCCTTGGTATCTTTAGCCAATACAAGCTCATCCCAAAACTCCATCTATTCACTTATTAACTTGTGAAGACGATAAGCAACAGACACGCAGCTTCTCATTAACGTCTTGAACACGAAACAATTAGTTTCCTTTGTGAATTATATTGTTAATGCTCCTTCTGTAGTGAGTCCCTAATTTGTTACAAAACAATATCATTAGATAACGTGTTTGGGGAAAGTGAATGCTGTGTTTTGAGATAAAATAACTAAGGTTGGACTTTTAATCCTATCCAGATAGTGACGTGGTGCAAGAATGAATGAAATTAAATGAACTTGAAATAATGTACTTACATGCAAACTTTGTACAATAACTTGTCTTAAAACACAATATATACTATATCGATATATACATCGTCTATGGCTGTCAGAGGAAATAAAATGAATATAGTAAAAAATGACATGATTTTTATTATTGGTTTTATTTCTATCAGAAGAAAATAAAAAAGGAAATAACTGTTATTACTTATTCTTATATTCCACATCCTAAAAACGTTTTTTAAAGTTTCATTTAATTTAAACCATTTTTATCATTCATTCTTTACGCGAAATCGTCCACTAACCGTTACACTGTTAGTTTTAGTATGGTATAATTATTTTTCTTTGAACTCTCAAGTTACTGAATAGGATTAAAGGTCAACCTAAGTCATACAATTTATGCGACCGTTAAAATTAAAAAAAAATATTTGTACGTTCGGGGGACCCCCGTCAAGGTCGAAGTTCATTTCACTTTTTCTTCAATTTGGCATGTAATTACATGCCGCATCCAGTCATCGCTTACATCATTTTCCTGTGTCAGCACTTTGGAATAATGTAACGTTCCTACAATACTCCCCCTCTAAAAATTTTTTTTTACCAAAATATCTTAAACTAAAAACAAAACAATTTCATAAAGGTCTTAAGTTATGGTTACCCTATCATTACTTTACATACAGTATGTCGATAATGTTACGCCAATGCACGCTGTTGCTACTGAATGTGCTGACACTGGCTTTCTGTGAGTTATGTGATACAATGTTATTAGTTTGTCGACCTACATAATACTTCACTAGTTATAGGTTTACACTCTTTTATGTACTGAATTATTATAGTAGATACTTATATTAGTATTTATAAAATGAGTACATTAACGTGTTTATGATTATTACAGTTGCTCATTCGTTGTTCTAGTAAACGTTTGAAATGATATAATCAACTTAATTTATTCTTACTATCTACTGCAGGGTTGGATTTAGGGACGTTGAAAAAGATAGCATAAAAAATTGAAAAGGATAGTATTTATAAAAAAATATAGTACACTTTCATTATTTTTAATTTAACATAATATTCATTAAAATCAACACCAATTAAGTTAAAATTTACTCCTCTTCTAAGTTTATTAATTCTTAAATATTACTGTTAGTTCTATTTTCATCTTTGGCATTTAATCTCATCGACATATCCCCAATAGGAATAAAATCAGTATACTTTTGCTACTGCTTTTGATAGCGTCACAAGACAATAAAATTGCGTCTATGGATTGTATTGGCAGTTTGTTTCGTATCTTAGTCTTGGTAAGGTTCACTGTTTTTGTTTCTTTTTTTCTACCATATCGCCTCTACTCAGACGTTTTTCTTGGGGTGGATACTCCAGGTCTACCGTCATTTTCATGACTATCACTGCCACTTTCCATACCTAATTAAAATACTAAAAACGTAATATTTTACAGAAAAATACGTAAGCGATTGTTACCACTTTGATTAAATCTCGAATGAAGAAAAGAAGGAATGAGATAGTCAGGGAATCCCCGGCCATCGACACAGAAAACATCGCAAGATCAGAATTCGTTCGGATAATTAAATTTCGAATGAAGAAAGGAAGGAAAGAAGGAATGAAATAGTCAGGGAATCCCCGGCCATCGACACAGAAAACATCGCAAGATCAGAATTCGTTCGGATACACACACGGTCGAAATATTCATAATTATGACGTAAAACTAAGCATGCGGAAGCAAACTTAAAATTATAGTATTTTAGCGTACTATCCCTAGATGTGGATAGTATATAGTACAAAGGGTGAAATTATAGTATAAATACTATAATTATAGTACAAAATCCAACCCTGATCTACTGTCACATAACTATAACTAATGTGTAACTATAACTAATACATTGTTGGCGCTACCGTTGTTGCGACTGGCGTAGTCTGGGCGGTTGCCTGTCTATCCGTCCCCACGCGACCTTCTTCGAGTTGAGACACGAGATGATCAACAAATTTTCCATGCACGTGTCTGCCACACTTTTTCAGAAACACACAGAGACATACACTTGAAACTATTGCGATTAGCACGAAAACAAGTATACCGTATATTTCAATTTTTCTCTCCATTTCCGTTCTAGCAGCGTTATCTGAACCCGTCTGTGCCACTATAACTTGCTCGTTCTTTGATTGTGGATTGCCCATGTTTATAAAAATGGCCATTCACTAGTACTGTCTGTATCCGAAGGGAATGAAAATCAATTTTATTGTAATGTAATCCATATTAGTCGCACTTATATATGTGTATTTTCTGTATCTTGCTGAAAAATTATAAATTGAACCGCACAGTCGGCTTAACCACCCGCCCACTACGTGTGGTGCGAGCCATTAACTTGTTGCTATTTGCATTCAAGTTGTTCTGTTCGTCATCAACCAATTTTGGTACGATACTGTATCTACCTATGTTACTATCTAGATCCTCATTATTTATCTTAGCTGATTCCTTTAAGACGTAGGCAGGCTTTAACCGATCTATTGAGACACATAACTCTCTATTACTTAACTGTACTTTAAAAACTTTCGTATTTCTACTTATAACGCGGTAGGGGCCATCATAAGTTGGTGTTAAAGGTTTTCTAATCTTATCGTTCCTTATAAATACGTGAGAGCATGACCCTAAATCCTTATATACGAATAATTTTCGTGAATCGGTATCTGCTCTTGGCTTGGGCCTTAAGCTATGAACTGTTTCTCGCAATTTTTCAACATATGTATAGTGACTAATGTGTTTAATATCTGAGTCATTGTAAAAATCGCCCGGTAAGCGTAGCGGCTGGCCTAGAACTAACTCTGCGGCGCTAAGGCCGGTTTCACACCTGCCCGCTGCCCTAAGACCAAATAAAACTGTTGGCAGCTCGTCATCCCAAGATGTTCTATCCGTCATTCGACATGTCAAAGCCACCTTTAGCGCGCGATGCCACCTTTCTATCTTCCCATTACCCTGCGGGTGGTACGGTGTGGTTCGTATTCTTTCAACTCCTAACAATTTAAGTAAATTATTAAACAATTCGCTTTCAAATTGCCTACCCTGATCGCTGGTCAATCTAGACGGGCATCCGAACCTACAAATCCAGTTCTCGTAAACAGCTTTTGCCACCGTTTCTGCAGTAATGTCTGCAATGGGTATTGCTTCTGGCCAGTTTGTGAACCTATCAATAATAGTTACACAATATTTGTTACCTCTTTGCGTCGTTGGTAGAGGCCCTACGATGTCCACGTGTATGTGTTCAAACCTCCCGCTCGGTGTAAACGCGCCCAAACCTGAAATCACATGTCGATTCACTTTAGTTTTTTGGCACTTTATACAACTTTTTGTCCACGTTCTAGTATCTTTATTAATTCCAGGCCAAAAAAATCTAGAAGTTACCATTTTTACTGTTACCCTAGTACCTGGATGGCTTATATTGTGTATCGATTCAAATACTGTTTTTCTGAAGCTTTCTGGTACATATGGTTTTTTTTTTTTTTTTTTTTTTTTTTCAGGATGGGAAATCATCAAATGACTTCTCCCGCTCTGGGCGGAGCGGGAGGGCGTGTCAGACTTTTACTGACTAAAACCCACCCGTGTTCCATCAGTTGCCCATTTGCCAGGGTCACGGTATCTCCTTCGAACAATCACGCGACCCCGGCAGGCATCGGTCCTAGTAGACCCCTACACTGCTGCTGACATCTCTTTGAGGCGCGCGTGGAACACTGCGCGCCGTCGACCCGAGCTTGGTCCTTACCGGGCGGCGAGCTACCCATTGCTCGCCACCCGCAAGCTCGCGCCTACGGTGGCCGGGAGTCCGCTATTGACTCCCGACGCCCGGGGCGTCTCCTCCTGCGGCGGCTAGGGACGTGAGGGCGCAGAGACTGCCACTCCCTCACGCGCCCCGCCTCCTCCTTCGCGAGCATTACTGCTTCGCAGAAGGAGGTGACGGCTTCCCATTCCCTCTCGCTCCGTACCATGGCTCGCACCAGGGCCGGACGCGAGAGGTCGCCGCCGCCGATCGCCTCTACGAGGACGCGGCGGTGCCCCGCCCAGGCAGGGCACACCTCCACCGTATGCTCCACCGTGTCCTCCAGACGATCCTCGCAATGGAAACACCCGGACGTATCCTCCCGCTTTATCCTGAACAGGAACCCACCGAAGCACCCATGCCCGGTGAGAACCTGCGTCAGGCGGAAGGTGAGGACGCCGTGACGCCTCTCTATCCACTCCTCAAAGAGGGGACTTACCGCCGCAATTGTGGCGTGCCCAGCACTGGGTTGCGACAATCGTACCCGCCATGTCGCCATGAGATCACACCGGAGCTCTGTCCGCCGTGCCGCGATTTGTCGCGGCATGGTACATATGGTCTGATATTGTTTGTTGATGTTTCAACATATATACTTCTGTTTACATAAGGTAACTTAACTCGTTTCAACTGTATTCCTGTTCCTTCATTGCTATTTAGCAAATCGGTAATATGATTATCCTCATCCTGTTTCGCCGCTAATTCCTCGTAATCAACTATGTTTGGGCACACTATAGTCTCAACACGTGATAAAGCGTCCGCTACTGCGTTTTCGCTACCGCTTATGTGTTGAATGTTGTTGGTATACTCACTTATATATATTAACTGTCTAATACGTCTGGATGTCTCTTTTTCAATTTATTTTTGTTAATGCATGTACTAATGGTTTGTGGTCTGTGTATACCGTTAACTCTCGTCCTTCAACAAGATTCCTAAAATGCATGATGGACATATAAATAGCGAGCAATTCTCTGTCGTACGTTGAATATTTCTGTTGTGTTTCTGATATTTTTTTTGAAAAATATCCCAATGGTTGCCAATTGCCTTTTATTCTTTGTTGCAATACGGCACCTATACATGTATCGGATGCGTCTGTCATTAGTGACAGTGGTACGTCAGTAGCCGGATGTGCGAGTGTTACGGCGCTTTGTAGGCTCTCCTTACACTGCGCGAATGCCGTTTCTGAGTCCTTATCCCATTTTATGACTGACCTATCCTTTTTCTTCGAATTATGTAAAAACTTATTCAAATGTGCATGATATTCGGCTGCCTTAGGTAGGTGTGCCCTATAAAAATTTACCATCCCTAGAAATCTTCTCAAACTTTCCACAGTTTCCGGTCTAGGATAGTCTGTAATAGCCTTTATCTTGTCAGATAAGGGACTGATACCGTTTTGTGAAACTTTATACCCTAGAAATTCTATTTCTTTTTTGCCGAATTGACACTTACTGCTGTTAATCGTGATGCCTATTGTAACCAAACGTTCGAATATCTGTTTTAAATGTTTCCTATGTATAAGCTCGTTTTCTGACGCTATAATGACGTCATCGATGTAGCAAAATAGGGAACTGATTACCTTTTCTTTTTCGTCTGTCAAATTTTCTAGTCCCTGCAATACGGTATTGTCCATAAACCTTTGGAAGGTCTGAGCGGCGTTTCTTAACCCGAAAGTCATGCGCGGGAACTCGAAAAGCCCAAAAGGTGTTATAATGGCTGTCTTTTCAACATCTTCTGGGGCTACTTTAATGAAATGGTACGCTCTGTTAATATCTAGCCTGGAGAACACTTCTTTCCCTGACAACGCGTACGTGAAATCATGCAACCTCGGCACGGGGTATCTGTCGGGTTTTGTTATTGAATTTAATCGCCTATAATCACCACATGGTCGGATTTGTACGTCTTTTTTCGGAACCACATGCAAAGGGCTTGCCCATTGACTACTCGATGGCTGACATATACCCATTTCCTGCATTACACGAAATTCATCTCTCACCTGTTTATATTTGTCCGGTGGTAGGGGCCTGGCGCGCGCGTGGACTGGCGGGCCCGTGGTCTCGATGTGATGACGAACTGCGTGCTTGGGCGTATCTTTAAATGATACCGGCCTTGTTATCTCTGAAAACTGCCTTATTAAATCACAGTAAGGATTATCCGCACTAATAGTCGTAAGGGACGGTTCCGTGTAGGTTATGATGGACCCTACTGCGTATAATTGCGTTACTTGATCTATCAACTTTTTGTTGTATAAATCTACTACTAATCTATGTGTTCTCAAGAAATCAGCGCCTATAATTGGTCTACTGACATTACATATTATGAAAGGCCACTTATAACTACGTCTTAAGCCTAAGTTAAGTTCTAGCACTATGATACCTGAAGTACTTATTTCCGTTCCGTTTGCCGCGAATAATGTATATGGGCATTTACTGTAACTTTTACCACAAAATTTGGACGCGGGAACCACTGACACATTAGCACCAGTGTCTACCAAAAAATTCACCCCGTTTTTACTGTCTGTGACACAAAGGCGATGGTTTTCCTCCAAGCTGGCACATTCTCCCATCGATCTCGAACGCACCACCTTTAGTTTCCCTTGTTGGAGTTTGCATTCCAGTTACACGGCTGTTCGCAACTTCTGGCTGCCTCCCGAAAACGGAAATGATACCTGCATAACCAGTCGGCACTCTGCGGTGTGCGCCTTCGACCACGCGATTGTGAGCGAGACCTGCTCATACTTCTGTCTCTGCTCCATGGTCGATAGCTGCGCTGATTATCGCGTCTTTTTATTTCGTTAACCTCTACTCGTAACGCCTTGAGTTCTGCAGACATGTCTCGTATTTCGGTCAGTAATTCTGTACTTACACTTGTGGCAGACGGCGGTGGGCATTTTACCTCTGATATCTCCCCACTGCGCAAGTTGTCCATGATTTTGTCGGCCATTCCGGCGAGCTCATCCAATTTGGCTTCACCATTACAGCTTGCGAGTATGGCGCGCACCCATCCGGGTAACCTTGACATCCATAGATTTTTCAGGGTATCTCCTGCCGTGGCTGTGTTTCTGGCTAGCTCACGCATTTTTGCCAGTAATTGTGAGGGCCTCTGTTGTCCTAGCTCCATCTCCTTTACGAGTTTATGGAACTGCGCTTCCGCACTCTCTTGGAAAACCTTTAATAATCGTTTCTTCAAGGTCGTGTATCGCTGCTGCTCTGGCGGATCATCTATCAAATCCGCAACCTGACTTAGTTCTTCTTTGCCCAGCTTTGCCACTACTAAGTCGTATTTGACGTTCTCACCTTGGTGCTGCGGCCCTATTATGGCTTCGAACTGCGCAAACCACATGCGCGGCATGTCGGTCCAAAAAGGGGGGATTCTCGCGTTCACACTGATTCCGGCCATTTCATGATTAACTTGCTGCTGCATGGCTGCAGACACGGGATGTACGGGATTCGCCATGTCTTGATTTTATATGTGTTACGTAATCACAGTCACTTTACACACGCGGTACTGTCCTCGTGGTTACACAATTTATACGTGCCGCGATATGGTTGCAAGGCAGATCACGTCGGGGTCACCAATTTAGTGTTCTCATATCACTCCAGAGGATATAAATGAAAGTCTTCCGAGTCGAAAGGTATACTAATATATTCACGAATTACACTGACCGAAAGGTATACTAATATATTCACGAATTACGCTGTAGGATTGTCTTTTATACTGACAGTATAAAAGACAATCCTACAGCGCGTGTTCCCTCATGCCTTGCTAGCGTACGACTCCCCGCATCCAGTCATCGCTTACATCATTTTCCTGTGTCAGCACTTTGGAATAATGTAACGTTCCTACACCTATTTTGAAAAATTTGAACATTGTCGCAGCTGCCATCTTTGATTTTTATTTTGAAACCTCGCAATCAGCTTCAGTACCCTTGAAAAGTATGACTTACAATTTGAAATTGTTTGCAACCGTTATTTTGAATTTAATTTTGACCTCACTATTGCTATCAGCACCCTCTCTCCCTGTCTCTACCTATTAAATAATATGTTACAATTTCATATTACTTGTATGTTATGTGACAATTTGCAATAAAGAACTTGCATCCAAAAAGTCTTCATAGGGCGTCGTGACCGTCTTTTGCAATGGTCTATTTCTACAACTCGATAATACTGTAGGTCCCTACTTGTATTCTATAGTAATTTATTTTTTAAACAGTCATAAGGGGAGTAGTAGATCAAAGGAAATAAAGCAATGGCAAGCATATAGCGTTTACGCTATATGGGTTTTTTCTACTGGTCAACTATATCTATCCACACGCACAAAAAATATACGCGTTTTAGAAAAACACACACGATTTCATCTAAAATCATAATGGTGAGCAATTTTTAGGACACTGTTCAAAAATTTCTTAAGCAGCTCAAGTTTAAAATATAGGCTAGGAAATGTCAACCAAAAACATCCTCCCCATTTTCAGTTTCACTTTTCTTTTAGTTTGGCACTGACCTGTACCTACAAATTCAAGTATGGCGCCGTCTTCGGGAGGCGTACGTGCGTCAATCGACACTCGTACGCATGGTCGACCGCCATCTCGGCTCGCTAATGTTGTTGTCCAACGCCAACAACTTGTACTTCATCTGTCTTCAGATCTACTTTGGGATACAGTAAGTATGTTTGTTCTACTTCTTAACTGCACGAACATAGTTATATCGTATAATAACCAAATGTGTCTGGTTGATAAAAACAACAACAGACGACTAACTCAGCAAAAACAAAGACTGGGAACGCGAACTTGCAATAACATAACATATCATCAAACCTTGATTCCCCGAAAAGATTGCATAAGGTATACGTATAGTACACTGACATTTTGCTAGTTATGTTTAAGTCCCATGTAATAGGGGCCGATCCTGTTGCTATCGATCGGGCCCAAATCCAGACTCCGGCCTGCTACTAGGAAATTCCAGATAGATAACCCCATTAACACTACCTGACCTGGGAACCGAGTCCAAGACTCTATGCTCAACAGTGTAGAGGCACTGGCAGCCACTAGACTAACGTGGCAATCAACTTGCAATAACTTTTGACAATAATATTCAATAACCGTCATAGACTGGTGTGACAAATATCTCTTGAAATTAGAATTAAACGAATACCGTG
This sequence comes from Aporophyla lueneburgensis, assembly GCA_932294355.1. Classification (NCBI taxonomy): domain Eukaryota; kingdom Metazoa; phylum Arthropoda; class Insecta; order Lepidoptera; family Noctuidae; genus Aporophyla; species Aporophyla lueneburgensis. Next base: position 25,170,134 of record OW028737.1, on the reverse strand, counting down.
TATTTGATCTTGAAAGACGGTTTTGTGGGTGCATGTATAGGTATTGTTCTTTAGGTGTGCGTGTGTGTACGGAGAGAAATCAAATACCGATTAGATTTGAATATATAATTTACTTCACGGAACGAATTACATTAGGAATTTGGTAAGATCGTAAGCGCGTATATAGGTGATGGTGTCTGCGAGCCAACTGTCCGTCGCCGGGCACTGCGCATTTAACTCGAATACAAAATGAAGCGTGAGCGCTCTTACAACGGTATTCGTTCTCACGGTAATCTATATAAAAGAAATAATTATAAGTATTGACTTATATTAATTGTTATAAATAGATTCCCTTGTAGAAGAGATTTCAGATTTCACACTCGACTGAACTAAATAACGGAGGTTAATGAGGAAAATATTACTGTTACTAGTAGTATTTTTCTTTTTCCGTTTGCTACGCTCATTAGGTCGGATTATTCTCGACACGTCGCAAATATCCACTCCACTTTCTTTGTCATATTTTAGCACTGAATATTCTTGTTATAAATGTTATATTATTGATTGTAAACATAACAGTAATTGAAATACTGTTACTTTTACCAAACTAAGAACGTAGATCGGTCCTAGCTTGTCAATTTTGGACTGAGAACTTTACCATAGTCCAAATAAAGTTAATATTTTTCTATTAACTTTATTTGGACTATGGTAAAAACGAAAACGAAATACTTAAACAGACACAAAGATTTTCGTGCTTTTTAATAAGTCCGTAAAAGTTTGCTTTCGATAAAGGCTTATCTTTGGAATTGTAATACCTGGCAAAATCTTAACAAAGGGTTACAATTTATTTGTAAAATAAAACAATAACTACATCACATAACATAAAGCTAGTAATCTCCGAAAGGTTAAGCAGAGGTGCTATGTAATAATAACGTAACTCGTGAAATGAGAGCGTTACTATAGATACACTTCTGCCTGATTCTTTGTGTTGTTGAGACGATAATTGGTTTCAGATTTTTTTTTAAATCAACCTATCTCAAAAAGCATCTATTGTAATTTCTTTTCAAAATTCAAAATAATTAAGTAAGTTTTTATTCTATAAAATAAGGTCGAAATAAGAGTAACTATCCCAAATTCGATTTATTCGAATGATATATAATAAAATTACCATTATATTTTCATATCAGATAATGAAAATATTGAAAATCCTCTTAGAGATCTGGACTTTTCACAGGTCAGACACATTGTGGATTTGTCTGGCCCTTTGTATTCGTAATTTAATTTGATGAGCTGAATTCAACGTCAAAATTGGATAACATTTGAAGATTTGATCCGTTAAGGGTTTCTAAGTATAATAATATAAAATATATAATACGAAATTTTCGCACTCTGTGCTTCAAAACGGGGATCCCGAGATGTGAGCAAAATGGCTGCCAAGCTGAATTCGGTGGGTCACGTCAGCCGTATGCTCAGGTCAGTGTGCATGCAGCTGGAGACTGCCTAGCACTACTAGGCAACAGTCTCTACACGGTGGGTGCCTGAGAGAGGACGGCGCCAACGAAGCCCAAGAAGAGGTGGCGTCTGTGGCGAGACGACCTATGTAGACGTGTACCACAAATGGAACTATCCATAGATCCAAATCTATAAGGGTATGGAAAATTGTGGAATGCTTCAACAAAAAAAAAAATGCAAAATATACAAATAAACGGAACATGTAGATCTAGACACGCGGCAGCGTGTCAAGCCAAGTTCAAGTAACAAAACTGGCGAGCAGCACCGTGTGTAATATTACACGAACCATTTGGAGCCACTTTTGACCCCCACATAACTCAAAAACTGTTTCACATAAACGTGTCAAATTTGGCTCATATATTGAGACTTGCAAGAAACATATGTGCTCTAAATTTCATAAACACATCTCAAATGACTATTTAGATATTAACGTCCAAAAATCGTCATTTTTGTCACTGACTGACCTATAAATCAAAACTCTAACCCAGTTCTAGATGACCTAGAAAGTTTAAATTTGGCATGCAGATAGGTAATTAGATGAATACAAAGGAATATATCAGAAACTGGTAAATTTTTATCATTTTATTATAATTTTTCACTTAATTGATTGTATTAGAAACACTTATATACTTAACTTAGTGCCTGTACTAACTATATAATATAATTCGTATATGAGAACTAGCCAAGTCAGACATTGGGCTACAATATATTATCCTAAGTTATAAGAAGAAATGATCTTTTATGTAGTTATAAATAAATTTCAGGACAGACCATTGAACTTGGCACCCATTTAGATCTCACTTCTTTTGTCGTTGAAGTCAGCAACCAAGGCATATATCATAATATTGAACTTGGCTCTCATTTCACATTTATGTTTTTGATGGGATAGAGTAGTCCAGATTTTGAAGAATACAATATCAAAAATAAATAAATAATTTAGACTTCTCATTTATCGTATCATAAGTCTTGAATTAAACTTCAAAAGCTTAAATGTGAAGGTACGGTAATTAATTTTATGGATTAAGTATCTTGCCCGGACAAATAATAAGCCCTTATTTAAAATTATGTCAATCTATTATAATGAGGCTGTCACAACAGCTGTCATCAAACAAAACGGGGATCAGAAATAGAGACTAATTTTAGAACATTCGATTAAAACTAAGAGCTTCTTGCTCGGGGGCTCAATGTTGATCAAAGGTCACTTGCAGCAGTCGGGTTGAGGATCCATCGATTACATATTGTGACCCTTTTATTTTTCGGAAAGAACATTAAGCTGTTGGTTCTTGAAAAATTGAAAAATCGCGAAAAAAAAATCTTTTTCGACATTGACATAGAAAAATTCCTAACATTTTTGTATAGAAACACATATTAATTTTTATTTACATTTTTGTCTATTAATCCTATTTGTGTTAGTTTAAATACTATGAATGAATGAATGAATGTTTATAATTTATTCCAACCCACATGGGGATCATAATTTTTACAATTTTATTACATTAAATATATTTAAAAAGCCAGAGAGAGACCAGAGCCAGAGAGAGACCAGCCAGAGTTTAACCAGTCAATTACCGTAATTACAGACAATATTAAACAACCATTATGTCTGTACCAAATGTGGTATCTCAGGGACTTAGAGGTTAAGTTATATTTAAATTACTTATTAGCTCATAGGCTAGATTGTAATGTAAATAAAGTATCATCTAACGTGATACTTTATTTAGCAAAAAAAAAAAAAAGTTTAAATAGTTACTTACTTGCTTTACCTGTATTCGAGTGCGCGTTCCGCGAGCTGGAGTCTTGTTTGGTGGAGTAATTAGAGGTTTTTCAAAAAAAAATCCGTGAAAAATCACGTTTTTGGACTAAAACTCAAAACTTTTCTGTAGTGATAATTTCAGTAATATCGTAATTAGCTGGCCTGCGTGGAGACGCGTCTTTCGGCACCTCGCTCGTGCACCTAGCGAAACTAAAATTCGTATATCTTTGACAGTCGTACGGGTAGTCAGAGGCCATATTTGTGATAACCAGTCTAACAAAAGAGCATAGTTGTACCTAGTTACTGGGTTGTCGAGGTCAGATAAACAGTCACTCCGTGTAATATACTGACATTCAACTGCATCTTGTTGGACTGCAAGCCAATCCTAATACAGTCAGGAAAAGGCTAGGCAGATGGACAAGTAAAACAAAAAAAAAGTATTCGATGAAAATAAGGTCATAAAAACGATATCACATAAAAACTATAACTGACTGTACTTGCAATAATGACCAATCTAACTGATAAGAAAATAATGAAGTCAAACTTTCTAATATTACTTGCTAATTAAGCTATCTTATATAATTAGGGTCGACACTAAAGGGCCTTAGGAGCTAAACAGAGTTACCAAGTTACCAAGTTCTGAAAGTCAAAATTAAGTATACTTTGCCGAGTCAGCTTCGCAAAGATGATCTGTTCGTACTTCACTTAAGGTAAAGCGCCACTTCTAGCTATTTGGTTCTTTGTCTGTGTAGTACTGGATGAGCCTTGATTCGCAAGAAGGTTATTCAAAAGGCGTTTGGGGCTTTACGGTCTTCAAGTCTCTTGATGCAAGTGGATTAAGGGCTACTCGTTCAGCACACTTGAAAGGATTTTTTATGAATAGGCGCATGGAAATAACCTTTCGTCCTTGCCTGGATAAAATATTTTTTTGCCACATATATAACTTTCTTCATAAATATGTTTAATAAATGGGTAAAAGAACATCTCATTCATTGATCTAATATTACTCAAATGTGAACAGTATGAGTAGCAAGACCACTTATATTATATTTACATAATCTAAGACAAATAGATAAAAGTGGCATTTCGTTTCATAATTGTTGACATCACGTCGTAGAAATCTTTCTACAATCTGTTATGTTGTTTTCTTACTTAAATACTTCGGTTTCCAACCTGATGATTTTGGGAAGAGCTGAACTCATGCAGTAAAATAAAGTACATAAAAGATGAAAAATCCGACTGCGTAAAAAAATACTTTAAAATTATGTAAACAGGAAAAAAAAATTACTGTTGACTACTAAAATAAACAGGCTATAAACTATCTCATGCAGTAGAAGGCATCCCCTAAAAACAATTAAAAAATTATATTGCCTTCGAGTTCTAATATTTTGAACTTTACTCAAAGCAACATAAAGTTACGAATACAATTTAATTTTCTCAGAAGAGAGTTCAAAATTCAAAAAATTAAATTAAAAATTTTAAAAACCCTGACACAAAAACCTAATTTCCCTTTAAAAAGTAAAAAATAATAAAAAAAACTCAATCTTAAAGTACCTAAGTATGTATTAATAATTAAAAAAAAAAATTCGTTGCGTTGGGGGACCGCTCCAGACATAACAATTTATTTGCAAATAGTCTTTTATCTAAATAATGAAGAAAATATTTTTTTTATAAAATTACTTCACAATATTGCATTTAGGATACGACTGTCAACATCTACCCTCGCGGAGCGGTTCCCCAACGCGACGTATTTTTTTTTTTTTTTAATTATTAAAACATACTTAGGTACTTTAAGATTGAGTTTAATTATTATTTTTTACTTTTTAAAGGGAAATTAGGCTTTTGTGTCGGGGGTTTTTTAAATTTTTACTTTCGTTTTTTATTTTATACTTTTTTATAGGTACATACTTATTATAATGTAGAATCAAACGAAGCTAAGAACACTCTCGATTAATTCATCAATATTCTCTTTCAGTGCGCTTTCATTTGAGACCCCACTCGAGTATATTTGCTGACATTCGGTTACCCTTCCCCACTTTCTCCCCCACAACTTTTAAATGGCACAACCGATTTTCATCAAACATATCTAAGAACACTCGCACATAAGTCAACTATAATACGATTTTTTTAAATTGAAATCGCTTCATCCGTTCGGGAGCTATGATGCCACAGACAGACAGACAGATAGACAGACACGTCAAACTTATAACACCCCTCTTTTTGTGTCGGGGGTTAAAAATGGCTTGACTGTTTAACCTTGATTCTGAAGATATACTTGATTTGAATTAAGAATAATGCGTTAAGGTAGCCTGCGAAGTCAGTATCAGGTTGAGTATGCCATATTGAATTAAATATGATTCTAGACCAAACCATATATGGCTTAATAGAATTATAATAATTAAGGTCTTCAATACTACCCTCTAAGTTCATAATAATCCTACTAGCTTCTGCCCGCGACTTCGTCTGCGTCAAATATTTGCTCCCCTGACCCTTCCTGACTCAACGCAGCCTGCCAGTTTTCATCAATTTTTTGTTACTGCTCCGCTCTTTTTGATCGTATCGTGATGTTATATAGCCTAACTATATGTTATAAAGCTTTCCTTAATAAATAGGCTTCCGGACTCAGAAATATTTTTTCAATTCTAACCAGTAGTTCCTGAGGTTAGCGCGTTCCATCCCCATTTTAGGGAAATCGGGGGTTAGAAAGAGATAAAACAGTAGCCTATGTCACTTTCCATCCTTTCAACTATCTTCACTTAATAAATCATGTCAATTGTCGCTCCGTTTTGTCGTGAAAGACGGACAAATAGAGACACACACACTTTCCCATTTATAATATTTATTACTAGCTTTTACCCGCAGCTTCGCTCGCGTTAAATTCGGGGTAACACGGTTCCCCTTTTCTGATTTATGATACATACTAATTTTCTACACAAATTTCCATCCCCTACTCAATTTTTTTTTGCTCCATCCAAACTTCCACCCCCCATTTTAAGGAAGTGGGAGTAAGAAAGAGATAAAAAGAAGCCTATGTCACTTTCCATCCCTTCAACTATACCCACTTAAAAAATCAAGTCAATTCGTCGCTCCGTTTTGCCGTAAAAGACGGACAAACAGGCACACACACTTTCCCATTTATAATATTTATTAGTATGGATTCTTCTTCTTCTTAGCGTGTCGACAGCAATCTAAACAAAGTTAGCCCTGAATTTGGCTACGAGTTTAGCACTTTCAGTAGCGTCCATCAACTCCTGTAACATGCAAAAAAAAGATACGCCAGACTTCTTCCCTTCTTCCCTCTTCTTCTTCTTATGACGGATAAAGTTTCTATTTTTTTTGCAGCAAGAGCAGTGGAGGCCCGATAAGCCGCGGCTATTTTCTCTTTTCACTGAGCTGGTTAATATTTAGAGCCTGCAGTGTAGTACTGGCTGCGTCAGACGTCCATCTTCACTCGCAGAGAGCACTGAAGACTTTGCACTCGTGCCCAAGTGTATCTTATAATATTGAGGTTCGTATATACAACAGTTTTAGTACCCATTGTTAAGGTTATTTATTGGATACTTTAAGCACCCAAAAGTACAAAGACGGACTTATTGCCATAGGCATTTTCTACCAGTCAACCTTTGGGTGGTGGTGAGACAAACAGTGGTCAGTGCAATAAATTTGAGAATTAAATATTTCAGTTCCGATCTTATTCATTTTTTTTATTATGGCAAGTAAGGCCAATGTTAACCATTCTGCCATAGTCTTAAGTGAATTCGTAAACATTGATAGGGCTGATAAACGGGTTAGATAGTTAGATCACTGACTGACTCTCTATTTTGAAATAAATGCAAATAACTTTACATTTTACTCAACAAATATATAATACCCACCACATTTCCTACTGATTACAACTTACATATTTACAAACTGATGGTAAACATTAACTAAAGTCAGTAGTCAGGGTAAAATTAATTAAATGAACAACAAAAAAACTCTTATTTATGCACTATTCTCTACGCTTCCTCTAATATATGTATTAATACGTGAAGCAAAAACTTTGTACCCATTTTATTATTATTACGCAGACGAGGAGTATGAAATTTGGCATCGCTGAATTTATAATTATGCAGGAGGGCACAATGCTAATATTTCAATAATAATTCATAAAATTCAAATGAATTATGGTCGAATTTCTAATAATAATAATGTGCTCTACCATACGAAAATTATGCTGAACCCTCAGAATTTCACCTGTATCATTTTTAAAAGTGCGAGTATAATGTATAGTGCCCCGTTGGTCTCGTGGTAGCAAGCGCGACTGCCGAGCGTGGGGTCCTGGGTTCGATTCCCGGGTCGGGCAATGTGTTATGGGTTTTTCCATTAGGAATTTCTCAGTAACAGCCCGGAGTTTGGAAGTTGGCGGTATGATACCCTCGTGCCTCGGAAAGCACGTTAAGCAGTTGGTCCTACGCCTGATCTCTCTCCTGTCGTGTCAGATTGCCGTCCCATCGGACTATGAGAGTGAGGGAAGAGTGAGTACTCCTGTGTCTCGGCTAGTCTCCGTTGAGATTGGCCGCCGTGGCCGAAATACGGTCTGGAAGATTATATATATATATGTATAGAGAAGTTCGGTGTCTGTCCACTTCTCACATAACAAAAAATTAAACCACCGAAAAAACAGAAAAGCAAAAATTATAAACCTTAAAATCTTGAGTCAGCGCTTTTAGTGGTCTATGTTCATTGATTTTTCAGCGCCATCTCAAAATGTTGAGGTTTTATTATTTTTTTCTTTTCAGTTTTTTAAAATCAAAAAATAAAAAAGCGGTTTAAGTTTAAGTTTTTATTTTATATTTTTTGTGGCTTCAATGTACTAATCATACTTAGCATGGTATTGGATAGGATATATCCTATCAAAAAAAAGAATTATCTAAATCGGACTAATCTGTATAAAGTTATGCGTGGTTATAAATTACAATCAGTGAGTGAACAATCAATCATCTCCTGTTTTCCGACAAACCCCAAGGGGGTTCGATTTTGTTTTTCAAATTTATACAGGACCATCTTCGGAGTATACTCTTTTCAATAAAAAAAGAGTTATCACAATCGGACTACTATGTAAAAAGTTATGCGTGGTCATACATAAAAAAAAATATACGCTTCGAATTGAGAACCTCCTCCGTTTTTTTCGTCGGTTAATAAAATGATAATTTAGTGAAATGTTTATGGCTACCCGACAACAGTCCATAGTCTCCACTCGAATCATCACCTGATTTTATTGTCTCTTGACTATTCTTCGAATTATACACGTGTATATATATTGAAATTATTTATGGCCTAAGTCTCATAGCAATTTGACATAATTTCAATATAGTTACAACTACTTTTAGTTTATTTTTCGGCTCTTTTCAGATGAAAAGGCTTCACTATCAATTGGCTCATGATTTTGTTGCCTTAACCGGAATGGGATTCTTCTCACTACGAAGGCAACTTCTGCTGGAAGTAAGTCTAACGTTAAACATAGTGTTTAACTTGAACATTAGTAACTACTGTGACAACCTATATTTACAACTGCCTCATTTAGTTGACATAAAAATATCGAATTGGAAATCGAACTGCGTGTTTTTTCTACGCTCTAAGAAGCACTTTGTTGGATTCTATATGCTCAGCTCAACACCTAGAGTTGAAAATCGAATACGTGATCAAAACTTGCCGTGATATTTATATTTACGTTGGTGTCGTCGACTTAATTTCCCACCTCCTCAAAAAGGAAGAAAACATCAAGATTTCACGGTTTTCTTTGCCCTGCCAGGGTCGCGGATTTGTTCAAAAGAGTTACCGTGACTCTGGCATAGGCAGTTGAAGGAACATGTGTGGCTTTTAGTCAGTAAAAGTCTGACTCGCTCTTCCGCTGCACCCAGAGCAGGAGAAGTCATTTGATGATTTGCCACCCACAAAAAAAGGTTTCTCTGCAATGTGTAAATCAGTACCTACTTAGATTGGATTTTTTAGCTTAATTTCTTTCATTTCAGGTAGCAGCTACCATTATGAAGTACGAGTTAGTTTTAATACAATATGATAATTAGTAGTGTCACTAAACTGTTGTAATATAATTTAAATGTTTGAGTAATACCTATCACCTACAAGAATTATGTATATAAAATACAATGTTCCTATTTAATTAATGTGTTTGTTTTTCTTTATACTGATAAAAGTAAATAATAATGTAGTGAAATATAATCTTGTGGAATGGGAAGTACCGTACTAAAGATATGTAACAAAAATTCGAAGTCATGTGACATCTTCCAACCCGCACTGGGCGTCATGGATTGTGGCCCACTCTCTCTTACCGAGAGACGGCCTGTGTCCCAGCAGTGGGAACAATATAGGCTTCAGAGAGGTATGTGCCCGACCCAGTTCTCGAAAATGGCAAAATCACGTTGTATTAAGATCGATATATCATCCCTGACAGGACTATTGTTGCTAATAAGCTGGACATAGTGGTGATAGATCGATTAAAACGTCGTATAATAATTATTGATACAGCAGTACCACATGGAGAGTAGGGACGCCCGATCTTTGTTTTAAATTAATTTTCTGGATAATAATGGATCGGAGCTTCGGGAATCAATTCACGAGCTTAATCGTATTGTACTGAATCGATCTTACTCGATCTCAGAAGATCATATAATAATTTTATAATAATAATGAAAAGCACAGTATGCATGCAAATGTTTTTATTTTAACTTAATCTACTTAATATTTTTAGCAATCAGAAGGTAAAAGCAAAATAAAAAGAAACAATTTCAAATAACCTAAAATGATTATTATTCAAAATACACTTAATTTTAGCAATAATTCACTTAATCATTCAAAACTCGAGTTATCACAAACAGCCGTTAATATTCAAAATTAAAACACTTTCTAAACATAATAAGAAAATCACTAAACGTTGAAATATGGCACGAACTTACTGTAAGTAGCGTAGGTACCGACACCCTTACCGTTCGACGGTTGAGAAAGGAAAAAGACCGGCTCCTTTTTTTTTTTTTTTTTTTTGTGGGGCATCTCGTAGTTAATCCTGAAAGATTGTGACTACTTAAACGGATTGGGGCCCGGCGAGTTCTAAAAAGTTACCTTTTTAGGCCTCCAGCCGGGGCTTATTATACTTAAAAACTAAAGCGAAAGCTCTAAGGGTTACCCCGAAGGGGGTACGAACCTCGGCTTAGGCAATCGCTGATAGGGGGGGCAGCAAGGGACTGGCTGGATCTGAGTTAAATTATTTAGGGGCTAATTTAAAGCTAGCGGCGCAGCATCGCGGGCTGGCTCTTGCAAGGGTCGGGAGGGACTGTTAAGTCGGGGTCGCGACGACGGACCTCGGCGGCGAGGTCGGTACGGTTTGTGTCTGTGTGCTGGTCTAGCTGTACTGGTCTCTTTTCGACTCTCCTGGAGGAGAGTAGTGGGATCATCAGGATCGGTAAGAATAAAGACCGGCTCCGACTGAGCGCTCGATTTTATACCCGTCGGTGGGTACCACCACTACCAACAATAAGTTCTGCTTATACGGCCACTCCTGATCGTGTGCCGTCCTCGGCTGCACCAGGGACTCCTTCAAAAGCACTGGCAGGTACGGCGAGAGTTCGATCGCCGTCTTCGTCCGAATTGGTCTTGTCCGCACCAGGTTGACTAGCAGAAGCTCCTGAAGGCTCACCAGTATCGTCAGGGTTGTCGTCATTGCAATCTGTACGAGAAACAAGTGGGTGATTATACGTGACGACATACATCTTTACCTATTCTATCATTCATCACGCATACGAGGCCCTCATACAATAATGTTCTTTCGTAACCCAAACTAAAGCACTTCGCTTCCAAAAGTATGCATACATCTTCACACACCATGTCCCATTCATACTCATACTTGAACTTGTACAAGTTCACTCGTTAAAAACGAGTCAACCAGGACTACGCCTGCCAGGTCAACGCCTGATTCGTGTTCAGAGAACACGACTTCCGGGACAGCACCCGATGCGCATACACTGTACGCGGCTTCCGGGACAACACCCGATGCGCATACACTGTACGCGGCTTCCACAACCAGGCACTCCAGGTCGCTATCCTTGCGAGCGCACAGCATCTGGGCTGCATCAGCCACCCGTTCCAACCAGCAAAGCAAACATGCCTTACACTCACTCGCACGCATACACAACCTGCGTGCTGCTAGAACATTAAAAAAAATTAAAAGGTTCGGTTGAAACTTACTTTCAAAAAATGCAGTACAACTCTCAGGACACCACTCGCCCTTCCAGGGTACCATGTACTGAGCTGCAGCCTGAGTCGTCTTGCCTCTAGCTCCACTTAACAATTTCAGCTCATAACGATCGCTTGGTAACACTTTAGTCACGCGATATGGACCTCTCATGCCAGGGTCTAGCTTCCCAACGGACTGGGAATACTTTATAACAAACACCTGATCATTAACCTGGAAAACTCTTGGCGGGTGTCGTTGGGCATTTACCCGAACGTCTTGGCTCTCTTGATTTTTGTCAAGGGATGCCTTAGCGGAGCTCCTGCAGAGTTCCCTTATAGCTTCTCGGTTTGGACTGGAGTTCTCGATGGCAACGTCACGGATCAGTTTACGAATCACAGGAGTGGTCGCGTCAGTACCAATTAACAAATACAAAGCGGAGTACTGCGTAGTTTTTTGCTTAGTAATATTTAAAACTAACTGAATTTTACCTAAATTATCAGACCAAGTGGATTTTTTATTATTACTCTCGACACGAATCATATTAAGGACGGTCCTTACATAACGCTCGACTTGCCCATTGGAATGATGCATTTCAGGCGTTATGTAATGGATTTCACAACCCATTTCAAATACCCAGCTGGTAAAAGCCGATGCCTCAAACATACGACCACGGTCACAAACTATCAGTTTGGGTGTCCCAAAGAAGGATATAGCGCTATTGAAAACTCGTTTCAATTCGCTTGCGTCTTGTCTGTACAAAGGGTAGAGTAAACAAAATTTGGTAAAGGAATCGACCAAAACAAGTACAAATTTATATCCGTTGGATGTGGGTAGAGGGCCTAATGCATCAACATGGACCGTGTCGAATGGAATATCTGATTTTGCCCATGACGTAATAGGCTGACGAGGAGCTCTTGGTACACGTTTCTTAGAAATGCAAAGTAGGCAGTGGGATGTATACTTTTTAACAAATTGTTTTAAACCAGGGAACCAAAAATGTTTTAAAATTAGATCATAAGTTTTATCAGACCCGATGTGCTCGTGCTCATCGTGAAACACACGCAGTAAGCTGAGCCGGTGCCCTTTAGGGATAAAACAAAGTAAGCGTGCCTCTTCACCAACGGGTGAATAGCGATAATAGAGCACATCGTTCTGACATACGTAACGACTGGAGTCCAAAAGACCATCCCTCAATTTTTGGATGAGATCGACAGTCTCGGAATCTGCCGACTGGGCCATTTGTGCCCAATTCAATGGTCTTTCAATGTTATTGACTTGCAACGTTGGTGGATTTCTACTTAGATAGTCCGCATGGCCCATCAATACGCCCTTTCGATATTCAATTTCAAAATTGAAATCTTGCAAGTAAATCCACCAGCGTGCAACCCGTGGAAGTAGATCTTTTTTACGTTCGGTGGCCTTCAAAGCGTTACAATCGGTTATGATTTTAAAAGTTATGCCAATCAAATAGTGACGAAAGTGTTGCAGTGCTTTGACGACCGCCAACGTTTCCAGTTCGTACGAATGGTATCTTGCCTCCGCACCCTGAGTGACTTTACTGTAATAGGCTATTGTCCTTTTACCACCGTCCGCGTATACTTGCATGAGTATAGCACCGTACCCAGCACTACTGGCGTCGGTGTGCAGTTCTGTAGGAAGGTTCGAGTCAAAAATCGCAAGTATAGGCTCGTTAGTTAGCCGTTTAATAAGATCATGCCGGACTTGATCTTGAGCAGGTCCCCACTCAAATTTTACGTCTTTTTTGTGAGACGTGAGATACATGCGGTTTTTGTCGCATAACCTTCGATATAACGCCGAAAGTAACCTGCAAGGCCTAGAAACTGGCGCACTTGTTTTACGTTACTAGGAATAGGTGCGTTAACTAGTGCCTGGATTTTGAGAGGACTCGGCCTCACCTGACCGTGACTAATAACACGACCTAGGTACTCTATTTCGGTGGTAAGAAAGAAACACTTGCGCACGTTAATTGAGAACCCAGCCTCAGTCAAAGTCCCTAAGACATCGCGTAACAAGGTGATGCCATCTTCGACTGTCAAACTCAGGATTAGGACATCATCAATATACACAAGAACACTGCCTGCTTCTATAAATTTACGCAAGGTATTATTGATGATACGCTGATAAACTGTGGGGGAATTGCATAAACCAAACGGCATTTTTAAGTACTCATAGTGAGCTTCCGGAGTTACGAAGCCTGTCTTATGGATTGAGTCCTCCTCAATAAGTATTTGATGGAAGCCTGACGCCATGTCTAAAGACGTGAAGAATTTGGAGCCTCCAAGCCGATCAATGTGGTCATCAATCAAAGGTAGGGGGTATCTATCCCTGACAGTAATTCGATTAAGTGCACGGAAGTCTACACACATTCTGTCTGAGCCATCCTTTTTCTTGACCAGAATGACCGGGCTTGCGTACTCCGAACTCAACTCCCTAATAATGTTTTTGTCTAACAGATCCTGACATATCTCGCGAACCTTTAGTTTCTCCTGATATGATAAACGATACGGATGGTATGCCACAGGCACGTCACTTGTCAAGCTGATGCGCATTTTGCCAGTGTTTACAGTAGTGGTGGCTATACCAGTTATTAAAAACGGAGAGAATCCATCTATCACAGTCATCAATTTTGCAAGTTCCACGCCTTCGAGAGGCGTATTTATTTTGTCAGTCTCAGTAACACCCGCAGCGTTTACTTTTAGTACTCTACCCGGTGTATGAGTCAGAAACTGTCCGTGTTTCGTTCGAATGAACGTGACACCATCGCGATTTAGTACGTCAGTCCCTATGATAATGGGCGTATTCATACACGACGCGGGTACTACGACAAAATCTACTTCGAGCGCGATATTACTAAACTCGACAGTTAAAGTGATGTATTCGCGAGCAACTATCTCTTTATCACTTATTCCTTTTAAAGAACATTTCATTTGTTTACGTAAGCCGGAAAAGTAATTAACTACTGCTGATGATATCAAGGAAACATTGAGAGCGCCACTATCTATAAGTATGTCAACTGGTATACCCTGTATCACAGCTGTACTTATATCGTGGTTATTCTTTGCGTTTGAAAGTTCGGTACACAAATTAACTTTACGTTGACTGCTATTATTATTTTGAGACTCAGATCGAGCCTTAGAAAAACAGTCACTTTCTTTATGCCCTGCCTTTTTACAGAAGGAACAGACGAGTTTGGCATTACTATTACTATCGGTTTTATCGTTAATATTTCGCTTTTTGGGGCACTTATCTTTGTAATGCCCTGTCTGACCACAATTAAAACATTTGTTATCGGATCTACTTTGACCGTTAAAATTACGCTTTTTAGTCGTATTATTGGATGATACAGGCTTATCGGAGTTACGATTATCAAATTTGCGAGTAGGCTTTACATAAGTAGCTAAAAAGGAAACTAGGTTTTCAGTCGTTAGGTCAGCATTGGTAGCTGCTGCACGTACCTGCACGTCGCTGATACCGTGAACCACTATTTGAACGATAAGTTCTTCGCTTAACCCTTTTACTACTCGTAATCTTAATAGTGAGCGACGCGCATACTCCGCGTATGATGAATACTTCTCGGACGTGGTGTTTATAACCTCATAAAGAGTTTGAGCATAATTATTTTTTTGTGGACACAACGACTTAAATTCCTTAACGAAATTTGACCACGAGCGGTCATTCGTAGCCCACTCATTTAACCAGGTTTTTGCGTCACCCCTCAAGCAGTGAGCTACACGTGAGAAACACTCGAGATTGTCCCAATGGTTTGCCCTGCCTAGCCCTGTCCACTTCGTTGCACCACACCTCAAAATTATTTATAGCTGGATCAAAATTAGAAACGTAATAATTTCCAGACTTGTTTTTAGTTAACTGCCCTAACGCATGAACCAGCGCTTCAGTTGTTGACACATTATTTTTATCCAGCGGAGGTGTGCTGTCACAAATTGAAGGTGTAACACGCGAGCCACTAGCAGTATTTTCCTCAATAGCGGTCAGTCGCGACATAATAGTGCCCAACACATTTTTCACGGAAACATCTAGAGGGTAGGATTGAGATTTACTACGACGACTATTTGAATTGACCGTACGCGACTTAGATTTTGCGTGCTTGTTATCATTATGCGAGCGACTTACACTGCGACGTGATCGTGAACGAGTTTTATCGTTACGTGAACGCGAGTGAGTCCTGTCACGACATGAATGCGAACGAGCTCGACTACGGCGCGAACGTGAAAGAGATTTATCGTAACGTGAACGCGATGAGGTCCTGTCACGGCGTGAATGCGAACGAGCTCGACTACGGCGCGAACGTGAAAGAGATTTATCATAACGTGACCGCGATGAGGTCCTGTCACGGCGTGAATGCGAACGAGCTCGACTACGGCGCGAGCGTGAACGAGATTTATTGTTTAAACGTGAACGCGATGAGGTCCTGTCACGGCGCGAACGTGTTCTATCGTAGCGAGGTGATCGTGAACCATGCCTACGGTCGTGTCGCGTTTCACTATGGCCAGCTCCAGAGTAGGGCGGCGTCCTTACGAGTTTTTCACGAGACCTCGACACACGCGGCATTCTGGTTTGAATTCAACGGCTGTTTGTGTACGTATTAACGCTAATTGTGAGCAAATAAGTTCGAATCCCAGTTCTGATTTTAGCAATCAGAAGGTAAAAGCAAAATAAAAAGAAACAATTTCAAATAACCTAAAATGATTATTATTCAAAATACACTTAATTTTAGCAATAATTCACTTAATCATTCAAAACTCGAGTTATCACAAACAGCCGTTAATATTCAAAATTAAAACACTTTCTAAACATAATAAGAAAATCACTAAACGTTGAAATATGGCACGAACTTACTGTAAGTAGCGTAGGTACCGACACCCTTACCGTTCGACGGTTGAGAAAGGAAAAAGACCGGCTCCGACTGAGCGCTCGATTTTATACCCGTCGGTGGGTACCACCACTACCAACAATAAGTTCTGCTTATAATATATATATATTACAAAGTGCGAAATACTTTGATAGATTTACAGATAACCGTAATAGGCTAGATCCAGTGCGGCTGTCCAAATGATAATTTTGAAAATTTTAAATGTAGACAGCTGGAATCTGTTTTGTGTAAAACATCTTTTTTACTTTTCAAAATTAATCATTTAAAAAAGAAAACAGACGTTCGGAAGGAAATGCTAACATACCCGACAAGTTGTAGTTCGTAATGTTTAGGTTTTAGTTGATACGATTTCTGCATACGATCTTATAGGCGCCAACGATTCGATCTGGGCGAAGATCGTATCCTGTTGAATCGATTAAAAAAATCGATAGATCGTATGGCCATGAATCGATCTCCGGAAAGATCGATTCAAATCGGGCATCCCTAATGGAAAGAACCTTGGGAAAGCTAAAAAAGATAAGCAGATCAAGTATCTTGACCAGGCTCGCGAGGTTGTTGATATGTGGTATGTGGATACAGCAGTCATTGTGTCAATGGTCGTGATGGCCAATGGCATAATAATCAAGAGCTTCGACCAACACCTGTTGAGGCTCTCTTTAGGCAGCTGGATCAAGGGGTTGATCCCGGAAGCACTACTACTGGACACGACGCTTATTATAAAGAGGTTCTTCTCTCAACAGCCCTGACCACCGGTAACTTGGATCCTGTTCTCGATACCGGTGGGCTACAATTTTATATTTTAAAATATTAGAATTTTTATATTTTAGTAATTAAAAATATAATTTAATAAAAATATAATTTATAAGTTTGTATAATGTAATAAAGGAAAATAATAATGTTTTAAAATGTGAGCAATTTTGTTCAATCAATCAAAAATAATATAATCGACAGAACAGACAACGCAAAAACTACCAAACCTTAACGCTACCCAATGAAATTCTGACAGATTTTTTCCAATTTTCCTCCCAATTCAGAGGTTTAATAAAACACAGTTCTCTGCAATGGCTTCCACGTAGCTTATGAACAAGCGAACAATGCGGGTATTGTGATTTAAAAACAAAAAAGTATCCGATTATAATCGCAATTGTATCCCCAGTAGCAGAGTTTCAGGAGAAAAATTTTAAGCATTCTGAAATAAAATGCTTTAAACGTTATTGGATACTGGTATTCATTGAACGATTTTTAATAAAAATTGTACAGCATTGTAAAAAAAAAATATCATTGTGAGAAACAAATCGTTTGACTGAGCTGTTTTTTAAAGTCATTTTTCAGTTGTCTATGAATCTAACTTTTCCAAGCCTCTTCTAAATGAGCCCTTAAAATTGTTGTAAACCAATAGGGTAATGAAGCACTATAGGTCTGAAATTCGAGCCAACAGAATGTTTAGGCGTCAAAAGGATAAGCAATTTCGTACACGCCTTGTGACCTCGCCCGCGAAATTAAATCTTCAAACAATCGACTAGAAATATTATGGATAGGGTTGATAGACTCATACTTGGGTCGCGGATTTGTTTTAGAGTTACCGCAGCCCTGGTACAGGCAACTGAAGGAACTCCGTCCAGACTGAGTGAAATCATTTGATGATTTCCCACGAAAAAATAAATGAGGATTGATACACTGGTTACTAAAGGTAACGAAAAAAGAATAATATTCTAAGATGCAAGCAGAAAATCAATAGCAGTTCCATATTCTTGACGGCTACCATAATTAAACATTATTAATAGCCTATATAGCATTAGTCTAAATTTAGGACTTGTCGAGATCGAGAGATCGGTCCCAGATAGACGCCTTACTTTGTGTAATTTATATCATCACCACTGCTCTCAAAACGGTGAAGAAAGCATCGCTTAAAGCCGCGCCAACTTAACATCATGTTGGATTTCATCAGTGCACGATAGGCGACTAGCGGAGGTGCTAAGAGGGCAGTGCAGCCGGTTGAAATTTTCTTTATAACTGACGAAAAATGTATACGCTTTCATGAGCCGAATTCATGATTACAGACTACCCGTCCATGTTTCTACCACTTTGCATAATATAGTTATAACCAACAATTTCTGAGACTGCAAAATCCTTCGTTACTATACTTTAACTGATCTTCATTATTAAGACCCTCATCACGTAATACGGTGGAAATATCGGCACTTTCAATATTTTCTTCACATGATATGTAATCCTTTCGGGATTTCTCCGCTGTTTCGTACTCTCGTCACGCGTCGGACGTACTCCTTAAGGAGGCGTTTACGCGTCATTATATCGGTATAAGTGGCTGTAAATGTATAGTGGTTAGAACAGGGCGCAAACTAGAGACATAGCAAAGTTTGTTGTACTTTCGTGAAATGTGATAATATCGCATACTGTTAGTTTTAAACTGGAATTATTATCATTGAAACTTACACCAGTAAAATCATCAATTAAAAAAAAACCAAATTTTTGCTTAAAAGGTGACTGAGTTTTTTTTTGGAACGAAGTTCCTTATGGCGCGTTGCGAAAGGGGGCTAGACGGAAGCGGAACTGAGAGAAAAAGTTGTAACGACACTTTTTAACCGACTTAAAAAAAGGAGGACGTTTCTCAATTCGACTGTATATATTTTGTTTTGGAACGTAGTTTTTGGAACGAAGAGAGAGAGAGAGAGAATATTTTTGTTGAGTGTAAACAGGTTTTTTGTACATAATACATAATAATAAGAAAAAACAATAATGAATCCTGGAAAGGAACTTCGTTCCATCCGGGTGTCCCTTAACACCTCTCAAGTTTTTTTTTAAATATCGTATGCCAGTCGATTCTTTGACTTGTTCTCATTAATGGGTATTTTAGGGTAAGAGTTATGGGATAGCAATAGAAACACGTTGTACGTACTTTATTGTACACCAGAAATTACACAACAAAAATACATTTAACATTACAAAACATATAATGGGCGGTCATATCGCTTTCTGCGATCTCTTCTAGGCAACTTTGGAATGGACATCCAAAACTGATGTCAAAAAGTCTCATGTGCTAAATATTTCAAATTTATTAATTTGAAATTGGAATTCAGCAACTCTACTTAGTGGTATACGTAGAGGTGATAGTAAAACTCTTTCTTGCGAAACGTTGAGTTCCACATCACTACCACTTGTTTTTTTAACCATTCGTGGTCGGTGTATTTCTAGCGGCCCATATGAAACCTATGACTAAACAAACAAATTGTAGAAAAACAAACGAGTGACGGCCTTTTCCATGTAAAATAAAGTTTATCCAATTGACACGTGCAGGCGACACAAATTATAGACGTGCATCAACATGTCATTTCAGCAGTTATCGATATCTGCAGGTCTGTAATCAGGTCAGTTATCGTGTTGGTGCTATTGTGGCTGCCTGCTGTGATTCAAAGGTTAGTATTTTTGGTAAAAAAGATTGCTTTTTGTTGAAAATTCTCCTGTATAGACTACACTCGCAAAAATACTCAGGAGCAATCACTAATAGGCCATACACATTCATGCTTTGTGTGATCTTTAAGACTAAAAATCAGCGACCCTTTGTCCAAAAGCGGAGTCGAACAGCCATATTAAAAAAAAAACTAAGTAGACATGGGATAGTACGTCAAACGGGTTGGTAGCCACAACTCCAGGTCTCTCGCTGCCAGTGGTCTCGAACGTCATAGAGCGAGATTGGTAGAATTGCCAGCTAAAAACGGTAAATCGGTAAATGACAAAAAAAAAAGACAATCAAATTCGTTTATTTATTAAAAAAAACTTACAGACTAATTTATAACAATCATACTTAAGTAACGAAGTCTCGAGCCTACCGAAAATTTGGTAGGTTCGAGACCACTGCTCGCTGCATATCGATATTGGAGACGTGTAGTATTAAAGCACTGGATTTGAAGACTTGTGGGTAAGTTATACCAGGTTGATCGACCAGGTCAAGCTACCCTTGTCGCGGTTGGTCCGTGGATGACTGACCATCTGTATACCAGCCGTCATTCGTAGATCTCTGACAATCTGTACGAGTCGTCAGAAGCCCGAAGGCCAGACCTGGTGAGTCTAGAAGTCGACCCCATCATAGGTTATTGGGAAAATGATGGCAGATGTTAATTTGAAAACAGGTATTGTGATACAAAAAAGTTATATTTTTATTTACTTATGCTTGGTTTGTTTATTATGAATGTTTTGTATTCAGAATTAGTACTGTTTTTTAGACTCGATAGTATTTTTTTTATTTAGAAACCGGCTCTTAGTTAAGAGCTGGTTTCTAAACAAAAAATTGAGGGTAAATTTATTAGGTAAAGTTTTTTCCTAATTAATTAATTAGAAAAAACTTTAACTTTAGATGTCGTTAGGTGTAGGTCTATCGTTATGAGATAACGGCAGCGTGATATTTAAAGACATCGTCTCGATTTTCTAGACAGTTCTTTAAACGTGTTATTGACTATCTGTAAATCTGTTCAAGAAACAATACTCTGAAACGGTGGTCTTCTGTAGTTCTTATAATTTCTATTATGTTGGTAGAGTACGGAGCTCCAAATATCCGTAATTTGTGATAAGACTCCGTATAGTACCGGATGTTAAGAATAGCACCGTCTCATTTCTTCACGTGGCGGATGTCGTAAGAGCCGATAACAGGACTTACTAGAGAATAGGCAGCAGCGTTCTCTATGCATTTGATTACCAAACTGTGATCACCAACCCGCCTGACAAACGTGGCTATTGTGGAAAACTCCCACAAAATGTGGGAGCCCTATGTCCAGCAGTGGACGTCATTCAGCTGAAATGATGATGATGATGACAAGACTCGACATAAAAGTTATGAAAAAGTTGAGTGCTGTCTTTAATTCAATTTTATTAGACAATTTCGTACCTGAGAAGTTTAATTATGAAATGGCTTTATGAACGAACATCTGAAATATTCAATTATAATAATTTATGTATCTGGGAAAAAAGTTTTATGCCATCATTTGGCTGAAATAATCGTTAATGTTAAAGTTCTGGCTAGGCATTCGAATTTAGCAATTTTTTTTATTTAATTTCGGGAAGCAGTTGTGGCCCAGTGGTATCGGCCCCGACTTACGAATTCGTGGTCGTGGGTTCGAGCTCAGGCAGGCACATTACTTTGTGTAAATAATTTCATCACCACTGCTCTCAAAACGGTGAAGGAAAAAGCGTTAGGAAACCGGCATGCCTTAGAACCAAAACATTCGAAGACATGTGACATCTAGCAACCCGCACTGGGCTCGCGTGGTAGATTACGGCCCACTCTCTCTCACCGAGAGGAAGCCTACGTCTCAGCAGTGGGAACAATATAGGCTGATTATAATGCCCTTTCAATTGTCATGCAACACGGCACCATTTTTTTTTTGTTCATCTTTTTGTCCTCTAGAGGGCGCTATATTAAATTTAAAGCCACCTCACATAGCCTAAAATAGAGATGCTTACAATGATATATCAGTTGTCAAATTATGATATGGTGTTCAGAAGTTATGAGGGAGCAGATGAATAAACATACATACAAACCCACATAGATACATACATACATTCGTACCTGTCAAAATCATAACCCTCCTATTTGCTTCGTCGTATTCAGTAAAAAAGATAACATCAACATTATTGCTTTATTTGCCGAACATTTAAAAACCATTAGTTCTCGATAGCATTAAATAAGTAGCAGTTTCTAAAAAGAAAAATAGCACAATGCTAGATTTAATTGCCCGCATTTTAATCTGACACACACACTTTTGTCTCACAGATAGGTCGACTATTAATTTTCATGTTTTGATTGCAGATTTCAAACTATCCAATTTTTTTAATTCAATGTGGCTTTATTGTATAGGGGTGTCACATCATTTTTTTGGGTGCAATTGGACAAGGTAAGGCCCTGTATTTAAGGTCATATTCTTGAAAATAGCGTCGATTTCGTTCTACGTTATTCAAATATAAGTTAATTATCAACAGTTTTACAACAATATACTAAAATAAATTACTAACTATACAAATAAATACAAAAACAAAATGTAAACGCTAAAGAATGACCCATCCTTCTGGTCACGTGAAGTGCAACCAGTCGATGCGAAATTTCCTTAAAAAGGAGACGGTGCACACGGGTCCCATGCGAGCGTTCCAACCCTTAATGGCTTAAAACTGTAGATTACTATAAGATTACAATATTTAAGTAATATATGTTGACAAAAATCTCCTTAACTCGAGTGCCTTTATATTTCAGTGACGATGGATGGTGATAAAAAAGAGATGAAAGAAAAACTTAGAATACGGGGGTAAGTGTATATCAAAGAAATCATCATCACCTGTCTAGCATTTTCCCAACTGTGTTGGGGTCGGTGGCGTTCCAGTCTAATTGGACGCAGCTGAGTACCAGCATTTTGCAGTTTTTAGCAGATGAGTCCTGGAGTGGAGACCGCGTATCGGCAAGCGTAGTGTGGGATGCCCCCCAGCTAGGGATGGGCAAGTGAAAAAAATATATCGATATTTATCGTATCGATATTTTTAAACAGTATCGATAATTATCGAGTGAAAAATATCGATATATCGATATATCGTCGGTTTTCGCATGATTATTCATACATATTCCCAACGTATTCAAACTTCGTAAAAAGAATAGACGAAAATAGAAAAAAAAAAATATTAATGCTCGAGCCTACATAATTATATTCAATTTAATCTAACCAGTAGTCATCAGATATGGACATTAGGAACACCCTCTGTTTGAAGTGCTCGCCTATCAATTTTTTTCTATTGTTGGGTACTGTCAAATTCACGGCTGAAGCAACTCTTTCGGAAGACACTGAAGAAGCCTAGAAAAATAATCGAAATTGATACGAATTCGATACTCTAAAATAAATATCGAATATCGATATATCGCGATTAAAAATATCGACGATATATATCGATATTTGTATGGAAAAATATCGATATTTTTTGCCCATGCCTACCCCCAGCTAGATGGACCGATGCACAGTGTTTTATGAAGACCATTTTTCGGGCATTGCTTTTTTATATAAAAAGCTGATAGTTTAAGTTATTTAAATGCAATATTTCGTATCCCCATTTCACTAGTATGTTTAGTTTTTGAGATATAATTTTTTGAAAATCGTCTTTTTTTCAACCGGGTATTTAGAAAAAATATCATATCTCTGAAACTAAATACGATACGCAATTGTGATGTTAGAAACATCGATGGCGTTTTTGATGTTCCATATTTTAGAGTAAAAATAAATCTCGAAACTTCGTTAGATTCGGACTTATACGAGGTTTTTTGTTTTTCGTTTTTATTTTTTTTCTCGGTAATTCCACCGTATTTGGAAAAGCTATTTATATTTAAATTATGCCCTTCATCTTCCCTAAATACCACAAAAATAAGACATCCTAATTGCGTGGAATCTAGAAGTTATTCCAAATTAACTGTTTTTGCTAGGGTTGTCACTTTCTAATCTGAATTTTGATGACTCAATTTTTATTTAATGGTACGTATTGGTTATTAAAATTTCGACTATTAATCCTAGAAACTTAGTTATATCCAGACTTATAAAAGGTTTTTAGGTTTTTATTTATTTTGTTCTCGATAATTCCGTAGTATTGGGATAAGTTATTTATACTGAAACTACACTTTGCCAGCAACTTCGTTCGCGCATATTTTCATAAAAACTTTAACACCCTTTAAAACTGAATTTTGACGGTAGTTTTGACAAACGAATAACGGGACGATTCTATTGTCACAAAATTCTCTAAACTAAACTAAAAATCACTTAAATTTGGTTTATCCCTGTCAAACAACGATTTTCTATTCTGAAATAGAATAAAAGTGACACAACTTAACTATATTTTAGTTTGATAGCACTAAGATTGCACTGAATTATTAGTATAGTGAAAATGTTAATTTTGCTATTCTGAGTTTGCAGGTTTTCTCCAAAAATTTTGACTTAATAATTTATTTCAACTAAATTTTTAATCGCGATTAAAAACGTGTCGAATAATACTAGTGATCATGAACTAAAATTCACACCAAGGCGTCGCCTTCACGGGCAAAGACAGTACTGTATTTTTTGTTTTCCTTTTCTTTTGCTTATATCTCGAAAATGGCGTGTCCTATCACAAAAATAATGAAAATTTGGACCCCCTTTAAACCCTTGCACATTTAAATCTCATCACGTGGGAAATATTTTTTTTTGAACATTTTCATATAAAAAAGTGAAAATTTTCATATAAATCACGTCCAGGCTGCCTCCTAGCGCGCGCCTTCGTTTCTCAAAAAATTCATTCCGTAGCGCACAAGTACCACGTTGCGAAGCCAAAAGAAAAAAAAAATACCTCGTTGAGTCGCGATTGTCTAATTCGATTTTAGTCATGTCAAAATAATTTTTAAATATAGAGATTTTTTCTTGCAGAATAGCGTTACAATTCTCATAGCCAAAAGTAAAGAATTTTAGAGATAGTTTAGTTCGGTGTACAACAGAATCGGCAATGACAATCATTATTTTTATTTGAATTTGTGCTAAGTTTTAAGTTTATTAACCTAAGAAATAAGATTCCTCCATACGATCTTTAAAAACCCCTAAATTGTTCTTTTGGAGGTAGTTCTGAAAATCAAAAATGACGTTAAAATGTAAATGTGCCCTGCCCACTGCCGTTAAGTTTGGCGATTCTTCTAATTGTATGGATAATTTTAGTATAAATATAGACAAGTTCAGATCCGGATATGAACTAATATAATATGATCGCGTGACAACCCTAACGACGTAGAATACGGATCGAACTATGTTGTGGTTTCTAGATTCCACGCAATTAGGATGTGTTATTTTTGTAGTATGTAGGGAGGATAAAGAGCCTAATTTTAGTATAAATAACTTTTCCAAATACGACGGAATTACCGAGAAAAAAAATAAAAACTAAAAACTGAAAACCTCGTATAAGTCTGAATCTAACGAAGTTCCGTGATTTATTTGTACTCTAAAATATGCAACATAAAAAACGCCTTCGATGTTTATTGGGTCACAATTGCGTATTATATTTAGTTTCAGAGATATGATTTTTTTTCTAAATACCTGGTTGGAAAAAAGACGATATTCAAAAAATTATATCTCATAAACTAAACATACTAGTGAAATGGGGATACGAAATATTGCATTGAAATAACTTAAACTATCAGTTTTTTATATAAAAAAGCAATGTCTGAAAAATCGTCTTCATAAAACACTGTGCGATGTCCTAAGGAAAATGGCTGGGGCAGACTGGATGCGGAAGGCGGAGGACAGGGTGTTTTGTGCAACATGGGACAGGCCTATATCTAGCAGTAGACTGCGGTACGCTGAGTTGATTGAATACCAATATTTTAAAAGGAGCGACTGCCTATCTGACCTCCACAACCCAGATACTGGGTAAAGGGCTGGTTGGCCCCTGCCGTCATTCGTTAATCTTTGAAAGTTGTTACGGGTAATCAGAAGCCCAAGTTTGAGAACCAGTCTTACCAAGAGGTATCGTGTTACCCAGTAACGGGGTTTTGGAGGTCAGATAGATAGGTTGGATTTGATGTAAAATACTGGTATTCATCTGCATTTGGTTAGACTGAAAGCCTACTTCGACATAGTTGGAAAAATGCTAGACTGATGGACATAGATTTTTGTTTTTGAAATATTCTAATATGCCTTATTTTATTAAATTGTCTCCTGTGTGATTTTTTATATTATTTTGTCTCTCATTTGCATACAAGGTTCGCAACCGATAAAATGAGAGAAAACAATGCTTCAACGAGTTGTAGGGAAATTGTAAAACTCAAGTGTTTTTGTTTCATACACAGTGTGTTTATACTTCACTTACTTCAGCAAAGTAAGAGGTCAAGGGATAAATAATATCGTGGTTTTCTTACTAAGAAAAAAAGCGGGCAAGTGCCAGTTAGCCATGAAGGCTTCCGTTCTACCGTACATTATTCAACGGTATATTTTTCACAAAAGTAATTAACATGGTTCTTGAATGTACTCATTTCAAGTATTTAAAAAATCACTCTCTGTTTTTACCATCTGTAAAATTCCAAGAGTTTATTATTGCGGTTAAAAATTACTGCCCTCTGACCGACGGGTGGACGGAGCCTTAAAAATAGGCAGGCACCATTTGCGTACGGTATCCTAAAACTTTCTCTTATATAAATCGGAAGGGCATTTTAACAAGCAAAACAAATATAAATGTTGAAATTAAACGAAAGCAAACTTTTGACAATACCTTTACTTTGTTGTTAAGACTTTTAATCAAGATCAAAGAACTCGATTAAGACTTGGTTTTTTTAGGTCGACAATAGGGTTCCGAGTCTGTATGACCCACGTACTTGTAAGTTGCTTGACAGAAACATCTTTTCTAGGAATATGTTCGACATGAAAACAATAAATTAGTGGCAATAGAAAAAAAAAACATTTTCCTTTGTTATATAATTAATATAACTCAGATCTTAAAAGAAACAGATGATATAACATTGACAATCGTTGTTAATCGCAGTGCTAAAGTCAATAAGTTGATATATATGCATGGTTGAACAGCCCGCATTTTTGTAATACTTTATTAGTAAGAACAAAATTCTTAGTAATTAATTACGATCTAGCCAAAAAAGCTAATAAGCAATTTAACTCTAACTTAATATGTTACGTAATAGATTATGTTAAAACTAATAATAGTGTCCATTTGCACTTTTATACAAGTCCGTAGCACTTTCTTAGAGTCTAATACAATTTTTAAACACTATGTTCATGTGTTATTTATGTATAGCACTATATTGTTACTATTATTAACTCACTTTTTACACTACACTAATTCAAAAACCCTGCATTATGGACTGCCTCATTAGTGCGGACTCGCTAGCGCTACAATAGTCCATGACCTCCCAGACTCAAATCCCATTGGTCAGGTCGAGAGTCCATTGAGGAGTGATTAGAGAGGTGCCTCAGCGCCTCAGTCAGGTCCTCACCGTACACGGGTGATTCGGGAGGTTCCTGTTCCGAGTAAGGCGGAAGAAAACGCCCGGGTGTTTCCATTGCAAGGATCGTCTACAGGACACGGTGGAGTATACGCTAGAGGTGTGCCCTACCTGGGCGAAGCACCACCGTGTCCTCGTGGAGGCGATCGGCGGTGGCAACCTCTCGCGTCCGGCCCTGGTGCAGGCCATGGTACGGAGCGAGATGGTATATGAAGCCGTCACCTCCTTCTGCGGAGCAGTAATGCTCGCAAAGGAGGAGGCGTAGCGCGTGAGGGAGAGGCAATCTATGCATCCTCCCGCCCCTAGCCGCCACAGAAGTAGACGCCCCGGGCGTCAGGAGTCGATTGCAGACTCCCGGCCACCGTAGACACGGGCTTCCGGGCGGCGAGCAATGGGTAGCTCTCCGCCCGGTAAGGACCAGGGGGGCGATTCCACTAATTTGCAAAGTTACACGTTCAATTGTGTTTTCACAACGGTTAGATTTCGATCGCAGGTCGGTAGTGTCCTGTAAAGTCATTCTACTATTTGTTAAGCACAAGTGAAACTAAACTTACGCCGTATCGCAACCGAATCGTTACGGGAACATACGAGTGGGCTTCCTGTGTTACCAACATGCCAAATAGTATGTTTTATTGTTACCACAAAGAAAAAAGTTGAATCTAAAAATGTCACTAAACACGAATAAGTGGCAATAAAGGATTTTCTAATATAAAAAGATATCTTGACCATAATTATAGTTTTGTACTGATATTTTATTGTTACAAAAATACAACATTTTAACTTATTATTTAGCAAAAACTCAGAAGAACGTTTCGTTCTACGTCCCTAACTAGCTAAAGCTGTGAAATTAAACCTTTCGGTTATGTTAAAGACTCGAAGGGAACTTCTATTAATCGTATTTTACCTAAAAAATCATCAATTGAACCGTTTTTAACGATGTTATGATTTTTTTTTAGTAAATATGTACCTAATTACAGTTCGAGGTAGTAACCAAATCTGTTTTGATTTAAAAAAAAATACTATTGACGGTGCAGGTGTTTAATCCCGTTTTTAAGTCCGCTTACTCTCGCTTAAAGTGGTTTAAAAATCATCGTGAAACGGTTGAAGTTTTTGGTGGCTTGTTAGTTTAGCTAGTGATGTTGCTATTACTAGTATTCGTCAGGCACTGATTTTCTCAATTTAATTCAACTTGGATCGAGAGTCCCTCGAGGAAACCTCCCTTTAGGGAGGTTTCTAGCAGCTTTGTTAGTTAAAAACGAGACATTAAATAATAACTTAAAAGAAAATAATCATAGCAAAATTCAAAATGTGGCATCCGATCGATATTGGGGCTACAATCGACTCTTGCTGTGCGGGGAGCATTTTCTCTTTCTCACATTCCACTGTCAATCTGATAAATAATGACGATACGATGACAAATTACACGTTATCAACTGACTAATACTTACAGAATAATGCAAAACATAATCACTCTTATTTATAACATCCCTGATTCAGTAATCACATTATTTTGACAGTTACACGATATTAGTAATATTGAATGATGAATTGATGTAGTTGAAGACTCCGTGATACTTATCTAAACAAGACTACATCGACTGACAACGCGTGAAAAATTTAAAAATAAAATGATTTCGAGCCTTTAGTAACTTGAGTAACGAGTTAAACAAAATCGAATCGCATCACTATCTGACATAGGTGAATGACAAGTGTCAACTGTCAACTGACAACACATTTAATTTAGTTCAAAGAGTTTTAATTATTATTGCTTTAGTTAATACTCTTATTCCTCTTAACATACATATATAAGCAGCTTATAATGTTCCCACTGCTGGGATACAGGCCTCCTCTCTGTGAGAGGGTAGTTAATCCGTTTCTTTCTAATTGTACGAAATTGATATTTCAGTTTTCATGTGTGTGCTTGAAGGATTATAATGAAAATGGAATCTTGAAGATGGTACAGCATTTAATACAAAATAATGTGCTGTTAACTGTTCAGTAAGATTTCAACACAATGTGTGAAGATGTTGCCCGAGACTGTTCCAGATTTGAAATAACTTATGAACGTTTCCCTTTCTTCAGTAAAACCATCTAGATGCAGTTTGAGGAAAGTGTGTATTGATGATGCAAGAAAGAATTTAAACTGTTTATTCAATATGGAAATCTGGATACAGGGATATTTACATTCCATGGCAATCTGCAAAACAAACACATACTGTACCTGTTGACTCTGCGGGGAAAGACATAATTTAGCATTTTTTTGCACACCAATGAGAAAAATAATAATATTAGTTAGCCCCTTCTAACATAAATACAATATATATTTTTCAGGAACATTAACTTAGGTACACCCAAATATATAAGAGTTGCTTGTGGTCGATACAGGTAGACATTCTGCTGACTGTTGGCTGTTGTGCACTTACAATGTTGAGCATGCAATATTAATATATTATGTATTTCTATCTGGCACACGTTATCAACATGAGTGGTGAAACGACCCTACTATTTTAGATGAAATACTAAGTATCTACTTCTCAAGTGGTCTGACGTTAAAATTGATATAGTAATAAAAATGCTTTGTTCACATTATTTGTTTTTTGATTTCATGAACCATTCCAATACTCAATACTTTGTTGCATTCTACAATGTATATGCTTTTGTGGTAAACATTGGATTTAGTTACAATCGTGGGACCCTGTCGGGCACATCAAAAGAAATATAGTACGTAGAATAGGACTTATAATCTAACTTATTCTAAAATCAAAATAAATAAAAAACATGCTTTGGGTATTTTAACTACATTTCAGGGATTTATCACTTAAATGTTTGCTAATACTGATATAACATTTACTTATTAATAGATTTTTTAATTTGTTAGTGAATAGATGGAGTTTATTTTCATTACTAATTGATTCGGGTAAATTCTTGTATACATTTATTGACATTATCAGAGGGCTTGTTGAATGTTTTTTTAAATGAGATGTAGGTAGGTTTAGTCATGTTTTGTATCAGAATGTGTGTCTTGTTTGTATGTCTTGTCGTTTATTGTAAAATTCTTGGTGTTTATGTGCAAATTTGCATATTTCTAGTATAGTGACTGAGTTAAAATATTTAGCTTTATAAAATGGGGTTTGCAGCTATTTATCTGTTGTATATTTACTATGATTTGGAAAAATATCTTTTAAACAGTAAACAGTGTTGGTGCATCTGTACTGTTTCCCCTCATTATTATGCCGTAACTTAGCCTTGCAAATACATAGGCGTAATAATATGTTACAAGGGCAGTCTGTTAATTTGTGTTTTTTTTAATTACCAAATACCTGATATTCCATTATACCTATCTACTATACTAATATTATAAAGCTGTAGAGTTGGTTTATTTGGTTGAATGCGGTAATCTCAGGAACGACTGGTCCGAATTGAACAATTCTTTTTGTATTGGGTAGCCTATTTATTGAAGAAGGCTATATAAGATCACGCTACGATCGAAAGGAGCGCAGCAGCAACGAAAAATGGACGAAAACTGACAGGCAATGCGGTGCGACGGGAAGGGTCAGAGGAGCAAAAATTAGACGCGGATGAAGTCGTGGACAGTAGCTAGTTTATTACTAAAACTCAAGAAATTAAAAGTTTTGACACTGCATTTACATTGCGGTTGGTCTATCAGTGTTTGGTACGAACCCAGGTACATAAAAAACCGGTTCATCCAAGATTGAGTCAATAGAGAATATCACGTAGTAACACACTGTAACTATGTTACCTTTTTCCGTATCAATACCGTAAGAATGAAGATTGAAGGGCATGTGTGGTCACTGATCTCGTCAATCAAAGCTCTCTCTCATGAGGTCTCTGGAGAATTGGTATGTCGTAACGCACTGACGATCCGTAAGGGGCAAAGCATTATTGCATACTCTTGACATAAAATTTCTTCGTCTAACCTTTCCAACATCACCCACATGGGCAAGTTCAACGAAATCTGTATAAAACATTACATTTTTAGGAATAAAAATGAAAGCAATCCTAGATCGAAGCGATAAAAGTTGCATTTTACTGACTTATGTTCAACCGCTAATTTTGACAGCTGAACTGTCGAAATTCAGCGTTGATTCGATTCTGACGAGTGTCAAAATAATAGCAGAATATGACTAAACGTCACGCTCATGTACGACTTTGCTAGCAGAATAGATTTTTACATTGTTTCGATCGATCGTTGGCGTCCACTAAAACGTAGCCGCAGTTGGATCGTTGTTCATTAGTGGAATGAGAAAACCCTTAAAAGTCGTGATCCAGTCGCGGTGCTATTGCGATTTTTGCAGAATTTTGTTAGTAGAATCGGCCCCCAGGCCCGTGTCGACGGCGCGTAGTGTTCCACGCGCGCCTTAAAGACATGTCAGAAGTATTGAATGGGTCCGCTAGGACCGATGCCTGCCAGGATCCCGATATTTGTTCGAAAAAGTTACCGTGGCCTTGACATATAGGCAACTGAAAGAACACGGGTGGGTTTTAGTCAATAAAAGTCTGACACGCCCTTCTGCTCCACCCAAAGCAGGAGACGTCATTTGATGATTTCTCAAACACTAAAAATGTCGAATCCAATATGCTATTGGGTTTTTCCATCTGGAATTTCTCAGTAGCAGCTTGGTGTTTGGATTTGAGCCTGGTTGATGAAACCTAATAGACTCACCTAAATCTACAGAATTTTCTGTATATTTAGGTGAGTCTATAAGGTCTACGATTGTATTCATAACCGTTATGTTATTCTATGTTGAACAGAAAAAATCAACAAAAATCAGCTTGTATAGCTATGGATTACCCCACTCTATAACAGAGATTATAAGTCACCACTTAAAACTCAATAATCCTCAGTATTGCAACAATAAACAGTTATTAACTCTTACAGAACCCTTATGCAAAATGCGTTATCTCGAATATCGGCGTCGGCAGAGTAAATACGGTTAATTACTTTAACAAAACATGGGGCAGGATCGCGCCGAGCTGCACGATGGATCTCTACTCTCTGGACAAGTTTAAAAAATATAAAAAAGATTGGAACTGTGAGTATTTTGTTACTTACTCGCTTCAAAGTTGTTTGGTGGATTTATGGTAGAAGTAGTACCTACTAATTTGAAAGCCTTAGATAAAAATTATTTCAGATTGAACTCAAACTCCTATTTGAAAGTTGATGCGTTATCTTAGCTACCATAATAGGTCCTTTTTTATGTATTTTTAATACAATACAAACATTCATAAACTCACGCATTTTTCCCATGCCTACCCTAGACAGAAACTTCAGAACGCCATCTGCCAAGATATAGATGAAGATGAGATATATATCGATACCGGAAATTTCAATTGTCGTAAAGGACATTTTGCCGAAAATGAGTTATATATATATTTGGAATCAGCGTCGCAAGCTCTATCGATTGGTATATTTAAAAAAATTCTATCTTTAAAAAAAAGCCCCTTACGACCTGGCTTTCCAACAGCTCTAGCGCGATTTTTTATACTATTTGGGATGTATCGTAAAAATAATTTTCAATAGGGGAGCGTAAAGTCATGTTTTAATTATTTAAGAGGTCGTAATCCTCATTTTTGCATTAAACTTTTTATACGACATTCTTAACCACATAATAAAGATATAGCCTTAACCCTTACGACCAAATCTATGCTTTGTTTTAACTAACGTAATTAGGGCGTAAAGGACGTTTGCAATGTGTCTAGTATACATACCTTTATGTAATATTAACGTATGGAACCTCCACGCGTGAGAACAAAAAGTTTTAAGTTTTTTTTTTGTATGGGTGAAAACACTTAAAGTTAATTTATTTGAAACTGAATGGAACTGAAGGGCTGATGCTCACAAGAGGTATTGTACCATACACGGCGATCAAGGTGACATCAAATTCATATACCTTTCAGTGCCGCTTCGCGCGTACCAAATTTTTGAATTTTCGATACGTGAATTTTCAAATCTTTGACATGGTCAAACGAAGTTGAGCATCGATTTACTTGTACTGTCGTTAGTTAATAGCCTATTAATGACTTTTTTAATGAGAATAATTAAATACGATATTGATCAAATGCTTTTTTTTTTACAAAATTGCATAATCAATCATAATCACGCTGATTAACAAGTGACTAAAAACTGATGTTACTAAGTCCCTCATTTGTTAATCACCGTGACTATGGCTGAGTTATAATGACACGCCCTTCCGCTCCGCCCAGAGTGGGAGACGTCATTTGATGATTTCAAAAACACAAAAAAAGACCTCTAAGTTATTCATTTCTGTAGAAGTTGCTTTACATATATCACAAGTCGGAGATGACGTATTTGATAGATGGGAAGTGATTTTGCCATCAGTCATGGTCGTAGGCATCGAGTGCTTAACAGAATGGCCTCCCATAATAGAAGGCTGCAGGTCTTCAATCTCGTTTCCAATCGTAGCCTGTTCTTCAACTATGTTCAACCTGTTTTCTTTTGAAAACTTAAAATATAATGGTCTGCAGAACATTGTGAAAGATGGCTCTGGATTCTCCCATATCATTTCTTCGCCACAAACTAAGCGCAGGGGCTCAAACGAACATATAAAAATGCTAGAATCGTCATCCTCTGCCAAAGTTTGCTTATACAAACTTTGCCCTGAAGCACCATCAAAACCTCACTTGAATATAAGTATACATTCTTTGCCATGCAGTGAACATTCTACACGAAAAAATATTCCAAGTCTAGCCACAGTTTTGTTCAAAATAGCTTGAAGTTTTCCTTTAACCCCTCTTTCCGTGACTTCTATGGCATCTTTTGGCGGATAGCAGTTCTTCTTCGCTTCAAGGATATCTGTATAAGAAGGATACAATGGTATTCCTTCTTCTTTTGCACAATATATTAATGTTATATACTGCCACTTCGAAAGCTTCAATGAGGTCAAAATACCTAAAGCTTTATCAGCAGAATATATGGGCATAGTTTTCTATGCCTTTAACAATTCCTTTATCTTTGTAGCTTCTTCGGGATGCTCCGAGACTAGTTTAATGATATCTGCTACATCCATATTTTGTGCTTTTAAACCAGTTGCATGAGCATGACTTTCAGTTCTGTACGTTAGGAGCTCTTCCACTCTTCTGTAGCGGGCTTAGCTTCACAAATGGTTTTCTTGGACTCACAACTGATGTTGATGTTCCAACACTGCACGTTTCCGGTCCACAGGATGTTGATGCACCCTCATTTATAGCGAAGTCAGAACTGGAACATGGTTGCTGTTCTACTAACACCATAGAACGGGTTATCTTTTCCCTCACGACCTCAGGCTATTTTATGTCCTTTTGCAGCTATGTCTCATACTTCTTGATGAATGTACGTCTCGTGCGATTACGCGAGATCCATTTGTTCCTCAACGAGCACACATAAGTCTGACAGAATTGTTTCAATTCGTTCTTTTCATTTTTGACAAATCAACTGTATTCGCAAAAACTTCAAATAACATTTGAGGTTGTTAAAAAAAACTGGTGTTTGCCACAAACAGGAAAATGTCCAAATTGGTAACAAAACCTTCCATCACAACACAATAAAATTATAAATATAACGTAATAGCGCAAAACATTTTGTTTAAATTTTGAATTCCTATTAGAATAATATTTTCACTACTTTTTTACTAAATATTTGAATAATAAATAAAAAATATTTTAATTTCACTTGTTTTTACTACATATTGTAGGTATTTCTATTCAAAACTTTAGGTTTTTTGTTCCTTTTACCCACTTAGTCTCTGGTTGAATTGACCTTTACTATCCAATAATAATCAAGATTAGTCCTTTACGACACATCTGACTTTATCATAACCAATTTTTCGTGGCTGTAAAGTACTTCAGTTAATTTTTTTTGGGCTGTAAAGGACTCTCATTTTCGTCAATAATTATGTTTGGTTTATTTTATTAATTTTTATGGATAGAACACGAAAAAATAGTGAGGGTTTCTTTTGACATCATGAATATAGTACTTTGTTTGAAAAAGATATAAGTCAAAAACAATATTTTTTTTTGTTTTTTGGCTCTACTGAAAACTCGTGTTTTGTCCTTTACGACAATTGAAATTTCCGGTATCGATATTAACATAAAGAAGAATGAGGAATACGATTTTTACTTCTTTATGTTCATATATCTGGTCATAAACGCACGCCGGTTACCAGTGCTTGGCCTTATTTTTTTTATTTCTGTATGTTTCTGGTCTTTCTGTGCGTCATGTTTGCCGCTAATAAATGTATTTTCATTGTTTCTTTCTTTTTTAAACAACAAACATTTAAATAATTATTTACTTATTTCAGAATTTATTTTTGAACATTTTAATTGATTGGGCTTAAAAGATTATTAAATGATTAATTCTACTTCTTGAAAGACGACAAGATCAAATCAGATTACAAAGTTATACTACGAAAAATATTATTTATGGGGCTACCTACAAACAAAACTTAACTCCACATAATTAGTTAGCTTCAAGTTACTTACTATCCTGTTCTTACTAATCCGGGGCTTAGCATAAAAGATCTATTGTTCCCCCGAGCTTAAATACTAAAAGATTAAAGCAAACAAGTAGAATTTCCGTCTTTAGAAATAAAATGTCGGATTCCACCTGATTGAGTAATGAGCAACTTAATTAGTTCTTGTTGATACTTATTTTTAAATGTAGCATTATGTAGGGATGCGTTTTGGAACCATTTATAAAAAAACAAACATGTTTTGTGTTTCATGAGAAAGTATCTATGAAATGTCGGTACCAAAGCTAAATTAGTGGAGAATTGAATTGTGGATGGATACACATAAAACAGTGTACTGAGTGAAAAAAAAAATATTCTTCTATAGCCAGATAACTTAGAGTAATCGCTAGTCGGTCAGAAACTGACACAGCATGTATCTAATGGCTGTCGGTTTTTGACATATTTAAAAAAAAATAGGGGCTTATGGCTAGGTAATAACAGTCGCATGAATTGATCGATCAGGTAAAGCCAAGCTTGCCACGCTTGGGCCGTGGATGGGAACGTCTTTTCAAACCAAGAACCCTCCATGTTTCCGATGGCATGTTAAGCGATTGGTCCCGTCTGTCATTCCTGCATCTATGACAGTTTTTCAGGTCATCAAAGCCCGAAACCTGAGATTTGAGAACCAGACTTACCAAGGAGTTCCGTTTTACCCTGTAACTGGGTTGTAGAGGACAGATAGGCAGTTGCTCTATCCACACTATCCACACTTCCACACTAATATTATAAATGCAAAAGTAACTCTGTGTGTCTGTTTGTCTGTCTCGCTTTCCTGCTAAAACTACTGAACCGATTTAAATGACATTTGGTACACAGATAGTT
Organism: Aporophyla lueneburgensis; assembly: GCA_932294355.1. Classification (NCBI taxonomy): domain Eukaryota; kingdom Metazoa; phylum Arthropoda; class Insecta; order Lepidoptera; family Noctuidae; genus Aporophyla; species Aporophyla lueneburgensis. The sequence continues at coordinate 25,133,390 of OW028737.1, read as the reverse complement.
TAGAGCCTGAGAAAGGACATAGGCTACTTTTCATCCCGGTAGTACGTTTCCGCGGGATATTTTCCGACCTCCACGCGGGCGAAGCCGCTGGCAAAAGCTAGTGTAAAATACCGGATGATTTCGGATAAACTGTAATAATAAAGTTCTTTTCTTTCAGACCCTGTGCAAGTTCTGCACGCTGATCATATGGTACCGGAAAAGGACAAGCCGCGTTCGACCTTCATGTCAGCTATGAAGGTGACACTGACAGTGGGACAGTGTTTCGCAGTGAACCCAGTTCAGGGTATTCATGAGAACGATGCGTCTAAATTACGGTGAGTTCAGTCGCGTCCTATCCAACGTGTTCGTCGCGTTCATTTTGTTTAGAGAACATGTGTATCAAGCCGTCATAATCACTCAATATTTTTCCCACTGCTGGGACACATGCCTCCTCTCAGTAAGAGTGAGTGGGCCGTAATCTACCACGCAGGCCCAGTGTGGGTTGGTAGATGACACATATCTTCAATAAGACTATAGACACAAAATATTAAAGACAGATATTCACTATGCACGTGTGTAATGGATACACGGTAATGAATAGTAGTTTGTGTAACGTGTTATTTATTGAAAATAATGTATTTTTACGCATAATTTAAAAAAAAATATTAGCATTCGTCACTTCTTCTCTGTATAAACTATAAGTGTGCGAAATTTCATACCCCTCCGTCCGCCCAATTTTCGTATAAAGGGATCCAAAGTTTTCGCTTCACGTATTAATATATAGATATAAGTTAACACGTTAACTGCCATAGTGAAAATCAAAAAACTCAAAAAATGTACTTAGTGTTATTTCACTTTAAATAGTTTTTTTTTTTATAAAAACATATTTATACTAATATTATAAAGCTGAAGAGTTTGTTTGTTTGATTGAACGCGGTAATCTCAGGAACTGCTGGTCCGAATTGAAAAATTATTTTTGTGTTGGGTAGCCTATTTATTGAGAAAGGCTATAGGCTATATAACATTACGCAACCACTAAGAGGAGCGGAGCAGTCATGAAAAATGTTGCAAAACCGGGGAAAATCGCATAGGTAGGCGATTCGACGCACCGGGAAGGGTCGAGGGGACAAGAAATTCAACACGTACGAAGTCGCGGGCAGAAGCTATATATAATGTAATAAATATGATATACATATTTATTACATTATATACAGCCTATTTCCATAATTGGATTCCTTACTTTAACTTTGACTTCATACTTTCCAAAAAGTGTATGAGAGTAAATGTAAACAAAGGTTATATAGATAGAGACATTGGTTTTTGTGCTCTACGGGACACTAAATATAGCTGAAGGAGTAGTAAGCATGGCAGCCAGGCAGCAACGACACGTTCAGATTTGGTACATGTTGTCGGTCATATTCGGAACGTGCACGACAGTAGCGCCATCTTGCAAACGCAGTTTTAGGGGCATATGTCAAAGAATAAATAACAAGAGTTTGTTTATTTTGTATAGATTAGAGTAAATAAAATATATTTAGACAGACAATAAGTGGTATTTTTAGAGGAATTTGTTAAAAACTGTTTATGGAAAAATGGACGTTATTATAAAAACTGGTTTTGAGAGTGTAAAACACACAATAAGTTTCCAGCTCCTAACTATGCTAAAAGGAAATAAATTGGTGTTAGCAGAACATGTAAGGAATATAGAAGAACTGAGAACTAATGGCAATAGTTATTTAATACGAGCCACCATCATTTGTCAAACATCGGTGACTTCAACACCCTATAAAACAATTTTAAAATTAAGTACTCTCCTAACCTAAAACCATGACTAAACATTTGGATAAAGTATGTCAAACATTTTTATTCATTTATTAGTTTTGCAGTCTACGATACAACAATAATGACCCATTTTCAAAAATTTTAAAACAACATCGACAAGTTTGTTTGTTTACTGACTGACCCTTTTGTTGCAAATTTCTGCCGCGACAAGCGCAGCGATCGTTTTCATTACCCCTTCCACCCACTTCGCACGTTTCCAATAGTCCGACAAGGCCTGAATGGAACAAAAAGTGTCAGGCACATAGTCCGTCATGGCAGTGAACGTGTTTATAAACTTAGTAATATAATCACTACTGCATGCAACGTTGTTATACAATGCATCGACCCTGTTCCCCAACTGCAAAAAAGAGAATCTACTCCATCTATTCCATGGGTTTTTATTGACTGCCGCAGTTTATTATTCTGTAGTTCATACTCTCATAGAACGTAAACGACTGACAGATTCGTAAAGTTATAGTGTCGTTAGAATGTCCATAGAACACTATTTACAGTCCACAGTCCGCAGAGCATTCTCATAAATCTACATACAGTTGCTACAACTTTGCGTAAAAATATACTTCATTCTTGTGACATGTAGTTTTTAAATTGAAATTGAATTTTATAATATCATATTAAAAAATATTTTAATAATAAAGGTGACCGTAATGTTAAGGGCTATCAATAAATTACGTCACACATTAATGAGGAGAGGGGTCGACGAATTGTGACATTATGTGTCAAGGGGGGGGAGGAGCCCTAAAAAATAAATAAATTTGTGTATCGTAATTTATGGATGGCCCCGTAAGGCTGACGAAATTGCAAATGCTACGTGTAGTTCGAAGGTTCGGACACTGGAGGCGCTTTACTTTGTGTAAATTATATCACCACTAGCTTCTGCCCGCGACTTCGTCCGCGTTAAATTTCTTGCTCCCCCGACCCTTCCCGTCGCGTCGAATCGCCTACCATTGTGATTTTCCCCGTTTTTGCAACATTTTTCATTACTGCTCCGCTCCTTTTAGTTATAGCGTGATGTTATATAGCCTATAGCCTTTCTCGATAAATAAACTACCTAACACAATTTTTTTTTTTCAATTCGGGCAAGTAGTTCCTGAGATTACCGCGTTCAAACAAACATACTCTTCAGCTTTATAATATTAGTATAGATGACACTCAAAACGGTGAAGGAAAACAACGTGAGGAGACCAGCATAATCTAGTGTGAAAAATTCGAAGTCGTAGTACATCCAAAACATACCATACCATCAATAAAACATGAGTGATGTGTAAATATTTGCATTAACATTGTATAATTACTACCTTTCATTTAACAGGTCAGAACCAGATTTTTTTTTAAATTTCTTTTCCGTATGATTGGACATCTTCGTTCTTGAACCACAGAGAATAATTATGTTTTTTTACAGATTCAGCTTCATATCATTTCGCTGTTTATACACGTATATATCCATGATGGGTCAGTTCACTTTGACTTTTGTGCTGGTCCTGAGCCTATTTAGGGAGGCTTCATCCACAGTGGACACTGCCAGTAAGTAAAATGGCATGATTTCCTATCGTTGCCTTAATTGAAATTATATATGCTATACAGGATAAGTTTTTAACCAGTGCGCAAATTTTAACAAATTAAACTTAAACGAGTTATAATAACCATGCAATTTTTTTTTTAATATATCTTAGTACAAAAAAATTAAGTTATTGTTAACAAAAGATGTTTATTTTGAAACTGGTTTTTATGGTAACTTGTGCGCGGCGCCGGCGCGGTGGCGAAGGTGAACGACTGAGCGTAACTACAATTACCTATCAGCTGTTCGATCGGTCAAAATTCTAAAAATTTCAAAGTACCAACGGCGCGCGGTTACTGCCCTATTCCTTTGACGATAACATATTACGAAATATGTAGGATGTCCACAGTTTACTGATTTAATTTCGGATAAAAATTAAAAAAAATGTATTAAAAAAACTGTTGCAATATGTTCTATTACTGATACCAAACTACCAAAAAAAATTTCGCGCAAAGGTTAAAAAAAATCCTGTATACTTGTGTTAGTTGACATTTTCCAATAAGAACGAAAAATTACTTACACCGTAATTTTTAATAGTTTCAATCGTTTCAATAACGATCTGAAGGATTTTAAAGGAAATTGCTAATCCATGTCCTCTTGAACGATAAGTTTGACAAATTGTCTGCCCAACAACATAAATTTCGCTATGAATGCTGATGAACTGTCAAAATGACATTGGTATTATAAGTGTGCTACGAAATAACTCCACTGCTTAAAATGTCTTAGTTAATTAATTGATCCTTTAATATGCTTTTTCTGATGATTATTCAACGGAAAAAAACATGTCATAAAATCCATCTTTTGCTTTTTTTTCAAGTTTTCAGCATTTTTTTACCATTGCATATTTTATTACTTTTTTAGCTGCACTGATATTCTTCATTTTTGGCCTTACAACAACGATATTGTATTGGCGGATCGCACAAAAATGGCCGAAGTTATGCAGGCTCATATCTGAGGTGGAGTTAATCGATCCCAATACTGACATGAATTTAGTGAGGAAGTTTAATATCGCTTGTGGTGTGGTGCTGTCATTAGCATTAGGTGAGTTTGTTTTTTTTTTGGTTAGGTAGATATATTTTTATTAATTAGAAAATCGTGAATCAATTAACCGATTTCAAAAAGGATGAGGTTCTCAAGTTGTCTGTAATTGTCTTTTTGTGTTTATTTTCTGGGAAAGTGGGATCGGCATGGATTGATTTCGAAAATTATTTTTTATTAGATGGAGTATGCCTCAGGATTAGTCCTATAATCATTTTATTACCTTTACTAAGGTAGTTTTTGCGGTAGCTTCTATAATAGGTATTTCATGCTCTTTATGTATATTGATAATGTTCAAATACTTCCTGACATTGTTGTTTACATAGCAAGTATTGGTAAGTATACGAATTTCTATAATCCCTATATAAAAAGTGAAAAATAAAAACGTACTTACCAAAACAAAACAAGAAACCGTCTTCCAAAAAAACTCTAAATGAAAAATAACTTTAATTTTAGAGTTTGATGACGAAAAACCAGAAAACAGGTTAGTGCTCACTTTTCTTTTAAAGCAGGTATTTTGTGTTTTTTTTTTTTCAATTTCAAGTTATCAGCGGTGAATGAAACCAACGATGCCAATGTGTGTTTAAAATTTCAAACGTGACTTTATTATCGTGGACGACAACGCCCACGTCACGTCATCATAATAACACAGGGAAGAAAAATGTACTGAAAAAATATTATTATATGAAGACGCATTTAATTTCCTTTCACTATAACGTTATGGCCACACGGGTTGATCGTTTAAGTTAAGCTACGCTTGCCGCGGTTGGTCCGTGGATAGGTGACAATGTTTACATACCAAGACCCTTCCGTGCCTCGGAAAGCACGTTAAACCGTTGGTCCCGGCTATTTATCGTAGATCTTAGACAGTCGTTACGGGTCGTCAGAAGCCCGAAAGTCTGACAACCAGTCTTACAAAGGGGTATCGTATTACCCAGTAACTGGGTTGTGGAAGTTAGATAGGCAGTCGCTCCATATAAAATACTGGTAGGTACTCACCTGCATCCGGTCAGACTGGAAGCCTACCCCGACATAGTTGGGAAAAGGCTAGGCAGATGATATAACGTTATGACTTGCACGAATTTCCGTTTACAAGTTCGAATTTCTAAAATAGCTCGTCTTCAGGGTCACCTATCATAAGTTCGAAAAATATTTGACTGAATTTTATTTCACCTAAAACTTTTCAACTGTTATCGTTTCGTTTTTTAGGATTCCGTTGCCAAATGGCAAAAAACGGAACCCTTATAGATTCGTCATGTCTGTCTGCCTGTCTGTCTGTCTGTCTGTCTGTCTGTCCGTCCGTATGTCACAGCCACTTTTTTCCGAAACTATAAGAGCTATGCTGTTGAAACTTGGTAAGTAGATGTATTCTGTGAACCGCAATAAGATTTTCACATTAAAATAGAAAAAAAAAAACAATAAATTTTGGGGTTCAACTGAAACTCAAAATTTTTTTTTCATCAAACCCATACGTGTGGGGTATTTATGAATAGGTCTTCAAAAATGGTAATGAGGTTTCTAATATCATTTTTTTCTAAACTGAATAGTTTGCGCGAGAGACACTTCCAAAGTGGTAAAATGTGTGTCCCCCCCCCCCCCCGTAACTTCTAAAATAAGAGAATGATGAAACTAAAAAAAATATATGATGTACATTACCATGTAAACTACCACAGAAAATTAATTTGAACGAGATCGAGTGAGTAGTTTTTTTTAAAACGTCATAAATCGTAAACCGCAATTAACCTTACATTCAATCAACTGAAATATAAAATTTAAAAAAAAATAATTGGTTGCCTGTATTGTCGGTATTCGGGCGAAAGTTTTACGTGACAACGACTTTGAGTGGTAAAATAATTTTAATGTGAATATTCATTCGTATAGTAGGAAGAAGGATGAAATAATAGTAGCAATTTAAAACATTTATTTGCATTTATTTGCATGCCTTTCACTTTTTATGTCTGTCTCTCTCGCTCTTAGGCGGGCTAACCATGCCCGAGTGGAAGGGACGCGTGCCTCTCACTCGCTCTCATTGTGAGCGCATAACGTGAGCGGAGCGTAACGCAGTTTCTTGAAGTGTCACCCGGCAAACCAATTTATAAGACGTTGTCACGTCTAAAACATTTATTTTTAAACCAAAAATTCCTACAGGTTTGTACGGAACCCTCGATGCGCGACTCCGTCTCGCACTTGGCCGGTTTTTTTTTTTACTTCATCGAATTCACGTCTGCCACTGTATCAGTTGACCTATTATCAATTCAACTTTTTTCGTTACTCCGACGTTTTATTTGGTCGAAAAAGTTTTACCGCAGTTACACTTAGCTGAAATAACATTTGTTCGAAGTATTATGTTTCCGAACATTCGATTATCTTACTCTTTTGTTTAATTAATTAGTTATTTAAATGTAATGGCACTAAATACAATTGTTGATTATGACCAAAAATGTTTTAAAGGATCCCAGTAAGAAACATGCAAACAAGGATGCTTGCTTCAAGAATGCCGCATGCAAGCAGGCATGCAGCGTGCAAGCAGGCATGCAGCTTGCAAGCAGGCATGCAGCATGCAAGCAGGCATGCAACATGCAGCAATCATTGTTTCTGTCACGGCTCCGGCGCTGCGGGGTTTGGGTGGTCCCACGCGAGCCTATCGTCGCAGATGATTTTAACGCTCACCACCGTAGCTTCGGCTTGCTGGTCGGCGTCACCGGCCAGCCTCAGCGACGGTGGCGGGCCTTCAAACCACCTGCTAATGAAAAAAGTTCAAAAGAGGCTTCGGCCAATAGCAAAAGTTATTTTGTAAATCGGCGAAACATAGTTCGGTAAAATAATACTAATGACACGTGATACTTCGGTGATCCAAAAATATGTCAAATAATGCATATAGCAATAAAACGTCGGTCAATAGTTTTCGGTGAAATGAAATTCGAACAAAAAACATTCTGAAAAGTAATCGGTTCCCCGTCTTCAGACCTATGGGTCTATCGGTCTATGGGAATAAACCTTTTTTTTTGGATGCGAAATCATCAAATGACGTCTCCCGTTTTGGGTGGAGCAGAAGGACGTGTAAGACTTTTACTGACTAAAACCCACCGCGTTCCTTCAGTTGCCCATGTGCCAGGGTCACGGTATCTCTTTCGAACAATCTCGCGACCCTGGCAGGATGAATAAACCTTGTGTGGTAATTTTGTAACTCTTCTTAGTAACTGCAAACATTATCATACTAATTCAGAATTACCTAACCAAATAAAGAAGAAATGAATGCTTTCGTTGTTAAACGCATCACTTGAGAATGACTGGACCAATTCTAGTTTTTTTTTTTTTATGTGTTTCTGGTACTACAAATAAAGTTTTCAGGGAAAGAAAAAAAAATATGGGCCCGGAAAATTTGGGAAAAATTTAATATGCTTTTCATATTTACGTCAGGAAAATGTCTGTCGGGTCATTTAGTAGGAAATAAAAACTAATTTTAAATTTCAGTGGAGCATGGTTTCGCACAGATGTCTGGCATCTCGTCGGCTATGGACTGCAACTCAGACACCGTCTTGTATGAAAGTATTTTGAAACACAGTTATGCCTGGCTTTACCTGTACATTCCTTACAGTGCCGTCGTTGGATTTTTGGATCTCGTAAGTTCCTATGAAATATGTTAAGCAGTCTATTTTAAATGAGTCTTCTTTCCTAAAACAGATTGTTGCCTGAATTAATTACCGTGTATGACAGAGATAACATTACGTGGCATATAAATAAATGCTTAAATTAAAGCGCGCTGTTGGATTGTCAAGGCTAGGCGCAGTAACGAAACTTGGAACTCCAACTGCTCTCTTCTGTACTAGTATTAGTGAAAACGGGCATTACTGTAAAGGACAAAGGCTTATTAGAAAGAAAAAGCATTGAGACATGCTATATGAAGTTGTTTGGCCGATTTCAGATCATTCAGTCACCAGGATTTTCATTACCTAAATCAGCGGTGATGTAACGGCATCTCAATAATATTCATGCAAACTACGCATAAGATAGACATCACGCAAAATTATGCATTGCGCAAGCAGAGTTTACAGCGCTACTAGCGCTATACATAACGTCCCTACATCATCCTGGCAGCCCGACCCTACACACATATTTCACATCTTCCTAGTTTAGGAGACAGGGCTCAAATTTTTGAATTTGATTGTACTAAAAAAATATGTGTATCCAAAATTGTATCAAATGTTCTTTGCTAATAAATATTATATTATTTGTTATTGAGAGGCACTTTTATGGGTTCTCAATGAACAACACCAAGAGATCCAACACCGAGAGTTCAAATTCCAGTGTGCGATAAAATATTGCTACGATATTTTTACGTCCGTTTTAACGTTGACTCAGAGTTCAGCTTATACTGAATAATGCTAATAACTTACAGTCCACTGAACTGGTGTTTGGAACCTCGTGAAGCCTGGCCTGGTCTGTACGTACATAATATTCTGTTATAGTTACATGTTTATTATTTTCAGTTTTTCAACATTCAATGCACATTCAACTGGAACTTTACGGACGTGTTCGTCATCTGCATGAGTATGTACTTGACGTCGAGGTTCAACCAGGTCAATCAAAGGATTATTGCAGCTAAAGATAAGGTAGGTGTTTGCAATCTATACTAATATTATAAAGCTGAAGAGTTTTTTGTTTTGTTGAACGCGGTAATCTCAGGAACTACTGGTCAGAATTGAAAATTCTTTTTGTGTTGGGTAGCCTATTTATTGAGAAAGGCTATATAACATAAAGGTTATATAATATCACGCTACCATCAGCAACGAAAAATGGACGAAAACTGGCAGGCAATCCGATGCCCGTCGCATCGGAATGCCTGCCAGTAGGGTCAGGGGAGCAAAAATTTGACGCGAACGAAGTCGCGGGCAGAAGCTAGTACAATCATAAAACTATGATCTTTCAGTCTTTCATAAGTTAAGAGAGGCTAGTGGCTAAGCAATGACAGCCATACGTGTTAATCGATCAGGTTAAGCTTGCCGAGGCCGGTCTGTGGATCTTTACATTGCGAGACCTTCCTGCACCCCAGAAAGCACCACGTTAAGCCGTTCCGGCTGTCATTCGTAAGTCTTTGACAATCGTTACTGGTGATCAGAAGCCCGTAAGTCTGACAGCCAGTCTTATCCCTATGTGTTTGTCATGTCACGTAAGGGATAACTGGGTTGTAAAGGTCAAATATGCAGAAGCTTTATGTAAAATACAGGGAGTCAGCTGCAAGTTGACCTCAACACGGTGGCAAAGAGCTAGATGATGAATCGTCACTATTTTAAATTTTAGGTCTGTAAACACTTGAATGGTCATATTCTGTCGTAGTATATCTTTGTTTCTAACACGAGCCTGTGTGTGTCCTTTCCTCGTAACTGAGTGCAGTTACGTGGAGAGGATATTGCTATGATGCATAATATTTTTCTTGGGAAGAGAACACATGGGTTTACTTTGTTGTGAACCTCCATTTTGAAATCCTGCAGTTAAAAAGAACTTCATTTGATTCTGGTGATATGATTTAGTAAAGTGGATGTGACACATTCAAAGTATTTGGAACGAAATTATATTCAAACAATTATGAAGTAATTAATTCCTTGATACATTGTTTAAAATTTGTCTGTTCAAGCATATAAATAACAACATGTAACAACATGCACATTATTATTATTATTTATTATTTATAGTTAATTAACACGGTACAATACCAATTACACATCATCATGCTTGCACTACTTGACCATGATTTTGCCTAGATATCTATTAAAAAGACGACTACTACTACTATTATGTCCACTGAGTTGATTTCGATGTTTATTCTCACAGTAGTCGGATAGAAAACACCTTAACTTCTTACGAAAGGTGTTTCAAAAACATTTTCGTTTAAAATCTATTTACCCCGCAGAACACTTCCTCATCGTTCTGGCGTACAATGCGCGAAGACTACAACAGGTCCGTCCACCTCGTGCGCCAAGTGGACAAGATCATTGGAGGAGTGGTCTTCATGTCCTTCGCTAGCAACCTGTTCTTTGTCTGCTCTCAGCTGCTGCATACTCTTGCGTGAGTAACTTGGACGCCCTAGGATGGTAAACTTTTCGCAAAATCTATCATTTCCTTCGTGGATACTTTTATATACAGATTCCAGCACATCTGTCAAATTTCTTTAAAAGATTTCAACTTTTTTGCTAAAACATTAGGTTCAAGGTTGATTGGAAGAATTTGACAGTTTCGGGTACCTTGATATGCTGGTGTCTGAACTTTCTAAGCGATATGATGAAGCTTTAGTTGGTTTTAAAATATAAGTAGTTTATTCTGGGTAGAGACCTTAATGTTTCTTTTATTGCAATAATAATAAAATATAGTGTAGATTCAGAGTCCAAACAAAAACCGTATTCTAATTTCCTAAATGCCGGCTTGTACCAAAATCACGACATGCGTCTAGGGCTAAACATACCTAAACATTGTTCTGTTTCGGTCATTATCAAACGATTGGTAGAAACAGAGCTATGTTTAACCTCTAAGTCCCTGAGAAACCACATTTGGTATGCAAACAATCGTTTTTTAATTGTGTCTGTAATTACGGTAATGGACCGGTTAAATTCGGTGGTTTAACCGACTCTGCATAACTATCAATTAATAGAGAATTGTCTATTACAGTGGAGGAGTAAAAGCAACGCCGAGATGCAGACCAGATTCTACAACAGATCGGAGGTAACACCATATACCTATTTACGAAACAATTGGTCACTTGCCGTCCATTACTGACTACGCATTAAATTGCAGAATCCTCGGCGGTTACGAGCATCCGACCTACTTTGTGTATTCCTTTGTGTTCCTGGTAATGAGGTCGTTGGCAGTGTCACTGACTGCGGCTACGGTTCATGCTGCTAGCTTGGAACCGGCCTACTCGCTGTATGATTTACCTTCTTCTACTTATTGTGTGGAGGTGAGAATCATACGTTTTGAACCCTATTGTCATAAAAAAACAGTTATAATCTACGTAATTCTGAAGTACTGCATAAAGCACACCAAAACCAAAACCAACCAAAAAAGTGCGTGTAGTATCACTAAGTAGTATCTATTGGAACACCATGACGTCTCTTGCTAATCTATATACACTTCCATTGAAGTCTCATTCAAAATCAAAATCAAAAGTCATTTATTTAAACTAGGCTGAGTCAGCATTTTTTGAACGTCAAAGTTACATAAGGCAGTCCCCCAAAACGCCCGCCCTTCACAATTTCCTAGTGCTTTTTGTATGTCTGTGTGATTGCCTAGTTCTTTTAAACTACGCAATGGGTTTTGATGCAGTTTTACCGTTATTTAAAGAATTTATTTTAGAAGTTTTACACGTTAATATTAAACAATCATATAATAAAGAAATCTCGATATTACGTCTAGTGATAAACACCGGGCGAAGTAGATCATTAGTCCATTATATACATAGTTTAATTAGCCCATATTATATATAGAATATCTGGATTTTTTGGTAAATTGTGTTTAAAATAATAAGTTTATGTTCGAGTTGATTATCGATAAAGATGATCATTGAAAACACGAATAAAACGACATTTAAAAAAAATGAATCCTAGCTAGATCGATTTATCGCCCCCGAAACCCCCTGTATACTAAATTTCATGAAAATCGTTGGAGCCGTTTCCGAGATTCAGATTATATATTTGATTATTGCTCGTTTAAAGGTACAAGATTTCATCCGGCGTACTATAACTTTATTTTACGTGTTTCTTTTACAAGTTCAAGCGAGCGGCTAATGCATAATCCCCCCCCTCTACTATGCAGCTGACGATTTTTTTTTCAGCTCAGTATGACGTAAACTATTTATGAAAAAATTTGCAGCCTGTGTACTATGACAAATTTTGTTTTTGGTTTTTTTACTACTTCCGGAACCACCCACACCCGCACCCACCGCTACTTGAGTAGCTGACGGTTGGTTCACTAATTGGTCATATAAGATCAACCATTGAGGATAGTATCAGCCGGCTTACTATGACTTTTTCATTTGCAACGCTACCTCCTGGACCATAACGTCAAACCAAACACGTCAAGCCAATGACTTAGTGTTGCTTAACAACGCCATCTGTTGAAGTAGCTTTAGTGTTGTTGTGTCGTTAAAGCAGTTAGTTGCTCCCAATTAAAAAAATAGTATTATTAGTCGCCAATAGATGTCAGGAACAGTCATATTTTTCAGTTTATGTTTAAAAGTTGATTATTGAAAACGCGAATAAAACGACATTTTCTAAAAATGAATCCTAGCTAGATCGATTTATCGCCCCCGAAACCCCTTGTATACTAAATTTCATGAAAATCGTTGGAGCCGTTTCCGAGATTCAGATTATATATATATATACAAGAATTGCTCGTTTAAAGGTATAAGATTTTAGGTTCATGCATATTCTATTTTTAAAATACTTCTTTATTTGTGCACATCGACAAAAATTAAGCAAGTTCATTTAGAGGACCTTTCATTATAAATAAAAGATTTATTAAAGCTAACTAATCTTGTGAAACTTCCCAAATCCAAACTACGACAAACTTGTTTATTTTTACCAAATTCATTCCACCACACGAAAGTATAGCCAACAAACATGTACTTACAAAACTTTGGCAAACTGGCAACCTATACATATATTAAGTAAGAAGATTATGGTACGATGTAAGAATTCACCGATGTATCACCGATTATCGAAATAAATACTAAAGTACCTGGATGCCCGAGCTTTGCTCGGTATTTAATTTTTTTTTGGTCTGTTGTGTTTTTTAGCAATTATATTTAAATACAAATTACATTTTGCTATTTTTTTTCCAATAAAACAAAAATTTGTTTAAGTTTATTATCGATAAAGTTGATTATTGAAAACACGTATAAAACGACATTTTCTAAAAATGAATCCTAGGTAGATCGATTTATCACTCCCGAAATCCCATGTATACTAAATTTCATGAAAATCGTTGGAGCCATTTCCGAGATTCAGATTATATATATATATATATATACAAGAATTGCTCGTTTAAAGGTATAAGATATAGGTATTTGGACCATTGGCTCCTGATTGTGTCTTAAGGCTACTTACTAGGGAGTCCATAGCGGACTCCCGGCCACCGTAGGCGCGAGCTTGCGGGTGGCGAGCAATGGGTAGCTCGCCGCCCGGTAAGGACCAGGCTAGGGTCGACGGCGCGTAGTGTTCCACGCGCGCCTCAAAGAGATGTCAGCAGCAGTGTAGGGGTCTACTAGGACCGATGCCTGCCGGGGTCGCGTGATTGTTCGAAAGAGATACCGTGACCCTGGCACATGGGCAACTGATGGAACACGGGTGGGTTTTAGTTAGTAAAAGTCTGACACGCCCTCCCGCTCCGCCCAGAGCGGGAGAAGTCATTTGATGATTTCCCATCCTGAAAAAACAAAGGCTACTTACTACACACAGTGCCGGCGGCAATGCCGCCGGGTTTACGCCGAGCGGCTATGCCACCGGGCAATAAAAGCCGCCCCGGCAGCTTGGAATGCCGCCGGGTGCACGGCGGCTTTGTTTGTTGGAGCCTTTATAGATAAAATTATAAATATTAATTTTCCATCTACCATTGTAATATTGTTTTTTTTAATGCATTGTGGGCTACTTGTATGTGGCACCTTTTTTTTGGTTCTTATCAATTATGAATAGTTTTACAGGTAGAATCCTAAATTAAATGACTAACTATCTATATATTAATACGTGAAGCGAAAACTTTGGATCCCTTTTTACGAAAATTGGGCGGACGGAAGAGTATGAAATTTCGCACACTTATAGTTTATACAGAGAAGAAGTGACGAATGCTAATATTTTTTTAAAATTATGCGTAAAAATATATTATTTTCAATAAATAACACGTTACACACACTACTATTCATTACCGTGTATTTAATACACACATGCATAGATATTCTTTTGTTTATGGTCCAATCGAGAATATCTGTCTTTTTTTGTCTATAGTCTTATAGTTAGGGAGCTGGCGAGCATTTCGGTATATGATTTGCACACATTTCACGTCGAGGTGGATTGCAGTTTAAATCTAACTTCTGGAGATAAACTGGCTAAACTTCTGGAGCTGAAATCTATGCAATCATATTTTTTCTCAGTGCCAACCTAAAACGAAATGCGCTTGGAACTTTAATTAGAAAGTTTTTTTTTTAATTGCATGCTTGATTGTAATCTGAATAGGATTAGGATCTGGATAGGAACAGTCTTTAACATTTTTTAATTACGTTTTATTTGTGTAAAATACGTAGATTTTGAACCAAAACGTGTGAAAGTGCCTGAGAGCGAGAGAAAGGAAAAGCGTGCAAAGTAAAAGCGGAGGCTGTATATATATAGATATACGCTCTATACATTCAGTTTCACTATACGGAAAAGGTCGGAACTGAGTTATACCGTTCTCACTCATATTCCCAAATAAAAGAGAGACACCACGAAATGAACTATGGGGATATTTTATACCTGCTTGGTTTGGCGCGAGCGTCGGGTTCTAAAAAAAAAAAATCAATGGTCTGCCTTTGGAATATCGCCTGAACGTCTGCCTCATCGATTTTCATGGTTTTCATAAGGAATTCAAACATCAGTCCAAGAGGTAGACGTGTGCGCATAATATAACACACCTTTTTTTTACATTTTTGGAGCACTGTAAATAGACAACGCAGAGGCAACATGTTGGCAGACTATTTAACCGTGGTTCTTCTCATTGTTTTTAATCGGACAATTCAAATCTGCCAAGTGTGCACTTCATATAGAGCTTTTTTAGTCATAAAAATAAATGTAAAAAAAACCGGCCAAGTGCGAGTCGGACTCGCGCACCGAGAGTTCCGTACAAACCTGTAGGTATTCTTGGTTTAAAAGTAAATGTTTTTTTTTTTATTTTATATTTCAGTTGATTGAATGTAAGGTAAATTGCGGTTTACGATTTATGACGTTTTAAAAAAAACTACTCACTCGATCTCGTTCAAACCAATTTTCGGTGGTAGTTTACATGGTAATGTACATCATATATTTTTTTTTTAGTTTTATCATTCTATTATTTTAGAAGTTACGGGGGGGGGGGGGACACACATTTTACCACTTTGGAAGTATCTCTCGCGCCAACTATTCAGTTTAGAAAAAAATGATAATAGAAACCTCATCACCATTTTTGAAGACCTATTCATAGATACCCCACACGTATGGGTTTGATGAAAGAAACCATTTTTTAGTTTTAGTTCTATGTATGGGGAACCCCAAAATGTATAGTTTTTTTTCTATTTTAGTATGAAAATCTTAATGCGGTTCATAGAATACATCTACTTACCAAGTTTCAACAGCATAGCTCTTATAGTTTCGGAAAAAAGTGGCTGTGACATACGGACGGACGGACAGACAGACAGACAGACAGACAGACAGACAGACATGACGAATCTATAAGGGTTCCGTTTTTTGCCATTTGGCAACGGAACCCTAAAAATGAATACTACAATAGTCAGAGCCCTGGATGTATGCCTTTTCGATTCTTTGTGTTTCCAGGATGACTATGATCATCAAACCCAGAGGCAGACGTGTGCGCATAATACTTATAGCACAACTTTTTTTAAACATTGTTGAAACGCTGTAAATTTGCAACGTAGCGCCACCATGGTGGCAGACGAGGTTCTTGATGTTTCTTAGGGTATAATTATCACTATTAATAACTTCTCCCTTGTGTGCTGATCGTATTCACATTTTGCTCGCCAGCTCCCTAACTATTACTGAATGTCAAGTATAACCATAGGTAATAAATTAATTTTATAGATATATAACCTATTTCATTTTTAAAATCTATGATCATATCGAGAATATTTGTTTTTAAATTATTTGTCTATAAGTCTATAGTGTTACTGAATGTCAAATATAACCATATTTTTATATATTTATTATTATATAGGTTTTTTCATTTAATAATGTATTTCCATTCAAATGAAGTACGGTCGAGTTTCGACCAATGAGCAATCACTAGTACTAATAAATACAAAAACAGAAGGACACTTAGGCGCATTACTGTCACCCGGGAATGTGCCTAGAAAACTGGCAGCATTGTTACGTTGAATTGCAATGTTCATTCTTTGGCCAAAGAGTGACCCAGCACTCTGGTCACATGAAATGTTGACCAGCCGATGAGAATTTTCCTTAAAAGGAGACGAGAAATCGGGCCCCAAAAATCGAGCGTTTCCACCCCAAACGGCTCAAAACTGTAGTTACCAATGAGGTTATAGTAAAATAAAATGAAATTAAAATAATTTGTAATTAGTCAAGTCAAGATTAACAGTTGAAGCGCAATTAATGTTCCAAAATAGTATCATGACATTTTACCTTTAATCCAATAATGATCTGTTATAAAATGGTAAGTGACCATGCACAATCAAAATCTGCCTAAATGTTCCCACTGCTGGGACACAGGCCTCCGCTCTGCAAGAAGGTGGGCCATATGGCGTGTGTAATTTTAGACCTTCTTCGTACTACATTTAGTAGCAAGACTGTCAGTTAAGTTACTTATCATTGCAGGTGGAGAGGTTTCTGGATCAGTTACATGGAGACACGGTCGCGTTGACTGGCCTTCAGTTCTTCCATGTCAAGCGAGGATTAGTGTTAACGGTAAGAACATCTATTTTATATCACCGCTTGTGTTTTAAGCTGCTGCTGCTGTTGTCATAGACACGAATGCTTTCCCCAGAAAAGTAGCTTGAGGTAGAATAGGACCCCTAAATTTTAGGTTTGTTATTCTTAGGAAACTAACTAATAAGCTTTGTTTTACTACGCAATATTCTAATAAATAATATAAGACATTTTACTCCTCATGCTTTTCAACAAACAAACACAACAAAAACATTTTTGCATACAAAATGTCAGTATGACTAATTAAAATGGCATTTGATTTTTATATTTTACGTTACAGTACTCTCAGTGTGCGACCCAAATTCGGGAGCTCTTGATCCGAACACAAACCCACGTTACTTTAACACCGTGTGGTTTTACTATTATACTACGTGTGGAAACGGGCGCAGGAAGAGAGAGTATATAATCATTATGACAGCTCTTAACTTAGGATTAGGTATAGAGCTATTATAGCAACTTGCTTGTTTGTACTCCTAATTTGTATTTTAATGTGTTTTGTAGTTTCGAGCACGTGACAATGTGATATGTTGAATGTTCTGCAAAGTCCAGCTGTGCGGAGCAGACACCTGGGGCCTATTTATTAAAACCGACAGGCCCAAAGGTCGGAGGTGATATGATTCTGACAATTTTATGGTCTCAACCACGGAGTCTCCTACTTATATTTTTTATATTTATTTTTACTCCAATATAATTTATTTTGTAAAAAAAAAACCTCGGGAAATCGTAAGCGAAATGAGCTTAAAGTGAAGCTTTCCACCTGATTCTTGACACTATTGACAGATTATTTTTAGCTCACTTCACCTAAGTTTTTACGCTTAAATTTTATAGTATGCAGCATTACCAATGTTCTGCTTTCCCTCGTTTCAGATTGCGGGTACTATAGTCACCTATGAGCTGGTGTTGATGCAGTTCACAGGAGTATCGCCTGCGTCGGCAGAGTCTGAATAAGTTTGTCTATCTAGGATTAGAAGCAGCTTTCTGTAAAAGCAAAAATGTAATGGAAGTTTGTCTATCAATCAATAGTGAAGAGATGGAACTTACTAGATTATATTTTAAATTATATGCATGTAGCATACTTATTTTAAATGTTGTACCTTAGGCTACCCGTCAGTGGTAACAATATCAGTAGAAGCAGACCTCTTTTCCTATTGAAATTTAGTACTACGCTAGATGGTCGATGGAGCAGAAAGGTTCTGGAGTGGCGACCATGTACTAGAAGTCGTAGCGGCCTAGATGACCTCCCACATGATGGACTGATAACGTTGTAATGGCTACAGAAATCTGCTGGATGCGAGTAGCACGAATCTGGTCGAAATGGTGGTACTTGGGAAGGCTGTCTCCAGCCACGGTGAAAGTTTTTTGGCTGAAATGATGAATTGTACGCTAGGCTAGCTCCAGGTGAGCTTTTTACAACCAACGCGACGTGCAGTCGGCTATACGTTTCTATGATAGGATTTTTGATGGCCTTCTGATAGAGTTCTAGTTCAACGATTTAGAATTAAAATATGTTTATTTTAATAAATTATTTTGTGTTTTTAATTGTCTTAGTAATATTTGTGTTTCATTTCAATCAATACCTATCAATTTCTAGCATCTACTAATAATCGGCAGGAATGCAGAATCAGTCTATCTATCAGTGTCATTGGGTTAATTAATTACACAGGAGTTAATTCAAGAGTAAAAACGAAAAACTTTGGAAGCAATGGGAAACTGCTACTGAAGGCTGTGAGTGTTGGGCACACCACAATTGCGGCAGTAAGTCCCCTCTTTGAGGAGTGGATAAAGAGGCGCCACGGCGTCTTCACCTTCCGCCTGACGCAGGTCCTCACCGGGCATGGGGGCTTTGGTGGGTTCCTGTTCAGGATGAAGCGGGAGGAAACGTCCGGATGTTTCCATTGGGAAAATCGTCTGGAGGACATGGTGGAGCATACAATGGAGGTGTGCCCTGCCTGGGCGGAGCACTGCCGTGTCCTCGTGGAGGCGATCGGCGACCTCTCGCATCCGGCCCTGATGCAAGCCATGGTACGGAGCGAGAGGGCATGGGAAGCCGTCACCTCCTTCTGCGAAGCAGTTATGCTCCCGATGGAGGAGGCGGGGCGCGTGAGGGAGTGGCAGTCTCTGTGCCCTCACATCCCTAGCCGCCGCTGGAGGAGACGCCCCGAGCGTCAAGAGTCAATAGCGGACTCCCGGCCACCGTAGGCGCGAGCTTGCAGGCGGCGAGCAATGGGTAGCTCACCGCCCGGTAAGGACCAGGCTCGAGTTGACGGCGCGTAGTGTTCCACGTGCGCCTCAAAGAGGCAACTGAAGGAACACGGGTGGGTTTTAATCAGTAAAAGTCTGACACGCCCTTCCGCTCCACCCAGAGCGGGAGAAGTCATTTGATGATTTCCCATCCAAAAAAAAAAACAAAAAAGGCTGTGAGTGTCGGCCACAGGACGAGCTGCTTCTCAAAAGGACCACTCTATTTCGCTCCACGACCTCATTTATATAAAACCTTCTTATAATCTATTCAGCATGTAGACAGATAATTTCATGAACAACGAACCTGTTAGCTAATGACTATTTCAATGAAGAGTAGCTCCTTAGTACCTTGGGACCCGTTCCGACATTTATTTTCAAAAGCAGACATGTTGGAATTAGTGTATATTTGTTAGACTATATTTATTGATTTTCGCTCTCAAAATAGATAATAAGAACTTTATAGACTGTCGGTAAACACGTGATCGGCCCTTCATTTTTGAGCTTTGGCTTTTCACATTACACTCTGTTGCAATACTGTTGAGGTATGGCTGAGTCACTCCATACAAAAAAACTGGTATTTAGCTGCATACGATTAGAATATAAGCAAAATGCAACACAGTTGGGGAAAATATAGGCAGATGATAATAAAATCATATTTCCATGTATGCAGTTAGCAATATTACAGTTTTCATAATGAATTTCTATAATCTTTGTTAGAATAGTTGTTGATACAGCACTTTCATTTCCAGCAACACCTAGATCTCTAACAAGACATTAAAGGTGTCTAATAAAACCTGGATCCTAAGTACCTACATTACACCGTATATATCAAACGTGATGAATGTCTACAGCTGTTCTAAGCATTACACACGTTAGGTCCTATTACGGACGTGTGACCCCCCTTACGGTGTTTTTCTTACACCGTTCGGCTCTAATGATGGATTAAGTACCGGCAAAAATGTTTGTAACTGAAATAAGTGAAGTCACTTGCTTACTACTTACTAAGTACCTACCTACGTAAATAAGAGCTTTGTTTTGTTTGGAGGCGGAATAACATTTTTTTTTCTTTTTCTAAGTAAAGTATGTCATTAGATGATACTTTATTCACATTACAATCTAGCCTATGAGTTAATAAGTAATTTAAATATAACTTAAACTGCTAAGTAACTATAAAACTAAGAAATCGTCCAATAACGTCTTTCTTATTCACTGATAATTAAGGGGTATACACTTGGGCACGCCACAATTGCGGCGGTAAGTCCCCTCTTTGAGGAGTGGATAGAGAGGCGTCACGGTGTCCTCACCTTCCGCCTGACGCAGGTTCTCACCGGGCATGGGTGCTTCGGTGGGTTCCTGTTCAGGATAAAGCGGGAGGATACGTCCGGGTGTTTCCATTGCGAGGATCGTCTGGAGGACACGGTGGAGCATACGGTGGAGGTGTGCCCTGCCTGGGCGGAGCACCGCCGTGTCCTCGTGGAGGCGATCGGCGGCGGCGACCTCTCGCGTCCGGCCCTGGTGTGAGCCATGGTACGGAGCGAGAGGGAATGGGAAGCCGTCACCCCCTTCAAGGGGTATACACTTGACTAACGTGTTCTTTATAAAAGTTAGCACTTTCACTGCAGTTCGTGTTCACTTACATTGCACTACACTAACTCAAAGGATTTAACCCTTTGAATGACATAGTGTGCTTCGTTAGAATTTGTACTGCCTTTTATAAGCATGTAATTATATTAGTTCGTTGGTATGTTTAAATTAGGTTATTGTACACCCACATTTTGCCAGTTATGTTGAAATCCCATGGGGCGAGCCTATTGCCATCGCCCGGGCATCGATCCAGACTCCGGGCTGCTACTGAGAAATCCAGTTGGAAAACCTGATAGCACAGCCCGACTCCTCCACCCTCCGACTGGATGAAATTTGACACACAGATAGCTTATAACCTGGTTTAACACATAGGGTTCTTATCTATCCCGGTAGTACGTTCCCGCGGGATTATGTCCGATCTCCATAAGGGCAAAGCCGCGGGCAAAAGCTAGTGAGATAATAATATAGCTGGCGAAATGTACTAACATTTCGCCTGAAGCCGAAGCTGCTTTTTACTGAAGCCTGAAGTTAAACTATTCTTTCTAATACTAATTAGAAAAAATAGTTTAACTTCAGGCTTCAGTAAAGTGTAGTCTATACTGACGAACGATCAATACTTATGTCAGATAGCTTCCTTTTCCTTTTTTCGATTTTTCCGCTTCATGGCGATCTGTTTTCCAACAATAAGCCACTTCTTTGTTTGATTTCTCAGTTTATGTTTTCCTCAGAGCGTGTATCAGTTTGTTTACATGGACGGTCAGTTTCTCCTAGTATTTCAGGCTGTTTTGAGCTACTTCCTGCCGAACTGTTTTTAGGACGAGGTCGAGGTAGATAGCTTCCTAGCTAAAGATTTATATCGAAATGGTAGACTAACAATACCCTACAAAGTAGACAAATACGTCCACTCTAAGAATTGTGCAAACAAATCAAAAACAAAGAGCGGATCAATAGATCTGTTGTTTGAACTTGAATAGTTCCTTGGAAAACGCGATACACTACACCACACTATCACCAGAGGTCGGAATTAGGTAGAGTTATTTATGTACTTGCATCGAAATGTTGATATTAATATTGATCTTCCCGGGATTTCTAATAGACAATCCCGTGTGACCAACAATATCACAAATAAATAATAATTATTGCTTTACGAGGCGCGATACAAAGCGGACGTGTGTTTCGATTATAATGCAATAAACAATTACCACAAATACATATATTATAATCATTTGCGACGTCAGTATAACAGTAAAGTGTGTCGCGTGTGACTCTTACCGACTAACATGTGCAAGATAAACTAAATAGTTTTACAAACAACAGACAAAGTGTTACGGTTAGCATGTCTAACCCAGGATCGAGCCCGTTTGGTCGTAGTCAATTACTACGGCGAAGTCCTCCACCGACACCTACCGAACCAGTATATTTACCTGCAAGCGACCCAAATCCACCAGCACCCGCGGATAATGAAATGCCGAGTAAAGTCATCAGCACACAGGAGATCCAGAGATGGGTGGGATCTATTGATGCCATTTTAAACGAAGTTTGTAGTA
Organism: Aporophyla lueneburgensis; assembly: GCA_932294355.1. Lineage (NCBI taxonomy): Eukaryota > Metazoa > Arthropoda > Insecta > Lepidoptera > Noctuidae > Aporophyla > Aporophyla lueneburgensis. The sequence goes on along the minus strand of OW028737.1, from coordinate 25,110,930 downwards.
TTGTTGGGGAAGGGAAAATGAACTCGGAACAGAAACTCCGCGTCTCCACCCTTTGCAAGAAGGTCTCAAGTGGGACTTCACAGATGGCCGTATTATACCAAGCGTTGAAGCAGAAAACGATTACAGCTCATACTACAATCCAGCACCTCCAGGATTACAAGAATGTTGTCTAATCTCTCTAGCAGTTTCAAGAGTTTCAGAAACAAAGCTGAATAAAGCGGGAAATACTTCCTATGCAAGCATGGTGAAGAAAGGTCCCGATAACTTTGTCCGTCCTGCGAATTTGAGATCAGTCGCCATCTATCCCAGCGATAAGACCCAAACAAGTGACGACACCAAGTCACTTGTTCAAAAGGTAATATCTCCCGAGCAACTGAAGCTTCACGTCCGTGGCCTCAGAAAAGTGAAAAATGGGGGTGTTTTGATTAGCAGCGACAACAAAGGCGATATTGAGAAGCTCAGAAAATCGGAAAAGTTAGCATCATCTGGCCTTACAATAGAAGAACCTTCTAAACGCCCCCCGAGAGTCGCTGTTATTGGTGTCCCCATTACCTTTACTGAGCAAGAGGAATTTGACTGCATCTACGAGCAAAACCTCTCAGACGAGTTGCCGAATATAACCCATGAGTCCTTCCTTGACAGTATAAAATTGAGCCATAAATCGTGTAAGAAAGACCTTCCTACCTGTAACTACATCTTGGAAATACCCGCTAGCATTAGAAAATTACTGATCAATCAAAGCCGAATTTTTATTAATTGGACATCATGCCCCGTGAGAGACTTCACTATAGTCACTAGGTGTTTCAATTGCCAGCAGTTCGGTCTCGCAGCCAAGTTTTCACTGTGGAGAAGCTGGACACTCCTTCAAGGAAAGCAGCAGCAAATCTTCTCCCTCTCAATGTGCGACGTGCAAACGGTTTAAAAGAAAATGTGACCATCCCACTAGTGATGTAAGTTGCCCAGCGCGCACATATGCGGAAACTAATTATATTAACGCAATAGACTATGAAGGCGTCTAAGAACGATACCGATTATTGTATTTAGTAGCACGTAAACAGGTAGCGTATAGTCTATTTATATGTCCACTTAGTTTGTAACGATCATGACAAATCAACTAATTTAGGATCTAGATAGTTTTTCTGTATCTGAATCTACAATCTGTAATGTTGAGGACTGTAAACACCTTCTTCCTTCTGATGTCAAAGCGTTAACCTTACTTACACAGAATATTCACAGTTATAATCGAAACATGAACGGCTTGGAAGTGTTATTACAGAATCTTGACATAAGCTGTGATGTTATCGTCTTAACAGAATGTTGGTTGTCAAAACAGACGGTCAACTTATCATCTCTTGACGGGTATTATTCTTACAGAACTGAGAGAAATATAAACCAAAATGATGGATTAGTGGTATATATCAAAAATAACCTACGTGCCATAAAAGAAGAGGTGGAATTCCAGGATAGTAATTGCTTAATCATTAAAATTAGTCCCGATACAGTAGTCATGGCTATTTATAGGCCTCCGTCTCAAAATATTGACAGATTTTTAGACTTACTCGACACAAACTTAAAAACCTTATCATCATTTAAAAACATAGTACTTTTGGGCGATATTAACATAAACATTGCTTCTGAGAAAACCGATACACATATACATAATTATCTGAATATTTGCTCATTTCATGGACTTTTACCAGCTCGATTTTTTGTGTTTTTAGGACTTCTTCTGTATAATAGACTTAACAAGTTATTAAGCAAGTATATTTTAAGTTATAAAAAATGTAGTACAAGGCCATCAGAAAACGTAGCATTACTTAATTACACAGACACAGAAAAACTTCTAGAAATTATGTCATGATTTTAATTTTATTCCTTCGTAAGTATTTATTTTTGTAGAATTTACACGCGCTTAGTTTTAGAAATTATTGTTTTATTGTGTTGTTTTAGTAATGTGCTTTTTCTCATAGTTATTAATAGATTACTTTTATATAAATTTTACTTAAAATATTATTGCACCAATGTAATCGAAATGTAAAGTGATGGCCTGAACACACAGGTTTGAATTAACCTAGATCGGGCGGGTCGCTACCTTACATTCTAATACCAATAAATCATCATCTGCACTTGTGATAAAAATATTTTAGAAATAGTTTATCTTTAGGCACTATAATGTATGGGAAAATACTGTTTGCTGAATGTACTCTTTTTGTAATCGTTTTTATTAAATAAATTATTATTATTATTAAAAATAAAAACCTCAGAGGTAGATAAGACAAATAAAACAAAGATAATTAACATACAATTTTTATTAGTATTAAATTCACAATAAAAATGATTAATTCCCCTTTTTAATAAATAGATCACGGGATTTTTCTGCTCTTCAAAATTAATCCCGGGATTTGGGGCATATCCACTTTATTCTTTCGTTGTATGATATCAGTGCAAGTACATAAATCATCATCATCATTTCAGCCGTAAGACGTCCACTGCTGGACTTAGGCCTCCCCCAATTTGGGGGGCTTTGCCATAATCGCCACGCTTGGCAGGCGGGTTGGCGATCGCAGTATGGTGGTAAAATGCATAGAGAACGCTGCTGCCCATTCTCTAGTAAGTCCCTTAGTCGCCTTTTACGACACCCACGGGAAGAAATGGGGTGGTGTTATTCTTTACGTCCGGAACCACACGGCACCAAGTACATAAATAACTCTACCTAATTCCGACCGTTGTCTATCATACATAATATTTATGCTTAGTTAAGCCTCTGTCTGGGTGAGAATTTGGTTTGCTGGTAGAAACTAGCCATCGAACATAATCATTCGTATATGAGAACTAGCCAAGTCAGGACTGACCATTGAACTTGGCACCCATTTAGATCTCACTTCTTTTGTTGTTGAAGTTAACAACCAAGGCATATGTCATAATATTGAACTTGGCTCTCATTTCACATTTATGTTTTTGATGGGATTATATAAATAACAATACCCCTCCATGGCTCAGAAAGCACGTTTAGCTGTTGGTCCCGGACGCCATTCATGAATCTTTGAAAGCCCGTCATCAAAATCCCGAAAGCCTGACTGGTTGTCAGGCTTTCGTGCTTTTGCAGCGGTTGTTTAGCGATCGTATCTTATTACGCAATAACTGGGTTGTGGAGGTCAGATAGGCAGTCGCTCCATGTAATATACTGGTATTCAGCTGCATCCGTTTAGACTGGAAGCTGACCCGAACATAGATGGGATACGATCATCACGTTTAACACTAGATTTAACAGACCAGTCATTTGGACTGGTCGTGCAAACGTATAAATGTTAATAACAAAAAAACTTTTTACAAAAAAAAAAAACAGCCGACTACCTTAAAAAAACACTACAAAGTCAAAAGTAACTTTAATTTTGAAAGTCGGTGTCTTAGGCTCTGTATTTAAGGATTTTGCCACCGACTTCCGAAATTAAAGTTATTTTTGACTTTGTAGTGGTTTTTTAAGGAAATCGGGTGTTTTTTTTTTGTAAAAAGTTTTTATTTTTTAACTTTTTAGTTGTGGTAGATACTCCACACTAATCTAATCGCGTTATTCGTTCATATGTCACGCAAATACGTAATGCAATTTAAAGACTTATATGGTTTTCAGATGGACCCCATTGTCCAAATGAAACCAAATTAAAATGAGACCATATGGAAAGTACCAGCTTTCGAATAAAAAAAAAATCATCAAAATCGGTTTACCCAGTCAAAAGTTATGAGGTAACAAACATACGGTATTCGTTTATTTGTCGCGCATATACTTAATGCAAATTTAAGACTTATATGGTTTTCACATGGATCCCATTGTCCGAATGGAACCAAATTAAAATAGAACCATTCGGGAAGCACCAGCTTTCAAATAAAAAAGGATCTTTAAAATCGGTTCACTCAGTCAAAAGTTATGAGGTAACAAACATAAAAAAAAATACAGTCGAATTGATAACCTCCTCCTTTTTTTGAAGTCGGTTAAAAATATATTTGTTACTTATGTATATATAAAGTAACATTAAATTCACAAAATGTATTCTCTACTTATAGCTACAAAAGTCATGACATCATTTCGGAAAGCAAATGTTATAATTATGTAATGGGAATTTTGAATTGAAATTGCACGACCAGTCGAAATGACTGGTCTGGTAAATTTAGTGTTAATTATTAAGTTATATTACACATCAGACAACACAATAGGCCTATAATGTTCCCAATGCTGGGACACAGGCCTCCTCTCTGTGAGCGGGAGTGGGCATACAATACAATCCTTTATTTGAGGCAACTAAGGTCTATAAAAGCACAATACATTAATAATATAAAAACAATAACTATACACTAATATATCCACACTATCCACACTATATAATATTATAAATGCAAAAGTAACTCTGTCTGTCTGTCTGTCTCGCTTTCCTGCTAAAACTGCTGAACCGATTTAAATGAAAGAACAGTGGCGAACTCCCGAACAAATTTTTGTTGACATTTTTTTTAGCGTCTGCCTATGAAATATATGTAAAAGTATAGAGATTGAATTGCTGAACAGTTTTGTCTTCAGTTATACTTTTATAGGAAGCCAGGAATTTAAGATATTTCAGGTTGAAGTTTTAGAGGTTATGTTTCGTCAACAACAGACGTATCGAAAAATATATATAGAAATACCTACTTATTGCTCAAAATATCATTGATAGAAATGCATTTTAGATATAAAATAAACGACGGACTACGTTTTCAGAATATTAAGTCCAACCGACGTGCGTAGGTCTGCCACATGGTCCACGTAAGTAAGTAGGCAGGTACTTACCTACTTCATTATATGTTCAGAAGAATATTTATTTAATCATCTTAGTCAACTATCTTTAGAGCAGATAGTTATTGTTATAGTATGATTCATTACATGATAAGGGTAGGTAATTGGTAGGTATAGAAAAATAAAACAACTTTGTTTTTTAAATATTTATTCCTCATCTTCTCTAACCACAATGTCATCAAGAAAACCTGCGGGTGCTGTGATATATGGTTGATGTCTGGCCCATCCTAGATATCATAGTTCAGTCATTGTATGAGCGCAACATCCAACTCTCGAGTTAAGTGCCAATGCCGGGTATCGGCGCATTTTATTGACACATAATATGTTGCAGTTGACACACACGATGCGTGTAGGCCTTACACGGCTTCGCATCGTGATATATAAATCGATGCACACACAACAAAATCCAAGGTATAGGGCAGAATCTGAATCCAGAGTCACAGAAAAATGTCGTCGAACAGGTAAACAATCAGAATCCTTAGGCAAGCACTAGTCGCACAGGGAACCGTAAATCTCAGAGTCCATGCGTAGAAGCAGTCGATGAAGTAGAAAATCACGGAAAATCGATGGAAAAGAAAATAACGAGACGCACGCGAAGACAACGACAAGTTATCAGTGTCGGCCGATTGACAATTGAAATGTCATGTTTTTTTTTGCGATGTTGCCATACTTGAATTGCATTACGATGTCATATGTATGTACGTATTAAAAAATTATGATCGCTATAATCTTTAGCACAAGCAATCATTTTTATTTTAACATTTGTATTCTGATGCAGAAATATACTTCCTAAGTATATTAATGCAATACGTAAAACCACAGCGTATGTAAGTTGACTAAGATTATATTACATGGCAACATTAAAAGTACCGCTAGACAAAAGACATGAAGTCGAGCAAGAAAGAAACAAAACGAAGCCATGATTATTTCTTAGCATCAATAATCTAGTCAAATAAGCTCTTTATTATGATGTTTTTTTTTTACAAGCTTTTATTTACTTTCACCTGTCCCGTTGTCTGTAATCAAATCTTGCAAGTTAAATTTGATCCACTTCCCGGTTTCCGATTAAGCTGAAATTTTGCACGCATGTATAAATCAGATCACAATGCAATATTATTATGCCATGAAGCTGATTTGATGATAGAGCTGAAAGGTGGCCATAGGAACTCCGTAATTAAACGACGCTACCCCATCGAGTTTGGGCTCATTTGATTTGTCTTGACGAGTACTTTTATACTATATGGTAACCAGGGTCTGATGATGGAGCTGGAAGGTGGCCATAGGAACTCCGCAATTAAACGATGCAACCTCATCGAGTTTGGGCTCATTTGATTCGTCTTGACGAGTACATTTATACTATATGGTAAACAGGGTCTGATGATGGAGCTGGAAGGTGGCCATGGGAACTCCGCAATTAAACGACGCAACCCCATCAAGTTTGAGCTCATTTGATTTGTATTGACGAGTACTTTGATACTATATGGTAACCAGGGTCTGATGATGGATCTTGAAGGTGGCCATAGGAACTCCTTAAATAAACGACGAAACCCCATCGAGTTTGGGTCCATTTGATTAGTTTTGACGAGTACTTTGATACTATATGGTAATCAGAGTCTGATGATGGAACTGGAAGGTGGCCAAAGGAACTCCGTAATTAAACGAAGCAACTTCATCGAATTTGGGCTCATTTGATTCGTTTTGACGATTACTTTTATACTATATCGAAACCAGGGTCTGATGATGGAGCTGGAAGGTAGCCAAAGGAACTACGTAATTAAACGAAGCAACCCCATCGAGTTTGGGCTCATTTGATTCGTTTTGACGAGTACTTTGATACTTTATGAAAACCAGGGTCTGATAATGGAGCTGGAAGGTGGCCAAAGGAACTCAGTAAATAAACGATACAACACCATCGAGTTTCCCCTTACCGACATTGTTCAATACAGAATTTCAGCTGGCCAACGAAGTCAAGTATCTCGGGATAATTCTTGACAGTAAGTTAAACTGCAGTAGTCATTTAGACCGCAAACTAAACAGGGCCTGAATCACATTCTGGTAATGCAGGAAAATGATAGGTAAGAAGTGGGACCTTTCCCTAAAATCATACTTTGGCTGTACACCGCAGTGATCCGATCCATGATCACCTACGGGGCCGTGGTCTGGTGGCCCCGCACCAAACTTGTTACAGCCTGCAACAAACTACAACGCATGTAAAGACTAGCCTGCATGGCGGTCACGGGCTGCATGAGGACTACTCCGACTGCAGCCATGGACGCCATGCTGGGACTATCACCGCTCGACCTGTTCATACAACAGGCAGCCACGATGGCGGCAGCGCGTCTGGACGCAACTAACCTCTGGAGAAAGAGAGACACACAACACACCGCGCTGCTTAAGGAACTCAACAATGAGTTCCCCATCACCAAGGCTATAAATGACAGGGTACCCAAACAGATCATGTTTGATAAAACATACAGAATCTAGCTTTACGAAAATCGCCAGTGTGAGGGTTTGCGCCCCACTGAGCTGCGCATCTTCACGGACAAATCAAAAATAGACAGTGGCACAGGTGCTGGAGTCTTCTCGCAGGACTTCAACATACATATAGTGACACCGTTAGGAGTCCACAACACAGTGTTCCAGGCTGAATGCATTGGGATCACTCTTGCTGCTTCAGCCATTATGGAGACGGCAGTTAAAGACCACTTGATCCGCATACTCTCAGACAGTTTGGCTGTTCTGCAAGCGCTGGACAGTCACTCGATTGACTCTGGGCTAATATACGAGTGTCATCAGTGCCTCAACCAGGTGGGTAGCCTCAATAATATAACCATTCAATGGATAAAAGGACATAGCGGTTCGCTAGGTAACGATGCCACCGATGAATTGGCCAGAAGGGGGTCGAGCATGACACCGGTGGGACCAGAACCCTTCGCGCCACTCCCCTTTGGGTTCCTACGCTCTCTGGTAAGAAAACGTACCAGGGATCTACAGTGTAAGCTATGGGTAGACCAAAGTGAGTAGAGGCAGGCCAAGGAAGCACTTCCTAACATCGATGTTCGCCTCACTAAACAGGTCCTCCGGTTAGACAAACGACAGCTGCGTATGGTTACAGCAGCATTAACTGGCCATGGGTAGTTTAATAAACAGCTATATGTCATAGGTATTACAGACAGTCCGCTGTGCAGGGCCTGCATTGAGGACGACGAGACAGCAACGCACGTGCTTCTAAACTGCCCGGTGATCGCCACATACAGGACCAAGTACTTCGGTAACCCAGGTACCCTACGTGAGATAGTCAGCAACATCAAGGCATTGCTGGCCTTTCTCGAGTAGCTGGGGTGGATCGAATAACCGATTTCCCACCCGTAAGCAAAATACGCGCTCAGACGTGGAATTACGAACACCAACCCGTTCCATCTATTACCTATTACCTATTATATGGTAACCAGGGTCTTATGATGGAGCTGGAAGGTGGCCATAGGAACTGCGTAATTAAACGACGCAACTTCATCGAGTTTGGGCTCGTTTGATTCGTCTTGATGAGTATCTTGGTTGGCGTGAATATTCAACTCCAACAAATTTGGGAAATAATTAAAAATACTAAAAAGTTAAAAATAAAATTAGAGAAAGAGCGTGTTACATTTTAATGGTATAATTAAGAACATTTAGCACGTTCTATTTCCTCTTGCTATCAAAATGTAACACGCTTTTATTTGTAAAGGAAGAAGCTTAAGTATCGTTTAACGTTACAATGAACTTATAAAGTGTTATATTTCTTATTAGAGTTAATTTATTTTTAACTTTTTAGTTCATTTTATTAACAAATAATAAAAGCTTGTTTTTAAAAAAGGTTTTTTTTTCTTTAATTTTTTCAGACTTTGATAGTACTTATGTTTGATTTGATAAAACTTAGTAAATTATTTCTTTGGTATCTAGTAGGGTGACATACGTAGACGCTTAATAATTTCATCAACAAATCTCTCGCCGGTATCCTTTGGTACACAGATAGTTTAGAGCCTGAGAAAGGACATAGGCTACTTTTTATCCCGGTAGTACGTTCCTGCGGGATATTTTCCGACCTCCACGCGGGCAAAGCCGCTGGCAAAAGCTAGTAGTCTATAAAACTCGTTCGCGTCGTGTTCCGCTGCGTGGTGACGGCCAAACACCTTTCGGTCAAAAGTCCTCTCTCAAGCAGCACGCGTAGCATGACCACCATAGAAACGGGCTTTGTCGACGAAAGAATAGACAAAATGGCACGGCGGTGTTAAAACTGAAGAGAGGAATTATTTCTATTCTTCAGTCGACAAAATTCTACGATGTCGAGCATGGCGACTAATTTTTTTCTACTTTTGAGTTGGAGTTTTTTTTGGGGGTACATTTTTAATAAGATTATATTAATTATGATTATCAATACAATACTCTAAGATCGTTTAATCCCACTGTATGACTATTCAATGAAAAAGTCCTTAGCAGATCCACCTTAATTACATTAGTTACCACTCTCTTGCTATGGAAAGAATAACTGTCTTTGTCTCCACAGAAAACCAAGTCTTCGGGTCGCCCCGTGCTCGGGCCGAAGAGATGTCGAATTGAATAGAAAGAACTTTGTCTATTCTTGGTAAAATAGAGATAGAATTGGTCATACTACGCCTGCAGGTCTGTAGATGGTGGGTTGGAACTCGTACCACGACCTTAAGTTGATGAATAATCCACAATGCAGGCCTAGTGCGGGATAGTGCATTGCATATCAGTAGGTACCTATTATAGTTATTCAAAAAATAAATAACGTATGAATTCACCAAATAAGGAAGTACCGAACCACAAATCACCAGTATTTACTCTCAGATAATATTATAATACATTCAATATTCCTACACTAATAATAACCGTGCGGGATAAGTCGCAATAAGAAGCTGCCTCAATTCCTTTGTTCAGACTGTGGACCTGTTGGATTCATAGTGTATCACCGCAGATACTGTACAGGGACGAATTGTAGTGGGACGGGTGTAAATAATGAAACATTTTAAAATAATTATTGTCAACATATTTATAACGGCGCGGTGATGTTTGTTATCATCATCATCATCATCATTTCAGCCATAAGACGTCCACTGCTGGACTCAGATTTGGGGGGCTTTGCCATAATCGCCACGCTTGGCAGGCGGGTTGGCGATCGCAGTATGGTGGTAAAATGCATAGAGAACGCTGCTGCCCATTCTCTAGTAAGTCCCTTAGTCGCCTTTTACGACACCCACGGGAAGAAATGGGGTGGTGTTATTCTTTACGTCCGACACCACACGGTACATTGTTATACCAGTTTGGTTATTTGGAGTATTACTGACATAAAACCATTTCTTCCCATGGGTATCGTAAAAGGCGAATAAGAGACTTACTGGCGAATGGGCAGCAGCATTCTCTATGCATTATACCACCATACTGCGATCGCCAACCCGCCTGCCAAGCGTGGCGATTATGGCAAACCCCTCCAAACTGGGGGAGGCCTGTGTGCAGCAGTGAACGTCTTTTGGCTGAAATGATGATGATGATGGAACACGCAAACACTTGTAGAGTAAATGAGTAGTTTTAAATCAAAAGATGGTACCTAGTTAAACTTAACCAACTGTACACACACAAAGTTTAAAGATTTCTATCGACAAATCTAAGCCAAAGTGTTCAAAGAATCCCTCAATTCTTAACACGTTGAGTGCCAAATACAGATTGATGGTTAATCCCATATGGCCACAGATTTAGAGCGCATACAAAATTGTTAGTATCAAGCACGCGATATCGCATGATCGGCCATATTATGCAGAGCCGATGAATCACGCGATATCGCGTGATTGGCACTCAACGTGTTAAAATATTTATTGCATTTAATTTACTATTGATTTCGTACACACGTACACAGTCGTATTCTGACTGGATAAAAGAACACAATGGGCCTTATTAGATGGTTAAATTTCTCTCATGGGGAAATGAAGAGGACTATGCTTGGAGTGTTCCTTACGTAATCGAATCAGAAATGAAGAGATCTGCAGGAGAACCAACCGAAGGAGATGGTAACCGACATAGCTCGAAGAATTTCCAATGCTAGGACAGTCAGTTCCCTGCATTATCTGACCCCTTTTCCTCATATCTTCTGTGTAGGAGGGGTCAGGTAATGCAGGACACTGACTGTACAATGGATGGCATACCGGTAGACGTAGTGTTGAAAAGTCTCCCACAAGGTTCACCGATGACTTTGAGAAGACCGCAGGAATCCACTGGATGCACAAAACTGGTCGAAGTAGTGGAGCTTGGAAGAGACCTATGACCAGACGTCTTTCGACAGAAATAATGATGATGATCTACAAGAATAAATCTATTACCAAAATTTTGAATCCGACTCTGTAAATCCAATACCATACGATATCAAAGTACTCGTAGGTAAATCATTTTCTCATTATGTGGCTCCGATAGATGAGATTAGTCCTAATAACCCTCAAAGGGCTGGAAATATTGCTTGCCTTTTACCAAAGAATATCTTTTCTATTTCCTTAATCCAACTGTTGCCTAAATGGATCTACGTTTACTAAATGAGACATATCATTAGATTATACAATTACGTATGCTTTATTTACAATTAAATTGCAAACCTTTTGTACTCTTCTTATAATTGTTAAGTTTTGCCTAATACTGACCTAATTTAAAAGAGAAGAATAAAATTCTAACTCTTTAAATAATGTTTTTCTTTAAAAAAATGTAATGTAATTAATGTAATTACGGACTTTGCCTGGCGCGTTTGGTCTCCTACACATTCCCTGCCTAAGTAGGATGTCTACCCGGTTGGTGGCAACAGGCTCGTCGCCTATAACATGGGACTTTAACGTAACTAGCAAAATGTTGATATACTGTAGGAACATCACTGTCTAACCCTTGGGGGATTGCAGGCGTAATGTTACGTGCATTTAAAAGGTGATCGGGACATCATTATTATTTACTTCGGAATTATGTGAAACACGATAAAACTCTTATTAAAACTATTAAAGCACATAATTAATTATATGAAATAAATTCATTTTAATTCTAAATCTGTAGGAACTTCATCAAAACCCCAACAAATATCATATCTTGTATGTGTACAATAATTTAAATACTACAATTGCAATACTTTTTTTTCCAAAATATAAGCAAAGTAAATATTGAGATGGCAGTAAGTGTGAAAAGTTAATTGGAGATTTTAGGCTTTTCTAGTATCTACTCTAACCTCAGTTGGCTCGAAAAACTCTTTTAGCTCAAAACAGTACTGTTTGGGATAAAGAAAACTAACGATTTTCTAGCTGATATTTAATTTCCACAAAGTTGACGATTATTTCGTGGAAACGTTTTCTTGTAGCAATAACGATCAAGAGCGTTAATACAGCGAAGGCTGGCAATGTCGCATTTCAAGTAGTTTTTCGTGATTATCTGAAAAAGTTTAAATCAAATTACAATTGTCCGTATTTATGCAAAATGGAACCTTAATATGGAATAATATATATGAATAATATAAAAACATGATTTTTTCCTTAGAAACAAGGTATACTATTTTTTGTATAAGAATATATACCAATTTTAAATGAGTATTCTTAAATGAAAAGTAAAAAACTACATTTGTCGTGTGGTTCCATGTTGCATAAATACGGACAATTTTTTTATCAGTCATTTTTTGCAGTTTTTTGGTAATTACTAATTAAAATCGACATTACTGTCATTTTTATTCCAGTTGCAGTATTAGTTTATATTTGAGAGTAAATGTTTAAAATAATTCAAAATACTAACGATCAAGTGGTTGGCTGAAAAATATTTGTACTTTGATTTATATTTAATAACATAATCATGGAAAACAACTACAATTGCGACGGTACCAACCTGAGCGGTACAAACGCTCTTAATGTTCCTGCCCTTACTACCCAGTGGCGGTCCGGAAAAGCCCGGCATGCCTTACTGAAATGTTCGATAGAGAATCAATATCAAACCCGAACTATTTAAAAGTTCGCGCGCTTAATTCTTATCAAAATAACACAAAGTATCTACCTATGCCACACTACTACACATCGCGATTGTTCGCGCGCAGAGTTTCGCATTTGCAGCATCTACATATAGCTATCTCGCTTACACGTACCGGCTTTTACCGGGCTTTCAAATACTATCTCTGTCACTTTCGCACTTATAGCGATGTGCCGTATAACGAGTTAGAACCTTGTGCGTCTACAAATCGATCAGTATGGAAGATTTAAGCCGTGCATGCGTATGAAGTTGCACGCGTATGATGCGTGACCTTGTCACCTTGCCAACTGTGCAGTGTTGCCGTTTTAGCGACGTTGTGAGATCTTGGAGATTTTTAACGAGTTTGGAGACTTTTTTTAAGATTTAGCAACAATAAAAACTAGCGACTTTTTAAAATAACGAAATAAAATATTCAAGCAATATCTTAAAAATTAAAAAATTGCGACATCTAGCTATATTTTTCATATACCTGGCGACTTTTTTTGCCTAAATGACAACACTGCAACTCTGCGCAAATACAGTCCATTCACACTTATTTTACCTCTGATTTTGCGTCACAGTCAAAATCAAAGTGATCTTTGTTTATGTTACAATAAGGTTGCTGTTGGGTTGCTATTGTCACTACTGTCAGAGGTAAAATAACTTTGAACCGACTGTAGTTCCCAACACCCGAGTGCAACTAACTTCAGTTTCATTTGCTTGAGTGGGAAAATTTTTGTTGTTAAAGTTTTTTGTGTGTTTTCTTAGATTTTCTCAGTGATACAATTGTTTTGGTGACTTACGTACAACAATGGAGGTAATTGTACCTTGTGAGGATTTAAAATGCGTTCAAGTTTTGATTGGCGAAGATGAGGTAAAATCTTTAAACTTTGCTCAGAAAAAACAGTTAATTTCTTCATTAAAACCGACGCCTAATCTGAGTATTTCTCAGACTAGTAAATCGCATAAACGAAAATGTAATAGATCAGTGTATAAAACTAGTTGGATTGTTGGCTGTTCGCACACTAATAAGTTGTATTGCTGGTGCTGCATATTTTTTTCGAATGAAGATTCCGTTTGGAATACATCTGGTTATAATGATTTAAATATCTGGCGCCATTAAAAGGCACGCAAATTCCCATAAACACCTGTGTGCAATGGTTTCTTTCGGTAATTTTGGTAAACAACGAATTGAAACATCTATATCACGCCAGTTATCTGAGGAAATTTCAAAATATAACACGCGCGTTGATAACAACCCTAGTGTATTTCAAGATTAGTCGATATTGTTTGTCATTTAGCACAACAGGAACTTCCTCTAAGAGGACATGATGAGTCCAAAACTTCATTATATAAAGGCAGTTTGCCACCGGAGGTATGCAATTGCGATGCAATTTCATACCTCCGGTAAATTAATGTTTACCTCATTCACCGCACGACAAGCAAGAGTGAAATTGAAGAAGAGGAAAGAAGAAGATGGATGAATTCACTTTCAATTTATTATACCTAACCAGTAGATTATGAGAAAATTGCGATGATACATACGTAGGTACCTACATACTCAGTCGAAAACTGAAGTTTCTTTTTTTGAAATCGGTTAAAATTTTATTGGGCTTGCCTAATTTTGAAACCCTAGGCACGCCACTGTTACTACCCCATCTTAAACATCCACTCTATATAATCAAAAAAGAAGTTCCATCCCTCCACAGTTAATAAAAATTAATAGGCAAGTAAATTATTAAGCTTCAATCTTCTTGCTTTCTTGAGAGCTGCTTCTGATCCTAGATAGACAAAATGTTATACAGGCATTCTTCTTATTACGCAGGCGTGACTCCTGTAAACTGCATCAGCACCAGCTCGTAGGTGACTATAGTAGCCGCAATCTGAAACAAGGGGAAACAGAACATTGGTAATGCTTAAATACTGAGCATAATTGAAATGTCAAACTTACGCGAAGTAAGCTGTTAATATTCTCAAGGTGGCAAGCCTTACTTCAAGCGCATTTCACCCAAGTTTTCACATTAACATTTTATTCAAAATAAAATAGTTGGAGAATTAGAATGTCGCCGGTCACCTTGGCTCTGTCGGTTTTTTAAATAGGGCCCACGTGTATCATGCACTGCTGATCTTTGAAGAACATGCAAAGCAGTTCATTATCAAATTAAAATACTAATTTTGATAAGAGACAAGCAAGTTGTTGTAACAGCCCTATAACTCTAAGTTAGGAGCTATCATAATAATTATATTCCCGCCCTTCCTGCGCCGGCTTCCACACAAAGGGTTCTCATAATAGTAAAAGCGCACGATGTTAAAGTAAATTGTATTTGTGTTAAGAGAGGTTCAGATCAAGCGCTCCCGAATTTGGCGACGCGCATAGGGGTACAGTTATGCCTTATTTTATTTAGTCATACTGATAGTTTTCAGGTAAAGATGTTTTCTTTTGCAATTGGGAGCGTTAGAAAAGCATGGCGAGTAAACTGACTTATGGGTCATACTCAGAAAAAGTGTACATTTGGTATCTTTTCTTGTCCCGCTACTTCATAATTATGTAAATATCTTATATTGTGATATTTTCTCTTTTTTCCCGCGTTTTTGCTATATTACGAAGAGTTTTCTAGTATTTAAGCTTTAGTTTTCATTAAAAGAGTATATTTTTTAATGTCAAAGCATTGTTAAAAATCTCCCCATACATTTTTTTAGTATCCCAATGACCATTTCACATTTTCAGAGATAAATTGTTATGAATATACATCGCTTTATTAATCATTGACTGTGGTTATATTATTCTTGATGAATCAATTAACTAAGTAGGACCAATTTTATTCGTAAATAATTCACAATTTTTTTCAAATTCTGAGACGTTTTGTTTCTTTCCTCTCGCCATTTGGTATTCGTTATTAAAAGATTTTTCTGTGATCACAGAAAAAACTTTTTCTGTAAATGCTGACGTGGTGGGAATAGACAATGAAAATAAAATTACTAGAAACAAGTTTAAAAAAATCTCATCACTCTTATTAATTACTTGCTGCCATTTTTGTGCATTTGATAGTTATGCAAAACTCTCTTGCGAAATAAAGTATTTTCATGTACTTTATTGTTCTCATAAAGTATAAAGTGCAATTATGTGAAATAACGAACAATACTTTATTACAAAGTACGAGTGGCAACCCTAGTAGAAATATACCTACATATATTATGTACTTACATACTTATTCATAGGTATATCAGTATAGTGATCACAAATACTTAAGTTTTCTGTCTATACCTTTACTTTAAAAACAAAATAACAAATACAATAATAAATAGTTTGTAACACAAGTCAAAAAACTTATATGCGTTTCAGTAAAATACCATGGCTCCTGTGTCAAATGCCGAGAGAATCAACACCTTCTGAATTTGAAATTCTTTCCGAGTCTATCAGCTCAGTATACGGAGATTCGACACATAAGGAAAAAACAGTTTTTTTTTTTTTTAAATTGAAGTGAAAACTTCTTTTTGTGCATTTGATAGTTATGCGAAACTCTCTTGCGAAATAAAGTATTTTCATGTACTTTATTGTTCTCATAAAGTATAAAGTACAATTATGTGAAATAACGTACAATACTTTATTACAAAGTACGAGTGGCAACCCTAGTAGAAATATACCTACATATATTATGTACCTACATACTTATTCATAGGTATATCAGTATAGTGATCACAAATACTTAAGTTTTCTGTCTATACCTTAACTTTAAAAACAAAATAACAAATACAATAATAAATAGTTTGTAACACAAGTCAAAAAACTTATATGCGTTTCAGTAAAATACCATGGCTCCTGTGTCAAATGCCGAGAGAATCAACACCTTCTGAATTTGAAATTCTTTCCGAGTCTATCAGCTCAGTATACGGAGATTCGACACATAAGGAAAAAGCAGTTATTTTTTTTTTTTAATTGAAGTGAAAACTTCTTTAGTGGCGTTGTGCACTTTTTTTGTAATGGGTAAAAAATGTTAAACTCGCGTCAGGACATGTGACCTGATCAAAAATTCGTAAGACGGACGGAGAGTGATTTTTTTTGAGTGATAAACTTTTTAATCTATACTAATTTTATAAAGCTGAAGAGTTTGTTTGTTTGTATGTTTGTTTGTTTGATTGAACGCGCTAATCTCCGGAACTACTGGTCCGAATTGAAACATTATTTTTGTGTTGGGTAGCCTTTTTATTGAGGAAGGCTATAGGCTATATAACATCACGCTACAATGAAGAGGAGCGGAGCAGTAATGAAAAATGTTGCAAAAACGGGGAAAATCGCACGGGTAGGCGATTCGACGTGACGGGAAGGGTCAGGGGAACAAGAAATTTAACGCGGACGAAATCGCGGGCAGAAGCTAGTGTAATATAAATTGTCATGTTTGTGTACGATAGCGCAATAAATAAATATTGTATTCTACCACATAAATGATAGTACTTTTATACTGATAATTAAAGCAATTCGTGCAAAATTATTCCCTAACCATTCCAAAATATCAAAAATGCACAACGTTAATATTCAAATTTTCACTTCTGCCGGCACTCCCGGAGTGCAAACCGTCGTTTTTTTTTTTTGTTACACAGTTTGTTTTAATCATTCTAAATAAGTCTGAGAAGCCAAATATAATCACTTGTTTTATTTCTTTCAATCCATGTGTACTACACCTTATTACATCAGTTTCATGATGGAGACTTTCAGTATCGTTACCTATCAGTTTAGTTACAAAATTAAAATGTACACTTTTTCTGAGTATGACCCATATAGGTTTTGCATTCTTAAGGAGGGTAAAAGGTGGTCATATATTTTCCAAAACAGCAATTATATCTAAAAAAAAAGAAGACGTGTTGCGGTGAACACAAATTAATCCGTTTCGGACCAGAATGGCACAGTTAGTATAGCGCTCTTTAGTGGCTCATGACTGATTCGATTCGTGTTTGTAAAATCGAGACAGAAATATTGTATTTTCATAGTTCTAACGGTGCTCCATGTTTTTTTTTTACCCTGACACTATCAGAAAATAACTATAAATAAATGCCTATCTCGAATTTTTCAGACACGAATTGAATGTGTTACTCGTATGAGCCGCTAAAGAGCGGCGTACTAACAGTATTGTCCGAAACGGGTAAAAAGTATATGAAAACACTGGTTGTTCCTGTATCTGTTACACTGCTGGGCAAAGGGACCTTTATCCAGTAGTGTCTCCCCACGACTTCAATTCCCGTAGTCCAGGGCTAATGCGGACAATTGATAGTGTTTTCTCTAGCTCATTCCGGTATCTTCTACGGGGTAAACCGCGACACCTTATGGCTGTATCTGATAAATAGTATGAAAAATAATATTTCCGATGTATATACTTCTACTAATAATATTAAAAACCGCTTTTAACGCTTAAATCTACTAAAATAGTCAGTGTGAATAGCCCTACGTTCCAAGTCAGGGCTGGCTCGGTGTAGACGCAGCGAAGCATCGCAAATCCGATGTTATTATTTAATTACTAACTCCCTTGGAGAACAGAAGACGGTAACTTACGGAAAACGTTCAAGTTGTAAGAGAAATAACTAAATATCCGTAATAGTAACCGAGACTTGACTATTAATATCTGCGTTTGTTTTCTATTATGGTGGACTCGTCTATGTGTTTTAACGGTACTGTATTTTTTTCTCTCTGTCAGTAATTACGTTTGGACTTCCTTAGGGTCTTCAATCTACAAATTTTAATAAAATTATTTAATTTCAGGGCTTCGATATATAACTTGGATAATGTTTGTGGAAAAAAAATCTTGTACGGCCAAGAGACCTAGATAAACTTCGTAATATCGTATAAGTTTACTCTTAGCGCCAAACGCCAAATCTAAAAAAAATGTTTCGTTCTAACCATCTAGCATCCTTAAAGTATGACGAGAATGTAAAAAAAAAATAGTCAAAAGGTAGTTCTTGGGGGGCCATGCCGGTTTCCTCATGATGTTTTCCTTCACCGTTTTGAGAGTAGTGGTGGTGAAATTATTAACACAAAGCAAACCGCCTGTATAAACCCACGACCCACAATTCGAAACGGCAGCCGTTACCATTGGGTCACCACTACTCCTGGGGATTGCTATGATCAAAATTGGTCATTCTTCGGCTGAAATGATGATTGATGATATGTTTTTTTTTAAATTAAGTCCTTATAAACCTATATTTCTTGATAAAACCCAAAAAAAGAAACTATCTGGTTATTCCCCACCACAAAGAAGAGGCCCGTGTCCCACCAAATCCCGTGGGGTTGTTATTATGGTATGCTGTTCTTGATATTTCATAGCATTTCACTCGTAACTTACGCCACACAGAGAATAACATCAGTCTTTCGTAAGAGCCAGGAGACACCTCAACAAGTTCATTTGATAATATTATATGAACAGAAGGTGTAGTGTTACACTTTACAATTATCACTAACGTGTTAATTAAGTCGGTAAGCGGAGCTTATGTTTGTATCGTGTGTGAACGTGTTAAAAGTTTTTTGGAGATCTTAAATGGATTCATAATGTTCAATGAGGATGTAAATGTAGAATATGAACTTCAATAAAAATAGTATCCTAACCTCCTAAATCAAACCATTATTCAGTTTAATGTTAGGTATGGGAGGCACAGGCCATTAAAATTGTGTATGTGAAAAAAAAAACAACTGAAGCAATTTTGAAGCCGACATTACTGACCATCATTTTGGTGTCATTATTGTTCCACATCTGAATTTACAATAATTGATAAAGGTAAAAAACGTATTACAAAAAGCAGAGTGGCTCAATTTAAGAGTCCGGGAGTGAAGAGGTAATAAAAGTGTCCGAGGCGATGATGTATGTAAATTACGATACACTTCAGCCCAATTGTTCGCTGAATATGGTTGTTTCATAAGGCCACCCCTAAAATAAACAGTTTACAACTAACTATCTTCTACCCGCTAGTAAAATTATTGTTTTAATATGAAATATATTATACCTGTCCTATGAGCACTGACAATCTCTAGCTTTCCAATAATGAAATAATTTAAGATTTTTATTATACTAATAGTTCACACATAAAGTTGTCGGCCAAACGATGTCGGTCGGTAGATAAATAAAAATAAAAAACATTTTCATTTCGTATCCATGCAATATTTACATTTTATTAATATAAAGAGCACCTAGATCCGGTTAGACTGGAAGCCGACCCCAAAATAGATTGAGCACCTAGTTTAAAAAAATCCAATAAGATTATTTTTTTAGTTAGTCATATTTACAATTTACACCACACAAACGATTAATCGGTCTGTCAGTGTCGGTCAGTAGACAAGAGGTAGTAATTAAAATGTTTAAATGGTCTTACCGTCAACACTAATCCTCTCTTGACATGGAAGAACTGAAGGCCAGTCAGCGCGACCGTATCTCCATGTACCTGATCCAGAAACCTCTCCACCTGCAATTATAACTAACTTCAGTGACAGAATTGCAACTAAATTTAGGGTAGGCACAGAAGGTCTAATACAATACGCCTTGCACCATGGTCGCTGTAAAGTATCCTTGACATGTTGGAAAAGCGACCAAGAAGGCGCAGCGATCCGAAAAAATAGGACCATAAGACATGAACTTACCATTTTTCACCATTTGCGCAACTGGTACTGTGACTTTGTCTTGCTCATCATCTACCCTACAAATGTCAATGGTACCCATATGGCACAATAGGTCGCACGCCAGTGGTAACAAAACAAGTAATTTATTCTGTTCCGTACTACGTTAGGCCAAATCTAGGTTCAGTGTCGCCTTGAACTTGTTTAAGAATTTATATTTTGTGTTACTTGAACCCTATGCCAAATTAATTATAATATGTTTTTAAAAGTATTCAATTAGAAATGCGCCGAATACTCCTTTATTACTCGGTACTTGAACTACTCGGTCCTCGGCATACTTGGCATTTTGGTAATATTCGTCATCCGCCGAATAACTTGATTTGATTGTCGAGGTACTCAAAATAAAATCATGAACTTATAACCTGACCTTTTTACTGTATTAATGCAGATAAGTAATTATCAGAAAAACCAGCCAAGTGCGAGTCGGACTCGCGCACCGAGGGTTCCGTACAAACCTGTAGGTATCCTCGCTTCATGTATAAGGTTTATGCTTATGAAATTAAATGTTTTTTTTTAATTTTTATATTTGAGTTGATTGAATGAAAGGTAAATTGCGGTTTTCGATTATTGACGTATTAAAAAAAAACTACTTACTGGATCTCGTTCAAACCAATTTTCGGTGGAAGTTTACATGGTTATGTACATCATATATTTTTTTGAGTTTTATAATTCGAAGCGTCTTTCGCGCAAACTTTTCAGTTTAGAAAAAAAATGATACTAGAAACCTCAATACCATTTTTGAAGACCTATTCATAGATACCCCACACGTATGGTTATGATGAAAAAAAAATTTTTGACTTTCAGTTCTAAGTATGGGGAACCCCAAAATTTATCATTTTTTTCTATTTTAGTGTAAAAATCTTGATGCGGTTCACGGAATACATCTACTTACCAAGTTTCAACAGCGTAGCTCTTATAGTTTCGGAGAAAAGTGGCTGTGACATACGGACGGACGGACAGACAGACAGACATGACGAATCTATAAGGGTTCCGTTTTTTGCCATGTGGCAACGGAACCCTAAAAATCACATGTATAAACCGAACATATTGAATTAAATAATAAATTTTAGTGTTAATAAACTTTCTAACGTTATAGCGATGGCGAAGGTCTATCGTTATAGCGATGGCAATATTCTGATCTTCACTCTGTTGCGGCGCTGTAGATACTTATTCCTCATATCAATGCCAAAAACTCGCATTTTTCTATAATACTTAAAGCGTTTTGTACGTTCCCAATACGTGCGTCAAGTAAACCGAGTTATTCGGCAGAGTACTTGGAACGGTAAATATAATACCGACCAATACTTGATACTCGAGTACTCGGCACATCTCTAGTAACAATGCAGGACAGCTTTTTAAAATTATTTTAACTAACTGATTTCCACAGTTAACATACTAATATTATAAATGTGAAAGTTTGTTATTTAATACTCTTTCACGCAAAAACTACGGAATGAAATTGATTGATTAACACATAGGATACTGTTTTTATTCCGGTAGTTTCTGCGGGATAAATTCCGACCTCTAAGCGGGCGAAGCCGCTGGCAAAAGCTAGGTTAAAATATTTGATAACTCGGTTTTTAGTGTCACCGCTAAAATCAGGACTCATTGCATCAATGGTTAAAATGATAGGCTCTAAAGTATATAATATTTACTACATATCTCGATAATCGGTGATACTTTGGCAAATTCGTATATCTTCTTACTTAATAGTTTTCCAGTTTGCCAAAGTTTCGTAAGTACATGTTTGTTTGTTGTACTTTCCTGTGGTGTAAAGACTTTGGTTAAAATAAACAAGTTGGTCCTAGTTAGAGATTTGGGAAGTTTCACAAGAGTACTTAGTTAGCTTTGATACAACTTTTATTTATTTTGAAAGTCTTTACTTGCAAATTTTTCGTCAATGTTCATAAATAAAGATGTTTTGGAAAACAGAACATGCATGAAACCTAAAATATAGGGCTTTTCGACTGTGTATTAAAAATCAACGATGGGTAGAGAGACAACTTGGTGATACGCACGGCGAGATATCAAGCTATACATTTTCAGTACAAGCTGACTTTTCATATTTCGAAAAGCCAATACAATACCAGGTCAGCTAAAACTGTCAGTGTATAATTTGATATGTAGCCGTGTGTACAATGGAAACTACTGAGGAGTCCATGGCCGGTGGTCATCCAAGTCTTGGTTTTAGTTGGTTGTTTGCAATGTCTCATTAATGCGTAAGTTATAAGTGTTTTTAACGACAATATGTTTCAAAACTTTTCATTCTTACCTCCAAGCAATAATTAGTTGGAGACACATCATACAGCGAATGGGCCGATTCCAAGCTGGCAGCATGAACCGTAGCCGCAGTCAGTGACACTACTAGCGACCTCATTACCAGGAACGCAAAGGAATACACGAAGTAGATCGGATGCTCGTAACCACCGAAGAGTCTGCAATATAATTTGTAGTAAGTAATGGATGGCAAATAAGCAATTGCATCTTTAATAGATATAATTATGGTGTTACCTCTGATCTGTTGTAGAATCTGGTCTGCATCTCGGCGTTGCTTTTATTCCTCCTCTGTGAAAAAGAATATTCAATTAATTGATAGTCAAGACCGTTCCCACCACCGAATTTAAAACATAGTTCTGTTTTTGCCAATCGTTTGAACATGAACGGAACAGAAAGATGTTTAAATATGTTTAGCGCCAAACGCATTAAATGATGTGTGGAGTAAGCTGACCTTGGGTATTTTTGACAGCGAAATCATTTAAAGCAAAATTTTGAACCGATTTTTTTTCATTAAGATTTCTAACCAGCATTAGTTTCTAATACACTCGGACAAAAAATACGACTAAGTACGAAAAATTAAATTTACTCTTAAAATAATCGAGCTACCATGAATGAAACTGTATGTTGTAGATAAATAATTAATCTATACCTACTAATATTATGAAGCTGAAGAGTTTGTTTGTTTGTTTGTTTGAACGCGCTAATCTCAAGAATAGTCCGAATTGAAAAAATATTTTTGTGTTGGGTAGTCTTTTTATTGAGAATGGCTATAGGCTATATAAAGGAGCGGAGCAGCAACGAAAAATGGTCGAAAACTGGCAGGCAATTCGATGCGACGGGAAGGGTCAGGGGAGCAAAAATTTGACGCGGACGAAGTCGTGGGCAGAAGCTAGTCAGTTTATAAAAGAACATAAACTATTGGAAATATTATTAGTTTCAGTATTAAAGTTCAAAAATATCAATAGTGTAACGTTGAACAAAATAATATTTACTAAATGGCACAAGGGATATTTCAGAATAAAGATAGTACAAGACAACTTTCATTCTGTCAAGGACTTTATCCAATTGAGATAAAGTTTAATATTCTTAGTTGTTAAGATCATTTTGAACAGTCTGTTCTACCAGATACTTTTGACTCTGGCTATACAAAAACTAACTTTAACCGGTCAAGTACCGTAATTACAGACACAATTAAAAAACGATTGTTTACATACCAAATGTGGTATCTCAGGGACTTAGAGGTTAAAAAAAAATTAATACTTTGTTTTGCCTTTACGGGTTCTCCTTGCAGCTGTGAGGTAATTGGGATTGTAGTTTATTAGGTTTCTAATGCTCGATGTTGCGGGACATTGACCCATTCTTCGCGCATGTTTTAGGTCTCGAAATGCAGCTGGGACGAACACGCTTGGGACGAGCTTACAAAGTGTGTGAGAAATCGAAACCCCGTTTCGATTTTTTACACACTTTGTAAGCTCGTCCCAATCGAGTTCAATTGGAATCAGGGTCCGAAATCCTCGCGAGCCAGTCCATGCTATTGATGTCAACGTCCTGACTATACTCATTTACAATTTGAGCTATATATGCCCTGGCGTTGCATACATGAAAATTTAATTTTGAACCTAATGGACTTGCTGTAGTTCGCTGATCTCTGCCTTCTTCTAACTTAGTTTTTTTTTTAAATTAAGTTGTAGATCAATTATAATTTTATTTTATACGGTATTCTCTGTAATATAATGTTACATAGTTTCATCCATGTACCACTATACATTTGCAAATTACAGGGATCGAGCTATTAAAATCCATCAAAAGTTTTATTGTTTAGTAGGCATACAAAAGTATCCACAAACGCAAGAAAACATATTTTTTCGATTAGTATAACCAAACTAGGACATTTTTTTTTTGTATGGGAAATCTTCAAATAAAGTCTCCCGCTTTGGGTGGAGTGGAAGGGCATGTCAGACTTTTACTGACTCAAACCCACCCGTGTTCCTTCAGTTGCCCATATATCACAGCCACGGTATCTCTTTCGAAAAAATCTCACGACCCTGGCAGGCATCGGTCCTAGCGGACCCTTTAATACTGCTGACATCATCCTAGGACGTTCAAGTGGAAAACTCACGCAAGAGTATGCAGCAGCTGAGAGCAGACGAAGAACAGGTTACTGGCGAAGGACATGAAGACCACTCCTCCGATGATCTTGTCCACTTGGCGCACGAGGTGGACGGACCTGTTGTAGTCTTCTCGCATTGTGCGCCAGAACGATGATGGTGAGTTCTAAGGAGTATTCAATTATGTATTTCTTTATATAAGTTGTTAAAAAAAAAAAGTATAAAAAGAAGTTGTAGGTAAGTAATATTTTGATCAAATCATCGTCACATTGCCGTCGGGGGGCGGCTGAAAATGTTGCCCTTCGTTCAATAGCATACACTCATTATTGCTGGGCCTTACCTGTTTGGCATTTTCAATGACCGTCCCCCTTCACCTGATCGATCAACCCATGTGACTGTAATTGTTTAGCCACGAGCCTCTCTAAACTTAAGAGACTGAAGGCTCATATTATTATGACTGTGTTACAAACACCTACCTTATCTTTAGCTGCAATAATTCTTTGATTGACCTGGTTGAACCTCGACGTCAAGTACATACTCATGCACATGACAAACACGTCAGTAAAGTTCCAGTTGAATGTGCATTGGATGTTGAAAAACTGAAAAGAGTAAACATACAACGATAACAGAATATTATGTAGGTTCAAGGTGCCAAGGCTTTATGAGGTTCAAAACACCAGTACATTGGGCCGCACGTCATTAGTATTGGTAAGTAGATCTTAAAGACGAAACGTCACGCTACCACCACCACCTTATTATCAAGTAGCAGGTATCACGAACAATTATTCGTACACGCCACCGCCATCTGTTATCGATTAGCGGAATTATCTGTCCGGTAATTTCTGCTGTATTTATGATTTTTGATTAAACTGTTCGTGTTTTTGGTAAAAGTTTGCTTCATCATCATCTTCATCATTTCAGCCGAAAGACGTCCACTGCTGGACATAGGCCTCCCCTAATTTGGGGGGCTTTGCCATAATCGCCACGCTTGGCAGGCGGGTTGGCGATCGCAGTATGGTGGTAAAATGCATAGAGAACGCTGCTGCCTATTCTCTAGTAAGTCCCTTAGTCGCCTTTTACGACACCCACGGGAAGAAATGGGGTGGTGTTATTCTTTACGTCCGGCACCACACGGTACTTGTGCTTCTCACATCCAACGTATTCCTGCGGCCTTCACCAGGTCATCGGTCCATCATGTGGGAGGCCTTCCAACGCTACGTCTTCCAGTACGCGGTCGCCACTCCAGAACCTTCCAACCCCATCGGCCATCTGTTCTGCGAGCAATGTGCCCTGCCCACTGCCACTTAAGTTTGGCAATTTTTCGGGCTATGTCGGTTACTTTGGTTTTCTTACGGATCTCCTCATTTCTGATTCGATCGCGTAGGGAAACTCCAAGCATAGCCCTCTCCATTGCCCTTTGGGTGACTTTGAGCCTTGTTATAAGGCCCATTGTGAGCAACCACGTCTCAATGTTATATGCCATCACTGGCAACACACACTGGTCAAACACTTTTGTCTTGAGACACTGCAGTAAGTGGGACGAGAAAATATTGCGTAGCTTTCCAAACCGAACGCTGCCCAGCCGAGTCGGATTCGACCATTGACCGCTTTCTCGGAGTTGGACCTCTTCTCAAAGTTTGCCTACATTTATTTATCTCGAACCCTAGCTCATAACAGTATAAAACCAGTACAAGCTGGCCTCTTAGTCATTGTCCACACGGACGTAAAAAAATCGCGGTGGAATTGTATCATGCACTGAATTTTTTACTCTCGGTGTTGACCCGAGAATTCAGAACCCAATGGTGCGTCTCAGTGTATAATGTATCTTAACGCGTCGAAAAAACACTGTTCAATTTTCAACTCTAAGCGCTAAGCAGTGCGTTTAAAATCCTATGCGGTTGTATACTACTGGGATTAAACATGCTGTGAATTAATGTAGCATCAATGACCTGAAATCACCAACACACTTTTAGATAGCCTGGCAACGCTGTCATGAAAAATGCTTATTCGTTCTAAGTGACCTTTGTCCTTTGTGGAAAAGTAAGGGCCGATTTCTTCACTAGGCGACACCTTAATGATTTCTTAAATGAAAGCGTGCTGTTGGAAGTTTATTTTTCAGTACTTAGTCGACCGTTAAAAAAGCAATAGCGCGCTTTATTTAGTTGTCGCCTAATGTTACTGAAAAAGAAAATCACAAGATTAAACTTGTGTTATGCATTACACTAGTGTACTATCTTTAAATAGTATGTTTGGTCAAGAAATGACTTAGAAACTTACGTGAGCCACTAATGCAATGTAGGTACTGTATGAAAAGTAGAAGTAAATCCATGTAAAACTGCGCTTCATATAACTATCGTACAGGCTGTCGTCTGGATCGCAGTCCAGAGCCACTGAGATACCAGACAACTGTGAGAAACTATACTCCACTGAAATAGAAAAAAAAGTTTATTTTCTACTATTAAAGATCAATCAACAGATGTTGACCTGTCCAAAATATAAAAAGTACTTTCAGTTCTACCTAAAGTTTTCAATTTTTTGAACCACTTTTTAAATTCATCTTTCCCTAAAAACCTTATTTGTAGTACCAGAACATTTGAAAAAATTATATATCCAAATCGTGTAGCGTACCAAAGAAAAGCTATAGTTTATTTTAATAATTCAGAAATATAAATGTAGCAATATATACAATAAATGAGGTCTGCATTTCCTATCTGACTACTCCGAGAAGAAAGGCTGAAATAAACTCAGAGGTCTGTTCAGTGTCTTTTAAAGTCCACACATAATCTTGATCAGATAATGTAAGCACCATGTAGACTGATGCTTAAAATGGTATTTTGAGGAAAGATCCTCACAGATTAAGTGGAAGGGTCCAGTCACTCAGTGGACTCATTTATCAATAATTACAATCATCCAGATCCACTCAAAACTTAAGCAGGTCAACGATTAAAAGCACTATAACAAAGAAAGGACATTTTGGTCGGCCGTGTGAATAACTTAAACTGAAAGACGATGATTAGTAATTAAAAATAAATAAAAAACAATGGCTCACATTCACAATAATAAAAATAGTATGTAGTTTATGAAAACTAAAATAATACGCTTTCAAAGTAACCAAACTAAAATGTAGAAAAAAATGGAAATAGGCGTGGGGCGTACCTTTTAAGGTATTTTAGGGTTCCGTTGCCAAATGGCTAAAAACGGAACCCTTATAGATTCGTCATGTCTGTCTGTGTCTGTCTGTCCGTCCGTATGTCACAGCCACTTTTTTCCGAAACTATAAGAGCTACGCTGTTGAAAATATATGATGTACATTACCATGTAAACTTCCACCGAAAATTTGTTTGAACGAGATCTAATAAGTAGTTTTTTTTTAATACGTCATAAATAGTAAACCGCAATTTACCTTTCATTCAATCAACTCAAATGTAAAAATAAAAAAAAAAACATTAAATTTCATAAAAATAAACCTTATGCATAAACCGTGAATACCTACAGGTTTGTACGGAACCCTCGATGCGCGAGTCCGACTCGCACTTGGTCGGTTTTTTTTTAATTGATGTCAAGCACCCTACGTTTTTATCACTATTCACCACTATTTCTAATTTTAGTTCGGCTAGCTACAAAATATGTGGACGTTACAATGTTATCGTAGGGGAAATCTAAATGTGTTTTCTTATAATACTAAAGTTAGGTACATTTTATTTCCCCCTGATATCGTAATACAGTGACAGCACCCACGATAATAACGTCACGCTGCACAGTGTTTTATGAAGACCATTTTTCGGACATTGCTTTTTTACATAAAAAGCTGATAGTTTAAGTTATTTAAATGCAATATTTCGTATCCCCATTTCACTAGTATGTTTAGTTTTTGAGATATAATTTTTTGAAAATCTTCTTTTTTTCCACCGGGTATTTAGAAAAAATATCATATCTCTGAAACTAAATATGATACGCAATTGTGACCTAAGAAACATCGAAGGCGTTTTTTATGTTGCATATTTTACAGTACAAATAAATCTCGGAACTTCGTTAGATTCGGACTTATACGAGGTTTTTTGTTTTTGGTTTTTATTTTTTTTCTCGGTAATTCCACCGTATTTGGAAAAGATATTTATACTAAAATTATGCCCTCAATCTTCCCTACGTACCACAAAAATAACACATCCTAATTGCGTGGAATCTAGAAGTTATTCCAAATTAACTGTTTTTGCTAGGGTTGTCACTTTCGAATCTGAATTTTGATGACTCAATTTTTATTTAATGGTACGTATTGGTTATTAAAATTTCGACTATTAATCCTAGGAACTTTGTTATATCCAGACTTATAAAAGGTTTTTAGTTTTTTATTTATTTTGCTCTCGATAATTTCGTAGTATTGGGATAAGTTATTTATACTGAAACTACACTTGGCCAGCAATTTCGTTCACGCATATTTTCATAAAAACTTTAACACCCTTTAAAACTGAATTTTGACGGTAGTTTTGACAAACGAATAACGGGCTGATTCTATTGTCACAAAATTCTCTAAACTAAACTAAAAATCACTTAAATTTGGTTTATCCCTGTCAAACAACGATTTTCTATCCTGAAATAGACTAAAAGTGACACAACTTAACGATATTTTAGTTTGATAGCACTAAGATTGCACTGAATTATTAGTTTAGTGAAAATGTCAATTTTGCTATTCTGAGTTTGCCGGTTTTCACCAAAAATTTTGACTTAATAATTTATTTTAACTAAATCTGACTATTTTTAATCGCGATTAAAAAAGTGTGGAATAAGACTAGTGATCATGAACTAAAATTCACACTAAGGCCTCACCTTCACGGGCAAAGACAGTACTGTATTTTTTGTTTTCCTTTTCTTTTGCTTATATCTCGAAAATGGCGTGTCTTATCACAAAAATAATGAAAATTGCGACCCCCCTGCACATTTAAATCTTAACACGTGGGTAATATTTTTTTATATTTTTCTAACAAAAAGTGAAAATTTTCATATAAAACACGTCCAGGCTGCCTCCTAGCGCGCGCCTTCGTCTCTCAAAAAATTCATTGCGGAGCGCAAAAGTACCACGTTGCGAAGCCAAAAGAAAAAAAAATACCACGTTGAGTCGCGACTGCCAAATTCGATTTTAGTCGTGTCAAAATAATTTTTAAATTTAGAGATTTTTTCTTGCAGAATAGCGTTACAATTCTCATAGCCAAAAGTAAGGAATTTTAGAGATAGTTTAGTTCGGTGTACAACAGAATCGGCAATGACAATCATTATTTTGATTTTAATTTGTGCTAAGTTTTAAGTTTATTAACCTAAGAAATAAGATTCCTCCATACGATCTTTAAAAACCCCTAAATTGTTCTGTTGGAGGTAGTTCTGAAAATCAAAAATGAAAATGTAAATGTGCCCTGCCCACTGCCCGTTAAGTTTGGCGATTCTTCTGATTGTGTGGATAACTTTGGTATAAATATAGACATAACTTTAGATCCGGATATGAACTAATATAATATGATCGCGTGACAACCCTAACGACGTAGAATACGGATCAAACTTAAAAATGTTGTGGTTTCTAGATTCCACGCAATTAGGATGTGTTATTTTTGTGGTATGTAGGGAGGATGAAGCACCTAATTTTAGTATAAATAACTTTTCCAAATACGACGGAATTACCGAGAAAAAAAATAAAAACTAAAAACTGAAAACCTCGTATAAGTCTGAATCTAAAGAAGTTCCGAGATTTATTTTATTTATTACTTTAAAATATGCAGCATAAAAAACGCCTTCGATGTTTCTTAGGTCACAATTGCGTATCATATTTAGTTTCAGAGATATGATTTTTTTTTCTAAATACCTGGTTGAAAAAAAGACGATTTTCAAAAAATTATATCTCATAAACTAAACATACTAGTGAAATGGGGATACGAAATATTGCATTTAAATAACTTAAACTATCGGTTTTTTATATAAAAAAGCAATGTTCGAAAAATCGTCTTCATAAAACACTGTGCGCTGGAAACATTTAAGCGCACATTGATTTGAGTCCACTACTGAACGTGAGCTTGCCCCGTAGGGGGATTTGCCACAATCGCCAGGCTTGATTTCATTCACCGCTCATGATTTGAATCCAAAATAAATTAACATTATTAAGATTAATTAATAATTAAAATATATATAGCTAGTATCTGCCCGCGACTTAGTCCGCTTTAAATTACTTGCTACTCCGACACTCCCCATTGCATAGAATCGCCTGCCCGTGCGAGGTCTTTTTTCTATTTGCTCAGCTCCTAAGGGTCCCACCGTGATGTTACATAATCTTTAGCCTTCCTCGATTAATGGGCTATCCAACATTAAACGTAGTTCGAGATTAGTACGCTCAACCAAACAAGTTCTTCAGCTTTATAATATTAGTATAAATAAACCTACTTAAGAAAAATAAAAAAAACGAGACTTACAAAACGCTAAAAACAGCACCACACCACAGGCGATATTAAACTTCCTCACTAACTTCATGTCGGTATTGGGATCGACTGACTCTACCTCAGCTATGAGCATGCATAACTGCGGCCATTTCTGTGCAATCCGCCAAAATAATGTCGTTGTTGTACAGCCGAAACTGAAGAATAATAGTGCAGCTGAAAAAGTACAAAAAATGTATAATAGAAAATAAATATCTAGCTGAAACCTGAAAAAAGCTTTTGTTCCATGATTTTATATTTGTATTATAGCCATAATTCATAGTAGATCGTCAACGATTTTAAAAGTAGTAGGTCTATTACGTACTCGTAACACACTACAGCCAAATCTTTAATTTTGACAGTCGATCAGCATTCTTTGCGTCATTTACTTTCAATTCTTTATTACGTACCATAATGTATATACATAGTTGGAAGGGAAATAATGATATAATTTACAATTATGGACCCTGTCGTGCACAGCGAGATCAAGTATTTACGTTGTTAAGCAGACGAATTTTAAAAAAGATATCGCTCGAGACGCAATATATTAGCAATTTTCATCAAAATCCTTCAAATTGTGATTGAAAATACTAAAATGTGCAGTTAGGATGCAGATATTTTTTCATTAATGTTTAAAAATGATAAATTAACCCATTAAAAACATAAATGTGAAATGAAAGCCAAGTTCAATATTATGACATATGCCTTTTTTTTGGATGGGAATTCTTCAAATGACTTCTCCCGCTCTGGGCGGAGCGGGAGGGCGTGTCAGACTTTTACTGACTAAAACCCACCCATGTTCCTTCAGTTGCCCATTTGCCACGGTCACGGTATCTCTTTCAAACAATCTCACGACCCTGGCAGGCATCAGTCCTAGCAGACCCCTTCAGTGCTGCTGACATCTATTTGAGGCATCGGGTGGTGAGCTACCCATTGCTCGCCGCCCACAAGCTCGCGCCTACGGTGGCCGGGAGTCCGCTATAGACTCCCAACGCCCGGGGCGTCTCCTCCTGCGGTGGCTTGGGACGTGAGGGCGCAGAGACAGCCACTCCCTCACGTGCCCCGCCTCCTCTTTCACGAGCATTACTGCTTCGCAAAAGGGAGTGACGGCTTCCCATCCCCTCTCGCTCCGTACCATGGCTCGTACCACGGCCGGATGCGAGAGGTTTCCGCCGCCGATCGCCTCCGCGAGGACACGACGGTGCTCCGCCCAGGCAGGGCACACCTCCACCGTATGCTCCACCGTGTCCTCCAGACGATCCTCGCAATGGAAACACACGGGCGTTTCCCCCCGCTTTATCCTAACAGGAACCCACCGAAGCACCCATGCCCGGTGAGAACCTGCGTCAGGCGGTAGGTGAGGACGCCGTGGTGCCGCCCTATCCAATCCTCAAAGAGGGGACTTACCGCCGCAATTGTGGCGTACCCAATGATATATCCCTTGGTTGTTCACTTTAACTACAATAGAAGTGAGATCTAAATGGGTGCCAAGTTCATTGGTCAGTCCTGAAATTTAGTTATAACTACATTAAATATCATTTCTTCTTATAAATTAGGATAATATATTGTAGCCTAATGTCTGACTTGGCTAGTTTACATATACGAATTATAGCCTTCGCAAGATCTTCATTTAAGTGCGCTAAATATTGAAACAATAATTAATACTAAATTCCAGTTAATAACGTAATAAATACGAAAGTCGACTATACTTTTAGTTATAATTACTTAAACGGAAATATTTGAATAAAAAATTAAGAGTGGTATTTAACTCGGTATATATTCACGTAAAAACATTAAAATCCACATAAAGACCGGCTATCTAATAGAATCAATTAAGTGAAAGATTATAATAAAATGATAAAAAATTACCAGTTTCTGATTTATTCCTTTGTATTCACCTATTTACCTATCTGCTTGCCAAATTTGAACTTTCTAGGTCATCTGGGACACACATGTATCTCGCAAGTTTCAATATATGAGCCAAGTTTGACAAGTTTTTGTGAAAAAGTATTTGAGTTACGAGGGGTCAAAAGTGGATCCAAATGCTTCGTGTAATTATTATATGTATATATATATACACGGTGCTGTTCGCCAGTTCTGTTACTCGAACTTGGCTTGACACGCTACCGCGTGTCTAGATATAAGCATCAAAAATATTAGTCAATATACTACAGGAAATGATGTCATTTTACTTACTGGCAGTGCCCACTGAAGATGAAGTCTCTTTGAATAGGCTCAGGAGTAGCACAAAAGCCATAGTGAACTGACCCATCATAGATATGTACGTGTATAAACAGCGAAATGATATGAATCTGAATCTGAAAAAAAAACAGAATTATTCTATGTGGTTCCGAGAAAAAACATGAACAATCACACACAACACAATTTTTAGGAATTCTAGTTTTGAATAGTTGAAAGAAAAGTAGTAATAATACAATGTTAAGAATAAAAACACACACTACTCACTCATGTTTTGGACAGATAAATTATCTTATCAATCAACTGAGCTTATTATATGTAGAGTCCACTGCAGGACATAGCCTTCTCCTAATTGAATTACTAAACGCGGTCCACATAATATTAGCAATTTCATCAGCTCTAATACTCATCATAATATCAGCCGAAGACGTCCACTGTATAAGCCTCCCTCAAAGTGGGGTTTACCATAATCGCCACGCTTAGCAGACGAGTTGGCAATCGCAGTATGGTGGTAAAATGCATAAAGAACGCAACTGCCCATTCTCTAGTAAGTCCTTTATTCGCCTTCTACGACACCCTTTTTTTTCTGGATGGGAAATCATCAAATGACTTCTCCCGCTCTGGGCGGAGCGGGAGGGCGTGTCAGACTTTTACTGACTAAAACCCACCCGTGTTCCATCAGTTGCCCGTGTGCCGGGGTCACGGTATCTCGCTTGAACAATCTCGCGACCCCGGCAGGCATCGGTCCTAGTAGACCCCTTCACTGCTGCTGACAACTCTTTGAGGCGTGCGTGGAACACTACGCGCCGTCGACCCGAGCCTGATCCTTACCGGGCGGCGAGCTACTTCTACGACACCCTTGGGAAGGAATGGGTATGTGCTATTCTTACGTCCGTCGAGAGGAGAGAGAAGTAGTCAGGGTCACAGTTGCCGGACACGGTGAAGAGGACTATATATAAATACAATACGTCCGGCAACATACCGAACAAATGCAATGCGGACTTAATATTACGGTTACCATATTATTAAAACTATGTTTATGGAGTTATAACTAAACTCAACTACAAAACAGCCAATAAAACTTAAGACTAAATGTCATAAGAATATAATAGTTTTTTGCGAAAAGTTAGTTCTACGTTTTACATCTTTTAGTAGATTTATTAGAATGCTCTGCGGACTGCGAACTATATAAACTATTCTATAAAAATCCTAACGATACTATAACTTTACAAATCTGTCTGCCGTTTACGTTCTATGAGAGTATGAACTACTAAATGAAACAGTACTACAGTGAATAAATTATTCGAAACACCCTAAAAATAGAAAATAAATAATAGTTAAAAAAAAACTAAAAAACACGCTTCCATAGAAAACCAAACTAAAAAGTAGAAAATAATGGAAAAAAAGGGTGGGGAAGCAGCTTTTAAGGTATTTTTTTATTGATCAGGCACCCCACGCTTTTTTCAGTTTAGTCTGGTTTTCTATGGAATCGAGTTTTTTAGTTTTTTTTAAAACTATTATTTATTTTCTATTTTTAGGGTGTTTCAAATTTTGTGACGTATGTCAGCGTAGTTTGTGACGTGTGTCAGCGTGGTTTTGGAAGACAGATTTTTTGCTGTCTTGATAACTCTGGCAAGGATAATTGCACAAATTTATTAAATTATAGTATTGTCATCGGTCTTTGACAGGTGTGCAAAGTTTGAATGAAATCTGGTCATTTAAAGTGGGTCAAAATCGCGCTATAAGGAGTCGGTTACAAACAAACATACAAGTGAAGCTAATATAAAGCGTGTAAAATCCGTGATATATTAGGTTGTTTGTTTTTGTTTTGCTGCTGAGGAATTGGGAATTATTTAAAAACATAGTATGCATGAGTTTAAGTATTGATTAAATATTACTTAATAGGACGTATAGTGACCTTATTGGTGATATTCTTCAGCAAGGTCAGGTGCGTAGTACTCACAACCGGCGTGTGTGTATGACCAATTGTATGAACCTAAACGAAGTAAGAGGAGTGTGTAGAGATCTTAGCAGGTGGCGTTCCGTGGTTTCTGCCTACCTCCATGGAAAAAAAGCGTGATGGTATGTATGTAAATATTACTTAATTAATTATTGACAAAAAATCATGAGAATCTCAAGTGAGTGTCACTTTACATTCAACAAACGTAGATAACAGAAAAAAAACTAGACTTGTATTAAAAGAAACATGCTCAATAAATCGTACAAAAATATTTATTTGAACAACTACTACATTACTCTTTCTTGTAGTCTATTACAAATAAGTCGTTTTTCGCCGGCGCACGAGGAAGCGGGCCCTTGTGCAGCCAAAAATCATAGTGAAGGACCTTTTATTTTGTGTGTGTGAAGTTATCAGTCTCAAAATTCCGTTTCTAAAAACTCAAAAAACGAACTTTTACAAGCTGGAAAACAAAACGTGGGAGCTCCCAGCCACCTACCGACTGCTGCCGTACTCAGCTTCTGGACTAGGGCGTGCGTAGCCAAAAGGTAAGGGCTTCTTTCTTAGTTGCGGATTTCTTAAGCGTTGCATCCCTGGGATATGCCCTTCCAGCGATGGCGCGTGGCTCGCGACACCGCGCTTACGAGGAATTTGACCTCCATCCTCGACGGGAAAGACTTGGGCCTGGGTGCGGCGATCGGTCGCCGCCCAGGCATTGTTAGGACATTGGCGCCTGCCCCGCTAAGGTACCCCTCAGATCGACACGGTTTTGTTGCCAACGGCATCGGTCAGGGTCTGGGGGCCCACGGGGGACTCTGTTGTGGTCCGTGCCATTTTGGACACGGGAGCCCAGGGTTGCCTTTTGTCTATTGTTTTGTTGTTATTTTTGTGTATTGTTTTGGGCGAAATTGTTTTCTTGAGCGCCTTTGGACTGCGGAACTTGGTTGGGACGAGCCACTTCGGGAAACCCTGTTGGAAGATTGGCTCCAATTTGTATCCGCACTCTCCGCAGTCAACGAGGTCGTGTTACCCCGCGCTATCCTCCCCCCTGGGAGCTACACTGCTGCCCTTCATGGGTTTTGTGATGCGTCTTCGCACGGTTATGCAGCTGTTGTTTATCTGCGCACCGTCAGCGTGACAGGCCAGGTGAAGTTGTCACTGGTCTTGGCCAAGAGCAAGGTGGCC
The DNA here is from genome assembly GCA_932294355.1 of Aporophyla lueneburgensis. NCBI lineage: Eukaryota > Metazoa > Arthropoda > Insecta > Lepidoptera > Noctuidae > Aporophyla > Aporophyla lueneburgensis. Next base: position 25,074,269 of record OW028737.1, on the reverse strand, counting down.
CCCCTCCGGACGGCACTGACCATCCCTAAGTTAGAATTGTCAGGGGCGGCGCTTCTTGTGCGTCTATTGAACCACGTTGCTCACACTAAAAATTATAGCAAAATCAAATTTACCTATTGGCATGCTCTCTGAACAAGCGGCTGAGTCACGCAACAAATTTTGGAGGTTTGACACAGAGCACCATACCAAAAAAAATCTCGTGAAGCAACTATGTTTGACCTTTTTCACAGAGCTTTAGTTTCATCGGATCCAATTATCTCTGATAACAACCTCTTAGAGAGAAAAAATAAGGCTAAAAAAATCCCATTGCCACCGGCCGCATTGTCTTTGTTGAGACCTGTTAATGAAGAAAATCTAGCCATCAATCAAAATCAAATCAAAATCAAAAGTCATTTATTCAAACTAGGCTGAGAGTCAGCACTTTTTGAACGTCAAAGTTACAAAAGACAGTCCCCCCAAAACGCCCGCCCTTCGACACTTCCTAGTGCTTTAGCTGGGAAGAAGAAGTGGCGGAACAAACTCCCCAGCAGTATCGATGATTATTCGCATGTTGAATTAATTGTAAGTAACAATGAAGATGAATTTTAGTTCGGTTAGCCCATATAATATTTTACAAATTCATATACATTTTCCTTTCGAATAGCCAACTCCATATTAGTTATTAGAAGGTATTTAAAACACCTTTTTTTCAATTAAAATATATTCTTGTTGTTTTTTTCAAGCTATTGCATAGCTTCTATCAAGGGCCTTGAGCGCGGGGACCGAATCCAGAAATTCCGTAACGAAAAAAACCTCACGCTCCCCACTCCGACGGGCACGGAGGTGTGGCTTGAAGGCCGTGCATTATGCTTAGATCTTTAAAACTACGCAACGGATTTTGATGCAGATTTTTTTAATAGATAGAACAATTCAAGAGGAAGGTTTATATGTATTTAACATGCATAATATAGTAAAGAAACGCAATAATTGATAATTTTAGGGGTTTCTAATGTGATGTCATAAATAAGCTCATTTTTTTACGCTTACATTGCGAACGCTGGCTGAACCCTACGAAATAGATCAAAATAATGTACTACAGTATTGTATTCTACAAAAAGTCCGCGATGGTATATGTCTACCTCTTAGGGATAACCCACAACGGTGGATACTTCCTTGATAAAAAGTTACCCTCGTATTCTAAGTCTTTTCTTCACAACTTTTTTGTCGCCATTCATCGTCATTGAAATTAAAAAAGCGCTCGAGTTGAAAATATTGTTGACAATTTATATACCACGCAAACTTGAGTCTATTTTCAAGAATACGTTTTTGAATATAGAACTTGTCGAATAAGACTCACGTCAAATGATGAGACTACCGAATTCTGATACTATAAAGTCATAATTTACAAAAAACATCGTTTAAAAGAAAAGCAATAAAAACATGAAAAATAATTATTGGGCTATCTGTGATACAAAAGCGATAGCTGCAGATTAAAATGCAGGCAGTTAAACGAGTATTGCGGTAGTTTTTTGTTTCAGAAATTATTATTTATTTAAAGTTATCGGGCACTAATGGTTTTTAAATGTTCGGCAAATATAATGGAGCAACAATTTTGATGTTGTTTTCTTTTTTATTTTGAAAGCTTTCGTGTTTGCTTCCAATTATGATGTTTAGAAATAACAACTGGCTTGTTGTTGTTTTGATAAAGAAATGAAGACCTGAAACAAGAATCTAATCTATATCAATCAACCATGTTTCAAATACTGCCTATTCAAATTAAACTAGGTACAAATCGGCAGCAAATCACTTTGCTTGGTATATTGTTCCACTGATTTTGATATTATCAACAGGAATGCTTATTAGGTTTCCGAACTACCCCAAAATTCCAATTCCCAGCGAGAAATTATACATACAAGATTATTTCAGCAAAATGATGCTATAAAACATTTTCCTAGATCTATACATTTTTATAATTGAATAATTCTGATGTTCGTTCATAAAGCTATTTCATGATTAAACTTCTCAGGTACTAAATTGAGTAATAAAACCGAACTACAGACAGTTCTCAACTTTTACTTAACTTTTTGTTGAATTTTGTCGTAAATTAGAGATATTCGAAGATCCATACCCTACCAATGTTAGATAAAGAAGAAGAACTACAGTGAACATATTTTCAGACTAAATACGTTTAAAGAACTATCTAGATAATAGAAGCATGATGTCTTATTTAATTACTACACCGTAGCTGTGATATATACTTACACCTAAGAGTTAAAAATTATGTATCTATATACTATATATATAAAGGTATAATATTATAAAGCTGAAGAGTTTGTTTGTTTGATTGATTGAACGCGGTAATCTCAGGAACTACTAGTCTGAATTGAAAAAAAAAAATTGTGTTGGGTAGCCTGTTTATCTTGGAAGGCTATATAACATCACGCTACAATTAAGAGGAGTGGACCAGTAATGAAAAATGTTGCAAAAACCGGGAAAATCGCACGGGTAGGCGATTCGACGCGACGGGAAGGGTCGGGGGAACAAGAAATTTAACGCGGATGAAGTCGCGAGCAGAAACTACTTGTTTAATAATGAGGGGATAGCCTCTTAACAAACAAAATGCTATGGAACCTAGAAAACATCCAAATTAGAAGACAAAGCATTCATAATAAACAAAAAAGCTTACTGTATATAAATTGCAAGTGTATAGCAGTTTAGAGTATGTCCTGCTTACTTAAATGTCTCAATAATGATGGCCCTGGATCATTAGGTTCCCTAAAAAGTAGATGAGCTCGATGATGCTGAGCCACGTGTCATGTTCGGGAATGGCGCCATCGTTTGAGACTGATCATCTCTTACCTAGCTTATTATTTAAATTAAATGTTTTTAAACCTTCTTTTAAGACTTTAAAAAGGAAGAGGTTCTCAATTCATCTGTATTTTTTTTGTTTGTATGTATGTTCCGTGATATCTGCGGCAACTGAGGGTCAATTGCAATAAATATTGTTTTGAAGAAAAGTTTACGCTTCAGGGGCCGTGCCATATAAATTTACTGTCACTGCTTTTGACCTGTCAATCGTGCACAACAGAAACAGGAGACGAGGAGGAGAGCTTTTAATTGACTACTTAGATGTTTTGATACGGGTAGTATAGTAGTAAGTAAATAAGTAGTAATATAGTAAGTAATTCCAAATTGTCAATTTTCAGAATAATTTCGAAGTAAACAAAACGTTGTTACTTTAAATAAATATCTACCTTTAAAACAAAGCAGGCGGCCGCAATAACACCAACACGATAACTGACTTGATTACTGACCTGCAGATATCGATAACTACTGAAATGACATTTTGATGCACGTCTATAATTGATGATTAAACGAACTTACTTGTACGTGAAGTTCGATCATAATTATACGAAGTGCTTCGTTCGAAGAGATTAGTAACCTGAAATAATAATCGTATTACTTATTTACACATGTAGTATCACCCAGGATTCACCACATAGCACTGTATTTTGAGAGATAAGAGTAATTTTTTTTTTTTTTGTATTTGCGAGGTAGACGTGCCCTAAAACTCGGCTTGTCATTTAGTTTAGAGTATCTGTAACCAATGTCTATCGTTGATATTTTTGGAATGATTTGGGTTGGGCGGGAGGGACTTACTAATCTCTTCGAACGAAGCACTTCGTATAATTATGATCGAACTTCACGTACAAGTAAGTTCGTTTAATCATCAATTATACTCGTGCTTCGTTCTCGAGATTAGTAACCTGAAATAATAATCGTATTACTTATTTACACATGTAGACTTTGAGAGGTATAATTCTGAAAATATCAACACCAATGTTAGAATCAATATTATGTTTAATCACCTTATCAAAATCATGTTGTACTATGATAATACATAATTTTTTATAAGTTAGTACCTATTTTATGTTTATGTTATAGGTAGGTACGTTAATGTAATTGAAATGTAATTAACTTTTACATGATCATTACATACTTTGATTAAAGTTTAATCAACTGTATTATTAATAATAGCTCTTGCTAAGACTGAGGGGTCATATTCAGTTATATTTCTCTGATAAAATTTGAAAAACGTATCTGAATTGTTACTCCAGCCAGCGGTTTTTCTGATCATGTCGATATTTACGCCTAGCTGGTGGGCCTTAGATGTAGAGGCGTGTCTCGTGCTAAGCGCCGAGAATACGGATACGTCAATCCCGCTCGCATGGAGCGTACTCTTTATCCAGCGACTTAGCGTTTGTGTGGTCGCCGCTTTATGGGGCTTTTTGCATCCGATAAATAAGGTATCATGTTTACGTAACGATGAAGTTTTATCAATATAATTAAATAATGTCTGTGCAGGACATATTTCTTTTTTCTGTAAAAAGTAAGACAATACCAAGAGAGGTTGATTGGTTCCTTTTTTTGATGTTTTTATTAATTCAGGTATTTTTATTTTAATTTCGTTAGGTTTAATTTCAATGTTCTTTATATTGATCTTCGAAAAGGTCTGGACCCTATGAGCCGTAACAAGAGCTAATAACGTTATACATTTTTTTGTCAGTTGATCTAGCGCTAATGTTTCATTAGGATAACACGTAGCTAAGTGAGATAGAACGCATGAGGTATCCCACGTTACATTGTATCTAGGCATGGGTGGACGTAAACGGAACACACCTTTATAAAACCTTATTATTCTTTCATCTTTGGAGACACTAGGTCCCAATATCAAGGATAGGGCTGCTCTAAAACTATTCAAACTACTGTATTTAGTACCGGTATTAAATAACATTGTTAAAAACCTCAGTACATCGGTAATCGATGTGGCATAAAAATCAAGGGAACACAGAAATTGAACCATTTTTTGTAACAAACATCATATTGTCTGATAGAACTGTTGGCTAAAGAGGCGAGCATTATATGTTCCGACGACTCCGGGACGCTTCTTCGCAATAAGGCTCCCCTGATAAAATCCCTGCAGCCAGGGTAAGATGGTCTTGAATGTTGCCGTTGCTGGAACGATCAAACACTACATTGTAACTGTCTGATTTAAAAGTAATTAATTCCGATATTAATAAGTTTTTGAACAAGGGGAACCAAGGCTGCGTAGGCCATAAAGGTACTATTACGATACCTTTTGCTTGATCATTCATGATTTTTTTTAAAGTTTTTAGAATAACTGGAAAAGGCGGAAATGCATAGAAATATATCTTAGACCAGCTAATTGTGAAGGCGTTTATTGCGAAAGCGTCCGGGTCTCTATGCCAAGCAATGTATTTTATACATTTTCTGTTAAAACGACTCGCGAATAAATCAACACATGGTGTGCCAAACTTTTCAAGTATACAAGAAAACATATTGTCTGTTAAGGACCATTCTATGTCTGGATGGTTGCGTCTTGACTCTTTATCTGCTATGGTATTGTCTGCAGATTTAATGTAATACGCATACACAAAAAGTTTTCGGGATTCGCACCATTGCCAAATATCCTTTGTTACCTTGGTTAGATGTGGATATTGAATTCCACCCATCCGATTTATGTAGCTAATAGCAGTTGAGTTATCAACGCGTAGAAGTATTTGGCAATCGTGAAAGTCCCTTGCAAAAACTTTAAGTGCAAGGAAGGCGGCCAAGAGTTCCAGGTAATTTATATGTTGTGTTTGCTCTGACAACGACCACCGGCCACACGCCGTCTCTGAGCCACACGCTGCACCCCACCCAGTAGTTGAGGCGTCAGAGAATATTTCTACCGAGTAGGTATCATCTTTGATACGGTTCTCGGGCTTTACTAAGGCTTGTAGCCACCACCTCAGGTCCTCGTGCAGGTGATCGGGGATACTCATGTAACGATTGTAATCATCATGACCTTGTAAACTAAGGTACTTACAACGCTCTAATTCTTTGGTATAAAGCCAGCCGTATTCTACGGCTGGACAAACAGAAATCAACAAACCGACTAATTTTGCAAAATCTTTGATTTTGATACGCTTTAATCTCATAAACATGTAAATCTCGTTAATTATGCGTTGTTTTTTATGATCAGGCAAAATAATTAAAAAATTTTGGGAATCAAGAATAAAACCCAAAAATTTGCATGTCATGGAAGGTTGTAAGCAACTTTTTTCATAGTTGATGATAAATCCTAAGGCTGTTAGTAATTTAATTGAAATATTAATATTGTTTAAGCAATCGTTGTATGAATATCCAATTAAACATAGGTCGTCTAGATAAATAGTTGATATATAGCCAGCCAATCTGAGCAATCCAACGACGGGTTTCATCAATTTAGTGTAAACGTATGGGGCTGTGTTTAAACCGAATGGCAATACATTAAATTCAAATAACTTATCGTCAAATTGAAAACGGAGATATTTTTTGGAGTCTGGATGTATTTTTAATAAAAAATATGCATCTTTGATATCACAGGTTGCCATATAACAATTTTTCGTCATTAATTTTACTGCTGTGCGTAAATCCTCCAACTTGAAATGGTCAGTTTGTATAAGTTTATTTAGATTTTTTAGATTTAGGATAAATCTTTTCTTGCCATTTGGTTTAGGCACAAGAAAAATACTTGATATAAATTGATTGGCGCATGGAGCGCATTCGGATATAGCGCCAATTGACATGAGACTATCAATAATTTGGTGAAAATCATTAAATTCAGTTTGTGTCAAAACAGGAACAGTAGGTACATTTTCTTGTGAGACTTGTTTAGAAAATTGTATCCTATAGCCTTCAATCCAGGAAAGAATAGTTTTGTCTTGTGTAAGGTAAGACCATTGTTTTGCAAACGACGCTAAACGACCAGCATATTGTACCTCATTTACTGGCGGCGGGTCGGCCGCGGCTGATAGCGCGATGTCCTCGACCAGCTGGCGTGCGGCGGCGGCGGTTGCCGGCTCGCCGGTGGCGGCGGCGGTGGCGCCCTCACTCCAGCAGGCGGGAAAGGCTGGCGGCTCCTCTGCTGCCCCGACTGCCTGCGGGTCGAGGGCGGAGCCTTCCAGTTTAAACCACGCGAAGTTGATGGCTGAGGTTGAGTGGTCTTCCTATTTTTATCGTAAGCGGCTTTTATATCGGCACCAGATTTTGTCACAGCTTTAGCAGTCTTCAAAGTGTCAGCCAGGGCCTCTCCGAAAAGATACTTGTCTATCTTTGTCTGCATCAAGTGGTCGTTAATGCCTTTCTTTAAAGACGACAAGGCAAAGTAGCGCCTTTTAACTGAGTCTGAGTGTAACGTGTCGCACATTAACTTTGCCGCATCCATAAGTTGTTTCAAAAGGGCCGAATCTTTGTCCTTTTCATCCATTTTAGATGTTATGACGTCACTCAAACAGGCCAAGGCAGCACCAAGCTGTTTTTGCCTGTTTTCTATTCCCTTATCGCGTTTCACGCTTGCTTCGGGTAAGGCAGCCTTTATTTCGGGATTGAGCATCGGTGGAATTATTCTAGGGCAGTTGGCTGGTATCAAGTGTTTTTTCCCTAATTCTTTCCGCACGTCGTTGTCCAGTCCATTGACAATTAAATGCTCTAGGCGGTTAGCTAGGCCAACGTGAATATCCTTGCCATACTCGGTGGTTTGTGTGGGATCATCACCTAGTATGTCGATCAAGTCATCATCGGGGGTAATAGTTACATCGCTGGCGGTAACAGCGATTGCGCAAGGCTCAGCGGCTTGCGGGGGAGGTGACGGGGGGGTCGGATGTGACAGTGGGTTTGGCTGTGGCATCGGCGGCGGTGATGGCGCGCGTGGTTGCGGCGCGGGCGACAGCGCGGGGGACGGCGCAGGGGGCGGCGCGGGGGACGCCGCAGGTGGCGCCCGAGACTCCGTTGTCTTATCTAACGAGACGTCCCGTACAACTGATGCCAGTCTAGGTCTTGCCATATTGCAGTCATCGTCCGAGAAGATGTCCATTGCGTTTTCCGCTGCTGTAAGTCAAAGAGAAAGGTTGCAATTCCAATGAATTGAACGTCTTTCCTTAACTGAATGGTAAATGTTGCAATTCCAATGAATTGAACGCACCATAGTATAGATAACGATATAAACAGACTTTTGTACTGTTCGAGTTCGAATAAAAAGTAGGTAGGTATGTGTCAAATTCCAGTGAATTCAACGAACCTTTGTTTATGTATTGCACGGGCAAGAGATTTTCTCTCCAGTTTACGAAACTTCTTGCTTAATTTGTCGATGTCAATATCACGCTTCCTCTTCGGCATTTTTGCTTTGTTAAAAAACACTAGAAAATACACTTTTAGTCCGTACCGACGAGAAACAGCTGTGCAGTGGTGAAGCACTGTAACGTGAATGACAAGCCGAGTTTTAGGGCACGTCTACCACGCAAATACAAAAAAAAAAAAATTACTCTTATCTCTCAAAATACAGTGCTATGTGGTGAATCCTGGGTGATACTACATGTGTAAATAAGTAATACGATTATTATTTCAGGTTACTAATCTCGAGAACGAAGCACGAGTATAACTCAAGATATACGGTCTATTTTTCAAGTAGATTTTTTTTTCATTCAACGGGATGTAAACTGCACGATGTCGAATTAAAGGTTAAGTAATAAAACCCACACGGGTGAATCGAACAGGTCAAGCTACGCTTGCTGCGGTAAGTCCGTGGATGGGTCACCATCTTTACACTCAGAGACCCCTTCCTCCCTTACCTCCTTCGTTTAAAATACGGATCAATGTGACTAGATCAAAATTTATCAAATCAATTGGTTTCTGGTTGAAATATTCCGAGAAAGGTTCCTGCCCAGCAAGTTATAAGTAGATAGGTAGATGAGACTCAGAGCCCTATTGTTGAACATAAACAATCAAGTCTTAATCTAGGTCTTTGATCTTGATTAAGTCTGGACAGAAAAGTGAAGATATTGTCAAGAGTTTGCTTTTACTTTACTTCAACATATACCTACATTTGTTTTGTTTGCGCCCTTACGATTTACATAAGAGTATTTTTAGGGTTCCGTATCCAAATTTTGCTAACGGGAGACTCATCATCATCATTTCAGCCGTAAGACGTCCACTGCTGGACTTAGGCCTCCCCCAATTTGGGGGGCTTTGCCATAATTGCCACGCTTGGCAGGCGGGTTGGCGATTGCAGTATGGTGGTAAAATGCATAGAGAACGCTGCTGCCCATTCTCTAGTAAGTCCCTTAGTCGCCTTTTACGACACCCACAGGAAGAAATGGGGTGGTGTTATTCTTTACGTCCGGCACCACACGGTACGGGAGACTGTTATAAAGGTTCTACCCATCCGTACGTCTGTCATCTTTTGACCAGATAAACACGTGGAATTGTAACACATAGTAAAAGCCGAGCGTAATGGCTACTATAACAACAAATTATCTATACTTATATTATAAATGGGAATGTAATTACGTATGGGGTAAGTTTGAACCCCAAAAAAGGACCTTGGCTACTTTTTATTCTGCGACTTCGTTTACGTCTGCGATAACTGACATTTACGCGGACGAAGACAGAGGCAAAAGCTAGTTAAAAAATAAAGTTTAAAATTCAAGGTATACCAGAAACGTATTTTTTTTTATATTAATTCTCAAAACGAATGGAGTACAAATTTTGCTGGACAGCGAACGGAAACATATTTCTACGTAAAGAGGAAGGAGCCAAACATCACCTTATTAAATCCGAACATTCCTTAAGTGAACTGCAAGCTCAAACAAGTCAATGACTATTTCTCATCATAACAGTATTTGCCATTGTATGTATTTTTTTGCTTCTTAACCACTATTCATTTACAAAACAAATAAAACACTTAATTACATCTCTAACATACTCTTTATCACATAACCAACACAACAACGTACACACAATTACCTCACAGACATTACACAACAATCAAACTAATTCTTCCACCATACTGATTAAGCATAACAATATAATAAAAACACCTGTCATTCGACGGTCTGTTTCGTCTGTATGTATTCGATATAACGATATGATCTATTTTCGCTCCCACAACTGGATTTTCAGGCCTATCCGAATATTCTACAGCTGCAAAAGAATCTATACGAAGAATTCATTAATATCAAAACCCATACTCAAATTAATATCGAACCCCTATACACATTTTGATGCCTTAAGTCTAATAAATGGCTGCGTTAAATAACATATCCATCGACTTAGATCATATCGAAGTATCTACATCATACACATGTGAACCAGACCATTGCAAAGATTATCTACACACTTCAAATGCACTAACTGTTTTACACCTAAATATCAGAAGTATCACTAAAAATTTTGACGAACTTAAATGTCTCCTAGTCACAATGAATGTAACATGCGACGTAATTGTGCTTTCTGAATGCTGGCTTAAAAAAGCAGGAAATATACCTATTTTGAATGGATACACATCACACCAAACCCGAAGTTTAAGTAACCAAAATGATGGCTTAGTCTTATATATTAGGAATAATCTACGTCACACTACAACTGAACCGTTTTTCCCTGACGCCAGTTGCCTAACCTGCTCCATAGAAAACAACCTTACTATCATTGCCTTATATAGACCACCATCGCAAAGGAACATTGACCCATTCCTAGATCAACTAAATAATGTTATATTTGACCTTAAAAATCACCATCACACCACAATTATTGGAGATGTAAACATCAATATCACCCCTGATAGCAATGACCCACGCTCTCTACAGTACCTAAACATGACTGCATCTCACGGATTTCTTCCAGCTTACCTCCTCCCTACTCGCCTGCATAACTGTATCGATCATGTCTTATTAAAAACTAACAACAAAGCGACTACTTTAATACTAAAAACATCGATAACAGACCACTGCGCAGTCTTGCTAAATCTGGAAAATAACAAACCCAAATCGTCCAATAATAAAGTTCATACATCCTTCCTTAATCTTTCAAGCGCTATTTCTGATATTGAAAATTGTAACTTCTCTGTATTAGATACAATGAACGACACTAACCAAGCCGCTAATGAATTACTAAATATAGTCTCCCCAATATTAATTAAAAATACAATATATGGAACAATCCCAAGCAAACAAAGAATTATAAAGCCTTGGATTACTGCAGGTCTTTTGAGATGCATACGTAATAGAGACAACATGCACTATAATACAAATAAAGAGCCGGATAACCAGATCCTAAAATTAACCTACTTACGCTATCGCAACTTCTGTAACGATTTATTAAAAAGGATAAAATCGGATTATGAAGACAAGGAATTTGAAAAGGCTAAATGCAATCCTAAAAAAATGTGGGAAACTGTCCGTAGTGTAACTGACACCAAAACCGTGCGATCAACATCAACAGAACTTTTATCACTTGAAACCTGCCCCCGTAAGTCCGTCAACAAAGTTAACACGTTCTTTGCAAACGTTGGTATAAATCTTGGAAACAATTTATCTAATTTAAATTCCCCCCAGTCTGTCGACATCCACCAACAAAATACAGTCAACTCAATGGTTCTTCTAGAAACAGACAAAGAAGAGGTAAATTCAATAATAAATAGCCTCCGGATGGACAGTGCTACGGGCTGGGACGGTATCCCACCAAAATTATTAAAACACGCTAGCCACATCCTAGTTCCACCTATCACACGTATTTGCAACTTGGCCATATCGACAGGTACATTTCCCAGTGCTCTAAAAAAAGCCATCGTACATCCAGTACACAAGTCGGGTGACAAAAATAAGGTCACAAATTATCGCCCAATTTCAGTCCTTCCAGCAATCTCCAAAATTCTGGAAAGAATAATGTACAAACGCCTTAATAACTACCTAAACAAACACAAAATAATTTCCCAAAACCAGTTTGGATTCAGACGCGGATTATCCACAGAGGATGCGGTGTCATCTTTACTGGATTTTGTAGTTAATAAAGTCGACAATAAGCTCAAGTGTCTAGGAATCTTCTTAGACCTATCGAAGGCGTTCGATACAGTGTCTGTTCCTCTACTTCTTTCTAAACTTGAGTCCATCGGAGTGCGAGGCATCGCTCATGACTTATTTAAAAGCTTTCTAACTGATAGGATGCAGTGCGTTAGGATAGGGGAGTACGTTAGCGAAGCAAGTCCTGTGATCGTCGGAGTTCCGCAAGGAAGTTTGCTCAGTCCTCTGCTTTTTCTGATCTACGTCAACGAACTCTGTCAGCTGTCCCTTTCCTCTGCAAAAATAATAGCCTACGCCGATGACACGGCAATTCTATCTTATGGCTGCGACTGGGCCTCAGCTAAAGAGGCAGCTGAAAAGGCACTTGGCGAAGTGATGTTATGGCTAGAGCAAAACAGACTGACACTAAACGTTGCAAAAACTAATTTTATCACCTTTGGATCAAGACGTTCCACCCTACCACAAGACGGTTCACTACTTCTTAAAGCCCACAAATGTTCCAACCATTTCGCCCCTTGCACATGCCCCGTTGTAACTAGAGCACCAGTGGTACGGTATCTCGGCCTTCAATTAGATGCCTGCCTATCCTGGAAAAAACATCTACAAACAGTGTCCGCACGAATACGAAAACTTATTTTTCTATTTAAGAAGTTGAGGGCAAACAGTGAAGTCCTTAAAATTGTTTATTCGGCACTTGCCGAATCAGTCCTGAGCTATTGCATCACTGCCTGGGGAGGAGCCGCCAAAACCGATATTATACAGGTGGAAAGAGCCCAGAGAGCCGTAATTAAAGTAATATTAAAAAGACCCTTTAGATTCCCAACGCGGCAACTTTACAGGGACTTCAAAACACTAACGGTTCGACAGTTATACATACTACGTGCAGTCATGCGAAAACACGCGACTCTTCTATACAGAGTAAATAACAGCTCGCCAGTAAGAAGAAGACCCAAACCGGCTTGTCCCACAACACACACAAAAACTACATTTGCTAGACGTCACTACTCATACCTAAGTGCCCTTATATATAATAAATTACATCAAAAACATAGCATACATACACTAAACACACACAAATGTAAAAAAATAATTAAAGAATTCCTCCTCACCCTAGACTACGCTGAAACAGAATTACTGATGAAACCCCAATACAAATAAATAATGTATTAGTATCACAAACACTCACACACCTCTCTAAACACACACGACACGCATCACACACATCACACACGTTCACACACAACACACACGTTTACACACATCACAGACACACATACACTTTCCCCATTACACCACATTACACGTGCTTACTCACACACTACTGCAGCTGTTACACGTTTTAGCTCCCTAATTTTGTAAAATATACGGACGAATGGATGGCCCCTATAACACAGGATTTTCCTAGCATCGGGGTCATTATTCACAAAACTTGAGCATAAATGTAATATTCTATTTAAGCGTAACATGCATTGTATTTTTCCTTTTTGTTTAATAAAATTATACTTACTTTTAATAAATTATACTATACTAATTATTTAAAAATATGTAGTGTTAAATATTGTACTGTGGAACGGAACCCATCGTGCCAGACTGGCACTTGACTGCCTTTTTCCTTAGGAAGAAAAAACAGGATATTTTTATCCCTTGACCTCTAACTCTGGTGGAGTAAGTTCAAATACAAACACACTCTGTATATGAAACAAAAACACTTGAGTTTTACAATTTCCCTACAACCAAGTGAAGCATTGTTTTGCTCTCCTGCTATTGAATACAGACCGTGTAGGTAGTGTTGTGATACTTTAAGGCTTTAAATTTAAAAATCCACAAACGAGACAATTTAAGTAGGTAAGTCAAAATATTACAAAAACAATATCAAAGTGATTTATTCAAATTAGACTCAGAATCAGCACCATTCGAATTTCAACATTTTGTTATTACAAGATCCGCCAATCCCGTCCTTCGCTACTTCCTACTGCTTTAACTAGGATGAAGAAGTGACGTAACAAACTCCCCAGCATTTTATTTACTCAGTTACAGTGGATACTTCCTTGATAAAAACTTACCCTCGTATTCTAAGTCTTTTCTTAACAACTTTTTTGTCGCCATTCATCGTCATTGAAATTAAAAAAGCGCTCGAGTTGAAAATATTGTTGACAATTTATATGCCACGCAAACTTGAAGCTATTTTGAAGAATACGTTTTTGAATATAGAACTTGTCGAATAAGACTCACGTCAAATGATGAGACTACCGAATTCTGATACTATAAAGTCATAATTTACAAAAAACATCGTTTAAAAGAAAAGCAATAAAAACATGAAAAATAATAATTGGGCTATCTGTGATACAAAAGCGATAGCTGCAGATTAAAATGCAGGCAGTTAAACGAGTATTGCGGTAGTTTTTTGTTTCAGAAATTATTATTTATTTAAAGTTATCGGGCACTAATGGTTTTTAAATGTTCGGCAAATATAATGGAGCAACAATTTTGATGTTGTTTTCTTTTTTATTTTGAAAGCTTTCGTGTTTGCTTCCAATTATGATGTTTAGAAATAACAACTGGCTTGTTGTTGTTTTGATAAAGAAATAAAGAGCTGAAACAAGAATCTAATCTATATCAATCAACCATGTTTCAAATACTGCCTATTCAAGTTTAACTAGGTACAAATCGGCAGCAAATCACTTTGCTTGGTATATTGTTCCACTGATTTTGATATTATCAACAGGAATGCTAATTAGGTTTCCGAACTACCCCAAAATTCCAAATCCCAGCGAGAAATTATACATACAAGATTATTTCAGCAAAATGATGCTATAAAACATTTTCCTAGATCTATACATTTTTATACTTGAATAATTCTGATGTTCGTTCATAAAGCTATTTCATGATTAAACTTCTCAGGTACTAAATTGAGTAATAAAACCGAATTACAGACAGTTCTCAACTTTTACTTAACTTTTTGTTGAATTTTGTCGTAAATTAGAGATATTCGAAGATCCATACCCTACCAATATTAGATAAAAAAGAAGAACTACAGTGAACATATTTTCAGACTAAATACGTTTAAAGAACTATCTAGATAATAGACGCATGATGTCTTATTTAATTACTATACCGTAGCTGTGATATATTATAGACTTACACCTAAGAGTTAAAAAATATGTATCTACATACTATATATATAAAGGTATAAATATTATAAAGCTGAAGACTTTGTTTGTTTGATTGATTGAACGCGGTAATCTCAGGAATAACTGGTCTGAATTGAAAAAAAAAAATTGTGTTGGGTAGCCTGTTTATCTTGGAAGACTATATAACATCACGCTACAATTAAGAGGAGTGGACCAGTAATGAAAAATGTTGCAAAAACCGGGAAAATCGCACGGGTAGGCGATTCGACGCGACGGGAAGGGTCGGGGGAACAAGAAATTTAACGCGGATGAAGTCGCGAGCAGAAACTACTTGTCTAATAATGAGGGGATAGCCTCTTAACAATCAAAATGCTATGGAACCTAGAAAACATCCAAATTAGAAGACAAAGCATTCATAATAAACAAAAAGCTTACTGTATATAAATTGTAAGTGTATAGCAGTTTAGAGTATGTCCTGCTTACTTAAATGTCTCAATAATGATGGCCCTGATCATTAGGTTCCCTAAAAAGTAGATGAGCTCGATGATGCTGAGCCACGTGTCATGTTCGGGAATGGCGCCATCGTTTGAGACTGATCATCTCTTACCTAGCTTATTATTTAAATTAAATGTTTTTAAACCTTCTTTTAAGACTTTAAAAAGGAAGAGGTTCTCAATTCATCTGTATTTTTTTTTGTTTGTATGTATGTTCCGTGATATCTGCGGCAACTGAGGGTCAATTGCAATAAATATTGTTTTGAAGAAAAGTTTACGCTTCAGGGGCGGTGCCATATAAATTTACTGTCACTGCTTTTGACCTGTCAATCGTGCACAACAGAAACAGGAGACGAGGAGGAGAGCTTTTAATTGACTACTTAGATGTTTTGATACGGGTAGTATAGTAGTAAGTAAATAAGTAGTAATATAGTAAGTAATTTCAAATTGTCAATTTTCAGAATAATTTCGAAGTAAACAAAACGTTGTTACTTTAAATAAATATCTACCTTTAAAACAAAGCAGGCGGCCGCAATAACACCAACACGATAACTGACTTGATTACTGACCTGCAGATATCGATAACTACTGAAATAACATGTTGATGCACGTCTATAATTTGTGTCGCCTGCACGTGTCAATTGGATAAACTTTGTTTTACATGGAAAAGGCCGTCATTCGTATGTTTTTCTACAATTTGTTTGTTTAATCATAGTGTCTCTCATCATGTGTTTCTTGCGACCTACATAAATAGGTCGCAAGAGATACATTAGAAACCTCTGGTTAAATTAACAAGTGGGTCGTAATGTGGAACAAAACTCTTTGTAAGGAACAGTCTGGTTATCACCACTACTTCTTAGTGGCATTGCTTTATTCCAATTTCAAAGTACCTAATATTGAAAATATTAGGAACAATGTAACACTTGCGACTTAAATTCTGGATGTTGGGCAATGCTATGATATTATATCTTAGGCAGATTTGATGTACTCGTAAGAGGTCTTGCAGTTGTCATAGACGGCTATCGATTTAAACCTGGTGAGTTTTATGAAGAATAATCTTCTTAGCAAAAATAGACCTTCTGTTAGTGGCGATTACGCATCGCAATATCTTTGTTTGATGATAACAAATCAGACAGAGAGGTGTTGCTAGAATATTCATTGTACCTACTGCTTTCTCTTCTCAGTTCGTGTGTAAAAAACGGTTTCTAATAAATAACATCTGGATTTTATATATTGGAAACATAAATTAATAAATTTAAATGTATTGGACATTTAGATTTGCTTGACTAAAATACTAATTATCATCTATAAATTATGTCAAGTAGGCTTCCTGAAATCAAACAATAACACTGTCAACGATCCATGAGCAATTTATTACCGGAAAACTCGAATACAAAGTCCACCCGTGTCCGGATACCGCCATGGGATCTGGAGGCAAAGGTCCTCGCGCACATGTGGGAGTGGCGCGAGGAGGCGAAACGCCGCCGGGGCGAAACTCCGCTGCCGCGACAAATCGCGGCACGGTGGACAGAGCTCCGGTGTGATCTCATGGCGGGTACGATTGTCGCAACCCAGCGCAGGGCACGCCAAAATTGTGGCGGTAAGTCCCCTCTTTGAGGAGTGGATAGAGAGGCGCCACGGCGTCCTCACCTTCCGCCTAACGCAGGTTCTCACCGGGCATGGGTGCTTCGGTGGGTTCCTGTTCAGGATAAAGCGGGAGGATACGCCCGGGTGTTTCCATTGTGAGGATCGTCTGGAGGACACGGTGGCGCATACGGTGGTGTGCCCTGCCTGGGCGGAGCACCGCCGTGTCCTCGTTGAGGCGATCGGCGGCGGTGACCTCTCGCGTCCGTCCCTGGTGCGAGCCATGGTACGGAGCGAGAGGGCATGGGAAGCCGTCACCTCCTTCTGCGAAGCAGTAATGCTCGTGAATGAGGAGGCAGGTTGCGTGAGGGAGTGGCAGTCTCTGCGCCTGCACGTCCCTAGCCGCCGCAGGAGGAGACACCCCGGGCGTCGGGAGTCGATTGCGGACTCCCGGCCACCGTAGGCGCGAGCTTGCGGACAGCGAGCAATGGGTAGCTCGCCACCCGGTAAGGACCAAGCTCGGGTCGACGGTGCGTAGTGTTCCAAGCGCGCCTCAAAGAGATGTTAGCAGCAGTGTAGGGGTCTACTAGGACCGATGCCTGCCGGGGTCGCGTGATTGTTTGAAAGAGATACCGTGACCCTGGCATATGGGCAACTGATGGAACACGGGTGGGTTTTAGTCAGTAAAAGTCTGACACGCCCTCGCGCTCCGCCCAGAGCGGGAGAAGTCATTTGATGATTTCCCATCAAGAAAAAAAAAGCCATGTTTGGATGCGGGTCAGCCCCAATACATACTGCGGTGTATCACAAGCAGACTAAATAAATATTTATTTTACATGAACGAATCTACATTATTTGGATAAAATAAAATGGCTAAAGCTAAGTGTTCCAAGGTGAAAAACCTTGACTTCTAAACTAGGTTTATATACCTATATCTTAGAAGCCAGTGACTAGACTGATTCTGTGTGAATCACTGCTAAAAACTGTCAACTTTGGCGATGAGCATAAGAAATTATGTTACTAACATATTTGAAAAAAAAATCATCATCATTATTTCAGCCATACGACATCCACTACTGTAAATAAACCTCCCCCAATTTAGGGGGCTTTGTTATTATCGCCACGCTTGGCAGGCGAGTTGGCGATCGCAGTATGATGGTAAAAAGCATAGACAACCCTGCTGCCCATTCTCTAGTAAGTCCTGTAGATGCCTTTTACGAAAATGGAGAAATGGAGATTCCAGTAATCATGTTAATAAAACAATAATATTATCTAACCTTCCATTAGCAATTTACACCCGGAAAATTCAAACAGGAGCAGACCAATTTCCTCGAACAGAATTCTAAAAGTTCTTCAAAGCAATTTAGTTTAGTGCCAGAACCAACTGAGAAATACTTATGTTGTTGAAATGAATGATGTTGTTGATAAATAGCGCTACGTTTGGCTGGCTCTCTGCTCAGTGAAATATAAACGCTAGCTGCTCTAATAACTTTGTTAAATTTTAACACTACAGACTTTCTAAGAGGTAATGGAACGTGATTGCGAATGGAAAGGGATTTTTCGTTTTTGTGTTTCATTTATTTAGCCATGCCTTCCAAATATACCTTTTGGTTTAGTGTTTCATTTAATTATTTGGCGTTCAAAGTTAAATTAAAACAGCTGAATTATAAGTTGTTCAATTATATAACTTTCATTGTAGTGCCAATTTTGTGGGCATGTTACTTTTTGGCAAAATATTTCGATACTATCATTTTAGCTGAAAGACGTCCACCGCTAGACATAAGCCGCTCTAACTTGGAGGGGTTTTCCATAATAGCCACACTTGGCAGGCGGGTTGACTATCGCAGTATGTTGATAAAATGCATAGAGAACGCCTATTCTCTAGTAACTCCCTTAGTCGCCTCTTACGACACCCACGGGAAAAAATGAGATGGTACTATTCTATACGTCCGGCACCACACCGAACATATTTAGATCTCGTTGACGCAAATACAGCTTCGTCGGATATTAATATTGCATAGTCCATCACAAAAAGTAATATGCGCATATTTGGGGAGTACGTGTGTCGTGATTGGTAGTGGAGGTCAGATAGGGAGTCGTTGCATGTAACATGCTGATATTCAGCTGCTTTCTGTTAGATTTTTCAAATTTTCATTTATTTGTGTCAACAACTATTGAATACACTGATACAATGATATGATATAAATCCAATATAACTACTTATAGACTAGCGAACGAATTTCTAACAGGTGAGCACTTGATGACTCATTTTTCGATTAATATTGGGCGCCTATTTAAAGTTAAATGAGTTCTTACACTCATACTTCGACCAAATTCTAAATTAAAATCGAAATTATGCTAAAATTAAAATCAAATCTAATAACAATCCTAACACAATTTAAATTTAAAATCAATATTAAATCAGACTCATCATCAAAATTAAAATCATAATCTTTATCAAAATTGAAATGAAAATCAATACTAAAATTAGTATTCTATTTAATTTAAAATTAAATTTGGACCCGATCCCAACATACATAATTGGAAAATGCTAGACAGGTTGATTGAATTTGAAAAAACACAATTGATTTATCTATTGTAGTCACAATCAAACACATTCTCAATCTGATAGTGTTACAAGTTCACAAATGTATGAAATCAATATAAAGTGGCAGAAGTGGACATCAATGGTGCAATATTAGCCAACAACTGAAATACACTACACAAACTTTACAACCAATAAAATTTTAGACTCCACTCACGCTTGACCTCATTCTAAATGGCCCTAAAATATTTTATCATGACATTTGGCAAATTGTGTAGTTTAAAACATATTGTAAAGTTTAAGTTTATTAGGTTGTAGTGATATAACTATCGTAGTTTAAATATTGACGATCTCTTGCCTAGCCCAAGACTATTGCAGTTTCAACTAAAAGTTTAATCGAGAAGCTATTGAAGTTGATGGCAGATGCTACATTTTTTCTGCTCGTTTGCATTTTATACATACACTAGCTTTTACTCGAGGCTTCACCTGCATGAATGTCGGAAATTTTGTTGCGTTCGTTTCCAAACATATGCCTAAATAATAAATTAACTGAGGTTTACTTTAAAAATGAAGGACTTTTCACACACAACTTCATCCCAGCTCTTCAGTGGGTAGAATTATCAAAAATGCTTAGAAACATATAAATTAATTTTTAATTGTCAGCCTAAACACAAAATTTTAAGAACCTAGCTTTGAAATTGACGGCCTTTCATATGTAATTCCACCCTCTATTTCACCCCTTTACAGGAAAAAGCCTTCCCTAACTGTCGTCTCCTACTCATAATCTACATCTGTGCCAAATTTCATCTTCGTTGGGCCAGTCGTTTTTGAGATTTCGTTATTAATCAGTGAGTGATCTTTCGATTTTATATATATGAATAAATACATACGTAGGTACGTCATCAACTTACGCCTTCTTCCCATGGGGGGTAGGCAAAAACTATACAACGCCACCTGTTACATACCTATTTTAATAGAAGACCTGGCAATGAATGTGCTAGAGCTGAAAACACAAAATAAAACAAAAGCGAACAATACATTCAGTAGTAATCTGCTATCGGCAATCGGCATCTTCCGCTAGCCTACTAAATGATCGAAAAAGTAAATCAAATATAAGCGTGGCAACTTCGTGTGAACGTGGAATGAAACAAAGATGAATGCCTTATATCAGTGTAAGCTTACGCTGACTATCTATCAATCCACTTATGTTTAGCCTAAATATGTAGCCAGACAAAATTACAGAAAGGGCTGCAGTCATGGTAGATTAAGAAATACTTTATATATAATTCACTCTTCGCAGCCAACCCTGTAAAAGATGGTGGGGAGAACTGGAGAAAACCAACAACCAGTTGTTGAATTTAACCGTGGATTGAAAGTGATGGAAGTCTTTGGAGAGGTCTTTGCCCAGCAATGGCACGATGAAACAGGTTAACAGAAGTAGAAGTAGCATTCCCTGTTAACATAAACAACATAATTATATCCATTTCCTAATAAAAACCCGCCTGACATAATATACCCAAAACAAATAAAACCAGTTTAACTCTACAGCAAATACACAGTTGACACCCAAAATCATTAAAATATTTATGTACCCTTCAAACGTTATTTGAAGTAAAATGAAAATCAACTGGTTGAGTCTCTGAATTACACTAAAAACACAAGATTAACATCGGTGTTTGACATTGAGTAATTTGTTTGGAACAATCGGATTTAGGTCTTCTAGACACTTTATATCAGACATGTAACGGAACAGACGCTATTACGAAAAATATTTTTAAACACGTATATACATTAAGCGTACTGTGCTAAACGTTTTTCATCCTCAATTATAACCGCAGACGAAATTTTAAAAAGTTAAATTTTAAAATCCCCGACTAAACCAAAAAAAAAAAAACAAAATACGTATTGGCTTTAAGTATAATAAAAGTTGCACGTAATATTTTGATCAAAAGATCGTCGTGTCAAAACGGCTGAACTAATTTTGATAAAATATACCTAAGAACCACCGCTAGAAAGCCTACTTTTAAATAAAAAAGCCGCACCTAAATCGGTTCACCTGTTTAAAGCCTACGCTGCCATAGACAGACGCACATAGCGGTCAAACTTATAACACCCCTATTTTTTAGTTGGGGGTAATAGTAGCATTAATTGGTCTCAGGTCAGGTCTGAAATTTAACCCCCAGGTGCAGACATGACTCAGCCCCGGGTAGCATTCTCGAAAAGAATATTTCAACATGAATTGGATAATCAAGTCCGTCAATACGGGTATGAGAAGAACTCTTATTCCTTCCGTTATACTATAACAAAGGAATTAAAACCTTATTTTATTTCAGCCGAACGATGGAAGTCCACAAGCTGACGGTAAACAGGTCTGATCAATCTTGTGGCTTACATGCCTGCTTACGTCACGTGCTACGGCTGGCCAGATGGACTGGGTTCTTTCCAGTTCAGGGGCTTGGGCAAGCCCGTGCTGAAGGAACGAGGTAGGTAAAGGTTTGAGTATAGAAGTCTCTTCAGGTTAAGTTTATTTGTATTTGGTGAAACGCTTGCAGTAAAACAAAGCAACATTTCTACTCCACACCTCAGTGTTGACACTGCAACAGATCTTAATAATATAATATTCTAATCAAGTGGCGTTAATATAACTTCTTTACCGTTTTTGAGCACGTGATATGAAGGAATGAGGAAAATGTCGGGAGGAAAGTGAGTATGAATGTCGATTGCTATAAGAGTAGAGGGAGACCAAAGAAACGATGGATGGACTGTGTGAATTATGATATGGATAGAAAGGGGTGCGATGGTACTGCGATGACGACTAATAGAGAAGTGTGGAAGAAAAAGACATGTTGTGCTGACCCCAAATAAATTGGGATAAGAGCAGGGGAATGATGAAATTATACTGTTTTTGAGCAATTTTTTCCTTCTTGCCCTTATCCTAATTTGCTTGTTTGGCTAGAGGCGCTTGTAGCTAAGTAATAATAGACGCAATGATCGATCGATCTGGTTAAGTTATGCTTACCGCGACTGGACCGTGGATGATCTTTACATACCAAGACCCAAGGGCTTCGAAAAGCACGCTAAGACGTTGGTGCCGGTTGTCATTCTAGTCTCTATTTCAACTTAAGTTCTTTGACAGTTGTTACGGCTCGCCAGAAGCCCAAAAGTCTGACAACGAGTCTTACCAAGGGGTATCGCATTACCAAGTAATAGGGTTGTGTAAGTCAGATAGGCAGTCACTCTACGTAAAATACTAGTATTCATCTGCATCCAGTTAGACAAGAAGCCGACCTCAACATAGTTGGGTAAAGGCTAGACAGATGTTGTCTCATATGCTTTTGAAGTGAAAACTTCTTTAGCGCCGTTGGTTGTGATTTGAAACTCAATGAAACGAAAAAGCGACAGTAAAAAGAGACAGACATAGATTCATAAGATTTTACGTGGGAGAAAATGAGATAGCAAATACATGACGTCATGACCATGGACCTCAAATTCCCGGTTCAACAATCAAGTTCCATCTTTTTAGGTTGCGTATTTTTCATTACAATATTACGCGAATATCTTAAATGCATAATAACAATAATACAATACATAGTAATTTAAATTACATCAATAGTTTGCTATCAATAGTAGAATTATTACACGTTATACTGCGAAATCTGACGCCGGCCGCGGAAAAATGGCGGCAAAATGGATGACGATGTTTGTTGAACTAACTATTTACGTGCAAATCTTTGTCAAAAACACAATCCTGGCAATAAAAACTGTATTTTGCTTACCTGTCCATCTTACGTTTCAACAAAAACACTTCACAGACACAACTTTGCACTTAAAACTTAATTATAATCGTACGATGCACCACACTCATCGAAATGTTTATGTCAAACTGTCAAGTGTCAACCTTCATTGGCGCGTTCCAGGGCTGAGATAAGCGATTATATTGCATTGCCCGTCTATTGTGTACTCACTCGTCCATGCATAACCATCATAAATGCAGATTATTAATGCTAAAATCTGTAAAAATGAAATTCCACCGCTAATCGGTGAACCATCGCGACCAGTCGCGTCTGACAGATCGAGTTATTTTTGCGATCAAGATACTTCATCGTTTTTGGCCAAAGATGAGAGGCGTTTGGGCGCGCACGCATTTGTAGTACAAAGCTTGAGTAAAGGCATTACTCAAGCGGTTGACGGTTGTTGTGATTCACAACAACCGTCAACCATTTGACAACTATTTGACGTTTTTCGAGCAGAGTTTTTGGACAAATAGACATTTGACTTTTTACATTCGTCTCATTATCTTGAAGCCAAAATTTTAGGTTTTTTTTTTGTGGGTGGGAAATCATCAAATGACGTCTCCCGCTATGAGAGGAGCGGAAGTGTGTGTCAGACTTTTACTGACTAAAACCCACCCGTTTTCCTTCAGTTGCCCATATGCCAGGGCTACGGTATCTCTTTCGAACGAATCTCGCGACCCTGGCAGACTTCGTTTGTAAGAGATCGACACGCGCCCCGCGCACCGACACCACGCGCGGCCACACCACGAGAGCGTGAGCGCGCGCGCGGGTGTCGAAGGCGAAGGCACAATAAAGATTGAATTGAATTGAATTGAAGGTGCGTATACGAGTCCTCAATTCCCGAGCGTTCACGATCGTAAAGACGCAAACTGCAAACGGGCGAGCGTTTCATATGCTTGATTGTAAACTTTTATATTCTCAGGTTCAAAATAAAGTGTTACTACTGCTGCCACTACATTGCCTCATTAATTGGACAAGTGGTGATGTTTTGTTTCAGTTTACTGTATTTCTTTGAAAAAAATGACGTCAATTTGAATACTGTATGTGAGTACTGGTAGTTGTACATAAATATATAGAAGACAGAATACTCATTATCATCTATTTAATAAAAATAACAGATATGAATTTTACAAGAAATGACACAATAGGTGGTCTTTTCGCTTAAAGCAATCTTTTAAACACATCCTGCAGATGGATTAAGGGGGAAAGAAAGACAATACTGCAGACAGTCTGTGGTTGACGTACATAAAATATATTTTAATATTAAGTTTAATGTTAAGACCATTTCTTCTGAACCCCTGTTTCGACGTCGAACCAAATTGTTAAAATGCCTTCTCGCTCTTATTTTAATCAAGCTTCTAGAAAGCATGTTATATAGTCCCATTTTTTAATTCACCCCATAAGATAACATGACCGTATTATTACTTTAACAACCCAAATTCAAGAGAATTCTTAGTTATCCATCCTGCAAAACAACCTCTTAATTACATAACCCTCCAAAATTTTCCAGCCAACATCATATTTTACGTAACTGGCGTTATTTCGGCCATATTACTTCTAAAATTGTCGCAACAATGGCCACAGCTAATGGCGAAAGCGACTGAAACCGAACAAGTTCTGACTGAATTGAAATTGGAGAACAAAACGGTGGTGCAAACTACAGTGATTGCTTACGTAGTCATGACGTTGGCTCTGGGTATGTCGTCATTTTTTATTTTAATTAAGGCTTATTATTTATCTTCTAGGCTTATTATATACCGTGTGGTGCCAGACGTAAAGAATAACACCACCCCATTTCTTCCCGTGGGTGTCGTAAAAGGCGACTAAGGGACTTACTAGAGAATGGGCAGCAGCGTTCTCTATGCATTTTACCACTATACTGCGATTGCCAACCCGCCTGCCAAGCGTGGCGATTATGGCAAAGCCCCCCAAATTGGGGGAGGCCTAAGTCCAGCAGTGGACGTCTTACGGCTGAAACGACGATTTATCTTCTGCTATTTATCATTTTCGCATTGAGCAATCTTCTTAACCACATTTTACGCAATTGGCTCCTAGTAGTCGCAAGATCTACTGCTGAGCATGAGGTCCAGGGTTCGATTCTCAGGTCGTGCTAAGTGTTACTGGATTTTCTATCTGGAGTTTGGATTTATGTCCAGCTGGCAATTGACCCCTATTACATGCGATTTAAACATAACTTGTAAATTGTGGGAATACTAAAGGAAAAATTATTGGCCAAATCTTCAAGGAAATATGACGTAATGTTAAGACAAATTAAAAGCATTTATCACCATGAACAGTGACAGTTAAGTGGTCTGTCAATGTTCGTGAATACAAATGGTTTCAACATTTTACCCGCCCTTAGTAAAACCAAAGGTCAAAAAGTGGTTAACCGTCATTGTATGTATATGGTTGTAACTTAACTTTTAATCACTATCTCTCCATATTGACCTGATAACAAAAGTTTTTCTTTCACTGTATAAATTTAAATGATTCGGTTTCATACTTATTTTATTTCTTTTACAGTTGAACATATCCTATGCACGAACTTCAACGTGAAGTTCGTAATGAACTGCCTGCAAGAAGCAGGGATCACTTCCAATGTGATGGAAAACTACGTCATTCATAGGATGCCTTATGTTTTTAATTATATTCCGTACACTGCTTTCAACGCTCTTGTGTTTGAGGTATCTATTTAATTCCTTGTCTCCAGCACTGTTTTTAGCCCCTTTCATCATCTGCCTAGCCTTTTCCAAAATATGTTGGGATCAGCTTCCACCTTAACCACAGCACCCCTAGCCAAGTTGATAATCTGCAATCGTTACCACTAGTCAAAAACTAATCAAATGTATGGGAATGAAATCATCTCAACGTTAAGTCACGTGGTTAGAACAAACGAATAGAAAATTCGTAGCCAAGTTCACATTGTTCAAAATGATAGAATGAATTATTATCGTTTCTACGATGTTCAACACCACATCCTTTGTTAAAATGTATAAATGGTAGCCAAGTTACATGGCTACCAACTTATCGTTTTCTACAATTGCTGACACCGAGGCGTTACCGATTGGAGAACGGAATTCGACACGAAACGCAGGGATAATTGCGTAACACCCTGAAAGTAGGAAAGGCTCTCTTTTGACAGTTCAAAAATATTCAATGCATTATTTACGCTGTTACCTGGAAAATATATATTTTTTTCAAACATATGAAGCAATGCACTTACAATATTCTACAATAATTCAGATTCTGATTGATTGTGTTACTTAATTAGATTACTCATGTAAACCTCATAATACAAAATACTGATATTTTGCATAACGCGACTATTTTGATTTTTTCTGCTTACTATTTCTTTTGAAAGCTTATCTATTCCTATTATAGTTACATAATTAGTAAGTTGCATTACTTTTTTCCATTCACCATTATTATTTTTGGTTTTTATTTGATATGTTCCTTTGGTTTTCAGTACATATGCCTTCAAGCTACTTTTCTTTGGACTTTTAACGATGTGATGATCACCAGCTTTAGCATTTACATTACAGCATACCTTCGGAATTTTAATAAAGTTATAGCTGCTAATGTTAAAAAGAAGAAGGTAAGTACAGTACCAGGTAGTAAGTACTGGAAAATATTTTTCTTTAATTTTCAAAGCACTTTATGAAAGACATCATGGCATTATTATCATTTACCTTATTCCACTCACTGCTGAGTTTAGGCACCTTCACTTAGTTGCCATGCTTCTTGAGTCTGTGTACTCGCAATTTTATGAATGCATATTGTGATCTGTCCGTTGAAATTTCGAATATTAGCGCAATATTGCTTTTCTAGGGACCAGACTTTCCTAATCAAATCCAATTATTTTTCTTCTTCACAGAATGGAGTTCCATGGTCAGTTCTACGAGTGCACTATTCAAACTTGGTGAAGCTAGTTAAAGAGATAGAAATCCAGATCAGTTCCTTCATTCTGCTCGCATTTTTTACTGATCTCTTCTACATCTGTCTACAGCTCTTCAACTCTTTGCAGTAAGCTGAATTTACATAAAGTTGGCGATTAAAAGCTAACCTTTGCTTAGGTCCTTGTTGAATAAAGATTAATTTTACAGCCAAAATCTTGCGTGTTTAGACTAATAGTATAAAGCGATAATATTAGTTTTTTTACGTGTTTATTTGTTACGCTTTCACGCTAACACGGAAAAACAGATTCGGATGATATTTGGCAAATTTGTAAACCATAATCTTAAGCAGGATATAATTTACTTGTTATCCTGGATCGTAGAAAAAGTCGAGGGCAACAGTTAGTTACATATATTTTAGTAAGAAACGAATGAAATTTGTTTTCCTTTTCAGCCGGAACCATGTCTTTTTCAAATATTGCGACGAAGCACAAACCAGCCAGTAAGTATAAAAATACGAAAAAGATAAACATAGTAAAACATACCTTTGTAGTTCGTTTTCCAAATCAATTTTCTAATGTATAGTAGAGTTGGATTTAGAGATCTCCTATCAAAACTACACGTGCGTAAGTATCGTAACTATTTTTGTTTGACCCAACAGTTTGAAAAGGGTTGAATGAAGTGAAAACCATATTGGAAGGTAATATCATTACAAACAGTTCTAAGTTTATCAGCTAACTCTTGCTGCCGCATTGTCTATCGGTAACCATTGTATTTTTTTTTTTTTTTCAGGATGGGAAATCATCAAATGACTTCTCCCGCTCTGGGCGGAGCGGGAGGGCGTGTCAGACTTTTACTGACTAAAACCCACCCGTGTTCCATCAGTTGCCCATGTGCCAAGGTCACGGTATCTCTTTCGAACAATCACGCGACCCCGGCAGGCATCGGTCCTAGTAGACCCCTACACTGCTGCTGACATCCCTTTGAGGCGCGCGTGGAACACTACGCGCCGTCGACCCGAGCTTGGTCCTTACCGGGCGGCGAGCTACCCATTGCTCGCCACCCGCAAGCTCGCGCCTACGGTGGCCGGGAGTCCGCTATCGACTCCCGACGCCCGGGGCGTCTCCTCCTGCGGCGGCTAGGGACGTGAGGGTGCAGAGACTGCCACTCCCTCACGCGCCCCGCCTCCTCCTTCGCGAGCATTACTGCTTCGCAGAAGGAGGTGACGGCTTCCCATTCCCTCTCGCTCCGTACCATGGCTCGCACCAGGGCCGGACGCGAGAGGTCGCCGCCGCCAATCGCCTCCACGAGGACACGGTGGTGCTCCGCCCAGGTAGGGCACACCTCCACCGTATGCTCCACCGTGTCCTCCAGACGATCCTCGCAATGGAAACACCCGGGCGTATCCTCCCGCTTTATCCTGAACAGGAACCCACCGAAGCACCCATGCCCGGTGAGAACCTGCGTCAGGCGGAAGGTGAGGACGCCGTGACGCCTCTCTATCCACTCCTCAAAGAGGGGACTTACCGCCGCAATTGTGGCGTGCCCAATCGGTAACCATCACTGTTGACTAATGGCATGTTTACTATCATAAAATAAAATACATTCGTTATGAAATTAAGTAAGCATATGAAGTCATTTGTCTTAATTTTTTCAGAGCACTATCATCTCCTTACTATCTTCTCTACTATTTGTACTCATTCATCTTCCTGGTCCTGCGAACACTGATGTTATCACTATTTGCTTCCAACGTGCACTGTGCAGGTCTTGAACCTGTATACTTCGTATATGATGTACCGTCTGCAGATTATGATATTGAGGTGAGAACTTTTGTTTTTATAATAGTCATTTAGTAGTTTTCGTTGATTAATTCGGTTTTTACACCTCCTGTGTTCAATATTATCGCATATAACTCTTTTATGGATCTATTTATTTGGTTTTCAGTCTGTTATGTTTTCAGATAGTATAGGAAGAGGTTTAGGGAAATTAGTTAGTAACAAGTTGAATATTTCGAATCAAAATAATTGTTTGCCTGGGAAATCCTTTACAGAAATAATGACATCAATTATGAGATATCAATATGATTGTAATACCAACATAACTGTATTTGTAGGTAATAGTTCAAAGGTCAAACAAAATGATATAACTGACAGTGTTACTCAGCTTTTAAAGATTAATTGTAACAAAATTATTTTGTGTGCATTTCCATATTTTGAGAAATTATCTAGTAGGAAAAACAAACATATTCATATGCTTAATAATCATATGCAGTTTTTGGTCAGTCACTACAATGATAAACTTATATTTTTTGACATTAACATTTTTGTTGATAAGTTAAAATCGACAAGGAATACAGTGTATCTTCCCCTTAGGTTTAGACATCAAATAGCGAGGCTATTAGCTTATATTAACTCAGACATAAGTAGTATGTCACAGTCTTATTTAATTAGTGTTGGTAGTGATACTAACACTACTATTGATACGCCTAGTAGTTTAAACTACTAGGTGCGACAACGGATGAGCCGCATATGTTGAATGTTGTTCATCAAAATATGCAGGGTCTGTCCGGCAAAGAGTTAGAGTTAAGTTTATTTATAGAGAACCATGATGTTCAGGTATTATGTTTAACTGAACACTGGTTGAAAGAACATGAAATAGTGTTTATCAATGATGATAATTTTACTGTACAAAGTGCATTTGCGAGAAAAAGTGCCATCCGTGGTGGTTCTTTAGTTCTTGTTTCAAACAAGCTAAAATGTAAGCAACGTTCAGATTTAGTAAATCTCTCTATTGAGCGCACTATTGAGTTGTCTTGTGTTGAACTCGAGCGATACGTTATAATTTGCGTTTATCGACCCCCCTCTGGGGATTTCGTTTGTTTCGAGTCAGTAATGGAGGATTTACTCAATAAGTTAAAATCAAGTAATAAAAGTATAATTGTATGTGGCGATTTTAATATTAATATTTTAGATGTTACTCCATTGAGTATTAGACTTCTCAATCTTTTCAGGTCTTTTAATTTATTTAACTTGTTTTTTGAACCAACTAGGATCACAGCTTCTTCGTCAACTTGTCTTGATAATATATTTAGTGATGGTGATGCCAAAAATAAATTAGTGCTAACTGATATAACGTCCGACCACTGTGGTTTGCTATCTAGCTTCCCTATGTCATTGTTTAAAAAGGCACATAAACTTGAATGCAGGCCTTATACAGCTAGTCGTTGCACCAAGTTTAAAAATAATGTAGCTCGTAGAATTACACCATCCATAGTAGAAAACGAGAATCCTAATGCAATTTATGAAGCCCTCTTTAATGTAGTGCAAAAAGAGTACAAATCTACTTTCAAGACCAAAACCATTGACATTAATGGCACCTCCGTCGGCTTTAACCAATGGGCTACTCCAGGTATTTATAAAAGTAGAGCGAGGCTATACGAGTTATATGGTTTAAAAAAATACAGGTTTGATACTCCTTTCCTAGAGTATGTAAAAAAATATTCAAAATTATTTAAACAGGTTAGTGCTTTTGCTAAATCTAAATTTTTAAGCGATCAAATTAAAAATTCAAATAATAAAATAAAAACCACTTGGAAAATCATTAACAATGAAACGGGTAAATCGGTTAAACAAGAAAAACAACTTGAAATTATGGTCGACAACAAATTAGTAAATACGGCAGCTGACGTAGCACAGGCATTTAATGAGTTTTTTGCCAACATACCTGTAACTACGACTCGCTCCTTAAATTCCTCCCCGTCTAAAGCTGAAAACCTTTTGCATAGTAGTGTGCCTAAAAGTAGTTGCCTATTCAATTTTGAACATGTAACGCCTCGTGATGTAGTTAATGTTTTTAACACACTTAAGTCTAAAAACACTGGTGATTTCTGGGGCATTTCCATCAAACTATTAAGTAATATAATAGACATCGTAGCCCCCTCTTTAGCTGTTACTTTTAATAAATGTGTTGATGTCGGAACTTTTCCTGACCTCATGAAGAGTAGCAAAGTCATACCATTATTTAAATCAGGTAATAAAAAAGACGTTTCTAATTTTAGGCCTATTTCTATCTTACCTGCATTTAGCAAAATATTCGAAAAGTTAATACTCAAGCAGTTGTTAAGACATTTTAATTTAAACAGCCTCCTTCATAATGAGCAATATGGCTTTACGAAAGGTCGTTCAACTACAGATGCGGGTGTTACTCTCTTGAAACACATTTTTAACGCATGGGAGAACTCGCAAAATGCTATCGGAGTATTCTGTGATCTCTCCAAAGCCTTTGATTGCGTGCACCATGACACGCTTTTGCGTAAACTACGTCATTACGGTGTCCATAACGAAGCTTTAAACGTAATAAATTCTTATTTACATAATAGGTTCCAATGTGTAGATATTAATGGTGTAAAATCTACCGGGCTACCGGTTCAGTTAGGTGTGCCTCAAGGCTCTATACTCGGCCCATTCTTGTTCTTAGTGTATATCAATGACTTACCATTCTTTTTAAAGGGTATTTGTGACGTTGTACTGTTTGCAGATGATACTTCTCTTATTTTTAAAGTAGATAGGAACAGACAAGATTTTGAAGACGTAAACAGTGCACTCTCAATGGTTACGGATTGGTTTACGGCAAATAACTTAGTTCTCAATGCCAAGAAAACGAAATGTGTAAAGTTCGCCTTACCGAATGTTAGCAATCTAGGTCCCGAAATCGTCTTAAATAAAGAGGTTCTTAAAACTGTAGACTCGACAGTTTTCCTGGGCATAGCAGTGGATGGCAAACTACAGTGGGGCCCACATATTTCAAGTCTAGCGGGGAGGCTCAGTTCAGCCGCCTACGCCGTCAGAAAAGTAAGACAATATACTGACGTTGATACAGCTCGGTTAGTCTATTTTAGTTATTTTCACAGCATTATGTCTTACGGTATTCTACTGTGGGGCAAAGCCGCTGATATTCAAAATATTTTTGTCCTTCAGAAACGAGCTGTTCGAGCAATTTACCAGCTAGGTGCCAGAGTTTCTCTAAGGGACTTTTTTAAAGATATTGGTATTCTTACGGTAGCATCACAATTCATCTTCGCCAACATCTTATATATTAGGCAAAATTTACACTTACACGCTAAAAACAGTGATTTTCACACTGTTAACACTAGAAACAAGGACAAACTACGTGTTCCCTTTCACCGGCTTCATAAGGTGCATAACTCATTTGTTGGGCTTGGTATAACATTTTACAACAAGCTACCACCTTATTTACTAGAATTACCTTTTAATGCGTTTAAAGCTCAAGTAAAATCCAACCTTTGTCTAAAGGCATATTATTCCATCAACGACTATTTAAATGACAAAACTAGTTGGTCGCTGTGATTAACTCAAGACAATGTTTGTGTTCTTTCTCCAGTACTAGCGTACCTAGTGATAGGTTATATAGCTGTAATATAATTTTTATTATATATTTTTTTTACTGTGTTAGTAATTTTTTTTTGTGTATTTATTGGTTTTGACATGTTCTATGCTTTGACATATTATAATGATTAGTATTGCATAAAATGATTAGCTAGCGACCTCGACAAGTTGTCATTCAATTCTTGCCTGAGCAACCGGCAGCAAGTTCGTCATGCTCCCTTAGATGTCAATGCTTGCGGTAGCGTCAGGGGTCGGGTTACCCCCTTCCCTCAAATAAGGCGAGGGGGGTAATGGCTGATCTTTGCGTTATGCTCGTGAACGGGTGCTGCTTGTGGTGACTGGTCGTCTTGCTGACCTTGATGTTGGTATTGTTGTTAATTACCTACCTGTTTATTTGTTTTTACGCCGATGGTCCTAGTTTATCATTTTGAGGCCTCGAGTTGTAACTCGGGTCGTAACAGCTATGTGAACGTGATTCAGCATTGCATATGTAAGCTGTCACGCCCTTATGCCAGGAGGCTTTTATTTTGGTACCTTTATTTACATAATAAAAATATTTTTGCTTTTGCTTGAGTATAGATTTCATTTTATTTCCTGGATTATTGGGTTGGCTAGCTGACAGATGGCAAATCATTTAATTTAATGTTTTGTGTCTCATAATGTTACCTCCTTACAATTGTATAGAATCAAGTTCTTCTAACTTAACAGACAGCTGTGCTGCTGGGGAGTTTGTTCCGCCACTTCTTCTTCCCAGCTAAAGCACTAGGAAGTGTCGAAGGGCGGGCGTTTTGGGGGGACTGTCTTTTGTAACTTTGACGTTCAAAAAGTGCTGACTCTCAGCCTAGTTTGAATAAATGACTTTTGATTGATTTTGATTTGATT
This sequence comes from Aporophyla lueneburgensis, assembly GCA_932294355.1. Classification (NCBI taxonomy): domain Eukaryota; kingdom Metazoa; phylum Arthropoda; class Insecta; order Lepidoptera; family Noctuidae; genus Aporophyla; species Aporophyla lueneburgensis. The sequence continues at coordinate 25,040,665 of OW028737.1, read as the reverse complement.
TTAGAGCCATCTCGAAGTATATCTACATACACATATAGTCCGAAGCCCTATTTAACATCATCAGTTCGATACGGTCCTTCGAGCCGGATGCATCTAAGAATTACTTTTCTTAAAAAGGAAATTTTATCTTAAATCAATGCTAATTGCACATGTACTTTTAAGGTATTGATGTTATTAACATTAAACCTTAGTTTTGCCTTCCTAGGTTCGTCGATTCCAGTTGCAACTACATCATACCAACGTTGGATTAAGTGGAAAGTTCTTTTACGTAACCAGGAATATGATTCTAAAAGTAAGTTAAATATCACTCGTATAGGCTTCGGTAAAAGCAACAGAATCTAGAAGTACCGTTTTTGTAATTATCAAAGCTCTGGTCAAACTGAAGCAAATCCCGCGCGGGATAAAGAAAAAATAATTAATGTGTGTAATTAATGTTTGCATGCCACACTTGGCAAAATGTGTGGCATTTACTAATCTTAAGCCTATAAAACGTACTATATAAATAAATTATTATACTTATGACATTTTCTCGCATCGGTGGTGTCAATAGGCTAACTTGAATGGAGGTGTTCAAACTGATGCGAATTGTCGTAGGACCTCCTTATCATTAAATAAATCAGCGTTTGCAGTCACGTTCCGCATACCGCTTGGCATTCGCCTCAGTTTAGTCAGAGCTTAACCAACATTTGACGACTACTTATAATCATAATCATTTATTTGCTTAGAAAGTAGCTACATAAAATGTAGGTTGTTACAGAACTTGTGATATGCAAGATACTTTCAGAAATCGCCGGTAATGTATATACCAACTATAATAAGAAATCTAATCAGTTTTCCGTACTTTCAGGTAGTGGGCACAATAATAACTTACGAAATAGTGTTGCTACAGTACTCTATAACGCCAAAGACATACTACAATGGTACAACTGTAGAAACCATAGTTGAAAATATAACAAGTGTATAGATACGAACAGATTTAATAAGGGACAAAAATAAATGTTTTTTTTTTAAATTTTTTTATTGTTGTTACCTTCATTATTAAATCAATCCCTTACATAATAGTCACATCTATACATATACATACAAATAAATAAAATTGGAGTATCTGTTTGTAATATTAAGATAACCACTTTTTACTAAGTGTATATGGATGTATACACGGTATATATACCAAAATCAGCATTTTTTACAATTTTTGTCTGACTGTGTGTCTGTTTGTTCCGGCTAATCTCTGAAATGGCTTGACAGATTTTGACGAGACTATCACTGGCAGAAAGCTGATGTTACAAGGAGTAACTTAGGATACTTTTATTTTAGAAAAAAATCTTTTATTTAAAAAAATACCTGCATTAATTTCCGACATCCACGCGGGTGAAGCCGTGGGCAAAAGCGTTAATGTTACTCAAAAAACTCTGCTTGCGCTATACAGGATTTTGCGTGAAGTCAATATCTGTGTGATGCGTAGTTCACATGTAGTATGGATATCGCTACCCATGGAAGGCAATTCTCGCGTTTTCACTCGTAAATCTCACATTCGTTGTTTTCGCTCGCGTTCTAAGTCGCTTATAAAATGGTGAGATTATCTGAAATCAGCTATTCTCAGTACAAGTCGATCGTAAATTACGAATTTATGGACAAAAATGTTGCCATTATGCGTCACACCATGTAATCCATTTTACATAACGATGCTATTGATATAACGCAATCGTTATTTTACTTTCGACCAACTTTAAAAATGATTTTCAAGACAGAAAAATGTATTGAGCAGCATTTAGTACGTATTTTATAAACATTTATCAATATCATCATTCTTAATTTCGTAACTCCATTTTTATTTTCAATATTAACATTAAAATAAATTCTCCTTAGTATTCGCTGCAACGGAACGCATCACTGCTGCCATTTTTAACCCCCGACGCAAAAAGAGGGGTGTTATAAGTTTGACGTGTCTGTCTGTCTGTCTGTCTGTCTGTCTGTCTGTGGCATCATAGCTCCCGAACGGATGATGCGATTTCAATAAAAAAAAAACATATTAAAGGTGACTTATCTGCAAGTGTTCTTAGACATGTTTGATGAAAATCGGTTGAGCCGTTTAAAAGTTGTGGGGGGGAAAGTGGGGAAGAGTAACCGAATGTCAGCAAATATACTCGAGTGGAGTCTCAAATGAAAGCGCACTGAAAGAGAATATTGATGAATTAATCGAGAGTGTTCTTAGCTTCGTTTGATTCTACATTATATTAAGTATATACCTGTAAAAAGTACAAAATAAAAAATTAAATTTAAAATTTAAAAAACCCCCGACACAAAAACCTAATTTCCCTTTAAAAAGTAAAAAATAATAAAAAATAACTCAATCTTAAAGTACCTAAGAATGTATTAATAATTCAAAAAAAAAACGTCGCGTTGGGGGACCGCTCCGCGAGTGCAGACGTCGTTAACTGCTTAGTTAGGTAATAAGACTATTGGTAATTAAATTGTTAGGTTTGAAGCGGTCCCCCAACGCGGCGTATTTTTTTGAATTATTAATACATTCTTAGGTACTTTAAGATTGAGTTATTTTTTATTATTTTTTACTTTTTAAAGGGAAATTAGGTTTTTGTGTCGGGGGTTTTTTAAATTTTAAATTTAATTTTGTCAATGTCAACCGATATTCGTCACGTCAAATTAAAGCCATCATTTGATTGTTTGTTTACATCGGTCAAATTTGATCAAATTAATAATTAAATAAAACAGAATGACTGCCAATGATATTCTAAGTAAACAGATTATAGGTAGTAAACGGTTGACCAATGACGCAGCTGTATACCTACTCGTATGTGATCCATGAAATTACTATACAAAGGCCCAAACGAACGTTGGGAAATTCTTGCGAAAACAAACTTCGCCCTGCGGGTCGCGTTAGGAGTCTCATCAAACACGAGTGCCACACGATCATTTTTCGACATTTATAAAGAATTTGCCCGAGAGGTGAAATGAACCGGCGATTTCTAAACTCGAGCATAGCCCGCGATCATGACTCCGACTATTCGTAATAACTAATGATTTTTATAATGTACTGTTTACGTAAAGTAATGTTGTTAGTAATATAAATTTTGCACGTATACTAGCTGTGTTTTTAATTTATAATACCTAGTTTATTTATTTATAAATACCAAATTTAAAAGCTAACTTTCTTTAAATAATAACATGTGCAAGGTACAAAAGTAATATATATCTTATCTTAAATGTATAAATTACGAGTCACGTTTTTGTCCGGGATGGAGTCCTAAACTACTTAACCAATTTTAATAAAATTTGTAGACCACGTGCAGTTTGATCCAACTTAAAAGATAGGATAGTTTTGATCTCAATTACTGATCTCAATATTTGCAATTAAATATTTTTTTATAGGACAATGTGTGTGTTCATTGCTTAGTTCTATGAATCCCTAATAGATGGCGTGGGTTTCAATTTCTAGATAATCATCTTTACATTCTTAAATTTTTAAACTGCGCAAAGGATTTAACACGGTTTTCACCAATAGATAGGTTGAATCCAGAGGTTTGTAAGTATAATACGTGGGCGAAGCCGCTGGAAAAAGCTAGTTACTTATAATATATGCTTGATTGCGTTAATCAATTTTTATTTAATTACAAATATTCAAATAAATTCTCCTTTGTATTTGTTACAACAGAATGCATGGCCGCCTATAGAAAGATGCTGATTTGTAAATGTCATGAATTTTATCACGTCAAATTAAAGTCATATTTTATTGTTTACATTTTTACTTTTTTTGCCAAAAGCGAAAAAAAAAAAAATTGTTTACATTGGTTATCTACCTATACATATAATGTAATTTAAACAGAATGTCTGCCAATAAGTAAACTGATAACTACTAAATAACATTAAGCCTAACACGATGGAGAAGACGAAGCGTGATTGTCGTAAAGACCGGAACGAATCACTGGCTCTCAGTATAGCTTTTGCGTCCAACCGTTCCAACGACACAGTTGTATCTATATACATATGTGTTTCAGCTACATTACTCTACGAAGTCTGAAAATATTGTTAATATTTGTGTTAACAAATTTCCTGCCTGAAGGACAAGCGGTAGGAGTCTTGTCGAACACGAAATTCAATTTGTTTGGGGTGAAACTGCTGGACAACCGTGTGTCCACATTCACGTAGACTTTGGGCAAGGGGTGTACAGATTCAGCGATTCTTAAGCAGGCTACTGAACAACATACCACACATGATGCCGACTAATCATGTAAACTAGTGATTCTTATAATGTATTGTTTATGCACAGTATTGTTCCTATTTATAAGTTTAATATTGAAAAAATATAATAAATAAATAATTATTGTTTGCAATGTCTTTAATATTCTCCACAGTATTGGCCCTGTTGTAAGATAATAATAATAGGTGACAATAGAGCCTTTACAAAAATACACCACAGACTAGTTTACATAAATTCAGAATAAACCACAAAAACAGAATTATTATCACACCATACTTGGGTTTAATCATGCTTGACTGTAACATGTAAACTCAACACAAGCCGAGAACAATTCTGGGCTAAGGACGATGGACTTTTGCAGCGCAGGAACCTTTATGATGAAGTACTTAAAGTGTGTAGTAGTGCTCGACTTCATCTGCGACAGCTACAGCAACGTCCTTCTATTAGTACTCATTTGGCTTTGGCTTCTTCTCTATCTATGTGTGGGTGAAATCGGGAAATATGCAGAAGGATGGTGAGCACTGCAGCTCAAAAATCATCGCTTGGAGTGGTACCGCGTATGTAATGATTGCCACGCGATAGACCTTTCTACGAGGCCTGAAGATTTCTTCGTATGTGTTTTCCTTGTCGTGGCGATCGCAGCGTCTTCATTGATGTTTATGAACACGTAACACATTTTGTTAAAAATATTTATAAATTTCTTTCGCAATTGACACAATCATGACATACTGACTGTTTGACGTTCGAACGCCCCTCGAAATGACGTCATGGCCGTTTCGACTGGTCTCCACCACTCTTTGCATGTCGCATGTAAACGAGGGCATATCGCGTGGCTTTCCTCCGAGATATGCTCGAATCGACGTGGCGAGAATAGCTCGACTCGATTTTAACGAGTGAAAAGTGCGAATCGAGCGACAATAACGAATCCGAATTGCGCGAGAATTGGCTTCATGGAAAAAGATAGGGCCAGGTTTCATGACTATCAAACTTAAGATCTGACAGAGCCATGACCATGTCTTGCTTATATAATCAATAAGTAGTGTAAACTGAATCAAAATATACATCTTGACCACGGCTTGCTGCTTACTGGTACTTTTGGGAACTGGTACCATTGGCCTTAGTGATACCAGTACCAGAGTAGTAAGTACCTTTACTTACTATTGGTATGCTTGATCAGTACCGGTACTGTACTGATTCTGAAGCCGGTACAAACCAAATATTTCCAAAGGTAAGGGTGAGAAAACGGTTATAGTAAGTAAATCTAAGTCAAATCATTTATTTTATATATGTATACAGACACTTCTAAACAGAAAATTTCCATAAATAAATATAATTTATTTTAATTGCCCATTCTTAAAGGTTTTTCATTAAAGAGAAGAATGGGTAAGACACTCTACCATTGAAGGGTTAATTAATAGGCATTAAAAAATTACTTCAAGATTCCAAACGGTATGAGGTGCTGCATGCAAATATGACAAATTTGTGATATGCAGCGGGTACCTGAATTTGGTATCGGTACCCGTCTGAAACCTCTAGATGATAACTCTAGGGACCAATTCCAGATACCGTACACGCACTGCACAGAAATGGTAAAAATCGCTAAATACCATAGAACCTGTATGTTTGGTATTGATACAAAGCCCTGAATTTTTGACGAATTCCTATTTACCATACCTATGTATATTCCGAGCTCCAATATATTGGTTGCGATTACGAAGAAAACATTTTTTGTACGGGCAATAGCCCACCGCAAACTGTTGTGTATTCTTATCAAATGCATTTGGTTTTGGTCCTTATATTATCTACATGACATTATAAAAAAATATTTTTAATAATTATGTCGTTAATAATAAAATTTTCTGAAGAAGTTATGTATACCTATGTAGGTAGGTACTTACGGTACGTAGGTATATTTGGTTTAGGCAGTTTCGATCAGAGCCAAGAAAACAAAGTATTTATTTACTTTTCTCGTTAATCACTATCGTCACAAAAAGTCAATTTAGTTTGGGAACCTTCCGAGAACACAAAAATTCTGTAATTTGTTTTCTTAATTATTTACCATTTTTAGGGTTCCGTTGCCAAATGGCAAAAAACAGAACCCTTATAGATTCGTCATGTCTGTCTGTCTGTCTATCTGTCCGTCCGTATGTCACAGCCACTTTTTTCCTAAACTATAAGAGCTATGCTGTTGAAACTTGGTAAGTAAGAAACGCTGTATTCTGTGGACTGCATTAAGATTTTCACACTAAAATAGAAAAAAAAAACAATAAATTTTGTGGTTCCCCATACATAGAACTGAAACTCAAAAACTTTTTTTTCATCAAACCCATACTTGTGGGGTATCTATGAATAGGTCGTCAAAAATGGTAATGAGTTTTCTAATATCATTTTTTTCTAAATTGAATAGTTTGCGCGAGAGACACTTCCAAAGTGGTAAAATGTGTGTCCTCCCCCCCGTAACTTCTAAAATAAGAGAATGATAAAACTAAAAAAAATATATGTTGTATCGAGTGAGTAGTTTTTTTTTTTAAACGTCATAAATCGTAAACCGCAATTTACCTTACATTCAATCGACTGAAATTAAAAAAAAAAACATTTATTTTTAAACCGAGAATACCTATAGGTTTGTACGGAACCCTCGGTGCGCGAGTCCGACTCGCACTTGGCCAGTTTTTTCCTCTTTCAGCGCAAACACAGAGAATATTACACGTCAAGCCGGCACGTGCCCTTTGCAGAATATAATTACGCGTTTATAAATATGTATTAATAAGGACACAGACGTTAATATGAGAAGCGCGTAGCCCTGTTTAGGCGAATAAGTTTACTAATACGATAAGCCAAAAGGAAAACATGGTAACTATCTTAGTGTAAATCAACGCCTGAAGCAGTGAGTGATCCTAAATTAAATTCTGACAGTACGCTGACAACGACCGTCATCTTTGATGTATGTACATACGTCTATAAGTAATAAAAATCTAAAATATATACTATTATCTATCTATTAAGAGATAGACTGTCTCGTTGGTCTAGTGGTAGTAAGCGCTACTGCTGAGCTTGAGGTGTTGGTTTCAATTCCCAGGTCGGGAAAAATGTTATTGGGTTTTCCATCTAGAATTTCTAAGTAGCAGCCCGGAGTTTGGATTTATGCCCGGTTGATAGCAATAAGCTCGCCCCCATTACATGAGACTTAAACATAACAGTTGAAATGTGGGTGTACTATGGGTACACCTCTGCCCAACCCTTCTAGGAAACAAGGCGGAATGTTATGTTAATATACTATTATATGAAATGCAGGTCGGTTTGGTTTTCTTTGAAAACGATCTTGATCAAAAACGGCCAATATTTTTAACCGACGAAAAAAAAGGAGGAGGTTATCAATTCGACGCGTATATTTTTTTTTTTTTTTTATGTATGACCACGCATAACTTTTTACATGGTCGTCCGATTGTGATAATTCTTTTTTTATTGGAAAGGGTATACTCCCAAGGTGGTTTCATATAAATTTGGAAAACAAAATCGAACCCTAAGGGTCGGAAAACAGGGGATGATTGATTGTTCACTCACTGATTGTAATGTATAACCACGCATAACTTTATACTGAGTAGTCCGATTTTGATAATTCTTTTTTCATTGGATGAGGTATACCTTGCCAAGTATTATTAGTACATTCAAGCCACAAAAAAAATTAAAATAAAAACTTTTTTTACAAAAAATTAAACCGCCGAAAAAACTGAAAAGCAAAAAATAATAAACCTTAAAATTTTGAGTCGGCGCTGAAAAATCAATGAACAAAGATCACTCAAAGCGCCGACTCATAATTTTAAGGTTTATTTTTTGCTTTTCAGTTTTTTCGGCGGTTTAATTTTTTGTTAAAAAGTTTTTTAATCTATACATCTATACTCTATACAACTAAATAACATTGTAGTGTCTGTTTGTAATTTTAAATTAACAGCTTTTCCATAAATGCATATGAAAGTATATACGGTACTTACATCAAAAAAACAATTTTATTTTTTTCTCTCTGTCTATCAGTCTGTCTGTTTGTTTCGGCTAATCTTCGAAACGGCTGGACCGAGTTCGACGGGAAATGCACTGGCAGATAGCTGATATTATAAGGAGTAACACAGGTTATAGTAATATATATTTTATCTGGGTAGTACGTCTTCGTGTGATTTTGATTTAAGGTTAAACTGCAATTTTATAGAAATGGCAATATTCCTAACAAAATTATTTTAAAGGAAATTCTACCATCTTCATAGTATGCCAACTGAAATTGTACCAAATAATCGTCGCTCTCAATAAAAGTTATGCTAAACGAAATTATGCGGAATTTTAAGTCTGCCAAAGGTAATTATGCTAAATAAAATTCTGCCATCTTTAAAGTACGCCAGCGTAAAGTCGGACATCTAAACATTCGGCCAAACAATGATTATACTAAAAAAAATATGCCTTACAAATATTCGTTTAAAGAAGATAATGCCAAGTGTGTTTTGCCAAATAAAATTCGGAGCACCAAGTTTCTGCCAGATAAAAGGTACCCTTCACGAACTACGTCCAAATAAAACGTAACCTTTCTTTCTTTCTGTATCTTTATGATGACTCTTGAAATCATGGTTTCGGATTTTACCCTAATGTCTGAACTAAAACCCAACAATATATTAAGACTACGTGAAGCATACGGGTTTGTGTTTGATAGAAACGATAGTATTAAAAAAAAACATCAAAAGGAGGGAATTACCATATATGAATATTTGCTCTATGATTCTGTCTCCGAAATACTCAGTCTGTTTCGAAACACAGATTGAAGTAAGTGATTTCAAGATATCAGAATAGAAGCAGGTTCCTTTTTAGCATATTTTTTTTCTTAAAGAATAGCCTCAAGAAATAAAAATAAGATATGACGTCTGGTTTTATCGCATGAAATAGATATGAAAAAAATATCGTAGCGTTTAAAATACGATAAGTACGTACTTTGTTTATATAATGATGATAACTTATTTTGGAGCTATCATGTCGTAAATATAAAGTTATTAGTATGTTATAGTTATTTTTAAGTTATATGGATTCTTAAATAATATGACATCAACCTTGTGTTCACTGAAAAGGCAGCCAGAAGTGTAATAGTACACCGAAATTTTGCAAAAAATGACTCCTATAGAACAGAGGGCCAGTCTTTTTATTGATTTTTTAAAATAATTGATAATATCAATCAGTAAAGTATTATAACACCTCTAAAATTCTCACTATAATCGAGAATCTAAAAAGGTTCACCAAAACATTTTAAAAGAGCAAAAAAAAATCAAATTCTATCTATCTGTTCCTCCGGACGCCAGAGATCTCATTACCTCAGCAATTAAGAAAAAAGGGTAGAAAACTCTTTGTAAGGGATTTTTTAAGGAAAATGAATAACCCAATTTGACTAATTCTTTATTTCTTTGCTTTCAGAACTTAAGTATTTAAGGTCGCGATGCTTTTTTGTTTCTTTTCGATGAGGTCGGGTGTTTAGACCACTGGCAGGAAGAATTGGTTGCTCATTTTACATCTGCTTGGATGGACTATGTGTAGCACTGTAAGAAATAAATAGACATGGTTTAGGTGTGTTTTTTTTGTCATCTCATGTTTGCTTAAGAAACACAATACACAAACACACGTCCAAGTAGTAAAAAACTTTTCAGGAAATCGGTTGTTATTTGTTTTTGTAAAAAGTTTTTATTTTTATCTTTTTAGTTGTGGTAGATTCCCGCACTAATCTAATCGCGTTATTCGCTCATTTGTCGCCGCAAATACGTAATGCAAATTTAAGACTATATGGTTTTCGCATGGATCCCATTGTCCGAATGGAACCAAATTAAATGAGACCATTCGGGAAGCACCAGCTTTCAAATAAAAAAGAATCATCAAAATTGGTTCACCCAGTCAAAAGTTATGAGGTAACAAACATAGAAAAAAAATACAGTCGAATTGATAACCTCCTCCTTTTTTGAAGTCGGTTAAAAATTCGAAGACGTGCGACATGTACCATCCCGCACTGGGCCCGCGTAGTGGGTATAACTAATTCAATGTCACAGAGAGGGTGCCTGTTTCCCAGCAGAGGAAAAATAGGCTCATTATACATGCCCAGTTAATATTGATTGATGGACCTGTTTTAAGAGAATCGGCATATTCTAGAACCAAAAAAATAGAAGACTGTGATATCTACCAACCCGCACTGGGCCCACGATACATAAATAGATACGACCCACTCTCTATCACAGAGAGCAGGCCTTTATCCCAGCAGTGGGAACTTAACAGGCTGATTAGGCTCAGTTAATATTGAGTGGTAGACCATTTCATCACACCGGTCTGTTCGTATTTTCCTACTATCAAGAACTTAAAGCAAAGGTGGTACTTACAACGTGCCTCAGTTTACTATGGCCCGACGCCACATTTGCCAAAAACATATGACACATAGATATGTATGTAGATAAAAGGACTGAATTTTTTTGGTTGTGAGTGATCTAATAGTGAAAAATGTATGCCTTTTAGACTTAAATTAATCCCTGCAAAATATTATTTGATTTGATTAACAGTAACAGCCTCCGCAACGTCATTGAATTTTTGAAAAAAGAAAGATTTTAGTTTCCAGTTTGACGACATGTAAATGTGTGAAATCTATATATTAATACGTGAAGCGAAAACTTTGGATCCCTTTTTACGAAAATTGGGCGGACGGAGGAGTATGAAATTTCGCACACTTATAGTTTATACAGAGAAGAAGTGACGAATGCTAATATTTATTTTAAATTATGCATAAAAATATATTATTTTCAATAAATAACACGTTACACACACTACTATTCATTACCGTGTATTTAATACACACATGCATAGATATTCTTTTGTTTATGGTCCAATTGACAATATCTGTCTTTATTTTGTGTCTATAGTCTTAAAGTTAGGGAGTTGGCGAGCATTTAGGTATATGATTTGCATACGTTTCACGTGGAGGTAGATTGCAGTTTAAATCATTACAAATCGATTTGGACCAATCAATTAAGGTCCTATGTCGCTGCGTTTTCGCGTTACAACGGATTGAAGTTGCTTAAAAAATCGGGGTATTAAATCATTTGCACATGTATGCTTCTAGAGTTCATGGTCACAATCATCTTGGAAACGAAGAAATCGAAGAGGCAGACATTCAGGACTCTGCATTATCATGCGACGGAGTTGTAAAAATGTTAAAAAAAAAAGCTCTACTAAGTCATTTGCACGCGGTTCTCATTGCGCCCATTCGATTCACTATGACTCTGTGGATTCGAAAAAACCTGTGGTAGACTCTTTGGTCACTGATTTTCAGCTATATAACTTTTTTAAATTCACGGAATCAAGGGACAACGGGTATTGAATGGGATTATTGTTATTACTAGCTTTTGCCAGCGGCTTCACCCGCGTGGAGGTCGGAAATTATCCCGCGGGAACATACTACCGGGATAAAAAGTAGCCTATGTCCTTTCTCAGGCTCTAAAGTATCTGTGTATCAAATTTCATTTAAATCGGTCCAGTAGTTTTAGCAGGAAAGCGAGACAGACAGACAGACAGACAGAGTTACTTTTGCATTTATAGTATTAGTTTAGGTTTAGATTTATAGTTTTATTCTTATAATTTTGTATAATATTATCCTCTAAACTCACGGTAACGATTAAACTTCTGGAGCTGAAATCTATGCAATCATATTTTTTCTCAATGCCAACCAAAAACGAAATGCGCTTGGAACTTTAATTAGAAAGTATTTTTTTTAAATTGCATGCTTGATTGTAATCTGAATAGGATTAGGATCTGGATAGGAACAGTCTTTAACTTTTTTTAATCACTTTTATTTGTGTAAAATACGTAGATTTTGAACCAAGACGTGTGAAAGTGCCTGAGAGCGAGAGAGAGGAAAAGCGTGCAAAATAAAAGGGGAGGCTGTATATAGATATACGCTCTATACATTTAGTTTCACAATACGGATAAGGTCGTAACTGAGCTATACCGTTCTCACTTATATTCCCAAATAAAAGAGAGACACCACGAAAGGAACTATGGGGATATTTTATACCTGCTTGGTTTGGCGCGAGCGTCGGGTTGAAAAAAAAATCAAATGGTCTGCCTTTGGAATATCAGAGGCCTGAACGTCTGCCTCATCGATTTTCTTGGTTTTCATAAGGAATTCAAGCATCAGTCCAAGAGGTAGACGTGTGCGCATAATATAGTACACCTTTTTATACATTTTTGGCGCACTGTCAATAGACAACGCAGAGGCAATATGTTGGCAGACTATTTTTCCGTGGTTCTTCTCATTGTTTTTAATCGAACAATTCAAATCTGCCAAGTGTGCACTTCATATATAGTTTTTTTAATCATAAAAATAAATGTAAAATATTAATACTACAAAAGTCAGAGCCCTGGCTATCTGCCTTTTCGATTCTTTCTGTTTCCAGGATGACTATGATCATCAGCCCCAGAGGCAGACATGTGCGCATAATATAGCACACCTTTTCTTTAAACATTGTTGAAACGCTGTAAATTTACAACGCAGTGCCACCATGGTGGCAGGCGAGGTCCTTGATGTTTCTTACGGTATAATTATCACTATTCATAACGTCTGCCTTGTGTGCTGATCATATCGAAATTTTGCTCGCCAGCTCCCTAACTATTACTGAATGTCAAGTACAACCATAGGTAAAAAAATAATTTTATAGATATATTATATAACCTATTTCATTTTTAAAATCTATGATCATGTCGAGAATATTTGTTTTTAATATTATTTGTCTATAGTGTTACTGAATGTCAAATATAATCATATTTTTTTATATTTATTATTATATATGTTTTTTTCATTTAATCATGTGTTTCTGTTCAAATGAAGTACGGTCGAATTTCGACCAATGGGCGATCACTAGTTTTAATAAACTGACCGATTTTATTCCCAAACATTATTGCAGTTACAGTTTATTTTCGAAACATAACAAAAAGACTGCATAAACTTATGTTTATAATTTAAAATAAGAAAGTGAGGGCGCGCGGGAGGGTACGTAGTACCTAACTTTGGTTCAGCGAAAGGAATATAAACTGCGATGATAGAGTTCCTGTCACATGATGGAATTTCACATCATCTTATGGTAATCGGTTGGGATGGTACCAATGTGAATATTGGCAAGTATCCAGGGGCCATTTGTTTACTCCACATGAGTGAACTTCATTTGAGACACTTTGAAGGTTTGCGAGAATAAGGACGTAACTCACAATTCTGTCAAATTGAATAATGTACGCCAAACGACGATAAATCTATGATAATATCAAAAACAGAGATGCAACGCCGATTTAGAATCAACGTTCGTTATTTCGCCGTTTCGAAATCGTTCGTTGCATCTCTGTTCACGACAAATTATCAAAGATTAATGATCGTTTGGCATACAATATTCAATTTGACAGAATTTTAAATTATATCCTTATTCTCGCAAACCAGCGACTTGTTTTTTCATCTTGACTGAGGTACTTTGTGGCCTAAGTCTTACACTGGAACATTGGGGAAAGCAATTGGGACTTGTGAAAATTGCCTGTTAAAAAATAATCTGCGCATTGAAGGATAATTGATGGAAGATTTGATTACAAATCAACAGAACCTGCACAAGATTGTCTCAGCGGTAGTTTCAGGCGATTTCCCAGAAGATCTAGCAATCAGATCTCCAGGCAAAATGTCACTTGTCTGTTGGCTCACACGTGCCAAATTAATACTACGATTGTATGTTACAACAGAGACACCATCAAAAAACTTGACAACTTTATCTACATTTGTAGTAAAAGTTTACGCACCATCTTGGTTCTATATAAAAAATATACCATCATGCAAAGATGGCACGCAACATCTTTTTAACATGATTAAAGCCTTCAGAGGACATAAAGGTTTTTGATCCTATCATTCAACGCAATAGCTATTTTGCACATCCCGAGAGCATTCTCCTTGCAATGATAACAGATGACAGGAAGCACATTTGAGAACTGGCAGCTCGGCGCATATTAAAGGCACGCAAGATGCCTCAACCTTCACCACCTATAATGTTTGAAGTGCCGTCTATAAATTTCAATGCTTCGACATATATTGGATTAATAAGTTGGCAGGAAATAATAACTGAACCACCGATTACGAAAAACTTGTCTGACTAAGAAATTCAGTCTATCGTTCAATCAAGTGATGAGGATGAAGTGTTGTTCATGGAGCTTCCATGCCATACTTAAACTGTTAAACGGGCTATAAAAGTAACGACGGAAGCTGCAACTTCTCAAAGTACAAAAAGTCACGACTGGGTGCAATAAAAGCCAAAATGGAATCACGGAACGTAATGCCAAAAGGAGAATGCCCATTTTTCTACTGACCCCCGTTGCGCATCAAAACATTTTGTATGATAGCATAAATTGGATATAAAAGAGGAGTGATGTCGTACTTTCAAATGAAATAAAAATTATCCATTTATTATGTGGGGTTCTTGTTGTTCTTTGATTTTCTGTTCAGTTTTGAGGTTAGTTTTGTAACGAAACTGCCACTAAAAGGAGCAGCCCTTTACAACGATAAGATTTGAATTCACCTAAGACAGCATAAAATAGTTCCAATAAAGCAATGAATGATTCCAAACAAATAATATTACGTTAGTCAAGCTAAATGTAGTTTTGTATTTTTGTAGGTAGGTATAGGAATTAGAAATAAAAAAATGCTTGATTATAGGTATGAAATAGTTTTATTCGGCCATATCATCACATTCATAAAATATGTCGTCTAAAAACGGAGCCGGCGGCTCTACAGACCTAAATCGAGCCCAACTGAGATACCACAAAATGGTCATCACGTGAGCACAACATCGCACTGTCCGGTTACCGACCAAACAATTACAATAGTATTTAGTAATATCAGCTACTGAGTTACTTGTGGCCCTCTTAACTAAAATGTAGGCGTAGTACACCTTACTGCTTACATGTCGTGACTTAATCCTTCCTCTTACTAAATACTGATCCGTTCCCAGTACCAATGGCAAGTCATCCTCAATGTCGTTTGCTACTTCTATTTCGTATTTTCCGTTTCTACGGACATGCTCCCCATAATACGACCGAGCCTGTTTAACCTGATAGGAACCCAGAGCTACTGTCATAAAATCATGTAGTGAAAGTCTTGGAAATGTGTCCAAATGTGGATGTTCAGCATCTATGGCCAAGAAAATAGCTCTCCTTCTATTAATGTTTTCATTTTGAATGTACTCCCCCAAATAATTTCTTGTATTTAACCTAGCTTTCGCTATTTCCAAGAACTGTTGAGCATCAGGTCGATCCAAAATTGGTGCATGGAACTTATTTAAAAGTGCACATGCAATATTAAAATCTAACATCAGGTGTGATGATGCACGGTTGAAATATTCTTGGCGAAATAATTTAAAATCGCGTTTTATCCTCCCATTCACAACTTCAACCACCCATCGACACATTGTAACACATCTTGATCGATTTGCCTGCTCCGTGGTTAACTGATGTTCGCCTTCCAGAAGAGACTCGGGCATATAGGCTTTATAACCATGGCTGTGCAATTGGCCAATTACATCTCTAAAACCCCTATCTAAAATAAAAACATCTCCAGTCCTGAAATAATTTCTAAATATACTTGTTTCACTGCGAAATTCAGTGGACATAATGTCCGAGTCACTTTTGGTTGCTGGGAATGGGCCAAGTGATTGCAAAATGAATCCATCGCAGCAGACAAACAACAAAAATGGTTTTACCAAATTAATATATTTATGTAGGCTGTATGTTTTCTTTTGGTACAAGTAATTACTACTGCATTGCACGTAGATGTAAGTTCCATCACAGATAACATTTGCTGGCTTGGTAGAAACTGGCATATCTGGATTACCAAATAAACCCTCTGGAATTATCTTATTTCTAGCTGCCACATCTTGTATTGACATGTGACCAAGTCCTAAATATAAGGGTACAAATGAATTACCCAAACAATTTCTTGCTTTAGACATGTACCTTTCTAAAGTGCTTCTAGGAAGTTGAAGTAATGTAGATAATCGCTCATTACTGTCACCAGTTCTAAGTTTAACTAACATAATACTTAAAGCCACACTTGGACAAGGAGTTTCCTGAGCCAGCTGTGGTATGTGTGCTAACAATTGATAAAACTGTTCAGGATTGATACCTAACAAATAATGACAAAGGTGTGGATTCATTTCTCTAATATTGGAAAAGTTGTGCTGTCTGCGAGCACCTCTATCCATAATTGACATCATGTCATCCATTTGATACCCAGTAAAGTCATTATATTGAAACTGTAATTCATCCCAAGAACCAATATTGAGATGATGACTGCATATTCGGGCACTAGCTGGTACATACAATTTATGCTCTAAGAGTAACATTTCCTTTATAACAGATGGTACCAACAAACGTTCTGTATTCCTACACTCACCAAAAATACAATGCCGCGATGATGCAGCAGCTCTTTTATAAATGCGTGAGATTATTTTAGGGCGGTGTACAATATTTTGATCCTGATGCAATTGCTGAATGGGTTGTGGTGGTGGCAGTGTAGGTACTGAGACATTAGTTGTTGGCATAGAAGTTTCTAATACACTAAACGCATCATTTCTTGATGTAAGAACATCTAAATTTTCTTGAGGTGCAACAGCTTCTTCTTGAACAATATGTTGTTGCCTATGTTCATCATACTGAATCTGTCTTCTTACACTTCTATAGGCATTAGTCCAACAAGGTAGGCAAACTCTTTCAAGTCTGTGTACCTAAAAACAAAAAATAAAAGCTTAAGCCCGTTATAAAGGTTTGCTAGAAAACATTCATTTAGGGAGGGCCAAAAACAATTGTGATAAGTGGAATAAATCTTTGGACAAAATATATACATAATCAACTTGAAAATGGCATGGTCCATGTTTCTTTCTTTGTACACAAATGATTGTGAGAACTATTTTATTATTTTAATACAGCAAGTGAAAATAAAAGTATAGATACCTGCTGAGTAGGTATGCACGACATGATGACATTTCCTTCAGGGCTATCAATTGATACCCTGTGTGTCTTAGCTCTTAATATGGAAGATCCGCATACAAAGCACACTTGTTGATGTCCATAAGCTCGTGCAACTGTTGATCCACTTGACAAGTTTAGAGATGCTCTTTCTAGTATTGTATAACATTCTTGACAAAGGACATCCTCAACGGAAATCTAAAAATTAATATAAGAAATATATAAAATATTCTGTTAAAATATTATTCTTAGCATTAGTTAATTAGAAAATAAACATTATTGTCACAGACAAGAAAAAGCAAAACAAAATCAAATCAATCTAAGAAAGTATAAGTGGTGGTCAAGTTCAAGTTATTTATTTCATAACAAAATACATTTGTGTCGAAATATTTGCACAGTAGGTACACAATCTTAAATTCTTAATCTCAGTCTATCTCTTCATGGTGTATTTACATGTATATTTACATAGTTAAACAGTTTCTAGTAACAGCTGCAAAACTTAACTGTTAACAACAAAATACACAGACTTGAGCCACTGTTTCTTTGTCTTAATATTAATCCATACAGTATTATGGATAATGTACCTATACACATACATCAAACGTACACAACTGTGTATGTTGCATAAATAAGAGATACTAACCGTTGCTGGAGTAACCCAGGATCGTAAAATTCTGACCATTACATCCGTTGCCTCCCCGACTTGACGACGGGGTAGAGGATGTACCATAGAAAGGGAGCAGTTCACACAGCGTGACATTTTTAACGGAATTGTTGGTGATGTACTACTGCACAGAGGGCACGGACCGTAGTCGTAAAAACGTTCTACACAATCAACACCTCCAGCACAGAAACAGTACAATGGTCTTCAAGAGTTCTTGATCGTGCAGGAATCTGAAGACTCGACTGGACACGAACAGAACGTAATGATAAGTTAGTAAGTAACACAATAACTATCAAAGCACAAAAATAATAAAAAGTTCGCTACCGAAGCCGGTACGATGCTTCAAATCACTTCAAATTGACAGTGAAACTTTTGACAGTTCACCTTTCACATTGTGATAGTGTTACCAACAGTCAATATAAATCAATCTCACCATAACTGTTTTTAGAGAAAGATTTTTAATTAGTAAAGTAATATTATTTTAAAGATGTGTATTAAGAAAATATATTATTTCAGTTATGCTAATTAAAAATATTAATTACGAGGATATGTATGTATAAAGTCCTAATTGAATTTATTTTTAAACTGCGAGTCTCAGCGATTATGGGGAGGTTTTTATATTGGCAACACTACTTTCATCAAAATACGCCATTTTGTATGCAATAAAATGCATTAGTAACTAATTAAATACAAAATAGTAACCCCACATACGATTTCGATCATGTGAAGTAAGAGAAGTTAAAAAAAATATTTTATAATTTATGAGTATATTTTTATGGCCATACTCTTAAGCAATAAAGCGGCTTTGATGGTGTCAATCTCCTTTGAGAGTAAAAGAGATTTTCGTGCAAATTAATTGCATTTTTTAATAATAGTTTTTTTTTTAAATTTCGTGTTTTTCTGATAAATAAACATGTGAATTATATATTTTGTATTATTTATTCACCCATTTACCGTTAAATTACGTTTAATATTTGGTCTATCTGTACTAGACTATTTTCATTAAAATTAAAATTTTGAGGTCAGTGCGGAGGCAGAAAATAGTGATCAAATTGATTGAAAAAATGTATTTATTTCAACTTTAATATAAGGCACCAATCCCCCTCTATTACAAGAATAAATCTCACAATTTTTTTTTTTCATATTTTCATGCTCCACCCTATTCCATACCGTATCTATAAATAAAATAAAAATAGTGCCCCAAATGTCGCGTGTGCACCCGTTGGATCATAAGAATTCTTTTTGCCTAAAATTAACTTTGGTTGATTAAAATTAACGAATTAATTAATCAAAAAATTTCAAAAAAAACGGGCATTTTTTCTTATGAACCCCGGGGGTTCATAAGCACGTTTGACGGGTTAAGCTATATAATAAATGCCGGGGTCGCGTGATTGTTCGAAAGAGATACCGTGACCCTGGCACATGGGCAACTGATGGAACACGGGTGGGTTTTAGTCAGTAAAAGTCTGACACGCCCTCCCGCTCCGCCCAGTGCGGGAGAAGTCATTTGATGATTTCCCATCCCGAAAAAAAAAAGAAAAAAAAAGCAGAAACTACAGAATGATACACTACGATTCTTAAATAGTCCTTTTACCCAGTTTCGTTCACTGCTTTTACCTCGTTTAAATTCATACATCTGGTCATACATAAATGAAATTCTATATATAGGTGATTAGGTAGCAATAAAAAACTATTAAATTCAATTGAGATTAATTTTTATTTCTTAAATTCAAATTTGTAGTAACTAAACTATAAATAAAATGAAAGAAAGACCCCCGCAATGCAAGTCGAAACATATCCCGTCAAGCAAAGCGTCAGGTGACGTCAACTATCGTTGAAACTATTATCTGATCCAAACTAGGCAGAGCCTGTACTATAGTAACCAGACGACTGTAAATATACTTATATATTTCTAATACATACATATTATAGATAAATTACACCCAGACACTGAATGAGCTCATCACACAAACATTATTTTGTCCTGGGTGGTAATCGAACCCACGACCTCAGTCTTAGCAGTCAGGGTCACTTACTACTAGACTAACAGGCCAGGCAAATATCCGCATATCCGCGGATATTGACCAGAAAATATCCGTATTCGGATCGATATCCGCGGATATACATTTTTAACAAACCCTGCACATCACTACCTAGAATATTTAAAAGATACTTAAAATTCCGTCGAATCAACGCCACCGTAGGTACATTTCGTACTCCCTCCTTTCAAATTCACCTTTCCAACTTTTCATTCTGAGTACTTAAAGTTTTGCTGACTTGACTTCTCGAGGGTTCTTTAGCTCTCGAACAATGAATTTCTTAACACAATGAATTTTTAAGAGCATCACAATGAACCACTTGGCTGCGAGTTTGGGCTGAAGTACTTAGAATGTATCTATGTATACGGGTTGCTATAAAGACTTAAATTGTTTCAGAGAAAGTGTGAGTACTTAATTGAGTTTTGGAAGAGGTTTTATTGTTTTGTTTCGTGTGTACAAAGTGTTGATACAGAAAGTGAAACGAATTAGAGTAAATAAACATCATTATCAGCTTATAATGTTCCCACTGCTGGGATAGGCATTATCGTTGTGAGAGGCAATGGGCCGTGATCCATGGGGGTAAAGCCAGTACAGGTTGGCAGATGTTATTCTTCAATGTTTTGGTTCTAGGACATGCCGGTTTCCTCACAATGTTTTCCTTCACCGTTTTGCGAGTAGTGGTGATGAAATAATGTTCACAAACTAAAGCGCCTGTCTTGCTGCTTCGAATCTACGACCTATAAATCGTTAGTTGCCAACGTACTACTAGGCTACAGGCGCTAAATAAATATTAAGAAAATAAATTCTATTATCTACCGGATGACATTTTGTACCGTCTCGACCTTCATATGGTGTGTTGTGTAGCTAGAATAGAAGGCAGGAAGGCCTTCAGATTCATCGCAGGTGAGTAAGGGAGCGCGGAACGCGGGCGGACGGGGATGCGGGTGCGGCTCGTGCGCCTGCGAAAGATCAATGAGGCCGCCTATCAACCGGCTTCAAAGGGTAGGACCGCGCTACGAAATCATTGATACATGCCGCGCATTGAGTAGGGTACATATGATTTGAGTTTTGATAGATTTTAATTGTTTTTTTATTTTATTAATTTCCAAATTTCCGTTTTTGTTGTTCTATTATGAAAATATTACTTTAAATGTGTAGTATTTATTGCTAGATCATTTTCATTACATGTTATTCAAAAATAAAAAATAAAGTAATAAAAATTTCTATGCCAAAGGCTTCTACTCCGTTCACCTATTACACCCATTTTTTTTTAAGACGTTAAAAAATGTCACCCGGTATGTACATAAAATTCTCGTGTCGCAGTGTTTGTTGCCAAACTCTTCCGAAACGGCTTGATTGATTTTATGAAATTTTTTGTGCATATCAGGTAGGTTTGAGAATCGGCTAACATCTATTTTTCATACCCCTAAATGATAGGGCCCAATCCCTTTTTTTTTAATTTTTTGATATTTAAAAAAAAAAAATATTTTATTATGATTTGGCATTTAAAAATATATACAACTCTAAATTTTCACCTGGCAAAACAATGTTTGTCGGGTCAGCTAGTCTAATACATACCGTGACATTTTAGTCGTCTCACAAAGGTTGTCCACTCAATGCATCCGACATAATATACTTCTAGGCTTGATAAAAAATTGTTACCATTAATTAAGATAATAGGCACCATGAAAAGTAAGTAATGGATTAGAATTATGAAACATTCTGTTAATAATGTTTAGGTATCATACGGTAGAAAACATAGCTACCCAGTACACGAGTCGGATAGATCATTCCATCTCCATTTTCCATGAAACAAAATATCAATCTTAAACCACGTCATGCGTCATCTTTATTTATTTATTTTAAATAGAACGGCCGAAGCCAATTACACTATTTAGACATATAATATAACTATTTGACACAATTCATTTAGCACAGTCATGCATTCTTCTCACAAAAATTCAAACATTCTGACAGTATCATCTTCCATTCATTTGCAAATATATCAATATCTGTGTTTGAGTTCAGGAGAGCGTTAGTAGCTGCTAATGTCCGAGGAATAGGTGATTTGGAGTGCAGTTGTTTCACGTGATGAGCATTTTCTGCTAAGAGAATAAATTTGAAGATCTGGAACACCTGATGTGGAACTCCAACAGCCCAGCTACACTATAACAAATATAGGAATGACGTCTTAGCAAGAGTTGTTCAACCTAATGAGCACTCTCTGTTGTCGTATAAAATTTGAAGATCTGGAACAGCTGATGTGGAACTCCATGAGCCCAGCTACACTATAACATATATAGGAAAGACGTCTTAGAAAGAGTTGTTCAGCCTGATGAGCACTCTCTGTTTTCGTATAAAATTTGAAGATCTGGAACAGCTGATGTGGAACTCCAAGAGCCCAGCTACACTATAACATATATAGGAATGACGTCTTAGCAAGAGTTGTTCAGCCTGATGAGGACTCTCTGCTGTCGTATAAAATTTGAAGATCTGGAACAGCTGATGTGGAACTCCAAGAGCCCAGCTACACTATAACATATATAGGAATGACCTCTTAGCAAGAGTTGTTCAGCCTGATGAGCACTCTCTGTTGACGTATATAGATTGTAGATCTGGAACACCTGATGTGGAACTCCAAGAGCCCAGCTACACTATAACATATATAGGAATGACCTCTTAGCAAGAGTTGTTCAGCCTGATGAGCACTCTCTGTTGACGTATAAAGATTGTAGATCTGGAACACCTGATGTGGAAATCAAAGCTACCACTAATTTCACTGTATAATTATAAAATAACATAGGCTGGGAGTACCTCCACGCGGTGAAGGCAGTAACAGTTTAGGACTGATTTTCGATGAAAATTCTACGAATCATTGAAAATTTGACTCTACTGGCTAAAACTCCCATTTATTATTTTATATTATCGAAGAAATATGCCTTCGGGCTTATGGTATTTGAGTGTTTAATTTCCTTTTCCCTTTATCTTTGTGACACGGTAGCCTACCCAGTAGCGCAGGGGAGCAGTCACTTAGATTTTAATTGATCAGGTATCTTCAGAATAAAACTATAACCATGCCTAGAAAGAGGTCAAATCTTTCCCAACGTTCCAAAGGATCTAAAAGATTGAGGACCATAAGATCCCAAGAATCTTCCGAAGAGCGTCAGGATAGACTTGATGCTGTTCGAGAACATCAGGCTGCAACTCGCTCCGTAGAAACATCTTCGGATCGCGAAGCTCGCTTGCGTTCTCAGCGTATTTATGCATCTACATCCAGGTCTCTAGAGACCAGTGAAGAAAATTATGCGCGACTGTCCGCTGATCGCGAACGTTATGATTACCCAGTTGAGTTTCTCAATTCACTTACAGCGAGTGGTCTCCCTGCTCATAAAATAAGACTTAAAGTCGGTGTTCCCATAATGCTGATGCGAAATTTAATTCCGCCAAAACTATGCAACGGAACCCGTCTTATTGTCAACGCTTTACAACGTAATATAAGTGTTGCTATAATACTCACTGGGTGTGGTGCTGGTGAGACTGTGTTCATACCGCGCATACCACTCATCCCCAACAATTTCCCCTTTCAATTTAAGCGCACACAGTTCCCTGTGACTACGTGCTTTGCCATGACAATAAACAAGTCACAAGAGCAGACGCTTAAAGCCGCTGGTGTTGACCTGGCAACCGACTGTTTTTCTCATGGCCAACTTTATGTTGCTTTTTCAAGGGTCAGCAACGCTTCCGGTCTTTATATATTAGCTCCTGAAGGAAAAACCTCAAATATAGTATATAAAGATTTTTTTTAAAGTTATTTGCAATATTATTGTTAATTCAGTGTACCCTTGGAATCCGCTGCGGAGTAACGGGAAGAAAAGTTTTTTGTTGTATAGGTATTAAGTCAGGGCAACATATAGGCTATACATTATTTATTTTGGAAAATGAACACCTGATGCAGACCGCAACAGACCAGCTTAAGTAAATATAAAAGATATAAAAATGGTGCCATAGCAAAAAATATTCCACGTGAAGCATTTTCTGCTGTAAGAATACATTTGTAGATCTGGAACACCTGTTGTGGAAATCTTAAGTAAAACTCTTAATAGCATATTAAGGAATGACGTCTTAGCAAAAGTTGCTTAGTCTGATGGGCATTTCCTATTGACATACAAAAATGAAAGATCTGGAACGACTCCAATCGTCTCGCTCATCCCGTTGTTTTCCCTTCCCCGGGCCTTAGAATTCTACATCAGACTTTTCAGTCTTTTCAATCTTCAATTTTGACGACCCCGTTGTCGCTGGCATAAGCAACAGGAACCGCGTACGAAGTTGCGGGCAGAAGCTAGTTTTAAATATTACAGTCATCTGATCGCGCGACCTTCTTACTTCTAGAGAATTAAAGCTTAAGCAACCCAACAGACATTTAGTGGGATACAAGAAAGGATAAAACCCGTACAAGCGCTTGTAAAGATATCTAAGGAATGCTTTTTGAACTTTTTCTAAAGCTAACGCATACTGATTCTCAAAAGGATTCCATACGCATGCACTAGACTCAAGTTTGCTACGGACCAATGCCCCAAAAATAAGCTTGATAACGTGGGGGTTATGAAAATCACGACAGTTCCTTAAGATGGAACCAAGGCGCTTGAAAGACTCTTTAGCAGTGGATGTGATGTGGTCGTGAAAAGTGAGCTTACTGTCGAATACGACTCCCAGGTCTTTCATGGAATCTGTTCTTGTGATTGCCTCTCCATTCAGCTTGTATGCAAAGTTGACTGGGTGCCGCATACGACCGAAGGACATCACGTAGCATTTTGATTTATTAAATTCCATTTGATTTTCTAGGCTCCACTTATATACTGAATCAATGTGTACGGTTTACGTACATTCCGTCAGGCTGCAAACGCAGCAACCTACTTTTCTCTTTGGTATTTAAAACAATGTTTAATATGATTTTAAGTTAGTTGACGAATTACATACTTACGCGAACACCGCGGATTAGCATCCAACCCACTTTTACTTTGTTGTGATCGGTACTCTAATAAACCTTTAGTGTTACCGAATCTGTGTGTGTTTACATCAACTCGCCTAACTCCAAGTACTGACTTACCACTTCTTACTTAAAGCTACAAGTGTAAGGTACCAACTACTACGGGACCTTACATTTAATGGTCCTTCGAGTATTTCACAGTTTGGGGTAATTGTATCTCTTGGAACGACAGCGAATCGGCTTGGCTGGCCTTGCACAAGCGGATCTCACCAGTCAAGTTGAGAAAGCGCGCATATTCGTAAAAAGAGTACAAGAGCTCTGAGCAATCAACGAGGAGGGGATACTTTGGAACTTCTTCGTGAATCAAGCGGAAAAACAAGACTCAACTGCGGCAACAAGCCAACTACTACTACGACTACTGCTACTACAGCTTCCGGACTACAACGTGAACTGCGGGCAATACGAGGCCTACAAACTAGAAGACACCGAACTACGTGTTCTTCAATACCTACTTTACTACTACATCTTACTACTACTACTACTTTCGATTACCGAAACGACTACATCAAGATGAGCGAAATCACTGCACAAAACGAAGTCTTCGAGTCAATCAAACGTCTCTGTACTAACTACCAAAAGGACAGCGCGTCTCGGAAAGGAAAGGAGTACCTGACTCAAAGGTTAGTGTCATTGGAAAACCTCTGGCAAGACTTTGGCAATAGACACAATGTATTACTTGAACGAGAGGACAAAGAAATCCAATATTTCACTGGAAACATTTATGAAAAGACGAAACATATGTATGAATCCACCAGGATTGATATACTGCAGCGGTTGTTGGTCTGGGAAGGAAAACAGGCTGAAGTTGTCATTCCTCATCCTACGGGAGTAGATACCAAGACCAAGGAACTGCTTGATCGACAAGAATGTCACATTAAAGCACTAGAACGGGCGATGTCCAAAATAGAAATTGACTCCATAACTGAAAAATGGGAGTTAGAGGATCACCTGAGCGTCCTGAAAACCAAGTGGGACACTGTAGAGAAATGTCACTGGGAGCTAGAAGCTATTTTGAAAGGGTCAAACGAAATATACAACGACTTGTTCGCCAACAAAGAACGTCAGTACGATGTCATGAAAAGATCTCTCAACTCGAAACTATGGACAAGCGTAAACCACCAAAACTATGCACCGAGGATTCAACTACCGGAATTCACTGGAAACTACAGTCAGTGGATTACGTTCAAGGATATGTTTCTGGAGACAATCCACAACAATGCAAATTCTTCGAAAGCGCAGAAAATGCAACACTTAAAATCTAAGCTTAAAGGAGAGCCGGAACGATTAGTTCAACATTTGGTCGGCGCTGAAAACTATGAAACTTGTTGGGATATTCTTATTCAGCGATACGACAACAAGAGACTCCAATTTACGAACTTGATGAATACTTTGATGGAGTTACCATCCATCCAGCAGGTCAATGCTGCTGTCTTGAAGAGAATGCATGACGTAATCAACGAATGCATGAATGGCCTACATAACATCGGTCTAAATACATCAAGCTGGGATCCAATAATCGTGTACTTGATGGCACAGAAGTTGGACTCAACATCATATACTGAATACACTAGAGAATTAGAGCATCCAAAGCAAGTCCCGGAGCTGAGTGAATTTTTGGGGTTCTTGGAGACCAAATTCATGGCGTTGGAAGCAGCAAAGGGTTACCAAAAAGATGCATCTAACCAACATAAACAAATATTCAGCAACAAAACGAAATTTAACTCCAATAAACCATCATATGAACCACATAGAAAAGAAACATCAAGAATATACCATGCGTCATACGGTAAATGCCTTCTGTGCAGCGGTTTTCACGTGATCATGCAGTGTCCAAAGTTCATTGAAATGGACACACGGCAACGGAATGACACAGTAAGGAAATTACAAATATGCAAAAACTGTTTGTATAAGCATGGAGACACAGAATGCACGTCGAACAAAACTTGCAAAGAGTGCAATAAACCACATCATACGATGTTACACTATTCAGCGCAAAAACTGTCGCCAAGTTCCAATATGAACAAAATGGGTCAACGTTCTCAACAACGGGAACATCAGCCTTCAACATCAACAAACCAACATAGTTCGAACCATTTATCAAACAACTACATTATGGAAATATTACTTACTACAGTAGAACTTCAAGTAAAGACATCAACAGGAGACTTTATAACGTTACGAGCTTTACTGGACCAAGGATCTCAAGTAAACCTCATCACGGAGAACGCGGCTCAACGACTGAAACTACCTAGAAAAAGGATGAACGCTACAATTTCCGGCGTGGGTACGATTTCGGGAGATTGTAAAGGACGACTAGAATTAGAGTGTAAATCAAGATGCACTGACTTTGCATTTTCAGTCAGCACTCTAATAATGAAAAGGATCACGAACAACTTACCTAACAAAACATTTAAAAAAGAAAACTGGCCTCAGCTACAAGGTCTGAAACTAGCGGATCCTGACTTCAACTTATCAAGGAGCGTGGATTTGCTGCTGGGAGCGGATATCTATTCGCAAGTTATATTAGAGGGGGTCCTAAAGGGAGATGCCCAAACGCCGACAGCTCAGCAAACCCGTTTAGGATGGATTTTATGCGGCAAGCTAGAAACTTTTAACTGCCATGTCGCTCTTGTCAACCTGAACGACTTAAAGAGATTCTGGGAGACAGAAGACATCATTCAGAACACTGAGGACACATCTAAAGACGACTGGTGCGAAAACTACTACAAAATGACTACTGAAAGAGATCGCGACGGAAAATACATTGTAAAGATGCCACTGATTCCTCGTTATGAAGAAAAATTGGGAAACTCAAAGTCGATCGCAATCTCTCAATTCTTACAACTGGAAAGAAAATTCGACAGAAACCCTAAACTTGCATCAATGTACAAAGATTTCATCCGCGAGTACATTGATTTAGGTCACATGAAGCTTTCAAACACGACACCCGCCAAAGATGCAATCTTCTTACCGCATCATGGAGTACTGAGAGAACAATCAACAACAACAAAACTACGAGCTGTTTTTAATGCTTCCCAGAAGACCATGGGTGGATGTAGCCTAAATGACGTAATGGAAAAAGGTCCTAATCTGCAAAAGGACATCCAAGCATTGATATTACAATGGCGTGGCTATAAATACGTCTACACAGCGGACATTGAAAAAATGTACCGTTCCATATGGTGTCATCCGGATCAACAACATCTACAGAAGATCCTATGGAGAAAGCAACCAAAAGACAATTTACAAGAATATCAACTGCAAACATTAACATATGGGACAAAAAGTGCTCCATGGCTAGCAATGCGAACACTCAAACAGCTTGCTATCGATGACGGCCACAAATACCCAAAGGCCGCTGAAATATTGCTAAATCAGTTCTACGTCGATGACCTAATCAGCGGCCACAACTCTACAAAACAAGCAAAGGAAATTCAAACATCGATCATAAAACTACTGAAGGGAGGCGGAATGAATCTGCGAAAATGATCAAGCAACGATCCTGAGCTTCTACGACACTTAGACGAAGATCAAATATCGAAAAGTACATTTGATTTTAGAGGCGACGAATCAATGAAAACGTTGGGGTTGAGTTGGAATCCAAAAGATGACGTTTTCATATTCAACTGGTCCATAGACGACTACAACAACGAACCACTAACTAAAAGAAACCTGCTATCACAAATATCCAAACTATACGACCCCTTGGGTTGGCTGGCGCCTATAACTGTGTCAGCTAAACTACTATTCCAAAGGGTGTGGCTAACTAAAATAAACTGGGATGCTGAACTACCTACTGAGTTACAAGACGAATGGCGGCATCTAAACAAAGAACTACATCTAATTAAAAACATTAAAATAAACAGATGGATTGGCAGTACGCAGAAAAATATCCAACTACATGGATTTTGTGACGCAAGCGAAAAGGCATACGCTTGCGTCATATACAGCCGAGTAATCGACGAAAAGGGCGACCCAAGGATCACATTACTAGTATCAAAAACTAGGGTAGTGCCGATTACTCAAAAAACTTCATTGCCCAGACTTGAGCTATGCGGAGCACTACTACTCTCCCAACTCATGGAAAAAGTGAAGAAATCACTAACGGAGCATGAGATATCAGCTTATGGTTGGTGTGACTCCAAGGTGGTGCTAGCTTGGATTCAGGGAGACCTCTCAAGATGGGAAAGATACGTAGCTAACAGAGTGGGGAAAATAAAAGACGTAATTCCACCTCAACAATGGTGTTATGTACGATCGGAACTTAATCCAGCTGACTGCGCTTCGAGAGGCTTGCTACCGAGCAAAGTAGTCAAGTTCAACTTATGGTGGAACGGACCTATGTTTCTGAAAAACTTTGCAGAAACAGAAACACCTCATAATGTGAATTGCCACTTTACTACAAGCGAAGCAAACAGGGTCGAACCCAATGACGTCAGTTCGAAAAACTACAACACTGAAAATATTGGTTACAAGTTGTTGAAGAACCACAGTTCGCTGACTTCAGTAATAAGAATTACTGCTCGAATTGTGCGATATATTGCATCACTAAAGCAAAAATTACGACCAAGCGCTACTTACCTAACAACAACTGACCTACAATACGCAGCAGAATATATAATAAAATATGTTCAACAAAGCGAGTTTGCGCAAGAACACAAACAGTTGAAACAAAATAAAACTGTGTCACCAAAAAGCAACATTTACAAACTCAAACCTTATCTGGATAGCAAGGGAATCATTCGCGTAGGCGGAAGACTACAGCACTCTGATCTTCCTGCAAATATGAAGAATCCCGCAGTGGTACCCTACTCCAGCCGCTTCACTGAACTACTGATCGACCAAGCACATTCGATGACGCTTCATGGAGGAGCCCGTCTGACCCTTACTTACATACGGCAACGATACTGGATAGTCTCTGGAAATCGGGCGGTAAAGGGAAGAATACGACGCTGTGTGAAATGTCATCGTTACAATTCTACGGACAATGCTCAACTAATGGCCGATCTGCCAAAACAAAGAGTAACACCAAGCCGTCCATTCACTCACACTGGTGTTGACTTTACTGGTCACGTAGACGTGAAACTTAACAAAGGAAGAGGAGTGAAGACCTCAAAAGCATACATCGCGGTCTTCGTCTGTATGGCTACGAAAGCTGTACATATCGAATTAGTCTCAGAACTAAGCACGGAAGCGTTTATTGCGGCCCTTCAGAGAATGTGCGCGAGGCGCGGAACGCCTGCTCACATGTACTCAGACAACGGCACGAACTTCGTTGGAGCATCCAAAGTACTGAGAGAGGATTTCAGTAACTTCAAGAAGCTACTCTCTCCTGAGTTCTTTGACGAGATTGGGAAACTAGAAATTCATTGGCACTTCAACGCCCCTGCTTGGCCTAGTGCGGGGGGGATATTCGAAGCAGCCGTCAAATCATTAAAACACCACTTGAAGCGGGTTCTTGGGGATCAAAAACTGACCTGGGAAGAATTCACTACGTTACTAGCGAAAATAGAAGCCTGCCTAAACTCGAGGCCTCTATGTCAGCTAACAGAAGATCCGGAGGAATTTTACAGCACTCTCACTCCTGGCCACTTTCTAACTGGCAGTGCTACGTTGTCTCTACCTCAACCGGAGCCTGACAACAGAAAGATGGATCTGAGAAAACGTTGGCAACTAACGGAGCACATGCTGGATCAATTCTGGAAAGCTTGGTCCAATGACTACCTGAACACCTTACAGTCTAGAAGCAAGTGGAACAGAACTGTACAAAACCTCAAACTAAACGACGTGGTCCTAATCAAGGAAACAAACTTACCTCCTGGCAAATGGGCCATGGGACGAGTGATGGAAACTCATCCCGGTAAGGATGGTCTAGTACGAGTGGCCACCCTTAAAACAAAAACTGGAGTGATAAAACGACCCACTGTTAAACTAACTCCATTACCACAGCAAGAAACACTGCTACCTACCGAAGAAACAACAAATAACAAAAGAGAAGAAGATACAATAACTGAAAACCAAAGAAGAAAAAGGAGCACGCGAACCAACAAGTACAGTTTCCTGACTTTCGCTCTTATAACTTTAATAGGAATGTTAGGAACTGCACAATCGTCACCAGTAACAAACAACTATAAGGTGACCTCTATAACCAACAATCAACCTATTTATTTCGATGAAGCCGGAAAACTGCAACTTATACATGATGAATGGACTCTACTGATCTATTACAACCTAACGTCCTACTGGCAAGCTGCGAATAACATGAACGACTACATAAACCAAATTGATAAACTCTGTCAAAGAATCGCGCACGAGTTTACACCATGCGAAGCAGTTGTCAGACACCTACGTCATGAAATGCATCACCTTGAGAATTATAACACTATGTTACTTTCTCAGCATTCGCGACAAAAACGAGGCTACTTTGATGGAATCGGAAAATTAGCCAGAACACTTTTCGGGGTTTTGGATGAAGACTTTGCGCAAAAGTACGAGAAGGATATCCAAAACTTGCAAATCAACGATAATTACTTGTTACAGTTGATGAAGAATCAAACTTTGATCATAGAGGCTGAAAACAATGTAATTAAAAACAATACGGAATTTATGGACAAACAATTTCACGCAATACAAACCTACATAAATCAGACTTGCAACATAATCACAAAAATTGAGAACAGAGCACAAATTTTATACACAGCAAATGACGTGAACTCTGCCGCTTTATCATCAACTTTAATTTTGAGCGACTTGCATAGAATTCAAGAAATGCTAATGAATGCTCTCGCCAACATTTATCGAGGTCATTTGGATACACACTTGTTTCCTGCATCTCAAATAATAGAACAGCTGAACATCATCAATGGAAAACTTCCACAGGGACTAGCCTTACCGATAAAGGACATACAAAAAGATTTCCGTGACATCTACGAACTAATCCATGTCAAGGCTCGGATTACAAACAACTTTCTACTTTTCGAATTGCATATTCCACTTTTGAGCGATGAGGACTACAAAATATACCGGGTAATACCTATACCATTCCAGAAACAAGGACAATTGAGAATCGTGCAGCCTTTCTCCAATTATATCGCCATAAACTTCGTGAAAAATTCGTACATCACTATGGAAGAGCAAGACATGCGCCAATGCACGCCATACGGAGAAGACGAGTACACATGCATTTCACGTCAGCCGGTATTTAGCTTACAAGACAAGGACGCACCTTGCGAGGCCAAGGTATTCAGTCAACAAACTTCATTATCCTGCGTCATCAATGATGTAACTTGCAAAGAAACTTGGATCCAATTACATAAACCTAACTGGTGGTTGTTTACATTATGCGACAGACAGCTGATGCGCGTCATATGTAGCGATCAAGTTACGCCAGCAGTCATCAACGGTACTGGGGTGATTGCCTTGAAACCAAAATGCATACTACAAAAGAAAGATGCGACAATATTCACCTATAACCACTTAGGAAGCAAATTTCACATGGAGGCGGATATTGAAGTACCTACACTAAACACGACTATCAACAATTTATTTGATCTAAGTTGGAAAAACGCACAGCTGAATATGACAGAACTGGATACATCTGCAATAAATATCAGAAACATAGATAAGCAAATAATTCAGCAGAAAGAGCAGGAAAGACTACCACAAGGGATAGATATATCGAGTCACGACATATATCTCTACTCTGTGACTTCTCTGCTGTTGGGAGGAGCTGCTTCGTTTGCTGTCTACATTTGGATTAGGAGACTATGGCATAAGAAAACTAAAAGGCCACCTACAAGACAACCTACAGGAATCGACAACAAAGTCGAAATCGAGATGCAAGAAATACGCCATTCGACACCGCCGGAGCCACTATACAGCGACGCGAGGCCGAAACAACTGTTTCACTTTGAGGAGCAGTAAAGCTTATTGTTTTTATGTGTACATGTTTAATTTTACTTACTTACTAATGTTTACTTTACTGTCTTTACTTTTTATTGTGACGTTCTGGGATGTCTTACTTTTATATTTTTACTTACTTAACCTACTTTTATACGGTCTATACTTTTTATTATTGCGTTTTGGAATTTTTACTTTAAAACGTTTTATGTACTGGATGCTCATCCCGCCTTTTCCCTCGGGAGCATGTACGGTTTACGTACATTCCGTCAGGCTGCAAACGCAGCAACCTACTTTTCTCTTTGGTATTTAAAACAATGTTTAATATGATTTTAAGTTAGTTGACGAATTACATACTTACGCGAACACCGCGGATTAGCATCCAACCCACTTTTACTTTGTTGTGATCGGTACTCTAATAAACCTTTAGTGTTACCGAATCTGTGTGTGTTTACATCAACTCGCCTAACTCCAAGTACTGACTTACCACTTCTTACTTAAAGCTACAAGTGTAAGGTACCAACTACTACGGGACCTTACACAATGTCTGATTGCAGAGCTAGGCAATCGAGCTCAGATTTTATTTCATAAAACAGTTTTAAGTCATCAGCATATAAGAGGGATCTGGCATTCGCAACTACGTCAGGGAGGTCATTAATCACCAAGATGAAAAGGAGAGGGCCGACTACCGAACCTTGACTCACACCCGAGCGAGTGTGGTATGGGAGTGACTCATATAAACCTAGTCTGACAAATTGTTGTCGGTCCCGCAAGTAATCTGCAAGAAGTCGCAGGAGACCTGGAGCTACACCTATAGCACTGAGCTTTGACAGCAAGACGTCATTGTTGACTCTGTCAAACGCCTTTTGAAAATCAAAGTAAAGAACTTCTACCTGGCGTCTGCGATCAAGACTAGTAGAGATATAATTAACTAGTGTAAGTAAGTTAGTATTGACGGATCTTTTTTCGCGAAAACCATGCTGTTCATTGCACAGGTACCGGTTCACTTGGTTATAAATTCCTCGATGTAGGACATTCTCGAAAACTTTCGCGGGAGACGATAATATCGCTATTGGACGATATTCATCTACTGAAGATTTCTTTGACGATTTCGGTATAGGAGTCACACGTGATATCTTCCATGGTGGTGGGTAGACTCCAGATTTTAAAGCTAAATTAAAAATATGGTGTAGGGGCCGAATGAGAAATTCCTTTCCCTCTTTTAAGAACCATGGAGGAATATTATCGGGACCAATAGAACTGTTGAGCTTTATTTTGTTTATTCCGATTTTAATATCACTTTCTGAGAAGTTAAGTATATTAATGTAATTACTAATATTGCAGTTGGTTGGATTGGCTATATTCTCGTGGTCCAGTTTTGGTACTTCAGTTTGGAAGACGCTTGCGAAATATTCTGCAAACGCTTCTGCAGCAGCTGCACCACTGTGAATTTCACCTTTATGGGTTATGTTAGGCTCAAATCCACCTTTTGATCTTAGGTTAGAAATGTGCTGCCAGAACTCTTTGGGGTTTTTCCTAATATTCCCTTCGATGCGCCTAATGTAAGTATCATAGGCAGTAGATATACGAGACTTTAGACTAGATCTATACTCGGAGAATTGCTTATATATTAGTTCACATTTGCTCTTTTTCCACGCAGAATGTAATTTGACTTTTTTCTGAATATCCAGAATAATATCTGACGTAAACCAGGTAGGATATCTTTTAGTCACTCTGTTTCGGTGTTTTTTAGGGATACAAGCGTCAAATAGGCTGTAAATAATATCATAGAAAATCTGAGTGCTAGTGCAAACGTCATTGGATGATATAACAGCATCCCAAGATACCTCAGAGAGAAGTTCGTACAGAAAATTGCGATTACATTTTTTGAAATTCCAGTCCCTACTACGGTTGACATTACTGGGTTCAAGTCTTTCACTTTCATCAGATGACTGTAACCTTACCTGGATGTCCAACGGCGGATGGTACGCATCGGGGGGTACCAAGCCTTCAACTGCTGTTACAGAAACGTCACGCAGACTTGCGCTTTCCTGAACTAAAACAACATCCAACATTCCCCCATGCATGTTCTCAAGAATATTTCTTTCACACATGTTGGAAAATGTTAGAAAATAACCATAATAATTGCGTACATTTAAGGAAGCACTGTTTAAGTTTATATCACCTAAAATGATAACTGTTCCTTTTAAGTCATTTATAAAACTTTCCACTTTTGTAAACCAGGTCATATAATCGCTGTCAGTGGCACTTGGTTTTATATACACAACGCACACATAAACAGGGGAACCATGTCACGTGAAACTCGACCAAAGATCCTCACCACAGTCCGTCTCAAGTTCACGTCGACGGCGCAGGACTATGGGTGTGCGTGCCATGAGCAGCACGCCTCCACAAGGTGAACCTCTGTCGCGCCTTAATACATTCCACTCACCATTGACGAGTTCTGTATCGTCAGCCGAGGTATCCAAAAAAGTCTCTGTGGCCGCTATTACATCTTGTTCGGCTATGTGTAGATTGTTGCGCCACATCCGGAGCTTTGATTTAATTCCACGAACATTCTGGTATAAACAATCAATTGTTTTTGTAAATCTGGTGCTTGCTCTGAACGCTGCTGGAGAGCCAGTCACAATACTAGCACTATGCTGCCTTATCTCTCTGTGTAAGCTGTTCGTGAAAGGGCTGTGGGGCAACTACACGATGGCTGTTAGAGTGCACGGAGAACGGTTTCCTATAGTTAATCCAAGCCTTAATTCTTGCATTAACCGGCCACACATCTGCGGAATAGCAGCGCGTATAGTATGCAATGGGAACGCCAATTTTGAAAGACTTGTAGTTTCCTTTTGGAGTGAGTTCATCAATGGTACAAGTATCAGTGTCACATAAAGTGCGAAGGTAGTCTCTAATTTCGTCGGCTGTAGACACCATGTTCCATAGGTGTAAGTACTTACGAGCTTCTACGGCCCTTAAAGATGTTACACTGGGGCCAGCAGCTCCTTGAATTGAAACTGGGCGAAGGCTTTTGGATTTCTTTGTAATTCGTGTCCATTCTTGGGAGTCTGATGCTTGTGAATTAGAAGAGGCAGTCTGCGACACCATTTCAACTCGCGCAGAATCGGTATTGGGTTTAACTGAGCTGACACAAGGGGGAGCTGGTTCAGAGAGGGGCTTAGTTGAGATTTCCTGCTCTGTACTGCTTGCAGATGCCAGTGGCTCACTGTGAAAGCTTTGTTCCAGCCGCAGTAGTCTACTGCTCAGATCCGTGATGGTATGCTGCATAGACGAGTTTTGAGTCTTCAGGTTCTCCATAGCTAATTTAACCTCTACGTTCTCAGTGACAATGTCCCCAATTTGGGTGTTTACAGCATTCATAGAATCTTTTGCGCTTTTGAGTTCCTGTTTCACCGATCGAAGTTCCTCATCATGTTGAATAATATTTTAATTTTTTTGTTATTCAAATGTTATTTTTTTTCTTATGGATGTGTAGTAGTCATTGGTTACATGAAGTGGGCTGCCATTGTAAGACGACTAAAATTTCACGGTGTATAAAATTCTCGTGTCGCAGTGTTTGTTACCAAACTCCTCCGAAACGGCTTGACCGATTCTTATGAAATTTTGTGTGCATATCGGGTAGGTCTGAGAATCAGCCAACATCTATTTTCCATACCACTAAATGATAAGAGTGACCCACCACGAAATCTGTTTTTTTTATTTTTTGACATTTCTTTAAATTTTTGTTTTATTATGATTTGGCATTGAAAAATATAAATGCAACTCAAAATTTTCACTCTTTTCCACCTGGCAAAATAATGTTTACCGGGTCAGCTAGTCTTTACATATATAATTCTACTGTACGTTTGTATGTCACTGTACTGCTTCTAAACGGCTGGACCGATTTGAATATTTTTTTAGTGTGCGTTTGGGTGGCACCTTGGATAGTTTAGATTGACTATTGGACCCGGTAGGTGGCACTGCTATCGAGTCCTAGGAAACAGTACAACGTCTGTACGGTCAGATAGTAATATATATTTTTTAAAGTATCTGTCTGTATGTTACCTTTTAACACCTCAACTGCTTGGACAGATGTGGATAGGCACACGGCTGGACCATGGCCTTGGTTAGGACATATTAATAAATTTTTTATCATGGCAGTACTGTACGCTAATTACGCGATTTGACATGGGGTGGTGGACACCAGCCCGTTATCTAGACTATTAATAATAAAGCTTAAGAGTATTTTTGTTTGACCGTGCTAATCTCTGAAACTGCTAGTCAAATTTTGAAAATTATATTTGCACTAGCTTCTACCCGCAACTTTGTTCGCGTCCAATTTTTGCTCTCGTGACCCTTCCCGTCGCATCGAATTGCCTGCCAGTTTTCGTCCATTTTTCGTTGCTGCTCCGCTCTTTTTAATTGCAGCGTGATATTATATAATCTATAGCCTTCTTCAATAAATAGGCTATTCAACATAAAAAAATAATCATTTCGGACCGGTAGTTCCTGTGATTAGCGCGTTCAATCAAACAAACTCTTCAACTCTTTAATATTATAAGTATAGATTTGATAGCCCGATTCTAAACAAAGGCTTAAGTATTTATTTATTAAAACTTTATGCACAAGTAAAAAAATACTGTACAAAGACGGACTTAATGCCTGAGGCATTTTTTACCAGTCAACCTTAGGGTGATGCAGAGACAAAACATGGCAGGTGCAAAATCAAAATCAAAAGTCATTTATTCAAACTAGGCTGAGAGTCAGCACTTTTTGAACGTCAAAGTTACAAAAGACAGTCCCCCCAAAACGCCGGCCCTTCGACACTTCCTAGTGCTTTAGCTGGGAAGAAGAAGTGGTGGAACAAACTCCCCAGCAGCACAGCTGTCTGTTAAGTTAGAAGAACTTGATTCTATACAATATTGTGTAAGTAATTAATATTATAAAACAAAACATACATTATTCGCCATATGTCAGCTAGCACACGCCAATATACCAACAAAAACATTTAAAACTAAACTCAAGCTGAAATAATAAAACAAAAACGTAAACAGAACTTTAAAACCTAAATAAAGCCTCCAGGCATAAAGGGCGTGCCCGCTTACATATTCAACGATGCCATGTGATCCATATACATACATTGATGCATATAGCTAAGTTGAAGTTACAATAGTTAAACTAGGACCTCCGGAGTAAAATAAAAATAACAGTTAATACAAATAACAATAACAAAAACCATGGTCAGCAAGACGACCAGTCACCACAAGCAGCAACCGTTCACGAGCATAACGCAAAGGTCAGCCATTAACCCCTCGCCTTATCTGAGGGAAGGTGGTAACCCGACCCCCGACGCTACCACAAGCAGTGACATCTAAGAGAGCATGACGAACTTACTGCCGGTTGGTCAGGCAAGAATATTATGAACAGCTGACGAGGTCGCCAGCTAACTACATGTTGCAATACAAATCATTTATAATCATTGTAATGAGTAGATTATATGTCCACAATAAATGAAAATTTCTCAGTCCGCCTTTGTACAGTAGTTTTACTTGTGCATAAAGTTTTAGTAAATATTAATTAATTAAAAGAAAATAAATATAAATTAACAAAATGAGTTAAAAAAAAAAACAATTATATGAACTACCCATAAAACTGTCAGTAGGAAAGCTAATACTGGATTGAAAGAACATAAACATTGTCATGAGTTAATCACAGCGGCCAACTCTTCTTATTGTTTAAGTCGTCAACATAGGAATAGATATTTCGGAAAATAATACATACAAATACATAGATAAATACATAAATACAAAGTTGATACGATAGAGGAGCTTTCCTTTAAACTGCCTATACTAAGTACCATGTTCAAGCTCTGTGCCAAAAATCAATTAAATAGGAGCAGTAGTTTAGTCGCAAATGATTTTTTAAGTTTTTGCCCCGTTTGGACACGATGTATATTTTCTAACAGCTGATTATGTCTATGTATAGGTCATTCACCTTAAAACGGTAAATCTGAGTACAACCTAGCAACCTAGGTATCTAAAGTCAGTTAAATTTATTTACAAAGGATGGTTGCGTTTTACTCTAATTTGGAAGCTATTTAGTTTGTTTGAAAAAAATAACAAATTTTTGATGCTTTTGATTTTTATACCGTATCGAATTAATACTAAACACGTATAGTACACGTAGTGTAATTTAATGCTCCTCTGTTATATCAAATCTGTATCTGATAACGAACATAAAAATTATCTGGAGAAATAACGAAATGTGGAGGAGAAAATGAATCCAGCAAATCAGCGCTGTGATGAATCTGCCAACTTCTTACGAATATGCTCACGTAATTTCACTTTAAACGATAACCGACTGGTTGCCAACCTGATATTCAGAGGAAGTGTATTAAATGCCTCTTAATATCATGTTAGGATCCTAAGAAGCCGAGCAAAATGAAATAGTCAGAAATAATGTTAAGCAAAAACGAAGTACCTAATAGTGCGGGCAGGTGATGTGATAAAACAGGGGAGAAAAAGATTTCAAGTTGCGGCCATGCTATAGTAAAATAATATCTGGGTAGAACGTTCCCTTCACGCAGACAAAGTCGCGTACAAAAGTAAATTAGACTATACTTACACAAATTTTCTTTACAAACAGCCCTCCTCGCGTGGCACATGTTGACAAAGGACTGGAACCCCTTCTTGTATCTGCTGAACATCATGCAGACCGGCTCCAGGTCGGTCTCAGGCAGGTCCTTGCATACATGGTTACATTCCTTATTCGCTGGTGCATTTTCTTTCAGAAGGTCTGATACCTTTGGTGCTGCTGATGCTATAGCTAAGATTTGGTGTTTGTCATTAAAAGACGGACATTTTAGTTAACAGCACTGCCCACTCTCATATAAGATCAAACGAACTTCTTGAAGTGAAGTTCGATCATTATTATATTAGTCGCTTCATTCTTCAGATACAAATAACCATGTAGTGCCTTTATTCTACAAGGCTCTATTCGCACGTTTAAAGAATCGACTTTTAGTCGATGGTCAATGCTTTTTTTTTTTTTGTCAACCGCCACAAGCGCGGTCCGTCCTATGAACGTCATACTTGTTTAGAGATCAGTTTTCTACGATGGGTTTGGGTGGGTGAGGACTTTGTATCTTCGAATGAAGCGACTCATAAAATAATGATCGAACTTCACTTCAAGAAG
Source organism: Aporophyla lueneburgensis (assembly GCA_932294355.1). Lineage (NCBI taxonomy): Eukaryota > Metazoa > Arthropoda > Insecta > Lepidoptera > Noctuidae > Aporophyla > Aporophyla lueneburgensis. Next base: position 25,000,544 of record OW028737.1, on the reverse strand, counting down.
TTCGTTTGATCTTATATTATATTACGTCGCTTCATTCTTCAGATACAAATAACCATGTAGATGTTTAGAGATAGGTTCTCCAATTAGTAAATTAAACTTTACTTATCAGTAGAAAACTTTTATTTTAATAATAACAAAAAACAAATTTGTTCTTAATTTTAAAATCAATAATCATTATTAAAACAAAACAAAAATAATAATGCCTAAACGTATTTTGATTTAATTAGTTTTAAATGTACATATATTTAGTAATTTATTACTCTAGATCTAAATGACTGATGGCGCAGACAGATCGAGCAAAAATTCCATCGTCAATTAATGGTCGGTTATAGAACCGAGCAAACGTCTGAGACGAGCTAGCCCAGCCAGCCGTCTTCCTAATGGTATCTACACAGACTCCCGCGGAGGCCGCCGCCGAGGTGGAGGCGTGGCGCGTACTGTGCGCACTGAAAACTGTGACGTCGACGCCGCTCTCCGCTAGGGTCTGCTTTATCCACCTACTGATGGTTTGTGACGATGCTTTTTTATATGGTCTTTTAACAGTAAGCAAAAGACTATCGGTGCTTTCGGGTCGTGAAGCTGATGTTACCTCGAGGTAATCCTCGAGAGTCTTTGCAGGACATATCCTTGGGTTTTCTAAGAAATACGGTAAATATAGAACAGGTTGTTCTCGATTCGCTGCAGAAGTCTTTATCATGTCAGTTATGTTTATCTTAATACCAGTGGGGGATCTTTTGATACTCAGCGGCACGGAATCTTGGCCAAGCGCTTATCTCGCAAATACTCTCAATAAAAAAAAAACTTTAAGCGTTTCCAATGATTGTTTGTTATGAGAGTACGGCAAAAAATGTTTACCCTTAGTTCAAGAGGGTAATTCATAATGTTTGAGTGCACTATGGCGTAACTTTAAATTGTTAGTTGAATCGTGTCACTTAGCGACTAAGTTGCAAGTTAAAATTTGTGTGTTGTAAAAGTTTACGGTTAGCTTATTGAATTATTGTGATTTTGTGCTTGTTATTGATTAACTGAAGGTGCTGTAACACCAATAAAAATGCCAATAACACCAGCACAGGTTGCACAGGCTGTAGCGTTGATCGGCCAAGGATTGACACAGCGTGAAGTTGCTGTGATTCTTAATGTACCACGTTCGTCGATGCAGTATGCGCTAAAACGATACCAGGAGACTGGCCACTATTCCTGTAGACCAGGCAGTGGAGGTATCAGATGCACGTCGGCCCGGGACGACCGATTTATTGTCCTGGAAATTTTAAGAAACCGCTACCTGACTGCCGTTGAGATACGCCAGCGGCTCCAAATCGCAAGGGGCGTGAATGTTAGTGAGCGAACGGTGAGAAGACGAATGGAGGAAGTGAATTTGAAAGCCCGTAGACCAGCACGCGGTCCAGAACTTCTCAGACATCACCGAGTAGCTAGACTTCAATTCGCACGTGAACACGCCAGCTGGACCCACGAGCAATGGGCTCGAGTGCTGTTCACAGATGAGTCTCGAATTGCATTGCGCGCTCCAGATGGTCGGGAGCGAGTGTGGAGAAGAAGAGGATAGAGATTTCTTCCCATTACCACCACACAAACTGTGAGTTTCCAAGGAGGCTCTATAATGGTTTGGGGAGGAATAAGTTCCGATGGTCGTACGGAGTTGGATATCATTGATAACCGGCTAACTGCAGTCCGATACATCGAGGAGGTCCTCCAGGAACATGTTTTGGTATATTCGGGATATATAGGGTACGACCAATTTCTCCTAATGCACGATAATGTACGCCCACACGTTGCACATTGCGTTGAAGAATACTTTCAAGAAGTTGGTATTCAAAAATTACTGTGGCCAGCTCGTAGTCCGGACTTAAACCCAATTGAGCATATCTGGGACATGCTCAAAAGAAAGTTAAATCCACCTCCGGCCCGCCAGTAACTCTTCAGCAACTTCGAAATGCAGCACTGACTGCTTGGGAAAGCATACCGCAAGTTGATGTCAGAAACATCATTCAGAGCATGCCAGATCGAATGCAAGCCGTTATAAGGGCTAGAGGAGGAAACACCCGATACTGAAACGACGAAAAAATTAACAATTTAGGTTATTTTTTAATTCAATAGTGTTTACAAATTGATGATGTAAATTTCATTTTTTCTGCAAAATTGCCCAATTTAATAACTAAAGTTATTGGTGTTGTGAAGTTTTCATTCTCAAGTTCCAGAAGCATAAGAAACACTTACTGAGTGCATCTACCCTTAGTTCAGTGTCAAAAATACATTTTTGTGCGAAATATTGTGAAATTTACACGTGGCCAAGTTTCCGTGCCGCTGAGTATTTTCCACTCTAATAGGGGAGAAGGTTTGTACTCGGTGAGAAGTACATAACGCTAATAAAATTGACAATTTTTTTGTTAGTTTTGTTAGATCAAGATTAGTATTGGGGTACCATTGGGATATGTAGTCCAGTACCACTTTTGGGTCCCAAGTGTTGTTATATTTGGGGCGAGATGGCTTCTGCCTGTAAATACCCTTGAGTAGACGTTTTATTCTCTCGTCTGCTCCAATGTTATTCCTGAGGAGTAATGAAAGGGCAGATCGATGGCTATTGATAGCACCGTATGATGCTCCCTTATGAAAGAGATACACCAGAAAAGTTAGGACTGATGATGCGGAACCTTCAAAAGTATTAAGGTTATTTTCGAGAAAAAATTGCCACCAATATTTGTAGGTGACGGAATATTGTTTCATAGTATTATCGGAGATGGAGCCTAGCATTAAATCTAGCGCTACGTCTGGGGTATTCAGTCTCGTAAATGCTGTCCTGAGAGCGTCGCGGCCCCCAGTGTAAGGCTGCTGTGAAGCGGGTGACGAGATCTGTAATTTTAATACAAAAGGTCCTCATTAGGATCCAAGAAAACAATATCTGACATAAGCATTTTTTTCAGCAATGGAAATCAAGGTTGGCCAGGCCAATAAGGAAAGACTAGGATGCCGGTGGCTGAATCGTCAATGATTTTTCTCAAATATTTTAGGATTAAAGCAAACGGTGGAAAAGCGTAGAAAAAACTAGATTGCCAACTAACTGTAAAAGCGTCAACTGTTATAGAATCAGGGTCCGGTCTCCATGAAATGTACTGGCTACATTTGGCATTGGTGCGGGAAGCGAATAGATCGATTTTTGGTTCACCTAACGTTTTAACTATCGTTTGGAAGGCCCAATCAGATAATTCCCATTCTGTGTCTACATTAATTTTCCGAGATTCTTCATCGGCTTCTATATTGTCATGTGTATTAATATATGACGCAAATAGGAATATATTTCGCGTCTCGCACCATTGCCAAATGGTTTTGGTAAGTTCATTTAAATGTGGGAACCGAACTCCACCCATACGGTTAATATAGCTGATAGCAGTTGTATTATCCACGCGAAGCAACACGGAACAGTTAGAATGTAAGCTTGCAAAGGACATTAATCCTAGAAAAACCGCTAGCAGTTCAAGGTAATTGATGTGGAAAGATAATTCCTGGTTTTTCCAACCGCCGTTTGCTCGATTACTATTACAGACAGCCCCCCAGCCGGTCCTAGAAGCGTCCGTGTTCATCTCTTCTCAACGCGTTGTATGTTAAATTAATGTTCCGTCTCCACCATTCTAGGTCAGGTAAGATGACTTTCGACAGTCTTATTTTTGCATCAAAGTCACCGTACTTTTGCAGGGCTAAATATTTCTGACGTTCGAGAGTTTTGGTGTATAACCAACCGTATCTAACTGCAGGGCAAGCTGCAGTAAGTACTCCGATCAACTGTGATAGTTCCCTAATGGAACACATAAGAAGAGAAGAGAACTTAACGATCAATTTCATAATCCCTGTTCGTTTGTCACCTGGGAGACCTAGTGACATATCGACGCTATCTATACTTATAATATTATAAAGCTGAAGAGTTTGTTTGTTTGTTTGTTTGTTTGTTTGTTTGTTTGTTTGTTTGTTTGATTGAACGCGCTAATCTCAGGAACTACTGGTCCGAATTGAAAAATTCTTTTTGTGTTGGGTAGCTTATTTATTGAGGGAGGCTATAGGCTATATAACATCACGCTACAACTAAGAGCAGTGGAGCAGTAATGAAAAAAGTTGCAAAAACGGGGAAAATTTATTCCTTTTGAGAGTTTCCATTGCATGCGCTGCGTAAACGGTTAAAGTAACGCAAAAATCATGTATGACGGAATTGTTCCTTTTAAAAAGTTCTAAAAAATAGTCCGCGAGAGCATGTCTATCTTTTAAGGTTAACTCACTATAACTCAAAACGACGTGGACGAAAACTAGCAGGCAAATCGATGCGACGGGAAGGGTCAGGGGAGCAAAAATTTGACGCGGACGAAGTCGCGGGCAGAAGCTAGTTAAATATAAAACCTAAAAACTTACAAATTTGTCGAGGTTCAAGACAACTTTTTTCGTAATTAATGACAAAACCTAAGCATTTGAGCAATGTTAGTGTTTCATTAACATTGTCACGACATTCATCAAAATTACTACCGATACAAAAAATGTCATCGAGATATATTACTGACCTAAAACCCTTATGTCTTAGATGGTTAATAACTTCCTTCATTAACTTCGTGAAAACCCTAGGAGCAACAGATAAACCATAGGGCATTGCGTTGAACTCGTATGTTTGATCAAACTCGAAACGTAAGTATTTACGATGTTCTTTGCAAATTGGGACTAAAAGGTATGCTTCCTTTAGGTCAATATTAGCCATGAAACCATCTTTAGGTAAAAGTCTAGTTGCAGTTCTATGGTCCTCCATTTTAAAGTGACCAGTGGTAATAAACTTATTTAAAGCTTTTAGATTTAAAATAAACCTTTTGCCTCCATTAGGTTTAGGAGTTAAGAACATTTTGGAAACGAAATCAGTTTTTGATCTAGGACATGGGGATATAGCTCCTAACTGTAATAATTTTTTGATGGCTTCTAATATAGGCGGTTTGTCGCTCGGAGATACAGAATTACATATGGCTGATACTTGTTACGGTTTTTAAAAAATGGAATGGAATATCCTTCAGATATCCACTTAAGAATTACTGGATTAGCAGTAATTTTAACCCAACAATTATAAAAATGCTGGATTCTCCCAGCATGTACCTCTATTGTTGAACTGCCGCACGCTATTTGCTGTGGGCAGATGCCTTCTGTTGAGCTGCACCTGTCTGGGGATTGCGAGGTGCTTGCGCAGACCTCCTTGGCCCTCCCCTCCCCCCCTGTTCGAAGAGAAGCGAGGAGGGCCTCCCCAGTTTCCCTGGGAGCGCGGCCGGTTCATTGTTGGGTGATATAAAGAAGAGGACGTTTTGGGGTTCGGTGCGACTTTCTTGATTTTTAAGCCATGTTTTTCTATTACTTTCGTAGCTTTTATCTTGTCCGAAAGTTTGCTTCCAAAAAGCATTTCATCGCGATCAATATCTTGCATGATATTTAAAAACGATTTATCCAGGCCCGGGGTGACGAACTTCTTTCTCGCCTCGGTTTCTTCAAAGTGCAGATCGCACAACAAGCGACAGCTGTCGCTTAAAAATTTTATGGCTTGAACTCTGTCTTTGTCATCGTCAAGAAGCAAATCTAAACCTTTATTGAGAGCGTCTATTCCATGACCTAATTGCTGCTGTACTCCTTCTACTCTTTTGACACGAATACGGGTACCCTCATTTACAGTGGCCGATATTTCTGGGTTTAATTTAGGCGCTTGTAATAATGAGCAATTCTCAGGAATTTGGTACTCTTTGTGAAGTCTCTCCTTTGTCTCCTTATTCATCCCTTTTCGGAGAATAGGTAGCCAAAGCCGCGATAGTTTTCATGAATTTTAGGGCCAAATTTTGGCGTCTCTTCCGTGGTCTCACCTAAGGCGGAGAGAATATGAGGATCTAGTTCCGGTACTGCAGTTAAGTCCTGTTCGCCATCATTTGATCTCCTCATCGGGTGATGTATCGTTCATGCCAGTCTGATCTATTAACCCTATGGGGTTCGGATCTTCGTCATTATGCCGTGTATTGTCTATAACAATAAAAATTAAAAGTTAAAAAATTGAGGGTAGACGCAATTTTTATTTTTAACCTTGTATTAACACGCGGTTAATCTCTCAGGTAATATTACAATGCTAAAGCGGTACTATTAATAACCGTCGTGAGGATACACGATCCACCTCCAGGCATTTTATTTGTTTTAACGTAATCGTCCTTTAAACAATTACGGATTACCTTTGTGCTAACACGCGGTTAACCCCTAGGTTCAGTAAGTTACCTTCGTGATGGCACACGGTCAACCTCCAGGCTTTGTAAACGAGATAATATTTCTCTAAAAAAAATTGGCACTGAACACTTAATAAATAACGATTTACTAACCTGAATTTTCATCGGAGTACTCCGATGACGAATAAATAATTCTTTTGTATTTTCTTTGTTCCAGTTTATGAATTTTACGTTGATAACGTTCAATTCTGTCTTGATTTCTTCTTTTCGGCATTATTGTTGAGCACGAAATATTGACTAGTATAAGGCACGTGCGAACGATGCCTCGCAAGAAAAAGGAATGACGTTCATAGGACGGACCGCGCTAGTGGCGGATGACAAAAAAATAAAGTATTGACCATCGACTAAAAGTCGATTCTTTAAACGTGCGAATAGAGCCTTGTAGAATAAAGGCACTACATGGTTATTTGTATCTGAAGAATGAAGCGACGTAACATAGTTCCACGGTCTTACAGTCCGTTAACGGTCGGGCCGCGCCTGGCTTTACTTCGGCTGTCGAGGTCTGCCGCCCGTGCTGAACGTTTTCATATCCCATTAACCACTGATAGGCCGTGCTAGGCGTTGAAACATCCGTTGAGGCTTGTTACGGTTCGTGTGAAGCATTCCTATATGAATAAAGCATACGGAAACGAGCCCGTACAGTCCAGTATAGGCCGCGACAGGCAATTACGTACGCTCGTGTACTCTCATATTCACGGCGACGGTTTTTACTATTGCTTAAAATTAATTCGTAATTATTTTTACGACTTTACTGGAAGAGTCCATTCAGTCTGAGTCAGCGAAAATATACCTATGTATGTACTGCATTTTGAGCAAATAGATTTTGTGTTTCGTCTCAGAATTCGACCTTCTATGTACAGCGATATTTACCTACTGTAAAGTGTGGACTTAGCACTATAATAACTGTTTCCCGCCAAAAAATGGTCAAAATACAACGTAATCTTACCAATTATGCAAAATAACCTGAGAGTAGTAGGCAAAAACATGCCAACAATATAACACCAACATTCAATTTAGAATTCAATTTTATTTTATTACTTTTTATTATATATGAAAACAACTTTTTATTTGTTAAACTTATCGAGTTTCTTAGAATCGTTCCATTTTTAAATACATACCTAATATATTTTCAATCAAAGCAGTTATTCAACTTTTAATTGGAATTTGGAACTGGATGATATTTCAAAATAAGAACCATTATTAGAACTGATTACAATGTGATCTTATTTTAAAAGCAACTTTATTGAAAATTTACTTATTAAATACTTCGTTATGAGTTAATTGATGTAATAAGAACGATTTTAATTTGGTTCTAAATTTTATTTGTCGTCATTGCTGAATTGTAGGAGTACAAGTTCGTACGTTACAATAGTTCCTGCGATCTGCAACAAAGAGAAACAGCATCATTATAACCCTGATTAAAAATAAAATTATACTCATTAAAATAAGAATAGTAAATATTAATAATAAATAAGTAATGTGAAGCATTTATTACATAAAAAATGTCCGCGTCCGTGTGGACGTAAAGAATAGCTCCACCCCATTTCTAGGCGTGGGTGTCGTAAAAGGCGACTAAGGGACTTACTAGGGAATGGGCAGCAGCATTTTCTATGCATTTTACCACCATACTGCGATCACCAATGCTTGCTAAGCATGGCGATTATGGCAACCCTCCCCCTGTTCGAAGGAGGCCTGTGTTGACGTCTTTCGGCTGAAATGATGGGGATGATGATGTCATGTAAATAAATTAATGTTCTGAAAATAGTATTATCTGAAGTCTCTATGTTTTTTTTTATGTTCACACAACACCATATTTGGACATAGTTAAGCAGAAAGGACTCAATCCACAACCTGGTCAAAAATGGGTTAAGTGCAACAAACTGATCCAAATTATACATACTACGGGTTAGTGAAAATGATCTAGCTAAAACTAGCTTTATTTTTCGTATACTTAAAGTTTAGAACCAATGGTATGGCACTTCTCTTTTTTTTTCAGGATAAACAAATCAAATTTCTGGTTCTTAACATATATTTCTAAGAGAATATATTAATATTACCTTTACCATAAAAACAAAATGTGTTAATATTCCACTGACAAAATAAAAAAAAAGAAAATGAAAAATACCTTTTGAACTTCAAACGTCAATTTCTCGAAATTAAATGGATGTGGATTGAGTCCTTTCTGCTTAACAAAAATTACAAAAAGGCGTTGAGGGGGAGTGGGCCGTTATATACCACGCAGGCCCAGTGGGTTGGCTGATATTATATGTCTTCGAATTTTTAGTTCCAGGATATGCAGGTTTTCTTTCGTCGTTTTGAGAGCTGTGATGATGAAATAATTTACACGATGTAAAGCGCCAGTCTGGGTTCAAACCAAAGACCAAGTCTTAAGTCAAGGCCATCACCTCTGGGCTACTATAGTCTGTGCCATATGTGAAAAAAATAAAAGTCGTTAAGACCCGCCTTCCAATGTATTCAAATATTTCAAAACCATACGAAAAAAAATGTAAAGAAAGTGTCGCTAGCACGGTCAAAACGGTCATTTGAATACATTGGTAGGCAGGTGTCAACGACTTTTATTTTTTTCACATCTGGCACAGACTATAAGGCTCTATCTCCAATTTAAAAAATACTTAACCAAATTCGTCCTAAAATAATATTCTCTCATTAATTTATGAATATTTTATCAAGTCAATTTCCTGTCTCCTCATAATTATTATTTTGAAGAACTTAATTGAATTCCGTTTATTGAGTTCTTAAAATAAGAAGATAATTCAGCATTTTGTCGCTTCCTACGCAATATAGATAGATATACAGATAAAGATAGGATACTGGCCATTATTTAATTTTATTTGCATTATTATAATAAATACAAATGAAGAAGTCTGACGTTTGAAATTAAAGAAGGGATTTGTTTTATTGTTTATTTATTGAAATGAATGAAAATGCATTTTTAACGTTTATTTATTTTGTTGTTGAATGAATATTTTAAACTAGCTTCTGCCCGCGACTTCGTCCGCGTCAAATTTTTGCTCCCCTGACTCTTCCCGTCGCATCGATTTGCCTGCTAGTTTTCGTCCATTGTTCGTTGCTGCTCGCTCCTTTTGAGTTATAGTGAGTCAACCTTAAAATATAGACATATGCTCTCGCGGACTTTTTTTAGAACTTTTTAAAAGGAACAATTCCGCCATACATGATTTTTGCGCTACTTTAACCGTTTACGCAGCGCACGCAACGGAAACTCACAAAAGGAATAAATTTTCCCCGTTTTTGCAACATTTTTCATTACTGCTCCGCTCCTTTTAGTTGTAGCGTAATGTTATATAGCCTATAGCCTCCCTCAATAAATAGGCTACCCAAGACAAAAATAATTTTTCAATTCGGACCAGTAGTTCCTGAGATTAGCGCGTTCAATCAAACAAACAAACAAACAAACAAACAAACTCTTCAGCTTTATAATATTAAGTATAGATAATAAATATTGGTTAGTCGAAAATAAATTGAATCACCTTATTCAAAATTTATTACTTATTTTGAGAAACAAATTGTAAAAGTAAATTCCTAAAGAAATTATTATTATTAATTATTTTTTTAAAAGGTTGATTGATATATCACTGAAAACGTTATTTTGTACTAACGACCCGCCTTATGCCTTCTTCAGACAGGCGCGTTGCGATGACATGACGGTGCGACACGACATTTGTAGAAAAATATCGATGAAGTTCTTACAGAAATTATTCTACGAGAATCACGTCGCGCTGTCATGTCATTGTTTAGGTGCCTTTACTTTGCACTGTTTTTACGACTTCACTAAATAATCGAGATTTCTTTATGAAATGTAAGTTTTGTTTATAGAACATTTTATATAACATTAAGTCTTCTAAAATACATTCTCTAAAATGATAGTGAAACCCATATAATATTCTGTTGTATAGTCAGTAGTTACACAAACAGACATGCAATTCGACTTCAACTTACCTGTGATGTCGTTAAACCTGTCGGTTTCTATTGAGGTCAATGAAATAGTATGTAGTGATTGTAGTTCTTACCGTGAGGACCATATCTCTAGTGACATAAAAGAAGTGCAGTCCACTGAGTGCCACGATCTCACCGTTTATTTGATTCTGGAACCTTTCGACCTGAGGGACAAGTCAAAGGGAATCTTTAAAAAAAGCGAAATTATTATTAAATTATTTTCAGGATTAAAGAGTTCAATGCAATTTGTAATATTTTTCTACTCTTCCTACCTTGAGTACCTAAACGATTATAAAGCTCTGGCTAAACTGAAGTGGGAGAGTGAGCGGGATGCGGGATGTGTATGTCAACTAACTTGTATGAAGGTGTTCAAACTGGTTCACAAAGTCTCGAGTCTTCCTAAACAATTGACGCACGCTGGCGTGTCCCGCATCCCGCTCTTTCGCTTAATAACTTTAAGACAAATTGACTGTTTTCATTGAATTACAGAAAGCATATCATACCGCCTTTAGATTTTAATCACAGAATACAATAAATATTAAAGCACTGGATTATACCAGGAGGATTAAGGAGGTAGGAAATAATCCCCATGGGACTGTACTACCGGGATAAAAAGCATACTTTGTGTTAATGCAGGTTATCCATACTAATATTATAAATGGGAAAGTGTGTGTGTCTGTTTGTCCGTCTTTCACGGCAAAACGGAGCGACGAATTGACGTGATTTTTTAAGTGTAGATAATTGAAGACAAGGAGAGTGACATAGGCTACTTTTTTACGTGGCTGGGGTGAACTTAGAAAAGCCGTGCTTTTCCTAGGACAATTGTATGTAGCATGGTCGCGTGTATCCAATGCCCAGAATCTTTACATTCTATCCCCCAAATGGAAAGATATATAATATCGTCTACAGTAGAGTATTAAAAGAACATTCTGTTTCGAGTTCTCTTCTGTGTTCTAAATTAGGAAAAGGAACCGTGTTACCCCGAATTTAACGCGAGCAAAGCCGCGGCAAAAGCCAGTAAAATATATAAATGTGAGAAATTTCATACGAATCCGTTTGTTATGTGATTGAGCAACAAACATACAAACTTTCAAAATAATATTAGTTGGATTTAAACAAAAAAGACCCAAACCTCTTTACTGAAAGACGTCGTAGGCACAGTATACAGGTCATGAAGAGGTATCACTGAGGATCTGTTGACACACGAAGCCACTAGCGCCACCGTCAGAAAGCGGCCGCAGAGGTAAATAGTCGAGTACATCAGGTACGCCGGGTATAAGTAGGTACGGAGTACGCTTAAATAACTAAAAGTTTTTAAAGGCTGCCTGTTTATTTGGCTAGAGAGAAACGGAGAACACTTCATTGCGTTAACATATTGTTTATAACCTACCTTTCCTCATGTCCGGGGCACAATTTATTGACGACTTTCGTTGCTTGGCCTCCATTCCTAATACACAAAGAGTAAATGTTGAAAAATATCTCTTTTGCACTGGACCACTTGGTCCTGAATACCTTACTTCAGGCTTACCGCTTAGCTGAGACGAAGCCTGAGGTAGCTGCGTGGTGCGCTGATCACGAATACGTTGCATTGATAATCCAACAGAGTATATTTTGTTGCGTTCAGATGCACTCTGTTGGAATATCAATATCAACACCAAGAGGTGAAAACCCAGTGCAGGATAAGAAATTAGCGCGTATAACACCGCCCTTATAATCCTAGGTTGACTGAACGCTTGCTACTCGTCACCACCCACCTTCCCACACCGCGAAGCTACCGCAGACACCATCTTAGCTAGACGGTACGCCTGGAATTTCCACTGAAAAAATATATTTATTACCAATGTAAGTTTCCAAACACACTTGCATTTGAACAAAATTATATACTTACGCAAGTACATTGTAAATCTGTAAACATATGAAGAACAGATCATTTGCGAATGTTATAAGCACAAGACCACTGCACACATCGTCAAATAGTTTCACCAAGTTTGTGGCTCGTGTGTAGTCTTCTCTTAAAGCACCCCATGTTGTAGCTGACACATAATTCTGAAAAAAAAAAAATTTCATTTTTTAGGATTGTTCGACATTTAAATGCACATTTTTTTAACTATAAAGTGTTTACTTATTAAATCGTTTCTAATGCAGGCCACACGCATTACGACACACTTGCGCAAAATAATTGAACTTGCACCAGTTTCTGAATTAGCAAAATTATCTGAGTCAAGGATAGTGCAGACTAGCGCGACGCGACGGTCACGCGTGACAATTTCTATGAAAACGCGCGCGACACTTCACACAGGGGCGACCTGTCGCGCCGCGACACGGTCAAAGAAATTGTTCTACGGATTTAAATCGCCGAATCGCGCGCGACCTTCATGTCGCGCTAGTCTGTACGAGCCTTCTTTCGGTGTCTTGTTCAAATTTAAACTTGCGCAAGTATATCATAACATGTACGTATGGCTTATTTTAATTAAATTTCTGATACAAATAGGATTGAAAAATTTATTTTAATTTTTAATTTTACTGAACTACTTCTCATACTTGTTTTAGTACTTATTATTCAAGATTATTTGCAATACAACGCAAATAAAGTTGAGTTTACATCTGACCGCATGACGAGACATGAATGGCTAATTCGTTTTATAGATACGTACCTTTCTAGCCGTTAAAGCAATCCTTTTACTGATCTGTTCCAATATCGAAGTCAAATATAAACTTATGCACACAATGAATATGTCCGCGTAGTTCCAAGTGGCCGTTGTTACTAAATTCAGGAACTGAAAACAATTAAGATAAAATTCATGTACTGTTAAGTAAAACCAGCTAATATATTTAATTAAATTAACTGATAGTATATTTAATTAAATTAACTGTAGTATGCACTGAGGGTTGTCACAAAGTAATCGAGACCACAGCAACTCTCTGATTTAGGATATCTCAACGTTCATTTAAATTCAAATAAAATATACAAACATTGTAACAATCTGCAATGACTGAGTAAAAACCGATTTAGACAATTTTGCTGTTGATACTAAGCTTCAGCATATTTTTTTAATATACATTTATATGCATAACAAAATGTGTGGAACAAAATCCAAAAAAGAAAGCAGAAAATCAAAATGGTGAATGTTTTCAATTAACAATTTTTAGTTAATTTATAAAGTAATACATAATCAAGTACGACCCACGCGGTTGTGGTCTTAAAACCGTTTAAAACAACTTTAAATTTAAAAGGGGTTTTAAACGACCGATATTGGTTTAAAATCGATTATAACTATAAGTTACAACTATAGAGAAAGCACAGCATAAATAAACTGTAATTTTCATAACGTCCGTCACTGCGACTGTAATGTGAACTTATTAGTCCAATTCGCACGAATTAACTAGCCCAAATCAGGTGAATTGTCATAGAAATTCGTATTAGGCAAAGGGCACGTATTGAAGGAAACAACGAAAGGTTAAGAAAAAAGTCAGCATCATTTCAGCTGAAAGACGTCCTCTGGACACAGACCTCCCCCAAGAACCATTTTGATCGATTTCTTTTTTGGGGGGTTTGCCATAATTGCCACGCTTAGCAGGCGGGTCGGCGATCGCGGTAAGGTGATAAAATGCATAGAGAGCGCTGCTGCTCATTCTCCTATAAATCTGTTAGTCGCCTTTTACGACATCTCCGAGAAAAAATGGGATGGTGCTATTCTATACGTCCATCACTACACGGAATCAAGGATAAAGTACACTAATTTTGTTACATAAAATACAAAACGTGCAAATTGCCTAATACGAATTTCTGGAATTTTTGATTCGCCCACAAATTAACTTTGTGCGAGTCACCCTTTTAAAATACGATATTATTTTTAAGTGACGATTCGTCCGATTTCATTCGTGTGAGCCGTTATGTGGCAGCCACTACTGTCGTAGTAAATCAAAGCTTTAGTATAAAATTCATACCTGAACAATAACTGCCAACCACACAACATACGGTACATTCAATTCATACAGCCAGGGAGATTGGACCCTTACATATACCTCGCCAACGTTAGACACGTCCCCAGAGCATTCCAGTATTCTCAAGATCCTTGATATTATTGCCATGATGTGTTCCACTGAAATTTAAATGGCTATATTAACTGGAAGCCCGTCCATGCTTCTCAGGGAAGTAATCTACTGATATTGTTGTGACTTAGCCTAATCTAAGCATTATTCACTTACGTTTACAATGCTTGAACATTTGTTCCGGATTTCTGAGAGCATTTTTTCTGGATGTTCAGGAAAAAGTGGTGAAAAGAAAAACGATATTCTATGTCTAAAATTTTGTTTATCTGGGTCTATGAAACAAAGCCTGAAAAGTATATAAACTTACTGACAGCCATTCCCACAAACACACCGCAGGCTACGTTGCACTTCTTAACAATATTAGGATGGATGTACTCTTCCAGTCGAGAATTGATCAGTTGTTTCATCAAAGTCGGCCATTTTTCAGCGACTCTTATGAATGAAATTGTTGTACAGCAAGCCGTTGTGAAGAATGTCATGAAACCTGGGAAATTTGTAGGAATACAATTTATAAAATGCGCCAAGTAGCGGCAACAGGAAGAATTCCGAATCACCGTATAATATTTAACGTTTCTTGTATGGGGACTCTTTAATCTTTATTTTATTGGAACTTGGAACCAAGTTCTTTAACACTAAGAGATAGAGAGAGAGTGAGATGACTTCCGTGGTTTTCGAAGGTGCTAAAGTCGGTAGTGAGGTCGAAATTGGGGCTGCCACCATTTGAAAAATTTTCATCCTGAGTGTCGTTTTTTCAGCACCCTCAAAAGACATGAGGTTTCAAATGCAGAAGCCAAAATTAGATCATAATAAAGTATGAGTATTTTAAAGATAGAGTAACTAGTTTACATTCGAAGTTGAAAAAAAAACATAAAAACTTCGATCCTGGCGGGTTCCCCCGACACACGTTAGGAACGACACTTTAAATCATTCACTTTAAGTTAAGACTTACCTAATGCACTGAGATTATTCGGATTCTTATGCAGTCTGTAGACACACAACGCTGTACCTATGATTTGAGCAATGGCCATAGTTAAGGCAAATATAAACTTAAGTGACCATTTAGTGAATCTGAAAGTGTAAAGTAATTAATAATGTTAACACGAAAATGTCTATACTTTGTTTTTTTTTTACTAAACTACTAGTAAATCGTAACTGTCATTCTTTGAAAATGGAATCAAAACAGCATGTTGACAGTTTGTCAATTTAACAAACAATTTCTTACTCCGCTTGTATTTAATGAACCGATATTTTATTTTCGGCTGGGTGAGTTTGGAAAGTAGATACATATTTAAATGATGAATATGTTATCTTTTAATGAGTTTTATGGTTCATTTTATCGTGAAACCTCATATATATTGTTACACATCGTATTTTTTTAAAGAGTAATTTTTAGTGTTTAATCTACAGTCATTTATTCAAGTTCGGCTGAGAATCAGCACTTTTTGTATGTCAAAATTGCAATAGACAGTCCCCCAAAAACGCTCGCCCTTTTCCTAGTGCTTCAAGTGGGAAGAAGTGCCGCAACAAACTCCTCAGCAGCAAAGATACATCCTTATACAGTGAAACCTGGTTAAGTGGGACCTGGATAAGTGAGAAACCTCTATTATTGAGAGTTGCAATGAGGTCCCGGTACTTTTTCATTGAATTACCTCTGTTAATGAGACTTTTCGAACCTGGTTAAATGAGATTTGAATTTTAAGATGTGTTCGATCTTTACCTCTGTAATTCGGACTCTGTAGCTCAATTCCCTGTCTATGTGAGACAAATTAATCAGATTGGGACAGGTTTTGACACGTTTGTTTACAAACATTTGAATGTCTTTCGCACATGCTTTGTTTGTCAGTACTATCTCAGGTTTTTCCCTAAAAACAAGGCAATAAAAGTATACAAAATGTCCAAACGTAAATCTATACTAATATTATAAAGCTGAAGAGTTTGTTTGTTTGTTTGATTGAACGCGCTAATCTCAGGAACTGCTGGTCCGAATTAAAAAAATATTTTAATTCGGACTTCATCGATATTTTTCTACAAATGTCGTGTCGCACCGTCATGTCATCGCAACGCGCCTGTCTGAAGAAGGCATAAGGCGGGTCGTTAGTACAAAATAACGTTTTCAGTGATATATCAATCAACCTTTTTAAAAAACAATTAATAATAATAATTTCTTTAGGAATTTACTTTTACAATTTGTTTCTCAAAATAAGTAATAAATTTTGAATAAGGTGATTCAATTTATTTTCGACTAACCAATATTTATTATCTATACTTAATATTATAAAGCTGAAGAGTTTGTTTGTTTGTTTGTTTGTTTGTTTGTTTGTTTGATTGAACGCGCTAATCTCAGGAACTACTGGTCCGAATTGAAAAATTATTTTTGTCTTGAGTAGCCTATTTATTGAGGGAGGCTATAGGCTATATAGCATCACGCTACAACTAAGAGGAGCGGAGCAGTAATGAAAAATGTTGCAAAAACGGGGACAATTTATTCCTTTTGAGAGTTTCCGTTGCGTGCGCTGCGTAAACGGTTAAAGTAACGCAAATATCATGTATGACGGAATTGTTCCTTTTAAAAATTTCTAAAAAAAAGTCCGCGAGAGCATAAATGTCTATCTTTTAAGGTTGACTCACTATAACTAAAAAAAGAGCGAGCAGCAACGAAAAATGGACGAAAACTAACAGGCATATCGATGCGACGGGAAGGGTCAGGGGAGCAAAAATTTGACGCGGACGAAGTCGCGGGCAGAAGCTAGTATATAATAAAATGTTATCAGCATCTGAAAAATTAAAATTAACTTCCATCAGAAAAATTGAATAATGGTACATTTTGACCTCTATAAGCAGGGGGGCCTCTGTAAATGAGACAGCTATAATTTTAAACCTGCTTAGTTGGAAAACTGGATTAATTGAAACCCTCAATAATTGGTACATAATTCTTGGTCCCTCGAGATCCCAATTAACCAGGTTTCACTGTATTTACAAATTTCTTCTGTTATTTTACCTCATTTTCGACACATCCTTTTGTAGTATTCCTGTCACGGGATTCAACCCAATGCATTGGCCCCATACAATTACCCCTCTCATAGCTTTTTGAAACGTTTTGAACTGATCTTTACTTTTGCTTTGTTCGTTATCTTCTGGTTTGGCTAAAAGCAACGTCTTTTTTATTAGCTAAATATACTCGTATACATATTTTTCAATAAAAAAAAAACTTACATTCAAAGTTTGTTTTTGCTAATCTTATTGAAACAACAATAAAAAAAATAACTCACTGTCATCCGAAATCCAATGCCTGGTGCTCCCCTCTTTATGTCGACTGAAAAATAATGTTTTATACACATACTTACACATATGTACATAAATTAAATTGAAGTGTCTATTTCTTACGTCAAAGCACCAACTTGTTACTAATAGTTTTTTGTTATATTTAAGTACTGCAAATACTGCATATAAACATAATAAAACTATTTTTACATTTTATGCCTGTCTGTTTGTTCCGGCTTATCTCCTAAAAGGCTGAACTAATTTTGTAGGGATTCTATAAACCTAGCTGCTAGCTGATTTTATAAAGGAAGTTTTTTGTCCCAGAAGCACGTTTCCGTGCCGAAGCCTTGGGCACAATTAGTAAAAGATAAATGAGATAACAAATAAAAGTCCTTAAACTATAAAATTATTGCGGCTCGATGCTTGCTTACCCATCTAAGTGATTCTCTTGCAGAACTCTAAAATTGATAATTTCTAATTCCTTTGAAAGTTCTGTAAAGAAAATTAACGTTTGTAAGATCTAAATTAGCTTTTTTTTCTGTCTGAAAAGATCTTTTCTTGATTCTGTTTGGTTTTCAATTTGATTGTTGATTTTAAAAGCAAACTAGTATTTTAAAGTACTTTTATTATGAAGCTCGTCGCGAATGAAGGTCCCAAATTATCTAGTGTTTCAGTTTGACCTTCAGTAATGCACCAAGATCATTTATCATCTGTCTCTACGAGCCATTCACCTCTTTTAATTTAGCCACAATGCTGCACGAACGCGCGAAGTAAACATAGCATAAATGCAAACACAATACCATAGCGTTTTGGTTTAAATGTATGCGGCAAGCAAAATAAATATGAATAAAGTCTTAAAACTAAGTGACGATTTCACCAATGCAACAGAACAGTCAATGTCTTCGTTCATCATCAATCAACTCAGCCTATCGCAGTCCACTGCTGGACATAGGCCTCTCCCATGTTGCGCCACAACACCCTGTCCTCCACCTCCGCATCCAGTCTGCCCCAGCCACTTTCCGAAGGTCGTCGGTCCATCTAGCTGGGGGACGTCCCACACTACGCTTGCCGATACACGGTCTCCACTCCAGGACTCGTCTGCTCCACCGGCCATCGGTCCGTCGACAGATATGGCCAGCCCACTGCCACTTCAGTTTGCTTACTCTGCAAGCTATGTCGGTAACTCCAGTTCTTTTCCGGATAATTTCGTTTCTGATTTTATCCTTCAAAGAAACTCCGAGCATAGTCCGCTCCATAGCGCGCTGAGTGACCTTGAATTTGTGGACCAGCCCAACTGTCAGTGTCCACGTTTCGGCACCGTATGTCATTATGAGCAGGACGCACTGGTCGAAGACCTTAGTTTTCAGACATTGCGGGATAGGTGACGAGAATACTTGACGAAGTTTTCCAAATGCTGCTCAACCTAGCCGGATCCTTCTGTCGGCTTCCTTCTCGAAGTTGTGTCTACTCCTTCACAACTTTGAGAAGAGAACCCTCGATGCGGATTGGACTCGGCAAGACGTGCGAGTTGAACATGACTTTCGTCTTGTCCAAATTCATGCCGAGGCCAACCCACCGGGAGTCTCCATTCAAGCTGTGCAGCCTCTGGTCCAACTGTTCCAACGTCTCTGCCATTATGACGATGTCATCGGCAAAGCGAAGGTGTGAGATGTACTCCCCGTACACGTTGATACCCAGTCCAGTCCAGTCCAGCGTCTTGAAAACATCCTCCAATGCGTTGGTAAACAGTTTTCGGGAGAAAGCTCGCGAGTCTCTTTAACTCCGTCATCCAAGAGGATACAACGCCCGAAGCGTGGAGCAGAGGTGCGGTGGTTCTGTTCTTCAAAAAAGGTGACAAAACCTTTCTGAAGAACTACAGACCCATCTCACTTCTGAGCCACATGTACAAGCTGTTCTCGAGAGACGTCACGAACCATCTCGCCAGGAGACTTGACGAGTTCCAGCCGCCAGAACAAGCCGGTTTTCGAAAAGGCTTTAGTACCGTAGACCACATCCATACTATTCGGCAAATTGTACAGAAGACCGAGGAGTACAACCAGCTGCTGTGTATGGCATTTGTGGACTATGAGAAAACCTTCGACTCTGTCACGATGACTGTCCAGATTAAGGACCAAAAAACCAAGCCCATCCAACTGCTGAGAGGGGTGAGACAGGGGGATGTAATATCCCCGAAACTGTTTATCCTCGATCATCATACTCAGTCTATAATATTTTCACTGCTGGAACACAGGCCTGTAGGTACAGGGCTATTAACTACCATGCGGGCCCAGTGCGGGTTGGTATCTACCGAAATCCCCTAGGATAATATTCCGATATCGTCACGATGTTTTTCTTCGCCGTATTCGAAAGAAGTAGGTACAGATGAAAATATTTACAAAGTAAAGGACCTGCCTGGGTTCGAACTCATGACCTATAACCCGTAAATCGGGGCCGATACCAATGGACAATCAAGAATGATTTATTACTCTAACAGAAGAAAAAAACATCATACCGAAAACCTTCCCACCAAAATCGGTACCTTTCATGTTAAGTACCGTGTAAGCACTGCCACAAATAAAGTTAATACAACTGTTTGACTTTAACCGAAACCTACAATTTGACCCTTGTTTTCATGTCACTTTAGTAAAATGATTAATGTGTGTCATCAGAATATGAATATTTTATTACGCTGTCACTTCTAAAATAACACGTTTGAGTTACGGGCTTGGAACGCGTCAAGTAATGGGCGATTTGAACGCGGTGGAAAAAATGTTAAGATATTTTTGATAACAAATTCTTAATCAGAATCTGAATCATTTTGAAGCTTATTGTTCATCCATTCTTTCATATGTTCGACTAAATTGTCTGCGCAGCAACGTCAACAACGGCATGAATGTTGTGCAACAGTCGAAATGAAAGCGATTCGAACAACAAAGTCTCTGATATAACACAAGGCACAACCACCTATCATAGGCACTCCGATACACACACACAAATACAGAAAATACACACAAACATACACCACACACCTTCTATATGTCAATATTTTTAACTGTTGGATATGGAATGAAAGATCTCAGAAAGCTGTTTTTACAGAATTTTCCCTATTATTTTTAATTAATTATGACAGTTCATAATGTCATTATTATAACCAGCCTGTACAATCTATGAGCAGCCTGTACAATCGTGAGGCATACAACCTCTACAGTTTGCACACGACACTAAGTTTTGTATGGGAAACTTACTAATGCCATACTTGACACTCCCCATAAAATCACAAAAAAATATTTCTTATAAATCTAAACTAAATTCTTATCGTCGCTAATAAAATTAATATTAAAGACAAATATTCTCGATCTGTTCATAGATTTTAAAAATGAAATAGGTTATAAATCTATAAAATTAATTTATTACCTACCTATGGTTATACTTGACATTCAGTATGACTAGAGACTCAAAATATTAAAGACAGATGTTCTCGATTGGACCACAGATTTGGACCATAAACAAAAGAATATCTATGCATGTGTATTAAATACACGGTAATGAATAGTACTGTGTGTAACGTGTTATTTATTGAAAATAATGTATTTTACGCATAATTAAAAAAAATATTAGCATTCGTCACTTCTTCTCTGTATAAACAATAAGTGTGCGAAATTTCATACTCTTCCGTCCGCCCAATTTTCGTAAAAAAGGGATCCAAAGTTTTCGCTTCACGTATTAATATATAGATTTGCTTAACTAATATAGAATATAGGATGTAATCTCCTCTTAAATAAGCATTTAAAAATTGTCCAAAACTAAAGTGCACCTATGTCTCGGTGCACTCTAGTTTTCTCGCTCTCATTCCGATCCTACGAGAAGCAATCTGACACTTTTTCTGAAGCTGCTCTCCAGTGATGCGCTTAGCAACGAAAAACATTGAATTTTATGTAAATCAATTTTGATAACATGTGATTTTTACATGGATCGAGTGCCTATCTGACTTCGGCATCCCAGTTAGTGCGTAATCTAACTTTTGGTAATACTGGTTAGTTAGACTATCGGGAATCTGCCGGCCCGTAATGACTGTCAAAGATTTACGAATGACAGTCGAGACCAACTGCTTCACGTGCTTTCCATGGCAAGGGGTCTTAGTATGTAATGATCGTCACCCATCCACGGGCCAACTTTGGCAAGTGTAGCTTAACCTGACAGATCGACCCATGCAGCTGTTATTACCTATTTAGCCACAACCCGTTTTAATTTTTATTTAAATATAGGTACCAGGCCACTCAGAAAGTATTACGAAAAAAAGGTGTTTTTTTTGTATGAGAGACTGGCCAGCTATAAACTATTATAAAAATAATGATTATTTATAAGTAAAAATAGGTACGTTCCAATTTCAAAATTTCCCTTCACATATTTTGCGAGCTAATTAAATTATCGTGTCTCATTGGAAAATGGATTTGCGCCGGAAACATTTTCACGCTATGATTTTTTACAATTTCACGTGTCGCCTGAATCCGGACGAATCATACGATAGACTTCAAATTGCATTCATGGATGAAGGCCCTTCCAAGGCAACTGTGTTTTGTTGGTATAACGAATTCAAACGTGGTCGACTAACTTTGGGGCATGAAGAAAGAAGTGGTCGCCCTTTGACTGCTGTTACGGAGGAAAACGTGCTAGCAGTGAAAAATTTAATCCAAGACAATAAGCAAATTACGTATCAGAAAATTCAACATATACTGCAGATTGGATCGGGTAGCCTTCACGTGAATCTTTGCCTGAGGAGGATAGTTTCACGCTGGGTGCCGCACAACCTCACCGATGCTCAGAAGCAGGCCCGGGTGGAATGGTGCTGTGATGTGATAAAAAAATTTGAAGCAGGCTCGTCTCGGCGTGTTTACGACGGTGATGAGTCCTGGATTGTTCAATACGATCCAGAAACGAAGCGCCAGTCGACGGTTTGGGTGTTTCAAAACGAACGCCTGCCAAAGTGAAGCGATCTAGAAGCGGGGGGAAGATTTTGATCGCAAGCTTTTTCAATTTGACTGGCTACTAGGTATCAATCCCTTTACGGAACCAAAGAAGCATCAACGCCGAATAGTACACTACCAAATGCTTGGCAAAAGTTTTCGCACACCGCGTTCAAAACGAGGGATTTCTTGGACAGCACGCCGGTCAAACTTTTGGGTCACCCTTCTTACAGCCCTGACCTTGCTAGGTCAGGGCTGTAAGAAGGGTGACTTCTTTTTATTCCCAAAAATTAAAAATCAGCTCAAAGGGATACGATTTTCGTCGCCGGAAAATGCGCTGTCAGCGTTCGAGTAGGCTGTAAATGTGTCTACGGCGGACCGGAAAAAGTGTTTCGAAAACTGGTTTAGACGCATGAAACTTTGCATAGAGGCAGTGGACGTTTATTGGCTGAAATGATGATGATGTATTTAATTACATATATTATTTTATTTTTGTTCTGGTCCGATCTAAATTTGCTGTACATTACACATTATCTCTATAACTTACAAAGCTGCTATGATAGACCAAGTAGCTTTGAAACTAATTCAAGCCAATACATAAACGTAAATAAGTTGGAGTAAATGTTAAGTGTAGCAAAAAAAGTATCATAGAAGAATAAATGCAGTGGAAATGCGTTCTTTGCGAAGCATAATTATGTGGTGTTACTAAGAATGATATGGTACGGAATAATGTGATAATACAACGGAACGGTTTAAAAGAAGATTTTAAAAGAATATGCTTAGATGGTTTGGTCCCGTTGAGAGGATGAATGAAGGGCTGCTAACAAAAGTTATTTATTCAAAGTAGATGTGAGTGGAAAAGAGACGCCCTAGGAGGGGACGAGACGCCCTAGGAAGGGACGAGACGCCCTAGGAGGACATAAAGTGACCTTACTGGTGGTGTTCTTCCTAAAGGTCAGGTGCGTAGTAATCGCAACCGGCATGGGAGTATGACCAGATGTTGGAACGTAAACAAGGCAAACGGAGCATGTAAGGATCGTAGAAGGTGGTGTCTTGTAGTTTCTGCCTACCCCCATGTGTAAAAGACGTGAGTTTATATATCTGTACATGTCTATACAATATCTATACATATCTGTACAAATAAATAAAACTGAAGTGTCTGTTTGTCCAGCGGGGGTCGCGTGATTGTTCGAAAGAGATACCGTGACCCTGGCACATGGGCAACTGATGGAACACGGGTGAGTTTTAGTCAGTAAAAGTCTGACTCGCCCTCCCGCTCCGCCCAGAGCGGGAGAAGACATTTGATGATTTCCCATCCAGAAAAAAAAAGTGTCTGTTTGTAATTTCAAATTAACAACTTTTCACTAAATGCATATGAAAGTAAATACGGTACTTGCAAAAAATACATTTTATTACTTTTGTCTGTCTGCCTGTCTGACTGTTTGTTCCGGCTAATCTCCAAAACGGCTGGACCGATTTTGACGGGACTTTCACTAGCACATAGATCATGTTATAAGAAGTAACATAGGCTATATTATTGTTCCAGTAGCACGTTCCCGCGGGATTATTTCCGACATCCACGCGGGCGAAGCCGCGGGCAATAGCTAGTGTATGTACAAGTATACAAATGAATACTTCTCATCATCATCCTCATCATTTCAAACGAAAGACATCCACTGCTGGACATACGCTGGCCCAATTTGGAGGGGTTTGCCATAATCGCCACGCTTGGCAGGCGGGTTGGCGATCACAGTGTGGTGATAAAATGCATAGAGAACGCTGCTGCCTATTCTCTAGTAAGTCCCTTAGTTGCCTGTTATGACACCCACGGGAAGAAATGGGATGGTGCTGTTCTTTATTTCCGGCGACACACTGACAACACACACTACACACTATTTCTACCAACACCTAAATAAACTGTGAAAAATACATACAAAGTCTATTCACGATACCTAATAACACCCTTATTCAGCGAATATAAACATGTTTTTGTGCTAACAAAACCACCCTTCGTAGTTCATAAAACCCCGAAATGAAAATAAAACTACAAAAAATATTGTGTCTAATAATTGTGGCTTTTTTCCTAAGTGTCACAGAACAAAAACTTTGCTCGCCACTGACATACATTTTTTACAGTACATCGAAGATTCCATGTTTTATTTTAGCAGTCTGTGGTGTAGACTTAAAGGAAGGTTTAAAATAAAGGTTTCATCAGCTGCTTTTTTCGTCCTGTGTGTATATACCAAACAAAATGTCAGTTTTGTTGGTACTTTTCTGAAGCCTAGGATAAGCAGTTAGGAAACTGTCTGTCGAGATCTTGTTCTCAGTATTTATTTTTGTGTTTTCCACACATTTCGTTCATGTTTAATGTCAAATGTTTTATTTATAAGAATATTAATAATACGAGTATGTACATAAAATACTTTTTGCAAGTATATATAATACCTCACTTGAATCACAGGGCATCAAAAATTTGTTCGCCTCGCTGTCAATAGGAAAGTGCCCAAAAGGCATAGCGTAATCGACCAACTCCTTAGCTATGGCTTGAAAAACCAAGCAGACCTCATGTTTTATGTTTAATTCAGTCTTTGAAGTTTTGTTCCCTTAGAATCACAACTCAGATCTTTTAAGGGACAACACCACTGACGGCTTCAAAGAATCGATTTTTTGAAAACCATTTAAAAAAATCTAAAATACTTATTATTAAATAAATAAATATGGTGCCGGCATCGCTGATTGAAGGCAAATGTTTTTTTTTTTTAATTTATAACATAAATTAACAAACCTAAAACTTTGAACACGTTTTTCTCAAAAACACTTTTTTGAGTGCGGCACGTAGCAGAACTCGAGCAATTTTTATCCGATCAACTTCAAATTTTTACTGTATCAATAAAAGTAGTTATCTAGAGGAGTACATAGGATTTTTTCGATATCTCAATAATTATAAAGTTATAGCCTATTTTCGACGAGAAAATTTGTTCAATAATCATTCTATAATTTCAAAGGCGTTCCTATTTTTTAAAATATCATTTTATTAACGAAATAACTCAGTATTTTTTTTTCAGATCGACGTTGATAATAGTTCTGCTGCGTGCCGCGAACCACTGTGGAGATGACAGCACCTGAGAGCTTCCCCAGCGCCACCATGCGGCGTGAAAAATGTGAAAAAAAAATGTTTTTTGATACATTAATAACCAAGGAACTAAACCCAAAAAAAATCGAAAATTCGTAAACCTTTTTTTTAACAAAAAAAAACAATCTTGAAAAATGTGTAAAAACACAGTCACAGCTAGTGGTGTTGTCTCTTAACCACTCAAATCCCAGTGCAGATTGATCATAATTTTAGTTCCGGGTTGTACTCACAAGTCATAAAACCCTGTGAACTGTAGGTAAATTCATAGATTCATCCCAAAACTACCCTACTTTAGTTTATCAACTTCAAAACCATACAATTTCTAAGCAAAATATATGGCATGGGTTGCTTTATCGACCATAATAAAATAAATTAGAAATAATTTAGTAATCCTCTAAAACTTCTTGACTATCTAATGATTAATACTTATACGGCGGCGATTGCAACAGCGTCGGACGTATTCAAGAATTTATTTAGCAAAAGTTGCACAAGCCTGCCTAGAATCGAATTTATTTTTTGTTGAGGATATTTTAAAAAGCAAGGATTGCATCTCGTCAATAAGAAGATAAAGGAATATGGTGAATTCAAGTTGCAATGAATACTACCCCGAGTTTTTTTTTTTTTTTGATACAAGAATGAGCGTTGATACATTCGATTAAGTGTATAATTTTGAATAAGCAAAATTATTTGTTTAACACGTTCGACTCTGATTTCGTTCGGCGTGCCGCCACCGCTCTGAGTCGTGGCCACCACGCTGTAAGCTAGAATGGTAGGTGGAAAGGTAGGTAGGCTGAGCTTTTCCCACTACAGCAAATAAAAAAAACTGCGCGCTCTCAGCAAACGAAGCTAACGAGACTGCGATACCACCAACCAGCGAGCGCTTCATCCAAGATGGTCGCTACTACTTAGCTATCTACTTAGCGTCTACAGTCTATTTACACCCCAAAATAAATGATTTGAGGCATGTAAAAGGACGCGCAATCATGACATCACGGTGTTAAATATTATTTTAACACCGCAAAATGGTAATTATTAGAGCTTCATTTAAATACATGCCAATATAAACTAGAAGTATCATTACGTGCCCTGTGAGTCTATAGCAACATTCGAGGTCTATTCAAGGTCCAGAATTATTTGCATAAACTGTGCCGTTTGATATTGAAATGTAAATGAAGTCCGGACGTTGGACTTCGGCCCACATTGATGTAATCGACGTGCCTTTCGATGTGGAGCGTAATTTTAAATTTTCGTGTAGTTTTGGGAGGTTATGAATAAAATATTGCAGATTTCAGAAATGTGCTGATCTTTTATCGTGTGGTTCTGGTTGGACGGAAGAGAGTTAATGGCGTGGCTTTCTGCTTCTCACGGGTCGTGAAGAGCATTTAAACATAAATGCTCTTCACGACCTGTGAGAAGCCTTGACAGGCGTAGCTACGCGCGGCCTGTTGGTTAACGGGCCGTGAGAACACTTGGCACTGGCTGCGACAGGCCTTGACGTGCGTAGCAACATCTGGCATGGCCTGTCAGTCAACGAGCCGCGGGAATGTTCGGCATGGGCTGCGATAGGCCTTACAGGCAAAGCAAAGCTTGGCGTGGCCTGTGAGTTAACGAACCGTTGGAAAGCTCAGCATGGGATGCGACAGGCCTTGACAGGCGTAGAAACATCTGGTGCGGCTTGTTTGTTAACGAACTGTGGGAAAGTTGGCATGAGCTGCGACAGGCCTTGACAGGGACAGGGAGCCGGACGCCCCGTGTCACCACTGCGTCGACTGCCGGGAGGACACGGCGCGGCATACGCTGGCAGAGTGTGCCGCTTGGGAGGAGCCGCGCCGTGCCCTCATCTCAGGAGTAGGCAATGACCTGTTGCTGCCGGCCGTGGTCGAGTCGATGGTAGGCAGCGAGGAGTCCTGGGTCGCGGTAGTATCCTTCTGCGAAACAGTCATGTCACAGAAGGAGGCTGCGGAAAGGGAGCGGGAGATATCTGCCGCTCACCCGGCCCGCAGCAGGCACACCGGGGTTGGTTGAG
The DNA here is from genome assembly GCA_932294355.1 of Aporophyla lueneburgensis. NCBI lineage: Eukaryota > Metazoa > Arthropoda > Insecta > Lepidoptera > Noctuidae > Aporophyla > Aporophyla lueneburgensis. Next base: position 24,972,842 of record OW028737.1, on the reverse strand, counting down.
GGCGGATAACGCCCTCTTCCAGTCCCCCTAAATGGGTCCAGGGTTGACGGATCTGGGGCCATCCGTCGCCCCCCATTCGTAAGACCCGCGATGGCGGCGCGTAGTGTTCCACGCGCGCCTCTCTGAGATGTACGGGGGGAAGTTTAACACCTCACTCCCCCTTAGCGTGAGGAGGCCCGCAGAGGCGGGCTGGCACCAGTCGGGGATCGCAGAAAACGCATTAGTTCCTGTGGTTCCCGACGTAGGTGTGAGATAGAACACCGGGGTTGTTGTAGTCAGTAGGAGTCTGACAGACCCCTCCGCCTACCCCAGGGCGGAGGACATCCATGAGGATTTCCACCTCGAAATAAAAAAAGGTCTCGACAGGTGAAGCAACGCTTGACGCGGTCCGTCACTTAACGGGCCGTGGGATAGATTGACACAAGCCATGGGCCACGTCATAACCGGGCCTGCAAGATTATCTGTATCGGTCAATTTTTACAAGCTTATTTCATGGGCAACCACGCAAGCTGCATTAAAATTATTTAAAATTTTCTCTGTCACGTTTTACGGAAACCACAACTGCATTGATAGAAAAAAGTTCTACATTCTTCACGTTAGGTTCTGCTACAAAACGAGATATTTAATCGCAAAAAACCATTTAGCCATATTAGCCAAGATTATTGGTATATTTGCTTCCTAGGATTTTTCATTAACCTTACAGAAAATAAACTCAAAATGAGCATATATTTCCAGAACGCTTTCGAGTTTTCATGAGATTCATAAACATATTGATTTAATTAATTTAGCCTTCCATTCAACGTAAAAAGAAATATTTACATATGCGGGGAAAACGGAAAAACATCCCAGCGTCACGGACCCCGTCAGTCTTGATTTGTTTTCTTTGCGACACAAACATATCGATATATCAAACAGTATGATATTCATTTCCGTGCGCATTGTAAATGATAAACAAATATTTATTGAGGACAGTCTCTGAGAATATTTTTCATTCTAGTCCTTCCATCCATTCCATCCGTCCATTCTTGAATACAGGAAGTCTGCTTTGCGTCAGAAATATGTAGATATCTACATACGTGAATATAACATCAAAACAACTTTAACATAATGTTACTGCATACTAAACTGTACTTACTAGCTATATGATATCTTGAAGCCTCCTACAAACCGGCGCGACGCGGCAACGCTACGCGACACTCGTAGAACAATTTTTATGTGAACTTCATGGAAATTGTTCTACAAGAATCGCGTCGCGCTGTCGCGTCGCGCCGGTCTGAATAAGCCTTAAAGGAGATCACGAATTCTGGAAAATATTTTATTTGGTGGCCGTTATTAGTAATTATATAATTTTAGTCAAGCTGTAGGTGAATATAGCCCATTAGCCATTATTTTTCCTGATTCACCTACCATCAAATGAATGAAACTTTATTCCCTCCTCATAATAAAATAGCTATATTTAACTCCGCAAAATCACAGCTTCATTAGCTTCATTTTATGAGTCAGAAGATTGCAAGCCATGTTATTTCCGTAGTTATTTGCGACTAAGTCTAAAAGGCTTGAATGAGGAATTTCCCCCGCATTGCTTAATGGCCGACTATTTTCTGAAATGTGCCCAAAGGGACAATTAATTCTTTAATTGCTGCTGTGGCAACAATTTGGAAATGCAATAATATATTACGTTTTTTTAGGGAGAGTTTAGATAGATTAAGGGCGAATCTTTGAACAATGTTTGAAGAAAAGTATGAGCAGTGGTTACCTAGTGGAATCAGCCTCGACTTACGAGTCTTGAGTTCGAACCCAAGCGCGCAGTTCTTTTTGTGTAATTAATTTCATCAACATTGCAGTCAAAACAGTGAAGGAAAACATCAAAGAACCGGCATGTCGTAATACCAAAAATTTGAACACATTTGTGACGTCCATCAACTCACACTTGACCCGCGTGGTAGATTATAGCCCACTCGTTACAGACTCTGCGTGCCAACAGTGAAAACATTAAGCAATATAATGGCTGACTAAGCAATATTTAAAAATTTTACAACCCAAAACTTAGTAGTAGGTGCCTATCTATTATTTGGTAATTAAAAAGACTAAAGTAAAATAAAAGCTTAACTAAACAATCTCATGTCTTTACAAAGTTGTTTACAAATAGCTCAATTAATTTTACTTCAAAAATAAATGCTTGTCCTCGTCAACAATTTGATTGATCGACTTTTAATATTAGTCTTGAAGATTTAGTTGTAAACATGTTAATTTTCTAGTTCAATATTGATGAATCCGTGGATAATAAACTTGATCTAATCGGCTGACTGTTCTATTTAAAAACGTTTTTGTGAATTGGTGTATTTTTCCTTATCACTCGATTAGATCGAACAAAGTTCGAGGCTGTTATTTTTTTCATAATTTGGATGGATAGTTCAAAACTATAAGTATTTACAAAAAAAAAATACATGGTTATCTATCTATCTATACTAATATTATAAAGCTGAAGAGTTTGTTTGTTTGGTTGAACGTGCTAATCTCAGGTCCGAATTGAAAAATTATTTATGTGTTTTGTAGCCTATTTATTGAGGAAGGCTAAAGGTTATAATAATATTGCTACTATAAAAAGGAGCGGAGCAGTTATGAAAAATGGTCGAAAACTGGCAGGCAATTCGATGCGACGGGAAGGGTCAGGGAAGCAAAAACTTGACGCGGACGAAGTCGCGGGCAGAAGCTAGTAGTTTAATAAAGCTGAAAGTTTTTAAGATTTTTGTTTGAACATGTTACTGGCTGGAACTTCCCGTCGGATTTTAACTATTATTTTTGCATTTGATAGGTAAATTATTCTTGAGGAAGAGTATAGGCTATTGAAAATCACATTATGAGCCCAAAAAGCCGAGAAAAAGAAAATAAAATCAGAAAGAATGCAAAGCGAAGACAAAATACTAGAGCGGGCAAGCGAAGCGATGCGACGAGGGTCGGAGAATAAGATATTTCATATGGACAAAACCGCAGACAGAAACTAGTATATAGGTCGCTTTTCTAGTCTGTTTGTGTGTGAGCGTCGTTCTTCTAAACTACGCATCACACATTTAATAAAGAAATCTTGATTTTTTGGTATTTCGTACAAATCGCGTGAATAGCTACCCGTTCCTGAAACGGGTCGCTATTTAACTGTAAATGTTTAGAGGTATTTACAGTTTCGGGTTGATCCATCCAGCACGCGTAGCATGACCACCATAGAAAAGGGTTTTATCGACGGAAGAATAGATAAAGTAACGTTTCGGGTACACAGTACGACAGCAGCAAAGTAGAAAAAGTCAACTGCACTTTTGACATGAAACATCTATAGGCGAGGGTAGACCTAAATTTTGGCGTGGTGAGCGTGGTCACGCACAGTGGCCCATACTTAAAATTAGTGGACTTAGGCAACAAAGTTTCAATATCGATGCGATTTTTTTTGATGTGATAATTAACATATTATTAATACGTTATTTTTGATTATACCATATTTATTTCGTTTCGTAAAGCATGCTTTATAAATATTACTTTTACAAAATATTTTGCTTTGTTTTGTCTTGTGTCGCAGGTTTGCTAGGTTCAGCTACACTTCTCAAGGTTAACCCTTGGATGGGTGACCAATTAATTTATGTGTGGCGTTTTGTCGCAGGTTCGCTAGGTTAAGCTGTACTTCGCAAAGTCAGCCTTTGGATGGATGACCATTTACTTTATGTGTGGCGTTTTGTCGCAGGTTTGCAAGGTTAAGCTGCATTTCGCAAGGTCAGCCTTTGGATGGGTGACCATGTAGTTTTTGTTTTGCCTTGTGTCGCAGGTTCCCTAGGTTAAGCTACACTTCTCAAGGTCAGCCTTTGGATGGGTGACCATTTACTTTATGTGTGGCGTTTTATCGCAGGTTCGCAAGGTTAAGCTGTACTTCGCAAGGTCAGCCTTTGGATGGGTGACATTGTAATTTTTGTTTTGCCTTGTGTCGCAGGTTCGCTAGGTTAAGCTATACTTCTCAAGATCAGCCTTTGACCATTTAGTTTGTGTGGCAAAATCTGTTCACCCAGTCGAAAGTTATGAGATAACAAACATAAAAAAATACAGTCGAATTGAGAACCCCCTCCTTTTTTTGAAGTCGGTTAAATATAATTCTGAGTCGAATCATGTCGAAGAGTAAATTTTATAAAAAGTGCAGTTGAATGTTTCTACTTTGCTGCCGTCGTACTGTGTACCCGAAACGTTACTTTATCTATTCTTCCGTCGATAAAACCCTTTTCTACGGTGGTCATGTTACGCGTGCAGGAATATTTTTTTTACGGCAATGGTGCAGTTTCAAAGAAGATGTAGTTACAAAACTTGAAAAGAGTATGGTCCGATGGTTTGGTTATGTTGAGAGGATGACTAGCTAATATAAGGTATTGTATAGAAGAGACATGCCGGGAACGCCCTAGGAGGGCATATAATGACCTTATGAGAGATTTTCGTCAGAAAGGCCAGCGTGGGTCAGCGTATGACCAGATATATCGATGGTCCCTATTAACAATATCGGTTCTGCAAAAAGACTACTGTTCAGTAGAGCAGTTTTCCTTATAACTTCGTTGTTTGTTGACAATGTTGTGCGGACAAGGTTAATACAACCGACAATATTATCTTTAAAACTGGCTAAATATCATGATTTGAAGAAATTACAAGAAAATACATACGATAGATCTTTTGATTGTGATTCTATTTATGTAAAACAGTGAATATTGGTAAAAATGTATAACCGACATTGTTAATAAGGACCATCGATATTAACGTAAACGAGGCGAAAAAAATATGTAAGGACCATAGCAGGTGGGTGTCTGTAATTTCTGCCTTGTCCAATGAGAAGAAATCGTGAGTTATTGTGTGAAATTCTCAAAATCTGTGAAATGTGGGTGCACTACAGGTATCCCGCTGCCTAAACATTTGGGGAATATAGGAGTGATACTATATTATGTTATGTGTCGCGTCTGCGTGTATTCACAGTTTAGAGAATCAAATCAAATCAAAATATTACATTCCAGAACAAGCTCAGCAGCTTGTCCACAAATTCCGTAATGGTGTAATTTACTGATCAGAGTATTGTGGTCAACGCAGTCAAACGCTTTTGAGAGGTCACAGAAGATGCCAATTGCAGCCTGGGACTTTTCCCAGGATTCCAAAATGCGACTGATGAGTTTTTACTCCCGCGTCAGTCGTCGACCTACCTTTCGTGAAACCAAACTGCTGACTATATAAAATCCCATTAGAGTTGAAATGACGTAACATCTGGTCCAGCATGATTTTTTCATAAATTTTGCTCAATGCTGGTAGCACAGATATGGGTCTATAATTAGAAGGATCAGTCTTACTACCCGATTTGAAAATTGGTACTACTTTACTATGTTTCATTAAATCAGGAAACGTACCGCTGTCTAAACAATGATTAAATATGCCTGTCAGGACAGGAGCAATCCTGCCAGGGTCGCGAGATTTTTTGAAAGAGATACCGTGACCCTGGCACATAGGCAATTGAAGAAATACGGGTGGGTTTTAGTCAGTAAAAGTCTGACATCCCGCTCCGTCCAGAGCGGGAGAAGTCATTTGATGATTTCCCATAAAAAAAAAAGGACAGGAGCAATTGTGTCAATGATATCTTCAAGAACCTTAATCGAAATCCCCCATAAGTCGTCTGTGTTTTTTATGTGAAGACTTTTAAATTAATTTTTAATTATGGCATACATTGTATTTATCTTTATAACGTGTTTGCGACGCCATCTTTCTTCGTCTTGCTACAACACCTCATACATTCAACATAGCTACATTTCTCACATCTATCCACATTGTGGTTAGCGTCTAAACTGTACACACCCTCTGAACTTAAAAGAGCATGAAGACGAATTAGGTTTTAGATACAATGGCAGTATTTTAACGGCATTTTTACGTGACCCACTGTACCAGCGGTGCTCAATCTTTTTGAAGATGAAGTCGAATATATTTTTTGTAGGAAACCGCACAGGACAGTTGAATATCATCCATCTTGAATGACTGTTTGGGTGGTTTTGCTGCTATTCGTTGCTCATCAAGGTTTTTATAAAGTTGATACATAATTTTTTATTATCTTTAAACTCAAACTCACAACATTTATATCAAATAAACCAAACACAGGCAATTTTGAACTGTCAAAGGGTGGTGGGGCAGAAAGCTAATTGTACTTTCCAAAGCGTAATAGGCACCTATGAAGAAGAACGGGCAAGAAACTCCTTTTCATTCAAAAGTTTTGTTACAAAAAGTGGTTTACATTTTATGTACAGGACTAATAAAGAGGCTCGAACAGTTAGTTAGATTAAAAATTAAGTATGGATTGTCTAAATAGTTTTGTTACAAAAAGTGGGTTACATTATTTATGTTGAAATTATCAACGTGACAACGATGTAAAAATATGTGCACATTAAAAGCATCCATTATAGAAAAACAAAATAACAATTCGTAAATTAACATTTATATAACCAGAGCACGTTGGTCCTAGCTGTCGTCTGTGGACCATTAACGGTCGTTTCAGATCGTCAGCAGCCCGAAAGCCTGACGACTAGTCGTACCAATTGGTATCGTATTACCCAGTAACTGGGTTGTGGAGATCAGATCAGCAGTCGCACCAACTGTGAAATACTGCTATTCAAACGCATCCGATTAAAAAGGAAGCGGACTCCAACATAGTTGGAAAAAGGCCAGACAGATGATAATGATGATTCTATATTTTAGCCAGAATGACTCATTATACTTCTTTTCATTGTTTCAGCCAAACTAAAGTTAACCCTTCTTTGCATGATTTTTTAGATTTTTGTGAAATAAATCAGGGTGATGTAATTCATGCTCTAGATTAAGGGAAAAATATTTAAAAAAATCCTAGTATATATTTATAGTATAAATTTAGCAAAAAACAATATGATGGAAAGGGTATAGCAGGTTAAGTATTGAAAATGTGCCCCCAGAGCTAAATGTAATGAATATGATATTGTTAAGTACGCTGCTCATTTGCATTACTATTTATGTAGTTTTTGACTGCCTAGCTCTAACTGTCATTGAGTAACCTTGGGAAATGTCCTTTTTATTTGTATTAATCGAAATAATCACCCTTGCAATCAATGCATCTTTGCCAACGCAGTGGCAGTTTATTGATGCCCTTCTTAAAAAAATCAGCTGGACGGGAGGCAACAAATTCTTCAAAGGCATTTTGTACTGCCTCTCGGGTATTGAATTTTTTTCCCGCCAAGAAGTTATCCAAATTCTGGAAAAAGTAGTAGTCTGTAGGCGCAAGGTCTGGTGAGTAGGGCGGATGACGGAGAGCTTCCAACCCCAGTTCTTGCCACTTGGAGACCGTCTGCTGTGCAGTATGGGGTTGCGCGTTGTCGTGCAGGAGCAGCGGAGACGAGCGATTGACCAATGCTGGTTGGAGATGTGCCAGCTTCTCCATCATTAAGTTCAGTTCTTCACAGTACACATCTGCAGTAATGCTCACCCCGTTTGGTAAGAAGCTGTGATGAATCACACCGGCGCTAGACCACCAAACAGTGACCATCACTTTTCTAGGGGTAAGTTTTCGTTTAGGGCATTGTTTAGGTGCTGAACCAGGATCCAACCAATTTGTTGAGCGCTTGCGGTTATCAAACTGAATCCATTTTTCATCGCAGGTAACAATGCGGTTCAAAATTCCTTCATTTGTGTGTCTATTGAGCAGTGCAAGGCACGTCTCGACGCGTACTTCACGCTGGCGATCATTGAGTTCGTGGGGCACCCATTTGTCAAGCTTTTTTACCTTGCCAATTTGACGCAAATGGACCAATATTGTTTTGACGCTAAATTCAAAAGCTGCTGCTAATTCAGCCGTAGATTGTGTATCATCAGCTTCCACAATCGCCTTTAATTCGTGATTGTCGACCAAAGTCTTCGGACGACCGCGAGGTTCATTTTTCAGGTCGAAATTTCCAGAACAGAAGCGAGCAAACCAATAACAGGTGGTGCGTTGGTTTGTAGTGTTAGCTCCGTAAACGTTGTTGATGTTGCGTGCCGCTTGAGCCGCGTTCCTGCCACGACGGTACTCATATTCCATAATTACTCGAATTTTTAACGTATCCATGATGACGAAAAAGATTGAAATGCGATGAAAATTTAACACTAATCAATAAACAAATGACTAATTTTGAAAAAAGAATCCTATGTTCTTAAAATAAAATTAATTTGTTATTAGAATTCTTAGACAAACAAAAATTATTTTGATTTGAAATGGCCAGTACTGCAGAACGGCAATTTCATAGGTAAAGACCTAATATATTTTTTGTTTGACTACGCATAACTTTTTACAGCGTGGTCCGATTTTGATAATTATTTTTTTGTTGGAAAAGGATCTCAAAGGTGGTCTCATATAAATTTAGAAAAAGTATCCAACGCTAAGGGTAGGAAAACAGGGGATGATTGATTGTTCACTCATTGATTGTAATGTATGACCACGCATAACTTCTTACAGAATATATACGATTTTGCAAATATGTAGTAATTAGTAGATTATAGCCACAAACAAAATTATTAAATAAATACTTTTTAGCAAAAAATTAAACCGTTGAAAAAACTGAAAAGCAAAAAATAAGAAGCCTAATTAATTTTGAGTCTGCGCCAAACAATCAATGGCCAAGGATCATTAAATTACTTAACACTAGATTTACCAGACCAGTCATTCCGACTGGTCGTGCAATTTCAATTCAAAGTTCCCATTACAACATTTGCTTTCCGAAATGATGTTATGACTTTTGTAGCTATAAGTAGAGAATACATTTTATGAATTTAATGTTACTTTATATATATTACTAACAAATATATTTTATGCTATTAACATTTATACGTTTGCACGACCAGTCAAAATGACTGGTCTGGTAAATCTAGTGTTAAAATGTATAGAAATAACCGAACAAAATTAGTTATTGAATTAGCTTGTTTGGCGCGGACTCAAAATTACTTAGGCTTCTTATTTTTTGCTTTTCAGTTTCTTCGGCGATTTTTTTATTTGTGGTTGTATGCGAGAGATTACATGGCAGATGTGAGTATATACGAGAGAAGGAGGGTGGAGAACAGACTTGAAAGACAAATAGTTTGTGTTTCTTTAGAAAGCTCAGGAAGTGCGTAGTACTCGCAGCGGTACTCCCTTTCTTCTCCTAAAATTGTTTGTCCGAAAATCATAATCCATAACACGTTAGCTATAAACAGCAGTAACCATAATATTCAAAAAGTCGAAATTTTGTTTTACATAATTATCTTTGCTTCTAAAACTATTCTGTCATAATATCAAATATTATAATCATTAAATCTCCTAATTTTGCATGTTATAAAGTCATATGTCCTAAGTATTTTATTATATAAAGTGTATTATGCCGAATGTTCATTAATAAGAAAATCGTTAGTAGTAAAAAATTGCTAAAAGTTAGGTTTTAGTGACAGAAACGAATCGCTGTAAATCCGACTCCACGTAGTCTTGTCTGCCCTACCCCTAGAGTGTAATTTAAAATCGGGGAGGCGCGGAGGGGCGAGGCGGCCCGTGAGCTGAGGAGCAGGTGGTTGTAAAGCTCGCCGCCGCTGCTGAGGCTGGCCGGCGGAGCCGGCCAGCAAGACGAAGCTGCGGTGGTGATCGTTAAACCGTCTGCGACAATAAGCTCGCGTGGGACCGCATAAGCCCCGCAGTGCCGGAGCCGTGACAGAAACCATGCCTGCTGCATGATGCATGCTCGCTTGCTTACTGCATGCTTGCTTGCATGCTCGATTGCATGCTGCTTGTCTGCCTGCATGCATGCTCGCTTGCATGCTTCATGCTTGTTTGCATGCTACATGATGCATGCTTGCTTGCATGTTGCTTGCATGCATGCTGCATGCATGGTTTATGGTTGTTTGCACGTTCCTTAGAGGGAAATAAAATCACATGTTCACAGTCACCTGTTTTATTGAGTGATATATTTATTGAGTGATAATACATGCAGCGCCATGCCAGGCCTTTATAAATGCCATAATGCTTTGGCATCTTTACTAATTATGTATTGTATCACTTGGATTTGATAAAATAATGATATTCTTAATGAACTCCGTAATACACATTTGTTTTAAAAATATAATTAGGATAAATAAACTTTAAAATAATTTGAATTTAGAACTTATAACTTTTATGGAAAACAGTTTTAAGTCTTTTGTATATTATTGATAGTAATATTTATGACAAATGGATTTAGGGCATATTGTATTTAGGGATTTCAATTTTATGGCATGTGATATTATGTGACATTTAGTTCGGGCAAGTTATCATTCGGACAAATGATGATTAGGACAAAAAAAAATATGGCTCTTTAAATTATGGATAAAAAAGTTAGGTCACACAATAGAGAACCACTCGCAGCCGGTGGTCGTGTATGAATGAAATGAAGCAAAAGGAGTATTTATGAATCCTAAGGTGACGTTCTGTCGTTTATATGGTATGTCGTATCGACATACCATAGAAACTATTATTACTAATCACATACAGATCATTCTACCAACGCTAATGGAAAGAAGGCTTTAGCTAATGTAGGTATTTATGTGAGACTAAAAACTTTTTTGAGGCCTTCAGACCAAAGTTTGAGAAACACAGCTATTTAGCGAAACATTGTAACTTTACTGACTTATTTGTTGCGACACTAAATTGTGACTATAAACCGGAGGAGTCTATGAAAAATTGTATTTTATTACGTAATTGTAATAAAGACGAATACTGCATGAAATATACGAGCTTTAATGTGTGAGCTGAATGAGAAATGACAGCAATAAAGTGAACATCGGGCTTTACCGAAATTCATTCTTCATACTCAGGCCTTACAGTAGACGAGCCCCCAAAAAGGAAGCCAAGAGTAGTGGTTATCGGAGTGCCCTCATCTATGCAAGAGAATGAAGTTTTCACCTGTTTATTCAACCAAAATCTAGCCGAGAACCTTAACAATTGCAGCCTCGAGACATTTCTGACCTCCATTAAGTTGAGTCACAAGTCAGGTAAGAAGGACGCTGAAACCTGCAATTATATAATTGAAGTATCTGCAGAAATACGTAAAGCCCTGATAACTAAAGACAGAGTGTTTGTAAATTGGTCATCATGCCCCGTCAGAGACTTTACACTTGTTACACGTTGTTATAACTGCCAGCAGTACGGACATGCGGCCAAATCATGTCGGGAATTCACCAATACCTGTGGCCACTGTGGTGATCAGGGTCACTCAATCAAAGATTGCACAAAGAAGGCTGAGACACCTAAATGCGCTACTTGCTTGAAATTCAAAAAGCCGAGCAACCACAAGACAAGTGCTGATGATTGTCCAGCGAAAATAATGGCAGAAAAGAGTTACATAAATTCTATCGATTATGGTGGTGCCTAAGAGCGCCGTTAATTAAGTATTTTTCTAGCCCTTGTTATTGTTATTTTATAATTATGATTAGTAATTTAATTAATGATATAGATAAATTCTCTGTAGCTGAATCCCATGCTTGTGACGTTGAACATTGTAAACAATATCTCTCCTCCTACTCTAGTCCACTAACCATACTAACCCAAAATATTCGGAGTATTTCTAAGAATTATGACACTTTTTGCATTTTCCTACAACGTCTAGACATAAACTGTGACGTTATTGTCTAAACCGAATGTTGGCTTTCAAAACAATATAACATACCACTAATGCCGGGATATAATATGTACAAAAGTAACACAACCCACAATCAGAACGATGGAGTGATTGTTTATGTAAGAAACCATCTCAATGTGTCTGTCGAGGAACCGAATATGCACGACTGTAGCAGATTGATAATTAAAATTGGTTCAGAATTCGCGATACTAGCCTTATATCGCTCCCCTTCTTTTAGAAATATAAGCAATTTCACTGTCTCTCTAAACGAAGCCTTACAGAATATATCATCTTTCAAAAATACCATTTTGATTGGAGATATTAATATCAACATTCGTCCAGAAAGTGCTGACGCATTCGCTGAGGAATACCTTAACCTGTGCGCCTTCCATGGTTTGCTTCCCACTCACACGCTTCCTACCCATCAAAGTGGCTCCTGCTTGGACCATATAATACTCAAATCGAATTTCCCTGCTCTTGCCCTTGTAATTAACTCAACAATAACCGATCACAGTGCTTCCCTATTCATTTTAAATTGTAAATTGCTTAAAGTGGTCACTCGCACGATTACTCGTTTAAACGTAAATAAACTTGAAGAAGACTTACACAATATCGACTTTGACCCAGTCTACGATTCCGCTGATCCACAGTTTTGTACATTGTACCTAATAAAAAAGGTGCAACATGCAATTCAGAAAAACACTGTCGAATCTCGGCTAAGTAACAAAAACTGCAACATAAAACCATGGGTCACGGCAGGACTCATACGTTGTATGAAACATAGAGATAAACTGCATATGAAAACTAAATCTAGCCCAGATAATTTAATTCTACAACAGTCGTATAAACGATATCGTAACTTTTGTAACGATCTCCTAAAAAAAGTAAAACGCAGCTACGATAAAATTGCACTTGAAAAGGCTGGTACGAATAGCAAAAAAATCTGGAATATTATTAAAAGTGTAACGTACAGCTCAAAACAAAATCAGTCATCTTCAGGTTTATTACAAGCACATTCATCACAGTTAACATCTGCCAACATTGCAAATAATTTCTTTGTGAATGTTGGGAAGTGTTTAGCTGAAAAAGTTCGGGGCCAATCACAATATCTAACAAGCACACCATTTCAATGTAGCACTATTTTATCATCCTTTGCGTTGTTAGACACTGACGAGGCCGAGGTAGAGACGATAATTATGAGTTTGAAAGACGACTCAGCAGTAGGCTGGGATAACATACCAAATAAGATTATTAAACAGTTCAGGCACATTTTGATACCACATCTTACATATATCTTCCAAAAATGTTTATCTACAGGTATTTTTCCTGACTGCCTAAAAAAGGCTGTTGTTGTCCCTGTTTATAAATCGGGCAACAAAGAACAAATAACAAATTATAGACCTATTTCCTTACTGCCTTCTATGTCTAAAATATTAGAAAGAATTATTAATAAAAGGCTATACAAATACTTGGCGGATAAATTAATTTTATCGAAACGGCAGTTTGGATTTAGGCCAAAAATGTAACAGACGATGCCGTACACCATCTGACTGACTATTTATCAAAAGAACTTGATAATGGTAACCATGCAGTAGGAATCTTCCTGGACCTCGCGAAAGCTTTTGACACGGTTTCTATTTCTGTTCTGTTGCGCAAGCTTGAAGCCATAGGTATTAGAGGGACCCAGCTGAAACTATTTAAGAGCTACCTAGAAAACCGTACCCAGTGTGTAAGGATTGGTAATGTTCTCAGTAATGATAAAAAAAACACGTCCTTCGGAATTCCCCAAGGAAGTATTTTGGGTCCTACACTTTTTTTGATTTACATAAACGATCTTTGTAATCTAAACTTAGAGCACGGCCAAATTGTTTCTTATGCTGACGATACTGCCCTACTATTCTCAGCTGACTCAGAAAACAATGTCTACAAATTTGCGCAACACGGATTTAATGTTGTTAATAAATGGCTTCAATATAATTCACTCACACTTAATGCAGACAAAACAAATTACATTAAGTTTTCGATGCGTAAGCAAACATCAACTTGCCCTACCTCGTCAATATATGCTCATTATTGCGCTATGCCTACAGATAACCAATGTGTTTGTCCTGTCATCAAAATGGCAAATACAACAAAATACCTTGGTGTTATAATGGATGAAACACTTTCGTTCAAAAAACATATTGAAACTTTAAATAGCAGAATTCGCAAGTTGATATTTGTTTTTAAAAAGTTACGCCATATTGCTGACCCAAAAATAATTAGACAAGTTTACTTTGCTCTATGTCAATCGATATTAACTTACTGTATTACCACATGGGGTGGAGTGGGTAAAACATTGTTATTAACTATCGAGAGAGCTCAGAGAGCGATACTCAAAGTGTCTACTTTCCGCCCTTTCCTTTTCCCTACTAACCTACTATACAAATCTTGTGAAGTATTAACAGTTCGACAGCTATTTATAATGGGCATTGTATTAAAACAACACGCAGCTCTACCCTACAGCGCTGAATTTACTAATAAAAGACGTAAAGATATAGTCTGTCCACAAAACAGAACAAAACATGGTTTTATGTCCAAATTTTATATGTACCTCGGCCCCCTCCTGTATAATAGATTAAACTCTATAGCACAAATTTATTCACTGAACTACACAAATTGTAAGAGAACTCTCAATGATGCTCTCCAAAGTATGTCTTACGAAGAAACAGAGAATTTATTAACTGTGCTAAAGTAATTATTCACTTATGTACGTTAGGTATTTAATTCTATTAAACTTTACAAACTAAGATATAAACTACTTAACATTTATATAATAATTTGACTACTCTCAACTTTTGATTATTTATTTATTTTATAAGACTATTTAGCCTCTTCTTGCCTGAAACACAGGATTGCCTAGTTCAGGCACGTAAATCTTAGAATATAATTTACATATAAGCAAAACTGTACATATTTTTAAGCCTTTTATTTTTGAATAAATATTATGTTATGTTATGTTATACTGCAGATTTTATTATGATGTCGCATCGCTCTTGCTCGTACACAATCGTTATGAAGGAAACATGTCACAAATATTTCAAAATGAAAATACTATTTTGTGAGAAATTATTAAATGTATAGTTGTCTTAACTCATTGCGTTTAGATGATATCACTCACTATATATGATTCATAAATGACCATTAAATAAGAAAAGAAACACTAGAAGGACAAATAAGTTCGTTTTCAATGCATATATATATTTATATATAATCCTACACACATCCTATACTGTCTTCTCGTGAGGGGATATACAGAAAGACAGAAACTATAGAACGCCACCACTACGATCCTTGCATACCCATTATGCTTCGATTAAGTTCATATACATCTGGTCATATACGCCGGGTGCGAGTACCATATCAATGCCTTAGTTCACAATTGCACTAACTACAAAATTTTCACTTTTAAATGCCAAACACTAAATTTTATACATTACAATATTGAGATATTATGATGATAAAGATAAAGGACTAATCTTATGAATAGATGCATATTTGTTTTGTTATTTTACTTTGTTTTTGTACTGTTCTTGTCTAAACTTTAAAAAACTTAAAGCTCTCTCCTCAAAATTGTCAATTTTGTAGTTAGTGCAATTGTGAACTAAGGCATCGATATATGCACCTAACCTTTCAGAAGAACATTATCTTTATCCTTTTTAGTGAGTATTGTTGGTCCAGTAGTAAGGGCCGTGACTTACGAATCGAAAGTAGTGGGTTCAAACCCAAGCAGGCAATTCACTTTATATAAATTATTTCATCACCACTGCTCTCAAAACCGTGAAGGAAAACACAGTGAGGAAACGGGCATGTCTTAGACACCTCCCCCCCTCCTCCCCCTGCCTTTGACACTTGAAATCGAGACCTTCCTCAAGGCAGAGTTTTGGCCGAAGGGTGTCGTGTTTTTAAACAAAGTTTTCTTACACCAAAATAAACTCTCCATGCTTTTATTTATATACTAGCTTTTGACCGCGGCTTCGCTTGTGTTAAATTCGGGGTAAGACGGTTTCCCTTTCCTGATTTAGAACACAGAAGAGAACTCGGAACAGAATGTTATTTTAATACGCTACTGTAGAAGATATTATATGTTTTTCCATTTGGGGATAGAATGTAAAGATTCTGGGCATTGGATACACGCGAACATGCTACATACAATTGTCCATGGGAAAAGCACGGCTTTTCTAAGTTCACCCCAGCCATCTAGAAAAGAAAAATAAAAAAAGTAGCCTATGTCACTCTCCATCCTTTCAACTAACTCCACTTAAATAATCACGTCAATTCGTCGCTCCGTTTTGCCATGAAAGACGGACAAACAGACACACTCACCATTCCCATTTATAATATTAGTATGGATTTTAGTTTAAAGAAAAACCTGGTCATTGCGATGATGTTTTTTTTCTTGCGTACAAACTGAACTATGTTGCTGACTCTACTTTGTAGTACCGGCCGGTTTAATCAATATGCATCTGAAGTTCATTACTCTTACTTATGACGATGTCTTACACCAATTATAGACAGCAATGTTGTCTACATGGTCTTGGGTATTGCATTTCTAGGAGCAGTAGGTAATATTGGGCCTCGGAATATACATAGGTGTGGTAAATAGTAATTTATAAAAAAATCTGTGTTTTGAACTGGTATCAAAAGTACAGGTTATCTGCCGCAACCGCTAACTTCTTGCCATTTCTGTACAGTGCGTGTATGGTGTCTAGTTCAGACGGGTACCGATGCCAAATTCAGCTACCCGGTGCGTACCACAAATTTATCATATTTGCACGTAGCACCTCATACCGTTGGCAATCTTGAAGTTATTTTTTTTTTATGCCCTTTATGAAAAATCCTTTTAGAATGGGCAATTAGAATAAATTATATTAATTGTGGAAATTTTGTTTAAAAATGCCGTCAGTATATCTAACCGAAATAAATTTTACTTTACTTACTATAGCAGTTTTCTTACCGTAACTTGCGGAAATATTTGGTTAATAACGGTTTCAGAATCAGTACAGTATAGCATATGGGTCATACTCAGAAAAAGTGTACATTTTAATTTTGTAAGTAAACTGATAGGTAACGATACTGAAAGTCTCCGTCACAAAACTGATGTAATAAGGTATAGTACACATGGATTGAAAGAAATAAAACAAGTGGTTGTATTTAGCTTCTCAGACTTATTTAGAATAATTAAAACAAACTTTGTAACAAAACATTTTTTTTAACTGCTTTTTCCTTATGTGTCGAACCTCCGTATACTGAGCTGATAGACTCGAAAAGAATTTCAAATTCAGAAAGTGTCGATGGCTGCTATCTTCTTTGTATTTCAGCATTTGGCACAGGAGCCATGGTATTTTACTGAAACGCATATAAGTTTTTTGACTTGTGTTACTAACTATGCTTTTATTTGGTTTATTTATAAAATAAGGTATTTTCTCGACATAGTTACTATGTTTTTAAAGTAAAGGTAAAGACAGAAAACTTAAGTATTTGTGATCACTACACTGACGTACCTATGAATAAGTATGTAGGTACATATGTAGGTATATTTCCATCCTCACTACAACTTTTTACTTCGTAATGTGTTTCTTATGACCTATATCTATGACTAAACAAAAAAAATGTAGAAAAGCATACGAGCGACGGCCTTCGAACTTCCATGTAAAACAAAGTTTATCCGATTGACACGTGCAGGCTACACAAATTATAGATGTGCATCAAGATGTTATTTCCGCACTTATTGATATCTGTCAGTAATCAGGTCAGTTATCGTGTTGGCGTTATTGCGGCCGCCTGTTATGTTTTAAAGGTAGATATTTATTTAAAGTAACAACGTTTTGTTTACTTCGAAATTGTTCTGAAAATTTAAAAACAATTTTGGCATTAGTTATTCCCGTATCATAACATCTAAGTAGTCAACTAAAAGCTCTTCTCCTCGTCTCCTGCTTCTGTTGTGCACGATTGACTCCTCAGTGATCTTATCTTCGTATAACCTGCCAGGCTGCCACATAATTTCATAAATGGAAACAATATACAACATTAATTTTTGTTTATACGAAACCCGAAACACGGGTCTAGTATTTTTATGTAAAGAATCTATGAAAAAAATTTCAAAAGTGTATCATTAATAATCACAAAGTTATAAGCTTGATAAGTTACCTGGTTGTCCACGCAAAAACATATGCAGATCACCACAAACAGCTAGTGTACGTACCACCTCCGTGTGATGGACGTTTGAGTTCGAGAAAGACATGATAATTTTAAAATCGAAACAAAACACTAAGGCCCGAGACTTTGAAGCGTAATTAAATATTTTTGGTACAAAATATAACATGGTGTAAAAATTATTGGAATCGATTCAGTTACTGATTCTGACAAACTATATTCAGGTTTCGCATATACTAAAAATAATCTTGTATATGCTATTGTTGAGTCCTGTCCCAAACTACAAGCATAAATTCAGTACTATGATTCCTGATCTAGCGGGTCTCGAACAGATATTTACCGTCACTTATATTAAAAAAAAATGTTGGTCCAATAATTTTGACCGCATAAGTATTGCATTAATAATAAATTAATTTAATAAATTTTAATTAAGCTAAGTTTATTGTTACTAACAACTATGAATGAATGAATGAATGAATATAATTTATTTCAATCCACATCGAGATCATAGTTTTTACAATTTAATTATAATAAATGTATTTAAAAATAATTAATTAAATAAAATCATAATTCAAATTAATACAATTAAATTAAAATTATCAATAAAATAAAATAAATTACAGTAAAATAAAATAATCAATAACGCTGGCTCTGAGTCATTTGTTTGTTGGTCAGTACATTAATCATATAACAATGGTTAATGTACTGACAGTCAAACCTATTCGCAAATACACTCAGGATGATGTTGGAGGTGGTCCGGAGCCTGCGCCCCAGAGATGTGCACCGCTTTCGCATCGTCGCGTAGAAACAATCGACACGGGCGTCGGCGAACATCCCCGACGCGCTGCAGTACCGGGGCAGTCCCAACAACACCCTGAATGCATTATTATACTGGACACGAAGAGCGTTGTACTGCACCTGGGTATATGAAACCCACAGGCTGGTTGTGTACAGGGACGTACAAAATGCTCTGAAAAGAGTTACTTTGATGGCCCCCGAGCAACGAACAAACCTGCAGGCGATCATATTGGCCCTCACAGACAACGCCCTCCGCTCTCTATCGATGTCCGCATTGTCCTTCAGGTCAGAGGTCACGATATGCCCGAGGTATTTAAAATGGTGAACTCTGTTTAATTTCAAACCGTTCAGTTTAACAGGTGGAACAGAATTCGGGCAGCCCTGACCCCTGGCCTGAAAGACCATGCATTCACTCTTCTTTGCGTTATAGAGCAAACCGTGATCCAGCGCGTAACGCTCGCAGATACTGAGCAACCTGGACAGATCACACACCGAGGCGCTCAGCAGCACCATGTCGTCCGCGTAACTAATATTGTTGACACAGATATCGTCAATATGGCAGCCGACACGGGTGCTGCTGAGCTCCTCTATCAGTGCGTTCACGTACAGGTTGAAGAGCTTCGGCGAGGTCAGCCCTCCCTGCCTCACTCCGCACTCCAACCTGTACGGCTCCGACAGAGCATTCGACCATCGAACGACGTTGACCTGGTTAAGATACCAGTACTTGAAAATATCTATCAGTTCACTAGGCATTGAGATGTTATTCACATTTTGCCATAAGATGTCATAGCTCACCAGGTTGAACGCCCTCGAGAGGTCGAGGGAACAGGCATAAATAGGTGTGCTCCTGTCGGAGTAGTACTTGACAGTTTGCTTCAAACATAAAATAGCTGACTCAGTAGACAGTCCAGGTTTAAAACCAAATTGGTTGTCATGAGTGACTACATACCGGTCAAGCTGTGTATTCAGCAAACTGTCAAGAACCTTAGCAAGTACTGTGGCTAGTGAGATTGGCCTGTAGTTGCTCGTGTCGCTCAGGTCACCGGTTTTACTCTTCACAATTGGTACTACCACGGTCCTCATCATCTCTCCTGGTAAGTACGCATCATCATCATCATCATCATTTCAGCCATAATACGTCCACTGCTGGACATAGGCCTCCCCCAATTTGGTGGGCTTTGCCATAATCGCCACGCTTGGCAGGCGGATTGGCGATCGCAGTATGGTGGTAAAATGCATAGAGAACGCTGCTGCCCGTTCTCTAGTAAGTCCCGTAGTCGCCTCTTACGACACCCACTCGAAGAAATGGGGTGATGCTATTCTTTATGTCCGGCACCACACGGTACGCAAGTACCGCAGTGCAAGTACGCAAGTCCTATACAAAATGAATATAACATAGCAAGTACTCTGGGCAGGTCTGCCCTGGTAATCGAGAGGGCAGTAAGTCTAAGGTTGGCCACCTTCGACTTACTGCCCTCTCGATTACCAGGGCAGAGGTGTACGCCGGCCATGCTTCAGATGCTCAATGCTCAGGCTGTCATGGCCAGGAGATTTTCCACGCGACATTGACTTTATAACTCCCGAACATCTTTTGCTGTGAAACTGGTGTCTATCTCCTGGCCATTGCAACCTTCTGCACTGAATGACCGTGATGGTCCCATAAATGATTTCACCATAAAGTGATCCTTAAATATATCCGCAATGCATTTCGGTTCACTCACACCGCTGATGCTCACGGGCAAGCCCGGCTTGTTATTGAGCCTACTAGTCGTTTTCCAGAAGTTACGAAAGTCATGCTTCGAATGGTGCGAAGCGAGTATATCCAACTTTATCTGCTCCCTATTATTTTGACACCGCCTTAGGCGTGACTTAAATATTCTACGACTCTCCCGCATCTCCTCCAAAACACGTCCTTCACTCGGTTTACCTCACTGTACCCATTTCATAAATTTACACCGAGCTACCCCGTGAGCGCAACGCAGCGTATTTCCATTCTGTGTAGAGCCCCTCCTGTGAAGGAAAAGTTTAAAAACCCCCATTTTGAGATTTTGTTTTTTTTTTATATTCCAACCTAACTTTCGAGTTTTCGTGTATCGACATCGATTTAAAGACCGGAAGAGGTGTGGGGTTAACGAATAAAATGAAGGGGAAGTAGCAATGCTCGACAGGACACTTCGCTGATAGGGCTCGTCAACAGAATCAAGGCATTTCCATAGGTCACAGTTTTAACCTAACCTAACCTAACCTGCCCAAACCATGTCGTTTCTGACACTCGCCGGCCGATCGTCTATACAGGATTAGTTTGCATGCGGACTAGCACTGTATATTATGGAACACTTTAGTTACTTTGGCCACTACAAAGTATACACGAGTATTTGAGTACTAGTCTTGTATAGATTGGAAGACCTTGAATAATAAGTGATTTCCAATCTATACGCGACTAGTTTTAGACCCTTGCGTTCTAGCCTTGTACAGAATGGAAATACGCCGCAACGCACATGCTTGTTCCATCCGATCACAGGTTGTTTCTTACTCGACGTAACAATAGTATGACTCTCAGAGGCGGCTTCACACAACGCATTAACAATATTATGGTACATACTGTCAATTATACATTTGTGGTCTGGGTTGTCACAACGTTTATCACTGCAGTTTTGAAATTCAGGCGGAAAATCAATTTCTTTTAAACGATCACTACATAATTTACTATATAATTCTATTTGTTCGAGAGTTCTCTCATTCCATTTTATTTTATTACATTCAACATTTTGTTGCACAATCTTTGGGTTCACATTATTTATATTACATTTAATAATGAGTGGCAAGTGGGCAGACCACACTGGATCATACTTTATGTGTGTATCGACTATAGTTTGAAAAGCCGACTCAGTAACAACACAGTGGTCTAACCATCTTAGCGCACCATTAGCGTTACTTATAAAACTATATGTATTAGACATTAAACCTAAATTAATTATATCGGCACATTTCCAATCCAATTCATTACAAAAATTTGAAAGTTCATAATAAAATTGCTCACCCGGGTGGGCGTTGAAGTCACCGAGCATGTAAACACACTCAACACCTTCGTTGCCCACTACTGCGCTCAGCGTCCCCAAACAATCCGTAAACTCGGCGTGTTATTGGTCGGCATATACACACTGAATACTAAAAATGATCCTTGCCCTATCACAACTTTTAATCCGAAATAAATTTATTTGCACTTTTCTATGAAACCGCAGATTTTTGTTTTTTTTTTTTGATAAGCAACGAAACAGTTTTGCACTTGGTGCTTTAGAATCATATGCAGAATTCAGAGTTACAGTTTGCACACTGGTTAAAATTTTATCATGTAGACAAGACATGCACAAGTACTCAGGAGCAACAACTAGCCTATGCCCATTTATGTTTAGTGAGGGCTAAATTTTAACGAACCTTTTGGGATAAAGCCCGAGACGCTAAGCCATATCTACACTTCTACACTAATATTATAAATGCAAAAGTAACTCTGTCTGTCTGCGTCGCTTTCCTGATAAAACTACTGAACCGATTTCAATGAAATTTGGTACACAGATAGTTTAGAGCCTGAGAAAGGACATAGGCTACTTTTTATCCCAGTAGTATGTTCCCGCGGGATATTTTCCGACCTCCACGCGGGCGAAGCCGCTGGCAAAAGCTAGTAATAAAATAAAAATAAGAATTTTCTCATGGGCTATTAAGGTGACTGACTTGAAAACCTCATAATGGGTATGATGATGTAAGCAAGGTATGTTTTTACTCAAACTCACAGTATTTACAACATAAATACACGCCTTTTTCCCATGGGGGTGGACAGAAACCACGGAACGCTACCTGCTACGATCTCTACACAGTCCTTATGCCCCATTTAGGTTCATACAACTGGTCATACACACACGCCGGTTGCGAGTACTACGTACTTAACCTTTCTGAATTCATTTGAATCAACTCACAGCATTTATTTCAATTAAACCAATTATAGGCACTTTTGAAATGTCTAAAAGTCGTTCAGTTAGTCAAAAGTTAGCTACAGTTGAAGCTAGTTGCCCATTCTAAAATGTAAATCTCTATAGAGAAGAACGGCCAAGAAACTCCAAGGACACTATAATAAATCAAGATGTTACAAAATCCTACGTACATTGTTCTTGTTACTTCTATGTACGACTTCTACTTATATGTGAGAACAATGTAAAAAAAAAACGGCAGTCAGGAATATGGATGTATTCATTTTTAAGTATGGTATCTACCGCGCACTAATACGTATAACACTACTGGCCAGGTCAAAAACAGTGACAGGAAGAATACTTCCTATCACGTCCTGGCCATTTAATCCATTATTGGCCATTTAATCCATTATGTTAACAAACATAAAAAATACAGTCGAATTGACCTCCTCCTTTTTTGAAGTCGGTTCATAAAAAAGAAAACAACATCAAAATTGTTGCTCCATTATATTTGCCGAACATTTAAAAACCATTAGTGCTCGATAACTTTAAATAAATAATAATTTCTGATACAAAAACTATCGCAATATACGTTTAATTGCCTGCATTTTAATCTGCACCTATCGCTTTTGTATCACAGATAGGTCAATTATTATTGTTCATGTTTTTACTACCTTTTTTAAACGATTTTTTTGTTTGTATTATGATTTTATGGTATCAGAATTCGGTTGTCTCATCTTTATTCAAAAACGTATTCTCGACAATAGCTACAAGTTTGCGTGGCATATAAGTAACAATCTTTTCAACTTGAGCGTGTTTTTTAAATCAATGATGATGAAAAGTAACAAAAAAGTTGTAAAGAAAAGACTTAGAATACGGGGGTAAGTTTTTATCAAGGAAATATCGGCTATAATTGTATATATTGAATGCTGGGGAGTTTATTGCGCCACATCTTCATGCCAGTTAACGCAGTAGGAAGTGGCGTAATCCGGGCAATTAAGGGATCTTGTAATTACGAAATTTTGAAATTCGAAAAGTGCTGATTCTGAGCCTAATTTGAATAAATCACTTTGATATTGTTTTTGGAATATTTTGACCATTTTGACTTACCTACTTAAATTGTCTCGTTTGTGGATTTCGTTTGTGGTCGTTCGGTTTGTGGACGGTCTTATTCCATAGCAGGAGAGAAAACAATGCTTCAATCGGTTGTAGGGAAATTGTAAAACTAAAGTGTTTTTGCTTCATATACAGAGTGTGTTTATATTTGAACTTATACCACCAAAGTTAGAGGTCAAGGGATAAAAAATATCCTGTTTTTTCTTCCTAAGAAATGAAGCAGTCAAGTGCCAGTCGGGCGGGCACGAAGGGTTCCGTTTCACAGTAGAATATTATATTTAATATTATATAATATTAATTATTTTTACATGTATTGTTTGAATACTGTATAAAAAAACACGTTCCTAGTATGGGGATTTTTATTTTACAACTTTATATTATTTTTATTATTTGTTGTTATAGCAGGCCATCACACTTGGATTTTACTATCTGTTAAAATTCCTTTCGTGGTTCATAAAGCTGGGTCCCACGGTGCGTGATTCTGCGGATCATCACGTACAGCCGACGACCACGGACGGCAACGTACACAGACAGAGCTCTTTCAAGCTAGCTTCCCACGATGCGTGATACCGCGGACGGACGCGAAACATGTCGCACGACACACCGTGGGAAGGTTCTCGTTCGTGGTAGCACAGGACGTCTGTCGGACCGCGTCGTACGCGCTCGAATCGAGTCGCACCGCACCTTTGAAGTTACCGCCTCGCGATAGATACCGGCGCACCGCCACAGACGCGAGACGTCCTGTGCTACCACGGACGAGACCCTTCCCACGGTGTGTCGTGGGGGATGGTGCGCGTCCTTCAGCGATATCACGGACCGTAGGAAGCCAGCTTAAGATGACGGATGGAACCTTTTTAATAGCGTCCTGTCCCGTTCCGCACTATTTGGATACGGAACCTTAAAATACTCTTATGTAAATCGTAAGGGCGCTTTTGCAAGCAAAACAAATGTAGATGTTGACGTAGAGCAAACTCGTGACAATATCGTTGCTTTGTTGCTTAGACTTTTTATCAAGATCAAAGACCTTGATTAAGACTTGATTGTTTAAGGTCAACAATAGGGCTCTGAGTGTTATCTACCTATCTACTCCTAAGTTGCTTGAAAAGAACATTTTTTCTAGAAATATTTCAATCAGTAAACAATTGGCTTGATCGATGTTGATCAAGTCAGATAGAAGGTAATTACAGACATGATGATAAAAAAATAAAAATTCATATTATCTGAAACTATCAGTGCCTACTGATCAGTGCTTTCTAGGGAGTTTGTTGCGCCACTTCTTATTCCCAGCGAAAGGGAGACTGTCTTATGTGACTTTGACGTTCAAAAAGTACTGACTCTTTGCCTAGTTTTAATAAATTACTTTTTGGTTTTGATTGATCAATCAATCAACTAAACTAGCCTATCCTAGTCCACAGCTGGACATAGTTTTCTCCCAGGCTGCACCACAACACCCTGCCCTCCGTCTTCCTCATCCAGTCTGTCCCAGTTTTCTACGCTCTTAAGGTCGTCGGTCCACGTAGCTGGAGGCCATCCTACACTATGCTTGCCTACTAATAACAAATTAAAATCAGGTAATGTCAGAAGCGTCATAAACGTATTTTTTTTCTGTGTTGTAACAAGATAGCTTTTATAAAATGTTTACTTTAATTTAAAATATCGATGCCTTAGGCATCAATATTTTCTTTTAAAATTATTATCAATTTATTCGAAGTCATCAATTTTTATCAATTATTCGAAGTCAGGTTTTGGCTTTAAATATAGAAAAAAAATTGATATCAATTTATTCGAAGTCCGGTTTTGGCTTTAAATATAGAAAAAAAATTGGTTGGCATTAAACTTACGAATTGTATCGATACCTTAGTTCCCAATTGCAATAACTACAAAATTGACAATTTTGAGGAGAGAGCTTTAAAGTTTTTTAAAGTTTAGAGATTGTTATTCAATACAAAAACAAAGTAGAATAACAAAACAAATATGCATCTATTCATAAGATTAGTCCTTTAACTCCATCATAATATCTCAATATTGTAATATAAAATTTAGTGTTTGGCATTAAAAAAGTGAAAATTGAAAATTTTGTACTTAGTGCAATTGTGAACTAAAGCATCGATATAATTCGTAAGTTTATAAACCAACCAAATTTTTTTCTAAATTTAAAGCCAAAACCTGACTTCAAATAAATTGATAAATGATTTTATTTCTGTAAGTAGGTTTGTACAAACACTTTTACAAGTCAATAATATTTTTTTGAGCTAGATGAGGTCGGCGTTTCCTATCTGACTACTCTGAGAAGAAAAGCCGAAACAAACTCAGAGGTCACAGTCTCTTTAAAGTCCAGACATAATATTGGTAACATTATGTGAAGACTACGTAGATAGCTGTCTGAAATAGTCTTTAGAGGAAAGAACCAAACAGATTGAGTGGACCTGTTCAGTCAGTGCACGCATTTGTCACTAATCGTGTGGCTCAACTCAGAACTTGAGAAGCTCAACGATTCGACGAACAATACCAAAGAAAGGACATTTGGGTAGGCCGCAAAAATTACTCAACCTGCCAGATCATAATTACAACATACTTGACAAATAAAGAAAGATAAAAGAAAAGAAGAAACATACCCACACAGTCTTCACATTCACAATGATTAAACAATATGATACTTTACAAAGTAAATATTCATGTCATTATATAAATAAAATTTATCAATGTCAATGTGTATATGAAAAATCCGGAAAGGATCTCGGTCTAATCATTTGATGACCATGTTAGTCGCTGTCTGAAATGGTCTTTAGAGGAAATAACCACACAGATTTGAGTGCACCTGTCCAGTCAGTGCACGCATTTGTCAATAATCGTGCAGCTCAACTCGGAACTTAAGGAGCCCAACGATTCGACGAACAATACCAAAGAAAGGACATTTGGATAGGCCGCACAAATTATTCAAACTGCCAGACCAAAATCTAAAGTAAAATAATGACCCACATAGTCATCAAATTCACAGTAGTTAAAACAATATGCACATATAGTAAATATATATGTAGCTGTAAAAAACAAAAAAAAAAAAAAATTGCAAAATAAAATCAGAATAAAGTAGCAAAATAATATACAAAATCAACATTCAGTGCAGTTATTGGAGCAGCTCAATCCCAAGCAGTTTTATCCTCAATATAGTCTTTGACAGTATAATAGGCTTTTTGACATAGTTTTCGCTTTATAAAAGATTTGAATTTATTTAAGCTTAGTTCTTGAATGAGGCTGGGAAGTTTATTATAAAAACGTATACATTGGCATCTAAAGGAGCCACCTATTTTCTTGAGCCTGGTTGTAGGAATAACAAATTTGTTTTTGTTTCTAGTTGTCTTGATAATATATTTAGTGATTGTGATGCCAATAATAAGTTAGTGTTGCGTGACTTAACGTCTGACCACTGTGGATTATTAGCCAGCTTCCCTTTGCCATTACAAAAAAAGCCGCATAAAAAAGAATGCAGGCCCTATACAGTTAGTCGTTGCAACAAATTTAAAAATAATATTGCTCATAGGATTAGACCATCTATAGTAGAACACGATAATCCTAATGAAATCTATGGAGCCCTTTTTGATATTGTGCAAAAAGAATACCAATCTACTTTCAAGACCAAAACTATTGACATTAATACCACCTCTGTTAGCTTCAACCAATGGGCTACTCCAGGTATTTATAAAAGTAGAGCGAGACTATCCGAGTTATATGGTTTAAAAATATATATATTTGATACTCCTTTTCTAGAGTATGTCAGAAATTATTCAAAGTTATTTAAAAAAATCTGTGCTTTCGCTAAATCTAAATTTTTAAGCGATACCATAAAAAAATCCAGTAATAAAATAAAAACCACTTGGAAAATTATTAACAATGAAACGGGTAAATCGGTTAAACAGGAAAAACAACTAGAGATTATGATTAAAAACAAATTGGTAAATAAGGCTGCCGACGTAGCTGAGGCATTTAATGAGTTTTTTGCCAACATACCTATAACTACGACTTGCTCCTTAAATTCGTCCCCGTCTAAAGCTGAAAACCTTTTGCATAGTAGTGTGCCCAGATGTAGTCGCTTATTTAGTTTTGAACATGTAACGCCTCGTGACGTGGTTAATATTTTTAAGACACTTAAGTCAAAAAACACAGGAGATTACTGGGGCATCTCCATTAAACTGTTAAGTAATATAATAGACATCGTAGCCCCCTATCTAGCTGTAACTTTTAATAAATGTGTTGATTCAGGATCTTTTCCTGACCTCATGAAGAGTAGTAAAGTCATACCATTATTTAAAACAGGTAATAAAAATAACGTTGGCAATTTTAGGCCCATTTCTATCTTACCTGCATTTAGTAAAATATTTGAAAAGTTAATACTCAAGCAGTTACTAAGACATTTTAATTTAAATAGCCTCCTTCATAATGAGCAATATGGCTTTACAAAAGGTCGTTCGACAACAGATGCGGGTGTTGCTCTGCTAAA
The DNA here is from genome assembly GCA_932294355.1 of Aporophyla lueneburgensis. Taxonomy (NCBI): domain Eukaryota; kingdom Metazoa; phylum Arthropoda; class Insecta; order Lepidoptera; family Noctuidae; genus Aporophyla; species Aporophyla lueneburgensis. The sequence continues at coordinate 24,944,607 of OW028737.1, read as the reverse complement.
ACACATTTTTAACGCATGGGAGAACTCTCAAAAAGCTATCGGAGTTTTCTGTGATCTCTCCAAAGCTTTTGATTGCGTTCACCATGACACACTTTTGCGTAAACTGCGTCATTACGGTGTTCAAAACGAAGCTCTCAATGTCATAAGTTCTTATTTGCAAAATAGGCATCAATGTGTAGATATCAATGGTGTAAAATCTTCCGGGCTACTAGTTCAGTTAGGTGTACCCCAAGGCTCAATACTGGGTCCTTTCTTATTCTTAGTGTACATAAATGACTTACCATTCTATTTAAAGAATATCTGTGACATTGTACTATTTGCTGATGATACCTCACTTACCTTTAAAGTAGACAGGAATAGAAAAGATTTTGACGACGTGAATAATGCGCTCTCAATGGCCACGGATTGGTTTACTACAAATAACCTAGTTCTTAATGCTAAGAAAACGAAATGTATAAAGTTTGCCTTACCGAATGTTAGGAACCTGGGACCCAATGTCGTTTTAAATAATGAGGCGCTTGAAACTGTTAACTCGGCAGTTTTTCTGGGCATAACAGTAGACGCCAAACTTCAGTGGGGATCACATATATCGAGCCTAGCGGGAAGGCTCAGTTCGGCCGCCTACGCCGTAAGGAAAGTTAGACAGTACACGGACGTTGATACAGCTCGACTAGTCTATTTTAGTTATTTTCATAGCATAATGTCCTACGGCATTCTGCGGTGGGGCAAAGCCGCGGACATTCAAAATATTTTTGTTCTTCAAAAACGAGCTGTTCGAGCGATTTACCAACTAGGTACTAGAGTTTCTCTGAGAGATTTGTTTAAAGATATTGGTATTCTTACGGTGGCATCACAATTCATCTTCGCCAACATCTTATATATTAGGCAAAATATACACTTGTACACTAAAAACAGTGATTTTCATAATATTAATACTAGAAATAAGGACAAACTACGAGCCCCCTTTCACCTGCTTCATAAGGTTCATAATTCTTTTGTTGGTCTTGGTATTACCTTTTATAACAAGCTTCCCTCTGCTTTGCTAGATTTGCAGTTTAATGAGTTTAAAGCTAAAGTAAAATCCAACCTTTGTTCAAAGGCATACTATTCTATCAACGACTACTTAAACGATAAGAATAGCTGGTCGCTGTGATTAACTCAAGACAATGTTTATGTTCTTTCAATCCAGAATTAGCTTTCCTACCGACAGTTTATATGGGTAGTTCATATAATTGTTTATTTTTTATTTAACTGTTTTTTTTAATTTATTTTAATTTAATTTACTGTGGACATAATCTACTCATTACAATGATTTTAAATGAGTTGTATAACAACATGTAGTTAGCTAGCGACCTCGTCAGCTGTTCATAATATTCTTGCCTGACCAACCGGCAGCAAGTTCGTCATGCTCCCTTAGGCCCGGATTCCTCTGTCGCTGACGTCGGTCGCGTACCGTCAGTCGCGTAGCGCGCTGACCATCAGCGCCAATGAAAACATCCGTAGTGCGATACTGACCGCTCCACGGTACAGGCGTCTCCAAGTGGATTTGGTAACTGAATAGTGGTCCCGTCATTTTGATATCAAAACAGCGGGACCAATTTCCTGGAAATCCGATGCAGTTAGGTTTATAATATGCCATGCTTTGTTCTGAAATTGACAGCATGTTATTCCATTAGACTAGATTATTTTAAACACATAGATTATAATAACAGATAGATTATTTTAAAATTATTATAAACACAATTATCTTTTACTTACCGATCTCCTTTTTTTATCATCGCCCTCATTATTGAATTCGGGAAAAAGTGCTTCATAAACTTGTAACCAAAATTTTGCTCTGGCATCGCGATCTTTGTAAAGTTCATTCGATAAATCCCACAATGCAGGACGTTGGCGCACCTCGGCAATCACACGTTCGGTATCAATGTTCATGGTGGCGGGCGACTGTACGCGCGCGTGCCGATGGTCGGGTACAGAGTGAGGACGCTCATAGCGTTCTATAGCGCGTCAGTCGACCGACGAACGCGGCGCTGACGAGCGAGACCGACGCGCGTCATCAGCGGCGCGTAGCAACTCGCGCGCCGCTGATGTCAGCTTTACAGTGTGGTGCTTCATAGAACACAACGTATATTCGTACGCGCGACCGACATCAGCGACCGACATCAGCGACAAAGGAATTTGGGCCTTAGATGTCAGTGCTTGCGGTAGCGTCGGGGGTCGGGTTACCACCTTCCCTCAAATATGGCGAGGGGGGTAATGGCTGACCTTTGCGTTATGCTCGTGAACGGGTGCTGTTTGTGGTGACTGGTCGTCTTGCTGACCATGGTTTTTGTTATTGTTACTTGTATTAACGGTTATTTTATTTTGGGCCGGAGGTCCTTAGTTTAACTATTGTAACTTCAACTTAGCTGTATGTATCAATTTGCATCGTTGAATATGTAAGCGGGCACGCCCTTTATGCCTGGAGGCTTTATTTACGTTTTAAGTTCTGTTTACGATTTTGTTTTATTATTTATTTCAGCTTGAGTTTAGTTTTCAGTGTTTTGTTGGTGGTATATTGGCGTGTGCTAGCTGACAAATGTGAATAATGTATGTTTTGTTTTATAATATTAATTACTTACACAGTATTGTATAGAATCAAGTTCTTAGAACTTAACAGACAGCTGTGCTGCTGGGGAGTTTGTTCCGCCACTTCTTCTTCCCAGCTAAAGCACTAGGAAGTGTCGAAGGGCGAGCGTTTTGGGGGGACTGTCTTGTGTAACTTTGACGTTCAAAAAGTGCTGACTCTCAGCCTAGTTTGAATAAATGACTTTTGATTTTGATTTTGATCTAGTATTAACATTATGGATATCACTCTATGCACTCTATATTAACATTATGGATATAACATTATGGTATCTTTTAAAGAGATTAATATTTTTATGTGCATACAAAAGATTTTCATAAATATACTGAGAAGGCACAGTCATTATATTAATCTCTTTAAATTTATCTCTGAGGGAGTGTCTGGGACTTAATTTATAAATTGAACAAATTGCCCTTTTTTGTAAAACAAAAATTGTCGGAATGTCGGCGGCATTTCCCCACAATAGAATACCATACGACATCACACTGTGAAAATAACTAAAATAAACTAAACGGGCTGTCTCTAAATCAGTAAAATCACGATTTTTTCTAACCGCGTATGCTGCAGAGCTAAGCTTTTTTGACAATTTTTCTACATGAGGGCCCCACTGAAGCTTGCTATCCAGAGTTATGCCTAGGAATACTGTGGTATCTTCGGGTTTCAACTCTTCATTCTTTATGAGAACACTAGTTTCTACTTGTCTAACATGAGGTATCTTAAACGTAACACATTTCGTTTTTTTCTCGTTTAGAAGTAGTTTATTAACATTAAACCAGTTAACTACATTTGCAAGGGCACTATTTACATTGTCAGTAACTAGCTGCTGACGTTTGAGTTTAAATAAAAGTGAAGTGTCGTTGGCAAACAATACTATATCATGTTTATCCTTTATGAGGCAAGGTAAATCATTAATATAAATAAGAAATAAAAATGGGCCTAAAATTGAGCCCTGGGGGACCCCCATTCTAATTACAGATCCAGCTGATCTTTTTCCGTTGACGTCAACTCTCTGAATCCTACCACTTAATTACGAAGTAAGAAGATCCAGAGAGGCGTTCCGGATTCCGTAGTGGTGAAGTTTCTTGATCAATGTTTCATGAAGAACACAATCAAATGCCTTGGACAAATCGCAAAAAATGCCCAAAGCATCGCATTTGTCCTCCCATGCATTATATACGGCGTAAGGACAAATTGCGCACAGTAGCTAGCAAGACGCATCTAATGCATGAAAGCATCTTTTGTATGGCTTCATCCATCTTTAATAATATTCCGGGGCCTATAAGAGCAATTACGGAAATGGGAAAATTTAAAAAGTATCTCCATGACCTACTAGTAAACAAGTGCTATTACTCTATAAAAGACTTCCTATCAGACAAATCTCTGCTCCAATATAGTTCCCCTCAGTCATGATGCGTTCAGTGACCCTTTATTCGTTCCGTTTTGTATTTATCTTTTTATTATTGTTATTTTTTTAATGTGACATATTGAATTTATAATAATAATGTAATTAAAATTGTATGTAACTATGTAACTATTGTATGCCCTAAGGGCGGGATGTAGCTGATATCAACTTAATTATTTTAAGACCTGTGTTATGCACCTACCTATGATCCACAATAAAGATTGAATTGAATTGAAATTGAATTATAAATATGTCCTAAAAGTTTAACTCCGGCATCGGTACTGGAACGACCCCTTGTAAAACCAAACTGTTTGTTATGTAATAAATAATGTTTATTAAAAAATCGTTGCAATTGATTTAGAATAAGTTTTTCAAACATTTTACTAAAGGTAGGTAGCACTGAAATATGTCTATATTTAGTAGTGTCTGATGTACTACCCGATTTAAACAAAGGTATTATTTTATTGTTTTTCATAAGATCAGGAAACTCACCATGGTCAATACAATTATTAAAAATAACAGCTAAAGTAGGTGCTACAATATTTATAATAGACTTAGCAACTTCCACAGAATTACCCCATAGATCGGCGGTCTTTTTAAATTTAACGAGTGAAAGGTTTTAATGATATCTGTAGAGGTGATATATTGGAAATGAAATTCATTATCACATACAGGCACGTTTTCTTTAAGTAAGGACTCTGCGGAGGTCGGTGATGAGTTTAAAGAGTTAGTAATTGATTTGGGAATCTCTGCAAAGAAATTTTCAAAGGCCGCGGCGACTTGAGAATCCGATTTAATTATACTGTTATCAATGACAAGACTGTAATCACTATTTCGATTGCATGACCTTCCCGTTTCGCTATTAATGATATTCCATATAATTTTAGTTACATTACTGCTATTTTTTATTTTTGAACTCAAATAATGTGACTTGGCAATACTACAAACTTTTTTAAATAGATAACAACGACACTAGGTGAAAAACTGTCACCATTACCTATCTGCCTAGCCATTACCCAACGATTTTTGTGGTTGGCTTTTAGCTGATTATTATCAGTATTTATCAGACTCTCTGACCTTCACAACCCAGTTACTGGTTAACACTATCTACTTCATGGTAAAACTGATTGGAAGAGTTTTGGGCTTCTGCCGACTTGAATAACGGTCAAAGATCCTCGAATGACAGCCGAGACCGACAGCTTAACGTGCTTCCCAAGGCACGGTTGTTGTGTGATGGGCCCTACCGTGGCAAGTGTAGCTTAACCTGATAGACTCACCCGTACTGCTATTATTATTTAACCATAAGACTGTCACTAGTTGAAAACCTGTATTAAAATAAATAGAAAACAGTGACACTATTTGAGAACCGTGGTGCTAAAATCAATAAGTTGATACCTACACATAGTTTATAGCCTGCATTATGAACTGACTCATTATTAGTGTAGGACCCGCTAGCGCTACTACAGATCCTAAGCCCAAATGAGGGCCTAAGTTGAATTCCCTGATTGGGCAAAGTGTTATTTGGTTTTTTCATTTGAAATTTCTCAGTAGCAGCTTGGAGTCTGGATTTGTGCTCGGTTGAAGTCAAGAGGGTTGCCCCTATTACATGAGACAAAATCATCAGTAGCGAAATCTGGGTCTACCTTTCCCATACTCTTCCGGGAATATAAGAGTGATGATATGTAACGTAGAATATATAAAAAAGTCATCCTATATATCAAAGGATTATCCACACTTAATAACAAAGTCGATAAATCACCACTTAAAACTCGATAGTCCTCAGTATTGCAACAATAAACAGTTATTAACTCTTACAGAACCCTAATGCAAAATGGATGGACTACAGTTATCTCGAATATCGGCGTCGGCAGAGTAAATACGGTAAATTACTGCAACAAAACATGGGGCAGGATCGCACCGGGCTGCACGATGGATCTCTATTCTCTGGAAACATTTAAAAAATATAAGAGCGATTGGAATTGTAAGTATGTTGTCATATATTTCTTATATTAGGTCTTTACCTATGAAATTGCAGTCCTGCAATACTGGCCATTTCAAATCAAAATAATTTTTGTTTGTCTAAGAATTCTAATTTCAAATTTATTTTATTTTAAAAACATGGAATTATTTTTCCAAAAGTAGTCATTTGTTTATTGATTAGTGTTACATTTTCATCGCATTTCAATCTTTTTCGTCATCATGGATACGTTAAAAATTCGAGTAATTATGGAATATGAGTACCGTCGTGGCAGCAACGCGGCACAAGCGGCACGCAACATCAACGACGTTTACGGAGGTAACACTACAAACCAACGCACCAACTGTTATTGGTTTGCTCGCTTCCGTTCTGGAAATTTCGACCTGAATAATGAACCTCGCGGTCGTCCAAAGACTTTGGTCGACAATGACGAATTAAAGGCGATAGTGTGAGCTGATGATACACAATCTACGGCTGAATTAGCAGCAGCTTTCGACGTTATCGTCAAAACAATATTGGTCCATTTGCGTCAAATTGGCAAGGTAAAAAAGCTTGACAAATGGGTGCCACACGAACTCAATGATCGCCAGCACGAAGTTCGCGTCGAGACGTGCCTTGCACTGCTCAACAGACACACAAATGAAGGAATTCTGAACCGCATTGTTACCTGCAATGAAAAATGGATTCTGTTTGATAACCGCAAGCGCTCAGCAAGTTGGTTGGATCCTGGTTCAGCACCTAAACAATGCCCTAAACGAAAACTTACCCCTAGAAAAGTGATGGTCACTGTTTGGTGGTCTAGCGCTGGTGTGATTCATCACAGCTTCTTACCAAACTGGGTGAGCATTACTGCAGATGTGTACTGTGAAGGACTGAACTCAATGATGGAGAAGTTGGCACATCTCCAACCAGTATTGGTCAATCGCTCGTCTCCGCTGCTCCTGCACGACAACGCGCGACCTCATACTGCACAGCAGACGGTCTCCAAGTTGCAAGAACTGGGATTGGAAGCTCTCCGTCATCCGCCCTACTCACCAGACCTTGCGCCTACAGACTACTACTTTTTCCAGAATTTGGATAACTTCTTGGCGGAAAAAAAATTCAATACCCGAGAGGCAGTACAAAATGCCTTTGAAGAATTTGTTGCCTCCCGTCCAGCTGATTTTTTTAAGAAGGACATCAATAAACTGCCACTGCGTTGGCAAAGATGCGCTGATTGCATGGGTGATTATTTCGATTAATACAAATAAAAAATACATGACAAAAATTCGTTTAATTTTTTTCATACAAAACGGCATTTCCATATGTAAAGACCTATTATTTTGTAATTATACTTGGCTTGGTTCCATGTAGTGCTGCACGTAAAGAATAGCACGATCCCATTTCTTTCCGAGGGGGTCCTAAGGCGAATAAAGGACTTCCCAGAAAATGGGCAGCAGCAGTTCTCTTTGGCGTGGCATTTATGGCAAACTCCTACGAATTGGCGGAGGTCATGTCCATTAGTGGACGTTTTTCGGCTGAAATCATGATATATACATATTTATAAATCTTGTAGCATCATGCCGAGATAGGAGCCTTTTGGCTTCGTATAGAAATTTTGTTTTCTTATGATTGTATTATTAGTTTCTGATCTCCCTGTGCGAGTCTTGGTATTCTATTCTTTCTTAATTTCTTGTTCGTGAAACAGATATGTCATATTAAAATATTATTTTAAAGATTTTAAGTTTTAACTGTTCTATCCATGCCATTTTTATCATGCATAATAATTCCATAGGCGAACTATGATAATCAAAATCAAATTCAGTTAAATAAATAGATAACGTCTTGCACCAACCTGGATCTTCAGGATATGAATAAAAGATACGATAGAAGTGTTTAGCGACCTTATTACGATACACACTTTTGACCACAGTTCAAGCATTTTGAAGGCGATTCCCCATTGCTTCATAAATTCGTTTGTCAATTCATCATCATCATCATTTCAGCTGAAAGACGTCCACTGCTGGACATAGGCCTCCCCCAAGCTCCGCCACTTCGGCCGGTTTTGTGCTTCCCGCATCACAAGGTCATCGATCCACCTTGTTGGATGCCTTCCAACTCTACGTCTTCCGGTACGCGGTTGCCACTCCAGAACCTTTTGGCCCCATCGGCCATCTGTTCTGCGAGCAATGTGCCCTGCCCACTGCCACATCAGTTTAGCTATTCGTCGGCAATTCTTCTTTGTACAATTACGTTATAAAAACGCGCAATGAATGTGGCTGAACTGTGAAACTGACAGGAAATGACATAGATGTTGTGTGTGTTCCACATAAGTATTACCCACAATTCGCACAATAGTCATCTACACGAGAAGATGCCAACTCACCTGCTTCGCCAACCCGCCTGCCAAGCGTGGCGATTATAGCAACCCCCCGCCCCCCGAAATGGGGGTGACCTATGTCCAGCAGTGTACGTCTTTCGGCTGAAATGATGATGATAATGATGACACGAGAAGATAAAGAAGAATGGTTCTAACTTGCCAAAACTCCATATTTTCCTTACAGCCTAAAACTTACATTTACCCACCTATCCACTTGTATTCTTACCTCAAGGAAACGTGAACCCCTTGTCAACAGAAACTGGGAACCTTTTCCTAACCTTTACATTAGTATGCATTAGGAAAACTAGTATGGTAATCCCGAAACATACCCTAGAGAAAAACCATAAAACTTTAGTTACACAATCATCTTATTTAAATACCAATATCTGGTTGACCGAGCTTAGCTCGGTATTTTTTGGTAAATTTTGTTTAAAATAATAAGTTTATGTTCAAGTTGAGTATCGATAAAGTTGATCATTGAAAACACGAATATAACGACATTTTATAAAAATGAATCCTAGCTAGATCGATTTATCGCCTCCGAAACCCCCTGTATACTAAAAATATCATGAAAATCGTTGGAGCCGTTTCCGAGATTCAGATTATATATATATGTAAAAGAATTGCTCGTTTAAAGGTGTAAGATTCGTTTTTATTATTGGCCTAATAAAACTCTGGCCACACTAAAAACCATGTCACATTAAAAATTACATGTAATAAAGACAGTTTTATCAATTAAAAACATCAAGTTAATGTGAAAAAGTTCCAAGCCACAAACGCCCCGCCTAAACGTCACAAAAAGCCGAACAATTAAATCAATCAATCACCTCCGCCTGTCACATTCCACTGCTGCACATAGGCCTCTCCCATGTTGCGCCTTCCGCATCCAGTCTGTCACAGCTACCTTTTTGAGGTCATCGGTCCATCAAGATAGGGGCGTCCTACACTTTGTTTGCCGATACGCAGTCTCCGCTACGAGCGATTGTTGAACCGAAACCACAATTATCATAAAGCATGTTGGTTAATTCTTGAAATTCCAAAAGAATAAATCATCTTCTGCCTAGCCCTTTCCCGACTATGTTGGGGTCGGCTTCCAGTCTAACCGGATGCAGGTGAGTACCAGTATTATATATGGAGTGACTGCCTATCTGACCTCAACGACCCAGTTACTAGGTACCTTTTGAAAAGACCGGCTGTCAGAATTTCGGAGTTCTGACGACCCGTATCAGTGTCTAAGATCTACGAAAGACAGCCGGGACCAACGGCTTAACTTACTTTCCGAGGCACGGAAGGGTCTTGGTATGTAGAGATGGTCTCTCACCCACGGACCAACCGCGGCAAGCGTAACTTAACCTGAACGATCGATCCCTGCGGCCGTTATTACCTAGCTACAAGCCCCTCCACAATTTCAAAAGAATAAGTACCAACCAATATTTAAGTAAAATCTAAAAAACTGTAAAAAAACAAATAGGCCCACAGGAATGATTAACATTTGGGATGGTACATATAATATTAAAATGCTGTTTTTTTCAGACCCCGTGCATGGTCGGTATCAAGAACATGTGGCACTAGAAAAAGAAAAGCCACGTCCGACCTTCCAGTCAGCTATGAAGGTGACCCTAACAGTGGGACAATGCTTCGGACTGAACCCAGTTCAGGGCATTCATGAAAACGATGCGTCTAAATTACGGTGAGTTCGGCCGCGCCCTAACCAATGCGATCTTCTTGTGAGTATGTGATCGCTACATTCATTTTGTACGGAGAATCCAAACGTTGTTGCATTGACAGAGGACGCGTTTCGGTTTGCGGAACGAATGAGTGGCATATGAACGCTACGAAGTTTGTGGTTAGGAGATAGACTTTGTGACGTTAGACTTTCTCAACCATGAGTTTAATTAAGAATTATCATAGAAGCTTTTATCAGTACTCATAATGTTGTACCTTATAACGTTGAGTATCAAGCTCACCGTGTTTTGAATTTTTTCGACATAGCATTTTTTTTTACATTATTTGTATTCTTTCCGCATTTATTTCATATCTATGTTATTGAATTAGCATTTCGGTAACAAAGATATGAAATAAATGCGTGATTTTACAAGATTTTATACTAATTTTCATGTGTGCCTAATCGATACACAGGGAAAAAGTTGGAAAAAATCTTTTTCTGAGGCCGTGTGTATCGTTTTACAAACTCATCTTTTTTACAGGATATAAATTAGGGCATAGCCAGACTCAAATCCTGTAGCTCGATTGACCCTGATAATGTTCCTGCCTTTATACTTAAGGACTGTCAAGATATCTTGGTGGCTCCTCGCTGTCATATCTATAACTTGGCCCTCCAGTCCCGGCGTATACCCTAATCAGTGGAAAATCTCGCGAGTCATCCCGATCCTTAAAACGATTGACAAAAAATCTGTAGAGGAACACAGACCTATCGCTATCCTGCCTACCGTTGCCAAGACTTTGAGCACATACTCCATGTACTTATCTACAAGGACTAATGTGCTACTTGCGGATGCCCAGCACGGTTTTCAATCAGATTACTCCGTTAACACAAACCTATTGATCCACACAGACTATGTATTTAGCGGTATAGACAGCGGTGGGCAACTCAATGCCCTCTGTTTTTATTTTCGGAAAACGTTCGACTATGTCGACAACGATATAATCCCGTAGTCCCGTCAAAGTTAGGGGCCATGGGATTCTCGTACCGTTATCTCTTTGTTTTTCGTCTTTTTGTCTTGTCGTTTTTCTCTGACTACCTACGGGATTGCAAATACCTACGGGATTGCAAATAATTCGTTGGACATGGCTACTTCGAATCCAAACCTTATAATACTCGCTCTGGTGTGAGTCAGGGATCCATGTTGGGGCCGCTTTTGTTCCTAACTTGTCAATAAGATTAAGTTTATAAAATGCCTGCTGTATGCAGACGACCTTAAACTAGTCGCTCATATCAGAACGGCGAGGATGGCAAACTTCTGCATATTGAAGCAATCTATGAGTGGAGCATTGAAAATAAGCTGTAGAAGCACTGGGCCACAACTGCTCAATAATGAGAATATAAAATTACATATTTAACAATATTACATAATGATCAAAAATGAAATATTAATTTTCTTTGTGATTTTTGTTCGTTTTTACAAATAACTAGAAACATCTTTGGATTAGTATTACAGCAAAAATACATATTAGAACAGTTTTTATTACTCGAACAGTGAATTGGTCGCGAATTCTTTAAAATATCTGTACGTTGCCAGGCTAGGCCTCCCAATACGATTTCAAGTGCGCAGTGGAAGAGTTATAATCGTGGGGCTCTAGAGACAAGAGTGGCTAGCGTACTGTCCGCCATGCGCGGAGCCAAACAATCAAATCAAACACTTACCTGTTGGTTGAAGGACACTGCTCTGGTGCCAACCTGGAGATATGTATCTAAGTGAGTGTATGTGTATCGTGTCATGACGTTATGAGTATTCTTCAGGTTAGATTCCGCTTCAACCCGGCTGGAGACAATCACAGCATGCGGTCTTCAAATCACTCGTTCACAATAGCGTCACACTCAACCATCGGGTCATGGCAGATTGTCCACAAAACGACCGGTTAATTAATACAATTGGATCACGACTAATTGTCACAAACGGATCGATTTAAAGGGATTAATTTCAACAAACGCGTCGCGGGGTTTCAACACGGCGACCGACCTCTTTTAGCGGCAAAATTAACAAGAGAGCTGTCAAGTGTCAACGTCAAATTGACAAGTCAGTTCTCACTCTGTTACACGCGCATTCCGTTAGGCGCACAGATAATAAACGGTACCGAACATCTACCCCCCCCGGACGGGCCTTCCCGTCCGCTAATCACTTGGCAATCCCGACAAGGCTGCGTTTTATCAGTCCACCTGACGCGCTGCTGGAGGATGTGCAAATACTCCAAGCTCCAACGCTTCCAAAAACTTTGAGCGAGCTGCTGCACCAACTGAAACCGCGATAGCCAATTTTGGCTCACATTGACAAAAGGGTGCTCCGGCAGGGCGGCAAGTGGCTGTCAAATCAAAAAATGGCCCGGGGTCAGGGCCTCCAAGACGTTCGGGTCCGAAGACAGCGGGCACAATGGACGCGAGTTCAACACAGCTTCAATGCGGCAAAATACCGTAGCTAACTCCTTAAAGGTGGGAACGGTGTCTCCCAACAATCTGCGCCAGAGTCCCTAACCGCCTTCACCGCGGCCTCAAAATACCCCCCCAATGGGGGCAGGCTGGCGGGTCAAACAATAACAAACAACAAACAACCAAACAACAATTTAATGGCCCTCCTTAGGCAACAAAAGGGAGTGACGGACCCCATAAGGAAGGCTAGAGTGACTCAACCGTCAACAACCAAACAACAAAAGACCCGTATCGACCAAAAGGGGTTCAACTTACTAACGGCTCCCGACAATATCCAAAACTCTCGCTGCAGAATGGCCAACAGCGCATTGCAACCGGCATGCGAGTTCTTAATGTGACGATCAGTCACCAACAATTCAACAACAGAAAAACAATTCAACAATTTGTCGAGGGAGCCAAATCGACTCAACAAACTCAGGGTCCTTTGTTCCAACAGCGAGCACCTTGAGCCCGGGCAAAGGACCCGACATCAAGACTGGCGATCGAGGCCAATCATCCTCGGGATGAGTCAGCCAGTCTGGTCCCCACCATAGGGGGTAAGCAAACAGGCGGGGTGCTATGCACCTACGTGAGGCCACGGCGCCTGGGTTCAAATCTCCAGGCAAGGGCCTCCAAATCAAAGGCGTATCAAAATTTTGAATCTGGGACACTCGGTACGCAACAAAGACCTCCAAAGAGTGGACGGACGTCTTCAACCAACACAAAACAATTTGACTGTCCGTCCAGGCGTAAGAAGCCCGAATGTCCACAGTTCCACCCAAAGTGTGAGCAACGTGGTTCAATAGACGCACAAGACGCGCCGCCCCTGACAATTCAATTTAGGGGTGGTCAGTGCCGTCCGGAGGGGGGCCACCTTGCTCTTGGCCAAGACCAGTGACAAATTCACCTGGCCTGTGCGCAGACGGTGCGCAGACAAACAACAGCTGCATAACCGTGCGAAGACGCATCACAAAACAAGGGTAGCAGTGTAGCTCCCAGGGGGGAGGATAGCGCGGGGTAACACGACCTCGTTGACTGAAGGGAGTGCGGATACAAATTGGAGCCAATCTTCCAACCGGGTGTCCCGAATTGGCTCGTCCCAGCCAAGTCCCGCAGTCCAAAGGCGCTCAAGAAAACAATTTTGCCCAAAACAATACAAACAAACAACAAAACAATAGACAAAAGGCAACCCTGGGCTCCCATGTCCATAATGGCACGGAGCACAACAGAGTCCCCCGTGGGCCCCCAGACCCGACCGATGCCGTTGGCAACAAAACCGTGTCGATCTGAGAGGTACCTTAGCGGGGCAGGCGCCAATGTCCTAACAATGCCTGGGCGGTGACCGATCGCCGCACACCCAGGCTCCGCACCCAGACCCAAGTCTTTCCCGACGAGGATGGAGTTCAAACTCCTCGTCCGCGCGGTGTCCCGAGCCACGCGCCATCGCTGGAAGGGCATATCCCACCGGATGCCCGAATGGCGGGGGGCGTGACTCCAGCCGGGGACGTTCCGCCAATGGAGGGGAGGGAAGGCGGTGCTGGTCTGGCCAGCGGTGCCTAGCAACAATTGCGTAATCGCCTTTACGCGGGGAGACCAAATGGCTGTCGCGCGGCTCCCGATCAACTTGCGCGGGGGGTGGAGTGCGGCGCTCAAAATTGCGGGCCTCTCCCCGGTTCTGAACCGGCGAGGCAGAAGCCCGGTGACCAACTCCATGGTACCCCCCCGTACGCGAACCTTCATCAGAGGCTGGTCTGCCAGCGTGGTTCGCGTTAGCGCACAATATGTCCAAATGGGACCCCCCACAAATTCTACAAGGGCGGGGATTGGGACAGTCCCGATGGAAGTGAGCCCCCAAACAAGAGAAGTACAGGCGGCGTGCATTGGCAATTCGGCGGCGGGCACTCACGTGCAACTTCAAAAAGGCCGCGCAAGTTGCCATGCCATGCCCCGTGTCCCTACAAAACTCACAACCAGGACGACTCTGGGTGCCAGCAAAACGAGCGGCGGGGCGACCATCAACAGGCCCGCGAGCCCTAGTCCGTCCCTGGTCTCGTGGCCGGGAAGATGGCTGGCATGACTCAGTGGCAACGCCAGAGTTGTCCACAAACCGACACTCATCCTCCAAAAATTGGACGAGGTCATCAAATGGGGGGAGATGTGTGACACTATCCCCACCATACTTTTGCTCGAAACGAGCCCTCAAATCGGCAGGAAGCCGTTGCAGCACAACGTGCACCAAAAGGTAAAACCATTGGTCCACCGGCAAGTCCAATTGCTTTAAAGCGTTGGTCGCTGCCACCAACGGGTTCAACAGGTCAGTACGCAATGCTGACAAACTAGTAATGACCGGTAACCCCAAAATCAATGCAATATGAACGTCAGCCAAACAACGTTTATTTTGGTACCGCCGGGTGAGTAGCTCCACAGCGGTAGGGTAGGCTGAGTCAGTCAACGATAGATGCTGTACCAAGGCTCGGGCCTCACCTTCCAGGACAGACAACAAATAGGCCAACTTTTGGGCGGGTCTGAGGTCCGAGCGTGCATCAACCAAACTTTCAAACAGGTTTTGGAAACTTAACCAGTGGTCCAGATGACCGTCAAAATGTGGCAGTTCCAAATTAGGCAGTCTACTCAATAGTCCGGGAACTGAAACAACCGAGGTCTCCGGTTTGACCTGGACAGGTGTCCGGCTCCCCAATATTTCCCGAGCACGTTGACCAATGACATCCCCCAGGTCCAAGATCTGGTCGTAGTCAGCAAGGACCTTGTCACGTGCTGCCTGATCCAGCACTTCCAAATCCACTTCACAAATGTACTGGTTGTAGCGGGTGAGCAGAGCATCAACGTTGCCGAGTCTCAAGTTCAACTGCTCGAACCGAGCAAGAGTGATCCCCTCAAGATCCTGGCGCTCAGCGGTCGCTGCAGCTGAAGCGAACCACCGCAGCTGTGTGGTCAATCCACTGATTGCCTCTCTCACCGCTTTGTATGCCATTGCACAAACAATACAATTCAATATACCAAACAAAATAATTAAGTAACAAAGTTCAAACAATAAATAACTGGTTCTAATTTAATTAACAAAAATAAAGTTTTATTTTAATTCAAACCAATGTCAACGTTCAAAACTGTCAATATGATATTCAATTCAAATATTCAAATTCTATCCAATTCCAAAAGTTAAGTTCACAAACCACTTTGTTAATGGTACAACAATAATGAACCTTTATTCCAACTCAAAACAATGGTAATACTCAAAAATGCCAATAATTTTTCAAATATTAATTTTCACAAATAACCATATCAATGGTACAAACTCAATATTTTAATGTCTTCCTGACATTCAATACAACACAGATCAGACACAAAAAGGGGCTACAACAAGGGGCTGCACCACAGCCCAATCCAATTAGGGCATGAATCTCGGAATCTCGGAATATCGCAATATCGGAATCTCGGAACGTAAGTTCCGGTATTATAATTCCGATACTGAGTGATCCAATATCGATATCAGACAAACTTTTCTATTTGAGTTATAAATTAAACGTATATTTTAGGTCCATGTGTAGCGCCGTATTCTTGTTGTCAGCTTGCTAAGCATGCGATACAAGAGCTATAATAGTATTGTTTGTCTCGCTCACTTTTAACCTGCACCTGTACTTCTTGCTTATTCGCACAAACTAACAAAATATACTGTCAGTCAGTTGCGCTCGTAAACCGTGTAAGTTCCTGCCGGGGTCGCGTGATTGTTCGAAAGAGATACCGTGACCCTGGCAAATGGGCAACTGATGGAACATGGGTGGGTCAGTAAAAGTCTGACATGCTCCAACGTCGCTATAAAAGATGTAAGTAATTTTTTTATTTAATTGTTGTTTTCCAGTTCAGTATAAATTCCTGTGTTAAAATGGTTTTATAATTGTGCTACCTCAAAATAAAACAAATAACGCCAAACATGATTATTTCGTTCGTAGATATTTAGGGTGTTAGTTTGTATTATTAGATATATCGTAAAAAGATGATTTCTCCATTCTCTTTTGTGAAATAAAATTGTACTTAAATGAAAGTTACAATTTATTTAATAAGGCAGAACACTAATATAGAGAGAGAGTCATAGAACCAACCTGTACCTAGCAGGTAATATTTAATATTACCTCCTAAAGGTAGGTTTGCTTGTCCGTTCCAAGCCCAGGTACCTAGGTTAGTTAAAGCTTACGTACAGTTATATATTTATATAATACTAGCTTTTGCCCGCGGCTTCGCCCACGTGGATGTCGGAAATTAACGCAGGTATTTTTCTAAAATAAAAGTAACCTGAATTACTCCTTGTTACATCAGCTATCTGCCAGTGAAAGTCCCGTCAAAATTGGTCCAGCCATTTCAGAGATTAGCCGGAACAAACAGACAGACAGACAGACCGACAAACAGACAAAAATTGTAAAAAATGTTGTTTTGGTATATGTACCGTGTATATATCCATAATTATACACTTAGTGAAAAGTGGTTATTTTAATATTAAAAACAGACACTCCAATTTTATTTATTTGTATAGATAAAACAATTATTTTCTTTGCAGGGCTTCATCAGAAAGACACATATTCAGAATTTCTCAACAAACGCTCATCAAATATATGGGATCATACGTACTTTAGGTCTTCGGAATCAGGGGACGCAAAAAATTAAAGAATACGATTTAATAATGATTTTTATTGTGTTCCATTCAACCTCATACCGAATTTGCAATTAAAATATGCAATTTCTAATGAAATTACGAAATTCCGATGTTAATATCGGAATTCCGATATTGAGATCTAATATCGGAAATCAGTATCGGAATTGAAAACCTTCCGATATTACATGCCCTAAATCCAATCCACTTTATTAGCCCGGCTGACCTTGGCAACATCAGGTTACCCGTCTCAACAAATTTACAAATTATTTCAAATAAACTAGCAATCATAGTTAACAAACATTTACAGCGCATTACTACTTCCCTTATAGAGACTGCCAAGTAATTAGCTCACTGTTAATTACCAATTTGTTGGTTATGTCTTATAACCGCGCTTCTGCTTACCAAAATGTACGTTGCCAGGCTAGGCCTCCCAATACGATTTCAAGTGCGCAGTGGAAGAGTTATAATCGTGGGGCTCTAGAGACAAGAGTGGCTAGCGTACTGTCCACCGTGCGCGGAGCCAAACAATCAAATCAAACACTTACCTGTTGGTTGAAGGACACTGCTCTGGTGCCAACCTGGAGATATGTATGTAAGTGAGTGTATGTGTATCGTGTCATGACGTTATGAGTATTCTTCAGGTTAGATTCCGCTTCAACCCGGCTGGAGACAATCACAGCATGCGGTCTTCAAATCACTCGTTCACAATAGCGTCACACTCAACCATCGGGTCATGACAGATTGTCCACAAAACGACCGGTTAATTAATACAATTGGATCACGACTAATTGTCACAAACGGATCGATTTAAAGGGATTAATTTCAACAAATGCGTCGCAGGGTTTCAACACGGCGACCGACCTCTTTTAGCGGCAAAATTAACAAGAGAGCTGTCAAGTGTCAACGTCAAATTGACAAGTCAGTTCTCACTCTGTTACACGCGCATTCCGTTAGGCGCACAGATAATAAACGGTACCGAACAATATCAATTCTACGTGCAATCACGATTATGAATATTTCATTTTGAGTTTATTTGTAATAGACTACAAGAAAGAGTAATGTAGTAGTTGTTCTAATAAATATTTTTGAATGTTTTATTGAGCATGTTTCTTTTAAGACATGTCTAGTTTTTTTTTTTTTGTTATTTGTGGTTTTAACCCCTCACTTGATATTTTTATGATTTTGCGTCAAGAATTAATTAAGTAATATTTAATCAATGCTTAAACTGGTGCATACAATGTATTACCCCAATCCCCAGCAGCAAAAAAAATCAACCTAATTTATCACGGATTTTTATTGATTGTAGCACTGTTTTACTTAGTAGTTCATACTCTCATAGAACGTAAACGATTATAACTCCATATAAATAGTTTTAATAATATGGTGACCGTAATATTAAGGCCTCAATGCATTTCTTCCGTATGTTAGCGGACGTAAGGAATAGAACCAATCCTTTCCTTGCCGTGGGTGTCGTAGAAGGCGAATAAAGGACTTACTAGAGAATGGGCAGCAGGAATTCTATATGCATTTTAGCACCATAATGCGATCGCCAACCCGCCTGCTAAGCGTGGCGATTATGGCATACCTCACATTGAGGGAGGGTTATGTAGGGGACGTTTCCGGCTAAAATGATAATGATGAATATTAGGGCTAACGAAATTGCAAATATTACGTGAATTGCGTATTGTGATTCAACTTAGAGAACACTACACACTCACTTCACACTCACACTCCCTTCCTGCAGTGGATAACTCGAGTTGATTGATTAAATAATTTATCTGTCCAAAACATGAGTGAATAGTGTGTGCTGTTAAGATAAACATGGTATAATTACTACCTTTTTTAATCAGTTAAAAACTAGAATTTATATAATTGTTATTTGTGTGTGTGATTGTATAGTCTTCTTTCGCGTAATCACAGAGAATAATTCTTTCTTTTTTTTACAGATTCAGATTCATATCATTTCGCTGTTTATACACGTATATATCTATGATGGGTCAGTTCACTATGGCTTTTGTGCTATTCCTGAGCCTATTTAGAGAGGCTTCATCTACAGTGGACACTGTCAGTAAGTACAATGGCATCATTTCCTACATGAAATTATTGACGTTTGTGTTAACTGATATTTTCAAATATTAATCAATAAATACCTGCACCCAAACTGCACACTTGAAGCAGTTTCAATCAAAATTTGAAGGATTTTGACGGAAATTGATCAATTTCTTCTTGAACGATATCGTTTTAAAGATTCGTCTGCTCAACAACGTAAATACTTGATCTCGCTGTGCCCAACAGAGTCCAGGATTGTGACTCATATCATTACTTCCCTTCTAACTATGTATATACATTATGGTATGCAATAAAGAATTGAGAATTAATGGCGCAATGAATGTTAATCAACTGTCACAATGAAAGGCATAGCCATAGTAAGTGTGTTACGCAATGACCCCACTGCTTTTAAAATCGTTGACGATCAACTATAAATTATGGCTAAAATAAAATAAAAAATCATGAAACAAGATTCATCTTATGCAATTTTTTAGCATGCATTTTTTTTGCTAGATATTTATTTATCAGTATGCATTTTTTATACCTTTTCAGCTGGACTGATATTCCTCAGTTTCGGGTTTACAACAACGACATTGTTTTGGAGGATCGCACAGAAATGGCCGCAGTTATGCATGCTCATAGCTGAGGTAGAGGCGGTCGATCCCAATACCGACATGAAGTTAGTGAGGAAGTTTAATATCGCCTGTGGTGTGGTGCTGTTTTTAGCGTTTTGTAAGTCTCGTTTTCTTTCTTAAGAAGCTTTATCTATCTATACTAATATCATAAAGCTGAAGAGCTTGTTTGTTTGTTTTGTTGATTGAACGCACTAATCTCCGGAACTTCATACTCAAATTGAAAAAATCTTTGAGTGTTGAGTAGTCCATTTTTTGAGAAAGGCTATAGGCTATATAAGAACGCTGCGGCCAATAGGAGACGAGCATAAATGAAAAATGTTGCAAAAACGGGGAGCATTTATTCCTTTTGAGAAGTTCCGTTGCGTGCGCTGCGTAAACGATTAAAGAAGCGCAACAGTAATATATGTATACTAGTTTTTGCCCGCGGCTTCGCCCGCGTAGATGTCGGAAATTATCGCAAGTGGACGTATTACCGCGGTAAGAATGTATTAATCCATGTTATACGTACCTACATAAAATTACGCCTTTTTCCCATGGGGGTAGGCAGAAACTACGGAACGCTACCTGCTACGACCCTTACATATCTTGTGTGTTTGATGTACTTAAAATAAAACTAATAGTATTCAGAGTAAGAAGACTGCGACATAGGGCTGGATTGAATTGAATATAAGTCTTAATAAGTCTTCCTGGTTTTTCTTAACGCTCCTATTCTACCTATATAAACACTCAGTTATTTACCAGACACCAAATTAAACATAGTTATAAGAATAGTACTTTGGCCAGTGGCTTTGCCCGTATAGCTGTCGGAAAATATAGCCCGGGAAACTACTACCGGGATAAAATATCTATGGTATGCTATATATGGTAAGTATCCAGGATAACCAAAAATCCAAATCCATCCAAAAATCTAAACATTTAAGCCATATTTCGCGGTCTCTTACTTAGAATAATACAATTAGCTTTATTTTGAGTACTTCGAACACACATTAGGATATGCATTTACTATGAAGCCCAATTAATATGAATTACAATCCTACTAATCCTGCAGTACCCGACCGCTACCAAGCGAGATGGCCGGACGCGGAACGGCCCGCTAGCCGCTCTGCGGCTATTTTATTATAATCTCTGATATCTTCTAAAATATTCATTTTACTGATATGCTGTAAACGGCAATTTTGATCTACATGAAATGCACAACATATCTAATGTATTTAATTGGATAAGAATTAATGTTGTATTGCTTAAAATCGCTTCGTAATAAGCCATTATTTCTCATAAAAATTAAAGGATAAAAAATGGTTATTGTCTGTTATCCCTACGAGATAGACATATACCATTGCGGACTTTTTTGTAGGACTTTGTAAGGTGTACAATACTGTACTACATTATTTTGATCTATTTCGTAGGGTTCAGCCAGCGTTCGCAATGTAAGCGCAAAAAAATGAGTTTATTTATGACATCACATTAGAAACCTCTAAAATTATCAGTGTTTCTTTACTATATTATGCATGTTATATATATATATAAACCTTTCTGTTTAATCACTCTATCTATTAAAAAAACTCGCATCAATATCCGTTGCGTAGTTTTAAAGATATAAGCATACATAGGGACAGACAAACAGCGAAGTGACTTTATTTTATAATATGTAATGATGTCACGGAATATTTCCTCTTAAAAAGTTCAAAAAAAAAGTACGCGACTGGCTTACTATAACGTTTTTAATTGTAATCAAATCCAAATATTATAAAGCTGAAGAGTTTGTTTGGTTGAACGTAATAATCTTAGGAACAGATATATTAGTTGGATAGTTTATTTATCGTTTAAGTCTAAAGACAATATAAAATCACAGTAGGATCCTTAAGAGCCGAGCAAATGAAAAAAGTCACAAATACAAAAACCTCGCACGGGCAGGCGATTTTATACGATGGGAAGTCTCGGGGGAGCAAGTAATTTAACACGGACTAAGCCGCAGGTAAATACTAGCTATATATACTTTGATTATTCATAAAAATGACAATTTATTTTGTATTCAAATCATGAGCGGTGAATGAAATCAAGCGTGGTGATTGTGGCAAACCCCCCTATGGGGGAGGCCCAGGTTCAGCAGTGGACTTCTTGTGGCTGAACTGATGAATGAAACCAGCGAAATCAATGTGCGCTTAAATGTTTCTAGCGTGACGTTATTGTCGTGGATGCCAGCGTCGTCGTCACGGCATGATGATGATATCACAGGGAAATAACATGAAAAAACCCTAAACCTTTGGAAATATAAGAAAACATATCGAAATTTACATATACATTGTAATACGTATTTCGTTACATATAAGTTTGAATTTAAAAAACGGCTTAGATAATGGTGTGAACTTGGGTCTAAAGATACGAAACCTTGTTTTGTAATACTATACGTGTTTGCAGTAACTTACAAAAAAAATGTGTTGATTTGATATTTGCTTGATTTGTACTTCATAACATAAATTATTATTATTTTAATTATTGTGAACTAGCCTTTGCCAGCGGCTTCGCCTGCGTCGATGTCAGAAAATATCCCTCGGGAACGTACTACCGGGATAAAAAATAGCTTATATGTTTATCCAGGTTATAAACTAACTGTATTCCAAATTTCATCCAAATCCGTTTAGTAGTTTTTGCGTGAAAGAGTAACAACATCCACACATACAAACTTTCGCATTTATAATATTAGTAGGATGTGAGTAATTGTTTTATTTTTGTACGTTTATGTTTCTAAATATATTTTTCAGTTTTTTATTTTAATCATGGTCTGGCAGTTTAAGTAGTTTACAAGGCTTACCCAAACGTCATTTCTTTGTTATTATTCGCTGAATCGTTGAGCTGCTTAAGTTTTGAAAAGAGTTTTGTTTGGTTCTTAATCTGTGCGGATCTTTCTTCGAAAGACCATTTCAGACATCAATAGAAAGAAAGAAAGAAAGAAAAATATTTTATTTGAGACACGCACAGGGCATAAAAACAATAAAAAGAACATAGAAACTTTTAGGATAACAAAAAGTTAAAAGATATAAAATTAAAAGAATAAGACCTGTGCGAGGCCAAAAAGGCTCCTATCTCAGCATAATACTGCGATATTTGTTAAAAAAAAACAATTACCGCAGCGCTGGTATTCTGATAGGGCCCACTGTGATGCCACGGACACACTTACGGACGTGACAAAATAATCCCACAATAAAAAAATAAAAAAACAATATTAAATATAAAAATTAAACAATTGATAAAATACACTTAAGATATAAATAAATAAAACCGTATTACCTATTAATTAATTATACAATCTACCCAGACCCGACGCTCCAAAATCGTTTGTCAATGCCACAGACAATAATCTATGGTCTATGACAAACGAAGGGACGCCGGCGCAGGTGATGTAATTATTACCTCAAATGTCAGATTACAAAATTTTTAAATTATAACTACACAAGAAACAGGAAATTCATACCTTAACACAGATTAATTTACCACGCCATGGACGGCCAACAAAACATAGCATTAGAATAAATTATAGTTGTGTGAATAATGCTGTGACAGGAAAGTGGTGCATAATAAATAATGTAACTGTGATGTGATAATATAAGATATATGATATTATAGTGAAGAGGAAAAGATTGAACAATACCTACTAACTGCGTGCAGTCCCCGGGTGAGTTTATTGACCAGTTTCCTTTTGTATACGTAACAAGTGTTGTTTATACTTATATCTAAAAGTGCCAATTGTTTTTATAGCACGAAAAGGTGGTGGCAAGTCGTTCCAGCAACGAGACGCAGCAAATTTGAAACTACCACGGAATGCAGCAGTTCTGTGCGATGAGGCTAACATGAGGTACGAGGAAGCCCTAGTTTTAATCTTGTTTACATCGCGCGACCAAGACAGCTTCTTGTATAAATAATCTGGTTTCTGAGTGAGAATAGTGCCAAAGAGTAGGGTAGCCAGGTGAAGCTTTCTGCGTGCTGACATTCTCATCAAATTACCCTTATTTAAAAATGGGGTGATGTGGGATCGTGGTGGGACATTGTAGCAGAACCTTGCGCAAGCATTCTGTACCCGCTGGATTAGTTTTTCTGTTCTACCGAGAATGCACGCCCCATACACAGTGTCAGCGTAGTTAAGCTTGGATAGAACAAGTGACTCACATAGCATGACACGCATATCCACACTTATGTAGGGACGCACACGATATAAGAGTTTGAGTCGGTAGAAGCAGTTGCGGACGGCCTCCAATATGTGAGTTTCAAAGTGTAGCTGCCCGTCAAATACAACCCCAAGATTACGAGCTTCCAGAACCCTCTCCACACCACAGCCATCTATCCTGAGGTCCAAGTTGCAAGCAAGCATTTTGTTCAGGAAGTCTCTAGACCCCATCACAATGTACTTGGACTTACTTGGATTGAGGACCAGAGAGTTTCTCTTAGACCAAGCTGAGATTCTCTCTAAATCCTCATTTACCCTGTTTACAGTTTCAGAAGCATCCTGGGAGCGGAAAGAGAGGTACAGCTGCAGATCATCGGCGTAGAGGTGGAACTTGGTGTTGACCAAACAATTGATGATGTCTGCACTGTACAGAATGAAGAGAAGCGGGCCCAAAATCGATCCCTGTGGTACGCCCCTGTCTACACGCTTCACGCTAGATGACACTGTGTCTCCGTTATCGCGTGTCACTTGAACAAACTGTGAACGATCTTTCAGGTAACTCTCAAACCATTTAACTGTATCGGCGTCACACCCATAGTAAGACAGCTTGGAGAGAAGAAGTGAAATATTGATGGAGTCGAAAGCACGTGAAAAATCCAGTAGGACAAGTAGGGTTCCCATACCTTGGTCTCTGGCTTCCAGAATGTTCCCAACTACGTCCAGGAGAGCTGTTGCTGTGCTGTGGGCTCTGCGAAATCCAGATTGGGCCAGTGGCAAAATGCTATGGCGTTCTAGATATTCCCTGAGTTGGTCAGAGACAACCCTTTCTAGGATCTTGGACAGACATGGCAGTAGGCTAATTGGACGAAGATCTTTTAAACTAGTGGGGTTAGGTACTTTAGGAATTGGTCTAACTATTGCCATTTTCCACAGATCAGGGAATGAAGATGTGACTATGGATCTGTTAATGATAGCTGTGATGACTGCAAGTGTTCGAGGAAGTGTCAGCATCAACATCTCCAGTGAAATATGGTCAGAGCCCTGCGCATTGGATTTAAGACTACGCAAGATTCGCAGCACCACATCCTGTTGAACCGGCTCAAGGTGGAAGTGATTATTGTCATGTCTATGGTTCTCAAAATAAGTTAAATCTGCAGCAGTAACCTCACCACTGCCCGGTACATCCAAAAAGTGTTGATTGATAGACTCAGGGTTATTACAGAAATGTGGCAGACTATGCTCTGGTTTCTTTGAAGTGGCTATAGTTGACTTAATGTGACTCCATAACTTCTTAGGTTGTTTAATATTGTTATTAATATATGTTTTAAAATATGCGCATTTCTCACTATCAAAAGCAGCTCTAACAAGGTATTTGAACTCTTTGTAGGATTTGACATGATGTTCGGATTTCGTAGTTTTGGCCCTCGAGTGGTACTTGTCACGCAGTCTCATCATTTCCTTGACAGTATCAGTTATCCAAGGATAAGATTTCTCTTTTATTAAGACTTTCTTAAGGGGAGAGTGTAAATCAAAAAGTGCCAAGACATATTGATTGAACGTCGCCACCATGGTGTTCACATCTTCCAGACTTTCAATATGTTCCCAGTCCATTTTATTTAGGTCGTCATTAAAGAATTCAGGGAGAATGTCCTTGAGTGGTCTATAAGAAATCCAGCGGGGGGAAGGCTTCTCCAATTTAAAGTTTAATTCCACCGATATAATTGCATGGTGACCAAGCTCTGGAATATGTGATACAGAGACCCCACATACACGAGCATCTGTGCACACAACATCAATTAAAGTTTCACTATGATCTGTGAAATGGGTTGGCTCAGTAACAACTTGTCTAAGGTTGCAGCTGTGTATAAAATTATTCAGTAACTTTGATTTGTTGTCAGTTTGGTTCAACACATTAATATTAAAGTCGCCAAGCAAGATAACCTTATCCGCGCTTGCAAAGGAGGAGAGTGAATCAGTAATCGCATCCAGGAAAACATTTACATCGAGCCAAGGCGGCCTGTAAGCTGTACCTATGATGACTGATTGCGAGTTGATGTTGAGCCGGAGCCACATCTGCTCGACCTGCGGCGCGGGCGGGTGCGGCGCGGCCCGCACGCGCACCCCGCGGCGCACGTAGAAGCCCACGCCGCCCCCGCGGCCGCCGCGCACGGTGCGCGCGCGCGGCACGTGCCGCAGCCGGTAGCCCGGCACAGTCGGCGCGCGACCCTCCTCGCCCTGCCTGAGCCAGGTCTCATTTATAGCCATGATGTCTACCGAAAGGTTATCCATAGCGACTAGAAACTCCTCATGGCGCGATCCTAAAGACCCTGCATTAAATAACCCAACGGCTAGATTTTTTGTCTTATTCATTTTTATAAATGGTGTATACCATAATAAGAGTAGAGTCTTGCATTATTATGTAATGTTTAAATATATTGTGGTACATAGTCTTGGAGGTAATTTTTAATGATAGCAAGTGAAGCATTGAATATATTGCATAAAAATACTTAATGAGCCAAAGTGTAATAATGTGGATAGTCTGTAAAAATAAATATATCATAATAAACATATAAGTGGTGACAAATATAAGTGGAAGTGGGATTCGTACAAAATGTACATTGATAGTCATCTGCAGGGCAGCTGGGCCACTAGAAGAAACCAAAGTATACTGAAACAGGAAAACAGCTGGCCTCGCACAAGACAACCTTAAAAAACTAGATGTGAACAAAACAAATAAAAAAAATAATAGGTACTGGTTATCAGTAACATTGTTACACACAATACTGTGATTGATAGGTGCCAAACCATCACACTTCCTTAGTCGTAGACACTTCACCACCAAAAACCCGCGCAAGGTCCTCCTCCGAACGGATGCAGTGGGTGGGCTTGCCGTCACCCTGCTTAGCCAGGATGCGGCCAAACTTCGTCCACGTATACCTCCACCCGAGACGGCTGCCAGCTTCACGCACGCGATAAAACAAATACTTGTTTGTTTTAGTGAGCCTCTCGTTGAGAAAGAAGCGCCGCGGGGGTGCGGACAGTCCTAGGTCCGCGGTGGTGGCTCCGCGCCGCACGCGCGCGCTCTGCAGCAGGTCGTCGCGCAGTGCGCGGCGCGCCAGGCGCACTACGATGCGCCGCCCTCGCGCTGGCCCCGCCGCGGTTCCCCCTGGGCTCGCTCCGCCGCCCGGACTGGCGCCGCCCGGCGAGCCTGTCTGTGGCTCCCGTTCGGCTCGTGGGCCCACCCGTTGCGCGAACACTATGTCCCGCTCGTCGAGAGTCACCCCAAGCTTTGCCGCCACCAGCCCGACCGTGTGCAACACGTTCTCCCCAGAAGTCTCCGGGATGTTGGTGATCTCGAGGTCGGAGCCAAGTAGTTCCTGCTCCCGATCGTTGAGATCAAGCTGTAACTGCGACACCACGCGCTCGAGCTGGCTTACTTTGCCGTCCGGCACTGCAGAACTTTGCCGACTTTCTAAAGCCTCAATGCGGGCTTCCAGGCTATCAACCCGCTCAGTACAGACGCCCAACGATGAGTGTAGTCCGGCCATCTCACGACGAAATTCTCTCATTTCATCGCGCACCTCCCTCAGCTCGGATCGGAAGAGCCTTATTTCCTCGCGCAAGGTGAGCTGTGTATCTGGCGAGGGCTCCCCATCAGCACCCTGCTCGCTACCAGCCCGAGACAGAACCTTAGCCTCGGCAACGGGGGGCTTGGTCACTGTGCCCCGAACTTGAGTCGCCGCGACCGGTGACCTGATCATGGCGCCTTTGACTGGTGCCGCAACCGGAGCTGCTGCCGCTGCCGTAACAATATCTACCGCGGATCCCGACTCGTTAGGGGTTACCGCCGCTGTCGACGATGCTGCAGAAATTACAGGCGGACCACTACCCAATCTACATGATGTTTATATGACCTGACCAAAATTATGTGTGGACTTTAAAAGAGACTGACCTCTGAGTTTGTTACAGCCTTTCTTCTCAGAGTAGTTGGATAGAAAATGCTGACCTCATTTACTATTATCACTACATTTATATTTCTGAATTATTAAAATAAATTAAAACTTTTCTTTGGTACGATTTGGATATAATATTTTTTCAAATATATCATCATCATCATCATCATCATCATCATCATCATCATCATCATCATCAGCTTATAGCAGTCCACTGCTGGACATAGGCCTCTCCAATTGCACGCCATTCAGCTCGAATAATTGTCTGGTACTACAACTAAGGTTTTTAGAGGAAGATAAATTTTAAAAGTGGTTCGAAAAATTTAAAAGTTCAGGAAGAACTGAAAGTGCTTTTTATATTTCGGACAGGTCAACATCTGTTAAGTCATCTATAATAGTAGAAAATAAACTTTTCTTTTGTATTTCAGTGGAGTATAGTTTCTCACAGTTGTCTGGTATCTCAGAGGCTCTGGACTGCGAACCAGACGGCAGCCTGTACGATAGTTTTATGAAGCGCACTTTTCCATGGTTTTACTTCTACTTTTCATACAGTACCTACATTGCACTAGTGGCTCACGTAAGTTTCTAAGTCATTTCTTGACCAAACATACTATTTAAGGATAGAACACTAGTGTAATGCATAACTCAAGTTTAATCTTGTAATTTTCTTTTTCACTAACATTAGGTGACAACTAAATAAAGCGCGCTATTGGTTTTTAACGCTCGGCTAAGTACTGAAAAAATGAACTACCAACAGCACGCTTTCATTTGAGAACTCATTTATTTGTCACCTAGTGAAGAAAACGACCCTTATTTTTTCACAAAGGACAAAGGTCTCTTAGAACGAATAAGCATTTTTTCATGACAGAGCGTTGCCAGGCTATCTAAAAGTGTGTTGGCGATTTCAGGTCATTGATGCTACATTAATTCACAACATGTTTAATCCCAGTAAGATACAACCGCACTGGATTTTAAACGCACTGCTCAGCGCTGAGAGTTGAAAATCTAATTTTGTTTTTTTTTTTTGGACGCACTGAGGTATATTATACACTGAGACGCACTATTGGGTTCTCAATTCTCGAGTCAAGACCAAGAGGAGTCAATAGCGGACTCCCGGCTACTGTAGACGCGAGCTTGTAGTTAGGGAGCTGGCGAGCAAAATTTAGATATGATCAGCACACAAGGCAGATGTTATTAATAGTGATAATTATACCCTAAGAAACATCGAGGACCTCGTCTGCCACCATGGTGGCGCTGCGTTGTAAATTTACAGCGTTTCAAAAATGTTTAAAAAAAAGGTGTGCTAAATTATGCGCACACGTCTGCCACTGGGGCTGATGATCACAGTCATCCTGAAAACACAAAGAATCGAAAAGGCAGACATCCAGGGCTCTGACTTTTGTAGTATTAAATTTTTAAATTTATTTTTATGATTTAAAAATCTTTATATGAAGTGCACACTTGGCTGATTTGAATTGTTCAATTAAAAAAAATAAGAAGAACCACGGAAAAATAGTCTGCCAACATGTTGCCTCTGCGTTGTCTATTGACAGTGCTCCAAAAATGTTTGAAAAAAAAGTTGTGCTATATTATGCGCACACGTCCTCTTGAACTGATGTTTGAATTCCTTATGAAAACCAAGAAAATCGATGTGACAGACGTTTAGGCCTCTGATATTCCAAAGGCAGACCATTTGATTTATTTTTTTCAACCCGATGTTCGCGCCAAACCAAGCAGGTATAAAATATCCCCATAGTTGCTTTCGTAGTGTCTCTTTTATTTGGGAATATGAGTGAGAACGGTATAACTCAGTTCCGACCTTTTGCGTATTGTGAAACTAAATGCATAGAGCGTGTATCTATATACGTTTTGGTTCAAAATCTACGTATTTTACAAAAATAAAACGTGATTAAAAAATTTAAAGACTGCTCCTATCCGGTTCCTAATCCTATTCAGATTACATTCAAGCATGCAATTTAAAAAAAAAAATACTTTCTAATTAAAGTTCCAAGCGCATTTCCTTTCTGCCGGCGTAGCATGACCAATTCTGTATATATTCTACCAAGAACAAAAAAGTTCCTTATGTATTTGGATTCTTTAAAAATGTTTCTATCTCATCAGAAAAATAGTCATCATACTTGACATCGTACTCTTGTCGACTGAAGAATAGAGACATCTCTTCTTTTCACATTTACACAATTTTTCTACGATACAATCTATCATTTTGTCTTCTCTTCCGTCGACAAATTCCGTTTCTAGGCAGTCTTGCTACGCGTACTGGTTAGCATTGAGAAAAAATATGATTGCATAGATTTCAGCTCCAGAAGTTTAATCGTTACCGTGAGTTTAGTCTAGGAAGTGTCGAAGGGCGGGCGTTTTGGGGGGACTGTCTTATGTAACTTTGACGTTCAAAAAGTGCTGCCTCTCAGCCTAGTTTGAATAAATGACTTTTGATTTTGTTTGATTTTGATTTTAGAGGATAATATTAAACAAACTTATAAGAATAAAACTATAACTATAATCATAATCCCATGCAATACCCGCTGTCCCTTGATTCCGTGAATTTCAAACAGTTATACAGCTGAAAATCAGTAAGCAAAGTGTCTGCCACATGTTTTTTTCGAATCCACAGAGTCATAGTGAATCTAATGGGTGCAATGAGAACCGCGTGCAAATGACTTAGTAGTGCTTTTTTTAACATTTATACAACTCCGTCCCATGATAATGATGCAGAGTCCTGAATGTCTGCCTCTTCGATTTTCTTCGTTGCCAAGATGATTATGACCATGAACTCCAGAGGCATACATGTGCAAATAATTTGATACCCCGATTTTTGTAAGCAACTTCAATCCGCTGTAACGCGAAAACGCAGCGACATAGGACCTTAATTGATTGGACCAAATCAATTCGTAATGATTTAAACTGCAATCCACCGCGACGTGAAACGTGTGCAAATCATATACCGAAATGTTTGCCAGCTTCCTAGCTATTGCGGGAGGCGAGTAATGGGTAGCTCACCGCGCGGTAAGGACCAGGCTCGGGTCGACGGCACGTAATGTTCCACGCGCGCCTCAAAGAGATGTCAGCAGAACTGAAGGGGTCTGCCAGGACCGATGCCTGCCAGGGTCGCGAGATTGTTCGAAAGAGACACCGTGACACTGGCACGTGGGCAACTGAAGGAACACGTGTGGGTTTTAGTCAGTAAAAGTCTGACACGCCCTCCCACTCCGCCCAAGAGTGGGAAATGTCATTTGATGATTTCCCATCCAAAAAAAAAAACACCAAGAGTTAAAAATTCAGTTCGTGATACAATCCCACTGCGATATATTACGTCCGTTTTTATGATAACTAAGCCAGCTTGTACTGGTTTTATACTGTTATGAGCTCGGGTTCGAGATAAATAGAGTAAAGCAAAATTTGAGAAGACGTCCAACTTCGAGAAAGTGGTCCATCATCGAATCCGACTCAGCTAGGCAGCGTTTGGGAAGGTACGCGGTATCTTCTCGTCCCACTTACCGCAGTGTCTCAAGACAAAAGTCTTTGACCAGTGTGTGTTGCCAGTTATGACATATGGCACTGAGACGTGGTCGCTCACAATGGGCCTTATAAAAAAGTTCAAAGTCACCCATAGGGCAATGGAGAGGGCTATGCTTGGAGTTTCCCTACGCGATCGAATCAGAAGTGAGGAGATCCGTAGGAAAACCAAAGTAACCGACATAGCCCGAAGATTTTCCAAACTTAAGTGGCAGTGGGCAGGGTACATTGCTCGCAGAACAGATGGCCAATGGGGTTGCAAGGTTCTTGAGTGGCGATCGCGTACTGGAAGACGTAGCGTTGGAAGCCCTCCCACAAGATGGACCGATGACCTGGTAAAGGCCGCTGGAATACGTTGGATGCAAAAAGCAAAGAACAGATTGAAGTGGCGGTGTTTGGGAGAGGCCTATGTCCAGCCGTGAACGTCTTTTGGCTGAAATGATGATGATGATGTTGAAGCAAACTATTACCAAAAACACGAACAGTTTAATTAAAAATCACAAATACAGCAGTAATCACAGTCTCACTTGTACTTTACTGTTTCACTTGTAGTTCAGTATATTCGTAATCGAACTGTCCCCACAACCAAAGTTCACGATAGCGGTGACGTCTCTAGAAAGTACCGGACAGATAATTCCGCTATTCGATAATAGATGGCGGTGGCGTTTACGAATAATTTTTCGTGATACCTGCTACTTAGGCTCTAGACAGACGGACCGCATTTCAACTGCAATCCAACCGCAAATTGCAGTTTAAGTGCAGTTTGAGTGCAGTTGACACGACTGCAATAGAACTGCAAACAAATCGTGCAGTTCGATTGCACGCCGACTGCAATCGAACTGCAATCGGACCGCACGTTTGGTTTGCAGTTCTATTGCAGTCATGTCTACTGCATTCAAACTGCATCCGAACTGCAATTTGCGGTTGGATTGCAGTTGAAATGCGGTCCGTCTGTCGAGAGCCTTAATAATAAGGTGGGGGTGGTAGCGTGACGTTTTATCTTTAAGATCTACTTACCAATACTAATGACGTGCGGCCCAATGTACTGGTGTTCTGAACCTCATAAAGCCTTGGTATCTTGAACTTATATGATATCCTGTTATTGTTGTATGGTTTTTCTTTTCAGTTTATCAACCTTCAATGCACTTTCAACTGGAACTTTACGGACGTGTTCGTTATCTGCATGAGTATGTACTTGACGTCGAGGTTCAACCAGGTCAATAAAAAGATTCTTGCAGCTAAAGATAAGGTAGGTTTAATATAAGGAGCCTTAATTCCATCATAGAGAGTAGTGGTGGCCCAGTGGTATTGGCCCGACTTACGAATTTGTAGGTCATGCGTTTGAATCCAGGCAGGCGCTATACTTTGTGTTAATAATTTTATCACTACTGCTCTCAAAACGGTAGAGGAAAACATCGTGAGGAAACCAATATTCAAAGACAAGTCATCTATTAACCAGCAGTAGGCCCGCGTGGTAGATTACGGCCCACTCCCTCTCACCAAGAGGAAGCCTGTGTTCTAGCAGTGGGAACAATATAAGCTGATTATGATTCCTGCATAGTTTTAAAAGGTGTCGTGGCTAAGCTTACAGCCACACAGATCAATCACTAGGTTAACTTGCCGAGGCCGGTCCGTGGATCTTTACACACCGAGATCCCTCTGTGCCTTGGAAAGCATGTTAAGCCGTTCTGGCTGTCATTCGAAGACCTCTGACAGTCGTTACGGGTCGTCAAAACCAGAAAACCAGACAATCCGTTTTATCAGGGGGTTGCATATTGGGTAAGCGTAAGTGGTACCTGGCTGGGGCTTCATTGTGAAGGTCAGATAAGCAGTCGGTCTATGTAAAATAAGGTGCTGTCTCTCAGCTGCATTCTGTTTTTAACTAGAAGCAGACCCCAACATGTTGGGAATAGGCTAGGTGAATGAAGAATCCTTACTATTTTCAACAGTAGTAGTCAATAAACACATTAATGATCACATTCCTTCGTCTTATAATATTTGAATTTCGTAAAACGTGTCACTGAGTTAGTGAGCTGAATGCTCAGTTGTCTCTGCAGTTGACGCACGTGCTGCTCGTGTACTTGCGTGCTGTGCCCAAATATACGAGCAGTATCTTCTACAGGTCTGAGCGAGTCGAAATGTCTTATTATATTACTTCAATGATATTAGAAGAACAAAGTAACCTTTAAGTTTAATATGAATTTGTAGCTAATATTTTGATCAAAGTATCCCCGCATCGGGGGACGGTCAATGAAAACGTCAAACAGATGAGGCCCGGCGATAATAAATGTATGAAGAAAAAATAACATTTTCACATCAATTGAAGAAAAGACAACATTTTCTGCCCGCCCAGGATGGCAAAGCGGCGATGCTTTAATCAAAATATTACCTACAACTCCCTTTTAAATATAATTCATTTTTTTTTTCTGTACAACTTATTCACAGAAATAAACAACTGAATACTCCACAGAACTCACCATCATCGTTCTGGCGCACAATGCGTGAAGACTACAACAGGTCCGTCCACCTCGTGCGCCAAGTGGACAAGATCATTGGAGGAGTGGTCTTCATGTCCTTCGCCAGTAACCTGTTCTTCGTCTGCTCTCAGCTGCTGCATACTCTTGCGTGAGTTTCCCATTTGAACGTCTTAGGATGGTAAACTATCAGAAAATAAAGGTTGTCTTCTTTTTGTGAATACTTTTGTGTGGTTACTAGGCGATGAAGCTTTGGTTAGATTTAAAATACAACCGTCGTCAAATAATACGGGTCAATGACGAAAATCCATGTAACTTACAAAGTAACCTCTAAGTCCCTGAGATACCACATTTGGTATAGACACAATCGTTTTTTATTGTGTCTATAATTACGGTAATTGACTGGTTAATAGTGGTAGGTACATGGATGAAACTAACTTTATATTACAAAGAATTTTAATATTGTGTGAAATAAACCTTAACTGCTCTACAACGTTATTGGCGAAGTACAGCAAGAACAATATATAAGTGCGCTATATTCTACAGTACAGCGATTCGTAAAACGATCCTGAGAAACCGGGCAGAATAAAAGTAGACACCAGCAGACCTACTACTGTTTGAAAGGATCGATGTATTGTAACGACGATTTAACTGCTCCTTACGGCAGTTGAAGTAACTAATCAACGTTTGAAGACCCGTAGAGACAACGTAAGCGAGCGCACTGTAATGTGACGGCTTCTTGAAACTAATTCAACCCCATATATACCAACAAATGGTCCAAAACTTGAAAAGAGACATTGGGTAGCAAGTTGACGTTACACCCACGAATACGCAATAGGAAGACGAAGAATTGGCAACAGTAATATTTATTGACTAATCAACATTTTTGTTATATGCTCATGATGGGCTGTAAAGAGTCTACCGACGGCCAGGGGAACGTTTTATTCCAGTTTCTTTCGAGGAAAAGTGCCGTTCGGCATTGGATCTGTAATGGTTTGGGTTGGAATCTCTTCAGAGAGTCGCACGAAGTTTCTGTTGATCGAAATTGAAACGCTAACTAGTGCAAGATATGCGGAAGAAATTAATAATGAAAAAAAGAAATTAAGCCCGTGAAAGCAAAACAAAGTATTAGTTTTGTTTTAAGTTGGTTTTTGTATAGTTAGTCAAAAGTATCGGGTCGAACAAACTGTTCAAAATGATCTTAACAACTAAGAATATTAAACTTTATCTCAATTGGATAGTGTTCAAAATGACAGTTGTCGTGTTCTGTTTTTATTCTGAACATTTTTTGTGTCATTTAGTTAATATTTAGTATTACATTTTCATAGTTTTGTAGCTCATTTTGAACAGTCTGTTCGTCCCAATATTATTGACACTGACCGTACTTAACATTATTTTTATTTTTTCAACGTAAAAGTATTGATATAGGCACGAGCTTGCGGGCGGCGAGCAATGGGTAGCTCGCCGCCACGTAAGGACCAAGCTCGGGTCGACGGCGCGAGTGTTCCACGTGCGCCTCAAAGAGATGTCAGCAGCACTGAAGGGGTCTGCTAGAACCGATGCCTGCCGCGGTCGCGAGATTGTTCGAAAGAGATACCGTAACCCTGGCACATGGGCAACTGAAGGAACACGGGTGGGTTTTAGTCAGTAAGTCTGCGGGTACGAAACTTGCGACGGCCGGAGCGACGGCGGGGCGGGGCGGTGCTGCGCGGGGCGAAGAGATAGCGGTGTCTTGCGTGTGTACGAAACAAACTTCCGCGCAGTCGCGCTCTCGAGGTATTATTATTGATAATTTTATTGTTAAATATAGGTATTGAAAATAATTATAACACTCGTTGTACCACTGAATCATAGACAGAATATATTTCAATAAGAACACCACAGAGTATACAATAATACTAAGAGTGCACAATTATGGAAAGGCGGGGAATTTAAATATTAGTTCAACACTCCTGCCAAATTTAAGCCTTCCATGTACTAAACTAATGACAACAGTAACAACATAGTAAACACAGTAACTTAAAGATTACATAACATATCAATAGATAACATTCCAATTTCGTCTCTCAGATATTGAAATTTGTCTCTAGGTAAAGCCTTAGTTAAAAAGTCAGCAAGTTGATTGCTTGTTGGCACATATTTTAGATCAATAACTTTGGCATAATACTTTTCCTTGATGAAATGATATTTAGTGTCTATATGTTTACACCTCTTGTGAAAGTTTATGTTTTTAATAACACTTATTGCACTTTGATTGTCTATATTTATTACTATTGTTTGTTGCTTTAATTCACCCAGGTCACATAACAATTGTTTAATCCAAATAGCTTCTTTGGTGGCAGCACAAGCTGCCATAAATTCAGCTTCCGTTGTAGACAGAGCAACAGTGTGTTGCCTTTGACTGGACCATGTCACGGCAGCTCCATTTTTAATGAATATGTATCCAGTTGTTGACCTTCTGGTTGTGATGTCATTGGCATAATCAGCATCACTGTAGCCGATTAGCTCTGAAGATTTCGATGCTGATAGGTAACATAGACCAAAATTGACAGTATCTTTGAGATACTTTAGAATTTTCTTGACAGCTGTCCAGTGAGATTCATTATAGCAGTTCAAAAATCTACTCACCAAGCTTACAGCGAACATTATGTCTGGTCGACTTACTATGGCAACATGCATCAGAGAACCAACTGCTTTTCGGTAAGGAAGATTCTTGTCGGGCTGATGCTCACTTTTCTCTAGCTTTGAATGAGGATCAACTGGAACACTGTTGGGGTTGACATTTTCCATATTAAATTTATTTAATAACTGTTTAATATATTTAGATTGATGTATAAAGATGTATTTGTCAGAAACTTGAATGTCCATTCCAACAAAATTTCCAGGTGGGCATATTGTCATATCAAATATTGTTTTCAAATCATTAGTTACAGATTGCAGAACAGACTTTGATTTTGAAAATAGAAGCCCATCATCCACATATATACAGAGATAACACTTTGTTCCTTTGACATTTGCAACATAGACACATTGATCTGCTTTACTATTTATGAAACCAAATTTCTGAAGTACAGAATTAAATGTAGTGTTCCAGCACCGTGGTGCTTGTTTGAGACCATACAGTGACTTTATCAATTTACATACTTTATTGGGTTCATATATTAGACCTTCAGGGGGATACATATATATGTTTTCTTCCAGTTCCCCATACAGAAAAGCTGTCTTAATATCAAGTTGAAGAATTTCATAACCATTTTGAGCAGCTAGAGATAATAATAAACGTATTGAATCATACCTGACAGTGGGTGAAAATGTTTCTTTATAGTCTATACCTTTCGCTTGTGCATAACCCTTTGCACATAGTCTGGACTTGAAGCGGGGACCCGTTGGTTGGTCTTTGACTCTGAAAACCCATTTACAGCCAATGATGTTTGTATTTTCAGGTTTGTTTACCAATATCCATGTACCATTTCTTCTATGGGCTTCAAGTTCCTCTTCAATGGACTTTTTCCATTTTTCAGCATTCTCACAACTAATAGCTTCTTGGTATGTTTCAGGGACTGGCTCAGGTACTAAGCATTCATCATAGCAAAGGTAAGTTTGTTCTTTATTCTTATTTCTAGGTCTCAACTTTATGTTGCTTCGGGAGGGAGTATTAATCTTACTATCTGGTAAGTATTCATCTGAATCTGAGTTATTTTTAACAGTGTCATATGAGCTATCTGAGCTGTAGGATTCTTTTCTGCTTTCTTCATTGGACTCATTTGACATTAAACTTTCTTCATTACTTTTATGATGTATATCTAATGTTTTATTTTCTGTTTCAGACAAATCCAGAGCGGCATAGTTTCTCTTCACAGTGGATTCAAGAAATACAGCATCCCTGCTCTTTATAACAGTTCTAGTATTTGGTATTATGAACCTGTATCCTTTTGTGTTATCGCAATAGCCAATGAAGATCATCTTCTGTGCTTTTGGATCCCACTTTTTGCGTTTTTCTTTTGGCAGGTGGACCATAGCTTCACACCCGAACACTTTCATATGACTGACATTTGGTTTAAGACCAGACCAAACCTCTTCAGGGGTTTTAAACGATAAGGATCTAGTTGGAGATCTGTTTATGATATATGCAGCAGTCTTTATAGCCTCAGCCCAGAAAAACTTCGCCAAGCCAGCATTCAGGATCATACACTTTGCTCTCTCGACTAGAGTCCTATTTAGCCTCTCTGCAGCTCCGTTCTGTTCTGGAGTATAAGGTGTTGACGTTTGATGTCTTATTCCAGCACTTGTTAGGAAGTCAGAGAATGCTTTGTTGACATATTCTAGGCCATTGTCAGTCCGAATGCATTTGAGTTTACATTCAGTTTGATTTTCAGCTTCTGTTTTGAACTCTTTGAATTTTGACAATGCCTCAGTTTTGTTGTTCAAAATGTACACAGATACCTTTTTGGAATAATCGTCCAAAAATGTTAAGAAGTATTTAGCCCCTCCTAGTGACTGTGTTTCCATGGGGCCACACAAGTCAGAATGCACCAGTTCCAGCGGCTTTGAGGAATGTGATCCTTGACTCTTGAAAGGCAATCTCGTTTGCTTGCCCTCTTTACATGTTATACAAGTCACGTTGTTCATTTGTTTATCAGAGAATGTTAATCCTTCAGAACATTCTTTCAATTTCTTCAAGGTGTCAAAGTTCAGATGACCCATCCGTTGGTGCCATAAAAATATATCATTTTGTTTAACATCAGACATGCATGCATAATCAGTATTCATGTTAAGCCGGTACATGTTGTTAACTTTTGTTGCTGTTGCTACAATAACATTTTGTCGGTTCAGTATAACACAGCCTTTAGAATCAAATTTAACTTGACCACCTTTTTCTGTAATTTGATGTACAGATATTAGATTCACTGCAAGTTCTGGTACGTACAAGACATTTGTAAGTAAAATTGTGTTTGACTGATTTTCTCCATTCAATGTATTCAAGGTCACATCACCAGAGCTACTTACTGAAAGTGTTTTATTATTAGCAACTTTAATTTGCTCTATAGGTGGTGCGTGTTCATTTTGAAGAAGGTTTTGATGTCTTGTCATGTGCATGGTTGCCCCAGAATCAATGTACCATGCAGAGCTGTTGTTGTCAAACGGAGTGACAAATGCGGCAGCATATGAACTATTTGATTTAGCAACCTTTTCTTTCGGTTTTGACCTGCATTCTGGACTCTTGTGTCCATATTTGTTACACTGAAAACATCTAGGACCTTTGTTAAACTTCTTTTTCACATTCTTGGTTTGAGAACCATGAGCAGATGTAAAAGCAGAGTTACTGTTTTCAGATTTTACTTCTTGGAGCAATTTAGATTTAACAGAGTCTGCGCTTATTTTCATCCCTGAGCTTTCTATAGCGAGAATCATTGGTTTATAATGTTCAGGTAACCCGGAGAGCAAAAGTGTTCCAAGCCACTCATCATCAACTTTGAATCCTATATTTCGGAGTTTGTGCGCTGTAGACATTATCTTGCTCACGTATTCGTCTATATTTTGGCAACCAGAGAGTGAAGTTGTACAGAGATCACGTAGTAGGCCAACTCTGCGTGTAAGCCCTGAGTTGTCGAAAGCATGGGACAGGTTTTCCCACACTTCTTTTGCTGTTTCTGCCTCTTGGATATGTACGAAGTTAATACTATCGACAAGTAAAATGATTTTAGATTTTGCTTTTGTGTCCTTTTTCTTGTCAACTGGTTCGTTTTTGGGATTTTCAATACATTCCCAAAGCTCTTCATGTTGAAGGTATGTTTTAACAGCAAACCGCCAGGTACTGTAGTTTTCTCGGCCTGTTAGTTTTTCTATAAGTGCCATAGGATTGCTACTAGCCATGATAATTAACAACTTGACGATTTGTTAAAACTGAACCACGCTGCTTTTAGGTTATGTCGGTACACAACCAATTCGCCGGCACGAAACTGTTTCTAATTTTGAGTTTATTCGTATGATTAACTTTGCAAACACTTTTCTTTACAACTTGGGCTTTACTGGGCCCATAACCTGATAATTTTATTGTTAAATATAGGTATTGAAAATAATTATAACACTCGTTGTACCACTGAATCATAGACAGAATATATTTCAATAAGAACACCACAGAGTATACAATAATACTAAGAGTGCACAATTATGGAAAGGCGGGGAATTTAAATATTAGTTCAACAATTATAACTCTTTTGTTTTTATGGTGTACGTTTTTACTGTCCCATATAGCCGGTTTTGATAAAATAAAAGATAATTAACTCTTCATTGTCAATTTCCATATTATTACTGTGATAAAAATGCAACAACAACCCGCGCGAGCGGCGAAACCAAACTAGTTTGTTCTCGTCGCTCCGCGCCGCCACCGCTCCACCGCCGCCTGTGCATCGCTCGATCGCGCCACTCCGCCGTCGCCCGTTTCGTACACAGCGCTTAAGTTTTTAATGCATTTGATTACATCGCCGTCGCGCCGCCTCGCCGTCGCTCCAGCCGTCGCAAGTTTCGTACCCGCAGACAAAAAGCCTCACACGCCCTCCCGCCCCGCCCAGAGCGGGAGAAGTCATTTTAAGATTTCCCATACAAAAAAAAGTATTGATATTTTGTTTTTTTTTTTAATCTGAATTTGACACTTAAACTACTAATCTTTCCTATGGATCCTGTTGTTTTATAAACTAGTTAATTATCACAAATAATTATATTATAATATGATTTATTCCTATTACAAGTATTACAACATACAGTTTCATTCATGGTAGCTCGATTATTTTAATAGTAGATTGAATTTTTCGTACTGACTCGTATTTTTTGTCCGAGTGTTTTAGAAACTAATGCTGGCTAGAAACCTTAATGTAGAAAAAAAACGGTACGAAATTTTGCTTTAAATTATTCTGCTGTCAAAAATTCCCAAGGTCACCTTGCTCCACACATCACTTAATGCGTTTGGCGCTAAACATATTTAAACATCCTTCTGTCTCGTTCAGGTTCAAACGATTGGCAGAAACAGAACTATGTTTTAAATTCGGTGGTCCACCACCGAATTTAAAAGTCAAGACCGTTTCCAAACGGTCTTGACTATCAATTAATACAATATTCTTTTTCACAGAGGAGGAATAAAAGCAACGCCGAGATGTAGACCAGATTCTACAACAGATCAGAGGTAACACCATAATTATACCTATTAAAGATGCAATTGCTTATTTGCCATCCATTACTTACTACATATGATATTGTAGACTCTTCAGTGGTTACGAGCATCCGATCTACTTCGTGTATTCCTTTGCGTTCTTGGTAATGAGGTCGCTGGTAGTGTCACTGACTGCAGCTACGGTTCATGCTGCCAGCTTGGAATCGGCCCATTCACTGTATGATGTGTCTCCAACTAATTATTGCTTGGAGGTAAGAATGAAAAGTTTTGAAACATATTGTCATTAAAAACACTTATAACTTACGCATTAATGAGACATTGCAAACAACCAAAACCAAGAATTTGAAGACCACCGGCAATGGACTCCTCAGTAGTTTCCATTGTACACACCGCTGCATATCAAATTATACATTGACAGTTTTAGCTGACCTGGTTTTGTATAGGCTTTTCGAACTATGAGAAGTTAGCTTGTTCTGGAAATGTATAGCTTGATTTGTCGCCGTGCGTATCACAAAGCTGTCTCTCTACCCATTGTAAAATTTTAATATCTACAAAGTCGAAAAGCCCCATATTTGAGGTTATAAGCTTATGCATGTTCTGTTTTCAAAACCATCTTTATTTATAAGCATCGACAAAAAATAAGCAAGTTAATTTTGAAGATCTTCAAAATATATAAAAGTTGTATCAAAGCTAACAAGTACTCTTGCGTAACTTCCCAAATCTCTAACTACGAAAAACTTGTTTATTTTCACCAAATTCATTCCACCACAGGAAAGTATAGTTACGAAATTTTGGCAAACTGGAAAACTATTTTCTATTTTTTCTAATACTTATATTGTGTCATAATCTTCTTACTAGAAAAGTAAGAAAATTATGACACAATATAAGAATTTGCCGAAGTACCACCGATTATCGAGATATTATGTAGTAAATATTACCTACTTTAGAGCCTGTCATTTGGACATTGATTGATGCAATGGGTCCTGATTTTAGCGGTAACAGTGTAAACCAAAATTGGTAAGTTATAAAATATTTTAAACTAGCTTTTGCCAGTGGCTTCGCCCGCTTGGAGGTCGGAATTTATCCCACAGAAACATACTACCGGAATAAAAACAGTATTCTATGTGTTAATCAATCAATTTCGTTCCGTAGTTTTTGCGTGAAAGAGTATCAAATATCCATACATTCTTACAAACTTTCACATTTATAATATTAGTATGTTAGCTGTGGAATTCAGTTAGGTAACATAATTTTAAAGAGCTGTCCTGCATTGATACCAGAGATGTGCCGAGTACCCGAGTATCGAGTATTGTTCGGTATCAAATTTACCGCTCCAACTACTCTGCCGAATAACTCGGTTCACTTGACGCACGTATTGGGAACGTACGAAACGCTTTAAGTATTATAGAAGAAATTGAGTTTTTGGCATTGATACGAGGAATAAGTATCTATATACAGCGCCGCAAAAGAATGAAGATCCGAATATCGCCATTGCTATAAAATGAGACCATTATCTTAGTGAAAGTCTATTAACACTAAAAACTGATATTTTAATTTAATTTGTTCGGTTTATTCACGTGTTTTTTTTTCTGATAATTACTTATCTATATGAATACTGTACAGGTATTATCAGTTCATGATTTCATTTTGAGTACCTCGGCAGTCAAATCCAATTATTTGGTGGATGACGAGTACTACCAAAATGGCCGAGTATGCTGAGTACCTAGTAATCAACGAGTACTCGGCGCATCTCTAATTGAATACTAATAAAGACACGTTATAATTAATTTGGCTTACGATTCAATAAACACAAAATATAAATACTTAAACAAGTTCAAGGCAACACCTAACCTTGAGCTGGCCTAACGTAGTACAGAACAGAATAAACGGCTAGTTTTGTTACTACTGGCGTGCGACCTGTTGTACTATATGGGTACCTTTAACATTTGTAGGGTAGATGATGAGCAAGATAAAGTCACAGTACGTACCTCTTGCGAAAATGGTGAAATTGTGACTTCATGTCTTATGGTCCTGTTTTGTCAGATCGCTGCGCCTTCTTGGTCGCTTTTCCAACATGTCAAGGATACGTTACCGCAACCATAGTGCAAGGCGTATTGTATTAGACCTTCTGTGCCTACCATAAATTTAGTTGCAATTCTGTCACTGAAGTTAGTTATTATTGCAGGTGGAGAGGTTTCTGAATCAGGTACATGGAGATACCGTCGCGCTAACTGGCCTTCAGTTCTTCCATGTCAAGCGAGGATTAGTGTTGACGGT
This sequence comes from Aporophyla lueneburgensis, assembly GCA_932294355.1. Taxonomy (NCBI): domain Eukaryota; kingdom Metazoa; phylum Arthropoda; class Insecta; order Lepidoptera; family Noctuidae; genus Aporophyla; species Aporophyla lueneburgensis. Next base: position 24,901,180 of record OW028737.1, on the reverse strand, counting down.
AAGACCATTTAAACATTTTAATTACTACCTGTACCTAACCGATACCGACTGACAGATAACTCGTTTGTGTGGTGTAAAATGTAAATATGATCAACTGAAAAAAAAAATATCTTACAGAACTTTATAAATCTAGGTGCTCATTATATTAATGAAATGTAAAAAAATATGTGAATACGAAATTAAATTATGTATTTTTTTTTAAATTTATCTACCGACCGACACCGTTTGGCTGACAATATGTGATGCTGAATTGTTAATATTATTAAAATCTAAAATTATTTCAGAAATGGGAAGCTAGAGTACTGTCAGTTATCATAGGATAGGCATAATATATTTCATGTTAAAATAAGAAATACCCGTGGTTAGAAGCTAGTAAGCTGTAAACTGTTTATTATAGGAGTGACCTTATGAAACAATTATATTCAGCGAACAATTGGGCTGCGGTGTATCGTAAGTTACATGGTATTAATCATCGACTCGGGCACTTTTATTACCTCTTCACTCCCGGACTCTTAAATCGAGCCACTCTGCTTTTTTGTAATAAGTTTTTTACCTTTATAAATGGTTGTAAATTCAAATGTGCAACAATAATGACACCAAAATGATGGCCAGTTTGTCGGCTTCAAAATTGTATTAATATTTGACTCACTATTTTAATGGCCTATGCTTTCATACCTTCGTCGTCGTCGTCGTTTCAGCCGTAAGACGTCCACTGCTGGACTTAGGCCTCCCCCAATTTGGGGGGCTTTGCCATAATCGCCACGCTGTTTCATACCTTACATTATAATAAATAGTGGTTTAATTTAGGAGGATGGGAGTGTATTTTATTTAAGTTCATATTCTAAATTTACATCCTCAATGAAATTGATGAATTCATTTCAGATGTCCAAAAAACTTGAAACTACAACTAACAGTTGTATATATTTGTGCACGTGTTGGAACACGTGCACAAATATATACAACATAAGCCGTGCTTACCAAATTAATTAACACGTTAGTGATACTTGTAAAGTGTAACACTTCACCTTCTGTTCATATAATATTATCAAATGAACTTGTTGATGCGTCTCCTGACTCTTACGAAAGACTGATGTTATTCTCTGTATAGTGTAAGTTATAAGTGAAAAGGTGTGAAATATCAAGAACACCATTCCATAATAACAATCCCACTGGTGGGTTTGTCACACGTGTCTCTTCTCTGTGGTAGGAGCTAACCAGATAATGTTATTATTTGATTTTTATCGAGAACTCTTAGCCTAAATATGGTAGGTCTAGTCCTTATAAAGGTGTAAATGAAGATAATTGAAAAAAAAATGCTCGACGTATTTTTTATTCGGAAAATGAGACTTCTTATTAGGGCCAGGTAAAATTAAATAATTGTAGGCAAGACATTCGGAATGTAGTTCTTTCGAAGAATTTTCGAACGCGTTTTGTGTTAGGAGTAAACTGGTACAAAACATCACGTAATAAACTTTGTTAGTGACGGTGATCCCCTGACTGTGTAAAGAACGAATCTCTGTAATAAAAATTATACTACTAACATTTGAAGACTGAAGACCCCAAAGACGCCCAAACATTATTTCTGAAAGACAGCCAAAAATAAAAAATAGTGCTTGGTAATATAGGTACGATACCTCCATTATATATACGACCGACCGACGCTGGCGTACGCGCTGCGCGAGCCGGTGGAGCGCGCGCTGGACCAGCTGCAGCGGGACGGTATTCTCTCTCCCGTGGAGCGATCTGACTGGGCCACACCCATCGTGCCAGTCGTCAAGAAGGACGGTAACATTAGAATTTGCGCAGATTACAAATTAACATTAAACAAAGTAATAGAAGTTGACCGTTATCCGTTGCCCAGAGTAGAGGAAGTACTGCTTCGTTTGAAGGGGGGCCAACATTTCAGTAAAATTGACCTTTCACAGGCATACGCTCAATTTGAGCTGGATGAAACAAAAAAAATATACAGTGATTAACACTCATAAAGGGTTATTTAGGTATAATCGGCTAGTATACGGGTTAGCATCGAGTCCGGGCATTTTTCAAAGACATTTGGAGCAGTTGTTTGCAGATTTACCACATGTGGGGGTGTTTTTTGGATGACATCATAATAACAGGACGCACAAACGAAGCACACATGCGTAACTTATGCAAAGTATTTGATCGCTTGAACAAATACGGGCTCAGGGTAAAGAAAGATAAATGTGTATTTTTTGCGGAATCAGTAAACTACCTAGGACACACGATTAGTAAAGAAGGGGTTCACACGTGCCCAGACAAAGTAAAAGCTATAGTTAAAACTCCAGCACCCACAAATATTACCTCATCGCTCTCCGCGCCATCACTTTCAGAGGAATATCTTATTCGCGCGTCCATATCCACGTTGTAGTGTTCCGATACATTCGGACACATACGTCGCAAATGTCCTATTTGGTTACATACTCGGCAAACATAACGCCCGAACTTGCACCTGCTTGCGTTGTGACGCCGGCCGCACACTCGACACTGTTGTTGCTGCGCACGCTCACCCAGCTTCATGGGTGCGGGCGCCGCCGATGCGCGCGCGCCTCGTTCTCTTCCGCTTGACGCCGTAGTATCGCACGATGCTGTCGCTCCGCGGTCGTCACGCGCGGCCACCGCCGCCGTGCCCTTCCGCCGCGAACCCGCTGTCATCGCTTGACACGTCACCGACGTCGTGGACGCACCCTCGCTTCTCGACCCGCTGGGTCTTTCAACGGCCGCAGCATCTTTTTCTGCAGCCTCCATGCTAACCGCCAACTTATACGCCTTTCCGAAATCCAAGTTATTTTCAGCAAACAATCGTTGTCGTATGGTTTCATTTCTTATGCCACACACTAACTGATCTCTCAAGCTTTCTTCCAGCCAGGACCCAAACTCGCATGTTTTGGACATCTTCTTCAAGGTAGCCACGTATTCCGATATAACTTCACCTTCTTTCTGTTTCCTAAGTCGAAACTTATATCGCTCTGCTAACTCACTTGGTTTTGGTTGCAAGTGTTTTTCCATGACGTCAACGATTTGTGCTAACGTTTTGCTTTTTGGTTTAACCGGCGTACACAAATTAACCAGAAGTTCATAACATTCCGCCCCCATCACTGTTATTAATGTAGGCACTTGTAATTCGTTAGGAATCTTGTTCACTATAAAATATTGTTCTAAACGTTCCACGTACAACCGCCAATCGTCACTGTGGACTTTGAACTCTGCAATTTTTCCTATCGACATTTCTGGTTAATTTAGTAATACTGTTCTTATTTTACTACTCATTTATTGTTAAATCACGAATCACGCGTAGAATCTGTCTGTCCTCGTCACCACTGAAGAATATGGGAACACAATTAAACACGGACTTCACTTATAGACGTATATTCCAAGACTGGCGCGCGGCTTGTGACATACTATAACTTAATCCTAAGTACCCACTATTACAAATATATTACAGAAACGTATTAATAGAAATCCCAGCCTCTTAGGGGAAACCGGGGCAATGCGGGCCCCTTAAGGGAAATCATGAATAAAATCTGAGAAAAACGAGATAATTAAAAAAATCAACAGCCATTTATTAGGCTCATTATTCCTTATTATCATTAATCTTTTAAAAAAAATTTAGGCTACCAGTCTTTGGTGCTAATAGAACTTTTAAAAAATAAAATAAACTGCCTGTTTTGCCCCGTGTCTGGGGTAAAATGGTCATATGCGGGGCATAATAGGCATGTACATTGAAAACCGAGCACAAAAAGTACAAATGTGAAGGGAATCGTCATCATTATCCTCTTCACCGGCGCAAGAACAGTGTGCTCATCTCTGACATGCCAGACAAGTGACCCAACCCTTAGTAGATTTTAAGTACAAATATCCACAGTAAAACATTCTACATCTCCTTCCTCCGATTCGTTTTCTTTAATTATTTCATTTTTCTTCGTCTTTTTCTTCCTTCCTTTCATCTCATTAGCCACTGGTTTCCGTGTCTGGGCTTCTTCTATATGCTTCTTATAGGTAAGGTGAACTGGTTATTAATGCCGTTTTTCCGCGTTTCCTAGTAACTCAAGAGTGGCCCATTTACAGCTTAATCTGCCACTAGTCACGTCCATTACGGCTGCTTCCATATCCTTCAAGCTCCATTTGGCACGTTCTGCCTTCCTTTGGTAGCGGCGAACCATAATTTTATCTGCAGAAAAAAGATCAACTTAATAGAATTACCCGAGGCAAAACGGGCACCTTGCCCATTTTGCCCCGCCCAAAATGCCCCCAAGATCAAACAAAACAAATAATATCCAAATCAAACGAATATTTGGTGGTTCGTTCACAACTCTTTCTAGTTATTTAGACACATAATTGAACGTAGCAATTTACTTTATAACTGGGCATTTAACACAAACACGAATTAGCTATAACACAGACTTAAAACCCAAAAATTATATCAAATGCATCAACTTACGTAATTTCGTTCTGTCGACGTACGATGCGCATCTACACGCACACAACCACTTTTCTCACTAGCGCGATGTCAACTGGAACGCGATCCGACTAGTTCCGAACGTCTGGGTTTATTATCCTGCGGGGAAGAAGGCGTGCCCGTCTTACCCCGGGGGCCCGTAATGCCCCGGCTTCCCCTATAACTTGTGCGTTTTCCGTAAGTTTCTGTCTTCTGTTCTCCTATTAAATAATAACATCGGATTTGCGATGCTTCGCTGCGTCTACTCTGAGCCAGCCCTGACTTGGAACGTAAGGGCTGTTCACATTGACTATTTTAGTAGATTTAAGCGTTAAAAGCGATTGTTATCATTATTAGTAGTAGTTTATGTATCGGAAATATTAATTTTTATACAATTTATCAGATACATCCAAAAGTTATCGCGGCATACCCCGTAGAAGATACCGGCATAAGCTAGAAAAAACACTTTCAATTGTCCACATTAGCCCTGGACCGTGGGAATTGAAGTCATGGGGAGACACTACTGGATAAAGCTCCCTTTGCCCAGCAGTGTCACAGATATAGGAACAACCAAAGTTTTAATATACTTTTAACCCGTTTCGGATGAGAATGGCACTGTTAATACACCGCTCTTTAGCGGCTCATACGAGTATTTCATTCGATTCTTGTCTAAAAAAATTCGCGATAAACATAGTATATTTATAGTCTCTTTCTGATAGTAAAAAAAAAACTGGCCAAGTGCGAGTCGGACTCGCGCACCGAGGGTTCCGTACAAACCTGTATGTATTTTCGGTTTAAAATATATATATATTTTAATTTTTATATTTCAGTTGATTGAATGTAAGGTAAATTGCGATTTACGATTTATGACGTTTTAAAAAAAAACTACTCACTCGATCTCGTTCAAACCAATTTTCGTTGGTAGTTTACATAGTAATGTACATCATATATTTTTTTTATTTTGTCATTCTCTTATTTTAGAAGTTACGGGGGGGGGACACACATTTTACCACTTTGGAAGTGTCTCTCGCGCAAACTATTCAGTTTAGAAAAAAATGATAATAGAAACCTCATTACCATTTTTGAAGACCTATTCATAGATACCCCACACGTATGGGTTTGATGAAAAAAAACATTTTTGAGTTTCAGTTTTATGTATGGGGAACCCCAAAATTTATTGTTTTTTCTCTATTTTAGTGTGAAAATCTTAATGCGGTTCACAGAATACACCTACTTACCAAGTTTCAACAACATAGCTCTTATAGTTTCGGAATAAAATGGCTGTGACATACGGACGGACAGACAGACAGACAGACATGACGAATCTATAAGGGTTCCGTTTTTTGCCATTTGGCAACGGAACCCTAAAAACATGGAGCACCGTTAGAACTATGAAAATACAATGAGCCTGCCCTCTAATTTTTCAGACACGAATCGAATCAGTTATAAGCCGCTAAACAGCGGTGTACTAACTGTGCCATTCTCGTCCAAAACGGATTAAGCTTAATTTGTGTTCACCGCAACACGTCTCCTTTTTTTGGATATAATTACTGTTTTGGAAACAAAAATGACCGCCTTTTACCCTCTTTTTTTTTCTGCGTGGGAAATCATCAAATGACTTCTCCCGCTCTGGCCGGAGTGGGAGGGCGTGTCAGACTTTTACTGACTAAAACCCACCCGTTTTCCTTCAGTTGCCCATGTGCCAGGGTCACAGTATCTCTTTCGAACAATCACTTGACCCCGGCAGGCATCGGTCCTACCAGACCCCTTCAGTTTTGCTGACATCTCTTTGAGGCGTGCGTGGAACACTACGCGCCGTCGACCCGAGCTTGGTCATTACCGGGCAGCGAGCTACCCATTGCTCGCCCCCCGCAAGCTCGCGCCTGTGGTGGCCGGGAGTCCGCAATCGACTGCCGACGCCCAGGGCGTCTCCTCCTGCGGCGGCTAGGGACGTGACGGTGCAGAGACTGCCACTCCCTCACGCGCCCCGCCTCCTCCTATGCGAGCATTACTGCTTCGCAGAAGGAGGTGACGGCTTCCCATGCCCTCTCGCTCCATACCATGGCTGGCACCAGGGCCGGACGTGAGAGGTCGCCGCCGCCGATCGCCTCCACGAGGACACGGTGGTGCTCCGCCCAGGCAGGGCACGCTTCCACCGTACTTATGCTACACCGCGTCCTCTAGACGATCCTTACAATGGAAACACCCGGGCGTATCCTCCCGTTTTATCCTGAACAGGAACCCACCGAAGTACCCATGCCCGGTGAGAACCTCCGTCAGGCGGAAGGAGAGGACGCCGTGGCGCCTCTCTATCCACTCCTCAAAGAGGGGACTTACCGCCGCAATTGTGGCGTGCCCAGTGCTGGGTTGCGACAATCGTACCCGCCATGTCGCCATGAGATCCTGCCGGAGCTCTGTCCGCCGTGCCACGATTTGTCGCGGCAGCGGAGTTTCACCCCGTCGTTTCGCCTCATCGCACATGTGGGAGTGGCGCGAGGACCTTTGCCTCCAGATCCCATGGCGGCACTCTGGGAAGGAGGCTCGCCGCCTCGCACGAGATCGCGCGGTATCCTCGGATTAACCGGATGGCCATGACCCTCTGGGCTGCACTCAACCGGCGCGCTGGGCGTAGCCTCAATGAGGGCTTCCACACCGTTGCCCCGTGCCTTTTACCCTCCTTAAGAATGCAAAACCTATATCTCAGTTTACTCGCCATGCTTTTCTAACGCTCCCAATTGCAAAAGAAAACATCTTTACCTGAAAACTGTCAGTATGACTAAATAAAAATATGGCATTCGATTCTTATATTTTACGATACAGTACTCCTTCTGCGCGTCGCCAAATTCGGGAACCCTTGATCTGAACCTCTCTTAACACAAATACAATTTACTTTAACAACGTGCGGTTTTACTATTATAAGAACCCTTTGTGTGGAACCTGGCGCAGGAAGAGCGGGGCTATAATTATTATGATGGCTCCTTATTTAGGAATTATAGGGTTGTTCCTGTAATTTGCTTGTTTATCATCCAAATTAGTATTTTAATGTGATAATGAACTATTTTGCTTGTTCTTCAAAGATTAGCAGTGCATGATACACGTGGGGCCTATTTAAAAAACCGACAGGGCCAGGTGATCGGCGACATTCTGATAATTTTACAGTCTCCTTCATACATTTTCTGTTTTAAAAGCAGCACATAACACAAAATGCGACAGTTTCTGACAAATATCAAATCGTGTGTTATATATTAAATAAACCATTATTGACACTTCTAAATAGATTTGCGTTTTGGAGATCACGTTGTATTATCATCTGATCCAGTTACCATCTTACTGTGATTCTCAATTGTTAAAAGCTGTTCGAAGGCTGAAAGACTGACAACAAACTGGTCTAAGCTTAAAAAGTCATTGTGGACTAACCGATTTATTTTGTATAAAATGTTACTGTGAAAACTTGGGTGAAATGCGCTTGAAGTAAGGCTTGCCACCTTGAAAATATTAACAGCTTACTTCGCGTAAGTTTGACATTTCAATTATGCTCAGTATTTAAGCATTACCAATGTTCTGTTTCCCCTCGTTTCAGATTGCGGGCACTATAGTCACCTATGAGCTGGTGCTGATGCAGTTCACAGGAGTCACGCCTGCGGATTAAGAAGAATGCCTCAATAAGATCATGTCTATCTAGGATCAGAAGCAGCTTTCAAGAAAGCAAGAAGATTGAAGCTTAATTATTTCCTTGCCTATTAATTTTAAATTAACTGTGGAGGGATGGTACTTCCTAGATAATACAGGGTGGATGTTCGAGATGGGGCAGTAAGGGCAGGAACATTAAGAGCGCTTATACCGCTCAGATTGGCAACGGTACAATTGTAGTTGTATTCCATGATTATGTTATGAAATATAAATCAAATTACAAATATTTTTCAGCCAAGTACTTGATCGTTAGTATTTTGAACATTTACTCTCAAATATAAACTAATACTGCAAATTGAAAATAATTGACAGTAGGATGTCGATTTTAATTAGCAATTACCAAAAAACTGCAAAAAAAAATACTGATAAAAAATAGTACTTTGATTTAAAGTTATTCAGATTATCACGAAAAACCACTTGAAATGCGACGTTGCCAGCCCTCGCTGGAAAAACGCTCTTGATCGTTATTGCTACAAAAAAACGTTTACTGGAAACAATCGTCAACTTTGTGGAAATTAAATATCAGCTAGAAAATCGACAGTTTTCTTTATCCTAAGCAATGCTGTTTTGGGCTAAAAGAGTTTTTCGAGCCAACTGAGGTTAGAGTAGAAACTAGAAAAGCCTAAAATCTCAAAATAACTTATCACACTTACTGCCATCTCAATATTTACTTTGCGTATATTTTGGAAAAAAAAAATTATTGTAGTATTTAAATTATTGTACACATCCAAGATATGATGTGATATTTGTTAAGGTTCTGATGAAGTACCTAAAGATTTAGAATTAAAATGAATTTATTTCATATCATTAATTATGTGATTTAATAGTTTTAATAAGAGTTTAATCGTGTTTCATTTTAATGCCGAAGTAAATAGTAATGATGACCCTGATCACCTTTTATTTGCACATAACATTACGCCTGCAATCCCCCAAGGGGTTAGATAGTAATGTTCCTACAGTATATCAACATTTTGTTAGTTACGTTAAAGTTCCATGTCATAGGCGGCGAGCCTATTGCCACCAATCGGGCAGAAATCCAGACTCCTTGCTACCACTGAAAAATTCAGATGGAAACACCCAAAAACATTTCAGCCGCCCTGGAAATGGGACCCAGGACAGTAGAGCTGGTGACCACTAAACTTTAAGCATTGGTTGTTCTAATTCTAGTCAATAAATCACTACAGCCCCAAAATTAAACCATTAACAGGCACAATTCGACACACACAGGCGAATTGTCAAAGGAGTTGGTCAGTCAGAAATTTATTATGAAATAAATAAAAAATTAGTCACCGGCAGCTAAGAAATCAGAGCAGTAGTGGCCCAGTGGTAACGGTCTTGACTTACGAGTTGTAGGTCGTAGGTCCGAACCCAGACAGGCGCTATACATTGTATAAATAATTTCACCATCACTGGTTTCTAACAAGAAAACATCGTGGGGCAACCTGCAGTACTAAATGTGACATCTACCAACCTGCATTGGGCCCTTGAGGTGAATTATAGGATTACACTCCTTTTCTCAAATGGGAAGTCTATATCCCAGCTGTGGGAATTTTGTAGGTTGATTATGCAGTTAAGAGGTGATGTAGAACCTAACGTGAGAATAATTGGTTAGAGATTTAATTAGGGTTCCCAGAATCAAGGGTAAGTTTATAACGTCAACTTCAAATTAGGCACATTTACTTTCATATGGGCCGTCCGGTACCGTGTGGTGCCGGACGGTACCGTGTGGTACCGGACGTAAAGAATAACACCACCCCATTTCTTCCCGTGGGTGTCGTAAAAGGCGACTAAGGGACTTACTAGAGAATGGGCAGCAGCGTTCTCTATGCATTTTACCACCATACTGCGATCGCCAACCCGCCTGCCAAGCGTGGTGATTATGGCAATGCCCCCCAAATTGGGGGAGGCGTAAGAAGTCCAGCAGTGGACGTCTTACGGCTGAAATGATGATGATGATGACTTTCATATGCTTCTATGATGTATGTATGCTTTATTGTGACCTGGAAATATTAAAGAGTTGGTAAATACTATATTCTAATTTCAGCTGGCACCATAATCGTTTCTTTCTTTTATTCTTCTCTTTTAAATTAGGTCAGTATTCGGCCAAAATTAACAATAATACGAAGAGTACAAGCTGTTGTTCTAGGTGCAGTGATATTGAAAACGGTAATTGAAATTTACAATCAAGTGCAAATATTTTTTTAAGTTTTCAGTAAAATTTCTAGTTCTAGTAACGGTTTTAAATTCATTATGAAGTTTTAATAAAATACAATATTAAAACAAATAATGGCGATTTGGAATGAATCAAAATGAATAAGGAATAAATAAGATGCTTAAATTGCTCTAATTCAATTAAATGGAATATTATATAAGTTTGTTGAAGGGTCAAAAATTGAAAGTAAGTTATTTATCATTTTCAATTTAAGTTTTTTCATTTTAGTCTTAACTATTTTTTTATTATTTTTTTCTTATTAAAAATATAATCATTTGGGTACTCACATTTTCGCTAAGACTATTTTTATCATGAGCATCCTCAACAGTACACAAAGATCAAAACGATCTATGACAATAAATTATGTTGTCTTTGAAATCGCTTTGCAATTTAAATCGTCTTCATTGTAGTTATACTTCCTAGTACTGAGCCAGATTTTTAATTTACAACTTTAATTGGATTTGGGTAAAGCTCTTAATACAAAAATTACCACTTAGCACTAGACTAAGTTGTCAGTTTTGTAAAAAGAACAGCATTCATACATCACCTCATAACCACATACCGATATAGTGGTTTAAACTATATCCAAACAAAAACCTTGTTTTGTAGTACGGGATACAAGATTAATAACTTGAACTTTATAATCTGCGCATTCATAACATTACGCCTTGTTTCCCCGAAGGGTTGGGCAGAAATGTACCTACTGTACACCCACATTTCGCCAGTTATGTTTTAGTTCCATGTAATAGGGGGCGAGCCTATTGCCATCAACCGGGCACAAATCCAGACTCCGGGTTGCTACTGAGAAATTTCAGATAGAAAAACCCAATAACACTTTGCCCGACCTGGGAATCGAACCCAAGACCTCATGTTCAGCAGTAGCGCTTGCTACCACTAGACCAACGAGGCATTCATTTTCATGATTTTAGAATTCACATATATCTCAACTTAAAACTAACTTAACTACATTATGATTACTGTGGGATAATTCATTGAGGTATTTTAAAAGTTAGAAACTAGAGACTGAAAGTGGCGCCAATAACTAAAAAGTTGTGTGGGTCGGTTATCATGATATGGTCACGTGATACAGAGGAATGAACAAAATGTCGTGAGGAAAGTATTGAGTATGAATGTCGATGGCCTCAAGAGTAAAGGGAGACCAAAGAAACGATGGATGGACTGTGTGAATTATGATATGGATAGAAAGGGGGTGTCTACTGAGATGACGACTAATAGAGAAGTGTGGAAGAAAAAAACTTTTTACAAAAGAAGTCGGTTGTAATTTTTTTGTAAAAAGTTTTATTCTTAACTTTTTAGTTATGAGAGATACCCCACACTAATCTAATCGCGTTATTCGATCATTTGTCGCGCCAATACTTATTGCAAATTTAAGACTTATATGGTTTTCACATGGACCCCATTGTCCGAATAGAACCAAATTAAAATGGAACCATTCGGAAAGCACCAGCTTTTAAATTAAAAAAAGAATCATCAAAATTGCTTCACCCAGTCAGAAGTTCTGAGGTAACAAACATAAAAAACAGTCGAATTGATAACCTCCTCCTTTTTTGAAGTCGGTTAAAAAGACATGTTTGGCCGATCCCAAATATATTCGGATAAGGGCATGATAAGGATGAGAAACTACATATTACGCGAACATTATTTTTCTCTTTCTTGAATTTCGAAAATTAGTTAGTGGTCGTCTTTGCTTACTTACAGCGATGGATTCGGCTTGCACGTGGTTGGTCACAATTCCAACCTAATCTCACTCGTATGCTAGCTTAGTTACTAAGACAGACTGTGAGAGCAGGCCAGAAAGTTCATAATAGTTTAAAAAATACTAAAAAACACACACACGTATTTCGGAGTTCGCCATTGTCTCGGATGGTACCAAGACCCCCTGCGCTTACACACACATTCACAGCGTGTTTGTTACCACAAGTAAAGCGCGTCGTGTGATAAACATACTGTTCATGTTTTAAATATTTTAAAGTTTTTATCAGGTGTGACCTTCGATAAAATATTATATACATAGACAGAAAAGCATACATTTTAAAGTTAGACAAATACTCGGAATACGGAATAAAATTGAATAATGATGACAGTATCCTATGAAGGTCATTCGATTATTACAAATATATAATTACACAGTCTGAAGTCCAGTTACTGAAAGCCTTATTAAAGATGTGATCAGTAGATATTCTGTCAAATTAATGTTAGCTACAGTGATTGATTGGCTCCAATAACAATGGCCTACCAAATCAACGGAAACTAGATTAGAGACAAATTAAATTTAATAGACTACCAGCTACCTGGAAATCCCATGATGGAATCTAATGATCCATGATGTATTTCTGTAAGTGGGTTTGGATGAACACTTTTACACGTCAATCATATTTTTTTAAACGATTTGAGGTCGGAGTTTCCTGACTACTCCGAGAAGAAAGACTGAAAAAGAACTCAGAGGTCTGAGGGGTCTCTTAAAGTCCAGACGTATTCTTGGTCAGATTATGGGAAGACCATGTAGATACGTGTCTGAAATGGTGTTTTGAGAAGAGAACCACACAGACTCAGGGGACCTAGCCATTCAATGTACGCATTTGTCAGTAATCATGCCTTTACTTGCTGAGAAAATAATACAGGAAGTTATTATAACATCATCAACATATATGCCAAGTTCAAAAATTATGTATTTTTAAAGCTAACATAAAAACCAGTAATCAGAACTTGATAAAATTTATATGGGACTATACGCCCTTTCAAACAAAAGAATAATTTTTCAAATCCGTTTTTAAATGACGGAATTCTGAGCTTCCAAACATAAAAAATACAACCAAAAACAGACCAATACGACCAAGATAGCGCACCAAAATAACTTTATAGCTCCATATTTTCAAGTCATCGAATGTGTTACCCAATTCTAAGATATTTATCAGTAACCTACATAAGTTTTTCACCGAGTACACAACATGATATGTTTCTCGAAACTCATGTGACATTTATCTCAATATTATTGCAGGTGGAGCGATTTATAGCTCAAATAAACAACCTGAAAGTTGCTATGAGTGGACTTGACTTCTTTTATGTCACAAGAACTATGATTTTAACTGTAAGTATTGAAAAAAGCTTTTTAAGACGTAAAGAATAGCACCTTCCAAATTCTTCCCGTGGGTGTCGTAGAACCGACTAAAGGACTTATATGTATTACAGGATGGGCAATAGCGATCTCTATGCATCTCATCACCATGCTGCGATGCGCCAACCCGCTGGCTAAGCATGGTGTTTATGACAAACGCCTATTTGGGAGAGGCCTATGTCTAGCAGTGGTCGTCTTTCGGCTGAAATGATGATGATGATTTGGATGGATCTTTTTTTAATTTTCAGTAGCTAGAGAATAAAAGTTCATAATATTTTGTGACAAAAAACGTACCTCTTTCTCCAAACAAATTTTGGTAGCGGTTTAACCAATGGGTTCACGTCATCGACAGTTTTTCCAAAGCCATAAGTTTCCAATTTTGTCGACAGTCCTTGGATGCTTTTTTTACAACCGACGATGTCACGTGACGAATATCGACACGCCACGTGTTACGTTAGCGAACGCAGAGACATTTAATTCAGTTCATGATTGTGAACCCCCCTTTTTTTGGGGTGGAAAATCATCAAATGATGCGTCCCGCTCTGGGCGGAGAGGGAGGGTGTCACAGACTTTTACTGACTAAAACTCACCCGTGTTTCCTCAGTTGCCTATGCCAGGGCGACGGTAACTCTTTCGTACAAATCTCACGACCCTGGCAGGATTGTAAACCCCTGAGTTTAATTTTAGTATCGGTTTAAGAAAAAAGGTTATGCACTTTTCTATGAAACAGCATTTTTTAACCGACTTTTTTATTGCTGATATCTTAGTTTCAATTTGCGCATCGATGGCTCTGCCAACCTCTATTTATATTATCCTGTATTTTTGTTTCAGCTCCTTGGAACTATTGTAACGTATGAACTAGTGTTGCTACAGTTCAACAGATAGAGATGGAGAAAAAAGAAGATACTTAGTATACCTAACAATTTGGATAAAATAAACGCTTTGGTTTGATATGAGCTTAAGATATTGAAGTCACGTCTATCAGCACCATTACAAAGAGTTTGTTATATTTAGATCTCTGTTTTATTAAATGTAATCATCTTAGAAAGTCGGTAGTTTTAGTTTTCTACCGCGCAACAACCCGACAACAATGTTGTCGGGCAGTTCCCCACCAGACACGATAACCATGTAGTCGAAGGTTCCCCCTTTTTTCTATGGAGGTGGCGTGAACTTAACACTCTGTTCCTCAGTCGACATTCACATAGATGTATTAAAATCGAGGCAGGATTTTTACACGCTCTGAATTATCAACTGTAAGTGTTGAAGGGTGTTTCTCTCATTTCGTGCAAATCACATATTCACCTGAAAATACACAAAAGTACGCATTCTTAACCGACCTATTATTATTTTTTATTTAGGTGAGTTAAAAAGGTATATGTGCCACCATATTTTATTTTCATAACAGTCTTTTAAGTATTTAAATTAAATTAAAAATAGGCCCAAATATCATTACCAACACCTTGCACGACATGATTTTTTGTTATTGACAGGATATAACAAAATAATCTGATGCTTCAGTATATATTACTGTAAAGACATGTTTAAAGTACAAATTAAGCTACAAAATTAATTAAGTATGAAGTTATTTACGATTGTAACTTACGTTCACGTAGACAAAACGTTTTTGTTAAAAAAAAAACTCATTACCATTCATTCAAATAGAAATAACGAAAACCACCTGTAAATATAACAAACAAGCGAAGTACTCGTACGGCTCCTACCTCATCCCACGCATGGTGCTCTCCCGCAGTTGACCAATGAACATTGACAAAACAACACATTGAACATTGCACAGAGTGAACACGCGCAAACTTTTTTTGGAAAATTTATTAACACGAGATTTTAAGCTTGGTAAGTTTTTTTTTTCATTCCTGTTCTCGTTTTAAAAAAAAAATGCTAATTGTGTTAGATTTTTATTGACGCTAACATAATCATAATCGTGTTGAAATTGTGTTTAAATATTTATTACGGCCGGTGGTGTTGTAGTTAAGAATGGAGAAAATGTAAAGAAAGTGCAAAAATTTCACTACCATTCCTATCATTACCACAGTTTACCATCCACTATAATACAGAAATGGTAGTGATCATGCAGTTATGGTGATGATCTCAAAATTATGGTAATGATCATACAATTAATGGTAGTGAGCTAGGTATTGATTTGAACGAAACACTGTTTGTTCAATTTAAAATCAGAAGTGCGAATGTGATGTGTGTTTATTTTGCTTTTCCTTTAAGATAAATACGCAGATCAATCTTTATTTAATGTCCATTTTTGATAATTTTGTGGTTTACTAATACTATCCTAACCTATGTATGCTATTTTGGGAGTAAAAATATTTAACCTAATCTAACCATCCTCATTCGGGATCTTCAATTCAATAACTACCAATTATCACTCAAAGTAGCTCCCTTTTTTAGCTTGGATCACTAGTGAATTAAAATTATATTTTTATTTACAGATACAAATGTGCCCAAAACAAAAATTACAAAAACTCGTGAAAACAAACTAGCCGAAGCAAGATTGCGACGAAGACAGAAATATAAGGAAATTAATTATCTAACCTAAAATAACTTGTTTTCTTTCATGTATCGTTGGTTTTGAAGGAAAATTGCTTTTTTATATATAACTTCAATTTGAAACAATTGTTTTATTTAAATTCTTTAATTCTTCACTACCTGTATTTATTTATGTGGGTGTACTAAAGGTCCACCTCTGCCTAACCCTTCGGGGAAACAAGGCGTGATGTTATGCTGTATTTATTTTTCATTACCATTCTAACAAATATAATTACCAGATTACATTGATCATTACCATTCACAGAAAATCTCCGCCAGTTTTGCGTATAATGTAGTATATCTTCAATTTGGATGTTTATTTTTCATGTAGCCTTTCATAAAAAATATGAAAACATGTTTTATTGTTTTCTCGAAATATCTTTGAATTTGCACGAAATGTGAGAAACACCCTGAACGGAGTAAGTAAGTACCTAAGTAAGTAATCATTTTATTTAACAAAACACTTCACACATCAGTATTGTCTCAGTTATAGATATATATGGCTATTATATATGAGTAAGACCCCTGAATGAATCCAATAGAGTGCATCTCAGCGCGTCGAAAATCGAATAGTATGATTTACTGTTCAATTTTCAACTCTCGACGCTAAACAGAAGTGTTGAAGTTCCAGTGTACCAAAAAGATCCCGCCTCGATGTTATTACTTCTGTGAGAAAGTGGGGTTATACCTCTAAAAAACCAACAATAAAGAAAATTAACAACTCCCGAGCAAACTTCCCACTTCACCGCGCAAGCTTAACCCCTCGCTGTAACATCATTAAAGTAACGAGGTACCTACTGCAGTTTTTCACCGAGAGATGCTTTAATCCTGCATTGAGCTGGGCAGACATTATTCACGTCTAACTAATGAACCAGATACCTGCGGGGCAACGCATTTCTGTTCAAATACTTTAATGATGCAACTAATGCTAGGGAAGTGTGCTTGATTTTTATTTCGTGAGGCCAGTGGTGGCTAGAGGTGTATTTGATTTTTTATTTTGCGACACCAGTGGTCAGTTGAAAACCCTGACAAGCGCTTTATGTAAACTATTTAGTCATCACTTCTCTCAAAATGGTGAAGGAAAACATCGTGTGATATCGAAAAACCCGAGTTCGCGAGGTGGATTACGGACTACTTATATATGTCTGATTATATATGTGTGTTATGTTGACAGAAATGGTAGACGAATCAGTTTGTAATTGAGATACTGCGGTAGTTTCTTATTTAAATGGACTGAAATATAGCTGAAACAAATTGTGTCATATGAGACGGGATATTAAAGTTATTGACTGCCTTGTTTGTCTAGGTCTCAATCTCTACTGTTCCCCATGAGGTCTCTGTTACGATTCCCAGGTACGGAAAAGTGTTATTAGGTTTTCCACCCGGAATTCCTTAAAAGCCACCCGAAGTCTGGATTTGTGGCTGGTTGATGAGAATAGACTCGCCCCCTGTTACATAAGACTTATATTAACATAAGTGACGAAATTGCGAATGTACAGTCTGTGCTCTACATTATCTGACCCTCCCGGTATGAACGACGCTCACATAGAAGTGCTAAGTCCCGCCCCATTTAAATAAATCATCTTGTTAAGCCATTTTGGTCATTATCTTGTTAGCGTTAAGATTGAATTGCGTATTAACAAGTAATATGTTTGTGTTTACACGGCTACTACCTAATCGTTAATTTCGCTTATTCTCAACAAGTTACTGTGGCTTCGCGGTTCGATGCTGGATTGACGATGGTGGAGTGTGATTTCGAACTCACACACCATGTGTGAGTTCGAAATCACACTCCACCTGTTAACAATTTCTTTTTTAAATTGTTTTCATTTTATGATTTCTACCATATTTCTTGCATTATTACAGAACTGGTGATATGATTTTTACCTAACAAACATATCTTTCAAACAAGTGGGTAAATAAAGAAATCTTTATGTCCACAGAACTTATAATTACCAAGGAAGTAAAATATATTGACTTCGTGGGGTAGATTGAAGTAAGTTGTTTTAAGTGACACAGGTCAATCTACGCCTAATAGCAGTGACAAAGCAAAACATTGGTAAAACGTTTGACGTAAATCGTGAAAAGTAACATTAGACATGTCTTTATTGATTTTGTTATGTGTAAACAAAGCGTCAAGTCGCAATGTACTGATTATACTAGACATAAAAGAATAATTATGTTTACATGAGCAAAATGGTGAAATCAAAGAGATTGTTCGTAGTGTTAATATATCGGTAAGTGTTTTAATTTTACTCTTTGAAATTGACCTTTATAATTTGTTATAGCCTAGTAATCTTGTATTTTGCTATTATTCCATTACACCCACTCCCTACAAGTTAGCTGCACGTTTCCAAAATTGTTAATAAGTTTTTTTCTTTTGTTTCAGACGAATACAGTCAGGTTATGGTTAAGACTTTATGGAAATACTGAAAAATCTTCAGTGCAATCGTCCAGGAGCAAATTCCATGATGTATATCGTATAGTCACGAATCCGAACGCCACCAAACTACTTATTGTTGCAAGCCATATGCAATGTCCATTGATGCCTATTCGCTTAGCTGCAATTAAACATAATATTTCTTACTACCTTGTCTAACCATCGGTAGAATGACCCTGGGCTACTGCAGCACATGAGAGGAAAAGATTTGTGCTGGAACATGGTGCATACGTAGCCGCTTATAGCAAGTTATTGGAAATGATGCGTCACGCCGCCACTCACTTATCTACATAATATATTTTTAAACATATTAAGTAAGTGAATGCTCAATTCAATGAATGCTAAACCATTACAATGTTACAATTTCTGTGGTGATGTTATTGTTATAAATGAAAATCCATTTTTCTGTTTAAATAACATGTTGATTCACCACATACTTATACCTATAAAACTATAAAACATTTCACAAATTACTTAATCACAGTTAATGAACTGTTTGTTGAACAATAACTAGCTTACCGATGAGTCCTCATCATAACATATATCGTTGTTAATAATATATGTAAGAGAAGAAAGTGTTGTGGTTATTTCATTGATATTGTTTTATATAACTTATTAAGTAAATAGTTAAGTTTGAATGTGCTACTATAAAATATATATTAATTTTGAAACTATGAGCATTTACTTACTTTATTTACTTAAGTATTTTTTAATGAAATAATAAATATTTTCTTCAATAATGATGTTGTTTTGTTCCTAAACAAACTGCCTATCTAAAAAAACATTTGACGCCTAAAATATTTAAAGTAAAGTAAAAAAAAAACATAGAAAAAAAACATTTTGAACAAAAAGAAGTCTTTAGGTTATACTGGTTTCGAACCTGGACAACGATGCTTATCTATCTGCGTTAATGACCATGAGACCAATTCACTTCTTATTAGGTGACTTCAAATTAAATTTTAGTTGTGATGCTAGACGCAATATTTTATAGAATTTGATCCATATGATATAGACCATTAAGATCATTATTGAAAAACAATAAGCAGCTATTGAAATGTATCACAGAATTAAATATTAAGCATTGACAGCTAACAGTGGTGTTTTTATTATAATTTTATGTTAATCCACCCTCGATTGGGTTATTTCTGGTAGTCGTATTGCATATTCTTCAGCCTTCAACCTTAACTACATCTAGATAATAATGTTAAGTCATTTTAATCATTATCTTGTTGTAGTTAAGGTTGAAAGGCTTATTAAGAAGTAAGTATTTCGAATAAAAAACTTATTTTGTAAACAGGTGGGTAAATAAAAAATCTTTACGTTAAAAATAAACAACAAACTTCCAAGCATTGTCATGTTTAACACGTTGAGTGCCGATCACGCGGTATCACGTGATTCGTCGGCTCTGTATTATGGCTGATCACGCGTTATCGCGTGCTTGCTACTAACAATTTTTTGTTTGGCTCTCAACGTGTTAAAAATGTTTGTTAGCAAATAGTTAACTTTGAATGTTACAGTAAAAAAGCTAATTAATTCTGAACTATGAGCATTTACTCACTTTATTTACTTATAGTATATAGTATATTTTAATTAATAAAGATTATCATTTTTTTGCAATGATTTTGTTTCACTCCTTTACAAACTACCCATTGAAAAACACATTTAAAGACTTCGTTCCTTAGAGAAAAGTAAAAAAATATAAAAATAAACAAAAGAGAAAAGTAAAAAATATAAAAATAAACAAACCATTACGAACAAAAAGTAGTCTATAGGTTATGCTGGTTTTGAACCCAAACAACAATTTGTTTAATGACCACGAGACCAAATGAACTGTGATGTTGTTGACGCGCGATTTTTTTGTTAATCCACCCTCACCTTGGTTGTTTTAAGTAGTCTTATTGCATTTTGATACTCAACCTTTTAATCCTCTCAACCTTAACGACAGTAGGATAATAATTAAAATCGCTTGACAACATGATTTATCAAAATACCCAAAGGAGTTTCCAATCCGCGATAAGGATCAAATTCGCTATTATTCAAGGAAGTTTTACCCACTTGTTTAAAAGATATGTTCGTTAGGCGAAATCATATCAGAAGTTCTATAATAATGCAAGAAATATGGCAGAAATCATAAATGAAAACAATTAAAAAAGAAATTGTTAACAGGTGGAGTGTGATTTGAACTTACGCACCGTTCATCGTCAATCTAGCATCGAACCGCGAAGCCACAGTAACTTGTTGAGAATATTACTTGTTAATACGCAACTCAATCTTAACGCTAACAAGATAATGACCAAAATGGCTTAACAAAATGATTTATTTAAATGTGGCGGGACTTAGCACTTCGATGTGAGCGTGGTTCATACCGAGAGGGTCAGATAATGTAGGGCACAGACTGTACTTTGATTTAAAGTTATTCAGATTATCACGAAAAACCACTTGAAATGCGACGTTGCCAGCCCTCGCTGGATAAACGCTCTTGATCGTTATTGCTACAAAAAAACGTTTACTGGAAACAATCGTCAACTCTGTGGAAATTAAATATCAGCTAGAAAATCGACAGTTTTCTTTATCCTAAGCAATGCTGTTTTGGGCTAAAAGAGTTTTTCGAGCCAACTGAGGTTAGAGTAGATACTAGAAAAGCCTAAAATCTCAAAATAACTTATCACACTTACTGCCATCTCAATATTTACTTTGCGTGTATTTTGGAAAAAAAAAATTATTGTAGTATTTAAATTATTGTACACATCCAAGATATGATGTGATATTTGTTAAGGTTCTGATGAAGTACCTAAAGATTTAGAATTAAAATGAATTTATTTCATATCATTAATTATGTGATTTAATAGTTTTAATAAGAGTTTAATCGTGTTTCATTTTAATGCCGAAGTAAATAGTAATGATGACCCTGATCACCTTTTATTTGCACATAACATTACGCCTGCAATCCCCCAAGGGGTTAGATAGTAATGTTCCTACAGTATATCAACATTTTGTTAGTTACGTTAAAGTTCCATGTCATAGGCGGCGAGCCTATTGCCACCAATCGGGCAGAAATCCAGACTCCTTGCTACCACTGAAAAATTCAGATGGAAACACCCAAAAACATTTCAGCCGCCCTGGAAATGGGACCCAGGACAGTAGAGCTGGTGACCACTAAACTTTAAGCATTGTTTGTTCTAATTCTAGTCAATAAATCACTACAGCCCCAAAATTAAACCATTAACAGGCACAATTCGACACACACAGGTGAATTGTCAAAGGAGTCGGTCAGTCAGAAATTTATTATGAAATAAATAAAAAATTAGTCACCGGCAGCTAAGAAATCAGAGCAGTAGTGGCCCAGTGGTAATGGTCTTGACTTACGAGTTGTAGGTCGTAGGTCCGAACCCAGACAGGCGCTATACATTGTATAAATAATTTCACCATCACTGGTTTCTAACAAGAAAACATCGTGGGGCAACCTGCAGTACTAAATGTGACATCTACCAACCTGCATTGGGCCCTTGAGGTGAATTATAGGATTACACTCCTTTTCTCAAATGGGAAGTCTTTATCCCAGCTGTGGAATTTTTTTAGGTTGATTATGCAGTTAAGAGGTGATGTAGAACGTAACGTGAGAATAATTGGTTAGAGATTTAATTAGGGTTCCCAGAATCAAGGGTAAGTTTATAACGTCAACTTCAAATTAGGCACATTTACTTTCATATGGGCCGTCCGGTACCGTGTGGTGCCGGACGGTACCGTGTGGTACCGGACGTAAAGAATAACACCACCCCATTTCTTCCCGTGGGTGTCGTAAAAGGCGACTAAGGGACTTACTAGAGAATGGGCAGCAGAGAGAGAGAGAGAGAGAGAACGCCTCTATGCATTTTACCACCATACTGCGATCGCCAACCCGCCTGCCAAGCGTGGTGATTATGGCAATGCCCCCCAAATTGGGGGAGGCCTAAGTCCAGCAGTGGACGTCTTACGGCTGAAATGATGATGATGATGACTTTCATATGATTCTATGATGTATGTATGCTTTATGACCTGGAAATATTAAAGAGTTGGTAAATACTATATTCTAATTTCAGCTGGCACCATAATCGTTTCTTTCTTTTATTCTTCTCTTTTAAATTAGGTCAGTATTCGGCCAAAATTAACAATAATACGAAGAGTACAAGCTGTTGTTCTAGGTGCAGTGATATTGAAAACGGTAATTGAAATTTACAATCAAGTGCAAATATTTTTTTAAGTTTTCAGTAAAATTTATAGTTCTAGTAACGGTTTTAAATTCATTATGAAGTTTTAATAAAATAAAATATTAAAACAAATAATGGCGATTTGGAATGAATCAAAATGAATAAGGAATAAATAAGATGCTTAAATTGCTCTAATTCAATTAAATGGAATATTATATAAGTTTGTTGAAGGGTCAAAAATTGAAAGTAAGTTATTTATCATTTTCAATTTAAGTTTTTTAATTTTAGTCTGTAACTATTTTTTTATTATTTTTTTCTTATTAAAAATATAATCATTTGGGTACTCACATTTTCGCTAAGACTATTTTTATCATGAGCATCCTCAACAGTACACAAAGATCAAAACGATCTATGACAATAAATTATGTTGTCTTTGAAATCGCTTTGCAATTTAATACGTCTTCATTGTAGTTATACTTCCTAGTACTGAGCCAGATTTTTAATTTACAACTTTAATTGGATTTGGGTAAAGCTCTTAATACAAAAATTACCACTTAGCACTAGACTAAGTTGTCAGTTTTGTAAAAAGAACAGCATTCATACATCACCTCATAACCACATACCGATATAGTGGTTTAAACTATATCCAAACAAAAACCTTGTTTTGTAGTACGGGATACAAGATTAATAACTTGAACTTTATAATCTCCGCATTCATAACATTACGCCTTGTTTCTCCGAAGGGTTGGGCAGAAATGTACCTACTGTACACCCACATTTCGCCAGTTATGTTTTAGTTCCATGTAATAGGGGGCGAGCCTATTGCCATCAACCGGGCACAAATCCAGACTCCGGGTTGCTACTGAGAAATTTCAGATAGAAAAACCCAATAACACTTTGCCCGACCTGGGAATCGAACCCAGGACTTCATGTTCAGCAGTAGCGCTTGCTACCACTAGACCAACGAGGCATTCATTTTCACGATTTTAGAATTCACATGTATCTCAACTTAAAACTAACTTAACTACATTATGATTACTGTGGGATAATTCATTGAGGTATTTTAAAAGTTAGAAACTAGACTGAAAGTGGCGCCAATAACTAAAAAGTTGTGTGGGAATCGGTTATCACGGTATGGTTACGTGATACGGAGGAATGAACAAAATGTCGTGAGGAAAGTATTGAGTATGAATGTCGATGGCCTCAAGAGTAAAGGGAGACCAAAGAAACGATGGTTGGACTGTGTGAATTATGATATGGATAAAAAGGGGGTGTCTACTGAGATGACGACTAATAGAGAAGTGTGGAAGAAAAAACTTTTTACAAAAGAAGTCGGTTGTAATTTTTTTGTAAAAAGTTTTATTCTTAACTTTTTAGTTATGAGAGATACCCCACACTAATCTAATCGCGTTATTCGTTCATTTGTCGCGCAAATACTTATAGCAAATTTAAGACTTATATGGTTTTCACATGGATCCCATTGTCCGAATAGAACTAAATTAAAATGGAACCATTCGGAAAGCACCAGCTTTTAAATTAAAAAAAGAATCATCAAAATTGCTTCACCCAGTCAGAAGTTCTGAGGTAACAAACATAAAAAACAGTCGAATTGATAACCTCCTCCTTTTTTGAAGTCGGTTAAAAAGACATGTTTGGCCGATCCCAAATATATTCGGATAAGGGCATGATAAGGATGAGAAACTACATATTACGCGAACATTATTTTTCTCTTTCTTGAATTTCGAAAATTAGTTAGTGGTCGTCTTTGCTTACTTACAGCGATGGATTCGGCTTGCACGTGGTTGGTCACAATTCCAACCTAATCTTACTCGTATGCTAGCTTAGTTACTAAGACAGACTGTGAGAGCAGGCCAGAAAGTTCATAATAGTTTAAAAAATACTAAAAAAACACGCCACCACAGAAAAAAAAAGTAGAAAATAATGAAAAGCGTGAGGTGCTTTTTGAGGTATTTTTTTAATTGTTATCCTTTTTCAGTTTAGTTTTCTATGGAAGCGTGTTTTTTTTTGTTTTTTAAACTATTATTTATTTTTCAGGGTGTTTCCAATTTTGTGACGTATGTCAGCGTAGTTTTTGAGGACAGATTTTTTGCTATCTTGGTAACACCAGCAAGAATAATGGCACTTGTCAGCGGTTTCTGATAAGTATGCGAAATTTCGAGTTAATCCGACGTTTTAAAGGGGTTCAAAATCATGTTCAAAGTTTCAGTTGTTGTTGTTGGTTGAGTTGTCTTGTTGAATGGCTTGTCTTGGCTTTTGGCTACTTTGTACGTGTGTATTTTTTGTTTGTTTTTTTTTTTTTGTTACTATTTTATGTTGTGCGTTTTGTTTGTGTGGAATAAACCATTTTTAGGGTTCCGTTGCCAAATGGCAAAAAACGGAACCCTTATAGATTCGTCATGTCTGTCTGTCTGTCTGTCCGTCCGTATGTCACAGCCACTTTTTTCCGAAACTATAAGAGCTATGCTGTTGAAACTTGGTAAGTAGATGTATTCTGTGAACCGCATTAAGATTTTCACACTAAAATAGAAAAAAAACAATACATTTTGGGGTTCCCCATACATAGAACTGAAACTCAAAAATGTTTTTTTTCATCAAACCCATACGTGTGGGGTATCTATGAATAGGTCTTCAAAAATGGTAATGAGGTTTCTTTTATCATTTTTTTCTAAACTGAATAGTTTGCGCGAGAGACACTTCCAAAGTGGTAAAATGTGTCCCCCCCCCCCCCCCGTAACTTCTAAAATAAGAGAATGACAAAACTAAAAAAAATATATGATGTACATTACCATGCAAACTACCAACGAAAATTGGTTTGAACGAGATCGAGTGAGTAGTTTTTTTTTTAAAACGTCAGAAATCGTAAACCGCAATTTACCTTACATTCAATCAACTGAAATATAAAAATTAAAAAAAATATATATTTTTAAACCGAGAATACCTACAGATTTGTACGGAACCCTCGGTGCGCGAGTCCGACTCGCACTTGGCCGGTTTTTTCTTTATTTCTTTCAGTTACATAGGCACATGCTAACATACAAACATACGAACACACGGAGGAAGCTAATAAAAGCGTGTTAAAAAGAAGCTCAATTATAAAAAACTGTGCATCGTTAGTCCCACATAAGTTTTTGAGGATCAGTTAAATTATTCCCGTTTCTAATATTATGGTCGGTAATACAACGGATGCCATATACCTACATATTCCGCATACAAATTAGCATGATTTTGAAGTTGGTAAACTAAAGTAGGGTCGTTTGGGGATGAATATATGGATCTACCTACAGTTCACAGGGTTTTATGACTTGTGAACACATCCCGGAACTAAAATTCTAATCAATCTGCACTAGGATTTGATTGGTCAAAGGATCTGAGTTGTGATTCTAAGAAAACAAAACTTTAAAGACTCTGAATTCAATCATCATCTGCCTAGCATTTTCCCAACTATGTTGTGGTCGGCTTCCAGTCTAACCGGGTACAGCTGAGTACCAGTATATTACATGGAGCGACTGCCTATCTGACCTCCACAACCCAGTTACTGGGTAATATGATACCCCTTTGTAAGACTGTTTGACAGATTTTCAGGCTTCTAACGACCCGTAATGACAGTCAAACATCCACAAGTGACAGGCGGAACCTAACGGCTTAACTTGCTTTCCGAGGCACGGATAGGTTTTGGTATATAAGATGGTCACCTATCCGCGAACCAATCGCGGCAAGCATAGTTTAACACAGTCGATCGATCCGAGCAGTTGTTAGTACTTAACCTCAAGCACTCTTACCCGACTCTGAATTCAACATCTTTACATATTATAAAATAAAGTCACTTCGCTGTCTGTCTGTCCCTATGTATGCTTATATCTTTAAAACTACGCAACGGATTTTGATGCAGGTTTTTTTAATAGATATAGTGATTCAAGAGGAAGGTTTATATGTATATAACATGCATAATATAGTAAAGAAACGCTGACAATTTTAGAGGTTTCTAATGTGATGTCATAAATAAACACATTTTTTTGCGCTTACATTGCGAACGCTGGCTGAACCCTACGAAATCGCTCAAAATAATGTACTACAGTATTGTACACCTTAAAAAGTTCTACAAAAAAGTCCGCGATGGTATATGTCTAACTCTTAGGGATAACCCATAATAACCATTTTTATCCTTTACTTTTTACGAGAAATAATGGCTTATTTATGAATGCGACTTTAAGCAATACAGCATTAATCCTTATGCAATTAAGTACCTTAAATAAATTGTGCATTTCATGTAGATCAAAATTGCCCTTTACAGCATATCATTAAAATTAATATTTTAGAAGATATCAGAGATTATAATAAAATCGCCGCAGAGCGGCTAGCGGGCCTTCCCGCGTCCGGCCGTCCCGGTTGGTAGCGGTCGGGTACTATAGGATTAATAGGATTGTAATATTGTAATTCATATTACTTTGGCTTCATAATAAATGCGAATATCATGTGTGTTCGAAGTACTCAAAATAATCCTAATTGTATTATTCCAAGTAAGAGACCGCGAAATATTGCTTAGATGTTTAGATTTTTGGATGGATTTGGATTTTTGGTTATCCTGGATACTTACCATATACATAGGATACTTTATCCCGGTAGTGGGTTTCCGAGTGATATTTTCCGAAAGCTATACGGGCGAAGCCACTGGCAAAAGTACTATTCTTATAACTATGTTTAATTTGGTGTCTGGTAAATAATTGAGTGTCTGTATAGGTAGAATAGGAGCGTTAAGAAAAACCAGTAAGACTTATATTCAATTTAATCCAGCCCTATGTCGCAGTCTTCTTACTCTGAATACTATTAGTTTTATTTTAAATACATCAAACACACATGATATGTAAGGATCGTAGCAGGTGGCGTTCCGTAGTTTCTGCCTACCCCCGTGGGAAAAAGGCGTAATTTTATGTATGTATAACATGGATTAATACATTCTTACCGCGGTAGTACGTCCTCTTGCGATAATTTCCGACATACACGCGGGCGAAGCCGCGGGCAAAAGCTAGTAAAATATAAAAGAAATGTGTAGAAATATACACATAACATAAAAATAAATACTAGAACTTCTCCGTTCTTCGTTTTCTAACCTCAGATAGATCCTAACAGCTGATCCTAGTCCTCAGAAAAATACTACAAAAGTGACATCAATTTGTTTGGTATAAACACACAGGATGAAAATAAAAGCAGCTGACAAAACCTTTTTTTCTTCAAACCGTATACCTTCCTTTAAGACCACAGGCTAACTAAATATAACACGGAAACTTTGATGCTCTGTTAAAAACGTATGTTAGTTGTGAGTAAAGTTTTTGTTCTGTGCCACTTAGGGTAAAATTCACAATTGTTAGACACAATATTTTTTGTAATTTTACTTTCATGTCGGGGATTCGCGACATACGAAGGGAGGTTTTGTTAGCACACAATCATGTTTATATTCGCTGAAGTAGGGTGTTATTGGGCAACTTAAATAGACTTTGTATGTCTTTTACATTTTTTTTTAATATAAGTATTGGTAGAAAATAGTCAATGTGTGATGTGTGTTGTCCGTGTGGTGCCAGACGTAAAGAATAGCTCCATCCCATTTCTTACCATGGGTGTCGTAAACGGCGACTAAGGAACATTTATTCTACTTTCATAATTCTTTTGCTACACCAACCTTTTCTTCCAGTCACTTATTTGCGTTTATGTATTGGCTTGGTTTAGTTTCAAACCTGTTTGATCTTACAAGCACCTTTGAAAGTTATAAGGAATGTGAAATACAACAAACATCAATCAGACCAGAACAAAAAAAAAACAAACAAACATCTGAAATTAAATAAATCACCATCATTCAGCTAATATACGGCCACTGCTGGAAATAGGCCTTAGGCCGTTGGCAGGCGGGTTGGCGATCGCAGTATGGTGTTAAAATGCATAGTGAACGCTACTGCCCATTCTCTAGTAAGTCCCTTAGTCGCCTTTTACGACACTCACGGGTGAAATGCGACGGTGTTATTCTTAATGTCCGGTACCACGCGGAACAAATAACATAAAACAGCTATTAAATAAAATTACTGCATCACAATAAATAAAAAAATAAAATAAAATAAGTTTATTGACACGAAAAACCTTTTTTATACAATACCAATAACCATTCACATAGGTAGGTTAAATTGGTTTTAGGAAAAGGCTGCACAAATAGTAGAAAACCCTGCCTCCTAAACTAGGGAAACAATGCAGCTGCAACATCAATAACATTCACCAGTATACAATTAACACATACCAATAATTCAAAAATCGAGTATTGTGCTCATCAGGATTAAAAGAGTTCTCGATTAATAAAATCGATATTCGTTTGTTAAGTAATACTATTCGATTATACGCATCCCGCATTCGATTGTCGATCGCCGCTGTTTTTGTGAATATTTTGACGTCACGCTCTTTGTTCCTCGCTTCAAATATTAATGGTCTGGTGCGTCGAGTGTTCCGTGGAAATTAAAATTATTATTTAAAAAAACCTGAAACGGGGCTGTGGCTAAATAGGTAAGAAGAGCTGCACGGGTCGATAGGTCACAATGAGCTACGCAATGAGCCACGCTAGCCGCGGTTGGACCGCGGATGGGTGATTAATCATTAGTAATGTTCACGGAGAGGTCTTGCTACCTTGGACCTCTCCATGAACAGTTGGCCTCGGCTGTCATTTCTGGATTTTTGATAGTCGTTACGGGTCGTCAGAAACCCGAAGTTCTGACAAACCAGTCTTATTTTATTTTATTATGTTGTGGTGACTTACAGCTAACAACACAAAATTAGTAGTGAAGTAATTCACGAAAACCATTTGTAACAAGTCTCCACAGATACAGTAGAGTGTACGAGATATAAAGTATGCAATGAAGTATGTACATAAGTGATTAACGAATTAGGCTTAAGTTTAACTAAGTATAAAAATAAAGTTCCCGTGTAAACTAGATTGATTTAAATAAAAATTTAATGATGTTCGTTGGTAAGTGAATCACTGAAGAGCGGCTCCAGTATAAGTGTCGGATTGCTTTTCGTAGCATCGGAGTAAGAGTGAGATCGAGAGTGCAACTGTGTCTGCGCATACACTTCTCTACTATACATAAATTAAATGTTAATTAATATTGTGTTTTACAATTTCATACCGATTCAGCCCGACCCTTGCTACCCGTCTACTAGTGATTCCCTAAGTCGAGGTCCGTACCCCACAGGGGGTGCCCTTAGCGAGTACTCACTCTAGTTTTAAGTTTTTTAAGCCCTAGCTGGAGGCCTAAATAAGGTAGCCAAAGGCAAGTCCGGTTAAGCACACGACTACATAAAAGGTTGACCTGCGACATGTCTTATAAATAAAAAGGATTTTGTAATCTGCATGAGTTTTCTGAGAAAAAATAATGTTTGCATATAACTTATCATTTATTTTTTACTAGCTTTTGCCAGCGGCTTCGTCCGCGTGGAGGTCGGAAATTATCCCATGGGAACATACTACCGGGATAAAAAAACAACCGACTTACTTAAAAAAAAAACCGGCCAAGTGCGAGTCGGACTCGCGCACCGAGGTTTCCGTACAAACCTGTAGGTATTCTCGGTTTAAAAATAAATGTTTTTTTTTTTTTAATTTTATATTTCAGTTGATTGAATGTAAGGTAAATTGCGGTTTACGATTTGTGACGTTTTAAAAAAAACTACTCCCTCGATCTCGTTCAAACCAATTTTCGGTGGTAGTTTACATGGTAATGTACATCATATATTTTTTTTAGTTTTATCATTCTCTTATTTTAGAAGTTACGGGGGGGGGGGGGTGACACATTTTAGCACTTTGGAAGTATCTCTCGCGCAAACTATTCAGTTTAGAAAAAAATGATATTAGAAACCTCATTACCATTTTTGAAGACCTATTCATAGATACCCCACACGTATGGGTTTGATGAAAAAAACCAATTTTGAGTTTCAGTTCTATCTATGGGGAACCACAAAATTTATTGTTTTTTTCTATTTTAGTGTGAAAATCTTAATGCGGTTCACAGAATACATCTACTTACCAAGTTTCAACAGCACAGCTCTTATAGTTTCGGAAAAAAGGGGCTGTGACATACGGACGGACGGACAGACAGACATGACGAATCTATAAGGGTTCCGTTTTTTGCCATTTGGCAACGGAACCCTAAAAACACTACAAAGTCAAAAATAATTTTAATTTCGAAATTCGGTGTCTTAGGCTCTGTATTTAAGGTTTTTGCCACCGACTTCCGAAATTAAAGTTATTTTTGACTTTGTAGTGTTTTTTTTTAAGGAAGTCGGTTGTTTTTTTTTTGTAAAAAGTTTTTATTTTTTTACTTTTTAGTTGTGGTAGATACTCCGCACTAATGTAATCGCGTTATTCGTTCATTTGTCGCGCAAATACGTAATGAAAATTTAAGACTTATATGGTTTTCACATGGACCCCATTGTCCAAATGGAACCAAATTAAAATAGAACCATTCGGAAAGCACCAGCTTTCAAATAAAAAAAGAATCATCAAAATCGGTTCACCAAGTCAAAGTTATGAGGTAACAAACACAAAAAAATAAATTAAAAAAATACAGTCGAATTGATAACCTCCTCCTTTTTTTAAGTCGGTTAAAAAAGTACCCTTTGTCCTTTCTCAAGCTCTAAACTATCTGTGTACCAAATTTCATTTAAATCGATTCAGTAGTTTTAGCAGGAAAGCGAGACAGACAGACCGACAGACAGAGTTACTTTCGCATTTATAATATTCAAAAAAGGAGGAGGTTATCAATTCGACCGTATATTTCTATGTTTGTTACCTCATAATCATAACTTTTGACTGGGTGAACCAATTTTGATGATTTTTTTTTTTTACGCGAAATTTGCCTCTCTCTCACGCGTTCTGCCTCCTTCGCGAGCATTACTGCCGCCCAAGTCGGGCAGACCTCTACCATATGCTCCACCCTGTCCTCCGGGTGACCCACACAATGGTGACACCCGGGCGTTTCCTCCCGCCTTATCCTGAACATGAACCTCCCGAAACAACCGTGACCCTGCGTCAGGTAGAAGGTGAGGACGCCGCGCCGTGGCGCCTCTCTAGCCACTCCTCAAAGAGGGGACTTATCGCCGTAATTGTGGCGTGCCCAGCGCTGGGTTGCGAATATTATGGTTCCGTCGTTTATTATCAGTGAGATGTACCTAATAGTTTTTTACTCGTGTAGCGTTTGGACTAGTTTCACTCAAAAAGATGTTAATGCTCTTCGTGTCCAGTGCAACAATGCATTCAGGATGCTGTTGGGGCTGCCACGCTTTTATAGTACCACGAAGATACGCTCAGCAGTGGGCGATTACAGGCTGTGAATAATATTATATTATCAGAAAAATCTAGTTAATAGTACTCTTTGAATCTAGTCAAATTAAACTTAGAAAAACCCGTAGTAAACTCATGCTAATATTATGGTTCCTTCGTACGATGAGGAAGAAAAATTGATTCCACAGCAGTAGTAACATCTTGTATAGGTATACAAAAATGAACGAATAACGCGATTAGATTAGTGCGAAGTATCTACCATAACTAAAAAGTTTTTATTTGTAACTATTTAGTTATGGTAGATACCCCGCACTAATCTAATCGCGTTATTCGTTCATTTGTCGCACAAATACTTAATGCAAATTTAAGACTTATATAGTTTTCACATGGACCCCACTGTCCGAGTATCCAAATTAAAATGTAACCATTCGGGAAACACCAGCTTTAAAATAAAATAAAAAATCATCAAAATTGGTTCACCCAGTCAAAAGTTATGATTATGAGGTAACAAACATAGAAATATACGGTCGAATTGATAACCTCCTCCTTTTTTGAATATTATAAATGCGAAAGTAACTCTGTCTGTCGGTCTGTCTGTCTCGCTTTCCTGCTAAAACTACTGAATCGATTTAAATGAAATTTGGTACACAGATAGTTTAGAGCTTGAGAAAGGACAAAGGGTACTTTTTTAACCGACTTAAAAAAAAGGAGGAGGTTATCAATTCGACTGTATTTTTTTAATTTATTTTTTTGTGTTTGTTACCTCATAACTTTGACTTGGTGAACCGATTTTGATGATTCTTTTTTTATTTGAAAGCTGGTGCTTTCCGAATGGTTCCATTTTAATTTGGTTCCATTTGGACAATGGGGTCCATGTGAAAACCATATAAGTCTTAAATTTTCATTACGTATTTGCGCGACAAATGAACGAATAACGCGATTACATTAGTGCGGAGTATCTACCACAACTAAAAAGTAAAAAAATAAAAACTTTTTACAAAAAAAAAACAACCGACTTCCTTAAAAAAAACACTACAAAGTCAAAAATAACTTTAATTTCGGAAGTCGGTGGCAAAAACCTTAAATACAGAGCCTAAGACACCGAATTTCGAAATTAAAGTTATTTTTGACTTTGTAGTGTTTTTAGGGTTCCGTTGCCAAATGGCAAAAAACGGAACCCTTATAGATTCGTCATGTCTGTCTGTCCGTCCGTCCGTATGTCACAGCCCCTTTTTTCCGAAACTATAAGAGCTATGCTGTTGAAACTTGGTAAGTAGATGTATTCTGTGAACCGCATTAAGATTTTCACACTAAAATAGAAAAAAACAATAAATTTTGTGGTTCCCCATAGATAGAACTGAAACTCAAAATTGGTTTTTTTCATCAAACCCATACGTGTGGGGTATCTATGAATAGGTCTTCAAAAATGGTAATGAGGTTTCTATTATCATTTTTTCTAAACTGAATAGTTTGCGCGAGAGATACTTCCAAAGTGCTAAAATGTGTCACCCCCCCCCCCCCCCGTAACTTCTAAAATAAGAGAATGATAAAACTAAAAAAAATATATGATGTACATTACCATGTAAACTACCACCGAAAATTGGTTTGAACGAGATCGAGGGAGCAGTTTTTTTTAAAACGTCACAAATCGTAAACCGCAATTTACCTTACATTCAATCAACTGAAATATAAAATTAAAAAAAAAAAACATTTATTTTTAAACCGAGAATACCTACAGGTTTGTACGGAAACCTCGGTGCGCGAGTCCGACTCGCACTTGGCCGGTTTTTTTTTTAAGTAAGTCGGTTGTTTTTTTATCCCGGTAGTATGTTCCCATGGGATAATTTCCGACCTCCACGCGGACGAAGCCGCTGGCAAAAGCTAGTAAAAAATAAATGATAAGTTATATGCAAACATTATTTTTTCTCAGAAAACTCATGCAGATTACAAAATCCTTTTTATTTATAAGACATGTCGCAGGTCAACCTTTTATGTAGTCGTGTGCTTAACCGGACTTGCCTTTGGCTACCTTATTTAGGCCTCCAGCTAGGGCTTAAAAAACTTAATACTAGAGTGAGTACTCGCTAAGGGCACCCCCTGTGGGGTACGGACCTCGACTTAGGGAATCACTAGTAGACGGGTAGCAAGGGTCGGGCTGAATCGGTATGAAATTGTAAAACACAATATTAATTAACATTTAATTTATGTATAGTAGACAAGTGTATGCGCAGACACAGTTGCACTCTCGATCTCACTCTTACTCCGATGCTACGAAAAGCAATCCGACACTTATACTGGAGCCGCTCTTCAGTGATTCACTTACCAACGAACATCATTAAATTTTTATTTAAATCAATCTAGTTTACACGGGAACTTTATTTTTATACTTAGTTAAACTTAAGCCTAATTCGTTAATCACTTATGTACATACTTCATTGCATACTTTATATCTCGTACACTCTACTGTATCTGTGGAGACTTGTTACAAATGGTTTTCGTGAATTACTTCACTACTAATTTTGTGTTGTTAGCTGTAAGTCACCACAACATAATAAAATAAAATAAGACTGGTTTGTCAGAACTTCGGGCTTCTGACGACCCGTAACGACTATCAAAAATCCAGAAATGACAGCCGAGGCCAACTGTTCATGGAGAGGTCCAAGGTAGCAAGACCTCTCCGTGAACATTACTAATGATTAATCACCCATCCGCGGTCCAACCGCGGCTAGCGTGGCTCATTGCGTAGCTCATTGTGACCTATCGACCCGTGCAGCTCTTCTTACCTATTTAGCCACAGCCCCGTTTCAGGTTTTTTTAAATAATAATTTTAATTTCCACGGAACACTCGACGCACCAGACCATTAATATTTGAAGCGAGGAACAAAGAGCGTGACGTCAAAATATTCACAAAAACAGCGGCGATCGACAATCGAATGCGGGATGCGTATAATCGAATAGTATTACTTAACAAACGAATATCGATTTTATTAATCGAGAACTCTTTTAATCCTGATGAGCACAATACTCGATTTTTGAATTATTGGTATGTGTTAATTGTATACTGGTGAATGTTATTGATGTTGCAGCTGCATTGTTTCCCTAGTTTAGGAGGCAGGGTTTTCTACTATTTGTGCAGCCTTTTCCTAAAACCAATTTAACCTACCTATGTGAATGGTTATTGGTATTGTATAAAAAAGGTTTTTCGTGTCAATAAACTTATTTTATTTTATTTTTTTATTTATTGTGATGCAGTAATTTTATTTAATAGCTGTTTTATGTTATTTGTTCCGCGTGGTACCGGACATTAAGAATAACACCGTCGCATTTCACCCGTGAGTGTCGTAAAAGGCGACTAAGGGACTTACTAGAGAATGGGCAGTAGCGTTCACTATGCATTTTAACACCATACTGCGATCGCCAACCCGCCTGCCAACGGCCTAAGACCTATTTCCAGCAGTGGCCGTATATTAGCTGAATGATGGTGATTTATTTAATTTCAGATGTTTGTTTGTTTTTTTTTTGTTCTGGTCTGATTGATGTTTGTTGTATTTCACATTCCTTATAACTTTCAAAGGTGCTTGTAAGATCAAACAGGTTTTTTAAAAAATTTGTAGCCATTTCATAATCTGATAACTTTTTTTTTTTTTTTTTTTTTCAGGATGGGAAATCATCAAATGACTTCTCCCGCTCTGGGCGGAGCGGGAGGGTGTGTCAGACTTTTACTGACTAAAACCCACCCGTGTTCCATCAGTTGCCCATGTGCCAGGGTCACGGTATCTCTTTCGAACAATCACGCGACCCCG
Organism: Aporophyla lueneburgensis; assembly: GCA_932294355.1. Classification (NCBI taxonomy): domain Eukaryota; kingdom Metazoa; phylum Arthropoda; class Insecta; order Lepidoptera; family Noctuidae; genus Aporophyla; species Aporophyla lueneburgensis. The sequence continues at coordinate 24,865,369 of OW028737.1, read as the reverse complement.
GCAGGATCAAACAGGTTTGAAACTAAACCAAGCCAATACATAAACGCAAATAAGTGACTGGAAGAAAAGGTTGGTGTAGCAAAAGAATTATGAAAGTAGAATAAATGTTCCTTAGTCGCCGTTTACGACACCCATGGTAAGAAATGGGATGGAGCTATTCTTTACGTCTGGCACCACACGGACAACACACATCACACATTGACTATTTTCTACCAATACTTATATTAAAAAAAAATGTAAAAGACATACAAAGTCTATTTAAGTTGCCCAATAACACCCTACTTCAGCGAATATAAACATGATTGTGTGCTAACAAAACCTCCCTTCGTATGTCGCGAATCCCCGACATGAAAGTAAAATTACAAAAAATATTGTGTCTAACAATTGTGAATTTTACCCTAAGTGGCACAGAACAAAAACTTTACTCACAACTAACATACGTTTTTAACAGAGCATCAAAGTTTCCGTGTTATATTTAGTTAGCCTGTGGTCTTAAAGGAAGGTATACGGTTTGAAGAAAAAAAGGTTTTGTCAGCTGCTTTTATGTTCATCCTGTGTGTTTATACCAAACAAATTGATGTCACTTTTGTAGTATTTTTCTGAGGACTAGGATCAGCTGTTAGGATCTATCTGAGGTTAGAAAACGAAGAACGGAGAAGTTCTAGTATTTATTTTTATGTTATGTGTATATTTCTACTACTCATGCTAATATTATGGTTCCTTCGTACGATGAGGAAGAAAAATTGATTCCACAGCAGTAGTAACATCTTGTATAGGTATACAAAAATGAACGAATAACGCGATTAGATTAGCGCGAAGTATCTACCATAACTAAAAAGTTTTTATTTGTAACTATTTAGTTATGGTAGATACCGCACTAATCTAATCGCGTTATTCGTTCATTTGTCGCACAAATACTTAATGCAAATTTAAGACTTATATAGTTTTCACATGGACCCCACTGTCCGAGTATCCAAATTAAAATGTAACCATTCGGGAAACACCAGCTTTAAAATAAAAATAAAAATCATCAAAATTGTATAGTATAGTATAGTATATATTATATAGTATGGTGTAAGTATGGAGTATGGATAAATAAAATATATAAATATATATATATATATATATGACGGATGTTCGAGCGGCTGAGACACCACGTGTCGCTGCTGAACCATCTCCTGTTCGGCCTCCATTGTGGGCGTGTACTTGCAGGCGTTTTAAAAATAATACTCGCAAAATAACTCACTTAATTTAATTAAAATAATTACAATAAAACTTAACGTTAAAAAATAACGGTTGCAAAGATAAACACTGATTGAAATAAAATCACATTAATTGTTCAACTGAAGTTCAGAGCCAATGGATTTATGTGTGTGCACCGCGTAGCGATCGCATCAAAAAAAGTGATCGCTTCCGCCGCCATGACACTCACAACCCCATTCGGTGTTACCCGCTCTAAATTTAAATTACCACTAACGAAATAAATTCTCAACCATAGAGTAAAAATAATCGATTACAACTTTAAAAAAGTGTTACAATAAATCGCCTAAATCATCACGCGCCGTTACGGCCGCCCTGCATTATCACATGACCTCGTGTGTATGGTTCTCATCTGTGAACATTAGACATAGTGCTTTATGCTTTACTCCGTTCGGTCTCCCTGACGAATCAATAAAATTGATTTTGGCAACATTACACTGTAAATTATGAACTACTTAACAGTTTTGGAATACTTCAAAAACAGTACATACAAGTCTTACGAAGGAAATACTAAGTGTCTTATACGGCGGCCAACGCCACAAAGGTCAACTAATGCCACACAGGCTACTCAAGCCACACAGGCTAGTCAAGCCACACAGGCTAGTCAAGCGCCACACAGGCTAGTCAAGCGCCACACAGGCTAGTCAAGCGCCACACAGGCTAGTCAAGCGCCACACAGGCTAGTCAAGCGCCACATAGGCTAGTCAAGCGCCACACAGGCTAGTCAAGCGCCACACAGGCTAGTCAAGCACCACACAGGCTAGTCGAGCGCCACACAGGCTAGTCGAGCGCCACACAGGCTAGTCGAGCGCCACACAGGCTACTCAAGCGCCACACAGGCTAGTCAAGCGCCACACAGGCTAGTCAAGCGCCACACAGGCTAGTCAAGCGCCACACAGGCTAGTCAAGCGCCACACAGGCTAGTCAAGCGCCACACAGGCTAGTCAAGCGCCACACAGGCTAGTCGAGCGCCACACAGGCTAGTCGAGCGCCACACAGGCTACTCAAGCGCCACACAGGCTAGTCAAGCGCCACACAGGCTAGTCAAGCGCCACACAGGCTAGTCAAGCGCCACACAGGCTAGTCAAGCGCCACACAGGCGTCAGATGCCACAAAGGCTACGAAACATCAAATGAATTACTCACCAGCGACTGCGCCGTTAACGGAACATTCTGACTCTATGGTGTTAATTGGCGTTTCCAGCCCAACATTCAACTCCAAAGGAACATAGCAATCGGGCATAGGCCGTATACGGTCATGTGCATACTTATACGTCCGATTAGAGTTCAACGCTTTAAGCAAATATCTGTCACCATCAAGCAGCTTAGCCACTTGATAAGTCTCTTTATACTTTGGCTCTAACTTTGTTTTATTGCGTTCATGATTTTCTAGCAGAACATAATCACCTACCGTGAAATTATTTACTTTAGCTTTTTTTTATCAAACCTAGCTTTCTCTATATAACGACTTGCCTCTATTGCCTGAGCTGCTTGCTCTTTGATCTCGTTGAGTTCAATGTCTGTTTCGTCTGTATCAAGGGTCATTAACTGAAGGGGTCTAGCAACTTTCCCTATCAAAAGTTCTAAAGGACTTGCTTTAGTTGTACGATTCATGGTGCAATTGATGACAAGTTGGACTTCAGGCAATGCTGCTTACCATCACTTAAGGTTCCTTGTTTTGACTGCGGTTACCATGTTCTTTAAAGTGGACATAACTCGCTCTACTTACCCGTTAGCACGACTGGAACCCGTGGCTATCAAAATGTAAACTAATATTGTGGGTTATACAAAATTCCCTACACTCTTTCCCCGCAAAACACCTACCCTGGTCCACTAATACACGCGTAGGTGCACCAAAGAGGGACACACTTGATTGCAAAGCTTTTATTGCACTGTGAGCGTCAATGTCCATAGTATGATGCAACAGAACGTATTTTGTAAAATCATGGATAGAAACAAAAACATACTATTTGGTATATCGTTTACTGCTTAGTTTACCCGTGGCATCCATATGAATGGTATGCCATGGAATCGTAACTTTAGGAATTGGATGGAGCTTGGCTTGAACCTTGCCCGAATGTGACTTAGACACCTTACATGACTGACGGACTACTTATTCATATTAGGAAACCAGTAATGACAGAAGGTCTTTTCTAGGGTTTTCTCCCACCTCAAATGCATTACACTCTCATGAACGTAATTAATAATAACCCATTGAACAAAACATTGAACACGGCACCACTGGTAACCACACACTCCTCTTATTACGCTCTATCTTTTGATGCAACACTCCCCTCCTTATTTCATAAGTTTTAACCATCTCGTCAATAAGTTCACTAAACCTAAGTTTTGAAATAATGAAATTAAGCTCCTCATCTTTTCGTTGCTCTGCTTGTAACCAGTTATCTGATATTTTTGTCAAATGGACTTTTTTCTGCTCTATTTTTGTATTAGCTAATTTTGGGGTTTCTTGTAGAGGGTTTCGTGATAGAAAGTCTACATGCCCCATATTTTTACCCTGGCGATACTTAATATCAAATTCAAAAGATTGAAGAAAACACCACCATCTGTGGACACGAGGGGTAAGGTCTACTTTAGATTTAGATGCCTTGACTGCATTGCTATCAGTCACTACTAGGAACTTACGTCCTTGCAAGTAATGGCGAAAATGTTTTTATGCTATTCACTACTGCGAACGTCTCTAATTCATATGAGTGATATCTTGACTCAGCGCTGGAGGTTCGGCGACTATAATATTCGATATCATGTAATTTTACCATCAAACTTTTGCATTAGTATAGCACCATAACCTTCAGCGCTGGCATCAGTATGCAACTCTATCGGCTGGTTGGGATTAAAAATAGTTAGAACGGGTTTGTTAATCAGTGTATCAATAATTTCTTTTCTAATTATTTCATAAGCTGGTGTCCACTTGCCTTGCCCTGAAGTTAATCTATAAAAGGGGCGGTATTTTGAGAGAAACATGGTACAAATTGTCTAAAGTACGAAGCTAAGCCTATAAACTGTCGTAGTTGAGTAACCGTTTTGGGAGGTTCAAGTTCCGTCACAGCTTTAAGCGGCTTTTTTTTCGTGGATTCGGTCTAATTTCGCCAGCGGCTACGTGATACCCAAAAAACTCTACTTCAATTTTGATAAAAGCACATTTTTTTTAAGTTGAAAGAGAAACCGGCATCTTTTAATGCTTTCAAGACCTGATGCAAGCGACCAATACCCTCATCTACACTACGAGAGGGGATAATGACGTCATCTAAATACTTCATACAATTACTTAGCACCAGAGTTAAAACAATACGAAAACGACTCACCAGATTCGGCGTAAAGTAGGTCTGTAGCTGGCTTAATGGTACAGATATCCACACGTTTCTCAACTCGGCTGTTGCTGGAGTCTGATCTCCTTCTTTTGACAGCTTGTGGCGATGTGACCCGGCTCGCCACAGAAGAAACAGGTCACCGGCAGTGAAGCTTTCTTTGGAACGCTGTCTTTGGCCGGTTGCGATTCACTGTTTCCTGAAAACTGAGATTTAATATTAGCAGAAGAATCACGACAGCTTTTAGTCAAGCATTCATTTGACATATGGCTCTATTTGCCACAGTTGTAGCAACGCCTTGACTGGTCCAACTTTGGTTTCTTGGCATCACCAGGTGCATTTAATTTGTCCTGCTTTAGAAGTCCTCTTTTGCGATACGTTAAAGCAATTCCTGTTGTAATTTGACTCGAGTATCAACTTCCGTAGTGAAAGCCAATCGCTGTAATCGCGGTTTAATTTTCATTGCATGCGCCATAGTTACAGCTATTGCTATCTTTTTAGTGGAATAGTTATTCCATTGTCTCAGTAATGTGCTCAGAAATCGATTTACATAAGCAGACAAACTTTCTCCTTCCTTAGGACTCTCAAATAATAGCCTAAATAGCATAGCAGTAGGAGTTTCCACACAATCGTATCGAGCAAGAAATAGGTCTTTCAATTGAGGCCACGTTATTCCAGGAAAAGTATTCTGAGACAGCTAAGAAGCTGCCGACCCCTTAAGGATTTACTCATTGTAATAATCAGCCTACTACTAGAAATTTGTTTTTCTTCCATGCACAAATTGACGGTATTGCACCAAGCTCGAGCATCGCTATCTCGAGACTCGGGATTAAATTCAGGTAAGGCTAGTTTATTGCCTTCTGAACTAGGTTCTTTAATCGCACTAATCAATTCCATCATTTGGCTTTGCTACATTTCGAATAACAATTTCCAACGATTATTTTCACTTGATAGTAAATCAACACTCTGACCTGTAAGCTGTTTCCTGCACCGTTCCGTCATCCACCACTTCTGATGACGGATGTTCGAGCGGCTGAGACACCACGTGTCGCTGTTGAACCGTCCCCTGTTCGGCCTCCATTGTGGGCGTGTACTTGCAGGCGTTTTAAAAATAATACTCGCAAAATAACTCACTTAATTTAATTAAAATAATTACAATAAAACTTAACGTTAAAAAATAACGATTGCAAAGATAAACACTGATTCAAATAAAATCACATTAATTGTTCAACTGAAGTTCAGAGCCAATGGATTTATGCGTGTGCACCGCGTAGCGATCGCATCAAAAAAAGTGATCGCTTCCGCCGCCATGACACTCACAACCCCATTCGGTGTTACCCGCTCTAAATTAAAATTACCACTAACGAAATAAATTCTCAACCATAGAGTAAAAATAATCGATTACAACTTTAAAAAAGTGTTACAATAAATCGCCTAAATCATCACGCGCCGTTATATATATATATATATATATATATATATTAGTGTGGATTAAGTGTGAATAGTGTGGATTAGTGTGGAGATATTTCATATTCGAAATACGTCTACTGTAGAGCCCTAAAATGTTTTGTTTAAAATAAGATTAAAATTTACATAGTTTTGCAATAAAAAAAATTAAACGATTTTTTTTCATGTATTTTTTATTTGTACTAATCGAAATAATCACCCATGCAATCTATGCATCTTTGCCAACGCAGTGGCAGTTCATTGATGCCCTTCTTAAAAAATCAGCTGGACGGGAGGCAACAAATTCTTCAAAGGCATTTTGTACTGCCTCTTGGGTATTGAATTTTTTTTCCGCCAAGAAGTTATCCAAATTCTGGAAAAAGTAGTAGTCTGCAGGCGCAAGGTCTGGTGAGTAGGCCGGATGACGGAGAGCTTCCAACCTCAGTTCTAGCAACTTGGAGACCGTCTGCTGTGCAGTATGAGGTCGCGCGTTGTCGTGCAGGAGCAGCAGAGACGAGCGATTGACCAATGCTGGTTGGAGATGTGCCAGCTTCTCTATCATTGAGTTCAGTTCTTCACAGTACACATCTGCAGTAATACTTTACAGTGACCATCTCTTTTCTAGAGGTAAGTTTTCGTTTAGGGCATTGTTTAGGTGCTGAACAAAATTTACTTTGATTTGAAATGGCCAGTACTGCAGAACGGCAATTTCATAGGTAAAGACCTAATAGTTTAGCAAACTGATTGACTGACTCATTGACTGATGAACGAAAATTTAAAAACCCCAAAACAAAAACTCCCTAAAAAGTATAAGTAGATAACTAGATAATATGTATTGGAGCTTTAAGTTTAATAGTTAATAAATTTAGTTGAAGGTAATATTTTGATCAAAAGATCGACGTGTCGAAACGACTGAACCGATTTTGATGAAAATAAGTCTAAGAACCACCCAAACTTATAACACCCTTTTGTTGCATCAAAAGTGAAAAAATATAATCTAAGCATTTATACTACTGCCTTCAAATCGCCCTTTACTTGACGCGTCCCAAACCCGTAACTCAAACATCACCCCGTGTTATTTTAGAAGTGACAGCGTAATAAAATATTCATATTCTGATGACACACATTAATCATTTTACTAAAGTGACATGAAAACAACGCTCCAAATTGTAGGTTTAGGTTAAAGTCAAACAATTGTATTAACTTTATTTGTGGCAGTGCTTACACGGTACTTAACATGAAAGGTACTGATTTTGGTGGGAAGGTTTTCGGTATGATGTTTTTTTTCTTCTGTTAAAACAATAAATCATCCTTGATTGCCCAGTGGTATCAGACCCGATTTACGGGTGATAGGTCTTGTTCGAACCCAGGCAGGCCCTTACTTTGTACAAATATTTTCATCTGTACTGCTCTCGAAAACGGCGAAGGAAAACATTGTGAGGATATCGGCATATTATCCTAAGGGATCTAGGTAGATACGAACCTGCACTGGGCCCGCTTGGTAGTTAATAGCCCTGTACCTACAGGCATGTGTTCCAGCAGTGACAATATTAGATTGAGTATGATGAATGAAGACTGACTGGTCTTGAACGCAACTTCGATGTACTGTTCGAATTCAGTTGCATTGGTGAAATCGGCACTTAGTTAGTTTTAAGACTTTATTCATATTTATTGTGCTTGCCGCATAAATTTAAACCAAAACGCTATGGTATAATGTTCGAATTTATGCTATGTTTACTTCGCGCGTTCCTGCAGCATTCTGGCTAAATTAAAAGAGGTGAATAGCTCGTAGAGACCTAATGATAAATGATCTTGGTACATTACTGAAGGTCAAACTATAACACTAGAAAATTTGGGATTGGAGATCCCAAACTTTCGTTTAACAGGTCCAAAATAAAAGTATTTTAAAATACTAGTTTACTTTTAAAATCACCAATCAAATTGAAAACCAAACATAATCAAGAAAATGATCTTTTCAGACCGAAAAAGCTAATTTAGATCTAACAAACGCTAATTTTCTTTACAGAACTTTCAAAGGAATTAGAAATTATGAATTTTAGAATTCTGCAAGAGCATCACTTAGATGGGTAAGTAATAATCGGGTCGTAATAATTTTATAGTTTAAGGATTTTATTATTTGTTATCTCATTTATCTTTTACTAGTTGTGCTCAAGGCTTCGACCGCGTGGATGTCGGATCTTATCCCACGGGAAAGTGGTGCTGGGACAAAAAGTTGCTTTATAAGATTAGCTATCTGCCAGTGAGAGTCCCTGTCTAATCTGTCCAGCCATTTCGGATATTAGCCGGAACAAACAGACAAACGGAAAAAAGTGTTTTGTTATGGTTAAGTGCCACATATACTTCCATATACATTTAGTAAAAAGCTGGTATTTTGACGTAACAAACAGACACTTCAACTTTATTTATTTGTATGTATGAATGTATAAATATGAAAAGAAGATTATTTTTCAGTCGAGCTAACGAGGGGAGCACCAAGCATTGGATTTCGGATGACAGTGAGTTATTTTTTCAATGTCAATTCAATATGAATAGCAAACACAAACGTTGAATGTAATTGATATATGGTAAAAATATTTTTTAATAAAAATGTACAGCTAATAACAAAAATGCATTTCTTTTAGCCAAACAAGAAGATAATGGGAAAAATAAAAATAAAGATCAGTTCAAAACATTCCAAAAAGCTATGCGAGGGGTAATTGTATGGGGCCAATGCATTGGGTTGAATCCCGTGACAGGAATACTACAAAAGGATGTGTCGAAAATGAGGTAAAACAACAGGAGGAATTTGTAAATATAAGGATGTATCTTTGCTGCTCAGGAGTTTGTTACGCCTCTTCTCACCTGAAGTACTAGGAAGTGGTAAAAGCGGGCGTTTTTGGGGGCCTGTCTTTTGCAATTTTGGCATTCGTAAAGTGCTGATTCTCAGCCGAAATGACTATAGGTGAAAGACAAAAATTTACTTTTTAGGAAAAAATACAACGTGTGTTAAACGAGATTTGAAGATAAAAGGAACAGAATAAACTAAAAACTGCTTAAAAGACACCATAGTGACCATCTAAAAATATACCTTCTGGCCAAGTTCAACCAGTTAAATGAAAAATATCGAAACATCAAATACAGTCGGGGCGGAGCATGAAAATTATTATTAAGTTGCTGTTATATTTTTCTTTTCATAGGTACAAATGTCAAGGAATGACAATTATGAATTACATCGTACTTGTAGTCAATTTGCTAAAGAATATTTTTCCAGTCTTTGCAGAATATAGGCATTTCCGTGTTAACATTATTATTCACTTTCAGATTCACTAGATGCTCACTAAAGTTTCTATTCGCCTTTACTATGGCCATTGCTCAATCCATAGGAACAGTATTATGTGTCTACAGACTGCACAAGAATCCTAATAATCTCAGTGCATTAGGTAAGTCTTTGATTTAGATGTGTTCCGTCCGCTTATCACAGGGCAGTATCTTTAGATCCGTCAAAGGTAGACATTTGCTATTTAAACAGAGTGTGATGTATTAACCCTCAAATAATTTATTAAAACATGTCGTTCCTGACGGGTATTGGGGGACCCCCACCAGGAACGAAGTTTTTCACGCTTTTTCTTCAACTTCGAATGTAACGTCGTTAGCTTTAAAATACGCAAACTTTATTTTTATCTTACTATCGGCTTCCGCAATTTCGAAAGCCTTAGAGTTTATGTGGATGCTGAAAAACGACACTTATGATGACAACTTTGAAAATATTAGCAGCCGCCATTTTGACCTCACTTTCGAATTCAGCACCCTCAAAAACCACGGAAAACATCTCACTCTCTCTCTCTCTTAGTGTTAAAGAACTTCGTTCCATTAAAATAAAGATTAAAGAATCCCCATGCAAGAAACTTTAAATATTATACGGTGGTTCGGAACTCTTTTTGTTGCCGCTACTTGGTGCATTTTAAAAATTGTTTTCGTATTTTCCCAGGTTTCGTAACATTCTTTACAACGGCTTGCTGTACAACAATTTCATTCATACGAGTCGCTTCAAAATGGCCGGCTTTGATGAAACAGCTGATCAATTCTCGACTGGAAGAGTACATCCATCCTAATATTGTTAAGAAGTGCAACGTAGCCTGCGGTGTGTTTGTGGGAATGGCTTTCAGTAAGTTCTTATAATTTTCAGGCTTTGTTTCATGGACCCAGAACATCAAAATTTTATACATAGAATATCATTTTTCTATTCATCACTTTTTTCTGAACATCCAGAAAATATACTCTCAGAAATCCGGAACAAATGTTCAAGCATTGTAAACATAAGAGCATAATGGTTAACTTAGATAAGGCTAAGTCACAACAATATCAGTAGATTGCTTCCCTGAGATGCATGGATGGGTTTCTAGCTAATAATGCCATTTAAATTTCAGTAGAACACATCATGTCAATAGTATCAAGAATCTTGAGAATACTGGAATGCTCTGGGGACGTGTCTAACGTTGGCGAGATATATGTAAGGGTCCAATCTCCCTGGCTGTATGAATTGAATGTACCGTATGTTGCGTGGTTGACAGTTATTGTTCAGGTATGAATTTTATACTACGTAAAGCTTTGGTTTACTACGACACTTATAGTGCCGCCACATAACGGCTAATAAGTCGACTCTCACGAATTAACTCGCCCAAATCGGACAAATCGTCACATGTCTATACTAGTATTATAAAGCTGAAGAGTTTGTTTGTTTTTTTGTTTATTTGATTGAACGCGCTAATATCAGGAACTTCTGGTCCGAATTGAAAAATTCTTTTCGTGGTAGCCTATAGGCTATATCACGCTACAACTAAGAGGAGCGGAGCAGTAATGAAAAATGTTGCAAAAACGGGGAAAATCGCACGGGTGATTCGACGCGACGGGAAGCGTCGGGGGAACAAGAAATTTAACGCGGACGAAGTCGCGGGCAGAAGCTATTATAAATAATATCGTATTTTCAAAAGGCGACTGGCACAAAGTTAACCAGAAAATTACCGTAATTACAGACACAATTAAAAACCATTGTGTCTATACCAAATGTGGTATCTCAGGGACTTAGAGGTTAAGACTGCGCCGACCGTAAAAGGCGCGCGGCAAATAGGTATTTACTACAGCGCGCTAGTCGTGTGCATCGCCACGCACACATTGACAAGTTTGCTCGAAGCCCGTATGCAGTTGCACGACAAAAGTTGTAACCTAGGATTTTTTAAATTTGATTCGTTGTGTTGAGTGACTTGAAAATGCGCATATTTGATTATTTCGATCTTTTTATGTAGGTACCTACATAAATCCAGAAATTAAAACAAATAATCTGTATTATATAAAAATTAACGTTTGTAGTTTATAGAGCGGATAATGTAGGTATAAATATAGTACAATATAGGAAATTACCTACATTATCAGTTACTACTCATCCGATTGCTATGAAATTTTGGCATTATGAATTTTACTTGCACTCCCGGGAATTTTACTCGGTAAAGTAGGGTAGATGGGTAAATGGTAGGTATAATAAAACCAGTATGTGACAAAAAATATATATTTACCTAATGTAATAGAAACCTTGCTTAATTTACAAAAACATGTGAAAATCATAGGTAAATGTGGTATACATAATATTTAGAGTATAACGGGAAAGTTGAAGTTAAATCCGCTTTCTTGAATTTTAAAATGAAAGCTACATCCGCCATTTAGGATTTCAAATTGAATACCAGATTTGCAAACGCCACCCCCAAAAACCACGACACTCGTATCGAATGTTAGAGAAAAAAAAACTGGAACATTAGTTCCAGCTATTTTTTTTTTTTTAAACCCGTTATCATAAAATGTACTTATTTATATTTTATGATATTAATAATAAAATCATAAAATGTACGTATTTATATTTTATGATATTAATCATAAAATATAAATACGTACATTTTATGATAATGGCTTTTTTTACGGAAATGAGCGCCAACTTTTTTCTTACAATAGCTGTCCTAACGCTTTCCCATATAATTACTAAAACAAATATTTAAGAAAAATATTATAGTAATATGGAAGCAGATAAAAAACAACAAAAAGTAAAATTTAGTTATGCCTACTAAATATAAGTCATACTCAAAAAAACACAAATGTGACTTACCCTGTTTCACTCTTTGCGGCAACGTATACGTGCACAATAGATCGCGAATTATCGTTACCGGCGCGTCGCTCCACGATGCGACGTGACCACTCTTCGAGCTCTCGTGGACGACTGAATTTTCGACTCGTGTACGTTGCGTATGACTCAAAACAGGTTGGGAATCAAAACAAAAATTAATAATAAAATAAATAAGTGTCATTTCGAAAATGTAAAAACTATAAATTGTAGTATGATAATAAGAAATTAATATGAATTCACTTTCGTGAAAAAATTTAACAGTTTACTATCAAAATTCAACTAAACCCGAGCATGCTTTTTTAAGATTTTTGTTCAACTTTCCGAATTTATATTTATTAAACTATACAATACTTTTAGTTTTTGCCAACAATAATCGATTAACAAATTTTTTTATGGTAATTGTGGCAAAAGTATTGATTGTATTACTTTAACAGTGACGACTGTTTTGAATGATTTCGCTCTGCCGCCCCTTAATTTGTGGGTGAATCAAAAATTCCAGAAATTCGTATTAGGCAATTTGCACGTTTTGTATTTTATGAAACAAAATTAGTGTTCATTATCTTTGTTTCCGTGTAGTGCCGGACGTAAAAAATAGCACCATCCCATTTCATCCTAGAGATGTCGTAAAAGGCGACTAACAGATTTACAGGAGAATGGGCAGCAGCGCTCTCTATGCATTTTATCACCTTACCGCGATCGCCAACCCGCCTGCTAAGCGTGGCGATTATGGCAAACACCCCAAAAAATGAACTGATCAAAGTGATTTTTGGAGGAGGTTTATATCCAGTGGACGTTTTTCAACTGAAATGATGCTGACTTTTTCCTTAACCTTTCGTTGTTTCCTTCAGTACATGCCCCTTGCCTAATACGAATTTCTATGACGATTCACCTGATTTGGGCTAATTAATTCGTGGGAATTGGACTAATAAGTCCACATTACAGTACAGTGACGGCCGTTATGAAAATTACAGTTTATTTATGCTGTGCTTTCTCTATAGTTGTAACTTATAGCTATAACCGGTTTTAAACCAAAATCCGTCGTTTAAAACCCCTTTTAAATTTAAAGTTGTTTTAAACGGTTTTAATACCACAACCACGTGGGACATACTTGATTATGTATTACTTTAGAAATTAACTTAAAATGGTTAATTGAAAACATTCATCATTTTTATTTGGATTTTTGGATTTCTTTTTAGGATTTGGTTCCACACATTTTGTTATGCGTATAAATTTATATTTAAAAATTTGTTGAAGCTTAGTATTAAAACGAAAACTGTCTAAATAGGTTTTTACTCAGTCATTGCAGATTGTTACAATGTTTGTATATTTTATTTGAATTTAAATGATCGTTGAGATATCCTAAATCAGAGAGTTGATGTGGTCTCGATTACTTCAAAACAACCCTCAGGGCATACTAAAGAAATATTTAACCGCCAATCGTATTTGCATTAGTGATGTCTATCAGTTAATTTAATTAAATATATTAGCTGGTTTTACTTAACGGTGCACGAATTGTATCTTAATTGTTTTCAGTACCTGAATCTAGTAGCAACGGCCACTTGGAACTACGCGGACATATTCATTGTGTGCATAAGTTTATATTTGACTTCAATATTAGAACAGATCAGCAAAAGGATTACTATAACGGCTAGAAAGGTACGTATCTATAAAAGTAATTAGCCATTAATGTCTCGTCACGCGCTCAGATGTAAACTCAACTTTATTTGCGCTGTATTGCAAATAATCTTGAATAATAAGTACTAACACAAGTATGAAAAGTAGTTCAATAGAATTAAAAATTAAAAACAATATTTCAATTCCGAGTTGTATTGGAAATTTAATTAAAATAAGCCATATAGGTATATGTTACGATATACACTAGTCACAAAAATTAAGGGATTTTAAAAATATCCAAATTTTTGGGTGATTTTCAACAAGCTGTAACTCCGAGTAAAATCATCGTAAAGCAAAAATAAAAAAAGCAAATTATAGCTCCATATGTTTAATTTTCAGATACGACCATGGTTATTTTATCATGTTTGGGTCTGGAGAAATCCCAAAGAAACTACCAAAAAATTTTTTTCTAAATTTTAATTTTTCTGTAAAAAAAATCTACGGGCTTCAAATTTTTTTTTTCCATTATTTCACCCTAAAACTCTTTTAGAAAATTTAATGTTCTTTAATTTGACGTATCCAAAATGCCTGTACAATGTTTTGTCGCGGAGTTATTGTCAGTCAAACCAAAAAAGTACTTTTTAACTTTGACAATCAATAACTCTGAAAATAATGATCGTATAGGAAATCGAAGGAGGGTCTTGGAAACTAAACAATATTTTCTATAAGATATCGTGAATGGCTTTTGTTGGTTTTTTTTTTTTTGAATTGCTTTGACTGAAAGAAGACAAAAATTCGCATAATTAACTATATTTGGATAACTTGTAATTTTTCGACCTCAAAGTGTCCTCTAAAATCCCTGAAAAACTGAAAGCGCTGCGATGTTATTTTTCATAGTACCCTGAAGCTTCAAATTCTTTGCTTTTGCAAAAATCTCAATTATGATTATGATTTATGACCAATTTTTCGATTTTTATTCGTTTTTCAATGTTTTTTTTTTTAAACATCTTTATTTTTTCGATCAAACAGATTGATTTTTCAAGAAATTAAAAAAAAAACATTTTTTGTTTTTTTTAATTCTAAGTTTTTGTATTGATTCTAGCCTAAATTCTTTACGTAAATTTTTCGTAAGCTCCTCTTTGATAAAATCAACCTTTTGATATGCCTCGTCGAAATTTAACTGCCACAGATGTGGTTCGCATTGCTACTCTCCTTCAAGAGGGCTACAGTAAGGTGGAAGTAGCGAGATCGAAAAAATAAAGATTTTTGAGAAGAAAAATTTTTCGTCGGAAAAACTAAAAAAAAAATCTAAAACTTGCTCATAATGGTGATTTTTGCAAAACAAAGAATTTGAAGCTTCGGGGCACTATGAAAAAAAAATCGCAGTGCTTTGAATTTTTCATATTTTCTATAAGATATCGTAAATGGCCTTTGTCGAAAAATTTTTTTTTAATTCCTTTGACCGAAAAAAAGACAAAAATTCGCATAATTAACGATATTCGGATAACTTGGTATAACTTTGATAAAAATGGATGAACGAAGGATATTGTCGGTATTTTTTCAACCTCAAAGTGTCGTTTAAAATCCCTGAAAAACTGAAAGCGCTGCGATGATATTTTTCATAGTGCCCTGAAACTTCAAATTTTTTTTTTTGCAAAAATCACCATTATGATTATGATTTATGACCAATTTTTCGATTTTTATTCGTTATTCAATGAGTATTTTTTTTTCTCAAATATCTTTATTTTTACGATCAATCAAATTGATTTTTCAAGAAATTTGAAAAAAAAACAATTTTTTTGTTTTTTTTTTTTGTTTTTTTTTAATTCTAACTTTTTGTATTAATTCTAGCCTAAATTCTTAACGTAAATTTTTCGTAAGCTCCTCTTTGATAAAATCAACCTTTTGATATGCCTCGTCGAAATTTAACTGCCACAGATGTGGTTCGCATTGCTACTCTCCTTCAAGAGAGCTACAGTAAGATGGAAGTAGCAGCTTCTATGCGAGATCGAAAAAATAAAGATTTTTGAGAAGAAAAATTTTTCGTCGGAAGAACTAAAAAAAAATCGAAATCTTGCTCATTATGGTGATTTTTGCAAAAACAATGAATTTGTAGCTTCGGGGCACTATGAAAAAAAAATCGCAGCGCTTTGAATTTTTCAGGGATTTTAGGGGATACTTTGAAGTTGAAAACTTACCGACGATATCCTTCGTTCATCCATTTTATCCAAAGTTATACTAAGTTATCCAAATATCCTTAATTATTCGAATATTTGTCTCTTTTTCAATTTAAAAAAAAAATCGACAAAAGTCATTCACGATATCTTATAGAAAATGTTGTGTAGTTTCCAAAACCCTCCTTCGATTTCCTATACGATCATTGTTTTAAGAGTTATTGATTGTCAAAGCTAAAAGTACTTTTTTGCTTTGACTAACGATAACTCCGCGGCAAATCATTGTACAGGCATTCTAGATACGTCAAATTAAAAGACATTAACTTTTCTAAAAGAGTTTTTTAGTGAAACAATGGAAAAAATATTTTTGAAGCCCGTAGACCTTTTTTAAGACGAGAAAAAGTTTGGGTTTTTTTTTTGTTTGTTTCCATGGGATTTCCAAGAACCAAGCACGATAAAAAAAATTGTGATCGTATCTAAAAACTAGACACTTGATGCTACAATTTACTGCTTTAATTTTTGCTGTACATTCATTTTCTTCGGAGTTACAGCTTGTTAAAAATCACCCAAAAATTTGGATTATTTTTATATCCCTTAATTTTTGTGACTAGTGTACTTGCACAAGTTTAGACTCGAATGAAGGCTCGTAAGACTAGCGCGACATGACGGTCGCGCGCAATTCGGCAATTTATATCCGTAGAACAATTTCTATGATCGTGTCGCAGCGCGACAGCTCGCCCCTGTATGGAGTGTCGCACGTGATATATGTAATTATTATGTGTCTAATATTGAATTATGAAATTAGTAAATGATTTTATTATAAACTTATTTTTAAACCCCCGACGCAAAAAGAGGGGTGTTATAAGTTTGACGTGTCTGTCTGTCTGTCTGTCTGTGGCATCATAGCTCCCGAACGGATGAAGCGATTTCAATAAAAAATAATTGTATTATAGGTGACTTATGTGTGAGTGATCTTAGATATGTTTGATGAAAATCGGTCGAGTCGTTTAAAAGTTGTGGGGGAGAAAGTGGGGAAGGGTAACCGAATGTCAGCAAATATACTCGACTGGGGTCTCAAATGAAAGCGCACTGAAAGAGAATACTGATGAATTAGTCGAGAGTGTTCTTAGCTTCGTTTTATTCTACATTATAATAAGTATGTACCTATAAAAAGTATAAAATAAAAAATTAAATTAAAAATTTAAAAAAACCCCGACACAAAAACCTAATTTCCGTTTAAAAAGTAAAAAAATAATTAAAAAACTCAATCCTAAAGTATCTATCCGCGCGGAGCGGTCCCCCAACGCGACGTATTTTTTTTTTGAATTATTAATACATACTTAGGTTCTTACTTTAGGATTGAGTTTTTTTAATTATTTTTTACTTTTTAAAGGGAAATTAGGTTTTTGTATCGGGGGTTTTATAAATTTTTAATTTAATTTCTTGTAAAAGTCAAACACTGATTTGACTCAAGATGTCAGTTTTGAATCATACTTGTTTGTTAACGGGTATAAAAGGCCGGAGCCACAGTGAAACAGTCAGTTGCTTGGCAGATGTTCAGTTGGCTAGTTCTAGTGTTGGCGTTGTGTGGAAGTATCGTCCAGAGGTCACGTAATTTAAGTAATTGATATTATATCCTAATTATTGCCTATTATGACAATGTTGTTGTACTGTTTATAGTGTTGCCAATATTGCTAATGTTTTAAATCATGTAAATGGAATATTCATATTCTTTTCCTAGATTATTGTTATATTTTGTTTATATTGACATTATTCTGAGTTCTCTTGGACAATGGTCCAAGAGATAGAATTAATGTATTTAAGATAATGATAATGTATGGCAATGTAAGAAATGTGTTGATTTAATACTTCAATACTGTTTCCATGGTGTTTCTTGTCCTTCTTCTCCATGAAGACCTAGTTTTGGAACGGAGGACTAGCTTTCTGATTAATTGCTGACAAGCCTAATTGAAATAAATGTCTATTCTTGTCTTTCTGTGCTTTACTTATTGAAACACTTTCCTATACACAGTAAATAAGCCGTTACCATTCTGATATTCAAAGCTTCATAATTAGTACATATACATACAATATATACACTTATAGTTATATACTGCTAAATATAACACGCGCGTTTTCATAGAAATTGTCGCGTGTGACCGTCACGTTGCGCTAGTCAGAATCAGAATCAGAATGAGAACTTTATTTGTAAACATAGGTAGAGTTACACAGTGTGTGAGCTGTTACAAAATTTCCATAGGTTCTCTATGTTTTGCCATTAGGCGTACAAATATTTTTATAAATCTATAGTGACTTTTGACAGCTATTTTGTATTACGAGATGTGTGTTTTTACAAATACATTAGTTTCATAGATGTATAGTGATGGTAGGGTGAGGATTTTTAAACTTTTAAACAGAGGTTGGCAACTATCGGAGCTATCTATTCCACACATAGCTCTGATACACCTTTTTTGAGCTCTGAATACAAGTTCTCTATCAACTGAGTTGCCCCAATACATTATGCCATACCTCAGTGTTGATGCAACATAGCCGTGATACGCTATTAGAACCGATTCTAGGCTAACAGTCTTTGATAGTTTGTAAAGAACGTACGCGAATTTATTAATTTTTCTGCAAATTTCATCAGTCTGGGATCTCCAGGTCAAATTATTATCTATAATGATGCCAAGAAATTCAGCGACTGTAGTTGGTTCTATTTGACTCCCTGTATAATTAATGTTAAGGATGTTATTTTGAATTCTCTGGTAGAAATGCATAATTTTAGTTTTTTCTAAATTTATAATAAGATTATTTTTGTCAAACCATGATATATAATAATAATATAATATGATAGTATTCAATGTCATATTTATTTCATCTTCATAAGTAATAGAATCGTTACATTTAATTACTACTGTGCTGTCGTCAGCAAATAGTACCATAGGATGGTTTATGTGTCTGGGAAGGTCATTAATATACAACAAAAAGAGGGGCGGCCCAAGCACACTACCTTGGGGTACGCCATATTTAATTGTCCTACATGCGGATTGATATTTCCTCTCATAACCGGTATTTGAGCATATTTGTGCGATTTCTACAAATTGTTTTCTATTAGTCAAATAAGATTCTATCAGTTTAATTGCATTCCCCCTTATACCATATTTTTCAAGTTTATTTAATAGTGTTGCGTAATCTACATAATCGAAAGCCTTGGTTAGATCCATATAGATAGTAGGGTGGAGCGCGAAAGTACGAAAAAAAATTTTTTGTGAGATTTTTTCTTGTAATAGAGGGGGATTGGTGCCTTATATTAAAGTTGAAATAAATACATTTTTTCAATCAATTTGATCACTATCTTCTGCCTCCGCACTGACCTCAAAATTTTAATTTTAAATGAAAATAGTCTAGTACAGATAGACCAAATATTAAACGTAATTTAACGGTAAATGGGTGAATAAATAATACAAAATATATAATTCACATGTTTATTTATCAGAAAAACACGAAATTTAAAAAAAAACTATTATTAAAAAATACAATTAATTTGCACGAAAATCTCTTTTAGTCTCAAATTTTGGCATTACGTTCCGTGATTCCATTTTGGCTTTTATTGCACCCAGTCGTGACTTTTTGTACTTTGAGAAGTTGCAGCTTCCGTCGTTACTTTTATAGCCCGTTTAATAGTTTAAGTATGGCATGGAAGCCCCATGAACAACACTTCATCCTCATCACTTGATTGAACGATAGACTGAATTTCTTAGTCATACAAGTTTTTCGTAATCGGTGGTTCAGTTATTATTTCCTGCCAATTTATTAATCCAATATATATCGAAGCATTGAAATTTATAGACGGCACTTCAAACATTACAGGTGGTGAAGGTTGAGGCATCTTGCGTGCCTTTAATATGCGCCGAGCTGCCAGTTCTCAAATGTGCTTCCTGTTATCTATTATCATTGCAAGGAGAATGCTCTCGGGATGTGCAAAATAGCTATTGCGTTGAATGATAGGATCAAAAACCTTTATGTCCTCTGAAGGCTTTAATCATGTTAAAAAGATGTTGCGTGCCACCTTTGCATGATGGTATATTTTTTATATAGAACCAAGATGGTGCGTAAACTTTTACTACAAATGTAGATAAAGTTGTCAAGTTTTTTGATGGTGTCTCTGTTGTAACATACAATCGTAGTATTCATTTGGCACGTGTGAGCCAACAGGCAAGTGACATTTTGCCTGGAGATCTGATTGCTAGATCTTCTGGGAAATCGCCTGAAACTACCACTGAGACAATCTTGTGCAGGTTCTGTTGATTTGTAATCAAATCTTCCATCAATTATCCTTCAATGCGCAGATTATTTTTTAACAGGCAATTTTCACAAGTCCCAATTGCTTTCCCCAATTTTCCAGTGTAAGACTTAGGCCACAAAGTACCTCAGTCAAGATGAAAAAACAAGTCGCTGGTTTGCGAGAATAAGGATATAATTTAAAATTCTGCCAAATTGAATACTGTATGCCAAACGATCATTAATCTTTGATATTTTGTCATGAACAGAGATGTAACGAACGATTTCGAAACGGCGAAATAACGAACGTTGATTCCAAATCGGCGTTGCATCTCTGTTTTTGATATTATCATAGATTTATCGTCGTTTGGCGTACATTATTCAATTTGACAGAATTGTGATATCGTCCTTATTCTGGCAAACCTTCGAAGTGTCTCAAATGAAGTTCACTCATGTGGAGTAAACAAATTACCCACTGGATGCTTGCCAGTATTCACATTGGTACCATCCCAACCGATTACCATAAGATGATGTTGTGAAATTCCATCATGTGACAGGAACTCTATCATCGCAGTTTATATTCCTTTCGCTGAACCAAAGTTAGGTACTACGTACCCTCCCGCGCGCCCTCACTTTCTTATTTTAAATTATAAACATAAGTTTATGCAGTCTTTTTGTTATGTTTCGAAAATAAACTGTAAATGCAATAATGTTTGGGAATAAAATCGGTCAGTTTATTAAAATTTCACACATTTACATGTCGTCAAACTGGAATCTAAAATCTTTCTTTTTTCAAAAATTCAATGACGTTGCGGAGGCTGTTACTGTTAATCAAATCAAATAATATTTTGCATGGATTAATTTAAGTCTAAAAGGCATACATTTTTCACTATTAGATCACTCACAACCAAAAATTTTTTTTTCGCTCCACCCTAATAGATAGCACAAACAGGATTTCTTTTGTCAACGTTTGATACTATCGGCAGAAGAAGATCATGTATGGCCATATTAATTGTCTTCTGTTTTCGAAATCATTTCTGTTCTTTAACTAATATATTTGACTTCTCGAGGTATAGGGATTTACAAATGACTTTCTCGAATATTTTTGAGAAAACAAGTATTAAGACAATAGGTCTGTAGTTTGCCATACATTGCCTATCCTGTTTTTTGCGCAATGGTACAATTATGGAAGTTTTTAGTCTTTCTGGCAAGATCCCATTAAATATGCTCATGTTTATAATGTGGCTGAGATGAGGAGCTATGTATTGAGCCGATTCTATTATAACTCTTGTTCAGATTCCATCATAACCAACACTACTTGTATTTCTAAGTGAGTTAATATGGCAAATTATATCTTGCGGTATCGTTGGTTCCATAAATAAAGAACCACAATTATTGGAGTGGATAGGAATTTCTGGTGTTGTCTTATTTTTTGGTTTGATTACTTGGTCAACATAAAATGTGTTAAAAGACTCTGCTATTTCTGACGGGTCAGTTATTTGCTTTGTGCCTGTTTGAATTTCTGTTATTGGCTGTTTAGGAAATAAGGTTTTCGATTTGTTAATTACTGTCCATGCCGCTTTCGATTTATTTTCGGAGGCCTTGATATAATAATTATTTTGTGTCAGTGATATGTTTTTTTTTAAATCTAGCAGAGTATATTTTGAATGTGTTTTTATTCTTTGGGGTAGGGTTTGCTCTATATTTAGTCTACACGAGCTTTGACTCAGATACTTTTGCTAATTCAGGAACTGGTACAAGTTCCATTATTTTGCGAAGTATATCGTAATGCGTGTGGCCTGCATGCAAAAATGTGCATTTAAATGTGGAACAATCACAAATTAATGTTCTTTATTTTTTCAGAATTATGTGTCAGCTACAACATGGGGTGCTCTAAGAGAGGACTACACGCGGGCCACCAACTTGGTGAAACTATTTGACGATGTGTGCAGTGGTCTTGTGCTTATAACATTCGCAAATGATCTGTTCTCCATATGTATACAGTTTTATAATGTACTTGCGTAAGTATATAATTTTGTTCAAATGCAAGTGTGTTATTTTGATTTATATGTGTTGTTTTTCAGTGGAAATTGCAGGCTTACCGCTTAGCTAAGATAGTGTCTGCGGTAGCTTCGCGGTGTGGCAAAATGGGTGGTGATGAGTAGCAAGCGTTCAGTCAACTCAGGATTATAAGGGCGGTGTTAAACGTGCCCATTTTTTATTATGCGCTGGGTTTTCAACTTTCGGTGTTGAGCAGAGCGTTGATATTCCAACAGAGTGCATCTTAACACAACAAAATATACACTGTTGGATTGTCAATCCAACGCATTCGTGATCAGCTCACCACGCAGCTACCTCAGGCTTCGTCTCAGCTAAGCGGTAAGCCTGAAGTAAGGGATACTGGACCAAGCGGTCCAGTACAAAAGAAATATTTTTCAATACTCTTCTTTATTAGGAATGGAGTCCAAGCAACGAAAGGCATCCATAAATGGTGCCCTGGATATGAGGAAAGGTAGGTTATAAGACAATATGTTTACGCAATGAAGTGTTCTCCGCTTCTCTCTAGTCATATCTAGCCTTTAAAAACTTTTAGTTTTTTAAGCGTACTCCGTACCTACTTACACCCGGCGTACCTGATGTACTCGACTGTTTACCTCTGCGCCCGCTTCCTGACGGTGGCGCTAGTGGCTTCGTGTGTGAACAGATCCTCAGTAACACCTCTTCATGACCTATATTCTGTGCCTACTACGTCTTATAGTAAAGAGGTTTGTGTCTTTTTAAATTTAAATCCTACTTCTAACCTAGTAAAGTGGAAAGATTTGATTTTTTGGATGTATGTTTGTAATGGATATACTCAAAAACTTCTGAACCGATTTAAAAAATTCTTTCACCTATAGAAAGCTACATTATCACCAAGCAACTTAAGCTATATTTTATCCCGAAAAAATGCATAGTTCCTGTGAGCCATTCGGACAAAGTCACGGGCGAAGTGCTACTTACTGTATTATAAATATGAAAGTTTGTATATTTGGATGTTTGTTGCTCAATCACGCAAAAACCGCTGAACGGATTCGGATGAAATTTGGCACACACTCACTTTATAACTTGGATTTTTACATAGGCTACCTTTAACCCGGTGGCGTAGGAAAATTTCCGACCCCGCGCGGGTTAAACCGCTGGTATAAGCTAGTAGTTTAACGTTTGTGGTATTCTGTGATTAAAATCTAAAGGCAGTATGATTATGGCTACTTTGTAATTCAATCAATACAGTACTCTCTTCCTACAGTTATTAAGCTTTGGCCAAACTTAAGCAAGTGAGCGAGCGTGATACGGGACACGCCTGCATGCGTTAATTGTTTAGGAAGACTCGAGACTTTGTTAGCCAGTTTGAACACGTTCATACAAGCTAGTTGACACACAAATTTTGATTCCGCATCCCTCTCACTCACTCACTTCAGTTTGGCTAAAGTTTTATTATTTAGGTACCTACTCAAGGTAGAAAAATATTACAAATTACATTGAACTCCTTGAACCCTGAAAACTTTCTGTTATACCTAATTTTTCTTTTTTAAAGAATCCCATTTACTTGTTCCTCAGGTCCAGAGGTTCCAGAACCAAATAAACGGTGAGATCGTGGCACTCAGTGGACTGCACTTCTTTTATATCACTAGGGATACGGTCCTCACGGTAAGAACTATAATCACTACATACTGTTTCATCGACCTCGACAGATACGGATAGGTTTAACGACATGAGAGGTAAATTAAAGTCGAATTTCGTATTTGTTTGTGTGACTAGGGAACAGATAATTAAGTGGTTTTCAATATCATTTTAGAGAATGTATTCTGGAAGACTAAATGTTATATACATAAATTTTTAAACAAAACTTACATTTCATAAAGAAATCACGTTGATTTATGAAGTCGTAAAAACGGTGCGAAGTAAAGGCACACAAACAGGCGTGACATGATTGCGCGACGCGATTTTCATAGAATAATTTCTGTAAAAATTTCATCGAAATTGTTCTACAAATGAAGCGTCGCACAGTGGTCTGAAAATCGAGCTCCATACTCATAGAAACGCAAAGTCAGGAAATTAAAAACAAAAAATTGCAATGTGTCTGGTATACATACCTTTATATAATATTAACGTATGGAAGGTATTAGTAACTCCACGCGTGAGAAAAAAAAAGGTTTAAGTTTTTTTTGTATGGGAGAAAACACTTAAAGTTAATTTATTTGAAACTGAATAAAACTGAAGAGCTGGTGCTCATACGAGGCATTGTACCATACACGGCGATCAAGGTGACATCGAATTCATATACCGTTCGGTGCCGTTTCGCGCGTACCAAATTTTTGAATTTTCGATAGCTGATTTTTCAAATCTTTGACATGGTTAAACGAAGTTGACCATCGATTTACTTGTACTATCGTTAGTTCATAGCCTACTAATGACTTTTTTGATGAGAATAATTAAATACGTTATTGATCAAATATTTTTTTTTTTTTACAAAATTTCATAATCTATACTAATATTATAAAGCTGAAGAGTTTGTTTGTTTGTTTGATTGATTGAACGTGCTAATCTCAGGAACTACTGGTTCGAATTGAAAAATTCTTTTTGTGTTGGGTAGCCTATTTATTGAGAGAGGCTATAGGCTATATAACATCACGCTACAACTAAGAGGAGCCGTGCAGTAATGAAAAATGTTACAAAAACGGGGAAAATTTATACCTTTTGAGAGTTTCCGTTTCGTGCGCTGCGTAAACGGTTAAAGTAACGCAAAAATCATGTATCACGGTGTACGTTGCCAGACTAGGCCCACATAAGGTTTTAAATGCGCAGTGGAAGTGTGATAACCTTGGGGCTCTAGAGACAAGAGTGGCTAGCGTACTGTCCGCCGTACGCGGAGCAGACAATCAAATCAAACACTTACCATACAACAAAAGAAACTCACCTGATGGGCGACACCACCTGCTTCTTGGGATTACCTGGATCCGTGTATGTAAGTGAGTGTATGTGTATCGTGTCGTGACGTTACGAGTATTCTTCACGTTAGAATCCGCTCCGCTCCAAGAGATCTGCCTTCCAGACATGCGGTCTTCAAATCACTCATTCACAATAGCGTCACACTCAACCATCGGGTCATGACAGATTGTCCACAAAACGACCGGTTAATTAATACAATTGGATCACGACTAATTGTCACAAACGGATCGATTTAAAGGGATTAATTTCAACAAACGCGTCGCGGAACTCAACAGGCGAACGGGGCTATTTTTGCCGGCAAAATTAAGAGAGGCTGTCAAGTCAACGTCAAACTGTCAAGAGAGATGTCACTCTGTTACTCGTTTAGAAACGTAGGCGCATAGAGTAAACAAATCGTTCGGTACTAAACATCTACCCCCCCCGGACGGGCCTTCCCGTCCGCTAATCACTTGGCAATCCCGACAAGGTTGCGCGTTATCAGTCCACCTGACGCGCTGCTGGAGGATGTGCAAATACTCCAAGCTCAAACGTTTCCAAAAACTCTGA
This sequence comes from Aporophyla lueneburgensis, assembly GCA_932294355.1. Lineage (NCBI taxonomy): Eukaryota > Metazoa > Arthropoda > Insecta > Lepidoptera > Noctuidae > Aporophyla > Aporophyla lueneburgensis. The sequence continues at coordinate 24,839,562 of OW028737.1, read as the reverse complement.
GCGAGCTGCTGCACCAATTGAAACCGCGATAGCCAATTTTGGCTCACATCGACAAAAGGGTGCTCCGGCAGGGCGACAAGTGGCTGTCAAATCAAAAAATGGCCCGGGGTCAGGGCCTCCAAGACGTTCAGGTCCGAAGACAGCGGGCACAATGGACGCGAGTTCAATACAGCTTCAATGCGAAAAAATACCGTAGCTAACTCCTTAAAGGTGAGAACGGTGTCTCCCAACAATCTGCGCCAGAGTCCCTGTGCCGCTTTCACCGCGGCCTCAAAAAATACCCCCCCAATGGAGGCAGGCTGGCGGGTCAAAACAACAACAAACAACAAACAACCAAATAACAACAACAACAATTTAACCAAATGGCCCTCCTGAGGCAACAAAAGGGGGTGACGGGCCCCATAAGGAAGGCTAGAGTGCCTCAACCGTCAACAACCAAACAACAAAAGACCCGTATCGTCCAAAAGGGGTTCAACTTACTAACGGCTCCCGACAATATCCAAAACTCTCGCTGCAGAATGGCCAACAGCGCATTGCAACCGGCATGCGAGTTCTTAATGTGACGATCAGTCAACAACAATTCAACAACAAAAAACAACAATTCAACAATTTGTCGAGGGAGCTAAATCGACTCAACAAAAAATCAGGGTCCTTTGTTCCAACAGCGAGCACCTTGAGCCCGGGCAAAGGACCCGACATCAAGACTGGCGATCGAGGCCAATCATCCTCGGGATGAGTCAGCCAGTCTGGTCCCCACCATAGGGGGTAAGCAAACAAGCGGGGTGCCATGCACCCACGTGAGGCCACGGTGCCTGGGTTCAAATCTCCAGGCACGTGCCTCCAAATCAAAGGTGTTTCAAATTTTGAATCTGGGACACTCGGTACGCAACAAAGACCTCCAAAGAGTGGACGGACGTCTTCAACCAACACAAAACAATTTGACTGTCCGTCCAGGCGTAAGAAACCCGAATGTCCACAGTTCCACCCAAAGTGTGAGCAACGTGGTTCAATAGACGCACAAGACGCGCCGCCCCTGACAATTCAACTTAGGGATGGTCAGTGCCGTCCGGAGGGGGGCCACCTTGCTCTTGACCAAGACCAGTGACAAATTCACCCGGCCTGTTGCGCAGACGGTGCGCAGACAAACAACAGCTGCATAACCGTGCGATGACGCATCACAAACAAGGGTAGCAGTGTAGCTCCCAGGGGGGAGGATAGCGCGGGGTAACACGACCTCGTTGACTGCAGGGAGTGCGGATACAAATTGGAGCCAATCTTCCAACAGGTTTTCCCGAATTGGCTCGTCCCAGCCAAGTCCCGCAGTCCAAAGGCGCTCAAGAAAACAATTTTGCCCAAAACAATACAAACAAACAACAAAACAATAGACAAAAGGCAACCCTGGGCTCCCATGTCCAAAATGACACGGACCACAACAGAGTCCCCCGTGGGCCCCCAGACCTGACCGATGCCGTTGGCAACAAAACCGTGTCGATCTGAGAGGTACCTTAGCGGGGCAGGCGCCAATGTCCTAACAATGCCTGGGCGGCGACCGATCGCCGCACACCCAGGCTCCGCACCCAAGCTCAAGTCCCTCGCGACGAGGATGGAGGCCAAACTCCTCGTCCGCGCGGTGTCCCGAGCCACGCGCCATCGCTGGATTGGCATATCCCACCGGAGGCTTGAATGGCGGGGGGCATGACTCCAACCGGGGACGTTCCGCCAAAGGAGGGGAGGGAAGGCGGTGCTGGTCTGGCCAGCGGTGCCTAGCAACAATTGCGTAATCGCCTTTACGCGGGGAGACCAAATGGCGGTCGCGCGGCTCCCGATCAACTTGCGCGGGGGGTGGAGTGCGGCGCTCAAAATTGCGGGCCTCTCCCCGGTTGTGAACCGGCGAGCCAGAAGCCCGGTGACCAACTCCATGGTACCCCCCCGTGCGCGAACCTTCATCAGAGGCTGGTCTGCCAGCGTGGTTCGCGTTAGCGCACAAAATGTCCAAATGGGACCCCCTACAAATTCTACAAGGGCGGGGGTTGGGGCAGTCCCTATGGAAGTGAGCCCCCAAACAAGAGAAGCACAGGCGGCGTGCATTGGCAATTAGGCGGGCACTCACGTGCAACTTCAAAAAGGCCGCGCAAGTTGCCATGCCATGCCCCGTGTCCCTACAAAACTCACAACCAGGACGACTCTGGGTGCCAGCAAAACGAGCGGCGGGGCGACCATCAACAGGCCCGCGAGCCCTAGTCCGTCCCTGGTCTCGTGGCCGGGAAGACGGCTGGCATGACTCAGTGGCAACGCCAGAGTTGTCCACAAACCGACACTCATCCTCCAAAAATTGGATGAGGTCACCAAATGGGGGGAGATGTGTAACACTACCCCCACCATACTTTTGCTCGAAACGAGCCCTCAAATCGGCAGGAAGCCGTTGCAGCACAACATGCACCAAAGGGTAAGACCATTGGTCCACCGGCAAGTCCAATTGCTTTAAAGAGTTGGTCGCTGCCACCAACGGGTTCAACAGGTCAGTACGCAATGCTGACAAACTAGTAATGACCGGTAACCCCAAAATCAATGCAATATGAACATCAGCCAAACAACGTTCATTTGGTACCGCTGTGTGAGTAGTCCCAAAGCGGTAGGGTAGACTGAGTCAGTCAACGACAGATGCTGTACCAAGGCTCGGGCCTCACCTTCCAGGACAGACAACAAATAGGCCAACTTTAGGGCGGGTCTGAGGTCCGAGCGTGCATCAACCAAACTTGCAAACAGGTTGTGGAAACCGTACCAGTGGTCCCAGCGACCGTCAAGTGTGGCAGTTCCAAAGCAGGCAATCTACTCAATAGTCCGGGACCTGAAACAACCGAGGTCTCCGGCTTGACCTGGACAGGTGTCCGGCACTGCAATATTTCCAATTGTATGCCATTGCACAAACAAAACCATTCAAATAAACAAAACAATTAAATTATCAAATAACAAAGTTCAATCAATAAATAACAAGGAAATCCAACGCAAACAATCAAATAAAATAAACCAAGCAACAGGTAATTAAGTAACAAAGTTCAAACAATATATTACAAAATAACTACAATCAAACTACCAAACTGACTAATCAGCAACTCAAGAAATAACATTAAATTGGTTTCAATTCAATTCAACAATAAACTTTTATTTTAATTCAAAATCAATATCAACGTTCAAAACTGTCAATATGATATTCAATTCAAATATTCAAATTCTATCCAATTCCAAAAGTTAAGTTCACAAACCACTTTGTTAATGGTACAACAATAATGAACCTTTATTCCAACTCAAAACAATGGTAATACTCAAAAATGCCAATAATTTTTCAATTATTAATTTTCACAAATAACCATATCAATGGTACAAACTCAATATTTTAATGTCTTCCTGACATTCAATACAACACAGATCAGACACAAAAAGGGGCTACAACAAGGGGCTGCACCACAGCCCAATCCAATCCACTTTATTAGCCCGGCTGACCTTGGCAACATCAGGTTACCCGTCTCAACAAATTTACAAATTATTTCAAATAAACTAGCAATCATAGTTAACAAACATTTACAGCGCATTACTACTTCCCTTATAGAGACTGCCAAGTAATTAGCTCACTGTAAATTACCAATTTGTTGGTTATGTCTTATAACCACGCTCTGCTACCAAAATGTACGTTGCCAGACTAGGCCCACATAAGGTTTTAAATGCGCAGTGGAAGTGTGATAACCTTGGGGCTCTAGAGACAAGAGTGGCTAGCGTACTGTCCGCCGTACGCGGAGCAGACAATCAAATCAAACACTTACCATACAACAAAAGAAACTCACCTGATGGGCGACACCACCTGCTTCTTGGGATTACCTGGATCCGTGTATGTAAGTGAGTGTATGTGTATCGTGTCGTGACGTTACGAGTATTCTTCAGGTTAGAATCCGCTCCGCTCCAAGAGATCTGCCTTCCAGACATGCGGTCTTCAAATCACTCATTCACAATAGCGTCACACTCAACCATCGGGTCATGACAGATTGTCCACAAAACGACCGGTTAATTAATACAATTGGATCACGACTAATTGTCACAAACGGATCGATTTAAAGGGATTAATTTCAACAAACGCGTCGCGGAACTCAACAGGCGAACGGGGCTATTTTTGCCGGCAAAATTAAGAGAGGCTGTCAAGTCAACGTCAAACTGTCAAGAGAGATGTCACTCTGTTACTCGTTTAGAAACGTAGGCGCATAGAGTAAACAAATCGTTCGGTACTAAACACACGGAATTGTTCCTTTTAAAAAGTTCTAAAAAAAAGTCCGCGAGAGCATATGTCTATTTTTTAAGGTTGACTCACTATAACTCAAAAGGAGCGAGCAGCAACGAGCAGGCAAATCGATGCGACGGGAAGGGTCAGGGGAGCAAAAATTTGACGTGGACGAAGTCGCGGGCAGAAGCTAGTCAATCATAATCACGGTGAATAACAAGTGACTGAAAACTGATGTTACTAAATACCTCATTTGTTAATCACCGTGACTATGGCTGTGTTATAATGACATGGTCTTCCGCTCCGCCCAGAGCGGGAGACGTCATTTGATGATTTCCCACCCAAAAGAAAGACCTCTTACTTATTCACTTCCGTAGAAGTTTCTTTACGTATATCACAAGTCTGAGATGAGGTATTTGATAGATGATAAGTGATTTTGCCATCAATCATGGTCATAAGCATCGAGTGCTTAACAACATGGCTTCCCATAATAGAAGGCTGCAGGTCTTCAATCTCGTTTTCAATCGTAGCCTGTTCTTCAACTATGTTCAACTTGTTTTCGTTTGAAAACTAGGAAATAGGTCTGCAGAACATTGTGGAAGACGGCTTTGGATTCTCCCATATTACTTCTTCGCCAAAAACTAAGCACAGAGGCACAAACGAACACATAAAAATGCTAAAATCGTCATCATCTGCCATAGCACCATCAAAACCCCACTTGCATATAAGTATAAATTCTTTGCCATTCAGTGAAGATTCTGCACGTAGGAATTTTCCAAGTCTAGTCACAGTTTTGATCAAAATTGCTCGGGGTTTTATTTTAACCCCTCTTTCCGTGACTTCTATGGCATCTTTTGGCGAATAGCAGTTCTTCTTCGCTTCAAGGATAGCTGTATAAATAACGATTTTAGCATTTTTATGTGTTCGTTTATGCCTCTGTGCTTGCAGTTTGTGGCGAAGAAGTAATATGGGAGAATCCAAAGCCATCTTCCACAATGTTCTGCAGACCTATTTCCTAGTTTTCAAACGAAAACAAGTTGAACATAGTTGAAGAACAGGCTACGATTGAAAACGAGATTGAAGACCTGCAGCCTTCTATTATGGGAAGCCATGTTGTTAAGCACTCGATGCTTATGACCATGATTGATGGCAAAATCACTTCTCATCTATCAAATACCTCATTTCAGACTTGTGATATACTATGTAAAGCAACTCCTACGGAAGTGAATGATAAATGATAAATGACTTTATTTTTGCAAGTAGGTTTGTACAAACACTTTTACACGTCAACCATATTTTTTAAAACTAGATGAGGTCGGCGTTTCCTATCTGACTACTCTGAGAAGAAAGGCCGAAACAAACTCAGAGGTCACAGTCTCTTTTAAAGTCCAGACATAATTTGGTTAGATCATGTGAAGACCATGTGGATTGGTGTCTGAAGTGGTCTTTTAAGGAAAGAACCACACAGATTGAGTAGACCTGTCCAATCAGTGCACGCATTTGTCAGTAATCATGCAACTCAACTCAAAACTTAAGGAAGTCAATGATTCGACGAACAATACCAAAGAAGGGACATTTGTGTAGGTCGCATAAATTACTCAAACTGCCAGACTGTGATAAAAAATAAATGAGAAGAAAAGGAACCTAGAAAAAAAAAATAACACCCACTTAATCTTCACATTTACAATAATTAAAACAATATAATACTTTAAAAGTAAATATTAATGTCATTGTATAGGTAAAATTCATCAATGTCAATGTGTATAAAAAATCAGGAGATAGTCGCTGTCTGATAATTTGAGGATCATGTACATGGAGGTGTCTGAAATGGTCTTTTGAGGAAAGAACCATACAGATTGAGTGGACCTGTCCAGTCAATGCACGCATTTGTCAGTAATCTTTCAGCTCAACTCAGAACATAAGGAGCACAACGATTCGACGAACACTACCAAAGAAAGGACATTTTGGTAGGCCGCATTAAGTACTCAAACTGCTAGATTATCATTAAAATGAAATGAGTAAGTATAAAAAAAAAACAAACATCTACATAGTCCTCACATTCAAAATTATTAAAATAATAATAATAGTATACTCCTCAGAGTATATAATAATTCATGTCATAGTTAAGCAATAATCAAAATGTCAAAGTGTATATCCATACTCCATACTAATCCATACTAATATTATAAATGTAAAAGTAACTCTGTCTGTCTGTCTGTCTGTCTCGCTTTCCTGCTAAAACTACTGAACCGATTTAAATGAAATTTGGTACACAGGTAGTTTAGAGCCTGAGAAAGGACATAGGCTACTTTTTATCCCAGTAGTATGTTCCCGCGGGATAATTTCCGACCTCCACGCGGGCGAAGCCGCTGGCAAAAGCTAGTTTCCTATAAATAATTAATAAAAAAGGAAAGTAATTAATAATAAAAAAAAATAATTCAGTACAATAATATTTTAAAAATAAAAATTGGAGCAGCTTAATCTCAAGCTTTTTGTCCTCAATATAATCTTTAACAGTGTAAAAGGCTTTCTGGCACAACTTACGTTTAATGAATGATTTAAATTTATTGAGACTTAGATCTTGAACATGGCTTGGAAGTTTATTATAAAAGCGTATACATTGACATCCGGATGAGCCACCTATTTTCTTGAGCCTTGTTGAAGGTACAACAAATTTGTGTTTGTTCCTAGTATTTATACTATGGATAACACTGTATTTTTTAAACAATTTAATATTCTTATGGGCATATAAAAGATTTTCAAAAATATACTGTGAAGGCACAGTCATTACATTAATTTCTTTAAATTTCTCTCTGAGTGTGTGTCTCGGGCTTAATTTATAAATTGATCGAACAGCCCTTTTTTGCAAGACAAAGATATTCTGAATGTCAACGGCATTTCCCCACAACAGAATACCGTACGACATTACACTATGAAAGTAGGCAAAGTACACTAAACGGGCTGTCTCTATGTCAGTTAAATTCCGAATTTTTCTAACAGCATATGCAGCGGAGCTTAGCTTTTTCGACAATTTATCAATATGTGGGCCCCACTGAAGCTTGGCATCCAAAGTTAAGCCCAAGAATACAGTGCTATCTTTTTTTTTTTTTTTTTTTTTCAGGATGGGACATCATCTAATGACTTCTCCCGCTCTGGGCGGAGCAGGAGGGCGTGTCAGACTTTTAATGACTAAAACCCACCCGTGTTCCATCAGTTGCCCATGTGCCAGGGTCACGGTATCTCTTTCGAACAATCACGCGACCCCGGCAGGCATCGGTCCTAGTAGACCCCTACACTGCTGCTGACATCTCTTTGAGGCGCGCGTGGAACACTGCGCGCCGTCGACCCGAGCCTGGTCCTTACCGGGCGGCGAGCCACCCATTGCTCGCCACCCGCAAGCTCGCGCCTACATACAGTGCTATCTTCAGGATTCAATTCTTCGCCCTTTATCAACACATTTGTTTTCACTTGCCTAACGTGAGGTATCGTAAACTTAATACATTTGGTTTTTTTTTTCATTAAGACGCAAATTATTAACATTGAACCAGTGAACTACTTTTGAGATCGCGCTATTAACATCGTCAGTAACCAGCTGCTGACGTTTAAGTTTAAACAAAAGTGAGGTGTCATCCGCAAACAAAACTATATTATGATTATCTTTAATGAGGTAAGGCAAGTCATTAATATAAATAAGAAACAAAAAAGGACCAAGAATTGAGCCCTGTGGGACGCCCATTGTTACGATAGATCCGGGAGACCTTTTTCCATTGACATCGACACTCTGAATTCTATTACTCAAATATGAAGTAAGAAGATCCAGAGCGCTGTTCCGGATCCCGTAGTGGCGGAGTTTCCTGATTAAAGTTTCATGAAGAACGCAATCGAATGCTTTAGATAAATTACAAAAGATGCCCAAAGCATCGCATTTATCTTCCCATGCACTATAAATATGCCCTAGGAGTTCAACACCGGCATCGGTAGTTGAACGACCCCTTGTGAAATCGAACTGTTTGGTATGTAATAATTTATGTTTATTAAAAAATCGTTGCAATTGGTCTAAAATTAATTTCTCAAAAATTTTACTGAAGGTAGGTAGTACTGAAATAGGTCTATAGTTAGAGGTGTCTGATGTACTACCAGATTTATATAAAGGTATTATTTTACTATTCTTCATAAGGTCAGGAAACTCCCCACAGTCGATACAATTATTAAATATAAGAGCTAAAGTAGGTGCTACAATGTCAATAATAGAGTTGGCGACTTCTACAGAATTACCCCACAGATCTGCAGTCTTTTTTACATTTAAAGTGTGGAAGGTTTTAATTATATCTTTACAAGTAATATGTTCAAAATGAAATTCCGAATCGCAAACATTAACATTTTCAATAAGCAAAGACTCAGCAACGGAAGGTGATGAGTTTAGGGATTTTGTAGTTGAAACAGGAATATCTGAAAATAAATTTTCAAAAGCCGCCGCGACTTGTGAGTCTGATTTTACTATGTTGTCATTGATAGATAGGCTGTAGTCATTATTTCGTTTACTAGACCTTTCTGTTTCACTATTAATAATATTCCAAGTCCTTTTTAACCCCCGACGCAAAAAAAGGGGTGTTATAAGTTTGACGTGTCTGTCTGTCTGTCTGTCTGTCTGTCTGTGGCATCATAGCTCCCGAACGGATGATGCGATTTCAATAAAAAAAAAATGTATTAAAGGTGATTTACCTGCGAGTGTTCTTAGACATGTTTGATGAAAATCGGTTGAGCCGTTCAAAAGTTGTGGGGGGGAAAGTGGGGAAGAGTAACCGAATGTCAGCAAATATACTCGAGTGGGGTCTCAAATGAAAGCGCACTGAAAGAGAATATTGATGTATTAATCGAGAGTGTTCTTAGCTTCGTTTGATTCTACATTATTTTAAGTATATACCTATAAAAAGTACAAAATAAAAAATTAAATTAAAAATTTAAAAAACCCCCGACACAAAAACCTAATTTCCCTTTAAAAAGTAAAAAATAATAAAAATAACTCAATCTTAAAATACCTAAGAATGTATTAATAATTTAAAAAAAAAACGTCGCGTTGGGGGACCGCTCCACGAGTGCAGACGTCGTTGACTGCTTAGTTAGGTAATAAGACTATTAGTAATTAAATTGTTAGGTTTGAAGCGGTCCCCCAACGTGGCGTATTTTTTTTTAATTATTAATACATTCTTAGGTATTTTAAGATTGAGTTATTTTTATTATTTTTTACTTTTTAAAGGGAAATTAGGTTTTTGTGTCGGGGGTTTTTTAAATTTTTAATTTAATTTTTTATTTTGTACTTTTTATAGGTATATACTTAAAATAATGTAGAATCAAACGAAGCTAAGAACACTCTCGATTAATACATCAATATTCTCTTTCAGTGCGCTTTCATTTGAGACCCCACTCGAGTATATTTGCTGACATTCGGTTACTCTTCCCCACTTTCCCCCCCACAACTTTTGAACGGCTCAACCGATTTTCATCAAACATGTCTAAGAACACTCGCAGGTAAATCACCTTTAATACATTTTTTTTTTTATAATAACATTATTACTGTTTTTAATCTTTGAACTCAAGTAACGCGACTTGGCCATCCAACAAACTTTTTTAAATAATTTCAAATAATTTCTAACATACAAATTAAATTCAGCAGTGTTGACAAAAATCCTTTCATTGTACAGCTCATACAGCCGTGTTCTACTTTTATGAATACCAATGGTAGCCCAATCACTGAAAGATACGTTACTGTTAACTGAGATAGTCCGGGGAATAAACGTGGAATTAAAATCATTACAATATATCTTAAAAAAATCATCATATAAATTATTGGGACCACCCATAGATAAAAGTGGCAATTTCTGAACTAGTTTAACTTTAAAGGCTTCTAGGCGAACTGCAGTTTTGGGGTTTACAGTGATATCTTTTTTACCCACATTTTTGTTTTGATTTTGAATAGTAATCTGTTGCCCGCAATGATCAGAATCTAGTAAATTAATCATTTCTTTGTGGCTTGGTATAACATCAGTATAAATATTATCAAAGCATGTGGCGCTAGTAGGGGTTATTCTTGTGGGCTCCATAAAAAGGTTTACAAGATTGTAGGACTGAAATAGACTTATTATTTTACTACAAGAACCCGAGTTTTCCAATAAATTAACATTAAAATCCCCGCAAACAATAATAGACTTGTTTGAGTTACTAATCTTGTGTAATACTTCATCCATGACCTGTTCAAAGCAGTCATACAATCCTGAAGGTGGTCTGTACACACTTAATACAATAATCTGCTCCAATTCTATACAGGCAATTTCTACTGTCCGCTCAACAGAGAGGCTCACAATATCCTTACGGTCTTTAAATTTTAGCTGGTTATGTACTAAAATTAGTGAGCCACCATGTATGGCATTTACTCTGCTGAACGAACTACCAACCTGGTGATTATTAAAACTGAACATGAACTGGTGGCTTTTAAGCCAATGTTCTGTCATACAAAGAATATCTATATTTTTTCAATTCATGAATAAATCTACTTCCAAATTTTTGTTCAAAAATCCTTGAATATTTTGATGCACCAGGTTGATACTATGTAAGTCTTTTACACATACATTTGCCATACATACATTTTTGCTAGAGGTGGCCTCTATTGTCTTAATTTCTAATTTAAATTAAAATCAATGTCTTCAATTGTTACCAAATTATTCGCAGAATGGTTCAACATGCCATTGCATTGCTCAAAAGAAAGTAGTTTTTTAGCCAAATTCTTGGCTGAAATAGAAAAAAAATATGAAAGCGACACAGCTATCTGTCTTTTATGATAGTTAGAAAGATAGTACATGACACTATTATACGTATCTTTTGTCAAATACCAATTATTACTAACATAATTGTTAATATCAACTAAATGAAACAAATTATTATTTAATGTCAAATTGTGCAATGTCATGTTGATTTCAAATCTTAACCTATTTTCCTCCTGTGGCAAACTGTTACTATATAGGAATGTAAATAATACATTTTTTCTTAAACTAAGATTACTCAATGTTTGATAGTATTGGAGCGATACCCCTTTGTTCACATTTCCCCTATTACCCATAAAAATTAATAATGTGGTGTCCTGGTTAAAATTGCATTGAATAATTTCCGTCATAATATTAAATAAGGAAAAAATACAGTAATTTATTATTGATAGACCTGGACATTCATCTGTCAACAAGTTGCCTAATTCTTTTCCAATTTCATCGCAAAATAACACTACATCACTTTTTACAATTTGCTTACACTGTTTATTGGAACTATTAGTAACAGGAAATGTAAAATCAACACAGGGTTGCAGTAGGGTGGTGTTGCAAGTTGTCAGTGAATGGTCTGGTGTAGGTAAATTTGATGATTTTTGACACTGCTCACAGTTGGTTGTTTGCGAGTTTACCAACTCATTCATTGCCAACACATATTCCCTCATAAGATCTTCGGAGATATTATATTTGTTGGTCATTGAACTAAGTTTCTCTTGTAGGTGATCAAGTTCAGATTGTAAGCACTCTGTATCAATGTTATACCTCCTATTACTTTCTTCCAAATTTAAAGAATACATATCTAATATTTTAAGAAAGTTTAGTCTTTCTCTATTGAGTTTAACATTTTTAATGAAGAATTTATGTTTTTAACTAACTTTTTTGTTTTGACAATGTATTTATTCATTTTTATATATTTTTTAAGTTTATTTTTACTGGTTCCTACCCTCATTGAGTTACATGACTTTGAATCATTATCACCTGTCAAATCTATAATGTAAGAGGGGTTTAAGGTGGAAACCGTTGAGGGAGCAATCGGCATCAACTCATTGAATAGACTTTGATTCAGCGAGGCGGTGATGTTATGATTTGTAGTCTGTAATTCTGTTATTTGACTATGAGCCTCATGTAGCTGCTGTTGTAGTAAATGCTTATGACAGTCACAGAACTTCTTTGACGCCTGTAATTCACTCAAAGCCTGATTGAGTTTTAACTATTCGAGGTGAGCACGGGCGCTGCGAGTCATGATCATGATGAAAACTAATAAGGAAGCGACAAGAAATGGAAAGTGAGAAGGTAGTTGAGCTAGCAGTCTAAGAAATTATTATTGTAAGTGAAAAATGAAATTTAGTTAGGAAGGAGTTCTGTCACCAAACCAAAGTAAGGTTATGTTTACGTACAAAGTTCACTGGCATTAGTAGCCGTATTAAAAGTGAACAATGTTATAATTGGTAAAACAAGAGAACGCAAACAAGCTAACAGCACGTAAAATACAAAGTATTGTACCTGATATCAAGATGACAATGCAAAAGTTCGCTTCTGCCGGCAACTGTCACCGATTCACTTTGAAATATTTAAACTTATTTTACACTTGTTATAAAAATCTAACACGAAATACACTTTATTATCCTATGTACTAGATGAATAATTGGAAATAGGCTATAAAAAGAATGAAAAATAATAATTAAAATTAAAATTACGAGGACAAATTTAAATCAGCTGTTAGCTGTAGTGTTGCCACAGGGGAAAGCCCCAGAATAAGTTAGAGGTCTTTTTGGGTAGAAAATCATCAAATGACGTCTCCCGCTCTGGGTGGAGTGGAAGGATATGTCATTATAACACAGCCATAGTCACGGTGATTAACAAATGAGGTACTTAGTAACATCAGTTTTCAGTTACTTGTTAATCACCGTGATTATGATTGATTATGCAATTTTGTACAAAAAAAGGATTTGATCAATAACGTATTTAATTATTCTCATCAAAAAAGTCATTAGTAGGCTATGAACTAACGATAGTACAAGTAAATCGATGGTCAACTTCGTTTAACCATGTCAAAGATTTGAAAAATCTGCTAACGAAAATTCAAAAATTTTGTACGCGCGAAGCGGCACCGAACGGTATATGAATTTGATGTCACCTTGATCGCCGTGTATGGTACAATGCCTCCTATGAGCACCAGCCCTTCAGTTTCATTCAGTTTCAAATAAATTAACTTTAAGTGTTTTCTCCCATACAAAAAAAACTTAAAACTTTTTTTTCTCACGCGTGGAGTTACTAATACCTTCCATACGGTAATATTATATAAAGGTATGTATACCAGACACATTGTAATGCTTTGCTTTTAATTTCCTGACTTTGCGTTTCTATGATATGGAGCCCGATTTTCAGACCACTGTGCGTCGTGCCGTCATCGCAACGCGCCTTTCTGAAGAAGCCATAAGGCGGGCCGCTTGTACAAAGAACAAAGTGAATTTGATCTTGGAACTGATAAATGATAAATGACATGTTTTATTACACGCATAATGTTTTCTGTAAAATATCAAACAGCCTAAAAAAAATCTAACTATTTAAAAATATTTTTTTAGGAATCACTTTTTATAATTTGTTTCTCGAAATAAGTAATAACTTTTGGTTGATCTGCTAGCTATGGCAATTAGGTGATTCAATTTATTTCCACTAACCAATATTTTTTATTTAAAATATAAATTTAACTACACAATAAATACAAGATGAAATGCATTTTCATTAATTTCAATAAAGAAACAATAAAACAAATCCATGCTTTAATTTCAAACGTCAGACTTCTTCATTTGAATGTATGATAATAATGCAAATAAAATGAAATAATGGCATTCTCTTATCTATATTGCGTAGGAAGCGACAAAATGCTGAATCATCTACTTATTTTAAGAACTCAGAATACGGAATTCAATTAAGTTCTTCAAAATAGTAATAATGAGGAGACAGGAAATTGGCTTGATAAAATATTCATAAATTAATGAGAGAATATTATTTTAGGACGAATTTGGTTAGGTATTTTTATTAATTTGGAGACAGAGCAATGCCCAGCCCAGCGGTAACGGTCTTACGATTTGTAGGTAATTAGTTCGAACCCGGGCAGGAGCTTTACAGCGTGAAATTTTTTCATCATCACAGCTCTCAAAACGGTGAAGGGAAATTCGAATACATGTGACATCAGTCACCACGCACTGGGTCCACGTGGTGTATTACGGCACACTCCCTCTCATCGACAGGAAGGCTTTTTGTCATAAAATTTAGTGTTGTGTAAACATATAATTTTAATTAATCATAGAGACTTTCAGTACATATATATCGATGCTTTCAAATGAATACTAAAGTACAGACGTCAGCCCATCAAGGTACCCGAAACTGTCAAATTCTCTCAATCAACCTTGAGCTTTATCGCTAAAGCATTAGTGCTTTAGCGATAAAGTTGAAAATCTATTAAACAAATTTGACAGATTGTAGTAGCTCAATGTGCTGGCTTCTGTACTTGTAGGTTTTCTTTTAATTTTTTAAAAATTAACACTTACCATTACTTACTAACAATTAATATTTTCTACTTCTTGTTCTATTTCAATTTTTGTAATGTTATGTTTAATCAGGGTTATAATGATGCTGTTTCTCTTTGTTTCAGATAGCAGGAACCATTGTGACGTACGAACTGGTACTCCTACAATTCAGCAATGACGACAAATAAAATATAGAACTATAGTAACATCGTTCTTTTTAAATCGATTAACTCATTTTTTTTTTTTTTTTTTTTTTTTTTTTTTTTCAGGATGGGAAATCATCAAATGACTTCTCCCGCTCTGGGCGGAGCGGGAGGGCATGTCAGACTTTTACTGACTAAAACCCACCCGTGTTCCATCAGTTGCCCATGTGCCAAGGTCACGGTATCTCTTTCGAACAATCACGCGACCCCGGCAGCAATCACGCGACCCCGGCAGAATCGATTAACTCATAACAAAGTATTTAATAAATTAACTTTCAATAAATTTGCTTTTAAAATAAGAACACATTGTAATTAGTTCTAATAATGATTCTTATTTTGAAATATCATCCAGTTCTAAATTCCAATTAAAAGATGAATACTACTTTGATTGAAAATATGTATTTAAAAATGGAACCATTCTAAGAAACTAAATAAGTTTAAGAAATAAAAGGTTATTTGTTAAGAAACATGTATGTACACTATAATGTCACCGGAGGTAAATATGTATAATTAATTAGATGTAAGCACTTTTGTATCTCATTTTAAGTGAACTGTTATTTAAGTTCTTATGAGAAATAAATTCTTTAAACCTATTTTCATAAATAATAAAAAGCAATAAAATGTATTTGAATTTTTAAATTGAATGTTGGTGTTATATTGTTGGCATGTTATTGCCAGCTACTCTCAGTTTATTTTGCGTAAAAAAAATTTGAAATATCGTGCTGTCGAATTCAGAAACACAAAACATCAAATGACGAAACACAAAATGTGTTATGTTTACTCAAAATACTATATTTTAAATATCTTCGCTAGTTATAACTGGGTTAAAACAAGACTCAGACCTAAATGGGCCATTCTAGTAGAGTGGTAAAAATAATTATTATTTAAATTCAAACAATAATAAAAACTCGCTTGAATATCAAGGTACACGAGCGTACATAATTTCTAAAGAAATTAAACCTTTATCCACGCTAATATTATAAATGCGAAAGTAACTCTGTCTGTTTCACTTTCCTGCTAAAACTACTGAACCCATTTAAATGAAATTTGGTACACAGATAGTTTAGAGCCCGAGAAAGGACATAGGCTACTTTTTTCTGTGACTTTGTCTGCGTCCACTATAACCGACATTACGCAGACGAAGTCACGGGCAGAAGCTAGTATAATATAAAATTTTGTTAAAGCGGCAAACAGATACCAACACGTGTATTTTAAGAATTAGGGGACACTCAAGTTTTTAATTTCAAGGGCCTAGCTAATTCATTCCATGAATTTATCACGTGTCTGATACTGAAAACAATACCACAACCACAACGCTTTGGTACAAATAATCACATGGGTATTTTAGACGATCTGACTAGACTGAAGTAAATCCTGCGTATCCCACGCAGGATTTACTGGGATGAAATTCGCTCACACTGATTGAGTCAATTAACTTGTACGGAGGAATTATTAAAACAATCGACTCGCATCCCATGCAGTATCTGCCTTATGCCTTGGTCCTACGGACTGTTTACCGATGGGGCGCACCAGCCCGGGCCAGGACGACAGGCCGTGGTAACCGGCGCATCCGATGAGATCTGAAATCCAGTCCACGTGAGTCGGCAAATTCAAATGTGCGTCGTGGCGTGGCGCGGTGTTGCATGTCGCGGCCTATACGGCCTGTACGGGCCCGTTTCTGTTTGCTTTTTTTATATAGGAATTCATCACACGGACCGTAACAAGCCTCAACGGATGTTCCAATACCTAGCACGGCCTATCAGTGGATAACGGGATATGAAAACGTTCAGCATAAGCGTCAGACCTCGACAGACGAAGTAACGCCTGGCGCGGCCCGACCGTTAACGGACTGTGAGACCGTGGAATTAGAGTGGGCAGTGCTGTTAACTAAAATGTCTGTCTTTTAATGACAAACACCAAACCTTAGCTATAGCATCAGCAGCACCAAAGTTATCGGACCTTCTGAAAGAGAATGCACCAGCGAATGAGGAATGTAACCATGTGTGCAAGGACCTGCCTGAGACCGACCTGGAGCCGGTCTGCATGATGTTCAGCAGATAAAAGAAGGGGTTCCAGTCCTTTGTCAACATGTGTCACGCGAGGAGGGCTGTTTGTAAAGAGAATTTGTGTAAGTATAGCTTAACTTATTTTTGCTCGCGGCTTCGCCTCCGTGGCGGGTAACCTATTACTGGGATTATATTGTAGTACCTACACACATGCAACACTCAATATACGACATTATTCAATCTCATCGGTCTAGAGCAGTGTTGGCTCAGTATAGGCCGCTACTCACGAGTTGTAGGAGGTAGGTTTGACCCCAGACAGTTTGTTTTACTGTCTGTAAATAATTTTGCCACCACTGCCCTCAAAACCGTGTAGGAAAACACCGTGTCAATCGGCATGTCCTAGAACCAAAAATCGAAGTTAAGTGACATTTACCAACCCACAATGACCTCTAGTGGTCATTAGGGTGGAGCGAAAAAAAAATTTTTGGTTGTGAGAGATCTAATAGTGAAAAATGTATGCCTTTTAGACTTAAATTAATCCATGCAAAATATTATTTGATTTGATTAACAGTAACAGCCTCCGCAAGGTCATTGAATTTTTGAAAACAGAAAGATTTTAGATTCCAATTTGACGACATGTAAATGTGTGAAATTTTAATAAACTGACCGATTTTATTCCCAAAAATTATTGCAGTGACAGTTTATTTTCGAAACATAACAAAAAGTCTGCATAAACTTATGTTTATAATTTAAAATAAGAAAGTGAGGGCGCGCGGGAGGGTACGTAGTACCTAACTTTGGTTTAGCGAAAGGAATATAAACTGCGATGATAGGGTTCTAGTCACATGAAGGCATTTCAGAACATCATCTTATATGGCAATCGGTTGGGATGGTACCAATGTGAATACTGGCAAGTATGGGGATGTTATAACATCCCCAGACTATTTGAAAAAAAGTTATTTGTTTACTCCACATGACTGAACTTAATTTGAGACACTTCGCTGGTTTGCGAGAATAAGGACGTAATTCACAATTCTGTCAATTGAATACTGTAAGCCAAACGACGATAAATCTATGATAATATCAAAAACAGAGATGCAACACCGATTTGGAATCAACGTTCGTTAGTTCGCCGTTTCGAAATCGTTCGTTGCATCTCTGTTCACGACAAAATATCAAAGATTAATGATCGTTTGGCATACAGTATTCAGTTTGACAGAATTTTAAATTACCTATGTCCTTATTCTCGCAAACCAGCAACTTGTTTTTTCATCTTGACTGAGGTACTTCGTGGCCTAAGTCTTACACTGGAACATTGGGGAAAGCAATTGAGACTTGTGAAAATTGCCTGTTAAAAAATAATCTGCGTATTGAAGGATAATTGATGGAAGATTTGAGTACAAATCAACAGAACTTGCACAAGATTGTCTCTGATTTCCCAGAAGATCTAGCAATCAGATCTCCAGGCAAAATGTCACATGCCCTTTGGCTCACACGTGCCAACCTACGATTGTATGTTACAACAGAGACACCATCAAAAAACTTGACAACTTTATCTACATTTGTAGTAAAAGTTTACTCACCATCTTGGTTCTATATAAAAAATATACCATCATACAAAGATGGCACGCAACATCTTTTTAACATGATTAAAGCCTTCAGAGGACATAAAGGTTTTTGATCCTATCATTCAACGCAATAGCTATTTTGCACATCTCGAGAGCATTCTCCTTGCAACAGATGACAGGAAACACATTTGAGAACTGGCAGCTCGGCGCATATTTAAGGCACGCAAAATGAACACCTATAATGTTTGAAGTGCCGTCTATAAATTTCAATGCTTCAACATATATTGGATTAATAAATTGGCAGGAAATAATAACTGAACCACCGACTACGAAAAACTTGTCTGACTAAGAAATTCAGTCTATCGTTGAATCAAGTGGTGAGGATGAAGTGTTGTTCACGGGGCTTCCATGCCATACTTAAACTGTTAAACGGGCTATAAAAGTGACGACGGAAGCTGCCACTTCTCAAAGTACAAAAAAATCACGATTGGGTGTAATAAAAGCCAAAATGGAATCACGGAACGTAATGCCAAAATTTGAGACTAAAAGAGATTTTCGTGCAAATTAATTGTATTTTTTAATAATAGTTTTTTTTTTAAATTTCGTGATTTTGTGATAAATAAACATCTGAATTATATATTTTGTATTGTTTATTCACCCATTTACCGTTAAATTACGTTTAATATTTGGCCTATCTGTACTAGACTATTTTCATTAAAATAAAAAAATTGAGGTCAGTGCGGAGGCAGAAGATAATGATCAAATTGATAGAAAAAATGTATTTATTTCAACTTTAATATAAGGCACCAATCCCCCTCTATTACAAGAAAAAATCTCACAAAATTTTTTTTTTCATACTTTCATGCTCCACCCTAGTGGTCATAAACCCCATTGTCTCTCAAAAAGATGAAGCTTTATGTCCCAGCAGTGGGAATATTATAAGCTGATATTGATGAAAATTTACTTTCATTCATTTCTTTTTCTGTATCAACACTCTGTACACGTGAAACAAAAGAATAAAACCTCTTCCAAACTCATTTAAGTACTCACACTTTCTCTGGAACAATTTAAGTCTTTATAGCAACCCGTATACATAGATACATTCTAAGTACTTCAGCCCAAACTCGCAGCCAAGTGGTTCATTGTGATGCTCTTAAAAATACATTGTGTTGAGAAATTCACTGTTCGAGAGCTAAAGAACCCTCGAGAAGTCAAGTCAGCAAAACTTTAAGTACTCAGAATGGAAAGTTGGAAAGGTGAATTTGAAAGGAGGGAGTACGAAATGCACCTACAGCGGCGTGGATTCGACGGAATTTTAAGCATCTTTTAAAATATTCTAGGGATCGTTAAAATGTATATCCGCGGATACGGATCCGAATACGGATATTTTTTGTCAAGCTCCGCGGATATGGATACGGATATTAACTTTTAAAATCAATCTGTGTCAATTCGCGTGACCTTTGCAACGATAGTTGACGCCACTTGACGCTTTGCTTGTCATGACATGTTTCGACTTGCATTGCGCGGGCCTTTCTTTCGTTTTGTTTATAGTTTAGTCAGTTAATATTTTTATTTAAGAAATAACGTGAATAGAATTTAATCGTTTTTCTTTGCTACCTATATCACCTAGGTATTTATAAAATTTCACCTTTGTATTGAAAATTAATAATAACGGAAGATCCGTAAAAGATCCGCCAAAAAAGTACGGACAGATCTTTCTTCGCCCTCGGATATCCGCGGATATAGATATCCGACTCATGACTAAGCGCTTCATTGGAAATATTAATTACTAGCTTTTGCCAGCGGCTTCGCCTGCGTGAAGGTCGGAAATTATCCCGCGGGAACATACTACCGGGATAAAAACTAGCCTATGTCCTTTCTCAAGCTCTAAACTATCTGTGTACCAAATTTCATTTAAATCGGTTCTGTAGTTTTAGCAGGAAAGCGAAACAGACAGAGTTACTTTTGCATATATAATATTAGTGTGGATTACTGTTGGTTTGATAGCTTTAAACGCAACCAGCGTTTACACCTAGACTTGATTACAAATTTTGTCGAGCCTATGAAAGAACACCGAACTATATTAATTATTCAGTTAATAATCACGACCGCTCAAATTATTATAGAACTAACTATCCGCCCCTGTTTTTCACTGTCATCGCAACTTGCAAAACATCGAGATTTCTTTATTTTCGTCATCTGACTTGCCTTTTGTCATCATGTTACTGGCTTCTAGTTTAACCTATTGGAGGTAAGAGGAAAAGTGTATAAATTTCACTCAACCGCCGTAGTGTGTGGGTGTCGTTTCTGGTGGTCAAATGCCCAACGATTAGTGTCGGGACGTTCAGACACTCCTATTCAATAAGAGGAAACCTGTGTTCCAGCAGTAGGAACAATATAGGCTGCTTATATATCGACAGTTAAAAGGGTATAAGTGACAAAAACCAAATTGTTCAGGAGAGCGGTTTAAAGTTTGAAATTCTAGAACAATTGACATAACTTTTTTGTTTATTGTCATGTCGTGAAAATTTTAAAGACGTCGTAGAACCGTGGGAATAAGCGTATTCGAAAAAGCAGAAAATTTTAAGTAGGATGGAATTCGTAAGTCATGTTCGACCAAAATGGCGCTTATAACCTTCCTTTTGACCTTTTAACCGTCGATATGGTTAGTAAGCACAATCGTATTATTAGAAATGTAGAGTAGTTATACATATATTCTGAAGCCTATCTTTTGGCAATTTCGCCCACACTACCTGTATCTATTGATACAATAGATACCTACAGACCTCTTTAAGTATACGAGCACCACTGAACTTGTATGTATCTATTACGGGATACAAGAGACCCCTAGAAGGCACACTGTTCAGTTTGTATAATTTGACATTTCGATCTAAGGTTCACTATCTATTTATATCGGACTGGCTTTTATCTACGGCTTCGTTCATGTAGAGGTCGGATTTTATCTCACAGGAACGTATTACCGGAATTTAAATTTTCCTATGTTCTAACCTACGAGTATATCATGGTCTTGCTGCGTGCCAAATTACATCGATATCCCTTTCATTAGGGCGTACTGGCATACATCATTGGGATAAAAAGTATTCTATGTCCTAATCCAGATTTATGGTCTACCATAAAATTAGCCAAATTTTATTCAAATACGTTCAGCCATTTCAAATCATTCCTCTGTATCTTTTTGGTAGCGTTTGTCATAGCTTCGTCTAAGTATAGATGACGCGTTTTTGTGTACAAAGGCATTACTCGAATTAAACGTTTCCTATGACATGCTTTAGCTGTGTACCTAATTCCATCGAAAGCCGCACAGCCGTTGAGATGTGAGTAGGTTACAGACAGAAAATAATTTAAATTTAGGAAATCACAGTTATTTTGGTATTACATCGAAATACTTTAATTTTATTTGTATATATAGATAGTACTCTATTGAACCCATTTGCAGGCCAATAATGTTTAACGTGTAACATTTAACATTAAATCCAGCCCAATTTAGCATCACAACACCATTAAGTAAAATTGTTAGCACAGCATACATCTTCACAATACATGGCGTTAGTGGATTACGCCGTGTATACACTGGCGACATCTACATGCGATTGTGTCGTGTAATCCGGGGTTAACTATATGTTGGGAATGTGTGTGTACCGGCTTTATTTAATCTTAAGATGTTTGTTTAAGGAATTGATTAACCAAGATGTAAATCAGTTTAGAGGGTTATTTTATGTTGTAATGTTTTTTTAGGTATATGATAGTTGGTTTCAACTTACCAAATTTTCAGTATTTTTATCTACATACGTATTTCTGGGTCACATGTTTTTGGCAAAAGTGCCGGTCAGGCTACAATAAAATGAATAACGTTTTATTTTAAAAACATTTACTTTTTGGTCTTGATAGTAAGAAAATACAAATAGAGTTGGTGTGGTGAAATGGTCCATCACTCAATATTAGCTGAGCGTGTATAATTAGCCTATAACATTCCCACTGCTGGACACAGGCCTACTGTCCGTGGGAGAGAGTTGGTCGTAATTTATCACGCGGGCTCAGTGCAGGTTGGTAGATGTCGCATATCTTCTATTATTATTTTTTTGTTTCTAGTATATGCTGATTCTCTCAAAACTAGTCCATCACTCAATATTAACCGGGCATGCATAATCAGTCTGCTTTAAAGTTTCCACTGCTGGGACATGCCCCCCCCCCCTCTGTGATAGGGAGTTGGTTATAACCAACCATCCATGCGGGCCCTGTGAGGGTTAATAGATGTCACATTTCTGCGAATCTTTTAGTTCTAGGACATGACGGTTTCCTCACGATGTGTTCTTCACCGTTTTCTCAAGTAAGCATGAGCTGACAAAAAACACACCTAAACCATGTCTATTTTGGGCACGCCACAATTGCGGCGGTAAGTCCCCTCTTTGAGGAGTGGATAGAGAGGCGTCACGGCGTCCTCACCTTCCGCCTGACGCAGGTTCTCACCGGGCATGGGTGCTTCGGTGGGTTCCTGTTCAGGATAAAGCGGGAGGATACGTCCGGATGTTTCCATTGCGAGGATCGTCTGGAGGACACGGTGGAGCATACGGTGGAGGTGTGCCCTGCCTGGGCGGAGCACCGCCGTGTCCTCGTGGAGGCGATCGGCGGCGGCGACCTCTCGCGTCCGGCCCTGGTGCGAGCCATGGTACGGAGCGAGAGGGAATGGGAAGCCGTCACCTCCTTCTGCGAAGCAGTGATGCTCGCGAAGGAGGAGGCGGGGCGCGTGAGGGAGTGGCAGTCTTTGCGCCCTCACGCCCCTAGCCGCCGCAGGAGGAGACGCCCCGGGCGTCGGGAGTCAATTGCGGACTCCCGGCCACCGTAGGCGCGAGCTTGCGGGTGGCGAGCAATGGGTGGCTCGCCGCCCGGTAAGGATCAGGCTCGGGTCGACGGCGCGCAGTGTTCCACGCGCGCCTCAAAGAGATGTCAGCAGCAGTGTAGGGGTCTACTAGGACCGATGCCTGCCGGGGTCGCGTGATTGTTCGAAAGAGATACCGTGACCCTGGCACATGGGCAACTGATGGAACACGGGTGGGTTTTAGTCAGTAAAAGTCTGACACGCCCTCCCGCTCCGCCCAGAGCGGGAGAAGTCATTTGATGATTTCCCATCCTGAAAAAAAAAAAAAAAACCATGTCTATTTATTTCTTACAGTGCTACATATAGTCCATCCAAGCAGATGTAAAATGAGCAACCAATTCTTCCTGCCAGTGGTCTAAACACCCGACTTCTTTGGGAAGAAACAAAAAACCATCGCGACTTTAAATGCTTAAGTTCTAAAAGCGAAGAAATAAAGAATTAGTCAAATTGGGTTATTCATTTTCCTTAAAAAATCCCTTATAAAAAGTTTTGTACCCCTTCCTTTTAATTGTCGAGGTAATGAGATCTCTGGCGTCCGGAGGAACAGATACCCAGATAGAATATGAATTTGTTTGGCACTTTTAAAATGTTTTGCTGGAATTTTTCAGGTTCACAATTGTAGTGTGAATTATAGAGGTTATATAATACTTTAATTATTGATAGTATCAGCTATTTAATATAATCAATCACAAGACTAGCGCTCTTTTCTATAGGACTCATTTTTGGCAAAATTTCGCCGTACTATTTATTACATTTCTGACTGCCTTTTCAGTAAACACAGGGTTGATGTCTTATTATTTAAGAATCCATATATCTAAACAATAACTTTTAACTATAACATATTAATAACTTTATATTTACGATATGATAGCTCTAAAATAAGTTATCATCATCAAATAAACAAAGTACATACTTATCGTATTTTAAAACCTGCGGTATTTTTTCATATCTTTTACATGCGCTAAAACCAAACGTCTTATCTTATTTTTATTTCATGAGGCTATTCTTTTAGAACAAAAATATGCTAAAAAGGAACCTGCTTCTATTCTAATATCTCAAAATCACTTACTTCAAGCTGTGTTTCAAAACTGAATAAGTATTTCGAAGACAAAATCATAGAGCGAATATTCATCTATGGTAATTCCCTCCTTTTGATGTTCTCGAATAGTATAGTTTCTATAAAGAACAGACCCGTATAATGTTAGTAGTCATAAGTAAAGGTATACCATGGTAGGTGAGTTTCAGTTCAGACATCAGGGCAAATCCGAAATTATGATTTCTAGTCATCATAAAGATACAGAAAGAAGGAAAGGTTATGTTTCATTTGGCCGTAGTTTTTGAAACACTAAATACAATTAGCAAAGTAAAAACCTGAAAATAATGTTTCAACAACAGCAGCGTTTGCCTCACGGCAGCGCCACAAAGGTTGACTATATCATCATTGGTAGTCTCGATCCACCCACTGCTGAATATGGACCCACTCACTATTGTGCCATGCCTGGACTGTGCAAGTTCTACTTATGTGTTACCCAGAATCTTCAGTCTGTAGATATTGCTAAGATTAATTGAGTAAAGTATTAAAATAAATAACTGTCTTTCGATCCAGATCGTTTTCGAAGATAACCAAAACTGACCGAACAGCATATGAGACATAATTATATAAATAAGATTTTGATTGCTTATATGCGTACATCGAATATGGCGGTCGTTGTCAGCAAACTGTCAGAATTTAATTGGGGATTGCTTACTGCTTCAGGCGTTAGTTTACACTAAGATAGTAACCATGTTTTCGTTTTGACTTATCGTATTAGTAAACTTATTCGCCTAAACGGGACTACTTGTTTCTCATATTAACGTTTGCGCCCCTATTAATATTTATAAACGCATAATTATATTCTGCAAAGGGTACTTGCCGGCATGATCTGCAATATTCTTTGTCTTTGCGCAAAAAGAGAAAAAAAGGGTAAATAATTAAGAAAATATATTACAGAATGTTTCGTGTTCTCGGAAGGTTCCCAAACGAAATTGACTTTTTGTGACAATAGTGATTAAAGAGAAAAGTAAATAAATATTTTGTTTACTTTACTCTAATCGAAACTGCCTAAACCAAATATACCATATTTGTACCTACTTACTTAGGTACTAATAATAATAATAATACATAATTCTTCAGCATATTAGTATAAACGGCATTATTACTAAAAATAGTTCATTATAATGTCATTTAAACAATACTAGGAAAAAATCAAATGCGTCTGATAAGAAAACACAACAGTTTGGGGCGGGCTAATCTCCGTACAAAAAATGTCTGCTTCATAATCGCAAGCAGTATGTCATATCGTGAAATTCTCAATAATATATATATTATTGAGAATTTATAGATTTTATAATTTTTTTCTCGGCAGCCAATCTCAACGGAGTCTAGCCATCGGCGCTGGAGATATTATAGTGCATAAGTGTGTGCGCAGCCACAGGGGAACTCACTCTTCCCTCACTTTCATAATCCGTTGGGACGGTAATCCGACACTGGCTTACCGTGCTTTTCAAGGCATGGAGGTGTCACACCGCCAACTTCCAAACTTTGGGCTGTGGTATGTTTTTTATTTTGTTCTCATTTTTAAAAAATATGCAAGCTATACGATTATGTGGTTGTATTTAATCAATTTATGACCCTAACAAAGAGTAATTGTCAGGGTCATCAACTGACAAACTATAAGCACTCTACCGTATAGATTTACAATACACATAACTCTAAGACAATCCGGCTGAGACTACTAACTAAACCACTAATGGCGTCTAATGCATCATGATGCGGTAGTGTTACGTAATAAGGACATTACCAAAGCTATGATTAGCAAGGACAATGCAATGCGAAGAGGAATGAGATGGGATAAAACATTAAGACAGAGCAAGGACCAGGGAGCACTAGCGAGGGAAATTGAATAGGTATAGAAAAATCGGAATATAAAAGAACTCACTTACCAGCACTAAGCAATAATATTTACATTAATTAATTACCACTGATATTCACTACAACAGTGGAAATCAGCTTATACGTATCCTTTTGATACGATTCCGTACAGAATCTTCAATCAATATTATCGTGAGAGACTTTTAAACGCTGTTCACAAATCAGAAATCCGAAAATTATGTCAGTTTAAATTAAATAGACAGACGTCCGTTCATCCGAAAGACGTCCACTGCTGGACATAGGCCTCCACCAAGCTCCACCACTTCGACCGGTTTTGTGCTTCCCGCATCCAGCGGATTCCTGCGGCCTTCACAAGGTCATCGGTCCACCTTGTGGAAGCTTTCCAAGTCTACGTCTTCAGGTACGTGGAAATGGCGGAGCTTGGGGGAGGCTTATATACAGCAGTAGACATCTCTCAGCTGAAATGGTGATGATGATTACTTAAAAATACTAACTTTAACACGGCATATAATTTGAATACGAAACAAAATTATCGCCCACAAAATATCAACACTTTTATTGAAATTGTTGGCAACTTCCCAACCTGGAACGTTGTAAAGGGAAAAACCTCAACAATTTACGCAAATGTATGAATACTTATCAGATTAAAATTCTTTCTTATACAAAGTAAGTGCCTATTTACTCTGCAAAAGGGAATCTTTATGTGAACGAATAACATTAAAATGTGGCGTTTCTTGATGTCAGATTTAGACAGAAATTTATTCGGGGACAAATGGGGAAATATGGTTTTTAGTGAAGATTGTGCGCACATGTTACCCAAAGTGGTAGTTTGAAAAACCTAAAGAAACCCGCTTACAAGCACGATCCAATAGCGCAACGCTACTCTAGTTTCTGCCGGGGTCGCGTGATTGTTCGAAAGAGATACCGTGACCCTGGCACATGGGCAACTGATGGAACACGGGTGGGTTTTAGTCAGTAAAAGTCTGACACGCCCTCCCGCTCCGCCCAGAGCGGGAGAAGTCAATTGATGATTTCCCATCCTGAAAAAAAAAAACGCTACTCTAGTAAAACATTTTCATATTTTAATATATATATAGCTGTACCGCAACGCAACGGTCTGCGGGAGCCTTAATGGTTTAGATCACGACATACTAAAACTCACAAAGGTTCACTGCCAAACCAGGTTGTAAAAAAATTCTATAACCACTAACCAGAACACATTTAAACCCTTCATAAACGACGATTCTATAATTGATTTGTGTAGTTCTAAATTCGACATAAACCCACCAATTTACAGACACTCCGAGGTACTATTAACAATATTCTTTTATCAGTCACTAAGATAGCACAGACTAAAAACAACAATAAAACAAAACAACACTGACACAGCCTATTCAAATGCGAGTAATGTTGAAGCTGACATTAATATTCCATCGTCGGATTACTTGTTGAACGCTGAAATTTTCGCAAGTATTTTTCCAAACGTACGCTTTTAATACTCCTATAAACGTTGTCACTTCACGTGTTTCGGATATGTGAGTGAACGATATAATGTAATCTTTTGGTACTTTGATTTTGAGGTATACGGTAAATCAAAACACTCCACGTGATTTTTCCTTTTTTTTTCTGAGAAAGTGTTTTAAGTTAATTTGAATTCCTGTTTACTTCTACGCTAAGCACGATACGATATTTAAGTAACCTATAAGAAAATAGGCTGTGTCATTAATAGTTAGACTTACTTAAAGTACACTGGTTTTTACATAACTGACGTCAAAAACTTTTTAACAAAAAATTAAACCGCCGAAGAAACTGAAAAGCAAAAAATAATAAACCTTAAAATTATGAGTCGGCGCTTTGAGAGCTCTTTGTTCAGTGATTTTTCAGCGCCGACTCATAATTTTAAGTTTTATTATTTTTTGCATTTATGTTTTTTCGGCGGTTTAATTTTTTGTTAAAAGTTTTTATTTTATATTTTTTTTGTGGCTTTAATGTACTAATAATACTTGGCAAGGTAGGGTATACCTTGCCAAGTATTATTAGTACGAATTAAAAAAAGAATTATCAAAATAGGACTACTCTGTATAAAGTTATGCGTAGTTAAACATTACAATCAGTAAGTGAACAATCAAACCCCTATTTTTCGACCCTTAGTGTTCGATATTGTTTTTCAAATTTATATGGTACCATCTTTGGAGTATACCCTTTTCAATAAAAAAAAGAATTATCACAATCGGACTACTATGTAAAAAGTTATGCGTGGTCATACATAAAAAAACAAACAAAATTAAAAATATACGCGTCGATTTGAGAACATCCTCCGTTTCTTTTCGTCGGTTAAAAAAGGAGAAGATACATATTTTTAACACGCTTTTATTAGCTTCATACGTATAATAGTATGTAACGGAAAGTTTGAACATAATTTTGACCCCTTTGAAAACATCTGATTAACTCCAAATTTGACTTACTAATCAAGGACCGATGACAATACAATAATTATGTGCCATTTCTGTTTTTTTTTTGTACATGTAACGCAATATTTTTGGCAATTGTGAATTGATTGCGATATATATTTTTATTTTTTTCAATTGACTAGAGAATGCTAAAGCTTTGTCCCATACAAATTTCACGAAAATGAACGAGTTTTAATGGTGGAGAATTGAGAGATGACTTAATTTTATCTATTTTCTCAAAAATTACTGATCTGATATGGGTGCAGTTTTTGCTTTTCAAATGCATATTTTCCAGGGAAAGCTTTTTAGTTGTAATAACTACTAAAAAAAAAAACGAAAATACGAAACTGAAAACACCACTTTTTACTGGACAAATACATAGTGGTACTCGTATAATTGTTGCAGTCTTATTCAATACCATAAATTTAAATTATTTTCCTGAATCAATGTTAAAAAATTTGAAACCTGAATCGTGATCACTGACACAGCACAGCTGAAGAAACTCTCACCTCTGTGTTCATCCGCTGGGACAACCACCCTAGGATATTGAAGAGAAACATCCATTTCACAAATTGCTAGAACATTATTTATAATTTCACGCCCACAGGCAGTGGGGACACTGCTTTTAAAATAATAACTAAATGTTTACGGAGTGAAAATTTTATTTAAACATTTCATTTTAATTTCTGATCTACGCGGTGTTGGCTTTATTAAATACTAGCTTTTACTAGCGGCTTCGCCCGCGCAGAGGTCGGAAATTACTCCACAGGAACGTGGGATGAAAAGTATCCTATGTATTAATCTAGGTTATAAACTATCTGTGTGCCAAATTTCATCTAAATCCGATCAGTAGCTTTTGCGTGAAGGAGTAACAAATATTCATACTCACAAACTTTCACATTTATAATATTAGTAGGATTAGATGTGTTTATAGTAGTTGATTAAAGGGTAAATTACATAGTTGTGTAATTTGATACAGAAGTACTGTATAACTTCACATACGTATAGCATAATCAACCTATAATAGTAATATATAATAATATGAGAAATTCCATAAACTTGGCAAAAAAAATAGTTGGCATCTTGGAAAGTACATCCGCTACTTTTTGTCTCAAAAATATTTCCAAAAAGGGGTGATATAGGGGGTTGGAAGTTCGTAAGGGGAACAAAGCATTTCATAAGTTAAGAAAAGTGAAATATAAAAAAAACATTTTTGTAAGCATAAATTAACAAGTCGGAAAAAACGGTAAGAAATAAAAAAGCTTTAGTGTTTCAGTAGGTTTGTAAAATCATTAAAAATATAGAATGAATCTGAAATTCATATGGAGGGGTGTTCTAAGTTTTACTGCTACGTGTGGCCGTCTATGTGTCTGTTTGTGGCACCGTATCTCTTAAAAGGTAGGCTTCCTAGCGGTGTTTCTTAAACATGGTTTAGCCGTTTCGACACGATGATCTTTTGATCGAAATATTATCTACAACTTCTAATTAAACTTAAAGAGCCAATACTTACATTTTATTACTAGAGGACTTTGTTTTGGTCTGGTGTTGTTTAATTTTAAATTTATCTTTTAAGAGTAAATAAACTACTGGCTGTTTCAACTCGCCCCTCTAAGTAGTGCGTTGGAATCCAGCGCACGAAGAAATCTCTTATGCGGACTACAATAAAGTTGGTTTCCTTATACATCTGAGAAACTACGTTGTTTTCTATAAAGTACGAGGATTTTTCAATTATTTAGAAAATATATTCCGATAGGTTTATATGTATAATACATTTATATTAAACTTACTGTACCGTGTGGTGCCGGACGTAAAGAATAACACCACCCCATTTCTTCCCATGGGTGTCGTAAGAGACTTACTAGAGAATGGGCAGCAGCGTTCTCTATGCATTTGACCACCATACTGCGATCGCCAACCCGCCTGCCAAGCGTGGCGATTATGGCAAAGCCCCCCAAATTGGGGGAGGCTTAAGTCCAGCAGTGGACGTCTTACGGCTGAAATGATGATGATGATATCAAACTTACATATAACAGAAGAAATTCTATGTGTTGTCAAGGAGTAAAAATCATTCGTGATAGAGGCGGGTTGCTAGTCAACCTATAAAGTTCCCACTGCTGGACATGGACATCCTCTCAGAGAGAGACATCATCATTCTCCAGCCCTTATCTCAATTTATTTGTAGTCGGCGCAACATGACTTTTTCTTCCGCACTTCTCTATTAGTCGTCATCTCTGTAGTCACCCCCTTTCTATCCATATCATAATTCACACAGTCCATCCATCGTTTCTTTTTGGAAAGAGAGAGCCGACAGTAATTCACCACAAGACCCTAGTGCGTATAGGTAGTGGTCACAATGATGTGTGCAAATTTTTGATTCTAAGATATGCCGGTTTCCTCACGATGTTTTTCCTTCACCATTTTTGAGAGCAGTGTTTATGAAATAATTTACATAAAGTTAGGCGCCTGTCAGGTTTGAGCTTACGATATATAACTAGTAAGTCGCGCTCGTTACCACGGGGCCACCACTAAAATATTTAATAATAATATTAGCGCTTTAGTTCCGCACACCTTTCGTTTGGTATCAGAAGTAGTTATCACAATCTCTTGTGTTCAGTATGCCTTTTCACAACAACAACAACAACACACTACTAATCAACAACTTTTCTCACTCACTCACTCACTCTTCAACCAACTCCAACAACTTTCACTGATTCCCATCTCTCGCAAGACAACTCTAATTTGGAATCCGCTGTGACCTTTAAATTATCTTTTCACCTTTTACATTTTCTCAGCTTCCTTCTATTTTCTTCCTTCCTTCAGTATAACATTATTTCACAACTTTACGCCACTTGTCATTGTACACCGTCTTGAGGATCCTACACATGTGGCCTGTCCATCTCCACTTTTGTTAGTCTTTAAATTTAATAACAGAATGCAATATAAAGATATGCTGAGTTGTAAAATGAAGACATGCTGTAGAATTGTTCTCTTATAAAAATCACACGGAAAGAAGGGCAAATAACTACACGAACTTGTCTTTTTTTATTTATTTATTTATATTTAAAATACAAGTGACAATGACTCAAATGTGTTAGTAACAATATTTCTTATCAGCTATGTTAGTAGACTTATCCTACACACTTAACCTACACTGCATTATACTTAAACGCGAATCCCTGCTACAAGCTCAACACCGAAGTGGACAGCTTGCAGCAGCGATTCACATAGACGCAGTCCAGTCTGCTCGCGATACACCGCAGTATAATGTTGGGGCTGGCCCGCACCCGGCGCACCAGGGAGGCGCATCTTTTTTGCATCGTAGCGTAAAAGCAATCGACACGAGCTTCAGCAAACATCCCTGACGCGCTACAGAAGCGAAACAGCCCCATCAACACCCGGAACGCATTATTAAACTGAACGCGAAGGGCGCTGTACGACTTTAGAGTGTAATCTACCCACAAGCTGCACGTGTAAAATGAGGTGCAATATGCACGAAACAAGGTTTTCTTGACTAATCTAGAACAACGTGCAAACCTGCGAGCGATCATATTAGCTCTCACCGACAGCGCCCTTCTTTCTCTCTCAATATCATCATTATCTTTGAGGTCAGCGGCCAAAAGATGTCCCAAGTATTTCACTTTGTATACCCGTAAAAGTGATATTCCGTTCAACTTGACCGGGGGCATAGTTTCAGAACATCGACCGCTGACACCAAAGACCATGACTTGACTTTTTTTGACATTATAGACCAATCCATGAATAGCCGCATACTCTTCGCAGATGGTCACCAACCTCCTAAGGCCACAAACTGAGGCGCTCAGCAGGACAATATCATCGGCGTAACTAATGTTATTGACACAAACTCCGTCAATGTAACAGCCGACACGCTCTCTGCTGAGCGCCTCAATCAGCTCATTGACATACAAGTTGAAGAGCGTGGGTGAAGTCAAACCCCCCTGCCTCACCCCGCACTCCAACCTGTACGGTTGTGAGAAAGCCCCGGCCCACCGTACCTGATTGATCTGGCCGCCATACCAGCATTTAAATGTGCTTATCAACTCTGGAGGAACTCCAGCTTTCTCCAAGTTCTTCCAGAGGATACTGTACGCGACCAGATCAAAAGCCTTGGAGAGGTCGAGGAAACAAGCATACGTGGGTGTTTTTCTGTCCGAGTAGTACTTCACAGCCCACTTTAAAGACAAGATGGCACTCTCAGTAGATAGTCCGGATCGAAATCCAAACTGATTATCGTGCAACTGAACAAAGGTATTCAGTTGTCTGTTAAGCAGGCTGTCAAGCACTTTAGCGATCACGGTTGCCAGAGAAATGGGTCTGTAATTATCTAAGTCCGCGATATCACCTGTTTTATTTTTAATAATGGGCACAACAATAGTTTTGGTCATCAGACAAGGCAAATACGCATGACTCACACAAAAGTTGTAAAACATTGCTAACACTCTTGGTAAATGAGGGCCTGCGAACCTGAGGTGCTCAATGCTGAGACCATCGTGACCTGGAGACTTGCCTCTTGACATACTGTCGATAACGCATTTAACGTCCTTGGCTGTGAATCTTGTTCCAAGGTCACCATGGCCAACAACATCAGACTCAGATGCGCAGGTATCCAATGGAGACTTAACTCTGAAACGTTCGTTAAAGAGGTCAGCGATGCCTACCGGATCGCTCTCGCCACCGACCAATACAGGGAGGCCAGGCTTACTGCTCAGCCTGCTCGTGTGTTTCCAAAATCCGCGAAAATCATTGCTTGCATGGTGTGAAGCCAAAATATCCATTTTTATTTGGTCTTCGTTATTTTGACACCATTTCAAGCGAGATTTAAACTTTCTCTTAGCTTCACGCATCTCACAAAATGTGGGACCAGCAGAAGGCTTCCCAAGTTCTTCCCATAGGTGAAACTTCTACCTGGCGTCCCTGCAAGCCTCACCAACATGTGCATTCCAGCCTACCACCACATTCTTTTTCCCACGCTTATTGCGCCGGCGATCCACCACAGCTGACTCAGATAAAGCACTAACTATATTTTTATACATTTTGTCTATAACAGTGTGATGACATACTTGTTTGCAACTTTTCCCACTACAAATTCTGAAGTCATCGGGGAAATCAATAAGTCTAAGTCTTTCATGACACGCCTTCGTGTAAGTCTGTTACTGTTCAAGAGTCTTACATCCCCAAACAACAACATTTTCTACATAATTTAAATCATATTGCTTAACAGAAACATTTTCGAATAAACATTCTAGAACAAGCGGGTAGTGGTCCGACCAGAACATAATTATCGTAAACAACGCGCCCTGTAATTACAGACTCACGGGCCGCTTTAGTAACCACACAGTGATCAAGCCACCTCCGTGAGCCATGTGCGTCACTCACAAAAGTATACGTATCCGAGTCTAACCCCAATATCTCCGTATCCACACAGTTCCACTCAAATTCCTGACAGAAGTCTATAAGTTCCGTATAAAAGCGTTCTGTTGGGTGTGCATTGAAATCACCAAAGATATAACAATTTTCAATATTAGAGATATCTATAATAGCACTCACCAAAGTAAGGCAATCCGTGAATTCTGTTAAGTGAGTGAGTCTTTGAAAATGAATAATTATTATTATTACGTTAAAAACTAAGAGGTAGATCTAAATATAGCCAAAACCTCCCAAAAGCTTTCAAACCTAATTATAACGGTTCCGAAAAAATCCCCCCAATCTAATTCCGAAAACAAACTTGTAACTCAAGTATATATAGAAAAGGGCAACATTTAAAGCGATCCCGAAAAACTTAATTGCCATTGTAATTAGTAAAGTTTCTTGCATCTTGATATACATGGTGTAGATTGTGTTACGTGATTCAACTTCGAATTAGCGGTTTTTGTTTTGTTTACGTAAACCTTACATCGTCATAATTTCAGCAGAAAGACGGCTACTGCTGGTCTACTTCTCCCTTAAGTTTTTAACGTTATTTTGATGACGCCTATTTTCTTCAAAGGGTTTGGTATAGGTGTAATACTCTTAAGAAAGAAAATAAGTTTAATTGCGGCAAACATGACGCACAGTAAGACCAGAAACATACAAAAAAAAAATTAAGTGTGGAGAAATATGCGTCACATCCACGCAAAACGGCCATCACTCAGCATAATGCTGTGACCTATACAACACAGAGCCCCAGCGCTAGTTTTCAGTGACAGCCGGCGCTGACGTAATGACGTCGACATCAAACAATCAGTACAATAAATACTAAAAACAGTATCGTTAGATTTAATGACTATATAAAAAAAAAAACAAAAGTGGCAACATTCCGTCCCGACTGCAATCTGACGCAGGCGCCGCCAGCTTTCGTAATCTGTGGGAAAACTGACAGACAACCAATTTGACAATGACATACTTACACACATGTACTTACATTTTGCTAGTTTTATTTAAGTTCGATGATAGGGGGCGAGCCTATTTTCATAGAAAGAAAGAAAAGAAAGAAAAATATTTTATTTGAGACACGCACAGGACATAAAACAATAAAAAAACCGGCCAAGTGCGAGTCGGACTCGCGCACCGAGGGTTCCGTACAAACCTGTAGGTATTTTCGGTTTAAAAATATATATATTTTTTAATTTTTATATTTCAGTTGATTGAATATAAGGTAAATTGCGGTTTACGATTTATGACGTTTTAAAAAAAAACTACTCACTCGATCTCATTCAAACCAATTTTCGTTGGTAGTTTTCATGGTAATGTACATCATATATTTTTTTTTAGTTTTGTCATTCTCTTATTTTAGAAGTTATGGGGGGGGGACACACATTTTACCACTTTGGAAGTGTCTCTCGCGCAAACTATTCAGTTTAGAAAAAAATGATAATAGAAACCTCATTACCATTTTTGAAGACCTATTCATAGATACCCCACACGTATGGGTTTGATGAAAAAAAACATTTTTGAGTTTCAGTTCTATGTATGG
Organism: Aporophyla lueneburgensis; assembly: GCA_932294355.1. Taxonomy (NCBI): domain Eukaryota; kingdom Metazoa; phylum Arthropoda; class Insecta; order Lepidoptera; family Noctuidae; genus Aporophyla; species Aporophyla lueneburgensis. The sequence goes on along the minus strand of OW028737.1, from coordinate 24,803,921 downwards.
GGAACCCCAAAATTTATTGTTTTTTTTTTCTATTTTAGTGTAAAAATCTTAATGCGGTTCACAGAATACACCTACTTACCAAGTTTCAACAGCATAGCTCTTATAGTTTCGGAATAAAATGGCTGTGACATACGGACGGACAGACAGACAGACAGACAGACAGACATGACGAATCTATAAGGGTTCCGTTTTTTGCCATTTGGCAACGGAACCCTAAAAAGAACATAGGAACATTTCTACATTTAACATACAGATAACAAAATATTTCTAAAAGAAAAAAAAATGTAAAAAAGTAAGACCTGTGCGAGGCCAAAAAGGCTCCAATCTCAGCATAATGCTGCGATATTTGTAAAAAAAAAAGCAACTACCGCAGCGCTGGTATTCTGATAGGGCCCGCTGTGATGCCACGGACACACTTACGAACATAACAATGAATCCCACATTGAAAAACTATTACTATATATAAAAAAATCAACCGGGCATAAACTCAGACTTTGAAAAATTCTCATTAACACATGGGCGCGACCGACGACACGCCCGATCTGGGAATCTGTCAGGACTTCGCGCTTACAACGAAACAGACAGTGTCCTTTTACTAGAGAAATAAGTGGTATAAGAACCTTGTTACTTTAACAAGCAAGTTATATTGATTGTTTTTCCCCTTTGATAGAGCTAGATAGGGCAAAGTAGTGTAATTAGCGTATTCTCGGAGTGAAACTTTCCGCGGGAAGCACTAACAAGTAACAGCGAGTGCACTTCTGTTGTGGTATAAAAGAAACCTCTTTTGTTAAGGACTTAAGTTGGTTGATATTCTTATTTATTTATATACAAACGAGCTTGGAGTTTGAAGAAGACTTTTAAAGTCATCTGTGGAAGTCGGAATTTTGTGTCTTTCACCCTTGTTGACGACAGAAATTATTCTACAGGAACGTAATAAATAAAACAAAATGTTTATAATGTACTAATCCAGGGTATTTCTTAGTAATAGTCTGGAGTTTGGAAGTTGGCGGTGTAATGTCCCCATGACTCGAAAATCAAGTTAAGCCGTTGGTCCTGCACCTGATTTCTCTCCGGTCGTGTTAATTTACCGTCGCACCAGACTATGAGAGTGAGGAAAGAGTGAGTGCTCCTGTGTCTACGCACGCACTTCTGCACTATAATATCTCCCGCGCCGTCTCCGTTGAGATTGGCCGCCATGACCAAAAATCGGTCTGGACGACTATACTAATCCATGTCATGTTCTACAACTACTTAATTTCATCGAAACCCTTGTCTTTAAGGCGTGGAAATTTTATAGACAGACAAAGTTACTTTTACATTTATAACATTAAATATGGATGGAGGACTCTCCAATTTTTCTAGAAGGCTTTCTTATTAAACTATCTGACTCCGGATGATCATAGACTCGGAGCTCTACAAGGAACTCTCCAGTACCTGTTCAACTAAGGAGTTTAAGCCAGGAGTGAAAGGAGAAACGTCTTTTCAAACTGTGTACCTTTTTTTGTGGGTGGAAATTCATCAAATGACGTCTCTCGCTCTTAGGTGGAGCGGAAGGGCGTGTCAGACTTTTACGGACTGAAACCAAACCGTGTTCCTTCAGTTTCCCCATGTACCAGGGTCACGACATCTCTTTCGAACAAATCTCGCGACCCTGGTAGAAACTGTGTACTTGATAGAGTCATGAAACCTCAACGTCAGCCATGTTAATGGAAGCTATGTCAGCGATACATTATAAATGTATTTTGTAGTAAATTAACACCCTATAAGACCTAAATTAATGAACAGCTTTAGTAAGTCTTTCTTTAAAGCCACATTATTAATTTTATATACATAGAACGTAAAATTTCTTTCATAAACGAAAGAAAATTCTCTCCACCGGCCATGCATATTTCAGTTGACACACAAAGGAACTATGTTCAAACCTTATAAGCGCACATTATGCAAATGAAATAATACGATCTCCTTGACTACACTCCACTGAGGGCGAATAATCTCGTGGACATGCTCCCGAGAAAGTAACTTAGACGTATTGCGCTGGAAAATAGTTGTGGCTAGAAGTAGGAAATATTATGGATGGATATGGTAAATTCATGTGTTTATGCGGAATTACGCAGCAAACGTTACTATAAGCAAAGCTACAGTTACGGAACTACGATTTCTACGCTTTGCCGTGCTACTAGGCCTTGCTACAGTACTGCACATTGCTACGCTGCTGCGTTCAGTAACGCTACTACGCATCGCAATGCGGCTACGAAACGCTACGCAGCTACAGAACGCTACGCGGCTACACATCACTACGCGGCTACGCATCGCTACGCGGCTACGCATTGCTAAGCGGCTACGCATCGCTGCTACGCATTGCTACACTGCTACGCCACACTCTGTCGACAGCAAAATATGCATTTTTTTTTTTTCATATATTTTAGTGCCCTCTCCAAAACCATTGTTTTTATATCTCTGTAGAAACCAAGCAAGAGCAGCTTTGAGGCGAGAGGCGAATGGAACTGGAAGCTTATCGGAGCTCGAGCAGGAGCCGATAGCGTGTGAATCGTCACCTCAAGGCGGCCTGCTTATGCAGTTTTTAAAAGACTCTGAAATGGTGATCTTTGACGTCCCATGGTTAAAACTTCAAATACTCAAGTGCAAAGAATGCAGATGGATGCTTTTACTAACTTGAATATTATAGTCAATATCCTATTTTACTTTAAATTTTTCAAACACATTTGTTACAAATAATATACTAAAGGCCGGATTATGTCAAATGATGAATCGTTCAACTTGATGTAACGACCTATCATGAAAAGTTGGTAAAAATACCAACAAAGAATTGTGTGAATTACTAAATCAATTTACAGTAGAAAAATTTTGTGTAAAAACACTTTCAAAATAGAGCTGTTACTTCGAAAATTAAATCTGCGATGCACTTGAAATTGATTCCACTTATACTGTTTCCTTGACCCCAATGAAAACTAAATAACATCAAGATCAAGAAAATCTTGAATAAATTGAAATTCCAAGCTCTGATTAACGAGAACTTTTTCATGAGATGGTATCTGGCAAGTTTTAAAGTTACCAGTTAACTCATTTGCAAATATCTCATCAAATGAGTTTGGCTTAAAGACAGCTTAGAGTAAATTGAAACATAATCTTGATGGAGTTAAAGATTACTTTCGAAGAATGACTGTTAATCTCACTGAATGCCTCTTTTGTTTTATATAAAGCAATAATGTACTATTTTACATATACTTAGTTACTGTAAAGGTCTGCAAAATTCTATCTTATTTTGTGCAGGCTGGTAGAACTACTACTAAATAACTCTGATTGCATTCTTTATCGTATTTTTTGTTTTTTGTAAAAATGTTTTTAATACTGTGTTTGTTACATTTAAGATTTTGTGTTTGTATATATTTTTACTTTTCAAAAAAGAAACCCTACTTCTACTATAAAAAAGAAAATACTTTTATTTGCGATAAAGATATCGCAAATAAAATTATTTTCTTTCTTCTTTTTGTCTTTCATTCGGAGATTCAAGCGAATTTTAAATAAATTTTCAATTTATTTCCATTAGCAATGATGTATTAAATTACTTTGTTTTTTTTTTAAGTACTAAGGAGTCCAGTATTCTGAATGATGCTAAGGACTTGACACAAGACAAATTAATTTATCATAGATATTTAAGTTTAATAAACGTACTTACATTGAAACTTTCTGAATTAAATATTTTAAGTAATGGTGAAGTTCGTTGCGTTGTATAAAAGAAACAACCTACTGACACAGATAAATACGAAAATCGATTTTAATTTATAATATTTAAATGTAGGTAATATCAGTGCATATTCGAATATTCTAAAGAATTAAATATAGTTTTTAACCCCCGACGCAAAAAGAGGGGTGTTATAAGTTTGACGTGTCTGTCTGTCTGTCTGTCTGTCTGTCTGTCTGTCTGTGGCATCATAGCTCCTGAACGGATGATGCGATTTCAATAAAAAAAAATATGTATTAAAGGTGACTTATCTGCGAGTGTTCTTAGACATGTTTGATGAAAATCGGTTGAGCCGTTTAAAAGTTGTGGGGGGGAAAGTGGGGAAGAGTAACCGAATGTCAGCAAATATAATCGAGTGGGGTCTCAAATGAAAGCGCACTGAAAGAGAATATTGATGAATTAATCGAGAGTGTTCTTAGCTTCGTTTGATTCTACATTATATTAAGTATATACCTATAAAAAGTACAAAATAAAAAATTAAATTTAAAATTTAAAAAACCCCCGACACAAAAACCTAATTTCCCTTTAAAAAGTAAAAAATAATAAAAAATAACTCAATCTTAAAGTACCTAAGAATGTATTAATAATTCAAAAAAAAACGTCGCGTTGGGGGACCGCTCCGCGAGTGCAGACGTCGTTGACTGCTTAGTTAGGTAGTAAGACTATTGGTAATTAAATTGTTAGGTTTGAAGCGGTCCCCCAACGCGGCGTATTTTTTTGAATTATTAATACATTCTTAGGTACTTTAAGATTGAGTTATTTTTTATTATTTTTTACTTTTTAAAGGGAAATTAGGTTTTTGTGTCGGGGGTTTTTTAAATTTTAAATTTAATTTTTTATAACTGATGTCAACATCCGTACTTAATTTTATATCTTTAAACGAGCAATTCTCTATATATATATATATATATATATATATATATATATATATATATATATATATATATATATATATATATATGTCGGAGATGGCTGTCAAATACAAATTGTGGGTAGTCCGCATAATTAGTTATGATTTTTTCTTATTATCATTAATTTAGGTGATGTTTCTATGAGATTTTGTACTATAAATCAAAACATAATTTATTGAGTATTTGGTGTACTCACTAATTCATTTTTGGAAACTTATTTTGATAACTGTAACCGGTAGGTTTGTTCAAAACAATAAATGACATGTCACTTTAAATTTTAAAATGATTTACGTAGTGAATTCATCATTTGTTATTTACGACAATTATTCTCATATTGTTTGATTATTTTACAATGTAAGTCTTATTTAGTTAAGCATACTTTAGTGTTTTGTATCAAGTAAACACGTGGCGTACTTCCGCGCGCCATTGGACTGAGTTGTCATAGATATTATGGCGGGACATTGTCCTATAAAAGAGCTTGCACTCAGTGAGCAAGGCAGTCTATCTTCGGATTAGACTCAATACAGAGCTTCTGCTCCCGACACTGTCGGTTTACCTGGTACAGCGCTGCTGTATATTTACATAGCTGTATTGACTAGCTGATAGCGAAAGATACACTTTGTATTTGGGTGGCTTAGGCCTCTATACGAACAGTAACCTTAAGGGTTTGTTCATTGTACTGTATTGTTATTACCTACTTTATCTTATAACCGTTTTATTCAAGTTCTTCTAACTTAACAGACAGCTGTGCTGCTGGGGAGTTTGTTCCCGCCACTTCTTCTTCCCAGCTATAGCACTAGGAAGTGTCGAAGGGCGGGCGTTTTGGGGACTGTCTTATGTAACTTTGACGTTCAAAAGTGCTGACTCTCAGCCTAGTTTGAATAAACGGATTTTGATTGTTTCTTTTTTATCATTTAATTAATATTGTAATACAACTTGGTAGTCCGACTTCAGAAGTGGGATTAGGTTTAGCCCAGGAATCGCAAGGTATTGGTGATCCATGGCGAGTGATTTTAGAGCCTCAGAACCATAATATGGCTCAGTTAATTGAAGCGATTAAGTCGCAGTCTGCTCCATCTGTTGAAATTCGCTTTCCCGGTTTTGACCCAGACCTACCCGACTCCAATGCTCAATACTGGAGAACAGTTGATATTTATCTATCGGAGAAACCACTTCAAGGTGGATCTCTTATTAATGCCCTCACTAAAACCTTAAAGGGCAGTGCTAACGCATGGCTCTCCCAAGTGTCGTATCCAGGCACGATCTGGACTGACTTTAAGTATCTCTTTCTGTCTCGTTATGACGTTTCGGAAACTGTTGCCGCTACTCTCATTAACCTTCATAATAGTCAGCCAAAAGGAGAATATTTAGCTGCATATGCCAGTCGATAGGTCACTTCACTGACATCCAAATGGAATAGCAAGAATTTCGAACATCTTGTTGTTTCTACTGTACTGGCCCATGTGTCCAAATTTGATTCTCGTGCTCATCGACTAGCATTTACTACCTACGTATTAGCTCACACAGACGTCATTACGTCATTTTCGAAAGGTATTTGCTGAAAATCGGCGCTGTTGACGCTAGGTTCGTCTGAAGTCACAGCATATTGCTGAGCAACGACCTGTTCTTGCACAGATGCGTCGCGCAGGTTATTTGTTATTTATTATTGTGGTTTATCGTTACAAGAGTAGATATTAATGCAATCTACATTATTGTTTTTGTTTTGATTATGTGATGTAATTGTCAAAACATATTCTGTTTTGTCTTTGGTCACTAGTCTTAGATTACAAGCAATGTCAATATTGCTAAACTGTTAATTTTATTGACTTAACCAGTCAATTACCGTAATTACAGACACAGCTAAAAAAACGATTGTGTCTATACCAAATGTGGTATCTCAGGGACTTAGAGGTTAAATACGGGGCTTTTGGCTACGTTGCATTTTATGTACCTTTTTTAATTTTTATTTTGTAATGTTCGTTTTGTTTGTGCAGAATAAACAATTTTTCTTTCTTTCTTTACCGAAGTACATACTAGATACGAACTTCAACAAGAACTAGTTTCTTGTCCCATCTTAAGAGAAAGTCTCAGATTTCCTCTGATCAACCCGATTCTTCTCAACCTAAGACGTTTAAGCCAGATATAATAGTCTGTCGCTTTTCTGGTATATTAGGGCATAAGTCTACAAACTGTCGCAAGGAGGCCGACATAACCATACATCCTGGACCAGCCAACGATTCTTGAATCGAGTTGAGGCTGGTGATGGGCTATTATTAGCCTCTTACTGTTGTTCTAAACCAATCTGGTGAGTCGCTTTCATTTTGTTATGACTCTGGGGCAGAATGTTCTTATTGCTGTAATATTTGCTGAAGTTTTCTTGCAAAATTATTTCTTGTGAAGTCAATATAATGGGAATAAGAAATTCTAACACATGATAGATGATGGTATTTTCTGCAGGCTTATGATTTTGACATTATTTGTATCAATCAACAAAGCAAATCAGGAACGCGTTAGTATTACAACTGTCTAATAGTTGGCTTTTAGCTGAGCTTGTAGCCCTGGGTATATCTAAAGGGTTCCGATATGAGAAAGTCGGATACGATTAGACTAAAGCTATTTTGAAAAGTTCCAAGTTGGAGACTGTTAAAATACATTCTAATGGTGATTTTTCCAATTGTGGTGCCAATTGGATTTACAAATGTGCCCATGATCGTGTACAGAAAATACCTGAATGTCCAGATAATGTTAGTGTGATGTCAATGTTGACACTGATAATGACTCATCTGATTCTGACATACTATAGCTAAATTGAAAAGATGTCTATGTTGACTCTTGTGTTTGGAATGTCTATTATGACGCTTGGATGTCTAAGTTGACTCCTGGATTTGGAGGTTGATCTTGACGCTTATGCGGGTTGTCTATGTTGACGCCTATGCGGGTTGTCTATTCGACTCCAAATTACTTGTCAAATCCCATGGTGTGATTTTGGCTGGGAGACTATGTCTCTACTTTATTTGAGCTATGGATTTATCAGTTTCAGTATGATCATTTTGAATGGTTGCGGTGCAACTGCTATTGGTAATAATTTTATTGGACTAATTCAGTATTTTTCTTTCCGATGTACTTTTTGTCAAGGCTTTTTGTTTGTCAGAAAGGCCGAACGATGATCACAAAGAGAATTTTCTTGTCAGAATCACACGAGGTCGTGTAGAACGTCAGTTCTGGCCGTGTCGGAGATGGCTGTCAAATACAAATTGTGGGTAGTCCGCATAATTAGTTATGATTTTTTCTTATTATCATTAATTTAGGTGATGTTTCTATGAGATTTTGTACTATAAATCAAAACATAATTTATTGAGTATTTGGTGTACTCACTAATTCATTTTTGGAAACTTATTTTGATAACTGTAACCGGTAGGTTTGTTCAAAACAATAAATGACATGTCACTTTAAATTTTAAAATGATTTACGTAGTGAATTCATCATTTGTTATTTACGACAATTATTCTCATATTGTTTGATTATTTTACAATGTAAGTCTTATTTAGTTAAGCATAATTTAGTGTTTTGTATCAAGTAAACACGTGGCGTACTTCCGCGCGCCATTGGACTGAGTTGTCATAGATATTATGGCGGGACATTGTCCTATAAAAGAGCTTGCACTCAGTGAGCAAGGCAGTCTATCTTCGGATTAGACTCAATACAGAGCTTCTGCTCCCGACACTGTCGGTTTACCTGGTACAGCGCTGCTGTATATTTACATAGCTGTATTGACTAGCTGATAGCGAAAGATACACTTTGTATTTGGGTGGCTTAGGCCTCTATACGAACAGTAACCTTAAGGGTTTGTTCATTGTACTGTATTGTTATTACCTACTTTATCTTATAACCGTTTTATTCAAGTTCTTCTAACTTAACAGACAGCTGTGCTGCTGGGGAGTTTGTTCCGCCACTTCTTCTTCCCAGCTATAGCACTAGGAAGTGTCGAAGGGCGGGCGTTTTGGGGACTGTCTTATGTAACTTTGACGTTCAAAAGTGCTGACTCTCAGCCTAGTTTGAATAAACGGATTTTGATTGTTTCTTTTTTATCATTTAATTAATATTGTAATACAACTTGGTAGTCCGACTTATATATATATATATATATATATATATAATCTGAATCTCGGAAACGGCTCCAACGATTTTCATGAAATTTTGTATACAGGCGGTTTCGGGGGCGATAAATCGATTTAGCTAGGATTTATTTTTATATAATGTCGTTTTATTCGTGTTTTCAATGACCAACTTTATCGATACTCAACTTGAACATAAACTTATTATTTTAAACACAATTTACCAAAAAATACCGAGCAAAGCTCGGTCATCCAGATATTATTCCTTATATACTCATGAGTCTGGAGGCTCAAGACCTACTACTATATTTAGATCTGTTCCATTTGTTGTTTGCAATTTTTCAGTATTCTTTGTCACCTTTGGAACATATCACCACCACATATACAACACAATCTCAAACACTTCAACACGTCCTCACGCAAACCTAAACGCTACTACACACACACCCCATACTCACCCTCACATACATACTCTAATAACATACACCCCCTCACTCTAACATACAGACACTTAAACAACTAATTATTAATTTTAATATACATATTTTGTGACCTTCAATGTAAATGGCTATTTTTTGTAAAGTTAGAACACGAAATAAAAGGTTTTTTGGTATCATAGTGACAGCAGAACACTGACTCCTGAGTCACAGGATCACCTAGTTTAGGAGTCAGGGTTTACCATATCCGTGTGACCTTTAATTAAACAAGTTATGTATCTTAGTCCTAAGCAATGTCAAAGGTTTTTTATATCAATAAAGATTTTTATTTTTATTTATTTTATAACTTGGACGCAGTCGCCTTATGTAATTCTGTAATTATTATTTAATTTCCTTTGTAATATCAATATTTCAAAATGCAATGATTGCTTCTAGAACAGAAACATTCTAAGCTACTCATAGCGGAAATGAATACGATGGAAAAATTCCAGGATTCGAAATGAAATGAAATCAGGAAATAAATTGTAAAAGGGCCGATCCCCAAACCGTAACTTTTGATGAGAACCGAAATCGTATTAAAAACACCTTACTTTGAATACATTTTCTGCTTCAGTTCGTTTGATCATAAGCTGGTTTTTATTATTTGCTATCTACGAAATTTATTGATGAAGAAAAATTGTTTGTCATGGGCTAAAAAAAATGTTAATCTAAGGGGAATTGCCATAATTTACATGCTTGCCGGTTTATTTGTGATAAACAGCAGTATGTATTCAAGGTTGCTCAGCACGATAGGAAGCGGGCTATGCTCGGAGTTTCTTTGCAGGATAAAATCAAGAACGAAGTTATTCGGATAAGAACTGGAGTTTCTGAACATATCTTGCACAGTAAGCAAGCTGAAGTGGCAGTGGGCTGGCCATTTTTTTTGAAGGACTGTTGGCTGGTGGAGCATATGGGTCCTGGAGAGCAGACCACGTATTGGCAAGCGAACTGTGAGGTGCACCTTTAGGTGTCTGGGGCAGACTGGTTGCAGAAGGCGAAGGACAAGGTGTCGTGCTGCAGCCTTGGAGAGGCCTATGCCCAGCAGTGGACTGCGATACGCTGAGTTAAGTAGCAGTTTGTCATTTTTAGGACAGTGGTGTACCTATAGTACACCCACATTTCACCAGTTATGTTTAATTCCCACGTGGAAGGGAGCAAGCCTATGGCTATTCTCTAACTTCTTGTCGAAACGCATTGTTTCCATCAATAACGAGTAAAATTCTGCTAAGTAAGAAGATATATTTGCAAAAACAATAAACAGATGATTTTTCTTTTTCCGGAAACTTTATACAGCTCTTTACTAGAGCCTTCAAAAACAATAAACGCTAAAACAAATGAAGGAAAACGTTCGAATCTTCTTCAAAATAAAATTGAAAGTAAATATAATTTAAAACACTGAGGTAAACATTTCAATAGATCAATAACAAAATACAATTAACCATCGAAAGGACGTCTCCTTCATACTTTTAAAGGTTTTTGTATGAAACTCTGATAACGAAACAATAGTTTTCCAAAACGTTGTTTCCAAAAGGGCTATAATGTACCAGAGTTTGCTTTGTTTTGAGAATAACAAGGTCTTGGCAATGTCAACCATAAATCTGTAAGAGGAAGATATAAATCTATTAGCTCAACCACTGAGATGTATGGTAACCACAATTTGGGGTAAAAAAATGGGATAAAGGTGAATATTTTTGTTACATTGTACCAAGTGGAAAATAATCCACAATTGTGTTTGATTGTTCGTCTCTGAGGGGAGTTTCGAAGTGATTTTTAAAGAAAATGAATCCATAATTTTTTTCTGTTCAGTAGTGGGCCCAATAGTAAAGGCCGTGACCTACGAGTTGTATGTTGGTCGTTTTTAGTCTGTGTAAATTATTTCATCACGACTGCTCTAGAAATGGTGAAGTATAACATCGTGAGATAACCAGCATGTCCTAGAACCAAAAATTCGAAGACATGTGACATCAACCAACCAGCACTGGGCCCGCGTGATAAATTATAGTGTACTCGCTTTCGTAGAGATAAATAAATTCCTTATTAGCATAAAAATGTGTACAAAGTGAAGCCCTGACTCCTGCGCTAGGTAAAAACACCTATGGTACAGGAGCCAGTGTCTTCTCCTAATCAGTAGGTCCGGGATTTTATGCAATAAACATTGTTTATATTTAATAAGAGAGAAGAGTTGTATTCCAGCAGTATCCTATATTATAGGCTAGTTATGACTCTATCATTATTATAATCCACTAAACGCTCGTTAAAATTTATAAAACGTTATAGAAAAAATCACACAAACCTACATTTAAATGTAACTACTTTGAAAACTACGCTCTAATCGTTGTCTCGATCCCCAAACCTAAATGTAGATTTGATTTATGTTCGTACTTAAATCTATCTGAGAGGTAACAGCCCTCAATATTCTTGTTCCACTTAAATTGCTTGAATTACGTCACAAACCCAAGAAGGATACCTGACATTGAAAGATTTTATCTATATTAAATGAAATTTAATATTCCTAAAGTTGTCTATCGGAGTAAAGTTAGGCTTTCGTTGATAAAACTCTTGAGTTACAACATAACGTAACACCACGACACTATTGTCCGGAGGGTAAGGCAGAGTTGCATCTATAATATACTCACATTTTCCCAGTCATGTTTAAGTCCCATGTAAAAGGGGGCGAGCCTATTGCTATCAACTGGGCCCAAACCCGGAGTCCAACCTGCTTCTGAGAAATCCTAGATGTAGAAAACCCAATACTTTACCTGACCCGGAAATCGAATCCAGGACTTCATTTATGCTCGGCAGTAGCGCTTGCGACCACTAGACCAATAAGAGATCCTCGTGAGTTAGTTCAATTTAATGTATTTTATTTTGAATGGTAATTGAGAGTGGTATTGCCAAATGTTAAAGTTCTCACAAGCGATCTTTTCAAGACATTGAAGGATTTATGTTCCTACGGTAATCACTTTTTAAATTGTTGACAATTTGATTATTTGTGTAGAAATTAGGCACTAAAACGGGATGACTACGGACCTGTCAGCAAGTTTGGTGACGTATCTAATAAAAAAAAACGTTGCTGATGCTTTCAAAATGTCTACTAGATTGTAAAAACGATTGCCCTATGTAATTACATAGTTACATAAACAAGACTTACTTACTTAACTTATTATCTTACTTATTTTTATAAATAAGACTGTTTATGTAACTATGTTTATGTGTTTATGTAAACATATCTTAATTTTCAAGCAATAGGCTTTTTTTGTGGGTGGAAAATCATCAAATGACGACTTCCGCTCTTGGGCGGAGCGGGGTGTCAGACTTTTACTGACTAAAACCTACCCGTGTTCTTTCAGTTGCTCATGTGCCAGAGCCGCGGTATCTCTTTCGAACAAATCTTGCAACCCAGGCAGGTCAAGAAATAGGTAAGAAACTGATCAGCAAATGTATTATTTATAAACTTTATTTAGCGCTAAGAGGTTGCTACGAAATTGATTAGAAGCATTACAAAAATGCAATTTTTTTTCAATATACGACTATACGTAGAAATGTGTCCCGAAGGTGTTTATCACCACCGGTGCACTGTTTAAATCTTGCTAGGAAAATGCCAAGAGCTTCCCTCTTCTCTCTCTATGGTGGATTTTATTTGAGTCATAAAATATAGAAGGCTACTTCATTTTTTTACACCCTACGGTAAACTAGAAATCATAGAACAATAATGCTTTAAAAATACTACGCTCTCATAAAATAGACGGTACAAAACGTTTAAACAAATTAAAATTCTACAAATGCGTGACGTCGCGGGACATTTATTGTTCGACCTCCAACAGGCTTCAGTGGGCGCTTTATATGACAAATGATCGTTTACATAACTTTGTATTACATATTATATCGCTACTGAGACAAATGTGACTAGTTTCAACTTTACTGGAGCGGCGTGGACATTGGTCTGACCCCAAAAGTTATAGGTGGGTAAAGTGACAATACATTTAAGTTAAAAACAATAATAATGATTTATTATCTTCATTATTGACCGCTCTCTAATGGCCGCAAGCGCTGTTGTTGAGAATGACACCTGAACCATGAAACCAGGTTCGATTCCCGCGTCGGGCAAAATGAAATAATAATATTGTATTTTTCTACCGGGAGGTCTGGAGTTCGGATATGTGCCAGGTTAAGACAATAGGCTCGCCCACTATTACATGAGACTTAAATATAACTGGCACAATGTCAATGTTCTATAGATATACCTCTGCCCAACCAAATGGGGAATCATGTCGTGATGTTATTTTATTATCTACATAATTATTCAGGAAGATCCTAAACGGGATTTGGTTCATAAACTCTTTTAAGAAATGATATTGGCATGTAGGACAGAAAACGCCATCTATTTTCAAGTAACAACACTACGATCTACGTAATACCAGATCGCTAACACATAAATGCCACGCTACCACCATTTATTATCGAATAGCAGAATAATCTGTAAACGCCACCGCCATCTATTATGAAAGAGCAGAATTATCTGTACTAGAACTATCTAGAAATACCACCACCATCTATCATATGGCAGGGCTACATGAATAAACATGAATATTCTGGAAGATTAAGCTCGTCATATAAATAGTAGAGAGACCAATTAAAAGATGGAGAGATATCTTTTAACAGAGATGTGGCCCGTATTGGATGGGATTGGCGCGTGAAAGAGGTGTATAGAAAGGTTTAGGAGAGGCCTACGCCGCGGTGGCGACTATTACAAATAAAGTTTAATTCACTATTAAAATTTAATTAAAAAATGCATGCAAACAACAAAATATATCTATACTATAAAAACCAATATGTGTTATACAAAACTTGTAATAGGAAATAAAGGCTATTTTTATTTTTATTTTATTTTATAAATAGCAGATTGTTACACTTTGAACATCAAGTGAGAATAGGTGAGTCTGTAATTTTTTTCTGTAATAGCGACAATTTGATAAAGTTTTTTTTGGAATTTTGGCAAAATTGGTATACATTTATTTATCCTAAACCCCAGTTCGTAAAAATAACCAGCTCTCTCTTTCTTTTATCATTTTGTGGACTCTTAATGCGATTAGATTTACATATAAAATTGTAGAAGGCAATAAATATATTTTCACATTAAACTGGTCTCACCTATTTTATGGACACCCTTACACCGTGAGGTGATCAAAATAATAGTTGCAAATATATTATTCACACATGATCCTACGACCTACAATCACTTACGGTCATTTTATTTCTGTTACGTAACCGTTTATTTTATTTGAGTTGGCAAATTTATGACTCACTAGCTGCCCGCGACTTCATCCGCGTTAAATTTCTTGTTCCCCCGACCCTTCCGGTAGCGTCGAATCGCCTATTCGTGCGATTTGCCCCGTTTTTGCATAATTTTTCATTACTGCTCCGCTCCTCTTGGTTGTAGCGTGATGTTATATAGCCTATAGCCTTTCTCGATAAATAGGCTACCCAACACAAAAAGATTTTTTCAATTCGGACTAGCAGATCCTGAGATTACCGCGTTCAATGAAACAAACAAACAAACAAACTCTTCACCTTTATAATATTAGTAAGTATAGATAATATGCCAATAAACAAAACTAACTTTGTAGATTGAAGTCATCTTTTTTTAAGGTTTATCAAATAACTTTACTTTGGTTTTGTTTATAAGAATTGTTGCCTCAAGATTTTCGAACTTAGCATAATCAGTATATAATGTTCCCACCGCTGGGACACAGGCCTCCTTTTCGAGTCTGCCATAATCCTCTACGCGAGCTCACTGCGGGTTTGTGGATACCATATGTCTATGAAATTTTGATTTTATGAAATGACGGTTTCCCTCAACGTTTTCGTTCACCGTTTTTAGAGCATAGGTTATGATTAAATACACAAATAAAAGTGCCTTCTTGGGTACGAACTCACGACCTACTTACTACCCGTCAGTCGGGGCCAATACCACTGGACCACAATTGCTGTCTCTGAAACTTATTTCGAGCTTATATTCACGAAAGTGGTAAAGGCAAAAGATAGAAAAACCGCCACCATCTAGTTTCAAAATATTGACGTGTAAAAACGTTTTACTAAAACATGTTACTATCTTTGTAAATATGTCGTTGGTGTGCCTTGCTAAACAAATAAATATTTGGTTCAATACCTATCACTACAGTAAAAAAAAAACTCATATCCCTACTTAACTATAACTATTTACAAATTAAAATATAGCGTCGAAAACTTCATCCGCATCGCTGTCGCCTGGTACTGTTCCCAAGAGACTGGCGGCATTACCACGTTGTATGGGAACGTGGTAATGCCACGTTGTATTAATTATTCCGTGTGACGCCGGATTTAAAGAATAGTAGTATATTTATACCCGTGGATGTCGTAAAATGCGACTAAGGGACTTACTACAATGGGCAGCAGCGGTCTCTTTACATTTTACCACCATACTGCGATCTCCAATCCATTTTCCAATCGTCGCGATTATAGCAAACCCCACTTTGGGGGAGCTCTATGTCCAGCAGTGGACGTCTTTCGGCTGAAATGATGATGATGATGATTACTTATTTTAAGTTCACAGAACGAGGCGCATTTATTATTACGGTTCGGTTATATACGTGCTGATTTTAAACAAGTCAAGTAAACCCTCAACTTGAAAACCCGCCCTAGCACACGTCAATAATATCTTCCTCCCCTCCAACAGTAATGGATTCCACCTGGGAGATATAATTCAGCTGAGACCCTTTGGTTTAAGTATTACTGACAACTATAAACTTTCGCAGCCTCTATACGTGACAAGAAATTGTAAAGATAGATCTTTTTTATATAGATTAAAAATATTAAGCAGATAAGTCAACGTATTTTGTGTGGGATGTAAAACAGCCTTGAACACTAGCTACTGATATTACCTTATAATCAGACTATAATGTTCCCACTGTTGGGATACTCTCTCTTCGAGAGGGAGTGGGCCCAGTGCGGGTTGATAGATGTCACAAGTCATCGAATTTTTAGTTCGGGTGAGCGGTATTCTCACGATCTTTTCCTTCACCGTTTTAAAGTAGTGGTGGTTAAATAATTTACACAAACTAAACCGCCTGCTTAAGTTCGATCCCACAAACTACACACAACTCTTCAATTGAGGACCTAACTCTTGCTCTCAAAATGGTGAATGGAAATGAAAAAAAACAATACATTACACAAAATGGAGCTCGTGGCTAGATGATAACAGCCATACAGGTCGAAGCTCACTGCGATCTATTTGTAGATGTGAGACCATCACGGAGCACGAAAGAACGTTGCTGTCATTCGTCGATTTTCGACAGCCGTTACGGTTATTTAGTAAATGGCTTGATGAAATCATATAGGCGGCCGCTCTATGTAGCTGCATCTGGTTATACTGGAAGCTGACACCAACATAGTTGAAAAACGAGTTCAGTCAGTCAAAAATAACCACCATTAAAATGAGCACACAAGGTAAACAACGTCCTATCTATTATATTGTTCACACATATTCTTTGCCCCAGACATCTCGCAAATCATAGATGAGGCAGAACTTCAGCATTCTAACACGAATTAAATAGTTTCATCTTGAAGTATTGTCTTGGCTGGTACAGTCTGCAACAACAACGAGAATTTATAATATGTCTGAATAAGTTTTGCAAACAATGTAAAATAAGTTGATATTATTATTTAATTCCAATTTGATTTAAGTAATTAATAAACATCAGTAAACGTAAAGTTATAATATTCTCGACTTTGCCATACTTTTTTATATCAATGTCATTGACGTGAAAAGTTGTATGAAAATGATATGAGCCTGTGATCAGGAGATAGGAGGAAAATATCGTGAGAAGAGTTTTGAACATGAATGTGGATGTCTATAAGATTAGGAATGCAAAGACCAAAAAAGGGTTTCCTCTATCTGGCAGAAACTTGATGCTCCGAATTTTATTTGGCATAACACACTTGGCATAATTTTATTTAAACGAATATTTGTAAGGCATACAAAATGTTTAGCATAATCATTGTTTGGCTCGACTTTACGCTGACATACTTTTAAGATGGCAGACTTAAAATTCCGCATAATTTCGTTTAGCATAACATTTGTTTAGTAGAGCAATGATTATTTGGCATAATTTCACTTGGCATACTATGAAGATGGCAGAATTTCATTTAGAATAATTTTGTTAGGCATATTTTCATTTCTATTAAATTGCATTTTAACCTTAAATAAAATGAAATAGTGTCTCAAAAAGTATATGTTGTGCTACAAAAATTATTGACAGAAACGAATCGCTCCAGAACCGACTCCACGTAGTCTTGTCTGCCCTACCCCTAGAGTGTCATTTAAGCCCGCATAGGCGCGGAGTGGTGAGGCAGCCCGCGAGCTGAGGAGCAGGTGCAGCAGGCGGTGGTGAGCGTAAAACCATCTGCAACGATGAGCTCGCGTGGGACCGCCGGAACCCCGCAGTGCCGAAGCCGTGACAGAAACCATGCATGCTGCATGTTGCATGCTCGCCTGCATGCTGTAAGCTTGCTTGCATGCTGCATGCTTGCTTGCATGCTTGCTTGCTGCATGCTTGTTTGCATGCTGCTTCTTCGATATGAAATGTATGCCAAAGATGATTCTAAGTTTAAAGTTTCTGAGATATGATAGTTCTGCCTTTTAATAACTATCGATATGAAATTTTGCCAAGAGACGATTCTGACTGCGAACTTACTGCGATATGATGGTTCTACTTTTGAATTATTATGGAATAAAATTTATGCCTAAAGATGATTCTGACTTATAAAATTATGCGTTATGAATGTATGATAAATGAGTGTATGCCAAACGATTTTCTGCGAAATGAAGTTTATGCCATCCGCTGTTATGCAAAATAATATTATGACGAAAAAAATTCTGCCATAAAGGGTGGACCCACCAAAAAAACTATGGATGAACTATGTGAAATATGGCAAGGGATCATATCCTTGTTCTAGAAATGACGGCTAATAGAGGATTATGGAAGAAAAAGACAAGTTGCACTGACCCAAATAAAAACTTATATAAGAATTATAAGAAATTTTAATACCTAAAATTCATAATTTACTAGATTTATTTCAATTTGAACCTTAGAAGTTTTCAATTTATCACCATTTGTACATCAATCAAAATCTCTTTTAAAAAAAGCTCTGAGGCTCTGCAGATGCGTTCCATAACGGGTATAGTGGACTTAGGCAAGAAGGTTGCCAGGGTCAAATAAGCTTAAACGGGTCACATCAGTCGCATGCATGAGGATCACTGGGCTAAAGACTCGATACTACAAGTGCTTGAAGATGGACGGCGCCGCCGAGGCCGGCCCAAATTTGGTGACGAGATGACTTGAACACATAAATAAATATATAAATATCTTAGGACAACCAACACACCATTACCTGATCCCAAACTAGGCAGAGCCTGTACTATGGCAACCAGACAACTGATAAATATACTTATATATTTCTAAATATATACATATTATAGATAAATTACACCCAAACACAGAACAAATGATTGTGCTCATCACACAAAGATTTGTCCTGGGTGGTAAACGAACCCACGACCTCCGGACAGAGCTCCGGTGTGACGGCCAGAGCTCCGGTGTGATCTCATGGCGACATGGCGGGTACGATTGTCGCAACCCAGCGCAGGGCACGCCACAATTGCGGCGGTAAGTCCCCTCTTTGAGGAGTGGATAGAGAGGCGCCACGGCGTCCTCACCTTCCGCCTGACGCAGGTTCTCACCGGGCATGGGTGCTTCGGTGGGTTCCTGTTCAGGATAAAGCGGGAGGAAACGCCCGGGTGTTTCCATTGTGAGGATCGTCTGAAGGACATGGTGGAGCATACGGTGGAGGTGTGCCCTGCCTGGGCGAAGCACCGCCGTGTCCTCGTGGAGGCGATCGGCGGCGGCGACCTCTCGTGTCCAGCCCTGGTGCGAGCCATGGTACGGAGCGAGAGGGAATGGGAAGCCGTCACCTCCTTCTACGAAGCAGTAATGCTCGCGAAGGAGGAAGCGGGGCGCGTAAGGGAGTGGCAGTCTCTGCGCCCTCACGTCCCTAGCCGCCGCAGGAGGAGACGCCCCGGGCGTCGGGAGTCGATTGCGGACTCCCGGCCACCGAAGGCGCGAGCTTGAGGGTGGCGAGCAATGGGAAGCTCGCCGCCTGGTAAGGACCAAGCTCGGGTCGACGGCGCGTAGTGTTCCACGCTCGCCTCAAAGAGATGTCAGCAGCAGTGTAGGGATCTACTAGGACCGATGCCTGCCGGGGTCGCGTGATTGTTCGAAAGAGATACCGTGACCCTGGCACATGGGCAACTGATGGAACACGGGTGGGTTTTAGTCAGTAAAAGTCTGACATGCCCTCCCGCTCCGCCCAGAGCAGGAGAAGTCATTTGATAATTTCCCATCCTGAAAAAAAAAAAAAAAAACCACGACTTCAGTCTAAGTAGTCAGGGTCACTAACTACTAGACTAACAGGCCAGTACATGTAGACTAGATAAGGGTTGGTTCGTAGTAAAGTTTCTGGAAAGAGTTGTGTAAGGCCTTTGCCCAACAATGGAAAGTTCAGGCCAAGTTAAAAAAAAGCTTTGCAATGAAAGCATTATTAATAATAATGTTTTCATTGCAAACCATTTTTTTTTTCAACACTGCGCTGTTGACTGTACGTCAGAACACTAAATCTCACGACTGAAATAAAATGGCGCTGGTCCGGACAATAAAACGGAAAATTATTTTAATAAAACGTGTCCTCTAACTGGGAAATTATGGTATTTCAACGTCTAAATTCACCGAATTGGTTTATTAAAACTTGCGTTAACTTTAGCAAAGATGTTTATTTTAAAACTTGCTGCAATTTTTAAACTGAGCTTTCAAATTAAAAAGAATCATCAAAATCGGTTCACCCAGTCAAAAGTTATGAGGTAACAAACATAAAAAAGAACCAACTTTGACACTTATAATATTTAATCAAACTAAGTCAATTATTTAGTTATACATGTTGTCTACCCTTAACGCGAAGTATTAAAGACACGTCGTTCCTAATTATTACAGGAGAGAATTTGTCTCTCTTGTAATGTTTCTAAAATCGATCATCATCATCATCATATTATAGCAGACCACAGCTGGATATAGGACTCTCCAATTGCATTTCGATTGATGCTCGATTCGATTCTTGGCAACTCTCGTCCAGCTGCTACCAGCCACCCTATGAAGATCTTCGCTCCACCGACAAAATATATCTGCGTTAATATAGAATCATATTGTATTGAATTCTTGGTTACAGTTTGCGCGTCAATGTCCCTGCCACCCTGTGTAGGTGAAAACCTTGAAAATTTCTAGAAAATATAAACTTTAATTAATTACACATGTGTCGTCGTTATTTTCCATATATGTTAATATTGTAGATTACGGCATTATAACAACATAACATAACATCGCGCATTGTTTCCCCAAAGGATTAGGCAGAGGTGTACCTATAGTACACCCACATTTCGCCTGTTATGTTTAAGTCGCATGTAATAGGGGGCGAGCCTATTGCCATCAACCGGGCACAAATCCAGACTCCGGGCTGCTACTGAGAAATTCCAGATAGAAAAACCCAATAACACTTTGCCCGACCTGGGAATCGAACCCAGGACCTCATGCTCAGCAGTAGCGCTTGCTACCACTAGACCAACGAGGCCGACGAAAAAAAACGGAGGAGGTTCTCAAGTCGACGCGTTTACTTATTTTTTAATGTATGACCACGCATAACTTTTTACAGAGTGGACCGATTTAGATAATTCAGTTGGAAAGGGTATATCCCGAAGGTGGTCCTATGCAAAGGAAAGCAAAATCCAACCCCTAGGGTAGGAAAACAGGGAATGATTGATTGTTCACGCATTGATTGTAATGCATAACTTCTTACAGAATAGTCCGATTTTGCAAAAAATAATAAACCTTTCAGTAATTTTGAGTCAGCGCCAAACAATCAATAAACAAAGATCACTCAAAGCACCGAGTCAAAATGACTGAAAGGTTTACAATTTTTGGCTTTTCAGTTTTTTCGGCGGTTTAAGTTTATACAATCCACTCCACTCTTTTATTATAAAAGTCCAGTTGAGCCCATTCACATGCTTTTAATACCTTACCGAGACTAATAAATATGCAGTCCGCCATACAGCTACTTTACTCTAATTGATCCGAAGTGTTATGTTTGAAGATGACATAATAACATTTCAAATTATACACATCTTGGTATCTTTTCTGGTAAAGAAACCACAATTCCTCATCATTTCGCAATGTTATTGATCCAAGAAGCTCACGTTATTACGGAAGTAAATTGGATTTATTAATTCAGATGCTTGCAAGCTTTGAGGTTTCGGTACGTGGCCTTAATTACCACTTAGCTACACCAGCCCTTGGTACGATGGAAACACCCCGGCAGACTTGGTAGCCTCAGGCATTGGGTGGGCTCTGGTTTCTGCTAGAGAATGGGGCTCTATTTCATATTATTTTACCGACTTCAGAAATGAGCAGGTTTCATGTGCATCTGTATATATTTTTTATCTATGTTCAACAACAGTGGACCGAATTTAATTCTTCTTTTTTTTAAATGAAATGTTTATATTTATTTCCGTCAGCATGTACATCTTTTAAGATAGCTTTATACGTCAATATTTTATTAAATACCAAAACAACCGCAAAAGTCAAGGTCTATTTTAAAGTCCAAACGTAATATTATTAGGGTTTCATGTGAATCTTACAATGTAGGGCCTTGTCTGAAACAGTCTTTTGAAAACGGAGCATGTCAGCTTTGACCTGTCCTAACAGACGGCATGCATGTATCAGTCATCGTGTAAGTCAACCCTTTCACCCCCATGAAATTTAGTACCAAAGAAGAGGGAGCGGAGCAGCTGATACTATGACCCTATTACGACATTTTCTGTGATCCAAGATTGAAATTCATCTTTGTCTGGAAGGACATGGGTAATATTAATTTAACAGATAGGAAGATTGGGGATATGGCCAAAACCTAGGCGCCTTTTGCAAATTTTCCCCGAAAACAAAAAAGGTTTTTGATATGGAGAACCATATCTTAAACTACGTATGTATTTACACACAACTAACAGCTGCCTTCACTCTTACTAAACTGAACGACTTTCACCCTGACTTCAATGTTAAAACATCCATTCAAAATAGCTTTAAAATCAGGGTTGAACTCGGCGTCATTAACTCGAATGTGCGTTCACCATTAACCATGCTAATGCAAATGGCCAACGTTATTGCCACCGTCTTGTTTAAATTTCAGGTTGGGTCTCTCCACTCATCATCTATATCTAGTTTTTTGCGATAATTAACTTCCTTGTTCTTTTCGAAATAAGTAGCTGGGGTTATTTTATGGTTTTAATAAAAATACTAAAATTGAAGTCCTAAAGTTTTGTGGCATATCATTTATTCTAAGAAGATACACAGACATGAACACACGACACACCCACACACGAGACTTACAGCTGAATACTACAGAACTTAAATAGTTCTATCATGCCTTATTCTTCTTGCTTTTCATATACTGGACAAATCCAATCAAATTTGTATGGTTTTTGCTGGAAAAATTTATCTCAGACATTAATCTGCATGGTCCATATGGCCTTAACAATATTATGTCTGAACTTTAAGAGAGACTGTGACCTCCAAGATTGAGTCGGTCTTTTGTCTTAGAAACTTAGAGAGAGTTAGGAAATACCGAACTCACCTGACGTGTAAAAGTTTTTTTTTTAACCAATTTACAGTAATATATACTATTCATTATCCATTACACTTTCACTAATTTAAAAAGAAACATAGCCTTCGCACGAAATCACAAGCCTGGATCTGTTTTTCTAGAACATATTTCCAAACGTAAATTTGTTAAACGACAGTTTTGGATAAATACCTAATAAAATACCAATAAAACCAAACTTTCCACAAAAACAAAATAAGCTAAGCAAGATTCCAGTCTCCTATATTGATCAGCTAAGGTAAACTTCAAACATGTCTAGACATTGTGTAGGTATAAGGGTCTAAATCGACTCAGACTTAGCAATATTGACGCTTGCCCTAATACACTGTCGAATACAAAGAATTACTTGTTTATAATAACAAAAGGAAAAAAGCAGCCTTACTAATAGAATTAAACTAATAGTTTAATTGCTTGTGAGAGAAGTTTTGAGTATGAATGTCGATGGCTATAAGAGTAGAGGAAGACCAAAGAAGCGATGGAGGGACTGTGTGAATGATGATATGAATAGAAAGGAAGTGACTACTGAGATGACGACTAATAGAGACGTGTGGAAGAAAAGGACATGTTGCGCTGACTACAAATAAATTGGGATCAGGGCAGGAGAGTGATGACTGATTGGATAGCCTTCCAAAGAGTTTTAACGTGCTCCATTGTGTACTATACGTAAAGTATTTTTGAGTTGTATGTTTACAAAGATAGGACTGGGAAATACCATTATCTTTAACTAGCTTCTGCCCGCGACTTCGTTTGCGTTAAATTTCTTGTTCCTCCGACCCCTCCCGTCGCGTCGAACCGCCTACCCGTGCCATTTTCCCCGTTTTTGCAACATTTTTCATTACTGCTCCGTTTTTCTTCGTTTTAGCGTAATGTTATATAACTTATAGCCTTTCTCGATAAATAGGCTACCCAATACAAAAAGATTTTTTTAATTCGGATCAGTAGTTCCTGAGATTAGCGCGATCAATCAAACAAACAAACTCTTGAGCTGTATAATATTATATATAATATATATATATATGTAGTATAGATAAAGTATTTGCTTTCCAGGATTAACTTTAGCATAATCAGCCTATAAAGTTCCCACTGCTGGGACATAGCCCTCCTTCTCTTTGAGAATGAGTGGGCCGTAATCTTCCGCGCAGGTCCAGTGCGGTAGATTAATACGGGTTAATATATGTCACGTTTCATGATGATCAGCTGTCATGGTTTCCTCTCTATGTTTTCCTTCACCGTTTTGAGAGCGGTGGTGATGGAATTATTTTCAAAAAAGTAAAGAGCCTGCCTGGGTTCGAGCCCACAATCTACAACTTGTCAGGGTCACGACTGCTCTTTGGAGTAAGCTTATACTGTGAATACTATTACTGATACTGTTTGCCTGCATCATCTCACTGCAGGGCAAAGTCCTCGCCACATGATTTGACTTGACCCCTCAAGAGCTAAATCAACTCAGCCTATAGCAGTCCACTGCTGGACATAGGCCCATGCTGCTCCCATGCTGCGCCACAACATCCTGTCCTCCGCCTACCGCATCTAGTCTGTCCCAGCTACCTTTTTGAGGTCGTCGTTCCATCTAGCTGGGGGGCGTCCCACACTACGCTTACCGATACGCGGTCTCCACTCCAGGACTCGTCTTCTCCATCGGCCATCGGTCCTTCGACAGACATGGCCAGCCCACTGCCACTTTAGCCTGCTTACTCTGCAAGCTATGTCGGTAACTCCAGTTCTTTTCCGGATAACTTCATTCCTGATTTTATCCTTCAAAAAGACTCCCAGCATAGCCCGCTGAGCGACCTTAAATTTGTGGACTAGCCCCACCGTCAGTGTCCACGTTTCGGCACCGTATGTCATAACGGGCAAAACGCACTGGTTGAAAACCTTGGTCTTCAAACATTGCGGTATCGACGACGAGAAGACTTGACGAAGTTTTCTAAACGCTGCCCAACCCAACTGGATCCTCCTGTCGGCTTCTTTCTCGAAATTAAAGAGCTAAAGTGGACCACTGATCGTGTGTTTTCTCCAGCTTTTTCCACCATCTTGTACTTAGTCTGCCGTGATTTTTTGACTTTGTTCCACATCATCATTTCAGCCGAAAGACGCCTTCTGCTGGACATAGGCTTACCTCAAACACCGCCACTTCGACCGGTGCTATGCGTCTCGCACCCAGCAGATTACTGTGGCCTTGACCAGGTCATCGGTCCACCATGGCATTTGAAAAAACTTGCTTCGACGCATATCCAAAAAGGTTTCGAAATTCAAATTGTTGGCAAAGACAGAATTGTACACATGTCTACATATGATGTAGGAATCTTAGTATTTCAATCGATATTTCATAAAAATACCTCTGAATTTCCCAATTATTATAAATATTTTTAAACTTTCGACCCAAGTTTATCGATAAAACATAAAAGTATATGTACCTTGTATATTGCGTATGTAAAAGAGTTCCATTAGTACTTACATACCTGTTCGTTACAGAAGTTTGTCACAATTTATTCCAAAACTTTTCAGTCTGGAGCTGTTGGCGCCATCTATTTTATTTTGTTAAACTGTTACGCAAGATGTCAAGCTAGTTCCATTTCCTGCCACCTATATCGTGCACTTCGCAAACTACTCCTTGAAGAGTGTCGCCCGCTCGCTCGAGAAAGACATTATAACAGTTCAAATTTGGATTCCGTTGTGATCGCATTCCCGCTGTGTTTTTTTTACCCGCTGTACTATTTTATCGCAGAACGATATAATTGAATGTTATAAGTTCATAGCAGTCCCGCTGTTTCAATAGTGGTGTATTTTGTGGCTTCGACGGTTGTACTGAAGTGCTGTGTTTGTGCCTCTGGACTAAGCCGACACGTGGTTGAGCCGAATTGTGAAGACTCCGGAGCAGAGCTGCTGGTAGATCGAGCGGCTTCACGAGGAGGTAAGGTGCACGACTCCCTCACCCCTTAACCCCTAGTAACACTTGCGTTTATCAGTTTTTCTGTCCGCGTCGAAGGTTCTAATTTCGCCTTCCGTCGGAGCCCTACCAGGAGCAGTACTTGTTTGCTCTGTATGAACGTCAAATTTACTGTACCGTTCGCAGAATTCTAAGAATCAAATACTTGTTTATTTATTAGCTTACCTACTTGGAATTTCTAGAAGACAATATCGACAAGGGGAAAAGTTTTGGCTAAATTAAATTATTTTTCAAGTGAGTAAAATTACTTACCTACAATTATTTAATTTTTTGGAAAGTCTTATTAAAAGTTAAAAAACAGTTTCGACATTATGAATTGTTTATTATTTTACGAGTTTTTCCAGCGGCTTCACCCGTGTGTTTGACAAAAATTAAGTACCCCACGGAAACGTACTACCGCGACAAAAAGTATCTTAAAGTATGTTAATCCAGGTTATAAATTATTTGTGTGCCAAATTTCATCTACATCTGTTCAGTGGTTTTTGCATGGTTCTGTGACAAACATTCACTTTCAAGTTTATAATATAATTCATACCTATATACATTTAATAGGAAAGGCTTGTGGCTAAGTAATAACAGCCGCACAAATTGATAGTTCAGGTTAAGCTACGCTTGCCGCAGTTGGTCCGTGGATGGGTGACCATCTCTACATACCAAGACCCTTCCGTGCCTCGGAAAGCACGTTAAGCCGTTGGTTCCGGCTGTCTTTCGTAGATCTTAGACAGTCGTTACGGGTCGTCAGAAGCCCGAAAATCTAACAACCAGTCTTACCATGGGGTATCATATGACCCAGTAACTGGGTTGTGGAGTTCAGATATGCAGTCGCTCCATGTAAAATAGTAATACTCAGCTGCATCCGGATAGACTGGAAGCCGACCTCAACATGGTTGGGAAAAAGCTGGTCAGAAATACATTTAGTAGGAAACGCATTTTATTTCGTCAGTTGCATAGGAACCTAGCAGTAACTAATACAGAAACCTGAAAAATATTTGGTTACTCACTGTCAAATGCTATCCTTATAAAAGCGACTTATAACTGCCCCGTTGGTCTCGTGGTCGCAAGCGCGACTGCTGAGCGTGGGGTCTTGGGTTCGATTCCCGGCTCGGGCATAGTGTTACTGAGTTTTTCCATTAGGAATTTCTTAGTAGCAGCCCGGAGTTTGGAAGTTGGTGGTGTTGCTACCCCCGTGCCTCGGAAAGCACGTCAAGCCGTTGGTCCTACGCCTGATCTCTCTCCGGTCGTGTCGGATTGCCGTCCCATCGGACTATGAGAGTAAGAGAAGAGTGAGTGCTCCTGTGTCTGCGCACACACTTGTGCACTATAATATCTCCCGCGCCGATGGCTAGTCTCTGTTGAGATTGGCCGCCGTGGCCGACATACGGTCTGGAGGATAAATTATAAAAGCACATTTAATTCCAAGGTAGGTATATTGTGAAACAAAGTATTGAACACGTTATGATTCACACTTAACAGCAGGAAATCTACATTTCTTTTACGTACTCAACTTTCAGCTTAATTTCAGCAGCTACATTTAAAGAGTAATTTATTCCCTTCACGTACAAAGCCGGCTGCATGTAAGATTTGCACAAAAGCTGTTCTTTATTGAATCATTGTACTGCACATAAATGACAGACCGGAAGAAAAATGCTTACAGAATTGCATTTTTTAATATTTGAAAAAACCCGTGATAAGTTCCCGCAGCGATGTTGTTTTTACTTTTTCTATTACAAGTTATGGGAAAACCAGCCTATTTTTTTAGGAATCATCAAATGACGTCTCCCGCTTTGGGTGGATTGGAAGGGCGTGTCAGACTTTTACTGACTAAAACCCACCCGTTTTCCTTCAGTTGTCTTTATGCCAGGGCCACCGTAACTCTTTGAACAAATCTCGCGACCCTGGCAGGCATTGGTCCCTGCGCACCCTTTCAGTTTTGCTGACATCTCTTTGAGCGCGCGTGGAACACTACACGACGTTGACACGGGCCTGGTCCTTACCAGGCGTGGGCAGCAATGGTAGCTCACCGCCCGCAAGCCCGTGCGTATGATGGTCGGGAGTCAGCAATCGACTCCCGACGTCCGGAGCGTCTCCTCCTGCGGCGGCTCGGGGCGTGAGGGCGCATAGATTGCCTCTCCCTCACGCGCTCCGTCTCCGCCTTCGCGAGCAATACTGCTTCGCAGAAGGAGGTGACAACTTCCCATGCCCTCTCGTTCCGTACCGTGGCCTGTACCAGAGCCGAAATGCGAAAATGAGCGTGGAGTTTAGATTTTGCCTAGCTAAAAAAATAAGTAAAGCTAAAGTGAGCAGAAGGGACCCAGGGATATCAACACTGACTTAAAAGTTGTAGCTTGTGGGGTTCAAACCCAGATAGGCGCTTTACTTTATGTAAATAATTTTGTCACCACTACTCTTAAAATGATGAAAGTCAATATTATAGGGAATCCGGCATGTCCTAGAACCAAAAATTGGAGAACATACGACATCTACCAACCTGCAATGGGTCGGCGTATTTGATTATAGCGCACTCCTTCTCGAAGAGGAGGCCTGGGTCCCAGCAGTGGGAATAATTATGCAATACTTACAAAGGAATTCAAAGATGGATAAAGGATTCACCAAGAGCAATTCTTGAATTCATTTTGCAAACATTCGATACGTGAGCGATACATTCACACGCATAACAAACATTCGTTTGCGAGCACAGCTATTAGAATTTGTTATTCATGTTTTATATTCACGAACTCAACAAACTTTACTTTTTCTTTACATAAAAAAATATCGAGTGAACACATGTTTGTAAAACCAATTCGCAAATTGAATGCTCACGGTGAGTACCATCCATAATACCATCTGAACTTAAATGTAGTAATGTTGGGGGAAGGTGCAATGCGCTGCCCTAACCTTCAAAAAATGTACACGCGATGGTAAGCTGTTAGAATGTAAATAATGGAAAAGTAATGTGAAATAAGAATAAGGGCCCGATCACACGTACCACAACGAAAATAAGTAGTTTATGGTCTAAGAACTTTATTTCTCAAAAAGAATTACATTCACTTATATGAGCAAAAACTTATTTCTACTAAGATATATTAACTGACGCGACGGTAGTAGTAGTAGTAGTTGATCTCTAGTTTGTATCGAAATGAAAAGATTATTCACACGGACTAAATTTGGCCGTCAAAATCAACGATATCGGCGATACCAACCACGTCCAGCCACAACGCAACCACATCAAGCCGTCTGTCTGCAAACTCTGGCCACTACGGCGACTCAGGAGAATTGTATTTTTATTTCTGACACATGCTTCCCTAAGTACTTATGCTTCTGCTCGCAACTTCGTCCGCGTCATTTTTGCTACCGTGACCCTTCCCGTCGCATCGCATTGCCTGCCAGTTTTCGTCCATTTCTAATTGCTGCTCCGCTCCTTTTATTTGTAGCGTGATGTTATATAACCTATAGCCTTTCTCAATAAATAGGCTACCCAACACAAAAAGATTTTTCAATTCGGTCCAGTAATTCCTGAGATTAACGCGTTCAACCAAACAAACAAACACTTTAGCTTTATAATATTAGTATAGATTCTACCGTATGGTACCTGCAAGTTGCAGCTGAAAATCACCATCAGGGTGTACCTGATGGTAATTTTCAACTGCAACCTTGTGTTGTCATCTAACATATGCTGATCCATTCCCCGTTTTAGCATCATAATAAAAGTTTCCCGTTTTTAGAAGTTTTAAAGATTTTTTTCTTTTGCATAAGCGCATTTTTCTTTCTATTCACTCGTAACTACTTTCCTACATTTTGTCGCTGCGATGTGATGTGGTTGAGCTATGTATGAACGTGCCCTTACAAAACCGTCACCTTCTCAACGGGGTCAAACATCGAAGAAAAATAGGGCTACATTCAAATACTAGCTAACCCTTTAAAAGGCGCGACGTGCTTGTTTTAAGAAGTTGCTTGTGAAAGAGATTAATTCCTTTTTTGAAACAACATTTAGACTAGAAAGAAACAAAATACAAAAATGTACATTTCCATTCGCTGAGACCCTCAAGCGGCGCAGATACTGTAACCTTAGAGGTAACTACAGTTTGGAGCCGTGTTTAACTGTGGTAACGCTCGGGTCATGGAGCCTGAGTGCGCGTCTCCTTTTAAGGAAATTTCTCATCGACTAGTCAACACTTCACGTAACCAAAGGGCTGGTTCATGCTTTGATCAAAGAATTAGTATTTCCATTCTACGTGCCAATACTGCTTGCCGGCGTGGCAATGAGTACTTCGTTGTCTAAGTCTCCTTTTGTGTTTGTATTTATTTGTAAAGTTAGACATTTATTTTAGTATCTTGCCTGTAAAACTGTTCATAATAATACTTTATTCCATTCATTGAAAAGGGTAAACAGACAGCATCATTACTGTATTGCTTTAAAACTGTCTTGTAAAAAGCAAAGCTTATGAAGAGTTTTATCGAGCAAATATGTCAATTTCCAACCTTACTAAAGTCCAGCACCCCTAGCCAAGTTGATAATCTGCAATCGTTAACGGTAGTCGCTCAACGTTAAGTCACGTGGTTAGAACAAACGAACAGAAAATTCGTAGCCAAATTCACATCGTTCAAAATGATAGAATGATTTTTTATCGTTTCTACAATGTTCAACGCTAAATCCTTTGTTATAAGGTGTCGTTTTTCTAAAGACATTTTAGAACGAGCGGCCGACTCAGGCGCTTCCACATGGCTACCAACTTATCGTTTTCTACAATTGCTGAAACTGAGGCGTTACCGATTGTAGAACGGTAAACGTTTGTGACTTGGCTAGGGGGGCTGGAACAAGTCAATGCAGATAGCAATCGCAACAATGCATGTATCGCGTGCTGCGTAAATAACTCGTGTTTTAAAATTGTTTAAACTGTTGTTATGTGAGAACAAACAACTATTAAACATGTGTTTGTTTGACGTATGCCATGTTGCATGATTATGTACAGCTATTTATAAATTACTAACTCCACGAAGCGGTTTTACCCGCATACGTCTCGATCCCGTGGGAATATTGGGATAAAAATTATCTTATATCCATGATCATGGTCTATGGCAGGTTGTAGATAGCCCAAGTATATAGTAGGTATCTCAAAAGAGATCCCGGAGAAGAAAAGTTCCTGAACTCCAAACCCCAAGCTTAGGATAACCGCACCTTTTGCTATGTACCTATCAGCTAACCGTATCCATACATTTGTCGGTCCCAAAACCTCAGGCCAAATCCAAGACCTAGAGTGACCATAAGAACGGAAACCCTTCTTCCAAATGCTTTCCTTCTGGCCTCCGAGGAAGGGGAAACCTCGATGGCAAAAAAGTCCACAACCACAACTATGAACCAGAAGTAAAATATTACTACCCTGACTAGTCCCGGCCAAGCAGGGGAATCCCACAGCTTATCGGCGGTCAGCCCCCAAACCTAATCTGGGAACTCTGCAACTGCATTTTGGGGCTGGTTGCTGAATCAGCGCGCACAACCCAGGCCATCACCTATTACGCAGTGTATGCCTCCCACAAGCTTCAGAGCACAGTACAACCAAGCCCGACATACACTGAGAGGGACAGGAAAGAATGTACCTCTCAACTCTACTACTTTTCCAGTTTATGGAGTACGTCTTCTGAAAACAAGCAGAAAAATCATAGCCTGGGAGATGAAATTAGGCGACCTTAGCTTAAAACCCGCATATGCACTCGCCAGCATGAAGCTAGATTGTTATGCTGAAAAGTAACGTTTGACTGCTGTGATCAGAAGGGAGATAATTAGTCGCAGCAACAAAAAATATGATCATTACGTAGTCGTAGTTATTTGGGTTGTTTCTAAAATAACTACGAGTCCAAAATTGCTACAAACTCAATGTTAATTGTGTGGCTTTATAACAGTGTAAATACCAAAGTCTAGACATACATATATAACATATACATATGTCGTAGTCGCACAGTAACCCTGGAGGATAAATAAACACTACTCGGCAAACAGCTTATTAGTGCACAGATATCGATATACATGCAACCAGGACCGCCTCAGGTATATTTGCATGAGAACACTGCAGAGAACTCATCACTTTAAATACCACACATGCTCAAGACGAAACGGGTTGACGATTTTGTAAGTAGGAATGCTCTACCTCTCCCATTTTGGTCACAATTTCTAAATATTGATTCTCCTTGGCACTTAACTAAGAAGATTTTGCTTCGATATTTTCTAAAACGTAAGAATGTTAATACTTACTCTTAAAATGGTCCATAAAGTAGCAATTTATTTATTTTATTTCGGAATAAAAACAGGAGTACAATTATCTATATGTTATACATAATATTTTACTAATCAAACAAAATACTTATTACAACTTCTAGCAACATTATCCACTTTTTACTGAATTGTTGATTGTTAATGCCACGTGAGATAAAAACAAAAATAGAATACATGATCAGGCAAAATAAATGCACTTGCCTATTGCACTTTACCTAATTCAGCCCTGCCTTCAGAAACTACAGAGTCGTTATTAGCTCACATCGGAATAAGATTCTTGTTAGGGGTGGTGCTGCAGGAACTAATGGGTTTGATGCAACAGAAAACACCGATGAACTTTTACGACACGTTTATTGAGTTTATTAAAATTACAAGATGGCCGTGTGCGCACCGATTAGAAAAAACAAAGGAGACGCTCATTGATTCGCGTTAGGTGGCAGACTGGCGGGGAGCCCACAGTGTGACAAGCATGTCAGCGTGTCCCGCCTCTTAACTAGTGGTGTACCTACTTACTAAAAACTTAGATTAATAAACTTATTTTACAAAATTACTTAATCCTATTGAGCGCGTCGCTAACATTCCCCACCCTAGTGCTGTCACAGCACTCATCAACCAGAGTGATAGGAGCGACGCGTGCCGCAGAGCGCCGCCACGACCGGGAGCCCACCTTCACTTCCACGAGTCTGATACGACCGTCCTTACCTGGAAATACCTCTGTGATTAGTCCCTTTGGCCACGAATTGCGGGGAGAGTTCGGGTCCACAACCAAAACGAGGTCGCCCACTCGTAGCGCTGGCTGCTCGGTCTTCCACTTTCGCCTTGGTAGAAGGTCAGGTAAAATTTCCTTTACCCACCTGTGCCAGAACATGTCGGCCAATCGCTGACTTGTTCGCCAATGCCTACGTAAGTACAGGTCGGAACTGTCAAACGCTCCGACTACAGGTAAGTTCGACGACGTACCCAGCAGAAAGTGGTTAGGGGTGAGGGATTCTACGCCCTCTGGATCTACCGAAACGTGCATCAAGGGACGACTGTTCACTATATTTTCAATTTCTGTTAGAAGTGTGCTCAACACCTCGTCCCTTGGTGCCCGCTCG
Source organism: Aporophyla lueneburgensis (assembly GCA_932294355.1). Taxonomy (NCBI): domain Eukaryota; kingdom Metazoa; phylum Arthropoda; class Insecta; order Lepidoptera; family Noctuidae; genus Aporophyla; species Aporophyla lueneburgensis. The sequence continues at coordinate 24,770,550 of OW028737.1, read as the reverse complement.
AGTAAAACAACTTTAAGCGACGACTTGACGCTGCGAATCAGTCGCTCCCATGCCCCACCCCAATGAGGACTGGCGGGAGGGATGAAAGTCCAGTCCATCCCATTGTTGACACCTACATCTTTCAGTACTTCTTGATCCAAGTCCTGCATAGATCGTTGGAGTTCCTTTTCAGCGCCTTTTAGATTTGTGCCATTATCGGAGTATAAATGACGAGGCCAGCCACGCCTCGCTGCCATCCGTCGCAGTGCCATTATCAACGAGTCCGTCGTGAGAGAAGAAACAATCTCAACGTGAATAGCACGCAACGTTAAGCAGGTAAAAAGGACACCGTACCTTTTTTCTCTGCGTCTGCCGACTGTTACCTCCATCGGTCCAAACAAGTCTAGCCCACAGTAGGAGAAGGGTCGCTGATGATGTGCCACACGAGACTGAGGTAAGTCACCCATACGAGGAACTAGCGGCTTGCACTTCCTAATGCGGCACAGCATACATTGCGACACAACAGTTTTCACGGTAGGTCTAAGCCTCACTAACCAATATTTTTCCCTCAGCAGATTGACCACTGTTTCCTGATTTCCATGCGCCGCTTTCACGTGGTAGTGCCGAACAATGAGTCGAGCCACAGAGTGCCGGCCGTCCAATATTACGGGCCTCTTTACCTCCATAGCGACATCCGCGACAGCATCAATCCGACCGCCAACGCGCAGCAAGCCATGCTCGTCTAAAAATGGTGAGAGAGTAGTTAACCTACTATTTTTAGATAAGGCCTTACCCTTGCTAATTGCAGATAAATCCTCAGCAAACGATTCCCCTTGTGCGTGTTTCAATAGCTGCCGCTCTGCACGCTCCATCATCTGCACACTAAAGCCACTGTCAGAAAGACCTTTGCACCTGTCTATAAATTTGAAAACAGCGGCTGTCGCCCGTTGAAGGCGCAGCCAAGAAGAAAATCGAATCGGATCTGGGACCGGTGAGTGAGCTGAGTGTTCTTGAACAACAGCTGTTACATCATCTGCATCCGTTTCTGGTTGGATGACATCCTTTGGCCATGACGCGTCGTTGAAGTGCAGGAAAGTTGGACCAGCTAGCCACTCAGCATACAGAGTAGGCTGAAAAGTTTCCCGTGTAGCTAAGTCAGCTACATTAAACTTCGTAGGAACGTATCTCCATTCGTCAATACGTGTCAATTCGTCAATTTCCCCAAGACGGTTCGCTTCGAACGCCTTATAAGTGCGCGTATTGTTACGAATCCAATGCAGAACCGTAGTGGAGTCGCACCAAAAGAATCGACGTACTGGAGTTATTCTATGTTCCTTACCGATAGTGTTAGCTAGCCTTGCCGCTAACAATGCCGCTTGAAGCTCGTATCTAGGTACTGTCAAAGGTTTCACAGGTACCACTCTGCATTTACTTGCAATAAAAGAAACATGTATTTTACCTTGCGCTTCCCAGCGCCAATATGCCACCGTACACAGCGCTTTAGTGGATGCGTCACTAAATACGTGAAGATGTAAGTTGCTATACACGACTCGCTGGTAGGTGAGCTCGTAGCACTGCTATCGGTCGCTACGGTTTCGTAGCCCGTAGCACAAGGCTGCGTAGCACTGTAAGATGCGAGCCGCGCTTGTGGCGGTGGCGCGCGAGTGGGTTCTTCCATCGCGCTCACGCACGCTACTGTCGTAGCATATCCCTTAGCATAATCCTTTTTGTAGGTCGTTCGTTGCCCTGAGTGATATCTTTTGGGATACGTTTTAGTAACACGTCAAACCCAAGCATATCATCTCCAGGGAACCAAATAAGTCCCAGTGTTCGCTCACCTCCATATTGCTGACCGACTTTGAACTTTACTGCAGTAGAACCCAAGGTCTCTTTTGGTATGCTGTTCAAAACCGCGACGCTATTGCTCGTCCAGTTTCGGATTTCAAACCCGCCGGCCCTGTGAATGTTACTGACGTTACTCACCATATCAATCGCAGTACTTTCGTCCGGCAAACTATCTATATAGTCATCCATGTAATGTGAATGGTAAATAGCATCGACTGCGGTCGGCAAGGATGACTCAAAGCGGCGTGCGTTCTTGTTTTTAATGAATTGAGCTACAAATGGTGAACAATTAGCTCCAAAAATTAAGGATGTCATGACATACGTTTTGATGTTTTCTGTAGGGCTGCTTCTCCACAGAAACCTTTGTGCGTGCTGATCCTCGGCGTGAATTTTAACCCTTAGAAACATGTCCCTTATGTCACCAGTTACTGCGATTTTATTTTCCCTGAAGCGCAGCATTATACCAAGCAGTGATGACAAAAGATCAGGTCCTGTGAGTAAATAGTCATTAAGGCAGTAACCATCGACCTTACCTGCAGCATCGAAGACCAGCCGAAGCTTGCTTTTGTTTGGGTTGTCAACACCGAAATGAGGGAGGTACCACGTATTCGATGTGACGTCATTTTCCACCAATTCCTGCGCGTAATCATTTTCTAATAAATGACGAACGCGTTCCTCATACCTTTTAGCAAAACCTGTATCCTTTCCCATTTTCCTTTCGATACCTTTCAACCTTTTTAGTGCGTTGGGGTACGAGTCCGGCATCGTGCAACCTGGCTCCTTCCAAGGTAAGCTAACATGCCAGCGTCCGTCAACGAGCACCGCTGATCGCTCTAGCAGATCGATGGCGCGCAAATCGTCAACATTTTGGCGCGGCTTACCGGACACACCCATGGCATCCAATGCAAACGAACGTCGAACCTCATCATAAATTTCTTGAAGTAGACTATTATGTGATGAAATGTCACTTACCTCTTCGTTCTCCATGATGGTCAGGGCGGCCTCAGTACAGGCGGAGTGAGCGCCAGCGGCGGCCCGGACGGCGCCACTCTGCGCCACGCGCACCTTGCCATGTACACACCAACCTAGGGGGGTAAGCGTAGCGGACGGCTCGTTTACACTACCTAACTTTATTTTCAAAGGTACAATTAAGTCGTAATTATCTTGACCAATTAATATATCAGGTTTTGAATCTGAGGTACACAATTTATCTTTAATATTTTTTAGGTGAGAATACTTATTGCAGTCTATAACAGATAACTTTTGAATAGGTAAACTTAATTCTTTAACACAACGCATTCTTATATTGTTATATAACTTATTATTATATCCAGTAATGTCCACGTTAACAACCATAGATTCGCATACCATCGCGTCATTAGTCCACGCTCCGCGCACCGACAGCGTCTCGCGCTGGCCGCGCAGCCCGACGCGCTCGGCGAGGCCAGCACTAATCAGCGACACACTCGATCCGTCATCGAGTAGCGCGGTGGCGTTTATGATACCGTTAGGGCCGTGCACTCGAATAGGTAACACTTTCAATAAAACTTTATTGTCACATTTGTCACTCGCATTAATGTACGTTATCGTTTCGGAAGACGCGGTAGGCTCGGTTCGTTGCACGTCCACCGACGGCGTAGTACTCGTAGTTGACGCATTGTTGTGGTTAGCGCTGCTGCGCTCACGCTGTTGACTCGTAGAATAATGCAGGAGACGATGATGGTCTTCATTACAGCCATCCTTGTCGCACACAGGAGCTGAACACGTTTTTCTGTCGTGTTTGGATATTAAACACTTGTAGCACAGGCCGTGTTTCTTCACATATTGCCACCGTACTTTACGTAGTGCTTTCTTAAATTGCTTGCAGTCGCTGAGATTATGTACCGCCGCGCGGCAAAACAAACAATTAGCGTTACGTTCTTCGTCTTGAAGTAGCACGGTCTGTGTGCGTGTACATGTAGTTGTCTTATTTTTCAGATGCTGGTCACTTCGAAAAGCAGTAAAAACACTTGCAGTGGTGGAAATCTTTACAGCTTCTTCATACAAAAAATCAGATAATATCACCAACCTTGGTTTCTTTCCTTCGGTGATCATTTTGTAGCTGTAGTCAGACCACTTGGAGATAAGCAATGCGGGGAGCTTGGTCAGAATCATCGAGACGATATTGACACCATGTAGATACTCCTCGCGTCCGACTGCTCGTACTGCTTCCACTACATTTTGCACTTTCACAGAAAACGCGACGATATCTTTATGATATTCCTGTTGTAGCGGCTGAAGCTTCTTTATATCTTGGAGTATTCTTGAAATAATGCAGTCGGGGTTACCAAACCGTAGCTCCAATGTCGACATCACTTTGTCAGGCGACGTGGCGCTTATGAACAATGCGGCGACTGCATCTTTCGCTTGCCCTCGTAGGCATTTTCGAAGCCTCCATAAATTTTCTTTTGGCGTGAATTTACACAACGCCGTTGACTCATCATAGGCTTGTTTGAATTGAAGCCAATCCAACTGGTCACCTGAAAATTCAGGTAAATCTCTAGGTGTGCTCATGCGGCTGAGTAAACTGGCTTGAGGCACGTTGTTTGCACAGTTAGTAGAAATATCTTTCAAAGCACTTGCCAACATATGAACCGCGTTGTTAAGCACAGACGCGGAGTCGCCGGGCGGCGGCAGCGGCGAGGGCGCTGCGGCGCGCGGCCGGCCGACCACGTGCTCGGCGCCTAGCGAAGGTGCTCGTGCGTGCAGCTCACCCGTTATAATTCCTTTCTCGGGGGCTTGCTGCTCCAGTAGGGGTTATTTATGGTTGCTTTGATGGATCACCCAATCCTCCAAGTCGCTGCGAGGAAGTTCCTTCCCATCAATTAGTGAACTGTATTCCAACTGTTCTTCCTCGTCGTTGAGTGCTGCCAATTGGGCATCCAAGTTTTGATCAATAAGCGCCATCTGAATAGCAGCCTTTTGTTTAGCGGCTTCCAGCTGCAACAGCTTTTTCTTACTTTCCCGCGTGGATTTGCTGGATGACGCAACAGATTTTACCGGCGTTTTCGCGACATGAGGTAGCGGTTCTGACTTTATACTACTTCCCGGCACATCGGCAAACAAACGTTTCGCCACTATAGGTTCGAGTTGCTCAGCTTGAGTGTTTTCTGCAGCTTCGTTCAGTTGCATACCACGTTGCTCCTGCAGCATTTTTGCTCGCCGCGTTTTGACGCCTGGAGTGTGGATCATTATAGATCCGGCTCGAAGGACCACTTTGTTAGGGGTGGTGCTGCAGGAACTAATGGGTTTGATGCAACAGAAAACACCGATGAACTTTTACGACACGTTTATTGAGTTTATTAAAATTACAAGATGGCCGTGTGCGCACCGATTAGAAAAAACAAAGGAGACGCTCATTGATTCGCGTTAGGTGGCAGACTGGCGGGGAGCCCACAGTGTGACAAGCATGTCAGCGTGTCCCGCCTCTTAACTAGTGCCCTGCCTTCAGAAACTACAGAGTCGTTATTAGCTCACATCGGAATAAGATTCTAAAATCAATATTTGTGTAATGTTAAACCACACAACTCACAAGTTCGTAAAATCATCGACAGTGCACTAACTCGTATTAGATACACTGGAAAATTCGAATAAGAAATGGTAATGTTTGAAGAAACTATAATATTTAGGATTTTTCATATTAAGTTATGCAGGAAGAAAATAAACTACACAAGAATTGAACTGCAACAAGACAAGCGAAAAAATTTTCATGAAGACCATTACCACCGACTACCGACTGCGATTACTTTTCATCAAAGCGTGTCACTTATATCTGAAAACAATATTAATTTTATTTTAATTTGTGAACAGTTTTAATTAAGTTAGACTACACATTTATTATTTTATGTTAAATAATTAGTGTGTGTCTTTATTTCATATTTTATACAGAACATTGAAAATCAACTGAAAACAATTGGTTTTATTGAACCACCTACATTGTTGAAAAACCTATGATATTGACATTTTTTTACAACTCGATAAAAAAATCAATCAAAACGTAGGTCATAATATTGAAGTAAAATGTTTGTTTGTCACCATAAAATTATATAGTTTTGATTAATGTTTTTTCTTTACAGTTTACGTCACCTTTTTGTAAACACGTCTGTATCGCACCACTGTGAATTTGTGTCTGTCGAAATCCGTTCCATATTTGAATTAGGTCAATTAATATCACGTGACATTTGCAACTAACTTCACGTTCCATTTACAAAATGGTTCAACCGTTTTTACTATGTGCTTATTTTACTGTACAAGTAGCAATGGTTTATTCTCAGTTTCAAGATTTTTATTATAATGATAACAACCATATGGTTATTGGTAATCTAAGACGGAGAGAAGTAAGACCATTAAACCCTTACTTCAGCCCTTATAGCAGAAGACAGTACGGTGTGGATGCACAGACAAACCTGAAGGACTAGAGATATTCGAGATAAAGAAGATGTTGTCGATCGAAGGTTCGAGGTAAAAGATGATTATCATAATTATTTTCTTCTTGTGCGTAGAAAATATGATGACGTACTATTAGATTTCTAAAGGTTGTAAAATGTTACGAGACACAAACCTTATAGTTATAGATCTTATTTTTAGATACCAAAGTATGCTGAAACTTTGGAATTGTATTTGATATTAGAGGTATAGTAGATAAACTCTTAGATCAAGGTATGTAACGCACGCGGCCATCTGGTTAAAAACACTACTGAAATTTTAGCAAGCACAAGTAACTCCCACATGGCAACTATCTGATCAAGTTTATACGCATAACAATATTATAGACATAAAGGGTCCCGCAGAAAGAATAATTTCTATAAAAAACTTCATGGAAATTTATATTGTAGAGCCGCGTCGCTGCGGTCTGTGGGAGCCATAAATCTGGGTCTTAATGTGGGTTTAATAAAACCGGTAAAATACCGTTATATCGTTATGAAATCAAAGCAGAGCATAATAATTAATGTCACAATTATGTTCTATGAAAAATATGCAAAAGTATTGTAAAACTTAATAAATCATAGAAATAAATGTTTTTCATTCAAGCAGTCCACAAATACATTGACTTTGCTCAGCCGTGAAATTGGCGCTTCGATAACTGAGACCAAGAAGTTGTTGCACAAGTAGCTTGTACCTACAATTAACTTTGACTGCAAAGGATGACAGCAAAACCGAAATGAAAAACAATTAAATAACTCTGAACGTTTGACTTCAGCACGGTCCATTTATATTCCGCCAGAACAAAACTGTCATGAATATACAATCGACAGATTAATAATACGAAAAGTGAGAGTGTGTGAACAGCGGCTCAATGTAATATTGTACAGACGCCAGTACATCAAGCTCGCTGAAACTGTCAAATTTTCCCAGTCAATATTGAACCTAATGCTTTAAAGATAAAGTTGAAAACCTATTAAACAAATTTAATAGATTGTAGTAGCTTTATGTGCTGCCGTCTGTACTAATTCAATGTGCTCAAGCGAAACAAATATGTTAGGTTCATATTTCGAACTGTCAAAGTAACTTTTTTTTTAATTTCTTTCCAGTTGTCAGAGGCGCAGCTCAGAGAGGAAAAGATGAATAATATAGAAAACTTGGAAAACATCCACAACGAAATGAGATGGCTGTCTTTAGATGACGAGGAAGGGATCGGTACCCTCACACATTGTTACTATAATTACAGTAGACGCTAGAATTTCTTCATAGGAGTGGGCAACACTGACGCACTCACTAGCATGGCTCTCACTCACCACCATTTCGGGAATACAGGAGTTATATTTTGAATATGTCTAAAGGCCCTGTGGTGATATATTAATAGAAGGTGACACAACATATTCGTGCTCCCACTCTCTTATTTCTTTGTAGTGAAGCGGGTTTGAGATTTGCATCGTGAACGGCGAGTTTTTGCCTGGAATATAATGCGTGCAGATATTCGCCAGCTAAGCGACTTATGAAGACGCTCTACCGTCTCATTCTTTGTTTCTATCCTGTAACCGTTAAAAAAATTGCAGAATTGTAATTTTTATTTCATTTACAGATCAACAAAGAAACATGATGATTATCGGTCAACGATAATTGAAAAAAGTCGCTTCAGAAAGTTAGATTTTGGCTATAAAGTGATTTTATAAAAAAAAAAAGTTGTAACATTTCTGGTTTCATTTCGCAAGGAGTGTTGATTTCTCTAATGGGTAATTTACGATTTTAGCATGATATGAGAGGAAATAATATCCCTTAAATGTTTTCATTGTTTTATAAAAAAAAAACAGGTGAAATGTAACGCTTTTTCCATCCACAGCTCTACAAAGAAATTGTACGCTGAATGTTAGTTAAATTAATGATAGTTCAATAAAAATATACATTCATGTACTTCTTCGTGAATGTCTTAGGATTATTGTTCGAGTTATAATCTATCACAAAACAGTTTTGGGAGCCTTTCTAAAAATGCGACTTGCGTCAAGTGATGCCAGAGCGTCATTTGTTCTGTCTGTTGCTCCGCGAGTCGCGTCCGATAATTCGTGCCGTGCTTGAATTGCTTTCATCTGTTTCTGCACAGTTGTTGTTGTAAGAAAATCGTTTGAGCGTGTAGCTCGTAGCCACCGGGTTATAAGGACATATCTCAGTTCCCGGTTATTGTAAGTTGAACTTAGGTTGCTAGATCTTGAGCCACATAAACCAATAAAACTTCAATAGAATAGATTCTAAAATGGGTAATGTAGTACACAAACATAGTCACTACGAACACAATGGTTTTAGTCAGGCCCCATTCATTAGCTCGGCTGATGCGGCTTACGAAACGACTTGCGTCAAGTGATGAGCGCGCGCAAATTCATGCCATGCCGTCCAATTTGTGGACTAATTGCGTTACACACTAACAAAAGGAATATCTTTAATTTTGACAGATCAACAGCATTCATTGCGTTATTCACTTTGTTGAGCAGATATATTTTTCTAACATATGAAGCAATGAAATAGCAATCTTTCAAAATGATACAGATTGAGATTGACCGTGTGTTACGCAATTAAGGTACTGGAGTCGTAGGAGCCACGCTGTTAGCTCCGCTGTTGTTGATTTAATTCATTCACGTGATAAATCGCTGGTCACGTGAGTCTGACGCATAACACTCTCGCGCGTGTCTCTGCAAGTCGCGTCGCGGTGACCCGTGGCACGCAATACGCGTGCCACAGAGGCGCTTAGGTCGTGGACAAGAAGTTAGGGTTCTAGTAATGACTTCAAAATAAGAAAATGACCAACTTCTGTGTTCACACAGGTCACTACGAACGTATTCTGAAACACAATCGCCATCACTTGCCGATCCGGCGGCGATCGGGCAGCCAGATGCCGGCGAATCTCTTTAGCTATTTATCTATTGAGCACAGTATGTTATAGTTTGGTAAACAAAAAACTGTAAATTGAAAGCCCTTAATAAAGATTTTGAAAGTAAATGTGTCTATATGTAGTACAGATCGAGAAAATAGTATGGAAGCATTATTCCACATTTAATAGTAGTTTAGTTCGCTTCTAGCTGGCTCGAACTATCATCATGATCATGATGCTCCTTGTCTCGTTAGTTAGTAAAAAAATGGAAGTTTTATAGTCTTGAGTGATTAGGTCACTTCTAGGTAGATAAGCGTTATCCATCATCCACATTATGAGAGTGAAATAGGAGCCATCCGCGAACCTCTATAAAATAATGCTTATTTCTTCTACCCATCAGTATTGACAATAATGTCGTTCAATTTGAAGAATGGCCCGTGGAATATACGAGATAACATTTAACCAGTGTGCAAACTGTAACCATGAAATTGTTCGCCGGATACAAAAAAAAAACTGTTCAATACGTGTGCTTTGCCAACGCTTCGCGAACTTCATTGGACTTTTCTTCACAATTAATTGAAAAGGGCTATAAATATACCGTAACAAAAACTCAATGCAACTCAACGCAATGGTGTCTGAATATTTACAAAAACTAAATTATGAAGAGACTGAACTTCTGCTGTATATAGCACTACTTGCTTCTGCCCGCGACTTCGTCCGCGACAAATTTCTTGCTCTCGTGACCCACCCACCCCGTCGCATCGAATCGCCGCGCGCCGGCCGGGCGGCCCGTACGTAGTGTTGAGCAATTAAAAGAGTTATAGTGAGTCAACCTTAAAAGATAGACATATGCTCTCGCAGAAATTTTTATAGAACTTTTTAAGAGAAACAATTCCGTCATACATGATTGATGCGTTACTTTAACTGTTTACGCAGCGCACGCAACGGAAACTCTCAAAAGGAATAAATTTTCCCCGTTTTTGCAACGTTTTTCATTCCTGCTCCGCTCTTTTTGATTGTAGCGTGATGATATTATAGCCTATAGCCTTTCTCGATAAATGGGCTACCCAACACAAAAAGAATTTTTCAATTCGGACCAGTAGTTCCTGAGATTAGCGCGTTCAATCAAACAAACAAACTCTTCAGCTTTATAATATTATAGTATATATAGTATACATAATCACAATACTATTAACTTGCTGGATTGATACTTAGAAAAATTAAACCGCCGAAAAAACTGACAAGCATAAAATAATATACCTTAAAATTATGAGTCGGCACTTTGAGTGATCTTTGTTCATTGATTTTTCAGCGCCGACTCAAAATTATAAGGTATATTATTTTATGCTTTTCAGTTTTTTTGGGGTTTAATTTTTTGTCAAAAAGTTTTTATTTTACAATTTTTTGTGACTTTAATGTGCTGATAATACTTGGCAAGGTATACCCTATCCAACAAAAAAAGAATTATCAAAATCGGACTACTCTGTATAAAGTTATGCGTGGTTATACATTACAATCAATGAGTGAACAATCAATCATCCCCTGTTTTCCGACCCTTAAGGTTCGATTTTGTTTTCCAAATTTATATAGGACCACCTTGGGAGTACACCCTTTCCAAAAAAAAAGAATTATCACAATCGGACGACTATGTAAAAAGTTATGCGTGGTCATACATAAAAAAAAAACATTAAAAAAAATAAAATATACGCGTCGAATTGAGAACCTCCTCCGTTTTTTTTCGTCGGTTGAAAATTCACTCAGACCACACGCATAAACTTCCAAATGTTTTACTTTCTCATGGACTACACACACTCTCACACACACACACACTCAATTCACACACTCACACTTCATTCCACATAATGAGAGGTCACCTTTCATACACTAAATATTATAATAAAATGTGTAAAATAACACTACTGCTAATTATATTGTCAAAAATAATGTTAATGGCTACGATAAATTATCCAAAGCCAAATTATTAAGCATAGAACATCGCTATCATGGTAAAAAAACTATAACTAATCTCAATATTTCTGAAAAAAACCTAAGCCTAAGTCTGAACATAGTACAGGAGTCTGCAATAATCCACAATGCGAGGCGGCAAGCACGAATACCAACCGAATGAGATTAGCGGTTTAAAAGTCCTTGTTAAAAGAAATCCTGTAAGCCTGTGGGATCGGCCCTGATCGATCGTTTCATATTATACTTAGCATAATCAGTCTATAATTTTCCCACTGCTGGGAAACAGGCCTACTCTCGGTATGTGGGAAAGAGCCGTAATCCACCACGTGGGTCTAGTGCGAGTTTTTAGATGTCACCTCCGCGAATTTCTGGTTCTAAGACATGCTTGTTTTGCCGCGACAAATCGCGGCACGGCGGACAGAGCTCCGGTGTGATCTCATGGCGCCATGGCGGGTACGACTGTCGCTCGCAACCCAGCGCTGGGCACGCCACAATTGCGGCGGTAAGTCCCCTCTTTGAGGAGTAGATAGAGAGGCGCCACGGCGTCCTCACCTTCCGCCTGACGCAGGTTCTCACCGGGCATGGGTGCTTTGGTGGGTTCCTGTTCAGGATAAAGCGGGAGTAAACGCTCGGATTATTCCATTGCGAGGATCGTCTGGAGGACATGGTGGAGCATACGGTGGAGGTGAGCCGTGCCTGGGTGGAGCACCGCCGTGTCCTCGTGGAGGCGATCGGCGGCGGTGACCTCTCGCGTCCAGCTCTGGTGCGAGCCATGGTACGGAGCGAGAGGGCACGGGAAGCCGTCACCTCCTTCTTCGAAGCAGTAATGCTCGCGAAGGAGGAAGCGGGACGCGTGAGGGAGTGGCAGTCTCTATGCCCTCACGTCCCTAGCCGCCGCAGGAGGAGACGCCCCGGGCGTCGGGAGTCAATAGCGGACTCCCGGCCACCGTAGGCGCTAGCTTGCGGGTGGCGAGCAATGGGTGGCTGGCCGCCCGGTAAGGAGCAGGATCGGGTCGACGGCGCGTAGTGTTCCACGCGCGCCTCAAAGAGATGTCAGCAGCACTGAAGGGGTCTGCTAGGACCGATGCCTGCCTGGGTCGCGAGATTGTTCGAAAGAGATACCGTGACCCTGGCACATGGGCAACTGAAGGAACACGGGTGGGTTTTAGTCAGTAAGAGTCTGACACACCCTCCTGCTCCGCCCAGAGCGGGATAAGTCATTTGATGATTTCCCATCCAAAAACAAGGACATGCCTGTTTTTTTTTTTAAGATATTTTTCTTTACCGTTTTAGGAACAGAATTGCCTACCTAGGTTCGTACCTATGACCTGCAACTCGTAAGTTGTAGCCATTACCACTGGGCGACCACTGCATTTCATCTTCATTAACAAAGCTTGGCTGATAGTGAGTTAAGCCCCAACTACACGATGCAAGTTTCTAGCCTGTGGCATAAAAATAAAGTATGTGCAGTAGTGCACGGCTTTCGGCTGAAATGCTGAAGATAGCGCTTGGTGAGACTAGTTGTCAGACTTTCGGACTTCTGACGATCCATAACAACTGTACAACAACAACAACAATCTATACTAATATTATGAAGCTGAAGAGTTTGTTTGTTTGAACGCGCTAATCTCAGGAACTACTGGTCCGAATTGAAAAATTATTTTTGTGTTGAGTAGCCTATTTATTGAGGATATAACATCATGCTACAACCAAGAGGAGTGGAGCAGTAATGAAAAATGTTGCAAAAACGGGGGAAACCGCACGGGTAGGCGATTCGACGTGACGGGAAGTAAGTGTCGGGGCAACAAGTAATTTAACGCGGACAAAGTTGCGGGCAGAAGCTAGTATAAAATATAATAATCATTTATTCTCTCTTCACAAAGAACAGCAAGGAAAGAGCTGTCAAAGATCTACAAATAACTGTCGGAACTAATGGCTTAAAATTCCCTCCGACGCACGGATGGGTCTTGGTATGTACAGATGGTCACCCATCCACGCGTCTTCCGTGGCAAGCGTAGCTTAACCAGATCGATCGACACGTGTGACGTGTGCCACAATACCCTCATTTACTTCTTTATGTGAACTAACTGTACAAGTATAGGAGCCTATATTCTATTCTAATAATATAAATTAACAAGTAAGTTTGTCTGTAAATTACTTTTTCATCCCACCATCTCGGAAAGAGTATTTTTAATCTTCAATATCTGATTGGAAAAGCCGTTTTTATTCTCTAGAGGATAAGGTAAATTGAATTTAGAACATCGTGTGCACTAAGTTTGTGAATTAAAAAAACATTAAACCTATTTACTGCTACCTCTATGGTGCCGAATATATCATACAACTTTTTTTAATTTGTTAAAAACTCAGACTCGGAACCTTCTTGGTGTTTTTTTTTTCAATTTGCTTTGTACGCGGTTCTTTACGCGGCATTTTTTCACGTCATTGTTAAACCTTATATTAAAAACAAGAAACTTGAAAACAAGTGAAAAAACTAAAATGAGTGATTCTAGCGACGAGGAAGTTTGCTTGACACCAACAGAATTGACTGAAACTGTTAATAATGCGCAAATGAGCTTTCACCCTCAACAATCACGCGAGAAGTATTTAAAACAGTACGATATGTTCAACACGTGGCGACTAGCAAAAGGAGCCAAAACTTTCTCAGAAAACGTTTTGCTGGCATATTTTATAGAATTATCCGAGAACAAGAAAGCAAGCACTCTATGGAGTACGTATTCGATGCTAAAAGCAACAATAATGATGAAAAAAGACAAACATATCGATACCTATCCTAAAATAGTGGCATTTTTAAAAAGAGCCTCATCTGGTCATCAACCAAAAAAATCGAAGGTTTTCACAATATCTGATATTGAAAAGTTTCTTAACGAAGCACCCGATTCCGTATATTTGGCGGCAAAAGTAAGTCAGTTGCACATTCAGTATCTACTTAAGTATATTAATCTCAATTAAATAGTATACTTAGTAGATGTTGATAGGCATAATTATGCGTTCATATCAATTTTATTCACTTATCTACTACAATACTCTTTACGTTACAGGTTGTTCTTATTATTGGAATAAACGGAGCATGTCGAACTAATGAACTAACACAACATAATGTCAAAAACATTGAGAAACATTCAGATGACTTACTATTAATTAATTTACCTAATACAAAGACAAAAAGAGACCGCAACTTCGTCATTCGCAAGGAATACGTAACGATTGTTGAGAGATATCAAGCCTTACGCTCGCCTAACACTCCAATCAATCGATTTTTTCTACAGTATCGCAATGGAAAGTGTGTTAGACAGCCTATGGGTACTAATAAAATTGGCAGTATCCCACGAGAAATAGCAACATTTCTTGAACTTCCAGAACCCCTGTTGTACACGGGTCATTGTTTCCGACGAACTTCAGCCACACTTTTGGCTGATTCCGGAGCTGATCTCCTGTCCCTTAAGCGCCACGGAGGCTGGAAGTCCAATGCAGTTGTAGAGGGATACATAGAGGATTCCATCCAAAATAAGTCTAAAATATGTGAAGGCATCGTAGGAGCCATTACACTGAAAGAGCCTCAATCGGATCCTTGGACTGGCCCTTCTACATCAAAAATAAGTCGTTATGAAACACCTAACCATCTCCTTCTCTCTCCAACATTCACGCCAAGGGAATCCGATGAATCGGTACAACTATTAAGTATGACAGATAGTTTACCGAAAAACAGTACACAAGTGACTAACACCAATATTACAGTACCAAACAAAAATATTACACTCAATTTAAATAACTGTAGCAACGTTACTTTAATTTTTTTTCCCTCGCTAACGCTCAGGATTCTAAATTTGAATTTTAGAATCCTTCGCTTGCTCGGTCATCAAAATTGAACACGCGGTTAAAAAGCAACATTGCACTCTTGTATAACAAATAACTATTTACGCCTTTGCTACAGTGATGATCACGGTACAGGGGTGTCACCCATCTACGGGTCTCAACCTGATCGACTGACCCGTGTAGCTGTTATCACTAGTGATCGTATATTCGGATGCATATTTACCTAATGTCACTATTTAGCTGTGAAAGCACGGAAGCGGCTTCGTATTTTTATTAAAGCTGGGTTTTTGAATCAGATTTATTTAAAACAGCTTTTGCCCGCGGCTTCACCCGCGTGGATGTCGGAAATTAGCAGGTATTTTTCTAAAATAAAAGAATTTGTCTAAAATAAAAGTATCAGCTATCTGCCAGTGCAAGTCCCGTCAAAATCGGTCACGTCATTTCAGAGATTAGCCGGAACAAACAGACAGACAGACAAAAATTGTAAAAAATGTTGTGTTTTTATATGTACCGTGTATACATCCATATACACTTAATAAAAAGTGGTTATCTTAATATTACAAACAGACTCTCCAATTTTATTTATTTGTATAGATGTATAGATTTATGTTTAACCCCACATGCAAATACATATGTGTGTAGGATGGTATGTGTTAGCGAAAACACAAAACACGGTAAAAACGCGCATTCCATATTAGCCAACATTTCAACTTTAGGTGAATGTGCATCTGAATATCCGATCTCTAATTATCATCACTTAGCCACAAGCCCCTTCATCAAGAATTGATACTGTTATCACGATTATTCCACGTTCATTAATATATACGAGTACTACCCAATCACTATGAATTCCAACGATAAACACCGAAATCAAATACGATTCAAATCAATCACTTTCCAATGAACTCCTAATTTGATTGTTAACCAAATTGTAAAGTATACTCAGGAATAATTGACATAGAAGCACCTTTACCATTTGATACAAGATAAACAATACCAATTTGAAGCCGAGCCGATAATACTCCACTGTCGGGTCTAGGACTGGAGGCATAATTTATAGGCTAACACGCGAACTTTACTTAGAAATTGTAAGTGACAATAAAAGGTAAGTGGACGATTTACTTGTCAATATTTCTGAGAAAAATTGGATAGCTACTAAATGTATAATGTATTAGATTGTTAAATAATATATGTATATAACGTTACGCTTTCATTCGACAAAGCTAAAGCTTAGGCAGAGGTCATTTGTATTTTTCCAGGTTTGTTTTAAGTATGTTTTAAGTAATATGTTGTGTGGAGTGAGTATCATACTGAGTGGCAGGGACCTCGACGCCCAAACGACGAAGTGAGCACATGATTGTATACCCCCTAGAGTAAAAATGTTCCGACGTTTTATCCTATCCTAATAATATTATAAATGCGAAAGTTTGTATGTATGGATGTGTCGATGTTTGTTACTCTTTCACGCAAAAACTACTGAACGGATTTGGATGTTTTGAAGACAGTTAGTTCATAACCTGGATTAACATATAGGCTACTTTTTATCCCGGTAGTACGTTCCGCGTAATATTTTCCGACCTCCACGCGGGCGAAGCCGCTGGCAAAAGCTAGTTGAAAATAAATCTGCTTTTTTATAGAATAGTGTAATACTTGCGTCGCTGCCCTTGCCACCCTATATGTCTTTACGCTCATACTGCATAGTTCTAATACAAAAGTGGAAAAATACAGATGACCTCTACTTAGGCAGTGGTCACCTTTTTCCTACGGTAACGTTTCCAGGGCTACGATAACACTTTCGCACATATCAGCGACCCTGGCAGGGCAATTATTAGACTTAAGACCAAGTCCTCCCGTTGTGAAGGACCTAGTCTGTTGTGTCTTTACTTATCTTTCTGAGCACAATAGCAATAACTATCCATCCTACAATAATATTGACCTTACTCTGAATGCCAAGATTTAGAAGATTATTATTCTATACTAGCGTCTGGCCAAGACTTCGTCCGCGTGGATGTTGGAAACTATCTAACGGCTGTCTTACCGGGACAAAAAACAGTCTATGTTACTTCTTATAACATGAGCTGAAGTTCCCAGTGAAAACTATCCAGGCGTTTCGTAGATAAGGTGGATCAAACAGACAGATAGACCGATAAACAGACAATAATATATATCTATACTAATATTATAAAGATATAACATTTTTTTGTAAGTCTGTAAATTTGTAAGTTTGTATGTAGGGGGTAATCTCCAGAAGTAATGAACCTATTTTAAAAATTGTTTTACTGGTAGAATGCTACATTATTCGTGAGTGCTATGGGCTATAAATTATAAATATAACATGCATATTAGCCGAACTATCTCAATTTTTGTCTAGCCAGGTGGAAAAAAATTGCTCTTACAACAGAGTTATTTGCATGCGCTGCCTTAACAGTTGTATATCATTCAAAACAATGTATGGCAACCTGGTCCGCTTTGAATAGTTCTACAAAAGAGTATGGAACACCATATTTCTATCTTTTATATTTTAGCAGATAGCTTTTATGTGTTAAAAAAAGTATTTTTCGACGTACTTACATTTGGACGATTTTTTAAACAACAAAATATTGAACCTTATCGAAAAAAATATTATTATGATCACAAGAACATCATAGAGATACGATTTGCCCAAAACAGTATGTCAATTGGTTAAATAGGTTCGAAGATAATATAACATTACTAAATCGCAAAATGCCGCCGTCCATTCAAGAACCGCATTAGAACTTGCTTTGTACGGACGTTTTATCCATTTACCCATAGATGACAAGCTTTTGAATGTCCGTTTCCACCGCGCAGCCAACTCTTAAAATTTGATGAAATTTTGCCAGGAATTAGTTGTAATTTGTTACAATACACACCTCTTTTTCTGAATTTGTTACAAAAAAAACTAAGGCGCTACGACCAATAAAAACTTTTTTACAAAAAAAAAACCGACTTCCTCAAAAACACTCGAAAGTGAAAAATAACTTTAATTTCGGAAGTCGGTGTCTTAGGATCTGTATTTGAGTTTTTTGCCACCGACTTCCGAAATTAAAGTTATTTTTCACTTTCGAGTGTTTTTGAGGAAGTCGGTTTTTTTTTGTAAAGAAGTTTTTATTTTTTACTTTTTAGTTATAGTATCTACTCGCACTAATTCCTATACCACTAATCACCAGGTGAAATTTGATACTTTACTACTGCTGTAAATCGTTGAGGAAATCCCTTGACTGTCTGTCTATGGTCTCCATCATTAGACCTGTAATGGTACTTATAAGCTTTATGGGAGCTTTCTCATCAATAGAAATTAATTAAGTTCAAACACCAGGTAATTGCTGTAAATCGTTGAGGAGTTCCCTCGATTGTCTTTCGGCTCCATCATCAGATCAACTCCGAACCTTAATTAAATAGTAGTAATAAAATTGGCACTTTGAACCGTATAAAGTAACCCCAACAATAGGGAACTGCTGTAAATCGTTGAGGAATTCCCTCAACTGTCTATGGTCTCCATCATCAGACCTGTAATGGCACTTATATGGGTGCAAAGTTCTCATCAATAGAAATGAATTAAGTCCAAACACCGGGTATTTGCTGTAAGTCGTTGAAGAGTTCCCTCGACTGTCTTTCGGCTTCAACATCAGAGCAACTTTAGACCTTCATGAAATAGTAGTGCTTTAAGATTATTAATGAAAGAAATAAAAAACGCACTTGTCACCACTATGATTTTCGAAGGTTCCCTTCGACTTCTCTGGAATGCCATCATCAGATCCTGGTTTCCTTATCATGGGACCACCCTTGGAAAATCTCCTTTCCAACAAAAAAAGAATCATCAAAATCGGTCCATAAATGATGAAGTTATCGGTGAACACACATAAAAAAAATATATATATACGGTCGAATTGAGAAACCTCCTCCTTTTTTTGAAGTCGGTTAAAAACAGTTGGCCGCTAGAACCGCCACTTGCCGTAGTGATCGTCCGTGATTACACAGAAACTGAATAATGCAGATAGGCGAATAATACATCAAAAGAAAGGTCTTAATTTGTTGTATTTGTTACAAAAATAAAAATCATCAAAATTTAAATATACAAAAAGTTATGCTATATTTAGTTTTCAGGTTAAGTGTAGGTACGTATCTCGCCATAAAATAAAATTAATAGAGGCTAATGTGCATGGACAATTAGTTGCTAATTTGTTACAGCAAATAAACAAGAAAAATACTAGAAAATAGGTTCGTAATTTTTTTTACAGTTGATTTTAGTTGGCCGCGCGGACGGCAATTTGCCTAAAATACAATGGCGTTTATTTCGTTATTAATAGTAGGTTCAAGCTTAGTTCTAGTACTAATCGTCAGGTATCGTAGCCTAGTTTGGATAAATGTGGCGAATATAACTACAGGCTTTATATTTTAGGAGATATTCACTAAAATATAGTAGTATGAAACTATATTAGAGTAGAGTGACCATAAATTTTCATAATAAAGTGAGACTGAATCGCCATTATTTGAATGTTCGGTAGTCTTATCTTAATTTTTTAGGGTGAAACTCTTTAAGACATCTTATAGCATACTTTATAAAAGTCAAATTCACAAATCGATAAAAATAGCTTTATTCAAAATCAGCATACAGGCAAAAATTAAGTAATATAAGTCAACAAAATATATTTTTTTTATAAACTACCATAACATTTATAAATTAACTGAAACTTATGTAAGACACAGAATGTAGAATCATTTTCTGACAGGTACTTATTTCAATTTTAGAATAATTTTAAAAATATAGTTATTTTATTTACGCCACATTTATCCAAACAAGGTTACGTTACATGTCGATTAGTACTAGAACTAAGCTTGAACCTACTTTTAATAATTAAATAAACTCCATTGTAATTTAGGCATATTGCTGTCCGAGCGGCCAACTAAAATCGACTCTAAAAATATGATTGAACCTATTTTCTAGTATTTTTATTGTTTATTTGCTGCAACAAATTAGCAACTTATTGTCCATACACATTAGCTTGTTACTCCAAAAAACTTCAAAACATCAAAGTTAATTAAAATCTAAACCACGCCGGACTAGGCTCCTGACTAAAAATATTTATAGAAAAGAAAAAGGTAAATTCTAAACTGTAGAACTGAAATAACAAAAACTTTATACTAAAATAAAGACTGCAATTGCAATGTAGCGCCCTCAGTTTTACTCACTGAAGTACCGATTAGTATTAACATTAAAGATTTTTTCTTAGTTAGTGCTATAGAATTTATACCAGACACAAAAATAGATCACTATGTCATTTCTAAAATAAAATCACTATATTTTTAAAATTATTCTAAAATTGAATTAAGTACCTGTAAGAAAATGTGTCTACATTCTGTGTCTTACATTAGTTTCAGTTAATTTATAAATGTTATGGAGGTTCATAAAAAAAAATTGTTGACTTATATTACTTACTTGATTTTTGCCTGTATGCTGATTTTGAATAAAGCTATTTTATCGATTTGTGAGTTTGACTTTTATAAAGTATGCTATAAGATGTCTTAAAGAGTTTCACCCTAAAAAATTAACATAAAGCTACCGAACATTCCAATAATGACGACTCAGTCTCACTTTATTATGAAAATTTATGGTCACTCTACTCTAATACAGTTTCATACTACTATATTTTAGTGAATATCTCCTAAAATATAAAGCCTGTAGTTATATTCGCCACATTTATCCAAACTAGGCTACGATACCTGTCGATTAGTACTAGAACTAAGGTTGAACCTACTATTAATAACGAAATAAACGCCATTGTATTTTAGGCATATTGCCGTCCGCGCGGCCAACTAAAATCGACTGAAAAAAAAATATTGAACCTTTTTTCTAGTATTTTTTTTTTTATTTGCTGTAACAAATTAGCAACTAATTGTCCATACTCATTAGCCTCTATTAATTTGATTTTATGGTGAGATACGTACCTACACTTAACCTGAAAACTAAATATAGCATAACTTTTGTATATTTAAGTTTTGATGATTTTTATTTTTGTAACAAATACAACAAATTAAGACCTTTCTTTTGATGTATCATTCGCCTATCTGCATTATTCAGTTTCTGCGTAATCACGGACGATCACTACAGCAAGTGGCGGTTCTAGCGGCCAACTGTTTTTGGTCGTAGCGCCTTAGTTTTTTTTTTTTGTAACAAATTCAGGAAAAGAGGTGTGTATTGTAACAAATTACAACTAATTCCTGGCAAAATTTCATCAAATTTTAAGAGTAGGCCGCGCGGTGGAAACGGACATGCTTTTGATGCTATTATTGACAGTGTTTGTCCCTATGTATTTATTATTCTAGCGTATGGCACTCGTGGGTTGCAGCTGAAAATCAGCGTCAGGTGGCACACCTTGTGTTGTCATTTGACATTATGCTGAGCTGAGGCCCTTTTGGCATTATTATCATTGTTTCTGTATTATTTTGTTTTTTAGTTTTAAGGTTTTACTTTAAAATGATATAGTGCCAATAAACGCAATTTTCTTTCTTTCTTTCTATAAATAACAGGGGTAAAATATTTTTTCTAGATGCCCCAGAAGGCAATGGGAAAACGTTCCTCGCAAAGGTATTGGCAAAAGTCAGACAATCCGGGAACAATGGGCCAGCTGTTGCCTCTTCAGGGATTGCCGTAACTCTATTAAATTATGGGAAACTGTTGCACTCCACCTTTAAGCTACCACTGACAGTATAACAACAGCGTAACAGTCAGTATGCTCCATACGTAAAAATGGACCGCTCGGGAAACTGTTACAAGAGACATCTTTAATTATTTGGGACGAATGTGCCATGAGTCATAGAGCTCATGTTGAAGCAGTAAACCGAACGTTTAAAGACCTCAGAAACTCAGATGCTGTTATGGTTGGTATTGCTTCTGTTTTTGCGGGTGATTTTGGCAAACACTGCCTGTAATAACAAAAGGATCACGCACCGATGTTATCAGGGCATGCTTAAAATCATCTAACTTATGGAGTTTCGTTGAAACTCACAATTTACGAACAAACTCAAACATGAGAACTCATTTGAGCGACAACTACGATAACGACTTTCCGCATCAAATGCTAAATCATGGAGAAGGAAAAATTAGCTGTCCTAGCACTAACAGTACTAGCGATGACATTAAACTTGACGATAGATTAGGTCACATATTACATAGGTTAGAACATCTAATAAACGCTATTTATCCCGGTCTTGAAAATTTATTGGAAAGAGATTATCATTGGCTTTGTTCCAGGGCAATAGTGTCTCCTAGAAATGATACAGTGAATGAGATAAATAAACTGATTTTAGAGAAATTTCCCGGTCAAGTCAAACACAGATAAGTCCATTGATATAGTGTGTAATATTGAGGATACAGTGCACTATCCTCAGGATTTTTTCGAACTTTGTTGGAAATCCTGAAAGACAATATATTTTGGTACCAAATAACAGCATTACATCTAATATAGTATGCAGAGAAGTTTTGAATAGTTAAATTTAACATAATTGATTCAATTATAATCATTTCATTCACTCATTTGAAACCCGGTTATATAGCCAAAGTGGCATGCAAATACATACATACATATGCAATAAAAACAAAACCCTCCTTTTGGCAGTCAGGAAATAAATCATAGCACTCAGTACTAACCGAACCATACTCATAATTTCATCACAAGTTAAAATGTTTATTTATTTATTTATATTTATATATGCTTTATTGTACACCATAAAACAATTTCAACAAAGAACATTTAACAATAAAAACATACAATGGGCGGCCTTATCGCTTTCTGCGATCTCTTCCAGGCAACCTTGGAATGGACAGTGATTGCGTGGACATAAAAATGGGGTTGTCACTGGTGCAAATTCAATTTACTTTAATAAATACATATAATAATCATATATATCCTGTATAATAGATACTTATATACATACATAAGTAAGAAGAAGAAAGAAGAAGATGAAAGACAAGTACAGATAATCTCAGCTACGTGAACAAGATCACAACAACAAGTAATGCTCCTTCACGAGTCCCTTAAATATAGATAAAGATTGCGCGCGTTTTATTTGAACTGGCAATGCATTCCACAAACGAGCAGCCTGAACAGAAAAGGATTTGTCAAAGAAAGTTGTAGAATGCATTGGCATTTTAAGCTTTAAGTTATCTGATGACCTCAAGAACTTAGTGTGGGAGTCACAAAGATACTGAAAACGATTCTTAAGATAGAGAGGGGTGTAAGGGGAAAAGAGCACATTATATAAAAGGGAAAGAATATGGGCATTCCGGCGAAGGCGAATTGGTAACCACTTGAGTTTCACACGAAATTCGGAGACATGGTCATATTTGCGCAAACCGAATATGAACCTTATACAGACATTTTGAAGCCGCTCAAGTTTATCGAGTTGGTCCTGGGTAAGGTCAAGATAGCTGGCATCAACATAATCAAGGATGGGTAAAAGAAGTGATTGTGAAAGCGCAATCTTGGTGGCAGTCGGCAGAAAATTACGCAGTCTCTTTAAAGATGCAGCGGATGCAAATAGCTTGCGACTAACTTCCTGTAGCTGGGCAGTCCAAGTGAAGTTCTTATCGATGAAAATCCCCAAGTTTTTAACTTTTTCGCTGAAAGGAATAACAGAGTTGTCAAAGTAAACGTGGGGAAGAGCTGTCCAGTCAATCCTTGAGACCGTCCTAGAACTGCCAACCACAATGACCTGCGTCTTTATGGGGTTGACCATGAGTCCATACCTCTTGCTCCAACCGCATATCCGGGCTAGATCGCGATTAATCACTAATATAGCCTCGGACAAATTTCCAAGAGGAGCTCGAGAGTAGATTTTTAAATCATCTGCATAAAGGTGGTAGGAAGAAATTAGTTCGTCGGAGATAGAGTTAATAAAAACTGCAAAAAGTAAAGGAGATAGAACGCCACCCTGTGGTACACCGGCAGACGTATTACTCCAGGAAGACAAAGTCTCTCCGATGCAAATACGTTGCCGACGACCGAACAGGTAACTACGAAACCAATCAATAACAGATGGAGATACATTAAGAGAGCATAGAATGCCAAGCAAAACATCAAAATCAACGGTATTAAAAGCATTGCTAAAATCAAGCAAAGCTAAGACCGTTAGATTACCGTTTTCCATGTCTGACCTTATATCATCCGTAATATTTAGAAGCGCTGTAGTGGTGCTATGTCCAGGACGGAAGCCAGACTGGAAAGGGTTGAGGAGATTATTTTTGGAGAGGAAAGTGCTTAATTGATCGTGGATTAACCGTTCAAGGACTTTGGATAAAAATGGTAAGACGGATATTGGACGATATTCAGAAAAGGATGAGGGATTAGACTTTTTTGGTAATGGAATTATTTGAGCATCCTTCCATGAACATGGAAAGATACCACTAGATGCTGAAAAATTAAGGATATGGCAGATGACGGGAAGGATAACATCCAGCACAGGGATCAACATATTACGACTGATACAGTCACTTCCAACTGCATTGGAAGTAATTGATAGTATGCTCTTCTTAACATCACATGCGGAAAATTGACCAAAAACAAATGGAGAAAAACTGGGAGTCGGATGAGAAGAAAGATAATTCAGTGTATTACATTTTATTGTCCTATCAAAATCGGACGAAGCAGTAAAATGATTATTATGTAAATTGATTATATTTACCGCCCAACGAAGTGGGCCCCGTGCCCACTTTGTTGGGCGGTAAACATTTTGGACAAGAAGAAAGTCATGTTCAACTCGCACGTCTTGCCGAGTCCAAGTCCGCATCGAGGGTTCGCTTCTCGAAGTTGTGAAGGATTATGTCTACTTAGGCCAAGTCAACCAGCTCCGTAGATACAGCTTCGAGAAGGAAGCCGACAGAAGAATCTAGTTAGATTGGACAGCATTTGGAAAACTTCGTCAAGTCTTCTCGTCACCTATCCCACAATGCCTGAAGACTAAGGTCTTCAACCAGTGCGTCCTGCCCGTAATGACATACGGTGCCGAAACGTGGACACTGATAGTTGGGCTGGTCCACAAATTCAAGGTCGCTGAGCGTGCTATGGAACGGGCTATGCTTGAAGTCTCTTTGAAGGATAAAATCAGAAACAAAATTATCCGGAAAAGAACTGGAGTTACCGACATAGCTCGCAGTGTAAGCAAGCTGAAGTGGCAGTGGGCTGGCCATGTCTGTCGAAGGACCGATGGCCGGTGGAGCAGACGAGTCCTGGAGTGGAGACAAGCGTAGTGTGGGACCCCCAGCTAGATGGACCGACGACCTTAGGAAAGTGGCTGGGGCAGACTGGATGCGGAAGGCGGAGGACAGGGTATTGTGGCGCAACATGGGAGAGGCCTATGTCCAGCAGCGGACTGCGATAGGCTGAGTTGATTGATTGTAACTTTATCGTGGGTGACTTTGAATGTGTGGATCATCTTTTCATTTTCAAAAAGAAAGATTATATTCGGGACGAAAAACAAATGGTTTGACTTAACTAATGTACGATGATATGTTCTTGAATAAATATTTTTTTGGTTAAATATTGTGTTCATTTTGAAAATTCCTTGAATTTGAGATACTAAAAGATAAGTTTTTGTAAAAATTGTAGATACTCTAGTATCTACAAATATATTATTTATAGTCGATTTAAAACAAAAATAGGAAAAATTACGTAATTACGGAATTGGAGAAAAAAGTTGCGTTATTAGTTACGTAATTGACATTTCCGTAATTTTGAAAGCCCTAACAGTAACCCTCCAAAAGTTAGTTGAAATTAATTCACCTTCTCAATGATGTCACATAATTTCCAAAATACGCAGTTTTGATGAATTCGACGAAACGATTCATGTTCGCATACACTATTCTAATACGTACAGTAGGAAATTCCCCGAAATCCATTTTGTTTTCTTAGATAATCTATGTTTATTTGCTCACTTCTTGAACTGAGTGCGTCAAAAGTCAGTTGAAATATGAAACTTTTAACGATTTCCGATACTCTCGCAGATTTAAACTCATTTATGAATAAATAATGGCTCCGAGGCGAAAATAAACTATAGAAGAAAGAATGAAGATTGTATTGGATCCATAAAAATTAAAAACTTTAGTGCTGTGGGTAAATTATTTAAAGTTAGTCCAGAAGGTGTGCGAAAAATAATAAACAAGAGTTTAGAATGTCCTAGTTTTGCAGATAAGCCACGGTCGGGGCGTCATAGGGCTACTACTTCTGTTGATTATCGACAAATAGTGCGGCAGTGTAAAATCAATCCCAAGATTGCGATACGAGAGATCAAATAACAGTTACATATCTTTACATCAAGCAGAAATCTCGGTTTCTGAAACTACTATCAGACAACGCCTGCATGGTGCTAATTTACGAGGTCACGTTGCCAGAAAGAAACCTCTTTTAATCGATCCACAAAAAACGAAGGTTGGAGTTCGCCCGCAAGTATGCGGATAAGCCAATCGACTTTTGGAAGAGAGTAGTTTTTAGCGATGAATCAAAGTTCGAACTACTTGGAAATCAACGTCGGCAAACCGAATGGAGGAGAAGCAACGATAACTCTTACAACGACAAATACTTGCAGCCCACTGTGAAACACGGCGCTGTGAGTGTGATAGTTTGTGGGTGTTTTTCTTAGCATGGTATGGGCTGACTGCAAATAATTGAAGGCAGGACGACAGCAAATATTTATTGTAATATTCTCCGTGACAGTTTAAATCAAACTGCTGAAACAATGCGGTTAGGTCGAATTTTCAAGTTCCAACAAAACAACGTTTTGAAGCATACAGCAAGGATAACTAAAGAATATTTTGAAGATAACTAAGTGGACTTTCTGGAATGGCCTTCAATGTCATACTACCTTAACCCCATTGAACATTTGTGAGATGAATTAGACCGCTGGTTCCGTGTTTCCATAGGACGCAATAGGAATTTGTTTAGGAATAAAATTCTTGAAACATGACAACATTCTTGATACCGAGCAAAACATTACAAAATCTTGTAGGATCTATGCTTATACGACTTAAAGCAGTTCTACAGAATAATGGCGATCATATAAAATATTAAAAACATTGGCAAAGGCACAATTATAATAATAATCCTACAAATAATGTTTCAACAACTTCAACTAACTTTCGGCATCGTAATTTCATTGTTTATTTTGGTTTTATTTTAATTTCCTCACACATTTCTCAACTTACTTTTGGAGGGTACTGTATCTATCTATATATATAAAAATGAATCCCTATTTCCCTTGGTCACGCTATCACGCGTGAACGGCTGGACCAATTTCATTTTTTTTTTTTTGTTGTGTTTGTTATTATTAGAAGGTTCTTATGAAAGAAAATAAAAACTTTTTAACAAAAAATTAAACCGCCGAAAAACTGAAAAGCATAAAATAATAAACCTTAAAGTTATGAGTCGGCGCTTTGAGTGTTCCTTGTTCATTGATTTTTCAGCGCCGACTCAAAATTTTAAAGTTTATTATTTTATGCTTTTCAGTTTTTCGGCGGTTTAATTTTTTGTTAAAAAGTTTTTATTTTATGATTTTTTGTGGCTTTAATGTACTAATAATACTTGGCAAGGTATACCCTATCCAACAATAAAAGAATTATCAAAATCGGACTACTCTTACAAAGTTATGCGTGTTTATACGTTACAATCAGTGAGTGAACGATCAATCATCCCCTGTTTTCCAACCCTTAGGGTTCGATTTTGTTTTCCAAATTTATATGGTACCACCTTGGGAGTATACCCTTTCCAATAGAAGAAGAATTGTCACAATCGGACCACTATGTAAAAAGTTGTGAGTGTCAGTGAGTGAACAATCAATCATCCCCTGTTTTCCAACCCTTAGGGTTCGATTTTGTTTTCCAAATTTATATGGGACCACCTTGGGAGTATACCCTTTCCAATAGAAGAAGAATTGTCACAATCGGACCACTATGTAAAAAGTTATGCGTGATCATACATAAAAATAAAAAAAAATACGCGTCGAATTGAGAACCTCCTCCGTTTTTTTTCGTCGGTTGAAAAATACTCCAACCCACTAAAACTCCATGGTGTCCTCCTGTGCCGCTTGTGGCGGGAACACGGGCACACGTAATTCTTCCGCGAACCCGCCGCGGCTGTCCGTCACCGGACCCTCCTCTGGGGAAAAAGGTACCCCCATTTACGGCGCGCCAGAACACACATAGCACGCCGTGACTACCCCAGGTACCAATAAGCACATGGGCGCCAGACGACCCCGTGTATGGCACCTTTGGTCCCCCTGCGACGGGTCAGGACTGTGGCCCCGCCGCCTACCACTTTTCGGCCGCAGGGGATAGGGAGAGTGGCCAACGCTATACCGACACTCCTCCTCCCCTGCGGCCCCACCGCGTCCGCCATCGCACGGTGGCAACCCCGTTCACGCCGCGGAAGGTAGGGAAAGCGGCGCACCTCAATACCCGGCCCTCCTCCCACCGCGGCCTCCAACCCTCAGCCGCGATGCCCCAGATACTAGGACATCGCGGCCCACCTCAATTGCGATGTCGCCAAACGACACCGCGTTGGCCGTTATATCGCCTGCTTTGAGCGGAAAAGCCCTGACGAGCGGCCCTTCCTCGGGTTCCTCTTAGCTGCACCGTGGGGTTCTAAACCACTGTAGCATCCGGTCCAATTGTTCCAGCGTCTCTGCCATTATGGCGATGTCATCAGCAAAGCGAAAGTGTGAGATGTACTCGCCGTTCACGTTGATACCCTGTCCAGTCCAGTCCTGCGTCTTGAAAACGTCCTCCAATGCGTTGGTAAAAAGTTTCGGGGATATAACATCCCCCTGTCTTACCTCTCTCAGCAGTTGGATGCGGTTGGTTTTTTGATCCTCCTCCTTTGATCTGGACAGTCATCGTGGCAGCGTCATACAAGCATCTCAACACTTCGATGTAGTGCCAGTTAATTCGACATCGTTGCAGAGAGGCCAGAACTGCCCATATTACGATAGAGTCGAAGACTTTCTCGTAGTCCATAAATGCCATACACAGCGGCTGGTTGTACTCCTCGGTTTTCTGTACAATTTGCCGAACAGTATCGATAAAGATACAACTGCTACAAATTGTTAATATTTGAAAGCATTTACCACCAACTTTTAATTAAGTAATCTGATAAAGTGTTAACTGTATCGAGAGTCTAGCGATGTGAACTGAACAACCGACAATTGTGCAATGAAACTGCACTTTCATTTCAATTAAGAAAGTGAAGAGCATAATAGTTCCCCGTGGTCGTAGGGACTTTTTGCCAGGGACTCCCTGGCCCTACCGACTCGCCAAGTTAATATATTTGAACTCTATTCTGCACGTCTTAGAACTATTTTTTGCAAGATTTGACAAACGATAAAATAAACTGCATGGAATCCCCTGTTTGTGTAGTTTCGATGTAGTTATATCGTATAGTGTTGCCACATTATAACTGGTACGTATAATAGTTTTTTATTGGTTAACTATTTTGATTGATTTATGATGCCAATAATTACGTAAGTACGGAATTGACATCTTCAGTTGCGGAATTGAAAATACTTTAAAATGTGTCCGTAATTACGTAATTGCGTAATTACGTAATGGAAGCCTTAGTTACTGTATATATATATATTTTTGTTACAAGTACCGCATATACTTTCATATATTATGCATTTAGTAAAAGCTGCTATTTTGAAATGACACTTCTATTTTAATTGTTTGACTAGACAGCCAAACAAAAAAATGTTAGTGTCTGTTTGTACCTCACCGCTTATCTTTACATATATAACTCTACTGTACGTGTATGTCACTGAACTCTTCCTAAACGGCTGGACCGATTTGAATAATTTTTTTGTATGCGTTAGGGTGGCACCCTGGATGGTTTAGATTCACTATTGGACCCGGTAGGAGGCGCTGCTATCGAGTTCTAGGAAACAGGACAACGTCTGTACGGTCAGCTAGTATATATATATTTGTGTATAAGCATAGGAAACGTTTCTTAATGCAATATTTAATGCATCACACGCGCTCCCGTTCAATGCATTTATCAATTCCTATTACGATATCTTTGTAGCAAGATTGTTTGTTTTTCTCAAAATAAAGGTCAAGTTGGGAGCAATATAACACATAAAAATGGAGGATATAACATATTTGCAGTCGGAAAATTCTTGAAACAAAATTAATAGAAGATTTACAAGATTCTGATATCGTATCAATAACTTATGCTTAGATACTAATATTTCTTCGGTAAATTTGTATGTCCGTGAGTTTGTTACAATTGAAATAACAAATCAATTTTGAAATAGAAAAAAAACTCAATCTTAAAGTACCTAAGTATGTATTAATAATTTAAAAAAAAAAACGTCGCGTTGCGGGAAAGAAAACATCGTGAGGAATTCGCCATGTCCTAGAACTAAAAAAAAATGGAATACATAAGATATCTAGCAACTCGTACTGAGACCGCGTTTTAGATTACAGCCCACTCCCTCTCACAAATAGGAGGCTTATCTCACAGTGGTGAGAACATTACTGCCTGATTATGCTGAGTAAACTTAGCTGAGCTTCTCTCCAAAATCGTTAATTAATTCCTAATTTAAAACTTTCTTCATATCTTTTGATCTGCGGTCCGACGAATCAGAGTTTCTAATCGATATCGTTCGAAGTTCAAACATAAATCAATACAAACTTGCTATGCCATCTTATCAGATAATTTTATCAATTCCAATGACAACTGAAGGTTCTAATTTATTAATTTCCTAATGCCCACACAGTTAACAGTAACCTACATACTTTCACGTAACAGGGACAGATTAAATAACTGTGGTATTCGTTAACCAGTTACTGATGATTATGATCTGTTGTTAACCTGAATTACAGCACTTCATTAATCGAATTACTGATCTTTTTGTAAACAAATTGTTTGTGTATGGTCCCGTATATAATTATTTAAAAAAATTTGGTGGATGTTGAAAAGTCTTTGCAAGCATTCATTACTGTCCCACACTTTTGACAGGAAAGCAAATGACTACTGACAAACACTGACTCACAAAAGTTTGATGAGTCATTTTATTGATTACTAGCTGTGCCCGTGGTTTCACCCGCATAGATGTCGGAAATTAACCTACAGGAATGTCCTGATGGACAAAAAGAAAATCCTTATTAAATTCGTATGACATCAACTATCCGCCAGTGAAAGATTTCGTAATAATTGATA
Source organism: Aporophyla lueneburgensis (assembly GCA_932294355.1). Lineage (NCBI taxonomy): Eukaryota > Metazoa > Arthropoda > Insecta > Lepidoptera > Noctuidae > Aporophyla > Aporophyla lueneburgensis. Next base: position 24,739,365 of record OW028737.1, on the reverse strand, counting down.
AGGCCGTTTCGGAGATTAGCCGGGAGTAACAACTAGACGGACAGATAAAATTTTAAAATTGGTTATCTGTTTAAGTTTCGTATTTACTGTCTTCTGCATTTTGTAATAAGCTATTATTTTGCCATCACAAACTGATACTTCAGTTTTATTTGTTTGATTAAAGTCTCTTCATTTCAACCTTTAATCAATATTTTTATAAACTCTGCATCTGCTTCGTAAGGTTTTAATAACATCCCAAACATGAAGATTCGGTACATCTAAGTTTAATAATAACAAAATACACGTACGATTTCCGGAATAAACTCTGTAAATAGTATTGAAAACTACGTCAAAATCAATTGCGTAGTTTAAAAGAACAACGTGGTTATGCACACACGAAAGCGAAATCAGTTTATGAAACTGAAAGATCGATTTAGTTTTCGAACTTAGTTTTTAAAATATATCCAATATTTTAAAAACTAAGCAATAGTAAGTTCGGAAACTAAATCACGGCTACTGAAAAATTACGCCCTGCCCTGAAAAATATGAATAATAAAAAAATATTTTCATCAACGTGGTCATTTTTTTTTAGTTCATGGATTCATGTCCTCCAGAAGGCGCCATATTCAATTTAATGTGACGTCAACAGCGGACGATAAAACGTTTTCAACGATATCTCTTTTGTTAAATAGTTTTGATGTTATGAGGGAACAGATCGACCGACCGACGTCATCACGTCAACGCCGTCTGTCGCTGAAAACCAGCGCTCTGTCTGGCATAGGATCGCAGCATTATGCTGAGCGATGGCCGTTTTAAGTGGATATGGTGCATGTTTTCCCCAGCTTTTTGTACATTTTTATATATTCAGTCTTTCTTTGCGACGTTTTTCTTTAATGATAAATGATAATGATAAATGTTTTTATTTCTGTAAGTAGGTAGTTTGTACAAACACTTTTACAAGTCAATAATATTTTTTTGAGCTAGATGAGGTCGGCGTTTCCTATCTGACTACTCTGAGAAGAAAGGCCGAAACAAACTCAGAGGTCACAGTCTCTTTTAAAGTCGAAACATAATATTGGTAACATTATGTAAAGACTTTCTTTTTAGACGAACGTTTAAAATCATAACTGTCTTTTTTGTTTCATCGTAGTCGGTACAAAAAAGTCACATCTAATTCAAAACACATTAATCAACTATAGAAATCAGTAGAAACGAACTCTTCATTTGAAATACGGTGAGGGTCCCTAATGCGTTGTCACGACACAAGTCAACAAGCAGTCCATTAGTGGCCGAGTGTATGATAGCAGCATATACGAGTTTACAGAAACACGAGTATCTACACAGAAGCCAACATGGGACAAACGAGATTCAGGAAGAATTTGTCCTTTTGGATACCTGTTAAAGGTAAGTACTATTTTATTTTCATTAATTTACAAGAATAGTTTTGTGAAAAAAGGAAATTCTATTCTCTTATATAAAAAGGTTAATTGGCTACATCATTAGGTTGTTTACGACAATCGATTCTATACTCTTGAATTGTTTTCAGTATTTACTAAAATGTTTTGTTTTGTACTAGAACTAGAAACTAGAACCTGATTCTTAAGCAGCAGTATTGTGTGATTTCTTTAACACAACAGGCTTATTAGTTGGTAATTATGATTTTCAACGTTGTTTTTGAACGCGGGGCTGAAAAACGTGTTAGTTTTATATACCTAAGCTTCACTTTACTTTTATTTTATTTTGGAGTGGAAATCCTCCAAGATATCTTGCGCCTTGGGTCGGCAGAAGGGTCTGTTAGACTCTTACTGACTAAAACCAACCTGATGTATTGGGATACATCAGGTTGGTTGTAGTACCCGACGTAGGTGTGGGCATCTACGTCGGGATCATGGGATCTTTTGCGACTTCCGCGATCTCCGGCTGGTCAATCGTCAAATGACGTCTCCCGCTCTGGGTGGAGCGGAAGGGTATGCCAGAGTTTTACTGACTAAAACCCACCCATGTTCCTTCAATTGCCTATGCCAGGGCCACGGTAACTACTTCGGAAAACCCTGGCAGGCATCGGTCCCAGCGGATTCCTTCAGTTTTTGCTGACATCTCTTTGAGGCGCGTGTGAAACACAACGTGCCGTCGACCTAGGCGCATTACCAAACCTAAGATTAACCCAACTAAAAATATAACCTGCGTCATCGATGTAATGTGCTGCAGTTAAAGTTTTGGTGAAACCGGTTGATACACAACCTAAAGTTACATTTCATCCATGTTTACATGTTACATTTCAACTGTGTGTGCTTATAAACATTGTTATACGTATAATATGTCTGCTGTAGTCAGTAACGAATCTGCCATTAGGATAAGAATTGAAAACCCTATGCCCTAGCAGACTTTAATCCAGAAATTATGAAGCACTAACTTAATTATTCTTACTGATCATAAGGTCCTGGGTTAGATTTCGGGGCCGAGCAAAGTGTTATTGCATTTTACCAAGAGGGTTTTTTCAGTAGCAGCCCGGAGTCTGGATATTTGCTCGGTAATACGCTCAGCCCAAACAAAATTGTTTTTTTTTAGCTCTTACTCGTATATACGAGATTCCTACCTACTAGGTATCCCCCCTGTAGCAGTCAAAATTAGGAATAAGTAATTACAGAAATCGATTTCTATAGTTAGGCAATAGAGATACACAATTTCACTACTATTGTCAGAAATATAGAAAAAAAAACTTCATAAAAAAGTAAATTACAGAATCATTAAAATGGAATTTGTTAAACTGCTACTAGAATTGTTAAACTATCAAGACATGACATCTATGAATCAACAAATTGCTGAAGTTAAAACAACAAGTTTATGAAACAATAACTGACACGTTACCGATAACATCCCAACAGTTTCGTGCACTCTGTATAACACGCCAGCACCACAGTATATTCTTGAACAGTAGTAGAAATTAACTTCTTTAACATTTTGAGAAGTATACGAGGTCATATCAAATGTGAAATTATCGTTGAGTCGGATTAAGGAAAAGCCAGTGAAAATGTTACATAAGTCCATACAAGCAATAAGAAATGTTCCTAAAAGAATTCTAAGAAGTTTGAAAAGTGCGCGAAATTATTTATCTATACGTAGAGGTAACATTTTGTTTCTCTTTGAGTACATAAACTTGTTGACGTTTTTAACTATTTTTAACCGACTTCAAAAAAAGGAGGAGGTTATCAATTCGACTGTATGTTTTTTTGTTTTTGTTTTTTAGGGTTCCGTTGCCAAATGGCAAAAAACGGAACCCTTATAGATTCGTCATGTTTGTCTGTCTGTCTGTCTGTCTGTCTGTCTGTCTGTCTGTCCGTGTATGTCACAGCCATTTTTTTCCGAAACTATAAGAGCTATGTTGTTGAAACTTGGTAAGTAGATGTATTCTGTAAACCGCATTAAGATTTTCACACAAAAATAGAAAAAAAATAATAAATTTTGGGGTTCCCCATACATAGAACTGAAACTGAAAAAAATTTTTTTCATCGTACCCATACGTGTGGGGTATTTATGGATAGGTCTTTAAAAATGATATTGAGGTTTCTAATATCATTTTTTTCTAAACTGAATAGTTTGCGCGAGAGACACTCCCAAAGTGGTAAAATGTGTGTCCCCCCCTGTAACTTCTAAAATAAGAGAATGATAAAACTAAAAAAAAAATATATGATGTACATTGCTATATAAACTTCCAACGAAAATTGGTTTGAACAAGATCTAGTAAGTAGTTTTTTTTTATACGTCATAAATCGTAAACCGCAATTTACCTTTCATTCAATCAACTCAAATATAAAAATTAAAAAAATAGGATTTAATTTCATAAACACAAGCCTTATGCATAAACCGTGAATACCTACAGGTTTGTACGGAACCCTCGGTGCGCGAGTCCGACTCGCACTTGGCCGGTTTTATGTTTGTTACCTCATAACTATTGACTGGGTGAACCGATTTTGATGATTCATTTTTTATTTGAAAGGTGGTGCTTCCCGAATGGTCCCATTTTAATTTGTTTCCATTCGGACAATGGGGTCTATGTGAAAACCATATAAGTCTTAAATTTCCATTAAGTATTTGCGCGACAAATGACCGAATACCGTATATTTGTTACCTCATAACTTTTGACTGGGTGAACCGATTTTGATGATTGTTTTTTTTATTTGAAAGCTGATGCTTTCCATTTACAAGTTATTTTTGACGTTGTACTGTTTTTTTTTAAGGAAGTTGGTTGTTTTTTTTATTTTGATATTCATTGCTTCATAGGTTTGAAAAATTCGTCTACTTAGAAACGTAAATAAAACAATGAACGTGCCTGTAAAAATTAGAAACATTGCGATCGATCGTCGTTTTAAATGAGTTACGCAAAGACCCCGCTGAAACCCGACAAGACTGAAGAAAGGCACTTAAAATCTTGATCTACTGTATTATGAAAAATTATACTACACTGTGTCACCCCCACCCCTTTTCCAAAACAGCATGTTCAGTTTCTGCTTCTAATAACAAATTACAAGGACAACAGCCTAACAGAACACTTAGTTTGTGTTTACAAAAACAAAACATGTTTCCCTACTTCAAGTATATGCTTCGGGTGTAGAACAACATTTCCATAATGTTTTGAGAATCTATTATGGGTGTTAAAATGATATGACAGTAGTGGGTAGATATTTCAATATTTGGAAGGATTATCAAGTATAGGTATGCTGCTAAATAGGTAGGTACTGAGTTACAGATGGTATCGGTCTGAGGTATTGCAAAGTGCAGTATCATTTGTGAGTTTTGGAGTGCAACATGACACCTCTTCTTTTAATGAGCAGTATGTTCTTTATGAATATACAACATTATTTTTAGTATATGCGAAACCTGAATATAGTTTGTTCAGAATCAGTAACTGAATCGATTCCAATAATTTTTACACCATGTTATATTTTGTCCCAAAAATATTTAATTACGCTTAAAAGTTAGTATCCGCAATCATCTGTTTGCACACGGGTCACGACAGGTCATAAGCGCGGGCTAGGCGGCGTGGGCGCACTGCGGGACGGCGACGGCGCTCCTCAGTCGCCCGAATGCCATCGATCGATGCATACGTATCGCGAGCGCGCGACCGCCGTGAGCCCTGGCTAAAGTGTTTTGTTTAGATTTTAAAATTATCATGTCTCTCTCGTACTCAAACGTCCGTACACTCGCTGTTTGTGGTGGTGTGGCAATGCGTCAGTTCATAAGAGAAAGACGGGCCCTTTTTTAACAGTTGCTTCAGTTTGTTTGAGTGAATAGTGATTACGCCAATTATTGTAGATAGTGATGATTAACATTTTTAAACACGCAAAGATAGTCAAGGGTACAAATGTATTATTTGTTTACAGCCTGCTGTGGTTCAGTAATGCGATGTTTAACAATTTTCATCCATTTTGAACTTTAAGTTGTTGACATAAGGTGCAAAAAATGGCATTGATTACATTTTACCACTTACTACTGCATTTACGAATAAAGTACATAATAATATCTACCTACACTTGATCATTACGACAGTCCAAAGCCTGCAAGTGTGATGGAAAATGTTCATCACCAACTAATACATAAACAATCACTGTGGCAAATTATTATCAATGAGCGCAAAACGACGCTGACGGCGCGCACGCGGCCGGGTGGCGCGGCCGGCCGGCCTCCGCTAGGCTGAATATGTTTTAGCGTGGACTACCAGGTAACGTAACCGGCTTATAACTTTGTGATTATTAATGATACAGTTTTGAATTTTTTTTCATAGATTCTTTACATAAAAATACTAGACCCGTGTTTCGGGTTTCGCATAAACAAAAATTAATGTTGTATACTAATTCATTTTTTGGCGAACGTTTTGTGGAAGCAAATTGTATTACAAGTGAAGTAGGTGCTCAGTCCCACCGCAGGAATCTGGATTCGGGAAGCACAAAACCGGTCAAAGTGGCGGAGCTTGGGGGAGGCTTATGTCTAGCAGTGGACATATTTCTGCTGAAATGATGATGAAGATGTTAGATGCTCAATTTTATCACCCACCTTGCTGAAGATATCTTTCAGAAATTGACGGCTATGAGACCGGTTATTCCAATAACAGTTAAATAATTATTTTTGCTTGTCACACAATGGTAACAAAGTCACAGACGGTCACTGCTGGATACAGGCCCCCAATTTGGGGGGTTTGCCACAATCACCACGCTTGGCAGGCGGATTGGCGATTTTAGTACGGTGGTAAAATGCATAGAGAACGCTACTACCCAATTTCTAGTAAGTAGTCGTCTCTTACCACACCCACGTGAAGAAATGCCATGGTAGTATTCTTAACGTCCGGCACCACACAGAACTCCGGGTCCACACAGAACACCACACGGAAGTATAAGCTTATATAGTGTGTTATTATTATATTGTAACTTCGACCTACGCTAGAACAACTCAAGGTTAAAGTTACCCTGCGGTGGGTTTGCGGTATCTCCTCCAATAGTATTAGTTCTATATCTTCTCAGGTATAATTTTAACACTTAAATATCTTTTCCTTTCAGAAAACAAAGTGGGCGTAGCTAAACCTAAGACCCAGAAGAGCATCACAACCTTCCCCAAGGCACTGAGAGCAACCCTCATCATTGGCCAGGTCTTCTCCCTGCTCCCCTTTGTTGGAGTGTTCAGCAATGTTCCCAGTAATGTCAAGTAAGATTAGATCTTGTGTTCACGTGATAAGGGTTGTTTTTAATAGAGCGTTGAGTGATGTTACGACATGCAACTTGGAGAACGATGATCAAGTTGAAGCATAAATTATAAACGACTTTATTTTTGCAAGTACGTTTGTACAAACACTTTTTACACGTCAATCATATTTTTTTAAACTAGATGACGGCGTTTCCTATCTGACTACTCTGAGAAGAAAGTCCGAAACAAACTCAGAGGTCACAGTCTCTTTTAAAGTCCAGACATAATCTTGGTCAGATCTAGTAACTTTTTTTATTTTTGAAAAAATATAAATGTTATAGTGATTATGTAGAGTTTATGTAAAGTTATTTTTGGTTTGTTATAATTATTTTGCAGTAGGTAAATCTTCCTTACATATTTTGTTTTTATTACTTTCGTGTGACTTTTTATATTATTATTGAAAATTGTTTAAGTTTAAGTAAGTGTGTACCTACTTGAAAGGTATTTGATGATTGTATTTTTAAGAAAATTACCTACGCAAAACCAAAGATTCTTTCATTTTTACACAATTTTTCCAAATCTCCACTTATCTTAAAAAGTGCTCCTTTTGCGAAGTGCACCAATTGAGAAGTGCACCAGTTGCGAAGTGCACCATATGAGAAGTGCACCAGTTGCTAAGTTCACCATTTGAGCATGGTGTACAAGTTGAGATGTGCACCAAATGCTTCAAACCCAAAAAAACCTGCAAAGTATTATATTTTGGTTGACAAATTGGTCAACAATCTTAATGCCTGTTGTGAACTTTATGTTGGGAGCATAGTGTTTTTATAATAATTCAAGTTGAACTGAAGTTTATGTCTAGTTCCATATTACATTCGACATTATAACCTAACATATCACATCAAGAATAGGGAGTAGTGGTGATTCAATGGTACCGGCTGCCACTTGTAGGTCGTAGGATCGAACATAGACAATAGACATGCACTTTACTTTGTGTTAATTATTTCATCATCACTACTCTCGAAACGGTGAAAGAAAACATGTTGAAGAAATAGGCATGTCCTCTAGGACAGTAGATTTTTAGTTCTAACTAATAATTCAAAGACATGTGTCATCTGCCAACCAGCACTGGGCCCGCGTGGTGGATTACGACCCATTTCGTGACACCGAGAAGAAACCTGTGTCAAAATGGTGGAAACGTTGTACCTAAGCAGATTTTACTGATGCACCAAAAACACAATATCTAGTCGTTGACTAATTTTATCACGAACTAGCTTCTGCCCGCGACTTCATCCGCGTCAAATTTTTGCTCCCCTGACCCCTTCCCGTCGCATCGAATTGCCTGCCAGTTTCGGAACATTTTTCGTTGCTGCTCCGCTCCTATTGATTGTAACATGTTGTTATATAGCCTATAGCCTTCCTCAATAAATAGGCTACCCAATACAAAAATATTTTTTTCAATTCGGACCAGTAGTTTCTGAGATAGTGCGTTCAACCAAACAAACAAACTCTTCTGCTTCATAATATTAATATAGATTTCTCAGTAACAGCTCGCTTATGCTTGCTTCATTTAATTTAATTACGTATTTTTCCAGGTTTGTGAGAACTTCATGGAAGTGTTTATACTCGCTACTATCGCTTATTGGGCAGATGTTCATGGCAGTGCTCTGTATCAACAAACTGGCCAAGTCCAATGTATCGCTCAGTGGTACTTGTAAGTAAAGCCATCATCCATACTTAATATTATAAATGCAAAAGTAGCTCGTACCATTGTACTGAGTAGTGAGGGACGTAAAGAATAGCATCGCCCCATGCCCGTGGGTGGCGTAAAAGGTGACTAAGGGAGTTACTAGAGAATGGGCAGCAACGTTCTCTATGCATTTTACCACCATACTACGATCGCCAACCCGCCTGCCAAGCGTGGCGATAGTGGCAAAGCCCCTCAAATTGGGGGAGGCCTATGTCCAACAGTGGACGTCTTACGGCTGAAATGATGAACGACGACGAAAGTAGCCCTGTCTGTTTATCAGTTTTATCGTGTATTTTTCGTTTGTTCTTGTCGTATCATTTTGTGTAAATTATTTATTTATTTGATTATTTGTTAACATAGGTATAGAAATACAGATCTTATGTTTGATGAACATAGAGCTAAGTTATGCTAAGACGCGTACAAATATAGAGTGCAAATCTAGACGAGGATTACAAATTAAAATTGACTTAAAAATATTTGAAAATCATTTATGTATTTTATTTATTTTGGCACATGGTTCGACAATCACATGGGTTTGGTTATGCGGTACCGGTATTAGTGGATGTGGGAATATTTCCGAGAATTTATCGAGCATCCTAAGCGCATAAATAGAACTTTGGTAATGCTCTCTCCTCTTCTACCCTTACGACAATTTATATTTTTTTCTCTTTCCAGCGCCAGTAATCTTCTACGTAACGACCTGCGTGACAATGATAATGTTCTTCCAAGTAGCCCGACGCTGGCCTCAGCTGGTCCAGCATATAGCCAAGGCAGAGGACATGGACCCCAACTTTGACTGCAGTCTGACCAGGAAGTGCAATATTACTTGTGCTGTGGTTCTGTTATTGGCTTTATGTAAGTAGAATTATGATGGAAGTGTAGCGGCGTCGCCGCCACACGAAGCGATCCGAGTAAACCGATCGGATATCATCGGCTATCTCCAGTGTAGGTCAGATGAACAGTCTCTCCATATAAAATACTGAAACCTGACCCGAAGGTCGTTGAGAAAAGGCAAGGCAGATTTGTTTCGGGAAACTTACAACTAGTGAACTAATAGTGTTTGTAAAAATAAACTTATAAATCAAGGGCATTCACAAGTTCCCGCTACACGCTATAGACTAGTTGTCAAGCTATTATTTATAACAACAACAAAAATAGTATAATAGTTAATAAAATATAATCAGCTGCCTAGCCTTTTCCCAACTATGTTGGGGTCGGCTACCAGTCTAACCGGATGCCAGTATTTTACAGGGAGCGATTGCTGATCTGACCTCCATAACCGAGTTACTACATAATACCATACGCCGCGCCGGTACGACTAGTTGTCAGACTTCTGACAATCCGTAACGCCTGTCAAAGATCCACGAATATATATATATTCAATATATACAGGGCGTCCCACGGATATGCCACATGGAGGGAAAGTACCTTAAATAATGTAGATGGAACATATTACTGCATGAAGACATTATTTGAATTTTAAAAACAATTTAAACTGCATTCATAGATATTGAAATAATTGCATGGTTGAACCGGGAATCGAACCCGTTACCCGGGAAAAATAATCATCCTGTAGTTTTATAATACCGATCGAAAGGTTTCATTATAAGGATAATTTTTTGCTAAATAACATAGTGTCAAGAATAAAAGGAAGACCATAAATTTTAGCATTTTTAATACAAAATTAATCAATTTATCAAAGCTCAAAATGAGTCCCTGCCTGTTGAATACAAAGTCGCACTCTTTTGATTATTTCGCTCCATGTCGATTTTTTGATCTTGTTGTGGTGGATATTTGTTATATTATTTTTTTATAATCAGCCAGCCGCATTGCGATGGACAAAATAATTTACGCGTCTTTCGGCTCAGGAAACGGCTCGATTTGTTGCATACAACCTGGACAGGTACCTACTAATTACGTATCTCTTTATCGTTTTATCATGCACTTAAATTATAATAGGGAAAAGATGCGTACTTCTCAAGTGGGTACATTTATTAGTAATAGGTACTTATGATAATGTCAGTTGTATGTCCTTACGTCAATGTCAGCTTTTAATTTTTCTGAACAAAATTTCACATCAAATGTTAAAATTCATGGTATTCCTTTTATTTTTGACACTATGTTATTTAGCAAAAAACAATCCTTATAATGAAGCCTTTCAATCGGTATGATAAAACTACAGGATGATTATTTTTCTCGTGTAACGGGTTCGATTCCCGGTTCAACCCTGCAATTATTTAAATATCTATGAATGCAGTTCAAATTGTTTTTTTAAATTGAAATAATGTCTTCTTTCAGTAAAATGTTCCATCTACAATATTCAAGGTACTTTCCCTCCATGTGACATATCCGTGGGACGCCCTGTATATTCGGAACCAACAACCCAACGTGCTTTCTGACGCATGGAGTCTATATAAAAACGGTCACCCAGCCATGGACCAACCATAGCAACCGCAGCTTAACCTTATCGATTTAACTGTGCGACTGTTATTCGTTATTACTGTGCCACCAGCTCCTATATTAAAATAAATAAAATAAAATAAAAAACACGATTCCCAGACATACATACAGAATCTTTAAATCACGCAGTCATTGAACTTTTTATAATTATATTTTTCTACTATTTTATCAATAATTATTATTTTATTAAAATAACTACATAATAACATATTATTTTTGTATAATATCAGCATGCTAGCTCGAATATTCCATAAGAGTATGTTTTCCAAATGGCAGAAGAGAGCTTTTTTTTCGTGGTTGGTGAATCATCAAATGACGTCTCCCGCTCTTGGGCGGAGCGGGAGGGCGTGTCAGACTTTTACTGACTAAAACCCACTCGTGTTCCTTCAGTTGCCCATGTGCCAGGGTCACGATGTCTCTTTCGAACAATCTCGCGACCGTGGCAGAGGTATTCCTAGCTTAGGAGTAAAGGTTTCAATTTTGGTCCCCTTTAATAAGTGTGAACTTTAGCTAGATTTTTGAATTAATAATAATCAAAATTGTGGTCGTGTTTTGCGGTTATCATGATGATACTGTATTTTATTGCAGTGGAACACATCCTGTCTCTTCTGTCAGCATTCGCAGCAGCATCCGCTTGTTTCTCTGAATTGGAAACCTACAAAGGATTCGTCACACAGTTCTACCCTTGGATGTTCAACGTTTTACCGTATTCCTTCATATTGGGCGTTATTACTCAGGTAAAGGGAACATTATATTGATACCCATCCAACTCCAGGTCTTTTTTGGAAGACCTGGAGTCCTGAAATACAGGGCTGCCCTAGTTTAGGCTCCAGTCCACTCCATTTATTTTATGTACCTATACTGTGTTTAGATTAGTGTGGAAAATAAATGAATTTTTACTTTACTTTACTTTAAATTGGCATTGATTTAATCAACTGACTTCTTTTCGAACGCAGTTTGTGGCAGAAGTAAAGTTGTGGAAATCGTCACGTAACTAAAATTGTAGAGATTTCATTTCAAATCAAATCACGTAACAAACAAGCTATATATAATAGAAAGAGATACAGAGAGAAAGATAAATAGTTGTAAAGATTTTCGATGGTTGTGATAACTTTATGAGCAGTGGTGGCCCAGTGGTAACGGCCGCGACTTACGAGTTGTAGGTCGCAAGTTCGAACCCTAGCAGGCGCTATACTTTATGTAAATTATTTCATTACCACTGCTCTAAAACGGTGAAGGAAAACATCGTGAGGAAACCGGCATGTCTTAGAACCAAAAATTCGAAGACATGTGCCATCTACCAAACCGCACTGGCCCCACGTGGTAGATTATGGCCCACACCCTCTCACCGAGAGGAGGCCTGTGTCCCAGCAGTGGGAATATTATAGGCTTTTTTTTTTCTCAGGATGGGAAATCATCAAATGACTTCTCCCGCTCTGGGCGGAGCGGGAGGGCGTGTCAGACTTTTACTGACTAAAACCCACCCGTGTTCCATCCGTGTTCCATCTTTGAGGCGCGCGTGGAACACTGCGCGCCGTCGACCCGAGCTTGGTCCTTACCGGGCGGCGAGCTACCCATTGCTCGCCACCCGCAAGCTCGCGCCTACGGTGGCCGGGAGTCCGCAATCGACTCCCGACGCCCGGGGCGTCTCCTCCTGTGGCGGCTAGGGACGTGAGGGCGCAGAGACTGCCACTCCCTCACGCGCCCCGCCTCCTCCTTCGCGAGCATTACTGCTTCGCAGAAGGAGGTGACGGCTTCCCATTCCCTCTCGCTCCGTACCATGGCTCGCACCAGGGCCGGACGCAAGAGGTCGCCGCCGCCGATCGCCTCCACGAGGACACGGCGGTGCTCCGCCCAGGCAGGGCACACCTCCACCGTATGCACCACCGTGTCCTGATGATAACTTTATGTGAGCTTCTAAAATCGTATACTATGCGACTCTATATTAAAAGCTTTCTTTTTGTGTTTGTGTTCTCTCTTTGCGCCATGTTTTTGATTATTTATTGTATCATTTACTTATAACCTAAAAGGCATGTTTGATTTGCTTGGAATGGTAATTACAACGCGATTCGACTTTTAGAAGATATCCTTACTTAGTCATCATCATCATTTCAGCTGAAAGACGTCCACTGCTGGACATAGGCCTCCCCCAAGCATCGCCACTTCGACCGATTCTGTGCTTCTCGAATTCAACGGATTATTTAGTGCTTTAATTTAATTCCAACTTGAAATAGCAGAAAAGTTTCACTTTAAAATTGTCCTTTGTTTCAGTTTCTCCACTTCCAATCAACATTCATATGGAACTTCTCCGATTTGTTCGTGATATGCATGAGCTACTACTTAACATCAAGGCTGGACCAAGTCAACAAAAAGCTATTGGCCGCTCAAGGCAAGGTATGGTTTAGACCGCTTTCCTATCTGTGTATCCGGATTCAGAAAGGAAATCACGCTATCCTTAATTTCTATTTATATTTTTACCTTTTTTAAGATGATAAGTCTAAATTATTCAAACCACATTTTATACAAAAATAATTAAATTTATTCACTTTTTCATTATTTTAAAACTCCAACTCGCATTACTTGAAACACAATTGGCAAAGCTATGCACACATGCTACGGACTGTAGTGGCACCGCGGGTGAATTCCAGCAATAATTGCAAACTCGGTATACCGGAATACGTGCAATAATATAATTATGCGAGCCGCAATGCATTGTGTACTTTCTGAACAAAGGCAAAAATTCAGCGCTGAATTCTGTGTAATCTACCTAAAAAGAATTTGGAAAAGTACGGTTCATGCAGAATATAAGGCAAAAGCTTATTCATACAATTATTACTGGAATTCACGAGTAAAAACTCGTGAATTCTTTAAGCTATCTAGACAAATAAATAAAATTGGATAGTCTGTTTGTAATATTAAAATAACCGCTTTTTACTGAGTATATATGGATGTATACACGGTACATATACCAAAACAACATTTTTTTTCAATTTTTCTCTGTCTGTCTGTTTGTTCCGGCTAATCTCTGAAATGGCTGGACCGATTTTGGCACTTGCACTTTCACTGGCAGGTAGCTGATGTAACAAGGAGTAACTAAGGCTACTTTTATTTTAGAAAAAATCTTTTATTTTAGAAAAATACCTGCGTTAATTTCCGACATCCACGGGCAAAAGCTAGTATATAATAGAACGAGACACAGAGAGTGAGAGGGAGAGAGATAGTTGCCATGGTTTTCGAGGGTGCAGAAACCAATACTCAGCTTAAAATGGAAATTCAAGATAGCGATAAAGCTAGCTACGTACCTTCTTTATGAGTTACTTAGTTATCTCTTTTGCCAATTAGGCTATTCGTTGTCTATCGGTCCATCATACTAAGTAATCACGAATTTAGTTGACACTAGCTTTTGCCAGCGGCGTTGCCCACGTGGAGGTCCGGCCGGGATAATAAGGATTCTCGATGTTAATCCAGGTTATAAACTATCTAAGTGCAAAATTTCATCCATAACATCTTAGCCGTTATTGCGTGATTGAGTAACAAATATCGAAACATTAAACCTTTCACATTTATGGAAAACGTCACGTCACGTCAAACGCTACGTCTTCCACGTTTAATTTGTTTAGTTGGTTGATAAATATAATGATCATCACCGTCACCATCACTTTGATCAGCAACCTGTTATTTCGCCAATATGAAGACATACTTACACACCCCAGATCCATTATTTTTTTCATTTAAGACTTAATATCACCAAATAGCAGCTAAACACCTAAACAGTAATTTTTTCTTCCAATTTAATATTATGAACCACAGTTTTCTCGTAAACTACGACTTTTAGTCGTTAAGCCTCACACAGACCTCACAAGTCAGTCCATTACACTTGCCACTTAGTGTTTCTACTGTCAGACCAAGTCAGATAGTTGTAATACTCTTATCAGGGACTTAGCGAAGTTTCTCGTTGAACGTAAGTGAGTGGTCACGACGCCAGACGGCGCTGTTCCCACAGCCAGTTCGAGTACGAAGAGAAATGTGATCTGTTTCAAAACTAACAGATGAAAGTATAAACAAACCTTGTCATGGGTAAATTACGCTTCTTAGGGAATTAGTAACACATTTTATTGTTGACTATAAAAAAAAACGATTAAAATGAAATAAAACATTAAACAAAAAAATTGTTTATTCATCATAACATCATTATAATACAGTTTACAGGGTTGACAAATTAAGTGTACTATAAGTACAACTGAATTAAATAAATAAATATCTTAGGACAACCAACACACCGTTACCTGATCCCAAACTAGGCAGAGCCTGTTCTGTGACAACCAGACAACTGATAAACATACTTATATATTTCTAAATACATACATATTATAGATAAATTACACCCAGACGCAGAACAAATGATTGTGCTCATCACACAAAGATTTGTCCTGGGTGGAAATTCAAATTCAAATATTCAAATATTTATTGGAACTAAAAACAGTAAACAATTTTTTTTGTGTTCGTTAACAGCTACATTAGTTTAAAAAACTGTGTTGCAGCCATTAGCGCCCACCTCCGAGAGTGGAGACGTCGGCGTTCCAACATTAATAACTAAAGCTACACAATACAAATAGAAAAAAAAAGACAAAAACAATTATATTAAAACTTAAAATAAAAGTAAGTTTTTTAAACTATTTAACTAAAATATGATTGATTATAAAATTTTGTTTAACACTTATGATTTTTATCCTAGAAACAATACAAAAAATAAAAATTAGATTAAGATAGTCCAGTTCTCTAATGCGAAGAGTGTGTGTGTAAGTATGTAAGTATGAATGTGTATATGTGTGTAGGTATAGATATAGTATATCTGTAGGTGTGTGTGTGATTGTATACTTAGATAGACTATCATGAAAGGAATATGACTGTCAAGACATGTTTACATTAAAGATAAGTATGTGTCACCAGATTCTCTAACTCTTCATACGTTAGGCTTTGCAGCCATTTGTCCGTGACCGCTTTGCACTCCCGTGAGGTAAGCGGATAAATATTTAAAATCTTATTTACTCTGTTGTACAAAACAGGACCAAAGAAATGATATTGACGTTTCACCAACACAACATTGGCAGACTCAGTCGGGCACACTCTATCTGCCCTTCGCTTTTTTGAACGGTGATTGGGATCAAAAGTAAGTTCCGAGTGTTTGCGGTATGGTGCTTAAGAAAAATGCATGCCTCACTGTAGGTACTTTACAGAGAGCATAAAGTTCGATGGTTGGGAAACGAATAGGTTTGTGCGCCATAACTTTAAGAACCGCCCTTTGTGCCCGTTCCAATCTAAGCATTAAACACTTACCAGCGCCACCACAAGCCGCTATACAATAGGTTATGATAGAGTGCGCCAATGCAGAGTAAACTATCCTTAGAGTATGAAAGTCAGCAGAAGATCTCAAATTTTTTAAATACAAATATCCATTTCCTGACCCGAACTGAAATCGAACCCACGACGTCAGTCTTAGCAGTCAGGGTCACTAACCACTAGACAAACAGGTCGGTCAATTAGTGATGAGGTGCTACCAGCCCCGGATCTAAGGGGGGGGGCAAACCGGGGCACTTGCCCCGGGCGGCAATTTCATGGGGGCGCCAAATCCATGAGACAAGAATTCGAAATATCGAATAAATGAAGCCTCTTTTCCTACAATCTCATAGGTTTTTATCAAGTAATCGAATCTTAATATAATCTTTGAAAAACAATTTTTTCTATTTCCATACGCTCAGTTAGTTTTTGAACACATGCTAAGTGATTTATAAACGCATCTTAACAGATCAAGTAAATTTTTGAACGCGTGCGTAGTGTCCGTGATCTTTCTGCCAGGGGAATCCCCGCTACCTACATCTATACGTGCTGAGCCGAACAAATTCAAACAGGCGAACTGATGGTTTGGATGTGCAAAAATGTCGTGGACAATCTTACGACAACGGATCCAATATGGCCGTCCAAATAAAATATACAAAGGAATCCAATCCAAAGTTATACAAATGAACGAGCTGGCAGAGTTCGTATCGTGTCTAGCGCACTCTTTAAATCTTGTTGGCGTGCATGCAGCTTCAACACGCCCACATGCAGTTAGCCTATTGGCTTGTACAAAAACTTTATTGGTTCTTGGTCGGATCCACCACGCGGTGGAAAACAATGCAAAAGTGTACAAAAACCAACTTTAAAGGAAGTAGTCAAACCAGATGGTCGGCTAAACATCAAGCTGTTACTGTGAAAATATTGCACTTATTAAAAGCCCTGTATATTTCAATAGTCAGCACGCGTAGCATGACCACCGTAGAAATGGGTTTTGTCGACGGAAGAATAGACAAAATTACAGATTGTAGAAAGATTAAAGACAATTAAGGATTATATCTTAGAAAGATTTGTACCGTTTTATGCTGGCGTAGCAAGACAATTCTATTTCTATTCTACCAAGAGTAGACAAAGTTCTTTCTATGTTGGTCATGCTACGCGTGCAGATGATTTAAAAGGAATCATTCTACTCCCAGTACTTACCAGAGATCTTCTGGAGGGTAACTCGGGAGGACTACTGCAGAGCCACGCAGATCGTACGCAAGGTGGACGGCGTCATCAGCGGCGTGGTCTTCATATCTTTCGCTAACAACTTGTTCTTCATCTGTTTGCAGCTCTTCAATACGCTAGAGTAAGTATTTCCTAAGTAAGTACTTCCTTCGGCCGCGACTTACAATTTGTAGGTCGTAGGATCGAATCCAGTCAGGTTTTTCTTTGTTTAAAGTATCACCACTGCTCTTAAAACGGTGAAGGGAAACAATGTAAGGACACCGGCATGTTTTAACACCAAAAACCTGAAGATATGTTACATCTACCAACCCGCCCGCCTCCGAATGGTGGATAATGACCCTCCTCCTCTAACAGAAGAGGCCTTTGTCCCAGCAGTTGGAATCATCATCATCATTTCAGCCGTAAGACGTCCACTGCTGGACTTAAGCCTCCCCCAATTTGGAGGGCTTTGCCATAATTGCCACGCTTGGCAGGCGGGTTGGCGATCGCAGTATGGTGGTAAAATGCATAGAAAACGCTGCTGCCCATTCTCTAGTAAGTCCCTTAGTCGCCTTTTACAACACCCACGGGAAGAAATGGGGTGTTGTTATTCTTTGCGTCCGGCACCACACGGTACCATTTGGAATACTATGAGCTGATTATGCTAAATTCTTCCATAATAGTCATGGATAAATACTTTAAAGGTCTGTTCCTTATTTGCATGAGAATACCTGTCTAATTATGTTAGACATTCAAATTAAGGTTTCCAAATCATGTAAATAATGTTAATGCTTTGATTTCAGGGATGGCTTAAAGGGTACCGGAGAATGCTCCGGTAACAAAGCAAAAAAGTAAGTTTTGCAGCACATTTTACTGCCGCATACTGCACCTTTTCTTAATTTCGTTCTGATAGTAAATTCCAGTGTTATGTAAGCTTTGATAAAGTGCCTCCATAACTTGCACACCATTTGTTTCTTGGTTTAGACCTACCTTTTGCACTACGATGTTTTAGGTTATCTAAGACCTACCTGTTGCACACGGATGTTTTAGGTTTTCTGGGAACTCCCTCTTGCACACCGATATTTTAGGTTATCTAAGACGTACCTGTTGCACACGGATGTTTTAGGTTATCTGGGAACTCCCTCTTGCACACCGATGTTTTAGATTATCTGAGACCTACCTCTTGCACACCAATATTTTAGGTTATCTGAGACCTACCTGTTGCACACGGATGTTTTAGGTTATCTGGGAACTCCCTCTTGGACACCGATGTTTTAGCTTATCTGGGAACTCCCTCTTGCACACCGATGTTTTAAATTATCTGGGACCTACCTCTTGCATACCGATGTTTTTAGTAACCTCGGGTCTACTTCTTGCACACCAATGTTTTAGGTTACCTATCTGGGACCTACCTAATTGGCTGCTTCTTTAATAATGGTAGTTAAGAACTTTAGGCAGAACAGAAATGTAACGATTGAAATTTTAACGACTTACAGACACGTTTCTTTTCTACCTTCTGAAATGACGAAACAAAAAAATGTTTAGTGATTGTTTATTTTTATTTATATCGATACCCATCACATTGATTGATTTTCATTAGCTAATTCATTAGGACTCTGTCTAATAATCAAAATATTTGTTTGATTTATCATAAACAGGATTGTCGTCTCCAAGTCCGGTCCACTAGGCGGTCATGAAGCGGCGGCATACTTCCTCTTCTCCCTGGTGTACCTGCTGTCGCGGTCAGTGGCAGTATCCCTGATAGCGTCTCAAGTTAACAGCGCGTCTGCGGTGCCAGCGCCCGTGCTGTATGATGTGCCTTCACCGGTCTATTGTGTTGAGGTAAAGCAACGGTTCCTTGACGAGCGATGGCCGCCATTTTGGCCGCAGTGACAGCTGTCATGAGAATGAAGGCAGCAAGGTTTGACATAACGATGTCAAAAAAGACTCTCTGGAAAAACATACAAACTTACTTTTTAAAATAGGAAAAAAAACGTATTTCGCTCAAAAAGGAAACAATTCTTGACTTCCATAAGGAAAACATAATAATTAAGATAAGCGATGGTTTCGCTTGGTAATAAACTAAAATTAAGTTATAAAACGGTAAAAACTTACAAATTGTGCATTTTTCAGATGGTGCTTTAGTAGCCTTTTGAAAGTCGACGTGTAAAGTGTAACCATGATACAAGATCCGCGCAGAAATTTTTCAACCATAAAGTGCTATAACAACGCGGTTAAAATGTATGGAATAGACATTTTTTAACAGACTTCAAAAAAAGGAGAAGGTTATCAATTCGTATTGATGACTATATTTTTTTTTATTTTGTATTTTTTTTATGTTTGTTACCTCATAACTTTTGACTAGGCAAACCGACTTTGATGATTCTTTTTTATTTGAAAGCTGGTGCTTCTCGAATGGTCTCATTTTCATTTGGTTCCATTCGGACAATGAGAGCCGTGTGAAAACCATATAAATCTAAATTTGCATTAAGTATTTGCGCCGTCAAATGAACGAATAACGCGATTAGATTAGTGCGGGGTAGTTATTTTTCACTTTGTAGTGTTTTTTTAGGAAGTCGGCTGTTATTTTTTTTTTGTAAAAAGTTTTTATTTAAAATAACCGTTGAAATATTTCAACGAAGGGACGTTCACAATGTACTGAATACATGGTTGCAGTTAGCGCGTTTATGCCTCCACCACCTGGAAACACTTGGGTGCGTTTATGTCCCCACGCGATACCCCCACGAGATACCCGACAGAACAGTTATATCAGGACTGCAAGTTGTTGACCGTCAGACAACTCTTTGTTTTCCGATCTACCCTTCGCAAACATGCTTCCGTACCACCAAAACAACTACCCCATAATCGACGTAGATCCGCTCGAGTATGTCAGGTGGATCGCTACAGGGCCACGTTTGCTACCCATCAATATTTCATCTTAAGCTCCAGATTATATAACAAGCTAGAAATCAAATTAACAATAATTAGTCTTAACTCCTTTGAACTCAAACGCCAATTGTTAAATTTCCTCTTAAACCTAAATTACCCTGATACGGAGGAACTCATCCATTCTACTACCTAACAACTAATACACCAACATATTTTACTCACGCACGCATGCACGCACGCACGCACGCATGCACGCACACTCACACACACACACACACGCACACACACACACACACACTCCTCACTATTAACTCATGAGCCTTTTTAATAAAAATATTCATCAGAATTATTACGCAATTCTATATATTTTTGTAAAAATGTGTCAATCCACCTAAAGAACACTGTCCTTCAAGATACAGGACTCTCCTAGTTTGAAGGACAGGGGTCTTATTCATATGCTATAGCCATACCTATCTATGACTGAGATAATACTGATGTTAGGCTAAGTGTTTTGTTAAATAAATGATTACTTACTTACTTACTTACGCCTTTTTGCCATGGGAGGAGGCAGAAACTGCAGAACGCTATATATATACAACGTTATTTTTAGTATATGCGAAACCTGAATATAGTTTGTTCAGAATCAGTAACTGAATCGATTCCAATAATTTTTACACCATGTTATATTTTGTCCCAAAAATATTTAATTACGCTTGAAAGTTAGTATCCGCAATCATCTGTTTGTACACGGGTCACGAGTTCACGACAGGTCATAGCGCGGGCTAGGCGGCGTGTGCGCACTGAGTCACTGACTGCGGGATGGCGACGGCGCTCCCCTCAGTCGCCCGAATGCCATCGATCGATGCATACATATCGCGAGCGCGCGACCGCCCCGTGAGCCCTGGCTAAAGTGTTTTGTTTAGATTTTAAAATTATCATGTCTCTCTCGTACTCAAACGTCCGTACACTCGCTGTTTGTGGTGGTGTGACAGTGCGTCAGTGCTTATGAGAAAGACGGGCCCTTTTTTAACAGTTGCTTCAGTTTGTTTGAGTGAATAGTGATTACGCCAATTATTGTAGATAGTGATGATTAACATTTTTAAACACGCAAAGATAGTCAAGGGTACAAATTTATTATTTGTTTACAGCCTGCTGTGGTTCAGTAATGCGATGTTTAACAATTTTCATCCATTTTGAACTTTAAGTTGTTGACATAAGGTGCAACAAATGGCATTGATTACATTTTACCGCTTACTACTGCATTTACGAATAAATTACATAATAATATCTACCTACACTTGACCATTACGACAGTCCAAAGCCTGCAAGCGTGATGGAAAATGTTTATCACCAACTAATACATAAACAATCACTGTCGCAAATTATTATCAATGAGTGAGAGAGAGCCGCGCGCGCGGCTGGCGTGGTGCCCTGCGGTAGGCTGCACATGTTTTTGCGAGGACAATCAGGTACCGTAACAAGCTTATAACTTTGTGATTATTAATGATACAGTTTTGAAATTTTTTTCATAGATTCTTTACACAAAAATAGACCCGTGTTTCGGGTTTCGCATAAACAAAAACTAATGTTGTATATGCTTTATACTTCTATGATGACGACGGTTAAAACCGATTTTGTAATTAGTTCGAACGGGTTTAGTGGCCTAGTTGACTACACCCTTAAAAAAAGATTTGCACCTTCAAAACATTCATGCACCAGACTTCATCAATGAGATGTTTAATTAAAGTAAAAGAATAAATTGTTCTATGTATTATATTTCCCGTTGTAAGAAACAGCCCTGTTACTCTAACTACTATAATTAAATATTCTAAAACTACCTTGTTAAAGAACCGATGACCTGATAGACAACTAGGTCGGTTGCTGGAAGCGTTTACTTATCGGTGTTGATATCTTAGTCTCAGCTTGTCCGACAAAGAAATTGATACGCTGCGCTTAAAAATTATGAGATAAGAGCTTTGAAGATCACCTACTTATTAGTAGCAAGTGCTAAATCCTACTTATACGATATTATAAATGTGAAAATTTGTGAGTACCTATGGATCTATGAATGTATGTTTATTACTCTTTCACGCAAATAATACTGATCGGATTTAGATAAAATTTGGCACACAGATAGTTTATAGCTTGGATTAACATATAAGGTAATTTCTATCCCGGTATTACGTTCCCGCGGAATAATTTCCGACCTCCACGCGGGCGAAGCCGCTGGCAAAAGCTAGAAAATAACGTCGTGGGCATATTAATATCTCACCTAGTAAATTATACATAAATGCGTGCACTGACTGGACAGGAACACTAAAATCTGATAAATGATTTTAAATGATAAATGTCAAATGGTTTGTACAAAATTTTTTATACGTCAACCATATTTTTTAAATCCAGATGTGGTTGGCGTTGCCTAACTGACTACTTTGAGAAGAAAAGCCCAAGCAAATTCAGAGGTCACAGTCTCTTTTAAGTCCAGACAGACTTGGTAACATCAATAAATGCTGTTAAAGCATAACAGCTTAAGTTGTATGACTAACGATACCAAATAAGGGTGCTCAGATCTGCGAAGTAATTGCGTAATACACTAACAGTAAAAATAAAATAAAATAAATAAAAATGTTTATTTCATCAATTATGTTGATTACATTGTCCACTTTGGAGTCACCTTTTAAGCAAAGATTTGCTTGTAGTAGGTGGCTCCGCTCTTCCAATTTACATTACATATATGTGAGAGAATAAACAATGGATATTTTTGAAAACACGCCAAAGGTTTAAAAAATAATAATAATAATGGAAAATACAAAAAATAAAAATAATAAATTAAATTAAAATTAAATCAAATTAAACTAATATTACATTTAGATTAAATTAAAATTAAATCAAATTAAAATTAAAATTAAAATTAAAATTAAAATTAAAATTAAAATTAAAATTAAAATTAAAATTAAAATTAAAATTAAAATTAAAATTAAAATTAAAATTAAAATTAAAATTAAAATTAAAATTAAAATTAAAATTAAAATTAAAATTAAAATTAAAATTAAAATTAAAATTAAAATTAAAATTAAAATTAAAATTAAAATTAAAATTAAAATTAAAATTAAACTGAAATAAAATTAAATCAAAATAAAATTAAATTGAAAAATTAAAGGAATGCGCACAATGTTATGTGTTTGTGTGTGGGGGAGTATGAGTGAGGTGAGGGTGTGTGTGTGTGTGTGATGGGTGTGAATGTTGGTGTAGATTTGATTATGTAATTGTATGGAGCATAGCCTCGATTTTTTCGTAACCTTTCCTCTTCAACCATTCGGTGAGTGTCTTTTTGCAGTCGCGGTATGTCATAGGGAATATATTGAGAATATTGTTAAGTGAATTGTATAGTCGAGAAGATTGTTTTGTGTATTGTCTAGTAGCAAATACAGTTTTGACCGGGGTTTCTGGAGCTACTTTATTCTTCCTCCTAGTTTGTGTCCTTGGGGTGACGAAGGGGAGGGATTTATGTTTCTTTACAGTAATCTGCAGAACATAGAGCTTTCTGACTGATAAGAGGTTCGAATTCAAGTATAAGGTTTCGATGGGGAATATTCGTGGCTTAAAGTACATGACTTTTAGTAAAGCTCTTTGTGCCCTCTCTAGTTCTAAAAACTTTGTTTTTGATGCTCCACCCCAAATTGGCAAACAGTATGACAATATGGATTGACCAAGGGACACGTAAATTTGTTGGATAAGATCTTTAGTAGCTACGTGGCGAAGAGATTTGAAGGTCCAAATTAATTTCCTGACTCTGTTCATTATAAGTTCTAAATGCAAGTGCCACGATAGCCTTTGGTCGAGCATAACACCGAGATATTTAGTATTACTTACTTTTCTGATTTGTAAACAAGAGCAGTTGGTGTTAGGAAAGTCAGAGCAGGTATGTATTTTAACCTGGAGATCTTGAGATGGTTTAGTACGATTGTCAATGGAGAAACAAATGTAGTTCGTCTTTGAAATATTTAAAGTTAAAAGGTTACTTTCAAGCCAGTTAGCCACTATAGACAAGCCTCGTTCGGCGATCTGACCGACGCTGTTCCATGTTTCTCCCGAGAAGACAATTGCTGTATCGTCAGCATAGGAAAATATATGGGCTCCGTCGATTTTCATGTTGCATAGACTGTTTATATATATGAGAAACAGCGTCGGACCGAGCACACTACCTTGTCCCACTCCGTATGTGACCATTTTTTCAGAACTAGTGACTGATCCTATTTTTACCACGTATCTGCGTTCGGTTAGGTATTCTTTAAAGAGTTTAAGTGGTATTCCTCTTACGCCAATGCCTTCAAG
Organism: Aporophyla lueneburgensis; assembly: GCA_932294355.1. NCBI lineage: Eukaryota > Metazoa > Arthropoda > Insecta > Lepidoptera > Noctuidae > Aporophyla > Aporophyla lueneburgensis. Next base: position 24,714,734 of record OW028737.1, on the reverse strand, counting down.
CCTGTGTAAAAGTGTAGGGACACTGACTGTGTCGAAGGCTTTTTTTAGGTCTAAAAATACAGCTAGACACTTATTACGACGGTCCATTTTTTCAGTAACTATAGATGTAAGTGCCAGGACTGCGTCTTCTGTCGACTTTCCCTGTCTAAAGCCAAACTGTGAGGGCGAGATTAAATTATTTTTGGTCAAGTAACTAGTCAACCGATGATTGATTAATCTTTCAACAATTTTAGACAAGGACGGAAGTACAGATATCGGCCTGTAGTTAGACGGGTCAGCTGTGTTACCACTCTTGTATACAGGTGTTATTACAGCTCGTTTCAGGGCGGTAGGAAAAGTTCCTTGATCAAAGCACAGGTTAATAAGGTGTGAAATAATTGGCGATAAAACGGACTTGGCACCTTTTAAGAAATTTATAGGGATTTGGTCCCAGCCAGATGCACTGTCAGATTTTAGGCTCATGATTACAGTTGCTACTTCATCAGGGTCAGAATTGAGAAGAACAAATGACGAGACCGGTGAAGCCGCAACGTTTTGGGGTAAGCTAGGGTGGTCGCAGTTAGGTTTTTTCTGAGGATTATTTATTATATCGTCAGCAAGACATTTCTTTATTGTGGAAAAGTATTTGTTCACTTTGTTTACTGCCTCTAGAGGGGTAGTGGCTGATTCCAGCAATGCTGTATTTTGTGTTTTAGGTGGTTTTCGTTGGGAAATATGGTTTATTGTTTTCCATAGTTTTTTAGGATTTTTATGGGTCTTATATAGTAGTTCGCGATCGTGTTTACGTTTTTGTTTTTTAATGATGCTGTTGCAGTAGTTCCTATATCGCTTATAGGTGATTTTTAGTATCTCGTTAAAAGGGTCTACTTTTTTTGCATATTGTTACGATTATGTATGCAGCGTAGCAAGCCTAACGTCATCCAAGGTTTAATCAATCTATTTCTAAGGGGGATTCTCGTAACAAGAGTACTGGCAGTGAGACATTTTTGTAGCAAACTTATTAGACTATCTAATAGAATATTAGGATCAGTCAGGTTTGCGAGATCGTGAATGTTGTTCGTTGTTAAAAGCTCGAGGGAATGTTCTACATTTATTGTTGTTTTCGTTTTAAATGTTTTATGTGTATTCGTCAATTCAGTTAGTTTTAGGAAAATCATAGAGTGATCGGTGATAGTAGTGTCTATAATTGCAATGGTCGCCGATTTTTGATTAGGTCTAAGTTTTAGCATGAAGTGGTCTAGACAACTTTTGTCTCTAGTGGGATGTGAGTGTCCGGGGAGTAGGCCGTGCGTTGCTAACATATTTAAATAATTAAGTCTGTTTGATCTCTCGTATGATTGCTCTTCTTGCCTGTGTATTAAATTTATGTTGATGTCACCAGTTATTATTATATTTTTATTTGAAGGAACAGTAGCTAGGTAGAGAGATAAAGAGTTTATGAAATCTTCCGCGTTTGTCTTTGATGGAGAGCGATATATTCCTAGGACTATGAGATCAGGTTTAATATTTACTTGTAAGCAAGACGCGTGAGTTAATTCTATCTCTTTTATTTCAAACCTGTGTATATTATAAACAAAAACGACGACACCGTCAGCTCTCTTTAAATGTTTAGTAGTGCGGCCAGCCGAGTAATTACTTAATTGAGGAATATTCTTACTAGGATTTAGCCTGCACTCACTTAAAACAATAACGTCTGTGTTAAAGTTTAAATTAGTTAGGTTCAATTGTAAATCGCAAAAAATAGTGTAAATAGATCTGATATTCTGTGAAATAATCGTAAAGTCAGTGCTTTTAATTTTTACTGTTGTACTTACGTCACGAAGGGAGCAGTTTGACACTTGAGCTATTTCTGTGTTATCTATTTCAGTTATAGTGTCCAGGGTTCTATCCATACTTGACTCTTAAGTGACTGCAGTACAAAAATTCATAGTCTTTTGTTAATTGGGGTGTGTGTATTTGTGTAAGTAATATGTAAGGAAAATTATGCACGTCCGGTTTATTAATGTGTGTTTTTGGTGTGTGTGCGCACTTAACAATAACATTATTTTTAATGCATAACAATAACAATAAAACAATCATGGATAATTTTAACTTATTAACTGTGATCCTAAGTTCTATCGGATTAACATATTATAGCAACATAGACTAACTTGCTTATAATTTCTACACGTAGCATATTTATTAATTAGTACTAGTCATATTTGTTGCATAAGCTTATTAACTTGCATTTCGCTCTTAATTATTATTTTTGGCGAGCTATCATCTTTTTTGAGGCATACTTGACCAAAGGAGGTCCAGCAGTATTTGTAGGCTTTAGATTTGGCTAGATCGCGGGCGAGAAAAAATAAGCGCGCCGCCTTGGTCGTGAGCTGCTCAGATACGTAGATGGGAGTGTATTCATTAGTAGTGTATCCTAGATGTTTTGCACATATTTTTTCATTATTTGCTCTGTTATAGGTACGAGTCGATTTAAAAAAATCATTTTTTAGTATAGCTGACGTTAGCTCGACTACGATCGGCCCATTTTTCGCATCACGTACGTTAACGTAAAACTGACTTTCATTTTGACCGTTCAACAACATCCATTGCGATATTTTCGTTGCTGAGCAGACAAATTTTTCGAACATATGAAAATGGATTACCAATATTCTTTAAAATGTCTCAGATTTTGATTGATAATAGTGTGGGTGCTGCTACCATTTTTGGTCACCTAGCGGACTGGCTCGGCTAATCTTTGCGTACCTGGCAATGATTTAAGTCCTTAGATTGGCCGAAGCATCCAAAGGCCACGTTTGTGATCCGTTGGACATGTCATTTGAATAGTATTGTATCGCTGACTCTTACTGAGAATTGTATATTTTGTTCTGACTTTTTTTCACTATATAAACATTTTTTCGCGAAACCTACGTAGTTTCAGTGAAAGGGAATGTAATGATTATGACATTGGTTCACGAATTATGTGACGCCGGACGTAATAAGGTGACTATGGGACTTACTAGAGAATGGGCAGTAGCGTTCTCTATGCATTTTACCACCATACTGCGATCGCCAACCCGCTTGCCAAACGTGGTGATTATCCCCCCCCCCCACTCCAAGTTTTGGAGAGGCCAGTAATGGACATTTGTCGGTTGAAATGATGATGATAACATTGGTATAGCTCTTATTATTGAAAAAATCGTTTTTGTGGGTTCGATACATGCATTACGTAGTGGTTCCAAAAAAAAACAGGAAAGAGATGGTGATCTGTGATTGGTCTTTATGATAAAATGCACAGCAGCAGGGTGAGCGCAGCCTTCTGTGATAGGCAGAACACATTCTTATCTCAGTTTGGGAACAAAAATCGTGATAAAATGCGTAACTCAAGTGTATCACAGAGGCCATGCTGTCCCGGCAGGAAAACCGGTGATAATTTCGACATTTTATAAATCATTAAAAATTCTCTTTTCCAGGTGCAGAGGTTTTTAGACCAGGTCAACGGGGACAAAGTGGCGTTAAGTGGCCTCCAGTTCTTCTCTGTAACCAGAGGATTACTTCTAACTGTGAGTTTGATGTGATTTGTCTGTTTTAAAAGCAGTTGTTTGAACCGTATGCTACGGTTATTTAGGTTCTCATCACACCGCAACTTTCTTTCAAAACAGAAATTTGCAAAATGTTTACTTTAGAAAATGGAAAACCGAGTACGCTTTATTTTAATTTTGTTGCTTTTTCAGTACACAAAGGTGCTCAATGCAATAAATATGTAATTGTTTACGTTTATATTGTGTAACTTATAAGTGATATGTTTATGTTGTTTTTTATATTTTTCGAGTACAAACTTCTTTAGCCGCGTTGAGCAATTTTCAGTAGAGGCAAAGGGCTCGCGGCACCGACATGCTAGTGTGACCACGTCAACAACACTTTAACGTGACCCCGTCACCAACATGATAGTGTAACCGCGTCACTGACACGTCAAGGTTGCTACGTCACCGACATGATAATGTGACTTTGTTTTTTTTTTTCCAAAGTTATAACTATTTACTTCTGTCGGCAGTCCCGTCCCGCTAACTGCCTCGTTGGTCTAGTGGTAGCAAGCGCTACTGCTGAGCATGAGGTCCTGGGTGCGATTCCCAGGTCGGGCAAAGTGTTTATTGGGTTTTTCCATCTAGAGTTTCTCAGTAGCAGCCTGGAGTCTGGATTTGTGCCCGGTTGATGGCAATAGGCTCGCCCCCTATTACATGGGACTTAAGCATAACAGGCGAAATGTGGGTGTACTGTAGGTGTGGCGTGGTGTGCCCTGCCTGGGCCGGGGCACCGCCGTGTCCTCGTGGAGGCGATCGGCGGCGGCGACCTCTCGCGTCCGGCCCTGGTGCGAGCCATGGTACGGAGCGAGAGGGAATGGGAAGCCGTCACCTCCTTCTGCGAAGCAGTAATGCTCGTGAAGGAGGAGGCGGGGCGCGTGAGGCAGTCTCTGCGCCCTCACGCCCCTAGTCGCCGCAGGAGGAGACGCCCCGGGCGTCGGGAGTCGATTGCGGACTCCCGGCCACCGTAGGCGCGAGCTTGCGGGTGGCGAGCAATGGGTAGCTCGCCGCCCGGTAAGGACCAGGCTCGGGTCGACGGCGCGCAGTGTTCCACGCGCGCCTCAAAGAGATGTCAGCAGCAGTGTAGGGGTCTACTAGGACCGATGCCTGCCGGGGTCGCGTGATTGTTCGAAAGAGATACCGTGACTCTGGCACATGGGCAACTGATGGAACACGGGTGGGTTTTAGTCAGTAAAAGTCTGACACGCCCTCCCGCTCCGCCCAGAGCGGGAGAAGTCATTTGATGATTTACCATCCTGAAAAAAAAAAAACCCTTCGGGGAAACAAGGCGTGATAATAACGATGATGATGATGATGATAAAATGATCTGCCTCGTTGGTATAGTGTTCGTAAGTGCTACTGCTGAGCAAGAGAGCCAAGGGTCGGTTCCCAGGTTGGGCAAAGTACTTTACAGAGTATAAGGGACAGCCCTCCACAAACTGACAGAGTGCATTCAGCTCCTTACTTTGAATCATATTCCACCGGAATTTTTCTCAGGATTTTTTTTAAACCTTTTTTCAGCTTTCCAGTTTTATTTCAATATAAAATTACATTCTCTGAAAACAGCACTCCATTTATGTAAACAATACGGCTAAAATCAAAAATGCAGCAATGGATGTTGAAATACTCTAACGAACGACGCGTAAAATCAGCTGTTCACTTCCCGTCTAACTACAAAGTTCACCGAACTCGACACAAAGGCGGCTTTCCGAATTGATCCGAGTTGCATTGCGTGTGAGGAAATAAAAAAAATCAGGTTTTTTGGATTCCCATAACGGTCCTGAAATAATTTCTTGTACTGGTCATCTTAGTATGATATACTGAATCCACCCGATCAGTTTGTAGAGGGCTGTCCCTTACACCTAGTAGAGTTTTTCAACCAGGAATTTCTCAGAAGCAGCTTGGAGTCTGGATTACTACTGATGGCAATAAGGTCGCCCTTTATTACATGGAACTTAACATAATTGGGAAAATTTGGGTGTACACCTCTGCCCAACCCTTCGGGGATTAAAAGCGTGATGTTTTTGTGTATAAATTGTTTTTTTTCTATCCACAGGTAGCCGGCACTATAGTGACGTATGAATTAGTAATGTTCCAGTTCAACTCTTCATCGACACCGGCGCTGAATATCACTTCACCAACTGTACTGCCTGCTTTAGGTCCTACTTTGACAACTACAACACTAACTTCTTGAAGAATCTGTCTTTTATTTACTTTCCTATAACCATACATACGTAATCAGTCTATAATGTTCCCACTGCTGGGACATTGGCCTCCTCTCAGCGAGAGGGAGTGAGCCGTAAACTACCACGGCCCAGTGCGGGTTGGGAGATGTCACATGTCTTGCCCGCGTGGATGTCGGAAATTAAGGCGAGGTTGCAGTACTTTTTAACTTTTTCAAACCTCTGTAAATCGTGCAAAATGACAATATTCCGTAAAAACAAAAATATTTTAGGAAAATTGAACATACTGTCCAGGGTTGTGTGAAGATAGAAACGTGAATTAAAACAATTGACTCGATAAAAAAAAATGATAAAGAAAACACTAAATCACTATTTTAAACGTGTGCCTTGAAGAGATTCCATCATCAAACCATGTAAAATTTATACCAAAAGATAGGGTTTATTGTTTTTAAGGGTTTGGTGAGAACACATTTTATAATTTCCTTTTTTTTTTGCTACGAAACAAATTTACACGAAATCTAGCAGTGCAAGCGCTCGTAACGACCGGCCAGTGCACGCTGAGACGTCTTCGAGGTTGGACGCACGCCGTTTGTTCCACAGACTTCCCCACTCGCTTGCGCTTTGCAATATATAAACAATTTAATAAAAACTTGTGTTGGTTTGTAACAAAAATGGGTAATAAAAGGATATACAGAAAGTTGAAAACTAAGGTACATGAAAATTCGTACTTGACTCGTACCTACGTAATTTCTAATAATTTACTGTAAATAAATAATTAAGTAGATAATTTACTTATTTACGGTAAATAATTTCATTTGATAACGTTAACTTCCAAACATTATTTACCTACAATCATTGCTTAGACGCGCCACAATATAAAAAAGTACAGTAGGTAAAGATTTACTGAACAGATTGAATTTATTCAAACTATTTTTATGGTTGCTCAATAACTTTAAATATCGTATAGTAAAATAATTGATATTAAAAATCTACGTAATTATACAGAGATTTTTCAAAATCAATTATTATACTATACGATATTGCTTAGACGCGCCACAATATAAAAAAGTACAGTAGGTAAAGATTTACTGAACAGATTGAATTTATTCAAACTATTTTTATGGTTGCTCAATAACTTTAAATATCGTATAGTAAAATAATTGATATTAAAAATCTAGGTAATTATACCGAGATTTTTCAAAATCATTTATTATACTATACGATATAATATAAATAAACGTCGTTTCACGTCATTAAAATTATTTAACGACGTAAAATGTATCAGATTACATGAAGTTTATTTTGCAGCGCTTCAATGGGAACATAAAAGCCATGGGTAGTTGTCACTCCTTAGATTTTGAATGCAATATGCGAAAGTCCCACATAAGTACTTTAACTTTATTACTAGTGGTTCACCTAGAACTGAGACCTCACAATGCATGTTCCGATTTTTCCATCTTTGCATAGTTACTAAAAGTGTATGACGTCAAAAAACAAAACATAATTTACACACATGTACAAAAACATTACAACAGTTACAGTTTCAATTAATCTTCGTTTTGTTTGAGGAGTGGTTGAGTCAATACAATTTTTAAGTTTGAATCTGAGCATAATCGGTCGCAGGGGTAACGATCTAAGAGGGGATCGAAAAAATGAATATTTTATTTTATTTACTGAACAGATGACGTTTTATCCCTTACATGATTTTATGGTGCGTACTTATTTATTTATTTGTTAGTAATGTTAGTTTTGTACTTAAATAAGGTTAGTATTATTAGGTGTAAGGGCCGCCTATTGCGGTGAAAGCCTCCTCCAAATCCTCCATTCCAGGTGTGTCTGTCTTTCGCCTGTCTGGGACATAAGTTTCCTGCTATTTGTACGATGTCGTCACTCCATCTTTTCGGTGGTCTACCCTTCCTTCTTTTTTTATCTCTGGGGTACCAGGTTGAAATTATTTGTGACCATCTTTCATCCATGGCTCTCTGAATATGGCCTGACCATTTCCATTTTAATGTCAGAACCTGTTTGACCGCATCTCTCGCGTTTGTTCTTTTTCTTATGAGCGAACTTTTGACCTTGTCTTTCAGTTTGATGTTCATGTAGCTCCGTTCTATTCCTCTTTGAAAGCTTCTGATTTTATGTAAGAGTGATTTTTTGAGCGACCATGTCTGGCATGCGTAGGTAAGAACCGGTGTTAGGCAGATGTTCATCGCTTTCGTTTTCATTTTTATGGGTATGCTACCTTTGAAAATTTCCTTCATAGCCCAGTACTTGTTCCACGTATTCTTCACTCTAAGATCGATTTCTTTTTCTGTACAGGATTTTATTGCGATTAGATGTCCAAGGTAGAAATATTCAGTGACATATTCAATGGGTTTAGACTGTATGGATATAGGTATTTCTTCACGATTGGTCATAATTTTGGTTTTATCCCAGTTAATTTGTAGCCCTACAGTCTCACTGTGACGACTGAGGGACTCTATCATATGGTTCAGTATTCGGGGATTTTCCACCAGCAGTACTATGTCATCCGCAAACCTAAGGTGGGAGAGGTATTTGCCATTGCCGTTTATTCCTATATCACTCTAATCGAGATTTCGGAATATGGATTCTAGGACTGCGATGAAAAGCTTTGGAGAGAGTGGATCGCCTTGCTTTCCCCCCTCTCGACTTGAAAAGTTGGTCCTCTTGTGTCTAGACGTACTCTTATTGTACTTCTCGAGTAAATCGCTTTGATCATTTCTATGTAGTCATGGTCTAGCCCTTGCTGGTTTAAAGCCCGCCATATGGAGTCATGTGAAATTGAGTCGAAAGCTTTCGAGTAATCTATAAAAGCCACGTATAAGGGGAGGTCGTATTCCATATACCGTTCGATGATAACTTTCAGTGTGTGTATATGGTCGCATAGTAGAGAAATTTTTCATGAATCCCGCTTGCTCTACAGGCTGATTCTCGTCAATTTTCGTTGTTACACGTCTTAGTAGGGTTGATGCAAATAATTTATACAGGCAGGATATAAGACTAATAGGTCTGTAGTTGGATATCAGTTTGGGGTCTCCTTTTTTATACAGTAGAGCTATTTCCGAGCATGTCCATGTGTCTGGTAGTTCCTTTATTGATAGTACACGGTTAAAGAGGTTGGTGACTGGTTTTATTAACTCTTGTTTCGCAGCTTTTATCATTTCGTTTGACACTCCGTCAGGTCCTGGGCTCTTTCCTGCCTTTAGTTTTATTATAGATAACTCTATCTCGCTTTCTAAAAAAGGTGGTACTGTTTCCTGGGCTGGTTTGTAATTTTTAGCCAGTGGTTTCTCTTGACTTTTATATGCACATGTGTAGAGGTTCTGGTAAAACTGTGTAGCTATCGCCATTATGTCTTTTCTATGTGTAATTGTGTTTCCTGAGGCATTTTGAAGTTGTGTCATGACATGTTTGGTAGTGTCTAACTTTTTATAAGCCTTTTTTATTCCGCCTGTTTCTTCTATGAATTTGCTAATTATATCGAGTCTTCTCTTTTTAATGTTTTGTTTTATTTTTTTTGTGTATTGCCCTGTATAGTTTACTCAGTCTTTTCTTTTCTTGCCTTGTTTTGATTTTCTTGTTTTTTAATATGTGTTTTTCGTTTTTCAATGTTTCTATTTTTTCTGTTATAATTTCATTCTTTCTTTTTCTGTTTTTTCTTTAGGGTGTTTTTTGTGGCCTTGTAGTAAATATGTCTCTATTTTCTTGTTGAGTTGGTACACGGTGTCATCTTCACAGTCGGACAAGGATAACAGATCTTCATTTTCGATTTCTTTATTGGTATGTACTTTTCCTCGATAATGCGCCCGAGATTTTTTGCTTTCTTCCATACACAGAGTGATTCTAAGCATTCTGAGGTCACTAGGGTGTTGCAATTTACTCATCACATTTACGTTTTGTATCATTTTTGTGATATTTGTAGCTATGAAGTCGATTTCGTTTTTCGATTTTTCATCAGGTGTTTTCCAGGTCCACCGTAGCTTGTTAGATTTATTGAAGAGTGTATTAGAAATCTTAAGGTTGTATTGAAGACAGAATTTTATGAACGTTTCTCCTCTATCGTTCCTTTTTCCGTAGCCGTAACTACCCATTACTAATTCTTCATTTTCTTTTGGGTTTCCTATTTTTGCGTTCATGTCTCCTAGGAAGATTATATTTCTTGTGCATTTGTTCACAGCTTTGTCAAGATTGGCGTAGAAGTTTTCCATTTCTTCTTCACTGGCTCTTTTAGTAGGCGCATAGGCTTGGATAATAGAGAATTTCTTTGCATTTATGCCTACTTGTAATACGGCAGCTCTCTCGGATACTGCGATGAAATCGTGTACTTCTGTATTGTATTGTTTTCTTACTAGGAATCCAACACCTTTTTCTCCTTTTGTTTCCCCATAGTAGTATAGAATATATCTTCCCCTGTCTTCAATTTTATAAAGTAGTCTTCTCACTTCAGCTATACCGATAATATCCCAATTGATTTGCGATAGAATAGAATAGAATAGAATAAAATTTTATTGTCTCCAGTATTACAGCTAGTAGTAGGTACACACATACACAAAACTATAATACTGGAAGCAAAAGGTTTAAACTTCAGCATTATGCTTAGGTCCCCCTTGCAGGTTTCTAAGCGCTGGTTTTCAGCTTAAACCCTTGGCTCCTGTTTACAAAAAAATAAATTAAATTTAGTAACAACGGATTAATAATAAAAAAATAATAATATAAAAAAAAATATAAGCTAAATGTAAATTACAAGATGATCATACATTAATAATAAATTGAATTAGGAAAAGGAAACAGTTTGTGGCGACTGGCGTTTCTAATAATACAATAATAAGAAACAGAAAAAGAAAAGAAATAATTAAATATTTGGAAAAATTACTGGACGACTATGGGCATATTTCAGAGTAATTTGCTGTTATTTTTTTGAAATTGGAAGACTAATAGTTTACACTTTTGTTTAAAACTTATTGCGTTTTTAATGCTTCGAAAAGGGGGCGATATTGCGTATTCCAATTCGACTACTCTTGCTTCACTTGCTAATGATCTGAGATTGAATGTAGATATATAATATTTTTTTAGGTTTGGAGGGTGGTCGTCTACAAAAAATGTCTACGAAAAAATGAATATAAGAAAGTATAATGTTCGAGTGAGTCAAAAGAAAGGCCTTCATTTGTAATAAGTTAACGAAGTAATCAACGAAATACATTTGCAACTTCCAGCGCCATCTAGTCACATGGTCTCTGTTCAGAACGAACTACTAGTCACAGTGAGTTCTACATAATTTAATAGATACATTCTCTCGTACTATGTTATGTATTATAAGTAAATAACGAATGTATCTGTATTTTGATATATTTTAAATGAACAAGGAAATATTCAACATACGATATTGCATAATATAGTCCGACATTAAAGTTTCCCATACACTTTCTGTGACTATGTGTTGTGATAATGCGTTTCTTTAGTAAGTTGTTTTCTAATAAAGTTATCGTTATTATAATAGACCAGCCGACCTAGCCCAATTTGCAAGGGTTATTCTTGGTAATATATCCCAAATAATCATAAATATTTCTCTAAACATTCCTCTTGGAATAATCGATTGAATGGTAAAAATTCGAATAAAATCTGTTTGAGATTTACATTATTATGTATTTTGTGTATAATACTTTATAGTTATCGATTTATTATAGAAGCCACTAAATGTAAGCAAATAAAATTATTATATTACTGCCATTTTTTTCAGCAATCTGAGTTTTTAATATTTTTGATATATTAAATTCGCTTGTTTTAGGACCGATGGAGACGATTCTTTGTTTGTTGAGGTAAAGAATAACAACGCAGATGAAAAAGTGTTGCTTGTAGGCGAACTATAGACGCTAATTATTTCTTACGTCAATTGCAAGAGAAAGTATAGCACAACGCGTTGTTTGAATGTAAAAAAGGCTATTTTAAAATAATGGGCGAAAGAAAATTTGGGCTCATGGCAAAATTCAAGCTCCAATCCAACATGTGCCAAGAAATTGTGTCAGTCAGTTCAGAAAATGTTGCTAATACTGAAGAGAAAAAGTCTTTGGACTCAAACATAGAGGCTACGACTGGCACCATATCTAGAGGTATCGGGCATTCCCAGTTCGAAAAACTGTTTTTTGCAAGCGACATTCCCATTTTCTCCACCCATGCGCTACAAACAAAGTTTAAGAAATTAATAAAAGAAGAATACAAAAAAAATCTCTAACGTCAATTTAAAGCAGTTTTTCCCAACGTGGGCGATAACGCCCCCTTGTGGGCGCTGCAGGCCTAAAGGGGGGCGGTAAGAGACCCAGAAAAAAAAGGGGGCATTGTGTAGGGCTTTGGGGTCGATTTATAATTTCATCTACCTAGCTAGGAAGACTCTTAGACACCGACTGAGCTCTCGACTCTCGACTACATCTTGTGAACATCAACTAATATTAATTAAGATATAGCTCAAACTCGGTTCGATATAAAACACCGCAGGCAATCATGTTTTAACAAGTTTTTGTTAAATAATCCGAATTGTACATTCCTATACCAATCGGCTGGTTCTATAATACTTGTTCTTGCTTGTCGAGTACGATTGGGCGTCGAATGAGATAAACGAGTTTATGCACGTTTGTCTTATTCCTATTGGTGCGTGCTGTTTATGCAATCCTATATAAACGACGTAAAGGATGGAGGTCCATAAGCGGGTTTTCTGGCCCCAAAAAATAGGACAAAATAAGGTTGATAGTGCGTATGAAAGTTTAGTATTATATTATTGTAGAACATATGTATTTAAAGTTTCTATTAAAATTATCTGTATTATTCTAGTAATTGCTCACTCCCCAGGGGCCCAAAGATTCCTTATTTTGCATTTTTTGCTAGAATTCCAGCTTTTTAAGAGGTTTGATCTCTTGTTTTTATATGAGCGCAGGGTCGCAACACCTTCGAATTGAAATATATTATGAAATACACTGTGACACAAATTCTATATGAGGATAAAAGTGTTGCGTCATTGCGCTCATAGTAAAAACAAAAGTTATAACAATTGAATATCGCGCTTTTTTGTGAACTCGTGCTGCGACGACTGTCTACTGTCTTGAGAACATGTTTTTACTTGAACGATAGAATAGAAGCTTATAGATAAGACAGTGCAGTATTAATCTTCACGGTATTTATACTTGATAGAATTACTACAATAAGGCCTTTATGAATTGTTTGTCCATAAAGAGCGTAATGATATTATTCGCGTGCAGTTGAAGTCTTCTATGTCTAAAAACATTTTCGAACAAAGCAATGAAGCCTTCAAGACTGCAACATCATTTGAATAAAATGCATCCAGATAAGACAGAAAAGAATGTAGCATATTTTCAAGACCTAGAGAAGAAGCATAATACTCAGCCAAGTGTATCAAAACTATTTTCGGCGGCTGCTAAGCAAGATGACGACGGACTTCGAGCTTCGTACAATATCTCTTTGTTAATTGCTCAAAAAGGCAAACCACATAACATCGGAGAAGAGTTAATTTTGCCAGCAATAAAGGAAGTAATAACTACTGTGCTTCATAAACCAGCCGCAGATATTATCCGAAAAATTCCTTTGAGTAATAATTCTGTGCAAAGACGAATTGATGAAATGGCTGAAAACATTGAAGAATCATTGTGCAATCATCTGAGGACTAGTCAATTCTCAATTAAGCTCGATGAGTCCACTTTACCAACTAATGAAGCGTTGTTGCTATCTTACGTGAGGTTTATTAAAGATGAGAAAATACGTGAAGAACTATTGTTTGCCAGAAATTTGGAGACAGATACAAAAGGCGAAACCATATTCAATACATTGGAAAAGTTTTGTGAAGAGAAAGAGATTCCTTTGAAAAATATTATATCAGTTGCTACGGATGGCGCTCCGGCTATGACAGGGCGCCATAAAGGCTTCATAGCATACTTAAAGAATAAAATTCCAGATGTCCTTGCTATACATTGCGTTATTCATAGACAACATTTGGTTGCTAGAAACTTAAGTGAACGACTATTTCAATCACTGCAATATGTCATCAAAGCAGTCAATAAAATCCGTAGCAGCTCTTTGAATGATAGATTATTTCATCAGCTTTGTGTTACTAATGACGAAGATTTCAACCGTTTGTTGCTTCATACTGAAGTTCGTTGGCTGTCAAGAGGCAATTGTCTGATTCGATTTTACAACCTGTTTGACTCTATGATAGAGTTCTTGGAAACTAAAGATACAGAACTGCGCAACAAGCTCATAACATCAAAGAATGATATAGCTTACATGACAGACCTGTATAAAATGTTCAACGACATGAACCTCCAACTGCAAGGCGATGAACTAAATTTAATTAAAACAAAAAATGTCGTTGCTGCTTTCGCACCCAAACTGCTTCTGTACAAAAAGAATATGGGCAGACGTGAGTTTCACAATTTTCCGAATTTATCAGTATACTGCAGTAACGACGACTTGTTTGCCTACTGCCAACATTTGGAAAACCTCCACATTGACTTCACCGAACGATACCAGGACATTTTAAACTTGGAAATACCAGACTGGGTGTTGGATCCGTTTTCAAATGTCAACACAGCAATGTCACCTCAGCTGGAAGAAGAACTTATAGAATTGACAACAAACGAAGAAATAAAAATGAAGTTCAAAAATGGATATCAAGAATTTTGGCTACAAAAACCAATCCCGCAATTGTACCCTGGATTGTGGTCAATTGTTCAACGATTTTTGATAGCATTTCCATCGTCATATTTGTGTGAACGTGGATTTAATGCTGTGGCAACGCTGCTTACTAAAAAGAGAAATCGTTTGCGTGTTACCGAACGTGGCGACTTGCGGCTGTTTTTGAGTAAATTGGAACCTGATATCAACAAACTTATTGAACAGCATCAGATTCAACCTTCACATTAGTTTTTATATAAGAATTGATTATGTTTGTTTTATTTTCAATAAAAGATACTCTGTCCGAATACTATAAATTTGCGTTTCAATAATCAGTTATAAGTACTTAGCGGTTTTTAAGTATGTTTAAAAAGGGGGGCGTTAAAAAATAATTTATTCTTAAAGTGGGCAGTAGACAAAAAAAGGTTGGGAGCCCCTGCTTTAAAGGAACCCAATATACCTTACCTTCTGCATTTACGCTGCATTGTGTCATGTTCAAACGCTTGCATCGGCTAGCTGCCGGGCGCTCGCTCGCTGCGTCTATACGCTCGATACATACCTATTATGTGGGGGGTGAGGAAGCGTTTTCATGCCTACACACCACAATACAAGACGGCCTTAACGCAGGTATTTTTCTAAAATAAAAGTAGCCTAAGTTACTTCTTATTACATCAGCTATCTGCCAATAAGTCCCGTCAAAATCGGTCCAGCCATTTCAGAGATTAGCCGGAACAAACAGACAGACAAAAGTAAAAAAAATGTTTTTTTGGTGTAAGTACCGTATTTGCTTTCATATGCATTTAGTGAAAAGCTGTTAATTTGAAATTACAAACAGACACTTCAATTTTATTTATTTGTATGTATAGATAACTGTCGAAAATTTTTATTTTAACTTTTTATTTACTTACAAATAATCAGCCTACTAAATGTCCACTGCTGGAACTCAGGCCTCCTTTCGATGAGAGGGAGTGGGCCGTAATCCACCACATGGGCCGAGTGCAGGTTGGTAGATGTCACATGTCTTCGAATTTTTGATTCCGGGATATAACGATTTCCTCACGATTTATTTCGTTCACAGTTTTGTTCTGTCTTGATTAATGTCCCTCGGCTGGGCAAACGCCTCCCTCCTCTCTCTACCTCTCTCTGTTTCAACATGTATATTATGCAATATACATATTGAGTTAGAGTCTGACTCAATATGTATATTATGCGGTCAATTTATTTTGTTTTGTTCGTGGTTAGGAAATAGTTGTCAGCAAAAAAAATGGAAGCATAGGAAATAATTACGCAAAATTAATTCTAGAGAGCGCTCCGCATTTAAATTTAGACAGGACAACGTCTGGCGGTCTGCTAGTATTAAAATATAACCGCTACCCTCATAAGTTATAGGTATCATAATCTGGTGTGCTAGCAGAATTGTATTTTTTTTACAATAATATACAATACTATATAGATTACAGATTTAAATTAATAAAGAAAAAAAGTATAACCTAAATTAACTAAAACTATTTACAAATTAAAATATAGTGTGAAAATTTCATCCGCATTGCTGTCGACTGATAATGTACCCAAGAGTCTGGCGGCATCACCACGTTGTATGGTTTAGCCTCTGGCCAAGGTAAAAACCAGCTCGTGGGTCACGGGAAGTGTCCACCAGCCATTTAGAAATTTCCTTAAATAGACTAAGAGCACTCGGACCCCACGGCCCGAGCGTTTCTACTGAATTATAATTATTTATTCAGAATCCATTTTATCATGTAAAATTAACAGAAACTCTAAATTTTTGTCAGCCTAGCCTTTTCTCAATTATGTTACAGTTACTTGGAAACCTAGATAAGACTGATTGTCATCCTTTCGGCTCTTGATGGCCCGTAACGACAGTCAAAGTTCCACAAATGAAAGCCAGGGCCAACGGCTTAACGTGCTATCTAAAGCACGAAGGGGTCTTGGTATGTAAAAATGGTATCTCATCGACGGACAAATCTCGGCAAGCGTAAACTAACCTGATTGATCGACCCGTTCGACTGTTATTCTGTCTACAATATTTGTATAAAAAGAATAATAAAGTTAATCATTTTCATTAAAAATACAGAGAACAAACGAAAAAGATAAAACAGAAAATCTAGTACTAATCCTAAAGAAACCTACACAGATATCCCTGCTCGAGAGAAATGTAACAAAAAAAATTAAATGTAGATTTCATTTACAATAGAATAGGGGGCTATTTAGACTAACCAGCGAGAAACAATACGGCTAGCAACAACAGGTGGTCTCATCAGCAAGATTTATTTTGTAACCATTACTTTACACAAGTACTAGGTATTCATAAAGAAGGCGCAAGTAATCTTGATATTATTTATAGTCTACCATTACGCCTTCTAAGATAATATATATTTGTACTACCTTCTGCCCGCGACTTCGTCTGCGTGAAATTTCTTGTTCCCTCGACCTCGCGCTAATACTTTGTTTTTGCTTTGCTTTATTTATGATTTTATTTCTTTTTTCCTCTTTAGGGTCCTAGCATGATGTAGCCTCAGTATAAATATGGACAGTACTGAAACTACGAAGAAATGGTCGAAACGGCACACTCACACAGAGCGCATCTACGAGACCTCTCAGAAAAGGTCATGGTGCGCTCAGTGGCTGATGCCACGTTTTAATGCATGGGCAAGTTATAAATAAATAAATATCTTAGGATAACCAACACACCGTTATCTGATCCCAAACTAGGCAAAGCCTGTACTATAGTAACCAGACAACTGATAAACATACTACCGTGTGGTGCCGGACGTAAAGAATAACACCACCCCATTTCTTCCCGTGGGTGTCGTAGAAGGCGACTAAGGGACTTACTAGAGAATGGGCAGCAGCGTTCTCTATGCATTTTACCACCATCCTGCGATCGCCAACCCGCCTGCCAAGCGTGGCGATTATGGCAAAGCCTCCCAAATTGGGGGAGGCCTAAGTTCAGTAGTGGACATCTTACGGCTGAAATGATGAATGATGATGATAAATCTTATATATATAAAAAATCTTGTGTCACGATGTATGTTGCCAATAAACTCCAAAACTACTGAACCGATTTCAATCAAATTTCACATGTACCCGTATTTTGGTCTAACTTACTGGATAGGATAGTTATCATCTCAACTATTCGCTTATGTCGTGAATGTAAACGAATAAAATGTATCAATTAATTGTTTAAGAAACAATTGTATTGCAAGTGTTTATTTACCGCCATCTATGAGAACTTCATAAAACTAAAAGATGGCGGTGTACGTTGATTCATCAATAAAATTCTTCAATATTGTTTGACATCTAGGTTAGGACAAATACACCCAATAGATGGCGCTGTGTTCTGTTTCTTAGAATATAAATTCTATTACTTTATTTCACGTAATATTTATTTATGTTCACGATATAACCGAATTATTTTTATGGTTTGTGACTGATATTTTTATAATTGTACTGCGTATTATGTCACAATATTATTACCATTAATAACAAAAAAAAAAAAAATTTTTGTTAGAGAATGATTAAAGTCTTGGCGCCAAATTTTAATCAAAGTTTCAAATGCGAACTAGAACGTTCGGGAAATTCAATGTTCAGGTATAAATACTGGCGCCGAGTGTCACCGCAGTACAGTTCCTTTTTAAACGAGTGAATTAATACTATCTCCCGGAAAGTGATAGTCTCAGTAAAATCTCAGTGCAAGTCTTAGTACTACTCTCTGCGTCAGTCTCTACGTAAATATACCTGTGCATTTACCAAGTATATAACCCCTGCAAGTATTAATCAGTGCAAAATCATAACTTTATACACATGTAAGTATTTTTGCTTACATTTTATTTTATTTTTTTCATGTATTTTGTAAATAAGTCATTGTTTATAAAGAATAGTTAAAGATAAGAAAAATAAAATCTACATTTAATAAATTATAGTTTGAAAAATCTAAAAAAACACGCTTTTGAAACTAACTGAATTGTTGTACAAAAAGCATGGGGGGTTTGATTTGCATTGCTGTAAATATTTTAACGATAGTTTAGTATACCTGTAGTAATTATAATAAGCACCCTACGCATTTTGTACGACAATATGAATTTTTCAATTGAGTACTCCAGTTTTATTTTCAATTTAGCTAATTCCATTTTACCGGAAGGGTTTTGTTTCCTCAGTTGCGATTAGAGAAATAAAATATGGCGGTACGAAGTTCGCCGGGTCAGCTATTAGTATTACATTTTACCAAGTTCTTGAAACATCGTAAGGAAACCGGCATGTCCTAGAACCAAAAATTTGAAGACATGTGACATCTATGAACCCGCACTGGGCCCGTGTGGTATATTACGGCCCACTCCCTGTCACCAGGAGGAGGCCTGTGTCCCAGCAGTAGGAACAATATAGGCTGATTATGATGATCAAGCTCTTCTAAGTGAAGAGACAGTTGAGCTGCTGAAGAGTTTGTTGCGTCAGTTTTTCTTCCCAACTTGCCGGGGGACTGTCTTCTTCCCAACTAAAGCACTAGGAAGTGGTGAAGGGCGGGCATTTTGGGAACTCTCTTATGTAATTTTGTCATTCGAAAAGTGCTGACTCCAATCTGCAGTCCAATCTACGGAACAATGAGATCGCTTCGGAAAGCCTCTGATGCTCCCAGGAAGCTTTTGCGCTTTTAGGCGAAGCTAGACTGGCTTTGTTAGTCAGAATAAAATAAATATAAAAAAGACCCTCATTCGGGGACCCACCCGAATCAGGGTCTAAGTGCGAAAAAGGGAGTCCCATCATAATCGAAAGGGAGACAAAATCATGTTCAAAGTTTCCGTTACATAGGCACATCTATACTTAATATTATAAAGCTGAAGAGTTTATCGAAGCGCTAATCTCAGGAACTAATGGTCCGAATTGAAAAAATATTTTTGTGTTGGGTAGCCTACTTATCGAGGAAGGCTATATAACATCACGCTACGGTTCAAATGAAGCGGAGCAGCAAACGAAAAATGGACTAAAACTGGCAGGCGATTCGTTGCGACGGGAGAGCGAATATTTGACGCGGACGAAGTCGCGGGCAAAAGCTAGTATACTTATATATTTCTAAATACATACCTACATATTATACATAAATTACACCCAGACACAGAACAAATAATTGTGCTCATCACACAAAGATTTGTCCTGCGTGGGAATCGAACCCACGACCTCCGTCATAGCAGTCAGGGTCACTAACCACTAGACTAACAGGCCAGTTTTACGTTTATCTCTTATACTACGGACAAGAGTGTACTCTTACAATTCACAAAATCTTACTGATAGTTACAGAGATTAGCGCGTTCAAATAAACAAACAAACTCTTCAGCTGTACTGTTAGTTAATTATAATAATCAATATTGACATAAATTTGTACAACATTTTTATGAATTCCCTAGCTCTTGCGCTAGTGTACACTGTATTACAGGAGCTAGTTAGTATAGATACCTTCTAAAATTGAGTCTAGACAAGTGTTAGAAGGTAGATATTATTAGGCTATTGCGTGCAGCCTGTGTGCTTCTCGGAAAAATACTACAGATTTGTCGTAGGTCATCACTTTTTATCGTTTTAAAACAGAGTAGGATGCCACTATCTATTCATGATATTAAGAAAAGCAGAACATGGCTTAAACATGTTTTATAATCTTTGAGTTCCTTGTGATGCCGGACGTAAAGAATAGCACCATCCTATTTCTTCCCATGGGTGTCGTAAGAGGCGACTAAGGGACTTACTAAAGAATGGGCAGCAGCATTCTCAATGCTTTTTACCACCATACTGTGATCGTCAACCTGCCTGCCAAGCATAGCAATTATGGCAAACCTCCTCAAGCTGAGGGAGGCTTATGTCCAACGTGTTTCGTCTGAATTAATAAATCTTCTACTAACAAATTTGTGCAAAAATCGCAATAGCACCGCGACTGGATCACGACTTTTAAGGGTTTTCTCATTCTGCTAATGAACAACGATCCAACTGCGGCTACGTTTTAGTGGACGCCAACGATCGATCGAAACAATGTAAAAATCTATTCTGCTAACAAAGTCGTACATAAGCGTGACGTTTAGTCACATTCTGCTATTATTTTGACACTTGTTATAATCGAATCAAAGCTGAATTTCGGCAGTTCATCTGTCAAAATTCATGTGTTTATCGCATCGATCTAGGATTGCTTTAGTTTTTTTTCCTAAAAATATAATGTTTCTACAGATTTCGTTGAACTTGCTCATGTGGGTGACGTTGGAAAGGTAAGAGGAAGAAATTTTGCGTTAAGAGTATGCAGTAATGCTTTGGCCCTTTTTTTTTTTTTTTTTTTCAGGATGGGAAATCATCAAATGACTTCTCCCGCTCTGGGCGGAGCGGGAGGGCGTGTCAGACTTTTACTGACTAAAACCCACCCGTGTTCCATCAGTTGCCCATGTGCCAGGGTCACGGTATCTCTTTCGAACAATCACGCGACCCCGGTAGGCATCGGTCCTAGTAGACCCCTACACCGCTGCTGACATCTCTTTGAGGCGCGCGTGGAACACTGCGCGCCGTCGACCCGAGCTTGGTCCTTACCGGGCGGCGAGCCACCCATTGCTCGCCACCCGCAAGCTCGCGCCTACGGTGGCCGGGAGTCCGCTATTGACTCCCGACGCCCGGGGCGTCTCCTCCTGCGGCGGCTAGGGACGTGAGGGTGCAGAGACTGCCACTCCCTCACGCGCCCCGCCTCCTCCTTCGCGAGCATTACTGCTTCGCAGAAGGAGGTGACGGCTTCCCATTCCCTCTCGCTCCGTACCATGGCTCGCACCAGGGCCGGACGCGAGACGTCGCCGCCGCCGATCGCCTCCACGAGCACACGGCGGTGCTCCGCCCAGGCAGGGCACACCTCCACCGTATGCTCCACCGTGTCCTCCAGACGATCCTCGCAATGGAAACACCCGGACGTATCCTCCCGCTTTATCCTGAACAGGAACCCACCGAAGCACCCATGCCCGGTGAGAACCTGCGTCAGGCGGAAGGTGAGGACGCCGTGACGCCTCTCTATCCACTCCTCAAAGAGGGGACTTACCGCCGCAATTGTGGCGTGCCCAGCACTGGGTTGCGACAATCGTACCCGCCATGTCACCATGAGATCACACCGGAGCTCTGTCCGCCGTGCCGCGATTTGTCGCGGCAGCGGAGTTTCGCCCCGGCGTTTCACCTCCTCGCGCCACTCCCACATGTATGCTTTGGCCCTTACGGATCGTCAGTGCGTTACGACATACCAATTCTCCAGACACCTCATAAGAGCTTTGATTGACGAGATCAGTGACCACACATGCCCTTCAATCTTCGTTTTTACGATATTGATGACGGAAAAGGTAACATAGTTACAGTGTGTTACTACGTGAAACTCCATTGACTCAATCTTGGACCGCAACTTGCACCAGCTTTTTATGTACCTGCACCCTAATTGCGAAACGCACAATTTATCAGAATCTGAATGGGATTGAAGATTATTTCTAAACCATTGCGTCATTTTTTCGAATAAATTGTGGCTCAGCAACGTAAATAACGCAATGAATGTTGTTTAACTATGAATATTAAACCAATTCCTACCGATAAAAAGTTCCGCAATTACCCCTCTGGTTCGTACCAAACACTGATAGGCCAGCCGCAATGTATATGCAGTGTCAAAACCTTTAATTTCTTGAGTTTTAGTAATAAACTAGCTACTGTCCACAACTTCATCAGCGTCTAATTTTGCTCCTCTTAACCTTCCCGTCGCACCACATTGCCTGTCAGTTTTCGTCCATTTTTTGTGGCTGCTCCGCCCCTTTTGATTGTAGCGTAATGTTATATAGCCTATAGCCTTCCCCAATAAATAGGCTACTCAATACAAAAAGAATTGTTCGATTCGGACTAGTCGTTCCTGAGATTACTGCGTTCAACCAAATAAACCAACTCTACAGCTTTATAAGGGGATTACCTTGCTGAAATCCGAAAAATACCGTATGTTTAACGAATTTTGTTGACGAATCCTACCGTACGATTTTCATATGAAAAATATATGTCTTACTTAAGGTCATGATAAATACTTTGTATTGTTTATAATTTTAATAAACTTTCCCAAATTTTAGAAAAATCTGGTAGTAAACAGGTCCTTCCTCTACCTAAATTGAAAATTGTCTCTGTAACGGCTGAATCGTTTGACATGAATTTTATATCAAAATATGCTTACTAATTTATTTAATAATTTGTATTGTTTACTTTTTAGGGTTCCGTTGCCAAATGGCAAAAAACGGAACCCTTATAGATTCGTCATGTCTGTCTGTCTGTCTGTCTGTCTGTCCGTCCGTCCGTATGTCACAGCCATTTTATTCCGAAACTATAAGAGCTATGCTGTTGAAACTTGGTAAGTAGATGTATTCTGTGAACCGCATTAAGATTTTCACACTAAAGTAGAAAAAAAACAATAAATTTTGGGGTTCCCCATACATAGAACTGAAACTCAAAAATGTTTTTTTTCATCAAACCCATATGTGTGGGGTATCTATGAATAGGTCTTCAAAAATGGTAATGAGGTTTCTAATATATTTTTTTTCTAAACTGAATAGTTTGCGCGAGAGACACTTCCAAAGTGGTAAAATGTGTGTCCCCCCCCCGTAACTTCTAAAATAAGAGAATGATAAAACTAAAAAAAATATATGATGTACATTACCATGTAAACTACCACAGAAAATTGGTTTGAACGAGATCGAGTGAGTAGTTTTTTTTTTAAAACGTCATAAATCGTAAACCGCAATTTACCTTACATTCAATCAACTAAAATATAAAAATTTAAAAAAAATATATTTTTAAACCGAGAATACCTACAGGTTTGTACGGAACCCTCGGTGCGCGAGTCCGACTCGCACTTGGCCGGTTTTTTTTTTTCTTATTTCTTTTTACACTTTTAAATAATAATTAAAAACCCGAAACTGTAAGAGAAACTCGTTGCTTTCTTGTGACACATACTCGGGACGCGAATGATGCGATACATTAGTGCCTTGATGGCTGCCGAGAAGGGTGGACCAGGCGCGCGTTATTTTCAACAAATAAAATTTAAAAGTTCACGTTTGGAATGATTTCTGAATTAAATAATATTGTTAATATTACAAATATAAATATTATTTAAAATAAGAACAGAAATTAATTATGTACATAGAAATAAAGTAGTTTGTAATTTCGTTTTGCTTTTTGAACCAGTCATAGAGTAAGCTTGCAATATTTTATAGATATACCGGTCATCATCAGACATCCAATTTTCTTACTCAATGATGGAAATGTGTTTGGGTCAATTAAATTAACTGGCGAAATTCATCGCATGAAAAAGTTTGGTGATCCTAACTAACTCCGTTACTGAGAATCGATAAGCACTTACCTGATCATCATCACACAAAATAATTTTTGAAAGCTAGGTCAGCAGGCAAGTCCATCATTTAGTTCAAAATAAATATTATTTTTTAATTGTAGTGGATAACAATACATAAGAACTCTCAGAGAGCGAATAAAAATAGGCAAAAACCTACATATTTGTGTTCTTGCTTAATCGTCAGTTCGTTTGTGTTTTGTTATGGTAGATGGCACCAAACGAAAAAATACTAGTACAGAGGTCAAATCATCAAAGTCATCGGGCAATGTGATAGCCTTAATAATATCGTGTAACAAACTGTCAAAATAATGTGATGTACTGAATCACGGATGTTTTAAATAAGAGTGATTATGCATTACATTATTCTGTAAGTATTAGTCAGTTGATAACGTGTAATGCTCCACGAACAGCAAGAGTCGATTGTAGCCCCAATATTGATTGGATTCTGCATTTTGAATTTTGCTATCATTATTTTCTTCTATGTTATTATTTATTGTCTCGTTTTTAACTAACAAAGCTGCTAGAAACCTCCCTAAAGGGAGGTACCTACTTTAGATTCAACTTGAAATAAATTGAGAAAATCAGTGCCTGACGATTTATAACTAGTAGTAGTAACATCACTAGCCAAACTGACAAGCCACGAAAAACTTCAATCCGTTTCACGAAGATTTTTACGTAACCACTTTATGCGAGAGTAAGCGAACTTAAAAACGGGATTAAACACCTGGACCATCAATAGTATTTTTTTTTAATCAAAACAGATTTGGTTACTACCTCGATCTGTAAATAGGTACATTATATACTAAAGAAAATCATAACATCGTTAAAAACGCTTCAATAAATGAATTTTTAGGTAAAATACAATTAATAGAAGTTCCCTTTGAGTCTTTAACATAACCGAAAGGTCTCATTTCACAGCTTTAGCTAGTTAGGGACGTAGAACGAAACGTTCTCCCGAGTTTTTGTTATTTATTAAGTTCAAATGATGTAAAATATCAGTAAAAAACTATAATTATGGTCAAGATATCTTTTTATATTAGAAAATCCTTTATTGCCACTTATTCGTGTTTAGTGACATTTTTAGATTCAACTTTTTTTCTTTGTGGTAATAATAAAACATACTATTTGGCATGTTGGTAACACAGGAAGCCCACTCGTATGTTCGGGAGAAGGAAAATGGTGATTGGCGGGAAAGATACAAAAAGTTTTCAATAATTTTATATTTATTAATATAATTCAAGATATGGATGAAAAACCAAATAATGTTGAAGAAATTGATGTTAACAGTTCAGATTTCTACGAAAATGTTAACATTGAAACAGCTGCTTTATTCCACGACGAGATCTATGATTTGCTACTAATTGAGAACGAATCACACGAAAACTTTGAAGATGAAGAATGTGAAGATGAAACGGAAGAGAATACAACAAAAACATAAATACATATTTTAAAGTAATTACTGAAGACATTGAAGCTAAGATTCATCAGTGAAAGCAAATGTACCTATTGTTCTGAAGAAAATGCGGATATAAAACACGTTAGACTGTGAATCGTTCGCCATGCAAAGACTGTTACTTGTCAGTGAAATTAGTGATATAGCAGAACAAAACTCTTTTATGTGTTCCCCGCCACGTTCAGGAATTATTTTCCAACACAGTTTATTTCAATTCATTATTTAGATATTTACTGAATACTGTAGAAAAAATTTAATTGTTTCGGGGTTCATTAGATTGTTTTTTTTTATGTTTAACTAATATTTTGTTGTTATTAATTAGATAATTTCATCGCCTCTCAGATGTACTTAGCTCGTATGAGCGGTAAACACTTTTGATGAACTTGTTATTGTTTTATGTATTTTTATTGAGATATTTAACTAATATTTTGTTGTTATTAATGAGATAATTTCATCGCCTCTCAGATGTACTTAGCTGAGAATAAGAGTAGTATGTTTAATGATTACGACTGAAGGACATGTATCCATGGTCAGGAATAAATTTAAAAAAAAAAAAATAGTGAAAAAAAAAAAAAACTCGTATGTTCCCGTAATGATTCAGTTGCGATACGGCGTAAGTTTAGTTTCCCTTGTGCTTAACAAATAGTAGAATGACTTTATAGGACATTATCGACCTGCGATCGTAATCGAACTGTTGTGAAAACACAATTGAACGTGTAACTTTGCAAATTAGTGGAATCGCCCCCCAGATAGGTAGTCGCTCCATGTACAATAATGATATTCAACTGTTCCCCAGCATAGGTAGGAAAAGGCTAAGCAGATAAAGTTTATACGAGTTGTTGGAGGTATGACTTTAAGTATCTTCTCACGAAATCATTTCAGATCCCCCCTGCCAATAAAATTTCTTAAAACAACGGTTTCATAAAGTGGTGTACGTAATAGCTCGTCTTGCTCACGTCTGCCATTACGCCGCGTAAAATATATGAACAATAAAATTTACATTTAGCTCTACGCCGCCGGTGCTTACGTAAAGTGTGTTCAGGACAAATATTTTGCAATGTTCAGGCGCTTTAGGGGTTCACTTTTGTTTGAAAAAATATTTGGAATTGTTGTCACTATTTTTGTGTCTTTACGGGTTTTGACTATGCTAATTCAAAAGAACTCGGATCATCATGATCATTTCAGACGAAAGACTCCACTGCTGGACATAGGCCTCCCTCAAACTCCGCCACTTCAACCAGTTCTAACCTCAGATATCAAACCTTATTTCATTATCATAATCAGCCTATATTGTGAAAACTGTGTGGGAGGGCTTGTGGCTAAGTAATAACAGCCGCACGAGTTGATTGTTCAGGTTAAGCTACGCTTGCCGCGGTTGGTCCGTGGATGGGTGACCATCTTTACACACCAAGACCCTTCCATGCCTCGGAAAGCACGTTAAGCCGTTGGTCCCGGCTGTCTTTCGTAGACGGGTCGTCAGAAGCCCGAAAGTCTGACAACCAGTCTTACCAAGGGGTATCGTATCACCCAGTAACTGGGTTGTGGAGGTCTGATAGTTCCATGTAAAATACTGGTACTCAGCTGCATCCGGTAAGATTGGAAGCCAACCCCAACATAGATGGGAATAAAGGGCTAGGCAGATGATGAATCAGCCTATATTGTTCCCACCGCTGGGAAACAGACCTCCTCTCGGTAAGTGGGAATGGACCACGCGGGTCCAATGCGGGTTGGTAAATGTCAGATGTCTCCGGTTTTTCTGGTCTAGGACATGCCAGTTTCCTCACGATATTTTTCTTTACGTTTTCACGGCATAATATGTTAAACAAAACATTTATTTTCAAGTATCAAGGACTCATAACGTTACTACAATTTACATACAAAATACGTTAGTAACATTTACGAAACACTATGACCAAACAACTAAGTTCCTGTCAGCAGTAAGTGGCATAAAATCCAGGCAATCTAGTGTTAGTAACATTTTTTTTGTAAAACACGGTCATTGCATTACACACTTTCCAATATCATTTTGACAACCCAACAAAATTAATTGCGCTTTATAAAATATGTACTACGTTTTTTATTTTATCCAAAACTAGCACTTCGCCCGTGACTTCGTCTGCGTGACTCACAAGAACCGTGCATTTTTTTCGAAATAAAATATAGCCTATGTTACTTGGTGATCATGTAGCTTTATGTAAGTGAAAGAATTTTTAAAATCGGTTCAGTAATTTTCGAGTTTATCCATTACAAACATACATATAAAAAATCAAATATTTCCTCTTTATAATATTAGTTTAGACTAGCTTTTGCCCGCAGCTTCGCCCACGTGGATGTCGGAAATTAACGCAGGTATTTTTCTACAATAAAATAAATTTTTCTAAAATAAAAGTAGCCTAAGTTACTCCTTGTTACATTAGCTATCTGTCCGTGAAAGTCCAGTCAAAATCGGTCCAGCCATTTCAGAGATTAGCCGGAACAAACAGACAGACAGACAGACAAAAATTGTAAAAAATGTTGTTTTGGTATATGTACCGTGTATACATCCATATACACTTAGTAAAAAGTGGTTATCTTAATATTACAAACAGACACTCCAATTTTATTTATATGTATAGATGTATAGATTATGTCTCCAGTAAAATCACAGGCCCAAACCCCTCACGACTTTTTTAGTCGATATGAACGTGGTCTAACTTTATTAAACTAAACAAAAGCTGAACTAAAAGCAAGTCCTAACAAATAAAAATGCATTTCTTTCCAACAACTCTAGCTATCGCCCTAATTGCAGCCACAGTAGCGATTTAAAAGCCGAGCTGGTTTAAAGTTAGAATGCTTTAAACCCCGGTCTACAAAGTGCTGCTATCGACATTATTTGTTCAATTAAAGCGATGCACTCACCGCAGTTGTTAAGGGTAGAGTACACTGGCTACTTTTAGCAAACTGGGTAATGATATTATGAGAAACAAGCATTTGTCCGCAGCTTCAGTCGCGTGGATTCCGGAAATTTTCTCAATGAGACGTACTTTTTCGCCCCTGTTTCCGCTCTTCGGAGGTAGAATTATTAGAAAACGCTGACATACATATTAATTCATTTTTAATCGTCAGTCTAAAGTAAAAAATGTAAGAACCTAGCTTCGTAACTGACGGAGTTCCATACAAACGTCTACGTCTTATTTCACCCCTTAACGGAGGAGTTTTCTAAAATACTTTCTTAGCTGACGTCTTCAACTCATAATCAGTAGTCGAAGTAGGTAGATTGATTTTACGTACTCGCATCATGAATATTCATAGAAATCACAACATGGATAAACCTTTTTCCGGGATTTCATTTTGGTACTTACGGGATTGAATCAAATATCGTGAAAGTAAGGTAATTATTAAACTAGGTACTATATTAAAAATTTATAGAATGCGATAGATAAACATTATTTTTTTTTTCTTACTGTAGAAGGCCGATCACCTATATACTATTAAAAAGAGTTAAACGTTTCTTATTCATATTAATGTATTCTTTATTCTACACATTACAACATTTGAAATTAATTTCAAACTCCCGGAATCCCGGAGGCATATCCATACTAATATATACGTGCCAGTTCATTGATCCCATTTCAATCTGCCCCCATCCCATTGAAACCTACTCCGACCTCTGCTCATAATCTACCTCTGTGCCAAATGTCATCTTTGTAGGTCCAGTAGTTTTTGAGATTTCGTGATTAATCAGTGAGTGAATGAATTCATGAATGAGTGACCTTTCGTTTTTATATTATAGACAGATGGGCGTTATTTGGAGCTACCACTACCTGAAAAAGAGAGTATTCTTAAAAAGAGTAAGTGACACACTCTGGTATAATAGATGTCCATAGATGGTGATGGTACGCCATCGGGTAGGCCACCAACTTGCAAAAAAACATCAGGGTCGGGGGACCCTCATCAAGAAAGAAGTTCCTTACTCTTTTTTAACTTTGAAGGTGACGTCGTTTATTCTATCTTCAAAATACTCAAACTTAATATTGACTTCACAAAAAAAACGAAACCCATGTTGAACAATTTGAATTTTTTTCGGCCGCCATCTTGGACTTTCACTTTGACCTCACTATTGGCTTCAGCACCCTCGAAAAGCATGGAAACGAAACCCATGATAAAATATGAATAATTTTTGCACGCTCCATCATGGATTTCCATTTTGACCTCACTATCGGCTTCAGCTCCTTTGAAAACCATACAAATGACATATCTCACTATCGGCTTCAGCATACTCGAAAATTTCGAAAATGACACCCTTTACGAAATATGTGAACATTTTTGCAGCCGCCATCTTAGATTTGCATTTTTAGCTCACTATCGCCTTTACCAACCCCTCTTTCCCTTTCTATTTTATATAATAAAAGTCGTATGAAGAGGATATAACGCTATATCGTTACTTGACAATTTCTACAAGTTAACTCCTACCGCAAGAACTTCGTTCCAAAAAGGAAAAGACTTTTGTCTGTTCGGAACCTAAGTCAACAATCGACCCTGACCTTGACCGTCTCTGACCGTAAAACAACCGACCTTCGAAAGTCTGCACCGAAGGCTCAACTTTGTCAACATCCTGTCCATTTCCTTTAAGCAAAGCCATGAAAAAAAACTTTTAGACCCGTTTCTTTTTAGGGTCCTGTGGCCGAAGTGCAAAATATTGAACCTCTACCTTTGCCTTACATAATATAATATGTACACTATATCACTGGATCAGAACATTTTTGGGGAGCTATTTCGACTGCCACGATACACTGTAAAAAATACGCAAGGCTTTGGAGGCACGTATAGTACAAAACACAATCTGTGTTCTACCTCGGAAAACATGCTAAGCCGTTCGTTCTGCGTTTTATCGCTATGCAGTCATGTTCCACTGCATGCCGTCCCACAGAACTATAAGAGTGAGGGAAAAGAGTGTGCATCAGTATCTGCGCACATACTTGTGCACTCTGCCGCCATAGTCCAAATACGGTCTACAGAACTATTTTTATAAAACACAAACTAAACTGTGTTTTTTCACTACGGAACCCACGTAAAAATAAATAAAACAGACAAAATGCGAATTTGGAGTATAGCCAAAATTACTATCGTTATGTTTGATCGTAATCATTCCAGCTATAGCGAGGAGGTATTAAATAAAATCGTAATCATTAAGGGTATAATAGTGAGAGGGTATCAAATAAAATAGGCTATGATGCCTTTGTTGCGTGACCTAAGAGAGTAACTAGAGTGTTTTGTGTTCCTAGATTCTTTTTGGTATTACATATACTGGAGATTACATTTTTTTTCACAGTGTGTAAGATTTTTTTATACTTTCTCATATGAGTTGAAATTATTACATACATATACAAATTCACGCTTTCTTCCCATGGGGGTAGGTGGAAACCACAGAACATCACCAGCTTTTGCCTCCTCACGTACGCCGCCGGAGTACCTACTACGCACCTGACCTTTCTGAAGAATATCACCAATAGGGTGCCTGTATGTCTTCCTTGGGGTGACGCCTTCTGGCGTTTCCACTCACACCTACCCTGTAAATACCTTTTGTTTATCGCCCTTCATTTATCCTCTCAACATGACCAAACAATCTAAGCATTCTTCTTTAAATTTTTGTCACTACATTTTCTTTTAAACCGTTCCGTGGCCTTATCACATCATTCCTCAGTCTCAATTTGATGGTTTTTCTTGTATTAGTTCTGCTTATATGTCACCAAATCATAATTGTGTCATAGTTGTTATCATCAAGATAACACATCACCACCATTTATTGCAGCCAAGTGACGTCCACGGCTGGACATAAGCGTCCCCCAATTTCGGGAAATTTGCCATAATCGCCACGCTTGGAGGGCGAGTTGGCGTCCGCAGTATGCCACCATACTGCTAACTAAAATGCATGAAGATCGTTGTTGCCCGATCTAGGTTACGACACGCACGAGCAGAAATGGGACACACAGTAGATAACATAACATCATGCTTGAATTACCTGAAGAGTTAGGCAGAGTTGTCTATTACACCCACATTTCGCCATATATGTTTAAGGCCTATGCAAAAGGGGGCGAGCCTATTACCATCCACCGGGCTCAAATCCAGACTCCGAGCTGCTCCAGAGAAAATCCAGATAGAAAATCCAAATGCCCCCCTCCTCCCCCCTATGCTCAGCAGTAGCGCTTGCGATAACTGGACCAACAAGGCAGTGGTTAGTCTCGTATTATATCGTAAACATAACGTTTTATCATCGTACCTGGAAATTTTTAGTGTCGTTCAGTTGAAAGTATTAAGTTATTTTAAAACTCGTTAACTATGCATCGTCGGGCCGGATAATAGCTAAGCTTAAATTTTTCAACTAGTTTTCTGCATATATTTTGTCAAGCTACTTTGAAAAAAGGTGTCTATTTAGTTTTATTTATAGTGATAGTACCTATAAGGTCATCGTCTGTATGTCAAAAAATGGTACCTAAGGAATAGAAAAAGACCTAGAGGAAGACAGGTGAAAAATGGGAGAACGATATGCCATAAGGTTAGCGGAGAACAACTTTAGGCAATAATTAGTGGGAAATAAGAGGGCTTGTGGCTAAGCAATAACAGCCAAACGTTTCGATCGATTAGGCTACGCCTGGTGCGATTAGTTCGTGTATGGGTGAACATCTTTCAATACCAAGACCCCTCCGTGCCTCGGAAAGAACATTAAGCACTTTGGTCATTCGCAGATCTTTGGCAGTCTTTACTGGTTTTTAGAATTAAAAGAAGTTTTCAAAAGTATAACAACCAGTCTTACCAAATGGTATTCTGTTATCCAGTAATTGAATTGTGGAAGTCAGGTACTCAGCTGTATCCAGGATAGGCTGAAAGGCGACCCCAATATATAAGGTGTATCAATTCATACTCGAAATATTTTAAGACGTACACCTGTAGGTGGTAAAGAAGCTATAGAAGCAAAAAGAACATTTTTATCTAAGCGTTTTTGAATTTTCGTAATTATTATAATTTTAAAACTACTTGAGACGTTTTGCATAAAACCTTTACTCGAAATTCTATGAATGGCCCGCCTGACGCTGCGAGGGCGGCGACCGAACGGTACGAGCATGGCCGCGGTGTCTCGGGCCGTAAAAACTAAGGAGCCAGTATTTCTTTGTGCGTCAAATAATTTATAAATATAAAATTTTGAAAAAATAACATTTAGAAAAAAAAAAATTGTTGCTGCGGCTATTTTACCACCTACAGGTGTACCTCTTAAAATATATCGTGTATGAATACATACACCTTATAGTTTGGAAAAAGCTAGGCAGGTGATGATGATGGAGTGGACGGAAATAAAGGAGGGTTGTTAATTTGCTAATTTAAGTAGGTTCAGTAAACTAGAAAATATAATATTATTAAATTTCTTTATAATAACAAACCTTCATGTATGAAGAAGGGTCAGGTAAAATAAAGTATATATTACATAAGTATATATTTTTATTTATTTTATTTACAGAATCATCAGGACATAAAAAGAATACCTAATGAGACACAAGAAATCTTTCTGTGCACAATTCCCATAGTCGAACCCACGTACTAACACCAATCTCATAATATTTTAACGAAATACTTAAACACAAACTAAATATTGTCCTCCGCAGAACTTAATCCAATCCGCCATACAATATGTTTAGGCGAATTTCCACAACATTTTTAATTTACGCCAAAGAATCTGTCTTGTATGATAAGCCGATTTAGAACGAGCATTCCCGAGATCATTTTTATTTACATTTTTATGAAAATTGTTAACAAGACTCTTTTCTTGTTGTATATAATAATAATTATATTAAAGCAACCAAGTGTAAGTGGGACTCGAAGGGTTTCGTACATCGTACAATACTTAACACTACTTATTATTTTTTTTTAAACACGTTTCTTGTAATGGGACAACCTTTATTATAAAAGTTAAATGATTTTATTATAGGTTTGTACAAAGACAGAATGAAGAAAAGCCAAAACAAACTCAGAGGTCAGTCTCAATATTTTACTTTATTCTATACTAGCTTCTGTTCGCGACTTCGTCTGCGTTAAATTTCTTGTTCCCATCGCGTCGAATCGCCTACCCGTGCGATTTTCCCCGTTTTTGTAACATTTTTCATTACTGCTCCGCTCCTCTTAGTTGTAGCGTGATGTTATATAGCCTATAGCCTTTCTCGATAAATAGGCTACCCAACACAGAAATAATTTTTCAATTCGGACCAGTAGTTCCTGAGATTAGCGCGTTCAATCAAACAAACAAACAAACAAACTCTTCAGCTTTATAATATTATATTAGTATAGATTAATTACTAGCTTCTGCCCGCAACTTTGTCCGCGTCAAAATTTTGCTCCCCTGACCCTTCCCGTCGCATCGAACTGCCTGCCAGTTTTCGTCAATTTTTCATTGCTGCTCCGCTCCTTTTGATTAAATCGTAATGTTATATAGCCTATAGCTTTCCTCAATAAATAGGCTACCCGACACAAAAAGATTTATTCAATTCGGACCAGTAATTCCTGAGATTACCGCGTTCAAACAAACAAACTTTTCAGCTTTATAATATTATACTAGCTTCTGCCCGCGACTTCGTCCGCGTCAAATTTTCGCTTCCCTTCCCGTCGCATCAAATTGCCTGCCAGTTTTCGTCAATTTTTCGTTGCTGCTCCGCTTCTTTTGATTGAAGCGTAATGTTATATAGCCTTCCTCAATAAATAGGCTACCCATCACAAAAAGATTTTTTCAATTCGGACCAGTAATTCCTGAGATTACCGCGTTCAAACAAACAAACTCTTCAGCTTTATAATATTAATAGAAGTATTTATAATATTTGTTCGACGCCAGGCCAAGGCCCCGGCCATAGGATTTTAATTAGCGCAGTTGAAGCATTAATGGTCGGCCCTGTGACAAGAGTGGCTGCGAACTGTCCGCCGTGCGCGGAGCTGATTAATACAAATATTCAAAAGACTCACCTGGTCTAGGGAAACTGGTTCCGGAGCCTACCTGGATTTATGTATGTAAATGAGTGTATATTGTATTGTGTAGTGAAGTTGTAAGCATTCCAGGATACCATGCCGCTACAATACGCTAGTTTTTGTCAGCACGCGGCTCCCAATAGTCACTATCACATCAAACTATTTTAAACAAAAAATATATTCAAATTAAACCCGTATTATTTCTTCAAAAGGGGTTATTTACACACGAACAATTGGATCACGACAAATTGTCCACAAATCGATCGATTCAAGATGATTAATTTCAACAAAAGGTCGCAAGGCAATACGACGATCCTTCATTTTCCAAAGACCCAAACCAAGTGTCAAAATCAAACTGACAAGTGTCAGTTGTCACTCCGTTACACGTTGAGAAACGTAGAAGCACAGAGTAAACAAGTCAAACGGTCCGTCTGTTGTCACGGGACGAAACATCTACCCCCCCCCCCCCCCGGACGGGCTTTCCCGTCCGCTAATCAATTGGCAATCTTGACAAGGTTGCGACCGCTCTCTTCACGACCGATCCGTCCACCAAAACCTTTGCAAAACGAAGGACCCCGTCGGTGCCAGCCACCAAATTGAGAATGCACCCCCGGCAACAATACAAAGGCTTAAGGTTGGCATCCTGAGGGGCCCGTTCCCACTTCGTTGGAAGACGGGGAAACTGGTCCTCATTAAGAAGCCTGGGCGCCCAGCGGACTCTCCGTCCGCTTACCGGCCCATCGTGCTGCTCGACGAGGTGGGCAAGCTCTTTGAAAGAGTAATTGCAGACCGCCTCGTTGGGTGGCTGGCGCGGGAGGGGCCGGATTTGGCGGACAGCCAGTTCGGTTTCCGCAAGGGGCAATCTACGGTGGACGCCATCATGCGCGTGCGAGCCCTCGCGACGGGGGATGCAGTGGCCCGGGGTGGGGTCGTCTTGGCGCTGTCTCTAGACATCGCCAACGCCTTTGATACCCTGCCCTGGAGTTGCATTAGGGAGGCACTCCGGTATCACCGGATGCCGACCTACCTCTGTCGCGTGGTCGAGGCTTACTTGATGGATAGAGCCATCATCTACCCCGGTCACCAGGGAGACTGGAACCGGCGAGAGATGTCGTACGGTGTCCCACAGGGATCGGTCCTGGGGCCGCATCTGTGGGACATCGGTTACGACTGGGTGCTGCGCGCCGACCTCCCTAGCGGCGTCAGCGTAGTTTGTTACGCTGACGACACGCTGGTCCTTGCGCAGGGGAGGTCGTACAAGGCGGCGGCCGAACTGATGACACGCGGGGTTGCGACAATCGTCGATAGGATCCGGCAATTGGGCCTCGAGGTGGCATTGCACAAGTCCGAGGCCATGGGTTTTCATGGTCCTCGGAACGCGCCACCTGCGGGTTCCCAACTTACGGTAGGAGGGGTTCACATCGGCGTCGAGTCGACGATGAAGTACCTGAGACTTGTCCTCGACAGCCGGTGGAACTTCGTTGAGCATTTCCGACGTTTGGCTCCCAGACTGGAGCGGGCTGGGGCTGCATCAAAGCGGCTCCTGCCCAATCTGGGGGGTCCAAACGCCTCCTGCCGGAGGCTCTACACGGGGATCGTGCGGTCCATGGCCCTCTACGGGGCACCGGTGTGGGCGCCCTCACTGAGGCTGCGCCCAGCGCGCCGGTTGTTTGCGGCCCAGAGGGTCATGGCCATCCGGTTAATCCGGGGATACCGCACGGTCTCGTGCGAGGCGGCGAGCCTCCTTGCCGGAGTGCCACCATGGGATCTGGAGGCAAAGGTCCTCGCGCACATGTGGGAGTGGCGCGAGGAGGCGAAACGCCGGGGCGAAACTCCGCTGCCGCGACAAATCGCGGCACGGCGGACAGAGCTCCGGTGTGATCTCATGGCGACATGGCGGGTACGATTGTCGCAACCCAGTGCTGGGCACGCCACAATTGCGGCGGTAAGTCCCCTCTTTGAGGAGTGGATAAAGAGGCGTCACGGCGTCCTCACCTTCCGCCTGACGCAGGTTCTCACCGGGCATGGGTGCTTCGGTGGGTTCCTGTTCAGGATAAAGCGGGAGGATACGTCCGGGTGTTTCCATTGCGAGGATCGTCTGGAGGACACGGTGGAGCATACGGTGGAGGTGTGCCCTGCCTGGGCGGGGCACCGCCGTGTCCTCGTGGAGGCGATCGGCGGCGGTGACCTCTCGCGTCCAGCCCTGGTGCGAGCCATGGTACGGAGCGAGAGGGAATGGGAAGCCGTCACCTCCTTCTGCGAAGCAGTAATGCTCGCAAAGGAGGAGGCGGGGCGCGTGAGGGAGTGGCTGTCTCTGCGCCCTCACGTCCCTAGCCGCCGCAGGAGGAGACGCCCCGGGCGTCGGGAGTCAATAGCGGACTCCCGGCCACCGAAGGCGCGAGCTTGCGGGTGGCGAGCAATGGGTAGCTCGCCACCCGGTAAGGACCAAGCTCGGGTCGACGGCGCGCAGTGTTCCACGCGCGCCTCAAAGAGATGTCAGCAGCAGTGTAGGGGTCTACTAGGACCGATGCCTGCCAGGGTCGCGTGATTGTTCGAAAAAGATACCGTGACCCTGGCACATGGGCAACTGATGGAACACGGGTGGGTTTTAGTCAGTAAAAGTCTGACACGCCCTCCCACTCCGCCCAGAGCGGGAGAAGTCATTTGATGATTTCCCATCCTGAAAAAAGAAAGAAAAAAAAAAAAAGGTTGGCATCCTTAATCAGGACGAGGTCTCCAATTTTGGGCGGATGCGTTTTATCAGTCCACTTGACGCGCTGCTGGAAGATGTGCAAATACTCCAAGCTCCAACGCTTCCAAAAACTCTGAGCGAGCTGCTGCACCAACTGAAACCGCGATAGCCGATTTTGGCTTACATCGACAAAGGGGTACTCCGGCAGGGTGACAAGTGGCTGTCCAATCAAAAAATGGCCCGGGGTTAAGGCCTCCAAGTCGTTTGGGTCCGAAGACAGCGGGCACAATGGACGCGAGTTCAATACAGCTTCAATGCGGCAAAATACCGTAGCTAACTCCTCAAAGGTGAGAACGGTGTCTCCCAACAATTTGCGCCAAAGTCCCTTTGCCGCTTTCACCGCGGCCTCAAAAATACCCCCCCAATGGAGGCAGGCTGGCGGGTCAAACAACCAAGTGACTCCTCGGCGAGCTAATTTGTTACAAATGTCAGCAAGGAAGGCGTATACCTCTTTCAAATAGTTACTTGTACCCTTGTAATTGGTACCGCAATCAGACCTGATCAAAGTAGGTAACCCACAGCGAGACACAAATCTATCCAAAGTCGCCACAAAGGTCTCCGGTGAGAGGGAGGTTACCAACTCCAAGTGCACTGCCTTAGTTGACAGGCAGACAAACACACACAAATAAGTCTTAACAATTTTACTATTGCGAAGAGGAGACGTCTTCACCAAAAATGGACCAGCAAAGTCCGTTCCGACGCCTGCAAAGGATCTCGCCTCATTGACACGATCAGCCGGCAAGTCTCCCATCATTGGCTGCATAGTAGAGGCCTTAGTCCGGTAGCACGGCAAACAACGGAAGACGATGCTACGAATAGTACGACGGGCCGACAATATCCAAAACTCTCGCTGCAGAATGGCCAACAGCGCATTGCAACTGGCATGCGAGTTCTTAATGTGACGATCAGTTACCAAAAATTCAGCAACAACAAACAACAACAACAACAACAATCAACAATTCAACAATTTGTCGAGGGAGCTGTATCGACTCAACAAAAAATCAGGGTCAAACGGAGAGTCCTTCGTTCCAACAGCAAGCACCTTGAGCCCGGGCAAAGGACCCGACATCAAGACTGGCGTTCGAGGCCAATCATCCTCGGGGTGAGTCAGCCAGTCTGGTCCCCACCATAGGGGGTGAGCAATCAGGTGGGGTGCCATGCACCCACGTGAGGCCACGTCGCCTGGGTTCAGATCTCCAGGTACGTGCCTCCAAATCAAATGCGTTTCAGAATTTTGAATCTGGGACACTCGGTTCGCAACAAAGACCTCCAAAGAGTGGACGGACGTCTTCAACCAACACAAAACAATTTTACTGTCCGTCCAGGCGTAAGAAGCCCGAATGTCCACGGTTCCACCCAAAGTGTGAGCAACGTGGTTCAATAGACGCACAAGAAGCGCCGCCCCTGACAACTCTAACTTAGAGATGGTCAGTGCCGTCCGGAGGGGGCCACCTTGCTCTTGGCCATGACCAGTGACAACTTCACCTGGCCTGTCGCGCTGACGGTGCGCAGATAAACAACAGCTGCATAACCGTGCGAAGACGCAACACAAAACCCATGAAGGGTAGCAGTGTAGCTCCCAGGGGGGAGGATAGCGCGGGGTAACACGACCTCGTTGACTGCAGGGAGTGCAGACACCAATTGGAGCCAATCTTCCAACAGGGTTTCCCGAAGTGGCTCGCCCCAACCAAG
Source organism: Aporophyla lueneburgensis (assembly GCA_932294355.1). NCBI lineage: Eukaryota > Metazoa > Arthropoda > Insecta > Lepidoptera > Noctuidae > Aporophyla > Aporophyla lueneburgensis. The sequence continues at coordinate 24,676,024 of OW028737.1, read as the reverse complement.
TTCCGCAGTCCAAAGGCGCTGACGAAAACATTTCGCCCAAAACAATACAAAAACAAAACAACAAAAAAATAGACAAAAGGCAACCCTGGGCTCCCGTGTCCAAAATGGCACGGACCACAACAGAGTCCCCCGTGGGCCCCCAGACCCTGACCGATGCCGTTGGCAACAAAACCATATCGATCTGAGGGGGTACCTTAGCGGGGCAGGCGCCAAGTTCCTAACAATGCCTGGGCGGCGATCGATCGCCGCACCCAGGCTCAAGTCTTTCGCGACGAGGATGGAGGTCAAATTCCTCGTCCGCGCGGTGTCCCGAGCCACGCGCCATCGCTGGAAGGGCATATCCCACCGGATGCCTGAATGGCGGGGGGCGTGACTCCAACCGGGAACGTTCCGCCAATGGAGGGGAGGGAAGGCGATGCTGGTCTGGACAGCGCTGCCTAGCAACAGCTCTTTGCCCTTTACGGGGGAAGACCAAATGGCGGTTGCGCGGCTCCCGATCAACTAGCGCGGGGGGTGGAGTGCGCTTAAAAAATTGCGGGCCTCTCCCCGTTTCTGAACCGGCGAGCCAGAAGCCCGGTGACCAACTCCATGGTACCCCCCCGTGCGCGAACCTCCATCAGAGGCTGATCTGCCAGCGTGGTTTGCGTTAGCGCACAAAATGTCCAAATGGAACCCCCTACAAATTCTACAAGGGCGGGGGTTGGGGCAGTCCCGATGGAAGTGAGCCCCCAAACATGAGAAGCACAGACGGCGTGCATTGGCAATTCGGCGGCGGGCACTCACGTGCAATTTCAAAAAGGTCGCGCAAGTTACCATGCCATATCAGGTGTCCCTACAAAAATCACAAGCAGGACAACTCTGTGTGCCAGCAAAGCGGGTGGCGGGGCGACCATCAACAGGCCCGCGAGCCCTAGTCCGTCCCTGGTCTCGTGGCCGGGAAGACGGTTGGCGTGACTCGGTGGCAACGCTAGAGTTATCCACAAACCGACACTCATCCTCCAAAAATTTGACGAGGTCACCAAATGGGGGGAGATGTGTGACACTAGGGTCCACCCTTTATGGCAGAATTTTTTTCGTCATAATATTATTTTGCATAACAGCGGATGGCATAAACTTCATTTCGCAGAAAATCGTTTGGCATACACTCATTTATCATACATTCACAACGCATAATTTTATAAGTCAGAATCATCTTTAGGCATAAATTTTATTCCATAATAATTAAAAAGTAGAACCATCATATCGCAGAAAGTTCGCAGTCAGAATCGTCTCTTGGCATAATTTCATATCGATAGTTATTAAAAGGCAGAACTATCATATATCTGAAACTTTAAACTTAGAATCATCTTTTGGCATACATTTCATATCGAAGAAGCATGCAGCATGCAAACAAGCATGGAGCATGTAAACAAGCATGCAGCATGCAAGCAAGCATGCAGCATGCAAGCAAGCATACAGCATGCAAGCAACCAAGCATGCAGCAAGCAAGCATGCAAGCAAGCATGCAGCATGCAAGCAAGCATGCAGCATGCAAGCAAGCTTACAGCATGCAGGCGAGCATGCAACATGCAGCATGCATGGTTTCTGTCACGGCTTCGGCGCTGCGGGGCTCCGGCGGTCCCACGCGAGCTCATCGTCGCAGATGGTTTTACGCTCACCAGGCGTCCGTCAAAACCACCTGCTCCTCACCTCGCGGGCCGCCTCGCCACTCCGTGCCTACGCGGGCTTAAATTACACTCTAGGGGTAGGGCAGACAAGACTACGTGGAGTCGGTTCTGCAGCGATTCGTTTATGTCAATAATTTTTGTAGCACAACATATACTGACTTTTTGAGACACTATTTCATTTTATTTAAGGTTAAAATGAAAATATGCCTAACAAAATTATTCTAAATGAAATTCTGCCATCTTCATAGTATGCCAAGTGAAATTATGCCAAATAATCATTGCTCTAAATAATTGTTATGCTAAACGAAATAATGCGGAATTTTAAGTCTGCCAAAGGTAATTATGCGAAATAAAATTCTGCCATCTTAAAAGTATGCCAGCGTAAAGTCGAGCATATAAACATTCGGCCAAACAATGATTATGCTAAACATTTTTTATTCCTTACAAATATTCGTTTAAATAAAATTATGCCAAGTGTGTTATGCCAAATAAAATTCGGAGCATCAAGTTTCTGCCAGATAGAGGGAACCCGTGACACTATCCCCACCATACTTTTGCTCGAAACGAGGCCTCAAATCAGCAGGAAGCTGTTGTAGCACAACATGCAGCAAAAGGTAAGACCAATGGTCCACCGGCAACTCCAATCGCTTTAAAGCGTTGGTCGCTGCCACCAACGGGTTCAACAGGTCAGTACGCAATGCTGACAATCTAGTAATGACCGGTAACCCCAAAATCTGTTTAATATGAACGTCAGCCAAACAACGTTTATTTTGGTACCGCCGGGTGAGTAGTTCCAAAGCGGTAGGGTAGGCTGAGTCAGTCACAGACAAATGCTGTACCAAGTCTCGGGCCTCACCTTCCAGGACAGACAACAAATAGGCCAACTTTTGGGCGGGTTTGAGGTCCGAGCGTGCATCAACCAAACTTTCAAAAAGGTTTTGGAAACCCAACCAATAGTCCAAGCGACCGTAAAAGTGTGGCAGTTCCAAAGTAGGCAGTCTACTCAATAGTCCGGGACCTGAAACAACCGAGGTCTCCGGTTTGACCTGGACTGGTGTCCGGCTCTCCAATATTTCCCGAGCACGTTGACCAATGACATCCCCCAGGTCCAAGATCTGGTCGTAGTCAGCAAGGACCTTATCGTGTGCTGCCTGGTCCAGCACTTCCAGATCCACTTCACAAATGAACTCGTTGTAGCGGGTGAGCAGAGCATCAACGTTGCCGAGTCTCACGTTCAACTGCTCGAACCGAGCAAGCGTGACCCCTTCAAGATCCGGGCGCTCAGCAGTCGCTGCAGCTGAAGTGAACCACCGTAGCTGTGTGGTCAATCCACTGATTGCCTCTCTTACCGCTTTGTATGGCATTGCACAAACAAAACAATTCAAATAAACAAAACAAAAAAAATAATTAAATAACAAAGTTCAACAATAAATGACAAGGAAATCCAACGCAAACAATTAAACTGCCAAACTGCTAGTCAACAACTCAAGAAATAACAAAAATACAAAGCAAACAATTGGTTCTAATTTAATGAACAACAATAAACTTTCATTTCAATTTAAAATAATGTTAATGCTCAAAAATGCTAATTTCAAATGTTAATTTTCACAAACAACCATATCAATTGTACAAAAACTCCCATATACAACAAGGGGCTGTAACATAGCCTAATCCAATTAACTTTATTAGTATATGTAACCCGGCTGACTTTGGTAACATCAGTTTACCCCTCTCAACAATTTAAACAAATTACTTCAATAAACAAACAATCATAGTTAACAAATATCTACAGCGAATTACTATTTCCTTATAGAGACTGCCAAGTATTACTCGTAGGTTGGTGCATAAGTTCTTGGACACTCAAACACATTTACTAAAAGTAAATTTATTTATTATTAAAGAAATATTAATCCACAATATAATGACCGTCATGTTCAACGACATGTAACCATCTCTCTGGCAAAGACATTATGCCGTGTTCCCAAAAAGCAGGAGGCTGGTGGTAAAAAAACTCGGTGATGTCGTCTTGCAGTTGTTCATAGTTTTCAAACTTCTTCTTTCTTAAATGTAACTTTAGAGCCCGAAACAGACAATAGTCCGACGGCGCAATATCAGGACTTTATGGTGGGTGAGGTACCACTGTCCAGTTCAGCTTTTCCAGAATGTGGCGGACAGACTTTGCAATATGTGGTCGTGCGTTGTACTGAAGAAGTGATACAGACAGCCTTTTTGGACGCTTACTCGCTATTTCTGAGCCTAAGTTTTGCAGTTGCTCTCTGCAAATAGTAGCGTTAATAGTCTACTTCTCGTCCAACAGGTCCCAATAGAGAATGCCCTGCCAATCCCAAAAAACTGATAGCATTATCTTACGTCCATGACGATCTGGCTTTGGTTCCGTTGGTACCCTTTCTCCGCGTGGAACCCAATAAGCCTGCCGCGTTTTGTTGTTGTAGTGAACCCAGGATTCATCGACAGTGACAATGGACCTGAGAGTCTTGTCTGTGTGGTTGCAGAAGGAGACTTTCGCAGATGGTCACGCGTGCTGCGCGCTCGGTGTCTGTCAGAGCGTGGGGTGTCCACCGACTCATTATTTTGTGGTAGTCCATCGCATGCAGGTGCCAAATTATAGTGGAATGGTCGTACCCAAGTTCCTTCTCCAAGTCCCTGGTAGTCGCATCCTGATGTCTTTCCAAATGTGAGCGTAGAAGGTCTTCGTCGAAGAGAACTGGCCGACCGGAGCGAGGTTTGTCTTCACAACTCGTATCTCCCTTATCGAAAGACTTAAACCAATTACTCACTGTGGAATGAGCAATAGTACCTTGTCCATACGACATGTTAATTTTTCGGCCGTTTGCCTTGCACTCGTTCCTAGATTATGCTCGTAAAGCATGGTCGCTCGTAGTTGACGCGGTTCCATTTTGAACTAAACTGAACAACTCGGAACGCGCGCGCCCTTTTATACCCCTTGGCGTAAAGCTCCTAGAACATTCTGTAGAATGTTAGATTATTCTAGCGTGTTACCGAATTAAAACCAAGATTTTTTTTAAATGAAATCCAAGTTTCCAAGAACTTATGCACCAACCTAATAATTAGCTCACTGTAAATTACCAATTGTGTTGGTTGTATATCCCACAACCACGCTCTGCTACTAAGAATGTTCGACGCCAGGCCAATGCCCCGGCCATAGGATTTTAATTAGCGCAGTGGAAGCATTAATGGTGGGCCCTGGGACAAGAGTGGCTGCGAACTGTCCGCCGTGCGCGGAGCTGATTAATACAAATATTCAAAAGACTCACCTGGTTGAGGGAAACTGGTTCCGGAGCCTACCTGGATTTATGTATGTAAATGAGTGTATATTGTATTGTGTAGTGAAGCTGTAAGCATTCCAGGATACCATGCCGCTACAATACGCTAGTTTTTGTCAGCACGCGGCTCCCAATGGTCACTATCACATCAAACTATTTCAAACAAAAAATATATCCAAACTAAGCCCGTATTATTTCTTCAAAAGGGGTCATTTACACACAAACAATTGGATCACGACAAATTGTCCACAAATCGATCGATTCAAGATGATTAATTTCAACAAAAGGTCGCAAGGCAATACGACGATCCTTCATTTTCCAAAGACCCAAACCAAGTGTCAAAATCAAACTGACAAGTGACAGTTGTCACTCCGTTACACGTTGAGAAACGTAGGAGCATAGAGTAAACAAGTCAAACGGTCCGTCTGTTGTCACGGGACGAAACAATATTGGTATAGATTTTTTCTTTAGTGGTCATAGTAGTGAATACTGACAGATTTTTTTAAATGTCTACCTATTACGGTTAAAATATACAGTCAGACAGTGAGTACATCACTGTGACAGACTAACGGTCGTATAGCGGAGCTTTAGTAATGAGTGGCCCTCCCTTTGGCACCCTTTGGGTACGGAATGAATGAATGAAATGCACCGTCCGGGCGACCTCAGTAGTTTGACCAGACACAATTCATCGACTGAACCCCAAGATTTGCACTAGTCCCTGATGCCTCATGTTTTATGGTGCTACAGAGGTCATTGTATATCTTTGATATAGTAGATCAGGGGGCGCTGTATTGGTAGTAAAGACATGCCCTTAGGATAGGATAGGACTGCGAGCCGTACCGGATAATGCACCCTAGAGTAGGTATTGGATACGTGGAGAGACGGGTGATATTTATCATGGTCTGGCTTTGCCGGTGCATCTTTTGGCTGGTTTCCACTATCTCTCGGATCTTTTCTATGACGTTGCTTCGATAGCTTCAGTGTGGTTGTTATGATAGTCATTCCCGTCCTGCACGGTCTCGACTCACTTGTCGGCTACTGTGTTCTGTGTCCAAGTTATGCGTGTATTTAGTGCACGGCTTCCTGTGATATTTGGGCATCGCTCTGTAAAGTTCGATTACCACTTGTTCAGTTGCTAGGCTGTCTCGTTCCGCATTTTATTGATGACAAGCTTTTGCCAGCGGCTTCGCCCGCGTGGAGGTCGGAAATTATCCCGCGGGAACATACTACCGGGATAAAAAGTAGTCCTTTGTCCTTTCTCAGGCTCTAAACTATCTGTGTACCAAATTTTATTTAAATCGGTTCAGTAGTTTTAGCAGGAAAGCGAGACGGACAGACAGACAGACAGACAGACAGAGTTACTTTTGCATTTATAATATTAGTGTAGAATGTAGAACAGTGTAGAATGTAGATATTAGTTAAGTGTAGATAGTGTAGATGTAGATGTAGATTCTCATTACTCCATCCACAGTTGGACCTTTTCATTGTGCTTCGTTTATCCCCTCTGTTAAATTACGTTAGATAAACATAACATCACGCCTTGTTTCCCCGAAGGGTTAGGCAGAGGTGTACCTATAACACACGCACATTTCGCCCGTTATGTTTTAGTCCCATGTAATAGGGGACGAGCCTTTTTGCCATCAACCGATCACAAATCCAGACTCCGGGTTGCTACTAAGACATTTCAGACAGAAAAACCCAATAACACTTTCCCCGACCTGGGAATCGAACCCAAGATCTCATGCTGAGCAATGGCGCTTACGACCATTAGACTAACGAGGCAATCTGTTATATTAACCGTTAGTAAATGAAAGCATTTCGGTACGGAACCCTAAAAACGACTTATTCCATCCAAGACGTATTTACGAGATTCTGAATCAAGTCTGATGTGAAATGAGAATGTAGAAATGATGAAGTAAATTAAAGAAATACAAAATTTGGAAGATTAGAAGTTGGTATATTTTTATTTTGTATGTTTATATTTAATTATACTTTTTTTTTCTACTATTACACACGTTGTCTACATCTCTTTGTATATTCTCTCCTATTGCAGGTATGCTGGAAGAGATTCCTATAGAAATAAGCATTACCTTTGTAAGTACATATTTTTCTGTTCCTTTCTTCTTGTTAATTTATATCTGTGCATTAATGGTTAAATAAATAAATATTGTAAATAAATAAATAAATATTTAGGTGAGTATTGTAAGACAGACCTATTTAATATGTAATCATTATCAATTTATTACCTTTTCGTTAATAGGTTTTCTACTAATTATGTTACCACCCCTGCATTCAAAATCAAAAGTCATTTATTCAAACTAGGCTGAGAGTCAGCACTTTTTGAACGTCAAAGTTACAAAACACAGTCCCCCCAAAACGCCTGCCCTTCGACACTTCCTAGTGCTTTAGCTGGGAAGAAGAAGTGGCGGAACAAACTCCCCAGCAGCACAGCTGTCTGTTAAGTTAGAAGAACTTGATTCTATACAATTGTAAGGAGGTAACATTCGCGCCGACCTCCCTAGCGGCGTCAGCGTGGTTTGCTACGCTGACGACACGCTGGTCCTTGCACAGGGGAGGTCGTACGAGGCGGCGGCCGAATTAATGACACGCGGGGTTGCGACAATCGTCGATAGGATCCGGCAATTGGGACTCGAGGTGGCATTGCACAAGTCCGAGGCCATGGGTTTTCATGGTCCTCGGAACGCGCCACCTGCGGGTTCCCAACTTACGGTAGGAGGGGTTCACATCGGCGTCGAGACGACGATGAAGTACCTGGGACTTGTCCTCGACAGCCGGTGGAACTTCGTTGAGCATTTCCGACGTTTGGCTCCCAGACTGGAGCGGGCTGGGGCTGCATTAAAGCGGCTCCTGCCCAATCTGGGGGGTCCAAACGCCTCCTGCCGGAGGCTCTACACGGGGATCGTGCGGTCCATGGCCCTCTACGGGGCACCAGTGTGGGCGCCCTCATTGAGGCTGCGCCCAGCGCGCCGGTTGTTTGCGGCCCAGAGGGTCATGGCCATACGGTTAATCCGAGGATACCGCACGGTCTCGTGCGAGGCGGCGAGCCTCCTTGCCGGAGTGCCGCCATGGGATCTGGAGGCAAAGGTCCTCGCGCACATGTGGGAGTGGCGCGAGGAGGCGAAACGCCGGGGCGAAACTCCGCTGCCGCGACAAATCGCGGCACGGCGGACAGAGCTCCGGTGTGATCTCATGGTGACATGGCGGGTACGATTGTCGCAACCCAGTGCTGGGCACGCCACTATTGCGGCGGTAAGTCCCCTCTTTGAGGAGTGGATAGAGAGGCGTCACGGCGTCCTCACCTTCCGCCTGACGCAGGTTCTCACCGGGCATGGGTGCTTCGGTGGGTTCCTGTTCAGGATAAAGCGGGAGGATACGTCCGGGTGTTTCCATTGCGAGGATCGTCTGGAGGACACGGTGGAGCATACGGTGGAGGTGTGCCCTGCCTGGGCAGAGCACCGCCGTGTCCTCGTGGAGGCGATCGGCGGCGGCGACCTCTCGCGTCCGGCCCTGGTGCGAGCCATGGTACGGAGCGAGAGGGAATGGGAAGCCGTCACCTCCTTTTGCGAAGCAGTAATGCTCGCGAAGGAGGAGGCGGGGCGCGTGAGGGAGTGGCAGTCTCTGCGCCCTCACGTCCCTAGCCGCCGCAGGAGGAGACGCCCCGGGCGTCGGGAGTCAATAGCGGACTCCCGGCCACCGTAGGCGCGAGCTTGCGGGTGGCGAGCAATGGGTAGCTCGCCGCCCGGTAAGACCAGGCTCGGGTCGACGGCGCGCAGTGTTCCACGCGCGCCTCAAAGAGATGTCAGCAGCAGTGTAGGGGTCTACTAGGACCGATGCCTGCCGGGGTCGCGTGATTGTTCGAAAGAGATACCGTGACCCTGGCACATGGGCAACTGATGGAACACGGGTGGGTTTTAGTCAGTAAAAGTCTGACACACCCTCCCGCTCCGCCCAGAGCGGGAGAAGTCATTTGATGATTTCCCATCCTGAAAAAAAAAAAAAAAAAAAAAGGAGGTAACATTAAGAGACACAAAACATAAAATAAATGATTTGCCATATGTCAGCTAGCCAACCCAATATTCCAAGAAATAAAATGAAATCTATACTCAAGCAAAAGCAAAAAATATTTTTATAATGTAAATAAAAGTACCAAAATAAAAGCCTCCTGGCATAAAGGGCGTGACAGCTTACATATGCAATGCTGAATCACGTTCACATAGCTGTTACGACCCGAGTTACAACTCGAGGCCACAAAATGTTAAACTAGTACCATCGGCGTAAAAACAAATAAACAGGTAGGTAATTAACAACAATACCAACATCAAGGTCAGCAAGACTGGGCACGCCACAATTGCGGCGGTAAGTCCCCTCTTTGAGGAGTGGATAGAGAGGCGCCACGGCGTCCTCACCTTCCGCCTGACGCAGGTTCTCACCGGGCATGGGTGCTTCGGTGGGTTCCTGTTCAGGATAAAGCGGGAGGATACGTCCGGGTGTTTCTATTGCGAGGATCGTCTGGAGGACACGGAGGAGCATACGGTGGAGGTGTGCCCTGCCTGGGCGGAGCACCGCCGTGTCCTCGTGGAGGCGATCGGCGGCGGCGACCTCTCGCGTCCGGCCCTGGTGCGAGCTATGGTACGGAGCGAGAGGGAATGGGAAACCGTCACCTCCTTCTGCGAAGCAGTAATGTTCGCGAAGGAGGAGGCGGGACGCGTGAGGGAGTGGCAGTCTCTGCGCCCTCACGTCCCTAGCCGCCGCAGGAGGAGACGCCCCGGGCGTCGGGAGTCAATAGCGGACTCCCGGCCACCGTAGGCGCGAGCTTGCGGGTGGCAACCAATGGGTAGCTCGCCGCCCGGTAAGGACCAAGGTCGGGTCGACGGCGCGCAGTGTTCCACGCGCGCCTCAAAGAGATGTCAGCAGCAGTGTAGGGGTCTACTAGGACCGATGCCTGCCGGGGTCGCGTGATTGTTCGAAAGAGATACCGTGACCCTGGCACATGGGCAACTGATGGAACACGGGTGGGTTTTAGTCAGTAAAAGTCTGACACGCCCTCCCGCTCCCCCCAGAGCGGGAGAAGTCATTTGATGATTTCCCATCCTGGAAAAAAAAAAAAAGACGACCAGTCACCACGAGCAGCACCCGAGCATAACGCAAAGATCAGCCATTACCATTGATCAAGAACACAAAACTGAACATACTGGACATTTGCAATTTCACAACACAATACTGGACATTTGCAATTTCGTCACTTATGTTAAGCTAAGTCTCATGTAACAGGGGGCGAGTCTATTCTCATCAACCGGCCACAAATCCAGACTTCGGGTGGCTTCTAAGGAATTCCGGGTGGAAAAACCTAATATCACTTTTCCGAACCTGGGAATCGTAACAGGGACCTCCTGGGGAACAGTAGAGATTGAGACCTAGACAAACAAGGCAGTCAATAACTTTAATATCCCGTCTTATATGATTCAATTTGTTTCAGCTATATTTCAGTCCATTTAAATAAGAAACTACCGCAGTATCTCAATTACAAACTGGTTCGTCTACCATTTCTGTCAACATAACACACATATATAATCAGACATATATAAGTAGCCCGTAATCCACCCCGCGAACTCGGGTTTTTCGATATCACACGATGTTTTCCTTCACCATTTTGAGAGAAGTGATGACTAAATAGTTTACATAAAATAAAGCGCTTGTCAGGGTTCGATTTTAAGACGTACACTTGTTGCCGGGGTCGCGTGATTGTTCGAAAGAGATACCGTGACCCCGGCACATGGGCAACTGATGGAACACGGGTGGGTTTTAGTCAGTAAAAGTCTGACACGCCCTCCCGCTCCGCCCAGAGCGGGAGAAGTCATTTGATGATTTCCCACCACCTCTAGCCACCACTGGCCTCACGAAATAAAAATCAAGCACACTTCCCTTGCATTAGTTGCATCACTAAAGTATTTGAACAGAAAAGCGTTGCCCCGCAGGTATCTGGTTCATTAGTTAGACGTGAATAATGTCTGCCCAGCTCAATGCAGGATTAAAGCATCTCTCGGTGAAAAACTGCAGTAGGTACCTCGTTACTTTAATGATGTTACAGCGAGGGGTTAAGCTTGCGCGGTGAAGTGGGAAGTTTGTTAGGGAGTTGTTAACTTTCTTTATTGTTAGTTTTTTAAAGGTATAACCCCACTTTCTCACAGAAGTAATAACATCGAGGCGGGATCTTTTTGGTACACTGGAACTTCAACACTTCTGTTTAGCGTTGAGGGTTGAAAATTGAACAGTAAATCATACTGTTCGATTTTCGACGCGCTGAGATGCACTCTATTGGATTCATTCAGAGGTCTTACTCATATGTAATAGCCATACATATCTATAACTGAGACAATACTGATGTGTGAAGTGTTTTGTTAAATAAAATGATTACTTACTTACTTACTCGGTTCAGGGTGTTTCTCGCATTTCGTGCAAATTCAAAGATATTTCGAGAAAAAATAAAACATTTTTTCATATTTTTTATGAAAGGCTACATGAAAAATAAACATCCGAATTTAAGATATACTACATTATACGCAAAACTGGCGGAGATATGGACTTAAAAGTTTTTCTGTGAATGGTAATGATCAATGTAATCTGGTAATTATATTTGCTAGAATGGTAATGAAAAATAAATACAGCATAACATCACGCCTTGTTTCCCCGAAGGGTTAGGCAGAGGTGTAGTTTTAGTACACCCACATAAATAAATACAGGTAGTGAAGAATTAAAGAATTCAAATAAAACAATTGTATCAAATTGAAGTTTTATATAAAAAAGCAATTTTCCTTCAAAACCAACGATACATGAAAGAAAACAAATTATTTTAGGTTAGATAATTATTTGGATCGTTTTTAATTTCCTTATATTTCTGTCTTCGTCGCAATCTTGCTTCGGCTAGTTTGGTTTCATGAGTTTTTGTAATTTTTGTTTTGGGCACATTTGTATCTGTAAATAAAAATATAATTTTAATTCACTAGTGATCCAAGTTAAAAAAGGGAGCTACTTTGAGTGATAATTGGTAGTTATTGAATTGAAGATCCCGTATGAGGATGGTTAGATTAGGTTAAATATTTTTACTCCCAAAATAGCATACATAGGTTAGGATAGTATTAGTAAACCACAAAATCATCAAAAATAGACATTAAATAAAGATTGGTCTGCGTATTTATCTTAAAGGAAAAGCAAAATAAACACACACCACATTCGCACTTCTGATTTTAAATTGAACAAACAGTGTTTCGTTCAAATCAATACCTAGCTCACTACCATTAATTGTATGATCATTACCATAATTTTGAGATCATCACCATAACTGCATAATTATTACCATTTCTGTATTATAGTGGATGGTAAACTGTGGTAATAATAGGAATGGTAGTGAAATTTTTGCACTTCCTTTACATTTTCTCCATTCTTAACTACAACACCACCGGCCGTAATAAATATTTAAACACAATTTCAACACGATTATGATTATGTTAGCGTCAATAAAAATCTAACACAATTAGTATTTTTTTCTAAAAAACGAGAACAGGAATGAAAAAAAAATACTTACCAAGCTTAAAATCTCGTGTTAATAAATTTTCCAAAAAAAGTTTGCACGTGTTCACTCTGTGCAATGTTGAAAGTGTTGTTTTTAACCGACTTCAAAAAAAGGAGGAGGTTATCAATTCGACTGTATTTTATATTTTTTTTATGTTTGTTACCTCATTTCTTTTGGCTGGGTGAACCGATTTTAATGATTCTTTTTTTTATTTGAAAGCTAATGCTTCCTAAATGGTCCCATTTTAATTTGGTTCCATTTGGACAATGGAGTTCATGTAAAAACCATATAAGTCTTAAATTTGCATTAAGTATTTGCGCGACAAATGAACGAATACCGTGTTTGTTACCTCATAACTTTTGACTGGGTGAACCGATTTTGATGATTCTTTTTTTATTTGAAAACTGGTGCTTTCCGAATGGTCCAATTTTAATTTGATTTCATTTGGACAATGGGGTCCATGTGAAAACCATATAAGTCTTAAATTTGCATTACGTATTTCCGCGACAAATGAACCAATAACGCGATTAGATTAGTGCGGAGTATCTACCACAACTAAAAAGTTAAAAAATAAAAACTTTTTACAAAAAAAAAACAACCGACTTCCTTAAAAAAAACACTACAAAGTCAAAAATAACTTTAATTTCGGAAGTCGGTGGCAAAAACCTTAAATACAGAGCCTAAGACACCGACTTTCGAAATTAAAGTTATTTTTGACTTTGTAGTGCTTTTTTAAAGAAGTCGGTTGTTTTTTTTTTTTGTAAAAAGTTTTTGTCAATGTTCGTTGGTCAACTGCGGGAGAGCACCATGCGCGGGATGAGGTAAGAGCCATACGAGTACTTCGCTTGTTTCTTATATTTACAGGTGGTTTTCGTTATTTCAATTTGAATGAATGGTAATGAGTTTTTTTTATTAACAAAAACGTTTTGTCTCCGTGAACGTAAGTTACAATCGTAAATAACTTCATACTTAATTAATTTTGTAGCTTAATTTGTACTTTAAACATGTCTTTACAGTAATATATAGTGAAGCATCAGATTATTTTTAACCGACTTAAAAAAAGGAGGAGGTTATCAATTCGTCTGTATTTTTTTATTTTTTATTATTATTTTATTTTATTTTTTTATGTTTGTTACCTCATTTCTTTTAACTGGGTGAACCGATTTTGAGTACTCTTTTTTTATTTGAAAGCTGGTGCTTCCCGAATGGTCCCATTTTAATTTGGTTTCATTCGGACAATGGAGTCCATGTGAAAACCATATAGGTCTTAAATTTGCATTAAGTATTTGCGTGACAAATGAACGAATACCGTATGTTTGTTACCTCATAACTTTTGACTGGGTGAACCGATTTTGATGATTCTTTTTTTATTTGAAAACTGGTGCTTTCCAAATGGTCCCATTTTAATTTGGTTTCATTTGGACAATGGGGTCCATGTGAAAACCATACAAGTCTTAAATTTGCATTACGTATTTCCGCGACAAATGAACCAATAACGCGATTAGATTAGTGCGGAGTATCTACCACAACTAAAAAGTTAAAAAATAAAAACTTTTTACAAAAAAAAAACAACCGACTTCCTTAAAAAAAACACTACAAAGTCAAAAATAACTTTAATTTCGAAAGTCGGTGTCTTAGGCTCTGTATTTTAGGTTTTTGCCAGGTTAGGCTTTTGGCTCTTACCTCATCCCGCGCATGGTGCTCTCCCGCAGTTGACCAACGAACATTGACAAAAACTTTTTACAAAAAAAAAACAACCGACTTCCTTAAAAAAACACTATAAAGTCAAAAATAACTTTTTTTTCGAAAGTCGGTGTCTTAGGTGCCACCGACTTCCGAAATTAAAGTTATTTTAGACTTTGTAGTGTTTTTAGGGTTCCGTTGCCAAATGGCAAAAAACGGAACCCTTATAGATTCGTCATGTCTGTCTGTCTGTCTGTCCGTCCGTCCGTATGTCACAGCCATTTTATTCCGAAACTATAAGAGCTATGCTGTTGAAACTTGGTAAGTAGATGTATTCTGTGTACCGCATTAAGATTTTCACACTAAAGTAGAAAAAAAACAATAAATTTTGGGGTTCCCCATACATAGAACTGAAACTCAAAAATGTTTTTTTCATCAAACCCATACGTGTGGGGTATCTATGAATAGGTCTTCAAAAATGGTAATGAGGTTTGTATTATCATTTTTTTCTAAACTGAATAGTTTGCGCGAGAGACACTTCCAAAGTGGTAAAATGTGTGTCCCCCCCCCCCCCCCGTAACTTCTAAAATAAGAGAATGATAAAACTAAAAAAAATATATGATGTACATTACCATGTAAACTACCACCGAAAATTAGTTTGAATGAGATCGAGTGAGTAGTTTTTTTTTAAAACGTCATAAATCTTAAACCGCAATTTACCTTACATTCAATCAACTAAAATATAAAAATTAAAAAAAAAATATTTTTAAACCGAGAATACCTACAGGTTTGTACGGAACCCTCGGTGCGCGAGTCCGACTCGCACTTGGCCGGTTTTTTTTTTTTTTTTAAAGAAGTCGGTTGTTTTTTTTTTTTGTAAAAAGTTTTAATTTTTGTTATATCCTGTCAATAACAAAAAATCATGTCGTGCAAGGTGTTGGTAATGATATTTGGGCCTATTTTTATTTTATTTTAAATACTTAAAAGCCTGTTATGAAAATAAAATATGGTGGCACATATACCTTTTTAACTCACCGAAATAAAAAATAATAATAGGTCGGTTAAGAACGCGTACTTTTGTGTATTTTCAGGTGAATATGTGATTTGCACGAAATGAGAGAAACACCCTTCAACACTTACAGTTGATAATTCAGAGCGTGTAAAAATCCTGCCTCGATTTTAATACATCTATGTGAATGTCGACTGAGGAACAGAGTGTTAAGTTCACGCCACCTCCATAGAAAAAAAGGGGGAACCTTCGACTACATGGTTATCGTGTCTGGTGGGGAACTGCCCGACAACATTGTTGTCGGGTTGTTGCGCGGTAGAAAACTAAAACTACCGACTTTCTAAGATGAATACATTTAATAAAACAGAGATCTAAATATAACAAACTCTTTGTAATGGTGCTGATAGACGTGACTTCAATATCTTAAGCTCATATCAAACTAAAGCGTTTATTTTATCCAAATAGGTATAGTATGTATCTTCTTTTTTCTCCATCTCTATCTGTTGAACTGTAGCAACACTAGTTCATACGTTACAATAGTTCCAAGGAGCTGAAACAAAAATACAGGATAATATAAATAGAGGTTGGCAGAGCCATCGATGCGCAAATTGAAACTATGATATCAGCAATAAAAAAGTTGGTTAAAAAAATCTGCTGTTTCATTGAAAAGTGCTTATACCTTCGTGGTCAAACTCTATAGAACAGTCATTTTTTTTTTTAATGATACTAAAATTCAACTCAGGGAGTTTACAATCCTGCCAGGATCGCAAGATTTATTCGAAAGAGTTACCGTCGCCGTGGCATAGGCAACTGAAGAAACACGGGTGAGTTTTAATCAGTAAAAGTCTGTGACGCTCTCCCTCTCCGCCCAGAGCGGGACGCATCATTTGATGATTTTCCACCCCAAAAAAAGGAGGGTTCACAATCATGAACTGAATTAAATGTCTCTGCGTTCGCTAACGTAACACGGTGCTTGTCGATATTCGTCACATGACATCGTCGGTTGTAAAAAAGGCATTCAAGGACTGTCGACGAAATTGGAAACTTAAGGCTTTGGAAAAACTGTCAATGACGCAACCCATAAGTTAAGCTGCTACCAAAATTTGCTAGGAGAAGGAGGTGGCTGTTTTGTCACAAACTATTATGAACTGTTTTTCTTTAGCTACTGAAAATTAAAAAAAGATCCATCCACTTCAGCATCATCATTTCAACCGAGAGACGACCACTGCTAGAGATAAGCCCAAAGAGATGTTTGCCATAATCGCCATGCTTAGCAAGCGGGTTGGCGATCGCAGCATGGTGATAAGATGCATACAGACCGCTGCTGCCCATTTTCTAGTCAGACCCTTAGTCGCTTTCTACGACACCCACGGGAAGAAACGGTATGGTGCTATTGTTTACGTCCAGCACCGCACGGAAACATTAAAATAACAAAAAAAAAACTTAAATAACTTTTTAAATACTTACAGTTAAAATCATAGTCCTTGTGACATAGAAGAAGTCGAGTCCGCTCATAGCAACTTTCAGGTTGTTTATTTGAGCTATAAATCGCTCCACCTGCAATAATATTGAGTAAAATATTACGCGAGTTTCGAGAAACATGTAATGTTGTGTAATCGGTGAAAAACTTATGTAGGTTACTGATAAATATCTTAGAATTGAGCAACGCATTCGAAGACTTGAAAATATCTACAACTCCACAAAGTTATTTTCGTAAGCCATCTTGTTTTTAACCTCTTCAAAAAAAAGGAGGTGGTTCACGGAATTCGGTTGTGTTTTTATGTATGTCACTTCAGAACGGCGTCTCTTAAGGACCGATTCGAAAAAATCTTGTATATAGAGAATAGTCTATTTAAATTTGGTCAAGTTTTAATCAGTAGTTTTTGTATTCGTTTCTGTGATACGTTATTTATTTCCACTTGGTTGTTGATTATGTTATAGTAACTTCCTGTCACTATTGTTTACTTAGCAAGTAATAGTAATATTTAAGTGAAAGCATGGTTACTGACTTATGCATGCACTGACTGAATAACTCCACTAAATGAGAGTGATTCTTTCCTCATAACACCATTTCAGACATGATCTACATTATCTTCGCATGATGTGACCAAGATTATGTCTGGACTTTAAAAGAGACTGTGGCCTCTGAGTTTATTTCAGCCTTTCTGCTCAGAGTAGTCAGATAGGAAACGCCAATCTCATCTAGTTTGTAAAATATGAGTGACGTGTATTTTTTTTTTTTTTTTTTGTATAAACCTACTTACAGAAATAAAATTATTTAATTTGATGATGGGATTTCCAAGTAGCTGGTAGCCTATTAAATTTAGTTTCTCGTGTCCGTGTGCTATTTGATTGGCCGTTGCTATTTAAATCAATAAATCACTGTAGCATACATTAATTTGACAGCAAATCTACTGATCATATCCTTGATTAGGGTAGTAACTGGGTTTCAGCCTGATTAATTATTTATTTGAACTTATCGAATGACCTTCATGGGAAAGTGTCAACATTATTCGGTGTTCTTACTACGTTTGGTTTCATTTTCTTCTATGCATATAATATTTTATAGTAAGTTTTTTCTATCTCAACAACCGACTCACGCTTTTGTTATGGTAACTAAGGCGCAAACAGTTGTGGATGTATGCGTAAGCGCAGGAGCTTTCGGTACCATCCGTGACAAAGGCATCGTATCAGGTTTTTTAATATACCATATATCATTCTGTTTTCTAATAATACATCAAAAATTATACTGTTCAAGAAAAAGATATGCGTCACTTACCTCAGCGTGAAATCTGGCGCTAGGGATCCCATACAATACATACAAGGGAGCAACAGAATTGGAGTGTATCCTGGCAGCTAACAACAACACAAGCAGAGTTCGTAGGAGTAGAAATGAAAACGAGTAGGTGAAATATATAGAATGTTCCACACCGTTTAAGGCCCTGTAGAAAAATAATAGTTAAATCTTACTTCTATGAAATCGTTTTATTATTACTCAAATGTGGAGAGTAATGTATTTTCAGCCTATGTATGTATGTATGTTTGCTCCTTTCTAGCACTCTAGAGACTAAACGCCAGTTTCAATATTGATGAATCGTTAAGGTAACCGATTTACCATAATCTTACGAGTGTCAATAAAGACATTTATTTATTGAAACTTCTCCCACACACCAAGATACAAAGGCGGATTTAATGCCTAAAGCATTCTCTACAGTCAACCGAGGGTGGTGACAGACATGACAGTAATCAAATTCAATATGGCGACAAACAGACGCCACTTTGTGAAAATGTAAAAAATGAAAGTTGACGAACTGTTTCAAGTGGGGTATCTTTGAATAGGTAATTGAAAATTATCTTTAGGTTTCTTAAATCATTTTTCATTTTGAATGACTATTTAGGAACTAAACGATTTAAAGTTGATTTTAAATTTCCCGAAAAATGTCATCAAAGTTTTTTTTCATCTATGAGAAAGAGTGAGTCGCCCAATTGTTTTGAGTATGATAAGGTAGTCTACCACGCGGAATGTGTCCGAAATGAAGTTGAGAGGAGTAACTGTTTCATAGAAAACGGTCTTATTTCTAATAATGTTGGCATGTATAATAGTATCTTAGCTGTTCCCTTGTCCAGGGCAGCCAGAATTAAAATGTTGTGTTTACATACCTTTTTTCGCTTAACATCCACATACAAAGCGGGTGGGTCAAATATTCTTTATTCAGAGACGCACTGAAATGGATATTAACGGATTCTATATTATTACTTTATTTCACTATTTTTAAAGTAAATCAGTTGTTATTATGTTATGGCAAATAGTAATCAAAACTATATTGTTATACAAATCCTGAAAAGTGGTGTTCATACCGGAAATATTTAACATAACATCACGCCTTAGTTCCCCGAAGGGTTGAGCAGAGTACCATGAAGCATTGCTGCATTGCATTAGCATTAAAAATCCAATCCAAAAGAAGCCGACCCCAACATAGTTGGGGAAAGGCTAGGCAGATGATAATGAAGCCTAAAAATCCAAGCATGGTTCACGACGTCGTTGTGACAATTATATTATGTTTAAACAATGTATTGCAATTGCAAACTCATAGTTAGGGTTACCAGGTCATAAAACCGAAAAGCCGGGCAGACCTGCCAGTTAACCCGGACATTTGGGTGAAAAGGCAGGACATCTCATTTTTTTTAGTCTAAACAAAAGACTAATGAACTAAATACACTTTAAAATCTTTGTAACATAAACTAATTAATATTTCTGGTTGGGAGACACCTCCTTTAAAAGCTCATTTTCTTTTAAAATTCAGTAGTAATAACGTGGGGAAGACAGTGTTAGTGCTAGTTTGCTCGCTTGCGCTAGCGATGCAAGATGAGGCGGATGAAGACAAAAATGATCATATCTAAAAAGCCTAACAAAAAAGCCGAACAGGCCGGACACCATCTAATTTAGCCGGACATGCTACTAAAAAGCCTGACTGTGTCCGGCTTTATCCGGACGCCTGGCAACCCTACTCATAGTGATATCGAAAAAGTACGCAATGCTCGCGTTCTTTTTTTTTTTTCAGGCATTTATTGACAAACCAACACTTAATATACAATTATAATCTGCCGTTATTGACCCACTGCAGGACAAAGTCCTCCTTTTTTCACTCAACTTCATCCTGAGCCAATAAGGACCAATCCCTCGTGTATGCGTCAAGTTCGTTCCACCTGCCAGAGTCGCGAGATTGTTCGAAAGAGATACCGTGACCCTGGCACATGGGCAACTGAAGGAACACGGGTGGGTTTTAGTCAGTAAAAGTCTGAAATACACCTCCCGCTCCGCCCAGAACGGTTCGTTCCACCATCTACGCCTGGGTCTTCTGCGATAACGTTTGACGTTTTCGGGAACTCATGTTCGTCTTAGCCCACAATGCATCCGAGATACGACAAACGTGTTCAGCTGAATCCCATTTGATCATGATTGCTTACTTAAGTATTATTTTATTCTCTTATACTCACTTAGCACCCTCCGAATCCATAAACGTGCAGGTTATAAAATGCCCCGTTTGTGTCCGGCTGTGAATGACAAAACATTTAAATAAGTACACCACATGGGTTAAGCAAATAGTATGGTCAACCCTTTGATCACGCACTACGCAGTGCTTGGAGAGTAGACAATTGGGTTACTGTTTTGTGTTAGTTAACGCTATTCTACTGTTGTTTTAACTAACTAAATTTAAATACAAAAGGCTTTAAATAAATTTCTCATCGTGAATTTTTGGGTCTAATTATACCTAGTAAATTGAATAATATAGTTTACATGGTACTGTATTTTATTTTTATGTGTGTTTGTGTTTGTGTGTGTGTGTTTGTGTTTGTGTGTACAGAAACTGTTAAATAAATAAATACTGCACGAAAACAGCCTTAAACATTCGTTTAAGAATAAGGTAGCTGTTTTCTGAATAAGGTATTCACCTTATTCAGAAAACTATGGGTCCTACTGTCGAAATGAACAATCGACATGTGTTTACGGTTTAAAAAAGCGAAATCTTTTAGTTTTCCCTTCCTTTAACACATGGGGATCCTAATTGCGTAACACACTAACAATCATAATCTGAAACTCAAAGATCTTGTTAATCCATTGGTTCTTATTTTCCAAAAATTTGTCTGCTGAACCACATAAATAACGCAATAAATGTCTTTGGGCTGACAAAATTAATGTCAATCCTACTGGTAGAGTATTAGGGAATTACTCTGCAGAAAGTGTTTTAACAACGGCGAGCGTGGTCTGATATGTCGCCGTTACCATCGCCACAGACGGGTTGTGGTAATCGCGTTAAGCAACGCGGGTAAGTATAGATGACTTGCGTCAAGTAACACGGGTAAGTTTAGGCGACTTGCGTCTAGTAACGCGGGTAAGTTTAGGCGAATTGCGTCAAGCAACGCGAATAAGTTTAGGCGACTTGCGTCAAGTAACGCGGGTAAGTTTAGGCGACTTGCGTCAAGTAACGCGGGGGAGTTTAGGCGACTTGCGTCAAGTAACGCGGGTAAGTTTAGGTGACTTGCATCAAGTAACGCGGGTAATTTTAGGCGACTTGCGTCAAGCACCGCGGGTAAATTTAGGCGACTTGCGTCAAGCAACGCTGGTAAATTTAGGCGACTTGCGTCAAGCAACGCGGGTAAATTTAGGCGACTTGCGTTAAGCGTCAAGTCGCTCGCACTTAACGCTTGACGCAAGTCGCGCCCGTCACCTGTTTTATCGCCCAAGTTCATGAATGGAACATATATCATTGCATTGCAACTTACCTAAGACTATAGAAGAGCTGAGTACAGATCCAGTACAGGTTGCTCCCGAACGAGGTCAGTATATAAATACCGAACTGACCATTTATCAGCTTTACGAGGCGGACGATCATCAAGTACTGAGTGCGGAACTCCTGGCAGGAGAAGTGTTCCTGTGGGAATTAAACATAGAAATATGTATAAAGTCTGTAAGTATAAGCACGAGTTTTGACTGAGACATGTTTTGGTCTCCTTCTTTTTTTTTTTTTTTTTTTTTTTTTCAGGATGGGAAATCATCAAATGACTTCTCCCGCTCTGGGCGGAGCGGGAGGGCGTGTCAGATTTACTGACTAAAACCCACCCGTGTTCCATCAGTTGCCCATGTGCCAGGGTCACGGTATCTCTTTCGAACAATCACGCGACCCCGGCAGGCATCGGTCCTAGTAGACCCCTACACTGCTGCTGACATCTCTTTGAGGCGCGCGTGGAACACTGCGCGCCGTCGACCCGAGCTTGGTCCTTACCGGGCGGCGAGCTACCCATTGCTCACCACCCGCAAGCTCGCGCCTACGGTGGCCGGGAGTCCGCTATTGACTCCCGACGCCCGGGTTGGTCTCCTTCTTGCAGTTGTGGAACAGTGACAATATAAGCGAGTGATGAAATGAGTAAAATACTGGTTTTCAGCTGCATCCGGTTAGACTAGAAGCCGACTCCAACATAGTTGAGAAAAGGCTAGGTAGATGCAGATGATATAAAAAAAAAAACAAAGCGACACAACAAACACAAATGTACAAGTTACCCGGATTACATTCATCCGGATTTTAGGTTCAGGTTTTGGCGCCAGCATTCCGACAGCGTCTGAACAGAGGCTGAGTTTCCAAAAGACAAAAGTAACGTCGAGATTATAAAGAAATTAATCGTAATAGCACTGAGGAGAGACATTAGGATAACTATCTTATCTGTTAAGTAATTAGGTTGGCTCAGTATCAGAATTAATTTGTTCCTATTCGTCGATTTTTTACGTGTCTTTAAGCGAAGATGGGGTAACGGATTCATTATATTGTTACTGTTATGGCTATTATTACTATGACGATTTGGCAAAGTAAATTAATATAATCATATCGTAATGCTCATCGGATTTTGCTCGTGGTGCTCAAGTCACTCATAGGGCAATGGAGAGGGCTATGCTTGGAGTTTCCCTCCGCGATCGAATCAGACATGAAGAAAACCAAGGTAACCGACATAGCCCGAAGAATTGCGAAACTTAAGTGGAAGTGGACAAGGCGCTCGCGGAACAGATGACCAATGGGTCCGGAAAGTTCTAGAGTGGCGACCACGTACTGTAAGACGTAGCATTGGAAGGCCTGCCACAAAATGGACCGAGGACCTAATGAAGGCCGCAGGAATCCACTTGATGCAAAAAGCACAGAACCGGTCAAAGTGGGGGTGCTTGGGGGAGGCCTATGACCAGCAATAGACTTCTTTCGGCTGAACTGACGATGATGTTGATGGTGATGCTCATATCGTGAGTTTAACAATAATTTGATCTCACTCTCTGAACAGAAATATAGCTTCGAGAGGCATTGAGGATCAAGGATACCTAGATTCACACTGTATAAAAATATCACAAAAAGTTACAAGCGTTATTTTTTATTCCAATCTATAGACCTGAGCATATCTCGTTTTGACACCGATATCAAAATTAATAAGTTACATTTAATAATAATGAAAATAAAAGACAATGTAAAGAATTAAAGTGCAAAACGAAAAATTCTTTTGTGATTCATTTGATTATTGACTGGCCTGTTAGTCTAGTGGTTAATGACCCTGACTGCTAAGACTGAGGTTGTGGGTTCGATTCTCACCCAGGATAAATCTTTGTGTGATGAGCACAATCATTTGTTCTGTGTCTGGGTGTAATTTATGTATAACTAGCTGACCCATCGAACTTCGTACCGCCTCAGAATCAATAAATGTTGTGTTAACTTATCAGATCCCACCAATACAAAGCAAAGAGCACCAAGTACCATATACCCATGTTAGACCAAGTTATGACAAACTGGTACTTTGAAGGCATAAAGCGTTTTCTAGCTACCACACACCCATGGTAGGTGAGCCTCTACCAAATTATTCCAACCTAGTACTTCCAAGACATAAAGCGTTTTCTAGCTACCACACACCCATGTCAGATGAGCTCCTACCAAGTTATGCCTACCTAGTATTTCGAATACATAAAGCGTTTTCTAGCTACCACACATCCATGTAAGTTAAGCTCCTACCAAGTTATGCCAACTTGGTACTTCGAAGACATAAAGCGTTTTCTAGCTATCAAACACCCATATTAGGTGACTTTGCATTCTTAAATAAGTGTTCTTACATTTTCTAACTATTCCCGCGCAATTTTTAATTTTTTTTCTTTCATAAGAACCTTCTCCTGACAATAACAAACACAACAAAAAAAAAAGTAAAATCGGTCCAGCCGTTCACGCGTGATGGCGTGACCAAGGGAAATAGGGATTCATTTTTATATATATAGATATGTATGTACATATTTAGAAATATATAAGTAGGTATATTAATCAGTTGTCTGGTCACCATAGTACAGGTTCTGCCTAGTTTGGGATCAGATAATGGTGTGTTGGTTAACCTAAGATATTATAGTGTTAGGAACGAAAAATGACAGGAAAGGAATGACAGCTAAGAGTCTATAAAAGCGGCGTGCACGCCGCTAACGGTCTCTTTTGACAGGCGTCGCTCGTGGTGGAAACATCGTCCAAGGGCCGTGAGATCTATATTTGTGTTTAAGTGCATTTCAATGATTGTTATTTTGCTCCTTAATTAAAACAAGCAGTTGTATATTTTTGTTGTGCATCACATTGTTTTTTTTTTAAATATTTGCGCTCCTGATTCCTAAAATCAGAAGTTGGATAAAGAACACCTAAATTGCTCACTAATTGACCTATAA
Organism: Aporophyla lueneburgensis; assembly: GCA_932294355.1. Classification (NCBI taxonomy): domain Eukaryota; kingdom Metazoa; phylum Arthropoda; class Insecta; order Lepidoptera; family Noctuidae; genus Aporophyla; species Aporophyla lueneburgensis. The sequence goes on along the minus strand of OW028737.1, from coordinate 24,651,543 downwards.
AACATACAAGGAACAAAATACCTTTCTACCCACATTTTTATTTTTTATTTTTGCTTTTGTTTTCTCTTGTCATATCGTTGATATTTTACGTGTGTGTGATTTAATATCAAGCTGTTGTGCTAAACATGCCTAAAAGTCATGAACGTCGTCGTTCACGAGGTCGGTCTCAACGTGTTTCGCGAGATGAGTCCACTAGCAGTGAAACCGTAAATAGGTCACGTCATAGATCACGACGGAGCCGCCGTCGGGAACGTAGTGGCTCTAAGGATAGTTCGTATTATCGTCACCGTGACGCTCATGACCACCGCCGTTCTAGATCTCGATCTACATTAACACCCCCGCGCGCAAGACGTCCCTCCGTAACGCCTCATAGCAATAACTCGTTACAAGATACTATCAGTAAAATCATGATAAGACTTAACGCTGTTGAGCATACCGGTACGAATGCGATATCTACACCTGATAACTTGCAAAAGTCACACACTATGGCGAACCTTCAGGACCCGACTCTGGGGGTCACTTCGTGTTCTCGTAGTCCCGCGAACTTGAGCGATGTTCCACAACGAGTTCGTGCAAATAACTCCGAGGGCCTTTCAACAACCATTCGTACCAACGATTCAATTGTCCGCGGATCTGAAGCTGCGTCTACCGTAACCATGCTCGCGGAAGCCATAAGATCGTTGCAGCCTGCTAAGTCGCACAGCTACTACGTGTCTAATTTCGATCCAAACATACACGATATTGACGCATGGTGTGATGAAGTGGACCGCGCAGTTACCGCGAACGGTTGGAGCGACTACGAATGTTTGTCGCGAGTAGCTTCCTGCCTTAGGGGTGACGCTAAGGTTTGGTTGAACGAATGGGTCACCAACGACCGAACTTGGTCAAACTTTAAGCTTGAATTCAAACCTCTTTGCCCTCGGAAGCTAGACTATGCTAATATTCTATTCGAAACAATGAACACGACATCCGACAAATTCACGACGTATGCCGAATACGCTCGGCGTACGTTGTTACGTTTAAGGATAGTGAAGGGTCTCAGCGATGAGTTGCGAACTCTGATAGTTATACGCGGTATCGATAACCCGCAAATAAGGGCAGCCGCGGCAAATGCAAACTTTGCTACTGAAGACATAGTCTCGTTCCTTTCGATTTACGTAAAACCAAACCGTACTAAGTCCGATTCTCGCGGTAGTGCAACAAATAAACATGCGTCTTCGAACTCATCCTCCGACCGCGGACCCAAGTGCTACTTATGCAATCAGCGCGGACATTTAGGTCGAAATTGTACCAAAAAACCTCGCAGGGAACCCACCGATACGTCTGCCGCGCAATCCGGGATACAGAGTACAGTCAATGATACCACTGCTACTAACAAATTCGAATCGCAGTGCTCATTTTGTAAGAAAAAGGGTCACGCAGAAGAAAAGTGCTTCGCCAAGAACCGGTCAGAGTCTAGGAATAAGCGAAACGTTAATTTCTGCACAGGTCACGAAAATAATAAAACTGACATCGTAACGGCTGTTGTTCAGGGTATACCCATGGACGCACTCATAGATAGTGGAGCTCAAAATGTGTCACTGATTTCTTCCGACGTTTTGAAGCACCTTTCTTGCCAAGTCAAACCAACACATTGCGTTCTTAAGGGGATAAGCGAGCGAGAAATCGTAGCTTCATCGTTCATAACGGCAACTATCGAGCTTAGCGACATTTCTATTGAAACCGATCTAGTTGTAGTGCCAAAGTCATGCATGAACACTTCCATTATTATTGGAACAGACGTTCTCAATCGCGATGGTGTCACGTATGTACGCACTAAAGACAGACAGTACATCAAGCGAACTAGCGATACTCAGGCCTACGTTAACGAAGTTCAACGTCTTGACCAAGCGTTAGTTAGCACCCCGTTACGAGGCACTCTGCGTGATTCTCTGATGTCTGTGATGAATAACTATTCGGAGTTTCTTATCTTTGGAACTGCAACAAGTACAGTCACAACAGGCGAAATGGAAATTAGCTAACTAGCACCTCTCCTATTGTTTACCGACCATACAAACTCTCTTATAACGAAAAACTCATAGTACGCGAAATAGTCAAGGATCTACTGGACAAAGGCATCATCAGAGAATCACGATCAGAGTACGCTAGCCCCATAATCCTGGTGAAGAAAAAGGACGGAACCGACCGAATGTGCGTCGACTACAGGGCACTCAACCGTATCACTGAAAAGGAAAGGTATCCACTGCCTCTGATAGATGACCACATTGATCGGTTGGGTCGCTACACCTTCTTCAGCAGTCTAGACATGGCTACTGGTTTTCACCAAATTCGAATCAAAGAGAGCTCCGTTCATGTAACGGGATTCGTCACACCAGAAGGGCACTACGAATATCTAAAAATGCCATATGGTTTGACGAACTCACCGATCGTTTACCAACGGATTATCAACCACACCCTTCGCGAATTCATTGACGCTGGAAACGTTCTAGTGTATATTGACGACGTCCTTTTGTTAAGCCATACTGTAGAGGATGGCATTGTTTTGCTCCAAAGAGTCCTGCAAACGCTCACCAAATCCGGGTTCTCGATAAATTTAAAGAAATGCTCTTTTTTGACTACTGAGGTCGAATACTTAGGTAGGCTAATATGTTTCGGTCAGGTACGACCGAGCTCTCGCAAGATAGCAGCTCTAAAAAACTCCCCAGTTCCCAAAAATGTCAGACAGGTTCGAAAATTTTTAGGACTTGCGGGATATTTCCGCAAGTACATTAAAAACTATGCGACTAAGACCGCGTGCATTGCTCATTTGACTCGAAAGGGGGTTGAGTTTCGTTGGGGTCAGGAACAGGAACAGGTTCGCCAAGATTTAATACATTGCTTGACTAGCGAGCCTGTTCTTGCCATATTCAACCCTGAACTTTACACCGAGGTTCACACAGACGCAAGCTCAGCTGGTTACGGGGCAGTACTTTTGCAGACGGATACTGACGGTGGAAAACATGTGGTAGCATACTTCAGTAAGGTTACGCAGGGAGCAGAGAGCAAATACCATAGCTACGAGTTGGAGACGTTAGCAGTCGTGAAGGCTTTGCAGCATTTTCGCCATTATTTGGTGGGCTTGCAATTCAAGGTCGTCACAGACTGCAACGCTCTCAAATCCACAGAACGCAAAAAAGATCTGCTCCCTCGCGTCGCCCGATGGTGGATTTACCTTCAGGATTTCCACTTTTCTATCGAGTACAGAAAAGGAGTTATGCTGCCGCATGCCGACTATCTCAGTCGAAACCCAGTCGTTTCCATTAATCAAATAACGAAACCTCGTAACTGGGCACAAATAGCACAAAACGCAGATCACGAAACGAGAGATCTAATACAAAAACTTTCTGAGGGACAGCTCGATTCTAGTCGCTATGTCTTCAAGAAAGACCTCCTGTATTATAAATACACGCCAGTCGGTGAGGAAGCGCGTCTTCTTTGTTTTATACCCAAGGGACACCGTCTCAGTCTCTTACGAATCTTTCACGATGAGCATGAGCATATTAGTGCTGATAAAACTTTGCACCTTATCCTTAAACATTTCTGGTTCCCTGGTCTCCGCCAGTTTGTATCTAAATATGTTTCGCATTGTCTAATATGTATTTCTAAAAAGCGAGTGCCTCGGGCCCCGCTGCAGAATATTTCATCCTGGCCAAAACCTAACACACCCTTTGATACCGTTCATGTCGATGCTCTGGGACCATTGCCTGAGTCAGAGGGTTACAAATTTGTCCTGATACTAGTTGACGCTTTTACAAAGTTTTGTCTCTTGTATCCTATCTACCGTCAAGATACCAGTGAGTTAAAACGCGTTATGTCCCAGGCCGTCTCTCTGTTTGGTGTTCCCAGATTGTTGGTTACTGATAGGGGTAGGATGTTTGAGTCTACAGACTTTGTCCAATGGATATCTGAACTTGGCTCCGACCTACACTACATTACCCCTGAAATGCACGGCTCAAATGGTCAAGTGGAGCGTTATATAAGAACTGTGCTCAACATGCTTCGTATCGAAGTAGGACACAAAAACGCCTCCTGGTCAACTACGCTTTGGAAATTACAACTAGTATTGAATATCAGTAAGCAGAAAACCACTCAAACCTCAGCCATAAATTTAATGATTGGCACCGACGCCTCTACTCCAGTTATACGATCGCTGGTGCGTGATCTAGCCGCAAGCACTTCAGATACCAACAGGGAAGCTCTGCGGGAGATCTCTCGAAGTCGCGCTAGCGAACTCCTGAAGAAAAATCAAGATCAGCAGGACGCCTCAGCCAATCGGTCCAGACGCGCACCACGTGACTACAAGGTGGACGACCTTGCTTTTGTTATAAAGTACTCGCAATCAACGGGCAAATTGGACCCTGGGATGCGAGGACCGTATAGAGTTACCAAAGTTCTACCTAACAGTCGATATGAACTTAAACTGCTTAGTGGAAGCTGTGGAAAAACTACTCAAGCAGCCTCCCAATATATGGTGCCATGGAAGGGAGAATGGTGCCCGGAAAGTTGTATCATTTTCTTCGAAAGTGAGTGCGATTCATTAACTCTATTTTTGGTTTCAGAAATAGATGGGGTGTGTTCCAAAGGTGTGTGCCGCCCAAAAACGGGTTTGTCCCAATGGCGTTAGTCGCCCAACATGCGGGTTTGTCCCAATGGCGTTAGTCGCCCAACGTGCGGGTTTGTCCCAATGGCGTTAGTCGCCCAACGTGCGGGTTTGTCCCAATGGCGTTAGTCGCCCAACGTGCGGGTTTGTCCCAATGGCGTTAGTCGCCCAACGTGCGGGTTTGTCTCAATGGCGTTAGTCGCCCAACATCGGTGTTTGTCACCCATATAGCGTTAATCGCTATGGTAAAGTATAAGGCAATGACATAGGATGGTTGGGACGCTGACCATCTTATGTCATTGGTTGTCATGTTCTTATCTTGGCACTTTTAAGTGATCAGAATATTTGTGTTGCCATATGAATGACCATTGTAAACTCTTTCAGATGATGAAACCGATGAGGTTGAGAGTGACCCAGACCATTCCGAAGGAAACGAACCAGCACCCAAATCGTCAGGGCTATCCATGCCGAGCTTGGATGCCGAAATAGGAGCAGTGCAGGCGCACCAGAATCACCACACTACAGGTGCATCCCAAGAAGTTCAAGTCGAGGACGACTTGGCATCAGGAGAGGCCGTGTTAGGAACGAAAAATGACAGGAAAGGAATGACAGCTAAGAGTCTATAAAAGCGGCGTGCACGCCGCTAACGGTCTCTTTTGACAGGCGTCGCTCGTGGTGGAAACATCGTCCAAGGGCCGTGAGATCTATATTTGTGTTTAAGTGCATTTCAATGATTGTTATTTTGTTCCTTAATTAAAACAAGCAGTTGTATATTTTTGTTGTGCATCACATTGTTTTTTTTTTTAATATTTGCGCTCCTGATTCCTAAAAATAGTATATATATTATAAATTATAATGTTTTTCTAAAACAGAATAGTATATTCCCCGAGCTAGAACTAAGGGAACTAGTTTTTGCCAAAATAATAAAATAACAAATGAACACAGGAAGCGCAGCCGGTTCCATGTTGGCAACACGCCATCTTTGAAACTGTCTCTTGATTATTTGTTTTAATAAACAAAATTGGAAAGAAATTTTATTTTATTTTATGGAATACGTATTAGCATTATAAACTCCATTGCCCCAAAATGCTGAGTTAAATTTAAACCTATTTTTTAATATTATTATTTGTATTTTTTTACTAATTTTTGCTTTACCTAATTAAACTCCTGTTGGAGTATATATTATGTTACATTAAAAACAATCAGTCTCGTGTCGGAAGTAAACAATACCATCATCTCATTTTTTTCCGAGAATTTTTTCTTTTAGGTTTCGTAAAAGAGGACTAAAGGAGTTCTTAAGAATGGGCAGCAGCTCTATCTATGCATTTTACCACCATACTGCGATCGCCAACCCACCTGCTCAACGTGGTGATTATGGCAACTCCCCTTTAGTTGGGGGTGATTTATGTCCAGCAGTGGACGTCTTTCGGCTGAAAAGATGAAGATGATTAAAAATCACATAAATATCCATCTTTTTTTTTTTTTGAATGGGAAATCATCAAGTGACTTCCCAGGGCGTGTCAGACTTTTACTGACTAAAAACCACCCGTGTTCCTTCAGCTGCCCAAATGCCACGGCCACAGTAGCTCTTTCGAACGCCTCTCGCGACCCTGGCAGGTTAATATCCATCTTTCTAGCAGAATTCGTAAAACCGCTTTAAATAATTTTTAAAGCGGTTTTACGAATTCTGCTAGGAAGAGAGTTTGCTTAATTGATCCTGAATATAATTCAGGATAATTCTGCCCTAAACAAACAATTTATTACCACTAAATTGGTAGTTTTCCCACAAGTTCATTTAATACCAGTATAAAACTACCCTCTTTTAATAATTGTAATATAATGAGGTACCTGTTCCGCAGCTTTCTTCAAGAGCTCGTTGTGTATGAGAAGATGTTCCGTCAAGTAAATACTTATTACCATTATAAGTAGATCGTTGAGACTCCATATAAATGTCGACTGGATGTTGAAAAGCTGCAACAGTATGAGGTTATTATTTCTTACTATGCTACGTTTACTATTAAAGGCTTTGTACTGGAATTTCTCTGGAGAGAAAGTTAGTAACCCTCCCCTTTTTGAAGCTGAAATACCAGGAAGTGAGTAAGACTTTGAACAATTTGGCTATGGCGTTTAAGTTCGAATATTATTAAATGACTTAATTTTTTTCACCGCACACACTCCTTACACACGCACACACACAAACATGATACACACACAGGTATCATAGACTGTAACCCGAGACATGTAGACAAAGTCTGTAGTTTGGACCCCTCCGTGTCTCAAAAAGCATGATAAACCGTTGGTCCCGACTGTTATTCGTGAATCTTTGACAGTCGTTACGGGTCGTCAGAAACCCGAAAGTCTGATAAACCAGCCTTACCAAAGGCTATTGTATTAAGGTGAGTGGGGATAAGATCGAACGGATTTTTGATGAGATGAGCAGTGTTGTATTTGAAGTCTGGTAGAACAATATAGATTAGCTTATGCTTAAAATTTATTTGTAGTTATTAAAGAGCAAAGAGTATACTTTTCTACCAAATTGATAACATCCAGTTAAATCAAATCCAAAGCACAAAAAATATAAAATTAAATGTTTGTATCACGAGAATGAAACAGGGGGAAGATGAAATGATGATGGGAAAGATCGAAATAGTTACTTAAATCCCTACGTATCGACCACGTAAGTCAACAAAAAACTCAACTTACATAAAAGTCACTGCGCAGGACTTTTGGCTTTACACACATCCATCCACTCAAAGCGGCAAACGCTGGCTGAGATGTGCGACGTAACAAAATGGCAGTCTTAACAATGTTGCCATCACTGCAAAAAATGCACTAAATCTGGCGTTATGGACAACTTTTTATCTTACCCCGTTTTTCATCTTACCCCCACTCACCTTACCCTGTAACTAGATTGTGATGTTAGATAGGCAGTTGTTCCATGTAAATTACTGGCATTCAAGCTGCATTTGACTAGACGAAAAGTCAACCCCAACATAATTGGGAAAAGACTAGGCAGATTGATTGACTCTTCTAATAATAATCTATACTATACATCGTGACATGTTAGTCGTCTTACAATGGCAGCCCACTTCATGTTACCAATGACTACTACACATCTATAAGAAAAAAATGAACATATGAATAGCTAAAAATTAAAAATATTATTCATTATGATGACGCATGACGTGATTTAAGTTTGATATTTTGTCTCATGGAAAATGGAAATGGAATGATCCAGCCGACTCGTGCACTGGGTAGGTATATTCTCTACCGTTTGATACGTAAACATTATTAACAGAAAGTTTCATAATTCTAATCCATTATTTATCTTTCTTAATACCTATTATCTTAAATCATAGTAACAATTTTTAATCACGCCTAGAAGTATATTATGTCAGATACAATGAGTGGACAACCTTTGTAAGACGACTAAAATGTCACGGTGTATACTAAATATACTATATATATCTATACTTATATACTTATAATATTATAAAGCTGAAGAGTTTGTTTGTTTGTTTGTTTGTTTGTTTGATTGAACGCGCTGATCTCAGGAACTACTGGTTCGAATTAAAAAATTCTCGAGGGAGGCTATAGGCTATATAACATCACGCTACAACTAAGAGGAGCGGAGCAGTAATGAAAAATGTTGCAAAAACGGGGAAAATTTATTCCTTTTGAGAGTTTCCGTTGCGTGCGCTGCGTAAACGGTTAAAGTAACTCAAAAATCATGTATTACGGAATTGTTCCTTTGAAAAAGTTCTAAAAAAAAGTCCGCGAGAGCATATGTCTATATTTGAAGGTTGACTCACTATAACTCAAAAGGAGCGAGCAGCAACACTAGCAGGCAAATCGATGCGACGGGAATGGTCAGGGGAGCAAAAATTTGACGCGGACGTAGTCGCGGGCAGAAGCTAGTAATATTATAAAGCTGAAGAGTTTGTTTGTTTGTTTGATTGAACGCGGTAATCTCAGCAAGTACTGGTCCGAATTGAATTTTTTTTTTGTGTTGGGTAGCCTATTTATCCAGAAAAGTTATAAATTATACAAAATCACACTAAAACTAAGAGAAGCGGAGCAGTAATGAAAAATGTTGCAAAAACGGGGAAAACCGCACGGGTAGGCGATTCGACGCGAAGGGAAGGGTCAGGGGAACAAGAAATTTAACGCGGACGAGGTCGCGGACAGAAGCTAGTATGTAATATAATATATCTTAGGACAACAAATACAACGTTATCTGATCCCAAACTAGGCAGAGCCTGTACTATGACAACCAGACAACTGACAAACATACTTATATATTTCTAAATACATACATATTGTAAATAAATTACACCCAGATAAATAACAAATGATTGTGCTCATCACACAAAGATTTGTCCTGGGTGGTAATCGAACCCACGACCTCAGTCTTAGCAGTCAGGGTCTCTAACCAGTAGACTAACAGGCCAGTCAATATAAACATTTACCAAAAGGGAAAGGAATTATAGGGCAACACAATTATTATTTTATTATGTTTTAGTTTTTGTACATAGTTTCCCATTCTATTCTATGGCCTTGCTTTACACGTGTATTGTGTCAACCGGTGACCCTACGCGCTCAAATGTCGTTTGACACCATTGCAACCGGACCGCGGCCTATTTTTTCGACTCAACTAGGGTATCCATATTGAAATGATACCCATGAATAATAACTTGACCTTCCGAAAAATATCCGCTCCTATTTTTTTAACCGAGGTCATAGAAATATCCACATACATACGTAACGATAAGTATTTTTTTTTTGGAAGTAAAATTACGCGCTTTGACGTGGAGTTGCAGACACCAGCCCGTATTACCTATGATATCTATTTTGTAAATTGTTTGAAAATAAAGACTCCCACAGACCAGCGCGACGCAACTCAAGTCCCTTTGTAACCTTTTACGACACCCACAGGAAGAAATGTGATTGCGGTTTTAATTAGGTCCGACAGCACATGGAATACGTGCGACGCAACTTTAATGGATCAGTTTCCAAGAAGTTTTCATAGAAATTGTTCTATTGGAGTACCGTCAGGCATGACTGACGGCCTTGATACTTTCACACATCAATTTGAGGTCGATGTTTCCTATCCGACTTTTGTGAGAATAAACACCGCTACTAACTTAGAGGTCAAAGTCGCTTTTAAAGTCTATACAATTTGATAATAACAAATTTCAAAAAATCTTAATGACTGTAGTTGGTGAAACATGCAATAATAACGAGAGTAGAACAAAATCTGTCTTAATACAAAACTCGATCAAACTTTAATTCTAGTCTCAAACTTTGAGCCAGTTTTTGTATTTTCAGCTTTATTACGATTGGAGTATAGTTCTTCATACAAAAATGACAACTTAGTACCGAATTATACTGTCTCTTTTGTAAAAAGAACTGCATTTCTTAATTCAAAAACTGGATTGTTTGTTTATACCGGATCTAAATAAAAACATCGTTTATTTTTAACATTGAAACATAGACACATTGATAATCTTGCATTATTACCTCACTAAGAACTGCTTTCCATACAGAATAAGGTGTATTATCGAAGATCCAAGGCATATTGAAGTGAAAATAATTCTCTGCAACATTGTTGATATCGCAAGCGCATGCCACTTTTAGTCCGTAGAATACTGATAGGAGATGTTCCACTGAAAAAAAATAGCTACTATTACTTTAATATCTAGACAATTCGAATTCGAAATACCAATGTGTCAGTTACGAGCTCACTAAACGTTGCTGCCCAGATAACACTGTCTAATGGTAGTAGTGACGGTATTGGCACCCTTGATTGTAACATTGAACGAGTCACGTCGATAAAGTATCTTGGCGTAGTGATTGATTGCAACCTTACGTTCAAAGAGTACATAATATACCTATCAAACAGAGTGCGCAAACTCATGTACATTTTTAAACAACTACGCACATCATCAGATCCTGTAGTCATGAAAATGACTTATCAGGCACTATGTCAATCAATTTTGGTTTATTGTATCTCGTCCTGGGGCGGGGCAGCCAAATCCCACTATATTCAGATCGAACACGCGCAAAGAGCGGTTCTCAAGGTATGCTGTTCCAAGCCAAGACTTTATCCCACCGTCAAGCTCTATGAATATTGTCAGGTCCTTAGGGTTAGGCAATTGTTTGTACTGGCCACTGCTATTAAACAACACGCTATTTCCTACTATTCTCAGCAAACAAATCGAAGTAACCGTATCGTGGCCTTGTCTACTCCTCTTAAAACTTCCTTTAGTCAAATTCTTTATTTTCCTTGGACCCTATCTTTACAATAAATTAAACCAAATCCTTTCCCTGCACTCATTGAACAAACATAATTTTAAAATCGCTTTACAAGCCTGGCTCCAAACGCAAACATATACTGCCACGGAAGCTCTCTTTGACGTTTTAGTCTAATCAGACTCATTCATTATCATTCTCCCCAACACACAGACACATGCACACCCTTTCACACACACATACACCTCCACACAGACACACACACACGTCCATAGACACACAAACATAAATTCATAAAAAAATATTTTAAAAAAAAACCGAACATATTTTTGCTTTGTAATCAATTGTTTTATTTATTTTACTGTAATACACAATTGTTTTTTTTTTTTAAAGGGCACTTATTGTATGAAACTTTTGTTACTTGCTGTGATATCAGATGTTAGCAATTAAATGTGTAACAATGAACAGGTGAGGACCTGGTGACCTGTATTACAGGTGTTACTACCTACCACAGGCACCAGCGATCCACAACCAAAAACTGTTAGCTATTTCCTGTGTGTAAACATTTTTTGTATTTTTTGGCTTGTGGTGAGAAATAAACACATTTTATTTATTATTATTATAATTATCATTATGTGTAGTCTTTCCTCAAAAGACCACTGCAGACATAAATCTACTGCGTTTTCACATGATCAGACCAAAATTATGTCTAGACTCTAAAAGAGACGTCTGACTTCGTTTCGACCTTTCTTCTCAGGCAGGAAACCCCGATATAGTTTTTAATTAAAAATATGATTGACGTGTAAAAGTGTTTGTACCAACCTACTTACAGAAATAAAGTCATTTATCATAAATGGTTTTTTTTATGATTTACAGTGTCGAACGTTTGAAGAGCAAAAAAAAATGTTTACATCGAATAAGCGAATCGACTACGCGATCGTAGCTTCGTAGCACACTGCGCGCTACGCCGTAGCACCATGCATAGCTTCCGCGCTAGTAGTCATGCGACGCGAGTTTTCCTTTTGTTCCAAAGTTTAGACATATTTTATTGTGCTCTTTTAAGATCCTAATAATGCCCGTATTGTAATCCCAAGGCTCGGAATATATTCGCAGATTCTTAATGGAGTCGCAGAATTATTTTCCTTAATCGTAGCCAATATGACATACCTATCACCCAAAAACGATTGTTATTTGTGTATCCTACTAATATTATAAATGTGATAGTTTGTGAGTATGGATGTTTATTACTCTTTCACGCAAAAACGCTAATCGGATTTAGACGAAATTTGGCACTGGTATAACACATAGGGTACTTTTTATCCCGGTTGCACGTTCCAGCAGGATAATTCACGACCACCACGCGTGCAAAGTTAGTGGCAAAAGATAGTAGAGAATACTTTTCTTTGCCTTTACACAAAGAGAACGAAAACTCATTATCCACACAGTATTTCGTAACAAGTCACAGGTGTTGTATGAATCAATTTCGATGGAAGTGTCAGGCGAAAATTATCCAGTACGTATGTAATATTACAGCTATTTTTAGAAGTTAGCGAAAAACCTTATAGTAAAAATACGAATTAAAAAGTAGAAAATAATTTCTAAAACATTCAAAATAAAGATGGAGTGATTAATAATGAAATCATTTTAATGTAAAAAGCGCGGGGTGCTTGCTGATAAAGATAGAGTCAGTATAAAAATACCTTAAAAGCACCCCTTTTTTTAAAGCACCCGTGATGATACTAGCCAAGATAATGGCAAAAATGTCTGAAATGATTGTGTTGTCCTTGATAAGTGTGCAAAATTTCAAATTAATCTAATGACTTAAAGTGGATGAAATTCGAATTCTAAGATTCTGTTATATATGTAAATGGATATATAGATACATACAGGCGAAGCTAATCATCATCAGCAACCTATAATGTTCCCACTGCCGGGACACAAACCTCCTCTCGGTGAGAGGGAGTGGGCCATAATCCACCACGCGAGCCCTGTGCGGGTTGGTAGATGAGTGCGGGCGAAGCTAATAAAAGCGGTGTCAAAAAAAGTCACTAACACATAGGACAAATACATACCTATAGCAGCAGTTAAAATGAAGATAGTAGTAACATTGCTCATAGCTCCCACGTTTCTGTTAAACGGGGGCAATTTACACTCAATAGCTTCGACCTTCGCTACCAGTGTAGGCCAAGAACGGCCAATGTGCATCAATATCAGAAACGATATGAGGCTGGACGTATAGAATATTGAGTTGGCTGAGAAAGAAAAATATAATAATTCGTAAATTTTAAAAATTTAATATTTCCAGGTAAATACACCCCTTTTAACTTATTCAATGTGTGAAAACTTTGCAGGCAGACTAATAGAATCATTTTCTTTCAGGGCTTCGTATGGAGAAAAATGGGTAAGTAACTCTATCCTCTTTATTCTACCTCTACCACTTCTCTCTCTACTCTACCTCTCTCTTTAAAATAAAATATTATTCTTAGATATGTACACAACCTTTTCCAAGACACTATCAACAACATTCTCTATTCCACCTTCAAATACATTTCATCGATGTTCAAACACCAATATTCCAATCTTCCAAAATCAAATGACAAAAAAAAATAACAGCAATAACTTACTTATGTTAGCCAAAGATATCCCGTTCATGATAAGCCAGCAGAAAGTCATGATGAACATCAATACCTGACCGAAGAGACTGATCGCGTAGAACATCGTGTACGGAGAGCGGAGCGTGAATCTGTGGACGTAATAGCTATTGAAACGGGTCACATTACTTATGTTGTAGATGGCAAATTTTGTATGAAGGTTTGCCCTGATTTTGTTTGGCGTGTGCCTTGTTGTATATTTTGTGGGAGATATTATGTTGGATGTTTGGTGATGTTATAACGATTATGAATGTATGACGAAGGAAATAATAAATATAGTTCAAACATTTTTTTTAATTTCATATTTTAGCTCCACCACCAACTAATGCTTCGGCTAAGTTCAGTGATATACTTTTAGTGTAAAAACTTATGAAAAACGGACTTAGTTTAGCATGTTCTAATATTAAAACCTAGCCAATAATCCGATTAGGGATGGATCAATAAATAGAATTGACGAAAGAGCTAATCCTTACTAATTACTGAAATATCACAGTATTATTGTAAGTCCCAATAGAACACCATCTATTATAATAATATAATCTATCTATACTAATATCATAAATGCGAAAGTAACTATGTCTGTTTGTTATGCTTTTATGACTAAACCACGGAACCGATTTTGATGAAATTTAATACGGGGTAAGTTTGAACCCCATGAAAGCATTTAGGCATAATTTTATTCCGCATCTTCGTCTGCGTCCAAAATAACCGAAATTCACGTGGACGAAGTCACGGGCAAAAGCTAGGATGTACAATATAATCTATCTACTATCCAAATACAAGGCATATGATTGAAGAATAATATACACGATGGCGATTAGGTTATCACATTAATTGAAACCAAATATTTTACATTAAGTATTTTTAACCCCCGACGCAACAAGGTGTTATTTAAACACATATATAACTATCATCACAGGCTTACCTAATACAATAATGTAGTTGTAGTGTGTTAGTGTAGTAACTGTATTATTGTGAACAACCAAGAGTAATCTTACAAAATGCGGCCTGTGTGTATTCGCTCAGAGTACAATTGAAGCAGTCAATCTGTTGTGACACTGGTACACCAGTACGTAGGGCGCGCGTCAGCGGCGCGTGTTGCAGCAAGTTGGTGCTATATATGTCGACCGTGGCACCGTAGCTCTTAAACGGGTGAACTGATTTGAGTGTTTTTTTTTTTTATTTTATTTAAAAGTATGGTTTCTAGCGGTGCTTCTTAAACATGTTTTATCGATATCTGTTCAGACGTTTTGACACGACGATTGCTTCGAGATCTTTGTTTTGGTCGGGGTTTTTTTTATTTTAAATGTAATTTTCTCTTTTAAACATAAACAGTTAAAGTAATATTAATAACAATTAACATTATAGCCGTAAGTCCTTCTTTTTTCTGCCAAGGTCGCGAGATTTGTTCTAAAGAGATACCGTGGCCCTGGCATATAGACAACTGAAGGGACACGGGTGGGTTATAGTTAGTAAAAGTGTGAAAAAAATGCAGTTTTTTTTTTTTTTGTTTTAGTCTGTATTTTGCCTTCTCTTTCATTTTAGTATTTAACAACATAAAACGTAATTTTGTGATTATTTGGTAACAGTACCATTTTCTGTTGGATACTTAATACCATCGTCCCCAGCGTATCTAGTGCCTTTATCAGGGATGGATTAAGTCATGCCATTTTTTATGCTTTTTATTTTGTTTAAATAATTCAGTTTTCAATTTTTGGTCAAATTGTTAATTTTATTATTTGAAGAGACTGTTAATAACATGTAATGTAATACCCGCTGTACGGTTCAATGTGATACATGTTAAACAGCCTTGAAAATAAATCCCTTCGTGATCCTAATACCTACAACTACCACAAACCTTTCAACGTTATATTTTAGTCCTAGTACCCACAAACCCCACCGAGCACTTCGATCCTGATTTGCATCTACCTAACGAGATTACCATGTACCACCACATACCCCACCTACCTCATTCATTCCTAATTTATTTAATTACTCATAAGGCTAAATTAGATGTCTCTCAGGTGCTGAAATTGTCATAGTGACGCGAGGTATGCTAACTTATTATAGTAAATTCGCGAGATTGCGAAACGTAATGTTATTAAAACAGTATGTCTTTGAGTGAGGCCTTAATGGCATAATGTTTATTTAGTTGCTGTGGGTGTCGTTATAATGTATATACCTGTGGGTATATAGAAGTATATAGGTGACTGAAATGTTATCAAGTTTCTGAGGTACGAATTGTAGGTATCTAATACGAAACTCCACAAAATAACGAAAGACATAACTCCATGATTTCCGGCGATCATGAGGAAGGGCCTTTTTTTGTAGGAAATCATCAAATGACGTCTCCCGCTCTGAGTGGAGCTGAAAGGTGTGTCAAACTTTTACTGACTAAAACCCACCCGTGTTCCTTCAGTTGCCTATATACCTGGTACTCGACAGGCCACGGTAACTTTTTCGAACAAATCTCGCGACTCTGGCAGGACGAGGAGGAGCCTGTGGGCGGCAAAACTAGCTGTATGGTTGCTCGAACAGTCAGAACTAAAGAAGTATATAGCACACAGTGTTGTATGCGCGCCTTTATAGGAGGACGTGTGGTCGTGGAATCGGCCACACTTGGTTACGGAGCTCCAGTGGGCTCATGGCGAACTGATTAGCTATTCGGGGGTATGCGGCGAATGTACAAGTATTCCCGAAGAATGTAGAAGGAATAATGGGGTTTTAATCGACTTCAAAAAAAGGAGTTTCTCAATTCGACTGTATTTTTTGTGTATTTGCTACCTCAGAACTGTTGACTGGGTGAACCGATTTTGATGATTCTTTTTTTATTTAAAAGCTGGTGCTTTTTTAGTCCAATTCTGACAATGGCATCCATGAGAAAACCAAACAGTATTCGTATTTTGCCAAATTAGTGCGGGGTAGATACCATAACTAAAAAGTTAATACTAAAAACTTTTTAGAAGAGAGATAAAAGTTTTAGTCGATAGGAGTCCGCCATAACCCTCCTTTCTCCCCAGACCGAAGGTATCCATGAGGGAAAAAACATCACTCCACACAAAAAAAGATTCTAGGACATGATAATAAGTTAATTTTAACTTTCAATACTTAAGTTATTTATGTGTTTGAGTTAGAGGGCGGCACTGAAAATTTCGGAAATCAAGGAAGTAACTCAACATTACTATTTAAAAATGTATTCATTGCTTTTCGAAGTATTTTCCGCGAAATTTGACACATTTTTCCATACGATGGAACCAATCATTGAAGCAACCATTCCATTCGGAAGTTGGGGTCTCCAAAATGGCCGTTTTGTAGGCGTCCACAGCTTCTTCAGGTGATGAAAATCTCTGACCACGCAATTTATTCTTTATTTTAGGGAAAGTATAGAAATCATTAGGGCTTAGGTCTGGGCTGTACGGCGAATGGTCTAATAATTCTATGTTTTCTTGCTCTAAAAACTCTTTTGTTCTGTGCGCTGTGTGAGAACTCGCATTGTAGTGATGGAGGATAATGCGCCGGTCTCTTTACGGAGTTCAGAAACGACCTGTGGCAAACAAATGCTAGCATACCATTCTGCATTAACCGTTGTTTGTCTCTCAAGAGGAATAGTCGCAACATGGCCGGTTTTGGAGAATACGTGGCCATCATTTTTTTTTTTGCAACACTCCGTGAACGAACAATTTTTGTTGGCTTTAACTCATTTTCGAACATCCAAACTCGTGACTGGTTTTTTGTTTCGGGTTCAAAATCAAAATCAAAAGTCATTTATTCAAACTAGGCTGAGAGTCAGCACTTTTTGAACGTCAAAGTTACAAAAGACAGTCCCCCCAAAACGCCCACCCTTCGACACTTCCTAGTGCTGTAGCTGGGAAGAAGAAGTGGCGGAACAAACTCCCCAGCAGCACAGCTGTCTGTTAAGTTAGAAGAACTTGATTCTATACAATACTGTGTAAGTAATTAATATTATAAAACAAAACATACATTATTCGCCATATGTCAGCTAGCACACGCCAATATACCAACAAAAAAAAATTGAATACTAAAGTCAAGCTGTGTTCGTTCGCGTATATCCAGGATTTGTCACCTGATACGATGTTGTATACAGCATTTGAGGACGCTGCGTGGAATCTTTCGAGAGTTCTGACGCACTAAGTAACGCGAGCCGCTTTTTGCTCTTCACAGAGCGAATGCGGTATCCATCGGGAAAACAACTTTTTTACGCCTAATTGTTCATGCAAGATTATTTGTATTTGACTCATGCCAATGTCTAAAGTTGCCTGAATTTCGCGGTATGTCACATGTCGATCTTCCTCAATCAGCTTACGCACAGCATCAACGTTTTCTTGGGTGACTGCAGTTTTTGGATGACCTTGACGGGGATCATCACTGAGCTTGACACGTCCACGTTGAAATTTAGTAAACCAGGGATAAATTGTGATTTTGGATGGGGCTTCATCACCAAATGCAGAAATCATCCGGTCAACACACTGTTTTTGTGTTAAACCACTTCGAAAATCATAATAAATCATCGCTCTTGAATTTTCTCGAGTTAATTCGATTTTCTCAACGACTAAACAAGTTTGACAAACCCTTGTGACAAGACCGAGAATCTTTTTTTTAAATAAATAAATGGTATTCGATTTTTAAAACCAAGGAGTTTTCAATTAAAAAGATTTTAATATGACAGGAACAGTAGAAATATTCCATTCCCGATAATTTTAGTGCAGCCTATGTACTTCTACCTGAAATAATGATTGATGACTACAACTTATATTTGTCATTTAAAATAGTTATAATAAACTACTCGCGTGCTTCATAGTGTTTTTAATTTATGAATTTACGATGTACGATCACCAAAACAGATAAGTAATCAGGGTCGCCGGATACATTTGAAGTTAAGAAAGAAACCGATGAGTGTTTCCTGATAAAATTTAGTTTGATAAATGAACCGCTTGTTTTCTATTAAGTCATCTTCTGCCTAGCCTTTTCTCGATTATGTTATTGTCGGCTCTCAGTGTTACCGAGTGCAGCTGAATATCTGTATTTTACATGGAGCGAATGCCTATCTGATCTCAACAACACAGTTACTGGGTAATACTATGCCCTTTGGTAAGACTTCTCAGCCCTTCGAACTTCTGACGACCCGTAATAGGTAATAGGTAATAGTTAGAACGGGCTGGTGTCCGCAACTCCACGTCTGAGCGCGTATTTTGCGTACGGGTGGGAAATCGGTTATTCGATCCACCCCAGCTCCTCGAGAAAGGCCAGCAACGCCTTGATGTTGCTGACTATCTCACGTAGGGTACCTGGGTTACCGAAGTACTTGGCCCTGTGTGCGGCGATCGCCGGGCAGTTTAGAAGCACGTGCGCTGCTGTCTCGTCGTCCTCAATGCAGGCCCTGCACAGCGGACTGTCTGTAACTCCTATGACGGATAGATGTTTATTAAACGACCCATGTCCAGTTATTGCTGCTGTTACCATACGCAGCTGTCGTTTGTCTAACCGGAGGACCTGTTTTGTGAGGCGGGCATCGATGGTAGGAAGTGCTTCCTCGGCCTGCCTGCACTCACTTTGGTCCACCCATAGCTTGCAGTGTAGATCCCTGGGACGTTTTCTTACCAGAGAGCGTAGGAACCCAAAGGGAAGTGGAGCGATGGGTTCTGGTCCCACCAGTGTCATGCTCGACCCCCTTCTGGCAAATTCATCGGCGGCGTCGTTACCTAGCGAACCGCTGTGTCCCTTTTATCCATTGAATGGTTATATTATTGAGGCTACCCACCTGGTTGAGGCGCTGGTGGCACTCGTATATTAACCCAGAGTCAATCGAGTGACTGTCCAGCGCTTGCAGAACAGCCATACTGTCTGAGAGTATGCGGATCGAGTGGTCTTTAACTGCCCTGGCCATGATGGCTGAAGTAGCAAGAGAGATCCCAATGCATTCATCCTGGAACACTGTGTTGTGGACTCCCAACGGTATGGGTATATGTATGTTGAAGTCCTGCGAGAAGACTCCAGCACCTGTGCCACTGTCTGTTTTTGATCCGTCCGTGAAGATGCGCAGCTCAGTGGGGCGCAAACCCTCACACCAGCGATCTTCGTGAAGCTAGATTCTGTATTTTTTATCAAAAATGAACTGTTTGGATACCCGGTCATTTATAGCCTTAGTGATGGGGAACTCATTGTTGAGTTCCTTAAGAGCCCTCTTACAAAATTTGAACGCTCGAGTTTAGGTAAAAGACGGCAATCTTATATATGTGTGCGTAGCTATCCACACATGCACAATACAAACAGTGTAACGCGAGTGTCGAGCCGGTCTAAACAATCTTGATCCGTTAGAATTATAATGCGGTATTTAGATATTTATGAAAATACTTATTTTTATTTATCCAGTCTAATAAAGATTTCTAGACTAATAAAAAAAAATACAACTATATGTTATGTAAAGTATACAATAAAAGTAAAACAATTACATATTGGTGCCGATTCTGTTGTACACCGAACTAAACTAACAAAACTATCTCTAAAATTGCTTTGTTTAGCTATGAGAATTGTTACGCTATTCTGCAAGAAATAATCTCTTTTAAAATTATTTTGACACGACTAAAATCAAATTTGACAATCGCGACTCAACGTGGTATTTTTAGGGTTCCGTTGCCAAATGGCAAAAACGGAACCCTTATAGATTCGTCATGTCTGTCTGTCTGTCTGCCCGTATGTCACAGCCACTTTTCTCCGAAACTATAAGAGCATGCTGTTGAAACTTCGTAAGAAGATGTATTCTGTGAACTGCATTAAGATTTTTACACTAAAATAGAAAAAAAAACAAGAAATTTTTGGGTTCCCCATACTTAGAACTGAAACTCAAAAAAAAAAATTCATCAAACCCATACGTGTGGGGTAAAATGGTATTGAGGTTTCTAATATATTTTTTTCTAAACTGAATAGTTTGCGCGAGAAACACTTCCAAAGTGGTGAAATGTGTGTCCTCCCCCCCGTAACTTCTAAAATAAGAGAATGATAAAACTAAAAAAAAATATATGATGTACATTACCATGTAAACTTCCACCAAAAATTGGTTTGAACGAGATCTAGTAAGTAGTTTTTTTAATACGTCATAAATCGTAAACCGCAATTTACCTTCAACTCAAATATAAAAATTAAAAAAAAACATTTAATTTCATAAACATAAACCTTATGCATAAACCGAGAATACATACAGGTTTGTACGGAAACCTCGGTGCGCGAGTCCGACTCGCACTTGGCCGGTTTTTTTTTCTTTTGGCTTCGCAACTTAGTACTTGTGCGCTACGCAATGAACTTGCTGAGATACGAAGGCGCGCGCAAGGGGGCATCCTGGACGTGTTTTATATGGAATTTTTCATTTTTGTTTGAAAAATAAAAAAAAATATTACCCACGTGTTGAGATTTATATGTGTGGGGTGTTATAAAGGGGGTCGAAAATTTCATTATTTTTGCGATAGGACACGCCATTTTCGAGATATAAGCAAAAGAAAAAAAAAATACAGTACTGTTTTTGCACGTGAGGCGAGGCGTTGCCGTTGGTGTGAATTTTTGTTAACACCTTTTTAATCGCGATTAAAAATAGTCAGATTTAGTTAAAATAAATTATTTTAGTCAAATTTTTTCTACAATCTATTAAAATAATGCTTTACTTGATAATTAACGAAACTCTTATTCAAAAAAAAAAAATGCGAAGAGTAGCAAAATGTTGTAGTCGTAGTATATTTTTGCCTTCACGATACGTGTACCCGTAAACTGAGACGCGGGAAAAATTGGCACAGGTCCTTCCCCGTTGGGCGCTTGCGCCGTACTAAACGCTGCCCGCTTGTGCATCGTAATGTATTCTAATTTAAAGTGATTTCAAAAACGATATTATGTCTAATTAAATAAACAGATTTAAATAAAACTTGAGAATTCGATTTGTTATAGAGCATAAGACTTTATTTTTTTACTAATTAATGTTATTAAAAATCAATATTCTTGTACTAAGTGTAACAACTAAATTATATGTCTGTTGTTTTGTGTATTTTTTTTACTCAAATTTCTACATATTAATGATAGAAATAGGAGTCTGAAATTGACCCTGCGCTGATTTTTACGAAAACTAGTTGTGGGAGATTAATTACTACAAAGTAAACAAATAAGTTTTTGTAAATGTTCTACTAAAAGTGACAAAACAAAAGATTGATCTATTTTTTACATGTATTCGTCAATGCCAGAGTATTTATAATGATGAGATGAGAGGTAAATAAGGCGACTAAAATCTTAGATATTCGCGCAAAAATGTAAAATGGCTCTTAAGCAGCGCGGTGTGTTGTGTGTCTCTCTTTCGACTTATTATAGCTAGGAACAATTCTTGAACTTAAAAAGTTATAATTTAAAATTTAAAAACCCCGACCGAGACCAAAACCCCTAAAAAGTAAAAAAAAATACAAAATGGCCCTTTAGGTAATATTTTGTCAAAGGATCCTCGTGTCGAAACGGCTGAACCGATTTTGATAAAACATGTCTAAGAACCACCGTTAAAAAGCCTTCTTTTAAATAAAAAAACCGCACCCAAATCAGTTTATCCGTTTATGAGATACGGTGCTGCAGACAGACACCAATAGCGCTCAAACTTCCAACCAACCAACGCAACCCTCTTTTTGCGTCGGGGGTTAAAAACAGGAATCCTTTAGAAATCAAAACCACTCTTTTAAACCACATTCTTACCTCAACTTATGGCTGGTGGGACTGGTCAGCCCAGTCAGAGGCAGCAGTCCCAACGCTCGGCTACAGAACAGAGTCCCCCGTATAGTACCATGGAGACCACACATCTCTCTCTTGCTGAGATGAAGTTTGTTCCCCATATGGAACGTCTTCAGAAATAATTTGGATCGCATTGTTGCTGTCGAGTAATTTGAAAGTAAGTTTTACATTAAAAAACCATTTAAGAGATTCAACTGCTATAAATTTTTCTGACTCTTTTTGTGAGTGCTTTACGTGGTATTTCAACATGTGACTCTTTACTAGCCAGTCTTTTATATACGAAGCCAAACCAGTCAATCGTAAAAACACCTTTTAACTACGAATACCGCCAAAGATCTAAACATAAACTGTTCAACGTACAGCCCCACAGTTTGAATATTTAAACGCTAACACAAACAAACCTGATGTCTGTCATATGTCAGACACAGCGCAGGAAAAGTATTTTCATAGACAGCGTAGAAAATGCCTCAATGTCAACCGAAGTGGCGGCTGTGTCGCGAGCTTTAGTGATTTGGATAAACAATTCATGGTGACATATTTCTTCGGAATACGGACTGAAAATACAGTGTGTATATTGAAATAACCTTGATCATTCATGCCTACATGGATAGAGTAGATAATGATACAAATAGGTACTGATATTCCAGTACCTTTTATATTGTAACATTTTCAATATTTTTCCTATGGAGTGACTCATCTATCTGTCGTCCAAGCCAATTATTGGTCAGTTGGTCTACATTAGAATCAGATAACAAAAGATAGTAGGTAATTGATTCAAATTTATTTAACTTTCATTTGATGTTCTAAGGAGGTTTCCTTAATCAAGATGTTTGTTCAGATTGTTTTAATATAACGTGAGGTTTAATGAACTTAGCCTATCGCAGTCCACTGCTGGACATAGGCCTGTCCCAAGCTATACCATAACGCATTATTCACCGTCTTGCTCATTCTGTCTGTCCCAGCTACCGTTAAGATCGTCTGTCTATCTAGCTGTGAGGCGTCCCATACTACGCTTGACGACACATGGTCTCCACCCAGAACTTGTCTGCTCCACCGGCCATCGGTTTTTTGACATACATGGCTGGCCCACTGCTACTTCAGCTTGTTCTGTTTCTCTGCTAACTATGTCGGCAACTTCGGTTCTTTTCCGGATAATTTCATTTCTGATTTTAACATTCAAAAACGGTTAACGTTTCTATAAAACCTAATAAATACCAATAAAAACATGTTCAATGATGATATCAAGTCATAACATCAAAAATCTACATTGAATACATTACATAAAACATCAAAAAATGTTTAGAAACAAACGCGACGTTAAGCCTGCTTTGTTTTCAGTATACGGCGACATCATGCGTTCTACTGAAAATAACACAGTTAAATAATCAAGTCACGAAGTACACGTGGGGCTTAGTAAGGCAGAGTCCGACTGTAAGCGGGATATGTTTTACAAGTTGACT
Organism: Aporophyla lueneburgensis; assembly: GCA_932294355.1. Classification (NCBI taxonomy): domain Eukaryota; kingdom Metazoa; phylum Arthropoda; class Insecta; order Lepidoptera; family Noctuidae; genus Aporophyla; species Aporophyla lueneburgensis. The sequence goes on along the minus strand of OW028737.1, from coordinate 24,627,772 downwards.
TTACTTAGTCTTATGTTTCTATCGAGATAATTCTTCCTGTGTTTTTTTTTTTTTGCTAATCCTAGAGGTGTTTGAGATTGCAGATTTCTGGTGAGTCTGATACGTGGGGGGTGGAAAATCAAGTATTTTTAATGACTGATGGAACTCTTTAAGTATTACACCGTTTGTTGGCAATATTATTATTTTAATTAAATTTTGTAACTGCTTAGTTACAAATGCCTTCTTTGTGAACTCGTTCAGAGAACAACAGTATAGTTTCGAAGACACGCTACGGTGGCGCCTCATTTAAAAGATACGTTCTTTTGCGCGGCTCCACTAGCAGCCGTGGCTGTCGTCCAGAACACTCAAGCCTATATGCTCTGAAATGTTCGCATTATTTACCTTCCGTGTAAGTACTTCAAATATGTACGAGGTAAATGCTTGATCCCTCCTGACCCTCAATTCGTTATATCCATATATATATTCTTAAAATAAATAAAAGTTGGGTAAATTATTCCTTGCATATGCCTTCATACAACGGCCATCCGCCGTTCTCATCTTATCGAGAAAATGAATCAGCTTCTTAATCAATTGGGGCAGATTATAGGTACGGTGGATTCCACCTTCCGAGAGTGCTATCATTGTTCTTTAATTTGTGTTTAAGTCATTCGTATTTACCTGAGAAATTGATGCAAACTATAGTTGTTCCGGTTATTAAAAATAAAACGGGTGATCCTTCAGAGGTTTCCAACTACAGGCCGATCTCTCTGGCTACTATTATAGCCAAGGTACTGGACAGTCTTATTGATCGTCACTTAGGGGCACACTTGAAATTGAACGATGCACAGTTTGGGTTTAGGCCTGGTCTCTCAACAGAAAGTGCTATTCTGTCGCTCAAACAGACGGTCCAGTACTATACTGCTAGGAAAACTCTAGTGTATGCCTGTTTTTTGGACTTATCCAAAGCCTTTGACCTAGTGTCTTACAACAGGTTAAAGGTAAAGCTTCAGGATACCAGTGTTCCCAGGGAAATAGTGTCTATACTGATGCATCGGTATGATAAGCAAAAAAATCATGTTAGATGGGCAGGCACACTCTCGGATGAGTACAAGCTGGATTGTGGTGTGAGACAAGGGGGGCTTTCCTCCCCTCGTCTCTTTAATTTTTATTTTAATGAGCTGATCGAGGAGCTCCGTAGCACTAGGATCGGTTGCCACATAGTCGGTGTTTGTATTAATAATATAAGCTACGCCGATGGCATGGTCCTCCTGAGCCCTTCGGTCTGTGCACTAAGGATAAGATAATAATAATATATATTTATTTCCAAAAACAAGATTACAGACTTAATAGTTTCACAAAATGGTTCACAACTAGCGGTAGGAAGTACGTACAAATTGAATTTTCTATGCTGTAGAAATCTGTAGACAATTGGTGAGCCCTGCCTCTTAAACTAGGGTTACCTGTATCTTAAGAGACAGTGTTCGGCTATAGGGTTGATACAATAAGATTTATACAACTCGTGGGTTGTGTCGATCTACCAAAAGATTATAAAAATTTGGTTATTCTGTAATTAAAGTAAAGAAAGTAAGAGTAGTTTGAGTTTAAGTTTATGGCTCCATGTGTGCGTGGGTGTGGGTGTATGTGGGGGTGAGGATAAGTGTGTGTATGTGTGTGTGTATGGGTGTGTGTGCTTGTGTTAATGTAAGTTGTGAAATTAGGTGAGGGTCCTTTGTGAGTATTAACTGATATATTAATGTTATTTTTATTATGCGATGTATGTAAGTAATGATTCTGTTTGTGGGTAATCTTGTTGAAGTAGCCATTCTGTCACCTTAGACTTTAGATTATATCTATTTAGGTCGAGTATGTTTAGTGCTTTATGAGTTTTTTTGTATATGTATGTGGATAATGTATAGTATTGGTGTCTGGCAAAAGAAGTCCTGTGCTGAGTGCCTGGGGGAATATTTATTCGCTTTTTGGGATCAGATGGGAGGACACTAGCGTGTCTTCTAAGGACAGATTGTAGGACAAAGAGCTGACGTACTGTTAGAACCTTGCATTGTGAATAAAGTTTCTTTGTAGGATAACGATATGGTTTTCGTAGCATCACTTTCAGTATAGCGCCACCCCATACGGTAATGCAATACCCAATAACAGATTGACACAATGCAAAAAAGATCATTCGCAGAGTATCAAGGGTTGCCGACTCTCTAAGCGATTTAAAAATATGAATCAATCTCATAGTTCTAGAGGTGAGGGCGTTGACATGTTTATCCCATCGTAACCCTGCGTCTATTTGTATGCCAAGATATTTAACGGTATCAGTTCTAGTCAGTGCTGGACATAGGCACGACGGAGACTGCTGTGGGCAAGTGTGAGCTGTTATCGAAAAAGTGTGATCTGGTGCGGTGTTAGAGCGAATAGAGAAAGGGACGTAGGAAGTCTTCGTAAGGTTGAGAGTAAGCAGATTTGAGTTGAGCCATTTTACTACTTCTATTAAGGCTGATTCTGCGCTTCTTTTAGCACTATCCCACGTCGGTCCGTCTGCAACAATAACTGTGTCATCAGCATAGGCAAATATATTAATATTAGGGACGGTCATTTTGCACAGGTCGTTGACGTAGATTAGGAACAAAATTGGGCCCAAAATGCTTCCCTGAGGCACCCCATAGGACACAGGTTCCTCTTCGCTAAGGAGTGTACCAATTTTAGTTCTTTGGGTGCGGTTACTGAGGTAATCTTTGAAAATTTGTAGAGCGATACCTCTTATACCAATTTTTTCCAATTTGGCAACAAGAATCGGGACAGAAACTGTGTCGAAAGCCTTAGAAAGGTCTAGGAATATACCCAGAGATCTGATCTTCTTGTCGAGGTTTTTAGCAACCATTTGCGTCAGATCAAGAACTGCATCTTCAGTAGAGATTCCGGTACGAAATCCATACTGATTATCAGCTATGATGATATGACTAAGGAAACTTGTTTCTATATGTGAATCTTATGCAGAGGCCCATGGCCTCAAATACAACTCAGTGAAATCTGAAGTAATAGTTTTTAAGGCAGGGAAATGCTATGAGAACGTACTCAAGATTCTCTTAGATGGTACCTCTTTAAAGAGAGTTACTAAATTGAAGTATTTGGGTCACTGGGTCACTGATGATTTGAAGGATAGTACTGACATTGAGAGAGAGAGCGCAGGTCATTGTCTGTACGATGTAATATGTTAGCTCGCAGGTTTGCACGCTGTTCAAGAAAAGTAAAAATAACTTTGTTTAGGGCATACTGTCAGTCCTTCTACACGTGCAGCTTGTGGGTTGACTATTTGCAGAGGACGTACAGAGACCTGAGAGTACAGTACAACAATGCATTCAGGGTGCTGTTGGGGCTGCCGCGGTTTTGCAGTGCGTCTGGCATGTTTGCCGAGGCTCACGTAGATAGCTTCGCTGCAGTCATGCGCAAGCGTTGCACCTCCGTTCTGACACGCATGCGTGCTAGTAGCAACAGCATCCTGTGTGTATTGTCGGACCGGTGGGATTGTCCGATGCTCGAGCGCTGGATACGACTGCACGCAGTCAAGTAAACACGTGCACGGGTATTGAATTGTCCCATGATGTTTTGTTTTATTTTATACTAGCTTCTGCCCGCGACTTCGTCCGCGTCAAATTTTTGCTCCCCTGACCCTTCCCGTCGCATCGATTTGCCTGCTAGTTTTCGTCCATTTTTCGTTGCTGCTCGCTCCTTTTGAGTTATAGTGAGTCAACCTTAAAAGATAGACGTATGCTCTCGCGGACTTTTTTTTAGAACTTTTTAAGAGGAACAATTCCGTCATACATTATTTTTGCGTTACTTTAACCGTTTACGCAGCGCACGCAACGGAAACTCTTAAAAGGAATAAATTTTCCTCGTTTTTGCAACATTTTTCATTACTGCTCTGCTCCTCTTAGTTGTAGCGTGATGTTATATAGCCTATAGCCTCCCACAATAAATAGGCTACCCAACACAAAAAGAATTTTTCGATTCGGACCAGTAGTTCCTGAGATTAGCGCGTTCAATCAAACAAACAAACAAACTCTTCAGCTTTATAATATTAGTAGGTATAGATTTTTATTTTATTTTTTGTATTTGTTTCTTAAAATGTCTTGTCACATACTAACATTAGTTTTCTCATAAGCATTTCTGTGTCACTAACAATTTTATGGATGTAAATCTGATATAAATGAATATAATAATAATAATAAGTATCAGTGTCTTTCGTACTTAGTTCTTTAGAAAAAGTATCGTCTTTCCTACTTAGTTCTTTAGAATAGTGTACCTAAGAATAGCGAAACGAGGATTTATCTCTAATCGCGTTCAGTCAAACCTAACCCTTACTCCTGCCGGGGTCGCGTGATTGTTCGAAAGAGATACCGTGACCCTGGCACATGGGCAACTGATGGAACACGGGTGGGTTTTAGTCAGTAAAAGTCTGACACGCCCTCCCGCTTCGCCCAGAGCGGGAGAAGTCATTTGATGATTTCCCATCCTGAAAAAAAAAAAACCCTTACTACATGAGAGCTAGGGTGGAGCGTTTTTATTTTTTTTTAGATTTCAGAAATGGCGGGTAGCGGGAAAGTTGCATCTTGGTATCACGATTAAAACTTATTATGGGGACAATTAAAATAAATAAGAGGAATAGCATGATCAGCCCATCATTTCCCCACTGCTGGGATACAGGCTTCCTCTTTCTGAGAGGATGTAGTACATAATCCACCACGCAGGCCCAGTACGGATAGGTGGATGTCGCATATTTTCTAATGATTGATTCTAGGACATACCGGTTTCCTCACGATGTTTTCCTTCACAATTTTGAGAGCAGTGGTGATGAAATTACATAAAGTAAAATGCCTGTCTGGGTTCAAAAACGTGACCTTCAACTCGTAATTCAGGAAAGATACCACTGGGCCAGCACTGCTCAGGATAGGAAGAATTTTGTTTTATTTATGTTGTTGTTTCAGAAAACGGTCAAAGAAAACATCGTGAGGAAACCGGCATGTCTTCGAACCAAAAATTCGAAGAAATGTGACATCTACCAACCCGCACTGGGCCCACGTGGTGGATTATGGCCCGCTTCCTCTCACCGAGAGGAGGCCTGGGTCCCAGCAGTGGGAACATTATAGGCTGATGATGTGACAATGATGTGTTGTTTCACAGACTTCCAAACATCACGAAATACTGCTCAGCTTCGTCCATTACATACTTACTGGTACAGTTTATGTCTCCTTTTGCTAGTGAAAGCAAAATCAACAACAAAATCACTAGCTCAGACAGTAAAGACTCCATAATTTAGATAGATACTACACGAAAATAGGCTAATAAAATCTATTTGTAACGGACGCCGAGTTACATGTGTATATAAGGTGTATCTATTCATACACGAAATAATTTAAGGGGTACACCTGTAGGTGGTAAAGAAGCTATAGAAGCAAAAAGAAAATTTTTATGTAAGCGTTTTTGAATTTTCGTAATTATTATAATTTTAAAACTACTTGAGACGTTTTGCATAAAACCTTTACTCCAAATTCTATGAATGGCCCGCCTGACGCTGCGAGGGCGACGACCGGACGGCACGAGCATGGCCGCAGTGTCCCGGGCCGTAAAAAATAAGAAGGAGCCAATATTTCTTATGTGCGTCAAATATTTATAAATATTAAATTTAAAAAAAAAAAACTTTCAGAATTTTTTTTTTCGTTGCTGTTGCTTCTTCACCACCTACAGGTGTATCTCTTAAAATATTTCGTGTATGAATAGATACACCTTATACAAAATTATTTTTAGTATATGCGAAACCTGAATATAGTTTGTTCAGAATCAGTAACTGAATCGATTCCAATAATTTTTACACCATGTTATATTTTGTACCAAAAATATTTAATTACGCTTCCAAGTCGCGGGCGTTTTGTTTCGATTTTTAACCGACGAAAAAAAAGGAGGAGGTTATCAATTCGAAGCGTATATTTTTTTTTTTTTTTATGTATGATCACGCATAACTTTGTACACGGTAGTCCGATTGTGATAATTCTTTTTTTATTGGAAAGTGTATACTCCCAAGGTGGTCCCTTATAAATTTGGAAAACAAAATCGAACCCTAAGGGTCGGAAAACAGGGGATGATTGATTGTTCACTCACTGATTGTAATGTATAACCACGCATAACTTTATACAGAGTAGTCCGATTTTGATAATTCTTTTTTCATTGGATGGGGTATACCTTGCCAAGTATTATTAGTACATTCAAGCCACAAAAAAGTATAAAATAAAAACTTTTTAACAAAAAATTAAACCGCCGAGTCGGCGCTGAAAAATCAATGAACAAAAATCACTCAAAGCGCCGACTCATAATTTTAAAGTTTATTATTTTTTGCTTTTCAGTTTTTTCGGCGGTTTATTTTTTTGTTAAAAAGTTTTAAAATTATCATGTCTTTCTCGTATTCAAACGTCCATTACACGAAGGTGGTACGTACACTAGCTGTTTGTGGTGATCTGCATATGTTTTTGCGTGGACAACCAGGGAACTTATCAAGCTTATAACTTTGTGATTATTAATGATACAGTTTTGAAATTTTTTTCATAGATTCTTTACATAAAAATACTAGACCCGTGTTTCGGGTTTCGCATAAACAAAAATTAATGTTGTATAAGTGATTAAACTATGACTAAAGTGCTTAAAGTAAATAAGAATCTGTGGTATTAGTCTTTATACGTATATATAAGTAGGATAAATAGGAATTTAAATAGCTACACCGTCCGTGTAGTTATAAGCGTAATGTTCAGATCTATAAGTGTTTAGTTAGTTTTATTGTGTGAAGATAGTAATTACCTAATGGTAATTACTAATGGTAATTACTCACATAAGATTCTTATTAGCATATGAGCGAGCACTATGTAAACTTTACGTAACGGGTCCGTGTTTTAAAGAAAGATAAATATAAAATAGTCAAGTTGCGTTGCGGTAAAGATTCGATATCGACATTCGACTCCATAATTTAGGTAGATACTACACAAAAATAAGCTAATAAAATATATTTGTAACGGACGCCGAGCTACATGTGTGTATATAAGTGATTAAACTATGACTAAAGTGCTTAAAGTAAATAAGAAACTGTGGTATTAGTGTTTATACGTATATACTAAACCGTCCATGTAGTTATAAGCGTAATGTTCAGATCTTTAAGTGTTTAGTTAGTTTTATTGTGTGAAGATTATATAAGATAGATAAGATTCTTATTAGCATACTAGCTTTTGCCAGCGGCTTCGCCCGCGTAGAGGTCGGAAAATATCCCGCGTGAACGTACTACCGGTATAAAAAGTAGCCTATTGTTAATCCACCGCAACCCTCTGGTTGTCGTGGCAGCCACTTACACCCCCTCCCGTATCAGTAAAGTCCGCCGTTCGCGGCACGTTCTATCCGATCCTGACGATCCCACTACTCAAAAAAAAATTAACCTGGATTAACAGGTTAATTTTTTTTTAGCTCCAGAGCGCATTTTCATCCGACTTGCTTCAAATTTATCGTCACTGCACAGTTCCTTTGTGTCTTAGCGTTATGTTATATATCCTATAACCTGCCCAGGATTAAGGACTACAATGGTACCAAGTTTGGTTAAAATCCCTTCAGTAGTTTTGACCCATGCGTGCACATACAGACAGACAGACAGACAGACAAAAAATTTACTGATTGCATTTTTGGCATCAGTATCGATCACCATTCATACTTCAATATTAATTTTGAATATATTTTCAATGTACAGAATTGACCTCTCTACAGTTTTATTATAAGTATAGATGAGCGAACACTATGTAAACTTTACGTAACGGGTCCGTGTTTTAAAGTCAGATAAATATAAAGTAGTCAAGAGGTCCCCGTTGCGGTAAAGATTCGACATTGAATAGTAAAATTTAATTTTCTGGTAGCACTGTGATTGGTCAACGCTCGCTTGACCATTAGTTACGTAATACTGCGCGTCCGTAGAAGTCGCTAGCTGCGTCTAGCGAAACTTGAAGAAATTGTATATAATAAGGGAAAATGTGAGCTCGAGGCAGTCATCAGTACGCGCTTCGAAGCGTTTCTTCGACAGGGCCGTATCCCACCGCAACCCTCTGGTTGTCGTGGCAGCCACTTACACCCCCTCCCGTATCAGTAAAGTCCGCCGTTCGCGGCGCGTTCTATCCGATCCTGACGATCCCACTACTCTCCTCCAGAAGAGTCGAAAAGAGACCAGTACAGTGAGCAAACCACACAGACACAAACCGTACCGACCTCGCCGCCGAGGTCCGTCGTCGCGACCCCGACTTAATAGTCCCTCCCGACCCTTGCAAGAGCCAGCCCGCGATGCTGCGCCATTAGCTTTAAATTAGCCCCTAAATAATTTTAACCCAGATCCAGCCAGTCCCTTGCTGACCCCCAGCAGTGATTGCCTAAGCCGAGGTTAGTACCCCCCTCGGGCCTAACCCTTAGAGCTTTCGCTTTAGTTGTTTAAGTACAATAAGCCCCGGCTGGAGGCCTAAAAAGGTAACTTATTAGAACTCCTGAACTCGAGGCTACCATCCGTTTAAGTAGTAAAAATCTTGTCAGGTTAACTACGAGATGCTAGATTAAAAAAAAAAGGCTCGAGGCAGTCGGTCTCCAGCTCCACAAGATTAAACAACCCTCAGAAGAACGAAGTTTTTTATTTCAAGAAACCCCAGTACAATACAGTCCACTTCACTATTATTAATAAAAACTTGAGAGGCGTCAAGGGACACCCGGATGGAACGAAGTACCTTTCGATTAATTAGTGAAGGAATTGTAATAAAATGTTATATTTTAAAAGTTATAATAATATTTTATTTTTATATAGAAAGACGAAACGAAAATAACTGGCTGGCTTTCTATGAGAGAGAGAGAGAGAAAGACAGAGAAACACGCGCACGCCGCACGGCTTACAACTATAGCAAAAAGTGTCGTTACAACTTTTGGTCTTAATTTTTTCCGTCTAGCCCCCTTTAGCAACGCGCGATAAGGAACTTTGTTCCAAAAACGATAAGAAAAAATAATATGTCATAAATTCTATGAGTGAGAGAGTGGACTGTAATCCACCACGCGGGCCCAGTGAGGGTTGGCAGATGTCACATGTCTTCGAATTTTTGATTCTAGGACATGCCAGTGTTTTCCATCACCAGTTTGAGAACAGTGGTAATATATGAATTGCACAAATGTAAATAATCATTAATGAGAAAATATTACGACTTAGTATTACGGACAAGTCTATGTTGTCTAGTTATGCTAGCAACATATGTGATAAATTATGAGTTAACATGTTGCACGAAGGAGGATCCACTTATAATACAAACATCCTCGGAATCCACTATCAGTCAGATAAGGTGTTCTCTTCCTAATGGAACTCATGCATGTAATCACACTCATGCTCTATGATTCATATCATGAAATCAATCGTCATTGTCAAGTTGTATGTCGATTCAAATATGATTCACGACCATAACAATTATGTCTTTACAGAATTATAATCAACTAGGTTTTGCCAGCGGCTTCACCCACGTATTATACGTATAAAACTTTCTCTTGAATCACTCTATCTATTAAAAACAAACCGCATCAAAATCCGTTGCGGAGTTTTAAAAATCTAAGCATACATAGGGACAGACAGAGGGAAGCGACTTTGTTTAATCATCAATATAGCCTCTTATGTTCATATTATAACCCCGTTGAATGGATAGAGAGGCGCCACGGCGTCCTCCCCTTCCGCCTGACGCAGATTCTCACCGGGCATGGGTGCTTCGGTGGGTTCCTGTTCAGGATAAAGCGGGAGGAAACGCCCGGGTGTTTGCCTTGCGAGGATCGTCTGAAGGACACGGTGGAGCATATGGTGGAGGTGTGCCCAGCCTGGGCGGAGGACCGCCGTGTCCTCGTGGAGGCGATCGGCGGCGGCGACCTCTCGCGTCCGGCCCTGGTGCGAGCCATGGTACGCTGCGAGAAGGCATGGGAAGCCGTCACCTCCTTCTGCGAAGCAGTAATGCTCGCGAAGGAGGAGGCGGGGCGCGTGAGGGAGTGGCAGTCACTGCGCCCTCACGTCCCTAGCCGCCGCATGAGGAGATGCTCCGGGCGTCGGGAGTCGATAGCGGACTCCTGGCCACCGTAGGCGCGAGCTTGCGGGTGGCGAGCAATGGGTAGCTCGCCGCCCGGTAAGGATCAGGCTCGGGTCGACGGCGCGTACTGTTCCACGCGCGCCTCTAAGAGATGTCAGCAGCGCTGAAGGGGTCTGACTATTTCGTGAAAAAGTCATTCCATTTCATTATATGAACAGTTTGCATGCTTTCCGCCTACGTCCTGTGTACTTATTGCTTCCTGAAGTTGCACCATCTTACATTTATATCAAAAACCCTTAGGAAGTCAAATAAGCAAAACCTCTGGAAACTAGAGTACCTAAATAAGACTAAAAGTAAGACTACTAAACATAAAATCTTACCTTTGAAAAGCTTCGTGAGTTAAATTTCAAACTATTCCCAGTTTAACCTGCTCGTCATTAACGTAATCTTCTTTTGAGAGAAGGATTTGTATTCCGTGACCCGTTCCTAATAAAATTGCGGTGGTTTTGTTGCATGCGAGTACGGCGGAAAGACTTGATGCTCTAAGGAGTTTATCGCTGGCTTATATTGGGATTAGGTACGCCCTTGTGTCTGATGTTTAAGGTTTTGAGGATGTTTAAGTGCTTTTAGGTTGTAAGCTGTGGGTTACGAGCCCCCTATGGTAGGTAGGTATTTTTCTTTACTTCTCCTGATTAGCCTTGGCCCCGCTTGCGATCGTGAACTAGGAATCACCCTACCAGGGTCGCGAGATTGTTCGAAAGAGATACCGTGGCCCTGGCATATGGGCAAAAGGAAAACGGGTGGGTTTTAGTCAGTAAAAGTCTGACACGCCCTTCCGCTCCACCCAGAGCGGGAGAAGCCATTTGTTGATTTCCAACCCACAAAAAAAAAACAAGGTTCCCGCGGCTCAGGCGCTTAATTATATTAGTAGGATGGATATTATGGAGTCTTACAACTTCCACGCGAACAAATTCGCGGGCAGGAGCTAGTCTTAATATAAAGGACAAAGGCAAGGATTACTACAAACTTAGTACTTTCACAATGTACAAATTTCTTGAGAAATACTCTAGCAGCTGAAAGGTTAAACTATGCAGTATTATGGTAATGAACGATGAGACTTGACTGTACAAACATACTGCATGATAAAGACAACCTCTAGCTTTCAAGGTGAATATTAATATGCACGTACATATTTGTAATTTATTTGGATAGGTATCTTATTGTTTTGTGTGTTTAATATTCAGAGATAGGTGGGCATTGCCAAAAATAAATCACATAGTTTCTCTAAAGTTTACCTCGTTTTTAAACTAGTTTATTCCTCCGGCTTCGCACGCGTTGAGGTTGAAATTTATTTATATGGGAATATACCTACACTAACAGGATACTAAATCCTAACCCGGGTCATGTCTATAGTCTGTGCCAGATGTGAAAAAAATAAAAGTCGTTGACACCTGCTTACGAATGTATTCAAATTACCGTTTTTACCGTGCTAGCGATATTTTCTTTACATTTTTTTCGTATCGTTTTGAAATATCTGAATACATTGGAAGACGGGTGTTAACGACTTTTATTTTTTTACGTCTGGCACAAACTATATGTGCCTGTATTTTGAGACAGGGCCCTAGACTATAACAGGGTTTCATCAAAATCCGTTCAGCTGTTAGGTGTGAGAGGCTAACAGATAAATAGTTACCCCTTCTACTGTCATGTTACTAAATAAAATTAAAAGTCGAAATATATATTATATATTTTATTAAAACACATGCTTGTTAACTAGACTGCTTCATTTCTTTTTAGCCTACTAATTTCGAATTGGTGTTTACGTCATAATTTTATCCCAATATATCTTATAATAAATAGTAAAGGTTGCTATGCCACAAACTATGCATGCCATAATCTCTACAGTACCTACCAACCAGTTCCAAAACTCGTTTTTTTTTTGCGATTACTACCAAAATTTTGTCTTGGCATTAAGTCATTTCTTGCGAAAAGGCGTCTCTTTTCCCAAGCCAGTACTTGTCCTGTCTTACCACTACATCTTGTGTTTAAACAGAATCAAGTGTCTCAAAACAGTGAAGGACATACCTATAGCAAAACCATCATTTCCTAGAATCCAAAAACAAATCGAAGACATGTGACATCCATACACCTAGACTTTCCCTATAGCGGAATATGGCCCACTACCTCTCACAGGTCCTCCCTGTAGCTTCCTAGCTATGTCCCAGCAATCGGAACGTTGTAGTAGGTAAGTAGTACAAATGACAAGGCAGTCTATTTCATCAGAGTTCGCTTGACTTGGGTTGGCTTGGCTTGGTTTTTGCGAGTGCATCCCATCCGCCCCGGTCGTCCCACACCGTTAACGGGGCAGTTGGGAAAAATTGATGCATCGACCCTGACAGTGCCGACCCAGTCGTTTAACGGGGTGGATGGCACAGAGTGTAGTTGAGTAGTATTCGCCCCGGTACTGTTAAAAGAGGGCAGAATAGGAGAATTATTTGAGTTTACCAAAAAATAGGAGTCCACCCCGTTAAACGACCAGGTCGGCACTACCGGGGTCGGTGCAACAATTTCGCAACTACTCCGTTAACGGGGCGGGACGACCGGGATGGATGGGATGCACTCGCTTTTGCTTGGTTGGCTTAGCTTGGCTTGGCTTTGGCTTCTTCTTTTGCAAGGCTATCTAACTTATATTATAAGTGCCCACTATTTTCACGTCTTCTACATTTTGGAACGGGCAATCTTCAACTGTCTAACTGAACGACTATTTGTCAATTCAAAAGTGCATGTATCGGTTTAACTAAAATAAACGCTGTGGATTTGAAATACGTAGTTTACAGTGCAGGTTTCATGTAGGTAGGTACAGTTTAAATGCCAACGTTTCTCGCCCAAGCAAGCATGTTGTTCAATTGGGTCAATCAAGTTAATTTAAACGCGCAATTCCGGTTACATTTCAACTTCTCTAATTTGTTTTCACATGCGAAATTCTGATATCCTTCCTCATTTTATCCTTTTAGTACGTACATTTTTGTTGACTCTTTAAAGTTATGAATATTTTTGTAGATATAATTGTACGTAGTTAGTTAAGCAAAACGGATCCAATCCAATACTTGGTCGAAAATGAGTTAGGTGCATCAAAATGATCCAAATTAAACATACTGCGGGTCAGTAAAAACGACCTAGCTAAGAATAGCTTTATTTATCGTAAACTTAAACTTTAGAACCAAAGGTACGGCGCTTATTTTTTGTTTCAGCATAAACAATTCAAACTTCCTGGTTCTTAACTAGATAGTATTTCTAACAGAATATGTCAATATATATAAAATGGGTTAATATTCCACAGGCAATATTAAAAAAAAACCTCTTGTACTTCAAACGTCAAAAAGAAAGAGAATACGTTTATTTGTGGTAAATATGACGGAAAGATCTTTCTTTCAGTCATATCATATTATATTTACAGACGGAAAGAAAGACCAGATTCAGAGATTCGTCAGTCTTCTGAACACAACAAAAATAAAAAAGCTGGGGAAAATATACGCCACATCCACGCAAAACGGCCATCACTCAGCATAATGCTGCGACACTGTTCGAGACAGAGCCCCAGCGCTGGTTTTCAGCGACAGCCGGCGCTGACGTGATAACGTCGAACGGTGCAGTAAACATATTATTGGTTGGGAGATCGATTTATTTTAATAGGTAAATTGTATTCTGATTGCTACATATCAATGAACTCAATACGTGCGTTATATTTATGAATAATGGATGAATTAATTTCACGCGGTAATCAACGTAATTTTCAGCGTAGCCAACTACAAACACGTTACAATATAAATAACTACCAAGTGATTACTTGTTACAAACGCGAAAGTTAATAAAGCTGTTTTAACACTCTCGGCGGGTCCCATGACAGCAGTGGCGGATTTGCCCTAAGGCCCAGTAGGCCCGGGCCTAGGGCGGCCAGATATTAAGGGCGGCAAATCGTGCCAAAAAAAATCACTGATGATAACAAAATTAACAAAAAATAACTCAAATGCAAAGTCTCTTAATATTTTAAATACTCGCGTACCGTACCGTATGATTATAATCTTTCTAAATCACTATTTTTGCGTATCAAAGTATAAATAATTTCGTAGGTATCGTACATATAAAATAGTTCGTACGTTTAGTTTAATATAAGTGATCTAGGAATAATAGGAAGGTACCTATTGTTATTACGTGTGTGTCAGTCAAGCTCGTGCGGTCGCGCTTGCGGTGCGTAGCGCCGCTGAGACCCCGCGCCCCACCGCTGCCCCCCCGCCCACGCCTTACTCGCTTGCCCGCTCGCGACTGCGATTTCCGATAGTTATGTCAACAGTGTGCGTATAGCAATTGCAGTGAGCGGATTAAGTTTTTTACTAATTTGGTTACAACAGTGGTGGCGCGACGTGTACGTACTGCTGTATTATACCTATTAACATAAATATTTGTAATTATCTCTCACGCACGTAAAAACTTTGTGTTGCATAGTTAAATATGGACGGAAAGAAAAGGGTAAGGTTAAGTGGGGCAGAGTATCGCAAGCGAGCTAAAGAAAAAGATGATAAACAAAAGGATACGATTAAAAAAACGCGGAAATTAGACGATTTCTTTGGAAAACCGTCTACAGATATTAAAGATCCTATCATTGATCCAACACTCGACGTTCCAAGTAGTAGTGGCGTTCCATCAACTGATGATTATGCAGTGTCTTCAAGTGAAAATACTTTGATCGATGTGGCAAGTACATCAAAAGAACAAGCCGAAGATGTCCCACGAGTACCAGGAGTGGCAGGAATAGGAGTGCAGCCCAATCCTCCGGACCATGAGCTCTACAAAATCAGCGACGATCCAGCTAAATGGACAATCGACGAGTTCACGCGTGATCACATTTGTAAGAGCGGAGTCAATCAAAACATCCAAAATGATTTTCCTGAGAGTGAGCGCATTTACAAAGATAAAGCGCGACAGTTGTCGAGAAATTTATTCGAACGTCAGCTTCTAAATGGTGAAAAAGTTCCGCGAAAGTGGCTTATTTATTCCAAAAGTACTGGATGTGTTTTTTGTGGTCCTTGTCTGCTTTTTAATGGCGGGGAGAGTCAGTTCGACAAAAAAGAAGGTTTCAATGACTGGAAAAATTCATATCATCGAGTGTCAACTAATGAGAATTCGCCCACTCACAAATTATCTGTTCTGCGTATGAAAGAACGAAGCAACGTGTTAGGTCGCATTGACCGTGCATTAACAATGCAATTAGATGAAGAAATAAATTACTGGAAAAATATTCTGAAAAGAGTAGTTGCATGCGTAAAAGCACTTGCATCACGTGGTTTGCCTTTCAGAGGACACGACGAAAAATTTGGATCAATCCACAATGGAAATTATTTGATGTCTTTAGAGCTTATCGCTGAGTTCGATCCGTTCTTAGCCAAACACATTGCACGTTATGGAAATCCATGCTCAGGATTTACGAGTTATCTTTCTTCAACAACATGCGAAGAATTCATTCAACTTATGGGAAACAAAGTTTTGGAGACAATTGTAGTGGAAATATTAACAGCAAAATATTTTTCTCTGATTATTGACTCGACACCGGATATATCTCACGTAGACCAGCTCACTTATGTAATCAGATATGTCCTGCCTAATGGATCACCTGTAGAACGGTTCCTCAAGTTTATTCCAAACACAGGCCATAAATCACAACAAATGACAGATGCTGTTACCTCAACTTTAACTGAATTAGGAATTGACATTTCAAATTGCCGCGGGCAATCATATGATAACGCAGCTAACATGTCAGGCATATACAACGGCCTGCAAGCTAAAATAAAGGAAATTTCACCCCTTGCTGACTATGTTCCCTGTTCAGCCCACTCGCTTAATTTAGTAGGTGAATGTGCAGCTGAAAGCAGCCAAGAGGCTTGTTCATTCTTTTCTCTACTCCAAGAGTTATACAATTTCTTTGCAGCGTCAACTCAGCGTTGGGAACTCCTTAAAACCCATTTCACCGTCAAAAGTTTATCAACGACTCGTTGGTCAGCTCGTGCAGACGCATGCAAAAGTTTACGTGAATCCTGGAATGAAATCCATAAAGCGCTAGTCACCATCGAAAATGACACACAACAGAAGAGGACCGTTATATGCGAAGTAAGAGGTATTCGTTCGAAACTGGAACGTTTTGAAACGGCCCTCATGACTGTTTTTTGGGGATGTATACTAGATCGCATTAACGCCACGAGTAAAAAACTTCAGAGTGTGGAAATTGACATTACCATTGTTATAGAACTGTACCAGGCTTTAATACATTTTGTTGGCGAAACAAGAGAGAATTTCGATGATTTCGAAAATAAAGCGAAAAAACTGTCTTTTGTACAGGAATATGAAAAAGATTTTCGACGCAATCAAAAACGTAAGCTGCTTCCTGGCGAGACAAATACAGGTGAAGAGATGCAACAAAAAAATGGCCGTGAAAATTTTAGAATAAATACTTTTTTGGTAGTAATTGATACATTGTCAGAAGAACTGAAAAGACGCCGGGATGCTTATAAATTACACTACAATAAATTTTCCTTTATTACCAACCTGATGAATCTAAGCATCTCAAAAGTCGAAGATAAGGCCAAGGCATTGCAAATGATTTATTCTACTGACTTAGAAGACAGTTTTACAGAAGAATGTCTTAATTTTCGTTCTCACTGCTGCATAAAAAATGAGGAGCGAAAGAGTGCAGTCAGCTTGTTGAAATGGTTACGAACCAAAGGTCTTCAAACCATTTACCCAAATGTGGATATTGCTCTTCGTATGTGTGTTTGTACGCCCGCCAGCAACTGTACAGGAGAGAGATCGTTTTCTTGTTTGCGCAGAGTTAAAAGCTATTTACGCACAACAATGACGGAGCAGAGGTTAAACGATCTTGCTTTACTTAACATAGAAGCTGATTTTTTAAGCAAATTGGACTGCGAAGATTTAATTAATGATTTTGCTGCCCTTAAGTGCAGACGAGTTTTATAACACACTAGCTTCTGCCCGCGACTTCATCCGCGTCAAATTTTTGCTTCCCTGACCCTTCCCGTCGCACCGAATTAATTGCCTGCCAGTTTTAGTCTATTTTTCGTTCCTGCTCCACTCTTTTTGATCGTAGCGTGATGTTATATACCATATAACCTTCCTCAATAAATAGGCTACCCAACACAAAAAGATTTTTTCAATTCGGACCAGTAATTTCGGAGCCTATTCAATACAAACAAACAATCAAATCTTTCCTCTTTATAGTCAAACGGGATATAAAAAAGTATCCCGGTTTTAAGCTACCTCCCCACCAATTTTCAGCCAAATCGGTTCAGCCGTTCTTGAGTTATAAATAGTGTAACTAACACAACTTTCTTTTATATATATAGATTGTAAAACATTTATTTTATTAAAAACAAAACCTAAAACCGTTTTAAACTTTTATTTAAATGTCCAATCATCCCTGAAACCTCGGAAAATATTATAAACTAGCTTCATAATATTCGAAAATTGTTTAATTTTCTGTATCAATTAAAAGTGGGAATAAAGTAAATTCATGAATTATGTATCTAGTCTATAACGGGTGCTGAGAAAGGGGCGGCACATGGCCTGGGGCCTAGAGCGGCTAGGACTGCAAATCCGCCACTGCATGACAGGGATAGTGTTAACACGTTATGAGTAAAATCTGAAAAATTCAAAAAATGTACTTAATGTTATTTCACTTCAAATAGATTATTTATTCCATAAATACACTATTTATTCCAAAATCATGGCCGCCAGGCAGCAACGACATGTTCAGATTTTGAATGTGTTGTCGGTCATATAGTCCGACAAGGCCTGAATGGAACAAAAAGTGTCGGACACATAGTGCGACATGGCAGTTAAAATGTTAAGCAATCGGAAACCGTACTGGAGGTTTCGAACACAAAGCTTAAAACACAATACAACTGACAGCTGTTGAAAACGAGAACGTTCTCCTTGTCCGGTGGCATTGTCACATTAAAGACAAACCAACTGCTTTTTTTATTGATACACTAGCTTCTGCCCGCGACTTCGTCCGCGTTAAATTTCTTGTTCCCCCGACCATTCCCGTCGCGTCGAATCGCCTACCCGTGCGATTTTCCCCGTTTTTGCAACATTTTTCATTACTGCTCCGCTCCTCTTGATTGTGGTGTGATGTTATATAGCCTATAGCCTTCCTCGATAAATAGGCTACTCAACACAAAAAGAATTTTTCAATTCGGACCAGTCGTTCCTGAGATTAGCGCGTTCAATCAAACAAACATACAAACAAACAAACTCTTCAGCTTTATAATATTAAAGTACTAGCTTCTGCCCGCGACTTCGTCCGCGTCAAATTTTTGCTTCCCTGACCCTTCCCGTCGCATCGATTTGCCTGCTCGTTGCTGCTCGCTCCTTTTGAGTTATAGTGAGTCAACCTTAAAAGATAGACATATGCTCTCGCGGACTTTTTTTTAGAACTTTTTAAAAGGAACAATTCCGTCATACCTGATTTTTGCGTTACTTTAACCGTTTACGCAGCGCACGCAACGGAAACTCTCAAAAGGAATAATTTTTCCCCGTTTTCGCAACATTTTTCATTACTGCTCCGCTCCTCTTAGTTGTAGCGTGATGTTATATAGCCTATAGCCTCCCTCGATAAATAGGCTACCCAACACAAAAATATTTTTTTTTTTTTTAACCAGTAGTTCCTGAGATTAGCGCGTTCAATCAAACAAACAAACAAACAAACAAACTCTTCAGCTTTATAATATTAGTATAGATAGAAGTATAGGATAGTATAGATATAGTTCAAATGGGCTTATGGCTGAGTAATAACTACCGCACGGGTCGATCGATTAGGTTAAGCTTTATCTTTACATACCAAGACCCCTGCCTCTAAAAGAACGTTAAGCCGTTGGTCCCGGCTGTCATTCGTAGACCTTTGACAGACGTTACGGGTGATCAAAAACCCGAAAGTCTGACAATCAAACTTACTAATACGTATGGTGGGTTATGTATATCAGATGGGCAGTCGCTCCATGTAAAACATTGGTTATTCAGCTGGATCCAGTTGGACTGAAAGCCGACTCCAACATAGGTGGAAACCAGCTAGGTAGATGATGACGCATCTGGCCTAAAATTCACTCAATTCTAATTTTATGATGAGATGTCCTGGGAAATCCTGGGACTTTGATCGTGGGTTGTCTCATGTCCCCAGACTATAAGATTGGCGAGACTTCGGAAGTCGTAACCCTAGTTTACACTAGGGATGCCCGATTCTTTGCTTTGAATCGATCTTCTGGATCGTAACTTCGTGAATCGATTCACGATCTTAATCGTATTGTGTTGAATCGATCTTACTCGATTTCAAAAGATCGTATCGTAATTTTATAATAATAATGAAAAGTACAATATGTATGAAACATTATTTATTTTAACTTAATCTACTTAATAGATCTATTACAAAGTGCGCCTCGGACGCCGTCATGATGACGTATAACATAAGACAGTAAAACGTATCAACTAAAACCTAAACAACGAACCGTACGAACTACAACTTGTCGGGTATGTTAGCATTCCCTTCCAAACGTCTCTTTTCTCTAGCTGGATATACTTTGACAGCTGTAATAGGAACCAGTGCGTCCATTTAAACGATTAATTTTGAAAATTTTAAATTCGGACAGCTGGAATCTGTTTTGTGTAGAACATCTTTTATACTTTTCAAAATAGAGGAAAACCAACATACCCGACAAGTTGTAGTTCGTACGGTTTAGGTTTTATTTGATACGATTTTTTCATACGATCTTCTAGGCGCATACGATTCGATCTGCAAAGATTGTATCCTATTGAATCGATTAAAAAAATCGGTAGATCGTATGGCCATGAATCGATCTTCGGAAAGATCGATTCAGATCAGGCATCCCTAGTTCACACTACTAAAACATATACCCTGTTTGGGGACCTAAAGCTTGTCATTAAAAAGGTATTCAAATAAAACACAAGTAAAATGAGTTATTTTCATTGTAATTCTCCACAATTGCTGATGGTAACTTTGCTGGACACGGTGCCGCCCTTGCTGCCATACCTCTCCATTTTCTTCACGACGTCCAGCCCTGATATCACGTGACCGAACACCACGTGCTTGCCGTCCAGCCAGTCGGTCCTGAAAAGAAACAATAACATAACATCACGCCTTGTTTCTCCCAAAGGGTTGTGCAGAGATGTACCTGTAATACACCCATATTTCACAAGTTAAAAGTCCCATGTACTTGATAGTGGGCGAGCCTAATTGCCATCAACCGAGCACAAATCCAGACTCCGGGCTGCTACTTAGAAATTCCAGTTATAAAAAATAAAACAATAATACTTTGTCCGACCTGGGAATCGAGTCCTAAACATCATGGTCAGTAATCGCGCTTGCGACTGCTAGACTGAGACAGCCACAACAATAACTAAATATAATAAGAATAACTAAATATATTAAGAGTTGCCTTGTAATGTGTGTACGTTTATATAATAAGTTACCAAATGATCTCAAAAATTTAAACACTAGATTATTTAAAAAAATATATTTATGAATGGTTATGTGTTAATAGTTTTTATAGTGTTAAAGATTACATTGATATAAAATGTAAACTAATGTAACTTACGAAAAATTTGCATGCCGATTACTATGTTGGCAAAAATGTATTGTTCTAAGTTGTAATTTTACCATCTTTGTATACCGTGTTTTTATGCAAATAAATATATTGTTATTATTATTATAAAAGAAAAAAACAAAACAAATAATAGCTTTTAATATACAGAAAACCACGCCTGTGTTCCTACAAGGAAAGGTAGAGTGTGCTTATAGCACAAAATATGTCTATGTCACATGTATTATACTATGTAATAGGGTACAACCGGGACGCATACAACTTACGGGCTGATTTTGAACAATTATATTACATATTGTCATACTTGCTTGAAGGATATCACAGCGGTACGCTTTCGTTTTACTCAATATAACCGATATAATATTTTTGAGGCACAGTCATTTTCAGGTAATATTGAAGAACAGAAACAGTTAGTCTGAATAGACCCGTCCTTTGAGTGAAAAACTCAACTAAAACTTTCGTCTAAATGTGATAGATGGCTCTGCATGAGTCTCAGTTATTTTTTTTTTAAAACGAGCAAACGTTGTGGACAGCGCCATCTGTTAGTTATAGTCGGAACTGCTGCTTATAGCTAGCAGATGGCGCTGTCTACAACGTTCGTTCGTATTTATTTTCGTGTTTTGCATTTCTTACGATAACTATATCTACTTATTAACAAAAAAAGAAATAACGTAAAATACTTACTTAGCAGTACACAAGAAGAACTGTGACCCATTACTGTTGGGCCCTGAGTTCGCCATACTGAGAATACCGGGCCCCGTGTGTCTTAACGTAAAGTTTTCGTCTTCAAACTTGCGCCCGTATATCGACTTGCCGCCTGTTCCGTTATTGTTCGTGAAGTCTCCGCCTTGACACATCTAGGTGGAAGTTGTAGTTAAGGAGGTAAATTGATTATATTCACAAGAGTAAAAAAGTATTATAAATTTGGTAATAAGAGATTTTCTTATCCGAATATAACAACCTAGTGGCGTACGATGACTTGTTTACTAAGTTTCCTTTTACCAAATACAATATATATATATATATACTAGCTGACCGTACAGACGTTGTCCTGTTTCCTAGAACTCGATAGCAGCGCCACCTACCGGTTCCAATAGTGAATCTAAACCATCCAGGGTGTCACCCAAACGCATACAAAAAAAATTATTCAAATCGGTTCAGCCAGTTAGGAGGAGTTCAGTGACATACACACGTACAGTAGAATTATATATATATATAAAGATATACGAACTATTATAAAAATGATACTAATAATAAAACTCAAGGATTTGTTTGTTTGAACATGCTAATCTCTGAAACTACCAATTGGCACGTCTTTTAGCATTTGATATCCCAATTTTTAAGTAGGCTATTTAACATCACGCTAGGGCCCTTAGGAGCCGAGTCAAAAGGAAAAAACCGTCAGAAGAAACGCTAAGTGGAAATGAAATCGCTATTAGCGCGTGCAGGCAATGCGCGGTGTGGGTCGGGAAAACAAGAAATTTCACGCGGACAAATTCCCGAGCAGAAGCTAGCCTTACCAAAGCCTCGACTCATTGTAAAGGATACGAAATCGGGTATAATCCTGTGAAAACTGCTCCCCTGGTAGCCAAATCCTTTCTCATGCGTACACAGAGCCCTGAAGTTCTCTGCAGTCTTCGGTACAATATCTGCCCTCAGCATCATAATCACTCGGCCCAATGATTGCTTGCCCACACTCACGTCGAAGTACACTTGAGGGTTACGCTTCTCTACTGGCTTGACAGGTAACTGAAAAAATAGAAAAAGAAAATCAGCAATAATTATCAAAATCATACAGTCCAAAGCACGTTCAAAGTTACAGAAAACAGCCCAAAACGAGCCCGCCTTTCGCCAATTTCATGTATTTTAAGAAGGCTAGTATAATTAAGAAGTATAAGAACACTATGTTAAATTGTATCTTGTTAGTAAGAAAGTCTTTTTATTATTGTTACAGGTTTTGAAATTAATGTTGGAGGGAGATGAACTGTATGTGTATAGCAATAATTACTTTCTTAGTATTCTTCATTTGGTTAGTGAGGGTACAAGCAGTAATAAAATAGCTTTGGAGAAGGAGGGGTGACATATCAACATACTGGTTTTACATAGGATAAAGAAATTCCCTGTGACATTATGTTTATTTAACTATTAGGTCAAGGAGACTTACTCTTAATCAAGTCACAATGAGAATTAATCTTTCTACTGTAAATATATCTGATCATTAAGTAATGGGATTTATACGAAGATAAATTATTTACTAAGGCAGACTTTATGAGGCCTACAATCAACACTAGACATTTACCGACTTAGGAAGATGATGGAATGTAAACTTGTTGAGCCATGATCTCACAAAATGTATCATTGAGTACTTGTTGATTATAAATGTCACATTCATTGGTTAAGCCTACTAGATTCACACACTATTTGGTTTGGCATACACTAACAATAAAATTGTACTAACATTACATACCAATTTAATATGGCAATATGTTGAAAGTTTTAAATTTCAGAAATCATCATCTGCCTAACTTTATCCCCACTATTTCAGGGTCAGCTTCCAGTCTAACCGGATGCAGTTGATTACCATATTTTACATGGAGTGACTGCCTGTCCAACCTCCACAATTCAGTAACTTGGTATTAAAGACACAGACGCCGTCACTTCATGTTCAATAATGTTATGTTTACATTGTTTCTGATTTGTATATATGTTAGTCTATAAGGTATTTATGATATGGGTCTTTGTTGCTCGACTCAAACTGATTTGATTTTGATTAAAATACCCCTAAGACTGGTTGTCAGACTTTCGGCCTATCCCGTAGAACTGTCAAAGACCAGCGGTTAAACATGCTTTGCGAGGCACAGAGGGGTCTTGGTATATAATGATGGTCACCCATAAAAAAGTATTTATCAAATTTAGAAACCAAGAGTTTAGCTACCTAACATTTATAATATTGTCAATTTTTTGTTTATTTATTATAAGACTAATAAGACTATTATCTCTTCTAGCCTGCAACACAGGATTACCTTATTCAGGCACATAAGACTGAGTAATAGAATTTACATTTAATTTACATAATCAGCAGTTAAATACTTACACTACTAGTCTCTGTATTTTCCTTTGTACCATCATCCTTCATAATAACGTCTTTATCCTTATCTTTGACAACTGGCAATGTTTCTCCTGCATGTTTCTGCAGCCAGGTATCCTCGGACCAGACTGGTCGAGTAGAACCTTCTTTGATTCGCTGTGGGGCAGCTATGTTCACTCTGATCGTACGACCAAAGAGTTCCGAGTCATTCTGTAAAGTTTAGAGAACCAGTTAGAAAAATTATGTTTAAGAAATAAAATAAGTTAGGTTATGTTGATTAGAGTTCGAAATTAGCTTACGTTTTGACATTAAACTAAAAACTTTAGTGCAAAAAATTTACAGTAAATTTGCTTCTTTAAAGTATTAGTTGGTAAGCGTGTAAATAATACAGAATCTAACCATTCAATTAAGGAAAAACAGTAAAACTATGCCCAGACATTTGATGATAGTTTTCAATGATTATTGACGTAAAGAACAAATGAAAAACTACTCACCATATTGTCTATAGCCGCTGCAGCATCTTCAGCATTCTCAAACTCAATAAAAGCAAAGCCCCTGTGCTTCTCAGTCTCATAATCTAAAGGTATTTGAACATCAACTAAATCACCAAACGGGACGAACGCTGCATTTAATACCTTCTCGTCCACCTCTTCTGCTAACCCACCGACATATATAGTACGCTTAGAATTAGGTTTACTAGACATTTCTACAAATTATAGTACTTTACCGGTAAAAATATTATTGTTTGTTTGTTTATAACCTCAAAAGTGAATGTCAAAACGATCGTGAATCTCTAATCTGACATTGTGACAGTGTTGTCATACTTGTGAAGTATGGTGTATCTTCATTCTTTGGTCTTTTTCTTTTAAGTTTCAAGTATTACGGATTATATTAGTATAAAAGCTATTTAGTTACGAGGAGCAATATAAAATTATGATTTTTTGTTTAATGGGTAAAAGGAATCTAGGTATAGTATTATAATTTTTTTTTTAACCTATACTGTTCCACTGTGGCAGAGGCCATTTTATTTATTTCTTTTTAATATAATACTACTACGCATATGTTTATATCAACTTACTTGCTACTAAGATTGGTGATTACTTTTTGCTTTGAGAAACTACAAAATAGTAATCAGTTACTCACCCAATTTCAATGTTCTATAAAGTATAATTTGCTATAAAAATAATTAAAATAGGGACCCGTCGTGTTGTCACAAAGGAACAATCATTCATACCAATTCATACTCTGTGAGAATACTCAAAAAACAACTGTGTAGCACTAACATCCAAGGAACTTAAATCCAACCTGGAATGCGCACAGGCTGCCAATACGCGGTCCGAGCGAGATAGCTTCGCGAGAGCCCTCTGTCCCTTTCATTAGGGTGACCAAGCAATATGATGTAGGTAGATACAAATATAACAGGATATAATATATTAACCAATAATTTGATTTAAAAAAAAATAGTTTCGCTTTAAAGATGGATTAAAGTAAAACGCATTAAACATAAACGCAACGCAACGTATAAACTCTGCTATCGAGTATTATTGTATAACCTAGAATAACTGGCGCGCTGGGCAAATAACCATTTTGTTTAGTATTAATTGTCGTAAAAATCTAACTGACGTCGTTTTTAAGAAAAATGGTTGGGACACTTTTTATTGGGCAAATGCATCAATGGACTTTACCCGTAAATAATCTTATAATTTCGTTAATTATGGGCACTCTACTTCAAGAAAGGGACGCAGGGCTCTCGCAACGCTTTCTCTCTCGGACCGAATTTCTCTCTGACCAAGTGATTGTCTGTAACAGAACTTAGTGACATATACATAAGGTTTATTTTTATAATGGTGTCAAATTGACAATGCACATTCCAGGGGTCGGGTATAAGTTCCTTGCTAACATCCCTGGGACCACGTTTTTTAATATGTTGTTTTAGTGCCCGGTATTTTAAGACTACTTTGGTAACAAAAATCTAGGTATGAAAAATGAAATAAAACATAAATAGTTAATAACATTATATGATTAAAAAACATTATGATGTCTACTCATTCATGTTTAATTATATACATCAATATTACAATAAAACAAGGGAATGCTTTGTTTGCAAGTGAAACACAAGCAAAACAAACTTTCCTTATAAACATATTAATATGTGTAAGTTATCTCAAGATTTTAAAAGGACCCCGGGCTTCGAAAGGATGCAACTGGTATAACGCAAGGATGATGACGATGATGATGATCTCAAGATTTTAAAATCTGCCCTTATAGATAAGCAGCTACAAACCAAGAATTAAAATTAAAATATTGGTCGTTAGGTAGCTATCTTTTTAAAATGAAACTACGTATACCTACACCTACCATATTATACCTACATAGTTATTTTTTTCTTTTTTTTTTGCTAGCCTGCACTGTCCCGCTCTTGGGCAAAGGCCTCCCTCGACTTCTTCCAACTATTGCGAAGCCGCGCGTCCTCCTGTTGTTAGTTTTATGGAACCTATCCAGCTCGTCCCGCCATCTCCTACTTGGTCTGCCGCGACCCCGCCTCACTTAGATACTATACAGACACTATAATTGGATTTCAATTATTATGCGACCACTACATAACCAGTTCCTAACTAATCACCAATAGATATCGAAAACTAGCAAGGGGCAACAAATATAAAGCCGAAGTGTAGCTAACAAGTTTAGACATAGAGATTACACTTGACTAGGCATACCAGAATGTCAGGCCGGGCAGGTTCTATTTCAAAATCAAGATGAATAAAGTAGGTAGAAAAAAGATATCAGAGGCGCGAATAGACGACTTTTACGCAATCATGCGAAAGCGTGTCGCCTCTCTGATGCGGCGGGTGCGGGGCAGCCCCAACAGCCTCTTGGTCACAGTGGCCGATAGGGCGGAAGGTCGAATACTCGAACACTGGACCAGAACACAAGTATTTCCATCAAACCGTGCCTTGAAATAATGTTGTTGTTTGTACTGTTTGCATTTTTGTCTCGTCTACATTTGATTATTAATGATTTTGACATAGTTAATGGTGGTTTTTAATGGTAATTTTGACATGATTATGAATAATTTGACATTGCTATTAATTATTTTGACATCACTATTAATTGTTTTGACATTATTAATAATAATTATGTATAATTTGCAAAATGTTAAAATGTGTATACTAACACTAGGTTTAAGATGTGTAAGTTTGTAAGTACTAACAAAATTGGATTTTATGATCTGCTGAATAAATTATTTGATTTGATTTGATATCATAGTAAAAATTAAAACTAGATAAATCGATGAGAAATATCTAGATAAATCCATCAGCAGCATTGGAAAATGTTACTATAATTAGAGGGATGCGTACGCGTTTACATATTTATAAGCGTCTGTTGATCAGAGATACTAAACTAGTACGGGCGGCGCATTTGGAAATGCTACTCTATGGGCGAAATCTGAATCCAATGGGTTGGTCAGTCGATAGCGGACTCCCGGCCACTGCAGGCGCGAGCTTGCGGGAGGCGAGCAATGGGTAGCTCGCCGCCCGGTAAGGACCAGGCTCGGGTCGACGGCGCGTAGTGTTCCACGCGCGCCTCAAAGAGATGTCAGCAGAACTGAAGGGGTCTGCTAGGACCGATGCCTGCCGGGGTCGCGAGATTGTTCAAGCGAGATACCGTGGCCCCTGCCGGGGCCACGGTATCTCGCTTGAACAATCTCGGGGTTTTAGTCAGTAAAAGTCTGACACGCCCTCACGCTCCGCCCAGAGCGGGAGAAGTCATTTAATGATTTCCCATCCAGAAAAAAAAAATGGGTTGGTCAGGAATTCTACAACAATCCAAGCTAAGAAAATGCTAGTCCAGCACAGTCATAGTGATAGTTTCTACATACCCACATGTATAGGTACCTTATATAGTAAATATATTTTGAAGAGGTATTATTGTAGAGAATTTCAGAAAGAGTAACAGATCTAGGAATTATGTAATGTATTGGGTGTATAAATGCCTTGAATAAATTAAAGTTGGTGGAGGAGACCTACGACTAATATGTTAGCATTGCCAACACATTAGTTTCGCTCGCGATTGCATAGTAGGTTGGACAATACTTAAAGAAAAAATAAACAGAAAAACACACTCTTCGATTTTGGACGCGCTGAGCTGCAGTCTATTGGATTAATTTTATTACGTCCGTGTCAATGATGTTCATCATTGCGTCCGTGTGTTGTCCAATAACTGTGCGACAAAAACTGAGCATTTTACAGATATTACACCATATTTTTGCAAATAAATTATTATTTTTCTTAAATTGGTCGTATTATTCTACTCAACATGCAGTGGCGGATTTACAGATTTGCCGCTAGTAGGCTATTCAATTTTTGCCGCCCCTACTGACTTTTGAAATTAAATACGTTAGTTTAGTTCACAATCATATTAAGGTGAATGCTCCAACCAACCCGCGAAATTCAAATATTCTTACGTTTTTTGCAATTTGCACGCCAGTGCTAGGTTGTATGTTGATTAAAATATTATTCGCGGCTGTTAAAGACATATGTAGTTACAGAATTATAATCATCAAAATCATCAATACAACGCTCTAAGTTCATAAAGCTATAGGAATCACTTTTTCTGTTATTTTTTTGTTCCTACGCCTTTATGAACTTAGAGCGTTGTATTGATGATTTTGATTGAACATACAACCTAGCACTGGCGTGCAAATTGCAAAAAACGCAATAATTTTTGAATTTCGCAGGCTGGTTGGAGCATTCCCTTAATTACATTTATTCAGAAATTGCAACTTTATGATTTGTGTTCTATCGTCCTCATTACATCGGCTTTTCCCGTTATTAGTATGATTGTGAACTAGATGATATTTCTGTCAGTTACTAGATTATTTTTACAACCCGCTATGTAGTGACGAGTATACTGTTGATCTAAAAACAGCAGCATGTATTTTAAGGTTCGTTTAGTACTCGTACATCTTTTATGTACGGATTGACAGTGACCACAACCACCGACAACTGGACCTGGCAACATACAACACGCGTACACTCCAGACCGACGAGAAGATCGCCGAGCTCGAGGAAGAATTGAGCAGGTTACGATGGGGTATAGTAGGGTTATCTGAAGTCCGAAGAGAGGGGGAGGACTCGATAATCCTGAATTCCGGAAACCTGCTCTTTTTTTCCGGGAGGGCGACCAGCAGTCCCAAGGTGGTGTCGGGTTCATCGTCCATAAGTCCCTTGTGAGCAACGTTGTGAAGATCGAGAGTGTGTCGACCAGGGTGGCGTTCCTTATACTCAGAATATCAGCAAGGTATTCGCTGAAGGTCATACAGGTGTACGCCTCAACCTTGACACACCCCGACGATGAGGTGGAGACCATGTATGAGGATATTTCCAGAGCCATGCATGGTTTCAAAACTCATTTCACCGTTGTTATGTGGGACTTCAACGCGAAACTGGGCAAGCAAAGCGATGATGAGTTGAGAGTGGGGCAATTTGAAGTTGGACGTCGGAACCACCGGGGTCACCTACTGGCTAATTTTATGGAGAAGGAAGGCCTCTTTATGATGAATTCTTTCTTCAGAAAACGTGAGCACAGGAAGTGAACCTGGCAGAGTCCTGACGGTGCAACCAAAAATGAGATTGACTTCATTAGGTCGACGAAGTAGCAAATATTCAATGATGTCTCTGTGATCAACGCGGTGAAAACCGGAAGTGATCACCGCATGGTAAGAGGCACATTGAATATCAATATCAAGCTGGAAAGGTCTCGGCTGATGAAGTCAACGCTCCGTCCAGCACCGATCCAACTTCAGAACCCCGAGAGCTTTCAGTTCGAACTCCAGAATCGTTTTGAGTGCCTAGGGAGCTCCGTGGACGATTATAACGATGGGTTCGTGGAAACTGTCCATACGGTCGGGTCTAAGTTCTTCCAGACCCGCCGTACGAATAGAAAAAAGAAACTCTCAGATCCAACATTACAGCTCATGGAACAGAGGCGCGGAATGATCCTGCCCCCCTAGCCAAGTGACAAACGTTTACCGTTCTACAATCGGTAACGCCTCAGTGTCAGCAATTGTAGAAAACGATAAATTGGTAGCCATGTTGAAGAGCCTGAGTCGGCCGCTCGTTCTACAATGTCTTTAGAAAAACGACACCCTAAAACAAAGGATTTAGCGTTGAACATTGTAGAAACGATAAAAATCATTCTATCATTTTGAACGATGTGAATTTGGCTACGAATTTTTTGTTCGTTTGTTCTAACCACGTGACTTAACGTTGAGCGACTACCGTTAACGATTGCAGATTATCAACTTGGCTAGGGGTGCTGCAGTCTTCAGAAGCTGCACTCGAGTACCGACAGCTAAATAGACGGATCTCTAAGTCCTTGAAAAGCGACCTTCGCCTTTTTAATACGGAACGTATTAAGGACGCGATAGAGCGGAACAAGGGCTCCAAAGTCTTTGCAAGAGATCTGTCTATTAGGCAGAGTCAGCTCGCGAAACTGAAGACCAACGATGGCAGAGTCGTATCCGCCAAACCTGAGCTGTTGGGAGAGATCGAGAAGTTCTATGGACAGTTATACACGTCCACCAGAAACCCCGTTATGAATCTAGCTAACGACCCGAGAGCTAGATTGACTCGACACTACGCTGAAGATATTCCGGACGTCAGCTTGTACGAGATTAGGATGGCTCTGAAGCAGCTTAAAATCAACAAGGCGCCGGGTGATGACGGAATTACGGCCGAGCTCCTGAAGATCGGCGGGAAACCCGTTCTAAAAGCCCTTCAGAAGCTATTTGATTCCGTCATACTCGAGGGCAAAACGCCACAGGCATGAAACAGAGGTGTGGTGGTACTTTTCTTTAAGAAGGGTGACAATACCCTACTTAAGAATTATAGGCCCATCTCACTTCTGAGCCATGTCTACAAGCTGTTTTCAAGAGTCATCACGAATCGTCTCGCGCGCAGGTTTGACGACTTCCAGCCTCCCGAACAAGCCGGATTCCGTAAAGGCTTTAGCACCGTAGACCACATACATACGCTGCGGCAGGTTATACAGAAGACCGAAGAGTATAACCTGCCTCTCTGCTTAGCGTTTGTGGATTACGAAAAAGCCTTCAATTCGATCGAGACCTGGGCTGTATTGCAGTCTCTTCAACGGTGCCAGATTGACTATCGGTACATCAAAGTGTTTGTATGAAAACGCCACTATGTCAGTCCGGCTCCAGGACAAAGCCTCGAAACCTATCCTTCTGCAGCGAGGGGTGAGACAGGGAGACGTTATCTCTCCGAAACTGTTCACCGCTGCACTGGAGGAAGTCTTCAAGGTTTTGGACTGGAAAGGGGCTGGCATCAACATCAATGGCGAGTACATCACTCACCTTCGATTTGTCGACCATATAGAACTCATGGCTGAGACTATGGAGGACCTCAGTACAATGCTCGATGACCTCAGTAGAGCTTCCGAAAGAGTGGGTCTTAGAATGAACATGGACAAGACAAAGGTCATGTCCAATGCTCGAAGTTGTGGACGAATATGTGTACCTAGGACAGACTGTCCAGTTAGGTACGCCTTCAACTGACTTCGAGAAAGAGGTCAATCGTCGAATCCGACTCGGCTGGGCAGCGTTCGGGAAGCTACGCAATATCTTCTCGTCCCACTTACCGCAGGGTCTCAAGACAAAAGTCATTGACCAGTGTGTATTGCCAGTGATGACATATGGCACTTAGACGTGGTCGCTCACAATGGGCCTCATAAGAAGGCTCTAAGTCACCCAAAGAGCAATGGAGAGGGCTATGCTTGGAGTTTCCCTACGCGATCAAAATGAAGAGATCCGTAGGAGAACCAATGTTACCGGCATAGCCTGAAGAATTGCCAAACTTAAGTGGCAGTCGGCAGGGCACATTGCTCGCAGAACGGATGGCCGATGGGGCCGGAAGGTTCTGGAATGGCGACCGCGTACTGGAAGATGGAGCGTTGGAAGGCCTCCCACCAGATGGACCGATGACCTGGTGAAGGCCGCAGGACTGCGTTGGATGCGGGAAACACAGAACAGGTCGAAGTGGCGGTGCTTGGGGGAGGCCTATGTCCAGCAGCGGACGTTTTTCGGCTGAAATGATGATGTACGGATTACGAAAGACCAGATCGGATCGATTGGATCGGATCGGATTATTAGATTACAAAGTGTAACAATTGTAGATAGACCAATAAATAAATAAATAATTATAAGTTTTTTTTATTTATTATTTCGGCTTTATTTGCCGCCCCTCTAAATCTGCCGCCCTAGGCTCCAGCCTACTTAGCCTATTGGTAAATCCGCCACTGTCAACATGAGTGACATTCGCAAATATGCGTGCGGTCGGAAGGATGAAGATTAACTAGTGGGAAGAGGTCGGATGTCTAGGAGCTGCGGGGTAATTGCGTAACTCACTAACGCGTAACGGTAGGAAAAACTTTCATTTTAGCAACTCAACAACATTAATTGCGTTATTTACGTTATCGAGCAAGCAACCTTTTCGAATGTTATATAAAACAAAATAATTTCGAAAAAACCGTTTACACAACAACGTAAATTACGCAACAAATGTTGTTAACTGTCAAAACGAAAACCATCCCTACAGATCTCTTACGCAATTACCCCGCTACAGTACATTGCATTTTCCTACAAATATACAAACTAAATTCCGTTGTAATCGGGAACATAAAGTGTGCTTGTAAATAGTCCCAGATTGCGGTTGCTAGCAACTAGCATAAAACAACTGGTACAGACTACGGTAGCGATTGCTACGCGGTCGTGATTGCTAGGTAATGAATTATTTAACTTTGTACATCTCGATTGATTGTTTATTGGTTCTTGTTATGTGATTGAAGGGATTTATAGGATGTTTTCAATGGATGTATGCTGGAGGCTGGATTGCTGGCTTCGCTTCCCGAATTGAATTAAGGTTACTGACCTATTCGGATGGTTTTTTGAAAATAGAATAGTGTAGATAATAAAGAGAAGAGAAGAGATCCGTAGGTGAACTATGGTAACAAACATAGCCCGAAGAACTGCCAAACTTAAGCGGCAGTGGGCACATTGCTCGCAGAACAGATGGCCGATGGGGTCGGAAGGTTCTGGAGTGGCGACCGCGTAGTGGAAGACGTCTGTTGAAAGGTCACCCACAAGGAATAATCCGCTGGTTGCGAGAAGCACAAAACCGGTCGAAGTGGCGGTTCTTGGGGGAGAGTTATGTCCAGCAGTGGACGTCTTTCGGCTGGAATGATAATAATGGTGATGAGGATAATAAAACTAATAGCAAAACTTTAAAAAATAAATATAAATATCTTAGAACAACCAACACACCGTTATCTGATCCCAAACTAGGCAGAGCCTGTACTATGGTAACCGGACAACTGATAAACATACTTATATATTTCTAAATACATACATATCTATATATATAAAAGAAAGTTGTGTTAGTTACACTATTTATAACTCTAGAACGGCTGACCCAATTTGGCTGAAAATTGGTGGGGAGCTAGCTTAGAACCAGGAGACGGACATAGGATACTTTTTAATATATAAAGCTGGAGAGTTTGTTTGTTTGATTGAACGCGCTAATCTCAGGAACTACTGGTCCGAATTGAAAAATTATTTTTGTGTTGGGTAGCCTATTTATCGAGAAAGGCTACGACGCTAGGCTAGGCGACTTCTATGTTTAGTTGTAGCCTAGGTGATTAATTCTTATTATGGATGGAAAAGTACTCATCAGATAAAACTTAAAATTGTAAAAGGGAGCTACATCTGCCAACAAACTGCCTTGCAGTTTGGCAGAGGTAAATATGTGTGTAAAATTGAGATCAACACGAATAAACGATTTTTCATTTTTTTTTACATCGCGCTATAACTAAGAGGAGCGGAGCAGTAACGAAAAATGTTGCAAAAACGGGGAAAATCGCACGGGTAGGCGATTTGACGCAACGGGAAGGGTCGGGGGAACAAAAAATTTAACGCGGACGAAGTCGCGGGCAGAAGTTAGTTATAGATAAATTACACCCAGACATAGAACAAATGATTGTGCTCATCACACAACATTTGTCCTGGGTGGGAATCGAACCCACGACCTCAGTCATAGCAGTCAGGGTCACTAACCACTAGACTAACTGGTCTGTCAGTTTGTATGTAGGGCGTAATATTCGAAACTACTGATGTGATTCCGAAAATTCTTTCACTAATAGGAAGCTACATTATTGCATAGTGCCTTAGATATATATTTTATGTCTAAACAAGAAGAGCTGCGGCGAGAAGCTAGTCATCATCATCATCATCATCATTTCAGCCGATATACGTCAACTGCTGGACATAGGCCACCCCAAGGTCCGCCACTTCGGCTTTCATGCTTCCCGCATTCAGCGCATTCCTGCGGCATTCACAAGGTCATCGGTCCACCTTGTTGGAGGCCTTCCAACGCTACGTTTTCCGGTACGCGGTCGCCACTCCAGAACCCTTCAGCCCCATCGGTCATCTGTTCTGCGAGCAATGTGTCCACCCACTGTCACTTAAGTTAGAATCTATACTAATATTATAAAGCTGAAGAGTTTGTTTGTTTGTTTGTTTGTTTGTTTGATTGAACGCGCTAATCTCAGGAACTACTGGTCCGAATTGAAAAAATCTTTTTGTGTTGGGTAGCCTATTTATCGAGGGAGGCTATAGGCTATATAACATCACGCTACACCTAAAAGGAGCGGATCAGTAATGAAAAATGTTGCAAAAACGGGGAAAATTTATTCCTTTTGAGAGTTTCCGTTGCGTGCGCTGCGTAAACGGTTAAAGTAACGCAAAAATAATGTATGACGGAATTGTTCCTTTTAAAAAGTTCTAAAAAAAAGTCCGCGAGAGCATATGTCTATCTTTTAAGGTTGACTCGCTATAACTCAAAAGGAGCGAGCAGCAACGAAAAATGGACGAAAACTAACAGGCAAATCGATGCGACGGGAAGGGTCAGGGGAGCAAAAATTTGACGCGGACGAAGTCGCGGGCAGAAGCTAGTTATAGATAAATTACACCCAGCCACAGAACAAATGATTGTGCTCATCACACAAAGATTTGTCCTGGGTGGGAATCGAACCCACGACCTCAGTCTTTGCAGTCAGGGTCACTAACCACTAGACTAACAGGCCAGTCGAACGAAACTAGGAGTAACTCTTCAGTCTTCAGCCATTTTAATTTTTATTGGGAATATCCTGCGGGGTAATTTCATAACACATCGACAGTAGCAATGGCTTTTATTTTTACAGTTCATAAACATTTATTACGTTATTTACGTTGTTGAGCAGACAAAATCAAGTATAATAATAAAACAATGGATTAGCAATATTCTTCAAAATGATTCAGATTGTTAGGTAGTGTGTCTTGCATAGAAACCACATACCCACATAATTATGTGCTGTAGGTTTACTATAATATCCTGCCAGGGTCATAATATTTGTTCGAAAGAGTAACCGTGACCCTTTTTTTTGTCGGTGGAAAATCATCAAATGACGTCTCCCGCTCTGGGCTAAACGAGACGGCGTGTCAGACTTTTACTGACTAAAAACCCACCCGTGTTCCTTCAGTTGCCTATATGCTAGGGCCACGGTATCTCTTTCGAACAAATTTTGCGATAACCTTGGCAGGGTTACCGTGACCCTGGCATAGGCAACTGAAGGAACATGCTTAGATAGATCTTACCAACATAACTAGGAAAAGGCTAGGCAGATGATGAAGTGACTCAAAATAGCGATAAAATTAGTGTGAACGGACTAAAACTAGGTACATATTTTGACTCGTAGGTAAACAACATAAGGACCCACTGACCCAAATTGCTTCACTAACAGAGATAAAAGGTATCGCAACAGCGAATATAATCGTATTGTACTCTTACAATACAAACGATTTGATATGCTAATCCACAGCGTCAGACGAGCGTTCAAAACGCAGCGTTTTAAAGCTGCGTTTTGATCAAATCAAATCATTTTTATTTCAAGAATACAGCCAGATAGAATATATACCATATTAAGGATTTCGTAGACAAGCGACATTGCAATGCGATTCTGGTACAACTATTTCTATAAAGTTTTATAGAAATTTATTGTTCTTAGAGTCACCCCGCGCAGTTGTATCGCGCCTGTCTGCGGGAGCCTTTACAAATCATTGAAGAATTATAAATTATTACAAAACAATCGATCATTATAAGAAATTTCTTCCTTTATGGCAATTAATATTCCAGCATGCGTAGCATGACCACCGTAGATAGGGGTTAAGTCGACGGAAGAAAAGACAAAGTAACGTTTCGGGTACACAGTACGACGGCAGCAAAGTAGAAAGAGTCAACTGCACTTTTTATAAAATTTACTCTTCGACGTGATTCGACTCAGAATTATTTTTAACCGACTTCAAAAAAAGGAGGAGGTTCTCAATTCGACTGTATTTTTTTATGTTTGTTACCTCATAACTTTCGAGTGGGTCAACAGATTTTGATGCTTCTTTTTTTTATTTGAAAGACCAGCTTTCCGCTTCCCGAATCCCGCTTTGCGAAGTGCAGCTTAACCTAGCGAACCTGCGAAAAAACGCCACTCATAAACTACATGGTCACCCATCCAAAGACTGACCTTGCGAAGTGTAGCTTAACCTAGCAAACCTGCGACACAAGGCAAAACAAAAACTAAATAGTCACCCATCCAAAGGCGAAGTGCAGCTTAACCTAGCGAACCTGTGACAAAACGCCACACATAAAGCAAGGTCAGCCTTTAGATGGGTAATCATGTAGTTTTTGTTTTGCCTTGTGTCGCAGGTTCGCTAAGTTCAGCTACACTTCTCGAGGTCAGCCCCTGGATGGGTGAACATTTAGTTTATGTGTGGTGTTTTGTCGCAGGTCGCTAGGTTAAGCTGCACTTCGCAAGGTCAGCCTTTGGATGGGTGACCAAGTAATTTTTGTTTTGCCTTGTGTCGCAGTTCACTAGGTTAAACTACACTTCTCAAGTCAGCCTTTGGATGGGTAACCATTTACTTTATGTGTGGCGTTTTGTCGCAGGTCGCTAGGCGAACCTGTGACACAAGGCAAAACAGAAAAAGATTTTGTTAAGATAATATTTATAAAGCATGCTTTACGAAATTAAATAAATATGGTATAATCAAAAATAACGTATTAATTATATGTTAATTATCACATCAAAAGAAATCGCATCGATATTGAAACTTTGTTGCCTAAGTTCACTAATTTTCAGTTTGGGCCCACTGTGCGTGGCCACGCTCGCCACGCCAAAATTTAGGTTTACCCCCGCCTATAGATGTTTCACATCAAAAGTGCAGTTGACTTTTTCTACTTTGCTGCTGTTGTACTGTGTACCCGAAACGTTACTTTGTCTATTCGTCCGTCGCCGCGTCGACAAAACTCTTTTCTACGCATGCAGCTAAAATAAAACTTATCGATTGCTGTATCTTTACAACGGTAATTTACGTGAATTACAGCTTTGATATTTAGTCAATAGGACTGACTTATTTAGATCATAAGTTAGGTACCATTTTGTCGCAACGCATGCAGAATACGACAATCGGTCGGTATAGTCACACAGCCCAAAATCGCTCGTCTACACCTGACAGGACGACCTACAAACGCGCGTGGTATACAATCAGTAAGGACCGCAAACAATTCATTCGACACGCGGAGAAAGTAACACAACACGCCCGTCTGCACTAGTCAGCTTTTGTGAATTCACTAAGAACAAATTTAAATATCTTAGATTCTGTTATTACGGGAATCGACTGGAGAGGATTATTGCCTGAAATATGGTATTTTACAGATTAGATTTTTTTATATGAACTAGTTGGTCATTCACTGGTTGAAATTCGATCACAAATAAATAATTTTAAAATATATATATAATTCTCTCTGCAGTCTGCACTCCTCCATATAAACCTTAAATGTACCAAATTTCATACTCCTCAATTATTTAGATTATGATAGAATTTCAACCCAATGGAATGTGAATAGGCCACATTCTTTTCAGAAAATAAGGTTTAGCTTTGACTCAAGTTTACACGATTGAGCCATTTTTGTATTCCGTACTTTATAAAGACAATATTAAAGTACTAATTACAAAAGCCGACGTCAAACCAGAGTAGAAACCTTGCGTGGAACCCGAGTCCGAGTTGTCAATTTTGAAAAAAGAATTTCTTCTGTGTTCGGAATTAAATTCGAAATACAAAAACTGGCTCTATGGTTTTAGCTCGGACTACTTAATAATTAGAACCCGTACTGTAATAATACAGATTTGAAAAAAGAGTTTTGAAAAAAGTATGGCGACATCACCTCCTCCACTTAGCTTGTGTGACAGATTCTTTCTTCAGCTCCATGTGCCTTATTATCGCCCGGGTACGTAATAATCACGTGTTGTCACACTTGTCACACTCGTCACCAAGTTATCATAATTATTATCCTACTGGCTATTATTGTTTCTATTGGACTTGGAAATAAATGCACTAATAATTCATTGTCTTTCTTCTAGTTCGGAATGCAGTTAAGTTGAGAGGTTTCGAGCTTATGGCTAAGTAAAACAGCTGTAAGAATCGATTGATCAAGTTAAGCTACACCTGCCGCGTTTAGTTCGTAGATGGGTCACTATATACCGAAACCCTTCCGTGCCTCGGAAAGCACGTTGAGGTGCTGGTCCCGGCTGTCGTTAATGGATCTTTGACAGTCGTTACGGGTCGTCAAAAGCTTGAAAGTGTGATAACCAGTCTTACCAAGAGGTACCCAATAACTTGGTTATGGAGATCAGATTAGTAATCGCTCCTTGTAATCTAAAACCAAGGGGGCGGAAGATAAACTTAACATCGCATAATTATTGCGTCATGTTGCGCGTAACGTAAACGTAATTGGGAAAAGGCTAGGTAGATAATGACTTACGAATTTCAGATCAATAAACTGAATTCTTGGGTTAAAGACTATAAACATTTAAATTTAATTTAATTCTGTCATCAGCTAGTCGTTTGTTTAGTGATACCTACTCATTAGGACAGAATGGACATTTCTCATCGTCTTTTATCTTCCAGCGAAGCACCTATTATTCCTAAGAGAGTATTAAACATAATGATAGCGCAAATAGGTGTAAAAACTGCATCAAGCAAGTCTATTTACGAAAAACGGCAGGCAGTTGCCACGACATGGCGGAGCAAAGCTAGGAACTGGTTCGGTACGTGTAAAAAAAAGTATTTAAATGTAAGAAAGACATCTCGACTTCTAAAGCCGAAGATCCTG
Source organism: Aporophyla lueneburgensis (assembly GCA_932294355.1). NCBI lineage: Eukaryota > Metazoa > Arthropoda > Insecta > Lepidoptera > Noctuidae > Aporophyla > Aporophyla lueneburgensis. Next base: position 24,588,630 of record OW028737.1, on the reverse strand, counting down.
TGCAAGCGTCGCGCGATAAATTCTAAAGATTTATTATCTGTGTTCATGCTAACGCCCGTTGCACTCTTCCTTTTTTTCAACCACGAAAAAAAACGGAGGAGGTTCTCAATTCGACGCGTATATATTTTTTTTATGTATGACCACGCATAATTTTTTACTGAGTAGACCGATTTTGATGATTCTTTTTTCATTGGAAAGCGTATACCCCAAAAATGGTCCCATATAAATTTGGAAAAAAGAATCTAACCCGGAAAACAGGGGAAGATTGATTGTTCACTCACTGATTGTAACTCACAGAGTAGTCTGATTTTAATATATTTTTTTATTTTATTAGATACCTTGCCAAGTATTACTAGTAGATTATAGCCACAAAAAATTATAAAATAAAAACTTTTCAACAAAAAAATTAAACCACCGAAAAAACTGAAAAGCAAAAATAATAAACCTTAAAATTTTGAGTCAGCACTGAAAAATCAATGACAAAGATCACTCAAAGCGCCGACTCAAAATTGTAAGGTTTATAATTTTTTTGCTTTTCAGTTTTTTCGGTGGTTTAATTTTTTAGTTATAAAGTTTTTATTTAAATGTGTTTTTTATTCAATTTAGTTTACCCATTTACTCTAAGCATATGTTACTCACATTTAAAACCTTAAAATGTTGCAAGCAATACAATGGAATTTGCTTATCTAGACATCGTAATTAAAAGATGCAATTCAAATAGACAACAGTGGGCCAATTCCATAACACGCTAACTGAAAATGCCTTTTATTTTGACAATTCAACAACATTCATACATAACGTTATTTAGTAGACAATTATTTCGAAAATATGAAGAACTGAATTAGCAATATCCTTCAAAATTATTCGATTTCGATTGATGATTTTCAGTGTGTTACGCTATTGGCGGACAAAATTCAAAAACAGTAGCTTCATGATTTTTCCAAAAATCCTTAAATTAGTAACGATACTTACTTAGTCACTAGCTTTTGCCCGCGACCTCATTTGCGTGAATGTCGGTTATCGCGGTCGCAGACGAAGTGGCGGAATAAAAGTAGCCTATGTCCTTTCTTTAAATTTCATCAAAATCGGTTCAGTGGTTTAGTCGTGAAAGCGTAACAGACAGACAGCATTAATTTCGCATTTATAATATTAGTAGTAGTAGTATAGATTAGATCTCTGCTTAATACTCACAGAGAGCCACTTAAAAGTTCAAAGGCAGGCGAACACGGAAAATGATAATAAATTCTACATTAGACGCTAACACTTTAAGATAAACCTAGTTCTACAGGAAATAATTAAGGTTCCGCACATCGTAATTATTACTTTAATGTGTTATGCGAGAAACAGAGATGTGGGCCACAGGAAATTAGTCTAGATTAGTTTACCGCGAAAGTAAAACGGTATTTAAACTTATGTGTGGAATACTTCATGAACATAACATCACGCCTTGTTTCCCCGAAGGGTTGGGCAGAGGTGTACCTATAGTACACCCACATTTCGCCTGTTATGTTCAAGTCCCATGTAATAGGGGGCGAGCCTATTGCCATCAACCGGGCACAAATCCAGACTCCGGGCTGCTACTGAGAAATTCCAGATTGAAAACGCAATAACACTTTGCCCGACCTGGGAATCGAACCCAGGACCTCATGCTCAGCAGTAGCGCTTGCTACCACTAGACCAACGAGGCAGTAGACCAACGAGGCAGAAACTTCATGAAATGTCCAAGAAATCACCTTTATTGTACTTCTAGTTCATTTTTGAATCCCAGACACTGACATTCAAGTCTGTGGGATATGCTTTTTGAAGTGAAACTTCTAATGCGACTTCTAACAAGGTTGCGTTAAACGTTTAACGCTACCATGGAGGGGCTATGAAAGCACTGTTGCGAAAAATCAATTTCTACCCCTTCCTATTTTCATTTCCACATTACGAAGTTTCACTTCTTCCGCGCGGAGGGACTCCACGCATAATTGTTTTTTTTTTATATATATATAGTTTGACAGTCACAGTCAGCATCATAATCAGCCTATAATGTTCCCACTGGGACACTGGCCTCCTCTCTTCGAGAGCGAGTCGTTGTCATATGTCTTCGAAATGTTGGTTCTAGGATATGCTGGTGTCCACGCCATGTTTTCCTTCATCGTTTTGAATTAGTTTATGATTACACCAGTGAAATCTGTCTATCTAGATTTAACGAACTTTAGGTGTTAACTTTAAAAACGATTGTTCCATCTTAGCTATTCCAATCTATCAGATACCTACTTAAATGACCATAAGTGAAATACCACTTAAAAAAAACGAAGAATACTTAATTTTGTTCTTTGCTCAATAGAGTGTAAAGAAGTATCTACACGCAACATGCTATAACGTATACCTATGTACTCAATCCTTACTCAATATATGCAGTTTATTTCCAGAATGTGAACGTGATCATTCCTATCCAGGCCGTCCGTTGCTACTATTTTCCAGCGATGCCCTAAGCCGAGTTCCGTATCCCACAGGGGGTGCCCTTGGTGAGTAGTCGCTCTAGTATTAAGTTCTTAAGCCCTGCCTTTTTTTTTTTTTTTTTTCAGGATGGGAAATCATCAAATGACTTCTCCCGCTCTGGGCGGAGCGGGAGGGCGTGTCAGACTTTTACTGACTAAAACCCACCCGTGTTCCATCAGTTGCCCATGTGCCAGGGTCACGGTATCTCTTTCGAACAATCACGCGACCCCGGCAGGCATCGGTCCTAGTAGACCCCTACACTGCTGCTGACATCTCTTTGAGGCGCGCGTGGAACACTGCGCGCCGTCGACCCGAGCTTGGTCCTTACCGGGCGGCGAGCTACCCATTGCTCGCCACCCGCAAGCTCGCGCCTACGGTGGCCGGGAGTCCGCAATCGACTCCCGACGCCCGGGGCGTCTCCTCCTGCGGCGGCTAGGGACGTGAGGGCGCAGAGACTGCCACTCCCTCACGCGCCCCGCCTCCTCCTTCGCGAGCATTACTGCTTCGCAGAAGGAGGTGACGGCTTCCCATTCCCTCTCGCTCCGTACCATGGCTCGCACCAGGGCAGGACGCGAGAGGTCGCCGCCGCCGATCGCCTCCACGAGGACACGGCGTTGCTCCGCCCAGGCAGGGCACACCTCCACCGTATGCTCCACCGTGTCCTCCAGACGATCCTCGCAATGGAAACACCCGGACGTATCCTCCCGCTTTATCCTGAACAGGAACCCACCGAAGCACCCATGCCCGGTGAGAACCTGCGTCAGGCGGAAGGTGAGGACGCCGTGGCGCCTCTCTATCCACTCCTCAAAGAGGGGACTTACCGCCGCAATTGTGGCGTGCCCTTGCCCTGCCTGGAGGCCTTAATTTATTAAGGCAGCCACAGGCAAGTCTCGTTAGACAACCGACAACCGCTTGACTTGAGAGATGTCATTGCCCAAAAAAAGTATAAAAAGTGTAAGTACCAAGCCCATGCTACGCAGTTAACAAAATCTATCGCTTTGCTGACTATACTACAACGCCTTACCAACCATATTTGTTGACTATTTGTCATCTCAGTATTGATTTGACCCTAGTTGACCGTAAACAGCGCCCGCACGTAAAAACTCCAATGATTGTTAAAGCTTTTTATAAGCAAAAACGCGGGGAAAAACTAAATTAACTGTTTCGTATTCAAAGTGTTGTTGAAATCGTAAGAATTCATAAGAAGTTTGTTGATTTTGGTTGATACAGTTAAGCTTGGTAAGTCGGTATGAATGTTCTAAGGTTCTGTCAAAATAATGTTACGAATTCGATATCTCTCGATAAGTTGTTACGTGTAGGTATGCCATAGTCGCTAACCAGAAAAGTGGCATCCGATTCCATAGCGTTTCGTATTTCTACAACGAATTTTGACTGATATCACACAAGCTTTTCGGTACTTTATGTCAATATAATACAATTTTTAACCGATGTCAAAAAGTTGGAAGTTTTGAATTTGTCTGAATTTGTTCTTTTTGTTAGTATGATCAGCGACATGTCCGGCAACTGTGGATTGATTTTAAAATTATTTTTTTAATCGATTTGAAATCGAAATCGAAGCTACTGGCATCAAACTGTGTACCCAGTTTTGGGGCCATTTACCAGAAATACCGTATTTCAAGCCCTTAATTGTGGAACGCACTATCATTCAGAATCTGAATGGTATTGAAGATTATAATTATTTGTAACCCATTGCATCATTTGTTAGAACAAATTGACTGCTCAACAACGTAAATAGCGCAATGAATGTTGTTTAACTATTAAAATGAAACCGATTACTGCAGCAGTAGTGTCCTTGTGGTAATGACCGCGACTTACGAGTTGTAGGTCAAAGATTCGAACACAGACAGATGCTTTACTTAGTGCAAATTATATCATCCCCAGAAGAAAACTTCGTGAGGAAACCGGCATGTCCTAGGAACAAAAATTCAAAGACATGTGACATAACCAACCCACACTGGGCCCGCGTGGTGGATTACAGCCCACTGCGTCTTGAAGAGAGGAGGTCTGTGTCACCTGCGTGACAGAAGTGGGATCATTATGCTTTTGCCCGCGACTACGCGTCAAATTTTTGCTCCCCTGACCCTTCCCGTCGCATCGAATTGCCTGCCAGTTTTCGTCCATTTTTCGTAGCTGCTCCGCTCCTTTTGATTGTAGCGTGATGTTATATACCCTATATCCTTTCTCAATAAATAGGCTACCCCACACATAAAAAATTGTTCAATTCGGATCAGCAGTTCCTGAGAATAACGCGTTCAATCAAACAAACAAACAAACTCTTCAGCTTTATAATATTAAGTATAGATTATGCCAAGCCGAGCAGTGCAGTGGTGGCCCAGTAGAGCACTGTTGGCCCAGTGGTATCGCCCCCGACTTACAAGTAAATAATTTCATCACCACTGTTCTCAAATTGGTGAAGAAAAAAATCGTGAAGTAATCGGCGTGTCCTAAAACCAAAAATTCAAAGACATGTGACATCTACCAACCCGCACTGGATCCGCGTGGTGGATTACAGACTGCTCCCTGGGCACCTGAGTCCCAGCAGCGGGAATTGTAATTAAGTTGATTATGTATGTGACATTATGAACCTTGATTATTGTTATACCAGTTATTGTAGGTAGGTTCTAAATCTTCAAAGATTACCCTTCAATTACACAGGCCAACAAAATTTAACCAAACTTCTTAACCAGAAACTAGACTATACATTTCCGAAGGTTTTCGATGCGTTAAATCTGAATCTGGCCTCAGAATTGCTCTATCCCGTCAGGTTTCTGAGATATCCTAACCTAAACGTACAAAAAGTACCGTTTTTGCCCGATTCTGAGGTTATGTAGACTCACGAATTATTTTATCTAAAAAAAAATAAAGGTTACCATATTAAAGAACAAATCTTCCTCTTTCAAATGCCGTTGAGTTTGCTCAAATATTTTTTTCGCTGAGATATCGCATTTTGACGTTTTCATGTTTGTGAATTTTCTTATACCTGAAAATTTTCAGGTATATGAAAATTAAAAATATTTGAGCATGTTTATGTATGTATGCATATTATGTATATTTATGTATGTATGTGTACCTACCGTGTGGTGCCGGACGTAAAGAATAACACCACCCCATTTCTTCCCGTGGGTGTCATAAAAGGCGACTAAGGGACTTACTAGAGAATGGGCAGCAGCGTTCCCTATGCATTTTACCACCATACTGCGATCGCCAACCCGCCTGCCAAGCGTGGCGATTATGGCAAAGCCCCCCAAATTGGGGGAGGACTAAGTCCAGCAATGGACGTCTTACGGCTGAAATGATGATGTATGTATGCTAAGCCCTGGTCGTAAGTGACTGCAGAAATTAGGAAAATTAAAATTGCACTGGATATCCGCTATGTGTGAACAAGCGTGGCGTACTAAGATTTGCAAGTCGCTATCGCGATCACAGATGAGGAGAGCACGAGCTCTCCATTTGAGAGACAACATCTCGATGATTGTAATAAATATCATTGTTTATTTTTTATTAAGTGAAACTAGGTAAGGCAAAGTTTATTTGTACATATATCTACCATATTATGATATAAGCAATGTTCTTGACAAGATCGACTATTCTTCAGACGTCCTCATCACACACCTTTGCTCTGAAAAAGTGGGTGACTATTGTTGTCTATGAAATTCACAAATGATTAATTTTGAAAGTGATTTCTATTCGTTTAGTAAAAATGTAACATGATTTTTAACGGGCTTCAAAAAGAAGAACGTTGTTTATTCGACCCCCATGTTTGTAAGCATGATTTTCTCAAAATCTAATAAAACAATTTGATCATTCTTTAACTAACGAATACTAACTACATACTTTCAAAAAGGACTTGTTAGTAAAGCTTGTTGAAATAGGTATATTGTTTCAAAGCGACATTTTTGCTTTCGAGTGTATTGGAGAGATGTACCTACAATTTATGAGTTTTTTTTTTTTGGACAACCAACACTGCGTTATCTGATCCCAAACTAGGCAAAGCCTGTACTATGGTAACCAGACAACTGATAAATATACTTATATATTTCTAAATACATACATATCTATATATATAAAAGAAAGTTGTGTTAGTTACACTATTTATAACTCTAGAACGGCTGACCCAATTTGGCTGAAAATTGGTGGGGAGCTAGCTTAGAACCAGGAGACGGACATAGGATACTTTTTAATATATAAAGCTGGAGAGTTTGTTTGTTTGATTGAACGCGCTAATCTCAGGAACTACTGGTCCGAATTGAAAAATTATTTTTGTGTTGGGTAGCCTATTTATCGAGAAAGGCTACGACGCTAGGCTAGGCGACTTCTATGTTTAGTTGTAGCCTAGGTGATTAATTCTTATTATGGATGGAAAAGTACTCATCAGATAAAACTTAAAATTGTAAAAGGGAGCTACATCTGCCAACAAACTGCCTTGCAGTTTGGCAGAGGTAAATATGTGTGTAAAATTGAGATCAACACGAATAAACGATTTTTCATTTTTTTTTACATCGCGCTATAACTAAGAGGAGCGGAGCAGTAACGAAAAATGTTGCAAAAACGGGGAAAATCGCACGGGTAGGCGATTTGACGCAACGGGAAGGGTCGGGGGAACAAAAAATTTAACGCGGACGAAGTCGCGGGCAGAAGTTAGTTATAGATAAATTACACCCAGACATAGAACAAATGATTGTGCTCATCACACAACATTTGTCCTGGGTGGGAATCGAACCCACGACCTCAGTCATAGCAGTCAGGGTCACTAACCACTAGACTAACTGGTCTGTCAGTTTGTATGTAGGGCGTAATATTCGAAACTACTGATGTGATTCCGAAAATTCTTTCACTAATAGGAAGCTACATTATTGCATAGTGCCTTAGATATATATTTTATGTCTAAACAAGAAGAGCTGCGGCGAGAAGCTAGTCATCATCATCATCATCATCATTTCAGCCGATATACGTCAACTGCTGGACATAGGCCACCCCAAGGTCCGCCACTTCGGCTTTCATGCTTCCCGCATTCAGCGCATTCCTGCGGCATTCACAAGGTCATCGGTCCACCTTGTTGGAGGCCTTCCAACGCTACGTTTTCCGGTACGCGGTCGCCACTCCAGAACCCTTCAGCCCCATCGGTCATCTGTTCTGCGAGCAATGTGTCCACCCACTGTCACTTAAGTTAGAATCTATACTAATATTATAAAGCTGAAGAGTTTGTTTGTTTGTTTGTTTGTTTGTTTGTTTGTTTGTTTGATTGAACGCGCTAATCTCAGGAACTACTGGTCCGAATTGAAAAAATCTTTTTGTGTTGGGTAGCCTATTTATCGAGGGAGGCTATAGGCTATATAACATCACGCTACACCTAAAAGGAGCGGATCAGTAATGAAAAATGTTGCAAAAACGGGGAAAATTTATTCCTTTTGAGAGTTTCCGTTGCGTGCGCTGCGTAAACGGTTAAAGTAACGCAAAAATAATGTATGACGGAATTGTTCCTTTTAAAAAGTTCTAAAAAAAAGTCCGCGAGAGCATATGTCTATCTTTTAAGGTTGACTCGCTATAACTCAAAAGGAGCGAGCAGCAACGAAAAATGGACGAAAACTAACAGGCAAATCGATGCGACGGGAAGGGTCAGGGGAGCAAAAATTTGACGCGGACGAAGTCGCGGGCAGAAGCTAGTCTAGAATAAACACAAAGAAGTTAGTCGTTTATATAATTACTAGCTTTTGCCAGCGGCTTCGCCCGCGTGGAGCTCCTATGTGTCTTGGCGTTATGTTATATGGCCTATAACCTGCCCAGGAGTATGGACTACAATCGTACCAAGTTTGGTTAAAATCCCTTCAGTAGTTTTTGGCCCATGCATGCACATACAGACAGACAGACAGACAAAAAATTAACTGACTGCATTTTTGGCATCAGTATCGATCACCATTCATCCTCCAATTTTAATTTTGAATGTATATTCAATGTACAGAATTGACCTCTCTACAATTTTATTATAAGTATAGATTAGACGTCAAGTACGAGGATATGAGAGGGCAATTACGTATTAAACAAAGGAAATAGTTATCATTTGCTTAGGTCAGGAATCTGTCGTTAACCGGGGTTTAATTGTTGGTTGTAAACCTGCAGCAGTTATCCAGGAGTACGGAATACCGGGGCAGGGTATAAGTTAGACTACTTTAAACCCTCGATATTATCATCTGCCTCGTTGGTCTCGTGATCCCTGGTCGGGCAAAGTGTCGTTGGGTTTTCCCATTAGGAATTTCTTAGTAACAGCCCTGTGTTTGGAAGTTGGCGGTATGATACCCCTGTGCCTTAGAAAGCACGATAAGCCGTTGGTCCTGCGCCTGATCTCTCTCCGGTCGTGTTTAATTGCCGTCCAATCAGAGTATGAGGGCGAGGTAAGGGTGAGTGTCCCTACAGTGACCTTTGGATGCAGTCCCTCCAAAACTATTTTTTCCGCAAGGCCAAAGGTTCCCTTTGGTTCGTTCGGAATAAATTCCTCTACCACGAACTTAAAATCCTAACTATTGGATCGGTTCACGTACCTGTGGATGTGAACTTGTTATGCTACCTTACAAATTGGAATCTTTATTTGTTTATTTGAACTAGTGATCGCCCCTCGTCGAAATTCGACCGTACTTCATTTTAATAGAAATACATTATTAAATGAAAAAATATATACATATAATAATAAACATTTTAAAAAAATGGTTATATTTGACATTCAGTAACACTATCGACCATTGAGACATATTTATCAATGCTATCGACAAATACTATAGTCTCGATATGACCATAGATTTTAAAAATGAAATAGGTTATATATCTATAAAATTAATTTATTACCTATGGTTATACTTGACACTCAGTAAGACTATAGACACAAAATATCAAAGATAATTCTGTATGCATGTGTGTATTAAATACACGGTAATGAATAGTAGTGTGTGTAACGTGTTATTTATTGAAAATAATGTGTTTTTACGCATAATTTTAAAAAAATATTAGCATTCGTCACTTCTTCTCTGTATAAACTATAAGTGTGCGAAATTTCGTATTCTTCCATCCGTCCAATTTTTGTAAAAAGGGATCCAAAGTTTTCGCTTCACGTATTAATATATAGATACTAAAACCCAAAATATTAAATCTCCATTAAAGTTGCCAGTTTTTTGAGATATTTTTTTTATACCCCAATATGGTCGATGAGTTTTTAGTTACAATTTAATAATAGCACCTTTCTATCCTTTCCCGTGGGTGCCGTAAGAGCCGAATAAGGGACTTTCTAGAGAATGGGCAGCAGCGTTCGCCCTGCATTTTACCATCATACTGCGATCGTCTCCCACGCGTGACAGACATACAAAAATTTAAAATAATGTTTTTTTGGCGTAAGCACCGTATTTACTTTCATATACATTTAGTGAAAAGCTGTTAATTTGAAATTATAAACAGACACTTCAGTTTTATTTATTTGTATAGAAGATGTATACCTGAAATAAAGATAGGTACATACGTATATAAATAAAGATGAAACTTGAACAATTCAATATCAACAAAAAAGTCGTTAACACAGGGGGTGTTAACGACTTTTATTTCCATCCAGTGTATTCAAATATTTCAAAACGATATGAAAAAAATGTAAAGAAAGTGTCGCTAGCACGGTCCAAACGGTAATTTCAATACATTGGTAGCCAGGTGTCAACGACTTTTATTTTTTTCACATCTGGCACAGACTATAGTAATTTGTGCAACTACAGGCGCCAGGGCGTGAAGGCGCCTCCTTGCGTTACACACATACAAGTCTCGTCTGGTATCATACAAAGGCATTTTAAATACCCAGGTCAATGCTTCGCCATTACCGTGGTCGTTGGTCTAGTGATTGTAAGCGCTACTCCTGAGCTTGAGGACCTTGGTTCGATTCCCAGGTCGGGAATTTTTTTTATTGGGTTTTTCTGTCTGGAATTTCTCAGTACCATCCCGGTGTCTGGATTTGTGCCCGGTTGATTGCAATAACTCGCCCCCTATTACCTTAGACTTAAACGTAACAGGCGAAATGTGAGTGTACTATAGGTAGGTACACCTTTGCCCAACCCTTCGGAGAAACAAGGCGTGATATTACCTAAGTGTGTACTTAAATATTTTCTTGGATTTTTTAGTATGCCTTTTCCATTTGACTTTTAAACGACTCTTCGGGCTAGTTGTGTCCTGTAGAGCTACTGGTACTAGGTTCGGTGTCCATTATAAACGTAAAACGTCAAACGTATTTACTTTCTTCTTTCTTTCTTATTATCACCAAACCTAGCGTTAAGATACGAGGGATATTTTCAAAAAGTCTGCAATACAGGTATTCAGGAAAATCAATTAATGCAGTTTTACTAAAAAAGCCCGGTTGATGGTGATAGGCTCGCCCCCTTTTTTGATGAATCTTAAACATAACTGGTGAAATTTGGTAGGTACTCTGCCCAATCCTTCGGGGTAAGAATGGTAATGTTATGTAAGTATGATAAATCCAGATGACTACTGAGACAGACATAATGGAAAAAACACTTTGCCAGACCTGGGAAACGACTAATAAATCGAGGACTCCATGCTTATATATAATATATTTAGTTTAGGTTTAGTGTATATGTATATCTCCTTGTTCACTCTATTATACTTAGTCTTGCCATAAATATTGTCACGAAGAAAAATTTTTTATTTTTATTGCATATAATATTTATTACTTTTACAGTGTGTTAGTTTAATACATAAATATAAAACAATTTAAAATATAAAAAGCTTATTCGAAGTGGTCTCCAGTGGCTGCAATACAGTCCTTTAAACGTTGAGGCCAGTTACCAATAGAAGCACGCACTCTTTCCATGGGAAAATTCTTCACTGCCAATCGTATGGATTGTTTTAGGGACTCCAAATTATCATGGCGTTTAGAGCAAGCCATACTCTCTAAAACTGACCATAAATCATAATCCAGCGGATTAAGATCGGGACTAGACGACGGCCAGTCTTCAGCTCTGATGAAGTCCGAAACGTTCACTTCCAACCAAGACTGCGTGGACCGAGCTTTATGACCCGGCGCCGAGTCTTGTTGGAAGGACCATACTTGGATATTGAACATGATGTTGTTAAGGGGCTTAACTACCTTCTCAAGAATGGTATCTTGATACATTTGTGCCGATGTTTTGATACCTTTTGCACAAAAATATGGCTCAGTCACTCCTTCATAGCTGACACCCCACCAAACCATCACTGAAGTCGGATAATGCCCACGTTGCACTCTGAGGACTAATTGGGAAGCTTCCTTAGAGCTTTGAGCATAAATACGGTCATTTTGTTTGTTAAAATGTTGCTCAATTGTAAAGATTTTCTCATCCGTAATCAAAATTTTTCTGTGATCTCCCTTTGCGTACCGCTTCAGTAGTTGTTTCGATTTTACCACCCTATTCTTTTTTAAATTATCAGTTAAAAATTGACCAGTGCGTCTCTTATAGGCTGCAAGTCTTAAGTCATCTTTTAAAATACGCGACATGGTTCTGGGTGCTATCTTCATCTCCCGAGATAAAATCTTTTGCTTTCGGACAGGATTTCTTCGAATTCTTTCCCTTACTGCTTTGACCACCTTTTTCGTACGAATACTACGTGGACGGCCAGATCTTTTCTGTCACAAACAGAGGAGGTCTCATTGTACCTATTAATAGCCCGGTACACAAACATTTTACTAATACCAAGCGTATGGAGAGTTTCAAAAATTGCATTTGGCCCCATACCAACTTTGTGTAATGCAATCACAACGATTCGGTTCTCTTTATCACCCCACTCCATTTTAATATCGAAAAATATTGTACAATGTATTGGCGCCAAAATTAGAAAACACAATGAACAATCGTATAAAAATGACAGATTCCAAATTCAAATGTAGTATCTTTCTTATTTTTTACTGTAACAGTATTTATGGCCAGACTAAGTATAATTGAGCAGACTGATGTTGTATTGTATGGCAGCAAACTTTGTTCTTGTTTGTGGGATATGAGCAATCATGTCCTTTCGTCTTTTAGATATTATATTTGCATCGTAAGGAAGTGTCTTGTGCTTTTTTAAGACTGTATGTGTAATGTACAGTTTTCTAACAGAAAGTAGGCCACTAATCTGGTAAAGACTCTCAGTAGGATATCTTATCTTTTTAAAGTACATAATTTTTATTACTGCTCGTTGTCCTCTCTCAACGTCTATAAATCTCGACTTAGCCGCACCGCCCCATATGGAGATACAGTAAACTATAACTGATTGCACAAGTGCTACATAAACTTCGTTAAGGAGGTTTCTATGAGGCCCTACTTTTTTATTTATATTTTGTAGGGATGACGACGACACCGCGGGGTAATTCATTCATTTTGACAGTTCGACAACATTCATCTCATCATTTACGTTGTGAACCAAACAATTTTGCTGAACATTTGAAGCAATGTTTTAGAAATATCCTTCAAAGTGGTTTAAATTGTGATTGATATAATGTGTTACGTAATTAGGATGTCCGTTTGACGAAATCTCTATGATGCTTTACGACACTTACGTGTGATATTTTGCTATCTTTAAATCCATGTTTTTTTTAAACATTATTAGTAAGAACTAAATTCTTAATAATTAATTACGATCTAGCCAAAAAGGCTAATAAGCAATGTCACTCTAACTTAATATGTTACGTAATAGATTATGTTAAAATTAAGAATAGTGTCCATTTGCAATTTTAAGTCTAATACAATTTATATGTATAGCACAATATTGTTACTATTATTAATTCACTTTTTACACTACACTATTTCAAAAGGTTTAGTTCATTTTAACCTTCGCACTAAGTCTGTATTGTCTAGCAGCTGGATTGCCTCAACATAAACGTGTCGGTGAAGTCTGTGTTCGTGGGCTTCAGCAAATTTTTGGATAATGGTGGTAACGAATTCCATTTTTAGGTCACGGTGAAGGTCGTCATTTATTATGAACCATGGACTACTCAGGGATGTTGTCAACGCAAGGGGCGTTGATAGCATCCCTGAGTAGTCCCATGTTTATGATACACAATTTACAAATGATGATTGTTATTTCTAGGAAGTGTCACGGAAAAATTAAAACCATATAAAAATAAAGGCACTTACAACATCCGCTATAATCAGACATCAATATAAATATTGCCTTGATTCTGAATATTAAAGCAAACCTAGGAATTCTTCAATATTGTGTTTTTTGTAGACAAAAACAATGATCCTACACGATGGTCATAGAATTGAAAGACTGCTCAGTAGTCGATTCGCATGAATGTACGCACCCAAAAAGGACGAATATAGGGTCCTAAGTGTTTTACCATGCAGGTTAGATTGTATACATGACTTAACAACATAACTGTCTGGCGAGTCTGAGCATTTTATTTGTGGCCTATGCAAATGTCCTGCAGATCTGGTAGCGTCTTGTGACGAATCTTTGAGCTCCCTAAAATAGGGTTGAGCTACACGATGACTGATATATACATGCCGCCGGTTGGGACAGGTCAGCTCAAAGCTGCAGTGGCTCTTTCTTCAAAAGGCTACTCCAGACAGAGGCCTGCATTGTTAGACTCACATAAAATTCTAATAATACACACGCATTACTTTTTACATAGTGGTCCGATTGTGATAATTCTTCTTCTATTGGAAAGGATACACTCCGAAGGGGGTTCCATATCAATTTGGAAAACGAAATCTAACCCTAAGGGTTGGAAAACATGGGATGATTGATTGTTCACTCATTGATTATAATGTATAACCACGCATAACTTTATACAGAGTAGTCCGATTTTGATAATTCTCTTTTTGTTGGATAGGGTATACCTTGCCTAGTATTATTAGCACAGTAAAGCAAAAAAAAAATAGAAACTTTTTAACAAAAAATTAAACCGCCGAAAAAACTGAAAAGCAAAAAATAATAAACTTTAAAATTTTGAGTCGGCGCTGAAAAATCAATGAACTAATTTTATTTTATTTGTTTGGGACAAAAAACAGTTATACATAACTACTCCTAAGATCACTCAAAGCGCCAATTTTTTGTTAAAAAGCAAGGGTGCTTTGACAGCATCCCTGAGTAGTCCCATGTTTATGATACACAATTTACAAATGATGATTTTTATTTCTGGGAAGTGTCACGGAAAAATTAAAACCATATAAAAATAAAGGCAGTTACAACATCCGCTATAATCAGACATCAATATAAATATTGCCTTGATTCTGAATATTAAAGCAAACCTAGGAATTCTTCAATATTGTGTTTTTTGTAGACAAAAACAATGATCCTACACGATGGTCATAGAATTGAAAGACTGCTCAGTAGTCGATTCGCATGAATGTACGCACCCAAAAAGGACGAATTTAGGGTCCTAAGTGTTTTACCATGCAGGTTAGATTGTATACATGACTTAACAACATAACTGTCTGGCGAGTCTGAGCATTTTATTTGTGGCCTATGCAAATGTCCTGCAGATCTGATAGCGTCTTGTGACGAATCTTTGAGCTCTCTAAAATAGGGTTGAGCTACACGATGACTGATATATACATGCCGCCGGTTGGGACAGGTAGCTCAAAGCTGCAATGGATCTTTCTTCAAAAGGCTACTCCAGACAGAGGCCTGCATTGTTAGACTCACATAAAATTCTAATAATATAATTTTTGAATTTTAATAGAAACCATGAGCTCTGAGTTTGTTTCGGCGATTCTTCTCAGGCATCAGTCAGCTAGCCGGCGACATCTAGTTTAAATTTATTGATAAAAAAATATTGACGTGTAAAAATGTGTTATTAGATCAACTTACATAAATAAACATTTAATTACATTTTCTGAAGGCGATTCGCACGAAGTTATTTTATTTGTAGCTGAATCGACAAATCAAAAAACTTTTTAACAAAAAATTGGCGCTTTGAGTGATCTTAGTAGTAGTTATGTATAACTGTTTTTTGTCCCAAACAAATAAAATAAAATTAGTTCATTGATTTTCAGCGCCGACTCAATATTTTAAAGTTTATTATTTTTTGCTTTTCAGTTTTTTCGGCGGTTTAATTTTTAGTTAAAAAGTTTCTATTTTATTTTTTATTTTGCTTTAATGTGCTAATAATACTAGGCAAAGTATACCCTATCCAACAAAAAGAGAATTATCAAAATCGGACTACTCTGTATAAAGTTATGCGTGGTTATACATTATAATCAATGAGTGAACAATCAATCATCCCATGTTTTCCAACCCTTAGGGTTAGATTTCGTTTTCCAAATTGATATGGAACCCCCTTCGGAGTGTATCCTTTCCAATAGAAGAAGAATTATCACAATCGGACCACTATGTAAAAAGTAATGCGTGGTCACATAAAAATATTCGCGTTGAATTGAGAACCTACTCCGTTTTTTTCGTCGGTTGAAAATATATGGAAACTTGAGGTATTTTTGACAGATTGAGACAGAACTTTCTTAGCGTTTAAGAAAGTTAATTATTACCCCTCTGAGTTCGCTTGTCACTCAGTCTTTGGTCTTTGCAGTTACTTAAAAACTCATTGAAATCAACTACACAGTTAGTTTCCTGCTATTTATTTACATAATTGCTATCAATTAAAGAAACCTAATTAGCAATCTGTATACATATCTGGACGTCCTGTGTTTATAACATTAGTTTCATCCCATGGCGGGTACTATAAAAATGTAACCAGTTGAGCTAGACACCTGTGCTGGTTCGCTTAGCTAAGTAAAGGAGGTCTGAGTAAACTGGGGTTAGAACTTGCACTGTATAACATACGGCTCATTTGTTCGGTAGTCGAGCAAATGTTCTTGTTGAAGGCACGTGTAGTTCGTATGGCAAAATCAAGCTATGCATTTCCAGTATAAACTGATCTCATATTGCATGGGATTTCCGTATAATGAGAGGTCAGCTTAAACTGGAAATGTATAGCTTGATATCTAGCCGTGTGTTATACATTATGTAGGATGAAGGTAATGGTTGTTTAATGATAATTGTTTTAATTATTCAAGATTATTTAATTAAGTAGCTACTCTTCGATTAGTTATTCAGAATCAATTTCCTTATCGAACAGAACCATTACATGAGTATCATTTGGAACAACACTATCATCTGCCTAGCGGTTTGCCAACTATTTTGGGGTCAGCTTTCAGTCTATCCGGATGCAGCTGGTTACCAGTATATTACATGAAGCGACTGCCTATCTGACGTCCACAACTCAGATACTGAGTAATACGAAACCCGTTGGTAAAACTGGTTGTCTGACTTTCGACGTTCTGACGACCCTTAACGACTATCAAATATCCACGAATCGAATGACAGCAGGGACCAACAGCTCGACATAGTTTCCTAGGCACGTAGGGCTTGGTATGTAAAGACGATCACCATATACGGTCTAACCGCGGCAAAGGTAGCTCGACCCGGGCAGCTGTCATTTCTTAGCCACAAGCAAGGAGTATAATTTGGAACATGGTTTACTGGTTTAATAGCTTAACTTCCTACAATTCTATTTAATTCAGATCAAATTAGGATGGGACACCAAAAGACCTATGAAGTTCGGTAATCAACGCAGTATTTGGTTTGATTATGTTAACAAGGTTTTTGTTTGACTTTCGGAATTACACTTCTTACAATTTCCCTCTTTTCATGAATTATCATCACTGTCTTGTTCCATCCACTGCAATACGCTGTACCTAGACCTTTCCAAAAGCAAGATATTGAATGCAATCCAGGCGGGCTAAGGCGAAGATGGCGGGACCAGCTTGACTGTTACTGATAACTGACCAGCACAGGCAAAAGACAAAATTTTGAGACAGAGACAGAGGCCTCTGCCCTGTAGTAGGAGAGTAAAGACTAGTTAGATTCCTTTAGGAAGAGCAACCTGCGGGTGAGAGGGAGGGCACCCCAGTTACGAGTGGTAGATCGTAGGGACAAACCCAGACAGACGCTTTATTTTGAGTAATTTATTTCATCACCACTGCTCTTAAAACGGTGAAGGGAAACACCGTGAGGGGACCGGCCGCGGCATGTCTTTAATCAAAATTCGAAGACGTATGACGTCTACCAACCGTGGTGCAAAACCGCCCCTTCTCACAGAGGAGAGGAGGCCTGTGACCCAGCAGTAGGAACATTTTAGGAGGATTATGCGATTAAATATAATAGGAAAATATCGTGAGGAAGGGTTTGAGTATGAATGTCGATGGATATAAGAGTAGATGGCGTCCAAAGAAACGATGGATGGACTGTGTGTATGAGGATATGGATAGAAAGGGAGTGACTACTGAGATAAAGGCCATTGGAGAAGAAAAAGACATGTTGCGCCGACCCCAAATAAATTGGAATAATGGCAGGAGAATAATGATACGAGATTAGATAGACCTCAATCTATCAGCTCCTCATACATCTGCTTCCAATCAAACTAAAGATATTCACTGCACCTAGCTTGATGACGTCTCTTCTCAGTAAGAGCTTTACCGTAAAAAGCTCCAAAAAGCTGTCCACTCTACCCAGCAGTATGTCCTACCAAGAAAGCTAGTATAAAACGAGTACGGGTTGATGTTTCGCGTATACTCGCTCCCCGCAAGGTCAAGTGCGAGCGTCCGAGTCATTGCTCTTCGCGTGAGCATCGCATAGTTGCGCAGGCGCAGCTATTAGTGCCCGGTGTTCCACGGAGCGAGGTGAGTCCAAGCTGCGAAGCTTAAAAGTTTATTTATAGATTTTATATGGGATTCGTTTTGTTTTGAGAACATTTTTGGTTTGAATTTTAGGATTGTTTTGTGGTTGTTCAGGTGGTGCGATGAAAATTATTTGGTGGGAGCTTTTTTTTTAAATTGAGCTCTCTGCAACTATTTATTTTACAATAAAATCGTAATTTAAAAAAAAATGTTTGATGAATATTTCTAAAAAAAAATATTAAGTAATCAACATTTAAATAGAATTTATTTAATAAATCATTACAAGTCACAATATCTCAAAAATAGAAACAAAAAAAAACATCGTGAGGGATGAACAATGTGGTTCATGATGTTTTTGTTTTGTTATTGATTGACTTCTAACACTTTTCATTAACAGATTTTAAATTAAAATACCTACGTAACCTTATTTATTTTACGACACATAATCCTAAAACACATCTAGATAAACCATAATTTATTCATAATTCGGCCAGTTTAATTATTTTCGCACATTAATGGAATTTCTTTAAGAAAAACTCATAAATAACTTGAAACTTTTGTTATATTGATTAATTTAGAATTTAATTTTGCGGAGACGAAATGACGAGTACAAAATTTTCTAGCCAACGTTCTACCTTCATAATATAGACTTGCACCTACCTTACTAGTCATGTTATCATTTCTAGAACATTTCTTTCGTCTTAAAAATATATTGTAGTTCCCTCTATTTTAAACTGTTCAACACTACAATAGCATTTTGCATCCAAGCTGCCAACATTAAAAGACTGAACCCTTCAGTGTTCCAGTGGTACATTAAGACTAACTTTATTGGTCCTTTATTTAGATTTTATTGTACTGCGCGACACTACTGAGATTTATTAGGGTTGACAAACAATAAAACTCCTGGTCTTAAGTCAAGTAACATAAAAGGTAAACTATTAGTTGTTTTAGTTAGTTTTGGGTTTCAGGTTTCAGTCGATTTTGAACATAAAATCTTTAAAAAGAAGATCTCTGTTTGATCCGTCATAAGTGTAAAAAAAAAAAAAATATTTAAAAAGTATCTTTTGTAGATAGGCATTTCACGTTCAAGAATAAATTTAAAAGTTTTGCAAGGTCAACACTTTTACAATCAAGACTTTTCATTACAAAAAAGTTGACTTTGCAAAATATTTAAATTTTCCCCGTGTTAGGGTCGATTCTGAAGTTTGTATGAATATTATTTAACAGAAATTGCAACTTTTCCATTGTAGTTGTTATTTAATCATTTTAAATACGTAAAGCAGTAACTTCTATCTAATTTTCAAATCTTATTGTGTTAAAAAACAATTTCTCACATTATTTATTGCTATCTACTTCTCAAGACTTTATTTTTATTTAATTATTTAAAATCTGAATAGCGAGTAGCCAATATCCTTTATCAGGTTCCAGGCTACCTGTCTTTCAAATTCCATAACGATAGTTCCAGTGGTTTAAATCTGACAAGGTAACAAACAACCAGAGTGAATTTGTATGTCATCATTTTATCTAAAGAAAATTCAGGATACAAAGAAGTTTATGTATTTCTACGGGTCCAAAGGTACCTGTGTATATGTTTCAAAAATTTTAAACATTTTTTTTTGTGGTTAATTGTGACAAGGAAAGAAATAGATGGACAGAGTTACGTTGTATTATTAACATCTTTTTAGAAAATATCAGGGTATAAACTAGCCTAAGTCCTTCTCCAGGTGTTAGACTA
The DNA here is from genome assembly GCA_932294355.1 of Aporophyla lueneburgensis. Lineage (NCBI taxonomy): Eukaryota > Metazoa > Arthropoda > Insecta > Lepidoptera > Noctuidae > Aporophyla > Aporophyla lueneburgensis. The sequence continues at coordinate 24,568,710 of OW028737.1, read as the reverse complement.
TCTGCCTTACAAATTTCATAACGATCGGTTCCGTAGTTTAGGCGTGACAAACTAATAAATAGACAGACAGAATTCCTTTCACATTAATAATATTTGTAAGGATATCTATAAAAATAACGATAAGCACTAAAGACTTATCCGAGGCATCGCAGCTGCTTTATGGTTTTTCTTAACTGCGTTGAAGGCATGCAATTAAATCCTTCGATTAAATCTAGAAGCACGTAACTCCAACTTTAATTTCTTAATTAAAGAAGCTTGGAACTATTTTTAGTAACTAAGTCCAGCCCTTTGTAATTATAAATGACTGGGCCCTTAATGAAGACTCCAGTGTTTTCTACCCCTCCTGAAAGAATAAACAATAATTAAGTACTTGTTGTAAATCGTTGGAAGTATTTTGCTAATACTCTTAAAATCTTTTATGATGTTTAATGTTTATTAGCAAGGATTAAAACGTTATTTTCTTTTGTTTTCGACTTATTTGTACGTAAATTACAGCAACCGGCAATCACTCGATTTATAACAAGCATTCACCTATACATATACTTGTTGTTTTTTATGTAAATGTGATTGTTTATTGTTAACTTTTCACAATAATTAAGCAATTCATAAAAGGTATTTTTGTAATATTAAAAGTGTTTACAATTGTTGGTGACCCTATTTAATAAATTAACAACAGAACGCTTATAATGTTTACAAAACTTATAAGTTAGTTGGTAAAACTTCATTATTTTGGAGAAAAATTTGTACCTTGGAATCCTAGTTTTGAATAAAGATATATTATTTTATATCAGTACTAGCTTCTGCCCGCGACTTCGTACGCGTCAAATTTTGGCTCCCCTAACCCTTCTCGTCGCATCGAATTGCCTGACATTTGTACATTTTTCGTCGCTGCTCGACTCTTTTTCATTGTAGCGTGATGTTATATGCTTATAACCTTTCTCAATAAATAAGCTACCCAACGCAAAAATAATTTTTCAATTCGAACCAGTAGTTTCTGAGATTAGCGCGTTCAACCAAACAAACAAACTCTTCAGCTTTATAATATTAATTATAGTATAATAGTAAATAATGTATAGATTTTAAATACTGAGTTAAGTATATTAAAAAAGACCGCTTCGATCGTTTCTTTAATAGATGTAAGTTTGCCAGTCATCACTTTTAATAATAAGTTAAGTACCATTGAGTTCACGCTTATTTAAATTTGACCAGTCATCAAAATTACCTTACAGTTAACTGGCGAAATGAATGCATTTACACTATTAGCCTACTGTTATGAAAAAGTTATTAGTGATTAATAATCAGCGTATAGGGTTCCCACTGCTAGAGCTTTTTTGTGAGAAGGAGTGGGCCATAATCCACCACGCGGGCCTAGTGCGGGCTGGTAGATGTCATATGTCTTCGAATTTTGATTCTTGCCGGTATCCTCATGAATTATTCCTTCATTGTTTTTAGAGCAGTGATGAAATAATTTACACGAACTACCACTACTACACTCATTTGTATAGGTACCAGAAAATTAATAAAAAATGTACTTAAGTACCTACCCAGGTTATCCTATCAGCTGACTTCTTAATTTTGCCAGTTTCGATCTTATGAAATCGAAGTTGGCCAGTTACCTTTATACTAAGTTAGAATTAAGTTACTATTGAATTCACGCTCATTTAAATTTGAGTAGACATCAAAATTACCTTACGGTTAACTGGCGAAATGAAAGTTAACTAGCGATATAATTTACCGCACTACCCAGTCTACAGTTATGAAAAATTTAAGTAGATATAAGTTACCTACCTGTTATGGCGAAGCTTTGAACATTCATTCAGAAATTTCAATTAGAATTTATGTTGAGCCAATTTTTTAAAATGATCTTTAAACTTTTATTTGAAGATAAAAGATATGGCTTTTGTATACAAAAAAAAATATGACAGACAATCAATCGTATTTATTCTACAGAAAAAAGTGGTATGATGATGGTTTCGTCAGACTCACGAAGCTAATAGATATATAAATTAAACTACACTAGGATTTAGGTAGGTACTTTTTTATACTATAACGTCTATCCACACTAATATTATAAATGCAAAAGTAACTCTGTCTGTCTGTCTCGCTTTCCTGCTAAAACTACTGAACCGATTTAAATGAAATTTGAGACACAGATAGTTTAGAGCCTGAGAAAGGACATAGGCTACTTTTTATTCCGGTAGTATGTTCCCGCGGGATAATTTCCGACCTCCGTGCGGGCGAAACCACTGACAAAAGCTAGTAACTTATAAAACTTAACCATTACTTGCAAGCACGCAAAGTTTTGAGAACACTTAGCACTTATAGTTCGTTTTTAATCCCAAAAACCGAATCTGACATTTCAAGTCTATTGTTGTGTTTGTATTTTTAGTATTAAGAGTTTGACATTACGCACACCTGTCAAGTTAGTGTCTAAGTTTAAAAACAGAACGTTATTTGGCAACAGTTTTTTTTTAAACGTCGTTCTTATTTTTAAGAAACTTGTAAAAAGAGCTTTTCCCTCAACTATTACGCTATAAAACCGATTATAAACAAAGTAACACAGGTTAATAAGCCCGAGAATGATACGATCTAAGTTTTTCTTCATTTCCCATCCCAGTCTAGTTAAAAACATTACTAACTAGCTAATTGTTTACGCTTAGCTACCTTCGCGGGAACTCATTTATTAACTAACAGGAAAATCAAGACTGACTCTTATTAACATATCAGTATTTACTTAGGTTCCTTGAGCTAGGCGGTATGGTCTACACTGGCTTTGGTAATATTTTCTTAGGAATTTAACTAACTTAAATTTTAAATTTTCATGTGTTTTTGCAATTAATTTGCGGTTAAAATAAGATTCGCGTAACATAAGATCGTGACAATGTGTATACCCAGATTATGATTATTGGAGTTTACTCCTTATGAGTCAATTTTCATAATTATATAAGCCCGGGCTATGAAAATTTATTGGGAGTAAAATGTAACTTATTCCCTTACGTTACGTTGTGTGTTATGTTGACTAATCTATATATTTTATAATCTTTCGTAAGCAGTAAACTCCAGTCGTGCGTCGGAGCTGACGTACGCAATTTTTTTTTAATTTTAAATAATCAATACAGGCCATAATATAACCCCATTCAATGACTATTTAAACTTACTGAGGGGGATATATTGATGATTTTATATTAATTCTATACTAATTCTATATGAATCAACTTACAACTAGATACTACACCGGCAAATTGCGAAAAAACTAAAAAACAAAAAAAAACAGAATTTCTTGGGTGGCCTGACGTCTCCTTCTAAATTATGAGGTTTATCGACTCACTCACAGATGGATAATAATGATTAGGTACGGTTGTCAAGTAAAGCTCGACTAAATGCCTCCGCTAATAGGCACGACGCGACATGACAGCGCGAATAATTTTTATGAAAACTTCATGTTTGTTTAACTGGGTTCCCTCTATCTGGCAGAAACTTGATGCTCCGAATTTTATTTGGCATAACACACTTGGCATAATCTTATTTAAACGAATATTTGTAAGGCATACAAAATGTTTAGCATAATCATTGTTTGGCCGAATGTTTATATGCTCGACTTTACGCTGGCATACTTTTAAGATGGCAGAATTTTATTTCGCATAATTACCTTTGGCAGGCTTAAAATTCCGCATAATTTCGTTTAGCATAACATTTATTTAGAGCAATGATTATTTGGCATAATTTCCCTTGGCATACTATGAAGATGCCAGAATTTCATTTAGAATAGTTTTGTTAGGCATATTTTCATTTCTATTAAATTGCATTTAACCTTAAATAAAATGAAATAGTGTCTCAAAAAGTCAGTATATGTTGTGCTACAAAAATTATTGACAGAAACGGATCGCTGCAGAACCGACTCCACGTAGTCTTCTCTGCCCTACCCCTAGAGTGTAATTTAAGCCCGCGTAGGCGCGGAGTGGCGAGGTGGCCCGCGAGCTGAGGAGCAGGTGACCACCGCGGCTTCGGCTTGCTGGCCGGCTTCACCGGCCAGCCTCAGCCGCGGCGGCGACCGTCAAAACCATCTGCGACGATGAGGTCGCGTGGGACCGCCGGAGCCCCGCAGCGCCGAAGCCGTGACAGAAACCATGCATGCTGCATGTTGCATGCTCGCCTGCATGCTGTAAGCTTGCTTGCATGCTGCATGCTTGCTTGCAAGCTGCACGCTTGGTTGCTTGCATGCTGTATGCTTGGTTGCTTGCATGTTGTATGCTTGCTTGCATGCTGCATGCTTGTTTGCATGCTGCATGCTTGTTTGCATGCTGCATGCTTCTTCGATATGAAATGTATGCCAAAAGATGATTCTAAGTTTAAAGTTTCTGAGATATGATAGTTCTGCCTTTTAATAACTATCGATATGAAATTATGCCAAGAGACGATTCTGACTGCGAACTTTCTGCGATATGATGGTTCTACTTTTTAATTATTATGGAATAAAATTGATGCCTAAAGATGATTCTGACTTATAAAATTATGCGTTGTGAATGTATGATAAATGAGTGTATGCCAAACGATTTTCTGCGAAATGAAGTTTATGCCATCCGCTGTTATGCAAAATAATATTATGACGAAAAAAATTCTGCCATAAAGGGTGGACCCTTGTTTAAGTACAGTCGAGTCGCACTATCGAGTCCCTCCTGCCTGACGCAGCTTTAACGCTTCAGCTGTTCTAACATTTTTTTTTTCTCTGGTTGGCATTTGTGCTATTGAGTTTTCCCCCTAGAAGTTCTCGATACAGTCTGGATATGCCCGGTTGATGGCAATAAGCTCGCCCCTAGTACTTGGGACTTAAAAATAACTTGTGAAATGTGGGTGTGCTGCCTAACCCTACGGAGAATTCTGTTGTGATATTATGTTATGATTATGAAGGTAATTTATTTACCAAAATAATAAAACTCTATTTAGTTATTAGCGTTTTTGTTGTTTACAAAAAATAATAAGTCAATTAGTAACAGTATCTTCAAACCACATCGCAATAATAATCCCTAAAGTACACATCAAATGAAAGTCCTTCACTCTTTCGTTCACTCGTTCTTCGTTCGCGTCGCAAAGGTACGTTTACACCGGCCGGAAGCCGCCACTGGTAATTACGTCATTTTTTATCCACGATCTTCAATTAAATGGATGCTATCTTAGCACGGAGTACCGTTTGCTACACTTGCTAAAAAAACACTTCGTTGGGTAACGACTTTATAACATAAGTGGTTCAAAGACATCACTTAGAGATTGTTTAGTTTTTTCTTGAATGCGTAGGAGTATGTAACGGTTTGGTGTGCTTTTGAAAGTGAATTTATTTGACTTGAACGTTTAAGTTCCTGTGCTTGGCTACTTAATTAGTAGAAATAGCAACTAATTTTTTTTTATGTTATCTCGCATGTTAACCTATGAGGTTGTCGGCTGCTTAACGGGACTTGCCTGTGGCTACCTTAATAAATTAAGGCCTCAAGGCACGGCTTACAAAAACTAAATTGGCTAAGGGCACATCCTGTGGGGTACGGACGTCGGCTTAAGACATCGCTGGTAGAGGGCAGCAGGTGACGGGCTGGATCAGACCGAAAACTAAAAAATAATACTGATCGACTTTTTATTTGAGTTTCAATTAACGTAACATAACATATCGCCTTAATCCCTGAAGGGTTAAGCAAAGGTTTTCTTATAGTACACCCTTATTTTGCTAGTTATGTTTAAGTTCCAAGTAATAGGAGGCGAGCTTATTGCCATCTACAGAGCACTATTTTTGAGAAATTTATTATAACTTTATTCACTTCAGATTTAATAAATAAAATTAGGAAAATGTTGTTGAAGTGAAACTTCTCAGGCAGTGATTCGATAATTGAACGAATAGTGATGACAAAATTTCAAGAACGCGTCACGTTTAGACATACTTCGTCTTTCACACAAAATCTCCCCTAATTTTTATGTCTTGTAGTTTCACTTCTAGATTTTTTGAAGCAATATTTTCTCTGAGAGACGTAACCTATCTAATATTGAAAAGTTCACCTGCCCAAAAGCATTTTAATTTAAATAGCGTATTGTGATCATGTGAAGAGGCAAAAAAGTTATAAAGCCAGAGATTTAATGCCTACTAACAAATGGCTCTACGTCTTTGTGTCAACCATTGTTCGAAGCGGATGTGCAATGGCACACTTATAAAATCTATTCTGTATGAGTACCTATTTCATTTGACTTCAACCTGCTTCAGCGTTAATTTTGACTTAAATCTGCAATACATTATCTGCCTAGGCTTTTCTTCACCTACATTTATTGGCGTCGAGTTCAACTCTAACCGGATGTGTCTGAATACCAGTATTTTACATGTAGCGACTGCCTATATTGACCTCCACAACCCATTTACTGAGTAATACGATACACCTGCGGAGAACAGTGGTGGCCCAGTGGTAACGGCGCCGACTTACGAATTGTAGGTCGTGAGTTCGAACCCAAGCAAGCGCTTTACTTGTATAATTTATTTCAACACCACTGCTCTCAAAACGGTGAAAGAAAATATCGTGAGGAAACCGGCATGTCATAGATCCAAAAAATCGAAGACATCCTGTCCTAGATCCAAAAGACATGTGACATTTACCAACCTGCACTGCGCCCACGTGGTGGTTTATGGCCCACTCCCTCTCACCAAGAGGGGGCCTGTGTCGCTTGGTAGGACTGAATTTCAGTTTTTCCGGTTTCTGTCAATCCGTGCAGACTGTCAAGTCAAAGAATGACAGCCATGGCCCAGAGACCTCGGCATTTGAAGATGGTCACACATCCACAAACCCACCACGTGACCGCAAAAAGCGATCGATCGACATGTGCGGTTGGTATTACTAAGACACGACCCCACTTCAAATCTTCAACAATAGATATTAAAACGGAAAACTCTTCTTCAATGATTACCCCTAACAATGCAAGCAATTTCAGAAATTAACAACTCAATAAAATTCATTTGCTATTTACAGCTAAATTACCACTTATTCAGTAATTGATATAATAAAGAATTAATCGCAATTCAAATCCCATTTGATTTGAATTGCATTTAATTCTTTATGCAGCCAATAAATAAAACGTAGAAATAACAATAAAACGTCGAAACAGTTACCATTTATGGCAGAATAAAACGTTAGTCGGTTTGATCAAAAGGTACTCAAAAACAGTTAACGAGGCAGATTTCTTCTAGATCCTATATTTTTTCTGTCCATGTGGTAACATGAAACTGCGATCATCAAAGTATCACGCTGCGATGCTTCACAATCATTGCTAATTCTCCTTTATATTTTTTTAAACTATTTTTAACGAAGGTTCTTGCCTGTTCTTGTCCATAGAGGTCTACGTTTTGGAGTGAGCAACTAGCTATAAATTTCTGACTTCCCACGGGACTCTCAATGTTCAAAAGTGCCTGTAAATGGTTTAATTGAAATAAATGGTTTGAGTTAGGCTCAGCACATAACATCACGCCTATGATCTTCAAAGGATAAGGGAGGGCACCGGGTTTGGTTTTTATCATTCTATTTATATTTCATTACGCTCTACACTTTTTTTTTTCTGGGCGGTAAATCATCATATTACTTCTATCGCTCTGGACGGAGTGGGAGGGCGTGTCAGACTTTTACTGACTAAAACCCACCCGTGTTCCTTCAGTTACCCATGTGCCAGGGCCACGGTATTTCTTTCGGACAAATCCACGACTCTGGCAGGGTTACATTAAGTCGAATTCCTCACGGACGTGAGGCATGATAGCGGCTGCAGTCGTCTGTGAGAACATGGCTAACATTGACTACTAATTTTTTCCTGTGGCAACACTACAGCTAACAGCTGATTTAAATTTGTCCTCGTAATTTTAATGTTAATTATTATATTTCATTGTTTTTATAGCCTCTTTCCAATAACTCATCAAGTTAATAGAATAATAAAGTGTATTTTGTATTAGATTCACATACCAAGTGCAAAATAAGTACTTAAATATTTCATAGTGAATCGGTGACAGTTGTACTTGCCGGCACAAAGGAACTTTTGCGTTGTCATCTTGATATCAGGTACAATACTTTGTATTTTACGTGTTATTAGTTTGTTTGCGTTTTTACCAACTATTCCATTGTTCACTTTTAATACGGCTACTAATGCCAGTGACCTTTGCACGTAAACATAACCTTACTTTGGTTTGGTGACAGAACTCCTTCTTTACATCTAAATTTCATTTTTCACATAAACTAATCTTCGCGTAGACTACTGGCACCATTATCTTCTCTCTTTCATTTTCTTGTCGCTTCCTTTTCTTTATAATCATGATTATGACTCGCAGCGCCCGTGCTCGCCTGGAAGAGTCCAAACTCAAACAGGCTTTGAGCGAATTACAGGCGTCAAAGGAGCTCTGTGACCAACTGAATAAGGAAATGGATGACAATGAGAAGGTGCTCTTCGATGCCCATGATAATAATAGGAAGTTAAAAATAGAAATGGCTCAGATATATAATCAATACACTGATGCCATCGAAGAACGCGACAGGCTTCAGCTTGTTGTGGACGGATTCAGCCAGTGTAGCATAGAGTATGAACAAGCTCTTAGTCATAAACATTTATTACAACAACAGCTACATGAGGCACAAAGTCAAATTTCGGAACTTCAGACTATAAACTCAAATATCACCGCCTCGCTGAATCAGAGTCTGTTCGATGAGTTGATGCCTGTTGCCCCCTCAATGGTTTCGGCCATTAATCCCTCCTACACTATAGATTTGACAGATCATAATAATTCAAAGTCATGTAACTCATTGAGGGTAGTCACCAGTACTAATAAACTTAAAAAATACATAAAAATCAATAAATACATTGTTAAAACAAAAAAGCTGGTTAAAAAACATAAGTTCTTTATTAAAAATGTTAAACTTAATAGAGAAAGGCTAAATTTACTAAAACAATTGGATATGTATTCTTATAATTTGGAACAAAGTACTAGGAAGTACAAAATTGACACAGAATTCTTGCAATCTGAACTAGACTATTTACAGGAGAAACTTAGTTCAATGACCATTAAATATAATACCTCAGAAGAGCTCATGAGGGAATATGTGTTGGCAATGAATGTGCTGGTAAACTCAAAACAAAACAACTGTGAGCAGTGTCAAACACCATCCAATGTACCTACACCGGAACATTCATTGACAACATGCAATACCACCTTACCACAGCTCTGTGTTGATTTAACATCTCCTACTATTAGTTGTCCCATTAAACCATGTGAACAAATTGTAAAAAATGATATAGTATTATTTTGTGATGAGATTGGAAAGGAGTTAGGTTACTTGTTGGCAGATGAATATCCGGGGCACTCTATAATAAATAATTGCATGCCTGGTTGTTCACTATTTCATATTATGAAAGAAATTATTAAATGTAATTTTCACCAGGACACCACATTAATAATATTTATGGGTAATAGGGGAAATTTGGAGAAAGGAGAATTGCTACAATATTATGGAACATTGTGTAATCTTAAGTTGAGAAAAATTGTATTGTTTACATTCCCTTACAGTAACAGTTTGCCACAGGAAGAAAATAGGTTAAGATTTGAAATTAATATGACATTGCATAATTTGACATTTCATAATAATTTATTTCACTTATTAGATACCAGCAATTATGTTAGTAATAATTTATATTTAACAAAAGATAGGCATAATAATGCTATGTACTATCTCTCAAACTATCATAGAAGACAGATAGCAGCATCGCTAGCATACTTTTTTTCTATTACAGCCAAGAATTTGGCTAAACAACTTGCTTCTTTTGAGCAATGCAATGACATTTTAAACTGTACTGCCAATAATTTGACAGCACTTGTAGATATTGATTTCCATTTAAATTAGAAATTAAGACAATAGAGGCAACCTCTAGCAACAATGTTAGTATGGCAAATAAGAAATCAAATGTAAGTGTAAAAGAATTAAATCGTATCAACCTGGTGCATCAAAATATTCAAGGGTTTTTGAACAAAGATTTAGAAGTAGAATTTTTCCTGAACTGTAACAATATAGATATTCTTTGTATAACAGAACATTGGCTTAAAAGCCACCAGTTCATATTCAATTTTAGTAACCACCAGGTTGGTAGTTCGTTCAGCAGAGAAAAAGCTATACATGGTGGCTCACTAATTTTAGTAAATAACCAGCTCAAATTTAAAGACCGTAAGGATATTGTGAGCCTCTCTGTTGAGCGGACAATTGAAATAGCCTGTATTGAATTGGAGCAGTTCATTGTATTAAGTGTGTACAGACCTCCCTCAGGATTGTATGATTGTTTTGAAAAGGTAATGGATGAAGTGTTGCACAAAATTTCTAATTCAAATAAGTTTATCATCACTTGCGGTGATTTTAATGTTAACTTGTTAGAAACTTCTGGGTTAAGTACTAAAATTATAAGTTTGTTTCAGTCATACAATCTTGCCAACCAATTCTTAGAGCCAACTAGAATAACTCCCACTAGTGCCACATGCTTAGATAACATTTATACAGATGTTAAAGCAATCCATAAAGAAATGATTAATTTATTAGACTCAGATCATTGTGGTCAATTGATCACTATTCCAAATGTAAACATAAAAAAAACTAAGAAAGATATCACTGTTAACCCAAAAACTGTTAATCGCTTGGAAATGTTTAGAACAAAACTTTCGAATAATCTACCACTTGTGTTGCCAAATGATGACCCTAATGGACAATATAATGATTTTTTTAAAATGTATTGCACACAATTTGATAACATATTTATTCCAAAGACTTTTTCGGTTAGTATTAACGCTTCTTTTAGTGATTGGGCCACCACTGGTATACATAAAAGTAGAAAACGACTTTATGAATTATATGATGAACGGACTTGTATAAACACTGCTGAATTTAATTTGTATGTCAAAAATTATTCTAAATTATTTAAAAAAGTTTGTAGCATAGCCAAGTCACGTTATTTGAGTTTAAAAATTAAAAATAGCAGTAATGTAATTAAAACGACTTGGACTATCATTAATAGCGAAACAAGAAGGTCATGCAACCGAAGTAGTGACTACAGTCTAGCTATTGAGGATAATATAATTAAATCAGATTCTCAAGTCGCCGCGGCCTTTGAAAATTTCTTTGCAGAGATTCCAGTATCTACTACCAAATCTTTGAACTCATCACCCACTGCTGCAGAGTCTCTACTTAAAGAAAACGTTCCTGTTTGTGATAGTGAATTTCATTTCCAATATGTAACCTGTAACGATATCATTAAAACTTTTCACTCTTTGAATGTAAAAAAGACCGCCGATTTATGGGGTAATTCTGTGGATACTGCTAAGTCGATCATAAACATTGTAGCACCAACTTTAGCTGTTATTTTTAATAATTGTATTGACCGTGGCGAGTTTCCTGATCTTATGAAAAACAGCAAAATAATACCGTTGTTTAAATCAGGTAGCACATCAGACCCTACTAACTATAGACCAATTTCAGTGCTACCTACCTTCAGTAAAATTTTTGAAAAACTTATTCTAAATCAATTGCAACGATTTTTTAATAAACATAACTTATTACACAAGAAACAGTTTGGTTTCACAAAGGGTCGTTCAACTACCGATGCCGGAGTTGAACTTTTAGGTCATATATATAATGCGTGGGAGGACAAATGCGATGCTTTGGGTATTTTTTGCGATTTGTCCAAGGCATTCGATTGTGTTCTTCATGAAACCTTGATCAGGAAACTTCACCACTACGGAATCCGGAACGCCTCTCTGGATCTTCTTACTTCATACCTAAGTGATAGGATTCAGAGAGTTGACGTCAACGGAAAAAGATCACCTGGATCTAAAGTTAGAATGGGGGTCCCTCAGGGCTCAATTTTAGGCCCATTTTTATTTCTTATTTATATAAATGACTTGCCTTACCTCATAAAGGATAAACATGATATAGTGTTGTTTGCAGACGACACTTCACTTTTATTCAAACTCAAACGTCAGCAGTTGGTTACTGACAATGTAAATAGAGCCCTTGCTAATGTAGTTAACTGGTTTAATGTTAATAACCTACTTCTTAACGAGAAAAAAACCAAATGTATTAAGTTTACGATACCTCATGTTAGACAAGTAGAAACTAGTGTCCTCATAAAGGGTGAAGTGTTGAAACCCGAAGATACCACAGTATTCTTAGGCATAACTCTGGATGCCAAGCTTCAATGGGGCCCCCATATAGATAAATTGTCAAAAAAACTTAGCTCTGCAGCATACGCTGTTAGAAAAATTCGTGATTTAACTGATTTAGAGACAGCCCGTTTAGTTTACTTTAGTTATTTTCATAGCGTGATGTCGTACGGTATTCTGCTGTGGGGAAATGCCGCCGATATTCAGACAATTTTTGTTTTACAAAAAAGGGCAATTCGTTCGATTTATAAATTAAGTCCCAGATACTCACTCAGAGACAAATATAAAGAGATTAATATAATGACTGTGCCTTCTCAGTACATTTATGAAAATCTGCTGTTTGCACATAAAAATATTAATCTCTTTAAAAGATACAGTGATATCCATAATGTCAATACTAGAAACAAACAAAAATTTGTTGTTCCTAAGACCAGGCTCAAGAAAATAGGTGGCTCGTTTAGATGCCAATGTATTCGTTTTTATAATAAACTTCCTAGCCTCATTCAAGAACTAAGCCTAAATAAATTCAAATCTTTTATAAAGCGTAAATTATGTCAGAAAGCCTATTATACTGTTAAAGACTATATTGAGGATAAAACGGCCTGGGATTGAACTGCTCCAATAAATCTACACTGACTGTTGTTTTATTATTATTATTATTTTGCTATTTTTTACTCTTTTTTTTTATTATTTCACATGACATGAATATTAATTGTATGAATATTACTTTGATTATTGAGAATTTGAGGACTATGTGGGTCACTGTTTCACTTTTGACTATTGTCTGGCAGTTTGAGTAGTTAGTGGCAATATCTGTGTGGTTCTTTCATCAAAAGACCATTTACCGATCTACATGGTCATCAAATGATCTGACCAACAAAATTATATCCGTTTCTTTTTTTTTTTTTTTATATACACATTGACATTGATAATTTTTATATATACAATGACATGATTATTTACTTTGTAAAGTATCGTATTGTTTTAATTATTGTGAATGTGAAGACTATGTGGGTCTTTTTTAAATTTTTTTTTTTTCTCTTTCGTTCTCAGTAATCACGATCTGGCAGTTTGAGTAATTTATGTGGCCTACCCAAATGTCCTTTCTTTGGTACTGTTCGTCAAAGCGTTGGGCTCCTTATTTTCCGAGTTGAGCTAAACGATTAGTGACAAATGCTTGCACTGACTGGACAGGTCCACTCAATCTGTGTGGTTCTTTCTTCAAAAGACCATTTCAGACACCGATCTACATGGTCATCAAATGATCTGACCAACAAAATTATATCCGTTTCTTTTTTTTTTATATACACATTGACATTGATAATTTTTATATATACAATGACATGATTATTTACTTTGTAAAGTATCGTATTGTTTTAATTATTGTGAATGTGAAGACTATGTGGGTCTTTTTTAATTTTTTTTTTTTTTTTTTCTTTCGTTCTCAGTAATCACGATCTGGCAGTTTGAGTAATTTATGTGGCCTACCCAAATGTCCTTTCTTTGGTACTGTTCGTCAAAGCGTTGGGCTCCTTATCTTCCGAGTTGAGCTAAACGATTAGTGACAAATGCTTGCACTGACTGGACAGGTCCACTCAATCTGTGTGGTTCTTTCTTCAAAAGACCATTTCAGTCACCAATCTACATGATCTTCACATGATGTGAACAAGATTATGTCTGGACTTTAAAAGAGACTGTGACCTCTGAGTTTGTTTCGGCCTTTCTTCTCAGAGTAGTCAGTTAGGAAACGCCGAACTCATCTAGTTAAAAAAAAAATATAATTGACATGTAAAAGTGTTTGTACAAACCTACTTACAGAAATAAAATCATTTATCATTTATCATTTAATAAATTAATTGGCAGACTCACATGGTCGGCACATCAAACTTTTACATGTAAACATAATGACGATTTTAAAACTACGGTATTTTTCAGAAAGCGCTATTAACTACAAGATAAATCTCTTAAAGAGTCAATATGGAAGTTTTTTTATGGTTGGCTATTTATTTCGCTTGTTTCCGTCGTTCATGTATTAAATGCAAATGATCAACAAACCGAGTTAATTAACCGTGTGCCAGAAATATATCGATATTTTTAACCGACTTCAAAAAAGGAGGAGGTTTCTCAATTCGACCGTATATATTTTTTTTTATGTGTGTTCACCGATAACTTCGTCGTATATGGATCGATTTTGGTGATTCTTTTTTTGTTGGAAAGGAGATATTCCAAGGGTGGTCCCATGATAAGGAAACCAGGATCTGATGATGGCATCTCAGAGAAGTCGAAGGGAACCTTCGAAAATCGTAGTGGCGACTAGTGCGTTTTTTATTTCTTTCATTAATTATCTTAAAGCACTACTATTTAATGAAGGTCTGAAGTTGCTCTGATGATGAAGCCGAAAGACAGTCGAGGGAACTCTTCAACGACTTACAGCAATTACGCGGTGTTTGGACTTAATTCATTTCTATTGATGAGAACTTTGCACCCATATGGGCTATAAGTGCCATTACAGGTCTGATGATGGAGACCATAGACAGTTGAGGGAATTCTTCAACGATTTACAGCAGTTCCCTATTGTTGGGGTTACTTTATACGTATCAAAGTGCCTATTTTATCACTACTATTTAATTAAGGTCCGGAGTTGATCTGATGATGGAGCCGAAAGACAATCGAGGGAACTCCTCAACGATTTACAGCAATTACCTGGTGTTTGAACTAATTAATTGATTTCTATTGATGAGAAAGCTCCCATAAGGCTTATAAGTACCAAAACAGGTCTGATGATGGAGACCATAGACAGACAGTCAAGGGAATTTCTCAACGATTTACAGCAGTAGTAAAGTATTAAATTTCACCTGGCGATTAGTGGTATAGGAATTAGTGCGGGTAGATACCATAACTAAAAAGTAAAAAATAAAAACTTTTTTACAAAAAAAAAACCGACTTCCTCAAAAACACTAGAAAGTGAAAAATAACTTTAATTTCGGAATTCGGTGGCAAAAAACTCAAATACAGATCCTAAGACACCGACTTCCGAAATTAAAGTTATTTTTCACTTTCTAGTGTTTTTGAGGAAGTCGGTTTTTTTTTTGTAAAAAAGTTATTGATAGTAGACTTTAACTCACAGAAGTTTATGGAGAAAATTGTTTGTGGTGACGATGATATTTTTTGATCCTATGTCATCTTATACAAGTGACATAGTGGTTCCCGGAACTACAAATGTACCTCATAATTTTGAAGAACTCAAAATCTTTACATGTTTTTTTTACTGTAAAATAATTTCTGTATCCCATTCAGTGATTACTCACTTTGATAGTTCATTTATACAGCACCAAGTTCACAGTAACACATAGAGTTGCAATGTCTTAACCGAAAAGCCGGACAGCAGTTTTAGCCGGAAAGGGTAAAAAGGACGAACTCTCTTATTTTTTTAGTATAACGTGACACTTCTTATATAACAAGACTTTTATCGTTTACCATAATATTTTATTAAATTCTAATGAGACAAAAATAAAATTGAATTATTCAGTCTTCTATAACATTCATTGTTTTCCCGGGGTAGGAAGCCGGACACCGTTTAGTTTGGCCGCAAACGCAACAAAAAAGCCTGAGTTGTGTAGGTAGTAGAACTACCTAGTTCTACTACCTACACAACGCAGTAGATACCAGTGGCGAAGGCACCATATAACACGATTCCTACCGGCTTGCCTTCGGGGATTCGCATTGGTAACTCTATCACTATTAAAAATACAATAGTATGTAAATAGTGGCTACTATTGTCAATAAATATAGTTACACTACGGGTATTTAATTCACCATAACATTCAAACAACAAAAAAGGTTATTTATACCTTTGTATTACAACAAAAGAGAAATGTTCTAAATTAACCCGGCGCCAAAACGTCATAATCGGGAACTAAAAATTCATACAACAGCGATCCCGTAATGATGTCACTTTAGGTCACGTGGCACCGCTTGATATGTACGAGAGCAAGCCGCTGTACAACGGGTTATGACAGAGACAGGTATAAAAAAATGCGTCAGCGAGAACGAGATAGAGGAATATTGCATATTTTATTCGTTTTCATCTGTTCAATTTAATTGTATTTAATTAATTACATTCCTATATTAATTTTAGAATGATAGTAAGTATTCTTTATTGATGAGTCAGTAAGTTAAGGCCGACTTCGCCTCGGCTTCTCTTTTAGAAAAATTTACGCCTCTCCGCTGGTAGGTACCTGCGAATGGATTTTACAAACTATATAATTATACATATTACAACTATGCAAGTTTGTATGTTTATTTGTTTGGATGTTTGTTACCCGATCACGCAAAATGGCTGAACACAGATAGCTTAAAGCCTAGATTAACACCGCATAGGATACCTACTGTTTATCCCGGTCACACCTACGTTACCATGACATAATTTTCGCCCCAACGCGGGCGAAGCCACTAGCAAAACCTATTATTTAATTAGCTTCACGGTTCACGCATTTAAACAAGTCTTAACGCACTTATAATTAAAATAAAACCTAATACATAAAAAATAAGTTTTTTACATAAAATACTCTGAGTAACGGATGCTGACTTTGAAGCAGTTACGTTATAAACAACGGTTAAATCATTTGACTTGAGCCTACCGTTTCTCGCGTGTGAATAAGTAAACATTGAACTGTACTTTAGATAAACTCGGGTCAAACTGAGTTATTACTGTAAATAAAATCTTTTACGCCATCTTGAAGAGGAAGAACGACATTTACTCAAAGTGTGTCTATGAAATCTTTAATAAGTACTTTGGATTTTTATTTTCCTCTTTCCAACTACAGCTGATCATCATAATCAGGCTATATTGTTCCCACTGGTGGGACACAGGCCTCCATTCTGTATGAGGGAGCGGGCCGTAATCTACCAACGTCACATATCTTCGAATTTTTGGTTCTTGAACATGCCGGTTTCCTCACGATGTTTTCCTTCACCGTTTTGAGAGCAGTGTTGATGAAATTACAATACTTACACAAAATAAAGCGCCTGCCTGGGTTCGAACTCATGACCTGCTCGTAAGTCGGAGCCGATACCACTGGGCCACCTGCTCTCGTGATACCCAAACATAGGTACTCATTGGTCTAGTGGTTGCCAGCGCTACTGCTGAGTATGAGGTACTGGATTCGATTCCCACGTCGGGCAAAGTGTTATTAGGGTTTTTCTATCTGTAATTTCTTAGTAGCAGCCCGGAGTCTGGATTTGTGCCAGGTTACGTAACGTTAGGCGTAAGAGGCAATTATGGGACTTACTAGAGAATGGGCAGAAATCTATGTTCATTTTAGCATACTGCGATCGCCAAATCACCTGCTAAGCGTGGCGATTATGGCAACTCCTGACTAAGACCGTCACAATATTAATTAATCGTAATTGTAACTGCAAAATGGCTTGTGGCTAAGTAATAACAGCCGCGCGAGTTGATCGTTCAGGTTAAGCTACGCTTGCCGCGGTTGGTGCGTAGATGGGTGACCATCTTTACACACCAAGACCCTTCCGTGCCTTGGAAAGCACATTAAGCCGTTAGTCCCGGCTGTCTTTCGTAGATCTTAGACAGTCTTACCAAGGGGTATCATGTTACCCAGTAACAGGTTTGTGGCGGTAAGATAGTCAGTCGCTCTATGTAAAATACTGCTAATCAGCTGCATCCGGTTAGACTAGAAGCTGACCCTAACATGGTTGGGAAAAGGCTAGGCAGATGATGAGTCATCATCATCATCATTTCAGCCGTAAGACGTCCACTGCTGGACTTAGGCCTCCCCCAATTTGGGGGACTTTGCCATAATCGCCACGCTTGGCAGGCGAGTTGGCGATCGCAGTATGGTGGTAAAATGCATAGAGAACGCTGTTGCTCATTCTCTAGTAAGTGATGAGTAGTTACTGCAAAATCGTGCCCAAACCAACCTAAAATTAACATAACAGTATTTGCGACTTTAATTACTCGAGTCGAATCGCAAGATCGATAAAATTAAATGAATAGGTACAGTTATGTTCAGAACGCATACAAATATATAAATATGAAACCTTTCACTCGATAATAGCAACCCATCACATACTGCGCCAGATTCGTTATGGGCTATAATTCTTTGATGAACTTTGATTATTGAGGATCTTCCCGTGTAGTCTTGTGAGATAATGACTTTAGTTATTAGAGCTGTAGTCATTTGATTAAGGATTTTGACCATTCCTTCCTCCATCGTAGAGTCTATTTTTGGATTTTGATGGAATCTGAAGCCTCGTTAATGCGAATAACAATTTTACAAAAAAAAATCAGCCGCGTTACTAAAGTTTTTTAAATCACAGACGAATCGAGAACCCTCTTCTTTTGGAAGTCGTTTAGATATAAGCACTTTTGTATCTCATTTTAAGTGAACTGTTATTTAAGTTCTTATGAGAAAAATAAATTCTTTAAGCCTATAACACTTCTTCACCTAAGAGTACACCTCTCATCGCATGTGCGCGCGCGCCTTCGACGTACAGAACCCAAAAACAAACACCATCAACCTGCGTGTTGAGCTGTAGGTACTTCTTGTTATAAGGTGGCTATAAAAAGCCGCGCCATCAAAACAACGCCGGAACAGTTATGCTATGCAGCAACCCATTGTTGGTTCGATGTTACACGGTCGGCATACCGTTAAGAACAACTTCATGAACAGCTGAACCAAGTTAATAGTTATAAATGTAGTCTTCAAACTTAAGCATCACATTTACCCTCATCCAAACAGACTTGAAGTTGTAGTTAGGCAAGCACATCGATGCGAAAAGTGAAAAAATGAATTCTGCGCAATATTCTTTCCTGAATGAGCTGTATCGTCAAAAAGTGGAAAGCCTGGTTGTCAGACTTTCGGGCTTCTGATTACCCGTAATGTGTAAAAGCGCCATTATCGAATTACTCACTGTGAAGAAAAACTGCGGCTTCTTCGTATTTACCTTATCATGGATAAATAGCTGTTTAATACAAATTCCTTAATTTCTGTTCATACTATGCCAGATATTTTTTTGTCTTGCATCACTTTATTCACCAGCACATCCCATTATTTCACCAGCTCATGGCTCCATCGGGAATGTTCGTGACTTACGACGTAGGTCGTAGTTTTAAACCCTGATAGGTGCTTTGCTTTGTGGAAATTATTTCATCACCACTGCTGTCAAAACAGTGCAGGATAACATCGTGAGGAAAACGGCATGTTCCAGAACCAATAAATTTGAAGACACATGACTCTACCAACCCGCACTGAGTCCGCGTGGTGGATAACTGCCGATTATCTCTCATTAGAGATGAGGTCTGAGTCCTAACAGTCGGGACGTTGTAGATTGATTATGCTGTGGTTCCTTTGCCATCACCATTATCATTATTTCAGCAAGACGAAAGGATCCATGAAAGACGTCCACTTCTGGACATAAGCCTCACCAAGCGGTTTGCTATAAACACCATGGTTTTTTTTTTTCTGGATGGGAAATCATCATATGAATTCTCCCGCTCTGGGCGGAGCGGGAGGGCATGTCAGACTTTTACTGACTAAAACCCACCCGTGTTCCTTCAGTTGCCCATGTGCCAGGGTCACGGTATCTCTTTCGAACAATCACGCGATCCCGGCAGGACAATCACTCGACCCCGGCAGGGTAAACACCATGGTTGGCCGGCGATTTGGCAATCGCAGTATCGTAGTAAAATGCATAGAGAGCGCTGCCGTCCATTCTCTAGTAAGTCCCTTAGTCGCCATCTACGACACCTACAGGAAAAAATGAGATGGTGCTATTCTTTACGTCCGGATCCTCCGGACCATACAACCGCTAAATATGACTCATACCACTGACCCTACCTTCAGTAACACATAAACCTACTTGCTGATTTACGCGATCATTAATCATAGTCTAGAGGTAACCGTTAATGTATTGAACCATCATCACGATTCGATTTAGATCCCGATTAGATTATTTATTGCCTAGGCTATGAGCCGGGCTATGGGCGGTACTACTATGATGTTTATTAGCCGCGTGCTTGAGATATTAGCGGTGTGGTCTTTGGTTAGAAATACCTAAGAGTCGACTTTATTAGCAGGCAAAAGGTAGTAAAGCTTTTGCCGGGGTCTTCGCCCGCGTGGAAGTCGTAAATTATCCCACGGGAACGGACTACCGGGATAAAAGTATCCTATATCGGGACAAAAGTCTACTGCCTGGCCGGAGCACTGCCATGTCCTCGTGGAGGTGATCGGCAGCGGCGATCCAGGGCCCCAAATTGTTGTGGGCTCGGGGACCCCGGCAAGGCCTAAGACGGCGTTGATCAAAAACCTATTATGGATGGATATTTAGCTAACTTCAAGACAAGATCGAGGAGAAAACTCGAAAAATCCATTAGCACCGTTTCTAACCTGGGAATCCCGGCCAGAAACTCTCGCTCAACAGCTGCGCTTACGCCCACTAGGACCAAAGAGGCGTCACTATAACTGTTCATACCAATATTGATAAAAACAGTTATAACTCATAGGTAATAACTAGTTATTATAAATAATAATAGTTATTTCAAAAATATTTCAATACAATCTATTATTTTTCGGCAATAGTTATTTTTTATTTTCGTAGTTATTATTATATCACTCACCAATCGGTTACTCAGTAATTTTGCATGGTCTTTATCGTTTTAGTCGCCATTTTTTAAAATGATACGCGAAACGGTACTACGCACGCGATTCGGCATTACATTCGTTGCAGACATTTAAAAACAAATAAAACTGTCTTCACGTAGGAAATCGATTCAAAGTCAGGTGCAAAAAAAATGGTAGGTGACAAGAGGTAGGTAGGTGAGTAGGTGTGCTATTCACCTATTATTTTTGTGCGTTTCCATTCATTCCTTCATTTTCATTCACTTTTATTTTTCTTATATTATTTAGACCTATGACATTTAGAACAAACGTATTTTTCCATTGGTGCCGCGAATGTATTTTGTACTTGCTTAAAAAAAACTTGACTATCAGTAACATTTATAGCTCGATTACTGCCTATGATTATATTCTTTACTAGCTTCTGCCCGCGACTTCGTCCGCGTCAAATTTTTGCTCCCCTGACCATCGAGTGATCGATGCCTCTGACTCTTCCCGTCGCATCGAATTGCCTGCCAATTTTCCTCCATTTTTCGTTTCTGCTCCGCTCATTTTGATCATAGCGTGAAGTTATATAGCCTATAGCCTACCTCAATAAATAGACTACCCAACGCAAAAATATTTTTTCAATTCGGACTAGTGAGAGATTACCGCGTTCAACCAACCAAACAAACAAACTCTTCAGCTTAGATATTATAGTATATAGTATAGATGTACTCCAACTTGAAGAAATATGAACGCAACCTTCCGTCAAGTTTGACGAACGCGACGTTCTACCTTACTGTCAAAATAAGGTCAAAATCTTAGATTATAAACCTCAAAATTTATTTCATATTTGGCCATTATTTTAAATGATACTCTGTGGTATTTATTCTGTCACCTGTCTGCTTTGAAATACACGCTTTGCGTTCCTCTTTTTAATTTAATCTTTCTACTTTCTTACATAATCTAGTCAATCCTTAACACAGAAGTTTTTGTTTATCATGTCTCAAATCATTGATTTAAATAAACCAATTACAGGTAACATGCAGTTTTGAATTGTAAATATTTTTTTTATTTCTTAGATTACATATTTAAATTAATAAAGAAAAAAAATTACAACCTAAATTAACTAAAACTATTTACAAATTAAAAAAATAGCGTCAAAAAGTCATCCGCATCGCTGTCGACTGGTAATGTACCCAACCCAAGAGACTGACAATACAACAATTGTTAATTGTTGTATTGTCAGGCAAACTGAAGGTCAGCTTTCCAAGCAATGATATTATAAGTGAAACTTATACCTAATATCATTGTTTACAAGAGCAAACGATGCCATTCTGTCTTATCTATCCTTCATAATACATATTTCTTACGATAACATGAGGTCTACATTCACACTCCCAACGATAACACTATCAGATGATCACTATTCGCACCGATACAATACCAGGATATCAGATTCGCCTAGGGTCTTAGGGTTGCCCGTAAAATGAATCACTTAGGCTCGACATTCACACTCCAAATGATTATGCTATCACTATTCACACCGATACGGTACCAGGATATCAGATTCGCCTGGGGTCTTAAGGTTGACCGTAAAATGAATCACTTAGGCTCGATATTCAGACTCCAAATGATTATGCTATCACTATTCACACCGATACGGTACCAGGATATCAGATTCGCCTAAGGTCTTAAGGTCGACCGTAAATTGAATCACTTAGGTTCGAAATTCACACTCCATAAGATTATGCTATCACTATTCACACCGATACGGTACCAGGATATCAAATTCGCCTGGAGTCTTAAGGTTGACCGTAAAATTAACCACTTCACAAGTTTACTCGTTTTAAGACGCTCCCTCACATGCAACCAGTATTTGCCTGTAATGTAAACTTTATCTGTGACATAGCCACGTTACGTCTACATATTTCTCAATGACACAATCAGCATATAATGATCCCATTTTTGTGGGCCATACTCCACCAAGCGGGCCCTGTGCTGGTTTGCTGTACCTGCCGATTTCCTCACGATGTTTTCCCTCACCCTGTTGAGGGTGGAAATATAAGGAATATGAAATGAGATTCCCTACTACCTACAGTAAATAACGAGTTAGTGAGGCTCTCAACAACACAACAGAACAGAGTTTCTGTAAACAGACAGACGTCTATCTCTTCGGTGGTTTTCGACTGCTAAACTTCCGAACCGATGTTGCAGTAACATATTATGGCATTATCATTGATTATTTCTTCCCTGGAGTATGTTTTATCAAGATAACACTCGCGACTAGGTACACTAAACAATAATTAATTGTTGTTTTGTACGTATTAAAATATATATAACCGGAGTTCAAGTGTCCTCCATATTTCGGGCGCTCTTTCAAAATAACTCTAAATCAAGAAACCCTATATAAAATAGTCTTTATCAGAATTTCAGAAAATGTTTAGATCGTGAAAATTTGCACATAACATAAAATTAACGACACAGATAAAATCTCCAGAAAACCATAATCTGTCATCGAGACGTCAAATAGTACGGTCACGTTAATTCTGTTCCGTAACATAAATTCTAAAATACTAGTAAAAAGTTATTTTACGACTGTGTGCTATCTAGATACTCAAACATTGAAACCTATGGACTGAAATCACGTATTTTTCTAAACGATTAAAGTGTTTTTAAATGTGTTAATAGTGAAAACCAAAGTGTCCTGTGGCGGTGATCTAGCAAAAGTTATTAGTTTTATCACAAATTGTCATATTTTATTTTCGAACTACCGCCATGTTGTGCTAATTTCGTGTGGTCACCACATACGATCCTTAATTTCGTGTGCCACTCTAAAGTCTTGGTGGCTCTGACCGCTTACGTCGACCATCGGTACGTAAGGCGTCGTGAGTTCGAGCCCAGCTAATCGCTCTTGTCTTTTTGGATTTATTGTATTGTTTGGGAGATAGATTGTGTACTTCGAAAATGTCTAGCTGTGATACTTGTGGATTACCAGTTAAACAAAATGAAAAAATAACATGTTCGAATTGCGATAAATTCTATCATCATCTGTGCGTTAACCTGAATGCTACCGCATTTAAAAGGCTCAGTAAAATTGCACGTTCTAAGTGGAATTGTCCGAGCTGTTTATCTCAACATGAACCTGATAAATCGACGTCTGGGACAATTGAAGATAGCTCTGAAGGCGAGGATGATAAGGTCAGTGATATAAGACTTATTATACGGGAGGAAATTCGGAATACATTGCGTATTGAGGTAAAGAATATGATCAGCGTGCTTAGATCCGAAATGGATGATTTAAGGAAACAGATTGATGAGTTGAAGTTATCGGGATCCTTTGACATATCTCAAGTTAACGACTTAAAAACTGAACTCAAGAGTGTTCAACGTGAGAACACTGAACTTCGTATGCAGAACTCCGATTTGCAAAAGAATATGGCTCAGCTGAAAACGCAAATAAACACCCTAGATCAGAATATGCGTGAGGCGAATCTGGAAATTCACGGCTTACCTGAAAATAAGAATGAAGTGTTACCGACTATAGTTACGCAATTAGCTAATGTTGTGTCATATGCGCTAAAGGACTGCGATATTATGAAGTGCGTTAGAGTGGCCAGTATGAACAACAACAAGTCTCGCCCGCGCTCTGTAATAGTGAAGCTACGTAGTCCTAGATGTCGCGACGAGTTGTATTCTGCAATATCTAGATACAATAAATCTCACACTGATGATAAATTAAACGCAAGTCTTTTGGGGTATGGGAGTAAAGAGCCAGTTTATGTATCCGAGCACCTTTCTCCGACATATAAATCTCTACATGCTGCTGCTCGTCTTAAGGCCAAAGAAAAATCTTATAAGTTTGTATGGGTTCGCTATGGTAAAATTTTTGTATGCAAAAGTGAAAATTCGGGGACTATTCTAATTAAGGATGAGCAGAGTTTAGAAAAGATTGTGTAATTATGTGAACTGTTAATTTTATTTCTTATTAGTCATGTTTACTTTTTTTTTAGTTTAATGGATGGTGTTTCGATTTTTTATCAGAACGTGAGGGGCATGAAAACGAAGTCACATGAAATTCTAAAGTCAATTTTAAGTTCTGCCTACGACATAATTTGTCTGACTGAAACATGGTTAGATGACTCGTTCTTATCCTCTGAATATTTTGATCAAAGATATACTGTTGTGCGCCGTGATCGGAGTGCACAGTTTAAGAATTTGTACTCTAAAAGTTATGGTGGTGGGATATTGGTAGCTATTAGTAATAAGTTTAATTTTGTTAACAAAACTGAGTGGCAAACCTCTGTTGAGGATATGTGGTTATGTTTAAGTGCTGGAGGCATCCGTATGAATATTTGTGTTGTTTACTTACCGTCTTATATACCTTGCCATATTTTTGTTAATTTCTTAGCCAGGGCTGAAGAAATTTGTTTGCGTTATATGGATTGCACCACATTGATTCTTGGAGATTTTAATCTACCAAATGTCAAATGGCCTCAGTCGAATGACTCTTTTCTAGGAATTAATGACCCTAAGTCTTTTGCGTTGAGGGACTTCATAAACATCACTGGCTATGTTCAAATGAATAACATTTACAATAAAAATGATAATATTCTAGACCTCATCTTGGTGGATGAGAACTCTAGTCTCTCTGTTTGTTCAGCGCCCCCTATTAGTAAACCTGATATACATCATCCGCCACTAGAGTTAACCCTTACTAAGACTTCAATTTCTAATTTGAATAATAATATTTTACAGTCTAAATATATCTTCATGAAAACAGACTATGAGGCTTGTGTTCGTGATTTATGTAAAGTAAATTGGGAGGATTATTGTCATTTGAGTTGTAATGATTATGTTCTGGCTTTTTATAACATACTGTGGGAGCATATAGATAAATACACACCGAAGGGTAAACCTAAGAATAATTGCTATCCAGTTTGGTTCTCTGTGTCGCTGATAAAACTTCTTAAAGAAAAGCATAAATACAGGACTCGGTTCAAACGGTATAAAAACCCTCGGGACTATGATACTTTTGTTTCCCTGCGAATGCGTGCTGGGAGAGTTATGGATAACTGCTTTAAAGACTATATAGAAAGAATTGAGAGTGAACTAAAAACAAATGTTAAAGCTTTTTGGCGTTATACTAAGTCCAAAAGATCTTTTAGAGGTGTCCCTGACCAGGTATCGTGGGGTAATCGTGTTGGTGAGGGTGGTAGTGGTGTGGCTGATCTATTTGCAGAATATTTTGCATCTGTGTACGAGGTTAATCAACAGCCTGGTAACTTGTCCCCAGGTTCCTCCTCGTCTAACTACAGTATTTCATTCATTGGCATTACTGAAAATGACGTTAGAGATAGCATCAAAAAATTAGATCTTAATAAGGGGGCTGGTCCGGATGGACTTCCTCCTATTTTTATTCGCCTCTGCATTGATGCTCTTAGTATACCACTGCAGATAATATACAATAAATCTCTTAAGGAGGGTAAATTTCCCGATTTATGGAAAATCTCACACATTATCCCCATCCATAAGACTGGTAGTATGAATGACGTAACCAACTATCGACCAATTTCTATTATATCACAATTTGCAAAAATGTTTGAGGGTCTCATATACAACGTAGTTTATTCTCACCTCCGTCATGTGGTTAGTTCGAAGCAACATGGTTTTGTGTCTAACCGTTCAACTTTGTCTAACTTACTTATATACACGACTTTCATTAGTAACACCTTTGAAGCTAGGGGTCAGGTTGACGCTGTATATACAGATTTTGCAAAAGCCTTCGATCGCGTTGATCATTCAATTCTTATTATGAAATTAAATTGCGCTGGTATTCATGGCTCTCTGTTGCGGTGGTTCGAGAGTTATTTGATTAATCGTTCTCAAATTGTTGCTTTGGCGGGTTACGAATCTGGACCTTTTTCTCCTGGCTCTGGTGTTCCGCAGGGCTCAAAGTTGGGCCCTTTGCTTTTTTTGATATTTTTGAATGATCTATTACATTTAATAAATTGCGATTGTTTAGCCTACGCCGATGATTTAAAAATATACTGTAGGATATCGGACCTGAGTGATTGTTTAAAGCTTCAAGCAGACCTTGATGTCCTTCAACAGTGGTGTCTGAACAATAGAATGACGCTCAATGTTAAAAAATGCCAGACTATTACGTTCACGAATAAAGTGAACTACACTAAATTTAATTATCATATTGATGGATCAGTACTGAGCAGAGTTTCGGTCATCCGTGACCTAGGGGTACTCTTTGATACATCCCTATCTTTCCGCGAACATATTGATGGCACAGTGTCTAGGGCTAAAAAAATGCTTGGCTTTATAATCCGTATGTCAAAACCTTTTCGTAATGATAGCAGCATTATTTTACTTTATAACGCACTTGTAAGGAGCACCTTGGAATATTGTTCTACTATTTGGTCTCCTTATTATTCCACTTACACTAATAATGTTGAATCTGTTCAGGCCCGTTTTGTTAGATATTTATGTATGAAGAATGGGATCCGAAAAGCTATACCTGATTATAATGACAGGTTAAGGCACTTTAAAATGATTAGCTTAAAGGAAAGACGTAATCATTCTGACTTACTAATACTCTATAAAATAATAAACGGTTCCATTGACGCACAATTGGTAAATTATTTTAACTTTAGGTTTAGCCAACGTAGTAAGCGGCATCACCGTATTTTTGAATTACCTACATCCACACTAAATACCACGTTTAATAGCCCCTTAACACGTATGGCAAGGGAATATAATGACAGGTCCAATTTGACAGATTACCCCATTGATGTATTCTCCATGACTTTCGCTTCATACAGGCGTTCCCTATTTAAATGGTGTAACGACTGTACGTTTGTGTAGCCTGTAAAATTAGTGTTTTGTAGTGTTCTGGGTTTGGGTCTCTGGATACTTTTTACTTTTACTTTTTACTTTCAAGTTTTTTTTTTTGTCTCTAATATTCATATGCTAATGTCATGCATATCTGTTATTTGCATGGTTACTGAAGTGCCAATTTTAAATTGTATTTTATTTGAATTGTAAGTGATTGTGCTGTTGGTGTGCTTATTATAAATAAATAAATAAATAAAATTAATTAACCACTCAATTGAGTTTATTAAGCATATCGTTAAACCTATTTTGAACTATGAATAATCTACAATCAATTATGCACAATTATTTAATTATGATTAAGCAATAGGCATATTAATCTGAGATAATGCCTCATTCATTTTATTTTCAACATGAAAAGAAAAAAAAACGAAAGCACAGACACTGTTTCATAAGCGTCAGTTAATTGAAATCACTTCTCACCAAAAAAAGTAAGGAAAAAAGTAGCCAATCAGGTTTCAGAATACTAAAACTAGATGCAAAGGAAGCTTAGGTAAGTACTTACTCTATCATGCATCATTGATCAGATTAGCATCTTGATTGAATCGAATAGCTTCGTTCATCAGATTGCATAAATTATAGGCTGTGTAAAATGGTAAATCACTTTAGCAGATCAGTTTTTTTCCATTCAGTTTATTATCGTTTGCATAGCTTTTTCCCCAACATGTTGGAGTCGGCTTGCAGTCTAACCGGATTAAGCTTATAGGCCTTTGAAGACGCCAGGGTCACAGATTAGTTCGAAAGAGTTACCGTGGCCCTGGCACATGGGCAACTGAAGGAACACGGGTGGGTTTTAGTCAGTAAAAGTCTGACACGCCCTCTCACTCCGCCTTGAGCCGGAGAAGTTATTTGATGATATACCACCCAAAAAAAAACCTTTTAAGACGAAATCTAATCGCGCGGTTTTTTGTCTTCGAGTCGATGGTACACCAGTGTATTCAATTTTGTAGGCCCAAAACTTCGCCACCGGTGTAAAATTTGCCCCTGAGTGCAGTAAGGGTGCTAAACGCTTGCAATAATAGACTACTTAAGTCACACGTATCGTTTACTTTTTCATAGCACGTGTGACCTAAACCCCAGTTTAAGTCACGGTTTTCTGTGTAAAAATTTGACTACTTAAGTCATAAAATTTTTATTAAAATCTAAACGTAAACGGTCAAGTTTCGAAAAAAACAACTACTGAGTTCTCATACATCCGTTCAGTTATTACAATAGTCCATATCATAACCTCAAATCTATCGAAGGCCTGATTCAAAGGCGTGGTTCTTTAATGACCCTGAATAGCGCCGGATCAGACCACTTATCTTACCACACTGGTAGAACAAAAAACTAATCTGTACTACTAAAAATTGGTACATGACGTGAAGCTGTTATTTGGACCTAGTGAGCTAAAGAGATGATTGTACAAGTTATAAGAAAAACTGTTTATACTGCACATAATTTACGTATTCCATTAGACTGGAATCCAAGTCCAATATATTTGGGAAAAGGCTAGGCAGATGATGAAAAATTTGATGGTGAGAAATTATGGGAACGAGAATCAATAAAATAATTGAAGGCGGTTTTGACTGTTAGATTTAGAGTGGAAGATTAGAACTTGCACTTTTCCATGATTATCTCCATTCATAAACAGTATTTCACTGCTAGTAGTAGTTGTCTCTCTATTCCATAAACACCTCTCTTCTCCATAAATGCCTTCTACCAACGTTACGTATGTGCATACCTAATGTTATAAAAATGTAAATGTAAGACTAGAGACTAGTCTCTATGACACAGGGAATCCTAGTATGGAGGCTAGTTCTATTTAAATTTGTAGGTACAGCTCTCTTGAACAATAAAGTTTTATTTATTTTGCCAGCGGCTTCACCCGCGTATTTTACATAAAAACCTTCCTCTTAATCACTTTGTCTATTGGTGCATTAAAATCCATTGCGTAATTTAAAAGATCTAAGCGTTAGACACGAGAAACGACTTTGTTTTGTACTATTATCGAGATTATATTCATTCTACAGTTTCACTCTTTTTTGTTTCCTTTAATGACAAATTGTAAAGCCAAAAACCCAAAATGTTGGGGTTGCTAAGTGTATTAATTCACGTTATCTGCTTGTATCCCAGTAATTCAAGACCATTAATAGTGCTAGAGATGGTTAGAACTCAGCCTCTAGATGGCGCTGACGCCATACACTTTCTTTGTGGTCATGGTCAACAAATACAACAAACTCAGACCCACGTGTCTAACACTAAGACCTAGTTTAAATCCATAGCACCTACCCACCTAGTTTCCAGATCACGTAGTATCCCATATTCTGAACCAGTGAACTGTGAAGCTTCAATGGCTTTTTTGCGGTGTTTCGAAATTATGGTCAGACCATCAAATTGGAGTGAGTGATTGTATGGTGCAACCATCGGCAGTACATGACTAGTGTAAATTATATGGTTGGACCTCCGTGATCTCGTTAAATGGGAATTTGCGAGTTTTTTCTATGTTCG
Source organism: Aporophyla lueneburgensis (assembly GCA_932294355.1). Classification (NCBI taxonomy): domain Eukaryota; kingdom Metazoa; phylum Arthropoda; class Insecta; order Lepidoptera; family Noctuidae; genus Aporophyla; species Aporophyla lueneburgensis. The sequence continues at coordinate 24,538,500 of OW028737.1, read as the reverse complement.
TGATCGTTGCGTAAGAGTTGATTATAGTGATCTATATGAGATCTAGATTAGAATCAAGTGCTTGAAAGTGATACGATAAGTATTTTTACGATGTGCGTGACCAAGTTTTATTTTTGGTAGATCCATCCTTTATTGGGGACTCTGTTGCGCCACTTCTTCATTATAGCTAAAGCACTAAGAATGGGTGAAGGGTGTTTTTGGGGGACTGTCTTATGTAATTTTGACGTTCAAAAGTGCTGACTCTCAGCCTAGTTTGATATGACTTTTGATTGTAATTGGAATTTCGGCAATCTATGAATGTCATATATTGTTTAGTGCATTTATTACACTCTTTAGTTTATTGTTAAGGGGTTACATAAACGAAGCCACCTGGTTTTTTAAACAGCAAAAAAATCCGGCGTTGGCGAAACCCAATGTTGTAAATATTGGCCCTGATTACATTTTATCTTTATTGGAACGAGACCTATCTTTTGAGAGCCTTTTATACGAATGTACGCGAAGTCCAAATGCTACACCCAAATCACATGGAGTCTTGACTTTCGACTTTATTAAGAACTTTGTCACTATAGTCATCTTTTAGTTTCAACCAGATTTCTTTGTAAATAGCTCTTACTCAAAAATTTCTCGCGAACTTCACTCAGGTTCACTTTGGACTCACGTGAGAAATCCGGCAAAAAGTATATGCCACAATTGCCAATAACTTTTTACAGTTAACCATGAACAAAAACTACATCATCAATATCAATTTATTATTCACTACACCAAAACTAAATACGTTATAATAATAGATAAAAAATCAAATTACACCGTCACAAAACAGGCGTAAGTACAAAAAATCGATGATTGCCCATCATATTTTTTTTAAATTACATACTTATACTGGTTGAGCGAGGTCGTTGCACCCGCGGCCTTGCTGTAAGGTATGCGCAGACGCAGCCATCTGCCACTGTACTTGCGTAATGAGCATTTCTACTAGAGGTGAGATAGACGATCGGAATCTTACCTAGGTGCTCAATTAGTCGTTGTAAATGGGGTTAGATTGGTAATACACGCATGTTGGTGAGGTGCTCACGACTTCTTAGGTGTAGTTTAGCTTACTTATGCAGTAATGAGCTTTTTTGCATATCGTCACAAGAACCTTACATACCTTGTTCTTGAGAGAATTTCAATTCAGTTGGGTTTAACGTTAAACAGTAAACCTCGAAAACAGATCTCTTTTTGGCCAAAAAAGGCAATCAGACTCATGATCATCTGCTTAGCCTTTTCCCCACAATTTTTGGGGTCATGTTCCAGGCCAGCGGGATGCAGCTGAAAACTAGTATTTTTGACGCCTATCTGACCACCATAACCTAATAAATAAAAACAAATTATTTGATTAAGTGAGCTTCGCGTAGCACCTCTTATCTTGTCTTATTACCTAATCTGAACCAACCATAACAAAAACAATGCTACAAAACCATCAAGAATTCAACAATCTTAATACACAACATCTCGTGCAAATATATATAATTAACAACTGATATGCTATACCTATCTACACGAACATAATAATAATATGTATACAATATAATTATATATAATGAAAGACAGTAAATGTGAATACTGATTTGATTAAATTGTAACTCAGCCCTCTTCCTCTCTCCTAATTTTTGCGTGCCCGACAGGGTCCATATTAGATCTTGTACCATTTTATTTTTAACCATCTATGTAACATATGGAATGCAATAAAGAATTGAGTATTGATTATTGTTAATATACAACTTAAATATTTACTAACCATCGATTATGCACAGACAGAAGATCTACTTGTTGTCTGCAACGACTAACATAATATGCTATTTTACTTTTACTTTCCTAATTTTAATTTAGTTTTTACTTTATACTCATTGTTAATTTATTATATTAAGTATTTATGCACTTACTAGCCTGAAGCACAGGTTCAACCTAGTTCAGGCGAATGAGCAACTGTGCTCTATTTTAATTATTAGGAGACTTTGTAAATGTGCCCCTTTTTATAAATAAACGATATTATATTATTAATCATCATCATTATTCCTGTCCTTATCAAAATCTGAAGCCATTTATTGAAATTAGGCTGAGAACCAGCACTTTACAAACGTCAAAATTACATAAGACAGTCCCCCAAAACGCCAACGGTTGGGAAGAAGAAGTGGCGCAACAAACTCCCCAGCAGGATCCCCAATCCCAATTTATTTACGTATGTCTTTTTTTTCCACACTTCTCTATTAGTCCTTATCTCGGTAGTCAACCCCTTTCTAACCATATCATCTTTAACACAGTCCATCCATCATTTCTTTGGTCATGCCCTACTCTTAGAGTCATCCACATTCATACTAAAAACTTTCCGTACGACATTTTCAAGCAGTCAATAATCCTCAAGAATATTATAACCTATGGGTGTAAGCCATAACGGCGTCAGTAAGCCCTAAGCCCTAATGGCATAATCCTCTTACTGGCCTTCATCATATAATTTGCCACCTCAAACCAGTAGTTACTTAAAGAGAAAAGTATGCCTTAGCTACTCCGATCAGTGTTAATACCAAAGATACGACGTGATCTTAAATGTGATTGAGCGGGCAAGGTGCAGGTAACTGTTCTTGAATAATATTTGCTTCGTAATCGAGTGTATGATAATGTATGACCTGCTCTGAGAATATTCATGCATCATGGCGTCCGTGAACAGCTAGCACCGTGTATATCTCGACTGGCCTGTTAGTCTAGTGGTTAATGACCCTGACTGCTAAAACAGGGTGGTTTAATTCCCACCCAGGACAAATCTTTGTATAATGAGCACAATTATTTGTTCTGAGATAAGTGAATTTCACCAATTAAACTGCATCGCGTTCATATTCGCGGTTTATTTGATCACGATCAGTTTAAATGGTGAAACTCGCCCTTAATGACAGACATTAAAGGCGAGTTTCACCATAGCGAATCGACATAATATGTTTAATAACTTCTTAGGGTGGCGCAAGATAGTGGATTATTAAGTGGTGCATCTTGATAATCCAACCTGTTCTTGCCAGCCCTGGATAAGAAATCCCATAGATGCCATCAGATCGATGAGATGATAATCTGTTGATAAATGATAAGTGGGCAAGTAACATATCAACGAGGTGCAACTAACTGTATGCAGGCTCAGAAGCTTTGCACATTGATCGTATAACTTGATAAGATGGTATGCATTTATTGAATTTTATTATAACGAGCTGCACCCCACGGCAGACTTTCAGGCTTTTACGGTAACTCTTTAGAATACTTTTTGTCTCGGTAGAACGTACTCGTGGGATAATTTTCAACCTTCACGCGAGCGAAGCTGCTGGCAAAAGATAGTTTTTAATCAATAAGATAAGATGGATCGTACGAAGCTCTAAGCCGAATGTCATCATATTCTCGGATTTAGCGTTTAAAGTTAATGAATATTGATACTGCAACTGTTATATACATAGTGGCAGGGACATCGTATCACAACTTGCAACCATGGATTTAGTATTTATGTACATGTTTCTGAACTCAGGCGCGTGAAATTTTTCGTCGGTTATATAAACATTTTGGCTCTACCATACATTTTGACCACGTAGATGTTGGAATTCTCTATGAACCAGTGGCGAAGGCACCATATAACACGATTCCTACCGGCTTTCCTTCGGGGATTCGCATTGGTAACTCTATCACTATTAAAAATACCGTATGTAAATAGTGGCTACTATTGTCAACAAATATAGTTACACTACGGGTATTTAATTCACCATAACATTCAAACATAGAGCAACACGGACCAGAGGGGAGTAGCCATACGCAGGCGTTCCCCTCTGTCAAAGTACAAGTCCACGCGGTCCTATGCGTATAACAAAACTAGTTGCAGCCGCACTGCTCAGTAGACTAAATCTAGTTGCGCGACTAAATTGATGTCCTACAAAAATGACGAATTGTTCTGTATTTTGCTGCAAAAAGAGATTTGCCACGTCAAATTTACAATAAGATGGCGTTACCTTTCATATGTAACTAATATTTAATCACATTATTCCCATTTACTTCCATAAAACTTAAAAATTACAATATTATCGGTCGTGTTGTTTCGGATTTATTTACCAACACAGGCCGTTCATCAGTCGCTCGACCGATCCGCATATTGTATGAGGGCTCATACAATATGCGGATCGGTCGTGCATCTGATCCGAGTTTGTTGCCGAGTAGACGCTGTCACCGAGCGATAGTGTTGTTACTGGTTAGTTAGTGAATAGTTATCGATAAATTTGGCAAAGGAGTCTATATTCATACAGAGACATTTTTGAGAATAAGTTTTCTGATTTATTTAAAATATTATAATGTAAGCTGTATATTAATGTACATAGTTGTATAAATTAAAAATATTACAAAACTTACGAGTTAACACGTTTTATTAAAATTACTTACTACTTACGTGTGAACGTAAACCATTTTTTTTTTTAAAGTGAAACTTTTTCTTCGTCTCACACTTTTTGTCTGTGTGTTGCATGTCCCGTGACGGTCGGCCGCGAATTAGGGATAAAGTGAAAGGCGCTCGCTGGTGCATGTTGTTGTTTCTGGATTTAATTCAATTTTGAGTGCTTGAATTTATTATTTAACTTATTTCATATGAACATTAAATTAAGTCTTTTTATTAAATTCCGAAAATTTTTAGTTAAATGTCTATAATGTGAAAAGAAGTTTCACTTTTATCGTGGTTTCATAAAAACCACACAATCCTTTTTTAATTTATTTAAGTATTGCAGGTTTCCTAAAGATCCAAATTTAAGGGATACATGGAAGATATTTTCTAATAATAGACTAACCTGGATTCCCACAAGAAAAAGTGTTATTTACTCAAATCATTTCAAGACCTCTGACTTTCATGTGTTTTACGAACAATAGGAGGAGATTAGTCGAGGGCACCAAACCAACTCTAACGCTACACTGTATTTGTCCCGGAAGTTTTTTATATCACGGAAAAGGTAAAACAGCGTACAGTCTACCTGATGTACTACACATTAGTCATAGTGGCGAAATGAAGCTTAGATTTCTCAACTTAAAAAATTAACAGTTTTAAACCTAATTTTCCAGAGTCCTCAAAAATGATTCACTCTACCAAATGACAGACTATCATCTATGATGCCATTAGTGCCACTCTCAATATTCCTGATTCGTTGACATCTCCGTGTACTTCGTCAATCAAGTCAAAAAGCAGACCCACAAAAATGTATTCATATTTATACAAAACTAATCCACTTTAAAAACCCAGTGATAGATACAATTCTATCTAGTTTTTGAAATGACGTAAACCTTAATTTTATTTGTTAAATGATAATTATTGTAGTACATAATAAATAAAGTCAATCTTTATTAATATAATATCTATCTTTGTATCACTTTTTAAACGTAATATTCCGAACCGAGTTCTTGAATTTATCGATAATGCGTATCGACAGTAGTTGCAACCACGGCTGTAAGCAACTTGTCAGTGTAGTTGCGTCATCTCATTGTACTGTAACGACACATAATGTATCTATGTGTGTGTGAAATTGTTAGTGTATGTTTTAATTTTTATGTGTGAGTTTCGTAGTAACAGACGTTTATTTTTGTGTGAGAATTTGAGAAAGTGTGGGTAGAGCAGATTTCCCCCCGCAAAAAATGACAGACAGTTTTGTATCGGGAAAAATCGCTATGGCGTCTCCCCTCCGGTCCGCCGGTGGTCCGTGTTGCTCTATGCATTCAAACAACAAAAAAGGTTATTAATACCTTTGTATTACAACAAAAGAGAAATGTTCTAAATTAACCCGGCGCCAAAACGTTATAATCGGGAACTAAAAATTCATACAACAGCGATCCCGTAATGATGTCACTTTAGGTCACGTGGCACCGCTTGATATGTACGAGAGCAAGCCGCTGTACAACGGGTTATGACAGAGACAGGTATAGAAAAATGCGTCAACGAGAACAAGATAGAGGAATATTGCATATTTTATTCGTTTTCATCTGTTCAATTTAATTGTATTTAATTCATTACATTCCTATATTAATTTTAGAATGATAGTATTCTCTATTGATGAGTCAGTAAGTTAAGGCCGACTTCGCTTCGGCTTCTCTTTTAGAAACGTTTTTTTTTAATAACCGATGAAAATTTTATGAGATTTCTAGAGCCAAGTGCTGACTGCACGGTTTCAGTCGACGCGTTCATAAAAAAAGCACGTTTTCTTCTTAATCATTCAACTTTACAACGACCATAATTTCTAAAGACCTATTTTAAGAGCTTACCCATACATTACCTAATTGTTTCTATACGGAAATGAAAACCGACCCCGAGCATAGAAATCTTATTTCCATACCGTTCAAGTCATTTCCATTACAGTCACCAAACTCTACATGGCACTTTACCGTATACGTCGTGAACGTTATTAGGAATACTATTTAACGGTAAAATTCTATTAGTATCCATAGAAAAATCCCATTAGGAATTCCCATACAAGTCTGCAGAACTTTTTATGGTGAGAACGTCGAACCTCGTCCACCAGGATGTTGGGACCTAACTGTCAGACGTAATGACTTAGAGGGTGATAGAGATTCTGAAGCCAGTAATTTTATGTATAGTCCCATCAATAAATATGAAGGAATGACGAGGAAGCGCGCCCATTGGCTAATGGTGTGTCAGATAAGAAAGATAGAATATGGCTTTTGTACTGTTCAGCTAGTCAGTGGAATTGTATAGTCTGTGGTTCATTATTATCAATTGAAAACCACACAATAAACTATTAATTTTAGGGCTCCTCCGTTTAATATGTAAGGTTATAATGAAAATAAATATCTATGGTTAGGTAACTGTTATGGGTTACTGAGAAACCCCGTTTTTTTACAATCTATTGTTGTATTATTTTGGTGACATCTGTTCGTCAGGATTACCTAATCTATTTGTTAATTGCAGAGTTATTTAAAAAAAAAACAGCGAAGAGTCATCTCAAAACCTCTCTCTGTTTAATATATAAATATATACTTAGCATTATCAATCATTGTTCCTCTCAAACGCACCTACATTCTAATCTCTTCACTACCCTTGGTTGACTGGTAGAGAATACCTAAAGCATTAAGTCCACCTTTGTACATTTTTTGTGTGCTAGAAGTTCAAATAAATAAATCTGTAAGAATGCATCAAACAGTGTATCAGTGTTGAGCCATTAGCTGGTACACATAGGAAAGCAGGCGTTCATTATTTCACGAAAAATGTAAAGCTTCGCAATTAAAGGGAATTAACTACTGAAAGCTGCGGGTGTCGACCTCTGGACTAGCTGCTTCTCAGTCTTTTCGTCACCAGTTCTTAATCCCTTTATATTTTGGTTGCTGAGATCAAAACTACTAACGCAGTGAACACGGAGGCTTTATAAAAATGTGCTGTTACTTAAGTATATTTTGTAGTATTTTACAAAATCCACGCTAAAGAAATCGCGAACCGAACCTAGTATATAAAAAATAAAGGATCGTACGCATGCGCATGTGTACGCAGTGTGAGGTCATAGACAAATTATGTCCCGCTTAATTGTTTTGATAAATATGACCTATCTTTAGATTACTTACCATTCATCTTTATCATCATTATCAGCCTATATTGTTCCCACTGCTGGGACAAAGGCCCAGGTCCTCTCGGTCCTCTCGGTCCTCTCGGTGAGAGGGACCCACCCATTATTCTAGCACTAAACATTTCATAGATAGAAGCGGTTGAAATCTTACATGTTTTTGTCGGTCAGAAATATGGAACATACCCCCACCCCAGTACACCGAGAGAAAACCGTCAGTAAAAATGTAGCCAGCGTGTACGTTACGTTGGCGCATGGATGGCAGCTATAATAACTTTCAATACCTCATTTCATAAGTGATTCTATGTGTTGAGTTCTTATAAAGTTGTTACTTATAACGTGTTAAGTATATTACGGTAGGCTCCATATTTACTGTTAGTCGTTTAACACATTATTATAACTGTAAGTTGTTTGTTTTTGTTCGTAATCTCGAGAGTGCGCAGGCGTGAGATGTTTCAATTTTCTCTTATGATGTAGCACTTGGGTACCTGTTATTATTAACTATTTATGTGGAGGGTGCTTGTAGCTAAGTACGCAACCATATGAGTATCAGGTTAAGCTTCGCTTGCTGCGGTTAGCCCGAAGATGGTTGAGTATCTTTACATACGAAGGCACCTCCGTGTCTTTGAAAACACGTTAAGGCGTTGGTCCCGGCTGTCATACGTGGATTTTTGACAGCCGATACGGGTTGTCAGAAGTCTGAAAGTCTGATGAATTTGTCTTACCATATCGTATTACCCAGGAACTGGGTTGTGGACATCATGGGTCGTCGCTCCATGTAAAATACTGGTATTCAGTGCAGCTCGTTAGATGGAAGCTGACCCTAATATGGTTGGGATAATACTAGGCAGATGGGATGATGATGATGATTTTACTTGATACTTGATCCCATAGTAGGGACAAGCTATGTACATTACTAAGTAATAGGTTCTTCCTGTTAGTCTAGTGGTTAGTGATCCTGACTGCTAAGACTGAGGTCGTGGGTTCGATTCCCACCCAGGACAAACCTTTGTGTGATGAGCACGATCATTTGTTCTGTGTCTGGGTGTAATTTATCTATAGAAATATTTAAGTATGTTTATCAGTTGTCTGGTGGCCATAGTACAGGCTCTGCCTAGTTTGGGATCAGATAACGGTGTGTTGGTTGTCCTAAGATATTTATTATTATTTATTACTATTATTCTAGTCACCCATTGAGATCATGCCACATCAGTCTGAGAAGGCACATTTAAAAAGGTGAGAATCTTACTGCTCAAGTCTTTTCATAATCCAAAGTCAATGAGCCCCACTTTACTTACTTCCAACTTAACCATAGTACGCAAGTGGGCGTTAAGTTAATAAATCGCTTAACTGTGAACTTAACTTACAAGTTAACCGTTAACTTGCTTGTAGAATTGTGAAGTAGGCTTGTTTTAATGGCTATTCAGTTTTGTTGATATTTTGACTTTACAAAAGAATTTGTTTACTGTTCAGACGTCTCTACTTGACTAGCTGGGTGGATTGACAGGACGCCGAAGCCATCACTTTAGAAAAAATTTTGGGCGTAGGAAAAATTTTCTAAGTAACACTTTGAGGGACAGCTACTACTAAGCGTTTCCAGACGGAACATTAAAACTTCTATTGTGTCTCGTTCTGTCCTTCAGTGGGTTTTTTTTGGATGGGAAATCATCAAATGACTTCTCCCGCTCTGGGCGGAGCGGGAGGGCGTGTCAGACTTTTACTGAATAAAACCCACCCGTGTTCCTTCAGTTGCCCATATGCCAGGACCACGGTAACTCTTTCGAACGAATAGCGCGACCCTGGCAGTCAATGAGTTAACTTAGACACCCTGATCACCTAACTGAAACCATCAGCACATAGAAGGTCAGAGTCCCCGCAATAGCTCGCTTAGAGCAACGGCACAGTTCTGGTGAGACAATCATAGAGTCTCCCCTTAAAGCCTCACTTCTACTGATCATGGTTGGAAAGTTAATCCACTCTCACAATCACCCTATACTTATCACACTGCTGAGACACAGGCGTCTTTGTAAAAGGTAGTGGGCCGTAATCTACCACACGGGCCCAGTGCGGGTTGGTAGATGTCACATATGTCTTCCATTTTTAGGGTTCCGTTGCCAAATGGCAAAAAACGGAACCCTTATAGATTCGTCATGTCTGTCTGTCCGTCTGTCTGTCTGTCTGTCTGTCCGTCCGTATGTCACAGCCACTTTTCTCCGAAACTATAAGAGCTACGCTGTTGAAACTTGGTAAGTAGATGTATTCTGTGAACCGCATCAAGATTTCTACACTAAAATAGAAAAAAAACAATAAATTTTGGGGTGGTTCCCCATACATAGAACTGAAACTCAAAATGTTTTTTTTTTCATCAAACCCATACGTGTGGGGTATCTATGAATGGGTCTTCAAAAATGGTATTGAGGTTTCTAATATCATTTTTTTCTAAACTGAATAGTTTGCGCGAGAGACGCTTCCAAAGTGGTAAAATGTGTGTCCCCCCCCCCCCCGTAACTTCTAAAATAAGAGAATAAATGCCTAATGCCTATTAATATGCCTTATAACTCTATTTTTTTACTGTGTGTACATAAATAATAAAATAAATAAATAAATAATAAACTACCACCGAAAATTGGTTTGAGCGAGATCGAGCGAGTAGTTTTTTTTTTAAAACGTCATAAATCGTAAACCGCAATTTACCGTTCATTCAATCAGCTGAAATATAAAAATAAAAAAAAACATTTATTTTCATAACCATAAACCATAAACCGAGAATACCTACAGGTTTGTACGGAACCCTCGGTGCGCGAGTCCGACTCGCACTTGGCCGGTTTTTTAGGGTTCCGTTGCCAAATGGCAAAAAACGGAACCCTTATAGATTCGTCATGTCTGTCTGTCTGTCTGTCTGTCTGTCTGTCTGTCTGTCTGTCCGTCCGTCCGTATGTCACAGCCACTTTTCTCCGAAACTATAAGAGCTATGCTGTTGAAACTTGGTAAGTAGATGTATTCTGTAAACCACATTAAGATTTTTATACAAAAATAGAAAAAAAACAATAAATTTTGGGGTTCCCCATACATAGAACTGAAACTCAAAATTTTTTTTTTGATCAAACCCATACGTGTGGGGTATCTATGAATAGGTCTTCAAAAATAGTATTGAGGTTTCTATTATCATTTTTTTCTAAACTGAATAGTTTGCGCGAGAGACACTTCCAAAGTGGTAAAATGTGTGTACAAAACGTGTACCCCCCCCCCCCCCCCGTAACTTCTAAAATAAGAGAATGATAAAACTAAAAAAAAATATGCGATGTACATTACCATGTAAACTACCAACGAAAATTGGTTTGAACGAAATCGAGTTAGTCGTTTTTTTTTTAAAACGTCATAAATCGTAAACCGCAATTTCCCTTTCATTCAATCAACTGAAATATAAAAATTAAAAAAAAACATTTATTTCCATAAACATGAACCTTATGCATAAACCGAGAATACCTACAGGTTTGTACGGAACCCTTTGTGCGAGTCCGACTCGCACTTGGCCGGTTTTTTTTATTCTAGGACATGTCGGTTTCCTCACGATGTTTTCCTTCACCGTTTTGAGAGCAGATGTGATGAAATAACCTAATCCTCTATCGGGTAATACCCTAGCCTTTGGATAGACTGGTTCTCATACTTTCGGAGTTCAGACGACGACGACGTAATTACTGTCAAAAATCCACGTATGATAGCCGGAATCGACAGCTTAACGTGCTTTCCGAGGTACGGAGGATTCTTGGTATGAAAAGATGGTCACCCATCCACGGACCAACAGCGGCAAGTGTAGCTTAACCTAACTTACGCTTAACTTTATATACTTACACTAGCTTCTGTCCGCGACTTCGTCCGCGTCAAATTTTTGCTCTCCTGACCCTTCCCGTCGCATCGAATTGCCTGCCAGTTTTCAAACATTTTTCGTTGCTGCTCCGCTCTTTTTGATTGTAGCGTGATGTTATGTAGCCTTTCTCAATAAATAGGCTATGCAACACAAAAAAAAAAAAACAATTCGGACCAGTAGTTCCTGAGATTAGCGCGTTCAACCAAACAAACTCTTCAGCTTTATAATAGTAAGTATAGATTGTATAGATACACGTACATGTCAAAGTTTTTTTGGGATGGATCTTTTATGTTAAGTTCAGTTTTAGTCTCTTAAAACCTGCCTAATAAAGAAAGAATGCGTTTCTCAAAGGGGCCGGAAAGTAAGTATCGTTCATTTTCTGGTCCTTGGTGCAATATTTTGCGACCTTCATCATCGCCTCTTTAGCTCAGTGGTAGAACACTGGTCTCGTAAACCAGGGGTCGTGAGTTCAAACCTCACAGGAGGCATTCTATAGCAAAATGTTATTGTTTTATGTTTGAACTTATAATTTACATAAGTACCACAATTATATTGTAGTAACCCATGGACAGTTGAGTGGGTAAGCATTCAGAGTTATTCATACTGCAGGTACTCTACCTAAGTTACAAGTTTTGCTAACTGAAGCTGTGCTTAACTCTTGATACCTAAACATTCGCCCGTTCGACGACCCACTTACCCGCGATTCTCGTGTTCATGTTGTACTTCTAGGTGAATATCGATATATGCTGTAATTATTTATAGTTTAATAATGATCCAAAGAATGTGCCAATGTCAAATGTTCCTGTGATTAATAAATACTTTTTCCAAAAAATGCATTTTATTTGGCGTAGTCGGTTCGACGAATGTTAGTAACCATGTAAGAACAAAAGTAGTTTAGTTACCTAGGGTTAAACCTAATTGAATTGAATTTTGATGAACTGTCAAATGTTACCTATTAAAATGACTCCACTTTAACATTGTTGAAGAGACATTTTTTTCTAACATACGACGCAATAGTCCAGCAATATCCATCTATCTGATTCAGATTCTGATTGACTATGTGTTACGCAATTTCACCCGAATCCGTTCAGACGTTTTTGCGTGATAGCGTAACAAATAAAATATTAAATATTTCTCTGCTGCGTCTTACATTAGAACAAGAAGGAATATCCTATCAGGAAAACAGGACGAGTCATGATGAATTAAATTGCAGGTACCTAACCTACCCATAGTATATTTAAGCGTGTTTTCACATATGTAGAGGAAAGAGTTACCATGAAGCGGAAAATTATTGATATAATAAAAACTTGTATCAGGAACACATCACTCAAAAGTTCAGCCGAGCGTGTCCGTAAAACTGTTCCACTCTGTTCCAGGGAATTTATTAAAGTACTTAGATACATATTAGTTTTGCGATGCCACTCAATATTCAATTGGTTATTACTTACAATTCTAAATTAACGAACATTTGTCTTTTATACATTTGTATTCAGATATTTTCGTGGATTTTATCGACTTCAAAAAACGGAGGAGTTTCAAAATTCGATTGTATTTTTTAGGGTTCCGTTGCCAAATGGCAAAAAACGGAACCCTTATAGATTCGTCATGTCTGTCTGTCTGTCTGTCCGTGTATGTCACAGCCATTTTTTTCCGAAACTATAAGAGCTATGCTGTTGAAACTTGGTAAGTAGATGTATTCAGTAAACCGCATTAAGATTTTCACACAAAAATAGAAAAAAAAACAATTTTTTCATCATACCTACCCATACGTGTGGGGTATCTATAGATAGGTCTTCAAAAATTATATTGAGGTTTCTAGTATATTTTTTTTCTAAACTGTATAGTTTGCGCGAAAGACACTCCCAAAGTGGTAAAATGTGTGCCCTGCCCCGCCCCCCCTTGTAACTTCTAAAATAAGAGAATGATAAAACTTAAAAAAATATATGATGTACGTACATTGCTATATAAACTTCCAACGAAAATTGGTTTGAACAAGATCTAGTAAGTAGTTTTTTTTTTAATACGTCATAAATCGTAAACCGCAATTTACCTTTCATTCAATCAACTCAAATATAAAAATAAAAAAAATAACATTTAATTTCATAAACACAAGGCTTATGCATAAACCGTGAATACCTACAGGTTTTTACGGAACCCTCGGTGCGCGAGTCCGACTCGCACTTGGCCGGTTTTTTATCTCTGATATCTCAGAACTCCATCATTTGTAAAGTATTTTTTCCATTTAGTTGTTGATGGTGTTACAATAAATCCTGTCGCTGATATTTACTTGACAAGTAAATATCAGCAAGATAGCATAGTGATAAATAAAAATATTTAAATTACAAAAAAACACCGACTTTCAAAAAAGCACTCATCACCATCATTACCCAACTATACACATCATACACTACCCGACATACAGTACCCACTGAGTTGCAAAACAGACAATTTTAATTGGCAAGCTGCCTTACTTCCCCAACAGAACAAGAGATGCCTTTGCCTACCCAACTTATTTGCATGCAGATTATTAATAGTTTTTTTTTTTTAATTCACAGGTAAAAATGCGGACTGAACTATTTCTGGGTTTTCTCATCTGGGCGTCGGCCCAGGCTTTGGACAGCGGAGATAACAAATTCATGAAGGATTATGCCATGTTAAAGGTAACTCAATAATAAAAATTAAAAAAGGTTTTTTATCATGCATTGTCATGAGAAAAAAACGTGTGTGCCTTTCAGGTTCAATCCAAGTTGGTGAAATTCTGATTGCAAAATCAAGGACACAAAAAAGAAAGTTAAAAAAACAGTTCATTTATTTATCTTTTCATTTATAAACAAAAGAATGAATGATTATGTAAAAATTAAAAAGAATATCACAAAAAGAGTTTCGCAGCCGGTAGGATTCGAACCTACGCTCCCAGAGGGAATCTGATTTCTAGTCAGACGCCTTAACCGCTCGGCCACGGCTGCTCTTGAAAAATTAACAAATTTTACGTTTATAATCAACATATTAAATACATGTACATTTTATTATCAATATTTAATTTGTTCCACTCACCTTTATTCTTTTAGGAACAAAAGATGTATTTTTGTTTTCAATGGCACTATTTTTCCATTTTGTTTCGGAATATTTTCGAATTGTTTTATTTTAACTCGTAATGCTTGCATGAAACGTTGAAACGTTTCATGTAAGCATTACGAGCATTCAAGATAATATAAGTTGTAAACTTGTAAAAAACTAATTTAGTCATTAATTTTTAATGAAAAACAACGTGTTGTATTATATATTATCATTTTTACAGATTTACGAAAGCTGCTTCGGCACGCAACTTTTAAAACAAATAACAAAAGAACTAAAAGATGCCTACGCGAAATGTTCGACAGCGCCACCTATGAAGGAACCGTTGAACTCACATATACCGCCACTGTTCCTCAGCAAACTGCCGCCAGGTTTCTCTATGGACCCGAATTCGCAAACTATAACAAAGCCGCTAGATGACGCTGTTCACAATAAAGACGATGAAGGAAATATTCAAGATCAAGGACAACAACCACAAAAACAAACAATGGGTGGTGTTTTATCATTTAGGCCACACGGATTAAATGTAAGTAATTAAAAAAAAATATCGAAATATAAAAAATACAAAAAGACAAGTGATGCCTCCTGTGAGGATTGAACTCACGACCCCTGGTTTACGAGACCAGTGCTCTACCACTGAGCTAAAGAGGCTATGATGAAGGTCGCGAAATATTGTTTTGTAATCGGTAATGCCGTATGAAAACAAATATTTTTTACAAATATGGGTCATCATTATTATCAGCTTGATATGAAACTATATTTATTTGGAAGTACGTACGATATAGTTTTCAACATCCTTGTATTGAATGTATTTAACATAAAGAACATATCGAAAGTGTCTGAAATGATGGATTATTGTTTATTATTATTATTATTTAATTATTCATGAAAAATAATTGATTTGTGCCATAAATACGCTTAAGTTTTTATGAGTAACAACTATCTGTACATATTTTAGTATCTTATCTATAACAAAGATAACGGAGTTAAATAAATTAAGTAAACATATTAATGTAACACTCAATTACAACGGAGTATATTGCGTTGAGTACGTATGACTAATGATAGCAACACCAAAAGTTGTAACCCACTTATCTTATATCTATAACGGATCAATTCTTGTACCTATATCTATATAATCTGAATCTCGGAAACGGCTCCAACGATTTTCATGAAATTTAGTATACAGAGGGTTTCGGGGGCGATAAATCGATCTAGCTAGGTATGTCGTTTTTGCGTGTTTTCAATAATCAACTTAAACATAAACTTATATATCTATCTATTTTATCTTATCTTATCTTTCTTTTTTTTTATTGGAAAAAAAATAACGAAATGTAGTTTGCATATAAGTAAATATAAATTCTAAAAAACACAATTTACAAAAAAATACCGAGCGAAGCTCGGTCATCCAGGTACTGTATGTTAACATGTCATCACATCACTTGTAATTTCCCAAAATTTAAAAACAAAGATGTACTTACTAAGTTTTACAGGAAAGGGGGGAGAGGGGCAGGGACATCGACGCGAACTGAAACATTTATTTTCGTTTCGGGCGAGTTAATTCGTGCGAATTGACTAATTAGCTAATATAATTTACTCAAAGTAATGCGCCTTTCTGGGGCGAACCTGATGACCTACAACTCGTAAATCATTATTCCAGAACAAAAAAAAATCAGCAGCCTTTGTACATGACGGTACTACTTTAGCGAAAGGTCACTCATTCATACATTCATTCATTCACTGATTAAATACAAAATCTCAACAACTACTGGATCAATGAAGATGAAATTTGGCAGAGAGATACATTATGAGTAGGAGACGTCAGCCAAGAAAGGGTTTTAGGAAACTCCCCCCGTAAAAGGGTGAAATAGGGGTGGAAGTTGTTATGGAAGTCCGTGAATTTTGAAGCTAGGTTCTTGAAATTTTGTGTTTAAGCTGATGATTAAAAAATAATTTATACGTATCTCAGTGTTTTTCATAATTCTACTCCCGAAGACCTGAAAAAAAGGATGAAATTGTGTGGAAAGTCTTTCATTTTCTTAGAAAACATCATTTAAATTTATAATTTAGGCATATGATTGGAAACCAACTCAACAAAATTTCCATCATCCACGCGGGCGAAGACAGGGGCAAAAGCTAGTGTTTAATAATTACCGATACAAACAAAGTACAGTCAGTGACAAAAGTCTCCAACTGTCCCATATTGAAATCCATTCTATTAACTTAAATTCTTTCCATTTCTCCACAGGGCCCATTCCCTCAGCCACAGTCAGCGATCCCTCCATACGTGATCCCCGCTCAGTTCCGTCCCTACAACGCCAACCCTTACTACCAGATGCCTTACAGCGCGCCTGTGTTCTACCCTCCGAATGTGCCCTATAACCCCTACTTCGCCCAGCAACAGTACCAGCAGCCCTTCTATCAGCAACAGCAACAGCAGCCGTTCTTTGGAAATAATCGGATGTCGGTGAGTTTGTATTTTTGTTTGGCTCAGGATAGAGTTGAGTGGAAAAAGGAAAGGGAGGCCTTTACCCTCTAAGGGGACAGACTGATTACTTGCGAATACGCTACCAGTCTTTTGAGCACTCTCGTTGACAGCAATGCGGACATATGTACATAATTTTTGATGCCCTATGATGCCTTCTTCCCTTTTTTTATACAGGTTGTCAGGGATATTGACCCGTAAACTGTAACCACGTTCCTTCAGCACGTGATTCCCTAGCGCAGAAATCTTTCAAGCTTTAAGAAAAAAAATCTGCTTAAGAGAAATGCAACACTTACGCGGTGAACATGTAGAGAACAGCTATTTTATTATCACTTGTCGACGAAAAATCATTTGCTGAATATATGGTTACTGTTTGCAGGTAGATGTGCCTGTGTAGTGGTACTAATTATAATTATTTTAAGACTGCAATCTTATACAATATACACATTATCTTGTTTAACAATTAAAGTAGTTCTTACGTAGCACTAAATATAATTTCCAACATACCTGCAATTCATACAGAGCGACAATAACATAACCCTGGCTGTACGGACAGAATATTAATAAAACAGACGTCTAGACTACCTAGACCACCAAACAGATATTTATCTGTTCTGTCACTTAGACAGTCAACAAAATTGTATAAGTAATTAGCATTTAATAATCGATTAAAATACCTGATTATTGAGCTTTACCAAAAACCATATTCTGACTATTATGTGGTCACTGCCACCAAATTCTCTGTACAATCTCTAACCCTCATTTCTCCTCAGCGTCACCTCAGCCTCCGCGCTCGCCTCGGTATAAACGCCCGCGCACAGGCCGGCCAGAACGTGACCTGCGTGATGCAAGAGCTTGGCTACATCGACAGCAATATGGAACCCAACTACGACCAGATCACACAGAGAATCAACAACCTGCCGGTGTCGAGCGAGCTGAAGACCGATATACAAGAGGGGTTGCACTTCTGTCAGAAGTTCTCGGTGAGTTTGATATAGTGACGTTAGAGCTAGGCACATCGATAGCAACATGGAGCATAACTATGACTAGATGGACCTGAAGACCGACCGACATCCAAGATGTCGGTGAATATGGGAAACTTAAAAGAAGCAACAGAAATAACTTATCTATACACAGGGATTGAGAAGGCATGCAGTGTTATTGGAATCATTGCAACAATTATACAGTAGAATAGCACAATCCTATTTCATCACGTGGGTGTCGTTTGAGGCGACTAGGGACTTACTAGAGAATAGGCAGCAACGTTCTCTATCCATTTTACTACCATACTGCGATCGCCAACCCGCTTACCAATCGTGGCGATTATGGCACACCCCCCCAAATTGGGGTAGGACGTCCAGCAGTGGATGTCTTTCGGCTGGAATGATGACGATGATGATATTTTTCTACCAGACGTATGTGGCAATGTAGTCATACAACCTACACATGAGTATATTAAAAAACAGAGTCTATTTAAAAACCCTTTGTTGCAGCAATGTGTGCCAGAAGACAAGCGTGACATCGTGCCGCGTCCACAGGAACAGATTAGAGCCATCTTCTTCTTCCGCTGCTACAAGGTATACCTTGATCTTCTCCAATACTTCCTGTATTCTAACCATTTCTCTTGCGCGAAGGATTGATGAGAAATCATTAATTTGTTTTCAGCACAAGAAACTCGAGGCTTGCATCATGAAGGACATTAATGAGCACTTCAACAAGGAATACATGTTCGACTCAGATACTGATTTTGCGTAAGTACACAATGTATTTTTGAAGCGCTTGTGTCAGTAGAAAGTCAAGTTATACTTCGCTTGCTGCGGTTGGACCATATTTACATACCAAGACCCCCACGCCTCGGAAAGCACGTTAAGCCGTTTGTGGGACTACCATTAGTTGATCTTTGATAGTCGTTACGAGTCGTCAGAAGCCCGAAAGTCTGAAAAACATTCCTACTTAAAAGATATCGTATTACCCAGTAGGGTTGTGGGTTCTGGGTGGGCCAGCGAGCGTGCAGTTACCGTTCTCACAGCCGGAACGCGCTTCTCTGTAAGGCATGTCATATATGATATTGGTTTCTTAAAAAAATCTTTATTTTCCACAGCCTCTCCCGGTCAGCCCGCTCGACCCGTGACGTGCCTCTTCGTGACCCCAGCATCGAAGCCCTGGAGGAGATGGAAGTCTACCTCTACGACTACCTCAGTGGGGGAGGCGGCTTCGACTTCGACCTATACATTTAAGACTGAGCCTTAGTATGTAGTCTAGTTCAGTCATTCTTAGTTCGTATCTAGGTTTACTAGTGACATTTTTTGTTAGGTTTAAGATGTTAGGTCTTAAAGCGATACGTAAGTTCTTGAATAGTTTTTTTTATTGACATCTATTTCAGGGCTCTGCCTGTAATAGTTGTTAGTCTTGAAATTTCTTAGGGTAACTAAATGAAAATTACATCATTTAATCGTAGATTCATGTAACGTATATTCATTTGATTATATAGATAGGAATTAGAAAACAATTGAACATCGCGTTTTGTGTTTTCTATTGCGATTTGTGTCTAGCTATTGCAAAAAAAAACATTTTTCATTCACTCATTCATCCGTTATAACATAACTGGCGAAATGTGGGTACTCAGTAGTTACACCGCTGCTTAACTCTTCGGGGATTACAGACTGTTATGTTCTAAATTCAAAATTATTTCATTGATTTAAATCGAATAGGCGCGACTGTATCTTTAACCTTCTTTAAGTATTTTAATTTCCGTTTGACGTCAAAGGAACTATATAGTGATATACTAAAGTATCAAATTCAATCAATTAATGTATACGAGTATTTTGAATTTAGATAATAAATCAAAATACAATTGGTTTTAGTTAAAATTGCAAATGAAATGGTGCTCAAAATTGCTCATATTTATTCATTTTCTTTATTTACATTTAAGTTATTCATTTAAGATTGGAAAAATGCTCAATGTAAGGTTGTCCTTTATACGTATCGTCACTATTATTTATACATTTTGTAAACGTATCAAACGTTTACATGTTTTATAAATAATAGAGACGTGAATTTTTTAGACGAAACTTTATTTAAAATTTTATTTGTAGCCCGTACTACATTTTCGAGATTATTTTATATTAATTAAGTTTAATATTCGCCGTCGAATGCATTTAATATTTCATGTTTAAAATAAGTTTCTATTCGTTTTAAGGATTTCTTATCGGATATCTATGGCATTGGGGAAAACCGGGGTGTTTGCTGCGGACATAATGAATGAATAGCAAAACAGTTATTATTAAACAAAACATAGTTATCTAAAAATTAGCTGGTTTTGAAAATTCTAATATAAAAAAGAAATAAGTTTTTTTTTCTTATGCACAAAACATATCTGACATCGGTGAAAGAAAACTATCGTCTGGCAACCAGTTAAACCGAGAGCAAACGTTATTACCCAGTAAGTGGGTTGTAGAAGTCAGATAAGTAATCGCTTATGGTAAAATACTGATATTCAGCTGCATACGGTTAGATTGGAATCCGACCCCAGCATAGTTGGGAAAAGGCTAGGCAGATGATAGTGTTCCGACAGAATAAAAGATACATTTCCTTAAGTATTTACTTATATCGTGTTTTTGCAAACATAGCAAATAATCGTGACACTAAGCAGCACTTAATTAACGCAGTAGGTACAGAAAGTTACTACAATCTGTCAAATTTCTTCAATAGATTTTCAACTTTATCGCTAAAGTATTAAGTTCAACATTGATTGGCAAAATTTGACATTGTCGGGTAGCTCGATGTGCTAGCTTCTGTACTTATACAAGTTTATTCGGATTCATACATTAACTGAAATATCTGTTGTGGTTATTGTAAAGATGTTATATCGGTAGCAAACTTAGGTTCTTGTCAATTAGGCACGCCAGTTCGAGCCTTTTTGATGACGACCCTATTAGGTTATAGGGTAAAAGGCACAATTACTGGCCTTTTGTATTTGGATCAATTAATATTTTATGTTTTGATTACCTATAGTCGATTTTTTTTTTCGGTGATTGACGATAGTAATAGACGTCTTTTTTTTAGATAAAATTGTGTCTTTATAATCATTTACCTTTGAGATTTTTTTTCGCAAAAAAATTATGCATTTACTAGTTTTAAGGTTTAGTTATAAGATATAATACGTAATTTGAAATAAGAAATGTAAAATCAAAACGATAACTGAATAAAAATATTAAAAAACAATTGCGGTTTTTATTTTTCAATCTCTACTCTTATCCTCTTTAGACTAGTAAATTCAAAACCCTGGGTTTTGAAACCGCTCAAATAATTTAACAATTATATCGTGTACTTAAAAAGTAACCTACCTAAGCTTCTTTCTTACTTCCGAATAAAAAAAGCATGCCATTGAAATCCATTAACAAGACATCAAACATCAATACGCTGTCATATAATTCGAGCTGTCATCTATTTTTTCCGCATTTTGACACAGACATGGCCAGTTATGAACTGGCAGACAAAAAGCATTATTGTATAAATATCATATGAGTACAAATGCGAAAGGGCACGCGTGCTGGCCAAAGTACAAAGGGCATCTAAAGGTGACTGTCTATCAAATATCGAGCCGACATGCACAATAATTTTCTTGTCAGCAGAGCTTCAAATTTTATAAAATTGGCCTTTCATTTTTAATTCTTCGATTCGTGTTATAAGAACAACAATAATACAAGTGAAACGATAAATCGCTCCTTATCCCTCACAAAAAAGAAATCTATAACATACTTAATGATGATTATGTTAACGTCTATTTAAATAGGTACTTGTCTGCCTAAGTAATTCAAGTCCGTATTTTATAGATTTCAAAATATACTTTTTCACATAAATATACATACATGGGCACGTATGATACGTCAGAAGGTAGGTGCACGGTTCCAATTTGTTGATTCCTTTGGAGAAGAAACTGAGATGAGCGACTAAGCTGTGGTGGCCCAGCCACGAGTTGTAGGTCGTGGGTTCAAACCCAAGCAGGCGCTTTACTTTGCGTAAATTATTTCATAACCACTGTTCTCAAAATGAAGGAAAACATCGTAAGAAAACCGGCATGTCCTAGAACCAAAAAATCGAAGACATGTGACATCTACCAACCCGCATTGGGCCCACGTGGCAGATAATGGCCCACTCCCTCTCACCGAGAGGAGGCCAGTGTCTCAGCAGTGGGAACAATATAGGCTAATCATGATGATGACGATGGAGAAGAGCCGGTATGAAAGACCATGGTTACTCTTTTAAAAATAATTGGCTTTTACAATGGTTTCAAATTACAGTGTTGATAGGTATGAGAAGACAGTGAAGGCCTTGTTCATAGGCCTACACAGCCTTCCACAGGTACCGGGTGTTTTATTAAACCGAAAATAATCTAGAATCTTCAAGGCCTACAACGTTCTCTCATTCACAAAATATAAAATAATCTACATATGAAATATTAGATTAATAAAATATAACAACCTATTTAAACCAAATGTCATGATTGCCATGACAGCTAATAATAAAGAGTTCAATTTGGAGAATTAACTATAGCAATACCAGATAGGGTGTACTAACGATACCCAAAAGATGATACGATCTAACTACTTTCATTCTGTTTGATATCACACAGGTAAAAGACACATAACATGCATATTTTTGACAGATGTCAAACTCAAAAATTACATACACGTAAAAGCAAAAAAAAAAAACATCTGTTTGTGAAATCTAAAACCCTTTTGTGGTAACCATTGGTTTCGGAGAAAGGTCCGAGTATTCAAACGAATATTTTTTGCTAATATCTCTCGATGTGCATAAAAAAGTAGCATTATATTTGTCCGTGAACGGATTTTTGTACAAAACTTTCACCGGGGGTCCTTTATAGAAGTGCTCGATTTTTACTCCATGAAAAAATTGTTACCTGTCACTTTGAAAGAGGTTGGTGGGAATATAGAGCAAGTGGGTTAGTAACCGTGGAAACAAAAATGTTCTTATAGTGAGTCACTTATTTTTGCCAGAATTTGAGTTGCTAAAATATTTATAATTTACATTATGTATTTGAAGCATGATAATTGTTGTTTTATAAATTAGTTATCCTCATAATATAAATGTCAAATTACCTACTTGGCACTTAATATAATAAAAAAATGTTGAATTTATGTTATATCCTTTTGTGTTGCTACCTTACTCGTTATAAATATTGTATTCTAAACAGTTAAATTTACAGGTAAATTCAAACGTTTAAATGCAAAATATGAAACGAAAACTAAAATAAATCCCCAATCTTACACATTAAGTAGGTATTACAGAACATATTAACTTATATGGAATGGTTTTAAAATAAATCTCTTTGTTGCCTCATTATTATGCTCGTTACCATATTTTATTGAAACATGGTACGCACGGCTACAATCAAGTTATAATTTCCAGTATAAACTGATCACACTTTGTATGGGATTTCCGTATAGTGAGAGGTCAGCTTAAACTGGAAATGTATAACTTGATATTTAGCCGTGTGTACATATCAGTTCTATTTGGGCGCATTTGACTTTGTTTTGACAGTCAATTTTATTACTGCGTCCAAAATAATCTTCTTATAGTAGTCGGCGGCAAAAACAATTACCAAAATTGATTTATTAAGGCGTAATTGGCGTATTCACCCTTGACGGTTACTTTCTTTACAAATTATAACCAGCTTCACGCGGGCAATTTTTTTCGCACACGCGATTTTCAATGCTGAACTTAACGCAGAGAGCTGAAAATTCAATAG
Source organism: Aporophyla lueneburgensis (assembly GCA_932294355.1). Classification (NCBI taxonomy): domain Eukaryota; kingdom Metazoa; phylum Arthropoda; class Insecta; order Lepidoptera; family Noctuidae; genus Aporophyla; species Aporophyla lueneburgensis. The sequence goes on along the minus strand of OW028737.1, from coordinate 24,514,696 downwards.
CGGTGTTTTTATCGCGCTGGGATTCTCCTTGTTGGATTCTAAATGCTCGGCTCAATACTGAGAGTTGAAATTCTATTGCATGTAAAAAAATCGCCAGTGCGTACCTCGGCTAATTGTCAAAACATTTGTTTACCGAAAATAGAGCAATATTTAATAGAAAAGCTAGAAAGCTGTTATGATTGTAAAGAGTTGGACACAAAATCCTGGAACAATAGGTTGGAACAGTTATTTTTCACAGTTTTTGTCGCCGTTTTGCTTATTTATGATGAGGACTATTTCTTCGCCAGTCATTTTTATATTTGATTTGAAATTACCGCTTTACTTTCGGCTGTTATTTACTTCTTGTTTTATTTTACTACTAGCTTCTGCCCGCGACTTCGTACGCGTTAAATTTCTTGTTCCCCCGACCCTTCCCGTCGCGTCGAATCACCTAACCGTGTGATTTTCCCCGTTTTTGCAACATTTTTCATTACTGCTCCGCTCCTCTTCATTGTAGCGTAATTTTATATAGCCTATCGCCTTTTTCGATAAATAGACTACTCAACACAAAAACAATTTTTCAATTCGGACCAGTAGTTCCTGAGATTAGCGCGTTCAATCAAACAAACAAACATACAAACAAACGAACAAACTCTTCAGCTTTATAATATTATAAGTATAGATTTAATCCATGGTCAAAAGATAGGTGAATGAGGTCGACATCTTCGGGGGTCGTGCGGTCCATGGCCCTCTACGGGGCACCGGTGTGAGCGCCCTCATTGAGGCTGCGCCCAGCGCGCCGGTTGAGTGCGGCCCAGAGGGTCATGGCCATCCGGTTAATCCGGGGATACCGCACGGTCTCCTGCGAGGCAGCGAACCTCCTTGCCGGAGTGCCGCCATGGGATCTGGAGGCAAAGGTCCTCGCCCACATGCGGGAGTGGCGCGAGGAGGCGAAACGCCGGGGCGAAACTCCGCTGCCGCGACAAATCGCGGCACGGCGGACAGAGCTCCGGTGTGATCTCATGGCGACATGGCGGGTACGATTGTCGCAACCCAGTGCTGGGCACGCCACAATTGCGGCGGTAAGTCCCCTCTTTGAGGAGTGGATAGAGAGGCGTCACGGCGTCCTCACCTTCCGCCTGACGCAGGTTCTCACCGGGCATGGGTGCTTCGGTGGGTTCCTGTTCAGGATAAAGCGGGAGGATACGTCCGGGTGTTTCCATTGCGAGGATCGTCTGGAGGACACGGTGGAGCATACGGTGGAGGTGTGCCCTGCCTGGGCGGAGCACCGCCGTGTCCTCGTGGAGGCGATTGGCGGCGGCGACCTCTCGCGTCCGACCCTGGCGCGTGCCATGGTACGGAGCGAGAGGGAATGGGAAGCCGTCACCTCCTTCTGCGAAGCAGTAATGCTCGCGAAGGAGGAGGCGGGGCGCGTGAGGGAGTGGCAGTCTCTGCGCCCTCACGTCCCTAGCCGCCGCAGGAGGAGACGCCCCGGGCGTCGGGAGTCAATAGCGGACTCCCGGCCACCGTAGGCGCGAGCTTGCGGGTGGCGAGCAATGGGTAGCTCGCCGCCCGGTAAGGACCAAGCTCGGGTCGACGGCGCGCAGTGTTCCACGCGCGCCTCAAAGAGATGTCAGCAGCAGTGTAGGGGTCTACTAGGACCGATGCCTGCCGGGGTCGCGTGATTGTTCGAAAGAGATACCGTGACCCTGGCACATGGGCAACTGATGGAACACGGGTGGGTTTTAGTCAGTAAAAGTCTACCACGCCCTCCCGCTCCGCCCAGAGCGGGAGAAGACATTTGATGATTTACCATCCTGAAAAAAAAAAAAAAAAGGCCGACATCTTATAACCTAATAGTGCTAGTATTTTTATAGTCTTTCTCGTCTCACGAGCTCATTAGAGACAAATTAAGTTTACCTAGGTACCTTTTTTTATCTTTACGGTTTTGTTTGTGTTTTATTGTGTGCTCTAATTTGTTTGATCAGTTATTCAGTAAAAAAATAACCTTTGTATCATTACAATGTTCGTAATAGATACTATACACTTCAAGATATACTTCAAGATATACTTCAATATCTTCAATATCTTGATATACTTCAAGATATATCGTAACTTAGTTAATTTACTATGCAGCTTACATTTATTCCTTTCTTTTCCACCTAACACTTGAATAAATACCTAATACCACATTGTCACCTATCTAAAAATATCAACCCTCTCCAAAAACCTCTTTTGTGCAAAAATGCCCTTTGATATAATTGTAAAATATTGAGAATTCTATTTCATTTGTCAAAAACATACATATGTTCTGGCGCAGATGTGTTCGCAAATAAACACTTATTTTATTAACAAAGCCATTTAGAAAGCACATACACTCAACCCGTCCGTGAAACGCACCTTTACCAATGGGGTAAAAGTGGACAATTGTCGGGATTTCGTGTAGAAATGAAACGTTTTGGATAAAAAAAAATCAGTCATCAAATAAATAGAAAAGAGTTGCTTTTGACATAGGTTTAAAGATAAGGTTTTGTTGGAAAATGGTTATGGATAATAAAATTTAAGAGTTATATAAAGAAGATAAATAATACACAGATAAGAAGATAACAACATTTGCATCAGTTCGTCTGACCCATAATTTACCTGTATTCAATTCATTAGCCTATATACCACAGACTATATAAATTTATCTGTTCTGTGCTAAATATCTACTAATTTAAAAAGATAAGTTGTGCTGATACATTTTAGGAAAAATACCAATCAAAAATTAATTTCGATTCGCATATTACTCCCTTTAACTGGTACATTCACCCTTCAACAAAATATAGAACACCTTTCCAGGTAAACAAATAGTGAAAGATTTTTGTCAAATAATCGCCTGCGCAAGTGTTATGTCAGACTACAATGAAAGATTCGCAAAAAATGGGAAGATGGCAAGGATTGATGTAAACGGGGTTTTAGGCCAGTGGGCCTTATGGAGATTGCGATGATCAATGCGAGAACTTACATCCCGCAAGGTGCTCAATATAATCGTGCATAAAAAAATCTTAAGATCTTTTTCCTGGCATGACATTTGGGACGTGCACCCTATTATTCGAAATGTATGTACATACTTACCTACCTAATATTAGTCGAAATTACGTTCATGTTTTGTTCATAAAATGGTAATTCCGACCACAGTACAAAAAACCCACTCACAGCTAGTACCTGTGTTAAGAATTACATGCTGCTCAGTTGTCAAACTCTACCTAAACTAATCTAGAAGAAGTATTTTGTATTTTAAAGAAATATTCTTATTTTAAATCAAATCGATTCAGCCTATTGCAATCCAGGACATAGGCCTCTCACAACTTGCACCAGACTCCCTATCCTCCACCTTCCACATCCAGTCTGTACTAGCCACTTTCTTTAGGTTGTCGGTCCTTGTAGCTGGGGGGCGTCACACGCTAGAGTCATGTGGGGTAAACGTACGCATTTTTTAGTTAATTGCTTCCAGAATAAAATATTTTGTGAATTTAAAAGAATAAAACTTTTATTCTAATGTTATAAACATTTGTGAAGGGAAACAAAACATAAAATTTCAATTCTAACAATAATTGTTTTTTTTACTTAATTATTTAGTTAACAAGGGAAATGCGGCTTTTTACCCGCAACGGTGGGAAAGTATCCGCACGCCTTCGGTTAAGTGTACGCAACGCCGACAAAGTGGACGCACGTCAACTTAATTTGATATTGCACAATGATCACATGTGAATTTGCCCTCCTCGTAACTAGTACAGGCGTCGTGCCACCAGCACTCATAAATTGAACACTCAATCCACTCCTCAGTACTTTCCTCGACATAACGAACAGTAGTAATCTTGTTCTGAAGATGTTTTTTTCTATAGTCGGTAGGTACAACTGGAAATTATGTTCCACCTGCATTTATTTTCCCTCGAAAAAGAATGAAGGGTGAACATATGGACGGAGCTCCGGCTGGTAGCATTGGCATGACATTTGATTTCGGATTCATCAACGCGGACTTATATTTACAGTGGCTGGTACACTTCAAGGACTACACTTCACCAACTGTGGATAATCTTATGCTACTGATTTTTGACAATCATTCAAGCCATAATAACCTGCAAGCTACTCTGTATTGCAGAGAGAACAACATCGTTGTACTTACATTGCCACCTCATAGTAGTCACAAAATACAACCCTTGGATTGGGCCATTTACAGTCGTCAAAAAATCTGTACGCAATTGAAGCCGATAAATGGATGGCACAGCATCCTGAATTCCTGATAGAACTAGTAACCAATACCAAGTGACTTATATAATCGATAGAGAACATAAAAAGGTGCTACTGTAGGTAACGCAGCTTCAGCATTCAGGGTCACTGGAACATATCCTTTGCGTAGCTTTAGTTTCAGACGTTTTCTAAAAGTATTCTCATCGATTCCAACAATTCCTGCGGCTTTTCGTTTCGATTTTCTCTCTTCCATCAACTTTTTGGCTTCATCAATCTGCTCTTGTATACAAACTTTCCGGTCAGGATATTTCCTTATATATTTGTATTTTCATTCTAGATGGCAAAAAAATAAAAATATAACTGGGTAAGTATACGCATTTTAATTACTGCGTACACTTACCCCCGGACACTTACCCCATCCCATCAAAGTAAATAAAAATAATAACATTTTGAAGTATGACTTACCTTAGACAAAATACGTAGATTCACACAAAATATTGATTAATTTCTCCTATTCCTAGTCACTTTGTTATTCAATCAGACTAATAATATGTCTTTAGCATGCAAATCAATTTCAAAGAAATAAATAAGAAATCCGTGCAAAAACAAAATTGTCGCGTAAGTTTCCATAGCATTGTGCGGCAAACCTTTGACGCAGTCCTCTAGCTAGGTGGTCAAACGCGATCTAAATGCACCAGGTCTCAACCTGCTGTCTTCCGTGGTATACGCACAATATTCACTGCGGACACTTATTCGCCGCGTACGTTTACCCCACATGACTCTACGCTTGCCGATACGCGGTTACCACTCCAGGACTCTTCTGCTCCATTTCAGGATAATTTCATTTCTGATTTTAACCTTAAAAGAAACTCCGAGCATAATAGCCCGCCCCAAAGCACGCTGCACGACCTTCAATTTGTGGACCAGCCCAACTGTCTGTGTCCACGTTTCGGCACCGTGTGTTATTACGGGCAAGGCACACTGGTTAAATACCTTCTTTCTTATCTAACAGCGGCGAATTATTGGCTTAGTACTGATTTTCCCGTTCTTGTTTCTGCTATTATAAAATAGGTATATTACTTTTCGGGTCGAACCCAGAACGGAGAAACAGTACTGTACCTGAAAAATTCCTCAGCATCGCCCGCGATATTACTCTTATGACATTTTTCTTTTTACTCGACTCTTTAGGGTCATAGCGTGATGTTAAATAGCCTATGACCTTCCTCAAGAATTGGAGAATCAAATGCCCAAAGATTTTTCCAATCCGACAAGTCCTTTCCAGAGATTACTCCCCACATACAAACTAACATTTTTAGTATTTTCTAGTATTTATTAGTAGAAATAAAAAGCATCAAACCAAATAACAATCTATTATTTTTGCTTATCTACTTAAGGTACACCAACAAAATAACTCATTAAGGTGCTTCCTAATTCCCAACTCCATTTTAAAGTGCGAACAACATCCTATACGGAACTACAAGAGTGTGAAACAGTGTCGCAAAAAGTTTTCAAGTGTCCACGTGCTACGGGGTCCCACGGGTGCCGAGCTGCCGATGTTAGGCATTTCCTGAGGACCAGCACTAATTAGGACGGTTCACGACATTTGTATGTCTGTAATGAATGGGAATGATCAATGATCAGCATCTGGGGTTAAGGGCAGATGGACGCTGAAGTTGAGGTACGTAGGGTGGGAAATTTTAATTAGGGCCATGGTAAGTTTGTTTTTAATGACTAGGTTTCAGAGCAGCACCCTAATTTCTAAACGCACTTTCAATCACAAGTTCACAATCCGATGGAATTTTAGGAAATTCTTAATACATTGTTTTGTAGATTAGAACAATTTGTCCGCTCCACAACGTAAATAACGCAATGGATGAGGTTGTACTGTCAATATGAAATGCATTGCGATCAATTGTCATTTATGCGTGTTACGCAATTACCCCGATGTTTATGGCTATACTGCGAGCGGCCATATTTATTTTCGATGACCGACCAGTTAGTATCATACAAAAATTATGCAGTCAAATGAAATTCACTCATAGAAAAGCGTTCGTTGAGAAAGAAAATCCATCACAATACTAAAGATTTTAGAAAAAATAAATTCAATCTAAGAAGTTGTAATAACCTTATGTTCTTATAGTTGCAAAACTAGGAACTCCACACAAACTTCCGTGCCAAAAAACCAAGACTTTTTCTCGACATCCTACCTATATATCACGTCAAGTTTTAATATGAGAACTATCGAAAAGTTCCGGTGGCTCTCCCAGGGGTCAAATAAGTCACTATTTCTAAGGCCACTTGGCTTATTCCCAAAACAATCGTAATATTATACGCAATAAGAAAAACATCAGTTCCGCAGAAATTAGTTGTCATAAATGCTAACTAAATTGATGGCTGACTTGTACATGGAATTGGATCTTGGTACTGCTTATAAACTAGTCTAGTCTTGTGGTCTCATTTTTTTTTTTGTTATATCCTTACTTTTGTTTTTGCTGTTTTCAGTACGAGTGTTTATTTAATCTTCTTAAATTGTTAAGTCACAGTGATAAAGTTCATTCTTATCTGGAGGCGTCATATAATAAGTAATGATAAAAAATCGCTGTATATTACAATCGGCACTGTTTATACCAACCCGCACTGTGCCCGCGTGTCTCTCACGGAGAGGAGGCGTGTGACCCAGCAGTTTGAATGTTATACGCTTATTATACTACTGTTTATAGAAATCTACCAAGAATAAGTCGTGTGTACAACCTTTTCTCTTAATGAAAAGAATAACAATGAAAAATACGGGTAGATGAAGACCAAATCACCAAAGAAATGGATGGACTGTGTGAAAGATTTTATAGCTAGAAAGGTGGTAACTCTCCGAGGTGACGACTAATACATAAGTATGGAAGTAAAATACAGGTTGAGCCTACCTCAAATAAATTGGGACAAGGGCAGGAGACTGATGGACATCATGTTGAATGAACTTTTTCTATAATGGCCATAAACAAAACAACAGAAACAGTTTAATACTCATTATGCGGAAAAAACGATTACCTTATAATCGTTTCCTGAAATTCAAAAAACAAAATTAACAGCTCCCACATTGTATCATTTACCTACAAAAAACTATAAAACTTTAAACAGACGGACATCACAGCTTCAAGATGTCCCTAACCAAACAGTTCTTAAAAAAATGTCCCAAAACATTTGAAACCCGACACTTGCCGAACATAGCCGAGGTCTACAAAAAGGTTCATCGGCAAAGAGGCGCGGCCAAAAACTACATTTTCGATGATTTATGGCGCAAATTAACGAGTACGTATCCTCATTCCTGAACGTCATTTCCTGGTAGAACGCACTGCTACTCAGCTGAACGCGGGAAAAAATAACAGCGAACATTCTTAGCGAAAGCTTTTTGCTTGTTTGTGAGATTTTTGGGCTTCTAGGTCCGTTTATCTTTTTGTTGCACTATTTTTTGTGTTTGTTGTTTTCGGTAGCTTTTGCGGTGTGTGTTTATTGCTTGATTCAATTTTTAGAGCTCGACAGTAATGTTATATCAACATTTCTAAACCATAATTCTGTTAGTAACAGAACTTTTCGCAATGCAGATTTTATGAAACAAGTTTTCAAGTGTGAAACACGTAGCTTTGCTTTTGTAGTGCCGGACGAAAAGAATAGCATCACTCCATTTCTCCTCGTGGATTTTTAAAAGACGACTAAGGTACTGACTAGAGAATGGGCAGCAGCATTCCCTATGCATTATACCACCATTCTGCGATAGCCAACCCGTCTGCCAAGCGTGGCGATTATGGCGAAGCCCCACAAATTAAGGGAGGCCTATATCCAGCAGTGCATGTCTTACGGCAGAAATGATGATGTTGATGAAAGGTACCTAAATATGAGGGGCTATTGGCTAAGTCATAACAGCTGCACCATTCCGTGAATGAGTAATATTTTCATACCAAGACCCCTCTGTGCTTTGGAAAGCACGTTAAGCCGTTGGCCCAGCTGTTATTCGTGAATGTTTGGCAGTCGTTACAGGTCGTCAGAAGCCCGAAAGTCTGACAAACAGTATTATCATCTGAGTTGCTACGACGGGTTATTATCATACTGCGATCGCCAACCCGTCTGCCAAGCGTGGCGATTATGGCAAAGCCTCCCAAATTGGGGGACGCCTATGTCCAGTAGTGGACGTCTTCAGGCTGTAATGATGATGATGATGACGATGATCTGAGTTGCGGAGGTCAATGTAAAATTGTGTGTTTTGTTCCCGATAAAAAAACTTTTACTTTTTACTTTATTTCAAATACTGGTAGTTAGCTGCATCTGGTTAGACTAGAAGCCGACCCTATAATAGTTGGAAAAAGGCTAAGCATTTAACGTTGAAAGGTACCTTAATAGTTTTTTGCGAAATTAGCTTGTTTTTGACGTGGATCTCGCCTGGTTGAAAGCATTATATAAAGTACTAGCTTCTGCCCGCGACTTCGTCCACGTCAAATTTCTTTTTCCCCGACCCTTCCCGTCACGTCGAATCGCCTAACCTTGCGATTTTCCCCGTTTTTGCAACATTTTTCATTACTGCTCCGCTCCTTTTAACCATAGCATGATGTTATATAGCTTATAGCCTTTCTAGATAAACGGGCTATCCAACACAAAAATATTTTTTCAATTCCGACCAGTAGTTCCTGAGATTAGCGCGTTCAATCAAACAAACAAACTCTTCAGCTTTATAAAATTAGTATAGATATGGTGGAACGAGCGTACCCAGAAGATGTCTGTGCTCTCTTACTTTAAAAGTGGACGGGTTATAAATTAGTGGTGGAAGGGAACACAGACGCTGGCAGAGAGTTCAACACTTTGACCATGCTCTATGCGCATAATTACGCGGTGGTGGATTACGGCCCACTCCCTCTCACCGAGAGGAGGCTTATGTCCCAGCAGTGGGAATAATATAGGATGATTATGATGAATAGTTAAGTAGATAAAAAAAGTAGGTACCTACATATATGATAAAGTTAATTCGAAATCACGGGCTAGCCTACAGTTTTATAATAAAATGGGGAAAATGTTAAGTGAAAATGCTGATAAACAGGAAAGTTATTTATTTATGGACCATTATAACAGCAAAAAAACAATTTTAATTACGCATTATTTTATAACTGGTACTCTTGATTGCTACCTAACTAATCGTATTAATTCCTTCTTTCCTACTAATAAAATATGCTTATATGGAGATTTATATGTTTAGAGGTTTGTTACTCTTTACCATTAGACCAACGAGGTAGTTTTAAAATATTGAGCCACAAAATATTGACATGCAAAAGTTTCTGATCCGATGTGGTGTTGGACATAAAGAATAACACCATACCGCGAAAGCCAACCCGCTTGCCAACCGTGCCCATTATCTGCCGGGGTCGCGTGACCTTCCGGGGTCGCGTGATTGTGCGAAAGAGATACCGTGACCCTGGCACATGGGCAACTGATGGACCACGGGTGGGTTTTAGTCAGTAAAAGTCTGACACGCCCTCCCGCTCCGCCCAGAGCGGGAGAAGTCATTTGATGATTTCCCATCCTGAAAAAAAAAAAAAGAAACCGTGCTCATTATGGCAACACACAAATTGGGAGAGGCCTATGTCCAGCAGTGGACGTCTTTCGGCTGAAATGATGACGGAAAAAATAATTACTCATCTCCATCTTAAAAGATTTACTTACAAAATAAACAGTTGCCCTTTCATTTCTCTCCTCCTAATCCTTATCTTAATCAATGGTACATCTCTCCGACTCAACTAATTAACAATAACAAGCGGATCGACACGGCGACATCCGCATACCGTTCGGCTCGTGTTACGTTACTTTTTACACTCAAATATAAAAACTTCAGTAAAAAGTTGACTGCATGCGGTAGATGAACAAGTGCAACCGCCCTGCCGCGGCGACCAAAGAATAGGTAGACGAAGATGTGACGTTGATTATGAAGTAGGCATATTACCTAACTGTTTAGGATTCTAAATGCAAAGGCTATGGTTATATCCAGTAATGGACAGTTTTTTAAATTTACTTTTATGCCTAGGGCTAATACCTTTTTATACTTGTATGTAATTACTTGTTGTGTTGTAGTACTTACAATAACTTACTACTAAATTAAAAATGCTTTTGTAGATAACTTTTGCAAGCACCATTTTCAAATCTTTATGTATATTTGAAGTTGGACAACACCGCCGCGGTCGGCCCAGAAAGCGGTGACGAGACGACCTAGATACGTACCGCAACGGCTGGTTCGAAGTGGCGCGGGAAAAGAGTTCCTGGAAGAACTTGGGGGAGGCCCTTGCCCAGCAGTGGGACAGTATAGGCTAAAAAAAGTATATTTATGTGGCTGTCATTTCATGTCTTTACTTTTTTTATTATATTCAATCGCTCAGGTAGATCGACACAGTCTACTATAATAATATAGCATCACATTCTAAGCTGAATCACTGTCTCTCAAGATAAAGGTTACCTAGTTTGAGAGGCAGGGTTTTCCATAACTGTGTACAGATTTTAGTTCCTAGATTTGTATTACATTGTGTTACTACCGAAGCTCATTTTAACTGCCTTAATATAAAATATGTAAATCTGTAATGCGGCTTGTACCGTGTGGTGCCGGACGTAAAGGATAGCATCACCCCATTTCTTCCCATGGGTGTCGTAAGAGGCGACTAAGGGACTTACTAGAGAATGGGCAGCAGCGTTCTCTATGCATTTTACCACCATACTGCGATCGCCAATCCGCCTGCCAAGCGTGGCGATTATGGCAAAGCCCCCCAAATTGGGGGTCATGTCCAGCAGTGGACGTATTACGGCTGAAATGATGATGATGATGATGATGAAATCTGTAATTGTGTTATGAAAATAAAGTTTTTTATTTTTTTTTTATTATTTTATTTCTTTGAGACAAATAAGGTCATGATTTTACATGAAATATTTGCTTGTTACTGTTATTTCATAATAAGTCGAAGACAAACAATATTTCGGAGGTGTTATACTTATTGAATACGAAAAATTGATGAATATTGCTACTTCAAAGGCGCTACGAGATGTGCTACGAAATCGCTACGCAAGGAATAGCATTGTAGCATTTTTAGCCTAAAATGGTTTGTTTAATGTTATAAAATTGCGTTACCTTTTCAATATGTATTTATTACATAATAAAAACTAGCTGCTATTGCAATTGTACTCAAAGGTAAGCTTTGCAAAGCGTGCAGCAAGCCGACAAGATAACATTTAACTTAAAACTTCTTGCAAGCATTAAATGTCGATATCGGGTTCCTGGATAATCAGGACGTATGATCGCCTGAATTGTGGAAACATATCGAGCAATATAGTACGACTCTTCGTAGAGCTAAGTGACAGATAGGCACAAAATGGAGTACGTAGCCCTCTCCATATAATTACTATAGTCTATGACCAAAGTGAAGTGATTCATTAGGCAGGTCGTTCGTCTTCATTGCTTGTGTCGGAGATAGTTTACCGTTTAAATGATTATACCATCTATTTGAGGCGGGAACTAAAAAGTCATACGTTATCTAACTCAACTACTGTGTGTTCCATAAGTTAATTAAATTAAAGAAGGAATACGGGCGTGGGTAGGATATAAAACAGTCGGTAGTGAAATGGAAAAAAATATAACCATCATCGCCATTCACAGCTTGACTTCACCCACTGGGCATAGGCCTCTCTTTTCGTGTGTGTTCGTGGCATCACAGTGGGCCCTATTTGAATACCAGCGCAGCGCTGCGGTAACTGTTTTTGTCCGCTGGTTGTTGCAGAATATTATGGACATCATATTATGTGTATCACCTATGTAACAACAATATTCTAACAAATAAATGTATCTTATCTTATATTATCTATTTTACAAATATCGCAGCATTATGCTGAGATAGGAGACTTTTTGGCCTCGCCCTGTGCGAGGCCAAAAAGTCTTACTCTTTTATTTTTATATCTTTACCATTTTGTTATTTGTATCTGTCCTAAAAGTTCCTATATTGTTTTTATGTTCTGTGCGTCATCATCATCATCATCTCAGCCACAAGACGTCCACTGCTGGACATGGGCCTCCCCCTATTTGGGGGGCATTGCCATAATCGCCACGCTTGGCAGGCGGATTGGCGATCGCAGTATGGTGGTAAAATGAATAGAGAACGCTGCTGCCCATTCTCTAGTAAATCCTTTAGTCGCCTTTTACGACACCCACGGGATGAAATGGGGTGATGCTATTCTTTATGTCCGGCACCACACGGGACTCTGCGTGTCTCAAATAAAATATGTTTCTTTCTTTCTTTTTTTCTGCCAATTCCCACGCTCCTGTGCCAGCCTCTTCCAAGTTTTGCCCGCAATGGCAACACTGTTGTTCGCCCATCTCGCCGTCAGACTACCGACATCTCGTCGTCCAGTCCTTGGATGCCACTCTGCCACAGCATTACTCCACCTGTCATCACTGCGCCATACCAGGTGTCCTGCCCAACTCCATCTGAGTTCCACAAAACTCTCCCCAATATCGAAAACCGTTGTGCGTCTTTGTATTTCGACATTTCAAAACACACTAAGTAGAAATTTTCAGGAAGTTCATAAGATCTATAGTTGTTTAAAAACTTACTACTGAGAATGTACGAAGCGAGTGAAGGACATGTCATTTACTACCCGCTCATTTCAGTTATTGTTAAGTCAGCCTTTTGTTTACATTTCGTAGCTACCTAATATACTCTTAATACACATCAACAAAATAATTTAATCCCCTATATCTAAACAACTATCGATAGTCCGTGTGATGCCGGGACGTACAGAATAGCACCATCCCATTTCTTCACGTGGGTGTCGGTAGAAGGCGACTAAGGTAAATCTCACCAGAGCTTGAGAAGCAGCGTTCTTATCGATCGTCAACCCGTCTGCCAAGCATGGTGATTATAGCAATCCCCCCTAAATTGGTGGGGGCCTATATCCAGCAGTGGACGTCTTACAGCTGAAATGATGATGATGATGATGATGTCGCGATTGGTAAAATCTAAGATTCTGGAAACTCTTGCAAGATACTATAATTTTTAAGAACTACGAAACACAGAACGATTCTATAATTAAACAATGAATACTTAGGAATACCTCTAATAATTCCCACATGACCATTCCCACATAACTTGAATAATCCCTTTGATCAAAACCGAATGATAGTTTTAAAGCTAAAAATAATCAAAGGACAAGAATCATTCTCGTACAAATCTACAATGCACTTTCTACCTTCATTGCCAAGTCAGAAGGTTCGAATTCTATTGACTGTTCTCAGTAACCACATGGCAATGTCAGTTGGAACGTATGCAAGTGTAGACGTGGTCTGTCAGCGTTTAGAGTGGTCTAACCCTCGTCAGACTTCGATGAGGTCTCACGTATACAGTCACTTGTCTTCATTGAGAAGGAATGTTTCAAGAATCTGGCGTGGAATGCCTGTTATGAAGACATCTGCACCTTTAGAACTTTGAAGAACATTTATAAGTTCGAATTTTAAAGTAATATTTTCGAGGACATTCTGACTTACTAATACTTGCTATGAGATAAATAAAAAAGTAGCTTTAAACTTATTTGCTCATGAACTTGAAACTACTTAAAAAAGTTTAACACGTATAAATAGTGAGTTTCTTAACATTAACCATACATTAACGCACTCAATAAATCACAAAAACCGGCAGAAATCGAAGCCATAATTTCATTACCATTAAAAAGAAGCGTTCTTAATTCAAAAAAGCGCCGGTGGTCTAAAAAAAAGCGGCGCTCTCTCTTTACTCTATGCTCCGAATTGGCATAGTGCATTCACAATAGTCGATTTTTTATCTCAACACATCTGCAACCGGACACCGAGGTCCAGCAGGGGACGATAACATTCCACGATTTTTCACCACAATGACTACTAACTACATAAATCTTTCCAGTGAATTTACAATTATTTTAGGACTGTTTTTTCTGTTTACTCGATCATTGATCGTCCACCCTCGCATCAGACACCATTGTTGGTTAAAAAGAGTGGATTTTTTCTGGTCATTTCGGGGGCCATTGTAAAAAGATGTCTCTCAAATGTCCCCTTACACTAAATGGCGCAGCTGAGGCTATTTCTGTTATTTTGAACGTTGGACATCGTTAAGAAAGTGTGGATTACATGGTAAAAATGAGGTACTTATCTAGGCTTAATGGTGTGTGAATTAGGTGGTTCAGTCAGTGTTGCAAGAAGCTGAGTGAATTAGTTCTTTATTGCGGGTTTGTTAGGTTACTTCTATACCAGTATAAATGGAATTGTTAGTACAATAGGAGCCCTAGATCTCTATATTCTGGGGTATATCAATAAGACAGTTTTATGCGTGCATTCACAGATTATTTTGTTTATTCCACGATTATATCTTAACAGTATCGAGCCTGCCATCTAAGTGATTTCTTCCGAAGCAAAAGACCCATGCTAAAATATATGAAGGGTTTTTATAAATCCCCTGGACTGTTCGAATGTAATTAAAGCTGTTTCATTGCCTGCTGTTTTATAGAATAACGTTAGGTAAACTAATGATAAGTTAATTCTCTGAAACCCAGAGCAAGCTACATTTTTTGCAGAGAACAACACAATACAAATAATTACGTATGCAGGCTAAAAAGGGGCCACTGAGCGACACTTTCGAAATTCGGGTGGTCCGTCGTGGTCCGCTGACCATCAAAATAAAACATCCCATAAACAAAAGTAACACATTTATTAGCGGTAACGCGTAGGTGGCGAGATTCGGGCAAAGATATGACAATTTGCAGCCTACACAGATAACAAATAGCTAAATACTTTGACAGATGGAGATTAATAGGTGCGAAAACAATGCAACTGTTTTACTAAGTTGAACACATAAAGTTGATGAATTTATCTATTCTCTTTTTTATAGGAGTTACTGAATTTCGTTCACAACGTGGACTACTTTGAAAATAACGATCTCTTTGAAAATATTAAGGTTAAGACTGCTAAATCCACTAACTTGCCTTCTACACATAAGTATACCTAATATTATATACGGTTACCAAAAGGTATCCCTTTGCAACTCGGTTACTTATCTCTTTTGGTGACTGTAACATATGATTCGTGTAGAAAGCAAATTAGAAGTATATCCATGTATACAGCTCTCAGTTCTGTTCCAAAAATACATAAGGGAGAGCAGAAGTTTATCATTAAAATCTATAATTACAGTTACCCCAACAATTTGTTATCAAAAACACAAATCACACCGCCATTATAAAAACTCGAGTCTATTCACATCAATACTTAATTTAATTAACATTTGCCCGCATATTTTCTACATGATGTCTGTATCGATGAAAAAACCATTTTTCACACATAATAATGTTAAAGGCATGGAGTAAATAAACCCAGACAGACGCTTTACTTTGTGTAAATTATTTAATCACCACTTCTCTCAAAACGGTGAAGGAAACCGGCATGTCCTAGACCAAACATTCGAAGATATGTGTCACATAGCTATAGAGAAGAAGCCTGTCCCAACTGTGGAAACATTATAGGATGATTATGTGTTGTGTAAAATAAATGATTCAATTAATTAGTTATTTGTGATTTGTAATCAGATTTTGCAAAGTTTCTGTGTATGCAGTTTTTAACTATCGCGAAAAGAGTAGTCAATAACCGGAATGAGTAACGTGCTTTTAATTTGTATGTACTCTATTCGGCGCCGCCTTCTTAACTAAAATCGATCATGGTGCAATACTAGACCGTCGTGCTCTTTTATTATGAACTAGCTTTTGCCAGCGGTTTCGCCCGCGGGGATGTCGGAAAATATCCCGCGGGAACGTACTTCCAGGATAAAAAGTAGCCTATGTGTTAATCCAGGTTATAAACGAACTGTGTTCCAAATTTCATTCAAATCCGTTCAGTCGTTTTTGCGTGACAGAGTAACAAACATCCACACATCCATACATACAAACTTTCGAATTTATAATATTAGTAGGAAGTAGGATAAGACATAGGTATGTAGTTGCGTGGCCAATCGTCTTATCTACATCGAAATCGACAAGCAACGATCGCGACGATCGTGTAAGACTGTTGTTATTGGTTAAGAAATAATAAATAATACAAGTAATGTACGGAAAATAATGTAAACAACAATAGAAACGAACTATTTTTTCAGTCTCACTCTCAGTACTTACACTTACTTTACTGAGAAAACTGCTGGTTAGCTGTAAAAAAATGAAGTTAATCAAATCTCAACTGGAAAGAAAAAATATCAAAATCTGTTCTATATAAATGACAGGTGTATTAGAACGCCTCTTCTCTATGCTAGGTTTTTTTTTTCATAAACCACATGTCACTTCATGCCAATAGTAAAGGCGGTAACAACGTCGCATTCGAAATTCGAACAGCAGCTGAGGATCGAAATAAATAAGGCGGCAGTGACACGCGCGCTCCCTCCCTTTTATAATTATTACATTTTATTTTTAAATTGTTTTTTCTACTCCACAAAGATTCCCCTCCGTGTTCACGGTACCAAAACAATGTCCCCTCGTACCTAATGGCTCCATTCGGCCGTGCGTTGTTTTAAATTGGATACGGGTCCATAATAATAAATTGTCGGTCTCAACCCAGCTTTAGAGCGTGTGAGTAATGATAATTAAATTGATCCTTGTTTTTCTCTCTTTATGTTTTAGATATACGCTCATTGATATTAACTTTCACATTATTTCGGCGTTAATTTCATAATTTACGTGTATTTTAATGGATTTCGAAAAATTTACGACACGTTTGTTTCACGTTCTTAAATGTCATAATTTATACCCGGGAATTTTAATTGGGTGCTTTAGTAAAGAATTTCTTAGGTATTTCGAAAATATAGATAACGAAAAGGACAGTAGGTATTACTGAAAAAAATACGGAAACATAAGTGTCAAAGTCAGTTCTTTCTCTAAGTATATTCACGAACTTTACCATTACTATCTAACTAATTTGTTCCAAATAATTATAACCTAGTAACCTGGCATTACTTATATGCCAAAACTCTCCTTAACAAGGCGTACGTACTCAACAGAACGGAAGTCAGTAACTCGAACTTATAACAGGTAAACAATATCTAGAAACTCGACACTCACTGCAGGGCGAGGACACGCGACCGACCTAAAATAGCGCCCACAAAACGCCACATTGACAAATCTTACGGCCTCAGTAAACTAACACACGCTCGGTGTTATTAAAATCCCCAGTAACTCCGTCAATATATCAACCGCGTTCACTCCCCTAAGTCGGAAGGGAGACCTCTCTATTTTTAAAATACTTCCCCACCGTTCATTTTATATTTTTTCCCTGAGCGCGCTTATTTTTACGCCAACCAACAATTTTAACTTGATCCTTGATGTGATGCACATTTTACCTGCGTCTCCCTTTTTTATATTCTAAAGTAAGGGGCATGAAGGATCACTTTAAAATGGACGAAGTTTTAATAATAAGTTGCAGCCGCTACCGTATGTTACATACGGCGCGCGTGCGTTCCTTATTTGAATTTGAATGGTGGAACGCGTGCGCGCGCAGCACGCGTCTTTAGCTTTTTTATTGGGGAACACAGCCAATCAGAGGAGTTTTATTTGTAAAAAAGTTAGGGGAGTTTTTTATAAATATTTGTACATAGACTACTTATGTGTTAGTTTTTTAGCGGGAGGCGTGTGTATTGGGCGGTGTTCTATAGTATAAGTATAAAAGAATTTAAACAACCTGAAATTATTTGATTATAATGTGCAATATACTTCATCATATCAGGACAGGGATATACATATACGTCCGTTCTAAATAGCAGACACACAAATCAGATAAAAACGAAGAAATAGATACCTAACAGCTTCGTTTTAGGATTTTAATATGTATTTATTAAATTTATCTAAAATGAATTATGTGAATAAATAATGTTTTAATATTAAATACTATTGGTCGCCCAGTGGTCTAAATCCGACCATAATTCGTTTCAGACTTAATATACTTCTAATGCATTATTATATTAAATATTAACTTTCTGCACTCCTCCGTATAAACTTTAACTGTCCTAAATTTCATACACGTCCGTCCGCGTGATTTTCGGAAAAAGGGGTAGGTACAAAGTTCTTTTTTCACGTAGGTATTGATTTAAATGCAAATTATCTCCTCTCGATAGAGCAAATACCATCTTACCACTTCACTACCTTGAGTCACGAACTTGAGTGGCAGATAATACCTAAACCAATGTACTGGTACAGTGTCCTTACATTTTCCTAAAACGAATCTACCCGGCACAAACCTGCTAACATACTAGACAATACGTTACTTCACATACATATCTACATCTACACTATCTACACTTCTACACTAATATTATAAATGCAAAAGTAACTCTGTCTGTCTGTCTGTCTGTCTGTCTGTCTCGCTTTCCTGATAAAACTACTGAACCGATTTCAATGAAATTTGGTACACAGATAGTTTAGAGCCTGAGAAAGGACATAGGCTACTTTTTATCCCGGTAGTATGTTCCCGCGGGATATTTTCCGACCTCCACGCGGGCGAAGCCGCTGGCAAAAGCTAGTTATAATATAACTTCGTACTATTATAAAGGCTAAATCTCAACGAATCGGCCAAGCCTCCTCCATTACGAATATATCATACCAATCAGAAATATACGACATTATATTATTCCCTTAATCCAGTTATTTTCCGGCCAACAAATACTTCTTATGGATAATTGATTTCCAAATATTAAGTTACTGGCAGTATGTTTGCTTGCCTGTGCGTCTACTTCGTAGAAAGAGAATGATATATTTTTGTGTTTGCCATAGATATGGCTCTGTTTATTTTCTTGTCGGGCAACTTAGCTAGATAAATTAACTAAGTAGTTGTTGTTCTAGCAATTATGTTAACAGGTAAAGGTGAATCTTTTATTATGTTTGGTGACAAAGATACCGTTGTCTGCCGACGCTTCATTTACAAGCATTTCTTAGGCCTACGTGTTCATGAGTTATCCTAAATAACACGAAGTTATTGCAAAGATTGATGTATCTACATTATACCATTTCGTGTGATGTTATATAGCCTATAGCCTCCCTCGATAAATAGGCTACCCAACACAAAAAAGATTTTTCAATTCGGACCAGTAGTTCCTGAGATTAGCGCGTTCAATCAAACAAACAAACAAACTCTTCAGCTTTATAATATTAAGTATAGATGCAAAAGTAACTCTGTCTGTCTGTCTGTCTGTCTGTCTGTCTGTCTGTCTGTCTGTCTGTCTGTCTGTCTGTCTGTCTCACTTTCTTGCTAAAACTACTGAATCGATTTAAATGAAATTTGGTACACAAATAGTTTAGAGACTGAGAAAGGACATAGGCTACTTTTTATCCCGGTAGTATGTTCCCGCGGGATAATTTCCGACCTCCACGCGGGCGAAGCCGCTGGCAAAAGCTAGTAGAATATATTTTATGTTAAATAAAAACTTTTTAACAAAAAATTAAACCGCCGAAAAACTGAAAAGCATAAAATAATAAACCTTCAAATTTTGAGTCGACGCTGAAAAATCAATGAACAAGGATCACTCAAAGCGCCGACTCATAATTTTAAGGTTTATTATTTTATGCTTTTCAGTATTTCGGCGGTTAAATTTTTTGTTAAAAAGTTTTTATTTAACATAAAATATATTCTACTAGCTTTTGCCAGCGGCTTCGCCCGCGTGGAGGTCGGAAATTATCCCGCGGGAACATACTACCGGGATAAAAAGTAGCCTATGTCCTTTCTCAGTCTCTAAACTATTTGTGTACCAAATTTCATTTAAATCGATTCAGTAGTTTTAGCAAGAAAGTGAGACAGACAGACAGACAGACAGACAGACAGACAGACAGACAGACAGACAGACAGACAGAC
Organism: Aporophyla lueneburgensis; assembly: GCA_932294355.1. NCBI lineage: Eukaryota > Metazoa > Arthropoda > Insecta > Lepidoptera > Noctuidae > Aporophyla > Aporophyla lueneburgensis. The sequence continues at coordinate 24,494,574 of OW028737.1, read as the reverse complement.
AGAGTTACTTTTGCATCTATACTTAATATTATAAAGCTGAAGAGTTTGTTTGTTTGTTTGATTGAACGCGCTAATCTCAGGAACTACTGGTCCGAATTGAAAAATCTTTTTTGTGTTGGGTAGCCTATTTATCGAGGGAGGCTATAGGCTATATAACATCACGCTACAACTAAGAGGAGCGGAGCAGTAATGAAAAATGTTGCAAAAACGGGGAAAATTTATCCCTTTTGAGAGTTTCCGTTGCGTGCGCTGCGTAAACGGTTAAAGTAACGCAAAAATCATGTACGACGGAATTGTTCCTTTTAAAAAGTTCTAAAAAAAAATCCGCGAGAGCATATGTCTATCTTTTAAGGTTGACTCACTATAACTCAAAAGGAGCGAGCAGCAACGAGCAGGCAAATCGATGCGACGGGAAGGGTCAGGGGAGCAAAAATTTGACGCGGACGAAGTCGCGGGCAGAAGCTAGTAATATTATAAAGCTGAAGAGTTTGTTTGTTTGTTTGTTTGATTGAACGCGCTTATCTCAGGAACTTCTGGTCCGAATTGAAAAATTCTTTTTGTGTTGGGTAGCCTATTTATCGAGGGAGGCTATACGGTATATAACATTACGCTACAACTAAGAGGAGCGGAGCAGTAACAAAAAATGTTGCAAAATCGGGGAAAATCGCACGGGTAGGCGATTTGACGCGACGGGAAGGGTTGGGGGAACAAGAAATTTAACGCGGACGAAGTCGCGGGCAGAAGCTAGTTTATAATATTAGTGTTGAGTGTTGATTAGTGTTGATTGCATTGCATCGCCTGCCCGCGATATTACTTCGTTTTCGTTAAGCGATCTTTCTGACTTTTTTTATTTTTTACTCGACTCCATAAGGTTATAGCGTCATGTTAAATAGCCTATAACTTTCCTTAAGAATTTGGCTATTAAATACAAAATGAAGTTTTCAAACCCAACCGGTATTTCCAGAGATTACTCTCTACATTCAAACTTCCAAACAAATAATTTTTAGCACTTTATAATATTATAGTATAGAAGATAAATATATTAACATATTGTCAGATGTTACCTCATCAACAGCAGCCTATAACGTTCCCACTGCTGGGACGCAGGCCTCCTCTTGGTGAGAGGGAACGGGCCATAATCCACCACGCGGGCCCAGTGCGGGTTGGTAAATGTCACATGTGTTCGATTTTTTGGTTCTAAAACATGCCGGTTTCCTCACAATGTTTTCCTTCACCGTTTTTTGAGAGCAGTGGTGATGAAATAATTTACGCAAAGTAAAGCCGCCTGCTTGGATTCGAACTCATGAGTGAAGTAAAGCCACCTGCTTGGGTTCAAACTCGTAAGTCGCGGTCGTTACCACTGGGCTACCACTGCTCTCAGATGTTATCTACAAACTGTCAACTGATAGTCTTATTATCAGAACAATGCAGTATTCTCGATCTCTAGGCTACCTAGAATAGAACGGTATCTAATTTCATTCCTTACACCCAAAAAAACTTTTTAACAAAATATTAAACCGCCGAAAAACTGAAAAGCATAAAATAATAAACCTTAAAATTATGAATCGGCGCTTTGAGTGATCGTTGTTCATTGATTTTTCAGCGCCGCGCGCCGACTCAACGACTTTTTGTTAAACAGTTTTTATTTTATATTTTTTGTGGCTTTAATGTACTAATATTACTTGATAAGGTATACCCTATACAACACAAAAAGAATTATCAAAATCGGACTACTCTGTATAAAGTTATGCGTGTTTATACATTACAATCAGTGAGTGAACAATCAATCATCCCCTGTTTTCCGACCCTTAGGGTTCGATTTAGTTTTTCAAATTTATATGGGACCACCTTGGGAGTATACCCTTTCCAATAGAAGAAGAAAAAGTTATGCGTGGTCATACATAAAAAAAAAATATTCGAATTGAGAACCTCCTCCGTTTTTTTTCGTCGGTTGATAAAATGAAAAATTCCAGAACTACAGTCTGTTAAGAACAATAGAAATATCAAACGGATATAGGTACATAAATATTTCAATTGTTCTTATCATACTGTGATTCTAGAATTTTTACTACATGAATTATCTACTTTACTTTAAGTAAGTAAGTCCATCACCACTGCTCTCAAAACAGTAAAGAAAATCATCTTAAGAAAACCGAAAAATTCGACGACATGCCCACAGCCTATGCACATGCACTCGAAGAGAGGAAGCCTGTCTCCCAACAGTTGGAACATTATTATTAGGCTGGTTACGACGTGAAATCGAGAAATAGGATACCTAAAACATAATGCACCTTAGTACCTAAAATAATTTCTTGTTTTAAAATAATAAATATCTCTTCATATTGTACAAAAATACCTGCATATATATTTATTTTTAAACTTATTCAATTTATCTCACTAACTTACAAAATGCACTTTTTTCAATGCGCAGGAAAATGCCGCAGCATTGGCCGAAGATTGGACATGTATATATGTATACAAAAGTACCAACCAAACTCTCCGCGTTCCTTCCACATTCCTATTACTTTTCCGTTTTTGTTAGTTTTGCATAGAAATGATAACCTTGCAAAAGTTTACCCAAACTCTGCCTGAAATCACACACAACGAATTACAGTAGCCATACAGTAGCACTCAGAAATGTGAACCAAACTATATTTGTTCAAAGAAAATAAATCCTTGATAAAACGAAGAAACCTAAGATTCAAAAGCAAATATAGCTTTCGTTTCCCATAAAAATATTGATGCAGCTTTTAGCAGTGGTCGGGGAGAGGGCGGTCCCCGTTGCCATGGAGACGGGCGACCCTCCGAGGGGAAAAAACGGGTAAAAATTGCGGGAGCGAACGAACGCTGATTTTTTATGGCATCGTACATTTTTTCTCGGGAGCGCCGCGACGCCGAGCTCGGCCGTGTGGGCGTGAGGTGTGGTACAGCGTGTTTCGAAAACCAAGAAGGTATAAGATTAATTTCATCAAATTTAAAATGCAGCGCCAACTGTTTTTCGACATGTTGTATTATTTTTATGTAAAAGTAATCATTCAAATTAATACATACATCTGGAAATATGAGTATCTGGTAAATTTAGTACCCATATTTAAGTACAAGTTCATCATCTCGTCAATCCATTAGATTAATCCATCCAATTAGCTTTCGACGATAAAGCTCTGTCGTTTAAATGATGATTTTGTACCCAAACAAATGCCAAATCGAATACTTTAGTAGGTATGTTGTAGAAATTTTCTACAAACTGTCACTTTGTCTTTCGTTTCCACGGTGGCCTTACAGAAGAAAATGAAAATAAAATGTTAATCTGTGAATTTCTGAATCTCTTGCTCTATTTTTATAACTGACACTTTTTTAGATCAACCGCTAAAGAAACTGTTTTAAAGTTCATAAACTGTTGTTCTTCCAAAACATCATTATAACGAATTCTGCGAACCGGTTGTTTTATTCAATAACACAGGTGCGTAATGACGCAATATTTTTTACTATAACCCACACGCCACAATTCAGGTTCAAACTACGTGTTTTTAAATTTATCCATGTTAAATATTAGACAGTAAACGAAAAATACCGAAATGTCAATCTAATTCTGTAGTTCGTTGATTAATTGATTTTTAATGTATGTAAATTAAAGTACACAATTATTTTAATGTAAGCGAAACGTGTAACTTTTTTTTTAAATAAATTTATTTTCCCTCTTGCGACTATTTTAACATTATTTACATGAATACAATAACAACAATATAATTTATTTATTTTTTCACCACAATATTTAAAAGTTTACAGGTTCATATTATTCAGTCTTAAGCTATTACACATTACAATATTGTGGGAGACTGGTGCCTAAGCTAGGCAAAAACCTGTGTTTCAGGACACCAGGGCTCCCCCCCAGTAAATGTCTGGGCATACTTTAGCGTTACACCATATAATTTCCATGTGGCGAGTACAGCATTATGGAGAATTGTGCGATTGTGTGCGAGAGTGAGTGTGTAATTATGTATGTATGTGTGTGTGCTGGTATGAGTTTATAACAAGAAATGAGGATAAAAACATGAAGAACTAAACATTAATGTATACCTCGAACTTCACACGTTGACAGATCTGCGATTAATCGATTTTCTGTTTTTACGCATTTCCCGTCAAAACAGTTTAAAAAACATGGTAATAGCCAGACGCACCTGGGAAGCGGAACGCAATACGAAATGAAGCTAAGATGGTGAACGTGTTTTAGTACTTGTACAATATTTCGCATTGTTCACGTAGTATTACACATTCGTCATCTAAACTTCCATACTAATCATTTAAAGCTGAAAAGTTTGTTTGTTTGGTTGAACGCTATGATCTCTGGAACTACTGATTGGAATTGAAAAATCTTTTAATGATGGATAGCTCATTTATCGAGGAAACTATAGGCTATATAACATCACGCTAGGACCCTTAGGAGCCAAGTAAAAAGAAAAAAGTCACTAATACGAAGAAATCGCATGGGCAGGCGATTCACTGCGACGGGGAGGATCGGGGGAACAAGAAATTTAACGCGGACGAAGTCGCGGGCAGAAGCTAGTCTCAGATATGACGGCCATAGCAATACTAACAGATTTATCGACTTATAACTCTATTATACTTTGCAATAAATAAATAAAATATCAAACTATTTCCATTCAAATCCGCTGATTTTAATTTTAAAAACTTAAAAATAATATCAAATCTTCTGTGTAAGTGTTAACGGAATAATAATATAAAGAAAGCATGAACATTTAAAATTTTCAAACCCCCTGTACGCTGTCCGAAACTCTCCATGGAGTGCTAAATCGTGTTTCGTATGTGTGAGTGTTGAGAGTGGAGGCTGCAAATATTATAAGTATGGATTTTATACCTCTCTCGCTCGCACAGAACACTTCTCTCTCCCGCACCGAAGGAAAAAATATTCTCGGAGGGAATCTAAAATTATGAGCGCGAAGGAAAGTTTCATGCTTTTATATGAAAAGGGAATGTTGGACCGAATCGCTTCATAAATCTTGTGATGTAGAAGGTAGTCGATCGTTATTTCGCTTCGGTAAAATTGTCGTAGCAAGCAGTTTTACTTTCTTTGGAGTTGATGAACGAGCGAGGAAAATGATCTTTTAATGATTTATTACCTACTAGCTTCTGCCCGCGACTTCGTCCGCGTCAAATTTTTGCTCCCCTTACCCTTCCCGTCGCATCGATTTGCCTGCTAGTTTTCGTCCATTTTCGCTCCTTGAGTTATAGTGAGTCAACCTTAAAAGATAGACATATGCTCTTGGGACTTTTTTTTTGAACTTTTTAAAAATAACAATCCCGTCATACATGATTTTTGCGTTACTTTAACCGTTTACGCAGCGCACGCAACGGAAACTCTCAGAAGGAATAAATTTTCCCCGTTTTTGCAACATTTTTCATTACTGTTCCGCTCCTCTGAGGTGTAGCGTGATGTTATATAGCCTATAGCCTCCCTCGATAAATAGGCTACCTAACCTCTCAGAAGGAATAAATTTTCCCCGTTTTTGCAACATTTTTCATTACTGTTCCGCTCCTCTGAGGTGTAGCGTGATGTTATATAGCCTATAGCCTCCCTCGATAAATAGGCTACCTAACACAAAAAGAATTTTTCAATTCGGACCGGATTCGATTCGGAGATTAGCGCGTTCAATCAAACAAACAAACTCTTCAGCTTTATAATATTAGTATAGATAATTAGTTGACCCAGCGAACTTCGTATCGCCTCAGATTCAATAAATGTTGTTATAAACGTACCAAGTTTGACAACCTGGTACGCGGTGGTGATCTGGTAAGCGTTTTCTAGCTGACACTCATATGTTAGGTTAGCTCCTACCCAGTTATGATGACCTGGTACTTCGAAGGCATAAAGCGTTTTCTAGCTGACACTCCTTTGTTTGGTAAGCTCCTGTCAAGTTATGATAACCTGGTACTTCGAAGGCAACGTTTTTGTCATAGTACCACGTTTTATAGTGACTTGTATTCTCTTTGACGTTTTATGTGACGTCTCACGGGAACGCGGTCGTAAAAAGGGGAAAAAAAAAAAAAAAAAAAAACGGGATAAAAAGTATCCTATGTCCTTCTCCTGGCTCTAAACTACCTCCCTGCCAATTTTCAGCTAAATCGGTTCAGCCGTTCTTGAGTTATAAGTGAAGTAACTAACACGACTTTCTTTTATATATATAGATGTCGGTGTTAACTTGCTACGCTTGTTTTACTACGGAGGGCCTACGGCGTAGCACTGCGCTGCAGTTGAGTTGAAATGTTATTTTTGAGGGCAGTATAAGATTTCTATTTTATTTAATAAATATGTAGATTATTTCTGTTCTGTTAAAGTTTGTTCTTAGATTCCGTTCAATTACTTCGTAGTTTGTATAATAGTTTGTTTTTTAACAAATCGGCTGCAGTACCATTTTTAAACGTCTTAAAAAAAGAAAAGATTCTCCATTCGACTGTTTTTTTTTAAATGTTTGTTTCCCAGAACTCCGTCATTTATAAGACGATTTGATAAAATCTTCGTTTGTTTGAAAAGGTTGGTTCAATATAAGTGTTTGGTCAAGCTCTGTTTAGAAGTTTTTGAGTTAGCTTCAATAATACGTATTGTTTCCATTTAGTGTATGTTGATAATGTTACAATATCGTCCTGTTATTATTATTTACTTAGCAAGTGAAGATATACTAATTTGTTAGTGACTAAATAGTGAAAAATAAAACAACTGACTTCCAAAAATAGGTGGTAAAAAACAAAAGACCGATTTTCGATGCGTTTTTTGGAAGTCCGGTGTACCAAATTTTTTTGGTAACGTTTTATTTTATATTATTCTCTACTAAATTAAAAAATGCTTTTATATACTTAGTAGGTAAATAGCGCACGTACACGAAATATCAAATTGCAGTTCACACGATACTTTTAGGGGTGACATGCGACTGTCAATAAAAGGGTGGAATCCCAAATGATAACTCTTTTGTCCATCACCCCTTTCGCTAACTCACTTTGGCAAATGAAAAAAACATCCCCTTGTATATAAAATACTAGCTTCTGCCCGCAGCTTTGCCCGCGTGACATTTCTTGTTCCCTCGACACCCCGTCGCTCCCCGAGCTATTTCTAAGTTTTCCCTTAGCGTTCTTTTTGGCTTTCCAACTTTTTGCCTGGCTCCTAAAGGTAGCGTGTGTTTAATAATGAATCGAGCTATTAAACACAAGTTTTTAAAATCAGACTGACAATATGACAAGGAAATGCCTACGCAAACCTTAGGCAGATAAAAGCTGGCGTACCCCAAGGAAGTGTACTAGGCCCAGCCTTGTATCTACTATACACCTGTGATATTTCCTGAGCTAAAACATGGGGTATTTGCAACCTTTGCTGACGACACCGCTATCATGACTGTTGGAAATAGTCACGAGGAAGCCGTAAAAAAGATTCAAAAGTCCGCAAATCATGTTTATGAGTTAACTGAAACATGGCGTCCACATTGGGCACGCCACAATTGCGGCGGCAGTCCCCTCTTTGAGGAGTGGATAGAGAGGCGTCACGGCGTCCTCACCTTCCGCCTGACGCAGGTTCTCACCGGGCATGGGTGCTTCGGTGGGTTCCTGTTCAGGATAAAGCGGGAGGATACGTCCGGGTGTTTCCATTGCGAGGATCGTCTGGAGGACACGGTGGAGCATACGGTGGAGGTGTGCCCTACCTGGGCGGAGCACCGCCGTGTCCTCGTGGAGGCGATCGGCGGCGGCGACCTCTCGCGTCCGGCCCTGGTGCGAGCCATGGTACGGAGCGAGAGGGAATGGGAAGCCGTCACCTCCTTCTGCGAAGCAGTAATGCTCGCGAAGGAGGAGGCGGGGTGCGTGAGGGAGTGGCAGTCTCTGCGCCCTCACGTCCCTAGCCGCCGCAGGAGGAGACGCCCCGGGCGTCGGGAGTCAATAGCGGACTCCCGGCCACCGTAGGCGCGAGCTTGCGGGTGGCGAGCAATGGGTAGCTCGCCGCCCGGTAAGGACCAAGCTCGGGTCGACGGCGCGCAGTGTTCCACGCGCGCCTCAAAGGGATTTCAGCAGCAGTGTAGGGGTCTACTAGGACCGATGCCTGCCGGGGTCGCGTGATTGTTCGAAAGAGATACCGTGACCCTGGCACATGGGCAACTGATGGAACACGGGTGGGTTTTAGTCAGTAAAAGTCTGACACGCCCTCCCGCTCCGCCCAGAGCGGGAGAAGTCATTTGATGATTTCCCATCCTGAAAAAAAAAAAAAAAGTCTATCCACATTGACTTCACGAATAAAAAGCCACAAAACATCCCGGTATTTATGAATAACCAACAAATTCCATATGCGAATACTGCTAAGTATGTTAGCATGGCCCTGGATGCAAAACTGCGCTGGAAAGAGCATGTCAAAAAGAAAAGAGCCGAATTAGATATTCGATACAAAAAAATGTATTGGCTACTTGGTAGATAGTCGCCATTGTCAATACCTAATAAATTGTTGGTATATAAACAAGTTTTACAGCCTGTATGGACCTACGGTACAGCTGTGGGGCTGCACTAGCCAAAATAATCCTCAAATTATACAACGTTTTCAAAACAAAGTACTTAGGGATATAGTCAACGCGCCCTGGTATATAAGAAACAGCGACCTTCACAGGGAACTCAAAATGGATGTCGTAAATACCTATAGTTATACAAAAATATGCAGAAGCTCATGAATACAGACTTCATCGTCACGTGATTGTCGAGGCGACTCAACTCCTTGACAACGCTGAATTAGTGCGAAGACTAAAGTCAAGTTGAGTTAGTGTAGTGCAGTGTAAGTGAACACGAACTGCAGTGAAAGTGATAACTTTTATAAAGAACACGTTAATCGAGTGTCTTCCCCTTAACTGTCAGTGAATAAGAAAGACTTTATTGGAAGATTTCTTAGTTTTATAGTTACTTAGCAGTTTAAGTTATATTTAAATTACATATTATCTAATAGGCTAGATTTTAATGTGAATAAAGTGTCATCTGATGAATTATGTGTCTGTGTATGTGTCTAATGTCTACTTTATTTAGCAAAAAAAAAAGACTGACAGTTACAGAGATTAGCGCGTTCAAACACCTCATCATCATCATCATTTCAGCCATAAGACGTCCACTGCTGAACATAAGCCTTCCCAAAGGACCAGTTAACCATCATCATCACACTTGGCATGTGCCTTGGCGAATTCTAGCGTATTGTTAAATAGCCGATAGCCTTCCTCGATAAATGGGTTATCCAACACTAAAATATTTTTCCATCCAAACTGTTAGTTATACAAAAATATGCAGAAGCTCATGAATACAGACTTCATCGTCACGTGAATGTCGAGGCGATTCAACTCCTTGACAACGCTGAATTAGTGCGAAGACTAAAGTCAAGTTGAGTTAGTGTAGTGCAGTGTAAGTGAACACGAACTGCACTGTCCACTTCCTGAGATGAGCGCGTTCAACCAAACAAACTCTTCAGTTTTATAATCAACTAGCTTCTGCCCGCGACTTCGCCCGCGTCAAATTTTTGCTCCCCTGACCCTTCCCGTCGCATCGAATTACCTGCCAGTTTTTGAACATTTTTCATTGCTGCTCCGCTCCTTTTGGTCATAGCGTGATGTTATATAGCCTTTCTCAATAAATAGGCTAACCAACACAAAAATATTTTTTCATTTCGGACCAGTAGTTCTTGAGATTAGCGCGTTTAACCAAACAAACAAACAAACTCTTCAGCTTTATAATATTCAAGTATAGTATAGAAGTATAGATACAAAAAAAGTTGTATCATGTGATAATGGCCATCTGAAAACGTGAAAAACTGACTGGACCTTGTCTTCATAGGTATATCTGGACATTCTAGCTTTGCCTCTAGGATGGCATTTTTGCTAGGAATTTCGTTGCGCCACTTTTTCTTCCCAACTAAAGCACTAGGAAGTGGTGAAGGGCGAGCGTTTTGGGGGACTGTCTTATGTAAATATGACGTTCAAAAAGTGCTAATTCACAACCTAGTTTGAATAAATAACTTTTGATTTTGTCTTTGACCTCACAACGATAGGTTATTAGGCGGCACGTGGACTATTTTAGCTTCCCTTTACCTTACTTATAATCATCTAACCTATAATGTTCTCATTGCTGAGACACAGCCTCCTCTCTATGAGAAGGAGTGGGCGAAGCCGCGGGCAGCAGCTAGTATAAAATACAAAATAAGTTACTAGCGGTACCTCATAACGTCAATTTATTTTGACATTAAAATACTAACCCAGATTCTTGCGACTTAATTCTCCCACAGTAGTGGGTCTACATTTAAAAGTTTAACTCTAGGTTTACCTTGGTAAAACTATTAACTTGTGTTAGCTATTAACTCCGAGTTATTTAGGACAATCAAGGACCGTGCAAGTGGGCATAAAGGGATAATTTAAAATTAGAAATTCGGGTTTTAGTATTCCAAAAATCAATACAAAGCGTTCAATTTGTAAGATGCACGTAATTGGCATCCACTGGTTTGCGATCCATTCGTTTCATCAGATACTAACTTTTGTAAGAGACTGATTATTTTTGACTATTGTGAGTGTATTTGAGATACTCGTAATCAGCCTGTAGTAGTTCGATTGCAGAGGCCTAAGACCTCTGCAATTGGTCTCCATTTATCTCGACACTCGGGCACCCTCCCCAGAGTTATATCCGATCTAACCAGTCTCTTGCCGCTCTCCCCTAGCGAAGCCTAAACCGAGGTCCGAACTCCACGGAGTAGCCATTAGCTGTAGCCGCTTATATCAATAATATAAATTTAAAACTAAGAAAATGCGACGTTATCATATTTCACGTAAAAATTAAAACATACAGCAGTTGATTCTTTGACATGGTCGAAGAATGACTGGTGGCTCACTTATACCCTAAAGGTGTGGGATATCAATAGGAACACGATGTATATAAGTTTTACAACCCGTCTGAAAGCCTTAATTTATTAAGGCATCCAAATGATAGCCTGATTAAGCAGCAGACAACCAGCGATTAAGCAGGTTGACCAGTGACGTGTACATACCGGTAAGTGATAATGTGTCCCGAAACAGTCCATTGACACTTATTTTATCTGTGACAACAATAACCCCATGTCATCCTTATTTTAACCATTATAAAAAATATTGTGATCTTGACAGACTTGTCAGCGACAGCAACCCAACAGCCACCTTATTGCAGCGGCAATAAAGATCACTGTCATTTTGACAGTGATGCAAACTTGGAGGTAAAATATTAAACGGAGTGTGTTCTCACGAACTAAATGATTATAATAATATTCATATTCTGACTACCTACCTAATATTACGTATAGATTACGTACCTATTCGTTTTTATAAAGTAACATGTTGTATTTTGTTAAGTCAAGGACAAATAGGGTCACTATAATCCAAAAAATTAACATACAATTGGTACGACGTTTACCGGATTATTTGTAATACACGTACAAAATTAAAAGTTGGCACGCACGAGATACAGTCGTCATGGAGAGAAAAAACTATCAGGGTTATACGATAAGTAAATTGTATTAGAAATAGTTTCTGTTTCTGCCTTTTAAAAATTATTATAAGCACAAACACAAAGAGTAGTGGTGGTCCAGTAAAACAATAGTGGTCCAGTAGAACAATAGTAGTCCAGTAGAGCAATAGTCCAGAGGTGGCTCAGTAGAGCAGTGGTGTCCCAGTAGTGCAGAGGTGACCCAGTAGACCAATGATGGTCCAGTAGTGCAGTGGAGGCCCAGTAGAGCCGTGGAGGCCCAGTGGAGCAGTGGAGTCCCAGTAGAGCAATAGTGACTCAGTAGAGCAGTGGTGGCCCAGGAGCAGTGGTGGCCCAGTAGAGCAGTGGTATCCCAGTAGAACAATAGAGTGGGCCACTATTGTTCTACTGGGATACCACTTGTCTCTAGAACAATAGTGGCCCAGTAGTGCAGGGCTGACCCAGTAGAGCAATGATGGTCCAGTAGTGCAGTGGAGACCCAGTAGAGCCGTAGTGGCCCAGTAGAGCAGTGGTGGCCTAGTAGAGCAGTCGTGGCCCAGTAGAGCAGTGGTGGCCCAGTAGTGCACTGCTGGCTCAGTAGTGCACTGATCGCCCAGTAGTGCAGTGGAGACCCAGGAGAGCTGTGGTGGCCCAGTAGTGCACTGGTCGCCCAGTAGTGCAGTAGTGGCCCAGTAGAGCAATGGTGGCCTAGTAGAGCAGTGGTGGTCCAGTAGTTCAGTGGAGGCCCAGTAGAGCAGTGGTGGCCCAGTAGAGCAGTGGAGGCACAGTAAGGAAGCGGTGGCCCAGTAATGCAGTGGCGGCCCAGTAGAGTAGTGATGCCCCAGTAGAGCAGTGATGTTCCAGTGGAGCAGTGGAGGCCCAGTAAGGAAACGATGGCCCAGTATAGCAATGGTGGCCCAGTAGAGCTGTGGAGGCACAGTAGAGCAGTGATGTTCCAGTGGAGCAGTGGAGGCCCAGTAAGGAAGCGGTGGCCCAGTATAGCAATGGCGGCCCAGTAGAGCTGTGGAGCAAAACAGCCTTACTTACGGCAAACCTGCGTAGTACTCACAACCGGCATGCATGTATGACCACATGTATGAACGTAAACGAGGCAAAAGGAGTTTGTAAGGATCGTAGCAGGTGGCGTCCTGTATTTTCTCTAAATCAAATCGAAATATTTTATTTAAAAAATTGATTCGAGCTTTATGTATGTATGTAAGTTTTCTGAACATCTTGTATTCCACACAAAGGAAACCTACCTACCTACGTTCTTAGAGCATTTAACCATACGTTATAAAAAAAATAACTCGCCTAAAACAAAATAAATCTTCACATACAATCGTGTACACCAAACAGAAGCAAATGTACCACAAAGTACACAAAACTTTCTAAAATACCAAAGACGACATTTGCAATTCGAATCCTCACAGGCAGCCACGCGATTCGCCAAAAAAGAAAAAATCGATACCATCCCCGAACCCTTCGAGAGAACTGTCACAAAAAACCGAGGGGGCCTCCACATTGATGGAACATTTAATAAATCGAGGGAAAGGGTTGTCCCTCCACCACCCTGTCAAACTACCATGTTTTATTCATGACGCGTTCAAACCGAATCAGAATTGTATCGGAGATTGGGATCAAATCTTTTTGTTATTTACCCATTGATAGCTATTTACCATGGCTTGATTTGGGAGTAGGTAGGTAAACGTAGAGGCCTTGAGTTTTTGTATATACCTATATGTATGTACAATAAGATCGAAAATAATTAATATCAATTTGATTTATAAGTGGTCAACTTTTCAATCTTCACATTAGTCAGAAGTCCTAAACTCTGACAACTAGTCTCTGAGTTACGTAGATAAATATTAATAAAATGTAAATGTAAATTAATAAGGCATCACGGTTTTTATTTTTCTTAAAAAAAATCATTAATGGTGTAATATGTTTTCTGTATCAGGAACCCATAGAATGTTTTTTGAAAGTATATACAAATATTCAATTTTTTTTAGGTTTTGGTAAACCTTTAAAATTTTAAAAAGCCATAAGGTTTATGGCTTTTTAAAATTTTAAAGGTTTACCAAAACCTAAAAAAAATAAATAAAAAATTACAATTTTTAAAATTTTTAAAATTTTAAAAAGCCATAAGGTTTATGGCTTTTTAAAATTTTAAAGGTTTACCAAAACCTAAAAAAAATTGAATATTTGTATAGGTTTTGGTAAACCTTTAAAATTTTAAAAAGCCATAAGGTTTATGGCTTTTTAAAATTTTAAAGGTTTACCAAAACCTAAAAAAAATTGAATATTTGTGGAGCTATTCCTAGAAAACTTTTTGAGAACAGGGCCGTTTCGTCAGGTTAGGTTTTTGATTCAATTAGGTACATGTTGATGGCGTTCAGTGGATAGGGCTTAAAATTAAGTATACCATATTTTTCCGATATAGCTGATTTACTTGATTTCACAGACGTAATTTTCGGATACAATACTGTATTTCTATGGGTTTTAATTCACACATTCAATCATTTAGCGATTAGGCTGCCCACAAATACACGTGCTATTAGCTAAGGTCTAAAGTAGAGACAATATTAACTTCCTTACTACCAATAATTGTATGGGCAATAGGTAAGTATATAATTTATGTATAAAACGATGGAATCAATTTCGTACTCAATTAACCTTCGAGGTTCACACGTGGCTCATTTCGCTGCTTCACGAATACAAATGCAAAATACTGACTAATTTATTTAAAAGTAAAAATTCCGGTCATTTGTAATTGTGAGTCAAGCTAAAGTAATCAGGGTTCCAGCGGTCGAAGAATATACTTTCTATTGAATGAGTTTCTACATATATCTATTTTATGATATATCTATGTATGATATGATATATCTATACTATATGACATTTCTACATGTCATCATCATCATCATGCCTTTTTTTTTTTCAGGATTGGAAATCAGAAATGACTTCTCCCGCTCTGGGCGGAGCGGGAGGGGGTGTCAGACTTTTATTGACTAAAACCCACCCGTGTTCCATCAGTTGCCCATGTGCCAGGGTCACGGTATCTCTTTCGAACAATCACGCGACCCCGGCAGGCATGGGTCCTAGTAGACCCCTACACTGCTGCTGACATCTCTTTGAGGCGCGCGTGGAACACTACGCGCCGTCGACCCGAGCTTGGTCCTTACCGGGCGGCGAGCTACCCATTGCTCGCCACCCGCAAGCTCGCGCCTACGGTGGCCGAGAGTCCGCAATCGACTCCCGACGCCCGGGGCGTCTCCTCCTGCGGCGGATCATCATCATGCCTAACCTAGCCTTTTCCCAATGATGTTGGGGTCAGCTGCCGATTCATTTATAATAGTGTGTACCTACCATTTCACTATAATTATACTATAGTTTACAAATTATGCATTAATTTTCTTACGTTCAAAATAAAATAGTAAATTATCATGTAGGATATATTTTCTACATTGATGTAGACAGACATAATAGTCCTCGAAATAAATTGTATAATAGAGTTTTTGTAAATCCACCTTTATTTTTCAATAAAATAAAATTGAAGTGTCTGTTTGTAATGTCAAAATAATAGCTTTTTTTACTAAATACTTATGAAAATATATACGTTACTTATAAGAAGGAACCCTTTTTTAATATGTTGTCCGTCTGTTTGTTCTACCTAAGCTCAGAAACGGCAGGACTGAGTTTTGACGGGAGCTTCACAGCCATGTGAAAATGCCTGTGAAACACCCGTCAATCAAAAGCAGCTTAAACTTTCAAATGCATTTAGTCAAAAACTGTTATTTCAACATTACAAACAGACATCTCCATATCATTTATTTATATAGAGTTTAGACGTAGACAGCAAACAAAAAATAATACTTGGAATTAATTAACTAGTGTTTCAACATTCAATGGTTTGTTAAATCTCTGTAGTTAAATAATATTTTCGTTTTTGTGGTTATTTCCTGTCATTGTAAAAACTAGACATAGGATTTTTTATTATGATTGACGTGCATTCCGCTGTTGTCTCATAATGTCATAAACGCACGACTTCTCTATGGGTGGAGGCTGAATCTTCAGAAAGACATCTTTTTTTTCGGAATGACATTTGTAGGTCCTCCTATGAGGTTGTTGGCTGCGTAACCGGGCTTGCCTGAGGCTACCTTAACAAATTAAGGCCAGCCAGGGCTTAAAAAACTTCAAACTAGAGCGACTACTTGCTAAAGGCACCCCTGTGGGGTACGGAACTCGGCTTAGGGTATCGCTGGTAGAGGACAGCAAGGGATGGGCTGGATTGGAATGAGAGAAAGCCATCTGCTAAGTACGATCCTTACTCCTTTTGCTTCGTTTACGTTCATGTATGTGGTCATACACGCACGTTGCGAACAGCTGACAAAAAAATATTTGACTAACATCTAAACTAATATTATAAATGCAAAAGTAACTCTGTCTGTCTGTCGGTCTGTCTGTCTGTCTGTCTCGCTTTCCTGCTAAAACTACTGAACCGATTTAAATGAAATTTGGCACATAGATAGTTTAGAGCCTGAGAAAGGACATAGGATACTTTTTATCCCGGTAGCGGTAGTATGTTCCCGCGGGATAATTTCCGACCCCCACGCGGGCGAAGCCGCTGGCAAAAGCTAGTTACTTATAATAATAAAACAGACTGCCGCCATACAAATTTGATGAAAAATAGGCTGACTGTTTATATTTTATTATTCTAAAAATATATTTTGTCTCATAATACACACTACACTACAATCCTCTTTATTTCGCCGGACATTTTATTTCATTTTATCTATTTTTTGAATAGATAGGTTTATGAAATAACCTCCAACTCACGACGTTATTTTCCTTCATTTGTGTAACCTGCACCAAAAATACGACAAATCTATTGTATGTTAACACACAAAAAAAATATTATCCGTCATTACTGGGTAATTCTCAAAATTGCAGGTGCTAACTTTGCCCATCGATCAAATGTGGCATTTACCGTCGATTCCTTTGCCAACGATAAAACGATACAAAATGGACATTCCTAATCTGCCTTGTCCTTTTTAAAAAAATAACAAAAGAGTTTCTTGTAAAAAGATTACTTTTGTGAATTGGCAGTACCAACTCAACGTTCTAAAAAAATAAGACTTCCTTATTTTTACTGGATACGATTTAATTTAGCTTGGCAATTGGTTTGTGAATGCTTTGACTTTTGGAAAGTTTACTTGCCAACTAAAAAATGTGCCAAATATAAAAAAGGACATCGATCTTGCGTTTTGTGGCAGTTAAAGACTTCTTACTTATCATTTCCACGTGCTTTGTGCATTACTTGGAGTATTGGTAGCTTTATTTATTACAAGTTTAAAGAAACATACTTAAAAAAAATAGAATATAAAGTTAGGAGCCGCCAAATGGATAACATATTGAGTTTTCAAAACTGTAATCTCGTAGGCGTGCCTAGTTGCATACTGACTTGGGAAGCTAATAACTAGGAATATCCTAGAATCCTAGATCTTCATCTGCTTAGCCTTTCATTCTAACCACATACAGCTGAGTACCAGTATTTTACATGGAAAGACTGTCTAAGTGACCTCTACAACTTAGTTGCAGGATAACCCCACCTTATACCCTTTGGTAAGGCTGGTTGTCAGACTTTCGGGTTTCTGATGACACGTAACAACTGTTAAAGATCTACAAACGAGAGCCAGGTCCAACGGCTTAACATGTTTTCCGAGATACAGAGGGGTCTTCGTACGTAAAGATGGTCCCATCCATGGCCCAACCGCGGTAAGTGTAGCTTAACTAAATCGATTAAAACTTGCGGCTGCTATTACTTATCCACAAGCCTAAATACCTATCTCTACATGTATATACTTAAACAGATATATACTTAAAATAGCAGTAGAATCTAAATAGATGTCCACCTGAAGTGATTACGCAGAGTAGGTAATTTCGATTTTTTAAAGTTTTAATGAGTAAGTCACGAATATGTACCTAAAGACATTGAATTTCGCATGGTTTAATTTTGTATTTTATTTTACCTATTAACGCTTGTTACTTATAGTTGGCAAACTTAAACGTCAAAAATGTATGGTTACACTGACGTCGAAGCTAATATTTTTGTTTTTTGAAATTCTGACTAATTTATAGTTGTCAATGTCAAAAAGAAAAATGTCTGTATGGACAGTCAATGCAACGGTTGTTAAGTTCCGCACATTTTCCGCCCGAAATGGACAAAATGTCGGAAACTTACATATTGTGTATTTGTGTAATAAATCGTACACGTCAAGGGGTATTTTTGAGACATTTTTAATTTATCAGCCCCCGGCCATTATTTTACTGCGAGGGGTCAAGCACAATGACTTGCCATTTGGATTTCATTTCCTGAGTGCGTTTTATTGCCGTTTCTAAATTCCTCGATACATATTTCATTTATTTATACCTATATACACGAGTATGCACTCATTTGTCCCTTGATGGAAAAATGTCGGGTCTGCCAAATTTTAAATAATCATACTACTTTATTCCTTAATGCAAAAAGTCGTTGTCAAAAATACTAAAACGTTCACTTAGTTCAACTAAATTGCATATATATGTATTACGATAGTATATATGCAGCAGAAAACTTATTTACATTAAATTAATAGTTTGACTGTTGAATATTGAAATTTTAAAGTACTCAGTTAAAACCATTTATCGGTATAAAAAATGTCCTCTAGACAAGCATCCTCAATACATTTTTTGTTTTGTATAGGTGTCTTATTGTTATTTCAACTAAGTATTTTGCCATTTCAACGTTCAATGCTTAAGGACCTGAATAAATTATATTCAGAAAAAACAATGAAACATACAAAAATAGTTTTAGTTAAATAATATTTAAGCACGAAAAACCAAAATTACATGTTCAACAATGAAAATGATGCCCGATGTTCGTTTGTTTGGGAATTGGAAAAAAAATCTAGGATTCCATTATTGTAATGACATAGAATTGTAAATCTTTCAAAATCCTCGTAGGACTGGGTCGATCACGAGTGAATCGGAGCGGTCGCAAATTGGTGCTAAGCCCGCTAGGGTCACGGACAATGGCACGGTCACACATATTGACACCCCAACAATGCCCAGGGGTCACTTTTATTTGTTGCAGAAACTTAATTTATAATCTTTTCACACACGCCATTAAGAAGATTACCAAAATCTACCCTTTTTCCTTAATAACAATTGTACATTGTTACATTTTGCGAAATAAAATAAAATAAATGTAACCAAAGAACTATTGTCCGGCGACCGTTGGTGTTCGATTTTTGACACATTTTCGAATTTGGAAAGAACTCCTTATGTTCGATCGTTTGATTTATGTTGTAAAGTGAGGATTATTTGAAATTGTATCGTTAAGGATATGGGAGACTGTTCAGGCCATGGGTCAATGGTGTCAATTGTGCTGAGATATAAATTGTGTAACGGTCACAAGGTCGCACACTTCTTAAGATCACAGAGGTTAACGGTAAGATGCTGGCCAGTCCCTTTTGTTACTTCTTCGAAACTATTAAAAAGAACAACTTAACCTCTTTCAAAGTTTAAATTACCGATTTTCGCTGCATACTTAGGTAATTATGTAGATAGGCAATGTTGAACCATCGATAGGAATTCGTTATTACTTATTATACAATTTTATTAGACGTCATAGTTATTACTTAATTGATATTAGTTAGGTGGTCGTATCATTATTTATATTATAGTGATGTCAGACCATAAATACGAAAACCTTTACCACAGACAAAACCTAGTTAATATGAAAAGTTAAGGAGTTATTAATTTTTGCAACGTTTTTTTGTTTTTCCATTGAATTCGTTTTAATCTAAACAAAATACGATTGATCAAATTGACATTCTTAACAATTATTTTTCATGAAAACCTGGTTAAAAATGTAAGCATCCATATACGGACGCTATTAACAAATAGCATTATTAATACATTCTGCATATTTCATTTCTTACCAACTTTTATTGATTACAAAATTAGCATTATGACAGAAAGAATGCTGTAATTTTACGAGTGTCCATTACAAGCTTTTTTTCGTTAATAATTATTATTTTTGAACCCATTGACAATTAATCATTATTTTAATAGTGCTGAGAATAAATCAATGACCCAAATATTAACACAAAGGAGATCACTGATGCTTTCATTTTACATTTTGACAACAATGTCAGGGTGTTACATTTCTGCAAAAATTCAATAAATAGTTTGACCCTCGACCATTTTGACCCCATGGTCCATGGACAATGGGAGTCGACGTCTTGGGGCGAGTGATCCGTAATAATAACTCCAATTACAATGGTTATTGAGATAACATAAATTATAAATTATACCAAATTTTACAATAGTATTGCACAAAGGTCACATAGAAATAAATCGTTCATGGCCCAACGGTCAAATTAGTTTGTATCTATGTACTTTAATGTTTGTTTGTATCGTTGTGGGTCAGGCAGGAATATCCAGATCCTAGTGAATCATTAAAACTTGGAAAAACATGAACAATTTCTTTTTCTTACCTACTAATTTTTGACTTTACTAAAACTCATAATCATAAAGTATAGAGATGTATTTTTTCCAGACTTTTATTTTTATTTAGCTAAATCCGTAAAAAAAAATATAACTAAGTACAGTCAGTGCCCTGCATTACCTGAACCCTCTTCCTCATTTCTTCTGTGTAGGAGGGGCAGGTAATGCAGGTCACTGTCTGTACCTAATATAATAATCTCATCCACATAGGTCGTAAGTCACTACATTTTCTCCCTGCACGTTTAAAAATACATAAAAACATACAATAACAACCTAATAAAAAGTCGACACGCTTAAACATCCCTAATCAATTGGTATTAACGCGATACATCAATAAAAACTTTTTAAAAAACGTGAGAGAGATCGGTATCTCAACAAAAACCAACCCTCATATTACCAAGGTGGGTAAAAAGTACCCCAGCGCTCGCATCAAACCGCTTTAGGGTAAAAAACCTGCCGCTATTTTTTTATAACCTGATCTTACAAGCCACCCTTGTATTTAACGTGAATCAGCTTTTTCATTCATGATAGAAGTGTTTTTATCTGTTAATCGCATTTTTTGTGTTTTTTATACAGCGTTTGACTTTAGGGTGCAGGATGTATGATTGTGTGTGGGTTATGTGTAAGGCTAACAAGTCAATTACGACACCTGATGTTTATTTAATTTATTATTTTGCTTTAGCATTAAATAATTCACCGCTTTTTAACCATGACCTTGTTTACTAGTAAAATAAGTGAATTTGACCTGCAAAAACAAAAAAAAATCACCTTCAAAATTTTAATTCGGTTTCATTATGAATAAACATTAGTCACAAAAACTTTCCGTTTCTTCTATAACACAAAAGATATTTAGCATTCACTTTCGCATTGTTTTGTGCAAAGTCCTTCTAGGAACTTTGGTAAATCTGCTACCGGGTTTGCAACATCATTCTTTCACAAAAATATTGAATAATAAGAATATCAGTCTGTAGCGAATACACCAAGCATTCAAGGATAAAAAATATCTAAAGCTTTTACTTTTAAGTCACGGAAAAAAACGTTTTTGTTTCTGAAGCTACTGGAGTTTTTACTAAACAGTCCGATCTTAATTTGCATATTGTCTGCCATTCTCATGATAGGAAGTAAAAAAAACGTGTCTGTTTTACGTTTTTAAACTTACACTTTTACGTAAACAGTCTGCATAAATATCAGATTCCAAAAACGTTGATTTCTTCGGTGACAGCTTTCGAGAACCAATACTTTGCGTTTTTTTCCACATTCGGAAGAGGAAGCACGGCAGCTGCGTCTCGTGCCGGTTAGGACTTGCGCCCGCGCCGGTTTTTGCACGCTCAACTAACATGACGATTTTTTTGCATTTTTTGTTTTTCAAATGTTACGGGTACCTATTTTTTTAACCCAAAAAGAAGACGTTACAAGTCAGATGTTTATTAAGAAAATATTCAACATTAACTTCTGTTCTGTAACATGTGTTATCGATATCGAATATTCAACGTTGAATTTTAAAAGTCCAAATAATAAATATATTTTTAAGTAAAAGAGATTCTTTTAAATATTTATATAACAGTAGGAGAGCAGTGGTGGCCCAGTGGTATCGGCCCTGACTTACGATTTGTAGATCGCGGGTTCGAACCCAGACAAGTGCTTTACTTTGTGTAAATAATTTCATCACCACTGTTCTCAAAACGGTGACGAAAAACATTGTGAGGAAACCGGCATGTCCTAGAACCAACAATTTGAAGACATGTGACATCTACCAACCCACTTTGGGCCCGCGTCCCAACAGTTGGAACAATATAGGCTTTATTATGATTATAATAACAATAGGAATCTTGCATTAACATTAAAATAAAGAAAAAGGTAAAATAAAATATTATTTATAACAAATTTAATATTTAAAACATTTCAATGATTATAATACTTCGACGACATTGACGTTAAATCATGAAAAGTGAAACCCGTCACAGTCCAAGAAATTAAAATAAAACAATATAATATCACCAAAGGTGCAATTGACGCCACAATGTATCGCCAATTTGGGCTACTGAATGGGCAAGCCATTGATTTATGGTGGCCGGCAGCTGAGTTCACCGATGGCATTCGCCTTAGTTTTGCAGCAAAAAATTGCAGTAAAACGACATTCTCTTTCATAGGTCAGTTTGTTAGAGGTATATACAGGGAGACCGTTTTGAAAAATAGCTATAGATTACACAGCTTAGCTGCAGTTGAATGTTCCTCTAAAAAGTAAACTATACTATTTTATTTTCTGTTTATAAGTATGGTTCAAAAATACCATTAGTATATAAATAATAAAAAGCTTAAGACTTCAAAGGCTTTATAGTACCGAAGTAAAATAAAAATCTGCCATTTTTTTTTTAATATTCTAATCCGTAAACCGATCCCTTATTTCGTATAATCCACGTAAACCCACTTTTTACATCAACCTACCGTTTTATGGGCCAGCCACATAAACATCAGCCTATAGGGTATAAAACGCGAACAATACCGGTGGTTCGCAAAACGGTGCGGTCCTAAGGACCCGCCGGCCGCTGTCCGAAACAATCGCGAGCATTGTAGGGTTGGAAATGTTGCAATAAATTATTTTATTTTAGCACAGAACGCTTTTACGGCCACTCTCGCTTTTTGCTACTAGTTTTTTGCTTCCGGGTCGAAGCGAGGCGAATAACGACACGTGGCTGTTGTTAACTTTTAACTTAAGTTTAGTGTAGCGTTCATAACAGTCATTTAGTGAGATCTTGGTTTTTTGGAAAGTTTTTAATTTTATGCATAAGTTCTGTTGATTTTTTTTTTGGTGGAGTTCGAATCGGGCTTCCGTGAGATGTTTCTTTGGTCGATCTTCATTTAAGATCTGACCAAAATTATATCTGGACTTTTAAAGGGACATAACCTTCTGAGGTTATGGGTATGCTACTGAGTAGAAAGGCCGAAACAAACTGTGTGGAGTTTTTTTCGGCCTTTCTCCTCAGATATATCATATAGGAAACGCCATCCTCACCTAGTTTTTAAAATATGATTAACCGTGTTTTGTTTACTATCGTATATTCGTGATATACAATACTACTTACAGAAAAAAAACATTTATCGTTACTGATTTCTTAACTTTATCCGTTATTTTAGGAAAACTTGGCACGGCCATCTTCTAGATAATGTAACTGGTGCATAGTAATAATAATATAGATGACGAAAAATTAATTCTAGTTTTCATTTATGGCTAGCTAGTAACGGGGGTCAAATTATCTTACTTGGTCAGTCATCACTAAATTGTAGCGAAAAATATCAGGATTTCCGGAACGTTTGCGGTTTTTATGATATTTTCCTTACAAGAGTGCTTCGGACATCTATCACTGATATGGTGACATATCGGTCGTTAGGAGGCCAGAAGCATTGGAAAAACATCTAACCACGATAACCCACAATTTCAGTCACTTTAAACATACAAGTTACCTACAGTTAGTAGGTATACTACAAGTAAGTCGAAAAGTAGAGTAGGTACCGTAAGTCAGCTGAGACACAGACCTCACGAATTTGATTAAAAAATTGACGTGCAAAAGTGTATTATTAATCAATTTATAATGTAAACTAATTTTATAAAGAAAAAAATTTGAAGGTTTGTATTTTTCTGTATAGATAAACTCAAAAGAAAGTTATGCAATTTAAAAAAATATTGAAGTATAGAAAACAACATTATCAGTGAGGGACATGGCCTGTATATTTTAAGTATATTGTGGAGTCATACGACTTCCACGCGAACGAAGATGCGGTCAGAACCTAATACTATAATACAAAAAAAAAAAATTAAAAAAAAAACGAGATTTCTCAATTTTCCTAATTAGAGGTACATAATCTCCTCGATCACTTTAACCTCTATGCTATCAATTTAATAAACTGCCATTCGAAAAACGAAATTAAAAAAAACAGTTTCAGTAATGGACTCGTAAAGTAGGTACTCGTGGCCAGTAACCAAACTCGATCCAGTATATTACTTAACTTATAGTCTGCCAAAGATAATGTGCGTAAATAACACAAATTAATTTCTGTAGTTAATTTTGACTGTTTATATTTTAAAATAGAAGTAAATAACTAGGATAGATTGTGTGATCGATCTGACGCCAGTATGCACGTAGACCTTAGTAAGATAAGTGAGGGTATAGGGTTAACATGATTCTTAAAAGGTAAAGAATATTACATAAGTATTAAGAGATTTAGGCACCGAAGAATAAGAAAAATATATATTTATTTTCTACAGTTACAATTATTTGAAATCAGGGCTTCGGTTTTTTCTTTGCTTTTGAAAACAATTGTTTAAATAGTCAGGCCACTCTGGCGCGCATGTCCACAATTGGGCAAATGTAGTCAACAGCCTGATCATTAACATAACATAACATTATGCTTGTAATCCCCAAGAGGTTAGGTTGGATTAGGCCTCTGCCCTAACCTTCCCGCGGTCCCCGACGTAGGTGGGATGGAACGCCGGGGTGGCTTTAGTCAGTAAGAGTCTGACAGACCCTTCCGCCCACCCCAGAGCGGACATCTATGAGGATTTCCACCTTGAGCACCACATTCGGCCAATTATGTTTAAGTCCCATGTAATAAGGGCGAGCCTATTGCCATCATCCAGGCACAAATGTAGACTCCAGATGCTACTGAGAAATGTTTGACGGAAAAACCCAATAGCACCTTGGCGGATCTGGATGACAGGACCAGGACCACATGTAGTCTGCCAGGGTCGCGAGATTTGTTCGAAAGAGTTGCCGTGGCCCTGGCATATAGGCAACTGAAGGAACACGAGTGGATTTTAGTCAGTAAAAGTGCCGCTCCGCCCAGAGCGAGAGACGTCATTTGATGATTACCCAACAACAATAAAAAAGGACCAGATGTGGTCATTAAAAATCCACATAATCTTCCTGGATTTTTTAAACCGTTTAAGTATCTAGCTCTTGATTTTATTAAATTTAGGTAAACTGGGCAAATTGTAATTAAAATTGTATGTTAAATTCATACATAACTTCACGCCTTTTTCCCATGGGGGTAGGCAGAAACCACGGAATGCCACCTGCAACGATCTCTACATACTCCTTTTGCCTCGTTTAGGTTCATACATCTGGCCATACATACACGCCAGTTTCGAGTACTACGCACATGACATGACCTTTCTGAAGAACATCACGACATTATTGATGTTAGTGACTGCATAAACCCTTACTACATACATTTAAGTGTTCTTACTCAAGAAGTATTGATCATTTTATTGTGTTGCCAACCAGTTGCTATAGAAACCTCGGACTGCAGTAAAACTTTGATTGAAAGAAAAGGTTACTCAAAGCGCTTTTACAATCGCTCGAAAATTCTTGGTAAGCTTCTAATGCAAGCAAGACTCCTTCAGCCATTTGGACGTAGAGTCGCTTCATAGCTTTAAAGTTATTTGTAAAACATGAGAGACACTAAACATAGATTTATTTTATGATTATTGTGTAACTGGTCTCTGATAATTAGAATCCTAATTCATCATCATCATCATCAAGACGTCCACCTCCCAATTTGGGGAGTTTTTCCATAATCGCCACGCTTGGCAGGCGGGTTGGTGATAGCAATATTGTGATAAAATGCATAGAGAACACTGCTGCTCATTCTCTAGTGAGTCCTTTTTTAGCCTTTTACAATACCCATGGGAAGAAATGGAAAACTGTATGTCAATTTATAGGTTATCACTAAATAGGTACCTACAATAGGCACCAGTAATTTATAATTGTGTACCTATACATACTTGTTTATGCCAATATTTTTTTGGTTTATGGATGGTTTTCACATGTTAAGTACACTTTTAAATATTTTTACAAAATTCATACAAAAACATTTATAATATAAAGAATAGTGGCCCATCCATCAGGAGCAGGATCCAAGCTGCCGGTGGTCAGGGCTCTAGAAACAGAAACCTCCTGACAGTGCGAGCCGTGTCCAGGAGTACTGCTTTCTGAATCAAGCCCTTGACCCAGCCACGCAATGAGAGCCTCCTGAGGTGTTGGTCGAGAACATTATAAAAATTTTATAACTATTGACTATTTATTAAAATTAGCATTATTAACACAAATATGTCACACCAAAGAAAACCATATACACTTAAACATATCACACCAAAATCTTTCATAAATATTAAAAACCACTCTCTCTTTTCTTCAAAGCTACGAAATCTTGGCAAAAGCACTCAAAAGATTCATTTTACGTCGGTATAGTTCAAGTCATTCATATAGGTTGGGCAGAGAGGACATTAGGAGGGAGGGAGGCTGCCTGAGGGAGCGGCCCTCCGCCCGGGATAGATTTGAAGGTACAATCATTTTTTATGCGAGGGGAAATAATGCTGGGTATGGCGGGGACACACTCAGACTGATCAAAATAACCTATATGATATTATTTTGGTAGTGTTTTCTTTTAAAGCTTTATACAAATTGGAGCATTAATGTTCCCATGTAACCTATATAAATAACACTAACACTACCTACTTACTACGGATATAATTATTGTTATATTCGCAAAAAACACTATATCTTAACTATCACCACATACTATAAAACAAAGTCACTTCCCTCTGTATGCTTATCTTTAAAACTACGCAACGGATTTTGAAGCGGTTTTTTTAATAGATAGAGTGATTCAAGATAAATGTTTAATACGATGGCGAAGCCCCTGGCAAAAGTAATTTTATTATTAATGATTCTAAATCTAACTAACAAACATCTAAAACAGGAAACAATAAACAAGTTTCTATAGATATAAAAAAATAAACATAAAATGTACCAAAACATTAGTTACTTAATAATTACATTACAATTAACCACAAAAATGTTAACCCATTTTAAATTAACCCGAATGTGTTTTTATGTCATTTAAAATACCTGACCCTTTATTCCGTAACACACTTTGAATTACAATCTAAATTATTTTGTTGGATATTGCAAATCCATTGCTTTATATGTTCTAAAAATATTCTATGCAACAACGTAAATAATGCAATTAATGTTTTTCAACTGCTATTACTGTAAGTTATTCCTACGTCCTTAGTCTTTAGGAACGCAGGAGGGAGTAAGAACATTTATCTGTTTATAGTAAATAATAAAACATATCTCATTCTAGGCGCCTCATTATTAGCTCCTTTTATTATCATTAGATGATAATGAAATGAATTCATGGTTAAAATCACGTAGCATCCAATTTTAATTTATAAAAATAATGACAATATATTAAGACAACAATTTTTAATTTATCAATTCCAATTTGAATTAACTTAACTGGTGATAAAATCATTATTAAGCATGTCCTTCCATTGCATGCACATTACCAATTGATTCAATCAAGCAATTGATATTATTTTCTAAGTAATGTAAGGGTATCTGAATCAGTATATATTGCCAAATCAATTACTAGCTCTGAACATATCTATGACACATAGAATATGAGAAATAAGAAGCTGTGTACGTAAGTTAAATGATAAATGACATATTTCTTCTATAAACAGCTTCAAAAACTCGAAGTAATACACGACATAAATAAATTACATTTTAAAACTAGATGAGGTTTGTGTTTCCTATACGACTGATCACATAAGAAACATCAAAACAAACTCGGAGGTCACGATTTTCTTGGTCAGAATATGCGAGAGCCATGCATAGTACTATCTGAGGTCGACTTTTTAAGAAAAAAACCTCACTGACTTTAGTATTCCTGTCCAGTCAGTGCACGCATTTGTATAGCATTTACTAGGTGAGATGCCACGACGTCGTATTTTTTCAATTACATCTCGCAGGTCTACTTAGGAAATAGTCGGTTACTTAACGGGGCTATCCTCTGAAGATCTTTAGAAATTAAGGCCTCTAACAAAGCCGTGAAACTCAGAAACCAAGCGACTACACGCTAATGCCACCCTGAGATGTAAAAGTACTGGCTGAATCGGATCATCATAAACTTAGACACAAAGTTTCACCAGTCGTTTTTTTTTTTTTGTATGACAGCTCGCAGTTCAACCTATGAGGTTGTCGGCTGCTTAACCGGAATTGCCTGTGGCTACCTTAATAAATTAAGGCCTCCAGCCAGGGCTGTTTTTAGGGTTCCGTTGCCAAATGGCAAAAAACGGAACCCTTATAGATTCGTCATGTCTGTCTGTCTGTCTGTCTGTCTGTCTGTCTGTCTGTCTGTCTGTCTGTCTGTCTGTCTGTCTGTCTGTCTGTCTGTCTGTCTGTCTGTCTGTCTGTCTGTCTGTCTGTCTGTCTGTCTGTCTGTCTGTCTGTCTGTCTGTCTGTCTGTCTGTCTGTCTGTCTGTCTGTCTGTCTGTCTGTCTGTCTGTCTGTCTGTCTGTCTGTCTGTCTGTCTGTCTGTCTGTCTGTCTGTCTGTCTGTCTGTCTGTCTGTCTGTCTGTCTGTCTGTCTGTCTGTCTGTCTGTCTGTCTGTCTGTCTGTCTGTCTGTCTGTCTGTCTGTCTGTCTGTCTGTCTGTCTGTCTGTCTGTCTGTCTGTCTGTCTGTCTGTCTGTCTGTCTGTCTGTCTGTCTGTCTGTCTGTCTGTCTGTCTGTCTGTCTGTCTGTCTGTCTGTCTGTCTGTCTGTCTGTCTGTCTGTCTGTCTGTCTGTCTGTCTGTCTGTCTGTCTGTCTGTCTGTCTGTCTGTCTGTCTGTCTGTCTGTCTGTCTGTCTGTCTGTCTGTCTGTCTGTCTGTCTGTCTGTCTGTCTGTCTGTCCGTCTGTCTGTCTGTCTGTCTGTCTGTCTGTCTGTCTGTCTGTCTGTCTGTCTGTCTGTCTGTCTGTCTGTCTGTCTGTCTGTCTGTCTGTCTGTCTGTCTGTCTGTCTGTCTGTCTGTCTGTCTGTCTGTCTGTCTGTCTGTCTGTCTGTCTGTCTGTCTGTCTGTCTGTCTGTCTGTCTGTCTGTCTGTCTGTCTGTCTGTCTGTCTGTCTGTCTGTCTGTCTGTCTGTCTGTCTGTCTGTCTGTCTGTCTGTCTGTCTGTCTGTCTGTCTGTCTGTCTGTCTGTCTGTCTGTCTGTCTGTCTGTCTGTCTGTCTGTCTGTCTGTCTGTCTGTCTGTCTGTCTGTCTGTCTGTCTGTCTGTCTGTCTGTCTGTCTGTCTGTCTGTCTGTCTGTCTGTCTGTCTGTCTGTCTGTCTGTCTGTCTGTCTGTCTGTCTGTCTGTCTGTCTGTCTGTCTGTCTGTCTGTCTGTCTGTCTGTCTGTCTGTCTGTCTGTCTGTCTGTCTGTCTGTCTGTCTGTCTGTCTGTCTGTCTGTCTGTCTGTCTGTCTGTCTGTCTGTCTGTCTGTCTGTCTGTCTGTCTGTCTGTCTGTCTGTCTGTCTGTCTGTCTGTCTGTCTGTCTGTCTGTCTGTCTGTCTGTCTGTCTGTCTGTCTGTCTGTCTGTCTGTCTGTCTGTCTGTCTGTCTGTCTGTCTGTCTGTCTGTCTGTCTGTCTGTCTGTCTGTCTGTCTGTCTGTCTGTCTGTCTGTCTGTCTGTCTGTCTGTCTGTCTGTCTGTCTGTCTGTCTGTCTGTCTGTCTGTCTGTCTGTCTGTCTGTCTGTCTGTCTGTCTGTCTGTCTGTCTGTCTGTCTGTCTGTCTGTCTGTCTGTCTGTCTGTCTGTCTGTCTGTCTGTCTGTCTGTCTGTCTGTCTGTCTGTCTGTCTGTCTGTCTGTCTGTCTGTCTGTCTGTCTGTCTGTCTGTCTGTCTGTCTGTCTGTCTGTCTGTCTGTCTGTCTGTCTGTCTGTCTGTCTGTCTGTCTGTCTGTCTGTCTGTCTGTCTGTCTGTCTGTCTGTCTGTCTGTCTGTCTGTCTGTCTGTCTGTCTGTCTGTCTGTCTGTCTGTCTGTCTGTCTGTCTGTCTGTCTGTCTGTCTGTCTGTCTGTCTGTCTGTCTGTCTGTCTGTCTGTCTGTCTGTCTGTCTGTCTGTCTGTCTGTCTGTCTGTCTGTCTGTCTGTCTGTCTGTCTGTCTGTCTGTCTGTCTGTCTGTCTGTCTGTCTGTCTGTCTGTCTGTCTGTCTGTCTGTCTGTCTGTCTGTCTGTCTGTCTGTCTGTCTGTCTGTCTGTCTGTCTGTCTGTCTGTCTGTCTGTCTGTCTGTCTGTCTGTCTGTCTGTCTGTCTGTCTGTCTGTCTGTCTGTCTGTCTGTCTGTCTGTCTGTCTGTCTGTCTGTCTGTCTGTCTGTCTGTCTGTCTGTCTGTCTGTCTGTCTGTCTGTCTGTCTGTCTGTCTGTCTGTCTGTCTGTCTGTCTGTCTGTCTGTCTGTCTGTCTGTCTGTCTGTCTGTCTGTCTGTCTGTCTGTCTGTCTGTCTGTCTGTCTGTCTGTCTGTCTGTCTGTCTGTCTGTCTGTCTGTCTGTCTGTCTGTCTGTCTGTCTGTCTGTCTGTCTGTCTGTCTGTCTGTCTGTCTGTCTGTCTGTCTGTCTGTCTGTCTGTCTGTCTGTCTGTCTGTCTGTCTGTCTGTCTGTCTGTCTGTCTGTCTGTCTGTCTGTCTGTCTGTCTGTCTGTCTGTCTGTCTGTCTGTCTGTCTGTCTGTCTGTCTGTCTGTCTGTCTGTCTGTCTGTCTGTCTGTCTGTCTGTCTGTCTGTCTGTCTGTCTGTCTGTCTGTCTGTCTGTCTGTCTGTCTGTCTGTCTGTCTGTCTGTCTGTCTGTCTGTCTGTCTGTCTGTCTGTCTGTCTGTCTGTCTGTCTGTCTGTCTGTCTGTCTGTCTGTCTGTCTGTCTGTCTGTCTGTCTGTCTGTCTGTCTGTCTGTCTGTCTGTCTGTCTGTCTGTCTGTCTGTCTGTCTGTCTGTCTGTCTGTCTGTCTGTCTGTCTGTCTGTCTGTCTGTCTGTCTGTCTGTCTGTCTGTCTGTCTGTCTGTCTGTCTGTCTGTCTGTCTGTCTGTCTGTCTGTCTGTCTGTCTGTCTGTCTGTCTGTCTGTCTGTCTGTCTGTCTGTCTGTCTGTCTGTCTGTCTGTCTGTCTGTCTGTCTGTCTGTCTGTCTGTCTGTCTGTCTGTCTGTCTGTCTGTCTGTCTGTCTGTCTGTCTGTCTGTCTGTCCGTCCGTATGTCACAGCCATTTTATTCCGAAACTATAAGAGCTATGCTGTTGAAACTTGGTAAGTAGGTGTATTCTGTGAACCGCATTAAGATTTTCACACTAAAATAGAAAAAAAAACAATAAATTTTGGGGTTCCCCATACATAGAACTGAAAATCAAAAATGTTTTTTTTCATCAAACCCATACGTGTGGGGTATCTATGAATAGGTCTTCAAAAATGGTAATGAGGTTTCTATTATCATTTTTTTCTAAACTGAATAGTTTGCGCGAGAGACACTTCCAAAGTGGTAAAATGTGTGTCCCCCCCCCCCCCGTAACTTCTAAAATAAGAGAATGACAAAACTAAAAAAAATATATGATGTACATTACCATGTAAACTACCAACGAAAATTGGTTTGAACGAAATCGAGTGAGTAGTTTTTTTTTAAAACGTCATAAATCGTAAACCGCAATTTACCTTACATTCAATCAACTGAAATATAAAAATTAAAAAATATATATATTTTTAAACCGAAAATACCTACAGGTTTGTACGGAACCCTCGGTGCGCGAGTCCGACTCGCACTTGGCCGGTTTTTTTAAATTAAAACTAGAGCGACTACTCGCTAGGGCACCCACTGTGGGGTACGGACCTCGGCTTAGGGCATCCCTGGTAGAGGGCAGCAAGGGACGGGCTGGATCGGAATGTTACAAAGTTTCACCAGTCAAAAAAACGCCTTGTTTTTATTCCTTTTGCCCTCTGTGTATCCCAAGCCGATCGCAAAGCCCTGCCCTCCGTAATAAAGAGCGTGTCTCGAAACTGCCATAAAGGCTGGACGCATTACTTTTTACTCGCTGCGATAAGAACGTTCGGACTTGGACATACGAGCGGACGCGTATGTGGAGCTAACGGCTATATAGGGGGAGGTATATAAGGCTCGACTTTTTTGTCGTCTTGATAATCATTAAAATAATTATAACGTATAGTTAGAAGCTGGAAAGGTTTGTCAAAATTACTCCTCATTCATCACTTTGGGAGATTAAACAGTCAACACTTTCGTATATTTGCAGGCACAAACCATATAATAAATAGGTAGAAATCGTCTTGTTTAATATTGAAGGCCACTGCTTGTTCCATGCATACATTTCAAATGTTTGTTTAGAACATTTTTAGTGAAGGGGCTTGCAATTTTAAATATAAATATGACGATCTCTACTTACTTAGGAAGCTAGATACGACACAATAGCATAAGCAGCCCACTGTTGTTCCCACTGTTGGGACACAGACCTTCTCTGTTAGAGAGGGAGTCAGCCGTAATCTACTAGGCGAGCCCGGTAGATTTTACGGTAATTTATGATGACGTTCGCACGTACATACGTAAAAATATCGCAGCGGGATATTATCACGCGCTAGATTTTATAAGTCTCAGTGTTGAATCGAGCATTAAGAATCAATGAAAATAAAATCAAAGAAAAAACACAACCGACGACCTGCTCAAGTGTCCTTTCTTTGGTATTGATCGTTAAAGCGTTGAGCTCCCTAATTTTGAGTTGAACAGCATGACTACTAACAAAAGCGTGCAGTCAGCACAGGTCCACTCAAATCTGTGTCGTATCTTACTTACGGAAAATTAAGTACATTATAATTTTTCACTTTTCCAAACTTCTAAAAACCCTGTATGAAGTTTTCTAAAAAGACCACAAGGACTAAGGTATCGTATGCACGCAGCCTTCTCACTGGACCAGCGCATATCTACGCGAGTGTACTGACCGAAAAATGGGAATTTTCTCCCGGCCACGATCGAGGGTAGTTATTGCCAAAATATTGGAGGCCGCGCTCCTGTGCGAGCCGTTATCTGAATTTTAGTGGACTTTCTTTTCCTTATAGGGGGAAAACTGGTATTTTAATGTACAATCACCAAACCTGATAAGTAAACAGGGTCGTCGGATATAGTTTAAATTTAGTAAGAAACCGATGGATGTGTTCAAATAAGATTTAATTTATTTTGTATAAAATAAACAGTTTATTCTTCAAATTAAATTTTATTCTAAAAAAGTCGTCACTTTCTTAATGTATATGTGTAGAGCTTTAAGTAATGTGAATTGTCAACGTGAATAATTATTTTAAAATGCTACTACCTAGTCTATCCGAATGTTTTTATTTTTCATAATCAGCTTATATTATTCCCACTGCTGGGACACAGGCGTCTGCTAAATGAGAGGGTGTAGGCCGTATTCCACCACGTAGGCCCAGTGCGGGTTGGTAGATGTAGTATGTTTTCGAATTTCTGGTTCTTCCTTCACCGTTTTGAGAGCAGTGATGAAGAAGTAATTTACACAAAGTAAAGCATTCGTATTTTACTTGGTAATCGTCTGTGCAAAATGCTGAACTTACAAATTTCAGTACCACTAATAATGCACTACTAACACTAGCTTTAAGTTATTACTAACACTATAGATCTTATGTTGTCTAAATAAAGAAATTATAATAATATAATAATAAAGCGTAAGTTGCGGCCGTTACCACTCGTCTTCCACTGTGAAACGGTGTTAAACGGTGTGTTTGATTTAAAGATGTAAGGAAGTATTATAATAAGTGATGGGAAGCAATCAGTAACACTTAAACAAGTATGAACAATCTAGAGGTAGTAGATACTTTTCTTGGTATTAATAAGTAACAACAAAACGTTGTAACCGTTAATTATGTTGATTTAAAATTATTGACTCAAGTTGACGCCATCGCTATCGTGGTTAAACATTATTATTTTGTTGTTTAATATGTAAATGAGACGAGTAAATAAAAAAATGGGTTCAAATTGATTAAGTGTGTATTTGAATTATTTCGGTCGGAAGCGACAGATATCATAGACCTTCGTTGTGTAGGGTTAACTGCCCCGTTGGTCTCGTGGTCGCAAGCGCGACTGCTGAACGTGGGGTTCGATATGTTCGAGCAATGTGAAAAACCCTACGAGGTTTTTTCATGAGAAATTTCTTAGCAACAGCCCGGAGTTTGGAAGTTGGCGTTGTGATACCCCGTGCCTTGGAAAGCACGTTAAGCCGTTGGCCGCGGCTGTCATTTGTGGATCTTTGACAGTCGTAACGGGTTGCTAGAAGCCCGAGAGTCTTATTTTTTTTTTCTGGGTGGGAAATCATCAAATGACTTCTCCCGCTCTGGGCGGAGCAGGAGGGCGTGTCAGACTTTTACTGACTAAAACCCACCCGTGTTCCTTCAGTTGCCCATGTGCCGGGGCCACGGTACCTTTCGAACAATCACGCGACCCCGGCAGGCATCGGTCCTAGCAGACCCCTTCAGCCCGAGAGTCTGACAACCAGTCTTACAGAGGGGCATCGTGTTTCCCAGTAACTGCGTTGTGGAGGTCAGACAAGCAGTCACTCCATGTAAAATACTGGTATTTAGCTGCATCAGCATTAGACTGGAAGCTAACCCGAAAATAGCTGGAAAAACGCTTAGCAAATAATGTTAGCTTAAACCAACTTAGAGAATGGGCAGCAGCGTTCTCTATGCATTTTACCACCATACTGCGATCGCCAACCCACCTGCCAAGCGTGGCGATTATGGCAAAGCCCCCCAAATTGAGGGAGGCCTAAGTCCAGCAGTGGACGTCTTACGGCTGAAATGATGATGATGATGATGAAACCAACTTATCTAGAGATCGCAGTAAAATAGGGGACAGAAGAAGGAAGATAGGTAGTACGTCTTATTCTCTGCCGGATACAAAACATCAAAATATCCTTAATGAAATATCTAGAATAATTACCAAATCACATACGCATAGCATGATAACACAGTTACCATTATTTTGTAATTAGCTGAGGTTTGTTTAAGATACCGATGTTTGTCGGCGTCGCGTCGCTGACTGTGATACACATTAAAAATACTAACTGTGGCAATTAACCCTTTCGATAAAGAACAAGTTTCATAAAAATCTTATTTTTTCACTTTTGATTGAGCCTTTCCACAATTGATTAATATAATAATAATCATGATAGTAATTAAGAAACCCTCGATAAAATATAATTTGCTTCCAAAAGGGCCAAATATAAGGTGAAAGAACAAAGAAAGTATGAAATGGAAGAAAATCTCCCGTATTTTAAAAACAGACGCATTCTTAACTAAATCTCAAAAAAAAATAATCAACCTGCCTAGCCTTTCCCAAACATGTTGGAGGAAGCTTCCAGTCTAACCGGATGCAACTGAATACCAGTATTTTACGTGGACTGGCCTGTTAGTCTAGTGGTTAGTGACCCTGACTGCTAAGACTGAGGTCATGGGTTCGATTCCTACCCAGGACAAATCTTTTTGTGATGAGCACAATCATTTGTTCTGTGTCTGGGTGTAATTTATCTAAAATATGTATGTATTTAGAAATATACATATAAGTATGTTTATCAGTTGTCTGGTTACCTTACAGGCTCTGCCTAGTTTGGGATCAGATAATGTTGTGTTGGTTGTCCTAAGATATTTATATAAGGTGTATCTATTCATACACGAAATATTTTAAGAGGTACACCTGTAGATGGTAAAGAAGCTATAGCAATGAAAAAAAAAAAATTTTTAATAGTTTTTTTTTTAATTTAATATTTATATATTATTTGACGCACATAAGAAATATTGGCTCCTTCTTATTTTTTACGGCCCGAGACACCGCGGCCATGCTCGTCCCGTGCGGTCGCCGCCCTCGCAGCGTCAGGTGGGCCATTCATAGAATTTGGAGTAAAGGTTTTATGCAAAACGTCTCAAGTAGTTTTAAAATTATAATAATTACGAAAATTCAAAAACACTTAGAAAAAAAATTCTTTTTGCTTCTATAGCTTCTTTACCACCTACAGGTGTACCCCTTAAAATATTTCGTGTATGAATAGATACACCTTATATATTTATATTTATAGCTACTGTCTGTTTGACGATACAATACAATACCCCTTAGTAAGACTGATTTTCAGACTTTCAGGCTTCTAACTATCCGTCAAAGATGTACAAATGACAGCCGGGACCAACGGCTTAACGTGCTTTCCAAGGCATGGAGGGTTCGCGGTAAGTAATGGATGGTCACCCATCCACGGACCGACCTCGGTAAGCGTTGCTTAACCTTAAAGATCGAGTTGTGCGACTGTTATTATTTAATATTAGACTTCATCTGCCACCTATTAAGAGAAAATGCATGCCAGCAAAAATTTCTTCGTTATTAGTTTTGGACAACTTACATTAGCCCTCTTGAGAGAAAAATCTTCAGTGTTGTAGTAGGGATTCAAAATAATGAATGTCGGCTTACCTAACAAAATCCAGCTAGTAACCCTAGCAATGCTCACGATAGAGGATATGTGACCACCCTTTCTTCGGTAGGTACACCCTATTCATCACAATATGATTCATTTTGAAAGATATTGCTAAACCATTCCTTCATATTTCTAAAAATCCGTCTACTCAATAACGTAAATAACGCAATGAATATTGATGAACTGACAAAATGAAAGACATTTCTACTTTTAATGTATTTAAACAATTACCTCTCAGAATTTGGCTACATCTTTGGTGTCATTACTAGCGTCCATCAGTTCCTGTAACGTGCAGTAACTGTAACTTTTTTATGAAATAGTCATCAGTTCAAATTAATTAAATTAACTTAGAGGGTTGATTTGATGATTATTATTCTGTAAATACAATCCCATCAAAAACATAAATGTCAAATGAGAGCCAAGTTCAATATTATGATATATGCCTTGGTTGTTGACTTCAACGACAAAAGAAGTGAGATCTAAATGGGTGCCAAGTTCAATGGTCAGTCCAGAAATTTATTTATACCTACATAAAATATCATTTCTTCTTATAACTTAGGATAATATATTGTAGCCTAAGGTCTGACTTGGCTAGTTCATTTAATTCCATTGAATGACTTTTTTATGAAATAGTCATCAGTTCAAATTAATTAAATTAACTTAGGTCCAATTTCACCAATGGCGTCGTTATCTAAGAATAACTATGCCAGGGATAAAATTATTCGCTGATTTTACTCTCAGAATAATACATAGTACGTTTCACCAATTTGTAAAGACAAAAAGTTAGTCCTCGTATAACTATTCTTGCATAAGTATTTTTTTCTTATCTGTGGCACGTTGAATGTGAAGAGATGAACGAATGAATGTGAATACAGACAAATTAAAAAGGCTTGTCATTTTCTCAGTACAGTATAGCTTTACAGGACCTTTTTAATTTAGTCGTCTCTTTGAGCTTATGTCAATGTGTCACAGTGTTATTTTTCAAACAAACTGTCTGAAGTCGCGCTGCGTGGTGTTTAAATTTCGTTCTATTTCTATTTGCTTTGTGTTGTTTACTGTTTTTGAAAAATGTCTGAAAGGAAACGAAGTGCTAACTGGCTACTACAGGAAAAGATGTTATTGCTGGATCTGGTTACAGACCACTTCAGCATAATTGAAAATAAAAAAACTGACGGAGTCACCATGAAACAAAAAAATGCGGAATGGGTGAAAATGTCCGACGAATTTAATTCTCAGACCACAGGGGTTCATAGAACGGCTGAGAATCTAAAAGCGCAGTGGGAATCTCTTAAAAAAATCACCAAGAAAGCGGCGTCTTCTGCAAGGCAAAGTTTGTTGCAAACAGGTCAGTGAATTGTATTTATATTTGTTTCTGCTCCCGAACAACATGCATATTGTTCGACTGCATGCAAACACGAAAAATTAGGTGTATTATCAACCTACCTAGATTATCCCACTATGTTTTGTAGCAGATAGAACCTATAAGCCTTTAAGTAACCTGTTTACATCATTTTAACCACATGTTGTCTGAGCTCATAAATCTTTGATTTGATAAATAATTAGTACTTATTTTTCACAACAGTTATATTTTGTTTTTTTTTTATAGGTGGAGGACCTGCCAAACCACAGGTCAATGACCCTATTCACAATAAAATTATGGGTTTGATATCAACTTCAGCAGTCGGTTTATTTAATAAATTTGACAACGACAACATCACTATTACAATTGGTGAAGAATCCAGCGAAAATGGCCCTTCACAAGGTGAAACTGCACCAGCAAAAGGTAATTGAGCCAGGAATTCATATTATAACATATCACATATTTTTTAAGTTTAGAAAAGAAAGTGAGGTGCCTTACAGAGAGGAATGAAGCGGAGATGTGTTTCATAATAGCTGTAGCAGACTAGAGAGAGTTCTGCTTAAATCTGTTATTTGTATAAAAACACATTGCTACAAAGGGCAAAATCAGTACAAATTCCGAAGCTTCTTACAACGGTTAGTGAAAGGGTCAGTGTGGCTTAGATTCAGTTTATACGCTTATAGACACTGTTCTAACATTTTAGGGGTGA
The DNA here is from genome assembly GCA_932294355.1 of Aporophyla lueneburgensis. Classification (NCBI taxonomy): domain Eukaryota; kingdom Metazoa; phylum Arthropoda; class Insecta; order Lepidoptera; family Noctuidae; genus Aporophyla; species Aporophyla lueneburgensis. The sequence continues at coordinate 24,456,150 of OW028737.1, read as the reverse complement.
TACATAACACTGACACACTGTAGTAATTCTTAAATTTTAGTTTCAGTACCTGATGTACCAAACATACTTCCTACCATATCTTCACATCTCCTACCTGGTATTTCTGTGGAATCGGAAAATATGGACTTCATCCCAAAGATAAATCAGGTATGTAGTAACTCTAGACCCTATACATCCTGCAATAACTAACCACATATGTACATTGTCAGGTTTTACATACCTCTGCACCAAATGATTTAATTTGATCAAGTATTCATTACCTTATTTACTTCAGGATTGGGGAGACTACACCACCGAAATGCTGCAAACACCAGTATCTTCTTCTCTCCGGTTTCATAACAAGGAAACCAGTGTCTGTCCATTACCCGATGAAGAAGATATTGTTAGTAAAACCCCAAAGTTAAAGGCCAAATCATGGACCTCTAAACGTCGGCCAACATATCCAGCATCATGCTCTTCAGCAATGGAAGAATTGCAGAAGAAAAAAATCAAGGCTTTGGAAATGCAAATGCAATTTGCAGAAGCGGAACGAGAGGAGGCAAAAAAAATTTTTGAAATAAATTATGAGACTCAAAAAGAGATTCTCATACAAGAGAAAATGAAAACTAGATTGTTAAGGATACAAATAATTAATGCAAAGAGGAAAAATAAAGACAATAATAATTAAATTTATTTTTTATTAAAATATCTAATTAATCAAGAGTTTTTATTTACATCAAATTTCTAAAATAATTGTTTATAAGTAAGTCTCTAGCTGTATGACGCTGAGACGTTCTAGGTGGGTCATTCTCCATCTGACCGTCTTGCAAGAGTACTTGCCAAGGTGCTGGAAGCAACAATTCTGGATCGTCAGGTGGAACTTCTTCTCCTCGTTGCCGTAAGATGTTATGGAGCACTGCAGTTGATATAATTACAACTAAAGCCTTGTCTAATTTAATGCGTAACCCTAGTGATAATGCTGGGAATCTCCGTTTCCAAATCCCATAAGATCTTTCAACTGGGTTTCTTGACCTGATTTGTGACTCGTTGTACAGTTGTTCTAATGGGGTCCTTGGATTTTCTAATGGAGGCATTGCATAAGATGTGGAAGCATATCCACCATCAACGAGTAATACTGCATCACCATAATCTCCACTCTCAAACTTGGCTTTTTGATAGCAATTGCTAAAAATGGTGCTGTCGTGGCTTGACCCCGGCCATCTTGCAACAATATCCGTAATCTCCAAATTTGCATTGCAAATAGTCTGGACATTAATAGAAAAATACCCCTTTCTATTTCTGAAAATTTCAGCCTGATCTCCACCTGGTGATGTTATCCGAACATGAGTGCAGTCCATAGCTCCTATTACTCTAGGAAATCTGGCTATTTGATAAAAATTATTTTGTTCTTGCCGTATTTCTTGTCTCGTAGTAGGAAATTTTATATATTCGTGGTGTAATGATGCTATAGCTGCACTAACTTTGTGTATTATTCTGTGTGCTGTCGATACACTAAGCCCACTGAAATCGCCAGTTGTTAATTGTGTGTTGTTGGTCGCATAGAATCTTAAGGTGGCCAAGAGTTGGTTGATAGGGGATATAGATTGGTTTCTGGAAGAACAAACAGGCTCATATTATAAAAACTGTATAATGAGATGAAAGTAAACTGTACAATCCATAGCTTGTACTCTGGTAGGTTAAATCCATACCATGTTTGTAGGTAGAGTAATATACCTATAACATCTTTTATGGAAAATTTATATAATGTTATTTAAATTATTTAAATAAAATGTCAAGTCAACATTACCAGTTAAGTCCATAATAGGTATATTAAACAGTATCTTGTACTAACCTCTCAGATACAAATTCCAGTTGATGTTCAATTTTTAATAATAAATTGTATGCTGCTGCTTTAGATAAACGAAATCTTATCATGAAATCCTTGTCGTCGTAGTTGTAAAAATGCTCATTTCTTTCTTTAAACCACCTTGGACGTCGCAAAATAACATAGTAATCTTCAACTTCACTATCGCTTTCACTGTCCCATATCATGCTTCTCAAACGCTGCATTTCTATTAATATTTTCTCTGAATTACGATTTTAATGTCCACAATCAATGTTCGCTCAGTGTACTCTGTATGCGCACGGCTCAGCTGACATAAAAATTTGACGCCATTTTGATTTTATTCGAGGATTAAGCCCGTTATTCCTTCAAAATTGCTGGTATAAGAGTTACTCTCGTATAACTTTGTTATTCTCAGGATAAGTAGTTGGTGAAATGAAAACATGGTTATCTGAGAGTAAATAATAGCTTTATCCTTGGATTAAAACTTATTCTACTTTGGTGAAATCGGACCTTAGAGGGTTGATTTGATGATTATTATTCTGTAAATACAATGTGTGTTACGTTCGCGAATCGTATTTTGTTTCGAAAATTTCGTTTACGGCCGGCCGTATACGAAATTTTGACGACTTCACTGATTTTCTTGATTTTACAGATGTAGTTTTACGGTTAAAATACTGCTTTCCCGTAAGTTTGAATGCATTACATGAAAGATCGTTACAGTTATTATCGAATGAGTGAGCTACTTTTTATTTTTGTCGAGAATTATAATGCGAGATTTAGATTATTTTAAAAGATTATTTACTACAAATTCTTTACATTTTTTACGGGAAATGTATTGATCTTGAACTGAGTTCTATTTCTGTTAAAAAAGAGAGTTCTCGAGAAGCCGAAATCAAAACCGAATTCATTGCCCATTCAATTCTGTAAAATTTGACTGTTTCAAATTTGTTTTCTTTGTTTTTTTTTTTTTAATATTGAAAATGGGAAAAAGTGATTCATACATTGTATGACTTTCACAAAAATAGAATAATCCTATAAATTCCGTGGACGGCCTCTTAACATAACACATAACATTCCTAAAGTAATCATATAAGTGAAGAATTGTATATAATTAGTAAGGCGACATTTTATGACATGACGTTGACAATCACATCGTGAAGTGTCGGGTTAAGTAACGCACTAATGATAGAGGTTGTTAATTTTTTAATAACGAGTTATTCTTTTTATTTTACCGACACATCTTGGTTATCGCTTACCCCATTACAGTCTATTATCGTTAAGAATAATTTACCGCCAAATAAAAACCCGTTGGTAATTAGATTTATAAGAACAACAATAAAAGCGACAAAAAGTAGTTATTAATTTTTGAGATAAATCGTTTATTGTGCCGTCTGATGTGGGTATCATTTGCATATTGTCGCTAATTAGTGGTGCACTTAATCCGCGTTAATCTGCCTGTCGGTATGCGTAAGCCGAGTTTCGAAAACAACAATGTTGGTATTAAAATAGGTAAGCTTGTTTTGAACGCACTCTTTAAGTTTATTCTGAGTATCTATACTAATATTATAAAGCTGAAGAGTTTGTTTGTTTGTTTGTTTGTTTGTTTGTTTGATTGAACGCGCTGATCTCAGGAACTACTGGTTCGAATTGAAAAATTCTTTTTGTGTTGGGTAGCCTATTGATCGAGGGAGGCTATAGGCTATATAACATCACGCTACAACTAAGAGGAGCGGAGCAGTAATGAAAAATGTTGCAAAAACGGGGAAAATTTATTCCTTTTGAGAGTTTCCGTTGCGTGCGCTGCGTAAACGGTTAAAGTAACTCAAAAATCATGTATGACGGAATTGTTCCTTTGAAAAAGTTCTAAAAAAAAGTCCGCGAGAGCATATGTCTATATTTAAAGGTTGACTCACTATAACTCAAAAGGAGCGAGCAGCAACACTAGCAGCCAAATCGATGCGACGGGAAGGGTCAGGGGAGCAAAAATTTGACGCGGACGAAGTCGCGGGCAGAAGCTAGTCTAGTATAAAATTCAACGACATTATAATGTACAAAATTTTGTTTTGTTGAAAAATCAACCATATATAGGTCATTATATTTGGTCGATTTTGCAACAAACCCTTTCCTGATAATTTCTTCCCTAAAATTACTGGATTACGTCATCATCTGCCTAGCCTGTTCCCAACTACATTATGTTGGGGTCTGCTTCCAGTCTAGCCGGACGCAGCTAAATACCAGTTTTTTCATGAAGCCAATCCCTATCTAACCTCCACAACCCAGTTACGGGGTAATACGGCACTCCTTGGTAAGACTAGTTGTCAGACTTTCGGGCTTCTGACGACCCGTATCGACTGTCAAAAAGCTGCAAATGACAACTGGGTGTAATGGCTTAACATGCTTTCCGAGGAACGGGGAGGTCTGGTTTATAAAGAGGGTTAGTAGGGTCTGATGTACTAACCTATTTAAACAACGGTATTATTTTACTGCTTTTCAGTGTTACCTACCTATAGTATTTTTTTAAATCTTATTCTGATAAAATAACATTTTTTTTAACTGTCATAATTTATTACTTATCATTGTCATACAGTTTGGTTTTACAAGGGGTCGTTCGACTAGCGATGTCGGAGTATTTTTAAGTGACAAATTTTATTAATTTGTATTAAGAACTCTTAATTAGGCCCTGGATAATCCTCCTTCAACAAGAACTGGTCCTTCGCAGCTTAAAACAGAGAGAAGTGGAAAGAGAGTAAGAAAGCATCTGCCGTGCAGTGGGCCATCACAGACTTTTAATATACCTACATATACTTATTTTTTCTCAATCCGTTAAGATCTTTATAATCAATTTGTTGTTTTATTAGGCTCAACTCTGAACATAGACAATAAAACTAATCATTTACAGTTTTTCATAACATTATCGCTGAGTCTCGACTTCATAAACTCATTCAGCTATCTCAGATCCACTTTCTATTAAAAGCATAATAAGTTTGTTCTTTACTCAGGTGAAAAAAACAACAATTGAATTCAAGTTTATCAATTCACAAACGACTGAAACATCGACTGATATATACGATTCTATAGTATTTAAAATATAAATAGCTATCTCTATGTCACCCTTCTAACTCCACAGTAAAAAAACCCCGCTCCACAAAAATGGAAAACAGTTTTTAATTGGTTGTTCGATACCGAAAAAAAAGTGGACGGCATTCCTTTTTTAAACTGCTTTCTGCTATTGGCTGGCGCGTGACGTAAAAAGCTCAACGCCCCTTCACCGAACGACCGCGCGAGTTTTTTATGTTCTACTTTTTACGCTATAAAAAGCCATTTAGGGTTTGAGAGGATTGGGGGGAACGATACATAGGGGTTTGAGTTTTTAGGTAGGTATATTTTATTTACTATTTAGGATCTGAACTTATTTTTATTTTACGTTTTCATAAAGGAGTGTTCGTTTTAAAACGATACAATCAACGTGTTATGATCCTATGACTAATGAATGTTAAGCAAACAATCCATTTGTTTTAACACTCGCCGTCAAACATTTTATTATCTTACTTAATAAATGGGGGTAAACATACATAAAAATCACATTATAACCGTAAACATTAAGTGATACAATACCAAAACAATCGAATTTCCCTACACGCAGTTTTATCGGCTAATAATACGCGATATAATACGCCTAGCCTTTATTACAATAACAACTGGCAAAATACGCGGGGTTGCTTATTTTTTTATTATTAATATCGCATAAACAATAACTTAATAACTTGATCCCCACCCACAGAAGCTCGCGCCGTATTGGTGGAGTAAAGTAGGCTGTGGGGGCTCGAAAGGGACGGACGTATCTACCACGTATTTGCTGTCCTCCTCCCACATCAACACGTCGCCTTCAAACATAGAATACATTTATCGATGTTTGGAGCATAAAAATTGACAGATTTTTTTCAGTTCATTGTGAGAAGTGGCGTCAGACAGACGTATCCCGACCGTCGAACCGAAGGGTTGTCTCAAAAAACGCTCAAGGTTTTTTCGTGTGTATGAAAATTTATTTATCAGTGATTTTAAGGACTAAAGTGAACTTTATTGGATTCTATTCATGAAATATCTGTTGTGCTGTGTGTTCTGAAACTTTCTAAGTTATAGTTAAGGTGAGTTTAAATATTTTGGTTTTATTTTTATTTCAGGTTTTTTATTTTAATGTTTCGCGACCGCGTACTAATATGTAGTTGACCTGCATAATTATTCGCCAATTATTTGATTAAGATACTTACGAAATCACTATTCGACCAACTTTTTTTTAAAGCTTGTGTTTATTCAGTTATATTCAGAAAGCCGACCCTCACATAGTTGGGAAAGGCTACGCAGATGATGATGATGCTTGTCTTTTTTAAGTCCTACGGAAGTAGGTATTCATTACGTGTTTAGAGACAGTTTTAGTTTAGTTTAGTTTTATAGAATATGTATTAGTTTATAGTTATTGACTTTATATTATTTATGTATTGTTTTTATGGGCCTTAGTAGCCTGAAATAAAGGATTGTATTGTATTGTATTGTATTAGGTTTAAATTCGATGCACCAATCACAGCATCGTTATCCTTATGAGTTGACTAAATCAACAATAATATTGTTAACTTGATTTAATTAACTTTGATTTAAACGTTTATCAAACCATAATCCGAACTGTGACTTCCTTTATTTGATAACTTACCGTTATGTCCGTGTGGTAACATATTATAGTACCTACTATATTTAGTAGTTTCCTACAAATCAGGGATAATCAAACAGGATCTATAAACCAATTTCCAATACCATTGTCCTCAAATAATAATTATAAATACTGAGTGAACATACTAGCATATTTTGCGGAATATTTTAGGAAATTCAAAACAGCAAATAATGTCATAATTTGCAAATTTTCCTTCTTTTGCAAGACGGATAACGAGGTTAATGTTAAAATTAAGGAAAATTTAACAATTATTTGTTGTTAATTATGCTGTCCATTCGTCATTCTTATTGTATACTGTCAAAAATGCATAAGACAATGATATTAGCAATATCCTCTATGTGACCTTAGAAAATAACTCTAGTTTTTTCATGTTCAAAAAATTCGTTGCTCACAAACGCGAGCTGTTTTATTGTCGACACAAAAACGAGCAAACCGCAAATCTTTCAGCTATTGTTGTTATTCAACCTATTTTTCCGTGATAATCAATTAAAGTATACCTAATATTCAACATAGTAACTCACTAGTTTCATGTTTACAAACAAATATTATGTAGGTGTACGTAACAACAGAAATCGTAGTTACGACATTCAATCAATAAAACGGACTCAATATTATTGTAATAAATTGCCTATGTCGGCAGAACGTTTTGCAAATACGTATTCTAAAAATTAATTATGCCAACGTACGTGCCTGTTCGTTCCGCATTTTTTTATATTACTCACTCATTTGCTTATAAAGCCGTTTTCTGTATACCTACTTAAGTTACATCGCAAAATTTGATGGTTTCAATCAATCAATCAAATCATTTATTTGCAACGAATGTAGGGTGCATTAAAATACAGGTGGAGTAGATAGGAGTGAGCCATAATATTCTGCCTGGAATTAGGCACACAAAAAAGCGTTTTGCATCATTCTCATGGATTGCTTCGTCCCTCAGGTATGATCAGTTGCGCATCTCCCGCTGGCATGCCGCCTGCCCATCACTCCGCGCATCCCCAAGCCTGGGGATCACTGCTACAGCCTCCCACTGTGGTATGTATCTAACATCTTTTAGTAACCTTCAATATAGTAATAGTAATTCATTTCCAAAAACTACTACTAACTTAATACAAGTTACGTCAATGAGGTCTCGACTCCTGATTTAGGACATCCTGTATAAGAGGGTCGAAGTATCTCCAATTACATGTAACTCCACTATAATAGCTCTACACCACAATATTCTACAACTAGTTCCCTTCTTTATAGAAATCTGAACCAATGGAAGACGGAAGCTTTCTGAAAGACCAAACCAGCGGCTTCTACTCAGAGGGCTTCCACAGCGCATCGCCCTCCTCTTCCAGCAAGGACTCGAACGGGCACTCACCGCGTAGCGTCGGCAGTTCCGGAGAACCTTCTCCCTTCTACGACACCATGTCTCTTAAAGCCAAAGCCAATCTCGGCATGCATTTGGACGCATTCCGTAATGGCTTGCCGTACAGTCTGCTCACACCGCCCGGCTTCGAGCCCCGCAACAATGATGGACGCGAACCGTCCCCCGGGTATGAAACATCTTACTCACCGAGAAATTTAGCGCCCCCTGCACATGTGTCTACACCCTTAGCACGTGCCGACGCTACCCCACCGAAATCACCCCCAAGAACACCTTCATCCCCCGATAGAGATCACGATAGAAGATCTTTCGAACGATACCATGACTCTGGGTACGATGGTATCGGACAGAAGACCGACGGGGACGACGGCCGCGACGTCTCCGGTGATGAAGACTTTGATGATGAACCGGGCCTCCGCGTCCCAGCCGTCAATTCACACGGCAAAGTTAAAACATTCAAGTGCAAGCAATGCGAGTTCGTTGCCGTAACCAAACTGAGCTTCTGGGAACATAGCAAGGAGCACATCAAACCCGAGAAGATGTTATGTTGTAGAAAGTGTCCGTTTGTAACAGAGTACAAACACCATCTTGAATACCACATGAGGAACCATCTCGGATCCAAGCCATTCCAGTGCACGCAGTGCTCATACTCGTGCGTCAACAAATCAATGCTCAACTCTCACTTGAAGTCACACTCCAACGTGTACCAGTACCGCTGCGCTGACTGCAACTACGCTACCAAGTACTGCCACTCTTTAAAGCTACACTTGCGCAAGTACCAGCACAACCCCGCCATGGTGCTGAACCCCGACGGTACGCCAAACCCGTTGCCGATCATTGATGTGTACGGAACCCGGCGCGGACCTAAGCAGAAGCCGCTGTCTAAGATGTTTGATCATTCGTCACCGATGAACAACAACAACCAACCGCAGCCACCCCCACCATCGCACCCAATATTTGGTAGCCACTTTCCCGTTAGCCTCCCCTACCTGCCACCACTGCTACCTCACTCATTCTTATTCCCTCCGAACAATAACTATGAACACCGCACGTCACCCAAACTACATGAAATGCCGTCTGAGAAAAGTCAAACCCTTTCTCCTCCGCCTTCGCTCCTGCACCAGCGTCTTGCGTACAATGAGCGGCCTATCGACAGTGGCACGACATCACCGCCTGCTAAGTCACCTGCGAGCCTGCCACAAACACCAACCACTCCTCGCGAGGTGCCTGCAGCAGCAAGCAATGATGCTCTCGACCTAACAAACACCAAGACCAGCGAAGCAGGTACCCCACCCCCTAGCACAGAGCGGGCGACGCCTGTGACTCCGACCACTGCCCTCAAAAACAGGCGGAAAGGTCGCGCCTTCAAACTACAACCAGCAGCGTTGCGACTTCAGCACGAAGACGAGAAGATTAGAGATATGGAAATTTCCGATTCAGAATCGGAAGGGTCTGTGGAAGCTCCTGCGACCACGCAGTCGTATTCTTGTCAGTACTGTGACATCACGTTCGGAGATCTAACAATGCACACTATTCACATGGGTTTCCATGGTTACAATGATCCGTTTATGTGTAACAAGTGTGGGGAGCGCAGTGCTGACCGCGTCGCGTTCTTCATCCACCTGGGCAGAGCACAGCACGCCTAGACCACACGTGTGACAGGCAACGCTTTTAGTTGAGGCTTCGTGTTAGAGACAAGTAAATTATTGTAGAGTATTTTTATTAAGGCCAAAGACTTTGTATTGTATCTGTAATTGTGGCAAAAGTTAATCGGAGAAGGTCTTTCACTATCACATCTTTTCGCGATTCACTTTTGACTCTACTAAACTTGTTGAAATCGTGTTTAACTTTACATTTGATTTCTCATAAATGTAAATAGATATATTTATGCTTACCCACACATTTTAGTCATAGATATAATGTATGTAATAAGTTGTATGTTAACCTGTGTTTGAGTAGATTTAGACGAACTAGTTACGAGTGACCAATGTATAAACAAGACTGTATCTCTCGATTAAGTACAAAACAGTTGATAATTCGTGTTTTAGTTTAGTTTAGTTTTTAGTTACAACGTATTAGAGTCAACAGGACTTACTAAAATACAGTAAACCTAAAAAATACTATTAGTAAGGTCTAGTTTCTCTAATATTTTTATCTAAATGTAACAGCTTCGTAATAACGGGAAAGGTTTTATGAAAAAAAAATTAACATTTTTATCATTAGCTGTAAATAACAAGCCATTGTTGTTTTCAGTCTAAAAATAAGTCGCTCTTTATTTGTGAAGTGTTACATATAGAAATACATTAAGTTTAGCATTCTGTACATTATTGAAAACAACGGTGATGTTACCTATTAGTCATAGCGTTAAACTAGTGTAGAACATAAAAAATTAACAATAACAATTTAATGTAAATTATAATTAAATCAGAGTGTATTTATAATGTACGAAGAAAGATTTTATTTTATTTATTTATCCTTATTGTGTATGTAGTTTGTATGGGAGTTGTAATTTGGTGTATTGTCACATATTCATTTCAATATTGTAATTTCGTTAAAACGTATTTTGCAATCTGACCTTGCTTGGTAAACACAATTGATTGATTCAATACAAAAAAAAACCTGACTACGATAAAAGTAACTGAAAAGCATGTTCCAAAGTCTTTGACCTGCAAATGTTCAAGGTTTTATGACAAATAATCGCAATATAAATCAATAAATAGATGCAGAAATCACTATTTTAATTTCATAATTATTGTAGATCTGTAGGTACAGTTTTTTTCGAAAAATATATAGTAAGAATGTAATCGAACTATGAAACATCGAGTGTAAGTTTTGTTGGATAATTTTGTGTGCTGGATACATAATAAAATTGAAAGTTTTATCTTTATCTTTTTGTTTAATTTGTTCTACACTTCATCATCGTCATCGTCACTTTTTGCCTTTTTTCCAATTTATTTGGGATCAACGCGGCAGTCTTCTTCAACTCAACTCAATTAATCTGTATTACAATCCGTAATGTACAGGTGGTAAGTATAATATAAATAGAAACAATTATGGACATATTGTGAATAAACGAAAAAGCGATTGGTGGACTCTTGATGTGAATATTTTTTGGAAAAAGTATCACCATCGCCATACAAAGTGGTAATGCTGCCAGCATTTTGGGCACTTTTCATGTTGACAGTGATGCAATTTTCTCTCTTTTTTTATTTACATGCCTTAAACTAATATAAACATCATGCAACTAACATAATGTTAGTATTCATTTAAGTATGTTAGCCTATATATTATGGACCCTGTCGAGCATATCTACATTTTAAGTAGAAGAAAGGAAGAGGGCGAGTTTTATGATTTTCCTTATTTCTACATTTTTTTCTAATTATTGCATAAATGTATTAATTTTATCTCGATCAACCTGCCTAACCTTTTCCCAACTAGGTTGAAGTCAGTTTCCAGTCCAACCGGATCAAGCAAAATTCCAATATTTTATACGGAGTGACTGTCTATCCGACCTCCACAACCTAGTTACTGGGTAAGACGATACCCCCTGGTAAGACTAGATGTCAAACTTTAAGCTTCTGATTACGCATATCGACTGTCGATAGGATTTATTAATATTTACATATACATATATCTGACAATAATATAACTATATCTAGCACTTTCTTATTCAAACGAATATAAATTCTTCTCATCAGCGAGTTTATGTTAGTTTGGAGTGTTTATAAATACATAGCGGTGACGAAGGATCTTTTTATCACTTAATCGTCATGTGAATATAAACAATTAAAGTATTTCACGGATCTTTGAATCGATAGAAGATATCAGAGAGCTCAAAGTCAAAGCATTTTTTTTTAAACTAAATCATTTACATGGAGTTTTAAATCGTCATGGAGTCGGCCAGTCATAAATGATAAATGATTTTATTTCTGTAAGTAGGTTTGTACAAACACTTTTACAAGTCAATAATATTTTTTTTGAGCTAGATGAGGTCGGCGTTTCCTATCTGACTACTCTGAGAAGAAAGGCCGAAACAAACTCAGAGGTCACAGTCTCTTTTAAAGTCCAGACATAATATTGGTAACATTATGTGAAGACTATGTAGATAGCTGTCTGAAATGGTCTTTAGAGGAAAGAACCAAACAGATTGAGTGGACCTGTCCAGTCAGTGCACGCATTTGTCACTAATCGTGCGGCTCAACTCAGAACTTGAGAAGCTCAACGATCCGACTAACAATACCAAAGAAAGGACATTTGGGTAGGCCGCAAAAATTACTCAACCTGCCAGATCATAATTACAACATACTTGACAAATAAAAAAAGATAAAAGAAAAGAAGAAACATACCCACACAGTCTTCACATTCACAATGATTAAACAATATGATACTTTACAAAGTAAATATTCATGTCATTGTATAAATAAAATTTATCAATGTCAATGTGTATATGAAAAATCCGGAAAGGATCTCGGTCTAATCACTTGATGACCATGTTAGTCGCTGTCTGAAATGGTCTTTAGAGGAAATAACCACACAGGACCTGTCCAGTCAGTGCACGCATTTTTCAATAATCGTGCAGCTCAACTCGGAACTTAAGGAGCCCAACGATTCGACTAACAATACCAAAGAAAGGACATTTGGGTAGGCCGCACAAATTACACAAACTGCCAGACCAAAATCGAAAGTAAAATAATGACCCACATAGTCTTCAAATTCACAGTAGTTAAAACAATATGTACATATAGTAAATATACATGTAGCTGTAAAAAATAAAAATAAAATAAAATAAAAAATATATCAAAATAAAATCAGAATAAAGTGGCAAAATAATATATAAAATCAACATTCAGTGCAGTTATTGGAGCAGCTCAATCCCAAGCAGTTTTATCCTCAATATAGTCTTTGACAGTATAATAGGCTTTTTGGCATAGTTTCCGCTTTATAAAAGATTTGAATTTATTTAAGCTTAGTTCTTGAATGAGGCTGGGAAGTTTATTATAAAAACGTATACACTGGCATCTAAAGGAGCCACCTATTTTCTTGAGCCTGGTTGTAAGAATAACAAATTTGTTTTTGTTTCTAGTATTAACATTATGGATATCACTGTATCTTTTAAAGAGATTAATATTTTTATGTGCATACAAAAGATTTTCATAAATATACTGAGAAGGCACAGTCATTATATTAATCTCTTTAAATTTATCTCTGAGGGAGTGTCTGTGTCATAAAATTAAAGCTAGATAGTTACTCATTCCAAAACGTAGACCTCTATAGAAAAGAACGAATTCAAATTCTTAGTTTTATTTGTCATCATCATCGTTTCAGCCGTAAGACGTCCACTGCTGGACTTAGGCCTCCCCCAATGTGGGAGGCTTTGCCATAATCGTCACGCTTGGCAGGCGGGTTGGCGATCGCAGTATGGTGGTAAAATGCATAGAGAACGCTGCTGCCCATTCTCTAGTAAGTCCCTTAGTCGCCTTTTACGACACCCACGGGAAGAAATGGGGTGGTGTTAATCTTTACGTCCGGCACCACACGGTTTTATTTGTAGAACTCAGATAAACAGAAAGTACAGATGTTAATAACGCTTTCCCTTGCCGTCAAAGGCAAATATTCTTTTTACAATTTCTTTTAATTATTAGTAATAAATACCACACATTCATTATCTGCCTAGCCTTTTCGTGTTTTGGGGTCGACTTCCAGTCTAACCGGATGCAGCTGAGTACCAATATTTTACATGGAGCGACTGCTTATCTGACCTCCACAACCCAGTTACTGGGTAACGCGATACTCCTTGGTAAGGCTGGTTGTCAGACTTTCGGGCTTCTGACGACCCGTAACGACTGTCTAAGATCTACGAAAGACAGCCGGGACCAACGGCTTAAAGTGCTTTCCGAGGCACGGAAGGGACTTGTTATGTAAAGATGGTCACCCATCCACGGACCAACCGCGGCAAGCGTAGCTTAACCTGAACGATCAACCCATGCACCTGTTATTACCACATTATTTAAAATGAATATGCAATAATAATATTTAATTAATAATAAACATCACCCTCGTTCCGGAAGCTGTAGCATGGGAGGCCTCCCACAAGGTGGATCGATGACCTGCATGCTTAGCATGACCGTAGAAAGGGGTTTTGTCGACGGAAGAATAGACAAAATTACAGATTGTAGAAAGATTAAAGACAGAATTGAAGATTCTAGAAAGATTTGTACCGTTTTATGCTGGCGTAGCATGACAGTTCTATCTCGATTCTACCAAGAATAGAGATAGAGATTATATACAGTGAAAGTCACAGGCACTTGAAGTGACAATGCTCGAGGGAGGCCTCTCTTCAACAGTGAACGTATTTCGACTGAAATGATAATGATGATAACCCTCCTTTTGGACTTCGCTGCATTCGGGTAAAAAATTGTGATATTGAAAACTGCCAGCTAAAAAATTAAACCGCCGAAAAGACTGAAAAGCGTAAAATAATAAACCGGTTTAATTTTTTCTTAAAAAGTTTTTAACTGTATAATTTTTTGTGACTTTAATGTACTAATAATACTTGGCAAGATATAATACCCTATCCAACAAAAAAAGAATTATCAAAATCGGACTACTCTGTATAAAGTTATGCGTGGTTATACATTACAATCAGTGAGTGAACAATCAATCATCCCCTGTTTTCCGACCCTTAGAGTTCGATTTTGTTTTCCAAATTTATATGGGACTACTTTGGGAGTATACTCTTTCCAATAGAAGAAGAATTGTCACAATCAGACCACTATGCAAAAAGTTATGCGTGGTCATACATAAAAAAAAATATATATGTACGCGTCGAATTGAGAACCTCCTCCGTTTTCTTTTTTCGTCGGTTGATAAAATGTATGACATTATATCCTCATAGATAGGTATCAATGCATCACAGATAATTACAATCAATATAATATATTTGTTCCAAATGCTTAATTACAGGAAGAATTGCGACAATATCGCTTGCCGATCATTTTCCTTCCATTGTCGGACATGACCAACTAATTATCAAGCTAAAAAAGGACTTGTTTATGAAAAACTGTAATGTATAAAAATATAAATGATAAATGTTTGTTGATAAATGATTTTATTTCTGTAAGTAGGTTTGCACAAACATTTTTTCACGTCAATCATATTTTTAAAACTAGGTGAGGTTTTTCGGCGTTTCCTACTCTGAGAAGGAAGGCCGAAACAAACTCAGCTGACAGTCCCTTTTGAAGTCCAGACATAACCTTGGTCTAATCATGTGAAGAAAATATAGATTGGCGTCTGAAATGGTATTTTGGAGAAAGATTGCGTGGACCTTTCCAGTCAGTACAATCATTTGTGACTATTCGTAAGCTCATCAGTTGAGAATGGCTGTGGAGATATAGGTATTTTTAAAGAAAATTATTGGAATATGCTCGGTTCTGTTTTTGTAGAATATTTGTATGAACAGTTTTTTTTTTTTTTTTTTGACAGATCAACGTCAGTCCCCTCAGCTAGATAGGGAATAAAATCACAGTTTTTCGTATGGGTACAGGATCTATATTTTTTTTTTATAAATCTATTAAATCTTGCTTTCAGAAATCGCACAATTTGATACCTACTAGGTACTTATACCGGGTGGCAAGGTCGCGACATGATTCTGAACCCCCCCTGAAATGGTTTTTTCCTCAATTATTAAACAAAAAATTGCTGTTTCATATATTTTGACCGCGTAGGTACTGCACTTTTCTACGAAACAGCTGTTTTTGTTTTATAACCGACTTAAAATGTCTACACTGCACTGGATAGTTTAGAATCACGTGCTGAATTCATGGTTTTCGTTTGCACGTCGATGTCATGCCACCCCAAAACTATTTCCAAAGCCTGCCAACAAGTCTTACCAAGGGCTATCGTGTTATTAGTGTTATTACCCAGTAACCGGGTTGTGGAGGTCAGATAAGCAGTCGCTCCATATAAAATACCTACAGGTATTCAGCCGCATCTGGTAAGATTGGAAGCCGACCCAAAATAGTTAGGTAGCCAAGTTACGACTAACTCTTACGTTTTCATCTTGGGTATTTCAGGCGCCATTTTAAGTAATGGTTAGTTTAACGAAATCTCCAAACACCTGATTGACATTTTCCGTGACCCAAGGGCCGGCTTTGACCTTCGCTAGAGGCTAAGCATTGCCATACAACGTGGCGATACCGCCAAAGTCTTTGTTACATTAACAGTCGAAAACGAAGCGAAGGATTTTTTCGACACCATATTTTAGTTAGCAGGGCATGCATTTAGGAGGACATATTTGGCAAATGCCGTACAAACAGTGGGCCCAAGTAGCACAGAACTGGTGCCCTGCGACACTGAGGCTGGATTGAGGCAGACCACGTAAGAGATGGCGGGGGGAGGTGGATAGGTTCAGTCAAAACGGAACCGAAAGGAAGGAAAGCAGGACGCGCGGGCTCGCGGAAGATAGAAGGAATGAAGGTAGTCCGGGAGTGGGACAGGGGAGGCTAGAAAAAAATAATAAAAATAAGTTCATATTTCAGTTGTTTATTAAGAATTAATTACGTGCAAGAATTTAATCAGGCCAGCCTTTTGAAACAATACAATAACAAAACACATTATTATAATGGCACAAACAGACACATATCTACATTTATTTTTACACTTAAGTTATAACATACTTAACTATGAGTTTTTAACAATGGGTACAAAATACAAAAATATCTCGTGGCGATATTAAATTTAGCTCCCGTGCCTAATGAAGGAAAAACATCATTGTTTTAATAAGTTATTATAATTTAATGAGGTAGGTCCGATGCATTTTTATTTTTGGAATCGTTACGTAGATATCACTGTTATACAGCGTTTGCGCACCGCATTTTACCTGAATCCGAATTCGAAATTTGAATTAAGATAAATATCAGTAGGTAGGTAATCTCTTTCATTTTGACAGTTCAACAACATTCATTGCATTATTTACGTTGCTGAACAAACAATTTTTATGAATTTATGAAGCAATGGATAAGAAATAATCTCCAAAATGAGTCAGATTCTGATTGATAATACGTACCATTTATCCATTCGATACACGTGCGTGCGCAATTAAACTGCTTTACAGATTTTGCTTTTCATTTTCTTTTCTATCTAAATATTTCTTATTATTTTCTTTCACATAACCATAATAATAATATAAATTATCACGGTGAACGGAACACGTATTTTATTTCCAAATTGTATTAGTTAAAATCATCAAAATAACTCTCTAATTTCTCCTTTGAATTAAGTACTAATTCCCGAAAAAGTCAAAGATGTCAATGGTGCAATTCAATGATTATTTTCTTTTCTACATTAATATGAAGAAAAGAAAAAAATTAGATACATAATTGTATCTAATTTTTTTGTATCACAAATTGGTGGTTGCTGCAAACAAAATTAACACTTTTTATTTTCTAAACGGTAACCCACATGTGCCACACAAAGGGACCGTAGAAAATTAACAGATAACATATTCTTTTGTTTCTTACTTAATTGTTATTTATGAAGCGACTATTTTTTACGAAACAATACTATTTTTGTGTCACCGTTACGGGTAAAAACAACACATGAATATGTATTAGGTGTTACGTCCGCAGAATACCCATCAAATTGTAATGAAGGTGTGTTATTTGCCTAATTGTTTGAGCCGAAAACACATGGATGTTCTGTTAGGAATTTGTCTCTGGTTTTTCTATAAAAAGACACCATTTTTGGGTTTTGACGATCTTAAGTTTAAAATTAGAATGCATGAGTTTTTTATGTTATATTTATTTTATGATTTTTGTACACACGGTAAAATACGTAGTGATGAGACATAATTGTACAATTGAGTATAAAGGTACTGCTGTGAATACAGTTCTTCCAGCAGACCAGTGAAAGGAGAAATGCAAAAGAAGCACATTATTCTTGGTTCAGATAAATTATAGAACGTATTGAACGAAGCAAGTATTCTTTACCCAATTGTTTGAGCTGAAAACACATGAATGTTCTATTAGCAATTTGTCTCTGGTTATTCTATAAAAAGACGCCATTTTGGGGTTCTTGGATGTTCTTAAGTTTAAAAACAAATCAAAAAAGTTACCTTCAAAATGATTCAGATTCAAATTAATAGTATATTACACAACTCAGTTGCAGTTTCAAAATCGTATAAGAAGCATTTGTTTGAAGTACTTATATTTCTAGTCCCGACGAAGTGAACACGTCTTCTTGAAATAAATAGCTAAAATTCAGTTAATCAAAAAATACGTTCTTATTTAATTGTTTTGTGGTTGTTTTTTCATATCCAGTCACACCAAGGCTGGTATTGAGCCCTACAGTACCTAAGATTTCTTATAGATATTAAATTTATTCGGTGTTGCGTTTTCAGAATACCGATCGATCGAACTGAACGAAAATGTGAAAAATCCTTCCTCATCATTATGGATATAATTATGACGGCTGTTTATTTTTTCGCCAAAAACTGTTACAGCCGCTATTTAGGTACCCACGACGACATTAAAAACGAAACAAACAATTCGTGTAATTTTCAAGGCAAGTGTTTTATATTTTTCCGTTGTAGGTACATATATTAATGCTCAGGTAGACAGGTACATGGTAGGTACCTATATGTAATTCAGTCAAATATTGTTTCATATAACATGTATGTGGAACACTAAGTACCTAGTTTCCGCTTTTATTTTTTTCTGTTAAAACGAATTTTTTATTCTAGAACTATGAAAAATATGTCGTGTCATACGATGACTCTCCTAAAATAGTCTGACATTGTAGATATTATTATCATGAATTAGGGGGAAACTAATTGGACGATCTAGGTATTGTAAGCATCGAAATACATTCAAATATAATCATCTTCATCACCCACTGCTCGGCATAGACATCTCTTTTCTTATGCCAATCCTCACGCTCCTGTCCCAGTCTTATCCAGGTTTTGCCCGCTATGGCAACAATGTCGTCCGCTCATCTCGCCCCTATACAACCGACACGTCATACAGTCTTTAGATGCCACTCTTTCACAGCCTTACTCCACCTGTCATCACTACGCCTTGCCAGGTCTCCAGCCCAACTCCATAATAGAGCTCCATAATATGATTTCCTATCGAAGAACTTCGTACGTCTTCGGGTCTCTACGATTGGTTCTAGGTCCATTAGCCTGATTCAAGCAGAAAACCTAACATCATCATCAAAAGCCTTTAATGTACCCACTGCCAGTACCCTCTCGGTGCGAGGGTACTGGCAGCGGGCCCAGTGGTGGTTGGGAATAACTAACACATACTTAAAATACTCTACTCAGTATAAAAAGCTTAGAATATAGTCTTCCCTGAATTTTTTACTTATCCGCTTGATCGAATACGTTTCTCTCTTAGTATGTAAAGATAGTTACCCATCCTTGGAGCAACCGCGGCAAGCGTAGTTTAACTTGGTCGATCGTTCAGTGTGGCTGTTAATAATTAGCCATGAGTCCCTTTTCGAGAGTCTCAATCCCACCTGAAAAATTTGACGTTACTAATAGAACGTGAAAATATAAATAAATATGTATCGAAGTACCACCTCAATGAGGTGTAAACCGGTTCCATACCGCCATTTCCCTGAACGGTAACAATTTATCGTTCAAACTATTTATAAACGCCTTAATTTAGACATTCATTTTAATTAGATACCGCTTTTTGTTCCAAAAAGGTCGAATAACTTTAGTGTTTTAACATTTGTATGCTTCATTAAGTATATTGGCGGTTTTTACTAGCGTAATTGTTACGTCACGCCATTTATATGCCAATGAGTAAATTAAAATTGTAAATGGTGAAATTCCAACGGGTTATTAGGTGTACCTATCTGTGTAAGAAGTCCCTTCTACTTATTTTTTGTCCCGATTAATAATCACTATTAATAATTAATATTTCAGTAACGTCGTTAATTAATAAAATAAAGTAATCTAAAAAATTTAATTCGAATAATTTTTACAATCCTACTAGTCCCACTAATGTTATATTCTATTATCCAAATAATACTATAAATGTGAAAGTTTGTGAGGATATATGGATGTTTGTTACTTAATTACGTAAAAAAACAATTGGGCCCACAGATGAACAAAATTTTTATCCCGGTAGTATGATACTGTGGGATAATTTTCGACCTCTACGCGAGCGAAGCCGCTGGCAAAAGGTAACAATAGTAGTGCCAGCTAATTTAATACATGCACAAATAACACAGCCACACAAAAAAAAAATCTGACCTGGAGGTCGCACTATGTGTACTATATGTTTTTGGGGTCGCTGAATCCGAATCTGGGATCAGTTTTATTCCAGCACATCTGGGTTCGGCCATAACCTCAAAATATACCCTCAAATTTGCTAAATTTGGTTAAACTGCTAACCGTATGACTTTAAAACCTTATAATCCTCTATTACAGTAGCTCGATGACCTCTTGCTTAAATACCTACATAACCCATAGTCCCATAACTACATAACCTTATAACCCCTTACCAACATAACCCTTAAACCCAATAACGAAGTTTCTGACGTGGGGGCCTGAAAATGTGTACTATGTGTTTTTGGGGTCGCTGAATCTGAATCCGGGGTCATTTCCATTCCAGCACGTCTGGGTTCGGCCATAACCTCAAAATATACCCTCGAATTTGCTATATTTGGTTGAACTGCTAACCCTATGGCTCTAAAACCTCATAATCCCATAATACAGTAACTCGATGGGACGGGGCTTATGGGACTATGGCCTATGGGTTATGTAGTTATTTAAGCAAGAGGTCATCGAGCTACTTTAATAGAGGATTATAAGGTTTTAAAGCCATACGGTTAGCAGTTTAACCAAATTTAGCAAATTTGAGGGTATATTTTGAGGTTATGGCCGAACCCAGATGTGCTGGAATAAAACTGACCCCAGATTCGGATTCAGCGACCCCAAAAACATATAGTACACATAGTGCGACCTCCAGGTCAGATTTTTTTTTTTTTTTGTGTGGCTGTGTAATCCATCAAATCTCTAAGATTACACATAATTTTATTAGATGTTATGATATTCAAACTGGTAAGTGTAATAAATACACTTTTAGAAACACATTCATTGCGTTTATCTCCATGGCAATGTCTTTTGTTAATGATGACGATGTGAACCTGTCCCAGACGAGACAACTCCATAAGAATCTTACAGCGTGTGGCTAAAATAGGAATAAACCAAGTGAGTTTCAACCCAGGCACTATATTTTGTGTATTTATTTCATCACCGTAGCTCTCAAAACGATAAAGGAACACATCCCGAGGAAACTGCCATGTTCTAGAGCCAAAAATTCGAAGACAAGTGACATCTAACCCGCACTGGGCCTGTGTGGTGGATTTCGGCCCACTTCCTCTCACCGAGAGGAACTCACCTGCGTCTCAGCAGTGGAAACATAATAGGCTAATTATGCCCCTTGTCGATATCATTTAAGCGACACAAGATCCTTGAAGTATATTTGTGCAGTAGGTACTGTACAAATTTACATAATCGTCATAAACATAACGTAATACAACATAACATACGTCATAACGTTATACAAATTTATATAAAAGAATTACGTTTATAACATTAAATATTCTAAATTCAAACTTTAACCCGTGAAAAAAGTATCGTTCAGCTTGACGTCATATCTGAGTATTTAAGTAAGAAAAAACCGATTTATCAGCTTCGAACTGGCTGTATGGAAAATTTTCATACACATGTGTCCCCGAAAACAATTGTTATGTGCGTAGGCCTACCTAGATTTTTTGTAAAACAATTGTTTTACGCACTTATGTGTCACTCGGATTTGTGTGTTTATAAACGGGTGAAGGATTAAAAAAAAAAACATTCCGATATGTGAATCATTACTCAGAACGTGATGTTTTCCAAATTCTTTGTGTTTTGCGAGTTATTCTTTAATTTTACAACACAGACAATGTAAAAAAACTGACTTACAAAAACGGTAAACAATTAAAGTGAAATCTACAAACTCGATTTTTCTTAGTTTTGTAAAAAAAACCTGTGCGAAAGTATCCACGAAGTCGGTTCATCATCATCATCATCATTTCAGCCGAAATACGTCCACTGCTGGACATGGGCCTCCCCCAATTTGGGAGGGTTTGCCTTTGTCGGCACGCTTGGCAGGTGGATTGGCGATCGTAGTATGGTGGTAAAATGCATAGATGCTGCTGCCCATTCTCTAGTAAGTCGACAACCACGGGAATAAATGGGAAGTCGAAGTCGCTTACAAAATGAAAAAAGCCAAACTAGTACTTGCTAGCACATGTTTTATTTGCACACTTGCAAATCGTCATGGTAGGTTCACCTATACATTCTTTACAAGTATGGCGAGTCATCCACAATTGTCGCCTGACCCAAATCCAGCGGATGTTGCAGTTTTCACAATGAAAAGACCGTTTTTAGGAAAAAAATGCGCTTAAAAAGAATTCGGCTTAACTCCATACGAGTGGTATGGGAACAAAAATCTGTGGAGTTAATGACCAAAAACTATTTGCTTTTATTCATATATTTACAATTTTTATTTTCATTTCCATAACTGTATTGTGTTTTACATTTACCTCCCATAAATGGAAAACACAATACAGTGATAAAAGTTCTGTTGATTTCCAAATATTGAAAAAGAATACATGCAAATCGTTAAGGTGTATTATTGCGAAAATTTAATAAGTTTACGATCGATTTAAAAAATGCCAACCGAGAAAAAAAAGTATAGTTAAATTAATTATCGTTAAAAAGAAACTTATTAGAACTAAAAAGGAGGTTTAAAATAAAGACTCAAAACGATCTCTCAATGTGAAATTCGTCTCCACACAACTTCTATTCCAAAATGGTTTCTCAATAAATCCATGAATCGGTGTGTGGAAAGAATAATGTGGTGCTTTTTTTTTGCCAGGTTCGTGCCACGCAGGTGCTGGCAACCCGTAAAAACCCTAAAGGACCTGCGTAAAACGCACTTCTACATTATAATGGTTCTTTGGTACAATAGATTTTGGTAACTTATGTGTAACGTATCGGACTGTACCATTCAGTATTTTTGAAGTAGGTAGGTATGCATTGAAATTCGTCTGCCCACAAATTCGACCGTCCATTATTCCTGTCCAGTGTCGCATATTTTGAATTTGGAATTCTGAATTCCTGACCAGTTATAAAAACAGCTAATTATTGGTTCGAAAACTGTTTTAAAAAAGTAGCTCTGTAAAATATTATTTAATATGATCATTAATCTTCGAAGCCATTTATTAAGAGGCGGCGTTAAAGTTTCTATGGATACCTTTTAAGCTCACAATCGACCTCTAATTTGTGATTTTTCACACACACCCTAACAATTTTCGCATAAAATCTTAAAAAATTTGGTTTCCGTGATTGATCGAGTGTTGTAACAGAAAAAAATTATTTGATACTTTGGCTAATACTTCATTATTTTCGTTATTTAAAGGGAAATTCAAATGTGATTTCCCTCTAAACCGTCAATTGCAAAAGCAAAAATACATATGTATGGAGTAGACAGATAAAGGAATCCAAAAACGTATAATACCTAAATAAAACTAAAAAACCCACTAACCCATAATCGAAAATATTTCACAATTTAATTTATATTCTAGAATTTAAACAACAGGTTGAGGAAGACCATATCCATCTAAAATAATATTGACTGATTAATTTTAATATCGAATAATATCAGTCTGCCAATTGATTACATACAGAATTTAAAACACCCATATATGTATAATTATGTTGATTTAATTATTCTTGAATTTTTCGCGAATGTTAATTAAATATAATTAAGACGGAAAAAATAACTTTACCACGAAAGAACAATACCTACATCCACGTAATAGAATTTTCAGACAGCAAATAATAAAACAATAATTAAAAAAATTGTATTCGTTATTAAAAGAGGCCATATGGCCAGTAGCAACTGACCACATAGGGACCCAGTACAACCCACTGGCCTTCGCGGTAAAAATAAAAAGTAAAATTGCAAAGTAAAAACTGCAATAAGGGGCGTCATTGGGGCGGCACGCTTCGTAACCTCAAAACGCGTGATTTTGTCCAAAAGGACCATTTTTTTCTTTTAATCTATCTTTTCCAAAGAAGCCAGCTGTTGTTTGATGACCACTCGTACTGTCCGATTTTTTGTTCATACGGAACGGTCCATGTTAAACGATACTATGATTGGAGTGGATTGAACGTATGAAGACTACACCAGATGCCTTTGAAGGACTCACCGTTACTTGAGATTAGTGATCTTTTTTTTATTTCTTGCTACTAAAGCTTCAGTTCGATAAGTTTCATGCTGATTTAGGGAATTAACGGGAAGAAAAAACCGCTTCAGCTGTTGCAGTTTGTACTTAGAGGATCCCAAAATAGTTTAGTAACAAAAAGCTAAAATTATGAGATTATTTTTTATTTATTTAAATGAGCCAACGTTCCTAACACTACAACAGTTATAGGGAGCAACAAATAAAGAAATAAATGTAGCAAATGCAGCATTTTCTTATAAGCACCTTACAGCACTTACTAGGTGAACAACCCTTAAATAGAGCAAAGGTGTAATTACGTAACACACTATCAGTAGGAATAGCTTTAATTTTGACCGTTCAACAACATTCATTGCGTTATTAACGTTATTGAGCCGACACATTTTTGCAACATATCAAGCAATGGATTAGCACAAACCTTTCAAAATAATTCATAATCTGATTGATAGTGTGCTGCGCATGGTTCGTGGGCAGTTAAATTATTTGGATTAAGCAAAGCAAATAAAACCATCTCATATCGTGATACATAATTTAAAAAATAAATAAAGAAAAAGAAAAATGAGCACAATAAATTATTATGCATATCTTGCGACACAAATTATCCAAGGTCAGGTCGGAACCGACCAGGTGGACCCTTATGTCAACTACTACATCACTCACTGCACTCGCCCATGAGCCTACACATTCTTGGCAGTCGGCAATTTGTTCCGCAACGGTTCTTGTCGTGGTGGACAGAAAAGGGTGAAACAAATGCGGGAGTAACTAGCATATAGCATTAGTATATGCATGTCAGTTCCTTCTAGTCTTCCGCCTGCAGCCTCTTGTCAGGTCCCCTCTATTCTAATCAAGTCAGTGTCAGTTGCAAAATGAAAAGCAGCTTTTTGACAATGACACTATTTTCCAAAAAAAACATTTTCGCAGATGATTTCAATTCCATCATTAAAGGATTTTCCACTAACTATATGTCGGTCGCCACCTCAGATCGCACATGAGGTCGCCACCTAAAAATTATAGTAATAAAATTATAAGTTTGGTTGTACTCATTTCATTTACCAATGAAAATGCAAACCTTTTTTATCCTTGTTTTAAGACCACGAAAAACGTCTCTACTTAATCCTTATTCCTTATTCGCATCATGTGGCGACTAGCCAGGTGCGCCTTTATATCACTTCTTATTCAAAATAACTAAAAATAGTTCCAACAGCATGCAAAAATATATTTTTTGTCGCAAAGCTTATAAAAACGGGTTCCTAATCCCCAAAACAAGAGGAACGAATACGGTTGGGGATGGATGTTTTTGGAATAAAAATCGATTTGCCGTTTCTAGGAAGCGAGGCACTTGCTTAATCTGTGGCGTGCAAGACAGCATTATTTCGTGATTTCGTGGCGACACGTGTTCTGTGTTAGCT
The DNA here is from genome assembly GCA_932294355.1 of Aporophyla lueneburgensis. Classification (NCBI taxonomy): domain Eukaryota; kingdom Metazoa; phylum Arthropoda; class Insecta; order Lepidoptera; family Noctuidae; genus Aporophyla; species Aporophyla lueneburgensis. The sequence continues at coordinate 24,430,522 of OW028737.1, read as the reverse complement.
CTTCCATTTTTTTATGTTTTTAGAAAATTAATTCCTGTCCACGGATTTGGGTAACGATAGTTTCTCGATTGGATATCGCCAGTGCACTATAATTTATTTCCAGGCTGTCTTTTTGTTCTTGATGTTTTAGAAATAACCTTACTAAGGAGATGACAACTAATAGAGATGTATGGAAGAAAACTACATTTGACCCTAAATAAATTGTGGTTGGGGATGGATGACAGTGAGTGCCTTTGCCTTCCTTTTCAAAAACGTTAATCGAATTTATTAAACCTATGAAGCAATAGATAAGAAATATCCTTCATAGATACATTGGAGTGATTTGACTTAAGTCGTAATTGCATACCTAATGGCATTATAAAATGTCATCGCTTTTCTATTGTCAAACGAATCATCAATGAAGTCCCAGATAGTGGACGAAGCTGTAAAACGCAATAAGAGTGCTTGTCTTGCTAAACAAATAACCGCATATTTCACATTCGAGTTCAAGTCGATACATTCCAGAAAACCAACGACCCGTGGTACCGACAACCGTCAATTCCTCGCCACGATTCGTACCAAAGGACCAATATCTATCCCGCAATCGACACCCACCACAAAACCTCAGCACTATGGATTAAGGAATTACGCTTTTAACAATAAAACAGTGCAACAACTGCTTAACTTCGATGTTATCGACTCATAACTTATTCCGAACGACAGGTAACAAAGTGTTATCAGAAATCACAGAATTGAGAATCATTTTATCAGTTTTTAAAAACTTTTAATCCTTGGCTTTTGTGTGGATTTTTCAAGTCGTTATGCAAACTAAGCATCTTATTTAACAAAGAGCATTGCATTTGACATTCTATGAAATGTCAGGATAAGAAGCTCCGTCTAGTGTAAATCATACGGACATTTCTTTAAGAGTAGAAGACAAATATAAGTTCATACTACTACAGGAGACATTGTATACAAAACCGCTGTTCACTACTTAGATAATACAATTAAGATGAAAAATTTCTAGATACCTGACATACTTTTATTTAACTAGAATAAGGAGAAACTATACTCTGAAGACGTGGACCTCGACGACTATTAGACCCTAAAGATACAAATTAAATGTTACCAACCCACAAATTCAGCTAATTTGGTCGCTTATGGAAGTTCGTTTAAATGTGATTGCTACCCTCATTGTCGTCGAGGCTTTAATTGTGTCTGTGATTTTAATTCTACTGTGTATATTAATACTGGACAAATTACCACCAATAGAACCTTTATATTACCCAACTCACCATCATCAACATCATTCATAGCCTAACTTCACCCACTGCGAGGTCTAGGCCTCTTTCCTTTTGTCAATCCTCACGCTCCTCCACCAGCCTCATTCAGGTTTTGCCTGCGATGGCAACTTTGTCATCCGCCCATCTCGCCGCCAGACCGCCAAGTCGCTACTCTGTCACAGCCTTACTCCACTTTTCATCACTGCGCCTGGCCAGATGTCCTACCCACCTCCATTTACTAACTCAAATACATTCCGCAGGCATAAAAGACTGAAACCTTTATTCTACAAAACATCAGATGAAAATGTTTCTGTAAATGTATTTCGTATCACACAGCGTTATATTCACCCTAGCCTATCGCCCCGTCTTAGAAGCAGTAATAGATGCACTGATTGGAAATTCAAATGAGACTGGCCGAATTTATGGCCCTCCGCCCTCGCATTGAGGGAGCGCCCTCTTTTTATTTACTCCGAAACAAGAGGATCGATGTGCGAGGAACTTTTATGAGTAACCTTCGCTTTGTTTTGGAGGAAAATGCTGATCATTCATGAGAGTAGTTTCAATGGCTAGATTCGTTTTATCATTAAAAAAAAGAAATGGATTATATCTGTGGTACAATAATGTAAAGAGGTAAAGTTTGTTTATAAGTTCGTATGCAGGCGGTATTATTTGGAACTACTAGTCGGATTTCAAAAAATCTCTTTGTGTTTGAAATTTTATTGACATAAATTCATATTCTTAAGAAAGGCTTAGGCTATTTAACACCATACTTCGACCCTTAGGAGCCGAGTAAAAAGAAAAAAAAGTGGAAAAGAACGCTAAGATAAAACGATGTAATATAGCAGGTGGGCGATACAATGCAGTTATTACAGTTGTTACAAAATAAGTGCATAGCTTTTTAGACTGATACATTTTGCAATTACTGTAGAGTAAACTGAAATGTAAATAACACAGAAACGTCGGTACAGAGAAACGTCTTACAGTTTACGGATTTAAAAAAAAAACCGGCCAAGTGCGAGTCGGACTCACGCACCGAGGGTTCCGTACAAACCTGTAGGTATTCTCGGTTTAAAAATAAATGTATTTTTTAAATTTTATATTTCAGTTGATTGAATGTAAGGTAAATTGCGGTTTACGATTTATGACGTTTTAAAAAAAACTACTCACTCGATCTCGTTCAAACCAATTTTCGGTGATAGTTTACATGGTAATGTACATCATATATTTTTTTTAGTTTTATCATTCTCTTATTTTAGAAGTTACGGGGGGGGGGGACACACATTTTACCACTTTGGAAGTATCTCTCGCGCAAACTATTCAGTTTAGAAAAAAATGATAATAGAAACCTCATTACCATTTTTGAAGACCTATTCATAGATACACGTATGGGTTTGATGAAAAAAACCATTTTTGAGTTTTAGTTCTATGTATGGGGAACCCCAAAATTTATAGTTTTTTTTCTATTTTAGTGTGAAAATCTTAATGCGGTTCACAGAATACATCTACTTACCAAGTTTCAACAGCATAGCTCTTATAGTTTCGGAAAAAAGTGGCTGTGACATACGGACGGATGGACAGACAGACAGACAGACAGACAGACAGACAGACATGACGAATCTATAAGGGTTCCGTTTTTTGCCATTTGGCAACGGAACCCTAAAAACAGTGGTAACAAATTATTATTTTTATATGAATCCCTGTCAAGCGATGTCAGGATTATTTATTTAAAAGAAAGTTTTTATTGTAAAAAGCAAGGAAAGGAAATGCAAAAACACGAGTACCTGCCCCGCACTGTCCCTTTACAGCCACATGCGCATTCCATTTTTAAATGTTATTCCAGTGATTGCCACATCAAAAAAATATATCTTTCATAAACTATCCATCTCTGCCATGCGAAAAAATCCTTTGTCATATCACAAACTTCTTTGTACAGTTAAAGGGAAAGAACGCGAAATATGCTCCACATTTTAATCCTTTTATGTTACGCTTGTATTTTAATTTTATTACAAAACTTGAAGATTTCTAAGGAACACTCGCTTGATTAGACAAAGTAAATGTGACAAGTTTGTATAACATTAAATATTATGTACCTAAGTAGGTCGAGCTTTAAGTTTTTTTTTTTACATTTTTTAAATGTCTTTCATACCTATATCATACGAATATCTTAAAAGAAAATATACAGAGTTATACTCAAAAGATAGAATATCTAAAAAGAATATGCAAAAATGCGAATATGAAGAGTTAAAAAAAAAACACTTTTAATGTGGGTAATCTATGGAACTACAATTCGGATTAGAAAAAATCTTTTTGCATTTGATAGCCAAATTTTTAAGGAAGGTTAAGGCCATTTTACGTTATGTTACGATCCCTAGGAGCTGAGCAAAACGAAAAAAGTCGTTAAGACCGTAGGAAATAATAGCGTGGGTGGACAATAGGGTGCAACGCGGTGGCTCGGGGGCCAAAATTTTCACGCGGGGATGTGTACATTTTTATTGATATTTTTATTCCACTGTCCACCATATCATCCCAGCACATGGTCTATCTTCCATTCGATTCACTATCCATATAACATTTTCCGTTTCCTTAAGGAATGGTGACCTTGGCAAACCATTCAGAAAACGCTAAAATGACGGAAATATACTTTGACAAATTCTAACAAAATCTAAATATCGCAGCAGACGACAACTGGTCCGAACCAAACAATACTCGAAAACAGTAAAAGACTCCATTTTCTATTGATTTGCATTTTATTATTTCAACTCTTTGTCATTTAGTGAACGTGAACGAAATAAAATGTAGTTAACCCGTCAATAGTTCTACGGGAACAAAATGCAAATCTTCATGTTTGAATATGCAAATATATTACTCTTCGTCTTACAACAATAGACGGCACCCGACGTCGTGGACCGTCGTAAAAAGCTTAGAAAATACACAAAGAGATTGTTCTAAATATTGCTGAGGTAACGGTACGGGCGACCGGCATCGATAAAAAAAGGGTTGGACATCAAAAGCGGACAGTTTTTGCGATAGAAAATCCTTTTAAAACTTGATTAATGAACAATAGAATTAATTTTTCATGACTTTGTTTAGTTAGGCCGTGTATATTTGGAATAACGGAGAAAGAAACAGTGACTTTCATGTACCCGACTGGTATTTTGCCAAAAATCCAAGGTGGATTAAATAAACGGGATTTAACTGTTTTACTGACAAATTAAAGTTTGCCGACGTCTTACCTTATTTTTTAAACGGGATAATCTTGTTACAATACTTGCCGATGCCTGTGTTACTGACAATATTGTTTAAAATACCGTTTTACTACATTACTGAAACCGAAAATCTTTACTCCTTTACAAAGTCGGAGTTTTACCATTCTTTATATAAGTTACCATGCTAGGCACATCGGTTGAAACTGCGACCCCATGGACCAATAAAAGTCAATGTTCGCTCACTGCCTATCATAAAAAAAACAAAGCTTATTAAGAAAGCATGATTTCGAATTCATAAAAAATGAATTTGCTTGTGATTTTTACGATTTCCAACTCACCATCTGTCTAGCCCTTTTCCAACGATGTTGTCGGTTGGCTTCCAATCTAACTGGATGCAGCTAAATACCAGCATTTTATACAGAGCGACTGCCATTCTGACCTCCACAACCTAGTTACTGGGTAACACCTTGGTAAAAACACCCCTTGGTAAAACTGGTTGTCAGACTTTCGGGCTTGTGACGAACCGTAACGAATGTCAAAGATTTACGAATATTAAGCGAGACCAACGACTTATCATGCTGTCTGAGGCACGGAGGGGTCCTGGTATGTAAAGATGGTCACCCATCAAAGAACCAACCGCGACAAGTGTTGCTTAACCTGATCGATCAACCCGTGTGGTGGCGATTACTTAGCCAGAAATTCCATTTTACATTTTTCAACTACCAATAATCGTAAATGATATATAAATGGTTTTATATCTAGTAGGTTTTTACAAACACCTTTACCTAATATTAAAACCTGTCTACTAAACACACGTCTTGCTTACCGTAACAAGTAAAGCCGTGACCCCAAAGAACTTTACAACTAAAGAGGGTCGCACACAATACCGGAAGCGTGCACACTTGACATTTACGCCCCGCGGTTAAAAACTCGCACGCGAACGTCAAAAAACGCCTCAATTGTTTATTTATAACTTTTTAAACGCACCCCTATATGCGTCATAGTTCCCTTTGCGGTTTTTTATTAAAAAAAAAACTAGCACGCGTTTAAATGTAATTTGATGACGTGATTAGAGTCTTGTTGTGGTTTTTTAATGTGGTTTTTTAAAACGAGGGTGATTATGATAACTATTGGCGTGTGTTATTTTGAGTTTTTTTTTTTTTTGTTTAAAGGTAATTAAAGAGCTTTTTTGAGTCATTATTAGGTGGATAATGAGACCGTTGAAGAGTTGTTATGTTTTCATATTTTATGGTTTAATGATTAGGTAGTTATCGCTAACTTTAAAGAAAAAACTGGTTTTTTTATCGTTATTTTGCAAAAAAAACTGAGTGTTTTTTATGCATTTTTTGATGCGTTTTTTTTTAAGATATATATTTCTAGTCACAAATCTATTTGATTGTTTATTTAATCAATGTAAAACACTAAGAAAGACGCAGTAGGTAAATACCTACCAACATACATAATGCTCCAGCGGAACCTAGGACCAGCATCCAACTTACACGGATATTGCTTTATGACCACCATTAATGTTTTCTGGGTGGCATTACACCATAAACTTGTGGTACCGACATCACACCAGTTTTTTCACTGACAGCCGTAAAAAAACTCTATGTAAGGGAGATATACTTTTTCAACCGCGCCCCAACTTCCGTCAACACTAATCTCTATGTTGTAAAAAAGCCCCTCTTTGTAAAAATACGGGTAATTTAGATTAGGTACCTACATTAAAAAATAAGGGGGACTTTTTACAACTTTTTTCCATAAAACCGTGTCGAAAGGTAATAATGTATTTACCTAAGTATTCAAACACTTGACGCTTATTAACCGACTTCTTTTAGTCTTGTATACATACACAGAATATACTTAAATAATTACTTAAATAATGAGTGCAGGAAATTACTTTAGATCCATAGAAAAGTAAGACGGTGGATGACGTCTTTTTGGATACTTTAGACAGCATGTATCAGCGGGGCGAGCGCGGCCTACTGTGACTTGAGTCACACATTTTTATCACAGTTTGTGAACTAATTCCGTGATAAAATGTGTGACTCAATCCTAACACACAGACAATACCCGCCCCAGAAAAAGGTCTGGTCATATTTAAGTGTGTGGTACAGACAGACCTTCAAACTGAAGAATTTTCTCCATGGAATCAACATCGTAATCCTGAAAGACTGTCCTACGCAAAACTTCCATATATGGGATGTGTAAATTATTTCATCACCACTGCACTTAAAACGGTGAAGGGAAACATCGTGAGGAAACCGGCATGTCCTAGGACCAAACATTCGAAGAAATTATGTGTCATCTACCAAACCACAGTGGACCCGCGTGGTGAATTACAGCCCACTCCCTCTCACCGAGAGGAAACCTTTGTCCCAGGTCACAGAGCAGTGGAAATATTATATGCCGGTTATGTATTATGCATCCTTCATATACATATTTGAAAAATTCGTCTGCTCGAAAACGTAAATAACACAATCAATGTGATAAATGATTTTATTTCTTCAAGTATGTTTCTTAAAAATACACGTCAATCATATTTTAAAAACGAGTTGAGGTGTGCGTTTCCCATTTGACTACTCTGAGAAGAAAGGTAGAAACAAACTCAGATGTCACAGTCTATTTTAAAGTACGAACTTAACCCTGGTCAGATCATGATCTACATGGAATCTACTTTATTGATATATTAATATCTGAAATTATCTTTTGAGGAAAGAACCACACAGATTGAGTGGACCTGTTCAGTCAGTGCATGCATTTGTCACTAATCGTGCAGCTCAACTCAATATTTAAGGAGCTCAACGATTCGACGACCAGTACCAAAAAAAGGTCATTTGTGTAAGCCGCATAAATTACTCAAACCGCCAGATCATGATTACCTACAACTCAAAAATATTGTTTAATCGTTATAATGAATGGCATTGGGATTGTGAATGAGTGTCTTACGCAATGAACCCGCTGCTCAAACCGATTAAAAATGGTGATTAGAAAAAGCACCTAAATTGCATAATACACATTTATAAAAGTGCATACACTAAGCACATGCGCAATTTACTAATGAATCCAAAAAAGAGAAAACTAAAATTAAGTGTATGTAGTAATCTTTTAACCCAATTTTAGGTGTAATTAAAAAACTTGACGTACAACCTCAAGCATGTTTCTTTCTGGTTGATCGTTAGGTAATCAATGTCTTTTAACCGTCGTTAGTTATGAACCCGCTCTTAATATTTATTTACAAATTAATTAACTGGCTCGGTAACAATCACAATTTGCGGACTGAGTACCTAGTTACAGCCCTTTCTTTTGGATGGTAAATCAACAAAGCTAAAGTTACCTACATCGACTATAATTTATGTGATTATTTTGCTGTACTTCTTCTTCTTCGTCGTGTCGAATATTCCAATTATTGGTTTTAGCCTCGACCAGAATTCAGCCACTTCGATAGCGTTATCGTTGGCCTCCCAAACGTCTTTCCTATTGCAGGTATCAGTGCACAAAGAGCACGACAACGAGTTAAGGCATAGTTTGCGATGTAGCTCGAAAATCACACGGCTCGTCGGAGTACCACCTGACCAAGTTGTGCCGGCAGCGGCCCACATGGCAGTTGGTGGATTAAGAGACTTCCAGGTGAACCATGGCAGTTGGTGCCTCGCTGGGAGCCTTTCTGTAGGCTCAACAGATGTACTGTTAATGTGCAACAAAGAAAACAACACACAGAAGAGAGTGGAAAGCTATGGGAGAAACCTTCCGAGCGGTGGGGCCAGTCATCAATAATGATAATGACATCATAATTTCAGCCGCAAAACGTCCACTGCTGGACATATGCCTCCCCCAATTTGTCATAATCACCACGCCTCAAGAGCGGGTTGGCGATCGCAGTATGGATACAGTAAAATGCATAGAGATCGCTGCTGCAGAATACCACCATCTCATTTCATCCCGTGGGTGTCCGAAGAGGACTAAGGGACTTACTAGAAATCTACCCACGGGATGAAATGAGATGGTGATATTATTTATGTCCGACACCACACGGAACAGTAGGGCAATTACAGACAGAAAACTAATAATGGTTATGTATCACACAGGTAGATCACATTCATAACCATCTAAAATTGGGTTCCCTCTATCTGGCAGAAACTTGATGCTCCGAATTTTATTTAGCATAACACACTTGGCATAATCTTCTTTAAACGAATATTTGTAAGGCATAAAAAATGTTTAGCATAATCGTTGTTTGGCCGAATGTTTATACGTCCGACTTTACGCTGGCATACTTTTAAGATGGCAGAATTTTATTTCGCATAATTACCTTTGGCAGACTTAAAATTTCACATAATTTCCTTTAGCAAAACATTTATTTAGAGCGATGATTATTTGTTATAATTTCACTTGGCATACTATGAAGATGGCAGAATTTCATTTTGAATAATTTTGTTAGGCATATTGTCATTTGTATAATATTGCATTTCGACCTTAAATTAAAATTAAAATAGTGTCTCAAAAAGTCAATATATGTTGTGCTACAAAAGTTATTGACAGAAACGAATCGCTGCAGAACCGACTCCACGTAGTCTTCTCTGCCCTACCCCTAGAATGTAATTTAAACCCGCGTAGGCGCGGAGGGGCGAGCTGCGGTGGTGAGCGTAAAACCATCTGCGACGATGAGCTCGCGTGGGACCGCCGCGCGCCGGGAGCCTCGCAGCGCCGGAGCCGTGACAGAAAGCATGCACGCTGCATGTTTGCTTGCATGCTGCATACTTGCTTGCATGCTGCATACTTGCTTGCATGCTGCATGCTTGCTTGCATGCTGCATGCATGTGTGCATGTCTGAATGCAGCGTGCTAACTATGATTTTCCTGTAATGTAATATATGAGTGTTTCAATTATTATGGATATGAAATGTAGATATGCCAAAAGATGATTCTAACTGTAAAATTTCTGAGATATGATAGTTCTGCCTTTTAATGAGTATCGATATGAAATGATGCCAAGAGACGATTCCGACTGCGAACTTTCTGCAATATGATGATTCTCCCTTTTGATTATTATAAAATGTCTGCATAAAGATGATTCTGACTTATAAAATTATGCATTGTGAATGTATGATAAATGAGTGTATGCCAAACGATTTTCTGCGAAATGAAGTTTATGCTTTCCGCTGTTATGCAAAATAATATTATGACGAAAAAAAATCTGCCATAAAGGGTGGACCCTCTAAAATTATGCTAATAACCGCAACAGAGAAACGCAATGCATTGCCGTTTACCAAGGATTAATTGCCGCAAATAGAATATTTTTACCATATTTTAATACGCAAATTGTCTCTTATAGCATAACATAATAATAAAATAAAATAAAAAATGTAGGTCTAGGTAATGTGGATGGAAACACACATCATCATATTCATGATTGTTTTTCCATGATTAAAATCCACAAATTACTTGCTGAATAAACACTTACCATTTCAAAAACGTTGATTCACTTATTAATAGTGATGAAATCCAAAAAATGTACCAGCTGTTACAATAGTTATGAGCGTATATTCAAATCGCCTACGTAATAGAGCCTTAATTTTTTTACCTTGAGATAATCTTAAAGCAATTTTACGAGTAATAAAATATCTTCATCTGCAGATCTTTATCTCTGCTGCACAATTTCCAGGCACTCGACACGAAACCAAAATCAAGATGTAACCGATCCCTAAATTGTAATCCGCCGTTACTTCATCCGTTGTTCAGGAACGGTCGGTCAGTCAACAGCGCCTCTTCGCTCTTTGTCCACCTTATTCGACTCCGGCCCACAATGCGCAATAATCTCCAAAAAGTGACCCCAAAGAGTGCTCAGGATTGTGCCCCTGAATACGGCCCATAGCTCCAACACAGCAGCGGTGTGCACAAAAAAAATATAATCGTCTATTTGTACAGAATTCTGATACGCGTATGTACAGCGTGTTGGTTTTTCACTGGCGTCTGAATTTTATTAACATAAAAAATGTGATTTATTTTAAGCTGTGTTTGCTTTCCATACGTTGTCTTTTATTTCGAACACGTGGAACAAACAAACATCGTTCACCTGACACAACAAGATATCATATAACGTAAATCGAAAAAAAAGAAAAACATGAGGCCATTTTTACGCGTCACAGAGTCGTCACGTCAGTTGTTTTTCAATAAAATTTTGAAAGGTTATATTTAAATGATAATGGAACATGTAAGGTTTTGTAACACAAGTTAAAACAATTGCGCTATTTATAAACACAATATTGTCTCAAGTGTATATTATGACGTCGGCCGCACGAAATAGCCGTCGATACGAAACTAATAATCATAATATTGGATACTATGTTAGAAGTTTATGACGATTCAAAATTCACAGGCCTAAAATATTTGTCGCGGTATTATTCTCATAAACATCTGGCTAACAATGTGTATCGAGTTCTTTCCAACACTACATACTGAAAAATATTGAATATTTTTTTTTACTATTTTAGATAAAAATACTTAAGTAGTTGTTTCGACACTAATTTCTGAAATGAAATTTTAATTATAAGTATTCTCGTATCAAGGTAGGTCTACAACTGGGTAGGTAGTACCTACATATTTCTAATTGGTATTTCTTTCTAAACGGACATGACGTTCATCATATTTAATCTCACTATAATTCAATCATGAACGTTACATACTTTGAAAATAAACAGAAGCATCCTGTAGAGTGACATGTGCCCATCGTGCTCTATGGCCGAGCAGCTTGTCCCATCACATAATAGCATAAAGGATGGACGCACGCCGGCCTCGCGCCAATCTCGCACCTGCTTGCAGACTTCACTGCAACCGAACACGTCACCGGGACAGTAGAAACAATGCTACATAAAGTATGTTTACTGATGCAGTTTCAATTTTTAGGCGAATAACTAATAGGCAGTTTGCAAAATTCCCAAAAAAATAAAATATGCATAGGTAAATGGAAAAAACATATTGAAATTAGAACGAAGTAAAAGGAAGGAATTCAAAAAGATATCGACCTAGCGTATTAGATTTTAGACCTTGAGTATTTATACATGACGAAAATTAACAAATAAGAATGCTTTCGTTTTGACAGTGCAACAACATAATTTACGTTGTTGAGCAAATACATTTTTAGAACATATGAAGCCATGGATTAACGACATCCTTCAAAATGATTCAGATTATTATTGATGCCGGTTTACGTAATTAAAGTGCAAGTTCTGGAAGTCATTATTCGTTCTCTACATATTTCAGGATCCAGCGAACGAGTGACGTAGGTATTCCTTTACAGAAAATAGAGACTGAAAAGAAAACGAAACCATACCTTGCATTTAAGTATTATTCAGTTTTCAGGCAGTGTGATAAACCCGAATCGATCATAATGTCGATCTAATTGTAACGATGTCTATAATGTTAGCGTCTCCATTACATACATACGTTATTGGTTAATTAATTAAGTTACCGACTTGCTTGCTTTGACGCTTCACTTGGAATACCTTATTCCTGGTAGAGGAGCTTGTGGCTAAGTAATAACAGTCGCATGGATGGATCGACTAAGTTAAGATACGATGGAAGCGGTTGGTCCGTGAATGGGAGACCATTTTAAAATATTAAGACCCCTCCTTGCCTCGCAAAGTACTCACGTTAAGCCGTTGGTCTCGGTTGTCATTCGTGGATCTTTGACAGTTTCGGGTCGTCAGAAACCCGAAAGTCTGACAGCCAATACCAAAGGGTATCGCATTGTTGAGGCCAGATAGGCAGTTGCTCCATCTAAATACTGGTATAGAGCTGCATGCGCTTAATCTGGAAGCCGATCCCAAAACAGTTGAGAATAGGCAGATTCATTCAACTTATTCCTAATTATTAGGCTAAGGAGACACCTAGTCATGTAATTTTGAATAAAAGCATTGGTTTCTGTTAGTAATATATTTTTGGAATAATATGAAAAAGTACGCTAAAACCAATTTGCCAATGTTCATTAAAAAAAATAACGTAAAGGTAAAAGCCAAAGAAAAATCGCGTGTCAATTTCTTTCCCAGCTCCATCCTGTTAATTATTAACGTCAGCAAAAATAAGTCTCAAGCCAAAAACTTAATCAGAATCCAAACTAGTGCAGAAAATATCAAGGGTATATATGAGAGCCGAGCTTATAACATCTAACGCGAGGCGGATCAATATCGCGCGCCGTTTCATCACGTCGATGGGAAAAAAGAGGGAAAAAAATACATAACTTTTTAGGGGCGGCCGTCCCCCCGTCTCGCCCGCCCGCCGCCGCCGGTGCCACCTACCGAAATATACAAAAAAATATCGACGTGAGCTCCAGCGCGTGCTTACAATACTCTATAAAATATCGTATCAAATTTATATAATGGGAAGTGCCTTTGTTGGCACGAGGGAAGAGGAAAAAACCTTATTCGGAATAAAGGACCCGGACATTAGGGCTGTTTTGATGGATTTAGGGAAGTGAACCGCGGATATTACTTAACGATCTGCGGGGATGCTGTGGACTTGTGGCTGGGATGGCACCTATACGTAGGTAGGCAAAGTGTTAGGTACATTTACTTACTCAGTTCTTTCGGCTAAGTCCATCATGGGCGCAGGGAGCCGCTCAAAAGGAAAACTTCGAGCTCACTCTACTCGCTCTTGCATTCTACAATCTCAATTGTATTATATTTGTAATTGCTTTTGAGCATTAGTCAAATAAGTACCGAGCTTTTATTTCCGAAAATGTAATCGACCAATGCTTTCCAATATAAATTTATGGAGCTGAATACCAGTATTTTACATAGATCGACTAGATATACGAGTATCTATCTGACCACAACAATCCAGTCAAAGGGTGTTACCCTAGGGTATATTTTGAGGTTATGGCCGAACCCAGACATGCTGGAATGGAAATGACCCCGCATTCAGATTCAACGACCCCAAAAACACATAGTACACATTTTCAGGCCCCCACGTCAGAAACTTCGTTATTGGGTTTAAGGGTTATGTTGGTTCCGGCCATTGGGACTCGAGGTGGCCTTGCACAAGTCCGAGGCCATGGGTTTTCATGGTCCTCGGAACGCGCCACCTGCGGGTTCCCAACTCACGGTGGGAGGGGTTCACATCGGCGTCGAGTCGACGATCAAGTACCTGGGACTTGTCCTCGACAGCCGGTGGAACTTCGTTGAGCACTTCCGACGATTGGCTCCCAGACTGGAGCGGGCTGGGGCTGCCTTAAAGCGGCTCCTGCCCAATCTGGGGGGTCCAAACGCCTCCTGCCGGAGGCTCTACACGGGGGTCGTGCAGTCCATGGCCCTCTACGGGGCACCGGTGTGGGCGCCCTCATTGAGGCTGCGCCCAGCGCGCCGGTTGAGTGCGGCCCAGAGGGTCATGGCCATCCGGTTAATCCGGGGATACCGCACGGTCTCCTGCGAGGTGGCGAGCCTCCTTGCCGGAGTGCCGCCATGGGATCTGGAGGCAAAGGTCCTCGCCCACATGTGGGAGTGGCGCGAGGAGGCGAAACGCCGGGGCGAAACTCCGCTGCCGCGAAAAATCGCGGCACGGCGGACAGAGCTCCGGTGTGATCTCATGGCGACATGGCGGGTACGATTGTCGCAACCCAGTTCTGGGCACGCCACAATTGCGGCGGTAAGTCCCCTCTTTGAGGAGTGGATAGAGAGGCGTCACGGCGTCCTCACCTTCCGCCTGACGCAGGTTCTCACCGGGCATGGCTGCTTCGGTGGGTTCCTGTTCAGAATAAAGCGGGAGGATACGTCCGGGTGTTTCCATTGCGACGATCGTCTGGAGGACACGGTGGAACATACGGTGGAGGTGTGCCCTGCCTGGGCGGAGCACCGCCGTGTCCTCGTGGCGGCGATCGGCGGCGGCGACCTCTCGCGTCCGGCCCTGGTGCGAGCCATGGTACGGAGCGAGAGGGAATGGGAAGCCGTCACCTCCTTCTGCGAAGCAGTAATGCTCGTGAAGGAGGAGGCGGGGCGCGTGAGGGAGTGGCAGTCTCTGCGCCCTCACGTCCCTAGCCGCCGCAGGAGGAGACGCCCCGGGCGTCGGGAGTCAATAGCGGACTCCCGGCCACCGTAGGCGCGAGCTTGCGGGTGGCGAGCAATGGGTAACTCGCCGCCCGGTAAGGACCAAGCTCGGGTCGACGGCGCGCAGTGTTCCACGCGAGCCTCAAAGAGATGTCAGCAGCAGTGTAGGGGTCTACTAGGACCGATGCCTGCCGGGGTCGCGTGATTGTTCGAAAGAGATACCGTGACCCTGGCACATGGGCAACTGATGGAACACGGGTGGGTTTTAGTCAGTAAAAGTCTGACACGAAGAGCGGGAGAAGTCATTTGATGATTTCCCATCCTGGAAAAAAAAAAAGGGTAACATCATACGCCTTGATAAGACTGATTAAACGATTTCGAACATTAATAATGTTCGTTAAGATCTAGATTCAACATTACGACTCCAGAGGTGTAAAATATCCAATAGTACACCATTAAAAAAAAAATCGTTCAATGAATAGAAGAAAAAATTAAAGCCGGAGTAGAGCGCACATCATGGTTACATTATAAACGACTGGTTCTTCTTCCGAAAGCGACTAGGGGACTAAGGAGATGTCCAGTTCTCGGCATCCTACGAACTCCATCCATTAATGACACGTGATAAGTTGTGGAGTGTCTGGTGATGGCAGTTGGGATTCGTTCATCGCTGAGTCTAATTAACACTATCATCATCATCATCATCAGCCTATAGCAGTCCACTGCTGGATATAGGCCTCTCCCATTGCACGCCATTCAGCTCGATTCTCGGCAACTCTCATCCAGCTGCTACCAGCCAGCTCTGCGAAAATCGTCGCTCCACCTAGCCTGAGGGCGTCCCACCTTACGTTTGCCGATTCGCGGTCTCCACTGAAGAACACGTCTACCCCAACGGTCATCGGTTCTACGGCTAATGTGGCCGGCCCATGGCCACTTCAGCGTGCTAATTCTGTGAGCTATGTGAACTTTGGTTCTCTGCCGGATCACCTCATTCCGGATTCTGTCCCTCCAAGCATAGCTCGTTCCATAGCTCGCTGAGCAACTTTGAATTTATGGACCAGCCGTACCATGAGTGTCCACATTTCGGCTTCTTTCCTAAGCCACCTCCGTGCCTCGCAAAGCAGGTTAAGCCGTTGGTCCCGGCTGTCACTCGTGGCTCTTTAACATTCGTTACAGGTCGTCAGTAGCCCGAAAGTCTGACAAGCAGTCTTACCTAGTGAAATCCCAGTAACTGGGGTTATGGAGGTCGGATAAACAATTGCTTCATGTAAAATACTGGTATTGTGCGGCAGCAGATGATGAATTGATGATATTAAGCACAAAAAAAGTTTAAGGGCGAAGAGATCAGAGATCTATTTGTCCTTAAAAGTTATTATCCACACTAATATTATAAATGCAATAGTAACTCTGTCTGTCTGTCTGTCTCGCTTTCCTGCTAAAACTACTGAACCGATTCAAATGAAATTTGGTGCACAGATAGTTTAGAGCCTGAGAAAAGACATAGGCTACTTTTGATCCCGGTAGTATGTTCCCGCGGGATAATTTCCGACCTCCACGCGGGCGAAGCCGCTGGCAAAAGCTAGTATTTCATAAATAGGTAAGGTATTATATTCGTGGATAAGGTAGATAAGGTATTATTTTATTTTGTTCAATCATTAAAGCAATAAACAGGATTATATAGAAATACTTTAGTCCGCCACAGCACTACCTAAGAACAATAGGAACTCTTACATTTTCATCTACAGGAAAATGGAGGAACAAAAGTCACGACCTTTCAAAGTCATAAAGCGAAAGAGAAACACATAAGTGCTTATATTTTTTTGTATTTTATTGTAGTGTGCGATACGTATTGGATTCTTAGCGTTTCCTTGAACGGTTGGAACGTTAGAGGGTTTCATAACCGACGCTGTAAAAGTTTTTTAAGTTTATATTTCGATCGTTGCCCGTTGGGCGGAAGCCAGCCAGTAAGATTAACTTTGATGTAATGATTTCGCACTGAAATATAAGTAAGCAAAGATTAACCAGTTTTTATATCGGTCGGTCGATCGGAAATTTACTAATAACCTTTTTATCAATTAATCTTTTTTTTTTTGCTGTGTCATGGGGAAATTAGGTTGTGAAATCACGGTAAAAAAATTCGCAAAATCTATAAAGCGTTTATGCTACGTAAAGCTATGAAGAGTGTGTTTGTTTGGTTGAACGCGCTAATCTCAGAAACTTCTAGTTCGAATTGAAAAATTATTTAAGTTTGGATAGCCCATTCAACAAGGAAGGCTATAGGCTATATAACATCATGCTAAAACCCATAGGAGCCAAGTAAAAAGAAAAAATAGCCACGAATACGAAGACCTTGCACATGCGGTTCGACGCGATGGGGTGGGTCGAGGAACCAGGCAATTTGACGCAGACGAAGTCGCGGGCAGAAACAATTACCTATACAATATTATGCAAGGGACGAATTTATCAAATTATTTTTCAGTAAATGTAGATACCTATGGCCGCGTTTTTGTTACCAAGTAGGCAGACAATTACATAAGCATGTCGGAAATTATTAAATCAAAATTAATTTTAAATCAAAGTTAGTACACTGCTGTTAGAGGAAGGAAAACCTCAGATGTGATTTCGGTAATTATTGCAAATAATAAATCCTAAATTAGCACTTCGTTGCTCGAAAACAACGCAATATGGTAGTAGGTATCTGTTAATCATTTTATTTCTATGGTACGTAAGTACATCAATGTATAATAGTAGATAGGAACTAAAATACACGCAGAAATATCCTCAAAATGAGAACTTTATGGAAAATGGGCGATACCAGCGCGGGGCCTGTTTATCAAAATGTTACTAAGAAAAAGGCCCTGGCCTGGGCATGGGTCTCTTTTGTCTGACTTGTTTTTGTATAGGTGCTAAAGTTTAGGTTATAAAAGAAAATTGAAAGTTTGCAGCCTAGTTTTCACGATATATATCGTGAAAACTAGGTTGTAAACTTTCAATTTTCTTTATAACACTAGCCAAATCAATGTTTTGAAACAAATGGGTTCCTTTCCTCATATTCTTTGTTTACTTCTTTATTATTTAAACATAACAGTAATTATTATAGGGACATACTTTTGTACCTAATCAATGAACAATCACGCAGGTTTTTCTTTTGTAAAACCTACATGATTCATTTTCGCGTCGCCGGTACCTGCAAGTTTTTTCTGAAAGAATCTTAGACGCAAGTTCGGCGCATTGCGAGCTCGAAAACCGCATGCTCGCTTTAGCAAGTTAATTTTCTTTTGACCTATATCATTCATACTTTTTATTGCATCTTAATGTGGTATATATAGGTGCTATGACTTATCTTTTGTACGCCAAAACGTGGGGCCAAAGAACGTGGACCTTCGAAGTGCCAAATCCGGCCCTGGTCAAGGACCTATATTGGATGAAAAAAATTAACAAAGAAGGAGAGCTAAGTGAAAACATTTAATTTTACGGTAGTGTTATCCCATCTTAAAAACATAACTTATATTAATGATGTAGGAATAGCCCAATGCTGATGGCATCAGGAGGAATACCCTGCATACATCTTCAACCTGTAATGGTTGTTTGGCGTTTCTTTACGATTCTGATACTCATGCACAAATATGTTTATGGGAGCCGATAACCTAATGTAGTAGGCATTAGCAGCACTAAATATAAAAAGACTAGATAAGACGCAGCCTATTTATGTCAAAGGTACCTAATTCCGTGTGGACCTAATCATATAATGACGACATAGGTTCTTTTACGACGCCCTCTTACAGCGAAATAAAACAACCATCTCATTTTATTTCGATTGTGAACAATAAAATTCATAGGATTCCTGACTCAGGAATCTAAATGCTTTTTACCCGACTGCCTGATGCAAAGGAGCGTAATGTATTTATCCGCCTATGTATATGTATGTATGTCTGTACCTTTGTGGCACTCTAGAGACTAAACGCGTGGGCTGATTTTGACGAATCTTACGTCAATCGATTTGATCTTACGAGTGTCACTAAATACATGAGAGAGATCAAAATTCAATATGGCGACAACTAAACGCTATAATTATTGTGAAAAAAGGAAATGAAAGTCGAATAACTTTATTCTTTCAGCAGTCTCATGCGGTCAGAGTTCTCATGTGTCTGCTTAAATTAAACAATAAAGACCTTTATTGCCTTCGACTACATGATATAGCTTAAATGCTATACGTGTGACGTATATGTAGTATTATATGTAATGCTCAACTCTTAAAAAACAGTTTCTTCGTTTCATCTTTTTTTAAAGGCTTTTTTTGTACGAAGTCGGGTTTCATGATTTTTTTAGTTAACTTTTGTATGGTATTTTCTGCTTATTAGAAGGAAAGGAACTAGGTGGGTGAGTTCAGTAGGCAGAGGTGGGTGGGCGTTTTGGATAAAGGTAGCTGGGACGGCCTGGATGCGGAAAGCGGAAGACAGGATGTTGTGGCACAATTTAGAAGAGGTTTATGTCCAACAGTGGAGTGCGATAGGCTGAGTTTATTGATACCAGTAAATACAAAAACCGGCCCTTCGGCCGTTTTACACGCTTTATATTAGCTTCACTTGTATGTTTGTTTGTAACCGACTCCTTATAGCACGATTTTGACCCACTTCAAACGACCAGATTTCATTCAAACTTTGCACACCTGTGACAGGTATAATTTCATAAATTTGTGCCATTATCCTTGTCAGGGTTACCAGGACAGCAACAAAACTATCTTCGAAAACTACGCTGACATACGTCACAAACTACGCTGACATACGTCTCAAAATTCGAAACACTCTAAAAAATAAATAATAGTTATCCTGATATCAATAAAAAATACCTTAAAAAGCACCCCACGCTTTTTTTCCATTATTTTCTACTTTTTAGTTTGGTTTTCTATGGAAGCGTGTTTTTTAGTTTTTTTTAAACTATTATTTATTACATTAAACTTGCATTCGTATGAAAATTTACACACGAATAGATTATAACTTGGATTAACACATAGGACACTTTTTATATTGGTAATACGTTCCCGTTGGATAGGTACTTTACGTTCTTCACCCGCGGGCGAAGCCGCCCTACCATACATATAATATTTTGTTATCGTATTGCCGTACGGTATCGTAGTACCTATATATTTACTTTGATAACGTTTTTCAGAAGAATGGCCAGGGTACCTAATATTCAGTAAGTATTTTCAGAATACCTATTAAACTATAGCCGTTACCATATAAGTTCCAGCCAACTGTTAGCTAGCTGAAACAGATAATAAGCTTCAATACCCGTTGTCACTGACACTAGACGAAAAACGCGCTGGATTTCCACGTTCATCGCTAAACCTGGAAATTCCGATATCGCGTTTTTTTCGGTAACGATAACGGGCAGAACCTAGTTACGTTGCCTCTTCGTCTCCATCTGAAACTTCCAGTATTCGTTTGTAAGTCCCTCATGCTCGCTCATCGCAGTTTTCAGAGTTCCGAAGATACGAAACTTTGAATCGCCATTAGATTTTTTCTGGAGTTTTTTTTTACCCTACCTACTACATGAATTAATTTTAAATACTTACCTACTTATTATGAGTAAGTAGGAAGTAATTAAAATATTAATAAGTCAGTAACTTTTAATAACATTGACTTTTTGGTGTAAGACTACCTATTTATTTTAAAACACCTAGGCACCTGTTGCAATAAGTTTTTAAAAAACCTAGGTACCTATGTGTTATACCAAAAAAGTGCATTTAATTTGCTTACGTCAACAACCGTTTGCGAATTTGACGAATATAAATGTAGATGTCGGTTTAATGAATCGAGTGAACTTTAACAGGGAATGACTGACAGTTCAGCTGACTGGCAACCGAGGGTCTAACGGAAACAGGCTTCGCGCGACAATGGCTATCGAACTTAAAATACATTGTAATGTCGAAAAAAATATCAACATCTGGCCATTGTACGGGTCGCGGGGGAGTCTCTGTGAAATAAAATAAATAACAAAACGTCGCCACCGCACGCGTCATTATTCAAGTGCGATTGACAGCCACTTCCACGGCGCGGGGTCGCCGCGGCCTCAATAATACGCCTACTTATTGCCGCTGAGCAATGCGTTGCTACCGCGAGAAAACGTGGTTGATACTTGTCGAGCAAGCTTCCGAGCTTTTACGGCTATCCTACTAATATTATAAATGCAAAAAGCGATTATTCTTTCACGCAAAAACTACTGATCAGATATAGACGAAATTTGACAAACAGTTTATAACCTGGATTAACACATAGGGTATCCCGGAAGAACGTTCCTGCAGGTTGATTTCCAACTTCCACGCTGGCAAAGCTGCTGGCAAAAGCTAGTAAAGAATAAATTGGGGCATACAGAACCAAACTATAAAAAAAAAAAACTAGTTGTATGAAATGATGCTGAACTGAATATCAGTAATTTAGCAACCTGAAGCTGCCATTAGAGCATCTCAAAAGCTCTTGAAAGCTCTTATTGTCTTATCCTTCCTTATCCTATAAAACGCTCTCTCTACAACATATGCAAACGTGTAATATAGCAACAGTAGTGCCATTGAAACTCTGTACTCACGACTTGTATCCAAAAGATTCAAACGCCAGCAAACTGGTAAAAGATAATCTCTTTTAATTAAAGCGCAGATTTCTAAAAGGTGAAATTGCAAACTTATCTAGCCTTAGTACCCTTTTCTTGCAGGGCGTGCTCTTTTTCGGTAAACTCACCCACTTGTAACATTAAGTGCCCACCTATAAACTTTTCAAAAAGTATCAAGATTTGCTATACTATTGAGTTAGGATTTTTCTAAGACGTGTGCCATCGTATTGAACAACGGTGGCGAATCGCAAACTTCATGAATAAATATGAATTCGATATTCTTTTTGAATGAAAACGTCGAATAAAAAGGTGATTTATCATAAATGTCGGGAGCATCCAATAGAGGATAGTCTTTTATAACTTTTAAATAAACATCGTTTTTGGGATGACGTACAAAATGGCGCGGAGCGAATTTTTTTTCTCTTTTTTTTTAAAGTGTCTTTTTAGTGGGACAAGGGATACTAATGAGTGGAGGACACCCACGCTATGATGACGAAGCGTTTTCTTTTTAAAAGTTGGACAATGTTTGCAAATCTTCTGCGTCTTGTGGATTTTGGTCATAGCTATTTGTTACAACCGTCTTTACCCAACCTAGATTCCTTATTGTTTTTCTTTTTTCACAGATATACACTGCTGGATTTTTACATTTGATTGTTATAAAACTTTTTACAAAAAAATAACAACCGCCTTCCTTTAAAAAAAAAACACTACAAAGTCAAAAATAACTTCTATACTACAGATCCTAAGACACCGACTTCCAAAATTAAAGTTATTTTTGACTTTGTAGTGTTTGCTTTTTTTTTTAGGGAGGTCGGTTGTTATTTTTTTGTAAAAAGTTTTTATTTTTAACTTTTTAGTTATGGTATTTACCCCACACTAATTTAATCGTTATTCGTTCATTTGTCGCGCAAACACTTAATGCAAATTTTAGACTCAGGTATATGGTTTTCAAGAAAGTTTTCACATGGATCCCGTTGTCCGAATGGAACCAAATTAAAAAGGGACCATTCGGGAAGCATCAGCTTTCATATAAAAATAGAATCATCAAAATCGGTTCACCCAGTCAAAAGTTATGAAGTAACAAATATTTAAAAAAAATACAGTCAAATTGATAACCTCTTCCTTTTTTTGAAGTCGGTTAAAAATGCATCAATAATATAGGCGGTCATAAACTTAGCTGTAAATTTTCGGACTTTTGCTAATTAATAGGTAGGAGTAGAAACTAAGCAGACGGATTTGGTCATTTGGCTTAAATTTACCTAAGCTTGCGTAGGTAATAATAAGTATATCATTACGCTGAACACTTATGGAGCCAAGTAATAAATAATGAAGTGACGTTCGTACAGTGACTCCTACGACAACCTACATTTCAGGATTCGTTCAGAGTTTGTAAAACCGCTAGTACTCATTCTGCCTAATATTAGAAGTATTGAAACTCAGGTGGAGGACTGTTGGTTTTACAACACTATAGGCGGCCCTGGCCACTGACTACCCTGCAGGTATCTTGCCACTGATTCAAATAAAATTTTGGAAAATTAATTATGGATGAAAACGTAACTTACCGCAACCGTAAATTATTCAGAACAAATTCATTAGGTGATTTGACTGCAGACAGTTCTGCTCTTTTTGATACGACTATGATGAGTCTACCTAATACATCGTTAAATACCAGCCAAACAGTTTTAGATTTTCAAGAAAAAAATAAACAGCTGTCAAATGATTTACAAAGTGCTCATCAGGAAATAGAAAATTTAAATTCGGAAAATTTTAGGCTTAAAACTGACATACAAAAATACATCAAAATAATAAATGCCTACAAGGAAATAAATATTACTGACATAAATGATTTGCCACCGCGCTCAGGGCGTAAACGTAAAATAAATCAGAAGAGCAAATCAACGCCTTCCAGAAATAATAGGCAATCAATCACCAATATGCAAAATGACGAATCAGCTGACGACAGTCCAGGAAATAATAAAGCAAAGACAACCATAATGACACCTAAAAAACATACAAAGACAAAACAAACACAGACCATAGAAAGAAACCACTCATCCCCTACGAACACAAATAAAATCAAAGACGACAGGAGCAACATAAGCACATCTAAAACAAGGGAGAACATACGAGCCGAAACTGTTGTAGAAAAATCTTCAACAAAGCATAAAATATGCCTAATCAGCAGCGAAACTTCTAATAGATTATATACACTTGCCGAAAGGAAAAAATATAAGTGACTTTGAAATCTGTCACTATCGCAAACCTACATGTGGATTATCGCAGTTACTTGAACAAATTGAAAGTAAAGTCCAAAACTTCACACACTCGGACTATTGTGTTATTTATATTGGCGAGGAAGATTTCAGAAAAACACAAAACTATTTACAGCTTGTTATGTTTGTTAGAGAAAAATTATTACCATTAAGTCACACAAACTTTATTATTTGTCTACCTACATATAAATATATGACAGATGCCAACATTATGTTTAACAGCCGCATAGAAACTTTTAATAACCTTCTTTACTTAGATACAAATACATGTAACTATGCGTATTACTAGATTCGAATTTTAATCTCCCATACGATTATGAAACCTATAATAAAAAATATGGAACCTTAAATAATCGTGGTTTAGAGATTGTTGTATCAGATTTATGAGACCTTATATTTAGTTTAAGCAATCTAACTACTACGAACTCAGAAGTGGACTGTCTCCCTAAAAATCAAGATAGTTTTTGTACAGAATCGCAAGTAAATTCTCAGTTTTTTCTTTAAATACCTTGGTATTCTACATCAGAATATAGCAGGACTTATAAATAAATCGGATGCTTTGACTATAAAGCTATTAGAATTATCTGACAAAGGAACCATTATTGATGTTATTTGTGTTACAGAACACTTTATACGAACGGGTTATGAGGATTTATTGCACATTCCAAATTTTTGCCCAGCCGCTTTTTATTCTAGAAATACAAAGAGAGGTGGGGTGTGTATTTTAGTTAGAGGAGGATTGCCATTTAAAGAAATATCAGACATATCAAAACAATCAGTTGCAGGGATTGTTGAATGCTGCGCTGTAGAGATCTTATCTTATAAAATTATTATTATTTGTATTTATAGAATTCCTAGACCTAATTATGACGTATTTTATGAAAAATTAGATAATATCTTGACTAAAGTTTGTACTTATTCAAATAAAAAAATCGTTGTTTGTGGTGATTTCAATATTGATGTTTTAAAAAGAAACAAGACTACATTAGAATTTGAATATTTTCTTATGAACTACAATCTACAATTAGCCCTTTATACTCCTACAAGGTTAAGTAGTCACACTTGTATTGACAATTTTGCGCACAACTACCGAAAAAACTGCAAAGCTGAAGTTAAAGATCTGGTTCTTTCAGACCATATGTCTCAAATACTTAAAGTACCTGTTAAAAAAACTTGTAAATTACAGTATTGGAAAACGAAGAAGCAGGACATAAGCTTGGATAATTTAAAAACTTTTAAATCGCATCTTGTTTAAAAGATAGAGAGCTAATCTTTTAAACAAGTTTTTGATTCTGTAGACGCAAACTAAGCTTTTGACAATTTCATGGACGATTTCTCTCTTTTATATAAATTATGTTTTCCGGAAAAAATTGTAACCATCAAAACAAACAAGGAAACGAAATGGATATCTCGAGGAATCAAAATATGTAGTAAGAAACAAAGGCAGTTGCTATGGGAATATAGACTAAAATCTGACTCAGTTAATAAAAAAGTTCTTAAAAACTATACAAAACTTTATAGAAAAATTATCAAGCTAACACAAAAAGCACAAAATAATCATTATATAAACACCGCCCAAAACAAATCGAAAGCAACCTGGCAAATTATAAATAAAAACAAATTGTGTTTGCCACAGGAGCCAATCATGTGCATTAATAGAGATGACTTGTCGTTTACACACCCTGCAGACATTGCAAATGAATTTAATAATTATTTTATTGATGACATTGAAAATAATGTAAAATCTGACATAACGAATAATATTAATTTTAATAATCAGACATTAAACTCCTTATTTATGCAACCTGTTACAGTTGATGACATAATAAAAATAATTTCCACCCTAAAAAACACAAGTACTGTTGGATACGATGGGGTTTCTACTAAAGTGATAAAATTCACTAAAGAAGTCATAGCACCTACCTTAGTGCATATAATTAATTTATGTATTACTGATGGCATATTTCCAGACAGGCTAAAAAAAGTTATAATTAAACCCTTGCATAAAAAAGATGACAAAACAAATTTAAAAAACTATAGACCTATCGCAAAAATTCCAGTTTTTTCAAAAATTATTGAGAAAGTCATTTATAATTCTCTTCTTTACATATTATGAAATAAAGTCACTTCGCTGTCTGTCTGTCCCTATGTATGCTTATATCTTTAAAACTACGCAACGGATTTTGATGCGGGTTTTTTAAATAGATAGAGTGATTCAACAGGAAGGTTTATATGTATATAACATCCATAATATAGTAAAGAAACACTGATAATTTTAGAGGTTTCTAATGTGATGTCATAAATAAATACATTTTTTTGCGCTTACATTGCGAACGCTGGCTGAACCCTTCGAAATAGCTCAAAATAATGTACTACAGTATTGTACACCTTAAAAAGTTCTACAAAAAAGTCCGCGATGGTATATGTCTAACTCTTAGGGATAACCCATAATAACCATTTTTATCCTTTACTTTTTACGAGAAATAATGGCTTATTTATGAATGCGATTTTAAGCAATACAGCATTAATCCTTATCCAATTAAGTACCTTAAATAAATTGTGCATTTCATGTAGATCAAAATTGCCCTTACTGCTGTAAGGGCAATCAATCATTAATTAATCATTAAAATTAATATTTTAGAAGATATCAGAGATTATAATAAAATAGCCGCAGAGCGGCTAGCGGGCCGTTCCACGTCCGGCCATCTCGCTTGGTAGCGGTCGGGTATTGCAGGATTAGTAAGATTGTAATTCATATTACTTTGGCTTCATAGTAAATGCGAATATCATGTGTGTTCGAAGTACTCAAAATAAACCTAATTGTATTATTCCAAGTAAGAGACCGCGAAATATAGCTTAGATGTTTAGATTTTTGGATGGATTTGGATTTTTGGTTATCCTGGATACTTACGATATAGGATACTTTATCCCGGTAATACGTTCCCGGGTGATATTTTCCGACAGCTATACGGGCGAAGCCACTGGCCAAAGTACTATTCTTATAACTATGTTTAATTTGGTGTCTGGTAAATAATTGAGTGTCTGTATAGGTAGAATAGGAGCGTTAAGAAAAACCAGGATGACTTATATCAATTCAATCCAACCCTATTTCACAGTCTTCTTACTCTGAATACTATTCATCAAACACACATGATATTCTCATAAACTATGAATCCGAAGTAATATCAATTATAAACCTACTTACTACTAATATTATAAATGTGAACATTTGTAAGATTAGATGTTTTTTTCACAATCACGCAAAAGCACACAGATAGTATTTATTACCTATATAATTAGCCTATATTATTCCCACTGCTGAGACACAGGCTTCCTCTCGGTGAGAGGGAGTGGGCCGTAATCTACCACGCGGGCCCAGTGCGGGTTGGTAGATGTCATATGTCTTCGAATTTTTGGTTCTATGACATGCCGGTTTCCTCACGATGTTATCCTTCACCGTTTTGAGAGTAGTGTTGATGAAAATATTTACACAAAGTAAAGAGCCTGCCTGGGTTCGAACCCACGACCTACAATTAGTAAGTCGGGGCTGATACCACTGAGCCACCGCTGCTCTCACTCAACTGCTCTCTTATTACCTACTAGCTTCTGCCCGCGACTTCGTCCGCGTCAAATTTTTGCTACCCTGACCCTTCCCGTCGCATCGATTTGCCTGCTAGTTTTCGTCCACTTTTCGTTGCTCGCTCCTTTTGAGTTATAGTGAGTCAACCTTAAAAGATAGACATATGCTCTCGCGGACTTTTTTTTAGAACTTTTTAAAAGGAACAATTCCGTCATACATAATTTTTGCGTTACTTTAACCGTTTACGCAGCGCACGCAACGGAAACTCTCAAAAGGAATAAATTTTCCCCGTTTTTGCAACATTTTTCATTACTGCTCCGCTCCTCTTAGTTGTAGCGTGATGTTATATAGCCTATAGCCTCTCTCGATAAATAGGCTACCCAACACAAAAAGAATTTTTCAATTCGGACCAGTAGTTCCTGAGATTAGAGCGTTCAATCAAACAAACAAACAAACAAACAAACTCTTCAGCTTTATAATATTAGTATAGATATAACCTGGATTCAATACATTAAACGCGGTAGTACGTCCTTTTGCGATCATTTCCGACATCCACGCGGGCGAAGCCGCGGGCAAAAGCTAGTTACGTATATTTCGAAAAATATGGATTATTTTGTAAAGAACAAAAAGGGTTCCGTAAGAATACTACAGTCAATATGGCACTCTTTGACCTATTAACTAACATAATGTCATCTGTAGATAAAACAAATCCAGTATGTGAAATTTATACTGATATGACAAAGGCTTTTGATTATGTAGACCATAAAATTCTGTTACACAAGCTACATAGTTATGGTGTAAGAGGAAACACCCTACAGCTAGTAGAATCATACTTAAAAGATAGACTGCAATGCGTGGAAGTTTCTAGAATTTGTCCAAAGAGTAAGTTAGAAACAGTATATTTATCTAAACCAAGGTTTGTAAAATATGGTGTTCCTCAAGGAAGTGTTCTTGGCCCACCACTTTTTTTAATATATATTAATGATCTTCCGAAAGTTACAACAAACAAAATGGTTCTTTTTGCGGATGACAGTACAGCTGTAATCAAGTTTACAAATAAATATGATTATGAACTAGACATAAATACTACATTACAAAATATAATACATTGGTTACATGGTAATAATTTAGTCATAAACCTAAATAAGACAAAAATAATGCATTTTCGTCAACGTAGTGAGTATCCAAATGTTCGTATTGCTTACCAAGGCTGTAATATTGAGGAAGCAAATGAAGCTAAGTTTTTAGGTATAGTGATCGACAGCAAACTCACCTGGAAACCTCACATTGAAGTCCTTTGCAAAAAACTTAGCAAATCTGCATATGCTCTCCTTCAACTTTCAAAAAAAGTCAACAATCAGGCTCTTCTAACAGCCTACCATGGACTAGTTGCCTCTAATCTGCGGTATGGTATAATTTTCTGGGGGCAGTCTACGGATAAGGAACTGGTATTTAGAATGCACAAAAGATGTATAAGGTCAATGTTTGGTCTAAAAACAACAGATAGCTGTCTTCCCTATTTTAAATCTTTAAAAATTTTAACCTTTCCGTCCTTATACATTTTGGAAACAGCTTTGTTTGTAAAAAACAATCCACAATTATTTAAAAAACTGTCGGAGGTCAGAAGAAATCCAATACGTGCTCAATATTTAAACCAAGTATGTCATGTGAAATGTAAAACCGCGCTAATGCAGAAAAGTTTTTTTGGCACTGCCCCGCGTATTTATAATAAAGTACCTAATGTAATAAAAAATATGACTGTAATAAAATTTAAAAGGGCACTAAATGAAATATTAATTGACAAATGTTATTATAAAATTGACGACTTCCTTAATGATGAATCGCTGACTGGTTGACTTATTTTGTTATTGTTATAGATGCTACTAATTATCCCGATTGACATTTTTATTCTGATTGACATATGTGCTTATTATTTTGTTTTGACATCATTGTAATGATTTTACTAGAGTTACCAGTCCGACATTATTATATTATTTTTTTTGTAACCTAACCATGACAATTGCTTAAGAAATTTTGACATTTATAATTTTTTTGATTTGACATTTATCTGAATTAGTATCTATTGTATTTTGTAATTTAATTATATTTCACAAATGAATTTTATTTGCATGCCCATGTGACGGTAGAATATGGAGGACTTTATTGTGTAAAAAAAAACAACATCCATGTACCAATTACCCATATTTGCAAAAATAAATGATTTGATTTGATTTGATTCTAAATAAGCAAAAAGTAATACTAACTATAACACAGATTTATTTTTGCTATGCTTAGTTATCTCTTGTCACGTAACTTTGATAAATAAAATAAAAATAGTAGTAGATTCCAGCTGCTAAAAATACTGCGTGTTCCGAAGTAGGGTGCATGAGTTGATAGTTTCGAATTCGATGACATTACATTACAATTTTGACAGTGACACCTATTCGCCGCAGGCAAACCGTGACTCTCTAAAATTATTTTAGCTAAATAATTCAACTTTTACCACAAAATAGTGTAAGTATTGTCTAACACTTGCATCTTCTAACTGCTTTAATAACATTTATTACTGGTACTAATAATTTACAACCATAACCTTTTTAGAATGACGCTACAACAAACAATCGAAGATCCTATTCAAAATACACGCTATCATCGTTCATCATCATAATTCCTCCTGCTGATCTGCAAAACACTCAATTAACTCTTTGTAAACCTATTTCAGAAACATGGCGGCATCAGTAGTCAACGCTTACAGTGATCCATGCATTCCTGAATGGATGAATGCCCCGCACAGTACGGGAACTTCAATCATGGCCTGCGAATTTAACGGCGGTGTGGTGATCGGCGCCGACTCGCGCACCACCACGGGCGCGTACATCGCCAACAGAGTGACGGACAAACTGACGAGAATTACTGATCATATCTACTGCTGCAGATCAGGATCGGCGGCTGATACGCAAGCCATTGCTGATATTGTTACTTATCATTTGAGTGAGTATACATTGTGCTACAAAAGTCCTTACTAAACTTAAGATGAAAGTCTGAACAAAGAGGTATCTGTAACTGTCTTTATTGTATATCTTTGGATAACCAACACAACATTATCTGATTCCAAACTAGGCAAAGCCTGTACTATGGCAACCAGACAACTGATAAGCATACTTATATATTTCTAAATACATACATATTAAAGATAAATTACACCCAGACACAGAACAAATGATTGTGCTCATCACACAAAGATTTGTCCTGGGTAGGAATCGAACCCACAACCTCAGTCTTAGCAGTCAGGGTCACTAACCACTAGACTAACAGGGCAGTCAAGTATACCTGCCTACCTGTCGAAGCTATATTATTGAAGCATGCGCTCATATTGTGTTCCACTGCTGGACAAAGGCCACCCCTTTTTCTCCTCTCTCTGAATTGTGTGTTTTCTGGCCATGTTAGCCTTGCCAACGTTATCAGATTATTACACCACCTTTGTCATGGTCTACCTCAATGGTGATGTCCTTCTTTAAGCATTCAGTGAGTGACAATCTTTGCCCATCTCTCTGGGTACATTCACTTCACATATCCAGGCCACTCGCACTTATGCGTAGCTGTTTTTTCTCCAATGTCCTCTACTTGGTTAATCAAGTTAAACAACCTTGGCAATTTGCATTAGGCTGCATAGTTAACTTGAGAATAACTGAAACCTTGATGCCTTGTCTTAGCCAGTCAGCAACTAACTCATTGTATTGTCATTTACTAAATGAAATGTTACTACCAGCAACATTATGCATCCTTATTATAATGTTTCATTCTATTTCTGTTGTTTTCAGATTTCCACAAGATGGAGCTGGGAGAGGCCCCTCTAGTTCACACTGCAGCGGCCATATTCCGTGAGCTTTGCTACAATTACCGTGACTCCTTGGTCGCTGGTATTCTGGTTGCAGGCTGGGATAAGAAGAATGGAGGTAAGGTTCAGATTTCTAAATAATGTATAGAATGTCTTAGATGTGTTTATTCATTTGTGGTAACAAATTTTTGCACCCTTTAGTATATATTTTCTTTTGTTCAATAAAACAGTAATAGTAGTTACTTTGTTGAGCTGTGGAAAAAACCTAAACAATAATGAAACAACAAAAAGCGAGCATGGAAATTTTTTCACTCTCAATTATCAAAAACAGTTAGTGGGTTAAGACTGACTTTTGATAATTCAGAAATAGTAGTTATATTGTGGAATTATGGAGAAAAGTTCAAACTGCCAGAGCCTGAGAAAATATATCTATGCACCATCTCTGATAGATTCGATTTTTTTACCATTCATACAAGGATAGGAATTAGAATTAGAACATCGATTTCTTATGCAGGAGAGAGCTTAATTTAGCACCAAGATATGATGGAATGGGGCTTTGAAATTTAGTCTTGCCCTTAGCCCTTCAAACCTAATGTACAAGAGCCCCAAGTTCTGAGTTTGCTTCGCTTTTATTATGGTAAATATCTGGTTGACCGAGCTTTGCTTGGTATTTTTTGGTAAATTGTGTTTAAAATAATAAGTATATGTTAAAGTTGATTATCGATAAGGTTGGTCATTGAAAACATGTATAAAAATGAATCCTAGCTAGATCGATTTATGGCCCCCGAAACCCCTTGTATACTAAATTTCATGAAAATCGTTGGAGCCGTTTCCGAGATTCAGATTATATATATATATACAAGAATTGCTCGTTTAAAGGTGTATAAGATTACGAAGAATTTCTTAAGTCATACATTCTTAAGGTACATTGAATGGCAATGTTAATTCATTTGGCTAAACAATGACCCAGCCCTCTGGACAAGTGAAGTGTCGACCAGTCTAAGAGAAATTTTCTTAAAAAGGAGACACACACTCGGGCCCCATGAACCGAGTGTTTAAACCCTTTTTTAATAATCATGCGTCTTAATAACCTGGTTCTTTCTTAATCTTTCGTTCATGGAGTTTAAAGGTCCTTTGTTAAATAACAAGTAAATCATCATACAGTCTATTGATAGCTTGAATGATTTCAAGAGGGACCACGAGCCCCATGACCTAGCAATATGCCGAATTTTAAAGGTTTTCGTTCTCTTGTGTGCTGGTACCCCAACGATGGCCCGCAGGCTATGGGTCGGCAAAAGGCGCCCCCCTCAATGTAGCACCCTTGGCAGAGGCTCATCGAACCACTTTCTTAACACTTACGACATTTGTTTTTACAGGACAAATCTACTGTGTCCCAATTGGAGGTATGGTGCAACGCCAAGCTGTGTCCATCGGTGGGTCAGGTTCGACCTACGTGTATGGTTATGTAGACGCCAACTTCAAGCCCAACATGACCAAAGAGGAGGCCATCAAGTTTGTGACCAACACCCTGACTTTGGCCATCCTGCGTGACGGCTCGTCTGGTGGTGTGGTGAGACTTGGAGTCATCACAGAAGCTGGTGTTGAACGCTCCGTCATTCTTGGAGATCAGCTGCCTAAATTCTATGAGGGCTAGTTTTTTTCTAATGTTCTATTTTGTAAGGTAATAAAATTTTGAAAAGAGGTTGTGTTTTTATTTATTGGTCAAGTAACTTTTCAGTCGGGATTTAATTTTAGAGTATTTTTAGGAAGTTTATTGAATAACTTTTGAACCAGTGAACAACTAGTTCTGATATTTGGAGACTAATAAGCAACTAATTTTTTGTGTTATCAAAATTAAAACCCCTCATGGTGTCCAATCCAGAATCAGTCACATTAAATGAACAACTCAACTATGCCTGAGAGCAGACTCAAGTGTTGCAAAATGTAAACATTTCACAACAAAGAATGAATGAGAACAGCTACCTTGAGTTTAACATACTTTATTTCTTACTTTGGTATTTCAGTGTTACATGAAATATTACATAAACAGGTATATAAACTGTATCCACTTCAAAATCATAATTTACTTTGAATAACATTATAACAATGTAATGCATATATCCCTTTAGTGTCTGAATCTTTGCTATAACATATTAAATTCATGAAAATATAATCTTATCACATGTATGGGCTATCCTAGGGCACTTGGTCAGCATGTATATGTTTAAGTTATGACTCCTAGCTCCTCCATTGTCTCCAGATCTCTCATCAGCATCTGTACCGTCTGTTTGGTGCGCGGGAAGTAGTCCGCTGTCTCGTCGTCCTCAAATGACGGGTCTTGAGATTCTAGTTCTGAAAATTAATATGAAATTAGTTTTGATATGACAGAAAGCTATATTCAGGACATGACGCCATTATGTCCTGAAGGTATAGCGAACAAAAAAAAAAACAAAAAAAAATCTCATAAAATATGGAAGGTAAGCAAAAATCGAATTGGATTGACATCATGGATAAGGTTTGAAATCATGACCAAGTCGACTGCGCTTGCTATTTAAAAAGGAAGCTGTTTGATTGCCAGTAAGTACAGGCTATATTCAGAACTTTGTTATTATAAAACTTAA
Source organism: Aporophyla lueneburgensis (assembly GCA_932294355.1). Taxonomy (NCBI): domain Eukaryota; kingdom Metazoa; phylum Arthropoda; class Insecta; order Lepidoptera; family Noctuidae; genus Aporophyla; species Aporophyla lueneburgensis. The sequence continues at coordinate 24,397,100 of OW028737.1, read as the reverse complement.
GGAGAAGCGACCAGGTAGCCCGCATAATTCACATGTTCAACTTGCAGGTCAGTGTCAGGCAGCATGTTACATACAACCCCTCAAGTTCAATTAATGACTATTTTATGAAAAATTCATTCATCAGTCTTTCAATGGGATTTTTAAACGAACTTAAGAGAATTGTATTAATGATTTTTATGATTCTGTAAGTACATACGTGTTACGGTCGCGAATCACAACTAAATCAACATGCAAAAACGTACGAAAATAGGGATTTCGTTTGCTACCCTAGCACATCTATACTTATATATTTATCTATACTAATATTATAAAGCTGAAGAGTTTGTTTGTTTGATTGAACGCGCTAATCTCAAGAACTACTGGTCCGAATTGAATAATTCGTTTTGTGTTGGGTAGCCTATTTATCGAGAAAGGCTATAGGCTATATAACATCACGCTGAAACCAAGAGGAGCGGAGCAGTAATGAAAAATGTTGCAAAAACGGGAAAATCGCACGGGTAGGCGATTCGACGCGACGGGAAGGGTCGGGGGAACAAGAAATTTAACGCGGACGAAGTCGCGGGCAGAAGCTAGTTAACTATAAGGTGCTTTACCTGCAACTTGCGCTTCGACCGAGTCAAGCCGAGCGTCGATGAGCGCTTGACAGCGCTGCAGGTGCTTCAGCAGCTGTCGGCGACACGTCGCGTTCTCTATCGGCGCCTCGGGCTGCGGGGCGGAGATTACGGCACGCTGGGCTTCTTGTTCTAAAAATATTAATTACGAGCTAATTGTTAGTAACGATCACACATAATAACACTCACTCTAGAATGAGTATGATAATTTTACATTATAATGAATGAGATTAACAGAATCTAATACCAATCCACATCAAATAGTTGTAAGCCTGACAAGTACTGCCAGGGTCGCGAGATCTGTTCGAAAGAGTTACCGTGGACCTGGCATTTGGGCAACTGAAAGAGCACAGGTGGATGTTAGTCAGTAAGTCTGACATGCGTGACGTCATTTGATGATTTCCCACCCAAACACTGACAATATTTAATCGAAATGAAAAATAATTCAAATTTGGCTCTCCATAAAATATTACTCAACAATAAAATAGAGCATCAACAATTAATTGAGCATAACAGCCGCAACTTATGAGTTGTTAATTATTTCATCACCACTGCTCTCAAAACAGTGAAGGAATACTTTGTGAGGAAACCGACATGTCTTAAGACCAAACATTCTAAGACATGTGATATCTACCAACCCGTGCTGGGTACACGTCGTAGATTTCGAACCACTTCCCTCCCACAGAGAGGAGGCCTATCCCAGCAGTGGGAACATCAAATACTGATTATGCTTGCTATGCTACCCTAACAAATATTCAAGCAACAACCATGGTCCATAAAGGTGTAGCCTCGTGAAAACTGCAGACTTAGCTAATCAAGATCTTTATTACCATAGCTTTAGGTATTATTTTATACACCAACAAACAAGATTACGTGAAACTAAGAAATGTATCGCCGTACCTTGAACAGACTTGGCGAGTCGTTCCAACTCCGACGTGCTGATGGGCAGGTCCAGAGACGCTCCGCCCGGACTTGACAGTAGACCACTCAGTAGCGTGTGAGAATTGAGCTGGGAACTTTGTGTGTACCTGGTGAAAGCAGATCATCATAACGTAAAAAGTTATAAGTAACATAATATTTAAAAATAGAAGGTTATGCCTTCTTCGCATGCTTTTTGGTCCGGGAGGTAGCGTTGCATTTTAGGTAGTGTTTTTACGCCGATCGGTTGCCATGTTGTTCAGTAGATGTCGAATGACTGATAAGTAAACCTAGCGTCAGCTGACGCACCCGCGGTGGGTGTGGGATTGAAAGGTTACGGAAGTGGTGAAAACAAAAAAATATTTAAGTCATAGTACGCCGGCTGAAATTTCTTTCATAAAAATTTTATATCATACTGAGCTAAAAAAAATCGTCAGCTGCATGATGGAGGGGGGATTATGCGTCAGCCGCTCGCATGAACTTGTAAAAGAAATACGTAAAATAAAGTTACAGTATGCCGGATGAAATTTAACAAAGTTATTGTTTACATTATCAAAAATACGAAAACAACAATCAGCTGCGTGGGTAGCAGTGGAAAAACCGTCAGCTGACGCACTAAGGATATAGATTATTTGAGTAATGCACAATTTCTTTCAGGGTCCAGCTAACAGAACTTCCCTGTCCGCACCCAGCTGACTGATTGTTTTTGCAAACGTTTATTAAACTACAGTCTTGTCAAATTTCAACCGGTATAGTGAAAATTTAATGATAATCTTAAGAAGTTAAAGGATGTGTAAAATAATATCGTAGAGAAATACTTTGATTTTTCATTTTTATTTTACATAGATGAAAAAATGCATAATATAAAATAATATGAAGAGTAAAACGGAAATTTCATCAACTAATATAAAGGGAATTAAAAAAGAGATAGAAAGATATAAATAGACATGGAATTATTCGTAGTCATTATCCCCAGATGAATCGTCATCAGAACTTTCGTCTGTCAGATTGTTCTCTTCAGCTTTTTCGTGCTCCTGATCTCGACCCTCTTCTTCATTATCTGTAAATTAACATGTTAATCATTAAATTCCGAATACCAGAATATACACACTCAAAGAATGTGTCACCAACAAAAATTCCATACCAGCAATATTTTCGCTGCTATCCGTTATTCTGCCGACTGATAAACATATTTGTCTTCTTTTTCTTCCCATCCCCAGTCAATGGGACATAATTGAGAAGGCTCTTGAACGTGAACATGGCTCCAAAGGTGCGCGATGTACGAAGTTCGCAATAAATGCTGGCGTAGCTCTGATTTACATGGTGGAAAGATAGCTCCATCGATACGATTTTTCCACTTCAGCATATCGTTCTTATCATTACTTTCGTAGTTTTTAATAAACGTGTCAACTCGTGTAGCGTTGACATCGTTTATCCCTTTGAATCCGTACAGACGACAAACAAATTCCTCAATTGTTGCGAAGACGTCGTCTATTGTACAATTCGGGATATTTGCAATATTACCCAATGTTTGCATGTATGCCTGAGATTTTCGCAACAATTGTAAAGGCTTATTTTCTCCTTTCCTGTAAAATGCAGGATTGAAATCGCAGCCTGTGAGAGCATGAAACCCTGGCAACGCAGAGCACAAATTGGTTCCCAATTTTTGGTGTAATTTCGTAATATTTACGAATCTTTGGGAATTTCCGGAACCAATGTGCATGGTCATTTTCAAACTGATTATGTGCGACAGAGACACGCAGATGTTCCTTTGAAATTTTAGGGGGAGAGGCTTCGGTAACCCGAAGGTCGTGTTATGGGCTTAGACAGCTCTAGAATCTATCTCGAAATATGTGTTTAAAAGGAGACAGCGTAGTAGCAATGCTCCAATATTTTTAACTTTTACTGCGTCAGCTGACGGTCTTTCCACCACCACCCACGCAGCTGATTGTTGTTTTCGTACTTCTCATAATTTTAACAATCACTTACTTAAATTTCATCCGGCGTACTATAACTTTATTTTACGTGTTTCTTTTACAAGTTCAAGCGAGCGGCTGACGCATAATCCCCCCTCTACTATGTAGCTGACGATTTTTTTTCAGCTCAATATGACGTAAACTATATATGAAAAAATTTGCAGCCTGCATACTATGACCAAATTTTTATAATTTTTTTACCACTTCCGGAATCACCCACACCCGCACCCACCGCTACTTGAGTAGCTGACGGTTGGTTCACTAATTGGTCATATAAGATCAACCATTGAGGACAATATCAGCCGGCTTACTATGACTTTTTCATTTGCAACGCTACCTCCCGGACCATTTGTCCTGCACCGAAACAATAAAAGCCTTTTTTTTTGCTCAACCTGTATTGCTTCCTTCCACTGATGGTAAAAGGTCTCCAATGCAAGGCTTGTTGTGTGAGAGTCGATCAATGAGAGTTAGTCAGGCAATGTAGGTATTTCGTGTTAATTTTTAATAACCTACTCATTAACGGTTCATGCTATCAGATAACGCAAGCAATGGACAAACGACAAACTTTAATTGGTCGAATGCGAGGGGTTTTGCTACTAAGTATGTGTATATTTATCTTTTTGTAACATGAGTTTGTTAGTAAAAAAAAATTTTCTTTCTATTTTTCTATGTACGTTTTGTCAGATTTCTCACATTTAAATTGCCATATATACACAGTAAAAAACTGAACGGAAAGACTCCCACCACTTAGAATCTCCGGTTCTACGTTCCTTTTACTACCATACAATACATCGCATGTATCCTATTTCTTCCCGTGGGTGTCGTAAGAGGCGACTAAGGATAGAGAATGGGCAGCAACGTTCTCTATGTATTTTACTATCATACTGCGATCGCCAACCCGCCTGCTAAGCGTGGCGATTACATCAAACCCCCCTAAACTGGGGAGGCCAATGTCCAGCAGTGGACTTCTTTCGACTGAAATGATCATAATGATGAAATTGCCTTATTAGCACACCCACGAAAACAAAAAAACTAGGCGGAAAGACTCTCACCACTTAAAACCTGCGGTTCTGCATTCGGTTTACTACCATTTAACTCCATTTAATATGAGCAGCCAGCTATTACGGAACCCAGCACTTACCTATCATGTTCCTGTTCATCGAAGGTCGTAGAGCGTATGTCGAGCGGCAAGTCCTTCACGTCGTCGGGCCGGAGCGGCTGGTTCTCCTTGTCCATGTTGTTGATCATGATGTTCAGGTCCGAGTAGTCCGAGTTCAGCTTCTCCTGCGTGTACTGGATCTCCACCTGCTCCCAATCTTTGGCCCAGAGGTAAAGTTTTGGATGGTCTTTCTTGCTGTGGAAGAACAAAAACGTTTATAAATATGTTCTGGGTTTTGTATTTTTATAAGCGGCTTCTAGCTACATATTATTGTGAATGGTATTATTGTAAGGAATTAAATTCTTCTAATTTTACAGACAGATGTGCTGCTGGGGAGTTTGGATGCATTTGGAACTTCATCCAAATCCGTTTAGCCGTTATTGCGTCAATCACGCAATAACGGCTAAACGGATTTGGATGAAATTTGGCACACAAATAGTTTATAACCGTAGGATACTTTTTTTGCAGATTTTCCCGCGGGATATAGACTTATGGGTGTCCGCAGGGCACTGCTAATTAGTAAAATAATGGAAATAGGACCAAATGAGAAGTTTTTGCTACTGCTGAATAATATTACAGAACAGAATTCAGTATGCCACATGTAACTAAAAAGCATTGCTTTGTATATGGATATAAAATAGAAAGGAAATAAAGGCAAGTATTTCTATGTGTTGCTTAAAGTTCAGTTACGATGAACATCTGCTTGACTATGGTTAAGCTTGCGGCATACTTTTCCCGTTTAAACGTCTTTTAATTTATTAGGATCTTTTATAACTTAACAAGTAAAACTGTCCAAATAGCCTATAATAACCTGTTTAATAGAAAGAGGGAGAGAGTTTCTTCTTAGATAAAAAGGCTAAAATATACATACATACATAAGGTCACGCCTTTTTCCCATGGGGGTAGGCAGACACTAGGGAACACTTTCTACTTTCTGCTCTAAATAGCATAACCAAATGGTTGTATACTCACGTAGCGACATAGTACTTGACCCTGAGCGCATGCAGAGCATCCTGCAGGCGCAGCAGGTTGCCGGCCAGCTCGTGCGAGCGGCGCAGCGTGTGGCAGGGCCGGCCGCCCGCCAGCGCGCCCTCGTACATGCGCTCCTGGTCGTGCAGGAAGCGCTGCGAGCGACGACCGCGCCGCGGGCTCAGGCAAATGCTGCACGTGTATTTCTCTGGCACCTGGATAGTATGAAGACATTGCAATAAGGGGAATCCAAGCTAATGTAAATTTGATAGTGAGACCAAGTCGAATTAGGCAATACAAATTGAATCTAAAGCATCTATAACTATGGTAGAAGAACCGCTGCGTCAATCCCGTATATCATACAGCACCTCACCCATGAGACTGTAGTGTTATATAAGGTGTATCTATTCATACACGAAATATTAGGTCTTTGCCACGGAGCAAATACAAGGAGGAGTCGGTCTAAACAACTGTGCACTGTGATTTTCAATTATGTCCTGACGTCATCAAGTGGGCGTGGCCTTAGTCAGTGTATTGTTGGCGTTCGTCCTGTGCACAACTAAGTAAAAGTTCAGTATATTCGCGCTAGACAAAAATAAGAATGAAGTGTTGTTTTATCTTGTAAAAACTACTCGGATAGACGTTCTGATGCTATGAATGGTATCACATTTCATTTGTAAGTAATTTTAAACGTAATTTATAAAAAATATTCTAGAAACATGTCATAACTTCGGTGTTTTCAAATATAATTCTATCCGACATTAGATGGCGACACTTTGTGACATGGGTACTAAAATTATTTAGGTACGTAGAGTTCAGTATTAATATATTTTATTAATTATATGTACTGAAATTTATTCAACATTAATTCCCAAAAACCTTTCAATCGCCAAAATATTGTTTTTGTAGTTTATATCGTGGTTTTTATATCATTTTGTCAACAGGCCGCCATCTATCGTCAACCATAAAAAACAAACATAAATATAAAAATACAGGGCCGTAATTACATTCGAATTATTTTACCAAATGTTCCGCGACTGTCTCATAAATGGCAAGTGAAACATTAAAGATGCTGGACATAAAAATAGGCTTCGCCCCAACTCAACATTATAATAACCGTGTTCTCGGACAGGTGGGTCTCTCCACTGCTTTGCCACTGCATATGTATACATATTGCACTGTGAGTAGCGGACAGTGCTTCCCGGTTCTAATGTTTTTAATGCTATATTTCGTGTGTTCTTTTTGCTTTCTTTGTTTTATTGTTGATGTCAATTAGTTGTATATAAAATGTATTTTTTTTTATATGTGTGTAAAATATAGATGTTTTGAAAAGCAAATGTTTATGTTTAATGCTTGTCATTAAAAAATAAGAGACACACTGATTATGTTCTTTCGTCAAGCATCAAAAATATTTTTATTCTAAAATTATTGTTTTTCGTAAAAAATACGTATTAAGATGAGTAAAAAACAAAGTACTCCCTGGTACGCAAATTCTGAGTACGACCCTGTTGCATCGTGCACGTAGTGACATCTAGTATGAGATAGATAAATAACTACAAAGCAAAATTGACGGTACGAGCACATAGTTTTGCTATTAACCGGTAGATGGAAAATAAAGAAGTGGGCGGGATCTAACACCCCGCACCCCGCAAAATGTCACGCGTTGTTTCTTAGGAAAATCCAATAACAACATCTCCTCTTTGTATTTGCTCCGTGGTCTTTACCTATGAAATTGCCGTTCTGCAGTACTGGCCATTTCAAATCAAAATAATTTTTGTTTGTCTAAGAATTCTAATTTCAAATTAATTTTATTTTAAAACATGGAATTCTTTTTCCAAAAGTAGTCATTTGTTTATTGATTAGTGTTACATTTTCATCGCATTTCAATCTTTTTCGTCATCATGGATACGTTAAAAATTCGAGTAATTATGGAATATGAGTACCGTCGTGGCAGCAACGCGGCACAAGCGGCACGCAACATCAACGACGTTTACGGAGCTAACACTACAAACCAATGCACCACCTGTTATTGGTTTGCTCGCTTCCGTTCTGGAAATTTCGACCTGCAAAATGAACCTCGCGGTCGTCCGAAGACTTTCGACAATGACGAATTAAAGGCGATTGTGGAAGCTGATGATACACAATCTATGGCTAGCTAGCTATTAGCAGCAGCTTTCGACGTTAGCGTCAAAATAATATTGGTCCCTTTGCGTCAAATTGGCAAGGTAAAAAAGCTTGACAAATGGGTGCCCCACGAAATCAATGATCGCCAGCGCGAAGTACGCGTCGAGACGTGCCTTGCACTGCTCAACAGACACACAAATGAAGGAATTTTGAACCGCATTGTTACCTGCGATGAAAAATGGATTCTGTTTGATAACCGCAAGCACTCAGCAAGTTGGTTGAATCCTGGTTCAGCACCTAAACAATGCCCTCAACGAAAACTTACCCCTAGAAAAGTGATGGTCACTGTTTGGTGGTCTAGCGCCGGTGTGATTCATCACAGCTTCTTACCAAACGGGGTGAGCATTACTGCAGATGTGTACTGTGAAGAACTGAACTCAATGATGGAGAAGCTGGCACATGTCCAACCAGCATTGGTCAATCGCTCGTCTCCGCTGCTCCTGCACGACAACGCGCGACCTCATACTGCACAGCAGACGATCTCCAAGTTGCAAGAACTGGGGTTGGAAGCTCTCCGTCATCCGGCCTACTCACCAGACCTTGCACCTACAGACTACAACTTTTTCCAGAATTTGGATAACTTCTTGGCGGGAAAAAAATTCAATACCGAAGAGGCAGTACAAAATGCCTTTGAAGAATTTGTTGCCTCCCATCCAGCTGATTTTTTTAAGAAGGGCATCAATAAACTGCCACTGCGTTGGCAAAGATGTATTGATTGCATGGGTGATTATTTCGATTAATACAAATAAAAAATACATGAAAAAAAATTGTTTAATTTTTTTCATACAAAACGGCATTTTCATAGGTAAAGACCTATTATTTTAAGAGGTACACCTGTAGGTGGTAAAGAAGCTATAGAAGCAAAAAGAAAATTTTTATCTAAGCGTTTCTGAATTTTCGTAATTATTATAATTTTAAAACTGCTTGAGACGTTTTGCATAAAACCTTTACTCCAAATTCTATGAATGGCCCACCTGACGCTGCGAGGGCGGCGACCGGATGGCACGAGCATGGCTGCGGTGTCTCGGGCCGTAAAAAATAAGAAGGAGCCAGTATTTCTTATGTGCGTCAAATAATATTTAAATACTATATTTTGAAAAAAAAAAAATACGTTCAGAAAATTATTCTTTTTGTTTCTATAGCTTCTTTACCACCTACCGGTGTACCTCTTAAAATATTTCGTGTATGAATAGATACACCTTATATATGTTACCGGCCATACCCGATTTTAGGATAAACTAGTTTCGCCTAGGCAAAACTAGTTCTCCCTACACGTGATAAGACAAACCAGTATAGACCTATGCAGAAAATACAAAATAAACAGCACAGCCTACTTCAGTAAAAAAGCGACAGTGTCACCGTAATCTTCCATTGTGAAACATTACCCGTTGTAAACTGTAACACATAAACATGCAGTCATTTTTTTTTATGAGAAAGTAGAACTAGTTTGGCCTAGGCGAAACTAGTTTATCCTAAAATCGGGTTTGGCCGGTAACATATACACCGCCACATGGGAACTACGCATCACACTAACGTCCCACAACTAGCAAATATACAACATCCTGACATCAATCGTCAGACAGTTGCCCACCAGACATACCCCTGGAGGATCCTCTGTTTTCTATGGTTTGGTGAACTTTCAACCCTGTCCCTCATACCTCCAAAATACCTAACACTGATTGAACATTCCCTGATTGATTTAACTCGAGTATGTGTCATATCTTGGACTAGGTTACATAATCAGCACATAATGTTCCCACTCAGACACAAGCCACCTTTTCGGTGAGAGGGAGTGGGTACTTGTGGTGGATTATCCACCACAAGTACCCACTACAGGTTGAAGGATGTCACATATCTTCGAATATTTGGTTCTAATACATGTTTCCTCAAGATGTTTTCCTTCAAACTTTTGAGAACATAGGTGTTAAAACTAACCGGCTTCAAACCAACCTACACGACTGGGCACCACAACTCCAGGTTTTTTTTTTTTTTGTTTTTTTTTTCAGGATGGGAAATCATCAAATGACTTCTCCCGCTCTGGGCGGAGCGGGAGGGCGTGTCAGACTTTTACTGACTAAAACCCACCCGTGTTCCATCAGTTGCCCATGTGCCAGGGTCACGGTATCTCTTTCGAACAATCACGCGACCCCTGCAGCAACTCCAGGTTTAGACGAGGTTCTAAGGGGCCTTTTCCCCTGTTGCACTGCTTTATGTGTCCTGACAAATAAGGTAGGTATACTCACGTCGCACTCCCTCTGTATGTTGTGGCACAGGGCGTGTTGCCAGCACAGACACAGTTCGCACTGCACCATGAGCCCGTCCTCCTCGCGGAACCCGCAGTGGCAGTTGATAATCTCCTCGCGTTTCATGTGAACTATCTTTATCCTCTCGCCGTCTACAAACAAAGACAATTGATTAGCTTCAAGTTTCTTACAGGGTCATATTAAATCGATTTTTTGTTTTGTTTAATGTCATCCGTCATTAAAACAGTATATACACCTAGTGACCTGCCCATGCTTAGCACGGTTCTAACATAATATATTAAAAATTTATATACATGAATTGTTCAATATGCTTATACTTTAAAGCAGGGATGTTAGGGAGCTCCGTAACCGTAACCGAATCCGAAATAAAAGTTTCAGATAATATCGGATTTGTTATTACATTTATTATTACATTTATTTTTTATTACATGTTTTTTTATTTATTATTACATTTTTATTTTAGGTAGATTAGATAACACCCAATATATATTTATAATAATTTTTATTTTTAATAGCTGTAATAATTACTCACAGACTGATTGTAATTCCTACCAAATGGTGAAATATAAATAAAACCATTTTATTAGCTATTTGTATTTTACTTTTGAAATTCCTTAAAAGTTTAATATCCGTAACCGAAATTATCCGAAACTAACGGATAATCTTAAATAATTTCACATCCGTATCCGGTATAATAATCATTCCTACATCCGTAACCAATCCGTATCCGAAATTTCATATCCATAACATCCCTACTTTAAAGCATTGTGTGTATTTTTTCGATGGCTAAAGTCGCGATGCTACATAACCGTGAAAACACGCTAAAATCGTGTTTTTTGCACTTTTAGGTTAGGATATCTAAAAAATGTGATGTGATGGAGCAATTTCGAGGCCGAATTTGAATTCAGTGACCCAAAAACTACGGGGAATGACTACTCTCATTCAAGGTGCAAGAGTCACTTTGAGCTGTGTTATTCGCCCGGGTTTTAAATTAATATTATGTCCGTAAGTGATACGATGTGGCAAACGCCTGAATTTTCGGGTGAAACTACGAATTTCGTGCTCAGGGAGCAGCTTCCCAGATACGAAAAGCGACTTTGTTTTAAACTACTTATAATATAGATATTTCATAATAATAAAACTTACTCTCAGTAAACGTATACATATGAGCGTCCTTAATATCCTCATTGGACTCCGAAGACACGGGCGCCACTTTACATTCCACCTTCGAATCTGGTGTTCCAGACCTGGGGAAACTGGACCTGGTTTCAAAGTCCGAGTTCGCCCCAAACCAGTCCTCTTCTTCACTGGCAGGCCTCTTAGCAGCCAGCGCGAAGGTCTTCCGACGCTTATCGCCTTTACGCTTAGTCTCTATGACAGGCTTAGTCACTGTATGCGTGCATATGGCACTTTCAAAGTCCAACGGTATTTCTAAAGGAGGTATTTCCATGACAGGTTCTCTGTCTTCCACATCTATATCTTCGTTCATAGGATCAGGTATGGGCGGTTCCGTTTCTGGTCTTCGAACAGGTAATAATACCCGTGGTCGCCTCACAGGCTTTTTGATGAGAGCCTGTCGGAGTTTGGGAGAGTCCTGACTCCTCGGCACCGTGATCCTATCTTCATTTTTAACTGGCGTAACGGGTGTGGAGTCCACTTGTGATTCAGCTTGAATGTCCTTTACTTCTGGTTTGGGTTCTTCACGTTTGGGTGGTCGGGGTATCTTCACTTTGATGATTCTGTTCTCGTCTTTAGAGCGAGGAGTTTCCAGCGCCACCGGCCTGGTTCTTGCGTACGCCAAGTCTAACACTTTAGGAGTCGCTCCCATCATCTTTCTGAGCTCTTTGTGATAGTGCTTGATGTGCATCCTTAGTAGATTGTTGTTTCGGAAGTTTTTGAAGCAACCCTCAGCCGGACAACGAAGAAGGTTGTCGATTACCTGCACTTTTAGTGAGCCCACGTATACTGGAAAGAAGAAGTCATCAGATTAAAAATATTTACAAGCCAATGCTATAACAAAAAACCGGCCAAGTACGAGTAGGGACTCATTCACGAAGGTTCTGTACCATACAGAAAAAAATGCTTTATTTAACGTTTTGTTGTATGGAGAACTACTTTTTTTTTTTATTACTTATTATTATAGCGGCTTGTCATTATAGAAATACACACGGCATGAAAACTTCAACTATCGAACTTTTACGATTTGTGAGATTCAGCCCACTAAGGACAGACGGACGGACGAAAAGCGGAGGCTTAGTAGCGGAGGTGCCGTTGGAACCCTTTGAGTAAGGGGCCCTGAAAAAAAAGCGTTATGTCTAGATACGTACCATATCCATCTTCTAACGGCGGCGCATCGTAACTTTCACCAGGAATACTGTCACTGACGCTTATACTCCCTGGAGATGGCACAGTGTCTTCTGAGGGTACATACTGTAATGAAAAATTAAACGTTAGTGTATTTTATATCAATACTAGCTTTTGCCAGCGGCTTCGCCCGCGTGGAGGTCGGAAATTATCTCGCGGGAACCGGGGTAAAAAGTGGCCTATGTCCTTTCTCAGGCTCTAAACTATCTGTGTATCAAATTTCATTTAAATCAGTTCAGTAATTTTAGCAGGAAAGCGAGACAGACAGACAAGAGTTACTTTTGCATTTATAATATTAGTGTGAATAGTGTGGATTTTGGTACAAACATCTTTCGTTTCGCTTCGACTGAAATCTAGAGGGTAACCATGATCTTCATAATCTATTGTATGTAGTGTTTGTGCAGCAACAGGCTGTAATTGACCTTCTTTCACTAATGTGATAAACAGAGCAAGTAAACTGAAGTGGCAGTGTGCTGGTTAATTTTGTCGAATGACCGATAGCCTATGGAGCAGACAAATCCTGGAGTAGAGACCGTGTATCGCCAAGCGTAGCACGGGATGTCCCCCAGCTAGATGGGCCCACAACCTTAATAAAGTGGCATAAAATGTGGATACATTTTATGCCACTTTAGCACGTAGGTACCTAGCCTATGTCTTAAAACAGGATTGTTTTAACACATAGGCTAGGTACTTTTATCTCGGAGAGTACGTGCCCGTGTTTTTTTCTCCGTGTCCTGTGGGCGCTGTCGCAAAATGACCACTTCTCAAAATGACTACAGGTAGCAAAATGTCCCTTTCTCAGACAGTAAATCTGACAAACTTCGATTTCTATTATTTATTTTAGTATGTCTGCATGCACCTACCCATTTTACTGAATAACCTTTTTTACTGAATAAAGCTTTTGACCAGTTTTTTTACTGATGAAAGGAATTAATGCATGTTTGAGGAAGGGGATATTTTGCGAAAGGGACATTTTGCGAAAGGAACATTTTGCGATAGGGACATTTTGCGAAAGGGACATTCTGAGAAAGGAACATTTTGCTACCTGTAGTCATTTTGAGAAGTGGTCATTTTGCGACAGAGCCATCCTGTGTAGTTGTTAGTACGTATAAGGGTCACAGCACACATATCAACTCGGGAAAGGGATCGTCACCGTACCGCCTTTCGCCTCGCCGTCAAACAGGCATCAACCTAACGTAACCAAGTAACGTAAGCGGATCGGAAGCTCCGGCACGTCGACTCGGCTACAACTAGGCGACGCCGCGCTTACGGCTTGCCGACCGCTGGTTGACGGCTAGGCGACACTAGTTCAGTCATTTTGAATCCGAACGTTTTTGTGTCGCGAGGACGAAGAGACGTAAGCTAGGGTCCGTAAGCTACCGTACGGAGAGCCGTAAGCTAGGGTACGGAGAGCCGTAAGCGCGGGGACCGCTGGTTGCCACGCGCCACACCACGGTTCGTGAGCTTGTCCGGAGGCGAGGCGATTACGTTACGATTCCGATTAGTGTGCGTTGCAGTAGGGAGTGTCATACAAATCATACTGAACGGCTCGAGTTGATACGGTTACGATCCGTTTACGAGTTGATATGTGTGCTGTGACCCTAAAAGCCAACACTTACATCTTTCGGCAGCTTCATCTTGATAGTGATCCTGGGCCTCTTCTTGCCCTTCTCGCGGTCCCTCTTCTTGAGGGACAGCTTCCTCCGCTTGACGAGCGGCGAGGTGTTGCTGAGCTGTGCGGCGGGCGCGGGCGCGCCGTCCGCGCTGTACGCGAGCCAGCCCAGGCGCCGCGCCAGCTTCAGGTGCACGCCGAAGTCCGTTAGTGCGTGTTCGTACCCACGCTCTATGAGTTCCGGCTTGTTCTCCAAATACAAACGCATTTCGTTCTTCGTGTGGAATCTACGGTTGTCTGGGCTACAATTGACAAAAATTTCGGTTTATTTATATTTAGGATCTCCAACAAAAGAGCAGTGGTGGCCCAGTGGTAACCCAAGCAGGCGCATTACTTTGTGTAAATTATTTCATCGCCACTGCTCTCAAAACGGTGAAGGAAAACATCGTGAGGAAACCGGCATGTCTTAGAACCAAAAATTCGAAGACATGTGCCATCTACCAACCCGCACTGGGCCCACGTGGTGGATCATGGCCCGCTTCCTCTCACCGAGAGGAGGCCTATGTCCCAGCAGTGGGAACATTATAAGCTGATGATGATGAAAAAAAGATGTACACAATACATTGACACATAAATAAAGGGTAACATCAGGCATTAAGTAGGTGTACTCCTTCACTTATAGGAGACTACAGCATGCACATGCAGGTTAGGAACAAGCTTGTGGCTAAATAATAACAGCCGCACAGATCGATCGATCAGGTTAAGCTACGCTTGCTGCGGTTGATTCGGAGATGGGTGACCATCTGTACATACCAAGAACCCTCCCTGTCTCGGAAAGCACGTTAAGCCGTTAATCCCGGTTGTCATTAATGGATCAAAAGTCCCCAAAGTCTGACAACCTGTCTTATCAACGGGTATCGTATTACCCAGTGACTTGGTTGTGGAGGCCAGACAGACAATCGCTCCATGTAATATCTCCCATCACAAGTATCTTCTGATTACTTTCTGGGAAGCCCCGGCAGCTAAATTGTATCTAGATTTAAAATAATAAGATAATAAACACATTTACTATTTAAAAAACGATCACTTATTACTATAAGTTATTGAAAAAAAAAGTAGTTTTTTTTTAATTTACTAAATATTATTTAAAAAAATATATTTAAATACACTGGTTAAATCAGAAGCCGACTCCAACATATGGCGTTGAGAGAAATGACACAATTAAATGTTATTACCACACCTGCCTAGCCTTTTCCCAACTATATTGGAGTCGTCATCCAGCCAAGTAGGATGCAGCTAAATACCAGTATTTTAGATGGCGTGACTGCCTATCTGACATCCACAACCCAGTTATTGGTTAAAACGGCCCGTAACGCCTGTCAAAGATCACTAAGAACAGCTGGGACCAACGGATTAACGTACTTTTCCGAGCCACAGGGGTGACAGACATTCAGGTTCAGAAGGTCCAATTCTCAAAATGACCAATGGTGTCAAAACGTCCAATTCTCCAAATGTCCAATTCACAAAACGTCCAATTCCCAAAATGTCCAATTCACAAAACGTCCAATTCCCAAAATGTCCAACTCCTAAAATGTCCAATATTTGAGAATGTGGTAAATTTTGTTCAATAACTCATCAAAGCGCTTTTTTAATACTTACGTCAAACAATAAATACAAAATACTGAATAATTATAATAATGAGCTGAACGGTGACAGAGGGGTCTAGATATGTGCCATCCACGGACCAACGGCGCCAAGCGCAGCTTAACCTGATCATAACCTGATAGAAACATGCTCTGCCGTCCGTTTACTAAAAGGCCGTTAAGTGACATTTTGTCAAATGCCTCTCAATAAAAAGGCTAATAAATAAATAAAAATATATTTGTGTAACATACCTCACTAACACAACGTCCCATTTGCCTGCTGAATGCCCGAAGCTCCTACGAACCATGTGCTTGGTCCAACCCTCTGGTAATCTCTTGTCTTCGACCTAGAATACAAAGAAACATGTATTTATGATTTGATTTTACTACAAGTCTATATAAATATTAGATTATAAGAATGTTAAGAGTTGCATTTTTCCGAAAACCACACGTAGATATGTCGCGAAGTTGAAATGCCTAAAAACATGCCAAATATTTGCGAATAATACACAATATTGGTTAATACTTATTCGATCATTTTATCAAACTTGTAACAGAAATCTAATAAAATACTTAGCAGATAAATCCAACCTCCTATTTTCAAACTACAAACTTGCAAAGTTAAAGAATTTTGTAGATTTAAGGTTTTATAATTAATACTTACATTTATTGATACGAGAAGCAAAAACGTTGAACTCCTTTTTACGAAAATTACGCGGACGGAGGCATGTGATATTTGACACATTTAAAGTTTATATGGAGGTGTGCACAACTATTTTTTCTTTTTATTCATAGAAATACATTAAATTTCAAACGAATTTCAACCGCCCGGTGGTTGAAATTCGTTTGAAATTTTATGTATGACGACCACTACTAAAAAATAAATTCACGAACAATTTGGGTGGGAAATCATCAAATGACGTCTCCCGCTCCGGGTGGAGCGAAAGGGCGTATCAGACATTTACTGACTAAAACCTACCGTGTTCCTTTAGTTGCCTATGCCAGGGCCACGGTAACTCTTTGGAACAAATCCGCGACCCTGAGGGGAACTATGTCCCCAGTGTGACCAGATTCAGTATTTAAAATACTGAATCTGGTCACACTGTATGTCCCACCTAAAATTTAATCATATAAGAAGTATAATAGCCTACCTGCACGCTCCGCCTAGGCAGCGGCGCCTGCGCAGTCGAGTCGGGGCGCGGCTCGGACTCGATTTCACTCACAGTGCCCACGGGCTGGCCATTGACCCAGTGGCAGCACCAGTCGCCCGGCAACAGGAACGACTCCGGCATCGCCACGCCTTTCCCCAGCTCCTGCCCCTTCAGCATCTGCTGCCGCATCTCGCTCATTTGCTTCTTCACCTCCTCCAGCTCACTCTTCACCTTCTCCACTTGTTTATCCACTTTCTTCTGGCGTAACAACCGCAATTTCTTACCCTTCTTTATCTTTGATAACTTCTTACTTCTATCTTTTGGTTCAGATACCTCTTCTAACTCTTGTTTAACTTCTACTTTTGGTTCTGTTTTTATTTGTGGAGGTGCCAGTAGTTCTTCTTTCGGTTCTAGGTTTGCTGAGGGCTCTATCTTGGGTGAGCCGATCTTTTCGGCGTTGTTCAGACCATCCTCTAGTTTGTTGATGACCTCTTTGATTCTGTCAATAACTTCCTCGTGTCTGACGTCGTCTGGTTTCTCGAATTGTTTGAGTTTCACTTCCTCGTCGAGTACCTAATTATAGAATAAACAGAATAAATACAATTACAAAAAATAATTAGCTAATAGTTTTAAGCTGTATGTCGATCAAGCGCGGCAGCCTCGCAAGTCTTGTTTGCGAGTTTGCCGCGCATAAATCGATACGCACCTTAACATCACTCACTTGCTCATTACCACAGGCCGGCTTTAAAAGGAATGGAAAATGTAATACGAGATAAAACAATATAAGGATGCATCATGGAATTAATAGAAACAGAAACTTCACTTACCGGGTCTAGTTCAGCTTTTAGGTCTTCTAACTGAATAAGGTTGGAATCGTCATCACCATCATCAATGGCGATGTTAGGCTCTGCAGGCCAAGCCACTTCCTCATTCGTTATGTCAATGGCTCCTTGTTCTACTTCCTCCTTAGTATCCTCCACAACTGGTTCTGGTTTCTCAGCTTCCTCCAAATCTTTCTTAACTTCCAGAGGCACTGGTTCCTCTTGGCTTACAGTACCAATTATGGAAGCTACGGCATCTGCGGCTGAAATTTATATGAAGAAATAACAATTTGTGTGAAGACGCACAATTAATACAAGCCTAGAAACTAAACAGTACCCACCAGGTAGCTCAGTCTTTATCTCAGTCTTCACTTCACTTTCAATCTTCAACTTGACCACCTTCTCCCTTCTCTTCTTCAGAATCCTTGGTTTCCTTACGACTATCTTTTCCGTCTGAATCTTATCCTTACGCGACTTTTTCTGTCCTATATTAAATATTTCTTTTATGTTAAGTTTACGTTTCATTTCACGGCGTTCGCTTTTCGATCCTAAGTAGTCTCTTGTGGGATCGAAAAGATGTGTGTGGAAGGCAGGGCCAGGGAACTGTGTGTTTGTTTGTGGGGTGGTGTTGCTAGGCCCCGCGCCGTACGTGAGGGGGGCCGACGTCGCGTCAACGTCGCCCTTCTTTGAGCGCAGTTTATGAAGCCTACTCGTGTTACACGTCCAATGGCAACCATCATCGAATACTATCTCGTAATTGCCTGTCAAAAAAAAAAAAATATGAAAAATTTAAAAACAAAAAGAAAAAAAAGATAAATACAGGGCCATACGAATCAACCAAAGATATTAGAATTGATTTTTCGGCTTTTAGAAATTGTTTTATTTTTATTAAGCACTTATTCTCATGTTTTTTCTATTTTTCGAGTATAAAAAAGAAACCTACTAAATAAAACTTCAGCTAGAAACGCATGCATTCTATTTATAATAAATTAACACTCACCATCCGCCAAATCCCTTAGAATAGTCGCAATAAACCGTCGATTATCGCGCCATCTCGCGAGACATCGCTCGCCGACCGCGTAAGTCAGCTTACTCTTCTCTTCAACCTTTACATCTTTAGGTTCCTCTTTCAAATTGGCTATAGGTATAGTATCAGTAAGACTTTCCTCGGAACTAGGGCCAGGCTTCACCGTGCTCGTAGTTGAAACACTACTGGCAGCGGACGAATTTGCCGGGCGTAAGCGTGGACTGCTAACGTTTATCCATTCGTCATGTCTGCAATTGTTTTTGCTGTTTAGAGAGGCCATCTTTTATGTCATAGTTTTGGTGGGTGAAATAAGAGGTACACACGGCTAAACAAGCTATTCATTTCAGGTTTCAGTTGACCTCATTTTGTATAGGCTTTTCGTACAGTGAGAAGTCAGCATATACTGGAAATGTATAGCTTGAATTCTGCCGTGATATATCTATAATGCCGTTATCTACCAAAACCATTGTTTTAAATAACATGCAAAAACCGCGGTAAAAATTTATACCAATGTCACTTTTCAATGACAACACCTATTTTTATTTCCAAAACTATTCAAGGTATTTAAAATTCGGAAACACAGATCGATAGATTTTTTTTTTTACATTATAAGTTAAAAATCGACCATATGTCTGATAACGGCATTTTAGTTATGCCACGGCAGAATTGTAGCCGTGCGTACTAGCCGAGATGTCCAACTTCTGGTTGGCTTTATTTTTTTACATGAATTTTAACAATTTTATTTGGGTTGAAAAGTTGAAATACTGTATCAGTATAAATTAGTCTTTTTATAAATTCCGTTCGGCAAATATGTACATACCACTACAATAACAATTTCAATGTTCTCAGACAAAACCTAGCCAAACGTATGCCACAAAAATTAGAAATACAAATTGACGAAAATCAAAAAGGAAAATCTTAGTAAACATGCTAGCTTTAAAACAATGAAATAAATAAATATACAATATACCTGCGTCCTTCACGCAATGTTTTATTACGTGTATTGTATGAGAAAGACATTATAGTTACGATAAAATAATTAATGAATTCACAACCCAAAAAACATGCAATCATAGACTAATGACACTTTTGTTTTTAATTTTATTTTTTTTCTATGTGGCCAGCCTGTAACTTTTATTTAAAAAATATTCCATTGCATACTCCTTTTAATAAAATATTTTCATTGGATCGAAGTTATCGCCCTACGTAAAACATTACGGCCGTTCTGAAAACAAGAGTTAGCAGGACATACATTTTTATATTTAGTATGTGCTTGTCTGAGGAATAGCTATATGGTCATGAATTTAGGATTCAGTAGATTACAGGCGCGGTCCGAGAGGGGGGTCCTAGGGGTCATGACAACCCCCCCCCCCCAAAGTCAGCTATGCTGTCGACACTCTGAACGATTTGCCTGAAAATCCCAATAATACTCCCGACCTGAGAATCGAACCCGGGACCTCATGCACATCAGTAGCGCTTTCGACTACTAGACCAACGAGGAGATGTACCTTCCTAAAAATATTCTTCAGTACTCATGTTGACCCCCCCCCCCCCCCCCAATCATAGGCTGCGACCGCGCCTGGTAGATTATCAATATAATACTCACCTTTTTATATCATTATAATGTACAAGCACTTCCATTTCGTCATAGTCAACTTCTACAATATCTGCAGGATGCCATTCATCTTCAAAGTCTTTAGCCTCAACTTTAGAACCAATGGAGAGTGCCATACTGCTGTTACCTGTAAATGAAGAGGAATATTTCAAAATGGTGGATTGTCACACATGTAATTAGAAATGTTAATCCTTAGGAAATAAATATGAAATTGATTGTAGCATGCAGTTACACAATCTTTCGACTGAAATGGTGATTATGATGATGATGATGATGCAGTTCTAACCATTTGTTTTTATATTTTCACCTGAGAATTGCAATGTCTGTAATTTTATTTACATCAATAGCAGGTTCCGTGTTCGGACGTAAAGAATAGCGCCATCCCAATTCTTCCCGTGGATGTCGTAAGAGGCATTCTCTATGCATTTCACCACCGTACTGCGATCGCCAACCTGCCTGCCAAGCGTGGCGATAATTGCAAAACTAGGAGAGGCCCATGTCCAGCAGAGGAAGTGTTTCGGCTGATATGATGATGATGAATAGCAGATCTGTGAAAAGATGATTCCCTAATTCTTCTTACCTTTGTCCACAGGACTAAGAGTCTCCTTACTTGCAACATCTTTCTTCCTAGCAATCTCTAGGTCAGACCCATCGAGTATCATGTCTATCACACTACTGGCCACACATAGTGTCTCATCCTCACTTGGTTTATTAACATCTGCAGCATTGTTTTTCTCACTAGTCTGAATATCTGCTTCTTTCTGGTCCTGTATCTCTTTCTCTTGTGCTTCAATAAATTTCTTTATAGCATCCACATTCTCAACCTCACAATCTTTGCTAAAACCTTCCACTGGGGCGGTTATATCTTCCATTTCGTCATCAGTGTCAGAATCCCATGGAAATATTGATGGAATCGCATCTGCAATCCACTGTGTTATCAGTATTTGTTTTCTTTTATCCTATATCTTTAACATGCAATAATTATGCATTGGTTTCTACGAGTGCATCCCGCAAGAATAATGAATGAATGTAAATAATATTTTCATACTTCATACTTCAACATTTCAGTCTGTCTACTGACAGCAATAACAAAAAATATGACAGAAAATCAAAAAGATCCAATACAAAGCAACTTTTTCTAAACTAAAAATAAGTTTTACATTCAAATGTTACAGAATGTATAGCAAGTTTATTAGCCAATACAATGAAATAGACAGAACACATAGAGGCACAGCTACTAGAGTGCCCTTTAAAATTAGCAACCAAAACTACAGTACCATCCAATACAGAAAATAAGAAACTACATATAAGTGGCTACATACAAAAATAATACAAATCATAATCTACTTAAACCATTGATAATAAATAATAACCAAAACAAGCAATATGGACATTCTACTAAATACCTGTTCGCAATTTGTATTTAGAGTCCTTGAAAATTTGAAAATCATTTTTACGGAAGTGTCGCGAGCACACAAACTTGGGCAACTCTGTGTCTGTGTATTTGTTATTTGTTACGGTTATCCAAATGTTACGTATTGCAACATTATTTGGGAACTTGTGGAACGTTACACCTTTATCCTCCTTTCTTGTAGAACATGACTTACAGTGGTCAATGCAACACATTTTTACAGCCATCCTAATGTTAATATATGATGTATTAACAATGTATTCAGTGCTTATTGGTAAAAGTCAATAGAAAAGTGACACTAAATAGAGAGACTAATGTACGAGTGTCCTTGTTCAAAATTGGTAAGTATGTGCAAGTTATAACTGGAGTGTAAAGACTAAGTGTCATTTCTAGCTATTGTACTTCGATCAGTTAGGCACCTCATACATTCAAAACATAAGTTTATTCTCAAGTTTATTTAAAAAAACTATTACTATTATTGTTGTTAAAGATTCCTACATCATAGTGTTATTATTTAAGTAACTGTACAGTGTTGAGCACCCTTTACAAATTAAATCTGTAAATAGTTTACATTTTTATTTGTGGAATAGGCACAGTGACAATTGAGTTTTAGCATTCCTGTTTTCCATGGTATGAAAACAATTATCATTTCAAATAGGACCAGCCTAGCCATATACAGCTAGATGAAAAACTTAAACAGATCCCAGGGAAGATAACCATATTATAATCAACCTAATATATATATATATACTTAAGTTAAATCCTGGATCACATCAGAGACCCAAGGCTCCCAAGGACTCAAGGTAAAGAATAGCAAACCCATCAAATCCAAGCAACCTGGCAGAGATACTCAAAATATTCATTTCTTTTATTGGCAAAAATAATAAACGTAGTGTATGACGCGGTGATAGCAGCTACAGATTAATTAAAATGTTAGTAATAGTAATGTATTTTTCTTAATTGCATTTGTTATTACGAACAATGTTATTGATACACCGAATCGTAATTATTTCCTTAGAGAAATCAGAGTATACAAAGTACAAACCTGATTATCACAGTTTTAACAGTACTATAAATGAACACAGTTTTTATAATAAGAAATTTGTACGCAAATCGGTCTGATATTCAACACAATAAACGGAATTAAATAATAATAACACGCAATATATATAGGTTAGGTACTCAACAAATAAAATATTGATTGACATCCAAAGACAAGATCTTTTCTAATTTTTTATACTATTTTTGTTCATGACTAACATTAAGATATAGCTTGGCAGAAAAGGGTCTGTCGTGGTAACCATTGGAACTAAAATATATTTTTGGCGGCAACACTGCTTTGTTTATCATCAACAAGTAGTTAATCTGTCATTGTGTTATGTTCCCAGTTGTATTTTACTTATTTGTTATTTCTAGTTATCTATCAATTATTAATGCTTTTGTACATATAAAAAATGAATAAAACAATAAGGAGTAGTGGTGTGAGCTGTGATATACCAAGTTCTCGTAAGAAATTTGGCGGAATCTGAAGCGAAACAAAGAACTTGTTCCATAATGGCTTCAACGTGTATAGTTGCCAAATATATACCTACATTCTAGTAGAGCATGACTAGCTATGAAAAATTTTCAATTGCACGGATCCTCTAGGATGAATAGTTTCGGAGTTATAGCTGGTTGTATTTCCAACAAACAAGCGTTCATAAACTCCAAAACTATTTCATTATGCGATACGATTCATATGTCGTCTTGCTTGTTCAGGCCTAATGTGTAATATATATGAAGATCAAGTAGCTCAAAGACATGTATGCATTTTAAAAAAGGGGAAAGATTGATTCTGCAAAAATAGAAATAGCTGTATCATTTATGGCTATGCTTGTATATTGATGGAACATATACCGTCTTGTAGACCTGGCAAAGATGTACAAAAAAGTCAATGCGCACATTTTCGTGCGAAGTAAGACAACAAAGATATACGCTATAAAGTGCATTTTTTTATGAATGAGGACTTAGACCTCAAGAAACGTAGTGAAGATGAATTTTTACAGACAACCTTCAATAGACATTATCAGCTCAACTAGAGCTTTCATTTGATACCAATCTCGTCAAGGTACGAGTTTTTGCGCTGAGCACCGAGGTCCCATAGGGGCACAAGCATCCGACATTGTTCTGGTTCCTTTTGTAGAAAGGGGTGGATTTTTTGCTTTTTTTTCGTGGGCTATCCTCCGGTGTGGAAGTGCAAAATGTACGCAAGCATGCCAAAGGTTGATGAACTTTCTAATGAGGGCGTTAGTTCTCCTGGAAGCTCAAAAAAGAGACCAGGACGCCCCAAAAAGCGTAAGCATGCTGGTGGACGACCATCAAAAGAGGTCGTATGTAGCCAGCCTTCTCCTGAAAGGGTCAAACCTTTTACTGAGCTCCGTGGATCTACTCGGGCGGAGAAATACTTATCTCTGGAAATCCTGAGGAACGAACCAGCATGGGCAAATAAAAGTGACCCAAGGACGCGCCATCGTTACTCTTGTGCGATGACGCATTTCTTTTAGTGAAATGGTTCTTGAGATACAGAAGGTTGACTGTTGGAAATACAATACTGCTGGGGAGTTTGTTCCGCCACTTCTTCTTCCCAGCTAAAGCACTAGGAAGTGTCGAAGGGCGGGCGTTTTGGGGGGACTGTCTTTTGTAACTTTGACGTTCAAAAAGTGCTGACTCTCAGCCTAGTTTGAATAAATGACTTTTGATTTTGAAAAAAAAAATACGCTATAACTTCGAAAGTATTCATCCTACAGGATTGACGCCAGTGACACTTTTGCATCACTAGCTGTAGGCTATTTAATAGGCTAGGTTTCAGAACTATATACTTGAAGCCAGTCACCCACAGAAAATGGAACAAGTTCTCTTGTCTCCGATTGACATCCAAGAAATTTATCTTTTAGTCAATGCCAGTCATGGATTTTCCTTTCTAATACTAGGTTTTATCGGTATTATAAGAAAATTCAGTTTCAAGCTATTTTATTGTTTTATTTACTAATAGATTATTGAGGTTATGTTTTCTAGTTTGACAAATCGCGTGTACGTTGACTCTTGATGTTTGATACTGGAAATTGAAAAAATTACCTACATGGAATTAATATGTCTTTATATTTTTTTCAAGGTAAATCTCTCAATTAGCGAAATTGTTAATGAAGGTGAAAAAATTAAGGATTTTTTCTACACCTGGAGAAACACCAAAACAGTTGGCGGAAGAAAGAATTAGACGATTTCAATCTGTGTGCAATTAGACAAAAAGTTCAACACTAAAGAAACAGGCAAGTATTTTTTTTTTGTTAATGCTATTATCGCATACCACAGTAAAAAAAAAGTATAATTTATATTTATTATTTTTCAGGTGTGTGTTCTACGTAATATATTACCTAGGGTTTGAGGAGACTTGGGTTATAATGGGAGCCGTAAACGTCTAAAGCCTCATTTATGGAGACGCGGGGCGTCGCGTGGCGCGTGCGGCATGGCGTCGCGCGGCACGTCGGACGTTTTTGCTGTTTACGGAGAGGCAGCGCGTAAAGCGGCACGCGTCATTGCACGCGTAAACACAAACATATGGCAATATACGATGTTGTTCATAGAGACGCGAGGCGGGCAGAGTAGCGGTGCCCGCCGCATCGCCCGCGGCGACTTTTTAAGTGTGTAGCGGCGCACGCGGCGGGCATCGCTGCAGTGTACGCGCGGTACTCAATAAAACCAACTATTTCGATATTGTTTACTATATAATCAAAAGTTGTAGTAGACATCCGTGTATAGCCATGAAAAACATCATAACTACTTTCTCTTATCTATACTTACATACTTATCTATACTAATATTATAAAGCTAAAGAGTTTGTTTGTTTGATTGAACGCGCTAATCTCAGGAACTACTGGTCCGAATTGAAAAATTATTTTTGTGTTGGGTAGCCTATTTATCGAGGGAGGTTATAGGCTATATAACATCACGCTACAGCTAAGAGGAGCGGAGCAGTAATGAAAAATGTTGCAAAAACGGGGAAAATGTATTCCTTTTGAGAGTTTCCGTTGCGTGCGCTGCGTAAACGGTTAAAGTAACGCAAAAATCATGTATGACGGAATTGTTCCTTTTAAAAAGTTCTAAAAAAGTCCGCAAGAGCATATGTCTATCTTTTAAGGTTGACTCACTATAACTCAAAAGGAGCGAGCAGCAACGAAAAATGGACGAAAACTAACAGGCAAATCGATGCCACGGGAAGGGTCAGGGGAGCAAAAATTAGACGCGGACGAAGTCGCGGGCAGAAGCTAGTTACTTATATACTTATATAATATTATAAAGCTGAAGAGTTTGTTTGTTTGTTTGTTTGATTGAACGCGCTAATCTCAGGAACTACTGGTCTGAATTGTAAAATTATTTTTGTGTTGGGTAGCCTATTTATCGAGAAAGGCTATAGGCTATATAAAATCACGCTACAACCAGGAGGAGCGGAGCAGTAATGAAAAACGTTGCAAAATCGCACGGGTAGGCGATTCGACGCGACGGGAAGGGTTGGTGGAACAAGAAATTTAACGCGGACGAAGTCGCGGGCAAAAACTAGTTGATCTATAAAGAAATACATATTCCCCAAACTTCTCGTGTTCCGTTGCTGTAAACTTGGCTAATTCTTATACAAGGTGTTGATTTGCATCCTAGTCAAATTCAAGAACGTAATTATGCTAATGATTCTCGACCCAAATCAATAATAAAATGGGTTGGTATTATTTTTTTCCTGTTTACTGAAATCCGTAAGTGTGAACCAGCCGTATTTAAAGGCGGCGCGCCTGTTACTAGCCCTATAACCGCGCTTTCACATACAAACAAATGCAAACATTCATACACAACGCATACGCAACGATCATTGATAAATTCGTAGGTAATCAATCCCACTCCAACCAACCAGGGTGCGGGCACTCCCCCGCGCACGCGCCTTGCCACACTCCCGCGGGCGGCCCCCCGCCCCCGAACTAACAGTGTATTAATGTATTTGATGTCGCCACAGCGTGCGTGCGCTTTGCGAATTCCGCTTCTCGGTAAGTGCATTGTTGAGAAGTCATTCGATACAAAGTGCAAGATGACGGACAATTACTCTAATGTCGAGTTGGTGGAGATGGTCCGCCTGTATGCCATCAGTGGAGACAGCCTACGTGGAGCCATCCGGATGTTCACGGAAATGTTTCCCGATCGAGAACCCCCCTCACAGAGCGTCATGCTGGCTGCAACACAGAGACTGTGGGATTATCGGCAGTTTGACGTTCCCCGGCATGCTCAAGCTCGCGGCAGCGTAGGCCTGCCTGTCGCCTTGCAGGAAGACATCCTGGAATACTTCCAGTGAGAACCACGGGCAAGCACGCGGGAGGCTGGTTGACACTTTGGAGTGCACCACACCACAGTGTGGCGCCTACTGAAGCGTGAACTGCAGCACCCGTTCCACTACCGCAAGGCACAAGACATTCACCCAGCTGATAATGCCGTGCGGATTACATTTTGTCACTGGTTGCTGGAACACCAAGACGCCAACATCCTGTGGACGGACGAGTGTTTATTTACTCGAGTTGGCGTCTACAATGTTCATAACGAACATTGGTGGGCTCACCGCGACCATAACCTGCACGTAACCAAACGGCATGCGTTCCAAGTGTGGTTTGGACTGAATGTGTGGGCTGGCATAGTAGGGGAACACGTGCTTGGACCCTACTTCATCGATGGGCACCTCAACAGTGCAACATATCTGGAGCTGTTGCGTCACGTTGTCGAGGAGATGTTGGAAGATATTCCTCTGGCACTACATCGCAACCTCTTCTACTCAAGTACGCGAGTACTTGACCGAAAAGTTTGGTGACCACTGGATCGGTCGCGGAGGACCTGTGGCCTGGCCTCCGCGTTCTCCGGACCTGACGCCTCTAGACTTTTATTTGTGGGGATGCTAAAAGGTTAGTTTACACTGAGGAAGTGACAAGTGTAACAGAATTACGTGCACGGATCATTACTGCTTTCGACACTTAAAAACGAATGTGTTAGTTTTACGTAAGCTGAAGGAAAACCAGCTACGTCGTGCTCGATTGTGCCAAGAGTGTGATGGTGGCAACTTTGAACAATACCTCCGGGTAACATAAGTAGGTAATTTATTTATTTGTACTTTTTGTAAATACGTTGTTAGCTTAATCAATTTGTGTAAATAAGTTGATTTCAAATTTTTTACTACGCCAATAATACCTAAAATTCGATAGTATCACCACTTACTTACATTTAACTAGCAAATCTTTAAAACACATTTTACTTAGTAGATCGGGGTAGGTATTATTGACGGTCCTAAGCCCGTTAAGTAGGAAGGAAAATTTCAAATCAACCAATTTAATCCACAAATAAAAACAAAATCACTACGAAAAGTTTAGGCTGAACGATAGCAATAAAGCAAAACTTAAATTTTATTAATCATCTGATAGGAACTTTTTATGGCGTCTAGTATTACTGTCATTAGTAAATTAGTAAGATTCCGTATTATACTGATGCTTACAATGAGTTAATTATCAAACGAAATTTATGACAATAATGTAGGTGATTTTCGAAATAAAATTAGGTAAAATGATTGCTACCGGTCGTTGAGGTCATTTCTCGGTCGCGAAATTCATGCACACAGCTGCTTGTCGCTGTGTGCGTAGTCGGTGATTCTCTTTCATTTGTATTGAATTAAGGGTTTAATTCTGAAATACTGTTAAATTTCAACAACAAAAAAAGCAGCGCTTATTAGTTATTGCCCGGTACTGTACTTTCAATTGATTATTTATGTCTTTTATGACAACCACCTGAAATTTGACGAGGATGCAAAACAACAGCTTGTATTAAATAATTCACGTTTAACATAAAATGTTCTGCTAAAAAAAGTCGATGATATTGTACTCCATTGCTACGGTAAATACGTCTGCATTGTGTGATTTCCAAAAAAAATAAGACAGGCAGAAGGTTCCGCCGCGGGCACCGCTTCATCGAGAATTGCCGCCGCGTGCGACGCGGCGTTGCCCGCCGCGGGCGACGCCGCAAAAAACACTCAATTTCAAACAAACGCGTGTAAAATCACCTCTCCGTAAACGCACTCATACAACGCTATATGTTTGAATACAGTGCGGGCCGTGCCACCCAATGCCACGCGCGACGCCCCGCGTTTACATAAATGAGGCCTAAGAAATATTTTACACTATTTAGATTTCTTAAATAAGAAATGTAAAACTGACACATCAGTGTTAATGGAAAAATCTATCATAGCACGGAAAGCGATACAGGAATGATGTTATGTCACGTTTTTCTTTTTAAATAAAACCTATAGCACGGGTTTTCTATGGTCATAGTAAGTACGATGTTGTTGCTACGCAGTGCCATACAGTGCGTCCCCTCCTCTGCCAACCCGCCGCTAGCGCAGGCGAATTGATGCGGGAGGACGGTAGGAAGAGAGAGCCCCGATCGCCAGGGATAACGGACGTAACACAGCGATCCTCCGCGACTCTCAGTCGCGACGCCTTTTATTGTTAAAATTTTAATTGTAATGTCCAGTGTATTTGTACAGCCACATTTGTTGTAAAAATAAATAAATAATAGTCACTTTAAACCAGTGACATTAAACTGGCGCCCAAACTAGTGGCTCGAACCGTTGTGAAATGTGATCCAGTGCCTACGTGACCAAACGTGTACCCACTAACCTTGTTAGGGATAAGCACGGACGTTCTTACCGTTGTCATCACTAGCGTGAAGATGCCGACAACGAGGAGAGGAGAAGCGCTCCGTCAACAACGAGGAGAGGAAGAAGATAACGTCACGCTCACTGAAGAGGAGGAGAGCGTCGTCGAGCGCAGCCATGCGGACGATACTGCAGGCGCCGGCTCGAGTTCGACACAGCAACCAGCTCCCCAGTTCTCCACAGACTTCCTATCCACGCTGGTCGAGACGATCACGCGTGCGCAAGTGGAAGCCAATAAAAGCCTTATCAACTCGCTGATGACATCAAACGGCGAATTCAGGGCATCTACCCCAGTTGGGGCCTCTCCAACCACCAACGCGAGCAGCGGAAGTGCCGCTGTTGCAGCTGCGTCGCGTACCGACGCCAATTTCACACAATGCACGGCGAGATTCGACGGGTCCTCCCAGGACGCTGAGGTCCTGGAAGCATTCCTAGACGCTGTCGAAGTCTACAAGGAGTGTGCTGCCGTAAGCGACGAGCATGCCCTCCGAGGATTACCGATGCTGCTGCAAGGTGAAGCGGCAGTATGGTGGCGTGGCGTGAAGGCGTCGGCAGCGTCGTGGACGGACGCGATTGCGCGCCTCCGCTCGACCTACGGCGTGGCGCAGCCAGCGTATCAAGTTTTACGGCAGATCTTCGCCACGGAACAACAAGAGGAAGAACGTGCGGAAGTGTTTTTACATAAAGTGCGAGCCTTAATGACTAAATTACCGTATAAGCTCGACGATGTAGTGCAGGTAGACTTTTGCTACGGATTACTGCACCGACGCGTTATCAAACGAGTGCCGCGTGATTGTATACGTAGTTTAGATGATTTGTTGTATAAGGTGAGGATCGCTGAGGATACTTATAAAGCGCTCAAGGTAACGAAGTCTGTTTATGTTAAGAATACGATACCGCAATCCAAAACATCGTCGGTGACTACCACCGACCGCAATCTCACGACATCGAACTCGAATTCGAGTACCACGAGTGCGACTGCACCGCGTAGCAACAACAAAACTAGAACCCGTTGTAGTTATTGTAAGAAATTTGGGCATGTTAGCGATGAGTGTCGTAACCGCGATATTGCGACGACTAGTAAAACTAATAGCGACACTACGCATAAGGAGTTACGTTGTTATGGTTGCGGTAAGGTAGGCGTCGTGAGATCTAAATGTGATGTCTGCGTGAAGACATTATCGAAACCAGTCGAGAAAACATCTTTCAACACTGTTGATGTAGATTTTTCTAGTCGTGATGATAATAACATTGGTGCGAGTGAGACTGCTTCGTGCGTTCAGATAACGAATGTGACTGCGCGCGAACAGTACCCAATGGTAAATATTAGTGTTATGGGCCGTAACGGCGTGGCAATTGTAGATACCGGTGCTACGCATAGTATTGCGAGCCCTCTATTACATCGACTTTTAGCTGATTTAGGAGTTCAGTTTAGCAAAACTAAACGTTTTGTACGCCTGGCTGATGGCACGCAAGGGTGGAGAGACCTATTGTCAGCCGAGGTAGATATAATCATTGGAGGTCGTAGGGTAATGTGTCAGTTGTTAGTACTACCCGGAAGCAACATTAGGACGCTTTTAGGTGTAGATTTCCTGGCGCGGGCCGGCATGGTAATAGACGTCGCCCGACGCACTTGGTCATTCTCGGACAATCCGGGGCAGTGTAATGATTTTGTTTATACCTATACGCTTGACTTTGCGGATGCGGACCCGTTGTGCGCCGCATCTACAGAGTTATCGTTGCGCTCAGACGAAGGTTCGAAGTTAACCCCTGAGCAGCGGTATACTCTTAACGCATTTATTGAACACCGCGCGCCGCAGTTCGCGCGCGACGGACCAGCGACGGAGTTTGCTACACATCGAATAAAGGTGAGTTCACACCAAGAACCTATTGCTTGTCCACCGTACAGGATGTCACAAAGAAAGAAAGAGGCCTTGCAGAAGGAGCTTGATAAGCTGCTGCGAGATGACGTCATCGAAGAGTGCGAGTCACCTTGGGCCTCCAATGTCGTGCTTGTGGGTAAGAAAGACGGTAGCTTAAGGCTCTGCGTAGATTACCGGAAGCTGAATGCGGTGACCGAGCCAGACCGGTACCCCCTCCCACGTATTGAAGACATACTGCATGCGGCCAAGACCAGCGAGTACATGACTACTCTCGACCTTCGATCAGGTTACCATCAGGTGAGTGTCTGCCCAGAGGACCAAGACAAGACTGCGTTCACAACGCCTCTTGGTACCTTTAGATTTAAGCGGATGCCGATGGGACTAAGGAATTCGGGAGCCACTTTTCAGAGGATGATGGATCGGTTCCGGTCCAACCGGAAGGAAGTGGATCTTCTCGCATCTCTTGACGATCTCATATTACTGTCACCAGGGCCCATCGAGAGGCACCTGGCTGACCTGGAAGCAGTCTTCGAACGACTGGCCATGTTTAAGTTAAGGATCAATAGAGACAAGAGTTTCTTTGCGAGGGAGTCTGTAAAATTCCTAGGTCATGTTATCGTGCCAGGCGGAATCCAGGTGGATCCAGACAAGACATCAGCCATTGACAACATGGCCGCCCCTCAGAACGTAAAACACTTAAAGTGCTTTTTACAGACGTCGAGTTGGTACCGACGCTTTATTAATAATTACGCGGAAGTTGCGAGGCCTCTTACTAACCTCTCGAAGAAGTCGAGTGCTTGGCGATGGGACGCCGAGCAACAGGAGGCGTTTGAACGCATCAAGTCTCTCCTCGTGTCTGCTCCTATTCTCTGTCAGGCGGATGAGTCCAAACCATACGTTCTTTGCACTGACAGCAGCGCTTATTGCCTTGGGGCTGTTCTTATGCAGGGGGAGGGACACGACGAGAGGCCAATTGAGTACGCAAGTCGACTACTCACTAGCGCCGAGAGGAACTACTCCACGACCGAGCGGGAGGCTCTCGCGGTCGTGTGGGCACTCGGTAAGTTCCGCGGTTATGTAGAAACCGTGAAGGTCACAGTTAGGACGGACCACCAGCCCTTACGCTGGCTGATGAGTCAAAGGTCACCTAGCGGTCGACTGGCCAGGTGGGCCCTCACATTGCAAGAATTTGATCTTAGCATTGAGTACACACCCGGTCGCTCGAATGTGGTTGCAGATACGCTGTCGCGACCCGTTGCTTCGGAAGACCAGGGTGAGTGTGACCTATGCATGACGATCGTTGATGTACCAAAGAGGAACAGTGGTGATATCCGCAGCAACCAGATATTGGATCCAGAGGTACGGAAAATCATTGCAGATATGGAATCTGATGAACCCTCTAGGGGGAGACCATGGTCCGACCGCGGGTACACCATTTCCGACGGTATCTTATATAGATACAGCCTAGAGTCAGATGATGAAGAGGACTGCTGCTTAGTTGTGCCCGAGCATGAACGCAGGCAGGTCTTGGCTGAGCTCCACGACGCGCCGACAGCCGGCCATTTCGGCGTGGAGCGCACGTTAAGCCGCGTTCGTGCAAGGTATTATTGGCCTGGCATGCGCACGTTCATTGCGAACTATATAAAGGAATGCGTGCCTTGCCAGAGGTATAAAGCCGATAACCGCAAACCCGCAGGACTGCTGCAAACCCCTGCTGTGTCACGACGATTTGAGGTAGTTTCTGTGGACCTGTTCGGTCCACTCGTTGAGACGCCTAGGAAAAACAGGTGGGTACTGATCGTAGAAGATGTTTGCTCGCGCTGGGTGGAATTGTTTCCATTAGAGAATGCCACTAGTGTCGAATGTGCTCAGACTCTCGCGAACGAGGTGTTCCTCAGGTATGGAGTACCACGCCGCCTTATCAGTGACAACGGCGTGCAATTCGTGAGCGAGGTTATGCAGCAGGTCTGCCACGTTCTGGGAATTGGCCAGTCGCTCACGCCCTTTTATCACCCCGAGGCTAATCCCATAGAACGGAAGAACCGGGACCTCAAGCCTCAACTAGCTATACTTGTAGGAAACGATCATACCACATGGGACATGCACCTTGCAGCAATCAGGTTTGCTATGAACTCCGCGATTACCAGCAGTACAGGATATTCGCCGGCATACCTCACTTTCGGGAGAGAGTTACGAGCTCCTTCCGACTCTGCGACAGACATGAGGGCTATCGTAGAACACGACAACTTCGTGCCCAGCATTACGCCCTACTTGAAGAAGATGGCTGCAACCCTGGACGAGGCTAGAGACACTCATGAGAAGGCGCAAGCCATCCAGAAGGAGAATGCTGACCAAAAGAGGAGGCCGCCTCCAGACTATAAGGTAGGCGACCTAGTTTTATTGAAAACGCAGGGATCCAATGACGCAGGCCGCGGACAGACCGCGAAGTTTATCCCACGTCGTGACGGCCCATACAAAATCGGGAAACGTATAAGCCCGACCACTTACGGTCTGGAGAACGTGCAGACCGGTAAGAACGTAGGTAAATACCATGTTTCGCACCTCACGCCTTTCGCCGGTCAGGTAGAACCACCCATTCGAGAAAAACGTAGACGTGGTAGGCCGCGTAGGTATTTAGACTAGCCCAACTGCGAGGACACTTAGTTAGGCTAGAGGGGGAGGATATAGCACGGGTTTTCTATGGTCATAGTAAGTACGATGTTGTTGCTACGCAGTGCCATACAGTGCGTCCCCTCCTCTGCCAACCCGCCGCTAGCGCAGGCGAATTGATGCGGGAGGACGGTAGGAAGAGAGAGCCCCGATCGCCAGGGATAACGGACGTAACACAGCGATCCTCCGCGACTCTCAGTCGCGACGCCTTTTATTGTTAAAATTTTAATTGTAATGTCCAGTGTATTTGTACAGCCACATTTGTTGTAAAAATAAATAAATGATTAAACTTTAAAGTAGTGACATTAAAAACCTAAATTTTTGCGTGTTCTTTCATTTTCATTGTCATGTGGATACTGATAGTGTTATGTACCCCACGTAGGCATACCTGACGCTTTCGTTAGTCAACTGTTCAAGTTTATTCGATATTGCCCGTACCTTTTGAATGCGACATGTTATAGGTACTCTCCGACTTCCGATTAGTTTCCGACAGTAAGCAGCTGTTAGTCGCCTTCTTGTCGACTATAAACTGTCAGCATTAACAGGATTCGTTCAGTTTCATTCATGTCAAATTTGATGCAGGTATACCAACCATCGAATGGTTGTGAATACCCTAGATGGTGGCCGCAAATGCGATTGTTGAACATTATTTCTTGGGTGCCGGGTTCAATCGGCAATCCCTGAGTGTAATTTAATTTATTTTTTTGTACTGAATAAGTTTTCATTATGTTATTATGATGGCACTCGCATCTCTTAGATAAAAGGTTATTCCAGCGAAATAATGTGCAAACTACTAAATACAATGAAAGTAAAAGCCTGTATGCCTATCAAGTCTTGAAATATTGACTGTTGAGAATTGCCGGGATCTCGTGTTTGTTGATTAAAACAACAAGTATCTTATCACTTTTAGTCCTCGTATACAGGGTGGCCATACCCGCTAAACAGGCGCCCTCATTTTTTGCCAAGCTGTAATCTTGGTTGTTATTAGGTTGCAAAAATTAAACGTTGAAACAATAAAAAAAAACTAACTTTAGATTGATTTCATTTTATTCAGTTTATTCTTAGTACGCAAAATGTTTATTTTTAATTTGGTTGACACCATCATTTTTTTTTTTTTTTTTTTTTTTTTGTCTGGCATCTCGTAGTTAATCCTAAAAGAGATTGTTACTACTTAAACGGATGGTAGCCCGGCGAGTTCTAAAAAGTTACCTTTTTAGGCCTCCAGCCGGTGGTTGACACCATCATTTACGGATATCACTTTTATATTCACGCCATAAACTTGTCTTTGAACCAGCAGAAAATCGATAACTCGCAACTTGCTCGCAACACTAAAAAACCAAATTAATTTTGCAGTCTACACCGCTTAAAACATAGCATCATTAGTTAAGAACAAAAGAGACATAGTATAGGATTTATCTTAAATGTGACAAGGACAACATGCATTTTACAGTTAGAAGATTTAGTTAATCAACGATATATTGTAACTTTGGCCTCAAGTTGGGATTGACGTTTGACCTTTATTTATTTTGACGTTTAACAAAGATTCAACAATGAGAGTACGTGAAACTGTCTTGTAAAAGAAAGCTTAGCAAATCGTATTAAAAATTGATACAAGTGCGAATTGACTTCGAAAGATGGATTTAGCTAAGTCTCTTTTTAGTTCTCGTGATCATGTGGGTTATGTGGGCCGTGAGGACCATGAACGTAAAATAAGTGCTGCATTAGCTGATGACGATCCTGAAGATATGATCGATGCGATACGAGGATTGAATATAGCTGATGAATTTCTTCCGGCACCTGGTGGACCATTCTCAGCACTAACTGCTAGTATGGTACCTCAAGACATAATGGCTAAATTGGCACAACCAGAATGTGAAGGTCACGGTGGAGGACTGCCGGATTACAGATTTGACGAGTTTGGATTTTGTGTTGATGAAGAAGATGGACCAGAACAGAGTTCGAATAAATTATTAGCAGACGCGTTCGTAGAAGATGACCAACACCGTCTGCAGTGGGAATTCTATAGCAAAGAAATAAACTTTTCAGAAGGAGAAGGAAAACTGGAAAAAACTGACAAACTGCAAAAAATGGTGAAAGATGGTGTGCCACACTCGCTTCGCCCTCAGGTTTGGATGCATTTATGTGGTGCAAACAAAAAAAGAGCTTCTACTGAAATAACATACCACGAGATTGTACGAGCATCAAGTGACGATGGATTGGTTACAAGTAAACAAATTGAAAAGGACTTGGTGCAAATATTACCTAATAATGTTTGCTTCTCACACCCAACTAGCACTGGTGTACCAAGACTGCGTAGAATACTGAGGGCACTAGCATGGCTCTACCCTGATATTGGATACTGTCAGGGCACTGGAATGATTGCGGCATCTCTACTGCTGCTAATGGAAGAAGAAGATGCATTTTGGATAATGTGCACAACAGTAGAAGACTTGCTACCAGCATCTTATTACTCTTCTACTTTAATAGGAATCCAAGCAGACCAAAAAGTTTTAAGAAGCCTGATTTCAACTTACTTGCCGGGTATTGATCAGGTTTTAAATGCCCATGACATTGAGCTCTCTCTGATAACTATGCATTGGTTTTTGACTTTATATGCCAACGTTGTTCACATGAAGATTTTACTCAGAATTTGGGATTTGTTCTTTTTGGGTGGGTCTTTAGTGCTGTTTAAGGTGACCTTGGCCATGCTAAAAATTAGAGAGAACAGATTTACGGAAATATCAAATTCTGCACAAATTTTTAATGCACTGTCTGACATTCCTGGTGAAATTGACGATGTTGAGCTTCTGATTAAAACAATTGATGAAGTTTGTGGGGATACTTTAAGTCCCACATTGATTGATACTCATAGAAGAAGACATCTAGCATATCTGATGGCTGATCAGGGAGCTCTGGTAGGTAATCCTAGTGCCGTACCTAACTTACCTAAACAACAGCTTCAGAGACGCCAAATCAAGAAAAGCAAGTCAGTAATACAAACAATACTTTTTGGGGAAGATAGTAACAATGAAGATGCTGTGTCAAAGAATGTCAAGCAGACAGAAATATTAGTTGATCTCAGAGAAGCAATTTTGCAAGTTGCTCGTCACTTCTTAGCCCTTGAACCTCAACTAACTTCTGAGGTTCAATTGACAGCAGATTACACAATGCAAAGTCATGCAGCTGATCGAGAAAGATATGTCAATGTGTCAAGGAGTAAAAGGAGACGAGCCAAAGCACTCTTAGATTTCGAAAGAAGAGATGGAGATGAATTAGGTTTTAGGAAAAATGATGTTATTGAAGTGATCAGCTCAAGAGATGAGCATTGTTGGATTGGCGAGTTGAACGGTCTAAGGGGTTGGTTTCCAGCAAGATTTGTTAAGCTGCTGGACGAAAAAGGCGTTAAGTATAGCAGGGCTGGAGATGATTCTGTAACAGAAAAAGCTGCACATCTAGTCAGAGGAGTTCTAGCTCCAGCTTTCAAAAGAGTTCTCCTACATGGTATAAAACGTCCTAGTTTCTTGGATGGTCCATGCCACCCATGGCTTTTTATAGAAGAAGCATCATCGCGAGAAGTTGAAAAAGATTTTAATTCTGTCTATAGCCGTTTGGTATTATGCAAAACCTATCGTTTGGATGAAGATGGTAAAGTTCTAACGCCGGAAGAATTACTATACAGATGTGTCCAAGCTATCAACTTGTCGCATGATAACGCTCATGCCCAAATGGATGTGAAATTACGTACATTGATTTGTATGGGTTTAAATGAAGAAGCTTTGCATTTATGGCTGGAAGTATTATGCTCTTGTGTAGATGTTGTTCAAAAGTGGTACCACCCTTGGTCGTTTATTAATTCCCCAGGATGGGTACAAATTAAATGTGAATTAAGAATTCTCTCACAATTCGGGTTCAATTTAAATCCAGATTGGGAACTTCCATTAAAAAAGGACACGCAAAATCAGCCCCTAAAAGAAGGAGTGAGAGACATGCTTGTAAAACATCATTTATTTTCCTGGGATTTGTAATTATTTATCTTTCGTAATGCATAGTTTTAAAGCTTAAATGTTATTTCTTTTTATGCTACCAAATTATAAAATATGTAAATACTTAATAAAAATGTACCTGTGCACTGTTAGCTTATTCTATCAATTTTACAATATTGACGCTTAATCCACGAGCTAAATAAAATATATCTAACCACAGTTTTGCGTTTATATTTCCTTATTTTGTGATTTACTAGCTTTTTCCAGCAGCTTCGCCCACGCGGAGGTCGAAAATTATCCCTTAGGAAAGTACTACAGGCATAAAAAGTATCCCTTGTGTTAATCCAGATTATAGACTGTGCCAAATTTTATCCATCCGTTCAAACAAAATCATTCCCATTTATGATAGTAGTTCCTAAGGTTTTATTTTAAGCCTATGTTGTTGCCGCGCAAAGGGCTCTCTTGTCGGCCAATCCTTTAAGGAGTCCAGGTCATACAGCCATCTCTTGCTGGACCTGCCACGTAGTCGTTTTGTGAGATCCACTGAGTGGTCATTTTTGCGTATTGCTGCTCCGACATGCAATAGATGTGGCCAGCCCAGTTTCACTTTGGCCCCCAGCAGCTGAGTAGCTAGCGTCCGTTCTTAGTGTTTTGGAACTATATTATTTTACTCTTTGTTTGGAAGGAAGTATACATTATAGCGGTCTGTGAGTTTGACACCTAATATACTTCGTTCCATAATCCGTTGGCAGACCCCCAAGTGCGGACTTTTGACGCTTTGTAAAGGTTATAGCACATTATACCGGCACCGCAACAGCACAGCTACAGCACGGCGTCTCGTCGAATTTAGGCTACGGCTAGCTGCCAGCACGCTAAGGCTGACCCCACATTAGGCGTGCGCGATCCTCGGGCGCGAGCGCCGCGCGCGCGTCGCGAGCGCGCCGCGAGAGCGTCGCGTTTAGCTGCCCTCGCGGCGCGCACGCGGCGCTCGAGTCGCGTTCTTACCCCTTCGCCCGCTACAATACTCAATACTTTATTGCATTCCACAATGCTTAGGTGGTAAAACATTTTATTTAGAAACAGTTGTGGACCCTGTCGGGCACAGCAAAGGAAAATACAGTAGGTAGAGAGGAGGACCTATTGATTATCTTATAATGTAACTTATTCTAAAATAGTAATTAAAAATAGATGAAATACATGCTTTGGACTTTTCTAAACTAATTTCAGGGATTTATCATTTAAAATTTCGTTGTCGCTATAATAACTTTTGCTTAACAGCAGCTTTTTTAATTTATCAGTAAATAGATGGCTTTTTTTCTCTGTCCTTATGGATTCTGGTAACTTGTTGTATATTGCTACTGTTTCGGTCAGTCACATGGTGGGCAGTGTTGTGTTGACACACGTTAAAAATAGAGTCACGAGTGAAATTAATATCGAAAGCTTTATCCTAGAAATACAGAATCGTTCTGCGATATGGGACATGACTACAAAGGAGTATAGTGATCGTATTGCAAAAAAAAGGTGTGGGAAGAAATCAGCACTTTATTTATAAAAGACTAGCTTCTGCCCGCGACTTCTTTTGCGTAAATGTCGTTTATCGCGGACGCAGACAAAGTCACGGAATAAAAAGTAGCCTATGTCCTTTTTCAGGCTCTAAACTATCTGAGTACCAAATTTCATTTAAATCGGTTCAGTAGTTTTAGCAGGAAAGCGAGACAGGCAGACAGACAGAGTTACTTTGCATTTATAATATTAGTGTGGATAGTGTGGATTTTGAAACGAAAATTGTCCAAATTGTGACTGACTTAGCTGTAGGGGGTTAAACGCCAAGGCGAGCGCCGCGTGCGCGCCGCGAGTGCGCCGCGAGCGCGCCGCAGGGCAGCTAAACGCGACGCTCTCGCGGCGCGCTCGCGACGCGCGCGCGGCGCTCGCGCCCGAGGATCGCGCACGCCTAATGTGGGGGAGGCCTAACTACGCGCCGGCGGCGGCGAGGTGCAATCTCGCAGTCTGCGCGCTGGCTGCGAGATGCAAGCTTGCTGTCACCACGAACACAATTGTTATATGGCATCTTCGTACTTCCTCTATTAGTAAAACTAAGCACTGTCTTAAATCTGATTCGAGACTAGAGGGAGGATGCAGCGAAGCGCGTGAGGCGACGGTGGTGCGCGGGCTACGCACGGCGCAATGACGATGTTTCGCTGGCGACTCGGAGTCGGCGCGTAGTAAGCATGCGGTCGGCGCGCTGTAAACACATGGTCCACTGGCATGCAGCACGCGGGCTGCGAGTTGAGTTGTATGGTAGCGGCAAGCGCGCTGACTGCCCGCCGTTGGCTTTTTCATATCGACATTATGAAATATATTATACTACACACGATTTAATGCTCAAAATTGAATGACAAGTTAATTTCTGGTTTGGAGCCGTGCCGTTGCAGTGCCGGTATAATGCTGTAGTCGGCGCGTAGTAAGCATGCGGTCGGCGCGCTGTAAACTCATGGTCCACTCGCTTGCAGCCTCAGACCAAATAAAAAAGGTAGACGGAGCGCCGCGCTCTCGCAGTGAAGCAGGGTAAAGGAAGCCAAATTAGAAATAGGAAGCCGATCGTGTTCCAGTGCGTCGCGTGACACCGAATGCGCTACACGTCATAACCCTAAAATTGGTAATTATTGTAAAATGCCTTCCTGTGTTGTAAAAACTTGTAAAAACAATTTTGTATTACAAAAAAAGCCATGTGGGATAATTTTTCACAAGTAAGTGTTTCATTTTGTTTAATTTGAAATCAAAATACAAAAATATTTCATAATGCGTTTTTGGAACACGAAACCTCGCATAATATCTTCGGTGTGACCAGTATATCCGTATACAAAACTCCCCGAAATGCGGGTAGTTTAATTATTATTCATTTTAAAATTAGTTTGTGTATTGGTTAAATCTTTTTAATTACTACGAAAATTATTATTATCTATTTTCGACGTCAAATAAACACAGTAAACATTAATAAATTACAAGGTGATATAGAAGAAATGGTCAGACGTTTAGACGAGCCCGACTTCGACAACTTAAGGCAGTATATAATTGGTTACATTGCTGGTGCTGTCGTACATTACTTAATATCAAAAAAGTTAAAATGTGAATCTTGTATCTCGAGACTTTTATCCACTCAGAGACATTATTTTCAACCGACGAAAAAAACGGAGGAGGTTCTCAATTCGACGCGTATTTTTTTTTATGTATGACCACGCATAACTTTTTACATAGTGGTCCGATTGTAACAATTCTTTTTTTATTGGAAAGGGTATACTCCTAAAGTGGTCTCATATAAATTTGGAAAACAAAATCGAACCCTAAGGGTCGGAAAACAGGTCATGATTGACTGTTCACTCACTGATTGTAATATATAACCACGCATAACTTTATACAAAGTACTCCGATTTTGATAATTCTTTTTTTGTTGGATAGGGTATACCTTGCCAGTAGTATATTAAAGTCACAAAAAATTATAAAATAAAAACTTTTTAACAAAAAATTAAACCGCCGAAAAACTGAAAAGCATAAAATAATAAACCTTAAAATTATGAGTCGGCGCTTTGAGTGATCTTTGTTCATTGATTTTTCAGCGCAGACTCAAAATTTTAAGGTTTATTATTTTATGCTTTTCAGTTTTTTCGGCGGTTTTTTTTTTTTTTTTTAAGTTTTTTCATAAGTTAATTACGGTCAGGGACAAGGTGGTTTACATTTTTCGTCCAAAGATATTTTTGCAATTTGTTCCGCTTGTGAAATCGTAATAAAAAGAATCATCAAAGATGACATAATAATAAAGTCAGAAAGACAACATGTATATGTTGTTTCTCAAATTTTAAAAACCTATAGGCAAAAAATATTTTTTATGATTTGGAAAACGAACACAATTTCGCCGGCATGGATCAAAAAGTAAATTTAATACGTACTGTTGTTGAAAAATATATAAATATAAGATTCCACCATATTTCAAAACTAGATACTACATCCAGAAGTCGGGATACAAAAAGGCAGTATTACCGGAAATTAACGCAACACAAAGGTTTTTAAAATTTGTCTCTTTTATTTTTATTAAAAGTATCCTATCGTAAAAAAGTGTTTTATTTAAAAGTATTCCTATGTCATAAAAAATCACAATTATTTAATCAGAAATGGGGAAAAAAGTTTTTGGTGGCAACATTTTTTCCTTCGCACACAGACGCAATACAAGTGTTACGACACTGAGGTTACGCACACAATTCTCTAAATGGTGCTTCACTTTTCGAACGCTATTGTTGGCGTACGCGCCGTCTACCTTTTTATTTGGTCTGAGCTTGCAGCACGCGGGCTGCGAGTCGAGCTCGAGTTGTATGGTAGCGGCAACGTCTCCAATTCTCCATATGTAAATCGAGAGTTACCGTGTTGCAAGGGTAAAAATACGGTGTTTCTAGACAAAATTACGGTGAATCTGCTAAAATTGTACCGTGTAAATATATGACACGGTAACACATTATTACCTTGACGGTAGATTAATACCAGATTACGGTGCATCTACGGTAATTACCGTGTACATGGAGACACTGGGTAGTGGCAAACGCGCTGACTGCCCGCCGTTGGCTTTTTTATATTGACATTATAAAATATATTTTACTACACACGATTTAATGCTCTATATTGAATGACAAGTTAATTCCTGGTTTGGAGCGGTGCCGGTATAATGTGCCATGACCTTTAAAAGTCCATGTTTGCTCTGTAGGCAACGGTGGGTCAATACTTGTACCAAGTGTTTTCTGAACGCGATTTTTCTATCCTGTCTCACCTACCAAGATACTATTACATCAATCAATCAATTTATCCAATCGCAGTGTACTGCTGAGCATAGGCCTGTCCCATTTTACGCCACAACACCCTGTCCTCCGCTTTCCGCATCCAGTCTACCCCAGCTACGTTCTGTAGGTCCTTTGTCCATCTAGCTGGGGGCGGGCGTCCCACGCTACGCTTGCCGATTCGTAGTCTCCACTTCAAAGACTCGTCTGCTCCACCATTCGGTTCTCCGACAGGCAAGGCCAGCCCACTGTCACGTTAGCTTGCTTACTCTGGAAGCTAAGCACGAATATAGAAGCACCAAAGGTCACGTTATGTCAGCTTTCTGAGCTTTAGATTTAAGGCCCTCTTATCTGAAGGAATGGCAAATCTTATCTTCCCTAAGGAAAGTTTGGACACCATACTTTTCCACTACCACGATAAAAGTCTGCGGGACATTCCACTACCACGATAAAAGTCTGCGGGACACGTCACTGTTTTGACCGCCTCGTCGGCCTTCTCTTCAAAAGTCCCTGTGGTTTTCAGCAGAGTGACTCTGTTTTGATTTTTACCCGAAATCGTCGGGAGAGCTTAGTTTTTTATTAACTGGTAACTCTGATTTGCCGCGTTCCAGAATCCTATTTGATTAAATTAGTTCACTACTTTTTCTCACTCAAATCAATGAGTTACAGCTTTGGCCTGAGCGAGATGCAAGATTTTTATTAGATGCATGCTATAGATCTATAAGTTTACCAGAGACGCTTTGTCAAGCGTTTGACAGATTCAACTTTGACAAGTCTCAACCTTTTTGTTTCTCTTCCAAATCAAGAAGTCAAACGTGCTTGTTCTCTGAGAGCTAAGGCCTGTTGGCGACTTGCACGTCTTATAATTAAAAATGGCATCAAAGGCTGAATTAGCTTGCGTTTACTCCGCTCTCATCCTTGTTGATGATGACGTTGCCGTAACTGTAAGTATTTACATATTTTTCATA
Source organism: Aporophyla lueneburgensis (assembly GCA_932294355.1). Taxonomy (NCBI): domain Eukaryota; kingdom Metazoa; phylum Arthropoda; class Insecta; order Lepidoptera; family Noctuidae; genus Aporophyla; species Aporophyla lueneburgensis. The sequence goes on along the minus strand of OW028737.1, from coordinate 24,353,286 downwards.
ATTTTTGTTTTAGGTTAGGGTCTCGTCATGAGATTATCCACTTTCATCCATTCTATTTTTGTGTAAACATGGCGTGAAACTATTTGAAACGTTGATTTAAATGTTATAGTATACGTAAATTCCTTTATTTTTACCTGAGGCAGTGATAATAGTCATGGCGCGAATCCATACTGATTTTGTTTTTGTTTTGTAGGGTGAGAAAATCTCCACCATCCTCAAGGCTGCCAACGTTGATGTTGAGCCTTACTGGCCGGGTCTGTTCGCCAAAGCCTTGGAAGGCATCAACGTACGCGACCTGATCACGAACATCGGATCCGGCGTGGGAGCTGCGCCGTCCGCCGGTGCTGCGCCCGCTGCCGCCGCCGCAGCTCCTGCTGCCGAGGCCAAGGAGGAGAAGAAGGAGGAAGAACCTGAGGAGTCCGACGACGACATGGGCTTCGGTAAGAATCAAACAGAATTTTTCATAGAAATTTGGAATATCCCTCTAATAGCAAACAGTACAAATGCCTGAACGTAGCATTATTTACATGTGTGCTTTATTAAAATAAATTCCAATGATGATTGATTTATCATGTATTAGCTTCAGAATCTAATGATCGAAGAAATGTATCTGAGATATTTCAGACACTATCAAAACTAATATAAACTTTAAAACCCATTCTAATGTCGTGTTTGTCTTGTTTCAGGTCTCTTCGACTAAAAAGCTTTATATCGAAGCTGCGATATTCCATTGTAAGCTTCATGAAGCTTATTTAGTTGTAAGGATTAAATGACTTTATAATAAAGTTTTTCTAAAAACTTAAGTTTGGTATTTGATTACTGCGGTGTTTACTTACTATTAACACATGATGCTAATTTATAACATTTGGTTTCATGTTCCATTCCATGAGGCACATTAGTCTTGAAACTACTTTTGAGGTGAATGACCTCATAATGTATGTCAGATACCTTTTAGAACTTGTAGTGTTGTACCTATGATGTAACAATGATGTACCAATTCTTTCACTTACTGCTCATATTTAAAATTAGTTGTTTGCTATAATGAAACATCTATGATTTAGCAAGGTATGAGTCTGAGTTGAGGTGCATGATTACTGGCAAATGTGTGTGTACTGACTGGACCAGGTTTCTATCGGTCTTCCATGATCTGAGCAAGATTGTCTGGACTTGAAATTAAAAAGACTGTGGCCTGAGCTTGTTTCGGCATTCTCAAACTAGTCGGGAAACACACCAACCTCATCTAGTTTTTTAATTATGATTGATGTGTAAATGGGCAGGGCACATTGCTCGCAGAACAGATGGCCAATGGGGCCGAAAGGTTCTGGAGTGGCGACCGCGTACCGGAAGACGTAGCGTTGGAAGGCCTCCAACAAGGTGGACCGATGACCTTGTGAAGGCCGCAGGAATCCGCTGGATGCAGGAAGCACAAAACCGGTCGAAGTGGCGGAGCTTGGGGGAGGCCTATGTCCAGCAGTGGACGTCTTTCGGTTGAAATGATGATGATGATGTATAAAAGAATGTGGACAAATGTTACAGATTTTTTTTTTTATTAAACTATGTTAGTAAGTACTATTATTCAGAATCAAAACATAAGACACCCAATTTCCTGCAAAGGAGAAGTAGGTATTACAAAGTACTTTTTTATTTTCATTCACCAAAGAAGAGTTGATCAGTTTGAACCAAGATCATCAGAAAACTGCATCACTAGCAAAGCTAGAAGCAGCTACATTGTGAACGTATTTTTATTTACATAACTGACAAAAGGTGGGTATATTTAATAGAATTTTCGTTGATATTCTAATGTAGGCTTACGTCATTACTAAGCTACTACTAATATTATAAAGCTGAAGAGTTTGTTTGGTTGAACAAGGTAATCTGAGTAACTTCTGGTCCGAATTGAAAAAATCTTTTGTGTTGGGTAGCCTATTTGTCGAGGAAGGGCTATAGGCTATATAACATCACGCTACGATTAAAAGGAGCGAAGCAGCAACGAAAAATGGACGAAAACTGACAAGCAATTCAATGCGACGGGAAGGGTCAGGGGAGCTAAATTGACTCAGGCAGAAGCTGGTTAGATTATAAACGAGAATTCTTAATCCTATTTTAAATAGGTAAACTAAAACCCACCGCTTTTGTCTCATAAAATAACATTCACAAAAGTAAGTTGTGAAATGCTCATCTTTTTTTACTTATAGGTATTAAATACACGGCTTTATCAATCAATAGAAAAGCACAAATAGCGACAACATAATTTATTTATTTTAACCTACTATACATAATCTAAGCACATGTTACATTCTATCCCCACATGGCTCTCTGTACACCGGACAGTTTGTTGTAGTCAGCCAGGTGTCTCCACACTATGCGGCTCATCCGCCATTCCTTCACTATACCTCGGGGCCTGTAAGTTTAAAACAGAATATCAGCCAGCGGTTTATATTTTTTCATAATGGGGTTCTGTAAACAGTTAGTACATAATTATAGTATAATTAGAAGGTAGGTTAGACCATCTCATAAGTGTCATCTTGAGGCAGGTTATGTCACAGACAAATCAAGATTGGAATAAATCATTTTTGAATATCACTGGCAGTATAGTTCCATCCAATTCCAAGTATAGGCTTCCTCCCTTTTGTTGCATACTTCCCTGGTTTTTTGATAGCTTATTATTTTACAAACCTTGATGTAACAACACATCTGTTGTTAATTCTGAGTGGGATGGCATTCATCTCAAACTTGTTAATCTCTTTATCAGCAAGTTCTCTAATCTCCACAGGCAGGACATCATTTTTCCTCATCGCATTGATTCGGGTTCTTTCCAAAAAGTGTTCAGCACTCATTCGCCGCCTTTTCACGTCTCGGATCATATGCCAATTTGCCCATTTGTTTCTCACTTGTTGAAACTGCAAGATGTATACTATTTTAGACTGTTCTGGTTTTTTCTTTTTTTTATCAAATTTTAATTCTAGAATTGGACACTACGAGATATTTAAAAAACTAGAAAGATTATTGGAGATGATGGCGTTCAAGACAGTAATGAATAACAAACCCCAAACCCAGCAACAGCTTGAGATTTCCAGACATATTTTGCAAGACCAGTTATATTTAAATTCATTTTTAATTTATTGTTGTTGTTTGTGATCCAGATTGTATTTTAGGTTATATTTAATGCACTTGACAACCTAGAAGACATTCAGTCAGTTGACAGGTGACGCCTAGCTATGTTAAGTGTAGATCCACACTCCCACAGAAGATATACCTGACAACCTAGAGCCGACCCAAAGGGATGCACAGCATTTTTAATGATGTTGAACAGGTTGCAACTGAATCCAGTTGATTTACAACGCATTTACATGCAATAGGCCTCCAAACCGAATTCTGGTACTCACAAGTGGGTGTGCATATACAGGTGCATAAAACATAAAACCTTGCTCTCATCGTCTGATGGGACGATAATCCGACACGACACTATTGGAGATAGATCAGGCGCAGGACCAACGGCTTAACGTGCTTTCCGAGGCACAGGTGTTTCATACTACTACGCCTACTGCTAAACTTCGAGCTGCTACATAGAAATTCTTAATGCAAAAACCCTGTTTTGCCCTCCACCAAGGAATCAAAACCGAACCCTACAGTCAACAGAAGCGCTTGCATGCAATCACGAAACCAACGCTGGGCAGACAAATTCATACAAATAAATGGGGTGTGGTGTGGCCCACCTGTACCTAGGGTGAGTTAGTTCATAAAAAATGTACTGTATGGAAATCATGAAATGAACGATGATTTTCGTGATTTTCGTTGCGTTGCTAGATGGCCCGGCCCAATCTTCTTTAGCCGTTAGTCGATTTTTGCAAATATATCACAACTGTGAAAATATTAAAAAAAAAATCGGGCCATCGACAGCGAGACATCGACATCATGAACTCATAAAGCATGTTTGACAACAACTGACAAGTTATGACAAGTTTGTTTTGAAAAGGCGGTTTCGAAGTAAAAATATTTCGTTTTTAAACATACTGGAGCCCATAACAATATGAGTTCCAAAAGAGTTTTATCTCAACGCAACAATATCAGTCAAAACAAGAAAGCAAAAGTATCGGATATTAGTAGTACGTATTTTCATGTTTCCCTAAGAGAAAGCGGACTTATTTTAAAACATCCACCGGAAAAGTGCGTCGCTTCTCATGAAATAGTTCATACTGTTCGTAATATTAAGAAAAACTTGGAAAAACATTTTGACTATCCACGAAACTTATCTGATCTTTTCACAAATTTGGAGAATGAATGCAAAGATTTGGATGTTTTCAAACATTACTTGTTTCCAAATATTGTAAGGATATCTGAAGATAGTGCTGAAGAGTTTCCGGTAAGCGACAGTGTTATAAAAATACTGTTGAGCGTTCCAGTTCTGCAAAATAAACTAACTGACTATGTGTTTGAAAAAGCTATTGATTTAGCAGCTGAATCAAAGTGTGGCCCGTGGATACAAATGATACTTAAATGTTTCTCGTCTTTAGACAGTATAGTCAATACAGACAAGATGTCTACAAATCTGATAAACCTTTTAGATGTAGCATCTGAAAAAATGGTCAAATTAGAAATAATAACTGCTATTCCAGACATTATCGGAGATCAAGAGCATGACAACATCTCTACTGAAATGAGCAGAATCCTAAGTGAAGATCATGATCTTATTCCAGCTATATTAGACTGTCTATCTTATCTGTGTTTATCGGATGATCAATATGAGCAATTGCAGAAAAAAACATTAAATCTCCTAATGAGTCTTTCTAAATGTAATTATTTCTCAAATTTCGTTAAATTTCTACTAATACCTGGAAGAATTAGTGACAATGCTTATTTAGAAGCAGTCCAAGGCTTGAGGAATGCTCTAGGATGGAACGAATCAGTTGCTCAAGCCCAAGAAGTAGCAACAAGCCAGGTGCTGACTGCCTCAGCTATACGAAATTCTATGGTGTCATCAAAAGTTATTGGCAATTCATGGTTAAAGGCAGTATCTTTATGTAAAGTACACACGGATCATAAACCTATTGATTTTATTTTACTCCTAATTGCCTATTCAACATCAGAAGAAAAACAACGACAAGTCGAAAACTTGATTAGAAAGCAGATCAAACTTAATATTCTAAAAGAAGAGTTACTAGATGATGTATTTAAGAAATTCAAACCAATATTGAAGGAATATTTAAGACATTTGATTGATCTTTCCAATTCCCTGTTGAAGACCAAAGTAGACCCAGCTGTAGAGTCATTTGCTTCTTATATGTACTCTCTTATGTTTGCAGAACTAGAGGAATGTTGTCCAACAATTATTGCAGAATTGCTGCAGTTGGGTTTGGATTCAAAACAGTGTGTTATGGGTATTTTGCTTGTCTTAAACAATGTTGCATCAAAAGACATGTCCCTATTGAAGCCTCAGAGTGTCCAAATGCTTACATTATTGGATAGAATGGATGACATGCCTCTAGATGAAGTAAGGGCAGTTATGAATTTACTATGTGGGCTGGCTTACAGTTATGAAAACTCAGTAATAAGAGATGATCTTCATATGATTATAAGAAAAGAACTAGGGTCATCTAATCCAAGAATCAAAGTTCAAGGTATCCTAGCCGCAATTCATGCTGTAAAGTACCTGATGGTTGCAAGTTCAGAAGATGATCAGACCAGGGAATTACCAGATGATGTGAGTTATGGATCAGTTACTCATTTATCAGAAGGGGATCTTCGTGAGGCAGCTCAAATTATAGAACTAATAAGTCGGAGTACTAGACAATTTCCAGATATGATTGCATTCTTTTATGATGAATTGTCTAAAGTAATTTTGTCTGCGTCAGTTATAAATAAAAACTTTTTGACATGGCTCACTGATGCAGTGACTAATGACCTCCAACAAAACTTTATAGTGGATTCAATTGAAGTGGATAGAATTGGTGAAATAAAGCTGGCCATGCAGTATTGTCTTAATGCAGACAGTGAAGTGGATGAAACTATTGCCATTAATGTTGCAGGGATGACTTTAGAATCTAAGTCTGAAGTATATATTGGTATTTTGTCTCCACTTTTTCAACTTGTTCAGACTTTGCATTATAAGCAGCATGAAGGAAATTTATCTAGCATAGATGCACTATTGGGATGTCCAGTTGTAATGCCCAAGTTTGACATAGATACAGTGGAGGATATGGATTCAGTGGCAATTAGTAATATTTTGGATTGTTTAGTCCATTGCATTAATTGGTTCAGAGAATTACTCAATGGTTTTGCTACCCAAGATGATGATGACTTGAAGACAAAAACATTAAAAAGGGTGTCACAAATTGAGGAGTTAGAAACTTTTGTTAAAGAAATCCTTATTAAAACCAAGATACTTTATAGACCACCTGTTTGTACATTCAATGTTAATAAGTACACTGGTGAACTACTTGAAAGAAAGCCTGTAAGAGTACAATCTGCTAAACAAAAAGTGACTAAGAAGCCAGCACAAGATGACACGGTGCTACCTGAAACGGCACGCACACAAGCAACACAGAGCAATGTCTCCATAAAAGGAAGCCTTGAAATAAGCCTCAGCATGCCCCTCAGACAGTTAAACTTAAATTTGCTCCATTTGATCAAAACTGATATGACTGAAGACAAAGAATCTGAAACTGAACTAACAGTGAAAACTTTAACTTTCTTGTTAAAGTGTGTTAATAGTAACATTGAGAATGTTTTAATTTCTAAAATCAAAAGGAAAACATTTCTCACTAAACAGGAGATTGCTGTGTATGATGCTACAAAAGCTGAAGAATGCGCTAAGTCAGTTAGTGAAGTATTACCACAACTGGTCGAACATTTGAAATTCGTGACGTTGTGCATAGAAAAGTTAACAACTGAGAATTCACAAGTAGAAAATGAAATTTTATATACTTCTGATTTGATCAATCTCCTTACATGTCTGGACTGCATCTATAACTTGTGCACGATTTATTTTAAGTGGATAGGTTTTAAGAATCAACAGCATGGTGCCTTACTAAAGAGTTCGCTGAGAACTTTAGCAAATCCAGATACTGCCACAGTGTCACTGAAAGACCTACTCATAGCTGCTGCCCAGTACCTACAGAAACATGAAAAATATTGTTTGCTGTTATCTACCGCGGTATCACTAATAGAATTCCTTAAAAGTATTCAAAACTTTTCTGATAACAGAGTCATACTTAATATTTTAAAAACATTAGCACAAAGCTTTTTGTCGCGACAGTGGAAAACTCCTGATGGTATATTAGAAAAGGGGTTACACTTTAATCAAAGTGTAGATCGATTGTCTTCTATTTATTTTATAAATAACGAAGTCCTAGCGTTGAAAAATTTGACTTTGCAACTTACGGAAGATATAAAGTTGCTGCAAACAAGCAAAACCACTCTCAGATCGTTCAAGTGCATATCCAAAAGCAATTTCCCCATTCTGTATAGAAACCTAGGAACGGCAGTTTACGAAGCAACCAAAGCTCGCTTAGAGAAAGGAATAACAAACTCAGAACATTTAGATCTGTGGAAAGACGTAGCAACAATAATGAGGAACATGTCTGAAATTGCGAAAACTTTCGAGAACAGAAATAACTTAGCAGCGTTTTTCAAGAAATCAATTCCAGTCCTTAAACTATTTATGTCGCAAGGAATCCCTATTTTGGAAATTGAATTCAAAACTGAGAATCAAGAAGTTTTGGAAATTTTGAAAATACTTCAGCAATCCACTAGATTCTTGCAGACATTATGTTGCCATTCGAGATTGAAAAAAGATACTGTTCTGATGAGTAAAGTTCCTCACATGAGACAACTTCTTGAAACTTTGATTTACAAAGTCAAAGCTGTCTTAGCTGCAAATAATTGTTCAGAGGCATTTTGGATGGGCAATCTCAAAAATAAGGATATTCATGGCGAAGTAATTGCTTCTCAACAGAGCATTGAAAGTGAGGAATCCGTTGAAGATTGTGATGAACAGTTGCCGGAAGACGAAGAAAGTGACGATACGGATGATGAAATGCTTAATCCTGATTCTAGAAGTCTCAGTGATATTGTTTGAATTAAGTATTATTAATCACATGTTATAAAAATATATGTTTTATTGAGAAATATTTATTTTATTTGATCACTAGTTGAATTCTGAAACCCTGGACTGGTAAACGTTATCAGACATCTTCTATCAATAGTTGATACAAAAATGCTGTAGAAAATAAAGACGTTCAGTTTTCCTGAATTTAAAAGTTTTCCAGGAAACTTGTCCAATTATTCTTTCTTTAAAAGCTAATTACCAACGTTTTACAACAAAACTGGCCAAATGACTCCAGCCGTTCTTAAGTGATGCGCTTACATCAAACTGCATTTAAATTTATTTAAATAGAATAAAATAGATTAATTTCTATTTAAATTAAAGATTATTAACCTTTTTCACTGGCAAACAAATATTTAGCGAATAAAGGGAGAAAACAGATCTCCGCTAGGTGCCCTAGTTTTTGGGATATAAATGTGGCCAAGCTGGGAAATTCTATCCAGGTCGGCCACCTAGAAACGCTTATAACTTTTGAACCAGTGACAGACAATCTTTTTATGTTATTAAACTTAAAACCCTGATGGTGTCCAAGCCAGTGTCAGTCACTCTGTTGTGTGATGTCATAAACAAATTTCAGGTTTATCAATTAGTTTCCTCAAGTACGAGTTTGGTTCCTAGTTTTTATATGGATTTTATGGCTGAGAGCCAAGGTGGGCCTAACCCTATCTTTATGCTGTGCGTCTATGCTCACGATATGGGTAGCTCACCTTCGAAGAGGATGTCCGTTTCCACCGCGCGGCCAACTCTTCAAATTTGATGAAATTTTGCCAGGAATTAGTTGTAATTTGTTACAATACACACCTCTTTTCCTGAATTTGTTACAAAAAAAACTAAGGCGCTACGACCAAAAACAGTTGGCCGCTAGAACCGCCACTTGCCGTAGTGATTATCCGTGATTACACAGAAACTAAATAATGCACATAGGCGAATGATACATCAAAAGAAAGGTCTTAATTTGTTATATTTGTTACAAAAATAAAAATCATCAAAACTTAAATATACAAAAAGTTATGCTATATTTCGTTTTCAGGTTAAGTGTAGGTACGTATCTCACTATAAAATCAAATTAATAGAGGCTAATGTGCATGGACAATTAGTTGCTAATTTGTTACAGCAAATAAACAAGAAAAATACTAGAAAATAGGTTCAATATTTTTTTTACGGTCGATTTTAGTTGGCCGCGCGGACGGCAATATGCCTAAAATACAATGGCGTTTATTTCGTTATTAATAGTAGGTTCAAGGTTAGTTCTAGTACTAATCGACAGGTATCATAGCCTAGTTTGGATAAATGTGGCGAATATAACTACAGGCTTTATATTTTAGGAGATATTCACTAAAATATAGTAGTATGAAACTGTATTAGAGTAGAGTGACCATAAATTTTCATAATAAAGTGAGACTGAATCGCCATTATTGGAATGTTCGGTAGTCTTATCTTAATTTTTTAGGGTGAAACTCTTTAAGACATCCTATAGCATACTTTATAAAAGTCAAATTCACAAATCGATAAAAATAGCTTTATTCAAAATCAGCATACAGGCAAAAATCAAGTAATACAATCAACAAAATATTTTTAATTTTTTTATAAACTACCATAACATTTATAAATTAACTGAAACTAATGTAAGACACAGAATGTAGGACACATTTTCTTACAGGTACTTATTTCAATATTAGATTAAATTTAAAAATATAGTAGGTCTAATTTTATTTACGCCACCTTTATCCAAACAAGGTTACGTTACATGTCGATTAGTACTAGAACTAAGCTTGAACCTACTTTTAATAATTAAATAAACTCCATTGTAATTTAGGCATATTGCCGTCCGAACGGCCAACTAAAACCAACTCTAAAAATATGATCTAACCTATTTTCTAGTATTTTTATTGTTTATTTGCTGCAACAAATTAGCAACTTATTGTCCATACACATTAGCCTTGTTACTCCAAAAAACTTCAAAACATCAAAGTTAATTAAAATCTAAACAACGCCGGACTAAAAATATTTCTAGAAAAGAAAAAGGTAAATTCTAAACTGTAGAACTGAAATAGCAAAAACTTTTTTCTCAAATAAAGACTGCAATTGCAATGTAGCGCCCTCAGTTTTACTCACTGAAGTAGCGATTAGTATTAACGTTAAAGATTTTTTCTTAGTTAGTAATTTATAACAGGCACAAAAATAGATCACTATGTCATTTTTAAAACAAAATCACTATATTTTTAAAATTATTCTAAAATTGAAATAAGTACCTGTAAGAAAATGTGTCGACATTCTGTGTCTTACATTAGTTTCAGTTAATATATAAATGTTATGGTAGTTTATTTAAAAAAAAAAAATGATTGAGTTTGAGTGTTAAGGATTATAATAAACTGAAGTTGTTATTATTATGAAACGTTTTTCCATATTTCGTAGTAAAAAATATAAATGTGTAAGTGTGTGCAAACGTGGCCAGTTGAGCGCCTTATTTTTGTTCCTGATCCTTTATCTAGTGCGCAATTTTACTACTAAAATTTTCGATCAATAATATGATCGAAGATTTTAGTAGTAAAATTGCGGTGGATGAACGTAAGTCCGTGAAAACGTGGACTAACCCAGTTTAAGATAAGATAGTATTTAAGAATCAGTCATTCCGGAAATCACACAAAATATAAAGTAGAAAGCGAATTTCTCATTCATACCTAACCTAAAACTACATACCTAATATTAATTTATTTCAACATGTAATATTCTTAATCGCTCGTCTATATAATTACGCATAATTGCCAACGTTAGATAAATGATTAATTATGAGAACGTTCAAACGGCTTCGTTTTGACAGCGAGGATCACGACCTCTGGTGATGACGTCAGAGACACCAGACATCTGGATAATTAGCTGGTTTGATTAGATGAGACTCCCTAATGTCTGGTGAGGATTTGTGAAGAATTAGCTGCAGAGTCAGCTGCTATGTGACAAATAATGTAATTTAATATTTTGTAATGATAATTCCTTTGCACTATTGAACTGAACAGACAGCTGTGCTGCTGGGGAGTTCCTTGCGCCACTTCTTCCCAGTTAAAGCATTAGGAAGTGGTGAAGGGCGGCTGTTGTTGCGGGAGACTGTCTTATGTAACTTTGACGTTCAAAAATGCTGACTCTCGGCTTTATTCAAAATCAGCATACAGGCAAAAATCAAGCAATATAATTACTTGATTTTTGCCTGTATGCTGATTTTGAATAAAGCTATTTTTATCGATTTGTGAATTTGACTTTTATAAAGTATGCTATAGGATGTCTTAAAGAGTTTCACCATAAAAAGTTAAGATAAGACTACCGAACATTCCAATAATGGTGATTCAGTCTCACTTTATTATGAAAATTTATGGTCACTCTACACTAATACAGTTTCATACTACTATATTTTAGTGAATATCTCCTAAAATATAAAGCCTGTAGTTATATTCGCCACATTTATCCAAACTAGGCTACGATACCTGTCGATTAGTACTAGAACTAACCTTGAACCTACTATTAATAACGAAATAAACGCCCTTGTATTTTAGGCATATTGCCGTCCGCGCTGCCAACTAAAATCGACTGTAAAAAAAATATTGAACCTATTTTCTAGTATTTTTCTTGTTTATTTGCTGTAACAAATTAGCAACTAATTGTCCATGCACATTAGCCTCTATTAATTTGATTTTATAGTGAGATACGTACCTACACTTAACCTGAAAACGAAATATAGCATAACTTTTTGTATATTTAAGTTTTGATGATTTTTATTTTTGTAACAAATATAACAAATTAAGACCTTTCTTTTGATGTATCATTCGCCTATGTGCATTATTTAGTTTCTGTGTAATCACGGATAATCACTACGGCAAGTGGCGGTTCTAGCGGCCAACTGTTTTTGGTCGTAGCGCCTTAGTTTTTTTTGTAACAAATTCAGGAAAAGAGGTGTGTATTGTAACAAATTACAACTAATTCCTGGCAAAATTTCATCAAATTTGAAGAGTTGGCCGCGCGGTGGAAACGGACATCGAAGAGGGATTGAATTTTGGGGCAGCTTATGGGATTTAGTGAATGAATGTAGAGCAAACGAGACAGAAGATTATTATGCTGGGTGACTAATGGTTGGGTCAGTGTGAAGAGGAATGGTAAGGAAAATGTAGGTGGATGAGAATGGGGTGAGTTTCTTACAGATATGTGTAGAGAAGAATTTGTCTCTATAAGAATACTATATTTAATCATAGAAAAGTTCATAGATATACGTGGGAAAGGTAAGACAGTAGAAGTATGATTGACTTTGTGATTGTGGATGAAAGAAAGAGTAAAGTGACAGGATACTTTGAGCATATCGGGATGTTAATGAAGGGACTGATCATTATCTGGTAAATGTGCCGGGTGGATGATCTGTTCCGGCATTGGCATCACCGAGTTTGAGTTCCTGTGACTGCACTAGAAATAATAAAAGTAGATAGACTGCAAGAATTGAAAGTAAAATTGATAACAGTATTGAATGAGTATGGGATATAGGTACTGAAAAATAATATGGTAAGCCACAAAAGCATGTGGTGTGGCACGGAGGAAAAATGGTAGTAGAATGAGCGATTCTTGGGTAGATGGTGAAGTTAAAGAGGTTGTGTAGAAGAAGAAATAAGCCTGGCTTAATGTGTTAGCCTATAAGGCCCACAATAGGATAAATCTGGCAGCGAATGTGACGGAGGGTTTGGAAAGAGTTTTAAAGGAAATACTCCGAAATGAAAGTGAAAGAGATGGTAAAAATGAAAAAGGATGAAAGGGAAGAAAAGTATAACAGGAAGTTCTCTAATAACTTCAGAGCCAATGTTAAGCTGTTTTGGAAACAGGTAAGATTGGCTCACGGAGTGACAGGAACATCGAGTATGAATAAGAGCAGAAGATGGATTTACTAATTGAAGAATGTAAGGTCTTTGAACGCTGGAAGGGATACTTTGAAAGTTTATTCAGTTATCAGTACCTACAGTGTGCAAGGAGTGAGTAACTGGGCAGATACCAGTTTTGATTATCCGAATCTAGAAGTAGATGAAGAAAATGAAATAGATGTTATGTACGAGCGCTGAAAGGGAGGAAAGTTGGTAAAACTAAAGCTGCAGGTTACGAACTCGTGTCTGCTGAAATGCTGAAGAGTGGTGACGGGGTGGTAGCAAACCTGTTGTGCCGAATCTTTCATATGTGTAGGAGATACGGCCGTGTACCGGATGATTGGTGTAATCGTGCCCCTATATAAGGAAAAAGGCCCACAGTAGGAGTGTAAAAACTACCGCAACATTACTCTTTTGAGTGTTGTCGGCAAACTGTATGCGAAGGTTTTAAATAAATATGGTGATAGGAGAGACCGATGAGAAAATATGTATCCGTCAGAATGGCGGGTGTATGACTTCCAAAAAAATCAAAAATAAACTATATAAATGTACGTAAAATGTACGTTTTTGTACTAAAATAAGTATAAATGTACGTGTCTGTATGCGTAGCAAACATCATTTTAAAGTACACCGCCATCCTGATGTCAGGTTGGCGGGTGCATTTTAATTCAATTAACTTTTTTCAAATTTGACAATAGGAATTAAATGTACGTCAATTGTGCATATAGGAACACTATTTGAAACCTTCTTAAATGTTATACTAGCTCTGATATTGTAAAACGCACGTGAGCCGCCACCCTGACGCCAGAATGGCGGGTTGATTCTAAACCAATCAAACTATTTTGATCAACCAAATAACAAATAAATGTACGTCTTATGTTCTTGTCAGATAGTAAAACAAAAGTCGATTAAATAATTCCCAGCATGATTTAATCAATTTTATAACATTTGACTATAAAGAATACAGTGGACAATCAACATTTCTGCACTTCTATTTAATCCTGGCTTCAGATCATCATAGCACATCCACATACCATCACCCCTATCCTATATGAATGCGCTTTATAGTTCCCTATTGCATCATAATTAGAAATTAAGCTTGGAGGTACATATTCAAGCACTCCTATATACATACATACATACAATCACGCCTTTTTCCCATGGGGGTAGGCAGAAACCACGGAACGCCACCTGCTACGATCTCTACACACTCCTTTTGCCTCGTTTAGGTACATACAATTGGTCATACACACACGCCGGTTGCGAGTACTACGCACCTGACCTTTCTAAAGAACATCACCAATAAGGTCACTATATTATGTCCTCCTCGGACGTCGGTCCCGGTGTTTCCAATCACATCTACCTTGTAAATACCTTTTGTGAGCCGTCCTTCATTCATCCTCTCGACATGACCAAACCATCTAAGCATACTTTTTTCAATTTTTGTTACTACATCTTCTTTATACCACACCGTTCTCTTATCACATCATTTCTCAGCCTATCATTCATAGTCACCAATCATACCAATCGAAAGGCTTCATCATAAGGATTATTTATTGCTGAATAACATAGTGTGCCATTTTATTTTTGTACTGATTCTGATTCTGAATACAAAATTAATCAATTTATCAAATGCTCAAAATGAGTCCCTTCCTGTTGAATACAAAGTCGCACTCTTTTGATTATTTCGCTCCCTGTCGATTTTTTGATCTAGTTGTGGTGGATATTTAGAATAATACGTCATAGTTCTGCTTGTAGCTCGTGGACACTTTCATACTGGTTCTTGTAAACTAAATTTTTTACATAACCCCATAAAAAAATGTAACGGGGTTAGATCTGGGGATCTCGGCGGCCATCTTATTTGTCCATTTGTCCCGATCCAGGCATGAAAGTGTTCATTGAGATATACTTATGATAATGTCAGTTGTATGTCCTTACGGCAATGTCAGTTTTTCATTTTTCTGAACAAAATTTCACATCAAATGTTAAAATTCATGGTCTTCCTTTTCATTGTGACACTATGTTATTCAGCAAAAAATAATCCTTATGATGAAGCCTTTCGATTGGTATGATAAAACTACAGGATGATTATTTTTCTCGTGTAATGGGTTCGATTCCCGGTTCAACCATGCAATTATTTAAATATCTATAAATGCAGTTTAAATTGTTTTTTAAATTCAAATAATGTCTTCTTTCAGTAAAATCATCCATCTACAGTATTCAGAGTACTTTCCCTCCATGTGGCATATCCGTGGGACGCCCTGTATTACAGAAGTGCTTGAATATGTACCTCCAAGCTTAATTTCTAATTATGATGCAATAGGGAACTATAAAGCGCATTCATATAGGATAGGGGTGATGGTATGTGGATGTGCTATGATGATCTGAAGCCAGGATTAAATAGAAGTGCAGAAATGTTGATTGTCCACTGTATTCTTTTAGTCAAATGTTATAAAATTGATTAAATCATGCTGGGAATTATTTAATCGACTTTTGTTTTACTATCTGACAAGAACATAAAGCCTCCTACAAACCGGCGCGACGCGGCAGCGCGACGCGACACTCGTAGAACAATTTTTATGTGAACTTCATGGAAATTGTTCTACAAGAATCGCGTCGCGCTGTCGCGTCGCGCCGGTCTGAATAAGCCTTTAGACGTACATTTATTTGTTATTTGGTTGATCAAAATAGTTTGATTGGTTTAGAATCAACCCGCCATTCTGGCGTCAGGGTGGCGGCTCACGTGCGTTTTACAATATCAGAGGTAGTATAACATTTAAGAAGGTTTCAAATAGTGTTCCTATATGCACAATTGACGTACATTTAATTCCTATTGTCAAATTTGAAAAAAGTTAATTGAATTAAAATGCACCCGCCAACCTGACATCAGGATGGCGGCGTACTTTAAAATGATGTTTGCAACGCATACAGACACGTACATTTATACTTATTTTAGTACAAAAGCGTACATTTTACGTACATTTATATAGTTTATTTTTGATTTTTTTGGAAGTCATACACCCGCCATTCTGACGGATACGAAAATATGGCATGTGCAGGCATCATAGAAATGGGATGGGCTGAATGGATCAGATTTTCTCCCTAAGGTGCATAGCCGAAAAACATTTGGCAAAGCATAAGAAAGTCGACTGTACTTTCGTTTGACTTAGAGAAGGCCATTATGTTATGCCAGTGTGTTCAGAGAATAACTGTGGTCAACACTATCCATGTACGGTGTGAACTGACGCTTGGTACGTGCACTGAAATCTTTAGGTAGGTATACAAGGATTCCAGTGCTTGTGTTAGGATAAAAGGGGCATACACAAACTGGTTTTGCATCCCGCGGGGTGTTAGAGACACTGTGTATAGCGTCACCGCGACTGTTTAACTGTACATGGATAGTTGTCTGACAGATTTGAAAGAGGGTGAGTGTGGATTGACAATGAGTGAGTTGCTGCCTGTCAAATGCCTGCCCAAGTAGTTGATCAAGGTCTACTTGCATCGTCAGCAGAACAGTTGCAAGACATGGTGACTGTAATGGATGAACCATTTAAGATGAAGGGGATGAATATAAATGTGAATAAGACGAAGGTCATGGTGTATGAGAGAGAAGAGAATGTATCGGTCTGTGATGTGAAAATATGTGATACTGTGGAGCAAAAAAGTGAGTTAGTATATTTTGGAGTTTGTGTATAAGAGGTGGAAAGATTGATAAAATTGTGGAAAGAAGAGTAAACGCGGGAAATAAAGTAAACGGTGCGATACATGCGATTGTGACCAACCATTTAATGGCCGAAAACCACTTTTTTCCGAAACTATAAGAGCTATGCTGTTGAAACTTGGTAAGTAGATGTATTCTGTGAACCGCATTAAGATTTTCACGCTAAAATAGAAAAAAAAAAACAATAAATTTTGGGGTTCCCCATACATAGAACTGAAACTCAAATTTTTTTTTCATCAAACCCATACGTGTGGGGTATCTATGAATAGGTCTTCAAAAATGGTAATGAAGTTTCTATTATCATTTTTTTCTAAACTGCATAGTTTGCGCGAGAGACACTTCGAAAGTGATAAAATGTGTCCCCCCCCCACCCCGTAACTTCTAAAATAAGAGAATGATAAAACTAAAAAAGATATATGATGTACATTACCATATAAACTACCACCGAAAATTGGTTTGAACGAGATCGAGCGAGTAGTTTTTTTTTTAAAACGTCATAAATCGTAAAACGCAATTTACCTTACATTCAATCAACTGAAATATAAAATTGTATGTACTTATGTTAGTCTGAAAGGTATTTATGATATGGGTCTTTCTAGCCCGAAATAAATTGATTTGATTTGATTATACGGCCGATACCGCAATGTTTGAAGACCAAGGTTTTCAACCAGTGCGTCCTACCCGTTATGACATACGGTGCCGAAACGTGGACACTGACAGTGGGGTTAGTCCACAAATTTAAGGTCGCTCAGCGGGCTATGCTCGGAGTTTCTTTGAAGGATAAAATCAGGAATAAAGTTATCCGGAAAAGAACTGGAGTTATCGACATAGCTTGCAGAGTAAGCAGGCTAAAGTGGCAGTGGGCTGGCCATGTCTGTCGAAGGACCGATGGCCGATGGAGCAGACGAGTCCTGGAGTGGAGACCGCGTATCGGCAAACGTAGTGTAGGACGCCCCCCAGCTAGATGGACCGACGACCTCAAAGAGGTGGCTGGGACAGACTGGGTGCGGAAGGTGGAGGACAGGATGTTGTGGCACAGCATAGGAGAGGCCTATGTCCAGCAGTGGACTGCTATAAGCTGAGTTGATTGATTGATTGATTATACGGAAATGCCATACAATGTGAGATCAATTTATACTGGAAACGCTTTGATGTGTAGCCGTGTGTACCAACGCTTATGTATGGAAGTGAATGTTGAGTGTGGCAAGAGTGTGCGTTACGATTGTTCCGCCAGATTAACCGAACAGAAAAAAAACTTCGCCAAAAATTTAGTAAAATCTAAGGGCACAAACCAAAAATTTGCCAAAGTAGAAGTAAGTTACAGGGGTTTTAAGTTGGCCGCGCGAACGTAACGTGGAGGATTTCGCGGCCATGGAGATCTTGGCAACTACTTACTTGGGTTAGAGATCAGTGGCGAAAGCACCATATAACACGATTCCTACCGGCTTTCCTTCGGGGATTCGCATTGGTAACTCCTATAACTATTAAAATACAATAGTATGTAAATAGTGTCTACTATTGTCAATATAGTTACACTACGGGTATTTAATTCACCATAACATTCAAACAACAAAAAAGGTTATTTATAGCTTTGTATTACAACAAAAGAGAAATGTTCTAAATTAACCCGGCGCCAAAACGTCATAATCGGGAACTAAAAATTCATACAACAGCGATCCTGTAATGTCACTTTAGGTCACGTGGCACCGCTTGATTACGAGAGCAAGCCCTTGTACAACGGGTTATGACAGACAGGTATAGAAAAATGCGTCAGCGAGAACGAGATAGAGGAATATTGCATATTTTATTCGATACAGGGGGTTTCGGGGGCGATAAATCGATCTAGCTAGGATTCATTTTGATAAAATATCGTTTTATTCGTGTTTTCAATGACCAACTTTATCGATAATCAACTTGAACATAAACTTAAAAAATACCAAGCAAAGCTCGGTCATCTAGATATTTGTATTCAATTCATTACATTCCTATATTAATTTTAGAATGATAGTATTCTTTATTGATAGTCAGTAAGTTAAAGCCGACTTCGCTTCGGCTTCTCTTTTAGAAAAATTTACAACTCGCCGCTGTTAGAGATCTAATTCTTTTTGTCAATTGAAGACTGAATTTATTTAAATGTAAGTTTAAAATATGATATAAAAGCTGGTAAAAAAAAAACTAAGTAGTATAAAGTCATTTTATTGAAGTAGGCTTAGTACAATCTTTGGGGCGGGCCCATCGTGGACTTCATATGAAGCGAGCGCACGTTCTGCCAATGCTTCTTGAGCAGGGACACCAGGAAGTTGATGGACAAGTGCACGTTCTGTGCAAGCTCATCAGGGGTCATGTCCACGTGGCCGACCGCCACCGACAGGCACAATACCTGGAATGAACAGAAATAAATTATTATAATTTTCACATTTAAAACAGGAAAGTCCAGCAAAATCTGAATTAAAAGGGAACTTCTATGGTTCCATTAGTGATGTGACGGTTCGTTAAAAATGTATATCCGCGGATATAGATCCGAATACGGATATTCGGTGTCAATATCCGCAAATACGGATCTTAACTTTCTTACTCAATAGTTGCGCGTGACTTTGAAACGATAGTTGACGCAACTTGACGCTTTGATTGTTGATTTAGTACCTTCGAAATTATCTACTATTCTATGATAACACACAATGATGAATGTTTACAAATAAAAAGTTTGATTTAAGATATAAAACTAATCATAATGGAATTTAATAATTTCATTGATACTTGATCACTAGAGATCGGGTAATCGGGTGCTTATCTACCTCAATATCTTCCCTCGAAAGAATAATTTAGGCATTCCTTTATCAATAAATAAGTAATCCTGGGTTCCCGGGATTGTACAATTTTGGTAAAACTATAAAAAACTTAACATGTTAAATGCCATGGGTAAAATCAGAAAAAGTCAAAAATATACTTGAAGTGTTATTTGAATTTAAATCGATTATTGATTAAAAAGTGACAGACACATAGTCCGACATGGCAGTTAAGGACGCTATAACATTTTTCTACAAATATCGGTGGTTTTCCGGTACCAATTACATCAAGAGGAATCACAACTGCGAGGTCAGTTATGGTCTAAATTAAAGATAATTTAATCGTCTCCATGATAGAACCATAAAAATTGTATAGTCTCATACAATAGTTTCACAAAAATACGGTTTCCCCATCGCAATAATCGAAGAAAATGAAAAATAATGGGGTCTAAAACGGTACCTGTATAGTGAGATCAACTGCATATTTTTACTTCAAAATGACAAGAAATTATGGGTAGTATAAATCTTCTACGTTTTGCCTAAATATTTTGTAATTAAATACATAACTTTTTTATTTATGAGAAAAATAAAGAACGCCCTCAAATTTCTTCATACATTTTCTACTCGCGGCTTCTCATTCCGCGCTCAGAGGCGCCCTAGGAAGCACGGCCGTATCGCTTTTTTGTACGAAATAAATACGATCAAAATAATAATACAGTGAATGCCGTGCTGTATACTGTGGTTGAAAAATATTGATACTTTTCGGACCAAAAGTATGAGTAACATTTACCAAACTTATTACCAGAACTTGGTTTAGAAATAAATAACACAAATTCTATTGGGAATTATGGAGTAGTGATGATTATGAATATGTATTAATTTACAAGAATTCAAGATGGCGGATGATTATTCAATAAAAATGTATATGAACATCTATTTTTACACGCTTTATATTAGCTTCACTTGTATGTTTGTTTGTTTGTTTGTGTGTTTGTATGTTAGTATGTTTGTTTGTAACCGACTCCTTATAGCGCGATTTTGACCCAATTTAAACTACCAGATTTCATTCAAACTTTGCACACCTGTCAAAGACCGATGACAATGCAATAATTTATTAAATTTGTGCCATTATCCTTGCCAGGGTTACCAGGACAGCAAAAAAACTGTCTTCTAAAACTACGCTGACATACGTCACAAACTTCGCTGGGTGTTTCGAAGTTTCAGACGTATGTTAACGTCTCAAAATTCGAAACACCCTAAAAAATAGAAAATAAATAAAAAAGCGTGGGGTGCCTGATCAATAAAAAAATACCTTAAAAAGCATCCCACGCTTTTTTCCCATTATTTTCTACTCTTTAGTTTGGTTTTCTATGGAAGCGTGTTTTTTAGTTTTTTTTAACTATTATTTATTTTCTATTTTTAATGTGGTAAATAAATTATGCAAGTGTCGTCCATTTTTGGAACGAAATTCTTTAATGTAGCTTGCGGTAGGGGTAAACAAGGGTGCTCAAGCCGATTGTGAGGTCAAAATCAAAATAAAAAATGGCGGTTGCGAAAATTTTCTAAGTATTCATCATGGGTGTCGTTTTCAATATTTTCGAAGGTGCTGAAGCCGAAAACTCCATACAAATTACATTCAGAGTTAAAAAGGCTAAGAAACATACATCCTGATGGGATGTCCACCGACCCCACAAGTTTTTCATTCAAAATGACGAATATTCATTTTTTTTCAATAAAAACTGGGCATAGCTATCAACTTTGTGTAATTTTAGGACAGTGATTACGACTGTTTCATCCAAATTTGATCCAAATACGGCGCGTATTGTTTTTTATAAAAAGATTATTATCCATATGGGGGGTAGAGATTATGAAATCATCGTTTTTTTTATTTAAAATGGCTGATGTACTGTTATGATGAAATGTCGACATGGGTATCAGTTTTTGGGGTTTTGTTAGTACCTATGTAGTCAAAATATTTAACATAACTTTCACTATTAACATAAATTGAAAATCATGTAGTTAATCATTATCTCTCAAAAATGTTAGTCATTTCGAATTATAAATACATAGTAGAGTACATAAACAGCCTTCATACAAAAATGAAGGCCTCCTCTAAAGGGTTCCTATTGTGTATACGCGCATTCTGAATACGCGCTTCAATCTCAAAGGCGAGGTTCGGGCGTCACACAATTTTTGCTTACTTTTCTTTACGGAATATCCTGTACATTTTCAACGATAGTCTACGATCACCATCCGTTATATTTGTTTATTATCCAAAAATATTATTAAAGTTTTTTTTATTGTTACACCTTAATTTTTTTTAATTGACGAATTATATACCATACCAAAAATAATGATCATGGTAATAAAACTTATTTATTGTCACCAAATGCAGAAAGTAAAGTTAGTTTACTACTAATTTTACTCAACACTGCTAGTAAAATAAAATAAATAATACCTTCGAGTATCAAGATTAGTTAAGTAATGTTTAAAATCGAGCAAACAATGGTTTCAATGTGTGCGTGCGCGTAATGTCGTTGTGTGGCAACTCAGATACCTAAACTTGAGCGATTCAAAAATGTTATAGCGTCCTTAACGTGTTAATGAAATTATAGCAGTGGCTATTTTTATTTAAAATCTTTATTCAAAACTAATGGAATATATACAGGGTGTCCCGAAAGCGGGTACGGGGCAATAAGCTAGGTTGTACAAGTTCAAGCAAAAAGAAAAAAAAAATTTTTAAGACGGCGTCAAAGTTACGTGATAAAACGTTTTTAACCATGACTTAATTAAACTTTATTTTTTTGTACTAGACTCACAATATTAATTATTGGTTTTGTGACTGCAATGAATAGCATAGTTATTAAGGACTAGCTTCTGCCCGCGACTTCGTCCGCGTCAAATTTTTGCTCCCCTGACCCTTCCCGTCGCATCGATTTGCCTGCTAGTTTTCGTCCATTTTTCGTTGCTGCTCGCACCTTTTGAGTTATAGTGAGTCAACCTTAAAAGATAGACATATGCTCTCGCGGACTTTTTTTTAGAACTTTTTAAAAGAAACAATTCCGTCATACATGATTTTTGCGTTACTTTAACCGTTTACGCAGTGCACGCAACGGAAACTCTCAAAAGGAATAAATTTTCCCCGTTTTTGCAACATTTTTCATTACTGCTCCGCTCCTCTTAGTTGTAGCGTGATGTTATATAGCCTATAGCCTCCCTCGATAAATAGGCTACCTAACACAAAAAGAATTTTTCAATTCGGACCAGTAGTTCCTGAGATTAGCGCGTTCAATCAAACAAACAAACAAACAAACTCTTCAGCTTTATAATATTAGTATAGATTACATTAAAAAAAAAACACTGAACAATTTAGAAATTTGTGATCACAGTACCTAAATATCTGATCTAGGGTGTTGATTTTCAACATTTTCAAAGGAATACCTATTATCACTTAACCAAGTAACATGGATTTTATTTTTGCTAGAACTGGTACAACCTAGCTTATTGCCCCGTACCCGCGTTGAGTTTCGGGACACACTGTATATGTATATGTATATAAAATTAAACCAGTTCTCATAAAAACTTTTATTGTAAATTAAAAGTTCCATTAGAATCGGCTTTAAAAAAAAAATAAACACAATGAGAGTTTAAAAAAACTTGAGTTTTTTGCCACCGACTTCCGAAATTAAAGTTATTTTTCACTTTCGAGTGTTTTTGAGAAAGACGGTTTTTTTTTTTGTAAAAAAGTTTTTATTTTTTACTTTTTAGTTATGGTATCTACTCGCACTAATTCCTATACCACTAATCACCAGGTGAAATTTGATACTTTACTACTGCTGTAAATCGTTGAGGAAATCCCTTGACTGTCTGTCTATGGTCTCCATCATTAGACCTGTAATGGTACTTATAAGCTTTATGGGAGCTTTCTCATCAATAGAAATTAATTAAGTTCAAACACCAGGTAATTGCTGTAAATCGTTGAGGAGTTCCCTCGATTGTCTTTCGGCTCCATCATCAAATCAACTCCGAACCTTAATTAAATAGTAGTAATAAAATTGGCACTTTGAACCGTATAAAGTAACCCCAACAATGGGGAACTGCTGTAAATCGTTGAGGAATTCCCTCAACTGTCTATGGTCTCCATCATCAGACCTGTAATGGCACTTATAGCCCATATGGGTGCAAAGTTCTCATCAATAGAAATGAATTAAGTCCAAACACCGGGTATTTGCTGTAAGTTGTTGAAGAGTTCCCTCGACTGTCTTTCGGCTTCATCATCAGAGCAACTTTAGACCTTCATGAAATAGTAGTGCTTTAAGATTATTAATGAAAGAAATATAAAACGCACTAGTCACCACTATGATTTTCGAAGGTTCCCTTCGACTTCTCTGGAATGCCATCATCAGATCCTGGTTTCCTTATCATGGAACCACCCTTGGAAAATCTCCTTTCCAACAAAAAAAGAATCATCAAAATCGGTCCATAAATGATGAAGTTATCGGTGAACACACATAAAAAAAATATATATATACGGTCGAATTGAGAAACCTCCTCCTTTTTTTGAAGTCGGTTAAAAAGGAACAGCCATCTTGAAAGTATGATAAGTATGTAAGCATTATTCAATGAACATTTTTCATTTTCACGAGTTCTAAATTTTTCTCAGGAATTTCAAATAAATCGAGAATCTGGGATACTAAAATGCATGTCCATATTATTCTTTTGTGGGAATAAAAATGAAGTTCAGGTATATTAGCGCCCAATTATCCAATCACTGTTAATCACCCCATTATGTAGAATTTCACTGATATTTTGAAAATTAATAAGGTAAAAGATCCATCTAAAAAGTAACAGATACGGATGTTTCTTCTTCCATGCATATGGAAATCCAGCACATCACTATTTTCTATATAACAACTGATATCTGCTTGAATCAAAGATCAAGATACAAGGTTTCAAATTTCAATGTCTTATTGTAGATAAAAATCCATGACTATGTTTTTCCATTTCAACAAAACTTTTAGTTTTCAAAAAATCATCAAAAATCAAAATCATTCATCCAAAATCAGCTAAGAATATACTTTCACCAATTCTTTTAAGGTTTCCCACACAATAATATTTAAAAGACTGCTTGCAGCACCATTGTTCTTGGTTCTAAAATGAAGATATTCATTAAAGGTAACATACCTTCTTCATCTGGAACTTGATGGTAGCTTTGACTTCATCGATCTTCTGTGTCATGGACTCCTGGTGGGAGAGGAGACCAGGGAACTTTCCGGCCTTGTTAAGACCAGGTCCCAGCAGACGCGGGATCTGCTTGATGAGCGATTCTGATGCAAGGAAGGCATCATATCTGAAAAAGGAGTTAAAATAGTTTTAATTAGGACTTCACACTATTACTACCAGAAAATCCATACTTCTATTAAAGAGCTGAAACTGAACTGATCTACTTTCGAAAATTGTTTCACTAATGAGAGCTACACTATTACAGAGTTTAATATTTTATGTTAACCTCTAAGTCCCTGAGATACCACATTTGGTATTGACACAATGGTTTTTTTAATTGTGTCTGTAATTACGGTAATTGACTGGTTAAACAAGAAATTTCATAAGGGAGAATGTTGTCAAAGGTTAGTTTTAAAGATTCAAAATTATTTTCTTTTAGTACATGTCACAATATGCTCTTTTTTAATCAAAAGATTGACTGGCAAAGAAAACCTTGAGGGATTAAATCAGCCCAATGTGCTACTATAATATTTGATGTACAAATAAAGGTATACTCACTTCTTTGCTAGTTTCTTAACAAGCTTCTTGTTCTTGTTAAGTTTTTTGAGTGCTTCAGCGTCCATGCATGGTACATTCAGAGTCTTGGACTCATCACAGTGCTGCTGGTCACCAAGTACACACACCTGCATTTTGGGGCGGGGAATGTACTTGAGCCTGTAAAGTGAAGTCATGATCAATTATTGAACACACAGAGTGTTAAAAGTGACATTTAAGAGTGTATCAGTAGTAAAGTTTTCATCAATATCAACAGATAATACATGCAATTTTTAACATCATTTAGTATAAAGTTGCTTCTGCACCATTTTCAGTTAGCATGGTAGTTCCACAAGTGGTATTTAATTTCATTATGAATACAAGAATACCACTAATACATTCAATAAGGCGTACCTGAAGCCGTGTTTTCAACATCTTAAGCTAATTCGGTAAGCCGGGGCTTACCTACCCGATATTTAAAGACTCTGGGTCGAGTCCCGTCAGTTTTCACCAACTCCCTGTCCAGATTCATCTTGGTGGAACTTATGTATAAAATACGTCCCACTAAAATGCTCTTTCCAGGTAAACGTACTTGACGGTGCCTGAGAAACGCTTGTCCTTCTGGGGATCATAGTTCTTCAGACCAATTTGAAGCTCGACAGTCTCCAAAAAGTTACGTTTTTTGTCCTTCGAATTCTGGAGGACAGCATTTACGCACTCGTAAAGCGTATCACGCGATACTTTAGACCTAGAATGAGAAAATAACACACATCACAAACATGTTATCACTTTTATGAGGTTATAAGTGGATCCGTATGAAAATTTAGAAAATTATATGTAAAACCAATTATATTACATGTTGTAGAATGACCGTAACAGAAACTCTTAAAATTAGATGTAGTGATTTCTAAAATAAATACGGATTACTTACGACATTGTAGAAGAGTTGTCCTCCCTTCACGTTGTCAACGAATTGAAAGAAGGATTGCCGATTTGCCGTCTTTGACTTTGACAGTTGTAGTGTCGTGACCACTCGTCATTATAGTGAAGAAAATTGTTTATTCGACTAATGAAATAAAACATTCTATATTTTATGTTCACTGTTTTGTGTAAACTGTTTCTACGTCTTCTTCCTACAGAAAAATCTATTGCTGGATGGATAGACTTCAGACTTGGGCGTGGCTAAACCTTAGGCTAAACGTAACAAGTACACGCGGGGTTGCGTCACATTGTGTGTAGGTGGCAATTAACTGTAACCTGCTGTAACCTGACTCATATATAGCAATACACTGAAAATGTTACGTTTTACCTCTTTTAGGGCTATGTAAACTATGTTATGTTACACTATGTTAAACTAATATAAGAACAAACATGTCCACGGACGGTTTTCTAGATGTCATTCGAATCGAATGAGCCATCGCTCATATTTTTAGGAGCTTTATCAACTTTTTTGAACTTGGTGACTAGCCTATAGGACTAGGGGCAGACTAAGAGATTGGTGAGTAATTCAAAATGAAAATGTATATAATACACTAACACTATATAATTAATAAAATCATTGATACATTAACATCATAATTTAAAAAATTGTAAAATCCACGGATCCCGTTCCGTGAAAATTCAAAATAGTGTTGCATATTTATTGTTTTTTCGCACTTTGTCTAGAATCAAAGTATTCGGTGAAGCAGGTATTGGAAATCTTGGATTTGTTACATACCAATCTTCTTTCAATAATGCCGGATCGTGTAGCCACCAGCCATACTAAAACCACACAAGAAGTTTCATAAATAAGCACTGTTGTGTTATTATGTGTAGCCAAGGACTAGGCACACTAAATTTTACACCACACACACTGGTGCCGATTCCCTTATTCACAAACTAAACTAAATTATGTGCGTGTGAACTGAGGGACCACACTGAGAATTCGCGAAATGAAAATCCTAGGATTTAGTAGTAGACTTGAAACAATTGTAGAATGAATCTGGGAATTTGTAAGCAAATTATATTAAAAACTACGACCCATAAAATGTGGTCCCTCAGTTCTCACAGACGTTCAGCCAGATCTCGGAAAGTATCTTAAAAAATAATGTTTTGTGAATACAGACATTTAGTCAAGAATTTGTAATAAATAAAGAAATGGATATTTACTAAATAACAGACCACAAAGCATTAAAGATAAAAAAAAATATGAAGACTGAACTGTGGTCCCTCAGTCCACATAACAAAGATAAATATTTTAGTGAATATTACTGAATAAAATTAATAAAACCGTTATTTTTCTACATAAAGTTTTAGTAAAAGTCTTAAATATTTTGTAAAAAAGAAATAGGGCAAAAATATCGAAGCATTTTGAAGATAGCGATGATTAAAACTGGTCCCTCAATCCTCTCCTCCACTGACATATGTGCGTGTGCTAGCTGCTCGACGAGAGGAATATCAGGAAGTCTAGTGTACTTAACTTTTAGTAATATGTTTCTACTAAATAATATGTATATAAAATTGTGTATTTCTTACCTCTTAGCTGAGATAATATGATTTTTTTAATCCTATGAAAATAGATAGAGCAGTGTGACCACACAATAAAACAAAATGTAGACAGTACTTTTATACTTTACTAGCTTGTGCCCGCGGCTTCGCCCGCGTGGATGTCGGAAATTAACGCAGGTATTTTTCTTAAATAAAAGATTTTTTCTAAAATAAAAGTAGCATAAGTTACTCCTTGTTACATCAGCTATCTGCCAGTGTAAGTCCCGTCAAAATTAGTCCAGCCATTTCAGAGATTAGCCGGAACAAACAGGCAGACAGACAGACAGACAAAAATTGTAAAAAATGTTGTTTTATTATATGTACCGTGTATACATCCATATACATTTAGTAAAAAATGGTTATTTGTATAGATGTATAGATAAAAGAGCAGTGGTGACTAAGTGGTATCAGCCCCGACGAGGTCGTGGGTTCGAACCCAGGCAGGCTCTTTACTTTGTGTAAACATTTTCATCAACACTGCTCTCAAAACGGTAAAGGATAGCATCGTGATGAAACCTGCATGTCCTAGAAACAAAAATTCGAAGACATGTGACATCTACCAACCCGCACTGGGCCCGCGTGGTAGATTACGGCCCACTCCCTCTCACCGACAGGAAGCCTGTGTCTCAGCAGTGGGAATTATATAGGCTAATTATATAGAGGTAATAAATACTATCTGTGTGCCATTTTCGACCAAGATCCATTGAGCCGCTTTTGCATGATTGTGAAACAAACATCCAATCATACAAATGTTCACATTTATAATATTAGTAGTAAGTAGGTTTATAATTCATATTACTTCGGATTCATAGTTTATGGGAATATCATGTGTGTTTGATGAATAGTATTCAGAGTAAGAAGACTGTCAAATAGGGTTGGGTTGAATTGATATAAGTCATCCTGGTTTTTCTTAACGCTCGTATTCTACCTATACAGACACTCAATTATTTACCAGACACCAAATTAAACATAGTTATAAGAATAGTACTTTTGCCAGTGGCTTCGCCCGTATAGCTTTCGGAAAATATCACTCGGAAACCTACTGCCGGGATAAAGTATCCTATGTATATGGTAACTATCCAGGATAACCAAAAATCCAAATCCATCCAAAAATCTAAACATCTAAGGCATATTTCGCGGTCTCTTACTTGGAATAATACAATTAGGTTTATTTTGAGTACTTCGAACACACATGATATGCTCGCATTTACTATGAAGCCAAAGTAATATGAATTACACCGCTACCAACCGGGACGGCCGGACGCGCGAAGGCCCGCTAGCCGCTCTGCGGCGATTTTATTATAATCTCTGTATCTTCTAAAATATTAATTTTAATGATATGTTGTAAAGGGCAATTTTGATCTACATGAAATGCACAATTTATTTAAGGTACTTAATTGGATAAGGATTAATGCTGTATTGCTTAAAATCGCATTCATAAATAAGCCATTATTTCTCGTAAAAAGTAAAGGATAAAAATGGTTATTATGGGTTATCCTTAAGAGTTACGACATATACCATCGCGGACTTTTTTGTAGAACTTTTTAAGGTGTACAATACTGTAGTACATTATTTTGAGCTATTTCGTAGGGTTCAGCCAGCGTTCGCAATGTAAGCGCAAAAAAATGTGTTTTCATCCCCCCATCTCGGAAAGAGTATTTTTGCCCTTCGATACCTGAGTGCAAAAGCCGTTTTTATCCGCTAGAGGATAAAGTAAATTGAATTTAGAACATCGTGTGCACTAAGTTTGTGAATTCAAAACATCATTACCTAAACCTATTTACTTCTATCTCCATGGTGCCGAATTTATCATTCAACCTTTTTCTAATTTGTAAAACTTAGACTCGGAACCTTCTTGATATACTTTATTTTTTAATTTGTTTTGCGCGCGCCATTATACTTTTCACGTCACCAACATTACAGTACCTAACAAAAATATTACACTCGACTTAAGTAATTGTAGCAACGTTACTTTCAATTTTTCATAATTATACCTAAGTATCATCCACACTAATATTATAAATGTGAAAGTAACTCTGTCTGTCGGTCTGTCTGTCTGTCTGTCTCGCTTTCCTGCTAAAACTACTGAACCGATTTAAATGAAATGACAATGCCAGATCCTGCCCCACCCTTCACCACCGTACCGGAAATGTAACTTAATCAAAAATATCACAAGAAATTATGACCCTTTGTTGCTTAACTATTATTCTGTTACAGTTGCGGATAATAAGTTAGCGATAAAAAGGAATTTAAAAACCCAAGACGTATTTCCTGTTTTAATCGCGACCATCTGCGTTACTTAGTACGCACACACGCAGAACAAAAACAGCTATTTTATTTAAAAAATAATATCTATTAATTTACTATATACGGATTTTAATATGTATTTGGTTAAATTACACACAGGTAATGAAAATAATCTTTGTGAATACCTATATAATATCATTATGAATATATATTCTAATAAATGTTTCACATTTGAGCACTAGTAGGTTATGGTGTAATGAAACGTCATTGACGAGCTAATGGTAATGTCAAAAAGTTTTTTTTTTTTTTTTTTTTTTTGTTTATGACGTTGCACTATTCGTGCTTATTGCCACTGACAATATTTTATATAATAACAAAACGTAGGAATCAAGTACTCGCGAAATTTATATAAGTACAACGGGAAATTTGGAAATAGAAAGGAAATAGGTTGCTAAAATAATATATATTATATACAAAAAAAAAAATATAACAAGTTTTATCAGTAGGTTATAAATAAAAACAAAACAAAAAAAAAAAACATGAACGCCACAAGGTGGCCCAACAAATAGGCCGACTCGTGCATAAACTAAGAATTACCTAAGAACTACATGGTAAATTAAGTACTTATATACAGTTTATAAACTAATATTTAGATAGCTATATCATTATTTACAAAGAAAAGAGCTATGGTTTTATAAATATCTACATTGAAATTAAATAAAATACACGAAATAGAAGTGGGAAAAGGGACTCGGAGGGAAACAAGACTTTGGAAAAGTAAGGAATGGTCATAAAGGGGGCAGGAAAAAATAAGATGGTTCAGATCTCCCACCTCAGCGCCACATTCACACGCAGGGTTCTGCACAATGCCAAGCCTGGCAAGATGAGCAGGAGTGCACACGTGACCCAATCGCATACGTATGAATATTGTTGTAATCATTTTGCTTAGCTTGTACTTGCTAAACCAAGGTTTTACAAAAATGGATGGCTGAATAGTGCGATAAAATTTCCCTTTCACTGATTGCTCGGACCAAAGCTTACCCCAGGATTCCTGTAGGTAAACCTTGGGCAGAGCTGCCAGATCTTGGGAGTTATTTTTGTACGGAAAAACATCTCCACACAATACGGCATCATTAGCCAACTGGTCAGCTCTCTCATTACCTAAAATGCCACAATGCGAGGGTATCCACGCAAAATACACTGAATACCCCTTAATAGAACACCTATAAAGGAGTTCACGTGTTTCAAATATAATATGAGGATTATGAGAATAGAAAGGGAATCTGGCCAAAGATTGTAAGGCACTCCTTGCATCAGTTAAAATGAGTGAATTTCGTAAGCCCATCATAAGTATATATTCGACAGCTTTGAATAGACCGTAACATTCTCCCGTAAATACAGATGACTCGGGCGGGAGCTTTATTTTTTGAACTATATTATATTGGGAGTGGAATACACCTACTCCCACGCATGAGTCTCTTCCATGCTTCGAAGCATCTGTAAACAAGAGCTGACAGCCCTTCCAGTCTCTATCCATAGTGAAGTTGAAGTTAATATTATGACATATGTCATCTCGGTAAATGTTAAGGTTATAGTATATATTTGGTGACATAATTAATGAACTGTAATTACAGTGAAATATAGGAAGAAATTGAGATTGGTGACAGGGAGCTTCAATTAAATTGTATTTTCTAAAGCTTTTAACTAAACACGGAGTATCTTTGTGCCTCCAGTAAGTGGACGAAATTACTTCTTCAGAGAGAATGGAAAGTTTATTTCGCAAAGGATGACATGTAAATTGCAAACACCGAGCCATAAATCTATCAGCTAAAAATTGACGTCGTAAATGAAGTGGAGGGTCGCCACATTCCACCTGTAGACAATTAATAGGACTGCTTTTCATTGCACCTGAAACCACTCTAAGTGCCTTGGACTGAACACTGTCAAGTTTCTTAAGACCAGCAACATTAGCAGGCTCCAGCAAAAAGGTGCCATAGTCCAATAGGCTTCTAATCAGGGTGTTATAAAGTAATTTTAATGAAAAGGGATGTGCACCCCACCAAACACCAGAAAGACATCTAATTATGTTGATATTTCGTTCACATTTAGCAGTTATATAATCACAGTGTGGTAAACCAGTAAGATGTGTATCCAAAATAAGGCCTAAAAATTTAACCTGGTTTTTAACAGGCATAGGGATATTATTATACTGTACTGTAACTATAGGAGGCTTACGCATCCTTGTAAACAAGACAATGTTGCTTTTATCAATTGACAGGTGTAAACCATTGGTTTCTAGCCAAGTCTTCAGTAAACATAAAGAAGAGGTTAAGGAAGTACAAATATTTTCAACAGAATGACCAGATAAATAAAGAAGTAAATCATCCGCATATTGAAGGACTTGTACTGACTCATTTAAAGAGGATTCAAAATCATAAGTGTAAATATTGTAGAGAATTGGACTAAGTACGGAACCTTGGGGGAGACCTTTCCATACTAAACGGGTAAATGTATACCCTTCAATATGAAGATTTAAAGATCTCTCTGAAAGCATGTTAATTATGAAGTTAGACAGCATTTTTGGAACTTGTAATGAATTCAGCTTTTGTTCCAGGACTGATACCAGGACATTATCGTAAGCTGAGCTAATATCCAGGAAGGCAGCAATTACAGAGTTATTGGAAGAGAAAGCTAAACGAATATCAGTTGTGAACACACTAAGGCTGTCCATCGTACTTCTACCCTTCCTAAAACCAAACTGTGATGTGCCTAGCAAGTTTTTGCTCTCCAAATACCATTCCAAACGATTCTTAATGAGGTGTTCAACAATTTTTGCAAGAACTGTAGAAAGTGCAATTGGTCGATAAGAAGTAACATTAGAAGAAGGTTTGTTTGGTTTTAGAATGGGAATAATCGTTTGAGACTTCCAACTTGATGGAATGCTGCCAGATATCAAAGCTGTATTGATGAGATTTAAATAAATTAAAAGAACAGAGTCAGACAGATTAGCTATAAATGAATATGGTATACCATCTTCACCAGGGGCTGAATCCTTAACATGTGAAAGGACTCCTTTCAACTCACTTAGTGTGAACAGGGAATTCAACTCAGAATTAGGAATAGGAACATATGGAAGGTGGATTAAAGATCTTTGTTCTGGGACTGAAGGGGGAGCTAAATTATCCATAAATTCATTGGCTAATTCTAATGGTAGTTTTGAGGCTGTTGTGTCGCTGAATGCTGACCTGAATCGCCTAATATTTTGCCATACTAGAGATGCATTAACTTCTGGCGAGATAGATGCACAGAATCTTTGCCAACCTTCAAATTTCTTTTTCCTAAGGAGCTTACGAGTTGTTCGAGCAGCTTCTAGGTATATCTGAAAATTGTGGCGAGTCATAGTATGACCATAATTTTTTTCTGCTTCTTTTCTTTTTTTAATGGCTTGAGTACATTCAGCATCCCACCAAGGTGGTGAAGGAATTTTGCCTGTAGCACCATTCTTAATAGGGAAAGTATTATCTGCCACCTCTATTAAAACTCTTGTAATTTGATTAGATAATAACTGAGGGTCATGTAGTTGTAAAGAATCAGATAAGGCAAGCATTCTTTCTTCTACACAATTTTTATATGTATCCCAATCTGCATTTTGAAGTCTGTACTTTAATCGTGGTGTTGGAATGCAAGCAGCTGGTTTTTGATGTGGAAAAGAAATGATTAAAGGGTAATGATCACTACCATAAGAAGACGTTAAAGGAGACCAGGATAATGTTGATGCTAAATCAGGTGTGCAGATTGAGAGGTCAGGGGCGCTTATTCCCTCATCTGGATTCGTTTGGCGTGTTGGGAGACATGTATTTAAAATACACAAATTATTAGAGTCTAGAATTTCCAATAACTTTTCCCCATAGTAATTGGAACTAGAACTACCCCAAGACTGATGTTGTGAGTTAAAGTCGCCCATTACCAAAAACGGTTTAGGTAAAATTGAAAGAAGATTACTTATTTCAGAAAGGATATTTACAGTGGGACGAGAATAATATATACATACTAAACAGATTTTATTTACAATAGCAGCGACAGCAGATATATCATCACTGAGACTTGGAAGAGGAAAAGATTGAAAAGGCAAGTTGTTTTTAATAAGTATGGCGACACCGCCATACCCATCGCTTCTGTCTGTTCTTAGACACGCATAGCCAGGAATTCTAAAAGAGAACCCTGGTTTAAGCCATGTCTCACAGAGAGCGACTGCAAAGGGATCGTATTTGTTCATTATGTAGGACAGATCAGATTTTTTATTCAGAATGCTGCGACTGTTCCACTGAACAATCTTGGATAGATTTGGATCCATTATGATTAAGATTAAACAAGTTAAACAGCGTATCAATTACAGTGGCAACGTTGGACGGTTCAATATTATTATTTTTAGATAATGTGGTAATTAACATGATTATTAAATTTAAAATTTGACTTTCACTATTATTTGTTGTTTTATTTTGGAATGCAACACCATTCCCTGACACAGAAACTTCGTTATTGATTAATGCTTGATGAGCTGTACGGTCATACCCCTTAGCTGTTTTTGGGGGATCCCGAGGTTTAAGGAATACCGTTTTTCTTTGTGAGGAGACAATTGGTGGGTTACGTGATTGGGGCGAAGGTTGTGAATAGAATGAATTTTTAGTGGTATGTGATAGGTCAGATGTTACCACATCTGCATACAATTTTGATATAGGTGGATGTAGCTGAGACGCTTCAGCATACGACACGCAGCTATGGGCCATATAATGCTTAATTGATTTTTGCCTCTCAAATTCTGGGCATTTTTTATTGATGGCGTAATGAATGCCACCGCAATGACAGCACTTACTACTACTCTCATCTTCAATCCTGCAAGTGTCAGCAGAATGCTTCTCCCCACACTTGAAGCACTGAGGGTTCGACCTGCATTGTACCTTTGTATGGCCAAAACGACAACAATTATAACACTGAATTGTTGGGAATGTATACAATTCCACTGGCATGGAATTGTAACAACAAAACACACGTTTTGGTAAAGTTTGTCCGTCAAAGGTGAGCACGACTGTTTGCGATGGTTTCCACACAGGGGTCGGTTCGTGCACTTTATAATTGAGACGCCTTGCCTTGATAACCTTCCCGCATCCAGCAGGGACAGATATATTTTCGATTATTTCCTCCGGAGACCAGTCGGTAGGTACGCCTTTAACAATACCAATGCGACACACATTAATTGATGGAACAAATGCCTTCAATTTCTCTTTGGCCAAACTTGGGTCATCTATAAAAGAATTGGCATCTACGTAACGAGAGAAGCTCAATGATATTCTATTACGACCAATGCGTTTTAATGAACCGTTAATTATATTATTGAAACTGCGTTTTTTAAGAAAATGTCCTAAAGTTATTGGGTGTAATGTTAGGGCCGAGTTTTGAGTATCAGAAATTTTTTGGATGTGTACAACGTATGGCGACAGGTCTAGGCTTCGTACAAAGCCCTAGTAACCTGTGGCGCCTTCTGGGGAAGATCAGACTTAATGAGGTTTTCAGTCTGGGGTCCATCCACAGAGCATGGAGTGGATTCTTGCTGAACTACAATTGAACTTTGACTGAATGTGACTGATTCATTATCGCAATGGCAATGAGTTCCTTTATTTATTTCAGATAAAGTGTGTGAATGATTATTTCGCCTTCTTTTATTGCAATTTTTGCATACTTTACGTGGAGCTCTAGTCCTTTTCCGCTCCGATCTGGTTATGGACGAGTCGGTAGAGATGAGGCGTATATACTAGAATAGGTACAGGGAATAGGTATGTAAAGAGACTAGGTTGCACCTATTCCAACTTTTAAAATACTAGATCCACCTAGTCTCACTGTGCCTACGCAGTCCACAGCACCCGCGCCGCGGTCCGCGCGAATTGAAGTACCGACTACGCGGCGAAGCGAGATAGCAGCATAGTCATAGCTCATTCATGTTTGACAAAATCATTCGTGTGTCAGTCACTTGAATTTGAACCCTAATTCAATGGCATAAAAGTAACATTACACGCACTGTGTTGTGCTAAAATATATACTGTCCTTTTTTAACTACACTATTCCGCAGTCCTTCCATCCTTGTCTGTCGGACTAGTCTCGGAGACTCGATACTAGTCCGGAATAGGAGTATTTTATAGAATAGGTACTTTGACAATACTCGATACTAATGAAGACTATGATGATGCAGTCTAGTATCAAATACGGACTCATGCGAATGTGATCTCGCTAGACTCGACTTCGCAAACACGTACTATCGGACTTATTTAGTGATCGGTTTTTGTAACGAAATTTTGATAAATCGTTAAGAACTCATATCTATTTTTATTGTGACATTAATTAATTTGTTTATTGGAACGAAGTTCCTTATGGCGCGTTGCGAAAGGGGGCTAGACGGAATTAAGAGAAAAAGATGTAACGACACTTTTTAACTGACTTAAAAAAAGGAGGTGGTTTCTCAATTCGACTGTATATATTTTGTTTTGGAACGTAGGTGAGAGAGAGAGAGAGAGAGGGAGAGAGAAGGAGAGGGAGAGAGAGTGAGAGAGAAGGAGAGGGAGAGAGAGTGAGAGAAGGAGAGGGAGAGACAGGGAGAGAGCGAGAGAAGGAGAGAGAGAGAGGGAGAGAGAAGGAGAGGGAGAGAGAGAGAGCGAGAGAAGGAGAGAGAGAGGGAGAGAGAAGGAGAGGGAGAGAGAGAGGGAGAGAGAAGCAGAGGGAGAGAGAAGCAGAGGGAGAGAGAAGGAGAGGGAGAGAGAGGGTGTGAGAGAGAAGGAGAGGGAGAGACAGAGAGAGAGAGAGCGAGAGAAGGAGAGAGAGGGAGTGAGAAGGAGAGAGAGAGGGAGAGAGAAGGAGAGGGAGAGAGAGAGTGAGAGAAGGAGAGGGAGAGGGAGAGGGAGAGAGAGAGCGAGAGAAGGAGAGAGAGAGAGAGGGAGTGAGAAGGAGAGGGAGAGAGAGAGAAGGAGAGGGAGAGAGAGAGAGCGAGAGAAGGAGAGAGAGAGAGTGAGAGAAGGAGAGAGAGAGAGAGATAATAAGTGTATACAGGTTTTTTGTACATAATAAATAATTTAAAAAAACAATCATGAATCCTGGAAAGGAACTTCGTTCCATCCGGGTGTCCCTTGACACCTCAAGTTTTGTTTTAAAAGTGGCTCCTAAAAAAAGAAGTGTCGCTTGTGATCATTTTACGGACAAAGGCCAACATGTTTTGATTTTACGTTGATAGTCCTAAGCCTGCGGAAATTATGAAGGTACAATTTATTACTGCTGACGTACGAATCTACGCGTATCGGTGGTACGCAAAGACTAAGCATCTATAAAGTATGCGTATTTCATGGACTAGGTGGACTAGGTGGAATAGGTATTTGGATCTAGTATTTCTACGGACTTGGACTAGGTGCACTTAGTACAAAATTTACCTAGTACGACCCATCTCTACGAGTCGGTATCCATACTGGATTCTATAATAGTAATATTAAGCCCGACCGAGGGGACTGTGCCCCCCGGATCAGGTGGTTCGTTGTCCATTGTGGCCACTGGCCAGAAAAAATAAAATATAAAAAACTTACCCTATATATGAAGAATTATATCTACAAACAATTAAATTAACTAATCTAATGAATATTTACATAAATCTACACAACTTATCTCCAATCGCAAACGTTTTTTATTATTTAAAAGAAAACGAAAGAAAAATCACGCCCGCCAAATTCGATGATTCCCGCGCTTTTTTCCATGTCAAAAAGTTAGTGGTGGGTCGTTGTCGAATTTTTGATGCACGACCCGCAACCATTTTTCCGACGACGAAAACGGTTGCAGAAAACGGCTGTCGTCGCAACTGGTTTGAAGAGCCGTTCAACCAATAAAATCAATGCGTTCTCGACCGTATTTTATTAGCAGTAAAATAAAAAATCGCATCAAGTAATTCGAAACGAACGAACGAAAACTATTTGGATCCAAGACGTAAAACTAGTTTCATCGTCGTAGTCGTCGCAGAACATAAAACGGTCTTTGGAACGGATTAAGGACGACGACGCGATGAGTGTGATAGTTGAATCAATGGGTTCTCGACCGTATTTTCTTAGCTGTAAAATAAATAATCGCATCTAATAATTCGAAGACTGGTTTGAGCAACGAAGACTGTTTGGACCCAGGACGTAAACAACGTTTCATCGTTGCAAAACATAAAACGGTCTTCGAAAACGGTTCGTTGCCGTAATGCCCACCACTACAAAAAGTCAATTGACTTTTTGACATTAGCTCTGTTCTGTTTGCCGTTGCATTGCTGTTTGTATTTTACGCTCCCTAATCTAAACGTGATCAATATTATTACTGTTACATTATCCCGACGACTTTTGCTCTTGAACATGGACTCGATCTCGCCTATTCGCCGACTTTTTACTATTTGCCACGGATTCTGATTATTGCTTCCATTTTGAACAATGCTCGAGTTGGGTAACGATGTCGAGGTGCATAAATGGTTATTTGTGCGTCAACAGGATGCTAAGATATGTTGTTGCAACATGGAAATTGTTGTAACAGGTATGTAAATGTAGTATTTACATACCGGTATTTATTGCTTGGATTTTACCGTAAAGAAAAATCCTAAATAATAAGCACTGTAGATTTAAACAGACACAGCAAGTTCTAAAGGCATTTAGACATAATTTAGATATCTCTAATAAAGCAGCAATAGAATGCTACATTTTTCATGCTTGTAAACAAACTTTTATTTTATGGGTCAAAGCTCTATAGAGTTTCTGGCATTGTCCTTTGGTGCACAGATAGTTTAGAGCTTGAGAAAGGACATAGGATACTTTTTATCCCGGTAGTATGTTCCCGCGGGATAATTTCTGACCTCCACGCGGGCGAAGCCGCTGGCAAAAGCTAGTTTGAAATAATTTAAAGATTATTCTGTAATACTTACCTATCATAATGTAGTAAATAATAAATGTTTATACCTAAACTGAAATAAAAGTATCTTGTGATTGAAATGCTTTTTTTTGCATATTTAGTCATTTCCTCGCTGAGGTGGGATGAAAAGTTACGTGTTGCACTCGAGTGCAAAGATTTTTCACCTCGTGCTCTTTTGATTCCCTCGCTAACGCTCAGGATTCTAATTTTTGAATCACTCGCTGCACTCGTGATTCAATTTTAGAATCCTTCGCTTGCTCGGTCATCAAAATTGAGCACGCGGTTATAAAGCAACTTTGCACTCTTGTATAACAAATAACTATTATTTATGACATCACATTAGAAACCTCTAAAATTATCAGCGTTTCTTTACTATATTATGCATGTTATACACATATAAACCTTCCTCTTGAATCACTCTATCTATTTAAAAAACCTGCATCAAAATCCGTTGCGTAGTTTTAAAGATATAAGCATACATAGGGACAGACAGACAGCGAAGTGACTTTATTTTATAATATGTAAAGATAAAGAAGAAAAGAAGATAAAGATTTAATATATCATTATTTAGACGAAACGAAAGCAAGGTTGTACGGTTAATTTAATGCTATATTACATGGCTTATGTGTATTTAATAAAAAGTAGATTACAAAATTAACTAATCACTTATTATCTTATACCTTTAAACGAGCAATTCTTGTATATATATATATGTAATCTGAATCTCGGAAACGGCTCCAACGATTTTCATGAAATTTAGTATACAGGGGGTTTCGGGGGCGATAAATCGATCTAGCTAGGATTTATTTTTATAAAATGTGGTTTTATTCGTGTTTTCAATTAACAACTTTATCGATAATCAACTTGAACATAAACTTATTATTTTAAACATAATTTACCAAAAAATACCGAGCAAAGCTCGGTCAACCAGATATTAATACTTTTATTTAAGGACATTTGGATGTAGCTTAAATGAATGTAAGTATATTTGTTCGTCAGTACTTTCAATAAGTTTGAGATGTTGATCATCATAGCAAAAGAAACGCTCATTCATAAAACAGTGACATCGGTAATGGCCTAGACCGCCTGGAATTAATTCTGGAATGAATTCAGATGCGCCCATGATTTTGTAGGTTTTTTTACCGACTTCTAAAAAAGGAGGAGGCTATCAATTCGACTGTATTTTTTTTTTAATGTTTGTTACCTCATAACTTTTGACTGGGTGAACCGATTTTGATGATTCTTTTTTTTATTTGAAAGCTGGTGCTTCCCGAATAGTTCCATTTTAATTTGATTCCATTTATACAATGGGGTCTATGTGAAAACCATATAAGTCTTGAATTTGCATTATGTATTTGCGCGACAAATGAACGAATAACGCGATAAGATTAGTGCGGAGTAGGTATCTACCACAACTAAAAAGTTAAAAAATAAAAACTTTGTACAAAAAAAACAACCGACTTCCTTAAAAAAAAAACACTACAAAGTCAAAAATAACTTTAACTTTGAAAGTTGGTGTCTTAGGATCTGTATTTAAGGTTTTTGCCACCGACTTCCGAAATTAAAGTTAAAAGTTTTTTGTTCTTTACTGTTATGGTAACAGGAACATTAGTAAGATAATTTATATCAGTGCCATTCAAATCGAATGATATGCCAAATACTTCAATAAATCACATTTTATTTTTAGTTTCCTATTTTATTTATCATCTTAAACACTATTTGTACGTTAAAAACCTCTGAGACATTGAACATCTGACACATTAAACATAAATTTAAAAAAATGAGGGTAATTTAATTTAATGTGACTTCAAGTTTGCGTTCGGAAACACCTTGCTAATCAACTTAGTTATTTAAAGTAAAGAGTAGCAAAAAAATAATTAAATGCTATGAAAAAACTAGAACTACAGAATCTTCCTTTATTTACCGATATCACTGTTTTCTGAACGAGCTTCTTTTGCTATGATGATCATTATTTCAAAATTATTGTAAGTACCTACTGACAAAAGTATTGTAATAAGTGATTAGTTAATTTTGTAATCTACTTTTTAGGGTTCTGTTGCCCTTGAAAAAAATGGAACCCTTGTAGATTCGTCATGTCTGTCTATCTGTCCGTCCGTATGTCACAGCCACTTTTTTTTCGAAACTATAAGAGCTATGCTGTTGTAACTTGGTAAGTAGATGTACTCTGTGAACCGTATTAAGATTTTCACACTAAAATAGAAAAAAACAATAAATTTTGATGTTCCCCATACTTAGAACTGAAACTCATTTTTTTTTTATCAAACCAATTCGTGTGGGGTATCTATGAATAGGTCTACAAAAATGGTATTGAGGTTTCTTATATCATTTTTAGGGTTCCGTTGCCAAATGGCAAAAAACGGAACCCTTATAGATTCGTCATGTCTGTCTGTCTGTCTGTCTGTCCGTCCGTCCGTATGTCACAGCCACTTTTTTCAGAAACTATAAGAGCTATGCTGTTGAAACTTGGTAAGTAGATGTATTCTGTGAACCGCATTATGATTTTCTGAACTGAAACTCAAAAATGTTTTTTTTCATCAAACCCATACGTGTGGGGTATCTATGAATAGGTCTTCAAAAATGGTAATGAGGTTTCTAATATCATTTTTTTCTAAACTGAATAGTTTGCGCGAGAGACACTTCCAAAGTGGTAAAATGTGTCCCCCCCCCCCCGTAACTTCTAAAATAAGAGAATGATAAAACTAAAAAAAATATATGATGTACATTACCATGTAAACTACCAACGAAAATTGGTTTGAACGAGATCGAGTGAGTAGTTTTTTTTTAAACGTCATAAATCGTAAACCGCAATTTACTTTACATTCAATCAACTGAAATAAAAAAATAAAAACATTTATTTTTAAGCCGAGAACGCAGGTTTGTACGGAACCCTCGGTGCGCGAGTCCGACTCGCACTTTATAAAATACAATTTCAGTAGAATTTAAATATAATATTTAAATACATGCCAAACAAGAGACGTCAATCACGTACTCGCTTCTTCATTTACCGTGGCAATCTAATTCAACTCGATCGCGGCAACTCAATCTGAGCGCAACTCAAAAAATCGAGTTGACCATGCCTAACTGGCGTCACCAGCTCAAAGGGTTATCGATTCTTTCCGAAAAATATCGATTTTAAATTGATTCAAATCTTATCGAGATGAATGGATTGACAAAAAAATTGATTTCTAAAAAATTGTTTTTTTTTTTCAATTCTCCATTTACAATGTAAATATAATCAATTTTATGAAAATCAATAAAGATACCTTAATAAACGATATCTCATCAGTAATATCAGGGATTTTTTTAGTTCAGGGAATTCGTTAATAACAAATTACTATATAAAAAGTATTCGGTATTAAACAAAAAATTGATTTTCTTAATGATTTTGCATTAAAAAGTTTAGAAAATAGATAATATAGCTTAGATTCCCAATAGAAAACACAAATGTTGATTTTCTATGGCAAAATCAATTTAAAAAATCGATTGTTTTGGCCCGTTAAAACGATTAATTGAGGTCAGATCGCCATCCCTACCGACTCCATGCGTCTTTCGTCCGACTGATCCGTCACAGGGGGTCTACTCTCTTTCAACGAAACGAAACTTCGTTCGTTCCAAAGAGTAAATTAATATACAGGGTTCGTTCGTATTGACACTCACTGCCAGTAATGACAGTTCTCCTGTGTCAATTTTGACAAGTTTACTTTTTTTTGGGTGTGTTCATTTAATTATTCTGGATAATTAAAAAGGTTTGTTCGTTTTAGAAGTAAATTCCCACGAAAATAAAAAACGATTTTTCTCAAAATTGGAGGTCTTTAAAAATGTATGATATAGTTAGAACGACTACTTTTAGGGATGTCTATCCAAATATATTTAACTTACTCTGGTTGGAATTATTAAATAATAAAAAACCATTTCTGGACATGTCCTGGCGGAATCTGAAGCGGAACAAATTTTGTTTCCGATTGACAATGTTTTCGAAAGAACTGCCGACACGACAGGTATTTATCCAAGAAATGTATTTTTTAGTCAATGC
Organism: Aporophyla lueneburgensis; assembly: GCA_932294355.1. Classification (NCBI taxonomy): domain Eukaryota; kingdom Metazoa; phylum Arthropoda; class Insecta; order Lepidoptera; family Noctuidae; genus Aporophyla; species Aporophyla lueneburgensis. The sequence goes on along the minus strand of OW028737.1, from coordinate 24,310,238 downwards.
CAGTCACTGTTTTTCCTTTCTAATACTAAGTTTTATCGGTATTATAAGTTTCAAGCCATTTTATTGTTTTATTTACTAACAGATTATTGAGGTTATGTTTTCAAGTTTGACAAATCGCGTGTACGTTGACTCTTAATGGTTGATACTTGAAATAATTGAAAAATGTACATGGAATTAATTTGATTGTCTTTATATTTTTTTCAAGGTAAATCTCACAGTACAATTAGAGAAATTGTTAATGAAGGTAAAAAAATAAGGATTTTTCTATTTCTGGAGAAACACCAAAACAGTTGGCGGAAGAAAGAATTAGAGGATTTTGATCTGTGTGCAATTAGACAAAAAGTTCAACACTATAAAGAAACAGGCAAGTATTTTTTTTTTTGTTAATACTATTATCGCATACCACAGTAAAAAAAAAGTATAATTTATATTTATTAATTTCAGGTGCCTATTCTACGTAATATATTACCTATAGTTTGAGGAGACGGGTTATAATGCGAGCCGTAAACGTCTAAGAAAGATTTTTACACTATTTAGATTTCATAAATAAGAAATGTAAAACTGACACATCAGTGTTAATGGAAAAATCTATCATAGCACCGAAAAGGAATACACGAATGATGTTATGTCACGTTTTTATTTTTAAATAAAATCTGAATTTTAGCGTGTTACTTCATTTTCATTCTCATGTGAATAGTGATAATGTTATGTACCCCACATAGACATACCTGATGCCGTCATTAGTCAACTGTTCAAGTTTATTCGATATTGCCTGTACCTTTCGAATGCGACATGTTATAGGTACTCTCTGACTTCCGATTAGTTTCCGACAGTAAGCAGCTGTAAGTCGCCTTCTTGTCGACTATAAACTGTCAGCAGTAACAGGATTCGTTCAGTACCATTCATGTCAAATTTGATACAGGCATACCAACCATCGAATGGTTGTGAATACCCTAGATGGTGACCGTAAATGCGATTGCTGAACATTATGTCTTGTGCATCGGGTTCAATCGGCAATCCTTGAGTATAATTTAATTAATTATTAAACTGAATAAGTTTTCATTTTGTAATTATGATGGCACTCTTAGATAAAAGGTTATTCCAGCGAAATAATGCGCAATCTACTAAATACAATGAAAGTAAAAGACTGTGTGCCTAACAAGTCTTGAAATCTTGACTGATGAGAATTTCCGGGATCTCGTGTTTGTGGATTAAAACAACAAGTATCTTATCACTTTTAGTCCTAGTATACAGGGTGGCCATACCTGCTAAGCAGGCGCCCTCATTTTTTCCAGACTCTTTTTAGGGTTCCGTTGCCAAATGGCAAAAAACGGAACCCTTATAGATTCGTCATGTCTGTCTGTCTGTCTGTCCGTCCGTATGTCACAGCCATTTTATTCCGAAACTATAAGAGCTATGCTGTTGAAACTTGGTAAGTAGGTGTATTCTGTGAACCGCATTAAGATTTTCACACTAAAATAGAAAAAAAAACAATAAATTTTGGGGTTCCCCATACATAGAACTGAAACTCAAAAATGTTTTTTTTCATCAAACCCATACGTGTGGGGTATCTATGAATAGGTCTTCAAAAATGGTAATGAGGTTTCTAATATCATTTTTTTCTAAACTGAATAGTTTGCGCGAGAGACACTTCCAAAGTGGTAAAATGTGTGTGTCCCCCCCCCCGTAACTTCTAAAATAAGAGAATGACAAAACTAAAAAAAATATATGATGTACATTACCATGTAAACTACCAACGAAAATTGGTTTGAACGAGATCGAGTGAGTAGTTTTTTTTTAAAACGTCATAAATCGTAAACCGCAATTACCTTACATTCAATCAACTGAAATATAAAAATTAAAAAATATATATATTTTTAAACCGAAAATACCTACAGGTTTGTACGGAACCCTCGGTGCGTGAGTCCGACTCGCACTTGGCCGGTTTTTTGCCAAGCTATATACTAGACTTTCTGATATTCCTCTCGTCGAGCAGCTAGCACACGCACTATGTCAGTGGAGGAGAGGATTGAGGGACCAGTTTTAATCATCGCTATCTTCAAAATGCTTCGATGTTTTTGCTCCATTTCTTTTTTACAAAATATTGTAAGACTTTTACTAAAACTTTATGTAGAAAAATAACAGTTTTATTAATTTTATTCAGTAATATTCACTAAAATATTTATCTTTGTTATGTGGACTGAGGGACCACAGTTCAGTCGTTATATTTTTTTTTTATCTTTAATGCTTTGTGGTCTGTTATTTAGTAAATATCTTTACAAATTCTTTCCTATATGTCTGTATTCACAAAACATTCTTTTTTAAGATACTTTCCGAGATCTGGCTGAACGTCTGTAAGAACTGAGGGACCACACTTTATGGGTCGTAGTTTTTAATATATTTGCTTACAAATTCCCAGATTCATTCTACAATTGTTTCAAGTCTACTACTAAATCCTAGGATTTTCATTTCACGAATTCTCAGTGTGGTCCCTCACTTCACACGCACATAACTAAATTTAAGTTCAAATTTAGTTTAGTTTGTGAATAAGGGAATCGGCACCATTATTGAACTTATAAATCAACAGATTAGTAATGTCCTTCAAAAGGATTCAAATTAGGATCGATAATGGTACCGATTCCCTTGTTCACAAACTAAACTTAATTTAAGTTCAGTGTATCTTTTTCTTTGTATTTCATTAAGAAGAGGACAAAAGAAAAATTTTAGTTTAGTCCTGTGAAATTAATCAGCGCCTGACGTAAATTGACGTAATTTTAGTAGGCAAGTTTTTAATCACGTCTAAACTTGTATGGAGTAGTGACAGGCGCTGATTAATTTGACAGGACTAAACTAAAAATTTTCTTTTGTCCTCTTCTTAATGAAATACAAAGAATGCAATGCACTGAACTTAATTTTAGTTTAGTTTGTGAACAAGGGAATCGGTACCAATGTATCTGCTCAATAACACATTGACTTTTTTTAAACTTTCAAAATGAAAGTCATTGCTACCGATAGAGTGATAAGGAATTGCCGCACGAAATTGAATTGTCGGGAGGTCCGCTAGAATAAGAAATAAATATCTTAGTATGTACTAACTATACCTACATATTCCTGGATAAAAAGCATCCTATGTAATTTAACATAAAACACAAGTTAATATAAGTGCGCCAAAGGATACGTGTGACATGAAACATTCATTTCTAACCCAACTAAAACGCCGCCGACCAGAAAAAGATCCTTATGTAAAATAACATCTTGATATTTTTTTATGATTACCTTAAGGTCTATCACACTACTGTTTGAGATTGAAAATCATCATCATCATCATTTCAGCCGAAAGACGTCCACTGCTGGACATAGGCCTCCCCTAGCTCCACTGCTTAAACCGGTTTTGTGCTTCCCGCATCCAGCGGATAAAAGATTGAAAATACCTACAGAAAATTTCTGTGCTTTTTTTTGGGTGGGAAATCATCAAAAGACGTGTCTCGCTCTGGGCGGAGCGGGAGGGCGTGTCAGACTTTTACTGACCAAAACCCACCCATGTTCCTTCCGTTGCCCATGCCAGGGCCACGGTAACTCTTTCGAAGAAATCCGCAACTTTGGCAGGAGAATTCACTGGGCTGGGCAACGTTAGGGAAGCCTCGACGAGTCTTCTCGTCGCTTATTTCATAGAGCCTAAAGACTAAGGTCTTCAATCAGAGCGTCCGGGCTATAAATAATAAATAAAATAAAATTCATTTATTTCAGGCATATGAACCCATATTACATTTAGTTCAAATGTGACAATGCTGTAGCAGAAAATAATGAAATGTTTTCAAAAAAATAGAAATATAAGTCACAGAGTTGAGATAAAATACAATGTCAAAACAGGTAACAGAGATGGAATTTAAATAAAATAAAATGTCAAATTTACGGGTCACAGGATTAGAATTTAAACAAAATGTCAAATTTAACTGTATCAGTATTGGGATTCAATTAAAATGTAAAAATTTACACCGAATTTAGATTAAGGCAACAATAAAATAACAATTGCACATAATATAAACAAAACAATACAAACAAACAATTATAAATAAAGGTCAATGTGTTTTGGTGTTAAAAAATAGAGTACTCCCTGCTAAACATGTCTGTCACAGCATTGACGTATGTAAGGGCAGTCAAATCGCCCTGCGATCATTGCCAGAACAGTATTGGAGTTGACCCGCACCCTGCGCACTAAGGACGCGCACCGCTTGCGCATGGTGGCGTGAAAACAGTCGGTGCGCGCTTCCGCAAACATGCCCGAAGCGCTGCAGAAGCGGGGCAGCCTCAACACAGCCCTGAATGCGTTGTTATACTGGACGCGGAGGACGTTGTAGGACGCTCGTGTGTAACGAGCCCACAGGCTGCACGTATACATACAGTGAGGTGCAATATGCCTTGAAAAGGGTGACTTTAACTTGATCGGAGCAGCGTGCAAACCTGCGAGCCAGCATATTCGCCCTTTTCGCCCTCCGCTTCCGTTCGATGTCAGCATGATCTTTGAGGTCAGCCGTGACAACATGCCCTAAGTATTTGAATTGGTCCACTCTGCCTAACGGAACACCATTTAGACAGACAGGTGGTACATATTCCAGGCATTTTGTACCGCCGTCTCCAAATACCATGCACTGACTCTTGACAACATTATATTGGAGTCCATGCTTATCTGCGTACTCCTCACAGACCTATACCAATTTTCTCAGGCCACATATCGACGCACTCAGCAGCATCATGTCATCGGCATAACTAAGATTGTTAACACATATACCATCAACATGGCAACCGACATGCCGACTGCTGAGTGCGACGATCAGCGCGTCCATGTAGAGATTGAAAAGGGTAGGCGAGGTCAATCCACCCTGCCTTACTCCACATTGAAGCCGGTACGGTTCCGACATTGCCCCCGCCCATCTAACGCTGTTGACCTGATGCGTATACCAGTACTTGAAAATGGGGACAAGTTCAGGAGGCAGGTTAATTCCATTCAGCTTATCCCAAAGAATGTCATAGACTAACAGGTCAAAGGCTCTAGATAGGTCGAGGAAACACGCATATATAGGCGTTCTACGATCCGTGTAGTATCTGACGGTGTGCTTAAGGCACAGTATAGCACTTTCTGTAGAGAGTTGAGGTCTAAACCCAAGTAGCACAGAACTGCATTATAAATGGTCACTTAAGGCCCACAGCGGTAATCTAAGCATTTATAAAGACTTATTAGTATTCACCTGTGCTGCAACAGCTGTTTCGAAAAAAACGTGGCCAACTATAATGCTTTTTGCTGTACAGTAATTCTATTAAGCACCACAAACACGCCACAAAGTCACTGTTATTGAGCGCTTAGTACTGCAGTACCCTATTAGCTGTAAGTTTTCTGAATAATAGCCCACACGTGTACTATACAACCGTTGCATTTTAAGAGAGAACATATCACCCACTATAAAATAATCAGTTACTTTGTGAAGTTATTTAATGCTTTATGCTGCATACAGATTCACTTTTCCCCTATTAGTCAGGTGTTTACCATACACTCGAATAACAGCATGTATCCAAGTGTCGGCATGCACGAGTGGAATATTGGACGCGACGGGTTCCGTATGTTGTATTTATTAATAAATAAATAAATAAAATGAAATTAATTTATTTCACACATAACCCATATTACAAAAATTAAGATAAAAGTAACAATGCTGCAGCAGAAAAGAATAAAATGTCATTAACAAAATAAAAATATACGTCACATAGTTGAAATAAAATAAAATTTCAAATTTACGTCGGATTTAAATTAAAGCACATATGAACAAAACAATACAAAAAAGCCTTTATAAATAGATGTTTCGGACCGAACACTTTGTTACTCTATGCGCCTTCGGAACGCGCCGCCCGAACGGAATGACATCTGACTTGACAGTTTGATTTTGACACTTGACACTTCTCTTGGATTTTGGCCGCTGAAAAAGGTCCGTCGCCGTATTGGGACCTCGCGACGCGTTTGTTGAAATTAATCCTTTTAAATCGATCCGTTTGTGACAATTAGTCGTGATCCAATTGCTTTGATTGTTAATAACCCCAATTTGACGTAATAACACGGGTTGAATTTTGGATATATCTTGTTTAAATAGTTTGAAGGTTAAGCAAAGTGACGCTATTGGGAACGAGTGATTTGAAGACCGCATGCTGTGATTGCCTCCAGCCTTATTGCAGCGGATTGTAACCTGAAGAATACTCGTAACGTCACAACACGATACACATACACTCACTTACATACATAACTCCAGGTAACCCCAGAAGCAGTGTCCTTCAACCACCAGGTAAGTTCTTTTGTTGTATTGTACGTGAGTCATTTGTTAATTGTATTGCGTCTTCACTTGAATTGTACTTGTATTGTCTGCTCCGCGTACGGCGGACTAGTTTCGCTAGCCACTTCTTGTCTCTAGAGCCCCACGATTATCACACTTCCACTGCGCATTTGAAATCGTATTGTGAGGTCTAGTCTGGCAGCGAACATTCTTGGTATTCAGAGCGCGGTTATAAGACATAACCACCAAATTGGTAATTTACAGTAGGCTAATTACTTGGCAGTCTCTATAAGGGAAGTAGCAATACGCTGTAAATATTTGTTAACTATGATTGCTTGTTTGTTTGAAATAATTTGTAAATTTGTTGAGACGAGTAACTCATGTTACCATAAGTTGGCCCGGGTTGCATATGCTAGTAGAGTTGAATGAATTGGGCTATGTTACAACCCCTTGTTTGTGTTTGACCTCTGTGTTGTATTGAATGTCAGGAAGACATTAAAATATTGAGTTTGTACCATCAATATGGTTGTTTGTGAAAATTAATATTTGAAATTGGCATTTTTGAGTATTACCAGTGTTTTGAGTTGGAATAAAGGTTCATTATTGTTGTACCACACAGTGGTTTGTGAACTTAACATTTGGAATTGGATTAGAATTTGAATATTTGAATTGAATATGAAATAGAATTTTGAACGTTGATATTGGGTTTGAATTAAAATAAAAGTTTATTGTTGAATTGAATTGAAACCAATATATTGTTATTTCTTGAGTTGCTGATTAGTCAGTTTGGTAGTTTGATTGTTTGCTTGTAGTTATTTTGTAATTGATTGATTGAACTTTGTTATTTGATTATTTAATTATTTGGTTTATTTGAATTGTTTGTTTGTGCAATGGCACACAAAGCGGTGAGAGAGGCAATCAGTGGATTGACTACACAGCTACGGTGGTTCACTTCAGCTGCAGCAACCGCTGAGCGCCCGGATCTTGAAGCGGTCACTCTGGCTCGGTTCGAGCAGTTGAACGTGAGACTCAGCAACGTTGATGCTCTGCTTACTCGCTACAACGAGTACATTTGTGATGTGGCTCTGGAAGTGCTGGATCAGGCAGCACGTGACAAGGTCCTTGCTGACTATGACCAGATCTTGGACCTGGGGGATGTCATTGGTCAACGTGCTCGGGAAATATTGGAGAGCCGGACACCTGTCCAGGTCAAACCGGAGACCTCGGTTGTTTCAGGTCCCGGACTACTGAGTAGACTGCCTACTTTGGAACTGCCACACTTTGACGGTCGTCTGGACCACTGGTTAGGTTTCCAAAACCTGTTTGAAAGTTTGGTTGATGCACGCTCGGACCTCAGACCCGCCCAAAAGTTGGCCTATTTGTTGTCTGTCGTAGAAGGTGAGGCCCGAGCCTTGGTACAGCATCTGTCGTTGACTGACTCAGCCTACCCTACCGCTGTGGAACTCACCCGGCGGTACCAAAATAAACGTTGTTTGGCTGACGTTCATATTGAATTGATTTTGGGGTTACCGGTCATTACTGGATTGTCAGCATTGCGTACTGACCTGTTGAACCCGTTGGTGGCAGCGACCAACGCTTTAAAGCAATTGGACTTGCCGGTGGACCATTGGTCTTACCTTTTGGTGCACGTTGTGCTGCAACGGCTTCCTGCCGATTTGAGGGCTCGTTTCGAGCAAAAGTATGGTGGGGATAGTGTCACACATCTCCCCCCATTTGATGACCTCGTCCAATTTTTGGAGGATGAGTGTCGGTTTGTGGACAACTCTGGCGTTGCCACTGAGTCATGCCAGCCGTCTTCCCGGCCACGAGACCAGGGACGGACAAAGGCTCGCGGGACTGTTGATGGTCGCCCCGCCGCTCGTTTTGCTGGCACCCAGAGTCGTCCTGGTTGTGAGTTTGTAGGGACACGGGGCATGGCATGGCAACTTGCGCGGCCTTTTTTGAAATTGCACGTGAGTGCCCGCCGCCGAATTGCCAATGCACGCCGCATGTGCTTCTCTTGTTTGGGGGCTCACTTCCATCGGGACTGCCCCAACCCCCGCCCTTGTAGAATTTGTGGGGGGTCCCATTTGGACATTTTGTGCGCTAACGCGAACCACGCTGGCAGACCAGCCTCTGATGAAGGTTCGCGTACGGGGGGGTACCATGGAGTTGGTCACCGGGCTTCTGCCTCGCCGGTTCAGAACCGGGGAGAGGCCCGCAATTTTGAGCGCCGCACTTCACCCCCCGCGCAAGTTGATCGGGAGCCGCGCGACCGCCATTTGGTCTCCCCGCGTAAAGGCGATTACGCACTTGTTGCTAGGCAGCGCTGGCCAGACCAGCACCGCCTTCCCTCCCCTCCATTGGCGGAACGTCCCCGATTGGAGTCACGCCCCCCGCCATTCAGGCATCCGGTGGGATATGCCTAGGGCTTCCATTACGTAATTACGTAATTACGCAATTACGTAATTACGAACTCATTTTAAAGTATTTTCAATTCCGTAACTGAAGATGTCAATTCCGTACTTACGTAATTATTAGTATCATCAATCCATCAAAATAGTGAACCAATAAAAAAGCATTATACGTACACATTTATAATGTGGCAACACTATACTATATACCTACATCGAAACTGTACAAATAGGGTATTCCCCGCAGTTTATTTTATATCTATTTTGCAAAAAATAGTTCTAAGACGTACAGAATAGAGTTCAAATACACTCGAGAGCAATGAATCCGGGTCACTTAAAGAATGTTAAAAATCTCGGAAACTAAAAATGATAGGTTAATGCAATAAATTGTATTTAATAGACAATGTAATACTCCTTAAATGAAAGTAAAAAAAATATGAGTCACCATACATTTTATTAACACAAAATTACATAAAGAAAAAAACTGCTGATCTCTCCTTAAAACAAAAATAGGAAACATGAAATTTTTGAACTTTATTACGATTTTCTTGAATTTTAATACTTCGTATTGCCTCCTCGTGCTTCCATTACTGCGTTTACTCGGTTTGGCATGCTGTACACCAAGTTCCTTATACGATTTTGGGGAATATTCTCCCATTCCTCTGTGAGAGCAATTTTGAGCTCACGAAGCGTGATTGGGGGAGGGTTTCGTTGTTTTACGCATCTGCCTAGCTCGTCCCAAGCATGCTCGATCGGGTTGATATCCGGGCTGCGCGCTGGCCACTCCATACGAGTAATGTTCATCTCTTGAAGGTAGTCATTCACAATCCTACCTGTATGAGGTCGGGCATTGTCATGCATAAATATAGCATCCTCACCTAAATTGACCATAAATGGACCAACGTGATCATTGAGGATTTCTTCCACATATCTTACGCTAGTTAAAGAGCCGTTTTCTATGATCACCAGCTCTGTGCGACTTTCAGAAGAAATTCCGGCCCACACAAGTACAGACCCACCACCGTAGGCTACTTTTTCTTCGATGCATGCTTGCTTGAATCTTTCCCCTGGTCTTCGATACACTCTGTGTCTTCCATCGTGCTTGTAGAGCATAAATTTTGATTCGTCGGAGAACATAACTTTTGACCAATCTTCAATACTCCAATTTACGTGGCTCTGGGCATATCTTAGTCTTGAAATACGATGCCCACGCTCCAGTTTAGGGCCATTTGCAGGTCTAAGGGTTTTAAGTTAGATTCAGCAAGCCGACGTCTTACTGTCCATGCACTTGGGTTACTTCCTCCGAGGCGTCGAAACTGATTTGTGAGTTCAGTTCCTGTGAGAAAGCGATTTCGAAGCATGGTGTTCACCAAGTATCGGTCTTCTCGTGCTGTGGTACACCTGGTTCTGCCCGTTCCTGGTCTGCGTAGGTTAGAACCAGTTTCTTCGTAACGTCGGAGAACTCTTTGTACTGTTGACAGCGACACACCGACAGTCCAGGCTGTATCGCGCTGACTCCGGCCGGTTTCCAGCATTGTAAGTATTCTGGTGCATTCTTCAGGCGTAAGCGACATAATTTCAGCTTGAATAATGAATATAGAGCACTATCAACATGGTTTATGTACCCACATAAATGACAGATTACAAACAAAAGCAAAACCAAATGCTGTAATTTCGTAGTTCCATCTTCGAAAGTGGCCCTTTTTTAAATTTGATTTTTTTATGATATAACTTTACAATAACTAAGAAGTTTTAATACCTTCATTTAAGGAGTATTACATTGTCTATTAAATACAATTTATTGCATTAACCTAGCATTTTTAGTTTCCGAGATTTTTAGGATTCTTTAAGTGACCCGGATTCATTGCTCTCGAGTGTATATCAACTTGGCGAGTCGGCAAGGCCGGGGAGTCCCTGACGAAAAGTCCCTACGACCACGGGGAACTTAGGGGAACTACTATGCTCCTCACATTCTTAACTAAAAAGAAAGTAGTTTCATTGCTCAATTGTCGGTTGTTCAGTTCACATCGCTAGACTCTCGGCACAGTTGACACTTGATCTGATACTTATTTAAAAGTTGGTGGTAAATGCGCGCAAATATTAACAATTTGTAGCAGTTGTATCTTTATCGTGGGTGACTTTGAAATTTGAATGTGTGGATTATCTCTTCAAAGATGTAAGTACTTAAATCAGTCTTATTTAGTATTAAAAGGGCATTAAAAACCTCATGGGGCGTGGAGCATGCATAGTTCATACAAAATAATTTGTAAATCAAACATTTTCTTAAGGTGTATTTATTCCGATTAGATTATAGAATATCTAGGTTCCCAAATATATATTAATTAAGAACACTGATTAAAACATAAAAGGTCCTATAAAAAATTTGAAATTCCTCATAGTTCGTCTCTAAATCAGGAATGAATGAACTAAGCATGCTCTTTCGCCTATTATAGAAGAAAAAAACGTTTGGCTACAAAATAAGTGTTTACATTATTTTGTAATGAGTTGACAACTATGTTTAACCAATATCATTTTAACCTAACTTCCTTTTATTTTTTTTTCAGGTCTTCTTCAAATAAGACTGTATACAATGAGTTTTTGAACAAACGCACACAAAGCTCTATCTGGGAACATTTCTTGAGAGCTGATAATGGACAGAGTGTTGAATGTAAGCATTGCAAAAAAAAAATGAAAACTCCAGGTGGCGCAACTGGAGCGTTACACACTCACATGCGTGCCAAGCATATCGGAGAGATGCCGCAACAGCAGGAGTCGCAAAGCCCGAGTACATCAACGTCTAATAGTGGTCAAATTCAAACACGAAAACGTACGAATGAACCTTCACAAAAGAAAATTAAACTCACTGATTATTTTTCAAATATGGAGGTTCGAGTGGCCAGAATGGCTGCATTGGATGGGATACCATTGAGCACATTTTGTACGTCAGAAGATCTGAGATATCTTTTTAAAAACTCTGGCTACGATGTGCCGAAATCTTCTACGACTATAACACAGATAATTCTAAAACAGAGTGATAACACAAAAAACAAATTGAAAAATCAATTGAAAATTATGAAGTCTGAAAATAAAAGATTTACTATCACGTTTGATGAGTGGACGTCTACCCGTAATAAAAGGTATATGAATATAAATATCCACAATAAAGACTTTGATATGGCCAAATATAAGAATTTGGGACTTGTACGGATACAGGGATCAATGCCAGCTGAAGTAGGCACTCAATTATTACAGCAACATTTGAGTGACTTCGGTTTAAGTCTGGACGACGACATAATTGCTTTCACAACAGATGGAGCGAGTGTTATGGTCAAAATGGGTAGAAATTTTGACGGCCACCACCAATTGTGTATGGCTCATGGGATACAACTAGCAGTCCTGGATGTTTTATATAAAACACAAAAATCTCCAGAACCTGAAGTCCAGGAGGATGTCTCAAATACCAGCGCTGAAGAAGAAGAGGAAATTGAAGAAGATGAGGATGCGTTTATTGTAGAATCGACCAGAGTTCCAGAATCGGAGTTTTTATACAAAGGCACTATAAAAAAATTAAGAGATCTAATAAAATCGTTTAAAAACTCCCCTTTGAAAAACGACTTGTTGCAAAAGTACATTTTAGAAGAACATGGTAAAAATATTGACCTAATACTAGACTGTAAAACGCGATGGAACAGCTTATCAGATATGGTAGGCCGATTTCTCAAATTAAAATCATGCGTTTTTAAGGCGTAATTAGATTTGAAATCAAATGCGAAATTTACAGACGAAGAGATCCAAGACCTTCACGACATTCATTACAGCTTGGATGTAATAAAAACTACAGTTTTGTCATTATGTCGCCGTGATTCAAACTTATTGACGGCCGACGCTGCGCTTCGATTCATGCTAGAGAAACTTAATCTTCAGTCAAACGATCTCAGTGGAAAACTAGCCACATCTCTTAGAAAGAGAATTAAGGAAAGGCGAACAAATGTATTCGGTGTTTTGCAATATTTGCATAACAATGAGGAATTTTTTAAAACAGCTGCCTCAGAATATTTCACGAAACCATCGTCGGATGATATACGAATGTACATAGTGGAACTTTTGGAACGGTTGAAATATAATTCTACTCAAAAAGCACTAATTCACAACCACAACCGAGTGCATCGGACGCAATTGCTACCAGTGACGATGATGACGAGGAGTTGACAATCGCACAACAGTTAGACAAAGAAATAAACAAAGTGACTGTAAATAAAACAATTTCAACAGTAAACACAGATCTCCATTCCATTATTAGGGTAGAAATGTGCATTTACGACAGCGCTGGCGGCGGTCGCGAAGTTTTTTTGACTGCAGCGTATAATTATTTACTTTCGATAACGCCTACAAGTGTTGAAGCCGAGCGAGCCTTTTCATCCGCCGGATATTTTTGTAATAAACTAAGAAGTTCCCTAGGTGACAAAACTTTAAATGCCTTGTCATTTATGAGATCACATTTTCAAGAAGAAAGATTATATTCGGGACGATAAAAAATGGTTTGACTTAACTAAGTTCTTGAATAATTCATAACAATTAAATAAAATTAACCACCTCTTTAAATGAATCAATAATTTGACAGTACAGTGTTAGATTATTTTGTCATGGAACTATTTTTTTTTTTTTTTTTTTTGTATCTATCTGTGGAGGCTTGTTATTAGCAATTTAGTTATATATTCTTGTTACTATAATGTTATTAGTCTGTAAGCTTTCTAAAAATTAAAAATAAAATAAATAAATATAAATAAATATTTTTTTGTTTAAATATTGTGTTTATTTTGATACATCCTTGAATTTGAGATAGTAAAAGATAACTGTAAAAATTGTAGATACTCTATCTACAATATTTACAAAAATTCATAATCAATTTAAAAAATATAGGAAAAATTACGTAATTACGGAATTGGAGAAAAAAGTTGCGTAATTAGTTACGTAATTGACATTTCCGTAATTTTGGAAGCCCTAGATATGCCCTTCCAGCGATGGCGCGTGGCTCGGGACACCACGCGTACGAGGCATTTGACCTCCATCCTCGTCGGGAAAGACTTGGGCCTGGGTGCGGTGATCGGACGCCGCCCAGGCATTGTTAGGACATTGGCGCCTGCCCCGCTAAGGTAACCCTCAGATCGACACGGTTTTGTTGCCAACGGCATCGGTCAGGGTCTGGGGGCCCACGGGGGACTCTGTTGTGGTCCGTGCCATTTTGGACACGGGAGCCCAGGGTTGCCTTTTGTCTATTGTTTTGTTGTTTTTGTTTGTGTATTGTTTTGGGCGAAATTGTTTTCTTCAGCGCCTTTGGACTGCGGGACTTGGCTGGGACGAGCCAATTCGGGAAACCCTGTTGGAAGATTGGCTCCAATTTGTATCCGCACTCCCTGCAGTCAACGAGGTCGTGTTACCCCGCGCTATCCTCCCCCCTGGGAGCTACACTGCTACCCTTGTTTGTGATGCGTCTTCGCACGGTTATGCAGCTGTTGTTTGTCTGCGCACCGTCTGCGCGATAGGCCAGGTGAATTTGTCACTGGTCTTGGCCAGGAGCAAGGTGGCCCCCCTCCGGACGGCACTGACCATCCCTAGGTTGGAATTGTCAGGGGCGGCGCGTCTTGTGCGTCTATTGAACCACGTTGCTCACACTTTGGGTGGAACTGTGGACATTGGGGCTTCTTGCGCCTGGACGGACAGTCAAATTGTTTTGTGTTGGTTGAAGACGTCCGTCCACTCTTTGGAGGTCTTTGTTGCGAGCCGAGGGTCCCAGATTCGGAATTCTGAAGCGCCTTTGATTTGGACGATGTCGGGTCCTTTGCCCGGGCTCAAGGTGCTCGCTGTTGGAACGAAGGACCCTCCGTTTGACCCTGATTTTTTGTTGAGTCGATTTAGCTCCCTCGACAAATTTTTGAATTGTTGTTTGTGTTGTTGAATTGTTGGTGACTGATCGTCACATTAAGAACTCGCATGCCGGTTGCAATGCGCTGTTGGCCATTCTTTAGCGAGAGTTTTGGATATTGTCGGGAGCCGTTAGTAAGTTGAACACCTTTTTGGACCATACGGGTCTTTTGTTGTTTGGTTGTTTGTTGTTTGTTATTGTTTGATCCGCCAGCCTGCCCCCATTGGGGGGGTATTTTTGAGGCCGCGGTGAAAGCGGCACAGGGACTCTGGCGCAGATTGTCGGGAGACACCGTTCTCACCTTTAAGGAGTTAGCTACGGTATTTTGCCGTTTTGAAGCTGTATTGAACTCGCGTCCATTGTGCCCGCTGTCTTCGGACCCGAACGACTTGGAGGCCCTAACCCCGGGCCATTTTTTGATTTGACAGCCACTTGTCGCCCTGCCGGAGCACCCTTTTGTCGATTTGAGCCAAAATTGGCTACCGCGGTTTCAGTTGGTGCAGCAGCTCGCTCAGAGTTTTGGAAGCGTTGGAGCTTGGAGTATTTGCACATCCTCCAGCAGCGCGTCAGGTGGACTGATAAAACGCAACCTTGTCGGGATTGCCAAGTGATTAGCGGACGGGAAGGCCCGTCCGGGGGGGGGTAGATGTTTCGAACCGAACACTTTGTTACTCTATGCGCCTTCGGAACGCGCCGCCCGAACGGAATGACATCTGACTTGACAGTTTGATTTTGACACTTGACACTTCTCTTGGATTTTGGCCGCTGAAAAAGGTCCGTCGCCGTATTGGGACCTCGCGACGCGTTTGTTGAAATTAATCCTTTTAAATCGATCCGTTTGTGACAATTAGTCGTGATCCAATTGCTTTGATTGTTAATAACCCCAATTTGACGTAATAACACGGGTTGAATTTTGGATATATCTTGTTTAAATAATTTGAAGGTTAAGCAAAGTGACGCTATTGGGAACGAGTGATTTGAAGACCGCATGCTGTGATTGCAGCGGATTGTAACCTGAAGAATACTCGTAACGTCACAACACGATACACATACACTCACTTACATACATAACTCCAGGTAACCCCAGAAGCAGTGTCCTTCAACCACCAGGTAAGTTCTTTTGTTGTATTGTACGTGAGTCATTTGTTAATTGTATTGCGTCTTCACTTGAATTGTACTTGTATTGTCTGCTCCGCGTACGGCGGACTAGTTTCGCTAGCCACTTCTTGTCTCTAGAGCCCCACGATTATCACACTTCCACTGCGCATTTGAAATCGTATTGTGAGGTCTAGTCTGGCAGCGTGCATCAACCAAACTTGCAGGCAATCTACTCAATAGACCTCGGTTGTTTCAGGTCCCGGACTATTGAGTAGATTGCCTGCAAGTTTGGTTGATGCACGCTCGGACCTCAGACCCGCCCAAAAGTTGGCCTATTTGTTGTCTGTCCTGGAAGGTGAGGCCCGAGCCTTGGTACAGCATCTGTCGTTGACTGACTCAGTCTACCCTACCGCTTTGGGACTACTCACCCAGCGGTACCAAAATAATCGTTGTTTGGCTGACGTTCATATTGCATTGATTTTGGGGTTACCGGTCATTACTAGTTTGTCAGCATTGCGGGACTTGCCGGTGGACCAATGGTCTTACCCTTTGGTGCATGTTGTGCTGCAACGGCTTCCTGCCGATTTGAGGGCTCATTTCGAGCAAAGGTATGGTGGGGATAGTGTCACACATCTCCCCCCATTTGGTGACCTCGTCCAATTTTTGTAGGATGAGTGTCGGTTTGTGGACAACTCTGGCGTTGCCACTGAGTCATGCCAGCCGTCTTCCCGGCCACGAGACCAGGGACGGACTAGGGCTCGCGGGCCTGTTGATGGTCGCCCCGCCGCTCGTTTTGCTGGCACCCAGAGTCGTCCTGGTTGTGAGTTTGTAGGGACACGGGGCATGGCATGGCAACTTGCGCGGCCTTTTTTGAAATTGCACGTGAGTGCCCGCCGCCGAATTGCCAATGCACGCCGCATGTGCTTCTCTTGTTTGGGGGCTCACTTCCATCGGGACTGCCCCAACCCCCGCCCTTGTAGAATTTGTGGGGGGTCCCATTTGGACATTTTGTGCGCTAACGCGAACCACGCTGGCAGATCAGCCTCTGATGAAGGTTCGCGTACGGGGGGGTACCATGGAGTTGGTCACCGGGCTTCTGCCTCGCCGGTTCAGAACCGGGGAGAGGCCCGCAATTTTGAGCGCCGCACTCCACCCCCCGCGCAAGTTGATCGGGAGCCGCGCGACCGCCATTTGGTCTCCCCGCGTAAAGGCGATTACGCAATTGTTGCTAGGCACCGCTGGCCAGACCAGCACCGCCTTCCCTCCCCTCCTTTGGCGGAACGTCCCCGGTTGGAGTCACGCCCCCCGCCATTCAGGCCTCCGGTGGGATATGCCCATCCAGCGATGGCGCGTGGCTCGGGACGCCGCGCGGACGAGGAGTTTGGCCTCCATCCTCGTCGCGAGGGACTTGAGCTTGGGTACGGAGCCTGGGTGTGCGGCGATCGGTCGCCGCCCAGGCATTGTTAGGACATTGGCGCCTGCCCCGCTAAGGTACCCCTCAGATCGACACGGTTTTGTCAGGTCAGTGTGTTTGATGACATTAGGCTGAGTAGGTACAAAAATGCCCTGCTACAAAAAGCTTCTTATAACCTACCCATTTTCGGGACTAATATGGTTGCGACAAAATTAATATTGTTGTTTTATATGTTTCTGGTACTTAGCTAAAAATGAAGAAAATTTATTAAGAGAAATCCAAGATTTTTTTAAAGTAATAAATTAATACCTTTCGAGACTTTTTAAGATTCCAGATTTCGACAATTTTTCTCAGAGGTAGTCAGTTAGGAAATACCGGTACAGCTAGCATCTAAATTTAGGGTGTACCACCCTGGTCCAGGCCTTGAATTTTCATCTTTTTATAATTTCAAGGAGTACAAAAGTACTTCTCGGTGGCCACCATAGAATTTCCTTAGTTTTCCACTGTGCAGGAACGAATGTTAGATCGACAACACCTCTCTCTATAGTCTGAACTATTTTGAAAGTCTCGTTCTGTAAAAACAAGAAAAATATACTTATTATAATAGAAGTATCAGTTTCTTAATGACAACATTATCTATACAGTTTTTGAGGAAAAAAACTAAAAGATACAATAACATATTAAATAAAAATACATTATCTTTAGATAGGTACCGACTAATTTATAGGTATTTTGTCGCATATTGAATAAATCAATAACTTATGTATTATACATATAATTAAATTATAATCTCAGCTACTTAAATTACAATTTTAATTAAGTACTTATCGTCGAATAACAACTAAAAAGGGAACAAAATGGCTTTAAAAGAACCACGGCGGAACCCTAAAAGCTTGGATCCATAAAGGTACTTATCTAGGTAACTGACGCAAATGTGAACCAATACTACTCTCCTAATCGATCCATGTCTGATTTGTATTTCACAAGTGCTAAACTATTTTACTCTTGGCTGAATTACAGGCCACATGTGAACACTCGTACAGACCTTAGCATTAAATTGAGATTAAAACTGTTCACTTGCCATCCGCCATATTCACTGCGTTACTTTGTATTATTATAAAATTTTATCTTTTAATTTTTGTTTATTTTAGAGGATATCAATTGTAAATATGGATTAAAAAATAATTACACGAAAACAGTTTTTTTTTTGGTTACTTTGTAAAAAAACGAACATATTAATTTTATTTTCATTCTAATTTTGTTGCTTTTCTTTTAGTATTTAGTGGTATTCCGAGGGCGCGTGAAAATTTTGAACTAAATATGTATGGTATTTGACAGTAAAGTTACCTTCCCAATAAGATTTCAAATATAATAGGAGGAAATCGATGTTTTACTTACCTTCAATTTTATGTATGTATATTCTCACAAATGGCACCTGAGATCTTGCACACAACGATACACTTCATGTTTTACAATTTGACAGTTCATATCAAAGAAAAATAAATAATTTAAGTTATTGCATTCCACAATTTCGCTCAGTGTGTAATTTCAACTGTATAAAAGTATACACAATGTACACATTCGTCTTCCTTGCTGTATAATAAGTAACACGTGCCTCATTAATCAGGCAATATGCAGCTCTTTAGGTGACTGTTACACACATAAATGCTACTATAATGTTGTTATAATGCAATTATTTGTCAATTGGATTTCTTATACAGCTATGTGCTGAATAATTTGTGCCCAAATTAGAGTTATATCCTCTGAGGATGCGCTGTCTACGCTATTATTCAGCAACTAATGCATTCACTGTGCACTGTTAAAATGCTGTTATACAGCACTTTTGTGCTACTTGGGAAACCAAACTGGTTATCATGTAAGCTTACATATTTATCCAACTGTGCATTAAGCAAACCGTCAAACACTTTGGCTATGATGGTGGCGAGAGAAATAGGCCTGTAGTTAGTTTTATCGGCAAGGTCACCAGTTTTATTTTTCACCACGGGCACCACCACAGACTTCATAAGATCGGTAGGCAGGTAAGAGTGGCTCACGCACAGGAAGAAGAACATCGCTAGGACTCTAGATATATGCGGGCCAGCATATTACAAGTGTTCAAACTGAGGCCGTCGTGCCCCCCGGGGCACGACGGCCTCAGTCGGATTTGCCTCTCGTCATTTTCTGAATAACCTTACCCACGTTACTCGCAATAAACCTTACCCCGACTGCCTCGTTCGGCATCTTAGTATCGACGACTCTCTCTGCAGGCCCCAGAGGGGATTGTACTGAGAAATGGTCCCTAAAGACATCCGCAAAGTCCTTATGGTCACTCACACCATCAATACTCACAGGAAGACCCGGCCTAACATTTACTTTGCTTGTGCTTTTCCAGAACCTTCGAAAGTCACCCTTGGAATGCTTTTCAGCAAGAGTGTCCATACGCATCTGATCCTCACGATCTTGGTAAGCCTTCAATCGTGACTTGAACACTCTTCTGCTATCACACATTTCAGTGTACATGGAACCAAACCTAGGCCTACCATACGCTACCCACTCTGTAAACTTAAGCCGAGCCTCCCCGTGGGCTTCTTTGATATGCTCGTTCCAACCCACTACGCGCGAACCACTTCCACCCGCCTTCGTGCGTTCTCGACCTACCAAAGACGCATCGCGAAGAGCAGCCACAATGTCAGAGTACAAACCGTCTAGGACACGTCTGTAGCCACCGTCATTACAACAATAATCAGCACAATTCATAAACTCGACAGGAAAATCTATTGAATTCAACCGCTTATGACACACTTTGGTATAGTTTGCGACCTCTTGCTCGTTTCTTATACCCCAAATTACGCTATCATTATCATTTACTTTATGAGGCAGCTTCGGTGTCAATAAATTTAAATTACATTCAAGAATCAGAGAAAAAGGTCAAACCAAATTGTGTCATATTTAATGTAAACGTTAATAACAGCTCGTTTTGCCGCTTGAGATACAATACAGTGATCCAACCAGCTACAGGACCCATG
The DNA here is from genome assembly GCA_932294355.1 of Aporophyla lueneburgensis. Taxonomy (NCBI): domain Eukaryota; kingdom Metazoa; phylum Arthropoda; class Insecta; order Lepidoptera; family Noctuidae; genus Aporophyla; species Aporophyla lueneburgensis. The sequence continues at coordinate 24,290,046 of OW028737.1, read as the reverse complement.
AGCGTCACTAACAAAAGTATAAGCGCCTGAGTCAGTACCCAGATAATCAACATCTACACACGACCAACACTGTTCACTACAAAAATTTAAAAGCTCGTTATAAAACAATTCAAATAAATCGGCATTGTAATCACCTAAAATAAAAAACTGGCCAAGTGCGAGTCGGACTCGCGCACCGAGGGTTCCGTACAAACCTGTAGGTATTTTCGGTTTAAAAATATAAATATTTTTAAATTTTTATATTTCAGTTGATTGAATGTAAGGTAAATTGCGGTTTACGATTTATGACGTTTTAAAAAAAAACTACTCACTCGATCTCGTTCAAACCAATTTTCGTTGGTAGTTTACATGGTAATGTAAATCATATATTTTTTTTAGTTTTGTCATTCTCTTATTTTAGAAGTTACGGGGGGGGGGGGGGGGACACACATTTTACCACTTTGGAAGTGTCTCTCGCGCAAACTATTCAGTTTAGAAAAAAATGATAATAGAAACCTCATTACCATTTTTGAAGACCTATTCATAGATACCCCACACGTATGGGTTTGATGAAAAAAAGCATTTTTGAGTTTCAGTTCTATGTATGGGGAACCCCAAAATTTATTGTTTTTTTTCTATTTTAGTGTGAAAATCTTAATGCGGTTCACAGAATACACCTACTTACCAAGTTTCAACAGCATAGCTCTTATAGTTTCGGAATAAAATGGCTGTGACATACGGACGGACAGACAGACAGACAGACAGACAGACAGACAGACAGATAGACAGACAGACATGACGAATCTATAAGGGTTCCGTTTTTTGCCATTTGGCAACGGAACCCTAAAAACTGATTCAATACCGTATTCGTCAACAATTGCGCTCACCGTACTTAGGCAATCCGTAAAGTCAGGCAGGTTGTCCACCGCATTCGTAGGCATGTAAACACTTATCACAATCATCGGTCGATCACTTGACGTTATCTTAACGGCACAGATACGAGCATTGTCACAGCTATGGAACGTGCTTGGAATCCCTAAGGATAGAATCCGTAACGAAGAGAGAACCAAAGTTCTCGACGTAGTTCACACAATAAGCAAGCTGAAGTGGCAATAGGCCAGCCAGCCTAACCTATTAGTTGTAGGACCGAAGACCTTATTCTTGAGTGGAGACTGAGTATTGACAAACGTACAAAATGGTACAACGTGTAAATGAAATGAATGAAACGCCATCATACTAGGTAGAGCGAATGATGTTCGCGGGGTGGCTGTTAGCAACTGGATGGGACTTGACAAGAATCGTGCTAAATGGCATGCAATTAGAGAAGCCTATGTCTCAATGGAGTGCGGTAGGCTGTTGATGACAGGTTTTTTTTTATCAAGACTACTCAATCGAAAGACTCTTGTCGAATAAACGTCATAGTTCAAAATGGCAACTCGAAACATTTAAGACCTAATTAGATTTTTTGTGTTTTCAAATTTAAATAGCAGCGGAGTATACACTCGTTGCAATAGTAGAAATGTTGCGGGTGATTTTTGGGTACAGAATGTTCGAAACCATACCAACCATGGCCTATTAACCATATCCGTTCAGCAGTTTTTGCGGGATCAACTAACAAACATCCACTTTTATAATATTACTAGCATTGCCAAACTCCCACAGGGGCAACGCTTTAAAGGTACTTACCATTACATATAATAACTAAACTTACATCATTATAAGTCGTAGGTGGCAATCTGTATATATCACAAGGAAAAGGGGGTAGCATAACTCCTTTGCGTTTCATTTTTATATATCTTTCCGCTGAGCCGTAAGAAAATCCATTAACTCTTCCCATGTAAAGATCTATAACTCTAATCACGTCTACATCTGGGCGTTGTATCTGTTGAATAGCACAATAAAGTTAAAGGTAGTACTTAGATACCTAACTTTTGTGATTGCACAACAAGTTATATTCTCTAGGCCAGACGCACACTGAAACGGTCACTGCCCCATGCGGTCAATCTACTTGGCCTTTTTTTGTGGGTGGGAAATCAACAAATGACTTCTCCCGCTCTGGGCGGAGCGAGAAGGCGTGCCAGACTTTTATTGAGTAAAATCCACCCGTGTTCCTCCAGTTGCCTATGCCAGGGCCACGATAACTCTTTCTAACAAATCTCGCGACCCTGGCAGGCATCGGTCCTAGCGGACCACTTCAGTTTTAATGACATAATACGCCGTTGACACGGGCTGGTTTTTTTTTTGTTGGATCGGAAATCATCAAATGACTTCTCCCGCTCTGGGCGGAGCGGGAGGGCGTGTCAGACTTTTACTGGCTAAAACCCACCCGTGTTCCTTTATTTGCCTATGCCAGGGCCACGATAACTCTTTCCAACAAATCTCGCGACTCTGGCAGGCATCGGTCCTAGTAGACCACTTCAGTTTTACTGACACCTTTTTGCGGCGCGCGTGAAATACAATACGCCGTCGATACGAACTGGTTTTTTTTTTGGATGGGAAATCGTCAAATGACACTGGGCGGAGCGGGAGGGCGTGTCAGACTTTTACTGGCTGGTTTTACCCACCCGTGTTCCTTCAGTTACCCATATGCCAGTATTCAGTTACCCATATGCCAGACACGGGCTGGCCCCTACCGGGCGGCGAGCTACCCATTGCTCGCCGCCCGCAAGCCCGCGCCTGCGATGGCCGTGAGTCCGCAATTGACTACCGACGCCCGAGACGTCTCCTCCTGCGGCGGCTAGGAGCGTGAGGGCGCCGAGACTGCCTCTCCCTCACGCCATCCGGCTCCTCCTTCGCAAGCATCACTGCTTCGCAGAAGGAGGTGATGGGTTCCCATGCCCTGCATCAGGGCCGGACGCCTGAGGTCGCCTCCATGAGGAACCGGCGGTGCTCCACCCAGGCTGAGCATACCTCCACCGTGTCCTCCAGGCAATAACAACCGGACATTTCCTCCCACCTTTTTCGGAACAGGTTTCTACTTGCCCTGGATTGGAAACATGTATTGTATTATCATTAGAGCAGCGTCGAAGAGGGTAGTTCTGTTTTACATGTAACGAGATGCCAGTGTTCGTTAAATAAAAAAAGGAGAGTCCGTCTTGACAACTCGGACATAGTGTCGTAAACGTAAAACGACTACGTCAACATCACGAAGGAATTTGTAAAACACTAACAGTGAAAGTCGCAAATTCTTAGATCCAATATTCAGAAAGTTATAAAGGTTCAACCATGGCCGCGCGGTCGGCACACGGAGAACCACGCGGCCACGCAGTTCTCTCAAACGGAGCTTAGTAGAGGTCCCATTCTTTTTTGATTTCGTAGAAAATGTAGACGGTATGTATAAAGCTCTAGGTGAGAACCCTTCTTTTAAATTGCATTATAGGTTTGTTCTGTAGGTCATGAAGTCCAGACATTAGGGCTTTATGCATACTGTCTACATTTTCTTCAAATTTGTATCAGTGGTTAGTAAAAAGAATGGAACCTCTACTAAGCTCCATTTAGGAGAACTGCGTGTCTGCGCGGTTCTCCATGTTCCGACCGCGCGGCCATGGTTAAACCTTTATAACTTTCAGAATATTGGATCTACGAATTTGCGACTTTCATTGTTAGTGTAGACGTAGTCGTTTTTCTTCTACGACACTTTGTCCGAGCAGTCGAAACGGGCACATGCCATCCCACAGACAAAGCTTAAAAATATCAAAACGTGACAGGTACCGTTTCTGGGAGTGTTGAATATTCCTTGACTTTTTCCATCAAAGGTTTAACAGCTTCTTTATTCATAGGTACTTTGTATTTATCAATCACTATATCTTTCATGTAATTCTGAGGACCATACATAGTAATACCAAAGAACTCCATGATTGAAAAATTAAATTTTCTCACACAGAATAAAAAAAAGGAAGCGGGTACTAAATTTAATATTTTAGATCTAAACTATTTACCAATATAGTTAAATATAAAAAGCCTATCGTGTTATTGAATCTTACTCAATGACGCGTGATGACTTGTAGTTAATAGCCAGAGAGCATCATTTAGAAAAGAAAAAATATATATAAATTGCTTGTATCAATCATAGATTATATACTATATACTGAGAGTATCAATCAAAAAACTGTTTAATTTATTTTTTATAGTTTCAAACTACTACCGCATTAGCCGTACAGCTTGGCAAAAAAGACTGGAAAAAATGAGGGCGCACGTTCAGCAGGTATGGCCAGTGGCCACCCTGTATACTAGGTCTAAAAGTGATAATATACTTGGTGTTTTAATCAACAAACACGAGATCCCGGGAATTTTCAACAGTCCCAAGACTTGATAGGCTTTTACTTTTATTGTATTTAGTAAATTGCGCATTATTTCGCATAAATAACCTTTTATCTAAGAGATGTGAGTGCCATCATGATAACATAATGAAAACTTATTCAGAAAAAAATAATCAAGGATTATCCATTAAACCCGACACCCAACACCTAGGGCAGGGATGGCAAACCTATTTACGTCTACGTGCCATTTTTGGCAAAAAAAACATTGAATATGTTCATGACGTGCCAACAAATAATCTTGAATTAGCGACTACTGAAAAAGTAACTTTAATATTATTCACTACCTTTTATCTGCAACTAAGTATTTATACTTCCACAGTTATACCCGTTATACCTTTTTTAATAACAGGAAATCTTAACATTACCAGTTTTATAAATAACATATTAGTTTGACTTCTGCTGTTGCAAAATAGACGAATAACAAACATGAAAGCTTCAATAGATGGGGTGCCCAAATTATTCTGTTACGTGCCACCAATGGCACGCGTGCCATTGGTTCGCCATCCCTGACCTAGGGTATTCACAACCATTCAATGGTTGGTATGCCTATATGGTATTTGACGTGAATGATGATGAACGAATCCTGTTAATGCTGACAGTTTATAGTCTAAAAGAAGTCCACTAACAGCTGCTTACTGTCGGAAACTAATCAGAAGTCGGAGACTACCTTTAACATGTCGCATTCGAAAGGTACGGGCCATATCAAATAAACTTGAACAGATGAATAATGAAGGCGTCAGGTATATCTATGTGCGGTGCATACATACCACTATCACTATCTACATGACAATGCAAATAAAAGAACCCGCATACACACGTAGACACCTGAAAAATATGTACAGAAGACACAGAATTTTTTGGGGTTTTTTCTTTAGTCGTATCTTATAGTACTACTCTTCCTCTTCAGTTAAAGAGTCGCACAGTTCGCACAATTAGGTACGATTTTTCTTGGCTTGTGTTATTGAGGTTATGTTTTCTAGTTTGACAAATGTACGTTGACTCTCTTCATGATTGATGCTTGAAATTGAAAAATGTACATGGAATTAGTATGATTGTCTTTATAATTTCTTTATGGAAACTTTGTCAATACAATTAGAAAATTTGTTGATGAAAGTGAAAAAAATAATGGATTTTTTTTCTACACTTGGTAAACACCTAAAATGTCACCTTCAGGTGATTGAGGTGAGGAAGATTTGAATGATTTGTGTGCATCGAGATAAAAAGTTCACTTTTCTACACTGTAAGGAAACAGGCAAGTATTTTTTTGTAAATGCTATTATCGCATACCACAGTGAAATAAGTATAAAAACACTTTTTATTTTACACGCTTTATATTAGCTTCATTTGTATGTTTGTTTTTATGTTTTAACCGATTCCTTACAGCGCGATTTTTTTTGACCCACTTTAAACGACCAGATTTCATTCAAACTGCACACCTTTCAAAGACCGATGATAATGCAATAATTTCATTGCCATTATCCTTGCCTACTGAACATTCCAATAATCACGTGTTGAATATTTCTATACGGAGGGTCTTTAAAACACGTAGGTATTGGCTATTTATGTAAACATATATTAATCGGAAAATATTAACAGAACACAAAACCAAACGTGTTTTGGGGCTTCAGAAAAATAATGGCGGGAAGTTCCTTCCTTCAAAAAACGAATGACTCCGAACGCTCGAGCTCGAAGTAGCTTCACTCGGTGTTGCCAACACACGATTCAGTCTCACTTCATTGTGAAAATTCATGGTCACCTTACTCTAATACAGTTTCATACTACTTTATTTTAGTGAATATCCTAAAATATGAACGCTGCAGTTATATTCGCCACATTTATCCAAACTAGTTAACGTTACCTGTCAATTAGTACTAAAACTAAGCTTGAACCTACTTTTAATAACGAAATAAATGCGCTCGAGCTCGAAGTAGCTTCACTCGGTGTTGCCAACACACGATTCAGTCTCACTTCATTGTGAAAATTCATGGTCACCTTACTCTAATACAGTTTCATACTACTTTATTTTAGTGAATATCCTAAAATATGAACGCTGCAGTTATATTCGCCACATTTATCCAAACTAGTTAACGTTACCTGTCAATTAGTACTAAAACTAAGCTTGAACCTACTTTTAATAACGAAATAAATGCCATTGTATTTTAGGCATATTGCCGTCCGAGCGGCCAACTAAAATTGACTCTAAAAAACCGGCCAAGTGCGAGTCGGACTCTCGCACCGAGGGTTCCGTACAAACCTGTAGGTATTCTCGGTTTATGTTTATGAAATTAAATGTTTTATTTTTAATTTTTATAATTGAGTTGATTGAATGAAAGGTAAATTGCGGTTTACGATTTATGACGTACTAGCTTCTGCCCGCGACTTCGTCCGCGTTAAATTTCTTGTCCCCCCGACCCTTCCCGAAGCATCGAATCGCCTACCCGTGCGATTTTCCCCGTTTGTGCAACATTTTTAGGGTTTCGTTGCCAAATGGCAAAAAACGGAACCCTTACAGATTCGTCATGTCTGTCTGTCTGTCTGTCTGACGGTCTGTCTGTCTGTCCGTCCGTATGTCACAGCCACTTTTTTCCGAAACTATAAGAGCTATGTTGTTGAAACTTGGTAAGTAGATGTATTCTGTGAACCGCATTAAGATTTTTATATTAAAATAGAAATAAAACAATAAATTTTGGGGTTCCCCATACTTAGAACTGAAACTTTAAAATTCTTTTTTAATCAAACTTATACGTGTGGGGTATCTATGAATAGGTCTTCAAAAATGGTATTGAGGTTTCTAATATAATTTTTTTCTAAACTGAATAGTTTGCGCGAGAGACATTTCCAAAGTGGTAATATGTGTGTCCCCCCCCCCCGCCCCCTTAACTTCTAAAATAAGAGACTGACAAAACTAAAACAATATATGATGTACATAACCATGTAAACTTCCACCGAAAATTGGTTTGAACGAGATCTAGTAAGTAGTTTTTTTTTAATACGTCATACATCGTAAACCGCAATTTACCCTCATTCAATCAACTCACATATAAAAAAATAAAAAATAAACTTTTAATTTCTTAAACATAAATCTTATGCATAAACCGAGAATACCTACAGGTTTATACGGAACCCTCGGTGCGCGAGTCCGACTCGCACTTGGCCGGTTTTCATTACTGCTCCGCTCCTCTTGGTTGTAGCGTGATGTTATATAGCCTATAGCCTTTCTCGATAAATAGGCTACCCAACACAAAAATAGTTTTTCAATTCGGACCAGTAGTTTCTGAGATTAGCGCGTTCAATCAAACAAACATACAAACAAACAAACTCTTTAGCTTTATAATATTAGTATAGATTAAAAAAGAAACTACGTACTAGATCTCATTCAAATCAATTTTCGGTGGAAGTTTACATGGTTATGTGCATCATATATTTTTTTAGTTTTATTATTCTCTTATTTTAGAAGTTACGGGCGGGGTGACACATTTTACCACTTTGGAAGTCTCTCGCGCAAACTATTCAGTTTAGAAAAAAAGATATAAGAAACCTTAATACCATTTTTGAAGACCCATTCATATATACCCCACACGTATGGGTTTGATGAAAAAAAAAAATTGAGTTTCAGTTCTAAGTATAGGGAGCCCCAAAATTTATTGTTTTTTTTTTTCAATTTTAGTGTGAATATGTTAATGCGGTTCACAGAATACATCTACTTACCAAGTTTCAACAGCATAGCTCTTAAGCCCGGTTTCCACCGCGAGCGGAACGGACCCATTAATGACTTCGTTAAACTCGCAAACGCAAACTGCATATTTGTATTTCCACCAACAAATAGTCGGACGGAAAGAGCCGAGCGTGTAGAAAGAGTAGAAATGAGCTTGCTCAGTTCTAGGGAGCGGAGCGGAGTACTTACGGACTCCGCTCAACTCAAAATTACAATTTACATAGTAGCGTTTCCACGCAGAAAGTGGTGAGCGGGGCGGATTGAACGAGTAAAAAAGCCCGGTTTCCACTGCGAAAGGGTAATGTGCGGTAAATGGTTAGGCGGAACGGACTCTTTTTTAATGAAAGAGGTTTGCGTTTCCACCAACGAAGAGTTGGTCATTTGATTTCCACTGCAAAATGAAACTGAGATAGAGAAATGAGCGGACTGAGCTGAACGGAAAATGAGAAATGAAAAACGAATAGATAATTTCCACAGAGAACGAGTTCAGTTGAAGTTTTGAGCTGGTTGCGTGTGGTCGTGTTGTTGCGATGTTATCGAGTGACACGGAATCGAGCGATGACAGTGATTATGTATACAGAAAAAAGAAGCACGCATTGTTGTATCTTATGCAAAGAAAAAAACGCGCTAAACGAAGATTTTGGCTGTGCCAGCATATTCAAGATCGTAAATTAAAAGGGGAATTTAGGCTGTTTTATGATTTAGACGACGAAAAATTTAAGAATTATTACAGAGTTAATAGAGATCAATTTCAAGAACTTTTGTCATTTGTGGAGGTCGATATTTTGAAACAAAACACCAACTTCAGGAAAGCTATTTCACCTCAAGAAAAGCTAGCTGTGTGCCTCAGGTAAGAAATAAAACATTGTTAATAGGTAATTATTTTAGACTTTACTCAGAAATAAAACAAATCAGTAAAATAATGAAAAAGAATATTATGCTTAGTTATCATAATCATGTAACGGGGATGGCTCAAATCTTCCCGAGCTACTGTAGCCGTGGTATGTCGTATTATTAGAACGTGACGCTGCTGCTTCCGGTAGTGTGTATACGTAATTGGCAGAACGTGATGATCCTGCTACTGCTGCTGGCAAGTTATTATTTACAGGGTCTCTCTACGTAGTGTATCCGTAATTAGCAGAACGTGATGATGCTGCTCCTGCCGGTAAGGTATTGTTTACTGAGTCTGGTGTAACACAAGTACTATAATTTTCTAGTTCTTCCTCGGCGTCACTAACGATTAGAAATATTTTTTTCTTAACGCGATTTTGCATCCACATAGGCATCGTTTTTATGGTGATCGCCATACTTTCTAAAACAAATCAATGGCACCTTTTTCTTGTGTTTTTGTCATTGTGCGTCTTAAATATCTTTCTTCTTGTCTGTTTTGGTGATTTCCCTCCATTTCTTTCAGTAATTCTATAAAATCTCCATCTGCGGTCCGCTTCCTTGTCTGAGTTTTAGCTCCTTGTGGTGCACTAGCTTCCGTATTATTGATTGTATCGTTTGTTGGAACTACAGATATTTCTGAATTATTAGTATCTTCGTCATCTTGCGCTATGGAGGTTTCAGGTGTTGCCGATGGTCGTATATCTGAAGAATTTAAATTGGTAGACCTACTACGATTTTTCATATTTGGAAGTAAAAATTCCATCAATTCCGCATATCTCCAAGTATTGAGGTTTGTAGCTGCCTGCCCAGATATGGTGGCTTTCATTCTCTTTAAACTGTCTCTATGGTTATCCCTTAACTTTTTCCACTCGGATTTCGCATCCTGGACTGAAACAAAGATAATTAGGTTCCGGTACTTAGTTTCGAATGACGCTGTAGCGACTGACTTTTTCTTAACTTGCTATCGTTAAGCAAGTTAAAAAAACAGGTTCAAGCGATTTTCGACCTTATTGACATTTACGCAAACATCGGATTTTAATGAAGGAGCAATGTTAGCCAATGAGAATGTGAGAAAAAACTAACTAAATTTTAAATGTCAATAAGGTCGAAAACCGAACCTGTTTTTTTTTACTTGCTTAACGATAGCAAGTTAAAAAAAAGGTTCAAGCGATTTTCGACCCTCCACCCCACTCCATTCCAGTCCAGTCGTCCATTCCATTCCATTCCATGGTAATAAACACATTACCCTCCTTTGCGTCGCGCAGTCGGGTAAAAAGTGTCGTGATAACTTTGGTCTTAATTTTTTCCGTCTAGCTCCCTTTCGCAAAGCGCGATAAGGAACTTCGTTCCAAAAAAAATATTATTTATTAATATTATTATATTTTGTTTCAGATTTCTAGCAACAGGCGACGCATTCAAAACAATAGCCTACAATAATCGCATGAGCACACCAACTGTTTCTAGGATAGTACACGATACTTGTATTGCAATTTGGAAAAAATTACAGCCTATTTATTTGAAAGAACCCAAAAGGCAAGATTGGGAAAATATAGCAGAAGCTTTTGAAAATATATGGCACTTTAAAAATTGCCTTGGTGCCATTGATGGAATGATGGTAAACACGTAGCGATTAAATGTCCTCCACATTCAGGAAGTCAATTTTACAACTACAAAAAATATTATTCCGTTTCATAATCATTGATGTTGGATCGATGGGTCGTTTCAGTGACGGTGGTATTTTTAATGATAGCGTGTTTGGAAAAAAAATAATTAATAACCAATTAAATTTACCGGACGACCGTCATTTAGATGAAAGTAGTTCAGTCAGAGTACCTTATGTATTTATAGGTGACAAGACCTTTGCTTTACGTAAAAATTTACTGAGACCATATTCAAACGTAATAAATGATAGACCGAAAAGAAAATTTAACTATCGACTCAGCAGAGCTCGAAATGTAGTAGAGAATGCATTCGATATTTTATCCGCTAGATGGCGTCTTTATCGGCGACCACTAGAATGCAAACTTGAGACGGTCGATCATATAATAAAAGCAACTTGCGTGTTGCATAATTATTTATCTGTACAATTATCGTCACTACCCACATCGGCTGCAGATTATCAAAATGACAATTATAATAATCCACGACCCAACAACATGACCTTTGATAGACTGCGAGCTACACGAGAAGCTTTTAATGTACGTAACATATATTGCGATTATTTTAACAATTCCGGTAGAATAACCAGTCAAGATTCACTTGTTTCATAAAATAAATTCAATTAAAAAGACACTTACTGTTTTTTATTTCAGCCAAATTTACATCATCTACTATAGATTTCCATGCCGCTTCTTTTATATCTATGTTTCGGTATTCTTTAATTGATACATTCCACAAAAATGGGTATTGTCGTACAGCTTCTATAAATCGCTCCATTTCAAACCAAAACAACACGTGTTACTCGACTGCCATAACAAACAACAATGCGGTGATGCGAGCGCCAGCCGGCGCGTAGCTGCGGGAGGCGAGAAGCGCGGGGGGCAGACAGCGAGCGAGTCCGTTACTCCGTTCTGAACTAGTCGGTGCAGGCCTTGCGCAGCGGACTCTTATCAATTTCTTTTTACTCGCTCAATCCGCCCCGCTCACCACTTTCTGTGTGGAAACGCTACTATGTAAATTGTAATTGCGAGTTGAGCGGAGTCCGTAAGTACTCCGCTCCGCTCCCTAGAACTGAGCGAGCTCATTTCTACTCTTTCTACACGCTCGGCTCTTTCCGTCCGACTATTTGTTGGTGGAAATACAAGTATGCAGTTTGCGTTTGCGAGTTTAACGAAGTCATTAATGGGTCCGTTCCGCTCGCGGTGGAAACCGGGCTTACCACCGCGAAAGGGTAATGAGCGGGAAATGCTTAAGCGGAACGTAGTAAATAGGTTTGTATTTCCACCAACAAAGAGTTGGTCATTTGATTTCCACTGCAAAATGAAAATGAGATAGAGAAATGAGCGGAATGAGCTGAACGGAAAATGAGAAATGAAAAACGAATAGTGAATTTCCACAGAGAACGAGTTCAGTTGAAGTTTTGAGCTGATTGCGTGTGGTCGTGTTGTTGCGATGTTATCGAGTGACACGGAATCGAGTGATGACAGTGATTATGTAAAAAAGAAACATAAATGTTGAGACAGACAGACAGCGAGCGAGTCCGTTCTGAACTAGTCGGTGCAGGCCTTGCCGCAGCGGACTCTTTTCAACTTCTTTTTACTCGTCAATCCACCCCGCTCACCACTTTCTGTGTGGAAACGCTACTATAAAAATTGTAATTGCGAGTTGAGCGGAGTCCGTAAGTACTCCGCTTCACTCCCTAGAACTGAGCGAGCTCATTTCTATTCTTTCTACACGCTCGGCTCTTTCCGTCCGACTATTTGTTGGTGGAAATACAAATATGCAGTTTGCGATTGCGAGTTTAACGAAGTCATTAATGGGTCCGTTCCGCTCGCGGTGGAAACCGGGCTAAAGAAGTTGAAAAGAGTCCGCTGCGGCAAGGCCTGCACCGACTAGTTCAGAATTGACTCGCTCGCTGTCTGCCCTCCGCGCTTCTGTTTCTTTTTTCTGTATACATAATCACTGTCAGCACTGGATTCCGTGTCACTCTCGATAACATCGCAACTAGGGAATGCAAATCTCGCGAGATTGGGGCTCAACCGAGATCTCGCGAGATTATGAAAACAATACTGCGAGATCTCGCGAGATTGGCAGTTTTGTGTGTATTTTTTTGCAAATAATCACAATATTTGAATAAATTAGGAAAAAAAATATTAAAATTATAAGTATTATAAGATAAACATTTATTTTCACGAATTTTTTCAATAGACTTTTATGCATCAAACATTGTTTGAAATGAACATCTAGTCTTCTCTTCTAATATCAAGAAAAATCTTTTAGTAATAAAACAGTTCTTTTATAACAAACAAAATGACGAGAAAAAATAAAACTGATTATACCTATATGTTGAGTTGACTATTAAACTGAGATATTATTATCAATTAAATAAACCTATATCTACTCAGTAGATCTATTAGATATTACAGATTAAAAAATACGAATTAGTCAGACTATTAGATATTACAGATTAATTAACAAAATATAGATACCAATCAAATGAAAGATTTGTTCAGTTCAAATCAAAAGCCATTATTACGAATTATTTTGAAAGTAGCTCCTCAAGAAGCCCAAAATGTACAAAGAATCGTCTGCTAAACAGTTTCTTATTTTGTTTGCCAGATAACCAGCCGCTCAGAAGGCTTTTTTTTTATTTATACTCGAGCGCAATCTCGTTAAACTCGCGAGATCTCGCGAGATCGGGATTGCATTCCCTAATCGCAACAACACGACCACACGCAACCAGCTCAAAACTTCAACTGAACTCGTTCTCTGTGGAAATTCACTATTCGTTTTTCATTTTCCGTTCAGCTCACTCCGCTCATTTCTATATCTCATTTTCATTTTGCAGTGGAAATCAAATGACCAACTCTTTGTTGGTGGAAATATAAACCTATTTAGGTACTATAAAAAATGCGTACCGGTTAAGCATTTCCCGCTCATTACCCTTTTGCGGTGGAAACTGCACTTTATAGTTTCGGAAAAAACTGGCTGTGACATACGGACGGACAGACAGACAGACATGACGAATCTTTAAGGGTTCAGTTTTTTGCCATTTGGCAACGGAACCCTAAAAATATATTAAACCTATTTTCTAGTATTTTTCTTGTTTATTTGCTGCAACAAATTGTCCTCTATTAGCCTCTATTAATTTGATATTTTAAGGTGTCTTCACACAGCGGGCGGGGCGGGGCGCGGGCGCAGCGAGACGTGACGGGCGCCACGTCACGTCGCGCCCGGTTGCGCCGCGCTCGCTGTGTGAATAGACCTTAATGTGAGTTTTTTGCAAAGCTGTACCTACCTACACATAACCTGAAAACTAAATATAGTATAACTTTTTGTATATTTACGTTTTGATGTGTTTTATTTTTGCAACAAATACAACAAATTAAGACCTTTCTTTTGATGTATAATAATTCACTTATCTGCATTATTGAGCTTCTGTGTAATCAGTGTAATCACAGGCGATGACTACGGCAAGTGGCGGTTCTAGCGGTCAACTGTTTTCGGTCGTAGCGTCTTCGTTTTTTTTTTTTTTTGTAACAAATTCAGGAAAACAGGTGTGTATTGTAACAAATTACCACTAATTCCTGACAAAGTTTCATCAAATTTTATGAGTTAGCCGCGCGGTTGAAATGCACATACCGAAGCAGAGCAGTGGTGGCTCTGTGGGATCGGCCCCGCCTACAACTCGTAAGTTGCATGTCGTGGGTGCGGACCCAAGTACCTAAATTAGTTCAACACCACTGCTCTCAAAACGTCGAAGGAAAACATCGAGGACAAACCGGCATGTCACAGAACCAAAAAATCGTAGACTCGTGAGTTTGTGACATCTACCAACCCGCATTGAGCCCGTGTGGTGCATTACGGCCTTTCACTGAGAGGACGCCTTTGTCCCAGAAACAGGAAAATTATAGGCTGCTGATGGTGACGAATATAACCTGTCGAGCCGGGATGTTGAAACTGATGCAAGAAATACGGGATGTCCCGTAAAATTCGGGAATCTACAATCGGCATCATCCGATCTTCCCGATTGCCCAGAGAATGTGAGTGTTCAACATACCGCACACGACATGTTGTGTTACGTATATCCTTCTATACTGCTTAGTTACTGAAGTAAATAAATAAAATTCACCACGAAAAAAGTGAAATATTTAATAATAATCAGAAAAAGAATTCTAAAATTATAAGAAAACTGGCTTTTGCCAGCGGCTTCGCCCGCGTGGAGGTCAGAAAATATCCCGCGGGAACGTACTGCCGGGATAAAAAGTAGCGTGTTAATCCAGGTTATAAGCTAACTGTGTTCCAAATTTCATCCAAATCCATTCAGTAGTTTTTGCGTGAAAGAGTAACAAACATCCACACATCCATACATCCATACATACAAACTTTCGCATTTATAATATTAGTAGGATAAGTAGGATTCAGAAGCTTCTGAACACAAACAGACCTTTCGGAGCGCAGCGCGGTTTTTACTTAGGTATGTACTAAAATAATGAATTCACATTACGTGTAAAAATACTTAAACAGTTCTAAATTAATAGTGAAAATTACTGTTTCCCGCTTTTCATTCAAAGCTTGTTTTTGAAAAAGGTTCCTTTTTATATCTGGCGTTTCTGTGGACTGTTCCACGATAAATGTATACTAATTACAACTATTAGACTGGGATTACATTTACATCACATTTCATCACAACATTTATTCATCTGGATAGCTATTCACAACCATTCGACAGGCGGTCGTGCAGAAAATGACACAATTACAATGATTAATTTTTGACCTCCGACAGAAAATAGCTAAGTCGTATTAATAGTGGTCGTCTATTTGCTTTAGGATTTGTGAACAGCCTTTAGAGAAGCGCTTGTCGAATCGAACGTAATAAATAACTTCTTCAAGTTCGTTAAATTATTTTGTTTTCTTTTTATTCTCTCGTTTAGTTTTCTTCTTAGTCCCTCGTTTAGTTTTCTTATTGTCCGACGAATATTCTGTATCGGTTGAATAGTGTTTTTTGTTTCTGCGTTTATGTTTTATGGCTGGTTTACGTTTCTTCGGAACATATTTAATATTTTGATGCTTAGCACGAATGTGAATAGTCCTGTTCCCACTATGAGCAAAGCTTTCTTCGCAAATATGACATTTAAATGGTTTACTTCCAGTATGAATCTGAAAATTTTAAACACATTATACAACTATAATTGGAGGCTTATTGGATGTTAAAATACTTTAACAATATATGTTATAATTTATTTAACTTAACTGGAAGGGTGTCTAGGACTCGTAATTGGTTATTATAACAAAAGGTGTTTTGTCTATGTGAAAGTTGTAATAACAATCTAAGTGAAGTTTTAATGAAAAAGCAGTGTTTGCCCAGTGGTAGCGCTCCCGACTTACGAGTTTGTAGATCATGGGTTCGAACCCAGGCAGAGCCTGTACTTTGTTTAACTCTTTCAGTCACGCTTTTACATAAGGATAATATTTTGAAACTAAAACTGTCATAAATTCAATCAACCATCAATCGATCTCTTCTTGTTAAGTATGATTCAAGCTTTTGTGATGATTCAATCTACATTCAAAAAAAGGTGGATCAGAAAGAGGGGGTTAGTGACACTAACCACCAACACTGAAAGTTTATTTCATCACCACTGGTCTCAAAACGGTGAAGGAAAACATCGCCAGGAAACCGGTATGGCTTAGAACCAAAAACTCGAAGACATGTGACTTCTACCAACCCGCACTGGGCCCGCGTGGTGGATTATGGCCCACTCCCTCTCCAGAGTAAGGCCCCAGGTCCCTGCTGTGCGAACATTGTAGGCTAATTATGCTGAAATGGGGCAAGGGCGACTATAACTATACAGCACATTCAAAGACTCATAATGAATCTCTGAATGAGTAAAAGAGAATCGGCAAAGATGTATGGAAACCGGTCCCAGCACCAATTACAACCACACATATGCCATTAGATAGGTATTATTTTAATGAATAACAACAACTACTATGGCGGCTCATTTCAATTCACTGTGTGGAAAAAGTTGTGGCGATGTTTGGTAGAACGTAGGTACTGGACGGCAGATACTCGAATAGTAAATCACTTTTATTGGTCTTGGTTTGTATATTTGCAAACTTATTAACTCCGATGATAAGACAATAAAATGGTACTAGCGAGGTGGTCTGATTATGAACCTGGTCGTTACATAACTCACTACTCACTACTTAGTTTATATACAGCAAATAGAATCTATACAATCCAAATTCATTAAATATATCAACTATCGCACTGGTTTTAAGTCTAAAGATTATCTGCAAGCGTGCAAACATCATAATACACTTGAGAGCAATAAAATCGCACACCCCTTGTAATTTGGTTTATTACTGATTGTTTTCTAAAATCGAAAGATATTGAGTAAAAATCATTAGACAAAATTAAAGCATACAAGCTTAGCTTTACAAAAACATAAAATTAAAATCATTGACCTTCACGTAACTTACAAAAACCGACCGTACACCGAATTCCCCAAATTCACGCGTTTGCGTTGTCACTACTTGCACCCTTAGCCGCAGGTATAAAAAGGTCAGTTTATTGGAATTTTTATTCAGTTGCATACCGAAGGTCAACGTGATAACATCTCTACTGGAAGCATACGGATTTACTGGAAAAATATGGATACCACGCCCGCAGAAGCCGCTCAAGTTATTGCCTTGCTCGAAGCAGGCCATAACCAAAGTGAAGTTGCTCGACGGCTGAATTTGAGCCGCTACTCTGTTCGTCGTGTATACCAGAGGTTCCAAGAGACCGGTGGCTACATTCGGCGACCAGGATCTGGCCGGCGACGCACAACATCAGAGCGTGATGACCGCTTTCTTGTGACAAGGTCTTTGAGAAATCGGCAACTGAACGCGGTTCAACTGGGACAACAGCTTCGAGAAGTTCGCAATGTCAGTATAAGTCGGTGGACAGTTCGAAGAAGACTAGGTGAAGCAGGAATGACTTCACATCGCCCAGCAAATGGTCCCAAATTGACCACAGCTCACCGACAAGCCCGGCTACAATTTGCTAGGGAACATTTAAATTGGACGTATGACCAATGGCGGGCTGTTATGTTCTCTGATGAGTGCAGAATGACTTTACATGGTCATGATGGACGCTCTAGGGTCTACAGAAGGTCATCAGAGCGATTTTCACAATGCTGCATAAGCGAACGTGTGGCTTTTGGAGGTGGATCGTGTATGTTTTGGGGTGGCATAATGTTGGACACTAAAACTGACATTGTATTCATCACTACGGCGAATACCGGCCCGAGATCGAGAAGTTTGACGGCTGCACGATACGTCGAAGAAGTGCTCGAAGAACATGTGAGGCCGCTTGCGTGGCTTATGGGAGAAGATTTTCTCTTAATGCACGACAACGCCAGACCGCATGTCGCTAGAACAGTTTGCGACTACATGGAAGATGTTGGAATCACCGCGATGGAGTGGCCAGCTCGTAGTCCTGATCTCAATCCGATTGAGCATGTCTGGGATGAGCTAAAAAGAAGAGTTCGAGCAAGAAGCCCTGCTCCTACGCGCCTCCAAGAGCTTCAACTTGCCATTGAAGAGGAGTGGAACGCCATACCACAAGATTTCATGGTGAAATTAATACGGTCCATGAAAAACCGATTAAGAGCTGTAATCAAGGCTAGGGGAGGGAATACACCTTATTAAAAAACAATTTGATCAAGCATTTTGAGTTTTATTTTTATTCTTTGTTAAGCTAAATTGGGTAATTTTATCCGTATGTTGGGTTTTGTGCCCTAAAACTCCCTATGGGTACTTTTTTTACACTGTATTTGATATCATTAGAAAGGTACTGAAGTAAACATTCAAATAGTGTAAGTTTTATTTTAATATGTATTCACATTTATGAAAAAAACTGCTTTAACAACAAAAAGTCAACGTGTGCGATTTTATTGCTCTCAAGTGTATGTTACCATTGGAGAACAGACGCATGATTCTCGACATTCTTTTTCTTTATAATGTCTGTAGTGGGAATATTGACAGTACAGCTTTAAATGATCTATTTCTAAGACTGAGTGCTCCATCTCGACGGACTAGGCACACACAGTTATTCGATATACCGCACAGTGGTACAAACTACGCTCAAAATTCTGTTATTGGTAGGATATTAAGAAATTTTAACAATAAATTCTCTCATCTTGATCTATTTAACACCAAAAAAGGTGTATTCAGGAAACTTCTGGTGAGTTCTGTGTGCGACGAATTGACGAAGGGTTCTAAAAGGAACTGATTCTTTGATCGGTTCTTTTTAGAATTAAACCACCATACCAACCACCACAACAACACCACCACCATCACAACTCCACAGACACACACCCACACACACTGCACACTGAGACATGCTTAGAAGGTGCTAGCATGACATCCTGTTTGTTTCTGATAAAGTGTAGTTATTAAATTGTAAATCCGTAATTGGCTGTAATATTAGTTTATTTAGATTAAGTGAAATTGTTAAAGAGCTGTGGATTTTGTGATTAAATAAATAAATAAATAAATAAATAACGGAACCCTTGTATAGCTACTAGTAAACATATCGCGTGTGGGCTCATCAGATGTGTCTCAACGAGTCACGTTTATGTTACCTACTGACGATGGCCTGGTGACTGATCTGAACGCTGGATGATCACACTCGATATGTTTTCTAGCAGCTATTCGAGGGTTCCAATGTGTTCCGTTCAGGTCAGTTTTCAGGTCATCGTCATCAGGTCAAATGAACAGGACTAGTTGAGACACATCTAATGAGCCCAAACTAAATGGATTTACTAGTAGCTATTTAAGAGTTCCGTTATCTAGCATTCAAGATCTGAAGATCCATCATCAGACTAGCACGAGGGTACCATATTATTTTATTATCATCGGAATGCCTACATTTTAAAGAATTCAAACAAAGACCACTAGAAGTGATTAACTACTGAATTCAACTTTTCCTAGAGTACGTCCTGCAAAATATCGCCATAGAAGATATTGCTCTGTATTAAAATGCCTATCTAATGACATTTATGCGGTTGTTATTGATCGTGGGGACCATTTTGTCCGATCCTCCTTTAAAATTAAAAACAATGCCTGTGTAAAAATAGTCCCTGACTTTATAGTCAGGGACTATTTTTACACAGGCATTGTTGTTGGTTATGGACACACCACACTTTTGCGAAAGAAGATTATGTCTTTAACTCACCCGCAAGTGTCGCGTAATATCATCTCTTGTCTTGAATACTTTAGAGCAGTAATCGCAGATTAGTTTTGTTTTTGGGTGAACCCTCAGCTTGTGCCTGTTCAAGCTAGTCTTATTGGAATATACATTTGGGCATGAAGGACACTTTAGTTTCTGTATAACATGACTACGCTCATGCGATCCTATTAATTGTTTTGACTGCAAATAACATAGTAAAAGAGAAATTATAGCATAATTGCGAATTTTATAAATGACGCCGTAGCCTCACCGCAGTCGGTGCTGCGGGTAAACTCTGGCTTCGTGTCTTTAAGTCCACGGTCACAAGCGAGAGCGTCTGGGACTAGTAGTAGACTGGGTAGTCGCAAATGAGGAGGAAAAGACCTCCCTAACTGTAGTTGACGCACCAGGCACAGGAAGCCGTTCCAAGATAACCAGCCGCGATAGGCTTGGGGCCTGCGGGTGACTGACTCGGAAGTCTGTAGTCTGAAAAATACAGGCCCCGAAACGACGGCGCATCGTGTTAGACACGCGCCCTTCAAGAGCTACTACGACTTTAGGACGACTATTAATATATCTTAATAATAATACTATCTTAGGACAACCAACACAACGTCATCTGATCCCAAACTAGGCAGAGCCAGACAACTGATAAACAAACTTATATATTTCTAAATACATTCATATTATAGAAAGATTACACCCAGACACAGAACAAATGATTGTGCTCATCACACAAAGATTTGTATTGGGTGGGAATCGAACCCACGACCTCAGTCTTAGCAGTCAGGGTCACTAACCACTAGACTAACAGGCCAGTCAAACAAAAGTCAAGTCACAAAAAACTAATGAACACCAGACGGGTCGATACATGCGATGTTCATCATCATCATCATCATTTCAGCCGAAACACGTCCACTGCTGGACATAGGTCTCACTCAAGCTCCGCCACTTCGACCGGTTTTGAGCTTCCCGCATCCAGCGGATTCCTCCGGCCTTCACAAGTTCATAGGTCAATCTTTTGGGAGGCTTTCCAACGCCTTCCGGTACTGCGGTCGCCACTCAAGAGCGTGTCGTCACCATCGGCCATCAGTCATGCCCTGGTCAGTCTCCGGATTGGTCTTAATCCAAGTGGTGTTCTACCTCTTATATCTATCTCTGTGGTATCTATCTTTTTATGAGAGTGTCTGACAGACCCATCCGTCCCAGGGCCGGCGGAGTATTTCCTATAAAAAAAAGGCCTAGACCAATTAAATATCATTCAATACTTACACACATTTTGCCACAAATTGAACAAGCGTATTCCTTTTCCAGTTTATATGGGTACTCTATATTGGGATGTTCAATCCTATAATGATAATAGTGTGTGCGTCCTACCAGTATTTCATGATCACACTGAAAATAAATTAAGACAAATATTAAAATGTACTATTATTAACATACCTTCACACGACATACAAATACAATATGCACATGTTAGTAAGTAGGTATATAATAAACTAGCTTCTGCCCGCGACTTTATCCGCGTCAAACTTTTGCTGCCCTGACCCTTCCCTTCGCATCGAATTGCCTGCCAGTTATCGTTCATTTTTCGTTGCTGCTCCGCTCCTTTTGATCGTAGCATGATGTTATTATATAAATAACATCATGCTATGCTCATCATGAGCCTTCCTCAATAAAAGGCTACCCAATACAGATAATTTTTCAATTCGGACCAGTAGTTCCCGAGATTACCGCGTTCAACAAAACAAACACACTCTTCTGCTTTATAATATTAGTATAGATCTATAGGTGGGTGAAATGCAGAAAACTTGTAACTTTTGAATTTGTTTGTGTCCTATGGTTTTAAAATGCATTGATAATAGCATGTTTAAATAATGCGCAACAAATATTTATTTTGAAAACTATACCTTATAACCAACACCGTAAACATTTATTTATAACTTCGTAATATAGAAAAAAAATCCTAATAGGTTTTGAAAAATGGGTTAAAATAATTTCCATACATTTTATTAGTGTCCTTTTCATTTCGTTACACATTACATTAATCATAATTTTTTTTTCTGATGAACTTACCTGTTTAATTTTTATTTTAACAGTTCCTTCATATCAATAAATATTATATTATTTATGTGGTTCTCATAATACACCTTTTTTATAATATTTATTTACTCCAAATGTATTGTCCCTAAAAATAAATGTTTCGTTACTCAGGATTCGTTACGGGAAATTTAAAGACGTACGTTAAGTTTATAACGAATCCGTATTTTTTTTAAGTTGGCCGCATTACCTTCGAATGTTCTTTGACACATATCAAACTACAGCCTTTTTATTACGGTGGAGAAAGTGTGTGTTTCGGTGAGTATTCAATTTGCTTGTATATTTTATCAGGGTGATTAACGGTGATAAATCAATATGTTTTATGCTTTAAAACTATGTTTTCTGTAAAGGAAACTACTCACATGTTTCCAAAGATATTGTAATCCGCTGTAATATTAGTTGCTTTTCAAAAGCTATGAGATATTAACATTTTTAGGTAAAAAATTCTCAGATGTTCTTATCAATTTCGTTATTATTTCATTACGTAACGAAACAGAGAAAAATGTAAGGCTGTATTTACATACAATTAATACTGAATCAATCTATTTCTAAAATTAAATGTATATATATATATTATATATTGCAGAGATGGCGCCACTTTCAAATGCAGAAAGGCAAAGAACGTACCGTGAGCATCTAAAAGAAAATCCAATATAATATGAAGAATTAAGAAAAAAACATCTCGAAAGAGTTAAAGCCCGAAAAATCAAAATAAAAGATTTAAGTGATAAAGGAAAACAAGAAATGAGAAAAAATATGAGAGAATATTCGCCTAGATATTATAAAAAAGATGATCGGTCAATCATCCACTACACCAGTTGATACAAATGACAGAGAAGAAGAAATGAGCCATCCTGATCCGTATATTAAAATTAAAATCAAGAAATATGCAAAAAAAAAAATAATACAAAAAGACCAAGCAGGACCTTCGAGGGGAAAAGAAAATAAGATTAAGCAAAGGTCGTAGGAAGAAAAAGCTAGTAATAGAGTATTCTACCTCAGATTCGGAAATGGATAGTAACTTATATGCAGAGAGTGGTGGTAGTCCATAGTATGAAAGTGAAAGTGATGAAAATTCTTCACTATTTTATAATAGGGAGTTCGAACAGAACAAAAATAAGGTGACAGTATTGAGCGACCCTACTTGGATGTAACCAGGAAAGGTTCTTTAAAGTTGACCAAAATTGATTTGAATTATGATTTAAATATCAACCAAAGAAATGATCTCAGTAGTGACGATGAGAATATTTTTTTAAATAAGATTTGAGAGAGGGGTTTCAAATAATTATTTTGTTTATGACTATTCAGTTATTAGAAAAACTCTTTAACTTGTCAATTAAATGCCGCCTTGTTATTTTTATAAGATTTATTTTTTGTTAATAAGAAGTTTGTTTCGATTATTTTCATTTGTTTGTTTTATATTTAGACGTTTACTGTTGAAATTATTTCTTGTGATTAAAATAAAAACAATTTGATTAGACTCATATGAGCGTAATTTTATACTGCCAAGTACCAAAAATTTTGTTGACAAAGTTCCTTTAAAATTAATATTGATAAACGAATTATTTTTAAATAGCTTTTGCCAGCGGCTTCGCCCGCGAGGAGGTCGGAAAATATCCCGCAGTAACAAGTAGCCTATGTGTTAATCCAGATTATAAACTAACTGTGTTCCATTTCATCCAAATCCATTCAGTAAATTTTACGTGAAAGAGTAACAAACATCCACACATCCATACATAAAAACTTTCGCATTTATAATATTAGTAGGATTAATTAGAGGGTAAATAAAAGTTTAGTACAATCACCACTACTTAGTAGATATGAGCGCCGCGCCGGCGCGCCGCCGCCGCCACGTTTTCCGCTGCGCCGCCGCCGCTGATCCTAGGCACCGGCGCGCCGAGCCCGAGCGACGGCATTCATTTAACCAAATATGCTGACCGAACCGTACGCACGTCGGGCAGGTGATCATTTCAGCCGAAAGACGTCCACTGCTGGACATAGGCCTTCCCCAAGTTCCGCCAATTCGACCGGTTTTGTGCTTCCCGCATCCAGCGGATTCCTGCGGACTTCACAAGGTCATCGGTCCACCTTGTTGGAAGCCTTCCAAATCTACGTCTTCCGGTACGCGGTCGCCACTCCAGAACCTTTTGATCCCATCGGTCATCTGTTCTGCAAGCAATGTGCCCTGCCCACTGCCACTTCAGTTTAGCAATTCTTCGGGCTATGTCGGATACCTTGGTTCTCCTACGGATCTCTTCATTTCTGATTCGACCCTTTGGGTGACTTTCAGCCTTCTAATGAGGTCCATTGTGAGCGACCACGTTTCGGTTCCATAAGTCATCACTGGCACACACACACACTGGTCAAAGACTTTCGTCTTGAGACACTGCGGTATGTGGGACGAGAAGATATTGCGTAGCTTGCCGAACGCTGCCCAGCCGAGTCGGATTCGACGATTGATCTCTTTCTCGAAGTTACACATATTCGTCTACAACTTCAAGTGTAGCGCCTCCGATCTTCACTGGAGTGGGTATCACATGAGCATTGGACATGACCTTTGTCTTGTCTGTGTTCATCTTGAGACCCACTCTTTCGGAAGCTCTGAGGTCATCGAGCATTGTACTGAGGCCCTCCATAGTCTCAGCCATGACAACTGTATCATCGGCAAACCAAAAGGTGAATGATGTACTCGCCATTGATGTTGATGCCAGCCCCTTTCCAGTCCAGAACCTTGAAGACATTCTCCAGTGCAGTGGTGAATAGTTTCGGAGAAATAACGTCTCCCTGTCTCACCCCTCGCTGCAGAAGGATAGGTTTCGAGGTCTGATCCTGAAGTCGGACTGACATAGTGGCGTTTTCGTACAGACACTTTAGCACCTCCATGTACCGATAGTCGATCTGGTACCGTTGAAGAGACTGCAGTACAGCCCAGGTTTCAGCCTGCTTACCCGCGCTGGGCGACCTTAAATTTGTGGACCAGCCCAACCATCAGTGTCCACGTTCCGGCAGCGTATGTCATGACGGGCTGGACGCACTGGTTGAAGACCTTGGTCTTCAAACATTGCGGTATCGGCGACGAGAAGACTTGAAGAAGTTTTCCAAACGCTGCCCAACCCAACTGGATCCTCCTGTCGGCTTCTTTCTCGAAGTTGTCTACCAAGCTGTATGACTTGCTCAAGGTAGACATACTCCTTCACAACCTCGAGAAGCGACCCTTCGATACGGATTGAACTCGGCAAGACATGCGAATTGTACATGACTCGTCTTGTCCAAGTTCATGCCGAGGCTTACCCGCCGTGAGGCTCCATTTAGGCTATGCAGCATCTGGTCTAACTGTTCCTGCGTCTCTGCCATTATGACGATGTCGTCGGCAAAACGAAGGTGTGAGATGTACTCGCCGTTCACATTGATTCCCTATCCAGTCCAGTCCGCCGTCTTAAATACGACCTCCAGCGCATTGGTGAACAGTTTTGGGGATATCACATCCCCCTGTCTCAGCCCCCTGAGCAGTTGGATTGGGCTGGTTTTCGTATCCTAGATCTGGACAGTCATCGTTGCAGTGTCATACAAGCATCTCATCACCTCGATGTATCTCCATTCAATTCGACATCGTTGCAGAGAGGCCAAAACTACCCAAATTTCGATGGAGTCGAAGGCTTTCTCGTAGTCCACAAATGCCATACACAGCGTTTGATTGTACTCCTCGGTCTTCTGTACAATTTGCCGAACAGTATGGATGTAGTCTACGGTGCTGAAGCCTTTTTGAAAACGAAAATCTTGATTATACGTATATTATTTTTTTTATTTCAATTATAGTAGTTAAATTAATGTCACGCCGCCGCCGCCGACTTAAAAAAATCGGCGCGCCGCCGCCGGAAGATTGGTCATCGGCGCTCATATCTACTACTTAGTGAAGTAGATACTAATAAATGACTTTAAATTTACAATTTTGGAACGAAGTTCCTTATCGCGCGTTGCGAAAGGAGGCTAGACGGAAAAAATTAAGACTAAAAGTTGTAACGACACTTTTTGCTATAGTTGTAAGCCGTGCGGCGTGCGCGTGTTTCTCTGTCTGTTTCTCTCTCTCTCTCATAGAAAGCAAGCCAGTTATTTTCGTTTCGTCTTTCTATTTCGCATTAAACACTGTGGTGTCGCGACGATTATTTTTGTTGAGTGTATACAGGTTTTTTGTACATAATAAGTAATAAAAAATATTACAATTCCTTCACTAATTAATCGAAAGGAACTTCGTTCCATCCGGGTGTCCCTTGACACCTCTCAAGTTTTTGTTTTATTTTGATTATAGTGAATAAATAACTCGGAAATTAAATATTGACAACTTATACGTCAAGATAAAAAAACAATGTGCTTTCGGCACATTTGATATAAAACATACCTCGTTCAAGTGACACATGAAGCCCTCAAACCTTCCTTATTGACTTTTTTTACTTTTGTTTTCTGGCTTGCCTTGACCATATTGTGTGATCTCACCTTTATAGTATCAGTTTCGTTATTAATTTTATCAGTTTCGCTATTTCTCAGGTGCGTTACTTTTTGAGAATTAGTGACATATTTTCTGTATTTCACCCAGGTACTGTTTTTGTGGGTGGGCAATCATCAAATGACGTCTCCCGCTCTGGGCGGAGCAGAAGGACGTGTAAGACTTTTACTGACTAAAACCCACCCGTGTTCCTTTAGTTGTCTACTTGCCACGGCCACGGTAACTCTTTCGAACAAATCTAGCGACCCTGGCAGGCAATGGTTCTCGCGGACCCTGTCGATTTATGCTGATATCTCTTTGAGGCACGCGTGGAACACAACGCGCCGTCGAACCGGGTCTGGTCCTTACCAGGCGGCGAGCTATCCATTGCTCGCCGAAATTATCGTTTATTCCCGATGTCCCCGTACACCGTGTCCCCGTCCTACGGGGACAGCGGTATTTCAATTCGAACAATCTCGCGACCCTGGCAGATATTAGTATAGATTGAAGATATTTAATTTTGGAATAGATGAGATTGTACGTGCGCTGAATGGGATGAAAGCTGGGAAAGCTGCAGGGTACGACAAAGTGTCTGCTGAAATGCTGAAGAGTGGTGACGGGGTGGTAGCAAGCCTGTTTTGCCGGATCTTTTATATGTGTTGGAGATATGGCCGTGTACCGGATGATTGGTGTAAGGCTGTAATCGTACTATATAAGGGAAAAGGCTCACAGCAGGAGTGTAAAAACTACCGCGGCATTAGTCGTTTGAGTGTTGTCGGCAAACTGTATGCGAAGGTTTTGATAAATAGTGATAGGACTGACCGGTGAGAAAATATGGGATGTGCAGGCAGCGTTTAGAGAGGGGATGGGCTGTATGGTCAGATCTTCTCCCTAAGGTGCATAGCCGAAAAAAATCTGGCAAAGCACAAGAAAGTCTACTGCGCTTTCGTTGACTTGGAGAAGGCCTATGATAGTGTGTGCACAGAAAAACTGTGGTCAACACTATCCATGTTCGTGGACTGGCACTTGGTGCGGGCACTGAAATCTTTATACAAGGATTCCAGTGCTTGTGTTAGGATAAATGGGGCACACATGAACTGGTTTTGCATCTCCAGGGGTGTTAGGCAGGGCTGTGTAGCGTCACCGCGGCTATTCAACTTGTACATGGATAGTTGTGTCTGCAAGGTTTGAAAGAGGGTGAGTGTTGATTGACAATGAGTAAGGTGCCTGTCAAATGCCTTCTCTACGCAGATGATCAAGTTCTACTTGCATCGTCAGCAGAACAGTTGCTAGACTGTAATGGATGAAGCATTTAAGATGAAGGGGATGAATATAAATGGGAATAAGACGAAGATCATGGTGTTTGAAAGAGAAGAGAAAGTATCGGTGTGTGATGTGAAAATAAATGATAAGAGTGTGGAGCAAGTAAGTGAGTTCGTATATTTGGGGAGTTTGTTTACAAGGGGTGGAAAAATTGATAAAGATGTGGAAAGAAGAGTGAATGCGGGAAATAAAGTAAATGGTGCTTTACATGCGGTTGTGACCAACCAATTTATGTCCGATAAGGCTCGACTGGCTGTTCACAATGGTGTACTGGTGCCTACGGAGCAAATACAAAGAGGAGTCGGCCTAAACAACTGTGCACTGTGATTTTCAACTAGGTCCTGACGTCATTAAGTAGGCGTGGCCTTAGTCAGTGTATTGGTATTGTTGGCGTTCGTCCTGTGCACAACTAAGTAAAAGTTCAGTATATTCGCGCTAGAGAAAAACAAGAATGAAGTGTTATTTTATCTTGTAAAAACTACTCGGATAGACGTTCTGATGCTATGAATGGTATCACATTTCATTTGTAAGTAATTTTAAACGAAATTTATAAAAAGTCTTCTAGAAAAATGTCCTACCTTCGGTGTTTCCAAATATAATTCTACCCGACATTAGATGGCGACACTTTGTTTTATGGGTACTAAAATTAATTAGGCACCTACGTGCCTAATTAATTTTGTGTGTGATTATTTAGTGTTTGTGTGTGTTAATTTAGTGTGCGGTCTCGCTGGTGGTTGCATGGTGGCTGTGTCATGGCCATAGTGGGGTCGCTATCACCCAAACGGTTGATTTTTACGGCGACATGTGGTCTGCATGAATAACCGATTAATTTTCGTACAAATTAAACGTGATGGCGTTTCCACGACAGTCGAGTCCAGTCTCTGTGTTATGTGTGGCATCGGTGTCTAGCTTGTCTAGCCAAGATTTAATATATGAATACTGAGCTCTACAGCTCAGTATTCATATATTTCATAATTATATGTACTGAAATGTATTCAACATTAATTCCCACAAACCTTCCAATCGCCTATTTGTAGTTTTTATCAGGGATGTTATGGAGCTCCGTAACCGTAACCGAAACTATCGGATATCCGATATAAAAAATTATCCGTAACCGTAACCGAATCCGAAATAAAAGTTTCGGATAATATCGGATTTGTTATTACATTTTTATTTTAGGTAGATTAGATAACACTCAATATATATTTATAATCATTTTTTTTTAAATAGCTGTAATAATTACTCACGGACTGATTTTAATTCCTACCAAATGGTGACATATAAATAAAACCATTTTATTAGCTATTTATATTAGGTCTTTACCTATGAAATTGCCGTTCTGCAGTATGTCTGGCCATTTCAAATCAAAATAATTTTTGTTTGTCTAAGAATTCTAATTTCAAATTAATTTTATTTTAAAAACATGGAATTCTTTTTCCAAAAGTAGTCATTTGTTTATTGATTAGTGTTACATTTTCATCGCATTTCAATCTTTTTCGTCATCATGGATACGTTAAAAATTCGAGTAATAAATGATTGCATGGGTGATTATTTCGATTAATACAAATAAAAAATACATGAAAAAAATTCGTTTAATTTTTGGTAAAGGTAAAGACCTATTATTTTACTTTTGAAATTCCTTAAAAGTTTAATATCCGTAACCGATATTATCCGAAACTAACGGATAATCCGAAATAATTTCATATCCGTATCCGTATCCATATCCGGTATAATAATCATTCCTACATCCGTATCCAATCCGTATCCGAAATGTCATATCCATAACATCCCTAGTTTTTATCGTGGTTTTTATATCATTTTGTCAACAGGCCGCCATCTATCGTCAACCATGAACAACAAACAAGATTATTAAAAAAAACAGGGCCGTAATCAGATTCTAATTATAAATGGAAAGTGAAAAGTGATTTTTGATTTTTATTTCATAAGAGTTTGTCCATTGTGAGAAATCAACATTTTGAGAAACAGACATTATGCGGATTGGACATTCTAAGAAGTTGACATTCTGAGAAGTGGACATTTTGCGTCTGGTTGTAATTTTAAGACTTTGGCAGTATGCTATGATACGGTCGTGTTAGGTCCAGTAGCAACATTATAACAAGCGTGTTCTCGGACAGATGGGTCTCTCCACTGCTTTGCCACTGGATATGTTTACATATTGCACTGTGAGCAGCGGACAGGGCTTCCCGGTTCTAATGTTTTTAATCGCTATATTTCGTGTGTTCTTTTTGCTTTCTTTGTTTTATTGTTGATGTCAATTAGTTGTATATAAAATGTGTTTCTTTTTTATTGATTTGACTGGCCTGTTAGTCTAGTGGTTAGTGACCCTGACTCCTAAGACTGAGGTCGTGGGTTCGATTCCCACCCAGGACAAATCTTTGTGTGATGAGCACGATCATTTGTTCTATGTCTGGGTGTTATTTATCTATAATATGTATGTATTTAGAAATATATAAGTATGTTTATCAGATGTCTGGTTGCCGTAGTACAGGTTCTGCCTAGTTTGGGATCAGATAACGTTGTGTTGGTTGTCCTAAGATATTTATTATTTATTTATTTATTTATTGGTATGTGAAATATAGATGTTTTGAAAAATGAATGTTTATGTTTAATGCTTGTCATTTAAAAATAAGAGACACAATGCTTAGCTTCTTTCGTCATGCATCAAAAATATTTTTATTCTAACATTATTGTTTTTCGTAAAAAAATACGTATTAAGTAAAAATCAGGGTACTCCCTGGTACGCAAATTCTGAGTACGACCCTGTTGCCTCCTGCACGTAGTGACATCTAGTATGAGATAGATAAATAACTACAAAAGCAACGTTGACGGTACGAGCACCTAGTTTTGCTATTAACCGGTAAATGGAAAATAAAGAAGTGGGCGGGATATAACACCCCGCACCCCGCAAAATGTCACGCGTTGTTTCTTAGGAAAATCTAATTACAACATCTCTTTGTATTTGCTCCGTGACTGGTGCCTACCCTTATGTATGGAAGTGAATGTTGGGTGTGGCAAAAAAGAAATTTAAGTAGAATAAATGCTGTGGAAATTAAGGCATGCAAACCGGATACCCGGATAATCGAAAAAACCGGATAACCGACTGATTTCAAAACCGGGTTTTTGGGATAACAAAACCGGAGTTTTCGGTTTTTTCGGTTAACATTATAAATAATAATTTTTCGACTACTAAACCGACGGCAACTACAACTTAGGAAAACTTAGACTATACAGTAGTAAATGTTTCATAGAACATCAAGGACCAACTCGGACAAGAAATAAAGAAGACGCTCAAACAACATACCTCTGGTGCAAGCCCATCTACAGAACTTCATTTAGAAACTAAAATGAGGGTGGAGATGGCACTTTACGACGGTGGAGGAAAAATGGGAGAGCACTTAATAAAAGTATATAAAGCTTTGGAATCTATACCTCCAACAAGTGTGGAATCAGAGAGAGCCTTTTTATGAGCAGTTCTCATCTATACTATCTACACTAATATTATAAAGTTGAAGAGTTTTTGTTTGTTTGGTAGAACGCGCTAATCTCAGACACTACTGGTTCGAATTGAAAAATCTTTTTGTATAGGCTATATAACATCACGCTACAATCTAAAAAAGCGGAGCAGCAATGAAAAATGGACGAAAACTGGCAGGTAATTCGATGCGACGGGAAGGGTGACGGGAGCAAAAATTTGACGCGGATGAACTCACGGGCAGAAGCTAGTGTGTAATAAATCCGTAGTACTCTAAATGATGACTCCCTCGATGCACTTGTGTCCTATCAAAGTAAGAAATATATGGTCATGTATGGTAATTTTATCAAAGTAAAAAATTGTAATTTGATTTAGCTGAGTAATTTTAATTTAGAATTAATAATCTATTATATCTATAAGAATGTCTGATTTATTTTGTTTTGGTTTACTAGGAATATGACTTCTATTTTATGCTATATTTCAATAATTATTTTCATCTCACTTTACGTACTGTTGATTTTGCCTGTTTGTATTTTATGACAGTTAAATTATTATTTAATATTTTGTAATTTTAGGCCTTTGTCTACCTACCAAATGTTCTTAATTGTGTATGTTAGATACCTTAAGTTTTAAAGAATATGTTATTTTCCTAAATAATAAGCTTTATGATTATTATTCTATGTTATGTATAAAGAAATGAAACTTTTTGTATTGCCTGTTAGTAGTTGTAGCTTATTTCAGTCTGTAATAAAAACTTTTTAACAAAAAAATTAAACCGCCGAAAAAACTGAAAAGCAAAAAATAATAAACCTTAAAATTATGAGTCGGCGCTTTGAGTAATATTACTTCATTGAATTTTCAGCGCCAACGACGAAAGTTTTTATTTTATTACTTTTTGTGGCTTTAACCTGTAAGTCCCTGAGATACCAGATACCACATTTGGTATCGACACAATGGTTTTTTAATTGTGTCTGTAATTATGGTAATTGACTGGTTAATGTACTAATAATACTTGGCAAGGTATATCCTATCCAATAAAAAAAGAATTATTAAAATCGGACTACTCTGTATAAAGTTATGCGTGTTAATACATAAAAAAAAAATATACGCGTCTAATTGATAACCTCCTCCGTTTCTTTCGTCGGTTGTAAAATACATATTTTGATTAGATTTCAGCATTTTCTTTTCTTTACAGACATATTTTTCATTTATTTAACAAAAATTAAAAAACGCGAAAAACTCGATTTAACCGGTTTCACCGGTTTTGCAAATGAAAAACCCGAAAAAAACGGTTTTTAAAAACAACCCGGTTTTTGCATGCCCTAGAGGAAATGCGTTCCTTGCGAAGTATGTGTGGTGTGACTATGAATGATAGGTTGAGATATGATGCGATAAGAGAACGGTGTGGTTTATAAAAACTTTTTACAAAAAAATAACAACTGACTTCCTTAAAAAAACACTACAAAATCAAAAATAACTTTAATTTTGGAAGTCAGTGTCTTAGGATCTCTATTTAGTCGACGATGAAGTACCTGGGACTTGTCCTCGACAGCCGGTGGAACTTCGTTGAGCACTTCCGAAGTTTGGCTCCCAGACTGGAGCGGGCTGGGGCTGCCTTAAAGCGGCTCCTGCCCAATCTGGGGGGTCCAAACGCCTCCTGCCGGAGGCTCTACACGGGGGTCGTGCGGTCCATGGCCCTCTACGAGGCACCGGTGTGGGCGCCCTCATTGAGGCTGCGCCCAGCGCGCCGGTTGAGTGCGGCCCAGAGGGTCATGGCTATCCGGTTAATCCGGGGATACCGCACGGTCTCCTGCGAGGCGGCGAGCCTCCTTGCCGGAGTGCCGCCATGGGATCTGGAGGCAAAGGTCCTCGCCCACATGTGGGAGTGGCGCGAGGAGGCGAAACTCCGCTGCCGCGACAAATCGCGGCACGGCGGACAGAGCTCCGGTGTGATCTCATGGCGACATGGCGGGTACGATTGTCGCAACCCAGTGCTGGGCACGCCACAATTGCGGCGGTAAGTCCCCTCTTTGAGGAGTGGATAGAGAGGCGTCACGGCGTCACCTTCCGCCTGACGCAGGTTCTCACCGGGCATGGGTGCTTCGGTGGGTTCCTGTTCAGAATAAAGCGGGAGGATACGTCCGGGTGTTTCCATTGCGAGGATCGTCTGGAGGACACGGTGGAGCATACGGTGGAGGTGTGCCCTGCCTGGGCGGGGCACCGCCGTGTCCTCGTGGAGGCGATCGGCGGCGGCGACCTCTCGCGTCCGGCCCTGGTGCGAGCCATGGTACGGAGCGAGAGGGAATGGGAAGCCGTCACCTCCTTCTGCGAAGCAGTAATGCTCGCGAAGGAGGTGGCGGGGCGCGTGAGGGAGTGGCAGTCTCTGCGCCCTCACGTCCCTAGCCGCCGCAGGAGGAGACGCCTCGGGCGTCGAGAGTCCATAGCGGACTCCCGGCCTCCGTAGGCGCGAGCTTGCGGGTGGCGAGCAATGGGTAACTCGCCGCCCGGTAAGGACCAGGCTCGGGTCGACGGCGCGTAGTGTTCCACGCGCCCCTCAAAGAGATGTCAGCAGCAGTGTAGGGGTCTACTAGGACCGATGCCTGCCGGGGTCGCGTGATTGTTCGAAAGAGATACCGTGACCCTGGCACATGGGCAACTATTGGAACACGGGTGGGTTTTAGTCACTAAAAGTCTGACACGCCCTCCCGCTCCGCCCAGAGCGGGAGAAGTCATTTGATGATTTCCCATCCTGAAAAAAAAAAAAAAAGCATCTCTATTTAAGTTTTTTAGGTTTTTTTGCCACAGACTTCCGAAATTAAAGTTATTTTAACCGACTTCAAAAAAAGGAGGAGGTTATCAATTCGACTGTATTTTTATTTTTGACTTTGTAGTGTTTTTTTTTTTAAGGAAGTCGATTTTAATTTTTTGTAAAAAGTTTTTGTTTTTATCTTTTTATTCATGGTAGATACCCCGCACTAATCTAATCGCGTTATTCGTTCATTTGTCGCCCAAATACTTAATGTAAATTTAAGACTTATATGGTTTTCACATATCACATCCTATTGTCCAAAAGGAACCAAATTAAAATAGGACCATTCAGGAAGCACCAGCTATCAAATAAAAAAGAATCATCAAAATCGTTTCACCCAGTCAAAAGTTCTGAGGTAACAAACATAAAAAAATATAGTCGAATTGTTAACCTCCTCCTTTTTTTAAAGCCGGTTAAAAAGAAGATGTAGTGACAACAATAACAAAAGTATGCTTAGATGGTTTGGTCATGTTGAGAGGATGAATGAAGGACGGCTCACAAAAGGTACGCCCTAGGAGGACATAATTATAGTGACCTTATTGGTGGTGTTCAGCAGAAAGGTCAGGTGCATAGTACTCGCAACCGGTGTTTGTGTATGATCAATTGTATGAACCTAAACGATGCAAAAGGAGTGTGTAGAGATCGTAGCAGGTGGCGTTCCGTAGTTTCTGCCTACCCCCATGTGAAAAAGGCGTTAGTTTAGGTACGTATGTATACCTATTTAATTACGTAAAATATATTTTTTTATTCAATGTGCAATGAATAAAAAAATAAATGTTAACAGTATCCAGTTGCCATTGGAAGGCAACACCAACATTGTGGCCAAAAGCTAAACAGCAGATGATAATGATACAATGTAAAGCAGCACTGGAATTTACAAAAAACGTAAGAAATTTTGTATTTCACTGGCTAACTTGATCACCGTAATAATTTTTTTAGAAAAGTTTATTAGTACCCACATGATCACATTTTCTTGGATAAATTCTTATAGCTTTCGGCTTTTTTATTGATTTTCCCTCATCATCATATGAGTCAAAATCTGAATCTTCAGAGTGGCTTGTTGAGTCAGGTTCGTAATCTTCATCTTTATCCCATTGTTTCTTGCGATTTCCTCCTATTTCTTCTGAAGTTGCTTTATTTATAGGAAATTTTCTTCCTTTATTTATCTTTTTTTTAGGCTCTCGTTTTGGATCACCATGTTTATCATCACTATTACTATCACCATCATCATGTCCATCTTCTTCATCATCTGTACTAAAATCTTTTGTGAGTGGATCACTAATTTCTGTTTTAATTTCATCTATTTCTACTTTCACTTCTTCTAAATGACATTTTTCAAGTTGTTTATCTTCATCACTGCTAGAACTTACACATATAGTTAGCAATTTGTCATTTGTGAAATGATTCTTGGTTTTGTTTAGATTACTATTATTTTTATATTTCTGATTTGCCTTATTCTGTTTTCTTTTTTCAATTAAGCATTGTAGATTTAATTCCTCACTGTCTGTACTTGCATTGCTATCATGAAAGCTGTATTTATTTTGTTTTTCACATATTACAACTGAGCTGAGATTAATAGGGTCTAGTCCATTCTTGTGTCTATCTAAATGTTCAAGCAACTGCTTGCTAATCTAAAAGTAATAATAACACTGTTAGTTTCTGGCTTCATTGTATTGTAAAGCATCCAGTACTTATTTAATTAAATTGGCACAAACACACACACAGTCCACTGAACTAATGACTTGTCTTATTGCAGTTGGAGTTAAATTATTACTTTTGTCTTTTTTATTAAAACAAGTCATAATGTTCATAAATATAATGTCAAAAAACTATGAAATACATAAATCAAGTTTTTACTATTTGATAACCAGACTTTAGATGAGTTAATATCAGAAATAGTTTTAATTAAACAAAGTACTTACTTTATTAGCATTTTTTAAAATAACACAAATTATTTCTTGTGCATTCCAAACTGTATGCGTGAAATTATAAGCTTTTCTTAGAAGAGAGTTACAGATGTAACAAATAAATTCATAATCAATTGGGACCTGAAAACATATAATTATTGCTAAGTGTGAAGGTATAGCATTCCTAATTCTATCAATTTGAATCTTATGTCCAGCAGCAGCAGAGTCTTAAAATAATATAGTAATAGGATTCTATTTTATTTATTGAAATCCTTGGACTCACCCTAACTGGAACATTCTACTGATTATACATATTCTGTCTGTCGGTCTTGGCCATAAATAATATGTGATTGAGAAAAAATTATCCAATCATACAAATTTTCACATTTATAATATAAGTAGTAAGTAAGTTTATAAATCATATTACTTCGGATTCATAGTTTATGAGAATATCATGTGTGTTTGATGTACTTAAAATAAAACTTATAGTATTCAGAGTAAAAAGACTGCAACATCGGGCTGGATTGAATTGAATGTCTTCCTGGTTTTATTCTAGCTATAGGTTCAAACACTCAATCATTTACCAAACACCAAATCGAACATAGTTATAGGTATAGTACTTTTGCCAGTGACTATGCCCGTATAGCTGTCGATGTAAAGTATCCAGAATAGCCAAAAACCCAAACCCATCCAAAAATCTAAACATCTAAGCCATATTTTGCGGTATTTTACTTGGATTAATACTTTAGGGTTATTTTGAGTACATTGAACACACTTGATATTCGCATTTACTGGAGCCAACGTAATATGAATTTACAATCCTACTAATCCTGTACTACCCGACCGCTGCCAGACAAGACGGACGTAAGACCCACCAGCAGCTCTGCCCCCGCTCTAAAGGACAATTTTAATCCTCATGAAATGCACAATATATCAAATGTATTTAATTGGTTAAAAAACAATATGGTATTGTTTAAAATAGCTTGGTAAATTACCCATATTTTTTTTTAATATTTAAAAGATAAAAAT
This sequence comes from Aporophyla lueneburgensis, assembly GCA_932294355.1. Taxonomy (NCBI): domain Eukaryota; kingdom Metazoa; phylum Arthropoda; class Insecta; order Lepidoptera; family Noctuidae; genus Aporophyla; species Aporophyla lueneburgensis. The sequence continues at coordinate 24,253,125 of OW028737.1, read as the reverse complement.
GGGTATTGTGGGTTATCCGAGATAAATACAGTATACCATCATGGACTTTTTACTGTCCTTTTTAAGATATACAATTCCGTAGTACATTAAATTGACCTATTTCGTAAGGTTTAAGCAGCGTTTGCGATGTAAGCGCATAAAAATATGTACACATCACATTATAATATTTGAATTTCTCGGCTTTTCTCTACTACAATATGCATGTGTTATATATTGGGTTGGCCAAAAAGTCTTTGTCGATATTTTACTTGAACTGTTTAGAAAAATCTCGAAGGTTCTATAAGTTATGGAATACAGCTGTATAAACGGGTTGATGCAAGCTTCACTTTAGTTTTGTTTTTATTGAAATTGCTTAAGATACTTAGTACAAAAATGCCGAAAATCGAATTACATGTGCGCCACGCGCTGCTTTATGAATTTGAGTTGGGCCATAATGCAGCCGAAGCATACTGAAATATAGTGCATGCAATTGAACCTAATGTAATCTCCGAGTCTGCATGTCGAGTTTGGTTCCAACGGTTTCGAAAGGGTGATTACAGTATCGACGATTATTTGAGGACAGGCCGACCAACGGAAGTGGATTTGGACCTCGTGCGTTCTCTTATAGAAGCAAATCCATGCGAAACAACACGTTCTCTTGCACTAACGATAGGATGCTCTAAGTCAAGCATTGAAAACGCCCTATACGCCATTGAAGAAGTTTCTAAGTTAGGTCAGTGGGTTCCTCGTGATCTGGACCATTGGCTGGACAATATTATTACTGGGGATGAGAAGAGGTGTCTTTATGTGAACCAAACCCCAAAGCGTCAATGGGTTGACAGACATCAAAAACCAAAACCAGAACCGAAAACTGACATACACATGAAAAAGGTACTGCTCAGTGTATGGTGGGACGTTCGTGGGATATATCATTGGTTGCTTCTGCCTAATAATTTGTATTTTTGATTTGTATTATTGGTTTTTGTTTTGTTTTTTTTTAATTGTTGTCAATTACCGCAGACGTCTACACAGAACAAATAAAAAGACTGTCTGAAAAAATAGAAAAGTTAAATCCGAAACTTGAAAGAATAATGTTGTTACATGATGACGCCCGCCCCCATGTTGCAAAAAAGACACAGCTTAAAATTGTACAACTTGAATCGAAAGTTTTACCTCATGCACCATATTCACTGGACCTCGCTCCAAACGATTATTTATCTTTTCCGCTCTCTTGGGAACTTCTTAAGGGACAAAAAATTCGATGAAAGAGCAGACCTCAAATCAAACCTAGCGAATTTTTTTCATTCTCAGTCCGACAAATTTTGGAAGGACGGTATCCATTCTCTACCAGAACGTTGGCGACAAGTGATAGATAATGATGGTGCATATATTGTTGATTAATCTTCATTGTTATTTTGTATAACATATATTAAAATAAAATTATAAAAACCATAAAGACTTTCTGGCCAACCCAATACATATAAACCTTTCTCTTGAACCACTCTATCTATTAAAAAAACCGCATCAAAATCCGTTGCACAGTTTTAAAGATCTAAGCATACATAGGGACAGACAGACAGCAGCAAGCGACTTTGTTTTATACTATAGTGATAACCTAGCTGTAGGTAGTTTTTTAATGTCAGTTTCCACCGCGCGGCCAACTCTGCCGTGCAGCCCCTAAAACGCAGTAACAGGTTTTTTGTCATTATTTTGTTAAATATTGAACCTTAATGCACACGGTATAAGGAACATGAAGATCTAATCAAGTTTTTGTTAGGATGCTTTAAACGGTAAAAAAATCAAATTTGTGAAAGCAGTAACTTAACTTTGCATGTCTAAATATATAAGAATACCAACTAAAATACAGTTATAGCAGTTACGTCTACCACGATCCGTCACTTTACCAAGTTAAACGCAGTAAATATCTATATTACCACAAAAAATCTTTTTTTTCACCCAAAAAAATATTGAGAGATATAAATTAAAACGCAGTAAGTAGTTTTTGTACCAGCACTGTTAATACTGCATGTTAGATCACTAGTTTATTTCACATGAACTACAGATTAAAATGCAGCAAAGTAGTCAAATGTGGTATTTTATTTAGTGTCATTCAAGTAAGTTTATATCGTGAAAACCAACTAAAGTGCAGCATAATCAAAACTTCTTTCTTTTACTTTTATCGTAATATGATTTTTAAGTGTGAAGATACTATTTAAATTGCAGTATGTTGATTATTTACTGCAGTGTAGTCGGTACTTTTCAAAAGATGAAAATAACTTAAATGCTAATTAAAACGCAGTATGACACTCTGTTACTGCATTATGATTGGTAACTTAAACGATTTTACTAATTTTACTGCAGTACAGGTCATATTTTACTGCGTTCTAGTAATTTTCAATATTTCTTTCGCCAGGCTTGGACACGAGGAGAGTGAATCGTGCGAAAAATTCAATATTCATAATCCTGACCATACCAAAAACGGCTAGTCCGTTTTTAGTATGGTCAGGATTATGAATATTGAAATTTCGGAATTTATCGGAATTATTATTAGTAGTGACATAGTCGGTTCAAAAATTATATTGAAGTATTTCGAGCCGAGACATACTTTTATGTCTGCCGACTCGTTCCACCACAACGTAGAACAATCTTTAAACAAAAAGAAAAAGGTTTACGATTTCGACGATTTTTGCCATGCTGTTGAGATTGCTGATTCCGCTATAGTGGAATAAAAGGTAGTCGTAAATAGAGGAAGCTACTGCGTATATTAAAAAATTATAAAATAAAAACTTTTTAACAAAAAATTAAACCGCCGAAAAAACTGAAAAGCAAAAAATAATAAACCTTTAAATTATGAGTCGGCGCTGAAAAATCAATGAACAAAGATCACTCAAAGCACCGAATCATAATTTTAAGGTTTATTATTTTTTGCTTTTCAGTTTTTTCGGCGGTTTAATTTTTTGTTAAAAGCAAAAAATAAAAAACCTTTAAATTATGAGTCGGCGCTGAAAAATCAATGAACAAAGATCACTCAAAGCGCCGAATCATAATTTTAAGGTTTATTATTTTTTGCTTATCAGTTTTTTCGGCGGTTTAATTTTTTGTTAAAAAGTTTTTATTTTATAATTTTTTGTAACTTTAATATACTAATAATACTTGGTAAGGTATACCCTATCCAACAAAAAGAATTATCAAAATCGGACTACTCTGTATAAAGTTATGCGTGGTTATACTCGTACATTACAATCAGTAAGTAAACAATCAATCAACCCCTATTTTCCGACCTTTAGGGTTCGATTTTGTTTTTCAAATTTATATGGGACCATTTTAGAAGTATATTCTTTCCAATAGAAGAAGAATTGTCACAATCGGACCACTATGTAAAAAGTTATGCGTGGTCATACACAAATAACATATATATATACGCGTTGAATTGTGAACCTCCTCCGTTTTTAACAATACAGTCAATTTAATTGCTTAAAATAAAAAATAACTTCCCAGACCTGATAAAAGATGCACCCCCAAATGTACCACTTCACCAGGAAGCTAAATATAATAAAAATCTTGGGGCCATTGATGCCAGAATGGCATTCTGGAGAATGTTACCTTTATCGGCTGTAGAAACCGAAGATGCACTAGAAGCATTTGCTTTTGATGATGATACCGAATCATAGGTAATTTGATTATGCATGTCATATAAAAATGTACCGAGCGTTAAGCATTTATGTTTTTTTAAATACATTCGTTTTTTATTTGTTTTATCGTTAACCAACTTTTGTTTTTGGTAATGAAACCGATTAAATGATACTCGTATCATTACCATATTTTATTATTTTTATATTTATGCATGCCATATAGAGATGTATCGAATGTTGAGCATTTATGGTATTTTTGATACGTTTGATATTTTTTGTGATTTATTTTTAGTTATATATAAATGTGCCATTTAATTGAAATATCTCATGTTTCTTGCGAAACCAAAAAGCTTTATACCATTAAATTTTTATCGAAATGTATTTATAACCGCTTGTGTTTAAAGCACCTTAAATTTAAGTTACAATTACCCTATAACATTATAAAATAAACGACAATTTTATACATACATAAATGTTTTTTTTTTTTTGTAAATTCCTACCTAAAACATACTCGTAAGTTGGAAGAAATTGTTATATACTACATGTGCAATTAGTTCAAGACACAAATTAAAATGCAGTAAAGAAAGTCTTATGCTGCAAATTAGTCTGCAAAGTAGCAAAAAAAATCAAAGTTTTTGTAGTATCGAGTATTTTTACGGCATTTTAATCTGAATATGTGTAACTTTTTGCGTGCAGTAACTGCTAAGATTTTAAAAAATCCGGTTTTAATTAAAATCTAATAAACTAAATTAACATTTGTTTTTGTAAATACCATCTTTGTTGTCACTTAGTCCTCATAGTAATTAAAATATGCACCATACACATTACTAATATTAAAAAAAACAGTGTTAAAAAGTTTTTCGCGATTTTCTCGAAACCGCTTTTTTCCTCATACTGCACTTTAGGGCCTGCACGGCAGAACTCTTCAAATTTGATGAAATTTTGCCAGGAATTAGTTGTAGTTTGTTACAAAACACACCTCTTTTCCTGAATTTGTTACAAAAAAACTAAGACGCTACGACCAAAAACAGTTGGCCGCTAGAACCGCCACTTGCCGTAGTGATCGCCCGTGATTACACAGAAACTAAATAATGCAGATAGGCGAATGATACATCAAAAGAAAGGTCTTAATTTGTTGTATTTGTTACAAAAATAAAAATCATCAAAACTTAAATATACAAAAAGTTATGCTATATTTAGTTTTCAGGTTAAGTGTAGGTACGTATCTCAGCATAAAATCAAATTAATAGAGACTAGTGTGTATGGACAATTAGTTGCTAATTTGTTGCAGCAAATAAACAAGAAAAATACTAGAAAATAGGTTCAATATTTTTTTTACAGTCGATTTTAGTTGGCCGCGCGGACGGCAATATGCCTAAAATACAATGGCGTTTATTTCGTTATTAATAGTAGGTTCAAGCTTAATTCTAGTACTAATCAAATTATTGAACCTATTTTCTAGTATTTTTCTTGTTTATTAGCTGCAACAAATTAGCAACTTATTGTACATACACATTAGCCTTGTTACTCAAAAAAACTTCAAACATCAAAGTTAATTAAAATCTAAACAACGCCGGACTAGGTCCCTGACTAAAAATATTTATAGAAACGAAAAAGGTAAATTCTAAACTGTAGAACTGAAATAACAAAAACTTTTTTCTAAAGTAAAGACTGCAATTGCAATGTAGCGTACTCAGTTTTACTCACTGAACTACCGATTAGTATTAACATTAAAGATTTTTTCTTAGTGCTATAGAATTTATACCAGGCACAAAAATAGATCACTATGTCATTTTAAAATAAAATGACTATATTTTTAAAATTATTCTAAAATTGAAATAAGTACCTGTAAGAAAATGTGTCTACATTCTGTGTCTTACATTAGTTTCAGTTAATTTATAAATGTTATGGTAGTTTATTAAAAATATATATATTTTGTTGACTTACATTACTTGATTTTTGCCTGTATGCTGATTTTGAATAAAGAAATTTTAATTGATTTGTGAATTTGACGTTTATAAAGTATGCTATAGGATGTCTTAAAGAGTTTCACCCTAAAAAATTAAGATATGACTACCGAACATTCCAATAATGGCGATTCAGTCTCACTTTATTATGAAAATTTATGGTCACTCTACACTAATACAGTTTCATACTAATATATTTTAGTGAATATCTCTAGTTATATTTGCCACATTAATCCAAACTTGGCTACGATACCTGTCGATTAGTACTAGAACTAAGCTTGAACCTACTATTAATGACGAAATAAACGCCATTGTATTTTAGGCATATTGCCGTCCGCGCAGCCAACTAAAATCGACTGTAAAAAAAATATTGAACCTATTTTCTAGTATTTTTCTTGTTTATTTGCTGCAACAAATTAGCAACTAACTGTCCATACACATTAGCCTCAATTAATTTTATTTAATGGTGAGATACGTACCTACACTTAATCTGAAAAAACTTTTTTACAAAAAAAAAACAACCGACTTCCTTAAAACCACTACAAAGTGAAAAATAACTTTAATTTCGGAAGTCGGTGTCTTAGGATTTGTATTTAAGATTTTTGCCACCGACTTCCGAAATTAAAGTTATTTTTCACTTTGTAGTGTTTTTAAGGAAGTCGGTTGTTTTTTTTTGTAAAAAAGTTTTTATTTTTATTTTTTTAGTTATGGTACACGCACCGCCCCGCACTAATTCCAAACAAACAAAGCATATTATGCGATAGCAGAAATCGCGATTGATTTGCTGTCATTTTTTGAAGAGTTCCGGTGTCTGTCTCTGGAACTCATCATCAGATCTATATGAAATTTATATGGGACCATTTCGGAATAAACCCCTTTCGAACAAAAAAAGAATTTTGCAAATCCGTTTATAAATGACGGAGTCATGGCCGAACATACATAAAAAAAAAAAAAAAAAAATATAAACAACCGAATTGATAACCTCCTCCTTTTTGAAGTCGGTTAAAAACTAAATATAGCATAACTTTTTGTATATTTAAGTTTTGATGATTTTTATTTTTGTAACAAATACAACAAATTAAGACCTTTCTTTTGATGTATCATTCGCCTATCTGCATTATTTAGTTTCTGTGTAATCACGGGCGATCACTGCGGCAAGTGGCGGTTCTAGCGGCCAACTGTTTTTGGTCGAAGCGTCTTAGTTTTTTTTTGTAACAAATTCAGGAAAAGAGGTTTGTTTTGTAACAAATTACAACTAATTCCTGGCAAAATTTCATCAAATTTGAAGAGTTGGCCGCGCGGTGGAAACGGACATGTTTTTTAAGCTCCTCATATCGTCACAATTTGCTGTTAACCTGAGAACCTACTTACTATAATACCTGGACAATAACTACGCAAAATACGCGCATTTACGTAGAATTCCGGATACCAGCTCGTAAATCGCCAAATTGAATAGGTACTCACATGATGATTTTGTTTTAGTTTGATTATACTTTCGATGAAAGCCTTGTGATGAGGGTTGGTTATTCTATAAACTTTTTCATTAATTCTAAGGCATAGTCGGCAAATTGTATTCTCTTCGAATACAGACGTCATTTTGCTTGAATTTGTTCAAACAGAAATAAGTTATCATGGATCACTATTAGAGTACATAGTGTAAAGAAGTTACAATCGACGGAGACTCGCTATACAACTGTAACTGATTGATTAAACACCTGTTGAACACTAAAAGATTCAACTTTTACGCAGTTCGCAGACACAAACTGTTAATGATCTAAAAAGAACAAACCACAAATCTGTGCAAGTGTGCAGTAAACATATTTACTTCGATTTTTAATGAATTTCAACCATTTGATTAGCGCGTTAATCACTGACAGAGGGGTGAGGTGACACTACGTACATTTTGTTTGACAGCAAAGTATTTTTTTTTTTGGAATTTTATGACCTGGTAACTGGACCTTTAGGTCGAATCTTATTTTAACAGCAAAGTAAAGAAAGAGTTGCCATCTAGATGTTGGCCCCAATACTATTAAATTACATTCAATTTTCAACAGGTGGTGCTATAACTTGATCGAAATGTTTTATTTAAAATAAGATTATTGATGTAATATTAATTGGAGATAAGTATGAGAAAAATATCAAACTCATCTTACAAATTGAAATAGACACATAAATGAAATACAATTTGGTAAAGCACAATATCAAATCAATATCTTTATTTTAAAAGACCTGGTGCCAGATTTTACCTATGATGTATTAAGTGACAGTTCTTGAACTGAAAATAAACAATCACAATATGGCGATTTGCTGCATTCTGCGTACGCGCATTTTGTAGTTCCCGATCCGTATGTTGTATTTCGTTGTAATTACCACAATTCCATTGGGACTGTTTTGTTTCGTCCTATTTCTGTAACATGTTCTACTAGAACATGTTGCAGAGATAGGACGAAACGTTCTATTATAACATGATAACATACATTTATCTATAGCTATGTAGGTATGTGATTAGTTTGGGGCCAAGTTACAGATGGCGTATTGTCAAATAGATTTGCAATTTTATCACGCAAGAGGGCTCTCTTTTCCCTGTATATTATTTTACTCTTTGATCACTGATCACAGTGATCACAGACTTTAGGACCAGTGTTTCCACTATAATGATTTCCTCCCCCATGCCTCAATTCCGATTTTCCATTCTCTGGACTTTTTTTCCCCTCAAAAATTATTTTGCTGTAGTTTTGGCACTAGTGTAGTAACTAAAAGAAAAAAAAAAATGTTTATATCATTTTTCTTCTATAGCCTGCCTTCTAACTATATTAATATTATTTACACTAAATACAATGGGTCGCCAAAGTTCACCTAAATTTTCAACTCCGATAATTGGAAACCCGAAAATATTCTTCCTAACAATTTTCATCCTAACAATCAAAATTCCTAACTACTCTGTCTCTAATGTTCTTAATTCCGAAGCATACAAATTCATAATGTCAGTAGCAATCAATATCTATCATACTTTTATTTGTTTTCCTATATTTTCTCAACATAACCATCTTTTACACTATTATTCAAAGTCATATCTTTTTTGTTTAGATTTCTTTTTAGCCGACTTCAAAAAAAGGAGGAGGTTATCAATTCGTCTGTATTTTTTTTTTAATTTTTTTTTTTATGTTTGTTACCTCATAACTTATGACTGGGTGAACCGATTTTGATGATTCTTTTTTTATTTGAAAGCTGGTGCTTTCCGAATGGTCCCATTTTAATTTGGTTCCATTCGGACAATGGGGTCCATGTGAAAATCATATAAGTCTTAAATTTGCATTAAGTATTTGCGCGACAAATGAACGAATAACGCGATTAGATTAGTGCGGGGTATCTACCATAACTAAAAAGTTAAAAATAAAAACTTTTAACAAAAAAAAAAACAACCGACTTCCTTAAAAAAAACACTACAAAGTCAAAAATAACTTTAATTTCGGAAGTCGGTGGCAAAAAACCTCAAATACAGATCCTTAGACACCGACTTTCGAAATTAAAGTTATTTTTGACTTTGTAGTGTTTGTTTTAAGGAAGTCGGTTGTTTTTTTTTTGTTAAAAGTTTTTTATTAACAAACAAACAAACTCTTCAGCTTTATAATGTTAAGTATAGATTTAATCGAAAATCATTAGGTCTAACGTTTAATATATATAAAAAACGTCATTATGGTTAACACCTACGACTCAGAGTACCCCGACTGGGAATGGTTAGGTTAGAAGGCTAAGGCGGGAGCGAAGTGGAGCGGAGCTCCCGCCTTAGCCTTCGTGGTTATTTTTTTTAAACCACCCAGAAATAGGAGCCCCGCAAAGCGGGGCTCCGTCGACCACCTATCTCAGCGCAGGTGGTAGATCAAAAGTTTTATATCTTTTGAGTGGTATGTCAAACGATTTTAAATTAAAACTATAAATATCATCTTCTACCCACATATATGTTTTATTACACTTGGTAAATGTTTCTTTCTGAGTATGAGTGAAAATATTATAGTCATTACGTTTAGGGATAAAAGCGTTATGATAAAAAACAGTAGGAGTTTAAATATATTTGTTACAATTTTCGGAAACATGGGTGTTATGAACATCGCCGGGTAGCACTACAAATAGTATGAATGAAAAATTTAGGAAGAACAATTTCGGATGAAGAACTTTAGGTGAGCCAATATGGATCCAAATACAATACGTCAACAAAATCATCGACAAGATTTGTTGACTTTGCACATCATTACTTTGATGTAACTGCACATGACTAGCTGCTAGCTGGCACTACGTAGGCGTGAGTTCCAACTGCAGCATGATTGGTTTTTTTCGACATGACATTGTCAGATATGTCAAAATTCACCAATCACGTAGCAGATAGACCACAAGCCTACGTCTTGATATCTAGTGGATTCCTCATACGCAAAAACCCTCGTTATGCAACATTTCAGGTGAAGTTTAATATATGATTTCCTACAATTTCCCCTTTTATAGTATTTCCCCTTTTTCTTCCCCTCTGGACCCTGATTACCCCTTAAAAGGGGAATTTACCCTCATTGTGGAAACACTGTTTAGGACTTTAGTAGAAGGAACTATCCAAGGTATAAGTTCCTTGAGTAGTACTTGATAGGCATGCGCAAAAAATATCGAAATATCAAAATATCGATATTTTTCCATACAATTATCGATATATATCGTCGAAATTTTTAGTCGCGATGTATCGATATTCAATATTATTTTAGAGTACCTATCGAATTCGTATCATGATGATGTTGAACTTCGATCACAGAACAATAGTATCTACTAGCGAAGTTGTTGATGTATATTTTTATTTTTTCTCGCTTTTGGCAACTGAGCCGATGTCGACTATTCTGCCAGAGTCACGATTGATGAAATTATATTACTCTATGATGAAATCACCATCATGCAAACGTGCCAGTCCACTGACGAATTGTCAGTCGTACCGACATTTCGTTAAAACTTCAAAATTCAAATCAAATGTGACAGTACTGACAGCATCAATGTTGTCTGTGGCGACACACAATGGTTCTAAATCGACGCTCAGTGGACATTGAAATCAAAATTTCTGTAGGCGAGAAATAAAAATTGGAACGGCTTTATTTCAGTATTATTTATAATATTTGGTAATACGACAGCTATAGACAGCACCATCTCCGAAAAAAAAATTATTACATATTTTTTTGTATGAAGAAAAACACAAAGGTCGGGTTTTCTCACAACTTAATAAAACTTAAAGCCTGCGGCTTACATGGGGTGTTGTCCCACATAAGAAGTCAAACTTTTTATCTACTGACATAATCTACTAACAACGAATTATCTAAAAAAAATATTTAAAAAATTATTTATATTGTAAAAGGGTCTCTACTTGGGTATTTTTTAGTTTTTTTATACTGTATATTCCGTTATTTCTCATTATAACGAATAAAATTAGCACACTAATGTCAATTACTTTGTATATTTTTCAATATCACACCTAAATCAACGTAAAAATTTCTAACTGGATTTCTCGAAATTCAACACTCTGCTTGAGTGAAGCGGCGCGCATGGGTGTGCGTGTTATAGCATTTCGGAATTGCCTTATTTAACATAAAACAGAGCAAGTTTTAGTACAAAAAACGACGGGTTGCACTCCGGGAGTGCCGGCAGAAGTGAAAACTTGAATATTAACGTTGTGCATTTTTGATATTTTAGAATGGTTAGGGAATAATTTTGCACGAATTGCTTTAATTATCAGTATACAAGTACTATCATTTATGTGGTAGAATACAATATTTATTTATTGCGCTATCGTAAACATGACAATTTATATTACATTAAAAAGTTTATCTCTCAGAAAAATCACTCTCCGTCCGTCTTACGAATTTTCGATCAGGTCACGTGTCCTGACGCGAGTTTAACATTTTTTTTCCATTACAAAAAAAGTGCACAACGCCGCTAAAGAAGTTTTCACTTCAAAAACTTATAAATAATACAGAAAAATACTAAGGATGGGCAATTGTATATTGAAAAATGTTAGAGGGTGTGGATCTTGAACAACCCGTCAGCCGCGTGTCGAATGTCGTGAGCAGAGATTAAAATAAATAAGTCGGGTTTCGAAATTGTGTAACTAATTTACTCAGCAATATTTACATTGTACACAACACGATTATTTCACTATGATATCTTTGGATTGAATATAATATTAATTGGACAACACAAAACAATACATGTCAGCCTTGGAACGGAGCAAGCAAGAGAGAACCCCGAGGGACGAACCATAGAGTAAGGTATACAGATAACACCAACTGTCAATGCATAGATTATACAGTTCTAATTTCTAACACTCCTCCTTATGCATTACATGAGATAACAAGTGGCTTTACATTGGCTCTACATGCTTTAAGAATGACTCTATACAAAAAAAAAACAACTCTACATTCTTATTTAGTATGACTCTATACATTTGAATAAAGAACTATACCCAAGAATAAATCCTACTCTACATGTAAGGAAGGTACATTGCAAAATCTAAATAATGCACCTTAACTCCAGATTACTGACAAAATTACCATGCTTTTGACCACACAGAGGCTTGGTTAACACATCAGCGACCATCTGATCTGTAGGCAGGTATTTAACATTAATTTGTTTTCCCTGTATTAAGTCTTTTACATAATGGTACCGCAAATCTATGTGCTTAGTTCTTTTATGGGAGTATTCTTTAACAAGTAAAAGCTTTTGAGCACTTTGGTTATCGTTAAATACAGTTACATCAAAGTTTTGTCAATAATTTCTGATAAGAAATTCCTAACAAAACAGATGTCCTTGCATACATCACTAATAGCAAGATATTCTGCTTCTGTGCTAGATAAAGCCGTACAACGTTGCTTTCTAGCCTCCCAATTGATGACATTCTCACCAATTTTTACAATAAATCCAGTATATGATTTGCGGTCGGACAAATCATTGGCCCAATCTGCATCAGCATAGGCAATGATATTAAAATCATTGCTTTTGACAAAATGAAGACCATAATTTATGGTTCCTGCAAGATAGCGTAATACTCGCTTAGCAGCACGCCAATGACTCATATCAAAACATGTACTGTACTGACTTAACTGACTACATGCATATGAGATATCTGGACGTGTACATACATATAGGTACATTAGTGATCCTAACAATTGTCTATACTGATAAATATTATCATCTAAACAATCTTTGTCTGATTTGTCCAGTTTGCAGTTTACTGGTAGTGGGGTAGATACAGTTTTACATTCAGTCATATTGTACTTAGCCAACAGTCGCCTTATGTAATCAGATTGATCAAGAATAGTTACACCTTTCTTAATTGAAACATTCATGCCTAAACAATTTTTCAATGTTCCTAAGTGACGGATTTCAAAATGTTCTTTTAAAAGTAATAGAATATTATCTATATACCCATTATGAAAAACATAAATATCGTCAAAATATAAGGCCAATATTGTGTATTCATTCTTGGTCCTTTTACAATATACACAAGGTTCACATTTACTCTGCCTGAACCCATTTTTGGATAAAACATCATGGATTTTAATATTCCACATGCGACTTGCCTGCTTCAAGCCATAGATGCTCTTTTTCAGTAAACAAACTTTATTATTATTAGCATCATCAGATTTGAAACCAGCGGGTTGCTCCATATGTATAACTTCATCTAAATTACCATTTAAAAAAGCTGTGGTCACATCTATGTGATCCACATTCAGATCCAACTGATTTGAAATGCTGAATAATATTCTAAGAGTCGAATGCCTAACAACAGGCGAAAAAGTATCAGCATAATCAATGCCTTGCTTTTGACTATAACCACAGGTAACTAATCTAGCTTTATATTTTATAAATTGACTTGTAGCATCAAACTTTTTCTTAAAGACCCATTTATTTTTTACTACATTTAGACCCTTAGGTCGGTCGACCAACTCCCAAACATTGTTTTTGATCATGGAGTTGTACTCACCCTTCATAGCTTCGTACCATTCATCCTTCTCAGGTGAATTCATAGCATCACAATGCGTTTGTGGTTCATCTAATGAACTTGCAGCTGCCAATAACGATGACAAATCATAGTCTTTTAATTTTATGGGTAAAATACCTCGAGTACTACGCACAGGACGAGGCATAGACGCGTCGGACCTTTCCAACGTAATCAGCTCTCCTCCTCGAGATGAAAAGGTCGGCAGAGAAGATACAGCGCCACAAGGGACATCATCTTCATCACCGTCAACATCCTCAGAGACATCTTCAATAGTACGGTACGGCTCAGACAGTGGCGACCCCGTTGGTGGTGTATTGCCCACATCTGAAACCGAGAGATTCTCATTTGAATTATCTATACACTTAACATTATCACTACTATTAAAACTAATATCACAGTGTACATTGTCATCATCAGCAGTCGATACATTTATATTTATATTATTATTATTTAAATTTTCAATAAAACCATTCTGATTATTATCATTATTAATAAAATTTATCTGGTCATGAAAAATAAAATGCTCTTTGCCCCGTTCACAATTGATCTCCTTTCCAATAAACTTGTCCTCAAGAAAGGTAACAGTCCTGGAATAAACAGCCTTTCGAGGATCAAGGGGATTGATAAATCGGTACCCCTTGCATGTTTCACCATAGCCTACAAAAATAAGTTTTTGTGCCTTGGCATCAAGCTTGCGTCTACGTTGTGCAGGTATGAATGCATAAGCAACACAGCCAAAAACGCGCAGATGACTGAGGTCAATATTTGACCCAGTCCATTCACACTCAGGTATTCTATCTGATAACGCAGAAGTAGGGGTATTTTTTAAGTAAATAGCTGTCATCACAGCTTCACCCCAAAAGCGATTACTCAGACACGATTCCTGCAACATGGCTCTAGCTTTTTCAATTACTGTACGATTGACGCGCTCTGATACGCCATTTTGCTGAGGGCAATAAGGTACAGATACCTCGTGAATAATGCCTTCCTTTTTCAAGAAGTGGGTTAAATTGTTATTGCAATATTCAGTACCGTTCTCAGTACGCAAGATTTTAATTTGCAAACCAGTCTGTTTTTCTACCGTGTTTTTAAAGGTAACAAAATGGGAACTAACCTCCGATTTATTGTTCATAAGGAAGCCAAATGTCTTCCTCGTCTTATCATCGGTGAAAGTTAACAAGTAGCGCGCTCCACCTCAGCTGCTCACTTTCATCGGGCCACAAACATCAGAGTGGATCAGTTCCAGTGGAGCAGCAGCACGCCTCGCAGTTGCCCGGGGAAACGATGACTCATGCATCTTCCCAGTAAGACACGAGACACAGCTGCCTGGCACGCCGTCTTCCTGCTGAAAAACGACACCAACACACTGATTCCCTCCACCGAGTACAGACATACCTTTCTGACTAAGATGACCAAGACGCTTGTGCGTACTGCTAGGTACGCACGCTGCAGCATTGGCACTCTCTGTTCCCTGCATAGCTGGAAGGGAAGGAGAATAACCTACCCTGGAGGTGGGCCGACCTTGCACTTTAAATTTAAATAGCCCATTACTTTTCCTAGCGGACAAAACCTGCTTGCCTGTGATTTTACAGTCACTATAAATCTTACATACATTATTATGAAAGGTAACAACATAACCTTTGTCAGTCATTGCACTTACTGACATTAAATTATTAGAAAGAGAAGGAACAAACAGTACATTTTCTAAACTAACATTATACATAAGAGGAACCTTACCAAGACTTTCACTCATCAAATGCTCTCCATTAGCAACAGAAATAGTGCACTTCTTCTGTTTAGCGTTCTGAACAAACTTAGAGTCTACACACATATGAGCCGTAGCGCCGCTGTCCACGATGAACTCATCAGAACTACAGGCTGAGTAGGCTGAAGCAAACAAAGAGTGTTCCTCTTGTTTCACTCCTTTCTCTTCCCGTTTCTTCTTGAAGCACCGCTTGGCAATGTGACTACAGTACGAGCAGGTAAGCTTATTTGGTTTCTTCTTGTTGGCTAGGTAAGCCGAATTGTCTATGTTGTTGTTGTTGTTACGACGATGATCCTCTTGTAGCAGTCGAGTGCGCACCACTTCACTGGTTAGATTGTTTGTCAAGCTCGCAGTTTCTAGACTTGAGACGAGCACATCAAATTGTTCCGGTAGGCCAGAAAGTAAAATCTCAGCTATCTCACCATCTTCTATGACTTTTCCTATGTCAGATAGTTGTGCAACAAGGCTCATGACACCTTCGATGTAATCTGACATGTTGGGATATTGATTGTAATCAGTCCTGTAAAGCTGTCTCAGAAGCAATACTTTCCTGTATAGACCTTTATCCTCGAACGTATCAGACAAACGTTTCCACGCTTCTTTTGAAGTTTTGGCGTCACGGACAAACTGGTAGAGGTTTGGCTGTATTGAAAGACAAATACGCGCCAGCGCACGACCATCGCGCGCTGCATCACTGTCCGTGCCATCGACACAATTCCATACACCATCCAGCGTTAGCAACATCCGAATAAAAAATTTACAATTTAGATAGTTCGATATTCCTTGCAGTTTTTCAATATTGTTGTAGGTTATGTTGTTGGCATTGGAACTTGTGCTGCCATCCAATACATCACTCCGACGATTCTCATTAGCCAACGGCATTCTGGAGCTCAAAGAATAACCTGGATTATATTCCAATGAACCCGCACACTGGGACCATAAACTGTTAGAGGGTGTGGATCTTGAACAACCCGTCAGCCGCGTGTCGAATGTCGTGAGCAGAGATTAAAATAAATAAGTCGGGTTTCGAAATTGTGTAATTTTAATTTACTCAGCAATATTTACATTGTACACAACACGATTATTTCACTATGATGTCTTTGGATTGAATATAATATTAATTGGACAACACAAAACAATACATGTCAGCCTTGGAACGCAGCAAGCAAGAGAGAACCCCGAGGGACGAACCATCAGAATCCATCATACTTGGCATATCAACAAATTCAAAGTTTTCCTATCAGGGAAAATTAAAGGAAGAGACTTCATTTCTTCAGTTAAATCATTCCTACTCTTATTTGTTAGTTTAGGTCGAATGCTTGACAAATATGGGTCTGAGGATACGACGAAACCATTAAAGATGTCTTGGTTTGTCCAAAATTTCCGCGTATAATGTTCCCTGAGTTTTCTAAAATCTTTGTTTCGGGCCTCAGATGCCTCTTTTGACAGCTTTCCTAAAGGCAAAATGTTGAAATGTTTTATTATTTCGGCTCCATGCAGCAGAAGTTTGTAGATACTGGAATGCATGAAGTACCAGCCATACAGTTCCGCATACAGCTGCGCAGGTTCGTCGAGATAATTGGCAAACAAATCAATATTAATAGACTGTCCTGATGATACAACACGGAGAATAGTTGCGAATTTTTGGATGAGCTGTTGACTCAATCCAGTGATATTTGCAGTCTTCTCAGGACACTGGAATTTTTTTTTAGCCGTGTTGCCATCATTCGTGGTTCCAGCACCTTTAGATAAAAATATTGATATGAGTACATTACTAAATAAGTTTTATAATATTACTGTTGCGTCCCGTTGATTTGTTTACTCTATGCGCCTACCGGAACGCGCCCGAACGGAGTGACATCTGACTTGTCAAGTTTGACTTTGACACTTCTTTCTTGGGTTTTGGCTGGGGGAAAAAACGTGCGTCGCCGCTTGTATTCCGCGACCCTTTTGTTAAATTAATCCCTTAGAACCGGTCGTTTTGTGGACAATTTGTCATGACCCAATTGCTTTGATTGTAAATAACCCCAATTTGACGAAATAATACGGGTTGAGTTTGGATATATCTTTGTTGAAATAGTTTGAAGGTTATGTGATTTGTGATCCGCGTGCTGGAAAACATCTGGCGTATTGCAGCGGCTGGTGTCCTGGATTACCCACTTACAACGTCACAACACAATACAATATACACTCACTTACATACATAAATCCAGGTAGGCCCCAGAAGCAGTGTTCTTCAATCCATGAGGTGAGTCTTTTGTTTGTTGTATTGTAATTGCACTTATATTATTGTTCGGCTCCGCACACGGCGGACAAGTTCGTACGCCACTCTTGTCTCCAGAGCCCCACCATCATAACTTCCACTGCGCTATTGAAATCAGATGGTGAGGCCTGGCCTGGCAGCGAACATTTTTGGTAGCAGAGCGTGGTTTTAAGACATACAACCACCAAATTGGGAATTTACAGTAGGCTAATTACTTGGCAGTCTCTATAGGGGAAGTAGTAATTCGCTGTAAATATTTGTTAACTGTATTAATTAGTTTAAATTTGTTGAGACGAGTAACTCATGTTGCCGGGGTCAACCGGGTTGCATATGCTAACAGAGTTGATTAGATTGGGCTATGCTACAACCCCTTGTTTGTATTTGACCTCTGTTGTGTTGAATGTCAGGAAGACATTAAAATATTGTTGTACCATTGATATAGTGGTTTGTGAAATTAACATTTGAATATTTGAATTGAATTTGAAGTAGAATTTTTTGAACGTTGACATTGGTTTGGAATTAAAATAAAATTTGTTGTTGAATTAATTGAAACCAATATTTTGTTATTTCTTGAGTTGCTGACTAACAGTTTGGTAGTTTGATTGTTTGCTTGTAGTTATTTTGTAATTGATTGATTGAACTTTGTTATTTGATTATTTAATTATTTGGTTTATTTGAATTGTTTGTTTGTGCAATGGCATACAAAGCGGTGAGAGAGGCAATCAGTGGATTGACCACACAGCTACGGTGGTTCACTTCAGCTGCAGCGACTGCTGAGCGCCAGGATCTAGAAGGGATCACTCTTGCTCGGTTCGAGCAGTTGAACGTGAGACTCGGCAACGTTGATGCTCTGCTCACCCGCTACAACGAGTACATTTGTGAAGTGGATCTGGAAGTGCTGGACCAGGCAGCACGTGATAAGGTCCTTGCTGACTACGTCCAAATCTTGGACCTGGGGGATGTTATTAGTCAACGTGCTCGGGAAATATTGCAGAGCCGGACACCAGTCCAGGTCAAGCCGGAGACCTCGGTTGTTTCAGGTCCCGGACTATTGAGTAGACTGCCTACTTTGGAACTGCCACACTTTGACGGTCGCTTGGACCATTGGTTGGGTTTCCAAAATCTTTTTGAAAGTTTGGTTGATGCACGCTCGGACCTCAGACCCGCCCAAAAAATGGCCTATTTGTTTTCTGTCCTGGAAGGTGAGGCCCGAGCCTTGGTACAGCATCTGTCGTTGACTGACTCAGCCTACCCTACCGCTTTGGAACTACTCACCCGGCGGTACCAAAATAAACGTTGTTTGGCTGCCGTTCATATTGAATTGATTTTGGGGTTACCGGTCATTACTGGATTGTCAGCATTGCGTACTGACCTGTTGAACCCGTTGGTGGCAGCGACCAACGCTTTAAAGCGATTGGACTTGCCGGTGGACCATTGGTCTTACCTTTTGGTGCATGTTGTGCTGCAACGGCTTCCTGCCGATTTGAGTGCTCGTTTCGAGCAAAAGTATGGTGGGGATAGTGTCAAACATCTCCCCCCATTTGGTGACCTCGTCCAATTTTTGGAGGATGAGTGTCGGTTTGTGGACAACTCTGGCGTTGCCACTGAGTCATGCCAGCCGTCTTCCCGGCCACGAGACCAGGGACGGACTAGGGCTCGCGGGCCTGTTGATGGTCGCCCCGCCGCTCGTTTTGCTGGCACCCAGAGTCGTCCTGGTTGTGAGTTTTGTAGGGACACGGGGCTTGGCATGGCAACTTGCGCGGCCTTTTTGAAATTGCACGTGAGTGCCCGCCGCCGAATTACCAATGCACGCCGCATGTGCTTCTCTTGTTTGGGGGCTCACTTCCATCGGGACTGCCCCAACCCCCGCCCTTGTAGAATTTGTAGGGGGTCCCATTTGGACATATTGTGCGCTAACGCGAACCACGCTGGCAGACCAGCCTCTGATGAAGGTTCGCGTACGGGGGGGTACCATGGAGTTGGTCACCGGGCTTCTGCCTCGCCGGTTCAGAACCGGGGAGAGGCGCGCAATTTTGAGCACCGCACTCCACCCCCCGTGCAAGTTGATCGGGAGCCGCGCGACCGCCATTTGGTCTCCCCGCGTAAAGGGGATTACGCAGTTGTTGCTGGGCAGGCTGGCCAGACCAGCTCCGCCTTCCCTCCCCTCCATTGGCGGAACGTCCCCGGTTGGAGTCACGCCCCCCGCCATTCAGGCATCCGGTGGGATATGCCCTTCCAGCGATGGCGCGTGGCTCGGGACACCGCGCGGACGAGGAATTTGTCCTCCATCCTCGTCAGGAAAGACTTGAGCCTGGGTGCGGCGATCAGTCGCCGCCCAGGCATTGTTAGGAACCTGGCGCTTGCCCCGCTAAGGTACCCCTCAGATCGACACGGTTTTGTTGCCAACGGCATCGGTCAGGTCTAGGGCCCCACGGGGGACTCTGTTGTGGTCCGTGCTATTTTGGACATGGGAGCCCAGGGTTGCCTTTTGTCTATTGTCTTGTTGTTTTATGCGAAATTGTTTTCTTCAGCGCCTTTGGACTGCGGGACTTGGTTGGGACGAGCCACTTCGGGAAACCCTGTTGGAAGATTGGCTCCAATTTGTATCCGCACTCCCTGCAGTCAACGAGGTCGTGTTACCCCACGCTATCCTCCCCCCTGGGAGCTACACTGCTACCCTTGTTTGTGATGCGTCTTCGCACGGTTATGCAGCTGTTGTTTGTCTGCGCACCGTCTGCGCGACAGGCCAGGTGAATTTGTCACTGGTCTTGGCCAAGAGTAAGGTGGCCCCCCTCCAGACGGCACTGACCATCCCTAAGTTAGAATTGTCAGGGGCGGCGCGTCTTGTGCGTCTATTGAACCACGTTGCTCACACTTTGGGTGGAACTGTGGACTTTCGGGTTTCTTACGCCTGGACGGACAGTCACATGTTTTGTGTTGGTTGAAGACGTCCGTCCACTCTTTGGAGGTCTTTGTTGCGAACCGAGTGTCCCAGATTCAAAATTCTAAAACGCCTTTGATTTGGAGGCACGTGCCTGGAGATTTGAACCCAGGCGCCGTGGCCTCACGTGGGTGCATGGCACCCCGCTTGTTTGCTTACCCCCTATGGTGGGGACCAGACTGGCTGACTCATACCGAGGATGATTGGCCTCGATCGCCAGTCTTGATGTCGGGTCCTTTGCCCGGGCTCAAGGTGCTTGCTGTTGGATCGAAGGACCCTGATTTTTTGTTGAGTCGATACAGCTCCCTCGACAAATTGTTGAATTGTTGTTTGTTGTTGTTGAATTGTTGGTGACTGATCGTCACAGTAAGAACTCGCATGCCGGTTGCAATGCGCTGTTGGCCATTCTGCAGCGAGAGTTTTGGATATTGTCGGGAGCCGTTAGTAAGTTGAACCCCTTTTTGGTCGATACGGGTCTGTTGTTGTTGTTGTTTGGTTGTTGACGGTTGAGGTACTCTAGCCTTCCTTATGGGGCCCGTCACCCCCTTTTGTTGCCTAAGGAGGGCCATTTGGTTAAATTGTTGTTTGGTTGTTGTTGTTTGGTTGTTGTTGTTGTTTGGTTGTTGTTGTTGTTTTGTTGTTTGTTATTGTTTTGACACGCCAGCCTGCCCCCATTGGGGGGGGGGGGGTATCTTGAGGCCGCGGTGAAAGCGGTTAGCGGCGCAGATTGTTGGGAGACACCGTTCTCACCTTTAAGGAGTTAGCTACGGTATTTTGCCGCATTGAAGCTGTATTGAACTCGCGTCCATTGTGCCCGCTGTCTTCGGACCCGAACGACTTGGAGGCCCTGACCCCGGGCCATTTTTTGATTTGACAGCCACTTGTCGCCCTGCCGGAGCACCACATCGACAGAAGGTCGATGTGAGCTAAAATTGGCTATCGCGGTTTCAGTTGGTGCAGCAGCTAGCTCAGAGTTTTTGGAAGCGTTGGAGCTTGGAGTATTTGCACATCCTCCAGCAGTGCGTCAAGTGGACTGATAATACGCAACCTTGTCAAGATTGCCAAGTGATTAGTGGACGGGAAGGCCCATCCGGGGGGGGGGGGGGGGGTAGATGTTGTGTCCCGTTGATTTGTTTACTCTATGCGCCTACCGGAACGCGCCCGAACGGAGTGACATCTGACTTGTCAAGTTTGACTTTGACACTTCTTTCTTGGGTTTTGGCTGGGGGAAAAAACGTGCGTCGCCGCTTGTATTCCGCGACCCTTTTGTTAAATTAATCCCTTAGAACCGGTCGTTTTGTGGACAATTTGTCATGACCCAATTGCTTTGATTGTAAATAACCCCAATTTGACGAAATAATACGGGTTGGGTTTGGATATATCTTTGTTGAAATAGTTTGAAGGTTATGTGATTTGTGATCCGCGTGCTGGAAAACATCTGGCGTATTGCAGCGGCTGGTGTCCTGGATTACCCACTTACAACGTCACAACACAATACAATATACACTCACTTACATACATAAATCCAGGTAGGCCCCAGAAGTAGTGTTCTTCAATCCATGAGGTGAGTCTTTTGTTTGTTGTATTGTAATTGTACTTATATCATTGTTCGGCTCCGCGCACGGCGGACAAGTTCGTACGCCACTCTTGTCTCCAGAGCCCCACCATCATAACTTCCACTGCGCTATTGAAATCAGATGGTGAGGCCTGGCCTGGCAGCGAACAATTACACTAACTAAAAAACCCTTTAATATTATACAAAATAAATAAATCAACTAAGCTTGTTTTACGGTATCCACTAGGACTCCCATTTCCTCTCGAAATTTTCGCTGTATCGTCTGTTTGCGACATTTCAAAGCCGCTTTACCAGCTTCATCTCTGGCTTGCCATTTTTAGGGTTCCGTTGCCAAATGGCAAAAAACGGAACCCTTATAGATTCGTCATGTCTGTCTGTCCGTCCGTCTGTCTGTCTGTCTGTCTGTCTGTCTGTCTGTCTGTCCGTCCGTCCGTATGTCACAGTCACTTTTCTCCGAAACTATAAGAGCTACGCTGTTGAAACTTGGTAAGTAGATGTATTCTGTGAACCGCATCAAGATTTTTACACTAAAATAGAAAAAAACAATAAATTTTGGGGTTCCCCATACATAGAACTGAAACTCATTTTTTTTTTTTCATCAAACCCATACGTGTGGGGTATCTATGAATAGGTCTTCAAAAATGGTATTGAAGTTTCTAATATCATTTTTTTCTAAACTGAATAGTTTGCGCGAGAGACGCTTCCAAAGTGGTAAAATGTGTGTCCCCCCCCCCCCCCCCGTAACATCTAAAATAAGAGAATGATAAAACTTAAAAAATATATGATGTAAATTACCATATAAACTACCACCGAAAATTGGTTTGGACGAGATCGAGCAAGTAGTTTTTTTTAAAACGTCATAAATCGTAAACCGCAATTTACCGTTCATTCAATCAGCTGAAATATAAAAATAAAAAAAAAACATTTATTTTCATAACCATAAACCTTATGCATAAACCGATAATACCTACAGGTTTGTACGGAACCCTCGGTGTGCGAGTCCGACTCGCACTTGGCCGGTTTTTTTAAATCTAATTGGTAAGCGATATGCAGCAGGCATTCCATGGATCTGATCCATGCATGCTAGTACTAACATAATCTACTAACAACAAATTAAATTATCATAAGTAATATTGCAAAATCTATTTATATTGTAAATGAGTCTCTATTTTAGTGTTTTTTTTTAGTATTTTTATACTGTATATTCCATTATTTCTCATTATAATTAATAAAATTAGCACACTAAAGTCAATTACTTTGTATATTTTTCAATATCACACCTAAATCAACGTAAAATTTTCTAACTGGATTTCTCGAAATTCAACACTCTGCTGTGAGTGAAGCGGCCTGCATGGGTGTGCGTGTTATATATAGCATTTCAGAATCGCCTCATGTGGGACAATACCCCATGTAAGCCACAGGCTTTAAACCATTCAACTGTCCAACCCTCATGGCGATTATCTCCCCACCTGTCCGGGCACCAAATGTCACTTTCTTTTTTACGACAATGCGAGACTTTCTCCACAAAAACGATTACGACTGAAAAATTACTATAGCTATATTCTAATAAGAAATACTCACGGAAAGCTAATAAGATATTGAATTCTAATAGGAAAAAACTAAATTAATCAAACAAAAAGCTAATAAGATACTGAATTCTAATTAGAAAATAAAGTCGGGGATTTCAAAAAAATATGGTATTTATTTTTTATTTCGTGTTTTACAAGAAAAGTATAATAGTAACTAGGCAAAATTATTTTTATTATAATAGTACATAATATATCCTTCAAAATGACACCAATATCTAAATATAAGTATTTAGTTTTCTATCAACAAAAAACAAGTACTTCTCAAAAGGTCCCCGAGCCAACACTAAAATCATGAATTACGAGTTGCGTTTTAATAATTTGTAGACCCCATCTCAATATATTTCGTTTGTAAATAGCTGTTATAGTGCTGATAGTAAAGTATTCTCTTATATTTAAGCATTTATTTAACAAAAACAACCAATTCGAAAAATCGATCAACTACAATCATCGAACAATGACCGCGCGGTGATCATAAAACTTTTCCAGCTATATTATTCCATGTAAACGTTTTAAAATTGGCGTAGTAATGCATATTTCACAAAGGAAATATCTTCACGTTTAATTTGATGTACAATAACAATATAAATATGGTATAAAAACAGAAAACTTACCACATTTTGGTTGGAGTTCCACACACAAACATAGTTCGCTAAACAAGAAGGATGAACTGTCATTTTGTTTTTTTTTTTCTAAATTTGAAGCCGGTCCACAGATGAAATTCACTCTCCTGGATGACAAATCTCATATAGCGAAATCTAGTATTTTTCTAATGAACGACTATCAAAGGACTGTAGCGTTATACACGTTTAAACTGACGAATGTCGCTTGGTTACTGAAGTAACCATGGACAGATTAGATAAGATTTTATTTTGGACTGTAATACCCATGGACAGTTGAGTGGGTTGTGAGAAAAAACGACTTTTATATGTTACAATTTAATTAAGAAATAGTTAAAACTTTTATTCTAATTTGCGTTAATCTATGAGGTTGAGCCTAGTCAATAAAACCGAAAATATTGGGCTCTCAGTTCAGACTTTTTAGTAAAATTCGACTTTCATTTACTTTTAACAATTAAGTTTTTGTCCTTATTTCTTTTTAACTAATTCACATAGGTAGGTAAGTAAAACATGTTAAAGTCATATTTATGTATTTCTTCAGATATATTCATGTTTTGCAGATTCCTCAGTACAAACAATAATGAAGTGAGGGCCCTAGATATGCCGCCATAAATCGGTAATGTTATATTTTACAGATTTGGGAATTTCTTAAAATATTTAAGAAATTCGTAACTAAATTCTTAAACAAAAATTATTAACCCTGAGATAGTACTTACTGAGATTTAGGCTATGCCACTTTATGCACGTGATAGATTAAGTAGTATGTAACTATAAGCATTATATAAGTATATCAAGCTTTGAATGTCAGAATGGTTGCGGCTAATTTACTGTGTATGAAGGTTCTTATGAATATGGTTTCTTAGGAAAAGGGTTTCATTAAGTAAAGCACAGAGAGACAAGACTAGACATTTATTTCAATTTGGCTTGTCAGCAGTTAATCAGAAAACTAGTTGTCCGTTCCAAAACTAGGTCTTCATGGAGAAGAAGGACAAGAAACTCCATGGAAACAGTATTGAAGTATTATATCAACATATTTCTTACACTGCCATAAATTATCATTATCTTAAATTCATCAATTCTATCTCTTGGACCATTGTCCAAGAGAACTCAGGATAATATCAACACAATCACAATAATAACAATATCTGGGAAAATAATATAAACGGTAAAACAACATTGTCATAATAAGCAATAATAGGGATATAATATCAAATAACTTACGTGACCTCTGGTCGATCTTTTCCACACAACAACAGCACTAGAACTAACCAACTGAACATCTACCGAGCAACTTCTCGCTATGACGGTCGGACACAGAATGATCCACATCATCCGAACATCCCCTTTTTATACTTTGTAACAAACAACTCTAAAAGAACAGGTGTTTATAATCTAATGGATTTATGATGTACGATTTATTACAAAGGTTATCTAAAATTCTAGAAAGATTTATTTACTAAATAGCTGTATGATTCTTGCTATAAAAAGAACACGTGGTTCCTTTATAAACTTTAACAAACATAACTCGAAGTAAACAACAGATATTCCTTATAACTTATTTGAATCAGTTGTATTAATTCAATAAATCATCTTATTATTTCAGATATTAATTAAATACATTTAATGAAATCAATTGCATAGAATATCATAATCAAATTAGTACTATTTTACAACACACGCGTCAGGATTGAGGGCCCAAGTTATTTTATCATAACTGTTTTAATTCACGTTTAAGAAATGTATGACCCTTTGTTTTAAGTTTTTACTATTTTTAACTAATTTCCCTATAAATCTTATTTCGGTACGCAAGGGTTAAAAAAATGGGCCCTCGATCCAAATGCACATCTGCGTAGGCACAGTGAGACTAGGTGGATCAAGTATTTTAAAAGTTGGAATAGGTGCAACCTAGTCACGTTAAATACCTGATCCCTGTATCTCTGCCGCCATAAGGAAAAAGGACGTTTCTACAGAAATGTTAAAATGAAGAAAAAAATTGTTTTGTACTTTAAAAAATAAAAAATTCGCTGTTCGAAGGAAAATAACATTAACAATAACTTTTAATTGCAAAAGTGTAGATTACAGTTTGATCTATCGAAATATAGATGGAAATATTAATTAAATGTATGTTATATAATAAAAAAATAACATTTTGTTTTTCATTGTAGTAAAAAAAATGTAACAAAATACGTTTTACTGCAATGAAAAGTCGTATCTAACCACATGCGGCCTTTCAACTTAGTAATTAGTCAAATCGTATTTAGTAGTTAGAGATAACGTGCTCCCAGGTCGTAGCTACCTAAATAGAAAAGACGTTTCTAGCCATTTGCTGTTAGTATTACCTAGCTAAATCTATGTATATTTAGTTAATTACTTTTCAGAATCACCTTCTTGCTTATCGTATAGCAGCATAGAGCAACACGGACCACCGGCGGACCGGAGGGGAGACGCCATAGCGATTTTTCCCGATACAAAACTGTCTGTCATTTTTTGCGGGGGGAAATCTGCTCTACCCACACTTTCTCAAATTCTCACACAAAAATAATC
Organism: Aporophyla lueneburgensis; assembly: GCA_932294355.1. Lineage (NCBI taxonomy): Eukaryota > Metazoa > Arthropoda > Insecta > Lepidoptera > Noctuidae > Aporophyla > Aporophyla lueneburgensis. The sequence goes on along the minus strand of OW028737.1, from coordinate 24,226,229 downwards.
GTCTGTTACTACGAAACTCACACATAAAAATTAAAACATACACTAACAATTTCACACACACATAGATACATTTTGTGTCGTAACACTACAATGAGATGACGCAACTACACTGACAAGTTGCTTACAGCCGTGGTTGCAACTACTGTCGATACGCATTATCGATAAATTCAAGAACTCGGTTCGGAATATTACGTTTAAAAAGTGATACAAAGATAGATATTATAAAGATTGACTTTATTTATTATATACTACAATAATAATCATTTAACAAATAAAATTAAGGTTTACGTAATTTTAAAAACTAGATAGAATCGTATCTATCACTGGGTTTTTAAAGTGGATTAGTTTTGTATAAATATGAATACATTTTGTGGGTCTGCTTTTTGCCTTGATTGACGAAGTACACGGAGATGTCAACGAATCAGGAATAGTGAGAGTGGCACTAATGGCATCATAGATGATAGTCTGTCATTTGGTAGAGTGAGTGAATGAATGATTTTTGAGGACTCTGGAAAATTAGGTTTAAAACTATTAATTTTTTAAGTTGAGAAATCTAAGCTTCATTTCGCCACTACGACTAATGTGTAGTACATCAGATAGACTGTACGCTGTTTTACCTTTTCCGTGATATAAAAAACTTCCGGGACAAATACAGTGTAGCGTTAGAGTTGGTTTGGTGCCCTCGACTAATCTCCTCCTATTATTCGTAAAACACATGAAAGTCAGAGGTCTTGAAATGATTTGAGTAAATAACAATATTTCTTGTGGGAATCCAGGTTAGTCTATTATTACAAAATATCTTCCATGTATCCCTTAAATTTGGATCTTTAGGAAACCTGCAATACTTAAATAAATTAAAAAAGGATTGTGTGGTTTTTATGAAACCACGAGAAAAGTGAAACTTTTTTACACATTATAGACATTTAACTAAAAATTTTCGGAATTTAATAAAAAGACTTAATTTAATTTTAATTTAAGATGTTTATTTCAGACATTGTCCATATTGTTGTTAGTAACACAAAAAACCTTATAAAACTATTGTTAGTACATACAAAAACAAAATCAAAAAGTGGGATCGCATGGGAGTGCCAGTTTATGGCAAGCCCTGGATGCGACCACCCACAGTGTGTAGTCGCATCCAGTGCTGCCACATAGACGAGTCCCAGCGTCCGACGAACACGCTCAGAAAGCTATTCGAGCTGGCACGCATGCGCTTCATTAGAGAAGCGCTTCGCTTCCGCATGATGGCATGAAAGCCATCAACGCTTCGCACCGCAAACATTGCTGAAGCGCTGCAGTGGCGCGGCAGCCCGAACAGCACCCTGAACGCATTATTATACTGGACTCGCAGAGCGCTGTATGTGCGCTGCGTGTACTTGGTCCACAGGCTGCAGTTGTAAAAAGATTGACAAAATGCCTTAAATAAGGTCACTTTGACTTGCTCGTTACACCGTGCAAACCTGCGAGCCAGCATGTTACAGCGCACAGACAGCGCCCTTAATGTTCATATGAAATAAGTTAAATAATAAATTCAAGCACTCAAAATTGTATTAAATCCATAAACAACAACATGCACCAGCGAGCGCCTTTCACTTTATCCCTAATTCGCGGCCGACCGTCACGCGACATGCAACACACAGACAAAAGTGTGAGACGAAGAAAAAGTTTCACTTTAAAAAAAAAATGGTTTAAGTTCACACGTAAGTAGTAAGTAATTTTAATAAAACGTGTTAACTCGTAAGTTTTGTAATATTTTTAATTTATACAACTATGTACATTAATATGCAGCTTACATTATAATATTTTAAATAAATCAGAAAACTTATTCTCAAAAATATCTCTGTATGAATATAGACTCCGTTGCCAAATTCATCGATAACTATCCACTAACAAACCAGTAACAACACTATCGCTCGGTGACAGCGTCTACTCGGAAACAAACTCGGATCAGTTGCTCGACCGATCCGCATATTGTATGAGCCCTCATACAATATGCGGATCGGTCGAGCGACTGATGAACGGCCTGTGTTGGTAAACAAATCCGAAACAACACGACCGATAATATTGTAATTTTTAAGTTTTATGGAAGTAAATGGGAATAATGTGATTAAATATTAGTTACATATGAAAGGTAACGCCATCTTATTATAAATTTGACGTGGCAAATCTCTTTTTGCAGCAAAATACAGAACAATTCGTCATTTTTGTAGGACATCAATTTAGTCGCGCAACTAGATTTAGTCTACTGAGCAGTGCGGCTGCAACTAGTTTTGTTATACGCATAGGACCGCGTGGACTTGTACTTTGACAGAGGGGAACGCCTGCGTATGGCTACTCCCCTCTGGTCCGTGTTGCTCTATGTATAGCAGATATGTGTTGTTAGACCAATTAATATTCAATATCTGGTTGACCGAGCTTTGCTCGGTATTTTTTGGTAAATTGTGTTTAAAATAATAAGTTTATGTTCAAGTTGATTATCGATAAAGTTGGTCTTTGAAAACACGAATAAAACTACATTTTATAAAAATGAATCCTAGCTAGATCGATTTATTGTCCCCGAAACCCCTTGTATACTAAATTTCATGAAAATCGTTAGAGCCGTTTCCGAGATTCAGATTATATATATATATATACAAGAATTGCTCGTTTAAAGGTATAAGATTTAATAATTTTCCATTGAATAAAACACAATTATTGAAGTCAGACTTGTATTCTTTCAGAAATACAAAAGATATTGGGTTATCATAAACTTTGTCACAATAAATAAAATGCTTAGTAATTACTGAGTTCCAAAGTTTGTATTCATCCTAATTAGTTACAAACCAATATTACAGCTGTGGAAACTATTTACTTATTATCTGTAAAAAAAAAACTATCAAAAACCTTTCTGACTTTCTCCTTATATTTTATTAATTTTAATAAACAAACAATACCTGATAAATATCAATTTACTATGGAAGGTTGTATTAATTCAAATTAAAAATAATTATCACAGCTTTAACCTGTTAATCAGTACATACTAACTTGTTAATCAGTAAAAACCAAAACAAATATCAGAAACTTCTCTGGATTTGGTGACATAAAATAAAAATTCTTTATTTAAAAAAGATATAAACCTTAACTATCATTTTCGTATTAATTCTAACTAAAAATAAATAATAATCACAGCTTTGGAAACTGCCTACTATTTAATCAGTACAAACCAAAAAAGTTATCACAAACCTCTCTAGCTTTCTCAAAATATTTATTTTCATTACAAAATAAAAATAACTATCGAAGTTTGTGTTACTTCATTCTAATTAGGAGTAATTTATCCTAGCTCTGGATGCTAACTGTAAATCAGTCTTCATAAGCTTGAGTTAGATCAATACTATTATTATCAGTAGGGAAATTATACCAAAATATTTTTCTGGTGTCTGGCATTAAGGGTGTCAGTTTTTGTATGATTGCTGAATTCCGCCCTTGAGTTATCCCTCTAAATTCCTTATTAGGTTTGCGAGGTGGTATCCAAGTTTTTATATTCTTTAGTCCCAGAAAGTCCAGCGAGTAATCTTGTTCATCATAAGAGCATGTCTTGTAGCGTATACCATGGGTGCCTCTATGGAATGTTACTTCACACATGTCACTTAAATAAGCTCGAGGAGAAGAATGCTGTAATTTATATGATGCGGAACAGTCCTCAAACTGGCAAAAATCTTCTACATTCATCACTTTTACGGCAATATTGGTTCTATGTAGTGTTGAGAACTGCTTGGTGAGTCTTCAAAACCATAAATGTGTTTCTTCATCTTCATGGATTGCTCCGATTGGTGATGAAATTCGTCAGCGCCCATGTACGGGTGACCTACCACTAAATATTTTAATGTTATTGTTTCCAAATTAATCTCGACTGAATTGATAACATTAGAGCAAGTAAGAAAATAAAGTCCAGTTTTTGTTCTGGGCTGCACAGTTGTCTAACCAGATGATGACGTGTTTTAAATCTCTATTTGCGAGTAAAAAGCTCTAAAACAGCTTATTATAGCATGTACTTTGTGGCCAGCAATTGCTTCGTGCCATATCGCAGCAAATGTTTAAAAAGTACTTTTATTTCCTTTATCACCTATTGGCACAAAACTTTCATTGAATACTATTATTCTCGGGCAAAACATTACAATCTTAAGTTCATTAATACGTGGAAGCATTATTACTTTCTGTAAATCAGCTGCAAAATAGGCAGTATCTTAATTGATATTGACTTCCTGGGCGCAACTGATGGAACAGTGTTTCCAACCGCGTACCCCGCTTCACCCCACACAATTAACAATACTATGTTGAAAAGGCACTACTGCCACTTGCGTCCAGCAAATTTTGGTAATACTAACTTGAAAAGGCACATCTACGCAGAACCGTCTTTTTTTGCTAATGAACATGCAGTAATGACTTTTCATTTTATGATTGAGTATACATTTTGTAAACAAATAAGACTCTTCTACTTAAATACGCCTTTTCTACTTATTATACGTCAGAAATGTCTTTCCTACTTGGTAAATATTATGACTTATGGCAGATGCGTCTTATTTAGTAGTAAGAATTATTAGGTTTTAATTAAGTTAACGCTAATATAAAAATACTGGTAGATGCATCTTTTTTTGCTGATTCCGAATATGTATATAACTCAATTTCGAAAAAAAAGTCAGATACGTCTTTTTTCCGTATGACGGCAGATCTGTTCTAGTATATACGCCTCATCTCTAATTCCTAGCGGAGATCTCCATAAATATGTTCTGTGATCCCGCGTCTATTAACACCTATTGTTGCAAGCTCGCGGCAAAATAGTTTAGTTTATTCTGTGCTGTAAGGAGTTAAGTTGGATAATGTTAGATCCTAAGGGTTAGATCAGTCACGAGGGATCTGACAGATTCGTCAGTCATCAGAGGGTATCGCACAAGCTCCAATGACGCGACTTGGTGCACTGGCCGGATCCCCACCCTGGGATCTAGATGCGAATGCCTTCGCGATGCCACGAGAGATCGCGTTACTTTGGTCACAGCTCCGCGAGCTTCTGGTGGTAGAATGGCGGAACAGGCTTACGTGCCCTACCAGTGCTCGACGAATGGCTAGGGCGGAGGCCCGTCTCCTGTCATTTCCAGCGATGCCACGTCCTGATGATGACGGAACATGATCTGTCGAGCCGGGATGTTGAAATCGATGCAAGAAGTACGGGATGCCGTGAAATACGGGAATCCACAATCGGCATTGTCCGATCTTCTCGATGGCCCACAGAAAGGATACCGGCGCGCGGCGAGAGAATTGTTGATGAAATTATTAAGCGTCTACGTATGTCACCCTACTAGATACCGACAAAATAATTTACTAAGTTTTATCAAATCAAACATAAGTACTATCAAAGTCTGAAAAAAAAATCATCATACTAAAGAGCTTATTTGACTAGATTATTGTTCACTGACCTCTATAAAATACGCAGAGGTCAGTGTTATTGTTGCTACTAAATAATCATGGCTTAGTTTATTTTCTTTCTTGCTTGACTTCATGACTTTTAGCTAAGGCATACTTTTAATGTTGCCACGTAATATAAATCTTAGTCAAGTTACATACGATACGATGTGGCTTTACTTATTGCATTAATATACTTAAGAAATATATTTCTGCATCAGAATACAAATCTTAAAATAAAAATGATCACTTGTGCTAAAGATTATAGCGGTCATATTTTTTTTTTATCGTAGTACAATTCGAGTATGGCAACAACGCAAAAAAAAACATGAGATTATGTATCCATGGTCAGGAATAAATTAATAAAAAAAAAACATGACATTTCAATTGTCAATCGGCTGGCACTGATAACTTGTCGTTGGGACGGACGATACGACAGCCTGACAGACTGTGCTAAATTGGGAAAATTTAATTAATTTCAGAAAATATATCTTGAAATCTCCAAGAAATCTATTTCTCTTTTAATTTTTCCAATTCCTAGTGGACCGATTCCGAGTTTAGTGAAACTTTTCGAGACTTTCCATTTTTTTAAAAAACATCATCCGCCATCATGAACTCCAAAAAGCCTCCTGATCCCGACCCCCCTGATGAATTTTTTGATCTTCCCCCTGTTTTGACCGTCTCCCTACCCCATGACACCCAAATAATCACGCAAGACCCCAAAACAGAAACGGAGACTTCAAATCGGAAGAGAGTCGCTGTGTCCCCTCCTGCTACTCCAAAGATTCCACCCAAGGTACCGAAAAACATTATTGGCAGACTAACTTATACAGCCAGAGATAACGCGCCATATATTGTCCATGTTTCCCTTAAGGATGGTCAGACTTCAGGCACTGTGCTACAACCGGTCAAGTTTGGTATGTTTTTGACTAAAAATAACATGAATAACGTACGCCTCGATGGGGTCAAACGCATTGGTAGAAATAAAGTATCAGTTGAGTTCAAATCGCATCAGGATGCAAATAGTTTTCTAATGAGTAATTTACTAATTCAACATAATTATATTGCTTCCATCCCTCAGTTCAATATTACTCGAATGGGTCTTGTTACCTCCCTACTGAATGGTTGGAAAATGAAATTATCGAAAACATAAAGGTTCCTGAAGGTTGTGGTGCTATCATGAAGGCTAGGAGGATGAGCCGGAAGGTTACCTCTTCTAGTATAGCTGAATGGAAGCCGACGCAGACAGTCGTACTTACTTTTGATGGGCAAGTTCTTCCTAAAAGGGTGTTTTGTTTTTACTCAGCTCTCACAGTTGAGAAATACACATACCCAACAATCCAATGTTACCATTGTTGTCGGTTTGGGCATACTCGGACTTTGTGTAGATCAAAACCACGTTGTTTCAAATGTGGTGGTGACCATCCAGGTGATGGACGTGGAACCACCCCTGAGTTAGGTTTCTGCATTTCCTGTACTGGTAACCATTTTGCAAATTACAATGCTTGTCCTGAATTGGGCCGACAGAAGAGCATCAAAGCTCTGATGGTCGAAAAATCAATTTCATATGCAGAGGCAAGTCGGGTTTTCCCTCCTGTTTCCAGATCATATGCCGATGTCTCAAAATTCTCCCCTCGTAACAAGGTTACAATTAATAAGTCCCAATCCCAGTCCTCAAGCCCAATCCCTGCCACCCAAAGATCATACCGTAAAACGGTCTTCCCTAACCCTAAGCCCTGCGCCCCCCCTTCTCCAGGTTATAATAAGCAAGCTCATCAAGCACTCACTAGAGATTATTCATTTTCCCCCTCCAATAATGGCTGCGCCTTCCCAGCGGAAGCCGCCGAACCAATAACTTCCACACAAACAAACAGCTCGAAAAACATTTTAGAATTAATTACAAACATGTTAATGACTGTTCTAACAAACCCTACTCAATCATTACCTGACCACGTTGCCTTAAAATTGACCTCAATCCTAAATTACATTCACAATGTCCCATCCCCTGACATTCCTGCAATGGAACGCGAGGAGTATTACTCCCAGGAAGCCTGATCTTTCCTTTTTAATAAACAAATATAAACCATCAATATGCGGCATAGCTGAGACATGGCTATTAGCTATTACCTGAAAGTAATTTTAGGATGCCGTGTTTTAGCTGTGTTCGTAATGACAGACCTGATGGATATGGGGGATGTGCTTTGCTTATCAATAGCAAAGTATCATTTTCCCAGATTCCTCTACCCTTCGTCGGTGACAACATAAATGTTGTTGCTGTTAAGGCTGAGGATATAAATATTTTCTCTTTTTATATTGCTCACCCACAACTCGAATATCTTTCGGCGATTAGAAATATGTTATGCAGTGTTAGTGGTCCAATTCTTGTTATGGGTGATTTTAACTGTCATCACTATCGTTGGGGATCAAATTCTTGTGATAACTTTGGCATTGGCTTGCTGGATATATTAGACGATCTGGATCTCTGTGTCATTAACGACGGCAGTGGCACACGCAGGTCTGCTCCTGGGCAGAGTAATAGTTGTGTTGACCTGACATTCTGTTCGCCCAATATGTCTAGCCTCCTCATTTGGCATCGCTTGGATATGACCTATGGAAGTGACCACTATCCCATCATGATCGAATTCCCTTCAAAACATGTTCCTACAATAGTCTCCCCTCCCCTTTTAAAATACCGACTTGACTCCGGTGATTGGGATTTATATTCCAAAATTTTGGACCTAAGAGTATCTTCCCTCCCAAAAGTCAACGAGGATAATGCCCAGGAATGTTTCACTTCTTTCTCTTCAACTGTTTCTGCTACAGCAGATGACTGTTTCCCTTCCAAAAAACCCCAATCCGACAAAATTCCTTCTCCGCCATGGTGGGATAAGGAATGCACTGACATTGTCAGGGCCAGGAATGAGGCTGAAGAGACTGTTAACTGTGATATGAACCTGGATAACTTCATCGCTTTCAAGCGAATATTAGCCAAGTCTAGGAAATTACTTAAGAAAAAAAAAACGACAGGGTTGGTCAAGGTTTTGCTCTTCGCTGAGTTCATCTACTCCAATTTCAGTGGTATGGTGGAAAATAAAACTTTTTAGAAATAGTTTAGCTCCTACCTCTTCCAAAATCCTCTCAGAAGAACTGGGATACCAGTTTTTCTCCAAAATCGCTCCAGCATATGTTCCGGGTGTAGAGGACAATTGTCTTAGCATTGCTGATATAGGCAATACTAGTGACCCAATGAACAGACCATTTAGCTTGGAAGAGTTAAAAAATGTGCTATCCCATGTTAAAGACTCTGCCCCAGGGGTGGATGGATTCCCCTACTCTTTTATTGTCAAAGCCGGACCAAAAACCCTTCAATGTTACTTGGACTTGGCTAATTTTTGCTTTACTTCCGGATATTTTCCCTCAGAATGGAAGGTTCAAGTTGTCATCCCGATATTAAAACCTGGCAAAGATCCTAACGATCATTGCTCATATAGACCTATCGCTTTATCGTCCATACTCATCAAACTACTGGAGCATTTAATTTAAAACCGTTTAGAGTGGTTGGTGGAGAGTGGGAGGCTGCTTCCGGCGACCCAGTTCGGCTTCAGGAAAGGTCTGGGCACAGCTGATAGTGTTGGTATCCTCACGTCAGCGGTCCGGCTGGCCCTCAGCAGGAATGAGTCTGTGGTGGCAGTTTTCCTGGACATATCAGCTGCATATGATTCAGTCCTCCTCCCTGTTCTCAGGCAAAAGCTACACGAGCTGAAAATCCCGGCTAGGATTTGTCGTATCATTGGTAACATCTTTGCCAATCGCGTCATTCAATTGAGAATCCCCGGGGTTGACCCTGAACAAAGAACAGTATGGAGAGGTTTACCTCAAGGTTCTGTTTTGAGTCCCCTATTATATAATATATATACAGCAAATTTGGCCTCATCCCTAAATTATGACTGCAAAATCCTCCAGTATGCTGACGATATTGCTTTACTGGTCACTGGCGATTCCATTCAGGATGCCGCTCTATCAATGAATGTCTCTTTATCTTCATTAAAACAATGGCTCCTTGATCACGGGTTATCTCTAAGTGCTCCAAAGAGTTCAGCTGTCATTTTTACCCGCAAGCGTTCCGTTCCCCAAGTAGATATAAATATCGATGGGCAAATCATTCCAGTTAAGGATAATGCTAGGTTTCTGGGAGTAACACTGGACTCGAGATTGTCTGGGGTTGATCACATAAATAACACGGTCAAAAAGTGTGAACGCTCTGTGTCGATCCTTAAGGCCTTAGCCGGGGTGTGGTGGGGAGCTCACGCCTACACCCTCAAACTGGTCTATAATGCGCTGACCAGGAGTGCTCTGGACTATTGTTGCTTTCTCATAGAGCCCTGCAACAAAGAAGCGCTCAAGGGACTGGACAGCATTCAGGCCAAATGCCTAAGAATGATTATTGGTGCCATGAGATCCTCTCCCACAATTGCGCTTCAAAATGAATGTGCAGAACCTCCCCTTTTCCTAAGAAGACAGTATTTGGCAGATCGTTTCCTCTCCAAGGTATTTTCTCTTTCATCCCATCCCTTACCTCCAATTTTAGAGCAAATTGACCTTTCCTTCAATAACACTCCCTAATGGAAAAATAAAACAGTCCCACTATTGATAAATAGGTACAGAGAGCTTAAAAACCTCTCTTCGCCTGTTTGTCAATACCCAATCCTGCCCGTCTTTTCCACTGCATATGAAACGATCCATTTCGAACCAAAGGCCGTTTTGGGACTGGGAATCTCGAAGAATTCTTAAAACGCAAGACGTGACTTTGAGTTAGCCATCAAACGTTATTGGGAAGGATGGAATTTTTTCTCTACGGATGCATCAAAATTATCACCAAAAGAATGTACAGGAGTAGCTGTATACTTTCAAAATTCCAAAATTGCCCTACTCTTTCAATGTCCACCAGAAACATCAGTTTTTACAGGGGAGTGTATTGGCATTTTAAAAGCCATACACTATATCAAGTCACACCAAATTACAAAAGCAGTTATTTTCTCAGATTCCCGCAGTAGTATTCAGGCCCTAAAACAGAATCAACTTCGTAGTAAAATCCATAGAAAAACATTTTAGATATTAAGAGCTTGTTATTTGACTGTTCCCAAAACGGCTTAGATATCGAGATAGCCTGGATACCTCCACTGCTGTTGTTTAAACATAGGAGGGCATGCCACCGTCCGGGGGAATCAATCCGACACATTATTTCTGGCTGTTCTCGTCTGGCTAACGGAGATTACTTGCATAGGCACAACCTTGTAGCCAGGATTATCCACCAGCAACTTGCTCTGAAATACAGTCTTGTGGAATCAGAAGTACCGTACTATAAGTATGTGCCCGACCCAGTTCTCCAAAATGGCAATATCACATTGTATTGGGATCGATCTATCATCACTGATAGGACTATTGTTGCTAATAAGCCGGACATAGTGGTGATAGATCGATCAGAGCGTCGGACAATGATTATTGATGTAGCAGTCCCGCATGACGAGAACCTCGTGAAAGCTGAACAAGATAAGCAGATTAAATATCTTGATCTGGCTCGCGAGGTTGTCGAGATGTGGGATATGGATACAGCAGTCATTGTGCCGATAGTCGTGACGGCAAATGGCATAATAGCCAAGAGCCTCGACCAACACCTTTTTTTTTTTTTTTTTTTTTCAGGATGGGAAATCATCAAATGACTTCTCCCGCTCTGGGCGGAGCGGGAGGGCGTGTCAGACTTTTACTGACTAAAACCCACCCGTGTTCCATCAGTTGCCCATGTGCCAGGGTCACGGTATCTCTTTCGAACAATCACGCGACCCTGGCAGGCATCGGTCCTAGTAGACCCCTACACTGCTGCTGACATCTCTTTGAGGCGCGCGTGGAACACTGCGCGCCGTCGACCCGAGCTTGGTCCTTACCGGGCGGCGAGCTACCCATTGCTCGCCACCCGCAAGCTCGCGCCTACGGTGGCCGGGAGTCCGCAATCGACTCCCGACGCCCGGGGCGTCTCCTCCTGCGGCGGCTAGGGACGTGAGGGCGCAGAGACTGCCACTCCCTCACGCGACCCGCCTCCTCCTTCGCGAGCATTACTGCTTCGCAGAAGGAGGTGACGGCTTCCCATTCCCTCTCGCTCCGTACCATGGCTCGCACCAGGGCCGGACGCGAGAGGTCGCCGCCGCCGATCGCCTCCACGAGGACACGGCGGTGCCCCGCCCAGGCTGGGCACACCTCCACCGTATGCTCCACCGTGTCCTCCAGACGATCCTCGCAATGGAAACACCCGGACGTATCCTCCCGCTTTATCCTGAACAGGAACCCACCGAAGCACCCATGCCCGGTGAGGACCTGCGTCAGGCGGAAGGTGAGGACGCCGTGGCGCCTCTCTATCCACTCCTCAAAGAGAGGACTTACCGCCGCAATTGTGGCGTGCCCATCGACCAACACCTAAAGAGGCTCTCGTTAGGCAGCTGGATCAAGGGCTTGATCCAGAAGGCGGTATTACTGGACACGGCACGTATAGTGAGGAGGTTCCTCTCTCAGCAGCCCTGACCACCGGTAGCTTAGACCCTATTCCCGATACCGGTGGGCTACTATCTTTTATATTTTTAAATGTTTTTATGATTTTTGCTATTTTAATATTTAAAAATATAATTTATATGTATGTATAATGAAATAAACGAAATAATAATAATAAAATTGTTTATTAATAACAAGGGACACATTTACATTAAATACCTTAACGAATAAAAATAGAGCAGATTTGCTAATTTGCCTGAACTAGGTAGAACCTGTGTTTCAGGCTACAAATGCACAAATTCTTAAAGTAATAAATTAACAATGTGTAGTAATAATTAAAATTAAAACATAGGTAACAAAAGTAAAATAACGTGTTAGCGGTTTTATTTGCAGACAACTAGTAAATCTTCCGTCTGTGCATAATCTATGGTTAGTAAATATTGAAGTATATGTTTTTTACAGCTATAGTAATTTAATTTATAGATACTTAGTTTTCTATTTAATCTATTGTACAGAAATGGGCCTAAAAATGTATAGAATCTTTCTACAAAGACATGTTTTGAGGTTGCATTTGTTGTACATACTATATCATTCCGTCTCTTGTTAGTATTGTCAGCAGTGTAGGTAAGCATGGTGTGCTGTTTTAATACTAATTGCATAATGAAAAGCTGCCGAACAGTCAGCACGTTGCAGGTTTTATACTTAGAGTAAATCTGTGGGAAAGAAAAAGGGATGGAAGTTTGCTACCTTTAAAATTGCTCTCTGAGCTCTTTCAAGTAAATTCGTTTTTGGTGCACCGCCCCAAGAGGTGATACAGTATTGAATAATAGATTGACATAAGGCCAAATAAACTTGTGTGATTAATTTTTTGTCTGCTAATGTTCGCAGTTTCTTAAAAACATATATCAGTTTGCGCACTCTTTTACTAAGGTTTTCAATATGTATTTTAAAAGAAAGTGTTTCGTCCATTATAACCCCCAGGTATTTAATGTTGCTCGTTTTGATGATAGAAGGACAATTACACGTGCTGACTGCACAGTTTCCACATTGATGGGCATATAGACAAGGGTTAGTAATGTTAGGTTGAGGTTTGCGCATGGAGAAGTGAATATATTTTGTCTTGTCGGTATTATTATAATATTATCAACTGACGAAAAAAAACGACGAGGAGGTTCTCAATTCGACGCGTATATTTTTTTTTTTTTTTTATGTATGATCACGCATAACTTTTTACATAGTGGTCCGATTGTGACAATTCTTCTTCTGTTGGAAAGGGTATACTCCCAAAGTGGTCCCATATAAATTTGGAAAACAAAATCGAACCCTAAGGGTTGGAAAACAAGGGATGATTGATTGTTCACTCACTGATTGTAACGTATAAACACGCATAACTTGTTACATAGTGATCCGATTGTGACAATTCTTCTTTTATTGGAAAGGGTATACTCCCAAGGTGGTCTCATATAAATTTGGAAAACAAAATCGAACCCTAAGGGTTGGAAAATAGGGGATGATTGATTGTTCACTCACTGATTGTAACGTATAAACACGCATAACTTGTTACATAGTGGTCCGATTGTGACAATTCTTCATCTATTGGAAAGGGTTTACTCCCAAGGTGGTCTCATATAAATTTGGAAAACAAAATCGAACCCTAAGGGTTGGAAAACAGGGGATGATTGATTGTTCACTCACTGACACTCACAACTTTTTACACAGTGGTCCGATTGTGACAATTCTTCTTCTATTGGAAAGGGTATACTCCCAAGGTGGTCCCATATAAATTTGGAAAACAAAATCGAACCCCAAGGCTTGGAAAACAGGGGATGATTGATTGTTCACTCACTGATTGTAACGTATAAACACGCATAACTTTGTACAGAGTAGTCCGATTTTGATAATTCTTTTATTGTTGGATAGGGTATACCTTGCCAAGTATTATTAGTACATTAAAGCCACAAAAAATCAAAAATTTTGAGTCGGCGCTGAAAAATCAATGAACAAGGAACACTCAAAGCGCCGACTCATAATTTTAAGGTTTATTATTTTATGCTTTTCAGTTTTTCGGCGGTTTAATTTTTTGTTAAAAAGTTTTTTCTATTTTAACGCATTGGTACCGGCCGTCTAAATAGTCAGTAGAGTTTCAGCGGCGTTCCTCTTATTCCTATAGTCTCTAATTTGTTCAGAAGAAGAGTAACAGACACCGTGTCGAGTGCCTTGGCTAGATCGAGAAATACTCCCAGGGTCTGGTGTCCTTTACCAAGGTCTCGTGAAATAAGATCAGTCAGGCTATGCACCGCATCGGCGGTCGACAATTTGGCTCTAAAACCATATTGCGCAGGGGAAAAGATGTTGTTTTTTTCTAGATAATTAACTAGTCTAGTGTTTAAAATTTTCTCTAGTATTTTTGAAATCGACGGTAGTAAGGATATCGGCCTATAATTATTAACTAAGTCTTTACTTCCGGATTTAAAGATAGGGATTACAACTGCCTTTTTTAGGCAACTCGGAAAAATTCCTTTGGAAAGACAGATTCGAAAAACATGCGTTAAGGGAGGTATCAAAATATGTTTAAAGAGATTAAGAATCTTATTGTTTATATTATCCCATCCAGCTGCACAATCATCTTTTAGCCCGGAAATTATTCGGGATATTTCATCTTCATCAGTGTCCAGCAGAGCAAAAGAATTACGGCTAATGATTGATTTTTGAAAAGTTGATTGGTCGCAATGTTGTGGAATCTGCTCGGCAAGAGTTTTCCCAACATTTATAAAATAGTTATTTACATTGTTAGCTGTTATGAGTGGTGAAGGATTTGCAAGTAGTAAACTCGAACTTTATTCACGCTGTTTTGACATATTGGTGATATTTTTAATACTTTTCCAAAGTTGTTTGCTATTTTTACCTGCTCTATTTAACTGTCTTTTATCGTAATCAGTTTTTATATTCTTTAGGAGATTGTTGCAGAAATTCCTGTATCTTTTATATGTGGTTTGAATTATAACATTTTCAGGGTATCTCTTAGTTTTCTGATGAAGTTTATCTCTGTGTCTTATACAGCGAATTAATCCAGAAGTAATCCACGGTTTAATATTATAAAGTTTCTTATTTACTGTAGAAACTGTCGTGTTTTGTAATATTGCTTGTTGAACATGTTTTATTATGTACGATAAAGCCAAATTAGCGTCAGCAGTATTGTAAACTAGGCTAAAGTCAATGTTGCATAAATCATATTCGAGTTTGTTTGTGTTTAATTTGCTAATAGTCGTAGGACCATTTAGTTTAGGCAGCGATAAATTTACTGTCAGTAGAACTGCGTGATGGTCAGTAATTGTTGAGTTAGTAACAAGCGTAATATATGATAGGCTTGTTTTGATCATCATATGATCTAAGCAGGAACCGCTCTGATGTGTAGGCAATGTGTGAGCAGGAAGAAACCCATGGTATAAGCAGATGTTAAGGTAATCCTGAATCCCTGCATTGCAGTACTCAGAACCAATATTTATGTTTAAATCACCTGTTAGTATAACATTCTTAAATGAACTGAGTGCTTGGAGAGTCTGGTTTAAGGATTTGTTAAAAGAATCTAAGTTTAACGGAAGGGGATCTATACATAGCGATTATCGCTGTGGTTGTACCAATTTTGATGAATAAACAATTACTCAGACTCTCTTGTAGACTATGTTCCTCGACTGTGACCTTTAATGATTCCTTAGCAAATATTACGATACCGTCATTTTGTTTATTCAATTCAATTCAATTCAAATAATTTTATTTTGTCTTCACAAACAATGACATAGAAGCTTAAGAACTATATGACACTAGTTTGTGAGAGACTGGTGTCTGCACTAGGAAAACCTGTATAGCAGATCACCAGGGTCCCACCACACGGTATATTAACATTTACAGTTATTTGCTGAAATGTGAAGGGATAGTGTATAAATATCAGTGAACAATGAACAAATTAAAAACAATAAGTAAAAAATAAAAAATAAGTCGTAAAAACTAGCGAGATTCACTATTTAGGATGAGTTAGTAATTCCTCAGTTGCTTTATAATCTAAATTTTGGAGCCATTCAACTAGAGTACTCTTACATGCCTTTTTAGTTAAGTGATAAATTTTTGTAATGCGATTTATTTTATTATATAAGTGGGAACCTAAGAAAGTAAAAAATCTTTGAGAGAAGCTCGTTCTTAGACCTTTAGTAGTAATGCATACGGAGTATTTTCTACGTTTTCCTGATATAGAGAGGGGGTCAAATATTAAGGAGGAGTGCTTCTTGAGAACAGTGTATAAAATAAAAAGTTGCCTTACCGATAAGACTTTGAAGTGTTTGTAAAGATCTGCGGTAGGAAATAAATATGGCAGAAAACAAGCCACCTTAAGTACCACCCGTTGGGCTCTTTCCAATTTTAGCATGTTCGATTTTGGAGCACCACCCCATGAAGTTATGCAGTATGTCAGAAGAGACTCACACATTGCATAATATACCCACTTAATGACTTCTAGGTCAGCTACGTGCCGTAGATTTTTAAAAAGAAAGATTAGTTTGCGAATTCGCGACGTGAGGCTGTCTATTTGTGGCTGGAAAGTTAAATTGTTATCTATTATAATTCCAAGATATTTAATCGAGGTAGACTTTTGGAGAACGGGACAGGAGCA
Organism: Aporophyla lueneburgensis; assembly: GCA_932294355.1. Lineage (NCBI taxonomy): Eukaryota > Metazoa > Arthropoda > Insecta > Lepidoptera > Noctuidae > Aporophyla > Aporophyla lueneburgensis. Next base: position 24,209,590 of record OW028737.1, on the reverse strand, counting down.
GGTGTTAGAATTTGTGTCAATGCAAGAGTGCGCTTTAATATGGAAATGGGATAGCAATTCATTGGATTTGTTAGTGAGGGAGAAAGCTAAATACTTAGTTTTATCGATATTAAGAGTAAGGACATTATTTTTTAGCCATGCCAGGACCGTATCAAAACCTTTTTGTGCATAATTGTAGACATCAACCCATGAGTCCGCTGTGAAAAGTAGTGCCGTGTCATCGGCAAAAGAAATGATTTTACCATGGTGTAGTTGTAAGCTACAGAGATCATTAATGTAGGCTAGGAACAGGGAGGGCCTGATCACACTTCCCTGAGGCACACCAAAAGTAACAGGTAGATCATCACTAATATAGTTCCCTATTTTAACCCTCTGGAATCTGTCAGACAAATAGTCTCTGAAGAGTTTTAATGGTAGACCCCTGATTCCCATGTTTTCCAGTTTGTTTAGCAGGTTGGGTACAGAGACTGTGTCAAACGCTTTAGCCAGGTCAAGGAATATGACAATTGCCTTCTTTTTACTGTCAAGACCGTGAACGATATGATCTGTCAGCTCATGAACAGCGTCAGCCAAGATTTTCCAGCCCTGAACCCAAATTGACACTGTGAAATAAGGTTATTGCGTTCAAGGTATCCGGTAAGTCTGCCGTTCAAGAGGCGTTCCAATAATTTAGAAATAGTGGGTAGAATGGAGATCGGTCGGTAGTTGTTGACGCAGCCTCTGGCCCCAGCCTTGTGGATAGGATGTACGAGTGATCTTTTTAAGGGTAAAGGAAATATGCCTGTGTAAAATGCTAGATTAAATAGATGGGTAAGTGGGGGGACCAAGTAGTTCTTGAAATGCTTAAGGAATCGAGCAGAAATGGGGTCGACACTTTCAGAGCAGGTGTTTTTAAGGTTACAAATAAGCGAATCTACCTCCTTTTCTTCTGTAGGCAGAAGTGCCATTGAACGCGGATGAGGGACTGTAAAACTGGTAGGAGTAGATGCTTGACTATTTAATATTTTCTCCGCGAGTGATTTACCAATATTGGAAAAAAAGTAGTTTACCTCATTGACAGACTTCTGGGGGTTTTCAACTTGTATGAGTTCATGGGCAGAAGGCTTAGGTTTATCAGTGTCGGTGATTCTTCTAATAACTTTCCAAAGCTTTTTGCTATTATGTTTCGCGCTTCTAATTTCCTCTTTCTCGTATTCCTGTCTAATTTTTTTCAATAAGTCATTACAAAAATTACGGTACTTTTTGTATGTGATTTGTAATGATTCGTCATTTGGATACTTTTTCAGTTTTTTGTGAAGGTTGTCTCTATTTATTGAACGTCTCAGTAGTCCTGGAGTGATCCAGGGCTTGATAATACGGCGACGATTACCAACAGGGATAACCTTAGTGTGAAGAGAAATAACATTGGTTAAAGTATCTATCAGATAACTAGCTGCTAGATTGGCGTCACTCATAGCGTACATAGGGGAAACGTCCAATGCTTTCATAGTTTCATCTAAGCCACAATAGTCGATTACTTTTGTGAATTTCTTTGGGTGCATAGGCCGAGTTGACAAATTCAGAAAAAGGGAGGCACTATCATGGTCTGTCACTGAGGAATGCGTTACGAAACAAAGCGCGTTCCTTTTGGTTTTTAAGATTATATGGTCAAGACGGGTACGTCCATGGGTAGGAAAGTTGTGGGCTGGTAGTAGGCCATGAGACGCCGTCAAATTAAGGTAACTGTGAGATCGAGAATCGGCATTCGTTTCCGTAATATCAATATTGATGTCACCAACCAACACGATATTTTTAGTAGACGAGTATGTTAAGAGGAGATCATTTAAGGAGTTCAAAAAACCAGTGATATTTTTTTTGCGCAGGAGGATGGTAAACTGCTATTATAACAGTGTCATTATTTATTTTCACTAAGAGACAGTTTGCATCAAGCAGCAAAGGTTCCTCAACAGATAATTTCATCCTAGAATTATGATAAATCACCACTCCTTCGTTTTGGGTAGAGTTGTTAGAGGTAGAGTGTGACGTATAGTTGTGAAGAGACGGAATGACCTGGGTGCATGGTAGCCAACATTCTGTCAAGATAATGAGGTCCCAATCTATATTACTCCTACTGAGCAAAGTTTGGAACGCGGGTAGGTTGCGTCTTATGCTTCTAATGTTTTGGTGAATGAATGAGACATACTGTTTTGGATTAGGAATATGGATAGAGATGTCTTCAGCGTCACATAGATGAGATTGTGCAACTGATACCGCATCCAAAATGGAGATTACTTCGTCTACACAATCGAATATAAATAATGGTGTTCTGGTAGGTTGATCTGAAGGTGAGCGGGGGGATAAACAAAAAGGCATAGCGCTCTAAGAATTTCAAAGTATCTACAATAGAATAGCACAACGTCATTGGAAGGAACAGAGTTAGGGGGGGTACGTGGTAAAAAGTAAATAAATTTATAAAACATTCTGGTAATTATGGTAGTTGACAACTTGGAACATAACAAATCTAGGAAAAACTTTGCATGTAAGTGTGTTTGGAAAAGGAAAATATTGTTTACAATAATTAGCAACTTGAATTTGGGAGGAGTTATTACAAACAAAAACCATGTCAGGGGAATCATAAAAGCTTATTAAAGAAGCGCTACAGCCTCGAGGCACTTAATATGCTTTGCCGGCATTTTTTCTTCCTTCCGGACCAGAGGGGTAATTGCGGAACTTTTTATCGGTAGGAATTGGTTTAATATTCATAGTTAAACAACATTCATTGCGTTATTTACGTTGCTGAGCCACAATTTATTCGAACAAATGATGCAATGGTTTAGAAATAATCTTCAATCCCATTCAGATTCTGATAAATTGTGCGTTTCGCAATTAGGGTGCAGGATACGCCCATCTCGAATCCAAACAAATTTGTAGGCTTTTTCTTTGGCGACCTTCCGAACTGCAGCATGAATTTCCTTATTTGAGGGAGATAGATGCTCCGATACAAATACTGGACGTTTTTCACCCCCATAACCAAGATGATGAGAGTTCAACTTGTTATCGCTGTGGGCTTTGTTGAACTTCGTAACTGAAGTCAAGAAGCCGTCACGAATGCCTGTATTCTTAAGCCGGACAATGATCGATCTAGGTCGATTATTTGTCGTATCCATTTTCCTAACTCTGCTTGCAGAAAGCACATCCTGTTCTTGCATGGTATTAGAGACGACATTCGATAGTTGCACGACTGTTTTAATAAGGTTTTCGCCATTATTTTCGGGAATTCCATTAATCTCAACATTCTCCTGTCGGGTAAACTGCTCTAGTGCATTTAGTCTAGACGATAATTCCTGGACAGATTTCCGCAAGTTATCGTTTTCTCTTTCCAAACCCTTAACTTTATCTTTGTTGACGGTAAACTCAGCGCTAATGCGATCGAACTCATCGCTCATAAACTGAACTGATTTAGCCAATCCTGGTAGTGAAGATAGATGTTCATTAATTTTGGATAGCTCTAAGGTATCGCAATTTTTGATGGTGGTGGCTATCTCGTCAGATAAAGCTTTGTGAATCTCGACACGGATCGTTTCAATTATTTCCGCAGTAAAGGAGGTATCGGAGTGGATGAACTGCTCCATAGGTTGTTGTTCTTGGGGTGAGTCGGTTAGACGAGGACGTTTGAACCTTGAAGAAATATTTTTTTCCGAATCTTGGTCCTGCTGGGACAGCGAGCTTTCAACCATGTCTAAATCCGGTTCGATAACAGCGGGTTTTGGGGTACTTGGGTTCGGTGGCGTGCGCACGACTTTAGGCATTTTGAACCGACTGAATAACACCCAAAAAAATAAAAAGTAATAATAAAAATAAAGTAAAAAATAAATAAAACAATTTAAAAAAAAAAGTTGTTTTATGCGTGACTTGGATTCGAACCGGCTCTGTCTTATGTGCGTTCTCTTTCTTAGATTAGAGTGCTTAGACCTCGGCACCAAATACACGTTAACTAATGCTGTTAAAAAACTAGTGTAATTAGTACAACACTGTGCGTCTGCCGGTGGGTGTGATTAACTAATGAGTCAAAAGGTCACTTGCTTTGTTTGTCACCAACACAAATTGCAAAAAGTGAATCTTTGTTTATAGTTTACAAAACTGATTTGAGAAGTTATAAAATTAGAAATTCGTCATAGATTTAACACAGATTGATCACTGAGTTATGGACATTGATTTACACGGAATAAAGTTCGTACAGTTTAACTTTTTATTAGTATTTATAATTAAAATTGCAGAGAGCAACAAACGTACGTAGGTTCTTTCAACTACCGTCGGCGGAACTGTGGTTTATTGTGGTATGTAATACGTTGTACCCCGGTATTACGGTATTTTGCCGTTTTGAAGCTGTATTGAACTCGTGTCCATTGTGCCCGCTGTCTACGGACCCGAACGACTTGGAGGCCCGGGCCATTTTTTGATTTGACAGCCACTTGTCGCCCTGCCGGAGCACCCTTTTGTCGATGTGAGCCAAAATTGGCTATCGCGGTTTCAGTTGGTGCAGCAGCTCGCTCAGAGTTTTTGGAAGCGTTGGAGCTTGGAGTATTTGCACATACTCCAGCAGCGCGTCAGGTGGACTGATAAAACGCAACCTTGTCGGGATTGCCAAGTGATTAGCGGACGGGAAGGCCCGTCCGGGGGGGTAGATGTTTCGGACCGTTCGATTAGTTACTCTATGCGCCTTCGGAACGCGCCGCCCGAACGGAATGACATCTGACTTGACAGTTTTGACTTTGACACTTGACCCTTGATTTTGGCGCTCGAATGGGTCCGTCGCCGTGTTGAATTCCGCGACGCGTTTGTTGAAATTAATCCTTTTAAATCGATCCGTTTGTGACAATTAGTCGTGATCCAATTGCTTTGATTGTTAATAACCCCAATTAAAACTGAAGTGCTTGAAAAAGGGAACGTCGCCGTATTGAATCTCGCGATCCTTTGTAAATTAATCCCTTAGAACCGGTCGTTTTGGTGGACAATCTTTCATGACCCATTGTTTTGTGTAAATAACCCCGATTTGGTGAATTAATACGGGTTGAATTTGGATATTTCTTGACATTGAAGAACTTTGAAGGTTAAGTGGTAGTGACGCTATTGGGAATGAGTGATTTGAAGACCGTATGCTGTGATTGCCTCCAGCCTTATTGCAGCGGATTGTAACCTGGAGAATACTCATAACGTCACAACACGATACATATACACTCACTTACATACATAACTCCAGGTAACCCCAAGGAGTTGGTGTTCGTCTACCCACAGGTAAGTTCTTTTGTTGTATTGTAGGTGAGTTCCTTGAATTGTACTTGTATTGTCTGCTCCGCGTACGGCGGACTAGTTTCGCTAGCCACTCTTGTCTCTAGAGCCCCACGGTTATCACACTTCCACTGCGCTATTGAAATCGTATTGTGACACGCTAATACACTAAAACTAGGTCACTATTTATGCGAACGTTAATTTATTTAATGATTAAAATGCATTGATGTGCACGTCTGTATGCTTTGAATGCTTACTATAGAATGCATGTTAAGGACAATTCCCTCTGTGAATGCGGTCTTGCAGACGGTACTTTGGACCATATATTTTTCTCCTGCTCCTTGAATACCAAATCCTTCGACCTCTATGAAGAAATTTCCAAGTGTAACATTCCTCTCCCAACTAACTTTCATTCCCTTTTATTTCACTTCTCCCCCAAAATTATTCAAATTTTAACAACTTTTTTCAACGACAATAATCTAAAATTTTAAATACGACTAACTTCATGACAAACAGAATCTGTAAACCTACCGAGTGCTTCTGCTTATGGACTCTGAGATTTACGGTTCCCTGTGTGACTAGTGCTTGCCTAAGGATTCTGATTGTTTGCCTATACGACGACATTTTTCTGTGACTCTGGATTCCGATTCTGCCTGATACCTTGGATTTTGTAGTGTGTGTATCGATTTGTTTATCACGATGAGTAGCCGTGTAAGGCCTACACGCATCATGCGTGTCAACTGCAACATATTATACTATTATGTGTCAATAAAATGCGCCGATATTTGGCATTGGCATTGATTGGTACTTAAAGCGCCGGATACACTAGGGAACATTTTGTCCTGCAACATGACGCGCGACACTCAATATACGTGACGCTGCAACGTTGCATAGTGTCCCGCAACATACCCCGCAACATTTTACGTGACGCGGGGCATGTTGCTTGCTCCCGCCTCGAGAGCGAGCGCATGTGTCCCGCGCCATGTCGCGTCATTTGTCACATTCGGAGATCACTTAGAATATTAACTCTTCTTTCTCGTTGTAGTAAGAAATTCCGCATCCACCACCTTCTCTTTCTCTTACGTTTCAACACACTCGATATAAACTATGTACGCAACACTAATAGCCACAACCTCCTCGGGCGACATTTCTATAAGCACTGACAGTGTGGCCGCCAAAATGTTCCGCGACAATTGTCTCGGGACACTTCACGTAGTTGTTGAGGGATATGTTCCGCAACATGTTTCTTCATTTGTCCCCTAGTGTATCCCAGGCTTAATTAGAGAGTTTGATGTTGCGCTCATACAATGACTGTAGTATGATATCTAGGATGGGCCAGACATCAACCAAATATTACAGCACCCGCAGGTTTTCTTGATGTCATTGCGGTTAGAGAAGATGAGGAATAAATATTTTTTTTAAAGTTTTTTTTTTTCTATACCTACCAATGACGAATTGTTCTGTATTTTGCTGCAAAAAGAGATCTGCCACGTCAAATTTACAATAAGATGGCGTTACCTTTCACATGTAAATCTTATACCTTTAAACGAGCAATTCTTGTATATATGTATATATATATATATATATATATATAATCTGAATCTCGGAAACGGCTCCAACGATTTTCATGAAATTTAGTATACAGGAGGTTTCGGGGGCGGTAAATCGATCTAGCTAGGATTCATTTTTATAAAATGTCGTTTTATTCTTGTTTTCAATGACCAACTTTATCGATATTCAACTCGCACACAAACTTATTATTTTAAACACAATTTACCAAAAAATACCGAGCAAAGCTCGGTCAACCAGATATTAATATTTAATCACATTATTCCCATTTACTTCCATAAAACTTAAAAATTACAATATTTATCGTTCGTGTTCTTTCGGATTTGTTTACCAACACAGGCCGCTCGCCCTCATATAATATGCGGATCGGTCGAGCGACTGATCCGAGTTTGTTTCCGAGTAGACGCTGTCACCGAGCGATAGTGTTGTTTTTTTTTTTTTTGGAATTTTATGACCTGGTAACTGGACCTTTAGGTCAAATCTTATTTTATTATCGAACACTGCACTATCACTTCATTTTTAAATTGTTTTAATAGTATTTTTAATGTATTTATATATCGGTTTGTACGTATTTTTGTTTTTTAATAACTCTTCAAGTGGCGGCGGGCGGGATAAAGAATTGGGGGGCCTGGTGACCCGTAACACAGGTATTCAATACCTTCTTCGGGCACCAGTCTCTCACAAATGTTATTATATATTTTTAATTAGTTTAAGCACTTTATGTACCAACCTGCAACATTTGTGATGAGAAAATAAATCTAATTTTAATTTTTAAAGAATCGCACTTGTTCACTTCACTAAGTTCACTATCCAACACTAATCTGTCAAGCAAGAAGTTTTGACCAGCGTTGCCAACTTAGCGGATTTCCCGTCATATCTAGCGGATTTGGATACGTTGAAAACGGGAAAAAATCTTTCTAACGGCTGATATTTAACGGAACAAAAACTGTCTTCGGCCAAATGTTTTTATATGAATAATTTTGTATGATGGCAATAAGATAGGTCAAAGACCTGTAATGTACCTACTTACCTAGCCAATAAACTGCAATGTTTATGAACGGGACTTACCTGCTAAGTAACCGAAATCCAATGTATACATTTTACATATTCTCAATAATGTAAACATTGGATACTACTATAGCGCAAAGCGCAATAGCTGATGAATGCTAAATGAAACAATGAAAGTGTTGTGTTGGTCTTTGTTATTACGTTAGCTTTTAATCAGTATCTAACTTGTGTGTTTAACAAGTCATCGATGATATTAAATAAATCATGATCTCTGCCTTTAGTGGATAGACAACCAAATGCAATGTGGTGTGCATTGAAGTCACCACTGACAAATATGGGCTTTGGAAGATCATTAATAATATTATGTAATCTATTGATCCGTATATGTCCACTAGTAGGAGGACAGTATACACAAAGAATAGTCAAGCTACCATGTACAGTAGATAAGGACAGAGCAACAGTTTGAATGTCTTCATAAAATCTAGTGTTTAAAACTTTGTACTTTAAATATGGTTTATGTTAGAAACAATAAAATATTTGGTTTGTAATAACTTAAGATAGGAACTCAGTCATAGCACATCCCTAGCTTTTAGTATTTTGAGTGTGGTAGCATCCCTAGTGAAGTAGTGACCGAACAAAATTATTATGGCGAATTCTCTGTGTGAACCATTGTGTGTCGTAAAAGCATTTCTCCTAAAATCAGAATATTATACAGTGCTATAATAAAAGAATCAAGGCTTTTATTCCAAAATCCTAACAGGTTATGGGCCCAGCGCTTAATAATCTGGTTTAGGTGAAGATTGCGGGAGTACCTTTTGATATAACAAAAAATCACCGGCCGGCACATCAACGTGAACGTGGCGGGTGTGGTCAGCGAGACAAAACTCGGTTATTGAGTTGTTGTCAATAGCAGCGTCTGAAGGAGGTCGTGTGGGGTGCAAAATAGCACGACATCAGGCAGCAGGCTTACGCGGAGGACCGGAAAAATGGATCATCACACAATGGCATTGGCGTCCAATTCGGCCATCAAATTGGAAGGTCAAAAAAACTGGAATGTATGGAAATTCCAGGTGACAGTCACGCTGAAAGGTTTAGACTTATATTCAGTGGTGAAAGGTACGGACATAAAGCCGGAAAGCAATGATGCAGGCTGGATTGCAAAGGATGCAAAGGCCCAAACTCTTATTGTCACCAGGATGAGTGAGGCGGCAATGGTGCATATTCTAACGTGTGAATCTGCAGCTGATATGTGGCAGAAATTGCACAGTGTCTATGAATCAAGGTCTGCAACAAGTACAATGATGTTGCAACAAAAATTCCTACAATACAAGTTTGAGGAAGGAGATTTATCTGTCTATTTATCCAAACTCCAGGAGATGATTTGCCAACTGAAGCAGGCAGGAGAAGAGGTGTCGGATAAATTTATTATGACCAAGGTATTATTATCTCTGCCAGAGAAATATAGTCACTTTATATCGGCATGGGAATCGGTGGAGACCAGCAAACAAAACTATGATGATATGGTGGCTCGTTTGCTTGTCGAGGAAGAAAGGCTAAAAGTGAAAAACAAAGTTATGGAAGAAAAAGAAAGCATAGCATTGTATTCTAAAAAGAAAAGTCAAGGTTATGTTAGAAAATGTTATAAGTGTGGAAAATTGGGACACATATCTACAGAGTGTAGAAGTAAAAGTGAAGAAAAGCGGAAATGTTTCTTGTGTGGAAGCATAGGACATCTAAAAATCGACTGTCCAAGACATAGGAATGAAGGGCAACAAGGAAAACATGAAAAATCTAAGGGAAATGCATTCATCATAGTGACTGCAATGACAACTGGAAGTGACTTTATAAACAATGATAAAAAGTGGATAATAGATAGTGGGGCAAGTGAACATTTGACAGGTCAACACTCTTTGTTCACAAACTATCTGTCACTGTCAACATCAGAGAGTTATGTTATTGTTGGTGATGGACGTCGCTTACCTGTTGTTGGTGTTGGTGATATTGAACTGAATGTGTTTAATGGTGACTCATATGTGAAATCAACATTAAACAATGTGTTACATGTGCCACAAATGAAAATCAATTTGTTCTCTGTAAACAGTGCTACAAAGAAAGGTTATAAGGTTACAATAACTGACCAACAGTGTTTATTTTATAAAGACAGCAAGCTATGTGCGTTAGGCAATCGTGAAGGGAACTATTATGTTTTAGAGGTGTCAAATAATATACTATGCGATTCAAATGAGAATAGGATCGACTTTGCGCCATATTGTGACGTCATAGCTGTCAATTCTAACCAGTTAGGTAGGGTGAGCAAAAAAAGATTTTTTTAAAATAAATTTTATTAACAAAGATTTAGTGAAAAATATTAATATTAATTTATCCCCGTAGCCAAATTACCTCGCTTGGCGACTTTTCTTGCATTTTGCAGTGTTTGCAAAATAGTACCGTACGTTTCACTAGTCAAACTTATATTTCCTCCACTGTTGCATCAGTTCTAATGTTTGCTGTTTCTCGCTCTGCAACTATTTATCTACACAGCGCCTCGTTTACTCATTTTCGAGCAAAATGAGTAAGACAATAACAAAAACAAATAACAACAATCACAAAAAATAACAATAATGTAAGAAACACAATTAAAGAAACATTATCAGTCCACAAGCACATGCACTTTTTGGCGTGGCTACTGGGCCTTTGCGCCAACAATGAAAATAAAAAAGGCTATGGTATGGTTTTAAAAAACGAATTATGACTTTAAATAATTAAATATTATATTAAGACGATTTACTACTATTTAACCCTTTTATCAAAATTTGATGTAAGACTACTATTATTGATAAGCAAATACGTTTTTTTGCAAACCGTACTTTTCAAGTGAAATTTGACAGATAGAGGTTATTGACATTCCTATTCTTATTTGAAACGCACTATACATGAGAATGTAGCGGCGGTGGCAGCACTATCTGAGTGGCATGAGAGACTTTGTCACCAAAATGTAGAATATGTAAAGCAAATTCTCAATAAAAACAATATTGAGTACACAGGCGACAATTTCAAATGTGAGTCATGTCTAGAAGGTAAAATGCACAGACTTCCATTTACTAGAAGTGAGCAGCACACCAAAGAATCCCTTGAGATGGTGCATGCTGATGTGTGTGGTCCAATGGAAGTGGATAGTATTGGAGGTTCGAGATATTTTCTGCTAATAAAAGATGACTACAGCAACTACCGGGTAATCTACTTCTTGAAAAAGAAAAGTGAGACAGTTTTGCAGATAAAGAGGTTTGTCAACTGGGCTGAGAGACAGACGGGAAATAAAGTGAAAGTGATTCGTACTGACAACGGTGGCGAGTTTGTCAACAAGGAAATGCGAGAATTTGTACAGGAAAGGGGAGTATACCATCAGACCACAGTGCCTTTTACACCCCAACAAAATGGTAAAGCAGAGAGGGATATGCGCACTATCGTAGAGGCAGCAAGATCTATGCTGAAAGGTAAGATGTCTAAACAGTTATGGGCTGAGGCCGTGAACACCACAGTGTATGTTCTGAATAGAACTTCAAAGAGCAGAGTGGAAGGCCAAACACCCTATGAGACATTTCACAAACGCAAGTTTGATGTTCAGAGTCTATGTGGAGTATTTGGAGATAATGTATATGTTCACATTCCTAAGGAGAAGCGACTAAAATGGGATGTCAAGGGAGAAAAAGCAATATTTGTAGGTTATAATGATTCTAAAGGATTTAGAGTATACTGTGAGGATAGAAAGGAGGTCCATACCAAGAGGGACATAGTATTTCTAGAAAGAGAAGCCAGAAGGAGCCAGATATTAAGAAAATAGAGGAAAATGAAGATGTGATCTTACTGGATATATCTATGGAAAACAATACAGAAGAGGTGCTACATGATAATAGTGAAGATGAGTTCTATGACATAGATACAGTACAGAACCAAGGAAATGGAGAAGAACAGGATGATACTCAAGAAATGATGTCTGAAGCGAGACCAGAAATAACACAGGAAGATAGACAAGAACAGGCAGATACAGAAGAAAATCAGTACCTAGATAGAAGGAACAGAAGAAAGGTTAAGCCAAAGCATCTTGAAGATTACTATCTGTATTTTGCTGAACCAAAAGATTACAAGGAAGCAATGACATCAGCAGATGCTGAAAACTGGAAAGAAGCTATCAAAAGAGAGCTAAATCAACTAAGTGAAAATAAGACATGGACAGAGATAGATACAATACCAGAAGGAAAAGAAGTAATTAGCTCAAAATGGGTTTTAAAGAAGAAAGATGATTGTTACAAGGCCAGATTAGTAGCAAGAGGCTTTGAGCAAAATTGTAATGATGATTTGTATGCCCCTGTGGCAAGGCTTAATACATTTAGAATTTTTGTATGTGTAGCTACTAAGTTAGGGTTAGGAATAAAACAAATGGATGTATGTGGAGCCTTTTTAAATGCAAAACTTGATGAGGAATTGTATTTAATTTTACCAGAGGGTACAGATACTAAGTATGTTAGACTTAATAAATCTATTTATGGTTTAAAGAGGTCTCCAAAGTATTGGAATAATACTTTTAATAATGTTATGTTATCTATGGACTATAAGCAGTCAGATAAGGATTATTGTTTGTATTCAAAATGTGAAGGTGATAAGAAAGTTTTTTTGTTATTATATGTAGATGACATTCTCTATTTTGGTAATAATGTAGAAGAAATGTGTAACTTGAGAGATATTTTGTGTAAAACTTTTAAAATGAAAGAGTTAGGAGCAATTAGTAAATTCTTGGGCATTGATGTCAAACAAGACTTAAGAACGCGGCGCCCTAAACTCGCAACCACGAGCCGACGACAAGGGCAAAACTCGATCGGAATATTGCTATCTCTGTTTGACAATAGAAGGCCAATGCTGACGCGGTGTGCAGCCGTGTGTGAGTGAGTAATAGTACCTACCCTTTATTCATAACGACTCGACGCATTTTTATTTACTTGTAATTAGGTATGTTCGTTATTTGCTTTATTTTTGTTGACTGCTTTGGGGAATCGTTAGTAAATGTACAGACTAGTAATGCGTTTTGTGGAATTTTCTTTACAATGTCCATATCTCAAATTATTACAATATCTCGAGATCTAGGGCTTACATACCTTTCCTAACTTGGTACTTGTAAACCAATGTATAATTATACTGTTTGTGTTCTTCAATAAATAAATACATGAACGTTGTGAGTCCAATAACCCGATTAGTTTTATTACCTCATAATACGCAATGTATCGTTACCGCGCCAAATAGTGAACGGCAGCGCAGCGAGCCTTCGGCCGTTAGGCAGAAAATGAACAGTTGATGGCGGCGGCACACGGCGCAAAAATTGTCACACGCACGCTGCGTAAATATAAATGATAGGGATGTTTATTATTATTGCCTACATTTATTTTAAGCCTATTTATGTTTGTTCATTCCCTTTGGAGTCAAATCAAATACAAATCACATCACAGGAGTGGTCTCAACTTTAAAAAAACCGGCCAAGTGCGAGTCGGACTCGCGCACCGAGGGTTCCGTACAAACCTGTAGGTATTCACGGTTTATGCATAAGGCTTGTGTTTATGAAATTAAATCCTATTTTTTTAATTTTTATATTTGAGTTGATTGAATGAAAGGTAAATTGCGGTTTACGATTTATGACGTATAAAAAAAAAACTACTTACTAGATCTTGTTCAAACTAATTTTCGTTGGAAGTTTATATAGCAATGTACATCATATATTTTTTTTAGTTTTATCATTCTCTTATTTTAGAAGTTACAGGGGGGGGGGGACACACATTTTACCACTTTGGGAGTGTCTCTCGCGCAAACTATACAGTTTAGAAAAAAATGATATTAGAAACCTCAATATCATTTTTAAAGACCTATCCATAGATACCCCACACGTATGGGTACGATGAAAAAATTTTTTTTGAGTTTCAGTTCTATGTATGGGGAACCCCAAAATTTATTGTTTTTTTTCTATTTTTGTGTAAAAATCTTAATGCGGTTTACAGAATACATCTACTTACCAAGTTTCAACAACATAGCTCTTATAGTTTCGGAAAAAAATGGCTGTGACATACACGGACAGACAGACAGACAGACATGACGAATCTATAAGGGTTCCGTTTTTTGCCATTTGGCAACGGAACCCTAAAAACGAAGGCTTTTTCTGTCATATTTACGTAAATAAGTATTCTTTTTACCAATTTAAAAAAATGTTATCACTACATAATATAAAACAAAGTTCCCCGCCGCGTCTGTCTGTCTACTTGCGAAGACCTCAAAAAATGTTGAACAGATTTTCATGCGGTTTTCACCAATAGATAGAGTGTTTTATGAGGAAGTTTTAGATGCATTTTCCAGCCTCCACGCGGGCGAAGCCACCGGCAAACTTAACTACTTATAAATCTATCTATACTAATATTATAAAGCTGAAGAGTTTGTTTGTTTGTTTGTTTGTTTGTTTGTTTGATTGAACGCGCTGATCTCAGGAACTACTGGTTCGAATTGAAAAAATCTTTTTGTGTTGGGTAGCCTATTGATCGAGGGAGGCTATAGGCTATATAACATCACGCTACAACTAAGAGGAGCGGAGCAGTAATGAAAAATGTTGCAAAAACGGGGAAAATTTATTCCTTTTGAGAGTTTCCGTTGCGTGCGCTGCGTAAACGGTTAAAGTAACTCAAAAATCATGTATGACGGAATTGTTCCTTTAAAAAAGTTCTAAAAAAAAGTCCGCGAGAGCATATGTCTATATTTAAAGGTTGACTCACTATAACTCAAAAGGACCGAGCAGCAACACTAGCAGGCAAATCGATGCGACGGGAAGGGTCAGGGGAGCAAAAATTTGACGCGGACGAAGTCGCGGGCAGAAGCTAGTATACTATATAATATTATAAAGCTGAGGAGTTTGTTTGTTTGTTTGAACGCGTTAATCTCAGGATCTACTGGTCCGAATTGAAAAAATCTTTTTGTGTTGGGTAGCCTACTTATCGAGGAAGGTTATAGGCTATATAACATCACGCTACAACCAAGAGGAGCGGAGCAGTAATGAAAAATGTTGCAAAAACGGAGAAAAAGCACACGGGTAGGCGATTTTCCCCGTTTTTTGCAACATTTCGGGGAAACAAGAAATTGAACGGGGACGAAGTCGCGGGCAGAAGCTATAATGAATAAATGTCACTAAGAGTGTTACGCAAAATATTAGTAACAGACAAATATTCCAATAGTTTCTACATATTTACGCGATGTGCAGATATAAAAGAGGATAAGTAAAAAACAAGGACTTTTAAGTAAAATTTATTTGTAATGTTCTTACACGTTACTCCCCCTGACGAAAAAACCTTATAAAATAAAAATCACTGACTTCCGAAATTAAAGTTATTTTTCACTTGTAGTGTTTTTTGGCGATATAATAAAGTATGCACCAAGCCGGTGTAGAAGAAAAAAAAAATTGCCATTGCTAATGGTAATTTGGATCCTGACGGCATTCCTTATATTACAGTTGTAGTAGACGGTTTATGGGCTAAACGATCGTATAGGACTAATTATAACTCTTTATCTGGAGTATCGTGCATAATCGGTTTTGAAACTAAAAAAATCTTATTTTAGGGCATCAGGAATGCATATTGTTGCGTATGTGCTTTAGCTAAAAATAAAAATACAGATCCGAAAGTTCACCGTTGCTTTAAAAATTGGTCGAAAAGCTCGACGGCTATGGAAGCAGATGGCATTGTAGAGGGATTCAAATGTAGCATTGAAATGCATCAATTAAGATATAAAACGATGATCGGTGATGGTGATAGTAGCGTTACTAGCGCTCTCAACGAATCTTTGCCGTACGGACACTGCACTACCATTAAAAAAATTGAATGTAGCAATCATTTGCTACGAAATTATTGCTCAAAATTAAAAAAATCTCGTTAAAAAGACAGAAAATAAATTGGGTTTGGTCCCAATAAAACTAAGAAAAACCCTGGATATGAATATTTTGAGAAAAGCTATAAAAGGGGCCGTCGATTATACGACGAAACTTCCAAATATGACCACGACCCAAAAAATTAATAGTTTAAAACAAGATTTACTAAATAGCCCAAGTCATGTGTTTAGTGATCACGAAAACTGTAAACCTTATTTATAAAAATTGTAATAAATGTGCTTACGTAATACTTGAACGGTCCCTTACCAAGGAAGAGGTCAGATCTTACACATCATATTCGACCACTATATGGGTTGCTCATTTTTTTTAATAACCGGATCACAGATGGATTTAGAATCTTGAAGTGATCTATGGTAATTGGTAACAGTTTCCGCGTCGATGTACAGCTGACTCTCTGTATAGGTATGCGATGCTTCGCTAGTAGGGGCATGGCGAGGTATAAAATAACTTTGTGCCTTCACGATGGCGCAATGTCTCCATGTACACGGTAATTACCGTAGATGCACCGTAATCTGGTATTATTCTACCGTCAAGGTAATAATGTATTACCGTGTCATATATCACCGTAATTCACTGTACTGCCAGTATAAATTACGTTGTTGTAAATATTTCATCATGTACTGCGTAAAACGAATCTCAGTCAGTCAACTTAACAATTTTTTTAATGGCAGCACTGCTCCTTCATTGCCGAGAATTTTAGGGAAATCCCTCAATATCTAGAAGTTGTAGATATTGAGAGTGTCTTTTATCTCCACGCAATCTATTCTCGTCCTTATGATGGGTGAATGACGTAAAATTTACTACGTTGTCTTTTATTCGAGTTACGATTACGACGCGTTACAAATACGTAGTAAACAGTTTCAATTTCAAGTTTTTATCTTCTTAGTTAATTTTTTTTTTTTGTTTAGCCACTGCTGGGCAAAGGCCTCCCCCAATTTCTCAGGAACTCTTGTCCCGCGCCACCTCAAACCAGTCGTCGCGGTACGCATCTAGGTCGTCTCGCCACCGCTTTCTGGGCCGACCGCGGTGGCGTCGTCCATCTTCAGGCACCCATTGTATGCAAACCTTTGCCCAGCGGTCATCTGGCATACGGCTAATGTGATTATGGTTAATAATTAAAAAAGCAAATATATTCAAGACTTGATTTGGTTCACAATGTTGTTTTTTTCTTTGAAAAATTACACGGTAATTTACGCGGTACAATTTTAGCAGGTTCACCGTAATTTTGTCTAGAAACACGGTATTTTCACCCTTGCAACACTGTAACTCTCGATTTACATATGGAGACACTGCGATGGCGCCATGTTTACTTTCGGTGACAAACGCGCTCCTACTGTATGAACTCTGCACATAACTACACCACTCGCGCATCCATAGCTTCCATCCATAACACGCACCCTTCCATGTAAAAACAGAGCTTAGTTGAACCCGTCTCCATCAGTACTACTTATGGGGGCCAATGAATATGATTGGTGAATATCAAACGCATCCATGGCAACGTAGCATAGCACATCTCTGGTGGAAAAGCAACCTAAGTCTGAGGACAGTCCTTGAGATAATTACCTACGCCCGGTCGGTGACATGAGAAAAGAAAGGGAAGAAATAAAAGTTGATAGGTACCTACCTATAAAGCTTTGTTTGTTCCGTCCCTACATATCTACCTAGATAGGTAGGTAAATACACTTATACAAAACTAGCTGACCGTACAGACGTTGTCCTGTTTCCTAGAACTTGATAGCAGCACCACCTACCGGGTCCAATAGTTAATCTAAACCATCCAGGGTGCCACCCAAACACATACAAAAAAGTTCATTCAAATCGGTCCAGCCGTTTAGGAGGTTCAGTTACAACGAAAAGTGGCATAGATTTTTATTTAAATAGACTAGCTGACCCAGCAAACGTTGTTTTGCCGGGTGAAAAAAAGTGAAAATTTAAAGATGTATGTATTTTTGTATGTTATATCATAAAAAAATAGAAATTAAAAATTTTGTCTAAAAAATAAAAATAAAAATTTAGGGGTGGACTACCCCTAACATTTAGGGGGATGAAAAATAGATGTTGGCCGATTCTCATAGATAGGTACCGGATAAGCACAAAAAATTTCATCAAAATCGGTCAAGCCGTTTCGGAGGAGTATGGCAACGAAAACTGTAACGAGAATTTTATATATTAGATATACTTAGTTAGGTATACTTACTACTAACTCGGACCACAAAAAAATCTTTATTTTATTGGGCCGAGGTTAAAATAGTGTAAGTATTTGTACCTTGTGGTGCCGGACGTAAAGAATAACACCACCCCGTTTCTTCCCGTGGGTGTCGTAAAAGGCGACTAAGGGACCTACTAGGGAATGGGCAGCAGCGTTCTCGATGCATTTTACCACCATACTGCGATCGCCAACCCGCCTGCCAATCGTGGCGATTATGGCAAAGCCCCCCAAATTGGGAGAGGCCTAAGTCCAGCAGTGGACGTCTTACGGTTGAAATGATGATGATGAATGAATGATGATGAATGAATGATGATGAATTAGTAGCCAAGAAAATATTAGGCAGGTAACTTATAATATCTGTGAGACACATCCCAACGTTCGGAGTCCATGTTGGCAGCCAAACCGAATCGTAAACAATAAATCCAGGTCCGTAAACAAAGCAAAGTTCGTCAGAATGTAGAGTACTCGATACCAAGTCACAAGAAAAATCAAAATCCAAGTTCATAGCATAGGTCAATAATATTGTCAGAAATATCACAATACAATTGAAAAACAAATAAAAGTATGCTCCGCACCGTAAGGCAATCGTCTCGCACTGACAACAAACACCCCGAGTGAACTTCCCGCTACCCAAAATGCAT
This sequence comes from Aporophyla lueneburgensis, assembly GCA_932294355.1. NCBI lineage: Eukaryota > Metazoa > Arthropoda > Insecta > Lepidoptera > Noctuidae > Aporophyla > Aporophyla lueneburgensis. The sequence goes on along the minus strand of OW028737.1, from coordinate 24,190,926 downwards.
GTTGCGTTAGTGTGAATCTATGTCCGAGCGATACACAACACACCCACCGCGAGCCGTACGCAACCGTGCACACATTGACATTTTTGTGAGACGCGATAGCACTATTAGCTATTGAAAATGTATGATAATTTGGCTGTGTTCCGTAATACCAAAAATGATGAATGAAAACTTAATGATTTTTAAATTGGTTTTCGTGTTTTAGTATCTTGATAATATAAGCTGTGTTATGGATAAAACATTATTACAGATATTGTTGTTTTTAATGCAGAAAAAACAAAAAGAAAACATGTCATTTATGTTGTAAAAATGTGCGAAATGCAATTCGCTCAAACTTCGTTTTAGCTCAGTTTTTTTTAAAAAAAACGTCACCATAACCTAGATAAATACTGTCTAAAGCCGAATATCATCTTAAAATGGTGGAAATATGCTCCAATTGCAAATGATTTTGGTATTACGTTTGTATGGACAGATTGACCGTCGCCGGCCCCTTAAATAAGGGGAATACTGTTATATCACAAAGTGAGTATTTGAGAAAACTGTTGTCACAATATAATATGTTGGATTGTAAGATATTAAAGTTACCAATTGATAAAAATTATAATTTTCATGTCCTAAAGAGAGATAAGTCAGAAAGTGTAGAAATAGAGAGTAAATGTAGAAGACTAATAGGGAGCTTGATGTATGCAGCTATGGGCACTAGGCCAGATATCTGTGCAGTAGTTAATATCTTGAGTCGTTATCAGAGTTGTGCATCTGAGCTTTTGTATAAATTATTGTTAAATGTATTGAGGTATGTAAATGGAACTTTAGATTTGTGTTTGATATACTATAGAGATTGTAACAATGATGTTGTAAGCTATGTTGATAGTGACTGGGGTGGTTGTAATGATAGAAAATCTACATCAGGGTGTATTTTTAAAGTGTTTGGTTGTTCAGTAATTTGGTATTCAAGGAAACCGGCAACAGTTGCACTGTCTTCAACTGAAGCTGAATATATAGCTTTGTGCTTAGCCACTAGTGAGGCTTGTTGGTTGAAGTCCATTATGTTAACATTTGGGTTTCGGGTAAACATAATTGTGTATGAGGACAACCAGTCTACTATCAAAATGGCACAGATGGCCACTGGTAACTCTAGGGTAAAACATTTGGAGATTAAGCAGTCATTCATTAAAGAGAAATTAGAAAAGAAAATTATAGAGTTAAAATATGTGAATACCAGTGACCAACTTGCAGACATATTTACCAAAGCTTTAGGAGGGATATTGTTTATGAGATTAAGGGATAAATTGTTCGATACATATAGGTAGGTCATATTGTTAAGGGGATGCATACAGTTAAGGGTAAGACAGTTGAGTAATTTCTGTAAGTAAAAATGCTGGTTTAGCTTGAAAATATTTTATTGAGGGGAAGTGTTAGAAACAATAAAATATTTGGTTTGTAATAACTTAAGATAGGAACTCAGTCATAGCACATCCCTAGCTTTTAGTATTTTGAGTGTGGTAGCATCCCTAGTGAAGTAGTGACCGAACAAAATTATTATGGCGAATTCTCTGTGTGAACCATTGTGTGTCGTAAAAGCATTTCTCCTAAAATCAGAATATTATACAGTGCTATAGTAAAAGAATCAAGGCTTTTATTCCAAAATCCTAACAGTTTAATCAGTATTGCTACACCATTATGAGTATTTTTGGAATTTTTATTATAAATATTATATCCAGGTATTCTAAAACTATTATCTTTAAACCATGTTTCGTTAAGTAAGCAAATGTCAATATATTGTTTTTGTAAGAATTGAATCAATAAGGGTTTTTTACTATTAGCACTTTGAATGTTATATTGAGCAATACGTAGCTTAGACAGTGTGTGACTTGGATCCATTACTTGAGATTTTTAAGTAGGGTTTCTTTAATACTATTTACGGTGGTAGGCGTATTATCTCCCTTATTACCCAGTTCTACCAACGTCTGTACCAGGGCCATAAGTACATCTTTGTTGGCAACTATTTAGGCTTTGATGTCTACTTTCGGGACATCTTTGGATTTATTTACACTATGTACAGTATTATTTACAGATGTAGACTTATTTACAGATGTATGTACAGACTTATTTACAGTGTCAGTTGGTTTCATTTTTGGAGGTAGCAGAGGTGGAAATTCAGTATTATCACTCATGCATGTGTTGTTTCGTCAATGTAGCACTTGCATAGGTAATCTTATTTTTCTTTTCTAAAATTTTATTCAACTTAATTGGACATAATCTAGAAATTGCAAGATGAGGCCCGCTGCAATTGCAACAGCAGATCTCTGTTGGTCTATCACATTCTTTATACAAATGCTCACCTCCACAAATGGAACATCTTTGTTTGCCATTGCATATTCTAGCAGAGTGGTTAAATTTAAAGCAACGGAAACATTGCTGTAATGGGGGTACATACTCAAAAACTCTGTATGAAAACAAATCATATTGTACATTGTCTGGAAGAATATTCGATAGAAAAGTAATGCTAACTGTTTGTAGTGGTACCCGCTCCTGTCCTACCTTCTTTGTGAATCTTCTTACAGCTATTATTTCATATACTGATGATAGTTTGGTGTATAGTTCTTTGTTCGAAATGTTTGCTGGTACAAATCTAATTATACCTGTTTTTTCTATTTGCGCAGCCGGAATAAATGCTTTCAAGCCATATTTGTTAAGAAAAGCGCTGTTGTTAATAAAGTTATTGGCCGTATTATACTGTTTAAATATTACTGCTATTTTATTTGCGTTTATTCGTTGTATAGCCGTCACCCCTTTTATTTCGCTGGAGAATATATGGTTGAGATAGATAGGGCTCTTATTGCCTATTCTATCCTTATTATTTGAAGCTTCAATGAATACTTTAAAGTCTACATAAGTGGCATTTTCTGGATATAGTCTTTTATAGTCTGGTTTTAAATAAGGTGAATAGTCAGATAGCTCACCGCCGCCGCCATCACCACAGTCCATCCCAGTCCCTGCGTCTCCGGCCTCAGGCCGAGGACGTTTATGTGAAGTGGGCGGGTTATCCCCGCCCCCTTCTTTTCCTACCATATTTTAGGTTTGTACACCTAGCGCAATTGTTTTTTATTAACTACTATCAAGAAACTAGAAAATATTTAATAAAAAATGAAAATTTACGAAAATTTTTGAGCGCTCTTTTTTAAAGTTCCCGCCAGAATCCCGATAGTGTTGTTACTGGTTTGTTAGTAGATAGTTATCGATAAATTTGGCAAAGGAGTCTATATTCATACAGAGACATTTTTGAGAATAAGTTTTCTGATTTATTTAAAATATTATAATGTAAGCTGTATATTAATGTACATAGTTGTATAAATTAAAAATATTACAAAACTTACGAGTACACGTTTTATTAAAATTACTTAGTGTGAACTTCAACCATATTTTTTTTAAAGTGAAACTTTTATTACTTCGTCTCACACTTTTTCGTCTGTGTGTTGCATGTCGCGTGACGGTCGGCCGCGAAGTAGGGATAAAGTGAAAGGCGCTCGCTGGTGCATGTTGTTGTTTATGGATTTATTTCAATTTTGAGTGCTTGAATTTATTATTTAACTTATTTCGTATGAACATTATCGAAAATTTTTAGTTTAATGTCTATAATGTGAAAAAAGTTTCACTTTTATCGTGGTTTTATAAAAACCACACAATCCTTTTTTAATTTATTTATTGCAGGTTTCCTAAAGATCCAAATTTAAGTGATACATGGAAGAAATTTTGTAATAATAGACTAACCTGGATTCCCACAAGAAATAGTGTCATTTGCTCAAATTATTTCAAGACCTCTTACTTTCATGTGTTGGCGAACGATAGGAGGAGATTAGTCAAGGGCACCAAAACAACTCTAACGCCACACTGTATTTGTCCCGGAAGTTTTTTATATCACGGAAAAGGTAAAACAGCGTACAGTCCACCATGTACTACACATTAGTCATAGTAGCGAAATGAAGCTTAGCGAATATTCCCAGTCGCCCCCGCGGGGATTGCCACCGGAGGCAAATGGGAATAAAAATTCCCAGTTGCCACCGGTGGTGACTGGGAACTTTGCGCCCCCACTTCAGTTTCGCTGTACATTGCTTTCTCCATCGTAGAGAATAAAAGGATGAGGCAACTTATCCTAAACCTGCCTCTTATCTACACTATAATATTATATAGAGGAAAAATTTGTATTTTTGTTTGTTTGTTTGTAATGGATAAACTCAAAAACTACTGGACCGATTTTAAAAATTCTTTCACCATTAGAAAGCTGCATTATCTACGAGTAACATAGGCTATATTTTATTTTAGAAAAAATAGGGGTCCGTAATATATTTGGGTTTTTCGGACCCAAGGTGTAAAAATCATCCAAAAAAGTTCCTTGTCTTCGAAGTACTAGGTTGTCATAACTTGGTAGGAGCTCACCTAACATGTGTGTGTGGTAGCTAGAAAACGCTTTATGTCTTCGAAGTACCAGGTTGTCATAACTTGGTAAGAGCTCACTTAACATGGGTGTGTGGTAGCTAGAAAACGCTTTATGTCTTCGAAGTACCAGGCTGGCATAACTTGGTAGGAGTTCACCTAACATGGGTGTGTGGTAGCTAGAAAACGCTTTATGTCTTGGAAGTACTAGGTTGGCATAATTTGGTAGGAGCTCACCTATCATGGGTGTGTGGTAGCTAAAAAACGCTTTATGTCTTCGAAGTACCAGTTTGGCATAACTTGGTAGGAGCTCACCTAACATGGGTGTGTGGTAGCTAGAAAACGCTTTATGTCTTGGAAGTACTGGGTTGGCATAATTTGGTAGGAACTCACCTATGTGTGTGGTACCTAGAAAACGCTTTATGTCTTCGAAATACCAGGTTGGCATAACTTGGTAGGAGCTCACCTAACATGGGTGTGTGGTAGCTAGAAAACGATTTATGTCTTCGAAGTACTAGGTTGGCATAATTTGGTAGGAGCTCACCTATCATGGGTGTGTGGTAGCTAGAAAACGCTTTATGCCTTCAAAGTACCAGTTTGTCATAACTTGGTCTAACATGGGTATATGGTACTTGGTGCTCTTTGCTTTGTATTAGTGGGATCTGATAAGTTAACACAACATTTATTGATTCTGAGGCGGTACGAAGTTCGCTGGGTCAGTCATAACTTGGTCTAACATGGGTATTATGGTACTTAGTGCTCTTTGCTTTGTGTTGGTGGGATCTGTAAAGTTAACACAACATTTATTGATTCTGAGGCGGCACGAAGTTCGCTGGGTCAGCCAGTCTCTAAAAAAGAGACAAAGTGCATTGAAATGTTTTTTTATTTTGATTTCGATATCAATAAACTTGTTAAAATTAAACATTTGAACCGATATTTTGTATCACAGGTAATCAGACTCTTAAAGACAGTAATTAAATTAGGAAAGTAATACATAGTAATCATTTCTTAATAAATACGTATTATAAACAAGGCTGTAAATATTCATACCTATTCTTAGATATCAGACTTTTTTATTATGGTCAATTATTAATTTACCATTTGTATAAACTTATAACACCCACATATATATATTTCCGGAATACTTAATATTATCACAGATTTACAATAATTAAATTACACAAAATCTCAAAATCTAGAAAATACGGTATTTTCTTTCTTTTTTTTTTTGTTTACGAATACTGCATAACGATTAAGCGAATGATCGATGATAGATAGTAAAAAAGTCTGTTTATGAATATGAATATTTACAGCCTTGTTTAGAATACCTACGTATTTATTAAGAAACTAGCTTTTGCCAGCGGCTTCGCCCGCGTGGAGGTCGGAAATTATCCCGCGGAACATACTACCGGGATAAAAAGCCTATATCCTTTCTCAGGCTCTAAATTATCTGTGTACCAAATTTCATTTAAATCGGTTCAGTAGTTTTAGCAGGAAAGCGAGACAGACAGACAGACAGAGTTACTTCTGCATTTATAATATTAGTTTAGAAGTTTAGATTATTACTATGTATTCATCATCATCATCATTTCAGCCATAAGACGTCCACTGCTGGACTCAGGCCTCCCTCAATTCTTTGCCATAATCGCCACGCTTGGCAGGCGGGTTGGCGATCGCAGTATGGTGGTAGAATGCATAGAGAACGCTGCTGCCCATTCTCTAGTAAGTCCCTTAGTCGCCTTTTACGACACCCACGGGAAGAAGTGGGGGTTACTATGTATTACTTTCCTAATTTCTTTAAGAGTCTGATTATATTTGATACAAAATATCAACAAGTTTATTCATATCGAAATCAAAATAAAAAAATATTTCAATGCACTTTGTCTTTTTTTTAGAGATTAGAGGCAGGTTTAGCCGTTTAGGATAAGTTGCCTCATCCTTTTATTCTCTACGGTGGAGAAAGCAATGTACAGCGAAACTGAAGTGGGGGCAATGAGTTTCCAGTCACCACCGGTGGCGACTGGGAATTTTTCTTCCGGTGGCAATCCTCGCGGGGACGACTGGGAATATTCGAAATGACAGACTATCATCTATGATGCTATTAGTGCCACTCTCAGTATTCCTGATTCGTTGACATCTCCGTGTACTTCGTCAATCAAGTCAAAAAGCAGACCCACAAAAATGTATTCATATTTATACAAAACTAATCCACTTTAAACACCAGTGATAGATACAACTATAACTAGCTTTTAAAATGACGTAAACCTTCATTTTATTTGTTAAATGATAATTATCGTAGTCCATAATAAATAAAGTCAATCTTTATTATAATATCTATCTTTGTATCACTTTTTAAACGTAATATTCCGAACCGAGTTCTTGAATTTATCGGTAATGCGTATCGACAGTAGTTGCAACCACGGCTGTAAGCAACTTGTCAGTGTAGTTGCGTCATCTCATTGTACTGTCACGACACATAATGTATCTATGTGTGTGTGAACTTGTTAGTGTATGCTTAAATTTTTATGTGTGAGTTTCGTAGTAACAGACGATTATTTTTGTGTGAGAATTTGAGAAAGTGTGGGTAGAGCAGATTTCCCCCCGCAAAAAATGACAGACAGTTTTGTATCGGGAAAAAACGCTATGGCGTCTCCCCTCCGGTCCGCCGGTGGTCCGTGTTGCTCTATGTTCGCAACACAGTAAAATAGTAAAGTCAAAGTAGCGATCTATAAAACCAGCCAAGTATGAGTCGGACTCGCGCACCGAGGGTTCCGTACAAAGCTGTAGATATTCACTGTTTATGCTTAAGGTATATGTTTATGAAATTAAATGTTTTTTTTTATTTTTATATTTGAGTTGAATATGTTTATGAAATTAAATGTTTTTTTTTATTTTTATATTTGAGTTGATTGATTTGGGGGTAAATTGCAGTTTACGATTTTTGACGTATTAAAAAAAGTAATTACTAGATCTCGTTCAAATAAATTTTCGGTGGAAGTTTACATGGTAATATACATCATATATTTTTTTAGTTTTATCATACTTATTTTAGAGTTTACAGGGGGGAGGGGGGGGATACATTTGACCACTTTGGAAGTGTCTCTCGCGCAAACTATTCAATTTAGAAAAAAATGATATCAAAAACCTCAATACCATTTTTGAAGACCTATACATAGATACCCCACACGTGTGGGTTTGATTTTTTTTTTAGTTTCAGTTTTAAGTATGGTGAACACCAAAATTTTTTTTCTACTTTTGTGTGAAAATCTTAAGAGCCCTCTCACAAAATTTGAACGCTCGAGTTTAGGTAAAAGACGGCAATCTTATGTATGTGTGCGTAGCTATCCACACATGCTCAATACAAACAGTGTAACGCGATTGTCGAGCCGGTCTAAACAATCTTGAGCCGTTAAAATTATAATGCGGTATTTAGATATTTATGAAAATACTTATTTTTATGTATCCAGTCTAATAAAGATTTCTAGACTAATAAAAAAAATACAACTAGATGTTATGTAAAGTATACAATAAAAATAAAAAATTAAAACAATTACATATTGTTGCCGATTCTGTTGTACAACGAACTAAACTAACAAAACTATCTCTAAAATTGCTTACTTTTAGCATAGAGCAACACGGACCAGAGGGGAGTAGCCATACGCAGGCGTTCCCCTCTGTCAAAGTACAAGTCCACGCGGTCCTATGCGTATAATAAAACTAGTTGCAGCCGCGCTGCTCAGTAGACTAAATCTAGTTGCGCGACTAAATTGATATCCTACAAAAATTACGAATTGTTCTGTATTTTGCTGCAAAAAGAGATCTGCCACGTCAAATTTACAATAAGATGGCGTTACCTTTCATATGTAACTAATATTTAATCACATTAATCCCATTTACTTCCATAAAACTTAAAAATTACAATATTATCGGTCGTGTTGTTTCGGATTTGTTTACCAACACAGGCCGCTCGCCCTCATACAATATGCGGATCGGTCGAGCGACTGATCCGAGTTTGTTTCCGAGTAGACGCTGTGACCGAGCGATAGTGTTGTTACTGGTTTGTTAGTAGATAGTTATCGATAAATTTGGCAATGGAGTCTATATTCATACAGAGACATTTTTGAGAATAAGTTTTTTGATTTATTTAAAATATTATAATGTAAGCTGTATATTAATGTACATAGTTGTATAAATTAAAAATATTACAAAACTTACGAGTTAACACGTTTTATTAAAATTACTTAGTGTGAACTTCAACCATATTTTTTTTTAAAGTGAAACTTTTATTACTTCGTCTCACACTTTTTCGTCTGTGTGTTGCATGTCGCGTGACGGTCGGCCGCGAAGTAGGGATAAAGTGAAAGGTGCTCGCTGGTGCATGTTGTTGTTTATGGATTTATTTCAATTTTGAGTGCTTGAATTTATTATTTAACTTATTTCGTATGAACATTATCGAATTTTTTTTAGTTTAATGTCTATAATGTGAAAAATGTTTCACTTTTATCGTGGTTTTATAAAAACCACACAATCCTTTTTTAATTTATTTATTGCAGGTTTCCTAAAGATCCAAATTTAAGTGATACATGGAAGAAATTTTGTAATAATAGACTAACCTGGATTCCCTCAAGAAATAGTGTCATTTGCTCAAATCATTTCAAGACCTCTGACTTTCATGTGTTGGCGAACGATAGGAGGAGATTAGTCGAGGGCACCAAAACAACTCTAACGCCACACTGTATTTGTCCCGGAAGTTTTTTATATCACGGAAATGGTAAAACAGCGTACAGTCTACCTGATGTACTACACATTAGTCATAGTGGCGAAATGAAGCTTAGATTACTCAACTTGAAAAATTTACAGTTTTAAACCTAATTTTCCAGAGTCATTAAAAATCATTCACTCTACCAAATGACAGACTATCATCTATGATGCTATTAGTGCCACTCTCAGTATTCCTGATTCGTTGACATCTCCGTGTACTTCGTCAATCAAGTCAAAAAGCAGACCCACAAAAATATATTCATATTTATACAAAACTAATCCACTTTAAACACCAGTGATAGATACAACTATAACTAGCTTTTAAAATGACGTAAACCTTCATTTTATTTGTTAAATGATAATTATCGTAGTCCATAATAAATAAAGTCAATCTTTATTATAATATCTATCTTTGTATCACTTTTTAAACGTAATATTCCGAACCGAGTTCTTGAATTTATCGGTAATGCGTATCGACAGTAGTTGCAACCACGGCTGTAAGCAACTTGTCAGTGTAGTTGCGTCATCTCATTGTACTGTCACGACTAGTGATGGGCAGTGGATAAATACTCGCAGGATAAATACTCGAGTTTTTATCCGAAACGGATAAATACTCGTTTTTACTCATTTTTATCGGATAAATACTCAAAATGATGGATAAATATCTTTTTTGCGCAACGGATGATTATTTGAAAATGTTAATGACTTTTATTGTTATTTAGGCTTTTCAAAATACTACGTTATTACATAATTTAGTTCTAATGTCAATTGCCAGGCTGTAATTGTGTCAGAAGCCCAAACGTCTCTAATAGAGCATGTTCTTTAGATACAAATTTAGAATCTTTCTTTGTTGAGAGTGTAGAGAATAGCCATATAATTGATTATCTCTGTGAAGGTCTTCTAAAAGTCAAGAAAAATGCGGCTAAGACAAGTTTGTTGTTGTTGTTTGCCAACGCTATAAACATGCAAAGGGCTTTTCAATTAGTTAATGGTGTTGAGCCTTTAAACTGCGCAGCACCCACTAGTAATTTGGTGGCTCATGGTCCACTGAAATGCGGTAGTTTCAAAAATTTATAAACTATACAGATATGATAAAATCTTTAATAAAAAACAATTGGTTGTCTGTAAAGTCGGTATACGGACGATAATTTTACGTGATAATGTCTAAGTCTCTTTTACTCGGACGTATTGGCCGATGAAGTGGAAGAGAGATAGATTTCACAAGTCGAACGTTAAGGCCAATCGTGCCTCTCTCTCGCTTACACGCTTGGTTCAGGCGGAACGTGACAATGAGACATGCTTTTCCGTGCGTGCAGCCAACGTTCATCGATTTATAAGACAGTCAAAAAATCACAAGAACTAAACCCAAAAACTACGATCGAAGCTACAACAAATCGTAAAACAAAAGGTAACGGGAGAAAAGTTAAACCTGCCATGCTACACAAGATAGGGCAGCTATCTACGATCACTCGATCACACACACACGAGTATGAAAAATAGAAAAGCCGCTCTCTCAGCGTACGCAAAAGAAAAATATATCGTCAAGTCAAATGCTACAAGCAGCTTTGCTTGATGATAACTTTTGGGATCAGGTATATCAATGCATATCTGTTTTTGAACCCATAACAGAACCTGTCTTTCAACAAGAGTCCAACAAATGCAATGCCCTTCTAGTGTTTATAATATTTAAGGATATGAAATCAACACAAAATGTGTTATATTTACAGACAAATACTGATAATGAGTCATTGGATTTGAGAAAATCTAAAAGCAGGTTTCAGTGAATTTTACCACTGTGTAGATCGCCTGGAAGATACGGTGGAGCATAGTGTGGAGGTTTGCCCTGCTTGGGCGGAGCAACGCCGTATCCTTGTAGAGGCGATTGGCGGCGGCGATCTCTCGCGTCCGGCCCTGGTGCAGGCCATGGTATGGAGCGAGAGGACATAAGAAGCTGTCACCTCCTTCTGCGAAGAAGTAAGGCTTGCGAAGGAGGAGGTGGAGCTCGTTAGGGAGAGGCAGTCTGTGCACCCTCATGTCCCTAGCCACCGTAGGAGGAGATGCCCCGGGCGTCGGGAGTTCATTGTGGACTCTCGGCCACCGTGGGCACGGGCTTGCGGGCGGCGAGCCACCCATTGCTCGCCACGGTAAAGATCAGGCCCATGTCGACGGCGCATTGTGTTCCACATGCGTCTCTAAGAGATGTCATTACATATTGAAGGGATCCGCGAGGACCGATGCCTGCAAGGGTTGCGGATCTGTTTAAAAGAGGTACCCTGGTACAGGCAACTAAGGGAACACAGGTGGGTTTTAGTCAGTAAAAGTCTGACATGCCTTTCATATTGGCGATAGCAGTGGTGGCCCGGTGGTATCAGCTCCGACTTACAACTTGTAGGTCGTGAGTTCGCACTCAGGCAGGTGCTTTACTTGTGGTAAATAATTACATCACCACTGGTCTCAAAATTGCACATTGCTCGCTGAATACATATCCTACAATGTCGAAAACCTCGCGAGCCAAGTCAAGATATTTGATTTGTTAATCTTTCTCAACTTTCACGAGGTAGTTTTTTTTTTATTATTACAATGATTTAAGTGTTACTTAAATAGTTTCTGCCTACCCCCATGGGAGAAAGGCATGAGTTCATGTATGTATGTGAAAAACCAATTAACAAATGTATAATTTTATCTAAATTTGACAGTGATTGACTAACTGTATTCATAATTGAATGGAATTATTGTCAATATCGGCGTTTTGTAATTGTTAAAATGATTAATAAGGTACAATACCAATCTGCATTGTCTATTTTTCATTAATTTTAATCCTTTTGTTAGTAAAATGACAAAACTTATGTTACAAAAACATAAAATAGTATTTATCCACTGTTTTGGATAAATACTCAGTAAAAACGGATATTTATCGAGTATTTATCCATTTTGAGTATTTATCCGGATAAAATCCTAACACTAGTCACGACACATAATGTATCTATGTGTGTGAGAACTTGTTAGTGTATGCTTAAATTTTTATGTGTGAGTTTCGTAGTAACAGACGATTATTTTTGTGTGAGAATTTGAGAAAGTGTGGGTAGAGCAGATTTCCCCCCGCAAAAAATGACAGACAGTTTTGTATCGGGAAAAAACGCAATGGCGTCTCCCCTCCGGTCCGCCGGTGGTCCGTGTTGCTCTATGACTTTTAGCTATGAGAATTGTTACGCTATTCTGCAAGAAATAATCTCTTTTAAAAATTATTTTGACACGACTAAAATCAAATTACACAATCGCGACTCAACGTGGTATTTTTAGGGTTCCGTTGCCAAATGACAAAAACGGAACCCTTATAGATTCGTCATGTCTGTCTGTCTGTCTGTCTGTCCGTAAGTCACAGCCACTTTTCTCCGAAACTATAAGAGCATGCTGTTGAAACTTAGTAAGATGTATTCTGTGAACTGCATTAAGATTTTTACACGAAAATAGAAAAAAAAACAATAATTTTGGGGTTCCCCATACTTAGAACTGAAACTCAAAAAAATGAATAGGTCTTCAAAAATGGTATTGAGGTTTCTAATATCATTTTTTTCTAAACTGAATAGTTTGCGCGAGAAACACTTCCAAAGTGGTGAGATGTGTCCCCCCCCCCCCCCCCGTAACTTTTAAAATAAGAGAATGATAAATCCAAAAAAATATATGATGTACATAACCATATAAACTTCCACCGAAAATTGGTTTGAACGAGATCTAGGGAGTAGTTTTTTTTTTAATACGTCATAAATCGTAAACAGCAATTTACCTTTCATTCAATCAACTCAAATATAAAAATTAAAAATATAACATTTAATTTCATAAACATAAACCTTATGCATAAACCGAGAATACATACAGGTTTGTACGGAAACCTCGGTGCGCGAGTCCGACTCGCATTTGGCCGGTTTTTTTCTTTTGGCTTCGCAACTTAGTACTTGTGCACTACGCAATGAACTTGCTGAGAGACGAAGGCGCGCCCAAGGGGGCAGCCTGGACGTGTGTTATATGGAATTTTTCATATTTGTTTGAAAAATTTAAAAAAATATTACCCACGTGTTGAGATATATATGTGTGCGGTTTTATAAAGGGGGGTCGAAAATGTCATTATTTTTGCGATAGGACACGCCATTTTCCATTCGCCATTAGATATAAGCAAAAGAAAAAAAATACAGTACTGTTTTTGCACGTGAGGCGAGGCGTTGCCGTTGGTGTGAATTTTTGTTCATGACCACTAGTTTTACTCCACACCTTTTTAATCGCGATTAAAAATAGTCAGATTTAGTTCAAATAAATTATTTTAGTCAAAAATTTTCTACAATCTATTAAAATAATGCTTTACTTGATAATAAACGAAATTCTTACCTTATACAAAAAAAAAAAAAAATGCGAAGAGTAGCAAAATGTTGTTTGTAGTCGTAGTATATTTTGCGTTCACGATACGAGTACCCGTAAACTGAGACGCGGGAAAAAGTGGCACAGGTCCTTCCCCGTTGGGCGCTTGCGCCGTACTAAACGTTGCCCGCTTGTGCATCGTAATTTATTCTAATATAGAGTGATTTCAAAAACGATATTATGTCTAATTAAATAAACAGATTTAAATAAAACTTGAGAATTCGATTTGTTATAGAGCATACTTTATATTGAGATGATTTTTTTAATGAAATTATGCTTTATTCAAACCAAAAAAAAGCGATAAAATTGCGAATAAATCGTAAAAATTGCCATAAGACTTATTTTTTTTTACTAATTAATGTAATTAAAAATCAATATTCTTGTACTAAATGTAACAACTAGATTATATGTCTCTTGTTTTGTGTATTTTTTTTTACTCAAATTTCTACATATTAATGATGGAAATAGGAGTCTGAAATTGACCCTGCGCTGATTTTTAAGAAAACTAGTTGTGGGAGATTAATTACTACAAAGTAAGCAAATACGTTTTTGTAAATGTGCTACTAAAAGTAACAAAACAAAAGATTTAAGTATCTATTGTTTACATGTATTCGTCAATGCCAGAGTATTTATAATAATGAGATGAGAGGTTAATAAAGCGACTAAAATCTTAGATATTCGCGCAAAAATGTAAAATGGCTCTTAATGCGGTTCACAGAATACATCTACTTACCAAGTTTCAACAGCATAGCTCTTATAGTTTCGGAAAAAAGTGGCTGTGACATACGGACGGACAGACAGACATGACGAATCCATAAGGGTTCCGTTTTTTGCCATTTGGCAACGGAACCCTATAAATGAAGTTTGTTCGTTGGTAAGCGCATCACTTGAGAACGGTTGGAATTTAAATAGAAACACACGGCCGTGTTTTATTCTATTTACCCTAAAATTGGAAAAAACTGAAAATTGTGTTTTATATGTGGTTTTTGTGTGAATTATTGTTTGGACAGAAGAACGTCTGTCGGGTCAGCTTTTAAAAAAATAATAAATTCACATTACGTGTAAAAATACTTAAAAGTTCTAAATTAATGGTGAAAATTACTTTCCCCATTTTCACTCAAGGCTCGTTTTTAAAAAAAGTTCAATTTTTTATAGGTATCTGGCGTTTCTGTGGACTGTTCCACGATAAATGTATACTAATTACAACAATTAGACTGGGATCACATTTACATCACGTTTCATCACAGCATTTATTCATCTGAATAGCTATTCACAATCATTCGACAGGCTGTCGTGCAGAAAATGACACAATTACGATGATTGATTCTTGACCTCCAACAGAAAATAGCTAAGTCGTATTAATAGTGGTCGTCTATTTGCTTTAGGATTTGTGAACAGCCTTATGAGAAGCGCTTGTCAAATCGTACGTTATGAATAACTTCTTCAAGTTCGTTACATTATTTTTTACATTTTTGTTTTGTTTTCTTTTTAGTCTCTCGTTTAGTTTTCTTCTTAGTCCCTCGTTTAGTTTTCTTATTGTCTGACGAATATTCTGTATCGGTTGAATAGTGTTTCTTGTTTCTGCGTTTATGTTTTATGGCTGGTTTACGTTTCTTCGGAACATATTTAATATTTTGATGCTTAGCACGAATGTGAATAGTCCTGTTCCCACTATGAGCAAAGCTTTCTTCGCAAATATGACATTTAAATGGTTTACTTCCAGTATGAATCTGAAAATTTTAAACACATTATACAACTATATTTGGAGGCTTATTGGGTGTTAAAATACTTTAACAATATATGTTATAATTTATTTAAATTAACTGGAAAGGTGTTAAAACTCTTAAGACTTGGGACTCGTAATTGGTTTACCACCCATAAACCAATTACGAGGTTGATTATACCTAAGGCATAACAAAAGGTCTATTTGTCTATGTGAAAGTTGTAATTTCAATCTAAGTGAAGTTTTAATGAAAAAGCAGTGTTTGCCCAGTGGTAGCGCTCCCGACTTACGAGTTTGTAGGTCATGGGTTCGAACCCAAGCAGAGCCTGTACTTTGTTTAACTCTTTCAGTCACGCTTTTACATTAAGGATATTTTGAAACTAAAACTGTCATAAATTCAATCAACCCCCAATCGACCTCTTCTTGTTAAGTATGATTCAAGCTTTTGTGATGATTCAATCTACATTCAAAAAAGGTGGATCAGAAGGAGGTGGTTAGTGACACTAACCACCAACACTGAAAGAGTAAATTTATTTCATCACCACTGATCTCAAAACGGTGAAGGAAAACATCGCCAGGAAACCGGTATGTCTTAGAACCAAAAACTCGAAGACATGTGACTTCTACCAACCCGCACTAGGCCCGCGTGGTGGATTATGGCCCACTCCCTCTCCAGAGTAGAGGCCCAGGTCCCTGCTGTGCGAACATTGTAGGCTAATTATGCTGAAATGGGGCAAGGGCGACTATAACTATACAGCACATTCACAGATTCATAATGAATCTCTAAATGAGTAAAAGAGAATCGGCAAAGATGTATGGAAACCGGTCCCAGCACCAATTACAACCACACATATGCCATTAGATAGGTATTATTTTAATGAATAACAATAACTACTATGGCGGCTCATTTCAATTCACTGTGTGGAAAAACTTGTGGCGATGTTTGGTAGAACTCCGATAATAAGACAATAACATGGTACTAGCAAGGTGGTCTGATTATGAACCTGGTCGTTACATAACGGAACCCTTGTATAGCTACTAGTAAACATATCGCGTGTGGGCTCATCAGATGTGTCTCAACGAGTCACGTTTATGTTACCTACTGACGATGACCTGGTGACTGATCTGGACGCTGGATGATCACACTCGATATGTTTTCTAGCAGCTATTCGAGGGTTCCAATGTGTTCCGTTCAGGTCAGTTTTCAGGTCATCGTCATCAGGTCAAATGAACAGGACTAGTTGAGACACATCTAATGAGCCCAAACTCAATGGATTTACTAGTAGCTAATTAAGAGTTCCGTTATCTAGCAATATCTGGATGACCGAGCTTTGCTCGGTATTTTTGTTAAATTGTGTTTAAAATAATAAGTTTATGTTCAAGTTGATTATCGATAAAGTTGATCATTGAAAACACCAATAAAAGGACATTTCATAAAATCCTATGAATATATAATATAATAATGAATCCTAGCTAGATCGATTTATCGCCCCCGAAACCCACCCCTGTATACTAAATTTCATGAAAATCGTTGGAGCCGTTTCCGAGATTCAGATTATATATATATATATATATACAAGAATTGCTCGTTTAAAGGTGTAAGATTCAAGATCTGAAGATCCATCATCAGACCAGCACGACGGTAACATATTATTTTATTATCATCGGAATGCCTACATTTTAAAGAATTCAAACAAAGACCACTCACTAGAAGTGATTAACCACTGAATTCAAGTTTTCCTAGAGTCCACTACGTCCTGCAAAATATCGCTATAATTTTTTACGATTTGAAACAAATAGCTAAAGAAGTTATTGCTCTGTATTAAAATGCCTATCCAATGACATACATGCGGTTGTTTTGATCGTGGGGACCATTTTGTCCGATCCTCCTTTAAAATTAAAAACAATGCACAGGGACTGCAAGGACACACCACACTTTTGCGAAAGAAAATTATGTCTTTAACTCACCCGCAAGTGTCGCGTAATATCACGTCTTGTCTTGAATGTTTTAGAGCAGTAATCGCAGATTAATTTTGTTTTTGGGTGAACAGTCTGCTTGTGCTGGTTCAAGCGAATCTTATTGGAATATACATTTGGGCATAAAGGACACTTTAGTTTCTGTGTAACATGACTACGCTCATGCGGTCCTATTTTTTGTCTTGACTGAAATAACATAGTAAAAAAGAGAAATTATAGCATAATTGCGAATTTTATAACTGACGCCGTGGCCTCACCGCAGTCGGTGCTGCGGGTAAACTCTGGCTTCGTGTCTTTAAGTCCACGGTCACAAGCGAGAGCGTCTGGGACTAGTAGTAGACTGGGTAGTCGCAAATGAGGAGGAAAAGACCTCCCTAACTGTAGTTGACGCACCAGGCACAGGAAGCCGTTCCAAGATAACCAGCCGCGATAGGCTTGTGGCCTGCGGGTGACTGACTCGGAAGTCTGTAGTCTGAAAAAATAAAAACTTTTTAACAAAAAATTAAACCGCCGAAAAAACTGAAAAGCATAAAATAATAAATAAACCTTAAAATTTTGAGTTGGCGCTGAAAAATCAATGAACAAAGATCACTCAAAGCGTCGACTCATAATTTTTATTATTTTATGCTTTTCAGTTTTTTCGGCGGTTTAATTTTTTGTTAAAAAGTTTTTATTTTATAATTTTTTGTGACTTTAATGTACTAATAATACTTGGCAAGGTATACCCTATCCAACAAAAAAAGAATTATCAAAATCGGACCACTCTGTATAAAGTAATGCGTGGTTATACATTACAATCAGTGAGTGAACAATCAATCATCCCCTGTTTTCCGACCCTTAGGGTTCGATTTTGTTTTCCAAATTTATATGGGACCACCTTGGGAGTATACCCTTTCCAATAAAAAAAGAATTGTCACAATCGGACTACCATGTACAAAGTTATGCGTGATCATACATAAAAAAAAAAAAAAAAAATATACGCGTCGAATTGATAACCTCCTCCTTTTTTTTTCGTCGGTTAAAAATACAGGCCCCGAAACGACGGCGCATCGTGTTAGACACGCGCCCTTCAAGAGCTACTACGGCTTTAGGACGACTATTAATATATCTTAATAATAATACTATCTTAGGACAACCAACACAACGTTATCTGATCCCAAACTAGGCAGAGCCAGACAACTGATAAACAAACTTATATATTTCTAAATACATTCATATTATAGAAAGATTACACCCAGACACAGAACAAATGATTGTGCTCATCACACAAAGATTTGTATTGGGTGGGAATCGAACCCACGACCTCAGTCTTAGCAGTCAGGGTCACTAACCACTAGACTAACAGGCCAGTCAAACAAAAGTCAAGTCACAAAAAACTAATGAACACCAGACGGGTCGATACATGCGATGTTCATCATCATCATCATCATTTCAGCCGAAACACGTCCACTGCTGGACATAGGTCTCACTCAAGCTCCGCCACTTCGACCGGTTTTGTGCTTCCCGCATCCAGCGGATTCCTCCGGCCTTCACAAGTGCATAGGTCAATCTTTTGGGAGGCTTTCCAACGCCTTCCGGTACTGCGGTCGCCACTCAAGAACGTTTCGTCACCATCGGCCATCAGTCATGCCCTGTTCAGTCTCCGGATTGGTCTTAATCCAATTGGTGTTCTACCTCTTATATCTATCTCTGTGGTATCTATCTTTTTATGGGAGTGTCTGACAGACCCATCCGTCCTAGGGCCGGCGGAGTATTTCCTATAAAAAAGGCCTACACCAATATCATTCAATACTTACACACATTTTGCCACAAATTGAACAAGCGTATTCCTTTTCCAGTTTATATGGGTACTCTATATTGGGATGTTCATACATATAATGATAATAGTGTATGCGTCCTACCAGTATTTCATGATCACACTGAAAATAAATTAAGCCAAATATTAAAATGTACTATTATTAACATACCTTCAGACGACATACAACTACAATATGCACATGTTAGTAAGTAGGTATATAATAAACTAGCTTCTGCCCGCGACTTTATCCGCGTCAAACTTTTGCTGCCCTGACCCTTCCCTTCGCATCGACTTGCCTGCCAGTTATCGTTCATTTTTCGTCGCTGCTCCGCTCCTTTTAATCGTAGCATGATGTTATTATATAAATAACATCATGCTATGCTCATCATCAGCCTTCTTCAATAAAAGGCCACCCAATACAGATAATTTTTCAATTCAGATCAGTAGTTCCCGAGATTACCGCGTTCAACAAAACAAACACACTCTTCTGCTTTATAATATTCATCATCATCATCATCATCATTTCAGCCGTATGACGTCCACTGCTGGACTTAGGCCTCCCCCAATTTGGGGGGGTTTGCCATAATCGCCACGCTTGGCAGGCGGGTTGGCGATCGCAGTTGGTGGTATAGTGCATAAATAACGCTGCTGCCCATTCTCTAGTAAGACCCTTAGTCGCCTCTTACTACACCCACAGGAAGAAATGGGGTGGTGCTATTCTTTACGTCTGGCATCACACGGACACGGTACGGCTTTATAATATTAATATAGATTTATAGGTACTATTAACTTTTTGTGGGTGGGCAATCATCAAATGACGTCTCCCGCTCTGGGCGGAGCGGAAGGACGTGTAAGACTTTTACTGACTAAAACCCATCCATGTTCCTTTAGTTGTCTATATGCCAGGGCCACGGTAACTCTTTTGAGCAAATCTCGCGACCCTGGCAGGCAATGGTTCTCGCGGACCCTTTCAATATTTATGCTGATATCTCTTTGAGGCACGCGTGGAACACAACGCGCCGTCGAACCGGGTCTGGTCCTTACCGGGCGGCGAGCTACCCATTGCTTCCCGAAATTATAGGTGCTTGATAGAAATATAATTTTACTAGCTTCTGTCCACGATTTCGTCCGCGTTAAATTTCTTGTTCCCCCGAGCCTTCCCGTCGCGTCGAATCGCCTACCCGTGCGATTTTCCCCGTTTTGCAACATTTATCATTACTGCTCCGCTCCTCATATTTGTAGCGTGATGTTATACAGCCTATAGCCTTCCTCGATAAATAGACTACCTAACACAAAAGTAATTTTTCAATTCGGACCAGTAGTTCCTGAGATTACCGCATTCAAACAAACAAACTCTTCAGCTTTATAATATTAGTATAGATTGAAGATATTTAATTTAAAAAAAGATGAGATTGTACGTGCGCTGAAAGGGATGAAAGTTGGGAAAGCTGCAGGGTACGAAAGAGTGTCTGCTGAAATGCTCAAGAGTGGTGACGGGGTGGTAGCAAGCCTGCTGTGCCGGATCTTTCATATGTGTTGGAGATATGGCCGTGTACCGGATGATTGGTGTAAGGCTGTAATCGTACTATATAAGGGAAAAAGCTCACAGCAGGAGTGTAAAAACTACCGCGGCATGAATTTTATGGGAATAAGACGAAGGTCATGGTGTTTGAAAGAGAAGAGAAAGTATCGGTGTGTGATGTGAAAATAAATGATAGTGTGGGGCAAGTAAGTGAGTTCGTATATTTGGGGAGTTTGTTTGAAAGGGATGGAAAGATTGATAAAGATGTGGAAAGCAGAGTGAATGCGGGAAATAAAGTAAATGGTGCTTTACATGCGATAGTGACCAACCAGTTGACGTCCGATAAGGCTCGACTGGCTGTTCACAATGGTGTACTGGTGCCTACGCTTATGTATGGAAGTGAATGTTGGGTGTGGCAAAAAAAAACATGAAAGTAGAATAAATGCTGTGGAAATGCGTTCCTTGCGAAGCATGTATGGTGTGACTATGAATGATAGGCTGAGGAATGATGCAATAAGAGAATGGTGTGGTTTAAAAGAAAATGTAGTGACAAAAACTGAAAAAAGTATGTTTAGATGGTTTGGTCATGTTCAGAGGATGCATGAAGGACAGCTCACAAAAGGTATTCACAAGGCAGATGTGAGTGGAAACACCGGGAGAGGACGCCCTAGGAGGACATATAGTCACCTTATTGGTGATGTTCTTCAGAAAGGTCAGGTGCGTAGTACTCGTAACCGGCGTGTGTGTATGACCAATTGTATGAACCTAAACGAGGCAAAAAGAGTGTGTAGAGATCGTAGCAGGTGGCGTTCCTTGGTTTCGCGTACCACCATGGAAAAAAGGCGTGAGTTTAGGTATCTATGTATATTTAATTTCGTAAAACATATTATTTTATTCAATGTGCAATGTTAAACAGTATCCAGTTACATTGGAAGCCGAACCCAACATAGTTGGTCGGGCTGGGGCTGCATTAAAGCTGCTCCTGCCCAATCTGGCAGGTCCAAACGCCTCCTGCCGGAGGCTCTACACGGGGGTCGTGCGGTCCATGGCCCTCTACGGGGCACCGGTGTGGTCGCCCTCATTGAGGCTGCGCCCAGCGCGCCGGTTGAGGGCGGCCCAGAGGGTCATGGCCATCCGGTTAATCCGGGGATACCGCACGGTCTCGTGCGAGGCGACGAGTCTCCTTGCCGGAGTGCCGCCATGGGATCTGGAGGCAAAGGTCCTCGCGCACATCTGGGAGTGGCGCGAGGAGGCTAAACGCCGGGGCGAAACTCCGCTGCCGCGACAAATCGCGGCCACGGCGGACAGAGCTCCGGTGTGATCCAAGGCGACATGGCGGGACGATTGTCGCAACCCAGTGCTGGGCACGCCACAATTGCGGCGGTAAGTCCCCTCTTTGAGGAGTGGATAAAGAGGCGTCACGGCGTCCTCACCTTCCGCCTGACTCAGGTTCTCACCGGGCATGGGTGCTTCGGTGGGTTCCTGTTCAGGATAAAGCGGGAGGATACGCCCGGGTGTTTCCATTGTGAGGATAGTCTAGAGGACACGGTGGAGCATACGGTGGAAGTTTGCCCTGCCTGGGCGGAGCACCGCCGTGTCCTCGTGGAGGCGATCGGCGACGGTGACCTCTCGCGTCCGGCCCTGGTGCGAGCCATGGTACGGAGCGAGAGGGAATGGGAAGCCGTCACCTCCTTCTGCGAAGCAGTAATGCTCGCGAAGGAGGAGGCGGGGCGAGTGAGGGAGTGGCAGTCTCTGCGCCCTCACGTCCCTAGCCGCCGCAGGAGGAGACGCCCCGGGCGTCGGGAGTCGATAGCAGACTCCCGGCCACCGTAGGCGCGAGCTTGCGGGCGGCGAGCAATGGGTAGCTCGCCGCCCGGTAAGGACCAAGCTCATGTCGACGGCGCGTAGTGTTCCACGCGCGCCTCAAAGAGATGTCAGCAAAACTGAAGGGATCTGATAGGACCGCTGCCTGCCAGGGTCGCGAGATTGTTCGAAAGAGATACCGTGACCCTGGCACATGGGCAACTGAAGGAACACGGGTGGGTTTTAGTCAGTAAAAGTCTGACATGCCCGCTCCGCCCAGAGTGGGAGAAGTCATCTGATTATTTCCCATCCAAAAAAAAAAAAACATAGTTGGTCAAATAGTATAGGTAAAGGCCAAACAGAAGATGATAATGATACCATGTAAAGCAGCACTGGAATTTAAAAAAACGTAAGAAATTTTGTATTTCACTGGCTAACTTGATCACCTTAACAATATTTTTAGAAAAGTTTATTTATACCCACATGATCACATTTTCTCGGATAAATTCTAGTAACTTTCGGCCTTTTTATTCGTTTTCCCTCATCATCATATGAGTCAAAATCTGAATCTTCAGAGTGGCTTGTTGAGTCAGGTTCGTAATCTTCATCTTTATCCCATTGTTTCTTGCGATTTCCTCCTTTTTCTCCAGAAGTTGCTTTATGTATAGGAATCTTTCTTCCTATATTTATCTTTTTTTTAGGCTCTGGTGTTGGATCATCATGTTTATCATCACCATCATCATCATCATCATTATCTCCATCATCATCATCTCCATCATCATCATCATCATCTCCATCTTCTTCATCATCTGTACTTAAATCTTTTGTGAGTGGATCACTAATTTCTGTTTTAATTTCATCTATTTCTACTTCCACTTCATCTAAATGATATTTTTCAGGTTGTTTATCTTCATCACTGCTAGAACTTACACTTATAGTTATCAATTTGTCATTTGTGAAATGATTCTTGGTTTTGTTATTACCATTAGTTTTATATTTCTGCTTTGCCTTATCCTGTTCTCTTTTATCAATTAAGCGGTGTAGATTTAATTCCTCACTGTCTGTACTTGCATTGCTATCATGAAAGCTGTCTTTATTTTGTTTTTCACATATTACAACTGCGCTGAGATTAATAGGGTTTAGTCCATTATTGTGTCTATCTAAATGTTCAAGCAACTGCTTGCTAATCTAAAAGTAATAATAACACTGTTACTTTATTATATAGACTTCATTGTATCATAAACCATCCAGTACTTATTTAATTTCATTAATTTGGCACACACACACACACCCACACAAACACACCCACCCACACACACACACACACACACACACCCTTGTTTGTACAGACACCCTTACGAGGACCTTGGTAGTTCTTGACCGTACCGAGGACCCTCCAAAAAACTGGTTTTAATACTTCGTTGGCCTTTTTGAATAAGATAGAAAGAGACAGATGACTAAACATATAGTGATAAGCTTATTGGCATAATGCTATCTCAACATTTTTCTGTATGAATTGCGGCTATCATACCGAGGACCTGAAATACACAGCCAAATGTGACCACCGATGCACATACGAGGACTTTGTGTATGCCAACCGAGGACCCCTTAAGTCAGCCCTGCGACACCCTTCCGAGGACGTATTTTTACACAATATTTCTTATATCTTGTACTAACTGCGGACGCTGTGTTACACTTTATATCACTAAACTGAGGACAGTTTTCCGAGTAGAATTTGAACACAGCGAGGACATGAAAAAACTTCCTACCTAAATACCATTAGATAATTTATTAATGTAAGTAAAGTGTTCCGAATTATTCCTTACACACATTTTCTAAAAATGAAGTACCAAGCGAGGACGAGTCGATTATCTTTACGTTTGTAGGCGCTTTTCAAAGTATTATGTTATACCAACATAACTGGCGAAACGTAGGTGTACTTTTGGTATACCTCTACCCAACCCTTCGGGGAAATAAGGCGTGATGTTATGTTACGATTCAATGTTTATTTACACAATATTTTCACGGAAAGTCTCTTTTCTCTAACATTATACATAAATAAAAAGGAAGAAATTAAGCTGGATTTGTGCCCGGTGCCTCAGTAATTTCCTGTTTCAGGTGATGCGTAGCTAGGGTCGTCTCTTCGTGAGGGAACTCCTCAACAGTTGAGAGCATCGTCTTCAAACTTAGCATACGCGTGAGGTTTATCTAGTAAAACCAAAATAATTACCAGTTTGTGGTGATGCGCAGCCAGGGTCGTCTCTTCATGAGGGAACTCCTCAACAGTTGATAGCATCGTCTTCAAACTTGGCATACTCGTTAGTTTTATATAGTAAAACTAAAATAATTACCAGTTTGTGGTGATGCGCAGCCAGGGTCGTCTCTTCATGAGGGAACTCCTCAACAGTTGATAGCATCGTCTTCAAACTTGGCACACACGTTAGGTTTATCTAATAAAACTAAAATAATTACCAGTTTGTGGTGATGCGCAGCCAGGGTCGTCTCTTCATGAGGGAACTCCTCAATAGTTGATAGCATCGTCTTCAACCTTGGCATACGCGTTAGGTTTATCTAGTAAAACTAAAATAATTACCAGTTTGTGGTGATGCGCAGCCAGGGTCGTCTCTTCATGAGGGAACTCCTCAACAGTTGATAGCATCGTCTTCAAACTTGGCATACTCGTTAGTTTTATATAGTAAAACTAAAATAATTACCAGTTTGTGGTGATGCGCAGCCAGGGTCGTCTCTTCATGAGGGAACTCCTCAACAGTTGATAGCATCGTCTTCAAACTTGGCACACACGTTAGGTTTATCTAATAAAAATAAAATAATTACCAGTTTGTGGTGATGCGCAGCCAGGGTCGTCTCTTCATGAGGGAACTCCTCAATAGTTGATAGCATCGTCTTCAACCTTGGCATACGCGTTAGGTTTATCTAGTAAAACTAAAATAATTACCAGTTTGTGGTGATGCGCAGCCAGGGTCGTCTCTTCATGAGGGAACTCCTCAATAGTTGATAGCATCGTCTTCAACCTTGGCATACGCGTTAGGTTTATCTAGTAAACCTAAAATAATTACCAGTTAGTGGTGATGCTGCAGCCAAGGTCGTTTCCTCATGAGGGATCTTCTTAACAGTTGACAGATTGACAATTTAATATTTTCGAGTCAATATTTTCAACCACGAAGACATAGATACGTGATAATAATACATAGTATCATTAACGCAAGTTCTGTTATTACAGTTAATGTGACATCTAATGTCTGCAGATGAAAATTCTCCGATACTTAAAATACAGCCCCCGATCCAAGTTTCAAGAGACGAATTGAAAAACTAAGTTCGAAAACATTTATATTTCCGTAATATTGATAGGTATGGAATTTTACGACTCGTCCGAAGAACTATCACTGACATCTGAAATTAGTTCTTCTGATGATAATGATGCGATGACGATAAAAGACGAAGGTCTTAATCGGATTAAACGGGAAAGCAGACCACGTAAGAAGAAAGATGCAATTAGTTATGATGAAAAATCTGAAAACGACGATTTTTCTCACTCAACGGACTCTTACAGACCATCGAGTGAGACTGACACTGAAAAAAAAAACCTAGCTTGTAATAGTCAACAAACAGAAACAATGATAAGAAAAGAAAAACTAGCACTTAAATGATAACTCGTCTTCTACACACGAGGAAAACTGTCTAAACGAGGACTAGAATACACATTGTTCGGAAAATCTAGCAAACCGAGGTCTCAAATACACATTGTTTGGAAAAGCTACCTAACCGAGGTCCTTTGTGTTAAAGTTAACACAAAAGTCCTCGAATAATACAACCAACGTGAAATGAGTGTAAAAAGGCTGTGTATGAGGTGACACAGGCGCCACCTGGTGGATACACAATGCGTGTGTAAGATTATGAAAAATTTTGATCAAACCGAGGTTCAGACAACTTTTTCCTATTAAGTATATAGAAAGGCTCAAAATCGCTTGCAGAATACGAATCTTTGGTCAAATCAAACCGAGGACCCTTGAAAAGGTCCTCGCTTTGAAAAGGTCCTCGGTCGTGCCTTGTGTATTCATACGCACGTCCTCGGATGGTACTTAAAACAAACACACACACACACACAAACACACACACACACACACACACCCACACCATTGACTTGTTTTATTGCAGTTGGTGTTAAATTATTACTTTTTGTCTTTTCTATAAGACAACTCATAATGTTCTTAATCTAATGTCAAAAAACTATGAAATATTAAAATGAAGTTATACTATTTATAACCAAACTTTATATGAACCGATATCAGAAATAGTTTTAATTAAATAAAGTACTTACTTTATTAGCATTTTTTAGAATTACAAAAATTATTTCTTGTGCATTCCAAACTGTATTCATGAAATTATAAGCTTTTCTTAGAAGAGAGTTACAGATGTAACAAATATATTCATCATCAGTTGGGACCTGAAAACACATAATTATTGGTAAGTGTGAAGGTACCTATAGCATTCCTAATTCTATCAATTTGAATCTTATGTCCAGCAGCAGCAGAGTCTTAAAATAATAATGATGAAATTGAAACCCTTGGACTCACCCTAACTGGAACATTCTACTGATTATATACTATCTGTCGGTCTTGGCCATACATCATATCATGTAATTTATCAGGTCATACATGGATCAATACTTAAAGACACTGAATCAAATAAAGCATAATGGGAATTATGTAAACACTTACACACACCATGCTGCATACTGCACAAACATTACACATACATTTCATACCTGACATCACCCCTCTAATAATACCCACTCTGGAATTACACTCGGCAATAAATAATATATTATAACCAGTGATTGGAGTCGGTAGATTGATTTTACATACTCGCATCATGAATAATCATAGAAATCATAACAATGATAAGCCTTTTTTCTGGGATTTCATTTTGGTACTTACGGGATTGAATCAAATAGTGGGAAAGTAAGGATTTTTAAACTACTAGAAAATATTACATTTACATCTACATTAGAAAGGGCCTTTTCGGATAAGGGGGTGAAAAATGCCCCCGAATGTAGAGATATAACACTTAGTTCTCCATATAGGGAATACAAAGATATGCTCTTTCTTAAGAGGCATTTTACATTTTTGCGCGAATATCTAAGATTTTAGTCGCCTTATTTACCTCTCATCTCATCATTATAAATACTCTGGCATTGACGAATACATGTAAAAAATAGATCAATCTTTTGTTTTGTCACTTTTAGTAGCACATTTACAAAAACGTATTTGTATACTTTGTAGTAATTAATCTCCCACAGCTAGTTTTCTTAAAAATCAGCGCAGGGTCCATTTCAGACTCCTATTTCCATCATTAATATGTAGAAATTTGGGTTAAAAAAATACACAAAACAACAGACATTATAATCTAGTTGTTACATTTAGTACAAAAATATTGATTTTTAATAACATTAATTAGTAAAAAAAATAAAGTCTTATGGCAATTTTTACGATTTATTCGCAAGTTTATCGCGTTTTTTTGGTTTGAATAAAGCATAATTACATTAAAAAATTCATGTCAATATAAAGTATGCTCTATAACAAATCGAATACTCAAGTTTTATTTAAATCTGTTTATTTAATTAGACATAATATCGTTTTTGAAATCACTTTAAATTAGAATAAATTACGATGCACAAGCGGGCGTTTAGTACGGCGCAAGCGCCCAACGGGGAAGGACCCGTGTCATTTTTTCCCGCGTCTCAGTTTACGGGTACTCGTATCGTGAACGCAAAAATATACTACGACTACAACATTTTGCTACTCTTCGCATTTTTTTTTTTTTTTGTATAAGAATTTCGTTTATTATCAAGTAAAGCATTATTTTAATAGATTGTAGAAAAATTTTGACTAAAACAATTTATTTTAACTAAATCTGACTATTTTTAATCGCGATTAAAAAGGTGTGGAGTAAAACTAGTGGTCATGAACAAAAATTCACACCAACGGCAACGTCTCGCCTCACGTGCAAAAATAGTACTGTATTTTTTTTTTCTTTTGCTTATATCTCGAAAATGGCGTGTCCTATCGCAAAAATAATGACATTTTCGACCCCCTTTATAAAACCCCACACATATAAATCTCAACACGTGGGTAATATTTTTTTTATTTTTCAAACAAAATTGAAAAATTCCATATAAAACACGTCCAGGATGCCCCCTTGCCCGCCTTCGTATCTCAGCAAGTTCATTGCGTAGCGCACAAGTACTAAGTTGCGAAGCCAAAAGAAAAATCCGGCCAAGTGCGAGTCGGACTCGCGCACCGAGGGTTCCGTATAAACCTGTAGGTATCCTCGATTTATGCATAAGGTTTACGTTTATGAAATTAAATGTTATTTTTTAATTTTTATATTTGAGTTGATTGAATGAAAGGTAAATTGTGGTTTACGATTTATGACGTATTAAAAAAAACTACTTACTGGATCTCGTTCAAACCAATTTTCGGTAGTAGTTTATATGGTAATGTACATCATATATATTTTTTAGTTTTATCATTGTCTTATTTTAGAGGTTACGGGGGGGGGGGAGACATTTTACCACTTTGGAAGTGTCTCTCGCGCAAACTATTCAGTTTAGAAAAAAATGATATTAGAAACCTCAATACCATTTTTGAAGACCTATTCAGAGATACCCCACGTTTGGGTTTGATGAAATTTTTTTTTCAGAATCATCAGAATCAGAATCAGTACTTTATTTTCTTTTTTCCCAGTTCTAAGTATGGGGAATCCCAAAATTTATTTGGTTTTTTTTCTATTTTAGTGTAAAAATCTTAATGCAGTTCACAGAATACATCTTCTTACCAAGTTTCAACAGCATGCTCTTATAGTTTCGGCGAAAAGTGGCTGTGACGTACGGACAGACAGACAGACAGACATGACGAATCTATAAGGGTTCCGTTTTTGCCATTTGGCAACGGAACCCTAAAAATACCACGTTGAGTCGCGATTGTCAAATTTGATTTTAGTCGTGTCAAAATAATTTTTAAAAGAGATTATTTCTTGCAGAATAGCGTAACAATTCTCATAGCTAAAAGTAAGCAATTTTAGAGATAGTTTTGTTAGTTTAGTTCGGTGTACAACAGAATCGGCACCAATATGTAATTGTTTTAATTTTTTATTTTTATTGTATACTTTACATAACATATAGTTGTATTTTTTTTATTAGTCTAGAAATCTTTATTAGACTGGATAAATAAAAATAAATATTTTCATAAATATCTAAATACCGCATTATAATTCTAAAGGCTCAAGATTGTTTAGACCGGCTCGCCACTCGCGTTACACTGTTTGTATTGTGCATGTGTGGATAGCTACGCACACATACATAAGATTGCCGTCTTTTACCTAAACTCGAGCGTTCAAATTTTGTAAGAGGGCTCTTAAAGTTTCAGCCTTATTGGTGGTCACGCGACCGTTTAATTCAAAAGATAAGTTTTTTAGTTTTTTTGCAAATATCTCAGCCGCGTTTGAAGCTTTCTTAATTATTCTTGCGTCATTTTAAAAGTCGTTGAAGCGAGCACCGAACATAATTTTATCAATTTTTTTTGGCGGGAAATTTGAATATTTTCTTCTATTTTCTGAATAATTTCTTTACATTACTATTTTATATT
The DNA here is from genome assembly GCA_932294355.1 of Aporophyla lueneburgensis. Lineage (NCBI taxonomy): Eukaryota > Metazoa > Arthropoda > Insecta > Lepidoptera > Noctuidae > Aporophyla > Aporophyla lueneburgensis. Next base: position 24,160,834 of record OW028737.1, on the reverse strand, counting down.
TCAACTAACTTCTCCCCGCGACTTCGTTCGTTGTTAAATTTTTCATTGCTGCTCCGCTGCTATTGGTTGTAGCGTGATGTTTTATAGCCTTCCTCAATAAATGGACAATCCAACAGTAAAATATAATTTTTAAATTCGAACTAGTCGTTCCTGAGATTAGCGCGTTCAACCAAACAAACAAACTCTTCACCTTTATAATATTAGTATAGATGAGCTATCTACAGTACGATTATGTGGAAAGTATCCGATAAATATAGTAACTCGCAGAGCAATAGCTTCATATAGATATATCGCTTATTAAAGCTATTTGGATAGTCGAGGAATCACCGTTACACTATATCGATACCGGAAATTTCAACTGTCGTCGTAAAGGACATTTTGCCGAAAATGAGTTATATATATATATTTGGAATCAGCGTCGCAAGCTCTATCGATTGGTATATTTAAAAAAATTCTATCTTAAAAAAAAAGCCCCTTACGACCTAGCTTTCCAGCAGCTCTAGCGCGATTTTTTATACTATTTGGGATGTATCGTAAAAATAATTTCAATAGGATAGCGTAAAGTCATGTTTTAATTATTTAAGAGGTCGTAATCCTCATTTTTGCATTAAACTTTTTATACGACATTCTTAACCACATAATAAAGACATAATCATAACCCTTTTTTTTTTTTTTTTTTTTTTTTTCAGGATGGGAAATCATCAAATGACTTCTCCCGCTCTGGGCGGAGCGGGAGGGCGTGTCAGACTTTTACTGACTAAAACCCACCCGTGTTCCATCAGTTGCCCATGTGCCAGGGTCACGGTATCTCTTTCGAACAATCACGCGACATAATCTTAACCCTTACGACCAAATCTATGCTTTGTTTTAACTTACGTAACTAGGGCGTAAAGGACGTTTGCAAAGTGTCTGGTATACATACCTTTATGTAATATTAACGTATGGAAGGGAACTCCACGCGTGAGAACAAAAAGATTTTTTTTTTTTTTTTGTATGGGCGAAAACACTTGAATGTTAATTTATTTGAAACTGAATGGAACTGAAGGGCTGGTGCTCACAAGAGGTATTGTACCATACACGGCGATCAAGGTGACATCAAATTCATATACCTTTCGGTGCTGCTACGCGCGTACCAAAATTTTTGAATTTTCGATAGTTGATTTTTCAAATCTTTGACATGGTCAAACGGAGTTGAGCATCGATTTACTTGTACTGTCGTTAGTTAATAGCCTACTAATTACTTTTTTAATGAGAATAATTAAATATGATATTGATCAAATACTTTTTTTTTACAAAATTGCATAATCAGTCATAATCACGGTGATTAACAAGTGACTAAAAACTGATGTTACTAAGTCCCTCAGTTGTTAATCACTGTGACTATGGATGAGTTTTATTGACACTCTCTTCCGCTCCGCCCAGAGCGGGAGACGTCATTTGATGATTTCCCAAACACAAAAAAAAGACCTCTAACTTATTCATTTCCGTAGAAGTTGCTTTACATATATCACAAGTCGGAGATGAGGTATTTGATAGATGGGAAGTGAATTTGCCATCAGTCATGGTCATAGGCATCGAGTGCTTAACAGAATGGCTTCCCATAATAGAAGGCTGCAGGTCTTCAATCTCGTTTCCAATCGTAGCCTGTTCTTCAACTATGTTCAACCTGTTTTCGTTTGAAAACTTAAAATATAATGGTCTGCGGAACATTCTGGAAGATGGCTCTGGATTCTCCCATATCACTTCTTCGCCACAAACTAAGCGCAGGGGCACAAACGAACGCATAAAAATGCTAGAATCGTCATCCTCTGCCAAAGTTTGCTTATACAAACTTTGCCCTGAAGCACCATCAAAACCCCACTTGAATATAAGTATACATTCTTTGCCATGCAGTGAAGATTCTACACGAAGAAATATTCCAAGTCTAGCCACAGTTTTGTTCAAAATAGCTTGGAGTTTTACTTTAACCCCTCTTTCCGTGACTTCTATGGCATCTTTTGGCGGATAGCAGTTCATCTTTGCTTCAAGGATAGCTGTATAAGAAGGATACAATGGTATTCCTTCTTCTTTTGCACAATATATTAATGTTGTATATTGCCACTTCGAAAGCTTCAATGAGGTCAAAATACCTAAAGCTTTATCAGCAGAATATATGGGCATAGTTTTCTATGTCTTTAACAATTCCTTTATCTTTGTAGCTTCTTCGGAATGCTCCGAGACTAGTTTAATGATATCTGCTACATTCTTATTTTGTGCTTTAAAACCAGTTGCATGAGCAAGACTTTCAGTTCTGTACGTTAGGAGCTCTTCCACTCTTCTGTAGCGGGCTTAGCTTCTAAAATGGTTTTCTGGGAGTCACAACTGATGTTGATGTTCCAACACTGCACGTTTTGGGTCCACAGGATGTTGATGCACCCTCATTTATAGCGAAGTCAGAACTGGAACATGGTTGCTGTTCTACTAACACCATAGAAGGGGTTATCTTTTCCCTCACGACCTCAGGTCATTTTATGTCCTTTTGCAGCCATGTGTTATACTTTTTTATGAATGTACGTCTCGTGCGATTACGCGAGATCCATTTGTTCCTCAACAAGCACACATTAGTCTGACAGAATTGTTTCAATTCGTTCTTTTCATTTTTGACAAATCAACTTTATTCGCAAAAACTTCAAATAACATTTGAGGTTGTTAAAAACGACTGGTGTTTGCCACAAACAGGAAAATGTCCAAATTGGTAACAAAACCTTCCATCACAACACAATTATAAATATAACGTAATAGTGTAAAACATTTTATTTAAATTTTGAATTCCTATTAGAATAATATTTTTACTACTTTTTTACTAAATATTTGAATAATAAATAAAAAATAGTAAAAATATTTTTTTTTCACTTGTTTTTACTACCTATTGTAGGTATTTCTATTCAGAACTTTAGGTTTTTTGTTCCTTTTACCCCCTTAGTCTCTGGTTTAATTGACCTGTACTATCCAATGATAATCCAGATTAGTCCTTTACGACACATCTGACTTTATCATAACCAATTTTTCGTGGCTGTAAAGTACTTCAGTGAATTTTTTTTTGGGCTGTAAAGGACTCTCATTTTTGTCAATAATTAAGTTTGGTTTATTTTGTTAATTTTTATGGATAGAACACGAAAAAATAGTGAGGGTTTCTTTTGACATCATGAATATAGTACTTTGTTTGAAAAAGATATTAGACAAAAACAATTTTTTTTTTTTGTTTTTTGGCTCTACTGAAAACTCGTGTTTTGTCCTTTACGACAATTGAAATTTCCGGTATCTATCGAATACTTTCCAAATAATCATACTGTATAATATAATAATCCAAAATAAGCCAGTAACATTAATAGCAACTCACCTATTTGCCGGAATTGTGAAATCAAATTATTATTGAAATGTTAATAAGCTTTCAATAATTCAAATTGATGTGCACTACTACTGTAAGATATTACTGTCCTACAAAATGATATTGTTACGTGGGTCAAAAAGCCTGGAACTTTCCACAGCTCGCATGAAAATTCTAATAAAAGTCTACGAACGACACGCTTTCACCATCTATTATCAAGTAGTAAGTACTACACGCACGATTGTACGTAGACGGCACCGCCATCTATTATCAAATCGCGGAAAATAATTAGACAAATATCTCTGGTACTATCTTGAACAGGGCTTTGAATAACGTTAAAAATTTGGTATCGTTACTTTCATCGGACGACGATAACGGTATTTTTAGAGGTAACGTTATGCTAGGTAACGATACTTCGCATACGTTTTACCGGTAAACTGACTTAACGTTATCAAAGATTTTACCGGTAAATGTAATGTTACCATCGCCCAGGGTTTGATAAAGTTACCAAATGCATACGAAAAGTACCGTTAAATAACGTTATTTTCTTTCATCTCTTTCTTTCGTCTACATTCATGCAGTACTGGTTTAGTTGATCACGTTGGTATTCAAATCAAAAACACTTGCGCTGCACAACATTTTCGGAATTACGTACATTATTTTACTATATTAAAATGTCAAAAAGGATACGGAATTTTGCTCCAGAAACTGAAACGGACACGGAAGAATATTTTCGCCGTCACTGTAATGATAATAGTGGATATGATTCGGGATCCTGATGTAAATTAATCCTATACCTACCTAATTTTTTTTACCTTCGATTGCATGACATACGTCGTATATTTTTTGTGGCTTTGAGGTCTAGTTAATGGGCGGCAGTAAGGAGGTAATACTTTTCGAGCGTTTGTGGGTTTATGGCTTATGATACACATGAGCAATTGTTATTTAGTAGTAGTTAGTTAGTTTAGTAGGAAGTAGAAGAGCAAATAATGTTCAGGGTGCTGATGTAAAGAGCACGTGGACGAAGGGATTAAAACTTTCAATGACACAGTATGTATAATATAGTAGGTAAATAAATGAACCAAATCAGGTAGTAATGGGCCAGGGTTTAATGAATAAATAAAGAAGATTATAGGGAAATGTAGCATCAAATTGAAAAGTTATGAGACTTCGTATATCGATTTATTAAAAACAAGTCTTAGTATAACTTAAAATACATAATTTGTTATTGAAATGGTTTATGATTAATAGACAGATTTAATGCTTACATTTTTTTCTAATTTGGTCACATTTCAAACAATTTTAATGCTGATTTATAAGATACATCATATTCAAGTACCTACACATACAGGTTGAATTTTTTATCACATCAAAATTTAAGTCATTGTGGAAGCACTGTTGTTAAATTACTTTGACAAATAAAATATAAATTAAAAAATGACAAAGTAATTTTATTTTAATCAAATAGATCTTGATAGGAGCTGTGGTAGCCCAGTGGTAACGGTTTATGCTATGCTAGATCTTGATTCATGATCATCATCATCTCAGCCGCAAGACGTCCACTGCTGGACATAGGCCTTCTTCTATTTCGGGGACTTTGCCATAATCGCCACGCTTGGCAAGCGGGTTGGCGATCGCAGTATGGTGGTAAAATGCATAGAGAACGCTGCTGCCCATTCTCCAGTAAATCCCTTAGTCGCCTTTTACGACACCCACGGGAAGAAATGGGGTGATGCTATTCTTTATGTCCGATCTTGATTACTTCGTATAAATTATATTACTTAAGAGCATCCTTTTTGAGGTACATTTTCATACAACCAACCGCTCTTACGTGATTATGATGTTATTACAAATTTTTATCCGACAACAGCAAAGGCAAAGGAGGGTTATGATTTTAACAGGCTATGTATGTGTGCAAGTTCATATGTTCCCTCATAGCCCCTAAGCTACTTATCATAATTCGACACATGAGGTATACATAGAACTGTTTTAATGGTCCGCTGAACATAGGCTATGTGACGTGTCACAAAACTCAATATGGCGGCGCCCTCTAGGGAACAAAAAGTATTGTGCTAAAAAAAAACATAAGATAAATACACCTGAGGAGTGGATAGAGAGGCGCCACGGCGTCCTCACCTTCCGCCTGACGGAGGTTCTCACCGGGCATAGGTTTTTTTTTTCTGGATGGGAAATCATCAAATGACTTCTCCCGCTCTGGGCGGAGCGGGAGGGCATGTGAGACTTTTACTGACTAAAACCCACCCGTGTTGCATCAATTGCCCATGTGCCAGGGTCACGGTATCTCTTTCGAACAATCACGCGACCCCGGCAGGCATCGGTCCTAGTAGACCCCTACACTGCTGTTGACATCTCTTTGAGGCGCGCATGGAACACTACGCGCCGTCGACCCGAGCTTGGTCCTTACCGGGTGGCGAGCTACCCATTGCTCACCGCCCGCAAGCTCGCGCCTACGGTGGCCGGGAGTCCGCTATCGACTCCCGACGCCCGGGGCGTCTCCTCCTGTGGGTGCTAGGGACGTACTGGGCATGGGTGCTTCGGTGGGTTCCTGTTCAGGATAAAGCGGGAGGAAACGCCCGGGTGCTACTATTGTGAGGACCGTCTAGAGGACAGGGTGGAGCATACGGTGGAGGTGTGCCCTGCCTGGGCGGAGCACCGCCGTGACCTCGTGGAGGCAATCGGCGGCAGCGACCGCTCGCGTCCTGCCCTGGTGCGAGCCATGGTACGGAGCGAGAGGGCATGGGAAGCCGTCACCTCCTTCTGCGAAGCAGTAATGCTCGCGCAGGAGGAGGCGGGGCGCGTGAGGGAGTGGCAGTCTCTGCGCCCTCACGTCCCTAGCCGCCGCAGGAGGAGACGCACCGGGCGTCGAGAGTCGATTGCGGACTCCTGGCCACCGTAGGCGCGGGCTTGCGGGTGGCAAGTAATGGGTAGCTCACCGCCCGGTAAGGACCAGGCCCGTGTTGACGGCGCATAGTGTTCCACTCGCGCTTCAAAGAGGTGTCAGCAGCGTTGAAGGGGTCTGCTAGGACCGATGCCTGCCAGGGTCTCGAAATTGTTCAAACGAGATACCGTGACCCTGGCATATGGATAAATGAAGGAACACGGTTGGTTTTTAGTCAGTAAAAGTCTGACACACCTTCCCGCTCCGCCCAGAGCGGGAGAAGTCATTTGATGATTTCCCATCCCGAAAAAAAAAGGATAAATACACCGTGTTTGGTATTATTTGAAAGGGCTTCACTTGGAAATTTCCAAAATATTGCTCAAATTTAAAGTAACACTCACTAGCGGACAATAACACCAAAATAGTTTAAATAACAGAAAGTAACAAAACTAAAACCCGACTACGACAAAAAAAACGACGCTGAAAAAGTATGTTTATTTCAGCATCCAGAAAACGCTTTACAAAATTTTATTTATAAAGAGGAAGGCCTGTGTTACAATAGTGTCACAACTAACAAAACCTAATTACCTTTAAGTCTAATGAACTAACTTATAAATATACAAATGGGTAAGTATAAAAATAACTCATTGAGCATCAAAAAAGTCATCCACATCGCTGTTAACGGGAACAGTGTACAAAACGTTAGCAGCATTGCCACGTTGAATAGAAATGCTGATTGATTCATTGTCCAAAGAAAAGCCCAGCCCTCTGGTCACGTGAAGAGTCGACCAGCTGTTTGCTGATATCCTGAAACACTCGATGAGCACTCGGACCCCATGGCCCTAATCTTTCAACCACAAACGGCTCAAAATATAACTTCCGATAAGGTTGTTATATTTACGCCGTTTAAGGTTTTGAGTCATTTTATATTTTGTTTACCGTGTTTTGCATAATTTTAATAAACAACCTCCTTAAACCTATTATTGCACTGATAATTTTATTGAACTACTCCCTCCTCTCATTGTCTTTCTACTGTGTCTCTAAGTACGGTATTCGAAAGGTTAAACCAATTTTTTGTTGTATGATGATTAGCGAACCATGTTTTTGCCAATCGTTGGTTGTGAAATAAAAATTTGATCAAAATTGAAAAATTAAATCTTCCAGAGAGATAGCGGGCAGCAGCGTCATCGCTGCAAAAAGATTGGCTCTGCGGTCACCAACCCGCATGCCCAGTGTGGTGACTACGTGCATAAATCCTCCCAAATGAAGAAGTTGCGAAAACAACGGCCCCCAGTTCCCGGTGGCCCCGCTATTTCTGGTCAAGGTAGCGGTTACGGTAACGGCGGGACGGCAAGTGCAAAGAATCTCCGGGTTACGGCAGGCTACCAACCATGACTACATCTGGCTACGTATAACGGACGTTAAATGAGACTGGACCTTGCCAAACTGAGGTAGAGTTAGGGCGCATTAATTGGCTATATGCCAGTTAAGCTAAGCTAGGGTTATCCGAAGTCCGAAGACAGGGGGAGGATACGATAACTCTGGAGTCAGGCCACCTACTTTACTTCCACGAAGGTGATCAGTTCTCCCAAGGCGGTGTCGGCTTCCTGATCAACAAGGAACTCACTAGCAGCGTTGTAGAAATCAGTGGTGTGTCGACACGGGTAGCGTACCTTGTACAAAAACTCACGGACAGGTACTACCTGAAAGTGATACAGGTATATACGTCGACTTCGACATGCACTGACGACATGTCGAAGTCGACTGGACAGGGTATCAATGTGAATGACGAGTACATCTCACACCTTCGCTTTGCCGATGACACCGTCGTAATGGCAGAGACGCTGGAACAGTTGGACCAGATGCTGCACAGCCTGTATGGGGCCTCCCGGCGGGTAGGCCTCGGCATGAATTTGGACAAGACGAAAGTTATGTTCAACTCGCACGTCTTGCCGACTCCAATCCACATCGAGCTTTCGCTTCTCGAAGTTTTCAAGGAGTATGTCTACTTAGGGCAAGTCATCCAGCTCGGTAGACACAACTTTGAGAAGGAAGCCGACAGGAGGATCCAGTTGGGTTGGGCAGTGTTGAGAAACTTCGTCAAGTCTTCTCGTCGCCTATCCCATAATGTCTGAAGACTAAGGTCTTCAACCAGTGCGTCCTGCCCGAATGACATACGTTGCCGAAACATGGGCACTGACAGTTGTGCAAGTCCACAATTTCAAGATCGTTCAGCGCGCTATGGAGCGGGCTATGCTCGGAGTTTCTTTGAAGGATAAAATCTGAAATGAAATTATCCGGAAAAGAACTGGAGTTACCGACGTAGTTCGTAGAGTAAGCAAACTGAAGTGGCAGTGGGCTGGCCATGTCTGTTCTATGGGCGATGGAGCAAACGAGTCCTGGAGTGGAGCCCGCGTGTCGGCAATCGTAGCGTGGAATGCCCCTCAGCTAGGTAGACCGCAAACTGGATGCGGATGGCGGAGGATAGGGTGTTGTGGCGCAATATGGGAGAGGCCTATATTCAGCAGTGGACTGCGATAGGCTGAGTTGATTGAGGTAGGTACTTACATAACGCTAGAAATTTAATTGTTTTTTGTTTCTAAAAAAAAAAAACTTGAGAGGTGTCAAGGGACACCCGGATGGAACGAAGTTCCTTTCGATTAATTAGTGAAGGAATTGTAATTTTTTTTTTAATTTATGATTATATTTTTTTTTATTATTAACAAATATAATGTAATATAAACTTAATCAGTAGGCTCAATTTTAGTAATAATTGGCTTGTGGTAACAGAAGTAGGAAACATATGTTTGGGATTCTATTTTATTTAAATGTCTTGAAAAAACTGCATCGATGGTAGAAATGTTTTTTATTATTTATTATGTACAAAAACCTGTATACACTGAACAAAAATAATCATCGCGACACCACACTGTTCAATGCGAAATAGAAAGACGAAACCAAAATAACTGGCTTGCTTTCTATGCACAGAACAACCGACTGCAGCCATGGACGCCATGCTGGGACTACCACCGCTCCACCTGTTCATACAGCAGGAAGCCACGATGGCGGCAGCGCGTCTGGATGCAACCAACCTCTTGAGAAAGAGAGGCACACAACACACCGCGCTACTTAAGGAACTCAACAATAAGTTCCCCATCACCAAGGCTATAAATGACCGGGTACCCAAACAGTTCATTTTTGATAAAAAATACAGAATCCAGCTTCACGAAGATCGCCAGTGTGAGGGTCTGCGCTCCACTGAGCTGCGCATCTTCACGGACGGATCAAAAACAGACAGTGGCACAGGTGCTGGAGTCTTCTCGCAGGACTTCAACATACATATAGCCACACCATTAGGAGTCCACAATACAGTGTTCCAGGCGGAATGCATTGGGATCACTCTTGCCGCCTAAGCCATCATGGCCAGGGCAGTTAAAGACCACTCGATCCGCATACTCTCAGACAGTATGGCTGTTCTGCAAGCGCTGGACAGTCACTCGATTGACTCTGGGCTAATATACGAGTGCCACCAGCGCCTCAACCAGGTGGGTAGCCTCAATAATATAACTATTCAATGGATAAAAGGACACAGCGGTTCGCTAGGTAACGATGCCGCCGATGAACTGGCCAGAAGGGGGTCGAGCATGACACCGGTGGGACCAGAACCCATCGCGCCACTCCCCTTTGGGTTCCTACGCTCTCTGGTAAGAAAACGTACCAGGGATCTACACTGTAAGCTATGGGTGGACCAAAGTGAGTGCAGGCAGGCCAAGGAAGCACTTCCTACCATCGATGCCCGCCTCACTAAACAAGTCCTCCGGTTAGACAAACGACAGCTGCGTATGGTTACGGCAGCAATAACTGGCCATGGGTCGTTTAATAAACATCTATTTGTCATAGGAGTTACAGATAGTCCGCTGTGTAGGGCCTGCATTGAGGACGACGAGACAGCAGCGCACGTGCTTCTAAACTGCCCGGCGATCGCCACATACAGGGCCAAGTACTTCGGTAACCCAGGTACCCTACGTGAGATAGTCAGCAACATCAAGGCGTTGCTGGCCTTTCTCGAGGAGCTGGGGTGGATCGAATAACCGATTTCCCACCCGTACGCAAAATACGCGCTCAGACGTGGAGTTGCGGACACCAGCCCGTTCTACCTATGCACAGAACAAAGAATATTTCTATGAGAGAGAGAGAGAGAGAGACAGACAGAGAAACACGCGCACGCCGCACGGCTACAACTATAGCAAAAAGTGTCGTCACAACTTCTGGTCTTAATTTTTTCCGTCTAGCCCCATTTCGCAACGCGCGATAAGGAACTTCGTTCCAAAAACCATAAAAATCATCTGAGACCTAAGTAAATATTTCATTTCAATAAGTATAATAAACTAATAATTCCTACTAAAACTGTAATAGGTACCTAGCCTCAATATTTCTCCACATTCGTTTACTAAACACCTAGAAGTCTTCATATTTCCGTCTATCGGAGTAACGATATGTATTCTGCTTCTTGTGCCCCATTTTTAACCGACTTCAAAAAAGGAGGAGATTATGAATTCGACTGTTTTTTTTGTATTTATTTTTTTATTTTTTTGTTTGTTACCTCATTACTTTTGACTGGGTGAACCGATTTTGATGACACTTTTTAATTGAAAGTTGGTGCTTTCTGTGTGGTCCCATTTTAATTTGGTTTTATTCGGACAACGGGATCCATGTGAAAACCATATAAGTCTTAAATTTGCATTAAGTATTTAGCGACAAATGAACGAATAACGAATATTGCGATTAGATTAGAGCGGGGTATCTACATAACCAAAAAGTTAAGAATAAGAACTTCGTTCCAAAAACTTTTTACAAAAAATAACAACAGACTTCCTAAAAAATAAAACACTACAAAGTGAAAAATAATTTTAATTTCGGAAGTCGGTGGCAAAAAAAAACTTAAATACAGATCCTAAGACACGTAAAAAGTTTTTATTTTTAACTTTTTAGTTATGGTAGATACCTCACTGTGCACTAATCTAATCGCAATATTCATTCATTTATCCCGCAAATACTTAATGCAAATTTAAGACTTATATGGTTTTCACATGGATCCCGTTGTCCGAATAGAACCAAATTAAAATGGGACCATACGGAAAGCACCAGCTTTCAAATAAAAAAAGAATCATCAAAATCGGTTCACCCAGTCAAAAGTTATGAGGTAACAAGTATAAAAATAAAAAATTGATTACTGCCTCCTTTTTTTGAAGTCGGTTAAAAACCTTAAATACAGATCCTAAGACACCGACTTCCGAAATTAAAGTTATTTTTCACTTTGTAGTGTTTTGTTTTTAAAAGATAATAATATTCGTTTTATTTTTATTAAGGAATCAAAATTACTGAAACTAAATCCGTTACCTACCGCATACCTCGTTTGTGAAACCGTACTGCGTATTTACATTTTAGTTGCAACTAGCTTGCATTGTTTGATTGGCGATGTTGCCGTTCCGTATAGCGTCGCCGCCGCCCGTGTCGCGCCGCCGCCGCTTAGGTTGCGCGGGCTGACAACAACGCATTAAGTAACGATAAAAGTATCGATACTTGGAACGTTAATTGGTAACGTTATTTTATAGTATCGATACCAAAGTATCGTTACCCGTGTTACCGTTAAAATGTTAACTTTATGAAAATAACGTTACTTAACGATACTTATTGTGTGAATTTGGTATCGTTACCAAGCCCTGATCTTGAAGCTTCGCCGCTAACTGTGAACTGTGGCAAACATTCGCGAATATTCCAGAGAGGTCAGCTCGGCTTATAAATAACGGATTGTTGGACTGAGGGGACAGGTCAGTTACGAATGCGAAACAAGTGAACAGTGAAGTAGAAGCGAAACAAGTGATTCTGTTTGACGTCGTTATTCAGTATTTGTGTTTAATTCATTAAATTGTTTTTGTGTGTTTGGATAAAATTGGTTTAAATTAATTTATCCCGAACCCCAGCTCGTAACAATATAAAAAAATAAATTAAAATATAATTTTAATGTATAATTCAAAACAAAACATTATATGTATACTAATATTATAAAGCTGAAGCATTTGTTTGGTTGAACGCGCTAATCTCAAGAACTAATAGTTTGAATTCAAAAATTCTTTTACTGTTGGATAGTCCATTTATTGAGGAAGGCTACTACAACCAATAGGAGCGGAGCAGGGAAATTCATTTCCATTCAAGGGAAAAAAAAAAAAGCGAAAAAATTATTTTTGTTTTTTTTTTACCTCCGTGCACCAATTCTAAAATTCTGAAAAAATTCACAGTGATTCCTTGGATCATAATACATTACATATATATTTTTTGTGATTTCTATTTGTTTCGTGTTTTTTTTTTAAACTTTTTCAAGTCACTAAAATATTCAAATTCCCGCCAAAAAAATAGATATAGTTACGTTCGGTGCCCGCTTCAACGACCTTTAAAATGACGCAAATAATTAAGAAAGCTTCAAACGCGGCTGAGATATTTGCAAAAAACTAAAAAACATAGTTTAATTTAAACGGTCACGTGACCACCAATAAGGCTGAAACTTTGGAAAAGAGCATATCTTTGTATGCTCTATATGGAGGATTAAGTGTTATATCTCTACATTCGGGGGCATTTTTCACTTCCTTATCCGAAAAGGCCCTTTATAGAATGCGATAGATAAACATTTAAAATTGTTTTTTCCTTATTTATTAATAAAGGGATCTGGCAGAAACTAGATATTTACTAGAACAATCCATGTGCAACAATAACTATTCTTAATTGAATCCCACTTTACGTTTACTACTTTTTATTCAAGTTTAGCCATGCCATTGTTTTTTACTTCAGAAGGCCAATCACTAATATGCTTATAAAAAGACAGCAAGGGTTAAACATTTATAATTCATACTGATGTATTCTTTATTCTCACATTACAACATTCAAATTTCCTTAAAAAAGTATTAATAATTTCAAAATCCCAGAATCCCGGAGGCATATCCATACTAATATAATATGTGCCAGTATATTGACCCCAACTCAATCTACCTACTCTAATCACTGATTATAACCTAGCTGTAGTTTTTTAAGCTCCTCATGTCGTCAAAACTTGCTGTTATCCTGAGAACCTACTTACTATAATAACTGGACAATAACTACGTAAAATACGCGCATTTACGTAGAATTCCGGATACCAGCTCGTATTATCTAAGTTCATCAAACGAAGAAGGTACCTACAAAAATTCTAAATCGCCAAAATTGAATAGGTACTTACATAATGATTTTGTTTTAGTTTGATTATACTTTCGATGAAAACCTTGTGATGAGGGTTGTTTATTCTATAAACTTTTTCATTAATTCTAAGGCATAGTCGGCAAATTGTATTCTCTTCGAATACAGACTTCATTTTGCTTGAATTTGGTTAAAACAGAAATAAGTTATCATTGATCACTAATATCACTATTAGAGTACATAGTGTCAAGACATTACAATGGACGGCAAGTCGCATAAATCTGATTGATTAAAACCTGTAGAACACTAAAAGATTCAACTTTTACGCAGTTCGCAGACACCAACTGTTAGTGATCTCAAAACAACAAACCACAAATATCGGCGCAGGTGTGCAGTAAAGTTATTTACTTCGATTTCAAATGAATTCCAACAATTTGATAAACGCGTTAATCACTGATCACGTACTTGATGATGTTGAACTTCGATCACAGAACAATAGTACTACCGAAGTTGTTGATGAATGAAACCTCCATCATGCCGGCCGTGCCGACATTTCGCTAAGGGCGAGCGCGCACTGCCTTGCGGTGCGTTTATTCTACCGCACGGTAGAATAAACGCAGTCACGCGTCCGCGCACTGCGGTGGAAAAAACGCACGTTTTGTCATTCAAGTTACAACTGTGCAGCCCACACCACATGTCGTTATGAACTAATACAAGAGTCGCTATCTGTATATATATCTATACTAATATTATAATGCTGAAGAGTTTGTTTATTTGAACGCACTAATCTCAAGAACTACTGAAAAAATAATTAATGTTTGGTGGTAACCCATTTATCGAGGAAGGCTTTAGACTATGTAACATCACGCTACGGCCAATAGGAGCGGAGCATCAATGAAAAATGTTGCAAAAAACGGAGGAAAGTTATTCCTTTTGAGAGCTGTGCTGCGTAAACGGTTACAATAACGTAACAATTATTTATGACGAAATTGTTCCTGTTGAAAATTTCTACAAAAAATTTCACTATGGCATATGTCTATCTTTTAGGGTTGGCTCACTATAGCGTTTTTAACTGTATTCAAATCATAAAGCTGACGAGGGCAGTTGTGGCTGCAAGAAATGTAACGCGGACAAAGTCGCGGGCAGAAGCTAGTCTTATAATAGTTTGTTAAGAATTGCTGGTCCTGAAATTCTGCGACTGACTCTCGCACCGCCACCGCCGTCGCCGGACAAACGCCAAGTAACGACATATCTGTGTCGCAACCCAAAAGCAACTGAGCGTGTCTCAGTGCGTTTATTTCACCGCAGTGCGCGGTCCATCTTAGAACACTATGCGATACAAAAAAATTGCGGTAGAATCACCGCAAATTTGCAGCGTTGATTCTACCGCATGCGTTTATTTCACCGCAGTGCGCGCACTTCTATGACATTTCATACTTCACAAATTATGCGGTAACAAAACGCATGGCAGTGCGCGCTCGCCCTAAGAGTTGACTTCAAATTCAAATCAAATGTGGAAAAACGCGGGAATCATCGAATTTGGCGGGCGTGATTTTTCTTTCGTTTTCTTTTAAATAATAAAAAACGTTTGCGATTGGAGATAAGTTGTGTAGATTTATGTAAATATTCATTAGATTAGTTAATTTAATTGTTTGTAGATATAATTCTTCATATATAGGGTAAGTTTTTTATATTTTATTTTTTCTGGCCAGTGGCCACAATGGACAACGAACCACCTGATCCGGGGGGCACAGTCCCCTCGGTCGGGCTTAATATTACTATTCTAGAATCCAGTATGGATACCGACTCGTCCATAACCAGATCGGAGCGGAAAAGGACTAGAGCTCCACGTAAAGTATGCAAAAATTGCAATAAAAGAAGGCGAAATAATCATTCACACACTTTATCCGAAATAAATAAAGGAACTCATTGCCATTGCGATAATGAATCGGTCACATTCAGTCAAAGTTCAATTGTAGTTCAGCAAGAATCCACTCCACGCTCTGTGGATGGACCCCAGACTGAAAACCTCATTAAGTCTGATCTTCCCCAGAAGGCGCCACAGGTTACTAGGGCTTTATACGAAGCCACAGACCTGTCGCCATACGTTGTACACATCCAAAAAATTTCTGATACTCAAAACTCGGCCCTAACATTACACCCAATAACTTTAGGACATTTTCTTAAAAAACGCAGTTTCAATAATATAATTAACGGTTCATTAAAACGCATTGGTCGTAATAGAATATCATTGAGCTTCTCTCGTTACGTAGATGCCAATTCTTTTATAGATGACCCAAGTTTGGCCAAAGAGAAATTGAAGGCATTTGTTCCATCAATTAATGTGTGTCGCATTGGTATTGTTAAAGGCGTACCTACCGAATGGTCTCCGGAGGAAATAATCGAAAATATATCTGTCCCTGCTGGATGCGGGAAGGTTATCAAGGCAAGGCGTCTCAATTATAAAGTGCACGAACCGACCCCTGTGTGGAAACCATCGCAAACAGTCGTGCTCACCTTTGACGGACAAACTTTACCAAAACGTGTGTTTTGTTGTTACAATTCCATGCCAGTGGAATTGTATATATTCCCAACAATTCAGTGCTATAATTGTTGTCGTTTTGGCCATACAAAGGTACAATGCAGGTCGAACCCTCAGTGCTTCAAGTGTGGGGAGAAGCATTCTGCTGACACTTGCAGGATTGAAGATGAGAGTAGTAGTAAGTGCTGTCATTGCGGTGGCATTCATTACGCCATCAATAAAAAATGCCCAGAATTTGAGAGGCAAAAATCAATTAAGCATTATATGGCCCATAGCTGCGTGTCGTATGCTGAAGCGTCTCAGCTACATCCACCTATATCAAAATTGTATGCAGATGTGGTAACATCTGACCCATCACATACCACTAAAAATTCATTCTATTCACAACCTTCGCCCCAATCACGTAACCCACCAATTGTCTCCTCACAAAGAAAAACGGTATTCCTTAAACCTCGGGATCCCCCAAAAACAGCTAAGGGGTATGACCGTACAGCTCATCAAGCATTAATCAATAACGAAGTTTCTGTGTCAGGGAATGGTGTTGCATTCCAAAATAAAACAACAAATAATAGTGAAAGTCAAATTTTAAATTTAATAATCATGTTAATTACCACATTATCTAAAAATAATAATATTGAACCGTCCAACGTTGCCACTGTAATTGATACGCTGTTTAACTTGTTTAATCTTAATCATAATGGATCCAAATCTATCCAAGATTGTTCAGTGGAACAGTCGCAGCATTCTGAATAAAAAATCTGATCTGTCCTACATAATGAACAAATACGATCCCTTTGCAGTCGCTCTCTGTGAGACATGGCTTAAACCAGGGTTCTCTTTTAGAATTCCTGGCTATGCGTGTCTAAGAACAGACAGAAGCGATGGGTATGGCGGTGTCGCCATACTTATTAAAAACAACTTGCCTTTTCAATCTTTTCCTCTTCCAAGTCTCAGTGATGATATATCTGCAGTCGCTGCTATTGTAAATAAAATCTGTTTAGTATGTATATATTATTCTCGTCCCACTGTAAATATCCTTTCTGAAATAAGTAATCTTCTTTCAATTTTACCTAAACCGTTTTTGGTAATGGGCGACTTTAACTCACAACATCAGTCTTGGGGTAGTTCTAGTTCCAATTACTATGGGGAAAAGTTATTGGAAATTCTAGACTCTAATAATTTGTGTATTTTAAATACATGTCTCCCAACACGCCAAACGAATCCAGATGAGGGAATAAGCGCCCCTGACCTCTCAATCTGCACACCTGATTTAGCATCAACATTATCCTGGTCTCCTTTAACGTTTTCTTATGGTAGTGATCATTACCCTTTAATCATTTCTTTTCCACATCAAAAACCAGCTGCTTGCATTCCAACACCACGATTAAAGTACAGACTTCAAAATGCAGATTGGGATACATATAAAAATTGTGTAGAAGAAAGAATGCTTGCCTTATCTGATTCTTTACAACTACATGACCCTCAGTTATTATCTAATCAAATTACAAGAGTTTTAATAGAGGTGGCAGATAATACTTTCCCTATTAAGAATGGTGCTACAGGCAAAATTCCTTCACCACCTTGGTGGGATGCTGAATGTACTCAAGCCATTAAAAAAAGAAAAGAAGCTGAAAAAAATTATGGTCATACTATGACTCGCCACAATTTTCAGATATACCTAGAAGCTGCTCGAACAACTCGTAAGCTCCTTAGGAAAAAGAAATTTGAAGGTTGGCAAAGATTCTGTGCATCTATCTCGCCAGAAGTTAATGCATCTCTAGTATGGCAAAATATTAGGCGATTCAGGTCAGCATTCAGCGACACAACAGCCTCAAAACTACCATTAGAATTAGCCAATGAATTTATGGATAATTTAGCTCCCCCTTCAGTCCCAGAACAAAGATCTTTAATCCACCTTCCATATGTTCCTATTCCTAATTCTGAGTTGAATTCCCTGTTCACACTAAGTGAGTTGAAAGGAGTCCTTTCACATGTTAAGGATTCAGCCCCTGGTGAAGATGGTATACCATATTCATTTATAGCTAATCTGTCTGACTCTGTTCTTTTAATTTATTTAAATCTCATCAATACAGCTTTGATATCTGGCAGCATTCCATCAAGTTGGAAGTCTCAAACGATTATTCCCATTCTAAAACCAAACAAACCTTCTTCTAATGTTACTTCTTATCGACCAATTGCACTTTCTACAGTTCTTGCAAAAATTGTTGAACACCTCATTAAGAATCGTTTGGAATGGTATTTGGAGAGCAAAAACTTGCTAGGCACATCACAGTTTGGTTTTAGGAAGGGTAGAAGTACGATGGACAGCCTTAGTGTGTTCACAACTGATATTCGTTTAGCTTTCTCTTCCAATAACTCTGTAATTGCTGCCTTCCTGGATATTAGCTCAGCTTACGATAATGTCCTGGTATCAGTCCTGGAACAAAAGCTGAATTCATTACAAGTTCCAAAAATGCTGTCTAACTTCATAATTAACATGCTTTCAGAGAGATCTTTAAATCTTCATATTGAAGGGTATACATTTACCCGTTTAGTATGGAAAGGTCTCCCCCAAGGTTCCGTACTTCGTTTTTTACAGTTTCGTTCTACAATATTTACACTTATGATTTGGAATCCTCTTTAAATGAGTCAGTACAAGTCCTTCAATATGCGGATGATTTACTTCTTTATTTATCTGGTCATTCTGTTGAAAATATTTGTACTTCCTTAACCTCTTCTTTATGTTTACTGAAGACTTGGCTAGAAACCAATGGTCTACACCTGTCAATTGATAAAAGCAACATTGTCTTGTTTACAAGGATGCGTAAGCCTCCTATAGTTACAGTACAGTATAATAATATCCCTATGCCTGTTAAAAACCAGGTTAAATTTTTAGGCCTTATTTTGGATACACATCTTACTGGTTTACCACACTGTGATTATATAACTGCTAAATGTGAACGAAATATCAACATAATTAGATGTCTTTCTGGTGTTTGGTGGGGTGCACATCCCTTTTCATTAAAACTACTTTATAACACCTTGATTAGAAGCGTATTGGACTATGGCACCTTTTTGCTGGAGCCTGCTAATGTTGCTGGTCTTAAGAAACTTGACAGTGTTCAGTCCAAGGCACTTAGAGTGGTTTCAGGTGCAATGAAAAGCAGTCCTATTAATTGTCTACAGGTGGAATGTGGAGACCCTCCACTTCATTTACGACGTCAATTTTTAGCTGATAGATTTATGGCTCGGTGTTTGCAATTTACATGTCATCCTTTGCGAAATAAACTTTCCATTCTCTCTGAAGAAGTAATTTCGTCCACTTACTGGAGGCACAAAGATACTCCGTGTTTAGTTAAAAGCTTTAGAAAATACAATTTAATTGAAGCTCCCTGTCACCAATCTCAATTTCTTCCTATATTTCACTGTAATTACAGTTCATTAATTATGTCACCAAATATATACTATAACCTTAACATTTACCGAGATGACATATGTCATAATATTAACTTCAACTTCACTATGGATAGAGACTGGAAGGGCTGTCAGCTCTTGTTTACAGATGCTTCGAAGCATGGAAGAGACTCATGCGTGGGAGTAGGTGTATTCCACTCCCAATATAATATAGTTCAAAAAATAAAGCTCCCGCCCGAGTCATCTGTATTTACGGGAGAATGTTACGGTCTATTCAAAGCTGTCGAATATATACTTATGATGGGCTTACGAAATTCACTCATTTTAACTGATGCAAGGAGTGCCTTACAATCTTTGGCCAGATTCCCTTTCTATTCTCATAATCCTCATATTATATTTGAAACACGTGAACTCCTTTATAGGTGTTCTATTAAGGGGTATTCAGTGTATTTTGCGTGGATACCCTCGCATTGTGGCATTTTAGGTAATGAGAGAGCTGACCAGTTGGCTAATGATGCCGTATTGTGTGGAGATGTTTTTCCGTACAAAAATAACTCCCAAGATCTGGCAGCTCTGCCCAAGGTTTACCTACAGGAATCCTGGGGTAAGCTTTGGTCCGAGCAATCAGTGAAAGGGAAATTTTATCGCACTATTCAGCCATCCATTTTTGTAAAACCTTGGTTTAGCAAGTACAAGCTAAGCAAAAAGATTACAACAATATTCATACGTATGCGATTGGGTCACGTGTGCACTCCTGCTCATCTTGCCAGGCTTGGCATTGTGCAGAACCCTGCGTGTGAATGTGGCGCTGAGGTGGGAGATCTGAACCATCTTATTTTTTCCTGCCCCCTTTATGACCACTCCTCACTTTTCCAAAGTCTTGTTTCCCTCCGAGTCCCTTTTCCCACTTCTATTTCGTGTATTTTATTTAATTTCAATGTAGATATTTATAAAACCATAGGTCTTTTCTTTGTAAATAATGATATAGCTATCTAAATATTAGTTTATAAACTGTATATAAGTACTTAATTTACCATGTAGTTCTTAGGTAATTCTTAGTTTATGCACGAGTCGGCCTATTTGTTGGGCCACCTTGTGGCGTTCATGTTTTTTTTTTTTGTTTTTATTTATAACCTACTGATAAAACTTGTTATGTTTTTTTTTTGTATATAATATATATTATATTAGCAACCTATTTCCTTTCTATTTCCAAATTTCCCGTTGTACTTATATATAATTTCGCGAGTACTTGATTCCTACGTTTTGTTATTATATAAAATATTGTCAGTGGCAATAAGCACGAACAGTGCAACGCCATAAACAAAAAAAAAAAAAAAAAAAAAAAAAATCAAATGTGTTTTTTTTTTTTGGAATTTTATGACCTGGTAACTGAACCTTTAGGTCAAATCTTATTTTATTATCGAACGAGTCTGGCACACGAAAGTTGATCCTGAAAAACAGCGGCAAATTTAAAAAATCCAAGTGTGGTAACCCGCAGTGCAATAGGAATAACTAGTTTTGATATTTGTAAAAAAAAATATTATGTTCAAACAAGGTTGAAACCGATTTTTCGTGGTAGTATAGTATTCTGACGAATGAATACGGTGGATTGATTGATTGATTTCATAAATTGGATCTGGTTTATGTTTCTGAACCAGACAGAGCAATTCAGCTTTCGTATAATGACTTTCAAAATCTATTTATTTATTTTCTCTGAGCCACTGTTGAATTTTGTTTTTCACAGTCTGTGTTGTAGGTGGTTTATTCACTTGCATTGTGTGATAACTTGCATTATCCATGACAATGACACTTGGCTCGTACAAATTGGGTATAAGTTTTTCCACTAACCATTTGTTAAAATTTTGTGAATTCATGTCATGGTGATAGTCTGCCATTTTTGATTTAGTGCTAAACAATAAAAGTGCATTTGGCACGAAGCCTCTTTCTGAACCAGCGTGAACAATTATGTACCTTTTGCCTGCTGATATCTTGTCTATAACACCACTTGTTGAAGGCCCCTGCCATGACTTCTTGGGTCTATAATTTTGGTGAACATATGTCTCATCTAAATAAATTATTGGTTTCCCTTCTGCACGTTTGGAAGAAATAGTTCGTAAAAATTTGTGTCTCCAAGCTACAAGATCAAATCTTTCAATAAGTAAGGACCGTTCATTTTTGTTTTTTTTTAACACATAATCATTATTATGTAATATGCGACGCAAAGTTTCACGGGAGCCAGTAAACTCGATAGATTCCCTCAGTTCAGTCAATAAGCTTCGCAAAGTAGGTACTCGTTTTTGTACTAAGTAAAATTCATTAATTTTATTTCTAATAGCATTTATATCGAAGCTGTCCAAATTAGATACTGTGGGCTTATGGGGTCGTTTTTTCCCTGGTGTACTAAAAATTCCATCATTCAATCGTCCTTCCTTTTTAATTCTTTTTAAAGTTGCGACGCTAACTCCTGAAAAAGAAAACAATAAAACATAAATTACATCCCATACATTTATAATACCATAATGATATGAATTCTAGCAGTACATTACACAGTAAAAACACTGCATACATAGTTACATACCAGTGATTGACGAAATGTCTTCCAAAAACTGGTTCTGGGTTTTAATTAGCTCATTCTCTCCCAAAGCACTTAATTTTGCAATAGTTCCTTTAACCGATGCAACTTCGGTACCTTCAATATTCAAATTGTCTGTAAACAAAACATCCATTACATAACTATGCGAATAAGGTAAACATGATTTTGAAGCAAATATTATAATACTATTTAGAAGTATCAAAATTATATGTATAAACTAACCTATAAACTCTGTTATCGCAAGTAAACATTGCTGTTTTTCGTTGTAATCATCTCGTTTCTTTTGTTGTTTTTCTTCAAATGAATTCATCATAGTAAACATTAACTTCCGCACGTCAGTTTTTATTGTTTTGTTCATTTTAAACGTTAAAATTCGAGTATAAATACAATGAAATCCTATGAATAGTCTGACAATATATAAGTCTAATGACAATCATCTGACGTTTTTAGAAAATTGCCATATAAAAACTTACGATTAAACCCCAGGATCAACTTTCGTGTGCCAGACTTTTTATCACTTCATTTTTAAATTGTTCTATTAGTATTTTTAATGTATTTATATATCGGTTTGTACGTATTTTTGATTTTTATAACTCTTCAAGTGGCGGCGGGCGGGATAAAGAATCGCACATGTTCACATCACTAAGTTCACTAGCCAACACTAATCTGTCAAGCAAGAAGTTTTAACAGTCAAAAATAAGATGTTCAAACCAGGGCTTGGTAACGATACCAAATTCACACAATAAGTATCGTTAAGTAACGTTATTTTCATAAAGTTAACCCCATTTCTTCCGGTGGGTGTCGTAAAAGGCGACTAAGGGACACTTACTAGAGAATGGGCAGCAGCGTTCTCTATGCATTTAACCACCATACTGCGATCGCCAACCCAC
Source organism: Aporophyla lueneburgensis (assembly GCA_932294355.1). Taxonomy (NCBI): domain Eukaryota; kingdom Metazoa; phylum Arthropoda; class Insecta; order Lepidoptera; family Noctuidae; genus Aporophyla; species Aporophyla lueneburgensis. The sequence continues at coordinate 24,137,902 of OW028737.1, read as the reverse complement.
CTGCCAAGTGTGGCGATTATGGCAAAGCCTCCCAAATTGGGGGAGGCCTGAGTCCAGCAGTGGACATCTTACGGCTGAAGTGATTGTGATTGATCTCTTTGAGGCACACGTGGAACACAATGCGCCGTCGACACGGGCCTGTTCTTTACCGTGGCGAACAATGGATGGTTCGCCGCCCGCATGCCCGTGGCCACCGTGGCCAAGAATCCACAATGAACTCCCGACGCCCGGGGCGTCTCCTACTACGGTGGCTAGGGACATGAGGGCGCACAGACTGACTCTCCCTAACGCGCTCCACCTCCTCCTTCGCGAGCCTTACTTCTTCGCAGAAGGCGGTGACAGCTTCTTATGCCCTCTCGCTCCATACCATGGCCTGCACCTGCGCGAGAGATCGCCGCCGCCAATCGCCTCTACGAGGATACGGCGTTGCTCCGCCCAAGCAGGGCAAACCTCCACTCTATGCTCCACCGTATCTTCCAGACGATCTACACAGTGGTAAAATTTACTGAAACCTGCTTTTAGATTTTCTCAAATCCAATGACTCATTATCAGTATCTGTCTGTAAATATAAACCATTTTGTGTTGATTTCATATCCTTAAATATTATAAACACTAGAAGTGCATTGCATTTGTTGGACTCTTGTTGAAAGACAGATTCTGTTATGGGTTCAAAAACAGATATGCATTGATATATCTAATCCCAAAAGTTATCGTAAGGCAAAGCTGCTTGTAGCATTTGATATATTTCTCTTTTGCGTACGCTGAGAGAGCGGCTTTTCTATTTTTCATACTCCTTAGTGATCGTAGATAGCTGCCCTATCTTGTGTAGCATGGCAGATTTAACTTTTCTCCCGTTACCTATTGTTTTACGATTTGTTGTAGCTTCGATCGTGGTTTTTGGGTTTAGTTCTTGTGATTTTTTGACTGTCTTATAAATCGATGAACGCTGGCTGCACGCACAGAAAAGCATGACTCACTGTCACGTTTCGCCTGAACCGAGCGTGTAAGCGAGAGCGCGAAACAAGCGATAGAGAGGCACGATTGGCTTTAGCATTCGACTTGTGAAATCTATCTCTCTTCCACTCCATCGGCCAATACATCCGAGTAAAAGAGACTTAGACATTATCACGTAAAATTATCGTCCGTATACCGACTTTACAGACAACCAATTGTATTTTATTAAAGACTAGCTTTTGCCAGCGGCTTCGCCCGCGTGGAGGTCGGAAATTATCCCGCGGGAACATACTACCGGGATAAAAAGTAGCCTATGTCCTTTCTCAGGGTCTAAACTATCTGTGTACCAAATTTCATTTAAATTGGTTCAGTAGTTTTGGCAGGAAAGCGAGACAGACAGACAGACAGACAGAGTTACTTTCGCATTTATAATATTAGTGTAGATTTTATCATATCTGCATAAATTTTTGAAACTACCGTATTTCAGTGCACCATGAGCCAGTAAATTACTAGTGTGTGCTACGCAGTTTAAAGGCTCAACACCTTTAACTAATTGAAAAGCCCTTTGCATGTTTATAGCGTTGGCAAACAACAACAACAAACTTGTCTTCGCCGCATTTTTCTTGACTTTTAGAAGATCTTCACAGAGATAATCAATTATGTGGCTATTCTCTACACTCTCAACAAAGAAAGATTCTGAATTTGTACCTAAAGAGAATGCTCTATTAGAGACGTTTGGACTTCTGACACAATTAAAGCCCTGGCAATTGACATTAGGACTAAATAATGTAATAAAGTAGTATTTTGAAAAGCCTAAATAACAATAAAAGTCATTAACATTTTCAAATAATCATCCGTTGCGCAAAAAAGATATTTATCCATCATTTTGAGTATTTATCCGATAAAAATGAGTAAAAACTAGTATTTATCCGTTTCGGATAAAAACTCGAGTATTTATCCTCCGAGTATTTATCCACTGCCCATCACTATGTACGTAATTTTTTTTTGAGTCCTTTACATTATACTCATAACTCATCCCTTTCTTTTATCCTTCCTCTATAATAGAGTTCTTTTCGATTAATTAAAACTCTATTTATTTTTTTAATTCATTCATCGGTTATTCAACCACCATTTTTTAAAAATCTTTCTTTATATCTTTTCTTTTCTACAAGTTAGTTTGTCTAACTTGTTTCTTTCTATCGATTCCTAAAAGTTGATTGGAGCGGATAACAACTCCATAAAAATACGCCCATGTTAACTAATGACTCTAAAAGTCTAAATATCAACTAAAAGTTGATTAGGAGCGGATGACAACTCCGTTAAAAATAAGCCTTTGTTAAAATCTTTCTATTGCATCTCATTAGTGGTTTTAGACGCGAGCGGATTACAACTCCTAAAATAAGCCTTAAAGTTATTGATTTATCAGGTTGAGTAGTGATCATTGAATGTGAATCCTACCTGACCTAACTTCGTAAGATGTCGGTGTGTTTGAATGAGTTTTGTAAGTTTTGTAATACTTTAACTTTAACTTAGCAAAATTTTTGTTCTAGGCCAAAAATTTTCTCGGGGTCGTTGGGGAATTTTTTTATCGGTCACCACGCTCAAAAAGTGTAACTTGAATTAATATCAAAGAAAAAGAAATACTGCATAAATAAAATAAATAAATAATTATAATTGCTTAAGTTGATACAAAATGCTATGCAATAGCTTTACCGCGGCAGTCCCCGAGTGCCACACGTCTATTATTTTTTTTTGTTAATCGCATACCACAGTAATAAAAGTATAATTTATATTTATTATTTTTCAGGTGCCTATTCTACGTAATATATTACCTATAGTTTGAGGAGACAGGTTGTAATACTTGTAATGGGAGCCGTAAACGTGTAAGAAAGATTTTTACACTATTTAGATTTCATACATAAGAAATGTAAAACTGACACCACAGTGTTAATGGAAAAAATCTATAATAGCACTGAAAAGGAATACAATAATGATGTTATGTCACGTTTTTCTTTTTAAATAAAATCTAAATTTTAGCGTGTTATTTCATTTTCATTGTCATGTGAATAGTGATAATGTTATGTACCCCACATAGACATACCTGACGCCTTCATTAGTCAACTGTTCAAGTTTATTCGATATTGCCCGTACCTTTCGAATGCGACATGTTATAGTTACTCTCTGACTTCCGATTAGTTTCCGACAGTAACCAGCTGTAAGTCGCCTTCTTTTCGACTATAAACTGTCAGCATTAAAAGGACTCGTTCAGTATCATTCATGTCAAAGGATAGTGGGCAAATGTGGTCCAAGCGTCGCCAAGGATGAATCATATACCAAATGAAAGGGTATAATGTACTGTTCAAACAGGCAGAAAGGCATCAAAATCTGTCCGAGAGATTTTGAGAAATGATAGCTTATTTTTGACTTAGAAGTTATTACTGATTTTTATTATTTTGTTTCATTGTCAATATTATTATGGTTTTTCCTTGGTATTTTTTATAGTTGAAGGTCATAACTTAATTCTTATGATCGTCATTATACATCATCATCATCGAGTAACGATAAGTTTACTTTAAGTTATTAACTTATTAAGTATCGTTTTTTTTTGTTTCTTTGACGAATGTTACTATAGTTTTATCATCATCATTATTAATTGATCATCTATTATATCACTGCCACTCACTAATTAATTAATAGGATTAATATGTATGTGGTTATTTTTTCCTCTTAAAAGCCATAAAATCCTTTCTATGAATCCCATAATCGTTCCTACTCGTATATAGCTTGATATTTTAGAACACTCCAAAAAAAGACTCTTATTACGTTTCGTTATGACTCACAATAGGAAGCCCGTATTTGTCACTGTAGGTGAAACGAAACGGGACTAGACGCTATTAATTATTATTATTGCTCTTGCAAAGCCGATAAACGCACGTTAGGTTGCTGCACCCACATAATGGTTATATTGTGGTTCTTGTGTTTTGCTCAACACCAAGAATCCATACATAGACCAGCAGAGGTTTTGGATTCAGTAATTATTTAATTATTGACGTCTGAAGCGAATGTAACTATTATATAAGTTATTTTTAATATACGCTTAAAAAAAAACATTTCTTGTTTTCTTTTATCTCTTGTTTGTTTTATAATGCCGAAGGAGGACCAAACCGAAAAGATGATCGATTAATAAAAACTATTAAAATACGTAATACCTACCTGTATCAAATAACAAACCGACAATATAACAAAAATATAAAACCTATCATTACTCGATGATGATGATGATAAATAATGATGATTATAAGTATTAAGTAATGATTTTTAACTTTAAATAACAAGAAAAAAATATAATAATACTCGACAATGAAGCAAAATAAAAAATCCGTAGTATCTTCTGAGGCAAAAATAAGCTATAATTTCTCCAAATCTCTCGGACAGATTTTGATGCCCTTCTGCAAATTTGAACAGAGCATTGTACCCTTCCATGAAGTATATGATTCATCCTTGGCGACGCTTGGACCAACTCCCATACATTTTTGCCCACTGTCATTTGATACAGGCATACCAACCATTGAATGGTTGTGAATACCCTAGATGGTGGCCGCAAATGCGATTGCTGAACATTATGTCTTGTGTATCGGGTTCAATCGGCAATCGCTGAGTGTAATTTAATTAATTTTTAAACTGAATAAGTTTTCACTATGTTATTATGATGGCACTCTTAGATAAAAGGTTATTCTAGCGAAATAATGCGAAATCTACTAAATACAATGAAAGTAAAAGACTGTGACTATGAAGTCTTGAAATCTTGACTGATGAGAATTTCCGGGATCTCGTGTTTGTGGATTAAAACAACAAGTATCTTATCACTTTTAGTACTAGTATACAGGGTGGCCATACCTGCTAAGCAGGCGCCCTCATTTTTTCCAGACTCTTTTTTGCCAAGCTGTAAATGAATGAATATTGCGATTAGATTAGTGCGGGGTATCTACCATAACTAAAAAGATAAAAATAAAAACTTTTTACGTGTCTTAGGATCTGTATTTAAGGTTTTTTTTTGCCACCGACTTCCGAAATTAAAATTATTTTTCACTTTGTAGTGTTTTTTTTTAGGAAGTCGGTTGTTATTTTTTGTAAAATTTTTTGGAATGTAGTTCTTATTCTTAACTTTTTGGTTATAGTAGATACCCTGCTCTAATCTAATCGCAATATTCGTTATTAGTTCATTTGTAGCTAATTACTTAATGCAAATTTAAGACTTATATGGTTTTCACATAGATCCCGTTGTCCGAATAAAACCAAATTAAAAGGGACCACACAGAAAGCACCAACTTTCAACTAAAAAGAGTCATCAAAATCGGTTCACCCAGTCAAAAGTTATGAGGTAACAAACACAAAAATAAAAAATAAATACAAAAAAACAGTCGAATTCATAATCTCCTCCTTTTTTGAAGTCGGTTAAAAATGGGGCACAAGAAGCAGAATACATATCGTTACTTCGAAATAGACGGAAATATGAAGACTTCTAGGTGTTTAGTAAACGAATGTGGAGAAATATTGAGGCTAGGTACCTATTACAGTTTTAGTAGGAATTATTAGTTTATTATACTTATTGAAATGAAATATTTACTTAGGTCTCAGATGATTTTTATGGTTTTTGGAACGAAGTTCCTTATAGCGCGTTGCGAAAGGGGGCTAGACGGAAAAAATTAAGACCAAAAGTTGTAACGACACTTTTAGCTATAGTTGTAAGCCGTGCGGCGTGCGCGTGTTTCTCTGTCTGTCTCTCTCTCTCTCTCTCTCTCTCTCTCTCTCATAGAAATATTCTTTGTTCTGTGCATAGAAAGCAAGCCAGTTATTTTGGTTTCGTCTTTCTATTTCGCATTGAACAGTGTGGTGTCGCGACGATTATTTTTGTTGAGTGTATACAGGTTTTTTGTACATAATAAAAAACATTTCTACCACCGCCCGATGTAGCTTTTTCAAGACATTTAAATAAAATAGAATCCCAAACATATGTTTCCTAATTCAGTTACCACAAGCCAATTATTACTAAAATTGAGCCTACTGATTAAGTTTATATTACATTATATTTGTTAATAATAAAAAAAATATAATCATAAATTAAAAAAAAAAATTACAATTCCTTCACTAATTAATCGAAAGGAACTTCGTTCCATCCGGGTGTCCCTTGACACCTCTCAAGTTTTTTTTTTTTTTTTTAGAAACAAAAACAATTAAATTTCTGGTGTTATGTAAGTACCTACTTCAATCAACTCAGCCTATCGCAGTCCACTGCTGAATATAGGCCTCTCCCATATTGCGCCACAACACCCTGTCCTCCGCCATCCGCATCCAGTTTGCGATCTACCTAGCTGGGGGGCATTCCACGCTACGATTGCCGATACGCGGGCTGCACTTCAGGACTCGTTTGCTCCATCGCCCATGGGTCCTTCGACAGACATGGCCAGCCCACTGCCATTTCAGTTTGCTTACTCTACCCCTCTAAGCAGTTGGATGGGGCTGGTTTTTTTTATCTTGGATCTAGACAGTCATCGTGGCAACGCCATACAAGCATCTCAACACTTTGATGTAGCGCCAGTCAATTCGACATCGTTGCAGAGAGGCCAGAATTGCCCATATTTCAATAGAGTCGAAGGCTTTCTCGTAGGACACAAATGCCATATAGAGCGGCTGGTTGTACTCCTCGGTCTTCTGTACAATTTGCCGAACAGTATGGATGTGGTCTACGGTGCTGAAGCCTTTTCGAAAACCGGCTTGTTCTGGTGGCTGGAACTCGTCAAGTCACCTGGCGAGACGGTTCGTGACGACTCTCAAGAACAGCTTGTATACGTGACTCAGAAGTGAGATGAGTCTATAGTTCTTCAGCAAGGTTTTGTCACCTTTTTTGAAGAACAGAACCACCGTACCTCTGCTCCACGCTTCGGGCGTTGTACCCTCTCGGATGACGGAGTTTAAGAGACTCGCGAGCTCTCTCAAAACTGGAGCCCTGCCCTATTTAAGGAGCTCTGTAGTGATTCCGTCATCCCCAGGTGCCTTGTTGTTCTTAAACTGCTCGAGAGTCGCCCTAATCTCGCACTAGTCGACATCTGGGATGTCCTCCGTGTAGTGGCGCGTTAATTTGACTCGATGGTCATCTGCACTATGTTCCGCTGGTTTCGCCGTCCGCGCTGAGTGTAGGTGCCCATAAAAATTCTTGACTTCTTCAAGTATCTCGGACTTCGAAGTCACGATTTAGCCATCTTCAGTTTTAAGTTTCGTCAGATAGGACCTCTCTAGTTGCTGAGCGGGCACTTTCGTTTCGACCCTTGATTTCGCTCAATCGTGACTTCAATGTCGCGGGTGTAGGAGCACTGAAGGTTGCGTCGCGTCAGCTTCCTGATCTCAAAGTTAAAGGCCTTCTTATCTGACGAAGACGGCTGCGTGGATAGCAACTCTCGTCTTTCCCTCATAAGTCCGAGAGTCTCCGAGGAAAGTTTAGACACCTTACTTTTCTGCTGCGATGAAAAAAGTCTGCGGGACACGTTGCGCAGTGTTTCGACTACCTCGTCGGCCTTCTCGTCAACAGAGCCAGTGGTTTCCAGTAGGGCGAATCGATTTTGAAGTTCCAGTTGGAACTTTTCGGATCCTAGCACGGCTTGGAGCTGCGTAGGTCGGAGCGTAGGCCTCATCAGCGGATTCTCTGAGCACGGAAATTGATATTTAGAGTGCCTCGGACAAGTCTGTGATCGCTTCCGGTATTCAACCTACTGATCACAGAGACATCTCTAAATATGTATTTTTTATCCGTCATGATGAAGTCTATCTCGTTCCTGTCACGTTATCGGGGCTATGCCAGGTCCTCTTTCTTTGGGGTTTCTTTTCAAAGAACGAATTCATCAAAAAGAGCCCCTGTGACTCTAAAAAGTTGACCAGCGTTTGCCCTCTGTGATTTTGGCGGCCCACACCGAACGGTCCGACTTTCGATTCACCGCGTTCCTGCAATCCCACTTTGGAATTGAAGTCCCCCATAACAACGTTGTAGTGGGCCTTAGTCATACTATGCATTGCCCTGGCAACATCCTCGTACATGGCTTCGGCTATGTCGTCAGTGCATGTCGAAGTCGACGCATATACCTGTATCACTTTCAGGTAGTACCTGTCCGTGAGTTTTTGTACAAGGTACGCTACCCGTGTCGACACACCACTGATTTCTACAACGCTGCTAGTGAGATCCTTGTTGACCAGCGGCCTGATTGCGGAACACATTTAATTTCTGATAGCAATTCCGAATTTAAACAAACTCCAGTCGATTTCGGTTCCCATAATCGGAATTGTGTAAATAAAATGAAACAAATTCTGCCAAATTGACTAGGGAGGGTACCAAAATCTTACCCAATTGTTTTCACATATGCGTTTTGTTTCATCAAATATGAACTATTTGCTTGCGAATAATTTTACAATAATATAACATTGTTTTAATGACAACTGATGGTCTACTACTGCTTATAAATGAAAAAGTACAATGATTTCTTAAAAAATTAAAAACCAATTTATAAAACACTTTCTACCAAAAACTACCATATTTGAAAAACACAACGAAACGTTATTGTCTTCACGTTTTAGTTATCTGTGGCCAGTGGAAAAATAGTAGAAAAGCAGGGTTGTCAACTTATTGAGATTTCCACTAATCCCGGGTTGGTCGGTATGGACACCGCAACTGGCGGACTATTTGTTTGTAGCTGGTGATTTTGTTTTGGTTAGTCTAATTTAAATTGTTGAAAATAATAAAATTCACTGGTAAAGCTTTGACTCGAGAAAATATTATATTAACACGATACTGGCAAGCTGTTTTATTATTTTCAAGAAGCCTGTGGCACTTATGATTATTTTTAAATGCCGAAACCACTTTGGATACAAACGTTGATTTGGAAAGATAGTTCGGCATGACAAATATAGTGAACAGCGCCAGTGTGAATACCGAAAAACGTGATTTTGAAAAAAATGTTCCATGTGAACCTACTTTAGGGGTAGTAAAATTAACCATTATTCCATTATTGTGTAGCTAACAATCAAAGAAATATCTTCACTTACTTTTCCAGTAATTATAGTGTTATATTATCTATAGTACATTATGTTATAACAAAGACATGATAAGTTTTATTTCATCCTCAAAACGACGACCGAATGACAGTAATAGGAATAAATAATATAAAAAATTGCGAATATAGTTTATTTTAGTCGTTTGCAGAACCGCTATCAGTGTGAGAAAAACATTGACACGGGAAAAAAATTGGCAACACTGAGTAAAAAAAAACCGCCTTTGTTTGTTTTGACTTGAATTTTATTGCAACTTGTTGTTTTCATTAAACATAATTATATTTACTATTCGCATACAGATACATGGGCTTCAGCCGATGAAAAGCAGTTTTGGAACATTTCTAGTGGCACAGAATATTTAACTAAATGTTCACCAACCCTCGAGTGTTGGTTTGGAAGACCTTTGGCAAGAATAGGGCTCTGTCTTCGTTTTGTACTGGCTGCATTAGGACTTACGCTGTTTTGCTCCAAAACGAAAAGGACAAGTCAATATCACCACTGCAAGTAAGTACGCCTATGTAAATAGGAATTGTGCGTGTGCTGGCAGCTAGGAACATACAGCAATTTTAATTTTGAAACTGAGCACAGCGCCATCTCTGTCCCAGATAACCAAAATAAAAATATTGTGTTGCAATGTGAAAATATTTAATGAAAATGATGGGAAAAAGCATGACCCACAAACACACAAATATAATAATTATCTCAAAATATTGAACTAAAAATGATAAAAATAAGAAATAAGCTTAAATTAAGTGTTATCGATTTTTCTAAACGGTGCTGGAAGGTGTTTTTATTTTATTAAAAAATGGGGCATTTATTAACGTTGCACTGGTCACACTTCAATTGCAAATGTCTGCGCGGAAGGAAAATGGTGATTGGCGGGAAAGATACAAAAAGTTTTCAATAATTTTATATTTATTAATATAATTCAAGATATGGATGAAAAACCAAATAATGTTGAAGAAATTGATGTTAACAGTTCAGATTTCTACGAAAATGTTAACATTGAAACAGCTGCTTTATTCCACGACGAGATCTATGATTTGCTACTAATTGAGAACGAATCACACGAAAACTTTGAAGATGAAGAATGTGAAGATGAAACGGAAGAGAATACAACAAAAACATAAATACATATTTTAAAGTAATTACTGAAGACATTGAAGCTAAGATTCATCAGTCAAAGCAAATGTACCTATTGTTCTGAAGAAAATGCGGATATAAAACACGTTAGACTGTGAATCGTTCGCCATGCAAAGACTGTTACTTGTCAGTGAAATTCAAAGAGTATAATAATGTGAAATTAGTGATATAGCAGAACAAAACTCTTTTATGTGTTCCCCGCCACGTTCAGGAATTACTTTCCAACACAGTTTATTTCAATTCATTATTTAGATATTTACTGAATACTGTAGAAAAAATTTAATTGTTTCGGGATGTACTTAGCTGAGAATAAGAGTAGTATGTTTAATGATTACGACTGAAGGACATGTTGTATCCATGGTCAGGAATAAATTTAAAAAAAAAAAAAAAAAAATGTCTGCGCGGGAGTGCCGGATTTTTATCAAAATTCCGTTTGTTTTGTTTCGCAAGTGCATCTGGTAACTACGTTGAGTAGAACGTTCCTCCGTGTCGCCGTGCCGCTCTACAAGCATCCTCTGTTTCGTAAATCCACGTTGAATTGAGTCTTCTTCGTGACGGCATTTCGGAATAAGTTGTAAAGTTTTGTTCTGTGAACTACTGAGCATGGGCACTGTTTAGTTTGGACTCATAATTGCGAATAGTGAACTGACACTTAGTGCACTTACATTATGTCAAAAAACTCTTGTTGTATACCTGGATGTCTAGTGACTAAAGAAGATGGTACGTACTTTTTGTTTATGTAGTGTTGTTACTGTTGACTACCTACTCTGTCCCGTGTTTATAAAACTTGGTTCTTCACAACGTTTTACCTATTCTACCTTCCCATCGATTCGTTCATTGATCATCAATCGCCAGCTATTGCTACAGACAAGAAACTTCAAAACTGTCTAATAGGAGTCCTCAGTCTAAACTTTCTCCGGCAAGAGAATTTCCTCCTTGGTACCTACTTTCTTTATTAAATCAAACTAGATCAAAAAAATTAACATACTATTTTGTTTCTCAGGTATACCTCTTCATCGCTTTCCGAATCCAGATGTGAATGCAGAGAAATTCAGTAATTGGATTGGATTGCAAAAATTGGTGGTGAAGTAGCTATGGTGGATAAATTTGTTGTTCATAGCAACAGACGTGTCTGTCATAAACATTTTCAAGAAATTGATGAGTATCCAAGAAATAGACTGTGCATATTAGCAACTCCTGTACTGTATTTGCCAGGTAATATTTTAATTTGCAACATTTATTGTGAACCTTTCTGCCCCATCGGCTATCTGTTCTGCGTGCAATGTGCTTGCCCACTGCCACTTAAGTTAAGCAATTCTTCGGGCTATGTCAGTTACAGTAGTTCTTCTATGGATCTCGTCATTTTTTATTCAGTCATGTAGGGAAACTCCAAACACAGCCCTCTCCATTGCACTTTGAGTGACTCTTAGCCTTCTTATAAGGCCCATTGTGAGTGACCACAAACCAACCTTGAACAAGGCAAAGTGGCAGTGCTTGGGGTAGCCCTATGTCCAGCAGTGGACTTTTTTTGTCTGAAATAATGACGATGATGATTTATAGTGAAGCAAGTGCTAAGCAGTTTTAGAGGATACTGTCTCAAATTTTATTCACAGAATATCTGAAGATTAGATATCTTTTTACATACTCAATCAAAATGTTTCATTTTCAGAACAACTCACACAACAACATACTGAATCAGTTAGCTTGCCTTCTCTACCTTCAACATCTGGTATTCAAAAGATCCAATCTGATATTCACATGAGAAGTATGTACCCTATTTAAAGTGTGCTAAAAGCAGAAAAGTTTAACTCTTCGCATGTCAAGTGTACACCACATGTACTGATAACAATAGATTTTCTATTGTCTGTAATTAGATGCGCGACGGGTTAAATGATGTTATCTGCTTACAGTTTATACTCATAACATTTAAATAATGTTACTTTATTAACAGTACCTAGTTATGTCAACACTTTTGGCAAAATTAATATTTCAAATATAAAAAATACTTTCAGAATGCTGGCATGCTGAATCTGCAACTCTACCTGCCCTACCTTCAACATCTGGTGTTCAAAAGACTCCATCTGATTTAAATTTGAGAGGTTTGAAAGAATAAAACAAAATAAAATGTTAGTAAATGTATTTTTTTTAATGTACTGAATCGAACAATAAACATTTTTTCAAATAGTTAATATTTTTTACTTTTAATTCTGAGTTACTTTTCTTTCATAATCCTATGTGCAAAAGAATTGGGAATTTTTACATTGTCGTATAAATTATTGTATACTACTAATGTGTTTCTAACAATTATGTAATGCAATCTTAACATAATTGTTAAAAAAAGCAAAGTAAACAATTATTTATACGACAATGTTGAAATTCAAACTCAATCTATAGCTATAGCTAGTACAGCTACCTATTACATACCTATCTATATCCATATCTATAGGTAAATAGTTTTGGGTAGCTGACAACTAGATGGCGCCTTTGAGCTGTCAACAGAAAAAGCAGAGAGCTTCCTGTCTATACCCTATATTATATTGTAGTCTGTGACTTCTACACCAGACGGACAACCATTCTTTTATTGACCAGACGGACAACCATTCTTTTACTGTGTAGACTTCTGCAACTTATTTCTAGTTATTTTAATGATTATGTATGTCAGCCTCACATTCTAACAAAAGAGATATATATTATTGTTATTTGATATTTTTGTATGTATGTAGATGCTGATGCAAACTAAAATAACCACTAAGTAACGAAGTAACAACAGTACATTAATCATATTTTCGCAGAAGGTGCTAGAGCTGAATCTACATGAATGGAACGCTTCCCTACCAACATCAATCTAGTTGACATACAGGGGATTTTCCTACAAAGAATTTGCTGGCAACGCTGGACATAGAAATACAATCTTCTGTATCAATCATTGGAGGTGAGCCTTTTGTCACAGTTAAGAACAAGAATTAAGTATGCTTTGATGGTTTAGTCTGGAGTGGATGAATGATAGGTGGCTAACAACAAGTATTTACAAGGCTGATGTGACTAGACACGCCAGAACACTGGAACACTGGGACACCTTAGGAGGACATACCTTTTTGGTGCTGTTCAGAAAGGTCAGGTGCGTAGTACTGGTAACCCGCGTGCGTGTATGACCAGATGTATGAACATAAACAAAGCAAAAACAGTATGCAAGGATCGTAGGTGGCATTCTGTACTTTCTGCCTACCCCGATGGGATAAAAGCGTGAGTTTATGTATGGATGCTAAGAATCAATTGGCAACTCATAATTGGACCCATTTATGCAAACAAGAACCAACCCACAGCAGGTTGGTTTCGAGAAAACGAGACTTTTGTAAACAGAGTGTGCAAAATGAACACATAGTATATTAATTAATGACTACTTGTTAATCTTATGTGGGATACTGTAGCCTATCTAGGGAGTATCAGATTTATACATTTTATAATGTTATAGGATATAGTAAATCGTTGGGGGGGGTCTGTATTTATGCTTTTGCGGTTGCACAACGACACGCTTGGCTTGGCTTTGCTTGGTAGTATAGATGCAGGCCTACTCTGCCTCAGAGGCAGCAGGGTGGCGGGGTCTTGAGGGAGAGCGCTGTAGTCGTGTAGATCCTCAAGGCAAGTCTGGCGGATACACCTTCACGAGGTTGCCACCCCGTTTTTGGTCTAATTCCTTATGAAATAGACGTAACTGAAACCGCCAGGCGACTTTTCCTCCCCTATCTCCCCTCCCCACTCCCGCATAACCCCCCCATTTCCTGTTCCAAACTACCCCTCCTCACGCAATCCCACCCAAACCCTCACTCCCTACAACACCTACCTACCCACCTTCCACTCCGAAACGTGACCACCCTGTGACTGGGTGGTGGCGGGCTCGACTGTCACTAAAAGCAGCTGATGGTGAGTTAGGAGGAAGCAGTCACCTGCGCTAGGACCTGCGCAGTTGAGCGCCGTGAGCGGGGATGAAGGAGTCCTGGGGGGCTGAGCCGAACGGCACTGGTGGTTATGTGTCCGTGAGGCAACACTCCCCCTTTGGTCTGGATTTCAAGCGAAACGGTGGCCCTACCCACTAGCCAGGGGTAGGGAAATGGCCACAGTGTCCCGTCAGAGGGCCACAGGCGAGGTGCGTGAGGTCCGCTGAGGTTGTCCTCGGATGACCGAAGCGGTAGGTAAAGGTCATGCTGACGGTGTAAGTGAGGGTTGTTCAACTCGTTGGGGGCCAACCCGATCGAGCACCCGATGTCGCACTGTAAACCAGCCTTGCGCTCCTATATCTCTCTGGTAATCCTAACGTTCGAGCTTTTTCATAGCGAGACGTTCCCAGGTGCGGGCTCCATGGAGGGTGGGAGCCAGAGAGACGAATCCTTTTCACAACATTTAATATGGATGATAAAACAAAAACCAACCATCCCGGAGTGGAGGCGAAAGCCGATGAAGCTCCCAAGAGAGGTGCCTGCACTTCTCTTGCCCCTGGTCACCCTGCAGCCAACGCCGCGGGTACCAGCGCGGGCGCTGGTCTGGCTGTGGCGAAAGCTACAGGCAAGACCAACAAAAACAAGTCCCAAAAGAAACAAAGGGCGTCGGCGCTGACTGGGACCAGTACCGGCCCTTCCAAAACCCAGGAGAGGACCACGGCGAAGTCTAACTTCGCTGGCGGTCCAACCCTCCCCAAACTAACACCGGTGCCAGATATTACTGGCACTGTGAAACACCCTACCACATCTGCGGCTCCTCAAGCCTCCTCCCATGAGGAGGACGCCACCAACCAGGTGGTGACAGACAGCCACGAGGACGCGATCTCTCGCGTCTGGAAGGTTGTACAGAAGCGGGGCAAGGGCAAGGGTAAAAGAACTCAACAAGCCCGTTGCCCTTGTACAAACCCCTCATGCGCTCCAGCTGTCACAGCACAGCGTATGACGCGTAAGGAGCGCCGCCAGGCTCGCAGGAGGCAAGGTAAAGGGCCGCAAAACAACCAGGCCACTGCCGTTAGTTCGGTCAAACCGAGTAGCGGGCAGCTAAACTTTGCCGCTGGAAAACGGTCGCAGGCAGAGCCCGGCCTAAACCGCCCCTCGACCAGCCGACCCTCATCCAGTGCGCCGGTAAAAGCACAGCAACCCGGAGGGAAGGATCAGGCCGCGGCTAAGCGAGCTCTCAACGAGACCATCACACCTCGTGGAGAGCATAAGCGGCCGCGTCTTGATCAATCCAAACGGGTTGCTCAAAGAAGCTACGCCCAAGCTGCCAATGCCACCCTCGACGTAGCGGTCACCTGTGACCGCACCGGGGTGATCAGCAAGGACGTATCGGACCAGGTGCTCGCTGCTATCCAGAAGCAGATCTTACACGAGGCCTGCTCCCCCAAACAGGACACCAAGGCGCCGACTTTCAACGCAAAGCCGCTATTCGCCGGTGGTGTCCTAAAACTGTGGTGCGAGAACGACCACACCTTAGCCTGGCTAAGGAAAACAGTCTCCGATATGACTCTCCCTACTAACTTAACGTTAGTAGTCAAGAGTCAGTCGGAGATCCTAAGACGGGCACGATGTGGCATCGTGATCCCCGACGAGCAGGGGGTCCTCGGAGAGCCGACCAATATTGGCCGTGCTCTCAGTTACCAGAACCCCTGGGTCGACATAAAGCGCTGGTTGCTGCTGCATGCCGACAAACAGGCCTCGGCATGGTTCGTGGTAGTCGGTGTCCCGGTAGACCAAATCCCGACCCTGATGGGTGCGGGGCGCCGTCTATCTTTGGGGGCAGGGAAGGTGTACCTGCAGTTCCAAGGTAGGAACGGCAGGTTCACCGACGTCCCCCAGGGATGGGACCCCGCCACCGGCACCATCTCCGAGACTCTGGCGCAGCAGCCAGAGACACCAGCGGGGAAGTCGACTCCCCCAGCAAACAACCCGGAGGCAGTCGTGGCCGAACCCGCTGCAGCGGAATCGGCTGCTCCAACTGCCGCCACCCTGGACGCTAGCCCTCCTTCGGGCGCGGAATCGGACGACATAACCCTGTCCCCGGCTTCGCGCCAGGGGGAGGATGGCTTCGACGAGGGTGGCCTGTTTGCCGGGCTCAACCTGGAGGATGACGATGAGGAATTGACCAGCAATGGCGTCCTCTTCGTCAAATTGTAAAATCGTCCAGGCAAACCTCCACCACAGTCAGACCGCAACGGCTCAGCTCCGGAAGTGGTTGGAGGTTCAACACACGGCCATCGCCCTGATCCAGGAGCCGTGGATTAGAGCGGGCCGCATACAAGGACTCTCCAATCTTGGAGGTAAGCTCCTGGTCACTACTGATCACGACCAACCCAGGTCGTGTATCTATGTCATAGGTAACCTTAAAACACAGCTTCTAACTGAATTCTGTTGCAGAGACATCTCTGCAGTGAAGCTGTTTATACAGCGTAACGGCGCCATGGAGATGGCAATCGTCTTCGCTTCGGTCTACATGCCTGAAGCGGAGGCGCCGCCCCCGCATGACCTCGCTCGCCTCGTGAGCCATTGCGAGAGATCCGGGCTGGAAGCCATCATCGGTGCTGATGCCAATGCTCATCACCAGCTGTGGGGTATGGACACGCAAAACGAAAGGGGTAAGGCCTTGGTTGATTACTTATTCTCGACTAACCTATCCCTACTAAACACTGGCTCCGAACCGACCTTCGTAACCAGACGAAGCCGCACAATCATAGATCTCACTCTGGCAACAGAGGCCGCGGCGGAAATTACCACAGGTTGGCAGGTCTCCAGGGAAGCTTCCTGCTCCGACCACAGATGGATCCGCTTCGACATCCAGGCCTCTGTCCCGCCAGCAGCTCCGCGCCGCAAACCGCGGAACACAGATCGTGGTACCTACACACGCAGCCTAGAATCCAGACTTGCGACATCATGCGATCCGACGCTATTTGCGGACACTACACAGATTGAGGTACAAGTTGAATACCTCACTAAATCAGATAATATACAGCTACCAAACTGCCTGCCCAGAGACGACTCCTCGTAGTACACCGGGCAAACAGCCCTGGTGGGGTGCTGATCTGGAGCGAAAACGCGGGAAGGTAAGGAAAGCTCTGAATAGAGCCATGAATACATGTGCGGATGAGGACTGGGATGAGTACTACGCAGCCAAATCTTGCTACAAAAAATGCATCAGGTTTAGGAGCACCTCGGGATGGCGAAAATACACTGGTAGCATTGAGTCCTGCCAGGAAGCAAACAGGGTAAGGAAAATACTGGCACAACAAACCACAACTGGGCCTACCACCCTTCGAAAACCAGACAACACACTCACATCCTCGCCAGAAGAAACGCGACGCGTCCTTATTGAAACACACTTCCCTGGATGTATTTTCTCGCAAGTAATCGACTGGCAAGAAGCAAATCAAACACCATCAGATAATGACTGGTCTTATGCTAGCAAGGTGATCACGTTGGAGAAACTCCAATGGGCCATCCGGAGCTTCCATCCGTTTAAGGTCGCCGGACCAGATGGGGTGTTCCCCGCCCTACTACAGTGGGGTGGAACCCTCATCGCAGTAAGACTGGTGCCTTTAATGAGAGCGTGCCTGGCCTTCAGATACGTTCCCAAAGGATGGAGGGAAGTGAAAGTAATATTCATCCCTAAACCAGGTAAGGGCGACTACACAAACGCCAAATCCCACAGACCAATCAGCCTGACTTCTTTCCTGCTAAAAACCCTGGAAAGGCTGTGCGACAGGGAGCTGAGGGACGGCGCTCTGAAAACCCTACCGCTGCACGGTAACCAACACGCTTATAGCTCAGGTAAATCCACCGAATCGGCACTTCATCTGGTAGTTAGCCAGTTAGAGGAAGCGATTCACCAGAAAGGGACCTGCCTGGGTACCTTCATAGACATCGAAGGAGCCTTCGACAAAACAAATTTCTCCAGCATCAGCAGCGCCCTCTCCAGACATGGAGTTGAACAGGTACTCATAGACTGGATCACAAACATGCTAAGCAAGCGCGTGGTTCGCCTAGAGGATGAGCAGCAACTGGCCATGATTGCCAGAGGCTGCCCCCAGGGAGGGGTACTGTCACCCCTTCTATGGAATTTGGTGATTAACGAGTTAATCGCCAGACTCAATGCCAATCACTACTACACAATAGGTTATGCGGACGACCTCGCCATCCTTGTCTCAGGGAAGGTGACGAGCACGATCTTTAACCTCACCCAACAAGCACTACGTATCGTAGAGAGATGGTGCAGTGAATATGACCTCTCAGTGAACCCCACTAAAACTGAGCTAGTCATGTTCACCCATAAGCGAGCTTTAGGCCCCTTCCGCCTACCGAAATTGTTCAATACAGAACTTCAGCTGGCCAACGAAGTCAAGTACCTCGGGGTCATTCTTGACAGTAAGTTAAACTGGAGTAGTCATTTAGACAGCAAACTAAACAGGGCCTGCATCACATTCTGGCAATGCAGGAAAATGATAGGTAAGAAGTGGGGCCTATCCCCCAAAATCATACTTTGGCTGTACACCGCAGTGATCCGACCCATGATCACCTACGGGGCCGTAGTCTGGTGGCCCCGCACCAAGCTTATTACAGCCTGCAACAAACTGCAACGCATGCAAAGACTAGCCTGCATGGCGGTCACGGGCTGCATGAGGACTACTCCGACTGCAGCCATGGACGCCATACTGGGACTACCACCGCTCCACCTGTTCATACAGCAGGAAGCCACGATGGCGGCAGCGCGTCTGGACGCAACCAACCTCTTGAGAAAGAGAGACACACAACACACAGCGCTACTTAAGGAACTCAACAATGAGTTCCCCATCACCAAGGCTATAAATGACCGGGTACCCAAACAGTTCATTTTTGACAAAAAATACAGAATCCAGCTTCATGAAGATCGCCGGTGTGAGGGTCTGCGCCCCACTGAGCTGCGCATCTTCACGGACGGATCAAAAACAGACAGTGGCACAGGTGCTGGGGTCTTCTCGCAGGACTTCAACATACATATAGCCACACCATTAGGAGTCCACAATACAGTGTTCCAGGCGGAATGCATTGGGATCACTCTTGCCGCCTCAGCCATTATGGACAGGGCAGTTAAAGACCACTCGATCCGCATACTCTCAGACAGTATGGCTGTTCTGCAAGCGCTGGACAGTCACTCGATTGACTCTGGGCTAATATACGAGTGCCACCAGCGCCTCAACCAGGTGGGTAGCCTCAATAATATAACTATTCAATGGATAAAAGGACACAGCGGTTCCCTAGGTAACGATGCCGCCAATGAACTGGCCAGAAGGGGATCGAGCATGACACCGGTGGGACCAGAACCCATCGCGCCACTCCCCTTTGGGTTCCTACGCTCTCTGGTAAGAAAACGTACCAGGGATCTACACTGTAAGCTATGGGTGGACCAAAGTGAGTGCAGGCAGGCCAAGGAAGCACTTCCCACCATCGATGCCCGCCTCACTAAACAGGTCCTCCGGTTAGACAAACGACAGCTGCGTATGGTTACGGCAGCAATAACTGGCCATGGGTCGTTTAATAAACATCTATTTGTCATAGGAGTTACAGACAGTCCGCTGTGCAGGGCCTGCATTGAGGACGACGAGACAGCAGCGCACGTGCTTCTAAACTGCCCGGCGATCGCCACATACAGGGCCAAGTACTTCGGTAACCCAGGTACCCTACGTGAGATAGTCAGCAACATCAAGGCGTTGCTGGCCTTTCTCGAGGAGCTGGGGTGGATCGAATAACCGATTTCCCACCCGTACGCAAAATACGCGCTCAGACGTGGAGTTGCGGACACCAGCCCGTTCTACCTATTACCTATTAGTAAATCGTTGAAAACCCGGTTGGTTCTTTGTTGCAAAAACATATTTTGTGGCTTAGTTCCTTCTTGCTAAATGGCCGTAAGATTTCATTATTGTGATATTTCTAAAAATACATAGAGCAACACGGACCACCGGCGGACCGGAGGGGAGACGGCATAGCGATTTTTCCCGATACAAAACTGTCTGTCATTTTTTGCGGGGGGAAATCTGCTTTACCCACACTTTCTCAAATTCTCACACAAAAATCTGTTACTACGAAACCCACACATAAAAATTAAAACATACACTAATAATTTCACACACACATAGATACATTATGTGTCGTTACAGTACAATGAGATGACGCAACTACACTGACAAGTTTCTTACAGCCGTGGTTGCAACTACTGTCGATACGCATTATCGATAAATTCAAGAACTCGGTTGGGAATATTACGTTTAAAAAGTGATACAAAGATAGATATTCTAATAAAGATTGGCTTTATTTATTATGTACTACAATAATTATCATTTAACAAATAAAATTAAGGTTTACGTCATTTTAAAAACTAGTTACAATTGTATCTATCACTGGTTTTTAAAGTGGACTATTTCGTGTGGGAATCCAGGTTAGTCTATTATTACAAAATTTCTTCCATGTAACTCTTAAATTTGGATCTTTAGTAAACCTGCAATAAATAAATTAAAAAAAGATTGTGTGGTTTTTATGAAACCACGATAAAAGTGAAACTTTTTTCATATTATAGACATTTAACTAAAAATTTTCGGAATATATGCAATAGCTTAATAAAAAGACTTAATATAATGTTCATACGAAATAAGTTAAATAATAAATTCAAGTACTCAAAATTGAAATAAATCCATAAACAACAACATGCACCAGCGAGCGCCTTTCACTTTATCCCTAATTCGCGGCCGACCGTCACGCGACATGCAACACACAGACGAAAAAGTGTGAGAGGAAGTCAAAGTTTCACTTTAAAAAAAAAATGGTTGAAGTTCACACGTAAGTAGTAAGTAATTTTAATAAAACGTGTTAACTCGTAAGTTTTGTAATATTTTTAATTTATACAACTATGTATATTAATATACAGCTTACATTATAATATTTTAAATAAATCAGAAATATTATTCTCAAAAATGTCTCTGTATGAATATAGACTCCTTTGCCAAATTTATCGATAACTATCTACTAACAAACCAGTAACAACACTATCGCTCGGTGACAGCGTCTACTCGGAAACAAAGTCGGATCAGTCGCTCGACCGATCCGCATATTGTATGAGGGCGAGCGGCCTGTGTTCGTAAACAAATCCGAAACAACACGACCGATAAATATTGTAATTTTTAAGTATTATGGAAGTAAATGGGAATAATGTGATTAAATATTAGTTACATATGAAAGGTAACGTCATCTTATTGTAAATTTGACATGGCAGATCTCTTTTTGCAGCAAAATACAGAACAATTCGTCATTTTTGTAGGACATCAATTTAGTCGCGCAACTAGATTTAGTCTACTGAGCAGTGCGGCTGCAACTAGTTTTATTATACGCATAGGACCGCGTGGACTTGTACTTTGACAGAGGGGAACGCCTGCGTATGGCTACTCCCCTCTGGTCCGTGTTGCTCTATGTAAAAATAAAAGTAATTCTTCATAAAATTTATTTTTTAAATGCCACTTATTAGATAGTGAATCATTTTCTTACATTTAACACAATAATAATAGTACAATGGAAGCAATAATCCTTAAAACTAAACATCACTATTATTATCGCCTTCTACCTCAAAATCGATAGGCCCGGTAAAGCCGTTGATATCGTCTGCTATATGGCTACTTTCCAGGGGTTTGTAGAAATCTTTAGCATCTTTTGGCATAAGGTGCAGCATACTTTTATATCTGTCAGTTTAGCCTCAGATATGGCTTTGCCTGTAGGCCAAAGTAAGTCCATATCACTTTTGGTTATTATGATCCTGGTCCTGATATTATTCTTTGTATTCACTTCCTTCAACTCATCCTCCAGGTTGTTTCTCATAAAAATAGAGCACATTTTTTCTTTCTTAAGCACTATTTCTTTAGTATCCAGCCAACTTATTTTAGATTCATCTTCTGCCTTCTTTCTGTTTGTGATTTTCGTCTCTAAATTGCGTGACAGCAAAAAAATCTTTGGTAAGCGTGTACATACAATCAAAGGTTTAAATTTTCGACAGCTTTTCATAATCTCTATGTAATCTTCTGGAGTATACAATCGTTGTTGGGGCTTAAGATCGCACTCTATCCGGCCGAAATCCGTATCATTTGGTAAAAAGCTGTGGCCAGATTCTAAAAATCGATGATGTATTTTTTATAGTGAGATGGTCAACACCATCTTTCAATCTTTCTGTGATACGTTTTATCAAACAGGAACCGACTTCCTGTGACCCTCTGCCGGCCATCCCTTCCACCCAAACATTACAATGCGCTTGGTCATTACTGCCTATATGGATACCCAGATTATATACCCAAAGCTGTCTTTTGTAAAAAACAACATTTGTGGGTATTCTCGGAAGAGGCAATAGCAATAGCTTCTATTGTTGGGTCATCTTTTGCCAGTTTCATATCTTTTTTCAGTTGTTGTTGCTAAAATGTAGCTATATTGATTTGCTTTTTGTGATCTTCTTATATTTTCCTTTTTTCTTCTTTCTTTTGCTTGATTTCTTGTCTGTTGAACATCTGTTGCACGTGTATTTTTTGAGTTGTATGGTACGAAGGTTAAATTTCATGACAAACACATGTCTTACTTTAGAGCAGCCTTTCCCAAATTGTCGATAACGCCCCCTTGTGGGCGCTGCAGGCCTAAAGGGGGGGTGGTAAGAGACCCAGAAGGGGAATGGGGGCGTTGTGTAGAGTCTGAACAACGCCCCTATTTTTTTCTGGATCTCTTACCACCCCCCTTTAGGCCTGCGGCGCCCGCAGGGGGGCGTTATCGCCCAATTTGGGAAAGGTTGCTTTAGAGTAAGAAAGCACCACCAGCTGATTTAGCTTCTTCGCTATACAGAAATCGAATGAAGCCGCAGGCGCGGTCCGAGAGGGGGTCCTAGGGGTCATGACCCCCCCCCCCCCCAAAGTCAGTCATGATTTCGAGACTGAACGATTTGCCTGAAAAACCCAATAATACTCCCGACCTGAGAATCGAACCCGGGACATCATGCTCATCAGTAGCGCTTTCGATTACTAGACCAACGAGTAGATGTCTCTTCCTAAAAATATTCTTCAGTACTCATGGTGACCCCCCCCAAAATCATAGGCTGCGACCGCGCCTGTGAAGCCGCAGGTGGAAGTCGCAAATAGAATTACGGTAAAGTGTTAGTGTTGCCAGTGTACTTTTTAGTGTAAGTCCAATACAAAAAAAAAACAAACGCAAAAATATTTATCAGTAGAATGTATGTACCTACGTATGTTATGTTATTTTTTGCACGTGAGAAAAAGAAATTAACATAAAAGTAAGATCACATTTTGTTATTTCAACTGTCACAGGAAACCCATTTACATGTACCAGCTGCTGGTAGGTACCGGCTATAAGAATGGTTTATTTTCGTTTAAATACTGCAAAATTTTAACACTATTAAGAACTATTCTACATGGCTCCGTCAAGACTAACCTAATTTGCATCATGCTGACAAGAACCAACCAATCTTTGTTCTATTTAGTCATAAAAGTATTGCAACTTTTCATGCTATATGGAACCACACAACATTGGTTCCGGTTTGCATAATTAAAATGCTTAAGTAGTAAAGGTGCCAAGAGGCATGGGTCTGTTTAACAATTAGTTTTAATAAGTGCTTAGGGAACCATGCTGTATAGATCTTTACAGTTTTTTAAAAGATGGCCAAAATGCGTTGGTTCCGCAAGTGACAGTGTTGTATCTCTGTTGTTAGTCGGTAAAAAGGAACCATTTTTTCGGGAAGATAGAATACGTCATTTGAGCGCTATGTACGTAACTCAATTTCACTCAAATTGTGGGTTGGTTCTTGTTTGCATAAATGGGTCCAATTATGAATACATTTATTTAGGCAAATTAAATAAATCACATCATATATTTTATGTATAAGTATTGTTTGTCATTCTAATTTAGTGTTATGTTCAATAGAAATAGCTGATCAATAAAAATTGGCGAAACAACAGCAATGACTAGGCCTAGAGCTTTTGCCCAGCCGTGGGTTGATGAAAGTCTAGTTAATGAGCCTAGTTTGCTGCATTATTTATTAAGTACTATAATTGAGTAGAAAATAATTTGATTTTGTTTTAAAACTGCAGGAGAGTCCTCAGGCGTTTCACCTGTGAAGATTTGAAAGCAGCATGAATGATGCTGTTGCTATTTCCTTCGGCCACTGTTGAGATCTACTTCTGACTGCACTGTTACTGCTGCTCCGCAACTACTTCAGTTTTCAAGCTTCTCAAGGGCAGAAATAGGAACTGAATATTGTTCATTAAAGATAATAAATGTGTTTAAGAAAACCATTCAATGTTATGTCAACAGCAATAAATTATGTACTTACTGTGTTGATTAAAAACAGTGTTAACTTTAATAGTGTTTCATTTATGAACTATATAGCTACAAATAAAATAACTTGTTATGAAATATTTAAGCATTAAGTTTTTTTTTTTATAAAGACTAGCTATGGACTATTTGATACTGTTTAGAAAAGAATGGTGTGTAACTTAATTAACTGGCATTCATTATCACCTTGAGGTAAACAGAAACAAATATATGGTCAAAAAATACATTTTTATTCATATAATTACAACCTTCAGACAACAGTATTTGTAAATTCTTCCTCTCCTCTTGAAGTGTTTTCTTGTGGAAGTCATCATTTATAATTTAAATACAGCTTAGTAATGTTTGTTGTGAGGGCAAAAGAGAAAGTTTACAATTCTCCTGTTTAGTGTGGTTGACCTACCTGAAAGATAAAAAATGAATTTAAGTACATCCTCATCCTCCAACTGGATTATAGAATATCCATCATTATAATTTAGTCTAGTATTAGGTATTAGATAAAAAGGTTGATGGACCTTTATGATATAACTACATACATTGCTTTATATCAAGCAAAACCTATTCAATGCGAAAAACTATTTTGAAGGGCACTTCATAATAAACAGAAATAAAGTATTATGATGCTCTACGGTAACATTAAAATTCAATCTTTAGAAAACAATTTTGAAGACTACCATAGTCTGATATGAACATAATCAGTATTGTAGTCATGAACTACAATACTGATTATGTTCATATCCACCGAATGAAAAGAATAATACTGTTTGATTGAATTGATTTGCAACATGTGCAATAAACTTGACAGGGATTACCATAATCTGCCTATATAATTCCCACTGCTGAGACACGGGCCGCCTCTGTGAGATGGAGTGGGCTGTAATCCATGGACAAACAATTATTGGCTTCGATATCCTTAATAATGAGAAAAACATTTAAGGTACATACAATATTTAGGTAGGTAGCTACTTAAAGTGAGAATATTCAATGTTAAACACTTTTAAAGAAAATAATATTGAAAATTAAGTAAGTACCTTAAACAGACATGTTGTGGAAATAAGTCTAAGTAGGTATGGTGTGTGTGCACCTATGTTCATCGAAGTCGTATAGAGGTAGGTAATCATTGACATTTAAGTACTGCTTCAATTTTTTTTCTATAGTTGTTCCTCTTTGCATTGATCGCTTTTTGCTTTTCCAAATAAGCAACAGCTCGACTGGCTTGCTCAGCTTGCCACAGGTTAAGCATAATAGGATACGAGTTACGAATTTTTCTTTCGTAAATATGCCACTAATTTATCTCGGTTCTTAAATATCATGCACATGATGCAGATAACTTGCCGTTGCCTTGTATACACTTGTCACAGAAGAAAACTTCCAATTTTTCTTATAAAATCACCTCGCTCTTTCGATATTCATAATAGTCATTTATTATTGGAGTTTTACACAAAATCACATCCACAATTTATCAGGAAGACTATCACTTACATTTTTTCGCTATAATTTTACAGATTTTACGTTTAAATCATAAAATATGTGGAACGGAAAACGATAGCGACGACTAGCTCGCCTTCTGCTTCAATACAACTAGCCGTTTGTTTCATGACAACGATCTAAGCAAATTGTCGCTTGTCAAATAAGTTACGCAATTCCAAAAATAGACGTTTGCCCATTTTTTCTTGACATATCGTTCACTCTTTATCGTTCAAACCAACTAGCCGTTGCTTTCACACTTTAAGGGAGTAACGCAATACCAAATTCGTAATTTTAAACAAACTGCGATAAAAACGAAAGCAACTAGTCTCAATCATTTGCCAATAATGCGTTCCGCAATTAGGCCGCAGGAAGCCGACACCACCTTGGGAGAACTGATCACCTTCGTGGAAGTAGAGTAGGTGGCCTGACTCCAGAGTTATCATATCCTCCCCCTGTCTTCGGACTTCGGATAACCCTAGTATATGCCAGTTAATGCACCCTAACTCTACCTCAGTTCGGCAAGATCCAGCTTTATTTAACGTCCGTTATGCGTAGCCAGATGTAGTCATCGTTGGTAGCCTATGGTAACCTGCGGCCTAATTGCGGAACGCATTATTGGCAAATGATTGAGACTAGTTGCTTTCGTTTTTATCGCAGTTTGTTTAAAATTACGAATTTGGTATTGCGTTACTCCCTTAAAGTGTGAAAGCAACGGCTAGTTGGTTTGAACGATAAAGAGTGAACGATATGTCAAGAAAAAATGGGCAAACGTCTATTTTTGGAATTGCGTAACTTATTTGACAAGCGACAATTTGCTTAGATCGTTGTCATGAAACAAACGGCTAGTTGTATTGAAGCAGAAGGCGAGCTAGTCGTCGCTATCGTTTTCCGTTCCACATATTTTATGATTTAAACATAAAATCTGTAAAATTATAGCGAAAAAATGTAAGTGATAGTCTTCCTGATAAATTGTGGATGTGATTTTGTGTAAAACTCCAATAATAAATGACTATTATGAATATCGAAAGAGCGAGGTGATTTTATAAGAAAAATTGGAAGTTTTCTTCTGTGACAAGTGTATACAAGGCAACGGCAAGTTATCTGCATCATATGCATGATATTTAAGAACCGAGATAAATTAGTGGCATATTTACGAAAGAAAAATTCGTAACTCGTATCCTATTATGCTTAACCTGTGGCAAGCTGAGCAAGCCAGTCGAGCTGTTGCTTATTTGGAAAAGCAAAAAGCGATCAATGCAAAGAGGAACAACTATAGAAAAAAAAAATGAAGCAGTAAATGTCAATGATTACCTACCTCCTACCTCTATACGACTTCGATGAACATAGGTGCACACACACCATACCTACTTAGACTTATTTCCACAACATGTCTGTTTAAGGTACTTACTTAATTTTCAATATTATTTTCTTTAAAAGTGTTTAACATTGAATATTCTCACTATAAGTAGCTACCTACCTAAATATTGTATGTACCTTAAATGTTTTTCTCATTATTAAGGATATCGAAGCCAATAATTGTTTGTCCATGGATTACAGCCCACTCCATCTCACAGAGGCGGCCCGTGTCTCAGCAGTGGGAATTAATTTAACCAAATGGCCCTCCTTAGGCAACAGAAGGGGGTGACGGGCCCCATAAGGAAGGCTAGAGTGCCTCAACCGTCAACAACCAAACAACAAAAGACCCGTATCGATACAACAAAAACTCAAACGGAGAGTCCTTCGTTCCAACAGCGGGCACCTTGAGCCCGGGCAAAGGACTCGACATCACGACTGGCGTTCGAGGCCAATCATCCTCGGGGTGAGTCAGCCAGTCTGGTCCCCACCATAGGGGGTGAGCAATCAGGCGGGGCGCCATGCACCTACGTGAGGCCACGGCGCCTGGGTTCAAATCTCCAAGCACATGCCTCCAAATCAATGCGTTTCAGAATATTGAATCTGGGACACTCGGTTCGCAACAAAGACCTCCAAAGAGTGGACGGACGTCTTCAACCAATACAAAACAATTTGACTATCCGTCCAGGCGTAAGAAGCCCGAATGTCGACAGTTGCACCCAAAGTGTGAGCAACGTGGTTCAATAGACGCACAAGAAGCGCCGCCCCTGACAATTCTAACTTAGGGATGGTCAGTGCCGTCCGGAGGGGGGCCACCTTGCTCTTGGCCATGACCAGTGACAACTTCACCTGGCCTGTCGCGCTGACGGTGCGCAGATAAACAACAGCGGCTTAACCGTGCGAAGACGCATCACAAAACCCATGAAGGGTAGCAGTGTAGCTCCCAGGGGGGAGGATAGCGCGGGGTAACACGACCTCGTTGACTGCGGGGAGTGCGGATACAAATTGGAGCCAATCTTCCAACAGGGTTTCCCGAAGTGGCTCGTCCCAACCAAGTTCCGCAGTCCAAAGGCGCTCAAGAAAACATTTCGCCCAAAACAATATAAAAACAAAACAATAGACAAAAGGCAACCCTGGGCTCCCATGTCCAAAATGGCACGGACCACAACAGAGTCCCCCGTGGGCCCCCAGACCTGACCGATGCCGTTGGCAACAAAACCGTATCGAGCTGAGGGGTACCTTAGCGGGGCAGGCGCCAATGTCCTTACAATGCCTGGGCGGCGACCGATCGCCGCACCCAGGCTCAAGTCTTTCCCGACGAGGATGGAGGACAAATTCCTCGTCCGCGCTGTGTCCCGAGCCACGCGCCATCGCTGGAAGGGCATATCCCACCGGATGACTGAATGGCGGGGGGCGTGACTCCAACCGGGGACGTTCCGCTAATGGAGGGGAGGAAAGGCGGTGCTGGTCTGGCCAGCGCTGCCTAGCAACAACTGCGTAATCGCCTTTACGCGGGGAGACCAAATGGCGGTCGCGCGGCTCCCGATCAACTTGCGCGGGGTTGGAGTGCGGCGCTCAAAATTGCGGGCCTCTCCCCGGTTCTGAACCGGCGAGCCAGAAAACCGGTGACCAACTCCATGGTACCCCCCCGTGCGCGAACCTTCATCAGAGGCTGGTCTGCCAGCGTGGTTCGCGTTAGCGCACAAAATGTCCAAATGACCCCCTACAAAATCTACAAGGGCGGGAGTTGGGGCAGTCCCGATGGAAGTGAGCCCCCAAACAAGAGAAGCAGAGGCGGCGTGCATTGGCAATTCGGCGGCGGGCACTCACGTGCAATTTCAAAAAGGCCGCGCAAGTTGCCATGCCATGCCCCGTGTCCCTACAAAACTCACAAACAGGACGACTTTGGGTGCCAGCAAAACGAGTGGCGGGGCGACTATCAACAGGCCCGCGAGCCCCAGTCCGTCCCTGGTCTCGTGGCCGGGGAGACGGCTGGCGTGACTCAGTGGCAACGCCAGAGTTATCCACAAACCGACACTCATCCTCCAAAAATTGGACGAGGTCACCAAATGGGGGGAGATGTGTGACACTATCCCCACCATACTTTTGCTCGAAACGAGCCCTCAAATCGGCAGGAAGCCGTTGCAGCACAACGTGCACCAAAAGTTAAGACCAATGGTCCACCGGCAACTTCAATCGCTTTAAAGCGTTGGTCGCTGCCACCAACGGATTCAACAGGTCAGTACGCAATGCTGACAATCCAGTAATGACCGGTAACCCCAAAATCTGTTCAATATGAACGTCAGCCAAACAACGTATGTTTTGGTACCGCCGGGAGAGTAGTTCCAAAGCGGTAGGGTAGGCTGAGTCAGTCACCGACAAATGCCAAGGCTCGGGCCTCACCTTCCAGGACAGACAACAAATAGGCCATTTTTTGGGCGGGTCTGAGGTCCGAGCGTGCATCAACCAAACTTTCAAAAAGATTTTGGAAACCCAACCAATGGTCCAAGCGACCGTCAAAGTGTGGCAGTTCCAAAGTAGGCAATCTACTCAATAGTCCGGGACCTGAAACAACCGAGGTCTCCGGTTTGACCTGGACTGGTGTCCGGCTCTGCAATATTTCCCGAGCACGATGACCAATAACATCCCCCAGGTCCAAGATCTGGTCGTTGTCAGCAAGGACCTTATCACGTGCTGCCTGGTCCAGCACTTCCAGATCCACTTCGCAAATGAACTCGTTGTAGCGGGTGAGCAGAGCATC
Source organism: Aporophyla lueneburgensis (assembly GCA_932294355.1). Classification (NCBI taxonomy): domain Eukaryota; kingdom Metazoa; phylum Arthropoda; class Insecta; order Lepidoptera; family Noctuidae; genus Aporophyla; species Aporophyla lueneburgensis. Next base: position 24,107,755 of record OW028737.1, on the reverse strand, counting down.
AACGTTGCCGAGTCTCACGTTCAACTGCTCGAACCGAGCAAGCGTGACCGCTTCAAGATCCGGGCGCTCAGCGGTCGCTGCAGCTGAAGTGAACCACCGTAGCTGTGTGGTCAATCCACTGATTGCCTCTCTCACCGCTTTGAATGCCATTGCACAAACAAACAATTCAAATAAACCAAATAATTAAATAGTCAAATAACAAAGTTCAAACAATATAACCAGGAAAACCAAAGCAAACAATCAAACTGCCAACTCAAGACAACTACAAAAATATTGGTTCCAATCCAATGAACCTTATTTTAATTCAAACAATGTCAACGCTCAATATGTTAATTGCAAATGTTAATTTCACAAGCCACTTTGTCAATGGTACAACAATAATAAACCTTTATTCCAATTTAAAACAATGTTAATGCTCAAAAATGCCAATCTCAAATGTTAACTTTCACAAACAACCATGTCAATGGTACAAAACTCATATTTTTTAGCAATGGTACAAAACTCATAATTTTCAATGTCCTCCAGACATCCAACAACAGGTCAGATACAATAACAATGGGTTGTAACATAGCCCAATCCGATTAACTCTGTTAGCATATATAACCAGGCTGACTATGGTAACTTCAATTTACCCGTCTCAACAATTTAAAACAAATTAATACAAATGAACAATCAATTACAGCAAACATTTACAGCGAATTACTACTTCCCTTATAGAGACTGCCAAGTAATTAGCCTACTGTAAATTACCAATTTGGTGATTGTGTATGTTATAACCACGCTCTGCTACCAAGAATGTTCGACGGCAGGCCAGAGCCCCTACCATAGCATTTGAATAGCGCAGTGGAAGTTATGATGGTGAGGCCCTGGAGACAAGAGTGGCGAGCGAACTGTCCGCCGTGCGCGGAGCTGAACAATAATATATTCAAATACTCACCTCATGGTTGAGGAACACCTGCTCTGGAGCCTACCTGGATTTATGTATGTAAGTGAGTGTATATTGTATTGTGTAGTGACGTTGTAAGTGGTATCCAGGACACCAGGCCGCTGCAATAGGCCAGAGATTTACTCCAACATGCGGTTCAATCACTTAACCTCAAAGTTTTCAACCAAAGTTCAAACTAAACCCGTATTATTACGTCAAAGGGGGGTTGATTACGCACAAAACAATTGGATCACGGCAAATTGCCACAAACGGATCGATTTAAAGGGATTAATTTACAAACGGGGTCGGAACGCCAAGAGGACCCACCATCCCTTTCAAGATCAAAAACCAAAGTGAAACGTCAAACTGACAAATGACAGATGTCACTCCGCTCGTCTAGAAACGTAGGCGCACAGAGTAACCAATACAAACGGGACGGAACATAAACCAATCAACAGGGGGATTAATATGATATTTATCTATATGCAGTGAAATCTCTGTTATTGTTGGGTAGTGATAGCTGCCCATGGCATCTCATGTACAGACCACTCGCATATTGATGCGAGGTTAGCACTAGTAAAGGTAACATCAATTGCAGACGGATTCTGTCGCAGGTTGTTAACAGTTGTAAAACTACCATCATTTAAAATACATAAATCCAAGTCATCAATGATATTAAATAAATCATGACCTCTGCCTTTAGTGGATAGACAACCAAATGCAATGTGGTGTGCATTGAAGTCACCACTGAGAAATATGGGCTTTGGAAGATCATTAATAATATTATGTAATCTATTGATCCGTATATGTCCACTAGTAGGAAGACAGTATACACAAAGAATAGTCAAGCTACCATGTACAGTAGATAAGGACAGAGCAACAGTTTGAACGTCTTCATAAAATCTAGTGTTTAAAACTTTGTACTTTAAATATGGTTTAATCAGTATGAGTATTTTTGGAATTTTTATTATAAATGTTATATCCAGGTATTCTAAAACTATTATCTTTATACCATGTTTCGTTAAGTAAGCAAATGTCAATATTTTGTTTTTGTAAGAATTGAATCAATAAGGGTTTTTTACTATTAGCACTTTGAATGTTATACTGAGCAATACGCAGCTTAGACAGTGTGTGACTTGGATCCATTACTTGAGATTTTTAAGTAGGGTTTCTTTAATACTATTTACGGTGGTAGGCGTATTATCTCCCTTATTACCCAGTTCTACCAACGTCTGTACCAGGGCCATAAGTACATCTTTGTTGGCAAGTATTTGGGCTTTGATGTCTACTTTCGGGACATCTTTGGATTTATTTACACTATGTACAGTATTATTTACAGATGTATGTACAGACTTATTTACAGTGTCAGTTGGTTTCATTTTTGGAGGTAGCAGAGGTGGAAATTCAGTATTATCACTCATGCATGTGTTGTTTCGTCAATGTAGCACTTGCATAAGTAATCTTATTTTTCTTTTCTTAAATTTTATTCAACTTAATTGGACATAATCAAGAAATTGCAAGATGAGGCCCGCTGCAATTGCAACAGCAGATCTCTGTCAGTTGGTCTATCACATTCTTTATATAAATGCTCACCTCCACAAATGGAACATCTTTGTTTGCCATTGCATATTCTAGATGTCGGTTTCCACCGCGCGGCAAACTCTTAAAATTTGATGAAATTTTGCCAGGAATTAGTTGTAATTTGTTACAAAACACACCTCTTTTCCTGAATTTGTTACAAAAAAAACTAAGACGCTACGACCAAAAACAGTTGGCCGCTAGAACCGCCACTTGCCGTAGTGATCGCCCGTGATTACACAGAAACTAAATAATGCAGATAGGCGAATGATACATCAAAAGAAAGGTCTTAATTTGTTGTATTTGTTACAAAAATAAAAATCATCAAAACTTAAATATACAAAAATTTATGCTATATTTAGTTTTCAGGTTAAGTGTAGGTACGTATCTCACCATAAAATCAAATTAATAGAGGCTAATGTGCATGGACAATTAGTTGCTAATTTGTTACAGCGAATAAACAAGAAAAATACTAGAAAATAGGTTCAATATTTTTTTTACAGTCGGTTTTAGTTGGCCGCGCGGACGGCAATATGCCTAAAATACAATGGCGTTTATTTCGTTATTAATAGTAGGTTCAAGGTTAGTTCTACTACTAATCGACAGGTATCGTAGCCTAGTTTGGATAAATGTGGTGAATATAACTACAGGCTGTATATTTTAGGAGATATTCACTAAAATATAGTAGTATGAAACTGTATTAGAGTATAGAGTGACCATAAATTTTCATAATAAAGTGAGATTGAATCGCCATTATTGGAATGTTCGGTAGTCTTATCTTAATTTTTTAGGGTGAAACTCTTTAAGACATACCACATAGCATACTTTATAAAAGTCAAGTTCACAAATCGATAAAAATAGCTTTATTCAAATTCAGCATACAGGCAAAAATCAAGTAAGTAATATAAGTCAACAAAATATATTTTTTTTAAATAAACTGCCATAACATTTATAAATTAACTGAAACTTATGTAAGACACAGAATGTAGAAACATTTTCTTACAGGTACTCATTTCAATTTTAGAATAATTTTAAAAATATAGTAATTTTATTTACGCCTCATTTATCCAAACAAGGTTACGTTACATGTCGATTAGTACTAGAACTAATACTCAAAAACTCTGTATGAAAACAAATCATATTGTACGTTGTCCGGAAGAATATTCGATAGAAAATTAATGCTAACTGTTTGTAGTGGTACTCGCTCCTGTCCTACCTTCTTTGTGAATCTTATTACAGGTATTATTTCATAAATTGATGATAGTTTGGTGTATAGTTCTTTGTTCGAAATGTTTGCTGGTACAAATCTAATTATACCTATTTTTAGGGTTCCGTTGCCAAATGGCAAAAAACGGAACCCTTATAGATTCGTTATGTCTGTCTATCTGTCTGTCTGTTCGTCCGTATGTCACAGCCACTTTTTTCCGAAACTGTAAGAGCTATGCTGTTGAAACTTGGTAAGTAGATGTATTCTGTGAACCGCATTAAGATTTGCACACTAAAATAGAAAAAAAAACAGTAAATTTTGGGGTTCCCCATGCTTAGAACTGAAACTCAAAATTTTTTTTTTTCATCAAAGCCATACGTGTGGGTATCTGTGAATAAGTCTTCAAAAATGGTATTGAGGTTTCTAATATCATTTTTTTCTAAACTGAATAGTTTGCGCGAGAGACACTTCCAAAGTGGTAAAATGTGTGTCCCCGCCCCCCCCCCCCCCCCGTAACTTCTAAGATAAGAGAATGATAAATTTAAAAAAAATATATATGATGTACAGACGCCACCAGGTCAAGCTACCCGAAACTGTCAATTTTTCCCAATGAACCTTGAACCTAATGCTCTAGAAATAAAGTCGAAAATCTATCAAAGAAATCTGACAGATTGTAGTAACTTGATGTGTTGGCGTCTGTACATAACCATGTAAACTTCCACCGAAAATTGTTTGGAACGAGATCTAGTAAGTAGTTTTTTTTTAATACGTCATAAATCGTAAACCGCAAATAACCTTTCATTCAATCAACTCAAATATAAAAATTAAAAAAAAAAACATTTAATTTCATAAACATAAACCTTATGCCTAAACCGAGAATACCTACAGGTTTGTACGGAAACCTCGGTGTGCGAGTCCGACTCGCACTTGGCCGGTTTTTTTTCTATTTGCGCAGCCGGAATAAATGCTTTCAAGCCATGTTTGTTAAGAAAAGCGCTGTTGTTAATAAAGTTATTGGCCGTATTATACTGTTTAAATATTACTGCTATTTTATTTGCGTTTATTCGTTGTATAGCCGTCACCCCTTCTATTTCGTTGGAGAATATATGGTTGAGATAGACTTATCTATCTCAACCATATATTCCCTCTCTAGCTCTTATTACCTATTCTATTCTTATTATTGGAAGCTTCAATGAACACTTTAAAGTCTACATAAGTGGCATTTTCTGGATACAGTCTTTTATAGTCAGGTTTTATATAAGGTGAATAGTCAGATTGCTCACCGCCGCTGCCATCACCACAGTCCATCCCAGTCCCTGCGTCTCCGGCCTCAGGCCGAGGACGTTTATGTGAAGTGGGCGGGTTATTCCCGCCCCCTTCATTTCCCACCATATTTCAGGTTTGTACACCTAGCACAATTGTTTTTTTATTAACTTTTAACAAGAAACTAGCAAATATTTAATAAAAAAATGAAAATTAAAGAAAATTTTTGAGCGCTCTTTTTTAAAGTTCCCGCCAGAATCTCCAATTTTTTTTTTTTTTTTTTGGAATTTTATGACCTGGTAACTGGACCTTTAGGTCAAATCTTATTTTATTATCGAACACTGCACTATCACTTCTTCACTTCATTTTTAAATTGTTTTAATAGTATTTTTAATGTATTTATATATCGGTTTGTACGTATTTTTGTCTTTTAATAACTCTTCAAGTGGCGGCGGGCGGGATAACGAATCGCACTTGTTCACTTCACTAAGTTCACTAGCCAACACTAATCTGTCAAGCAAGAAGTTTTGACAGTCAAAAATAAGATGTTCAATCAATGGTTCCTTCTTGGGATTCACAATGTGGGCATGTATTGCTTGTAATAATGCCTAGTCGAGCAAGGTGTGATGGAGCAGTATTATGGCCAAAGCGCAATCTATTTATCGTAGTGATAAAGTCTCGGCTGGCTTCCTTCAATCTATTGTACCAGGGTCTAACAGGTAATCTTTCTTGAATACTTCCATACCACTTTCCTTTGATGTCTTGGTCTTTCTTCCACATTTCTAACCATAACTTACATATATTTTCATTAATGCATTGCAGGAAGTCAGTCATAGGAATGTCCATTGCATTTCTAACATCAATAGCATTATTACCTTCATAAGTGGTTTGATCAACTACTTCATTGCCAGAGATGCCTCGGTGAGAAGGTACCCACAGGAATACAATTTTTATGTGCTTAAGGTAATATTGATGAATTATTTCTTTGATGAAATACAGAATATAATTTGACTTAAACGAAACTGTAAGGTTAGTTAGGGCTTTTATAAAACTCAGTGAATCAGAAACAATCAAGAAGTATTTACAATTGTTAATTTGGCGAATATATAATAATGCGTGATAAACTGCATATGCCTCTGCAGTGAATATAGTACATGAATTGCACAGAACAAAGCTTTGGGAGAATTTAGCATGTGGATCATATATAGCAGCACGTACATAATCACTCCCCTTACTGCCATCAGTGTAAATAACGTGATAATTCTTATTATCTGCCAAAAACTGTAACATATCTGAATTATTATTAATGGGATTTTGTAATTCTTTAACGGGATGCGAAATACACTGATAAGAGAAGGAGTAACATGGCCATGGGCACTGTTTTCTAATACCAATAAAACTGTTTTCTGTTTCCAGCAATATTTTGGACAATGTTGGGGATTTACCATTCAAGAGATCCTCTCCTGTTGTTAGAGGCCCAAGAGTTCTACTTACAGAAGGTACAATTTTGTTTATTACTTTCCTGTTATTTGCAGCAATTAATTTAAGACAGAATCTCTCTGCAAGTAGAATGCGTCTCAAAATTAAAGGCATAGTTTTAGTCTCCACTTCCATGGCCCTTATGGGAGTAGAGCACATTGCACCAGAAATTGTTCTTAAAGCCCTGTTCTGCAATAGATCTAGTTTATTTACATTAGTACTATTTATATACACTAGTGAACTATAATCAAAATGACTTCTAACTATACTTTTATACAAAATTGATAATATTTTCGGGTCTGCTCCCCGTGAGACACCTGCAAGACATTTAATTACATTTAAACCTTTTAGAGCATTCTTTGATATGTATTTAATATGTTCCTCAAAGGTTAATTTCCTATCTATTACTATGCCTAAAAATTTCTTTGAATTTACTGGATTTATAGATTCTCCGTTATAAACTACTTTTGAATTTGTATTCTCATTTCCAAATATCATAACACTGCTTTTGGAGGGATTAATTTTTAAATGTAGCACATCATTGTAATAGTGAAATAGTTGGGACAAGGCTCTGTTAATATTGTCAATTGCAATTTCTACATTATAATTACTACTGTACAAAACAATATCATCAGCAAACTGCAGAATATCTACATTACTATTAACAAATTTACAGATTTCACTTGTGTAAATATTGTATAACAAAGGAGATAGTGTAGCACCCTGCATTGTACCCCTAGATGCACATTTTGGTCCATGCAATGTGTTATTATGTCTTACATAGAGTGTTCTATTATTCAGAAAATTATATATCCATTTACATAGTTGGCCAGGCACATCTAACCTAGACATAACTTCTACAAGTATAGCTGGATCCAGACTGTCAAAAGCACCTTGAACATCTAGGAATACACAAACAGTGTGTAACTTTTTATCCTTTGCATGTTTCAGGTCTGAAACTAAGGAAGTGAAGCTGTCTGCACAACTTCGCCCTCGACGAAATCCATATTGTACATGTGGAATGAAGCCGTTAGATTCCATATACCAATCCAAACGATTTTTAATCATGTTTTCAAATAATTTACCTACACATGAGGACAGTGATATTGGTCTATAAGAGCTGGCAAGCTCTGAAGGTTTATCTGGTTTGAGTATCGGAATGACACATTGTGTTTTCCATGATTGTGGAATACATTTACAATGCCAAAGTAAATTAAGAATATTAAGAAACATTTTTTGTGCTTATTCATCTAAACTTTTAATAGTACAATAGGGGAGATCATCTAAACCAGGTGTAGTGTCTTTCCGAGATAACAAACTCATTTTAAATTCAGACCATGTAAAAGGATTTAGCAAAAATTTGGAATTTAGATTATCATTATTTGATTCGAAAATATTGCCTAAACTATTAATATTATTTAGATTGCTGTTGTCGGATAATTTATCTAGAAAACTCATCTTTATATGATTTATTGCCAGCTCTTATACCTTTAAACATTTTTAGAAGATTCCAAATCTTACCTATAGGAGTAGTTCTATTAAATGTGTTACATAAGTTATTCCAACCTATTCCTTTTTATTCCGATATGGTTCTTTTTTTAAGTGCATCTTTTCTTTTATAATCTAAATAGTTCTCCATACTAGGTTCACTTCTATATAGTTTCAATGTATTGTAGGAGGCAATTACACTTTTTCCACAAATGTCATTCCACCATGGAGCTGGAAGTCTGCTTTTAAAATTATTTGGTTTATTAAGTTTAGGAATTGTCATATCTTTTAAAGTATCCAATCGAGAACAAAAATTATTATAGGTTGAAATAGGGTCATACAGTTTTAGGACTAAATCATGGAATATTGTTTTAGAAATAGTTTTATACTTTTCCCAATCTGCTTTTTTATATATAAACCTATCAACAGGGGGATTAATATGATATTTATCTATATGCAGTGAAATCTCTGTTATTGTTGGGTAGTGATAGCTGCCCATGGCATCATCATGTACAGACCACTCGCATATTGCTGCGAGGTTAGCACTAGTAAAGCTAACATCAATTGCAGACGGATTCCGTCGCGGGTTGTTAACAGTTGTAAAACTACCATCATTTAAAATACATAAATCCAAGTCATCGATGATATTAAATAAATCATGACCTCTGCCTTTAGTGGATAGACAACCAAATGCAATGTGGTGTGCATTGAAGTCACCACTGACAAATATGGGCTTTGGAAGATCATCTTTACATATTATTATAAAATAAAGTCACTTCGCTGTCTGTCTGTCCCTATGTATGCTTATATCTTTAAAACTACGCAACGGATTTTGATGCAGGTTTTTTTAATAGATAGAGTAATTCAAGAGGAAGGTTTATATGTATATAACATGCATAATATAGTAAAGAAACGCTGATAATTTTAGAGGTTTCTAATGTGATGTCATAAATAAACACATTTTTTTGCGCTTACATTGCGAACGCTGGCTGAACCCTACGAAATAGCTCAAAATAATGTAATACAGTATTGTACACCTTAAAAAGTTCTATAAAAAAGTCCGCGATGGTATATGTCTAACTCTTAGGGATAACCCATAATAACCATTTTTATCCTTTACTTTTTACGAGAAATAATGGCTTATTTATGAATGCGATTTTAAGCAGTACAGCATTAATCCTTATGAAATCAAGTACCTTAAATAAATTATGCATTTCATGTAGATCAAAATTGCCCTTTACAGCATATCATTAAAATGAATATTTTAGAAGATAGAGATTATAACAAAATAGCCGCAGAGCGGCTAGCGGGCAGTTCCGCGTCCCATTGTATTATTCCAAGTAAGAGACCACGGAATATGGCTAAGATGTTTAGATTTTTGGAAGGATTTGGATTTTTGGCTATCCTGGATACTTACCATAAAGGATACTTTATCCCGGTAGTAGGTTCCCAGGTGATATTTTCTGACAACTATACGGGCGAAGCCACTGGCAAAAGTACTATTCTTATAATTCCTATGATCGATTTGGTGTCTGGTAAATGATTGAGTGTCTGTATAAGTAGAATACAAACGAGCGTTAAGAAAAACCAGGATGACTTATATCAATTCAATCCAACCCTATTTCACAGTCTTCTTACTCTGAATACTATTCATCAAACACACATGATATTCTCATAAACTATGAATCCGAAGTAATATGAATTATAAACCTACTTACTACTAATATTATAAATTTGAACATTTGTATGATTGAATGTTTGTTTCACAAACACGCAAAAGCGGCTCATTGGATCTGGGTCGAAAGTGGCACACAGATAGTATTTATTACCTATATATAATTAGCCTATATTATTCCCACTGCTGAGACACAGGCTTCCTCTGGGTGAGAGGGAGTGGGCCGTAATCTACCACGCCGGCCCAGTGCGGGTTCGTAGATGTCACATGTCTTCGAATTTTTGGTTCTAGGACATGCAGGTTTCCTCACGATGTTATCCTTTACCGTTTTGAGAGCAGTGTTGATGAAAATATTTACACAAAGTAAAGAGCCTGCCTGGGTTCGAACCCGCGACCTACAATTCGTAAGTCGGGGCTGATACCACATAGCCACCACTGCTCTGATTCAACTGCTCTCTTATTACCTATATAGCCTGGATTAATGCATTCTTAATACATTAACAGCGGTAATACGTCCTCTTGCGATCATTTCCGACATCCACGCGGGCGAAGCCGCGGGCAAAAGCTAGTTAATAATATTATGTAATCTATTGATCCGTATATGTCCACTAGTAGGAGGACAGTATACACAAAGAATAGTCAAGCTACCATGTACAGTAGATAAGGACAGAGCAACAGTTTGAACGTCTTCATAAAATCTAGTGTTTAAAACTTTGTACTTTAAATATGGTTTAATCAGTATGAGTATTTTTGGAATTTTTATTATAAATGTTATATCCAGGTATTCTAAAACTATTATCTTTATACCATGTTTCGTTAAGTAAGCAAATGTCAATATTTTGTTTTTGTAAGAATTGAATCAATAAGGGTTTTTTACTATTAGCACTTTGAATGTTATATTGAGCAATACGTAGCTTAGACAGTGTGTGACTTGGATCCATTACTTGAGATTTTTAAGTAGGGTTTCTTTAATACTATTTACGGTGGTAGGCGTATTATCTCCCTTATTACCCAGTTCTACCAACGTCTGTACCAGGGCCATAAGTACATCTTTGTTGGCAACTATTTGGGCTTTGATGTCTACTTTCGGGACATCTTTGGATTTATTTACACTATGTACAGTATTATTTACAGATGTAGACTTATTTACAGATGTATGTACAGACTTATTTACAGACTTATTTACAGTGTCAGTTGGTTTCATTTTTGGAGGTAGCAGAGGTGGAAATTCAGTATTATCACTCATGTGTTGTTTCGTCAATGTAGTACTTGCATAGGTAATCTTATTTTTCTTTTCTAAAATTTTATTCAACTTAATTGGACATAATCTAGAAATTGCAAGATGAGGCCCGCTGCAATTGCAACAGCAGATCTCTGTTGGTCTATCACATTCTTTATACAAATGCTCACCTCCACAAATGGAACATCTTTGTTTGCCATTGCATATTCTAGCAGAGTGGTTAAATTTAAAGCAACGGAAACATTGCTGTAATGGGGGTACATACTCAAAAACTCTGTATGAAAACAAATCATATTGTACATTGTCTGGAAGAATATTCGATAGAAAAGTAATGCTAACTGTTTGTAGTGGTACTCGCTCCTGTCCTACCTTCTTTGTGAATCTTCTTACAGCTATTATTTCATATATTGATGATAGTTTGGTGTATAGTTCTTTGTTCGAAATGTTTGCTGGTACAAATCTAATTATACCTGTTTTTTCTATTTGCGCAGCCGGAATAAATGCTTTCAAGCCATATTTGTTAAGAAAAGCGCTGTTGTTAATAAAGTTATTGGCCGTATTATACTGTTTAAATATTACTGCTATTTTATTTGCGTTTATTCGTTGTATAGCCGTCACCCCTTTTATTTCGCTGGAGAATATATGGTTGAGATAGATAGGGCTCTTATTGCCTATTCTATCCTTATTATTTGAAGCTTCAATGAACACTTTAAAGTCTACATAAGTGGCATTTTCTGGATATAGTCTTTTATAGTCTGGTTTTAAATAAGGTGAATAGTCAGATAGCTCACCGCCGCCGCCATCACCACAGTCCATCCCAGTCCCTGCGTCTCCGGCCTCAGGCCGAGGACGTTTATGTGAAGTGGGCGGGTTATCCCCGCCCCCTTCATTTCCCACCATATTTTAGGATTGTACACCTAGCGCAATTGTTTTTTTATTAACTACTATCAAGAAACTGGAAAATATTTAATAAAAAATGAAAATTGACGAAAATTTTTGAGCGCTCTTTTTTAAAGTTCCCGCCAGAATCCCAGAATCTCCAATCCTCTCCAATCAAATGTGACTAGTGTTGCAAAGGACTCGATTCCTCGAGTCGTAATTTTAAGGCTCAGTGTGCTTAAAAGTGGCGATGCAAAGATTCTAACTAGCGCCCCAAGTGTCAAAATTGTGAAGCTGTCTAAGAACGACACTTCGACAGTTTTCGATACAATTTACGTCACGGAAAAATTTATTAACCCAATATAAATTAGATTTATGTGTTTTCTTGCTAGACGAAACAATAATTATGCTGTCAATAGTCGATGTAATTAATGCGTCTGCAGGATACACAAAACCAATGCGTTCTGGAGAAGAATTATTTATAAATCCATCCTCAACGTCAATTTTTTCATTCAAGTCCAAGATCTTTCTTTGATACAACTATTTTCCTGCGTCTGATATCAGCCCTATTTTCTCGAGCAATTGATTTTATTTTTTGGGCTAATGGTACTTCTTTATGAGAGCTTCTATTAGGAATACTCTGAGACGGTACGACATTAGGAAACAAATTCTGTCTTTTAGAATCTGGAACAATAAACATAATCTCGTTATCTGACGAGAAGCTCGCCTTAGCCTAAACTAAATAAATAACTTATAAAATATATGTGAATATAATATAAGTACAATAAAATAATTAAAACATAATTAAACTTACTGTTTGGAAAATAGTTTGAAGCCTGAAAATGATGAGAACTAACTCTCATTGCTAATGAAATCGGCTTGCCTATTCTTAGAGCAGTCTCCCAATTTTTCTTCATAATTTTGTCTTTTTAACCGACGAAAAAAAAAGGAGGAGGTTATCAATTCGACACGTATTTTTTTTTTTTTTTTTTTTTTTTTTTTTATGTATGGCCACGCATAACTTTGTACATGGTAGGACGATTGTGATAATTCTTTTTTTATTGGAAAGGGTATACTCCCAAGGTGGTGCCATATAAATTTGGAAAACAAAATCGAACCCTAAGGGTCGGAAAACAGGGGATGATTGATTGTTCACTCACTGATTGTAATGTATAACCACGCATAACTTTATACAGAGTAGTCCGATTTTGATAATTCTTTTTTTATTGGATGGGGTAAACCTTGCCAAGTATTATTAGTACATTCAAGCCACAAAAAAATATTAAATAAAAACTTTTTAACAAAAAATTAAACCGCCGAAAAAACTGAAAAGCATAAAATAATAAACCTTAAAATTTTGAGTCGGCGCTGAAAAATCAATGAACAAAGATCACTCAAAGCGCCGACTCATAATTTTAAGGTTTATTATTTTATGCTTTTCAGTTTTTTCGGCGGTTTAATTTTTTGTTAAAAAGTTTTTTGGAAAAACTTATTCTCGAATCTCCGTAAGTACTACATTGAGGAACGCAACAATATTTCGTATTTCTGCTTTCATTAGCAACAGGTTTTTTATGTCATCGTGATCCATCTGATTATATCCAAACTTAATCTCAACTTTAAAGCAAAGTGTCGTTCTTAGACAACTTCTAAATTTCGCCGCTAGAGGCGCGCGGATAATCTTTGCATCGCCATGAAAATACCTGAATCCAAAATTGGAACGCTCTGACATGCAATATTATAGTTAGTAAAAACAATATATAATTTGTGGTCGCTAGCTTCTTTGTTAGCGTATGTATAATAAATCCTATAAAATTACAATAATAAAGTATAGTAATAGATTGATTACAATTAGGTAGTCTGTTTTGTTTCATGCAGTTTACCACATACATAGTAAAAAAGTCTGTATATTATTATATAAAAACGATATCAAAGCAGGGCCGTAGCTAGGGGGGGGGGCATTGTGGGGCAATGCCCTACCTTGAAATCACAATGCCCTACCTTAAAAATACCAAAAACGAAGATAACCTATTAGAATGGGATTGTATGTTTATAGTTTTAGATAAAAAATTGTAGCAATAAGTATCTAAACTTTTCCGAACATACCACAGTTTGAGACATTCATTTCATATTATATTTTTTTTCTCTGTGTATAGATGGCATTTGAAGCGCCATCACATGAAGCAATGGGTCTATTTAATTATAATATGCCGATGCAGAGAAAAATTCTGTCACAGAAATTATTTGTCTATGAATAGCTATTGAATGTACATCACTGACCTAGCAGGCGCGTTCCGAGGGGGGGGTCTTAGGGGTCATGACCCCCCCCCCCCCCCCCCAAAGAGTCAAGAGCCTGTATGATACATTCCAGTTTTAAGTAAGTTTGTAGTCTTGCAGTCTACATTTTCTTGATACTTGAGCTTTTCTTTATAGACCGACCAACTAAATAATTTCCGGTTCTTTTGGAATAATCAAAAGAAAATCTAACCTATCTGAAGTGGGCAAAAATGTTCAAGCTCGCTACGCTCGCTTTTACATTCATAATACTCCTAGTTGCCTGAATTTTCCTGGCATAAGTCGATGATGTAACTCCAAGGTCTTTTTGAATATATAAAACAAAACTGAACCTAAACGAGTTGAGTTATTACAATTTCCGAGCTCACTTCGCTCGCCTTTATATTCAACAATCTCATAGTTGCTAGGGCTGTTCTGGCATTTTTTTTTCTGGTTGGGAAATCTTCAAGTGACTTCTCCCGCTTTGGGCGGAGCGGGAAGGCGTGTTAGACTTTTACTGACTTAAACCCACCCGTGTTCCATCAGTTGCCGATGTGCCACGGTCACGATATCTCTTTCGAACAATCACGCGACCCCGGCAGGCTTTTCTGACATTAGTCGACAATGTAACTCCTATTTCTGTTCGAAAACATAAAAAAAAACCTAACCTGAACGAGGGAGGTTGTTCAAATTTTCTAGCTCGCTTCGCTCGCTCTAGTTTTCATCATTCTCCTGGTTGGCAGCGATATCCTGTATAAGTCGACAAACAGTTTGAAAACATAAAAAAAAAACCTATCCTTAACGGGTTGTTAAAATTTTCGAACTAGCTTCGCTCACTCTAGCATTTATCATTCTCATGGTTGACAGGGATATCCGGTATAAGTTGATAATGTAACTCCTATTTCTATTTGAAAACGTCAAAAAAGTACCTAACCTGAACGAAGCGGGCTGTTAAAATTTTCGAGCTCGCTTCGCTCGCTCTAGCATTAATCATTCTCATGGTTAGCAGGGATATCCTAGTGCCAATTATTTATTTATCCACAAGTGCTGCGACCAATTTGACAGCATTCTTTAATACCCCCCATGTAAAAGCGGTGTCCCTGAATACCTTAACTAATGACGAACTTAAGATGTACATAACATCACTTTTTTTATTCTCGGAGGGAATCAGCTATCTATATATGGTAAACTAAAATTTCACCAATTATCTGTGTCCCATGTCACAATGGGCGACCATTGTGACATGGGACACATAGATAACTGGTGAAATTTTGGTTCGCTCACTGCCATGAACCGGGTACAAATTCAGACGCCGGATTGCTTCTGAGAAATTTCTTATGGAAAAACCAAATAACACTAACCGACCTGAAAATCGAACCCGGCACTTCAAGGTCAGCAGTAGCGCATGTGACCACTAGACCAAGGTGCACCTTCCTCAAAATATTTGTTTCTTATGGTGACCCCCCCCCCCCCCAAAATCTTGGGCTGCGACTGCGCCTGTAACCTAGAGGAGAGTTGATTGATTTAGGAGCCCGTGCTTCAGAGCAGATCAATTATGATATATTTTTTACTTCCGCCCTACCTGTAGCCAATGCTGCCCTACCTCAAATTCGACTCTAGCTACAGCCCTGTATCAAAGGCTGCCTACTATTTATTTGTATAGAAGAAGCAAGCTGTGGCAATTATTCATTATGGCATGTTTTGTTTTATACAGAATATGATCCATACAGTAAGTATCATGTGATTTAAACACAATGTCAAAGATTACTATTTTAATAATAGAAAAGAATAATGGAATAGCTAAAAACTAAATTTAGAAAACCAAAATTTAGTTTTAATGCAACTGTGCTCAGAAGTTTGAAGATTAGCAAGCTAAAAATGCCACGCATTTTTCTAAGTTAATAAAATTTTGTTTTGGAGAGTTTTAGAGGAAAAATATTGCGATTTAAGTAAATAAAGTTGGTTTGTTTCTTAATCCTAGCTGTACATACAAACAACTCATATTTCTGTTCCCTTTCAAATATATATTTTTTTAAACTAGATACAGCTTGGCAAAAAAGAGTCTGGAAAAAATGAGGGCGCCTGCTTAGCAGGTATGGCCACCCTGTATACTAGGACTAAAAGTGATAAGATACTTGTTGTTTTAATCCACAAACATGAGATCCCGGAAAATCTCATCAGTCAAGATTTCAAGACTTGATAGGCACACAGTCTTTTACTTTCATTGTATTTCGTAGATTGCGCATTATTTCGCTGGAATAACCTTTTATCTAAGAGTGCCATCATAATGACATAATGAAAACTTATTCGGTTTACAAATTAATTAAATTACGCTCAGGGATTGCCGATTGAACCCGATACACAAGACATAATATAATGTTCAGCAATTGCATTTGCGGCCACCGTCTAGGGTATTCACAATCATTCGTTGTTGGTATGCCTGTATCAAATTTGACATGAATGATACTGAACGGTTGGTATGCCTGTATCAAATTTGACATGAATGATACTGAACGAATCATGTTACTGCTGACAGTTTATAGTCGACAAGAAGTCGACTTACAGCTGCTTACTGTCGGAAACTAATCGGAAGTCAGAGAGTACCTATAACATGTCGCATTCGAAAGGTACAGCTTGGCAAAAAAGAGTCTGGAAAAAATGAGGGCGTCTGCTTAGCAGGTATGGCCACCCTGTATACTAGGACTAAAAGCGATTAGATACTTGTTGTTTTAATCCATAAACACGAGATCCCGGAAATTCTCATCAGTCAAGATTTCAAGACTTGATAGGCACATAGTCTTTTACTTTCATTGTATTTAGTAGATAGCGCATTATTTCGCTGGAGTAACCTTTTATCTAAGAGTGCCATCATATTGACATAATGAAAAATTATTCAATTTAAAAATTAGTTAAATTACACTCAGGGATTGCCGATTGAACCCGATACACAAGACACAATGTTCAGCAATCGCATTTGCGGCCACCATCTAGGGTATTCACAACCATTCGATGGTTGGTATGCTTGTATCAAATTTGATATGAATGATACTGAACGAATCCTGTTACTGCTGCCAGTTTATAGTCGACGAGAAGGCGACTTACAGCTGCTTACTGTCGGAAACTAATCGGAAGTCGAAAGGTAAGGGGCAATATCGAATAAACTTGAACAGTTGACTAATGAAGGCATCAGGTATGTATATGTGGGGTATATAACATTATCACTATTCACATGACAATGTAAATAAAATATCACGCTAAAATTTAGATTTTATTTAAAAAGAAACACGTGACATAACATCATTCGTGTATTCCTTTTCGGTGCTATGATAGATTTTTTCCATTAACACTGATGTGACAGTTTTACATTTCTTATTTATAAAATCTAAATAGAGTAAAAATCTTTCATAGACGTTTACGGCTCCCATTATAACCCGTCTCCTCAGAGACGTGAGATTTACCTTGAAAAAAATATAAAGACAATCATATAAATTCCATGTAGGTACCGTAAAACGCTGCAACATTGCCTCGCATACCCAACTTTGCCTATTATATGAATTTACCAATATCTTTTTAAATATTGGTTGAAGCAATTTCAAATTGTTGGTAGTTATTTAAATCATAACCTGGCAACACGAAAAACCCGCCGCCATGTTTGTTTTCTTTGAAACCACATGACAGTGAGTTGTCAAGCGCAACGAGTGATAGCCGGCTTCGAAGCTATGCGACAAACTTTTTCGGTAAGTCCAAAAATATTTACAATTTCGACAAAGTTTCGATACTTACATGTCACTTGTAAGTTATCCTATAATTCTGAATTAATTTTGAATGTTTATTGTGACAAATAAAAAAGTTATAAATATTTAGGCAAAGTTGTCACAATCATTTCGATCTTGTATACCCAACTTTGCCTGAGCTAGGGCTGTCGCTAGCGACGTTGATTACACAACTGCTCACAAAAGGAGAGTAATGTTTTCAGCGTTCATATGTGGATGTGGTTGCATGTATGCTTGTGGCTTTTTTAGTTACCATAACTTCTAAACGGCTGAATTGATCTAGATTGTGTGTTTTGTTTTCGCATAACATTATAAAATAAAGCATATCATTTGTAAATTAAAAATGTACTTCAAATGTGTTGTAACCACTCATTTGAGATACATTTAGCAATTACACTAACAGCTACTATAAGCTGCACGATAATATTTCAGTTGTGGTTTCTTTCTTTTAGATTCAAAATGAGTAACAGAAGAAAGCCAGGGTCCAGGCGGTATAAGGATTATGAAGATAGTCTTCTTAATGTTGCTGTAGAGCTCGTAAAAAATAAAAAATTGTCAAGTTACCAGGCTGAAAAGCAATTTGGGATCCCCCGACGGACTATTGCCAATAAAGTTAAATTAGTTCATATGAAAAAAATTGGTTCTCCAGTTAGGTTAAGTGAAGAAGACGAGAGAAAAATAGCAAATGCCCTAATACGTTGTGCAGAATATGGGTGTCCACTGACTCGTCTTGAGTTGCGTATGATAGTACACAACTATTTAGCTCATAATAATAAATCTTGGATATTTAACGACAAATTACCGGGTGAAAGATGGGTTCGAGATTTTCTTAGTCGCCACAAAGAGAGATTGACATTGCGATCTACACAAAATATAAAAACTACACGCGCTGCCAAAACAATAAATGAATAAGAGGAATATTTTGAAAACCTTAAAAAAGTCTTGCGAATGTTGAACCACATAACATAGTAAACTATGACGAGAAAAATTTATCTGATGACACAGGATCGCAAAAATGCATCTTTAAAAGAGGAACCAAATACCCAAACAAAATTTTGAATAATTCTAAAACTGCAATATCAATTATGTTTAGCCGCCGCCGCCGCCGCCGCCGCCGTATATAGTATATAAATCTGTGCATTTATGGACCAATTGGTGCGAAGGTGGGCCGCCTGGTGCAAGGTTCAATAAAACAAAGTCAGGATGGCTTGATACCGACTGGTTTAATAATATGATTTTACCCTGGGCACAAAAAGACCGAGAACCAAAGGTGTTGATTGGAGATAATTTGTCATCACATTTGAATATACAAATTATAGCTAAATGCCAGGAAAACAATAAAAGATTTGTTTTTTTACCCCCGAACTCAACGCACGATACTCAACCCCTAGACGTTTCATTTTTTAGACCGTTAAAAAGAGCATGGAAAAATATTTTACTAGATTGGAAAGTCAGACATCCATCAGCAAATTCCTTGAACAAACAAGTGTTCCCAGAATTAATCCGTACATTAATTGATACATTAAATATGAATTCAAATGCAATAATCAAGAATGGGTTCAAGGCAACAGGTATATACCCCCTACAACCAGAAGCAGTATTAAGAAAACTTCCTGACTATAAAGAAAATAGGGAACCACAAACGACCATCGACGAAACTATCTTAAATTTGTTGAAGGACTCCAGGTCCCCGTCCACCAGCAATACCACAAAAGGACGTAACAAAAAAATATGTACACGACCTGGAGAATCTGTTTCTACAGATGATTTCAGATTGAATTCCAATAATAGACTATCGGAAATCAATGAAGACTTAGAGGCAAATGTTAATTCTGTTATTTTCCCTGGTACTAGCACCTGTGTAGACAAAAACTTACACATTTCGAAAGACCGCTTTTTGTTCCGTAAGTCACCTGTTCATAAAATAAATACCATTTCCCAAAAAAGAAAACAAATAAAAATACTTTCGAATATAGTTTTAAATTCATCAAATAAGCAAAACGATCACGATTCTAGCAGTTCGTCAATATCATCATCATATTCTTTACACGATGATTCCGATGATGATCCATTTATACCCTCTAACAGCGACACAGAGAGCGCTCTTGACAGCGATTTGGTTTGAAGAAGATAAGTCTTCTAATGATAAAATAGAAACTGGAGACTACGTTCTGGTTAAGTTTTTGAACAGCAAAAATGCCAAGTACTATATTGGTAAAATAATCGATTGTAGAGATAACGAATTCACAACGAAATATTTGAGAAAAAATTTAAAAGGATCTTTTTCATGGCCCCTGGTCGATGACATATCTGTAATTACACTGCTCGATATTGAGAAAAAATTACCTAAGCCCCTAGTTGGTCGTCGTGGTGAATTAAAATTTATTATAGACTGCAAAATTCCAATGTCAAATATTTATTAATCCGATAATACACATTTTACATTGAATGTTATAACAATCAAAAGACTAAAGAAACCAAAAAGTGTGACATTATGATTAGAATAGAACTAAGCAATTCATAGTGGCGCTAGTTAGCGGTACTAATCGCCTTAATTTCTCTTTTATCGCTTGACTGTGTTAACAGAATCAACATAAGCTGTCTCTCTAGTATAAGTATGTGTCAATACTCACAGAACAACAGTGCGATTCTTTAACCATCTCACCGTGAAAACTTAGGTGAAGTGAGGGTGGAGTGAGCTGTCATTCCAACTAATGCCATGGATTGACACCATTGATAGCTCACTCTAAGCTCACTTCACCTAACTGTTCACGGTGACATTTTTACAGAATCGATCGGCAGCTCAGCTTATAGATTTACAATTTTAGTACAATTTTAGTTCTATATTTACAATTTTGATTATTTTGTAACTAGGTAAGACTTAAACAAAGAGGCACGAAAAAATACTAATGAGAATGTTTTAATTTTAAGTTTGTTTTAAGATATTTGATAAAGATTTGTACCATAGTTGATTATTTTTTTACTATGTGAAGTTGGTTACCTATTTTTATCTTATGAAGACGGAACATGTGACTTTTAAGTCTTTGATTATAAGGTTGAAAGTGAAATAATTCACGACCCTTAAAAAGATAAAAAGACTATAGGTACAACAAGCCAAACCTAAAACAATCAATAGGTGATGTCAATGAGAATAATTTTAAGTTTCAATTTTTTATAGATTTTTGTTAAAAATTTATAATGGTGCCGATTCTGTTGTCACAAAATTCTCTAAACTAAACTAAAAATCACTAAAATTTGGTTTAATCCTGTCAAACGACGATTTCCTATTCTGAAATAGACTAAAGTGACACAACTTAACTATATTTTAGTTTGACAGCACTAAGATTGCACTGAGTTATTAGTTTAGTGAAAATGTCAATTTTGCTATTCTGAGTTTGCCGGTTTTCACTAAAAATTTTGACTATAATATTTTATTTTAACTAAATCTGACTATTTTTAATCGCGATTAAAAAGGTGTGGAATAAAACTAGTGGTCATGAACTAAAATTCTCAACAACGCCTCGCCTTCACGTGCAAAAACAGTTCTGTATTTTTTATTTTCTTTTTGCTTATATCTTGAAAATGGCGTGTCCTATCGCAAAAATAATGAAATTTTTGGCCCCCTTAGTATACCCCGGCACATTTTAATCTCAACACGTGGGTAATATTTTTTTTATATTTTTCAAACAAAAGTGAAAAATTCCATATAAAACACGTTGAGGCTGCCCCCCCAGCACGCGCCTTCGTCTCTCAAAAAATTCATTCTACACAATGCACACACAAGTACAACGTTACGAAACCAAAAGAAAAAAAAAATACCACGCTGAGTCGCGACTGTCAAATTTGATTTTAGTCGTGTCAAAATAATTTTTAAATTTAGAGATTTTTCCTTGCATAATAGCGTTACAATTCTCATAGCCAAAAGTAAGGAATTTTAGAGATAGTTTAGTTAGTTTAGTTCGTGTACAACAGAATCGGCACCAATGTCGATTATTATTAACCGAACCAAATAATTGATTTTAATACGAATACGATTTAATTTTAAAATACAGTTTTGTATAATAAACAATATTAAATACATTTTAGGTCGTTTTACTCCACGGTGTATGCGACAACCCTATGCAATATCAAATAAAGTATGAAACTAACAGAAAAGTCGAATACAACATTGCCTAGCATTGTTTCTAGTGGTATAAGCAAAAAGTGGCTGTTTTGCAATTCTTATCCCTAAGTTCTACTAATAAGGGTTAACTTCAAGTGCAAGAATGATGTACTTAGGTCGTTTAGACTGTCAAAATTGAAGTGTAAGCAGGCAATGTTACAGTTTTGTGGCCCAACTTTGCCTAGTGATTAAGACTGTTATATTTCGAAAATGAAACAGAGTAATTGTAGGTCTAAGTACACTGCCAATGACCATTAATATAAGCTTTATCCCCAACCTGACAAGGGTGAAAATTTATTGTATTTTTTCGAAATATATCAATGTTACTATAAAACTACGGCAAAGTTGCAGCATTTTACGGTACATTTTTCAATTTCAAGTATCAAACATCAAGAGTCAACGTACACGCGATTTGTCAAACTAGAAAACATAACCTCAATAATCTATTAGTAAATAAAACAATAAAATGGCTTGACACTTACAATACCGATAAAACTTAGTATTAGAAAGGAAAAACAATGACTGGCATTGACTAAAAGATAAATTTCTTGGATAAATACTTGTCGTGTCGGCAGTTCTTTCGAAAACATTGTCAATCGGAAACAAAATTTGTTCCGCTTCAGATTCCGCCTTTCTTACGAAAACTTGGTATATCACAGCTCACACCACTACTCCTTATTGTTTTATTCATTGTTTATATGTACAAAAGCATTAATAATTGATAGTTAATTAGAAATAAGTAAAATACAACTGGGAACATAACACAATGACAGATTAGCTACTTGTTGATGATAAAAAAAGCAGTGTTGCCACCAAAAATATATTTTAGTTCCAATGGTTACCACGACAGACTCTTTTTTGCCAAGCTACTAGGTATTGCTGCTGCTTTTACTATGCTGTCGCCACAGACTACATAGAAATACTCACAGAACATATATATGGAGGAAATACTGCTATGATAATGATAGTATGTTAAGTATGCATAAAAAGTATCGATATTTTTTTCGATATGATATATCGTAATTTTGTATTGATACTTTGCGATGTATCGTACAAATATATCGATATATCGTAAGTAATTTATGTATTTATAGCCGGGGTCGCGTGATTGTTCGAAAGAGATACCGTGGCCCCGGCACATGGGCAACTGAAGGAACACGGGTGGGTTTTAGTCAGTAAAAGTCTGACACGCCCTCCCGCTCCGCCCAGAGCGGGAGAAGTCATTTGATGATTTCCCATCCAGAAAAAAAAAGGCCTTCCCCAAGTGGGGATTGCCATAATCGCTACGCTTGGCAGGCGGGTTGGCGATTGTATTATAGTCGTAAAATGCATAAAGAACGCTGCTGCCCATTCTCTAGTAAGTCCCTTTTTTGCCTCTTATGACACCCATGGAAGAAAATGGGATGGTGCTATTCTTAACGTCCTGCACCACACGGAAAAAACAAAATCAACAAAGGTTAGATATCATTATTTGTAGAAATATAAGTATAGCTTGGTTAGCCAGCAGTCATTTGGTGTTTACTAAAGCAACATTCTTATAAGTGTGAAATAAAAAAAGCAATCAAAACAACTAAATCACTAACAAAATAAATCAAGCTTTAGTAAAATTTTCTGAAATTAAGACGTTTTTTTTTAAATTTTGATCGCAAAGAGCGCTTTTAATGTTGAATTACATAGCGAATTACTCAGCCTGTTATACGCTCTGCTACAACTCTTCTAGATACCACAGACAGTAAATACTGTTGATGTCTATAGAAATATCTCCCGACCACCCACAGCGTCCCGAAGAAACTCATCTCTACTCTTATGATTTAAAAGCACAATTCGTATTTATCTCTCTCTAATTTCTCCTGCATGGACCTGTCTTCATTTTCACAGTTTGTATTCAGTGAAATGGAAGGTTCTTCTATCGTCATATTATTATCATATTCCTGATCAGTCACTGTCTCTTTGAGCGTTTCGTGTGTCATTATTATATCGTAAACGTGCAAGTAGATTTACGATATTATCTAGTATTTCATATTGTTACGTAGATCGTTCATTTAGTTTTTGTGTCTTTTGGTAATATTGGTTTTAATTAATTTATCCCGAACCCCAGTTCGTAACAATATTTATGTGTATTTTTTGTCTAGATAATGGGCAGCAGCGTTCTCTTAGCATTTTATCACCATACAGCGATCACCAACCCGCCTCAAATTGGGGGAGACCTATGTCCAGCAGTAGACGTCTTTCGGCTGAAATGATGATGATGAGGTTTTGTGAAGGGTTTGTCATCGTTAGTGAAGAAAGTTTCAGGGTTAACAAATTATGTCTGTAATACCGTAATCACGGTATTGAGCATCAATACCGGTATTAAAAAAGGCCAAAATAAAATCCGGGATAACGGTATTACGTGATCCCGGAATACCGGTATTGAAAGCCCTAGCGCGTATGCAAACGATACGTGTGCGTTACGATTGCTCCGCCAGATTAACCAAAAAGAAAAAAAAATAGCCAAAGATTTTGTTGAAATTTGTCAAAATCGAATGGCACAAACCAAAAATTTGTCAAAGTAGAAATAAAGAAGTTATAAGGGTTTTAAGTTGGCCGCGCGAACGTAACGTAGAGGATTGCGCGGCCATGGAGATCTCAGCAAATACTTGGGCTAGAGATCTAATTCTTTTTGTCAATTGAAGACTGAATTTGTCAAAAATTGTCGAAAAAAGAATTATATGCTGTAGATCAATATTTTACGAAATATTCACCTTGGAAGTTATGGCCGCGCAAACGTGCACTTGTCGTTTCTTTATTGTTTATTATTTCTTTAATCTTAAGACTTTATGCCGTAAAACTGTTACAAGAAGGAAGGTCTTAATTTGTCGAAACTAACTAAAGCAATAAATAATACTAAAGTTTAGGTAAACAGAAGATATCAGTCCAAAACAAAAAAGTCGTGGCCGCGCAATCGTAACGCTACTTTGAACGCTGATATCTCATTACCTATAATTGCTAGGAGTTCGATGTAAACATCCATTTATACGGCATATTACCCTCATTAGAATCATATATCGTTTTACCCTCAGAATAGTTTCCAACGAGAGTAATCTCAAAAATTATTTCATCTCGTACAATGTTCGAGCAGGGTAACCATAATTTCGATTTGATTTGGGAATACCTCTAACTGGGGACGAGCAATTATACTGAACAATCTGCAAAATTAATTACTATTAAATAAAAACTTGTATGTTTAAAAATTAGATATATTTATTAATCACAGCTTGCAAAATTAACAGATAAAGATTACAAAAATCAACAAATAAAATAAAACCTTTATAGAACTATTGTGAGAAAATGACAAATCAATAATTATTTACAAAAATTATCAAATAACACAAATGGGTATACTTCATAAATACGAAAAACTTTATTCCGACAGTCAGAAATACGAATTTCAAAATACCGATTTTCATAATTCCGAATGATTCAAAATTCCGAATATAACAACTCCGACTTATCATTACTCCTATTTTTATAATTCCTACATTTCAATATTCCTAACGTTCATAATTACATAATTACGTACATAATTGCTCGTCAGAGAGAAGTACATTACAGTATATTATGTTTAGTATGAGGAGGTAGAATTAAAAACATGCAAGCAAGCATGCAGCTTGCAAGCAGGCATGCAGCGTGCAAGTTGACATGCAGAATGCAAGCAAGCATGCAACATGCAAGCAGGCATGCAACATGCAAATAGGCATGCAACATGCAAGCAGGCATGCAACATGCAAGCAGGCAAGCAGCAAACAAGTAGGCATGCAGCAAGCATTGTTTCTGTCACGGCTCCGGCGCTGCGGGGATTGGGCGGCTCCACGCGTGCTTATCGTCGCAGATGGCTTTAACGCTCACCACCGCAGCTTCGGCTTGCTGGCCGGCTGTGCCGGCCAGCCTCAGCCGCGGCGGCGGGCCTTCAAACCACCTGCTCCTCAGCTCGCGGGTCGCCCCACCCCTCCGCGCCTACGCGGGTTTAAATTACACTCTAGGGGTAGGGCAGACAAGACTGCGTAAAGTCGGTTCTGCAGCGATTCGTTTCTGTCACTAAATTTTGTAGCACAACATGTTGACTTTTAGTTTATTCGGAGTATTGAAAATCGGAATGTCTTTATTCGGACCGAGAACCCTTCGAGCATTTGATTCTTCGAACGTATGAAAATCGGAAAACTAACAAATCGCATTTACGACTTTCGGTAAAATAAATTTCGTGATTTTGAATAATAGACATTATAATTCTTAGGTATTATGAAATTCGGACTTTTGAAAATCGGAATATCGAAATTCGGAATAAAATATTTCGGAGTATTTGGGTGTTCCCAACACAAATAATATATCTGGTTACATTTCTACAAAACCATATGTAAGAAAATGGATGCAAACAGAGTTTTTTGTATTTTCACACAATTTACTTTTATTTAGACATGCGCAAAACAGTGCCTTTCAAAGTAATGTCATATGGCATGACATTTCGTCCCGAGTAATGTTTCATTACACCATGACTCCAAACATGACGCGAGATGACGCACCACGCGCGATGGTTTTTGTAATGAAATGCCGCGTTGTAAAAGATATACATCATTACATGAGATATCGCATTACCTATATTGTGATGTGATGTGACATGGGTCAAACGCAATGCGCCCTCGCTTCGCCGGAACGTAGGTATATTTGATTTTGTTTCATATTCAAATAGTCGATTTTCTTTCATATTTAACCCCCAATATAAGGAATAATTGAATTAAAACGATAGACATGGTTTGCAATAGTGATTATAGACCATGAATCGAACTGTCATAGTGTCATACAGTTCGAACATGATTTGAAACATCACGTAGGCAGTCCGCGGTTTCAATAAAACGTAAACCTTATTTGAATAATAATACGGTTCTAAATAATAGTTCACTTATCTCGCAGCCAACCGACTGGAGCATGTTCCTTCTCGCTTGCACACACAGCAAAGATTACCGAGATATTACGAAGCTTACGAACACCGAACAGCGCGCCGCGGCCCGCGCGCCATGTTTTAGTGTCATGTGCCATGGTTGATTGAATCGAGTCATGTGTAATGCTACAGTACGCGGCTGAGATATATGACGCGCAATGCATCACTCGCATTACTTACACAAGTCTATTTTTATTGTCGTCCTAGCAATGCATCCCATTTTTTCTAAAATAATATTTATAGTGTCCTATTGTTCCAAGGATTGGAGGAATATATTCAATGGCACCTAACATTTTTTTTTTTATTATAATATTTTGAGCTATGTCATGTAAAAACATCATTTGAGTAAAAACATTATGTTTGATAAGGTATAAGTAAATGCAACTTATTCATTGCATTTTCTGCAACATTTATTCTCCCATTCATAAATAATAATAGCATCTTCTAGGTTGCTACTTGTGAAAATGGTGGTTTTGTAGAAATGTAACCAGATATATTATTTGTGTTATTTGATAATTTTTGTAAATAATTATTGATTTGTCATTTTCTCACAATAGTTCTATAAAGGTTTTATTTTATTTGTTGATTTTTGTAATCTTTATGTGTTAATTTTGCAAGCTGTGATTAATAAATATATCAAATTTTTTAAACATACAAGTTTTTATTTAATAGTAATTAATTTTGCAGATTGTTCAGTATAATTGCTCGTCCCCAGTTAGAGGTATTCCCAAATCAAATCGAAATTATGGTTACCCTACTCGAACATTGTACGAGATGAAATAATTTTTGAGATTACTCTCGTTGGAAACTATTCTGAGGGTAAAACGATATGTGATTCTAATGAGGGTAATATGCCGTATAAATGGATGTTCACTCCGAACTCCTAGCAATTATAGGTAAAGAGATATCAGCGTTCACAGTAGCGTTACGATTGCGCGGCCACGACTTTTTTGTTTTGGACTGATATCTTCTGTTTAACTAAACTTTAGTATTATTTATTGCTTTAGTTAGTTTCGACAAATTAAGACCTTCCTTCTTGTAACAGTTTTACGGCATAAAGTCTTAAGATTAAATAAATAATCAACAATAAAGAAACGACAAGTGCACGTTTGCGCGGCCATAACTTCCAAGGTGAATATTTCGTAAAATATTGATCTACAGCATATAATTCTTTTTTCGACAATTTTTGACAAATTCAGTCTTCAATTGACAAAAAGAATTAGATCTCTAGCCCAAGTATTTGCTGAGATCTCCATGGCCGCGCAATCCTCTACGTTACGTTCGCGCGGCCAACCTAAAACCCTTATAACTTCTTTATTTCTACTTTGACAAATTTTTGGTTTGTGCCATTCGATTTTGACAAATTTCGACAAAATCTTTGGCAATTTTTTTTTCTATTTGGATAATCTGGCGGAGCAATCGTAACGCAGACAACGATACTAAAGCGCGGGTGGTGCGAGTGGTACGGTGTGCGATGCGTGTGCGTAGTCCCAGCGGAAACGGGCGCCCGAAGTGCGCCCGCGCCCTCCCTTAAATGTCATCGTGCCCCCCTAGTGGTGCGCGCCCATCACTTTGAAAATCAATACTCTAGATGGTGGCCGCAAATGCGATCGCTAAACATTATTTCTTGTGTATCGGGTTCAATCGGCAATCCCTGAGTGTAATTTTATTTATTTTTTATTCTGAATAAGTTTTCATTAAGTTATCATGGTGACACTCGCATCTCTTAGATAAAAATTATTCTAGCGAAATAATGCGCAATCTTACTAAATATAATAAAAGCCTGTGTGCCTATCAAGTCTTGAAATTTTGACTGTTGAGTATTTCCGAGATCTCGTGTTTGTTGAGTAAAACACCAAGTTTCTTATCCGTTTTAGTCCTAGTATACAGGGTGGCCATACCTGCTAAACAAGCGCCTTCATTTTTTCCAGACTCTTTTTTGCCAAGCTGTACTCTCCTCTATGATGAAATCACCATCATGCCAGCCGTGCCAACATTTCATTAGGCCTAGCGCGCACTGCTAAGCGTTTTGCTACCGCATAACCTGTGACGTATGAAATTTCATACAAGTGCGCGCACTGCTGTGAAATAAACGCACTGAGACACACTCAGTTGCTGTAGGGTTGCGACACAGCGTATTTCCATTCTGTACAGGCCAAAACGCAACCATAGGAATCTGCTCGCGTATACTTTGTAATGCAATTTTTAAATTTGTGATTACAATGTACCTATACACGAATTTTGCGTACTACTTGTGTATAGTTTGTAACGTAGACGCGCACGTGCATCTTTCCAATTTATACAAGGCCATAATGCCACTATAGGAATTTGGTAGGACTCCTGATTTACGGGCTTCGATTTAAGGGGTGGCAGGGGGGTAGGTGTAGAGCCCCTCCTGTGAAGAAAAAGTTTCAACCCCCCCCCCCTTTTTTTGAAACTCTAACCTAACTTTCGAATTTTCGTGTATCGACATCGATTTAAAGGCCGGAAGCAACGCTCGACAGGACCCTTCGCTGACAGGGCTCGTCAATAGAATCAAGGCGTTTCCATAGGAGGTCACAGTTTTAACCTAACCTAACCTCCCCAAACCATGTCGTTTCAGGCACTCGCCGGCCGCTGCCGTGGCACCGCTCGCTCCGCTCGCTCGGCTCGTGCGTAGGAGGTCACAGTTTTACCCTAACCTAACTTCACAAAACCATGTCGTTTCTGGCACTCGCCGGCCGCTCGATCAGGATTAGTTTGCATGCGGACTAGTACAGTATATTATGGAACAATTTAGTTACTTTGGCCACTACAAAGTATACACGAGTATTTGCGTACTACTCTTGTACAGATTGGAAGACTTTGATTAAAAAGTGATTTCCAATCTATACGCGACTAGTTTCACACCCTTGCGTTCTAGCCTTGTACAGAATGGAAATACGCTGCGACACAGATATGTCGGTTCAGTCTCAGAAGATCCATTGGCTAGATCCATGATGGATCTAGTGATAATTATTTTTCTCATTGGATCCTGATTTCAAGATGTGGATCTAGTGAGATTTTTTTTTCGTTCAGTCTCAGAAGATCCATTGGCTAGATCCATGATGGATCTAGTGATGATATTTTCTCATTGGATTCAAGATGTGGATCTAGTGAGATTTTTTTTTCAAATGACCCCTGTGCCAGACCCGTGATGGATCTTATTATTCTTATTCAACCTGCATACATTATGAATCTTTTTGATATGAGAAAATATGGGTAGTAAATTAATATATCTGTCATATTTGACATTGCAGTTTAGTGCGATATAAAATTGTTTACGGAAAACGAAGTGCATCTTTTACAGATATTGCACATTTTATATCAAGAATCATCACTGACTTCCCTCAACTGCGACCGTTCAGAAAGATTTAGAAAAAGGTCATCACCTAAACGCGGCAAAACGAGCATTCAAAATGACGCTTTTATATTATTCGCACAAATGCAGCTCGCAAATGGCGAAATTGGCATCGGCCACTTTTTAGAAAAATTAAGATTAGTACCCCAAATTGTTCACTAATGTTTCACGAAAACACCATTGACAAACTTTTCGTTCACAACCAACGTTTCATAAACTACTTAGGTATTTCACAAAAAACTTATTCCAAAAATGTTTTATTTTATAAACACTTGCTTTACAAATATTTATTAGGCAAATGCTTCTCTTAACAAATGTGTTGGATAATATTTAGTCATTTATGCATTTTTCATGTAATATTTAGATTATTTTGAAAAAAATACGTTTATACTAAATATCATTTTATAATACATTTTCTAAACCACTCAAAGTGATAATGACGGTATTGTATTGTATAATTTAATAGAACTAACTCCCTCGAATTTAGTCGTTTCTGGCACTCGCCAACCGCTGCCGCGGCACCGCTTGCTTCGCTCGCTCGGCTCGTGCGTAGGTCACGGTTTTAACCTAACCTAACCTCCCCAAACCATGTCGGATCTGCCCCGAACGGTATTTCAAGGCTTAAAAAACCCACAACCTAAATAGCCTGATGATCGAATTACTTTTATTCCAAACGTAGTTTTATGAGATAAAATGAAAAATAAAATGATTTTTTTGTCAAATAATACGTTATAAAAAAAAGTTAAACTTAGCGTTTGTGGACTACGAAAAAGCCTTCGATTCGATCGAAACCTGGGCTGTACTGCAGTCTCTCCAACGGTGCCAGATTGACTATCGGTATATCGAAGTGCTGAAGTGTTTGTATGAAAACGCCACTATGTCAGTCCGGCTCCAGGACAGAGCCTCGAAACTTATCCTCCTGCAGCGAGGGGTGAGACAGGGAGACGTCATCTCTCCGAAACTGTTCACCGCTGCACTGGAGGATGTCTTCAAGGTTCTGGACTGGAAAGGGGCTGGCATCAACATCAATGGCGAGTACATCACTCACCTTCGTTTTGCCGACGATATAGTAGTCATGGCTGAGACTATGGAGGACCTCAGTACAATGCTCGATGACCTCAGTAGAGCTTCCGAAAGAGTGGGTCTTAGGATGAACATGGACAAGACAAAGGTCATGTCCAATGCTCATGTGATACCCACTCCAATGAAGATCGGAAGCGCTACACTCGAAGTTGTGGACGAATATGTGTACCTAGGACAGACGGTCCAGTTAGGTAGGTCCAACTTCGAGAAAGAGGTCAATCGTCGAATCCGACTCGGCTGGGCAGCATTCGGGAAGCTACGCGGTATATTTTCGTCCCAATTACCGCAGTGTCTCAAGACAAAAGTCTTTGACCAGTGTGTGTTGCCAGTGATGACATATGGTACTGAGACGTGGTCGCTCACAATGGGCCTCATAAGAAGGCTCAAAGTCACCCAAAGAGCAATGGAGAGGGCTATGCTTGGAGTTTCCCTACGCGATCGAATCACAAATGATGAGATCCGTAGGAGAACCAAGGTTACCGACATAGCCCGAAGAATTGCCAAACTTAAGTGGCAGTGGGCAGGGCACATTGCTCGCAGAACAGATGGCCGATGGGGTCGGAAGGTTCTGGAGTGGCGACCGCGTACTGGAAGACGTAGCGTTGGAAGGCCTCCCTCAAGATGGACCGATGACCTGGTGAAGGCCGCAGGAATGCGTTGGATGCGAGAGGCACAGAACAGGTCGAAGTGGCGGTGCTTGGGGGAGGCCTATGTCCAGCAGTGGACGTCTTTCGGCTGAAATGATGATGATGAAAAAAAAGTTTATCGGATAATAATTTTTTTAAGTGAATTATTTGACAAACTTGTTGTTGTATAATGATGAAATGACAAATCATATTTTTGCCAATCGTTGCTTATCTAGTGAAAATTTGTGAATTAATTTTTGGTGAACTGACAGGACACCACCTCAAATACTTATCGTAATTTTTCTATGTCGTTTTTCCCCTTCTCACAGTTTTGTTCGTTTTTTATTTTCCACTGAGGCATATTTGGGTTATTTATTATAAAAAAAAATATATATAAGGTGTATCTATTCATACACGAAATATTTTAAGGGGTACACCTGTAGGTGGTAAAGAAGCTATAGAAGCAAAAAGGAAATTTTTATCTAAGCGTTTTTGAATTTTCGTAATTATTATAATTTTAAAACTACTTGAGACGTTTTGCATAAAACATTTACTCCAAATTCTATGAATGGCCCGCCTGAGGCGCGGCACAAATACAAGAGGCGTCGGGCGGAGGTGAGGCGCAGGCGCGGCGCCACTTTTTTGATGTTTCGTACAATTTGGATAGAAGAGGTGGGGCGCGAGACATACTGAGACGGCGGGGTGCGGGCGCGGCGCGGGCGCCGCTTCCTCGCCATCGGCGCACCCGCAGTTAGAAGTGGCATGACGGAACAGTGTACGCAGGATTCAACAATTTAACATAAAATAACGAGAAACACCGCGCCTCGCCTTTCCGACACCGTTAGCACGCCTGTTCTGCGCTGCACCGGCGCCGCGCCCGCACCTCACCCGCGCCACGCTCGCGCCTCATCTCCGCCCGACGCCACTTGTATTTGTCCCGCGCCTGACGCTGCGAGGGCGACGACCGGACGGCACGAGCATGGCCGCGGTGTCTCGGGCCGTAAAAAATAAGAAGGAGCCAGTATTCATATGTGCGTCAAATAATTTATAAATATTAAATTAAAAAAAACCCTTAGAACATTTTTTTTTTCGTTGCTATAGCTTCTTTACTACCTACGGGTGTACCTCTTAAAATATTTCGTGTATGAATAGATACACCTTATATATATAAGTTCTGTATGAAATAAACATATTTTTGTGTGATTTAATGTTTTAGATTTATCCTTACTGCCCTTCCCCCATCTCCTCATTAATTGCATCTTCGATTTGGATCTCAAAGAATCATTTTCACCAGGACAGGTTTCAGGATAGTATTTTGTTGAAATTAACTTTTTTTATGATATTTATTTTTGTTTTAGGAGCATATTTTTTATTCATAAACAAAAATTCTCATTAGATCCATTTTACTTATTTTTTTTATGTAAATAGACCTAATGAGAAAAATAATTATCACTAGATCCATCGTGGATCTAGCCAATGGATCTTCTGAGACTGAACCGATATGTCGTTAGTTGGCATTTGTCCAGCGACGGCGGCGGCGGCGAGAGTCAATCGCAGAATTTCAGGACCAACAATTCTTAACGAACTATTATAAGACTAGCTTCTGCCCGCGACTTTATCCGCGTTAAATTTCTTGCAGCCCCAACTCCCCTCGTCAGCTTTATGATTTAATTACAGTTAAAAACGTTATAGTGAGCCAACCTTAAAAGATAGACATGCTATCGTGAACTTTTTTCTAGAAATTTCCAATAGAAACAATTTTGTCATTACTGTAACCGTCTAGAAAAAGTTCACAATAGCATCTTAAAAGACAGACATGTCTTTATTTTAAGGTTGGCTCACTATAAAGTTTTTAACTGTAATCAAATCATAAAGCCGACGAGGCGAGTCGGGGCTGCAAGAAATTTAACGCGGACGAAATCGCGGGCAGAAGCTAGCCTTTTTATTTTTTAAAAAAAAGCTAGTCTTATAATAGTTTGTTAAAAATTGCTGGGCCTGAAATTCTGTAATTGACTCTCGCACCGCCGCCGCCGAACAAACGCCAAGTAACAACATATCTGTGTCGCAACCCAATAGGAACTAAGTGTGTCTCAGTGCGTTTATTTCACCGCAGTGCGCGATGCTTCTTAGAACTCTATGCGATACAATTTGTGCAGTAGAATTAATAAAATTCACCACGAAAAATGTAAGTTATTTATTAATTAATCAGATAAAGAATTCGAGTAAAAAAATATAAGAAAATTCAGAAGCTGAACACAGACAGATCTTTCAGAGCGCAGCGCGGTTGCTACGCAAGTAAAGTCAAAGTAGCAATCTATATAAGGTGTATCTATTCATACACGAAATATTTTAAGAGGTACCCCTGTAGGTGGTAAAGAAGCTATAGCAACGAAAAAAAAAATTCTAAGGCTTTTTTTTAAATTTAATATGTATAAATTATTTGACGCACATAAGAAATATTGGCTCCTTATTTTTTACGGCCCGAGACACCGCGGCCATGCTCGTGCCGTCCGGTCGCCGCCCTCGCAGCGTCAGGCGGGCCATTCATAGAATTTGGAGTAAAGGTTTTATGTAAAACGTCTCAAGTAGTTTTAAAACTATAATAATTACGAAAATTCACAAACACTTAGATAAAAAAAATCTTTTTGCTTCTATAGCTTCTTTAACACCTACAGGTGTACCCCTTAAAATATTTCGTGTATGAATAGATACACCTTATATAAATAAAAATGAAGGCTGATCGTTGGTAAGCGCATCACTTGAGAACGGCTGGAATTTAAATAAAAACACACGGCCATGTTTTATTTTAATTACTTTGGAAAAAACTGAAAATTGTGTTTTAATACATGATTTTTGTGTGAATTTTTGCTTGGACAGAAGAACGTCTGTCGGGTCAACTTTAAAAAAAAACCGGCCAAGTGCGAGTCTAACTCGCGCACCGAGGGTTCCGTACAAACCTGTAGGTATTCACGGTTTATGCATAAGGCTTATGTTTATGAAATTAAATGTTATTTTTTTAATTTTTATATTTGAGTTGATTGAATGAAAAGTAAATTGCGGTTTACGATTTATGACGTATTAAAAAAAAAACTACTAACTAGATCTTGTTCAAACCAATTTTCGTTGGAAGTTTATATGGCAATGTACATCACATATTTTTTTTAGTTTTATCATTCTCTTATTTTAGAAGTTACAGGGGGGGGACACATTTTACCACTTTGGAAGTGTCTCTCGCGCAAACTATACAATTTAGAAACCGCAATATCATTTTTGAAGACCTATTCATAGATACCCCACACGTATGGGTTTGACGAAAATTTTTTTTTTGAGTTTCAGTTCTAAGTATGGGGAACCCCAAAAATTAATTGTTTTTTTTTCTATTTTTGTGTGAAAATCCTAATGCGGTTCGCAGAATACATTTACTTACCAAGTTTCAACAGCATAGCTCTAATAGTTTCGGAAAAAAATGGCTGGACATACACGGACAGACAGAAAGACATGACGAATCTATAAGGGTTCCGTTTTTTGCCATTTGGCAACGGAACCCTAAAAAAGAATGAATTTACATTACATGTAAAAATACTTAAAAGTTCTAAATTAATGACACAATTTCAATGATTGACTCTTGACCTCCGACTGAAAATAGCTAAGTCATATTAATAGTGGTCGTCTATTTGCTTTAGGATTTGTGAACAGCCTTTAGAGAAGTGTTTGTTGAATCGAACGTTATGAATAACTTCATCAAGTTTGTTACATTATTTTTTACATTTTTGTTTTGTTTTCTTTTTAGTCTCTCGTTTAGTTTTCTTCTTAGTCCCTCGTTTAGTTTTCTTACTATCCGACGAATATTCTGTATCGGTTGAACAGTGTTTCTTGTTTCTGCGTTTATGTTTAATGGCTGGTTTATGTTTCTTCGGAACATATTTAATATTTTGATGCTTAGCACGAATGTGAATAGTCCTGTTCCCACTATGAGCAAAGCTTTCTTCACAAATATGACATTTAAATGGTTTACTTCCAGTATGAGTCTGAAAATTTTAAACACATTATGCAACGACTGGTGGCTTATTGGATGTTAAAATACTTTAACAATATTTTAACATCCAATAAGCCTCCAATTTCATGTTTAATTAACTGAACTTAACTGGAAAGGTGTCAAAACTCTTAGACTTGGACTTGTAATTGGTTTACCACCAGTAAACCAATTACGAGGTTGATTATACCTAAGGCATGACAAAAGGTCTATTTACCTATGTGAAAGTTGTAATTTCAATCGCAGTGTTTGCCTAGTCGTAGCGCTCCCGACTATGTCCGTTCCCACCGCGCGACCAATTCTTAAAATGTGATGAAATTTTGCCAGGAATTAGTTGTAATTTGTTACAAAACACATCTCTTTTCCTGAATTTGTTACAAAAAGAACTAAGACGCTACGACCAAAAACAGTTGGCCGCTAGAACCGCCACTTGCCGTAGTGATCGCCCGTGATTACACAGAAACTAAATAATGCAGATAGGCGAATTATACATCAAAAGAAAGGTCTTAATTTGTTGTATTTGTTACATAAATAAAAATCATCAAAACTTAAATATACAAAAAGTTATGCTATACCTATTTAGTTTTCAGGTTAAGTATAGGTACGTATCTCACCATAAAATCAAATTAATAGAGGCTAATGTGTATGGACAATTAGTTGCTGATTTGTTGCAGCAAATAAACAAAAAAAATACTAGAAAATAGGTTCAATATTTTTTTACAGTCGATTTTGATAGCTAGTACCTGGCAACAAAGGTCAGTTTGCCTCCTTATTTTATGTATAGATCTACCTACTGTAGATACTCTTTTACATTTATTTTTTCTGTTTCCTCGCAAATGTGTTAAAAAACGTCGTACGATATACGTGCTTATTGATTATAACATGCTCGGCTCAATTACGCCCTCGCCTGCGGCTCGGGCTGAAATTCCGCCTCGCATGTTATAACCATCATAACCTTCGATCAATAATAGCACTAGATAAAGGATCAGGAACAAAAATAAGGCGCTCAAGTGGCCACGTTTGCACACACTTAC
Organism: Aporophyla lueneburgensis; assembly: GCA_932294355.1. Taxonomy (NCBI): domain Eukaryota; kingdom Metazoa; phylum Arthropoda; class Insecta; order Lepidoptera; family Noctuidae; genus Aporophyla; species Aporophyla lueneburgensis. The sequence goes on along the minus strand of OW028737.1, from coordinate 24,070,685 downwards.
ACATTTACATTTCTTACTACGAAATATAGAAAAACGTTTCATAATAATAACAAATTCAGTTTATTATAATCCTTAACACTCAAATATAAAGTATAATTACGATGTCATCGGAGAAAGGTAAAGACACGTGGTAAAGAGCAATAAATTTAAAATGTCCCTTAAAAATCAAGACATTTTTATATAAGTACAAATTTATTTATTCTAAACTGAAACTTAAAGTCTAAGCAATAAGGTTAAAAACAATGTGTTGACAATTTCGTGCTTACTCTATTTTGGAACTAGACGAAGTTCTTGGTATTACATTTCAATGCTCAGAACACAGTACGTATTGAAAGACGTAGAGTTGCAGAATATATTTTTTTAGGTGAAGGTACGTTTTGACGGTGGCAAACAATTTTAATCGATTAAAAAAAGTAGTAGGACTAAAATAGTACGATCGTTATTTTATTTAATTAAGTGCGGGTTGACTGATTGACTCAATGTGATCCACCCGTATAAAAAATGGGTGCATCTACTTTTATGTACGCTATTTAGAAGTTTTTGAATTAAATCAAATTATTTTTTCGTTTAAATTAAAAGTTCAAATATGAATTTTTATAAGGTTTGTATATTTCTTCTCCTCTTTCTTTCGCTACAATAGATACTAATTCTGCATAGCGAAATGGCTCGCTAGGAAATCTACAAACAAAAATAAAATAAAATTACAATACTACTCCATGCATTCTCTGTTCCAGAACAGACAATGTTTGTTACAATAGTTGGCGCTTTGTCGCAAACATTGGTCAAACAATCATAATATGTATTTGCTAAATGATTTATATTTACTATTTGATTGTTTTTATTTTATGAAAAACACTTAAAGATATAAACTTACGGAAAAAAAATATATTCCTTCGAAAAACTTGGTGTTACAGTGGTTATTTACACAATTTTTGAACGCGTACTGCGGCATTTAGGACGTCTTATTGTTGGCTATGATTGGGCCAAACTAATCCACACTAATATTATAGATGCAAAAGTAACTCTGTCTGTCTGTCTGTCTCGCTTTCCTGCTAAAACTACTGAACAGATTTAAATGAAATTTGGTACACAGATAGTTTAGAGCCTGAGAAAGGACATAGGCTACTTTTTATCCCGGTAGTATGTTCCCGCGGGATAATTTCCGACCTCCACGCGGGAGAAGCCGCTGGCAAAAGCTAGTTTGAAATAAGAGCACAAAAATAATTGTGCTCTTATTTTTCGGGCCGTTTTTGAAGCGCTCATCGGGAATCTAGTACATTTTTGATCGAAGATCATAACGCACTAATATCGTAATGTACTATTACGCCAGGCACAAAAATAGATCACTATGTCATTTTTTAAAATAAAATTAGTATATTTTTATGATTATTCTAAAACTGAAATAAGTACCTGTAAGAAAATGTGTCTACATTCTGTGTCTTACATTAGTTTCAGTTGATTTATAAATGTTATGGTAGTTTATTAAATATATATATATATATAGTATATACTTATATTTTGCTGACTTATATTACTTGATTTTTGCCTGTATGCTGATTTTGAATAAATAAATTTTTATCGATTTGTGAATATGACTTTTATAAAGTATGCTATAGGATGTCTTAAAGAGTTTCACCCTAAAACAAATAAGATATGACTACCGAACATTCCAATAATGGCGATTCAGTCTCACTTTATTATGAAAATTTATGGTCACTCTACTCTAATACAGTTTCATACTGCTATATTTTAGTGAATATCTCTTAAAATATAAAGCCTGTCGTTATATTCGCCACATTTATCCAAACTAGGCTACGATACCTGTCGATTAGTACTAGAACTAAGCTTGAACCTACTATTAATAACGAAATAAACGCCGTTGTATTTAAGGCATATTGCCGTCCGCGCGGCCAACTAAAATCGACTGTAAAAAAATATTGAACCTATTTTCTAGTATTTTTCTTGTTTATTTGCTGCAACAAATTAGCAACTAATTGTCCATACACACTAGTGTCTATTAATTTGACTTTATGCTTAGATACGTACCTACACTTAACCTGAAAACTAAATATAGCATAACTTTTTGTATATTTAAGTTTTGATGATTTTTATTTTTGTAACAAATACAACAAATTAAGACCTTTCTTTTGATGTATCATTCGCCTATCTGCATTATTTAGTTTCTGTGTAATCACGGGCGATCACTACGGCAAGTGGCGGTTCTAGCGGCCAACTGTTTTTGGTCGTAGCGTCTTAGTTTTTTTTTGTAACAAATTCAGGATAAGAGGTGTGTTTTGTAACAAATTACAACTAATTCCTGGCAAAATTTCATCAAATTTTAAGAGTTGGCCGCACGGTTGAAACGGACATTCCCGACTTACGAGTTTGTAGGTCATGGGTTCGAACCCAAGCAGAGGCTGTACTTTGTTTAATTTATATCATCACCACTGCTCTCAAAACAGTGAAGGAAAACATCGCCAGGAAACCGGTATGTCCTGGAACCAAAAACTCGGACATGTGACTTCCACCAACCCGCACTAGGCCCGAGTGGTGGATTATGGCCCACTCCCTCTCCAGAGTAGAGGCCCAGGTCCCTGCAGTGCGAACATTGTAGGCTAATTATGCTGAAATGGGGCAAGGGCGACTATAACTATACAGCACATTCACAGATTCATAATAAATCTCTGAATGAGTAAATTTAAAACTAACAACCATCGATCTAACAACAAAGCACAGGGACTGCAAGGACACACCACACTTTTTATGCGAAAGAAGATTATGTATTTAACTCACCCGCAAGTGTCGCATAATATCATCTCTTGTCTTGAATGTTTTAGAGCAGTAATCGCAGATTAGTTTTGTTTTTGGGTGAACCCTCAGCTTGTGCCTGTTCAAGCGATTCTTATTGGGATATACATTTTGGCATGAAGGACACTTTAGTTTTTGTATAACATGACTACTCTCATGCAATCCTATGGTTTGTTTTGACTGCAAATAACATAGGACAAGATAAATTATAGTATAATTGCGAATTTTATAATTGACGCCGGGGCCTCACCGCAGTTGGTGCTGCGGGTAAACTCTGATCCCATCAAAAACATAAATGTGAAATGAGAGCCAAGTTCAATATTATGACATATGCTTTGGTTGTTGACTTCAACGACAAAAGAAGGGAGATCTAAATGGGTGCCAAGTTCAATGGTCAGTCCTGATTTGGCTAGTTCTCATATACGAATTATTATGTTCGATGGCTAGTTTCTACCAGCAAGCCAAATTTTCGGAATTAGAAAATAAGAACCGACAAGTAACAGGTTTAAAACTTGCGAAGGCTATAATATAATTCGTATATGAAAACTAGCCAAGTCAGGACTGAACATTGAACTTGGCACCCATTTAGATCTCCCTTCTTTTGTCGTTGAAGTCAACAACCAAGGCATATGTCATAATATTGAACTTGGCTCTCATTTCACATTTATGTTTTTGATGGGATATCATTACTTTTTGTACATAAATTATAAGTAGGTACGTATTTATAACAAAATTAATACCAAATCGTTTTTGTTATAAGTGTTCCTAATAGAATCAGTTAAGTGAAAAATTATAATAAAATGATAATAATTTACCAGTTTCTGATTTATTCCTTTGTATTCACCTAATTACCTATCTGCATGCCAAATTTGAACTTTCTAGGTCATCTGGAACTGGGTTAGAGTTTTGATCTATAGGTCAGTCAGTGATAAAAATGACGATTTTTGGACGTTAATATCTAAATAACCGTTTGAGATATGTTTATGAAATTTGGAGCACATATGTATCTTGCAAGTTTCACTATAAAAGCCAAATTTGACACGTTTATATGAAATAGTTTTTGAGTTATGAGGGGGTCAAAAGTGGCTCCAAATGGTTCGTGTAATATTACACACGGTGCTGCTCGCCAGTTCTGTTACTTGAACTTGGCTTGACACGCTGCCGCGTGTCTAGATTTCGGGTCTAGAAGTCCACGGTCGGAAGCGAGAGCTCCCACACGCTCTACGCTCAGTAGTAGACTGGGTAGTCGCAAATGAGGAGGAAATGACTAATTGTAGTTGTCGCACCAGGCGTAGGAAGCCGTTCCACGATATCTAACCGCGATAGGCTTGTGGCCTGCGGGTGACGGTCTCGGAAGTCTGTCGTCTGAAAAATACAGGACCCGAAACGACGGCGCGTCGTATTAGACACGCGCTCCTCAAAAGCAACTACAGCTTTAGGACGACTAATGAACACCAGACGGGTCGATATATGCCATGTTCAGCATCATCATCATCATTTCAGCCGAAACACGTCCACTGCTTGACATAGGTCTCACTCAAGCACCACCACTTCGACCTGTTTTGTGCTTCCCGCATCTAGCGGATTCCTGGGGCTTTCACAAGGTCAACCTTGTGGGTGGCTTTACAACGCATTCCGGTACTGCAGTCGCCAATCAAGAACGTTTCGGCACCATCGGCCATCAGTCATGGCCTGGTCAGTCTCCGGATTTGTCTTAATCCACTTGGATTAAGACAAATCCGGAGACTGACCACACCACTTGGTGTTCTACCTCTTATATATATCTCTGTGGTATCTACATATGTATCTCTTTATGGCAGTGTCTGACAGACCCATCCGTCGCTGGGCTGGCGGACTATTTCCTATAAAAAAGGCGTACACCAATATCAATCAATACTTACACACATTTTGCCACAAACTGAACAAGCGTATTCCTTTTCCTGTTTATATGGGTACTCTATATTGGGATGTTCAAACATATAATGATGATAGTGTTTACGTGCTGCCAGTATTTCATGATCACACTGAAAAGAAATTAAGCCAAATAAATTAGAATGTACTATTATTAACATAACTTCAGACGACGTACAACTACAATATGTACCTGAGATGCTGCGAATATCCGCATCCGCATCCGCAACTGCGGAGCTTCCGCATTGATTTGGGCATCTGCATCCGTAATAATCATTGCGGATGTTCATGCGGATGCAGATGTTGCACAGGTCGCGACAAGAAAGAAAATATCGTGTCGCGTGCCGTAGGCTTGTGATCATTGGCCAATAGAAGCGAAGATTTCACTCGGTGACAAGATCCGACACGTTTGTTATCGTGTAATGTGTATCATTTGTTTTTGGTTAGTAAATCAGTTGTATGGTGTTGTTTAGTTGCGATTATCGTATAAACATTTAAGTTTTCGAGTGTATTGTAAAATTGTGAATATACACTGCATTGTGCTCTTAAATGGTGGAGCGTACATCGAGAAGCATTTAAACTATTATCACCACGTAGATTTTTATCGATACCACCAGCCAGTATTCCTAACAAGCAATTGTTTAGTAGGGCAGGTTTAATTTTACTTTTTATATAATGCTTTAATTCTCAACTTTATTTACCTACTAAATATTTTATTAAAATATTTAATAATTAAAGATGTCGGAAATTATCGCAGGTATTTTTATAAAATAAAAGTAGCCTAAGTTACTCCTTATTACATCAGCTACCTGCCAATAAAAATCCCGGTCCTCGGTCCAGCCATTTCAGAGATTAGCCGGAACAAACAAACAGACTGACAAAAGTTTAAAAAAATGATTTTTTGGTGTAAGTACCGTATTAACTTTCATATGCATTTAGTGAAAAGCTGTTAATTTGAAATTACAAACAGACACTTCAGTTTTATTTATTTGTATAGATGTAGGTATAGATTACTCTCTTATTATTTTATTTCTCCACTCACATAGTTTTTTATAATAAATCTTTATCTTCAAATATCCGCATCCGCAGATGTGATAAAATCGGCATCCACAACATCCCTGATATGTACGTTAGTATGTAGGTATACAAAGTTGATACGACAGAGGGGCTTTCCTTTAAACCGCCTATACTAGGTACCAAAAATCAATTAAATAGGAGCAGTAGTTTAGTCGCAAATGATTTTTTTAAGAGCCATCTCACAAAATTTGAACGCTCGAGTGTAGGTAAAAGACGGCAATCTTATGTATGTGTGCGTAGCTATCCACACATGCACAATACAAACAGTGTAACGCGAGTGTCGAGCCGGTCTAAACAATCTTGAGCCGTTAGAATTATAATGCGGTATTTAGATATTTATGAAAATACTTATTTTTATTTATCCAGTCTAATAAAGATTTCTAGACTAATAAAATTATACAACTATATGTTATGTAAAGTATACAATAAAAATAAAAAATTGAAACAATTACATATTGGTGCCGATACTGTTGTACACCGAACTAAACTAACTAAACTATCTCTAAAATTGCTTACTTTTAGCTATGAGAATTGTTACGCTATTCTGCAAGAAATAATCTCTTTTAAAAATTATTTTGATAAGTCTAAAATCAAATTTGACCATCGCGACTCAACGTGGTATTTTTAGGGTTCCGTTGCCAAATGGCAAAAACAGAATCCTTATAGATTCGTCATGTCTGTCTGTCTGTCTGTCCGTATGTCACAGCCACTTTTCTCCGAAACTATAAGAGCATGCTGTTGAAACTTGGTAAGGAGATCTATTCTGTGAACTGCATTAATATTTTTACACTAAAATAGAAAAAAAAAAACAATAAATTTTGGGGTTCCCCATACTTAGAACTGAAACTAAAAAAAAAAACATCAAACCCATACGTGTGGGGTATCTATGAATTGGTTTTCAAAAACGGTATTGAGGTTTCTAATATCATTTTTTTCTAAACTGAATAGTATGCGCGAGAGACACTTCCAAAGTGGTAAAATGTGTCCCCCCCCGTTACTTCTAAAATAAGAGAATGATAAAACTAAAAAAATATATATGATGTACATAACCATGTAAACTTCCACCGAAAATTGGTTTGAACGAGATCTAGTAAGTAGTTTTTTTTTTTAAACGTCATAAATTGTAAACCGCAATTTATCTTTCATTCAAACAACTCAAATATAAAAATAAAAATCATTTAATTTCATAAACATAAACCTTGTGCATAAACCGAGAATACATACAGGTTTGTACGGAAACCTCGGTGCGCGAGTCCGACTCGCACTTGGCCGGTTTTTTTTTTGTAAATTCCATTGCTGCATTATATCATTAACATCTTCTATCTAACCTTTTCTAATTATGTTGGGGTCGGGTTGAATTGTATAGAAATAGGAGTCTGAAATTGACCCTGCGCTGATTTTTAAGAAAACTAGTTGTGGGAGATTAATTACTACAAAGTAAACAAATAAGTTTTTGCAAATGTGCTACTAAAAGTGACAAAACAAAAGATTGATCTATTTTTTACATGTATTCGTCAATGCCAGAGTATTTATAATGATGAGATGAGAGGTAAATAAGGCGACTAAAATCTTAGATAATCGCACAAAAATGTAAAATGGCTCTTAAGTTTTTGCCCCGTTTGAACACGATGTATCTTTACAAACAGCTGATTATGTTTACGCATAGGTTATTCACCTTAAAACGATAAATCTGAGTAATAACCTACGATGCGTTGTTGCCGATTTGTACTATGACGCTGTGACGCAAGTCACAAGTACAACCAAATATTTTCGCTAAAAGATGGCAATGCAAACTTCGATCAATAATAGCACTAGATAAAGGATCAGGAACAATAAAAACTATTAACAAAAAAAAACAACCGACTTCCTTAAAAAAAACACTACAAAGTCAAAAATAACTTTAATTTCGAAAGTCAGTGTCTAAGGATCTGTATTTAAGGTTTTTTGCCACCGACTTCCGAAATTAAAGTTATTTTTGACTTTGTAGTGTTTTTTTTAAGGAAGTCGGTTGTTTTTTTTTTTTGTTAATAGTTTTTATTTATAACTTTTAAGTTATGGTAGATACCCCGCACTAATCTAATCGCGTTATTCGTTCATTTGTCGCGCAAATACTTAATGCAAATTTAAGAATTATATGGTTTTCACATGGACCCCACTGTCCGAATGGAACCAAATTAAAATGGGACCATTCGGAAAGCACCAGCTTTCAAATAAAAAAAGAATCATCAAAATCAGTTCGCCCAGTCAAAAGTTATGAGGTAACAAACATAAAAAAAAAATACAGACGAATTGATAACCTCCTCCTTTTTTTGAAGTCGGTTAAAAATAAGGCGCTCAAGTGGCCCCGTTTGCACACACTTACACATTTATATTTCTTACTACGAAATATAGAAAAACGTTTCATAATAATAACAACTTCAATTTATTATAATCCTCAACACTCAAACAAAGCATAATTACGATTGCAAAATATTCATATTTAAGTCCTTTTGTCATCGGAGAAAGGTAAAGAGCAATAAATTTTAAATGTCCCTTAAAAATCAAAAGTCATTTTTATATAAGTACAAAATTAGTTATTCTAAACTGGAACTTAAAGTCTAAGCAGTAAGGTCAAAAACAATGTGTTGACATTTCGTGCTTACTCTATTTTGGAACTAGACGTAGTTCTTGGTATTACATTTCAATGCTCAGAACACAGTACGTATTATATTGAAAGACGTAGAGTTGCAGAATATATTTTTTTAGGTGAAGGTACGTTTTGATGATGGCAAAATTTTTAATCGATTTAAAAAATTAGTAGGACTAAAATAGTATAATAGTTATTTTATTTATTAAGTGCGGGTTTTCTCAATGTGATCCACTCGTATAAAAAATGGGTGCGGCTATTTTTATGTACAGTATTTAGAAGTTAAATTTGTATTAAATCATTTTTTTTTTCATTTAAATTAAAGTTCAAATATGAATTTTTATAAGGTTTGTATATTTCTTCTCCTCTTTCTTTCGCTACAATAGATACCCATTCTGCACAGCGAAATGGCTCGCTAGGAAATCTACAAGCAAAAATAAAATATAAAATTACAGTACTACTTCATGCATTCTCTGTTCCAGAACAGACAATGTTTGTTACAATAGTTGGCGCGTTGTCGCAAACATTGGTCAATCAATCATAATATTTATTTGTTAAATGATTTATATTTACTATTTGATTGTTTTTATTTTATGAAAACACTTAAAGATATAAACTTACGGAAAAAAAGATATTCCTTCCAAAAACTTGGTGTTACAGTGGTTATTTACACAATGTTTGAACGTGTACTGCGGCATTTAGGATGTCTTAGGCTGACCGCAGACTTGAGTCACGAGTTTTAAGACAGACTATTGCTTTACAAAAAGTATGAATACGCGCAAACTTAAAACGAAGCGTCTCATAGACAATATTGTCTAATACCCACAAGAACTGCACAGCGACAAGTCTGACTAACGATTGTCGGCTTCCCTTTTGTATGTATGCGGGCGCGCACATCAACGACAAAACAGTCGAACGACGTAACTCCTCTCTTGTAGTCTCGTCCAAGCGTTCAGAGAATAAACACGTTGCATCATGTTTACAGACGAAGAACTCGTAGAAAAATTAATTGAAGGGTTGAAAAGAGACCTGTCCTTTTTAATAAAATGTGTAAAGAATATTCTGATGCCAATTTAACCCTTTAATGCATGAATTTTTATTTTTAGTAAATAAAATTTGAAATCAATCGGAAAAGGGGTGTAATAAATGGCAAAAATACAAAAAGAAATATGTATGTGTACGGTTAAGCAACCGCACATTGTAATTTGGCCTAGTTAAAATACTGCAAATTTTGTTAATTTATAAAATGTAGTATAGTCACGTACTCATGTATGTCAGTCTTCGGTATAATATCTTTATAGTTAATTTTCTTATTATATTATTTTAGTGCAGTTTCGTATTAAAATACCTTTTTGAACATTAACATTTATTTTATTAACATTGAACATTAACTGTAAGGGTTCATGCCCTTACATTTTGGTCCTTCGAGCCGTTAAGTGTAAAATCAGTGCCGTGGTACGTTTTCACTCGCGGGAACATTAGAACATTGAACTCGAACATTAAACAGAACATTCACCACATTAAAAAACAGCGTGAACAGTGATAATCAGTGAGAGTACGCAGAACGAGGTGAAGTATAAGCAGCAGGCGTAAGCAGCGAATCCGGTGAGCACGTTCCATATTACCTACTTTTCTGAAATTTTGGATTTGTGTACCGATAAACAACAATGTCTTCTTACGATGCTTTACTTAACTCTCAATCTGCCAATCTTGACGCTATCAAACGTATAAATGAAAACTTTAAGAAAGATAGTCCTACACGTAAAACCACTCTTGAGTATCATGATGATAGACTTCAGAAGCTGGAGGAGTACTGGAGTGAATTTAAGAAGAACGACATCCAATTAGCCTTGTTTGAAGGCAAGAAGTCTGGACCTTACTATGAAAATCGCATTTACGAACGTTTAGAACAAATATACGAAGAGACGAAGTGTATGATAAATAAATCGAAACAGAGATTATTGGCGAAAATCGAAGACGATAAATTTACTTCGTTTAGTCCGTTACAAAAACAAGAAGAAAGGTCAGGTGCTCAAGAGGATGTTAAAGAACAACGGGAAAGAGAGGAGATCGCGGATGATTTGAAGAACACGTCAAATGAAGAGTTAGTCGTTGACCAACGGACTAAAGATATGATAAATGAGCAGCGGTCGAACATCAAGGCTTTTGAGAGAACAGTGCGTAACATGGATATTGAAAATTTAAAAGAAAAGTGGCAACTTGAAGATAAATTGAGGTCAGTTACGCAACGTTGGGAAAAAGTCGATAACACTTATTGGAAGCTGGACAACATGTTGGTCAACACGCAAGCATTTGAAAGTGATTATAACAGACTAGAAAGGCTGTATGAATTCAGCAAAGAACAAATCAACAAAAAAATTTGGGATAACAAACACCAGGAAAAATCCACGCCCCAAATTGAACTTCCGATTTTCAGTGGGAGCTATGCCCAGTGGACAACATTTAAGGACTTGTTCGTAGAAATCGTGCATCGTAACACTTTTATCTCAAATGCTCAAAAAATGCAACATTTAAAGGCGAAGTTAAAGGGAGAGCCCGAGCGATTAATACAGCACATGAACATTAGTGCTGACAACTACGAAGCTAGTTGGCGGATACTTCAGCAGAGGTACGACAATAAGAGACTGTTATTTACCTACCAAGCCAACATATTACTGAGTCTACCCAGCATCCAAACCCCAACGGCATCACTACTGAAAAGAATACATGATACAACCATTGAGTGCCTTCAGGCTATTAAGAATCTGAAATATGATACTTCCAGTTGGGATCCTTTAGTGGTTCTCATTTTAATGCAAAAACTAGACGCAGACACACGCCAGTCCTTCAAAGAATCCATGGAAAACCCAAGGGAAATGCCATCATTAAACGAGTTCCTGAAATTCATCGAAACCAAGTTCATGTCAATGGAATCGGGTACAAACCCGAACCGCTCGCGGAACTTTAACAGTCAACAGCAAAACACTCAGCCAAAAACAGTCCATAATGCAACATACAGCAAGCCTAAGGCGCAGCAACAGACCAGTCCAGGTGGAACTAAGAACAGCCCAAGAACATTCCATAACAAGCAAACATCTCATAATTCTATTATAACTTGTCCTAAATGTAATAAACAACACGGTCTCTACAATTGCAGGGAATTTTTAAGTATGTCACCAGACGAAAGGTTAAAAACCGCTAACAACCTACATGTATGTCTAAATTGCCTGTTTAGTCATAACGGCGAAAAATGCACGTCGGAAAAAAAGTGCAAGCACTGCGATGAACCGCACAGCAGCATTTTGCATGATGCGATTGGAATTGCGAAATCGAGAACCAACAGAGCTAATGTAGGTCAACAAGTAAACACGCATTTAGCGCATGACAACTCAAATGAGGTACTACTAGCCACAGCCCAGGTCAAAGCAATAGCCAATGACGGAACTATGGTCATTTTACGCGCTTTATTGGACCAGGGCTCTCAAGTCAGCCTCATTACAGAAAATGCTGCACAAAAATTGCAGTTAAAACGAGAAAGGATGAGCGCGGTGGTGTCAGGTGTTGGTACTTCAGCCACCACCAACTGTAAAGGAGTGCTCCATCTTAAATGCCAAGCATTATACAACAATTTCAACATTAACATTAATGCACTTATTATGAAGAAAATAACGAACAAACTGCCAAGTAAGACAATAAATAAAGATAGTTTTGAACACTTACAACATTTACAACTCGCTGACCCAGATTTTAACATATCTCAGGATATAGATTTACTATTGGGAGCCGAGGTATATTCCGAAATATTGTTAGAGGGGTTAATAAAAACAAACACGTCATCCATCATAGCACAACAAACACATTTAGGCTGGATAGTATGTGGTAATTACAAAACATTCAATTGCCATGTAATTGTCAACAACATTCAGGATCTTGCCCAATTCTGGGAACAGGAGTCTTTGCAAGAAGACAAAGAAGATGTGGACCCAGACAACAAGTGCGAACAGCTGTACAAAGAGACAACAACACGACTTCCTGATGGACGATACCAAGTTCGTCTCCCCCTCAAGGACAATTTTATTGAACAATTAGGAACATCGAAACCACAGGCAATCGCTCAGTTTCAACAACTAGAGCGAAGGATGGTTAAAAACCACGCGTTTGCTAAAAATTATAAAGATTTCATGGAAGAATATGAAGAAATGGGTCACATGGAGCAAGTCGAAAACAACACTGGGAGCAAAAACATCGAATATTATCTTCCACACCATGGGGTAGTGCGACCAGGTGCTATCACAACGAAACTCAGAGTTGTTTTCAATGCATCGGCAAAAACAAGTTCAAAACGCAGTCTTAATGACTTAATGGAGGCAGGACCGAATCTACAAAAAGATATCTTTAGTATTTTGCTGAAATGGAAACAATACAAATATGTCCTAACATCAGACATTGAGAAAATGTACCGATTTATAATGGTACATCCAGAACATCAACCCCTACAGAAAATAGTCTGGAGGGATTGTCCACAGCAACTGCTAAGAGAATATCAACTATGTACAGTCACCTATGGTACCAAGGCCGCTCCATTCTTAGCACTCCGAACACTTCAACAGCTAGCAAGGGACGAAGGTGACAAGTACCCGGAAGCTAAAAACATACTACTCAACCAATTTTTTGTAGATGATGCGTTATTCGGAAAGAATACCATGGATGAGGCCCGAGACACAAGAGACCAACTTATACAATTATTGAAAGAAGGAGGGTTCAATCTCAGAAAGTGGTTGAGTAACGAACGTCAACTGCTAGAAGATCTGCCAGAACATATGATTAGCCCAGTCAGTTTAAGCTTTACAGAGGCATCAGCTTCCAAAACGTTAGGCTTGGCATGGGATCCGAAACAAGATGAATTTATATTTTCAACCACACTAAAAAACAAAACCGACATTGAAACCAACAAGAATTCGTCAAAACGGCAAATCTTAAGCGACATTTCAACAATTTTTGATCCATTGGGGTTGCTATCCCCAATAACAATCAAGGCAAAAATCTTATTCCAACAGATCTGGAAGTATAAAATCGAATGGGACGATACTGTTCCAGATGGAATAGAAAAGGAATGGAGAACATTAAAAACGGAGTTAACAAACATGCAACCTTTCAGAATTAACCGATGGCTTGGATTAGAAGCAAACACGAATTGGGAATTACACGCATTTTGTGACGCATCGGAAAAAGCGTTCTCGTGTGTAGTGTACAGTAAGATTACAGAGGGAAAACAGCAACAGATTGCGTTGGTTGCGGCAAAAACAAAGGTCGCTCCAATACAAAAACAACAAACACTTCCCAGACTTGAGTTATGCGGTGCTCAGCTGTTAGCTCAACTGGTAAAGAAAATAAAACATTGCTTTGATAAGCCTGACATTAAAGTAAAAGCTTGGACGGACTCGATGATCGTGCTTGGCTGGCTGAAGGGAGATGTCTCGCGATGGAAAGCATACGTCGGACACAGAGTTCAAGAGATCATATCTGTAGTGCCCGCCGGGAGTTGGAAGCACGTAAGATCGGAGCAAAACCCAGCTGACTGCGCGTCACGTGGACTACTACCGTCTCAGTTACACAACTTTCCTCTGTGGTTTAATGGACCTGAATGGCTTAACAGTGAAGACATTCCTGAAACACATGACACGATAAAGATGCCTGAAATAGAAGTTAAAAAGGTGCATGCAGTTACGTCACAAACTAATGAAAACAAAAACATCAACTTTGTAACAGAACTACTTAACAAGAACAGCTGTATTATGACTATAATACGCATTGTAGCTTGGGTGTCGCGTTTCATAACAAACACGTCGCATAACAATCGGCACAGGGAAGACGCAGCTATGAATCATCCAAACATGAATGACCCGCACGCGTCAAAACAATGTAATTTAACACTCGCTGATATTCGATGCGCTACTAACATAATAATAAAACATGTACAAAATGAATATTACGAACAAGAAATCCATGAATTAAAGACTAAAGGAAGGGTAAGCAAAAATAGAGGACTCCAGAAATTGTACCCTCACCTGGATGAAAATAACATATTACGCGTCGGAGGAAGACTACAGAATTCAAACTTACCTGAAGAAACAAAACACCCAGCTATCATCCCAAAAAACAGCAAACTGGCGTATCTTCTCGTTGCCCGTGCGCATGCTACAACACTACATGGTGGAGCGAGATCAACTATGGCTACATTGAGACAAAAATACTGGATAACAGGAGGAAATAACAATGTTAAAAAATACCTGCAGGACTGTGTTAAGTGTTGTCGCTTCAAACCATCGAAACAATACCAATTAATGGCCGACCTACCCAGGGAGAGGATAACACAATCACCACCATTCTATCACACAGGAGTGGACTTCACAGGGTTCGTTAATGTTAAACTAAACAAGGGTCGAGGCGTCAGAACGAGTAAAGGTTACGTCGTTGTATTCGTATGCATGACAACAAAGGCGGTGCATTTAGAACTTGCATCAGATTTATCATCTCAAACATTTATACTGGCTCTCAACCGCATGATTGGGCGACGAGGCTGTACGAAACATATTTACTCTGACAACGGAACAAACTTTGTTGGAGCTGAAAGGGAGTTAGCCAAACAACTGCATATCTCACAAACATTTAACAACGACACCTTGTCAAGAATGAATACCGAGATGGGGATAGAGTGGCATTTCAACGCCCCAAGCTGGCCGACTGCAGGAGGACTTTGGGAGGCTGCAGTTAAGTCTATGTAATATCACCTAAAGCGTGTCCTAGGAGAGCAAAAGTTGACATACGAAGAGTTTTTAACACTGCTTACGCAAATAGAAGCCTGTATGAACTCTAGACCACTTTGCCCTTTAACAGAGGACGTGGACGATATTGATTACCTTACACCTGCACATTTTTTAATTGGCCGACCTTTAACATTCTTACCAACGGAAAATATCGAAAAGCAAAACATCAACATTCGACTTAGGTGGCAGTTATTAGACAAAATGAAACAAGGATTTTGGAGCAAATGGTCATCAGAATACCTTCAACAACTTCAAGTTCGTAGTAAATGGCTAAACAAAACAAATAACTTATCAATAGGGGATATTGTCTTAATTAAAGAAGACTGCCTTCCACCTGCGAAATGGGCACTTGGCAGAATACAGGAAGTTCACCCGGGGAGAGACAATCTCGTCAGAGTTGTGACGTTAAAAACTAAAACAGGGCTACTAACAAGACCAATAACAAAATTAGTTAAACTCCCAGTACCAGAATCTCATATAGAAGTACCTGACACCACCACCTCCAATGACAAAAGCTGCACTGAAAAACAAAAGGCGACAACAATTAATACTAACAGGAAACAACGTTTTAAATCAAGCAAGATAAGTTCCAGCCTGCTATGTATTCTCGTAACATTACTCACATTATTTCAGCCTACAAGGCAGAGCAGTGACGGCATAAACGTCACACCGTTTGAACCAAATAGAGGAGTGTATTTTGACAAAATCGGCAATTTGCAAACTGTACATGATGACTGGAAGATTGTAACATATTATAATATGACAACTTACTGGCAAGGCATGGACAATATACATAGAGTTGTGAAACATCTAGGAGAAAGGTGTGAGCAATTTGCATACCAAACGTTGTGCAAAACCATTATTACTGAATTCGAACAGGAACTCAACGAACTTGATCATAACAACTACATGTTGGAAACACATCATGGGCAGACAAGGGGGCGCGTTACCCGAGGCCTTATCGATGGAGTAGGTTACCTTGCAAACAGCCTATTTGGTGTACTAGATGAAAGATTCGCAACGCAATATAAAAGGGACATAGAAACATTACACAATAACAGAGACCATTTATTGAATCTGATCAAAGGTCAAACCTCAATCATTGAGGCACACAATAACATTTTAAAGAGAAACGAAGAGGCGATGAACACTCAGTTCAATCTATTAGATCAACATCTTAATGCTACAGAGAGATATCTACAGAAATTGGACGAAGCTGTACAGCAAGATGAAGCGTTGAACTATTTTAACATCATGGCTCTGACAAGTTCAACAATTCTATCCAAACTGCGCCACATACAACAAATGCTCTTAGACACAGCTATTAACATACACCATGGTCATGTAGACACCAGACTTTTACCGCAGAACCAACTCTTTCAGGAGCTAAACATTATCTCTGGACAATTGCCACAACAATTATTGCTACCCGTTGACAACATTCAGAACCAATTAGCTGACATTTACAAATTACTAGAGGTAAAATCTCGATTATTTGATAATTATTTCATCATCGAAATTACATTACCACTAACGGGCGACACTCCATTCACTATATATAAAACAGTTCCCATTCCGATGATAAAAAATTACAACCAGTCAATTACAATGAAAACAAACTCAGAATATGTTGCAGTAAATGTAAGAAAAGAGACATACATGCAGCTTACAGACAGTGACCTGGAACATTGTATTAAAATAGAACCAAGGACATATGTATGCTCACTAAACAAACCAACACGCAACATGAGAAATCATCAAATTCCATGCGAAATCGGCGCAATAACAAACATTACATTATCAAAATGTATCTACACATCCGAGTCCTGCAACAACAAATGGACACCACTA
This sequence comes from Aporophyla lueneburgensis, assembly GCA_932294355.1. Lineage (NCBI taxonomy): Eukaryota > Metazoa > Arthropoda > Insecta > Lepidoptera > Noctuidae > Aporophyla > Aporophyla lueneburgensis. The sequence continues at coordinate 24,053,585 of OW028737.1, read as the reverse complement.
CAAAAACCAAACACCTGGCTCTATGTCTGCTGCACGGATTGTCAACTGCAAATCATCTGTGAAGGTCGTATGACCACTAAGGCAATACGTTCAACGGGAATTTTAGAAGCCAAAGAAGGGTGCATAATTAGAAACAACGAAGAAACATATTACACACAAGTTTACTACACAAACAAAATTTATGTCAACCCGGAAATACCACTGATAGACCTGGATGACATCAACAATTTAACATCAGTACAGCCGATTGAATTGTCAACTAGACAACATAACACGCTATTTGTGAGAAACGATTATGAAAAATTTCATAATTCGTTAAAGGAATTGGAAGATCAAACCAAACAGGCTGAAATGTCGCAACACGATGTGCATCAATACATCGTTTCATATTCTACGATGGGACTTTTGATCTTGTCAATATTCGTCGCGGGAGGAGCCTACGTGTACTGCAAACGCTGCGGCAAGCTCGCCGTCAGCGCCGCCGACGCGTCAACCAGATTACCGCCACAGAAGCCACCAAGAGCTACAGCATCCACCTACGCGACACCTCATTCTTTTAACGTTTAACTTTATTTACATTTTAATAATTTTATTTACATATTTTTACCTTATGAATTAATTTACATTGATAGAATATTCTTTAATAAGTTATCTTAATTTTTACTTTTTGGCCCCGCCAAGATCTACGGTTAAGCAACCGCACATTGTAATTTGGCCTAGTTAAAATACTGCAAATTTTGTTAATTTATAAAATGTAGTATAGTCACGTACTCATGTATGTCAGTCTTCGGTATAATATCGAGCTCGCGCAACATTCAACATTTTAACATTTTTATAACATTTTTCATTATTTTCTTATTATATTATTTTAGTGCAGTTTCGTATTAAAATACCTTTTTGAACATTAACATTTATTTTATTAACATTGAACATTAACTGTAAGGGTTCATGCCCTTACAGTATGTAATATATTATTTTTTATTCAAAAAAAAAAAGTGATGTATTTCTACATCATCATGCACAATCGCTCCTTGAGTCCTTGAGTTTTCCTTGTGTCAGTCTTTCACTATATATGAGATGCACCCAATATTTACGTCTACGTGTGTCGTTTTGAAAGAGCACGTGTAACTAAAATGCTTAAGTATCGATGAAGTCCATTTTGATACTGAGAAAGAATTGAACGATGTGCGCCGCGTCGTCGTAGTAGACAAAACAGTTTTGTTTTAGGTGAGCGACGTGTCGTAGACAAAACAGTTTTGTTTTGGTTCTAAGGCAGACTTGTCTATGTGAGGAAAGACTGTCTTAAAAAAGTCGTGACTCAAGTCTGCGCTCAGCCTTATCGTTGGCTATCATTGGACCAAACTAATTTGAAATAAGACCAAAAAATATTTGTGCTCTTATTTTTCGGGCCGTTTTTGAAGCGCTCATCGGGAATCTAGTACATTTTTGATCGAAGAATGCAAAAAAGGAAGCAATAAATACACACACTTGCACTTTCATTACGAGAGTGACAGTCATAGCAAAACATCCCGCGCGTAAAAGAAATAGGTCACTGAGTTGCTAATGCATCTTAGATCCTGGCGATCGGCCTAAAAACTTGTTTTTTTCAGTTCGCCGATAGGATCCTTTGGGAACGTACGTTACTAACACGCTCCCGCGCAGCTTCTGTTTTGTCGAACTCGCGCGCTGACAACTGTGATTTTGTTATTGTGATAGGACAATAAATAAGTTTACGACAGACAGTATTTCTTTTTTTATTGTGACAGGATACGTAACTTGGGATTATTATTATATAGTGGTAGTTTTTTTTTGTGATTGACTGCTTTTATTGTTATACGACACTTAAACTAATAATAATAAACTTTGGTTGTGTGTGTGTAATTAAAGTGTTAAACAATGCCTCGTGTAACTTATACAGCGTCAGAATACACAGACATGATTTTAATTTACGGCGAATGCCGTGGAAACGCTGCTTTAGCTCTGCGAACGTACCGAGAGAGGTATGGTGACAGCCGCAATGAGGATCAATTCGACAAAAGGATATAGCAATTTTGAATACTACATCGAATACAATATAAATATCTGAGTTCATTTTTTTTTGAATCACTCAAATCCATCGAGAAATTACGAAGTTATTAAACTTTAAAAAAAGGGAGTTTTAAAACGCCCGCCGCGCGCGCGAAATTGCTGATGACGTCACGAGGCTCGATCGCCCGCCACGCGCCGCACTGCTTTGTTATGATTTGCGGAGTTTAATCGTTGTTTCTTGTCTATTTATGTTTTATAGATATTGGTAGATAGGAAACATGGAAGTCGGATTTACCCAAGGCCCAAACGGACAATCTCGCGAAGATTGATTCGTTTATGGTTGAAAAGTAAAAAAAAAAAAACAATTTATTCCAGTGCACAGGTAGGTACATACTACGTTTTAGAATGTTTTGATTTGGCAGGCAGGTACCTTTTTCGTGTTTCTACAATGTGTAGGCACCTCTCTACCTATTTTAAATAATATTTCTTACTAGCTTCTGCCCGCGACTTCGTCCGCGTAAAATTTCCTGCTCCCCCAACCCATCCCGTCGCATCGAATCGCCTGCCCGTGCGAGGTCTTTGTATGCGTGACGTTTTTCTTTGTGCTCGGCTCCTAAGGGTCTTTGCGTGACCTTATATAATATATAGTCTATAGCCTTCCTCGATAAATGGGCTATGCAACACTAAACGTACAACTCTTCAGCTTTTACTTGGGTGTGCTACGCAATGAATTTTTTGAAAGACCAAGGCGCGCGCAATGGACGTGTTTTATATGGAATTTTTCACATTTTCTTCGAAAAATAAAAAAAAAATATTACCTACGTGTTGAAATTTATATGTGAGGGGCTTACAAAGGGGGTCGAAAATTTCATTATTTTTGCGATAGGAAACGCCATTTTCGAGATATAAGCAAAAGAAAAGGAAAACAAAAATACAGTACTGTTTTTGCACATGAAGGCGAGGCACGTGAAGGCAAGGCGCGAGGCGCGCGCAATGGATGTGTTTTATATGGAATTTTCACATTTTTTTCGAAAACTAAAAAAAAAAATATTATCCACGTGTTGAGATTTACATGTGAAGGGGTTACAAAGGGGGTCGAAAATTTCATTATTTTTGCGATAGGAAACGCCATTTTCGAGATATGAGCAAAAGAAAAGGAAAACAAAAATACAGTACTGTTTAAAGCACGTGAAGGCGAGGCGTTCGTTGGTGTGAATTTTAGTTCATAACTACTAGTTTTCATCCACACCTTTTTTATCGCGATTAAAAATAGATTTATTTAAAATAAATTATTATAGTCAAAATTTTTGAAATGCAGTATAGAGTACTTTTAGTTAAGGGGACATGGGGCGTCGCTCCTCGTGAAAGTACACCACTTCTTTCTATTTTTTGGGTATTTTGGGACACAAAATAACAATTTGTCCGGTGTAGCAACACTTGTTTTTTCGCATCGTGGCACGATACAATATTTTATGAAGACATTATTCGTTTAAATGTTCTGCGAGTCACGTAACTAAAGGCAGAAAGAACGTGCGTGGCGGTGCCGCGGACGCGAACGTGGAAAATGACGTCATCAACAAATTGTGCGTATTGGCGGGCGTTTTTGAAAATGCAAAATTAAAACCGCTCTAACTTCGTCATTTTTGGTCCAATTTTAATAATTCTTTCACTGTAATAATTGGTTTAGGTATGACTGTAATTCTACATATTTAACTAAAATCGTCGCTGATCCTCATTGCCCTAGAAACGCCCGCACCATAAACATTTTGTGTTTTACTTGTGATTGTTGTTGTGTTTGTGTGCGTATTTCAAAACTTAAAACTTAACATAAAAGCCAGCGCCACCGCCGCGCCGGCCGCCTTCTTTGATACGAGAATACACACGTCGCGTTCCGGCGCGCGTGCGAGCGACGTTGCCGCTTTGCTACCTAGGTATCTAAAGTCAGATAAATTTATTTACAAAGGGTAGTTGCGTTTTACTCTGATTTGTAAGCTAGTTTGTTTGAAAAAAAAATCTCAATTTTGGTGCTTTTTATTTTTATACCGCTTCGAATTAATACTAAACACTTATTAGTGTAATTTAATGCCCCTCTGTCATATCAACTCTGTATAATCAATTGTAGGTACTTTTTTGTGGGTGGGGAATCATCAAATGACGTCTCCCGCTCTGGGCGGAGCGGGAGGACGTGTCAGACTTTTACTGCCTAAAATCCACCCGTGATTCTTTAGTTGCCTATAAGCCAGGGCCACGGTTACTCTTTCAAACAAATCTCGCGACCCTGGTAGGCAATGGTCCTCGCGGACCCCTTCAAATTACGCTGATATCTCATGGAGGCGCGCGAGGAACACAACGCGCCGTCGACCGGGGTCTGGGTGTTGTACTTCGTAGCACGACCATGAACGCATTTATCATAACTCTTGATGGTAATAAAATCCTTTTAATTTGTACTATTTTGTACCACTAATTAGAAAATTTGTACCACTTAATTATCGTAGATATACAGGTCGTGCTAGGAAGATTCTTTTCCAGCACGACCACGCTAATATTGTAGCTGGCGTTATAACTATAGATGGTACTAAAGTCCTTTTAATTTGTACTATTTTATACCACTAATTAGTAATTTTATACCACTCAATTATCATTAACACCATCTTACGTCAAGTATAAAAATCATATACTGGCTTACAGGTAGAAACATTCTTTTTTTCTATTTTAGTGTGAAAATCTTAATGCGGTTCACAGAATACATCTATTTACCAAGTTTCAACAGCATAGCTCTTATAGTTTCGGAAAAAAGTGGCGGTGACATACGGCCGGACGGACAGACAGACAGACAGACAGACAGACAGACAGACAGACAGACGGACAGACAGACAGACATGACAAATCTATAAGCGTTCCGTTTTTTGCCATTTGGCAACGGAACCCTAAAAACGTAAGAAATTTTGAATTTCACTGGCTAACTTGATCACCTTAATAATATTTTTAGAAAAGTTTATTTGTACCCACATGATCACATTTTCTTGGATAAATTCTTATATCTTTCAGCCTTTTTATTGATTTGCCCTCATCATCATATGAGTCAAAATCTGAATCTTCAGAGTGGCTTGTTGAGTCACGTTGGTAATCTTCATCTTTATCCCATTGTTTCTTGTAATTTCCTCCTTTTTCTCCAGAAGCTGCTTTACTTATAGGAAATTTTCTTCGTGTATTTATCTTTTTTTTAGGCTCTGGTTTTGGATCATCATGTTTATCATCACCATCAGCATCGTCATCATCATCATCGTCTCCATCTTCTTCATCAACTGTACTAAAATCTTTTGTGAGTGGATCATTAATTTCTGTTTTAATTTCATCTATTTCTACTTCCACTTCATCTAAATTATATATTTCAGGTTGTTTATCTTCATCACTGCTAGAACTTACACATATTGTTAGCAATTTGTCATTTGTGAAATAATTCTTGGTTTTGTTTATATTACTACTATTTTTATATTTCTGCTTTGCCTTATTCTGTTCCGTTTTATCAATTAAGCGGTGTAGATTTAATTCCTCACTGTCTGGAATTGCATTGCTATCATGAAAGCTGTCTTTAATTAGTTTTTCACATATTACAACTGATTTGAGATTAATAGGGTTTAGTCCACTGTGGTGTCTATCTAAATGTTCCAGCATCTGCTTGCTGATCTTAAAATTATAATAACACTGTTAGTTATTAAAGGCTTCATTGTATCTTAAACTATCCAGTACTTATTTAATTGCATTAATTAGACGCGCACGCGCACACACACACGCGCGCGCGCTCACACACTCACGTGCGTACACACGCACTCGCGCACACACACACGCGCGCGCGCTCACACACTCACGTGCGTACACACGCACTCGCGCACACACACACACATTCCTTTGAACTTATGACTTGTTTTATTGAAGTTGGTGTTAAATTATTATTTTTTGTCTTTTTTATAAGACAATGTTATTAAATGTCAAAAACTATGAAATATTATAATGAAGTTATTACTATTTAATAACCAGACTTTATATGAGCCAATATCAAAAATAGTTTTAACTAAATAAAGTACTTACATTATTAGCATTTTTTAAAATAACACAAATTATTTCTTGTGCATTCCAAACTGTTTGCATGAAATTATAAGCTTTTCTTAAGAGAGAGTTACAGATGTAACAAATAAATTCATCATCAGTTGGGACCTGAAAACACATAATAGGCAACATGCAATATTTTTATTTTTGTTTTCACTTTAAAGAATTAATAATAATTTATTTATTTAAGGTATTTATTTCCAAAAACAAGATTACAGACTTAAAATTAATAGTTTCACAAAATGGTTCACAACTAGTGGTAGGAAGTAAATACAAATTGAATTTTCTATGCTGTAGAAATCTGTAGACAATTGGTGAGCCCTGCCTCTTAAACTAGGGTTACCTGTATCTTAAGAGACAGTGTTCGGCTATAGGGTTGATGCTGTAAAATTTATACAACTCGTGGGTTGTGTCGATCTACGAAAAGATTATAAAAATTTGGTTAGTTTGTAATTAAAGTAAAGAAAGGAAGAGTAGTTTGAGTTTAAGTTTATGGCTCCATGTGTGCGTGGGTGTGGGTGTTTGTGGGGGTGAGGATAAGTGTGTGTGTGTGTTTGTGTGTGTGTGTGTGTGTGTGTGTGTGTGTGTGTGTGTGTGTGTATGTGCTTGTTTTAATGTAATTTGTGAAATTAGGTGAGGGTCCTTTGTGAGTATTAACTGATATATTAATATTATTTTTATTATGCGATGTATGTCAGTAGTTATTCCGTTTGTGGGTAATCCTGTTGAAGTAGCCATTCTGTCACCTTAGACTTTAGATTATATCTATTTAGGTCGAGTATGTTTAGTGCTTTATGAGTTTTTTTTGTATATGTATGTGGATAATGTATAGTATTGGTGTCTGGCAAAAGAAGTCCTGTGCTGAGTGCCTGGGGGAATATTTATTCGCTTTTTGGGATCAGGTGGGAGGACACTAGCGTGTCTTCAAGGACAGATTGTAGGACAAAGAGCTGGCGTACTGTTAGAACCTTGCGTTGTGAATAAAGTATCTTTGTAGGATAACGATATGGTTTTCGTAGCATCACTTTCAGTATAGCTCTCTGTGCTCTTTCGACTCTGATTAGACTTGTCTTCGCCACCGCGTATTTCCATTCTGTACATGGCCAAAACGCAACCATAGGAATCTGCTCGGGTATACTTTGTAATGCAATTTTTAAATTTGTGATTACAATGTATACACGAATTTTGCGTACTACTTGTATATAGTTTGTAACGTAGACGCGCACGTGCATCTTTCCAATTTATACAAGGCCATAATGCCACCATAGGAATTTGGTAGGACTTCTGACTGCTGGGCTTCGATTAAAGGGGTGGTAGGGGGGAGGGAAGGGGGAGGTGAGAGCCCCTCCTGTGAAGGAAAAGTTTCGAAACCCCCCTTTTTGAGAAATATTTTTATAATATTCTAACCTAACTTTCGAATTTTCTTGTATCGACATCGATTTAAAGGCCGGAAGAGGTGTGGGGTAGACGAATAAAATGAAGGGGAAGTAGCAAAGCTCGACAAGACACGTCGCTGACATGGCTCGTCAACAGAATCAAGGCGTTTCCATAGTAGGTCACAGTTTTAACCTAACCTAACCTCCCCAAACCATGTCGTTTCTGGAACTCGCCGGTCTATACAGGATTAGTTTGCATGCGGACTAGCACTGTATATTATGGAACACTTTAGTTACTTTGGCTACTACAAATTATACACGAGTATTTTCGTACTACTCTTGTATAGATTGGAAGACCTTGATAAAAAAGTGATTTCCATTCTATACGCGACTAGTTTCAGACCCTTGCGTTCTAGCCTTGTACAGAATGGAAATACGCTGCGCCACCCCATACGGTAATGCAATACCCAATAACAGATTGACACAGTGCAAAAAAGACCATTCGCAGAGTATCAAGGGTTGCCGACTCTCTAAGCGATTTAAAAATATGAATCAATCTCATAACTTTAGAGGTGAGGGCGTTGACATGTTTATCCCATCGTAACCCTGCGTCTATTTGTACGCCAAGATATTTAACAGTATCAGTTCTAGTCAGTGCTGGACATAGGCATGACGGAGACTGCTGTGGCAAGTGTGAGCTGTTATCGAAAAAGTGTGATTTGGTGCGGTGTTAGAGCGGATAGAGAAAGGGACGTAGGAAGTCTTCGTAAGGTTGAGAGTAAGCAGATTTGAGTTGAGCCATTTTACTACTTCTATTAAGGCTGATTCTGCGCTACTTTTAACACTATCCCACAATGCGCAATTGCACCACCACACATATATTAATAAAATTAAAATATTGTAATTTATCGGACAAAATGAGGTTTTAAACTGACAGTTTAAATTTTCCCGCGAAAACGGACCTATAGTTCCGATGACGTCATTCCTGTCTGTCACGGGTATTTGTTCGTCGGCTTTCATACTTTTGCATATTTTTTCGACTTTCGAGATATTTTTAGGGTTCCGTTGCCAAATGGCAAAAAACGGAACCCTTATAGATTCGTCATGTCTGTCTGTCTGTCTGTCTGTCTGTCTGTCCGTCCGTCCGTATGTCACAGCCACTTTTTTCCGAAACTATAATAGCTATGCTGTTGAAACTTGTTAAGTAGATGTATTCTGTGAACCGCATTAAGATTTTCACACTAAAATAGAAAAAAAAACAGTAAATTTTGGGGTTCCCCATACATAGACCTGGGGGCCTAGACAAATGGCCATCGCTACCAAACGTTAAGAGCAAACGCTCAGAAGTCTTCAATACATTTTCAACTTTATGCTCTACAGTATAAAGTTGGAAATCTATTAAAGATTACAGAGCATTTTCGCTCGTACCGGTGGTTAACGCTCCGCAATCTGTAATAGATTTTCAACTTTATGCTCAAGGGTTTAAAGTTGAAAATCTATTAACGACTACTGAGCGTTAACGTTTATCGTTTGGTAGCGATGGCCATTTGTCTAGGCCCTCTGAAACGCAAAAATTTTTTTTTCATCATACCCATACGTGTGGGGTATCTATGAATAGGTCTTCAAAAATGGTAATGAGGTTTCTAATATCATTTTTTTCTAAACTGAACAGTTTGCGCGAGAGACACTTCCAAAGTGGTAAAATGTGTCCCCCCCCCGTAACTTCTAAAATAAGAGAATGATAAAACTAAAAAAAATATATGACGTACATTACCATGTAAACTACCACCGAAAATTGGTTTAAACGAGATCGAGTGAGTAGTTTTTTTTTAAAACGTCATAAATCGTAAACCGCAATTTACCTTACATTCAATCAACTGAAATATAAAAATTTAAAAAAAAACATTTATTTTTAAACCGAGAATACCTACAGGTTTGTACGGAACCCTTGGTGCGCGAGTCCGACTCGCACTTGGCCGGTTTTTTTGTAAAAAATTAAAATGGACTATTCATCAACATCAGGTGATTATAACACTACCACTAATAATCCGAAAAAAGCCGCGATTTTTCATGTTTTGTGCGAATGAGTCCGTGTCTACTTCAACAAAGTTACCAAATAAATTGTTTTTGACTGGACCTCAAACCCAAAACTGAGAAAACGTTGGTTTCGAGCTGTGAAAAGAAATATCAATTTTCTCCAAACACCATTGCAATACTCAACACTTTACTGCATTCCACAATACATCACATCATCGTCTTGCATCATTCATTCTTCATTGCATTGCTTTCTTTCTTTTTTGAATTATTCGATGCTGTGAACTGTGAAGATCACTTTGACGTAAGTCAGCGAATATACTTGTTATACCTATGTTTAGTACATCTGCTTGTAAAGTAAGATTCACGAAAGATGACCACGGCGCAGAAGGCATATTTTAGGTCCCTTTTGAGGTGCGAGGTGAGACGCGGGCGGAATGCGTCAGGATCGGAGCGACGCCATTGGTGCGCGCGCGTCTCGTCATAGCTGTTGAGAGAGCTGTTGTTGCCGCTCAGTCGCTATTCGTCTATCGCGGCGTTGACGCGCTCATACTGCTCTCGAGTACAGTCGAAAAGAAGTGTTTCTTTGTTTTAAATTGTTTTTTATTTGTTAAGTTTCGTTGTTTGATAAGTTTTTTGTTGAGATTTGTTATTGTGTTGAACTTATTTGCTATTTTACGCCATCACAATGCCGCGAGGAAAAGGCAATGCTTTGAATAGACAGTCGAGAAGTTTGGTGTACAACGTGTTTCAATATTTTTCACAAGATTTTAAATTACTCGAAGCTTACAAAAAAACGGCCGCGGCAACAAAGACGTATGTACCGACAGTACAAAGAATTATAAAAGAAAGTAAATCTTCGCCGTTCTTAGTGTTTTTTAGAACCCCTGGTAAAAAGAGACCACGCCGTAACCCTGCCTCCGACGTTGACGAGTTTGACAAAGGGGAATTTTCTTTTTTTTTGTTTTTCCAAAGTAAAAGTAACATTATATACCACAACTTAAGACTAAGAATTAATCAAAATAAGTACAAAAATTTTACAAATTAAAAGATGTATGCATAACTTTCATTTAACTGAAAAAGAATTGTCAACTTTAGAGAAGTGACGAGCAAAATTAAGTCAAGATATTAACTTTAAAGGATCCCAAACAAGTTTGGGTCGATTAATAAAAAGAATTGGATTTAAGTGAAAAAAAAAAAACAGAAAATGACCGAAATATTTTGTAAAGAATTTTGTAAGAAGTTCCATTTTAATAGAAACATCAGCTATTCGGCTGTTACGAATCAATTACCTAAAAAAACTCCAAGAATATCGAAGACAAAATAGACCAATCATTTATACTGACGAATCGTACGTCCATGCTACACATGCAAAACCCATGGGCTGGGGTGACGGTTCTACAGCAGGTCTGAAAAAGCCTATCTCAAAGGGTCAACGTGTCGTAATCGTTCATGGTCAGAGGCTGGATTTGTACCCAATGCATTATTAACTTTCAAGTCGGGCACAAAATCAGGAGATTATCATGACGACATGAATTTTGAAAATTACCAGAAATGGATTCGAACTCAATTGGTACCCAATCTCCCACCGAACTCCGTTGTTGTGGTAGACAACGCCCCATACCACAATAAAGAATATGATATGGCTCCGACATCTAATTCCCGAAAATTCGACATGCACGCGTGGCTTAAGTACCAAAAATGGGATCAGCTTTGATTCCAATATGTTGAAACCTCAATAGTACGACGTAATAAAAAATAACAAATCTCATTTGAAGAAATACTCAGTAGACAAAATTTTGATGGAAAATGGTCACGATGTTCTCCGTCTCCCACCGTACCATCCGGATTTAAATCCGATAGAAATGGCTTGGGCCTCTATAAAGGGTTACGTGAGTAGTAAATACGTAAAGTGGAATATTGGCTGCGTTATAGATTTAATTAAAGAAAAAGTGAATCTGATGGGACCAGAGGAATGGAAAAAACTATGTGACAAAGTAAAATCTATAGAAGAAAGCTATATAAAAAGTGACCACATTCGTGGATGTCCTTACGGAGGAATTAATTATACGTGCGGGAGAATCTGACGAGAGCGAAGATTCGACAGATGTGGATTTTCCTGAATCATCGGAAGATGAAGCGTAGGTTTGTTCAATCACTTTTACGTGTCAATAATATTTAAAAAAAAAAACATTGACATGTAAAAGTGCTATGTTCAAGTTTTGTCAGTGAAGTTCAATCTGTTTTGAATGGAAAAATATAAAAAGATAGATTATTTGTAACTGTATTCATAAATTTGTTAAGTAAGGTTTTGCAATGTGAACTAAGTTTTATGCATTCCGACCCTGTTGTGACTTGCCGTTCCGCTATATGTGACCATAGAATAAGTCACAAAACGGAGGTCACATAATGGCACCTTATTGTAGTTTTAAATTGTTTTAAAATTACCCATCGTACTTAGCACTATTCACTTTGGTACTTTCATATACTATTCCAATTTTGAGAAGTTTAAAAAATATCAATAATTTTTAAAAAGTGATTTATAATGGTAAAACTTGGTCACATACCTGAGCAAAGAAATTGAAACACAGAACACTTCAACAGTATGCGTCAGCGCTGGCTACTAATTAGTTAGACAATGAAAGCAAAATGGTGTCTCCGATGAAGAACGACATATTATTTTGCCATTTCGTGCCGAATTATTCAACAATTGGAAGAATATTTGCAAAAAAGACCGGTCACAAAACGGAATGTTCCGGTTAGCTTAAATTTGCGATTTTAATATAGATTTATTTTTAATAGAAAATATGAAAAAATAAAAAATAAATGATTCTTTTAACTGATAAATTGGACTTTCAAGAATTTAAATTATATTTACTAAACCACTCGCACATACGAATATTTTTAGAAATCAATGATTTTCTGAGGCCTGCTGGGAAGGGGACAGCTAAATTCGATGGTGTTCAGTATTTTAAAATCTTCGTAACTTTTATATTTAGTAAAAAAACAACTAAACGACAAATCGTCCCTTTATTGGTAAAACCGATTATCTGTACTTTTTTTCAAAAATGAGTTATTTACACCAAGCTACTCAACTTTTTGAGCTCTATCTACTGGTAACACCGATATTTCGATACGATGCATAGTTTCCGAGATAGATAGGCAAAAAAACAATTATATTATAAGCTTCTAGGTAACATCTGCATTCAATAACACCTAAAGTCTTATACCTGTACGATTTTTTGGAAGCCTTGCAATCAAAAACACATTTCGTTTCATATCTTATTTTAGTTGGAATTTACTTACATTCTGAACTAGTCTTGCCAGGTGTCCCGCGTAAATCGACGCGGGACGTCCCGATTTTCAGGGTCTGGGGACGCGTCCCGATTTGCACCTGATCGGGACGCTAAATGTCCCGATAAATCAATAAACTTATTAAAAACCATTATTATTACAAAAAATAAATAAATTACGCATCACATCACTATGTCGAGTGCGCCAATGCCCTCAAAATGAACGCATCACATCACTACGCTACAGGTATAGCTTCGTCCTCTCGCTCAAGAGCCACGACCGCTCCGCGATGTGTGCTTCATTTTGGCTTCACTAAATCAATCGATCTTCGTTCGTCCAATCATTCGTCATTCGCCCGTTCAAATTGTTGCGGTGCGAATGTATTTTGTGATTTTAAGAACAGATAAAATATACATTTAGGAGATTCTTTGCAGGTAAGCATTAAAATCATTTAATTAAAGTATTATTAAATGTTTAGGTAAACGTTTTTAACATTCTTTTTTCATATTTGGTTCTTTTTAAGATTCTAATTCGCGTTTGGGAATTTTAGGTTAGGTATGATAGTGAGTTGGTTTTTGTTGATTTATTGATATGAATTTTAGAATATTACAATTAACGATTTTCAACGAAATTATATGCACTGGTTTCGTGCTTGATTAACATAATTGAGCGTATATCTGTTTGTATGTTGGTACTTAGATGTACGTATTTACGCATGTGTGTTCATATGTTGGTGGTGTTGGTTGCTGGTATTGGATTTCTTTTATTTTCAGATTCTAAAATGAGTGATCCGGAAACTGATTCCGAAGTAAAAACCGATGCTTCGACTTCGACTCCGAAAAAGAAGAAACTAAGAAGAATGTGTTCTTTTCTTGATGTTTGGATGAAAAGTTACTCGTTTATCAAACCCACTCCAAATAATAAGTTTAGAGCACTTTGCACATTGTGCCAAAAAGAGTTTAGCATATCTCATGGTGGCAAGAATGATATAGAAAAACACCAAAAATGTAATGAACACCAAAAAAGAGAAAGAAGTGCTAGTTTATCTACATCGCTAAAAATATTTTTAAAAACTGATCAAATGAGTACTCAAGAAGAAAAAGTGATAGCCGGTGAAGTCACAAAGACGTACCACTCGGTCAAGCATAGCTTATCATTCAATTCACTCGAATGTGATACCAAACTCGATCATACTTTGTATGGTGACTCAAAAGTTGCTGAAAAAATGACACTTGGACGAACTAAGGCCAGTGCCATTGCACATAACGTATTAGGTCCAGCATCGACTCAAGAAGCCGTCGAAATTTTGCAAAATAATACATTTTATAGCATTGCTACTGACGCCTCCAATCACGGTGCCACAAAAATGTATCCGCTGATGGTGAGATTTTACAACTCAACGACAAATTTAAAAACGTGTGTACTTGACTTTTATGGAGATGCAAATGAAACTGCATCAGCCATCCATACGAATTTAGTGACACGACTGAAAGAGCGCAATATTGATACTAAACACCTTACCAGTTACTGTGGAGATAATGCAAATGTGAACTTTGGCTGTCGTCATTCAGTTTTCCAGTTTTCCATCATGATAATGACAACATTTTATCAGTGGGATTTCCTGCACACATCTTGCACAACAGTGTAAAGTATGGTCTGGGTAAGAGTGCGTTTGATTTAGAGAATTTCATCCTGAAGCTGCATAACCATTTTTCATATTATGCAAAACGAGTTGACACTTTAAAAGACTTTTATGAGATGCACGAAGCTGAATTTGCTCCCGTCCTGCGGCATGTTAAAACAAGATGGTTGTCACTTCTCCCTGCTGTGGAACGTGCTACCAAATCTTTCGATATACTGAAAGATTATTTTATATCGTTGGGAGAAGACGAGTGTCCAACTACGCTGTGGCAATTCTTTAATTCTGACGAAACGGAACCTTGTCTAGCATTTTACCAAAATGCACTGAAAGTCTTACAGGATACAGTAATATGTCTTGAAAATGAAACGTTGCTGTGTTTCGAAGGTCACGAAGTAATGGTTGAACTGAGTAAAAAATTGAGGCAGAGGATTGAAGACGAATTTGTGGGATTCACGTGCAGAAATTTATTTAAAAAGTTGCCTGATGATAAAGTTACGAAAATAAAGAAATACTGTTGTGCGTGGTACAAAAATGTTCTGCATTACATAGAAACTAGGTACGAATCCAAGGATAGCAAAATGGACTTATTTAAACCATTTTCTCTCCATGACGACTCATTCACTTACGCGTCAATGGTTAACATCATCGAAAATCTAAAAATTGATACGTTCTTCGACATGGATCAACTTTATGAAGAAGTGTGTAAAGTCAAAGAAATAGTGAAAGCGGCAGTACAAAACAAAGATTTGACGCCGCTACAAAAATGGCACAACATTTTCAAAGACAATCAAGACAACCTTCAAACGTTATTTTCTTTTATGGCTTCAATACCGGTATCAAACGCGGTAACGGAAAGGGTATTTTCCCAGGCTAACTTAATTTGGTCTGAGAGGCGAAACCGTTCAAATTCAAATTAAAACTATGCAGTGAATTTTATAACTACGTTATAAAAAACAAGGCAATCCTGAAGGCAGCAAAATTTAACGAAAAATATAATTTTAATTAAAAATAAAATACTTATAAACCACTTCAATAATTTTAATACTTATAGTACGATTTTAGTGTAATATTCTGTAATTTCTACTAGCCCTGCAAGTCTGACTATTATTATGTATGATTCAATTCAGATATAGGTACTTAAAGTAATATTAGTTGCGAAACGCAATAAATTAAACATTACCTCAAAAAAACCTTGTTTTTTTGTTTGTCCCGATCTACAACCCTAAATCCCGATTTGTTTTACCTTCTGTCCCGATATAAGAGAAATCGGACCTGGCAACACTATTCTGAACATACTGTAGCATTGTACTAATACAAATTAAAATAATTTAAATTGTTCTGATCCTGCTGAATTATTGGAAAATACTTAGAATCTTACACATTAAAAAGAGAGTAAGTAGTTTTACTTGCTTTTAACAGAACATAATCCTTCGCACTTGTGCAGATTTTAATTAAATTAAAAGAGATTATGCATCTTTATTTGTTTTTTCCACAACATCACGTAAATAGTAATTTACATAAGTTGTGCAATAAACATGTTTTTTTTTATCTGCAAAATGTTCATACAAGGAACTACAACAGGCCTGGGTGCTTACTCTCGAATATAATTCCAATAGATCGACATTAGTCAAACGTCAGTTGGTTGAGTTAAACGTCAGGGATTGGCTAGACTCAGTGAGTTCAGCCAATCCCTGACGTTTGACCGACAATTCCAATGTCGATCTATTGGAATTATATTCGAGAGTAAGCACCCAGGTCATTGTTACTTTTATAATTACAAAAATACCAAAAAATCATTATTTACATGAAAGTAAAAAACTGAATAAAGTAGAAAAATAACACTAGTTTACAAAATGTAACTTTTTTTTATACTCCAAAAAAATGTAGGTATATAAATATGCTTACCTATCTTCCTTTAACCTAAAAGTGTAAGCAGAAATATTTTATCACGTCACAATGTCTTTTTGCAGTCAATTGTTTTTTTTAACCTAACATGGTGACCACAGTTTATTGTTTATTCGTTCGCTTCAAACGACAATTTTCAACAGATGGGAGTAAACATGTCATTAGAGATTCATTTTCTGCACTCCCCTCTGAGGTTTTCCCCTGAAAACTTAGGAAGTATGAGTGGCGAACAAGGGGAACGTTTCCACCAAGATTTAAAGGTTTTTAAAGAACGACATAAAGGATTTTGGGATGAAAACATGTTAGGGGATTACTGTTGGGCCATTATAAGAGTAAAGCTGCAACAAATAACTATATACAAATAAGGCAAAAATTGGTATTTTTTTAGTATTAATACCAAAATGATGTCTTTCAGGTAAATAAATGTTTCTTAAACCAGACGTGACAGATTTTTTTTATTATTTTTTCTGGATAGCTCTACCTAAATAAATAATAAAATAACAACTTTCAGCTGGGGTATGAAAACCGTGTAAACTAGTGTAATTAGAATTATATATTAGGAAACTTTATTAGTAACTTTTTATTTTTATCTAAGTATACAAAACAATTTGTGAAAAAATTAATGAATTTAGATTTTCTATCTAAGTACTTATACAAAACAGTTTGTGAAACCATGAAATTAATTCATGTTTTCACAAATTGTTTAGTATAATTAGATAGAAAATCTAAAACTAAAATAATGTACTTTTCATGCATCAGCTGACGAGTCCACAGATGACGTAGATTGAGACTCTTCAGAGGCGGCCACATCAGGTACGCGTTCAACGCGATCCCTATCTACAAGCAAACTTCTGTACCATCCATGGTAATCTTCTGGTATAACCCCCTTCTCACATAGATTAATGAGATCTTTTTTCATAGCTTCCGTTATTGGAAGAGGTCTATCATACAATTGTTCTAGCAGTGGGAACTGGAGTTCCGAGGTAGTTGGTTTTGGTTATATACAAAACTAGCTTTTGCCCGCGGCTTCGCCCGCGTGTATGTCGGAAATTATCGCAAGAGGACGTACTACCGCGGTAAGAATGTATTAATCCATGTTATACATAGGTACATAAAATTACGCCTTTTTCCCATGGGGGTAGGCAGAAACTAAGGAACGCCACCTGCTACAATCCTTACATATCATGTGTGTTTGATGTACTTAAAATAAAACTAATAGTATTCAGAGTAAGAAGACTGCGACATAGGGCTGGATTAAATTGAATATAAGTCTAACTGGTTTTTCTTAACGCTCCTATTCTACCTATACAGACACTCAATTATTTACCAGACACCAAATTAAACATAGTTATAAGAATAGTAGATACTTTTGCCAGTGGCTTCGCCTGTATAGCTTTCGGAAAATATCACTCGGAAACCTACTACCGGGATAAAGTATCCT
This sequence comes from Aporophyla lueneburgensis, assembly GCA_932294355.1. Lineage (NCBI taxonomy): Eukaryota > Metazoa > Arthropoda > Insecta > Lepidoptera > Noctuidae > Aporophyla > Aporophyla lueneburgensis. Next base: position 24,035,758 of record OW028737.1, on the reverse strand, counting down.
ATGTATATGGTAAGTATCCAGGATAACCAAAAATCCAAATCCATCCAAAAATCTAAACATCTAAGCAATATTTCTCGGTCTCTTACTTGGAATAATACAATTAGGTTTATTTTGAGTACTTCGTACACACATGATATTCGCATTTACTATGAAGCCCAAGTAATATGAATTACCCGACCGCTACCAACCGGGACGGGCGGCCGGACGCGGGAAGGCCCACTAGCCGCTCTGCGGCGATTTTATTATAATCTGTGATATCTTCTAAAATATTAATTTTAATGATATGCTGTAAAGAGCAATTTTGATCTACATGAAATGCACAATTTATTTAAGGTACTTAATTGCATAAGGATTAATGCTGTATTGCTTAAAATCGCATTCATAAATAAGCCATTATTTCTTGTAAAAAGTAAAGGATAAAAATGGTTATTATGGGTTATCCCTAAGAGTTAGACATATGCCACCGCGGACTTTTTTGTAGAACTTTTTAAGGTGTACAATACTGTAGTACATTATTTTGAGCTATTTCGTAGGGTTCAGCCAGCGTTCGCAATGTAAGCGCAAAAAAATGTGTTTATTTATGACATCACATTAGAAACCTCTAAAATTATTAGCGTTTCTTTACCATATTATGCATGTTATATACATATAAACCTTCCTCTTGAATCACTCTATCTATTAAAAAAACCCGCATTAAAATCCGTTGCGTAGTTTTAAAGATATAAGCATACATAGGGACAGACAGACAGCGAAGTGACTTTATTTTATAATATGTAAAGATGTAAAGAAGCCGTCAGTAACAGTCACAATACCCTCGTACTAGTTGATACTGTATTACAGTGGGGTCTTATTCCTCATTGCTGTGACCCGTATAGTAACAAACGAGTGAGAACTTAAGATAATAGGCTCCATAAGAAAGAAAAAAGAAACAAATTAAAAAACTTACAATAATTTAGCAATGAAATGGATACACTTATTACTATTTTGGCTTGTCTGTGATTGTGATGTTTGATAGTGTGTCTGTCTGTATGTATGAATGTATGTATGTATGTATGGAGTTTGCTATTTCAGAATTATTAATGTGTCTTCAGTGCTATTATAATCTAAGCAGAGTAAGTGATATCGTAAAATCTTTTTAAATATGTGAGATTTATATTTCCGAAAACCTAGAGTTACATTTAATTTATTATAAATATATGGAGCTAGAAAGAAAAGAAAACGCTGGGCAAATTTTGTCCTATGTATAGGTTGTTTTTAGAATTTGTAATTAATTAAATTACACTCAGGGATTGCCGATTGAACCCGATACACAAGACATAATCTTCAGCAATCGCATTTGCGGCCACCATCTAGGGTATTCACAACCATTCGATGGTTGGTATGCCTGTATCAAATTTGACAGGAATGAAACTGAACGAGTCCTTTTAATGCTGACAGTTTATAGTCGACAAGAAGGCGACTTACAGCTGCTTACTGTCGGAAACTAATCGGAAGTCAGAGAGTACCTATAACATGTCGCATTTGAAAGGTACGGGCAATATCGAATAAACTTGAACAGTTGACTAATGAAGGTGTCAGGTATGTCTATGTGGGGTACATAACATTATCACTATTCACATGACAATGAAAATGAAATAACACGCTAAAAATTTAGATTTTATTTAAAAAGAAAAACGTGACATAACATCATTCTTGAATTCCTTTTCAGTGCTATGATAGATTTTTTCCATTAACACTGATGTGTCAGTTTTACATTTCTTATTTATGAAATCTAAATACTGTAAAAATCTTTCTTACACGTTTACGGCTCCCATTACAACCTGTCTCCTCAAACTATAGGTAATATATAGGCACCTGAAAAATAATAAATATAAATTATACTTTTATTACTGTGGAATGCGATTAACAAAAAAAAAAAAAACAATACTTGCCGGTTTCGTTATAGTGTTGAACTTTTTATCTAATTGCACACAGATCAAAATCGTCTAATTCTTTCTTCCGCCAACTGTTTTGGTGTTCCTCCAGGTGTAGAAAAAATCTTTAATTTTCTTCACCTTCATTAACAATTTCTCTAATTGTACTGTGAGATTTACCTTGAAAAAAAAACATAAAGACAATCATATTAATTCCATGTAGGTACATTTTTCAATTTCAAGTATCAAACATCAAGAGTTAACGTACACGCGATTTGTCAAACTAGAAAACATAACCTCAATAATCTATTAGTAAATAAAACAATAAAATGGCTTGAAACTTATAATGCCGATAAAACTTAGTATTAGAAAGGAAAAACAATGACTGGCATTGAATAAAAGATAAATTTCTTGGATAAATACCTGTCGTGTCGGCAGTTCTTTCGTAAACATTGTCAATCGGAGACAAAATTTGTTCCGCTTTAGATTCCGCCAAATTTCTTACGAAAACTTAGTATATCACAGCTCACACCACTACTCCTTATTGTTTTATTCATTTTTTATATGTTCAAAAGCATTAATAATTGATAAATAATTAGAAATAAGTAAAATACAACTGAGAACATAACACAATGACAGATTAGCTACTTGTTGATGATAAACAAAGCAGTGTTGCCACCAAAAAAATATTTTAGTTCCAATGGTTACCACGACAGACTCTTTTTTGCCAACCTATACACATATGTACACTCAAATCAAATCAAATCAAAAGTCATTTATTCAAACTAGGCAGAGAGTCAGCACTTTTTGAACGTCAAAGTTACACACGACAGTCCCCCCAAAACACCCGCCCTTCGACACTTTCTAGTGCTTTAGCTGGGAAGAAGAAGTGGCGGAACACTCGACTAGCGAACTCAACTTTGAATCTATGGAATATGAATAAATGAACTACTTATCATTGTCATTCGTTCGTTGATTTGATAGTTCGAGGGAAATCTCCGACCATAGACATTATTTTGTATTTTTAGATGATTTTATGACACTGGATACTATCTATATGGATCTTTTCACTGCACTTCGGAGGAGGGTTGAAGATAATCGTACTTTAACGTACGATAGTACATATTGTATCGTACATCATACCGGTGTCGAAATTATGGTACAGCTTGGCAAAAAGAGTCTGGAAAAAATGAGGGCGCCTGCTTAGCAGGTGTTGCGTACAGCACGCAGTACGCGATTAGTCGGGTAAAATGAAAACAGTTCAAATGGTTTTATAGTGTGTGAGACCCTGCGGCGGCGATTAACATGGGTAGGTCGCGGAAGATCGCGAGAGCGCGCACTGTGATGCGCCCCGTGCAATGGCGGAAGACGGACTGACTGCCGGTCGAGACGGGCCCGAGCAAACTCGCGGGCGAGCTGTTTTCTGCTGAGCGAATGTGATCTCTACAATATAAGCGTGTAATAGTGTAAGATCGCAGGGGCGGGGCCTCAGTATTTTTATTATAAAATAAAGTTATACAATGTATTTTCCGTACGCAACATTCTCCCCCTCAGTGTCGTGTCGGCACGACACTCAAAACGATAATCTAAATGAGAAAACAAATAGAACTTAAAATACTCCTAGCCTGGCTGCAGGTCTTTTAAATACGCCATTTTTGGTCGTAACGTCTACAACTCTTACGCGTCCGTAAGGACCTGGGTACACTGATTGTACTATGCCTTTAGGCCAGCAATTACGGGGGGAGTTTGGGTCGACTATTACGACCATATCGCCGATCTTTAATTGGGCACCCTCGTCCCTCCATTTTCGGCGCGGCACTAAATCGGGAAGCATCTCCCTCACCCATCTGGCTCAAAAATGGTCAGCCAGGCGCTGGGAAACACGCCATTGTTTGCGCAAGCGTAGGTCTCGGTCCGTGAACACCCCTGCCCTTGGTAAATTGGACGACGACCCTATGAGAAAGTGATTTGGCGTTAATGTCTCGTCGTCCTGAGGATCCGCGGAAACATGGCCAAGGGGCCGGCTGTTTATAATATTTTCCACTTCCGCTAGGAGAGTAATCAGAGTCTCTTCATGCGGAGCTCTCTCTTTAAGGACCACCTTGAGGGCGGTCTTGACACTGCGCACGAGTCGCTCCCAAGATCCTCCCATGTGTGGGCTAGCTGGTGGAATGAAGCTCCAGGAAACTCCATTGTTCAGGGTTTCGTTCATGACAGTACTTTTGTCTACGGCGTCGGAGGCTTTCCTTAGTTCAATCTCTGCACCGCGCATATTGGTCCCGTTATCAGAATAAATCTTCTTTGGCCAGCCTCTACGTGCGGCCATTCTGCGTAAAGCCATTATCAATGAATCTGCAGTGAGAGATGGTACGATCTCAATAAGCACGGCACGTATTGTCAGGCACGTGAATAAGACACCATAGCGTTTTGGTTTTGATCTTCCAACTGTGACCTCTATTGGCCCAAATAAGTCGACTCCGGTGACGGTGAACGGCCTTTCGTGATGTGCGAGTCTACCTTCGGGCAAGTCACCCAATCGTGGCGGCTTTGGATTAGCTATCCTGATGCGACAGAACAAGCACTGCGTTGCAACAGCACGGACCGTAGGACGTAGACGTAACAGCCAATATTTTTGACGCAGTTCATTCACCACCAACTCGTTACATCCGTGGCCTGCGCGGATGTGATAATACTTTACAATGAGTCGAGCCACGTGGTCATGTCCATCCAGGATCACAGGTGATTTTGTGTCCAACGATACATCGTTAGCTGCTCCAAGTCTTCCAACAACACGTAGTAATCCAGTATCATCCAATATGGGTGTCCGTAGTCTACTATCGCGTTTTATTTCTTTATTTTGTTTCAACAGCAAGATGTCACTGCAGAAAGCTGTGGCTTGAGAGTGCTGAAGCAATAAAGTTTCAGCTCGTTTCATCAACTCGTCGGTAAGCCCACTTGTTTTAATCTTCTTGCATTTATCTATGAACAGCAAGACAGTTCCAGCAGTTCGAAGCAATCGCAACCAACTGGAAAAGCGCGTCGGCTTCGGTACAGGTAAGTCGTTAACACTATTATTTTCATTTACTATATTTATTTTTTCTAATATTTCTTCATTAATTTTTATTTTATTTTCAGGTTCCTGAGGCCAGCAAGAGCGTGATTGATGTAAAAATGACGGACCGGTAAACCACGATGAGTCGCTGCCAAGAACGTAGTCGGTACTTTTAGTTCCTAAATCTGCCACGTTGACGTCGGTCGGCACATAGTGCCACTCATCGGCCTTACTTAGTTCGTCAATTTCTCCTAGACGATTAGCAATAAAAACTTTATATGTTCTACAATCATTTCTGATCCAGTGTAAAACAGTTGTAGAATCCGTCCAATAATAAACTGAACTTGGTTTCAAACGATGTTCCATTTTTATATTGTTTGCTAATTTACATCCTAATAGAGCACCCTGTAGTTCTAATCGCGGCACAGAAACCGATTTCGTAGGTGTAACTTTAGATTTACTGGCGATAAACGCTACAATAATATGTCCACTGCTCATTTCCTTGCGCCAGTACGCGACAGTCGCATAGGCGCTCGGCGATGCATCGCAAAATACGTGTAGTTCTAAGTTTTCGTTACTCGTGCTCTTATCACTATCACAAAAATACCAACGCGGAATCCTAATATTATTTATATTTTTAGCTTGAATTATCCAACACTGAAATAAATTATTTAACTCATCATTCAATTGCTCATCCCATTTTATATTTGTTTTCCAAGTTTCGCGCATTAATATTTTGCCTTTAATTGTAAATGGTATCAGATAACCATGAATGTCAAAAATAGACATAACAATACATAACAGTTCGCGCTTCGTTGGTGTTCTTTTTAAGTTTACTACATCAACTGGTATACGCTTCAAGGTCAAATCGAATCCTAACTCGTCGCTAGCAGGGTACCATAATAGACCGAGTGTCCTTTCCTATTGATCTGTATCGAAGGTGCAACAGACACTGTCACTCAAAGTTTCCTTCGGTACGCTTTCCAGAGCATCCGGTACGTTGCTAGCCCAGTTCCGAATTTCAAATCCACCCTGCTGGTGAATAAAGGTGACTTCTTTAATCATTCGTTTTGTAAGGTCGACTTCGGGTAAACTATCTATTTAGTCGTCCATATAATGTTGCTTGCAAATAGCGTCGACAGCTGTTGGATAAGTATCCTTAAAATGCAATGCATTTTTATTTTTAATATGTTGCGCGATAATAGGCGAGCAGTTCGCGCCAAATATTAATGACGTCATAGCATATTTATTAACGTCCTTAGTGGCTTCATCGGTAAATAAAAACCTAAGTGTATGTTGATCCTTTTCTTTAATTTTAATCCGAAGAAACATATCTTTAATATCTGCAATAACTCCAATTTGATTTTCCCTAAACCTAAACATAATTCCAAATAACGACTGTAACAAGTCCGGCCCTGTCAATAAAAAATCGTTAAGAGAACATCCCTGTGTTTTCGCAGCCGCATCGAACTAAACGTAAATTCTTCTTATTGGGGTTATCGACCCCGAAATGAGGTAGGTACCAAATATGGTCGCTAGACTCCCCCTCGTTTAGCCTCCTGGCATAATTATTCGAAAATAAATGCTGAATACGTTCCCGGTAACGAGACGCGTAAGTGTTGTCGGCTGACATTTTCCTCTCAACAGATTTTAAACGATTATAGGCAAATTTAAAATTAAATTATACTTTTTTACTGAGGTATGCGATCATAGCATTAACAAAAAAATACTTGCCTGATTTTTTATAGTGTTGAAATTTTTGTCTAATTGCACACAGATCAAAATCGTCTAATTCTTTCTTCCGCCAACTGTTTTGGTGTTACTCCAGGTGTAGAAAAAATCCTTAATTTTTTTCACCTTCATTAACAATTTCTCTAATTGTACTTTGAAAAAATATAAAGACAAAAATATAAATTCCATGTAGGTCCATTTTTCAATTTCAAGAGTCAACGTACACGTGATTTGTCAAACTAGAAAACATAACCTATATAATCTATTAGTAAATAAAACAATAAAATGGCTTAACGATAAAACTTAGTATTAGAAAGGAAAACTTTTTGACAAAAAATTAAACCGCCGAAAAAACTGAAAAGCATAAAATAATAAACCTTAAAATGTTGAGTCTGCGCTGAAAAATCATTGAATAAAGATCACTCAAAGCGCCGACTCATCACAGTTTTTATTTTATAATTTTTTTATGACTTTAATGTACTGATAATACTTTGCAAGGTATACCCTATCCAACAAAAAAAGAATTATCAAAATCGGACTACTCTGTATAAAGTTATGCGTGGTTATACGTTACAATCAGTGAGTGAACAATCAATCATCCCCTGTTTTCCGACCCTTAGAGTTTGATTTTGTTTTCCAAATTTATATGTGACCACCTTGGGAGCATACCCTTTCCAATAAAAAAATAATTATCACAATCGAATGACTATGTAAAAAGTTATGCGTGGTCATACATAAAAAAAAAACATAAAAAAAATAAAATATATGCGTCGAATTGAGAACCTCCTCCGTTTTTTTTTCGTCGGTTGAAAAACAATGATTGGCATTGACTATAACATACATTTCTTGGATCAGCAGTTTCTTGGCAGTTCTTTCGAAAACATTGTCAATCGGAGACAAAATTTGTTCCGCTTCAGATTCCGCCAAATTTCTTACGAAAGCATTAATAATTGATAGTTAATTAGAAATAAGTAAAATACAACTGGGAACGTAACACAATGACAGATTAGCTACTTGTTGATGATAAACAAAGCAGTGTTGCCACCAAAAATATATTTTAGTTCCAATGGTTACTACGACAGACTCTTTTTTGCCAAGCTATACATGTATGATAATTAACGTACGTCTGATATCCCTGCTTGAGAGAGCATCATTGTAGTATTTCTATGTAGTCTGTGGCGACAGCAGTTGGCATTGGGTCCACCCTTTATGGCAGAATTTTTTTCGTCATAATATTATTTTGCATAACAGCGGATGGCATAAACTTCATTTCGCAGAAAATCGTTTGGCATACACTCATTTATCATACATTCACAACGCATAATTTTATAAGTCAGAACCATCTTTAGGCATAAATTTTATTCCATAATAATTAAAAAGTAGAACCATCATATCGCAGAAAGTTCGCAGTCAGAATCGTCTCTTGGCATAATTTTATATCGATAGTTATTAAAAGGCAGAACTATCATATCTCAGAAACTTTAAACTTAGAATCATCTTTTGGCATACATTTCATATCGAAGAAGCACGCAGCATGCAAACAAGCATGCAGAATGCAGGCAAGCATGCAGCAAGCAAGCATGCAAGTAAGCATGCAGCATGCAAGCAAGCTTACAGCATGCAGGCGAGCATGCATCATGCAGCATGCATGGTTTCTGTCACGGCTTCGGCGCTGCGGGGCTCCAGCGGTACCACGCGAGCTCATCGTCGCAGATGGTTTTACGCTCACCACCGCGGCTTCGGCTTGCTGGCCGGCTTTGCCGGCCAGCCTCAGCAGCGTCCGTCAAAACCACCTGCTCCTTAGCTCGCGGGCCGCCTCGCCACTCCGCGCCTACGCGGGCTTAAATTACACTCTAGGGGTAGGGCAGACAAGACTACGTGGAGTCGGTTCTGCAGCGATTCGTTTCTGTCAATAATTTTTGTAGCACAACATATACTGACTTTTTGAGACACTATTTCATTTTATTTAAGGTTAAAATGCAATTTAATAGAAATGAAAATATGCCTAACAAAATCATTCTAAATGAAATTCTGCCATCTTCATAGTATGCCAAGTGAAATTATGCCAAATAATCATTGCTCTAAATAATTGTTATGCTAAACGAAATTATGCGGAATTTTAAGTCTGCCAAAGGTAATTATGCGAAATAAAATTCTGCCATCTTAAAAGTATGCCAGCGTAAAGTCGAGCATATAAACATTCGGCCAAACAGTGATTATGCTAAACATTTTTTATGCCTTACAAATATTCGTTTAAATACGATTATGCCAAGAGTGCTATGCCAAATAAAATTCGGAGCATCAAGTTTCTGCCAGATAGACCCGTCGGCATTAAGGGTCGGTTCACATCTGACGGAAGATGCGTCAGCGTATCATCGGTCGCGTCTATTCGGTCAAATAGTGTTTTCATATCTGACGGAAGATGCGTCGGGCGCAATTTTGCATTTCCGTGATAAATCGTTCTGTATCAAACATTTTCAATGCAAGAAAACTTCGAACGGTCAGCACACAAAATATCTCCGCAGATGTTACGTCTAGTCTGAATGCATCAGTCAATATACGCGTGGCACGACGGTGCCGCCCTTTACGTCGGCCGACAATGCGTTGACGGAAACGGAACAGACGCTGTACGCTCGACGCACCAACGCATCATTGGTTAAGTGTGAAAGGTTGAATGTTTTCTCATATAATTGTCTGTTCTGGCGTTACGCGACCGATGATACGCGACGCATCTTCCGTCAGATGTGAAACGACCCTAAAGGCATTGATTAAAGGCAACATAACAGCGAACCTATATCGGACATTAAATTCTTCGATTATCCATAATGGGGGCGTTGGGAGTTCATAACGTGGAGAGCTTGCGTGATCTCGGGATGCACAGCATAGATAGATTGAATGCGGAACAGGTTGCCGCCAATTTATTCACAAAACTCGACTAATAGAGGATGAGCAACTCGTACACAGAAGTACTGCTTGGCAAAAGTCTGGAAAAAATGAGGGTGCCTGCTTAGCAGGTAGGACCACCCTGTATACTAGGACTTAAAGTGATAAGATACTTGTTGTTTTAATCCACAAACACGAGATCCCGGAAATTCTCATTAGTTAAGATTTCAAGACTTGATAGGCACACAGTCTTTTACTTTCATTGTATTTAGTAGATTGTGCATTATTTCGCTGTAATAACTTTTTATCTAACAGTACCATCATATTAACATAGTGAAAACTTATTCAGTTTAAAAATTAATTAAATTACACTCAGGGATTGCCGATTGTTCCCGATACACAAGATATAGTGTTCAGCAATCGCATTTGCAGCCATCATCTGGGGTATTCACAACAGGGCTGTAGCTAGACTCAAATTTGAGGTAGGGCAGCATTGGCTACAGGTAGGGCGGAAGTAAAAAATATATCATAATTGATCTGCTCTGAAGCACGGGCTCCTAAAACAATCAACATCACCTCTAACCAGTCACAGGCGCGGTCGCAGCCCAAGATTTGGGGGGGGAGGGGGTCACCATAAGTGACGAGGAATATTATGAGGAAGGTACACCTTGGTCTAGTGGTCACAAGAGCTACTACTGACCTTGAAGTTCCGGGTTCGATTTTCAGGTCGGTTAGTGTTATTGGGTTTTTCCATAAGAAATTTCTCAGAAGCAACCTGGAGTTTGGATTTTGTACCAGGTTCATGGCAGTGAGCTCGCCCATTGTGACATGGGACACATAGACAACTGGTGAAATTTTGGTTTAGCATATATTAGGTGTATCTATTCATACACGAAATATTTTAAGAGGTACACCTGCACCCTAATTGCGAAACGCACAATTTATCAGAATCTGAATGGGATTGAAGATTATTTCTAAACCATTGCGTCATTTGGTCGAATAAATTGTGGCTCAGCAACGTAAATAACGCAATGAATGTTGTTTAACTATGAATATTAAACCAATTCCTACCGATAAAAAGTTTCGTAATTACCCCTCTGTATAGCTTGGCAAAAAAGAGTCTGTCGTGGTAACCATTGGAACTAAAATATTTTTTTGGTGGCAACACTGCTTTGTTTATCATCAACAAGTAGCCAATCTGTCATTGTGTTATGTTCCCAGTTGTATTTTACTTATTTCTAATGAACTATCAATTATTAATGCTTTTGAACATATAAAAAATGAATAAAACAATTAGGAGTAGTGGTGTGAGCTGTGATATACTAAGTTTTCGTAAGTTTGGCGGAATCTGAAGAGGAACAAATTTTATCTTCGATTGACAATGTTTACGAAAGAACTGCCGACACGACAGGTATTTATCCAAGAAATGTATCTTTTATTCAATGCCAGTCATTGTTTTTCCTTTCTAATTCTAAGTTTTATCGGTATTATAAGTTTCAAGCCATTTTATTGTTTTATTTACTAATAGATTATTGAGGTTATGTTTTCTAGTTTGACAAATCGCGTGTACGTTGACTCTTAATGGTTGATACTTGAAATTGAGAAATGTACATGGAATTAATATGATTGTCTTTTTTATTTTTTTTTCAAGGTAAATCTCACAGTACAATTAGAGAAATTGTTAATGAAGGTGAAAAAAAATAAGGATTTTTTCTACACCTGGAGGTACACTAAAACAGTTGGCGGAAGAAAGAATTAGACGATTTTGATCTGTGTGCAATTAGACAAAAAGTTCAACACTATAACGAAACAGGCAAGTATTTTGTTTTTTTTTTTTTTTGGTAATGCTATTATCGCATACCAACGTAAAAAAAAATATAATTTATATTTATTATTTTTCAGGTGCCTATTCTACGTAATGTATTACCTATAGTTTGAGGAGACGGGTTGTAATGGGGGCCGTAAACGTGTAAGAAAGATTTTTACACTATTGAGATTTCTTAGATAGTAAATGTAAAACTGACACATCAGTGTTAATGGAAAAAATCTATCATAGCACCGAAAAGGAATACAAGAATGATGTTATGTAATGTTTTTCTTTTTAAATAAAATCTAAATTTTAGCTTGTTATTTCATTTTCATTGTCATGTGAATAGTGATAATGTTATGTACCCCACATAGATATATAGGTTGGCAAAAAAGAGTCTGTCGTGGTTACCATTGGAACTAAAATATTTTTTTGGTGGCAGCACTGCTTTGTTTATCATGAACAAGTAGCTAATCTGTCATTGTGTTATGTTCCCAGTTGTATTTTACCTATTTCTAATTAACTATCAATTATTAATGCTTTTGAACATATAAAAAATGAATAAAACAATAAGGAGTAGTGGTGTGAGCTGTGATATACTAAGTTTTCGTAAGAAATTTGGCGGAATCTGAAGCGGAACAAATTTTGTCTCCGATTGACAATGTTTACGAAAGAACTACCGACACGAAAGGTATTTATCCAAGAAATTTATCTTTTATTCAATGCCAGTCATTGTTTTTCTTTTCTAATACTAAGTTTTATCGGTATTATAAGTTTCAAGCCATTTTATTGTTTTATTTACTAATAGATTATTGAGGTTATGTTTTCTAGTTTGACAAATCGCGTGTACGTTAACTCTTGATGTTTGATACTTGAAATTGAAAAATGTACCTACATGGAATTAATATGATTGTCTTTCTGTTTTTTTCAAGGTAAATCTCACAGTACAATTAGAGAAATTTTTTTTTTTCAGGATGGGAAATCATCAAATGACTTTTCCCGCTCTGGGCGGAGCGGGAGGGCATGTCAGACTTTTACTGACTAAAACCCACCCGTGTTCCATCAGTTGCCCATGTGCCAGGGTCACGGTATCTCTTTCGAACAATCACGCGACCCCGGCAGGCATCGATCCTAGTAGACCCCTACACTGCTGCTGACATCTCTTTGAGGCGCGCGTGGAACACTGCGCGCCGTCGACCCGAGCTTGGTCCTTACCGGGCGGCGAGCTACCCATTGCTCGCCACCCGCAAGCTCGCGCCTACGGTGGCCGGGAGTCCGCAATCGACTCCCGACGCCCGGGGCGTCTCCTCCTGCGGCGGCTAGGGACGTGAGGGCGCAGAGACTGCCACTCCCTCACGCGCCCCGCCTCCTCCTTCTCGAGCATTACTGCTTCGCAGAAGGAGGTGACGGCTTCCCATTCCCTCTCGCTCCGTACCATGGCTCGCACCAGGGCCGGACGCGAGAGGTCGCCGCCGCCGATCGCCTCCACGAGGACACGGCGGTGCCCCGCCCAGGCTGGGCACACCTCCACCGTATGCTCCACCGTGTCCTCCAGACGATCCTCGCAATGGAAACACCCGGACGTATCCTCCCGCTTTATCCTGAACAGGAACCCACCGAAGCACCCATGCCCGGTGAGAACCTGCGTCAGGCGGAAGGTGAGGACGCCGTGGCGCCTCTCTATCCACTCCTCAAAGAGGGGACTTACCGCCGCAATTGTGGCGTGCCCAGTCGGTGCGGGCTTGCGCAAACATATTCGACGCGCTACAGTATCGAGGCAGCCTCAACAACATCCTGAAAGCATTGTTATATTGGACGCGCAGGGCATCCAGCGATCTCTTAGTATAATTGACCCATAGATTGCCCGTGTACAAGCTTTGGCAGTAGGCCTTAAAAAGTGTTACTTTGACTTGGTCTGTACACCGCGCAAATCTACGGGACAACATATTACTCCGGACCGCTAGAGCCCTGCGCTCCCTCTCAATGTCTACATCGTCCCTGAGGTCAGCTGCAAGACAATGCCCTAGGTATTTAAAAGTTGACACCCTATTAATTGGTGACCCGTTAATAAGCAACTCGGGTCCCTCTCCACGGCGTTTGCCACTGACCTCAAAGACCATGTATCCACATTTCTTTTCGTTATATTTTAATCCATGTGCGGCAGCGTAGGTCTCACACGTTCTAAGCATCTCTCTGATTGCTCCCGCTGACGGACCCAGCAGCACCATGTCATCTGCATAGCTGATGTTGTTAATTCTAACCCCATCAACACTGCATCCGACACGCATGCTGCTGAGTGCGACTATCAGGTCATCCACGTAGAGGTTGAAGAGCCTGGGAGACGTCAGACCACCCTGTCTCATCCCGCACTCCAACCCATACGGCTCAAAGGCTGTATCATCCCATTTCACCCGATTGACTTGGTTACCATACCAATACTGGAACAGCCCACATATTTCCGCGGGTATACCCCTGTCTCCCATCTTTCTCCAGAGCACATCGTAAGAAACGAGATCAATGGCCTTGGAGAGATCAAGGAAACAGGCGTACACCGGCGTACTGCGATCTTTATAATATTGAACGGTATGCTTGAGACTTAAAATAGCACTTTCAGTTGATAGTCCGGGGCGAAACCCGAACTGTGCATCATGAAGATGTATATAATTACTTAAACAAGAATCAAGCATACCGTCCAACACCTTGGCTATTATAGTCGCAAGAGAAATAGGACGATAATTACCTCTATCCGAGATGTCTCCTGTCCTGTTCTTCACAGTGGGAACTACGATGGTCTTCATTAGATTAGCAGGTAGGTACGCGTGACTAATACACATTGTGAAAAACATAGACAAGACTCTCGGCAAATGTACACCTGCGTGCCTCAGGTGCTCAATGCTGAGCCCATCATGCCCTGGAGATTTGCCTCGTTTCATGTTGTTAATGATTGCAAGTACCTGCTTGCTCGAGAAACGTATCAGAGGTTTCGCGCCAGGACTGTTGGGCTCACAATCATTCACCAAGGTTGAGGGACCCAGAGGAGACTGAACTTTGAAATGGTCCCTGAACTCATTAGCAATTTCCTTCTTGTCACTTATCCCTTCCACACACGCAGAGAGGCCAGGTTTCGCATTCAATTTACCAGTGGACTTCCAAAATTTCCCAAAATTTTTACTAGCTCGTTGTTCTGCTAGCCTATCCATTACAATTTGCTCAGCGTGGTTTTGAAAAAATTTCAGTCGACTTTTAAAAATTTTTCGTTTCTCATACATTTCATCATAAACCGGGCCACACGAAGGACGATTGTTCAGAATCCAGGTCTGAAAGCTACACCTGGCCTCGCGGTGGGCGTCTCTCACATACTCATTCCACCCACACACTCGCTTACCTCTCCGCGCCCTCCTTCCAGATGTCCTTCCAGATTGCCTAGCCGCCGCACATAGGTTAATCGCATACCACAGTAATAAAAGTATAATTAATATTTATTATTTTTCAGGTGCCTATTCTACGTAATATATTACCTATAGTTTGAGGAGACAGGTTGTAATGGAAGCCGTAAACGTGTAAGAAAGATTTTTACACTATTTAGATTTCATAAATAAGAAATGTAAAACTGACACATCAGTGTTAATGGAAAAAATCTATCATAGCACTGAAAAGGAATACAAGAATGATGTTATGTCACTTTTTTCTTTTTAAATAAAATCTAAATTTTAGCGTGTTATTTCATTTTCATTGTCATGTGAATAGTGATAATGTTATGTACCCCACATAGACATACCTGACGCCTTCATTAGTCAACTGTTCAAGTTTATTCGATTTTGCCTGTACCTTTCGAATGCGACATGTTATAGGTACTCTCTGACTTCCGATTAGTTTCCGACAGTAAGCAGCTGTAAGTCGCCTTCTTGTCGACTATAAACTGTCAGCATTAAAAGGACTCGTTCAGTATCATTCATGTCAAATTTGATACAGACATACCAACCATCGAATGGTTGTGAATACCCTAGATGGTGGCCGCAAATGCGATTGCTGAACATTATGTCTTGTGTATCGGGTTCAATCGTCAATCCCTGAGTGTAATTTAATTAATTTTTAAACTGAATAAGTTTGCATTATGTTATTATGATGGCACTCTTAGATAAAAGGTTATTCTAGCGAAATAATGTGAAATCTACTAAATACAATGAAAGTAAAAGACTGTGCCTATCAAGTCTTGAAATCTTGAGGGATGAGAATTTCCGGGATCTCGTGTTTGTGGATTAAAACAACAAATATCTTATCACTTTTAGTCCTAGTATACAGGGTGACCATACCTGCTAAGCAGGCGCCCTCATTTTTTCCAGACTCTTTTTTGCCAAGCTGTACCTGACGCCTTCATTAGTCAACTGTTCAAGTTTATTCGATATTGCCCGTACCTTTCGAATGCGACATATTATAGGTAGTTCTCTGACTTCCGATTAGTTTTCGACAATAAGCAGCTGTAAGTCGCCTTGTCGACTATAAACATTCAGCATTAACAGGATTCGTTCAGTATCATTCATGTCAAATTTGATACAGGCATACCAACCATCGAATGGTTGTGAATACCCTAGATGGTGGCCGCAAATGCGATTGCTGAACATTATGTCTTGTGTATCGGGTTCAATCGTCAATCCCTGAGTGTAATTTAATTAATTTTTAAACTGAATAAGTTTGCATTATGTTATTATGATGGCACTCTTAGATAAAAGGTTATTCTGGCGAAATAATGCGCAATCTACTAAATACAATGAAAGTAAAAGACTGTGTGCCTATCAATTCTTGAAATCTTGACTGATGAGAATTTCCGGGATCTCGTGTTTGTGGATTAAAACAACAAGTATCTTATCACTTTTAGTCCCAGTATACAGGGTGGCCATACCTGCTAAGCAGGCGCCCTCATTTTTTCCAGACTCTTTTTTGCCAAGCTGTGGGTGGTAAAGAAGCTACGGCAACGAAAAAAAAATTTTCTAAATTTATTTTTTTCAAAATGTAATATTTATAAATTATTTGACGTACATAAGAAATACTGACTTCTTATTTTTTACGGCCCAAGACACCGCGGCCATGCTCGTGCCGTTCGGTCGCCGCCCTCGCAGCGTCAGGTGGGCCATTCATAGCATTTGTAGTAAAGGTTTTATGCAAAACGTCTCAAGCAGTTTTAAAGTTATAATAATTACGAAAATTCAAAAACGCTTAGATAAAAATATTCTTTTTGCTTCTATAGCTTCTTTACCACCTACAGGTGTAACTCTTAAAATATTTCGTGTATGAATAGATACACCTTATAAAGGTAGCTGAATAACCCTCCGGGAATAAAAAAGTGATGTTATGTGCATCTTAAGTTCGTCATTAGTTAAGATATTCAGGGACACCGCTTTTACATGGGGGGGTATTAAAGAATGCTGTCAAATTGGTCGCAGCACTTGTTGATAAATAAATATGTAATTGGCATTAGGACAGCAGACTACTTAGGGCGAAAATAGCGAGCAGAGCGAGCTCGAATATTTTAACAACCGCTTCGTTCTGGTTAAAACCTAACCAGAACGAAGCGGTTGTTATACATTTTTAAACATAAAAAATAGCAGTTACACTGTCGCCTTTTTGCTAGGATATCCCTGCCAACCATGAGAATGATTAATGCTAGAGCGAGCGAAGCGAGCTCGAAAATTTTAACAACCGCTTCGTTCAGAGGGGTGATTGCATAACTTGTTATCGGTAGGAAGTGGTTTAATATTGATAGTTAAACAACATTCATTGCGTTGTTTACGGGGCTGAGCCGACAATTTATTAGAATAAATGACGCAATGGTTTAGAAATAATCTTCAATCCCATTCAGATTCTGATAAATAGTGCGTTTCGCAATTAGGGTGCAGGTTAGGTACTTTTTTGACGTTTTCAAATAGAAATAGGAGTTACATTATCGACCTATACAGGATATCCCTGTCAACCATGAGAATGATAAATGCTAGAGTGAGCGAAGCCAGTTCGAAAATTTTAACAACCCGTTAAGGATAGGTTTTTTTTATGTTTTCAAACGGAAATAGGAGTGACATTGTTGACTTATACAGGATATTGATGCCAACCAGAAGAATGATGAATACTAGAGCGAGCAAAGCGAGCTAGATAATTTTAACAACCCCCCTCGTTCAGGTTAGGTTATTTTTTGATGTTTTCGAACAGAAATAGGAGTTACATTGTCGACTAATGCCAGAACAGCCCTAGCAACTATGAGTTTGTTGAATACAAAGGCGAGCGAAGTGAGCTCAACTCGTTTAGGTTCAGTTTTGTTTTATATATTCAAAAAGACCTACGAGTTACATCGTTGACTTATGTCAGGAAAATTCAGGCAACTAGGAGTATTATGAATGTAAGAGCAAGCGTAGCGAGCTCGAACATTTTTGTCCACCTCGGATAGGTTAGATTTTCTTTTGATTATTCCAAAAGAACCGGGAATTATTTGGTTGGTCTGTCTATAAAGAAAAGCTCAAGTATCAAGAGAATGTAGACTGCAAAACCACAAACTTACTTAAAACTGGAATGTATCATACAGGCTCTTGACTCTTTGGGGGGGGGGGTCATGACCCCTAGGAAGTGTTGCAAAGGACTCGAGTCCTCGAGTCGTAATTTTTAAGACTCGACTCAATTATGCAAGACTCAGTGTGCTCGAAAGGCTCCAAGTCTAGAGTCAAGCACTCGAGTCTTAAAAAGGACTCGAGTCTTAAAAGGACTTGAGTCTTAAAAGGACTCGAGTCTTAAAAGGACTCGAGTCTAAAATGAACTCGAGTCTTAAAGAAAACTCGGAACATGAAGATGAGACTTGTAGCTCATCATTCGAAAAGACTCGAATATAAGTGATAAGTTCAAATGAGTGGTTATAATACAAAAAAATCTGACGAGTTATTAGAGTTTTTTCGAATGATGAAATCAAGTCTTATCTTCATGTTACGAGTTTTTCTTTAAGATTCGAGTTCATTTTAAGACTCGAGTCCTTTTTAAGACTCGAGTCCTTTTTTAGAATGACTCGGGCTCGGCTTGACACTAGTCTCCGAGCCTTTTGAGCACACTGAGTCGTGCATAATTGAGCCAAGTCTATAAAATTAAGACTCGAAGACTCGAGTGCTTTGCAACACTACCCCTAGGACCCCCCCGTTTCAGACCGCGCCTGCTAGGTCAGTGATGTACATTCAATAGCTATTCATAGACAAATAATTTCTGTGACAGAACATGAGCATGGATCTAAGGACAGCTATTAAATCCTCAATGATGAAGAACAAGCGAACATGACGGTTGAAATTTTTCTCTGCATCGGCATATTATAATTAAATAAACCCATTGCTTCATGTGATGGCGCTTCAAATGCCATCTATACACAGAGAAAAGAATTATTTTAATATGAAATGAATGTCTCAAACTGTGGCATGTTCGGAAAAGTTTGGATACCTATTGCTACATTTTTTTATCTAAAACTATAAATATACAATCCCATTCTAATAGGTTATTTTCGTTTTGGTATTTTTAAGATAGGGCATTGTGATTTCAAGGTAGGGCATTGCCCCACAATCCCCCCTCCCCCCTAGCTACGGCCCTGATTCACAACCATTCGGTGGTTAGTATGCCTGTATCAAATTTGACATGAATGATACTGAACGAATCCTGTTAATGCTGACAGTTTATAGTCGACAAGAAGGCGACTTACAGCTGCTTACTGCTGGAAACTAATCGGAAGTCAGACATGCGACATGTTATAGGTACTCCTATAACATGTCGCATTCGAAAGGTACGGGCAATATCGAATAAACTTGAACAGTTTTTTTTTTTTTTTTTTTTTTTGTGGGGCATCTCGTAGTTAATCCTGAAAAGATTGTTACTACTTAAACGGATTGTGGCCCGGCGAGTTCTAAAAAGTTACCTTTTTAGGCCTCCAGCCGGGGCTTATTATACTTAAAACTAAAGCGAAAGCTCTAAGGGTTACCCCGAGGGGGGTACGAACCTCGGCTTAGGCAATCGCTGGTAGGGGGGGCAGCAAGGGACTGGCTGGATCTGAGTTAAATTATTTTGGGACTAATTTAAAGCTAACGGCGCAGCATCGCGGGCTGGCTCTTGCAAGGGTCGGGAGGGACTGTTAAGCGGGGGTCGTACCGACGGACCTCGGCGGCGAGGTCGGTACGGTTTGTGTCTGTGTGCTGGTCTAGCTGTACTGGTCTCTTTTCGACTCTCCTGGAGGAGAGTAGTGGGATCATCAGGATCGGTAAGAACGTGCCGCGAGCGGCGGACTTTGCTAATACGGGAGGGGGTGTAAGTAGCTGCCGCCACAACCAGAGGGTTGCGGTGGGCTACGGCCCTATCGAAGAAACGCTTCGAAGCGCGTTTTATGAATTGATGGATAGTCGGGAGTTTCATATCTAAATGAAGATTGATATTCCGAACAAACCAAGGCGAGCCTGTGGCTTGACGGAGAAAACGGTTCTGGAGAGTCTGTATCCTATGGATGAATCGGGGCTTAGCATGTGCCCAGACTGGGCTTGCGTATGTCATAATCGGCCTGATACAAGCGGTGTAAAGCCGCTTCTTACACAGAAGAGACAATTTACTCCGCTTGTTCAGGACGCAATGGAGCCTACCCAGAGCGAAAGCGGCCCGCGAGCGAGCCTGCTTTATGTGCTCAGAAAAGGTGAGGTGTTCGTCGAGGATGACACCTAGATATTTGGCTTGCTTCGCCCAAGGGATCTGCTTGCCGAACATTGAGATGGGTCGGGGAGGGGGGTGATTACGTCGAGGTCGGGTGTAAAAGACCGCCTGACTTTTATCGGGATTGACTTCGATTCGCCACTTCCTGAACCATTCGCCGAGCTCGTTGACTGCGGTTTGGAGGTAGCGAACCAGCGCTGTGTCACTAAATCCCGAGAAAAAGATGGCAGTGTCGTCTGCGAACAGAGCTAACCTTGCCTTCTTGCTTCTGGGGATATCGCTAGTGAACAGCGTGAAAATGAGGGGGGCTAGTACAGAGCCTTGAGGGACTCCTGCACGGATCGGGTGAGGGGAGGAAAGTGCCCCTTCGATGCGATAGCGAAAGGTACGGTTCGCAAGAAAGTCTCGTAAGATGAGCACGAGACGGTCTGGCACTCCGAGTTGGTACAGCTTATATAATAAGCCGTTGTGCCAGACTTTGTCGAACGCTTTCGCTATATCGAATTTTACAGCGCCCGTGAACATACCACGCTGAAAACCAGCATTGATATGTTCGACGATACGGTGTACCTGATGGACACACGAGTGTTGGGTTCGAAAACCAAACTGCTCGTTGGGAATGAGGCCCTTGGTTTCGGCATAATCTCTGAGTCGCTTATAAATAAGTCTCTCATAGATTTTGCCGAGAACTTTGAGCAAACTAATGGGGCGATAGCTCGTGGGCTCGGTTTTGGGCTTAACGGGCTTAGGGATGCCAATAACGATGGCTTCCTTCCACGCTTGGGGGAAAATGTTATTACTCAAGGCACCATTGAAGATGGTACACATGAGCATAATCAGGTGCGCGGGGAACAGCTTGATCACTCTGTTGGTGATGCCGTCTGATCCGGGGGCTTTACGAGATTTCAGACACTTGATGATCTCGTGCACCTCGTCAGGTGTGACAGGGGGCAGGGGATCATCAGGGTCTTCAACGGGCGGGAGTGAGGCTTTGCGTTCGACTTCCGCGTTTACCTTATCGACAAACGCTTGGTCTACTGGCTGCGAACTGGGTGTGCATTGGGCTTCGAGGCTTTCGGCCCTGTCGATATCCTCGAATGCAATGGTCGCATCGGGGCGGGTCAGGGGGGGCATAGTGGAAAACTATGCCCCCATTTCAGTTTCCTCTGAAGTTCCCAGAATGCGAGATGAGTCGGCTCTAGTTCGCCCACCATATTGTCCCAGTTAGCGTCAGCTCAGTCACACGTGTCCTTACAGCACGCTGTAAGTAACGCATGTGAGCTTTGTTAGCGTCACAGGGAAAGTTGCTGTAGGCACGAACGGCCGCGTTCTTCTCTGTCAGCAGATCGCGTACATCGTCGGGGAGCTTCCATTTACGGTCACCCGTATCTGGAACCTCCCGTGAACTTTCGTTCACGATCGATTGTACGTGCTCCGTGAGAGAGTCGATCGCGGCCGTTGTGTCGGCGACAGAGTCGAACTGATCTGGGATAGAGTCTAAGTGATGTGACGTGTTAGATTGTAAGCGTTCGCTTACTTTCTTCCAGTCATTGATCACTTTAGTGGCGGGGGGTTGAGAGGGGTCGCGAATACCTAATCGGGGGGCCAGGTTCATGACTACTGGTCGATGATCAGAGTCGAGTTCGTGAATAGCCTCTATAGAATCCAACCTTAAGTTGATATTCTTAAGGAGTGCTATATCAAGAACGTCGGGTAACTGATCGGGGTCGAAAGGAAAGTGAGTGGGAGTCATCGGGGCGATGACGTCAAAGTTCATGGTAGAGCAGAGATTAAAGAGTTGTCTACCTCTAGTCGAGGTCCTGGTGCTATTCCAGGCGGGATGTTTGGCGTTGAGATCGCCCGCTATGATAACGGAGTCACTCATGCCGAAAAGTTCGGAGAGGTCATTAGTGAGGAGTTGAGGGTCCTCGGAACCGTCTGGGGGAGGGAAGTAAGCCGACACGATAGTGATTGGCTGGTGGCCTGTCAGTGCTAACCGACAGGCCGAAACTTCTAATCGGGAGAGTTGGGGGGGATCCATAGGTATGCAGTACAGGGACTCCTATAGTATATGAGGGTGCCGCCTCTATGACAGCGTGACCTGTCGTTGCGAACTAAACGATAGTTTGCAATTTTCGGGTCACGATGGTGAGGTTTTAGGAACGACTCTTGAGTGAGTAAAATGTCTACGTGATGGTCGCGGAGGAACGTGGCGATCTCATCACGTTGTCCGTGAATGCCGTTGGCATTAAAGAAGCCTAGCTTTAGGGAACGGGGTTTTTGTCTAGTTAGTATTCCGCGACTATCCATAATGGGGGCGTTGGGAGTTCATGACGTGGATTGCTTGCGTGATCTCGGGATACGCAGCATAAATTGACTGGATTTGGAACAAGTTACCACCGGCGGCAACTAGTTCCTGGGCCATCTGTTGGGCACGCGGGGAGAGGAACGTGCTGTAGGTATTAAAGGTCCCAATGATGACGTTAAACGCATCAAGGGGAGCCTGACCTTTCCTCTGTACGGGTACTGGTCCTGCCATAGGGGCGGTGGAGGGGGCCGCGGCGCGGGCGGGAGGTGCGGTCCCGGGAAAACCGGGGGGCGTAAGGGGCGCGGGGGCACGGGTACGCGGGTCCACTAATGGAGGGATGGGAGCGGGCTTAGGCCTGGAGGCCAGTGGGGGGAATTCCTTCTGGGAACTCATTAGAGGCCATTGGGAGGGACGCTGTGGGGCCAGTCTCACGGGGAGTTTGGCCGAGGGGGATTCCCTAGTCTGACGAGCGTCGAAACGCTGTGCCAATTTAGGGGAAGATGACTTGGGGGCTTTCGGGCAGCCCCGGTAGTTTGCCGGATGACCGGACTCTTTGCAGAGCACACAACTAGGTGGCTCAGTGCAAAGAGTGCGGTCTTTAGGCCGGGTACAATCTGCTGTACCGTGGTCTCCCAGGCACTTGACGCACCTGGGAGTGGCGAAGCAATTATATGCTGAGTGCCCGTACAGTTGGCATCTATGGCACTGGCCAATGATGCCCGACTTACGGGGCTTTTCGATGATAAGGCCGGACAGATTGCAGACTGCCTTGACCTTGAAAATGGGGTGGTGACCCTCCGTGGGAGGGCACACCACCAGGACCATATCAAAGGCAATGCCTTGCCTGGATCTGTGCATCCTGTGGACCTCTAGGACAGGCACGTTCTGCCTTTCGAGGTCTGCCTTAATATCGCTGGTGGCGATTTCGCAGGGGATCCTGCGAATCACCACCCTGGTCAGTCACTCCTCGGGCAAGGAATACGTGTGGAAGGACACGTTCCTTGCAGAAAGGAGCCTGGTCAGATCACCATAGTCACCGGATGTGGGGACCGATACTTAGATGCCGTGCTGGGTGGCACGGGCACTAGAATAGTTGACCCTCTGGTCAACACACCATTTGGACACCTCCGTCCACTTGGCCTTGTCCTGTATAAATACAGGGGGCGGTGGAGGGAGTTTCCTGGCGGTGGTTGAGCCAGAGGGCACGGACGGGGCGCTGGTTTTAGCGCGGGGTGCGGCAACCTTCGCGGAGGTTGAAGGCGAGGGGCGGGAGGGGGACGCGTTGGCGGCGGTCGCCGGCGGTGTGGAGGGGATGGACGCGGTCGCGATGGCGGGGGTCGCCTGCGTAGCGGGGTGGGGGGGGGTTCGCGGTGGCGGAGGTCGCCTGCGGGGTGGGGGCGCGAGACGGAGGAGCGGAGTCCTCAGCTGCTATGATTTTAGCGGCCGGGGCTGAGCTGCTCGCCTTATTCTTTTTGCGCTTGCTCCCTTTGCCCTTTGTGTGGGAGACGAGCTCGTACGTCTCTGCGTCCGAGGACGAAGAGGAGTGCGAGTCCGTCTGTGGAGTGAGCGCGGCAGTATCGGAGGGAGGGGTGGGTACATCCTCCGTGTCCATTTGACACGGTTCATCGGTGGCGGTTGGGGCCTCGAGGGCATCGCTGAAGTCAGCGATGCCCGGGCTGGCCGGAATTGCGAGCTGCTCAGCTCTGTACAGCTCGGAGAATTCGGCAGCGAAATCTTTGTTTTTCTTTATTAGTAAAAGAAAAACAGAGACCACAGCCCCGACCTCCGAGTGCTCAATGCTGAGCTGGCTCGCAAGTTCAGCCAGGAGCGCCTCGATTCTCGCTAATCTCTCCATGGGATCCATGGGTTTCTCCATGGCGGAGGGGAGGGGGGACCTAATCACTCATGAGAGTGATCCTGACCAAAACCCTACTCCTACGTAGCCTAATCCCCGGTGGGTTGCCGGGGGTGAGTGTTACACTCCCTGTCGGGTATAGACAGGGAGGTGAACCTGGTGAGCCCTAAGAGTGTCCCCCGTCGCCAATCTTATTGTGCGAACGGGTTCCTAACCGGTCATGCGATGGGTACTGAAGGTACCCGACCAGTCTAGTGCGGGGGGTATAGATATACCCGCGGCACTAGTACGCGGCTGTGGAGGGAAGACTGTCACCGAGGCTGACGAGGGAAGCCCCCAAGGCCAGCGATCCGGGACCCGTCCAACTTTCGTCTAGCCCTGAAGGGGATAGACGGGTGCGTTGGGTCTGCACCCACTCGGCTTCGTTGGCACCGTTAAGGTATCCACCGCGCCATGGGATCTGGAGGCAAAGGTCCTCGCGCACATGTGGGAGTGGCGCGAGGAGGCGAAACGCCGGGGCGAAACTCCGCTGCCGCGACAAATCGCGGCACGGCGGACAGAGCTCCGGTGTGATCTCATGGCGACATGGCGGGTACGATTGTCGCAACCCAGTGCTGGGCACGCCACAATTGCGGCGGTAAGTCCCCTCTTTGAGGAGTGGATAGAGAGGCGTCACGGCGTCCTCACCTTCCGCCTGACGCAGGTTCTCACCGGGCATGGGTGCTTCGGTGGGTTCCTGTTCAGGATAAAGCGGGAGGATACGTCCGGGTGTTTCCATTGCGAGGATCGTCTGGAGGACACGGTGGAGCATACGGTGGAGGTGTGCCCTGCCTGGGCGGAGCACCGCCGTGTCCTCGTGGAGGCGATCGGCGGCGGCGACCTCTCGCGTCCGGCCCTGGTGCGAGCCATGGTACGGAGCGAGAGGGAATGGGAAGCCGTCACCTCCTTCTGCGAAGCAGTAATGCTCGCGAAGGAGGAGGCGGAGCGCGTGAGGGAGTGGCAGTCTCTGCGCCCTCACGTCCCTAGCCGCCGCAGGAGGAGACGCTCCGGGCGTCGGGAGTCAATAGCGGACTCCCGGCCACCGTAGGCGCGAGCTTGCGGGTGGCGAGCAATGGGTAGCTCGCCTCCCGGTAAGGACCAGGCTCGGGTCGACGGCGCGCAGTGTTCCACGCGCGCCTCAAAGAGATGTCAGCAGCGGTGTAGGGGTCTACTAGGACCGATGCCTGCCGGGGTCGCGTGATTGTTCGAAAGAGATACCGTGACCCTGGCACATGGGCAACTGATGGAACACAGGTGGGTTTTAGTCAGTAAAAGTCTGACACGCCCTCCCGCTCCGCCCAGAGCGGGAGAAGTCATTTGATGATTTCCCATCCTGAAACAAAAAAAAAAAAAAGGTATCCACCGAGTGACCACGAAACTGTGTATTTGCCCTGAAGGGGCCACAACACAACACACGTTTTTGACGATTCTGACGAATCAGAAATACCACTGTCTTGCGAACAAGACAGTATGTTTTAGACTGAATCTGACGAAAGAAACAGGAAGTCCGAATTTTGCGATTTAAATAAATTTAAATCGCAAAATAGCGGAGAGTAGTCGGGGCGACTACGCAGCGTGGCGCACGGAGCACAACTGACGGGCGAACGAGCGGCGGGCGGTGGAGGGGATACGCGCAGCGGAGCAACAGCGTAACGACCTTCCAGGGCGAGCGTCGAGCGTAGAATCATGATGGACTAATGAAGGCGTCAGGCTTTGATTATATACCTGTCTAGATAGAGTAATGCAAACAAACGATGTATAAAAACTGTCCCCAGTTTCGCGATTATGTGTGAGTAGCGCTTGCGTAATTATTGTAATCAAACTGTCAAAGTGTGCGTGTTTAGAGATGCCAGCTCCAAATGATTAACTTACCTTTCTTCCATCATTTAATAAGATCAAAGTTAAACAAATTAGGTTAAACAAAATAATCATTTTTATGTTAGTGTTTTATTTAATTAATACAGTATGTCTCCAGCAATTTGCTTTTACGGAATCCGTAGGAAATCTAAAACCCAAATAATAAAAAGAACTAACAACAATACTATTTCGTGCATGACGTCATGGATTTCATTTATTTTATGTACGTAATTTCTCATTTTCAGATCAAATAAATACCATCAGTTTTTAAATAATAATTTATTATTCTTCTGATTGTATTTCGGTCACGGCAGATATAATCATAAGTTTTAATGATATTTGTAATATGTTTCCCATATTTTCGCCAAATCTCCCTAGTAACAAACTGGCAACACCGGCTAATCAAAGTAACCTACGAAGTATCGAATGAAAAATTCATGTTTTCTTTAAAAAAATGTGGTTAAATAACAAAACTTAGCGATGAAAACTGATCTTGGTATTATTATACAGCTTTCCCACATAAATGCGACACAGTTTGACAGCACAAACCAGCGTAATTAATAATTTTTCGTGAGCACGGTACCCCTAAGTGATTCAAATGACACTGACGTTGGTGGGAAGCGAGTCTACCAAATTTAGTAGACTTTTTTTGAGCCATTTGGTACGGCCAAAGTGTCATATCTAGACAGGTATATAATCAAAGGCGTCAGGTATGTCTATATGGGGTTCATAACATTATCACTATTCACATGACAATGAAAATGAAATAACACGCTAAAATTTAGATTTTATTAAAAAGAAAAACGTGACGTAACATCATTCGTGTATTCGTTTTTGTTGCTATGATAGATTTTTTCCATTAACACTGATGTGTCAGTTTTACATTTCTTATTTATGAAATCTAAATAGCGTAAAAAACTTTCTTAGACGTTTACGGCTCCCATTACAACCCTTCTCCTCAAACTATAGGTATATATTACGTAGAATAGGCACCTGAAAAATAATATATGTAAATTAAATTTTTTTTTACTGTGGTATGCGATAAAAAAAAATACCTGCCTGTTTCTTTATAGAGTTAAACTTTTTGTCTAATTGCACACAGATCAAAAACGTCTAATTGTTTCACCGCAACTGTTTTGGTGTTTCTCCAGGTGTAGAAAAAATCCTTAATTTTTATCACCTTCATTAACAATTCCTCTAAGAGCTCTTACACATGAGCGGCATGTTGCCAACGGCGAAGGTTATTGCTACTGTCGATACGTTTCGGCGGCAGCCGTCGACGCGTCTCGACGGTAGCTGACGGCAGCCGGCGACAAAGAAACGCGTCATCATCGCGTGTCGACGGCTGCAGTTACCTGCCGTTGGCAACATGCCGCTCGTGTGTAAGAGCTCTAATTGTACTGTGAGATTTACCTTGAAAAAAATATAAAGACAATCATATTAATTCCATGTAGGTACATTTTTCAATTTCAAGTATCAAACATCAAGAGTCAACGTACACGCGATTTGTCAAACTAGAAATCATAACCTCAATAATCTATTAGTAAATAAAACAATAAAATGGCTTGAAACTTAATAGTACCGATAAAACTTAGTATTAGAAAGGAAAAATAATGACTGGCATTGACTAAAAGATAAATTTCTTGGATAAATACCTGTCGTGTCGGCAGTTCTTTCGAAAACATTGTCAATCAGAGACAAAATTTGTTCCGCTTCAGATTCCGCCAATTTTCTTACGTGAACTTGGTATATCACAGCTCACACCACTACTCCTTAATGTTTTATTCATTTTTTATATGTACAAAAGCAATAATAATTGATAGTTAATTAGAAATAAGTAAAATACAACTGGGAACATAACACAATGACAGATCAGCTACTAGTTGACGATAAACAAAGCTGTGTGGCAACTAAAAATATATTTTAGTTCCAATGGTTACCACGACAGACTCTTTTTTGCCAAGCTATACAGAACACTATTATTCCTAATGGAGATCTCATCCCGCGTCTATTCAAACAAAAGCAAGCAAGCAAGCAAAATAGTTTAGTTTATTCTGTGCTATTAGGACTTAAGTTGGATAAGGTTAGATCAGAGGGATCTGACGGATTCGTCAGAGTCAACAGAGGGTATCGCACGAGCTCCAACCAGGTGGCTTGTGCACTGGTCGGACCCCCACGCTGGGACTTAGATGCGAGTGCCTTCGTTTAATTATACCGATGCCGGGTTACTTCGGTCACAGCTCCGCGAGTTTCTGGTGATAGAATGGCGGAACAGGCTTACGTGCCCTATCAGTGCTCGACGAATGGCTAGGGCGGAGACACGGCTCCCTGTAATTTCAAGCGACGCAGGTGCTCCTGGCCACGGCTGCTTCGGGAAGTACCTATGTCACATAAACACCCGCCTGCCCACCACCCGCCTTGGGGTGTCAGGTGTCATTACTGCATCCACTGTATTGAGGATATGGCGTGGCATACATTGGCAGAGTGTACTGGTCAGGAGGAGTCGCGCCATATCCTCGCATTGGAAGTCGGAACCACCCTGTCGCTGCCAGCCGTCGCTTGTTTGATGGTCGGGATTGCCGACTCGTGGGATGCAGCTCATTCAAAGTGAATCAGAATCAGAATCAGAATCAGAATCAGAATTTATTTATTTCTCTAGTTTTATTTACATATCACTTATAAATCTCATTTTGAATTATGTGTTTCATTTTGTCCGTAGAGTAGGAGCTTTTGAAACCTTTCCTAGTCGTTTCCTCTGTTACTAGTGATTATATAATTTAACGTGAGGATATCGATGAAGCAGTGGGAATTAGCCCCAGCGGCAAGCCGCTTATCACTTTATAGAGTGACTCTACAGTCAGAGCCTAGGCTGTCGGAAGGGGGCCAATCGTTTGAAGAGCGGCTTTTCCCTATCTTTTTTATTGATGTCACCTACTCTAGTTGCGAAGAGAAAGGGATTGTGTTGTCCATAGCGCGTGGCCTTGTTCTTGTAGCCCCTCGATCGACAGAGATTTGAGACGTTCTATCATGTCGCCGTGGAGATCATGCGCACGAATGTGCCACGGGTCTTGTTGTACGATCCCCCAGAGTAGATCGGTGTCAGTGCGTCTGGGTAATCGTGCGGCGCTCTTCAATGCCATTTTATATTGCCTCTCAAGCTTGAGCAGATTTGTTTTGCTGTACCTCGGCAGCAGTTGTATTACTCCGTAGTCTATCATTGGCAGTAAGCATGCTTGAATGACAAGTAGCTTGACGTCGACACTTAGCTTGGAGCGGTAGCCGATGATTGGATGCAGCGCTCCTCTGACTTTCTTGGCCTTTTCAATATTTTCCTTGGCATGCTTATTCATCGAAAGTGTTTTGTCCAGCCAGACTCCGAGGTATTTTATTTCCGGTTTGAATGCAATGCGTTCGCCACGTAATTGCACGTAACTGCGATACCCTGTGTTCAAATTGTTGAGTCTTGGTCTCTTGTGGGAAAACATTATGCATTCTGTCTTATCGACATTGCATTTGAGGCCCCATTTTTTGTAGTAGTCGATTATGTCGATGGCAGCCCACTCTGCTCGGCGCGTAGCATGGTCCGGTCTTTCAGCTGCGTTGAGTATACACAGATCGTCGACGTACTGTGACAGCATCTGACACACCGTCACATCCGTCGTTCGACTTCCGCTAAGAACAGTCGCGTCGCACACGCTCTTGCGCTAGTTAGTGTTCGGGTATAGCGCTGACGCAGCAGCATACCGGTCGTTACCTCTAGCCGTGCGCGGTCGCCGCGATGACCCAGTTACCGAATGAATTTCGCAACTATTTGTGTAAACAAAGTGTTAAGGTGAAGTTGTAATTTTCTCATAATAATTATGGCTTGCTCACCATCAATTAAAATAAAAACCGAAACGGAACATCTTTTGTATAAACATTATACAGAAGAAAAGTTAGAAAGAGAAAAACTGCAACGTTTGGTAAATGACCTTAAAAGTCAATTAGAAGAACTTCAGCAGCAGCTGAAAAAAGTCCAGGAGCAAAAAACTGCTGACCTAGAAAATAAAAATGTCACTACCGAGAAGCCAATACCAATCGAGTATGAGACAGACGAAGAGGAACTAGCAAAGGAAACGGAGTGGGTACGACAGAAGAGCAGAAAAAAAAGGAAATTGAACACATCACTGTTCCCACCACCTCAACAAGGACCCGAATCCAGCGAAAAACCTAAGGAAAATGTTAAGACAAGGAAACAGCCTACACCGCCACCTATAGTAGTGGAAAATGTTAAGAACTACCAACAGTTCTACGATCTTCTTTCGACTAACCTCACGAAAGACTCATTTATTACAAAAATGATGAATGGAGAAAAAGTTAAAATTAACTCCCATAATGATGACTCATACAGATGCATTACTAAGCTATTGTTGCAAAAT
This sequence comes from Aporophyla lueneburgensis, assembly GCA_932294355.1. Lineage (NCBI taxonomy): Eukaryota > Metazoa > Arthropoda > Insecta > Lepidoptera > Noctuidae > Aporophyla > Aporophyla lueneburgensis. Next base: position 24,005,186 of record OW028737.1, on the reverse strand, counting down.
AACTGCCTTTGGTACTCGTATGAGAATAAACAAGACAGGCCGATAAGGGTGATGGCAAAAAACCTTCATTCTTCCTGCCTGCCAAATAGAATAGTTGAGGACCTAACATCTCAAGGATACAAAATAGAGGATGCGGTCAACAAACTGAGCTGGAAGAGCAAAGAGCCCCTCAGTATGTTTATGCTCTCATTTCAAAAAGATGAAGACATAAAGAAAATTTACGGAATTAAATCCATACTAGGCTGCAAAGTAGATATACAGCCGTTAAAAACATCAAAGCTAATCCCTCAATGCAAAAGGTGTCAAGCATATGGCCACACACAGAAATACTGTTCTAAAGAACCCCGGTGTGTGAAGTGTACAGGCAAGCACCTAACCAGAGACTGCAATAAACCAGCAGAAGCAAAGCCAAAATGTGTTCACTGTGGTGAGCCTCACCCTGCTAACTATAGAGGATGCATAGTAGCTAAAGAGCTTCAAAATATTAAAGATAAAAATACTAGAAAGAATGTAGTGGTACCAACAAACTCTCAGCGTCCAAGTGCAAACGGAGACAAAAGACCTAGTGTCATCAAGCCAGCTACTAAAAGTGTATCGTATGCACAAATGGCGAAAGGAGCCCAACCACCGCCACAATCACATATGAAACCAGTGAGCCCTAACATGGATGAAAAGATTAATAAAATCATAAATCTTTTAACTAATTTTGATGAAAGGCTGAAGAAGCTTGAAGGTGGCACTAAAGCAGCTACCAAACAACAAAAAAACATCATAAATGGCTAACATACTAAGAATTATGGCTTGGAATGCGAATGGACTGCTCAAACATCAGAATGAACTTACGGCTGTCCTAAATATGGAAAGTATTGATGTGTGCCTTATATCAGAGTCACATTTCACTAAAGAATCTCATATTCAAATTAAAGGTTATAAAGTATACCATGCATTGCATCCCAATAACACATCAAGAGGTGGTAGTGCAGTTATTATAAAGGAGAATATATTTCATTATGAACAACTCAAATATGAAAAAGAAGAAATCCAAGCAGTGGCTGTCTGTGTCAAAACGAAATATTGCCCTGTTTCCATATCAGCCATATACTGTCCACCTAGGTATTCGGTAAAAACAGATCAATACATGACCTTTCTAAACGGTCTTGGAAATAGATTTATATTGGGAGGCGATTTTAATGCTAAAAATACATTTTGGGGATCTAGACTGACCACAACCAAAGGAAGAGAGCTACTGTGCGCAATTGAAGGAGCACAATGCAAAGCTTTATCAACAGGTAAGCCTACTTATTGGCCTACTGACCCAAACAAGATTCCAGATCTCATTGACTTTTTTATATATAAAAATCTATCACCAAATCTTCTCCGCATTGAAGAAGGTTATGATATGAGCTCAGATCACTCACCTATAATACTTACTGTAAGTGAGTCTTTAATGTTGAAAGAAAACTACCCCACATTAGTAAATAAGAACACTGATTGGGCAAGCTTTAAAATAGACTTGGACTCTATAATAGATTTAAAAGTTCCACTAAAGAAGCCAGAAGACCTGGATCGGGATATCCGTCAATTCATTACTCAAATACAACAATGCGCCTGGAAAAACACACCTACATTCAAGTTAAAAAATAGATTAACCTACTACCCAGCAGAAATTACAAAACTCATAGCCGAAAAGAGGCGACAGAGACGAATATGGCAACAAACAAGATTTCCACAAGATAAAAGGCTTCTGAACAACCTTACAAAACAACTAAGGAATGCAATTCAGAAGTTCAAAAATGAATCAATGAGCAGTTATCTTAATCAATTAACCAGCGATCGCACGACAGATTACTCCCTATGGAAATCTACAAAAAGTTTTAAGAAGCCAATTATGCATATCCCACCTATCAAAGATATTAACGGGCGGTGGGCAATAAGCAACGAGCAAAAAGCTATAAGGTTTGCACAACACTTGGAACTCATTTTTAAGCCGAATGAAGAAAATGAAGACTGCGCTTTGTTAGATGAAACACCAAATGATGATGAACAAGAAATAAAATTCGTAACACCAAGAGAAGTTTTCAACGAAATCAAGCGCCTTAGACTAAAGAAAGCACCTGGCTACGATCTTATTACTGGAGAAGTTCTTAAAAACCTCCCACGTAAAGCCATCGTAAAACTTACAACTCTTATCAATGCTACGTTCAGGCTTAAGTCTGTGCCTGATCTGTGGAAAGTTGCCGAAGTTATAATGATACCAAAGCCTGGTAAACCACCTCACGAAACCACATCATATAGACCGATCTCTCTGCTGCCGATCATGTCAAAATTATTCGAAAAGCTTCTCTTGAAACGGCTAAAACCCATCATCGAAGAAAGAAATTTAATCCCTGACTACCAATTTGGATTTAGGGAAAAACATTCGACAATAGACCAAGTACACAGGATTACCAACATTATAGAAAAGGCCTTAGAAGAAAACAAAGTTTGCTCAACGGTCTTCCTGGACGTAGCGCAAGCATTCGATAAAGTTTGGCACAAAGGGCTTATTAGAAAACTAAGAAACATGCTCCCAAAACAGTTTGCTGATATCTTAGAGTCTTACCTATCACAGCGTAAGTTTAGATTAAGACAAGATGATGCATATTCAGAACTTAAGTCGATAACAGCTGGAGTACCGCAAGGAAGTGTCCTAGGTCCCGTCTTGTACTTATTGTACACTTGCGATATTCCTGAGTTAGAAAACAACACCATTGCAACATTTGCGGATGACACAGCTATAATGGCCACAGGTGTCACTCAAGAAGAAGCAGTGGAAAAAGTTCAAACAGCCGTCAATACCATCTTTGACTGGACAAAAAAATGGCGAGTGAAACTCAATGAAACGAAATCCATTCACATAGACTTCACAAATAAAAAGCCAAATTATCATGCGGTATACATAAACAACCATGTCATACCGCACGAAAACACAGCCAAGTACCTAGGCATGACACTAGACACAAAGCTTCGCTGGAAAGCTCATGTTAAAAAGAAACGCGACGAGCTAGAGCTTCGCTACAAGTCAATGTACTGGCTGATTGGAAAACATTCCTCGTTGTCAGTACAAAACAAAATACTTTTGTACAAACAAGTCCTCATGCCTGTATGGACTTATGGTATTCAGCTTTGGGGCTGTACCAAACAAAGTAATATCAAAATTATTCAACGATTCCAAAACAAAGTACTCAGAGGAATCGTCAATGCGCCCTGGTACATTAGAAATGACGACCTTCATCGGGACCTCAAGGTAGACCTCGTCACAAACATAATTAAAACGAACGCCGAAGCTCATGAACGAAGGCTTCATCATCATGTGAACGTCGAGGCTATCCAGCTCCTCGACAACACGGACATAGTGAGAAGACTAAAAAGGACAAAACCTTTCGAGTTAGTTTAGTGAAGTGTTAGTTTAATGTAGTGAAGTGAGTGCTACCCATAAAGTACACAAGAACAAAGTGTCTTCCCCTTAATAGAGACAATAAGAAAAGTGTTAATGGACACATTCTTAGGTTTACTCTTCCTAGCAAATTAAGTTAGAATTAAATTACTCATTAGCTTTAGTATTAAGCTAGATTGTATTTTTTATGTTGTTACCTTATTGGGATACATCATATAAAAAAAAAAAAAAAAAAAAAAAAAAATCTGACCTGCTATTCTTTCGTTTGGTAGGTCAGCCACATAGAGATTGAAGATCGCTGGACCAAGTATCGATCCCTGGGGCACCCCATGTGGCACACGCTGCTCCGTTCCCAAAGTGGTTCTGAAGCTACCTCTTATTGTCCTGTTACTCAGATAGTTCTCGATCATCTTTACGATGTTGTTGCGTGCTCCAGCGTCGATAAGTATTCGACAGAGTCCTTTATGATTGATTGAATCGAAGGCTTTACTGAGGTCAGTCGATATCATGGCGACGCTATGGCCCTTATCCAGCGCATCGGCGATGTATTTGCCTGTACGAAGGATTTGGGTGGCCGTGCCTCTGTTTCTCGTGAACCCATGCTGGTGGCTGGGTATTAAGTCACTTAACTCTGTTTCGATGCGATTGAGTATTATTCTCTCGGCCCATTTGCCCATGATGTTGAGTAAGCTGATGGGTCTATACGATTTGGGATCACTGTGATCCTTACCCGCCTTATGCAGAAAAATACATGTACTGGTTTTCCATCGTTTAGGGAAGTAACCCGTCTCGAGTATGTAGTTCATAACACGCTTGAATATTGCAATCATGGTGTCGCCGCCTAATTTAAGTATGTCGGCTTTGATGCCGTCAGGTCCAGGGGCTTTGCTGTTCTTGAAGCGTCTTAAAGCTAATTTGAGCTCGTGTTTTGATGTTCGATCGAGTGGTGCAAATAGTGTAGTGATTTCTGTACATTCGTCACTTGCATCGATAGTAGCTTCCTTAACTATTCAGATTAAAATTCGGCGCGCAGGCTCATAAATGTATACAGCCGTTCGCATACAATCAAAACCAGTCGCAGCCGGGAAAAGGCGGCGGGAGTCATTAGCGGTGGATAACGCGCACTCCCAGCTCACCTCACGTCGCATTTTTGTGTACGACTGTGTATCCAAAGCACAATTCCTGGGACACACTGGAGCAGAGCTAAGTGTCTTTCCTCACCGGTTAGTGCTACCTTTAACAGAACATACTGAGTACGAACTGGTGGCGGCCATCAAGAGACATCCATAAAAACAATAACGGGTTCATCGCCATATCACCAGTTGCTCTCAAAATACCCAGATATCACACGCCCTGATGGTACTGCCCAAGTGAAAGATAATACCAAACATCATATCATTGTTACTCCCGGACGCGTATTTACAAAGGCTATACTATTTTAGTCACGAGTCAGACTCTAATCAGTGAGCTTTTGTTTATGCATATTACTCAACAATACCTAGTCTATCTCAGTAAAAAAATTGACTCAAATAGACTAGCTTTTTGTTTTAATATTTTCAAAGAAAATGCACGGACAAAATCTAGTTCTATATAATACATATCACTCGAATAGCTAAGCTTTTGGCGAGATATTTTTAAATTTATACACGCAACAAGTGGGTAGTGTTCTTTACCTAATAAAAGTACTTCTCGTTTGTTAATTCGTTTTATTTTTGTTTATCAAATACATAATAGAAACGAGCAATTAAAATGATAACAGTTGCCATCTAACTATCAACCTATAATTGAAGCTTGATTAATATGTATTCAAAATTAATATGTATGTAACTGATTGCCACCTGCGCTAAGGTAGGTTGACGGAGCCCCGCTTCGCGGGGCTCCTATTTCTGGGTGGTTTAAAAAAAAATAACCACGAAGGCTAAGGCGGGAGCGAAGCGGAGCGGAGCTCCCGCCTTAGCCTTCTAACCTAACCTATCCAAGTCGGGGTAGTCTGAGTCGGGGTATTAACCATGGATGGGATTTCGTCCACGCGTGACTGAAATGGTACTAGGTTTTGTCCGTGCATTTTCTTTGAAAATATCAAAACAAAAAGCTAGTCTATTTGAGTCAATTTTTTTACTGAGATAGACTAGGTATTGTCGAGTAATATTCAGAAACAAAAGCTCACTGATTAGAGTCTGACTCGTGACTAAAATAGTATAGCCTTTGTAAATTCGCCTCCCAGACCACCCGTCGCGCAGAAACCCAGACGTCTTGCTCCGGATCGATACAGCGCTGCGAAAAAAGAGTTCGACGCGATGCTGAAGCTAGGCATCGCTCGGCCTTCGCAAAGCCCCTGGGCATCACCTTTACATATGGTGCCTAAGAAGGACGACGGATGGAGACCATGTGGCGACTATCGCGCACTCAATGCCAGACCGGAACTGGACCAATACCCAGTGCGTCATATCCAAGACTTTGCACAGTGCCTTAGTGATAAAAAAGTGTTTTCGACTCTAGATTTAGTGCGTGCGTTCAATCAGATTCCGATCGCGGAAGAAGACATTCCCAAAACCGCGATTACTACGCCGTTTGGGCTTTACGAGTTTACATACATGATTTTTGGTTTATGTAATGCAGCTCAAACCTTCCAGCGGTTTATGGACGAAGTGCTACGTGATCTAGACTTTTGTTATTGCTATATTGATGACATTTTAATCGCCTCGCGTAGGGAAAAAGAACATTTTGAACACTTAGAGACAGTATGCAATAGATTAAGGCTTTAAGGCGTGGTCGTAAACCCGTCTAAATGTGTGTTTGGTCAATCAACAATTAAGTTTCTCGGCTATCTTGTGTCAGCCGATGGTACGTGCCCACTCCCTGAAAAGGTCGAAGCGATCCGTACTTACCCAATTCCAGCCACAGCAAAACAGCTGCGTCAGTTCCTGGGTAAGTTAAACTTTTATAGAAGGTTTATACCTAAAGCAGCCGGTAGTCAAGCTATGTTATGTGAACTTTTACGAGGCAACCTTAAAGGCAAAACACCAATCGCTTGGACCGACGAAGCCAAAGATGCTTTTAAAAATTGTAAGCTCAGTTTAGTTCAAGCCGCGTTGTTAGCTCATCCGCGTTCAGACTCAGACTTAGCCGTTTTTACTGACGCGTTTGACTTCACAATAGGCGCCGCGCTACAACAAAGAGTAGGTAATGATTGGCAACCTATCGCCTTCTTTTCCAAGAAATTGTAACCTGCTGAACAAAAGTACTCAGCGTATGATCGCGAACTCCTCGCTATTTATACTGCAGTAAAACATTTTAGACATCATGTTGAAGCGCGTAATTTTATTATTTTTACTGACCATAAACCAATTACATTTGCTTTTAGAAAGAAAGATCAACAAAATACTCCTATACAGTTTCGTTATTTGGACTTCACAATAAAACAATAATTCCTAAAACTAAGTGAGTGTAGATACTACAAAAATAAATACTTACGAGGGAATAAATTATAATCATGACATAATTTCTAGAAGTTTTTCTGTGTCTGTGTAATTAAGTACCGCTAAGTATTCTGATGATATTGTACTACACTTTTTATAACTTTAACTATAGATGCTCAATAACTTGTTAAGTCTATTAAACAGAAGAGGTCCTAAGAACACAAAAAATCGCTTAGCAAACGCATGTCTTGTTTGAGGCTTTATGCAAACCAAATCCTTTCTTCTCTTGTCAGAGGGTACTGGGTCAAAAGGAAGAGCACTGTGCTGGTGTAATACTATGCTTAAAATGAATAATTGCCTTACTGTTAGTACATTACATGCTATGTAGAGTTGGTGCGTAGGAAACCTAAAAGGGCGAAAGGTAGCAACAGAATATCACAACTTATATCGTAAATCAAAATGATCACCAAACCGCTGCTTCCGATCAGCTACTAAGGGCCGATAGTAACACACAACAACAGCGACAGCATATTCCTCGCCGTTCTGGTAGGCGAGTTAAATTTCCTGATTACTATCAGGCAAGTTTTTCGTGATCTGTATCACTGGTAGGGGGGTACTGTGGCGACTGTGTCTCACGTACTCATCCCTTGCTTAATGTAATATTTTTCTATTGTAATTATTTTAGAAAGTTTAATTTTGTGTTTTCCCACGTTCCCACATCTGCAAAGCAATTTAAGTAATAGGTACTATTGTACTCTATAATTCTTTATAGTTAAAGGTACTATTGTCTTTTGGAATTCTTTATCTTTATTTAAGGTTCATTGTTCTGTTATTTTTAGTTATCGTTTATTGTACCCATTTGTATTTATATTTCCTTTGTCTTATTATACTTTTACGTAACAATCGTTTTGCCGCATCCTTTGTTTAGAAAACTGCAGGTGTGGGAAGGATGTGCCGAGCTTTGGACGAGGCAGGCAGTCTGTCTCTAACTACGATCGTGCGAGGTCCGTGATTCGTCGACTCTGCTTTATGGCCGATCGCGTGCTTGCTACTAACAATTTTGTATGCGCTCTTAAATCTGTGGCTCTTATATCGGATTAACCATCTATCTGTGTTTGGCACTCAACGTGTTAATGCGTGCAGATGCGTGATGCCAATATTCCCCTCTCCGCGTTTGTATTCCTCTCTCACTCCGTCCCCACTCTGGTTTCTGTTGCCATGGCGCCATCACAGCTAATCACACAGACTCGTTCGTGGCATGATATTATTAACGTCGTCACGGTAATAATATCTAACAGTATTTTGACTCGGCCCTATCCTTTGAATAATTACCTAGAGCACACGCATTACGTAAACACACGGTAGACGCGGGAATTAATTTTTTTATGCGGGCAGCCCACATAAAGTATTTTAACTTCATCTACCTACTTGAGTTTCTTTGATTGTAAATATTATATGTTTATAAAAAAATCAAATGTTTAGACCGTTTTTATTAAAAGTGACAAGGGTGGAAAATGTAAATTATGTCAACTTTTATTTAATTTTAATTACGATACGCTCTTTGCTGGGCCGATTCAAATCCTGCGATCTAGATCGTGTATCGATTCTATGATTTACGATCCAAAGGATCGATTAAAATCAAAAGATGCCGAACGCCAGGCTAGAAAACAACCCGCTACTACTATGAGCGTAGGTAGGTCACTCGTGTGTCACTTTTGTCACCCTAGCCAGTTACTTATTTAATAATCCAGGTATTTTACTGGGTGGAAAAGCAAAATACCTACCTCTTAATGAAAGAAACAAATTTCATACTATTAGGTAGGTATATAAAAATATAGTCTTTCCTTTCGGAGTTTCCAAGTAATTAAAAAAAATACTATCATAGTAATCATCTTGCACTGCTTACCAACAAAATCATCAATCACACCACCCGCCGTCCGTTTGTCAAAGCGGTGCGTACGTGACTGCTGAGGTACTCGGGGTGTACCAGACTCGAAGCGCGTAGACAACTTCCGTTCCGAGCGTTTGTATGAAGATAGAATACTGTTAGATATTATTACCGTGATAACATATTGTTATGAGCTAGGGTTCGGGATAAATTAATTAAAACCAATTTAACCAAAATCGCACAAAAACAGATTATTATACTAATCACAAACACCGCAGTAATTAGAAATATCAAACAGAATCACTTGTCTCGCTTGTACTGTATCGCTTGAATTATATTCGATCGCATTCGTAACCGAACTGTCCACAGAACAATATTACTCCTAGCGGAGGAACTGTCCCTCCAGTCCAACAATCCGCTTTTTATATGCGTCGCAGAACATTCTCTCAATAACGCGACTCTTTGCCAACAACACACACACTTAAAAACATACACTTTTTTATTTGCATACTATTTCCTGAGCTTTTCATTTAATTAAGTTCAATGATTCAAAAAAAATTCTCCGATTAGGCGAATCCCTTTAGATAATCGTCAGATTATGAGACAGCACGTCTAGGACATAAAGATGAACCATATATATCTTAATCTGACGCGCTTGAGTGTGTCAAAACGGCGATTTTTTTTTTGCACATTCTAATAATGGCACATTGAAATCGTCAGATTATTGAATGAGAGCTTTTTTTAGGTTCACTTAACATCCCTTTAGAAAATCTGACGCGCTCGATTATTTTCTTTTTTTTTTCATTTTCAGCCCTTACCGTACGACTACCCCATCATGCAAACGATCAGATTAACATACGTACCTTATTCAAAATACGTAGGACATGGATTCTATCAATATCTGACGCTCTCGAATAAGTCCATGAAACAGTTTTTTTTTACATATTTGAAAATATATAGCCGCTCCCCCCACCGATGAAAAGATATACATTATATAACATTTTGTTTTTTTTTTATCCTCTAAGCTTTGCAACCCAATAGGTCTCTATGACGCTCGAGTAAATCCACATTTAGCAGGTGGGCTCCCCTACTATACCGGAGACAGTAGACCACTTCCATACTGTTCGACAAATTGTACAGAAGAAGATCGAAGAGTACAACCAATCCTTGTGTATGGCATTTGTAGACTACGAGAAAGCCTTCGACTCCATCAGCTCAGGCAGTCGGCCTTTGTGCAACGATATTGAATTGACTAGCACTACATCGAAGTATTGAGATGCTTGTATGACGCAGCCACGATGTTTGTCTAGATACAGAATCAGAAAACCAACCGCATTCAACTACTCAGAGCTTGAGACAAAGGGATGTGGTATCTCCGAAATTGTTTAACAATGCGTTGGATGACGTTTTGTAGATGCTAGACTGGACTGGACAGGGTATCAACATGAACGGCGAGTACATCTGATATCTTCGCTTTGTCAACGATATCGATTTAGGTAATGGCAGAGATGTTGGAAAAGTTTCACCAGATGCTACATAGCATGCAAGGAGCTGCACATCTCCGCACTTCTTGCCGACTCCAATCCATATCGAGGGTTCACTTCTCGAAGTTATGAAGGAGTATGTCTACTTAGGATTAGTCATGCAGCTCGAAGTCGACAGCAGCACCCCTAGCCAAGTTGATAATCTGCAATCGTTAACGCTAGTCGCTCAACGTTAAGTCACGTGGTTAGAACAAACGGACAGAAAATTCGTAGCCAAATTCACATCGTTCAAAATGATAGAATGATTTTTTATCGTTTCTACAATGTTCAACGCTAAATCCTTTGTTATAATGTGTCGTTTTTCTAAAGACATTGTAGAACGAGCGGCCGGCACAGGCGCTTCAACATGGCTACCAACTTATCGTTTTCTACAATTGCTGACACTGAGGCGTTACCGATTGTAGAACGGTAAACGTTTGTGACTTGGCTAGGGGGGCAGGGTCAATTTGGGATGGGCAGCGTTTGGGAAACTGCGTCAAGTTTTTTCGTCACTTATCCCGCAATGTTTGAAGACTATGTTCTTCAACCAAAACTTCCTGGCTCGTAATGACATACGGTGCAGAAACATGGGAAGTTGGGCTGGTCCACAAATCGCTCAAGGTCGTTTACCGCTCTATGGAGCGGGATATGATCGTAGTTTCTTTAAAGGATAAAATCAGAAATTAAATTATCTAGAAATGAACTGGAGTTTCTGACATAGCTGGCAGAGTAAGCAAGCTGAAGTGTCATTGAATTGGTCATGTCAATCATAGGACCGATGTTCGGTGTAGCAGACGAGTCCTGAGTGGATATTGCGTAACAGCAAGCGCAGCGTAAGGCGAATCTCCATAGATATAGCGACACCCTAAAGAAAGCTACTGGTACAGACTGAATGCGAAAGGCGGAGGGGAAGGACAGGGTGTTGTGGTGCAACCTGGAAGAGGCATATTTCAACAGGGGATTGCGATAGACTGCGTTGATTGATTGATACTTACGCTAGATAGAAATCTCTTGCTAGGTATTTGCAATTTTTAAGGAGCAGTCTTCCTCGAAATAAAATTTTAAGGGTGCGACGGGGCCCGGCTTAGACCATTTAACTTACCCAAAGACATTAAATTGTCTTAAATTTCTTTGAACGTACCCGAGCCCTAGGAACTTCTTAGACAAGTGTCCTTTTCCGAATTATGTTGGCATTAGCTTTCCGTCTAATCGCTCCAGTACTTTACGTGGAGCAACTGCCTTTCAAGAAACTCTGCTTTTTTTTTAATGACATCTTGCAGTTTAACCTATGAGGTTGTCGGCTCCTTAAACGGACTTGCCTGTGGCGACCTTAATAAATGAAGGCCTCCAGCCAGAGCTTAAAAAACTAAAAAATTCAGTGACTACTCGCTAAGGGTACCCCCTGTGGTGTACAGACCTTGGCTTAGGGCATCGCTGGTCACCTTAAATGGATCCAGGGGCGACGGATCTTGGGACATCCGTCACCCCCTATTCCTTAGGACCCGAGATGGTGGCGCGTAGTGTTCCACGCGCATCTCTCTGTGATGTATGGGGGGGAGTTTAACACCTCACTCCCCCCCAACGTGAGGTGGCCCGCAATGGCGAGCCGGCATCAGTCGGGGATCGCGGAAGACATATTGTTTCCCGTGGTCCCCGACGTAGGTGTGGGATGGAACACCGGGGTGGTTTTAGTCAGTAAGAGTCTGACAGACCCCTCCGCCCACCCCAGGGCGAAGAACATCCATGAGGATTTCCACATCGAGATAAAAAAAGGGCATCGCTAGTAGGGGGAGCAAGGGATGGGCTGGGTTGGAATGATTATTATTTAGGGGCGCATTTAAAGCCACAGGCTCAGCGGCGCGGGTTGGCCCGAGCAAGGGTTGGGCGGAAAGAAACTCTGCTCTTCTAAACGTGGCTTAAGTAGCTTTCATCTGTCAAAGTATCCTGTCAGTCATTGTATTACTACCCAAGGAACTTATATTAAGTTCCTTGGTATTACCCCCAATACCCATAGTCATACGCAGTGTTACCAAACCGTACGACCACAGAGTACATTATTTTAACTGCGTATGACGTAACATTTGTGTTTCCATCTGGGAAAGGCACAAAGCCATAAACAAAATGTCGTAAGGTTTGTAGGTATGTATAGGTTGGCAAAAAAGAGTCTGTCGTGGTAACCATTGGAACTAAAATATTTTTTTGGTGGCAACACTGCTTTGTTTATCATCAACAAGTAGGGTCATTTTCAGAAAATCTGTACACTGTTGAAAATATGCCGTTTTTATTTTTTTTCATTGTGAATGGTTTTTATTATTATATTTACAATGATTAGTCTTTTCGCTATTTGAAAATACTAATAGAACCTCTTAATCAGGGTTATTTACTGAAATACAACTAATTAACTGAACCTGGGGAACAAAATTAATTCCATTCCGCAACTAATAACTTTTGGATTTAAAAATAAAATAAAACTCGTTTGGATTTAATCAACTAGTATAATTCGTTAACGATCTTTTGTACTTCAATATAAAATAGATAAAAATAAAATTAACACTAGCAAATATACATAATCATCATTTAAATTTCCATTACGTTACTCTTTGTACTAAATTAGTTAAATACTTTTCAGTATGTTTCTCAATAAGGACACAAGATAGGAACTCTTTTTTTAATTACATTCATCAAATTATTACACTCTAAATTATAAAATCTACTAACAATTAGATAGCATTTCGCTCTAAAAATAATATTTTAGACAAAATATAAAATAGGACAGTCACGGAATAGACTGTTCCTATAACGGAATAGAATCCTTAAGACCATTGCACATTAACAAACATATGAAATCATTTTATTTATATTTTCAAATCTTCTCTTCTAATATAGATATTTCAAGTAAAATTGATGTAACTGAATGCTCTTAGCATGACCAAATTTTAGTAAGGAGTAATTAAAAAAATGAAGGAAATTTTTTATTGCAATTTCAGAGTCTATCCTATAGTAAAATTTGTTTATAATGGTGGCACGAGGCTTGTGTCCTGCAGCAGTTTCGACATCACCAATAAACAAAATCATTGATACATAGTTAGTATAGTAGTTGACTATTGTTGACAAAACTAGTGTAAGAATGTAAAAAAATAATTTAGGTATGTTTAATATAATGTATCATCTTCCTAAGAATTCCATTCAGAAACTTTTCAATTCCATTTCTACGTTACCTGCGTTTTGGTTACGGAACGGAAGTATCGGAACCCTTACCTGAAACTCTTTTGTTTTAATTATTTCAACCTTACACATCAATTCAACAAGCTTCCAAGCAAATTAAATTCACTGAAAGCTAATATAGTATTTAAAATAATTTGCAAGAAAAAAACTTGTAAACTTACCTTGAAATTGGTTGCGGCTCTGGAAGATCAAAATCGGACCACTACTGAGGTGTGTGTTGTTAGTCTGCCGGTCGCCGTCAAAAATGCAGAATTACTTGTCGGGACCCGTTGAATGTATTAAAAATTTTGACGACCGAATATAAATATTAATTAATTGTCATTTTGTTTGCATTATCTCGCAAAAATTACGGTTTCGGAAGGGAATTTTCCACTTTAACCGAATTGTGTCCTCACTGAAATAAAATTATTTAAATGTTTTGTGGGAAGTTAGGCTATTTTTGTAATTGTACAACAAATTGTGCATAACTATACTTTCCAAAAAAACACACACTTTATTATATATAAGTCAACAAAATACATTAAAGTTACGTTATTTTACTGAAACTGGTAGTAGGACAGCGCTAAAATGGGTACCTCCTATCAACATTTTTGAAAATTAAGGTAATATGAGGGTGTTTTTTAACAGCAACATTAAACAATACTGCAAAAAACTAACCAAAGATCCTAATTTTAAGTGTTGTTTTTCTAAAACGCAGTTATTTTTCATTTAAAAAAATACTAAAGTGGTGGGACACGTCCGAAACACGATGTACAGTTTTTGTAAAAATGACCCAGCTAATCTGTCATTGTGTTATGTTCCCAGTTGTATTTTACTTATTTCTAATTAACTATCAATAATGAATGCTTTTGTACATATAAAAAATGAATAAAACAATAAGGAGTAGTGGTGTGAGCTGTGATATACCAAGTTTTCGTAAGAAATTTGGCGGAATCTGAAGCGGAACAAATTTTGTCTCCGATTGACAATGTTTTCGAAAGAACTTCTGACACGACAGTTATTTATCCAAGAAATTTATCTTTTAGTCAATGCCAGTCATTGTTTTTCCTTTCTAATACTAAGCTTTAGCGGTATTATAAGTTTCAAGCCATTTTATTTACTAATAGATTATTGAGGTTATGTTTTCTAGTTTGACAAATCGCGTGTACGTTGACTCCTGATGTTTGATACTTAAAATTGAAAAATGTACCTACATGGAATTAATATGATTGTCTTTATATTTTTTTCAAGGTAAATCTCACAGTACAATTAGAGAAATTGTAAATGAAGGTGAAAAAAATTAAGGATTTTTCTACACCTGGAGAAACACCAAAACAGTTGGTGGGAGAAAGAATTTCGATTAGATCTGAGTGCAATTAGACAAATAGTTCAACACTATAAAGAAACAGGCAAGTATTTTTTTTTTTGTTATTAATGCTATTATCGCATACCACAGTAAAAAAAAAATATAATTTATATTTATTATTTTTCAGGTGCCTATTCTACGTAATAAATTACCTATCGTTTGAGGAGACGGGTTGTAATGAGAGCCGTAAACGTCTAAGAAAGATTTTTACACTATTTAGATTTCATAAATAAGAAATGTAAAACTGACACATCAGTGTTAATGGAAAAAATCTATCATAGCACCGAAGAGGAATACACGAATGATGTTATGTCACCTTTTTCTTTTTAAATAAAACCATAATTTTTGCGTGTTCTTTCATTTTCATTGTCATGTGGATAGTGATAATGTTATGCACAGACGCCAGCACATCGTGCTACTACAATCTGTCAAATTTCTATAATAGATTTTTAACTTTGTCTCTAAAGCATTAGGTTCAATGTTAATTGGGAGAATTTGACAGTATCGAGTAGCTTGATGTGCTGGTGTCTGTACCTCACATAGACATACCTGACGCCTTCATTAGTCAACTGTTCAAGTTTATTCGATATTGCCCGTACCTTTCGAATGCGAAATGTTATAGATACTCTCTGACTTCCGATTAGTTTCCGACAGTAAGCAGCTGTAAGTCACCTTCTTGTCGACTATAAACTGTCAGCATTAACAGGATTCGTTCAGTATCATTCATGTCAACTTTGATACAGGCATACCAACCATCGAATGGTTGTGAATACCCTAGATGGTGACTGCAAATGCAATTGCTGAACATTATGGCTTGTGTATCGGGTTTATTTATTTATTTATTAAAACTTTATGCACAAGTAAAAAATACTGTACAAAGGCGGACTTAATGCCTGAGGCATTTTCTAGCAGTCAACCTTAGGGTGATGCAGAGACAAAACATGGCAGGTATAGATAGGTAAACATAGGAATAGATAATTCAGAAAAAAAATACATACAAATACATAGATATGTACATAGATACATACATACATATATATATATAACGAAAATAAACATTGTCTGGAGAAATAACGATAGGTAGAGGAGAAAACGAATCCAGCAAATCAGCGCTGGGATGATTCTGCCAACTTCTTATGAATATGCTCACGTGCCTTCACTTTAAACGAAAACCGGCTGGTTGCCAACCTGATATTCAGAGGAAGCGCGTTCCATAGAAAGACCGCCTGGACAAAGAAAGAAGATTTAATGAAACCAGAGCGGTGAGAAGGACATCGTAGAAGACGATTGTGAGTGGAACGGAGATTTTTACTATTCGCAGAGCACAAGTATTGAACCTGGGAAGTCAGGTAAGACGGAGAAGTGGGTTTGTCAAGAATAGAAAACAGCATTAACAGAGCCTTTAACTCTCTGCGCTGACGGATGGGTAGCCATGTTAAAAGCAACCGGTGCTCAGACACATGATCGTACTTACGAAGATTGAAAACGAATCGAATGCAGTTATTTAGAAGGCGGTCAAGTTTATTGAGTAGATCTGCATTCAGGTCGTAGTAACACACATCGCCATAGTCAATTATGGGAAATATTAGGGACTGTACAAGCAATGCCTTTATGTGTGATGGGAGAAGGTTTTTTAACCGATAGAGCGACCGCAACGTTCCAGTGACTTTCCTACTGACAGTCGTGACCTGCTTTCGCCAGTCAAGACAAGTGTCGACATGCAGGCCAAGATCCTTAACATCAGAGCTAAACGGAATGACTGAGTTATCGAAAATTACAGGTGGCACAGTTAAGCCATTCAACTTCTTTATACTGTGCGGGCTCCCTACAACGACCGATTGACACTTAGCCGGGTTAACCGCCACCCCAAATCGATCAGACCAGCTTTTAACCACTTCTAAATCCCGATTTAGCTCCTCAATCGCATCTGATATGTTGTCAACACTTGCCTGGTAGTAAAGCTGCAAATCGTCTGCATAAAGATGATACGCATTCCGAAGTTCAGTGGTAATGAGATTAATAAAAATAGAAAACAAAAGAGGAGATAAAATACCGCCTTGAGGGACACCAGCAGTAAGATCACACAAACTCGACGAGGAGTCTCCAGCACGAACAGACTGCTGACGCCCCTGAAGATAAGAAGCAAACCATTCCAATACCTCCGGAGAGACCATAAGATACGAAAGGATAGATAAAAGGACTTCGTGACTCACGGTATTAAAAGCATTGGAGAAGTCTATTAACACTAAGACTGTGACTTTAGTGTCTTCCATGCCCCGCCTAATAATATGATCAGTCACCTTAAGGAGAGCTGAAGTGGTACTGTGCCCAGGCCTGAAACCGGACTGGAAAGGACTCAATCGGGTTCAATCGGCAATCCCTGAGTGTAATTTAATTAAAATTTAAACTGAATAAGTTTTCATTAAGTTATTATGATGGCACTCTTAGATAAAAGGTTATTCCAGCGAAATAATGCGCAATCTACTAAATAAAATGAAAGTAAAAGACTGTGTGCCTATCAAGTCTTGAAATCTTGACTGATGAGAATTTCCGGGATCTCGTGTTTGTGGATTAAAACAACAAGTATCATCACTTTTAATCAGTCGTCAGCTGATCGCGATCGCGTTCGGGTGTTTGTATTCGTGCGCACGGAGGGCATTGACCTTTATTGAAAATGACCTCTAAAGTGTTAAAGTGCAATAACTGTAACCTAGTTGTTAATGAAGTGCTATCATTCATTCAAAATAAAATGGATGTAATGGATGAAGAAAGCCTCGTCGCTGTATGTGCATCTGCCTTTTCGGAGGAAGATATTAAAGAAGCAAAAGCACTGCTTTTTGAATCGGTAGCGCAGCGTAGTGTGTTACGAAAGGGTGATCGTAAAACAAACAAAAACTTGTACGATATAATAACCCTTCTGAAGGAAACGGATCCGGAAGAAATACCCGTTTTTGTTGCCCGAGATCTTCAGAAGCTACCGCCGGTAACTTTCGACCACATTGATGTGACTAGACTACTGAAGGACATTGTTTTGATCCAGAAAGAACTGCGGGAGATACAGGAGAAGTGTTACACCAATGTTCAATATGTGACGGTAGATGAATTTAAACAACTAAAGTTCGAAATTGATAGTATGAGGGCAGAACAGAAAAGAACGAGCAATATTGAGCCGAATGTAAATACGAAGAGGGGTGCTTATTGCATGCAAGATAGTTTTAATTGTAATAGCGGACCGATGGGCTTTATGCACTGTACGCAAAGGTCAGTGACCGAACATGTGTCACCAACAGCTCAAGCACAAGTAAAGGAGTTGTCCAGAGAGTCCTCAACTGTACTGTCTCCCTCCTACGCGAGCAGAGCGAGATGTACATCTATCTCGCTCAGGCAACGCGCGTCATCGGAATCATCACAGTCAGGTGTGCGCGTGGAGGCCACCGGTAAGTCAACTGCGGTTTCGAACGGTGCGAAATCAGCGTTGTCCCCGCCCAGTGAGGCGCCGGCGCCGTCATCGTATAAGCAGCCGGCGCAAGTGGTGGGGTGCGGGCAACAGAGTACCGTTAGATGCGCGCGTAATGTAAGTACAGTGGATCATACCGCAAATGTAATTAGCGTGGATGGGCAGAGAATGGAAAAGGAAGGCGACGAAGGGGAATGGATTGAAGTGACAAAGCGTCGCTCAACGAGATTTAAAGGGAAACAAGGATGTGCTCCGGTAGACTCGTCGTCAAAATTTAGAGCCGCTGACGTAAAAATTCCATTGTTTATATACAATGTTTCTAAGGAGACTACGGAAAAAGATATTGAAGATTATATCATGGCGAAAACTAGCATTTTAGTGGCACCAGAAAAAGTACCCATGAAGTACTCAAAGGAATATGACTCATATAAATTTTATATTCCTAGAAGTAAGTTAGACTTATTTGTAAAAGACGATTTTTGGCCAAATGGAATATTTTTTAGAAGATATATAATATTTAAGGATAGACAGAAGTACTTAGCCACTAGAAAGGAGCGGGAAGAAAAACGTCAAAATGATTGCGACAAATAGATTACTTAAACTATTGAGTTTTAATTGTAGGTCTATAAAGAGATCAGTAGACTGTGTAAAAAAAATGTGTGACACTGCGGATGTTATTGCACTACAGGAGACGTGGCTGCTACCTCATGATCTGTCCTATCTCACGGATATCCATTGTGATTTTGCGGCGGCGGGCGTCTCAGGGGTAGACACTGCTGAAGGAGTGCTGCGGGGAAGGCCCTATGGTGGGGTTGCCCTTCTATGGCGAAAGAGTGCATTTAGTGACGTCGAGATTATTAAGTGTAATAGTGTACGTATCTCGGCAATCAAATGTGTGAATCAGTGCCAATCAATGTTAGTGTTCTCAGTGTATATGCCTACGGACTGTCAGGACAACCTATCTGAATTTACTGCGTGTCTCTCGGAAATAAATGCGGTAATTGATGATTATAATGTAGATACAGTATTTATTATGGGTGATTTTAATGCGCATCCGAAGGAATTGTTTTTTAACGAAATGTTAAACTTCTGTAAGGAACAAAGTTGGTCGTGCGCTGACGTAGATTTGTTACCAAGTTGTCTGAACACTTACACGTACTTGAGTGAAGCTCACGGAACTGTTAGATGGTTAGACCATTGCCTGGTTACGTCAATGGCATTTCAAACAATTGAAAGTATTAAGGTGTTGTATGAAGTTTCATGGTCAGACCACTTCCCGCTAGAAATAACATGTAATCTTAAGACTATACCAAGTAAAACTGTTGTAAATAGAGAAATAGATAACAGAATATTATGGGGGATACGAAACGATGAGCAGATTTGTCAATATAGGGAGCTGTGCAACGGGGCACTACGTAATATAGACTTTCCAGTGGAATTGCGGGACTGCTGTGACTATATATGTGACAATGTAGATCACAGGCACATAATTAACACATTGTACGCTAATATTAAGTCTATCTTGTGTGGTGCCTCTGAGAAAACTCGAATTGCCAGTAATATTAGTAAAAAGACATGTATTGTAGGGTGGAACAAGCACGTAGGTGAATCACACAGGAAGGCTCGGCTTAGTTTCATGAATTGGGTTTTACAGGGGAAGCCACGCGCGGGGCTCCAGTATTTGAGTATGTGTGAAACACGAAAAGAGTTTAAGAAGAAATTGAAATGGTGCCAGGATAACTCCGAGCAAATAAAAATGGACATCCTGGCGGCAAAACATGAGGCTAAAGACTTTAGTAGTTTTTGGAAAAAAACGGGGCACTTGAATCCTAAGCCGAGTGTTCCTGTGAGCGTTGACAGTGCGGTGGGGCACCAAGATATTGCAAATGTTTTTAAAGATATGTTTACTGTAGACCCACTGCCATGTGTAAGTAATAATTTAAGTAAACCAGACGTCAGACCTGGTGAGGAGTACGCTCGAGTTATGCCAGATGACGTGAAAAATGTCATAAAAAAGATGAAACGTGGAAAATCACCAGGTCATGACGGTATAAGCATTGAACATTTGCGTTATGCAGGTGTACATCTGCCCAGGGTCTTGAGTCTGTTGTTTAATTTTTGTATAGGGCATTCCTTTATTCCTGATGACATGATGAAAACAGTAGTAGTTCCAATTATAAAAAACAAAACCGGGGATCCATCTGACAAGCATAATTACCGCCCAATATCATTAGCCACAACCATGGCGAAGGTCCTCGACAGTCTCATGAACGCGCAGCTGAGCGAACACCTTCAGATAAATGACTTGCAGTTTGGCTTCAGACCCAACCTGTCAACGGAAATGGCAATTATGTGTCTGAAACAAACTGTAAGGTACTATACCGACAGGAAGACACCAATATACGCGTGTTTTCTTGATCTTTCGAGGGCCTTCGACCTGGTGTCTTATGATGTTCTTTGGCATAAACTGCTTGAAGAGACCACTGTGCCGAGGGAGCTAGTATCTCTCCTTAAATATTGGTACAGTAATCAAAAGAATGCTGTCAGATGGGTCAACACACTGAGTCAGGAATATCATCTGAAATGCGGTGTTAGGCAGGGCGGGTTGACCTCCCCGAGTTTGTTTAACCTTTTTGTTAACCAGCTGATTGGCAGGCTCAGCGGAGCCATGGTCGGATGCTCAATAGATGGAAAAATGATCAACAATATTAGTTATGCGGACGACATGGTTCTGTTGAGCCCGTCAGTGAGTGCGCTTAGGACACTTCTTAGCATTTGTGAATCGTATGCCCTGTCACATGGACTCAAGTATAATGCAAGTAAGAGTGTTCTCATGCTATGCAAAGCAGGGAACAAGGCCCCTTCAAACGTGCCGCCAATTAAGATCGGTGGAGCGGCACTAGTGAGAGTGGCTAAAGTTAAATATTTGGGTCACATGCTGACAGATCGGCTACAGGACGATGAAGACCTAGAGAGGGAAAGGAGGGCGTTGGCAGTCCGCTGCAATATGTTGGCCCGCAGATTCGCACGATGTACCACAGATGTAAAACTGTTACTGTTTAGAGCCTTCTGTCAGTCTTTCTACACGTGCAGTCTGTGGATCAACTTTACGCGGCGGGCTTACAACGCCCTACGTGTTCAGTACAATGACGCTCTGAGGGCAGTGTTGAGAAAACCTCGGTACTGCAGTGCTTCCGCAATGTTTGCGGAGGCTTCCATCGATGATTTTTTCTCCATCATTAGGAAAAGAACTGCATCGATGATGGGCAGGGTCCGTGGTAGCACCAACACTGTCCTCAGAACGTTAGCGTGCAAAATCAACAGTCCGTTTACTGTGTACTGGGCAAGTGTACACCTGCACAGAAATAGGAAATAGACTTAGTTATTATTGTGCACCTTGTTTTGTTTACTAACAAATTACTAACACCCTTTTATTATTTTATTATTTTCTTTGTGTGTACTACTAACAACCCTACTAACGCTATCTTTGTAAAATTTATGGACGTATGTCTGAAATAAAGATAAATTATTATTATTAATCCTAGTATACAGGGTGGCCATACCTGCTAAGCAGGCGCCCTCATTTTTTCCAGACTCTTTTTTGCCAAGCTGTAGATTTAATGTTTTACCTTCTTTTATGATTTTTTTTGTGATAATTTTGTGCACAATACGATAATTTCGACGTGGCCGTGGGACTCGATAATTTGATCCCGCTTTTGGTCGTTTCGTGATTTGAACATTCAGAGTCGGCAACACTCAGACGTCTATTCAGTGTTGCCAATTTAGTGGAATTTTCACTAGATCTGGTGGTATAAACAGACTTACTGTTTAGTGGGTAAATTTTGGTTTTAGTGGCTAGTGGATTTTTCTAGTGGCTTTGGTTACTTCTGTTAGTGGTAAGGTACGAAATTAAACCACTAGAACGGTTAACATATTTTCGGGAAATAACTCGAACGTTTACGTTCTAAGTGTATATTTTTTTATGTGTAGGTAACACTAGGTACTAAGGATGTTGTTTTCGGGGATGACCCAAAAATAGTTTGTCAATTTCTTGAATAACTTTGATTATGACAGAGGCGGCGTAAGGCGTGGGCGACGTGGGCGACCGCCTACGGCCTCGCGGTCCAAGGGGCCTCGCGCCTCGAAGGCATGCGAACGCAAATCATCATCATTCTCCTGCTCTTATCCCAATTTATTTGGCGTCGGAGCAATATGTATTTTTCATCCACACTTCTCTATTAGTCGTCATCTCAGTAGTCACCCCCTTTCTATCCAAATCATAATTCACACAGTCCATCTATTGTTGCTTTGGTCTCCATCTAGTCTTACTTCACTCATGACATTTTCCTCATTTCTCCGTGTAGAATCCTGTTGATTCCGTATTTAAGTTGAATAATATCACTTCACTGGCTCATCACCACATCAAGCGCGACCGTGCAAACCTGCTTATCCGTCTCTGTTTCCCGCCATTGCTACTGACTGACTGATGACATTAGTGACAGCAGTTGCATCCGCTTGTGTGCATGAGATAGTGTTTACCTAAGTATGGAACAGATACACTACACTCCGTATCACGTGACCATACCATGACAATCAATTCCGACACAACTTTTCAATTATTGGTGCCACTTTCAGACTTCCTCTTATGTACTCATTTCTCTATCCATTCGTGTAACACCACACATCCTTCTTAACATTCTCATCTCAGCTGCATGCAATTTCTCTTTCATTCATCCCTTTTGTGGCCCAACATTCTGACCCATACAAGACAGCAGGTCTGACTACGCGAAAGCAAATATAGATAAAATTACTCATTTAGCAATGAATAATAAAAACACCGGCTAGCAAATATCTGGCAATAATCACCTACCACATTCGTTTAAAAAAAAATCTGGCAATATTGTTTTGAACGAAAATTTCAGTTTAAAATTTATCATATCAATACTAAATTACTAATCTATACTAATATCTATACTAATATTATAAAGCTGAAGAGTTTTTTTGTTTGGTTGAACGCGCTAATCTCAAGAACTACTAGTCCAAATCGTGCGATCAGCAAATCACTTTAAATATTTTTTGTTAATACCTTGCAATGAGTAAATTATAACTTACTAAATAATTTGCAAATGATCATCACGTACCCATGATTGTTGTTGTGTTAAGTTTATGTTGTCATCAGTTGAAACTTACATCTGTGTTAAACTTTGAAAGGTGTGTTACTAGCCTCATAAAGTGCCTTTGTTATACTGAGTCAATGTAACTTAGGATAAGTGCATTAATTTATTGTTTTTATGGTTAAATAAAGATATTTGAAAATGAATGAATGACTAGTCCAAATTGAAAAAACATTTTGCTTTGGATAGCCTATTTATTGACAAAGGTTATATAGGCTATATACCATTACGCTACAATTAAAAGGAGTGGAGCAGCAATGAAAACTGGCAGGCACTTCGATGCGACGGGAAGGGTCAGGGGGCGTCCATTAATTAAGTGATGCAATTTGGCGACCACCCAGGTGAGATGTCGTGAGATTCGGCTCAACACTTCCCTCTATAATCTCACGTGAGATTTTTCAAAATGCTTATTTTTAGTGTCAATACGTTAATCTGAGCTTATTTGCGTTGGATTTATGCGCTGCGTTTGGCTGGCATGGCTGTTCGGTGACGGTTTAACAATTGAGGTGCTACTGTGCTACTTCGTGGCGTTTGCATAACCACGAGAAGTATTATTTTGTAGGGTTTAGCCATATTTTAGCGGAAAAACACGTTTTGCTTAACCCGATTTTCTCACAATTTCAACTTGTTTCCAGCGAAAAATGAACGATTATTCCGAACCTGACCCGAAATCTTAACCCAGTCGGGGTTAGGTTAGGAACTCGAAAAAAAAATGATATTTGTTCCGGACGTAACCCTCTTCCTAACCGAACCCGAAGTATCGTTCCTATCATAACCCGAATTGCGGTATAGATAGAATTTCCCTATAGAGAAGAAGGGAAATAGTATCTATGCAGCAGGCAAGGTTTCTGTCACGGCTCTGGCGCTTCGGGTCTCCGGCGGTCCCACGCGAGCTTTAACGCTCACCACCGCAGCTTCGGCTCCGCAGCCTCAGCCGCTTGCTCCTCAGTTCGCGGGTCGCCTCCCCCATACGCACCTTCGCGGGCTTAAAATACACTCTCAGGGTAGGGCAGACAAGACTGCGTGGAGTCGGTTCTGCAGCGATTCCTTTCAGTCACTAATTAAATTCAACAACAAATGGACTTTTTCAGACACTATTTTATTTTAATTTAAGGTTATAAATGTTTTTTGATAGACATGCCAATATGTCTGGTTTTATTCCAAAAAATGTTGCTTAAAACAATGGTCCATCTTCATTGTATATCGGAATTTGGGTTATGATAGGAACGATACGTCGGGTAAGGTTAGGAGGAGGGTCCTTCCCCCTCCAGTGGGTTCCCGCATTGACGAGGCAGGGGGGCTCAGTAGCCGTGGTTTGGACACCCACGGTGAAGCTAAGAGGAACCCGAGGAGGGGCCGCTCGTCAGGGCTTTTCCTCCTAAAGCCGACGACGTAGCGGCCAACACGTAGGTTGCGGTGTCGTTTGTCGACATCGCAACTGAGGCGGGCCGCGATGTCTTAGTATCTGAGGCATTGCGGCTGAGGGTTGGAGGCCGCGGCGGGAGAGCAGTGCCGGTATTGAGGGGCGCCGCTCTCCCTACATTCCGCGGCCTGAACGGGTTCGCCACCGTCCGATGGTGGACGCGGTGGGGCCGCAGGGGAAGAGGAGTGTTGGTATAGCGTTGGTCACTCTCCCTATCCCCTGCGGCCGAAAAGTGGTAGGCGGCGGGGTCACTGTCCTGACCCGTCGCAGGGGGACCAAGGGTGCCATTCACGGGGTCATCTGGTGCCCATGTGCTAATTGGTCCCCGGGGTGGTCATGGCGTTGTATGTATTAATGCGCGCCGTGAATGGGGTTATCCCCCAGAAGTGGGTCTGTGGTAGCGGAGTATGCATGAGCATTTCTCCACGAAAAAAAAAGCAGTTTAGGAGGAGGGTTTTTTTTTTCTGGGTGGAAAATCACCAAATGACTTCTCCCGCTCTGGGCGGAGCGCGAGGGCGTGTCAGACTTTTACTGACTAAAACCCACCCGTGTCCCTTCAGTTGTCCATGTGCCAGGGTCACGGCATCTCTTTCGAACAATCACGCGACCCTGGCAGGAGGAGGAGAGTAACGTTCGGAACAGATTTTTTTTTTTTTTTCAATTTCCTAACCTAATCCGCGACCGGGTTAGGATTTCGGGTCAGGTTCGGAATATTCGTTTATCAGGGGGCCTCGCAAAGTGTATCTTGCCCACTTCAAATTTAGGTCTTGCCCCGCCACTGATTATAGACTTTATTGGTTTGAAAACTGGGTCAAGTTTGATGTTTCCTATGTATGCACAAACATATAAATACAACGGACAGTACAGTACAGTTCGGATTTGGCGTTGGGTGTTTTACTTGTTTTGGTTCATTTTGTAAAACGAATATGCCTAAACCACAGTACACTTAAAAGTTCCGTGAAAGTTGGTTACGTGACTCAGATTTAAGGGACTGGACGACTGGTTACAAGTGGTGGAAAGTACTACTGGTCCAGTTGCTAAGTGCAAATTATGTGGTTCAATTCAAGTTTTACCTCATTCTAACGCAGACGTAGGGTGATTATTTAGTATGATGAACGTTATCAAGACGAAACATAGCAACCGAATGAAGTTAGATTTGCTATATTCAATTCTCACAGTCCGTGCTGGTTTAAAACGCGAAGGAAAATGCTGCAATACCGTAGTACAAAAAGTTGGGCCGAAGGAGATTTATGCTGCAAAAGCAGAAAAAATGGAAGTAACCGATTCTTCCAAAGATGTTTGCCTTTAAGAGTTATTTTTTTCGTACTTATCAAAAATAAACTACAGGTAATTAAAAAAGATATGGTTGTTTTATTTTCAAATAATATTTAGGTATTATTTGTCTGGCATAATATGTTAGTGGTTTTCTGGTGGGTTACGATACCACAATTTGTGGTTTCGTTAAAATAAAGTTGGCAACACTGCGTCTATTTAGGCCTGTTGGTCTAGTGGTTAGTGACCCTGACTGCTATGCCGGAGGT
Source organism: Aporophyla lueneburgensis (assembly GCA_932294355.1). Taxonomy (NCBI): domain Eukaryota; kingdom Metazoa; phylum Arthropoda; class Insecta; order Lepidoptera; family Noctuidae; genus Aporophyla; species Aporophyla lueneburgensis. Next base: position 23,978,755 of record OW028737.1, on the reverse strand, counting down.
CGTGGGTTCGATTCCCACCCAGGACAAATGTTTGTGTGATGAGCACGATCATTTGTTCTGTATCTGGGTGTAATTTATCTATAATATGTATGTATTTAGAAATATATAAGTATGTTTATCAGTTGTCTAGTACCCATAACACAAGCTCTGCTTAGCTTGGGATTAAATGGCGTTGTGTGATAGTTGTGGAATATTATTATTATTATTATTTATTGACGTCATTAATGATTACGACTGAAGGACACGTATCCATGGTCAGGAATAAATTAAAAAAAAAAAAATATTGACGTCATTTTGATCTTGAATCAAGACATGAATAGATACTTTATATACGAGATGGAGGAATGACTAAGTGAAGAATAGTTGGCTAACCTTTTTTTTGGGAGAATTATAAATATTTTCAAGTGTTACTATAGTGTAAAGTAAGGTATTTTACCTTCTGTCTCTAAATACGTTGTAAACTGAACAAATCCATCTTCCATACTAATGTTTGTTTTTGCATCAATTTATTTTTCATTTTAGTTTTTGCACTTACGTTTGTACAGGTGTGTCCGCTTGTTGAAAATATCTTCATAGATTACAGCCATGGAGGAGGTAAGTTGCACCTAATACCTATTAACGCATACTTAGCTTTATATTTGCCTTTACGTTAACATTTTAAAAATATTGTTATTGTACATTGTAAATGATCCCTGCACCCGGCCAGCCTACCGTCCCACCGGCTTTGTCATTTCTAAATGGATTAACCCTACATCTAAATCACAGCATCTCCCTACTTCCTGGTGGTTTTGGTGGACTATATTATGTTTTTCGTAAAAAATGGTTACATCCTAATCCTATAGACCTTTAGATTAGAAATAGTCAGAGCAGCAATCAAACTTAATAACATTACACCTTCTAAACACTTACGTATCTACAAAATTACCTAAAATTGATGTCTGTTGTGTAGAGAATAAGGTATTGGGTTAACTAAGCACCTGCTGTGTTTGGTATGATGAATAGACATGTTGGGAGGTTATGGATGCTTCCAACCCTTGTGTTCTGTATTATTTTCTATTTATAGACAAACAGTTAAAAATTATTATAATCACTGTTGAGTGCTGTTAATTGATATAACTCTTTGACAAGGCTTTTAAAATAAGTAGTGATAAGCTAGTGTTCGAATGAGACATTAAATATAATCAAAATATAAATTTTAGTAAGTACTATTCTAATTCCTGTGTCTGTAAGTACATATATTATGTTATTTCCAGTTAATAGGACGAAACCAACAGTCAAAGCGACAAGTTTCTCCAATGTTGAAGAAAATATTACAGAAGGATGTACAGTTCACAAAGAAACTTGTGGAGGTTGGGATAAAAACTACCTGGACAAGATCCTTACGAAATAATTACAAGTTATTTGAGGTTTGTATGATGTACACAGCATTTTATTTGAGCTAGCTTCTTAGATTGGAAGCCAAAAGGTCAAAAATATGCTGTCAAATAAGAATTGTATAATCAACTCAGGATAACTTAAAATTCAGGCCACAGCATATTCTGGACGTCTTATTAATATAAAGAACCAACACTGTTCTAATAAATATATGTAAAAGAAATACATGCAGTAGAGTTATCTATATTTTGTTTGCAGGTGTCTTGCCATGGGATCGTTTGGTTGGCTGGCTGGCTTACTTTCATCTGGCTTTTTAACAACAAGGAATATTATCAGTTGCAAGTTAACACACTCATAGGTATGACATTTTTATTGTAGCCATATACTTACTAAACTGGTACAGACGGCTACCTATGAAGTTATACAAAACCAGTTTTAGTTGACCTCGTTTTGTATAGGCTTTTCGTACATTGAGAAGGCAGCTTATACTGGAAATGTATGGCTTGATTTGTCACCGTGCAAACTGACCCGAGACTAGATTACTGGAAATTGCCTTTTTAGTTTATATAGAAAAACTAGATGTCTCTATGTTGTCACTAAAAAAAGTGATGCAAGTGTTTGGAAGAAGGTAGAGATAAATAACTGACCAATAGATACTTACAACTTTGTACCTATATTGTTATTGTCCAGAAACATAATTATACAGAAAAAAGACTAGAAATAAAGTTACACCATCTTTTATAATAGTTCAAATGGCAGTTGTCTAGCTCTATTTCATTTATTTGTACATCTATCTAACATACAATAAGACAAATGGTCAATTGAACTAAACAATTAATACAAAACAAATAGTGGAACAGTCCGATTCCAACAATGATTTAGCAAAAATTTCAATGATATGTAAATTAATCTCACAAAGTCGTCGTTTATTATTTAAACATACAACAAATAAGTGAAATTGCATTTATCTACTACTAGCTTCTGCCCGCGACTTCGTCCGCGTCTTCCCGTCACATCGAATTGCCTGCCAGTTTTCTTCCATTTTTCGTTGCTGCTCGAGCCTATTCAATACAAACAAACAATCAAATCTTTCTTATTTATAATACACTCGAGAGCAATGAATCCGGGTCACTTAAAGAATGTTAAAAATCTCGGAAACTAAAAATGATAGGTTAATGCAATAAATTGTATTTAATAGACAATGTAATACTCCTTAAATGAAAGTAAAAAAAATATGAGTTACCATACATTTTATTAACACAAAATTACATAAAGAAAAAAACTGCTGATCTCTCCTTAAAACAAAAATAGGAAACATGAAATTTTTGAACTTTATTACGATTTTCTTGAATTTTAATACTTCGTATTGCCTCCTCGTGCTTCCATTACTGCGTTTACGCGGTTTGGCATGCTGTACACCAAGTTCCTTATACGATTTTGGGGAATATTCTCCCATTCCTCTGTGAGAGCAATTTTGAGCTCACGAAGCGTGATTGGGGGAGGGTTTCGTTGTTTTACGCATCTGCCTAGCTCGTCCCAAGCATGCTCGATCGGGTTGATATCCGGGCTGCGCGCTGGCCACTCCATACGAGTAATGTTCATCTCTTGAAGGTAGTCATTCACAATCCTACCTGTATGAGGTCGGGCATTGTCATGCATAAATATAGCATCCTCACCTAAATTGACCATAAATGGACCAACGTGATCATTGAGGATTTCTTCCACATATCTTACGCTAGTTAAAGAGCCGTTTTCTATGATCACCAGCTCTGTGCGACTTTCAGAAGAAATTCCGGCCCACACAAGTACAGACCCACCACCGTAGGCTACTTTTTCTTCGATGCATGCTTGCTTGAATCTTTCCCCTGGTCTTCGATACACTCTGTGTCTTCCATCGTGCTTGTAGAGCATAAATTTTGATTCGTCGGAGAACATAACTTTTGACCAATCGTCAATACTCCAATTTACGTGGCTCTGGGCATATCTTAGTCTTGAAATACGATGCCCACGCTCCAGTTTAGGGCCGTTTGCAGGTCTAAGGGGTTTTAAGTTAGATTCAGCAAGCCGACGTCTTACTGTCCATGCACTTGGGTTACTTCCTCCGAGGCGTCGAAACTGATTTGTGAGTTCAGTTCCTGTGAGAAAGCGATTTCGAAGCATGGTGTTCACCAAGTATCGGTCTTCTCGTGCTGTGGTACACCTGGTTCTGCCCGTTCCTGGTCTGCGTAGTTTAGAACCAGTTTCTTCGTAACGTCGGAGAACTCTTTGTACTGTTGACAGCGACACACCGACAGTCCAGGCTGTATCGCGCTGACTCCGGCCGGTTTCCAGCATTGTAAGTATTCTGGTGCATTCTTCAGGCGTAAGCGACATAATTTCAGCTTGAATAATGAATATAGAGCACTATCAACATGGTTTATGTACCCACATAAATGACAGATTACAAACAAAAGCAAAACCAAATGCTGTAATTTCGTAGTTCCATCTTCGAAAGTGGCCCTTTTTCAAATTTGATTTTTTTATGATATAACTTTACAATAACTAAGAAGTTTTAATACCTTCATTTAAGGAGTATTACATTGTCTATTAAATACAATTTATTGCATTAACCTAGCATTTTTAGTTTCCGAGAGTTTTAGGATTCTTTAAGTGACCCGGATTCATTGCTCTCGAGTGTATTAGTTTAGAAAACCCACCCGTGTTCCTTCAGTTGGCTATGCCAGGGCCACGTTCCTGAGATTACCGCGTTCAACCAAACAAACAAACTCATCAGCTTTATAACCAGGTGGTCATACCAAGTTATGACCACCTGGTACTTCGAAGGTAACGTTTTTGTCATAGCACGTTTTATAGTAACTTGTATTCTCTTTGACGTATGACGTGACATAACGTCACACGGGAACGTGGTCTAACGGGATAAAAAGTATCCTATGTCCGTCTCCTGGTTCTAAGCTACCTCCCCACCAATTTTTATCCAAATTGGTTTAGCCGTTCTTGAGTTATAAATAGTGTAACTAACACAACTTTCTTTTATATATATAGATTAAATTATTCAGTAATGTATAGAAAAAGAATTGACTACATAAGAGGAAGTCTGGAAGTGGCGCTGATGACTAAAAAGTTACAGAATTCGGTTGTCATGGTATGGGCATGTGATGCGTAATGCTGAAGAAACTTTTGGGCATGAATGTTGATGGCTAAAAGAGTAGGGACAGACCAAATAAACAATTGATGGACTTGCTGAAAGATGTTATGGCTAGAAAGGGGGTGACTATCGAGATGACGACTATAGAGAAGTATTGTCACGTGCCCCATACAACAACTGATTTCTGCACAACTTTTCAGTTCTCAACAAACTTCTACATCAATACCTAAGAAATTGAAATAAGTTATAGTTGGATGTGATAGACAACAGAAGGCTGGCTCTGTTTTAAAGTGTCGTTCATGATAAACTAATTAAATTACACATCATTCTCATGTATGAAACAAAGACAAGCCAATGAACTCCAAGCAGATTAATCTATGTATCTACTTTTATTGCTATTTCATGGCCGAGACACATAAGCCTCGTCAGTAAAACAATGCAAAGTAAATAGAATGATGAATCGATTTTTAATTAAAAAGCCAGCCTTGAAATCATTCCACAAAGTTAAATACAGACAGTTAAATGAACTTTGCTTTACCGTTCGGTGTCAAGTCAACGTATTGTGAAACAAGAGCGCCAATCTTAGTGCGGCGGCGACCATCAACGTGAATAGCATATTAATATGGTGGGCGGGTGCAAGGCGGTCCGAGGGGGGTCTAGTGGTCGCAACCGCGACTGCAGAGCGTGGGGTCCTGGATTCTATTCCAAGCCTCGGCAAGCACGTTAAACATTTAGTTCTGCGCCTGATCGCTCTCCGGTCGTGTAGAATTGCCGTCCCATCGAACTACGAGAGTGAGGGAAGAGCGAGAGCCCCTGACACACTTGTGCACTATAATCTAGCCTTGTCCCAACTTTGATGTGGTCAGCCTGACTGGATGTAGCCTAATACCAGTACTATAAAATTTCCGTTTCGGGGTTTTAACCACACGAAATCGAATCTTTACGAGATCTATTGAAGCTTAAATTTTACCTGTCGTGCGGAAAATTAAAACAATGTAAACAGAAAGTGTTGGTGTATCTTGGTACGGTAATAATATTATAACGTTATGATGTATTTTCCACAGCACTCATCTTGGATATCGTGGTGATAGCTGTGATCAAGGCGTTCGTGCGTCGACGTCGGCCGGTCCCAATGAACAAGCTACTAGAGGTCGGCCCGGACAAGTTCTCCTTTCCATCTGGACACGCAAGCCGAGCGTGTATGATCGTATCTATACTTATGTTCAACGAAGTCCCTATCTACTTCGCCCCGCCGCTCCTCGCCTGGGTGGGTGCGGTGTGCCTCACACGAGTACTAGCCGAAAGACACTACATCTTGGATGTAATAGGTGGAGCTATGATCGGGCTCCTAGAAGGTTCTCTAATGCATTTACTATGGCTTTCTCAAGGCACCTGCGCGTCAATCGTAGCGTCGCTGTCCGATGAGAAGGTTGAGGGAGGAGAATATCATGTGTGAATTATTGTATTTTAAATTTTAATACCAAATAATGTTTTCTGAAATCTTCTACACTATTAAATACCTACTTAACTCTCATTCAGTCAGTAAATGTAAATCCTTATACATAAGTAAACCTATAATATACTAACTATAATAGATGTTCAAATCATGCCTATTTTTCCCAAAGTGTAGGCAGAGGTGTTTTTCTACACCCCCATTTACATTTTTATAATGTAATGTTTTGAAATATAAAAGAGATACAAATTCAAAGTTAATGCCATTTCTGTTTTTTTTTAAATTTATAATATGAATAGTAATTAAGAAATGTAACCCGACACAAATTCTCGAATTCTGTGATCAGGTTATTTACTTAGTGATTGTTTACTAATATTTTTTAAAAAATGTGCTAATTAAAGCTAATGAGCTTATGATGTGATGAATAAATCGTGATCAGATAACTGTTGTTTCATTTACCGTGAAAGACACGCGGCAAGTGCAATCCCGTGACGCCTGTTTTCCTCAAAAGGCTAGAAAGTCGCTATACTACGTATGGTAGACAGGACTTGCTATCACTAGAATGTATTAATCAAATACAGGAGAACTCCGAACAAAAGAAATACCCCCATGTTTAGCTGTCGTAATGTTGGGGTACCACCAACGAGGCAGTTTCTAATTTCTTAACCCTTAAATGCATGATTTTTACTTTTTTACCAAATTAAATTTATTTGGATGTATGATTAAATAAAAAAATATTCATAAAAATACCTTTTTCTTAATGGGTTGTTGGAAATTTACATCTTTATGTAATCAGAACTAACCTACTGAGAACAAAATGTGTAGTGAGATAATAAACCACTTTTTTTTAATTACAAAAACAAAAAATGACGAATGGAAACGACAAAATATCATTGAATTGGTTGATGGAAATTTCCATCACAATGCATTTAAGGGTTAATAAAAAATAAGAAAGTTCTTATTGCAAATGCAATTTATTGGGGTTAAAAACTGAAAGCGCATCAAAGGTGGCAGCACTATTGTCTGTAAAAAGTACCATTGTTTTTATGTGCTTATTGTTGTGTCGATCACAAATTAAACGAAAACTGCACAAAAATGTAGGAGTGTAAAAGCGGAGCTAAGGAAAAGGAAATCGTAGATAAAAAGCAGCTGTAGTGGAAAAGGCATTAAATTATGAGCGTTACATAATGTATAGATAATCTTGTATTTGTTGTAATGAAGTTCATATTTTGGTAATGTTGAGAATCAACTCGAGGGTTATCATCCTGACTGAAAAAGCAAATGTTATTTCTAGCACTAGTTCAATGAACCTTTACACAGTATAAAACACAGCCTCTTACAGCTTGGCTAAAAAGAGTCTGACGCGGTGACAGTTGGAACTTAAATATATTTTTTGTGGCATCATCACTCCTATGTTTGTCAACTACAGGTAGCTTCTTTGTCATTGTGTTATGTTCCCAGTTGTATTTCTCTTATTTCTAATTAACTAAGTATCAATTCTTATTGCTTTTGTAGATATACAAAATGAATAAGGAGTAGTGGTATGAACTGTGATATACCAAGTTTTCGTAAGATATGTTGTGCGTGTCCTATTGATCGGTCAAAGTGGTTAGTTAGTTCGCGACCTTCTACCATGTTTCTGAAATGGACGATTGCTAGATAGACTGCTGTTAGCTCGCGGTCGTATGTAGGTACTGTATTTCTGTTGTGCCGCTGATAGTCTTTTTGAGAAATATCTTAGTGGTTTCCATTTACCGTTTGTTTCTTGTTGTAAAACCGCACCCACGCAAGTGTTTGATGCATCGCACATAATGCTAATTTTCCTGACTCTCCCGGGTGAGCTAGCGTAGTGGCGCTATTGAGGTTTGCCTTGCACTTCTCAAAAGCAGCCACCGCTGTATCGTTCCACTCTATTTTAGACTTATCCCTCTTTTTGGCCCCGTGCAAATATTTATTTAACTCTGCCTGACTTTCGGCCACCCGTTTTAAATGAGCCCTATAAAAATTTACCATGCCTAGAAATCGTCGCAATGAGGATCAGCGACGATTTTAGTTAAATATGTACAATTACAGTCATACCCAAACCAATTATTTCAGTGAAAGAATTATTAAAATTGGACCAAAAATGACGAAGTTAGAGCGGTTTTAATTTTGCATTTTCAAAAACGCTCGCCATTACGCACAATTCGTTGATGACGTCATCTACCACGTTCACATCCGCGGCACCGCCACGTCCGCCACTCACGTTCTTTCTGCCTTTAGTTACGTGACTCGCAGTACATTTAAACGAATAATGGTGCCGATTCTGTTGTCACAAAATTCTCTAAACTAAACTAAAAATCACTAAAATTTGGTTTATTCCTGTCAAACGACGATTTCCTATTCTGAAATTGACTAAAGTGACACAACTGAACTATATTTAAGTTTGACAGCACTAAGATTGCACTGCGTTATTAGTTTAGTGAAAATGTCAATTTTGCTATTCTGAGTTTGCCGGTTTTCACCAAAAATTTTGACATAATAATTTATTTTAACTAAATCTGACTATTTTTAATCGCGATTAAAAAGGTGTGGGATAAAACTAGTGGTCATGAACTAAAATTCTCAACAACGCCTCGCCTTCACGTGCAAAAACAGTTCTGTATTTTGTATTTTCTTTTTGCTTATATCTTGAAAAGGCGTGTCCTATCGCAAAAATAATGAAATTTTCAACCCCCTTTGTAAACCCCTGCACATTTAAATCTCAACACGTGGGTGATATTTTTTTTATTTTTCAAACAAAAGTGAAAAATTCCATAAAACACGTCCAGGCTGCCCACTAGCACGCGCCTTCGTCTCTCAAAAAAATCATTCTACGCAATGCACACACATGTACAACGTTGTGAAACCAAAAGAAAAAAAAATACCACGCTGAGTCGCGATTGTCATATTCGATTTTAGTCGTGTCAAAATAATTTTTAAATTTAGAGATTTTTCCTTGCAGAATAGCGTTACAATTCTCATAGCCAAAAGTAAGGAATTTTAGAGATAGTTTAGTTCGTGTACAACAGAATCGGCATCAATATCAGCCGGCTTACTATGACTTTTTCATTTGCAACGCAACCTCCCGGACCATTATATAACAAACAAATCGCTAGCTTACCTTTTACTAACTACTGTTTGAGTTTCATAGTTCAAGTGGATTTAAACAATTAAATAAATCATCTACCTAGCCTTTTCCCAAGTAGGTATGATGGGGTCGGTTTCCAGTCTAACCGGATGCAGCTGAATACCAGTATTTTACATGGAACGACTTCGTATCTGACCTCCACAACCCAGTTACTGGGCAATATGATACCCCTTGGTAAGACTGCATAATCTTTCGGGCTTCTGACGACTTGTAACAACTGTCAAAGATCCACAAATGACAGCCGAAACCAACGGCTAACAGTTCCCTCTGTGAATGCGGTCTTGCAGACGGTACTTTGGACCATATATTTTTCTCCTGCTCCTTGAATACCAAATCCTTCGACCTCTATGAAGAAATTTCCAAGTGTAACATTCCTCTCCCAACTAACTTTCATTCCCTTTTATTTCACTTCTCCCCCAAAATTATTCAAATTTTAACAACTTTTTTAAACGACAATAATCTAAAATTTTAAATACGACTAACTTCACGACTAACATAATCTGTAAACCTACCACAAAGTATAAAGTCGACAGTTCGCCGCTACGCTAACGTCTAAACGTGACTCTGGCAGAATAGTCGACATCGGCTCAATTGCCAAAAGCAAAAAAAAAAAAACGTGCTTTCAGAGGCACGGAGGGTACTTGATATGTAAAAATGTTCACCCATCCACGAACCAACCGCGGCAAGCGTATCTTAACCTGATCGATCGATCTGTGATCCTTCACTTGTGGAGAAGAGGGCCACCTCCAGTCAAGTTGCCCGAAGCAACGCACTACCAGCGAAGATCACACTCAGAAAAGAAAGGGCTGATGTTACCGCCCAGCAGCAGGGAAACTAGTAAACTCCAGGACTGCGGGACAACTGCTGGCTGGTGTTGAAAAACGTGCCTGCCAAGCGTGGCGATCATGACATACCCCGCCGAATTGTAGAGCAGTGGTGGCTCTGTGGTATCAGCCCCGCCTTACGAGTAGTAGGTCGTGGGTGCGAACCCAAGCCGGCACATTCTATAAATTAGTCCATCACCACTGCTTTCAAAACGGTGAAGGAAAACATCGTGGGGAAACCGGCATGTCATAGAACCAAAAAATCAAAGAGTTGTAACATCTCCCAAGCCCAACCCGCATTGAGCCCGCGTGAAAGGGCTGTAATGCGTAATGCACATTACCTACGGCCCTTTTGGTCCTTTCACTGATAGGCCTGTGTCCCAGCAATGGCTGCTGATGATGGCGGAACATAACCTGGTTAGCCGGGATGTTGAAATTGATGCAAGGTATTATATTTCCGAATATTCCCAGTCGCCCCCGCGGGGATTGCCACCGGAGGCAAATGGGAAGAAAAATCGGGATGTCCCGTGAAATACGGGAATCTACAATCAGCATCGTCCGATCTCCCCAATTGCTAAGAGAAATGTGCGTGTTGTACATACCGCACACGACATGTTGTGTTACGTATATCCTCCGTGCGTAAGTCCTTATGTACTGCTTAGTTACTGAAGTAAATAAATAAAATTCACCACAAAAAAGTAAAATATTTATTAATAATCAGATTAAGAATTCGAGTAAAAAAATATCCCATCAAAAACATAAATGTGAAATGAGAACCAAGTTCAATATATGCCTTGGTTATTGACTTCAACGACAAAAGAAGTGAGATCTAAATGGGTGCCAAGTGCAATGGTCAGTCCTGAAATTTATTTGTAACTACATAAAATATCATTTCTTCTTATAACTTAGGATAATATATTGTAGCCTAAGGTCTGACTTGGCTAGTTCTCATATACGAATTATTATGTTCGATGGCTAGTTAGCTACCAGCAAGCCAAATTTTCGGAATAATAAAATAAGAACCGACAAGTAACAGGTTTAGAACTTGCGAACGCTATAATATAATTCGTATATGAAAACTAGCCAAGTCAGACCTTAGGCTACAATATATTATCGTAAGTTATAAGAAGAAATTATATTTTATGCAGTTATAAATAAATTTCAGGACTGACCATTGCACTTGGCACCCATTTAGATCTCACTTCTTTTGTCGCTGAAGTCAATAACCAAGGCATATATTGAACTTGGCTCTCATTTCACATTTATGTTTTTGATGGGATTTCATTACTTTTTGTACATAAATTATTAGTAGGTACTTATTTATAACAAAGTTAATACCAAATGGTTTTTGTAATAAATGTTCCTAATAGAATCAATTAAGTGAGAAATTATAATGAAATGATAAAAATTTACCAGTTTTTGATTTATTCCTTGGTATTCACTTAATTACCTATCTGCATGCCAAATTTGAACTTTCTAGATCATCTGGAACTGGGTTAGAGTTTTGATCTATAGGTCAGTCAGTGATAAAAATGACGATTTTTGAACGTTAATACCTAAATAACCGTTTGAGATGTGTTTATGAAATTTGGAGCACATACATATGTATCTTGCAATTCTCACTATATGAGCCAAATTTGACACGTTTATGTGAAACAGTTTTTGAGTTATGAGGGGGTCAAAAGTGGCTCCAAATGGTTCGTGTAATATTACACACGGTGCTGCTCGCCAGTTCTGTTACTTGAACTTGGCTTGACACGCTACCGCGTGTCTAGAACACACGGTGCTGCTCGCCAGTTCTGTTACTTGAACTTGGCTTGACACGCTACCGCGTGTCTAGATATAAAATTCAGAAGCTTCTGAACACTCAGACCTTTCGGAGCGCAGCGCGGTTTTTACGTAGGAGCAATCTATATGAATAAAAAAAACACTTTTTTTCCATTATTTTCTACTTTTTAGTTTGGTTTTCTATGGAAGCGTGTTTTTTAAACTATTATTTATTTTCTATTTTTTAGGGTATTTCGAATTTTGAGACGTATGTCAGCGTAGTTATCGAACACAGTTTTTGTGCTGTCCTGGTAACCCTGGCAAGGATAATGGCATAAAGGGTATAGCAGGTTAAGTATTGAAAATGTGCCCCCAGAGCCAAATGTAATGAATATGATATTGTTAAGTACGCTGCTCCTTTGCATTACTATTTATGTAGTTTTTGACTGCCTAGCTCTAACTGTCATTGAGTAACCTTGGAAATTGTCCTAATAACAGACCATTTTTGAAACTTTTCGTTCTCTAAAACTAATAGAGCTAGGAATGTGATTCCAAAGGCAAACTGTAGACAACATTATGACAAATATTACGTATATCGATCTTACTTAGTTTGCTAAAAATAAATATTTTTTTTTAATTAAATAATTTTTCTTTGGCTATTATTAGTAAGTTCTAACAGAGTGACCACTTTAAAAAAATCTCAGAAATAGTACTTAGTGTGTTGATTTTACTGTTACAAGTTTCATCGAAATCCCCCACCTGCAACATATTAAAAAAAAAAGAAAATGTTGCTCAGGTCCCTATCTGTGACACTACGCATACAATTTTTAAATGATAAGTTTAATAATAATAGTACATAATAAGAAAAAGTTATTCTCCATCCACTCTGCTAACCCCGTAAGAGTTTGGCGTACAGTTAAGTACGCAAATCCAATTCAAAGTATGCAGATCCAAGTATATTTTTATTCAAGACCTTTAGTACAGACTGTGCCTGTATACTTCGTGGCACACTTAGTTAACACCGATTGATATACCCTTCTCGCTCTTACGCATTGGCGGGAGAATACACAAGAGCGAGAAGAGTATAACAAACAGTGTTCAAGATGTTTGCCGGGACCTACACAGTGTTACGAAAACGTTACAAACGTAAGTATAGGAACGATAGATTTTTCATTCGATTATAACTCTCTATAAAATATGTCAAATCTGTTTACGGATATTTTGCACTGTACACACTTCATGCATGTTATTTAAAAACGCAAAGGAGCAGCGTACTTAACAATATCATATTCATTACATTTGGCTCTGGGGGCACATTTTCAATACTTAACCTGCTATACCCTTTGTGAAATTATAGTATTGTCATCGGTCCTCGATAAGTCTACAAAGTTTAAATGAAATCTGGTCGTTTAAAGTGGGTCATAATCGCGCTATAAGGAGTCGGTTACAAACAAACATACAAGTGAAGCTAATATAAAGCGTGTAAAAATGAAAGCTGTTCGTCGCGCATCACTTGGGAACGGCTGGAATTTAAAAAAAAAAACCCAAGTCGGTGGTTTTTTTAACTACCTTAAAATTGGAAACACTAAAAATCGTGTTTTCTAATGTGATTTTTGTGTGAATTATTGTTTGGACAGAAGAACGTCTGTCGGATCAGCTTTAAAAAAAAAAATGAATTCACTTTATTCTTGAAATATAAAAAAACCGCTTAATAATTACGTCATAAAATCAAATACAAACCTGTGTTATACATTAAAATCAAAATGTGATTTTATTCAATCATCTTTATCAAAACAAGACGGGGTCATTAATGCCGGTTTTGGCTACGCGCCTAAACTTTGGTACTGCGGTACAAAATTCTACAGTGCAACAATTTATTTTATAAATATTTTATTTAACTTGCAATGTTTGTATGATTCACGTTTTTTCAGGTCAAATCTTGTAATCTGAATTAAAACCATTTCCTCTTATCCTAAGAAGCATAAATTTAATATACTGAATCTCTTTCGAAGACAAAGCAGTTTTCTGATGCATGACATGATTAAAATTCACCACCACGGTGTAAAAATACTTAAAAGTTCTAAATTAATGGTGAAAATTACTGTTTAGTCTCTCGTTTAGTTTTCTTCTTAGTTTGTCGTTTAGTTTTCTTATTGTCCGACGAATATTCTGTATCGGTTGAATAGTGTTTCTTGTTTCTGCGTTTATGTTTAATGGCTGGTTTACGTTTCTTCGGAACATATTTAATATTTTGATGCTTAGCACGAATGTGAATAGTCCTGTTCCCACTATGAGCAAAGCTTTCTTCGCAAATATGACATTTAAATGGTTTACTTCCAGTATGAATCTGAAAATTTTAAACACATTATACAACTATAATTTGAGGCTTATTGGATGTTAAAATACTTTAACAATATATGTTATAATTTATTTAACTTAACTGGAAAGGTGTCAAATCTCTTAGACTTGGACTCGTAATTGGTTTACCACCCATAAACCAATTACGAGGTTGATTATACCTAAGGCATAACAAAAGGTCTATTTGTCTATGTGAAAGTTATAATTACAATCTAAGTGAAGTTTTAATGAAAAAGCAGTGTTTGCCCAGTGGTAGCGCTCCCGACTTACGAGTTTGTAGGTCATGGGTTCGAAGTTTCGAACCCAAGCAGAGCCTGTACTTTGTTGAACTCTTTCAGTCACGCTTTTACATTAAGAATATTTTGGAACTAAAACTGTCATAAATTCAATAAACCACCAATCTGTCTATTCTTGTTAAGTGATTCAAGCTTTTATGATGATTCAACCGATTGTAGCTAAATGGCACAGATTATAATTTAAAAAAAGCGGAAAGAGGTGGGTTAGTCACACTAACCACCAAGACTGAAAGAGTTAATTTATTTCATCACCACTGCTCTCAAAACGGTGAAGGAAAACATCACCAGGAAACCGGCATGTCCTAGAACCAAAAACTTGAAGACATGTAACTTCTACCAACCCGCACTGGGCCCGCGTGATGGATTATGGCCCTCTACAGAGTTGAGGTCCCTGCAGTGCGAACATTGTAGGCTAATTATGCTGAAATGGGGCGAGGGCGACTATAACTATACAGCACATTCACAAATTCATAATGAATCTCTGAATGAGTAAATTTAAAATTAACAACAAAGCACAGGGACTGCAAGGACACACCACTCTTTTCATGCGAAAGAAGATTATGTCTTTAACTCACCCGCAAGTGTAGCATAATCTCACCTCTTGTCTTGAATGCTTTAGAGCAGTAATCGCAGATTAATTTTGTTTTTGTGTGAACATTCCGCTTGTGGCTGCTCAAGAGATTCTTATTGCGATATACATTTGGGCATAAAGGACACTTTAGTTTCAGTATAACATGACTACGCTCATGCACTCCTATTTTTTGTTTTGACTGCAAATAACATAGGACAAGATAAATGATAGCATTATTGCGAATTTCGCAATCGCAGCCGCAGTCGGTGCTGCGGGTAAACTCTGGCTTCGTGTCTTTAAGTCCACGGTCGCAAGCGAGAGCGTATGGGTCTAGTAGTAGATTGGGTAGTCGCAAATGAGGTGGAAACGACCTCCCTAACTGTAGTAGACACCAGTGGCGAAAGCACCATATAACACGATTCCTACCGGCTTGTCTTGACACCGGTTGTCTTGCCTTCGGGGATTCGCATTGGTAACTCTATCACTATTAAAAATACAATAGTAGGTAAATAGTGGCTACTATTGTCTATAAATATAGTTACACTACGGGTATTTAATTCACCATAACATTCAAACAACAAAAAAGGTTATTTATAGCTTTGTATTACAACAAAAGAGAAATGTTCTAAATTAACCCGGCGCCGAAACGTCATAATCGGGAACTAAAAATTCATACAACAGCGATCCCGTAATGATGTCACTTTAGGTCACGTGGCACCGCTTGATATGTACGAGAGCAAGCCGCTGTACAACGGGTTATGACAGAGACAGGTATAGAAAAATGCGTCAGCGAGAACGAGATAGAGGAATATTGCTTATTTTATTCGGTTTTCAGCTGTTCAATTTAATTGTATTTAATTCATTACATTCCTATATTAATTTTAGAATGATAGTAAGTATTCTTTATTGATGAGTCAGTAAGTTAAAGCCGACTTCGCATCGGCTTCTCTTTTAGAAAAAAATACACCTCGCCACTGGTAGACACACCGGGCACAGGAAGCCGTTCCAAGATAACCAGCCGCGATAGGCTTGTGGCCTGCGG
Organism: Aporophyla lueneburgensis; assembly: GCA_932294355.1. NCBI lineage: Eukaryota > Metazoa > Arthropoda > Insecta > Lepidoptera > Noctuidae > Aporophyla > Aporophyla lueneburgensis. The sequence goes on along the minus strand of OW028737.1, from coordinate 23,962,756 downwards.
GTGACTGACTCAGAAGTCTGTCGTTTGAAAAATACAGGCCCCGAAACGACGGCGCATTGTGTTAGACACGCGCCGTTCAAGAGCTACTACGACTAATGAACACCAGACGGGTCGATATATGCCATGTTCAGCATCATCATCATCATTTCAGCCGAAACACGTCCACTGCTGGACATAGGTCTCACTCAAGCACCGCCACTTCAACCGGTTTTGTGCTTCCCGCATCTAGCGGATTCCTGCTTTCACAAGGTCATAGGTCAACCTTGTGGGTGGCTTTCCAACGCCTACCGGTACTGCGGTCGCCACTCAAGAACGTTTAATCACCATCGGCCATCAGTCATGGCCTGGTCAGTCTCCGGATTCGTCTTAATCCAAGTGGTGTTCTACCTCTTATATCTATCTCTGTGGTGACTATTTCCTATAAAAAAAGGCCTACACCAATATCAATCAATACTTACACACATTTTGCCACAAATTGAACAAGCATATTCCTTTTCCAGTTTATATGGGTACTCTATATTGGGATGTTCAAACATATAATGATGATAGTGTGTACGTGCTGCCAGTATTTCATGATCACACTGAAAAGAAATTAAGCCACATATTAAAATGTACTACTATTAACATACCTTTAGACGACATACAACTACAATATGTACATGTTAGTATGTAGGTATATAATAAACTAGCTTCTGCCGCGACTTCATCCGCTTCAAATTTTTGCTTCCCTGACCCTTCCCTTCGCATCGAAATGCCTGCCAGTTATCGTTAATTTCGTTGCTGCTCCGCTCCTTTTGATCGTAGTGTGATATTATATAGCCTATAGCCTTCTTCAATAAAAAGGCTACCCAACACAAAGTGATTTTTTCAATTCGGACCAGTAGTTCCTGAGATTACCGCGTTTAACCAAACAAACAAATTCTTCAGCTTTATAATATTAATATAGATATATAGTAATATATAGTATAGATTTATAGGTACTTTTTTTTGTGGGTGGGGAATCATCAAAAATGACGTCTCCCTCTCTGGGCGGAACCTATATGCCAGGGCCACGGTAACTCTTTCGAACAATCTCGCGACCCTGGCAGGCAATGGTTCTCGCGGACCCTTTCAATTTAAATTAAATTAAAATTTTCTCATCACTAATGTTGCAGGTAGGTACACAAAGTGGCTAAACTAATTAAAAAATTATATATAATAACATTTGTGAGAGACCGGAGCCCGAAGAAGGCTATTAAGCACAAGACAGTCTACTGCGCTTTCGTTGTCTTGGAGAAGGACTATGACAGTGTGTGCAGAGAAAAACTGTGATCAACACTATTCATGTACGGTGTGGACGTGCGCGGGCGCTTGGTATGGGTACTGAATCATTATACAAAGATTCCAGTGCTTGTTAGGATAAATGAGGCATACACAAACTGGTTTTGCATCTCCAGGGGTGTATGGCAGGGCTGTGTAGCGTCACCGTGGCTATTCAACTTGTACATGGCTAGTTGCGTCTGACAGATTTGAAAGAGGATGAGTGTGGATTGACAATAAGTGAGTTGCCTGTCAAATGCCTTCTCTACGCAGATGATAAAGTTCTACTTGCATCGTCAGCAGAACATATGCAAGACATGGTGACTGTAATGGATGAAGCATTTAAGATGATGGGGATGAATATAAATGGGAATAAGACGAAGGTCATGGTGTTTGAAAGAGAAGAGAAAGTATCGGTGTGTGATGTGAAAATAAATGATAAGAGTGTGGAGCAAGTAAGTAAGTTCGTATATTTGGGGAGTTTGTTTACAAGGGATGGAAAGATTGATAAAGATGTGGAAAGAAGAGTGAATGCGGGAAATAAAGTAAATGGTGGACCAACCAATTGATGTCCGATAGGGCTCGACTGGCTGTTCACAATGGTGTACTGGTGCCTACGCTATGAATGGAAGTGAATGTTGGGTGTGGTAAAAAAATCATAAAAGTAGAATAAATGCTGTGGAAATTCGTTCCTTGTGCGGCTGAGGAATTATGTGATAAGAGAACAGTGTGGTTTTAAAAAAGATGTAGTGACAAAAATTAAACAAAGTATGCTTAGATGATTTGGTCATGTTGAGAGGATGAATGAAGGATGGCTCACAAAAGTTATTTACAAGGCAGATGTGAGTGGAAACACAGAAGGGGACGCTCTAGGAGGACATATAGTGACCTTATTGGTGATGTTCTTCAGAAAGGTCAGGTGCGTAGTACTCGCAACCGGCGTGTGTGTATGAGCAATTGTATGAACCTAAACGAGCCAAAAAGAGTGTGTAGAGATCGTACCAGACGGCGTTCCGTGGTTTCTGCCTACCCCCATGGGAAAAAGGCGTGAGTTTAGGTGTGTATGTATATTTAATTTCGTAAAATATATTTTTTATTCAATGTACAATATTAAACAGTATCCAGTTGCCACTGGAAGCCGACCCCAACATAGTTGGCCAAATAGTAAAGGTAAAAGCCAAACAGCAGATGATAATGATACAATGTAAAGCAGCACTGGAATTTACGGAATACCTACTTGAGTGCGAAAGCCGTAGCATCGAATTTTATTTCTTAGAAAACCTTTCAATGACATCTTTAAACTGCGACGCCTTGTTAAACCGACGTCTTGTTGCTGCGATATTTCGTTACATCGAAAAACTGTACTGCAAACGATTTTACTGCGTAAATACCATACTGCGAAGCCATGTTCAATCGATGTCTCGTTACTGCGATGTTACTTAGGAAAACTTACTTCGGACGAACTTAGGGCGATAACCACGTATCTACATCGTTTATTTTTTTAACATTTCTTTAAAAGCAGAGCTTTATTTTGACATTTATAAATAAATAACAAGGAAAAATTTGCTTATGTTAATTTATTTACCTAAAGTTTAATAACTTATAACTGCAAATAAATTTAGACGATTTTTTTTTTGTATGGTAAGTCATCAAATGACTTCTCCCACTCTGGGCGGAGGGAAAGGGCGTGTCAGACTTTTACTGACTAAAACCCACCCGTGTTCCTTCAGTTGCCCATATTCCAGGGTCACGGTAACTCTTTCGAACGAGTCTTGCGACCCTAGCAGGCATCGGTCCTAGCAGACCCCTTCAGTATTGCTGACATCTGTTTAAGGCGTGTGTGGAATACTACGCGCCGTCGACCCGAGCCTGGTCCTTACCGGGCGGCGAGCTACCCATTGCTCACCACCCGCAAGGTGGTGCCTACGTGGCCGGGAGTCCGATTTCGACTCCCGACGCAGGGGGGTTTCCTCCTGCGGTGGCTAAGGACATGAGGGCGCAGACACTCCCACCCCCTCATGCACCCCGCCTCCTCCTTCGCGAGCATTACTGCTTCGCAGAAGGAGGAGACGGCTTCCCATGCCCTCTTGCTCCGTACCATGCCTCGCACCAGGACCGGACGCGAGAGGTCGCCGCCGCCGATCGCCTCCACGAGTACATGGCGGTGCTCCGCCCAGGCAGGGCACACCTCCAACGTGTCCTCCGGACGATCCTCGCAATGGAAACACCCGGGCGTTTCCTCCCGCTTTATCCTGAACAGGAACCCACCAAAGTACCCATGCCCGGTGAGGACCTGCATCAGGCGGAAGGTGAGGACACCGTGGTGCCTCTCTATCCACTCCTCAAAGAGGGGACTTACCGCCGCAATTGCGGCGTGCCCAATTCAGACAAACTTTGCAATAATCTACAATCTTTACTTAAACACTGATATTCATGACAGATGGAGCTCTTTGCTTTTAAAGAAATGTAGGTATTGTTTTGTAAAAAATCGATGTACGTGGTTATCGCCCTAAGTTCGTCCGAAGTAAGTTTTCCTAAGTAACATCGCAGTAACGAGACATCGATTGAACAAGGCTTCGCAGTATGGTATTTACGCAGTAAAATCGTTCGCAGTACAGTTTTTCGATGTAACGAAATAGGCGTCGCAGTTTAGAGATGTCGTTGAAAGGTTTTCGAAGAAATAAAATTCGATGCTACGGCTTTCGCACTCAAGTAGGTATTCCGGAATTTACAAAAAACGTTAGAAATTTTGTATTTCACTGGCTAATTTGATCACCTCAATAATATTTTTAGAAAAGTTTATTTGTACCCACATGATCACATTTTCTTGGATAAATTCTAGTATCTTTCGGCCTTTTTATTGATTTGCCCTCATCATCATATGAGTCAAAATCTGAATCTTCAGAGTGGCTTGTTGAGTCAGGTTGGTAATCTTCATCTTTATCCCATTGTTTCTTGCGATTTCCTCCTATTTCTCCTGAAGTTGCTTTATTTATAGGAAATTTTCTTTGTATATTTATCTTTTTTTTAGGCTCTGGTTTTAGATCATTATGTTTATCATCATCATCACCATCACCATCATCATCTCCATCTTCTGCATCATCTGTACTAAAATCTTTTGTGAGTGGATCACTAATTTCTGTTTTAATTTCATCTATTTCTACTTCCACTTCTTCTAAATGATATATTTCAGGTTTTTTATCTTCATCACTGCTAGAACTTACACATATAGTTAGCAATTTGTCATTTGTGAAATGATTCTTAGTTTTGTTTAGATTACTATTATTTTTATATTTCTGGTTTGCCTTATTCTGTTTTCTTTTTTCAATTAAGCAGTGTATATTTAATTCCTCACTGTCTGTACTTGCATTGCTATCGTGAAAGCTGTCTTTATTTAGTTTTTCACATAGTACAACTGAGGTGAGATTAATAGGGTTTAGTCCATTATTGTGTCTATCTAAATGTTCAAGCAGCTGCTTGCTAATCTAAAAGTAATAATAACACTGTTAGTTTATATAGGCTTCATTGTGTTGTAAACCATCCAGTACTTATTTAATTTCATTAATTTGGCACACACACACACACACACAGTCCATTGACTTGTTTTATTGCAGTTGGTGTTAAATTATTACTTTTTGTCTTTTTTATAAGATAAGTCATAATGTTCTTAAATAATTAAAATGTCAAAAAACTACACTTCACACAAAAATTAAGGGAGCAAGAAAAAATTACAAATTTTTGGGGGATTTTCAATAGGCTGTAACTTGTAGAAAAATGGTTGTACAGCAAATAATAGTGTCTAGTTTTTGGATCTAAGTTTGAATTTTTTTTTTAAAATTTCTCTTCGAGTAATGTTAAGAAAACCACCGAAAAAAAAATTTTGAAGTTTTTTTTTTTAATCTACGGACTTGGTTTTTTTTTTTTTACTTAACCTGTGGACCGGATAACTTGTTTATTCAGCTTTAATTTGGTTTTTTAAAAATCTCGATCCGAGCATTTCTCGCTGAGATATTGGTGTTTGAATGGAAAAAGATCATTTTGTCTCTGATTATATCAATATCTCAGCAACCACACATTGCACAGAAGCCCTTTTTTGGTTGCTTTTTCAAATTGATGTAATAAATGAAAAAAGAATATTTTTCAAAAAATCAATAGCCAATCCTTGTAGAAAATTTATTCAAGTTTTCGAAACCAACCTTGAATTACGACGCTGTACGACCATTTTTCTACAAGTTACAGCCTGTTGAAAATTCCCCAAAAATTTGGATTTTTTTTTCTTGCTCCCTTAATTTTTGTGTGAAGTGTATGAAATATTAAAATGAAGTATACTATTTAATAACCAGACTTTATATGAACCATATCAGAAATACTTTTAATGAAAGAAAGTACTTACTTTATTAGCATTTTTTAAAATAACACAAATTATTTCTTGTGCATTCCAAACTGTATGCATGAAATTATAGGCTTTTCTCAGAAGAGAGTTACAGATGTAACAAATATATTCATCATCAGTTGGGACCTGAAAACAAATAATTATGACTAAGTGTGAAGGTATAGCATTCCTAATTCTATCAATTTGAATCTTATGTCCAGCAGCAGCAGAGTCTTAAAATAATAAGGATGGAATTGAAACCCCTGGACTCACCCTAACTGGAAGATTCTAATGATTATATTCTGTCTGTTGGTGTTGGTTGTACATCATGTCATGTCATTTATCAGGTCATACATGGATCAATACTTAATGACACTGAATCAAATAAAGCATAATGGGAACTAACATAGACACTTACACACACATGCTGCACACTGCACAAACATTACACATACATTTCATTACTGACATCACCTCTCTAATATACACTCTGGAATTACACTCGGCAATAAATAATTTATTTATGTATAGTTAATTAAAATGGTACAACACCGATTAAATTAATTAACATAGAAACACATAAAAGGTTGACAATAATTACATAAAGTTATACGATTACCTATATCTTATATCTTTAAACGAGCAATTCTTGTATTTATATATATATATATATGTATATATATATATATATGTATATATATAATCAGAATCTCGGAAACGGCTCCAACCATTTTCATGAAATTTAGTATACAGGGGGTTTCGGGGGCGATAAATCGATCTAGCTAGGATTCATTTTTATAAAATGTCGTTTTATTCATGTTTTCAATGACCAACTTTATCGATAATCAACTTGAACATAAACTTATTATTTTAAACAAAATTTACCAAAAAATACCGAGCAAAGCTCGGTCAAAGGGGTTTCGGGGGCGATAAATCGATCTAGCTAGGATTCATTTTTATACAATGTTGTTTTATTCATGTTTTCACTGACCAACTTTATCGATATTCAACTTAAAGATAAACTTATTATTTTAAACACAATTTACCAAAAAATACCGAGCAAAGCTCGGTCAACCAGATATTTAACAACTAATATGGAACAGTGGACTCCCTTGCATACTTTGTCTCAGAGAACACCTGACAAAAATAGGTTATAAATAATATATTATAACCTAGCTGTAGGTAGTTTTTTAAGCTCCTCATGTCCTCACAACTTGCTGTTAACCTGAGAACCTACTTACTACAATACCTGGACAATAACCACGCGAAATACGAGCATTTAAGTAGAATTCCGGATACCACCTCGTATTATCTAAGTTCATCAAACTAAGGAGGTACTAAAATTCTTTCTAAATGGCCAAATTGAATAGGTACTTACATAATGATTTTCTTTTAGGTTGATTATACTTTCGATGAAAGCCTTGTGATGAGGGTTGTTTATCCTATAAACTTTTTCATTAATTCTAAGGCATAGTCGGCAAATTGTATTCTCTTCGAATACAGACTTCATTTTGCTTGGATTTGGTTAAAACAGAAATAAGTTATCATTGATCACTATTAGAGTCGGAGAGTTGCTTATATCTGATTGATACACCTGTTGAATACTAAAAGATTCAACTTTTACGCAGTTCGCAGACACAAACTGTTAGTGATCTCAAAACAACAAACCACAAATCTGTGCAAGTGTGCAGTAAACTTATTTACTTCGATTTCTAATGAATTTCAACAATTTGATTAACGCGTTAATTATCGTACTGATCACAGACTTAGTAGACTAGTAGTGATGAAGTTCGATCACAGAACAATAGTAATAGCTAAGTTGTTGATGAAACCACCATCACGTTGGCCGTGCCGACATTTCGCTTTATCAGTAACTTAACTTCAAATGTGACAGCATCATAGCAGTGTTTCTATGTAGTCTGTGGCGAGGGCGACAGCAGTCCGCAAAATTAGAGGCAGCTTAACAGCGAACCTATTTTGGACTTATTCGGACTTGATTTCATATTGTGATTTATTTACAAAACTCGACTAATAGGGGATGAGCTACTCGCATACGGAAGTACAGAACACTATTATTCCTAGCGGAGATCCCCGATTAATAGATTAACACCTATTGTTGCAAGCTCGCGGCAAAATAGTTTATTCTGTGCTGTTAGGACTTAGGTTGGGTAAGGTTAGATCAGAGGGATCAGACGGAATCCTTAGAGTCATTAGAGGGTATCGCACGAGCTCCAATCAGGCGGCTTGTGCACTGGCTGGATCCCCACCCTGGGACTTAGGTGCGAATGCCTTTGCTTAATTGTACCGATGCCACGAGAGATCGAATTACTTCGGTCACAGCTCCGCGAGGTTCTGGTGGTAGAATGGCGGAACAAGCTTACGTGCCCTACCAGTGCTCGACGAATGGCTAGGGCGGAGACACGGCTCCCTGTAATTTCAAGCGACGCAGGTGCTCTCGGGCACGGCTGCCTCGGGAAGTACCTGTGTCACATAAACACCCACCTGCCCACCACCCACCTTGAGATGCCAGGTTCATTAACTGCGTCCACTGTACTGAGGATATGGCGTGGCATACATTGGCAGAGTTTACTGCTCAGGAGGAGCCACGCCATATCCTCGCATGAGAAGTCGGAGCCACCCTGTCACTGCCGGCCGTCGCTTGTTTGATAGTCGGGATTGCCGACTCGTGGGATGCAACTCTTTCAAGGCGAACCGGGTGTCATTGTCAGCGGGGGGTGGACAACGCCCTCTTCCAGCCTTCCTAAACACGTCCTGAGAGACGGTGGATTCGGGGACGTCGGTGGATTTGTAGACCACGAGAAAGCCTTCGACTCCATTAGCTCAGGCATTGCGCCTCTGTGCAACGATATCGATACCTGTCTAGATACAGAATCAGAAAACCAGCCGCATTCAACTACTCAGAGCTTGAGACAAGGGTGTGATGTAGTAGTTGTAAGGTATATAACAAGGTATCTTTATTCCAATATAGTCAGTGTATCTCGAACCTCATTCGTTTTATTTGTCTTCTAAACACCCGACCTTATATGGCGACCGTGCCTGTAACATTAGTCGGCACGGTCGTCGGAATTTTTTTAGATGCTAGACTGGACTGGACAGGGTATCAACATGAACGGCGAGTACATCTGATATCTTCGCTTTGCCATCGATATCGATATAGGTAATGGCAGAGATGCTGGAAAAGTTTGACCAGATGCTACATAGCCTGAAAGGAGCCTCACGTCTCCGCACTTCTTGCCGACTCCAATCCATATCGAGGGCTCACTTCTCGAAGTTATGAAGGAGTATGTCTACTTAGGATTAGTCATGCAGCTCAGTAGACACTTCGTGTCTTTCGTTCACTTTGTGTCTACTGAGCAAAGTCGACAGAAGGGTCAATTTGGGATGGGCTGCGTTTGAGAAACTGCGTCAAGTCTTTTCGTCACTTATCCCGCAATGTCTGAAGACTATGTTCTTCAACCAAAACTTCCTGGCTCGTAATGACATACGGTGCAGAAACATGGGAAGTTGGGCTGGTCCACAAATCGCTCAAGGTCGTTTACCGCTCTATGGAGCGGGATATGTTTGTAGTTTCTTTAAAGGATAAAATCAGGAATTAAATTATCTAGAAACAAACTGGAGTTTCTGACATAGCTGGCAGAGTAAGCAAGCTGAAGTGTCAGTGGATTGGCCATGTCAGTCACAGGACTGATGTTCGGTGTGGCAGACGAGTCCTGAGTGGATACTGCGTATCAGCAAGCGCAGCGTAAGGCGAATCCCCATAGATGTATCGATACCCTAAATAAAAATACTGGAACAGACTGAATGCGAAAGGTGGAGCCGAAGGACAGGGTGTTGTGGTGCAACCTGGAAGAAGCATATGTTCAACAGGGGACTGCGACAAACTGAGTTGATTGATTGATACCTACTCACGCTAGATGGACTCTTACTAGCTATTTACAATTTTATTATTATTCATTTATTTCAGATTTACATCCATAAAATTGTTAGTGACACAGAAATGCTTAATGGAAAACTAATGTTAGTATGTAACAATACATTTTTAGAACTGTAAATAAGCGCCTACAATTTTTCCAGACTCTTTTTTGCTAAGCTGTAAGTATATGAATTTCTCTGAGAAAAGTCTCCTGGTTTAAAATGGATAGATTTTTTTTTTACGAACTACGGATGTGTATGTGATCGGATTCGGATGTGATCGAATAATATTTGCGGTCGGCCGGAAAATTGCGGAAAATGAGGCTATCAAGTCGTTAAACATCTTTGGGGAATAATTGAGTACGCGGATTTTTGCAGTCAGAAGCTGCGGAAGTGGGCATTTAATTAATTATGAGTAGAAGTTGCTTCTTTACAAAAATATATCGATAAAAACAGCAAATTATTGGTTCAATGGCAGCAGCCACATCAGAATTGAGCAAGTGGTAGATTTTATCCAGACCCTAAACGTGATCCCACCAAGGATCCCACACCTATTTATTTTGCGCAATAATTGAACACACCTTTAATGTATCACTGTCAAAACTGACTGGACATGTTATGTGATGTGTCAGTTCAGTTGTCGACTTCTTGTCACATTGACGTTCGGCCACGGCGTTGTGACGTGTATTTTCGGCTCAAATCTTCCAGAATTTCTATGAAATTACTTAAATTAATAAAATAGACTGTTTAGTGTCTGCATTCAAAGGTATCGAATGAATATTGTATAACTATGATACATCCTGCCAGTAAATTGTTTTAGTTTTTAACATTATCTCTATTCTGATAAGAATGTTATTGATAATGTTTTGGACGTGGCATAGCCACAACAATTCACAAAATTCCATGTAAGTTTATTTTGCAGCATTACCATGAGGAAACTAAAAGGAGCAGTGAAAGAAACAGCGAGACAAAAGCGCGAGAGGAAACAGGAGTTTGCTCAAATGCGACAGCAAATTCATACGGTCGTTTTGCCTACATTCGCGGTAATTTTTCTGTTAATTTGCGTATACGTGTACCTAAAAACCAGGCCGACGTCGATGCAGTACGCGTAACATAATAGCTCTAAGTTGTGTAAAATTGTACATAGTAAATTATAAATAGGTACTATCAATTTATATTGGTTTGGGAAATTGTATTAAAACTATCGTAAGGTTGTGAGCTCAAATAATGCAATGTATTATATATCAATGTTGAGTACCTATTGACAGAGTATTTCTATATTTTTAATATTTGAAGTGTGTTATGAGAAATTCCACATTATTCGTCCACATATCAACATTAATTTCTTGTTCTAAAAGTGACAAAATTAATGTAAATATTAAAATAAAATTATTTAATTATGTATCTGTTTTAATGTACCCAATTTATGTAAGTGACTGGTGCTTGCTTGCATGCTCTGTTCACAGCAATATGGGGCAACATAATTTACTATTTGTCTCCTAAAATAAGTGCTCAAGTTATTTCTTGGTTTGTAAACATAGAAATGAAACAGAAACAACCCTTCATAAATAAAACTAGTCAATTTAAACAATAATTTATTAAAAATAACATTTCATAGACTGATCCTAAGGTCGTCCTTCTATCTTATATAGTTTATAATAAATATCTGTGACTTTGTAATAAATATTTATTTTGTAATGCTAAAAGGAAAAGTCCTTTTTGTATCCTAAATACATTTTTAAATTAAATCTCTAAAACTAAGTAACATACATACAACAGTTCTAATTTATAAGGCTTGAGTCTTATTGCAGAATAATTTATTTGTAAAATATTCAATAAGTGTCAGAGAAGAATAAAATAAAGGAAAATTTAATGCAGTCTACAATTAAATCAACATCATATCAGTTGTGTAAACTTGGAACAAGTTTGGTAACTATATATTTGCTGCCAGAAAACAACATATTTTTTACAACCTTGAACAGGTTTTAGCCATACACATTTAACAGTAAAAGTTACTAATAGAATGAGGATATTTCTAATGGTGATGTGAAAATAAATATAACATCAATAGTCATCGCTGGTTTACACAAAAACCTATGTCATAAACGTCACCATTTGTTAGCCATTTTATGCATCAATATGTATCATTAATACTCGCACAGTTTCGTATCACGAATCCATGATAGCTTATCAATAATTCATGATAGCGTGCTTCTCTCCTGATTGGCTAGAGTATTTTATTTTCTTTATTCATTTTCTGGCTAAACTGCGAAATGTAACCTATAAAATAACACTACATGCCAGATTACCTTTTCTCATGTTAGTATTAAAGCATGAAGAATTGAATTGACAACTGTTATTAGTTGTGACTGTTGCATACGCATAATCAGTGTATAATGTTCCCACTGTTGGGACCAGGCCTCCTTTCTGTGGGACTGTTGCCGTAGTGTCATTATTATATTTCTGCAATAATATTGAGTATATTAAACTTTCAACTATGTCCTATTGGTCAAAAAGCAAACTATAATAAAATTGCATTAGTTAAAAACTATCACCATTGCACAGCAGGTTGAGATAATGTGTGAAACTCACAGCCTTTGTTAAAACTAAAGTTATCTATATCTATCAATATTGTAAAATGTGCAAAATAGTTTTCTTTTTATTATTAATCTATTTTGCTAAAATGTGCATTGCTGGACAAATGTCGCTATTATACAGACTTTTTTTAAGGTCTTTTAAATTCACATTTGACTAAAATAAAGTAAGTACAAAGTAGTATGTACTGTGTCGGGCATCCTTACCCTTCTGACTACAAGACATTATGGCGCATTCTTAAAACTCACTGGAGTAACAGAATAATGATTTTTAAGAACGCGTGGGAAGCGCTATCTTTATAGCGGCGTTTGATGTTTGGCTACAACTGCACTACAAACGTTGTTTATTTAATACCCAATACTGTATTGGTTGAGTCATCATAATGTTAGAGGAATATAAAAGTTGTCCTTGTAATTTCTGTAACACGCTAAAAGCCTTATACCCACACGATATTCAGGGACCCTTTCTCTAAATCAGGATGGTATAATAAGGGTATATGGGAGGTAGGGGTCTCTATTAAAAGAACCCATGACCTAAATATGGGGCCCTCATTATCGTGAAGTATTAAGACCATAACATACATGCCTGAAACTTGTAAAAAAGTATGCAAGTAGCTTGCACGCCGATATGTCATAAGAAATTTTCATAACCATTTGATACGCTTCCGTTCCGAAATGTTATCGTAGGAGGACAAATTTTGGCAGTTTATATCAAATAGACGACCGCTATTCTTACGACTACTGTTAGCTGTCGGGGGCAAAGCAAATTAGGTTATCGATCGAAATGTGTTATTTTTTATACAATAGCCTGTCGAATGCTTGTGAAAATCTATGCTGATTGGTGAACATAACAATGGCGTGCAAACTACTTGAACTATTAAGGTTTATGTATACGTCACGCACTTCTTGCAGGTCATAAAACAACGATGTATAGGTATTTTACTTTCAAGACTAATGTGAAGCAACTAAGAAGTCGACTATACGACAAAATGTTATCGAGACAAAAATTGACGAAGTTGGCCAAGTAAGTGCAGCAGTTGCGATGCGTTTTAAACTTAGCTATCATGTATTTTACTTTCAAGACTAATGTGAAGCAACTAAGAAGTCGACTATACGACAAAATGTTATCGAGACAAAAATTGACGAAGTTGGCCAAGTAAGTGCAGCAGTTGCGATGCGTTTTAAACTTAGCTATCATTGTAAATCCCACTTTATCATAATGCCTGTGGAGTCTGAAGTAAGTATAAAGTGCCGCAATAACTTAAAAAAAACCATACAATTCCAGCACGCTATGAATACTGATTATTATCACTAATACTTCGTTTCTGGCGGCACATGTTGACCATCCAGCCGAGCAGCCAGATTGAGGCCAGTAGAAGGTACAGGCCGCTGATGGCGAAGTACTGGGAGACTATGGGCAGCCGGAGGCTCTGGATGAGGACCAGCGTCAGGATGGACTGGAGACCAGTACCGATCAGCGTGTTGATGCCGAAGATCAAGCCGAAGCAACTCTCGTCACTTAATTGACTCGCTATTTTTGCACTGAAATTATAGAAATAAAAGTTTAAATAGTGTATGAATTATGGTTAAGGTTCTCTAATTTAGCTTCAGAACATTCTAATTTGGTGTACAGTTTTAGGGATCAAATCACTGCTTTATAATAATCAGTCTGATGTTTCCACTGCTGACACAGGTCTTCTCTCTTCAAGAGGGAGAGTGGGCCAGTCCATCACGCCGGGCCTGTACGGGTTGGTAGCTGTCGCATATCTTCGACTTTTTGGTTACAGGTCATGCCAGTTTCCTCACCATGTTTTTCTTTACCATTTTAAGAACCGTGGTGGTGATTTTGTTTACAAAAAGTAAAACGTTTAGATTCCAACCTACGACCTTCAATGCGATTTTCACCCACTTCAAAATGTAGCACATTTATCAAGGACCGATCACAATATATCAATCGAACCTAGGTTTTTAGTTTTAATTTTATTATAATTTATTTTTCTGGTTCTTCCCGTGGGTGTCGTAAAAGGCAACTAAGGGACTGATTTACTAGAAAATGGGTAACTTCTATGCATTTTAACCAACATTCTACGATGGCGACTGCCAAGCGTGGCGATTATGGCAAACTCCCTTAATTTGTGGGATGCTTATGTCCAGCAGTGGACGTATTTCGGCTGAACTGATGATGAGTGATTTTTCTGGTAATATACAATAGTAGGTATATTATATGTATAGTTAAATAACACTTACCTCGCCATAGTGATAGTATAATGAAACAGCATGCCCATGACGATGTAGCCGGCGTATGACACGAACACGTTATTAGCATAGGTACCGACGAACAGCGCCACTCCTTGCACGGCCGCTACAGGCGCGGGCGCACCCGACGACGCGAATATCGACGCTAGAAATGCACCGCCTGCGCCGAGTAGTGTTTGTACCGCTTCTACTGCGCCGTTGTATGCTACCTGGAGAGTGATTTAAAGAATATTATATTTATTTATGTCTGTAAGTTACCGTAAATATACTATAGTCATGTTATAGTCTGTGCCAGATAAGAAAAAAATAAAAGTCGTTGACACCCGCCTTCCAACGTATTCAAATATTTCAAAACGATAAGAAAAAAAAAATGTAAAGGTGTCGCTAGCACGGTTAAAACGGTAATTTGAATACTTTGCTAGGCAGGTGTCAACGACTTTTATTTTTTTCACATCTGGCACAGACTACAGGGGTCATCAATGCGGGACTGAAATCACGAATTCAACACATGATTCTAGACCCCATAGCGTACAAAAAGTCAGTTATAAAAATCTGCTGTTTCATAGTTATTTGTAATAATACCAGCCGGTATTACCAACGCGGTCAAAATGTACGACAGACCAAATATATTACTTTAAAATAACGAACTAAAAATTTCAACGTATGGTTCTCAAAACCATGTACTGAATCTATGTAACAGGTTGTGCGTCGTTGTCCATACCACTTTTTATAATGGCAAAATAAACAAAATAGTTGAACAAAAAGAGATAGATCTTAGACAGTCGTTACGAGTCGTCAGAAGCCCGAAAGTGACAAGCAGTCTTACCAAGGGGTATCGTATTACCTGGTAACTGGGTTATGGAGGTCAGATAGGCAGTCGCTCCATGTAAAATACTGGTACTCAGCTGCATCCGGTTAGACTGGAAGCCGACCCCAACGTAGTTGGGTAAAGGCTAGGCAGATGATGATGAGTTGAACAAAGATGGGGAAATAATGGGTGACAATCTTGAATAATGGCCACCCGTCAGTATATCAGTAAGGTGATCCTTGACATTGGTAGCTACATTCCGTAAATAATAGCTACCATATGTAGTCAATAATTGCTAAATACTCCTGACATTCATAAAGGCGCGGAGATTTAATGGTGTGTAGGTCTCAGTAAAAAAACACCCACTATCCTATCCTATAGTCATATTTTCTTATCTCTCTCCGGCAGCAGGTGATTCACTTTCTAACTAAACATACTCAAATCATAATTTAAATATTAGTTAAGAAAAAATAATGAAATGTTTTATTGTTACGGGCACTAAAACGCAGTTTGCATTGTTTAATGAGCAAACAGACTATGAATGTGACTACCATGCAGGCTAGATTGAATACATCTATACTTCTATACTATATACTATAATATTATAAAGCTAAAGAGTTTGTTTGGTTGAACGCGCTAATCTCAGGAACTACTGGTCCGAATTGAAAAAATCTTTTTGTGTTGGGTAGCCTATTTACTAAGGAAGGCTATAGGCTAACTATAACATCACGCTACGATAAAAAGGAGCGGAGTAGCAACGAGAAATGGTCGAAAACTGGCAGGCTATTCAATGCGACGCACACTGTATTTTTTAAAAATCTAGCGGAACTAAATTAGAATTTCTTTTTGTGAAAAATATACGTGATTATAGTATAATATTATTTGTAAGATACTAGGCTAATATTATTTGTAAGATACTTTTCGCAAGAATTTATTCACTGGCAATACCAGTTTTCATATGACAACCCCACAAAGTGACGCATGTTTAAAAATCACTGACAGTTGTTTTAATCCATTGAAACGTGTCACTTTGATTAGCTATCCGGTGCGCTAATTGGCAGTTAAATCTTAAAAAAAAATAGTGTTGTGCTGGTCACTGGTCTGCTTAGAAGCCGATAAGGTAAGAATTACTTCAAAATTATTAGTTAGTAGTAGTTTTATGATCAAATCATTGCACTGTTTGCAAAATGAATGAATTATGAAAATTTCAAAATCAGCTTGAGTTTAGAAAATGTATCCACATGTATCTCACCCAAAAGTTATTTTATATTGTTTATTGTGTAACATTCTTTGATATTAAGCTTTATTTACTTGCGCCATTTTGCGTCCGCCATACATTTTTTTTTATTTACCCACAGGAAGGCGCACTATGAATAAACGCGAAATTTTTGAGATTTGGCTTCGAGCGAAAAAGGATAACCGAAATCAATTAATATGTAAACGGATATTAGAAAAATATAGTATGGTGGATCTAACGAATAATACGCCAAGGGTCTTGCGAGTATTTGTAAGTAGCATATGTGCGAAAATCGAACAAAAATGGGAGCAAAACCAACGAAAACTGACAAGGTTTCTTGAAGCCAATGCGATATGGCTAGACAGTGAAATATCACTGCCTAAGGAGTTCTTTGACTTGTTGCCCTCTACGAGTTCAACACTGTCCAATCGTGAGTCTGCTGTTGGTCGCCCAGAAAAAGCATTTACGGAATGCACGCCTAAAGTAAGGAGAAGAAAAATCCTAGATTTGACAAATACGAAATCGCAAGAAGAGTTAACTCTTGCCGCTGAGGTCTCATTGCGCTTAGCTGGGAAAAGAGACGCTGCTAGTATAGTTAAAGAACTAGCTATTAGATCACCCACACGGGCTACTAAAATAAAAAAATCGATGAAATTGATTGATGCACCTCCAGTAAAAATGTCTCTGGAACAGGCTCTTTCAATGATGGTTGATGCCAAACTGAGCACCCAACAGTATAAAATGATAAGGGAACGTAGCAAAAACATCGGCTAATATCTATCCGCCTTACAAGCTTGTTGAAAATGCCAAACACGATTGTTATCCAACAGAAGATGCTATTACAATTACCGAGCGTTCCGCTGAGGTTAAGTTGCAAGCTATGCTTGATATCACCATAAAGAGGATATGTCTTGCACAAAAGGAAGTATTTGATCAAGTTACAACTATGCCTTTAAATCTGCGTCTCATAACGAAATGGGGATGCGATGGAAGTTCCGCACAGAGTAGGTATAAACAAACCCTAAATGATAACTATAGCGATGAACACTTATTCTCCATCACACTAGTACCGCTTTGAATCGTGGATAATGAAGCCAAACACAAAATTTATTGGCAAAACCTTCGTCCAAATTCTACAAGATTCTGTCGGCTACTAAGATTCAGTTATGTAAAAGAATCAACATACGTCATTAAAGCTGAAACGACACAAATGAAAGAACAAATTGCTCATTTGCTGCCTACTGAAATACAGATTGTTGATTGCGACATAATATGCAAACACGAGCTTGTGTTCACCATGATTGAGGGCAAGATATGCAGCCCCTCTCTCAGTTTGACTCTTCACAAAAATGTTATATATATGGAGCAAGCCCTAAAGAAATGAATGAAGACAGAGGGACTGATCTGTTGCCAAATGAAGACATGTATGCATTCGGAATTTCACCTCTTCATTCGTGGATCAGAAGTTTCGAATGCCTAGTCCACATTGCATATAAATTAGAAATTAAAAAATCGCAAGCTAGGACACCAGACGAAAATAATTCCGTGGCTACAAGAAAGGCCGATATTCAAGAAAAATTTCGAACTGAAATGGGCCTTCTGGTCGATATGCCAAAGCAATCTTCAGGAAACACCAATGATGGCAACACGGCACGCAGATTTTTCAGAAATACTGAAAAGACAGCTGAAATAACAGGCATACAAGTAGATCTCATACATCACTTCCGAGTTCTACTTGAGGCCTTATCGAGCGACCATGAAATTGATTGCAATAAGTTTGCTGCTTATGCAAAAGAAACCAAAGCCATTTATTTGCAGCACTACTCTTGGTACTACATGCCTGCTAGCATTCACAAGATCCTGCATCACTCGGATAAAATTATACGTGCTTGTGTACTGCCCCTCGGGCAATTATCGGAGGAGGCTCAAGAGTCGAGCAATAAAGAGTACAGACGTTTCTGCGAGCACTTTAGCCGTAAGAACTCAAGAGAAAACACCAATAGAGATGTCCTGAATAGATTTCTTATATCGTTCGATCCATACTTATCTAGTATAAATAAAACTCGACCACGAAGAAAACATAGTCTCCCTATTGAAACCATGGCACTTTTTAAGGCTCCAGAAATTCCGCCAGTAAGTGGCTCTGACGACAGCGAAGAAGAGGAATTCTAATGTAAATATTGTAGTATGTGTAATTGCGTAGATGACCCGAATTTGTAATAAAAATCATTTGGTTATTATATTAATAATTAGTTAAACGACATTTTTTTTTAATCAATATTTCTATGTACATTTTTGTGCTTGAATAATTTTATTCACATACACTTATCTGAATAAACGTAATAAATATCTCCCATTTATGCAAATGAAGAGAAAACTCGAATTATAAAGAAATGTAATTAAGTTGGGAAGGGTCAGGGGAGCAAAAATTTGACGCGGACGAAGTCGATGGCAGAAGCTAGTGACGTTATAACTGTCTGACGCAAAAGGAATATGTAAGGATCGTAGCAGGTGCCGTTCTGTAGTTTCTGCCTACCCCCATCGGAAAAGGCATGAGTATATGTATGTATAACTGTCTGAAAAATTTAAGTATTTTGTGAATTTGAGTATATTACCTAGATCTAGTAGCGTCGTGTGACGGGTCGTTGAGCTCCCTAAAGTAGCGTTGAGCTACACGATAACTGATGCATGCCTGCTGGGACAGGACAGCTCAAAGTTGCAATGGCTCTTTCTTCAAAAGACCCTCCCAGACACGGCCCTGCATTGTTGGACTAACATAAAATCCTAATAATTTAATGTTTGGACTTTAAAATAAACCACGAACTCTGAGTTTGTTTTGACATTTCTTCTCAGGGATCAGTCAGCTAGGAAATGCCGGCAACATCTAGTTTCAAAATTCTTACATAAATAAACAATATCTGGATGACCGAGCTTTGCTCGGTATTTTTTGGTAAATCGTGTTTAAAATAATAAGTTTATGTTCAAGTTGATTATCGATAAAGTTGGTCATTGAAAACACGAATAAAACGACATTTTATAAAAATGAATCCTAGCTAGATCGATTTATCGCCCCCGAAACCCCCTGTATACTAAATTTCATGAAAATCGTTGGAGCCGTTTCCGAGATTCAGATTATATATAGTATATACAAGATTATTTTTAGTATATGCGAAACCTGAATATAGTTTGTTCAGAATCAGTAACTGAATCGATTCCAATAATTTTTACACCATGTTATTGTACATGTATATTTTGTACCAAAAATATTTAATTACGCTTCCAAGTCGCGGGCCTTAGTGTTTTGTTTAGATTTTAAAATTATCATGTCTTTCTCGTATTAAAACGTCCATTACACGGAGATGGTACGTACACTAGCTGTTTGTGGTGATCTGCATATGTTTTTGCGTAGACAACCAGGTAACTTATCAAGCTTATAACTTTGTTATTAATTATACAGTTTTGAATTTTTTTTCATAGATTCTTTACATAAAAATACTAGACCCGTGTTTCGGGTTTCGCATAAACAAAAATTAATGTTGTATATACAAGAATTGCTCGTTTAAAGGTTTAAGATTTCATTTCATTACTTAAGCCGCGGAAAAGCATTGCACATAGGCTCCAACAATCCTAAGATAAACTTAGACAAGACCAAACTGTTTACTAGACTTATGTAGAAACAGACTTTTACACTGATCCTTTGTTTAATCTTTGATAAGAATATCATCTAGAGTAAGAATGTAGTTATTTATGCATAGGTACATGAAATACGTGTTTGAGTGTTTCAGTGTTCTTGTTACAACTAGAGAACGCACATTAAGTTCATGATCACCATCATTTCAGCAGAAAGACGTCCACGGCTGGACATTGGCCTCCCCAATTTTGGGGGGTTTGCTATAATCGCCACGCTTGGCAGGTGGGTTGGCGATCGCAGTATGGTAGTAAATTGCATAGAGAAAACTGCTGCCCATTTTCTTGTAAGCCCCTTAGTCACCTTCTACGACACCCACGGGAAGAAATAGGATGGTGCTATCCTTTACGCCCGACACTGGGAGGCCTATGTCCAGCAGTGGACGTCTTTCGGCTGAAATGGTTGTGGTGGTGGTGATGATGCAGTTTCAAATACTATTTATTTTCTCTCATACATTGGGATTCAACCTACTAAATAAAAGATCAAAGTTAAAAGAGCAAGAAATAGTTTTGTAATGTTATACAAATCATGCGCCCGCGTATGCGTCTCGTTAGGAAAAATAATTGATGGTGACTGATTGGAGGTATTAATTTCTTGGATAAGCGCTGTGGTGATGGCATTGGTAAAAAAAAATATTTAAAATTTTATTTTGTTAGAAAGAAAAGTGTACTGTGTTTATAAATATGTCAATACAAACTCGTTTTGAAGTTTATAATTCAAAATTTACGATGTGAGAGTAGATAAAGTTTATTATCGTTTGCACTATGTTGCATTATTGCAATTGAAAAGTATGCAACCACAAGTAATACTAGTTCGTCCACAGAAGTAAAGCAAACTAAATATTAAATTCAAAATCGTACCTAATTAAAATGTTTTCTGGACCGGAATCGTTCATTTTTTGTGTATCGTCAGCAAATGCAATAAATTAAACCCATAGAGCAACACGGACCAGAGGGGAGTAGCCATACGCAGGCGTTCCCCTCTGTCAAAGTACAAGTCCACGCGGTCCTTTGCGTATAATAAAACTAGTTGCAGCCGCACTGCTCAGTAGACTAAATCTAGTTGCGCGACTAAATTGATGTCCTACAAAAATTACGAATTGTTCTGTATTTTGCTGCAAAAAGAGATTTGCCACGTCAAATTTACAATAAGATGGCATTACCTTTCATATGTAATTCATATTTAATCACATTATTCCCATTTACTTCCATAAAACTTAAAAATTACAATATTATCGGTCGTGTTGTTTTGGATTTGTTTACCAACACAGGCCGCTCGCCCTCATACAATATGCGGATCGGTCGAGCGACTGATCCGAGTTTGTTTCCGAGTAGAAGCTGTCACCGAGCGATAGTGTTGTTACTGGCTAGTTAGTAGATAGTTATCGATAAATTTGGCAAAGGAGTCTATATTCATACAGAGACATTTTTGAGAATAAGTTTTCTGATTTATTTAAAATATTATAATGTAAGCCGTATATTAATATACATAGTTGTATAAATAAAAATTTTACAAAACTTACGAGTTAACACGTTTTATTAAAATTACTTAGTGTGAACTTCAACCATATTTTTTTTTTAAGTGAAACTTTTATTACTTCGTCTCACACTTTTTCGTCTGTGTGTTGCATGTCGCATGACGGTCGGCCGCGAAGTAGGGATAAAGTGAAAGGCGCTCGCTGGTGCATGTTGTTGTTTATGGATTTATTTCAATTTTGAGTGCTTGAATTTATTAATTACCTTATTTCGTATGAACATTAAAATTAAGTCTTTTATTAAGCTATTGCATATATTCCGAAAATGTTTAGTTTAATGTCTATAATGTGAAAAAAGTTTCACTACTATCGTGGTTTTATAAAAACCACACAATCCTTTTTTAATTTATTTATTGCATGTTTCCTAAAGATCCAAGTTTAAGGGATACATGGAAGAAATTTTGTAATAATAGACTAACCTGGATTCCCACAAGAAATAGTGTCATTTGCTCAAATCATTTCAAGACTGACTTTCATGTGTTGGCGAACAATAGGAGGAGATTAGTCGAGGGCACCAAATCAACTCTAACGCCACACTGTATTTGTCCCGGAAGTTTTTTATATCACGGAAAAGGTAAAACAGCGTACAGTCCACGATGTACTACACATTAGTCATAGTGGCGAAATGAAGCTTAGATTTCTCAACTTGAAAAATTGACAGTTTTAAACCTAATTTTCCAGAGTCATTAAAAATGATTAACTCTACCAAATGACAGACTATCATCTATGATGCTATTAGTGCCACTCTCACTATTCCTGATTCGTTGACATCTCCGTGTACTTCGTCAATCAAGTCAAAAAGCAGACCCACAAAAATGTATTCATATTTATACAAAACTAATCCACTTTAAAAACCAGTGATAGATACAACTATAACTAGTTTTTAAAATGACGTAAACCTTCATTTTATTTGTTAAATGATAATTATTATAGTAGTACATAATAAATAAAGTCAATCTTTATAACAATTTCTATATTTGTATCACTTTTAAACGTAATATTCCGAACCGAGTTCTTGAATTTATCGATAATGCGTATCGACAGTGGTTGCAACCACGGCTGTAAGCAACTTGTCAGTGTAGTTGCATCATCTCATTGTACTGTAACGACACATAATGTATCTATGTGTGTGTGAAATTGTTAGTGTATGCTTTAATTTTTATGTTTGAGTTTCGTAGTAACAGACGATTATTTTTGTGTGAGAATTTGAGAAAGTGTGGGTAGAGCAGATTTCCCCCCGCAAAAAATGACAGACAGTTTTGTATCGGGAAAAAACGCTATGGCGTCTCCCCTCCGGTCTGCCGGTGGTCCGTGTTACTCTATGATTAAACCACATACTTGTTGTATGTGGTTTAATTTATTGCAAATAATATCTGAGTTCCATACTGTATACCTATCCAGTATCTACTCCTATTTTCCCGGTTCAATTAGTTTCTAGGACATGCCGGTTTCCTCACGATGTTTTCCTTCACCGTTTTGAAAGCAGTGGAGATGAAATCATTTACACTAATTAATCAACGGTCTGAATGTTTCGAACCTACGAGGCTACGACCACATAAATTGCATGCATAATAATGAAAAATGTTATATTATACATAAACTGTGATACCTCTCTTTAATTAAACTAATCAGTTGCTATTTATAGCATGCAAATTTCCGTACATGATATCTGTATACTCAAAATATACTTAAAAGATAAAGATCTTAATTCGTTTTGATTGCATAAACGACACTTAAAACCAGGATATACAGTTTATCACATAAGGTAATTAAGATTACGTAAAACAGCTGATTGTTTGTAATCAGTCATTATCACTAAATGCACCTAAATATTTATAGATATGCAGAGAATTAACATTGCCTTGACAGATGATTAATGCATGAACGAAAGTTCCCAGACGATTTTACCAGACTAATCACATTTTTTTATACCACGATGGTACTTCGTGTGGGTTGATATAAGGTTCAAAATAAGATAATTTATCTGGGATAATTGTCGTCAAGGGCACTATGAATATCAGCCGTTACTTAAAAGGCAAAAAGTATTATATAAGCGCATTGTCTGAAGATTTAAAAGTATACGTTCCATTGTATGGTAGGTTGGAAATTCCAAAAATAACGCTGATATTCGTGTATTTAAGGTAGAGATTCGATTAACCGGACTAATTATTCATCGAAAATCTGGAAAATTTCATTGATTAAGAAAAGCGATAGTAATGCAATTTCCGACATATACGTACATGCATAGATTCGTCTTGAAGGTATAAAGATCTTTGATTGCGATTGGTAGTCGTGATTATCTCGCCTGCAAGATCGCAAGTTTAGCGAAATAGAAAATGATTGAACCGGAGTACATCCTTAGGTACTGATATTATAAACTAGACGTGCCCGCGGCTTCGCTCGCGTGGATGTGAAAATGGACGTGGTACCGGGACAAAAAGTAGCCTATGCTAGTCCTTATAACATTAGCTATCTGCGAGTGAAAAACCTGTCAAAATCGGTCTAGCCAATCGGAACAAATAGACAGACAGACAAAAATTTTAAGAAGAGAAGAAGGAAAGTAACTGTTTGTATGTAACTTTTTCACGCCAAAACCACTGAACGGATTTCGATAAAGGCAAGAGGATAGATGGAATCGTGGGGAAGGACATAGGGTAGTTTTCATCCCGATAGCACGTACCCATGTGATAATTTCCGACATCCACACGGGCCAAGCCGCGGGCGAGTACGATAGTACGATAATCAATTCCAGATGCCGCGGACAATACATTTTCTTCCGGAAACAATTTCATGCATAATAGCGTTATACGGATTGATAAACATTTTACCTACTACGGTCACAATCTAGACAAATTATAGATTGGTTTGGAAGGAGAAAAATGAATGAGGCTTTTGTCCAAAAGTAGGAAAGAATATAGGTTTTTTTTTTGCTACAGTTATTATTTTGCGAATACGTTGACGACTTGGACGTCTTCCTTAGGCATTAGTATGAGGTAGCCAAGAATTGTGACCAATGGCAGGTATAGGCCTCTCCAATGGCATGCCGTTCAGCTCGATTCTCGGCAACTCTCATCTAGCTGCTACCAGCCACTCTACGAAGATCGTCGCTCCACCTAGCCTGAGGGCGTCCGTTACGTTTGCCCATTCGCGGTCTACTCAAGAACACGTCTACCCCAACGGTTATCAGTTCTACGGCTAATGTGGCCGTATTGCCACTTCAGCTTGCTTATTACCACTTTGGTTCTCAGTCGATTGGATATGGACCATACGGTCTGAATCTACTAATCCTACTAATATTATAAATGCGAAAGTTTGTATGTATGGATGTGTGGATGTTTGTTACTCTTTCACGCAAAAACTACTGAACGGATTTAGATGAAATTTGGAACACAGACAGTTTATAACCTGAATTAACACTAAGGATACTTTATATCCCGGTAGTTCGTTCCCTTGGGATAATTCTCGACCTCCACGCAGACAAAGCCGCTGGTGAAATCTAGTTTAATATTAACAACTCACCGGAGAGTTGCTCTCTTCCTGTATCTGTTTCCACAGCAGCTGTATATAGATCTGTGCCTGCACGAACAGCGCCAGGGCCACAGCATACAATGCTGACCAAGCCAGCACCTTGGGCCGGGTATACGCCGCCCGGGCGTGGCGCGCTATCAATGTGGTTGCTTCCACCACGTTGGAACGTATCAATCGCTGGAAATGTTAAGAGAATATTGTTGTTAGTTGGCTTTTTGGTGTTGGACGTAAATAACATCACCATACCGTTTCTTCCTGTGGGTGTCGTAAACGGCGACTTACTAGAGAATGCGGCAATAGCAGCGTTCTCTATGTATTTTACCGCCATACTGCGATCGCCAACCTGCCTGCCAAGCGTGGCGATTATGGCATAAAGTCCAATATTTTAAGGGAGGCCTATGTTTAACAGTGGACCTTCTTCGGCTGAAATGATGATGATGATAGCTTTGCAGAGGAGGAACAAAGATCATCGAAGCATCGAAGTGACTGAATTTGACTTCTCAGTATCTACTATGTTTCTTCCACCTAAAAAACATCTGGGGTCTAATCCCGGGTTAGGGAGTGTTATTGGGTTTTCCATCTTGTATTTTCAGTAGCAGCCCGGAAACTGGATTTATGTACGGTTGACGACGACAGGCTCGCCCCCTATTACATGGGACTTAAATATGACTGGTGAAATGTGGGTGAAGATAAGTATAGGTACACCTCTACCTAACCCTTCGGAAAATACATGCCTTAAATATAACTGGTGAAATGTGGGTGAAGATATAGGCACACTTCTGCCTACCACCACGGGCGTGATGTTAGTTACGTGCCTTCGATAGGCTCAAGCGTTTGATCTTACCCCACTAGACTGATGAAGTTCTTTGTCGAGCGCCGGGTTCCCAGCAGAAGTTCTCCGGTGGAAGTAGATGCCGTACTGCACGGCCGGCAGCCAGAACGCCCAGCACGTCGCCAGGATCTGAGCTGAGACATGGTAGTGTTACGCACGTCAGAATTAGTGCGCGGACGCTTGACTGCGTTTCTTCTACTGTGCGGTAGAATAAACGCACCGCAAGGCAGTGCGTGCTAGCCCTTAATACTTTTGGGTTGCATCACAAATCATTAAATTGCCACAGGGCTTATAAAACATCGTTCTGTTTCTGTCAATCGCTTGAAGATAACAGAGACAGAATGATAAACGTGTTTGTGTGTGATTTGTAGTGCAGTAGGCCCAAGTCTTCTTTGAGTATCTGGGTGAGAGCAGATCAAAGATTGCTTGCAAGCGCCCGTAGGTTCTACGCTCTCGCTCTTAGGGAAGGTCGATTCTACAGAGCGACAGAGAGGTATGGGACAGTGGAAATTCGGACGGATATGTTTGGCTCAGGCCTCAAAAACGTCTTTTTGAGTGTTGTTTGAGAATTCACGACAAGGGTCCTGCAGTCGCTTTATGTTACATGTTAGTTTAATAGGTTTATGCTGTTTAGATCTGTCTTGAACTCTTGGCCTCCGATAGCAACCAAGTCAGCCGTGTGACTGACGTCGTAGATTTTTATATGACTTTTATTTAAACACCATTTCAATAGAAATATTTAACAGTAGCGGATATGTAAAAAATATATAAAAAAACTGTAATGGATATGTAATAAAAATACTGCTGTTGACATTCCGTTAGGCAGGCGTAGCTACCTGGTAATGGTACGTAAGCCGACATAGATGATAATTATAGGCAATATTTTGCTCTAGGCATGCGTTGATTGTAGTATTCAAAAATATATTCGTGAACAACAGAAGGCTACCGGTATACCTGTGAACGTAATGTAGTTGAGGTCCCGGTAGTCCATGAATCCGAAGTGAGTGAGCAGTTGAGAGCTGACTCCCGACAGGAACCGGCCGGACAGCGCTGCGATACGAGTGTATGACGATACGCGAGGGTACTTCGCGGGGTCCACCTAGAGAAAACATTTTTTTTTTATATTATTAAGTATGTCTGTATTTGGACTCAGTATAGTATCTTTATCCCGTCAAGCGACGCGCGCTCTAGTTGTGGTAACTAAGTGTAAAAACACGTTGTGAATGTGTGCGAGAAGGCACGTAGCGTCAGCATAATATAACACACACTCGCACTCTTCCAACTTCGCCCTTGTCTCGGTTTCTACCTACCGAGAGCTTCTGTGGTTACACACACATTCACAGCGTGTTAGTACTTTTGGTAACCACTCGTGAGATAATAATACTATACACAGCAAAAAGCCATTAACAGCGATTAGAAAAAAAAAATGGACATTGAAGTTGAATGTCCTATTTAATGCTTTTTGAAGAGTTAGTCATAGTTTGTTGTTTGCCACTGCAATGAGGATCAGCGACGATTTTAGTTAAATATGTAGAATTACAGTCATACCTAAACCAATTATTTCAGTGAAAGAATTATTAAAATTGGACCAAAAATGACGAAGTTAGAGCGGTTTTAATTTTGCATTTTCAAAAACGCCCGCCAATACGCACAATTTGTTGATGACGTCATTTTCCACGTTCGCATCCGCGGCACCGCCACGCACGTTCTTTCTGCCTTTAGTTACGTGACTCGCAGAACATTTAAACGAATAATGTCTTCATAAAATAT
The DNA here is from genome assembly GCA_932294355.1 of Aporophyla lueneburgensis. Taxonomy (NCBI): domain Eukaryota; kingdom Metazoa; phylum Arthropoda; class Insecta; order Lepidoptera; family Noctuidae; genus Aporophyla; species Aporophyla lueneburgensis. Next base: position 23,934,905 of record OW028737.1, on the reverse strand, counting down.
TGTATCGTGCCACGATGCGAAAATACAAGTGTTGCTACACCGGACAAATTGTTATTTTGTGTCCCAAAATACCCAAAAAATAGAAAGAAGTGGTGTACTTTCATGAGGAGCGACGCCCCATGTCCCCTTAACTAAAAGTACTATATACTGCATTTCAAAAATTTTGACTATAATAATTTATTTTAACTAAATCTATTTTTAGTCGCGATAAAAAAGGTGTGGATTAAAACTAGTAGTTATGAACTAAAATTCACACCAACGAACGAACGCCTCCCCTTCACGTGCTTTAAACGGTACTGTATTTTTGTTTTCCTTTTCTTTTGCTCATATCTCGAAAATGGCGTTTCCTAGCGCAAAAATAATGAAATTTTCGACCCCCTTTTGTAACCCTCTCACATATAAATTTCAACACGTGGGTAATATTTTTTTTTATTTTTCGAAGAAAATGTGAAAATTCCATATAAAACAAGTCCATTGCGCGCGCCTCGCGCCTTGCCTTCACGTGCCTCGCCTTCATGTGCAAAAACAGTACTGTATTTTTATTTTCCTTTTCTTTTGCTTATATCTCGAAAATGGCGTTTCCTATCGCAAAAATAATGAAATTTTCGACCCCCTTTGTAACCCCCTCACATATAAATTTCAACACGTGGGTAATATTTATTTTTTATTTTTCGAAGAAAATGTGAAAAATTCCATATAAAACACGTCCATTGCGCGCGCCTTGGTCTTTCAAAAAATTCATTGCGTAGCACACCCAAGTAAAAGCTGAAGAGTTGTACGTTTAGTGTTGCATAGCCCATTTATCGAGGAAGGCTATAGACTATATATTATATAAGGTCACGCAAAGACCCTTAGGAGCCGAGCACAAAGAAAAACGTCACGCATACAAAGACCTCGCACGGGCAGGCGATTCGATGCGACGGGATGGGTTGGGGGAGCAGGAAATTTTACGCGGACGAAGTCGCGGGCAGAAGCTAGTAAGAAATATTATTTAAAATAGGTAGAGAGGTGCCTACACATTGTAGAAACACGAAAAAGGTACCTGCCTGCCAAATCAAAACATTCTAAAACGTAGAACCTACCTGTGCACTGGAATAAATTGTTTTTTTTTTTTAACTTTTCAACCATAAGTAAACGAATCAATCTTCGCGAGATTGTCCGACTCGGCATTGGGTAAATCCGACTTCCATGTTTCCTATCTACCAATATCTATAAAACATAAATAAACAAGAAACAACGAAATCATAACAAAGGAGTGCGGCGCGTGGCGGGCGATCGAGCCTCGTGACGTCATCAGCAGTTTCGCGCGCGCGGCGTGCGTTTTAAAACTCCCTTTTTTTAAAGTTTAATAACTTCGTAATTTCTCGATGGATTTGAGTGATTCAAAAAGAAATGAACTCAGATATTTATATTGTATTCGATGTAGTATTCAAAATTGCTATATCCTTTTGTCGAATTGATCCTCATTGGATCGATGGTGACACTATAACAGGTTTTCTAAGCAAATGAGGAATTTAAATAACTATCGAATATTTATAATAACTTTTCCTGAAATCTGACGCACAAATTTCCGTACCTAGTGCATTTTATCTTTCGATCTTATCTTCATTATGTTAAATATACTTATCTTTGTAATACATAATATCTATTTAATTTATATCCGCTTTTGCTTTTGTTTGTTTCTGTCTAGTCGATATTACGGTTTTAGACACGTGCATTTCTACCTTCAAAATGTCAATGCAGGTGTGCACGACACTCAAGGCATTAGGCTAGGTCAGCTAGGTGACAAACTTTTGGAATACCTAATGACCGCAGCGATTCAAAAACAACTACGGCTTCAACGAGAAGTACGAATAAGTATATTTATGTGTGCTCAAGTAGTCATGGTAGGTAGTTTTTTGGGAACCTTACGTTCCCCATTAAAAAAAAAACGTAACGCTTATACGATCACGTCATTGTCCGTCCGTCTATCTGTCAGTTTGTGAAGATACTTCTCAGGAATGCGTGGAGGTATCATAACATAACATCACGCCTTGTTTCCCCGAGGGTTGGGCAGGGGTGTACCTACAGTACACTCACATTTCGCTAGTTATGTTTAAGTCCCATGTAATAGGGGGCGAGCCTATTGCCATCAAACGAGCACAGATCTAGACTCTGGGCTGCCAATGAGAAAATCCAGATAGAAAAACCAAATAACACTTTTCCTGACCTGGGAATCGAACCCAGGGCGTCATGTTCAGCAGTAGCGCTTGCTACCACTAGACCAACGAGGCAGTCAGTGGAGGTATGAAGTTGAAAATAATATCAAATACGTAGCTTGGAAGAAGCTTGATTTTTTTAGAGCACACTCATCATCAAGTCAACGCAATAGAAAAATACAGGTATTTATGCGACATATTCTGACACTCGCAAATAAATAAATAAAAACCTATAGGATACTTCCCGTTGACCTAGAATCCAGAAATTTGGCAAGAAGCCAGGTCTTACAGCACAAGTAAAGAAAAAAGTCGGCAAATTGTTAATTTTGCATTTGTAGTTGGAGAACTGACGGTGAAGTATATCGGTCGGTGTATGGGAGAACATTTTTAAACTACAAAGTTTAATTTGTTCTTGGGATAAATTCATCCCAACTACATTGTGACACGCACTTAGCCGGTTTCTTTGATTAGATCTAGTAACGTCTAACAATGTACTGGAATACCACGGAGTTTCTTTACAAGGGATGGAAAAATTTATAAAGATGTGGAAAGATGAGTAAATTCGCGAAATGAAGTACCTAAATGGTGCGATATATGCGATTGTGACCAATCAATTAATGTCCGAAAACGCTCGACTGGCTGTTCACAATGGTGTGCTGGTGCCTACGCTTATGTATGGAAGTGAATGTTGGGTGTGGCAAAAGAAGTATGAAAACAGAATTAATGCTGTGGAAATGCGTTCCTTGCTTAGGATGTGTGCTGTGACTATGAATGACAGGCTGAGGAATTATGTGATTAAGACAACGGTAGCGTTTAAAAGCAGATGTAGTTACAAAAATTGAAAAAAGTATGCTTAGATGGTTTGGTCTTGTTGAGAGGATGAATTAAGGACGGCTTACAAATGGGATTTACAAGGCAAATGTAAGTGGAAATACCGGTAGTGGACCTTATCGCTGATGTTCTTCATAAAAGTCAGGTGCGTAGTACTTGCAACCGGCGTGTGTGCAAGACCAATTGTATGAACCTAAACGAGGCCAAGAAGTATGCAAGGATCGTAGCAGGTGGCGTTCCGTGATTTCTGCCTACCCCTATGGGAAAAAGGCGTGAGTTTATGTATGTAAATAGCTTACCTTCGCATAAATATAAGTGTAATAGGCGACTTCTGTGGCCATGTACAGGCCATAGAAGAACTGTGACGCTTGCAGCCATTCTAGACTTGAAGTCCATAGCAGAATTGCGTAGACAGCGATACCGCTGAGCCCTGTAAAATAGAAAACATTGTAACATCGATGAAAAAATTTGGATAGTGAAGAATGCTAAATGTAAGGTAAGAATATTGATGCGTAAAACGTACACACGGCTACAGGCTACAGCTGAACTCGCATTGTATAGGCTTTTCGTACAATGAGATGTCCGCTTATACTGGAAATGTATAGCATGATGTGTGGCCGTGCGTTCGACGTACCTATTGAAGCTTTGAATGTGCGATTTTATCGTCTTAATCGATAGGTAAATCAATAGCACAATTTCTAACAAAACCTTTCGCCTACACTTCAATAATCTGACGAATCTGTCTGCCTTCAAAGCAACAGTGAACAGGCATATTGCGGACACGCTCACTCCATCATATACCTCATCCATCGTTATCCAGCAGACGTGATAGAAGTCAAGATTAGACCCATTCAGAAATTCTCCTAGATTATAAATGTGAAAGTTTGTATGGATGGGTGTATGGATGTTTATTACTCTTTCATGCTAAAACTACTGAAATTTGGTATAGAGATAGTTTATAATGTGGAAAACACATACGATACTTTTTATCTTAGTAGTTCGTGTCCGTGGGATAGTTTCCGACCTACACGCGAGCGGAACCGCTGGCAAAAGCTAGCAAGAAAAAGGTGATTGGTACCTAAATCGAATGAAGTAAGTTATATGTTTAGGAGTGCCGTATTTTGTAAATATACGCATCGCTTGAAAATCTCGTTTGTGGTGCAAGGAAGTGAGGACAATATGAAGTTTACAGTAGATCTCGTATTAACTGTTGTACCTGCCATACATCACACATAAACATCAATAGTCAACAATAATACACGCCTTCATAGCTGTGTTACATTGAAAATTACGTAGTAATAGTAACTTAAGTGAGAGAATATAATGTACATCGTTCCTTGAAGTCACCGCTCTGAGGGGTAATTGCGTAACACACTAACAGTCTGAATGGCTTTCATTTTGACAGTACAACAACATTAATTCCGTTATTTACGTTGTTGAGCAGACAATTTTTCCAACATATCAAGCAATGGATGAGCAATATCCTTCAAATGATTCATATTTTGATTGACACTTGACAGTGTGTTGCGCAATTGGGGTGCTTCTTTCTTTGTCCAGGTGGTATTTCTTTGGAATGCGTTCCCACTGAATATCAGGATGGCAACCAGTCGTTTATATTTCAAAGTGAAGGCACGTGAACTTATTCGTATGTGATAGAAGGATTCGTTTTTTCCTCTACCCGTTACTTCTTCAGACAAAGGTTTTTTTTTCAGTTACGTATTATATAACTTTATATGTATCTATCTATATACGTATTATTTAATTAGTTACCTTTGAGTTATCTATCCCATATGTTGCACACGCTATTTTTCTCTTCACCGCAAGGTTGACTCTAGAAAATGTCTCAGGCACTAAGTTCGCCTTTGTACAGTATATTTTATTTGTGCCTTAGCATACATGGTGCAAGGGTTCTATTTGTAAAGTCGTAAGGTTTCAATTTACGATTTCTTTTCCTAAGTAGGTACCTACGCTATGCTGCAGTTGTGACGGCTATGGGTTAAACCCATTATGAAACTCGGAAGATAATCTTATGTACACGAAGCTTTTAGTGGTAGGCTTCAAAATGTTAATCCAGTGCTTCATAAAATATGTTCAACAAATTTCTCTGCTCAACAACGTAATAACGCAATGAATGTTGTTGACCTGTCAAAACGAAAGCGATTGCTACTGAAAGTGTGTTACGCAACTCCGCTGGAATAAGTAGCCACCACCACGTACAGTAGCCATATTCTGGTGGTGGTTGGAGCTAAAACTTCGGCGATAAGCGTGACTTAGTTTAAGATGAAAGTATAACAATTATTTGGCAACATCGTAAAAAACAAACACAAAGAAAGAACAATATTTGGAGGTCTGTGTTTGTTTTTGGTTTGGGTTTTTTTTGAAGTTGGAGCTTTAGTTCAACGTACAATATAAATCTTTGTATGATTTTTTAATAACGTTTAATCAGTTATTAGGTAATCTCGCCAATCATAAAGAATGATTGTCCCCGTCTTGTAAATAAGGTAATTAGAATAAAATGATACCGTTGTTGCGTTGGTTTCGTTGACGAATGGCAATGAACTTGCCCCAAGTCTGTTGTAAAGATTGATAAATTGAAATATATTAGCTGACAATTGCGATCAATTAACGTGTACAGTCTACTGTGTTTTTTACGTATTAAGTATCTGGCCAATTGTTAGTCTTTGTCTAGACATTTGTTTCTTCTTCTGGTTTTAGCTTACAGATCCAATTTTACAGAAATTGCGGGGTAACGTAGCACACTTACAGTAGGAATGGCTTTCATTTTGACAGTTCAACAACATCCATTGCGTTATTTACGTTGTTGAGCAGACACATTTTTCGAACATATGTGAAGCAATAAATTAGCAATATCCTTCAAAATGATTCAGATACTGATTGATAATGTGTTATGGAATTAGGGTGCTGGTCATTGTCCGTTTTATGGTATAACGTAATATTTTACTATTGTAAATATTGTAGAATCTTTAATCCTAGAATCTAGATACTCGTAGATATAAGTAAGGTCGATAATATTACTGAGTTTAGATAAGCTTCATCAATATTGCTTTCCTTCTAGGGCGATCAATAGATGTCGTATTTTTTTTTTCATTTCTTTTGGTACTTTGATTCGGAACAGCATAAGATTAGTATAGCCCTGTCTCCTTCCTTTCTACCCATGGATATTTATCTAGTTTCATATATTGTCAATATTTTTATCTGTGTGGCGTCGGATGTAAATAATAGCAGCACACCATTTCTTCCCGTGGGTGTCGTAAAAGGCGACTAACGGACTTACTACAGAATTGGCAGCAGCGTTCTCTATGCATTTTACCACCGTACTGCGATCACCAACCCGTCTGCCAATCGTGGTGATTATGGCAAAGCCTCTGAAATTAAGGGAGGCCAATATGCAGCAAAGGACGTTTTACGGCTATTAATGATTTCAATATAAAAATTTCAACCTCGACTTCCTTATCTATCATATTTACTATATTAAAAATGCGAAAACAATTATGTCTGTTATCTTTTTACGCCTCAACTACTGAAGCGATCGTTATGTAACAGATAGGCAGACTGGGACCTGGAGAAGGATATAGGCTACTTTTTGTCTTGGATTTTTATCCCTATAATAAAATTACGAAATAGTTACCTAGCAAAAATACATGTAAATCCATACCATACTAATATTATAAATGGGAATGTGTGTGTGTCTGTTTGTCCGTCTTTCACGGCAAAACGGAGCGACGAATTCACGTGATTTTTTAAGTGGAGATAGGTGAAGAGATGGATAGTGATATAGGCTACTTTTTTTTTCTTTTTTAGGTGGCTGGGCTGAACTTAGAAAAGCCGTGCTTTTCCCATGGACAATTGTATGTAGCATGTTCGCATGTGTCCAATGCCCAGAATCTTTACATTCTATCCCCAAATGGAAAGACATATAATATCGTCTACAGTAGCGTATTAAAATAACATTCTGTTCCGAGTTTTCTTCTGTGTTCTAAATCAGGAAAGGGGAACCGTGTTACCCCGAATTTAACACGAACGAAGTCGCGGGCCAAAGCTAGTATAATCTATTTACTCCGTCCTTCAATCGTATGCAGAATGTTATTGCAACAAATAGCTGCATTGCATTTTTGAGTGGGTCGCGCTATTACAAAGGTTACATTTAAACTTAGCACCTTTTTATAAATAAAAAAACATTCGAGTTGTGAAAATTTTAAAACTCCTAACGAACTGTGACGTATTATTTGCACGTGCTTTTGTCTCATGGCCTGCAAAAAACACAGTTGACACGATTATCTAATACGTACGATACAATCTCACCGCGATATTTTTACTTTCGTGTGTAGGTACGCCGACTTACACAATTCAACAATAATAATCATAGATGCAACTATGATTAGGTATTGTTGAATAGTGTAAGTCAACGTTCACACGGACGTAATAAAATCGAGGCGGGATTATTACGACCACTGATTTGCGCGATTACGTTGCTGTACATTTATGAAATTAAAGAATTAAACAAATAAATAATCAACCCCTACCCCAACACACTCTGTGTAAAATGTATATCTCAAATCCTTATGGTGTACTGTGTGTATAATAAAGAGAATTCTAAGAGGCAAACAAAAAATTAATCAATATTCACGAATATTTCAATATGTTGCGTCATCCTTCTGGGCTGAATATTTAAGTGATTGAACAGCAGTAGTAGCTGCCGCAACGGGTGACTGTTTTATGATAGTTAAGCTTCTCTATTTATGTACTTGTTTTCTTTAGGGTCAAGAAATAAAACGTTAAAGGCTCCCGCAAATAGGGGCGATGCGACAGTGCGAAGCGATTCTGATAGAGAAAATTTCTTTCAAGTTTTCATAAAAATTGTTCGAAACGATTCGTGTCGCACTGTAGTGACAGTGTACGGGACGGGACCCTCAAGATGGGTCGCTTCACGGTCCACAGCCGTCACTAATGGACACAATAAGGGTCACAGCACACATATCAACTCGGAAAGGGATCGTCACCGTATCGCCTTTCGCCTCGCCGTCAAACAGGCATTAACCTAACGTAACCACGTAACGTAAGCGGATCGGAAGCTCCGGCACGTCACTCGGCTACAGCTAGGCGACGCCGCGCTTACGGCTCGCCGACCGCTGGTTGACGGCTAGGCGGCACTAGTTAAGTCATTTTGAATCCGAACGTTTTATGTCGCGTGGACGAAGAGACGTAAGCTAGGGTACGGAGAGCCGTAAGCTAGCGTACGGAGAGCCGTAAGCTAGGGTACGGAGAGCCGTAAGCGCGGGGACCGCTGGTTGCCACGCGCCACATCGCGGTTCGTGAGCTTGTCCGGAACTCCGGAGGCGAGGCGATAACGTTACGATTCCGATTAGTGTGCGTTGCAGTAGGGAGTTTCATACAAATCATACTGAACGGCTCGAGTTGATACGGTTACGATCCGTTTGCGAGTTGATATGTGTGCTGTGACCCTAAGTATACACTTCGGCCAGCCTGTTCTGTGTGCTAGGCACCTACAACGTATCTAGGTTCACTTTACACACACAATTGTATTCTAATTGTACCAACATTTTGTTTCTTTTCTGACTGTCAGATAATTATATGATCTACCTACTAAACACAACTTTTTAATGTTCTTTTTATTAAGCATTTTATCTTCTTGTTAAATTCATTTGAACTTTAACTTTTTTCTTTATTTTACAACAGACCAGTTTAACAGCCGGTAAAATGCATTCAAAATCTACAATTTCGTGAAAATGTCATCATCATCATTTCAGCCGCAGGACGTCCACTGCTGGACTTAGGCCTCCCCCAATTTGGGGGGCTTTGCCATAATCGCCACGTTTGGCAGGCGGGTTGGCGATCGCAGTATGGTGGTAAAATGCATAGAGAACACTGCTGCCCATTCTCTAGTAAGTCCCTTAGTCGCCTTTTACGACACCCACGGGAAGAAATGGGGTGGTGTTATTCTTTACGTCCGGCACCACACGGCACGAAAACGGCGTGAAAATGTGTGCAACTTTAATCTTAGGTTTTTATTCTTCATTCAAGAGGCAATAAAGATAGAACTATCCCAGAGTGCTGTAATCAGTTGAAGACTGATAACGTTGATCTCTTGTAGTATTCGATTTTTATCATGAAGTCGAGGATAATTATCATATAGTCAATATTATTTTTACACACAGATGTAATCTCCATGTCTCTTTTTAGTGACTCTTTGCTATGTTTTGTACTTTTAAATAAATCATATTCTTTATTATTTTTTCTTATAACAAAGCAACAAAGAATTTTTATGTTGTATTGTTGTCATGTTTGTCTTCATTCATTTTATTTAGATTATCTAGAATGAAAGTAGTATGTCTTCCTTTAGGTACCAGGCTACCTATTTGTCAAAATTAATAACAATAGGTTCAGTCCGGTTGGATCCAAGCATCTAGCTTTTGATGTTACATAAGTGCCCATAAAGGACTATATGTTAATTTTAATTGTCTAGTTTGGCAAGCCATGTCAGACTATTTTTGTTCAATTTATTGAGCTACAGAATATTATGAACTCTAAAAACTATGAGACCGAGTTACAGAGAAACAACTCTGTAACAATATTGTGACAAATAAATAGACTATTAGTATGAAATATACCTCAGTTTAATTAGCAAGCACACTATATAATAAATACTAATAAATATTATTGATTTGTTGTTTCTTAGAACTTGACTGGTTTTAGTGAAAATATCTTAGTTTGCAGATCTGGTAAAGAATAAAGTTTGATGATGATGTAAGAAAAATGTTTAAATAAAGACGTTCAAGTAAATAATTTCTGCGTTAAGCTTATTGATAGATTGACAGAGTCGGAACATTTTACATAGTCGGCAGTTTGGTTTCACGAAAGGTAGGTCGACGACAGACGCGGGAGTACAACTCATCAGTCACATTTTGGAATCCTGGGAAAAGTCCCAGGATGCAATTGGCATCTTCTGTGACCTCTCAAAAGCGTTCGACTGCGTTGACCACAATACTCTGTTCTGTAAATTACACCATTACGGAATTCGTGGACAAGCTGCTGATCTTGTTCTTTCCTATTTATCAAACAGGCAGCAAAAAGTAAATGTTAACGGGATGACGTCCTCGGGGTCTTTTGTTAAGATGGGCGTGCCCCAAGGTTCAATTTTTGGCCCTTTCTTATTTCTAGTTTACGTTAATGACCTTCCTTACATGATGGCTAACTTTTCGGACATAATTTTATTCGCTGATGATACTTCTCTTATTTTTAAAATAGATAGAAAAGATACGGATGTCTTACATGTGAACGAGGGTCTAGCTGTTCTTTCAAAATGGTTTGCAGCTAATAATCTCTTACTTAATTGTTATACTGACTCTTCCTTCTCTTTATATTTTAGAATGTATCTTGTATGTTCGCAAAAACTTAGGCCTTTTCAAACTAAGAAGCGATTTTCATAATATAAATACTCGTAGTAAAAATGAAATTGTGATACCTAAATTTAGATTAACTAAAACTAGTAAATCATTTCTTATAAACAGTATCCGCTTCTATAACAAGTTGCCAAAGTCGGTTACTGAACTTAGCTAGGGAAAGTTCAAATCACACATTAAGCGTGTCCTTATCAAAAATGCATATTATAAGATAAAAGACTACGTTCAAGACAAGGAAGTTTGGCAATAACTCCGTCTGCACATGTGGCTTCCCTAGTAGCTCATTACCGGATGACCATGTAAATGTCTATTAACTGCTTCCAAATGACCATGCACATTATTTATTTAAGATTATTTTTTTTTTACATTCTTTGACATACTCTATTCATAATTTGACATTATATACTTACAATTCTAATTTGACCTCTTTAATATTGGTTGTCATAACAACAATGACATTTGGTTTAAATGGTTATTATGTTCTATTTATGTAATACTATCATTTAAGTAAATTCTTTTATATTTTGTGAGAATGTTGTAGGTCTTGTAGACTGTAGACAATTTTCTATTTTATTAAGCACCTGGTTGGTTGGTGGTTTTAGTAGTACTTGTTGACAGTCCTACACTGTTCTCGCATACCTATTAAAACTGTTGTTTGAAAATATTGTAAAACCCAATTATTTTTAAAAGAGTAACCGTGGAGTTTCTTGCCGGCTCTTCTCCATAGGAATCAACAATTTGGAACCGTGCACCTAGCTTCTAATGTTTCATAAGTGCCCTTGCAGGCTTATGTGAAATAAAAATATTTTGATTTGATTTGATTTGAATTAATACTTCAAATTCTGCATTATAAAATAATTTAAAATTAAATGCTTTAATTATGAATAACTTATAATCACTAACATAATGCATTTTATTTACTTACTGATTAACTGAAAACTGATAACACTACAAATAATAACTGAAATCAGTCTTGAAATTAAAATCTCAAACCTTCTGCTATGTCATCATCGTCTGCCGAGCCTTTTCCCAACTATGTTGGGGTCGGCTTCCAGTCTAAACGGAGGCAGCTGAATACCAGCATTTTACATGGAATATTTAACCTTCTGCTATGTACGAAGAAATAACATTTATCATCCTATAAATCTGTTACGGGGCAATAATGTTACGGTTACGATTTTTACAATTTGCAGGTCAGTTTCAGGCTATATGTGAAACAAAATATGATTTGGGACTATTTTACAAATGTATTTATAGAATTATATTAATTAAAATGGTCAAAACAACCCTCCAAGTTCATTTAATCTCATTGAACCGCTATGTCATAGAAAAGACATTCAATGGGCTACCTTAGTGCGAATAGGCTACCTTAGCTTGTCCTCTTTTTAAGCACATAATACAACATGATGGATATCTTGACAGCATGTCAAATACCATCATCTAGGTCATGCACAGTCAACAAGTTAAGATACTCACCTGATAGGATAATAATAGGTTTAAATCTCAGGAAATCTGTGATCAGAAACACCAAAACAAGCAGCCCCAGGTAGGAGTAAGTTCCAATAGGATATACATCTCTGTTCAGTTGTTCTTCAGTTATATTCCTCCATTCTCCAAGGAGGAACTCCGAAACGAACGGCTCGGAGGGCCGGATCTCTCGCAGCAGCCCGAAAGCGCACAATATGAGCGTCACTTGAATCCAAGGCAGCATTTTAGAACACAATTTTATGTAATAAATGTGGAAAAAACAGTTCGCGCAACTTTCCCTTGGTGGTCGTGAGCGGCCGTGCAATGTGCTCACGTGCCGCGAACCGACTGATGAGACGGCACTGCGCTCTCCACGCTCCACACATCTCTCACCGGTGAGCCCGCCAGACTCAGTCCTTCGCGCCAAAACTTACGTAAAACAATAAGATCGAATTATTTCCGCTATCTGTTTTCCGAATTGCTATAATGCACAGATTTTGCAGTTCTTATTTCAATCACTAGCGGATCGTTGATCAGTATGCAATCTTCTTGATTTTATTAAGTAAACTTTGCACACAAAATACTGTTTTAAACTGTTTCGATTCGTTAAGAATGACTAATTTCACAGCACTCTATTTATATTAGAAAAATATTATAAAGAAATCGGCAACGACGAACACAAACGTCACAACACTGTCACGTCAACGTCATGCTCATGACCGTCAAACGTCATCGTTTAGCATGTGCTTCCAACCGTTGACCTTGGATGGGCTGGGCCTCCGTTAGAGACTTGTTTATAATTAATTCATGATTTTTTCTATTTAACTTGACAAATTAACTCAGGGGGCATATTGATATCAAAATAAAGTTGGCACGTAGGATTAAACGTTTGGAACCCCTCTAATGATTTTTTTTTTTAATGTTTACGTCAGAAAGAACTCCCTTTTCCATGAACGCATACTTTGGTTCTTACACAGGATTCATCAACTGCCTAGCCTTTTTCCAACTATGTTGGGGTCGGCTTCCAGTCTAACTGGATGCAGCCAAAAACAAAAAAAAACGACTTGGCTGAATATTGGTAGGATTGTTCTATACACTATTATAAAGGAAATGTGAAAAGTCTTCATCGATCAGGCACGTGCAAAAAAATTTACTCGGGGTCAAAGGTCACAAAAACGGGGTTTTCGCGATTTTCAGCAAAACGGTAAGTTTTATCATAAAATTAGCTCAAACAAAAATTATAGATCAGATAATTATCTATAAAAAATGTCTAAATACTTTTTTTCCTAAGAGCCATCGTTTTTTGAGATTCAAAAAGTTGAAAGAGTTGTAAGTTGTAATCGTCATATATGCACACGTTTCCACGCCACCTTTGAGGTAGTGTACTAGTGTGTAGGTAGTGTACTAACGGAATTCGCTTTCTACTCTCTATGTATGGAGCTCCTAAAAAAATAACATGCTTAGATAAGTTTAGATAAGTATGCATGTTTCGTTAAAAATACTCGAAATAAAAAACAAGTGCAGTTAGTATGTCTTCCTCCAACCTCAGCGGCTTCTCATCAACATCTTTTTCGGGTATATTACCAAGTTCAAGTGTGGCTTGGTAATCAGTTAGACCCAAAAGACTGGGGTTAGAAGTTGGTCGACAATTCATTAGAGCCAGTTCAAACTTTACTCCCACCTGCACCAGAAAAACTACTAAACACCATTTTTTGCAACTGTAAAAAGGGATGTAGTGCTAAATGTGATTGCAAAAAAGTTGGACTGTTTTGTTCTGTAGCATGTACAAATTGTCAAGGCCAGTCATGCTCCAATGTTGAATCGCCAACAATTGAAGATTCATTTGATGCTGACGAAGAGACATGCGATGTGTCATTATTGGGGCAATTTACTAACACCCAGAATGAAGAAGATAAACAAGAAGAAGAAGAAAGAGAAGAAGAAGAAGAACAAGAGAAAGCAGAAGTTAATGATAATTTAGATTCAGATGGATACATATTCTTTTTCTTTTTTTAAATTACTACCCTTTCATCATTTTCAACCCTTGTCAATATCTACATTTATTCAATAGTTTCAAATTAAACAGAATTACAAAAGATTAGTGAAATAGGCCTACCGGAGAAACCACATTAAAAAAAAAAACGCGTAAAGTACACTACCTCAAAGGTGACGTGGAAACGTGTGCATATTATGACGATTACAACTCTTTCAACTTTTTGAATTGTTATATCTCAAAAACGGTGGCTCTTAGGAAAAAAAGTATTTAGACATTTTTTTATAGATAATTATCTGATCTAAAATTTTTGTCTGAGCTAATTTTGTGATAAAACTTACCGTTTTGCTGAAAATCACGAAAAACCCGTTTTTGTGACCTTTGACCCCGAGTAAATATTTTGGCACGTGCCTGATCGATGAGGACTTTTCACATTTCCTTTATAATAGTGTATTGAACAATCCTAACAATATTTAGCCAAGTCGGAGTTTTTGTAATCTTGGATGTTTAAATTGGCCGGACTATGAGTAGGTACCAGTATATTTACATGGAGCGACTGCTTATCAACCAGACCTCCACAACCCAGTTACTGGGTGATACGATAGCTCTTGGTAAGACTGGTTGTCAGACTTTCGGGCTTCTGACGGCCCGTAACGACTGTCCATCTACGATAGACAGCCGGGTCCAATGGCTTAACGTGCTTTCCAAGGCACGGAAGGGTCTTGATACGTAAAGATGGTCACTCAGCTACGGACCAACCACGGCAAGCGTAGCTTAACCTGAACGATCACTCCGTACGGCTGTTATTACTTATTTAGCCACAAGCCCTTACACATACACATGATCATACAGACTGAAAAACAAGTTTTCTAAGACCATTCAGAAGATTCAGTCAAATTAAAACAAACTGATTTTGTGCGTTGAAAATATTTTTTCAAAGCACAAAATCACTACGTTTTAATTTTTTACAACACAATACGCTTTTTATTTCTGAACGTTGATCAGCTGATTGTGACATTTGACCGCAATTGACAGCCAGCTGACACGTTCTTGTCAATGTCAATTGTTGTGTTTTGATTTCATCGTGCTTGCCGTACTTAATTTGTTATCCAAAATGTTGTAAAATTATTGATCTATTGTTTTTTTTCTATGTTGTTATTCATAATTAAATATTAAGAGCACTAGGCATCCCTTGAAAAAGTGCACAGTAATATTTGTGTAAAAGGCTTCCTAGATTAAGCTCTACAGTTTACAATGCCTGATAAGAAAACAGTACTGAAATGTCATCATTGTTCCAAGAGCTTCAAATACGATAGTGAAAGAAGGCGGCACGAGCAGAGCCACAGTCCT
Source organism: Aporophyla lueneburgensis (assembly GCA_932294355.1). NCBI lineage: Eukaryota > Metazoa > Arthropoda > Insecta > Lepidoptera > Noctuidae > Aporophyla > Aporophyla lueneburgensis. Next base: position 23,919,624 of record OW028737.1, on the reverse strand, counting down.
CAGTTCCAGTGCATAGTCTGCAGCAAAAACTTTAGTTTCATGTGAGTTAGCACATTTGGTTTTCTTATCTCTGCTGACTTGTGTCCAGTCAATAAATCAATCGTTCTGTAGGTATAGTTTTCTATGACTCATAATAATATTATTATCTTGTACTGACCTGTGAGGTGATATCAGTACCTTATGTCATACACAGTGTTTTAATAAAAATTCTAACTTAGGCACAATTGAAATATCTAAGAAGAAAATGAAATAACTGAGGTACCACTCAAAATCAAAAACAATTAACAGTTATTCATAGTCCTTCAAAAAGTCCCGCTTCACAACTTCCTAGTGGTTTAATTGGGAAGAATTGCTGCAAAAAACTTCTCATCCTGAAATAAGTTTCTATTGTAAACGACCTCACTAATAAACAGTGTTAATTTTCTAAACTTATTTATTAATCTCCCACTTGGTTTATCAAAACTTATTTCCTTAAATAAATCACCACAGTATAACAATCCGACAACCATTCGCTGTCAAATATCATCGCCAACTGCCAAGCGCCATCCGTTAAATCTCCTTATTTTATTTAGATACGTATAACCGCCGTCAGCATGGTCAGTACCAGGGATGTTAAGGAGCTCCGTAACCGTAACCGAAACTATCGGATATCCGATATGAAAATGTATCCGTAACCATAACCGAATCCGAAATAAAAGTTTCGGATAATATCGGATTTGTTATTACATTTTTATTTTAGGTAGATTAGATAACACTCAATATATATTTATAATCATTTTTATTTTAAATAGCTGTAATAATTACTCACGGACTGATTGTAATTCCTACCAAATGGTGACATATAAATAAAACCATTTTATTAGCTACTAGCTTTTGCCAGCGGCTTCGCCCGCCTGGAGGTCGGAAAATATCCCGCGTGAACGTACTACCGGGATAAAAAGTACCCTATGTGTTAATCCAGGTTATTTTTTTTAGCTTGAAAGCCCATTTTCATCCAACTTGCTTCAAATTTATCGTCACTGCTCGGCTCCTATATGTCTTAGCGTTATGTTATATAGCCTATAACCTGCCCAGGAGTATGAACTACAATCGTATCAAGTTTGGTTAAAATCCCTTCAGTAGTTTTTGACCCATGCGTGCACATACAGACAGACAGACAGACAAAAAATTTACTGATTGCATTTTTGGCATCAGTATCGATCACCATTTATCCTCCAATATTCATTTTGAATTTTTATTCAATGTACAGAATTGACCTCTCTACAGTTTTATTATAAGTATAGATTTATATTTTACTTTTGAAATTCCTTAAAAGTTTAATATCCGTAACCGATATTATCCGAAACTAACGGATAATCCGAAATAATTTCATATCCGTATCCATATCCGGTATAATAATCATTCCTACATCCGTATCCAATCCGTATCCGAAATATCATATCCATAACATCCCTAGTCAGTACAAAAGATTTTTAAACAGTAGATCAATTCGATTATTATATTGTAAACCGTTTGATTTAAGTTGTATTAATAACACCTTACACTATACAATTCACACAAATGTTTTTAGATCTGCTCTGCGTCGTCATGAGAAACAACATGAGAGGACAGGAAGTGTTCAATGTTCTGAGTGTGGAAGAGAGTTCCGCGACAACATACTGCTAAAGAGACACTCCAAATATGCACACGGAGGTAAATAGTGTGCACAAAGTAAAATTTATTTCTTGAAATTCATAAGATAAACTGTAAGGGCAGAAACTTTATGACAACATCAATGTACCAATTTATCTATGTTTGCAAAGAAATAAACAAAAGGAAGTCTAGTACAAATAACTTTTTTCTTTGTAGGCCAGAGGTTACATAGTCTTTTCAGTTAGAGGGATATGCTACCAGAAATAGCTTTGGAAATGGATAGTAATTAAATTGTTAGTGCATCTAATATTTTTAATGTTCTCGTAAAATTAAAATCCAAATTTATTTATTCATATAAGTCTGAGAATCAACACTTTATGAATGTCTCAATTACATAAGACAGTCCCCCAAAACACCCGCCCTTCACCATTTCCTAGTGAGAAGAAGAAGTGGTGCATCAAACTCCCCACTGCTGTCTGTACAGAAATGGATCAGGTTTAATGCAAAGCTATAATAACCTTTCAATTACAGGAACATACACATGCACAAAATGCAGTGCAGTCTTCAGCAGTGAGCCAGCACTCAGCACACATATGAAGACGCACAAGTCACTGTCCGAGAGACGTTATCAATGCAGCTTCACAGGCTGTTCAAAGAAGTTCAATTTTGCACATCATTTAAAACATCACGAGCTGACGCATACTAACACTAAGCAACATTATTGTAAAATTTGTAATAAGGGTGAGTTTTATTCGATATCTACTTAACTACTTACCTTAACCATACCTAAAATGGTGCCAAGGTTCTGTACTGTGTCAATACCATCTTTTCATGAGAGAGAGGCCTTTCTGACCCTGCTATATTGATGTCGCAGGGCTGGAGACATTGTTTGCAGAAATATGGCCGATTCTAAATTCTAGAAAGGTTCTGGAGTGGCAACTGCGTACCAGAAAATGTAGTGTTGTAAGGCCTAGGAATCCGCTGGATGCAGGAATCTCAGAATTGGTTGAAGTGGTGGTGTTTTTGGGCGGCCTATCTGAGCCGTAAATGATGATGGTGATATGGATGTTTATCAACATGGTTGGTTGAATTTTTCAATATCTTTAATAAAATACTCTAATTCCAGGGTTCATACAGTCCCATCATTTGAAGACTCATCTAAAGACGCACACTGCAGATACATCACTATACTGCTCATTTACTGACTGCAATAAGAAATTTGCCACGCCATATGCGAAAAAGAGACATCTGGCTAAACATCGTAAGTATTTTCTGAAAGTATATTCTGCAAGTTTTTTTTATTTATTTTAAGAATGAAAATAAAAATGCCTCCTACTCTTCATAGAGACATGCCTTTGGCCTCTAATTAATTAAACATTCTGATGTATAGTCCTCCAGATCGTATTTCGGCCATGGCGGCCAATCTCAACGGAGACTAGCCAGCGGCCCGGGAGATATTATAGTGCACAAGTATGTGCGCAGACATCGAGGCACTCGCTCATCCATCACTCTCATAGTTCGATGGGACGACAATGCGACACGACCGGAGCGGCACGGGGGTGACACACCGCGCACTTACAATATCCGGGCTTTTCCTAATGAAAAATCCCATTAACACTTTGCCCGACCTGGGAATCGAACCCAGGACCCCACGCTTAGCAGTCGCGCTTGCGACCACGAGACCAACGGGGCAGTTCAGTTTGGGGCATTCTGATGTACAAAGGCAATGAAGTTTTTAATTTTAAGGCCTACGCTCTAGAACAATGATCCAGCTTGGGTCTTGATTTAAAAAAAATACTGTAAAACTATCTTCCAACCCATATCCACTCCTGTTCCCTTGGAACTGAACTTTGGGATTCTTAGATCCCTAATTTGTTAGTCAAATATGAAGAATCTGGCAATCCTTCCAAAGCATTAATCATAATGGCCACTGGAAAGCCCTGACCGAAATGTGCATCTGGATTGAGGGCCCATTTTTTGAACCCTTGCGTACCGAAATAAGACTTATAGGGAAATTAGTTAAAAATAGTAAAAACTTAAAGCAAAGGGGCATAAATTTCTTAAATGTGAATTAAAACTGTTATGATTAAATAACTTGGGCCCTCAATCCAGACGCGTGCATAAAGTGGCATAGCCTAAATCTCAGTAAGTACTATCTCTGGGTTAATAATTTTTGTTTAAGAATTTAGTTAAGAATTTCTTAAATATTTTAAGAAATTCCCAAATCTGTAAAATATAACATTACCGATTTATGGCGGCATATCTAGGGCCCTCACTACATTATTGTTTGTACTGAGGAATCTGCAAAATATGAATGTATCTGAAGAAATACATAAATACGACTTTAACATGTTTTACTTACATACCTATGTGAATGAGTAAAAAAGAAATAAGGACACAAAACTTAATTGTTAAGAAGTAAATGCAAGTCTATTGTATTGTAAGTGAAAGTGTATTCTAATTTGCGTTAATCTATGAAGTTGAGCCTAGTCAATAAAGCCGAAAATATTGGGCTCTTAGTTCAGACTTTTTAGTGAATTTTACTAAAATGTCTGAGCTGAGAGCCCAATATTTTCGGCTTTATTGACTAGGCTCAACTTCATAGATTAACGCAAATTAGAATACACTTTCACTTACAATACAATAGACTTTCACTTACTTCTTAACAATTAACTTTTGTGTAATTATTTCTTTTTAACTAATTTACATAGGTATCTAAGTAAAACATGCTAAAGTCGTATTTATGTATCTCTTCAGATTAATTCATGTTTTGCGGATTCCTCAGTACAGACAAGAATGAAGTGAGGGCCCTACATATACTGCCATAAATCGGTAATGTCAAATTCTACAGAGTTGGGAATTACTTAAAATATTTAAGAAATGCTTAACTAAATTCTCAAATAAAAATTATTAACCCAGAAATAGTACTTACTGAGATTTGGCTATGCCACTTTATGCACGCGTCTGGATTGAGGGCTCAAGTAATTTAATCATAACAGTTTTAATTCACGTCTAAGAAATTCATGGCCCTTTGCATTAAATTTTTACTATTTTTAACTAATTTCTCAATAAGTCTTATTTCGTTTTGCAAGGGTTTAAAAAATGGGCCCTTAATCCAGATGCACATCTGACCGAAGTAGATGATTAAATGTCAGGTTTATCAGTGTAATAAGTTTTATTGGTTTTGTTTTAGATAAAGCAGACAGTGGAATATCATCAGATTCTAATTCAGCTTGTGATTTGTCTTGTATGACAAAGAAAAAAAATGAAAACGGTAAGCTTGGACTTCCTATTTAGGAAACTTAATTAGCTACCCTTTCATTTCTTTCTAAAACCCCAAAGGTTTATTGAAGTTATAGGAGCGGCTCAGTTTCCTTTGTGTGCATTTATTTTATGTAGGGCTAAAATATCTCACTATCTTCTATTCTTATTAAATCTTTCTTCTATATTATTATAATAGGGTTACCCGTCGATCAAGATATCTCCATTGTTCATGAAAATATTTATTGATTTTACCTTTTAATTTCAGATGCCATAATTTGTTCTTCATGTGGACTAATGTTACTCAAGTCTCAGTATGAAAAACATACATTTAGTTGTATAAAGAGAGTTAAAGAAGAATACGTCACTGATGATATAACCATTGCCACTTTTGAAAGCAGTGGAATTGAAAATGATCTCATAGACCCACCAAACGAAAATATAGAAGATAATGATGAAGTCCGCAATTGTAAATTAGTGTTAGGAAGTTGTATTATGATTGATAAAGGCGAAAAATGCGTTTGTGCACAAATATCTAAGACTGTTGATGAAGACTACGATTTTACACCTATTGAAAATGAACCCATAAACATGAGCAAAGTAGATAATAATATTAGCACCTTCTGTGAAGGTTGCGAATGCTCTGAACGTTGCAATCTTCAAAATGGAAGTACTGGAGACTATCGAGACAACACGCCAGTAGTAGAATATAAGGCTGATGGCACTGTGAAATTAAAGGACATATTTGAAATGGATATTCCCCCAGCTAAAACGGTTAAAGTAGAAGTAGATAGTGTAAATAATGATGTGAAATTCATTCCATACAACAGTTGCAAGGCTGTTTTGGGTAATTGCATCGTCAGTGGGAATGGAATGATGGGTGACGGGTGTCTATGTGCCAGGATGATCCTAGATGAGCAAGCGACTGCCCAAGAGATTGATGACATCACGCCGCGACCAAAATGTGAAATGTTCTGTGATTAAACATAAATACAAAGCTGTTATAAACCTGAATGTTGTTAACTTTGTTAGAGTTGTATAGTTTGTTGGTACTTAATAAAGTCTATTATACTTTTAAATGATGTTATTTTTGTACTGGTTCAATTGTTTTTTTTTTAAAGTATGAGATACGAAAATAGCGGAATAACAAACACTCTAGTACAATTATTATTAACTTTATATTTATTTACAACATAATTCAATTATTTTACAAATCAACCATTTATACAAAATATTTATCTTAGTTAACAAGTACTAAATTAATTATTATTTTACAATCAGACCTCACTTCTGTGTAATATCACTAAGTTAATAAGTACGAACGGAATGTAGTTTACCTGCGAGTTATCACATAGGGCATGGCAGACGATCACAAGAATATATAACAAAAGCCGTCTAACGGTTACGCCGTTTTATTTTCAAACTCGTTATAGCGTCCGATTCAAGAGTAATTTATTTTAAAATAATATTAATATACATTTAGCTATGGTAACAATTACAAGATAGGACTGTCAGGTAATCCTCTAAGAGCGAGGGCGTAATATTACAAGATCTAAGGTTTTTGTGTACCTTCATAGAGTATGAATCGCGTAAAATACTTAAAGTACATACGTTTTACCAGTTATTTATACATTTTTACGCAATCCACATAATTTTTTATATAGACAAAGCAATAAATAAATCTAAATCTTTCTTTCAAGACGATGACTCTTCCTAGTTTGACTAGTCTAATTAATAAATTGTTCACATTATGAATACAGAACGATAACATTAAAGGTACTGCGTAAGTTTCTGAGGACCGAAACCCAGTAAATTGAATTAATTAATAATATTGCATTTACATTGGTATAAAAATATGTTTAGAATAATTTGTTCGACGGTGAAAACGTAATCACAGGAAATGAAATAGAATCGTTAAAACTAATTGTGTGTTGAGTTAATATTGAGCGGCGCATACTACGCTTCATTATTAATTACTGAATCAAATTTGGTAGCATCTAATGTCCTCTTATCACTTTTTGGCAAATCACTTATGTCATTGAGCTCTGCAATGTTTTCACTTTTGTGCTGCTCCAGCAGATCTTCCTTCTGTTCTTCAATAGGAACAACGCTGAGGAACATCCCATCATTGTTGACCACTGGTATAGAAGTAGTCGTATCTATCTTGCTGGTATTTGTTGTTGTTGTTAGAGTTTCTAGGTCATCAGTGTCCAATAAGAACGTAGAAATAGGTACTTCCTCGGGTTTGTTTACTGTCGCTGGAGTCGTGGTGGTATCTGTTCTATTCCCGCCCATGAGCAATTCATTAAATAAAGTTTCGTCTTCTGAGGCTATTGGTAGGCGAGGGCTCCTCTCTTCTTGGTTGTTAGTGCGTGTCTCAGCTTCTTTCCCTACTAAAGCTAAAGAATCGTTATTTGAAGATAAGCCTTCCAATTGGTTTTTGATATGTTCCTCCGTGTTCTCGTTTTGAGTCTCAGTAAGGTTATTAGGCTCAAGGTCATGACCTTCTTGAAGTTTCTTGACTAAGCTTTTGTTGTTCTCGACCTCTGGTAAGAAAGGATTCATTTCAGTTTCATGATCATCATACTCCGCTGATTGTGCATTTCCAGGTTTCGCTAACAGTACTGTATTATTACCACTACGACTAGAGATCTCATATATAGTTACGTTTAGATTACTTAACTGTGTTGTATTTTGGGAATCAGAAAGGTCTGAATTTTCTGTTTCGGCTACCGTAATATTTTTGGAGTTTTCTTTCATTGGTACCATAGTGGTTGGTGCGCCAGTTGAAGGGGGTATTTGTATTTCGTCTATCATTACGAGATGCTGGATTTTGGTAGATTGTTCAACTTTTTTGGGCAATTCTTTGACAGTCAAATATTTTTCTGAGTCCGCTTCTTCCCAAACGGGTGCTGGTTCAGCCTTCAAGACTGGTTCTTCAGTTGTTAATAGAGCTGGTTCACCATTTTCAACCGCTGGTGGCTCAACTTTCATCATTGGGGACGAGGTATTATTGGATTCTGTTTTTTCATGTTCCGTTACGGTTAGATCGGGATCGTTCGGGGTCTTTTTAGCTACTTTATAAATATATTCGCTGACAGTCGTAGTTTCAACAGGTTTACTTGTGTTAACGATTATTTCAAAATTGTTTTTTTCGGCGTCCCCTGCTTGTGTGGAGACATTTTTTGCGGCTTCAGTTGTTACTGCTTTGTTAACTCTTTTAAAACGAGTATCTTCGTTATCATAGTCATGCACCATACCGTATAACGGTTCGTCCTGTTCCTGCTTGTTACTATTGGAACCCATGTTATTTAAGTAATCGGGTTCAAAATCATCTTTAACCAGGCCATGATTCATTATTTCATCTATTTTGTGCACACTGGATTCCGTTGTTTCATGTTTTGCCATTTTGTTCATAGCTTCATCGTAGTTTATTTCAGTAACAGCTTCTGACAGCCAATCAGAATCAGTAGTTTCTGTGCTGACGCTAGTATCTTCTATTGTGTCTTGTGTGCTGCTAAAATTGCCGAGAGTATTAGGTTTTTTTTCAATCGATTTAGAGGAACGGTTGTAAAGCATGTTTATTGCATCAAAAGTGATATCCATACCTTCTTCAGGTTCGCGTTCAGTTGTTGTTTCGTTATTTTCAGGATGAGGTTTATTCTCTAAAACTTCTAATAATTTATCTCCTTCAGAGTCTTGATAGTGTTTATTAATAGAAAATTCATTAATCGTTTCAGGCTCTGAGGTTGTTGTTGCAATTACTACTGATTTGTTGGATTCTATTGATTTGGCTTCCTCGAGGATAGAAGTTATCATAGATCCCGTTTTAGATTCTGACGCGTCTTCATTTTCTGTTTCAGTTTCACCCGTGGTCTTTTCGACGGTAGGCATTGTGCTTACACTTATAGTCGTTGTTTCTGTATTACTAATTTCTCCTTCAGATGTTTCTTCGCTAATGGGTAAAATTGCAACTGGCGTTTTAGTTTTGTCTTCCATCCTTCTTGTTATTTCGGTATTTGGGTTCTCGATATCTTTGTTGACTACGTCGAGCGAATCGTTTTCGTTTGCAGGTTTTGTGCTTCTGGTAGTCGTTGTTTCATATAAGAAATCATCAAAGGTTTTGAACGACCTTTGTTCTGATTCGTGCATGATTTTATTAGCATTATTGTTTAGAAGGTCTTCAAACTGTGTTTCATTATGATCGACAGATTTCGCCGAATAATGAGATTGAAGTTCTAGCCAATCGGTAATTTCAGTTGTGGTGGGAGTTTCATCGTTTGTATTACTTTGACTGTCTGCTGGCTTGTTTTCCTGTTTGGCACTTAAAATTGAAATAATTTCGGGTTTTGGTTCGTAAGAAGGCTCATTTATAAGATTTGGTTCAGATAAAGAAACTCGCCTAGTTGTCATTTCTTGAGGCTCTTCAACAGGTTTGTATTCGAATTTGCCTTCATTAGTATATAAAATTGCCCTTTCGTCTGGGTTCTCTGACTGGTCAACGTGATGTTCAGATTGCTCGTTGTTACCTACGGTTGTGGTAATACTAGATTCCTCTGTGACCGCAGTTAACTCTTGCTCAGCTTCATGTTCGAGTGTTTGAGATGTTTGTGTGTTAGCTTCGGGGGAAAATTCTGCCATTGGCGCGCTCGTCGGTTCGGGTTCAGGCTGGGGTTCGGTTGTCATTTGAGCCTTTGGAGTATGATCTCTTGATTGCTGTTCCTCTCGCAACATAAAGGCAGGGTTCAGTGCGACAGTCGACGGTGTTGCTGATAAAACTTCTGGTTCTGGTTCTGGTTCTGGCTCCGGTTTCGCTTCTGGGAAGGGTTCGGGCTGAGGTTCTGATTCAAATTTCGGTTTTGATTCCGGTTCAGGTTCTGATGTCGGCTCTGGTTCAGATTTCAATTCTGGTTCTGAGTCGTCCTTCGGCTCTGGTTCTGTAGTCGGTTCGGGTGCTTGCTCAGCATTTGGTTGGGGCTCTGGCTCGGCTATCGGCTCAGGCTCAGACTTGGGTTCGAGCTCAGGTGTGAATTCAGACTCGGATTTGAGTTCAGACTCAGATTTGGGTTCAGGCTCAGACTTGGGTTCAGGCTCAGACTTGGGTTCAGGCTCAGATTTGGGTTCAGGCTCAGATTTGGGTTCAGGTTCAGATGTGGGTTCAGGCACAGATGTAGGTTCAGGCTCAGATGTGGGTTCAGCCTCTGCTTTTGGTTCAGGTTCGGGTGTGGGTTCAGGTTCAGGTTTCGGTTCTGGCTCAGGAACCGGATTATCGTTGCTTAAATCAGGTTTAGTTGTTTGTGACTCTTCCAGCTTATTGGTTGACATACCAAAAATGTGCGAAAAGTTCACGTCAGTTTCAGCTTCGGTGGTTGTCTCTGGCATTCTGTGATGAGTTTCAGTCCAGTCGAAAGTATGACGGTGTTGATGAACCGATTCAGTAGTGGGGTTTCCTTCCTCTGGAACAATTTTGGTAGTGACCGGATTGACGTTTATTGCATGAACCGTAAAGTCGCCCCCTTCAGTGTTTTTTTCATTATCCGAGCCTAATAACGGTATACACCGTTTGGGATTGGCCATATCTAATATTTCACCATATGGGCACGTGCAAGTGAAATCAAGTGTCATTTGATCGAATTCGCAGCCATTTTCACAACCATGCTTGTTTATCTGACACATATCTAGGACTTGTCTAGTGGTCAGATGGTCTTCAGCAATATGATAAACGTTGATCATTCTGTTATTCCTGTTGAGGTATTCATCAAGTTTGGTCTCAAGTTTATTAGCGTTTAACAAGTCTTCTGTTGGTTCATTGTGCAGTTTGGGCTTCCAGTGGACTCTGTAGGTGACGACGACCGATCCTTTTCTGTAAATAAAAATGGAGATATTATTTATTGTATATATTGCTGTGATTGCAATAATCGTAAATAGGGAATCGTAAATACCGATTCGGATTCGGAATTATAATGATATTTAAAAGTTGCTGTAGTATCTACTAAATGAAAAACCTCTTTGACAGACGATCTTATAAAAGTTCCGTTATTCTTTATAAGGTTGGAACTGTTGAAAAAATTACTTAATAATTTTGACATCAATGTTTAAGTAGGTATATTTATTATATATCCACTCTGCGTAAAAGTATATCTTACTTCAGTTGAATAACTTCGACTGTTATTTCATTGTCTCCGATATCCTGGCTGTTCCTATCGAACAACGCTCGTTTGATGCCATCAGCGAAGTTCATGACAAACTCTCTGTATTCGTTGCTCTCAGGATCTTCAAGCGCGGTGGTAAATTCTTCGTTATCAATTTTCAGCTCGCCTTCCACAGTTCTGGGCACTGTGGAGTTGGAAGAGACATGATAAGAGTTATATATTAATATGTAGTTATATATTAATATGTAGTTATATATTAATATGTAGTTATATATTAATATGTAGTTATATATTAATCTTGATTTTTTAATTTATTTTGCAGTTATTTTGTTAACAAGTGAAATGAAGTAAAATGAAGCAATGGTGGATTTTCGCATGAATTGTATTACGAATAGCTAATTTAGGTACAGTTTCCATCCATCCGGTAATGTTACAAGTTGGTGAGAAATTCTTGGTATCTCATGGCTTTATTGAATTACATAAATACTATACTATATTATATAATATTTTCTAATTTGTTATTAGTCATGATGAGAAGGTGAATGAAAGGCGACTAACAAAACGTATTTACAAGGTAGATGTCAGTGTAAACTTCGCGAAGGGGCGTCCTAGGAGAACATTATAGTGGCCTTATTGGTGATGTTCTTCAAAAAGGTCAGGTGCATAGTAAGTATTCGCAACGAACGTGCTTATTTATGACTAGATTTGTGGACGTAAATGAAACACAAGGAGTATGTAAGGATCGCAGCAGGTGGCGTTCTGTAGTTTCTGCTTACCCCATTGGAAAAAGGCATGAGTTTATCTATACTAATATTATACAGCTGAAGTTTGTTTGCTTGATTGATTGAACGCGCTAATCTCAAGAACTCCTGGTCCGAATTGAAAAATTCTTTTTGTGTTGGGTAGCCTATTTATCGAGACAGACTATAGGCTATATAACATCACGCTACAACCAAGAGGAGCGGAGCAGTAATGAAAAATGTTGCAAAATCGGGGAAAATCGCACGGGTAGGCGATTCGACGCGACGGGAAAGGTCGGGTGAACAAGAAATTTAACGCGGACGAAGTCGCGGGCAGAAGCTGGTGTATCTATATATTATCGACTAGGCACACACGTATCGACTTGAGAAATAATTATATTTATCTATGTTAGCAATTAGTCAAATTAAACTTTTTTACTTACCATACATAGAGGAGTCGCCGGTTTCGTCCGATACGGTGGAGGGTTCGTGACCCTCATCACTCTGCGTTTCTGGTCCGTGTTGATGCTCCGTCGTCTCCATGCTGTGGTCGTGGTCCGCAGTGTGGTCGTGGTCCCCGCTGTTGTTGTTGTTGTCATGATCATGATTGTGGTCCTGGTCCGCGCTGGTGTTCTGGTCATGGTCATCATGAACGTGATCGATGCCGCCCAGCGCCCGTGCCGAGATCACAGTTGTGTTGTATTGCTCCATAGGAGTTGGCGAGCTCGTAAATAGGATGCCCGCTGGAAATTATTTAAGGGTCAGGGTAAGTCACTGAACAGCTGAAGTCGTGTTGGCAGTTAGCACTGGCTTAACACCACCGAGCGGTGGCGTGACCAACACACCAGCTAGATAGGTACATTCACCACACTAGAAATACGATATTACTCGTGTGTATCCACCAGCGGCGAGGTGTAATTTTTTCTAAAAGAGAAGCCGATGCGAAGTCGGCTTTAACTTACTGACTCATCAATAAAGAATACTTACTATCATTCTAAAATTAATATAGGAATGTAATGAATTAAATACAATTAAATTGAACAGCTGAAAACCGAATAAAATATGCAATATTCCTCTATCTCGTTCTCGCTGACGCATTTTTCTATACCTGTCTCTGTCATAACCCGTTGTACAGCGGCTTGCTCTCGTACATAACAAGCGGTGCCACGTGACCTAAAGTGACATCATTACGGGATCGCTGTTGTATGAATTTTTAGTTCCCGATTATGACTCTTGGCGCCGGGTTAATTTAGAACATTTCTCTTTTGTTGTAATACAAAGCTATAAATAACCTTTTTTGTTGTTTGAATGTTATGGTGAATTAAATACCCGTAGTGTAACTATATTTATTGACAATAGTAGCCACTATTTACATACTATTGTATTTTTAATAGTGATAGAGTTACCAATGCGAATCCCCATGCGAATCCCCGAAGGCAAGCCGGTAGGAATCGTGTTATATGGTGCTTTCGCCACTGGTATCCACTCAAATATGCCTGAATTACTTAGTATCTGTTGCCGCCATTTAATATCAATACGATACAAAAGTAGAAAACTTGCCTAGTTTAACAGGATTTTAGAAATTTAGAGGTAGGTATTTCATTTCTAGTCATATTTTACTCATGGGTAAAGTTGCTCATGGAAAGTAAAAATGCCATAATAGTTGACGGTATTCAGAAAAACAAAAAAAAAACTTTACAAAAGCTCACTCAATTTAGGTGTTACTTACTGGCTGCTAGTACGATGATGGCGACTATGGCTGCGACGATTAGTCCCAGGAGGGTCCAGCAGAGAGGTCGCTTGCAGCCTCCCTTGTCGCCGCGTTTGTCTGCCGTCACATACAGCTTTTCACCTCTGTTAACAACGAAAAAGTTGGGTATGAGTTAAATAAAACGAGAAAACGCAGATGAAGATTCACGTTGAGAAACTTTTTGTGACGTGACGGCTAAAATATTTAGGGACAAAGGTTTCAGTGTTGTTTTTCAACTATTAAAATAATCTACGCAAAATAAAACGAAGTTATTAATATCAAACAAAATTACACTCGTAACAAGAAAATAAAATGCCGGTAGGTTAGGTACCTACTACTATCATGGCCGTTTTCATCAAAATTTTGAGTAAGACTTGCTTCACCGACTATTTAACTAAACGAATAATTACCATCGCTTCTACATAGACAAAAAACTATCAATAATTATCCAATTACGAAACAGATTGTTTAATTACACGGTGGGTAAAACCACCCACCGTATCCCGAGGTCACAAAACATGGTTGATTTGCATAAAAATGAGCTAAAAAGTAATTATACGAACTCTTCGACGTCTGAATTTTCATCGCGAGAGGTTAAGAGCCTTTCTGTGGGATTGTCCATGATTCCTTTGTTACTGACACTGGAGGAGCAGTAATTCAGTTTTGCCACTTGCCGGACTGATGAATCGACACCTACTAATTTTGTTCCAAACTTTTTCTCGTTAGTTGACATTTTACGATCTACCCACATTTTATTAAATACTGGTAAAAGTAAATGTTGCCAGTTTACGGTAGGTAATCGTATGTAGCATTTTTTTTATTTTTATTCAGGATGGGAAATCTTCAAATGACTTCTCCCGCTCTGGGCGGAGCGGGAGGGCGTGTCAGACTTTTACTGACTAAAACCCACCCGTGTTCCATCAGTTGCCCATGTGCCAGGGTCACGGTATCTCTTTCGAACAATCACGCGACCCCGGCAGGCATCGGTCCTAGTAGACCCCTACACTGCTGCTGACATCTCTTTGAGGCGCGCGTGGAACACTGCGCGCCGTCGATCCGAGCTTGGTCCTTACCGGGCGGCGAGCTACCCATTGCCCGCCACCCGCAAGCTCGCGCCTACGGTGGCCGAGAGTCCGCAATCGACTCCCGACGCCCGGGGCGTCTCCTCCTGCGGCGGCTAGGGACGTGAGGGCGCAGAGACTGCCACTCTCTCACGCGCCCCGCCTCCTGCTTCGCGAGCATTACTGCTTCGCAGAAGGAGGTGACGGCTTCCCATTCCCTCTCGCTCCGTACCATGGCTCGCACCAGGGCCGGACGCGAGAGGTCGCCGCCGCCGATCGCCTCCACGAGGACACGGCGGTGCCGCCCAGGCTGGGCACACCTCCACCGTATGCTCCACTGTGTCCTCCAGACGATCCTCGCAATGGAAACACCCGGACGTATCCTCCCGCTTTATCCTGAACAGGAACCCACCGAAGCACCCATGCCCGGTGAGAACCTGCGTCAGGCGGAATGTGAGGACGCCGTGGCGCCTCTCTATCCACTCCTCAAAGAGGGGACTTACCGCCGCAATTGTGGCGTGCCCAGCACTGGGTTGCGACAATCGTACCCGCCATGTCGCCATGAAATCACACCGGAGCTCTGTCCGCCGTGCCGTGATTTGTTGCGGCAGCGGAGTTTCGCCCCGGCGTTTCGCCTCCTCGCGCCACTCCCACATGTGCGCGAGGACCTTTGCCTCCAGATCATGGCGGCACTCCGGCAAGGAGGCTCGCCGCCTCGCACGAGATCGTGCGGTATCCTCGGATATCGTATGTAGCATTAATTGTAAAATACAATTAAACAATTACCTATAAATAATCCGTTCATGAGTTTTAACGGTTTACTATTACTTCACGTGTAGAAAGTTATCGTCATTTTGTTAACGATTTGGTTACGTTACATTTTGTTAAACGGTTCAATTATAATTCGAGTGAGCTTTCTAGTGATAGCTTTGCACTTGAAACAAATTGAGCCTAAATGGTTAGTTGAGCATAGACTAGAAAGCAAAGAAAGTGGGATCCTACTAAAATTTATGGATTTTGGAAAGAGTGATTTTGATAAGTAGGTATATTATTCATAAACAGCTTATGATATTCTCATTGCTGGAACAAAGGCTTCCTCTCGATAAGAGGTAGCCGTAATCCACCACGCGGTTCTAGTACGAGACGGTTGATGTCAAATGTCTTCTATTTTTGGTTAGAACCAAAAAATAGAAGACATTTGACAAAACCGGCATGTCCTAGAGGACATGCCGGTTTTCTCAAGATGATTTCCTTCACTGTTAATAATCAACCACCACTATAATTTACAAAGTAAAGCGCGTATCAGGGTTCGAACCTACGACCTATAACTCGTAAGTCGCGGCTGTTACCACTGGGTCAGCATTGTTTGAAAAATAACTCCATAATACCCAAAATAGCTTATAATTCGGTGGGATAGAGTACACAATTCAATGGCATAATAGATACATACAGCGACATGGTGGCTTTCAAGACTGATTTCGGATGCACCTATGCAAATACATGGCTTGAGTTATTTGAAGGTCGGAAGCCAAGACTCAGGGTGTGTCACATTCCTGGCACGAAATGTTGCCTTATAAGAAGTCGAATAGTTATTAGCTACCATAATTCAAAGTAGGCAGATTAAGTAGGTAAATGTCTTTGCCCATTACATTTGAGAAGAATTATAATCTCTCTCTAAAAGAATTTACACCAGTTTATATACGTGCATAGGCTGATATATTTGATTAGGCTGTTTATAAGAAGAACTTGAGAAAGTTATACATTTTAGGGGTTTCTTCCAAAAAGCATAACTACCTACCAATTCCTGCATTCCCGCCATTTTACATGAACTGTCAAGATGACATACCTTAAACACGCTAATGTCAAGTACCTAAGTACCTACCTACTTATTTCTTTAAAAAAGATTTCAGTACTTTCATTAATGCTAATGAAAGCTTATTAACTTAAGATTCAGTGGACGTAAAATATGTTGACTAATTGGAATTACCAAACACTACAGTACCTAGTTTTCCCTTAGGGCTTACGTATTACGCAACCTTATCTTTAGGTTAGGTTGCATATTTTTGCACAGATTAGCATAAAGCTTGTGTGGACAGGTTGTCTATGATTAGGCGCCCTCTGTTTACTGAGTTTAAAAATGGAAATCGTGCATTAAATAATGCCAGGTGCAATGCAATGCCCAACTAGTTTTCTTCAATGGCCACTGTGATATAAGCAGATATCTGATGTTCTTATTTTCTGAGTCCATTTTGTAAACATTTCGCATTTCTTGTTTTTTAAATAGAAGTGGGTACCTACCTGTTATTGATTTGTTATAGCATAATACGGTTGTAGTGATATTTCTAGATTTTATTTCAGCTGTTATATTTAATTGTATCTTTTGGAACTATTCAACTAGGCAATCTACTTAGCTTAATGCACTGTTCCTTTTTTATAATTTGGTAACCCAGCCGGAACTTACTCTTCGTTTGCGAACAAATAAGATTAACACCTACCCTCCATTATTTATTACGATAAGCTATTTTTATCATCCTAATTAATTAGAGGATTTGAGGTGTAGGTATTTAAAGTCTATCTAGGCAGGGCAAAAGTTTTAACGCTTGTGCAAGTAGCGAAAACAAATTTCACCTTTGTTCTCTAATGAAAATATAAGGTCATGTCGTGTAACTTTGCACGTGCAATATGCACTTCTCGCTCCCACCGACCGCGACAAGGCCCGACGTGGACCATAGACATGTTATAGAACAGTGAGACATGTCGGTTATTATAAAATCCACCGGTGGTCGCGAGGTGAGCGCGGTCGGCGGGTCGTCGCCCTGCGCTTTGTTCCCCGCGCCCGCGACCCGCGACCCGCGGCCGGCGCGCGCCTGTCGGAACACCGAGTCCTGCACCTTATGTCCCTTACGCCCTAGTGTTTGAAGTGAGACTCCTTGTCAGGATTTGTCACTTTCATGCTAAGTTATAGACGTCCTGTGTTAAGTGCTAAGTACTAGAAGTTGGTGGGAGGTTTTTTACGCTTTTAATTCATTGGACATGGGCATTTGAGCAATGATGCTTGTTAAGGACTTATCTGAAGTAATTGCGAAGTAAGCCTAAATCCACACCGCGGTATAACAGTAACCTAGAACGTTAAAGTTGATAATGATCGTTAGATATTCCAACTTTGGAAAGAGCAACTAATCCGCCCGTAATTGGCGAATAAGCGTTAATGCATCTTAAAAAGTTTAATGAAGCCAGTTTGAAACCCACGCAGACTTGTCAACGGTTGCGTAACTTCAAACATTACTCCATATATTCAAATGCGATTTTAAATAGCAATTAGCTAGTGCGAAACCCGTTTTGTTTCAGCCCAAAAGCCGTGAACAGCAGTGACCCACATTCGGCGCGTGTGTGATCATGATCAACGATCAATCAGAGCACGAGCCATTGAGCAAGCCTCTGTCTATTCTGATCATGAATAGGCTCAAATATCAGTGTGTCGTTTGGAATTGTGCAACTTTGGAGAAAACTATGCATCATATATAAATGGATTATCGTGTTCTACGTAAATAAACAAATGATTAGGAGAAAAACACTTTCTATAACTTTGTCATTCAAATTGCCGTATCGATAAAATCTCTATCTACTCTTGTTTCTCAATACTCGACTAAATAGCTGTTCTTAGTGTCTGTTTCGCTGTTTGTTCTACAATGCAGATTGTAAGGGTCAATGCAAGTTGCTTGGAAACTATAGATTTGTATTACAATATTTGGTTGTGTACCACTGCATCTCATTTGAGTACCGTTTTACACGGCAAAAGGGCGTGCGATATTGTAAATGAAACGATCTACATATGACTAGGTTTACCGTTATTTTTTGTAAGAACTGACTTAGTTTTCTTAAGATAAGTGGTATACAAATATGTCCTTTGCTTTTCTGTTTATATGTCGGGAAGAGGTCTTACTGTGTAATTGAGCCTTATGTTATTGTTTGTAACGTCCCTTTCAATAAAAAGAATTTGTTAGAATTATCATAACCTCACCGAGTTTTAAACTTTTCAAGCAAAATTAAGTAAGTATACTTTTGTGTAAAGTGCCTCCAATTTTCCACGTGAGCTCATGTCTTTATTTGGGTTAGCGGCAGCGTGGCCAGCGGCAGCGATCCTCTTTTATTTTCTTATATCAGTAGCTACTACTAACAAACAACCAAATGATTCTATATGAGCTTTGTTCTCTTTAGCATCCCAAAGATTTTAGTACATTAGGTGTATGCCTGAATGTGTCTTGTGGCGCTGCTGGACTGTTTGGTTGAGTTGATAGATTATGTACCTATTTGGAATTATAGATGTATTTCAAATTTTGTTTTACTTACTACCTTACATTCTTAGTTCTTAGTTTGGGGCTGTTTCTGAATCTAGACTAGATTTTACTTAGATCCTTCATAACAATTCTTATATTTCTTTGGGTGGTTGTAGAGCAGTAAGAATTCAACTCTTCCAGAGAGCAATCTAAGCCGGTTAAACTCTAACTTAGACGACATATACGAGTAGATTACTTATGTCAATTAACTGGTCAAACTGGTTCGTATCAATTTTCCGACAAATATGTGTACATTATACTTGAAAATAAGCCTCAGGCCGTCATGTGAGGTCTAATTTATATTCCCTAAGGCAACGCAAGGCAGTTTCGGGCTCTCTGCTCCCATACCCATGAACGCGGTCTGAATCGGTTATAGACACTATAATGAGCATCTGAGGTGAAATTAATTAAATATTTAACAAATAACACATGGTTTTACAGTTAATTTGTGAGTAAGAATTGGTTTTTAAGTTAACAGGCGTGCAAGAGCTTGAGTTGGTTACTTTAGTGTCATTTTAAACTGAACCACCCAAACTCTTAAAATTGAAAAACGACGATAAAAATGAAATGGTGGACGAAATTGCGAATAACAGGTAAAGTTAAATATAAAATTATTTCTAGAACGATTTTTTGGGATGTTTTGAAGAAAGTTTTAAAAGATTATGTTGTCACGTTACATTGCTTTTTTAACAAAGATTGGACGTCCTCGTCATTTAAAAACATTTTATGTCTGATCGTTACACTTTTTGTCTACTTCGTGAGTCACGAACTAATCGACTAAACAATCGACTCCTAGCGGATCTAAATTTAATTACTAAGTTAGTTATACTATTCAATAGTGAGGCGAAGGCTTTGAAATGCAATGCCAATGTTTTCGTCATGGACTAAGTAAGTCCGGAGCGAGCTCCATTTCGTATTGTTATAAATTTCTTTCAGCCAACGACGACACACTCTTTTGTGAAACAAGTTTGAATATGCAACGGCTTTCTAAAAACAATGACAAATAGTTACAGCTAACGTGTTATTTTTTTTTGTTTACAACTAGTTCAGGTTGTTTGGTTGTTTTAAAAACTTTCTGCCGGATTTTAAAATTCTTACAAAAAACAACTGTTGTGCAACCTGGAACCGCTCTGTTCAGGCACGTAATTTGAAAGTCAAGGAAACTAATCGAGTTGACAGGCTTTTGTTTAAATATTATACTAGGGCATGAAACCAGTAACTGACTTTATAGGAATCGATTTGCATTCGATTTCGTGTTATTTTCTTATTTGTTTTAATTATATTCGTAGCCTACTTTACCAGCCTAATGTGGATAGACGTTAACTAACGCGCATAGATCTATTATTAACTATTTATGATAATAATAAACTATTTGTTTTGTCATACCCCACCGAGGAAAGTGCAAACGACAATAATTGGAAAGCAGCGTGTTTATTAATGCAATCTATGAGTAAACTTTCTAATTAACGATGAAATTGCTGAACACTGGACGCTGTGGGACATTATCTTACCGAGATTAATGAGGACGCTCGTGGTGTAGTCGATTTAGAGTTTAGTTTATGTAAAATGTGATTAGAGCTGTGTCGTTAGTCGATTTCATAAGTAATCAGGTTGTTAAATAAACTTTTCGGTTATTTTACTGATATTCTGAAGGCCAATTCCGCCGCGAAATCTAGTCGCAATCTCAGCTCAGCGACTTAAATGTCATAAGCTTGTCAAAACAGTAAGAACATTAGAGGTATTATTGACTTAAAGAAACTGAGATTAGAAGGCAAACGTTTAAAAGTAACGGGCATTGCACTTCATTTTTTAAAGAATGTCATCTGTCATAATTCAAACATAGAATCTTAAAAACAACTTCAACTTTCTGTCTGTTTCAAGCAGGCAAAGGCACACTACCATACATCCATGGATCCTAAGTAATACAACAGCAAAATAGCTGAACATCCTCATGGCTCGACCGTGAGTTACCGGCGAGCGACAGAAAACATGTTGCATAATGAAACAAGTCGTGATGTGCACTTCCTGGCTTCCGGCCTTTTAACAATACCTACTCACCTGTCGTGGGATTAACATGTTCTGTTTAATATTTTGCCTTTATTTGACGGTGAAAGTAAACGTTGGGTGTAAAACACATTGTTTAGAAATAAAATGATTAAAACTATGTGGGAAGTAGGCACTAGTAAAATTGCTAAATGATCTAGGTAATCGTTTGTAACTTCAGACGCTCCTCAGGGTGCCCGTTTTGTCTGAAATTGGTTGAGTTACATTTTGTTCTATTTTGTTATCCACGGAGAGCAGTGGTGGTACCTAAGGATATAGGTTCAAACCCAGACAGGCGCGTTACTTTGTGTTAATAAAATTATTTCATTACCACTGCTCTCAAAACGGTGAAGGAAAACATCATGAGGGAACAGGCATGTCCTAGAAGTCCTAGAACCAAAAAAAATCCGCCAACCTGCACTGGGCCTGCCTGCTCGCTCTCGCAAAGAGGAGGCCAGTGTCCCAGTCGTGGGACGTTCTAAGCTGATCATTCTTATCCATTTAATAATAAGCCTAATTCTAAGAAGGACGCCAATGACTCAGCCATCCATAATCTGTTTCTTTTTATTCAAATAAATGCCAACAGGCATGTGTCACATGAAAAATTACGCATTTAAATATTTTAGATAATAATTTTGTCTACGTGTTCTATCGACAAAACATAACAATACTTCATTCAGAAACTGATCTAATGGAACATGAGAAAAAAAAAACATTTTCCTATTTCTACTGAAAAGAAATAAAAGAATACCTATAACAAGAAGATATTAAAAGAAGTCTCCAGCAATCTAGTTCAAAAACTAGATTTAAAAATAAATACTTGTTCGATCGCTTATCGCTACTTCAAAAGAGCAAACTGTCACTGCTTTGCATAATCGCAAACAATATTAAAGAACTAGACTCCTATTGCTGTACTTTAATACTCGATTTGCAAGTTTTAAGATAGCTAGCTGTCTTCACATTTATTTTATAAATAACATCTAAGTTTTTATCGATTTCGTTTATCTTTATCTTATGCTATGTAACTTAATTATTAGACGCAGATGATACGACATTCTAAGCGTTTAAAAGAGCGTAAACCTCGCTAGACCACCTGTTTGAACACCAAACAAACGGCAAAGCTTTAGTTTATTATGTGAATTTGCCTTTTTTTGCGAAATCATTAAATGACGACTCCCGGCGGAGCGGGCGAGCGTGTCAGACTTTTACTGCCTTAAACCCACACGTGTTCCTTCAGATACCTTCGAACAAATTCGCGACCCTGGCAGTAATGTGAATATGCCTAAGCTACAACATCCCTTGGAAATGCACAAGACGCATAACTAAGCGTTACGGCGAAGAAGATCAAAGCTTTCAACATCAAACACCGGAATCGTATAAATTAAGGCCTTTGTACACAGTTCTTCGATCAATTAAAGTAATCGAGGAAATTACTCATTGCCATTACAATGCTAACCGAAACCAATTTCAAGCTGAACGCGTTTTTCCGTTAAAGGTTGCGCTGGCGACTTAATAAGGCACAATTATCAAATCTATTTCTGTTGAGTTCTTACAAGAAATTCAACGAACGTTCCAATTATTAAGGAAACAATCCATTCAAGTAAACGAGTTTGTTTCGTACTTTTTAGAATGTTAATTGTGTAGCGGGTGACCTTCGATCGTTTAAAAAAAATCTTGCCTCTGGTATCCATGTAAAGAAATTGTCAGATTACGATCAACATGTGACGAATTTGGGATTAAATTGTTTGGTTAAACTATGTCCTTGAAATCTAGTTTATTTTATGCCGTAATTTAAGCGCCATTAAAGCAAACATGAGGAAAACTTGAATGTTATTTGCATATTCAATTCTGTAGCTCTTGGTGAGTCTTTACTCACCAAGAGCTCCTGTGTTCTGTTCTCCTTTGAGGACATTTTTTCACATTTTCAAAAATGGAAAAGTATGTTACAAAATGACCACAGGAAATATAGTTTTGTTGACAGCGTAACAGCGGGACGACTAACAAAAAAATATTCCTATATTCATACAGTAACTAACAATGTCTGGACACATTAATCGTTGATTTCTCTAAACCTACCATATTTCTTAACATGCCGATTTCAGGAAAGGGATATTGGCCGTTACGGAGTTTCCTAGAGAATTTCCTTCGTAATGGGAAGTGCTAATTGAAGCGCAAATATATTGAGTTATAACAAACTAATGATAGTGGAACTTACTCGTAAACCCTTTGTTACTTTGAAAGTCACTCAACTTGAGATAAGTCAGTAGTTAAACTTGCTTAAAAGTAATTATTGTTTGAAGATAAGGCTTCGTACTGATATTATGGATTTAATTTTTGCACCTACTACGTTAAGTAAGAGCAATGATGACATTAGTGTCAAAGCTACTGTTTTCCAGTTTGATGTAAGTTTTTTTTTATCGGTAAAAATATTATTTTCTAATGCAGTTTATGCAGTAGCGAGGCAGTTTAGTTAACAAAAAATGTAATCAACCAATTTCCTCAGAAGGTAGGTAGGTACGGTCACCAAAAGAGTGACCAGGGTCGACGGGTTTAGTTGAAGTTTATAAAAAAACCGACGCATGTTTTCGAATAAAATGTAATTAAATTAATAGAAAAGAAACAGTTAATTTATCAAATTAAATTTTATCCGAAAACATCCACCGCACCGGTTTATTACTAAACGTCAACTGTATCCGATGACCCTGGTTACTATTCTATCATGGTGACTGTACATAATTAAGCATGGTAATAAAATGTTAGTAAAGGAAGGTACCTAGTCAAGGTGATACCGATTAATAAAACAATAAAAAATGAAAAAAAAAAATGAATATTCCGAATTTTATTGAGATTCTGCCAGTTTTAGATCATAAAAACTGACAGTAATTAATAAAAAATATTCTTCGATGTTTTTATACATTTCGATGTGACAGATTTACATGAGTATGGCGGATTTTGATCAAGATTGGTTCAGAATACGTTACTAATTTGCAATTCTAAGGAGCGCTTAAATACATGACGATTATTCGCGTTGGAATCCTGTCAAGGTCAGACCTTATTAACAAATCAAATTGTTCTCATATAGTCAACGGCTTTAATAATTTCAAACTTGATTTTAACAAAAAAAAAAAAAAAAGAAGTTCGACATTTTGTTATGTCTTGTAGCTAAATGTTTGTGTAGATTTTAGTCATAAGGCCTAATATAAACTGATGCATATTGAATTAAATCACATTAAGATACGATCTTCGAAAGCAAGGATACTACAGTGCAGCTTAAATAGTCTATCGAAAATCGTGAATATAATTTTTCTAATAATGATGTAATAGATAGCAATAAGGAAGGATTAAAGAGCAGTGTTGAACCAGTAGTCAACGGCCGCGACTAACGAGTTGTAGGTCATAGGTACGAAAACAAATAGGCGTCTTAATTTATGTAAATTATTTCACCACTATTGCTCTCAAAAAGGTGAAGGAAACAATCTTGAGGAAACCGGCATGTCCTAGAACCAAAAATTCGAAAACATGTGACATCTACCAACCCGCACTTGGCCCGCGGCTTACGACTCACTCCCTCTCCAAAAGAGGAGGCCTGTTTCCCAGCAGTGGGAACATCATAGGCTGATTTTGTATGTAGAAAGGATCTTGAAGGCAACATTTTAATTATCCCTTTTAAACGTTATTCCACAATATTATTACGAAAAGCTGCTCCAGTTGAACATCGGTGTCAGACAATAGAAAACGCGAATCTGTCAGAGTAAATCAATACTGTGTTTTATTGAGTGACGTTTCGGCTCATTGCGCACGCTTGCATAACGCTGACCGCATCGAACCGCATTTTGTGACAGACTGTCTACCCACGCTGATGGTAATTTCGTGATATTAATAGATATCATTTTGGTATTTAGCACTGTTGAAGTTACCTACTTCGTGATATTGAGGGAGAAATATCTTCATCAAAAATGATATAACTTAACTTTGTATGCTCTGCACAGAAGACGAGGGAGAAAGGAGTTAGTGTATACAAGTCTGACTGTACATCGGAGTCCAAGCTGCCAATAAAATTTACTCGATGTTTGAAGATCTTTATCATCGCTTGATATCATTTTTTTTTTGAATGCCGTCTAGCATGTCAACCTATGAGTTTGTCGGCTGCTGAACCGGACTTGCCTGTGGCTACCTTAATAAATTAAAGCCTCCAGCCAGGGCTTAAAACTTAAAACTAGACCGACTACACGCGAAGGGATCCTGTGGGGTACGGACCTCGGCTTAGGGAATCGCTGTTAGAAGGCAGCAAGGGATGGGCTGGATCGGAATGAAATAGTAATAATATTAGTGTGTTTTGTTAAATAATAAAATCAATCAGCTTCTTAGATGCCCTATCTACGGATAAATATCAAGATTAAAATCGTTATTCGATAGACATTCCATGAAATGATGAAGGAGCTTTCATAAGCCATAGGAAAGATTGCGTTGAAAAACAATAATACATTGAGGCAAATATAATGGAGACATTATGGCGGCTTCCAAACAAGAAGGTATATCTATAAGATTTTGTATTCCATCTGAGTTTATTCCAAGGCCCAGATTCATGTGGGTCCATGTGCTTTGCGATCTAGATAGCGTCTGCCTTTGTTGACACAAGGACATGTAAGTTTTGTCCACAATGTTCTCTAGAAATGAAATGAGACCACTCTGAGCACATATTTGCTACTAAAACCACAGTAACGGTCCCCCAGAAGGCGAGTCGCGATGCTACTACAACAATTTCTATGAAAACTTTATGGAAATTGTTCTATTAAAGTTTCAACGCGCTGTTGTGTCGCGCCAGTCTGTTGGAGCCGAGCAAGATGAGTTGAGGTTCCAGTAGGTGACCACGCCAATCAAAAAATGTTACGGCCTAAGGGCCTAAAAACCGCCACTGATGACTCAGTGGCGGTTTTTAGGCCCTCAGAAATGCAGTTGTATAGACACTCCACACACACTTTGGACACTCCAACATAGAGGACATGGTTTAGTTAGGTCACCTATTTCTTTTTTATATTTGCCATCGATTTGTGGAAGAAGATTTTGAGTAAGGTCAATTTTCATTTTAATAATACAAGACATCCATACATACATACAATCACGCCTTTTTCCCATTGGGGTAGGCAGAAACCACGGAACGCCACCTGCTACGTCTCTACACACTTCTTTTGCCTCATTTAGGTTCATAAAATTGGTCATGCACATACGCCGGTTGCGAGTACTACGCACCTGACCTTTCCGAAGAACATCACCAACTATTTGGATTCGGATAATACCTTAAATTATTTAAATTGCCATCTAACTATTCCAAATTGCACACGGAATATTTAATTGTGTTTGTCATATTAAGTTTGTGTTTACATTCCACAGAGGTCGCGGAGTGTGAACCTTTTTGCTGAGTTGCGCAAGTACAGCGCATCGGCACGAACGCGTAATTGAACGGTTCATCGGATGTTGCAATGATGAATTACTTCATTTGTTGTTTTTTCAAATATTTCTGTTACCATATCTGTTTGTAGCAGGCCTTGGAACGGTAAAAATGGACGACTTTCGATCTCTATTACGGATAATCTATAATTACATTTTTACCGAAATTAAATCAAGTGGTAGAATTTGAAGCCTCAGTTTTGAATAAACGTTGAAATTGAATACTTAAGGGTTTTAGAACTAACGAGATTTTGATTAAAACCAAACCGTAACGCGTCAGAAGAAATAACAATAAAATAAACAAATTACAGAAGAAAAATAGGTCGATGTCATAGTAAATGACTGGCCTGTTAGTTTAGTGCTTAGTGACCCTGACTGCTAAGACTGAGGTCGTGGGTTCGATTCCCACCCATGACAAATCTTTGTGTGATGAGCACAATCATTTGTTCTCTGTCTGGGTGTAATTTATCTATTATGTACATATGTATTTAGAACTATATAAGTATGTTTTTCAGTTGTCTGGTTACCATAGTACAGGCTCTGCCTAGTTTGGGATCAGATAAAGTTGTGTTGGTTGTCCTAAGATATCTTATATCTTTAAACGAGCAATTCTTGTATATATATATAATCTGAATCTCGGAAACGGCTCCAACGATTTTCATGAAATTTAGTATACAAGGGGTTTCGGGGGCGATAAATCGATCTAGCTAGGATTCATTTTTAGGGTTCCGTTGCCAAATGGCAAAAAACGGAACCCTTATAGATTCGTCATGTCTGTCTGTCTGTCTGTCTGTCTGTCTGTCTGTCTGTCTGTCTGTCCGTCCGTATGTCACAGCCACTTTTTTCCGAAACTATAAGAGCTATGCTGTTGAAACTTGGTAAGTAGATGTATTCTGTGAACCGCATTAAGATTTTTACACTAAAATAGAAAAAAAAACAATAAATTTTGGGGTTCCCCATACATAGAACTGAAACTCAAAAATGTTTTTTTTCATCAAACCCATACGTGTGGGGTATCTATGAATAGGTCTTCAAAAATGGTAATGAGGTTTCTACTATCATTTTTTTCTAAACTGAATAGTTTGCGCGAGAGACACTTCCAAAGTGGTAAAATGTGTGTCCCCCCCCGTAACTTCTAAAATAAGAGAATGATAAAACTAAAAAAAATATATGATGTACATTACCATGTAAACTACCAACGAAAATTGGTTTGAACGAGATCGAGTGAGTAGTTTTTTTTTAAAACGTCATAATTCGTAAACCGCAATTTACCTTACATTCAATCAACTGAAATATAAAAATTAAAAAATATATATATTTTTAAACCGAGAATACCTACAGATTTGTACGGAACCCTCGGTGCGCGAGTCCGACTCGCACTTGGCCGGTTTTTATTAAATGTCGTTTTATTCGTGTTTTCAATGACCAACTTTACCGATAATCAACTTGAACATAAACTTATTATTTTAAACGCAATTTACCAAAAAATACCGAGCAAAGCTCGGTCAACCAGATATTTATTATTAAATTGACATAGCTTGACGTAGAAGCAGTTAGCACTTAAGAACCCTACGAAAATCAATAACGAGACAAAACTTATGACGTAGAGAGTTCATGGAATTTTTGAAACAAGCAAATGCTAATTCCGATTTCACAGCTCGGTCGTGAACCCCTGGACGATGTCCGATCTATTCAGGAGTTGTCTTACTGCGATGGTATTGAGGCGGAAAGCAGGCCTGTGACCAATTGGGACACGCTCCGTGAATCTTGAGTTCTAAGTCCTTTGTCAACGTGCTGTGTAAAAAACTGATGGCGAATTTGTGATGTGGCATACCTAATTGCAACAGCCTTTGCAATTAGATGGTCTAAAATTAAGGATCTTTTAAAAGAACTTTAGTTTTAAGAATAATCGTGGGTGGTGTATGCATAAGTGAGATTAGAACCATAATGGATTCTGATCCTATTCTGTCAAATTATTGTGTTAAAAATTAAAATCACTTTTTAGTATTGGTACTTACCCCAAATCAATGCATATACTACTACTAAGTTGTAAGGACATTATCAAAATACAATCGAATTATAAACGTATTTTCGTAGTTAACGGAAAACCTGCTCAAGCAAAGTTTATAAAATAAATACCATCCAAAAAAAAAAGATAAGAAATCGATCCGTTATTGCCAGAGATATTGCAGAAAATACATACAAAACAAAAAAAAAAAAAATACAAACGAATTGAGGATCTCCTCCTTTTTGCAGACTAAAGTGAAGTAGGCTGTGAGTGAGCTACCAATCCCTCAGCATCATTTGGAATGACAACTTACGTGAAGCTAACTTCACTTAAGTTTGCACGGTGAGAATTTTACAGAATACATCGAATGTACATTTTGGAAGAAGCAACTAGAATAAATTCTATTTTAATTTTAATGTTGACGTTCAAAAGTGCCTTTTTGTGCCTATTTGAAAAAAATATTTCGACTTTGGCTTTGAAGTAGAAGCTGCATCGGTTGTGTCAAGCTTTGTTCACACGATATATTTTAAAGTTTTGACAGAACTTGTACATTCACTTACACAGATTGCTGTAATCACAACAAGAATTTATTATTGTATGTTTTCGGACCAACATTTTATGCAACTCTTGAAAGATAAAAATATATTAAGTCACGTGGGTGACGTAAATTACAAGACCCTGTATGTTGTTTCACATTCATTTGAAGTATGTGGTAAACTTTATTTTAATAAATTGTCTTGTGGCAGTGTTTTGTAACCTTTCCTTTTTAACCGACTTCAAAAAGGAGGTTTTTGAGGTTTTTGATCCGTCCGTATTTTAATTTTTGTATGTATGTTCCGCGATAATTTCGAAAAATCTTTTTTGACGGTAAGGTTTGTCTCAGGGGTGGTCACATTAAAATTTTATTTACTTTGTTTAGGTAGTTTTGCGTTAGCTTCGATAACATCTATTTTAATCCACTTCGTGTACCATGATGATGTTTTAATACTGTAGAATTTATAAGCAAATCAAAGGTACTTATTATCAAAAGTCATTGCAATATATAGACAACTACTGTAGTAGTAGTCGTAAGTACCTGTGTAATTAAGACTACTACATAAGTGTACCATTTATTATGACTAAAGACAAGGCATAATAACATGTTACACTTATGTTTCATTCATTCATTATGCATTACTAAAGTACCGACCGTGACGGTTTGACTGTGATTTACAAGATGGATAATATTGTAAACCACAGTAAAAACCACGGAACATCCCAACCAAAAAATGGATAGTGCATTTATTTTATGTACAGATAAATAAAGGGAAAAAAAAAGAAAAGAGCTCACTGGGTATCAAAGAATTATAGGCCAGCCCTCTGGTCACGTGAAGATTCGGCCAACCGCTTGGCGATATCCCGGAATACTCGATGAGCACTCGGACCCCACGGCCCACAGTGGAACGAATGTATGGGAGCGGTTGGACGTAGACATGTCCGAAAAAAAAGAGTAAAATTATGCCAAACTAATGATGCCATCTTATTCGATTACTTAATGCCTTCATAACTTGTGGTGATGAATTTCTTCATAACTCCCATATTTCGGGAGTAATTTGAGAAAATGTGAAATTTTACTATGAAAATGAGTGTATCGAGCTCTCTCCCTCCTGATTCCGGGCTTGTTTCAAGTAGCGGTCTCTAATATCATAATGCTAATACTAAGAGCTATATTTAATACTAAGACACATAGTGCGCCAAATGTGCACTTTCTGGGATAAAGAGTGATGTTTATTTTATAACACAATTTTTTTATTTTTTGTTTATTTTGTTGATTAAAACCGTTTTTCTAAAGGTTTACCTTATTACAATAACATTTCTGAGCAGCCAATTAGAGGAGATATAAGCTAATTAGGATATATAATTAGGGACTTAAGGTTTACATATAAAACTGATGCACTAATGATTACTGATAAGAACATTGCTATTATTTAATTACTAAATGGCTCTTAATACACTAATTTAGCATGCATCATTTACTAATTATCACAATAACTAATTACCTTGCAATATTTAACAAAGGATACCTGGGATACCTGGATTTTATATAAATAGGTCACTATTAGTAACTTTAAAATCAGTGTTGATTTACACCTCGTTGTATCCAAGCTAATCTCGCAATGTATTTTCCAAATTTTAATACAAATCTTGATATTCACGTTGCTTTATGCGCACGCGCACATAAAGATTTACGCGACTTTAACTATTTGTTCAGTGTTTTAAAAGATAACAGTTGTGTTCAGTTATGTGAAAGTGCTGAAACAAGTTTAAAAGACTGGTGTCGTCGATTTTGCTACCGCATTTATGCAAAATGGACACAGTCTGGAAGAAGCACAGATAAGTTTCGGAAGAAACATGAGATTTGGCTACAGGCTGCAATTCAATGGCCGGAATTACAGAATGAAAATATGGAACCTTCTACAGAAAATATAAGTGACGTCATCGAGCCCATAATTTCTCCTGCTAAATCTGATGCTTCAACTTGTACACATCCTAGTCCTCGTAAATCTTTTGAGGACCTTAGTAACCGGCAAAAAAGAAGACGCACTGAAGATAGTCTTTCATGCAGCAGTAGCAGCGCTGAAATTATGTTTTCGGCCGAAAGGGCGCTTCAAAAGGCAGGACAAAGCGATACAGCTTATGTTATGAAATACTTGACGGAGAATCCAGAAGAGGCCTCAAAAATCAAAGCCTTCATTGAAGGTAAATCAATTCAGGTACGGGAAATATCCCCTTTGAAGGCATTGGCTCTTTATGTATCGATGAACTTATCGAAATGGCGCTATAACACTCTTCGGGATTTCAACACTCAAGAAGGAGCTCTTCAATACCCGAGTTACTACATGTTGGTTAAAGAAAAAATTAAGTGCTATCCGGCCAAAGAAGATCTCACAGTTACAGAGAGCTCTGCAAAAATCAAATTACAAGCCTTGATGGATTTAACCTCAAGAAGACTTATTAGGTCGTTAGAAACCCCTGTTGATCCCAATCAACAGCTCGTATTGACCAGCAAATGGGGTTTTGACGGATCATCTAGCCAAAGCATTTATCATCAAAGGACGAGTGAAGATGAGCAAATCGATCTTGCTAGTAATTTTATGATTAGTCTTGTACCACTGCGGCTCGTCTCAAAAGGTGTAACAATTTGGGAAAACGAGCGACCATCTTCCACTTCATTTTGCCGGCCAATATTGTTTAAGTTTATAAAGGAAACCAAAGAAAATGTGCAGAGAGAGATGGCTGAAATCGAAGCAGAGATTGAAGCCTTAACTCCATCCACCATCACTGATGGAATTAGTGTCAAACACCAACTGCTGTTGACAATGATTGATGGTAAAATTCATTCCATTATATCCAATACAGCAGCTTCAGTGTGTGACATATGCAAGGCTTGTCCTAAAGAAATGAATAATTTAGAGTTAATCAAAGATAAACACGCAAACGAGGACATGTATAAATATAGCTTAAGCACCCTTCACGCTTGGATTCGCTCAATGGAATGCTTATTACACATTTCCTACAAATTAGACATAAAATCATGGCAAGTAAGGGGTGATATAGCAAAAAGGCAAGTTGATGACAGGAAGAAAAGAGTTCAAGAGGCTGTAAGAAGAGAAACGGGCTTACTTCTCGATGTTGTGAAACAAGGCAGTGGATCCACCAACAATGGCAACTCGGCAAGGAGATTTTTTGAAAACTACACTAAATCTGCTGAACTGACCGGAATAGATGCTATGCTTTTAAGAAAAATCTGTGTGATCTTGCAGTGTATTTCATCAGGAGAGAAGATCAACGTAACTAAATTCCGAGAGTTCTGCTTTTGATACTGCTAAGCTTTACGTGGAGTTATACCCATGGTATTATATGCCTTCTTCACTTCATAAAATTTTAATGCATGGGCCAGACATAGTTCAGAACATGTCAATTGTGCCCATTGGTTTTCTATCCGAAGAGGCATCTGAGGCTAGAAATAAAGATTTTAGAAAATATAGAGAGGGGCATTCTCGAAAGCATAGCAGTATCTCATGCAATGAAGATATTATGCACAATCTTTTACTGTCTTCTGATCCACTTGTTACAAGTATCCGTCCAAAAGGAAATAAGTTTGTAAAAAAATCTTCTTTTAAGGAATTTTATGAGCTTACGGATTCTGAGAAAAGTGATATCGAATTTGTTAACATAAATGATTTAGCGGACATCGATTCTGAATTTGAATTAATTGATGATGATGATGATGACGAAGATAATTAAATGATGTTATTGTTTTAAAATGTGTAACTTAGTAAATTAGAGCTTACATCTTAATTATTTATTGTACTTTTAATGAAACTAGGTAATTTATTATCAACTTACTTAAAAGTCATACTCTCATCAGTTCTTGTGAATATTTTTGTTAATATATATTTCTGTATATATATAATATATTTATAGACCTCTTAATAAGTCTGTCTGCGGTTTAAAGTAAATACAAATGGGGAAAAAACGTTTTTTTTTTTAAATTTTCATTTCCTTTTATCCCAGAAAGTGCACATTTGGCGCACTATGTGTCTTAGTATTAAATATAGCTCTTAGTAATAGCATTACGATATTAGAGACCGCTACTTGAAACAAGCCCGGAATCAGGAGGGAGAGAGCTCGATACACTCATTTTCATAGTAAAATTTCACATTTTCTCAAATTACTCCCGAAATATGGGAGTTATGAAGAAATTCATCACCACAATTTATGAAGGCATTAAGTAATCGAATAAGATGGCATCATTAGTTTGTCATAATTTTACTCTTATTTTTCGGACATGTCTACGTCCAACCGCTCCCATACATTCGTTCCACTGTGCGGCCCTAGTGTTTCAACCCCAAACGGCTCAAACATATAACTCACTGTTAATGATATTTTAATCGAAGAAATAAAATAGTTTAATAATTTATTTTATTTTATTTTATTTTTATTGTGTTTATGTGGTTTATAGCTAACGACACAGAAGTAGTAGTGATGTAATTCACGAAAAGCCATTTACAAGCCTCCACAGAGCGCAAGACTAAGTACTCCATGTTCTGCTTCCAAGGTATGTCTAGACAGCCTCAATTATTGTTTATTTATTTATTGTACAATTGCAGAAGGCACACCACCATTAGCTGTGACATTAAACGTACCGCAAAACGTTTACAATCATCATTTAATTGAGTAGGTTTACGGCCATAAAATATGACATAGATTGTTTAGCCCGTTCGAAACCTAGTGTGGCAATTTTTAGAGAAGGGAGAACTTATTTCTTACAATATTTATATGAATGAAAAAAGGCAAGAAGCGGTAAATATGATGCAGAAAAAGAACAAACACAAAAAAGTTGGGGAATAGGCATCACCTTCACGCAAAACGGCCATCGCTCAGCATATGCTAGGACCGTGTACAAAGCAGAGCTAGCGCTGGTTTTCAGCGAAAGTCGGCGTTGACAAATAATAAATAAATATTAGGTATACAAACAAACTAAAGTTGACTAAATTGTAATAATGAGAAAGCTTGAAAGCTGTTTTTTAAGGAAACATAAATTTCTATGAATCTTCCTCTACTAAAGATCACTGTTATCGTCATCTGCCTAGCTTTTCTCAACTATGTTGGGGTCAGCTTCCAGTCTGACTGGATGCAGCTAAATACCATATGTTACATAGAGCGTCCGCCTATCTAACCTCCACAACCTAGTTAATGAGTATTACGATATCCCTTGGTAAGACTGGTTGTCAGACTTTCAGGCTTCTGACGAACCGTAACGACTGTCAAGTCACTATCACTGAAATATTTGTGTGCATCTAAACTCTAAACTAACTAACATCAGTAGTAAAAATCCTGTAATAGTTAGTTCGGTGTTCGATCCGTCGAGGTCACTAATTCGCACCGCAGCCGAGTTCGTATGATTTGTACGGAGACGGACCCATGCTCAACGGTACTCATTGATAACCATCTCTTCTTTCGCTGTAAGTGAGTCAAAACATCAGCGATACTCAACCGTCGGTTGTATGAAGTTCATGTGACGTTTTGAACTAAGATGGCACTTTAAATCGTTCATGCAAGTTTTCTCCAGTTTCGCGTATTCAGCTGAAGGCGATATAGACGAAGATGAAGCGACATTCTATTAGCGATAACGATGATGAAGAAATTAAGAATGTTTGTTAAGATTGTCAATCTTCCTGATTTGGTAGATTTATAAACTGTCAAAAGTCGATGTATGTCGATGATGGTACCGTGTGGTGCCGGACGTAAAGAATAACACCACCCCATTTCTTCCCGTGGGTGTCCTAAAAGGCGACTAAGGGACTTACTAGAGAATGGGCAGCAGCGTTCTCTATGCATTTAACCACCATACTGCGATCGCCAACCCGCCTGCCAAGCGTGGCGATTATGGCAAAGCCCCCCAAATTGGGGGAGGCCTAAGTCCAGCAGTGGACGTCTTGCGGCTGAAATGATGATGATGATGATGAAAAGTCGATGTAGATCATTTTAAGAACACCATGGACAAACTACGATAGACAGATCGTATAAGAGGGGGCTTAACTCTATCACTCTATACCTAAAGAAATTAAGGAATCGAAATCACGTCCATCTTTTTAAAGGCTAATAAAGCATCATAATTCTGAATATTTTTGAATTGTAACTTTAAACTGTTCTTCTATAACTTAGTTTATAACCCAGCGAAACCGACGCACATCAATTTTATGATGTTTTTCTTTATAGAACTGAATAATTGTATTCATTTTGACTGAAGTACATTTTCTTACACGCTAAAAATACGAAACGCTTTGAAAAAGATAGCTACCACTCACGAGAAAAAAAAAAGGTTGAGTACCGCTGCAGTTCATCCATAGACTTAGTTACAGCAGTTGTTTATTTATTTTTATTCATGATAGTCGGCTTAAGAGGCCAGTATTATTATGTTACGCTGTTTGTTTTTGTTGTTCTTCT
The DNA here is from genome assembly GCA_932294355.1 of Aporophyla lueneburgensis. NCBI lineage: Eukaryota > Metazoa > Arthropoda > Insecta > Lepidoptera > Noctuidae > Aporophyla > Aporophyla lueneburgensis. The sequence goes on along the minus strand of OW028737.1, from coordinate 23,884,199 downwards.
TTTAAATACTTCGAACATAAAGAGCTGAAATAATTTATTGTTCCATAAGATTTTTAATTTGATTGCGACTCCCACGTTTTTGCTAACAGCTATTTTTATTGCTTAATAACAGTGATAGTATTAATCACAATTGTAAATAGTTATGCTAGTCTAGATTTATTTTGCAGTCCGCAATTAACGAAGGTTTACGACCTCAAATAGGTCATCATAAAACTGTTGATAAGATGAACCAAAAAAAAAAGATGAAGCGGAGGTCCGTCCGTTATCGAAAAAAAATAATACGTAGTCGATAAAAAACTGCATGGTACGACTGTTGGAGTAACGGATTCTTGAGGAGTGGGGGCATAGAGATTTGTACCCGAGTTTTATAATCAGTGGTTGTATCGAAATCAAAATCTGATAGAGCAGTCGTGGCCTCTGGTAACGGCTACAGGCGCTTTGCTCTGTTATAATTTACACAAAGTTACCGTCATATGCTCTCAAAACGGTGAAGGAAAATATCGTGAGGAAGCCGGCATGTGCTAGAACCAACAATTTGAAGAGATGTGGTATCTACCAACCCGTACGGGGGAGGTAGATTACGACATACTCCTCTCACAGAGAGGACGTTTGTGTGATGAATCAAAATATAATTTCTACTTTGCGTATCTAATCAAGAGCCTTGAATGATCGTATTTTCATTGCATTAATGAAATAAATTGCATCAAATCATCTATTTTATGCAATGATAGTATTGACGTATTGAGAGTTAACTTCTGTCAACTGTCAATGATTTGTCTTATCTGTAGCTTTAAAAATTGTTGTATATTTTACCATAAAATGTGGTTTAAATCAAACTTAACCAAAAAGGTTTATAGACACTGTCTGTGTGGCATTCGTAGGGGAAACAATAATACATACACTGACCTCATATATTTCCTATGCTCGTTGACCGGCACGAAGTATTCGTCGTACGGGTTGGAAGCATTCATGTCCACCTCCACGTCTTTCTTCTTCGCACTGCCATTCTTCGGCGTAAGGTTGATCAGTTCTAAGTTCACTGCTTCCAAGGTTTTTGTCTCTCCATTCGGCTCTTTAGTGTGCCCATTCTGCTGCTGTGTTCCATTTGAGGAGAAGGAGTCGTTGTGGTTGGGGTCTGATTCGTCGTGTTGGTAGGCCCGGTTGTCGAAGGCGCCAGGAGAGGCTGGGGGCGAAGGAGGTCGGTGCTGCGGCCGCATGGGCTCGCGCGGCGATGCCGATCTACTGTGGCTATCCATTACTTTCGGAGCGGACTGACATCTGCAAACAAATGAACACGGTTAGTCAAGCGAACCTATCTCTGCATTGTACTATTATCTAATTAACACTTTAAGTGGTGATTTGCATATGTGGGTCATTAATACGGACATTATGTGTGTTACGTTAATGTCTTCGGAATTATGTTAAGTATTGGCTATTATTTTAGCACAAATTGTAGATATTGTGCAGTAAACGTTTTCTTTGTATTGTGTTTGAACAACAGCTAATATTTTAAAATTGCTTGTTATTTGTGTGATGATTTCATGATTTATGAATATGATGTTTGCATAACTGATAATCGTGGGAAAGGTCTGAGGCTGTATTCATTTATACCAAATTGTATTGTCATCATTGTAGTAAATGGCCATTCACTTATGATAAACAGAACAATCGGAAGTTTTAAGCGCATCAAAGTTCAAGAACGTATGTATGTATATGCCGAAACTTATTAGGCATCCATATTGGCACATGATATGTCTGTGACAAATTTAGCATGACGTGACATTTTAGCCATATTGCTCAAGTTATTCAAATGGATGCGGAAGTGGGCTCTAATAAAAACCTTTGGCGTGTCAAATTTGAACGTTACGAATTCCGTGGAGCCACTCGGTCACGCTCCACTGTACGCTACAATAATAACCCTGGCTGTGCTAGGCAATAGCAGCGAACCATATTCCTTTTAAGTTAGGTATATCATTATAGCATTACAACGTTTAGAAAAACAAAAATACGGTCAATGTCGGTTTGCAATAGTGCTATCTGGTATACTGATGTTATAAGCAGTACTAGCTTGATGAGCAGTGGTGGCCCAGTGGTAATAATGCTTTCGAGTTGTAGGTCGTACGTTCGTACCCAAACAGGCGCTTTACTTTGTGTAAATTCTGTTCACCACTGCTCTCAAAACGGTAAAGGTAAACAGGTAAACATCGGAGAAAAAACCGGCATGTCCTAGAACCAAAAAAATCGAAGACTTGACATCTATCACCCCGACTGGGCCCGCGTGGTCCATTACAGCCCACTCACCCGCATGTTAGATTAAAACCCAGCAGTGGGAACATTCAAAGCTAATTAAGCAGTAGCTTATTAAACTATTTTTTAATTGTAATAACACCTATAAATTATTATCAACTTACGATGTCTTTTGGAAACTTCCAAGTCTGCTAGAAAGCAATTGACCTATCTTTCAACGCAAATAGCATTATGTGGAATAAGTATCAGAATTTTAATTAAGTATGTTTTCATCCTAACACACCGACGAAACTAACTTCCGCGATAAGAATCAAATTCAATTCTAATTTCAGTTTCATAGAAAATTGAGCAGTCTGAATTATACCGCTATCGCTGATTGCGGAACTTCGGCCTCATCAAAATGCCGTAGGCTTTCCCCACCTTTGATCCTAGCCAGAACTGGTAAGTATGCAATCTAGACTACAATGACAGCTTAATTTGGCAATATGAAGCTTTACATACATCAAACAGTTGTTGTTACATTTGTCTGACGTTTAAAGATCATCACGATGTACGATAAGATGTAATTACGTGTCTATTTTTAAATAATTACCGATTGCTCAGTTTGAGATATCAATTGGAGTCAACGGATTATTTTTAAACGTTCAAGATGTCCAACAGGAACAGTTGTCTCTTTGTTGGGTACCTAATTCACGAGCCCACACGTTTGTCTAAGAATTAAACTTAGACACAAAATCATAGATTTTCAGACTAAAGGGCAGGGTATGTTCAACACAAAGGAGACTTCTGGCGAATTTCGCCCATTAAATTGAACGCAACCAACGCATCTAAGCCGCGTTCAAGAGCTGTCACTGTCATTCTAAAAGTTTGACACTGACGTTTTCATAGCGTTTAGTTTCACTGGCGAAATTCGCATGTAGTGACATTCCATCGCATAGTTTTTTTTTAAATTTAAATTAATGACAAACTAAAACTGTTGCTTAGCCAATGTGCAAGTAGCGAGAAGATGCATGAATGTGACAACGTGGGTATCAAAGTAATGAGCCCACGATCAATGGTGAGCTGAGAACAAGGCGTTTGTCCTTAGTCCCAATACGCGAGTCGTCGAGGTTAGCCACCTTTTACTGAACCGCGTGTGTTCGCTGGGTTCCTCTCTGCTCCGCGATAATTGTACCAGTTAGAGGTCGGGGTTCAGCTATGTTGGGAAAGGAGATAAATGCTTATAGATTCCTAATCTGTGGTATTTGAGAAGATGATGTCGCCACTTGGGTTTTAGGCAAATATACCTAAGTACTTATCTATACTAATATTATAAAGCTGAAGAGTTTGTTTGATTGAACGCCGTAATCTCAGAAACTACTGGTTCGAATTGAAAAATTCTTTTTGTGTGGGTTGTCTATTTATCGAGGAAGGCTATAGGCTATATAGTATCACGCTACAACCAAGAGGAGTGGAGCAGTAATGAAAAATGTAGCAAAAACGGGTAAAATGGGGTAGGCGATTCGACGCGACGGGAAGGGTCGGGGAACAAGAGATTTAACGCGGACAAAGTCGCGGGCAGAAGCTAGTTATATATATTTTATTGAACCATATTTGTGCACATACATAAACAGTCAAGAAGAAAGGAACAGAAAAATATGTACAAAGGTGATGATTATTTAAAAAATCCGTTAATTTCGTAAGAATGGCGCTCTCTCCGTACGATATTCTCAGGAAATTAACGAATTTACAGGAGCCTAAAATGTATACGTTTTTAGCAGCGTGTGCCAATTTTTTGTTGAAACATCACCATAGCAGAAAGCTACAAATAACAACGGTTTTATAAAATTAAACATGAGGAGTGGCTGGACAAGGCTAATTTGGGAAAACTGTGGGAAATATGAAATTTTGAGAAAGACTATGACAGCATACAAAGCTTTTTATATTTCTACGATAACATAAAACCTAAAGAACCGAATTTCTGATAGTAAGTGGTAATTTGATCAAGGTGCACATTTTGACATTTAGGTCGGCAAACAAAAGCGAATTCGTGGACTAGTTGAAAACAATAGTTGTTTACAAATAGCTGTTGGTGTTGATGTTCGTAAAAATAAACTAGACATGCCGACTTGGTTACGTACGTGCATAAATTGTATGAAATAATTTCAATTAAAGATGGTGGAGAAAGAAAAGACAGAATGACGCCTACAGTAGTGCTATTCTGTAAAAATCATATTCAGTGAATTGAGCTGTCATCCCATCTGTGGGTAGGGATTTACAGCTCAGTTCAAACTCGCTCCACTAGTAAGACAGCGAGTGTATTTACAGAATAGCACTACAGAACTAGACTTTAGTTTGTATTTTTTTCTAAAATGTGGTCTATCACCACATTACCGAGTTCGAAATTATAATCTACTATACAACTATTCATTGTATCTTTAAACTGAATTTCATCTAAATATTTTCAACCACAGGCTCGTATAATTCGTGAATAATCTTGAGAACTTATTTATTTATTTATTATTATTTATTTAACTTCTTACTTTTAAAAATGGAATATGCGTTCTGTTCTCAAAAATTCAAATTCATCTTTGTAATTTTCGAATTCAAAGATGACCCGATAGCAATGAATACTCATGATGCCGTAGTACAAAGTAACCTTTTCTAAAAGGTCTGTTGTGTTGGCATCTTCTACAGAAACGGTTTAATACGTGACATTAGTCAAGAGGATGCTCAATTACATTTAATGCTTTCATTTATGTAACTAACTTATGAGAAGGTTTGGTTTTGGATCTAAAACAAAGCTACATAGAAATCTGTTGTTACAGTTGTGTCATTGACATGACTTTCTTCACGGTTGAATTATCTACATCGCAAATTTTAAACACTGTTAATTTAGACACCAATGACAACCGGGGATTTCTTAATGTAATAAGATTAAACAAACACAGAAAAAAAAACGTTTCTTTTTCAAATTTTGCTTCTCCGAATTGTGAAACGTTTAGTAAAGCAATTTTTTCTATATCTTATTCTCGTGTTATATTTTTCTGGATTCATTGCTGACTTCAACATTTTATTCTCACCTTATCCGCGGTGTGTTAGGTCTCTTCCTATTTGGAGAATCTAACACCAAAGATCTTGTATAGTAATAGCGCGCATGCGTGGTACGAGGAGTGCGCGGCGCCTTGCGGAACCTCTCGGCCCTCACCAGGTTCCCTCCACCAGGCATGTTTCACTCACATCCTACCGTTTATCGAAAGTAATGAAAATTTTGTACTTTTACACTAAAAATGTGGTTAGTTGATCGATTCTGTTGTAGTACTGACGTCCGCGCGGCGTGCGGTGCGTCCGTATTCAGGTGACGGAGAAAACAATCTTGTAAACAATAATATTGTTCTGTTTCGCGATGTACCTACGGGATGCTCTCTATTTTGTTTATTAATTTCTGAACCGTTAGGCACCATAATTTGCCGGAATATGGCGGTATTCACTTAACGTATGTGAACTCGATTGCCGAAATTCATGTCTTTTTGGTGTTTCTTAAGGGTCAATATTAGGACCAATTCAGAATATCATAAAAATAACAAGTAGTGTAATTGAAATTGTAGCAATTAAAATATCTTGAGCGCAGATTGTTGTAAAGACTTAGTATTTTAGAACGTGTTCTAAATCAATGTCAAGGTAAAACGGCTTCGAATGAACCGCTGACTCACACGTAACTTTGTAAAGTCTGCTACAATAATATGGCAAGATCCGGATTTTAACTGAAATCAACCAACCGTCAATTCAGTATCAGAAAATTATAAAATAAAATTGCTTTCGTTGAGCTGATTCAGGTCGGAGAGACAAAACGAACAATTTGAAAGCGGACAAAAAAGGGGTAAATTCTAACATCCTGTAGCGACATATTTTCAACATCAATGACTTCATGCTAAAAGAATACAGCGATGCGCGTACAATGCGTTACCATTCAAAGAATAGGCTGATCACTCAACAAATTGACGCACAATCGCTTGTTTACTATAAAACACACATAATTTATCAATATTGCGATTATTTCAATTCAACCACTAAGCAGTGCGTGGACGATTCAGTGCGCGAAGAAATTCTGCTGCAACATTTTTACAACAGTGCAACCTTAGAATTATTATTGTTAATATTTAGGGATTTGATTTAGTTAGGAGCTTGGAAAGTGATATACTTAAATAAATTTATTTAAACTTAAAAAAAAACTGATCAAGTCTAGCAAAAATTTTTGGCTGATAAAAATATTTCTCATCATCAAATTAATTTCGTTATCTATCATAGTGTATATGCCTCAAATACTGGGTGAAGTCATTATAAAATTTAGAACTTATGAGTAACACAAATTCAATGCTTAAAAATATTATAATAATTTAATACATGTTTCAGTATTCATTTTACTACAGTGTTTATCATTCAATCACCAACAATAGTTAATATTATTACCAAAAAATATATATTATAATAAAATATTTGAATGTTATATTACAATAAATAATATCAACAAGTCGGCAATGTAAAACCCGGCGGTGAAGTAAAACACGTCGGTATCGTTGCCGGCGCAGGCGCAGGCGCGGCTGTTTTGCTGCATGGCAAGAATGTTAAGCACGCCGTTGTGAAAGGCCCAGCAGCCTTAGCAAATACTAGACTAACTGCATTTCAATCTATGACGTACGATGGCACCTGTTCACTTGGGCTAATTACTGCTGGAAACGATGTACTTGTGAACTCTTTGCTAGTATCTTTTGGTAGTCGCTAACATTGCTGAGTTTTGGGTCCAATTTGTTCAAAGTTACTCGTGTTTGTGAAAGAGATTATGTTTTGCGCTCATATATTCCAGAATCTGGTTTGTAGATCCAGCATTGCACCTCAAATATGGCTTGTTATGTCTTCTTTTGGTCATCAAGACTTAAACGTCACGTGTTAGATTACTGCCTTTAGTTTATCCCCACTATCTAAATCATACGAAACGTTTCGTGTCATTCAGCAGTTTCGAAACTTTTGGCACGAAATTCATTAACAACGTCTTGGCATAGACTATGAAGATGATCGCGTTGGTATGCAGCACCAACAGACGCTGCATTATTCCACTACCTTCAAACAACCAGGGCAAATCTGTTGCAACCTCATTTCTTATTCAAACGTCCTAGTTTTTCTCTCTTAAATCAATACGAGATTGAATCGTATGTATACGAATCACGTTGGATACTGTTCTACCTACATCAGGGACACGAATCGTTGCAACTTGCACTTTCACGCATGCAACGAGTAGATTAGTCTCGCTGTTTCTTGCGGTTTCAATGCTAAAGTCCGTGTTGAATTTTTAATAAGCAGACCTATTCTGTGAGAATCTAACTGTCAAAACTTTGGTGACTTTGGTGAATTGAGCTGTCACTCTACCTGACGCTAGGGATTAAAAACTCACTTGAAGCTCACTTAACTTATGTTTCACGGTGGGATTTTTACAGAATAGGTCGGCTGTAACGTAGCGATTATGATAACCTTCATTGTTAAAGTTTTGTGTTTGTTTTATGAGAAAATTATAATACTTTATGTTAAAAAAGGGAGAGTGAGACCCTATTGTTTTTTTATTTATTGCTGTCATAAAAAGTGAGGTAAGAACTTTCGTTTTTGTTTTGTTATGATGTATTACCTGATATAAAGTTAAGAAGGTTAACTTAGATTTAATATACGTATAAGTAGAGATAGTTCTATTGCCTACGTGTGGTGTAGTTGAGGACCAAACGACCAGTAAGAATGGCTTTCATTTTGACAGTTCAACGTACACATCGCGTTGTTCACGTTGCTGAGTTGTCAAATTTTGGATTTGGAATATCCCTTTAAATGGCTCAGATTGTGACTGAATGCGCAATTAGGGTGCCGATTGAGTTTGTCGCGTCTGCAACTAATTAATGTTCTTTGTAATTTAAACTGTTGCAATTACACCCAAATTAATTGAAGGCACGATTCGTTTTCGTCTATCCATTAAATATCTGTCTTAACGCTCTTAAAATATAATTTAATTACACTTTTTGTGTCGTGCTAGTCTTCAGAGAAACTCAAAAAGTTAAATCCTCAATTTATTTAAGTGGTTATCTACTGATATTATACAATATTAATGAGAATGTTTTAGAAAACGGATTTTCTGATACATAGCCTGAAGATTTAATAGAAGGGAGAATTGAAGAAGAGTGTGTTGCATCGAACCCAAGTAATGTGGGCCAAAGGCAGGAAGATGATGATGATATTGATGTGACCAAAGATGTATAATAACATAATGATCATGTAAAAGAAGGATTACAAGGCAGATGAGAGTGGTAACGCCGCAAGGGGACACCCAAGGAGGACATTATTGGTGATGTTTAAAAAAAAGTTCAAATGCGTATAGCACTCGCAACCAGCGCGCATATTTGACCAATTCTCGTAATTAAAAACGTTCAAAATCTCGTAGCAGACTCAACTTGGCGATAACCAAATCTCAATACCTGGTCAAAAATGTATAGAAACTCGAGATGTTTTGACAGTTTGGAACTGAGATCAGACTGTAAACGTTGTTATATTTACAGATTGCCCCTCTGATGTATGAACGTAAACGAGGCAAAAGGGGTATTAAGACCGTAACAAAAATGTTCTCCTTTTCTCTGTTGGAAAAAAGCTGGAGTTTATGTATGTGTATTATGTAAAATAAGGGTCTAAATATTCATGCAGTCCATATTTCGTCGAGACTTAATAAAGGAATACATTCAAAAGCGTTAGCTGAAGAAGAAACTTCAATATTTCATAAAGTAAGTCCTTGAAATCGATACGGTAAATAACAGTAGATTTCCAATTTGTTTATGCAGTTTCCTCATAGCCTAGGTGTTACAATTTGAGTTTAGTAATAAAGCACTGAGCTAGTTAGACGAATCAAAATCAAGGTTCTAAATTCTAGTGTTTCGTTAGATCTGTTGGTTCGATAAAGAAAAAAATAAAATTGTAGTTTTTATAATATATTTGCTGAGTTTCTCTGTAAATGGGTAGGTAATTTTACAGTAATCAAAAGACGCAGATTCTTCGAACAAGTTTCATCAAATGTTATATTTTTAGTATTAAAATAATACATTGTTTCAAGGCATTAATTAGCAGTTAATAAGGTAACGATGTGAACCACTTTGTTTAATTTAATAATTGAGTTATCCGTTTGAGTTTCAGTTCAATAACCCAAACTGTGCAATCTAACGCAAAACAAATTATAAGTAAAGCCATAATTATGTTAATTAACGAAAATTAATCGTCGATGACGGAATCCAAGGAATTAGTAACGTATGGACTAGATGAGGCAAGCTATTAGTTCCTAAATCTAAAATATCATCGGTTTCAATATTATTGTAATTTGTCATTCGTTCACGTTGATCGCAAGAATACCAACGGTTGGCCAACACTACCTAATTATAAAGCATGAAATTTACACCCTGTTTAACAAAGGTACTGCGTATTTGTGTCTTTACGAAATATTACTTTACGAGTTAAAATCATATAATGATACGGTTCTTTCTGACTTATCAACAGTAATTGGTTTTCGTAATGAGTCTTTGTTTATAACCGTCTTACCGAGGTAGTAGTTTCGAGGAATGAAGGATGAGAAGCAGGGTGGAAAGTTCCCACGACCTCCATAGAAAAGGGAGGATCCTTCGACCAGACGTATATTGTGTCTGGTGGGCAACTGCCCGACGATTAATGTCGCGACGTTGTATATATATATAATGCTAGTTGCGCAGAAAACTCTGCTTGCGCGATGCAGGATATTTCGTGACGTCAGTGTGATAGTTCGCATGTGGCGGTTTTCGACGGCGCTACGGTAGTACCCAGTAACTGGGTTGTGGAGGATAGATAGGCAGTCGCTCCATGTAAAATACTTGTACTCAGCTGCATCCGGTTAGACTGCTGACAGAAACATAGCAAAAGAAGGCAGATGGTGATGCATAATTCTTAATTATGTCTGAAGTATGAAGATGTTGATAGGTGCATTTCATGGCGTTACATAATCAGCCTATTGTTCCAACTCCTGGGACATAGGCCTCCTCTCTGTGTGGGTGATTGGGCCATAATCCACCATGCGGAGTCAGTGCAGGTTGGTGGATGTCACATGTCTTCGATTTTTTGGTTCTAGGACATACCGGTCTCTCACGATGGTTTCTTTCTCCGTTTTGAGAGCAGTGGTGATGATATAGAATTCACAAAGTAAAGTACCTACCAGTGTTCGAAACCACATGGCTATGTTGACGACCCAATGAGAATGTTATAGTTGGCTATAACAACTGGCATTACAAATTATTACCAGGGTTTTATAAGAGCGATAAAAGAAATTTGAATAACGAATTAAAATACCAAAATTAAAAATATATTCTTCCGTTCAACTACTGAACAGCGGAACATTTATTTCACAAATAAAAAAAGGTTGCATCTTGAAAATGTACTAACCCACCAAGTTATCCTCGGCCGCACAATATCTGGATAAGCAAAACGTACAGCAATCTAATGATCATGGCCAATCTCAGTACAAATTACATTAAGGTGCTTGTCCTCGGTTTACATAATCTTGGGTCGTTGACTGGGCAGTAAAAACTGAATCGTTCTAAGAATCATTAGTGCATTTTTATTTTCTGATGATAATTTGCAATACGTTGTTTTAACTGAGTTAACATACAGCCTTAAGGTATTATGAAACTCTGTGCTAACGTTTTTGCGTGCAATCTGGCTGGTTCTTTTTTATTTTCTTTCTTTGTTGGATCGTATTTCAATATAATTTCTAAGCTGGAATATCTAGCAACAGCTATAGTATGCACACATTACCATAATATTCATAATATCTTAGAGAATTCACTGCAGTATATAGGAATTATAATTATAATTGCATCTGATGCTATGTTATTACATACTTATAAGTCTGTTGGTATCCACAACTTGGACTTGGATATTTACTTGATGACGGGTAATCACATCTTCAATGCTGTATTATGTTTAGATATCTTTCGAATATCGAATGCCTGATTTTATTGATCGTGCTCGTCTGGGATGCACTTGGTTCTTAGGTTAGAATCACACGACTGCGCTTCGATACTTTTTTTTAAAATTGCTCTTAAACGCAGCGTGGTGATGCAAGATTAAGATAACAGTAGATATCAGACACATTATCATGTGTAGTATCTTGATCTTTAGCAGTAATAACATTCTCAGTGTCTGCTCATCTTTACTAAGAATTGTTCTGGACATGCAGGAGTATATGCTGTTTTACTTTTGGGTCGTTCTAAGTTTGTGCATGTCCCATTTCGCTTTTCTTATTAGCAATTTTTATTGTGAGGTGTTTAGCAACAATTCTGTTAGTATATTAGCGTGTACTAGCTATTATGGTAAATGATTGGCAGCTGTGCTGCTGGGAACTTTGAAGCGACACTTCTCCTTCCCATCTAAAGCGTTAGGAAGTGGTGAAGAGCGGACGTTTTGGGGGACTGCGTTCTGTAATTTTGACGTTTAAACAGTGCTTATTCTCGGCTTAGTTTCAATAAATGACTTTTGATTTTGGTTGCAGCCAAAAGATACCTTAATCAGGTTTTGTTACCTAAATAAATAAATTCAAGGATACTCATCACGTTTGAAGACTGACGTTGCTTTTAAAATTGCCCAATAATAGCCAAAGATCATTTTTGATTGACTCCATAATAACGTAGTCTCCGTAATAAGTTCTGTTACGAGTCTAGTGCATAAGTATTAGTATTTTCTCTCTGTGGTTCCTTTGTGTCTGTGAAGTGAACCGTTCAGTATTATTTGCCAGTGAAAGGTATGAGGTCACGAGACTTGCGCCTGGCGGCTTTAGAGCTCAATATTTTGTGGAAGAACTATTTTTAGGATGTTGAAGGTGTTAACATTTTATCTTTTTGCCGGTTTTGCAGCTAGCAATGGCGGGTAAGGAACAAACGGGACAAATCATAATTTCTATACCTTCTCTAATATATTTTCATAGTCATTAAAAATAAGCACTATATAACATGTCTTATAACCTATTTTGTACTAGCTTAGAGCTCATAAAAAATATCGAGCGTTTCCTATGCATTTTACCACCATACTGCGATCGCCAACACCCCCAAATTGGGGGAGGCCTAAGTCCAGCAGTGGACGTCTTTTGGCTGAAAAATTGGTCATGATGATGAGAGCTAATATCAATTAAACTCGTTAAAAAATCCTGATGACACCATCACAGATTGAATTAAAGAAAAAATAAGGAGATGACAAAAGACCAACTAGACTTTCGACCAAGATTGTTTTGTATAAAGGCTCAAATAGATATTTATCAATAAAATAAAACCTCACGCTTGTCAGGCAATAAAGCGTCCTCACCTACCTGTCTATTGATTTGTAAAAAAGCTTGATTGTGTGCGTCTGCGCATCCGGGTGTGACCGGAATCTTTAGAGGTGACATCAGTGACAAGTTGCAATTGTAAACAGGATTCCTTTGTGAAAGTTCAAAGTGTGTTATTTTATTTATATTATTAAGTGCTTATAGCTGTTTATTGCAAAGTGCACACCCCCTTTTTTTTGTGGGTGGGAAATCATCAAATGACGTCTCCCGCTCTGGGTGAAGCGGAAGGGCGTGTCAGACTTTTACTGACTAAAACCCGCCCATGTTCCTTCAGTTGCCTTTGCCAGGGCCACGGTAACTCAAAGTGCTTACCCTGAATATTATTTATAATAATTTTGTGTACATAAGTTGTGGTGATCTTGAAATAACGAGTAGGACAAGTTTTAATTGACTGACCTTTTCAGGTAATTAAAAATTCTCACAATAGACTTATTCATACAAATTGCTCAATATAAAATGCCCTGACATCGACACATTGCTCACAGGCTCATTCAAATTTTGCCACAAAACCACTGAGATTATACCACAGCCATTTATAAGATGGAAATACCAACCAGATGTAAAATATAACAAAGGGAACAGAAAACCCGTTTATGAGTCAAAGAATTAAGAGGTCGGTCTACCGGAAGGCATTGAGAAAATCTTGTATTAAGATTTTTTTTCCTGATCTTGATAATGTCCTAGACATTGAGGGTAAGCAAGACATAAATAAACAGGTAGCCAAGTTCCACATGTTGTGGGTGATAAGGAAAATAATGATGTGATAATTTGGTTTTTACCCAACTACGGCGAAGGAAAAAGGAGGGTTATGATTTTAACCGGTATGTATGTATGCTCGTCTGTTCCCTCATATTTTCTAAACTGGGTACTTATTATAATTTGACAAATGCGGTATCATTGGAAGCGTCTTGATCGTCCGCTGATTATAGGCTATGTGACATCACATTAAATTGAATATGGCGCCCTCTAGAGGATAAAGTGATCCTCCTACCTAAAATACATTCTAACAGTATTAAGCGATCATACGCTTTAGGGTAAAGTGAGTAAGGAGGAGACCAAAGAAAGGATGGTTGGACTGTGTGAATTATGATATGGATAGTAAAAGGGTGACTACTGAGATGACGACTAATAGAGAAGTGTGGAAGAAAAAGACATATTGCGCCAACTCAAAATAAATTGGGATAAGGGTAGGAGAATGCGGCGACCTCTCGCGTCCGGCCCTGGTGCGAGCCATGGTACGGAGCGAGAGGGAATGGGAAGCCGTCACCTCCTTCTGCGAAGCAGTAATGCTCGCGAAGGAGGAGGCGGGGCGCGTGAGGGAGGGGCAGTCTCTGCGCCCTCACGTCCCTAGCCGCCGCAGGAGGAGACGCCCCGGGCGCGAATTTACAAAGGCTATACTATTTTAGTCACGAGTCAGACTCTAATCAGTGAGCTTTTGTTTCTGAATATTACTCGACAATACCTAGTCTATCTCAGTAAAAAAATTGACTCAAATAGACTAGCTTTTTGTTTTGATATTTTCAAAGAAAATGCACGGACAAAATCTAGTACCATTTCAGTCACGCGTGGACGAAATCCCATCTATGGTTTACCCCGACTCAAGAGTACCCTGACTCGGATAGGTTAGGTTAGAAGGCTAAGGCGGGAGCGAAGCGGAGCGGAGCTCCCGCCTTAGCCTTCGTGGTTATTTTTTTTTAAACCACCCAGAAATAGGAGCCCCGCGAAGCGGGGCTCCGTCAACCTATCTTAGCGCAGGTGGCAATCAGTTACATACATACTAATTTTGAATACAAATTAATGAAATAGATAAGCTTCAATTATAGGCAACTGTTATCATTTTAATTGCTCGTACATGGCAACTGTTATCATTTTAATTGCTCGTTTCTATTATGTATTTGATAAACAAAAATAAAAAGAATTAACAAACGAGAAGTACTTTTATTAGGTAAAGAAGGGTAGTGTTCTTTACCTAATAAAAGTACTTCTCGTTTGTTAATTCGTTTTATTTTTGTTGCGAGTATAAATTTAAAAATATCTCGCCAAAAGCTTAGCTATTCGAGTGATATGTATTATATAGAACTAGATTTTGTCCGTGCATTTTCTTTGAAAATATTAAAACAAAAACCTAGTCTATTTGAGTCAATTTTTTTACTGAGATAGACTAGGTATTGTTGAGTAATATGCATAAACAAAAGCTCACTGATTAGAGTCTGGGTCGTGACTAAAATAGTATAGCCTTTGTAAATACGCGCCCCGGGCGTCGGGAGTCAATAGCGGACTCCCGGCCACCGTAGGCGCGAGCTTGCGGGTGGCGAGCAATGGGTAGCTCGCCGCCCGGTAAGGACCAAGCTCGGGTCGACAGCGCGCAGTGTTCCACGCGCGCCTCAAAGAGATGTCAGCAGCAGTGTAGGGGTCTACTAGGACCGATGCCTGCCGGGGTCGCGTGATTGTTCGAAAGAGATACCGTGACCCTGGCACATGGGCAACTGATGGAATACGGGTGGGTTTTAGTCAGTAAAAGTCTGACACGCCCTCCCGCTCCACCCAGAGCGGGAGAAGTCATTTGATGATTTCCCATCCTGAAAAAAAAAAAAAGGGTAGGAGAATGATGACGACGCTTTAGGGCAAAGTGGCATACGACCAAGGTTTTCAGGTGAGAATATTTTCTTGTTTCATACTTTTGAGAGTCTAATTTGTAGTTGGAGCTGCCTCTTTTTCGATTAACTGAAGAAGTCTTTCATCAAATTACTTCTCCCGCTCTGGGCTGAGTGGAAGGGCGTGTCAGACTTTTACTGACTAAAACACACCCGTGTACCTGTGCCAGGACCACGATAACTCTTTCGAAAAAATCCACGACCACGGCAGAACTGAAGCAGTTTGAAGCGGTTATCATCTTTGATCATGATCATAATGGTAATTGATACTTTTATCTTGTTTAATAAACATGCACCTTGAACTTATGTAGACTGGAAAACAAGGCAATAATCGTTTTATATCATAAACGATGAGAGTCATAAAGAGTGGGGTTATATAGGCGAATCTACACTTTTAATACATTATTTCCTACAGGCGTTTCGATTCGTTCGAGCTAATTTGTGGGAAGCGACTAATCAGCGAAACAGTGTGACTGCTGGTCAAATGAAATTTAACAAAACAGTAAAAAACCATTTAAGTATGAATTATTGTAGCCAATTAAATTATAATGTATGTGTCAAGTATAATACATAAACGTTTGTTTAGCATTAGATTTTCTACTAGGTACACGTACAAACAAAGTACTTACATTGCTTTTGAATATGAACAAAATGGGAACATGTGTATTTAAATTAGGTAACCACTATTTTAATCATCGCAATTCCAACTACCCATTCAGTAAATTATGGTTTATATGCTAATATCAGTATTTATTGCTGCTTGTAAAGTTTAAGCTTGGTTAATGTCGTGTTTGGGTTGTAAATTAATTTTATCCATTATTTGAGTTTAAGTGTATTCTCCTATAATAGTCCCTTAGTACCTTGCCTAGTTGGACACATGTCCTTTTACAGTAATACAAGGTTCCGAAAGCAATTATATATGTATATCTTCACTATCATGAGTTTAAACTTTTAACACCTCTCGATGTTTAAAGTCAGCGATTAATAAACTAGTGAAACACGAATCTAAAATTAATCGAAAAAACCCGATACCGTTGACATTTACGTCTTCGTAACAAACTACCAATATTAAGGATACACCCAACAATTTACCCAATCGCCCTTAAATACAGCCTTCGAACAACAATCGAAATTCCGCGCATGCTTCCCCAAGGCCGTAAGGTCTATATTGCCATGTCTTGTTTACAAATTGGCCCCATCAGAGATTCACAGCGGTGCGGCAGTCAGTCGGCAGTATTAGGCAATTCCGATCATGTCTTGCGACATAACATCTACATACAATCGTGAATCGCAGGCAACCAGTTCTATTATGTTCGTTCGATTTGCAAGCTCGTGGTCTAAACTTAGTTTTCCCTTTTAGGGTGGCTTATGGCATGGATTATGTAGAGCAGATCGTACGATTAGTGTTGCTAAATTGACAGCTGTGATATTTTCAGCTCAAAAACAAAGATATTTGGGGTACTTTATGCTGGTTTACCATTATCTATACATTATATATCTGACGCTGGCTTACGTTTAAAGAAGGTGGGCAATATGGGCTAGTAGAATTATCTAGATTTGGACATAATGAATGAACAGATTACATACTTACATGCAATAGCGTGTCGTGTTGTTGATCTATAACGTTTAATACATGAAGAACGTATAAAACGAAAGTAAAATGCGGTAGAGTGGCCTTTGCTGTTTGATATTTCTCATATTTATTTGAGGAAAGTTTTGAGTAATGTTGGGTTTAAGAGTACGGAAAGACCAAAGAAATGATGGATAGACTGTGTGAAATGTGAGTTGGCAAGATTGGGGGTTAATACAGAGATGACGACTAATAGAGAAGTCAGGAAGAAAGACATAACGTTGCACTGACACCAAATAAATTGGGAGTAGAATGATGAGAGCAAATTCAAACAATAGAGAGGAATGAAGAAGAGGTACAATATTGACACGGCACCATACAGTTATAAATCATTTCATCCGTAACATAGGGCTTCCCTAGTACGGACTCCAGTCTTTTACAAAGGAGCTTTTGTTCACATTTACTGATGATGACTACCTAAGATGACCTAAGATTTTAATTCTAAGCCAACTTTTATGGAGAGAGAAATAAATTTGTATTGTATAAAGTTTTAACTTAAGAACCTCCCCATTTGCGCTAATTAATCCATATCTAAACAGCATCTTCCACCATA
The DNA here is from genome assembly GCA_932294355.1 of Aporophyla lueneburgensis. Classification (NCBI taxonomy): domain Eukaryota; kingdom Metazoa; phylum Arthropoda; class Insecta; order Lepidoptera; family Noctuidae; genus Aporophyla; species Aporophyla lueneburgensis. Next base: position 23,866,716 of record OW028737.1, on the reverse strand, counting down.
TTTTGGCAAATGAATTGTTCACCGACCTCTAGTCTCAATGATGATAATTGTTCAAAGCTAACGGTGGCAGTTTCTTTCCCAGGAATGCGTGGGAGTTCATGATTGTTCGCAGTTCCCTCTAGCGGAGCACACACGAAGCTGACGTACGACGCTTGCGCAATGAATTGAATTAAAGATCAGATGAGCTAAGCTTGCATATATTATGTGGTTAGCTGATGATTATGTTTTGCGAAGTTTTCCGGTTCAAGTGTAATTGAAAATGTTTTCATGTTAGTTCCGGTTGAATTAAACAAATAAGCAACCGCCATTTTAAGAATGTTATTCGAAAACATAAGAAGAATCTTAAAAAAAAAAATACATAGATGATGGTAGTCCAAATATTCTTAAACTGCCATTTGAAATTAACGAACTGCCGGCACTAACAAAAGGAATTACACATAACCAAGGCGATCTTCAGGTATTAAATTATTATTCACATACACGACATGAGGGGCGTGTAGCTAAGTGTATAGGTAACAGCCGCACGAGTTTATCGTTCATGTTAAGCTACGCTTGCTGCGTTTTTTCCGTAGGTGGGTGATCAGCTTTACACCCCAAGATCCCTCGGTGCCTCAGAAAACACGTTCAGCCGTTGGTCCCGGCTGTCATTTGTGGATCTCTGGCTGTCGTTACAGGTTGTCAGAAGTCCGAAACTCAGACAACTAGTCTTAGAAAGGGGTATTGTGCTACCCAGTTACTGTGTTGTGCATGTCAGATACGCAGTTGCTCCATTCAAAATATGAGTATTCAGCTGCATTAGACTGGAAGTCGATCCTACTCAACTAAGTAAAAGTACGGGAGATCAGAAGAAAATATTCACATAGAAGACATAAACTAGCACCTACAACTCATCTCTATCATGCATGACACATAACAAAACTATAGAAGCCTACCTAAATACCAAGACAGTAGGTAATTATTAGCTTTACAATTGCCTACAGACGCAGGCGCAGCTAAGAAAGCCGCTTATCTAAATCCATCAAACAATGGAGCTTTAGCGTGAGGCCGTACATTCTATATACCTTCTATGATTCACGACGCAATTATAACAAACTGTTCTACGAAGTTTCATTATTATAGTTTAAGTTCAACACAAGCATAGCATAATACTGTTCCCACTGTTGGGACACAGGCCTCCTCTAGGTGAAAAACAGTAAACTAATATCCACCACGCGGGCCCAGTGCGGGTTAGTAGATGACACAAATGTCTTTAAATGTTTGGGTTTAGGACATGCCGGTTTCCTCACGATGTTTTCCTTCACCGTTTCTATAGCAGTGATGATAAAATAATTTACAGAACACTCATCATTTCAAGCCAAAAGAAGTCCACTATAGGACATAAGCCTTCCCCAAAATCGCCATAATCGCCACGCTTGGCAGGCGGGTTGGTGATCGCAGTATGGTGGTAAGATGCATAGAGAACACTGCTGCCCATTCTCTGGTAAGTCCCTTAGTCGCCTGCTACGACACCAAGGGAAAAAATGGGGTGTACCTACTATTATTTACGTCCAGCAACACACGGAACACACATACCCCTATCAAAATATATTGCTTATTATAGCTATGCTAGAAACAATATATATTCACTACTAAAATTATACTAGCAATTGCGGATGTCTGTGACTCTTACGCATGTATACGTTGGTCGATCAGACAAATAACGGTGCGAACTATACGCAAAGGTCGGGTGAGTCAGACGCTATTCAGAACTCTCGCCTGCCTTCGTCAAGGCAGTCTCTTACAATTCCAACTATTTCCTTTACGTTATCCAACACGTTATTACAATTTCAAAAGTAATGGCTACTAGAAAACGTATTAAAAATAACTAGTAATCGCCCATTGGTCGAAATTCGACCGTACTTCATTTGAATAGAAATACATTATTAAATGAAAAAATATAGATAATAAAAAATAAAAAAATAATAATATGGTTATATTTGACATTCAGTAACACTATAGACAAATTGTTGACGCTGCACTACTGTGGAGAGGGTTCGCTGGCGGGATGGTGATGGCCAGGACCAGGACGTAGGTGTAATGAGTAAAGAACACTTCTTCAGGACTCTCTTTTTTATTTTCTTAATACTTCTTAACTGCTGGATATGGAACAATATGGAATGAATTATCACAGAAAGCTCTGTTTTTATAGAATTTTCCCTATTATTTTTAATAGCTTCTGCCCGCGACTTCGTCCGCGTCAAATTTTCGCTCCCCTTCCCGTGGCGTCGAATTGCCTGCCAGTTTTCGTCCATTTTTCGTTTGCTGCTCAACTCTTTTTGACCGTAGCGTGATGTTATATAGCCTATAGCATTTCTCAATAAATGGGCTTCCCAACACAAAAATAATTTTTCAATTCCGATCAGCAGTTCCTGAGATTAGCGCGTTCAATCAAACAAACATACAAACAAACAAACTCTTCAGCTTTATAATATTAGTATAGATTAATTATGACGGTTCCAAATGTCATAATTATAACCAGCCTGTACAATCTATGACCAGCCTGTACAATCGTGAGACATACAACCTCTACTGTTTGCACACGACACTAAGTTTTGTATGGGAAACTTACTAATGCCATACTTGACACTCTCCATAAAACCACAAAAAATATTTCTTATAAATCTAAACTAAATTCCTATCGTCCCTAATACAAATAAATAATATTAAAGACAAATATTCTCGACATGATCATAGATTTTAAAAATGAAATAGGTTATTTAGCCATAAAATTAATTTATTACCTATGGTTATACTTGACATTCAGTAAGACACAAAATCAGGCTTACCAACTTAGGGTTTTTTCCAAATTTAGGGGGTAAATAAGAGGATTGAGATTTTTAGGGGCGTTCAATTTTTAGGGGTATTCTTAGGGACTTTTTGCCATCTTACATTTCTCATTGTGTTTTTGATTACAATAAAAGTATTAGCGACTTCTAGTACGGTTCCTCGATACTAAGAATGCAGAGTGAATGATTAACAAATGTCGCGTAATAAATATAGACAAATATTACTACTGTGTGCCGGGTCTATGATTACTGAACATTCGTTGGTTATTTTCATTATAATTTTTTAGCTGAATTTTTCAGTAATTGTGTTTGCCCCAAACCTAACCTATAAATATCCAATTTAAATGCAACGTGAGAAGCTCAAGTTTAATCTGAAATAATCGCGACAGTATCTCATAGACTTAAAGTAGCAGCAACGTCCACAGCAAAAAATCTAGCAAAAAGTTTGTCTCTGAATTATTTTTATTGTTAACGTAGCCTTGCACGAAACACTTTTGCGATGAGCTTTAAAAAAAAGAAAAAAAAAACGTTTGAAAAAAGAAGTTGACCTAAAAATGTGAAGCGTCTGAAGCCCTCCATCTTGAATGCACGTGCGAGGCTAGAGGTGAGTTTATGATAGATTCTACGTGTTATTTTATTGAATTTGTTAAATATTAAGCTGCTTAAAAATGTACCGATGAACAGAATCTACTCAATCTGGTACAAAGTATGTATTTGGAGTGGTGTTTCGCAAGCGCGTCAAGTGTCGTGACACCGGTCGACCTCGCCGCGACTTTGGAGAACCAGTCGAAATTATAGAACCTGAAATTAAATTAGGTTTACTTATGTTACGTGGAGTGTAAGTGTGTTCACCACTTAGACTTTATATTATTTATGTAGTAATAGGTAAATACATCGGTAAATTACGATTTGGTTGGAAATAGAAGTCAAACAGTCACCACTTTTCAGAACTACTTGGGAGAAAAAAGATACCAAGTAATATTAAGTATTATCATCTTAATGGCCTGTTTAATTCGATCCAAATTGTCTAATCAGCCAGATGATGAAAGAAATGGAGTAGAATTTAAAGAAATCTATCTTCACATAAGGTATTCGGAACTTTTTAAGAAGTGTTACAAGACTAAAGTCTTCCACGATGGCGAAACTGGCTTGTTCTCTTTTGGTTTTAAAGCTTTCTAAAGTGGTCCTGGCAATCGGAATGAGGAATGAGATAGCAAGGAAGAAAAGCGTGACTGGTATTCTTAACATAACTATGTCAAAATGATGTCGTGCAGTCTGCAACCTTGTTACAACTGTGGCATTGTACATAGCTATCGAATTGTTCTGTAATTGGGCAGGAAATCAAACTGCATTTGGAGTGAATCATACTCCTTATTGTTACTGAAAGAGTTTTGAAGCAGGATCTCTACTACTTCAGAAAACTTCTTGCAAACATCATTGAACTTAGGTTCCCACTAACTAGGTTCTCTTTAGATAAAATGGGTGGTTGTATCGCTTTAAACGATCTTTTAAAGATGTACCTATGGCTAGAATTGAAGAGAGACGGAGAGACAATACGAGTTTATGTACAAGTAACATTTTCCATAAATACACACGTATTAGATTCGTGACTTATGTATATCTCATACAAAAATTCGAATAGATTATTACGCTCTGACACACGTCAATTATCCACTTAATCACAAAAATACTTTTTAAAGTTTACGATAAATTGTAGACACTGTTTGAAGTAGCTTTCGTAACTTTTTAGCTATTGAAAACCCAATAAATTCTGTGTTATGCTAAAACTTCTAAGTAAAAGCGTGTGTTCGCATAAATTGTCGTTTACAAAATGATTCTATGATTAATAAATAAACAATTTACAGATAAACTCTTGTGTTGTTGTGATTGAAGAATACAAATCACCTATTTTCTTATGAATTTATTATCTGCCTGTTATTTAATTAAAAAGTAATTCAAAGATTCATTTGTATTTTTTTTCTTCTTTTAATACACAACAATTGAAACTTGACACTAGCAAGATGCAAACCTTTAAAAATATTTTTGATGCCATCGCGCCTTAAAATTTGTATTTTAAGTTGAGCTCAATCCGAATCAGTTGAGCACATATTTATACTAATCCAGATACATCCATCACATTTGCTGTCGTTCTTGGCACGCAAGTCATCTAAAGCATTGACATTAACAGAATAACACTACTTATAAACTTAATAAGTATACAATTACTAGTAATTGCATTGCGTGGTGGAGTAGTAGGCAAATATTTGTGCTTTACAGAAACATTATATCTTATCTCTTTAAACGAGCAATTCTTGTATATATATATATAATCTGAATCTCGGAAACGGCTCCAACGATTTTCATGAAATTTTGTATACAAGGGGTTTCGGGGGCGATAAATCGATCTAGCTAGGATTCATTTTTATAAAATGTCGTTTTATTCGTGTTTTCAATTACCAACTTTATCGATATAATCAACTTGAACATAAACTTATTATTTTAAACACAATTTACCAAAAAATACCGAGCAAAGCTCGGTCATCCAGATATTTATACCTTTAAACGAGCAATTCTTGTATATATGTATATATATATACTAGCTTTTGTCCGCGGCTTCGCCCGCGTGGTTGTCGAAAATTATCGTAAGAGGACGTACTACCGCGGTAAGAATGTATTAATCCATGTTATACATACATAAAATTACGCCTGTTTCCCATGGGGGTAGGCAGAAACTACGGATCGCCACCTGTTACGATCCTTACATATCATGTGTGTTTGATGTACTTAAAATAAAACTAATAGTATTCAGAGCAAGAAGACTGCGACATAGGGTTAGATTGAATTGAATATAAGTTTTCCTGGTTTTTCTTAATGCTCCTATTCTACCTATACAAACACTCAATTATTTACCAGACACCAAATTAAACATAGTTATAAGAATAGTACTTTGGCCAGTGGCTTCGCCCGTATAGCTGTCAGAAAATATCTCCCGGGAACGTATATGATACTTACTATCCAGGATAACCAAAAAACCAAATCCATCCAAAAACCTAAACATCTAAGCCATATTTCGCGGTCTCTTACTTGGAATAATACGATTGGTTTTATTTTGAGTACTTCGAACACACATGATATTCGCATTTACTATGAAGCCAAAGTAATATGAATTACAATATTCCAATCCTAATCCTGCCGGCCGGACGCGGGAAGGCCCGCTAGCCGCTCTGCGGCTATTTATTATAACTTCTGATATCTTCTAAAATATTCATTTTAATGATATGCTGTAAAGGGCAATTTTGATCTACATGAAATGTACAATTTATTTAAGGTACTTAATTGCATAAGGATTAATGCTGTATTGCTTAAAATCGCATTCATAAATAAGCCATTATTTCTCGTAAAAAGTAAAGGATAAAAATGGTTATTATGGGTTATCCCTAAGAGTTAGACATATACCATCGCTGACTTTTTTGTAGAACTTTTTAAGGTGTACAATACTGTACAACATTATTTTGCGCTATTTCGTAGGGTTCAGCCAGCGTTCGCAATGTAAGCGCAAAAAAATGTGTTTATTTATGACATCACATTAGAAACCTCTAAAATTATCAACGTTTCTTTACTATATTATGCATGTTATATACATATAAACCTTCCTCTTGAATCACTCTATCTATTAAAAAAACCTGCATCAAAATCCGTTGCGTAGTTTTAAAGATATAAGCATACATAGGGACAGACAGACAGCGAAGTGACTTTATTTTATAATATGTAAAGATAATCTGAATCTCAGAAACGGCTCCAACGATTTTCATGAAATTTAGTATACAGGGGGTTTCGGGGGCGATAAATCGATCTAGCTAGGATTCATTTTTATAAAATGTCGTTTTATTCGTGTTTTCAATGACCAACTTTATCAATAATCAACTTGAACATAAACTTATTATTTTAAACACAATTTACCAAAAAATACCGAGCAAAGCTCGGTCAACCAGATATTGTATGGCTAACGACTATGTATTACCATCTTTAAGAGCAGTTTGTATCGACCACTTGTAATTACTTTATATAATTGCTAGTCGTTCCTTTGATGAGTATATACAAATAAGGAGAAGTTCAGTTCCTTTCGTGATTACGTTTTTGTATAGAATAAAAAATACACCTTAATAATTAACTATGTCCATTTTAGCGGTGTGAGAATCAAACTGAAGTTAATAGTCGTCATTTAGTGCACAAACGATTACTGTTTATAAGCTTTCCTATTAGGTACTGCAACAATTTCGTTAAGTTGTTAATTAATGGAAATAAGCACAAAATGCGAAAAAGCAAGCGCGATATGTGGGTGTACTACATAATAGGCACACCTCTGCCTAACCCTTCGGGGAAACAAGGCGTGATATTATGTTATGTGTATTAATGGAAATATTAGGTGCAAAAATTTTCACTCATAGAATATGAAATTACATTTCTTCAACTTATTTTTGACAACAAAATTGCATTAATACAGAATCAAAAAAGGCTTCACGTAATCAAGATTGATTGAAAAACAAAATCATATTTTTTTCTTAGATTATTCCATCCATCGCCATTCCATTTTCAAATTAACAATATCTGAGTGGCACACCGAGTGCGAAAATGTTATTAGGTCTCTAATAGTTTTATTACAGTGCTTTTACTTCTCGCCAAAAACTACAGTTATCTAGAAATATCCGGTGTCTATAGTTGTGAATCGAATTACGCGGTATTTATTCGGACGGCTGTCTGATTGATCACCGCCATTACGGAGTGGTCACGTAGTCGGAAACGATTCCGTGTCTCGGCTCGTTTCGGGCGTAACTGTAGTGTGTGGTCACTGACCACAGGGCTGCCAGGGCGCTATGGGAACAGATTATCTGTGTTAGGGAGCAGAGGTAGGAGTAATCTAAAAGGCAATAAATTAAGTTGAAAGTGTTAACCCTAATTGCTGTTTTCACAACTTGGCAGCTATTGAACCAAAGTCAGAGGATCTTTTGTTATCATGGACAGGCCTAGCTGACTAGGAAAACTGCTGTTTTAGAAATTCCCGTTTCCAGCTTGAATATAGTCCTTGCCCGGTAAATGTAAACGCATTTTCTATTTCTGATAGCAGATTGTTCTAAAAGCTGTGTTTGCATTACCTATATGCAAACATAGCTTTTAGAAATTTATTATTTTCTTTTAAATTGTGAACTGCTGCGTAAGGCTCTGCTGGTGCAAATACATTTTCTCTACAGCCGATCATCCAGTGATTACTTGTACGAGCGTTTAATTTCCTCATTCAATTAATGTCTCCTAGACAGTACTGACAACCTTAGACGTCCAGCGACAGACGGTAATGAGGAGACCAGAGGTAATCGAACCTTCTTGCGTGGGAGTGCCTCGAAATCGCGTCTGTTTAGACGCAATCATGTTTTATTGGGAAGTTAAAATGTGTTCCATCCAGTTTTACGATGGAACTCGACAGATATAAGCAAATTTTATGACTGGTAAACGGGGCAGGAGAAATATCGGTTCAAACTTCGAACGATATTAAAATTGATGGAGTAAATAAACAAGTCAAGGTTTATTGCTCCAGTTATTATTGTGGAAAAAATAGTACGTAAAAGGTCAGTGCCAAAATATACTTATACTTACACAAGTACACACACATATATGATAAAAATAAGTGTTTACTACTTTTATCAATGCTAATTATTGCACAAATATACTCAGGCCCTATAAAAAACAATCAACTGTTTAAGAGTCGAATCCTCAACCAAGAACCAATTATAGTGAATGTGATTCTGCTATTGAACCACTTAACATCTAATATCAAACGTGCACTCATTGTGTTCCTGGTTTTACTTTTAATGGAAAAGCACGTCAGATTCATAAAAGGAACAGTGAAAAAAAAAGATAATGGCTTTGATTGCTGTTTTCTTAAGCATAATAGTATCTACTTATTTCTTTGTTTCATTACAAAGTTAATAGAAATTAATTGGAATTTTTAATCTAAAATGGACATGATTATGGGATAGTCAAGGCAGGTCGTAATTTATAGGCGAATAAGGAATCTAAGTTATGGTCTGTTGTGTTAATCATAGCTGTTCTGTAGGTAATGATGTCATTACAAAGACCATAAAATAGAATTGTAACTATTCTAAGTTATCCACTTTGGGACAGATCTTTAAAAACGACTATTTTAGATTTAAGGTATACTAAATTTGAAAATCGACCCTGGAACTTTTCCCACATCGTAATATTGGCAAGATATGAAGATACGTAATAACTACTTACAATTTGTTGCGTAGTCTGTGGTAGCACTTACACAGATAAGTAAAATCAAAAGGGGTTGTGGAGGTAGACGGTAGACGTTGCGTGAAAACCAGAAACGAGCTTTATCGTAGGTAGGTGTACATAAATACAGATAAACAGGTAAGTATTCAGCTGTAAACAACTTTGTGTTTATGTTTACATACTAAGACAAAAGATAAAGCAATATTTGATAATCCAGCAGGGTAATTGCGCAGCACATTATCTGTGGCAATTTTGACAGGCCATTTTGACAGTTCAACAACATTCATTGCGTTGTTTACGTTGACGGGCAGAATTTTTTTTCAAGCATATGAAGCAGTGGATTAGGTACTAGTATCCTTCAAAATGTTTTACATTATGGTTAAAATTCGAAGAGATGGTCACCCAAGTCGCACTGGGCCCGCATGGTAGCTTACAGCCACCTGAAACCCAGTAGTGGGAACATGATAGGTTGATTATGTTATGCTACTATGGTATGCCAAGATAAACTCATGACGTCGTCAAAAAAACTCGTTAGCAAGAACCAAAGAGGCAGCTGAATCAAATCCTTTGTTAGACACCGGAAAAATATTTCCTTGTCATAATAAGTGACCGGTGCAGTGCGGTGTCCTATTCTGAAAGCAGTCGACACAAGGCCGCACCCGCGTTCTTGTCGAGCGATGCAATAAATCTGTCGATATAGATCGTGACGATTGTCCAGTGCAACCCGATTTGTTGTTTGTAGTGATGCAGGTAAAGAAAGAAGGTGTATGATATAAAGTTTGATTAACGATATTGTTTTCTTAGCAGATCATTTCGAATTATATTTTTTTTTGTCTGATGGAGAAACTGCGTGTGCTTGGCGATTTGACTATTTCATCATCATCATCATCATCATCATTCATCATTTCAGTGAAAACACGTGCACTGCTGGACATAGGCTTCAATCTTTCAATTTGGGGGAATTTGCCATTATCGCCACGCTTGGCAGACGCGAGACGGGTTGGCGATCGCAGTGTGGTGGTAAAATGCATATGGAACGCTGCTGCCTCTTCTTTATTGATAACTATTTATAGTTTTAAAAATAAACTTTTCTGTGTGATTTCAGATTTATTTACACAGCATTTTACGCTAAGTGGGCCTTTTGTATCTATTTTGTGTCAGATAACTATTGCGGTAGGCACGTTACGCGGAAATATGACAAAGATATCGATTGATTTGATAATTATCATCACGAAATCTTTTGTTAACTATTTTATAATACTTTATTAATTATATTTTATGAATAGGACACAACGTTGATAAATAATTATGATGGTTGTTTCATTGTAACAATAATACGGAAATAATTTTCAAGTTAAGGGACACCCTTTCAGATCAAGACCTTCCTTTCCGTTAATTATAAAAATTGACTTCCTTTCAATAAAAAAAAAAAACAAAATTAGTTCCATAATAAGGCAAATATGACTGGAAACTCCGGAACGGGAAGACCTACGAGAACATATACCTAGTGACCTTATTGGTGATGTTCTTCGGAAAGGTCAGGTGCGTAGTACTGATAACCGGCGTACGTGTACGACCAAATATATGAACATAAACAAGGATCTTAGCAGGTGGCATTCTGTTTCTGCCTACTTCCATGGCAAAAGGCGTGAGTTTATGTATGTATGTAAATTAGTTCCATTTAAACCGAAATTAAAATATAACACTCAAATCACTATTACTATACATAAACTCGACTTATAGCTAGCCCACAGTACCAACCCAACTAATAAATACCCCGAACTCTGCATGACTAAACATCATACAGCACCACTCGATTATGACACTTGCCCGTAAGCTGTCAGTGCGCAAGAATTCGGGCGCAGGCGCAGCCCCGCCCCCCACACAATGGAAGTGAGCTGAATGAGCCGCTGATTAACATCGAAAGAAACGCGTGGAGGAATGGCGGTTGAGGCGCGAATTGTATGGGCTGTTGCTAAGAGCCGAGGTGTGGTAATCCAATGTGTAGGAAACGATAAAAGAAGTTCTGCAGATCAATTATACAACAGCAAACATGATTTTCTAAGGAACATTAGGCACGGAAGATTTTATAAGAAGGCTTTTTTTTATCAAAATCAAAAGTCATTTATCCAAATTGGGCTGAGGATCAGCATTTTGCGAACGTCAAAATTACATAAGACAGTCTCCCAAAACGCCCGCCCTTCACCACTTCCTACTGCTTTAGCTGGGAAGAAGAAGTGGCGCAAGTCGCAACTAATTCTCCGGATGTTTTGTTAATAGATAGGCATATAGGATATATATTTGTATAAAGTAGATTAGAAAAGACAGCTGGGAATGTAGATGCATCGAATGATCATCATCACCTGCCCAGAATTTTACCAACTATGTTAGGATCGGATTCCAGTGTAACCGGATGCAGCTGAATACGAGTATTTTACATGGACTGATGCTTTTCCGACGTCCACAACCCAGTAACACGATACCTCTGGTTCCCCTGGCTGTAAGATTTTCGGGTTTCTGTCAAAGATCCACGAATGATATACCGGATGACATTTTTACCGTCTCGACCTTCATACGGTGTGTTGTGTAACTAGAATAGAAGACAGTAAGGCCTCCAGATTCATCGCAGGTGACTAAAGGAGCGTGGGACGCGGGCGGACGGGGATGCGTGTGCGGCTCGTGCGCCTGCGAAAGATCAACTTGGCTGCCTATCGGCCGGCTTCAAAGGGTAGGACCGCGCTACAAAATCATTGATACATGCCGCGCATTGAGTAGGGTGCGTATGATTTGAGTTTCGATAGATTTTAATTGATTTTTTTATATTATTTTTTCCATATTTCTGTTTTTGTTGTTCTAGTATAAAAATGTTACTTTAAATGTGTAGTATTTATTGCTAGATCAATTTCATTACATGTTATTCAAAAATAAAAATAATAAAACTTCTATGCCAAACGCTTCTACTCCGTTCACCTATTACACCCATTTTTTTTCAAGACGGTAAAAAAAGTCACCCGGTATAGGTATGTCCAGCAAACGGATATCGCATGAATGTCACCAGACTTCAAAAACAAGATGCATATATTCAAAGCATAGCCACTGCACTGTTATGTTTGTAAAGGTAGAGGAATGGGCTGTAAAATCTCTTCAGCCACATTAAAAACAGCTAATTCAAATAATGTAATAAATTCACAAAATACCGGTCTATTAGTCGATGCGAACGAATTTATCGGCCCGTACCGGGCGAATTGACACTTTATAAATAATATATTATTCTCTATAAGCGAGTCGACAACCGTAACAACGTATTAGGCAATTGGCACGTTTTGATTTTTATGCACTTTATTGCATGTTATGGCGGTAACCTTTTCACTTAAATTTATTGCGTAAAATAATAAGCTACAATACCACTTTCTGTGACATTAAACTTAATGACTCATTAAATTCTTTCACCGACAATACGAACACGTTTTTAAAAAAATCTCCCTTTTAACATATTTGTTCAAGAATTCATATGTTAAACTTGGCTGGTCAACAGTCAAGTTGTATTGCGTAAGAAAACATGCAGTAGTACAACTTTTACTTGACAATGAACTGATATTATAGCCTATCGACCTCGTGGTCAGGTCTTATCGATCTATATTACGCATAGGGCTGTCTATGGAGATTAATTATCAAAAGCAATATTTCATCTTGACAGAAAGGCCCATTAAAAAGAAAGTTAGCAATTTGTACATTGATCATGTGGACAAAGTTCGCACTATGATTTTCATCATCAATTTCTTTCCTGTCACAATATACCAGAGCATTGGATGTTTTCAAGATTTCTCGCTACCCTAGTCGCTGGCAAATTTGTATAGTCAGGAAAAAGTGTTGTTAAGCAACCAACCAGTTTACCGACTTAAATTGTCCGTATATTAAAATCTGTCATTCCTTGACAGTTTTATGAAACGGCTATAAGAATTAACAACAACTTTTTCAGACTGTTAAACACAGTAAATTTGTTACACGCGGAACTCTCTTTCTCTTTTGTTACCTACTGTTCGTATCCTTCCATTTTCTTTAAGAAATGGTTATAGTTAATATCAATCCATTAAGTATCTTCAACCCTAGAGTCACAAGTGCGCACGCGACGTCTGCACCGTTACTTCCGCTGCAACCGGATGTACAAATGTGAACGGCTTTTGTAACCATCGCCATCGGCTATTGAAAGCCACCTTCGATCATTTTATTACTACTTATATTAAAAAAAACACGCGAAATCTTATAATTGTAGCGATTAAATGACGATTTCATGTTTTAAGTTTTAATATAATGCATTAGTATGTAATGATACAATCACTCATTAAATATTATGAAGGTTTCCTTTCAGATGCAATGTTGTAAACAAAAGATTTTTGCAACGGTTATGCTTATTTGGCAAACAAGTCTGCGCGTATTAGGGGCCTGTTCTACTGGCCAAGATTCTGAATTTGCGTATAACCGTGTGTTGCCGGACGTAAAGAATAGCACCATCCCATATCTTTTCGTGACTAAGGGACTTACTAGAGAATGGGCAGCAGCGTTTTCTATGCATTTGACCACTATACTGTGATCGCCAACCCGCATGCCAAGCGTGGCGATTATGGCAAACACCTCCCTTTGGGGGAAGCCTATGTCCAGCATTTGACGTCTTTCGGCTGAAATGATAAATATGTCACATCCTAAATCTTCATGAACGGCAGTTTTCATTAGCCACCCACGATTTTGATATTAACCTCCATCTACTTTACTAAATGTCACTCAAATCCTGAGATCCACTTACTCACCATAAAAAAAAATACATCACGAACTTTTACTATCATAGAGCATTTGTGCGCCGTCAACTCTTACGCATGTGGTGTTGAAAACGAGAGTGATGCGTAGGCGCTGGCCCTGAGTGACGCCGACATCACACGAGGTTGCGGAGAATGTACATTGTTCATGTATTAATCATAGATGAATAATTTAAATTAACAGGTCAAAAATGTGGGCTGGGATGATACTCATAGGATCCTTGAATCATCATCCATAACTTAGCTTGTGTAGTTTAAAAGTTGATGAAGGGGTCGTACAAAAAAAATGTTATCATCGCTGTAGCCTCTAGCCTTAAGACGAAGCAAGCTTATGGTTATTAATATTGTGGGTTAAAAAATAAAAGATGACTGAAGATTTTAAACGAAGAGCTAATTTACTATTTGATGTTTTTCCAATTTCGAAAAATGAAGGTCTTGTTCCACAGATGCAATTTATAGTAAGCTGACGGATGTCTCGAGGGTTAACAGCATATACAGTTTGTTTATGTCCCTTTAGGCAGAGAATGTGAAAGTTTGTGTGTTTAAGTAAATTAGCGTGTTGTTTTCCAAAGGCAAATGGAAACTGCGAAGTAGGCGAGGTGATAACTACTCTCACTTATTTGTACAGTTTAATGGCATCTTGGACACATACGACGCGAAATTGCTGAAGGAATCATCATAACAATATTGGACCAATATCCTGATTGATATCTTAGTCTACCATACTTCTAACATCATAACTTCAATCTTATTGGAGCGAGCGGTCTACTTATACCACATTAATATACGGATCAAGCAAGGTTAGATAGATAGCTTTGGCATTGATTGCTACTGCGTTTCTCGTTTTCCAATCAATGCCACAGATGCATGTGTTTGTGGAACTTCAAATAATGCTAAATAGGGAAAAACATTGGGCAACACTTCTAGAATTTCACCTGAATGTTTGCCATACTTTTCACCTAGCTCCAAGGTGTGGCCAACTATAATGAGCCAACGAGTAAGCCAACACCATTTCATTTTGGTCGCGTGTCGAAACTACATAATTTATTAGCATCTTAGCATTTTAGTAAATTGTATAACGAAGTTATGATCTGTACTGGCAGAGAAAAGGGTGGGAGAAATGACGTTTAAAATACCGTTTTCTACGAGGGAAATGATAGGTTACCCAAACTCAATGAACTCTCACGGTGAAGGAATGAGGAACCAAATATATATTCCATGGAGTCAGGTCATACAAAACAAAGTATATAGAGAAGACTGGAAGGATAAGCAATCTTCAAAAATTCTGTATTTGATATGAACCAGAAGGAACCCTCAAAGAGATGTCAGCAAATTGAAGGGGTCTACTAGGACCGATACCTGCCAGGGTCGCAAGATTAGTTGGAAAGAGGTACCGTGGCCCTGGCATATGGGCAACTGAAGGAACATAGGTGGGTTTTAGTCAGTAAAAGTCTGACACACCCTTCCGCTCCACCCAGAGCGGGAGACGTCATTTGATGATTACATACCATAAAAAAAGAAGCGTCTATGCTTCTTTTTTTATGGTATATGCTGTCTGAATACAATAAACTTTAAAAAAAACATTACAGACCTTAACCATAGGTATGTTTGTAGCAATCAATCAATTAGTAGAACCATATCATATTTCTAATTTTGTTCTGCCAAGAATTGTCTTACAAAATAACTCAATTACATTTTGCTCAATATCACGGCCTACGGTATCCAAGCCTATGATCATTGGACCGGTGACTCTGTATCTTATGTCAATGGTAAGAGGTAATTGATAGAAATGACTTTACATTATGTATCTAGGTCCGTAATTGCGTATGTATTATGTGTGTTATGTACTCGTTGTCCAATGTTTGCGTTGGGTTTATTTGACTGACATCAATACGCTTTAGTCGTGTCTGGTTGTGATAAGTGAAAGTTTAATTCGATGATTTTTATGTGTATTTTAATATGGTAGCCATTTGCATAGGTCAAGTAATGTTCATCTCCATACTATTACGTGAAATCATTTCTGTGGTTTTATTTTTAAGGTTACGTACCTCAAAGGAAAGAACGAATCAAGCTTCTAAGTCAATGCAATAAGAAAACCGGCAATTAATGCCACATATTTTGATACTCGCAAATAAAGCAAACACGGGACCAAGGGGGCAGTGAAATCAAAGTCAGGAAGAGCATTTTTTTTAACTACAAAGTTAACTTTGTTCCGGCATGAACTTGCCGGGTTTATCTGAATTTTCTTTTTTTTGTGCAGGCTCTTCTTTATTTTCTTCATACTTCTTAACTGCTGGATATGGAATGAATTATCACAGAAAGCTCTGTTTTTATAGAATTTTCTCTATTATTTTAAATTAATTGTTAATTATTTTTAATTACCATTCAAAATGTCATAATTATAACCAGCCTGTACAATCTATGACCAACCTGTATAATCGTGAGGCATACAACGTCTACAGTTTGCACACGACACTAAGTTTCGTATGGGAAACTTACTAATGCCATACTTGACACTCGCCATAAAACCACAAAAAATATTTCTTATAAATCTCAATTATATTCCTATCGGCGCTAATACAAATAATATTAAAGACAAATATTCTCGATATGATCATAGATTTTAAAAATGAAACTAGGTCATATATCTATAAAATTAATTTATAACCTATGGTTATACTTGACATCTTAGATTATAAACCTCCTTGACATTCAGTAAGACTATAGACACAAAATATTAAAGACAGATGTTCTCGATTGGACCACAGATTTGGACCATAAACAAAAGAATATTTATGCATGTGTGTATTAAATACACGTTAGTGAATAGTAGTATGTGTAACGTGTTATTTATTGAAAAGAATGTATTTTTACGCATAATTTAAAACAATATTAGCATTCGTCACTTCTTCTCTGTATAAACTATAAGTGTCATACTCCTCCGTCCGCCCAATTTTCATAAAAAGGGATCCAAAGTTTTCGCTTCACGTATTAATATATAGATTTAGTTGACTTTTAATTGCAATGATGCTTTGTAAAAGACCTGAATTTATCCATCATGTATCAAACTATCAAACCAAATCATCCTAACCTTGTAATCTAAATTACGAACTTCATCAATGCCGTTTCACAATGACAAACTGAATCCTGTTTCGAGAACCACAAGTAATTTGTAGTACTCATATGAGTTGGTCGCAGGAAGGAAATAGTTTTTATATGTTCATTTATCTGATTCCTCATGTGTTTGTACGTGAAGGTTAATTCTTTCTTATGTTTATTTAATGGTAGGTTTATTTTAAACTCTTTAAGTAACCTTGCAAGAAGACAGACCGGTAACTTTAATACCACTGTTTTTTATGATTTTTCACGGACCAACCAAAATAAAAGAAAGGAATTACGTTTAATTGCGATAAATAAGACGCAGAGAAAGAACGCAAAAAAGTACAAGTTTGGGGAAAAATATGGGGCACATCCACGCAAAACGGCCATCTTTCAGCATAATGTTACAATCATATATACGTCGACCGGTGAACACATAAGATTTGATGACCAAAATTCTGTGCATCTTTAACACAACTGAACGTTTAAACAATAACACTGTGAATAAGAGAATGATTTAAATGACGACAAAACTCTAAACACTGCCCCTTGTAGTCATACACTTCCACACCAAGGACCTCGACAAACAGGCTAATAACTTAGAACAAAACAAACACCTAATTTGCATGAGCAAGCCCGCCTAGATGACAACGAACTGCAATCTAGCGCTAAATTGATTGTATAATGCACTATAAACTGTAATGTTTGTCCGTGCTCGTTGCGTCACGGATCTGACTTTCTACATGAGAAGACACCTCGGATCGCGAACAAGCTGGTAATGATGGAAAGTATTGAGCACTCAACATCGTTAGTACACCTGTGTGAGTTTTACACACTCCTTTTCATTTTGCAGAGCTTTACTTTTATGTTGTCCGTAAGAAAGATTGACGAATATGTGACAGAAAGTATATTAAAAGTAACTCCATTTAAATGAAGTAAAGATTTACGATTAAAAACTACTTTTTCAGTGGTATATAAATATGATGCCTTTGTTTTGGTGCAAATATGAATATATTACGCTATTTAGCGCTGACTAAACCAAAATACAACTTTTTTGTAAATATAAAAAGAAAACAAACATATCTAGCTATGAGATACGTAGTGTAAAGAATATCATCAATCAGATTGTAAAAAAAGTAAAGTTAGCGTAATAAATGACCAATAAAATTGCATCTAGATCGATATAACATTAATTGAATTTTAAATTGCTACACGAGATCTTATATTGCATGATACAGATGACATATGATGGGTGCATAGAAGACCGCCATATTTGCGTGTAATTCGTAAAAACTTCATAAATACGAAAGTTTAAGTCAGATACCGAACTACTGAGCGAAAGACATACAAGCAAATAATTTCAGTGAAAAGCCGGAACTATTCGTTTAACGTACATATTTATTTGAAGGAGTTGAACGTACTATGCATTAGGAAGTAGAGAATAATATTGGTGGAGTAGAGATACCGTATAATATACATGGCTTTACAAATAAGCTTGTTAACCATGGTTTTTCAAACAGTATTACTGATATCTGTTATATCTTCAATGTTATATCTGTTTTATGCCAACATCTTTGAAAGTTTTGGGATCTCAGTAAGTGCGTATAACAAGTATCCATTAGCAGTTAACAAAATGTAACAGTAGAACAGGTTGTACGATCAAAACAAAACAATGCTTTATAGAAAGCTTCGGTATCAGTGAATGGATCTGTTTCTAGTTTTTACTAGGAACTTGTTACGGTAATAACGCCCGGTGAAGTATCTTTAGCTTCACATACAGCACCAATTATATTGTTGTTGGTAGCATCTTTTTGCTGTGCGGTTCTGGCAGTTAATAGGTTAACTCATTGATTTCTATGAACGCTTCTATGAGTGCTTTTCTATGATTGAATTTGTGTCTTTTTTTGCAAATAACTGAAGGATTAGTTATCTGTTATGATCTAAATGAATCTAGATTCTTACAAAAATATATTCACACAATACCACAAAGTTTTAAAATAAAATGATATTATTAAGATCATTTAACTAAGCATTATAATAATATTACAAAATTTTTTTGAATAACCGAAAAGGCAAGAACAGGAACAATTTACATATTGAGTGGTAATAAAATATTCTAAATCAATATATTACGAAGAGTAGTCTAACCACTATTTAGAGCAGACTAACAATAACGTGATTACGTGAGTATTGCGAGTTTTAGGAATGTACCAAACATATAAAGGAGTAAGAATGTAATGCTTATTCTATTAGAAATGCTAAGACTGCGACATCACTGGAGCAGAGCGACGAGCGGGGAGATTATCGACTAACAAGATAATAATGTCGCTGATGTAGAAATACTTAGAGTTGGGAGGCCATGACATTTGCGAAACGTATTTTGTTTTGCCCACTGTCATCGCTCGCTTCTGCGGTGAACCAATCCACAGCCTTACAGCTAACGGTCAATACCATATATAATTTTGATTAACGACTACGCCTCAGGCGTCTGAATGAACTAATACGATTGATCCAAGCTTCATCTACCTGCTCTCTCAACTGTTTAAGGCAACGCTAAAGATTATATTAAAAAAATTCCTCCGAAGCTCGTGTCGAGTTCAATCAACTCAACTGGCCTGCAATACCTTAGCAATTAGTTGTTTGAGTAAAAGCGAGTTTGCTTGCTAATAGGATAACAGTTCACTTTCGCACCGTGTATGGAATTGCCTCATCACTTGCAATACTTGAAATACCACTACATGTCAAGTAGGGATTGGTTTTGAATAGGCACTTGACTTTAGTGGGTGGGGCTGCCTCATTCCTGAGAGTTAATGGTTCTGTGTTGATTTAAGTTATATGTGAAATGTTAACGAAAGCTGTTGCACCTGTTTAAATTTTCCTATTATGATAAAATGTTATATAGCGGTGTTCGAACATTACTTGTCGTTCTATTAGGATGCGAACAGGGTATTAGCCTGTAGAATTTGACTTTGCTATCAGACATTGTATCACGATTATTGACATAAGCACTGAATGGACAGGTCCACTCAATCTGGGTGGTTCTTTCCTCAAAAGATCATTTCTTATGCCAGTCTACATGATATAATCAAGATTATATCTGGACTGTAAAAGAGGTTGTGGCATCTGTGTTGTTTCGGCCTGTCTTCTCAGAGTAGTCAGGAAACGCTGACCTCATCTAGTTTTATGATTAACGTGTAAAAGCGTTTGTACACAAACCTACTTACAGAAGTAAAATCTTTTATCATGACAGCTGATTCAAGCTCTAAGTCCGACTTGATCAGAAGTCATTCGATAATCATGAGATGCATTGGTGCATGCTTGCATAGTTCACCTACAGCAGGTAAACTAATGAGCACATCACATTCCTACGTAACAGATACTTATAGACACGTGAACCTCAGTTTCGACACATGATGAACGAATCACGAGGCGCCTGCGCCGGCACGACCTATGTTTGCGATTTCACTATCTTCTAAATATTTGCAACCTTCCTTGGTGTTTATTTGAGATGCTAAATATGTATTCACGACTGTTTTCGAGTGACGAAAAAGATGAAATTTATATAATATAGTCGTATATCACGTGCGTGTCTTGTTTCGTCAAAGATGGCTCAAAACTCCACTTTCAAAATTTTGAAACTTTGTTCATGTACACTACAGAAGCAAAAATGAACTGTAAGGAGAATAGCAGAATCGTACTCGTTTGGCAGATAACGGGCAAGGAAAATTTCATGTAATAGAAAGACTTTGCCACCTTTATATAGTTGCTAATGGCTGAAGACAAGGTAAGTGAACTAATCATAAGCTTAAAAGACGAAAATTGCTTCTGTTAAAGAGGTCAAAAAGTTATCTAGATTTGTAAAAGTTTGTAAACAGAGTCACTATGCACTAGAAATTAAAGTAAGGGGTTCCGTGACTGCCGGGGTCGCGTGATAGTTCGAAAGAGATACCGTGACCCTGGCACATGGGCAACTGATGGAACACGGGTGGGTTTTAGTCAGTAAAAGTCTGACACGCCCTCCCGCTCCGCCCAGAGCGGGAGAAGTCATTTGATGATTTCCCATCCTGAAAAAAAAAAAAAAAAAAAAGGGGTTTCCGTGAGGCAGTAGTGCGTGAGATACAAATCGTGATTTTCATGGCATTGGCGAGGTTTGCAAATTATTTTCTATTTCTACGTTCTAAATATAGTCGAGTTGTGTCCCTATCATATGATTTAATGGGCGTGCATTGTACCGGTCATTAGGAGGCCTATGTTCAGAGAGCATTTATAGGTTGGTGTTTATTTTTCCAAGTTTTGTATGATCATGGAGCGATGGTGCTACTATTTGTGTGTTATTTAGTTTGCATGATCTTTCAGTAATTGCAACCGTGAATGAAATAATCAGAAGCTTAGCGAGTTTTAGAAAATATTGACAAAATCAATTCGACATTCTTCGCCAAAATTCGTTTTGTGTGACAGTGCCGAGATTTGCATATGAGATGAGATGTTCTAATACTACATCATAATGGCGACTACTGGTTGCTGATGCAAGATATTTGTCAAAATATTTCACTTTAAAATAATGATTTGTTTGCATGCTCATAAAATGATAATGGACATTTGCATTTCTAATTAAAGTTGACTTGTTATAAGTAACATACTAAAACTGTTTGACTAAAATAACAACATTGTAAGTTGTATGTTATTAAACATGGCCTCATAACCATGACATATAAACAATTTTGCTTACTATCAATAAAATAAATATTGCGGAATGTAAAGCGTTGAATTTATTCATAACGTTTGCAAATTATTTCAATATGCATGTATGCGAATTCAAACCATCGACAGAAACAAGTTTAAGTACATTTAAATCTAGAAAAGTTAAATAATGCTGTTAAATACGAAGATGAAAACTGTAATCGAACTTTTAATTGAATTAATTTAAACTATTGGCACTCACGGCTGATCGTTAAAAACATATAATTTCATTATTCTTGAAATAAGCCTAGAAAGTGAACATCACATTATCTTAAAGACGTTAAATACTCAACTTAGTGTTGCAATAAACTTTTAATAGTGTTCCAGCGGGTGTTGCATACTGCGAAAGTAGTAGCTCCATATTGGGAAAACGGCTGACTGCAAGAACTTTCTGTTGTCCTGGTAACAGCGGGCGAGACAATCAAACTTTTTCACTTTTAGCTTTGATTAAGATTTATTGGCCGCCAAAACTGATAGGATTTACAATCTTTAGACAATTTAAGTTGTTTGTTCAGTCATTTAGTCACGCTTGTTCTGATGAATTGATATTACAATTAGAGGAGATTTAATGGCACATACGCGCTAAAATATTTTCCTCACATGGCGACTGTGAAGACACGAAATGACAGAGATTAAGGTTATGCTTTTACAGTATTAGCTATTTACCGGTCTAGTTTTAGTCAAAACAAAATCTGAAAGTTAACAAAAGTATATAGTATTAATGTTGAAATGCTGACAGTATTTTCCGCTTTAGAAGTTTTCTGACGACTAAAATGTAAAAGAGCCAGCTCTCAACTGTAAGGCATATTTTTTGTGGAAATGAGGACTAGTCTACGCTGTACTGGACTTTGTTATAAAATATTCATTCACTTTCGCTCACAGCTTGTTTTATTTCAACTCCATTACAGAATACTGTTAGTCGTTATTCGATATTTCTTAGTTCAGTTACCTCTATTGTTGACAAAAAAGATAAATGACGAAATTTATCTAGCCGTCTTATTCTGATAAATATTTATTCGGTTTGTTGTGGTTGTCGCCAAAACTGTCGCGATTGCAGTTTTGCGAACGTTAAGTTTTATATAAAAGTAGTTCGAGGTCGACTTCTTAGTTTTTTTTTTTTTGGTCTGAATTCGGTTTCATGTAGTCTTGATTTGAATACTTGAATGTGAACGTATTTCAAACGGTAACGGTGTTGGTGCTAATTGAAACCGATACAATGAATAGTTCGGTTCAAGAATTGTAAAGATTGCATTATTGTAAAAGTAGTTCGATCGAATCTTGCAACTTGCTAACTGTGATAAGAAAATAGTACATTCTATTTCTCGTTGTAATTACTAAGAAACATATTAACAGGTTCTTTAGGAATTCCACACGTGCTTCAACTGAGTTCAAATTCAAACGAATATTAAATAAACGATTATATTATGGAAATCTTCAAGATTAAGTGTAAAATTGTTTATGTAAGTAGGTTGGCCTTCTCAAATGCTGTCAATGCTATATTCAGAAGCAAATATTGTGCATGTAATAGCAGTATTATTTCATCGTATGTTTATTTTAAAACTCTGCTTTCGATCGCCTTTCGAATTACGTAAGATTACTTAGCCCGCGAATGTTCAGGCGTCCCTGTGGGTTGAGCTCGGCGACCGGTTCGAGAACCATCTTTAACAGTAATTCGGAAATATTTGTATGTGATAAAGGCAGTAGCGAGAGTTGGAATTATGTAAAAGCGTTGGAACGGGTTCGGTTCTTGTTGTAAGTGGGTCGGTGAGCTTTCTGCGCGCGGTCCCTGCCCTCGCTCGGAACTGCCGGCTGGATAGTTTACGATCCTGTGCATACCTCGCCGTTGCAGGCCTAGGTGTTGAGTTAATGCTCTTATTTAAAGCGGTTCAATAGCTGTTTAATGTTGCCTGCTTGATTAACTTCGTATTGATTGGTAACTTATTGGAAAAGCCAGTAATCTCCGGCAAAGTTTTAATAATGAGCTGTTTCAGTGTTTTACCCTTATACCCTTTGGGTACATTACCAGTCGACAGCGATGCGGATGACTTTTCGACGCTATTTTTTTAATTTGTAAATAGTTTTAGTTAATTTAGGTTGTATTTTTTTTTTCTTTATTAATTTAAATATGTAATCCATTTTATATGGTAAATAACAAGTGTGACAGTTAAAAAGTGTGAGGACGGAGATTGAAAATCACTTCCATTGATAAATCTGGTAGCACAGATTTCACCTTTGCTTTCCAATCTCCTTTATTAAACTGAGAGCCCCATCATTACGACACATCAGAGTAAATGCAAGTGTGTAAACTTTATGCAGTCATGTTTAAAATTATTTCTAAATTCATATATCACGCGGAAGCTAGTTATCAACAACAAATTATGCAAACGTGGTCGCGTAGGTTCTACAGCTGGTTCTGATCAAACCCTACCCAGTCTTGTGGTAGGTACTTTTCCATAGCTGTGATCAGACCCTGTACTTTCTCTGCGGTCCCACGGTGCAAGGCGTTGAAATAAGTGGCCAGTGATCGCTTGTGTTTTGCCTGCGGGAATGTATGTGGGACCACACGCATTGGTGACGTCATGAGAGTTGGGATGTTGGGACGCATCGACTTTGAAGGTTTCTGGTTCTTAGTATAAGGTGATTTCGTCCAGCTTGCGTGACCTCTTACCAAGGTGTGTTACGATGTATGATTAGATATGTCGTAATTTGTAGTTAATATTGATTTTATGGAACTTCTGACCTGAGTAGTATTTTATTGGAATTAAATAACCATTTGAAACTTGTATGAATACTTTTCCGACGCTAATCATTTTTTAATGCGAATCTATGGAAATGCAGAAACAACTTTTCTACTCACCTACATATACGATTCAAATTGTAACTGCTGTAGTACGTACCTATATCTTTAGAATTTGCATTAAATAGAGAATGATGATGATCATTTGCAAGTATCTACTCAACAGACTGTTTCCAGTCATCAAACACAGAACGGCCGACCCAAATCACGCGAACAATTTCTCATGGCAAATATAAAGTGTCACGCGTCCGCGACCTTGGCCATTGTTGTCAAGGACAGTAATCACATCACTCAGCGGAAACATTGCCGGAACAGCCCCATCACGCTGACAGTCGCGCAGCCGCCATATTGCCCGCCATAATTGCAAAAACGCGGGAAATAGAGCTGTCAACGAACCGAGTTTCATAATCGATTGATAGTTACTGTAATCTGTTAATTGCTATTTTGTAATGAATCGTAGTTACAATAAAATGTGTTGTTGTTTGATTGCTGTGAATATTTGCCGTGAAGTTATGAAAGGTAAGGATTTTTAGCAATTTTAGCAATTATTTCGTCATTTGTCAATTTTATTTGGCTTTGCGTTTGTTGACGAAACGATTATTATGGTGATTCTACATTTATGATGAAGTAGCTTTTAAGATTTTTGACATCTGATCTGTGCTATAATGCATTGAAAAGAGTGTCTGACGGTACCTACAGAGTAAAGTCTCATCAAAAAAGCTGAAGAGTAAAAAGTTGTACAAGTTCAAGCGAAGCCGGATGTGTGAACCGGTATGGAAGAGGCCTTCAGCCACCAACTGGTATGCATAATGATATTACATAATTTGGGTAAACTTGTCCGACAAGAATTCAACGGACTTCATAGGGACGTTTCAAATGAAGTATTTTTATTTATCGGATAAATACAAACATATAAAAATAAACAATGAATATCAGAAGTTGAAATTCCAAGAATATTTCTCAAATTATTAGATCGATTAGACCACTATCCTTTTAACCACTAGTGGCCCAAGTCACTTCTTTTTCATTAGGAAATACTTCGTTGAAAGTTATCAATCTAGCGGCTATTGATTAAGTTAGGATTCTATGTAATCTAGGCTAACGAATTCCGAAGTAGTTACACATAATAACATACATTTTTTTTTTTTTTCAGGATGGGAAATCATCCAACGGCTTCTCCCGCTCTGGGCGGAGCGGGAGGGCATGTCAGACTTTTACTGACTAAAACCCACCCGTGTTCCATCAGTTGCCCATGTGCCAGGGTCACGGTATCTCTTTCGAACAATCACGCGAATAATAACATACATTAGGCCTACACTAGTATCGAATAATCATTAAAAAAAACACCTATATTTTTTATGCAAATCACACACTTTGCTAAGATTCTTTCACATCACTACATCATCATTATCATTATATCATTTTAAAAATGGAATACATTTTTTTTTTTAATCACGTGTGGTATTGAAAACCAATCACTTTTATGCGAATTTCGTAAAAGTATTCGTCCAAATGGTTAAAATATTTTTGATAAATTTTCTTTTTAATTAAATCACCTCGTTCCATCAAAAATATTTAATTAGTCATTTAAAAAATAATACTTACCAAGGCACTACAGCCTAGTAGTCAAGCGTTGTCCAATGAATCCGGGACACAGAGCACTGCACTTTAGTCGATTATCACGATTGTTATTAACAGACACACTCTTTTAACATTTCACAGTCTACGACAATTCCTCTGCGTTCTGTAACAAGGAAAGAAAAGATTTAAAGTTTGATGCATATTTTAGGTGGAAGAATGTAGAAATCATAAAATGTTTCGATAATTAACGCTCGAAGTTGTTAGACTTGAAATTACCATATTAAGGAATTAACAGGAATTAATTAGAATAAAACCCCCGATAGGGTTCGAGAACAAAATTCATGTACAAAAATCAACAATTAATGTATTGTAAAATGTGTGACGTGCATGAGATCAAATCGAATCTGTAGTAGCATCCATTTATAGACTACATGAGATTATTATATGGTTAACAACATTTTAAACAGACATTTGTATAAATGGAGACTACATAAGAAAGAAACAAGCAATAAAGTACACAATGAAACAGTAATTTCTTAGCTAGTTATTGCTAATTTTATTCACAGTAAACATACAAGTTAAGACCTTATAGAACATAAAGATGAATCCATATATCTAGTTTCTGTTGCAAGATTGACCGCATCGTCAAACAAACAAAGTTTTTATCAGCAGGTGATACTGAATTTTCTTTATACTTTTCATCAAGTGCCTTGCAATTCTCGTAGGTACATAGTTCCTAATCGTATTACAGTAAAATGTTTGTTTCAAAGTTGCAACGGAGTCATTGTTTGTAACATAATTGGATAATTATCCAAGTATGAGTAATTAGTTACATTCACATTTAACGAATAACAGACAACTAAAATCTTCCAACCTTCTTGATATCTACCAACCCGCACTGGGCCCGCGTGTCGAAATACGGGCCTGTGTCCCAGCAGTAGGAACTTTATAGGCTGTTTATAACGTATGGATCGCAGTTGGTTTTCGTCCCTACGTAGAAATTGTTATTCAAATAAAAAATAAAAAGTTGTTCTGGGTGATAAAGTTGATCAAAAAGATCTTGATGAAAAGCTTTTGTTAAGATAATCGCACTGACGATCTATGTATATAAAATTCAAAGTCCTGAGTAACTGACTGATATATCAATGCACAGCCTAAGCCACTGGTCCTATAGACATGAAATTTGGAGGGTGTATTCTTTGTGAAGAGTAGGTATTCACTAAGAAAGGGTTTTTTGAAATTCCATCCCTAAGATGGTGAAATGGGGGGTTGAATTTTCCGTGAAACTTTTTACCCTCTGGGTTGTCCTATAATTAACAATATATCCCATATTACGACATCCATGCGGGCGAAGCCGCGGGCGGAAGCTAGTCTTTTATATGGCAGACACACAGGTGCTGCTACCTGAACAGCAAAAGACTCGCAAGTATTTTGCTCAACCTGACGAATCTATAGATCGAAGTCATGAGCAAAATATCAAGGAGTTTTTAGTGTTTCCCACAGTTTCCCGGATGTGGTGAGAAAACAAATGCAAACTGAAACACGTGAAGGTCAGTGCTTGACAAGAAATTATTAGTACCAGGTTTTACGACCTTAGTGTATCGAGTTACAAGTATGCAAAACAATCAGCGACTGCGCAAAATATTTACTAGCGCAATGCTCATGACAAAGCGCATTTATTTCTGTTTTATGATGGCATTGTTGTTTTAAAAATGGGTGATTTATATTTTAATTCAGTGCAGGGACTGCTTGAATTCGAATTCTTTTGGTGGAGTAGGACCACTTTTCTGAAGGTCATTTCAGCCGTAAGACGTCCACTGCTGGACTTAGGCCTCCCCCAATTTGGGGGGCTTTGCCATAATCGCCACGCTTGGCAGGCGGATTGGCGATCGCAGTATGGTGGTAAAATACATAAAGAACGCTGCTGCCCATTCTCTAGTAAGTCCCTTAGTCGCCTTTTACGACACCCACGGGAAGAAATGGGGTGGTGTTATTCTTTACGTCCGGCACCACACGGTACCGGCACCACACGGTACAGAAGAAGTTTTCTGAAGTTTTCTGAAGGTATCTCGACATTTCTAGATCTACCAAGTGTTCTACGCGTTTCTATTCTTTTAGTTCTGAAAATGGATTTAAAAGTATTGTGCTATCTCGGTTAACCGACAAAATGTATTTTAAAAAGTTATATGCTCAAAAAACATTGATATTCAGTATATAGAACCATTTTAATGGTCAAGGTTAAGATGCTACGATTAGTTCTACCATCTCGTAAACACGTGTTAAGAATTAGCTGATCGTTCATCAAAACATTATAAGTAAAACAGATTATTTTACGGGGGTGTCCTTCAAGGATGTATACTTGGCCCTTTCCAATTTCGGACTTGTAAATATTATGGTCACCTCGTCTTCCAATTCTACAATGTACAATCACTTCATGAAACCTTGCTTTACTTTAAATATAGACTCTGTATTTAAGTTTCATATTTGATTTTACTCTCAACACGTGGAAAAACCGCCACATCGATAATTATTTGCAACAACAGCGTTCGACATTCTCATCAACGTGGCATAAATCACAAATCTTTGGATTACAGTGTCAACTTGCTAACTTGTTTTATTGGTTCTGGTTTGGTTGGCCTCTGGGTCCGGCTAAAAATAAGACATTTTATGGTAAACTTCACGACATGAATATGTTTATGCTTTATGGGCAGGTTTGCCTTTTTAACACGTTATGAGAATGTGGACGATGGCCAAGTAATTTGTTGCCAGTATTTCGTGCCCAATTTTGATCTATTAAGCCGACTACGCCTCCATGAAATTTGTACGCTTGTGCCTCTATTTTGTTAATTCTGGGTCATCAAAATAAATACTTATTTACTATAAAAATATGTATTTTAAAGCGAGCTGTACCTTTATCTATACTCTAACGTGTTCTTTGTCAATGGCTAGCGGTTTAAAAGGAGTGTGACTAGTTATACACTATGATATATTCAGTATCTGTATATTTTCCAGTTAAGGAGCGCCTAGTTTGACCTCGCGAAACCTTGGACTGAGAATCCAGATTTTTCCAGAAATTGTAGGTCCACTTTATCGTGGAGATACTTTTTGGCAAAATCCGTTCTAAAAGTGTTATAAAAAAGTCTTATGGGGTTATCTTCATAGATTTCGTTTAGAACACTTACAAGAATAAAAGTGGTGTACTTGTTGTCATATAATTTAGTGGCTTTGTCTGCTTGTTTTCCTTTTAAGGTAGCTAGTGTTGGTTTTATTCTTTTTATAGCGTAAGATTTAACGTTATGATATGCGGTCAATGTACTGAAACACTTAACGTTTTTGTTTGCCTGCAGTTTATATTAATGCGACCATAATTTGAAGAGATAATATTGTTTTAGGATTGTCAGTACCTGGGTGATTTGAATTGGGTTCTTTGTTCGTATTACTTAGTAATGTATGAGTGTTTATTTGTAATATCTGTTTACTCCTTTTAGGACCTTGTTCTTTTGCTAAACAGATAATCAAATATTTTCAGGGTTTGATTTTGAGTAATGGTTTTTTTTTCTGACTAAAATACCAGTTCCGGTATGTGAGTTTAAATTACGGATATCTGTCTGTAGAGGACTATCAAGCCTATTTTTGCACTTACGTGTAGATAAGAAATTACTTAACACGCCAAATAATTACTTAACACTTTGGATTTCAGTAAGTGGCTAAACACGTGTAGTAGCTCTATTTTAGCTAAATAAACTAAACGTTTGCTAGATCTAATAACCAGAAAGACGAGTTAGAAATACAAAGGTGGTTTTTATGTACCTAATACTTGATATTTGTCATGTTGGACACGATATACCTAAGTTAAACTTGTTTACTAAAATAACGTGAAGATGAACGCTTGAAAAGGTCTCAGAATAAATTAATTCAATATAATTGAGGACATTATTTTATAACCATAATAATATTCAATGTAAACTGCCTGGTTGGTTTAGTGGTCGTAAGTCATGAGGTCTCGATTCCCTGGTCGGGCAGAGTGAGTGACTTACATATATCCATAATCGCATAAAGAAAATAATATTTATTTCATGGGTTAGGATTTTTCTACCTGGAATTTTTCAGTAGCAGCCCGGAGTCTGTATTTTTGGCCGGTTGATAGCAATAGGCTCGCCCTCTATCATGGGATTTAAGCTTGACTGGCGAAATGTGAGTGTACTATAGGTTTTTTTTTGTGGATGGGAAATCATTAAATGACGTCTCCCGCTCTAGGGTGGAGTGGAAGGGCGTGTCAGACTTTTACTGACTAAAACCCACCCTTTTCACTGTTCCTTCAGTTGCCCATATGCCAGGGTACGGTAACTCTTTCGAACAGATCTCGCGACCCTGGTAGGTACCTAACCGTTCGGGGAAACACAGCATGATTTTAGGTTAAACTATGTGTGTAAACACGAGAATTTTCCAAATAGCCGGTGTTATTATCATAGTTATAGGTACATGAAATACTCACAATCCGTGTTAATACGCATTCCAATACATAAGAAGTAATTAGGCTTGGCGCACTGGTAGTCTGGTAATTATGGATAATTACCGGGCAAAAGTTATTCGGGTCAACTAGGCGCACGGTTCGAATGGCGGGTCGAGTCGATTGATTCAAAAGATAAAAATAATCGAATCGTGATTCGAACGACATCGATACTGGCGATTGTTTTGATATAAAAGGTTTTATTGTTTGGTCAGTTTTGAAATGTACTTCATGATATAATAAGCCTTAATATTGCCGAAAACATCAAAATACTAAGAACGGTTTTGCGTTACGAAAATACATACATACTCGTACATATGTAGTTACTTAACAAGACCATTCCTCTCGTACCTCGCGATAGTACAGTCGGTGCCCTGTATTACCTGACCCCTCTTCCTCATTTCTTCTGTCTGGGAGAGGTCAGGTAATGCAGGGCACCGATTGTACGTTAAACCGTTGATTCCGGCTGTCATTCTTAGATATTTGACAGTCGTTACGTTACTAGTAGTCGTACAAGCACTCTTACTAAGGCATACCGTATTACCCGGTAACTGGGTTGTAGAGGTCAGACGGGCTTGTTGTAAAATACTGGTTTTCAACTGCATCCAGTTTGACTGCAAGCTGACCCCAATGTAGTTGTGACTGAGCTAGGCAGATGAAGATTGCATTACAAAAAGTAAACAAAACACAGTTACAAATACAACAAAGATATAGCCTATCGAAGCTAAGCACCCATTCACATGAAATCACCGAAACGATAATTTCTTATAATCGATTATTAAGGCACTCCAACACAGAACAGAAACGCACGACTGACCACGATCTCCATGTCGCAAACAGCATGCGAAGCAATCGGTTGCGTTTGGACTAAATGCATGAGCTTATAAATTCGATGATGCGTCGAAATTGCAGCTGTTGCGATTTGCGAGTGTACACACAGCTACAGGTCAAGCTATACATTTCCAGTTTTCGCTGACCTCGCATTGTATAGGCTTTTCGTACAGTGAGATGTCAGCTTATACCAGCTCATAGCCTTGCGTACCAAGTCATTGATTGGCAAATTGCTGGAATTAATGATTTTTACATGATAATTGAACGAATGGGGACGCAAAATTGGTAAGTTGCTATGAAGGAGCTATGTGGAAAATTTCTTCAAACGAATTGAGTACATGTTTGGTCAATGAGTTTGTTATAATTTGCGCTGTGATTTCAGTGAAGTTTTCGGAAAAGATAGGTATAGAAACACAGCTAACCTTGACCATTGACAATGTCTTGACGTAGCATTATGCTGAGCGATGGCTGGTTTGCGTGGATGTGACGTATATTTTCCCCCAACTTTATCTCATAGTGTTCTTTCGCTGCGTTATGTTTACCGCAAACCAACGTAATGTGTTTCTTTCCCTTTATCATTTATGTGGACCACGGATATCGGTAAATACCAATGATCTAAGTGAAGTCACACATACAAATACCCGTCTCCAAAAAACCTCAACAAAACCTTTCTATCAAGTATTACCATCACATAAAAATCGCTAGTCGCAAGGTCGTTTATCTACCAATCTTACGTCACTAACTGCCATACACGACTAGACTACAATCCGACGGATTCCAAATTTAAAATGTCAAATGGCTACTCGACGTCCTCGTCACGATAATGTTGACCCACTGCTGCCACCTGCCGGTATTTACTGACTTTACGTAATTTAAAAGATACGTAATAGTGTAGACATGGCTTAAGAAATAAGAAAACTGATAAGCTTCGGATATTACTCGCGTGCCGTATCTTTGAGTTTCCTTAAACTTTTTTATAATATGATATCTGTGGTATCTCTGAAGATAAAATTGTACTGTCATTTTATAGTGTTTTTATGTTCTTGAGATTTGTTACTAGTCAATAAAGAATTCAAGATAGCTTTGAAATTAGGAGTTCATAATAAGTAGAATGATGCATCATCCATCATAATCATTCTATAATGTGCCCACTGTTGATGTTAAGACACAGCCCTCCTCTCTATGAGTCGACATCAATTCGGACGTAATAAAATCGTGACGGGATTGTTTCACGCACGGAATTTTCAACTCTCGGATGTTGCACCGAGCATTGATAATAATCGAACAGCACTCTGTGCGATTATCAACTCACTCGCGCTCATTTTTGATGCACCGAGACTCACTTGCGCTGCACTCAGCGCAAGTGAGTCTCGGTGCATCGAAAATACAGTGTTTGATTTTCAAATCTGGGCCCTAAGCAGTGCGTTGAAGAAAAACACTGGTTGCGATTTTAAGACGTCCCGTCCGTAGGAATGTGCAGTGAGAGGGATGACGCATGTTGGCATTTAATTATACCGTCTTTTCAAATAAAAATAGATATAAAATAAGGAGTTACAGCAAGTTAAAAAAACCGGCCAAGTGCGAGTCGGACTCGCGCACCGAGGGTTCCGTACAAACCTGTAGGTATCCTCGGTTTATGTATAAGGTTTATGCTTATGAAATAAAATGTTTTTTTTTTAACTTTTATATTTGAGTTGATTAAATGAAATGTAAATTGCGGTTTACGATTTATGACGTATTAAAAAAAAACTACTTACTGGATCTCGTTCAAATGGAAGTTTACATGGTTATGTACATCATATATTTTTTTGAGTTTTATCATTCTCTTATTTTAGAAGTTACGGGGGGGGGGGGGGCGGGGACACATTTTACCACTTTGGAAGCGTCTCTCGCGCAAACTATTCAGTTTAGAAAAAAATGATAATAGAAACCTCAACACCATTTTTGAAGACCTATTCATAGATACCCAACACGTATGGGTATGATGAAAAAAAAATGTTGAGTTTCAGTTCTAAGTATGGGGAACCCCAAAATTTTTTTTTTTTTTTTCTATTTTAGTGTAAAAATCTTGATGTGGTTTACAGAATACATCTACTTACCAAGTTTCAACAGCGTAGCTCTTACAGTTTCGGAGAAAAGTGGCTGTGACATACGGACGGACGGACAGACAGACATACAGACAGACATGACGAATCTATAAGGGTTCCGTTTTTGCCATTTGGCAACGGAACCCTAAAAATATATTTTGGATAGGACAGGCCAGAAGATATTTTTATTACAACCGAATGATAGTGGCGCACGGGTCGTATTATGTTTACATGCATTATGTTTTTTTTTTAAGAAATAACTAGATTTCATAACAAATAGGTAGGTATCTAAAATATCACTGAACACATTTTAGGAGTTTATTGCTAATCGTTTATTTCTTGTTTTGATAGGTATTATTGAATTGTAGCGCCTTTTTTGTGATAACAAGTTCTGGAAACCAGTTATCGATTGTGAGTTGGAATATCAGTTTTTTTCTAATCAAACTTGCATAATTAATCGAAGCACCTACCTAATAGGTAATATAAGACCATGTTATTGAAATTTAATAACCAAATGTTTTATATCATGTTCAGCCTATATTGTTCCCACTGCTGGGATACAGGCCTCCTCTCGGTGAGAGGGATTAGGCCTTAATCTACCACACGGGCCCAGTGCGGGTTGGTAGATGTCACATGTCTTCGAATTTTTGGTTCTAAGACATGCCGGTTTCCTCACGATGCTTTCCTTCACCGTTTTGAGAGCAGTGGTGATGAAATTATTTACAAAAATTAAAGCGCCTGCCTGGGTTCGAACCCACTACCTATGTACATCTCGTAATTCGCGGCCGATACTAATGTTTTATATGAAACCTGGATAAAACCAATTTTTAAACATTTTCTTATTCTTAGGGAACATACGGAAAATAAACAAACAAACATATTTCCGTATTTAATAATAAACATAATATTAATTGCTAACAAGAGTCTTGTCTGTGGGAGTGCCATAGATTGTGAATTTTATTACAAGGAAATATCTATAGAAATATAGGAAACACATAGTAATGCAGACTATAATAGCCATTTATTTTGCAGATAAAAGTATAAGTTTATTTTGTAAAATTACGATATTCCGTCATAAGATGTCGTCAATAACTGCACAAATTAATTCTATGTTTTTATAACTCTGATGATGCGCAGAAGCAATCATTCAAATGATGTAAGTTTTAAAGAAAAGATTAGAGAGTTTTACTCTTTATGCAAATACTGCATGATCTGCGGAAGATATCAACGATTTAATTGATTTAAATGGAACTGCTTTTCACGTCGGTCGGGTTAAGTGACAAGTTGTTTTTCACGTTCAGATCACGTGTACCTACTTATCGAGTGTATCTGTCAATATTAAAGCGAGTTGGTAATTCACGTCTTTTTGGTATAATTTTATGTTTTCTTGTTGTTTACTATATTGAATTACTGACATGGCGAATGACACTAAGTTACTTAAAACAAAAATTTAAATAAAAGAGTCATCGTGAACCCAAAACAGACTCAAAAAGATAGATATTTTTTGTTTCTAGGAAATTTATTTTTTTATTTGTAATTGCTGTCTGACGTAGTTCATCATCTGTCTAGCCTATTCCTCCAGGCCTCCAGCCTAACCGGATGCAGCTGAATACCAGTATATTACATGGAGCGACTGACGTACACAACCCAGTTATTGGGTTCCAGGCTTGTGACGACTCGTTACGACTGTTAAAAATCCACGAACGGCGGTCGCGGCCGGGACCAGCGGTTATACGTGCTTCTTTGAGCACGGAGCGGTCTTGGTATGTAAAGATGGTCACCTATCCACGGATCGATCGCCCCGTATGGCTGTTTTTACTTAGTCACAATCTCCTACAACGTAATGTTAGATGTAGTGTCAAACAAAAATAAAGTTCTCATGTAACCAGTTTAAAATTAATGATTTTTAGATAACCCTAAAGAATTTAATAAAGAACTTAAAAATATCTTTATGGGTCGAAAACTGAAGCTTTATAATTTTGTCAGAATCAATTCAATTCAATAAAAAAAATGCAATAACACATCGTCTGTTCTTAGATCACGTTCGCGCGGTCTGATTTAATTCGATTTTTAAATATTTTGCAACAATACATCGTCTGTTCCTAGATCGCGTTCGGCGGATGGAAAAATATCACGAAAGGATTAGATCGCGCATTGGATTTTCGACTCTCAGTGTTGAACCGAACATTGAGAATCCAACAGAGTGCATCCCAATAGGTCGAAAAACATACTGTTCGAATTTCAAATCTCGGCGCCAAGCCTCGGGCCTTGAAGATACACCGCGCGGCAAAAAAAATTGGCCCTATAGACCGACATATCAATACAAGCAAAGGTTCGAAGGTTCATACAAATAAGGTGCTAAACGCTAAAAACTAGAACTGTTTCGCAAGAGACGGCGAACTCAGCCTGATTCAATCAGCAAACTTGTTAGAACGACCGCGAGCCAAAGGCAAGCCACATTCAGCCTGCATTTTGGAGTAAGGTTGTATCAAATTCTGTTGAGTGGTTTAGGAACGTATAGACTGTATATATTTTTTGAATTAGAAGAAATAAAAAAAAGAAACATTGTTTATGTCCAACGCAATTAAAAGTTTAGTTTGACTGCCTCGTTGGTCTAGTGCAGTGGTTCCCAATTAGTTTTTGCTGCGTACCACTTCAAAAAAGACCTCAAACCTACGTACCCCTTATTGTAGCAATCACACTAATATTATAAATGCGAAAGTTTGTGAGTGTGTGTGTATGTTTGTTACTTCTTCACGCTCAAACGCCTGAACCAATTTTGATGAAATTTGGTATACAGGTAGTTGACACTCTGGGTTAACAGATAGGCTACTTAAACCGCGGGGTACAGCTAGTAATAAATAAAAAAATAAGTCAGTTTAAATAACATTTATTATCTTCAAATTACAGTACAATAGTGAAAATCAGAATAATATGATGTATCGGCGAAGACGCTAATGTGACAAATGTGCACGTTTTTCTTTGCACAGATCTTGAAAATTTGGTTGTCCTTCAGTCAGCTTCAGTCTTAAATTGTCTTCAAGTTGAAGTCTGTGACGATGTTTAGTTTTTAAGTTCGTCATGGCCGAAAATCCGCTTTCGCAAAGGTAACCTACCTTTGGACGCGAGATGCGGGAGGCGCGGGATAGCGTACGGTCGGTCATAGTGCTCGGTGCTCCGTGCTTTTACGATGATGACCGTTATAAAATAATATTTTGGCAAATTGCTCTTGTTTTTACTGATAGCCGCACGTACCCCTTGATGAAACTTCACGTACCCCTGGGGGTACGCGTACCACTAATTGGGAAACACTGGTCTAGTGGTAACATGCGCTACTGCTGAGCATGAGGTCCTGGGTTCGATTCCCAGGTCGGGCAAAGTGTTATTGGGTTTTTACATCTGGAATTTCACAGCAGCAGTCCGGAGTCTGGATTTGTGCCCGGTTGATGGCAATAGGCTCGCCCCCTATTACATGGGACTTAAACATAACAGGCGAAATGTGGGCGTACTATAGGTACACCTCTGCCTTGCCCTTCGGGGAAACAAGGCGTGATGTGATGATATTATTTATGCAACTAAAAATCGAAATAACTGTACTTTTGGAACAGCCTTACAAGTACACGCTAGACTTTTAATTTAAACAGATTCATAAAACACTAATAAATATAATGTTTGGACTTTAACCTCTAAGTCCCTGAGATACCACATTTGGTATGTAAACAATCGTTTTTTAATTGTGTCTGTAATTGCGGTAATTGACCGGTTAAAAGAGACCATGAATTCTGAGTTTGTGTCAGCGTTTCTTCTCAGGGAACAGTCAGCAAGGAAATGCCGGTACCATCTAGTTTTTAAAATACTGACCAAAAAAAAAGTTGACGAGTAAAAGTGTCATAAAATATCTATTTATAGAAATAAACATTTCATTTCAGTCATCGTCAATTTATTCATTTTAATTGTTTGTAACAATTACTGTATTATTTTTCTTTTGAGAAAACCTCTTTAGCTAATATAATTCTCATGTTTATATAGCTTTACGCTACAAAAATCCCCGGTACATAGAACGCAGTCATCAGTCATTGTATCTATTATGACTTGTAATTACTTAGTCTACATTCACACGAAGCTATTCATCATGTATTCTAGAAAGGATGGCAGGATGAGTCTCAGCAATTGAATTTCCCTTGAACGATCATCAATCAGGATTAGGTTCATGATATTGTGGTCTGTTAAGACTTTTATTATTGGAATAATATTGTGAATATCTAAAATAAATTCTAGTTTCGGAGTCCGTGTGGTGCTGTACTTAAAGAATAGCATCACCCCATTTCTTCTCGTGAGTGTCGTAAAAGTCGACTAAGGGACTTACTAGAGAATGGGTAGCAGTGTTCTCTATGCATTTTACCACCATACTGCGTTCGCCAACCCGCCTGCCAAGCGTAGCGATTATGGCAAAGCCCCCAAATTGTGGGAGTCCTATGTCCAGCAGTGGATGTCTTATGGCTGAAATGATGATGATTCTAGTTCTGTCAACATCGATCGATATTTATCGACCGATACTGATAAAAGTAGAGTCATTATAAAAGTACCTCAAGAAGCACCCCACGCTTTTTTACATTAAAATGATTAGATTTGTTAATCACTCTATCCTTATTTTGAATTTTGTAGAAATCATTTGCTACTTTTTAGTTTGGTTTCCTTATAAAGTTTGTTTTTTTGTTTTTTAATCCATACACATTTTATATCAATGTCAATCAATATCTTTGTAGTTGACAGGTAGGTATAGAATGACATTTTAGTGCATGTTTCGCGCCACTTCGTGAATTGTGCAGGCTTTTTTTTTTTATTTTATGTGAAATCCTCAAATGACTTCTCCCGCTCTGGGCGTCGATCGATATAGGTAAAACAAATGAATGAATAAGTCATTGTATAGATAGACGGTTATACCTAGTCGATACTTAAATAATATTTATCTCAAAATATTCTTAACATTGTATAAGCATTTAAAAATATTCGCAAAGTATCTAAGTTCGTTGTACTTATCCACAAAGTTGACTGCTCTTGTCATGACAAACTTTTCGAACATCTTAAAATTCATACATACTTAATTACAATTAATCTTTATTATTTCGTGAATCATCTAACATGGGAAACTGTTAAAAAATAATTGTTTTTGCATAAAAAAACCTGGGATTCGCTATGACTCATATGATCTCGTCAGAAATCTTTAAAGGTCCAAGTCATCCGAATGAATTTGAGAGTGACGTCAGCTTCGGAATCATTCGGGTAGCCGTTAGAGGTATTCATGGTTTCTTGTATTAGCCCTGAAGGAGGTAGGTATAAGTAAGTAACAATAGAATATAATAAAGGTTAAAGTCTACAAAGTTTGATGAGTAAAATTGTAAGACCAAAAAAAAAACGTAATTTAAGTATGCAAATAATTGAAAAAAAAAACACATAGGGTGTTCAAGTGCTAGGTTTTACAATGGGTGCTTACTCTTATAAAATTGATCTTTTGAAGACAACTTCAGTAAATATACATATAATGTGGCACTCCGGGTGTCTAGACTAGTCTCATACTTATTCCGAAATTACTAGAAAGATTGAGAGATTTGAGAGATCTTTTACAAAGTTTTGAAGCGATAGACCTTGAAGTATCTGTAATCAATCGTAGTCCAGATTTACATTCAATGGAATCTACAATAAAACTGTCAGAAGAATTTCTAAGATACCTAATTCTGTAACTTTATGACTTTACTTCCTACCTGTGTTACACCGTTATCTATCACTTAAAATCAGGTAAACGACGCCAAAGTTATCTGCGTGCGATTTGGAGCAATAATTGAATAGTGCGGCTTGCCGGCTGCAATACGAAAGTAAGCGGCCGGCAACCGGTCGCTCGAAGGCCGACCGCCCGCTTTTGTCTAATGCTCGGCCGCAAGTTATAGGACGCAGCGGGGCGGGTAGCACATCCTGATACTGATTTACTGCTATTTTCAGAAACTGTATTAAATTCAGCGTTATCAGAACTGTTGTCATAAGACGGTACAGTAGATTTACTTATTTGACGAGAGACTTAGTCATGGTTTTAAAAAGCGAGGGTTAAAAAATGTCTCGGCTCGCTTAAACCTTAGAAAAATCTCCTAGAAGCAAACATCCTCGTTCTTTCTCGGATTGTTTGGGTTAGTTTGGTCTGCTACCAGAATTGGCTAAAGTATTATTAGTCTATGGATAGCACGTTTGAAGAATTTAAGCTTAAGTACTCTTCTACCTTACACCACGCGTAAAATTGCAGAAATGCAGCCGCAAAAACGCATAGTGCACGCTTGCAAGTCGCACTCCAGCCGAAACATGTTGCCTCTCACGCGCACACTGTTCCCGTTCTTGTCGCACCCTGTGACGAGGGCACGGGCGGTGTTTGTAAATACGGCATTAGGAATAAGGAATCAGGCAGGCTTGAGATCGAGGCTTACAAAAAGGGAAGTATTGGAAAGGTTTATTTATATCCAGGGACCAATGGTTGAGAGATAGAATGCCAGTGCAAGATTTTGTTTAATAAATAAAAAGGTAAGGAGTTTGAGGTAGTATAAAGCAAACTTTCGTTGAAGAATTAAGATAAGGTGGTAGATGATAAAGGAAACATAAATTGGTACACTAATGGACCTAAAAATGTAGACAAAAATAGCACTTATAATCATAATACTAATAAAAAAAACTACAATAAAACCAGGTAAGACTGGACGATTGAATAATACGCAAATATGTGTAGGGAGAGAAAAGGTGATGAATTTTACCAGTTGTTTTATCAATACAGGAAATGATAAATTAAGGGGTGGGTGAGCACACTGTAACTATGGGGTTGAAATTAGGCGCCAGTCTGCCTATTATTCAAGCTTTTAAACGAATTAAAGCTTAAAAGGTGGTTAATAAAAGCATTTTTGGAATCGCTGTAACAAGGCACAACGAACCATTGTCGTTTGACAATAATAAGAATGATACTTTTGTTATCTTTTTAAACAATAAGGATACCATGTTTTAGAGCCATTAAGATTAACCAGATCAATTGATATTTTTCTCAAATATTCGCTAAACCGGTTTTGAATGTTTTTGGTGTGCTATATTAGTACTTCGACAAAATGCAAAATAACATTCAATTTTACAAAAACAGAGTATTGAAGATTCTAAGATTATCTATAAGCACCATCAACAATTTCGACATTTGACCATCAGGATGATTCATAAACATATGTGTTTTTCTGCACTAGCCTTGGTTTTTAGTAGAAGAAGATTAAAGCTAAGACTAGAGTTGAGGTCATTGATTTTATCATTTTTTTGGGCTCCTAATTTGATCCGGAGATATACTTGGGAAATTGTTGGTAGAGATAGTCAGTTTACTAAGCGAAGCAAAAGGAGTATGTTAGAAACGTAGGAACAGGAGTTTTACAGTTTCTGCCGAACTCCATAAGAAGAAGGCGTGAGCTTATGCATGTGTATCTGTACTTAAGCGATAAGAACCAGCATAAATACGGTATAGTAGAAGAAAAACATAGAGAAGCATAAATCCTTTCAATCCACTTTGAAGTGTTAAAGTCGTTAGAGCTTTAATAAATACAATTTACTAAAGTGTTGTATTTTACAAAAAACACGTAAAATTACATGGATTTATGCGTCTGTTAGTATCACGCTCATGTTCAAAGTATCTAATTAAAAGTTTTATATTTCTTTACTATCTGCAGTTCTCAATTAATTCATTTTAGTTCGTAAACATTTTTTTTATATTACAATAAATATTTTTGTTTTATTCATTAGTTTCTTTCCAGATATCATTATATAAGGAATGGAATTGTTCTCATCAAAACATGGAACTGGTTTTTGAAGTTCAAATACTGTTGCAGCTTGACCTTCATTTTATGGTGGTTTGTGTTTAGTCGATTTAATATTGTTATCTTTATTTACATCCTTATTTGGCCTTTTATTTGTCAATGGATTAAAGTTATGGCTCGATTCAGCAGCGGCTTTTTGCCTTATTTGTCGTATAATTTTATCCTTTATATTAATTTGAATGAGAAACATGTTATCTTTATACCTACTCACAAAATTGTAACTAAGAGAGTCTTAATTTTTTGTGAGTCTCAGAAAATTAAAATTGCAGATTGCCTTTTTTTGAGAGCCAGACAATTAAAGAGCACCAAACGCAGGCAATGTCACTGTTTATCGTTTACTTTTTTGTCATTTTGACCTCCAATTTTGCAACGTAACTTCTGTAGGTCTACTGTATTTTTCACAAATATTAGTCTTATTAATCTTATTAGCTCTTCCACTTATCTCGTACATCTTTGCCTACTCATCGTATTAGCTTTGACTGACAGTCGCTGGAGTTTTCTGAACGTACTTATTAACTGTGATGCAACCGCTCTCACCAAACTTGTCAAATGTTAGTCGACGAACAAATTGATTTGCCTTTCCCTCTGTATTATATCCGTGAGCTTGTTAATGATTTAAATCATAAATCATTTGGAATATTAATCTTCTGTGTTGCTTGTTTTGTTATGTTATGTGTTAGAATTACGTGAGTTTTTGTGTATATGTCAGTCTTTGAAAACAGCTGAGTTTGTTAGTTGTGTCATCCGTGTATGGGTCATGTATAGGTTCGTCAATTGGATAAATTTGTCTTGCGATTGCAATAAGAATAATGTTTTCTTCTTATGGTATATTGTGTAAGTTCTCTTAATTCTTATTGAGTGTTTCATCCTTGATAACAATAGGTTAATGCGAAATGATTACTTCTTACGGATTGACATTTTGCTTTCGAGTAGCAGTTGCGTCATTGACATAACCAAATACTTTAGCTGAACATGTCTTCTGATTCTTAACCGTCAATTTAATGACGTAATGATGATGCTTTTAAGAAGTTCAGTGCCATACTCTGTGGTTTTCAGCTGTCAAAAATATTACATTCTTTTTTTTAAATATGTATGTTGTTGCGTTGATAGCCGAGTTCTTATTTCAAACGAACGGTATTGTACAAGTTTTCTTGTTAATATTATCTAATTACTGTCGCAATCAAAAATGTTATCATATTCATATTATTTCCTAATACGCTACCAACTTCGTGCTACCATTTATTACATAAGTACATAATATACATAGATATTGTAATTATTACTTATATAAATGGTAAATAACGAGTGCCTTGTATGCCAGCGTGATCATCAGTCACGGGTTAACGTTTAGCGTCCTAAAAAACTTAATCTTGTTGCTACGTACATATGTATTGACGTATTTATGTAAAAAACCCTTTAAAGAATTTTCTAAGGAGTCATGAAAAAAAGAGGTTGTTATGTTTCCGCATAACTTTTCGAATGTTTTAAAGACAACAGTTCCTGGAACTGAATTTATGACGTATTGTATCCCAAAACCCTAGGACATCTTTACAATATTTCGAAATTCGGAACTGCTTTTTCCCACAAATCTCGGAAGCAAATTAAGGTTATCATAAATATAGAAAGTATTAAGTTTAAGACTCAGTTAAGACCTCTACAAAGTAAAAATAATAACCAGACAGGTACCTACACACGAATATATTACAGGCCTCAGTCCTGCGCTGAAGGCATTGACCAGAGATCAAATGGTCACGGGTTCAAGTCCTGTCCCGTTCAAGCAGTGAACCCTTTCCGTGTTCACGCATACTTAGCTAAGTTAGCTTCCTAAGTGGGGTTAATAGCTTATTCAATCAGGTATAGGAGCATAATGCAGTGATTTCATGTTTTGGGACCCTCATGAAGAGTTTATCGAAAGATTTTTTGCTACGTCTTAATAGTGAGCAAAAGAAAAACTAGGTACTAATCTTAAGTCAGCCATTTTTTTTGTTTTAAAATTAAGGAAAAGTTTCAAAAGCTTAAGAATATACTTGAATAAAAAATCACTGCGCACTCGCATTCTCTATGTAAAAGGTCGATAAAATTTCGTCGCTTCCAATTCATCAGTTGACTACTTAGCCCAGACGTTACATAATAGCGTAATAATAATAATTTGACTATAAATCCGTCGTTATCGCTCGTATAATCCGCCCATTAGATGCATAAGTATTGTTATTAGAACATTTCAGTTTCCGTTGGTGAACGTCTGGGGCAAAGCTTTTAACAGCTTACCACGCTTGCTCGTTGAAATCTTTTCTTAAGAAATTCGGATGCTTTGAGGAAAATCAATTTTGAAATATTTTTATTTAATCGATTTCTTATTTTAAATGACCTTTTAATAAAAATATTTAAAATATGGTAATTCAGTCGAAGGTTAATTACTTTTAATTGATAAATAAAAAAAGTGAACAAAAAAATCAACAAACCTGTACAATAATAGTACCACACAAAAAACCAACACTGGCACAAAATCCTCAGTGAAATGTTCGTTGCACAGCACTTCGAATTTAAATATTTCAAAAAAATAACGGTCGGACGTTCCGCGTTCGATTTTCGAAGCGGCGGCTATGGCGGCGCGCGCGCGAATGGCGTCGTGTCACGTGCAGGCGCACAGCGGCACCTGTTACCCAACCAAGTTGTATAGCCTGCACCCCAACCATTGGTTTTTTCCCTTTTCCGCTTCCTTTTGATGACGAACTTGATAATTACGTTGACTCCTTGAGGGACAGGTTGGATTGTTTTGAAATAGGGCACGCGAGATATAGGGGGACGTTTTGTTGGCAGTTTTTGCTTGAAGGTTCGGTGGTTTTTATAATTATTTTATTTTTTCACGGTTTTCGCGATCTGGTTTAGGAATCGGTGGTTAAAGTTTGATATTTCAATAAAAAGTGAATTGTGAAGAAAATCTTGAAGATTCTTCTTGTCGACGAGTTCACATAGTGATTCCTTTCCTGATTTTATTCAGAACGAAAGAATCATCCTATGTGAAAACACAGTGATTTAAAAGGAAACCTATTTTAAGAAAATTGCTAAATCGCTTATTAGAGATTATTTCACGGTTCAACAAACATAGAAAGAGGTTATTCTAAATCCGTACAGTTTATTTAAGAAGCCTCCGAACAAACAAATCCTTTCTAATTAGTTAAAAATGAAGGCGTTACAAAAAACGACAAGGTCGCTGCAAGCCGAACTTTCAATAAGTTTTTAATACGGAAAAACAATATCCGTTACGTATATAATACGTTTCTTTAATTAATTCTGGCTATTGTAATTGATAGGGTACTTTAATTCTGAAATTCATGGTTATAACAATTTCAGAAC
This sequence comes from Aporophyla lueneburgensis, assembly GCA_932294355.1. NCBI lineage: Eukaryota > Metazoa > Arthropoda > Insecta > Lepidoptera > Noctuidae > Aporophyla > Aporophyla lueneburgensis. The sequence continues at coordinate 23,821,907 of OW028737.1, read as the reverse complement.
TGAAAATAACTAAGGAGTATTAATTTTTAGTATTCGTGCGTTCATTATGATTTCAACTTAATTACTTTAAGACCACTTCCTTTTCGTAAGGGTCCATATAGGTGACAGAGTATTAAATTATGGTGTGGTTAGGGCCACCTGTAACATCCTAACACCATATTGCGTGCTCCGTTTTGGTAGTTTTCCGGCTCAAAGTGCAATAAGTTCACGCCCTGTTAACTTAGGATACGGAAGTAATATTGTATTGCTGTCATTTTCATCATTTCAGCCAATAGACGTCCACTGCTGGACATAGTCCTCCCTCAATTTGGGAGGTTAGCCATAATCGTAACGCCTCCTGGGGTTGGCGGTCGCAGTATGGTGGTAAAATGCATAGCGAACGCTGCTAGTAAATTCTTAAGTCGCCTCTTACAATGACTGGGACGGAATGGGCTGGTGCTATTCTTTATGTCCGGCCCACGTATTGCTATAGATAAGCTAAATCAAAAGCAAATTATTAAATATCTGATTTGCGTTACCTATGTGATTAAAATTAAATTCTCGTTACTTATTTTTCTATTTTATTATTTACTAGCTTTTGCCAGCGGCTTCGCCCGCATGGAGGTCGGAAAATATCCCGCGGGAACGTACTACCGGGATCAAAAGTAGCCTATGTGTTAATCCAAGTTATAAATTAACTGTGTTCCAAATTTCATCCAAATCTGTTCAGTAGTTTTTGCGTGAAAGAGTAACAAACATCCACATATCCATACATACAAACTTTCGCATTTATAATAATTAGTAGGATTTATGTTTTCGCACTTTTCCTAAGTTCCATAGCTTAATCACTAAAAACATGGAACGTGGAAGCGCCATAGTAGTCCGCGAATTTCCAATTTTCTTATATTTTTTGCAATTTACAGGTCCGTGTCAGGCTTTATGTAGAACAAAATATGGTTCGCCACCGTACCAAATATATTTTTACAGAATTATATCATTATCATCAAAACAGCCCTTCATGACTGTCAATTTTGCGGGCATTAGAGAATATACTGAAGTCTGAAACTCTGACAAGCAGTCATACCAAGGTGTATTGTATTACCACTGGGTAATACTATACCTCTTTCCAATACTCAATTACTGAATTGGGTTGCGGAGGTCAGATTGGTAGGCGCTCCATGTAAACTACTGGAATTCAGCTGCATCCGGTTAGACTGGAATCCGACCCCTATATAGTTGGGAAAAGGCTAGGCAGATGACTTTAATGTACAGTTCACTTTTAAGTTTAAAAAACAACCTTATCCTACACTTGAAAATAAATTCCAAAACAAACACAATATGAACAATACTGAGAGACGGAACTATCAAATCAAAGCTTGCAGAGCTTTTCAATTCGTCCGGCTAACAGTCGGTTGCAAAAGCTTGCTCAGGCAAGCAGGTATGAGCTTATCGCTCCGCAAAGTCTCGGAAATACTCAGAACTGGGAACTTACGGCACGTAGCCCTTAGCCCACGTACCCACGGACGCAATAATATAGCGGCGGAATATTTTCGCGCACTCGATGTTCAACTCTTGGTGTTGAATCGATCATTGAGAATCCAAAAGAGTGTAACGCGTTGCTAGCTGTGCTACAGTTTATACTTATGCAGAACGATCATCGTTTTACTTGTCTTGTGTTACTTTTCCGTATTATTTTTTAATATTTTATTATTAATATTATAGTGAGTCTCAGATTCAGCGCGTCGAAAAAATACTGTTCGATTTTCAACTTGCGGCGCTAAGCAGGCGCGAAAAAGTCGCGCCGCGATTACGTCCGTGGGACCATGGGCTTACCGATGACGACACGTTGTACGTACCTTCCTTTAGTTTATTGTGATATCATGGGAACTTTTTTATGTAAGAAAAATTTCAGGTTTTATAATTTTTTATTGTATGGTTTTTGGGATTTGCCTTTGTTTATTATCACCTCCATTAACCATGTTTTTTGGTAGAGCATGCATTACATTATTAAAAATATTGTTGTTAATTCTGTACGTTTATTGTTTATTTATTTGTACACATTACATTTTTAATTGGACATGAAAATTAAGAAATAACTAAGCAATAAGTAAATTGAAATACAACCAACGATTTTATGCAAAAAGGTCAACTTTCAGGTTTTTTTTTTCAGACAATCAATCATTTATTTTGTTAAACATAAGTAAAGTCATAGATAATATATCAATCGTTAGATAAACTAGAAGATAGGTTATGCTGTATCTAATTGTAAAGACTTTTTAAGAATCTAAATTTACCAATTTCCCTGTACATGGATGATGGGCCAAACAAAAGGGATTGTTCGCATTCTTTTTTGACACGTGTCGACGAATTTATCCATACACACGTTTTTAACATCCGTATCCACCATTATTAGGACCTACTAATTCCAATATCTGTTTTGAGTAAAACCATTGTGATATTTCCTTTGTTTTCGATACGATAAATAATACTTTGGTGTAATAACAATGATAATGAGAAACTTAACAATTGACCAAGAATTTGTTGAACCAAAGAATATTTTTGTGTTTTTGTTTGGTAGATAAGGTATGAGATAAACTATCTGCAGGATAGTTCACGATGATAATATTGTGTCAAATTCTTTATTGTTTTAGAGCTTTTGTAGCCTAGTGGAATTAGCCCAGACTTACGAGTGGCAGGACTTGAGTTCGAACCCAGGTAGGGACTTTACTTTGTGTATTTAGTATCATCACCACTGCTCTCAAAACGGCGAAGATAAACATCGTGAGGAAATCGGCATGTCTTAGACAAAAAAATTCGAAGTCACGTAACATCTACTAATCCGCACTTTGTCCTAGTGATGGATTAATAGCAGACTCCCTTTTGAAGCCTGTGTCCCAGCAGTGGGAACATTAAAGGCTGATTATGGTAAATTATTTTGAATTAAATTTAAGTAGTCTTCCGGGTACTGTATTATACCTACAATAAATTAAAGGCAAATATAGACAAATACTTGTACGTTGACCATATAACTTACAAGCAAAGTCATCAGGTTCTCAAACAACTCGGCTGCATATATTAGATGGAAACCCACCAGACCTAGTTAGACAAAGGTTGCCTGATGACAAAAATGATTCTCACACAGACTACGGTTACAGGTTTTACCGAAACACGAAGTGCAGCAAAAATAAAGATAGAGTTCGACTCCGAAACACAAAACAAAGTATAACCCAATTTTCATAACCACGCATCTGTCAAAGTTAAAATATTGACATGATGGCTGCATTGGTAGAGTCAGCAAGAGTATTTTGTACGAAAGTAACAGTGCAGACCGTACTGGTAGACGTCAGCGGTGAGGTAGGAAGGGAAGGGGGAGAATTCAATCTTGCCAATCTTTTGTCCCATGTGGTGCTGGAGGTACAGAATAGCGCCATCCCATTTCTATCGCAGTATGGTGGTTAAATGCATTATCCTTGCATTTTACCACCATACTGCGATCGCCAACCCGCCTACCAAGAATGGCGATTATGGCAAACCACCCCAATCATTTATCTGTGACAGCCCCGTAATCGGGTTTTAACACCGAAATTTCAAGTTAGAATTCTGTAAAAAAAAACAAAAGTGGTTGGACTAGACGTCATAACAAGGTAATGGCGTATGGTCTATGTCTTCAATTACAGTAATTGGTTCCCAAGCTACTCAAGCCTAAAGATGGAAAGCTTTCAAAGTTGCCATCAAGCCGTAATACACCATGATCATGATTGATACTTAATTGAAACTTTTTGATGGAATTCTAAAAGAAATAGTGATTTGATTTATGAAGTAGTAGATAATGTGCAGTCACATCAAAATTGAAACGTGTTTCTGTTGCTCTCTTTCTGTGTTATTTAACTATATTGTATTGCTGTTCTGAAAACTTATAACCATTATACCTTTTAACCAGTTCAGTGAATTTGTACTTTGCTGAAAGTCCAAATACGCTAAGGTAGTCCGCGAAATTCAAACGTTTTTTCAGTTTTTGCAATTTGCAGGTCAGTGTCAGTTAGTATGTTGATGAAAATATGATTAGCGACGTAAATATATGGTTTTATAGAGTTATAATCATTTACGCCATCAATATCACCCTCTAAGTCCATTTAATCCCGTTAAATAACTATTTCATAAAAATCTTTGAATTTCGTCGGCTACCCAGGACGTTGCACGTTTCTTTCTAAATCCCCCCCGCATCACCTGTTAATTTCTGGACTCATATTCACAGTATTTAACATTACGGCAAAGTTGTTTGATACTAAACTCCAATCGTATTATTTTCAACTAAAATATCAAGTTAAGTAGGGCGCACACATGACAATCAGTCCCTACGGCCCTTGCCTCAAGTCGCAGGAAGTGGAGGGCGACGCTCAAGTGTGTCGAGACGATGCGCCAGCGCACTGAGGCGAGACGACCACTCAACCTGCTACCCCACTTTTTGTAACCTTGGAGTGATTGTTTGTACTGACCAGTCGATAGACGAACAGGATTTAAAGTTAATATTAGCATTAAATAGTAGTGGTAGTATTAATTATTAAAAAGATGGAGGTCAAAAGGTCAGAAGGAAGATCGTCAAGCTCACTTTGAGTGTCGGAAATAATTTGACAGTCATCAGGTATAGTCTCAGGGTAGAGCCAGTCTGTCAATATGTTTAATTTTACCATGGCGGGTGACATGTGGTCAATTTATGTCCGATTAGCTTTCGCTATCGGCTTCACTCGCGTGGAGGTTAGAAATTATCCCCCGGGAACGAATACCGGGATAAAAAGTAGTTATATGTGTCAATCCAGGTTATAAACTATCTTTTTGCTAAATTTCGTCCAAATCCGTTCTGTAGTTTCCGCGGGAAAGAGTATCAAACATCCATACATCCTCAAAAACTATCACATTTATAACATTAGTAGGAAGTAGGATTTTATAAATTTGCCACTTATGTTGATAAAATTAGAGATCAATTCTGCTGACTCTACCAGGTTTCTTCTAGTGAAAAGGCCAGTATGATGAGGATGTTACGGTAATGAAACTATTTGGTTTCTAGTACTGAAAAGGTACTTATGTAACGTTAACTGAAGGTCTCCCTTAATTAATGTCTAATTAGATAGAGTTAACAATTCTTTTGGAAGGTAATTAATAGCTTTGATTGGTTATCGGATTTCACACACAAAACACTTGTATCTAATTAACGTAGGACGCCATATTTTTGAGTACTTAAGATATGAACAACGCTTGAACAGTAGTGGTCCAGTACCTTTGGCCCCTTACTCATGACTATTTTTAGGGTTCCGTTGCCAAATGGCAAAAAACGGAACCCTTATAGATTCGTCATGTCTGTCTGTCCGTCTGTCTGTCTGTCTGTCTGTCTGTCCGCCTGTATGTCACAGCCACTTTTCTCCGAAACTATAAGAGCTATGCTGTTGAAACTTGGTAAGTAGATGTATTCTGTGAACCGCATTAAGATTTTTACACTAAAATAGAAAAAAAAACAATAAATTTTGGGGTTCCCCATACTTAGAACTGAAACTCAATTTTTTTTTTCATCAAACCCATTCTTGTGGGGTATCTATGAATAGGTCTTCAAAAATGGTATTGAGGTTTCTAATATCATTTTTTTGCGCGAGAGACACTTCCAAAGTGGTAAAATGTGTGTCCCCCCCCCCGTAACTTCTAAAATAAGAGAATGATAAATCTGAAAAAAATATATGATGTACATAACTATATAAATTTCCAACGAAAATTGGTTTGAACGAGATACAGTAAGTAGTTTTTTTTTTAATACGTCATAAATCGTAAACCGCAATTTACCTTTAATTCAATCACCTCAAATATAAAAATAAAAATAAAACCTTTAATGACATAAACATAAACCTTATGCATAAACCGAGGATACCTACAGGTTTGTACGGAACCTTCGGTGCGCGAGTCCGACTCGCACTTGTTATTTATAATTTCATCATCACTGCTCTCTAAACAGTGAAGGAAAATATCGTGAGGAAATCGGCATGTCATAAATCTAAACAATAAAAACGTGTGATATCCACAAACCTGCACTGAGCCCGCGTGGTAGATTATGGCTCTCTGACAGAGGTGGGGCTGTATCCAAGCTCGAGGAACATAATAGGCTCATTGTGAAGGTAGAATGTCAGTCGAAAACCTACAAATGATACCCAGATCTGCATTCATCATCTCACCACAAATACTAATAAAAACTTAAGTCTCAAACATGTCAAATACAAACATTAATCGTGCTAAATTATACAGTTTGACCTCATATAAAGGCGAGAGCGCACTGCACAAGTCTGGCTCACGACCTCACGCAAGGCGAAGCGGAGACTCTTGCCTCGGGCAAAACACATGCAAGATGTATCTCACGAAAGCATTTTAATACACTGCTGCGAATTTTTAATAATATCTACTACGGTGAAAAATAGTATGTTTGCCCACATATCTAGTAATTTTAAGACAATTTTGATGTTAAATTATAAAGTGGCGTTGAAACCATGTTAATGCGTTCAGTTTGGATTTATTACACGCTTTTACACCGTGTATTTTTCTGTCAAGGAACAGGTAAGTTATTTACCACGGAAAAAAAAAATATATACGGTCGAATTAAGAAACCTCCTCCTTTTTTTGAAGTCGGTTAAAAAGGTGCAACGTTTCAAGGAATTCTGCAGGCATAGCCAAGCAATATTAACCCTCTTAAATTGTCGGTTGTAGTCTAATTACTTACCTACCTACTTACCTTTCTGGTAAGTCAAAATCACAAAGCGTTCAATCAAGTTCCGAGTAGGCCAAAATTCCTCGAAAGGATAGTTACCAATTTTTTACAATGCATGCGCTTATTCTCACGCAATCTTAAGCCTTACGCAGACCGCCACAATTGGTCAAGTTTTTGAACGGATCGTTATAAGGCCTGCCCAGGCAACAAAAGGCCGATTAGTCGTGTACACAGCCTTAAGGCTACCTGCAAAAGAACAATATACCCGCGACGCATATCCGACACATCTATCTACCTGGCATGAATGAGAGGATGTGTGCAGGGGAGCGAATCCTCAGCCTCAATGATATCACCACTCAACCGATCAGATGATACTTTGTTTAAAGAACCAAATAATTATAGGAACTTTTCTTAGTGTATTTAGGGATTTTTATTATTCAGTAAGAAAATTGTCCGTCTCGTCCGTCATCCCATTTCTTAAGCCTAATTTGAATAAATGACTTTTGATTTTGATTTCTTCCCGTGGGTGTTGTAAACGCCGACTAAGGGATTTACTAGAGAATGGGCAGCAGTGTTCTCTATGCATTTTATCACCATACTGCGATCGGCAACCCGCCTGCCAAACGTGGCGATTATGGCAAAGCCACCTAAATTGGGGGAGGCCTATGCCCAGCAGTGGACTTCTTACGGCTGAAATGATGATGATGAGTAAGAAAATTGCAATGCATATAATAATAACACATGTTCGAAATAGAGTCTCATCTTTATGGGGGCCTTACGGGAATCCAATAGAGCATTTGAATCTAAAATGTGATCAGAATACTAATAGAGGATTCTGTTTCTGCAGTACAGCCAAAAAATGATACTATCTAGAAACCTAGAATATTGATGCTGCTAAAGAAAACGAGATCTAGCTTATAAATATAACATTTTTGATAGTTTGAAACATACAGTCGGAGACTGGATGTTTGGATCAATTCCACAGTTTCGGTAGGAGTTATGGGAATCTCCTACTCCGTGTCATTTACGGACTTAAGTTGTAGGGTTGGGCATAGTAGTTCGCGACTGAGATCGCTCAGTTTAGTTCACCGCTCCTTAACGAACTAGTTCGCTCTTCTAGTTCATCCGCTCTTCTAGTTCATCCGCTCTTCAAGTTCATCCGCTCTTCTAGTTCATCCGCTCCCAGCTCGAATCAAAGAGAGGCAGATCGTTCGCTCCTTCGCTCGTTTAGATTTTGCACGTACTGCATGTGACAAGATTATGGAATGTTCTACTTTTACCTACAATTTTTGGACTCTAAAATCAGCAAAAACCATTGAGTGATAATTCATAAACAGATCATGATTGTAAAAAATACCAAGGTTTATTGTTGCAATAAATAACTAGTTTAGTGATTACAAAAACCTTTTTGTATTTTGTCCCGTGTATCAGTTCGGTTGACGTCATCCTCGCTCATTCGGTCGCGAACTGATGAACTAACGAACTATGGATCGGGAAATGAGCGAACTAGTTCGCGTAGTTCATCTATGGGAGCGCTCTTACGAACTAGTTCGTTCGTGAACTACACAAGAATATTAAGTTGGGGTCCGAACTGAGAATGACACTACACGACTTGACACACAGTTTTTCCTAATGCCGATGTGTTTTTGCCCGTGAAAAGAGTAGTAACCCAGTGGTAAAGGCCGCGAAATAAAGTTGTAGGTCGTAAGTGCGAACGCAGTCAGGCACTTTATGTATTTTTTATGACCACTGCTCTCAAAATGGTGAAGGAAAACATCGTGAGGAAAACGTCAAGTTCTAGAACCAAAAATTTGAAAACATGTGACATCTAGCAACCCGCACTGGGCCTGCGTGGTGCTTTATGCTCTATCCCTCTCACTGAGATGGGGTTTGTGTCCCAGAAGTGGGAACATTATAGGCTGCTTAAGTATGTGTAGTTGTGAGTGTTATGGTTTTTACATACGAGAAGAAAAATGATCCTCAGTATTAAACTTTTGCATATCAAGGATAACACTGGGTTTCTTGTTGATTACAAAAACATGATCAAAGCTTTTTACCTATAGTTTTCATTCATCTTTCCTTCCTTCCTCAGTGTAAGATTTCCAACCGATACTAAGGGCTCTTTGTTGTCCGACAAGAGTATCGGGAATAATTTTTTGTAGCCTTTAACTAAATACCGACAAAATCCCGTGTGAATCGTGATTCGCTCCTGTTTACATCACTAGGAAAAAAAATGCGTGGGAGCTTGTGTTCGGGAATTTTGAAGGAAGCTGCTTAGTTGTACTCGACTGTAAAATGTCAAAACCCAGTATCTGCATAAAATTAAAATTTACGTGATGAGAATGATGAGGTCTAGTGTAGTCCTTTTAGAAAAAAAAAAAAAAAAATTTGCTCAGTCAATCTTTTCGAGATTATGTTAAATGTAGGCATATAGTAAATACGTTTTATCGTGATGAGTCATGACTGATAACATTACGTAGATACTATAACAAGTTGTGATTCAATTCTCCGTGCGGAGCCAAGAATGCTTGATAAAATTATCCATTCTTTAAGTACGAAACGATAAAATAAGAATGCAGTGTCTACACTTCCTTAGCGATACACCAGACAATCGAGACATGCGAAGTCGGCTATAGCTAGTGCAGACAAAAAAAATATGGCGGTTGTCGGGTGTTCCCGACCGTTGGGCCGTTGAGCCTCGCGAAGAGCGATGGTCGATGACTCATCGCGATGTAGGCTCTGAAGCTACCAGTGGAACTCCCGAACTTATCACTTTTATGATAGTGGGACTTTAGTTTAAAAATTATTTCACTAAAGGTTATTTAAGGTTCGCGATGTAGGCTTCAAAGCTACTAATGGAACTCCTGAACTTATCACTTTTATGATAGTGGGACTTTTGTTTAAGAATGATTTCACTAAAGGTTATTTAAGGTTCGCGATGGAGGCTTCAAAGCTACTAATGGAACTCCCAAACTTATCACTTTTATGATAGTGGGACTTTTGTTTAAAAATGATTTCACTAAGATTATTTAAGGTTCGCGATGTAGGCTTCAAAGCTACTAGTGGAACTCTCGAACTTATCACTTTTATGATAGTGGGACTTTTGTTTAAAAATGATTTCACTAAAGGTTATTTAATGTTCGGGATGTAGGCTTCATGCTACTAGTGGAACTCCCGATCTTATCACTTTTATGATAGTGGGACTTTTGTTCAAAAATGATTTCACTAAAGGTTTTTTAAGGTCCGGGATGTAGGCTTCATGCTTCTAGTGGAACTCCCGAACTTATCACTTTTATGATAGTGGGACTTTTGTTTAAAAATGATTTCACTAACGGCTATTTAAGGTTCGCAATGTAGGCTTCAAAGCTACTAGTGGAACTCCCGAACCTATCACTTTTATGATAGTGGGACTTTTGTTCAAAAATGATTTCACTAACGGCTATTTAAGGTTCGTGATGTAGGCTACAAAGCTACTAGTGGAACTCCCGAACCTATCACTTTTATGATAGTGGGACTTTTGTTCAAAAATGATTTCACTACGGCTATTTAAGGTTCGCGATGTAGGCTACAAAGCTACTAGTGGAACTCCCGAACTTATCACTTTTATGATAGTGGGACTTTTGTTCAAAAATGATTTCACTAACGGCTATTTAAGGTTCGCGATGTAGGCTACAAAGCTACTAATGGAACTCCCGAACTTATCACTTTTATGATAGTGGGACTTTTGTTCAAAAATATTTCAGTAAAGGTTATTAACTTCGATAAGGAATAGTGACTTATGTGGTGACCGGTCACGCCGGAAGGGAACGCTCTAGGAGAACATATAGTAACCTTATTTGTGATGTTCTTCAGAAGGGTCAGGTGCGTAACACTAGTAACCGGCGTGCATGTATGACCAGATGTACTAACTTAAACGAGGCAAAAGGAGTATGTAGGGATCGTGGCAGGTAGCGTTATGTAGTTCCTGCCCCCCCCCTGTACCCCCCTCGGAAAAAAGCGTGATTAATTTAAGCACATTTTTTTTTGATTCGTGTCGTTTTTGATATCGATACCCGACACGTGGGTGCCTGCCAGCTAATTTAATTGGACCTTGTGTATCAACGGTGCTGCGCAGTATCTGAGCTACGGTCCAAAGAGACATTTATTATATACTAGCTTTTGCCAGCGGCTTCGCCCGCGTGGAGGTCGGAAAATATCCCGCGTGAACGTACTACCGGGATAAAAAGTAGCCTATGTGTTAATCCAGGTTATTTTTGCGAGGATAAGAGCCCGAAAGCACATTTTCATCCGACTTGCTTCAAATTTATCGTCACTGCTCGGCTCCTATGTGTCTTAGAGTTATGTTATATAACCTATAACCTGCCCAGGAGTATGGACTACAATCGTACCAAGTTTGGTTAAAATATCTTCAGTAGTTTTTGACTCATGCGTGCACATACAGACAGACGGACAGACAGACAGACAGACAAAAAATTTACTGATTGCATTTTTGGCATCAGTATCGATCACCATTCATCCTCCAATATTAATTTTGAATATACTTTCAATGTACAGAATTGACCTCTCTACAGTTTTATTATAAGTATAGATGAATACATTATCATTATTAAATCTATAAAAGATACCTAACTTGCATAGTGGCATGTTTAAAAGGAAAACTAATCTTTTGTCCAACTTACAACTTGTTTACAAACTTGTTTTATTAAGTGCGGAAATTCCAATACGTAAGCTTGATTGCAAATTGAGAATTTCCTCTGTCGGTACAGGCACAAACTATAGGATGCAATAATGCTTTGTACAACGTGCAAAGAACTTTACACTGACTTCTTTCTGATTTAAGAATTAACAAAACTATCCTAAACTTCCCGTGGGTGTTTTAAAAGGTGCTTATGGGACTTACTAGAGCAATGGGCAGCAACGTTCTCTCTGTATTTGACCACCATACTACGATCGCTAACCCGCCTGCCAAGCGTGGCGATTAAGGCAAAGCCCCCCAAATCGGGGGAGACCTATGCCCAGTAGTAGACGTCCTACGGCTGAAATGTTGACGATGGTGGTAAAACATTTTCAGTAGCTTGTTGTCGCTTATCGTTATTTCTGACTTTTTTATCTTTTTGTTATGCTCCTAAGCGTCTTAGCCTCAAGAATGGGGTTATTTAATGAAATGAAATGTTTATTTCTGTAAGTAGATCTTATAAGACACTTTTACACGTCAACATTTTTTTTAAACTAGATGGCGCCGGCATTCCTAGCTGACTGTTCCCTGAGAAGAAATACCGAAACAAACTCAGAGGTCATAGTCTCTTTTAAAGTCCAAACATTATATTATACGAATTTTATGTGATTCTAACAATGCAGGGCAATGTATGGAAGAGTCTTTTGAAGAAAGAGCCATTGCAGCTTTGAGCTGACCTGTCCCAACAGACGGCATGCAAAAATATTTTTACAAATCCGCAATATATTTCCAGAGATTTGCGTTTAAATCAACAAACAAACTCTTCAGCTTTATTATTAAAATTACATGTAGGTGTTTTAACATAAGTGAGTGTGTACTTGAGCCAGCAGTGTCAGAACTGCAAATACTGGACTCCTTGTGCCAAGAGTCGAGTAAATATTGTACTTGTGTGATTCAGACTAGGGATGTTATGGATATGAAATTTCGGATACGGATTGGTTACAGATGTATGAATGATTATTATACCGGATACGGATACAGATATGGATATGAAATTATTTCGGATTATCCGTTAGTTTCGGATAATGTCGGTTACGGATATTAAACTTTTAAGGAATTCCAAAAGTAAAATACAAATAGCTAATTAAATGGTTTTATTTATATGTCACCATTTGGTAGGAATTACAATCAGTGTGTGAGTAATTATTACAGCTATTTAAAATAAAAATGATTATAAATATATATTGAGAGTTATCTAATCTACTTAAAATAAAAATCCGATATTATCCGAAACTTTTATTTTGGATTCGGTTACGGTTACGGATAAATTTTTATATTGGATATCCGATAGTTTCGGTTACGGTTACGGAGCTCCCTAACATCCCTGATTCAGACGACAGCGTTTGTTACTATGCAATATGGAATTACAACCCTTATGCCACAGACAAAGGTAAAGAAGATTTTTATGCATTAAAAAAATATCTACATAATTATATCCTATTGTGCCTTTTCTTACTGAGTTATAACATAACATAACATCAGGCCTGTAATCTCCAAAGGGTTAGGCAGAGGTACATATATCTATAGCACAGTGTACACTCACATATTGCCAGTGGCGGCGAACCCATTGCCATTATCCGGGCTCAAAATTCAGACTTCGGGCTATTGAGGAATACCTAATGGAAAAATGCAATCATACTTTGGCCACCCTGTAACCGAACCTAAGACTTCATGCTTAGCTTTAGCATTTGCGACCGCGCGACCATCGAGTCAGTCAGTTAGCTTACTGAATTGCTTACTATAATACTAATTAAAAATCATGCTCTCGATTTCCAAAATGCAAATAAGGACAGACTAGTAACTCCACAAGGTTAGACGGCTAGGCCCACTTGCACCACAGCTCACTGAACGTTTAGCACTCATCATAATTACAACATCATTCTATCTGTCATCTTCAAACCATTGACAGCAACAAAATGATGCTTTAAATTGGTTTAGCACTAGAAGCGTATTTATGGTGCAAACGGGCCTTTATTTTATTACACCGTACTTTTTATAAGTCACATATTCTCACGGATTCACGCCTTCTATTATGTTCTAATGATTCACTTAGAACGTTCAAGGTAGAGGCTGTATGTTTGATTGCCAACGCCTTTTAACTACAATGAAAAAAAAGGTATCCTTGGAATGACGCAGGTTTAAACGTGCTCTTCGTTTATGACGTCACTCATTTGTATTTCCCTGACGATGATTTTGTTCGCATACGTAAACGGGAAGGATGTTATTTCTTATGTGAGAAGTATTTTTGTAAGTATATTTGTCATGTAGAAGGATATTGAATGCCATGATAGATAACATAGATATAAGAAAGAAGGAGATGTGCCCTGTAGTTGAAAATGTATCGGAATCCGGCGTTTTCAGTTCGCCCCAACCACATGCAACTACTACACATGTAATTCAGTAAAAGCAATAGAAACGAAGTCGCGCTCACACTCGCAATTCAAAAATAAGAACGAATTATTACACAATCAAATATAAACCTTATCTAATGAGATAAGGTTTATTTTTGATTGTGTAGTTTGACGCTGTATTCAATGGAATACCTACAGCGTGCATTAATCATGCATCGTTCAACTTATTCACACAAAAACATCTTTGTGGCACCATCTGACACATATACGCCACCTTGCCATTTCTCCTGTTTTTGATATTGCTATATAAACTTTAATATATAATATTATAAAGCTGAAGAGTTTGTTTTTTTGTTTGTTTGATTGAACGCGCTAATCTCAGGAACTACTGGTTCGAATTGAAAAATTATTTTTGTGTTGGGTAGCCTATTTATCGAGAAAGGCTATAGGCTATATAACATCACGCTAAAACCAAGAGGAGTGGAGCAGTAATGAAAAATGTTGCAATAACGGGGAAAATCGCACGGGTAGGCGATTAGACGCGACGGGAAGGGTCGGGGGAACAAGAAATTTAACGCGGACGAAGTCGCGGGCAGAAGCTAGTGATAGATAACTTGATTGAGGTTTTACCTCCTCAAGGCTCCTCACGTAACACGCTATCAGTCGGCATCTGAGTCAGGGATATTGCTCATCCATTGTTTCATGCCAAAACGGAGATCGAATGTGGTAGTAATCAACCCCAGCCTATATAGGCCTCTCTCAAGCTGCGCCATAAAACCCAATCCTCCGGTTTCCGCAGCCTGTCTGTCCCAATCACTTTCTTAAGGTCATCGATTCATCAAGCTGGGGGGCAGGACGCCTTGGTTGAAGACCCCAGGTCTTCAAACATTGTGTGCTAGACGACGAGAAGAATTCACGAAGATTGCCAAACGCTGTCCAATGTTGTAGCCAATAGTGGCCAATGTGGTAGTGCCTTCTTAAACATTGACTGGGATAACATTTTATATTTTTGTTGTAATAGTTATACATACAGCGTATACATATAGCTCTATAAAACCTACATCATAATCAGCTATCCCGTACATTTGGGTTGATGTCATCACGTCAGCGCCAGCTGTCGCTGAAAACCAGGACTGATGCTCTGTCTCGCATAAAGTCGCAGCATTATGCTGAGCGATGGTCGTTTTGCGTGGATGTGACGCATGTTTTCCCCAGTTTATTATTTTTTGAAGATAGAGAGATATAGAGAGATAGAAGTAGAGATATAGATAGAAAGATAGAGAGAGTGATAGAGACAGAGAGATGGATATAGAGAGATAAAGGTAGAGAAATAGAGATAAAGATACAGAGATAGAGATAGACTTAGATATAAGAGAAGATGTTAAAGTTTTGCACGTGACAGTAATTTTTTTTTCACGATGATAGTGTTGGTCCTACGGAGAAAGTTATTCAGTTTGATATCCTGTACCACACCTTAAATACCTAAACATGACCACAAAATCTGATACATGCTGTATAGTCATACCGCTTACCTACATAATAGGTATGTCTTCAAAGCTCTTGAGCTTGTCTCATATGCTCAGATTGGTGACTCACTCTCGATTTTTTAGGTAAGTTCAATCGTCACTCTATCCTCCCATACCTATTAACACTGTAATTTGAAAACATTGTAAAAGCCAATTATTTAAAACTAGGTTTTGCCAGTGGCTTCGTCCGCGTATTATACATTTATAAAACTTCATCTTAAATCACTCTGTCTATTGATGAAAACCGTATGCAAATCGGTTGCGAACTTTCAAAGATCTAAGCAGACAGACGCTGGAAACGACTTTGTTTTATACTATGTACAGAAGAGAAACCGTGGAGTTTCTTGCCGGCTCTTCTCCATAGGAAACGACCAATTGGAACAGTACAGCTAGCTATTAACAAATTTTTTATGTGTATATTATCTTATATCTTATACCTTTAAACGAGCAATTCTTGTATATATATATATAATCCGAATTTCGGAAACGGCTCCAATGATTGAAATTTAGTATACAGGGGGTTTCAGGGGCGATAAATCGATCTAGCTAGGATTCATTTTTATAAAATGTCGTTTTATTCATGTTTTCATTGACCAACTTTATCAATGATCAACTTGAACATAAACTTATTATTTTAAACACAATTTACCAAAAAATACCGAGCAAAGCTCGGTCAACCAGATATTTATAGTTAAATTAATATAGCCGCATACGCAGCGACCGCTGGGCAATAGTCTCCACACCGTGTGTGCCTGAGGATGGACGGCGCAACCGAGGCTGAGTCAAGAAGAGGTGGCGAAATGACCTAGACAGAAATGACTAGCACCACACAGTGGGTGCCTGAGGATGGACGGCGCAACCGAGGCCGGGCCAAGAAGAGGTGGCGAAGTGACCTAGACGCGTACTGCAAGGATTGGATCAAGGTGGTCCTGGACTAGGCTGCCTGGAAGGATTTGGGGGAGGCCTTTGCTCAGCAGTTGGAGTGTAGAAAATATATATTTTTATTTCGAGTAAACTGAAATCAATATAGATTTTTAATTTAATTTCGAAGTTGGTTTAACCAAGTTGGAGGGTTGCCTGAATTTCCCAAGTAGTGTCATCGACCATTACCTTCCTTTGCATGACACATGAGTACCTACTCGTACTTGTTATTACTTATTTTGCTCCCTGATCAAGGTAAATAAATTAAAAAGGTAAATATAGAGTTAATAACTTATGTAAGTAATTGGTTTTGTTGCCTTGCAGATCTATCTTCCGGTCGTATGTTTTTTCCGTTATTGAATGGAAGTAAGTATTAATAAATGGAGCAAAAACGCTATTTTACCTTGAACTCAGATTTCACATACCCTTTTCAGTGCTACCGACTGTCAAGTTTCTATTAATCGCTAAACACACAAGATTGTTTATCATGATCATAATCAGTCTATATTGTTCCCACTGCTGGGACACAGGCCTCCTCTCGGTGAGAGGGAGTGGGTCTTCATCTACCACGTGGGCCCAGTGCGGGTTGGTAGATATCACATATCTTCAAATTTTTGAAATTCGAGAAAAAAGATCTTGAAGTTGGAAGAAAAAAAACTTAAAAAAAAAAAATATTTAATAACTCGTTATAAACAATTCCTTTCAATCATTCATCATTAGCAATACACAAATCTGGATGACATTTATCATAAAAACAAGAAAAACACAAATTTTGTCGACAAATTGCACAACAAATAACAACTTTGTTCAAACTTCAGGATTTTTTTATTCGGCATTGACGAACTAGTGCGCTCTAGGGTTTGAGTAGGTACCTATATGGATACAGTCACTGAGTACCAAATACACGCGGAACATCCGTTCGATTTAAGAGCCCCACGGCCCACACTCTAGCCGTCTCCTTGTTAGCTCATGTTCCTACTCGATCTTCAACGCAATGGTTAGCACCGATATTTGAAAATGGAACACTTGGGTTTTGCGACGCGCTGAGACTACTCGCGCTGCACTCTGTTCGATTCTCAGTGCTCGGCTCAACACCGAGAGCAGAAAATCCCGCTGCAATTGTATTACGTCCGTATGTCCGTATGGTCTATTCCAAAAGTATCTGAAAAAAAATGTTAAAAATTTTATCAAAAATCGTAACCTTCCCCTACGTGTCAATTTGTTGTGTGTGGCACTTACAAATTGAGTGCTTTGATTATTTGCATACTTAAATCTCAATATCAATTTCGAATCATCAAGGATGAATTAAAATCTTTTGACATTATTCTCATCGATGACTTTTCAGTTACAATTAAATAATTTATCAGTCATATAATAAAATCTGCTGTTTCATAAAAGTAAAGTACCTGTATTCAAAAAGTATGGAAAAGCAATTTCTTTTTTAATAACTCATGACAGATTTCAATTGAAATGGAATCATGTACTGGATATATGGTAGTACATCTATGTCCATGTATAAGTATATAGTAATATAGAATATATGGATACTCTCTTCTGTGTGTAGCTTTATCAATTCAGTATTTCAGGTTGCTAATAAACCATTACAACTTTCTCTTTGAGATAATGCTTATACAACAAAGAGGTTTCTTATGGTCGAAGCTCATAACTCCTCACAAGTAGAGATAACATGGCCGCCAATAAATACATAAGACTTAGGCACTTGTCCCACAGCCGATGATAAGGTAGAAGCGAGAAAGACGTAAGGAGTTTCTTACTATATTTTTCTTATACTCATTTTTCGCCATCCGAAAGTATCTTTTGGAAGGGGGCAAGTACAATTAAATTTTGACGTTTTAAATTGCCTTTTAATGGATTTGTCTTTGACCAAAATTTATTAATATATTATCTTTTGCTCGCATATTTTACATATGAACCTTCCTCTTGAATCATTCTGCCTATTGATGAAAGTCGCATTAAAATCCGTTGCGAAGCTTAAAATATCTAAGCGTACACAAGGTTACACATTAAGCTACACATTTCCAGTTTTAGCTGAGCTCGCATCGTATACATTTTTCGTACAATGAGAAGTCAGCTTATACTGGAAATGTATAGCTTGTCACCGTGCGTTCAAACAAGAAATGCGACTTTGTTTTATACTATGTAAAGATTAAGAAAAAACACATATTGTGAGCCCCTACATTTACTAGGTGCAGATTTTATTGATAAACCCTCAACTATTAATCCCTCAACTATCAATGCTTACTTTGGCATTTAACATATTCTTGTTATGTACTCGGGTCGTGTTAACTGACAGATGTAACCTATGGCCGATACCGTCACTAAACATGCATGGAATTTGTAATTTATTTGAGTATTTCCATAGGATTTTCCTTCATCGCTTCCATAAGCAAAACCGGATACTTTATCAATCTATATATATAATAAAACAGTAAAAAAATTGTGTCTGTACATTGAATACATTAAAAAAAAATATTGAGGGGGGTTTAGAAACAGTAATAGAGCACGAAACCAAAAAAAAATCTGTCTGTTTGTTTGTACACGCTAATCTTCGGAACTACTGGACAGATTTGAATAATTTTTTTTTTTGTTGTATAGGTATTAGGTTTGGGCAACATATAGGCTATAATTTATCTTGGAAACTTGAACACCTGATGCAGAACCGCAACAGACCAGCTAAACTATAAGAGATACAAAAATGGTACCATAGCAAAAGTTGTTTCACGTGATGAGCATTTTCTGTTAAGAGAATAAATTTGAGAATCTGGAACAGCTGATGTAGAACTCCAAGAGCCCAGGTACACTATAACATATATAGGAATGACGTCTTAGCAAGAGTTGTTCAGCCTGATGAGCACTCTCTGTTGTCGTATAAAACTTGAAGATCTGGAACAGCTGATGTGGAACTCCAAGAGCCCAGCTACACTATAACATATATGGGAATGACGTCTTAGCAAGAGTTGTTCAGCCTGATGAGCACTCTCTGTTGACGTATAAAGATTGTAGATCTGGAACACCTGATGTGGAAATCAAAGCTATCACTTATTTCACTGTATAGTTATAAAATAACATAAGCTGGGAGTACCTCCACGCGGTGAAGGCGGTAACAGTTTAGGACTGATTTTCGATGAAAATTCTATGAATCTTTGACTCTACTTGCTAAAATTCCCATTTATTATTTTATTTTATCGAAGAAATATGCCTTCGGGGTTATGTTATTTGAGTGTTTAATTTCCTTTTCCAATTATCTTCTTGACACGGTAGCCTACCCGGTAACGCAGGGGAGCAGTCACTTAGATTTTAATTGATCAGGAATCTTCAGAATAAAATTATAACCATGCCTAGAAAGAGGTCAAATCTTTTCCAACGTTCCAAAGGAGCTAAAAGATTAAAGATCATAAGATTCCAAGAATCTACCGAAGAGCGTCAGGATAGACTTGATGCTGTTCGAGAGCATCAGGCTGCAACTCGCTCCGTAGAAACATCTTCGGATCGCGAAGCTCGCTTGCGTTCTCAGCGTATTTATGCATGTACATCCAGGTCTCTAGAGACCAGTGAAGAATATGATGCGCGACTGTCCGCTGATTGTGAACGTCATGCATTGTCTCGCGAGTCGGAGACGTTTACGGATAAAGAATTGCGCTTGAGTTCTCAGCGTATCTACATATCTGCTGCTAGGTCTCTAGAGACAAGTGCGGAACATGATGCGCGACTGTCCGTTGATCGTGAACGTCACGCATTGTCTCGCGAGTCGGAGACGTTCACTGATAGAGAATTGCGCTTGAGTTCTCAGCGTATCTACGCATTTGCTGCTAGGTCTCTACAGACAAGTGCGGAACATGATGCGCGACTGTCCGTTGATCGTGAACGTCACGCATTGTCTCGCGAGTCGGAGACGTTCACTGATAGAGAATTGCGCTTGAGTTCTCAGCGTATCTACGCATCTGCTGCTAGGTCTCTAGAGACAAGTGCGGAACAAGATGCGCGACTGTCCCTTGATCGTGAACGTCACGCATTGTCTCGCGAGTCGGAGACGTTCACTGATACAGAATTGCGCTTGAGTTCTCAGCGTATCTACGCATCTGCTGCTAGGTCTCTAGAGCCAAGTGCGGAACATGATGCGCGACTGTCCGCTGATCGTGAACGTCACGCATTGTCTCGCGAGTCGGAAACGTTTACCGATACAGAATCACGCTTGAGTTCTCAGCGAATTCGCACATCTAACATGTCTTTCGAAACGAGTGATGAACGTGATGCGCGACTAACTGCTGATCGAGATTATCATACATTGTCCCGAACACGCACATAACACGCAAAATATTCAACATATAGGCTATACATAATTTATTTTGGAAAATGAAAACCTGATGCAGACCGCAACATACCAGCTAAAGTAAGTATAAGAGATATAAAAATGCCATAGCAAAAAATATTCCATGTGAAGAGCATTTTCTGCTGTGAGAATAAATTTGAAGATCTGGAACACCTGTTGTGGAACTCTTAAGTAAAACTCTTAATAACATATTAAGGAACGACGTCTTAGCAAAAGTTGTTTAGTCTGATGGGCATTTCCTATTGACATACAAAAATGAAAGATCTGGAACGACTCCAATCGTCTCGCTCATCCCGTTGTTTTCCCGTCCCCGGGCCTTAGAATTCTACATCAGACGTTTCAGATCTTCGATTTTGACGACCCCGTTGTCGCTGGCATAAGCAACAGGATCCGCGTACAAAGTCGCGGGCAGAAGCTAGTGTTACAATATAATTAAAAGCAACGATATGAGAATGGAAAAAATGTTATGGCATTATTTTTTATTCAGACGTTGTTACTCGAACAAAAATATTTTTTTCTGCGATGTATTTGATAGTACTATTGATCACCCATTGGTCGAAATTCGACCGTACTTCATTTGAATATAAATATGTACATTATTAAATGAAAAAATATAAATCATAATAATATAAAAAAATAATATGGTTATATTTGACATTCAGTAATACTATAGACAAATAATATTAAAGACAAATATTCTCGATATGATCATAGATTTTAAAAATGAAATAGGTTATATATCTATAAAATTAATTTTTTACCTATGGTTATACTTGACATTCAGTAAGACTATAGACACAAAATATTAAAGACAGATATTCTCGATTAGACCACAGATTTGGACCATAAACAAAAGAATATCTATGTATGTGTGTATTAAATACATGGTAGTGAATAGTAGCGTGTGTAACGTGTTATTTATTGAAAATAATGTATTTTTACGCATAATTAAAAAAAAAATATTAGCATTCGTCACTTCTTCTCTGTATAAACTATAGGTATGTGAAATTTCATACTCTTCATACTCCTCCGTCCGCCCAATTTTCGTAAAAAGGGATCCAAAGTTTTCGCTTCACGTATTAATATATAAATAACATTGAGGGCCGACGAAATCTGGCGAATTGCCGCACAGGGTGAGTTTTACTGCCAACCAAAAATTAACTTTTCACGCCTTAAAATAAAGTAAAAAATATGTAATGTCAGACGCACTCCTTTGTCCGTTTTTATGAACCGTCGGACTAATCAAGTATAGATATTTTCAACTTTATTATTTCGATATTTTGTTGTTTGTTTGACACAGAAAACCATGTTGCACTGCGCTTCGCTAAGTCCCTTAAACTCAATAACCCTAAATTTTGGCATTTCCCTTGAAATTCGAGCTATCGAAATTCCACTGTGACTGATTTGCTCAAATCTTAAAATCCAAATGGCTGGAAAGCCCACACGCAACTATAACTTTAGAATGTGTTTAGATAGGGTTGATAATCAATTGTAGTGATAATCTGAAGCGGTAGGAGTTTCTAAATATAACGTAATGGTCAATAATAAATCGTTTTCTCATGTTAGTGTTAATTTGGAAACCATGTTGGATAATATTAAGGATCATCTTAGATAAGATATTGCTTCGTATTTGTTTAGAAGTCAAATATTGCCAACACGCGGTAGGTAAGTGTAATATCATCATCTGCCTAACCTTTTCTTAAGTATGTTGGGGTCGTCATACCAGTATTTTATATGAAGCGACTGCCTATCTCACCTCCAAAACTCAGTTACTGGGTAATACTACACCCCTTGGTAAGGCTGTTTGTCAGAGTTTAAATCTTCTGACGATCTGTAACGACTATCAAAAAGCTACAAATGACAGCTGGGACCTACGGCTTCACGAGCTTTCCAATGCCTTGGAAAGCTGGAGTCATGGTATGTAAAAGTGATCACCCATTCACGGATCAACCGCTGCAAGCGTAGGTTTACCTGATCGATCGACCCGTGGAGCTGTTATTGCATAGTCAATATACCCCTATGATATATCTTATCTTATACCTTTAAACGAGCAATTCTTGTATATATATATATAATCTGAATCTCGGAAACGGCTCCAACGATTTTCATGACATTTAGTATACAAGGGGTTTCGGGGGCGATAAAACGATCTAGCTAGGATTCATTTTTATAAAATGTCGTTTTATTCGTGTTTTCAATGACCAACGTTATCGATAATCAACTTGAACTTAAACTTATTATTTTAAACACAATTTTCCCAAAAATACCGAGCAAAGCTCGGTCAACCAGATATTTAAGTTTTAAAACGGAAAGAGGCTGTATTACTTGTACAATCATTATCTATGCTAATGCATTCTAACCCTATTAAGTTAGAAATCGGTATAAGGAATATGGATCTAATACTCATTTTCTTTCCCCCAACTTTGTTACCGATATACATGTGTACCTAACATATTCCCTTTAATACACACTTGCACAGCTTTATTTATCTGTCTTTTTGGCCGCTTCCTAATCAGCCTATAATGTGTCACTGTTGGGACACAGGTCTCCTCTCAGTCTGAGGCAGTGGGCCGTGATCCACCACGCGGCCCCAGTGCGGGTTGGTAGATGTCACGTCTTAAATTTTTTGGTCGGTTTCCTCACGATGTTTCCTACATCGTTTTGAGAGCAGTGGTCATTAAATAAAATTTACACAAAGTTAAGTGCCTGTCTGGGTTCGCAACTGACAAGTCGTAAGTCCTGGCCTTTACCACTGGGTCACCACTACTCTCGATCCTATAATGATTTACTTGAAATCTGTCATTGCAGTGCCATTTTTCTTTTTCCTTTTTGGTTGGAAAACCATCAAATGATGTCTCCCGCTCTGGGTGGAGCGGAAGGGCGTCAGGCTTTTACTGACTAAAACCCACCCGTGTTCCTTCAGTAGCTTGTACCAGGGCCACGGTAACTCTTTCGGATAAATCTGCGACCCTGGAACTGCAGTGCCTTATAGTGACTTAAATCTTTGTTATAACAAACCGGTAGTCGAACCACCCACATGCTACAACGAGCCGCCAATGCGTTGACTTGTAACTTACGTGGGATGGAACACAGTTGACGCGTACGGCTTTACCTACTCCTCCAGGGTCGTTAAATAAATTATTCTTATTTCTAGGCCTTGGTAACTGATGGTGATTAATAACCTCATCACCAACCACTTTTATATAACAAGTTATACAAACGAACTTGCAATCCTTGTTTCGGGAAAGGTGATGAGAGCTCTCTGCAACCCCACTTAGCAAGCGGTACGTATTTCAGAAAGGTGGTGAAGGGCATTTTGGACCCCACTAAAATTGAACCTGATGTTTCCTCAAAAACGAGCATAAGCTCATTTCCGTCTGCATTTACTTTCAAGTACCTCGGGGTCATTCTAGACGATAAGTTAAACTGGCTTACTCATTTAGACAACAAGATAAACTACTTCATCTTTTATCAGTGTAGGATAGTTGAGCGTAAGAAGTGGGGCCTATCCTGCAAATTATACTATGGTATGGTATAGCCATAGTATAATTTATAGAAATATATCCCATGGTCTGGTAGTCCCACTTCAAGCTAGTTACAGCCTCGAACACACTGACACGCATACAAAGACTAGCTTGCATGGCAACCACGGGCTGCATAAGAACTACTCCGGATGATCTAACCTAACCGGACCTAACACTACGCAGAGAGGTAATAGGTATAACGGACTGCCTCGTTGGTCTAGTGGTAGCAAGCGCTACTGCTGAGCATGAGGTCTTGGGTTCGATTCCCAGGTCGGGCATAGTGTTATTGGATTTTTCCATCTGGAATTTCCCTGTAGCAGCCCGGAGTCTGGATTGGTGCCCGGTGGATGGCAATAGGCTCGCCCCTATTACATGGGACTTAAACATAACAGGCGAAATGTGGGTGTACTGTAGGTACACCTCTACCTAACCCTTCGGGGAAACAAGGCGTGATGTTATGTTATGTTGTGTTGTAAAAAAATACAAAAATCACTACGCATGCGTTACGTTTGATATAATATGCCTTAAAGGTATTCGTTATAAGCATTGTTGTGCAAATCTAAAATTGCACTTCTGAACCTTTTTGCACCCTTGGAGTCCTTGAATCGATGATTACGTCATTCCCTCTCCGAGAATCTGAAAAAAATGTAAAAAAGGTTGCCAGTAGTCAGGGCTCCTCAACCTTTCCTTTATTTTTACATGGGTAGTTCAAAACATACTTTTGTTTTTCTCCCATGAATGAAATGACGTTCACGAACAGGTTTAAAAAAAATTTACTTTCGCGATAAATCGCTTTTCTACCTAAAGACGACGTGTAGTGTTATTTCCCATACTTGGCAGGCACCTGGAGAACACAATGATTTCATGTGGTTTTCCTAATCAATTAATTAAAACTCTGCAGGACAAACCACTCAAAGCCACGTGCTGACGTTTTCTATGCTAATACTAGTATCTATTTACAACATAAATTGTGTTATGAAATGAAGAATCTTCGTTTTTCTTGCATGTGATCATAACATATTATAAATAGGTGTTGAAGATCTGTTAAGAACAAAAATAGTCTCATTGTTAATTTTTTATTAAGTTGAAATAACGTTTACAAGTTTTTTTGAATACAAAGAACATGCGATCACCTACATGTTTTTATCGATCGAAGGTCCTTTTAACGGTTTAGGCGTTCGTTATTCGAATTTTGCTACAGTTTACTCGAATAAATAGTAATTATCTTGAATATCTTGATCAATTTACTATCATATCATTATTAAACTTTTCTCTTGTATCCAGAAGAAATTAAGGTGGCATTTCTCTTTTTCTTACATCTGGTGATTCCTCTTCAGCAACCTCATTGGATAGTCTTTGACAGTTTAACATTGTGTTATTACTTACCGCCGACCCACTATAATCAAGAAATATATAGTATAACAGTCTTACAGTCCAAATATTTCTGCTATAATATCAAACAGTATCGTTACAATAGCGTCGCTGACATTTGCGAGTGGTGTCAAGGTGAGGCGATCTTCTTTAGGTCCGTTAAACCGGTCCAGGGGTCCTCCGAGCTTCGAGTTATATGACGTAGTTACGTATAGGTACCTAGTTTTTATAAAAGAGTTAGTTAACACGTGTCTGATCTTAATCTTTTAATAGTGTTGACATGCCGCTTGTAACAATGGCCGTGTTTGCGATAACTTTTGTTACTGGAACTATATTTTGAATTAAAATTATGCACGTATCTATCAAGTTGTCGCTTCATGTAAAATCATGTATTCAGTGGCATCCAGTTAGAATGGAAGCCAGTCCTAACGTAGTTGGGAAAAGGCTAGGCATATGAATAATTCACATTTGGTAAGAAAATCGAATGTCATCAAGACTATGACCTTACTTTAAGAAACATGCTAATAGTTTGATGGCAATAGGGTCGCCCCCAATTACATGTGACTTAAAAATAACTTGCGAAATGAGGTATATACTATAGGTACACTTCAGTCTAACCCTTCGGGAAACAAAGCGTGATATTAAGTTGTATGTATTATGCTACCATCCAATTTATTGCTTCGTTTGCGACGATCTTCATGAAATTATTGTATTTAAAACCATAATAAGTGATGAACAGTGATCGGATATTCGGATGCATATTTATGTGTGGATTACGTAGTTGGTTACGCACTGATATGCCTAGATTATAAGCTATTGTAACCATGTATAGTGTGTAACTGTTGGTTTTCCCTAACAAATAAAATAAAATAAAAATAAAATATTTACCTAATGTTATGACAATTTAATTTTACTTAATAGCCAATTATTAAGTAAAATTAAATTGTCAAAAATAAACCCTGGTTCAACTGTAATATTATTATATGGGGATAGTTTGAATGTTAGGAAAAAAGAAATAATTCAATGTGTCCATTTGATGTTACTTCTCAATGAGACCAACAATTGTAAATTCATTTTCTGTGCCTTGCCTTATTCACGATACTTGTCTGATGAGCAAAACAGGCACATTTATTATTTAAATATGCTTATTTATAATAGGACTAGTTGTCACAGTGACGCTATTTCATTTTTTGATTGTAATCAATTTATTACTGATTACAAACTAACAAATTATACTTTGTATTTGCCACCTAGTTGTAGGAGACAAATTGCTAATCTTTTAGCATACAATTTACACCGTGACACTGGTACTTGTAGGGTACCAGCGATTACTGTTAGTAGTGGTACTAACGCCACTTTTGATACACCTAGTAGTTTAAACTGTTAGATGCGACAACGGGTAAGCCGCATGTGTTGAATGTTGTACATCAAAATATGCAGGGTCTGTCCGGCAAAGAGCTAGAGTTAAGTTTATTTATTGAAAACTATGATGTTCAGGTATTATGTTTGACTGAACACTGGTTGAAGGAACATGAAGTAGTATTTATGAATGATGATTTTTTTACTGTGCAAAGTGCATTTGTGAGGAAAAGTGCTATTCGCGGAGGATCATTAGTTCTTGTTTCGAACAAGTTGAAATGTAAACAACGGTTAGATCTAGTTAATCTTTCCATTGAGCGCGTTATTGAGTTGTCTTGCGTTGAATTGGAGCGTTACGTCATAATATGCGTTTATCGG
Source organism: Aporophyla lueneburgensis (assembly GCA_932294355.1). Taxonomy (NCBI): domain Eukaryota; kingdom Metazoa; phylum Arthropoda; class Insecta; order Lepidoptera; family Noctuidae; genus Aporophyla; species Aporophyla lueneburgensis. The sequence goes on along the minus strand of OW028737.1, from coordinate 23,794,670 downwards.
CCCCCCCTGGGGATTTTATTCGTTTCGAATCGGTAATGGAGGATTCACTCAATAAATTAAAATCAATTAATAAATGTATAATTTTATGTGGAGATTTTAATATTAATATTTTAGATGTTACTCCATTAAGTATTAGACTGCTCAATCTGTTTAGGTCTTTTAATTTAATAAACCTGTTCCTTGAACCAACTAGGATCACGGCTTCTTCGTCGACTTGTCTCGATAGTATATTTAGTGATTGTGATGCCAAAAATAAGTTAGTTTTAAGTGACTTAACGTCTGACCACTGTGGATTATTAGCCAGCTTCCCTTTGCCACTACTTAAAAAGCCGCATAAAATAGAATGCAGGCCTTATACAGCTAGTCGTTGTAATAAATTTAAAAATAATATAGCTCATAGGATTACACCATCTATAGTAGAACGCGAGAATCCTAATGAAATCTATGAAGCCCTTTTTGATATTGTGCAAAAAGAATACGAATCTACTTTCAAGACCAAAACTATTGACATTAATAGCACTTCCGTTAGCTTCAACCAATGGGCTACTCCAGGAATTTATAAAAGTAGAGCAAGACTATACGAGTTATATGGTTTGAAAAAATACAGATTTGATACTCCTTTTCTAGAGTATGTCAGTAATTATTCAAAATTATTTAAAAAGATCTGCGCTTTAGCTAAATCAAAGTTTTTAAGCGATACCATAAAAAAATCCAATAATAAAATAAAAACCACTTGGAAAATTATTAATAATGAAACGGGTAAACCGGTTAAACAGGAAAAACAACTAGAGATTATGATTAACAACAAATTAGTTAATAAAGCAGCCGACATAGCTGAGGCATTTAATGAGTTTTTTGCCAACATACCTATAACTACGACCTGCTCCTTAAATTCGTCCCCGTCTAAAGCTGAAAACCTTTTGCATAGTAGTGTGCTCGGATGTAGTCGCTTATTTAGTTTCGAACATGTAACGCCTCGTGATGTGATTAATATTTTTAACACACTCAAGTCAAAAAACACTGGTGATTACTGGGGCATCTCTGTTAAACTGTTAAGTAATATAATAGATATCGTAGCCCCCTATCTGGCTGTAACTTTTAATAAATGTGTTGATTTGGGATTTTTTCCTGACCTCATGAAGAGCAGTAAAGTCATACCATTATTTAAAACAGGTAATAAAAATAACGTTGGCAATTTTAGGCCCATTTCTATCTTACCTGCATTTAGTAAAATATTTGAAAAGTTAATACTCAAGCAGTTGCTAAGACATTTTAATTTAAATAGCCTCCTTCATAATGAGCAATATGGCTTTACAAAAGGTCGTTCGACAACAGATGCGGGTGTTGCTCTGCTGAAACATATTTTCAACGCATGGGAGAACTCGCAAAATGCTATCGGAGTTTTCTGTGATCTCTCCAAAGCTTTTGATTGCGTTCACCATGACACACTTTTGCGTAAACTACGTCATTACGGTGTTCAAAACGAAGCTCTCAGTGTCATAAGTTCTTATTTGCAAAATAGGCACCAATGTGTAGATGTCAATGGTGTAAAATCTTCCGGGCTACTAGTTCAGTTAGGTGTACCTCAAGGATCAATACTGGGTCCATTCTTATTCTTAGTGTATATTAATGACTTACCATTTTATTTAAAGAATATCTGTGACATTGTACTATTTGCTGATGATACCTCACTTATCTTTAAAGTAGACAGAAATAGACAAGATTTTGACGACGTAAATAGTGCGCTCTCAATGGCTACGGAATGGTTTACCACAAATAACCTAGTTCTCAATGCTAAGAAAACGAAATGTATAAAGTTCGCCTTACCGAATGTTAGGAATCTGGGACCCAATGTCGTTTTAGATAATGAGGTGCTTGAAACTGTACACTCGGCGGTTTTTCTGGGCATAACAGGAGACGCCAAACTTCAATGTGGATCACATACATATATCAAGCCTAGCGGGAAGGCTCAGTTCGGCCGCCTACGCAGTAAGGAAAGTTAGACAGTATACGGATGTTGATACAGCTCGATTAGTTTATTTTAGTTATTTTCATAGCATAATGTCCTACGGCATTCTGCTGTGGGGCAAAGCCGAGGACATTCAAAATATTTTTGTTCTTCAAAAACGAGCTGTTCGAGCGATTTACCAACTAGGTGCTAGAGTTTCTCTGAGAGATTTGTTTAAAGATATTGGTATTCTTAGGGTGGCATCACAATTCATCTTCGCCAACATCTTATATATTAGGCAAAATATACACCTGTACACTAAAAACAGTGATATTCATAATATTAATACTAGAAATAAGGACAAACTACGTGCTCCCTTTCACCGGCTTCATAAGGTTCATAATTCTTTTGTTGGTCTTGGTATTACCTTTTATAACAAGCTTCCCTCTGCTTTACTAGATTTGCAGTTTAATGAGTTTAAAGCTAAAGTAAAATCCAACCTTTGTTCAAAGGCATACTATTCTATCAACGACTACTTAAACGATAAGAATAGTTGGTCGCTGTGATTAACTCAAGACAAACTCAAGACAATGTTTATGTTCTTTCAATCCAGAATTAGCTTTCCTACTGACAGTTTATATGGGTAGTTCATATAATTGTTTTTTTATTTATTTTTTTTATTTAACAGATTTAGTTAATTTATTTTTATTTTCTTTTAATTTCATTTATTGTGGACATAATCTACTCATTACAATGATTTTAAATGAGTTGTATTGCAACATGTAGTTAGCTAGCGACCTCGTCAGCTGTTCATAATATTCTTGCCTGACAAACCGGCAGCAAGTTCGTCATGCTCCCTTAGATGTCACTGCTTGCGGTAGCGTCGGGGGTCGGGTTACCACCTTCCCTCAAATATGGCGAGGGGGGTAATGGCTGACCTTTGCGTTATGCTCGTGAACGGGTGCTGCTTGTGGTGACTGGTCGTCTTGCTGACCATGGTTTTTGTTATTGTTATTTGTATTAACTGTTATTTTATTCTACTCCGGAGGTGCTAGTTTAACTATTGTAACTTCAACTTAGCTATATGCATCAATGTATGTATATGGATCATTTTGCATCGTTGAACATGTAAGCGGGCACGCCCTTTATGCCTGGAGGCTTTATTTAGTTTTTAAGTTTTGTTTACGTTTTTGTTTTGTTTTATTATTTCAGCTTGACTTTAGTATTCAATTTTTTTTTGTTGGTATATTGGCGTGTGCTAGCTGACATATGGCGAATAATGTATGTTTTGTTTTATAATATTAATTACTTACACAATATTGTATAGAATCAAGTTCTTCTAACTAAACAGACAGCTGTGCTGCTGGGGAGTTTGTTCCGCCACTTCTTCTTCCCAGCTACAGCACTAGGAAGTGTCGAAGGGTGGGCGTTTTGGGGGGACTGTCTTTTGTAACTTTGACGTTCAAAAAGTGCTGACTCTCAGCCTAGTTTGAATAAATGACTTTTGATTTGATTTTGATTTTGTTACTATTTAGCTGTGAAAGCACGGAAGCATATATTCATATTTTTTATTAAAGCCGAGGTTCTTGGATCATATTTATTTAAAATTAATGTTTAACCCCAGATGCAAATACATATGTGTGTAGGGTGGTATATATTAGTTTTAACAACACACAAAACACGGTAAAAACTTGTATTCCATATTAGCCAACATTTCAACTTTAGGTGAATATGCATCTGAATATCCGATCTCTAGTCATGAATGTGACTTGATTTAAAATTCTTTCACACATTTCGAACAATTTTTTATATATTCGCAACGAAGATTAGAACTTCTATACTGATGAGTAAAATGAATATGCAAAAACACTGATGTGATACTAAAACCCGTACTTATAATAACTACTTAGTCATGGTACTTGAATAAACATGTATGAAATGCAAGACTCGTTTTAATTTGCAACTTCTTGGTAGTTGTCTATTATAGTACTTGGATAATAAATCAACGATTTAACATACATTGTTAATGTAAGTTATTTGCGAACAACTTTAATATTAGCATTGATTGCAGCTATGCTGTTGTGAGAAGGACGTAAGTCAAGTAAGTACTGAATTATTGGCTTTAGACCCTAAAGTTTTTTTGAAAGAAGTACCAAAAGAGTAAGGAGTTTTAAATACCCATAATAATAATGTAACTGAAATTGCAAGCCGTATTTATAAGGAAATTGGTCGCCCGAGGAAGTGTCTGTATAATCCGGTTAAGCCCGCATTTGAATAATTGTAATGCACCAAAGGTTGCACATCCCTGCAAGAGGAAAGTTACCAAAGGGTTACAACATGTCAGGTGTATCCAACTTATTACTTACACTTGACTCTCAATCACTGGTTGACGGACAGTCAGTAAAATACTCCACTCAACTGACCTCCTTACAATGTTTTTAGAATATCCAGGTTTACTAAGCACGCGGAAAAATATAGAACTAAATTAAACGTACTGAAGTTGACATTAGTTTACTTTTTTCCTTGGCAAGCAGCGTCCTGTTCAGAACTTTCAAGTTATACTGGCCACTCTCAAAATCTCTCTGTTTGTTTTTTTCTGGCATACGGTCAAGAATTCACTTTTCTTTGGTGATAGAATAGTAATGATCGGCTTTTGCTTGCTTGTTTATAATTAGAGAAAGGACAACACTCTCCAGGACTTTCCTCGGCTTTTGTGACTTGACATTAGTAATATCGGTATCTCTAGGCACTTGAAGTGTCTGCAACTCCTGAACCCTTTTAAATAAAAATTATGCTTACTGGACGCAAAATGGATTGTTATGTCGAAGTTCGTAATTCCACGAATTGGCTTTTCCTTGGACTAATTGTTACTCTTTATGTAATATTTCAAGATACTTTCATCACACACTGACAACAAGCGAACAGCCTTTCAATATATTTACTGCGAGTGCAACTACTAAAGAAAGTCAACAATATAATCACAATCCCGAACTTTTATTACCAGTTTAGCCAGTATAAAGTCCAAGTTTTACTACTGTATTTAATCCTAAGGTGCTTTAAACAACCTCAACTGTTTTACCTCTTTGCACGTTTCGCAGTTTATTTAGTCTTAGGGTCCAAACGGTTCGAAATTTGAACCCAAACTCGTGACTCAGGGCCCGTCAGACGGGTTCCAGCATGGCGGACACAGTTGTAAGGTGAACTGCAATAATGTCGGTACTGTAATTGATTGGTCGAGAATTTTAATGGCACGGTCAATCGGACCTTGTGTTTTCAACGAGATCAGCGAAATTGTATGTTTTTTATGCAATTTGGGGCTTTATAATGCTGTTGTTGCTACTGAGTTAATGTTCGCTTTATAAGCAGCTCTGTTCTTTTTTTTTGTGTTTTGTGAGCACAGAGCCGAAATTTCGTATAGTTTTTGTTAAATCGATTTTTTTTTGGTTGGACTGGTTTTATCTACCATTGTTCTGTGAAGTCTGTCTGTAGTTGTAGTTGAGGAGGTAATTTGAACATTAACCAATACCTAACTTACCCTCTGCAACCTTTATGCACCGCCGATGAAGTGGTGCTTTCACCTTACATAGCGGGTCTTCACTGATGATATCTTACCTCTTCCTATTGCCCCGGTACTCGCGACTTTTGCGAAGCCCCTGTTTTTGCCACTTTGCCCACACACTTGCTTTGTTTCTAGTCCGCATACAAAAAAAAAAAAAACAAAATATCTGCATAATAAAGGGTGGCAGGCAGGGAACATCGACGCGCAAACTGGAACCAAGAATTCAGCATATGATTCTAAACGCCAGGTGTAGAATTTTTGTAGTTTATTAAAATCAGCTGTTTTATGGAAAAGAGAAAACCTATGCGGTCAAAATTTATTGAACAGCTACGAAAGGCAGGCAGGGAATATCGACACGCAAACTGGACCCATGAATTCACCCCATTTTTTTTTATTAGGGTTCCGTTGCAAAAAACGGAACCCTTATAGATTCGTCATGTCTGTCTGTCTGTCTGTCTGTCCGTCCGTATGTCACAGCCACTTTTCTCCAAGACTATAAGAGCTATGCTGTTGAAACTTGGTAAGTAGATGTATTCTGTGAACCGCATTAAGATTTTCACACTAAAATAGAAAAAAACAATAAATTTTGGGGTTCCCCATACATAGAACTGAAACTCAATTTTTTTATCACACTCATACGTGCGGGTTATCTATGAATAGGTCTATAAAAATGGTATTGAGGTTTTTAATATCATTTTTTTCTAAACTGAATAGTTTGCGCGAGAGACACTTCCAAAGTGATAAAATGTGTGTCCCCGTAACTTCTAAAATAAGAGACTGATAAAACTAATAAAAATATATGATGTACATAACCATGTAAAATTCCGCTGAAAATTAGTTTGAACGAGATCTAGTAGGCAGTTTTTTTTTAATACGTTATAAATCGTAAACCGCAATTTACCTTTCATTCAATTAACTCAAATATATGTTAAAAAAAAAAATAATTTCATAAACATAAACCTTATGCATAAACCGAGAATACCTACAGGTTTGTACGGAACCCTCGGTGCGCGAGTCCGACTCGCACTTGACCGGTTTTTTTTGCAGGGCAGTGTCAGGAGGTTGTATGTTGAACAAAAATACGAGTGGCTGGCCGTATTACGTAAACCATGAGATAATTTGAAAAAAACTACATATGAAGATGAAGTTATTCGTTGGTTTTTATCTTAAGTTTTCAGCCACCCGTGAGTTTTTGTTGAATATCAAAAACCTTTTTGCTTGAATTAGCTCTATTTACCTACGCGTTAAAATCCTAATAATGTATTTTAATAGCTGTTCATTTTTAAATATTGGTGTTTGGTAAACCAAACTTTTTACACGGATTATATAATATGTAAGTAGTGTTAGAAGCTGTTTTTTAAAGAATTTAACACGATCTTCTTAATTTAACTTAATCAGCAAAAACTGTTGTGTGAGTTCCGTGATTTCAGTCAGTATTGTACGATAAGGTTAAATATATTAATTTTGTAGCGTGACTTTTTAACGGAAAAGGAGTCGCCCATTTGGAAAACTAGATTAACAGAAAATCTAACTTAGAACTACAATACATCACGCCTGTAGGCCCCAGGGTTGAGTAGAGGTCTACAGTCTACAGTACACCCACATTTCGTCAGATAAGTTTAGTCCTATGTAATAGGGGCGAAATTGCCCGAAGAATCGCCAACCTTAAGTGGCAGTGGGCAGGGCACATTGCTCGTAAAACAGATGATCGATGGGACCGGAAGATTCTGGAGTGGCGATCGCGTACTGAAAGACGTAGCGTTGGAAGGCCTCCGACAAGATGGACCGATAACCTGGTGAAGGCCGCAGGATTCTGCTGGATGCGAGAACCACAGAACCGGTCGAAGTGACGGTGCTTGGGGGAGGCCTATGTCCAGCAGTGGACGTCTTTTGGCTGGTGGTGAGCCTATTGCCATTAACTGAGCACAAATCCAGACTCCAAGTTGCTATTGAGAAAATTCTGATTGAATAACCCCATAAAACTCGACCCGAATAGCGTTAACAACCATGAGGCTGTTATTTACAAATATTCTTTTCTATATTTCCTTAAAAATAAGTCTGCAAAAGTAAGACGACGTTATTTACATTCGTCCACTTAATATTTACTCAGCACACAAGTGCTACGCTACCAACGCAACTTCAAGTTTAATCCAGTTCAACATGAAATTCTGACAAGCCTGATTCAACGTCTGATTTCAAAGAACAAACAAAAGAGATGGCGGAACAAAGATGAGAGAGATAAACATCTCAATGAGTCAGCTGTAAGCTGATGACGTCAGGATATAGAAACAAGTTTCTTTATTCAGTTATAAATAGTCACCAAGTTTTTGTTCTTATGGAGAGTGGATCCCAAACAGCAGCAAACGGCAGCGCGTCAAACCTTGGATGAGATGCTGTTCGAAACGAACTCTGCTCTTTTTCTAAAGATTGAGACTTCTCCCGCTCTGGGCGGAGCGGGAGGGCGTGTCCGACTTTTACGGACTAATAAAACCCACTGGTGTTCCTTCAGTTGCCTGTGCCAGGGTCACGGTAACGCAATACAACGTGCTATCGTACCGGCCCTGGAAGGCAATTCTCGCGTTTTCACTCGTAAATGTCACATTCGTTGTTTTCGCCCGTGTTCTAAGTCGCTTATAAAATGGTGAGATAATCTGAAATCATCTATTCTCAGTACAAGTCGATCATAAATTACGAGTCTCGGGACAAAAATGTTGCCACTATGCGTCACACCAAGTAATCCATTTTACATAACGATGCTATTTTTATAACGAAGTCGTTATTTTCCTTTCAACCATCTTTAAAAATGATTTTCAAGTCAAAAAAATGTTTTGAGCAGCATTTGATATGTATTTTATAAACATTTATTAATATCATCATTCTTAATTTCGTAACTCCATTTTTATTTTCAATATTAACATCAAAATAAGTTCTCCTTAGTATTTGTTGCAACGGAATGCATCACTGCTGCCGTTTTGTCAATGTCAACCGATATTCGTCACGTCAAATTTAAGCCTTCATTTTTGATTGTTTGTTTACATCGGTCAAATTTGCTCAAATTAATAATTATATAAAACAGAATGACTGCCAATGATATTTTAAGAAAACAGATTATAGGTAGTAAACGGTTTATTATGGTCAATAACATCAAAGCTTCTCAAGATGAAGAAGAAGAGGAGGAGGTATATTGTAATGCGTGCGTTGTGCTCCAACCGGACTGTCCTGCTGTTCCAATGACGCAGCTGTATACCTATGTGATCCATGAAATTACTTTACACAGGCCCAAACGAACGATGGAAAATCCTTGCGAAAGCTCGCCCTGCGGGTCGCAAAAGGAGTCTCATCAAACACGAGTGCCACACGATCATTTTTCGACATTCATAAAGAATTTGCCCGAGAGGTGAAATGAACGGGCGATTTCTAAGCTCGAGGATAGCCCGCGATCATGACTCCGACTATTCGTATTAACTAGTGATTATTATAATGTATTGTTTACGTAAAGTATTGTTGTTAGTAATATAAGTTTTGCATATAAACTAGCTGTGTTTTTAATTTATAATACCTAGTTTATTTATTTATAAATACCAAATTTAAAAAGAGCAGTGGGGGCCCAGTGGCAATGGCCGCGACTTACGAGTAGTAAGTAGGTCGTGAGTACGAACCCAAGCAGGCGCTTCACTTTGTGTAAATTATTTTATCACAACTGCTCTCAAAACGGTGAAGGAAAAAACATCGTGAGGAAACCGGCATATCTTAGAACCAAAAATTCGAAGACATGTGACATCTACCAACCCGCACTGGGCCCGCGTGGTAGATTACGGCCCACTCCCTCTCAGCGAGAGGAGGCCTGTGTCCCAGCAGTGGGAACATTATAGGCAGCTGATGATGAAATTTATAAGCTAACTTTCTTTAAATAATAACATTTACAAGTCTAGGTACAAAAGTAATATATATTACTTATAATACATGCTTGATTGCGTTAATCAATTTCAATTAAATTACAAATATTCAAATAAATTCTCCTTTGTATTTGTTACAACAGAATGCATGGCCGCCTATAGAAAGATGCTGATTTGTAAATGGCACGAGTTTTATTACGTCAAATTAAAGTCATATTTTATTGTTGTTTCATTGTTTACATTGGTTACCTACATATTCATGTAATGGAATATATACAGAATATCTGCCAATAAGTAAACTGATGACTACTAAATAACATTAAAGCTTAACACGATGGTGAAGACGAAGCGTGATTGTCGTAAAAACTGGACCGAATCACTGGCTCTCAGTACCTATAGCTTTTGCGTCCAACCGTTCCAACGACACAGTTGTATCTATATACATATGTGTTCCAGCTACATTACTCTACGAAGTCTGAAAATATTGTTAATCTTTGTGTAACCAAATGTCCTGCCTGAAGGACAAGCGGTAGGAGTCTTGTTAAACACGAATTACAATTCGTTTGTGGTGAAACTGCTAGACGACCATGTGTCCACATTCAAGTAGACTTTGCGCAAGACGTGTAAAGATTCAGCGATTCTTTAGCGGGCTACTGAACAGCATACCACACATGATGCCGACTAATCATGTAAACTAGTGTTTTTTATAATGTATTGTTTATGCACAGTATTGTTCCTATTTATAAGTTACATATTGAAAAAATAAAATTTGAAATCATTATTGTATGAAATGCTTTTAATATTTCTCCACAGTGTTGATGATCCTGTTGTAAGACAATAATAGGTGACAAAAGACCCTAAGATCACACACTAGTTTTCATAAATTCAGAATAAACCACAAACAGAATTATTATCACACCACACTTGGGTTTGGTCATGCTTCACTGTAACATGTGAACGCAACACAAGCCGAGAACAATTCTGGGCTAAGGACGACAACCTTTTGCAGCGCAGGAACCTCAATGATGAAGTACTTAAAATGTGTAGTAGTGCTCGAATTCATCCGGGACAGCTTCAGCAACGTCCTTCCATTAGTACTGATTTGGCTTTGGCTCCTTCTCTATCTATGTGTGGGTCAAATCGGGAAATATGCAGAAGGATGGTGAGCATCGCAGCTCAAAAATCCTCGCTTGGAGTGGTACCGCGTATGTAATGATTGCCACGCAATAAACCTTTCTACGAGGCCTGAAGTTTTCTTCGTATGTATTTTCCTTGTCGTGGCGATCGCAGCGTCTTCTGAGATGTTTATGAACACGTAACACATTTTGTTAAAAATATTTATAAATTTCTTTCGCAATTGACACAATCATGACTGACTGACTGTTTGACGTTCGAACGCCCCTCGAAATGACGTCATGGCCGTTTCGACTGGTCTCCACCACTCTATGCATGTCGCATGTAAACGAGGGCATATCGCGTAGCTTTCCTGCGAGATATGCTCGAATCGACGTGGCGAGAATAGCTCGACTCGATTTTAACGAGTGAAAAGTACGAATCGAGCGGCAATAACGAATCCGAGTTGCGCGAGAATTGGCTTCCTGGTCCTTACCGGGTCGTGAGTTACCCATTGCTCGCCGTACGCAAGCCCGCACCTACGCTGGCTGGGATGGTATCCGCTATGGGTCCGCTATGGATTCTCGACGCCCACGGCGTCTCTCCAGCCACTCCTCAAAAAGGGGACTTAAAGACCTGGGATAAAAAAGGAGGGGGATGCAGGTTCGATCTTAGTCTAAGTTTAAAGGGAGAGCTACAAACGATGAAAAAAAATAAACTGCTGGACATGGCCTCTCCAATTGCCCGTAATTCAGGTCGATTTTTAGCAACTCTCAACGTGTGGTGCTATGCACTTTTTTAAAACAGGTAATGCAACTGAGTAGGGTCAACCGTCTTCTCATACGTGGAAAATCTGCGCTTAGAGCAAAATAGACTGAACTGAATGGGGTGCACCGTCTTCAATTTTAACAGGTAAGTACATATAATAAACGTATTTACTTTAATGAATTTAAGTGGGTATAAAAGCGATGTAAAACTCTACTCTTCAAAATTGAACCTTTACTTAAATTATGACTAATTGTCCGTAGTGTCCCGCTCCGCCCAGAGCGGGAGAAGTCATATTTTGATGATTTCCAATCCAAAAAAAAAAAAAAATGTTCTCGCAACGAAAATCGATGATAATATTCTTTTGTTCTTTCTAGGGAATTATCTCTAATAATCTATACTTATATACTTATCTATACCAATATTATAAAGCTGAAGAGTTTGTTTGTTTGTTTGTTTGTTTGATTGAACGCGCTAATCTCAGGAACTACGGGTCCGAATTGAAAAATTCTTTTTGTGTTGGGTAGCCTATTTATCGTGGGAGGCTATAAGCTATATAACATCACGCTACAACTAAGAGGAGCGGAGCAGTAATGAAAAATGTTGCAAAAACGGGGAAAATTTATTCCTTTTAAGAGTTTCCGTTGCGTGCGCTGCGTAAACGGTTAAAGTAACGCAAAAATAATGTATGACGGAAAGGTTCCTCTTAAAAAGTTCTAAAAAAAAGTCCGGGAGAGCATATGTCTATCTTTTAAGGTTGACTCACTATAACTCAAAAGGAGCGAGCAGCAACGAAAAATGGACGACAACTAGCAGGCAAATCGATGCGACGGGAAGGGTCAAGGGAGCAAAAATTTGACGCGGATGAAGTCGCGGGCAGAAGCTAGTATACTTATAATATTATAAAGCTGAAGAGTTTGTTTGTTTGTTTGTTTGATTGAACGCGCTAATCTCAGGAACTACTGGTCCGAATTGAAAAATTCTTTTTGTGTTGGGTAGCCCATTTATCGCGAAAGGCTATAGGCTATATATCATCACGCTACAATTAAAAGGAGCGAAGCAGCAATGAAAAATGTTTCAAAAACGGGGAAAATTTATTCCTTTTGAGAGTTTCCGTTGCGTGCGCTGCGTAAACGGTTAAAGTAACGCATCAATCATGTATCACGGAATTGTTCCTCTTAAAAAGTTCTAAAAAAAAGTCCGCGAGAGCATATGTCTATGTTTTAAGGTTGACTCACTACTATAACTCTTTTAATTGCTCAATACGTACGGGCCGGCGCGCGGCGATTCGATGCGACGGGGTCGGTCGCGAGAGCAAGAAATTTGACGCGGACGAAGTCGCGGGCAGAAGCTAGTCTTTAAATAAAATGGTGCGTCATTCTGTGTTTTGATCAAAATCGTTTCTTTTTTGGTAAAACTAAGTCGTCACTTTAAATTAAAACTTAAATACAAGTTAGACTGCCCCGTTGGTCACGCAGTACCAAGAGCTACTGCTGAGCATAATGTTCTAGATTCGGTTCCCCGATCTCGGGAAAAATGGTATTCGGTCTATCTGGAATTTCTTTCGGAATCCGGATTTGTGCTCGGTTGATGGAAATAAGCTCGCCCTTGATTAAATGGGACTTAAACATAAATGGCGAAATGTGAGTGTACTATAGTTACACCTCTACCTAACCTTTCGGATATTACAGGCGTGATGTTACGTATGCACGTTAGCGATATCTTTGATTTTTGACATATTCTGAGAGCTAGTCTACCTTGGTTAGTCTTCCGGGTTTAGTGTTATTGCAACGTTGTTATATGTCACTGCTGATTGATATATTAGATCATTCTGTCATAAGATATTCGTAATCTAATGAACAGATTATTTTCGTCTTAATATAATTGCTTTAATTATAATATTGTTATTAGTTAAAATTGCGGGGGTCTGATTAGTTGACAAAATGAAACCTATAAAACTAAAATGATTGAATTGATTGCTTTTAAAATTAAACTAATGCAGATTGGTATATTTATCATTCTAGCCAGATAATCGATGAAGTAAGTAGTAGTATTAATCTGTGATTTCAACAATACCGAATACACCAATATTCAGATAAGTGCGTGGAAAGACGAATGGACACCCGGGGGGAATCGACTTAAACACTAATATTAACGTAAATTGGAAAAACGAAAATTTCATCAGCCTGGGGTAATTGTGGTACAGTCACATGCAGCAAGTGTCCCTACAAAACATGCATAATCAGCCAGAGGACCTGTGTCCTAGCACTGGAAACATTCATTGTTAGGTCATAGGACTCCTCTCTGGGAGCAAGAGTGGGCCATATTCACCACGAAGGCCCAGTGCGGGTTGGTAGAACATGTCTTAGAATTTTTGGTTCGAAGGCATGCCGGTTTTCTTGCGATGTATTCCTGCACTGTTTTAAGAGCAGTGGTGATGAAATAATTTACACAAAGTAAAGTGCCCGCTTGCGTTTGAACCCACGACCTACAACTCGTAAGTCGCAGCTGTTACCACGGACGAACACTGCACCCAACCATGCCTCTAATATCACTCTTAAACCGAATAGAAAACAGGCATACCTTTGTTTGTTTGTTACACATTTACGCTAAAACGGCTAAATGCATTTGGATGAAATTTGGCATGTAGGACACTTTTATCCCGATATTCCCGCAGGCTTGAGATTTATGCGAGTGAAAATGCGGGGCGCAGCTTTTATTAAAAAAACACTTGACAGTATACTTAATACTTATTCACCAACTTAACTTTTATTCAAATCTTAGAGTCAACTTCGGCATAACTTTCTCGACAGACTCATCCTATTATTATGTACATTAGTCGTCTCAGCAGCCTATCGAGCTTCATGTCAAGTGGGCCGCGACCTTTATGCCATCGCGGTGGGTATCTGACCTTTACGCCTGGGAACTTCGTGGCATCTCTTGAGTGTAAAGTAGCGAATAATGTTCATTACTGCTTTTGTTTTAATAGTTGTTAAGAAGGGTGTATGTGGACAGCAATGGATGTATTCTGAAGAATTGCTGCTGAGTGAACTTCTTAAGGTGTGTTAGATATTTTGTGTTAGCGTGATAGTAATGTGGGTAGGTATGTGTAGTTTCTATGTGACTTTATTTAAGCTTATATATTTTAGGGAACATTTTAAAGTTTCCCTAGTTAGCTGATGAATGATTTTGAAAATTGTTGAGTTTATATAATAAAATCTATTTATAATAATTAAACTGAAGTTTGTTTGTTTCAAAGTCTCTGGAACTGCCAGTCGGATTTGACAAAAAAAAAAAAATGCATTTGATAACCCAATTAGCCTCTTGTGGAAGGAGGACCTGAATGAGCCGGGCAGTAAAGAAATCAGAAAGAATGGTAAGCAAAAACGAAGTCATAGCATGGCCAAACGATACGATGCGCAGGGGTGATCGGGGGCCCAAGAAATCGCGACCAGAAGCCACAGACTATCAGCACTCCAGCTTTAAAAATAACTGAAGAATAAATCAGGAAACCAGCAGCCTCTTTAATTGGAAGCAACCCTTCCCCGAAACAACAACAGGTCAATAACCTACATACAGTCCACAATATTGCCTGGTCCTTCGAGCCGTATGATTTGAACGAATAGAACAACATGTATGTATACGTCTAAGACAAAATATAAATAACACAAATAAATACAAAAATAACAAACACGCAATGAATAAATGACTTATGACTTATGACGCTTATCTCAGTAAGTAAAACTGGTGTGTCTGGATATTAATTTACTAAGATAATAAAGTGTTAATCGAATAGATAAATAAATTCAGTCACAAACCTGTCTCATTATTACTAGACCGTCCTCATTACATAGTCATCTAACATTCTACAATATATATGTACATACATATGTATGCCGTATTATGTTAATTACCTAAGACGCTATACATGGCGGACATCGATGTAAAACATCGCATCGCATCCACGTGACTTCTGAGTTTGTTTCGGCCTTTCTTCTCAGAGTAGTCAGATAGGAAACGCCGATCTCATCTAGTTTAAAACAATACGATTGACGTATAAAAGTGTTTGTACAAACCTACTTACACAAAGAAAATCATTTATCAGACGATACCTTACATTCAGTACGTGATCCTGAACTCCCTGCTATATTTTACTCACCGGTTATAAAATTTGCTGTCCCATAAATTTTTACCAGGTAGGTATTTCACTTTTCTATGCAACAGCAGAATATTTTTTATTCTTGATAACCTATGAAATATTTCTGCGCTTTGGGGTCTAGAATCATGTGATGACTTCATTGTTACTGTTTGTGCGTCGATGTTCTCTGCCATGCTATTTATCAGGGATGTTGCGAATATCCGCATCCGCATCCGCAAATGCGGAGCATTCGCATTGATTTGGACATCTGCATCCGCATCCGCATCCGTAATAATCATTGCGGATGTTCATGCGGATGCAGATGTTGCACAGGTCGCGACAAGAAACAAAACAGACGTAGCCGGACTGGCGCATGGCGCGTGCCGTAGGCATGTGATCATTGGCCAATAGGAGCGAAGATTTCGCTCGGTGACAAGATCCGACGCGTTTGATATCGTGGTGTATCATTTGTTTTTGGTTAGTAAATCAGTCGTATGGTGTTGTTTAGTTGCGCTTATCGTATGAAGATTTAAGTTTTTGAGTGTATTGTAAAATTGTGAATATACACAGCATTGTGCTCTTAAATGATGGAGCGTAATCAAGAAGAATTTAAACTATTATCACCAATAGCACGTAGATTTTTATCGACACCACCAGCCAGTGTTCCTAGCAAACAATTGTTTAGTAGTGCAGGTTTAATTTATGAACCTCTGCGTAACAGACTAGACCCCGAAAAGGCGGCAAATTTACTATTTATTAAATATAATGCTCTGATTTTCAACTATAATTACTAAATATTTTATTAAAATATGAATAATTACTCTCTTATTATTTTATTTCTCCACTCACATAGTTTCTTATAATAAATCTTAAGATCCGCATCCGCATCCGCATCCGCGCATGTGAGCCTCCAAATATCCGAATCCGCATCCGCATCCACGGATGTGAGCCTTCAAATATCCGCATCCGCATCCGCGGATGTGAAAAAATCGGCATCCGCAACATCCCTGCTATTTATATCATTCATAGTTAGCTTCGTAGAGTTATAACCCATCAAAAACATAAATGTAAAATGAGAGCCAAGTTCAAAATTATGATATACAACATTAATTTTTGTTTATGCGAAACCCGAAACACGGGTCTAGTATTTTTATGTAAAGAATCTATGAAAAAAATTTCAAAACTGTATCATTAATAATCACAAAGTTATAAGCTTGATATGTTACCTGGTTGTCCACGCAAAAACATATGCAGATCACCACAAACAGCTAGTGTACGTACCATCTCCGTGTAATGGACGTTTGAGTACGAGAAAGACATGATAATTTTAAAATCGAAACAAAACACTAAGGCCGGCGGCGGGTGCGCGCGCGCTCGCGATTAATTAAATATTTTTGGTACAAAATATAACATGGTGTAAAAATTATTGGAATCGATTCAGTTACTGATTCTGAACAAACTATATTCAGGTTTCGCATATACTAAAAATGATCTTGTATGCCTTAGTTGTTGACTTCAACGACAAAAGAAGTGAGATCTAAATGGGTGCCAAGTTCCAAGGTCAGCCCTGAAATGTATTTATAACTATATAAAATATCATTTTGTTCTTATAACTGAGGATATTATATTGTAGCCTAGGGTCTGACTTGGCTAGTTCTCATATACGAATTATTATGTTCGATGGCTAGCTTCTACCAGCAAGCCAAATTTTCGAAATAATAAAATAAGAACCGACGAGTAACAGGTTTAGAACTTGTAAAGGTAATATAATTCGTATTCGTGACGATTTTTGGACGTTAATATCTAAAAACCGTTTGAGATGTGTTTATGAGATTTGGAGCACATAGGATGTATCTCGCAAGTCTCGTGTCAAAGCCAAATTTGACACGTTTATGTGAAATAGTTTTTGAGTTATGAGGGGCCAAAAGTAGCTCCAAATGGTTCGTGTAATATACACACGGTGCTGCTCGCCAGTTCTATTACTTGAACTTGGCTTGACACGCTACCGCGTGTCTAGATACTGAACTCTTAATTATTTGTCATTCTAAAAAGGCTGGGAATCTAGCGCAGGACTTACCTATGAGGAATAAAAAATATTCCTATTCATCCTAGGAATGTCTTTCATGTTGACAGTTCAACAGTATTCATCGCGTTTATTTATATCTATTGTTGAGCAGACAAATCTTTCGAACATACGAAGGAATAGATTAGAAAAATCCTTGAAAATGATTCAGATTCTGATTGATAGTGTGTGCAATTATGGTGCAGATTTTTTTTGCAAGTAAATCTGAAATTACTTTTCTCAAGGAAATCTAAACTTATATTATAAAGCTCAAAAAGCGTCTATCTGATCTGGTCCAAACGCGCATCCTAAAATACTTCGGACACGTCTCGAGGCGTGACGGTAACTCGTTAGAACGCCTTGTCGTACAGGGTAGAGTGGAGGGCACTAGACCACGTGGACGGTCACCCATGAGATGGACTGACCAAATAAAATCCGCAGTGGGCGATCCATTATATAAGTGCACCTGCAATTCTATAAATCGGATTGGATGGCGAGAAATCGTGAGGCGAATCACATCAGCCCCTAATCAAGAAATTTCATGAGGACCACGACCGCTCTGACAAGAGTGTTACGAAGAAGAAGAAGAAGAATTATAAAGCTGAAGAGTTTATTTGTTTGGTTGAACGCGCTAATCTCAGGTACTTCTGGTCCGAACTGAAAAAAATATTTTTGTGTTGGATAGCCTATTTGTTGAGGAAGGTTATAGGTTATATAACACGCTACGATCAAAACGAGCCCAGCAGCAATAAAAAATGAACAAAAACTGGCAGGCAATTCGATGCGACGGGAAGGGTTAGGGGAGAAAAATTTGACACGGGTGAAGTCGTGGGCAGAAGCTAGTAAAACATATTTCAATAAGTATTAAGTTACTAGAAATGGGAGTAAGGGATATCGATTTTCAAACTGTACTACAATGCAAGGACAAAATACAAAGAAAAATCAGCTGTTCCGGACATTTTGACCACAGCAGTTTAAAACATAACTACGCTTGGAGATAGTCTAGTTTAATTTGCTTAATTCATGGTAACAGTTGAACATCTTACATCTTATACCCTGTATAAGCTAAAGGCTTGTAGGATTTGTCACCAAACTTAAGAAACGATTAAACTTAAGCCGTATGACTAGTGAAATCATAAACAATGCCAGAGTTTGTCAACCTATGCGAGAGAAACCTTAACTTATAAACCACTCAGTTACCAATCGCGACAACGTCCTTGCTTTCAAAAAATTCTGCATGACTTGTACCTATAAACATTCATTCCTCCTCAGATACTTATTTGTTTCTAATACATCCATGGTTTAAACAGTCTGCTGAAAACAGAGGAATGTTTCGAAGCAGCAATGGAAAGCAAACATGCGTTTCAGTCGAGGTTTTATTGTTCGAGCAAGTTAGAGATTATTAAATGGTCTAACTAGACTAGATTATGTCTGCAGTTTTGTTTGATATTTTTGTGATTATAAAATGTTTTGGATGGTTTTGCTTTGAAAGTTTCTGTTTTAGTAACATAGCAGACCCCTGTGGACTTGGCTTTTTGATCAGCACTAACACATTAGTGCTGACCAGAATTTAGCCAAGGCCAAGTTATGCGACTTACAAGTCGGTGACTTTGATTTTGTATCTTCATTTATACCGACCTTCGGAATAAAAGCTATTTTTCACTTTGTACGGTTTTCTTTTTGGTAGTCGGCTATTTCTTGTTCTGTCCATGTTTCATAAGTACTAACAATCAAACCAACTACTAATTCGATTTCAGAATATTTAGACGATAATATTAGACAATTTAGATGATAAAGTAGAGCAGAGTTACATAATTTTAATTTAAAATTAATGTTTTTATGTAGATTATTATACTTAAACCTAATATTTGTACGCTTTACTAGCAGGACATAGTGATACATTATTAATATTAAGCACCATCTTTGTTAACCTATGACCACAAATAAAAGACTTTGAGTTTGAAAATTTTCTCGACACTAATTCGTATTCCTTCACTTCCTAAGTAAATAACAGACGACACTACTTTCCGCCTCGCTGCTTCTCTAAGACTAGGAGCTCCTTGTTGTTCTCCTCATCGCTGCCACTGTGGCGAAGTTGTCATCAGTCTAGGACACCACGGCCTGTCTTGTAGCCGAAGTGCGGGTCGCTTAGCGCGGCACGCGAACATTAACGACATCATCCGACGAGCTCTTGTCACCGTTGGCGTTCCAGCTGTATTAGAACCCAATGGCTTGGCACGCGACGACGGCAAGAGACCGGACGGTATGTCTTTGTTTCCTTGGAAGGTGGGAAGGCCTTTAGTGTGGGATGCAACGTGTGTCGATACTCTTGCGCCATCCCATCTTCCTAGCTCGGCTTGCTGCGCTGGCGCTGCCGCTGCGGCTGCAGAAAAAATCAGGCGGCGAAAGTATAGCAACCTTATTGGTAATAATATTTTCGAGCCGTTTGGGGTTGAAACCCTCGGGCCGTGGGGTCAGAGTGCTCATGGCCTCTTTAAAGAAATATCAAAACGGCTGGTTGACACTTCTCGTGACCCAAGGGCTGGTTTTTATTTTGGCCAACGGCTAAGCATTGCTATACAGCGTGGTAATGCCGCCAGTCTCTTGGGTACGTTACCGGTCGACAGCGATGAGGATGAATTTTTCGATGCTTTATTTTAGTTTGTGTATATATAGTTTTGGTTAAGTTAATATATTTTATTGAAATAATAAAAAAAAGAAACTAGTATAAAAAAAAAATAACAGTCACAAGAAGTAACATCATCAGTCATCACTTATATGTATACAATAAGTGGAAAAAATACGTCTTATTGAAGATAACTCCTAAATCACAAATCAGAACTTGACCAGATTTATTTAGGGTCACTATAACAGCATCCTTTCAAACAAAAGAAGGTTTTTTTCCAATCAACAATAAATGACGGAGTTCTGAGGTATCAAACATTTTAAAAATACAACCGGATTGAGAATCTTTTCCTTATTATGAAGTCGGTTAAAAATAAGAACAAACGCTCATTATTTCTTTTAAAACGGTGAAGGAAAACATCGTTGGGAAACCAGCTTGCCCTAAAACCAAAAAAAAATATGAAAACATGTGAATTCCACCAAGTCACATTGGGCCCGCGTGCTGTATTATCAATCAATCAATCAATCAATTTATTTATTTCGGGCTACAAAGACCCATAACATAAATACCTTACAGACTAACATACATACAAATAAAAACAATGTAAAACTATTGTACACGAAGTGACGGCGTCGTGTTGCGCTGCGTTGTGTCGGGTAGCCTTCCGCGGAATCGCCGATACACGACACCCTTCGGCCAAAACTCTGCCTTGAGGAAGGTCTCGATTTCAAGAGTTGGAACTCGCACCACGAATGACTTGAAGTTTGTGTTGTGGCGCGGTTCCAACTTCTCGACCCTCAAACTCCAGTTCGTTTTTACTCGTACATACTCCACGATCTCCTCAACCTTCGTGGTGTAGTGTAGACGGGACACATAGAGCTGCGTCGTCGGTGTAGCTGGACGCAGCAGCATGCTGGGTCCTGCAAGCGCGGTCCCGCACTGGTTCCGACTAGGAGGCTTCCTCCTCTTCTTCCTCTCCACCATCACGAAGCCATCCTTGTCAGACGTGCCTGAAGCCGGCCCGGATTATGGCCCAGTCTCTTTCACTGGAGGAGACACTGTGTGAGTTATGCAATATGCTGGCTACTAAAAAAGAAAGAAAATAAATTTATTTAGCACAATTTAAAAGCCACAATAGCAAGAAGGAGTAAAATAAAATTAAATTAAAAATGTTTAAGGTATGAATGTCAGATACTAGCATTATTGTGTACAGACGCCAGCACATCAAGCTACCCTAAACGGACAAATCTTGCCAATCAACCTTGACCCTAATACTTTAGCGATAAAGTTGAAAATCTATTAAAGAAATTTGACAGATTACCTGTACCTCACGGCTGCGCCAAATAGGCCCAGTTCAGCAAAAACTGCCAGACTAGAGTCTGACGCTGGTTTTCAACTGGACCTGAAGCGTGAGGTGACGGATGTAAATCAGTTTTACTACGTCGAGAAGTGCCTTATTCTTTCTTGATAAAAAAGAAACATATATTTACGTTACAACTTGATAATATCATGTTACATTAACAAAAGAAACATTTGGACGTTGTTGTTTACGTCTGCGACTGGAATACTTAAATAGATACCTACGTATGTTTTGATTGCAGCTACCAGACCAGAACTGATGTAAACTTGTCCTCATTTGTTATAAATTCTGGGTTTTAGGTACTATGACTGTGTGAGAATTTTAATAAAAAAATGAAAAAAAAATGAAAAAAATAAAAAAATAATTTTTTTTTTTTAATTTTAATTTAATGAGTCGTATTAGTCGATTCCCATTTCTTCGCGTTGGTGTCGTAAGAGGCGACTAAGGGACTTACTACAGAATGAGCAGCAGCATTCTCTAAGCATTTTACCACCATATTGCGATCGCCAACCCGCTTGCCAAGCGTGGCGATTACGACAAAGCCCATGAGATTTGGGGAGGCGTAGGTCCAGCAGTGAACGTCTTACGGCTAAAATGATGCCGACACCACAAACATTGAATCAGATGTGCAATCAGTGCAACATAACATCTATATCATTATTCCCAAAACATCGAAAAAAATGTTGGTTGCCACACCGCATCATAGGAAAATGTAAACATCAAATTGAAAGATATAAATGTTTATTTTTATAATATTTTACAAATTACATTCATAGTTTATTTACAAATTAAAACATTAAAATATAATAGAAAGTTGATGCTTATCTACTTAAATTTAACTTACAACTACTATTTATAACGTAGAGGTTCTTTAACCAAACTAAAAATACATATACATATAAACTTAATTATTTTTATTATAAAATTAAATAGTATGCGGAATATTCTCAAACAAATGCCTCGCGAAGTTGTGACTAAATAAATATTACGTAAATGCAAGACATGAAAATGCAAAGAACTTAAAATTATATTTGAGCATAATTACTATTGAGCAAAATTCGATTTCACCTAATTACACATGACCAAAATTAGATTTGACCTTAATTACAGTTGAGCAAAATTACATTTGAACTAAATATCAATTGAGCAAAATTACATTTGACCTAAATTACAATTCAGTAACATTACATTTGAGCAAAATTACACTTGACAAAATTTAATTTGTCCTAAATTACAATTGAGCGAAATGACATTTGACCTAAATTATAATTTAGCGAAATAACATTTGACCTAAATTACAATACAGCAACATTCCATTCGACCAAATTACACTTGAGCACTGTTAACATGAAGTTCGAAGATAAGTTAATTCTTAAAATATTGAACTACCTATGCTTATTCGTGACTTCAGAACTAAAGGTGTCAACGAAGCAACAAACTAACGAACAAAATGACTAAAAACCATTTTTGCACCATCTAGTCGACCTATGACACAAAACAATCCACAGCGTAAAAACTTCCTACCTATCCTCTTAGCCTACTGCTTCCTCCAGGCTTACGTGTTATAGGCTCCCCTATACCTGTGGTCGAGGCTGCCGTACGTGGGTCGGTAGCGAGGGGTGCGCTGACTCCACGGACTGCGCCGGTTCTTATAGCTGGAGCACGCTATGAGGCTGTTCATGGCGGGAGGACGGGATTGTTCCACGCTGATGCCGCAGCGACGGCTGGAAG
This sequence comes from Aporophyla lueneburgensis, assembly GCA_932294355.1. NCBI lineage: Eukaryota > Metazoa > Arthropoda > Insecta > Lepidoptera > Noctuidae > Aporophyla > Aporophyla lueneburgensis. Next base: position 23,771,472 of record OW028737.1, on the reverse strand, counting down.
AGGCATGGTGGTTAGAAATAAAACTTATGAATCCCTATGTTCTAAATTCTGAATTTGCTTTGGCAGCCTCTCTCATTATCAGGAATCTGGGTTCTTTTGAGACATGTTTGGGAGTTTGTTGCGCCACTTATTCTTCGCATTTGCGTTTTGGGGGACTGGTCTTATGTAACTTTGACGTTCAAAAAGTGCTGACTCTCAGCCTAGTTTGAATATACGACTTTTGATTTTGATTTTGACATGTGGGAGTGAAAACTCTTACAACTATATTTTATAATCAGCGTTGCACAAACATAGTTTAAAAATATTAATTATTTTCCGACATCAATAATTCTATCCTTGATATAGAAAATTGGTGCTCCGACAAGTCATTCTCCAGGATCTACCTGCATGTGGTAAAAAGAATCGGGTCTGATAGTTTAAAATATTTTGCCAGATCAATCGTTGTGAGAAACTTCTTCCATTTCGACTTCCGCTGTTTGATATAAATGTACGTAACGCTATTGGACTTACGTTCTCGGCCTGTCCTGCTGAAGTCTGTCACCGATGACCATGTTTTCAACCAGTGGGTCATCCACCTGGCACCGGCTCGAAAATCTTTGACATACAATAAATATATAAATAAATATCAATAACTCATCGTTTTACACCCCAAAATCTAGCCAGTGTTGATATCCATTCCCTTGATGATAGACCATGTCCTTGATGAATCTTGATGACCTTGTCTCTTGGAAATAAGCAAGTGATGGTACTTACCTTGAGCTGAAAGTTCGCTTCCAAATGGCACGGAATGTCATGATCATTAAACAGGAGACAAAATGCAATGATTTTGCTTTTCAAGATGACGAGGTTGGAGATTTTGAAGACTGGAAGACGTGACGGTTTCACTGATATTACTAATGATAAGGTACCTGCATCATCAGCCATGAAGTCGATGTGAAACGATAAGCATTCATGCAACCATACTCCAGTGTGCCTGCATCCTCGAGATGAAATCAAAGAAGACGATGTCATTACCTTTTAGTTCTAGTAGGGGGGAGGAACTTGTCTCCAATGAGAACGCTTTCATCGAGGGTTCCATCGATCTGGAGCAAGTCTCCGGCGGAGACTGAGACGTCCATCTTGGAGGAGCGGTCGCAGGTCCAAGTGAACATTAACAGCATCACCATCTGATGATATACAGAAAGTGGTTAGTGTGAAAAAGGCTAACTTTTTTTGAGTGTGCTCAGATTAAAATAAGCGGATTACCTTGACAATGCCTCGGAAATATAGCTATACGCTTGCTTTACTCCTTTTCTTTTTTGGTTATTTATTTTACAGATAAAGGGGTGATTACTTAGATGACGACTAATAGAGAAGTATGGATGTTAAAGACATGTTGCGCCTACTCCAAATACATTGGGATATTGGCAGGATAATGATGTTTTTTTATAGACAACATGTCAATAGTGAAATGCACCAGTTAGTATTTCCACCTTCGTTAAATATTCAAAGTTTTTCTTTTGCTAAATCGTACTAGCTTTGCCAATGGCCACATACGTAAATAAATTTACAATCAACTTGTGAAAAACCAACAGTCTTACCACAACAACATGCAGTATAAACACGAAGAGTGTGGAATTCCTGAACCCGATGGAGTCGAACAGTAGACCAGACACGGTGGGGCCAATGAACGCGCCCAGAGCGAACGTGGATGTCCACATGCCTGACACCAGTCCATAGGTCTCTATGGAGTTCGGGAGACCACTTGCACTGGGGAAGGAAATAATGAAATATAAATAGCTTATTTCTTGATATTGTTACTCAAGGGATGCACAGATCTTTTGGGCGAAGCTATGCTACGATGATGTAAAAGCTAAGCTGTGAAACTACGCGGCCATTTCCACTAATGCTAAGTTGTATAGCGGAGCGAGTAAGATGTGTTATGAACTCATCTATCCATATAAAAAAACATAGCTTAGTTGAGCCCAAACCACCAGTGTTAAGCCATGTGGGCCAATGAATATAGTGGTGGATATCAAATGCATCCCGTAGCTACGTTACATAGCACATACATATATTGTGGAAAAGCGTCCTAAATGCCATTTATAAAGAAACCTTGTAAATGTGAGTGGTAAACTTTTGTGAAATTGTTTTGTAAAAACAAGATGGCGGTAGAAGTATCACTTTTGGCCACACGCCAAAAGAATCCGGGACAAAGAATCCGAATCCCGGTATAGCTACATAACACTTCTGTAGACGGCGTACGATACGCTAATCATCAGTGTTGAACATGATGATAGAAAAACGTTTAGGCTGGCTAAGCATATAACCAGCAAGTAAATTATGAATCTTCATAAGAAAAAAAGCACAAAATAAAAAGTGAATAAACTTTTAGTTTGAAATAAGTAAAGACTTATAAAATATACAAGTGTATTATTATTATTGATTCATATCAACTCAGCGACGCGTGCTATACGTATAGTATCAACAAAATTTGAAATATTTTCATTTTCAGTAATCAAATAGCCAATAGTGGACTTTCCTATTAAGAAAAGCAAGAAAGAAATCATAATATTTCATGTTTTTTCAAAAGATAGGGCTAAGTTAAAACAGCAACTGCAACTTTAGGTGAATGATCAGTAAAAAATGTGAATAATTTGGTCCTTGTGGTCATTATATTTAGATTAGAGAGGAATGTATTTTGGCTGCTGATTAATTTTTGTGCCTTTTGGGGTCGTTTTGAGTCGTCAGAGCGCCAGGTGATATTTTTAAGTGCCAAAAAGACAATGCTTTATTTTGGAATCTTTATTTTGTTAACGGATAACGTCCTGTGGCGAAGCTGCCTAGGAAACAAGAACTCTCTTTTATTTATGAAATACTATTATTTATGTAGATTATTTTATACTTTGTGAATGTGAGAACGTTGTAGGCCTTGAAGACTGTAGACAGTTTTCTATTTTATTCAGTACCTTGTACTTGTTGACAGGCCTACACCGTCCTCCCATACCGATTAACACTGTACACTGTAACATGTAGGTGTATGTGAAATAAAAATATTTTTATTTGATTGATTTGATCTCAAAAGTATTCATAATATATCTAAATTTGATCGATTCTATACCCTTTCAACCTATTTAGCTAGATGGGTAACAAAGCGGGCTAAATAATTAGGTACAAGTTTTGAAACGTTGACATTTTGAAAAGAAGAAGGAAGTTATACGAGGTAAGTAGCTTTCTGAGCTGAAACAATATAGGTGGCGAAACAGAGATATCTTTAGAAGTAGTTGGTACTTACATGGCTGTTCCAAGTGCGTCAGAGAAGGACGCGACCAGCTGACTGCCCATACCGAATCCATGCAGCATGAGACCAACTATAACTGCCCACATTTGCCTGCAAGTAGATTACGAAGTATTTTAACTCTCATATAAAACGAAAGCTTTCTGTACTCCTGGCTTATATATATAGTCCTGCAGACTGTATTTCGGCCATGGCGGCCAATCTCAACGGAGACTAGTCAACGGCGCAGGAGATATTGTATTATATTTCACAAGTGTGTATTATATTTCGCAGACACAGGGGTTCTCGGTCTTCCCTCACTCTCATAGTCCGATGGGACGGCAAACCGAGACGACCGGCGAGCGATCAGGCTTAGGACCAACGGCTTAACGTCCTTTCCGAGGCACGGGGGTATCTCATGGCCAACTTCCAAACTCCGGGCTGTTCTAAGAAACAGTACTGTACTAAGAAATTGCTAATGGACAACCCATTAACACTTTGACCGACCTCGGAATCGAATCCAGGACCTCAAGTTCAGCAGTTGCGCTTGCGACAACAACCAACGGAGCAGTTAAAGATATACGTGCAAAGCATCGTACAGCGACTCGTATGATTGCCGAAGACTTTTGGCAGGCGTTCCATATAAAACTCGAAGCACACACGACATAACTTAAATAATGTGGGTATGTTTCTAAATAGCAAATATATGCCGTTTGTGGAACTCAGTCTGATTCTGCACTATGAGATGTCATGAGTGACAGGGTCAATATGATGTATCGACACCAAGGAAATCGACACATACTGCAGACGCAAAATTATTTAGAGATTTTATAGTTAACTAGCTTTTGCCAGCGGCTTCGCCCGCGTGGAGGTCGGAAAATATCCCGCGGGAACATACTACCGGAATAAAAGTAGCCTATTTCCTTTCTCAGGCTCTAAACTATCTGTGTACCAAATTTCATTTAAATCGGTTCAGTAGTTTTAGCAGGAAAGCGAGACAGACAGACAGACAAAGTTACTTTTGCATTTATAATATTAGTGTGGATATGGATATGGTAATGATAAAAAATCGAAGACATCGCGTGGTAGTTTACAGCCTACTACCTCACGATGAGAGGAGGCATGTGTTCTAGGAATATTATATGATGACTAAGCTATGGTAATAGCGATAGAACTAACAATGCATTGAATAATAACCAAAATAAGCCAAACTCACGTCTGCATTTCAAAGAAAGGCGCCGGTCCAATCAGCAGGAAACCTCCAGCGACGAAGGCGCACCCCACAGCGATCACATACTTGGGGCGCATGGAGGGGTGATCGCACAGCCAGCCCCACGCCGGGGCGGACACCGCGTACACACCGCCGTTGATCACGAACATCAGGCCTAGAACCATCGACGAGAACTGGAACTGGGGAAGAAAATAAAGAGATTATTTAAAAAAAAAGTCTTATAAGGAAGAAAACAGCGTCAATCATGGGTTGGTTGTGCGGAAGCTCCTACAGTCATCATTATCATCATTTCACCAGAAAGATGTCCACTGCTGGAGATAGAACTCCTCCAATGTGTGGGCTTTGCTATAATCGCCACGCTTGGCAGGTGGGTTGGCAATCGCAGTATGATGGTAAAACGCATAGAAAGCGGTGCTACCTATTCTCTAGTAAGTCCTAGTCGCCTCTTACGACACTCACCTGAAGAAATGGGATGGTGCTATTCTTTACGTCCGGCACCGCACGGAACGAAACAGTATTATCTATACTAATATTATAAAGCTGAAGAGTTTGTATGTTTGTTTGATTGAACGCGCTAATCTCAGGAACTACTGGTCTGAATTGCAAAAAATCTTTTTGTGTTGAGTAGCCTATTTATCGTGAAAGGCTATAGGTTATATAACATCACGCTACAACTAAGGGGAGCGGAGCAGTAATGAAAAATGTTGCAAAAACGGGGATAATCGCACGGGTAGGCGATTCGACGCGACGGGAAGGGTCGGGGGAACAAGAAATTTAACGCGAACGAAGTCGTGGGCAGAAGCTAGTCTATCATAAAAATTATGTAACTAAGCTGAGAGTCCCACAAATATATATCTATATATATTTTAATATATATAGATAGGATATATATATATATATATATACATTAGGGACTGTCAAACAGTTGCAAATTTTAAAAGAAGAGTGAAAGAACAATATCTTTCCGTATCGTTTGTACTTATTGTTTTAATTACAATTTATTGTTATTTATTTTAGTAGTCTGTATGTATGTATGTTTGTTTGTATGTATGTATCTATGTATTTATGTTTGTTTGTATGTTTATATTCTTATATTATTTGATTAATTGTATTAAGTTAATATTTTTTTTGATTATACATATGTATTCTATTTTCTCATACTGTTACACACGCTGTCTACATCTCTGTATCTTCTCTCCTATCGCAGGTGTGCTGGAAGAGATTTCTTTAGAAATAAGCATCACCTTTGTACAAATTTTTCTGTTCTTTTCTTACTGTCTGTTTATATATGTGTGTACATAAATGGTTAAATAAATAAATAAATAAATATATTGCTGCATAAAAGTGATTGATTTGGGTAGGTACTCGTACTATTAAATCGAGCATAATCTTTTAAGTACAAACTATTTAGATTCCTTGTACAAGTTTACAGGTAAATTAAATTCTATGGAGAACGTTTATAAGACATTAAATGTTTGTATGTATCTACCTACACTATCCACATGAAACCGTTAGTCTTAACATAAAGTGATCAAGACGAACATGGTGACAGAGCCATTAAAGAGAACTGAAACACGCTAGACCGTTTTACCTACTTAAGAGAGGGCTTTTAATAATATTTTTGCCACAGATAATAATGATACTGCTTTCTGCGTTAACGTCATGGTGGGCCTAGCGCGCTCTGAACTCTGTGTCTGTGCGGGTAGAGATTTTACTTTGCTGGATCAGCTCTAGGTGAGGAGCCAGTCCAAGCGAGTTACAGAAACCGCAGGGCAGCATGTGGCGAGCTGTTGGGCAGTAGCGACCTCACAGACCCTAATCTCCTGGGAGAAAACTTGTTCCTCATCTCTGACTTGCCATTATTGGCCGGCTGGAGTCGGAATTCGCAAAAGCAAACGTGGTCAGCAGTAGAAAGTATTCTAGTAATTTTATGGTTAGAATCTTGACCGTACTTCCGAGGTTGTCCTGATAGCCGTGGACTACCTGTCTACGCCTCATAAGCATCTCAGGACATGTTGCCCCTTGTCGCTATGACATTGTACGATTTTCGGGGGCCCATTATTGACTGTGCAAGTCACCCTTTGCCATGTTATCTGTGTAATTTATACAACATTTTGGTGGAGGACTTTCCATGTTCCACTGGTCAGCCAGTCAGGACTTTCCATTATCTCACGTAATTAGTTAATTGTAGATACCTAAACCTATAATCCAATATCTTTGTATCCATATCCTGCAATTGTTCTACATCAACCGTTGGTTGTCTTTGGGTGCACTTGCATAGTGCGTACGGGAATAATCGTTGATTGGGGCGTCATTTTATTGAAAGATTAGTCGTATTAGATTTCATTTTATTTCCTGGATTATTGGGTTGGCTAGCTGACAGATGGCAAATCATTTAATTTAATGTTTTGTATCTCATAATGTTACCTCCTTACAATTGTATAGAATCAAGTTCTTCTAACTTAACAGACAGCTGTGCTGCTGGGGAGTTTGTTCCGCCACTTCTTCTTCCCAGCTAAAGCACTAGGAAGTGTCGAAGGGCGGGCGTTTTGGGGGGACTGTCTTTTGTAACTTTGACGTTCAAAAAGTGCTGACTCTCAGCCTAGTTTGAATAAATGACTTTTGATTTTGATTTTGATTTTGAAAGCATCAGCGGGATGGCTTCGACCTCTCGTACGCCTTTTGCAGGTCCTAAACCACCATTAAATGGTTACGAGATATGTCAAAGATACTTCTATTGCTATCCACTGTTGCATGTGCCAAGTGACAGGTTTGTGGTGATTGGTCGAAATCATTCGAATTTAACGCCAAAATTAAAAAAAAAGACGCGTGGCACTCGGGGACTGCCGCGGTAAAGCTATTGCGTAGCATTTTGTATCAACTTATGCAATTATAATTATTTATTTAGGTATTTTATTTATGCAGTATTTCTTTTTCTTTGATATTAATTCAAGTTACACTTTTTGAGCGTGGTGACCGATAAGAAAACATTTTTTTTTCTTTTATTAAAAACACTGTATACACAAATTTTACAAGTACAGCTATTTACTGTTGTACATAAATACCTATACACCTATATACTTTCTCATAAACAGTTGCTTATGTATTCATCCGATTTCGGAGCAGCTTGTCTCGATTCGTGCGAGCTTCGTAGAGTCGTACAATACGGCTAGCTGCACGCACACAAACACCGTGTCGAAGACTGCCGAAAAGAAACGATGTTAGACAATGCACGGCCTTCAAGCCACACCTCCGCGCTCCGTGCCCGTCGGAGTGGGGAGCGTGAGGTTTTTTTCGTTACGGAATTTCTGGAGTCGGTCCCCGCGCTCAAGGCCCTCGATAGAAACTATGCAATAGCTTAAAAAATCTTCTTTTTCATTCTAGGGTTTTTTCGGAATCAAGGTAATCTAAACAACGTAGGTAGTTAAAATAAGAAATCATTCGATTATTCAATTGTTCTTTGATTATATTTTAGTTTTATTTGTTACTGCGCTAGGTGTGACAGGCTACAGTCAATCTATACTAATATTATAAAGCTGTAGAGTTTGTTTGTTTGGTTGAACGCGGTAATCGCGGGAACTGGTCCGAATTGACAATTCGTTTTGTGTTGGGTAGCCTATTTATTGAGGAAGGTTATAGGCTATATAATATCACGCTGCGATGAAAAGGAGCAGGGTAGGAATGAAAAAAGGAAGAAAACTGACGGGCAATTCGATGCGACGGGAAGGGTCAGGGGAGCAAAAAGATGCGGACTCAGGCGCGGGCAGAAGCTAATTGAAAATATTAGTGAAACACGTACTTGTCGCAGATGTGGCTCGAGTGTCGCCTGTAGAAATCCTATGCTCATGCTGGTGACCATAATACTGAGTGCGGACAGCAACACGCCAGGCACCTTCAGAAGAGATATCATGGACGCTGCAAAGAAAACAATCATTGATAACATAGTAAGCGATACGTCAATATATGCTAAGATAATATTTGAGTATTAAATATTATATTTTATATTATTTGGATGATTCAGTAATCTTCATATTCATTCTGTAAAGACAAACTAGAAACAGAAAAAAGCGCCTTGTTAAGAAATGGTCAGCCGAGGTCGATGCGAAACAAGTTGCTCCGATTGTTTTGTTAACTAAATATGTGTGAGTAAGTGAAATTTGTAGTAAATTTATTTTGAGTAAATAAAGATTCTTTAACCACAAATAATAGGTATTTACCTATGAAAATGCCGTTTTGTATGAAAAAAATTAAACGAATTTTATTTGTATTAATCGAAATAATCACCCATGCAATCAATGCATCTTTGCCAACGCAGTGGCAGTTTATTGATGCCCTTCTTAAAAAAATCAGCTGGACGGGAGGCAACAAATTCTTCAAAGGCATTTTGTACTGCCTCTCGGGTATTGAATTTTTTTCCCGCCAAGAAGTTATCCAAATTCTGGAAAAAGTAGTAGTCTGTAGGCGCAAGGTCTGGTGAGTAGGGCGGATGACGGAGAGCTTCCAACCCCAGTTCTTGCAACTTGGAGACCGTCTGCTGTGCAGTATGAGGTCGCGCGTTGTCGTGCAGGAGCAGCGGAGACGAGCGATAGACCAATGCTGGTTGGAGATGTGCCAGCTTCTCCATCATTGAGTTCAGTTCTTCACAGTACACATCTGCAGTAATGCTCACCCCTTTTGGTAAGAAGCTGTGATGAATCACACCGGCGCTAGACCACCAAACAGTGACCATCACTTTTCTAGGGGTAAGTTTTCGTTTAGGGCATTGTTTAGGTGCTGAACCAGGATCCAACCTACTTGCTGAGCGCTTGCGGTTATCAAACAGAATCCATTATTCATCGCAGGTAACAATGTGGTTCAAAATTCCTTCATTTGTGTGTCTGTTGAGCAGTGCAAGGCACGTCTCGACGCGTACTTCGCGCTGGCGATCATTGAGTTCGTGGGGCACCCATTTGTCAAGCTTTTTCACCTTGCCAATTTGACACAAATGGACCAGTATTGTTTTGACGCTAACGTCGAAAGCTGCTGCTAATTCAGCCCTAGATTGTGTATCATCAGCTTCCACAATCGCCTTTAATTCGTCATTGTCGACCAAAGTCTTCGGACGACCGCGAGGTTCATTTTTCAGGTCGAAATTTCCAGAACGGAAGCGAGCAAACCAATAACAGGTGGTGCGTTGGTTTGTAGTGTTAGCTCCGTAAACGTCGTTGATCTTGCGTGCCGCTTGTGCCGCATTGCTGCCACGACGGTACTCATATTCCATAATTACTCGAATTTTTAACGTATCCATGATGACGAAAAAGATTGAAATGCGATGAAAATGTAACACTAATCAATAAACAAATGACTACTTTTGGAAAAAGAATTCCATGTTTTTAAAATAAAATTAATTTGAAATTAGAATTCTTAGACAAACAAAAATTATTTTGATTTGAAATGGCCAGTACTGCAGAACGGCAATTTCATAGGTAAAGACCTAATATAAAGCCCGTTTGTACCACAAATAACTAAACACGTTTAGCGCTAAACATATTTGAATAAAACATAATTCTGTCTCTGTCTTCTTCAGACTAATTGAAAGTTTAGAGAATATGACGAAGGCTGCGCTGACGATCATACCCGGAGTCACCAGTTTAGAGATGTAAGGAACAGGGTGCAAAGGTGACTCAACCTCCATAAAAAAGGGAGGACCCACTGACCAGACGGTCTCCTGTCTGGTGGGCAACTACTCGACGATTGATGTCGGGACGTTGTATTATGCTAGTTGCGTGGTAAACTCTGCTTATGCAATCCAGGATTTTGCATGATGAGTAACTTGATCAGAAACAGAACTAGGTTTTAAATGGGTTTAGGGCAAACGTCTCTAGTGTCGTGTTGTGCAACGTAACCTAACCCTTACTTTACAATATCAACATTTTAGGGGACTTCTTTAGCCATTTCACACTCTACCTAGATCTACTTACGTCCACTAGGTTTAAGATCCTCATCATCGTGGTTCTTCGGCAGCACCAGGCAGCTCATGACAGCGGCACAGAACAGAGCAAACCCGAGCACAGCGAATGGCAGCGCGTATCCTCCGAAGTCATACAGAGCTCCTCCCAGGGTTGGGCCCACGATCAGACCCAGGCCGAAGAACGTTTCTAGAGATGCCTGGAAGTTTAAAAAGAAGTTTTCTGTTAAAAAGTACGAATAGTGCTGTGAATTGAATGGTTCATATATTTTTAGAGTAACTCTAATTGGTTATGAGTTTGGAGTTCTGGAGCCTGCGAGAAATACTATTGCAATATGTGAGCATCGAGATTGCTATGTTGGTATCGGTTGCAATTTTTACTTCACAGAAAATCTGATTCGCTACACAAACTGGGTTCAACAAATGACAAATTCGGTTGGCCGATTATTTCGAGATACGAAATAAAATAGGCCAACCGAATTTGTGCATCAGAAAATTGTAATCTTTCTCTGGCTGGGCATAGAAAAAAGCAAGACCCTTAGGGTTAATTACGTAACACACTAGCTTTAGGAATGGCTTTCATTTTGACAGTTCAACAACATTCATTGCGTCATTTACGCTGTTGAGCAGACACATTTTTCGAACATAAGGAGCAATGGACTAACAATATCCTTTAAAATGATTCAGATTGTGATTAATAGTGTATTACGCAATTAGGGTGCTGGTATGTTTGATAGGCCTCCCACAAGATGAACCGATGACCTGGTGAAGGCCATAGGAATCCGCTGGATGCGAGAAGCACAGGTCGAAGTGTGGCGGCGCTTGGGAGAGGCCTATGTCCAGCTGTGGACGTCATTAGCCTGAAATGATGACGATGTTTGATACTTTGGACCTCCTATAAGTAAAAAATGGCCTTGTTTTAAATCGTCAGTAGTCGATTCAGGGTCAATGGCACGCTATCTCGTTCACTCGGGATCAATGTTTAGTCTCAGTATCACGCGACCCGGGGTTGAACCGAACCGGGCCGCGTGGCTAATCTCAACTTACGTTACGTTGAAATGACATTTATCTGATGTAATGTTGTACAAGACTTGCGCGAAACATTTTAGATGGTGACATCTTCTGTGGTTTGCCAGGTCGGCTTTTTTTTGTGTCTGCTTGAGTTTATTTACAATGTTTTGTGTAGGCGCGTGCTAGCTGACAAATGGCAAATAAATTAATTTAGTAATGTCATTTACGTATTTTTGTACCGTGTGGTGCCGGACGTAAAGAATAGCATCACCCCAGTTCTTCCCGTGGGTGTCGTAAGAGGCGACTACGGGACTTACTAGAGATGGGCAGCAGCATCTCTGTGCATTTTACCACCATACTGCGATCGCCAACCCGCCTGCCAAGCCTGGCGATTATGGCAAAGCCCCTCAAATTGCGGGAGGTCAAGTCCAGCAGTGGACATATTACGGCTGAAATGATGTATAGAATCAAGTTGTCCTAACTTAACAGACAGCTGTGCTGCTGGGGAGTTTGTTACGCCACTTCTTCTTCCCAGCTAAAGCACTGGGAAGTGGTGAAGGCCGGACGTTTTGAGGGACGGTCTTATGAAATTTTGACGTTCAAAAAGTGCTGACTGTTAGCCTAGTTTGAATTTGATTTCAGCTCCTCATGTAAACCGGGTAACTCGTAATTCGACATATTCGTTTTAGAACGTGATAGCCTTTACAACAATTACGCACCAGTATTTTTTTCCATATTAAAAAAAAAAAAAGCAATTTGAAGAAGCAGTGGGCTGGCCATGTTTGTTGAAGGACCGATGGTCAGTGGAGCAGACGAGTCCTGGAGTGGAGACTGCGTATCAGCAAGCGTAGTGTGGGACGCCCTCCTCGCTAGATGGACCGAAACCTCAGGAAGGTGGCAGGGACAGACTGTTTGTAAACGAAGCGAAACTAGTATGTAGGTACGAGTAAGATCGTTGCAGGGGGCGTTACTACAAGCGACTGCCTACCCCATGGCAAAAAGGCATGGGTTCATGTTAAATTGTTCAGATTCAACCTTTTTATCCGAAGCCCGAATCAACCAAAGGCTAGACTAATTTCGGATAAAACTTAGTTTTAAACCTATTTTTTTTAAACAATCTTTTAAAGGTTCACTTACAAACATAGTAGCTACGTTGTTCGGGAACTCCTTGGCGATGATCGCGAACGAGGCAGTGAGAAAGGCAGCGTTGCCCATCGCCTCCACGATACGGATGATGAAGCTCAGCGTTATGAACGGCACATGGTCTGGAACTTTATCCAGCATCCTATAAGAAACATAATCTTATTTATTGCGAACTTACTTTATGTCACTGGATGCACAAATAGAATTGAAACATCTGCGAATTTTATGCATTGAAATAGGTTGATTAGGGTGCTAACCCTTTCATTAGAGGTACCTATTTTAAAATTGTTACCGAAAATGCGGTAAAAAAAGTGAAATGCAATTTATGTTTTCATTTTCAGAAAATGATATTTTTTTTTACATTCAGCCAGATGAAAGGAAATAAATTGAATATAAACTTTTTGGTTTCTTTTCTATTTTCAAATCTTTTATCGGTACGGTTTCTTTGTGAAATCTTAGATGATCCACTTCATAGTAAAACCGATATCCGAAGCTTCATTTTTAGTAAATTATTGCCTTTTATTCGTCATCATTTACTTTGGCTGAATCTTCTGAATACAAAATGTATCAAATGTGAAAAATTAATTCATTAGTGAATCGATTCAACAGTATTAAACTTTGGAGCTTGGTATCTTTCTCTCGCTTACCGAATGACCGAAAACTGTAATAAAAGTACCTATATTTTTGGGTATTCGGTCGGCGAATCAGTTTTTTTTTTCATTCCTCGTTCACACGACTGACACCGATAACATTAAACAGCCCCCCTTAGCCAAGTTACAATCGTTTCGTGTCGAATCCCGTTCTCCAATCGGTAACACCTCGGTGTGTCAGCAATTGTAGAAAACGACAAGTTGGTAGCCATGTTGACGCGCCTGAGTCGGCCGCTCGTTCTACAATGTCTTTAGAAAAACGACATTATAACAAAGGATATATATAGCGTTGAACATTGTAGAAACGATAAAAAACCATTCTATCATTTGAACGATGTGAACATGGCTACGAATTATCTATTCGTTTGTTCTAACCACGTGATTTAACGTTGAGCGACTAGTGTTAACGATTGCAGATTATCAACTTGGCTAGGGGTGCAGGTCGTTTCTATAATATTTTGTCGCTGTCGATAGAATGAAAACAAAAATTATTAACCTTCACTGGATTGAACATCCAAATATCGGCTTTCAGAAAAAAAAAAAAAAAAATCGGGGAAGATGTTTATTGGAATTGACTATGTAGATCACAAAAATCACTAGGTAAATCACAAAACGGCTTTTTACAGCTTGCATATATTGAAATAAGGATTAAAATTGCATCAAAAACAAATAAATTAAAAAATAGAAGCGATTTTTCTAAGAGTAACGACGATGTGTGACCTCTTTAATGTTACGTAAATTGTAAAGTAAAAACGAATGCTGGCCATTTGCGGTCAAAAAACTGTGTGTGATGCCATTAAAGCTTTTTCTTTATTTTTTCTTCTTTGGAAATGTAATGGCTGTCCTATTTTTATAAGCACATCAGCCACTCAGATTGGAGTTAAATATGATATAATTAAGACTTTTTATATGAATTAATATTGTTAAAAAAATAAAAACTAAATTATTTAAACGTTTAGTACCTACTAATAAATAATAGATCAATGAAGTCACACGTATCGTATGTATATTGTGTAATAGCACATGTGGCCTAACCTTACACATTTTTTGTGTAAAATGGACTACTCAAATCCCAGCAAAGCGTAAGTAAAAATTTAGGTCACACTACAATAAATTGATTTTACAAAATGGAAAATTTCAAACTTACCCGAAGAAAATGGCGCATGTGCCGGTCGTGAGTATTCCTCCATTGAACAGTAGCTTCGGGCCTAGCCTATTCAAGTGAGCCCCGTAGATTGGACTGACCAAGAACACCACCAGCTCAAACACTCCGAAGACCAGACCATACTCCGTGGCTGTACAGCCTTTACGCTCAGCCTGAAATCAAATGTTGATGGTTAGATTTTTCGTATTGCTTGTGGTCACAGAGCTAATGTTGAGCATGAAGTCCTGGGTTCGATGCCCAGGTCAGGCGAAGTGTAATTGGTTTTTTTACCAGGAATTTCTCATTAGCAGCCCGGATTCTGGATTTGTGGTCAGTTGATGGCAATAGACTCGCCCCCTATTACATGGGACTTAAACGTAACCGGCGAAAAGTGTGTGTACACTTCTGTCGAACTCCTTCGTGAAAACAAGGCGTGATGTTATGTTATGTATTTATGTGTTATAAAATATATTTTATCGAAGTTTGTCATAAGGCCAATGAGAAACCCCAATGAAATATTTCTTATGACAGGCAGTATAAAATTAATGGCTTATAAAAATGACCTTTGCAGTCTTTTATTAAGATGATGAATTATATATAATTAAAAGCATTCATTATAACAACAAACATAGGACTGATTAGTTGGCACGGACAAAATTGTTGTCATCTATTTTGGCATAGTCATCATCATCATCATTATCATTTCAGTCGAAAGACGTCCACTGCTGGACATAGCGCCCCCCCCCCCAGGTTTGCCATCGCCATAAAAGGTGGGTTGGCGATCGCAGTATGGTGGTAAAATGCATAGAGAATGCGGCTGCCCATTCTCTAGTAAGTCCCTTAGTCGCCTCTTACGACAGTCAGATCACGGAAAGAAATGGGATAGAGCTATTCTTTAAGTCCGGCATCACACGGAACAGCATAGTGTAAATCATTATTTCTCTGAAAGATCAAGACCTGATCGATGCAATACGATACATTGATATAATATTATACAATGTACAGACGCCAGCACATCAACTTACCTCAATCTGTCAAATTTCTTTAATAGAATTTCAACCTTATATCACAATAGTGGAAGGTTAATTTTCAATTGGTAAAATTTGACAAATTGGGGTGGCTTGACCTGCTGGCGTCTGTACTCACATTTACTATTAATTAATTCAATTATCTACTGATGTTATGATAATATTACAGGTCAAAGAAATGGACCAGTTACAACATGATTATCTTATTAAAACAGCTGATTGCAATAATCAAGGGTCAAACTCGTTTTATTCGTCCTTGGACCTATTCTACTTTTGTCTGGGCCAAGACTAAATAAAAAAAGAAAGCAAACCGATTCTTAAAAAAGTAAAACCAAATTCTCACGTACGTAAATCCGCCGGTGGTCCGTGTTGCTCTATGACGTAAATTTAACACGGCGAGATTTTATCGTGCAGTTTTGACTGCAGCACAACTTTGACGAACACGAAAAGTGATTTTAACATATAAATAATAAGGACGGTGGAAATTTAAAATGGTGTAAGGGACAACTTACGGGGATATAAACAACCCTTATGTTATTTGAGATTAAAACTGTCGATATGGTGGAGGCACATCATCGTGCAAACTCTAACCATGAATTCAACTAGGGGACTAGAAATATTATGTCCTTCATCAAAAAACTACACTTTCATAGAAAAGTAGTAAAAATTAATAGAACAGTATTTTTTATAACTTACGAAGATCGGGTGCACCACCATCCTGCATAGATTCAAATACATAAATAAAAAGTTTAGATATTCAGACAATATAATCGCGTTTTCAGTTACCTACCAAATTGTAGTTTCTGTTTATTTGTCAATAAAAATCCGGCGGTATCAGTCAAGTACTACGAGCACTAATTAGTACATTCCAGAATTAATGAGTGACAAGATACCTATTATTAGTGTTGAATATTTTTTCTCATTTTATTAACTTTAATTGCTTAAAGGGTAAATCTCGAGTATTCGATGTCGATAAAGTCAGTGTACAACTTTACGATAACATGTAATAGGTTATATATTATTGAGACTTGGTCCAAATTATCATCATCATCATCATCATTATCATTATCATCATCATTTCATTACATATTATAAAATAAAGTCACTTCTCTGTCTGTCTGTCCCTATGTATGCTTATATCTTTAAAACTACGCAACGGATTTTGATGCGGGGTTTTTTAATAGATAGAGTGATTCAACAGAAAGGTTTATATGTATATAACATGCATAATATAGTAAAGAAACGCTGATAGTTTTAGAGTTTCTAATGTGATGTCATAAATAAACTCATTTTTTTGCGCTTACGTTGCGTACGCTGGCTGAACCCTACGAAATAGATCAAAATAATATACTATAGTATTGTACACCTTAAAAAGGTCTACAAAAAAGTCCGCGATGGTATATGTTTATCTCTTAGGGATAACCCACATTAACCACTTTTTATGCTTTACTTTTTACGAGAAATACTGGCTTATTTACGAAGCGATTTTAAGCAATACAGCATTAATCCTTATCCAATTAAATACATTAGATACGTTGTGCATTTTATGTAGATCAAAATTGCCCTTTACAGCATATCATTAAAATGAATATTTTAGAAGATATCAGAGATTACAATAAATAAAATTGCCGCAGAGCGGCTAGCGGGCCTTCCCGCGTCCGGCCGTCCCAGTTGGTAGTGGTTGGGTAATGCAGGATTAGTAGGATTGTAATTCATATTACTTTGGCTTCATAGTAAATGCGAATATCATGATGTGTGTTCGTTATACTATAGTATTATTCCAAGTAAGAGACCGCGAAATGGCTAAGCTTTTCGATTTCTGTATGTTTGTTTCTCAATGATGCAAAGACGGCCAAACGGATTTAGATCGAATTTGGGACAGAGATGTTTTATATCATGAATACGTAACACATAGGATACCTACTTTACCCCGGATATTTTCCGACAGCTATACGGGATAAGCCACTGGCAAAAGTACTATTCCTATAACTATGTTCGGTGTCTGGTAAATGATTGAGTGTCTGTATAGGTAAAATAGAAGCGTTAAGAAAAACCAGGAAGACTTATATTCAACTAAACCAAACCCTATGTCGCAGTCTTCTTACTCTGAATACTATTACTTTTATTTTAAGTACACCAACACACATGATATTCTCATAAACTGTGAATCCGAAGTAATATGAATTATAATTCTACTTACTACTAATATTATAAATGTGAAAATATGTATGATTCATCATCATAATCATCACCAGGCTATAAATATTCCCACTGCTGGGACACGGGCCTCCTGTCGGTGAGAGGGAGTGGGCCATAATCCACCACGCGGGCCCAGTGCGGGTTGGTAGATGTCACATGTCCTTGAATGTATGATTGGGTGTTTGTTTCGAAATCACGCAGAAATGGCTGAATGGATCTGGATCGAAAATGGCACACAGAGTTTAAATGATTACCTATATAACCTGGATTAACACATTCTTACCGCAGTAGTACGTCATCCCGGGCGAAGCCGCGGGCAAAATCTAGTACTATCTATACTAATAATAACAGATACATTATCCTATACTAATATTATAAAGCTGAAGAGTTTGTTTGTTTGTATGGTTGAACGCGCTAATCTCAGAAACTAGTACTTATAATCACCATCATCACTTTAGCCGTAAGACTTCCACGATGGGACATAGGCCTTTTTTATCTCGTGGTGGAAATCCTCATGGATGTCCTCCGCCCTGGGGTGGGCGGAGGGGTCTGTCAGACCCTTACTGACTAAAACCACCCCGGTGTTCCGTCCCACACCTACGTCGGGGACCACGGGAACCAATATGTCTTCTGCGATCCTCGACTGGGCCTAGCTTTGCAGGCCTCCTCGTACATCACAGAGAGGCGCGCGTGGAACAATATGCGCCACCATCTTCGGGTCCTAAGGAATAGGGGGCGACGGAGGACATAGACCTCCCCCAGCTCCTCCATAATCACCACTCTTGACAGGCGGGTGGCGATCGCAGTTGAGTGGTAAAATGCATAGCGAACGCTGCTGCGCATTGTATTGTAAGTTTCTTAGTCACTTTTTACGACACCAAAGGGATGAAATGGGGTTGGGCACGCCACAATTGCGGCGGTAAGTCCCCTCTTTGAGGAGTGGATAGAGAGGCGTCACGGCGTCCTCACCTTCCGCCTGACGCAGGTTCTCACCGGGCATGGGTGCTTCGGTGGGTTCCTGTTCAGGATAAAGCGGGAGGATACGTCCGGGTGTTTCCATTGCGAGGATCGTCTGGAGGACACGGTGGAGCATACGGTGGAGGTGTGCCCTGCCTGGGCGGAGCACCGCCGTGTCCTCGTGGAGGCGATCGGCGGCGGCGACCTCTCGCGTCCGGCCCTGGTGCGAGCCATGGTACGGAGCGAGAGGGAATGGGAAGCCGTCACCTCCTTCTGCGAAGCAGTAATGCTCGTGAAGGAGGAGGCGGGGCGCGTGAGGGAGTGGCAGTCTCTGCGCCCTCACGCCCCTAGCCGCCGCAGGAGGAGACGCCCCGGGCGTCGGGAGTCGATTGCGGACTCCCGGCCACCGTAGGCGCGAGCTTGCGGGTGGCGAGCAATGGGTAGCTCGCCGCCCGGTAAGGACCAGGCTCGGGTCGACGGCGCGCAGTGTTCCACGCGCGCCTCAAAGAGATGTCAGCAGCAGTGTAGGGGTCTACTAGAACCGATGCCTGCCGGGGTCGCGTGATTGTTCGAAAGAGATACCGTGACCCTGGCACATAGGCAACTGATGGAACACGGGTGGGTTTTAGTCAGTAAAAGTCTGACACGCACTCCCGCTCCGCCCAGAGCGGGAGAAGTCATTTGATGATTTCCCATCCTGAAAAAAAAAAAAAAAAAAAAAAAAAAAAAGGGATGAAATGGGGTGCTATTCCTTACGTCCGGCAACCGATATAGCGTGATCGGCCATATAATGCAGAGCCGACGAGTCACGCGATATCGCGTGATCGGCACTCAACGTGTTAAGAGCCGAGCGAAAAAGAAAAAAGGCATAAATGCAAAGTAACTTGCACGGGCAGGCGATTCGATGCGATAGGGAGGGTCGGGGGAGCAAAAAATTTTACGCGGAAGAACTCGCGGGCAGAAGCTAGTTATAGATATCAGTATCAGGCACTAGTAGTCTGGCATTTTTGCTGAACTGGACCTTTTTAGCGCCTCCGTGAGGCACACTACCTATAATGTTAGTTTATCACCTTACATTCCTTTATTTGATTTTTTATTTTGGTTTTTCCAGCTCTATATTTTGTTGTTTTTAGTTTGTTTTAAATAAATGTACTTTCATTCTAGATATTGAAATATAGGCTCATTGGTTTAAAGCTGAAGCACATATTTCGTCTTGAGTAGGTAGATCATGAATGACGCACTTAGCTTGAGAATAGCGAGGTTTTGCA
This sequence comes from Aporophyla lueneburgensis, assembly GCA_932294355.1. Classification (NCBI taxonomy): domain Eukaryota; kingdom Metazoa; phylum Arthropoda; class Insecta; order Lepidoptera; family Noctuidae; genus Aporophyla; species Aporophyla lueneburgensis. The sequence goes on along the minus strand of OW028737.1, from coordinate 23,751,638 downwards.
CGAAGACATACTACCTCGCGCAATATTTGCAATGTTTCCGTAGTAGTGTATTCATTGCCGAACAGCCTAATAAATCGTACTAGCATCATCATCATCGTTTCAGCCATAAGACGTCCACTGCTGAACATCGACCTTCCTCAAAGGACGGGGGGGGGAGGGGCTTGCTATAATCGCCGTGCTTGGCAGGCGGGTTGGTGATCACAGTTTGGCGGTAAAATTCATAGAGAGCGCTGCTGTCCATTTTCTAGTAAGTCCCTTAGTCGCCTTCTACGAAACCCACAGGAAGAAATGCGATGGTGCTATTATTTACGTCTGGCAATACACGAAACACACGGTACTAACATAACATTATCAGCCTTTTGATGTTCCTACTACTGGGCTCAAGTCTTCTGTCCTATCGAGGTAGTGGGCAGTAATCGCGGGCCCAGTACAGGTTAGTAGATAGATGTCTTGGAAATTTTTGTTCTAGGACATGCCGGTTCCTTTACGATATTTTCCTTCACCGTTTTGAGAGCAGTGGTGATGAAATAATTTACACAAATATAAGTGCCTGTTTGGCTTTGAACGTACGGCCTACCTAAAACTCGTAAGTGAGGGTCGTTATCACTGGGCCACAACGGCTCCTTTAAAAAAAAAAAAACAACCGACTTCCTTAAAAACACTACAAAGTGAAAAATAACTTTAATTTCGGAAGTCGGTGTCTTAGGATTTTTATTTGAGGTTTTTGCCACCGACTTCCGAAATTAAAGTTATTTTTCACTTTGTAGTGTTTTTAAGGAAGTCGGTTTTTTTTTTTGGAAAAAAGTTTTTATTTTATAATTTTTAGTTATAGTATCTACCCCGCACTAATTCCAAACAAACTGTATATTTATGCGATAGCAGAAATCGCGGTTGATTTGCTGTCATTTTTTAAAGAGTTCCGGTGTCTGTCTCCGGAAGTCATCATCAGATCTATATGAAACTTATATGGGACCATTTCGGAATAAACCCCTTTCGAACAAAAAAAGAATTTTGCAAATCCGTTTATATATGACGGAGTTATGGCCGAACATACATAAAAAAAAAAAATATAAACATCCGAATTGATAACCTCCTCCTTTTTGAAGTCGGTTAAAAATTAAAATCCACGAATCCGACGAATTCCTACTAATATTATAATTGCGAAAGTGAGGTGGTGTGCTTGTTACGTTTGCACCCAAAAACGGCAAGACGGATTTGGATAAAATTTGGACTGGATAACCTGAATACACACACACACACACACATACGACGTAAAGAATAGCACCATCCCGTTTCTTCCCGTGGGCGTCGTAGAAGATGACTAAGGTCTAGCTAGAGAATGGGCAGCAGCGTTCTCTATGCATTGTACCACCATACTGCGATCGCCAACCAGCCGTATCGTCTTATAACTGAAATGACGATGAAGTTCCCGTGAGATTATTTGCACGCTACCTAAGGGCAAATACTATTAAATTAAGATATGCCAAATTCACTGAAAACAAAGTTTTTTCTGAGTTAATATGCGGTGAATGACCTTAACCCTTTTGTTCTTCTTCATAAGCCAATCGAAAACGATTTCATAATTTTGGTAAATCCAAAATGTTTTATACATATTTTTTCGAAATAGTTGTCATATACACATTACATAAGATCATGTTATACCTAGACGTATGCGCAAGCGCCTGGCGATTGTATTGTGTTGATAAGAGCCGACTTTTTGCTCGAAGGTTATCGCACGGACGGACACACAGAAGATACTAACGGAACTATGAGCCGCTGTGATTTGCACGATCAGAGAAACGGGTATCTATTATCATTCATTCATAATTTCAGCTGAAATATGTCCACTGTTGGATATAGGCCTTCCACAATTTGGATAGAGAACGCTGCTGCCCATTCTCTAGTAAGCCCTTTAGTGGCCTTTTACGACACCCACGGGAGGAAATGGTATGGTGCTATTCTTTACGTCCGGAACCTATAGCGTAGTATAAAGGACGAATGTAGGCTACTTTAAATCCATACTTATATATAATATTATAATATATATATTATATAATTATATATTATATATATAATATAATATATAATAATTATATATAATATAATTATAATATTATAATTATAATTTATAATCCACACTCCACACTAATATTATAAATGCGAAAGTAACTCTGTCTGTCTGTCGGTCTGTCTGTCTGTCTGTCTGTCTCGCTTTCCTGCTAAAACTACTGAACCGATTTAAATGAAATTTGGTACACAGATAATTTAGAGCCTGAGAAAGGACATAGGCTACTTTTTATCCCGGTAGTATGTTCCCGCGGGATATTTTCCGACCTCCACGCGGGCGAAGCCGCTGGCAAAAGCTAGTACTTCATATTATGTTCGAGATTCTCGATTCGAAATTCTCGAGTTTTAAGCCAATGGGACACTCCTCTTCAAATTTGAAAAATTACATGTTTGAACTTAGTGTAAGACACTATCAATCTGCCAGGGTCGCGAGATTTGTTCGAAAGAGATACCGTGACCCTGGCACATGGGCAATTGACGGAACACGGGTGGGTTTTAGTCAGTGAGAATCAAGTCAATACTGTGTGCAATACAGTGTAATATCCAATGGGGACTGGCACTGTACTCCCTTATACAGGTTATTCTATAACCTAGCTGGGAATGCAGCACCTCACCACCATTTCAGTTGTAGTTTTAGTACACTCAATTTGTCAACCCTTTAAACTGTACTACAATGCTCTTATGATGAATAAACAATTTTTTTATTATTTTTTTTTAAAGTCTGACACGCCCTGCCGCTCCACCCAAGAGCGGGAGACGTCATTTGATGATTTCCCACCCACAAAAAAAGACACTATCAATCAAAATCTGAATTATTTTGAAGGATATCCACTGCTTCATATGTTCCAAGTCTGTTCAACAACGTAAATAACGCAATGAATGTTTTATTACCCCGAAATACCTTCCAGTCCAGGCGCGGTCCGAGAGGGGGGGTCCTAGGGGTCATGACCCCCCCCCCCAAAGTCAGCCATGATGTCGAGACTCTGAACGATTTGCCTGAAAAAACCAATAATACTCCCTACCTGAGAATTGAACCCGGGACCTCATGCTTATCAGTAGCGCTTTCGATTACTAGACCAACGAGTAGATGTCCCTTCCTAAAAATATTCTTCAGTACTCATGGTGACCCCCCCCCCAAAATCATAGGCTGCGACCGCGCCTGTCCCAGTCTATGGTGAAAAATATTACTAGTTGAAAGTGTTTGATAGACTTGTTTTCCGAATCGATCCATGAAGCCACAGAACTTAGCGATAGACTCTACTCTAATGACTCCTCTCATCATTCTACTGCCCTTATCACAAATTATTTGGGGTCGGCGCAACATGTATTTTGCCTCTGTGATTTTCTATTAGTCGTCATCTCGGGAGTCATTCATCTATCTTTCTTTGGTCACTCCCTACTTTTAAAGTCATCGACATTCATAATCAAAACTTTTCTCACGACATTTTCCTTCCTTTTTATCACGTGCCCGTACTATGACAACCGATTTCCACTCAACTTTTCAGCTATCGGTGCCACTTTCAGATTTCCTCTTATGTACTCATTTCTTATTCTATCCATTCGTGTAAGACCACACATACCTCTTAACATTCTCATCTCAGCTGAATGCAACTGCCTTTCATTCATCCCTTTTGTGGTCCAACAATCTGACCCATTCTCTACTGACTCTACTATAACTTTAAAATTAATAATTGTCACGTTACTCAGTTTTACTAAACACAGTCAGAGGCCTCGTATCTATTTTAATGAATATGAATGAGACACAGTAAATACTAGATAGGGCATCGGTACGAGTTCAAATTGGTTAATAATAGTTATGAACAAAACCTCTTAGTCTTAAATTATTGTGGGCGATAAGTTAATTAGATTTATTCGATTTTCAGTTATTGGCATCTCGTTTTAAATAATCTATAGTTTTTTTTTTTTTCAGTATGGGAAATCATCAAATGACTTCTCCCGCTCTGGGCGGAGCGGGAGGGCGTGCCAGGGTCACGGTATCTCTTTCGAACAATCACGCGACCCCAGCAGGCCTCGGTCCTAGTAGACCCCTACACTGCTGCTGACATCTCTTTGAGGCGCGCGTGGAACACTACGCGCCGTCGACCCGAGCTGGGTCCTTACCGGGCGGCGAGCTATTGCTCGCCACCCGCAAGCTCACGCCTACGGTGGCCGGGAGTCCGCTATCGACTCCCATATTCTATAGTTTAAGTTTTCAATTAGACTACTATAAGTCGCTATATTGATTCGTGAATAGATGTTTTCGTCTGTTTTGTCTTGAAAAGTGAGGATGGGTCAGTAAAAAGGGACAAAATAGTGCCCCATAACGATGTGCCCTCAACACATATCTGTCTGGAATAATAATTGGAAAAAAATGGAGGAAGTATTTTTTGAGCAATTTACTCTCTATGCTAAAAGACCGGTTGCCAGTGAAAACTTTATCAATTGATGTGATTAATTGATAAACTTACTACCCATTTTACTAAAAGCTAGTCTGATTAACAGAATAAATGTCCAATATCTGTGATGACTTTTCCTCGAGATGGATGCATCTGGATGGTTCTTGGTATGATTTGACTTTAAAAGAGACTTTGTCCTGGAAGCCTGTTTCGATGTTTTTTCTTGGAATAGTCGAAGAATAAGTGCAGAATACGTGTACAATATGTGTGATTTTTTTTCTTAAATAAAAGACTATCTCAGATGGATGCATCTGGATGGTTCTCCGTATGATTTGACAATAAAAGAGACTTTGGCCTCTGAGTTTGTTTTGATGTTTCCACTTGGAGTAGTCATAGAATAAGTGCAGAATAAGTGTACAATATCTGTGATTATTTCTCCTCAAAAGAATGTTTCAGATGGATGCCTCTGGATGGTTCTCATTATTCTTTGACTTTAAAGGAGATTTTGTCCTCGAATCCTGTTCCGATGTTTCTTCTTAAAGACTTGTAAAAGTGTTTGTAAAACACAAATAGATATTCTGTATTACTTCTCTTTGCAAATACGAGGTTCAGATTACAAAATTTAAATATTATTAAAATTAAATGGAAAATGTAGATCGAATTATGATTTAACTACAATAATTTTACATATTTTAAGAACCTCTCGTATTGATGTCGTCATATTAGAGAGTGAATCGACCGCACTCTTAGTACACTACCAAGGACGAGAAGTCGACATAGGCCTTTAAACAATTTTGAAAAAGAAAAGTTATATAAAGAGGTGCCTATGCGTATCTTATCTTATACCTTTAAACGAGCAATTCTTGTACCTATATATATGTATATATAATCTGAATCTCGGAAACGGCTCCAACGATTTTCATGAAATTTAGTATACAAGGGGTTTCGGGGGCGATAAATCGATCTAGCTGGGATTCATTTTTTATAAAATGTCGTTTTATTCGTGTTTTCAATGACCAACTTCATCGATAATCAACTTGAATATAAACTTATTATTTTAAACACAATTTACCAAAAAATACCGAGCAAAGCTCGGTCAACCAGATATTATATATTATACCTCGTGTATTCACGATTACCAATCGGTTCGAGAACCGTGCATATTTCTACCGATTTATCCTGAACGCAGTTTTTCTGTAGCTGATATGAAAAGTTTAATATGTCATTCTGAAAAGGGTTAATTCTAGCTGAAATGTAGATGATGAACAGTTTCTTAACTGAAATCAACGACATCCAATTTTCTCATGAACAAAATTTAAGTGAGTAGGTATAGCATAGAGTTTACTCACCTAGTTTTTTCTCTACTAATATGAACTCCTTTAGAAATCCGAAATAAAATGAGACAATCTTCGTTTTATTTTTTGACAGTGGAATTTCGAAATTCAGCTAAAAACATCCACAAAAACATAATTCCATTCAGGATATGCGACATTATATAATTTTAAACTAAATTAAATTGTAAAATTGTGTCAAGTACCCACCTCTTGAGGATAAAATGGTGCTTGTAGAGCAACGCAAATAGCGTTGCAGAAATCAGCTATCGATATGACAACTATCGTCAACCACTGTCTCCGAGTAAAATCAAAACCCATTGTAACTAAATTTTTTTTCAGTCTTGTCCAATTAATAGAAAAATCTAGATAAAGTTACTAAATTATTCACTAATAATACACCTTTATAAAAATTTAAATCTTTTATATCGCAGCCACATAATTCTTCCTTTTGATAAAAATGTTCTTAATGTTTTTTTCCAATTTAGGTTAAATAAAAATCACAGCCACTGTAATTAAATCACACATTAAATGAGCTTTTGTTTCGAAGGCGGGATCGATACTAAGTCAAGACATATCGTTTTCTGGATAACAAGTAAATTATTACTATAATATAATTACTATTAAGTTCTCATTACATATCAGTGGCGTTTAGTCAGTATTGTAGAAACAGCGAGACATTGCTTGCTCTTTTTGTCCTATCTTTAGTTCTCTTGACATAAGTCGTCGATGTAAATCAAATTCTAGAAGATTTTCCCCTACACAAGGTCAGTTAGCATATAGGGGTAACAAGTGAAGAAGTAATGACCGCACTTACGATAAACGAGACTGAAATATCAGCAACAGATAACATTATTGTCATTAATATTTTTAATGTTAATTAGACTTCTTGTAAACAATCGGTTTGATTTTTATTATGAGAGGAAAATTAAGACGTATTTTTTTTTCTGTTTGGCAAATCATCAAATGACTTCTCTGGCGGAGCGGGAGGGCGTGTCAGACTTTTACTGACTAAAACCCACCCATGTTCCTTCAGTTGCCCGTGTGCCGGGGTCACGGCATCTCTTTCGAACAATCACGCAACCCCGGCAGGCATCGATCCTAGCAAACCCCTTCAGTGCTGCTGACATCTCTTTGAGGCGCGCGTGGAACACTACGCGCCGTTGACTCGAGCTTGGTCCTTACCGGGTGGCGAGCTACCCATTGCTCGCCGCCCGCAAGCTCGCGCCTACGGTGGCCGGGAGTCCGCTATCGAAAATTAAGACGTATTAAGTGACATTTAGCCGATGGGGGCGGAAGGTTCTGGAGTGGCAACCGCGTACTTTAAGACGTAGCGTTGGAAGGCCTCCCATAAGATGGAACAATTACCTGGTGAAAGCCGCAGGAATCTGCTGGATATGAGAAGCACAGAATCGGTCGAAGTGGCGGTATTTGGTCGTGGTATGTCTTGCAGTAGACGTGTCTTTCGGTTAAAATCATAACGATGAAGCCACATTTTAGTTTAGCCGATTGTCGTCGACGTGCGATGCGGAGCAATGAGGAGCTCGTGAAAAGAAAAAAAGGGAAGAAAGAATACAGTGTTAACAGCATTAGAAGACAAACAGATCAAAGAAAATATTAGTATATTATACACCTACTTCATTATAGTCTTTTCAACTCAAAGGTTATGGTTATGGATTGAAAGAAAGAAAGAAAGAAAGCATTTATTTGTCAGAATATTGTACAAAGTTGTTATGTGGATTATTACGTTCAAAATATTCTACCTAATATTCTATTGTGTGGAAGAGGTTATAACTAGGAAGAATGTGATCAATGAGATGACGTCAGATAGATGTATGATATTAGTTGGTTACGGCTGTCATTCGTGGATCCTTGACCGTCGTTACGGGTCGTCTGAAGCCCGAAATTCTGACAACAAGTGCTGCCAAGGGGTATCGTATTACCCATTAACTTGGTTGTGGACGTCAGACAGGCAGTCGCTCCATGTGAAATACTGGTATGCAGCTGCGTCCAATTTGACTAGAAACCGACCCCAACATAGTGAGGTTAAAGCTAGGCAGATGATAATAATTGACGTGAAATAGACCACATACACCCACACCCACGCACACATGGACGCCATAAACTTAAACTACTCTTCCTTTCTTTACTTTAATTACAAACTAAGCAAATTTTTATAATCACTTGGTAGATCGACACAACTCACGAGTTGTATAAATCTTACAGTGTTCGCTTGTAGGGTTGATAAACCCTACAGCCGAACACTGTCTCTTAAGATACAGGTAACCCTAGTTTAAGAGCCAGGGCTCACCAATTGTCTACAGATTTCTACAGCATAGAAAATTCAATTTGTATCTACTTCCTACTAGTTGTAAACCATTTTGCTAAACGGATAATTTAAGTCCGTAATCTGTTTTGGAAATAAATAAATAATAATTATTATAATAGAATGCGAGAATGCCATCAGTCCCCTGTTCTATTTCGGGTCGAAGTTTTGATTATCCTTGTGATAGCTTAGCTATACCAGTCAATTCCATATTTACAGTTTGATGTTTTGTTGTTTTAGAATCGGAGCAACGAAAAGTCTTGAAACTGAAACAGTTATGAAGTAACTGAAATTCTGAAACGGCAGAGCAACGGTAACTTGTACGCTTGATGATAACGTATGCACTTGGCAATTTCTGATCAATAACAGTCGACAAACTGAGCGTTCAATAAGTCTAGAATTTTCCACGGGTCCATCCCACTGTAGTTTATGTAAAGGAAAAATTTAATAAATACCTAAACTATATTTATCTATACGTAGTATGTACCCGTGCGTGCAGAACTTTCTATAACAGAAAAATATTTCTCAAGCCTTGTTGGTCTAAGCAGTTGAAAGCTAGGTTAATGGCAATGAGCTCGCCCCTATTACATGGGACTTGAACATAACAGTCGAAGTGGCGGAGCTTGGGGGAGGCCTATGTCCAGCAGTGGACGTCTTTCAGCTGAAATGAGGATGAAACATAACTGGAGAAATGTGGGTATACTTAGGTACCTATTTACCTCTACCTAACCCTTCAGGAAGCCAATTCTCGCGCAATTCGGATTCGTTATTGTCGCTCGATTCGTACTTTTCACTCGTTAAAATCGAGTCGAGCTATTCTCGCCACGTCGATTCGAGCATATCTCGGAGGAAAGCCACGCGATATGCCCTCGTTTACATGCGACATGCATAGAGTGGTGGAGACCAGTCGAAACGGCCATGACGTCATTTCGAGGGGCGTTCGAACGTCAAACAGTCAGTCAGTCATGATTGTATCAATTGCGAAAGAAATTTATAAATATTTTTAACAAAATGTTTTACGTGTTCATAAACATCACAGAAGACGCTGCGATCGCCACGACAAGGAAAACACATACGAAGAAATCTTCAGGCCTCGTAGAAAGGTCTATCGCGTGGCAATCATTACATACGCGGTACCACTCCAAGCGAGGATTTTTGAGCTGCAGTGCTCACCATCCTTCTGCATATTTCCCAATATGACCCACACATAGTTAGAGAAGGAGCCAAAGCCAAATCAGTACTAATGGAGGGACGTTGCTGAAGCTGTCGCGGATGAAGTCGAGCACTACTACACACTTTAAGTACTTCATCATTGAGGTTCCTGCGCTACAAAAGTCCATCGTCCTTAGCCCAGAATTGTTCTTGGCTTGTGTTGAGTTTACATGTTACAGTGAAGCATGACTAACCCAAGTGTGGTGTGATAATAATTCTGTTTTTGTGGTTTATTCTGAATTTATGTAAACTAGTCTGTGGTGAATTTTTGTAAAGGCTCTTTTGTCACCTATTATTATTATCTTACAACAGGGTCATCAATACTGTGGAGAATATTAAAGACATTTCAAACAATATTTTTTTCTTTATTGTATTTTTTCAATATTAAACTTATAAATAGGAACAATACTGTGCATAAACAATACATTATAAGAATCACTAGTTTACATGATTATTCGGTATCATGTGTGGTATGCTGTTCAGTAGCCCGCTTAAGAATCGCTGAATCTCTACACGTCTTGCCCAAAGTCTACATGAATGTGGACAGACGGTCGTACAGCAGTTTCACCACAAACAAATTGAATTTTGTGTTCGACAAGACCGCTTCTCCTTCAGGCAGGAAATTTGTTTACATAAATATTAACAATATTTTCAGACTTCGTAATGTAGCTGGAACACATATGTATATAGATACAACTTTGTCGTTGGAACGGTTGGACGCAAAAGCTATACTGAGAGCCAGTGATTCGTTCCGGTCCTTACGACAATCACGCTTCGTCTTCTCCATCGTGTTAGCCTTTAATGTTATTTAGTAGTAATCAGTTTACTCATTGGCAGACATTCTGTTTAAATTACATTACATGTATAGGTAGATAACCAATGTAAACAATAAAATATGACTTTAATTTGACGTGATAAAACTCATGACATTTACAAATCAGCATCTTTCTATAGGCGGCCATGCATTCTGTTGTAACAAATACAAAGGAGAATTTATTTCAAAAAATTGATTAACGCAATCAAGCATGTATTGTAAGTAAATAGCTTTTTCCAGCGGCTTCGCCCGCGTATTACACTTACAAACCTCTGGATTCACCCTATCTATCGGTGAAAACTGTGTTAAATCCTTTGCGTAGTTTAAAAGATCTAAGCGTGTAAAGAAGATTATCTAGAAATTGAAACTCACGCCATCTATTAGGAATTCATAGAACTAACCAATGAACACACACATTGTATGTACTATAAAAAACATTTCATTTGCAAATATTGAGATCAGTAATTGAGATAAAAACTATCCTATCTTTTAAGTTGGATCAAACTGCACGCGGTCTGCAAATTTTATTAAAATCGGTTAAGTAGTTTAGGAGTCCATCCCGGACAAAAAACGTGACGCGTAATTTATACATATTATTAAGATAATATAAATATTACTTTGGGTACACTACCAGTCGACAGCGATGCGGATGACCTTTCGACGCTATTTTTTTAATTTGTAAATAGTTTTAGTTAGTTTAGGTTGTATTTTTTTTCCTTTATTAATTTAAATATGTAATCCATGAAATAAACGAAAAATATATTACTTTTGTACCTTGCACATGTTATTATCTAAAGAAAGTTAGCTTTTAAATTTGGTATTTATAAATAAATAAACTAGGTATTATACATTAAAAACACAGCTAGTATATATGCAAAATTTATATTACTAACAACAATACTTTACGTAAACAATACATTATAAAAATCACTAGTTATTACGAATAGTCGGAGTCATGATCGCGGGCTATCCTCGAGTTTAGAAATCGCCGGTTCATTTCACCTCTCGGGCAAATTCTTTATGTCGAAAAATGATCGTCTGGCACTCGTGTTTGATGAGACTCCTAACGCGACCCGCAGGGCGAAGTTTGTTTTCGCAAGATTTTCCCAACGTTCGTTTGGGCCTTTGTATAGTAATTTCATGGATCTCATAGGTATACAGCTGCATCATTGGAACAGCAGGACAGTCCGGTTGGAGTACAACTGCACGCATTACGACAGTTATACCCCCTCCTCTTCTTCTTCATCTTGAGAAGCTTTGATGTTATTTACCACAATAAACCGTTTACTATCTATAATCTGTTTACTTAATTTACTTAGAATATCATTGGCAGTCATTCTGTTTTATTTAATTATTAATTTGATCAAATTGGACCGATGTAAACAAACAATCAAATGATGGCTTTAATTTGACGTGACGAATATCGGTTGACATTGACAAAATGGCAGCAGTGATGTGTTCCGTTGCAGCAAATACTAAGAAAAACTTATTTTAATGTTAATATTGAAAATAAAAATGGAGTTACGAAATTAAGAATGATGATATTGATAAATGTTTATAAAATACGTATCAAATGCTGCTCAATACATTTTTCTGACTTGAAAATCATTTTTAAAGTTGGTCGAAAGTAAAATAACGATTGCGTTATAACAATAGCATCGTTATGTAAAATGGATTACATGGTGTGACGCATAATGGCAACATTTTTGTCCCTAAATTCGTAATTTACGATCGACTTGTACTGAGAATAGCTGATTTCAGATAATCTCACCATTTTATAAGCGACTTAGAACGCGAGCGAAAACAACGAATGTGAGATTTACGAGTGAAAACGCGAGAATTGCCTTCCAGGCGTCATGTTAAATTCTATAAAATAAGCATAATTCCTGAAGGCTATAAACTTATTGACATTCGTATTTGAGTCTAAAATCTGTCGTAGTAATGATGACCTGTAGTTAACATACGTCTGTATACAATACTAGCTTCTGCCCGCGACTTCATCCACGTTAAATTTCTTGTTCCCCCGACCCTTCCCGTCGCGTCGAATCGCCTACCCGTGCGATTTTCCCCGTTTTTGCAACATTTTTCATTACTGCTCCGTTCCTCTTGGTTATAGCGTGATGTTACATAACTTATAACCTTTCTCGATAAATAGGCTACCCAACACAAAAAGAATTTTTCAATTCGGACCAGTAGTTCCTGAGATTCCTGCGTTCAAACAAACAAACAAACAAACTCTTCAGCTTTATAATATTAGTATAGATTATTATTTTGATAACTATACATGTCACGTGTCGCCTATAACATATGTTACCGAAAGTTTTTTTTTATTGTGTAATTATCTGAATACGTCTTATTAATCACCGAATTTATAAGGGTGAGTTCAACATAACATGGCGTCGATATAAGCAATACTTTTCACTACTATGTAAGTACTGAAATTTTTTTTCAGATCTGTAGGAAAATTCTTTAGAACCTATAAAAAACAGTATAGCTGGCTCATAAATCAAAATCAGCGTAAGCCGAAAACACAGCGGAGCAAGACCAGCATAAGACGTATGAGGCTCAAAAGATGGCGTATAAGTCTCAAAAGACAGCGTATCAGATTCAAAATATAGTGTATCAGGCTAAAAAGATATTGTTTCAGGTTCAAACCTAAGCAAGTCCCAAAAAACAGCGTAGCAAGACCAACGGACATGCGTAGCAGACCAAAATAACGGTACGCCGTTGGCAGTCTTACGAGTCAGCGTAACCAGCTGCATAATAAAGCGTAGCAGGTCCAAAAGTAATTGGGATGTAGCCCACAAGGCAGTAGTTAGAGTTTAGTCAAAAGATCTATACGACATCAGATTTTGGTGTTGCCTTTGGTTTCCCGAAATGAGGACGTAACATTGTAACGCGTCTTAGTTGATTCAAAGATAAGACACAACAATTTGTACGTCGCGTGTAACTACACGCAAAACGGGAAAGGTCGTGTTTGCGGCCCTCGTGACGTGCCTACGTCTCGATTTTAATGAGTTTCGTGATAATGAACTAAAATTGTAACGAAAATTGTACCACATTTTACCTACAAAACTTTCAACGTTTTTAGGGTTTCGTTGCCAAATGGCAAAAAACGGAACCCTTATAGATTCGTCATGTCTGTCTGTCTGTATGTCTGTCTGTCCGTCCTTATGTCACAGCCACTTTTCTCCGAAACTATAAGAGCTATGCTGTTAAAACTTGGTAAGTAAATGTATTCTGTGAACCGCATTAAGAATTTCACACAAAATAGAAAAAAATCAATAAATTTTGAGGTTCCTCATACTTAGAAATGAAACTGAAAATATTTTTTTTTCATCGAACCTATACGTGTGGTGTATCTATGGATAGCTCTTCAAAAATGATATTGAGGTTTCTAGTATCATTTTTTTCTAAACTGAATAGTTTGCGCGAGAGACACTTCCAAAGTGGTAAAATGTGTGCCCCCCCCCCCCCCCCGTAACTGCTAAAATAAGGGAATGATAAAACTAAAAAAAATATATGATGTACAAAACTATATAACCTTCCACCGAAAATTGGTTTGAACGAGATCCAGTAAGTAGTTTTTTTTAATACGTCATAAATCATAAACCGCAATTTACCTTTAATTCAATCAGGTCAAATATAAAAATGAACAACAAAAAAAAAACATTTAATGTCATAAATGTGCATTTTGCCACCATTCTGCGATCGCCAACCCGCTTGCTAAGTGTGGCGATTATGGCGACCCCCCAAATTAGATATTAATATTGGAGGATGAATGGTGATCGATACTGATGCCAAAAAAACAGTCAGTAAAATTTTTGTCTGTCTGTCTGTATGTGCAGGCTTGGGTCAAAAACTACTGAAGGGATTTTAACCAAACTTGGTACGATAGTAGCCCATACTCTTAGGCAGGTTATAGGCTATATAACATAACGCTAAGACATATAGGAGCTGAGCAGTAACGATAAATTTGAAGCAAGTCGGATGAAAATGCGCTTTCGAGCTCTTATCCTCGTATACGTTGATCATACACCAAAAGTATGTATTACAAAGATGATGGTCTTCAAAAGATCTACAAAAAAGTCGTCAATAGTATATATTTATTCTACTAAATTAAGAACACAGGTAGTTTATAACCTGGATTAACACATAGGATACTTTTTATCCCGGTAGTATGTTCCCGCGGGATATTTTCCGACCTCCACGCGGGCGAAGCCGCTGGCAAAAGCTAGTTACCAATATAACCATCAATATGTAAGAACTTCCAAAAAAGGAAAGATGAGCAGGTGCTGCAAAAAAAGCAAGGGCTTTACCATATAGGTTTCGACCTCCACGCCACTTCAAGTCCTATAAAACAACCATGACATGGTAATTTTGATAAAATACTTCAAAGTTCAAGGTCTATTGATAAATATACAGAGATAAGCAGAAAGGTGTAGTGTATGTAATTTATTAGTTATCAACAAATACAAAAATGCTAACTAAACCAACACTCCATAAATGGAAATTACGACACAAAAATTCCACTACGCTTTTCCTTAAGTTCTGCACATCCATAAAATTAGGGATGTAATAATATACGCTCATACATTCCTCGAATAATATTGAAACAATCGGTCATTAAGATAGCGAGCAAATTGTCTACGTTCGGCTGTTTGTCAGCACTTTTAGGGCATGACCAACTGTAGGAAGCGAATACTATTAGCCAAGACGTGTCCTCTTTGTTCAAGCATTTGCTCACATGACATGACCGTAATTACTCATCAGTTTGCTCGCACACCATAAAGAACCTCACAAATCCTATATTCTCTTCGTCCTGGCTGACAAAGCTAGTAAATAGTTCGCAGGCGGTGGGGAGCCCACTCAGGGATGTCGAAAATCTTGAGTGAATAAAACACATAGCTCCTTGCTTTCACCTCAATCAAAATGAGTCGTGCGCCCGTCCGCCTACCATCCAAGCGCGAGCCTATTGCTAACTAAAAACGCCAAACAACGGACGCGGGCTAGTTTAAAATTCGAACGTTAAAAAACCTTTTAATATTAAAACAAAAATACGAATTCAAATAAAAGAAAAATAAAGTGCTTTTCGAAAATCGAACGTTCAGTGAAAAATGGATTGTTTGAAACATTAAATAAGTTTTAATTTTTTTTTTTTGATTAAAAATCATTTTGTTAGTTATTAAAATTCAAATTAATTTTTAACAACAATGAAAATGGCCGACCGTTGTGTTTTGTCGCTGTTGATGTTATGTTTGACTGTTTTATGCCGTAACGGGGAAGCTGCGGAAAACGCGAGTGCAGCTGATATACGTAAGTTTTCCTATATTTTATTTTCATTAATAGCTGTCAAAAAACATAATCATTTATTATCTCATCACCAGATCACAGGTATAATTTCTTGAACTTTAAGTTATAAAAACATACATAATAACTTTACCTCGGCACAATAATTATATATTATCTTGAAAAATATAATTTATATAGGTACGAGTATTTATTTAGATAGTGAATTTTAATTTCATTTTAGTTTTTGAAGGCAAATAAATTTCTTTCACTTTATTATAAGTATATATTTTTGTCCAACCATTTTTCTTTCTGAAACTTTTAATTATAGGTAGGTGTAAATTACTTAAAAAATGTATGAAATCAAGATTACCATGCTATAAATAAATATACGAAACATGACCTTCAAAAGTGAGCTTTTGTTTTCGATAAACAATAAATATTTACTTTTAACTATGCCTAAGCGCATGATAGATAAGCATTTTACTCTCACATTACAAAATAAATAAAAATACCTTTTAACACCCATTAGCATCTGTTGACAAGCCGATCCGTGACATAACAGAAATGTCAAATTTAGCCTAGTTTGTGCCGCAGCGTTGTCCGAGATTTTATTAACATATTAGGTACTACTCAACTACAGTGTGCGTAATAATTGCGTATGTGGCAATCAGAGATTTAATACTCTCTTGTGTTCGATTGTGGCTTAACATCTACCAATGTTGTAAGTGGCTATTGTCGTTAGTAAGTTTCGATGTAAAAATAAGTAAGAATGGTGGCTTTCGTGGCGAAATATTTTATTTAACTGTAGGTTACGATGTAGCAAGAAATAAGCGATACTTTTACATGTTTTGCTTGCAGTTGAGAAACTTTTGTCAGGTTAAGTAGTTATTATATGATGGTACTGACGTTCATGAATATTACATTACAGTGGCAGATTCAAGAAAAGTCTAATTTTAGTTTTAAGAGTTGTGACCCTTAGGACCAAAATAATAGCAATCAGAAAATATGTCTCTTTGTACGAAATGTTAAAATAAAATGAGCGTTTCATTACTTTCTGAAATGTCGATGTTAAGTTTAAACGGTTTTATCATTTACATAGAAACAATAATTGTAAAATATTTGTAATAGTGTAAACATTACAAGTGTTTGCTTACATAAATAATCAAATTAAAATAACATTTCGTTAATGGAATTTGCATAATAGCAACATTCATCAAGTAAAACACATGGTCAACCTTGGCTTTTTACTTTTTTCTTGAGACTACGAACACAAAACTATACAGCCATGGGCTGTATTCAAATATTGTATTATGAAATGGTGCGGATCAGAGTTGGTGTGCGTGCCCAAGTATGTTGCAACCAACATGTTGCAACTAGCTTTTCGAAAAAATATTGACCTTTAGACGCTGCACTGGCATTCAAAATTAAGCCTAGAATTTTGTAATTATACGGTACGAACATAATTTGGACATATTTAAATAAACATGCGTTTATTATTTTAATATTTATAATATTGGTTTAATTTCGAAATTGAGTTTGATTTGATCAAGAAACCTAATCTGCGGTGGTTTTCCTATCCATTTTCGTCACGTTTTCTAATCCACACATTCCCAAATGGATAATTAATATTCTCGTCTCCCCTGCATGCAATATCTTTTCTTCTTCACGGCCCAGCATTCCTACTCATTCACGGATTTGTAAATTTTTCCCTATATTTTGAGGGACATCCGCTAGGTACTAGGACCGTCCGCTAGGACTATAAAATGTATGTGTATAAAATATAAAGTTGAGAAATGGAATAAATGAAAAACTCGATAAATTTTATGAGTATTGTCATCAGAAATTATTTATCTCATAAGCCTAGGTATCACAAAAATAGTCCACTGTCAATCTTTATTGCTGTACGCTTAAATAAAAATACAGATAATGCGTTTTTATCGAATAATTGGCATCGCGGTTAAGGCCATAGGTCAATACAATTAGTCTTCACAAAATATTGTTTTATATCTTTACAATCATTTTGAGATAAGATTACATTTGCATGAAGACTGTATAAATAACTGACTGATGATTTCAATACATTTTTAAGGATAAAGGAACAATATGATGTCAATTTTCTTATTTTCTTTGAGTGTGTACTCAATACTTGACCTTTTTCTGAACTTTTCCTGTTGATAACGATGCAGAGGAATATATTTATGCTCTATGATTCTTCTCTTTTTTATATACTTGTACATATTACTATTTGAGACTGTTGCTTTTGAATTATGTAAATATTTTAACATAATTAAACTAAAACTATTTTAATTAAAAAATGTGGAAGATAGTTAACATAAGAATCAAATCTGTACACTATTAATTACTTTCCAGAATATTTTGTTTCCAAATACGTGTTATCGTATCGAGCCCTTAATCCTATTATACAATAGCGGACAATCAAAGTCTTCTTACTTTTATTCTCTTCTCTTTGTATATCCCCCTATATTTCGTGTCAATAGCATTATTCTAACTTAACAGATCTTCCTGCTTCTCGCTGCTGCTTCTTCTCAGCTTAAGTACTAGGAAGTTGTGAAAGGAGTGTTTTGGGGGACTGTCGCATATAATTTTGATGTTCAAAAACTGCTGATGCTCAGATTCATCTGAATTAATGTCGTTTGATTTTGATTGTATTCACGCTTTAGGTGACACTTTCTGACCTGGTGTTGCGATTCCTTTGTCACGTGATCAAGGACCAGCAATTACACAGAGTGCTTCAATCACGAAGTCAATTTTATAAAATTGTTCCAAATTATCCAAATCATTGTAAATATCGAATTATGCAGTCAAAAAGTCATCAACTAATGATGCTCGTTTACCTACAGAGTCAGAAGTGTGATTTTTGCCATCTGTGTCAAGGCCGCTGGTGGTGTCCGTTGTCGAAACCGACAGAGGTGGACAATTAGCAAACACGTTAATACGTCCGTTGGTTCTGATAATTTCATGTTTGGAGAAAAACCCGGTGTTTACTTTTGGGCGTGAGTTATTTATGAGGAAAGTTAAAGGGCTTTTGTAAAGTGAAAGTGAGTTTAGCGGTAAGGAAAATTCTGCGGGCAAAGATTAATTTGAACATGAATCTCAGATTTTGTGTGATACATTAGTAGTCCTCCTGACAGAATTTCGAATCTGGCAGCCATCGATGCAGGAGACACTGTATTACATAAGTGTGTTAGCCGACACAGGTGAAGCTCTGTTAGTTTAGCTTAAGATGATAAAGTAATGGTTATCCTAAGTGGAATTTGTCCATTTTATTTTGGGTGGGAAATCACCAATTGACGTCTCCCGCTCTGGGTGGAGCGGCAGGGCGTGTCAGACTTTTACTAACTAAAACCCACCCGTGTTCCTTCAGTTGCCTGTGCCACGGCCACGGTTACTCTTTTGAACAAATCCGCGACCCTAACAGGATGGAATTCTTCGTAAGATTCGTAACTTCTACGAATATTGCAGTCTCTTAACGGTCACACCTTTCAATATTAAAATATACTGTAGCAAACCCACCAACTAAAATTACAACTCACCAATTTTCCACAAGTTAACAAGGAAATTGTTTCCGTAAAACTATATTAAAAGACCGTGCCTTTAAAATGAACTAGTTTGAATATTTCACAGTGATATAACGTGATCTCGCGTGACATTTCTTTGTAAGTCACCGTCTTCCTAGTTATCTAATGGTAGGCAGCGTCACGGCCTGGCTACGGTTCTTGTTTCACTACCTTGGTTGCCCAAGGCCTCTTGGGTAACTGTATTCTTATCTTACACTTTATTAATCTACGTTAGTTTGTTAATCGGAGTTTGGATTTGAAGATTAACTTCGGTTTTAAGTGTTATGAGTACTTCACTCGTAAGACCTAGTTTATCGTCAAGGTCAATTAAACTGGCCTCTGTATTTCGCGCTTTTCATTCGGATCTGGAATTAACCATAATAATTATATGCTAATCATGTTTTTAAAGTCGTTTATTGCAAGTAAGTACAAACAAATTATGAAGTCGTGCTAAAATTCCTCTTCATTGTATAATATCGGCTTGATTGTTAAAAAGATTTTTTTGAAACTCTAAGTTATTTAAGCAGTTCTGGTTTACTTGAAATTATAACATTTTACTATCAGGTCATCATAATCAGTCTATATTGTTCAAACGGGGTTCGACAAGGAGTGGGCTGTAATCTGCCACGCGGCTCAGTGCGGGTTGGAAGATGTCACATGTCTTCAATTTTTTAGGACATGGCGGTTTCCTCACGATGTTTTCCTTCACCCTTTTGAGAGCAGTAGCCTTGTGGCACTACCAGGTGCAATTATGATTATAACCGTAAAGTTCATAGACATTGCCTCTAATTATATGTTAACGAGTATAAACTATCTAGTGAAGATTAACTTATGCAGTGAATATACCCATACTTAATATCATAAATGGGAAAGCGTGTGTGTCTGTTTGTCCGTCTTTCACGGCAAAACGGAGCGATGAATTGACGTGATTTTGTAAGTGGAGATAGTTGAAGGGATGGAGAGTGGCATAGGCTACTTTTTGTCTCTTTCTAACCCCCAACTTCCCTAAAATGGGGAGTGGAACGCGCTAATATCAGGAACTACTGATTCGAATTGAAAAATTATTTTTGAGTCGGGTAGCCTATTTACTGAGGAAGGCTATAGGCTATATAACATCACGCTACGATCAAAAGGAGCGGAGCAGCAACAAAAAATAGATGAAAACTGGCAGGCTGCGATGCGACGGGAAGGGTCAGGGGAGCAAATATTTGACGCGGACGGAGTCGCGGGCAGAAAGAAGCTAGTAATTACATAAAAATAATTAGCCATGGTTTCATGTAGATTTGCAAACTCCAAGTTTTTTTTGGGTCAGGGAAATAATGGAACAAAGGGCTTGTGGCAAAGTTATAGCAGCACTACTGGCCGTTAGACCAGGTAAAGCTTTGCTTGTCACAGTTGATCCTAGAAGAGGTTACCTTTACATACCTGTCCGTGGCTCGAAAAGCATGTTACGGTGTTGGTCCCGGCAGTCATTCGTCGATCTTTGACGGTCATTATACGGGTCTTCAAAAGCGCGAAAGTTGACCAGCTAGTCTTACCAGGCGCGGTCGCAGCCTATGATTTTGGGAGGGGTCACCATGAGTACTGAAGAATATTTTTAGGAAGGTATATCTACTCGTTGGTCTTATACTTCGATATAGCGAAAGCGTTCGACAAAGTCTGGCACAACGGCTTATTATATAAGCTGTACCAACTCGGAGTGCCAGACCGTCTCGTGCTCATCCTACGAGACTTTCTTGCGAACCGTACCTTTCGCTATCGCATCGAAGGGGCACTTTCTTCCCCTCACCCGATTCGTGCAGGAGTCCCTCAAGGCTCTGTACTAGCCCCCCTCATTTTCACGCTGTTCACTAGCGATATCCCCAGAAGCAAGAAGGCAAGGTTAGCTCTGTTCGCAGACGACACTGCCATCTTTTTCTCGGGATTTAGTGACACAGCGCTGGTTCGCTACCTCCAAACCGCAGTCGACGAGCTCGGCGAATGGTTCAGGAAGTGGCGAATCGAAGTCAATCCCGATAAAAGTGAGGCGGTCTTTTACACCCGACCTCGACGTAATCACCCCCCTCCCCGACCCATCTCAATGTTCGGCAAGCAGATCCCTTGGGCGAAGCAAGCCAAATATCTAGGTGTCATCCTCGACGAACACCTCACCTTTTCTGAGCACATAAAGCAGGCTCGCTCGCGGGCCGCTTTCGCTCTGGGTAGGCTCCATTGCGTCCTGAACAAGCGGAGTAAATTGTCTCTTCTGTGTAAGAAGCGGCTTTACACCGCTTGTATCAGGCCGATTATGACATACGCAAGCCCAGTCTGGGCACATGCCAAGCCCCGATTCATCCATAGGATGCAGACTCTCCAGAACCGTTTTCTCCGTCAAGCCACAGGCTCGCCTTGGTTTGTTCGGAATATCAATCTTCATTTAGATATGAAACTCCCGACTATCCATCAATACATAAAACGCGCTTCGAAGCGCTTCTTCGATAGGGCCGTAGCCCACCGCAACCCTCTGGTTGTGGCGGCAGCTACTTACACCCCCTCCCGTATTAGCAAAGTCCGCCGCTCGCGGCACATTCTTACCGATCCTGATGATCCCACTACTCTCCTCCAGGAGAGTCGAAAAGAGACCAGTACAGCCAGACCAGCACACAGACACAAACCGTACCGACCTCGCCGCCGAGGTCCGTCGTCGCGACCCCGACTTAACAGTCCCTCCCGACCCTTGCAAGAGCCAGCCCGCGATGCTGCGCCGTTAGCTTTAAATTAGTCCCTAAATAATTTAACTCAGATCCAGCCAGTCCCTTGCTGCCCCCCCTATCAGCGATTGCCTAAGCCGAGGTTCGTACCCCCCTCGGGGTAACCCTTAGAGCTTTCGCTTTAGTTTTTAAGTATAATAAGCCCCGGCTGGAGGCCTAAAAAGGTAACTTTTTAGAACTCGCCGGGCCCCAATCCGTTTAAGTAGTAACAATCTTTTCAGGATTAACTACGAGATGCCCCACAAAAAAAAAAAAAAAAAAACTCGTTGGTCTAGTAGTCGGAAGCGCTACTGATGAGCATGAGGTCCCGGGTTCGATTCTCAGGTCGGGAGTATTATTGGGTTTTTTAGGCAAATCGTTCAGAGTTTCGACAGCATGGCTGAGTTTGGGCCCCCCCAAAGTCAGCCATGCTGTCGAAACTCTCGTCATGACCCCTAGAACCCCCCCTCTCGGAACGCGCCTGAGTCTTACCAAGGGATATCGTATTACCCAGTAATTGGGTTGTGGCGGTCAGATAGGCAGTCGCTCGTTGAAAATTTCTGGTAATCAGCTGCATCTGATTAGAATGGAAGCCTACTTCAACATAGTTGGGAAAAGGCTAGACAAAAGATGATGGGGGCAAACATAGAACAATCAACAAGACCAAATTAAAAATAATATACAATCCCAAACAGAAAATAACCTTAACAGCTAAACCCCTTAGAAGTTATCATTGTTGTATTTATTCACATACACCTTGCGTCTTGATCTACTTCTTGCATATACTTACAAGCGCATGTTTATTGCAAACAGCTTTACCTGCATTTTATACAATCCTTTGTTGGCATTGCCAACGTAGTAGCTTTCCGTATGACCCTTTCAGAATACTTAGTAGCTCTTCAAGAGGCGGAAGTCTTTGTTAAAGATTATTTTTAATAGATGTTTGCTGATTTTGTGAGTATGTACGGTTGAGAACAAGTTAAGAGTTAAAAAAAAACAATGCTACTGTGAAAAAAAAAATCAACACAAAGAAAAACTTTACTGTCATTTTGGAAATATGTGGCAAAAAACGAAGTACAAAAACGAGGACTTCCGAAATTACACTATTTTTTACTTATGGAAGTCAGTGGTTTTTTTATATAATATTTTGATTTACACTTTTTATCTGCGGTACCTACTCCACACAAATTCGTATACCATAACTACCACCTGCTACGATCTTTACATCCTCTTTTTGCGTCGTTTAGGTTCATACAACTCGTCACACACACACGCCGGTTGCTACTACGCACGGCGACAAACCAAGCTATACATTTCCATTATAAGCTAACTTTTCACTGTACGAAAAGCTTATGCAATGCGAGGTCAACTAAAACTGGAAATGTATAGCTTGATATGTAGCCGTATGTACTACGCACCTGACCTTTCTGAAGAACATCACCAATAAGGTCACTCCTCCTCCCGGACATAGTGTTATGAAAGAAATATTTAGTATCTTAATCAAATTAACCAAAAACAACTTACTATACACAGCGCTAAATAATGTTACGTCTACGTACGTATTTAAGGTCAAAGTTACTATTATTATGTACCTACGTTTTTATTTTAATCACATTTTCAGGCCGTATCAACTGCGTACGGCGCGCGGCGTATTAACAAATTATCATACATGTAATATGCCTTATCATTTATTTATGCATGCTATCTTCATGCTTAAGGCAAGTTATTATAAAAACTAAAATCGATTTGAATATATCTCGAACTTTTAATGTATCGAAGACAGACAGACAGACACTGAATGACTTTTCATTACCTAAATCATCATCTACCCAACTATCTTGGGGTTGGCTTCCAGTCTAACCGGATGCAGCTGAGTACCAGTACTTATTTTGAATGTAGCGAATGCCTATGATCTAAAATAAAAAATAAAAAAAATCATTTATTCAAATTAGAAGGATCAGCGCTTTTCGAACGTCAAAATTACATAAGACAGTCCCCCAAAACGCCCGCCCTTTACCACTTCCTAGTGCTTTAGCTGGGAAGAAGTGGCGCAAACTTACCAGCAGCACAGCTGTCTATCCAGTTAGTTAGAAGAACTTGATTCTACACAATGGTAAGTAGTAAAACATTAATAGACACAAAACATTAAATTAAATGATTTGCTATATGCCAGCTAGCCAACCCAATATGCCAACAAATAAAATGAAAATCTGACCTCCACAACCCAGTTACTGGGTAATACAATACCCCTTGGTAAGACTGGTTGTCAGACTTTCGGGCTTCTGACGACCCGTAACGTCTGCCAAAGATCCAAAAATAACAATCGGGACCAACGGCTTAACGTGTTTTCCAAGGCATAGAAAGGTCTTGGTATGTATAGATGGTCACCCATCCAAGGACCCACCGCGGTAGTCGTAGCTTTACCTGAACGATCGACCCGTGCGGCTGGTATTACTTAGCCACAATGCCCCTCATGAATTATCAATGAAATTAACTTGAGACCATTCAACAGAGGGATGTATTGATGATTTTAATTATTATAATTACTATGTTTTATTATTTAACCAACCCGCACTGGGCTCGCTTGGTAGATTATGGCCCACTCCTTCTCACCGAGAGGAGGCCTATGTCCCAGCAGTGGGCACATTATAGACTGCCGATGATGTATGTATTGCTGATTTCAATGGTTAAAATATTATTTTAATCACATTTTTTTTTATGTTTGGGTAATCATTAAATGACGTCACCCGCCCTGGGTGGAGCGGCAGGGCGTGTCAGACTTTTACTGACTAAAACCCACCCGTGTTCATTCAGTTGCCCATATGCCAGGGTCATGATATCTCTTTCGAACAAACCTCGCAACCCTGGCAGCAATCAACATGTAACTTGGCACTGACCTGCAATTTGCAAAAACGTATAAAAAAGAATTTCGCGGGCTACCATAGAGCGCTCTCTCACGTTAATGTCTCGCACCTGGGCAAAAGCCTCCCTATTGTCTTTGCATCTCTCTCTGTCTAGAGCTGCCAAGGATCAATCTTTTTTAAAGGAGTTGTAGGTGGATTGGAAGAGATGTATCCATCTTAGTTCCATTAAAATGGGGTAGCTTTTGAAGTTTATCTCTTTCCAAAAAGGTATAATCGTAGATGTTGCCTATTTCTATAACCTATACGAATCTATGCTGCCAGTCTTTTGGGCACTTTGGCCTTTGACAATGTTGACGAGATTGTTGTTGCCTTCTGATTCTTTTCTCTCTATTTTTTATGTACACGTACATATTATAAATAATTTATTATTTTATGTAACATTATAAGCAATTAAAGACATCAACGAATATATCGTAATATCTATGTAATATGTAGAATGTAGTGTATGTCATAACTTTTATGGGTTCTTAAAGGTAAGAAAGATAAAGTGCACCGATAAAGTGTAAAGTAAGAAAAGTAATGACAAATGGATATGTAAAAAAACTTTTTTGCAAAAAAAAACCGACTTCTAAAAAAATATTACAAATTAAAAAATATCTTTGATTTCGGAAGACGCTGTCTTTGGATCTGTGTTTTTAATGTTCACTTTTTAGTTATTGTATCTACCCCGCACTAATTCGTATACCACGACTGGCCAGGTCAATAGCAGTGACAGGAAGTATTCGAATATCATAACGATAAACAAAGTGGATTAAGTACGTATTATCGACGCTAACGTAAAAACGACCAAAGCAAAGTCAATAAAATTTATATATGACCAACCCTGAAACATAACCTATCCAATGTCTGTCTATGAATACTCATAATTTTTTAAATCAGTCCACGGTTGCAGGAGCAACCGGTAAAATTACATTTAAAAAAAATATATACATACAGTGGCACACAGAACCAATTCTCAAAAACTCGTTATATCGTGTTATTTAGCCATCAATCATAAAAGCAATCCGTTCCGATCGCAGCTTTATTTTGTAAATAAAGTCAAACCAAAAGGTTTAACTCATCAAAAATTACGTTTCAGTTCGGGTCTGCATCTTATCCGGGATATACGACATGCCTGAATCTTTTTTTTTTTTTTTTGTGTGGCATCTCATAGTTAATCCTGAAAAGATTCTTACTACTTAAACGGATTTTGACTGTAGTTAATCCTGAAAAGATTCTTACTACTTAAACGGATTTTGACTGTAGTTAATCCTGAAAAGATTCTTACTACTTAAACGGATTTTGCATGCCTGAATCGAGCACATCGCTGTCTTATACCGCCCTCGGTAACGAAACCATAGCAACATCTAACTTGACCGTAACGCCATCTATCGAGTGGCGGGTAAAACTTTTGTGTTTCCTTGTAAAACAATGTTGTACTTCTTTTTGAGGTTTTCGGCAAAGTATTCTCTGAATTTACAACAATAAATATACATAGATGTTTGAAAAAAGCCGACATTTCATTCATAAGTGTTATTGGGAATTTATATCAAGGAATTCTCACTCCAGAGTTAAGTCACGCTCGTTCGTCATGAAGTATTTTCATGTGAGTAACCTATATTTTTGCTTTCAACAAAGTCCAAGGTAGTGAGTCGAACATTGCTTTGTGTAAATGATTTATCACCATATGGTCTCAAAACGGTGAAGGACAACTTCGTGAGGAAACCGACATGGCGGATACGTGGCGAATATAGGAAGCCTGAGTCCCACCAGTGGGAAGATTATAATGTATTATGTATTTTTATTTTGTTATTTTTTTATTGACAATTTAACATACATCTTTTAAAACTATCGTACAAACGTAAGAGTAATATATTTTTCTTTTATTATGAAAAATCTAAGTAGGTATTGAGTGAACAAACTTTTTTGAAACCTATTTGAAATGGCGTCACTACTACTAATCTACTAGCAATGACATAAAATATGTTGTCATACACACTATTAAAAAAAAAATAAAGATGAATGATTCTAACATATTTTGTAAGCATATTCATCATACTTAAAACTTTGTCATGACAACAAAAGTCGTTATTGGATTTGTAATCATTAAAAATCTACAACCCATAACTCCTCGTTCTAAGACCCTGAGTAGAGAACACTTAGTTGCTATAGAAGCAAAGCCATCAGGCAGGATACAATCGATGAAACAAACGACAGGAAAATAGTAAACACTACAAACAAATCTGTCATAGAACATCTAAAAATAATACAATAGCAAATAATCCGTGCTTCGATCTTACGATCCTTGAGAAGTAGGCTGACAATGAAAGATTGCTGCGACAGCCCAACAAACGCCTGACTTGCATAATATATCGATATATTCCCGGCGAAGATAGTCAGGTACAACCTTGGTTCGCCTTTTGTGATACATATAACATTTTAATGGATGTGCCATACGTGGGGAGAATGGACGCAGATTGGGCAATGGAGCTTGATTAGTGAGCTGACTCATGGGATTTGAGGATGGAAGGTTCAGGGAATTAGGAGTCACCCAATGAGTAATGATAGTTTTGGAGGTCACGCTAGCAACTGTATAGACAGAGATGGACAGTCAAAAAACTTGAGAGGTGTCAAGGGACACCCAGATGGAATGAAGTTCCTTTCCAGGATTCGTTATTGTTTTTTTTAAATTATTTATTATGTACAAAAAACCTGTATACACTCAACAAAAATATTCTTTCTCTCTCTGTCTCTCTCTCTCTCTGTCTCTCTATCTGTCTCTCTCACTCTCTCTCTCTGTCTCTCTCTCCCTCTCTCTCTCTCTCTGTCTCTCTGTCTCTGTCTCTCTCTCCCTCTCTCTCTCTCTCTCTCTCTCTGACTCTTTCTCTCTGTCTGTCTCTCTCTCTCTCTCTCTCTTTCTCTCTTCGTTCCAAAAACTACGTTCCAAAACAAAATATATACAGTCGAATTGAGAAACCTCCTCCTTTTTTAAGTCGGTTAAAAAGTATCGTTACAACTTTTTCTCTTAATTCCGTATAGCCCCCTTTCGCAACGCGCCATAAGGAACTTCGTTCCATTAATAATGATGACGAGATCGATGTCATATTAAAATGCATTGGTGATAAGCTAGTACTGAAAATGGCCTGTCTTAGAAACAAAATAGGTAAGTACTATATGCCAAAAGATGGACTAAAAAAGAGGAAACTAGTACAAATTAAGGACTGCAAGGAAAACATATCTAGGTAGAGAAAGTAACAACGCAAAAAAAGCGAATTTGTGTGTATATTTCAAAACTCTTGCATTGGCCATGAATTTACAACCAATAACGCAATATTTATTAAGAATCAATGAATTCTTAATAAATATTGCGTTATTGGTTGTAAATTCATGAAATGAATTCTACTACTAAATTTCATCCAAATATTTTTCATTCAGTCTTTAAAGACTTATGTAACTTAAATTTATAAAATCATTGATTCGAAATCAAACGTTTGATATTAAATTTGAAAAATGACTTGTTTGCTTGCAATGACTTCATTGGTATCACCGACTGTTGAATGCATCAAAGTTAAATTATCTCCTCATATGGAAGTAAAAAGACAGGTTTAAAAAAACTTAAGCAATTGGACAAAAGCCCAGTCATACCAGAATCAATGTACTATTTCAACTCAAAAGCGAGTCATCGTCACAACATTTCAAAGGTGACGTATTTTCGAAATTCACGTAGGTAACCGGTCACTCAGCAGGCCGGCTCGCCCGCAGCCTTGACACCAGAGTTGCATCACACGTTGCGCCATCCTGTCACAAGTCACCTCACGATCTCCCTGCTTTATGATCAACCTTGGATTTCTGATATGATATAATGAAGTGGGTAGTGTAAATGTTAAGCCTAATGCTATTCAAATTTTAGGAAAAAAATCTAGGTTAATCATTTATTAAGACAATGCATTTCCAGAAACTATGTCAAATCATTATTGTTTCTTCAGGTGTGTATTGTTTGGTCAAAGGTCATAAATGAATTGAGTTCGTATACATGTTGCATTTGTTTAAACTATCGTTGGGCTTACACATCAGAGTTGACGACTAGCTGTTTGTGCATCGTTGGTCATAAAGAGTCTTTGTTTATTTGTGTGAAACATTATATTTGTTATAGAATATCTTATATCTTTAAACAAGCAATTCTTGTTTATATATATATATTTATATATATATATATATAAACAAGAATATATATATATAATATGAATCTCGGAAACGGCTCCAACGATTTTCATGAAATTTTGTATACAAGGGGTTTCGGGGGCGATAAATCGATCTAGCTAGGATTCATTTTTATAAAATGTCGTTTTATTCGTGTTTTCAATGACCAACTTTATCGATAATCAACTTGAACATAAACTTATTATTTTAAACGCAATTTACCAAAAATACCGAGCGAAGCTCGGTCAACCAGATATTGAGCTTTTATTTGAGTATTTTCTACTTCAACTGTTTCTACTCTACATTTTATTTGTTGCCTTCTTTGATGCAACGGTTCATCATCTCCTTTTATAGATATTAATTTAAGCTTTGGTGAAGTTAAGACGTTTACTATATGGACACCACCTAAATCAAAATAGCATAAGACTTAGCTAACATTTCAATCAATTGAACATTTCAGTTGTGGCGAAAAGCCTTTTATAGACTAACCTAGTTAATATTCATTTACCAGCCGTTTTAGAAGCA
This sequence comes from Aporophyla lueneburgensis, assembly GCA_932294355.1. Taxonomy (NCBI): domain Eukaryota; kingdom Metazoa; phylum Arthropoda; class Insecta; order Lepidoptera; family Noctuidae; genus Aporophyla; species Aporophyla lueneburgensis. Next base: position 23,722,265 of record OW028737.1, on the reverse strand, counting down.
TGTATGCAAGCGTGCAATTCATTAATCAAATTTTCTTCATGCATTGCAGCAGGACATGCAAGCTCAATCATTTAGATGGGTTCCATGCCTTCATTACACGTAATGACATTACTGCTGCAGTTAGGCTTTTACGAAATATTGCTGGAAAATTTGTTCTCTTCTCTCGAAACTGTTTCGACAGCGGGCAGAAAGTGGCACGCGGTTTTAATGTGTTGGAGAGAGGAATGCAATCATTTGTAACACCAGCACTCATAGTTTTCGTAGAATTGTCAAATATGGAGTTCTTGGGACATTATTCATGGAACTGTCATGGCAATGCTAGACTGTTGTCAAATACTGCACATTATTTACATTTGATTTTTAATTTGTGTCACAAAGTGTCATCAGTACTGTCTTCCTTTCTTTTTTAACACGCTTTTATTAGGTCGACCTGTATGTAACTAACTATGTAATGGAATCTAAGGTAACTAATTTAATCATCTTCCAAGGATCGTAGCGTCATGAAAATTGGCTGCTGTATGTAGTTCTGATGACAATACAATAATATGGTACTGTTGAACTGATCTGATGATGGAGTCGGAAGATATGAACGGGAACTCCATGATGGAACATCGTATCATAGCTGTGTTTGAACTTGTTAGAAAAGTTTTGTAATGAAGTTTGACCACGATTAGGTTTCAAGGTCTGATGATGAAGCCGGAAGATAGGCACTGGCATTCTATGCTGGAATATTGTATCATAGCCGTGTTTGGACTTGTTAGAAAGGTGTTGTAATGAACTTTGACCACGATAAGGTTTTTGGTTTTTACGTGCATTTATAAAACCTTGTTTTTCTAGTGATTTTTTAAACTATAAATTTAATTTCTCTCTTTTTATATTGGCATTTTGTAACTACTTTGTTATTTTATTATCACACTCAATTATTATTTCATCTTACTTTGTATGTTATGTTGGGTCTTTTGTGTGCATCAAATAAACGTTTTATCTATCTATCTAAATATTGGGCTCATTGCAAGATGCTGCGATCATTGATCCCCTGATATCGGTCAAATTACTTGGATGTGACAATATATGTACTGTAGGTCTTTTATCTGTTATGTGGGTACGGTCATAAGAATACATCGTGGTAGACTTGTTAGAACCACACGGGTTGATCGATCAGGTTAAGCTACACTAGCCGCGGTCGGTCCGTGGATGGGTGACCATCTTAACATATTAAGACCCCTCATGCCTAGGAAAGCACGTTAAGCAAACGCACGTTAATCCCGGCTGCCATTTGTAGATCATTGATAGTTTTACAGATCGTCAGAAGCCCGAGACTATGACAACTAGTCTTACCAAGGGATAAAGTGTACTCAGTAGCTAGGTTGTGGAGGCTGGAGTGCAGATCGGCAGTCGCTTCATGAAAAATTATGGTATTCGTCTGCATCCGGTTAGACTGGAAGCCGACCCTGACATAGTTACAAAAAGGCTATGTAGATGATGAGACTTGTTAGGTCGGACAGTAAATGTTGTTTTTTTTAAGAATTATATCTCTCAAGTCAACCTATGAGGTTGTTGGCTGCTTTACCGGATTTGCTTGTGGCTACCTTAACAAAACAAGGCCTCCAGCCGTGGCTTAAACGATAACTAATTAAGGCTTCCTGCCGGGGTCGCGTGATTGTTCAAAAGAGATACCGTGACCCTGGCACATGGGCAACTGATGGAACACGGGTGGGTTTTAGTCAGTAAAAGTCTGACACGCCCTCCCGCTCCGCCCTGAGCGGGAGAAGTCATTTGATGATTTCCCATCCTGAAAAAAAAAAGCCTATCACATTGCTCGATGACTTTGACGATTTGACCTCTGTACTAGGTAGTATTTTTTCGTTTGGTGCCATCTACCATAACAAAACACAAACGAACTGACGATTAAGCAAGAACACAGATATGTAGGTTTTTGCCTATTTTTATTCGCTCTCTGAGAGTTCTTATGTATTGTTATCCTCTACAATTAAAAATTAATATTTATTTTGAATTAAATGATGGACTTTGCCTGCTGACCTAGCTTTCAAAAATTATTTTGTCTGATGATGACCAGGTAAGTGCTTATCGATTCTCAGTAACGGAGTTAGTTAGGATCACCAAACTTTTTCATGTGATGAATTTCGCCAGTTAATTTAATTGACCCAAACACATTCCCATCATTGAGAAAGAAAATTGGATGTCTGATGATGACTGGTATATCTGTAAAATATTGCAAGCTTACTCTATGACTGGTTCAGAAAGCAAAACGAAATAACAAACTACTTTATTTCTATGTACATAATTAATTTCTGTTCTTTTTTTACGAAATATTTATATTTGTAATATTTACAATATTATTTAATTCAGAAATCATTAAAAACGTGAACTTTTAGATTTTATTTAGTGAAAATAACGCGCGTATAGTCCATCCTTCACGGCAGCCATCAAGGCACTAATGTATGGCGTCATTCGCGTCGCGAGTATATGTCACAAGAAAGCAACGGGTTTTTCGCGCAGTTTCGGGTTTTTTATTTATTATTTAAAAATGTAAAAGAAATAAGAAAAAATAAACAATACAAATTATTAAATAAATCAGTACGCATATTTTGATATAAAATTCATGTCAAATGATTCAGCCATTACAGAGAAAATTTTCAATTTAGGTTGAACGAGGACCTGTTTACTGCCAGATTTTTCTAAAATTTGGGAAAGTTTATTAAAATTCTAAATAATACAAAGTATTTATCATAACCTTAAGTATGACATATATTCTTCATATGAAAATCGCACGGTAGGATTCTTCAACAAAATTCGTTAAACATACGGTATTTTTCGGATTTCAGCAAGGTAATCCCCTTAAGGGGATACCCTTAAGGGGATACCCTTAAGGGGATACCCTTAAGGGGATACCCTTAAGGGGATTATTACCTCAGTTTAGGGCATCGCTGGTATACGGCAGCAAGGGACCGGCTAGACCGGATTTCAGAGGGAATCTTTATACCTACCTGGTATAAAGATCCATTCCCTCTGAAATCGTTGTGCATTCTTTCTCTTCTCCCTCTTAAAAGTGGTCATTGGCATAATTTAAAAAAAGTACGCTTTCAAATCTGTGTGTTACTCGTGTTTGCATTGTATAACGACTGTTTAATTAGGTACATACTTTTTAATCAAGAAATCAATTACTTATCAAGAAATCAATTACATGGCCTGTTATGCGTTGTATGTCTCTAAAATAATCAGCCATTATTGCCTTAATGACTAATTGTAAAAAATTGAGACATGTACAGGAAATACAAACGATAGAGAACATTAAAAGTATTAGTAAAAAATTACAAAATAGTGAAAACAGTATAATAAAGAAGGGCGACTTGTCCCAGGCCAATATGGCTCCTATCTCAGTATAATGCTGCGATATCTGTAAAAAAAATCGCTTCCGCAGCGCTGGTATAGGGCCAGCTGTGATGCCACGGACACACTTCCGAACATAACAATGAATCCCACTAAACGATTATATAAAAAATAAATGATAGATAAAATATGATAAAAATCAACATCATAATTTTTTTTTTTACAATTAACTCGACTAACTCACTTAAATACCGCAATTAATTATTAATTCGGTATTGAGAATCCTAAAAAGCACATCCCAAAAACAGACCGTTGGACTTACGAACCATACGAACTGTTGCCTATTCTTTAGTAAGTCCCTTAGTCACACGGAACGTTGATAAAATAGACTGTTTAAAATGATTTTACCTTAGACAGTGTCAGAAGCATTTCACAAGAACAGAGAGAAAACGTCTGTGGTTGGATGGTACATTACGCACGAACTATTACACTTGATGCCACGTTACGCTGTTACGTGACCGATACAGTTTCGTTACAACACATGCATTTGAGTGACAGGTGATGCATCAGCTGAAGTGAGGAAAAGGTTGAAAGTGGAACTAAAAAGCTAAAATACCTTCTCTTTAAGTATTACGCCTAACGTCACCCCTGTATTCCTCGAAGGTTTAGGCAGCGGTGTGCCTGTATTCCTGATATCACACAGTTATGTTTAAGTACGTTGATTGCATCCTTGGTCTACTGAACATGAAGTCCTGGGTTCGATTCCCAGATAGGGCAATGCGTTATTGGGTTTTTGTCAATTAGTGATTTCTCAGTAGCAGCCCGGATTCTGGATTCGTACCGAACTTAAAGATAACTAATGAATTGTGGGTGCATTGTGGTGTACTATAGGAACACCTCTGCTAATAATTTGGACACAGTTTCCATTCTAGTGGTATATAAGCGGGTACCAATCAGTTATTTTTCAAACGGAATTACTGATATATTGCAAAATTAATTCAAAATATTATGTCTCAAGCAAGGTGGCGCGAGAAAAGAGTTCCGAGAAGAGAGAAAACATTGGCCACACAAGCCTTTGCCAGTTGGACTGTACTGGCTCCTAAAAGGAAGAAAAAATGCAATCCATTTATGTTTAATTAAAGCCCTTTATTTAAAGTCCTTGAGCATGACATACGATTTTAAGACAACATATTGTTCAAGGTGTCAATCAATGTCACTGATAATTATGATGACCGGTCAAAAGTTATCATTATTTTATAAATACATCATGTAATGACATTGTTAACTTCCGTCTTGAACTTGAAGAAGATAATGAAGGGATTCTTCAATATTCGAACATATACAACATTAATTTTTGTTTATGCGAAACCCGAAACACGGGTCTAGTATTATTATGTAAAGAATCTATGAAAAAAATTTCAAAACTGTATCATTAATAATCACAAAGTTATAAGCTTGATAAGTTACCTGGTTGTCCACGCAAAAACATATGCAGATCACCACAAACAGCTAGTGTACGTACCATATCCGTGTAATGGACGTTTGAGTACGAGAAAGACATGATAATTTTAAAATCGAAACAAAACACTAAGGCCCCGCGACTTGGAAGCGTAATTAAATATTTTTGGTACAAAATATAACATGGTGTAAAAATTATTGGAATCGATTCAGTTACTGATTCTGAACAAACTATATTCAGGTTTCGCATATACTAAAAATAATCTTGTATACAATTATGGATTAATTATTGTACTCATTGGAACACTCAAAAGGAAGTTCATGATCATCATATATTCTTGATAAGGGCTTCCATAAAAGTTTAATAACATTTATAACAATGATATCTTAAAAAATACGGTAGGCGTTATCTTATTACAAAAGGAGCGCAGAAAGTTGCATTGAATATAAATGTAGAATATTTCGATTCCATTCTTAAGTAGCACGCAACAATATCCATTAAAACTGTTACAAATATATTTTTGGTGGCAGAGAGCTACACTACAAATGTATTCGAAACCGTAGAAAAGCCAAACCATATTTACAGAACAAAACACCACAATAAAGAAGATAACGTACAAGAAGTGAATGAAATGAAAACACGCGCATTCAAATGATATAATAATCGAAACAACTTCAATCCAGCAAGCGATCAAAATAAATCATAATCAAATCACCATGTTCCACAATCTGACGCAACGGAATACACACAAAAATCACCCAATTTGATTATGTACATATTCTGAATTCCATCACAATTTCCATGGGTGTTTCTCAAAATATACGCTATTGTACCAAGTGGGTTACCAGGTCGGCAATCAGTTGTATAAGACTTATGTAATGGATGACCTTGTGAAACAGCACTCGCGAAGCGTTCAAGTTCATCTTGTATTTTATTATATTTATATTCGTATTAACGTTTGTGTATTTTGCGGTGAACGATTGCTGTTGTATTTGGATTTCTCTGGTTAGTCAATTTTTTGTAGGTTGAGTAAACAATGTTATTGGCTTTATAACTTTTGTTGTCTGTTGTTAAATAAATGTTTCTTGTTATGTTGGTCCTTTACTGTACTTAGGCTTCTTCAAAAGCTTTGGAAACTGACCAGTGATTTCATCACTTGCCGTATTTTTATAAATAACTAATGATTTTTTTTCGGCACTACTTTGTCCTTAGCAACTAAATCGTAATTTGGGCATCGATCGAAATCAACCAAAATAATTTTAGTAGTGTTTTGTTTGATATCCTTGTCGTTATCATTATTTCTGTTATAGTATTCGAATGCAGTTGTATGTATATGCAAATTCAATTGCTAAGCACACATTTATTGATTCAGAAAACATCGTTTCCGCGTTGAAACACTCTTCTGTCATGTTGGTATGCTATTGCAGTGGCTTGCCAAGAATTCTCTATAATGATTTGATTAGGAATCGTTTACTTCGCTACGCCTTATAATCGTGATAAGAATGACTCCTAAGATTACCATAATTATATATATTACTTTATGTTTCTACATACATTATGCATCATAGTGTAATTATTATGGCCTAACGACTTTTGCTGCTTTAATTGTAAGTATAATGTAGGATGTAAAGTTAATTTTAAACTGCCTCATCGTTTTATGATAGATAGATTAGATATATTCAAACTTAGGTAAATGATTTGGGTTTGAGTTTCAATAATACTCTTGTTTGCCATTTTTATCATACTTTGTTATGGCTCAGTAGCATAGGTACTCGGGTGTTCATGGAAATAATACCTACACACAATATAAATGGCGTAACTTTATTAATAAATATGAAGTTATTTTATATTGGTTTCTTTCTCTTGAGGTAAAAGACATTAATTGACTTGAATTTATAACTCAGTCGTTTTTGGCCAAGTATTGCCAAGTTCGTACGCATATATCTCTACGACCTTAATATTGGAAAGTTCGGTGATCGGTCAGCCTCACCTTGTATACTTTACGTAACAGTCGCTTGTCTTATGTACGCATTGTTTATGTTTGTATGCAAATACTCTGTTTTGAAACATACCAACAATTTGGGTGGCATGCCTTAGAGAGTTGACTGTTGTCTTTAGATATGCCCTGCACTGCGAATGTTGAATTGATGTCTCGAAATCTATCTAAATTTTATTCTGTTTCTATAATTTCATTCATTGCCTATATTCGATTCGAATCGAAGCCCGCAGCTAGTAATGATTATAAAACTACACTCAGATTTGGTGCAGTGTTAATTTTATCAAAAATATTGATCACAGTCCTAAACAACTAATATCATTATGACGACACTATTAACAAGTGAATATTCTGTTTCTTTCCAGCTGAATACATCCAACCATGCAGTCAAAAAGATGCTGAGTTGGACACCTGTATAAAGAACTCCTTCAACCATCTGCGACCGTACCTGTCCAGGGGTATCCCTGAACTGGGGGTTCCACCTGTGGAGCCCCTCTACATTGACCGACTGGTCATGGCCAACGATGCTGGTCCCGTCAGGGTCACGGCAGCTTTCAGTAACATCACCGTTATCGGACCTAGTAATTATACCATTACTAAAATAAGGTAAGACTATCGTTGAACATCATTTGTCTGGTCACTCTTCTTCTTCATTTATGGCACTTTACCTAGATATAACAATACTAAATTCATCTCCTTTGATAAAGCTAAAATGCTTTGTTTATTCAACTAAGCGTAAATTATTACGTAGATATTCTTTAGGTGTAGTTTTATTGTTCTACGCTAAGTGCGTATCTATAACACTTCTTTTTTTTTTCATTTATAAATCAGTGAAGCAGTCAAGCAGCTTCACAGTATGCAATTTACGGTGTTTATGATAATGACCCAGAAATTATCATACCATTATAATGAAATGAGGCCTAGTGTCTCAAAATGGAAACGACTTATGCACTAATCTAGATCTCTAGGTCAACTACAAGATGTTATTTCGAAACTACTAATAAGAAATTTTAATTCTGTGTTTGATTGAAAATCTTTAGGGAAACGAGGTCAACTCTGTGTTGTCGCTATTGCAAATGGATAAGTATAAAAATTGCCAAAATGTTGTAAGAGATACCTTTATAGCCAAGTCACCTGACGTTACAATAAGTTTTCGTAATACGTATAGTAATTTCACTTGATGTTACTAAAAGTAAAAATTCTTAAATTATAAGCCCTGTACCTGCTGAGATTTTTCCTTAGCATGGAAGACGAATTTACATTCAAAATTTCATTCCCCATTTATTCACTTTAGGGGAAGAATTCCCAAAAATCCTTCCATAGTGCACACCTTTTTTGTATAAGGAACTCCTGTTTCTATACTCAGTGGCTCAGGCTGCGTGTAATCTGTCACTGAGTGAATTTAAAATTTACCGACATTTCTATGTATTTGCCTCCATGTGGTGGTAGAATTTTTTTGTTGGTTATCAAACAGAAATCTGCTGTTTCATAGGAATGTTCAATACCTATGTACATTGTCAAAATGTATTGTAGATCAATTTTTACAAAAAAAAATCTACGAAATATTTGGATTGGATTCAGGCATCGTTATGGATTATGCGTCCTGCTATCCTGTGAATTAAATATAGATACGATGGTTCCTGGAAAAAATAGTTCGATACTTCCAAATGATATTGTCGGATCAGGGTTCGAATAGGATAAAAGTAAAGAAAAAACAGTTACAAAGATTCAATAAGTAGGAACAATCTGCCTGTTGCATTATTCAGGACAAGTCATAATTCACCAGTGACAAATGAATACGTAAGTAATTTAGTAATATTACTTACTTGAATAGGCAGACGGTAATAAATAACTAACGAGCACAAATGTACAGATCCGTCGCCAATCTTTTGCAAATCTTTCATGGCAATACATTTGTAAATTGATTATTCTGTAATATGCTAGTCATTGTAAAATGACTAGCTTAAGATCCTCTTGTAGTTGAAGATTGCGAGCGCTTGAACTGCTTAATTGTATGTACATTTGTTTCATACAAAAACAAATTATAAAGAAATTATAAAATGTTTTCTCAGCATGCCCTAAAAACGAATAAGCCCTATATTTTTTGTATAAGTTTTATGTCGTTTAGTGATGGAATTCTTTCAGGAACACGTTTTAAATAACGGTTTAGTGTCATCTTTCTTTATATGTTTCATTTCTTTTTTATTGAGCTAATTGTTTTAATTCCTGTTTCTATCTTGACACAGCGCTTGACAGTACGTTCCATTTTCCAAAAAAAAATATTCACGAAAACATGTCATTTTGCTGGATTTACAGAGGTTTAATAAAGTTAAAAAGTACTGTAACCTTGCTTTAATACTATACTGGTGATAAAGGCAATAGAAAAAATTCCAAAACGATAAATTTGGGTAACCTTTTAAATATCTTGTAGAAAAGAAGACATAATTATTAAGTTTGTGAGCTAATTCGATACGAAATCTCAAGACTCATTAACATTAGATCTAATAAAACGTTTCTCACAAGCACTTTCACTTGTTTTGCAGACAAAAAATCAAGTAAGTACAAAAATAGTAGTAATTTTGGCCACCATGCAGTTTCGAAATACTTCTTCTTGCATTAGATCTCTGAATGCGGTGGGAAGCTTGGCATAATGACAGAATTAAGAACACAAAACATTTCACAAGCTGTAGGTACGAAGACTGTGGGACAATTCGAGCGTAAAGGCCGAATTTTGTAACGAAATACTTGAAGGTTTACAAAGGGACAGACGAAATAATTCATTCTAATCTATTCATTCTAACTATTTGTGGCAATGCTTTAATAGACAGCTCATCTTAGTAGCACAATCTGAAGCCACAAATGATCTTCTAAGTGTGTTTTAACAATTTAATAACATGTATGCTTACAAAAAGGAGTACAACAGGTACCTAACACTAACAGGTAAAGAAATTAAAAAGTTAATTACGTTATCAAAACTGAAGAATAGTATTATAGAACTGTTCCCCGTGGGGAAAAAGTAACCGATTACTAAGTTTAGCGATCATTTGTGATATTCGACTTGTATTAAAAGATTGTAAAGAAATTCAAATCAATGTTCAGCAAAAGTATGTGGCCAGTATCATTTTGCACTTAGTGATAAGAACTTTTTGTGTTTTGCATCATCAATTAGCACGATCTATTTTTTTTTAATTTTAGTAATAAAGTACTTTCCGAGCAGGTATAGTATTAATTAATCATTTGAAACTGAATACATAGCATCAAACTACAGATCAGAAAAACAATTCAAGCCTCCTATATTTTCATCCCCCAACAAGATTTGTATACTGACCCGATCTCATATGTATGCAGGTCTGATTTGAAAAAGCTGCGTATTGACATGGGACTGGTTCTGCCTCGCATTGAGATCACTGGAAGATACGAGGTCTCCGGACAAGTGCTGCTGTTCCCCGTCAGATCACAGGGAGACTTCTGGGCATCATTTGGTAAGTCAAATTTAACTACTAATATTTATAGTTTATAAAGAAGCCCTAGGTGTAGTTGGAGGTAAAGAGATTAAAAATAAATTGATGATAACTAAAGAGTTGAAATCATCAAAATATTTTCGAAGGGTTACACACATATTCGGGTAAGAATGAATCGTCTCAGCCGGGAGACAAAATTTAATATCTATAAATAAATACCTATGTACATGTTCAGGAAAAAGACGCTCGAATTATCCCAAAATGCGTCGAATCAAACCGAACATGATAAGAGCAGACCTACCGAATGAAGTTTGCCGATCGATATGAGCCGAATGAAAACCGAATATGTGTAGTTCTTACACTTTGGTCGGCTTTCTTGTTCAATACAAATACTGCTGAACTGAATGTGCCGTGCCTGGAACCCTTCAATTTGTCCAAAATGTGCCGACCTGGACTAGAGTATCACCCGTAGATTTGTCCAAAAGAGTTAAATGATAGAAAACGAGTAACTGAATCCAAATTGTCACATCAACACTTGATTTCACACTAATTGAGGTTCCATTAAGCTACATGAATAGCCAGTAAACTGTATTTTTATTTATTTGAGAAAAATAAAGATATTACATTACATATTAGTACTGTAAAGAGAAGGTTCATACAAGGCTGAAATTAAACGTATAAAAGTCATTTGCACGCGAAAAAGCAATATCTACATATGTACATACAAATAATACAGGGCCATATTTTCAATTTCCGCGTGGAATTAATATTTATTTGGCTTATTTTTTCATATTTGTTCTGAATATTTGTACGAGTAATGGCGTCGATGACAATGATAATAATTGTAGTCTGAGATTGAAGTTCATTGTAGAGGCCATTTTATATGGACGGGGTCATATTCTTTCGTGGAGATAAATAAAAATTCAATATGCGAATGCTTTGACTAAGAATAGTCTGATGCTTTAGTGATATAAACCGTCATTGATTATTTCCATGTTTGCTTAGTCTTACTTAATATTATAAATGTGAATGTTTGTGAGGTCATGTACGGATATATGATATTGATGCTTTAGTGATATAAACCGTCATTGATTATTTCCATGTTTGCTTAGTCTTACTTAATATTATAAATGTGAATGTTTGTGAGGTCATGTACGGATATATGATATTCTTTCACGCAAAAACTACGAAGCAGATTTGAATGAAACTTGGCACACAGGTACTTTATTACTTGGATTGATATACGGGATTATTTTCGGCCTCCAGGCAGACAAAGCCGGCTGGTTTATAAAATATTGTTCGATTTTAAATTATATGTCATTTAGGGCAGATTATTCCATAGTAAGTTTCAATATAACATGTACATATTTTGAATACAGCTCTCACCCGCAGATGGCGCGACTCAAAATTGCGACGAATTATCTGTTTGCGGGACTTTTCAAACCGCAATGTGTATTAAGTTAGACAACCGTCTAACTGTTGAAAATGAACCTCTACCTAAATAAAGTTCTTAAATCGTTTTTCACATGCATTCTTCTACACATTCAAGGTGACGTGGTGGCTATCGCAAAGATCTTCGGCAAGGAGATCACCCGGGATAACGTGAAGTACATGTTGGCTGACAGAATGTTGGTTGACTTCAAACTGAGGACCTCTCGGTTCAAGGTGAAGGACACCGTTAACCACGGAAGCGTTATTGGTGAGTTTGAAGTTCCTCTATGTATATTTTTACTCCTAATCTTCTATATCAGAGTGGTTGGTACATCGACGGTCAAACTAAAACCAATGCATTCATTCAGCACATGATTATAAACGAGAGACTTAAAGAGAGAGACAATTTTTAGTTTCGGTTATAAAATAAAAAAATCTGTTGTTTAATAGAAAAGTGCAATACTTCCGCGGTCTAAATGTATAGCATAGCAAATTTTTGTTTAAATAACCGACGTAAAATTTCAAATTTCAACGCAGTGCTGTTTTGAATTATGTACCTACTGAATCCATGGTACTAAACATGTTGTACGTCGATGAAGGCCCTACCACCCTCTAAAAAAGAATGAAATTCATTTCATTAGTAAGCATGTCACTTGATATAGGCTGAACCGTTTTGGCTCTTCTTTGCTTTAAAATGTTCGTAATAAAAATAATTAGCACCAATTTCCCAGAAATTGGGGAAATTTGTATCTTTTTTAAAATTTGGACAAGGCTTCGTCGTAAGACTGGTTGTCATAGAAGTTGCCTGAAACTACTACTTTTACCCGCCCCCCTTTTCCCTTTTCTCTTTTACTCCTAGTCTTTAATTTAATATGCCTCTACGAAAAATCTCCTGGTCAGAGAAACAATAGGTACACGCTTAAAGGGCTAATCTTTGACAATCGTTACGGGTCATCAAAAGCCCAAAAGTGACAACCAGACCATCAGTCTTAACGTATTGGAAACTGGGTTATGGACGTTAGATATTCAGCTGCTTCTCATTAAGCATGAAGCCGATCCAAACAGACTGAAACAAATAATAAAGTCCTCCATTAATTCCAAATTCCAGGTGAAGCGATGAACCAGTTCTTAAACAACAATGCAGCTGAGATCATCGAGGAGATGAGGCCAGCTGCCTCCGCGTCCATCGCCAAGCATTTTCAGGCGTTCGTGAACACCGCCTTCTCCAAAATTCCCATCGACGTTTGGCTTACGCCTTAGACCTGTGAGTGAACTTAAAAACAGTCAGTTTATATTTAGTTCAGTTTTGTTTACTGTTGTGAGTGTTTTATAAGTTTATTTTATTCACCGATTTGTTTGACTTGATTTTGTTCAAATGGATAATAGTACAAATATGAAATGTTGAAGTGGAGTTGTTGAAATCCGAAGCCGTACTATTTTTGTTACGATAACTGAATGTTGATCTTTCTGTGTTCAATGATTTTTGAGAATTGATTACTACTTTTTTGATATTTCGATGATAGCGCCATGCGTCTTTTTGTTCAAGTGTTTCTGAAATTCCATGACTTTCTGTTACACAGATATTGTATTACTCAACCACCACGCTTTTCTTTTATACTTGCAGTGTTTAAAGATCTCAAAACCCTCCTTCTCTTTAGAACTCCTTATTTTTCAAATTCAAGCATAAAGAGAAATGTTTTTCTTTTTCTTCTACGCTCGCAAACAAAATTTAATGTAGAAATGATTTTAATGTGATCTTAATTGGACTTCTTATAAATTCGTCCTTTTATTACCATAGGAATTTGAGTCCTTTTTAATGGGCACGTGTGTTCAAATTCGGACAGTATAAAGACAGTCCTAAATACCGATTAATATTATGCACCTCTGTACGATGGCCTAATATTGTCTCACATTGAATAATCAATTACTGCTTTTCTATACATGTCTTGTACAAATGAAGCAATGGACGCTACATTTAGGCCATTGTATACAGGGGTATTTAGCCATTCATAGGGCATAAGATTTATTTATTTAAGTTAGTAAGTGATCACCCGATACTATAAATGTACTTAAATTGTGTACTTAGACTATAGGCTTAATTACTTGTAATAACGATTGTGATGACTAAAATGTACTTAGTTGTAAAAATATATTATTATTTACAACTTTATAATGTTTTTATTATGTGGTAAAATAAATCTCTAAAACCGTAGACAGTGATTTGCTTATGAGACTAATGAATAATAATTAAAAAGAACAGTAATAGGTGTAAGTAGTTTTCATAACTTTTCAGAATTAATTGCAAAATAAAAACAAATCAAAACATTTTTTTTTCTACAATTTATTCCGAGATATGTATATATTTATAAGTATATATATAAAAAACGAATTAACTATTTACATTATGTACTAAATTAAATAACTAACTAACCCTACAAATAAATAGAAAAACAAAAGGAAAGGACACTTAGACGTCGAAGAAACGTGCCCAGAAGACTGGCAACATTGCCAAGTTGAATGGCAATGCAATAAATTAATTAACAAAAACAACAATCCTTCCATTTGACTAAAAACCCTGGTACAGTACCACAAAAAAAATAATGTGATCTGCTTCAACCCTACGCCCAGACCTTGATGTTGCAGAAGTTTCTCCTAGAATAGCCAAACAGCTTCACTATTTAGACAGAATATCATCAGCATTAAGAGTAGAGAATGCATGGTCTGCGAGGGGTTTAAGGAAGTCCTTCAGAGCTTCCTCCATCGGCGCCTGCAACTCTTCAATCAGCTTCTGCCAGTTCTCGTTCAGGAACTGGTTCAATGTGTTACCTGGAAGTTAAAAAAGATTATAAGGACGGGTTGGGTTATATGTAGATTGTGGTATTCAGTTTACCCCAATAGTTCGGAAAAGGCGAATTATGCTCTACGATTAATATTGCCAATGTTGGTGGATGGTCGATAATGCAATCTTTCGTACAGTTACTGGGCTTGTATTGTATTTAAACTAATGTTGCCTTAAAACTTTTTTTGCTGAGGACCTGCTACAGATTCTTCGAAAAAAAAAAAACACAAATAAGTTACAATTTTTTAAGTAAATAAGTTATGTCTGGTGCTTCTCTGGACGTCTTCAACTTAAAAAGGCAAGCTTTAAAATAATCTTTACAAATATTATTGTATTACTAGTAATAAAGCTGAAGAGTTTGTTTTTGTTTGTTTGTAAGAACGCGCTAATCTCTAATACTGCCAATCGGATCTGAAAAACTTTTTGCATGTGATAGCCCACCTCTTGAGAAAGGTTATAAGCTTTTTTGACACTACGCTAGAATATTTTGGAGCCTAGCAAATAGAAAGAAAAGTCAGGCAATCCGATGTGATGCGGTGTGCCAGGGGACAAGAAATTTCACGCAAACGAAGTGTCGGGCAGAAACTACTATTGAATAAGTTTTTAGGTGATTTAGGTTGAAACTTTCTTTCTACATGAGTAACGTGTTGCTGCAATGCATAAAGTACTTAAAACATGAAGAAATTATAACTAATTTCTTTGCCACATTCTTAATTCCTTTTAGATTATTATTTCCTAACTAGCTGTTTATGTAATGCTCATAATAGTTCTTAACAATGCGATGCAATCTCTGTTTACACGTGTTTTATGAAAGTATCTATGTATTATTAATATTTATTTATTACAAACGGAATGCGTCACTTGTTTTGTAACGTACTTCAAGAAAAGGTAGGCCTCAAGTGGGTGTTGTAAAAGGAAAATAATGCTGTCTGTCTACAAAAATGGAGCCATGCTGCCATATGTATTAGCGTCTAACCAAAACTTATTGAGTAAGTTTCTAAGTATCTCGAAATAGTTTGAACGAATGAATGGGTTCCAGTTTAAAGCACAACTTGAAGATGAGAAAGAACAACATCATCGTCATTATTTCAGCCAAAAGATGTCCACTGCTGGACATAGGCCTCCCCGTATTATCGCCACGCTTGGCAGCGGGTTGGCGATCGCAGTATGGTGATAAAATGCAAGAGAATGCTGCTGCCTATTCTCTAGTAGCACCCTTAGTTGCCTTCTATGACACCCACGGGAAGAAACGGGATGGTGCTTTTCTTTTAGCCCGCCGCCACATGGACCTACACTGACGAAAAAACAATATACAGGGTGGTGGGAAGATCGACGAGCAAACTGAAACCATAATTTCAGTACATGATTCTAGACCCCTATCGAAGAAAATTTTCACCCTTTATAATAAAAGATACAGCTGTTTCATAGAAAAGTGCAGTACCTTTGCGGTCAAAATGTACGGAACAATCACGTTTTCTTTAATAACTGACCAAAGTTTAAATGCTGGTTCAATCAATCATGTACTGAATCCTTGATTACAGGTTTCCCGTCAATATTCCTAACCTAACCTAACCTAACCTAACGTAACCTAGCCAAAATTCCCTCATGGCTCTCCATGAAGATCCATATGCACAGTAGTCACTAGACTGTCATATTAAAGATGGCATCTAACATAATACCTGTATTCTCTGACTGGAAGACAGAGATACATAGTAAACCCCTACTTCGTCCTAAGTTAGATAAGTCAAAGCCCCATATAATATGGAGAGGGTGTAAAAATAGTATACGTACTCAAATCTCCATCACCGCCGAACAGGTTCTCCAGCTTCATGGAGGCGTACCCCACGTGGAAAGACACGTCCAGCTCCTCGCACTTGAGGGAGTCCACCTCGTTGTGGCGCGGCTGACGACCCAGCACTATGGTCACTGTTGCATCGATATCACCTGGGTGAAGAAAATAAGTCAATAATAGAATGTTAGAAATAGAGAGTGTATGTCATGTTCACTCTAATGTCTCGCTGGTGGTGGCGTGTTTGATCATTAAGTTCCTTTCAAAATGAACGAGCTAAATTGTGCTGTTCAATATTTCATTCTCCTACTCCTATAGCCGTCCATATTTAAACTAAAGTATATACTTTAGGTACTGATAAGTCATTAGTACTTAAATTGCCTAAATTGAGGACTAAATTTCCTACAATGAAGAAATTCAGAATGTAGAACCATCAAATGGAGCAACTTATTGGGTAACAAATGGCAACCAAATCACTATAGGTCGGTCATCAGCTCCAGTTGATTTAACCAGTATTGGGCACTACTGCCGTGCAGACCCTAAAACGCAGTAACAGGTTTTTTGACATTTTTTTGTTAAATATTGAACCTTAATGCACACGGTATAAGGAACATGAAGATCTTATCAGGTTTTTGTTAGGATGCTTTAAACGGTTAAAAAATCAAATTTGTGAAAGCAGTAACTTAACTTTGCATGTCTAAATATATTAGAATACCAACTAAAATACAGTTATAGCAGTTACGTCTACCACGATCCGTCACTTTACCAAGTTAAACGCAGTAAATATCTATATTACCACAAAAAATCTGTATTTTTCACCCAAAAAAATATTGACAGATATAAATTAAAACGCAGTAAGTAGTTTTTGTACCAGCACTGTTAATACTGCATGTTAGATCACTAGTTTATTTCACATGAACTACAGATTAAAATGCAGCAAAGTAGTCAAATGCGGTATTTTATTTAGTGTCATTCAAGTAAGTTTATATCGTGAAAACCAACTAAAGTGCAGCATAATCAAAACTTCTTTCTTTTACTTTTATCGTAATATGATTTTTAAGTGTGAAGATACTATTTAAATTGCAGGGGGCCTATTACGAACTCTTATTTCCAGGCAGTTTACGGCGTAAACTGAACTGCCTTGCAATTTCGTATTATGAACTTGCCAAACAAGCCAGTCAGCGGTCACGTGACACGCTGGCCGACTTCTGACCGAATATTGCCTGGCAATACCGTAATACGACCGTTCGTTTGACATTTCTTTTCGTATTAGAACTGTCAAAAAGTAACTTTACAATCCATTTTGTTTACGCTGCGTCAGAGGAGCTTTTATTGAATTGTTTTGAGTTTATTTGGCGAAATTAATCGAGTATTATCTAGATTAGTAAAAGAAAATATGATGTATGACGAATATGAACTAATTGAGTTTCTGGAAAGTGACTTTTCTCATCGAAATAGAGTGTCAAGGAACAAAAGAAGACGACTTCGTGATGAATGTAATGCGTTCGACATGGATGATGTGCAATTTATTCAAAGATATCGACTTAGCAAAGACTTAGTACTGAATCTTTGTGAGGAGTTGAGACCGCTT
Organism: Aporophyla lueneburgensis; assembly: GCA_932294355.1. Lineage (NCBI taxonomy): Eukaryota > Metazoa > Arthropoda > Insecta > Lepidoptera > Noctuidae > Aporophyla > Aporophyla lueneburgensis. The sequence continues at coordinate 23,704,348 of OW028737.1, read as the reverse complement.
TGAGTACTCTCGTGCTTGGGCAGATTTATTGTACCCAATCGCCACTTTGTGGGAATTTAAGAACACCTACAATGTTTCCAGCTGCACATAAGTTACGCGCCGACGACGGCTAGGACTCTCATGCACTGAACTATAATAATTACAAAATATATATTATTATTATATCATGTTCAAAACTGAATATTAATTAAAAACACTCAATAACACTTACGCCATAATTTTGTTTATACTCCGAATATATTACGAACGGAAGTATCAAACGAACAATACGTTATATCTGTCTTAGTTTGTGAAACAATACTTCCTAACTTGTTGAGTACGTTCGGAAACATAATCTCGCGTTATAATTTACAAACATAGAAAATTATAATATGAATTAATTGTATGTCGCAATAAATATTGTGTTTATATTTTCACCTACTTTTATACTAGTGTAACTAGATTATAATTTTTATCATAAAATAAATGATTTAAATAAAACCGTAACTTACCGATAAATATTTAATTCTATTTCTGAACGTTGCGACAGAGAATTACAAGCCACCCATAGACAAACTAGCCAGCGTAAAGTCGGGCAGAATTTGAAATGTCATAGTACGAAATTTAGCCAGCCAGTGAAATGAATTGCTTGGAACTTGCCTGGTTTTTTAAAAGTTCGTAATAGGCCCCCTGTATGTTGATTATTTACTGCAGTATAGTCGGTACTTTTCAAAAGATGAAAATAACTTAAATGCTAATTAAAACGCAGTATGACACTCTGTTACTGCATTATAATTGGTAACTTGAACGATTTTACTAATTTTACTGCAGTACAGGTCATATTTTACTGCGTTCTAGTAATTTTCAATATTTCTTTCGCCAGGCTTGGACACGAGGAGAGTGAATCGTGCGAAAAATTCAATATTCATAATCCTGACCATACTAAAAACGGCTAGTCCGTTTTTAGTATGGTCAGGATTATGAATATTGAAATTTCGGAATTTATCGGAATTATTATTAGTAGTGACATAGCAGGTTCAAAAATTATATTGAAGTATTTCGAGCCGGGACATACTTTTATGTCTGCCGACTCGTTCCACCACAACGTAGAACAATCTTTAAACAAAAAGAAAAAGGTTTACGATTTCGACGATTTTTGTCATGCTGTTGAGATTGCTAATTCCGCTATAGTGGAATAAAAGGTAGTCGTAAATAGAGGAAGCTACTGCCTATATTAAAAAAATATAAAATAAAAACTTTTTAACAAAAAATTAAACCGCCGAAAAAACTGAAAAGCAAAAAATAAAAAACCTTTAAATTATGAGTCGGCGCTGAAAAATCAATGAACAAAGATCACTCAAAGCGCCGAATCATAATTTTAAGGTTTATTATTTTTTGCTTTTCAGTTTTTTCGGCGGTTTAATTTTTTGTTAAAAAGTTTTTATTTTATAATTTTTTGTAACTTTAATATAATAATAATACTTGGCAAGGTATACCCTATCCAACAAAAAAGAATTATCAACATCGGACTACTCTGTATAAAGTTATGCGTGGTTATACTCGTACATTACAATCAGTGAGTAAACAATCAATCAACCCCTATTTTCCGACCTTTAGGGTTCGATTTTGTTTTTCAAATTTATATGGGACCATTTTAGGAGTATATTCTTTCCAATAAAGGAAGAATTGTCACAATCGGACCACTATGTAAAAAGTTATGCGTGGTCATACATAAAAATATATATATATACGCGTCGAATTTTGAACCTCCTCTGTTTTTAACAATACAGTCAATTTAATTGCTTAAAATAAAAAATAACTTCCCAGACCTGATAAAAGATGCACCCCCAAAGGTACCATTTCACCAGGAAGCTAAATATAATAAAAATCTTGGGGCCATTGATGCCAGAATGGCATTCTGGAGAATGTTACCTTTATCGGCTGTAGAAACCGAAGATGCATTAGAAGCATTTGCTTTTGATGATGATACCGAATCATAGGTAATTTGATTATGCATGTCATATAAAAATGTACCAAGCGTTAAGCATTTATGTTTTTTTAAATACATTCGTTTTTTTTTGTTTTATCGTTAACCAACATTTGTTTTTGGTAATGAAACCGATTAAATGATACTCGTATCATTACCATATTTTATTATTTTTATATTTATGCATGCCATATAGAGATGTATCGAATGTTGAGCATTTATGGTATTTTTGATACGTTTGATATTTTTTGTGATTTATTTTTAGTTATATATAAATGTGCCATTTAATTGAAATATCTCATGTTTCTTGCGAAACCAAAAGCTTTATACCATTTAATTTTTATCGAAATGTATTTATAACCGCTTGTGTTTAAAGCACCTTAAATTTAAGTTACAATTACCCTATAATATTATAAAATAAACGAAAATTTTATACATACATAAATGTATTTTTTTTTTTGTAAATTCCTACCTATAACATACTCGTAAGTTGGAAGAAATTGTTATATACTACATGTGCAATTAGTTCAAGACACAAATTAAAATGCAGTAAAGAAAGTCTTATGCTGCAAATTAGTCTGCAAAGTAGCAAAAAAATCAACGTTTTTGTAGTATCGAGTATTTTTACGGCATTTTAATCTGAATATGTGTAACTTTTTGCGTGCAGTAACTGCTAAGATTTTAAAAAACCCGGTTTTAATTAAAATCTAATAAACTAAATTAACATTGGTTTTTGTAAATACCATCTTTGTTGTCACTTAGTCCTCATAGTAATAAAAATATGCACCATACACATTAATAATATTAAAAAAACAGTGTTAAAAAGTTTGTCGCCATTTTCTCGAAACCGCTTTTTTCCTCATACTGCACTTTAGGGCCTGCACGGCAGACTAGTTGTCTGGCATTTTTACTGAACTGGGTCTTTTTGGTGCAGACTTTCCTGCTAATTACTTGCATCACACTTTACAATTCTTATTTTATTTTTTTATCTGCTGTATATTGTGTGCCTTTTAGTATTTCTTTATTTTTTTTTTATAGACGTCCATACAAATATTACTAAATCCACCCATTTATCAACTACAACATAAACACAATGATAAGGCCCCAATTTTTTTACACAATGAATATTCTTGGTTCCTGAAGCGTTCATCAAAATATAGTTACCATATTTAGCGGAGAACTGTCCCTCTCCATCGATGGGCAGCATCAACAGCTGTCCCTCTAGTCTGTAGTTGCCCTTCATCCTCAGCTCAGGAATGTACAGCCTGGCCACCACTCGGTGCTGCTGGCAGTCCACACTGAAACAAAATGTCATACATAATAATAAAAGGCGAGAATTGACGACGTCGCGTCGTTATATTTATTTTTATCATAATGATCAGCCTATAACGGGCCCACTGCTGGGACACAGGCCTCCTCTCAGTGAGGAGGAGTAGGCCAGACCAGAACCCACCTCACGGGCCCAGTGCGGGTTGGAAGATGTCAAATATCTTACATTTTTTGGTTCTAGGACATGCCAGTTTCCTCAAGATGTTTTCCTCCACTGTTTTGAGAGCAGTGATGATGAAATTAAAAATAAAGCGCCTCCATGGGCTTAAACTCTCGACCTACTCGTAAGTCGGGACCGTTACCACTGGGCCACCACTGCTCCAGTACCTTTTTTAATGTATAGTAATAATGGCATACGGGAAACCAAACGTTACAGGGACCTATACGTTCAAGACCTTTAAGAAATGCTACTCCGAGTATTCGTACGGATAAAAGATTTTGCTCCTACAATACATTCGCTGGAAATACGTTCCTTGCGAAGCATGTGTGGTGTGACTTTGAATGATAGGCTGAGGAATGATGTGATAAGAGAACGGTGTGGTTTAAAAGAAGATGTAGTGACAAAAGTTGAAATAAATATGCTTAGATGGTTTGGTCATGTTGAGAGGATGAATGAAGGATGGCTCACAAAAGGTATTTACAAGGCAGATGTAAGTGGAAACACCGGGAGCGGACGCCCTAGGAGGACATATAGTGACCTTATTGGTGATGTTCTTCAGAAAGGTCAGGTGCGTAGTACTCGCAACCGGCGTGTGTGTATGACCAATTGTATGAACCTAAACGAGGCAAAAGGAGTGTGTAGAGATCGTAGCAAGTGGCGTTCCGTGGTTTCTGCCTACCCCCATGGGAAAAAGGCGTGATTGTATGTATGTATGTATGTATGTAACAGTGGCGAAGGCACCATATAACACGATTCCTACCGGCTTGCCTTCGGGGATTCGCATTGGTAACTCTATCACTATTAAAATACAATAGTATGTAAATAGTGGCTACTATTGTCAATAAATATAGTTACACTACGGGTATTTAATTCACCATAACATTCAAACAACAAAAAAGGTTATTTATACCTTTGTATTACAACAAAAGAGAAATGTTCTAAATCACTCACTTTAGGTCACGTGGCACCGCTTGATATGTACGAGAGCAAGCCGCTGTACAACGGGTTATGACAGAGACAGGTATAGAAAAATGCGTCAGCGAGAACGAGATAGAGGAATATTGCATATTTTATTCTTTTTCATCTGTTCAATTTAATTGTATTTAATTCATTACATTCCTATATTAATTTTAGAATGATAGTAAGTATTCTTTATTGATGAGTCAGTAAGTTAAGGCCGACTTCGCTTCGGCTTCTCTTTTAGAAAAATTTACGCCTCGCCGCTGCACCACAAACGGCTTTTTTCAAAGCCACTTTTATTATACTTGCAAGACACTGTTTCAATCACCAGTGCTTACACGTATAGTAAAGGTGGACTGAAGACATCTGCTTATAGAAGACTGAAGCCAAGAAGTCAGTCCCAGATTTTAAGTAACTGGACTACGTGCGCCACGTCCGGTCTAGGTAAGCATTTTTTTTTGCTCCGGCTTACCTCTCTAATAAAATCACCCTTCGCCACTGGTATGTAATACATTCGCTAAAAACAAGGAGGAAAATCATAAAGTCTGATTCTTGGCTTTAACACACTATTCAAGACCATGGGTTGATCTATTATTCAAAAGTACACAAATATTATACGTTAAGTTAATCAAAGATACTCACTCAACATTTTTGACACGCATAGACGAGGGGCCCCTGACGGTGACGTTGGAGTAGCTGGACTTGATGGAGATGGGCCCCGTAGACTGCTGGATGGACAACGCTGGCACCACCATGGGCTCACATGGTGGCACGCCGTATTCTGGCACTCCTGTCATTTAAATGAGGAAGGATTACATTTCACCGGTCACAAATCAGTAAAGTTATGGAGAATATATCGGTATTATACCAGGGTCGCCATTTTTTTCCTGGAATTAGTAGACTATAACAGATTTCAGAGAGATTAAATAAAGAGGACAGATTAATAAAAATAATAACTTTGTTTTTAAACGTATTATCCAGTAGATTTTGCGGTACAGAACATTTTTTATTGATTTGACAAGAATTGTAGGAATCGAAATATCTTAAATCTATGAAGATCAGGACCATTAACCAATTTTACGCCACTTCACATTCATGCATGACCAACAAATGATAGTCAAGTATCACAGTGGAAAATATTGAAAAACCAAATAGGTACAAAATTCTATACTTAGCACTTTGGTTTCTCGTCTGCAGGTGTGAATTTATGTACAATGTTATTGAAGCCGTGAGCAACTAAATTACACTAGAAGTATTGACGCAAAATATTGATAAAAGTGCTAACTTTAGGTGAAACATTCACAGTGCTCCTACCTGTTGCTAATTGTGGTATGTAGGCGTTCAGGGCATCTCGCAGACACCTGCCCAGCGCTTTCTCTTCTCTGGGACATATGAAACCACCAACTGAAACAAAAGAACATTCATTTTCATATAAAATACTACCTTGCAGGGATTCTGAGCAGTTTAGAATTGTGGACCTAACATGAACGGCGGAATATTTCAACCCTTTCTTTAGGTCGTCGGTCCATCTAACTGGAGGTCCCACACTACGCTTTCCGATACGCGGAGTATTAAAACTTTCAGTAACATATTTTCGATAGTAGGTAGGTATATACATTCTAAATACTAAAACACATAGTAGTCATCTTCTGTGTGTTAGAATAACATCATCCCATTTCTTAAGGCTCGCGCAGACTAGCGTGACGCGACGATCGCGCGCGATTCGGCGATTTACATCCGTAGAACAATTTCCATGAAACCGCGCGCGACATTTCACACAGGGGCGACCTGTCGCGCCGCGACACGGTCGTAGACATTGTTCTACGGATATAAATCGCTTATTCATTCGCGACCGTCTCGCGTCGCCTTAGTCCGAACGACCGTCGCGTCGCGCTAGTCTGAACGAGCCTTTACTAGAGAATGGGCAGCAGCGTTCTCTATACATTTTACCACCATACTGCGACTGCCAACCCGCCTACCAAGCGTGCAAAAATTTCAGTAAATATAAGATTAAAGTAACTACGTACAATTGATGAAGGCCTTATCAAAACCCGCAGCAAAGTGAACCACAGACAAGCACCACAGCACAGGAACCACAGACCACATCTTCGTCCTGTTGACTGACTAGTACTAGGACAGTGCTGTACCTCTAATTTAAATATAAAAAGAAACGTGATGATAACAGATGAACATCATCTTTATCGTCATCTCAGAGATAGGTAATGCGTGATTATTTACGAAATCATTTCTGATACATTGGCTTTGATTAGAGTGACGGGAAATTGAGTTACGGAATAGTTATTTTATCGATAATAGTTTTCTTATTGACCTTCCTATTTTCACTACCAATAAAATTATAATTTTATTGGTAGAAAGAACGCTAGTTATAATTTAATGGTAAATTGAAGATGAATTTGATAGTTACAGTGACAAGAAGCGAAGAATCCATGTAGAGCAGAGACATACTTTTAGCTGCAGGGAACCGCATAAACAGGTCTATTCATATAAAATACTAGCTTTTGCCCGCGGCTTCACCCGCGTGGATGTCGGAAATTAACGCAGGTATTTTTCTAAAATAAAAGAATTTTCCTAAAATAAAAGTAGCCTAAGTTACTCCTTGTTACATAAGCTATCTGCCAGTGATAGTACCGTCAAAATTGGTCCAGCCATTTCAGAGATTAGCAGGAACAAACAGACAGACAGACAGACAGACCGACAAAAATTGTAAAAAATGTTGTTTTGGTATATGTACCGTGTATACATCCATACACATAGTAAAAAGTGGTTATCTTAATATTACAAACAGACACTCCAATTTTATTTATTTGTGTAGAGTATAGATGTATAGATAACCTAAACTAGCTTCCGCCCGCGACTTCGTTCGCGTCAAATTTTTTGCTCCACTGATCCTTCTCGTCGTATCGAATCGCCTGTTTTCGTCCATTTTTCGTTGCTGCTCTGCGCCTTTTGATCGTAGCGTGATGTTATATAGCCCATAGCCTTCCTCAATAAATAGGGTACCCAACAAAAATATTTTTTCTATTCGGACCAGTAGTTCCTGAGATTACCGCGTTCAACCAAACAAACAAACTCTTCAGCTTTATAATATTATTATAGTATAGACTAGCTTTAGCCCACAGCTTCGCCCACGTGGATGTTGGAAATTAAGGTAGGTATTCTTCTAAAATAAGACAATTTTCTAAAATAAAAGTAGCCTACGTTACTCCTTGTTATATCAGCTATCTGCCAGTAAAAGTCCCGTCAAAATCAGTCCAGCCATTTTAGAGATTAGCCGGAACAAACAGACAGACAGACAAAAATTGAAAAACATGTTGTTTGGTATATGTACCGTGTATACATCTATATACACTTAGTAAAAGGTGGTTATCTTAATATTATCAACAGACACTCCAATTTTATTTATTTGTATAGATGTATAGATTAGCCAGCAATGTTAATGACCACAGTTTCACTATGGCTTCATTGTGTTAAAGACTCTCCCTGTGCCCACAAGTATTGCGAAGAAGATATGACTTCTTGTAAGCTTCTAAAGCTTACAGAATAGAGATTGATTAAGGCCTTAATCCCATTTCAGAGTTGTAATAGTCTACAATAATTCTCCTTATACGTTAAAGATGGTAAAACGGGTCATGTTGCGTCTTAAACAAATATGTAGTTTGTTAAGATGTATTTCAATTCTAATCAAACGTAGGTAAACGCTATTATAACTTATAGTTAGTTTTAAGGCTAGTTCTCATCATTGAAATATTTAATGCACTCAAACTTTTCCCCTCTAATTAAATATTAAATAATTCGCGATTACAGCGAAACGGTGTGACAATGCAACTTGCATTTTAGCATCGTCATCATAGTTCTGACCTAAAAACCATCAGTACTCACCAACGAAACTTCAACCCACTGTCTGTTTTTGTAAAGTTGATATTTATTAAGCAAGTCGTCGTTTAAAATGTTGTAAGTCTGATGTAAGTAATTGGTGGTAGGCCTGACCGCGTGGCCCAGTCGGCACATTGGCACACTTAAGGCACATTACACAATAGCCGCTTTGTTGAACAAACTAAGTTGAAAACTTATCGCTTCGTGATGATCAAAATGAGTTCTGCCGTGATTGAAATTGGATTTAGCACTTTCTTTAATGCTTTTATATTGTCAATTGCTACTCTAAGTACTATATTTTTTCCTTGTTTTGGAGAATTATGGATCTATGTAAGGATCGTAAACGGTGACGGTCTGTACTTCCTGCGTATAAAAAATTGACGTGAGTCTATGTAGGTAAATATATTCTTTTATCACGAGAGTTAGTTTAGCTATATAATAGATTTCCGAAACAAGCTGGAAGCTTGACTTTCAAATAGAGAAAGAAATAAATTCAAATCTGCTGTTACATCTCTTGTCATCCTACTTATTTCTGATAGAAGAAAAATCACAATCATGTTACCATGACCGTGATTTTTCTTTATGAATGACCACGTAAACTTGAATGAAATTACTGCTTACGTTCACAAAACTGCATCCAGACCGTACGCTGTTTCGTGAACGTAAGTAAATTCTCAAGAAGAAAAAAAAAACATGGCAGAACATGAAATATGATCATCATGATTTCAGCCGTAAGACGTCCACTGCTGGACACAGGCCACCCCCAATTTGAGGGGCTTTGCTATAATCGCCACGCTTGACAGGCGGGTTGACGATTGCACTATGGTGGTAAAATGCATTTAGAACACCACTGCCCATTTTCTAGTAAGTGCCCTAGTCGCAGTTTACGACACTCATAGGAAGAAATGGGGTGATGCTAACTATCACCTAATTTTGAATGAAATCACTACTTACATTCACGAAACTGCATCCGGTGTTTCTCAAGAAAATAAAACAACACAAAACACGAAATATGTTAGTTTACTAAATATTTATTAGAACGTGAAGACACGTGTAGGTACCATCTATATTATTAGTTGTTATAGCAACCATCACTTATGTAATATACCTTCCTATATGTGCAATAAAAGGGTAAATACCGATGTGTATTATTATTTACTATCACAATACACATGAAATAAATTATATAAGTTAATTATCTACCTACTGACTTTGTAGTTACTATTGTACATTATTTGATAAACTTAAAGTTATAAACATAAGCACCCCTAGCCAAGTTGATAATCTGCAATCATTAACGCTAGTCGAAAACTAATCAAATGTATGTGAATGAAATCATCTCCACGTTAAGTCACGTGGTTAGAACAAACGAATAGAAAATTCGTAGCCAAGTTCGCATCGTTCAAAACGATAGACTGAATTGTTATCGTTTCTACAATGTGCAATGCTACATCCTTTGTTATAATATCGTTTTTCTAAAGACATTGTAGAACGAGCGGCCGACTCAGGCTCGTCAACATGGCTACCAACTTATCATTTTCTACAATTGCTGACACCGAGGCGTTACCGATTGGAGAACGGAATTTGACATGAAACGGTTGTAACTTGGCTAGGGGGGCTGGTCTTGAAAACAACACAAAGTGCACCTAATAAATAACTCATAGACCACGTTAAAGTGGACGGATAAATATCGCGGCGAGATTTTATCGCGCTCTGGAATTTCAACCTTCTGTGTGAACCGAGCATTCGCAGTCCAATAGTGCGCCCGAATCCAAGAAAATACGCATTGTTCGATTTTCAACCCTCAGCGCTTAGCATTGCGTTAAAGATCCAATGCGTGAAAAATGCCGCCAGGATTATTTATTATTTTTATTACGGCCATGTGAACGTAGGCTGAAAGTACACTTTTTTACCGGAAGGCCCATTTAAACGAGTAACAAATAACAAATAAATAATCAGATATAAGTATCCCTTACCATCACATTTATAAATAAGTGTATGTTGACCTATCTTTGTCAAAAATGCTATTTAGTCAGTAAAAGTCTGACACGCCCGCTCCGCCCAGAGCGGGAGAAGTCATTTGATGATTTCCCATCCAAAAAAAAAAAAACACTCCTTTTAAATTTTTAACATTCATAACTGTTTACTTAACTGTGAACCTATACCAATGAGGTTCAACTATCGTAATTTTAAGAAATTTCAAATACCTCAGTCTCAATCTGTCAAAAATATCTCGAGTTTCTATACAATTTTTGACAAGTTTTTGATATTTGAATGTCACCGAGATGAGACTGTAACTAGATTTTGGAGGTTTGTAAATACGAGAATTGGCTTTCTGTTTGAGCAGGCAGGACTCTGTTACGGTCCTAAATACAGGAATAATAAAAATTACAACACGCATTTTAGCCCTATTTCTGCTCATGTTCTATCAGGGATCCCAAAATGCAATATCCTAGACAAATACTGTCGATTCTATTCATCATAAAACTCTACTACGTCATTAAAAATATAAATATTATCTGATCACTTTATACTGTCTAAAATCAACCATTTGAAAGTTCTGCTCAAATATTTAACCGTTCCGGTTCTCTGAGTCACTAGTTCGGAAAGACCATGTCCTGTGGGATGTGCTTGAGGAACTTGTTGGCTATGTCCTCGAGGACCATGCCGAGGGCTGTCTCCACAGCCGGCTGTACTTCCTTCGCGATGTCCGTAGAGTGCATGTGCGCTATGTGGTTTGTTATCATTTCTGGAATGAAAATAGAAATATGAAACATGCATATTAAAATGCTTTTAACGTTTATTTCATTCTTCCGAAAACTTGACTCCATGATGTGATATTAAAAAGATAACTATAAAGCCTGTTTCCTTTTGTACGACGCTACTGGTTTTGTTTTTGAACGACTATACAAACAGGAGTTTATTTCAAATGTTGTAGGTACCTAATAACCACTAGATAGGCGTCTTCATTTCAGGCGAAAAATGCCCATTGCTGGACATAAGCCAGGGAGGCTTATGTTAAACTGGGGCAAGGGGTTTTCATAATCGCCACGCTTGGCAGGCGGCTTGGCGATCGAAGTGTGGTGGTAAAATGTATAGAAAATGCTGCTGCCCATTCTCTAGTAAGTCCCTTAGTCGCCTCTACCACACCCATGGGAAGAAATGCAATGGTGCTATTCTTTACGTCTGGCAACTCATGGAACCTGGTACCACAAGGAACAGAGAGATAGACGTCCGTTGATGAGAAATTTTCATATTTGGCTCTTGCTGTATCTTACACCAGCTTACGGGTTTGCATGATCGAATCATCCATCATCATCATTATTATTATTTATTTTATGTATAGTTAATGAAAACGGTACAACACCAACTACATTAATTAACATAGAAACAAATGATAGGTTAAATACTAATATAATAGGATAGGGGACAATACTAATATAAATTTAAACAATTACGTAAATTAAAAAATTATAAGAAACAGAGGACTCCATTGCATACTTTCTCTCACAGAACACCAGACATATACGCATAATTATATTCCACTAGCTTCTGCCCGCGACTTCGTCCGCGTCAAATATTTGCTCCCCGATCCTTCCCGTCGCATCGCAGCCTGCCAGTTTTCTTCCATTTTTTCGTTGCTGCTCCACTCCTTTTGATCGTAGCGTGATGTTATATAGCCTATAGCCTTCCTCAATAAATAGGCTACTCGGCTCAAAAATAATTTTTCAATTCGAATTAGTAGTTCCTGAGATTACCGCGTTCCACTCCCCATTTTAGGGAAGTGGGGGGTTAGCAAGAGACAAATAGTAGCCTATGTCACTCTCCATCCCTTTAACTATCTCCAATTAAAAAATCACGTCAATTCGTCGCTCCCTTTTGCCGTGAAAGACGGACAAACAGACGCACGTCTTTAATGTACGGCAGACAGTAGATTCGGCTCTGGCTACAGTCTTAGATGGCAGTTGCGCAAAAATATTATGCCGTAGTATCATAAGAGAATGATTTTATAGCTTAAGGTGACTAAGTCTAACGAAGCCAATCTCTCAGTATACTTTTGTAGAAGTTCAAATTTTGTATGTAATTTTGTAATAAAATTGACATGATTTACCCATTTCTCCAGTAGTAGAGTGCGCTTCCATGAGGCTCGCTTGCAGTGGTCCAGTGCACCGCAGATGTACAGTCGCATCACGGATCAGCATCCTCTTATGCACTTTAGCTCCTAACGCTTCCAAAGCCGCAGTACATTGGGCTGTGGATGAAAGAATAGTCCAAAATATGGTGACATCCATTTATAATTCTAAATCAATAAGCAACCTTGACCACTGACCTGACTCATGCTGAAAAGCTGCTTTTTAATGTACGATACTTAATATTTAATGTATCCAGGTCGAAAATAGATAGACTAGTTTGATTAGCATTGAATGATCAAATGTCCAAATCCGTAATTATTACGATGAAACAGTTCTTGACCACGACCACATTACACAGATTGGGGTATGGTGACATGAATGATTACAATGGTACTATATTTGACCTGATAAAGGATATATCATAAAAAGGTTAAAACAGGAAACGTTAGGAGCCAATGTGAAAGCAGTGGTGACCCAGTAGTATCGTCTCCAACCTAAGAATCGTCGTCGGTTTCGAACTCAGGCAGGCTTTTTTCTTTGTGTTAATAAGTTCATCACCACTACTCTCAGGACGGTTAAGGAAAACATCGTGAGTAAACAGGCTTGTCCTAGAACCAAAATTTGAAGACACGTGCACGCATGGTAGATTACACTACGCTTGAAGAGAGGAGGCCTGTATCCCAGCAATGGGCAAATTATAGGCTGATTATGCTAGACATGAAACATATAGCTCATGAAGGATGATATGTTATACCAAACGACTGAATGATACAATGATGGCTGACAGAAGAGTGGAAGAAATAAACGAGTTGGGCCGACCTCGAGCAACTTAAGATAAGGGCAGACAGAAGGAGAAGAGAAACTGTTTCAAATATCAATGCAAATAAAATCACACATAGAGAAAAGAGTAGAAAGTAATCGCGCTTTACCACAAAACGAAATCAACTACTTACTGAAGTTGGCAGCCATCTTGCCGGTGGACTCAACGGGCAGCATCTGGAAGTCTCCGAGCACCACGTAGTCTCCTGACATCATCAGGTGCGGCAGACTGATGTTAGCTGTCACCTTCAACTCTTCAGGATATACGCTGCAATGAAGAGGTATTGGTAAAGATAAAATCAAATTTTGCCAAGGTTGGAATGTTTCCAGTATAAGGTTTTCATAAGATCTAAACGTTGGCTTTCTCTTTTGCTGTATTGAAAAAGAGATGATTGGGATAAGATTTTGCTCAGTTAGAAAACTAAACTATATTTATATGCCTGTAGTAAATAAGTTAGCAACTATTCCCGATCAGTAGGTTTATGAATCGACATTATCTTTAATAGACGTAGTAAATTTCTCGATATTTACTCACTCTAGACTCTACCCGCAGTAGAAATCTCTTCAGATTACTCTACATATATAGCAATTGATATTTATAAGACAGATGAATAAGTTTGAAATTCGTTAAAGTTATTTACTTCTAAGCTGAGATCAAGAGAGCCTTGACAAACTGACATTTATATACCTAAGCGATAACGATGTTGGAAAATTTAAATACTTATTATATTGATATACGTTACTGAAAATGACCGAACTGTTGAAAGACGTTGTAAAAAATTTAACGCTTTAAAGTGATTGTCGCTTGTAGGCTCACTTACATTCCTAAGTTTAGGTTCTCCGACAACCCTTTTCTGCTTGACTACTAAACAATACTTAAATGTTAAGTAAGACTTACTCCAACTTATTAAATGTATAATTCGTAAGTCCTTCCAGTGTGACATCAGACAGCCAGGCGTCGTACTTGAAGCTGTTCTTGGGCATGTTGTGCTGCCGAAGCCTGATGCTGGGGATCTTCAGCGGTTCTAGCGGCTGGATATTCAAGGACGGAACTCCTTGCGCCAGGAGGTGCCTTGCCTGTTCAGCAATGCGCTGGATGCAGTCTGCTACATTTGGGTCCGTGTAGTGGCATAATGATTTGGCTGGAATGAGTTTTAGAATAAAGCTTCCCAATTCGAAGTAGCCATCAAGAATTAACGTATCAATGAATTTGTCATATTCTTACAATCACCTACCTAGCCTTTTCCCAAAAAAATTGAGGTCAGCTTTTAGTTTAACTGGATGTAGGAGAATACCAATATTTTACTTGGCGCGACTGCCTATTTGACATCAACACAGTAACTCGGTAACACCCACTAAAAATACTGGTAGTCAGGCTTTCTGGCTTCTAACTACCCGTAACAACAGTCAGCGACGTATAAATGACAGCCGGGACCAACGGCTTAACGTGCTCTCCGAGGGACGTAGGGTCTCTGTATGAAATAGATGGTCACTAATTCATAGGGCGACCTCGGCGAGCGTAGCTTAACCTGATCGGTCGACCTGGGCGGTTGTTATGACTTAGCCACGAGTTGTAATTTTACAATGTAGAATAAGTAATTCAATTGTTTTAATTGACTCCTATCCAAAGCACGTGCTAATTCACACGGTTTTTCGAATTAGGGTGTTCAAGAAAGTTCTGGCCACCAGTTGGCGCCACTTAGAGAAGAGGTCCTCCACTTCGACAATGAATATAAAACTATTTCATTCATTCGGTTTCATTCAGTCACGACTAAGGAAAATATAGGCGCTTTGACACTTTTTACAGGTGCCCGGACCACTTCAGAAAATCCTCATTAGTATGTAATGATAAAATATTTTTAAAGACGCCTGATGGAATTCAGCTTCTTCGCGTCATGTTCTTCTTTTAAGTTCTTTACATAGTATAAATATAAAATAAAGTCGCTTCCCGAGTTCGTTGGCTTAAATCTTTTAAACGACACTATGGATTTAAATACGGTTTTCATCAATAGACAGAGTGATTCAAGAGACAGGATTAGGTATATGTATAATGCGTGGACGGAGATGCTGGCAAAAGTTAGTTTTTTTATATATACAACATTAATTTTTGTTTATGCGAAACCCGAAACACGGGTCTAGTATTTTTATGTAAAGAATCTATGAAAATAATTTCAAAACTGTATCATTAATAATCACAAAGTTATAAGCTTGATAAGTTACCTGGTTGTCCACGCAAAAACATATACAGATCACCACAAACAACTAGTGTACGTACCATCTCCGTGTAATGGACGTTTGAGTACGAGAAAGACATGATAATTTTAAAATCGAAACAAAACACTAAGGCCCGCGACTTGGAAGCGTAATTAAATATTTTTGGTACAAAATATAACATGGTGTAAAAATTATTGGAATCGATTCAGTTACTGATCCTGAACAAACTATATTCAGGTTTCGCATATACTAAAAATAATCTTGTATAAAGTATATCTGACTTGTTATATTGGCGTGTACTAGCTGACATATGGCAAACAATTTAATTTTGATGAATAAATCAAGATTCTGTACAATGATTCTTCTCAGCTGAAGCTAGCAGGCAGTGGTAAAGGGCGAGTGTTTTGGGGACCGTCTTATGTAATTTTGACGTTAAAAAGTGCTGTTTCTCAGGATAGTTTAAATAAATAACTTTTGATTTTGAGTCAAAGTTATAGTAGAAGAAGTAATAAATTCCTAGTTTTTATCAGTAAATCAGTAAAAAGACTTATTTTACTTACTTATATCCGAGCTACTATTGTTATTATGATACTCGTCATAGACCGTTTCATTTCTGCTAATACGTCTTCCATACACACAATTCAGGTAAATTACTACAAATATTAACTTGAAAAAAACCATAGTGACACCTTTCTCGTTCAGAATTCTACTTTATCTAAGAGTTTTAATGGAGGGCTGTCCCTTATAATAGCTCCGATGGTATGACTAGTTACCTTAAGTGGAATAAAACCTCCAAAGAGGTCGCGAGGGCTACATTGCACATATCTTCTAGATGTAAAAACATTTGAAATATGTACATATGTATTAGACATTAATAACACTTAAGTGGATGAACTAAGCTGGGTCTGCCAGTTCTTGACTTAGTTTAAATTTTTGTTTAAATACAAGTGCTTACTAACAGAACCTACCTTTGGTACATATAGTGTAGTTCTCTGAATTTGCTCTGAAATGCATGCTCTGAAATGCACTAAATAAATCTTAGAGTATTCCAATCTGCCTAGCCTTTTTCCAACTGTATTGAGGTTGGCTTCCAGTGTTAAAATAGAACAATACAATAATGTTGAACAGAATATCAGTATTTTTGTCTCCACAATCCAGTGAATGAGTAACACAATACCCTTCAGTAAGGTTGGTTGGCCGACTTTTGGGCTTCTGAGTGCCCGTACCGACTGTCAATGTCTAAGAATGACAGTCGGAACTAAAGGCTTAACGTAGTGTCCGAGGCATGGAGGAGTCTCGTTATCCAGTGGATGGTCACCCATCCACGAACGAACAGCGGCAAGCGTAGGTTATCCTACGATGGACTCCTATGGCTGTAGCCATTTAGCCAAGAGCTCCTAGTAAGTATGCCTATTTTTTAAGAATCGTCCTGGCGTTGCCCGTCTGCGAATCTTACTATTTAGTACGTGTCCTAGGTACCTACATTATTTTGTTACTAGCAAATTCTGAAATTGAATTCATCATGTTTCTTGTTTCCTTCTTCAAAGCGTTTGATGAGCATACTAAAACAAATATTCTGCAGTTTATTTATAACTGTATTTTCACCACTAACTCCGGATTGAACATTCATCTTTGGCTACTCTTCTTTTACAGTTCAGCCGCCTTCACTTGCGTTATTAACGATGTTGTGCTCAAAAATTTTGGAACTAATGAAGCAATGAATTATGTGCTTCAATATCTTCAGATTGAGATTTTTTAAGCAAGTATGTAGAGTACGGTCTCTGTAAAACAGACTTTTTATAAAGTGATAGCCTATAAAACTATAAGTCTTCCACTGCCAAGATTTTTTTTGATTAAACAGATAAAATTGCATAAACAACTATGGTCCTTAAATTCTGCTCCACATATGTAGATTGTATCAGGAAGTGGCGCATTAGCAGGGTGAATGAAATAAGGAAAGAGTGCAGTGTGCCCTCGACCTTACACGAGATTGTACTGATCTTGATAACTGTTTACATCCTTATTTCAATTGTATTTATGCATTTGTATTATAAATATACATATTATGCCCGCGAGTTCGGCCGAATGAAATTTCTTGTTTTTTAGAGGCCGTTTTGATTTTTTTTTCAATTTCGCTGATTTACGTGATTTATAGTTATACTGTACTTGTATTTATATAAATTTTAATGCGCTACATGAAATATCATTTCAAGTATGATCTAATGAATGAGCTACTTTTTTGTGATCGGCGTCTGTGTCAGCGTCTGTTTTGTTAATTTTGCTGTTAGAGGTATATTATCAGATATATTATCAGGTATAATACAGAACATCACATATTTACGAATCGTTTTATATGTACACGGTATGAAAAAAATACAATGTATTTTTGTGAAAGTCAGCTGTACAATGTACGAATCACTCACTGAGAAAACTGACAATCATAAAAGAGGTGAATTCAGCTTAAAGTATGATGAATTCACTCAAAGGACGGAGCATAGTGATTCACCAAAAAGAACGATGATAATACTGATGTTGATGATAACAGTATTTAAGATGATGTGTCACCATGGATTTAGTTTTAGTTACCTACTATTTTTCGATGCCTTCCTCATATATCCAGTTATATCCTATTAGTTTTCCTACAATTTTTCGGTGACTTCCTCACATATTCAGTTATGTCATACAATTTTTCCAACTATTTTTCGGTGCCTTCCTTATATATCCAGTTATATCCTATTATTTTTCCTACTATTTTTCGGTGACTTCCTCACATATTCAGTTATATCATACAATTTTTCCTACTATTTTTCGGTGCCTTCCTCATATATCCAGTTATATCCTATTATTTTTCCTACTATTTTTCGGTGACTTCCTCACATATTCAGTTATGTCATACAATTTTTCCTACTATTTTTCGGTGCCTTCCTCATATATCCAGTTATATCCTATTATTTTTCCTACTATTTTTCGGTAACCTCCTCGTATTTTAGGTTAGGTCCTCTTACTTTTCCTACTATTTCCTCATATCTCTGGTTATAGCCTATTATCTTACGGAGGTCGCCCTCAATAGGAGGATTGTGTTTTTTAATAAACCAATTAATATCTCTATAATACACCAGTGATTAGTTGTAGTTCTACTCATTCTCCATCAGTAGGACTACAACTAAATACTGGTGGATTACACAGAAATTGTTTGGATTATTAGAAATCACAATCCTCCTATAATTGAGGGCGCCACTGGACTTACATGATCCCCTTATTTTTAAGTATCCAATATTGGTTCTTTCCTTTTAAATATTATTAGGTGTGAGCTCAACATTAAAAAAAACTGAAGAACCCTAAACTTGAACCTTAAAAAAATGGAGAGTAAGTAAAAAAAATAGAAAAAAGTACCTTGGCAAGAATGGTAAGAAGGTGAAAAGGGATGTATGTATAAATTAAACAGAAAATTGAATGGTATTTTTATTTCCATAGTATGAATGAATAATTATTATATACTCTAAACATTTATATTCAGTATAAAAGAAGACTGTTTTGTTTAGAAACATCCTCGCCTTAATGATTACAGTATCTATTTGTCGGTCATTATAAAGAATCATTATATACATTATGTTCAATAATTCTAGTTTTTACAAATTAAAATAAAGGTTGAGACGAGTAGAAATTTAATTTACAAAAAATAACAAACTTTACATTAATGTACCTATAACTAAAACATTTTTGCCCTTAAGGTGATTGCTTCAGGGTAGCCGTTTTTTGCAATTTGCAGGCCAGTGCTAGGTTGTATGTTAATTAAATGTTGCACGCGGGTGTAAGTACATAAGTTGTACTACATACGTCTTACACCCGCGTCTAACATTTCAATCAAAACCTAGCACTGGCCTGCAAATTGCAAAAAACGTAAGAAAATTTGAATTTCGCGGGCTACCCTGACGCTTTCACCTTAAAGCTGCATACAATAAATTGGTTATATTATTATAGTAAATATCTATTTTCAAGTAAAGTGCTACTATAAACACTCCGATGAGACTAATCTATCCCTCATACAAATACTTTACTTTAAAATCTATTACTAAAGGTGAACGCACACTTTTCAGAGCCGAAGGAGGCGAAAGAATCGAATTTTAGAATTACTTGTATGAAATCCTATGGAACCTCGCACACTTACCGAATCGGACGAATAAGGTCGTACGATTCGGTGCGGATAAGTGTGCGAAGTTACATTGGACTTCATTTAAGTAATTCTAAAATTTGATTCCTTCGCCTCCTTCGGCTCTGATAAGTGTGCGTTCACCTTAAACCAGCTATTGGTGCTGGCTCATACCATTACTTTATGCGGACACCGTTATCGGGCCGTCTTTATAGGATATCCTAAAGGGATATCCGATAAATACCGTAACTAAGGGTAGATTACTAGTTGAGCGCACTCTGCTATAAAAAAATAACTGCCCTTGGACTCTGCAGTGCCTCAAACTAGCAACGCCGCGTACGGTATAAGTACATAATTAATAATTATGTAAACGTTTCCAAAAAAATTTGATATTACTGGATTCAAAATAAAAACACCTTAAAAATGAGCAAACGAGTTAACTCGTTTGCGCATTTTCAAGGTATTATAGCAGCGACCGTAAGCCGTTAGAATACCTACAGAATTTTGAAATTTTTACTCTAGGTACCATCTACTTGTAATATATGACGTGTTACCTCGCATTAGAGTGAGCGTGTTAGGACACGGAGAAACGGCATTTTGGCAAGGAAAGCACAGATAATCATTACCACGTTTAACTTCATAAGAATTGTAATGAGAATTAAATTCAATAGTTTCAAACATACAGCAACGGAAAAAAACCTCTTCAGTATCTGTCACCAAAATTGCATCAATTTGGCCAAAAGTGGGTAAGAATTGTTCATCATCTATATCTACAGTAACAATAGAGTTCCGCTGCCATATAACACCAGCTATTGTAGCGGAAGTAACCGAATATTTGAGGACAACGCCAGTGCCGAGAGAAAACTTGACAGTGTCTCCTGAATTTAATGCAGATTTTTTTCCTAGTATTTTTGTTGTAGGTATTGTATTTTTCACAAACAAGTCATTGAGCATAAGTTGACATTTTATTGCTAGAGTCTTGCAAACATTGACTCGATTAAAAGATGATCTAGCCACTAACTTAGATACCCTGTGCTTGGCTTCAAAACGCATAGCCCACATGTTACGTACGGGGCCGAACTTCATTAGCATGGTAGGATAATGAGTCAGAAAATGAAACTTTGGCTGCAGGGGTGATTTTGTTAGCTCCGTGTACAATTGATTAAATTCTGCTATTATAACCCGGAGTTGAATATTGGTGTCACTGAAGACCCTATGACTTAATAACCTGTCGGTGATTTGCCGCAACATAATGTATAATTTCCATACTTTATTTTCTAAAGGAATGTAAAACCCGGCTATTAGGCTGAAGTATCTAATAAGGGTAAGCATTTCTGATGCTGAAGTTTTCAATTTTACTTTCGAACCTTGGACAACTAAACAATTACTTGGTTTTGAATTCCTATCTGGTCCATAATCAAATGAAATTATTCTTTGTTGCAATACTGAGATCTTTAAAAGACCTTCGGCAAGGAAGTGGTTTATGACAAAGGTCATTACATAACGAGCTACACCTTCTAATATATCATGCATTGGGTCTACTGCTACATTTTGAAATAAATCAAATCCTGTCACCTTAAGCCAACAGCATGATTCTTTAATGCCCGTGTTAGGTGTATCGTTTTCTTGCAATTGAGCGTGGTATGAAGTCATATTTCTAAGCAAGTTACTGTTTTCATATAGAGCAGTTTGCAAACCTTTCTTGTCAATGTTACAGATTCTGCAACACTTGTTAGCTGAAAAACTTTCAGTAAACCCGAGAATTGAATTCAGGCCTAAATTATCGCCAGTTATAGCAACAACCTTCAATTTTACGGTTCCTTTAAAAAACTTATTTTCTATAAAAATTCCTTTGTTTTGCAAGTAATTCAATTCCTCAATAACAGGGTCAAAAATAGCTTTGTTTCCATATTTAGTTTTGTCAGCAGAATGGCAAATAGCTAACAGCAAAATGTTATTCAACAATGAAAATAAATGTGGTGGGAGTGCTGGCAAGGAAACGTATACACCACCAAGCTTATGCACCCCAGCGTGGCTCCCCAAAGGATTTCCAATTTCAAAATCATCATAGTATACTACTAAAGGAAGAATAATGTCCGACGCCTGCGGTGTACACATTGCCAGCCATACAGATCCCTGCATTACATTTTCTAGACACATTGGCCTCATCGGATTTTCTTCACGGATTATTAAATTACCCCTTAGGTGGTTCAAATAATCCGTTACATCTTTCCAAATAGTGTCAATGGAAAAAAAATTCTTCAAAACCTGGCGAAGTTGAATTACTTGCATTGTACGTGGCTTGGTGTGTAATGTTAAAGTGTTACTCCTTTGTGAAATGTCAGGACAATAACCAACGATTACTTCATGTGGTGGTATAAAAGAACCTAATAAATTCAATTCTCGGAATCTCAAATATTCTGAACGAAACGGAAAAAAGATGCCCTTCAAAGCTGTGTTGAACTTATGAAGTCGTTTATTAATTTCGCTTCCAGACATGCTTTCCTCATCAGCTAGCACAGGGCCGAATACGGACATTAAAGACGGTGCGATATTGTCAAGAAGGGTTTGCAAATGACTAACCATAGCTTGTACAGACGATCGAGATACAGAGGGATTTACATAGAGCGTTGAAATAAATTTCAAAACTTCTTTATGAATAATACTATCAGCATTATCAAGGACTTCCGGTTCACTATCAGCTTCAATGTATATGTGCTCAGTTGCTACTTTGGTAGTCTCTGTTTCACACATAGGAACTACGCAAGCCTCGTTTGAGGTGGATGGCAAATAACGAGTGTTTACTTTATTCAAATGTTTTAAGTTAACATGTTTTCTAAATTGTCTAACGTCCGTGAAATACCGGTAGCATGCGTCTTCACCACATTTATAAACTCCAGTAATATCAATTTTTTCACATTCTTTCCTTATGTGGGTAATAAGTGAAGAAAACGTGGGAAAAGTCCTTTTACAACTGTGACACTTCATCTTAATTTAAATTGTGACTCCGAGAGTAACTAATATCTCCTTCACAGATTGTGACATACGATCGTACGATGTTTTGACTTTGTAAAAACCAATTTGGATAATAAGCCAAATGTTATAGCTTTCAGTAGGATATTTAGCCGCAGTAGCATGAAATATTTTAAAAGTCACATCAACAGCCTCAGTTAGTGTTGTGAACTTGTAAAACGTATTGTCACATACTGTGAAGGAGACACCTGACTGGCGGCACCAAATTATAAATGGTTGGAGGCTAATACCTAGGTTTTGAAGCTTTTGGCGACGCTCCTCAATTACCACTTGCACGTCTGCGTCATCATCCACGATGGTCACAAATCCATCCAATATCTCCGCTCGTGAAGCTTGCCAGTCTTTTCTAGATCGACGGGCAGGAGGAATATTAAAGAGACAGCCGAGTAGCAATATCGCTGCTATTAATTTTGTCTCCGGTTGTTCATCTGGAAAGAAAATAATAATAGTATATTTGACACAACACATCATCATTAACTGAGCAAATAGGGAAAAGTATCAGAACAAAATAAAATCTATCTATATAAGTAAAAATGAATTGCCGAAATGTGTGTCCGCCCGCCCGTTACTTCTGAACGACTGCACCATGTTAGATAATTTTTAAATTCTTTTTTGTCTATATATTTTATAACGGGTTCACCGACCCAGGGAGGTCGAGCACCTAGAACTATATAACAGAATCATTTCCTTACCGTCACAAATTGCCAATGTATCAGCTATTTTTCGACGAAGAAACGAGTCCTTTGTGGTGTTAAGCTTCTGCTGAGCAGCTTTTAGTATGTTTTCCGATGAAGCATCCAAGGCGTCGAGGCCACCGGATTTATCAGGGAACAGTGCTTCGTAGTCATGAGTCAGGAGTCGCCATCCATCACTTGACTTCAGGATAGGATACTTATTGAAGTACTCCTGTAATGTCCCTTCCTCGTAGTACAAGTACCGGAGGCGAGCTCGCACCGTCTCCCGCCACAGGGCACTGACCTCCTGCCACGGACCAGCTGAAGGACTTGACAGCTGCTCTAATGCTGACGCTACGTCCTCCACTTCACCTGCACACAAAAATTAAAACGATTAATAATTAGTACAATGACAATAACGGTTCTTAGATTCAGATATTTTGTAATTTGTAACGAAAATTTATACTAATTCAGATATTTTTCTCAATAATTTTGTTCTTGATAATTTAATTCAATCTGAAAACATAAAATTTCTTGAAAAGGAGTTACCTTCTTTAAGTCCGGTCAGGTCGATTCCAGCGAGTGGAGGGGTGTCTAGCCTAGGACTGGACTTGGAGCGAGAACGTGACTTGGGCTTTTCAATAAGGCCCAACGAAACTAAATGCTGCCGTCGAGCCCTTCTGGCGGTGACTAACCAGCCAGAGATATTGCGCTTAGCCTGGTAAGCATCAGCCGGCAGGTACGGCGCGTAGTATAGGGGTGGTGACTCCTCTTTAAATAATCTGCCAATGTCGTAGGATAGAGCAAGCAGCTGCGAATCTGTCAGAAGTACCGGGTTTTCGGCCGTAATGAGCTTCTCCATAAGCAGCTTGCATAAACGCCCACGCACGTTTGAGGGTAAGGTGCCCGTTTTCTGCCCAATTGCTATTATTTGTTTTCCCTCGACTGATGAATTCAGTATGGTATTCACCTGAAACACAAATAGTATAAGTATGGCATTACAAACTAAATATGCAAGGTAAAAGTTAAAAAAAAATGTCACTAAAATGTTGAAAATACAGGTTCAATACCTACCTTCCATTCAGTATAATGATCAGTTGGAGTCGGTGCCAGTCTAGGCATCATGCATTTAGTTGTTAGTTATAGCTGTCACCAACTCCAAATATATTACTGATCTTTGTGACATATAGTATAGCTCCTAAACGGCCGTCCGTACACACATACAGGACAGGACAGGTACAGACGTTAAACTTATCTGTTTACGCCGGGGGTTAACAATATTGAATGTCAATTTAAATTCCTTATCAAAAGTACAGGATAATAGGCAATAACTTACTAAATTGCTCCCGGTGGACTCTTGTCTAACTGCTTCACCCACTGACGACGACGAGTCCAGTGGTATCACCAGTATGTCACCATCCTAAAATAATATTTACTTTGAGACAATGTTATAATAGTACATGTAACAAAAAGGTGTGATAATATGAGTATGTACGGTCAATTAACCTCAATAATCGTTGAAATAATCACTAAATGTGTCCGAGTGCGACCGTTAACTAACAGGCTATAGCTAGCCCTAGCCGGAGATAACTCAAGGGAAGTGTTATATTTTTTTACTAGTAATCGGTTCAGCATTGCAGGTGTGAACGGTCCTGCCCTCGTCCCTTGATCCGGCCCTGATAAAAACTAATCGATCAAGATCAGGACTGATCCTGGTCTCAAAGAATGTCTATACCAAATTTTGCATCGGTTCAGTGTCTTAGGTATGAAAATGTGAAAAGGTCCTGCCCCAGCCGACAGATAGACAGACAAACTTACTTTCGCATTTATAATATTAGTATGGATGTAATTACAAATTAATACATATTGCTCTTGAACCAAAAAACAGTAAGTACGAGTACTTTTCTACAATTTTGCAGAACTTACCAAATTTTCCTGGTTAAGTCCTGCTTCGCAGTCTTGGTTGAGGATTAAGCTTTGCAGTCCTTCACACGGTGGCAGAGGCTCTAAGTTACAAGGTAGACTAGTTAACAAGTCATTCCTCAGGACCTCTTCAAAGAGTGATGAATTGTAGGAGTTATCCTGAAATTTAACAAGAAATTTAAAAAGGTAATAATAATGTACTTAGTTGGTAAACTAACAAGACTGATGAAAAGTTATGATTTTATTCCACTTTTTAAATAAATACTGCACCGGTTAAATTGTTAGGTATCTTAAGAAGACTTTAAAATAATAAAAGTTAATAAGTAGGTACCTACCTACCTACATGCAAGTAGGAGAATGTGCATTTAAGCGACGCAGGGCATGTGTAAGCAAAAAGTTTAAAACAAAATTTACTTTTTTGAAATACAATTTAACATGAAAACAAACCATATCTTTTGGTTGGTCGCTTTTTAACATGGCCAGAGCTGCTTCAAACCGGAGTCTGTCCCCTATTTGAGGGAACATACTATGTATGTCTTGTTTACTAAGCATCTGCATTGTTGCGATATCAATTCTTTCAGCTGAAAAAAAAAGGTAAATTTAACAGCGCCCTGATTGCAGCTGTGAAATGCACTACGTCGCATCGACTTTATAAAATGTAGGTTGGTAGAGCTCGTCTAAGCTGAAATGACGCGCCCCACTACTTAAATTTGTATACGTACACTACGGTAAATGCGGTAGTGGGGCGCGTCATTTTAGTTTAGACGCACTCTACCTATTTGTTTTTTTTTGGGTTGCAGTTGCACATCGAATCTAGTGTATAATATAAATATGAACGTATATCTAGGTAGGTGGGTAGGTACCATACGACAAGACTATTCTTGGTTGGAGTGCACAGCGGCCAAAAAAGTGTTATTTTCGCAAATCGTTTATTTTCTCGATTCTATAGTATGTAACACCTAGAAAGGCTAAAAGTGTCTGGGTGTTTTTTGTCTCCGACCAACCGTTTGTCGTAAAAACGATGTCGAAGGGATCCATAGGTAAGGTTATGTTAGAACTGTGACCTTGAAATTGGTCGCGAAATTTTTTTAAGTATATTTTCATAGTGCCTCTAAGACGACACTCTGACCCTATTCTTGCTAGAAATTAGAATGTGTGAATGTAATGTGTGAGCTCATGCTAGCAACTTACTAGGTAGGTTTGTCAACTTACTTTCAAAACGATCGATGTAGCGTTCCAAATTCCACTTCTTCAAAAGATCACGCGTAGCCATATCCATTTTTGCACTGATCAAACACGTTCACTGGCACTAATGGAATTGTTATTGCTATTAATTAAACGAGTCGTGAGTCGTGACTTGCCGGCTGTAGCGGTGAAATACAAATGGCCGACCGAAATGGCGCGGCGGCGGAATGAAGTGAGAGAGGGAGACACTGACCTCTATCTAATACGCTGGACTGGCTACCGCTATCAATTTATTGTGCCTATTTGAAAATCGCCATTTTGGCGCTGACGGCAGCAGTGAGGGGGAATGGAACTAATACTAGTGATGTACAACAAATGGTTTGTTATCGATAAAAACTTCTCTGATATCGACTACAATGATAGAAATATTACCAACGCTATTTTTGTTACTATTTTCTATAAATTAAATTGGTTTAGATAATTATTAACATGTAACATTCGTGTTGTCTTCTAAACGTAATGTTTTTAAAACGTGGAATACGTTTTATAACATAAAATACGTTAGGATTTACTAAAATCATAGATAATTAATTTAAAACAAGTAATATAGGCATATATTTTGTTACTAAAACACAAATAAAAAGACATGTCTGCACTAGTTGAGTACCTAACTAAACCAATGAACTATAGATAGTCGTAATAAACAGATATTTTACATATAAAACATAACTTGAAATAGCAGTATATAGTACTGTTTATGGACTGTAATTCATAATAAGTTGACCCCTTCCTTGTTCTCCTTAGGGCAGATTTTAGCAACGTCAGATATCTTTTATCCTGGGAATTAAATCGACGTTTGACAGTTTCAGTACGAATGAACTGTCAAAAATTCAAAATGTATTCTCTGGATATGACTTATTCTAGGTATAAAAGTTTGGTGAAATTCGCCCTTTAACGGATAAAAGTTAACTATCGGATCAATAAATAATAAAATTCTGTAAAATAGTAAATTAAGTACCTCTAATTGTCTTATCGTGTACTCTTTAAAGGAAGGGATTATCTTTTACTAGTCAGATACCGTATGTCGCCATGTGGTACGAGACACAATAAATTTTTATTAGGTCTGTAATTACGGTAATTAACTTGTAACAACTTAATTACCGCAGGGGAGGGGGACAGGGAAATAAAAAAGCATTCTGAAATCACATATTTTATTAAATTAAAACTTACTGTCGAGCCCATATTATTTGCCGAGTCAAAAAATGTCTAACCTTCTCTCCAGTTATTAATAAAGAATATTTTTTTGACACTAATAAGATTGCAAATGGCCGTTGTTTGTTGTATTTGAGCTAAGCGTCTCTGCGAAATAAAAAGTTTTCCAATGCATTGTTTGGAAGTCTCATTAATATTAGAGTCGGGTATTGCCCAAAATATATGTAAAAATTCACCTAACTCGGTTTGTAACGAGGATGGATCATCGTCGTCAAGGCGGTATTTCTTCGTAGTACGCATATTTTCAGCATTCGTAAAATCATCAACATTAAATTTATTTATTTTAGCACGCTTTGCACTAGAATTAGTTAATATGGATACATTATTGTCCTGAACGTTGCCGGTAGAAGTTTTTATTTCGTGATGGATTAATAACTGTTTAATTAAAACTTACTGTCGAGCCCATATTATTTGCCGAGTCAAAAAATGTCTAACCTTCTCTCCAGTTATTAATAAAGAATATTTTTTTGTTTCTGCGAACAAACGGATGTTTACATATTTAGTTATTATTTCTTTTAAAAGAATATTTAAATGACTGTGAAAATTGTCTGAGACATAACTATCTCTAAAATGATCTTCTAGCTCAGGAAACAGTTCATTTGTTTTTGTTAAGAGGTTCCTTATTACCTTTGCAGTGAGTACTGCAGGAAAATTCAACTCTATAGGTGGTTTATTTTTATTATATTTACATGCTTGTCGGAATAATGATTCCACCATAAAACAAATATTGACTACACTCACAGAGGGCACAGTTAAACCACCTCTCTGCTTTTGGATAATAAGTGCTACCCCATTTCTCCTATTTGACACTGCATCTAGTGGTACAGCTTCACAGGCCATTAAACATTCATCACATTTAATTTTTTTTCGAATCGATCGAATTACAAAACCTGCAATATAGCCAATGCATTGTTTGGAAGTCTCATTAATATTAGAGTCGGGTATAGCCCAAAATATATGTAAAAATTCACCTAACTCGGTTTGTAACGAGGATGGATCATCGTCGTCAAGGCGGTATTTCTTCGTAGTACGCATATTTTCAGCATTCATCACATACCAGTTTTCTTTTTTTTAAATCAGCAATTACAGATCTTAAAGTAGACACGGTAATTTTCATACGTTTCACATTTTGAGACAATACTTTAATTCGGGCTTGTGACATTTTCAAGGCTCTTTTGAACCTTTCCAATTTAATTTTGGAAGATTTTGGGGTGTTCTCGTAGCGGTGATCTAATTTTACACTAGAACAGATTTCCGCTAAAGTTCTAGATATCTTTGGTGTACTACAGTTGCTTGTGTTGTAACTTGTGCTTGGAACTGTAACAAGAAATTATATTTCATTACTTATATTATTCAAAGAAGGATGATTAGATAGTGAAAATATCATTGAAAATAATTTGGAAAGGTATGTCATCATCATCATTTCAGCCGAAAGACGTCCACTGTTTGACATAGGCCTCCCCCAAGCGTCGCCACATCGGATTCTAGTGACTCTCATCAGGTCATCGGTCCACCTTTACGTTTTCCGATACGCAAAGAACATGCGATATGAACGCGTATATTTAAAAAAAAAATTACACAAGGGCACAAAATTAAACATTGTTTAGTATTAGTATTTAACCACTGTTAGTCGCCAACTTAGTACATCAGTAAACCATGTTCAGTATTTTAGATATTTTTTTTTTACATAACTACCTGCATGGGCTTCACATGGCAATATTTCTTTTGGATTAACTTCAATATATTTGCAATCATAATTTGTTAACCCGACTTGCACAGGTACTAAAGGTAAATTAAATTTATCCAAGTTCATTTCAATATCACTCTGGCATTGGTATCTCGTTGGTTGGTCAGCGTCTTTAAGCATCTCAGTTTGTACCAAGGACAAATTAGTTTCTGAGAAAAACAAAAGTTTTATTTTATTAAGATAATCAATAATATTTCTTGGATACCGACAAAGTATTTACTTAGGTACTATGAATGTACACTCACCAAGAAATATTGTGGGGATACTGCATTTTTTCAATGTAGTCCGTGACTGATGTTTTATGAAACATCCATCCGTGAAGTGTTTAGAACAAAGATAATGATACATGGTTGGAGTCCAATTGACAACCTTCATATTTTTTAACCAAAGTTTGAGAGTGTAATCGGAGGGGAACCTGTAATTAAAAGAAACATTATAGTAGGTATGGGTAAAAAATTAAAATAATATAGTATATCTATAATTATATAGAACACTTAATGAGAATTATGAATCATAGGTGTTAAATTATTTGTTATTGACTCTAATAATAATAAACCTTAAAGTGTTTTGCTATTATTACAGATCATAATAATGTGCGTATTATTATTTTAACAAAGATGATAAACATTATTGTTAAGCATGTTTTTTTTTTACATCTTAATATAATATTACGAAAGTATCGATATGAATTTTGACATCCCTAACAAAAGTTATTGGTTAAGTAAAAATGTTCGTAAAATCCCGTAAACTCGAACAGAAGCAGTGTATTTTTACAATAATAAACGTAAACGTTTATTATTGTAAAAATACACTGCTTTAAGCGGTTTTCTAATAAGTATTTATGATTTAGATACACTTACTTGTGAAAAGTGACACCACTGCCTTTTTCGTATCGTGTTTTACAATATACGCACGATTTCATGTTGGACGAACAATACAAGCTATGTTATAATCACTGTCATTATTATAACACTTTAATCTAAATCACAATCACAGTAAATACTTTAGAAAACTTTTTATTTCGCAGAGACGCTTAGCTCAAATACAACAAACAACGGCCATTTGCAATCTTATTAGTTCTTAGAACTCTCACTGGGGGCGCTTTGAATCGGCACAGCAAATAGTTGTCATTTTGTATGGGATAGCCAGTCCAGCGTATTAGATAGAGGTCAGTGGAGGGAGACCTCATTATATAATGCCGTCACCTTAAATTTGTAGGACATCATTCAAATGCTACTCATAAATGGGTCTCTGTAATAATAATTTAGTAGGATACACATAAAATAATATGACTATATTATTGAACTTTGATGCTTACTCTAAAAATATGAGATTATTTAATCGTATTATCATAGGATTCACATAAAATAATATGACTGTAATATTAAAAAATGATGCTTACTTTAAAAATATAAGTTTAAAGCATTATAATTTAATATAGTACATTAGGGGGAGGTCATCGTATTTTTAGAGATACTTCTTCATATTAAACTATGAAATCTATTTATATTACGGTGACTGTCATTGTGTTTTTTAATTAGAATCTTATTTATAATTATCATACTAATTTATGGGACAGTGGACCATTTTCTATTACATTGTGTTATTATTTGAAGAAGACAATGTTATTTCATAATTACAAATTTTTACGATGACAAGTATCATAATATTGCATTATTTACCCAAAAAATTCGATTCCATCTTAACACATTTCAGTTCTAGCGTAATATTTACTTATTATCAACATATTATAAGACAACGCATCTATTTTAAACCAACGTCACGATATTTTAAGATTATGCCAAAATGACATTTTTCTCAGTGCTTTTTATCACTCTAATATTAGTTCTTTACCTATGAAATTGCCGTTCTGCAGTACTGGCCATTTCAAATGAAAATATTTTTTTCATCCCACCATCTCGGAAAGAGTATTTTAATCTTCAATATCTGAGTGGAAAAGCCGTTTTTATTCTCTAGAGGATAAAGTAAATTGAATTTAGAACATCGTGTGCACTAAGTTTGTAAATTCAAAACATCATTAAACCTATTTACTTCTACCTCCATGGTGCCGAATTTATCATACAACCTTTTTCTAATTTGTTAAAAACTCAGACTCGGAACCTTATTAGTGTACTTTTTTTTAATTTACATTGCGCACCCCATTTTCTTTTCACGTCACTAACAAAAATATTACACTCTACTTAGGCAGCTGTAGCAACTTTACTTTAAATTTTTCTTAATTTATTATTTGAAATAATTTAAAGATAATTCTGTAATACTTACCTATCATAATGTAGTACCTAATAAAAATTAATACCTAAACTGAAATAAAAGTATCTTGTGATTGTAAATGCTTTTTTTGCATTTAGTCATTTCCTCGCTGAGGTGGGATGAAAAGTTACGTGTTGCACTCGAGTGCAAAGATTTTTCACCTCGTGCTCTTTTGATTCCCTCGCTAATGCTCAGGATTCTAATTTTTGAATCACTCGCTGCGCTCGTGATTCAATTTTAGAATCCTTTGCTTGCTCGGTCATCAAAATTGAGCACGCGGTTAAAAAGCAACTTTGCACTATTGTATAACAAATAACTATTGTTTGTCTAAGAATTCTAATTTCAAATTAATTTTATTTTAAAAACATGGAATTATATTTCCAAAAGTAGTCATTTGTTTATTGATTAGTGTTACATTTTCATCGCATTTCAATCTTTTTCTTCATCATGGATACGTTAAAAATTCGAGTAATTATGGAATATGAGTACCGTCGTGGCAGCAACGCGGCACAAGCGGCACGCAACATCAGCGACGTTTACGGAGCTAACACTACAAACCAAAGCACCACCTGTTATTGGTTTGCTCGCTTCCGTTCTGGAAATTTCGACCTGAAAAATGAACCTCGCGGTCGTTCGAAGACTTTGGTCGACAATGACGAATTAAAGGCGATTATGGAAGCTGATGATACACAATCTACGGCTGAAATAGCAGCAGCTTTCGCCATTAGCGTCAAAACAATATTGGTCCATTTGCGGCAAATTGGCAAGGTAAAAAATCTTAACAAATGGGTGCCCCACGAACTCAATGATCGCCAGCGCGAAGTACGCGTCGAGACGTGCCTTGCACTGCTCAACAGACACACAAATAAAGGAATTTTGAGCGCTCAGCAAGTTGATTGGATCCTGGTTCAGCACCTAAACAATGCCCTAAACGAAAACTTACCCCTAGAAAAGTGATGGTCACTGTTTGGTGGTCTAGCGCCGGTGTGATTCATCACAGCTTCTTACGAAACGGGGTGAGCATTACTGCAGATGTGTTCTGTGAAGAACTGAACTCACTGATGGAGAAGCTGGCACATCTCCAACCAGCATTGGTCAATCGCTCGTCTCCGCTGCTCCTGCACGACAACGCGCGACCTCATACCGCACAGCAGACGGTCTCCAAGTTGCAAGAACTGGGGTTGGAAGCTCTCCGTCATCCGCCCTACTCACCAGACCTTGCGCCTACAGACTACTACTTTTTCCAGAATTTGGATAACTTCTTGGCGGGAAAAAAAATCAATACCCGAGAGGCAATACAAAATGCCTTTGAAGAATTTGTTGCCTCCCGTCCAGCTGATTTTTTTAAGAAGGGCATCAATAATCTGCCACTGCGTTGGCAAAGATGCATTGATTGCATGGGTGATTATTTCGATTAATACAAACAAAAAAATACATGAAAAAAATTAGTTTAATTTTTTTCATACAAAACGGCATTTTCATAGGTAAAGACCTATTATTAAAGCAAAATTGCAATGTTCAACTATCTTTCTACATAAATGCCCCAAAGAAATTACTTTTCTATTTGCATAATGACATAGCATAGGCATAAGCACTTTTGGTGAGAGAGAGAGAAGGCTTTAAACTTTCCACGTGAGCCCAGGGCACGTTTGTACATAATAACAATGTCTTCGAATGTTTGGTTCCAGGACATGCCGGTTTCCTCACAATGTTTTCCTTCATCGTTTTGAGACCACTGGATTCGAACAAAATCGATGACCATGACATCTTGTTTTAATCTTGCTCATCATGCATGCAATAAGCTATCCCTCAATTACACAGGCCTGCAAATAATAGGGTCATGTCAGTTGTTGAAAAGTGGAGGGTCACTTCCGGAGTAATTTTTTGCGTAGAAGACGAATCCGGAGTCAGAATTGGCCCATTACGTCAGGATTTTGAGATATTTGAGGTTATATACCCAAAAAATAGCGTATTTGGCTACTTTTGAGGTTATGTACAGAAAACAGAATTTTTTGGATTTTTTCTTTAGTCGTATCATATAGTACTACTCTTTCTCTTCAATTAGAGAGTTGTAGAGTTCAATTACGATTTAATGTCATGAGCATTTGGGGCATTAATGGGACATATCTCATAATTTGAAATTGGCGTAACTTGGTGAAGAAAAATCGTAATAGAACTCTGCGTCTCTCTAATTGAAGAGAAAGAGTATATGATACGACTAAATAAAATACCCAAAAATTCTGAGTCTTCTGTACATAACCTCAAAAGTAGCCAAAAACGCTATTTTTTGGGTATACATATAACCTCAAATATCTCAAAATCCTGACGTGATGAGCCAATTCTGACTCCAGATTCGGATTCTATGTAAAAAATTTCTTCAGAAATGACCCTCCACTTTCCAACAACAAAACGATGTTGACCTGTGTTATCTAAGGAAGTATATCTGTAGGTAAAACGGACACTTCATATTTTCTAGCAGATTATCAAATTGAAATAAAAGGCATGTTATATCTAATAGTAACGTTTAATTTATTTACAAACTTAACCTAATTTACAGCCTTGATCAAATCAAGCAGGTACGAGACAAATGTTTGTTGTCTAGAAGATAAAACTCATTTTTTTACTTTACATAAATGTAGATAAAGTATGTACTTCTCACGATACAGATTCCGTCTTTTTATAAATTGTACATTAACAGTTTTCTGGATATTGAAGCTCAAATGAGCTTGAGCAAACATAATTTTAGAAATGAACAAATGTTCATTTCTAAAATTATGTTTCGGAGACTTTTTGTGATCAAGAACTCTCGTCTCCGTTTAATTGTTCACATAACAGACATTAGCCATCAAAATTGACTGGACTTGATTCCTATATAAAAATGCCCAACTTTCAAACAATAGCTCCATCTGGATATATTGATATTTGACCCCCACAAACACCGTAAATACTTATTTAGTTGAGCAGTCCTTGACAAGTTAATAATATATTTTTGTAATCAATAAATATTCTACCTAGTGTGTCTTAACTTAATTATAATTATGTGAGAGTTGTAGAATTAGCCAATTTGGATTAATTTTGTCACCTCAGTGAAATATTAGTTGGTCAATAATGCTTTAATTTGTAATTTTATTACTGACTTTAATAGACACTATATCTACCCGAAGCGGCGGAAGTCCTTGTTATTATGTTAAATAAGAACCAACCTACTTTCCTATCATCATTTTGCGACATACCAGCTTTTGTGTGAAAGTTGGTTCGGACGACTAAATTATTGTGCTAGAGACCCTTCTCTGGCACAATAATTTGGTAAATTCAAATATAGAATCTGTATTTTTTGTTTTTGGCTTCTCACAGACCTATGTATATAAAACCTATAAATCTTAACCTATTGATATTTTAGGCGGCGGGTGCATCGTCCGTCAGCACTTCAGTGATTGGTATGCTTCCTAGTACTTTGTTGACGAATGCCTTGATGACGGCTGCTGCGGTCTCATCAATGAGAGGACTCAAGATGTCCAGGACTACGTTGGGGCTGGCGTTGAAGAATGATACTGCTGACGCCGCTGTGGATGAGATTAATTAATTAATGTTTATAAATATTCTGACTGGTGCCATAAACATCTTCTCGTTTTAGTCATATTATTCAGTATGTTAACTGGGAATTGGGTTTGTTTAAAAAAAAATTAAGAACATTCTCCAGGATTCCAATCATAAAAAGTTCAGCTGTTTTTTACTCGAATGTAGGAGGGTATCGTTTTTTGGTTAACCTAAGAAATGGGATGACCAAGAAATGCAAACTGAAATGGACGAAAGGAGATGGAGTCAGAGAGATGAAATCTGATACATAATCTACTCAGCATAAAAAATAAAGCTGAGAAGAATACTCCAATATTAGAAGGGATAGCCAATGGGGAACCAGGGATATATAATGGCATTGAGAAAGTACATACATAATTTTTATCAGTCTATATAATAAATGTGTTAATGTTTTACCTGCTAACGGCCTCTCAGTCTCATCAATCGCGATTTGTGCGAAGTTGATCCTGACTTTGGAGACAACCTTGTCTACTTGTAGGTATTCCACACCTTCCTTGGTAATGGGTTTCGCAAAGCCCTTTCCAACCACGGTGATGCCGGCTATAAAGAAAAAAAAAACATGTTAACTCAATAGAATTAAGAAGATCCTTAGCGATTGTGATTTGTTTTTGTAAGTAGTAGGTAGATGCCTGCCTGGGTCGCGAGATTGTTCAGACGAGATACCGTGGCCCCGGCATATGGGTAACTGAAGGAACACGGGTAAGTTTAGTCAGTAAAAGTCTGACACGTCCTCCAGCTCCGCCCAGAGCGGGAGAAGTCAATTGATGATTTCCAATCCAAAAAAAAGGTAGACACAATTTACAACTAGAACAATTTAAAAACAAAATTAAGTATTATTACAGAATACTGGATTTGTAGAGTCAATGTCGGTACCCAAATACTAGACAAAAATAAAGTAAGAATTGACAGATGTAAATTAAATGATTCAGATTGTAAACAACCACAGTGGTACGTTTTGCGTGTGCGTTTCAACCTTCGATCAATAGGTTTCAACACGCAAAACGTACCACTGTGATTGTGTGTGCACACATACCGTATGATAAATAATTACTTAGGCAAAACAATCCGTCGTAAACAAGACATTAGAGTACCTGATAACAAATGAATTTACGTAATGAACTTAAAACAAAATAATATTTCGCCTTGTTTTTAATTTTTTTTTTCATTGCTGAATAGGCCTGCTCTTGACCTCGATCACGCCTGATGGATGTCACCAAGGATCAAAACAATAGAATTTGTTATGATCCAACTTATGTTAATAGATAAATGCCTATGGAATAAAAAAAACGAACGTTTGATTCTATAAATAAACAAAATAAACGTGATTGTTTTTATTCATATGATTACTACTTGAAATATCAACGATCTAAAAAGTCATTAGTTATTTTTAAATGGCATGTTGCTTCTGTTCTGTCAATCTTGTATATCGAACCATACTTGGTTTTTGCAAAATCCTCAGTCTCTATCACGATCATTGAAATATTGACAGGTTCCGTTACGAAATGCAAATAATAAAGCATTAATATATAAGAGTATAAAAACTAATACAAATGCCAATGCACTAAACGACCTTCTATCACCATTTCAACATAGTCTAGATACCGTGGAATCTAGATCTAAACTTGTAATAGTAAGCACGGTGATAAATCAAGCTATGCATTTCCAGTATAAGCTGACTTCTCATTGTACAAAAAGCCTATACATTACTAGGTCAGCTAAAACTGGTTTTGAATAGCTAGATATGTAGCCGTGTGCACAGTGTAGATGTTAATGATTATTTATTTTACTATCTATAGCTCACATTCCATTTAATGAACGCTTAAACTTACCACAGTTACTTAGGCTTACTATCTTACTATCTTTGATTGTGGCTCTGATATCTAAGCTTTAGTCGTTCAACAAAATCGATGTCTAAATAATGACCCTACATGCACCTAATGGGCGCCTCAAAGAGAAGTTAGCAAACTGAAGGGGTCCCTAGGACCGATGCCTACCAGAGTCGCAAGATTTGTTCGAAAGAGATTCTGTGGCCCTAGCATATGGGCAATTGAAGGAACACAGGTGGGTTTTAGTCAGTAAAAGTCTGACACACCCGTCCGCTCCACCCGGAACGGAAGACATGATTTGATGATGCCCCACCCACAACAAAAAAAAAAAAAAAATGGGTGTACTCAATATATACCATACGCAATGGCTTTATTAAAAGACAAAAATTTACCCAAGGAGCAGCGGGCTATGATTGAAGTTTCCCTACGTGATTGAATTAGAAATGAAGCTCCTCAGGAAAACTAAGGTAACTGACACAGTTTGAAGAATAGCCAAAGTTAGGTGGTAGAGGAATGGGCGATATCCTCGCAAAACTGATGGGCGATATAGCCGAAAGGTTCTGGAGTGGTGACCGTACTGGAAGATGTAGATTTGGAAGGCTTCGCACAAGGTGTACCGATGACCATGTGAAGGTCACAAGACCGGTCGAAGTGACGGAGCCTATGTCCAGTAGAAAACGTTTGTCGGCTAA
This sequence comes from Aporophyla lueneburgensis, assembly GCA_932294355.1. Lineage (NCBI taxonomy): Eukaryota > Metazoa > Arthropoda > Insecta > Lepidoptera > Noctuidae > Aporophyla > Aporophyla lueneburgensis. The sequence goes on along the minus strand of OW028737.1, from coordinate 23,666,503 downwards.
AAATATGATGATAATGTTACACCTAATAAACTGCCTAAACAGTGTTATGACGATGCAAGTGCTTTCCTTTCAATATACCACAGACAAGAAACTTTCATCATCAAAATCCCTTGAACCAGTTTCAACCCCCTTTTTTGTGGATGGGAAATCATCAAATGACGTCTCCCGCTCTGGGTGGAGCGGAAGGGCGTGGCAGACTTTTACTGACTAAAACCCACCCGTGTTCCTTCAGTTTCCAGGACCACGGTTTCGACCCCTTTAAACCTGACCGCTCAAATACTTCACGACATTCATACTTGTGCATCATTCTAGAACCATGTGCCTAAATAAAGATAAATGCTTGTGTTTAAATCTAAGCTGTTTATAATTGATGCAATTTAGTGAATAACACGTTAACGTTAGTATCAAAATGATTCAAATCCGCTCTGTGGATAAATTGTTTATGATAAGCTAATCCAATCTAGAAGTTTCTAAAAATTGCCTCAAGTAATGACACTTAGTTTATAATACGTGATATTCTTTTTTCATTTCAAACTACCTAACCTGAATAAGTGACTAAGTCTTTAAGCTTTTTTGGTTGTTATAATCAATATTTCCCAAGTTCTTGGCCAAAATGTTTTATATCAAAGTTTTAGTCGGCAACTGCAGAGTTTGGCGTAGTGCTAAGGTATTGGTTTGACGTATTGACGAGTATTTGAAAATTATATACTTGAACTACACCCTGTTTTTCTGAGTGAATGCGATTACGAGTAAATAAGTGAGATCTAAATTATTTTGTAAGGCACGCAGCGTTTACAAATCATTCAGATTTCACCGTACGTTATCAGCCCTCTCACAGACAGGCTTGTGTCCTAGCTATGGAAATGTTGGGCTTATTCGGTTCACAAGATACTACACAGACATTTATAGTGTAACTCCTAGTTTACTGGACAAAATCACTTACTAAAGTTTCCACGAAGACGTCCCTTGCCGTTGATGTCGAGGGCGAGGATCCTGGATCCCTTCACGTCGTAGTTGGCGACCACCATCAGCATCGGCAGCGTAAGCTTCAGCTCTCCAGCGTATTTGTTGTTCAGGTTCAGTCTGGAAGTCATAAGAAGAACTGTTAATTTTCAAGTGGTAAGTAAGTATTCAGGATTTAAATCCGTAAATATTTTGTCAGTCCTGTGTTAATTTATTTTACTGATCTTTTAAGGTTCTGTATCCAAAGGGTGCTAACGGACGGTGCTAAGGGTGCTAAGGGTCCTACCTACCCTAAGCCTCTGCTGGCCGTCCGGCTGACTGTAACTCATGAACCGTAACAGATAAACAGTTGAAGTTTTCACAGATTGTGTAATTCTATTGCCGCTATAACAAACAATACTTAATAAAAATAAATGAAGGTAGGTATTTAATTTAAACTGTATTTTATTACGAGATTTTTTTTTAAATCTGTTGGGTTACTTGCTCAGTTTTTCTACTACTGATGCCGTCGGGATCGTTCTGTAACACTTTTCCTTTTAAGTTAACTCAATAAACTAGATATAACTCGTGGTTGTACATAAGCTAGGCCGGGCCGGTTATTCAATACGTAAATGGCATGTCACGCTGTTACCGCAGACCCACATAACAGTCATGTACCTATCACGCAGCCATTGGAGACATAAGTTTTCTTATTTCTCCAGTAAATCTAGATTTCTTTCTGTATGCCCTAAGAACAAGATTAAACAGCTCTGCTTTTATGCTGTTATTAGGATTGTTCGACTTTTCTGCTTTAATCGGGATTGTTCTTTAAGCAGTTTTCGTTTTAATCTACTCACAAAAGTAACAGTTTAGTTTAGTTAGTACATAAAATACGCCAGATCAGTCAATTAATTCTGAAATGGCATGATATTGGATAACAACAACGTATATGCACACCGACATTGGATAACTAGGTTTTCTTAGTTTTGTTTTTAAACTGATTTTGAATTGATTTTTTTTTTGTTTGATCGCATAAAGCGATAAGGCCGCCCATTGTATATTTTGTAATCTTTGTAATGTTTTTTGTGATGTATTTTTATGGTGTACAATAAAGATAAATAAATAATAAATAACGTTCGAATACCGGGGTTATTTTAAAAATGTTTTTTATTTCTGAACTCCACTATTTATAAATCGATTTGAAAAAAGTCTTTTGTTTAAAAAAGTATACTTATATGGTGGTCCCATACAAATTTGTTTAAGCTCTGGTTAGTGGTTTTTTGAGTTAGCTTCAATATTACGTATTTTTTCCACTCAGTTTATGTTGATAATGTTATAATAATTATAACTTCCTGTCATTGTTCTTTACTTAGCAAGTGAAAATATAAGAATTTGTGTGAGGTACGTACGCAGGGCCGTTGCCCTCAGCAGTTGCCAGTCAGCTTATACTGGAAATGTATAGCTTGACTCGTTAGTCAAGCTATACATTTCCAGTATAAGCTGACTTCTCATTGTACGGAAAGCCTATACAATGCGAGGTCAGCTAAAACCATAAATGTATAACTTGATCTGTAGACGTGTGTACTACAGCTAAAAAGTACAATACACAACCAAAGACACCGACTTCCGAATTTAAATTTATTTTTCACTTTGTGGACTTTTTTGGAAGTCGATTGTTTTTTTTTTTTGTAATAGTCTTTTTAACACCTCCTTTTAATGACAGCCGGCCATCTATCTCGAAAAACTTTTCAAAAAGAGTTAAGTTCCTTACTTCAACTTTTCAATCTTGAAGTCGCTGCCTCCATAAGCCTTCGCATGCTTCACACTAGCCTTGATCCTCAGGTTGGGAGCGGTTCTGTCCAGCTTCAGGGTCGGCACGGTGAAGGGGTCCAGGGCAGGGATGTTCACCTCAGGTATACCATCCTTGAGGTATGGCCTCATGGCTTCTACACCGTTCAGGACGCATTTCTCTATTTGAGGGTCACTCCTTTTGCATGATGGGAAGTAATCAGCTGTGGGTAAAAGAAAGAGTTTCAATTAGTTGTAATATTTTTAACATTTATTTATACATATATAAAGACACCTCCATGCTTCGGTCAGCAGGTTTAGCCGTCGATCCCGACTGTAATTTATATCATACTAGCTTCTGCCCGCGACTTCGTCCGCGTCCCTGACCCTTCCCGTCGCATCGAATTGCCTGCCAGTTTTCGTCCATTTTTCGTTGCTGCTCCGCTCCTTTTGATTGCAGCGTGATGTTATATAAATTTTAGCCTTCCTTAATAAATAGGCTACCTAACCCAAAAAGAATTTTTCAATTCGGACCAGTAGTTTCGGAGCCTATTCCATACAAAAAAATAATCAAATCTTTCCTCTTTATAGTCGAACGGGATAAAAAAAAGTATCCTATGTCCGTCTTCTGGTTCCAAGCTACCTCTCCACCAATTTTCAGCCAAATCGGTTCAGCCGTTCTTGAGTTATAAATAGTGTAACTAACACAACTTTATTTTATATTTATAGATTACCCAAGGTACGGTATTACCCAATAACTGGGTTGTGGATATCAGATAGGCAACCGTTCCATGTAAAATATTGGTATTCGGCTTCGTCCGGTTAGAATGGAAGCCGAGCCCAACATAGTTGGGTAAAAAGCTAAGCAGGTACTTAATGATTTTGGATGTTTATTTTTAGAAAACTAGGGAACACCAGGACAAACAAAGAGGAAAACGCCCTTACTTGTAGTTTTGTTATGTTCATCTTTCATTTTAAATTTGTTTTTATCACTTAATTATCTATACTACTTATAATATTATAAAGCTGAAGAGTTTGTTTGTTTGAACGCGGTAATCTCAAGAACTACTGGTCCGAATTGAAACATTCTCTTTGTATTGGGTAGCCTATTTATTGAGGAAGTCTATAGGTTATATAACATCACGCTAAAATCAAGAGGAGCGGAGCAGCAATGAAAATGGGCGAGAACTGGCAGGCAATTCGATGCGACGGGAAGGGTCAGGGGAGCAAAAATTTGACGCAGACGAAGTCACGGGTAGAAGCTAGTATGTATATATTTCTCTTTTTTAAATCTATATTTCTGTTTTGATGACCCGTATTAGCTTCTTTGCAAATTCTCATAAATGTCTCGACCACTGTAGGTACTATAATTCGAAGACACTGCCTCCTAAGATACAGGATCTTCCTAGTTTAAGAGACAAGCCTCAAATTCTTTATTGACTGTACTTCGATAATTATGTTTACTCAAACTTGTGTCACAATGTTTTTGTTTTCGTTTATAAACTTTAATTTTTCTGCTGAATTGGACTTTTTTCTGTGAATCTGAACATTAAAAATACTGTGTTCTGAAAATACATCGATTTCATTTTTATAAACATATCGTTAAAATCATGACATAACCACGAACAGCGGAAAACCCGCATCAAAATGAGATAATATCGACTTAGCAACGGAAAAAGAGTATTATCTTATTAAGACAATAGCAACGTAATAATAGCCTAGCAACTGCTTTAACAACTTATGGTTCAGTCGCACGAATATTACTCTCCCGTATCGGGCGAATTGACGAACTGGCGAATTGTTTGTATGTACAATGGGTAATAACTGGTACCTGACCCACCCTACATTTAGCTGACCCACGCAAAGTTAGACGAATTTGAACCTTCTGCAATTAGCAGTATTAATATTACAGTTATGGCAACTTGCAGTGACTTTTATCTTTATTGCAAAAAGAATCAAAACAAGTCAATTGCCTAATACGTATTACTGTAGCTGTTTAGGTGAAGGAATTCACAACTATTTAATTTCGAGCAAGTTGCTTATAAAAAAATATATATTATTTTGCCCGCGGCTTCGCCCGCGTGGATGTCGGAAATCAACGCAGGTATTTTTCTAAAACTAAAAGATTTTCGTATACCTAATTAAAGTAACCTAAGTTACTCCTTATTACATCAGCTACCTGCCTGTCAAAATCGGAAGGCTACCTGCCCGTCAAACAGACAGACAGACAAAAGTTAAAAAAAATGTTTTTTTGGTGTAAGTACCGTCTTTCATATGCCTTTAGTGTTTAGCTGTTAATTTGAAATTACAAACAGACACTTCAGTTTTATTTATTTGCATAGATTTAAAAATGACAATTCATCTTACTAGTCGATTAGTTGTCAATTGATCGACTAATAAGCCACTTCAATACGTTGAAGTGCATCCAACCATACAAGTTTCCTGTCAATACACCACTTAGCGACAAATAATCGCCAGGTATGGCCGAAACTAAGGGCCCCGGTGAACGGTTGCAGCCTTGGGCTAGATGCATTTCCTTTGCGTTAAGCCTAATTCATACCCGCGATTTTACGCTTGACCTGCGGCATGACCTTAAAATTTCAGACGAACGATAATTAATTTATTTATTTGGAAATACAAACTATTTATAAGAAGAAAAATAAAGCGCTGTGTTTGTTTTTGTTTTTGGTCACGTATGGCATAATCTACACTTAATATTATAAAGCTGAAGAGTTTGTTTGTTTGTTTGATTGAACGCGCTAATCTCAGGAACTACTGGTCCGAATTGAAAAAATATTTTTGTGTTGGGTAGCCTATTTATCGACACAGGCTATAAGCTATATAACATCAGGCTACAACCAAGAAGAGCGGAGCAGTAATGAAAACTGTTGCAAAAAGCGGGGAAAATCGCACGGGTAGGCGATTCGACGCGACGGGAAGGGTCGAGGGAACAAGAAATTTAACGCGGACGAAGTCGCAGGCAGAAGCTAATGGCAGAAATAATGTTTCCACTGCTAGAACACAGGACTCCTCACTTCAAGAGGGTCATGGACCATGTATATTTGGATAAAAGGGCATGCAACAATTGATCGATCGGTAAATCAATTGCTGCAAAATATTATGACAAGTGGCAAGAAGCGTTCTACCAAGTTCCGGGTCAGGAATTTACTCAACGTACTCCGGCTAGTTCGAATCAGTACGTTTTTTACGTCATACAAAGAATACTAATTGCCTCAGGCATTAAGTCCGCCTTTGTACAGTATTTTTTACTTGTGCATAAAGTTTTTAAATAAATACATAAATAAATACTTTGAAATAGAAACACTGATGACCCGGACAGGACAGAGTCCGAAAATCCGTTATATAAATAAATCCATAAAATACCACATACAGTTTAATGTAATGCCAAATGTTTGATTAAAAGCGATGTCATAACTTTTTCTTGTCACTGCCATTTTGTCAACAAAGATGGAGCAGAAACTCATAATACGGAGTGCATGTTTAAATTTTGTATCAATGTGGTATTCTAATTCTGAAATAACTTACACTGGATATAACTTCTAACTTAGCCGGATCGTCTTACATAGTCACAAAACTAATCTTGAATTATTTAACTCACGGGAGGTCCAACAACACCATTTAAATTCAAATATTCCAGTTCAATCATCGATGAAAATAATACCATATAAATAAACACATAAAGAATACTATACATACATTACATTATGTATTAAGCCTAAGCACATACTTAACATGTCCAAGCACGTAACGAATCGATTGATACATGTAACTGCCCCAGATTGTCGGTTATCCTTGAAATTATGAAGGCAATATAGCTGTTTATATGATATAGTGTACCTGTGTATGTACCATGCAAAGTATACAATCGAAAGTACTTTCGATTTCACGGTACATACATAGTTGGGCTACGACATGTGGTCAGGCAATTATAAGCCTTGCAGAACAACAAGAATCTATTTACTTAAAATAGCTTTGGAGGAAAATACTGGCCGGTGATTTCAGATCATAGTGATTTTTTTTTTCAGGATGGGAAATCATCAAATGACTTCTCCCGCTCTGGGCGGAGCGGGAGGGCGTGTCAGACTTTTACTGACTAAAACCCACCCGTGTTCCATCAGTTGCCCATGTGCCAGGGTCACGGTATCTCTTTCGAACTATCACGCGACCCCGGCAGGATCATAGTGATTTCCGAATCTTTTTTGTGGGAATGGAAGCGCGGAACATTGCCTTTTGGGACGCGATTGGAAAAACTTGTACAGTCCACGATTTGGGTTACCAAGAGACCAATAGTGGCCAAGTGGTAACGTCATCATCAGCATTTCAGCCGAAAGACATCCTCTGCTGGATAGGCTTCACCCAAGGGAAGGTTTTGCCATAATTGCCACGCTTGGCAGGCGGGTTTGCAATCGCAGTAAGGCAAATGTTTTATCACCACTGCTCTCAATTCAATTCTCAATTCTTTATTGCATACCATAATGTTAAAACATGGTTGGTAGGGAAATTATTATTTTAGTCACAATTATGGACCCTGTCGGGCACAGCAAGATCGAGTAGGAGAGAGGAGGAAGAACACTGGGTGCTTAATTGTAAATTAATTTTTTAGTTACCTAGTTAATAATATAGTATTGGTTTTATAATAATGTATAGAATTTACGAATTTTAATTATTGTTTTATTAATTACTAGCTTTTGCCCGCGGCTTCGCCCGCGTGGATGTCGGAAATTATCGCAAGAGGACGTATTACCGCGGTAAGAATATATTAATCCATGTTATACATACATAAAATTACGCCTTTTTCCCATGGGGGTAGGCAGAACTACGGAACGCCACCTGCTACGATCCTTGATCGTTGATTGTTTACCAGACACCAAATTAAATATAGTTATAAGAATAGTACTTTGGCCAGTGGCTGCGCCCGTATAGCTGTCGGAAAATATCAACCGGGAACCTACTACCGGGATCAAGTACCAAAAATCCAAATCCATCCAAAAACCTCAACATCTAAGCCATATTTCGCGGTCTTTTACTTGGAATAATACAATTTGGTTTATTTTGAGTACTTCGAACACACATGATATTCGCATTTACTATGATGCCAAAGTAATATGAATTACAATATTCCAATCCTTCTAATCCTGCCGGCCGGACGCGAGAAGGCCCGCTTGCCGCTCTGCGGCTATTTTATTATAACTTCTGATATCTTCTAAAATATTCATTTTAATGATATGCTGTAAAGGGCAATTTTGATCTACATGAAATGTACAATTTATTTAAGGTACTTAATTGCATAAGGATTAATGCTGTATTGCTTAAAATCGCATTCATAAATAAGCCATTATTTCTCGTAAAAAGTAAAGGATAAAAATGGTTATTATGGGTTATCCCTAAGAGTTAGACATATACCATCGCGGACTTTTTTGTAGAACTTTTTAAGGTGTACAATACTGTAGTACATTATTTTGAGCTATTTCGTAGAGTTCAGCCAGCGTTCGCAATGTAAGCGCAAAAAAATGTGTTTATTTATGACATCACATTAGAAACCTCTAAAATTATCATCGTTTCTTTACTATATTATGCATGTTATATACATGTAAACCTTCCTCTTGAATCACTCTATCTATTAAAAAAACCTGCATCAAAATCCGTTGCGTAGTTTTAAAAATATAAGCATACATAGGGACAGACAGACAGCGAAGTGACTTTATTTTATAATATGTAAAGATATTAATTATTGTTTTATTAATTATATACACTTGTTTAATTACTTACTGTAATCTGATAAAAAAAAACGGTATGTATTTATATTTTTTAAATGATTAATTATTGTTTAATTTATTATTATAATTTATTGATTATTTAATAATTATTTATTATTTATGGTAAGATTATTTAATTGTATCCTCCACATTTATTAAAATAAAATAAAAATGTATATTATGCATTACAAGTTGGTAGGCTTATATTATAACGTTACTTATAATTTATCATTTAAGTATTCGCTTATACTGTAGTAACATTTTCTTATGAGGAAAAGCTTCAATTTATTAATAAAGATGTTATGTTTGTTTAGATTCTTTATTATCTCGGGTAATTTATTATATATTTTTATGGCCATGACAAAGGTACTATTGGAGTGCATTTTTAGACGCGATGTTGGCAAGTTTAGTCTATTTTTATGCCTTAATGTAATTTTCGTTTGTATGTCCTCTCTTTTTGTAAAGAATTCTGGGTACTTACGCACGAACTTACAAACTTCAAATATATAAATGCAAGGTAGGGATAGAGTATTTAGTTCCTGAAAGTGGGGTTTACAGCTATCGGTAACTTCAATATTTACTAGGATCCTAATTAGTTTTTTCTGTAGGGTAAATAGCGTGGGCGCGTCAGTGCTATTGCCCCATAATATGACACCGTATTTGAGCCATGCGTAGGCGTAGGCGTAATACATTATTAGTGCAGTTTTAAGGTCTGTAGTTTTTTTGATCTCGCGGAGGGCGTATGAAAGTTTCGATATTTCAGCTCTTACTTTCTGAATGTGTGACTTCCAGTTTATATGTGTATCATTGTTTAGGCCTAGTAGGATGAAGTTATCCATTACTTCTAATTTATTATTTTTTAAAGTAAAGTTTATATTTATGGGTACTTTTTGGCGAGGGTGGAATGACATTATTTTAGTTTTATTGAAGCTCTCAAAACGATGAAGGAAAGCATTGTACCGGCATGTCATAGAACGAAAAGATCGAAGACATGTGACATGTCTTCGATTTTGACCAACCCGCGTGGTGGATTACGGCCTACTAGGTACGTCTTGTTGAAAGACGGCCTGTGTCACAGCACTAGGAACATTATAGGTTGATTATATTTGGATTACCAAAAAATTTTGATAGCAAAATACTGGATCCCGTATTCCCATCTACATGTCCCTTCATCATCACCATCATCATCATTTCAGCCGAAAGACGTCCACTGCTGGACATAGGCCTCCCCCAAGCACCGCCACTTCGACCTGTTCTATGCTTCTCGCATCCAATGTCCCACATGTCCCTTAATGGAGCCTAAATAAATAAATATCTTAGGACAACCAACACACCGCTATCTGATCCCAAACTAGGCAGAGCCTGTACTATGGCAACCAGACAACTGATAAACATACTTATATATTTCTAAATACATACAAGTTATAGATAAATTACACTCAGACACAGAACAAATCATTGAGCTCATCACCCAAAGATTTGTCCTAGGTGGGAATCGAACCCACGACCTCCGTCTAAGCAGGGTCACTAACCACTAGACTAACAGAACTAAATAATTACTGATTAGTTTAAATTATAATATCGAATTAGTCCCACAGGTGTTCATTCTGTTCTTTTCTTCTTTCTTTCTAAATCAGCACAATAAAATCCTTCCCAGATTATACGACTCTAGGGTTACAATTTAGTTCTTGAGCGAGTTATCTTGTGGGAAGCTATATAGATGACAAAGCTAAAGTCAATCTATCTACACAAAGATAAAACCGGAGAGCAAATCTTGCGGTTTAACTCGAAGAACGTCATATTCGTCATTCTCGCTCGTCTTCTATGTCGCTTATAAAATAATACTTAGCTCATATTTTTTACGAGGGAAGAGTACCAAATCGAATGCCAAAAAAAAATTAAGATGCGCCAGAATTTCCTTCCTGATTTATCGGTCAGTGTCTCGTGACGAATTGACAACTTAGCTAAATATACCGTCCTTTACAGCTTTCCAAACAAACATTAAGACATAATATCGAGCAATCACAAATGATAACTACCTATAATAGATAGTCACCGCCTAGTTTTACACAAATAACAACCACTAACAAGATGTTGTAACAACGACAATGCAATCTTACAATTTGAACCGAATAAATAGAGCAAAACATACTTCGAGTAACTAAACAATCAGAATTGATATAGAAATCGAGACTTTATAAATAGGTATAATAGACATAAAAACTAGCTTTCAAAATCTTACTACTATTGTGTGGAAGAGTGCTCTTAATTTCATATTAGTGCTACAATTTCACTTAAATGTACTACCATAAAGTTCAAAAAATTATCTCTTTAAAAAAATCGCGCCATTACTCCAATTAAAAATTAAACAGACAACAATTTGCGCATGTAAATGTCATCACGTCACGCATTTACCGTAAAAAGTAGAGTAACTATTAATAACGCAGTTTTAATTAAACCTCTTTGCATAACAACGATTAAGTAAACAAATGTGAAGGACACACTGCTTTATCCAATTACATTACAGATAGCAATCTTGTTTATGGAACTACCAATCCAATTCCTAATTTAATTTCCGTCAAAAATTATTATGCGTATTCTAATTTTGAATCACCAAAAAGGTTCTGAAACGTTAAAACCTTCTTGACAGGAATCATCACAAAAAATCACTGAACACTTCGTTTTATAATTCCCGCCAAAACTCAAAAAAATAATACTTACGCGTCACTTTAGCCTGAGCACAGACAACACAGAACAAAAAAACTATAAACACTTTCATTTTGTCTTTGTCCGATATAACTTCACAGGGTGCAGTTATTGGTGAGGTTGCAACGGCAAGTTGATCGCGAATGTGCGCCAGCGCCGAATTAACTGATATTTGTAGTGGTGCGATCGTCGCCCCGCGAAGCCAAGCTTGGGCAACCTAGGGAAAATACTTTGGGGAAATACCAGCAGATTTTTTTTTATTTAGGTTCTGTAAATAGGCACAGATAATAAAATAAAACATTAAAGTACGTATGTACATTAAAACAGGTTAAATTATCTTCTTTAACTGAAAATAATACTATGTCTTATTTCAGAATGATCTTAAGAAGGATTATTGTCATGGCTATAATCTGCGTCATCACGTAAGAAAACACTTTGTTTTGCTGACAAATGTGACGACAATAATACTGAAATACATAGTAAAAACTATTCTTTACTTTTAAGGTAAAGATTATGAAACTAGTTTCTACACACGAAAATTAAGTTGTTTTAACATACACTGTCCTCTCAAAACTTTACTACACATTATCTTTAATTAATCAATTTACTTAAGATTTAAGATTCTAAATATAAATCCTTTCGAAACTTATTTCACATTTCCTTCCATTTAAACTATTGCATATTTGAATACATTACATTGATATTACCTTATTATTTAAATTAGTCACATCCACATTAGTAGTTGAGGGTCAAAGTAAGTATCTCGTCTGTTAGTTTGATACATTCTAATAGAAAAACTACTGAAGGAATATTGGTAAACAACTGTAGCCAAGAGGTCGCTTATGTACTTAACGAAAAATTTAAGAGTTTTCAGGCGGATAAAGCTGTGGTGGTTTTGGAAAAATTAGATAATTGCCTGCCCTTTAATTTTACATAATTTTAATGTTTTGGGCCTTTATACATCAACAATCAGCCTATAATGTTCTCACCACTGGAACACAGGCTCGTCTCTGTGAGAATGAGCCGGCCGTAACCCACCACGCGGGACCAGTCGGGGTTGGTATGCAAGTATGTCACATGTCTTCGAATTTTTGGTTCTAAGACATGCCTCACGGTGTTTTTCTTCACCGTTTTGAGAGCAGTGGTGATAAACGACCTACAGCTCGTAAGTCGTGGCGGTTACCACTGTGCCACCACTACCTTATCACCTACATTTATACATAATAACAATCACTGCTGTTTAATTAAATTCATGACATATTCCTTCGCTCATAAAAATAAAAGATCTGCAGTCCTTCGATTCTATTTTGTAACTTGAAGGCATTCGAATGCAACTAAATGTCAACATTTAATGAACAATTATAATCTGTAGTACTTAAAATAATTTATCTCCATAATGGGTTTTATGGAAAAAATATGTCGATTAGCAAACGTATAAAAAATTGACAACTGCCTCTTTTTGTCACATATTTACTAAGTTGGAACATAGGTACTTAGGTAAATGTCTTCTTGTTGACAATAACAGTATACTTAATCACTGATTCGTTTACTAAGCGAAGTGATCCCGTCATGATCTCCTTCTTCGTATCGTTGGCACGACAGTATTTTTTATTTATTAATTTAACCATTTATTTGCACACATATAAACAGACAAGAAGAACGGATCAGGAAATACGTTGAATGGTGAGAGAAACGACGAGAGAAGACAAAAAAGAAATATAGACAACGTAAGTAAGAGACATAAAGGCAAACAAAAAATCCAAAACAATGATCTAATTTGAATAATATACAATATATGTATATAGATAGATAAATCGTTTATCGTTTTCAATATGAGAATATGCTAACAACATACATACACACTTTTTTACTCATCAGTTCAGCCAAAGACGTCCACTGTTGGACTGTTGGGTTTTGGCCATAATCGCCACACTTGTCAGGTGAGTTAACGATCGCTGTGTAGTGGTAAAATGCAATGATAACGCTGCTGCCCATTCTCTAATAGCCTCTAGTAGAAGAAATGGGGTAACGCTATTCTTTACATCCGGCACCACATTTACGAGATTGGATTTACACTTACCCTCTTGGGTTCAGAAACGGTTCAGGAACTTCTAAGTGCATCACGGAAGGTTGCGATGATGCTCATTTTGTGTTAGATAGTAAATGGATGGGGGAAAGATATCCTGCCACAGTTTACACCAGGCGTCGACAGGGTTACCCAGTAGAGACATTCGTGCTAACTCTTTGCCGTTGCGTTGGTAGTAGTGCGCCAAATAGTGGAGATCTAGCCTCATGATTGGCTCGGCTTCCAGTTAAATCGGATGCACCTAAGGACCAGTATTTTAAATGGAGGGACTGCTTATCTGACCTCCACAACCCAGTTACTGGGTACCTAATACGTTAGCTCTTGGTTGACAAGCAGTGTCAAAATTTTAGGCTTCTGAGCACCCGTAACAACTATCAAAGATACTCCAATGACAGCCGGGACAAACGGCTTAAAGTGCTTTCCGAGGCACGGAGAGGTCTAGATATGTAAGGATGGTCACCCATCCACGGACTAACTGCGGCAAGTGTAACTTAACTTGAACGTTCGACCCAAAGGCTGTTATTTCCTAGCCACAGGCTCCTTGAATCTAGCATAATAGATTAGATTGAACATGACTGGAAGCGATCTGCTCCGATGCTGCTAATTGTAGCGATAAACTAGTTGTTCGGCATTCAGTTGAGAACTGAGGGTCTTTTCACTCGTAAACTGCTAGACAGTGACAGGCCTTCCCCAAGCTCCGCCACTTCGACCGGTTTTGTGCTTCCCGCATCCAGCCGATTCCTGCGGCCTTCACAAGGGCATCGGTCCACCTTGTTTCGAGGTCTTCCAACTCTACTTCTTCCGGAACGCGGTCACAACCTTTCGGTGCCTTAGGCCCTTCGGCCATCTGTTCTGCGAGCAATGCGCCCTGCCTTCTGCCACTTAAGTTTGGCAATTCTTCAAGCTTTGTCGGCTATCTCTTCATTCCTTATTCGATCACGTATGGATACTCCAAGCATAGTTATCTTCATTGCCCTTTGGATGACTTTCAGCCTTCTCATAAGGCCCATTCTGAAGGTCTACTGCTTAACGAGAATTTCAAACAACTTGTCTGTCATTCTGATTTGATGGCCAGGACTATATTTACTTTATTTTTTATTTGTAAACTTAAACGTTTCTCATTATCATACTGTCATGGCTACCATGTTTAACTAGGTTTCCATTAGGCCAGTTATTTAACACTTAACTGTATTATATCATGTCATTTGAGGAAAAACAGCCTTTTAATGTTGACAGTTGACCTGGTTGAGGACTAGTTAGTGCTTTTGCAGCCTTAGGTGGTAAGCACCATATTATGAGGAATATAGTTTAGCAGACTAAAAAAGGAAAAAAAGTAACATTTTCCTGCTGAACTTATAAGTTTTTTAAACAAAGAAAAGGAAAACATTTATCTTTTTTCCTGCGAGTTAAGTCTTTCGTAGGTAGACCGGTGTCATTCCGTAAAATTCCATTGTTAAAAATACAACAGTAAATGTTCAAAGATTATAATTATTATGGATAGTTTTATTTTACTGTGAAGGTTCTAGTTTATCACTTTTGACGTTAAGTTACAGCTATAGAAACATAGTACAGCATTGCATACGTAAGCAGGTATGCCCTTTATGTCTTGAGGCTTGTATTTAGGTATTAAGTTCTGTTTACGTTTTTATTATTGATTTCTGATTGAGTATAGTTTTCAATGTTTTTGTTGGTATATTGGCGTGTGCTACATGTAGCAAATAATTTATTTTATTGTTTTGTGTTTTGTCAAGTTAATTACTTACCTTTGTATAGAGTCCGTTTCTGGGAGTTCTTGCCCTACTTCTTCTTCCCAGCTAAAGCAA
This sequence comes from Aporophyla lueneburgensis, assembly GCA_932294355.1. Classification (NCBI taxonomy): domain Eukaryota; kingdom Metazoa; phylum Arthropoda; class Insecta; order Lepidoptera; family Noctuidae; genus Aporophyla; species Aporophyla lueneburgensis. Next base: position 23,651,381 of record OW028737.1, on the reverse strand, counting down.
TAAATAGTAAGTGGAGTAGGACCAGCGTTTTTGGTACTGTCTAACGTAACATATCAGTTTTTTTTATCACAATATCTTATCTAGCGGAAAAATAAAGAACAGCTTTCCAACGTAGCAAAATGATGTACCAGCTTCTCTGATATTTTTTTAATATTTTGGCCAAATACATTGCAAAGTCTACTTCAGTACTTATACCGTTAAAGAAGGATACGGTATGCCCGTGAAATTAAATTTCCGTCGTTTTTTCCAATTTGCAAGTCTCATAAAATATCAGTTAATAGGGTTTTGTGAACGTAGAGGGTTGTATTGATGATTTTAATTTGTATAATTCTGTATAACTATATTTGTTGTGGTCGCGAATTATATTAAATCAAAATACAACCTGACCTGCAAAATGCAAAGCTAGGAAATGCCGGCGCCATCTTGTTTTTAAAATATTGCCCAACAAAATACTGACGTGTAAAAGTGTGTTATAAGATCTACATAAATAAATAAACATTTTGTTTCATTTTATTTTGAAAAGTTTGCATCGCTAGAAGACAAAAAGTTTGAAGACGTCAACTAATTTTATAAACGTACGTCATTATAAGGTTAATAACTTTGTATCAGTAAGGTTTTAATGAGTGCTAAAAGAATAGTTAAAAAAAATGAGATACTGAAAAATATACATACATGTGAACATACTTATTTACGTCCGTATTACAGTAGTGAAAAATAACTTTAATTTCGGAAGTCGGTGTCTTAGCATCTGTATTTAAGTTTTTTGCCACCGACTTCCGAAATTAAAGTTATTTTTCACTTTGTAGTGTTTTTAAGGAAGTCGGTTTTTTTTTTGTAAAAAAGGTTTTATTTTTAACTTTTTAGTTATGGTATCTACCCCGCACTTTATAAATGGGTGCAAAGTTCTCATCAATAGAAATTAATTAATTCCAAACACCGGGTAATTGCTGTAAGCCGTTGAGGAGTTCCTCCGACTGTCTTTCGGCTTCATCATCAGAGCAACTTCAGACCTTCATTAAATAGTAGTGCTTTAAGATAATTAATGAAAAAAATAATGTACGCACTAATCGCCACTACGGTTTTCGAAGGCTCCCATCGACGTCTCTGGGAGCCCATCATCAGATCCTGGTTTCCTTATCATGGTACTACTCATGGGATATCTCCTTTCCAACAAAAAAAGAATCATCAAAATCGGTTCATAAACGACGAAGTTATCCTAGCGGATAACTTCGTCGTTTATGAACTGATTTTAAAAACACACATAAAAAAAATACATATATACGGTCGAATTGAGAAACCTCCTCCTTTTTTTGAAGTTGGTTAAAAATAATGGAAAAAAGCGTGGGGTTCTTGATATCAATTAAAAAATACCTCACAACCGACGCTTTTTCCATTATTTTCTAGTTTTTAGTTTGGTTTTCTATGAAAGCGTTTTATTTAAACTATTATTTATTTACAATTTTTTATTTCGTTTAGCTAGAAAAACGGGTTTTTCGTTTTTTTCTGGCCAGGATAATGGCGCAAATTATTGTATTGTCATTAGTCGTTGATAAGTGTGCAAAGTTTCAAATTAATCCGACGATTCGACGGGAGAAAATCACGTTCAAAGATTCTGTTGCATGGATTCTGTAACCACGCTAATAAAAGCGTTATAAAAATACCATAAACTTTGATTTATTAGGTTGTTTTAAACATCCACTAGTCTTCTTTTCCAAAGAAGATAATGGCATAGTTGGAAAACATCCTACTAGACACAATGACTTACGCTTAGTCAACCACCAGGAAATGCGATATCTTCCTTTATGCAAGCGCTACATAACTACTAATTAGTTCTATACGAATATAATACGGACGTAAATACGTTTGCTTACTTGTATATTTTAATTGACGTACATGTATTATTAGCAGTATAAAAGTCGCTTCTCTTTATGCTGTTTAGCATATTAAATAAAGAGGACAATATACCAAGATATATGTAGGCTTTGATTTAAATAAATAAGCACCTTATTGTATTTGAAATGAGTAGGTCAATGAAACTGAGATAGGTTTTATATTGTTATAAATAAACGCAAAAGAAAAGTAAAATGTCTTATCCTTACAACGGGGTTTGTCCAGACGAAAGACCGCATCATTTCCTGTAAAAAATTTATCCTTGAAAGAAATGCAGGTATGTATCTTCTTTCCTTATCATCGTCATAATCTTAGCCGTCATTTTGACTGATTCTGCGCTTCTTGAATCCAGCGAATTCCTGTGGCCTTCACCTTGTGGGAGGCACTCCAGAATCTTTCGACTCATCTGTTCTGCTAGCAATGTGCCCTGCTCACTGCCACTTAAGTTTGGCATTTCTTCGGGCTATGTCGGTTACCTTAGTTTACCTACATATTTCTTCACTTGTGATTCGATTGGGTAGATAAACTCCAAGGATAGCCATTGCCCTTTGAATGACTTTCAACGTTCTTCTTTCCTGGTTAAATGCAACTGGGTTCTCCTCCTAAGCAAGCCTCGAAAATGTTAATACCGCTGTGCTCTCATCACTTCAAAACTGTGCAGAAAACCTTTGATCCCCAGAGAGTTGACACGGTAGCAGGTCCCAAAAACCTAGAACACGCTAACCGTTGCTGCGTTTTAAATTAATTATTAGCCTTAGTGCCCCACTGCAGGGAAAAGGTCTCTTCCCTCCTCCCACATGTCTCGACCTACCGCAGTTTGTAACAATATAAAGAATTAAATTCATACCGCAATCCTGAAAGTCTAACAACCAGTCTTACCAAGGGAATCGTATAACCTAGTAAAGTAGTAACTGGGTTGTGAGGTAAATAGGCAGTCGCTCCATGTAAAATAAGTACTCAGCTGCATCCACTTGGATTGGAAGCCGACCCCAACATAGTTGGGCAAAGGCTAGTAGGTGATGATGATGAATCTTTTTCCAGCCCTATTGCACAGTCTCTGCGCCTTCACGTCACTAGCCGCCACAGGAGGAGACGCCCCGGGCGTCGGGAATCGATCGCGGGCTCCCGGCCACCGTAGGCGCGGGCTTGCGGCCCGGTAAGGACCAGGCCCGTGTCGACGGCGCGTAGTGTTCCACGCGCGCCTCAAAGAGATGTCACCAGTACTTAAGGGGTCTGCTGGGACCGATGCCTGCCAGGGTCGCGATATTGTTCAAAGGAGATACCGTAGCCCTGGCATATATGGGTAACTGAAGGAACAAAAAAAAACGCCTATCGCACTGTTGTTTTCTAACGTTGGTAGTTTTCTCGCAGTTAAGCTGGATGTGCCAAGGTAATTCGCGAAATGTTATATTTTATTACGTTTTTTCACAATTTCCAGGTCAGTGTCAGGTTATTTGTTGGTTAAAATACATATAATTCGCGGCCGTAACAAATATGGCTTTACAGAATTAAAATAATGAAAATTACCAGTTCTTCAGAAGGGTCAGGTGCGCTGTACTGGTAACCGATGTGCATGTATGAACTTAAATGAGGCAAAAAGAGTGTGTTGTTTATATTTCATTTCATTTGAATATTAGGTATGTGTGTATGTAAAATCACATAAATTACTAAAACTGTAAGTTTTTTAATTCCACTGAATGATTTTTTCATAGTCTGTGTAATGGGGTTAAATGACCTTACAAATAGCAAAAAGTGAATCCATCTAAAATCATGGTCAAATATGTGACTCATTCACCTCCCGTTGATTCTTCTACCGCTTTATGATGAATCGTAACAGTATCGGCCCGTAGTTCCGCGATCTGTTGCATAAAGGTGTGACCGCTGGCCGACCAGCGTGGCAGCGTGGCGAATTACTCTTACACAACCGTTATCTCACCGTTAACAGATTGGGAAGTGCTGGTCAAGTGGGCATGCTGCAATATCCGAGTCTAGTTGTATCGGAGGTTACTTGTTTTCTGTTGGAACGTTAGATCCTTATGGATTTCTACGTAACTATTTGCAAAGTTCTTCATTGGTTTAAAGGGTGGATCCAGGAAAAGTTAGCTACCTGATTAGCAAAACACTGTTTGTCGGCGTCGAGATAAATTATATCCTCGGTAATCACAATTCTTGTTCAGATATTAATGTTCCTAAGCTACCTACTCCGTGCTTCCGTGTAGTACCGTACGTAAAGAATAGCACCAAAAGGTGACTAAGGGACTTACTAGAGAATGGGCAGCAGCGTTCTCCATGCATTTTAACACCATACTGCGATTGCCAACCCGCCTGCCAAGCGTGGCGATTATGGCAAACACCCTTTAGGGAGACCAGCAGTAGACGTCTTGCGGCTAAATTTATGAAACTACCTACTCAAATCCTGGAATGCCGTCACCTTCCCAGGGGTCTACGACTATCCTTTCTTCTATTTAGTATTTTTATCTTAGGTAGCGAGTCGCGCTATACTTGTGGTAGCCAAATTTATAAACACGAAGCGCACGTGTGCGTGGAGACAACTAGCGTCAGCACAAAACACACACACACACACACTTCCATGGACTCGGACGGTATCAAGAACTTCTGCAATTACACACATTCACAGAGTGTTTGCACACTCGTTAACTACAAGTAAAGTGCGCGCCGCTGCGGGAAATAAAAACACCGTACCTACCTACTTACATTATGAATGCGGAAGTTACTCTGTCGGCGTGCTGATGAGGACTTTGCTGATTTCTTTTGAATAAATCATAATCTAAATTAGGACAAAGGATACTTTTATCCCAGTAGTACGTTCTTATGGGATAATTTCCATCCACCACACGGGTGAAGCCGCGGGTAGATAGCTAGTGATACCGACGATGAAGTGCAGTATTATGTAGCAATTTAATTAACCATTCTGAACCCTAAATCAACAAAAGAATCCGGTTGTTGCAACCGACACGCCTCCTTTCTGTCCAGTTTCAAAACGTGAAGCCGTCTCTACGTCAACGTCGTCACACAGTTTCGTTATCAGGAACCGACGACCTCTTGATATTCCTCAAATTGTGTTTGGAAGAAATACAGTAATAATATGCAGTCTCTCATCAAACTAACAGGAAAACGATTTATTAAATTTCCAAAAAGGTTTTAAAGAATGGTAAAGGAGGAAAGGTTAGGTGCGTAGGCATCATATTCGATATAAAACACTGACAGATCCGCGTCATGTTTTTGGACTTATTGTTAATATTGCGTTGTTTAATATTTAAATATTAAAACCTCGGTTTCGTGGTAAACAAAAGTTACACAGCGTTATTCCGGATATTATTTATGAGTAAATGTCACTTGCAACATCAAAATGTTGCTGAAAACACTGTTTCGCAACCTTAACTCATCTTAAACAGTTTCGATAAAGAAGTTCGGTAAAGCAGCATTCGTAAACAAGATTTAAAAAGAGATTCTTCTAGCATTCTCATTTTGACATTTCGCGCCTTCTTCCTAGGTGGCGCCAAATGTCAAACTCAACACATCCGCCATCGTGTTTATACATTCACGTTATTTTATTTTCCTCTTACAAAACGGACTTGTTCATTCAAAAGAACTAGTACGCAATGTTTGGTCAGCAGTTTATTACGAAACTTATTAGTTTTTTTAAATTCTGTGTATTCAGGAGCTTTGTTTTTGTTTGTATGACCATGTTCTTTGTTTATTATCAGCTTATTTCATTATATTTGCTTACAGATCAATAAAGTTATTGACAGAGTTTTGTTGAATAAGTTGGGCAACTTAAGCCTTCAGTTTAGTTTTGCTGTTCATTCATTTAGGTTAAGTAATTAAAAGTCTAGACGTCGAGCCAGTTGATGTTTGTTGAAACATTGCAACTAAACCTGTCTCATTCAACATAATATTTTAGTAGATACACTGCACACTAAACCTGGCTAATAAACCCTTTGTCTAAGTTAGGAAAAGATTATGCTATGTTTTCTTTCCTGTGTGTGTTTCAAATCTTAACAATAAATCGCCTTAATCAGCCTATATTGTTCCCACTGCTGGGATACATCCTCTTCTCGGTGAGAGGGAGTGGGCCGTAATCTCCCATTTGGGCCCAGTGCCAGTTGGTAGATGTCACATGTCTTCAAATTTTTGGTTCTAGAACATGCTGCCGGTTTCCTCTCAATGTTTTCCTTCACTGTTTTGAGAGCAGTGCCAAGGTAATTACCTAGTCTTGCCATAAACATTGTCACGAAGAAAAAAATTTTTTTTTATTGCATATAATATTTATTACTTTTACAGTGTGTTAGTTTAATACATAAATATAAAACAATTTAAAATATAAAAACCTTATTCGAAGTGGTCTCCATTGGCTGCAAAACAGTCCTTTAAACGTTGAGGCCAGTTATCAATAGAAGCACGCACTCTTTCCATGGGAAAATTCTTCACTGCCAATTGTATGGATTGTTTTAGGGACTCCAAATTATCATGGCGTTTAGAGCAAGCCATACTCTCTAAAACTGACCATAAATCATAATCCAGCGGATTAAGATCGGGACTAGACGACGGCCAGTCTTCAGCTCTGATGAAGTCCGAAACGTTCACTTCCAACCAAGACTGCGTGGACCGAGCTTTATGACCCGGCGCCGAGTCTTGTTGGAAGGACCATACTTGGTTATTGAACATGGTGTTGTTAAAGGGCTTAACTACCTTCTCAAGAATGGTATCTTGATACACTTGTGCCGATGTTTTGATACCTTTTTCACAAAAATATGGCTCAGTCACTCCTTCATAGCTAATACGGCACCAAACCATCACTGAAGTCGGATAATGCCCACGTTGCACTCTGTCGACTAATTGGGAAGTTTCCTTAGAGGTTTGAGCGTAAATACGGTCATGTTGTATGTTAAAATGTTGCTCAATTGTAAAGATTTTCTCATCCATAAACAAAATTTTTCTGTGACCTCCTTTGCGAACCGCTTCAGTAGTTGTTTCGATTTTACCACCCTATTCTTTTTTTTAAATTATCAGTTAAAAAAATGACCAGTGCGTCTCTTACAGGCTGCAAGTCCTAAGTCATCTTTTAAAATACGCGACATGGTTCTGGATGCTATCTTTATCTCCCGAGATAAAATCTTTTGCTTTCGGACAGGATTTCTTCGAATTCTTTCCCTTACTGCTTTGACCACCTTTTTCGTACGAACACTACGTGGACGGCCAGATCTTTTCTGTCACAAGCAGAGGAGGTCTCATTGTACCTTTTAATAGCCCGGTACACAAATATTTGACTAATACCAAGCGTAGAGTTTTAAAAATTACATTTGGCCCCATACCAACTTTGTGTAATGCAATCACAACGGTTCGGTTCTGTTTATCACCCCACTCCATTTCAATGTCGCAAAATATTGTACAATGTATTGGCGCCAAAATTAGAAAACTCAATGAACAATCGTATAAAAATGACAGATTCCAAATTCAAATGTAATATCTTTCTTATTTTTTACTGTAACAGTATTTATGGCCAGACTAAGTATTTACAAAAAATAAAACGCTTGCCTAGGTTCCAACCCTACAACCTACAACTGGTAAGTGGGGGTCCATGCCACTGGGCCATCACTGTTCTACAACTCATATTTAAACGAAAAGACGTTTTAAAGAAAACCGAAAAACCTAGGTTCACAATAGTCTATAGATGCGTAAATCACAATTTAAACATATCTATGAGTAAGCTTCACGTAAACGCCAATGTAACGTATGGGAGTATTTAGAATAAAATAAAAATCTCAACAACGCTTACAACAATAAAATTTATTACGGGTCGTGTAATTACAAGGCCGTCATTTGTTAATTAATTGCTCCGTGGAAGTAGGCGCACTAAGTACTGCCCTGGCTTAACGCGTAGCTGGAGGGACGCGACGCCGAGGAGTTGACCCCGAGGTGGAAGAGGCCGTAGAGACAAGATGGTAAGGCGCGCAGGTGGGTGCCGCCAGGTGACGTGTGCGCCAGGTCTCGAACGTTCGGTAAGGGTGAGTCAGCTGTACTCAACGAACGTCGAAGAGGGTAACTTTAAAACCCAATCTATCACACCAACTCACAGTCAAATGCAAAATCGAATCAAAGCAGAATGCATCAGAGCACAAAATCTAAAGCATTCCAACTAAAAATGTCTTAGGTATAGATTCTGCCCGCGACTTCGTCCGCGTTAAATTTCTTGTTCCCCCGACCCTTCCCGTCGCGTCGAATCACCTACCCGTGCGATTTTCTCCGTTTTTGCAACATTTTTCATTACTGCTCCTCTTAGTTGTAGCGTGATGTTATATAGCCTATAGCCTTCCTCGATAAATAGGCTACTCAACACAAAAATATTTTTTCAATTCGGACCAGTAGTTCCTAAGATTAGCGCGTTCAATCAAACAAACAAACAACCAAACAAACTCTTCAGCTTTATAATATTAATATGTAATATATAAGTATAATATATATAAGTAATAAGTATGGATTTGCAATAGAAAGTTAATTCGAACATTAAAAATTATAACGTTCCCTTTCGATTAAAATTATTTTAGTTTACGAGTGGTAACTTAGAAAGATCATTACTTAAAGAAATTAGTACAGTTAGGTAAATTAATTATCCTTATGAACATTTTACTTGACTAATTCTGCTTACCTCTGTTAAAATGTTTCATTCTCGCCAGCTGCTGCCATCTCCCGGTTGCAAACTATACTACAACAGTACTTTTTGTAACAATACCACCTACCTGTACCGTTATTTGCTTGACCGCCAGGGGCGCTACAATCGAGCTGAAGTTTAAATTAGACCATTCAAGTAACCATATCATCATAACATAATCATCAGCCTGAGAAAGGCCAATACTTAAGGGCATCCTAGCCATTGGACTAAAGCCCAAATATAAACATTTTATAACCATTAGCTTCGCAAGATGGTAATGTTTCTTTTTGTTTTAGACTGACAAGTCGCAGGTCTATGAGGTTGTCGGCTGCTAAACCGAACTTGCCTGTGGCTACCTTAATATATTATGGCCTCCAGCCAGAGCTTAAAACTTTAACCCTTTCCTAACTGACGGTACTAACTTGTACCGGGTGATTCCCCGTTAATTATTTCGAGAATACGATCGCGCATTACGTATTGGACACTGACGTTCTTTTCGAATACCACTACCCTAGTGTAATCACAGTGATTTATTTAAATTTTGCCTATATACCGCCCGCAAGTGACACTTTCAAGTAGCGACCGCCCGCAAGTAACAGTTTCGGATTTGAGAACTGCGGATAGCTTTTATTTTAGAAAAAAATAAAAAATAGAATGGACGGGGTAAGTGTTATTTGTTTTATATTATTATTTAAGATTGTAGTTTTAACTATACAATTAATATGGTTTTAGATTATTATTTTAAATTTTAGTGCTAAAATAATGATAAAGACGTATAAGGATTTTTGACTACTGACAGTGGTTTTGATTGATTTTTTTGTCAATAAAAATCTAAAACAAATTATGGGATTTCTTTTTACCTTCCTTATTAATATTATAAAGTTAAATTGGTAAATATCTTTCAAAATCTCTAATCCGGTAGGAAAGGGTTAAACCGACTACTCGCTAAGGGCACTCCCTGTGTGGTACGTACGTCGGTTTAGAGCATCGCTGGTAGAGGGCAGCAAGGGACGTGCTGAATCGGAATGAATCGGTAATGATTGCTGTGTTATATTATTATAAAGATTATATGTTATTTTACCTCTTTACGTAGCCTGTTAGGGATGGTGAAAAGGTGGGCAATGACAGAAGGAATCATTTCATTTATTATTACTTCGGAGATACGGGCTAAGAAAAAGAGCTTCTTATACTTTTTAACTGCTCCGTTGATCGCGTGGTCACAATAGCGCCTGCTGAGTGAGGGGTCCTGGGTTCGATCCTCATGTCGGGCAAATTGTAATTGGGTTTTTCAATAGGAATTTATTAGTAACAGTCCGGAGTTTTAATGTTGAAGGTGTGATACCCCCGTGCCTCAGAAAGCACGTTAAGTCGTTGGTCCTGCCGCTGATCTCTGTCCGGTTGTTTCGGATTGCCGTCCGATCGAACTATGAGAGTGAGTGAAGCGTGAGTTCCCTGTGTACACACTTGTGCGCTATAATATCTCCCACGCCAGTGGTGTAGAGATTGGCCGCCATGGTCGAAATACGGTCTGAAGGACTATATTTTTTTGGATCATATTCTTTATAAACATTGAACTTGGAATGTTTCTGCAAATTAACAAAAGGCAGTACCTTAAGGTAATAAAATAATAAAAGCAATGATAATTCACTGACGATTTTATTTTTACATTATCTTCTGATATCACATGTCAATGATATAGTAATGATGACAATTACAAGCTTAGTTGAAACGTTTTATTTCGAGAAGAAACGGCTAAGCAGTATTTGTGAATACATATTATATTATCATATTCTGAAGTGTCGATATTGTAATGATGGTTAGCTAGATATAATTTCAAGCAAAATACTGACAATTAGTTGCCAAAAATGCCTCAACATAGAGCCACTTATTATGTAAGAAGAAGTATTTATGAAACGATGTAGCAGATCATATTGTTGCTACGAGTTGTTTTGAAAAAAATAATTAACGAAATAATGCATGCAAATGGTTAATATATGGCAATGCATTTAATTAAATAAATATGAACATTCAAATAAGCGCGAGTAGACAGCAATAAGAAGAAAATAATAAGAGCTAAAATAATAAAAAGTAAAATATTACATTCATCAATAGACTACATATCATAAATATACTATATGTATATTATTAATCTATATTTAATGAAACTTCTGTTAATATGTTAGTTGATAATAGCGTGCTTAGTCCGTTTCCAAAAGTAATTTATTACACAATATATTATATACGCAATCTCTTGTTGCGTCAGCCGGCACATGTACTGTTAAATAATACTAATCTATTTATTTACAATCTTACTTTACCACTTAAATAACCAATACCTTACAGCTACATAGTATCTGTGTGAACACTTTGAAATGAATCATTGTACCAAATTGTCTTGCAGGGTTGGTATGAGAAATGAATATATGAAAGAAATGAGACACCTGATAATTATAATGAAGATGATACAGTTAGTTTCACTAGATGTAAATGAAATGTAGTGGAGCATGATGATCCAACCCTAAAATTATTTTTGGAATTTCCACAGGCCTTCGACACTGTTAGCGGCCGACAAATTTCATAGACAGACGTACAGACAAAATCACAAACAACTTAATATAACACAGTACCCTACATGAGCACAAATCAGGGGAACAGTTCTTTGTAAGTAAACTTTGATGTTATTTTATTCGCCATTTCCGTAAAGAGGTCCGCAAGGCTCTTTTCTAGGACCGGACTGATTTCTTGAAGGAATACTTGTGAGTTTTCGTTGATGACCCTGTTGGTGGCGGGTCCCAGGACTGGATCGCCGTCAAACAAGTTAGTCAGGTAGATGGAGGACTGACCAACGCGGAGCTTTACTTTGAAGGGATCGAACTGTAGGTATTCTTCCCCTTCGATTATTTCTTTGTGTCCTCTCATTGTGACGTTGCAAGCGTAATCCCCTGAAAAGTAATAAATATATTTATTGGTTAAAACAAAGTAAGTGTCAACATTTTCGGGAAATGTTATAATTAATTTAATTAATTTACATTTAATTATAAATACATAGGTACATCTTAATCTACAATCAGAGTAAAGTTATACACCTACACAATCCAAAAATACACCGTGACGTTACAAAGATTGCCCAGTCAATGTATCCGACATAATATACATCTAGGCGTGATTGAAAATTGTTATCATTAATTAAGATAATAGGTATTAAGAAAAATAAATAATGGATTAGAAATAAGAAACATCCTGTTAATAATGCTTACGTATCATATGGTAGAGTACACGCCTACCCAGTGCACGAGTCGGCTAGATCATTCGATTTCCATTTTCCATGACACAAAATATCAAAATTAAACCACGTCATGCGTCATCATGAATAATATTTTTATTTTTTAGTTATTCAAATGTTATTTTTTTTGTTATGGATGTGTAGTAGTCATTGGTTACATGAAGTGAACGGCCGTTGTAAGATGACTAAAATGTCACGGTGTATATAAATAGAAACAGTTCAGTAACGTATGTTAGCTAACGTTCATATCATAAGCAAGCTTTAATACTTTACCCATCTCAAGCCTAACTAATAATTACGTTGTCTATATGAGTAATTTGAGCCATATCTGTAGCTACATACATAATGAAGGAAATGGCAGTTCGATAAGAGTAGTCAAGTTTCGCCTACGCAACGATAATTCCTGATGTACATGATCTTGTCTTCCTCTGCAAGTAACCAAGTATGAAGATGGATATTAAATAAAAAATATGTATTTGAATTTAATCACATTTTTCTACTCTGTATTTTATTAAAGTGCCTTTACTGGCACTTTAATGAGCACAGAGACAACGGAGGAAAGCAAAATATAAACACTATCTGCACTCCAAAGTTTCACCCGCATGAGTCTTAATTCAGTCGGAATATCGAGATAAAAAGTATCCTATGTCCTAAACAGGTGATGGTCTATCCATGTACTAAATCTCTTCTAAATCCGTTCAGCTGTTTTAGCGTGAAAGCGTAACAAACAAACATATAACAAAAAATCTACTCTTTTCTCTTAACAATATTAGTTTAGAAAATAAAAGTGGTAGAGGAATTGGCAACACTGCAATAATAGCTAAATCCATGAACCAAAGGAAACAAAACAGACAACTATACGCTAAATACTGAAACAGTAACTACAGTTCTATATAAGGTGTATCTATTCATACACGAAATATTTTAAGAGGTACACCTGTAGGTGGTAAAGAAGCTAGAGCAACGACCAAAAAAAATTTTCTAAATGATTTTTTTCAAAAGTTAATATTTATAAATTATTTGACGCACATAAGAAATACTGGCTCCTTCTTATTTTTTACGGCCCGAGACACCGCGGCCATGCTCGTGCCGTCCGGTTACCGCCCTCGCAGCGTCAGGCGGACCATTCATAGAATTTGGAGTAAAGGTTTTATAAAATTATAATAATTGCGAAAATTCAAAAACGCTTAGATAAAAATTTTCTTTTTGCTTCTATAGCTTGTTTACCACCTACAGGTGTACCTCTTAAAATATTTCGTGTATGAATAGATACACCTTATATAGCCTGAATTGATCGTCAATCAGGTCCTCAGTAATTGATTCATTTAAAAAACCAGTGATTAAGATTACATAAAGTGACATGGTAACACAGTAAGAACGCACGTCTACGCTTGTAACATTAACACCTATGCTAAACATTGCATGGCGCATTAGTAAACGGTGGTAGCGGCGCAAGCGACGAACTTGTTGCTAAGGCACATAATACATCCACTACTGGACATAGGATGGGGCAGGGCCCAAAATGGGAGGGGTACCATAATCACCACGCTTGGCAGGCGGGTTGGCGATCGCAAATGAATTTAAAATGATTAGCAAAAAAACATTTGACATAAGTTTAGATACACATATTTGGTAAGTACAGTCAATACAATTTGAGCCCTTTTTCCTAAACTAGGAAGATGCGAAGACACTACCTCCTAAGGTACAGGACCTTAGGAGGCAGTGTCTTCGCATTATAGTATAGTGGTTGAGCAATTTTTGAACATTACAAGCTTATACGGATTATTATTAAACACAGAGTATGGTGGTGAAATGCATAGAGAACGCTGCTGCCCGTTCTACAGTCCCTTAGTCGCCTTCTACGACGCTCACAGGAAGAAATGAGATGCTGCTATTCTTTACGCCCAGCAACACACGGTGCAAGGAACAGAGGCGCATCATCCTGACTTTGCAAGATAAAGCACTACAATTATTATGTCCTACGTATCTTGCGCAATAAACGCGCTCAGACGTGGAGTTGCGGACACCTGCCCGTTCTACCTCTACCTATGTCCTACGAATAATAGTGTACGATAAAGTGTATTATTAACTAGTAAATTGCTGCAACAGTCGACAAAGTAGATTTAATGTATTTCTTAGAATAGCAGCCTGTATTTTAATTCTTATTACATGGCCCAGTGGTTAAGACTTCGCCTCTCATGCTTGGGTTTAAATCCTGACAAGCACCTATGGGACTTTTTCAGTAAATACATATGATCAGTCATCAACAGTTATTAGTAATCAGGGCCATTGGATATACCCACATAATTGAAGTTTAGAAAACGAAGGATGTTTTCGAATAAAATTTGATATGTAGTATGTGCTGTTTTTTTTCCTATTAGGAGAAGTACGTCCAAAATGACATACGGTTTCGTTTTTTTAATCAAATATTTTTAATTAACATAGTTACAATCACTGTTTAGGTTGAATAATCATCTTTAGTTCATAAATTTGAACCTACGTAAACTTATAATTGAATAGGACTTGTATAAAAAATATAATTTAAATTAATCGAAGCCTCTAAGAAAATTCATTTTGTCCATATAGTACGGACAAAATGACATACACAATGAATACGAAAATTATGAAGTACATATTTCACAAAGTATTAAATATGAGCCCAAAGAGAACAACTGTTGCACCGTAACTAGTACTCGTTGGGCTTGAAACGGGAAAAGAGGTCGTTTCAGTAAATGCATGCGCAATCATCATCATCAGCGTTCGACGCAGCTGGAAATCTTCTACATTTGAGTTCTCAGTGTAATGAGTCTTCTGTACGAGTGTTCACCTTTATTCTGACTGCTTTTTTCAGATAATTATCGTAGTTCGATTCAACATTAAAAACTCGTCATTGAATAGAGGGTTACCTATCATAAGTTCGAAAAATATTTGACCGAATTTCATTTCCCCTAAAACTTTTCAACTATTATCGTTTCGTTTTTTTTTACTTCATCGAAATCACGTCTGCTACTGTATCAGTTGACCTATTATCAATTCTACTTTTTTCGTTACTCCGACGTTTCATTTGGTCGATAAACTCTTTACCGAAGTTACACTTAGCCGAAATAACATTTGTTCGAAGTATTATGTTTTCAGACATTCATTATACCTATGTTAAGATTAACCTACTCTTTGGTTTAATTAATTATTTATTTAAATGTAATGGCACTTAATAAAACAGTTTATTATGAACAAAAGTGTTTTTAAAGGGTCCCAGTAAGAAGCATGCAAACAATGCTGCTTGCTACAAGCATGCAACATGCAACCATGCATGCAGCGTGCAAGCAGGCATGCAGCAGGCAAGCAGGCAAGCAGGCAAGCAGGCAAGCAGGCAAGCAGCAAGCAAGCATGCAGCATGCAAGCAAGCATGCAGCGTGCAAACAAGCATGCAACATGCAAGCAGGCATGCAACATGCAAGCAGGCATGCAACATGCAAACAGGCATGCAACATGCAGCAAGCATTGTTTCTGTCACGGCTCCAGCGCTGCGGTGGTGAGCATTAAAACCATCTGCGACGATAAGCTCGCGTGGGGCCGCCCAAACCCCGCAGCGCCGGAGCCGGCTTAAATTACACTCTAGGGGTAGGGCAGACAAGACTACGTAAAGTCGGTTTTACAGCGATTTGTTTCTCACTAAATTTTGTAGCACAATATATTGACTTTTTATGACACTACATATATTTAATTTAATATTGAAAACGCTACCAAGTAACCGGCTATATATTTGTGACCAAATAATATTCCCTAAAATTTTGTTTCACTGTGGTGAAAATATGGCAAACAAATCATTTGGCAAATGAAAAAGTTCAAAAGAGGCTTCGGCCAATAGCAAAAAGTTATTTCGTAAATCGGCGAAAAATAATTCGGTAAAATAATACCTATGACACATGATACTTCGATGATTTAAAAATATGTCAAATGATGCATATTGCAAAAAAGACGTCGGCCAATAGTTTTCGGTAAAATGAAATTCGAATAAAAAAAATTCGGAAAAGTAATTGGTTCCCTGAATAGATAGAATATGTCGTTTTGCCCCGAATGTAAGTATGTCATTTTGTCCCACAGGTTATGTAAACACTTCCTAAGTCATAATTACTATATACACGAGATTTATAAATAAATACTCTAAAATAATGCAGTGTAATGCTACACTTTTTGAGTTTACTTCAAAAGAGGATATAGAAACCACAAGAAACTGATCAAAAACAGGATGAAGTGAACAACAATAAAAACTTTTATGCGCATAAAACGCGTTCCTGCAAGTTACTTCGGCGTGACCAAGTCAATGGCGGTATAAACTTAACAGGTATGCTACCATGGCCGGCGTCACATAATGATATGAAAACTGCAGGGTTGCCCGGTGTGTCATTTTGTCCGTATATGTCATTTTGGACGTACTTCCCCTAATTAAAATTTATTTATTTGCATTTCATTAATTTCTATTTAACTAAAAAGTATTCTATATATTTGTCCAAGTTTTGCCGTTTTGTGTGATTGAGTAACAAACATCCAAACATTTGAACATCCAACCACACAAGCTTTTACATGTTAATTATAGTAGGATTACAGATAATGTACCTAGAATTTCATAATATCTTTATTTGTAAGAGTGTCCATGGAGTTTCTAACCCGTTTTTCTCCATAAAGATCTACGTTTTGGAACGGTTCGCTTTAACTTTCTGGCTAAAAGACCAACCCCTTAACAACGCAAAAGTGCCTGTAAATGGTTTAACAGAAAAAAAATATATTTTAAGTTTCAGTATGATATGTAATGCATACGTTGTTTCCTCATAAAAATGTTCATAATATTTCAATATTAACTGCAGTTAATGTGACAATTTTTTATTATGTTTAATAACGGCTGGATGTTAGGGATTAGTGACCATGTTTTCATACCAAAACCCTCCGTGCCTCGGAAAGCACGTTAAGTCAATGGTCCTGGCTGTTATTCCTGGACTTTTGACAATCGTTAAGGATCGTCAGAAGCCCGTAACCAGTCTTTCTAAGGGGTATCGTAATAACCAGTAACTGGGTTCTGGAGGTCAAATAGGCAGTCGCACCATGTATAATACTATTTAGCTGCATCCGGTTAGACTGGAGGCTGACCCCAACATACTTGGGACAAGGCTGGGCAGATGATGAATGGCTAGATGTATTTATTCAATTATGTAAGTAAATACTTTTAATTTTATTACTAGCAAGCAGCAGCAAGGCCAAGGTAAAATGCTTTGTTTCGCAAGGATGTAACAGCTATATAAATATTTTAGTATTATCTTAGTCAACTGATTATTTATAATTTACTTACATGGGTAATTACATATTTGTTAAAACAACTTGTTATTTATTTAAGCACACAATTTATACACATCACCTTAAAGTCAAGGTACATATCTTATCTTATATCTTTAAACGAGCAATTCTTGTATATATATATATATATAATCTGAATCTCGGAAACGGCTCCAACGATTTTCATGAAATTTAGTAAACAGGGGATTTCGGGGGCGATAAATCGATCTAGCTAAGATTCATTTTTATAAAATGACGTTTTATTTGTGTTTTCAATTACCAACTTTATCGATAATCAACTTGAACATAAACGTATTATTTTAAACACAATTTACCAAAAAATACCGAGCAAAGCTCGGTCATCCAGATATTTTATTACTTAATTAAATAATATAACATTGAAAACTAAACTTAGTTTTTTGTATAAAAATAATAGATACTAAGTTCATAGACACATTCTTAAAATCAAATCAAAATCATTCTAAACTGATACATTTCTATGGCCTCTGGTTGTCTGTAATAAACCGGTTGAATTTGTAGTATCAAATGAGAAATTATTGTATTCCTGTAAATAAGTTTGTACAAACACGGCAATTTTGGTTAAACTAGATGATGTCAGCGTTTCCTAATTACCTTGAGAAGAAAGGCCGAAACAAACTCAGAGATCACTCTCTTTTTAAGTACATACATACATAATCTTGGCCAAATCATCATTATTTCAGCCATAAGACGTCCACTGATGGTGCTATTCTTTACGTTCAGGACACACGAAATACGGATCATGTGAAGACACAATGTCTTGGTGAATAATTCTACATAACCTTCGACCCCTTCATCTCAAAAATCTCTTAACACGTTAACTGCCATGGCTAAAATAAGAAAAAGTAAATGTTATTTCACTTTAAATAGATTATTTATTCCATAAATACAATATTTATTCCAACAACATGGCCGCCAGGCAGCAACGACATGTTCAGATTTTGTATGTGTTGTCGGTCATATAGTTCGAAAAAGCCTGAATGGAACAAAAAGTGTCGGACAGATAGTCTGACATGTCATTTAACGTGTTAATAAGAAACGAGTTGCAATCAATGAGTTTTAACGCCCGCATCCTGACCTGACATAAAAATGGCGTCGAAAGATGGATTCTTTATTCAAATTTTCCGCGCCCTTTTCTCCCTTGGGCCCTGCAAGCTGACCGCAATACAAGCACATGACGCCAGAGACGGGTGCAACAGCGAGCTAGCTGCCTACGTCTTCCTATGCAACGCGGTTCAACAAACTTTGCCATTACATTATTTACTAATGCAGTTAAGAAATCTCAATTCGTTGTATTGGATACGAGGAATGTTTGTGACGAAAGATCAGTTGGATCCTAGGATTTTTTAGTCTTGTTGTTTTGATTGTTTTTGTCGGGAAGTTTGGTTGTCATTTCAGAAGCGGTTTCCTCTGCCCGTTCAGACATTTTGATCGGCTGCTCTTTTAAGTCATTAAAGCAAATTAACTGGAACAATGTTGCCCATAGAATAATTATCCTTGCACGATGAAAACATTGCCAATTTACAAATTCGCTTTTTTCTTATTTCACAGCGGTCTTTGCATCTTATGAACTTAAATCACTCTGATCTTCATACTTCACATTTTATTCACTTTTATTATGTACTAGCTCTTGCCGGGAAGGAAATTATCCCACGGGAACGTACTATCTGAATAAAATGTATCCTATGTGTTAATTCAGGCTATAAACTATGTGTGTGCCAAATTTCATACAGATCTGTTTCGCCGTTTATGCATGACAGAGTAACAAACATCCAAACACCTGAACATCCAAGCATGCAAACTTTCATATTTATAATATTAAGTAGGATTACAATTAGTTCAACAATTTTTCTTAATGAAATGCAAAAAAAAAAAATAACACAAAAGCACCAATTTTTCTTAATGAAATGCAAAAAATATAATAACACAAAAGCACTATTTGCTGACATAACACACGGACAAAGAATATATAAGGTTTAATTATTTTCTTGGAATGTCACGCATCTACATTTTGACTGTTACGGTACGTGGTCCCCTTCACATAGTGGGCGACCAACGTAAACACAGGAAATGAGAAGATCTGAGATAATAAGATAGCTAAGTAAAAGTCTAATGGACTTCCTGAAACCTAGTTCATTTTTGTGGAAAAAAAAAGCATTTTTTCTTAGTGATACATCGACGTCTTTAGATTGTTTTTATCTGCCTAACCTTTTCCAACTATGGTGGAGTGGCTTCCAGTTTGACCAAATACCAGAGATTTATATAACGCAACTTCTTATCTGACCTCCATAACCCAGAGACTGGGTAACAGGTACCCCGGCTTTTGGCATAACTGGTTGACAGACTTTCGGGCCTCTGACAACCCATAACGCCTATCAAAGATCTACGAATGACAGTTGAAACCAATGGCTTAATGTGCCGTCCGAGGCACAGAAGGGCTCAATATGTAATCCACGCACATACCCATCCTCAGGGGGTAGGCAGAAACTACAAAACGCCTACTATGATCCTTACATATTTCTTTTGCCTCGTTTACGTTCATACTGGTCATACACGCTCGCCATAGCCGGATGCTAGTACCACACCTGACCTTTCCGAAGAACATCACCAATAAGATTATTTTATTTTAATTCTAATAGTTTCTTAGCCAGTTTAATTTAAGAAGTTAATCATCATACCAGCCGAAAGACGTCCACTGCTGGACATAGGCCTCCCCCAGTAATGGGGAGTTTTGCCGTAATCACCACGCTAGGCAAGCGGGTTGGCGATCTCAATATGGTGGTAAAATGCATAGAGAACGCTGCTGTCCATTCTCTAGTAAGTCCCTTGCGTTTCCTTTTGCGACACTCACGGGAAGAGATGCGATGGTGCTATTCTTTACGTCCGGCACACAGTCAGAAATGTATCTATACAAATAACTAAATGTATCTATACAAATAACTAAATGTATCTATACAAATAACTAAATGTATCTATACAAATAAGTAAATTCTTCATGTTTCTATCATTAGTTCTGTGGCCTGGTGCTAAAAGGGCCAACTGCAGCCCTTTAATCATTTTTTTTTTACTTATCTGTATGAAAGAGCACACTAAATTACCCTTTTTACATAGTAGCTTTTGAAAGATTGTTGGTAAACTAACGCCCTTTTAGCACAAAAAATATCATAGTTTTTCGATAAACTGGCATTACAATAACTGGTAATTTCTATGAAGATCTCGTTTCATACAAAAACGTACTTTGGCCCTTTTAGCACCAGGCCACAGAGTTGTTTCGTCTGTGCGTTATCTCATCTGTCAGTTAATCCCGGAAAACGTTATTAATATGAGTTTGGTAATTGGTTCACTTTTCGTGACCATCGTAAGTTTCGTAGTTTTTACATTCGTAATTGGCTTCACTATATTATATCATACTTTTTACCAATTACAATTGCAAAGAATTACGATCGAACTTGACATAGAAATGTGGTTGTGTAACGTCATTCGTAATCGATACGTGCGATCGAGTTGTTTTATAACTTTCTTTCATGATCGAGTTATGACTTGTTATGCATTTATTTATGGTTCGAATAAGAGATGACTGGGGTTTTGTCGAAATTAAACGTGTCAATTATAAAGTTCGGTGAACTGAAGGCCGGTTCTTGCAATAAGAAACGTTATCAATGTAGTCGAAATATCAAAAATATGTCAAAAATGTAAGGAAACTGGAAGTATTTTTGACAGATTGAGAGTGAGATCAGACAGTGAACGTTTTTAAATTTACGATAATTGCCCCTCGGTGCATTTCCAGGCGTGGATTGATAATATGGCTGATGTGAATGCAAGTTGTAAAGGCAATATGGCGGATCTGTAACGGAATCTAACCGTAAATGAGAGTATTCATAAAATAAGGATCGATCTATTGATTTAAGCAGCATTTAAATTTTTCTTTTCTAATTCTTTAAGCAAGCCGAATTGGCAATAAGACGGCCATATAGCTGTACAATCAACCACCGTTGGGGTAGACGTGTTCTTGAGTGATAGCGAAATGGCAAATGTAAGGTAGGATGCCCTCAGGCTAAGTGGAACGACGTTCTACGCAGGGTGGCTGGTAGCAGCTGAATGAGAGTCGCTGAGAATCCAGCTGAATGGCAATTGCAGAGGCTTATGTCCAACAGTGAACCGCTGTTGGCTGATGATGATGATTTTTTTAAGTGTTTTAATTAGAAATATAAACGGAACATCGTCGATGAGATGGCCTAACAGAAATTAAACAGATTGGAAGATAATCCTGGTGAAGTTGCTACGTGCAAAGGTTCGCACCAGCCAAAAAGTGAAAACCTGAGCAACAGACCAATTTCGTTGCCATAATGTTTCTTATTCCACGTTTATACGGACGTAAAAATATCGCCGCAATGAATTTTTGCGTACTGGGATCTGCAACGCGCTATTTAACGCCGAGAGTTGAAAATGGAATAGTGCGATTTTTCGACGCGCCGCTGGTATGTACTCTGGATTCTCAAACTTCGGTTTAACCCCGAGGGTTGAAGATCTAGTGCCCGTTTAAATCCTGCCACGATTTTTTAACGGTCGTGTAGACGTGATCTTGCTTTCGTTCTTTACCAATTCGTACTTTAAAGTACTACTGGTCACCTAGTGGATGTATTTCTAATGCATTCTAATATTATAAAAACATTAGCTTTCTACCCTTCTTCTCCGTATAAACTCAATCAACTCAGCCTATCGCAGTCCACTGCTGGACATAGGCCTCTCCCATGTTGCGCCACAACACCCTGTCCTCCGCCTTCCGCATCCAGTCTACCTCTGCCACTTTCCTAAGGTCGTCGGTCCATCTAGCTGGGGGGCGTCCTACACTACGCTTGCCGATACGCGGTCTCCACTCCAGGACTCGTCTGCTCCACCGGCCATCGGTCCTTCGACAGATATGGCCAGCCCACTGCCACTTCAGCTTGCTTACTCTGCGAGCTATGTCGGTAACTCCAGTTCTTTTCCGGATAACTTCGTTTCTGATTTTATCCTTCAAAGAGACTCCGAGCCCGCTCCATAGCGCGCTGAGCGACCTTGAATTTGTGGACCAGCCCAACTGTCAGTGTCCACGTTTCGGCACCGTATGTCATTACGGGCAGGACGCACTGGTTGAAGACCTTAGTCTTCAGACATTGCGGGATAGGTGACGAGAAGACTTGACGAAGCTTTCCAAATGCTGCCCAACCTAGCTGAATCCTCCTGTCGGCTTCCTTCTCGAAGTTGTGTCTACCAACCTGGATGACTTGGCCTAAGTAGACATATAAACTAACAACTGCGATTTTTTTTTAAATCATAAGTCGATTATATAAACTAGACTGAATGTCTTTATGGACTAACAGTCCCCTAAAACGCCCGTCCTTCACCATTTTCTAGTCCTTTATTTCATAATTCGTCATTAAGTTTTGTAAATAGTTCGTTTAATTCGTCTGCGTCTGCGTAAATGTAAAGTTTTTGCTTATCGTATTAATATATAGGTTATACTAACTGAAAGTCCCCGTGATGTTTCCTCGTCCCTGCAGACGAAGCAGTAACACCTGGATGTCCATCTTGTACTTGCCAGCGAAGTCGAGCTTCGGCAGCAGCAGCTTGAAGTCAAACCTGTTGTTGTCTAGGTCAGACCTGGAAAATTACAAGCAAATATTGTTAGAGCATTAGAATATACAGGCTGTAATAAAATTAGCTGACAATATAGGTATATATTTTTCGTTATCGATACGCACTTGTTGGGTATCGAAAAAAAAATATTTTCGTTTTCGAACTTTATTCAAAACTTTAAATGACGCTGTAATGTGTACGCACGGCCACACATCCAGCTACACATTTCCAGTATAAGCTGACATCTCATTGTACGAAAAGCCTACATAATACGAGGTCCGCTAAAACTGGAAATGTATAGCTTGACCTGTAGCCGTGTGTATATTAAGACAACAAAACGACGCCACGGTTATGGTTTCTGGAAAAATTACTGCAAAATTCGTGCAAAATATCGAAGTTTACAAAAACAGCTGATCGATTACGGGCATTGACCTTCGCCCATCGAATCTGATTTGTTTTGCTCCATTTGTTTTCGATATCGATAAATCTTAAACATAATTTATTAATGTAGCCACAGGCAAGTCCGTTAACCTACTATAATATCTTGCGAGAGGTCATTCTTCTTAAACTTATGATGTGGTCCGGATTAACTTACATGTTTTACGTAGATAAGCATGTGTTACAACAAATATATAGGTAGACTTTCCAATATTGGCAAACATATGCCAAATCTCGTACATTGACCTTCAAATTCCTATGTTTGCGTTCACAAAACCGCAAAACAAACGATGGTGTCAAAACTATTCGGAAGGTTAGTAAAATCTTGTTTGCCGGCGGCATACATGCAGTGAAGAAATTTATGAACCCCTGTGTTTGACTAATAACTAATAAAGTACATCCGTTATGCTTTGAGAAACGCAATATCACCAATATACTTACTGGCCTGTTAGTCTAGTGGTTAGTGGCCCTGACTGCTAAGAGTGAGGTCGTGGGTTCGATTCCTCCCAGGACAAATCTTTGTGTGATGAGCACAATTATTTGTTCTGTGTCTGGGTGTAATTTATCTATAATATGTATGTATTTAGAAATATATAAGTATGTTTATCAGTTGTCTGGTTGCAATAGTACAGGCTTTGCCTAGTTTGGGATCAGATAACGACGTGTTGGTTGTCCTAAGATATTAAAAATATATTAATATCGTACTATTAATCCTTACTGGCTGAGAACAGCAAAAACGACCTTAAGATCTTCTGCATAACACGCATAAACAGCCTATAATGTTCCCACTGCTGAGAAAAATGCCTTTCCTCTGTTATAGGGAGTAAGTCGTATTCCACCTCGCGGGTTGGTGGATGTTACATGTCTTAAAATGTTTGGTCCTAGGACATGCCGGTTTCGTCACAATGTTTTTCTTCACCGTTTTGAGAGCAGTGGTTAATTATTACCAAAAAGTTGAGTGCCATCCTGAGTTCGAACTGTCGTAAGTTGGGACAGTCTACATTGGGCCAGCAATGCACTACGATCTCCTAATGCGACGAAATAATGAATTTAAATTGCTACTTGATCTGATTCTTTGAATTCCAACAAGTTTTGTAAGTAAACCTTACTGATCGAACTCTTTCCACAGCTCACGGCCTTCATTAATGACGAATAAATCAATTAATCGATTAACTATCGGAAATGTTAACAGATCCTTTGGCTGGACTAGGCCAGGAAGCGTTTATATAAGTTGCTGAAATACTGAGTAATTTCCTGTAATATGTGTGTAATACAAAAGTACATACATATTTCATAAGGGAAGTTACTGTTTGTTTATCAATTAAGGGTAAGAATTACCATGCTATTAAAATGCGGAAGCAAACTGTATTGTTCACATATTTTCTTTAGCAGTTTTCTTGTCTATATCTTCGTCTTTATTTGTATCGTTTCCCGATGTCTGATCTTTTCTAGAAACACTCACGGTTCTCAAAATATCTGCAGTATCCCTATCTCACAAAATGTTATCGTATTACAGTTCAAACCCCTAATGTCTTTTATTTTCTCACTGTATTATGTAAAATAACTGCCCTGTGGAAATTCACTTCTATGACTGATCGATCTGATGACAATAATATTACACATAGACACATTCTTCTAGTACAAATTCTCTACTCAGTGAGTCTTGTCTTGTCAGCATGATTCAACGACCTTTTTTAAAGTCACGCACGTGCCATTCTTTTATTATGACCATTTTGATATCACCGTGATGAATTTGTCATGAGGTGTCTAGTTCCAAGAATTATAAAAATGATTCGCTTTATCGTTCAACCGGTCTCCTCCACCGAAATATAGGATATAGGGGGCCTTAGAAGCTCCCTGTGTTTTGGTAGGGGTGGCTTTAATGTGTCCACTGCTGGGACATAGAGAGAGTGGGGTACAATCTACCACACGGGCCCAGTACAGATTGGTAAGAGTCACTTTTTTTTGTTCTAAAACATATTTATACAAAGTAAAGTGCCTTTCCGGATTCGAACTCACAACCTAAAAATCATAAGTCGGAGCCAATAATGAAGTGCAATCCGTCATATCAAATCAATTTCCTATAAGTCCGATTCGTGAAAATATCTATAATACGAGTATACGTATATGCCTATATGAAAAAGTTGTTTACATCTTTCGTTCGCGCACAACGACCTCACCACACCTCTATTTTGACAGGCGTCTATTCCATCAACCCACAAAATGTTTAACCCTCAAACCTCATACTCACTTGAGTTCTTCAATGATGAAGTTACTCGGTCCTCGGACTTTGACATCATTTACAACTGCTGTCAGCTTGGCACCTTGAGGCCCTCGAGCCAACGCGATCTGGCCCAAGCTTAGAGGTTCGATACCTGGGACGTTTAGCTCTGGGATACCCTGGAATTTGAAAGAACATTTCGTTAGTCGATATACGTAGAAGCAAATGTAGAATCCATTAAGATAACATGAGGCAGAAACGAATGTGTCAATCCCTAATGGGGTTTCTAGCCTGATCAATCAAAATCTACTTCTAAATATGATATGTTCCCTTTCGTGACTGCACAGTTAAACAAAAAAATCAGTGATAAAACTGATAAAAGTTGACAAATCGAATATTTTTTATAAAAAGGCATAATCCTTCTGCCTAGCATTTACCCAACATATTGGGGTCAGCTTCCAGTCCTACCGGCTTATCGTTCTTGGATGGTCACTCATTAACGTGGCAAGTTTGGCTTAGCCTTAGAAGGAACAGTGCGGCTGCTAAAAAAAAGTGACAGAGACTAAACAATGATAAACCGTAATTAATTATATGCAAACCGCAACAATTCATTCTAACCTACCAAGCCCTTTAAGGACAATATTGTTTCCAGAATACAAAATAGATGGGACCCTGACTCTATGGTTATCAGGCTATGTATATTCAGTGCGTAAATAAACAAACCTACTAAGAATTTTAATGAACTCTTATTCATACATATTTCTTTGTTAATTGCAGCCTCTCTAAAAATAGTCAAGAACACACGCCAATTGTATTACATCAAGTCAGATCAGGGACCTTCAGTATACACTGTACAATGAATAAAGCTTTAGATGAGAATATAGAAAAAAAAGCACTACAATTGAAGGTGGACAATGAACATACAAATGTATTTTTCGAATTAAAGAAAGACAAAACAAATGTTTACATGTACTGAGAGAAGAAACCGTTTTCATGATTGCAAAGTCTAGAGTAAATTAAAGAGTTCAAAGTACACACACTCATATTACACTATTTGTTACCCTACCGAAGAAGCAGACGGTAGAAAGAAACAAAAGTCACGCGTCCATTCCCGTAAGGGTCTGTCAGAGGTGAAAATTATAGTACACCCACATGTCGCCAGCTATGTTTAAATCACATGTAATTGGGGGCGATTCTGTTACCATCAACCGGGCACAGATTCAGAAATTCCTTAATAAATCTAATTTACACTTGGCTCAACCTGGGTATGAAACCCCGTAGCACTTGCAACCTAGACTGACAAGGCAGGTGGTAGAATGTATCCATTTTTACAATTCTCTAACCATCATTTGCCTAGCCTTATCTCAACTACGTTGGGATCGGCTTCCAGTCAACCGAATTCAGCTAGATACCAGTATTTTACATGCAGCAACTGTCTATTTGACCTTCACATCCCAGTTATTGGGTAATACGATATCCCTTTGTAAGACTGGTGGTCAGACTTTCGGGCTTCTGACGACCCGTAACAACCGGGACAAACAGCTAAACCTGCTTTCCGAGGCGCGTAGGGGTAAAGATGGTCACTCACCCGACTAACCAAATCTATTAAACTGTGCGACCGTTATTACTTAGCCACAAGCCTCTTTTAAAATTATCTGCTACTGTAACTATACTTTACTTAACATTAATTTAACGTTAACTTACCGTTAACTTAACGTTAACTTAACGTTAACTTAGCACTAAACATAAAAATCCACGTGATGACTCACAGAATACACTGTCATATCAAACAAGATGTGCAGGTTTGCTAAGTTTACGTTTTGCACCTATACCCATACATCACCGTCTTCGCCGACATACTTGATTGTTTTGAAACGTTTGACTTTGACATACTTTCAAATTCTATTCGAAGCAAATATTTTTCGTTTTGGTTCCCTGATCGCGGGCTAGGCAATGTCATATATCATAGTGATATTTCTTGCTAAGTATAGTAAATTCTAGAACTTTTTGAGTAATTTAAAACTCAATTTATTAATATAAACTAATATTACAAACAGAAAGATTTCATTTTTTGTAAGTTTGTTTGTTACGCTTCTACGCTAACACGACTGAAATCATTTGGATGAAATTTGATACATGGGTAGAACATCACCTGGATTAGTACATAGAATAATTTTTATCCCGATATTCTCACAGGATAGAAATCTGTACGAGTCAAACCACGGGTCGCAGCAAGTTAATTAATAACCATATTTTACAAAAACAGATGGGACAGTGACTCCCAAACTAGGCGCTTGCTTGTATCTTGGGGTCAGAATTGCGATTTTCCAGAGTATTTGATAGTGCCCAATAGGTAAATATACCTAAATAAAACTAAAATCATCCTCTACTGGACATAGGCCTCCCCCAAGGAGAGTTTGCCATAATCGCCACGCTTGGCAGACGGATTGGCGATCGCAGTATGGTGGTAAAATGCATAGATAACTCTGCTGCCCAATCTCTAGTAAGTCCCTTAGTCACCTTTTACGACACCCACTGGCAGAAATAGGATGGTGGTATTCTTTATTCCGGTACAATATGGAATGTGTTTCGTGTGGTATCGGAATATCTGTCCATAAATTAATATAAACCTGTCTTAGGCCAATGGCATACTTTAGCGAGCATTGAACCTTAATTAAGAAAATTTAGTAAACATTCATTTTGAATTCCGAAATCTAAATGAAATGATGTTGAAGATTTACGAGAATATTAACGTCAAGTCCCCAATGTTGAACAAAATCGCGCAAGACACACTAACGTCTAGATGAGTCCGATTGTTAAAGCCAGCAAACAGAAGAAGTATGTAATACTAGATTCAGTCCGCGACTTCGTTCGCGTCAAATTTTTGCTCAAATCATTTGGAGCTAACAGATAATTGTGTGTCAAATAATAAAACAAATAATTTGCAATAAAATAATATTGTGACCATAAATTGAGATGTAAGATCCCTATCTTTCAAGTTGGATCAAACTGCACACGGAGAGTAAATTTTATTAAAATCAGTTAAGTAGTTTAGGAGTCCATCCCGGACAAACAACGTGACGCGTAATTATATAAGATATAACATTACATTATTCTATTCCATCTACTTCATGTTAAACAATAAGAACTATCATTATCTGCCTTAGCTTTTTCCCAACTATGCTAGGGTCGGCTTCCAGTCTAACCGGATTTAGCTGAATATCAGTATCTTAAATTGAGCGACTGCCCATCTAACCTTCACCACCCAGTTATTGGGTAATAAGAACTAGTCGTATGCATTAGTGAGAACCGAATCAAGCATAATCATCAACATGTGCCTAGCATTTTTCCAACTATGCTGGGGTCGGCTTCAGGTCTAACCGAATGTAGCTTTTTTTTTTTTTTTTTTTTTTTCATCAAATGACTTCTCCCGCTCTGGGCGGAGCGGGAGGGCGTGTCACACTTTTAGTGACTAAAACCCACCCGTGTTCCATCAGTTGCCCATGTGCCAGGGTCACGGTATCTCTTTCGAACAATCACGCGACCCCGGCAACCGAATGTGGCTGAATTTCAGTATTTAACATGGAGCGACTGAATATCTGAACTCTACTCAAACTCAGAGCATTTTTTCAAATAAAAAAAAATATGCTTTTGAATTGTCAAGAGGCAGTGAGTCAGAAAAATAAAGCTAGTTGCCCAGCCTAAAGCGTAGGTACCTATGGAGAATAATATAGTAAACCCTTTGATAACACTGGCTGTCAGACTTTCTTTGTAACGAACCGTAATGACTGTCAAAGATCTACGAGAGACAACCGGGACCAACGGCTTAACGTGCTTTCTGAGGCACGTAGAGGTCTTGATATGTAAAGATGGTCATATATCCACAAACAAACTGCGGCAAACGTAGTTTACCCGGGTCGATCAACCCGTCCGGATATAATTGGTTAGCCAAAAGCCCCTGATAGAACCTAAGCAAGCAACCCAAGTATCATCACCTTCGTCATTTCAGCCGAAAAATTCCCACTGCTGGACATAGGCCACCCCAATTTGGAGGGATTTGCCATAATCGCCACGCTTGGCTGCCGGGTTGGTGATCTCAGTATGGTGGTAAAATGCATAGAGAACGGTGCTGTCCATTCTCTTGTAAGTACCTTAGTCGCCTCTTACGAAACCCATGGGAAGAAATAGATGATGCTATTTTGTACATCCGGCACCATACAGAACAACCCGAACCTGCATATATCCTACCAGGGTCGCGAGATTGTTCGAAAGAGATACCGTGACCCTGACAAATGGGCAACTGAAGGAACACGGGTGGGTTTTAGTCAGTAAAAGTCTGACACGCTCTCCCGCTCCGCCCAGAGCGGGAGAAGTCATTTGATGATTTCCCATCCAAAAAAATAAGCATCACCTCTGATTGTTTTCTGTTATATTCTTCTTGTCTATTTATACATGTGTGTACATAAATGGTTAAATAAATAAAAAAAAAACCGAGTATATCAATCTCCATTCAGCGACCAAATCCGCGGAAACTAAGCTATCAAATTAACAATTTATTAGTGTTAGATGTTTCCCAACAGACCGGTCTAGCCGTTCACCCTAACTCTAAGCCCAAGGATACGTGGCTACTCGTATTTGCACAACTCCGCAGTACTTCATGCCGTGTGTTGTCCCTTGGCTGTTGCAACATGTTTACTTTCATAAAATCAAGTTTCAACGCTACAGGAGTAATTAATTATTTTGTAGGCCTTGTAGGATTAAAAAAAAAACATATTTGTCCTTCTATCAAAGCTGACTGCGTTCAACAAACTTTGCATAAGGCGCGGCAAGAAGCTTTTTTTTTTGGTATTTGTCAATAGCGCATCGTAGCAACAAATAAGATTAAAAACATTCACAAGATACACATCACCGTTTGGTGTTATTTGAATCAAAAATAACAGTTAATTTGCACTTTTAATTAAATAAATAAACAAATACACGGCACGGTGGCATTTTTAGGTAGGCATTTCTAAAGTTGATTAAATTTATAGTTCACGCTCAAAATGTTGAGAGTTATGCAAAGTTTTTTTTTTCTTGAGCTCAGCCCAAGTTACAACCGTTTCGTGTCGAATTCCGTTCTCCAA
Organism: Aporophyla lueneburgensis; assembly: GCA_932294355.1. Lineage (NCBI taxonomy): Eukaryota > Metazoa > Arthropoda > Insecta > Lepidoptera > Noctuidae > Aporophyla > Aporophyla lueneburgensis. Next base: position 23,620,767 of record OW028737.1, on the reverse strand, counting down.
TCGGTAACGCCTCGGTGTCAGAAATTGTAGAAGACGATAAGTTGGTAGCCATGTTGACGCTCCTGAGTCGGCCGCTCGTTCTACAATGTCTTTAGAAAAACGACATTATAACAAAGGATGTAGCGTTGAACATTGTAGAAACGATAACAATTTTTTCTATCATTTTGAACGATGTGAACTTGGCTAAGAATTTTCTATTCGTTTGTTATAACCACGTGACTTACCGTTGAGATGATTTAATTCCCATACATTTGATTAGTTTTCGACTAGCGTTAACGATTGCAGATTATTAACTTGGCTAGGGGTGCTATTCTATTATCGATTTATCATAATACTACCTTATTTTATGAAATATTTTTGAATACTGAAGTCTATTTTTTACGTTTGACAATACAATCTATTATTTTTTGGCTTGTAATTGTACCACGCCTATCATCAACATCATCATTTCAGCCAAAATACGTCCACTGCTGGAGATAGGCCTCCTCCAATATGAGGGATTTGCAATAATCGCCACGCTTGGCAGGCGGGTTGGCGATCGCAAAATGATGGTAAAATCTATAGAGAACGCTGCAGTCCATTCTCTAGTAAGTCCCTTAGTCGCTCTCTTACGTACGAAACCCACATAAAAAAAATAGCGTTTTACTGTGTCCTATCCTGCCTTTGGGCAGCGCTTTAATAGACTGTGTATTGTGTAGTACAACATCTGGAAGTAGTAAGTCAAAATGCTGTTTTAAAAAACACAAACAATAAAATCCATCCTTCCATAGCCATAATAGAAATCGCAAAAGTAACTATCTGTTTAAATGTCACAATTTCACGCTTAAACCAGTGCTCTATCTTTATCTCTACTGAGACAAATATGAAACCAAAGCTGTCAAGGGACCAGGAAAAGGACAGGCTAATTTTCACCCTGTATATATGTCAAACAAACAAAAAAGAAAACAATATACATCCAAAAAAAGTAATGAAAAACAGCTAGCGATGTTTTATACGTATGCAAGTCAAACGAATTAGAACCCCATCTTCTACAAACAGGGCACGTACATTTGTTGCAACGTAGTCTACAGTCAACACGCCTATGTTTTGCCTCGTGTAAATGGATCTGAAACTAGAGCAATTTAGCCACATTGACACCACTATCGGAATTAGGAATTCGACCTAATGACGCTGTTACACACGATAAGACGAGTCTCTCGCTGTATTTACTAAACACCTGACACTGTTATCTGTTTTTAAGTAAAAACCTAACGATTCCTACGTGCTTTTAGCTTCCGATTCGACACCAACAATGACCAAAGTTTGTGACAAATGCGTCATTTTTCAAGTTATCAGTTCAGTTCCGAAGGTATATAAGCTTGTTTGTATATGGGAGCCTTACAATTGTTCAATATGGGGTGGTGTCAAGCTATTGTGTTGGTGGCCTTTGTTGGAATATTACAAGTAAGTTTCAATTTGATCGAATATGTATTCAGACATTTGTAGTTTTTTTTTGCTTATATTATGCCAACTATCTATTGTGAAACATTTTATGTTTGGCGGTTTACATATTGTTTTCAGTTTCGTTTCCCGAGATGTATCATTAAAAATATATCTTTTAATGGAACAGCCATAATTAACAACATAGGATATTAAAATGATTTAAGAGGTATTTTTTGTGCGTACAGCATTTTTTATCTATTGTTACAGTGTGATTTATCTCAAACTGCAAGATGCAACTGCAGCAACCGTATAATACAATTCAGGATTCCAATCTTCAATAACGCACGGAATTACCCTTACTTTTCACTGCCGTATCCGTACGTCAATGCCAACTACAAACCTTATACCAACCAGCAGAAATGTAATACACCAAGGTGTAATACTAAAGTTCGACCAGAAGCCGTCAAAATATCAATTCCAACTGCCTCCAAAAATGGCTGGGCAAACATAATCATTGACACTAAAAACGCCAATGTAACAACTACTAATCAAAACCAAGGACCACAGAAATCGAATTTAACTATTGTAGTACAAGTTGGTAATTCAAATAAAGGAAAAAAGAATAATGCTACTGAACCTGCAGTTTCCGCTCAAACTGATGTTTCTGCAACAAATGATAAAGATGGCAAATATATAACGAGCAAATCCTCCGCTAAAAATTCGGATGCCGATGTCGACGTTGTAGTAGATGTTGCTCAAATGAAGAGTGATGGAGAAGATGGGAATAATTACGACGATATTATTATCACGACTGATGCTTTCGTAAAAGATAGTGAAGGCAATGAAGCACAAGCAATAAGCGGAGTGGTTCTTACAGATGAGGCATCCGATGGCGACAATCAAGAGGAGGCTTCTCCCGACGCTGAACCTCAACCAAAACCAGAAACACCGGTTACCAAAGACGACCCCGCAACTGACGACCTTGGAGCCAATCCCAAAGCTGCAGTTACCCCAGCTAAAGATACCAAAGCTGCTGATACCCCACCTGATGATGCCACAGCTGGAGCACCCAATGCTGGTGATACCACAAGTGACGATACCACAAATGATGATACCACAAATGATGATACCACAAATGACGATACCACAAGTGACGATACCACAAATGACGACACCACAAGTGACGACACTACAGGTGACGATACCACAAGTGACGATGAAGACAAAGCAGCAGCCACCGGTGTAAGTGGGGCTGGCACAGATGGCAAAGGTAAGTCAAAAGCAGGCTCAGGTTCTGCCGCTACAACCTCAGATGACAATGGAAGTGCAGCTGCAGCTGGAGCCAGCACAGCTGATACTGATGGTAATGGCAATTCGGAGGTGGCATCAGGTTCAGCCGCTGCAGCTAAAGGCGATAATTCTGACGCAACATCTAGTTCTGACGCTGAAACCGCGAGTGGGAAAGGTGATTCTGCGACAACAACTGACTCAGATGCTGTGACTACCACTGGTGACAACACAGCCGCATCTGATTCTGATGCTGGAACCGCAAGCGGCAAAGACGATTCAACAGCTAGTTCTGATACAGACAGCGCAGCCAAGACCGGTGACGGTACTTCTTAAGTTACGTTAACGTAAGGTACCAAAAACTTATATTGAGTACATTTATTTTAGTCAACTATTGTTTATATTTAAATATTAATAATAAGTTATTAAAAAATTAGAGAAATAACATATGTTTTCAATCTATCCAACCAATCGTTAGGTAAATCGATAACAACGTTTGCCTTTTAATGATATAATATATCATTCATTTACGGATATCATTTATTATATCATAATAAATGATATATGCATCTGTAAATTCGTTCTTAAACCATTGTTACTAATCATAATTTCCCAGCAATGTATGTCTGCAGTATCTTTAAGATCTACCACTATTTTATACTAAACATCGAGTGTATTCTATGATTGGTTAAAATGAAGGATCTTTAGCTAAGTTTAGGACCAATTTTCCGGTGAATATTTAAGGTTAGGTCCTAATACATTAAATTTTTTTGCGTTTGTAATCAACAAATCGCGTCTCCCACACTGGGTGGAGTGGGAGGGCGTTTCAGACTTTTACTGACTAAACCCCACCCGTGTTACTTCAGTTGCTTTTGCCAGGGCTACGGTAACTCTTTCGAACAAATCCGCAACCCTATCAGTATTATATTACTCTACGGTGATTATATTAAACGATAATACACATACATTATGAGAAATACTTCGGACCTAGATATAACTGGCGATTTTTTGGTATACAACCACCAAAAGAGATAACTAACCAGGTTCGTCGGATATAGTTTAGGTTTATGAAATTTTGTTTGATAAATGAACTGTTGATTTTCTATTCATTAGAGTTGATTCGAAAACATCTATCAGTTTCTTGAACTTGAACTTTATCAAACGACCCAGGTAACTTATCTCATTATGTAGGTGTAAACTCAAATTTTACCGGTTACCTATACCTAGGTACCACGTACTATTTGGTACACCTCAGCCAAACCCTTCGGCAAATACAGTTGTGATGTTTATTAATGTTATTACGAAGAGTATGAACTTACCTCTATCATCTTCGGCCGCAACAAATCCACTGAGTTCATGATGCATTTGTCAACTTGGGGGTCGTTCCGCTGACATACTTTGATATACGATGCTGCAACAAGAATATTATTATTATTATAGTTACTTGCAGTGGCGAGGTGTAATTTTTTTCGAAAAGAGAAGCCGATGCGAAGTCGGCTTTAACTTACTGACTCATCAATAAAGAATACTTACTATCATTCTAAAATTAATATAGGAATATAATGAATTAAATACAATTAAATTGAATAGCTGAAAACCGAATAAAATATGCAATATTCCTCTATCTCGTTCTCGCTGACGCATTTTTCTATACCTGTCTCTGTCATAACCCGTTGTACAGCGGCTTGCTCTCGTACATATCAAGCGGTGCCACGTGACCTAAAGTGACATCATTACGGGATCGCTGTTGTATGAATTTTTAGTTCCCGATTATGACGTTTTGGCGCCGGGTTAATTTAGAATATTTCTCTTTTGTTGTAATACAAAGCTATAAATAACCTTTTTTGTTGTTTGAATGTTATGGTGAAGTAAATACCCGTAGTGTAACTATATTTATTGACAATAGTAGCCACTATTTACATACTATTGTATTTTTAATAGTGATAGAGTTACCAATGCGAATCCCCGAAGGCAAGCCGGTAGGAATCGTGTTATATGGTGCTTTCGCCACTGGTTACTTGTAAGGTCAAAAACAAATAGAATACTGGCTTTTTCCAGCTTCGCCCGCGTGGAGGCCGAAAATTATCCTACAGGAATGTTCTACTGTAATAAAAAGTATCTTATAAGTTAATCCAAGTTATTGACTATCTGTGTGCCGAATTTCATCGAAATCTGATAAGCCGTTTCTGCGTGGTTGAGTAACAAACATGCAAACATCTAAAGGTACAACCATTCCCATTTATAATGTTAGAAGGACGTAAATATCTTATGAAATACGATCAAAAGAATGTTGACATGCCTACACTGTCCTCCCATACCTATTAACACCGTAATTTTAAACCTTTATAAAAGAAAATTACTTTTAAAAGGGTAACCATGTAGTTTCTTGCCGGCTCTTCCCCATAGACATCAAGAAATTGGAACCCTGCACCTACCTTCTGACGGTTCATAATTGCCCATGTAGGTTTATATAAAATGAATTTTTTATTTTTTATTTAATTTGATTCAAATCAAAACACAAACAAGTATGTTTAACTAAAGTTGAGATACAATTCTTTGAATATGCAATAGTTAGTATCGAATTGCCATATTGCCAATATGCCTAAGTAAAGGTTGCAACAACATTATTTATTGGAAAATTACACCAAACGGTTAGTATACCTGTATGAAACTCTGCTTAGTTTTAAATAATTTCCATAACTATTTTCTGCCGCTGGCTTTGTATCGAATGCTTCGTTGGTGTAGAAGTTGCAAGCATTACTGCTGAGCATGTGGTCCTGGTTTCAATTCCCAGGTCAGGTAATGTGTTATTGGGTTTTTCTATCTGGATAATTTCTCAGAAGCAGCCGGAATTTAGATTTGAGCCCGGTTGATTGCAATAGGATTTTTTTTTCTGGATGGGAAATCATCAAATGATTTCTCCCGCTCTGGAACGGGACCCTCCCGTCAGAGTGTCAGACTTTTACTGACTAAAACCCACCCATGTTCCGTCAGTTACCCATATGCCAGGGCCACGGTATCTCGTTTGAACAATCTCTTGACCCTGGCAGGATGGCAATAGGCTCAGCCCCTATTACATGGGACTTAAAAATAACTGTTGAAATGTGGGTGTGTGAGTGTAATATAGGTACACGTCTGCTTAACCTTTTGGGGATTACAAGCGTAATGTTATGTTATTTTATTAATAACGCTGGGACGCCTGTGTCCTCTCTGTAACAGGGAGTAGGCCGTTATCGCCACGCGGGCCCAGTGTGGGTTGGTAAAATTCACATTGTCTTTGATTTCCCGGTTCTAAGGCATGTCGGTTTCCTCACGATGTTTTCCTTCACCGTTTGGAGAGCAGTGGTGATTGTCTGCCTGGTTTCTAACCTTCGACATACTACTCGTAAATCCAATAGCGCTGAGCTGCTCTTGGTTATTTTTTGTAGCTTTTATTTTTCTCGTTATCTAAATGCATAACGTGTTAATAGTTGTAGAATAAATCGGCATAAAGGTTCTTCTAAAGACAATATTTTTTTTTGTCATACTTGCTATTGCGAAATACAAGCTATTGAGCATAATCATTCACGCTGTGTAAAATTATAGAGGGTGGTAGGCACATCGACATGTAAACTACACTTTCGTCTACATTTAAATTTAAAAACATCAATAGTTTACACAAAAAAACATGAGAAATGTAATCAATACCCGGTAAAAATATATGGTTTTCAAATGTTTACGTAAGCCGGTTCAGAATGTGATCTCATGGCGACGTGGCGGGTACGATTGTCGCAACCCAGCGCTGGGCACGCCAGAATTGCGGCGCTAAGTCCCCTCTTTGAGGAGTGGATAGAGAGGCGCCACGGCGTCCTCACCTTCACCTTCCGACTGACGCAGGTTCTCACCGGGCATGGGTGCTTCGGTGGGTTCCTGTTCAGGATAAAGCGGGAGGAAACGCCCGGGTGTTTCCATTGTGAGGATCGTCTGGAGGACGGTGGAGCATACGGTGGAGGTGTGTCGTGCCTGGGCGGAGCACCGCCGTGTCTTCGTGGAGGCGATCGGCGGTGGCGATCTGGCCCTGATGCGAGCCATGGTACGGAGCGAGAAGTCATGGGAAGCCGTCACCTCCTTCTGCGGAGCAGTAATGCTCGCGAAGGAGGAGGCGGGGTGCGTGAGGGAGTGGCAGTTTCTGCACCCTCACGTCCCTAGCCGCCGCAGGAGGAGACGCCCCGGGCGTCGGGAGTCAATAGCGGACTCCCGGCCACCGTAGGCTTGCGGGTGGTGAGCAATGGGTAGCTCGCCGCCCGGTAAGGACCAGGCTCAGGTCGACGGCGCGTAGCGTTCCAAGCTTGCCTCAAAGAGATGTCAGCAGAACTGAAGGGGTCTGCCAGGATCGATGCCTGCCGGGGCCGCGTGATTGTTCGAAAGAGACACCGTTACCCTGGCACATGGGTAACTGAAGGAACACGGGTTCGTTTTAGTCAGTAAAAGTCTGACACACCCTCCCGCTCCGCCCAAGAGCGGGAAATGTCATTTGATGATTTCCCACCCATAAAATAAAAAACCGGTTCAGATTCAAATACTGAATCTATGGCACCACAGCACCCTGTAAGTCTATATATCCTAAAGATGTAACACTGAATATTCTTAGCAAATTACAAAACCTAGTCTAAAGTCTAGATATCCCGCTTTCGCTGATTGAGAACAGGTATAATATACGCGTGTGTTATGTCACCGAGTTACATCGCTCCGCGTAAACAACTAAACACAGCGCGGCTCCGAAATCAGCGCACGCGCATTCTAATGTATACACGGCTACATATCAAGCTATGCATTTCCAGTTTAAGCTCACCTCTCATTATACGGAAATCCCATACAATGTTAGATCGGTTTATACTGGAAATTCTTAGCTTGATGTATGTCTTGCGTACCGTAGTTGTTTTCTTTTCGTTGTGAGTTTGTTTGGTAATTATTTGGTCTTTCTTTTTAATAACGATGAGTAGATAAGATGCGGAAGGCGGAAATGCTATGTAGGAGACGCAGCAGACCGCGTAAGATACGTTTTTTGATTACTCTGAATAAAATAATTATTTTAGTCGCTTGCAAGCTGGTTTTAATATGGCGAATGCTGTGCTGAGTATGCGGTTCTGGGCTCTATTCCGAGGTGTCTATAGTTCTGCCAGGGTTGCGAGATTTGTTCGAAGAGTTACCGTGGCCCTGGCATAGGCAACTGAAGGCACACGGGTCGGTTTTAGTAAGTAAAAGTCTAACACGCCCTTCCGCTCCACCCAGAGCGGAAAACGTCGTTTGATGATTTCCCACCGACAAAAAAAGGAGTCTACAGTTAAGATAAGGTGTTTTATTTTCTTAGTAGATAATGAGAAAATCGAACTAATATTATTGTTTTATTGCATAAAATTAAAAAGTTGCCAACCGCCTGGTACGTATTTCTAGAGGACCACAAATAAGTTACTACAGAAAATAGACTAATAAGACGTTTTAAGTACGAAGCTTTGTTCATAGCTGCATATTATAATAAAATTTATAGATCATAATATGACCTCACAACCTCTATTAACTGTTATTTACAGCTATCTGTACATTGTATTGCAAAAAAATATAATCATCAGGATATGATACGATTAAAGAACTCTTAGAGATTTTGCCATCTCAAAATACCAACAAACTGAGAATAATAATAAGAGACATGTCTTACGAAAGAATACAAATTAAACAGAATTTAATGGACATAGTCTTAGAAAAGAATATAAAAACAGCATATAATGGAATCTATAGTACACCCACATTTCGTCACATATGTCTAAGTCCGACGTAATACCAGGCGAGCCTAATACCATCAAAGAGCACAAATATAAACTCCGGGCTGCTACTGAGAATTCCAGATAAAAATATCAATAACACTTTGCCCGAGCTGGGAACCGAACCCAGAACTTACACACCTATGATAAATGTGATGAGTTAATGGAATCTTAAGGATTTGAGGTCAAGAACAAAATATCTATTCTGATAGCAATAATGCCGTTAGCAAATTCTAATTATAAATAACCTGTTTGCCAAATTGCCATCAAGGCTATTATAGTCCGGAAAATACCATAACGTGAAGACATAGGATTAGTGCTCAAAACTGTTACCTAATTATGTAAAACGAAAACATATTTCTCAGTGACACTGACCTAACCGATATCACGCGTGTCATCACAAATATTAAGAAACTGCGGTTTCAGACTGGTCACCTGTTCGGTTTTACAAAATAACATATACTTCGATAAGTTTCGCAAAAATATATTTGTAAAATTGAAGGTTTCGAGTACATTTGGTGTACAGGATGGCAAATTCAGTACATGATTCTGAATCCCCTGCGATGAGATTTTTCTTCCAGCAACAGCTGATTTTTTTTAAGATAACGATATAAATAATATCTCGATTCACGGTTACCGTTTGCGCGTCGTTGTCTCTGCTACCCAGGGTGGACGATCTACAGAAGATCGCAAGGAGCCCCTGGATAAGATTCACACAGACCACGGCCGGCAGCGTAGCACAAAATGGAGGAGACCTATACTACTAGCAGCGGGTTGAACAGAACTGCCAATGATAATAAAGGGCAGATATTAAAAAATCAAGGTCAGGGGCCTAGTCAAGTGAAACTTGCTTTCAAAGCAATTCGTATTTCTGCAATAACTTTCAAAAGTATTGACATAAGCTTTCGGTGTGCTGCCGGACGTAAAGAATAACACCACCCCACTTCTTCCCGTGGGTGTCGTAAAAGGCGACTAAGGGACTTACTAGAGAATGGGCAGCAGCGTTCTCTATGCATTTTACCACCATACTGCGATCGCCAACCCGCCTGCCAAGCGTGGCGATTATGGCAAAGCCCCCCAAATTGGTGGAGGCCTAAGTACAGCAGTGGACGTCTTACGGCTGACATGATGATGATGATGATGATGAAGCTTTCGGTAGTTTATCATCTGCCTAGCCTTTTGCCAACTATGCTGGGATTGGCTTTCAGTCAAAGCGGAGGCAGCTGAATATCAGTAGGTACTTTACATGTAGCAACTGCCTATATGATCTCCACAACCCAGTTACTGGAGAATACGGTGATAAGACTGGTTCAGGGCCTCTGACGACCCATATCGACTATCAATGATCTACAATCTAACGACTTAACATGCTTTCCAAGGCACGGAGACGTCTTGGTATGTAAAGATGGTTACCCATCCACGGAGCAACCGCGACAAGAGTAGCTTAACCTTATCAATCGCCCGTGCAGCTGTTATTATTTAGTCACAAGCCCCTCTAAGTTCAAACCTAAAACAATTGCGAAAACCAATTAAAATACCTACATAGCACGTAAGAAAATCAAATGTTTCTGAACTAAATCATTCGTAAGTCGTTTTTACCCGAACAGCATCTATGTCAGTGGTATATAATAGTCGTTTACCGCAACCGTATTCTGCAATAATGTCCCAACGCAAGCGGACTCGATCTACGCTTACTTGTGACTTCACGAAATACCGACGCACTTTTTACTATACTACATATATTATAATTACTCGTTTTTGCGTAAATTGTCACTGTAAATGGGGACGATAGTGTGCGGATTGCAAAAGTAGAAATGGGAAAATAAATACGTGATTAAAAATGATTTGCAATCGAAATTCCAATATGTTGGATAACTTATTGCAGATAGCCAATCTAGGCCAATTAAGCAAAATGCTTTGTATGAGGTAAACTTTAGTATTTTAATATCAGTGTGTAAATAGAACTTTCTTTATACTATTCTTATTTAATTTTCAAACTTATTTTTCTTGGATGCCGTGACCAGATCCTCGTATCGATCTCAAAGCATAGTTTAAATCAATTATTTACTAAACGAAACTTTCTTAATTAAATAGAGATATCCCAAAACTCAACCACCAATTCACAAAAAAAATTAAAAGAACTTACGAATATCAGCGGCGACGAAATGCAGCACAAACAGGAGTACCGTGGTCGGCAACATTTCGATAGAGCTTGCACAATATACGTAGAATTATGGCTCAATTCTCACAGATGTGGAAACCGATTGAGGAGCCGTGGAATCGGCCAGCCGGGTCGCTGTATCGGCCGGCACTGACAAGCGATCACTCCACCACCACGCACGACGCTAAGGACATGTGAACGTGCATCAGCCCTATTCTGAACTATATACTTGTCCTTTGGCCATCTGATGTTTATCATTCATTCTTGTCACCATCGCTTCTGTAGCTTCCTTGTAAAAGTATGTTTACTTCGAGGGTCGCATTCTGACCTTCAAATATTTTTGTCGTTTTCGTCAGTGACAGGTTTTCAGTAAAATTAAGGATATTTTTACGGTCTGCTTATTGTTTTGATAGTTTTTGAATAATAAGGAAACATTTATAAAAGAATAGACACTTAGGTCGATATTATGTACCTTCAATTGAAATTATTTCCAATCGAACGAGTACAATGCAAAATAAAACCTAAAGGTTTAAACTCGTAGATTCGAAAAAGGAGTAAACAAAAATATTCCATCAGAACTATAAACCCCAAACATTGTGGGTATTGTTAGAAATAGAATTATATACTAATAAAAAGCAAAAAATATATATACGTATTGGCCGTTTATGTTTCATAAGAAGTCGCAGGTAATATTTTGATCAAAAGATCGTTCCGTCGAAACAGTGGAACCAGTTCTGATAAATCATATCTAAAAACCACCGCTAGAAGGCCTACTTTAAAGAAAAACAACAGCACCCAAAAAAGGGCTACGGTGCCACAAACAGGCACTCAGACACACACAGACAGACACACATAGCGGTTAAACTTAAAACACCCCTGTTTTTGAGTCGTCAAACCACCATTCACCAATCACTTGCACCCCGCAAGTGATCTCAAGGAATGGTGGTCCTGACTTACGATTACAGTAGAGTAGAGTTGTAGGTCGTAGATTCGACACAGGTAGTCGTTTTACTTTGTGTATTTTATTTCCTCACCGCCTTCTCAACATCGAGGAAAACATCGTAAGAAACCTCTATGTCCTAAAACTATCATTTCGAAGACATGTATCATCTATCAGCCGACACTGGGCCCACGTGGTACAGCAACAGAAAACTCTCTCTTACAGAAAGGATACCTGTGTTCCAGCAGTGGTAACGCTATAGACTGATTGTGCTAATTACAATAGTATGCTACATTTTCTGAAAAAAAAAGGGCCTTACCTTTATACAACACCATATGCAAGAAAAATTGCACTATTGTTGCTCATTCGAGTGTTTTGCTAGCTGATAACATAAACTAAAAATCACAGTCCGAAACATCAGTACGAAAGATCGTACCTACGTGCGAACCCAAACAGGCAATTTTCTTTCTGTGAGTTATTTCATCACCACTGCTCTTGAAACGGTGAAGAAAAACATCGTGAGGAAACCGCATGTCCCAAAAACAAAAATTCGAAGACATGTCCCACCCCCTCTTACAGAGAAGAGGCCTGTGCCCAGCAGTGAGAATATGGTTTATTATCTTATCTTATATCTTTAAACGAGCAATTCTTGTATATATGTATATATATAATCTGAATCTCGGAAACGGCTACAACGATTTTCATGAAATTTAATATACAGGGGGTTTCGGGGGCGAAAAATCGATCTAGCTACGATTCATTTTTATAAAATGTCGTTTTATTCGTGTTTTCAATGAACATCTTTATCTATAATCAACTTGAACATAAACTTATTATTTTAAAAACAGTTTACAAAAAAATACCGAGCAAAGCTCGGTCATCCAGATATTGCTATCTTGATACATGAGGGCTTATTTTATTTAATTGACAATGTGACATATGTATTAGTAATTTAAATAAAAATACACATTTTATCGGCATGTTTATTGGAGCAAATAACTAAGAAGGATAATTAAAATGATCGGATTGTCAAACAGGCCCCAGAACTAAAGCTTATCTACTCTACACAGCTGTCTATTGCTGAAGACTTTTGGAGTATGGGAAATCTATTCTCAGTACTAATCTATACTCAGTAAAATGCACCAAACTCAGTAGGTAAACAAAAGTTACTAATCTAGGCAAAAAAACAAACATTATGTACAAAACAATAATCGACACCACCACAGCATGATGACCTAGTTCCGTCGTTGCACCACTTCGGGGAAACTCGGGCGCGCTCGCTATCCTGGATGCGTACGCGCAGCCTTCCGTTTGCACACAGTAGACCTTCCGCCATTGTGAACTCGATCTGAATAATACGCTCCAGTTTTGATTGATTGGTTTTAGAAGTGTTTTGCCTCGGATGGAGCATTATGATTGTTGCCTTTTCCCAAGTAGGTTGGGGTCAGCTTCCAGTCTTACCGGATGCAGCTGAGTATCAGTATTTTACATGAAATAACTTCCTATCTGACCTCCATAACCCAGTAACTTGGTAATGCAATACCCCTTGGTATAACTGGTAGTCAGACTTTCGGACTTCTGACGACCCGTAACGACTAAGACGTACAGATTTTTTTTTTTGTTGGACATCTCGTATTAACCTGTAAAAAGTTCTTACTACTTAAACAGATTTTTGCCCGGCGATTCCTAAAAATTTAACTTTTTAGGCCTCCAGCCGGGACTCATTATACTTAAAAACTAAAGCGAAAGACCTAAGGGCTACCCCAAGGGGGGTACGAACCTCGGCTTAGGCAGTCACTGATGGGGGGCAGCATGGGACAGGCTGGATCTGGGTTAAAATTATTTAGGGACTAATTTAAAACTACAGGCGCAGCATCGCGGGCTGGCTCTTGCAAGGGTCGGGAGGGACTATTAAGTCAGGGTCGCGACGACGGACCTCGGCGGCGAGGTCAGTACGGTTTGTGTTTGTGTTTTTTTCGAACTGTACTAGTTTCCTTTCGACTCTCCTGGAGGAGGGTAGTGGGATCATCGGGATCAGAGAGAACGTGCCGCGGACGGCAGACTTTGCTAATTAGATTTGATTTCGTCGCGGTCAGGTGTAAAAGACCGCTTGACTTTTATCGGGATTGACTTCGATTCGCCACTTCCTGAACCATTCACCGAGCTCGTCGACTGCGGTTTGGAGGTAGCGAACCAGCGCTTTGTCACTGTACACCGAGAAATAGTTTGGCTGTGTCGTCTGTGAACAGAGCTAACTGTGCCTTTCTATTTCTGGGGATGTCGCTAGTGAACAGCGTGAAAATGAGGGGAGCTAATACAGAGCCTTGAGGGACTCTTGCATGGATTGGGTGAAGGAAGGATAGTGCCCCTTTCATGCGGTAGCAAAAGGTGCGGTTCGCAAGAAAGTCTCGTAAGATGAGCACGAGACGGTCTGGCACTCCGAGTTGGTACAGCTTATATAATAAGCCGTTGTGCCAGACTTTGTCGAACGCTTTCGCTATATCGAAGAATACAGCACCCGTGAACATACCATGTTGTTAACCAGCATTAATATGCTCTGAGTCGCTTATAAATAAGTCTCTCATTGATTTTGCCGAGAACTTTGAGCAAACTGATGGGGCGATAGCTCGTGGGCTCGGTTTTGGGCTTACCGGGCTTAGGGATGCCAATGACGGTGGCTTCCTTCCACGCTTGGGGGAAAATGTTATTACTCAGGGCACCATTGAAGATGGTAGTCATGAGCATAATCAGGTGAGTGAGGAACAGCTTGATCACTCTGTTGGTGATGCCGTCTGATCCCGGGAGCTCTACGAGGTTTCAGACCCTTGATGATCTCATGCACCTCGTCAGGAGTGGCGGGGGACAGGGAATTATCAGGGTCTTCAACGGGCGAGAGTGAGGCTTTGCGTTCGACTTCGGCGTTCACCTTATCGACAAACGCTTGGTCTACTGGCTGCAAAAAGGGTGTGTATTGGGCTACGAGCCTATCGGCTAGGCATTCAGCCCTGTCGAATTCCTCGAATGCAATGGTCGCGTCGGAGCGGGTCAGGAGGGGCCTTGTGGAAATCTCAGTGGATTTGAGTTTCCTCTGAAGTTTCCAGAATGCTTGATGCGTCGGCTCTAAGTCACCCAACATCTTGTCCCAGTTAGCGTCACGCAGCTCAGACACACGTGTCCTTACAGCACGCTGTAAGTAGCGCATGTGAGCTTTTTTCGCGTCATAGGGAAAGTTGTCGTAGGCACGAACGGCCGCATTCTTCTCAGTCATCAGAACACGCACATCGTCCGGCAGCTTCCAGTTACGGTCATCCGTATCTGGAACCTCCCGTGAACAATCGTTCACGATCGATTGTACGTGTCTCTGTGAGTGAGTCGATCGCGGCCGTTGTGTCGGCAACAGAGTCGAACTGATCGGGAATGGAGTCTAAGTGAGGTGACGTGTTACATTGTAAACGTTCGCTTACTTTCTTCCAGTCGGTTATCACTTTAGTGGTGGGGGGGTTGAGAGGGGTCGCGGGTACCTAATCGGGGGGCCAGTTGCATGACTACTGGTCGGTGATCAGAGTCGAGCTCGTGTATAGTTTCTATAGAGTCCAACCTTAGGTTGACATTCTTTAGAAGTGCTATGTCGAGTACGTCGGCTACGTGATCAGGGTCGTAGGGATAGTGAGTGGGAGTCATCGGGGCGATGACGTCGAATAAAATGGTGGAGCAGAGATTGAAGAGGTGTCTACCTCTTTTCGTGGTCCTGGTGCTATTCCAGGCTGGATGTTTGGCGTTGAGATCAACCGCTATGATAACGGAGTCACTCATGCCGAAAAGTTTAGAGAGGTCCTTAGTGAGGAGTAGAGAATCCTCCGACTGAGTTTGGGGGGGGGGGGAATATAAGCCGACACAATAGTGATCTGACCTGTCAGTCCTAGCCGACAGGTCGAAACTTCTAATCGGGAGAGTTCGGAGGGGTCCATAGGTATGCAGTACGGGGACTTCCTATAGTATATGAGGGTGCCGCCTTTATGACAACGCGACCTGTCGTTGCAAACTAGACGGTAGTTTGCAATTTTCGGGTCGTGTTGATGAGGCTTTAGGAACGACTCTTGAATGAGTAAAATGTCTACGTGATGGTCGCGGAGGAACGTGGCGATCTCATCACGTTGGCGGAGAATGCCGTTAGCATGGAAGAAACCTAACTTTAGGGAACGGGGTTTGAGTTTAGTATTCATATTAGTAGTAGTAATATTCCTCGACTATCCATAATGGGTAAAGAATTATGATGTGTCTCTCCTATATATACCTACACTCTATATAAATTTAAAAAAAATATTAGATTCTTAATCTTTAATCGACTGTTGTGGTGTTTCATAATTTTCGAAAAAGTTCTGCCAGAAAGGTATAGTCACAGGGTTATCAGGTGAAACAATTATAATAGCTGACATAATGTATTTGCTAGCAATTTTTTATGATTGTCATCGGGTACATTTGTTTAGCTTGCTGTTTGTTTATTATGTCTAGCTTACTGCTGGATACTTCATCAGCATAATCAGCATATTCCTATGCTTGGACACAGGCCTTCTCTCAATAATAGCAAGTGGGCTATGTCTACCACACGGGCCCAATGCGGCTTCGTAAATGTCACTTTTGAATTTTGGTTCTAGCACATAATGTTTTCCTTTACCGTTCTGAGAGCAGTGGTGATTAAATCATTTACACAAAGTAAGCAACTGTCAAGGTTCAAGCATACGTACTACAAATTATAAGTCATGGCCGTCTCCGCCACCGCTTTTCTTATGTAGATAATGCCTTCGTATTTCTAGAACAATCCAAACCTTCTTCTAAGCTCTCTACAACAAATCGTATCGTTTTGAGAACAGTGGCGATGAAACTATTTATATAAAATTATGCGCTTGCTTGGATTCGAACCCACAACCTACAGCCGGACTTGTAAATCGGGACCGTTATTACAGGGCCACCATTGCTCCCTGGGCCAGAACTGCTCTCGCAGGACACTGCTCAAAATATACGAAAACTATCGTTAGAGATTGACTGCTTTCCAAAATAACGTAGAACAAAACAAAAACGCAAAAATGCCGCTATTTATGAATTAAAATAACATTATATTACACGCATACATTTTCGTAATACATAAATGCTGATGTGGTAATATTTAAAATAATCGAAATTACAAAGCGTGAAAACGAAAACATTGAATGAACAACGGTGTTGCAACGTAAACAAAAATAAATACGTTGTCTATTATATTATTATTTAAAGTGCTGCCATTTGCGAAAGGTTATTTCTGTATCATTTATACATAATTTTAATATTGCCACAGCATTGATTCGATGTCTCAATACGCTTGTGATTATTTTCTTTGCAATCATCCCTAATTAATTCCAAGTAGGTTGTTTTTAAATTGACATTTTCGGTGTCAGAATTCTAAGTATTGTTCTTTTTCATCACTAATTCTCTTACATTGATTTTAAGCGTAGAATTTATTATCTATGTAACAATAACCGGTCAAGTGTGAATCGAACTCGCACATGAAGGGTTCCGTAGGTACCTTAAGGCAGAAAAAGTGCCATTCATTTATGTAGCATTTATAATAATCTAAAAATAAACAATCCGCTAAATTTGAACAAATTGACAATACGGTGGCAATAGAAACAAAAGAATGGAAAAAAAAGGACAAATAAATACTTATAAATGGACTTACTACGTAACTTGTCCATGTTTACCAAATTGATTAGAAATTTCTGATATCCTATACAAATAAGGAATGAAAACCTTTGTGCAGTATTGAGAATCATTATAAACTATGAGATACCTATTTTATACATAGTTTACAAATACAAAAAATAGTCTACCAACAATAATAAAATAGAAATAGTAGGTACTCTCTGGCCTTCACCTAGACTGTAATAACATGAATGAGTGTGCACATTCTATAAAATTATTCATACATATTGCAACTCAACTGAAGTCAGACTGAAGCTCAAATGAGAGGTAAGATCTATTATTATTTTGATTATAGTCCGTTCACAGTTAGCTTACCTGTGATTTTGCGTTACGGTCAAAATAAATAGAATTTCGTCTTCGTTACAATAAGGTTAAAAAACAGTTTCAGGAAACAATGGGTTGGCCTGTGTAAGGAGACTCAGCTCTTTCATAGTACAGCATCATCATCATCATCTCATCCCGGAATCACCCACTGCTGGGTATACGCCTACCCCTTTTACCGCCTCACTTCTCGGTTCCATGCGTCTCTCATCCATGTATTTCCCGCTACCTTGACGATATCGTCAACCCTACGCGCTTTTGGATGGGCTTGGTTTCTTTGGCTTAATCTTCGCCACCATTCGGTCCCTGCATTACTCCATCGGCCATCTCCTCATAACTAGATGTCCCGCCCAACTTGTGGCACATCGCCCTGTCCCCGAAGTCGATGACTTTAGTCCGTCGACGGATTGCGGTGATACGCACTCGGTCTAGTAGAGTTATGCCAAGCATGGCTCGCCCCATAGCCACAGTACAGCATAATTTTAATCAATTAAATCAATTCCGTCGGTACTTAAAATATAAGTAAAAACAAGTATTTCATTGAGAGTGTGATTCGAGTGTTAATGTGAACCTGTGCGTACACTGCGCACTGTGCGTAGTGTGTCTAGATGTGACAGTGAATGAGAGTGTATGCGTAAGTGTATGAGTGAGTGTATGTGTGAGTGTTCCTGCTGCTTTATGAGCTCCAAAAGTTCCTCTATTTATCCATATGTAAGTATTTCTATCCAACTGGTTATTGTTTTTATACATTCCTAACTTTTTTTGTATAAGTAAAGTTGCTCTTAAACTGCTGCCACTAACACTCGGTGCGCACATAGTGAATATCCAGCTTTATATTCATGGCTTCATCATAAGAAAACTGTACCACAGCGACCTTTTATTAATAAATCATCGTTTGACCTTTAACACCGTGTCCGTATAAGTTAAAGTTGACAATATGACGGAAGAGCTGAAGAAAGGTTAACCGGAAGAAAGTTTTACACCTTTGTGGTCTTTATGGTTTTAAAGGATTTTAATCATTGAAACATTAACGCTTAAATAATTATGGTTTTACGGTTGAATATATTTTATTTCTCAAAATAATTACAAAGTCACTTATCAGTCAATCAACTCAGCTTATTGCAGTCCACTGCTGAACCTAGGCCTCTCCCATGCTGAGCCAGAACACCTTGTCATCCGCCTTCCGCATCCAGTCTGTCCCAGCCACCTTTTTGAAGCCGTCGAGACATCTAGTTGGCGGGCGTCCCACAATACGCTTGCCGATACGGAGTCTCCATTCCAGGACTCGTCTGCTCCATCGTCTTTCAGTCCTTCGACAAACATGATCAGCCCACTACCACTTCAACTTACTTACTCTGTAAGCTATGCCGGTAACTCCAGTTCTTCTTTCTTCTCTTTCTTCTCTTCTTCGTCTTTTCCGGACTTCAAAAAAACTTCGAGCATAGCCCGCTCCATAGCGCACCGACCTTCACTTATAGAGAAAACATAATTAGGTTAATACATTATTGCGTAATTGCCATGTAATGTAGCTGAAACCAAAATATTGCTACAAATGGTACACTTTACTTTGACATTATAAACGGTATTTTTCCTTGTGTAAAACTATCTACAGTTACGGCTTGGCCACGGGGATCGGCGGTGCGGACGACGATGCGGCGGGCGAGGCGACCATTCGCGCGGTATCGTTTGCAGGCCACGGGCAGTCGCGTTCGCCGCCGCGACCAGTAAGGAAGTCCAAGAGCGAAATGTCTTTATCAAAGTTATCTCGATATTGCTTAGTAAGTAATAGTTTTTTGGTTCAAGATATAATATTTGGAAGAGATTGTGGAGTACATGAGTTGAATAGGAATCGTGATATAGATGGAGATTTCCACAAGAAGTACGAGAAATACAGAATGTATCCAGGTGGCCAGACTTCCAAATAGGTGGCCTTGCTAGTATTTCAGCAATAAAAGTCTCGGTGTTCATTATTCGCGGCGAAAACAACTAAACTTGTTTGATCACTTCCCTAGTCACCGCGACTGCCGCTCGACGCCGTGGCTCGCGCCGTACAGATTCATGTATTTGTTTCACTCGCCGGCTGCGCCGCCAGTCGCCCGTGCGATTCGCTCAGTACATTTCGCCGGTCGCTTCGCCATTCGCCGCTCCGCGTGGCTTGATAAGAACATTTCTATGCGTTTGTTTCAGTCGTTAGACGCCTCGCCGTTCGCACCGCGCGAATATTCGCTATGGCGACTGTCCCGTGGCCAGGCCGTTATACACGAGGAACAACAGCATTTGAGTGATACAGCTGATGCAGGCATTACACGCGCGTTTTAACATAATAATTTATCTTTTGATGAATATTAAAAACAAATAAATAACGTTCAAAGGTGTTTCTCAATATGAAGTTGCACAATGCCAAATAATTTAATGCATGTACACAGGCTTGTGGATACGTAACAAACCTTTAGAAAAGTTAAATTGGTGAAAACTATATTAAACTTACTACGCAAAACTAAAAAAACCTCAAACCTTCCATTTACATAAAACAGAACAGAACCTTGGTTAAAATATGTGTATGTGAGTCACATGGGCGTAAGGTGAAAAACGTATACACAGTTCATTACTTTTCTGTTTCACAATTGTTCTTGTAGTAACGAAACGGCCAAACCACTTATTTGGATTATGGAGTTTGTGAAGATAGTGCTTGTAGAGTTAGGAGCTTGGCTATACATGAGATCTGATAACATTTTGGCAGTGCGAGCCATATGGTCTTGGCCACATTTTACATGAAAATGTTTTGGTGGGATTAGGATAGCGTCGCATTTATTTAGCTTTAAATTTGAATAATTGAGTTGAATAAAAATGATTTACGCTTACTTATCAATTAAACTTACACTCGTATTCAAGAAACCCCCATAATTTATTAAAGGACCATATGCCAGTTGAGTTATGGAATATCAATAAGAACACGTTGTATGTACTATTTTATAAATTAATGTGCTATAATTGCAAATTTTTTGATAACAACATAATACTGTTCACCTTTTTGAAAAGTTCTGTATACAACTAGTCTTTAAAGCTGGTTTGACGTGCAAACGACAAACGAAAGTAAACGACACAAGACGTAAATACATGTTCCATACCTTGATATAAACACGGAGTTGGATTATTTTTGAGATAAACATTTTAAGAACAACATGAACCAGTATTTCTCGAAGGGTTAAGCAGAGGTGCAAGTATGGTACATTAAAATTTCGCCAGTTATGTTTAACTTCCATGTAATAGGGAGTAAGCCAATTCCGGGCACAAAACCAGACTCCAGCCTACTACTGAGTAATCAGAGATTGGAAAACCAAATAACAATTTTCCCAACCCAGGAATCAAACTCAGGACCTCGTGCACAGCAATAGTGCTTGCACACACGAGACCAACGAGGCATACAATTTTTAAAAAATGCTAGATAATCTCAATTATGAATAATGAATCTATCATTATGTAATCATGTGGCATTACTGCAATATGGTTGAATGATTTAATCACAACAGTTTATCTAAAACATTATCGCGCCAGAGTAATTGCCACACAATCGATTTAATATTTTTTAATTATTCGATACTCTACGATTGTCCGGTTTTTAGCACATATCTTTTCTATAACTGCGTCTCAATTAGCCTTCAAGATACTGGTCATTATTTTAGATATACAATTACATCGATACTTAGTTTTAGATACAATTATAAAATATTGCGCTGACTATTCGGAATCATTTCATTGATCAGTTTGTAGTTTAAAAGACATCAACGCATAATTTGTCCCAGATAAAATATATGCAATTCTTTTGACTAAATAAACCGTAACGACATATTTATGATATCATGAAATATATTTTAGTGCACGTAAACGAAAATTTATAATCTGCTAAATAATTATTGACAGTCTAAAACTCTATTTCTGAATTGAGAATTTGAAGTAAAGAACTTATATCAAACTAAACTGAAGTTACTTGGTGATTCCCGCAACAATCTTCACTTCTTCAATTTTTTCGATTTGCAGATTAGGGCTTCGTTTTTAAAAATATGATTTAAGATCTTAATAAATAAGGCTTTATCGAATTATAATCATTAAAATCATCATTACAACCCCGTAAATTCTTATAATCCTATTAAACGACTGTTTTATGAAAAAATCATTCAGTGGAATTAAATGAACTGAGGTCCGTTTGGTGTCGAACTAAACGAATAGTACCAACTCATTTCTTCCCGTGGGTGTCGACTAACGGTCTTACTGAAGAATGGGCAGCAGCGTTCTCTATACATTTTACCACCATACTGTGATCGCTAACCGCCACGCTTGGTAGGCCCAGACTTAGCGATCATGGCAAACCCCCCCAAAATTGGGGGAGGCTTGTGCCCAGTAATGTACTTCATTCGGCTGAAATGCTGATGAAGAAAAATAAAATCTGCTATTATTATTGATTGAAAGTCCAAGAATCGATTTCTGAATTGACAATTTGAAGTTGAGAATGTATGCCAAAAATCTACTGCTTCTCTCTGTTTTTATTCTCATTTACTTTTAATCATGATCTGGCAGTTTGAGTAATTTAATTTGGGTCTACATAATGTATTTTCTTTGGTATTGTTCGTCAAATCATGAAGCTCCGATTTAAGTTGCACGATCACAGGACGACGGATGAGTGATCACTCAGTATGTGTGGTTCTCTCCTCAAAATACCATTTCAGACACTAATACATGTATATATGTATGTGGTTATCACATGACCACCTGATCTTGTTTTAAAAATATAAGTAACGAGTAAGTGTTTGTACAAATCTACTTACTGAAATAAAATTATTTATCATTTACTGGAGTACGTAGTGCTCACGATTTTTAATTTTCATTTCACAATTTTGGGTTTATGTTCTGCTAAAGTAGAGCTAACAAGCTTAAATTCTGAGTTCAGAAACTAAATTATAAGGACACAGTTT
Organism: Aporophyla lueneburgensis; assembly: GCA_932294355.1. NCBI lineage: Eukaryota > Metazoa > Arthropoda > Insecta > Lepidoptera > Noctuidae > Aporophyla > Aporophyla lueneburgensis. Next base: position 23,598,132 of record OW028737.1, on the reverse strand, counting down.
CCAATATTTTTTTGCGAAACCCACCAGACTATTCCTAACTAATTGATTGACTGCTCAGCTGCTGCTGATTGTACAGGTTGCTCTTCTCCTGAAAAGGCTCTCATAGACATTTAGACGGTACAGTGATGCGAAACAATAATTTATCCCTTCATAAAGTTATTACTCTATAGGCGTTACCGTGGTCGAGAAATAACATGCTACCATGCCAAATAACTAGAGGTGAGAAAGGCATAGGGGCGCTGCGGCGCGCACGCCGATGAAGCAACCGCGTTTGGTCAAGGCGATCTGCACCTCTTGACATATCATACGCATTGCCAACACTCAAATATCTATGAGGAATCCATTTGCGAAATGAGACATCGGCCTAGTATATGGCATAAATTTTTGTTATTATTAACAACGCTATGTCAATGGTGGAAACCATCATCATCAAAGGCCTGGACTGGCCTTTCCCCAACTATGTTGGGTTCGGCTTCAGTCTAACTGAATGCAGCTGAATATCAGTATTTTACATAGAGTGACAGCCTTTCTGACCACCACAACCCAGTTACTGGTTAAATTCTCACCATAACATGCCTCCAAAGAACTGTATTTAATAAACCTAACGTTTCATGGTGCTTTGGAACAAATTCCCAAGAGAAGTTTCATTTTAACTTTTTATAAACACAGATCACATTATGTTGTACTTAACATTTTCCCGCGGCGTTATCCGCATGGATGTCAGAAATTATTCCGCAGGAATGTACTGCCAGGACAAAAGTATCCAAACCCAAAACTACCTACTAACTCTCACATTTTATTACACACACGCCGGTTGCGAAAACATCGAAATGCGTTCGTGAAAAGGCAACAAACAGAAAGATAAGTAGACAGTTGCTCTCGCATTTATAGTAGGTATTATTATGGAGGCAGAAATACGTCAGGATTTATCAAGAGAAAAGGAAGAGCAAGAACAAGGCACCAATTTGTTTGAGGAGGTTGGTCATTATATATTTACTTATTTATTGAACCTGATAAGATAATTATGAAGAGCGACAGAACAGCTACTATCTTAAACTATCCATGTATTCACATAACTACTGTCATTTATTGACAAAGATAAAAAATGGCTATACCGCCGCCAACAGGGTTTCAATTTGCTTACCAAAAAAATCCTCGACTATACCTATGTTTTATGACTGGCCTGTTAGTCTAGTGGTTAGTGACCCTGACTGCTAAGACTGAGGTCGTGGGTTCGATTCCCATCCAGGACAAATCTTTGTGTGATGAGCACGATCATTTGTTCTGTGTCTGGGTGTAATTTATTTATAATATGTATGTATTTAGAAATATATAAGTATGTTTATCAGTTGTCTGGTTGCCATAGTACAGGCTCTGCCTAGTTTGGGATCAGATAACGGTGTGTTGGTTGTCCCAAGACATTTATTTATTTATTACTGGTGCCATACTGGTTCACCGTCTCATTAACAGCCCAAATTCAAGTGTTACAAAAATATTGCATCAATCCAATGAAATACGTGATTGTTTTTCCGATTGCATAGTCTTAAATAACTTCCTTTTTAATTTGGCGATACCTTGAGGTGTACTGACCCCAAAAGAAATAGAGCGTGAAAATTAATGATATCTATACTCTATACAAACATATACATGTATGTTTGTAATGTGATGTGTGATGATTTTTATAGAGTTTGATGGACGCTGGAGTGCTAAGCTGTTGGCCAAATTCTGGGCTTACTATATTAAGATAGCTACCGACAGATTTTTATTAAATGCATTTCCTGCAGAACAGATGGCCGATGGGGCCGAAAGGTTCTGGAGTGGCGACCGTGTACTGGAAGATGTAGCGTTGGAAGGCCTCCCACAAGGTGGGCCAATGACCTGGTGAAAGCCGCAGAAATCAGCTGGGTGAGAGAAGCACAGAACCGGTCGAAGAAGCTGAACTTCGGGGAGGCCTAGGTTCAGCAGCTATATCCATTTCAGCTTAGAGACGTCCATCTTTCGGCTGAAATAATGATAACTTAATGCATATGAAATAATATACGGTCATTAAGTATATAACAAAAAACATTTTTTTATCAAACATTGTCTGGCGATAAATAGACAGAAAGCCAAATATAAATAAAATAATGTATTTTTCGGCTTATCTGCGAAATGGCTACACCAATTTTGATAAAAAATATGGAAATACTTTGAACCCTGAAAAAGAGCGAATGCTTTTTATCGACCGACCACGCGAGCGAAGCCGCCGGCGACGAATTTGTTCGAAAGAGTTACCGTGGCACAGGCTAGTTAATAAAAAAACAAAGGCAGGCACATTATGTATGTATTTAACTTCATCACCACTGCTCTCAAAACGGTGAATTCACCTCTTAGTCATAGAACCTAAAATACAAAGACATGTGTCATCCAAAAAAATGAAAATAAAATATGATAGGGAATTACTTGCTAAATCAAAATCAAACAATAAATTGCTTTGGAAAAATATATAAACTATAACCTACACTAATAAAACTAAAAGTCAAAACGTTGAACTCATAAATATTAAGTCCACCCCTATTGAATCAGCAAACTTTATAATTATTTTGCAAATATTGGTAAACAGCTGGCCCAACAAATTCAGCCTATCATAAATAATGACCCTAATTATGTACCTGATCAATCGGCAACACAAGTTAATTCATTTGTACTCTTGGTCACAGACCTCAATGAAGTAGATAAAATTTTGATGAGCCTAAAGTCAGATAGTGCCGCTGGCTGGGATAATATCTCGACAAGATTTTTAAAACTAGAAGTGCGGGCGTCCCAAAGAACAGTGGCGAACTCCCAAACAAATTTTTGTTGACATTTTTTGTTAGCGTCTGCCTATGAAAAATATGTAAAAGTATAGAAATTGAATTGCTGAACACCTTTGTCTTCAGTTATACTTTTATAGGAAGTCAGGAATTTAAGATATTTCAGGTTGAAGATTTAGAGGTTATGTCTCGTCAACAACAGACTTATCGAAAAAGATATTTAGAAATACCTACTTATTGCTCAAAATATCATTGATGCGTGTAGGCCTTACACGGCTAATCATCGTGATAAACAAATCGATGCACACACAACAAAATCCAAGGTATCAGGCAGAATCGGAATCCAGAGTCACAGAAAAATGTCGTCGTATAGGCAAACAATCAGAATCCTTAGGCAAGCACTAGTCATACAGGGAACCGTAAATCTCAGAGTCCATAAGCAGAAGCAGTCAATGAAGTAGAAAATCATGGAAAATCGATGGAAAACAAAATAACGAGACGCACGCGAAGACAACGACAAGTTATCAGTGTCGGCCGATTGACAATTGAAATGTCATGTTTTTTTTGCGATGTTGCCATACTCGAATTGCACTATGAGGTCATATGTACGTATTAAAAAATTATGACCGCTATAATCTTTAGCACAATGAATCATTTTAATTTTAACCTTTGTATTCTGATGCAGAAATATATTTCTTAAGTATATTAATGCAATACGTAAAGCCACAGCGTATGTAACTTGACTAAGATTTATATTACATGGCAACATTAAAAGTATCGCTTAGCCAAAAGTCATGAAGTCAAGCAAGAAAGAAAAAAAACTAAGCCATGATTATTTCTTAGCACCAATAATCTAGTCAAATAAGCTCTTTATTATGATGATTTTTTTTTCAGACTTTGATAGTACTTATGTTTGATTTGATAAAACTTAGTAAATTATTTCGTCGGTATCTAGTAGGGTGACATACCTAGACGCTTAATAATTTCATTAACATTTCTCTCGCCGGTATCCTTTGACCCACCTCGATGTTCTTCCTGCTCTAATTAATATTTTATTATCCATATAATCGTAACTTTTTATGACTTTTCATAAAATATGATGATTATTATATTTATTATTTATACGAGACGTCAACCACGTAATTGCAATATACATATTTTTTTATCCAAATTTACCTCAGTCGGTATATTCAGCACTTCTAGTGTTAAAGTACATTAGTAATGAAGCTATCCCAATTATAGCCCATCTTGAAAATCTCTTTGAATTTAGTCTGTGTTGTCTTGCAATCCATTATTACTCCAGTTCACAAGGGCCCCACCTACCCCACAGAGGCAATGTCAACAACTACAGGCCGATATCCGTCCATCCAGCTATATCGAAAATCTTGGAGAAATTAATCAACATTAGGCTTCTCAAATATTTAAATAAAAAAACACTATCCCTATCACAATTTGGATTTAGGCAAAATATATCTACCGAAGATGCAGTTACTGCACTAAGCTCGCTTGTGGCTAGTCAACTTGATAATGGAAAAAAATGTTTAACTATCTTCCTGGATCTTAAAAAGGCATTTAACACCGTCTCCGTACCAATCCTTGTGAACAAACTGGAAAACATTGGTATAAGGGGAATTTCACTCAATCTTCTTAAAGATTATCTTTCTAACAGGAAACAACGGGTTAAGTTGGGGCAATATGTCAGTCATGATGCAGACGTATTATTTGGCGTGCCTCAGGGTAGTGTTGTGGGCCTCACACTTTTCTTAACATATATTAATGACCTCTGCAATATGAAAATTAATAACGCCAAAGTCTTTTCTTATGCATACGACACGGCTGTTGTTTTTTATGGAAGTTCCTGGGATGACATAGAGCAAAGTGCTTTATGTGACATGGCCCAAATTGCTAAGTGGCTAAATAATAATCTACTGACATTGAATACCTTCAAAACTAATTATATTTGCTTTAGTATTTGTAATCGTACACAACCAAATAAGGACTTCACAATCAAAGTACATGAGTGTGGTGATATTAAAAACAAGAACTGTATGTGCCCTACCATTAATAAGGTCACACACACCAAATATTTAGGTATCATGCTTGACCAAAGATTGTCCTGGTATCCTCATCTTGAGCTGGTCACTAACAGGGTTCGGAAACTAAGCTGGATTTTCAAAACATTGAGACATATTGTTCCAAAAAATGCTACCAATGTCGGAGATCCATCTAGGAACCTATTAAATGATATACTCGTATATATCGCTTTAGTACAATCTGTTTTGGTTTACTGCATTCCTATTTGGGGAGGTACAGCTAAATCTAAATTTATTGAAGTGGAACGAGTGCAACGACCCCTAATAAAAATAATGTATTTTAAAAAGATTAGATATCCCACCGAAAGACTTTATCAAATAAGTGATTTGCTTTCGGTGAGAAAACTATTAATTATTTATACAATCTTAAAAAAAACACAAAGAGCTACCTTATGATACCGCTATTCTGTCAAAAAGAAGGAGAGATATTATAGCACCGATTCCACAAACAAAAACCAGGTTTTGTGATAGACAATACAAGAAACGGTCATCTCAACTATACAATAACATAAATAAAGAGATATATGTATATTCTAAGCAATATTATGAATGTAAAAAAACTTATAACTAAATGGATAAAACAACTTACCTACGATGACACCGAGGCCCTCTTGCAGCACACATCATAACTCACTCATTTATGCATACACTAACTCCTATGTACCACATATACACTTACACACCACACATACACATACACCCCACACACGCATACTCAACTCACTTGTAACATACACAAAACAGTTTCAATTTCTCTTTTTAATTTTGTAATTTACCATGTCGAATTTATATGTATAAATAGTAAATACCGGAATTTGTATGTACAGACGCCAACACATCAAGCTACTACAATCTGTCAGATTTCTTTGATAGATTTTCGACTTTATTTCTAAAGCATTAGGTTCAAGGTTCATTGGGAAAAATTGACAGTTTCGGGTAGCTTGACCTGGTGGCGTCTGTACATTACTTTTATCTAAGTTGCGGAAGAGTGGAGTGTCCTAACACAGGCAATTTTTTGCTTAAAAGGACACTCCTACCACTAGCTTTGTTGTACAAATCTTGTTAAAGAAAAATAAACTATTTGTATTTGTATTTTGTATTGTACCTTAAAATATTTCAGTTACCCAAACAAATTGAAGGTCAATTCTTCAGGTCATTCCACTAACGCGTGACGGACACCGGCGGATGGAGGATGCCAGCAAATATCTAAGAACTGTGTGCGCGCAACCTACCATTATACTAGTTTCTATCTTCCGCTATTAACAAGCAATAATCTGATTAAAACAGGTGTTTATTGTAATTGTGGATTAGTAGCAGTCGTTCTAATCGAACACTGAGAAGTGTGGATGAAACAAGCATCGCAAAGTAGTCTCCGAAGAGTTAGGTAGACGTTTAAAATACTCAGAGATCCCACTCCAGGAATAGGGATACCAATTCATGCAGGCGGGTTGGCGGTCGTAGTATGGTGGTAAAATGCAAAGAGAACGCAGCTGACCATTCTCTAGTAAGTCCCTTAGACGCCTTTTACGACACCCATTGGAATAGATGTGACGGTGCTATTCTTTGCGTCCGGCATCACACAGGATGCCAATTGCAAACTGACCATGGTCGGCCGGTGGCGAGATGGGCGAACGATATTGTTGCCATCGCGGTCAAAACCTAGATGAGGCTGGATCAAGAGCCTGGGGATTGGCACAAGAAAAGAAAGGCCTATGCCCACCAGTGGGTGAAAAATGGGTTTACTACGTGAGCTCGACAAATGAATGTGCGAATAACACTTGTGCGACAAAACTGTACTGCGATTCACAATAGTTCGAATGCACGCTTGTGCGACACACTCGAGCTCACATAACACTAGGTTAGGTTAGGTTAAAACCGTGACCTTCTACGCACCAGCCGAGCGAGCGAAGCGAGCAGTGCCGCGGCAGCGGCCGGTGAGTGCTAGAAACGACTAGATTCAGTGTGTCGCACAAGCGTGCATTCGAACTATGGTGAGTCGCATTACAGTTTTGTCGCACAAGTGGTATTCGCACATCCATTTGCCGAGCTCATGTAGTACACTCATAAAAAAGGGCTGTGGAATCAAATGATAATGAACCAACCACAAATCGAAACTCCGGGCTGCTACTGAGAACTTCCTACTTAATAAATAACATGCTATTTCCATAATACAAATTATAATCATAGAGTTTTGTAGAGAAAGGATTCCACAACTCTCGAATAACAAAAATTGTATAACGACTTACAGGGGGTTGTGGAATGTGAGCTAATAAGGAAGATGCGTCACACAAACTATGAATGCGCTCACTCTGTTTCTGTCAATTATTTGAATCGTGAGATTTGTCGGTACCTACATGGGCCGTGCGAAAATGTGTCGATACCGAGAAAACTCACACACCATATATAACGAGATACGATTATCAGTATGAGTGAGCGATACAATACTATCCAAATGTCATTGTCAACGAAACAGAAACGTAACCATCTTTTGAGCGAATCGAACGGTTTAAATCTTTGGTTAATATTATTAATTAAGAGAGAACAGATGAACAAACAAGAGAACCACAGTCATAAATTATCATATGCCTAGCCTATATTCTTTGTCTCGGAATGTCCCCTTACCGTTTACTTTGCCTTGCATTTGGTATAGCACTCTTGATAGTGCAATTAAAGTTTATTTAAAACTTGCTTCTGAAATCCATACTAATAATAGGTCTTTATCTATGAAAATGCCGTTTTGTATGAAAAAAATTAAACGAATTTTTTTCATGTATTTTTTATTTGCATTAATCGAAATAATCACCCATGCAATTAATGCATCTTTGCCAACGCAGTGGCAGGTTATTGATGCCCTTCTTAAAAAAATCAGCTGGACGGGAGGCAACAAATTCTTCAAAGGCATTTTGTACTGCCTCTCGGGTATTGATTTTTTTTCCCGCCAAGAAGTTATCCAAATTCTGGAAAAAGTAGTAGTCTGTAGGCGCAAGGTCTGGTGAGTAGGGCGGATGACGGAGAGCTTCCAACCCCAGTTCTTGCAACTTGGAGACCGTCTGGATTTTTTATGCCATATCTACCTACATAATTATTGTATGCCTATAAGGCAGGACATATTGATACTTTAATATATTGTTAAGACCTGTAACTTACATGAGCCCACAATAAAGATACTTTGACTTTGACTTTGACTCTGCTGTGCAGTATGAGGTCGCGCGTTGTCGTGCAGGAGCAGCGGAGACGAGCGATTGACCAATGCTAGTTGGAGATGTGCCAACTTCTCCATCATTGAGTTCAGTTCTTCACAGTACACATCTGCAGTAATGCTCACCCCGTTTGGTAAGAAGCTGTGATGAATCACACCGGCGCTAGACCACCAAACAGTGACCATCACTTTTGTAGGGCTAAGTTTTCGTTTAGGGCATTGTTTAGGTGCTGAACCAGGATCCAACCAACTTGCTGAGCACTTGCGGTTATCAAGCAGAATCCATTTTTCATCGCAGGTAACAATGCGGTTCAAAATTCCTTCATTTGTGTGTCTGTTCAGTAGTGCAAGGCGCGTCTCGACGCGTACTTCGCGCTGGCGATCATTGAGTTCGTGGGGCACCCATTTGTCAAGCTTTTTTACCTTGCCAATTTGACGCAAATGGACCAATATTGTTTTGACGCTAACGTCAAAAACTGCTGCTAATTCAGCCGTAGATTGTGTATCATCAGCTTCCACAATCGCCTTTAATTCGTCATTGTCGACCAAAGTCTTCGGACAACCGCGAGGTTCATTTTTCAGGTCGAAATTTCCAGAACGGAAGCGAGCAAACCAATAACAGGTGGTGCGTTGGTTTGTAGTGTTAGCTCCGTAAACGTCGTTGATGTTGCGTGCCGCTTGTGCCGCGTTGCTGCCACGACGGTACTCATATTCCATAATTACTCGAATTTTTAACGTATCCATGATGACGAAAAAGATTGAAATGCGATGAAAATGTAACAATAATCAATAAACAAATGACTACTTTTGGAAAAAGAATTCCATGTTTTTAAAATAAAATTAATTTGAAATTAGAATTCTTAGACAAACAAAAATTATTTTGATTTGAAATGGCCAGTACTGCAGAACGGCAATTTCATAGGTAAAGACCTAATATTATAAATGGGAAAGTGTGTGTGTCTGATTGTCCGTCTTTCACGGCAAAACGGAGCGACGAATTGACGTGATTTTTTAAGTGGAGATAGTTGAAGGGATGGAGAGTGACATAGGCTACTTTTTTTCATATATATTTTTTTCTCTTTTTTAGGTGGCTGGAGTGAACTTAGAAAAGCCGTGCTATTCCCATAGACAATTGTATGTAGCATGTTCGCGTGTGTCCAATGCCCAGAATCTTTACATTCTTTCCCCAAATGGGAAGACGTATAATATCGTCTACAGTAGCGTATTGAAATAACATTCTGTTCCGCGTTCTCTTCTGTGTTCTAAATCAGGAGAGGGGAACCGTGTTACCCCGAATTTCACGCGAGCGAAGCCGCGGGCAAAAGCTAGTAAGTTAATAAATTCACGACTTAATCACTTACTTTTCCAAGGTATAAAAACTTACCTTTCTATAGATTTCAAGAATAATATAATCACGTGGTGTCAGACGTAAAGAATAGCACCATCCCATTTCTGCCCGTGGGTGTCGCAAAAGGTGACAAAGGGACTTACCAGAGAATTGCCAGCAGCGTTCTCTATGCACTGTACCACCAAACTGCGATCGTCAACCCGCCAGCCAAGCGTGGCGATTGTAGCAAACCGCCTCAAAATTTGCTATAGCCAGCAGTTGACGTATTTCGGCTTAAATGGTTATGATGCCTACTTGTAGACTATCCCTCGGGTACAAATTCCGAAATACTAGATCAAAACAAAATATGAAACCATGACAATTATGTAATCCCATTGTACAACATGTCCCCTCGGTACATAGCCTCCATTATGTATAAATTATATAAAACTTGTAACACTAATAGCCTGTGTCACGCATTTGCGAGAACTCGGTCAATTTTAATAGCTCATAACTACCTAACTTATGTTATGAATAGAGCGAAAACTTCGGTTAAATGTAATCATACCATTTATTGCAGAGAGCCTAAAAGGAGGTTTGGATTGTTCTAGAAATAGGAATGCATTATAGACATAAGAGCAGTGGCAGTGTAGTGGAACCAACCGCGACTTACAAGCTGTGGGTCGTAGGATCGAACCCTGATAGGTGTTTTAGTTCTGATTCTTCATAGCTTGTCGATAGCAATCTAAATAGAGTTAGCCCAGAATTTGGCTACGAGCCTAACACTTTCAGCAGCATCCATTAAGTCCTGTAGCATGCAAACTATAGGATACGATGGACACGATATTAAGTGCCGCATTGTTTGTGTGACAGCACCACATTCACTCTCCAGGGCGGAGTCGTCTGTGAATCTCCACCTGAGCAGGTTTTCTGTACTTCGGCCTACCTGAGTCCGGAGTCTATTTAAAGACTTCCAGGAAAGCCGAGGCAACTCATGTCCAGGTGCGAGATTTTCAGCAAGTGGAACGAATGGGTTCGGTAGGCACTTAATTTGTATAAAACGGAGAAGGAAAACATCGTGAGGAAACCGGCTTATCTTAGAACCAACATTTGAAAGGCATGTGATATCTACCAACCCGCACTAGGCCCGCGTGTGGATTACGGTCTGTTTTCTCTCACGAGAGAAGGCTGTGTCCCAGCAGTGGGCACATTATAAGCTGATTATGATACTGGTCATGATTCACTTTTCAAATTATTTATTAACCACCGAACAATTTAATTACTGGCCGCAATTTTTAAACAACACTAAAAAATATTATCTACTAGCTTTTGCCAGCGGCTTTTCCCACGTTGAGGTAAGAATTTATCCCACGGGAACCACGTACCGGGATAAAAAGTATTATATGTGTTAATCTAGATTATAAACCATCAGTGTGCCATATTTCATCCAAATCTATTCGGCCGCTTTTGCACAAACACGAACTTTCACATTTAAAATAATTATAGTAGGATAGTAAAATAATGAATTACAAAGTAATTTAAAATACTAAATTAATCTAGACATCTAGACAAATAAATAAAATTGGAGTGTCTGTTTGTAATATTAAAATAACCGCTTTTTACTAAGTGTATATGGATGTATACACGGTGTATATACCAACCAACATTTTTTACAATTTTTGTCTGTCTGTTTGTTCTGTCTGTTTGTTCCGGCTAATCTCTTAAATGGCTGGACCAATTTTGACGATACTTTCATTGGCAGATAGCTGATGTAACAAAGAGTAACTTAGGCTACTTTAATTTTAGAAAAAAAAAACAAATATTTTTTTTTGTTAAATACCACGCGGACGAAGTCGCGGGTAGCAGCTAGTTTATAATAAATTCCACCGAGTTAGAAACGCATATTATATCCGTTTTGATAATATTGATTAAGATGTTGCAGACTTCGAATGAAAACTAACCGACGTCCTTATTCAAGGCCCAGGCTATATTTTGCGTTTACTCGTGATCAGGGAGAAGACACAGAATGAACGTAAAATCATGCCAATGTTCCCCGAAGAGTTAGGCAGAATATCCACATTACGCCAGTTATGTTTAAGTCCCATGTAATTGTTGAAGTAATGTAATCGTACTGGCTGTACGTTCATAGAAATAAGATAATTATATATATGAATGTTTAAAAAATTAATGACGTGTTCTTCCGTGTGACATTGTCTTTCAATAAATAAAATTTTTGCTTCCACGAAAATACAACAAACGGTCATGGGCCCAGAATAGATAATTTTATTACGTTTTTAGTGCTCGTAAATATATTTTAAATAGAGTAAAATATTTTGTTGCACTGTAATACAATGTCTGTGGGTGACATTAACGTGCCTTCGACCTACGCGGGTTCAGGGGCTTCCCTTGCTTCCATCAAACAGTTGCATGGAAAAGATGGATACAGTCAGTGGAAGTTCAAAATGCGTATGTACCTGCTGCACGAGGACTTGTGGTCTACAGTTGTGGGGTATGATATCGAAGACAGTACATCGGTAGCGGTAAGAAAAAATAGAGAACTTAAAGCTTATACCAAGATGTGTCTGACTTTGGAAGGTGGAGCGATTACCCATGTACGGGCTTGTAAAACTGCAAAGGAGGTCTGGGACGCCTTAGCAAATGCCTATGAGGATAAAGGTATGGGTAGAAAGTTGGCGTTAGAACGAAAGCTGTATAGATACCAATTACTTGATTTTGGTTCGATTGAAGACTATATCAATGCTGTCATTAGCACTGCTCAAGACTTGGCAGACATAGGGCGATGCATTGATGATACGTCTATAGGAGCAATTTTACTTGGAGGTTTACCACCAGAGTTTGATCCCTTAGTAATGGCCCTAGAGAACTCAAACATTCAGGTAACATCTGAATTAGTAAAGCAGAAATTACTAAACGAAAGTGCCAAACGAGAGTCAAAGGAATTGGTTCTTGCAACAAATGAAAAAATGAAGCCGCTTAAAGCTGCAGAAAGAAAAGTTATTTGTTACGAATGTAAAGAACCGGGACACAAACGTCCAGATTGCCCAACCAGGAAGAAAGGAAAACAGGAAAGGCAGAGAAAAAGTAAAAATAATAGTAAGGAGACAACACTTATTTCGGCCTTGGGTGTTGGAGGTAATCTAGTTCAAACCGACTGGTATGTAGATTCTGGAGCCTCTTCACATATGTCCTGTATGAAAGAATGGTTTACCAATTTAAACACGTCTGAAAGCAAGAACATAACTCTAGCAAATAATAGAGAGATAATTTCAGCTGGCGTCGGTGAAGTGTTACTTGTAAAAGACAGTAAGTTAAAATTAAATGGTATCAAAGATGTTCTTTACGTTCCTGAGTTGCGTACGAACTTAATTTCAGTTAGTAAGGCTGTTGAAAAGGGTTTAACTATTGTTTTTGATAAGAAAGGTTGTTCTATGTACAGACGCAATGAAGTAAAAGTAGTCGGCAAATCAGTAGGTCATGCGACATGCAACGTTGGTGGCTTGTATAGATTGGATCATCAAGTAATTCACTCGGAGCATGCTATGGCTTCTAAAGAACACACTACTTCAAGTTTGTGGCATCGCAGACTTGGTCATCTGTGCCGCGTTGCATTAGAACATCTACGTCGTGGCAAAGCTAAAGGTATTGAATATTCTTCTTTAGATAAAAACCCTTGTATAGCCTGTATTGAAGGAAAACAAAGTAGAAAACCCTTCAAAATTATTGATTATAAGAAAGGCAGCAGAATTTTAGAAACTATACATTCTGATGTCTGTGGCCCTTTTGACGTAATGTCATTAGGTTCAAATCGGTATTTGGTTACTTTTATCGACGATTTTTCTAGAATGATTTTTTCTTACTTTATACCGTCTAAAGCGCATGTTAAGAAAAAGTTTTTAGAATTCGAAGCTCTGGTTGAAAGGGAAACTTCTTTTAAGATAAGAAACTTGCGTACCGACAACGGGGGTGAGTATGTTAATGGTGAATTCGAAGCATATTTAACTTCAAGGGGAATTAAACATCAGACTACTGTCCCGTATTGTCCTGAATCCAACGGTGTTGCTGAAAGGACAAATAGGTCCTTAGTGGAGAAAGCTAGGTGCATGTTACAAGATAGTAACCTACCAAAGACTTTCTGGGAGGATGCGGTACGCACTGCTACTTATTTGAAAAATAGATGTCCACATAGAGCTTTAGATAATCGTACTCCGTATGAGATATGGTTCAACAGAAAACCCGATATCTCCCATCTACGAATATTTGGTTGCCGTGCATACGTTCATGTGCCGTCTTGCGATCGCCAAAAATTAGATGCGAAAGCGAAACAGTACATATTTGTTGGTTATTGCAATAGCAACAAGTCGTATAGGTTTCGTGATCCCACCAATATAAGAAAAAGTATCAAAGGGCGGGATGTAGTGTTTTTAGAGAATTGTTTCACAAACGCTGAGATAGGGGACGAGTCACATCGTCATAGCATTATTCTCTCCTCTGATAACAATGATTTACAGGTACAAAGTGGGTCAGCTGATCCTGTAGCAAGTACAAGCACTGCTGCTGCTGAACCATCCCTACCTATGGCCTATCCTCTTCCTGCAACTCCAGTAGAACCTGAAAGGAGGTACAAATTAAGGGATAGAAAGCCTGTAAATTACTGTTCCGTCTGTTGTTGTTCAGCGATGCAAAGTGGTGAGTTGAAAGATGAACCTTGTTCTTATTCTGATTCTCTTTTACGTCCAGACAAGGACATGTGGATTGCTGCAATGGAAGACGAATATAATTCCTTAATTTCTAGCGGTACTTGGACCTTAGTAGAAAATACAGGACAAAAAATCATACCGTGTAAATGGGTATACAAGCTAAAACGTGATTCTGAAGGTAAAGTGAGTAGATACAAAGCACGTTTAGTCGCAAAAGGTTTTCGTCAAAGCTACGGAATAGATTACGAGGAAACTTTTTCGCCGGTAGTTCGTTACTCGTCGTTAAGGGTTTTGATTGCACTAGCCACTGAACAGAATTTAAAAATGCATCATTTAGACATAGACACAGCTTTCCTTCACGGAAAACTGGAGGAGAAGGTTTTTATGGCACAACCTGAAGGTTTTGTAGCTGAAGGTCAGGAGACCAAAGTATGTCAATTACATAAGTCTCTTTATGGTCTTAAACAGGCTGCCAGAGCCTGGAACAAAAGGTTAGATGAGGTGCTTCATAATTTAGGCTATAATAGATTAGAGTCTGAGCCCTGCGTCTACATAAAAAGGAGTAATAGTATCGCTATACTAGCAGTTTACGTAGACGATTTGATCTTGATTTATAACAAAGAAAATGAATTGTCTTTCTTGAAGAACGGCCTAAAGGATTTTTTTGGTGTCAAGGATCTAGGTGAACTTAGTTATTGCCTTGGTTTGCATGTCGTTAGGGAAAAGGGAACTAATGATGTGAAGGTAAATCAGAATCGTTACATATTAGAAACGTTGGACCGTTTTAATATGGCGGAGTGCAAAACTGTTCCTACTCCTATGGACATTAGTGTTGACCTGCGTTCTCAGACTGAACCAGCTGTCAATGTCCCTTACCAAAACTTAATCGGTTGCTTGATGTTTTTAGCTATCAATACAAGACCCGACATTTTGTTTGCCGTTAGTTTCTTAAGTCAGTTCAATAAGAATCCTATGCAGGCGCATTGGACTGCTGCTAAACGTGTCCTGCAGTATTTAAAAGGTACGTTGGACTACGGTCTTAGATTTAAAAAGACTGGAGAACCCTTACGTGGTTTTGTCGATGCCGACTGGGCCAACGGTGGTGACAGGAGATCGTATACAGGTTACGTATTCAAATTAGCGAATGCACCAGTATCGTGGGAGTGTAAAAAACAACCCACGGTTGCCTTGTCGTCCACAGAGGCTGAGTACATGGCGTTGTCCAGTGCTTCTAAAGAAGCTGTTTATTTACAGCGTCTTATATCTGAGATAACAGGTGAGTCTTTTCCGGTAACTATCTATAATGATAACCAAAGTGCGCAAAAATTGGCACAAAATCCGGTTCATCATAATAGGACTAAACATATAGATGTCCGTTACCATTTTGTTAGGGAGTTAGTCGAAAATAATAAAATAAAATTAGCTTATTTGTCTACGGATAAGATGTTGGCGGATGTTTTAACCAAAGGGTTGAGTCGATGCAAACACCAACGTTGCGTGTCTGATATAGGCTTAATGATATCTTAAGATGTTTTATTTGCTATTATTTGTATTATTTTTGATTTGTTTAGTGCTCTATGTTTTTTTTTTTATAAATTAATGTCACTGTCATTGTAAAGTACAGTCAGGTTGATTTACATGTGTATGCCTGTTTGTACAGTCATCAGATGAAATTTGTAGCCTTGTCCGATTAAGGGGAGGATGTTGAAGTAATGTAATCGTACTGGCTGTACGTTCATAGAAATAAGATAATTATATATATGAATGTTTAAAAAATTAATGACGTGTTCTTCCGTGTGACATTGTCTTTCAATAAATAAAATTTTTGCTTCCACGAAAATACAACAGTAATAGGGCTCGCTTCTATTGCCATTGCCATCAACCGGGCACAAATCCAGACTGCAAATCCAGGCTGCTATTGTGAAATTCCAGATAAAATAACATGTTGTCCTACCCGGCAATCAAACTCAGGACCTGTAGCGCTTACGACCACTAGCCCAACGACACAGATTTACCATCGACACGCTAAGAAGAAGAATGAAAAACTCATTTGTTTTTCTTATGATTCTGACTATCGATTCTTATGATTCTAGTCCGCGAGAAATTCATGTGTTACTTTGCATCCCACTATAAGGAAGCCGACCCCGAAATAGTTGGGAAAAGGCAAGACAGATAATTACGCCGCCCCGTCATAAGTTTATGATAATTGGTAAATATAACATCACGCCTTGTTTCTCCGAAGACTGAGGCAGTTGTACCTGATAGTAGCCAGTTATGTTCATGTTCCATGTAATAGGGGGCGAGCCTCTTGCCATCCAACCAGACTACGGACTGCTACTTACATGCTTAGGTAAAAATGAAAACGACAAATTCAATTTTCCATTTAAATATAATTTAATCATCATTAAAATATAAAACGAATTACAATTTACAACGATTTTCTAGAAAAAAGTCAAGCTTCATTACTCCTTTTCTATATCTCCAAGTTAGTAAGGATAAAAAAACATTGAAGAACTATTTAGGAACACTTGGCACAACATTACTGTTTGTTCCCTTAATCATATCACCTTATTTTTAATAAAGATCGTGATATAGTTATCTTTACAAAAAAATCAAATTGAAACTATGATAATACAATTTTCCTTCCGAAAGTTCTAGAAGAAGAGTAATGCAGCTAATCCAACGAGTAAAAATCACAGTGAGCTTATAGAGCTAAAAGTTAACCTACTTTAGGAACTATATCTAGGGCTTGGGCAGCAGCTGGTCCACCGTGAGACCCTCCACGATCTTATTGGCAATGTCCAGCAGGTTCGTCGTAACCGTCTTCTCCAAGTGAGGTTTGACTGCCTTGTAGATTTCTCCTCGATTCTGGTTGATGGCTTGATTCGCAGCATCACCTGTAATAACGAAAATTGTTATTTAACAATATGTCGAATTTTAAAGCTACTAAAAATGCAGATAACACAGATGTTGATAGTTCGAGTAAAAGATCTATCAAAAGACAAGGGCTCACTAATACTGTCCGAAAATCTTTAATTTTCTCAATTTATCGGATCGAAATCTGCAGAGGAGAATTCAGCAGAGGTCCTAGAGAAAGGGCTAGGGAAATCTGCCACATGCCAGACCACCAATGCGCTAATAGCAAGCGACATCGTAGTAAGCCCAGACGGAGATGATGGAATGAGCTGCACTCCTTCAATAGGAACAGGTCCTTAGCAGCTTAACGGAGAGAAGTGGAAAGGCAGTAGGGACGCCTTTGCCCTGCAATGGGACATTACAGGCTTTATCACTACATAGTATAAAACCGCTTCCTTCTGTCTGTCCCTATGTATGCTTAGATCTTTAAAACTACGCTAAGGATTTTGATGGGGTTTTTTTTAGTAGAAAGAGTGACTCAAGAGGCAGGTTTATACGTATAACACGCGGGCAAAGCCGCTGGTAAAAGCTAGTTAGTAATTATTTATTTATTTATTTATTTAAATTTGGATCTCCAACAAAAGATGTACACAATACATTGACACGTAAACAAAGGGTAACATGAGGTATTAAATAGGTGTACTCCTTCACTTATAGGAGACCACAGCATGCACAAAAGAGTTTACAACTAAGCTAACAAAGTTAAAATATTAATTACTAGCTTCTGCCCACGACTTCGTTCGCGTTAAATTTCTTGTTCCCCAACCCTTCCCGTCGCGTCGAATCGCCGACCCGTGTGATTTTCCCCGTTTTTGCAACATTTTTCATTACTGCTCCGCTCCTCTTGGTTGTAGCGTAATGTTATATAGCCTATAGCCTTTCTCGATAAATTGGCTACTCAACACAAAAAGAATTTTTCAATTCGGACCAGTAGTTCCTGAGATTAGCGCGTTCAATCAAACAAACAAACAAACAAACATACAAACAAACAAACAAACTCTTCAGCTTTATAATATTAGTATAGATAGGTAAAATTTGGTAACAGTTTAAACATTATTAAAGGATATAGGTACACTAAAAAGAAGAATATGAAATACATTGAAATACTTAAATGAACACCTAGAGATATTTAAATTAAATTAAATCTACTAAACAATTTTTATATTTAGATAGAGACTCACAGATGTCTAAATTCATAGTTTTGGCTAATATGTTATATTGCCTACAAAGTCTCGGAACAGCGGCGTAATGACCGAGGTTAGTTTTTGAGCCAGGGATGTAAAATAAATTGTATGTTTTAGGTCTGGGAATCCGAGTTGGAATTTTAATCTTTAATGAACTCAAAAGTTCACTGCAATGTATCGTTCCATTTAATAGTTTGTGGAGGATGACGCAGTCCAATTTCTTCCTACGACTGGTTAGTGTATTCATGTGGTAGTGTTTCAACCTATCAGTGTAGCTAGTAAGTTGTTTAGCCAAGTGATCTCCGTAGCACAAATGGTAAAGGAACCGCTTTTGGACACTCTCTAATCGCTTCGAGTAAACTTCGTAATGTGGATTCCATACCACTGAACCATATTCTAGGATTGGACGGACTAAAGTATTGAAAAGTTTGATTGTTGTGGCGGGTCTTTTAAAGTCCTTACTATTTCGCAAAACAAATCCCAGTACCTTGAAAGATCTTGACACAATACTCAAGATGTGTATATTGAACTTTAGGGCTTGATCGAGTTGAATTCCCAGGTCGCGAATTTCTCTCAGTTTCTTTAATTCAATTCCCTCTATGTAATATTTGTTTTCGACTACTTTTTTATTACGTGTGAACTGGATGTAGTGACATTTACTAATATTTAAAAGCATTCTGTTTACTTTGCACCAGTCTACCAGTCTATCGATGTCATCCTGCAGCATTTTGGAATCTAATTTACTCATAATTGGCTTCATTATCTTTAAATCGTCTGCAAACAAATAAAAACGGGAGTGTTTAAAGCACTCAGTTATGTCATTTATGAAAACATTAAAAAGAATCGGCCCCAAATGCGATCCTTGCGGTATTCCAGAGGTTGCTAGATAGCTTTCAGAGAAATGACCGTTCACTACTACTTTAGATTCTCTTTTGTCTAGGTAAGATTTAAACCACCTCAATAACGTTCCACCAACACCCAGTTGAGCCAATTTATTAATAAGAAGGCAGTGATCCACTTTATCGAAAAAAAAAAAACGATCGAAAAAAAAATCGATCGTAATAAATTCGATCGAGACGTATTGACGTAACCGATACTATAGAAATCCGCCCTTGCGTTGACTCCCCAGGGTTAAAACTGCAATGATTGTACCCGTGATTACAACGGCCTATAAATACCCTTTAAATTAGAACTCAGCAATTCTTGGTGGAAGACGTAGCTATGGTGGAAATTACTTTGGAAGTCGGTTGTTTTTTTTTTTTTTTTGTAAAAAGTTTTTGTTGTTGTAGTACCCCGCACTTATTCTAATACCACTACTGGCCAGGTAAACAGCAGTGACAGGAAGTATTAGAACAAACACGATAAACAAACAGGATGACATACGTATTATCGAAGCTAACGCAAAAACTTCCCAAGAAAGTCAAAAGAATTTATATAGTTCCCTAAAGCATAACCTATCCATTAAACGGGTTGATCGTTCAGGTTAAGCTACGCTTGCCGCGGTTCGTGCGTGTATGGGTGTCCATATTAACATACCAAGACCCTTCCGTACCTCAAAAAGCACGTTAAGCTGTTGGTCCCGGCTGTCTTTCATAGATCTTAGACAGTCGTTAAAGGTCGTCAGAAGCCCGAAAGTCTGACAACCAGTCTTACCAAGTAAGCTGCATTCGGTTAGACTGCAAGCCGACCCCAACATGGTTGGGAAAAGGCTAGGCAGGTGATGGTTCTGGACCCACCGGCGTAGAATACATTCGAGGGCTCTCAAATAAATATCTAATTTTTTTATTAAAAAAAAAGTTCAACGCCTGCGCGACTCTATACAACGCTTTAAACATAAGAAGCCTAAGTAAATTGTTAAATCTTACTCGCTAAAAATCGCAAGTCTAGACTAATATTATAAAGCTATAGAGTTTCTTTGTTTGGTTGAACGCGCTAAGGTCAGGAACCACTGCTTCGAATTATAAAATTCGTTTAGCGTTGGATTGCCCATTTATCAAGTAAGGCTATACAGGGTTATTTGTAAAACACCGGCCACTTCTCAGGACTATGATTCTAACATCATAATCAGCAACTTTTGTTCTATGACTTTTCATTTTTGTTATATTTTAGTTCATCAGATTTTCATACAAAAATCGCCCGCCTGTAAATAAGTCAAGTTCAAGCGCCCTCGCCGCCCTAACCCCGCTCCCCTCGCTAATGTACTATCGCTTTCTTTTACTTCGCATAGACTTCGTAACGTTTGGAGCGTGTCAATTTAAATATTCTTATTTTTGTATGAAAACCTGACTAACTAAAATATGATGAATTTTTAAAAGTCACAGAACAAAAGTTGTTGATTATGATGTTAGTAACGTAGTTCACAGGTTGTCGGTGCTTTACAAATAACCTAATACTACATACATATTTCACGCTAGGAGCTTTAGGAGCTGAGTAAAAAAAAAAGTCACAAACACGATGACCTTGCACAGGCAGGCGATTTGATGCGCCAGGGTAGTTCACGAGAGCAAAACATTTGACGCGGGGAGAGACTAGTATGTAATTAAAAGACTGACCTAAATTCTTGTCTCCATTGAAGAGTCCTTCGAGCTTGACCCTGTAGTCCTTTATGTTGATGTCAGCGTTGATCTTCTCGAACTTGAAGTACTCCTGGCCGTCTTTAGTGTACGACTTCAGGTAGAACACCAGCTCCGTGTCGCATTTTACTGGAAATTAGAAGCGGTTAAGTTAAATCCATGTAGTTAATGTCATCATCATCAGCCTATATTGTTCCCACTGCTGGGACACAAGCCTCCTCTCGGTGAGAGGAAGTGGGCCGTAGTCTACCTCGCGGGCCCAGTGTGGGTTGGTAGATGTCACATGTCTTCGATTTTTTTGGTTCTAGGGCATGCCGGTTTCCTGGCGATGTTTTCCTTCACCGTTTTAAGAGTGGTGGTGAAGTTATTTACACAACGTAAAGCACCTGCCTTGCCTGGGTTCGAACTAGGGTTGCCACCCGTACTTTATTATAAAGTATTGTACGTTATTTCACATAATTGTACTATACTAGTGATCGCCCATTGGTCGAAATTCGACCGTACTTCAATTGAATAGAAATACATGATTAAATGTTACAATGGTACATTATAATTATTTGACATTCAGTAACACTATAGAGAAATTGTTGACGCTGTACTACTGTGGAGAGGGTTCGCTGGCGGGATGGTGATGGCCAGGACCAGGACGTAGGTGTAATGAGTAAAGAATACTTCTTCAGGACTATCTTCTTTATTTTCTTAATACTTCTTAACTGCTGGATATGAAATGAATTATCACAGAAATTTGCTCTGTTTTTATAGAACTTTCCCAATTATTTTTAATTAATTATGACAGTTCAAAATGTCATAATTATAACCAGCCTGTACAATCGTGAGGCATACAACCTCTACAGTTTGCACACGACACTAAGTTTTGTATGGGAAACTTACTAAAGCCATACTTGACACTCCCCATAAAACCACAAAAAATATTTCTTATATAAATCTAAACTAAATTCCTATCGTCGCTAATATAAATAATATTAAAGACAAATATTCTCGATATGATCATAGATTTTAAAAATGAAATAGGTTATATACCTATAAAATTAATTTATTACCTATATTTATACTTGACATTCAGTAAGGGGGCGTCCATTAATTACGTGAGGTGTTCAAGGGGGGAGGGGATCAAGCTAAATCTTTCCAAATCTCACTTGGGGGGAGGGGGAGGTCTTGGCAAATATCACGTAATTATTTTTCTCGCAGAAAACGGTGTAAAATTATTTCTACAATAAAATATGGCCAAACCTGAAACAATAGTACACTGATAAAAAAAATAACTTGACTCAGGAGCCAAAATCTTGAACTAAGAATACCATTTTGAAGAAAATGATTTTCTTGAGTGAAGAGAATTTTTGAGTTAAGAAATTATTCTTGGTCTAAGAAAATTCTCAATAATCCAACACATTTACAGTCCAAATAGAAGTTTTGAAGAATCTCGCGTGAGATTAGGGGAGGGGGGAGGGAGTTGAGGAAAATCTTACGATATCTCACCAAGGGGGGAGGGGGGGTCGAAAAATTCTCAAAAATGCCTCACGTAATTAATGGACGCCCCCTAAGACTATAGACACAAAATAATAATGACAGATGTTCTCGATTGGACCACAGATTTGGACCATAAACAAAAGAATATTTATGCATGTGTGTATTAAATACACGGTAATGAACAGTAGTGTGTGTAACGTGTTATTTATTGAAAATAATGTATATTTACGCATAATTTAAACAAATATTAGCATTCGTCACTTCTTCTCTGTATAAACTATAAGTTTGCGAAATTTCATACTCCTCCGTCCGCCCAATTTTCGTAAAAAGGGATCCAAAGTTTTCGCTTCACGTATTAATATATAGATACTTTATGAGAAAAATAAAGTACACCAACATACTTTATTTTGCAAGATTTGATTTCTTTGGGATTTTGAAAAGTTTAGTCGTAACTACTTTTTCGCTAAACGAAATTTATGTGATACAAACTGCAAAAAGCAATAAAACATATGTTGATAAATATAATAATAAAGACAAATAAATCATACTTTATTTTTATACTATGTACTTTTTTTCTTACCTATAATAACCAATGTACTTTAATTGCAAGAAAAAAAGGTGGCAACCCTAGTTCGAACCGACGACCTACACTGCAGCAACTAGTGTAGTTTATGGAAATTAGATAATCAAAAGGCACAGTCGTATACTAAACCAAAATATCGTGAGGATTTGACTTGACTGACACCGCAGAATTGGTCTAATATTTTTTTTTATTTCTTTAAAGAAGGTTTGTACTAACACTTTTACACAACAATCATTTTTTTTAAACTGCGTAAGGTAGGCGTTTCTTATGTGACTACTTTGAGAAGAAAGGCCAAACTAAATACAGAGGTCACAGTCTCTTTTAAAGTCCAGACATAATCTAAGTCAGATCAAGTGAAGATCATGTAGATTGCTGTCTGAAATGCTGCCACTCCAGAGTCGCGGCCATTACCACTGGGCCACCATTGCCTTTATTCTTCCGATTCTGTATATTATTAAAATTTTAACAGAACATATGTCAAATAATAGTATATTTAGGAAACACTCACCAGCATCAGCGTCAAATTTTCCCTGTCCAGTCAGGGGCAAGACTCGAACCCGCGAGTCCAACTTGTATTCTCCCACGAAGTGCAGCTTGGGGAAGCGCAGGCGCACCCTGATCGTTAACGTGTCGAGATCCACTCTGTAATGATGGCGAAGTTATTAGTTCCCACAAGTACCAAAGTCAAATCGTTTAGTCTATTATGCATAAAAGCACTTTTGAAAGTCAACATATTTCAGAAAATAGAACTAACATTAGTTTCCCCTTTTGATAGGTTCGTATGGATAATTGGGTATTTAACCTAAAAATTTATACTGCTGAGCGAGATTAATCTTCTTCACATAAATACATATATAAATTAAAAATCGTACCCCGATCTGGAAATCGAGCGTGGTGTACTTGGGCGGGGGCAAGACCCCACCGTCCATTCCTAGATCGGGCAAAGTGTTTTTCCATTAGGAATTTCTTAGTAACAGCCTGGAATTTTGAAGTTGGCGGTGTGATACCCCCATGCCTCGGAAAGCACGTTAAGCCTTTGGTGTTGCACCTGATCTGTCTCTGAATTGCCGTCCCATCGAACTATGAGAATAAGAGAAGAGTGACTGCCCCTGTGTCTGAGCACTAACTTGTGCACTATAATATCTTCCGCGTCAATGGCTTGTCCCCGTTGAGATTGGCCGTCGTGGCTGAAATACGGTATTGAGGACTATATTAAATTAAAAATAATAGTTTAAAAACCCTCTTATAATCTCTTGGCTTGACACGCTGCCGCGTGTCTAGATAGATTACTTAAATCTAATAGAAAACCAAACTAAAAAGTAGAAAATAATCTTCAGTAAGCTTAAAATAAAAAAATATTTTGTGTCAAAAAAGTCACCTCCTACGACATCCACGGGAAGAAACGAGATGAAGAACTTTACGTCCGGCATCACACGGAATACAAGTTATTTGATTTGTAGGAAATCCTCCGCTGCGAACCGTTAGACTATGACATTGCTAAGGCAGTTTGTTAAGGATGTACTACGTGAGCTCGACAAATGAATGTGCGAATAACACTTGTGCGACAAAATTTTACTGTGACTCACCATAGTTCGAATGCACGCTTGTGCGACACACTCGAGCTCGAGCGAGCGAAGCGAGCAGTGCCGTGGCAGCGGCCGGTGAGTGCTAGAAACGACTAGATTCAGTGTGTCGCACAAGCGTGCATTCGAACTATGGTGAGTCGCAGTATAGTTTTGTCGCACAAGTGTTATTCGCACATCCATTTGTCGGAGCTCACGTAGTACACTCGTTTGTTAATTTCAGAAAAAAAAACATCATGTCGCAATATTTTTCTATGGAACTATTTAGCATAGGTCAACATATTTATAGCACTTAATTTTTATCAACACGCTTTTTATTAGCTTCACCTGTATTTTTGTTTGTAACCGATTCCTTTGGACTTGATTTTGACTCACTTCAAACGGTCAGAAACGGTCAGACTTATCGAGAACCAATGACAATACAATAATTTCATAAAGTGTCATTATCCTTGTTAGGCTTACCAAGATACCAAAAAAACTGTCTTCGAAAACTACGCTGACATACGTCACAAAATTCGAAACACAATAAAAATAGAAAATAAATACCTAATTGTAGAAAAATCGTGAGGTGCTTGATATCAATTAAAATATACCTCAAAAAGCACCACACGCTTTTTCCATTATATATTTTCTAATTCTTAGGGAAGCGTGTTTTTTAAGTTTTTTTTTTTAACTATATTTTATTTTATTTTTATCTACGCTCGGATAATTCGGGGTGTAGCCCAGAGTCCTCTGTGGCAACGAGTATAAACTAATACACTAAAAACGTTAAGAACGCTTGTGCGCAACATAGCTCTAGCCTTCAGTAGGTAACATGGTTGCGGATAGATGGCGCTAGCTATGCGCATACAGTTGCTTAGGTATATTGACTTCAAAGTGGTAGATCCTAAAAATACGACTGGTGACGCAACAATAATGTTCATACCATCATAGTCCTCCAGACCGTATTTCGGCCATGGCGGCCAATCTCAACAGAGACTAGCCATCGGCGCGGGAGATATTATAGTGCACATGTGTGTGCGCAGACACAGGGGCACTCACTCGTCCCTCACTCTCATAGTCCGATGGAACGGCCATCCGACACGACCGAACAGAGATCAGGCGTAGGACCAACGGCTTGACGTGCACCGGAAAGCACGGAAAGCACGTTAAGCCGTTGGTCTTATGCCAACGGTCCTGCGTGGTGTGTCACACCGCCAACATCCAAACTCCGGGCTGTTACTAAGAAATTCCCAATGGAAAAACCAAATAAAACTTTGCCCGACCTGGGAATCGAACCCAGGACCACACGCTCCCGGCCACCGTAGGCGCGAGCTTGCGGGCGGCGAGCAATGGGTAGCTCGCCGCCCGGTAAGGACCAAGCTCGGATCGACGGCGCGTAGTGTTCCACGCGCGCCTCAAAGAGATGTCAGCAGCACTGAAGGGGTCTGCTAGGACCGATGCCTGCCGGGGTCGCGTGATTGTTCGAAAGAGATACCGTGACCCTGGCACATGGGCAACTGAAGGAACACGGGTGGGTTTTAGTCAGTAAAAGTCTGACACGCCCTCCCGCTCCGCCCAGAGCTGGAAAAGTCGTTTGATGGTTTCCCATCCAGATTTTTTTTTTTATCTACTAGTTGGAGCTCCACTTCCCCTCTTCGACCACAACTTCACCTCCAATACGCGTGAGAGGGCACAGGTAGAGTACCTTCCACTTACATCCTCAAATTATGTTATGTATGTAAAACAAAAATTAACTAGTTCGACTACATTGTGCCTATGTTTATTACCCTGTGTCTAAATCTATACTATTATATACTTAGGTACTTACTTTCTATATCTACAAAATGCGAAAGTAACTCTGTCTGTCTGTTACGCTTTCACAACTAAACCACTGAACCGATTTTGATATAATTTTGTACAGGGTAACTTCGAACCCCAAGAAAGGACATAGGCTACTTGTTATTCCGCGACTTCTTCTGTGTCCATGGCAACCGACATTTACGCGGACGAAGGCGCGGGCAGAAGCTAGTATATAAATAAATCTTACTTCAAGCTCTTGATAACGAAGGCGCCTGCGCCGGTGACCTTGATGTTATGACCTGAAGCCTGGATCGGCGTGTTGTCAGCTGTCAGGGCCTTGACCTAAAACGTCAATACACAGTCATTAGTCAAAAAGATCTTCATATATGCTGTGTACGGGGAACCAACACATTTATTTCGTAACAAACTATGCATGCTAATTCATTGCTTCTTTAGTTGGAAATATTTGTCTGCTCCGCAACGTGAAGAACGCAATGAATGTTTTTGAACTGTTGAAATGAAATTCTTCCCTACAGTTAGTGTATTACCCTTCAGGGCCTGCTGTGATTTCGAGTCTGGGTAGGGAGGTCTGCTATATCAAAAAGCCTAGGAACTCAGTCCACAAGAGAGTTTAAAAATAACAAGTTGGATAATAATCTAAAATGACATCGAAAGCCCATGTCAAGTCAGACAACATTTATTCATACAAATTCTGCGTAATCTAATCCAATGCAGAATGGTAAAATTAAACCGCCGAAAAAACTGAAAAGCATAAAATAGTAAACCTTAAAATTATGAGTCGGCGCTTTGAGTGATCTTTGTTCATTGATTTTTCAGCGCCGACTCAAAATTTTAAGGTTTATTATTTTTTGCTTTTCAGTTTTTTCGGCGGTTTAATTTGTTGTAAAAAAGTTTTTTTTTTTGTGGATTCAATGTACTAATAATACTTGGCAAGGTATATACCCTATCCAATAAAAAAAGAATTATCAAAATAGGACTACTCTGTATAAAGTTATGCGCGGTCATACATAAAAAAAAATAACAAAACAAAAAATACGCGTCGAATTGAGAACCTCCTCCGTTTTTTTTTCGTCGGTTATAAATTCAGGCGCGATATTCCATATACAGTGTAGCACAGGCTGAGCTTGCCGAGCCGGTCCAAGGATGGGTGAACATATTAATATACCAAGACCTCTCCATGCCGGGGAAAGCACATTCAGCCGTTGCGCGTTGGTCCCGGCTGTCATTCGTGGAGCTTTGACAGTCTTTGAAAGGAGTCAGAAGCCCGAATATCATAGAATAAGTCTTACCAAGGAGTTTCGTAGTACTCAATGGGTTGGAAGAGAAAACTAGCACGATCCATCAAGAGACAAAAGTAGGCCTCAGTTTTGAAAGATAAAATAATTAACTTTCAGGCCTCAAACGATTATAAGATTAGGCTTGTGTATTTGCTGTTTAAACACTTATGTACCCACCTAACCAGTATTTTTTTGGCTGGCAACGCTAAAATTTTAACTTTGAATTCAGCAAATTTTTCTAGATCCCGGCGTAGAAACTTTTCACCGGTATTTTTTTTACTGCTTATGTATAGAAAAGCGCCAGCGCCATTTTTTACGAAAAGTTTCAGTGCCGTGTAGTTAAGAATCGAGTTTTGGATTCATGTTCATACTACTATCAGGGTCGCGGAATTGTTCGAAACAGTTACTGTGGCCCTGGCACAAGCTACTGAAGGAACACGGTTCGGTTTTAGTCAGTAAATCTCTGAAACGCCCTCCCGCTCCGTCCATGGCGGGACAGGTCGTTTGATGATTTCCCATCCAGAAAAAAAAATGGTCTTGGTACTAACCTCTTTTATAAGGAAGGGATCCAAACTAGGCACATCCAGTGACGGTATTCCGTCAGTTATCTGGGGCCTGAGTGACTCTATTGATTTGATCACGCAGTCGTTGATCGTATTTGGGTCACGGCTGCACACGTGGATGAAATCCGCTGGAAGAAACATATTTACGTCTTAAAGCGCTTTCACATGTACGCACGGCCACAGATCAAGCTATACACTTCCAGTATAAGCTGATTTCTCACTGTACGAAAAGCCTATCCAATGCGAAGTCAGCTAAAACTGGAAATGCATAGTTTGTTCTGTAGCCACAACATCACAGCAGTATACAGGATCTTAAAGAAATTAACGCGGAAACTGTTAACCAATAAAGCACATGATTATAGAACTCCAGTGTAAATGTTCTTCGCCAGTTATTCATTAAAAATCATGCTTTTCATAGAAAAGTGACCCACACGGTCAAAATTTATGGAAAAGAAGTTTTTTTTTTTTTTTTTCAAAATATGAATAGGAATAATTTTCATTTATTACTATAATAACTACAGTATTGTATTAGATAAGTCTGTGATGATAGTTGTATGTGTATAAATTATTATAATAATGCAAAATATTTTATTTGTTTTAATACAATTTTTTTTTGTTATCTTTAATTTATTTCATCTATACTTATTATAAAGCTGAATCATTTGTTTGTTTGGTTGAACGCGCTAATCTCAGGAACTGGTGCGAAATGAAAAATTTTTTGAATTAATAATTATTTCTTTTAATTCAATAACTTGTTTTTATAACTGACTAGTAATATTTAAATACTGGATTTATAGTAACGTTTAGTAGATATCAACCAAAAAGAAATTTATTAAAAACCCCGACCCTGTCGTTGAAAATCTCTAAAAAGTAAATCATATATTGGCCCTCCAAGTTTACCAAGAAGTAGTAGGTAATATTTTGATCAAAGGGTCGTCGAGTCGAAACGGCTGAACCGATTTTAATATGGTATCTATGTCTAAAATCCACTGCAAAGAGAACCTAATTTTGAATTTAAAAAAAAACCGAACCTAAATCGGTTCACCCGTTTTAGAGGTACGGTGCCACAGACAGACACACATAGTGGTCAAACTTAAAACACCCCTCTTTTTGCGTCGAGGGTTAAAATAGACGCTGCAAGTATACATAATATCTGCACCATTTTCAAAGTTCAACCATAAAAAACCATAAAAGTTGACAGCCAGATTACAAACACTTCTCATTGTTGTTTTTTCCTTTCAACTTTTAAAATACAGGGTAAAATAAAGGTAAAGTACTTTTATTATAAACCGATACCTTATTTTTAGAGTCCGACAAATCGTCCTGCGAACAGGCAATAAAATGGAAGGAGCAACAGTATGGTAGGGATAAATCCCTATTTTTTTAAATATACATATTATATTAGTAATCCCGCGTTAAAACGCTCATTAAAAGGAGTTCACAAATTAACACAGACGTATATATATTATTATTGTTATATCATCAAAATGATACAGCCCACGGGCCTTTAACTTGAACACAACATTGCAATACAGGTACTTATGAAACATACAATAAAATTACTTATATGGTAATTGCACTTCACAGCAATAATGCCTTATTATTCGCGTCAGAAACCGCACATTATATATGACAATGCCTTATTATTTTAATGTACATAGGTATGACATGATCTATTCATTCTTGTTGGTAAGCTGAGTAGATAAGTAAACTGTGGTATTAGGATTCGCCACTCTGTGACACTTGAATTTTGTTAACAATGTAAAAATACTTAGGTATAATAAAAACATTGGATGCACGTAAAAGTGATTATAAAATTATAGAGGAAGTGAATTGCTAATTAAATTAATTTGAATTAAATTATTTGAATGATTTCGTTTGTTCTTGAACTTAAAAATCTGAATACTTACATTTATGTAAATTATTTAGTTAAAATCTCAATTTGTATCTTCCATACTATATATTTATATTATAATCTATACTTCTATACTATATTTACTATATATCTATATATATATAAAAGAAAGTTGTGTTAGTTACACTATTTATAACTCGAGAACGGCTGAACTGATTTAGCTGAAAATTGGTGGGGAGGTAGCTTAGAACCCGGAGACGGACATAGGATACTTTTTATCCCGTTCGACCGCGTTTCCGTGTGACGTGACATAAAACGTCAAAGAGAATACAAGCAAGTCACTATAAAACATGGTATGACAAAAACGTTGCCTTCGAAGTACCAGGTGGTCATAACTTGGTATGAGCTTATCAAACCGCAGTATCAGCCAGAAAACGTTTTATGCCTTTGAAGTACCAGGTGGTCATCATTTTCTGCCAGGGATGCGAGATTTGTTCGAAAGAGTTACCGTGGCCCTGGTATAGTCAACTGAAGGAACACGGGTGGTACAACATTTATTGAATCTGAGGCGATACGAAGTTCGCTGGGTTAGCTAGTATATATATGTATATATAATATTATAAAGCTGAAGAGTCTGTTTGTTTGTTTGTTTGATTCAACGCGCTAATCTCAGGAACTACTGGTCTGTATTGAAAAAATCTTTTTGTGTTGGGTAGCCTATTTATCGAGAAAGGCTATAGGCTATATAACATCACGCTACAACCAAGAGGAGCGGAGCAGTAATGAAAAGTGTTGCAAGAACGGGGAAAATCGCACGGGTAGGCGATTGGACGCGACGGGAAGGGTCGGGGGATTTAACGCGGACGAAGTTGCGGCCAGAAGCTAGTTAATATTATAAAGCTGAAGAGTTTGTTTGGTTGAACGCGCTAATCTCAGGAACTACTGGTCCGAATTGAAAAAATATTTTTGTGCTGGGTAGCCTATTTATTGAGGAAGGATATAATATCACGCTACATTCAAAAGGAGCGAAGCAGAAATGAAAAATGAACGAAAACCGGCAGGCAATTCGATGCGACGGGAAGGGTCAGGGTAGTACAAATTTGATGCGGACGAAGTCGCGGGCAGAAGCTAGTATCCAATATGATTTAATTGTTTGTTTTAAATAAAATATGGGTAAGTATGGGTTATGTCTTAAAAGGCTTATATAAAAATATGTTTCTAAGCAATTCTTCATTTTTGTTCGTTGTTGGGGAGAAAAGTTATCAAAAAACGCGTATTTTCTATATTAAACCATGAAATTCATATAGAAATTTAACAACATTGAGTATTATGTGTTTATAATAGTTTACCATAAATTTTCTTAAAATAGCTCGTGTTAAACAACAATTATGAGTTTTTATAGTGTTTTAACTAAAACATGCTTAAAATTCTCGAACACCCTCTATTTGTAACCTTTTGCTTCGCCTTATTTATTCAGTGTTTTTTTTTTATTTCATTTTATTTAATATTTTTTATGAATATGTAATTTAGTCGAAAAAATGTGACATACTCTTTTTCTACAAAACTTTAAAGACTCCTGCATAGATCATGTCTATCAAAAATAAACAAAAATAAAGCAATCTACGTTTCATAAATATGCATGATTGTTAATAATGAATTATTTAACCTCACTCAATGACATATTCATAACAAAGACCATGAAAATAAATAAATAATTCTAAAAATATAGGACAACAATATTATACTAATATGAATATTCGGAAATGACTTAGGGTAAGGACGTAAATTAACATTTATCCACCTATGTTTGTTCTAGCAAGATTTATTTGTATTTTAAAATATTTACATAGTGTTATTGGGGTTTTCTATCTGGCATTCCTCAGCACCAACCAGGAGTCTAGATTTGTGGCTGGCTGATGGTATTGGGCCCCCTGTTCCATGGGACTTAAACATTACTGGTGAAATGTGGGTTTACTATATGTACACCTCTGCCCAGCCCTTCGGGGAAATAAGGCATGATATTATGTTTATGATCTTTACATAGTCGTGCAATAGTAGAAGAAAAATAATTATAGTATTATTTTTCTTCTACTATAAGTCTAAAACACACGTTGTCTACATCTCTTTGTATATTCTCTCCTATTGCAGGTATGCTGGAAGAGATTTCAATAGAAATAAGCATTACCTTTGTACACATTTTTTCTCTTCCTTTCTTTTTGTCTATTTATATGTGTGCATAAATGGTTAAATAAAAAATAAATAAATAAAATAGTTTAAAAGCGATGTCTTAAAATAATAATATGTACAGTCACGAGCACGAATATGTTTACACTTAACAACTTTTAAAATGGATTTTGTCCTATTGTGCTGATTGTAATTTTATTTTATTACGAAAATAGTATTTTGGAACCCACACTATTACGAAATTTACCTTATCTCAGAGTTGCAATCGTTATTTAAAGAGAAAATTGCTTTTGAATTTGGCTATGTGTATACATATTATTACTCGTGGTTCATGTATATACTAAGAAAAACAAAAGAACTCTGTTTTGTCAAAACAGATTGTTTTCTTATACTATACTTGTGCTTATTATTATCTATTATTAGACTTAGCTTTTAAACTTTGATTATACCATTTAGAACCTGTTTACCACTTCCACGATGTAAATCGATATTATTATAGATGTTATTATACTTATATTGAAAAAAGGTCGCTTGTTATTTTTAGATAATAACATCTAAAAAACTTGATTGACGTACATGATTGCTTACTAATTAATAAAATAAGGTAGTTTGAACATTAGTCATGATTTTTACAGGAGATCGTGTAGCTTTGTATGAACTTGGGAACAAATAAGTTTTTTGTTAGGTATTTAATTTTGGCACACTGTTTATTTATTCATTTGAACTTTCAGATTTTTTCTCAGAAAATAAATAAAATAAATGTGTTTTACTAAAAGTTAAATATCATATAATAAATTTAAAAATATATTGAACATTTTTTTTATTTTTGTTTAATAAACTTTCTCTGTATAATTATTTAAATAAAATTTATTAATATAATTAATCATGTATTATAATGACTACTTTAATCCGTTAATAATAATATTATAACGTCTATTATTTATAAGTTATTAAATTAATACCATAGACTAGGTACCGAACCCGTCCTGATCCGGGTCCTGTACTGTTAAATCTAAATCTTTTACATACATTATTTAAAACAATATACTAAAAAAAAATTTTAATTATTATTATTTTCGTAATAACTATTACTCAAACCATCAAAAAAAAGTATCAAATACTTACGTATTTCTTTAAACAAACCGCCATTTATAACACAAAAGAAAACAAAAGAAGAAATTAAAAAACTATTTAAAGTCAACATTTTTCACAGTAGGACTTATATGACGCGGGGAACTATTTAGTGCGTCCGTCAAAGACTCACTCGCCACTACACCGCGCCCCGAGATCAAAGATATTATATACCTAGCTGACAGAAGCGCCACCGGCAGCGAAAACCAAGGTGACCAGACTTAGAACAACTTATAAAAGACATACATAATAAAAATATAAACACAAACCAAAAAAAGTATAAGAACCGACAAAAAGTCTTGACGTCGTCGGTGAGTGGTACTTTGGTCAATTGGTCCTTCCAGAAGTTATGTAGGCACATCCATTTTAGGTTTTTAAATCGTTGTGACAACTCTTTTGTGTTTTAAAATGAAAAAACACTGGCATATAGAATTTCCATTCGAAATTGGTTTGAATTCGGAATGAACGTGCGTTTATTTCATTTTGATTAAAACAAAAGTATTCTGGCATGTGTGCATTCATAGTGAGAGAGGAGGTGAATCCCAGTTTTCACTCTGAGGGACACACGTGTATAAAAAAAGATAAGTTAGCTTGAATAGTTCATAATCTGCCTGTAATATTTCCATTGCTGGGACTCAGGCCTCCTCTTTCCGTGAGGAAGAGACTGTTCGCCCCGAACCACCGTGCAGCTCTTTCCTACGGGAGTCTTTATTCCGTCAAAAACCGACGCATAGTCATCATATTCCTGGTACATTTGTCCCTACTTAGCAGGGATTTGTTTTAGGTCACAATCCGCATATGAAGTTCCCGCTGCTGGGATATAGGCCTTCTCTGTTAGAGGGATGGGCTCCACTACGCGGGCCTACTGCAGGTGTCTTCGAATTTTTGGTTCTAAGATATGCCAGTTTCCTTACGACGTTTTCCTTCACCGATTTAAGAGCAGTGATCATAAAAGTAATGAAAAGAAAACTGCCTGCCTAGGTTTGAACTCACGACTTTCAACTCGTAACCCGGCGCCGCTACCACTGGGCCACCACTGCATTTAATTTAATGTTTTATTATATTAACTAGCTTTTGCCAGCGGCTTCGCCCGCGTGGAGGTCGGAAAATATCCCGCGTGAATGTACTACCGGGATAAAAAGTATCTTCACTGCACGGCTCCTATGTGTCTTAGCATTATGTTACCTGCCCAGGAGTATGGACTACAATCGTACTAAGTTTGGTTAAAATCCCTTCAGTAGTTTTTGACCCATGCGTGCACATACAGACAGACAGACAAAAAATTTACTGATTGCATTTTTGGCATCAGTATCGATCACCATTCATCCTCCAATATTAATTTTGAATATATTTTAAATGTACAGAATTGACCTCTCTACAGTTTTATTATAAGTGTAGATAGATCAGTCAATCTACCTAGCCGTCTTCCCAACTATATTGGGATCGGCGTCCAGTCTAACCGAATGGTGAGCTTAATACAAATATTTAACATGGAGCGACTATTTACCTGACCTCCACAATTCAGTTACTGGGTAATATGAAACCTTTCGGTAAGAATTATTTGTCAGACATCCAGGTTTCTGACGACCGTAACGAATATCATAGATTCATGAATGACAGCAGGGACTAACGGCTTCCTAGGGGTCTTGGTACGTAAAGATGGTCACCCATCCACAGGCTAACCGCGGCAAGCGTAGCTTAACTTAATAGATCGACCTTTGCGGTTGCTCTTTATTATTAAAAACCCATAGCAACTGCGCTTAGTCACTGGCAA
This sequence comes from Aporophyla lueneburgensis, assembly GCA_932294355.1. NCBI lineage: Eukaryota > Metazoa > Arthropoda > Insecta > Lepidoptera > Noctuidae > Aporophyla > Aporophyla lueneburgensis. Next base: position 23,563,089 of record OW028737.1, on the reverse strand, counting down.
TTAATTACAATTAAAAAATACGTGTTATGATATCTATTATTAAGTAATTAGTGAGAAAATTGTAGTAATTACACACATGACGATGTGGGGTTAGAGTATTGCATTTTTCGTGACGAAGCAAGTCGCAAGCGCTGACATCTTACACAATAATATAACTGCACAATAATAATAACATAAGTTAATTCTTATTAGCAACAATAACGATAAAGATGCCTGGAACTGTTTGGCAGAAACACCAACATTTAGCCAATCTATACTATATATAATATTATAAAGCTGAAGAGTTTGTTTGTTTGTTTGATTGAACGCGCTAATCTCAGGAACTACTGGTCCGAATCGAAAAATTATTTTTGTATTGGGTAGCCTATTTATCGACAAAGGCTATAAGCTATATAAAATTGCGCTATAACTAAGAGGAGCGGAGCAGAAATGAAAAATGTTGCAAAAACGGGGAAAATCGCACTCTTAGGCGATTCGACGCGACGGGAAGGGTCGGGGAACAAGAAATTTTACGCGGACGAAGTCGCGGGCAGAAGTTAGTTAAATATACCTACTACTTAAAAAAAGGAGTCCACTAAAAGCTTTTTATGTATGTATGTACCTACTATACCGTCTGATGCTGGACGTAAAGAATAGCACCATCCCATTTCTACCCGTGGGATAGCCACGTAAGAGGCGACTAAGGCGGTTCACCCACTGAAGATGCGTCCCGCCCACGGAGCAAATACAAAGAGGAGATGTTGTAATTAGATTTTCCTAAGAAACAACGCGTGACATTTTGCGGGGTGCGGGGTGTTAGATGCCGCCCACTTCTTTATTTTCTATCTACCGGTTAATAGCAAAACTAGGTGCTCGTACCGTCAATTTTGCTTTTGTAGTTATTTATCTATCTCATACTAGATGTCACTACGTGCAGGAGGCAACAGGGTCGTACTCAGAATTTGCGTACCAGGGAGTACTTTGTTTTTTACTCATCTTAATACGTACCTATTTTTTTTTTACAAAAAACAATAATTTTAGAATAAAAATATTTTTGATGCATGACGAAAGAAGATAATCAGAGTGTCTCTTATTTTTAAATGACAGGCATTAAACATAAACATTTATTTTTCAAAACATCTACATTTCACACACAAATTTAAAAAAAAAAACACATTTTATATACAACTAATTGACTTGCTCCGTGGTCCCGCCGCCGCGGTGCGCGGAGCGACGTATAACGCACGGGGCGCCTACCCGCGCATTTCCGCGTCGGCAGTGTGTTGTGCTAGGCGTGATTTCTATATAAATTGAGATACTTGCATACAACAGTAAAATCTCTGCCATCCCGCGCTATGCGACGGGGCGCGGTGCAGTGGGTGGAGCGCCTAAGGGAATTACTAGAAAATGGGCTGCAGCGTTCTCTATGCACTTTCCCACCATACTGCGATCGCCAACCCGCCTGACAAGCGTGACAATTATAGCAAACCCCCACAAATTGGAAGAGGCTTATGTCCAGCAGTGGACGTCTTTCGGCTGAAACGACGATTACATACTATTAGGTGTAACACTTGAGACAATAAACATTATTCAAATTATTATATTTGATTGGATTCTAAATGTGTTTGTGTAATACAGTTACTGGGTGATACCCTTTGGTAAGATTGATTGCCCGACTTTTACTTTTGTTATTTAGGCTTTAGACGATTTCAGAGATCAACGAATGTCAAAGATCTGCCTCGTTGGTCCAGTGGTAGCAAGCGCTACTGCTGAGCATGAGGTCCTAGGTTCGATTCCCAGGTCGGACAAAATGTTATTGGGTTTTTCCATCTGGAATTTGGTGGGAATAGGCTCGCCCCCTATTACATGGGACTTAAACATAACTGGCGAAATGTGGGTGTACTATAGGTACACCTCTGCCCAACCCTTCGGAGAAACAAGGCGTGAAGTTATGTTACGATACCCTTTGGTAAGATTGATTTCCCAACTTTCAGGATTCAGACGATGTCAAAGATCAACGACTGTCAAAGATCGACGAATGACAGCCGGGATCAACGGCTTTTTTTTTCTGGATGGGAAGTCATCAAATCAAATGACTTCTCTCGCTCTGGGCGGAACGGGAGGGCGTGTCAAACTTTTACTGACTAAAACCCACCCGTGTTCCTTCAGTTGCCCATGTGCCGGGGCCACGGTATCTCTTTCGAACAATCTCGCAACCCCGGCAGGCATCGGTCCTAGCAGACCCCTTCAGTATTGCTGACATCTCTTTGAGGCGCGCGTGGAACACTACGCGCCGTCGACCCGAGCCTGGTCCTTACCGGGCGGCGAGCTACCCATTGCTCGCCACCCGCAAGCTCGCGCCTACGGTGGCCGGGAGTCCGCTGTCGACTCCTGACGCGGGATCAACGGCTTAGTTTGCTTTCCGAGGCACGAAGGGATCGTGGTATGTAAAATCGGTCACTCATCCTCGGACCCACCTCGACAAGCGTAGCTTTTTTGTTTTCTGCAACGTTCGACGTCGTCAGGTCAGCGCCGGCTGTCGCTGAAAACCAGCAGAGCTTTCGCATAGGGTCGCAGCGTTACGCAGAGCGATGGCCGTTTTGCGTGGAAGTGACGCATGTTTTTTCCCAGCTTTTTATATTTTTGTTGTGTTCAGTGTTTCTTTGCGTCATATTTACCGCAAATAAAAGTTTTTTTTTCTTTCTTTCTAGCTAACGCGATCGATCGAACCTTCCAGCCATTATTAATTAGATACAAGATATATCATATCTTAGACAACAGATCAAAATATTAAACCACTGTTTTTTGCACCATGACGATGCAGATTTGTGTAAATTGTTATGTTTTCACGATTTATTGTGGTTGATTATTATTTTAATAGTTGATGATAGAATCCAATCAATTAATCACTAGGTATCGATTTCCTTTACATATCTGCAAATGGTTTGGGAGAAGTAGGGGTAGCCTCTACTATTCCGGCAACACAGCTACGCTGTGCTAATCCGTTGCTACATTTTTTTCGAAAAAATGTGGCATCGGCAATGATCTAAACATAAATAAAGCCATAAATGAATTGTAAAAATTAAAGCAATTAACAAGATGAATAACGCGATAAATGTTCATGAACCGTCAAAAAAAGCCATTTCCACTTTTAATGTGTTATTCAATTCTGCAACTCTTCTTCTATTTAAAATTAATAGCTTGATGGCTGACAACCTCTATAAGGTGCCTGGGATAGTCTGGATGCGGAAGGCCGGAAACAGGGTGTTGGAGCGCAGCCTGGGAGAGGCCTATGCCCAGCAGTGGACTGCGATAGGCTGGGTTGCTTGAAAAAGACTTGGTTTTAACCACTGCTATATACAGGGTGTTTGGCAGAACGTTGAACATACGAAAATGGTGGATAGGTGGAGTCATCTGCTACTTACTTAGCCCTAATTTATTTGGCCCTGGCCACCTAGATATTTTTATAATTCTTTTTTTGCTTTCTTCTAGTTTTACCACTTTCTTAACTTTAAAGTGTAATATTTATTAAAAATTATGAGGTAAGTATTTTTTACATCTTTCTGTAAGTTTGAGGACTCATAGCTAACAGCTGAATAAAGCAACAATTTTATAAGAATCTGCCGACATTAAAGATTAAAAAAAAACAAAATATTGCCTGTTTTTAATAAAAATTATACTTTAAAGTTAAGAAAGTGGTGAAACTAGAAGAAAGCAAAAAAAAATGTCCGGGGGGGCAGGGCCAAATAAATTAGGGCTGAGTAACTAGCAGATGACCCCACCTATCCACCATTTTCGTATGTTCAACGTTCTGCCAAACATTCTGTATATGAACAATTACTTACCGGCTAAGATGTCGGGTAAGTAATTGTTCAATAGGCCGAATACACACATACGACTGGCCAGTTATTTTTTTCTTCTAAAATACTTATAAAAAAACCAAAATTAATTACGATCAGATAACTCTTGCAATCGCATCACACATGAGAAAACACGAATACTATACTAAGTAGTACATAGAACCATAAGTAAAAACAATTATTTCAGATAAAAAAAACTTCGAACAAAAAACCGAGGGAGAATCGTTGGTATGTTATGTAATGTAAGTGCTTTTTGCTTAGCTATTTATATCTTATCCTATTCATTTTGCCTTCGAGCTGTGTTGTTTGTTACCTACTTGATTTAAAATAGTGCGAAAAACTACCTGAAATTCTTATTGCGGATTCACAGGCTATTTATATTCAGGTTCTGCCAGACCAGAGCACCACAGGCGATCAGCACCGGCGATCTCTCGCGTCCGGCTCTGATCCAAGTCATGGTACGGAGCGATAGGGCATGGAAAGCGGACACCTCGAGGCGGAGCGTGTGAAAGAGAGGCAATCTATGCGCCCTAACGCCCCTAGCCGCCGCAGGAGACGCCCCGGGCGTCGTGAGTCCATTGCGGATTTACGGTAGCTCGCCGTCCGGTAATGACCAGGCCCGGGTCGATAGCGCGTTGTGCACCACGCGCGCCTCAAAGAGATGTCAGTATTATTGAAGGGGTCCGCTAGGACCGATGCCTGCCAGGGTCGCGAATTTCTTCGATAGAGTTAACGTGGTCCTGGCATAGGCAACTGAAAGAACACGGGTGGGTTTTAGTCAGTAAAGTCTAACATGGCCTTCCGCCCCACCCAGAGCGGGAGACGACATTTGATGATTTCCCACGCACAAAAAAAAGGCTAATTGTATTTTTAGCGATCTGTGTGCCAAATTTCACCCAAATCTATTCAACCGTTTTACGTACTTGAGTAACAAACATCATATATTTTAACATACAAAGTTTAACATTTATATTAGTAGTTAGTAGGATTTATAACATTAGTAGGATAGACTGGCAGTTTTAGAAGAACAGTCACCACTTCATTAGCTTTGAACAAATAACTCTAGACAGCGCAGGTTAATGACGCAATGTATTGTATATTGTTGAATTGTCGAAATGAAAGCGATAGTGAACTGAGTGTGTTACGGAACTAGGCTGCACAATATTCCCTTTATCGGTGTGTATGCTCTGTGCAAGTGTGTAGTGGCCCAAGAAGAAATTTGTATGACGCAAACTTGTTACCAATTAGTACTTATCACATTTTTTTTGCTTGTTTGTAAGTCTTTGTAACATACGATTACATTATATGCATAACATAACATCGCGCCTTGTTTTCCTGAAGGGTTAGGCAGAGGTGTACTTGTAGTCAGTTGTAGTACACCCACATTTCGCTTTTTATGTTTAAGTTCCATGTAATAGGGGGCGAGCCTATTGCCATTAACCGGGCACAATTCCACTACTGACTGCTACTGAGAAATTCCAAATGCAGAAACCCTGTGACAGTTGGCCCACCTTTTGAAATGAACCCAGGACCTCATGATTCCGAAGGAGGCGGCGGGGCGCGTGACCGAGTGGCAGTCACTGCGCCCTCACGTCCCTAGCCGCCGCAGGAGGTGACGCCGCGGGCGTCCGGAGTCGATTGCGGAGTCCCGGCCACCGAAGACGCGAGCTTGCGGGTGTCGAGCAATGGGTAGCTCGCCGCCCGGTAAGGACCAGGCTCTGGTCGACGGCGCGTAGTGTTCCACGCGCGCCTCAAAGAGATGTCAGCAGCGCTGAAGGGGTCTGCTAGGACCGATGCCTGTCGGAGTCGCGTGATTGTTCGAAAGAGATACCGTGGCCCCGGCACATGGGCAACTGAAGGAACACGGGTGGATTTTAGTCAGTAAAAGTCTGACACGCCCTCCCGCTCCGCCCAGAGCGGGAGAAGTCATTTGATGGTTTCCCATCCAGAAAAATTGTTTGATTGAACGCGGTAATCTCAGGAACTACAAGTCCAATTGAAACAATCTTTGTGTGTTGCGTAGCCTATTTATTGAGAAAAAGACTATAGGCTATATAACATCATGCTACAATCAAAAGGAGCGGAGCAGCAACAATAAATGAACGAAATATGGCAGGCAATTCGATGCGGCGGGAAAGGTTTTTTTTTGTATGGGAAATCATTAAATGACGTCTCCCGCTCTTGGGCGGAGCGGGAGGGCGTGTCAGACTTTTACTGACTATAACCCACCCGTGTTCCTTCAGTTGCCCATGTGCCAGGGTCACGGTGTCTCTTTCGAACAATCTCGCGACCCTGGCAAGCGGAGTTATGATGATTATGTTCTATAACATGATAGGACATCTTCTTGTAGGTTTGAAAGACCGATGGTCAGATGAAATATATTTATTCATCATCATCATCAACATCATTTCAGCCGACAGCCGTCCACTGCTGAACATGGGCCTCAATTTGGGTGGTTGCCATAATCGCTTGACAGGCTGCTTGGCGATCGCAGTATGGTGGCAAAATGCATAGAGAACGCTGCTGCCCATTCTCTAATAAGTCCCTTTGTCGCGTTTTACTACACCCACGGGAAGAAATGGGATGGTGATATTCTTTACGTCCGGCACCACACGCATCAATCATTTGATTAAGAAAACTGAATAATGAAATATATTGTGTCTTAATGATCTAGACATCTTAGACAAATAAATCAAATTGGAGCGTCTGTTTGTAATATTAAAATAACCGCTTCTTACTAAGTGTATATGGATGTATACACGGTACATATACCAAAACAACATTTTTTTAAATTTTTGTCTGTCTGTCGGTCTGTCTTTCTGTATGTCTGTCTGTCTGTTTGTTCAGGCTAATCTCTGAAATGGCTGTACCGATTTTGACGGGACTTTCACTGGCAGGTAGCTGATGTAATAATTAGTAACTTTGACTACTTTTATTTTAGAAAAAATCTTTTATTTTAGAAAAATACCTGCGTTAATTTCCGACATCCACGCGGGCGAAGCCGCGGGCAAAAGCTAGTGTAACACTAAGAGGATTGCGTTTTTATTTTATAACATAAAAATAAAATAAATCATATAAATCCACCTATTTATAAGTTGTTTCCTAAAAGCTTTTGTAATTTTATTTGAATGTTTGAACAGGTTTTCCTTGTTTAGGTCATTTCTAGGCAAGTTTGAAGTATCATCAACCAAATTGTTGCATTTTATTGCATGACATAAAGGACACCATCTTAAAACAAAAAGATTCACTTGTACAATTTAGTGATTCATTTTAACTTTTGAACTATGCGTATTTAAGTTAGCAACATTCTCATGTTATACTTTTATTTAAATATAGGTACTAGCTTTTGCTAGCAGCTTCGCCTGCGTGGAGGTTGGAAATTATCCCGTGGGAACGTACTACCGTGATAAAAAATATCCTATATAATAATGCAGGTTATAAACCAGGTGGGCGGCAAATTTCATCCAAATCCTCGCAGCCTTTTGCGTGTGATTGAGTAACAAATACAGACTATCTCATTTATATGACTATCTTTTGCCAACCGGGAACATACAACCGTTATAAAATGTAACTGATGTGTTAGTCCAGTTTATTATCTATCTGTGTGTCTATCATCCAAATCCATTCAGCCGTTTTTGGGTTATTGAGTAACAAACATCCAAACTTAAAAACTTTCAGATTCATAATACTACTTTAGGATAATAAGATAGGAAAGCTGGATAAGTACGTTTTTCTTATTTTATGTTTTTTGTCTTCTGTATTCACTATTACACATACCTAAAACCTAAATCTCTTTTTCTCTAATCTTCTATCGCAGGTATGCTAGAAGAGATTTTTTTTTAGAAATAAGTAACAGCTCTGTTTGTATTTTCTTGCTTCTTCTTGTGTGTTGTTATGTGTGTTTATAAGTGGTTAAATAAATAAATAGAAATGTCCGTTTAATCGAAAGTGAACCGTTGTAATTGGGCAGTGGGTAAACAGTGTGATATGATGGATGCGCTAAGGTAGCCCACCAAATTCATTTTTTGCTGTCTTCTTGTCTGTTTTAATGTGTGTTTATAAGTGGTTAAATACATAAATAGTAATGCCCGTTTAATCGAAGGTAAACCGTTGTAATTGGGCAATAGATAAACATTACTATATGATGGATACGCTAAGGGAGCCCGCCAAAATTATTTTTTTAATTTATTGCTATTTGCAAGTAGTTGCCAGGTTATATGTATTGTGTGTGTATGTATGTATGTTCATTAGAATATTTTTTTGCGACCGTAACACGTATGTATTTACAGAATTAAGAAGTAATTCAATGAAGTTAATTGAACTTAGAGGACTGTATTGATAATTTTAATGATTACAAGCTTCTGCCCGCGACTTCGTCCGCATCAAATTTTTGGTCCCTTCCCGTCGCACCGAATTGTCAGTTTTCGTCCATTTTTCGTTGCTGCTCCGGTCCTTTTCATCTTAACCAGTCAATTACCGTAATGACAGACACAATTAAAAAACGATTGTGTCTATACCAAATGTGGTATCTCAGGGACTTAGAGGTTAACGTGATGTTATATAGCCTATAGCCTTCCTCAATAAATAGGTTACCCAAAATCAAAAATATTTTTTCAATTCGGACCAGTTCCTGAGATTACCGCGTTCAACCAAACAAACATACATACAAACAAACAAACTATGTAAAGAAGATAATTATGTAAAGTCTTATTTGTTACAATCGTGAAACAAATTTTGTTCAAAATTCAGCCTCGCACTGATCTACAAATTGCAATAAACGAAAAAACAAAGAATTTCACGGCTCACCCTGGACTGAAGCTGAACTAAAATTGTGCGCAGACCTCTGTATTCGGTATTTCTTGTCACATATCAGTTTTTTTTTAATATTGATGTGTAAAAAGATCTATTTACTAAATAAGCTGATAAACATTTCAGACCATCTGTCGTTCTAGCATGTCACGAAAGTTTAGAATTTTGTGCACTTTATTGCATGCTGAACTTTTTTCATAATTATATTGCATTAAATTCAATTCGCTACAATTGAATCGCACTGTCACCAATAGTTGCCAATAGAAAATAATATATTACATAAAATGTCGATACACGCAACCCTACGAAAATAAACTGAACAACTGTTTCTTTCTATTCTATGTATGTACATATCGCACACCTAGATCTAAAGTAAGACAACTCAAAAATTGTGTTCGTAGTAATTTGTATTCACAATGATAACTCAAAATTCACAATTTGCGTTGTTGTGCGTTTTTGAGTTGTCTTACTTTAGATCTAGGTGTGCGATATGTGCGTATCGTTACTAAAATAGAAACCACCTCGCCTAGTTTATGCATGGGTAAGCAGTTTGTGATTTAAAATAGACAAAAGAATGCCGCTACCATTAATTTAAAAACCCGCATTTTTTTTTTTTTGGACACTGACTTCTCGTAGTTAACCCGAGGGTTTTTACTACTTAACCGGGCTTTCCCTGCGAATGACTCTAGATGTTAATCTAAGGCCTCCAGCCAGGGGCTTACAAACTAAAGGAAAACTACAAACTAAGCGACTAAGACCTAAGGGCACCCCCTGTGGGGTTCGGACCTCGGCTTAGGGAGTCACTGGTGGGGGGGATCAGCAAGGGATCGGCTGGATCTGGGGGGTCGATAACTAAGGGCTCAGCGACGCGGGCTGGCTCATGCAAGGGTCGGGGGGGACTATTAGCTAGTCGGGAGTGTCGCGACGACGGACCTCGGCGGCGAGGTCGGTATGACGGACGTTTAGGTTTAAGTAAGGTGCTGGTGGCCCTATTGCTCTCCTGGAGGAGGGTAATGGGGTCATCAGGATCGGTTAATATATGCCGCGGACGGCGGGTCTTGCTAATGCGGGAGGGGATGTAGTTGGCTGCCGCGACAACCAGAGGGTTGCGGTGGGTTGCGGCCCTATCGAAGAAACGCTTGGAGATGCGTTTCATGAATTGATGGATAGTCGGGAGTTTAAGGTCGAGGTGGAGATTAGCATTCCGAACGTACCAAGGCGAACCTGTGGCGTTGCGGAGAAAACGGTTTTGGAGGGTCTGCATCCTATGGACGTGGTGGGGTTTCGCGTGTGCAAAGACTGCACAAGCATAGGTCATAATTGGCCTTATGCACGCGGTATAAATGAGCTTTTTGCACCGAAGTGACATTTTGCTCTTTGGGTTGAGAATGGGGTGTAGCCTACCGAGAGCGAAAGCGGCCCGCGAGCGGACCTTCTTTATGTGCTCAGAGAAGGAGAGATGCTGATCTAAGATCACGCCTAGATATTTGGCTCGCTTCTCCCAAGGGATCTGCTTGCCGAACATGGATAGGGGGGTCGGGGGGGGGGGTTTGAGTCGCGGTTTCGTAAAGAGAACCGCCTGACTCTTGTCGGGGTTGACCTCGATTCGCCACTTCCTGAACCAGTCGGCGAGGTCGTCGACTGCGGCCTGGAGGTAGCGAATCAAGGCGTCTTGACTGCGCCCCGTGAAGTAAATGGCCGTGTCATCTGCGAACAGAGCCAACTGAGCCTTTAAACTTCTGGGGATATCGCTAGTAAATAGCGTAAAAATGAGAGGGGACAAGACAGAGCCCTGAGGGACTCCTGCTCGGATAGGATGGGGGGAGGACAGTGCCCCTTCGATGCGATAGCGAAAGGTGCGGTTCCATAGAAAGTCTCGTAGGATGAGCACGAGACGGTCTGGCACTCCGAGTTGGTACAGCTTGTATAGCAAGCCGTTGTGCCAGACCTTGTCGAACGCTTTCGCTATGTCGAAGAAAACTGCACCCGTGAACATACCGCGTTGAAAGCCAACGCTTATATGTTCGACGATACGGTGCACTTGATGGACACACGAGTGTTGGGTTCGAAAACCAAACTGCTCGTTGGGGATGAGGCCCTTTGTCTCGGCGTAATCTCTGAGACGCTTATAAATAAGCCTCTCATAGATCTTGCCGAGTACATTGAGCAAACTGATGGGACGGTAGCTCGAGGGCTCCGCCTTCGGTTTGCCGGGCTTTGGGATGCCAATGACTGTGGCTTCCTTCCAAGCCTGTGGGAAAATGTTATTGCTCAGGGCACCATTGAAGATGGTACACATGAGCATGATCAAGTGCGCGGGGAACAGCTGGAACACCCTATTGGTGATACCGTCTGATCCGGGGGCCTTGCGGGGTTTGAGACCTTTGATGAGCTCGTGCACCTCGTCAGGTGTGACGGGGGGCAAGGGCTCATCTGGGTCCTCAACGGGCGGGAGTGAGGCTCTGCGCTCGACCTCAGCGTCGACCTCAGCGAGGTGATCTGGGTCTACTGGCAGTGAGCTAGGCGAGCATTGTGCCTCGAGGCTGTCGGCTAGGCACTCGGCCTTGTCGGCATCCTCGAATGCAAGTGTCGCATCGGGGCGGATCAGGGGGGGCATTGTGGTGACTTCTTTGGATTTGAGTTTCCTCTGAAGCTCCCAGAATGCCTGGTGGGTCGGTTCTAAATCGCCCAGCATCTTTTCCCAACCGGCGGAACGTAGCTCCTCAATGCGTGTCCTTACAGCACGCTGTAAGTGACGCAAGTGAGCCCTGTTCGCGTCGCAGGGAAAGTTGCTGTAGGCACGAACGGCCGCGTTCTTCTCATTCAGCAGAGCCCGTACATCGTCCGGAAGTTTCCAGCGTTGGTCGCCCAACTCTGGAACTTCCCTTGAACATTCGTTCAAGACCGATTGTACGTGCTCTGTGAATGAGTCGATCGCGGCCGTTGTGTCAGCGATCGAATCGAAGTGATCCGGGATGGAATCTAAGTGAGGGGACGTGGTGGCTTTCAGCTTTTCGCTGACTTTCCTCCAGTCCGTGATCACTTTAGTAGCGGGGGGTTGGGTGGGATCGTGGGAACCTAAGCGGGAGGCCAGGTGCATGACTACCGGCCTATGGTCGGAGTCGAGCTCGGGTATAGCTTCTATGGAATCCAGCCTAAGGCTGATATTCTTAAGAAGAGCTATATCGAGGACGTCTGCGACGTGGGTGGGATCATGGGGGAAATGGGTAGGGGTCATCGGGGCGATGACGTCAAAGTGGAGGGTGGAACAGAGGTCGAACAGGTGTCGTCCTCTGGTCGAAGTCCTGGAACTGTTCCAGGCTGGGTGTTTGGCGTTGAGATCGCCCGCTATTATAACGGACTCACTCAAGCCAAGAAGTAGATCGAGGTCGTCCGTGAGGAGTTGGTAGTTCTCCGTCGAGGACTGAGGGGCAAGATAGGCCGATACCAGAGTGATCGGCTGATGACCTGTCATTCCTAAATGACAGATCGAAACTTCTAAACGGGAGAGGGGGGGAGGGTCCATGGGGATGCAGTACAGGGACTTCCTATAATAAATGAGGGTGCCGCCTTTGTGGCAGCGCGTCCTGTCATTGCGAACTAAGCGATAGTTGGCAATTTTCGGGTCGCGATGATTCGGTTTAAGGAAGGACTCTTGGATGAGTAGAATGTCTAATTGATGGTCGCGGAGGAAAGTGGCGATCTCATCACGTTGGTTGAGTATGCCGTTGGCATTGAAAAAACCTAACTTTAGGGATCGGGGTTTGGTTCTCGCTAGTACTCGACTATCCATAATGGGGGGCTTGAGTAGAGAGGGAGACAAGGGCCTGCGTAATCTCCGGGTACGCGTTATAGATGGCCTGGATTTGGAGCAGGTTGCCGGCGCGTGCTGCGTCGACTAGCTCCTGGGCCATACGTTGGGCTCTGGGGGAAAAGAACGTTGTGAACGTACCCGAGATGATGTTAAAAGCATCTAGGGGGTTCACCTTTGCTCCAGATGGGGGTGCTACGGGACGGGGAGCAGGGGGTGCCGGTTTGGCGGCGGGAGCGGCCATGGGCTTAACGGGCTTTGCGGGGGGCGCAGGGGGGCGGGCTGGGGCGTTAGGACGCGGGTCCGTTAACGCGGGGATTCCAGCGGGGGAGGGCTTGGGAGGACCTAATGCAGGGAAAGCCTGCATGTGGTTCCCTTGGTTCCAGTGATTCCAGGGGCTGGGTCTCTGGGGACTCAACCTCTCTGGAAGTTTGGAGGAGGGGGCTTCTCTTAGCTGGCGAGCGTTGGCGCGCTTCGCCAGCTTCGAGGAGGAAGACTTCGGGGCCTTGGGGCAGCCCCGGTAGTTGGCGGGGTGGCCGGCCTCTCCACAGAGAACACAGCTGGGTGGCTCTGTGCAGAGGGCTCGGTCTTTGGGACGCGGGCAATCCACTGTTCCGTGGTTCCCCAAGCACTTGACGCACCTGGGGGTTGCAAAGCAGTGGTGCTGAGAGTGCCCGTAAAGCTGGCACCTATGGCATTGACCAATGTTGCCAGTTTTACGGGGCTTCTCAATACGAATGCCCGTGAGGCTGCAGACAGCCTTGATGCGGAATATAGGGTGATGACCCTCAGTGGGAGGGCACACTACTAAAACCAAGTCGTATGCTGGGCCATTTCTGGCCCGGTGCATTCGATGGACCTCATCTACGGGCACGTTTTGTGCCTCGAGGTCGGCCTTGATATCATCCGTGGCGATCTCAACGGGGATCCGTCGGATCACCACCCGGATTTGACGCTCCTCAGGCAGGGCGTATGTGTGGTACGACACATTACGTGCACTGAGGAGCTTTGTCAGGTCACGAAAATCTCGTGACGTTGGGGTCTGGACTTTAATGCCCTGCTGGGTTGAGCGGGCATTAGTGAAGTTGACCCTCTGGTCAACACACCACTTTGAGATCTCGGTCCACTTCGCCTTGTCCTGTATGAATACAGGGGGCGGGGGAGGGATCTTTTTAGCGGTCTTGTTGACCGGAGGGGTGGGGGCAATGTCGCGGGGAGCGACAACCTTTGCGGAGGTTGACGCTTTAGGGGTGGGGATGGACGCGGCGTTAGCCTGCGGGGTGGGGGCACGCGAGGGAGGGGATGACTCCTCGATCGCGGCGAACTTAGCGGCCGGGGCGGCGCTAGAATTTGTCTTTTTACGCTTGTTTCCCTTGCCATGGGAAACGAGCGTGAAATGTTCCTCGTCAGACGAGGGGGAGGAGACCGAGTCTGCTGCTCGGTTTTCCTCCTCGCCAGAGGAGACCTCTTCGGTGTCCATCGATATGGGCACCTGAGAGCTGGGCACGGGGGGAGACTCTAGGGCGTCGCTAAATGTAGCGACGCTAGTCTCGGGAGTAGCGTCAGCGGCGATGGTCTGCGCTTGGGTAACCAGAGCGCGCTTAGACAAGCGCTTGAACAACCCCTTGAACTCGGGGTCGTCCATGAAAAGCTCGCAGAGCGAGAAAAAACTTTCTCGCTCTTTTGAGCTCCATTCGGAGACCTTCGAGCCCAACATGGTTGGGAAAAGAGGGGACCCTATTCGCTCATCGGAGCGCCTAACAACCTAACAAGCCCTAAACCCCGGGTGGGTGTGCCCGGGGGTGAGTAGCACTCCCTGTCGGGTATAGACAGGGAGGTGTGACCTACTGCGTGAGCCCTAATCTGTGTGTACCGTCGCCAATCTTATTGTGCGACGGGGCCCTAACCGGTCAGTGCGGATGGGTATAGAGATACCCTGACCAGTCTAGTGCGGGGGGTATAGAAATACCCGCGGCACTAGTACGCGGCTGTGGAAGCAAAACTGTCACCGGGACTGACGAGGGAAGCCCCCAAGGCCAGCGATCCGGGACCCGTCCAAACTTTCGCCTAGCCCTGAAGGGGATAGGCGGGTGCGTTGGGTCAGCACCCACTCGGTTTCGTTGACACCGTGAGGTTTCCACCGAGGACCACGAAACTGTGGATTTGCCCAGAAGGGGCCACTACGCTTTAGACGTATCCGAATAAAGAAACAATTTGTCTTGAAAAAGACAGTTTGAGACAATTCACGATCGAAAATAAATTTTCGATCGCCAATTGGGTAGCCGGAGCGACTACGATGCGGAGCGTTGCGCAGCAGACACAACACTGAACGAGCACTTTCACAGCGGCGGAGTGGTGGGGGGCGCGGGCGGCGGAGCGGCGAGCGCGAGAACAACACGTCCGTTCGCTGCGGAGGTCGAGCGTGGAATGAATGAAAAACCCGCATGCTAATGCAAAAAGTAAATACCTTCATAGCCAAATTAAATCCAAAATTATAGGTTATTAGTTCAACAAAAAACGATTCGGAAGTAAAAACCATCATTATAACTTCGCAAAGTAGCTGAAAAAAACATGCACACGCACACGGATTACCCTGCAATTATTTAGTTCATAAAAACGTAAATAATAATGAAGTAAGCCATGGTTTTGACGCTAACATACATTGATGTGTTAAGATTAGGCCTAAGTATTTATTAGTAGTGAAGAGCAGTGGTGGCCCAGTGGTAACGACCGCGACTTACGAGTAGCAGGTCGTGAGTTCGAACCCAAGCAGGCGCTTTACTTTGTGTAAATTATTTCATCACCACTGCTCTCAAAACGGTGAAGGAAAACATCGTGAGGAAACCGACATGTCTTAGAACCAAAAATTTGAAGACATATGACATCTACCAACCGGCACTGAGCCCGCGTGGTGGATTATGGCCCACTCCCTCTCACCGAGAGGAGGCCTGTGTCCCAGCAGTGGGAACGTTATAGGCTGATAATGATTTATTAGTCTGCCTAGCCTTGCATCAACTAAAGTCTGTGCCATATAAGAAAAAAATAAAAGTCGTTGACACCCGTCTACCAATGTATTCCAATATTTTAAAACGATACGAAAAAAATGAAAAGAATGTGTCGCCAACACGGTCAAAACAAACGTATCGCGGTAACGGGCGTCCTTGACGCGTTCTCTGGGCATGAGTTACAAACCTTTTGGCCAAAACCATATTCGATTATGGAGAACGCTCAGTCAATCCTACCCGCAAATCAAAGGAATGACACTCGAGACGAAGGACGCGATACATAATAATTACAAAATGGCAGACAGGTAATGCGCTCCTGACTCGCTCTGACGTCACACACAGCGCCGAGAATGAGGGCATAACCCAAAATATCTAATTTTGCGGTAAGTAATTTAAAGATTCGATTATTTTAATTTATTAAATACTTTTATGAATATAGGTTAAAGCTAAATATTTTTTTTTATCTGGCACAGACTTTATGTTGGGGTCAGCTTAAAACCAAACCAGATGCACAGCAGAATACTAGTATTTTACATGGAGCGACTGTCTGACTAACCTTTACACCGTACTAACTGGGCAATAGATATCGTCGATAGTTAGTTGTCAGGATTTTGGGGTCCTGACTATCCGTAACAACTGTTATATATCTACGAATAACAGCCTTTTTTTTGATCTCGAGGTTGAAATCCTCATGGATGTCCTCCGCCCTGGGGTGGGCGGAGGGGTCTATCAGACCCTTAGTGACTAAAACCACCCCGGTGTTCCGTCCCACACCAACGTCGGGGACCACGGGAACCAATGTGTCTTCCGAGTTCCCCGACTGGTGCCAGCCTGCCTTTGCGGGCCTCGTCGCGTTAAGGGGGGAGTGAGGTGTTAAACTCCCCCCCGTACATCACAGAAAGGCGCGCGTGGAACACTACGCGCCACCATCTCGGCTCCTTAGGAACAGGGGGCGCCGGATGTCCCCAGATCCGTCGCCCCTGGACTCATTAAGGGGTTTGGAAGAGGGCGTTGTCCGCCCTCCACCGGCGCCCGGTGCGCCTACTGCGGGCTGGGTGAGCGGAAGATATTTCCCGCTCACTTTCCGCAGGCTCCTTCTGCGACATAACTGATTCGCAGAAGGATACCACCGCGTCCCAAGACTTCTCACTGCCAACCATCGACTCGACCACGGCCGGCAGCGACAGGTCACTGCTTACTCCTGAGACAAGGGCACGGCGCAGCTCCACCCAAGCGGCACATTCTGCCAGCGTATGCCGCGCCGACGAATGACAGCCTAGAGCTAGACCAACGGCTTAACGTACTTACCAAGGCACGGCCGGGTCTTGATATGTAACGTAATTTTTATATGCTCATTAAAATATTAAATTGTTTAAGAAATACAATGATATCCATAGCATAAATACTAGGAACAAGGCTCAGGAAAAAAGGTGGCTCATTCAGATAAACGTGTGTGTAAGCTTTTATAATAAACTTCCAAGCCACGTTCAAGATCTAAGTCTCAATAAATTCAAATCATTAATTAAACGTAAGTTGTGCCAGAAAGCCTTTTATACCGTTAAAGATTATTATGTTGCGGACAAAAAGCTTGGAATTTAAGCTGCTCCAATTTTTCAATACTGAATTTTGTATTTTTATATTGTTTATTTTTCTTTGATATTTGATGATTATTACAACATACTCTATGACATTTATATTTAGCTTAGCTTTAGCTTAACTGTGCGGCTGATGTTTGTTAGCCACGAGCCCCTCTTTATGCCAGCTTGCTTGCTTTGGCTTGACAGGCCTGTTGGTCTAGTGGTTAGTGACCCTGACTGCTATGCTGGAGGTCGTGGGTTCGATTCCCACCCAGGACAAATGTTTGTGTGATGAGCACGATCATTATTTCTGTGTGTGGGTGTAATTTATCTATAATATGTATGTATTTAGAAATATATAAGTATGTTTATCAGTTGTCTAGTACCCATAACACAAGCTCTGCTTAGCTTGGGACTAGATGGCTTTGTGTGATAGTTGTGGAATATTATTATTATTATTATGCTATTGTATAAAAGCTTCTGAAAGCTTCTGTGTGGTGCCTGACGCAAAGAATAGCTGAAGCAAAGCTCCTGTAAGGTGCTAGGCGTAGAGAATAGCACCATCCCATTTCTCCCCGTGGGTGTCGTAGAAGGCGACTAATGGAGTAACTTGAGCATGAGCACCAGCGTTCTCAATTCATTTTACCACCATACTGCAATTGCCAACCCGCCTGCCAAGCGTGGCGATTAAAGCAACCCCCCCCCCCCCCCCCCTCCATATTGGAGGTGTCCTATGTCCAGCAGTGGACGTCGTTCGGATGAGATAATGATGATGTTGAAAGCTATTTGTTTAGTTACCTACCCAAGTAGACGATGGCAACGTGAGCCCAAGTGGTAAATTATGGAGATTATTTTATGATGATATCTTGGCCGTATCCAAGTGTTAAGTGTAGTGATACATTATTTTTATTGTCGTGTAGTACTTCCGTAAATGTTTACTTATGAATAATTTTATTTTATGTGACTCATTTATTTCATTATTATGTAAAACTCAAGTTTACATTAAATAAATATTTCTCATTGTTTTCAAAAGTGCTTGTAAAGCATTACACATATCAAAACACTAGCTTCTGCCCGCGATTTCGTCCGCGTTAAATTTCTTGTTCCCCCGACCCTTCCCGTCGCGTCGAATCGCCTACCCGTGCGATTTTCCCCGTTTTTGCAACATTTTTCATTACTGCTCCGCTCCTCTTAGCAGCAGCCCGGAGTCTGGATTGGTGCCCGATTGATGGCAATAGGCTCGCCCCCCTATTACATGGGACTTAAACATAACAGGCGAAATGTGGGTGTACTATAGGTACACGTCTGCCCAACCCTTCGGGGAAACAACGCATGATGTTATAATTGGGCAGAAGTGTACTAATAGTACCTATTCCTACATTTCGCCAGGTATGTATAAGTCCCACAATAGGAAGCGTGCCTATTGCTAGTTATCTGACTATAGACATGTAATAAGTCTGTTTTTAATTATTGTCGTTGTACTCATGTCGATGTTTACCTTCAAATATCTCGGTAACGTGACACTTCTTATGTGTCCTCTAGCCATACACATAATTTTCATCGAGCGCCGCGGTATCTAAAAAAAATAGTTTAAAAAAACTAAAAAAACACGCTTCCATAGAAAACCAAACTAAAAAGTAGAATATAATGGAAAAAAGCGTGGAAGCACCCCACGCTCTTTTCCATTATTTTCTACGTTTTAGTCTACATCGATATCAATAAAAAAAATACCTCAAAAGCACCCTACTAGACCTAAACTATTATTTATTTTCAAATTTTTTGGGTGTTTCGAATTTTGTGTTGTATGTCAGCGTAGTCTTTGAAGACGGTCTTTTTGCCATCCTGGTAACCCTGGCAAGGATAATGGCACAAATTTATGAAATTATTGCATTGTCATCGGTCCTCAATAACTCTACAAAGTTTTAATGAAATCTGACCGTTTGAAGTGGGTCAAACTCGAGTCCAAAGAAAGTTGTATGTTTGTCGGTTACAAACGTACAGGTGAAGCTAATAAAAGTGTGTTAAAACAAAATGGCGGTGGGTGAGATATGCTAGATCGGTTCTAAGCCCTTTGTAAGTAAACAGCTCAGTATTCAGAGTATTTAGATGGCAATCGATCTCCTATAGTTAAATTAGATGTTAGTTATTCTATACTACGAATCTAACTTCATAAATAAAGGTGAAGGGTGGGCGTTTAGAGAGATTTTCTTATAAAATGTAGACGTTCAAAAATATTAACTCTCACACTAGTTTGAATGAATGACTTTTCAGTTTTTAGTTTTGAAAATATATAGTACTAGCTTTTGCCAGCGGTTTGGCGTATTATACATATAAGCCTTCATGTTGAATCACTATGTCTGTTGATGAGAACCGTATTAAAAATCATTGCGTAATATAAAAGAGTACAAACGGTAAAAGCGACTTTGTTTTATACTATGTAGAGATAAACCACGTTTAAACTAAACGTCGCGTTGATCTGATACTTTCCTTTGAGAAAAAAACTATTAATAAATTCTAATTATGGTGTTTAAAATAGACTATGCGATAAACAGGATGACAGGGATGATTTGTTCGAAAGCGTTACCGTGGCCCTGGCATATAGGTAACTGAAAGAACACGGGTGAATTTTAGTCAGTAAAAGTCTGACATTCCTTCCCGCTACGTCCAAAGCGGGAGACGTCGTTTGGGGAGGTCCGTAGCTACTACGTAAGCCGGTGTTGACAAGGAACCGGTCTAACTCCTTGTCATCAGATATGTTGAAGCGTATAAGCAATCATATAATGGTAAAATATAATGTCAAATATGTCAAGAAATATCAGATGATTTCCCACCCACAAAAAAAGGGATGCAAAAAAATCTGCTGTACCATAGAAAAGTGCACTGCTTACGCAGTCAAATTGTAGGGCAGAGCTAACTTTTGTAAAATAACCGAAGAAAAATTTAAACGCAGAATCAAGTAGGTACTTACTAAATCCATGGAACAGTCTACGCGTTGCTGTCTCGACCACTCTTTATACAGTTCGTGCTCTCCAGTAATTAAAATAATCAGAATACATTTATAATAATTAGCTAAATATTTCCGCAGAAACGTGAAACATCTACTTGAAACATGTGACTTTTGACTAGGCCAATCAGTCTAAACAAGTTTTTATGCAACCAATGACCTTTGATCCAGCTTGCACAGTTCTCTTGAACTTGCACGGCGATTTTGACTAGGAAATGTCAATGTCATATTGACATTCGTTCAAACTTTAGAGCCAGCTCTGTCAGTTTTTTATGTATCTAAACAGTCCATGACTATAAAGATGCAACTATAGCTGTACCTACTTCTATTTCTATCTGTTTCGATACAATATATTGATGTTCGTTGGTTTGCGAATAGCTGGAGTGATTTGGCTCTTTTATTTAAAAGACTTAGGTTTTATATAAACAGGAAATTGGTTAAGTTTCCCGATAAAAAAATCTAATTCGAGGAAAACTCTGTGTATTTTTTTCTAAGGTATTTTTATGAACTATTTTTTTATGGACCATATTTCACGATTTAAACGATGGTTATACGTCTTTATGTGTGTGTTGTGTTTATGGTCATGGAAAAGTTATCAGAAAAAAAAAAACGAAATATTATACAAACTATCCAGTACAGGAAAACCTCTGTCAGGTCCGTATATACAATACATGTAAACGGAGCTAATGCAACCATTTTGGTTTTTAAATACATTTCACTAAACATTCAGCTGAGAATGAACGTGGTAAAGAAAACTCATATGTAGGTAACTCCTGGATTTGACACGTGATTCATATCTTTCATTACATTTGACAGGTCTTGAACATCTTTCAATACATTTGACAGTTGTTTGACACCTTCCAGTACAATTGACTGGATTTTCGTATATTGTTTTCGGGTGACCACTGAAAATCAGCGCTGTGCTGTGGGTCCTATAGCACAGCATCATACTGAGTGAAAGCCTTGTCACATTCACGGCGTCCAGGTACCGAGTGCTTATGTCCTATGTTCCTAAGTCTAAGTCTGTGTTGTCTTCATGTTTTTTTTCTTTAATGTAATCTTTTCTTTTTATTTGCACGTGGTTCTGTGACAAATAGATTTATTTTTCTTTCTTTTTCTATTTTAGAGGTGTATGTCATCTTTCTGTACATTTGACAGATTTTTGACATCTTCCAGTACTAATTTCAAGTTACTTATGCAACATATATAGAGAGTCTTTTCGGGCTATAACGTTCGACTTGTAAGAACACAAATTCAGATTTTAATTGTGGTTACCTCTGTGTCAAAGTCGACATTAACCTACTAAAGAAGTCGAAGTCGCGTTTGGGAAGCTTTTACAGCATGTATCAAAAATGCATTGTCATTTAATAAGGGTGTTATACATACCAACAAACTAAATAAATTTCTGTTCGTCATCTCGACCAACATCGTGATTTCGAATAAATTATCGACTGTCTCACAAGAAAATTCAATGTCTGCTCGACACAAGCAGCTGATTATTTGTAAATACTTGTTGGTGGGTCCCATTTCTACCCGTGGGTGTCGTAAAAGGCAACCAAGGGAGTAACCAGAGAATTGGCAGCACCGTATGCGTTTTACCAATACCATACTCGATCGCCGATCGCCAGCCCTAGTCAAGAGTGGCGATTAGAGGCCTATGTCCAGGCCGGCTCTTCTCTGTAGGAATCAACAAATTGGAACCGTGCACCTAACTTTTGTCGTTTCATAAGGCCCCTGTAGGTTTATGGGAAATTAAAAATATATACATATATATTTTCACGAATGCCTAGAGAAGATGCAATGTGTAACATCAAACCATCAAAAACATAAATGTGAAATGAGAGCCAAGTTCAATATTATGAATTTATGACATATGCCTTGGTTGCTGACTTCAACGACAAAAGAAGTGAGATCTAAATGGGTGCCAAGTTCAATGGTCAGTCCTGACTTGGCTAGTTCTCATGTTCACAAATTCAATAAAAAAAACCGGCCTACATTCTTAACATTGCAGTTGAAAAATATATTCTCCGATACATCGATATACGTCGCAGTCTATTCTCCAACTACAAATGTAAGTTTGTAATTGTAAAAAAAAATGTAATTTTTATGTTATAAAACTAAAAATTTACGAGTTTCGGAATTTTTCCTCTATTTGTGCTGTGAGACCTTGCTTGATGCCTTTCATGATTTTAAGTCAGCGGAAAGTTCCCTGTTTGAGCTATTTGCGAGTGTCAATATATCGCATAAATAGACTTACTTTTTACCCGACTGCACGTGTTAAATACTAGCCCGCGACATCGTCCACGTGAAATTTCTTGCTGCCCCAACCCATTCTGTCATATTGCATGGCCTTTTTTCTGTGTGGACAATCATCAAATGACTTCTCCCGCACTGGGCCTAGCGGGAGGGCGTGTCAGACTTTAAAGTACTGACTAAAACCCACCCGTTTTCCTTCAGTTGCCTATACCAGGGCCACGGTAACTCTTTCGTACGAGCAACTCCGCGACGCCGCGACGCATCGCATCGTCTCGTTTGCTATTACTTCGATTTTGCTTGGCGTTCTCTTTTTTGTGCCCGTCTCGTAATGGTCCTAGAGTGGTGTTTAATAGCCTATAGCCTCCCTCAATGGGGAAATATCAAATACGATATTTTTTTTCAAATCCCACGGATGTTTAAAAAATTAGCGTGTCCAAAGAAACAAACAAGCTCTTCAGCTCTATATTAGTATAAGAGTAGAAGATTCATTTATAGTTAATATCTCCACGCATTCCTGAGAAAAAGGGTCTTAAAAAACTGACAGACAGACAGCCCACAACGAAGTGGTATAAGGTTTCCATTCTTTCCTTTTGAGATACGGAACCCAAGAATTTTACTATACCTATGAGGAGATAGGTGCTCGGTGGAGGACTCGTACCCAAGCAACGTCAAGCATATTGTTATACTTACCTTTTCTTTGTGTGTGGGAAATCATCAAATTACGTCTCTCGCTCTGGGTGGAGCGCAAGAGTGTGTCAGACTTTTACTGACTAAAACCCCGGGTGGGTTTAAGTCAGTGGTGTTCCTTCAGTTGCCTATACGCCAGGGTCACGGTAACTCTTTCGAACAAATCTCGCGACCCTGACAGATTATTATACTTATCTAACGTTAATAATACTAAAATATATTATTATAACACAAGGACATAATTTATTAGTTGTTAAAGAACAAGTACCCTTACCTATTTTTTATAGCTATACGATATATGTTTAGTAATGTAATACATATACTAATCTTAGTGATCTTTTAACGATGCAGTGCAATTAAAACCTGATTGGCATGACCCCTGTTATTTACCGTGAGAAATTGGCGGTCCCATGGTTTTGTTTAATTATTAGAATATAATATAAGTAAATCTTTGTGTGATGAGCACAATCATTTGTTCTGTGTCTGGTGTTATTTATCTATAATATGTATGTATTTAGAAATATATAAGTATGTATATTAGTTGTCTGGTTACCATAGTACAGGCTCTGCTTAGTTTGGGATCAGATAACGGTGTGTTGGTTGTCCAAAGATACTCCTACTACTATTATATTGTAAAACACTACCCCGAGTTGATATAATTTGAAGTTTTATTTTATTTAACTTTATTAGGACATTAAACAGTTATATATAACAATTTAAGTGTGACAGAGTAAGTTAAAGACCAGCCGATCTATTCTATAAAAATCTCACCTTGAACTAAGGTGAAGTGACCTAAAAGTGAGCTGTCATTTCATCTGATGCGAGGGATTAACACTAATGACACCTCACTTCACCCAAGTTATCACGGTGAGATTTTTACAGAATAACACTACTGGTTCACGTGTAACCCACACCAATCTTCCGCTCCACACAGAGCGGAAGACGTCATTTGATGATTTTCAACGCACAAAAAAAAACCCACACCAATGTCCGTGAAATAATAAGCTCTTACGTTTTGCACATACATTTTGAATTTCATAATCAAAATTACTTGCAAACCGTAAGAAGTTTTGACTATGTCATTCAATGGGATCGTATGTAAAGTTGTATTCATGATTTAAATGATAATAATTCTGGTAAGCCATATTTGTTACGATCGCGAATCTTATTTTGTTCAACATGCAACCTGGCACTGACCTGCAAAATGCAAAAAAGAGTAAGTAATACAATTTGAATTTCGAGGGCTAATTACTGCATCTCATAATTACGTAATCTTTGATTATATACCTGTCTAAATGACACATTGGCCGTACCGAACGGCTCAAAAAAAGTCTACTAAATTTGGTAGACTCGCTTCTCACCGACGTCAGTGTCATTTGAATCACTTAGGGGTAACGTGCTCACGAAAAAATATTAATTACGCTGGTTTGTGCTGTCAAACTGTGTCGCATTTATGTGGGAAAGCTATATAATATTACCAAGATCAGTTATCATCGCTAAATTTTGTTATTTAACCACATTTTTTAAAGAAAACATGAATTTTTAATTCGATCCTTCGTAGGTTACTTTGATTAGCCGGTATTGCCAGTTTATTACTAGGGAGATTTGGCGAAAATATGGGAAACATATTACAAATATCATTAAAACTTATGATTATCTGCCGTGACCGAAATTCAATCAGGAGAATAATAAATTATTATTTCAAAACTGATGGAATTTATTTGATCTGAAAATGAGAAATTACGAACATAAAATAAATGAAATCCATGACGTCATGCACGAAATAGTATTGTTGTTAGTTCTTTCTAATATTTGGGTTTTAGATTTCCTACGGATTCCATAAAAGCAAATTGCTGGGGACATACTGTATTAATTAAATAAAACACTAACACAAAAATCATTATTTCATTTAACCTAATTTGTTTAACATTGATCTTATTAAATGATGTAAGAAAGGTAAGTTAATCATTTAGAGCTGGCATCTCTAAACACGCACACTTTGACAGTTTGATTACAATAAGTACGCGAGCGCTACTTACACATAATTGCGAAACTGGGGACAGTTTTTGTGCATCGTTTGTTTCCATTACTCTATCTAGACAGGTATATAATCAAAGTACGTAATATAGGTAGGTTATGTCATGCGTTCCTTGCTAGATAAATTATGTGATGAGACAACAGGGTGGTTCAAAAGATGATGTAGTGTCAAACATTAAAAAAACTATGCTTCGATGGTTTGGTAATGTTAGGGGATGAATAAAGGTCGGCCTACAAAGGTACCTTTGGCAGATACGACTGGACACGCTGGAAAGGGACGCCCTAGGAGAACATATAGTGACATTATTGGTGATGTTCTTCCGAAAGGTCAAGTGCGTAGTACTGATAACCGGCGTGCGTCTATGACCAGATTTATGAACATAAACGAAGCAAAAAGAGATGTAAGGACAGTAGTGGGTGGCGTTCTCCAGTTTCTGCCTACCTCCATGGAAAAAAACGCGTGCGTTTATATATATATGTATCTAGAATAGGTTAGGTATTAGTGTCCGTAATTTAGTTCAATCAAATATTTTGTAGACGTTTCCTACATCTTATATCTTTAAACGAGCAATTCTTGTATTTATATATATATAATCTAAATCTCGGAAACGGCTCCAACGATTTTCATGAAATTTAGTATACAGGGTGTTTCTAGGGTGATAAATCGATCTAGCTAGAATTCATTTTTATAAAATGTCGTTTTATTCGTGTTTTCAATGACCAACTTTATCGATAATCAACTGGAACATAAACTTATTATTTTAAACACAATTTACCAAAAAATACCAAGCAAAGCTCGGTCAACCAGATATTGAATTATTATGTTTGCGACTGCCTTTCAAACTAGATAAAACTGGTTTTCGATCTGACCTCTACTATAATTTAAATACAATGCAAATTTTCTGTTAATCGACCAGTCGACAAACTTTCGTTCTTCTGACCATAGGTTAGGACGCTCCTGATAGCTCTTATACAAGGCAGACGATTTACAGTGATCAAAATAAATGGAGGCAACTCTCATGTATGTTCTCGAATCTCTCTACTAAACCACACATTATCGCGGTTTATATTAGTCTATAAAAAAACCTATACAGATGAAAATATTTTATCTTTGCTCAGAGTTATCAATTTCACCATCTTCTTCAGCCTACAGCAGTCCACTGCTGAATATGGCCTCTCTAATGGCACGCAATTCAGCACAATTCTTGGCAAGTCTCATCCAACTGCTACCAGCCACCCTGCGAAGATCGACGCTCCACCTAGCCTGATGGCGTCCTACCCTACGCTTGCCGATTCACAGTCACCACTCAAGACATCAACTACAACGGTCATCAGTTCAGGCTAATATTGGCGACTCATAATCAAAGTACCAATGTCAAAACAAAACACGAACGCACGTCAAGCCGTTGGTCCGGCGCCTGATCTCACTCCGGTCGTGTCGGATTGCCGTCCCATCGTACTATGAGAGTGAAGGACGAGTGCCTCTGAGTCTGCGCACACACTTGTGAACTACCTATAATATCTCCCGCGCCGATGGCCAGTCTCTTTTTGAGATTGGCCGCCATGGCCGTAATTCAGTCTGGAGGACCATAATATATACCAATGTCAGAAAACCAAAAACCATTAAGTAAATAATCGCGTCTACATGGAACCTTGACCACGGGCATACCCCGTAAATCCATACCTAATTTTGGTTGACCATTAAGATTTATCCGAATTCCATTATTTCTTTTGACGTCATATTTTATAATGATATACTTACCTACTATTGATATACAAGGGTTTTTTTGCATATCAATGCTACGAATACATAAAATAGTTTGCGGTTGTGGTTACGTTGGTTAATTGGCAATTTTTAATTATAGTTTATGAGAGCACGTGTTTTGTATACTATCTGTTATAAATAATACATTTATCTAGGAATTGAATTCACGAATTCAAAGAATTGAAAAATTACGAGCAAAAAATATATGTTCGGAGAATCTTATGTAGGTATGTCAAGTAACAACAACAGAAAAATACCAATTTTATTGTTATAGCAGGTATTACTATCTCACGAAGCGACGCGCGTTTTACTTGTGGTTACCAAATGTACAAACACGCTGTGAATGTGTGTGAAAACTCAGGAGCTCTTGGTACCGTCCGACACACGGACATTTATTTTTTAGGAAATGACATCTCCCAGTTCAGCCTATGAGGTTGTTGGCTGCTTAACCGAACTTACCTGTGGCTACCTTAATACATTAAAGCCTCCAGCCAGGGCTTAAAAACTTAAAACTGAAGCGACTACTATACCCCTGTGGGGTATGGACCACGGATTAAGGCATCGTTGGTAGAGGGCAGCAAGGGACGGGCTAGATCGGAATGATTAATTATTATTTAGGGACGAATGTAAGGTTTACAGGCTCAGCGGCGTGGGCTGGCTCGAGCTAGGGTCGGGGCGGATCACACAGGCACAATATAAATACCTGGTGTAGTTGGAAGTGTGCGTGTGTGTGTGTGTTATGTACTGACTCTACTCGTCTTCACGTACACACTCACAGCGTGCTTGTACCAAGTGCACAGTGTGTCAACACAAGAAAAGAGCGCGTCGCTTCTTGACAAAAAAAATACCGTACATAACCAGTTGTATGCAAAATAGGAGGATATACAATGTATATCCTCCTATTTTGCATACTTCTTTTGGATTAGGTAGCTCGAATGAATGATTTTGGAACAAAAACTGTGTATCATGTTTTTGTTATACAATACTACAAAAAAACCTAAACAGGTACTTATGACTGTGTTTAATTTAAATGCACGATATGTTGGCTTTATTTATAACTTAATCATGTTAAAGGCTCCTTTAGCAAGGCGCGACGCGACGGTGAGAGGCAATTCTGGTTGAACGATTTCTATAATGCTTTCATTGAAACTGTTCTACTAAGATGACGTCGCGCTCGCGCCGGTCTGCGGCAGCCTTCTAGGATCATTCGGTGTATTAAACGAACGAGATGGAAAAAAACTACTTACTAAAATTGCCATCCACCCGCGATGCGCCACCGTCAACGGGACGTCAACGTTCGAACTGAGCGTGACGTCTTTTCTTTCTTTTTTCTTTCTATAATAAATGTATGTATCGCTACTTCGGCGACGTCATTTCATTCTCGTTGACGTCCCGTTGACGTAGAACGGCCGTAGGCATTCGTAACGTCATTGGAAATGGTTGAGTGGATATTAGATATATGCCCGAGATGCATCTATCAATCAATGAACTCAGTATACCACTGCTAATCAAAGACCTCTTCCATGTTGCGGCAAAACACCCTATCCTCCGCCTTCCGCATCCAATCTGCCAGCCAGTTTCTTTAGTCATCGGTCCATCTAGCTGGGGGCGTACCACGCTACACTGGCCTATACGCGGTCTCCACTCCAGGAGTCGAGATGTATATGAAATCATTATTTATTTCAACTATTAATTTATGAGTTACCGAATAACATTTAAAGAATGACATACATTTGAATTATAATACCCGCACAAAATACAAAAAATCACTGCTCTTTGGAACTTGGTCGTGCTCAGTGACGGATTAACTCTTAATCAAATTAAGCAATCGCCTAGGGCAGGGGTCGGCAACCCGCGGCCCGCGGGCCGTGTGCGGCCCGCGGACGTCTTACTTGCGGCGCGGCCCGTGAATGTTTTGTGAATAAGAAAGAAATATCTAAATGCATGAACGAATCGCGATCGTATAGTGTGGATCCAGCCTTAAGAACGCGCTTCGCTCTGCCCGCGAACGAACAAATGTTGTTTATTATTCTGAAGTGAGATGGTTAATTAGAGGTGCAGTATTGAAAATATTTTGATCTCAGAAAAGAAATCAGCACTTTTATGAATGAAGAAGGCAAATCTATTCCAGAGCTGACAGATACTGAATGGTTAATAGCCCTTGGATTTTTGACAGATGTACATAACTCATGAATTAAAAACGCTAGGTGAAAAATAATAATCTCTGATATGCACACAGACGTAAAGGCATTCCAAATGCGCCCAGTAGACTCTCCGTCCGCTTGCCGGCCCATCGAGCTGCTCGATGAGGTGGGCAAGCTCTTTGAAAGAGTCATTGCAGACCGTCTCGTCGGGTGGCTGGTGCGAGAGGGGCCGGAACCAAACGCCTCCTACCAGAAGCTCTACACGGGGGTCATGCGGTCCATGGCCGTTTACGGAGCACCGGTGTTTGAGTGCGTCCCAGAGGGTCATGGCAATCTGGCTAGTCCGGGGATGCCGCACGGTCTCCTGCGAGGCGGTGAGCCTCTTTGCCGGAGTGCCACCATGGGATCTAGAAGCAAACGTCCTCGTCCTCGCGCAAATGTGGGAGTAGCGCGAGGAGGCGAAACGCTAGGGGGGAAACTCCGCTGCCGCGACAGATCGTGGCACGGCGGACAGAGCTGCAGTGTGATCTCATGGCGACATGGCGGGTATGATTGTCGAAACCCAGCGCTGGGTACGCCACAATTGCGGCGGTAAGTCCCCTTTTTGAGGAGTGGATAGAGAGGTACCACGGCGTCCTCACCTTCCGCCTAACGCAGGTCCTCACCGGGCATGGGTGCTTTGGAGGTTTCCTGTTCAGGATAAATCGGGAGGAAACGCCTAGGTGTTTCCATTGCGAGGATGGTCTGGAGAATACGGTGGAGGTGTGCCCTGCTTGGGCGGAGCACCGCCGTGTCCTCGTGGAGGCTACCGGTGGCGGCGGTCTCTCGCGTCCGGCCCTGGTAAGAGACATGGTACGGAGCGAGAGGGCATGGGAAGCCGTCACCTCCTTCTGCGAATCAGTAATGCTCGCGAAGCTGGAGGCCGGGCGCGTGAGGGAGTGGCAGTCTCTGCGCCCTCACGTCCCCGGGGCGTCTCCTCCTGCGTGGAGAGTCGATCGCGGACTCCCGGCCATCGTAGGCGCGGGCTTGCGGGCGGCGAGTAATGGGTAGCTCGCCGCCCGGTAAGGACCAGGCCCGTGTCAACGACGCGTAGTATTCTACGCGCGCCTCAAAGAGATGTCAGCAGTACTGAATGGGTCTGCTAGGACCGACAGAGATACCGTGGCCCTGGCACATGGGCAACTGAAGAGACACGGATGAGCTTTAGTCAGTAAAAGTATGACACGTCTTCCCGCTCCACCCAAGAGCGGGAGACGTCATTTGATGGTTTTCCACCCACAAAAAAAGGCACTCCAAATGAAAATCAAACTCTTTATAAAACATATTCATAAAGAAGAGTTGGATCATTTTCCTTATTGTAAAAAGGCTGTCGAGGAACTTAGAATTAATTTTCATTGGAAAAGTGATAAAATGAAAAATATTTTAATACAACTGCAAACTCAATTCAGCGACAGATTTGATTTTGAAAAAGTTTCAAGCAACTGAAGATTTTAGCAAGCTTTTTCTTGTGTAAAATTGGAGTACCGAGTCATTTACAAATGAACGTGATTGATCTCCAATCTAATGATGCTCTCAAAAGCTCCTTCTATAAAATCAATTTTATGGCAGCTTGCAATTTTTTGTATGTAGCACTTATTTATGCGAACAAACTTTTTCAACTGTCGGTTATAGAAAAAATAAATATGCTTCTCGCCACATATACGAGCATTTGAGAGCCATTCTACGTATTCTAATTGCAACGACATGACAGCTAACATACCTACAAGAGATAGCCTCCCAAATGCAACCTCAGACATCACACTGAAATTTTTATAAAATCAGTTACTTGTTAGTAGTTACTTTGTAGATTTCATTTCTATTTTTCGGTGATTATTTTTTTAGCTATAAAGCCCAGACATGTAAACATAATGTAACTAATACGTGTATGAATTAAATTCCGAATGTGTTAACAATTTTAATACAATAGCATTTTCATTTTTTATATGGGATATGACCATCTATGGGATATATGTAGGATTGTAGGTATATTGGGCTTCTAGGGTTACTATCACGAGTGCGGCCCGCCTTTAGTTTATTTTGCTACCTGGTGGCCCTTGCCTGCCAAAAGGTTGCCGACCGCTGGCCTAGGGCATCACGTCTGGGGGGCACCAGAAGAAGCACAAAAAAAATCCGTCCTTAGGGCATCACGTCTCACTCTCACATCACCAAAAACCACACCAAAAAAAGTTTCTAGGACTAATATGAAAATTCGCGCGTTTAAAGTTGACACAGACTCCGACCTAGAGTCATAACCCTGCTCCTGCTTGCCCACTCGCTCCCCACTAGTGCATTCGGCAATTCGAATGCACCGGAATTGCGATCAGCCAATCACAAACCACCTCTTCCACGCGGGCCCCCCACCTGGCGCCCCCGCAAATCTGTGTCAGTCCAATGTTTTGTTTTTTAAGTAATTCTGCCGGCCGGCTTCGATTCATACGTAATACAATTAATAAATAAGTCAAAAGTTTCAGTAAACTAAAAATCTACGGCGCTGTGTGAGTCACACATAGAGGATACAATCCCGGGATCCCGACCGTTTTCTGGCCCCGAAAATCCCGGGACTGTACTTGGCTAGTCCCGGGATTTTCGGGATTGCCACAAACAAGTCTAATTTGTATTCCGTAGTCCGTTGAGCCTTGACAATAACCTTGCCTAGATTATATGAATAGCATTTATTACATAACGAGAAAAACAACCCTTAGATACGCCGTCGTACGATACGTACCTACTATACACAGTACACACTAAACAGGTACAGTCCTAATATAATGTTTGTCGTAGAACTTAAAAGGGACTTAAAGGAAAAGTTACAGCTGGAAATTAACAAGAGTATGAAATCCCCACATCCTGAAGTACAAGTACAAAATGAATTGAGGTTGGCAAATATTGTAGTATTGGACGTGAAATGAGCCTTTTCAAAAATGGATGAGTTCGTGGATATCACTTAGAAACAGCATATAAGTATCTATACGTATTGTACTATACCAATATTCCTCCAACCAGCGTAGAACCTGAGCGAGTGTTTTCATCTGCTGCTTATGTTGGCAATAAACTACGAAGCAGGCTTGGAAGTCAAAGATTGGATGCTTTGATATTTTTCTGCGATTATATTTTCGAAATTTTAAATAGGTATATTTTTTTGTATTGTCTTTTGATTTCTTGCAAAAGTATAGTTTTTTCGTTTTGTCTTTATCTTTTCTTATTATATTGTGATTTTTGTTGTGCAAAGACATTAAAAATGTATTTTTTTTAATTATTTAAGTTGTTTTTTTTTTCATTTTAGCCCAATTATAAACCACATACTCTAATCCCGGGACAAGCCCGGGTATCCCGGAATTACGCTTCAAAAATCCCGTAAGCCCGGGATTGAAAAACATGCTCGAGATTGTATCCTCTAGTCACGCACACAG
Organism: Aporophyla lueneburgensis; assembly: GCA_932294355.1. Lineage (NCBI taxonomy): Eukaryota > Metazoa > Arthropoda > Insecta > Lepidoptera > Noctuidae > Aporophyla > Aporophyla lueneburgensis. The sequence goes on along the minus strand of OW028737.1, from coordinate 23,530,706 downwards.
CACAAATTAGTATGTGTGTGTGTTTGTCGACAATTAATTCAAGTTTTATTCATAATATTGTGTTCATAAAACAAAATAAAACTTTACGTACCCAATACGTAAAGTTTTATTTTGATAATTTCCAAAGTCAAAATATCTAAAGTATATGGTTTCATTTCAAAAAGGAGAAACCAGAAGAGAAGCAGCTAATTTGTCAAATAAACTACAAGAATTGGAGTTCATACTCATGTTGGTCATGTGGGACGAAATTTTGCAAACCTTCTGAAAAGTCAGCAAGGTATTGCAAGACCCAGAAGTTACTCTAGAGCAGTCTTTCCCAACGTGGGCGATAACGCCCCCTTGTGGGCGCTGCAGGCCTAAAGGGGGGCGGTAAGAGACCCAGAAAAAAAGGGGGCATTGTGTAGGGCTTTGGGGTCGATTTATAATTTAATCTACCTAGCTAGGAAGACTCTTAGACACCGACTGAGCTCTCGACTCTCGACTACATCTTGTGAACATCAACTAATATTAATTAAGATATAGCTCAAACTCGGTTCGATATAAAAGACCGCGGGCAATCATGTTTTAACAAGTTTTTGTTAAATAATCCGAATTGTACATTCCTATACCAATCGGCTGGTTCTATAATACTTGTTCTTGCTTGTCGAGTACGATTGGGCGTGGAATGAGATAAACGAGTTTATGCACGTTTGTCTTATTCCTGTTGGTGCGTGCTGCTTATGCAATCCTATATAAACGACGTAAATTTATTTTATTTTCATTTGCGGTTTCGCGCATAATAGATAAGCAGTACTTGATTTCAACACTTACGTATTTCTTAAAACAAAACAATGTCGGAAGTAAAAAAGAAGAGACGGCAATACTCTGCGGAATATATTAAATTGGGATTTATTGAAAATCCCACAAACCCGTCGACCCCTTTGTGTCTTCTATGTCTAAAAACATTTTCGAATGAAGCAATGAAGCCTTCAAGACTGCAAGATCATTTGAATAAAATGCATCCAGATAAGACAGAAAAGAATGTAGCATATTTTCAAGACCTAGAGAAGAAGCATAATACTCAGCCAAGTTGTATCAAAACTATTTTCGGCGGCTGCTAAGCAAGATGACGACGGACTTCGAGCTTCGTACAATATCTCTTTGTTAATTGCTCAAAAAGGCAAACCACACAACATCGGAGAAGAGTTAATTTTGCCAGCAATAAAGGAAGTAATAACTACTGTGCTTCATAAACCGGCCGCAGATATTATCCGAAAAATTCCTTTGAGTAATAATTCTGTGCAAAGACGAATTCATGAAATGGCTGAAAACATTGAAGAATCATTGTGCAATCATCTGAGGACTAGTCAATTCTCAATTCAGCTCGATGAGTCCACTTTACCAAATAATGAAGCGTTGTTGCTATCTTACGTGAGGTTTATTAAAGATGAGAAAATACGTGAAGAACTATTGTTTGCCAGAAATTTGGAGACAGATACAAAAGGCGAAACCATATTCAATACATTGGAAAAGTTTTGTGAAGAGAAAGAGATTCCTTTGAAAAATATTATATCAGTTGCTACGGATGGCGCTCCGGCTACGACAGGGCGCCATAAAGGCTTCATAGCATACTTAAAGAATAAAATTCCAGATGTCCTTGCTATACATTGCGTTATTCATAGACAACATTTGGTTGCTAGAAACTTAAGTGAACGACTATTTCAATCACTGCAATATGTCATCAAAGCAGTCAATAAAATCCGTAGCAGCTCTTTGAATGATAGATTATTTCATCAGCTTTGTGTTACTAATGACGAAGATTTCAACCGTTTGTTGCTTCATACTGAAGTTCGTTGGCTGTCAAGAGGCAATTGTCTGATTCGATTTTACAACCTGTTTGACTCTATGATAGAGTTCTTGGAAACTAATGATACAGAACTGCGCAACAAGCTCATAACATCAAAGAATGATATAGCTTACATGACAGACCTGTATAAAATGTTCAACGACATGAACCTCTAACTGCAAGGCGATGAACTAAATTTAATTAAAACAAAAAATGTCGTTGCTGCTTTCGCAGCCAAACTGCTTCTGCACAAAAAGAATATGGGCAGACGTGAGTTTCACAATTTTCCGAATTTATCAGTATACTGCAGTAACGACGACTTGTTTGCCTACTGCCAACATTTGGAAAACCTCCACATTGACTGCACCGAACGATACCAGGACATTTTAAACTTGGAAATACCAGACTGGGTGTTGGATCCGTTTTCAAATGCCAACACAGCAATGTCACCTCAGCTGGAAGAAGAACTTATAGAATTGACAACAAACGAAGAAATAAAAATCAAGTTCAAAAATGGATATCAAGAATTTTGGCTACAAAAACCGATCCCGCAATTGTACCCTGGATTGTGGTCAATTGTTCAACGATTTTTGATATCATTCCCATCGTCATATTTGTGTGAACGTGGATTTAGTGCTGTGGCAACGCTGCTTACTAAAAAGAGAAATCGTTTGCGTGTTACCGAACGTGGCGACTTGCGGCTGTTTTTGAGTAAATTGGAACCTGATATCAACAAACCTATTGAACAGCATCAGATTCAACCTTCACATTAGTTTTTATATAAGAATTGATTATGTTTGTTTTATTTTCAATAAATATACTCTGTCCGAATACTATAAATTTGCGTTTCAATAATCAGTTATAAGTACTTAGCGGTTTTTAAGTATGTTTAAAAAGGGGGGCGTTAAAAAATAATTTATTCTTAAAGTGGGCAGTAGACAAAAAAAGGTTGGGAACCCCTGCTCTAGAGACTTGCGCTAATCTCTATTAATCACTCGTGGATTTTTTTTGAAAAATTGCGGGGCGACTTTGACTCTTTAGAAGCCCGCGCAAAAGAAAAACTACCAGATGTGGAATACAAAGACACCCGTCAAAGACGAAGAAAGAAAATGCCCAATGATGGTTCAGCGCCTGAAGTAAGTTTCAGCCCAAGAGAACAATTCAAAATAACGTATTATTATAGCATCATTTATAAATTAAATGCAGAGATGCAAGAAAGAGGAGAGATATACAAAAAAACAGCAGACAAATTCTCATTCTTTAATAAAATACCCAATGCCGATAAAATTATGTGTCCCGATAAAACTGCAGAATACAGTCACCACAGTACAAAATATCTAGTAAACACATATCCAGAAGATCTTAACACTGAATTAATAACAGAAACTCAACAGTTTCATTCATATATATGTCCTATGTAAAATAAGTTCCAAACCCAATGATTCGGCTCGCCCAAGTTTACATCAAACTCACGCACAATTGTATAAAATAATACATGATGATAAAATTGAACCAGCTTTTCCTAATGTGGAAACAGCCCTGCGTATATTTTTCTCGCTTAGGATTACAAATTACTCAGCGGAACGTTCTTTTTCAAAATATTAAAAAATTAAAAAAGGACAAAGATCATACAAGTAAGGCTCGATAATTTATAGATATTATACATAGAGTCCGATATGTTAAACACGTTAGACGTTAATACTATCTTGTGTGAATTCAATACCCAGAAAAGCCGCAAGGCGCATTTCATTGAATAAATAAATTATGCTTTGGTTTTTATTGTTGTCGCATCTACTCCAGTTTTAAGGTACGCTACATCTCATCATGTTTATTTTACAAAATACTAATGTTTTTAGGCGGTAAAGGTTTAAAGACCGATTCTAGTTGACATACGGGTAGGGGGGCCCCACAGGCGTGGATTGCTTAGGGCATCAAGTAGTCTTAATCCGTCACTGGTCGTACTGGATCATAATGTAAGTCGCAGAATGCCTTTTTTCACTGACCTACACTAGGAAATAAGATGTAATACCTAAAGCACAAGGTTGAATTTTCAACTCTTGAAAAGAATAGCAATATACAGGCTGGCAAGGACTTCGTTGCGAAACCTGTTACCTTTTAAGATTCGGTTCATGATTCTACGTAAAAAAAATTCGTCGGTTAATACTTAAAAAAAAAACTGCTGATTCACAGAAATATGCAATATCTGCACGGCCTAAACGGTATGGATGACATTTTTTTTTTAATAGCCAATGGAAAATCAATGCATGTATTCAGTACTTTCATGATTATGAATCCCTTGATTCAGAATCATGTAAGGACTCCATGTTACCGGGCATTTTGTAGTTGACCCTGAGACTTCGTAACTACTTAACCGGGCTATTCTGTGGCTGCCGCCACGGACGAATTTCCTTAATGATTAAGCAACTACTACACGCCTCGTAGAGTACGAACCTCGGCTTAGGGCGTCGTTTGACGTCAAGATGGTAGAGGCTGGATAGATATTATTGTCAGGGGAATTTAAAGCTACAGGCTCAGCTTCGGTGCGACCTGGCACTACGTCGAGCAAGGGTCGGAGAGTCAATAGCCCTGCCTGCCACCCAGTATTAGGCATTACATTTAGGTGTCGCCTAGCGTTAGTAACAGGCATCAATCTACTTATTGAGACGGCTATAAACTTAAAGAATCAGATTTCACCGACCTCTACATGATAATCTGTCCAGTTTAAAACCAAAATAGTATCTCTTTAATAAAACATCCATCAATCAATCAATCAATCAACTCAGCCTATTGCAGTACACTGCTGGACATAGGCCTCTCCCATGCTGGGCCACAATATCCTGTCCTCCGCCCTCCGCATCCAGTCTGTCCCAGCCACCTTTTTGAGGTCGTCGGTCCATCTAGCTGGGGGGCGTTCTACACTACGTTTGCCGATACGCGGTCTCCACTCCAGGACTCGTCTGCTCCATCGGCCATCGGTCCTTCGACAGACATGGCCAGCCCACTGCCACTTTAGCCTGCTTACTCTGCAAGCTATGTCGGTAACTCCAGTTCTTTTCCGCATAACTTCATTCCTGATTTTATTCTTCAAAGAAACTCCGAGCATAGCCCGCTCCATAGCCCGCTGAGCGACCTTAAATTTGTGGACTAGCCCCACTGTCAGTGTCCACGTTTCGGCACCGTATGTCATAACGGGTAGGACGCACTGGTTGAAAACCTTGGTCTTCAAACATTGCGGTATCGGCGACGAGAAGACTTGACGAAGTTTTCCAAACGCTGCCCAACCCAACTGGATCCTCCTGTCAGCTTCTTTCTCGAAGTTGTGTCTACCAAGCTGGATGACTTGCCCTAGGTAGACATACTCTTTCACAACCTCGAGAAGCGACCCTTCGATGCGGATTGGACTCGGCAAGACATGCGAATTGTACATGACTTTCGTCTTGTCCAAGTTCATGCCGAGGCCTACCCGCCGAGAGGCTCCATTTAGGCTATGCAGCATCTGGTCTAACTGTCCCAGCGTCTCTGCCATTATGACGATGTCGTCGGCAAAACGAAGGTGTGAGATGTACTCGCCGTTTACGTTGATCCCCTGTCCAGTCCAGTCCAGCGTCTTAAATACGTCCTCCAGCGCATTGGTGAACAGTTTCGGGGATATCACATCCCCCTGTCTCACCCCCCTGAGCAGTTGGATTGGGCTGGTTTTCGTATCCTGGATCTGGACAGTCATCGTTGCAGCGTCATACAAGCACCTCATCACCTCGATATATCTCCAGTCAATTCGACATCGTTGCAGAGAGGCCAGAACTGCCCAAATTTCGATTGATTCGAAGGCTTTCATCCATAATTTTACATAATTCAACTCAAAAAAACAACTGATATGCCACTTATTTTTACTATAAAAAAAAACTATAATCTACCCGGTCAAAATCCTAAGGAAATTGATACATCAACAATTTATTGCGCGTCTAAACAAGCGAATTAAAACTTTCAATTTAGTTTTTTGCGGCTGGCAATACAATATCGAGTGATGGGTTTTTATGGCTTTTTCTATTTAATAGCACGTGATAGTGAACTAATTTGGTTGCGGTTACGTTAAAAAGTTCTTTTGGTAAAAACTCTTTAATGTTAGGGAAAACTACAACGGAATCTTTCCGTTTAGAATTCTAAAATAGAACAGAAGGTTATATAAGATGAAAGCGCTTGGGTAGTCCGCGAATTTTTTTATGTTTTTGCATGTGGACCAGGGTTGCGAGATCTGTTCGAAAGAGTTACCGTGGCTCTGGCATATAGGCTACTGAAGGAACACGGGTGGGTTTTAGTCAGTAAAAGTCTGACACGCCATTCCACTCCACCCTAGAGCGGGAGACGTCATTTGATGACTTACCACAGACAAAAAAAAGGTTGTATGTGGAACAAATTATGATTCGCGACCGTGCCAAATATAACTTTACAGAATTATAATAATAAAAATCATCAACACAATGCTCTAAGTTCCTTTAAGTTCATTGAATGACTTTTTCTTGAAATAGTAATTCACATCTTGTTCACATCCGACTGTATTGATATAAAACCCTCTAAGTTCATTTAATTCGATTGTGATTTAAATTATAATATTAAAGATTATTTAAAAATAAAAGCAATAAAAGAAAATTAGAAATTTTTCGTAGGTTACCAAAAACAAATTGCTGTTTCATCGACAACTGCAATACCTACGCGGTCCGCTTTATGAGACAGCTTGATATTGGATACTTTTTTTAACGAAGAAAAATGTCAACTTTCCACAGAGGAATATTTCCTCTAAGGGGCCATCCATAAATTACGTCACACGTTAAGGGGGAGGGAGGGGGTCGACGAAGTGTGACATTGTGTGACAAGGTGGTGGGAGGGGTCCTGAATTTCGTGACGTCACATTTTAAAATCAATTTTAATCTAAGTGTTAAGTAAAACACATATTCGTATGATAGCTATTGCCCCAGTATCGAGGCATACTTGTTTAAGCGATCATGTGTCATTTGTGGTCTATATTTTGCTTCACAAAGGCCACTAATCAACACAAGCAAATACATAAGAAAAAACAAGTTTTGCCCATCGTGAAGATTCGTCCTCAAAGAATTTCTGCTAGATGTGCCCGAGAAATTCTTTGTTTGGATGATGACGATGATGCTGTATGGTTCGATGAGAAAGATGTGGACATAACGAATATTCCTGACATTGACAACCCAAACGAGAACGATGTGGCTGCTATGCCATGCATATGCCTACCTATAGGGACTCAAGGTGATTAAGTTTGATCTTTAATGAATATAATTAATCGTTTTTTGTTTTTTTAATTTCTTGCAGTGTTTGATTTGATGTTCATTTTATTTAAAAAAAAAACATTAAATTTTCGGAATTGCTGTTTTAATTCAATAATTATTTCTAGATGTAAAATTATAAAATTTGTGACGTCACACTAGGGGTCTCATAAATGTGATCAGCTGTGACAAGGACGGGGGAGGGAGTCAAAAATCATGAAATTCGTGTGACGTAATTTATGGATGTACCCTAATAACTCGACCAAAAATATATTTTGGAAATATTTTTTAAAGATTAATTTTAATACAATAAAAAAAATAAAATTATCTTAAACTGTAAGTATAAATCCTTTAGCCATTGAACCATGAATTTTCATGATAGAGTTGTAGGAAGGTATTAATATGAGTGTTCTCTTTTTATTTCTGTAACTCCTAAAAATAGTACCTAATCGGCCGAAAATGAAACGAAATCGGCCGTATATAGGTCGAGTAATTTAAATTTAAAAGGTTCCTAACGGTTGAAGAAAGAATAAAGACGCTGTAATTATTTTCCCTTTATACCAAATATATTAAAAACTTATGAAGAAACAATGTTTTTGTCGTTTCCGCATTTCGGCCGACAGATAATCCGTTACAAGTGCCTTTCGGTGGGCCTCTAACAAAAAAACAACATCTCACGTTCTAAAATTTTCCAAAGTAAAGGATCTAGTTAAACAGGTACCAGCTACAATGAAGCTAGGAAGTATGTAAATACATGTGTCACTTACAAGTTACAACTCACTCCTTCCTACTTACCTTGACAATGAAGACTTGTCACGTCTAACTGCTAATCGTCACATTAGAAAATGAAGGTTAACGAAAACTTATGTAAACATGTATTGTCTAGTCTAATTTGCCTACATCATTATAGAACTACACTCATCTCATGGCTCCAAAAATCTTCTTTACATCTTTAAATATATAATTCTACTGTACGTGTGTATGTCACTGAACTCTTCCTAAACGGCTAGACCGATTTGAATGTTTTTTTTTTTTGTATGCGTTTGGGTGGCACCCTGGATGGTTTAGATTCACTATTGGACCCGTTAGGGGGCGCTGCTATCGAGTTCTAGGAAACATGACAAGGTCTGTACGGTCAGCTAGAAGTCAGATATAAAACAAAATCGTTTCCCGCGTCTGTACGCTTAGATCTTTTAAATTATGTAACGGACTTTAATGCGGTTTTCACGAGTAGACAGAGTGATTCAAGAGGAAGGTTAATATGTATAAAACGTTACATACATACACGTTCTTGTGTATAATAAAGCCAGTGTATAATAAACTAGCTAAAAGCTGAACGTAGTTAAGTGATGCAGCATTTGAAAATAAATTTATTAATTTTCTATCACATAAATCTTATTATAATTGAGTTTTTAGATAAGTCATTTTGTTTAAATTTTGCTACTTCATTTATTTATTTTTAGTTTGATAAATTATCATGACATTTTAAAATTATAAATTATTGTATTAATATTTGCATTTCGTTATTTGAGGCAAACGTGTTAATCTGTTTTTATCTTTACTTATTACGTCTCTGTGCAAGAAATGTTAAAAGAAACAGCTGACATTTTTTTTTGTATGTTTTGTACACACGGCTACACATCAGACTATACATTTCCAGTTTTAGCTGAGCTCGCATTATATAAATTTTTCGTACAATGAGAGGTCAGCTTATACTGGAAATCTATAGCTTGATTTATCGCCGGATGTACTCACGTTTGATAAAAATCGAAATCTTTTACTGGCGAGTTTTAGATCCGATTACAGAACGTCACTAAATACACATTTGATTCAAGCAATTTGATTGGTTGAAACTAGTTTAAGTAATGCTTTGTATTGAGTGACATTTTGTAATACGGGAATTAGTTTTCCGACAGAAAACTGAAACTCAACTTATTTCAATAACACCAATGAGCCACCAATTACCATAACGATGAAACCTATTGCAAAACGAAGTAGGTTCTAATGAAGAAGTACGGACAAAAACTCCATGAACACTCTTTTAAAGTTAAATTTTGCTACAAAACAACAAACTACGACATAGTCGCATAAAGCTCGTCTGGGAACATACTACTAGATCTTTGGGAATTGTTTAATTACAGACGCAAACAGTGTAGAGCAGTGGTGGCCCAGTGGTAACGGTCGCGACTTACGAGTAGTAGGTCGTGAGTTCGAACCCAAGCAGGCGCTTTACTTTGTGTAAATTATTTCATCACCACTGATCTCAAAATGGTGAAGGAAAACATCGTGAGGAAACCGGCATGTCTTAGAACAAAAAATCGAAGGCATGTGACATCTACCAACCCGCAATGGGCCCGCGTGGTGGATTATGGCCCACTCCCTCTCACCGAGAGGAGTGCCTCAGCAGTGGGAAAATTATAGGTTGATGATGACAGACGCAAAACGCAGGATTTTGATGACAGGTGCGTCTGTATTACCCGATTTTCATAACTGTGCACCTGTCAACGTCAAAATATTGGCATGACAGCTGCACTGATAGCGTCAGCGACAGTATTTTACTAAATGAGCGTTCCAACGACACTAGAGTGCAGACCGCACTAGTAGACTAGGCGGGAAGCGAGGAAGCTTCCCTTCCTACCTCACCGCTGACGCATACACCCGTATTCAATCTTGCCAATCTTTGATTTTGACAGCCCCAAGAGCACAGATTAAATAACCGGGTTGTATGTGTCTATTCGGCAGTACAACTTTATGTCAGGTAAGGCTCTATCTTGCGTTTTTCTTTAGCTAACCAGCACCCCTAGCCAAGTCGATAATCTGCTATCGTTAACGCTAGTCGAAAACTAATCAAATGTATGGGAATGAAATCATCTCAACGTTAAGTTCAATAGAAAATTCGTAGCCAAGTTCACATATTCGAAATGATATAATGAATTGTTATCGTTTCTAAAATGTTCAACGCTACACCCTTTGTTATAATGTCGTTTTTCTAAAGACATTGCAGAACGAGCGGCCGACTCAGGCGCGTCAACATAGCTACCAAATTATCGTTTTTTACAATTGCTGACACTGAGGCGTTACCGATTGGAGAACGGAATTCGACACGAAACGATTGTAACTTGGCTAGGGGGGCACTAATAGCTGTGGCTGCCGCTTCGCCCGTGCGGATGTCGGAAATTACCACACAGGAACATGATGTCATCACCGGGACTTTGTTACTCCCTATAAAATCAACTATCTACCATTGAGTCGGTCGCGTCAAAATTGGTTCAGAGGCTTCTTATTGATTACTGCAATCTAATATTATGTCAAAACAAAGTGTAATTTGAAAATTTCCCCAGTTTTATCACCAAGTACTACTGTGGTATTGCTTCTGGACTATACTATGATCTGGACCTTGAGTAGTGTACTATTTTCTACATGAGGCTTGCTACACTGACATAATATAGTGCTGTGCCGCAAGCCGAATCTAGCATCCTAATTACGTAACTAATCAGAATCTACATTATTTTAAAGGATATTGCTAATCCATTGTAAAAAAACCTGTTCTCTGCTGAACAGGTTTTTTTTTACATATTAAATAAAGCAATTAATGTTGCTGTCAAAATGAAACCCATTCCTACTGTTGGAGTTACGCAACTGCCCCGCCCCCTCCGCAGTTAAGGAAAATTTTGATATAGAACCGGCCAAGCGCGAGTCGGACTTGCGCACGCAGGGTTCCGTAACATTATCTATAAAAACGGCAAAAAAACCTCTCATTTGTTGTATGAGAGCTCCGTTAAATATTTATTTTATTCTGTTTTTAGTTTTGTATTTTTTGTTATATTGGCAACAGAAATACCATCTGTGAAAATTTCACCTATCTAACTATCACGGTTCATGAGATACAGCCTGGTGACAGATGGACGGACGGACAGCGGAGTCTTAGTAATACGGTCCCGTTTTACCCTTGGGGTACGGAACCCTATCAAAAAACAAGTGTTTGAACTGATGGTGTGAAAAACTTCCGTCCGTTTTGAATGTTTACGTTGCTCTCTTTGTGTGATATCTCAGGTACTTGGGTATTTTATATGACGTACATAGATGAGCCAGTTTTTATCGTTGTTACAATCTTTAGGATCAAAGGTCTCATTCACTGTCTAAAACTTGACCAACGGCTTGCTGAGCATTAGACCCAAAATCCATACGGAAATGCCTGTTATTTTATTGAAGTAGGTTTATAAAACACTTTATACGTCGATCATATTTCTAGAACTAAATGAGGTCGGCGTTTCCTATTTGACTACTCTGTAAAAAAAGCAGATACCAACTCAGAGGTCACAGTCCCTTTTTTATGAGTCCTGTTTTTTTTTTGTGTGGGAAATCATTAAATGACGTCTTTTACTGACTAAAACCCACCCGTGTTCCTCCAGTTGCCCATGTGCTAGGGTCACGGTATCTCTTTCGAACAAATCTCGCGATCCTGGCAGGTATCGGTCCTAACGGACCCCTTCAGTATCTGCTGACATCTTTTTGAGGCACGCGTGGAACACTACGCGCTGTCGACGGGCCTACGGTGGCCGGCAAGCTTGCGCCTTCGGTGGCCGGGAGTCCGCTATCTACTCCCGACGCCCGGGGCGTCACCTCATCCGACGGCTAGGGACGTGAAGGAGCAGAGACAGTCCCTTTTAAAGTCCTTACTTAATCTTCATTAGATCATGTGAAGACCATATAGATTGGTGTCTGAAATGGTCTGTAATTGTATCTGCTCACGTAGCTGCTTCACTTGCTACTTACTGTGTAATACGGTTCGGGACTGGAATTGCGCATATTAAGGAGATGAAGCAAAACAGCATCCTTCTCCCTTCAAGAGAATTCTGTCGAAGCGACTATTCATAAATGATCATTCATAAATTCTAACTAGATAACAGTCATTCTATCAGCTCAGCTTATCGCAGTCTTCTGCTGGAGATAGGCCGAGCATAGCCTTCTCCATAGCCGTGCGACCGTGAATTTGTGGACCAGCCCAACTATCAGAACTCAACCAGAAAACAGTAAATACATTTGAGTATTTTAAATCCATTCTATTTTGTTTTGTTTTATGTATGGCATTTTGGAAGTCAACCTAAAGGTTTTAGGCCGCTTAACCCGGCAACCCTTTAGGTGTTTTCATAAATTAAGGTCTCCAGCCAGGGCACAAAACTAAGGGCTTCCGGCTCCCCCTGTTAGGTACGGACCTCGGCTTAGGGCATCCCTGGGGAAGTGCAGCAAGGGACGGGCTGTATGCTATCTTATGTATTCTATCTCTACAATAATGTACATACTATATTATGTGATGAGAATGACTGATCTGAACGTGACATACTAAGCTCCTAGGTTAAACAGACAATGCAATTATAATTTAACTTGACATCTACATTTACATCGCAATCAATTCTATTCTGTCTTAACTATTAGCATATTGATGTTATCGTTATTATATTATGTCTAGTGGAATTATTCTAAGAATATGGTACGGGAAACTGGTTATTATGCCAACATTATTGTATGGATATTTCAATGTGGTCTTTATTGAGAATTTCCATTAGGCACTCAAGCAATAGGTTTTCCTCAACGTGGGATGGAGCAAAATATCTACCTTACATTACTTATTTGATTCATTTTTTTTCCGGTTAGTGAACAATTTTGTCAAAAGGAGCAACATCTTAATTGCGGAGAAATTATCAAAATTATCAACCAAAGTCAAAGTCAAAGCATTTATTTCAAATAGGCCCAAAAAGGCACTTTTGAACATCAACAGTTATATGAAAATAGAATTGATTCTAGGTGCCCCTTCCAAAAGGTAGATTCGTATGGAGAAGAATGGGCAATAAACTCCACCGTTACTCTTTAAAAATGTTTTCAATATTTGTATACAATATTTATACTGGACTGGACTGGACTGGACAGGTCCACTCAATCTGTGTGGTTCTTTCTTCAAAAGACCATTTCAGTCACCAATCTACATGATCTTCACATAATGTGAACAAGATTATGTCTGGACTTCAAAAGAGACTGTGACCTCTGAGTTTGTTTCGGCCTTTCTTCTCAGAGTAGTCAGTTAGGAAACGCCGAACTCATCTAGTTTAAAAAAATATCATTGACATGTAAAAGTGTCTGTACAAACCTACTTACAGAAATAAAATCATTTATCATTTATATAATTATATGTGAAGACAATGCACCTAAAATAAAATTACCATACCACAACAGGTAAAAAATTTAAAAAGAAGCAACGAGAGATAAATTAATTATATGATAGATACATGGTGCCCACATACTTACAAACATTGCAAAGACAAAAATACAAATTTCCTAATATTTTACAAGTTAAAAATCAGTGTATGAGTTATAGTAATCATAGAATGTAAATCAGTGTCATAGGGGAAAAATAAATTTAATACAATTAAGTTAGCAACCAATTTGATAAACTCTAAGACTGTCCTATGGAGCGAGACCAGCATGTTTCCAAGCATTCTTATCTGGGATGTAATCCTCTAATTTGTAATAAGCTCGTTTACAAAGTGTACTCTTAATATGATTTTTAAACCTCCTTTCATTTAATTGCAATATATCAGAAGGAATTTTGTTGTAGCATTTAACACAGTACCCCATAAAAGATGTATAAATGTACTTTTGCTACCATACAAAACTTCAATACTTACTTGACCCAAATGTATGGGACGGTTGATTATTTTTCGCGATTAGGACGTTAGTCCCATATATGAAATTGTTCTGTTTCACCGTCTGGATACCCAATAAATAAGGCCACATCTTTCTGATAATGTATTGTTCGTGCTTTAGATAGAAGAAATTGCTCTGAGGTAAATACGTAGGTTGCAGGCCGGTAAAGCATGTACCTAACTATTCGATGGTGGGAAATCCACCCAGAATTTTAGATGTTCTACCTATTGTTAGGTTTTATTTTAAACTAGCTTCTGCCCGCGACTTCGTCCGCGTCAAATTTTTGCTCCCCTGACCCTTCCCGTCGCATCGATTTGCCTGCTAGTTTTCATCCATTTTTCGTTGCTGCTCGCTCCTTTTGAGTTATAGTGAGTCAACCTTAAAAGATAGACATATGCTCTCGCGGACTTTTTTTTAGAACTTTTTAAAAGGAACAATTCCGTCATACATGATTTTTGCGTTACTTTAACCGTTTACGCAGCGCACGCAACGGAAACTCTCAAAAGGAATAAATTTTCCCCGTTTTTGCAACATTTTTCATTACTGCTCCGCTCCTCTTAGTTGTAGCTTGATGTTATATAGCCTCCCTCGATCAATAGGCTACCCAACACAAAAAGAATTTTTCAATTCGAACCAGTAGTTCCTGAGATCAGCGCGTTCAATCAAACAAACAAACAAACAAACTCTTCAGCTTTATAATATTAGTATAGATTATAAGTATATAAGTATAGATATTAGTCTTTTGATATGTCAGGGAGTAATGCGCTTATGATTTGTTAAAAATGTTTTACCGACTTATTCATTAATTTGCATAAATAATAATCTTATAGTATGAATTTATTTGCCATTTATTGTTTGTCACAGTAAATTGGTTGATTTGTTTATTCTTGTTAATCATTAATTTAAATATGTAAAAAATAAATAAATGAATATGTCGCTCCATATTAAATACTTGTTTTCAGCTGCATCCGGTTAGACTGCAAGCCGACCGCAACATAGTTGGAAAAAGGCTCGAGATATTAATTTTTTTTATCACTATTTTTATCAAAACACCTCCTACTATGATTGTGGCCAAATTTACATCGTCCACCATTTTGGGCAGCCGTTGCGAATAAACAGATTAACTTCTATAAATGGGGTGGACCACTGATCGAAATTGTCATTGAAAATTTTACTGTTTGCATTTTTGGCATCAGTATCGATCACCATTCATCCTCCAATATTAATTTTGAATGTATATTCAGTGTACAGAATTGACCTCTCTACAGTTTTATTATAAGTATAGATGAAGCTAAGAATAAAATGCAAATTATAGGAAAATAAAAAAGTGTAGAACGAGAAGGCAAAAATGAAGCACTGTGAAAATTTTTTTCTTTTATTTTTATTTAGATACATGCAGTTTCTTCAAGTTCGACCCAGAGTGATCGCATGTCAGACATATTATATCTTAACCTATTTTAGTAGTGTGGTATGTTCACCTGGGTTCAATCAACTCAGCCTATTGCAGTCCATGCTGGACGTAGGACTCTCCCATGATTCACCACAACACCCTGTCTTCCACTTTCCGCATCCAGTCTGGGTTACTAGACAGATTTTTTTTTATTTCAAATGCGCACTATTAAGGCACTTCACAACGTAAAAAAAATATTGTTGATTCTAGGCGCCCCTTCCAAGGGATAGTATCGTATAGAGAAGAACGGGAAAGAAACTCCACTCTTTTGAAATGTTACACTAGCTTCCCACGGTCCGTGATATCGCGGACGTACGCGGACCATCACGCACGACGCACCGTGGGAAGGGTCTCGTCTGTGGTAGCACAGCACGTCTGTGGCGGTGCGCCGGTATCCGTCGCGAGGCGGTAACTTCAAAGGTGCGTTGTGACGCGATCCGAGCGCGTACGACGCGGTCCAACAGACGTCCTGTGCTACCGCGGACGAGACCCTTCCCACGGTGTGTCGTGCGAGATGGTCCGCGTCCGTCCGCGATATCACGCACCGTGGGAAGCCAGCTTGTCTGTGTGCGTTGCCGTCCGTGGTCGTCGGCTGTACGTGATGATCCGCAGAATCACGCACCGTGGGAACCCAGCTTTACACGATAACACGTAACCATGTTAAGATAAATGAAATTGTGATACCTAAATTTAGATTTACCAAAACTAGTAAATCATTTCTTATAAACAGTATCCGCTTCTATAACAAGTTGCCAAAGTCGGTTACTGAACTTAGCTAAGGAAAGTTCAAATCACACATTAAGCGTGTCCTTATCAAAAATGCATATCTATATATATAAAAATCAATCCCTATTTCTCTTGGTCACGCCATCACGCGTGAACGGGTGGACCGATTTCACTTTTCTTTTTTTGTTGTTTTTGTTATTGTCAGCAGAAGGTTCTTATGATAGAAAAAAAACAAAAAAGTGCGTGGAAAATTAGAAAATTTAAGAACACTTATTTAAGAATACTTCACAACCATATAATATTATTTCTAAGTATTCTTAAATTAAATTAAATAGTTATCGTTAGACAGGACAACGTCTGTCGGGTCAGCTAGTTATAAGATAAAATACTACGTTCAAGACAAGGAAGTTTGGCAATAACTCCGTCTGCACATGTGGCTTCCCTGGTAGCTCATTACAGGATGACCATGTAAATGTCTATTAACTGCTCTCAAATGACGATGCCCATTATTTAAGATTTTTTTTTTACATTCTTCTTTGACATACTCTATTCATAATTTGACATTATATACTTACAATTCTAATTTGACCTCTTTATTATTGGTTGTCATAACAACAATGACATTTGGTTTAAATAGGTTATTATGTTTTATTTATGTAATACTATCATTTAAGTAAATTCTTTTATATTTTGTGAATGTGAGAATGTTGTAGGTCTTGTAGACTGTAGACAATTTTCTATTTTATTAAGTACCTGGTTGGTTGGTGGTTTTAGTAGTACTTGTTGACAGTCCTACACTGTTCTCGCATACCTATTAAAACTGTTGTTTGAAAATATTGTAAAACCCAATTATTTTTAAAAGAGTAACCGTGGAGTTTCTTGCCGGCACTTCTCCATAGGAATCAACAATTTGGAACCGTGCACCTAGCTTCTAACGTTTCATAAGTGCCCTTGCAGGCTTATGTGAAATAAAAATATTTTGATTTGATTTGATTTGATCATGTATTATATCATTGTATATGTGAAGACGATGCTCCTAGAATTAAATTACTATGCCACAATAGGTAAAAATAATTTAAAATATAGAAATGACACCTGTCATTGCCATATTTTTAATTCTTCATAACGTACCTACATTAATTAAGTGATAGATACAGGGTGCTCTCATATTTACAAATAATGTAAAAGTAAATGGTTTTCCTAATATTTAATCAAACAATAATAGTGTGTGAGTTAAAGTAATCATTGAATACAAAATGTAAATGAGCAAACAGATTTTGTCTCTAGACTATAGACATTCCTATGCAGCAGGAGCGGATGTAGCAGGTTTTCAAGCATTCTTATCCAGGATTTAATTATTTAATGTGCAGAATCTGCATACTTTGGAGCTAAGTAGAACTCCATATAGGTTTAGAATAGATGTTAAGAACACAAATACACAACTAAAGTGCTTGACCTACATCAAATGATAAAGATCTCAAACGGATTCGTATTTAATATAGACTCATTCAATTTGAATCGAAATCCTTCGCGCGTCGCAAATGATCGACAGGAAAATTATTTCTTGGGTTAGGTTAGGTCAAGAACTCTACACAAACTTACGCATAATTATATACCTATGGGCGTTACTATGGAATTATTGTTTTGAACTTTGATTATATAAGTCATATAATCAAAGGTTTTGAATTAATAATCTTGTATCAAAGACATTTTTTATTTGTTTTTAATCTAACTACCTTTTACAAAATTTTACTTCAATAAAACCTCTGACAAACTGCAAAGTAATTTGTGGACATTCTCGACCCATATTGCATTTTTTTTATTTTTGATCATCTTCAATAAATCTGACAACTAGTCTTACTAAGGGGTAGTATCTTGTTACGTAGTAAACAGATATTCAGATATTCAGATAGGCAGTCGCTCCATGTAAAATATATAAGGTGTATCTATTCATACACGAAATATTATTTTAAATAGCAACGAAAAAAAAAATTTTTTCGAAGGGTTTTTTTAAATTTAATATTTACTTATAAATTATTTGACGCACATAAGAAATACTGGCTCCTTCTTATTTTTTATGGCCCGAGACACCGCGGCCATGCTCGTGCCGTCCGGTCGTCGCCCTCGCAGCGTCAGGCGAGCCATTCATTGAATTTGGAGTAAAGGTTCTATGCAAAACGTATCAAGTAGTTTTGAAATTATAATAATTACGAAAATTCAAAAACGTTTAGATAAAAAAATTCTTTTTGCTTCCATAGCTTCTTTACCACCTACAGGTGTACCCCTTAAAATATTTCGTGTATGAATAGATACACCTATGTGTTATTTGTTTGTGCAACAAAGCTCGCTGTGACGAGAAGCCATTTCCTGTTCTGTTAGAAGTTACTTGTGTTGTTACTATGCAATTACCATAAATTATCCTGATTCTTGGACCAATGAAGGTCCAGCTAAGTGTCTGTTATTAAAAGTTGTACCTAACTCAGTAATAATTCCTTCCTTATTCGTATTACTTATTGATAAAAATTCTCTTTTGTTAAAACATTGTGGGGACAAAAGATATGTAAGGACAACTCTCAAAGCAAAATCATTACGAGAATTCTAGTAGTTACCGGAAAGTCATATGTCTAAAAATTTTAAAAGATTAAACCATATTTTAAAGTAGGAAGTAAAATTTAGGAAGACGTCCTGTTGACATTTTCACAAAGTCTTCTATTTAAGTTGAATAATCTACAAGGAATTAGTGTGGTGATGGCTGTATCAAGGTTAAGATTCTTTAACACACACAGGACAAAGTAGTAGTAATCGCACTTCGCTTAAAGGAGAAGTGCCAGTATATTCCCCACGAAATTCAAACGTTCTTACGTTTTTTTTTTTTTTTGCAATTTGTTTATCAGTGTTAGGCTGTATGTTGAACAAAGTTTTACACACAACCGCGCGGTTCACAACCGCAACATTATTTATTAACAGAATTATTATCATTAAAACCATCAATAATTTCTTCAACTTCTTCTAACTTAGAGGGTTGTTTTGATGATTTTATTATTATTTGATTTTTAATTTTATTCTGCAATCGCATATTAGTTAAAGCCGTTAATCGTATTAGATACTCGTATTAATAAGCGAAAGCAAATAAAATAAAACCTTAAGATATTTATCGAATATGATAATCGCATATGTAGATATTTTGATAAAATCTTATCTCATGAAACATCTGATCTATGAACGTTGCGACATCTATACTTGCTTATACACATTATAAAACATATATAAACTAAGAACGGTAGGCAAAACTCAGACAAAACTCGATCCCTCTCAATCATTTTTTAATCGTTACATAAACATAACATAGATGGCGTTCACCCGATCGATTTCATTTTCAGTTTTCACCTACTATTCACTAGCAAATTAGGAGAATTCATTCCACAACAAATACAAAAAGTTGTCTAAACTTTTGTATTAGTTGTTTTAATTATATTTATTTATTTATTAATCACAAAATCCACAGCTCTTTGAAATGTTATCTTAAAATATATAATTAGTCTTGCAGCCAATTACGGATTTTCATTTAAATAGCTACTACGTTGATTAGTTTCTAGTTATTTGCTAGCTTTATGCTTACCTTTTAGCACGTTTTAGATAAACATACCTAGGCATGTGTTGATCTATTTGGCAAAATAATCACAATACAAAAGGTTCATCTAGGCCATTAGATTAACAGATAATACGGAACTAGCATTTTGGGGATGTACCCTAGGAAACTAGCTAATTTACAGAAATAATACCATACATTTGAAAGGATTTAAAAACGAAAGTGAACAAGCAAAGTGCATTTATGGAGACGAATAATCACATCCCATCTCATACATATCTCCTTTCAACTTACCTTTATTTATTTACAAAACAAAGTTTTTCTTCAGCTACAATTCAAACCAATCGACCCTATTTTTGTAATAAGAACTCAAAATAAAACGAAATACAGTTCTCTTTACCAAATTGACTACTTAGTCCGCTGCTAAGTTGTCATTTTTATATTAAGAACTCTACCATAATTCAAATAAAGTTGACAATGCAAAAACTGGCTCAGAACTTTAGGCTAGAACAAAGTTAGATCGTGTTTTGTAATAATATGAAATTTGTTAATAAATTGCTCGAAATCAAAAAACAAATAGACCCAAATCAATAATTAGCATGCACATTCATTAACACAAAACTATTCTAATCATCTACGAAGCGTATTCATTGCAACGGCAAACAAACAAACAAAGATAACAAACAACTGCACTGTGCACTGATAATTTGTGACCCCTGACGGGACAGGAACCATTCATTACTCAGTCGAAGGAGTGCCATCTTGCTATCGAGATGTGGTTACATAAACTGATATTCCTCTCTTTATTCCTTGCTGTTATAAGTGAAGGTGTGTTGTTATCTCAGTGATTTTCATCTGTATTGTGATCATTTGATTCATCATCAACAGTGTCATCCGTTTCTTCTGCAGTGACATTGTATATCACGGGAGTGTCATAGAAAATTTGGGTCTATTATCCTTTGTTTCGATAATTTTGTTTCGTATTGTGTCAAGATTAAGATTAAATTCTATGATTATTCGGTGAAAAGATATATTAGTTATGGCGTTAAATCAACTGCATAAACTTACACGTGCACTTGAAACTTGAGTCGTAGTGATACATAAAGCGTTTGCTAAGTCCTTTAGCAGAATCGTCGCTTCAATTGGATTGGTTGCATAATAAATATTACTATCAATAACAATTTGAACCACAACTATTATAAAGTGGTATTTTTTATTTGATTCGTAGAATGTTTCTTGTGATATTAAAAAAAAAACTTCATAAAAATATGCACTAGTATATAACACGTACTATTATGAGTATAGGATATTTTAAGACTAAATCTTCACTCAAAATCTGCTGGATAACAAATTATTATTGCAGTTTGTCCAATTGCTATTGAGTAATATGTATAATAACAGCAACTATTGACTAAGATTCTGACATAGGAACTCATTTAAGCTATAAACGATTGTCAACTATGATTGACCATTTTACCAACATACTGCGATCGCCAACCCGCTTGACAAGCGTGGCGATTATGGCAAGCCCCCCTTATTGACAGAGGCCTTTGTCCAGCAATGGACATCAATAGGCTGAAATGGTGATGATAATTGTCAAACTTAGATCCCTAAGTAAAAACCAATGCCATATAAAATTTCAGATGCAGACACAGAGGAAGATACGAGTGACACAGTCAAACTGGCGGAGGGAGAGAAGAAGCTCAGCGAAAACATTCGGCAAATGTTGGAGCACTTCAAGCAGCCTGACCCTGTGGGTCTACCGGGAGCTGAGATCCCGGACCCTTACCCTGTACCGGACATGAAGCAATCCCTGCAGTTCGGCCAGCTGTACTTTAAGAATACTGCTGTGCACGGCATCAGCAAGTTTCGCATCCTGTATGTCGATGCTGAGATTGGAGCAATGGAGGTAAATATTTCTTTTTAATGTGTATTGCAGATAACATATAACGTACAATCTTATGACTATGGAACCCCCAGCAAGTATAACAGAATAATAATATAGGAAGACCTTTTTGATACTAGAAACCCTTAAATAAATGTTAAAAATTAAAAATTACAAGCAATAGGTACCTCAGTTTTATAATGAAGCTCTAGAGAGACTTGGTGAAATAAGACATAACACAGTTGTTAATAAAGCAGAGTTGTTTCTGAACTTTTAAACTATAATTTATTTATCAAAAATATTTAATCGTCATACAAATATGTTTCAGGTGCACGCAGCGATGACAATAGATGTG
Source organism: Aporophyla lueneburgensis (assembly GCA_932294355.1). Taxonomy (NCBI): domain Eukaryota; kingdom Metazoa; phylum Arthropoda; class Insecta; order Lepidoptera; family Noctuidae; genus Aporophyla; species Aporophyla lueneburgensis. The sequence continues at coordinate 23,508,883 of OW028737.1, read as the reverse complement.
TTACAAGCCCGCGGTAATTATACGATGTCAACATGGCTGAACAGGGCTCAGGGGCCGTTCACAGTTGACGTCACCGGTTTGAAGATCATAGCAAGAGCCACCCTTGGTGTAGAACGAGATGGAAAACTGCGAGCACAAGACATCGAAATAGATCTAGGATTTAACACCATCGCCGTCAACTTTGAAAACTTAGGTTTCTTTGGTGGAATGTTCCAGGGAATCATTAATACAGTGGGTACATTCCTGTTTGACTCAATCAAACCGTACGTTCTAAAGGAAGCTTACACTAAGGTCAGAGCTGAAATCAACACTAAACTAGATGAAGTCGCTGGTGACATGCAGTTTCCGAACTCCATTTCTCCACTAGACATGGTGATCATTGATGTCCGAAAAAAAGTGCGAGATATGCAACTGGATCCGTACCAAATAAAAGATTACAACGCCACTGTGAGTATATTCACTGTGTCTTTAACCAGAACTTGGGTTATTGGAATTTCATCCTTCCAAAGAGTTGGAAATATTACTCTTAAGATGGAAAACAATACGGCAGTGGCAGACTTTGATATTGGCACTCAAAAACTTGAAGGAAGAACTCAATGGGATATTTCGGCAGTAGGCGGTCTTATATCAAGAGCTGGAACTGCATCGTTCTCAGTAGAATACATAAGTGCACGAATAATTATGGCACAACCACTTGACACTAGAAAACAACCTAAATTCAGGGACATAGATCTTGAGGTAGGAAATATTCAAGTTCGGTGCAACGGTGCTGGAACTTTAGATTACGTACTTGAATTCACAGTAAATATTTTACCAAATCTTCTAAGGTACCAAATAATGGATGCTTTGGAAGGACCTCTAAAGGAAAGAGTACAACAGGAGTTAGAGAAGCTAAATGTAGAGGAGATGATAAAGCAAGAATTGCCAAAACTGGATGAAATGCAAGGAACAGGGTTCAAATTATCAGATCTTAAAGACTCAGTGACGGAAAAAGCGCCTTTTGACGAAGACGAGTTTTTCAACTTTTAAATGGACGTTATTTACTGTAAATGAAAAAGCCATACATATTTTATTAAGCTCATCTACTTATTTATTGAATAAATTATAGTAAATTTGGTTTTTCTACTTTCATTTCCTGTTGTGTGATAAAGTTTTAGAAATGCAATGTAAACTACAGTCCCATAAATAAGCCATTGAAAAGTCCGTTTATTCTTCCAACCCCAGTTCTTGCAACTTGGAGACCGTCTACTGTGCAATATGAGGTCGCGCGTTGTCGTGCAGGAGCAGCGGAGACGAGCGATTGACCAATGCTAGTTGGAGATGTGCCAGCTTCTCCAGCATTGAGTTCAGTTCTTCACAGTACACATCTGCAGTAATGCTCACCCCGTTTGGTAAGAAGCTGTGATGAATCACACCGGCGCTAGACCACTAAACAGTGACCATCACTTTTCTAGGGGTAAGTTTTTGTTTAGGGCATTGTTTAGGTGCTGAACCAGGATCCAACCAACTTGCTGAGCGCTTGCGGTTATCAAACAGAATCCATTTTTCATCGCAGGTAACAATGCGGTTCAAAATTCCTTCATTTGTGTGTCTGTTGAGCAGTGCAAGGCACGTCTCGACGCGTACTTCGCGCTGGCGATCATTGAGTTCGTGGGGCACCCATTTGTCAAGCTTTTTATCTTGCCAATTTGACGCAAATGGACCAATATTGTTTTGACGCTAACGTCGAAAGCTGCTGCTAATTCAGCCGTAGATTGTGTATCATCAGCTTCCACAATCGCCTTTCGAATTAAAGGTCATTGTCGACCAAAGTCTTCGGACAACCGCGAGGTTCATTTTTCAGGTCGACATTTCCAGAACGGAAGCGAGCAAACCAATAACAGGTGGTGCGTTGGTTTGTAGTGTTAGCTCCGTAAACGTCGTTGATGTTGCGTGCCGCTTGTGCCGCGTTGCTGCCACGACGGTACTCATATTCCATAATTACTCTTCTATTTTTAACGTATCCATGATGACGAAAAAGATTGAAATGCGATGAAAATGTAACAATAATCAATAAACAAATGACTACTTTTGGAAAAAGAATTCCATGTTTTTAAAATAAAATTAATATGAAATTAGAATTCTTTGACAAACAAAAATTATTTTGATTTGGAATGGCCAGTACTGCAGAACGGCAATTTCATAGGTAAAGACCTAATATTATGGTCGTGGAATGATAATTTGATAACCGATACGAACTTTACGCATAATGGTGCGCATTAACATTTTTAACCGATTTTAAAAAGGAGGAGGTTTAAAATTCATCCGATTTTTTATAGATATTTTTCGCTTTGTACTGTGTTTCTTAAAATCTGTTGTTTGTTTTTGCAAAAAAAAAGTATTTTTATTTTTACTTTTTAGTTATGTTATACACGGCTATACATTTCCAGTTTTAGCTGACCTCGCATTGTATAGGCTTTTCGTACAGTGAGAAGTCAGTTTATACTGGAAATGTATAGCTTGACCTGTAGCCGTGCATACCTGCCCCGCACTAATTCGTATACCACTACTGGTCAGGTTAACAACAGTGACAGAAAGTAATAGGACATCAACACGAAGAACAAATTAAACGAGGATTAAATACGTATCTATTATCAATGTTAATGCAAAAACTTCCCAAGCTAAGTTAATTAATTTTATATAGGAACATCACTAAAGTTTATGATAAGCATAGACTACAATTGCCGGCGATATCGTGGAACATACATACAAAAACATGACATGAGGCGAGTATGAGTGAACGGAACATGCGCAAAAATTTGGAGAATTTTCATACCGGCCATGATTCATACAAGACCATATTATATTACGGGTGCTTATTCGCAAAAATACTATGTCTTTATTATTGTCAATAGTGATAACCACGCCATCTGTAGTATTACACACACATTTTATCAAACAGAGTCGTCGGTCGATGAAATCAAGAAATATGTTTACAACAAGGTCTGTATCCTAATCACACTCTGTCTTATTAACATCGATAGATGGCGTTAAATTCGAGCTTATTTAAATATGAAATCAAAAGAACACGCCATTCAAGAAAAACACGAGATACAAAAAGGTGAGATTGGAAAACACATTTTTTTTGGCATAGCATCTTAAGATGTTACTTGAATGGCAAAGTCTGTTTAGAAGCTTTAATGTATATTGTGGCACTCCGGTTATAATCAAATAGTGTTCAAGCTGCAGGTGCCTGTACGATTGCTAATAGCATTTAACATAGTTGAGTACTAAGTTATTTGATAAAGCAATAGATACTATTATGCCTCAATTAAGTAGCCCAACTGAAAAGAAAGCCCTTTGATATCAAGAACAATACCAAGAATCATGTAAGATTCACTTCTTAGGAATATTTATCTACACAATCATTTGTACAAAAATGTTACTAAACGAAATCATAGTTAGTTTATTGAATCCAGATATTACCGAAAATTTAATCCTGGAGAGAGTTGAAAATGATAAAATAAACTACCTATCTATTGAAAAGAAAAAGGAAAGTGACATGAATGTTATGGATGCCAATGATATTACAAAAATCCATCACACATAATACAAAAGTCAGTTTCAAAACAAAATACAAATGAAAAGGGATAACAAATGGCACTATCGCACAATAAACAACGAACTCCTAATTAATGAAAACAACACGTGATGATCTGCTAATGAACCAATTCTTGGAGAAAGCTTGTCAACATCTATCAAGTATATTCTGCCAAAATGCCAATAATAATTGTAAGTCTACAAATCACTTAGCAGGAATCCCAAACAGGAAATCCCTGGCAGTATTGATAAAGTCATTGTACTGATAAATTGTGACCCCTGACTTGAGTACGAGTGCCAAACAATATATTTTGTTAATTTTAGTCACTGTTAAAACAAACCCAAGAGAGGATGTGGTTGGAAAAAATTATATTCTTCGTTTTGCTTGTCGCAGTGAACGCTCAAGGTGTGTTTTATTAGGTTATGACAATGTGTGCATCACAATATTTGTTTGTGAATCTTATATTTGGGGTTTGTTCCTAATTATCGTATCGTTATTTCGTGTTCTTTCAATAATATTTGACTAAACTGCCCTTGTTGTGATGATTTTGTCTTGTGTGAGGAGTCAATATTAGATTTTTATACGTATATGTTTGACGTAGGTACAATGTTGTGGCGGTTAAAGCTTGATAAGCAAGACTAAAATTCAGATAGTAGCGGGTCATATTTATTACATAAAAAATCTTACCAGTTCAAAATATCATCACATGTTTGGAGACGGTGATACGAATATTAAAAAAAATCCACAAAAAAAAATAATAACGAGAAGACATTCGAGAGTTAACTCTTGTATTTAAGACACAAACCTCAGTATATGTTCAAAAGTGAAGTAAATGCGTAATTAAATATCCGTGAAATATACTTTTAGATGAATCAGACGAAGATACGACCGAAAGATTGGCAGATGGAGAGAAAAAGCTGAGTGACAACATCATGATGATGTTAGACCACTTCAAGCAGCCCGACCCTGTAGGCCTGCCGGGAGATGTCATCCCTGACCCCTGTGCCGTGGCAGATATGAAGCAGACCCTGTCGTTAGGCACGCTGCATCTTACCAACACTAATGTTTATGGCATCAGTAAACTCCGGATTTTGTACGTGAACGCTGAAGTTGGAGATCTAGAGGTAAATGTTTTCTGATGCAATTCTATAATTAAGAGTTCATTATTGTACACAAAGATTAGAGGTAATCATTTGACTTTAAAAGAGACAATGACCTCTGAGTTTGTTTCGGCATTTCCTCTCTCTCGTCAGGTAGGAAATGCCATCTATGTATTTTTAAAATATTAACCAACAAAGCCTTGACGAGCAAAAAGTATCTTTAAATATTTATTTACATAATAAACATTTCAGTTCATTGTGTAAATTGCAAGAGTGTAATGAAGGAGTCAAACAAAAAAGATGACATGTCAACCTTAAAATTTCAGGTTACAGCAGCACTGCGTATAGATGCACTGCAAGCTCGAGGCAACTACTCGATAGCGTCGTGGTTCAGTACGACTAAGGGACCATTCACCGTGGACATCACCGGCTTGGTAATAATAGCTAAGGCTAATGTTGGCGTAGAGCGCGACGGAAAACTAAAAGCACAAGATATACACGTCGATCTAAGTTTCACCACAATCGCTACCAACTTCGAAAATTTAGGCTTTGTGGGTGGTATGGTACAGAGTATTATCAACAACGGAGGGGCTGCCATGTTTGACTCTAGCTTACCATCGATCCTTAAGGAAGTCTACCCTAAAGCTAGAGCCGAAATTAACAAGAAACTTGAAGAAGTAGCTGGCGATTTGCAGTTTCCTAACTCAATTTCTCCGCTAGACATGGTCATCTGTGACCTCAGAAATAAAGTAACCGATATGAGGTTAGATCCGTACCGAGTTCAAGATTACAATACCAGCGTGAGTGTGTTCACTATCCATTTGTCTAACACCTGGGTAACTGGAATATCTTCGTTTCAAAGAGTTGGTAACATAACTTTAAAGATGGAAAACAATACGGCAGTTGCAGACTTTGAAATTGGTACACAAAAACTTGAAGGAAGAACTCAATGGGACATTGGAGCAATAGGTGGTCTTCTGAATAGAGCTGGTACGGCATCGTTCTCAATAGAATACTTAAGCGCTAGAATTGTAGTGGCACAACCGCTGGATACTAGAAAAACTCCTATATTCAGGGACATAGATTTTGATATCGGTAATATTCAAATTCGGTGGAACGGTGCTGGCACTATCGATTACATTATTGAATTTGCTGTAAATGTCATACCAAACCTTCTGAGGTACCAGATTATGGATGGTATAGAAGGGCCTCTGAAGGAGAGAGTGCAACAAGAGCTAAATAGGTTGAATGTAGATGAACTGATAAAGCAAGAGTTGCCTAAAGTTGATAAAATACAGGAGACTGGTTTTAAATTGTCTTCTCTTAAAAGTCCGTTGGTTGCCAAAGAACAATATGATGAAGATGAGTTCTTTAATTTTTAAATATTTTTTCTATAACTTAATAGTAATATGTGTACTTACTACTTCAATAAAATTGTCTTGATTTTTGTTATTACATTTTCTTTGTATTTTGTGTAACTACCTATTCGGTGAGGGTGACACATTCAAAATGAATCCTATACGTTCCTTCATATTATTTAAATTCTATTGTTTATATTATAATGAATCCTCGTCTTTATGTTAAGGTATAAAAGGAATTACATAATTAATGCTAAATTAAACATAGGACAAACGGCAAGTTATTCATTTCTATGGCAAAATGTTTAGTATTATTCAGTTACTTTTTTTTAGTATGAAGTTTTAGTAAAATGTTTTAAAAAAATTGTATTGACTGATAAATATTTATGTTCGACTAGTTGTGCCCGCAACTTCATTTGCGTCCATGTAAGAAAACAATAAATAGAATTTCATAAGCTCTAATCTAATCTTTTTCTAAAATAAAAGTAAGCCAAGCAAGAGGGGTAACTACTTAATACACTATCAGTAGGAATCGCATTTTGACAGTACCACAACATTCATGGCATTGTTATGGTTGCTAAGCAGACAAGTTTGTCGAACATATAAAATTATGGATAAGAAATAACCTTTAAAATGTTTCAGATTCTAATTAGTAGTGGGTTACGTAATTAGAGTGCAGTCTGCTAGTGAAACACCCGTCACAATCGGTCCAAAAGTTTCGGAGATTAGCCTGTTATTTTTTTTCTGTCTATAGGTATGTCTAAATTTAAAAAAATATATATTATAAATACTGTAATACTTCCACAGGCATTCAGTAAAAAACCGTAATTTGACTATTACAAAGAGACACTTCATTTTATTTATTTGCGTAGATAAATAAACTAATAAACACCTATCAACAGATATCAATTACATTAAGTATGGCATTCATTTCGAACGGAACAAACCTATTCCAATTCTTGCCATCTTTTCATAACCTCAAATTAGTTCTCTAGTGCAGTCATTATTCTTAAATTCAACCTTAAAATTGCAGAAATTACAAATAGTAAAAGTTTATTTAGATCAAAAGCCTCACAAAAACATGACCGACATAGTACTCGTCACGAATGCACTCAAACCGGTAGTAGGCAACGGTACCGAGATTCGATTTGGCTGTATCGGTATCGAGAATCGTTTCGGAAAATCGTTAAAAAGAAATCGATTCATTTACAACGGACATGCAATCTGTATGTAACATGTTTTTAGGGTTTTTTATTGTGTCCCGGTGGCCTGCTGTTTCCTATTTATTTGAAGATGTTGTCTATTAGGTATAAAGAAGACGCTTTTATGAGAGCTGGAGGAAGCTGTGGAGGTGATGTGGGATGACTTTTTGTCCATCAATAATTACAAACTTGAGTGAGCTTTTCTTTAACCACGCTATCAGCCTTGGGTGCCCCTAATCTATAAACTGTTTTTGTAATTTTTCGTGGAACATTGATATTTTTGTACGAATTTCCAAAAACTAAAACATAACAGCCCGGTTGCCCTACATGTCCGTGTCGGAGGAGTAAGTAACGATTTCATAGAAAATGTTTATAATCATATTAATTGACGTACTCGGACGAAATAAAATCGCGGCTGGATGTTTTTCAACTGTGGGTGTTGAACTGAGCATTGAGTATTTAACAGAGTGCAGCTTGAGTGAGTCTCAGCACGTCGATAAAACACAGTGTCCAATTTTCTCAGCAGTGCAATCGTTAAAGACACAGTGCGTGAAAAATTCCCGCCGCGGTTTCTTTTACGTCCGTTTGAACGTGGCCTTACTCAGTGTAATAGTATTTTGGCTGTTCCCTATCCAGGACAAACAAAACATATTTAAAATTGTACACTTAAGTATTAAGCGCAGATAGACATAGAAAACCCCTATGAGCGTGACATGGTCATATTGATCAAACCCTATACAAACTAATAAAGATTTTTTATTTAAACTTGTTTCCTTACATACAAGTTTCTACATCATTTGCTGTTCCCGTCATTTGGTCCACTTCAGTCTTTTCATAACTTCGAAAATGTTCAACAATGAATAAACTGTACTTAAGATGGCCTCGACAGCTAGAACTTAATAACTTTATTAAACTACGTGATATTCAGGAACCCTTTCCTTGAGCAGTGATGTTACCAGCGATCGGAACAAAAAATATAATCCTCCAGACCGTATTCCGGCTATAGCGGTCAATCTCAACGGAGACTAGCCATCAGCGCAGGAGATATTATTGCGCACAAGTGTGTGCGCAGACACAGGGGCACTCACTCTTCCTTCACTCTCATAGTCCGATGAAACGGCAATCCAACACGACCGAACAGAGATCAGGGGGACAACATATCGTGTAGGTTTCACAATTAACAAAATGGCGCGAGGTCAATATTCCCTTCTTTATCTTATCCTGATCTACATAAATTAGCTATACGATATGCGTAACAACGACAAAAAACTTATTAAAATCTTACTCATTTCTAGACCCAAAGTTTTTTGAAAGGTTCTCATCGCTCAATTATTCTGAAAGTGTCTGAGCTTTGACGTAAGTTAACGATCGAATAATTCGCCTTCGATTCAAATTCATCACATGGAATGACTGTCACGATGGCATGGTGTGAATGATCACACTAAAGAGCAGCTAGTATCCATTGCACTACAGATTTATTTTATCGTTTTTCCTAAGTGCCCTGTAAACGATCTTTGTTTAACAAGTTTGTTGGTCAAACTTTTCGTTTCTATCAAACAACAGCTAAAACCACCAATTCCGACGCCAATCAAATAGTCAAATACTAATACGTCAATCAAGATTTTCGTCATAAGCGATAAACAAAGCTATGAAATAATTTGACAAACAGTTTGACCGTTTATATCGCGCTTTATCGCCATTTCAGTGACAATAAGTTCTCGGGTGAATTCGGGGTGGTAGAGACTTCTAATTGCAACGGAATGACTGAACTGAACTTGAATTATGTCAAGTTACTTTCAATCACAGTGCAGGAAGATAAGTTCTTTGAGTATTTACCAACCATCAAGGTACTTACCCAACTAATTTAATACTAGATATTAATTATTCAAATGTGTAGGGACTTAGTAATGACTAAGTAATTAATTTAATGGGCGGAGTAAATGAATACATTATTTTAAATAAATACAAAGCGCAAGTGGAAAAATAACAGGATAAACATTCCTAAAAAAATACTGTTACAAAAAAAAGTAAAAGTAACCATTTCTTTACCTGGTTAATGGAGTGTTTTTTTGTGTTTATTTAATATTTTAATTAGACTAGGATAACAATAAAAACATTAAGCATTCGTTACTTTTTCACAAACAAAGAAAGTGAAACGTGAGGTCGTTGAAATGTTATTCTCAAACATTTCAAAGAGACAAAAGGAAAAAACCGCATCTGCAAAAATGTATAGAAACCTTTGCTGCGGTCAACGCATCTTGTGCCTTGGAGAGGGTTCAGCCTACGACACCATTGCTCCCGCCGAGGCAGCACGCGCCGGACGCTTGCCGGCTTCTAGAAAGAAAAAAAAACTAAATTGTCAATTCCATAAATTCAAACGTGGAATACTCCAAAAGCGCGTTCTTTCACGTTTAATTTTATTGTTAGTTTAATTAAAATTTAAAATGGCGAATTACCAAGTGATAGTATTATTCTTCGCTGCAGTGATAGCATCGGGAACTTCAAATACACGTAAGTAGATGGAAGAAAGTTGACGGACAAGTGTTACTATTTGTGTCATTAGATTTATTGTTTCAAAGCAATAGCTTCATTTGGTTTCTTTTTCAGAAAATCGATGGTTAATATCAATTTGATAATCGAATAAAATATTAAGCGAATTCTCGTCAATGCTTTTGTACCAAAAATGATCAGCAAGAGGTTTTTAAGAGTTCAAGTTATTTGGTTGATTTTCATTTGATATTAATTCAAACTTTACTATTTAGGACTTCACTTTTTATAATCTATATATTATAATAAAACGTGAAGCAAAAAGTTTGTACCTCTTTTTACAAAAATTATGCGGACGGAGGAATATTTATAGTATGCACAATTAAAGTTCCACTTAAACTTTTAGCAGAAGTGCAGAAAGCTATTAATATTTTGATATAATAGTTAATGCATTAGTAAAACATTAACTTTTAAATTAATGTTGGTTGAATTTTAGCACTAGCACTAACATTAGCAATTCTAGCACACATCACTAGGTTATGAAAATGTGTATAATTGATGATTCAATTTTATAATGAGGTTTTTACGTACCTCAACATATTAAAACATAGTTGTTTAAGGTACTATCTAAATGTCGTGAGGTTTCATATTTTTAATTAGATCCCTATAGACATACTTATTATTTTCAAACTTTAAAAATAATGCCTGTCTATTATTTTCCCTCTGCAGAGCAGTTCCTCTTCTCAGATAGATAAAGCATGACGATTAATAATTACGCTTGCTCAAGGTGAATTGGAGAATTCAGACAAAATATTAATAATTATCCTATAATAGCACTATAGTATTTCTTCCCGTAGGTGTCGTAAAGGCAGCGTTCTCTATGCATTTTACCACCATACTGCGATCGCAAACCCGCCTGCCAAGCGTGACGATTATAGCAAACCCTCCCAAATTTAGGGGACGCTTATGTCCACCAGTGAAAATATTTCGGCTGAAATGATAAAGATGATAAATAATTTCAGCCCAGGTTTTCTAACCTAACTAAAATAATCAAAGGTCAATAATCTGGACGGGTTTTATTTTAGTAAATGCTAATGAGTCCCGCGGAAGGGGTAAAATACAAATTAAGAGTACCTTAAAAACAAAATTAAAAAATAAACTTATGCCAACGGCCAACACCGGTTTGTGCGTCAATATTCAACCTCCTTAGAGGTCAAAAGCATGACATGCAAATGTTAACGAGATCAGAGAAACTGGAGTGAGAATCAGATTAAAAAAGTCACTTAAAATTAGATAAAAACGGTAAACCGGCATTTAAACAAAAATATGTTTCTTATGTTTATCATATATTAGAGAATATTTAATTCTTCTTCATAAAATACTATGTAGTTTCTAAATGAAAACACTTTTTGCATTAAAGAGTTTGGTAAATATATAAACGTACCATTGAATTCTGTGACTCCTGATTCTGTTACTCCGTCAATAAATGGATGTCATCACGAAACAATTTATTTTCAAAATACATAAATATTAAATCTTAATCTTTAAGAGCACTTTCGAACATAACGACAAACTCATCCCCAAAATAAATAAAACTCGATAATAATCAATATTTACTTAATAAAAGTGCCCATTAAGTACGAGAAAGTCGAAAGACTTTCACTCGCACCTTTTTATGACACTTTCATCTGCACCAAGGAGTTGCAATCAAATCCTACCGGCCACAAAGAAATATAAAAATAATCAAACAATTATAACCAGTCGGCTAAAATTATCCCTTGATATTTTGTAGTAGAACTTGTTTGAATAAACTAGAACTATGTGAGTTAACATTGTAGGGTTGCACGCAGATCGTATTTTTGCTGTAGGTTATAGGGAGTTTGCCATCTCTAAGAAAATTTACATAGAGTCTTCATAGATGAGAGCACGAAAGTAAAATAAATACTTAATAGTTTAAAAAATTAAAAACACGCTTTCATAGAAAACCAAACTAAAGTGTGAAAATAATGGAAAAAAGCGTGGAGTGCTTGACATCAATTAAAAATATTTCAATAAGCACCCTTTTCCCCATTATTTTCTTTTTAACCGACTTCAAAAAAAGGAGGAGGTTATCAGTTCGACTGTATTTTTATGAAATCGTTTGGTTTTCTATGAAAGCGTGTTTTTTTAAGTTGTTTAAACTATAATTTATTTTCTAGTTCGGCTAGCTGTAAAAGCGTGCTTTTTCGTTTTCTTTTAGCTACCCTGGTAAATTTGTGCTTTTACTATATTATCATCAGTCCTTGATAAGTGTGCAACGTTTCAAATTAATCCGACATTCAAAAGGGGTTAAAAACACGCTTTACACTAAGCTAATAAAAAACTTACTGTTCTTAATGACTCTTTGACGATTCAAAAAACGAAGTTTATTAAAAAGCCTCTCAGAAACCAAAGCCCATTTTGTAATATGGACTGAAAAATACTCAACTAACTTATTTTCATGGTCTTAAAACAAATAATGATTTCAGGTACGAGTTTTTGAATTAGCATAATAACTAAATACTTACCTAAAACAAAATCACGGAACATTTGAACTAAAAATCATGTACGTGAACAAGGTCACGTTTGTTTATGTATGTATCTGCATACGTTCTGAAATACAAATTTCACAAAAGACTGGCGAGGATTTAAATTAAATCTTTTGTCGAAACAATATCAGTTAGGTAACATGTGATTATCTTATAATTCAGCTCTTTACGAGAAACCATAAACATTATTTACTTCTAAACTATATTTGATCACTCGTAACTGGGCTGTGTGTGTGTATGTGTTTATTTTAATTATGATGATGATGATGATATTACTTGTAAATGCTCACTTACAAATATCAAAGCTTATAACTTATAAGCTTTGATATTTGTAAGTGAGCATTTTGCAGCAGTGAGCACTTCTAAGTTATAACTTTAAGTGTAAAGAATAAATTTTAAAAAATAAGAGCTTCTGGGAAAGAGAAAGACTACAAATCATCAAGATCATAGACGTAACTTAACTAGCACAGTCACCAAAGGTGATACCTAACGAGAGTCGTCGGATATAGTTGAAGTTTAGTAAGAAACCGATCGATGTGTTCGCATCAAATAAATTAATTTAATAATTAGAAAAAAAATTGCCAATTTATAAAATTAAAGGAGATCATTGATTTCGTAATGAAAGAAAAAAAAAGCTTGTCTTTGGGAAATGACATCTTAAACGAACGAAAGTCTAGTTGGGAATAGCACCATCCCATTTCATCCCGTGGGTGTCGTAAAAGGCGATTAAGGGACTTACAATAGGCAGCAGCGTTCCCTATGAATTTTACAACTATTCTGCGATCACAAATCCGCCTGCCAAGCATAGAGATTATGCCACTTTAATCTTTGGGTACTAAATGTTTGAAACCTGAATGATATCCTTTCGTTCGAAAACATCATTTTTATTATTGACCAAACTAATTACAAAAAAAATGTGATACAATTTAGACCCCATAGAGCACAACATGATGACATAAGTAACAAGAATAATGAGTATTATAAGATCACAAATTGTTCATTACGTAAAGCTGCCGTTAAATACGGAAGACTAGGAAAGTAGGAGAAATGCGTATTATGGTGGTTGAGTAACAGGGATGTCTGTACACGAACAGCCGCCATGACAGGGCTATGCAATAGTAATACTAATGTCAGCGGACGAATGTCTGTGGACGAAACATGCAATCCAAATAGTTTGCGAGCCAAGTCCATTAAAAAAATAAAATGAAAAAGAGTTATTTTTTAAATTAAAACAGAACAAATATGTTATGCACAGATAATCCGGATATCCGGTTTCAATTCTTCAAAGTAAACTGTTACATGTTTTTCACACGAGAAGAACGAATGCATTTATTTGGGTTTTCGACTTCGTAACAGAGATATATAGCTTCAGAATTAATCAGTCAATATTTTGTATATAATTAAAATTAACACACAAAGCTATTATATTGTTAGGTCTATCTAGTATCTATAAATTATCATATAATAACTAGGATGTTACATATTTAATTGTATGATTTCATAGACCATGCGTGTCGGCATGCCGTTTCCTCTGTCTCATAATTCACAAGGACTGGCTTCACCAATTAAAAAAATATTGGTACTATTGTTGTTATGTGATTAAAAAAATCATCACCCTTCTACCTTTATCACTTTTGTTTAGGCTCTTCTTGTTAACCGACTTCAAAAAAAGGAGGTATCAATACAGGTTGGCACGGCCATCACCGACCAACCTGTTAATATGGATTCAGTACCTTCATGATTGTAAGTTAAAATTTTTCGCCAGTTTTTAAAAAAATGCTGTTCCACATATTTTGATCGCGTAGGTATCATTTACAGTTCTTATGACACAGCAGATTTATTTATTTTTTTCAGATAACCGGCATAAAATTTTAGTTTGCGCGTCAATGTTCATACCACGAGGTTCACAACCCGTTTTTAGCCATATTACTTTCAGACAATCCAAGCATTGTATATTTGGTCTTTTGCATCGTATATCTGGTCTTTGTTATAGCTGTGTTGAAATTGCTTCTATATTCTTTTGATCTTCAATCAGACTTGCTAATTATTCGTCGGTTGACAAAACTATCAAATTATCATCACACACATCCATAAAAAAACATTGCAATATTGTGTCTTATGCAACATTTTTTTGTATTTCGATGTAGCAAACTTCCATTTGACTATCTACTCTAATAAAGAAATTGCTCAACCAACACTTGATTTTCGGTGTCTTGATCCATCGTTAACTCTTGTACATCGTACGTACATTCTTAAATTGTCTTATTGCCAAACTACCGAAAGTTAAATGACTGTTGCATATACATTTCAACTCCAACTATACAAAAACTTACCTGCATTATAATGGTCGTTACTAGTGGTAGTACTAGTGTACGCATGTCTCAAATGTCATATCACTTATGTTGTGAAAGCAACCAGCTACTTTAGTAATTGAAATGCACAAGAAGTGACATTTAGAAAAAATCTGCTTTAAATTTCGCAGCTTCTTCGTCTTTCTAATCTAGTCAATTCGCTTTTGATACAGCTTGTTCATCATAAACTTCATTAAACTAAAAAACTTGAGAGGTCACCCGGACACCCGGACACCCGGTTTTTTGTACATAATAAATAATTAATCGAAGTTCCTTTCGATTAATTATTTATTATGTACAAAAAACCTGTTTACACTCAACAAAAATAATCGTCGCGACACCACACTGTTCAGTGCGAAAAAGAAAGACGAAACGAAAATAACTGGCTTGCTTTCTATGAGAGAGAGACAGACAGAGAAACACGCGCACGCCGCACGGCTTAAAACTATAGCAAAAAATGTCGTTACAACTTTTGGTCTTAATTTTTTCCGTCTAGCCCACTTTCGCAACGCGCGATAAGGAACTTCGTTCCAAAACTATTTGTAGCTAGTAGGTAAGTTTGTACAAACATTTTTACATCATCATCATCATTTCAGCCTAAAATCGTCCACTGCTGGACATAAGCATCTCCCAATATGGGGGGTTTGTCATAATCGCCACGCTTGGCAAACAGGATGGCGCGGTATGGTGGTAAAATGCATAGATATCGTTGCTGCCTATTCTCTAGTAAGTTCACAAACACTTTTACATGTCAATCATATTTTAAAAACTAGATGAGTTCGGCGTTTCGTAAAGGCCGAAACAAACTCAGAGGTCACAGTCTCTTTTAAAGTATTGACATAATGTTCGTCAGAGTAAAAACATCAATCTGATTAATGCAAAGAACTGGGGTTATAAACAAGGTGACAAGCACAACGGCTAAACCCCTTTTAACGAAATTTAATTTGCCATAGTATCCAAGCAGATAATTTTCACGCCTGCAAGATTTATAACATAAGTTCTATTATTTAAAAGCGCACAGTTGAATAAAATAACCATTACCAGCTAAAGTTATATCTGCATCTAAAGCATAAATATCTTTAAAGTGCTATTAATTAAAGTCATACTAAGTAGCGTGACACTTGTTAAGTTGTCATTTACTTGCATCGCCATATCCGTCCTAAATATGTAAGTACAACAGTTTGTCCTTGTCAGTTATATAATCAGGTACGTAACATTGACTCTTAATACCTTGGTATTAACTGTTAACGTATATTAGGTTTTGTTAACACGCAGCGATGTAATTTTAGGTTTCTATTGGGGTCAGTGTATCTACTCTGTCTGATTTAGTACTGATGGGGCTAGTATTATCAGCCAGTCTTTGTCCTAGTTCTTCTAAAGTACCTTGACTTAAGGTTGATCCAATGAAAGATTCTAGGGTAAGGTTTAATTTATCACCAAGTTTAGTAAAACCAGACGGCTTTTATGTAGCGTTTATCCTTCTTGCTGTCTTTAAAGATAAATTTTGTTATATTGAAGTGGATACCAGTGTTTACTTTGTCACTGAACGTGCTTACATTCAAAACAGATGTAGGACCACAATTTAGTTCAGTTTTATTAAAAATCCAAACAATTCGAGGAAGACACTTGCACGAATTCATAGGAAACTTAAAGATAGCAAAATCGCTCTAGCTACTCTGAGAAACCTTGCTTACTTAAATAAGTCAAATCGAGTTTACAAATAGGGATTCTACAATAACCCTGAGCCACGCTGATTACATTGTAGCAACATGGCTTCAAGCTAACGATGGTGCACTCTATATAAACGGATAAAGTGTACCAGAGCTAACAGTACATAGTTTTTGCGAGATCGAGTTTCGCGGACAAGGTCCCGCGCTGGGTCATCGACCCGGCAGGTGCATTACGACGATCCGTTACTTCACAACCAGTTAAAAAACATAATTAGTTCTGACACGTTCAGCCGTTGGCTATAGGCCCTTTGTTGTACAAATTATTGTTTTGACCGACTCCAACGGTAATGGCGAAAGTATTTATGTTTAATGTTCCATTTAGTTTTTTAACTCCCAATAAGTATAAGCCATTGCATTCACAAGCTGTGTTAAAACACAATTCATTTATCATTAGCATCTTGGTATTAATTTAGCCTCTTATTACAATTCAAAGAGACCTAACAACAGTTAAACATGTTGGCGAAGTGAAAGGAGTTTCAATGTAAAACTTTCATTTGTTTCTATGACTCATTTCTTTCATTATCCACAACAGGAGTTAAGGTAGATAAGCCATAGGAAATTATAATTTTGTTTGACACTTGTGACCAATTGACCATAACCTAAATGTGCACATAACTCATTCGGATTTAATCTCACGTTAATAGATAACTTATCATCCGCCTAGCCTTTTCCTAACAATTTTTGGGATCGGCTTCCAGTCTAACCTGAATGAAGCTGAATTCCATTATTTTACGTGGAACGACTGCCTTTCTGACCTCCATAACCCAGTAACCCAGTAACTGGGTAGCACTTTTCCCTTTGGTAAGACTGGTGGTTAGACTTTTGAGCTTTAAATTACCAGTAACAACTGTTAAAGATCCACGAATAATACCGAGATCAACAGCTTAATGTGCTTTCCAAGTGTTTTCCTCTGCACGGAGGGTTCTCGGTATCTAAATATGGTCACCCATGCCCAGTATTTTTTCATTCATCATTCAGTCTTTCTCAATAAAGTTTTTAACTCTCTGCAATTCAGTCAATTTATTGAACGGATAATTTCCGGTCATCAAGCTTGAGTAACAATTCAAACTGCGATCGTACGATGTTTCAATTTAATCCGATAACTGAATTGCTTTTTCATTCATCTTTCATTTCAATTATAGAAAGCAGATGAGCACATCCTTTCTCAGAAGGAGATGACCCATTCTGTAACACTATCGCTTTTGTAAGCGTATGTAGGTATTATGTCTTTTTGGAATGAAGTTCTATAACGCAGCTTGCGGCTTGAGTAAAGTTGTAGAAATTGTTCAATAGTGGGGTCAAATTAAAACCCAAGATAGCGGCTGCGAAGATTAACAAATCTTTCATCATGGGTGTCGTGTAAAATAAAGCTTGAGTATTTTAAATATAGGATAAACTATGTTACATTCGGAGTTGAAGAAAAAGCAAAAGAAACTTCGATTCTGACGGGGGTCTCCCGATCCAACACGTATTTTTAATGTGCGATCTGTTTGTGCAGAATGAACAATATTTCTTTCTTAACTATCATTTCCATCGTTATCAAGGGTCATTCGTCATTAACCTCGTAAGAAAAAGTCGAACAAAGAGCCCGCTCTCAGGAGCGTCATGGCTCAAACATTGTTTATCGCGCGATCGCTCCCAAGGCTTCTCTGAGGCATATTGTTTGTCTATCAGTTCCTATTATTTTCACCGCATCGCTCGATGGCTGGCTACCGTTAGGTGATGCCATCAGCATACTAATGAATATGATAGTTGGCATACTCACCATAATACTAACGAAAGCCTAATTAACATAACAGCTGACTAATAAAATAACGTGAACCATTGATTAAGGAATGTTCTTTATGATTACCGTTGGTGTATAAGTGGGTGACTCGGTAATTAAAACTTATTTGATTATTCATTATGAATCTGTCTTCGATCAAAACTAATGAATGTTTTATAGGAATCATAGGAAAATTACCACAATGACCTAATAGAACTTATTACTTATGTACTTATTTGGTCAATGTTCTTGTGTGCTCCAGAAGGCTGTACTATACTGTACAGAAGTAATTGTACAAAAGAACAGCTCTACCTTTCGAGGTATCATGTTTCCGATGGTAAACTCTGGATTTAACGTCAGTGTGAAAAACATTGGCTTAATCTAGACCTTTCTATGTTCAGACATATTCGGCGGTCGGTGTTCCCGGCGGGATCCCAACGTGGATGCCTGCTTGCTTCGCAGCTTCAATTCACTCATCGAATATATGAAGGGCGGAGCGCCCGAGCTGGGCATTGAAGAGGTAACGAATATTTATTTACTTACTTCTTTTATAGAACTAACTTCCAAATTGGACAAAGGTTTCAAACATTTACCAAAATTATACCAACTCCGCGTTCTTTTTGCATATCTAACCTTATAAAATGTATGCACTCTATCGGAACAGAGCTTAGATATTTAATCTAAAAAAACTATCAAACCCAAATGACTTACTTCATCGAAAGCTTCTGACAAATCGTTTAAATTCGTTTCGTTTTAATTTCCAGTCGGAACCAATCGTGATAGATGAGCTGTCGATCGCGCTGGGTGGTGGGCCTGATGGCTACCGCGCCAGCTTCAAAGACATCCACGCGACCGGAGCATCCAACATGACCATCACTAATGTCAGGTGAGACCACAATCTTGTGTATGATACTAAAAAGAAGAACTCAGATGAATCGCTCCTTCTATCCTTCGAGTCGAATCGATCTTTCTGTTTTGTACTTTTTATGGTCAAACAAATTCTTCTTCATACTATTTCTAATGGTATCCTCAGTAAATGATGTCTGACGGGAAGCACAGATGTCTGTCAATAGTTGTGAGTATAAAACCTTTGAAATGTATATGTTGTTGCTACTTTTAGGGCTGATCTTTAAAGGAAACAATATTATAATGTCTGCTGTTCAGAAATTCATCAGAAACGGCTGAGGCGAGGAATGCATTCAATGCAAACATCATATTTTCTTTTGTGAAAGGTGCCGAAACATAAGATATACATACTACAAAGTCAATTAATATATGTAAGAAATACTATCCGCTATCTCAACACCCGCTCAAGAGCAATGCATATTTACAAAGCCTTTCAAATATTTGTTCCGTGACTAAACGTATTTAGGTATGTAGTAGCACGCACGACACATAGACCCTAGTGTTAAGTTAAAATTAACCGTAAAAATTATGTGCCGATAAAAAGTTGCGCCACAGACTCTTTATGTTGTATTGTCATAATTCCCTTACATAAGAAGCGTTCCCACATGAAAAACTTAACAAAGAGCGCGACCAATTATACTAATTATTTTTGTTTTTGCAACACTATTGTTACAATGTGAATTATGAGTGAACATCTTTCCCTTATCATTAGCATTGGCCAAATTTTAATAATTTTCACTTGCTTTTCCAAATAATTGGCGTCGTACGTTCCTATAGCGAATAACGGGCAAGAAATTCTATAGACACTCTTTTAAATTACTCAGAAAAAAATGTCACTGTTTCGCTCCCTCTTCTTCAAGTGTGACAACTCTAAACCTGCTAAAAAGCTTATATGAGACTATGAGATCCAGTGGAATAAGCATTTATGAGGCTCCACAATGCATAACAAGCTTGTCTGGAAGAGATTAAAGAAACTGATAAGGCCTTCCAATGTATATATGTAGAGTTCATTATTTTTTAGTTTTGTATGTATTTTTGTGGTGTAAAATGAAGTATATATAAATAAATAAATAAACTAAAGCCATCCGTTACCTTTCTATATTGATCATTAGCAGATATGTGGCTTGCCTACAACTGATTATAATGAATTCCAAGACAAACTCGATAAAATTTAAACCACCGTTGTTTCCAAAACCACAAATACGGTGACAGACAATATTGGAATGTTAGGAAATGAAAATAATCAGTTAATATATTCTGTTCACGTCGAAAGACATGTCCATATAAGTTTTACAAGCGGGGTCGAAGGGGACAAAGACTTGACGAATCATAACGTAAATAACACAGGGTTAACGTATTGTGATTTTGAGATAAGACCTTTGAGCAACAATAGGGTTAAATGTTGCAGTAGTATTTCAAGGTTTTGATATTAGAGGACGTGAAGATTTCAATTCTCAGTGCCGAGTACTTGTTTGGGGTTCCCTACTTGAAACAGAATAACAGATGTTCTGAATCGTTAGATCGATTGCAAGTTGCAAGTATTACCGAGCGAATGTTTTCGAAGATGTGTCAAGAGAATCCCAATCAACAGTCAATATATGGAAACAAGGAGACGCAACTTACTTGGATAGAACTTGCAATTAAGCTATTTTTTTCGAGTATTTGTTATTCGCATCAAACGTCATTCCAGATTAATTAGGTTCCCCTACTATTTGGCATCTTTCATGGTCAAAATCCAAATCGTCACGTTTTACCTACAAATTTTGAAGTCAACTCCACGTCAAAGCGCGTATTTTGCGTACGGCTGGGCAATCGGTTATTCGATTCACACCAGCTCTTCGAGGAAGGCCAGCAACGCCTTGGTGTGTCTGACTCACTCACGTAGGGTACCTGGGTTACCGAAGTACTTTGCCCTATATGGTAATCACCGGGTAGTAACTCGTCCTCCATGCACAGCGGGCATCAAAATTCGTAATAACAGAAACTGGAAAGAGTCCAGACAAATATTAATGATCAAGGAAATTTGAATTATGAGAAACCAAGAAAAATAAATTAAGAACCATTCAAAATTAATTGGCTGAAATTTCTTGGTCTCTTCTGGCTTAGCCTAACAGAGAAACACTTCTTCCCAAGAATGCAGTACGTTTGTATTACATTCTTGGAAAGACAATATCTTGGTAAACGTTACATCAGATAAATCGTTGTAATCATGTGAAAACTACCCAATAGACTGGACATGAAAATATCGTTTGCTTATAAATACGGAACGGTATTTTTAAAACATATATGTAAGGAGCTAATTTATTGAATGATATATTTGCAAAATGTGTGTAATGTTCCTTCATTAATGTTAGTGAGTATTACTTTTCTGCGACGTAATTGCGTAAAAGACTATCAGCAGGAATCGCTTTCATTTGGCAGTTCATCAACATCCATTGCGTTATTAACGTTGCTGAGTACACACATTTTTCGAAAATCGAATGCAATGGATTAGCAATATCCTTCAAAATTATACAGATTGAGATTAATAGTGTGCTACACGATGAGATTATTATTGCAAGTTTCATTTACTTACATATGTTAATCAAGTGATATTTACTCTCCATCAGCTAATGTTTTTCATCAATATCGCTATTGCTTCTGTGTACGTTTGATTTATCATATTTCTGTATTATTAAGTATGTCTTATGATTTGCATTCCATTATGCGTTCTTTTTTTTCTTAAGTTATTCATTAGTTTCTATTCTATATTCGAAAATCTTAATTTCAATGTTTTCAGTTTCTGTTGTAATAAAGCTCTGTGCTAGAAAATCTCATACCGATGACACATATTGGATTTACACTGCTTAAATCCGCTTAAAACTAGGTCCAGCATTTGTAAACAAGTATTTTACTTATTGAGAAAAAACGACGAGTGCCGGCAGAAGTGAAAACTTGAATATTAACGTTGTGCATTTTTGATATTTTGGAATGGTTAGGGAATAATTTTGCACGAATTGCTTTAATTATCAGTATAAAAGTACTATCATTTATGTGGTAGAATACAATATTTATTTATTGCGCTATCGTACACAAACATGACAATTTATATTACATTTAAAAGTTTATCTCTCAGAAAAATCAACTTCGATCCATAATTTCGACGACGGCAACTACACCGACGGTCGAGCCATCAGCTGTCACCATCCATGGATGCGCGTGGCACGCTGTAACATAAACACACACGAACATTCGCCCAAGCGTCCTGCGCCGCCTAAACGAAACAGCAGGCGGTGCAGGCATACATTTTCGCCGGGCCGTAGAAAGAGAGGGGGATACTTCCTCTCCTACGCCGCGCCGTTTGTCTACTCTCCGTCCTTCTTACAAATTTTCGATCAGGTCACGTGTCCTGACGCGAGTTTAACATTTTTTACCCATTACAAAAAAAAGTGCACAACGCCGCTAAAGAAGTTTTCACTTCAAAAGTATCATGCCGATTCCTGCCTTGCATATTCTTCTTTTCGTGTCAATTGACTATTTAAATGTTGTACGACCATAATGTAGCTATCGCCATAGGTAGTCACAAACATTCGATACGCTTCCGTTCTGAATCGAACATCAATCAATGTTATAGTAGGAGTCCTATAAATGCTTTTCACAAATTCAGAACTCGAAAATTTTGTTAGTTTGCTATTCCCCCAACAGCTATTTGCTATCGCGGCAAGACACATGAACAACTGATTATCGAAATGTGTTATTTTGAATTCTGTAACTTGTCGAATGGTTGCGACTAGCTATGCTGGGGCAGCTCTGTCGTTCACAACTCGGAAATTTCCAACCTCAACACATATAGGTACATAATATAAACTCATCTGGCAAGACCACCAACTTAATACATTATTAACACAGGACCAAGAAGTTTTACAAATACAACAAGATATAAACAAAACTTGTCATCAATAGCTACTATATTCCAACAATATTATCCCTCCATACAGATCAGACCTAGAGACGCACCAGTTCCAGCTGACGCTGTTCGGGCCGCACATCAGCGCACGCGCACGCTACCGTTCGTCAGGAGTTCTATTGCTCGTACGCGCGTCAGGAGGTGGAGAGTACTGGGGAGAGTACGGTAAGAGCTTATAAGTTATAACCAACTAATTTTAACTCCAAGTATCAAGAAAACCTGCCTGGATCGCAGATTTCTTCCAAAGAGTTACCGTGGCTCTAGCAGAGGCAACTGAAGAAACACTATTGGGATTTCGTCAGTAAAAGTCTGACACACTCCTCGCTTCTTTCAGAGCAGTAGAATTCATTTGATGATTTCCCACCCAGAAAAAAAAAATATTAAGAAAAAATGTTTAATCGTTTCAACTCATTATCAGTGATTCTCATCCCACGCGAGAGCAGAGCCAGGCACAGGCTAGCGAATTTGACGCTCCTTTTCTTTGCCAATCTTGTCCAGGAATACCCACCAAACAAGAAATATATTATGTGTGAAGATCAAAAACTCTTTTAAACACACACCCATGAGGGTGGTGACTTAATAGAGACGTTGCCAAAATTGTTCTCTAGTAAAATCCTAGTTTGAAGAAATGACTTTTGATTTTAACTTTGTTACCTCCGCAAAGAATACAGATTCTTTCGCAACCATCATTTAACAAACCATTATCCACGAAATTCCTCCTTCAATCCCCAGAGGGTGTGAAAGCTAAGGTGTACTTCCGCGGAGAGCCGTTCACCCGCGAGTCAGACGGACGCACGTACTTGCGGCTTCAGCAACTGAAACTGGACTTCTCCGTCAAGGCCATACAGATGGGCGTCGAGAACTTGCAGAATAGCAACGCTGTGCTAGGTGGGTAACCTACAATAATTATCATTTCAGCTGAAAGATGCCCACTCCTGGACTTATGGCTCCCTGAAGAATCACCACTTTGACCGGTTAATTGTTGGGGGGGGGTTTGCCTATCGCTACGTTTGGCAGGTGGGTTGGCAATCGCAGTATGGTGATAAAATGCACATAGAACGCTGTTGCCCATTCTCCAGTCCTTAAGTCGCCTTTTACGACACCCACGGAAAGAATTGGGATGGTGCTATTCTTTACGTCCGGCACCACACGTAGCACCAATAATTATAACATACTATATTCAGCCTCCTCTCTTTTGAGAGGGGGTAGACCGATATCCACCATGTAGGCCCAGTGGTAGTTGGTAGATGTCTTCAAAATTTTGTTTCTAAGACATACCGGTTTCCTCACGATGTTTTCCTTCACCGTTTTGGGAGCAGTGGTGATGAAATAAATTACACGAAGTAACGCAACTGGATTTGAACCCATGACGTACAATTCGCAAGTCAACATGCTAGATAATTCACAGGTCACACCAATAAATAATCAATTAAGCAAGTCCAGTAAACTGACACACATTTTAACCTTAGAAACTGAAATTCTTACATTGTCGAGTGCCTACGAAGCAGATGCAATAGTTCATAAATGTGGTGTAAATAGTACAGGGAAAGAATTTAAGTTATTTTAGTATGTTTTCAAACAGCTTTGGCCACGTGGGGTTTGATAAATATCCCACAGGAACGTACTACCGGGACAAAAAGTACCAGGTTAAAAGTTAACTGTGTGCGAATTTCAACCAAATCTGTTTGGCCGTTTCTGTGTAACTGAATTACAGACATTCAAAAATACAACTTTCACATTGATAGTAGGATTCAGCGAAGCTCAGATTTTGCGTAGAAAGCATGGTAGCTTTTCATTGTCTCATCCATGGCTGCAATATACCTATTTGAAGCTTTTTTAGCCATCTGTAAGCACACAAAATTCTTGCAATCAGATTTAAAACATTGTTTTTTTTCTGTTTTCATGCATTTGTAAAATCAAATTCTGATATCCATCATATTTTTCTATCAACAGAGGCAGCCTTAAACTTGTTCATCAACACCAACGCACAAGAACTCCTGAAGGAGATGAAACCCGAGCTGAAGAGAGACCTCGCTGAGAAGATGTCTCGTTTCCTCGACAATATCCTGCAGAAGATACCCTATGACGACTGGATTGTGGACTAGATCATAAGAGATTTAGGTTAAGATTATGTGCTAGGGAGAAATACAGTGAGAAATGAAGATGGGTTGGTTGGTTGCCATCTTTTACCAGTTCTGTCAGAGTTCCTGCTGATGAGTTTGTGAAATGGGAGAAATCAGCAGGCTAATACAGTTTTTGGTTGTCAATTTGGAATTCAAAAGATGATGGTATCTTTGACTTTCATTGCTAAATTGACGACTCAGCCCTGGATTGTAAATGTGGTGTTGTTCCACAAACGATGAGGCACTTAATATCTTGTCTAGCATGTCCTGTTGTTTGCACGTCACAGGAGTTAATGGACGCTACTGAAAATGCTAACTTCGTAGCCAAATTCTGGGCTAACTCTATTTAGATTTCTATCGACACGCTAAGAAGAAGAATGCAAAATAGCTGTAGCTTAGAGACCATTCAGAGACCATGAAGAAATGCCGGATGCATTTCTTCTATAGTAGCTTTTCTGGCCCAAGAGTAAGAAAAATGTTTTGATTTGGGAATCACATCATCACGATAATCATTCTGCCCTTATCCTAATCTATTTGGCGTCGGTACAACAAATTTTCTACTTCCATACATCTCTATTAGTCGTCATCTCAGTTATCACCCCCTTTCTAAGCATTTTGGTCTTCCCCTACTCTTCATTTTCTCATTCCTCTGTATCATATGTCCATACCATGACAATACCAATAAAGACCAGGATAAAGATGGCAACCAAACTACAGGTGCTAAGACGACAAAATGAAAAAAAAATAGAACTAGTGGAAGAATCCAAGAAATACATATCTGGCAGATTTTTTAAGTAGACTAAACAATAGTTCTTTAGAACTAAAACACACTGGTGTTTGTATTAGTTTAATAGAAGATACAAATAATAATGTATCTTGGACAAGCTTTTCTCTTGTAAAATGTAGATATTTAAGCTATTTATTTAGAACTTCTGGTAGGATACATTCGGTTCGACCGCGAACGGTCTCTTTTGTATTATTAATTTTATGTTAATTTGTACAAGTGTAATAAAGTATTTTACTTAAGGAGTCATTTTATTCGTAAACTTTCTGTGACTGCACCCCTAGCCAAGTTGATAATCTACAATCGTTAACGCTAGTCACTCGACGTTAAGTCACGTGGTTAGAACAAACGAATAGAAAATTCGTAGCCAAATTCACATCGATTAAAATAATAGAATGATTTTTATCGTTTCTACAATGTTCAACGCTAAATCCTTTGTTATATTGTGTCGTTTTTCTAAAGACATTGTAGAACGAGCAGCCGACTCAGCCACGTCAACATGGCTATCAACTTATCGTTTTCTACAATTGCTGACACCGAGGCGTTACCGATTGGAGAACGGAATTCGACACGAAACGTTTGTAACTTGGCTAGGGGGCTGATATGTTTTAAAAGTCTTGCCTCTACCTCTCCAACTATAGGTCTTTGTAATGCTAGGTACACACGCAGCGAGTTTAGTCGTAACAGCGACAACTATCTGGTTATTTCAAAATCTCACATTCACACAAATTTATACATCGCTAGCAACAAATCGGCTGTCTAAATCTATATCTGGATGTGAGATTTCGTAATCGACACCGCCTAAAATCGCTGCGTGTGTATCCTGCATAACATTATGAAGAGAAGATAGATGATAGTCTCCTCGTGTCCAGTATTAAAGATTGTTACTGCAGTATCCTGTGAAGGCTTTCAATAAAGCAGTCATTGGGAGTACGTTGGAGTGCCATGTTCTAAAGTTGGTTCAGGAAAGCACAGGTTTGCACAAGTGAATCGGTTATCGATTGATTTAAATAGATAGAAAAATTCATTATATAAACAGTGCAACAGTAAAAGAACTCACACAGAACCACGGTTATATGATGAACATTTTGAATAAAGCAATATATGTAAATCAATACAAATGCATGACAATGCCAATGTGCCATTATCACACTCATCATCATCATCATCATCATCATTTCAGCCGTAAGACGTCCACTGCTGGACTTAGGCCTCCCCCAATTTGGGGGGCTTTGCCATAATCGCCACGCTTGGCAGGCGGGTTGGCGATCGCAGTATGGTGGTAAAATGCATAGAGAACACTGCTGCCCATTCTCTAGTAAGTCCCTTAGTCGCCTTTTACGACACCCACGGGAAGAAATGGGGTGGTGTTATTCTTTACGTCCGGCACCACACGGTACATTACATTATCACACTCGCGGTCTCTAAATCGAGCCACAGTGCATTTCCATGCCGTTTCGTGTTCCATGGAATAATACTATGGTAAATTGGTGTTTTGTCGAACTAGCCACTTTGATCTCAAATATATGGCGATTAGTAAGGGATTCTAAATTCAAATTTAGGGTTGTGATTCGAACTTCGTGATTTATTTGTTTTCGCGCCATTTGAGTTTTCTTTGACATCGTTCTGTTCACATTAAGAAAAACTTAAAACATCGCAATATTCAAAAATACCACCGTGGCACCAGCGCTGCAGAAACAAATAGAAATCAAAGGATTACTAATAATAACTTTATTTCAGATTTTCGTAAGTACGTACTTAAGAAGTAAGTTAGTAAACCACAATATGAAAAAGTGAAGTTAAGTATATGGGGAAGCTAGAAGAAAACACCGTACTTTTTGTAATTTTGGCGTACAGAACAAACACCATGAACGGCTGGAGGAATGGAGGAGGAAAGGATTGTGGGCTGGCTTCGGTGTGAGTGATAAAACAATTTTAATTCACTTGGACAAGTTTGGAATGTGAAAAAGATCGAAAAATGGGTATTGATATTCCATTGACGGGATAAAGCACGACTCTTATACGTTAGGCCAAAACACGAAATCCCGAATCACTTTATCCCAAATAAACGCTATCCTGAATCACTGTACCCTGTATGAACGCTATCCCGAAATACGCTATTCCTAATGAACGCTATTCCTAATCTCTGTATCACAAATGAACGCAATCCCTAATCTCTGTACACCGAATGAACGTTATCCCTAATCTCTGTATACCGAATGAACGCTATCCCTAATCTCTGTTCACCGAATGAACGCTATCCCTAATCTCTGTATACCGAATGAACGCTATCCCTAATCTCTGTATACCGAATGAACGCTATCCCTAATCTCTGTGTACCGAGCGTCAGACGCGTATACTGGCGTCTGGCCCTGGTCCAGGCCATGGTACAGAGCGAGAATGCATGGAAAGCCGTCAGCCTCCTAATGCGAAGCAGTAATGCTTACGAAGGAGGAGGTGGAGCGCGTGAGAGAGAGGCAATCTCTGCGACCACATGCCCCTAGCCACCGCAGCAGACGCCCCGGGCATCAGGAGTCCATAGCGCACTCCCGGGCACCGAAGGCGCCTACTTGCGGACAGCGAGCAATGAGTAGCTCAAAGCTCTGAAAACAAAAATTAACAATCACTTGTGAAGCGTCTGATATGTATAATAAAGAAAATACATTTATTTAGACTTTTATTTACACAGACTAAATGGCACAAATACATATACTACTAGTTACTAGTTACAAAAGGAATAGAAAAAAAAGTGTAAAGTACATTGTGATATATTTGCAAAAAAGTGCATCGCAACTAAAGTGTGAGGTGACTGATGTAAATCAGTTTTATTCTGCAATATACCAAGTAGAATTTAAATTAAGAGTCGACATACAGACAATCTTACGACAGCAAAAGCTTGTCTTCCCTATGTTCTCTTCCTGACATAGCTCTCGGACGCAGATCATTTCTGTTCAACACATTAGTTGCACAACAGTCTCTATGTAACACTTGTAAGAACAGAGGGGTCATTGCGTAACACACTAAAGGCTTATTCAGACCGGCGCGACGCGACAGCGCGACGCGATTCTTGTAGAACAATTTCCATGAAGTCCACATAAAAATTGTTCTACGAGTGTCGCGTCGCGCTGCCGCGTCGCGCCGGTTTGTAGGAGGCTTTACAGAAGGAATGGATTTAATTTTAATGTACTTTAAATTTTCAATTTTTGAATTTATGTTAGAAAACATTTACATAAAATGTTTTTTGTAAATATTCTCTCATTTTATCAACCGACGAAAAAAAACGGAGGAGGTTATCAATTCGACGCGTATATTTTTTTTTTTTTTTTTTTATGTATGACCACGCATAACTTTTTACATAGTGGTCCGATTGTGACAATTCTTCTTCTATTGGAAAGGGTATACTTCCAAGGTGGTCCCATATCAATTTGGAAAACAAAATCGAACCCTAAGGGTCGGAAAACAGGGGATGATTGATTGTTCACTCACTGATTGTAATGTATAACCACGCATAACTTTATACAGAGTAGTCCGATTTTGATAATTCTTTTTGTGTTGGATACGGTATACCTTGCCAATAATTATTAGTACATTAAAGCCACAAAAAAATATAAAATAAAAACTTTTTAACAAAAAATTAAACCGCCGAAAAACTGAAAAGCATAAAATAATACTTAAACCTTAAAATTTTGAGTCGGCGCTGAAAAATCAATGAACAAGGATCACTCAAAGCGCCGACTCATAATTTTAAGGTTTAAGTATTATTTTATGCTTTTCAGTTTTTCGGCGGTTTAATTTTTTGTTAAAAAGTTTTTGTCAGAGAATATTTACGTTGTTGTGCAGATATTTTTTTTTTCGAATTTATGGGAGCAATGCATTAGCAATATGATTCAGATTTTAGAATCTGATTCTCAATAAGGTTGTGATAGTTTATTACGCAATAAGGTTGCAGATCATACAAAAGAAAAACATATATTTATGGTGCAGATACATGTACACACACCAGCACACCAAGCTACCTGAAACTGTCAAATTTTCCCAATCAATCTTGAACTAAATACTTTAGCGATAAAGTTGAAAATCTATTAAAGTAATTTGACAGACTGTCGTAGTTTTATGTGCTGGCGTATGTACCTGCAGTGGGTTGTATATTATATTCTAAAGAATATTGTATTATGTCTTATGTTGCTTAACTTGTTCTTGACTTCAATGCATGGTAACAAGTGCGTCATCTGAGGAATACAAGCCGTTCCTATTGCGAGGTGAACAGAGAAGGTACGAAGCGAACTTTTACGTAGACAAGGATGTAATCTTTCTTCGGTAATATGTTGAAATGCAACAAACTGTTCGTTATTTCTTCTAAGATATAAATCATAGTTGGACGTAGTTTAGCAAAAAGGATCCAATCCACATCTTGGTCAAAAAAAAAAGAGCACCAGACTGATCCAAATTATACAACTACGGGTCAGTAAAAACGACCTAGCTAAAAATAGCTTTATTATTCGTATAGGTACTTAAACTTTAGAACTTAAGGTACGACGCTTCTTAGACTCTTCTTTTTTTAAGAGCAGAAATAATTCAAACTTTCTGATTCTTAACTAGTATTTCTAACAAAATATGTTAATATACCACTAATAATAAAAAAGGGTTAATATTCCACGGACAAAGTACAAAAAACCTCTTGAAGTTCAAACGTCAATATCTCATAAGTAATTGAGATACTGATGTGGACTGGATCCCTATGTCCAGTTCATAGTCTTGGATTCTGTGAACGTCAAAACTATCAGACAGCACAAAAATTCTAGACACGTAGCTCTGCATTAATGTAATTACACTTATTTTTATATACATTAATTATATTAGTTACCTATCGAGAATGATTTTCTTTGAATATTGTTTACGCAGATTGATTTAAAATCGAAAATCGATTAAACCACCTGTCTGGGGTAGTGCTCAACTGACTACGATGTTGGACGCCACATAATTCCAAAAAATCTATATTATTATTATTTATTAATATTATAAAGCTGAAGAGTTTGTTTGTTTGTTTGATTGAACGCGCTAATCTCAGGAACTACTAGTCCGAATTGAAAAATTCTTTTTGTGTTGGGTAGCCTATTTATCGAGGGAGGCTATAGGCTATATAACATCACGCTACAACTAAGAGAAACGGTGCAGTAATGAAAAATGTTGTAAAAACGGGGAAAATTGATTCCTTTTGAGAGTTTCCGTTGCGTGCGCTGCGTAAACGGTTAAAGTAACGCAAAAATCATGTAAAACGGAATTGTTCCTTTTAAAGTTCTAAAAAAAAGTACGCGAGAGCATATGTCTATCTTTTAAGGTTGACTCACTATAACTCAAAAGGAGCGAGCAGCAAACGAAAACTAGCAGGCAAATCGATGCGACGGGAAGGGTCAGGGGAGCAAAAATTTGACGCGGACGAAGTCGCGGGCAGAAGCTAGTCATTAGCCTATAGCCTCCCTCGATAAATAGGCTACCTAACACAAAAAGAATTTTTCAATTCAGACCAGTAGTTTCTGAGATTAGCGCGTCCAATCAAACAAACAAAGTATTCAGCTTTATAATATTAGTATAGATAACAATTTTTTAATCACGTCTAGAGGTATATTATGTCGGATACATTGAGTGGACAACCTTTGTAAGACGACTAATATGTCACAGTGTTTGGTCACCATCTGCCTAGCATTTTCAGCTACTGCTTTGCAGCTGAAAATGCCAGTAATTTACACAGAACGACTGCTTATCTAACCTCCACATTCCAGTTATTGGCAGACTAGTTGTCTGATTTTCGGGATTCTGACGACCCGTAACAATTGCCAAAGATTCACAAATCCCTGCAGCGACCAATGGCATAACATGCTTTTCGAAGCACGAAAAATCACTGTATTAAAAACATGGTCACCCATCCATGCACCAACCGCGGTAAGCGTAGCTTAACCTGTGTCGATTAATCCGTACAGCTGTTATTTTATTACTTAGCCACTACCCCTTTTCCCTGTTTCCTCTCTTTCTTCGCCCTTCCCCACATTATAAGTTAAGGTAACAAAATAACAAATACTAGGTGTCCCAATAAATTTGTTGACATAAACAAAGTCGGTGTCTATAAGCGCTTTGCAACAGCTCCGATAGTTCAGTGACAAGTGTCGCAAGCGCAACTCGGCACTTGGTAGGGGCGGGCACTTTCGCAGACGAACTCAGATTGTGGCTGACCACAGCTCGGAGGCCTACAACAAAAACTATTTGCAAATATCTGACATAAAACGAACTATATAACTGAGTGACAAAATTTTGTCATTAAATATTTCAACACGCTATTAGTTAATGTATGTAACGTGATTGTAAAATAGTCTAATTTCGGTAAAAAGTCGTCAAAATGCGTTCGTTAAGATTGCTAGTTAGCATAAGTGCGATGGTGGTGTGCTGCTCGCAAGTAACGAGGACCGAAAAGGAAGTTCTGGAAATCGGTAAGTACATACATAATTATTTTATCTATACTAATATTATAATGCTGAAAAGTTACTTTGTTTGGCTGAACGCGGTAATCTCAGGAACTGCTGGTCCGAATTGAAAAATTCTTTTTGTGTTGGGTAGCCAATTTATTGAGAAAGGCTATATATGTATATAACATCACGGTACGATTAAAAGGAGCGGAACAGTAATAAAAAATGGTCGAAAACTGGCAGGCAATTCGATGCGACAGGAAGGGTCAGGGGCGCAAAAATTTGACGCGGACGAAGTCGCTGGCAGAAGCTAGTATTTTATAATTCATATAATTATTATATCAAGCCTCAGTTCTACTACTGGAAAAAGATTCTCCCAGCACTCCTAACATTTCCTACAACTGTTTGCTGTTGATGTTTTTCTTTATTACTGCTTATGTAATTTACTATCATAAGGATAAGCAGATGTGTATGTAGGTATAAGTAGCATTTGCCCGCCACTCTTCCGCGTGACATTTATTTCAACAAGAGATAGCTATAGCATCGCATCGCCCGCTCGCGAAAAATACTTCGTTTGCTTTTATCTTCTTACTAACTTTTGTTCTTTTTAACCTATACATTTTCAACGCCAAGTGGTACCTAATTCCAGAGATTAACCCCTACATACAAGTTACAGACAAACAATTCCTGCTATCTTAATAATATTAGGGGTTATCTAATAAAAACCTTCTACGTGCAACCTCTTCGATTTTATTTATTTTAATTTTGATGATTTATATGGCTTAAAGATTATTATTCAGTTTATTGAGAGTAAACGGATTCTTCTGAATTTATCTTCAAATGGTTGGTGAATGGTGTCAATGCGTTTATTGTATAATAAATATCAAACTTATGATCTGTAATTGCATAATAGACATGTCATCAGCGAAAGATGCTCACTGTGAAGAATATGAACATAATGCAATAGTGGTGGTCCCCCATAGC
Organism: Aporophyla lueneburgensis; assembly: GCA_932294355.1. Classification (NCBI taxonomy): domain Eukaryota; kingdom Metazoa; phylum Arthropoda; class Insecta; order Lepidoptera; family Noctuidae; genus Aporophyla; species Aporophyla lueneburgensis. Next base: position 23,475,542 of record OW028737.1, on the reverse strand, counting down.
AAATATCGTGATACATTATAGCCTACAGACTGTCCAAAGTTATAGGAAATATTTTCAATATTTAAGCAAACTTTGAACAGAATTTATCGGTTAGTATTTGAGTGATGCACACACACGGTTATTCCGTGTGGTCCCAACGTAAAGAATAGCACCATCCCCTTTCTTCCCGTGTCATAACAGGCGACTAAGGGACTTACTAGGGAATGGGCAGCAGCGTTATCTATGTATTTTACCACCTTACTGCGATCGCCAACCCGCATACCAATCGTGGCGATTATGGCAAAACCCTCCCAAATTGATGGAGACCTATGTCCCATTATGGACGTCTCCCAGCTGAAACGTTAATTAATGATATATGATTATGCTGGAACATACGGACAAAAATTCTTATAAACTACCCAGGGTGACATCATACGCAAACTGTATCCATGGATTCAGCACGTCATCGTAGACCTCCTAGTGTAGATTTTTTTCCTTGCCACCCTGTCTTTCGAGATTAAAATTTTCCACTTTTTATTGAAATCCCAAGCTTAGGGTTACCTTTGTACCTTTTGCCTATGTATCAACCACCCAAATATCAATCCTCTCCTATCCAGACATCCCGTCGATCCCCAAATCCCTAGGCCGAATCCCAGACCTAAGGTGACCCCAACGGACCCATCTCGTCCCACCGAATGCCTCCTTCTTATCTCCATATCCTATCGGCCCTAGAAAGGGATAAGATGGGTAACCTCGATTCACCCGCCAATCAATCCAATAATTAAGTAGCAGTAAGGTTTTTTTTTTTTTTTTCAAAAAAATATCAATATTCTACTTCGCTACAATTTTACTGTACATACATACATATTATGTAGGTATAGATAAGTTAAACAGAAATACCTGTTGTTAGTAATCATATAAATTGTACAAACTCCAAGAACTTGCATAAGTGAGCTTCAAGTGGCTTCGAGTAGGTGAACTGAGGTAAAGGCATCTAAATCGGCGGTTGGCTAAGTGGAGCGATGGAGAAGTCTGCCAAGGTGAACCGTGCTTTTACGATATTGTTCAAGTTGATGATGCAAACTACCTTGCACTTAACTGCCTTCATATATCTCACTGATTTTGGTAAATTTAACCGGAGCCAGAAATAGCTATAAATTAAAATCAAGGATAGCTCTACAAAAAGGGTCACCCCGAAAGTCAAAAAGACTAAGGAAGTAAGTCAATAAAGGCTTCAGGGAAACCTCACCAGTAATGGCCAAAATCTCGAACTCTGAGAATTGACAGGTACTTTTAAAATATCAAGGAGTCGATCAGTGACATAGATAAAACCAACCCATTTTAAACCGTAGTAGATTCCTAATTTCTATGGTTAAGAACGGACAAGAAACTCGATGGACTCGCACCTAGATCAAAATATTCCTCTTAGTCACATCCTATTTAATTATTATGTGGTGGTCGTTGATCAGAGAGTATTCATGGTTAGACTGGAAGCTGACCCCAAAATAAATAGAAAAAGGCTGTAGGCATTGCTTACTTTAACTTACTTTGTTTAACAGGCCACATGCCCACCTCTAACTAATGGATAGGCTTTATCTGACTATTCATATAGTAGGATGATGCCTAGGCATTTCTGCCCGATCCTTCGGGAAAACAGGCTTGATGATATTTTTTGTGTTAATGTTGTGTGACTGCGGCTTCCGTTATTTATTTTAATCTCATACGAATACCAAGTGCCATGTTTTATGCTAATATTTGAAGTAACCACGTCCTTCACAGTTAAAATGCTAATTCAAAATAAAACAATCGTAGTGGGATGATTCCATATCTCTCGAGTTTTCGATCGTTTGACTTACTCATTTCGGTTAAAGCAGGTCACCTATGCCTAACATTTTGACCATCGATTTAATTCAATGTCAAAATTTATTTAAACTGTAGGCCAGTAACAACAGCAATTAAGGTGGTATATAAGGTGTATCTATTCATACACGAAATATTTTAAGGGGTACACCTGTAGGTGGGAAAGAAGCTATAGAAGCAAAAAGAAAATTTTTATTTAAGCCTTTTTGAATTTTCGTAATTATTATAATTTTAATACTGCTTGAGACGTTTTGCATAAAACCTTTACTCCTAATTCTATGAATGACCCGCCTGACGCTGCGAGGGTGGCGACCGGACGGCACGAGCATGACCGCGGTATCTCAGGCCGTAAAAAATAAGAAGGAGCCAGTATTTCTCATGTGCGTCAAATAATTAATAAATATTAAATTTTGAAAAATAATATTTAATTTTAACATTTAGAAAATATTTTTTTTCATTGCTATAGCTTCTTTACCACCTACAGGTGTACCTGTTAAAATATTTCGTGTATGAATAGATACACCTTATATACAGTCCGCGAAATGTAATTTTTTGAGTTTTTTTTTTACAATTTGTACATCAGTGTCAGGCTTTTTTTTTTGTTCTGGGTGGGAAATCGACCGTAACAAATATTGCTTTACATAATTATAATCATCAAAACAATTCTCTAAGTTCATATAATTTCCTTGAATGACTTTGTCATCAAATAGTTATTCAATGAAATTAAATTAAATTAAACGGTTGTATTTATGATTTTAATGTATACATTAATTGGTATCTAAAGCAAAAACTTTGTACGGTGTACCCCATTTAAAGAAAATTATTCAGACAGAAGAGTATGTTCGGCACAGTTAAATTTATAAACAGAAGGAGAACAGACAGCTGATATTTTATATAACAATGCATTAATAAGACATTAAATTAAAACGTTCAAACTTAACATGTTAATGAATTTCGGTCGAATTTAGACAACTGGGCGACCACTATTACGAACATCAATATGCAAACAATTATGTAATCAACAAATCTAAATACGGTGAAACATATTGATGTAAATTCAGCAAATATGAAAAAACAATTCCGTTCAATTTATTTCAAAAAAGTGTGTTACAGTCTGTGTAACAGACTATACCACACTAATTATCAATATAATTTCAAAGTGTACGGTTAAATCGAATATAAATTAATATAATTTGAATCTGGCGTCCTAGCTAGGTTACATAGTAACCTGTATTAAGGTTCGCCAATTGTAGTCCCTAATTTTCCCTTACGTTGATTAATACAGGCGAACTACATATATTATTATATTTATTAGAAAATACTAGATTTAATTCTATGCTTATACTTTCTGTAACATAACCAAAACTTAACAACAAACTCTACAACGAAAACCTCGTGAAAAATGTAAGTATGACACTAACTTGATTGTATAAAATACAAAATATTCCATTTGCCTATACGTGTCTCGAATTGTCGATTCACACACAATTAAATTAATTCCATGCGAGTCGCTTACAGAAAACGTTTTTTTTTGGCTTATTATTTTCCAAGTGACTAATAACTTAAAAGCCGACTAAATGTTTGCAACAAATAAAATAACTTGCCAGCGATTAAATATTTTTGCGACTATTATAGTAAGGTTCAAAATTAAGGGTGTTATAAAAACCAAAAACTACCACCTGCGTTTAGGTAGCAAATAAACTACAGTCAATTGAAATATTAGGCGAGGAGCTGTATATAATGACTTGGCGACTAATAATGTTAGTAGAGTGGCAAAGATAATATATTACCAACTATTTCGTGCCGTCTAAAAACCCACTTTCAGGCCTGGCTTTGCGGGTAGCTCTAAATGTTAAAACGAGTACAATAAAAAGGAATAAGAGTTAATTATTAATATTTTTTTATCATAATTTCATGAAAACGGCGGAAGGTGCGATGGTTACAAAAGTTATTGACAGAAACGAATCGCTGCAGACCCGACTCCACGTAGTCTTCTCTGCCCTACCCCTAGAGTGTAATTTAAGCCCGCGTAGGCGCGGAGGGGCGAGGCGGCCTGGTGAGCGTAAAACCATCTGCGACGATGAGCTCGCGTGGGACCGCCGGAGCCTCGCAGCGCCGGAGCCGTGACAGAAAGCATGCAAGCTGCATGTTGCATGCTCGCCTGCATGCTGTGAGCTTACTTGCATACTGAATGTTGCATGATTTTTAAAAATAAATAAAGTAATTACTCTTTTTATGTTTTTAATTTATTCACCTATAATTTTGAAAATAAAAGCCGCAAAATATTTTTTCTTCATGCCATTTTAGAGTTTATTTAAAGCTATTAAAAGTCACACAATATTATGTATAATATAAACTAGTTTATATTTATTCTTCATACAAACAATTTTAAATAGAATCTGATTTGTATTATTTATGAATGCCCATTTTCTATTTTATTGTCATCATTAAGTTTTCGCTTAGATATTAATTCAGTTCCCAAAAGAAAAACTTGCTGCTAGTTTAAATTAAAAGGGAGCTTCTATCTGATATATTAATATGCTACCTTTTACTTATTACGATACTCCTTATTAGCTGCCAACCCATTATATATGGTACCCACTCTATTTTTTTTTAAAACCTATATTCACATTACTTAGTTGCTGCATTAAATACATGCCGTTTTTTTTTTCTAAGCGATTATTCTCTCGATCTGGGTGATTTTATTTGTGCGAGTCGACTAATAAGCCTCAATTACAAACAGAATCATTTTGAAGAATTTTGGTAATCCATTTATTTATATGTTCGAAAAAAAATTCTACCCGACAACGTAATAAGGAAATGGATTTTGTTGAACTATCAAAATGAAAACGATTCTATTGTTAATGTGTTACAGAATGACCCCGCTGGTTTTGTTACCATTGACGTATAGCCTGTCGTACTTACGAGAATCAACAAGTTCAAAACTTCAAATTGAATTAGGAACTGATATATGCATAAACCAAATCGATATCCAAACACGATAAAATAAAAAATGATTATCAGTCTATGCTTATTTTATTTTTTTGAAGAACGATCGCTAGTCATTTTGATACTTGAAGTTTGACTTGCAAAAATCGGTTTTGTTTTATTTGATCGTCATTAGATATTGAAAACTACCGAATCCTGTCTGTGAAGTTTACACAAAAAAAAACGGTAATTTTAAACTGATATTTCAAGGATATACTACAAATGCGGTCGATGGCCCCAGAAAAACAGTAGTAATGTTTAGATAACGTTTAAAAAAGAAAAGAACGAAAGCAATAAAAAGTATTCCCAACCATAATTATTGGCAAAGGCATGCACTGACGCGACAGGTCCACTCAATCTGTGTGGTTCTTTCCTAGAAAAGACTATTTCATATACCAATCTACATGATCTGAATAAGAATCTGGATGTCGGCAGTTACTGGGCCAAGTAACCGCCCTCACTAGACTCTCTGCTACGACCACTATGAGAGAAGCGAACCAAGTGGTAGAACATCGTACTTAAAGCCATGACAGCCTTTCAGGGACACAACCAGCAGTGGACGTCTGTCGGCTGAAATGATGGTGATGATGATGATATTCAGATATCGACAACTATCACGTCTGTGCGCGATTTAATTTGACCAGATAAAACTGCTGCTCCGTCTGTCCTAGTCAGTTCCGATTCCAATTATTCTTCTCTCAGTTACACGACCTTAGTTTACATTTTGACTCCAAATAAAAGTTAAAGTAAGTATTCACCTATGTACGATAAGTATTTAATTCTATTAAATTTTAGAAACTAAGATATAAACTACTTAACATTTATATAATAATTTGACTACTCTCAACTTTTGATTATTTATTTATTTTATAAGACTATTTAGCCTCTTCTTGCCTGCAACACAGGATTGCCTAGTTCAGGCACGTAAATCTTAGAATATAATTTACATATAAGCAAAACTGTACATATTTTTAAGCCTTTTATTTTGGAATAAATATTATGTTATATTATGTTAAATAACCTTTATTAGGAAGAACCACCATCTTAGAAGTTTGTACGTCTTCTAGTTAGTTTCCACTCGGCAATAAAAGTTACCGGATCTTATTGTCTTTAACATTTCTCACAGCCTACTCATTAATTTTAAATAAATTAACCTTGAAAAAATGATTAGGTTCGTTAGACGTTGATCTAGTCTTTATCTCTACATAGTCCTAAGATATTTATTTTTATTTATAGTATAAAACAAAGTCGCTTCCCGCGTTTACATCTTTTAAACTACGCAACGAATTTTAATGCGGTTCTCATCAATAGACACGAGTGACTCAAGAGGAAGGTCGCTGGTAAAAACTAGTAAAGAATAACTAGTAGTCGTTGAACGGTGATCTAGTAGTAGCAAGCGCAACTGCATGAAGTTCAGCACCCTCATAACGTAACACACTATTTATCACAATCTGAATAGTTCTGAAGGATTTGTTTTAGGCTCTCGTTAGGTAGCTGGACCAAGCGTCTTATACAGAAAGCAGTAATTCTGAACACGACGCGTATAGTTAGGAGGTTCCTCTCTCAGCAGACATTTATTTTTATTTATGATTAAAGTTGGTCTAGATTTTTTTTAATCGTGAAATCACAGTTACGTCTTTAGTCTGGCTGTTTTTTGTGACTGTAGAAATGAAATAAAATAATCAATTAATTTAATATGGTGTTGGCATAATGCAAATGAGATACAGTGATAATCAAGTAGCACCGTTACCTGTTACGCCAATATTTTAATGAATGAGATTCTTATCTTGCTCTGAAAGTCTTTTTTTCTTTATTTTATTACAAGATGGATGCAAAAATAAAAAACAGTCCTTAAAACCACTTAAGATACTTAATAAGATTAACTCATACTAGAAACGTAAGTAAACAATTATTTAGTTGTCACCAGTCGATCGATTAATTAAAGCTGTGGTTGCTACGGTTGCTCAGTTGATGGGTCCTACTGTCATACGTAGATCTTTGACAATCGTTACAAGCCGTCAGAAGCCCGGAAACAGGGCTTGGTAACGTTACCAAATTCACACTATAAGTATCGTTAAGTAACGTTATTTTCATTAAGTTAACATTTTAACGGTAACACGGGTAACGATACCTTGGTATCGAATCTATAAAATAACGTCACCATTAACGTTACATGTATCGATACTTTTACCGTTACTTAATGCGTTGTTGTCAACCCGCGCAACATAAGGGATGCAAGCTATTTGCAATTTTTAATATAGTAAAATAATGAATGTAATTCCGAAAACGTTGCGCAGCGCAAGTGTTTTTGATTTGAATACCAATATGATTAACCAAACCAGTACTGCAATAATGTAGACAAAAGAAAGAGATGAAAGAAAATAACGTTGACCACCGACACTTGGACCCTGTTCTCTAAACCGGTGGGCTACTATGTTTTTTTATTATTTTTTATTCAAATATTTAAATATATAATTGATGTGTATGTTTAACTTAATGAAGGCTATTGCTCATCTTTTATTTAATATATTAGAAAAAAATCTGAACAACGTAAATAAAGCAAATTAATGTTTTTGTACTGTCAAAATGAAGTTGTGTCTAGTTTCCACTCGGCAACAAAAGTTACCACATTTTATTGTCTTTAACACTTCTCACGGCCTACTCATTTATTTTAAATAAATTATAACCTAAGTAAAAATAATGAGTAGATTAATAAATCTAGTGGTAACAAGCGCGGCTGAATGGGGGTTCGATTCTCAGGTCGGACAAAATGTTCGTGAATTTTTCATCAGTAATTTATCATTACCAGCACGCGTAGCATGACCACCATAGAAAGAACTTTGTCTATTCTTAGTAGGATAGAGATAGAATTGTCAGCATAAAACGGTACAAATCTTTCTACAATCTTTAATCTGTCTTTAATCTTTCTACAATCTGTAATTTTGTCTATTCTTCCGTCGACAAAACCCATTTCTACGGTGGTCATGCTACGCATGCTGCTCGGAGTCTGGATTTGTACCCGGTTGATGGCAATAGGCTCCATATTACATGGGATTTTATCATAACTGGTGAAATGTGTGTTTACTATGGGTACATATCTGTCTAACCCTTTGGAGTACAGGCGTGATGTTTTATCAAAATTGTCTGTTTCATTCAGTCTGTTGAATCCTTTGCCTACAGGCTGGCAGTGATGAGTTTAGTACCTACATGATTCTGAAGACCCTTGCAAATTTTTCATCACCACGTAGGTATTGTACTTTTCAAAGAAACAGGCGATATTTTTTATGCTCTACGAAAAGTCTGTGCGAAAAAGGTTCAGAAGAACGATTCGAGACTACCATCTAGAATCTTGTGCTGAATTCAAGGTTTTGGTTGCGCGTCGATGTCATTGCCTTCCTGTATAAATTAAGTTACTATTTTATCCAAGCTACTCTTAAAAAAAATTATTGGTCTTTGACAGGTGTGCAAAGTTTGAATGAAATCTGGTCGTTTAAAGTGGGTCAAAATCGCGCTATAAGGAGTCGGTTACAAACAAACATACAAACATACAAGTGAAGCTAATGTAAAGCGTGTAAAAACAGCTTCCATCAATATATTTTTGCATTAGTTAACCAATAATAGCGATACTATAATTTTCAATTCGTAGGAGAACCAATGTAACAGACATAGCCCGAAGAATTGTCAAACTTAAACTTGGCAGTAGACGGAGCACATTACTTGCAGAACAGTTCTGTTGGCCGATGGAGCTGAAAGGTTCTAGTGTCGCGACCGAGTACCAGAAGACGAAGCATTGGAAGGCCTTTCACAAGGTGGACCGATGACCTGGTGAAAGCCGCTGGAATCCTCTGAATTCGAGAGCAACAGAACCTGTCCAAGTGACGAAGCTTGGCTGGAGGCTTATGTCCAGCAGTGGACAGTTTTCAGCTGTAATGATGAATATCGATACTTACATCAGTAGGCAATGAATATTATAATACTTATACTTACATCAGTAGGTATTTATAGCATCATCGTTATCTAAATTTTATTTAGTGTTACGTAGTTAGATATCTAGGCTGCCTCACTGTTGGTAAATGTTATGCAAGTTTATTTGAATTGATAATATTTTGTAAGTTACATTTATTCATTATCGAATAAGATCTGCTCTACCTCGCGTTTCATTCATGAAATGTTCATTATTTTTGTTGTACCTACCCCAGACAAATTTTTATACCACTACTTGCTATTTAAATAACAATGACAGGAAGTAATTACGAGTATAGCATCAAAATACACCAAATCGCAAAATAGGTATTATGGAAGCTAACTCTTATATTACCCAAACCAAGTTCAAAAAAAATGTATATAGGACCACCCCTGAGACATACCCTATACATTAAAAAATAATGTTCCAAATCGATCCACAATTGCCAGATATATCACGTCATATTTATACAAAAAAAAAATACATTCGAATTAAGAACCATCTTTTTGAGGTCAGTTAAAAGTGTAGAGATCGTTACGGCTACGCCACAAGAACTCTAAACAATTAACAGTATTTAGTAACAGACCTTCTACTCTTTCCTCTTTGCCGAAGACTCCTTGACATAGAAGCAAGTGCACCATTAATGGGCTCCTAATGGTACAGCAACCATAACCGTGGTAAGGAAACAATACCGGCTACGTGAGTGTTGGGTAATGTTGCAGAATATCGCCGCGAGCTATAAAAGTTTAATGACTGGTTTTTATAGATAACCATACTGTTGGAATGATCGTTTTAATATATTCATGTTATTGTTCGATGTTATGTGGCCTTTCGTTTAGAATTGGCTGTGTTGAAAATATAGAGGAGGCTGTTTTCCTGTTTTGTTATACTTCGTATCTAGTTTAACTACGAGTCATACTGATTTTAACCGAATTTTAAAAGGAGGAGGTAATTTTTTTTTTATATACCAAGTTCTGCGATATCTCCGGCAATTGGAGCTCGATTTCGAAAATTCTTTTTTTAATTAATTTGTTTGGCATGGTGGGTATAACCGACACCCAAAAAAAAACACTAAAAAGTACAAAATAAATTATATTTCGGAAGTCAGTGCCAAAAAAAAAAAGCAAAGACACCAACTTCCGAAATGATACGGTTCTTTTCGAAGTTTTTTTTTTGTAATATAGTAGTTTTTGTGACGAATATTCAGCACATGGAGAAAAACATAAGTAGTCGTACAATGCGTATGCCCGACGCAGCTGCGTAGGTAAGTGAACAAATTAAATGACAAAACAGATTATAAGAAAGTCAAAGCTTCTTTTCGAAGAATTCAGTGAGAAAAAATATCTTTTTTGTACATGATTGTTTTCTACAAGCACCATGATTGTGGTTAAAAACATCAGCAATGGATAAACCGCCTTTCAAAACTTTCCGATTTTGTCATCATGTCCAATACCAAACACAAACAAAGATATTGCTCTAATCAAAGTTGAAAGGTCACAACATAGAATTCAAGTATCATGTCGACAGACATATGAAACTATAAGAAACGTTAACTTTTCGTAACGGATGCGTTGAGCAAGATGGCGGCATGCGTTGCTCACAGAGCATCAACAAACAGTGACGCAAAGAGCATCCAAGGTGAGATGAGCGTTTGGCCAATAATGTGGCATTTCTTCTGGGCCAAGGGCTTGTTAAGCTGGACTTAGATTACAAAAAAATATATAGTTTAATCATAGCTAGTGGTCGCCCAGTGTTCGAAATTCGATAAATAATTCATTTACATATAAATAAATTATCATAATATCAAAATATTAGCTTTCTGCACTTCTTCTCCATATCAATGTTAACTGTGCCAGATTTCATACTTAACCGTTCGCGTAATTTTCGTAAAAAGGGGTACATAGTTTAAACGTATTAATATAAAGATTAGATAGGTACAGTCACCAAAAGAGAAAAGTAAACAGGGTCTTGAAGTTTAGTAAGAAATCGATGTATTTGTTCGAATGAAATTTAATTTGATAAATTAACTGTTTGTTTTCTGTTAATTATATTAAATTTTATTCTAAAACATGCATCGGTTTTATCCACCAACCCCTGGTTATTTATCTGTTCTGATGACCGTACATCAGCTGTGAACTTACAAATTATAAATGTTTCATGATTTATAATTTTAAGCCTTTCATGAGAACAGTTAAATCCTGTAAGCTATAAGATTCCCCCTAAATGAGTACATAAGAAGGTACTTATGCTAAGACTGTTCTGAAATATTTATGCAATAATAATGCATCGCAAAATTCGCAATGCATTACATTGCAATCGTATAATAATAATCGTCTATTCTCTATTATTTTCGGTAAGCAATTACAATTTATATTTTACATAATGTGATTATAGTAGACGTGCTGCATGAAAGACTTTGTGTATATTAAAATATACACAAAGTCTTTCATGCAGCACGTCTACTTTTGTTTTGAAATGCCATAAATAAGTTCTAATTTTATAAGCCTTTGGTTCTTACCTATATACTTAATGGCTTTTGATATGTTAATATGTACCTAGGTACTTTGTAAGTGGCTTTTGTTTTTGAAACGTGCAAAATGAAAAAGTCTTCTAAAAACATACATATCAGTAAGGACCTATTAAGGGACCTTAGCTTTGACGCGGCACGGACTTTCATTTGGAAATATTGTAAAAGTCAATAATATTTTAAATATACATTTTTTTTAAGAGTAATCGTGGAGTTTATTCTGGACTCTTGTCGATAGGAAACGACCAATTGAAACAGTGCACCTAGCTTTAGCCCTAAACAGGCTCCGGACCCAGGTAGGCTGAAGCAAGGAAAACCTGTTTAGGTGGAGATGCATAGAGGATTCCGCCTTGAAGTGTACATTTACTGATGTTCTACAAACGATGGGATACTTTATATCATGTCTCCCGGAGCGAGCATGGTCTACTGTGATAGGCTTGAGGTAGGGGAGCGGCGGTACATTCCGTATAGCGGACGATACCGTACATTGTTTTTGACAGAGACCGAATGATGAGAAATTAGGTCTATCCTTGCTAACGGTTGCAACACGGCACTGCTGTGTTCTCCCCTTCCGCTCGTTCCAGTGACCCGTCAGGTTCCGCGAATAAAGCATGTGTCACGTTTTCGCGCCAATTTTTATAAAAAGTGCCGTGAAGACTTTACGCTGTAAGTACTATATTTTTTTCTTATATTATGTAATTTGTTTAACGATATTGATTTAGGTTTTGATTGACAGCAATTTTTCATTGAAATCACGAATAATTTTCGTTTGTTGAAACATATCTATAGCGGCTTCGGTTCGGTTCGTACATTTTTGGACAGTATCACCCGCAGGTCTTCATTTGATTTAGTTATTGACTATTCTATCCTTATTTTCAGATGCCTCGAGGAAAGAAGCTTACCTGGTTTCCCCGCAAAATGAGACTCGCTATAGAAGTAAACGCGGGCTCCAAATTACGTAAAACAGCAGAGAAATTTGGAGTACCAGTAATGACTCTACACGATCACGTAAAAAAAGGTCCTGAATATAAACCCAGACTATATAGTGTGTGGCCAATGGGTTCATGCATTCTGCAGTGATAAAGATGAGCCAGATGATTATATTTGTGGATTTTGTCATGCTAAATATGTGAATTAAGACTGTACGCAACCATCCGAAGGTATCGGATGATTCCGTACTTTTGTTTTTTATTTTATTTAATAAAACCCAATATTTGTATTTATCTGGTTTTATTTTTTGTTCGAGGATTTAGTAGTCCAATATTTGCTGTACAGGTAATGCTTAAGATAAACCAAATAAGGCTTTTAATTTTTCAGTGATAAGAGTTCTACCGCTCCTCCCCTACACATTTTTACCACAGTTTCGAGTAAAAGACCGCGATAAAATGCGTGACTCACATACAGCGGGGCGAGCGCGGCCCCTGTAATAGGCTTTTTTTTTGTGGGTGGGAAACTAATGACGTCTCCCGCTCTGGGTGGAGCGGAAGGGCGTGTCAGACTTTTACTGACTAAAACCCACCCGTGTTCCTTCAGTCCATTTAGATTGTCATCGACAGACTAAGAAAAAGAAGAATGCTCATGTAGATTTATGTGAAATAAAATATTATAATTATTTGAACAAAAACAAAATGGAACGACATTTTATTTTATTTCACACTAGCTTTTTCCAGCGGCTTCGCCCGCGTGGAGGTCGGAAAATATCCCGCGTGAACGTAGCCTATATGATCAATGTATGTGAGGATAAGAGCTCGAAAGCGCATTTTCATCCGACTTGCTTCAAATTTATCGTCACTGCTCGGCTCCTATGTGTCTTAGCGTTATGTTATATAGCCTACAACCTGCCCAAAAGTATGAGCTACAATCGTACCAAGTTTGGTTAAAATCCCTTCAGTAGTTTTTGACCCATGCGTGCACATACAGACAGACAGACAGACAGACTGACAGACAGACAAAAAATTTACTGATTGCATTTTTGGCATCAGTATCGATCACCATTTATCCTCCAATATTATTTTGAATATATTTTCAATGTACAGAATTGACCTCTCTACAGTTTTGTTATAAGTATATAGATATTGATTCTTTAATCTCATTGCCAGGTAATTCCATAATAAGTAGGTAATAAAAACTTACTTTCATGACGACCATACAAGTTTTGGAATATGCGTAACAAGTTCAAAAATGGGCCACTTTTTTGGTCACTGTAGCAACAGATTCTGCAGCTTCAACCACTGATCATTAAATTACATAAGAAAGAAAATATGTAGACATGTGCTGGTATGATAATTAAAATCTTGTTAAATTGCACTGCGTCTGTAGATTGTTTCTCTTTATAGCAACTGCAATCTGTCCTAGATACGCATTTAGCAACCATTTGGTTTGGCGTCGAATTTTTTGATAAATTATGTTGTTTGATAGCATTTCGCAACACTGTGTCTATATTTAGACGAGTAGATATTTTAATAGTGACATGGTAACATGATTTGGAATCCATGTGACCTTTCGCTAAACCGTTCCATATTCCAATTATTGTTGTTTTTCACCATTAAATTATTAATTTCATCCTACTTACCTACCTATACTTAAGTAAGGAAAGGTATGGACGTGGTGCAAAGTCGTGGCCCAAGTGATCCTGCACGCGTAGCATGACCACCATAAAAAGAACTTTGTCTATTCTTGGTATGATATAGATAGAATTGTCATGCTACGCCAGCATAAAACGGTACAAATCTTTCTACAATCTTTAATCTGTCTTTAATCTTTCTACAATTTGTAATTTTGTCTATTCTCTCGTCGACAAAACCTACTTCTACGGTGATCATGCTACGCATGCTGAAGTGAATTAGTTTTTGGATATTCGTTTAGAAAAAAGAAAAAAATATTCATCATGTCACAGTGTCACTTAAAGTTTTGAGCATAGTTGCTCAAAACTTTAAGTGACACTGTGACATGTACATTTAGGCAACCAAATTACTGTTGAGCTATTGTTTTTAGGAATTCGTAAAAAATATCTAAATTCCAATGCGATGACGGGCATTGACCTTCAAAAGATTTTTTTTTTGTTTATTGTTTCATTCGTTTTCGATAATGTATACCCAACACGTGGGTAAAGTATTGCCAGGTAATTTAATTTGAACCTACAGGTGGAACCATTGTGAGTGTCTCACACGCCAGCACATCTAGCTACTACAGTCTGTCAAATTTCTTGAATAGATTTTCAACTTTATCGCTAAAGCATTAGGTTCGAAGTTGACTGGCAGTAATTGACAGTTTCGGGTAGCTCGATGTGCTGGCGTCTGTACAATATTTCTCTTTCTTTCTCTGACATTTCCTTCAATCAATCCACTCAAATGTTACCTACCTTATAATAGTTTATTTATCACGCTGAACAAGGTCGCAACGACCTAAGTTATCGAAATAGACGATTTTTGTGATCATGTGGTCAAAGCCTCAGGCAAAATTATAATTTTATAACGTATAACGCCATCATATTGCGAAACACAAACTATGTAAGTAGGTAGATATTTTACTTAGAATATATAAAATCCAGTTAGTTTTTTATCCTATTCATTTTAGTGGTTTTCCATTCCATTTCTATCGATATTTCATAGCATCCCTTGGGGTGGGTCCAGGTTGATTGTGTAGAGCCTTATTACGTAATCTAATATTGTAATAATAAAGATGAAGAGTTTGTTTTTTTGCATGTTCAAATAAGCAAATAATTCTGGAACGCGTACAGGCTTGTTCAGACTAGCAAGGCGCGAATTGGCGATTTATATCCGTAAAACAATATCTATGAAAACGCGCGCGGCAGTTCACACAGGGGCGACCTGTTGTGCCGCAACACGGTCATAGAAATTGTTCTGTTGTTCTACAAATATAAATCGCAGAATCGCGCGCGACCGTCGCGTCGCGATAGTCTGCACGACCCTTTAATCTCAGTACCTACCAGTCGGATTCAGACTTTTGCATTGGATAGCCTAAGTCTTGTGGAAGGCTACTGACGTCACACTAGGGCCCTAATGAGCCCAATAAAAAGAAAAACGTCCCAAATAACGTAAAGCAAAAAAAGAAGTAATAACGAAGACACGCGTTGCGATGCAACGCGGTGGGACGGGGGAGCAAAAAATTCACGTGAGGCGAAGTGACGCTTCGCTCACATGAATTTTTTAGCAAAAGCTGGTAACTAAACAAAATAGCTTATTCCAACGGTTGGATCGAGGTTGCCCTAAAAAGATGCCTGGAGGGATTTGGGGGAGGCCTGGAATGTCAAATCTCTACACCCACCTGCAATTTTTTTCAAATAATTGTTTTATGTAACCATGAGAAAACTTTAAGAAAAAACTTTTTTACAAAAAAAAAACCGACTTCCTCAAAAACACTTGAAAAATAACTTTAATTTCGGAAGTCGGTGTCTTAGGATCTGTATTTGAGTTTTTTGCCACCGACTTCCGAAATTAAAGTAATTTTTCACTTTCAAGTGTTTTTGAGAAAGTCGGTTTTTTTTTTGTAAAAAAGTTTTTATTTTATACTTTTTAGTTATGGTATCTGCTCGTACTAATTCCTATACCACTAATCACCAGGTGAAATTTAATACTTTACTACTGCTGTAAATCGTTGAGGAATTCCCTTGACTGTCTGTCTATGGTCTCCATCATCAGACCTGTAATGGTACTAACAAGCCTTATGGGAGCTTTCTCATCAATAGAAATGAATTAAGTTCAAACACCAGGTAATTGCTGTAAATCGTTTAGGAGTTCCCTCGATTGCCTTTCGGCTCCATCATCAGATCAACTCCGGTCCTTAATTAAATAGTAGTGATAAAATTGGCACTTTGAACCGTATAAAGTAACCCCAACAATAGGGAACTGCTGTAAATTGTTGAGGAATTCCCTCAACTGTCTATGGTCTCCATCATCAGACCTGTAATAGCACTTATAGCCCATATGGGTGAAAAGTTCTCATCAATAGAAATGAATTAAGTCCAAACACCGGGTAATTGCTGTAAGTCGTTGAAGAGTTCCCTCGACTGTCTTTCGGCTTCATCATCAGAGCAACTTTAGATCTTCATGAAATAGTAGTGCTTTAAGATTATTAATGAAAGAAATAAAAAAACGCACTAGTCGCCACTACGATTTTCGAAGGTTCCCTTCGACTTCTCTGGGATGCCATCATCAGATCCTGGTTTCGGGGACCCTTGGGATATCTCCTTTCCAACAAAAAAATAATCATCAAAATCGGTCCATAAACGATGAAGTTATCGGTGAACACACATAAAAAAAATATATATATACGGTCGAATATATGTTATATACTCCTCCTTTTTTTGAAGTCCGTTAAAAACTTTCATAATAACATTATTTGCAAACAGAAATGAACTTTTACTACTAAACAATCTGCACATGAACAGTTTTTCAATTGTGAAACTAAAGAACAAATACCAAAGTTCTTCCGCATTTCTAACCTACCTTAATCCCTCATTTGATAATGTGCACAATTTTTTGCCATTGCTCCAATCCCTGGCATAAGCTACCCCCGGAGAGGGTCAGTTCTGCACCACACCGACCTCTCGTCTAAAGCATATTTAAATTTTAAACTTATTATGTTTCAGAAAGAATATTCGCATCATGTAAGAAAACGTCCCCAGACTTTGATGGTTGCATAAAGAGAGCTTTAAACAAGATGCGACCTTTTTTTAAAATAGGTAAGTACGACACGCTCCCATAAATAAGCTGGTAGATAAGATAGAAAAAGAAAAGAAAGAAAGAAAAATTGTTTATTCTGCACAAACAAAACATACTACACATAGTCATACCTACTGAAGTAGGTACATAGAAATCCTCAGAATAATGGTTGATTTTGTGAACATACACTTGCCCAACTGTTATCTTGCTCAAAACTTACGGTAGCGCTCAAGATCGACCGCTTGACTGCACATAAAAGCCTCATGGAGGAATGTCCACGCAATAACAACTGCGAGAGCTTATTGTTTGGTGTATATTTTTATGTCGAATTATTTCTTAACAAGTAAATTAAGAAATAAAAATAGTTGACTTTTAAATGAGTTGACAGAAATAGGCCTTGATAAACTAGGTAGGTACAGACGCCACCAGGTCAAGCTACCCGAAACTGTCAATTTTTCCCAATGAACCTTGAACCTAATGCTCTAGAAATAAAGTCGAAAATCTATCAAAGAAATCTAACAGATTGGATGTGTTGGCGTCTGTACGTATGATGAAATAGGTATACAGGATTTTTTTTTTAACCAGTGCGCAATTTTTTTATGGTGGTTCAGTATCAGTAATAAGAGACATTTCAATTATTTTTTCAATACTTTTTTAAAAATTTTATCCGACCTTTAATCAGTAAACTGTGGACACCCTACATATTTCGTAATATGCGTAGGTACTTCGAACTTCTTAGAATTCTGACCTATCGAACAGGTGGTAGGTACTTGTAGTTACGCTCGGTCGTTCACCTTTGCCGCCGCGCCGGGGTGCCGCGCACAAGTTACCAAAAAAAACCAGTTTCAAAATAAACATCTTTCGTTAACGATAACTTAATTTTTTTGTACTAAGATATATCAAAATAAAAATTGCATGGTTATTATAACTCGTTTTAGTTTAATTTGTTAAAATTTGCGTACTGATTTAAAACTTATCCTGTATAAAAAATCAACATATCTACTAAACAACGTATAGGTCAACAACCTGTATAAATAACCTTTAATTGAAAAATGTGATAGGTTCAATTCACTTTTAAAGAAAACTTATGCAGCGTTCGAAGTTGCATAAATACATAAATAAAGCCTATAATTGTATCGGTATCAGTCATTCATTAACACGCCATGCAGGTAGATTTGGCGTAATTAGGACTAAACCTAACGTAATTTAATTAATTCTAAAATCTTTGATTATTTTGACATGTGTAACGTAAACGTTTAACCTAAGTTTATCATTATTATTCATGTCCCGAAACGGTTGCATAATCGCGCCATCGCGCTGTCGGTTACGACACAGGGTTAGAAAAAGTAGTGACAACACGTTTACACATTTTTCAGGTATCCCGGAGATGGGTGTGGCGCCGTTCGATCCTCATTTCGCGCGGGAGATCAAACAGGCGCGCGCTATCAATGGTATCGGATACACACTCACGCTAAACAGCGTGTACGAAAGAGGATGGTCACAGTCCACCGTCACTAAATACAAGTTAGTTTTCTCTGTAGTTCATGTACAGTCACGAGCAATAACATAGAAACGCCCTTAAAATTCAAATTCATGTAGCAACATTAAATCGCAAAAATAAGTATGCTAACTGTGCCCAAAAATTATGTAAACATTATATTGTGCCAAAATTAACTACACATTTTTATCAAATTTTCGTACCAAAAAATAATATTAACTTTTAGTTACGTAATTATGAACAAAAAATTGAAAAATTCAAAAACATGTTTACAGTACAGTTTCGAAATTATGTAAACAATTGCAAAGTAGCAGTTTCAAGCAGCTTGAGCTCGGAAATAAGTCGCAATCAAATTGTAGAAATTACCTAACCTAATTGCCAAAATCAGTGTACATAAATAGTTATAGGATCTTATTGTATTATTTTTATTTTGAGATTTTTTATCATTAACTTGCGTTATATGTATATATTGTGTCATAGTAAGATAATTAATGTAGCCATGGTCTTTACATATTTTGAGCTGCCGAATCCGAATCTGGACACAAAATTAACCCTACACCCTCCAGTTTTTCTCCAGGAGCAAAAAAACTTGAATTTTGCAGTAATGATCAGCCCCACAAAAAACAAATTGTACTTGTTATAAAACCACATGGTCTTTACGTAGTTTGAGCTTCCGAATTCGAATCTGGACACAGAATTAACCCTACACCCTCCACTTTTTCTCCAGGAGCAAAAAAAAAACTCTTGAATTTTGCAGTAATGATAATATAATATGACATTCAGTATGATAGAAAAAGACCTACAAAAGTCAGAAGGTCAAATTTATAACCGAAGAATCTCATTTCTGTATAAATATTGAACGTATTCGCAACAAAACGTGCACTTATGACCGTAACTACAAATCTAAGAACCTTGTAATAATGTTTTATCACTTTATAACATTACACTTTTACTACCTTTGAACAATAAATAAAATAAACATGTTTTGAATACTACAGTCCATACTCAAAACTTGGAAAATAAACCTATGATTAAGTGATTTAGTGGTAAAGCTCAAATAGGTGATTAAAACTTGAGATATATTAAACTTCCGTGGATTGTTACGGTCATCAGTGCATGTTTTCTTGCGAATACGCTCGGAATTCATACAGAAATATTTTTTTCAGGTTTTTTATCAGACTTCCTGTCTTTTTTAGGGATTTTTGTATCATATTATTCGTTATAAGGTAATGTAAACGTAAAGTTACTATGATTATTCAAATTTTCTTTTTAATATTACCATTACGGTAAAATTTAAGCGTTTTCTGCTCCTGGAGAAAAACTTGAGGGTGTAGGATTAATTCTGTGTTCAGATTCGGATTCGGCAGACAAAATACGTAACGACCATGTGGTTTAATACGAAGTACAATATTTTTTTTGCGGGGTTGTGTAATCAGTACGTTTGGTAACGAATTACTACACTGATTTTGTAAGTTGTTTTGTGAGTTTTGTTTTATTGCAGTATTTATTTATAAAACTGTAATTATTACTGTAATAAACTAAAAAAATTGTAATAAATAAAAAATAAAAAATAATCATTCGCACGCACGTAAATACATACACATACATACACACACACACCCACGACACACAATGACTGCTAAAAATGTTTTATTTTATTTTGTTTTTATTTGTATTTTATTTTAAAAAAAAACTGTTTCACTTTTCATATAACCCTCTTATAAGCCCACACCATTGTAAAGATACCACTTATGGGAAGAGTGAGACGGTTCCGACACAAGTACTCTTGTAACTTACTGGAGCTGTCTCAATTTATGCATGACACAATGTTTAAGATAAAATAAATATTTTTGTATTTTTTTTTAAACTTAACAAAAACAGGAAAAAGTAGGTACCTATACATTTTCAATATCATTTTAATGTATCCATGACAATTCCTATAACACGAATACAATTGTATACATGTTACAGAAATTGTCATGGATAGTTAAAAATTACATTGGAAGTGTTAACTTTTTACTGATTTTGTTTCGTTTATATTACTGTGAAACCAATGTATACCAAGTTTTGACACAGTTTGATGGTTAGGTAATTTAGAAAAAAAAATATCGTACACATATTTTTTTAATGGTAGAAGTTAAGATATTTTAGAAAATGTGACAATGTATATATATTATTGCTCGTGACTGTACACAGTATCATCTGATGGAAATTAAGTAGATACAATATATTTATCGTCACTGTCGACGAGTAAAGATCTTACGATACGGACGAACGATCTTGATATTTTTTTAGCAGCGCCACGTAAGTGAATTTGGAACTAAACTACGAAATGGCTAAAGCTGTAACGTTACGCAGAGCAGGATCTTCAATCTTGTTTTTTTTTTTTTTTTGATGCCTTATTGGCGGGACATAGCAAACTTACCCCTTTTTTTTTAAGCTATCGCATAGCTTCTATCGAGGGCCTTGAGCGCGGGGACCGAATCCAGAAATTCCGTAACGAAAAAAAACCTCACGCTCCCCACTCCGACGGGCACGGAGGTGTGGCTTGAAGGCCGTGCATTGTCTAACGTCGTTTCTTTTCGGCAGTCTTCGACACGGTGTTTATGTGCGTGCAACTAGCCGTATTGTACGACTCTACGAAGCTCGCACGAATCGAGACGAGCTGCTCCGAAATCGGACGAATACATAAGCAGCTGTTTATGAGAAAGTATATAGGTGTATAGGTATTTATGTACAACAGTGAATAGCTGTACTTGTAAAATTTGTGTATAAAGTGTTTGTATTATTTGTCATCGGTTGCTAGGTAAAAACCCAAAATATGTATCGTCTTGTTATTTGTCATCGGTTACTAGGTAACAAACCAGGCCATAGAGTATTATGGGCATGGAGTACTCGTCCTTTTGTGCGGCGGTGGCAAAACTAGGTACTAAAGTTTACTTATCAAATGCGGTGGCAATCATATGTACTAACCTTTATGCTTTAGTTCCAAATTTTACCACCAAAAATAAGTTTTCCTTAGTGTACGTTTTTTTTAATATCAAAGAAAAAGAAATACTGCATAAATAAAATAAATAAATAATTATAATTGCATAAGTTGATACAAAATGCTATGCAATAGCTTTACCGCGGTAGTCCCCGAGTGCCACACGTCTTTTTTTTTTTTTTTTTTCAGGATGGGAAATCATCTAATGACTTCTCCCGCTCTGGGCGGAGCGGGAGGGCGTGTCAGACTTTTACTGACTAAAACCCACCCGTGTCCCATCAGTTGCCCATGTGCCAGGGTCACGGTATCTCTTTCGAACAATCACGCGACCCCGGCAGGCATCGGTCCTAATAGACCCCTACACTGCTGAAACTTACCCCTTTAACGAACACAACATCTTATCTATTTTTTTTTCCTAGCCTTAACTTAACTGTCCCAGTGCTGGGCAAAGGTCTCCCCCAATTTCTTCCAGGAACTCTTGTCCCGCGCCACCTCAAACCAGCATCTTACAAACCACAACATTTTATTTAAATTTATTTTTGTTCTTAGTATAATAATTACTTTTTACAGAACCGACTGGGAGAACCAGCGCATAGTTTACTCACAGTACTTCCCAGAAAAATGGCTCAACGGTGACTACGAATTCAAGGTAAATAAATTACAATATCTCACAGCCAAACTAAGTAGATCTGATCCATATACAACATATTACCCACGGGAGCAATAAACTAGGCTATTCACAATGCCTGTACCTCGCAAAAGGATTGCTTTTACATAAATCTGGTTTGAAATAATTGGCGGATGCAATTCGGCCTTATTGAATTCACCTTCCAAGATACCTAAATACATCATTTTGTGTATGTGCTATCATCGCAACTTCTCATTACAGCTTATTGAAGGCCCTCTGAATCGGTGCTCAGGATGGTAGATTTCATAACTGTGCCTTTTCTTGTGGGTGGGAAATCATCAAATGACGTCTCCCACTCTGGGCGGAGCGGGAGGGCGTGTCAGACTTTTACTGACTAAAACCCACCCGTGTTCCTTCAGTTGCATAGGCATATAGATGCCAGGGCCACGGTAACTCTTTCGAACAATTCTAAAGACCCTGGCAGGATATAATGTGCCTGCCAACCAATTCTTTATTTGGAACTGCATAAAATTCACCTGCAAATTCATTAAACTACCAAATATTCTCAATTTCCAGGGCGATGCATTCGGCCTAGGCGTCCTCCGCTCCGGTACCTGGAACCTAACATTACGTGACTACTCGCAGACGACGCGAATCAAACGCAACGGTACAGGAGTAGATGTCCACGTAGAAGTCGATCACATCGGGGACATGGAGATCCACGTCGGTAACCTGGTCAGGGGCAACGGAATACTCGGTACTTATATGCGTAAGATACTTTTAGACAAGAATGTCTTTTTGGGGTAGGTAGTGAGTAGAGAGCACCTTGCATGAATGTAGTTTGCACCGTAGAATTTATAGTCTGTGGAGGAATATTCATTGTGTACTCACAACTGTATCACTGCACCATTGCTTATTTTGTAAGCTTATACCATAAGTATAATCAGCCCATAATGTCCCCACTGCCGAGCCAACCCTGGCCTCCTATGAGGACTGGGCCATACCCCATCACGCGGGCCCCGTGCGGTTGCGTGGATGTCTCCCGAATTTTAAGTTCTAAGACATGTCGGTTTCCTTATGATGTTTTCTTTCACAGTTTGAGAGCAGTGGTGATGAAATTAAATACACAAAGTACAAGTGCCTGCCTGGGTTCGAACTCATAACCTAAAACTCATCAAGAAGCGGCTGATACCACTGCTCTCCTTATTCTTAATATTAGTTTAAACGTATTTTTAGCATAGAACAGCAGAGAAATCCCTCTTTATTGTATAAAATAAGGACATAATAAAACAATAATGGTGTTACTACATTAAAATCCACACTAATATTATAAATGCAAAAGTTACTCTGTCTGTCTGTCTCGCTTTCCTGCTAAAACTACTGAACCGATTTAAATGAAATTTGATACACAGATAGTTTAGAGCCTGAGAAAGGACATAGGCTACTTTTTATTTCGTGACTTTGTCTGCGTCCGCGATAACCGACGTTTACGCAGAGGAAGTCGCGGGCAGAAGCTAGTAGTAAATAAAAATCAGGTATGTTATTTTCAGAGCGCATGCTAGACCGTCTGATAAATGCCACATGGAAGCCAGGCTTCGCAGTGATCAGGCCGCTCATCAACGACCTGGTCAGCACAGGCTTCACAGATATCTGGAGCCACTCCTTCAAGGACTTCCCCATTGACAACTTTATAAGAGACTGATCAAGCTGTCTCGGTTTCTATTTTTAAGTGTTGAATTTTATAAGTGCCAGTTTGTAAATAATTACGAATGTTGTGATAAGCTTTAATAAGCATCACCTTATATTAAGGGTTATTTTAGTCATACTCAGTCATCTACAGGGTGAAATTAGAAGACCTGGCAACATTTTACCCACGCTTTGAGTATCGATGTCGATAACGAATGCAACAAAAAAAAACATTCGAACTTTAAAAAAGTTTAATAGTCATACTAACATACACCATATGACTAGTCGTACAACATATGACCTTGGTAGGTTGCCTTATGTAGGTACCTACATAAGGCAACCAAATCGACTGATAAGTTTTGAAAATTCGTTAAAATATCTATGTACCACAAAAATTACATAAACAGCTGATCGATTATGGGCATTGACCTTTGCCCATTGAGTGAAGCTTTTTTCTTTTGTTTTATTAATTTTAGATAATGATACTCAACACTAATGTTAAGTATTGCCAGCTAATTTAATTTGACTCTGTAAAAGTTTTGGCATACATTTGTTTTATTTTTCACAGATCAATAAAAAATAAACTAGTCATCAATGTTCAACTCAGGATTTTATTTTTCTGTGTTCAGGTAAATGCGAAAGAAAAGACAGAAATATATTACATATCTCAATATTATATTTATTAAAAAATATAACCTAACTATATATATGACTTTATATTTAAATTCAATCAACAAATAACTCGCACGTTCGTCGAAACTGGAATAATCAACCTCAGTCTTTCAACACAAATGAATACAAATCAAACAGGCTTCACACCAACAACAAATGGCGTAAACAAGCGTATCGTTACTCCGAGCGTCCCTCCGCTCCCCCCGCGTCCCTCCCGCGCTCACACACACTATAAATACATATTTTTAACATTGCACCTTCAATTTGTTACATTAAAAAACCAGATAAAGTATTACACAAAAAACATGCCGTCGAAAAAGTCTCAATTTCATAATTATAACAGCACTAGTTTGCATCTACGAGCAAACTGAAAACTGTCTGGTTACAACCCGTTCATTGACAATGTTCACACTAGGCAACCTGGCAGATTTATACAAAAAAAATAAGTACAACTAGAGACAGAAACTAAGATAGAATACTACCAATGACATCTGTGTATCCCGCATGACTTGTGTGAAAACAACATTGTAAGACAGCGGGCCTACGTCGCGTGTCGCCCCTCAATGTGAAGTTCCAATTAAGTTTAATATTGTCTGTATTGAAATACTACATTATGACCCTGTGGACCGTCGAGCTGACGTTATTATGTACGGACTAAAATCGTTGTAACAGTTACGCCCCACGTCGATAGTCTCACACATTAACTTATACAAACAATACCAACATTTAACTTGAGATCCTCATCAAACTATCGACGCGGAGTGGGAACAAGTAATGAGTATATTCCAATGTATTGAAATGAACTATAAAAATACTGACGGCTATTGTATAAGCGTATTATGAGGTTATCTTAACAAATTATCAGATTAATTGAGTCGGCAGTCTACTGAAATGCTTAAATATCAAGGGTTTGGATTACGAGGGTCATTAAAATGAACGTACCTTTATGACCTTGGTAGATTTAGTGATCTAAACTATTTACATTGTAAAACTAACGCCCGATAAATAGCACTCGTAGACTGCCTGAATGACATAAACCAAATAAAATTTCAGACATGCGCGACTATAATAAATACTTCCAGTAACTAAGCTCCGGATGAGAGTAATTGATTCAAACCTGAGCTGACATTACGCAACATTAATGCGTATTCATTACAATAACTCCGTATGATTTAAATAAATCATTAGTTTAAGAACAAAACATCGATCATGTCAACAATGGAAGTAGCGTAAAACCTTAACTAAATTACGAGAAAATTTTTGTTAATAATTTGTACTTCTTTTTCTCGTACATTTGGCCCCAGAATTTGTGTCGTAAACAATTTAATTTTAAAATTAAAACGCCACCTCTTGCAAGGGGCGGTGCAATGCCGAACAAAATGTTTGTATAGGCGACTGGCAACCTACATTATTGATTGCATGTGTTCCTCAACACTCAGGTACCTATGTGCAGCGACTATCAAGGGATAGTTTACTGCGCAGTATCAAAATGGTATATCAAAGAATTTGATAATATTACATTACTATCGATTTTCAACGATGTATAAGGAACATGACATGAGGTAAATAAAGTATCTTGCAGTAATCAAATTTCACTTTAAAATAAGTGGACGTGCGCACGGAGATAATAAAATAGCGGTGAGATTTGATCGCGCAGTCATTGGAACTCTCGGTGTTGAATCGAGCATTAAGAATCCAATACACTGCATCTAAGCACGTCGAACAATCGAACAATGTGTTTAACCGTTCTATTTTCAACCTTCGACATATAGCAGTGTGTAGTGTATAGTGCGCGAAAAATTCCCGCCCCGTTTTGTTACATCCGTGGGTACATGGGCTAAGGTACTTCACGAGCGCCGCTAAAAGCAAATTCCATTTCAATGGTATGATTTCAAAAAAGTATTCAACAGAGTTTGCTTTGCACGGAAATAATATTTAAAACGAAAAAAAATCCTATCAAACCGAAATAAAACTTAATGATAACGATCTCGAAACGATAAATGTTAAAAATTCATTTGTAGTAAGATTTCATTTCATTAAAAACGATTTAGCACAACAGCGCTGACGTACTATACAGATGTGATGAAATAAAATCGTATCGCGGAACATAAGCTTACCCCCTAACAAATAATTTTATAAATAAACATATAATAGTGATTTAATACTATAAGCGGGTAGTCTCGCGGGACGTAGTCGCGTGTTCATACTCGGTGGCGAGTTCCGCGCCCTTGTGGAGGAACATCTGACGTGAACTGTTAGCGTGCATGGACGTGCAGTTATTGTTGTTGATCGAGTAACGTGATATTTAAAATCCACGTTCTCAGTCTAATCTCGTGAATGCATCGAAATCTAAATATGTACAAATGCCTGGAAGACGCGGGATCTTGTGTTTGTTGTTACAAGGGCACGGAATGTAACAAGAGATCTAAACGTTAAAACAATGATGTTGCCCTCGGTCCTACTACGTGCACTATTATTGCAACCAGGTTCCGCCTGCCTGTGTCCGACACTCCGCGCCTCCCTCACTCAAGCCGCTCACACACTTCTCCAAATTAACTCTAACATTAAAATTATTTTGATATGCACTTATTAATAGTTTTTTTTTTTTTTACAATGACATTTGTGCTGTACACTATTCAAAATCGGCAGAGCGGAGGCGTGCTAACGAGTTCGAGTAATGTACTTACAATACGGTAAGACGGCTGTCACGGCATCGCACTTTGTACTTAAACATTCAAAATTATATTTGTCGAAATCATAATGTTGACGTTTGCCGCGCGCCCGCCCTGCCTCCACTATTTACAATGACAACTAAACGAACCCATAATGAAACTTAAGTGACAAACTCAGGTATTAACTAAATATTTGGCAAATCAGTTATATCGATAACGGAACAATGTGCAATACGCAAACGACAGGCCTAACGTGAACGTATGACGTTTGGAACACTAGAGCTAGCTTTACAAGTAAAATCGAAGGCCGCTAAGATATCACCGTTCATTAGTGTGTAATATGTACACGGCGCACCCGCCCGCGCCTCTCTGATTTGAGCGACTCTATGTACACCGGCGCGCGGCGGGCGACCACGCACACGAGCACGCAGCCAAGCGAGCACGCGAGCACGCGAGCACACGAGCACGCGAGCACACGAGCACGCGAGCACACGAGCACACGAGCACGCGAGCACACGAGCACGCGAGCACACGAGCACGCGAGCACACGAGCACGCGAACACACGAGCACACGAGCACGCGAGCACGCGAGCACACGAGCACGCGAGCACACGAGCACACGAGCACGCGAGCACACGAGCACGCGAGCACACGAGCACGCGAGCACACGAGCACGCGAGCACACGAGCACGCGAGCACGCGAGCACACGAGCACGCGAGCACGCGAGCACACGAGCACGCGAACACGCGAGCACACGAGCACCCGAGCACGCGAGCACGCTTGGCCTGGTCGCTCGAGCGCCGCTCCACACTGCGACACGACACAACCTACACTATGTGCTCGCAGCGTGTGTGCACGGACGCATACTGCAAATTCTACTTTCTTTCTCCTACTTACATGTGAAAAACAAACAATAGAGATCGCATAAAAAAACTTGGCATGTGTAATATTTACAAAGTTCTATAAAGTCTTTAATCGTATCTGTAGTATGCGCCCCCAACAGATACCGACCACGAGTTCTCGGACAGTGGGAGACGAGCAGTCCTGGTCGACACTCAACACGACATGCCAATACACAAATAAATCAATTAGATGACCTTCAAGGAACATTTTCATTATAAGCGTTCAGTTTATTAAACAGTACTGTGGGACTGTAGTCGGCGGTAATAGATGAAGAAATGAAATTAGCACCATGTTTTTCAGATTGGGTTGTTTGAGGTTGTCTGTTGTTGTGAACGGTGTTCAGTAAACTGATGAACTATAAACCTGGCGACAAACAATTATGCGGGTCTGCAAGAGTCAAATTGAAAACAGAAAATGAAACAGTTGCAATTTGTTTTATTTTCTTATTATTCCACATTATCAGTTTAACCCGGAACCTCAGTGATCTGCTATAAACTATCGTATCATAACAGCATGCGCCGGCGACAGTCCCACAGTACGGAGCATTAGTTAAGTATTCGACATATATACGTCACAAATAATCAACTAAATAATTTACGTTGAAATCAATTTTAAAAACTAACTAAGAGCGCGATATTCAATGTTCATTACCACATATTATTATTGCTTTTACAGAACACTCTCATATTTTACTTGACTTTCGTGAAGGTACAAGTGTACATGGGATCCAGTGTCAGTTTATTTATTTTGCTTATAGCTCGCACACAGGCTGCGCGGCCAACAAGAAAAAACAAGCTAAATATGATGACAGTGTTATACCCGTAAATAAAATGGCATCATTATCAAACGCGACGTAACGAAATAAACTTTAAAAATATTAATCAAAAACACTAGTTTAGTAAATGGCGTCAGGTATTGCTTAATTTATTCTAGCGCTTCTCTGGTAGCAAGCCTGCGTAATAATTTTAGCAACAAGTGCATGCCTCTACTGTGTTCTGCTGCACCTAAAATAAAAGCTAAGTGTTCAACACTATGTTGCCCGCAACATAAGCACAACGTATGTAAAGCGTGAGAGTGTTCTGTAAACAAGACTACAGTCGTCCCGACCTCGCGTCAAATGTTCAAGGCTTGGGAGCGGGTCGCACCCGTCCCAACACCTGGAGCGGTTGTCACAACTCGCGCACAGAGCTTATTTGAAACCCTAAACATTTGCAGTGACGTTGAGCCGAGCGCGGCCTGCACGGACCACAGCGCTGTACTACGAGCGGCAGGTGGGCCCGGCGGGCCAGGCGGGCCGGGCGGGCCGGGCGGGCCGGGCGGGCCGGGCGGGCCGGGCGGGCCGGGCGGGCCGGGCGGGCCGGGCAGGCCAGGCCCGAGCGGCGCCACTAGAACTCGAAGTCGAACAGCTCCGCCAGCCCCTCGTCGTGGTCGAGGCAGAACCCGTAGTCCGTGGCCGACATGGGCGGCTCCAGCGCCAGGAACGGCTCCAACTCCAGCGGTTCTGAAATGCCACGGAACGACAGCCATGTCAGTATAGTGTCATAATGTTGTCACTACATGAGTTCGTATTCTCATAATATCGCAATTATACTCGTACACTGAAAAGATAAAACACATTACATTTTGTATAAATTGACAATGATCTAAATTGCTATAAAATTACATGATGAATGTCGAAAAATTTAAAGATGTCAGCAATGGTAGGCGCGCACAAACTCCATGAACCGGCTTTACAGTGTGAGTCAGATAAAACAGACAATTAATTACATGAGCGCGCCTAGTAATTACGTGACATACTCCATCAATACCACGTGTGCCCACCTCAACATCAAATGAAATGAACATTTTACAAATTAATTATTACACAGATTATTTACAATATTAGTTTCAAACACGCCCCCACCCCGACATCACCTGCAAAATCTGTACAAACAGTCGGACGGACAATAAGAGCAAGCGTTATTGTATTTTGACAGGCGAAGCAGAGGCGAAGGAAAAAATGTGCAATACTTGTTGCAACGCGCACGCGTACTGAACGGCTGAAGGCCATGAAAGTCAATGCGGTAAGGACTGCACTTAGCGGGGTGCGCTAAGGTAGCCCACGGAAATTCAAGTTTTATTACGTTTTCCGCAATTTACAGGCCAGTGCTAGGTTGTATGTTGATTAAAATACCACGCCACGACATTAAAAAGTATTTATGCTGCAGTCAAAACTCTTAACCAGTCAATAATAATTTTGACTAAAATAACAGTTAAAAGTACTTTTGCCCAATGGAGCTGGTTAAAAGTACTTTTGACTAAGTGATACCGTCAAAAGTGGTTTTGACTGGTTGTATCAGTCAAAACTCTTAAAAAGTCGGAACCCCGGTCAACGGAGACCCGCTGCGCGGGGCTCCTATTTCTGAGTGGTTTAAAAAAAATAACCACGAAGGGGACGGCGAGGTCTTTCAGACCGCGCCAACCGCCGCTTCTAACCTAACCTGTCCGAGTCGGGGTGCCCTAAGTCACGACCTCGCTTAATAGTGCTTTTGACTGATGCTTTATTGCAGTTAAAACTACTTTTGACGAAGAGCGTCAAAAGTACTTTTAACCGCAAATTTGCAGTCAAAAGTACTAATAACCAATAATTTTCAGTAAAAACCACTTTTGACCAACCTGTTCAGTCCAAAGTACTTTTGACTGATTTTGCTAGTCAATAGTACTTTTGACTGGTTAAGAGTTTTGACTGCAACATTATACATACTTTTTACTGTCGTGGAACGTACTTACAGAATTATAATCATTTCAATCATCAATGTAACCGTTTAAGGTTTATCCCATTTATATATATTACATGAAATAGTTCTTCAATGAGATTATATGAAAATTTTGTTCAATATACACCCTAACACTGGCCTGTTAAAAATTGGAAAAAAGTAAGAAAATTTGAATTAAAAATTTTGAGTGCTACCCCGGCACTTTCCCCGTTTTAGGGAATCCCGCGCAGGAGGTGGAACAATTCGTGCAATCTGTATAGCGTTTATATGAAGCTATACACATTTGTAACCCGCGTCCCGTGCGGGATTGAGCGTGAGTCCAGCTTTAAGTCTCACAGGATTCTCCTCAGACCGTTTTAAGCTTGTGAATGAAATATTAGTGATGGGATTCCCTTAACCGAATAAAGCGAGCGCGTTGCATGAATACTGCATGTAAGTTTTCAAACGAAAATAGACTCAAGATTGTCTGTTTTCGGTTGTCAATTCAAAATTGAACTACTCATTTTGAACAATATTGTAAAACAGCGATGAAATTTGAAATTTACAGTAGCGTTGTTTTTCATTCAAAATGAGCATATTAGGTATTCGAAAAACGTCGTTTAAAATGTTTTGCAACTAATAAAGTTAAATAGAAGCATACCCAAGATCTTCGTGAACGGTGGTGGCGGTGAAAGATGTGTGAATGAATGAAACGACGTTTTCCGAAGGTCAGAACACAGTGCAAACATAGTTAGGACATGAGAGCGTTGTTACGTTGGCGATGGTTGCCTGTGGAGTTAGTAGATGAGTTGTGTGTTAGTGCGAGCGTCCGTGAGCTGAATCCCATGGTGCTACACGCGCACTGTAGCCGCACGGGGTCCAGCTCGCGGCCGCCCGCCCGCGCCGAGCCGCCGCTGCCACCCACCCGCTGCCAGTGCATACTCACATCCACGCTCACGACCTCACGCTACGTACGTAGCAGTTTTAGTTTCGCGGGTACACACTGTTTAGTGTCCCAATCCTTAGGGGATTTCTTACAACAAAGATTTTATTTAATTTAAAAAAGTTTCCATATCTCTTTGATTTTGGAACCCAACTATATTTATGTCTTTCCTGACATGAAAAAGCGTGCCAACGTATAGCCCGTGACGCGATATGAGCATGCACCAAATTGACATATTTACAATTTAAAAAAAAACTTTAGAAATATCATATTTATGCTTTTATACAAATACTTCGGTATGTTTCGGAGATCTGTAGGAATGTTAATAGAAGTTGCAACAAATTATTTACACAATACAAAAACCAGTTTTATCCACATCCGAAACACAATATTATTTACATGAACGAATTCACAATTAAGGATGATGACACTGCAACAAAAATTGCGAAAAACTGAACATCATAATGCCCTTTAGAGGGCCAAACCATCTTGGATTAAACATTTATGTTACAGTATTAATATTAATGACCCTGTTGATCACAGCTAAATTAAACGAAACTTTTGCTACCTTTTACTAACCAGCAGAAAAAGACGGCGAAACTTAGGCGGAACTTGACCAATAAAGTTTCGTCTATAACTTCAGCTTGGTTAGTGCAACTGCTAGGTTGAACTAACGTATCTAAGGGCGAATTTCACCGATATAACTGCACGCGATGAGGACATCCAAGAGCTGGGGGCCTATTACGAACTTTTAAAAAACCAGGCAAGTTCCAAGCAATTCATTTCACTGGCTGGTTAAATTTCGTACTATGACATTTCAAATTCTGCCCGACTTGACGCTGGCTAGTTTGTCTATGGCTGGCTTGTAATTCTCTGTCGCAACGTTCAGAAATAGAATTAAATATTTATCGGTAAGTTACGGTTTTATTTAAATCATTTATTTTATAATAAAAATAATAATCTAGTTACACTAGTATAAAAGTAGGTGAAAATATAAACACAATATTTATTGCGACATACAATTAATTCATATTATAATTTTCTATGTTTGTAAATTGTAATGCGACATTATGTTTCCGAACGTACTCAACAAGTTAGGAAGTATTGTTTCACAAACTAAGACAGATAACGTATTGTTCGTTTGATACTTCCGTTCGTAATATATTCGGAGTATAAACAAAATTATGGCGTAAGTGTTATTGAGTGTTTTTAATTAATATTCAGTTTTGAACATGATATAATATTAATATATTTGTAATTATTATAGTTCAGTGCATGAGAGCTCTAGCCGTCGTCGGCGCGTAACTTATGTGCAGCTGGAAACATTGTAGGTGTTCTTAAATTCCCACAAAGTGGCGATTGGATACAATAAATCTGCCCAAGCACGAGAGTACTCAAAGCGGTCTCATCTCCTCACAAAGATTCAGTACCAAGTCTTTGCTAAGTCGATATCTTTGAATAAATTGCACAACATCCATGTCGAACGCATTACATTCATCACGACGTCGCGCGACGTCTTCTTTTGTTCCTTGACACTCTATTTCGATGAGAAAAGTCACTTTCCAGGAACTCATGATATTTTCTTTTGCTAATATATATAATACTCGAATAATTTCGCCAAATAAACTCAAAACAATTCAATAAAAGCTCCTCTGACGCAGCGTAAACAAAATGGATTGTGAAGTTACTTTTTGACAGTTCTAATAAGAAAATAAATGTCAAACGAACGGTCGTATTAGGGTATTGCCAGGCAATATTCGGTCAGAAGTCGGCCAGCGTGTCACGTGACCGCTGACTGGCTTGTTTGGCGAGTTCATAATACGAAATTGCAAGGCAGTTCAGTTTACGCCGTAAACTGCCTGGAAATAAGAGTTCGTAATAGGCCCCCTGTCAGTGTCTGATCGCGTTCAATTTCACTGGTGAAATTCGCCCTTAGATGCGTTAGTTAAACCTAATATTACAGCCCAAATGTTCATCCACCTCTTTCTTCTTCTGAAAGAATGTAAAGGATGGCAATAGTAACGTTTAGTCTAGTCAGTGCCCAACAGAGTCTGTTTTAATACAGTTCAAAAACCACATACAAAATTCGAGACAGGAACATGGAACACGATTCCCTTCTCCCTCTGACGTAGTATGAAGACAGTAATAATTAGTGAAGCATTCATGATGATGACGTGAGCACCGTGATGGACAAGCATGCATGTTGGATTGTATATTACATATTCGTACATGGATGTATATGAAAATAATCGGAAACACGGTCAACTAATGTTTTCAATAGATTGGAATTGAATGGACGCGACCTCTTTCACGTGTGAAAGTAAGTAAGTTACTTGGGAGTCTATCTTTTCAGCCTATGTCTAGCTAGAACTGTAGCTAGATATACGCTGAATTGATAGAATGAAGAAAATGTACGTTTTTTTTTAAGATTATTTATTCGTAAAATAACATTGGCCCATCGTGTTTCCGTAAACAGTGTATCAGTTAGAGCCAACACACACAAAAGCATTGCAACGTCGCGTCGCAAAAATCGGCGACGTTACTCTAAACGGTTCTATATGAAATTGTGTACATAATTTTTTGCGTTTTGACGTCGCATCGCTTTTCTATGTGTCGGCCCATAAATTACCAACCAACCTAGTGAATCCCGCTGCCGTATGACTTATATCTAATGCGGTGAGTCGTCGCGCCGCGCCGCTGGGCCGCGTAGCTAGAACTCTGACTGTGATGTGACGGCGACACACAGTTCACAGCCAAAGTGCTAGCCACGAGACCTGCACTCTCCCTCCTGGGCCCGCCTGCCTATAGCGTGACTTAGCATACCCATGACTTGGTGAAATATAAGTAAAGGTTAGACTCTCATTGAACATAGTTATTATTGTTTTATTTGTTAAATTGATACCTTAATATTTGAAATGGCACTTTGCCATTAAGGGTTGACTTTTCAATAGCCAGGTAACTTTTAACTGATGAATAAATATCGCGGTTTGACAGCTCTTGTATGGAAAATATGCCAAACTGTCAGATTTATTCTTCCGATAAAAGTTATCTGACTATTGAAAAATCAACCCCTACATCTCCTAACAACTTATTTAATTGGTTTTTGTTAAGGAAATTACAGCAGCTTTTTGAAAATTGACAGTTTCACTGATCGTCATCAGAGACAGGAAACCATGGCCTATTTTCAGATCAGGGGGTTAGTTGCTGTCAATTCTTATATTAGGTAACACATTCAATTGAATTAAACAAGAGTTAATTTTATCACTGATAATGATTTATCAATGATTTATCAATGCAATTTGCATTGCAAATTGATAATCAGTGCAAGTTGTGTGTTGATACAAGCAATACGGTATCAATTTATCAAGTAAAAATACTGAAAAAATATGATACCTGGGTCCTGTGAATAAAAACGTAACCTGTACAACCAATAGAAACATCATGTTGATACTATAATAATCCTTTTAAAAAAGTTTCACAAAGACCTGTACAGAGATTTTGGCACTCATCATTTTATAAATAACAAAGCACTTGCTTTGATATTTGTAAAAATAGGAGTACCAAAATCTGAAAATAAACCAAGAACTGAGTGAACCTATCGACTCCCACAATCAAAAATAAAAGACAAACCAGACTGTGCCCAGTACGCTACGATCTTTCAATCGTGACCGTAGTATGCTGTAGATATAGATTGACCCGCTTTTATTTGTGACTGTGATGATCAAGTAAGTTATTTCTAGGTTTTTAATAGCCCATGATGTGTAAATAATGGAATGTGTGTATGTGTGTGAGCGTGGCTTACCTGGCTCCTGGTCTTCTGTCTGCAGCTGGAACCTGCCGCCGCCCATGATGGGCGCGAAGTCGTCGCTGTCCGCGATCAGCGCGTTACGGAGTCGGCCGCGCGCTCCGCCGCCTGCGGGACAGACAATTGTATTGCTTGAAGCACTCACTTTCAAAGACAGTTTAAAAGTGAAATAATTGAAACCCATTCAATATAATAAAATTCAAGACCCAATTAGCTGAATATTTAATCGCAAATACTTCCTATTGGATTGGTGCAACATAATATTCATAAATGACGAATTGTGACGAACTTCACATTCATAATTTAGCTTAGAAACATTGTTCTCACGAAAGTAATTGAATATAACCTGGGTTTGTAGACTCTACACAACGCCCTCATTTTTTTTTTCTGGGTCTCTTACCACTCACCCTTAGGCCTGCAGCGCCCACAAGGGGGCGTTATCGCCCACTTTAGGAAAGGCTGGTCTAGACCATCGCATGGTGCCATGTACACAGGATCGTTAGGAGGCATCTATAATGGTAGGGCCAAGTACATTCAGTGAGTACTGGAAATACGTGATAAAGCCTACTAAAAATATTGATGGTTCTTACTTCCGTAAGATCCTAGAATGAAAAGGCTTTTACACGTCAATCATATTTTAAAAACTAGACAAGGTCTCTTAACTGATTACACTGAGAAGAAAAGCCAAAACAAACTCAGTGGTGACAGTCTCTTTTAAAGTCAATGCGTAATCTTGGTCAGATCATGTGAAGACCATATACAGTGATCTGAAATGGTCTTGTGAGGAAATAATTACAAAAAATTGAGTGGACCTGTCCAGTCACTACACGTATTTTTCGGTAATCGTGCAGTTCAACTCAGAACTTAAGATTGAACATACCAACTTTTCATTTTAGCATCCCAGACTGAATTTTACAAACTTGCCAGTTGTTTTATGAAGTTACAATGATACAACAACCAACTTAGTAGCCCACTGTGCTGATAGTAAGCACTGCTTACTTTACGGATACTAATAGCTTTTGTTGACAAAAATAGTAGATAACAGGACTGACCAGACTGTAGATTTGTACTTGTTACTTGTGTACCTGGTACTTGTTGACACTCCTACGCTGTCCTCCCATATCTATTAAATTTATAATTTGAAACCACTGTAAAAGCCAATTACTTTAAAAGAGTAACCATGGAGTTTCTTGTTAGCTTTTCACCATAGGAATCAACCCATTGGACCCATGCACGTAGCTTCTGATGTCGCATAAGTGCCAACATCCATGTAGGTTTATATGATTCTTTTTTTAATTTGATTTGATTAAAACATACTCACATACATAAATTCACGCCCTTTTTCTCATAGGGGTAGGCAGAAACTGGAGAACGCCGCTAAAATCCTAACATACTTTTGCTTCATTTAAGTTCATACACGCTAGAAAATCTAAATTTATCATGATACTGACTGTCAGGAGTGTTGAGCGCGTCGTGATGGCTGATGTGCGAGGAGAGCGGCGTGTGCGGCGTGTGCTGGTCGTGTTGGTCGAGTTGGTCGTGCGTGTCGTGCGTGTCGTGCGTGTCGTGCAGCGGCAGCGTGGGGTCCGTGACGCACGGCCCGCACACCATCAGCGATGACGACGAGCACGAACTCATAGGCTCGCGTTTTATGGGCGTCCTGCACGGAAATACACACAATTAGCCTTCCTCGCAAGCTTTTCCTGTTCTGCAGCTGTTTCTTGGGTCCAATAAATAGTTTTTCTTTTAGGCATGTAAACTGTTTAACTAAGCAGGTTGCCACAAAATCTCATCGTGACAACCGGTTCCTATCCTATCAATGTAACAGGCACTGCCGTGTTCAAATTTCAATGAAATGGGAGAACATGGACTTAGCTCTAACCCAAAATTAGTAGAACCATCTTGATATCATCACGTCACAC
The DNA here is from genome assembly GCA_932294355.1 of Aporophyla lueneburgensis. Classification (NCBI taxonomy): domain Eukaryota; kingdom Metazoa; phylum Arthropoda; class Insecta; order Lepidoptera; family Noctuidae; genus Aporophyla; species Aporophyla lueneburgensis. The sequence goes on along the minus strand of OW028737.1, from coordinate 23,438,089 downwards.
AATACGAAATTTCTGATATCTTCTTTTGTAGACAGATAAATGCGATTTAATTACCTGTGGCATAAACATAAGTTGAAATCAACAAAGAGAGTTGCATAATTTTAACAGCGTATAGACAATACAAATCATTAATAGCTTCAATTTGATTGAATTCTAAGAAAAAACTTTAAAAAATATTCGGCAAAAGTTGCACCTCATGTATTTATCATTATGTCTAGTTTTTATTTACCCAATAGGTTAAATGCCCCTATCCAAGATTTATCAATATTAACATAATTGTCTTTCATAGAATGAAATGGCTCAAGTGTACAAACTCACGTGAAGTCAGCGGTGATGGAGCTGGAGGGCTTGGACTGCAGTAGCGCGATGAGCGGCGCCAGCAGCGCCTTGTTGTCCTCCAGCAGCGGGTCGGCCGGCAGCTGGCCGTGAGCTAACACAACAACTAACGTTAGACGATATGTGCAAGTGAACACCTACAGGCGACCTGGGCCCTATTTACTATAACTGACTATGCAACATTTCTAAAATAATAACATATTCGTTGTTCGACGTAATATTTGCAACCGAACAGCTCACCACTTTTGCCTGCATGCGTTTCCATAAGTGCATGTATCGCAACTATTAGCAGCCATTACGTGTTCGACTGTCAGTCGCGTAACTCAACCAACTCAAATTCACCATTTCCTAATTTTAACCCTTTGAACGCCAACGACGCTTACAAGCGACAAACGTAATCGGCCGCTAGAACGCCAACGACGAGTTTAGGCGACAAATAGATGTGCTACTTTTTAATCTAATATTATAGAAAATAGGTAAAAGAATTATGTTTTTTAAATTTTGTAGTCTTCTCCGTAAGTCACTTAAATAAAATTGTACTAAAGTTAAGCTTGATCTTTTAGTATTCATTCCAAATTTGAACTTGTTTTCGGCGAAGAAAAGACCTCTAAATATACGTTCACCAGACGCCATTGTCGCTTTGAAGCGACACTAGTGATGGGGTAATTTAACTTTCTTAATTTTTTTCAAATCTAATTGTTTGTGTAATACAAATTCAAAATTGTTATGGAAAATAAACAGGATTATGTAGCAATTTTTAAAATTATTTATTTGTTATCATTACTATGCCCAACTCATTGCTTTGGGATAAAAGTCGGAAAAATAAAATCGATCGATTTAGTTTCAGGATGAAACAAATCGATCGATTGTAATTTCTATTATTCTACTACACTAGAGTATTTTTTTGTGTCTATGGTTTATAGAGGATCGGATCACTCCGTGATACGTTTTAGTATTTCGTTTTGTGGAGTTAATAGAATTTAAATAGTGCCAAAAGTCTTCGTCTGACGATTTTCAAACATTTTGTATTCAGAGGTTCAATTCATGTTGGTCAAATATGGATAACAATGATGAGAATTTATAAGTTTACTATCCAACTTGCCGAAAAAAAGAAAGAAAACTGCTGAAAAGACAACTCAGTGTGAAGAATGTTTCGTCAATTACAGACGAACATCCGAATTCGAAATAGAAGTGAAAGTCGATGCACTCCAACCTCCGAGATTTATCTGTGAAAGGCCTTCGGATATTAGAAACGAATATTTTGCTAGTTTGGTTGCATTTGAATTAGAAAAAATAAGGCCTGAAGAAAGATCATAATATGTCTATGGGCAGATCATAAATACGATCAGGAGTTGCCGTGGCGAAAATGAATTTCCGTAACAGTTTGCTATAAACGTGTTTATTATATTTTATATATTATTATTATTATGTGTTTAAACATTACCACATCCCTGAAATATCCGTATTTTCTTTGAAGCCATACGCCTATGACGCTTTCAAGCGACACGTATTGACGTCAATCTCATTTTAGGGATGCGCTTTGTTCGATAAAAACTTCTTTCAGTGAAGTTTTAATTGTGAAAATAGTTTGTTGATTTGATTATTTCATGTATGTAAGTTAATTAATGCTACTATTGTAACATTTATTTGATAAATTTAACACTTTTAAATGGAGAATCGATTGTAGTAGCAGTGATAAAGGTTTATCGATATTTGTGAATACCCCATCACTAGCATTTGTAGGTATTTAATAGTAAATAAATGACTCGGCGTAGAGAGCACACTTCCTTTGAGCTGCGCTTGGCGTTCAAAGGGTTAATTAATTGTATCATTGAATATAGCTTTTAAACCATATAATTTCGTACACTTAAATCGGTGATTGTAAACCAACAACCAAACCAAAACCAACCAATCAGCCAAGTGTCAACCAACTCAGAAGTTACTGCTAAACCAACCAAGCGCTAATTTCTAGACATCAGACTTTCACTTTTTTTTTTGGATGAGAAATCATCAAATGACTTCTCCCGCTCTGGGCGGAGCGGGAGGGCATGTCAGACTTTTAGTAACTAAAACCCACCCGTGTTCCTTCAGTTGCCCATGTGCCAGGGTCACGGTATCTCTTTCGAACAATCACGCGACCCCGGCAGGCATCGGTCCTAGCAGACCCCTTTCAGTGCTGCTGACATATCTTTGAGGCGCGCGTGGAACGCTACTCGCCGTCGACCCGAGCTTGGTCCTTACAGGGCGGCGAGCTACTCATTTCTCGCCGCCCGCAAGCTCGCGCCTACGGTGGCCGGGAGTCTGCAATCGACTCCCGACGCCCGGGGCGTCTCGTCCTGCGGCGGCTTGGGACGTGAGGGCGCAGAGACTGCCACTCCCTCACGCGCCCCGCCTGAGCATTACTGCTTCGCAGAAGGAGGTAACGGCTTCCCATGCCCTCTCGCTCCGTACCATGGCTCGCACCAGGGCCGGACGCGAGAGGTCGCCGCCGCCGATCGCCTCCACGAGGACACGGCGGTGATCCGCCCGGGCAGGGCACACCACCACCGTATGCTCCACCGTGTCCTCCAGACGATCCTCACAATGAATCCTCCTCCCGCTTTATCCTGAACAGGAACCCACCGAAGCACCCATGCCCGGTGAGAACCTGCGTCAGGCGGAAGGTGAGGACCCCGTGGCGCCTCTCTATCCACTCCTCAAAGAGGGGAATTACCGCCGCAATTGTGGCGTGCCCAGCGCTGGGTTGCGACAATCGTACCCGCCATGTCGCCATGAGATACTGCCGGAGCTCTGTCCGCCGTGCCACGATTTGTCGCGGCAGCGGAGTTTCGCCCCGGCGTTTCGCCTCCTCGCGCCACTCCCAAATGTGGGCGAGGACTTTTGCCTCCAGATCCCATGGCGGCACTCCGGCAAGGAGGCTCGCCGCCTCGCAGGAGACCGTGCGGTATCCCCGGATTACCCGGATGGCCATGACCCTTTGGGCCGCACTGAACCGGCGCGCTGAGCGCAGCCTCAATGAGGGCGCCCACACCGGTGCCCCGTATAGGGGCCATGGACCGCACGATCAGCTTTTCACTTCCAGGCAAAATTGTAAGATTGTCGGGTTATCTCCTGACGGTTTTATTAAATAGGTTGCACATTTAAGGAATGGAATTGGCGAACACGGTTGTAGAGTGATGCAGCGTGCGTAGGCCCAACTAGGCGGGTCGATGACATGTCGAAGGTATCCTGGTTGCAGGAAGTAGAGGCCATTCGATGAGACGTTGCTCTTAGGAGTCTTATGACCAGCACGTCTTTCGGCTGAATGATGATGGCAAAGAGCATTTTCCCTTTTTTTTGGGCGGTAAATCATCATATTATGACATCTCCCGCTCTGGGTGGAGCGGAAGGGCGTGTCAGACTTTTACTGATTAAAACCCATCCGTGACCCGTATTCCTTCAGTTGCCTATGCCAGGGACACGGTAACTCTTTCGAATAATTCCGCGACCCTGGCAGGAAGAGCGTTGTTTCTAGAGATTCGTTTGCTCAATTCAGATAATTTAGACTAACACATTGTACTGTGTAGTGATTACCCCAACAGCTAACTCTCTGCGTCTATTTGGCAATATGGTCGAGAGAAGTATTTCATTGAAATAGTTTTTGAACCTGTACAATTGCATGTTATACTGATTATTTACAATAAATACTTGAATTGAACTTACGCGAAGTTGGTGAAGGTGGACGTTCTTTTGGACAGAGGTAGACTTCGATTTCTCCCGACATGGATTTCAAATGTATCATGAAACCTTTCTCGTCAGGATGGGGTACCTACAAAGATGGTAAATAATATCATATGCATTAAGTATTACTGCAACTAAGAGCTAATAAAAAAAAGTAAAGCTACAGTTAAAACAGTGAGGCAACTTAGAGGTTCTGTATTTTTTTTTATCAGGCGTATTTTTGAGTAGTCTCTCGGTTGTTGAATTGAGAAGTTCGTCGACGCTAGAAGAGGCGAGGGGCGTAAGGAAGACAATAATGATGTAAGTGTGAACTAACGCTGAGCCTGGTGTCGGGCGGCGCCTTGATGGGGATGACGGTCTGGTTGCGGAAGTCCCGGATGGAGCGCAGGTCGGCGTAGGTGATGTAGGCGCGCGCGCCGTGGCCGGCCGACAGCGCGCACAGCGCGTGCTCGGCGGCGCCCACCGCGCGGCACACGCGCGCCTCCGCCGCGCCCAGCGCGCGCACCTCGCGCCGCAGCCGCCGCGCGCGCGCCGCGCCGCCCAGCGCCTCGCCGCCTGTCACAACATGCTGTAGCGAGCCCTGCGCAGACCTCAAGCGCGGTACCTCCAACCCTCCAACAGTCAGTCGCGCTACCACCCTCTCTTTCTACCACGGGGCGATTTATTATCGCACGAACATTGACACTAATGAACAGTCAATAGTAATAACATGTCAATGAAGACAGGTTCCGGACCCACGCAATATAATGCAAGTCTTCTTCAGATGCATAACATAACATCACGCCATGTTTCCACGTAGGATTGGGCAAAGATATACCTATAGGAGAGCAGTGGCGGCCCAGTGGTAACGGCCGCGACTTACGAGTTGTATGTCGTGAGCTCGAACCCAGGCAAGCGCTATACTTTGTGTAAACTATTTCAACACCACTCTCAAAACGGTGAAGGAAAACATCGTGAGAAAACCGGCATGTCTTAGAACCAAAAATTCGAAAACATGTGACATCTACCAACCCGTACTGGGCCCACGTGGTGAATTATGGCCCACTCCGTCTCACCGAGAGGAAACCTGTCTCCCAACAGTGCGAACATTATAAGCTGTTGATGATGATGTCATTAATGATCAGTCAGTGATAATAACATGTCAATGAAGACATGATTGACAGACCCACGCGATATAATCCAAGTCGTCTTTAGATGCAGAAAATAACATCACATCTCGTTTCCCCGAAGGATTAGGTAGAGGTGTAGTACAGACCTATGGCACAATCACATTTCGCCTGTCATGTTTAAGTCCCATGTAATAGGTGGCGAGCCTATTTCCATCAACCAGGCACAAATCGAGACTACGGGCTGCTACTGTGAAATTCCAGATGGAAAAATCCAATAACACTGCCCGACCTGGGAATCGACCCTAGGACCTCATGCTCAGCAGTAGCGCGTGCTACCACTAGACCAACGAGACAGTTGCAATAGTACTTAAACGGCTACAGAGCAAAAAATAACTGCTGGTCCTGAGAATCGAACTCAAGTTCTTCAAACTTTCACTTCCATTATTCGTGTCAGCACTAAAAATGGAGCAACAACAGACTTGTTGCATTCCACATTATACGCCAATCACAGCTCAGTTTTATCTGATATTGATAACTGTTTACCTTCGAATCTGTTGGTTTATAACGACGGCTTCTCTCGACGCATAAAAGTTTTTAATTTGTTTGGAAATAAATAGTTCAGCTTCCAAACACATTTTCCTGCTTTAGGCGACCAACAGGTGGCAGAATAACCAAACAAATATAAATATAAGTTTAAAACATAGCTTACTGTCAGACAAGCAGCATCGTCTCCAGCTTTGAAATCATCCTATGGTCACTAATCCAACTGTCCACAAGTAAGGCCTCTCCTTTTGTGACAGTTGATATACAGTAACGAAATGCTTGATAATAACCAAGGAAGATTCCAACTACCTGTTATTTTACTCAAATTATTATGAACAGATTATATTGTGTTGCAGCATTGAACTCGACTCCAAAGTCCAAAGCATGTTTTGCCGACGTTTTTAGCCCTTTATTACAGAACACTCCAAGCACCATTATAAAATTTCATAATTCATTTGCCCATTGATCTTTTCCCATAAGACTTCTTCAGGATTATTTTTAGGCTTCAAACCAATTTTGATGATGGTTAGTTTGTGGAAGAGAAGAAATCTTGTCGCCTTGTTCCAGGGTATAGAGTAAATATCAGCAATTGAATGCGTCAAATTTTCACCCATGGAACATTATATCGCCTCTCCAAAGCTCTTAACGTAAAAAAATGCTCAAGCCAAAGGGCTGAAATCAATCTTTAACTAAAAAACACATAACAACGAATGTAGCCTTTATTATTTTTTGAATGCTCACACTCACCATATTTCCATTGTATATTATTTTTGGATCTCTTCTCTAATATTCCTATTCCTTCTAGTACATTTGTTATGTCGTAGATACGACGTTTTTGGACCGATAAATGTTCTGCCGCTATGTTCAAGTCTAGGACGCCATTGGGCGAAGACTTCAGCAACGCAACGAACTTTTTTGTGAGTAAACCTAATGATGTGTCAAACCTGAAACAAACAATATGATATTTAGGAAAAGTGACGATGTTCAAGTAAATAGAGTAGTTTTTCTTTATTTTCTAACTTGAAAGATGCAGGGGATTGTCCCTCGATTTGCTTCGGCGCCTACGGATACAAGGGCGTAACCTTGAGGCAGGCGTAGTAAAGGGTTAATCCGTATTATCTTCCGGCCGATTTATTGATGCTTTGAACTACAGGATTCCATGTTTCCAGCACACCGATTACAGCGTTTTCTGGACTCATCCACATTACAGTATTTGTTGTGCTATGTTCGCTAATATTTCCCGTCATTTTACTTCAGAAACAGAAGTTTGCCGATTTAAATTGCAGCATTCAATTTTGAAGTAACTCGTACGTGAAGTTAATTTGCTGGGCCTTCCATCTTCAGAATCAATTGTATCACGCATCCGGCCACGCCTATTCGTTCTGTAGCCGCCAATAGCTAGCGATTTCGGCATGATCTTCACGACAACTTGGTACTTTTCTCCATAGAAGTCTTTATTCGATTCGAGCCGCTATTTACTACAGAAAAAACTGCTCTCTAAAATGGAAATTTACCTCTCACTGAGACAAGTACCTGGAACGTTCGGTGTACTTTTTCATGGAACTGGACGGTCGACTGTAGGGCGTGAGAACCTTCACACGTTTCTGTTTGGGCGTTTTGAAGTCGGCTTTCATGGGCACCACGTGACCCTGGCTGCCAGAACTGCTCTCACTCAGGTTCAGTCTTCTTTTCACCGCCTGGGAACAATGCATAACGAAAATGTTATAAAATTATTAGTTACGGACCCTAAAGCATAATTTAGCCTATAACCTTTTTACTGCTAGGGCTAAGACTTCTTCTCTTTGAGAGGGCGTACACGCCCCAGCGTGGGTTGCTAGCAATCACACTGGACATGCCTGTTTCCTTACTATGTTTTTCTTCACCGTTTTGTAGCCGAGGTTAAGCTTAAGTCATGCTACGACACGAGGTACGATACGGAACACGTCATGCCTGTTGATAGAAGAAGGCACGCAACATTTACACGACGGGATATCTATAAACCTGTCAAGTTGTCAGCATTAATACAACATTGAGGGAAGCAGGGCATAACCGGTGCAGAAATGCCGTTTCTGCGATTGCTTGCCAGCAGAAATGAACGAGAACTTTTTAAGTGGGTTGGTACAGAAGTTGCCTCGGAAGACCTGACTTGGAAGACTTGAAACAGACTTCGGATTTAAGAGATACACTGGCGGAGCACAAACAGAAAATGTGCTGTTCCGCAAACGTTGAGATTACATTATGGGTGTCTAGCGCCATGCGTGCCCAAATAAATGCACGATACAGAAACTTATCAACACAACTGATATAAGGCTGCTTTATCAGAATTTTACTGTATGCATGCTTCACTTTTTCTTAGTGTGTCGATTTCATTTAAAGTGTGTGTTCAATAACATCATGGATTCAAACGAAGAGAAAGAGAAACGTGCGTATTGTCGAAGAAGGTGAAGTCTGAATCACTCGGAAGTATTTGGGGCAGATCTCAGATCACCACGCACTGCAAACAAAGACGAGTACGAATACCAGTCTGCCTATCATACGGCACCAAACGCTATTGCAAGTGCAGCCTGATTCATAGTGTGGTGGTAGCTTCTAGATGTTTGCTCGTCGCATCGTTCAGGTGTTAACAACAGTCGTAATAAAATGAATAAATAAATAAATATCTTAGGACAACCAACACACCGTTATCTGATCCCAAACTAGGCAGAGCCTGTACTATGGAAACCAGACAACTGATAAACATACTTAGATATTTCTAAATACATACATATTATAGATAAAATACACCCAGACACAGAACAAATGATCGTGCTCATCACACAAAGATTTGTCCTGGGTCGGAATCGAACCCACGACCACAGTCTTAGCAGTCAGGGTCACTAACCAATAGACTAACAGGCCAGTCAAAAATAAACCTTGTAACTATTTCTCAAATTATAGCACAATTGTATGCTTTTGGCATTAGACGAGAACGTGACTTTTTCAAATTTCACACTGCATACATGTAACACTCACGTTTCTCTTATGCATTGCATATTTTATGGAAATTTCGAAGCTATCCATCGCTGACATAAAACCTTTTTGACACCTAGCTTAAATGACAACCGCGAATAAAAATGCGGTAGATGTTTAAATTGGAAATGCTTTGTATTTTACATTTTTACAAGTTTTTGCAATGCATTAGCGCAACACGTTTTTAATGCATTCCGCGAATTAAATTAGTAGCTTCTGCTCACGGCTTCCTGTTCTTGCCATACAGTCGTGATGAGCAAGGCAGCAGAGAAGATGGATGTATAAACTAATGTTTTAGTTATAATTATATTCTAAAGAGTTAATAAATAATTAGTAAACAGCATTAAAACCACGAAAGAAGCGGACAGACATGGAGATCTAAGTTAATCCGCATTGGCAAACATTGTTTTATCACATTTCCTGTAGGTACTGTAAATATTATTATAAATGTGAGTTTGGATGTTTAGATGTTCCTCAATCATTCAAAAACGGCTGAATGGACTTGGATGTTTGACACACAGAATATAGCCTGGTGAAACACATGGGATATTTTTATACCGGTAGTACGTTCCTGTGGGATAATTTTCTAACATCACGCGGGCAAAGCCGTTGGCAAAGATAGTTAACAATAATTACTTTATTAAAAGTTCAACTTGAAAGAACCTTTGGCATTAAAAGTTTATAAGTACCTTTTATCAATAACCTTTAAATTAGAACACGGAATTCATGGAATATTGCGGCACTTTTAACGATTAAAAATACGTAGAAAGAATTGATTGAACAATGTAGTAACGTTTTATGTTATAGCTAGGTTTGATGACGTAAACGAACACGAAACGGACAAGATTCGATATCTATTTACATTCTTCTAGATAGGCACATAATTACCTACAGCTATGCACCTGCTAATTAAACAAATAACGTATGCTCAGGTATAGGCATACAGCCTTTATCTTGTAATTTATGGAGTTTATGTTTTATAGTTCCGTCATCACGTCTACATAAAGCATTCAGTTATGAGGTTATGACTATAATTAACATTGACCGTTCTCCATTAACTCACCCCCATGACTTTCACTTTGCAAATAAAAATCACTAAAAGCTTCACAGTGTCACCTGATTTGAGGTTAACAAGTCACTCGTATGACAAAGATTGTTGTTTGGACATGCTTTCCTACCCAGTTTTAAGGTAAGTTCAGACTATCCGACCGCAAATAGTTATTCACTAATTTTCTAGTTGTTCACACTTTATGATAACACTCCATAGTGCAATTGTCGCAATGTAAACCCCCGTACACATCACTAGTTGCAATTAAATAGTACTCACTCGTAACACAAAGTAAGTCATTATTAATCTCTACAATTGAGCATCATCACTCACTCACTACAAGAACCAAAGCGCCTACTTCACACTCCTAACACTTCAACGGAACATTTAATAAAAACTGTTCTCATTTCTAAACTGTACGTTGACCCCGTGTTAATTAATAGCGACAATGATAATTATCGGCAAATTACGAGAAAACGCTTTATTAATTTATTTACGAAAAGAAAGGAGCAGCACATCGAAGTCGTCACGGAGAGCAAAGAAGATGCACGAGGCAATTTCAATAAGCTCATGCAACAAATTCAATTTCGACAGGCAACGGGGCCAAAGCCCCTAAAAGGAAGTGTGTGGGGACGGTACCCGGTAACAACAATACATGACATAAATTAGAATCAACACAAAAGCCGCCGAGCTCTCGGAAGGGACCTCTAGCGAAAGAATGGCAATTTCTTATCTCGAAATATTTGTGTTATTATTAATAGAGAACTAGGCGCTATTGTTAATTTGCCGGATTTGTGGGTCCCGCGCGTCTTTGTGCCACTCTGCACGGCAAGTAAACCGGAGCAGATGTGATACGGGGCTCTCTATCTAAGCAGACAAAACATCCCTTCTGAGAGCGCAAAACTCACATCACCAATACATCCCTAAACCTATGCCGCGTAATAATAATTCCTACAACGGGTAGGGATCGAACACATTACATTAACTTGATATGAGCAAGAAAAACTTTTGTCCCGTTTGATAAATTAAATCAACCCAAATCATTACAAAAAGGGATCCCTTATTCTTAGCGAAAGGTCAAAGTTCGCAGGAGACGTTAAGGACAATGACCGAAAATGTGCAATACAAGTGTGATGACAGGAAGTAAGTACCTGGCCACGTGATCCCCGAGTGCTGGAGCCACATGGCCCGGGAGCCGGGTGAACGCCACTTCACATGATATACTGCTAACATATGTGTCTCCTGTACACTTGCCGTTGCCGCCCGCTATTCTTGTATTCCCTCCACACGTAACGACCAAGTTGAAGGTTATACCTCCAGCTGACTTTCGTGAAAAAATTGTTTATAATAAAGTATGATACGCATACAATGCTCTACTACGTACCGCCTTGAAAACCAATCTGCATGGCTCATATAATAAGTTTTAATTTTCTTCTAGTTCTCTTTAAGTAAAATACCCCGTAGTGTATAAATGAAACGTCTCCTAATGTTCATCATTCTTTGTACATTCATATTGTAAAAGAACATAAAAAAGGGTACAGAAATAAATTCATGGGTGGGTCTAGGCATGATTTACTACCGCTTCTTAGCAGTAAAACACAAAATACGGGGTGTATTTTAAACTTAAATCAATTAAATGCAAATTTGGACCGCCTAGAACCCTTCAAACAAATCTAATGTATTATTGAAATTTTTGACTGGGGTTAAAAGATTTCCAAATAGTTTTAATTATAACCATTCATCTTATACGATAACAAGCATTTAAGGTCTATGAATTGAGATTGTAAAAGTTTCGCTATGCTATTGGAGGCATTGCTCAAATTTGGCGTGAAGCGTCCGCCATTTTGTTTTTGTTTTTTTCAATATCGACACGTTTACCCGGTTTACCTAATAGGCAATGCAGGCACTGCACAAGCCGCTCAATGGACACATTTATATCGGTTCCAACGTACTATTAGGGCTATTAATCTTAGATCCACACATAATCGAAGACAAGGAAAACATTCCTACTTTGCATTCGCAAGAAAATATTAAGTAGGTAGTATTAATTCGTAATCTCGGACTAGTTTAGTAAGCTACCGTTAGAAATCAAGTGACAGTTTTATCGAGACGAGTGTTATCTATGAAAAAGAGGCACGATGCTAACGTATTTTTTTTTTTTAGTGAAATGTGTGAACCGAACGCCTATCAAACCAATTAAATCGTATTTCTCGAAACTATTATTTCATGTGAATTAGGCCTTAACATCAATGAAACCAATCAGTGCTACCACACTAGATTCAACATCTGTAAAAAAAAACCCGCGAAAATATACTAATTTTATAGCATCATTTTTACCGCAAAACAAATAACATTAATGAAAATAATTATTAACCAGATTAGATTAGCAAACTTTCGATGATGCCAGTTGTCGAATGAGTGGGTCGTAGAAGATGTATGTAGTCGAAAGCGTCTGTCCTGTGATTGGTCCGAACCCCGGTCCCGCGTAGGGTCCCACTGACTAAACAGTTTTAGGTGTACTCGCTACCGTTACACACTCGAAATTATGTCGTCTAGGATCCGCCATTTTGAGTCGTCATAATGATTACGAATTGCGGAACTTTAAGTTAATATTTTGACCACTATTATAATAACCGTAAATTATTTCATATTCAAATTCTAAGGAATTAATCTTATGGTGGTTTTTTTTTTTTAATAAAATGATGAACATGGTAACAGAAATACTTTTCAATACATAAAAATGCCTTGCAATGGATTGATTTTAAATTATTATGATAACCTGTAGTAAAGTAGTATTGGGTGCATTAAATAGGTATGTTATCTTGGCCATGATAATTATTGTATCAATCAATAAGTCTTTAAAGATTAATATGGACCATAACTGCCACATGAAATAGGTTAGGGAAGAAAAAACCCGTTGATAAAATGAGGAAAGGACAAAAAATGAGCAAAGCTGCTTAAAGTAGCTTTAGGAAGCATATTTTTCTATGTCTTGGCCAAATACTAAATAGTACTTAGTTATGTTTCTATACAACCCTAAAAATGCAATTCATATTAGTATTGGTAGAAGGTGATCTAACCATCCTCTGTGAACCTCCAGTATTCTATCTGCCCAGTTCAATGACCCCACAGAGAGCAATGACCTCATTATTATTATATCAGAGCTCATCCAAGTTCAGTCCTGCTTCTAAAACCATGCTTTTTAATAGCAAACAACCTGTGATAGATTTTTTATGAAAATTATTTACCTTTAATATTAGCTTAAATGTGTTTAAATAAATATTAAGGAAAATGTGCAATAAATACATAAATCATTTAATTTTTTGCTTGACCATGGGTGTATGGCGAATATTGCACCACATAGAGTAGCCAACAATCAGTCCCTAATCAAATGAAACTTTCAATGTGTGATTGGTACTCAAAGAGTTCCCATATTGCAGTTCAAGTTAAATGTATTGCCTACATTTTCCAAAAAAAAAGTAACTTATTTAAGACCTTCATTAATCTAACCTTAAAGTCAAAACTCTTACATGCTTATTGTGAGTCTTTAGGTATCTCATCATTCACTAATAATCTAATAGAGAATGTCCAAACGATTGCAAAATCTTATCAAGACATATGGACTTTCTTTTGCAATATGTCAACAACATTCTTTAAGTAACAATAAAAGAAGACAAGATCATTATCAACTTTCCTTCAATAGTTGACCATGATATGTCAACAAGATATGCTACTAGTTTAGCATCCCAATGTAAATAGAAATGTTCTTATTTTGAGATCTAAATGAAAATACAGAAGTAAACCAAATGAGTTGGCTGAATAATTACTGAGAGAATGTGTCAACAAAATAATGTATGTTTTCGAATCAAAGACCTTTCCAAGTCAATGACCAAACATTTTTACTTTTTTTTATTGTTACATAATGTAACTAAATTTATGTATTCAAAAGAAAACTTTTAAATTACACTACATAGCCACAGAGATCTTTCAAGTCACATACAGGAACTCCCAATGATGTAATAGTCAGTCCAATGTACAATTTACATAAAAATGTCAATGATGATGTGTTTATGTAATTTGAACTGGAATTTTTAAACCCATTAGTTGGTAGAAATGCAACCTTTCCTCAGTACTACTAGTAAAAAGCAATACAGTATTGATCCACAGTTAAACTAATTAGAAACCTCACTTATCATTCAATAGAAAACAAAATGAAGAGTCACATTGTTATCTTCCACAAAAAAAACTTTTTTGATACCAGAGACAAATAAAAATTGATAGCCTCATTAATCAGGGCTGAACTGAATACTGTAGAATGTGATGTCAGCACTGCCACATAAACCACACCTGTTACCATATCCTTTCGGTTGCCACATCACATGCAAGCAGCATCATTAGCATGCCAGTAATAATCCTAGAGCAAAAGATCTTTTTAAGAAATCCCAATGGACTGAGTTTTAAGGACATAGGATACTCCAAGTTCAGTTCAGTTAAGAAATGGGGAACTACGATTCCACATTACGTTTCTTGTGATGATGCTGCGGGCCATTAATCCCGCTACTCCAAAACCATACCAAATACTTCAACTTCGGTGAATCAAAGTAAACATGATGAACATAGATATCTGGGAGTAATTCATTCAAACTTATGACTATTTAATGTCTAAAGTTTTAAACAGTAAATATACATTATGAATTTCTCAATTCTTGAAGTAAAAATAACATTTTATTGGGAACTTACTTCAGACGTCTTCGGCGGTGCCGTAGGCGCCTCGCGCCGGATCTGATGCTGTGGCGTGGCGCCATAGCCATGGTCGAGCAGGTGATAGCTGATAGGCTGGCTAGGGCTGTCGTCCAGTAGCGTGGTATGCGAAGGAGACGCGCCAGCGCGTACCACCACCTCGGCCTCGCCCTCCACCGGCCCTCGCTTCACCCCTCTCGGCATCGCTATTAATTAACACAAATAACATGTTAGAACTATTGAACATTTAATTTTTCTACAGTAACGCATCATAATCATCACAATTCAATTAGTGAAGAGGTTAGGGCCGCCGCGCGCGCGGAAATCACGAACGAGAAGCCTCCGAAGCGGAGTGGGTCGATAGCAAGTTTAGCAGACTGTATATAATACCAAAGGTCTAAGGCGACACCTCCAGCTGTCCAGTTTTGCTTACGTCACTTTTTTCAACGACATTTTCCCCAAAATATCGACAACCTAGCGGTGATACCTGGGCATAACCGCTTCTAAACTTGAGTGTACACATTCAAGTTTTACGCACAAAATACCCACTATGAATTAACAATACTTACAAAAGGTGTAAGCGAACGATATCCGAATTTATAACCATAAAACGACATTAATGTTTTCGACGCGAACGCTACATTATCGAGTACTCAAAATAAAATGTCCGCCGCTTTGTTGGTCCCGAGTGAACTCGTGGACATCGAGACGCTCGATAATTTTAAGTTACTCTACACAGTTTATCCAATACACATGATATTTATTCACTGATTACTTCACTCATAAAACAAAATAATAAAAAGGTCCTAGTCCACATTTTACAATAACTTATTAGATAAAAATGCGGAGCATCGAAACGGCGACAGGAAGCTTTTCAGAACATCTGGCTTGCAAGCGACGTAGCAGTGGCGCGAACTACGTGCGCAGGCGCGAAGCGACCGAGCGAGCAACCCCTAGCGGACGCCGCTTCGCGATCCAAATTCCTCCCCTCGTTGAAGAAGCCATAAAAAATATAACGAATTTTTGAATTTCCATTGTTCGACCGGTTTATAGAAGCGAAGCGTCTTCAAAGCCGTTTGTTAGCATTTTGTAGCGGCGCAAGTTACGTGATTTCATTTAAAAACTTGCTATTCACTGATTATGTTTTGTCTTACTTTTCTGAATATTTTATTACAGTATTTTATGAATAGTTGCTCCTGTAAGTATTAACTTGTATACATTAAAATAAAAGATTTACTTTAACCAAAAGGTTTCGTTTTACCTACCAACTCCTTCAACAAACGAGATCTCCCAGTAGGTAGGTACTTGGCACACACGTCTTCATCTAGAATTAATCTAATCGAAGATTGCAAACATTTTAATTAAACAAATTCAGTCTTAGGTTCCTTAGGTGGGTATTAGAAACCGTAGAATGAGAAACCTAGATCACAGCTAGCGATGTTTCAGTGCTAGTTCATATAATGTTGACGCTCTCAGCTTAAGCAGCTACTTATTATTATTTTTTTGAATATTATCTGTCATCAATATGTTCATTTAAATGGAAATAATGCAACAATCGTCGTACAACAATGCGTCAAAGTGAGTTTCGTTCATATTATAGGAAAGGCGTATGATAAATGGGTAAAGGATAGAATAGTTTTAATTGCAATTTTTTATTGGTATGGTATTGTTCAATCAAGCCTCACGGTAAGTATAGCATAAATACTGAGCTTTAAAACAATTTTTTAGCTCGGATTAGTTTTTCCTAGTTAACAGATTCGTATAGTAAGCCATTGAGAAATAAACTTGAATGTACCGTCGTGGTTACTAGGAAATGGTAAAATTTATTTATAGCGAATTTATCATTAGGGTTTTGCTTAAAATAACAATGCTTATTTTCTTCCACAATATAATTTAAAAATAAATGTATTTAATTGAAAATGTTTTTATTAGTTATTTACGCATCCTTAGTATGGGATACGGATGTCAGTGAAACCGCGAACAAAGCGGAAATGACTATACGTATTATGAAAGATACGTCTCTATCATAGACAAGAATCGTTCAGAAATATGTTAAAACCAGAGTTTATTTTACATTTTATTGACGAAACATGAATTATAATAATTAGTTTTATTTATTTTAGTAAAGTTTATTTCTTAATAAATTATACAAAGTCGTTTTTAATTAGACTGAATAGAATCGGATGGAGTTTGAATAGACGAAATAAAAAAAGATTTAGTTGAGTATACATTCATAGTATTTTTTACTGTTATAGAATAAAACCGACTATCGCTCTTGCACCTACTGAAATAACATGTGGGGTGTCTAGTTTTGTTTAGGGCCACCGCGTGGTATTTTATAGACATAAGTACTTTCGTTCAAATTAGGTTTAAAAGAGGATACAAATGGTTTACTTCAATCTGTATAATATGAGATAGGGCCCATAAATGATTAATAAGGGTTTTTGCGTAAAGTAAAGTATTAAGGTAAGTAGATAGGCTGACCTCATGGCCGTGGCCGTGGAGAAAAATCTGCATTCTTCTCTGCTACTAGGTAAACGATGTCCGGAATAATGGACATTATCTACTGTTTTAATTTTGCATTATAGAATGTGAACAAGGACTGAGGGTTGAAAACATAGAGAGGCGTCACGGCGTCCTCACCTTCCGCCTGACGCAGGTTCTCACCGGGCATGGGTGCTTCGGTGGGTTCCTGTTCAGAATAAAGCGGGAGGATACGTCCGGGTGTTTCCATTGCGAGGATCATCTGGAGGACACGGTGGAACATACGGTGGAGGTGTGCCCTGCCTGGGCTGAGCACCGCCGTGTCCTCGTGGAGGCGATCGGTGGCGGCGACCTCTCGCGTCCGGCCCTGGTGCGAGCCATGGTGCGGAGGGAGAGGGAATGGGAAGCCGTCACCTCCTTCTGCGAAGCAGTAATGCTCGCGAAGGAGGAGGCGGGGCGCGTGAGGGAGTGGCAGTCTCTGCGCCCTCACGTCCCTAGCCGCCGCAGGAGGAGACGCCCCGGGCGTCGATTGCGGACTCCCGGCCACCGTAGGCGCGAGTTGCGGGTGGCGAGCAATGGGTAGCTCGCCGCCCGGTAAGGACCAAGCTCGGGTCGACGGCGCGCAGTGTTCCACGCGCGCCTCAAAGAGATGTCAGCAGCAGTGTAGGGGTCTACTAGGACCGATGCCTGCTGGGGTCGCGTGATTGTTCGAAAGAGATACCGTGAACTTGGCACATGGGCAAGCGATGGAACACGGGTGGGTTTTAGTCAGTAAAAGTCTGACACGCCCTCCCGCTCCGCCCAGAGCGGGAGAAGTCATTTGATGAATTCCCATCCTGAAAAAAAAGGGTTGAAAACAGGCTTCTGTGTCCATCGATAAAATGATTTATTGCTGGATATCGTCTTCATTAGCTTTATTTGGGTACCTAGTCGATAACTTAATAAATCCTTCAAAATGATGAATGATGGTTTTAATCCCGTACTTAGAACGTCGATCCAGCTCTCGGCCTCTGGTATTTACTTTGTGATTTTTATCGAGTTCCGTGTGGTGCCGGACGTAAATGGTGCTCTACCATTCCATTTCTTCCGGTGGATGTCGTAAAAGGCAACTAAGGGACTTAATATAGAATGGGCAACAGCGTTCTCTATGCATTTCATCACCATACTGCGATCGCCAACCCGCCTGCCAAGAGTGGCGATTATGGCGAACCCCTCAAATTGGCGGTGCATGGGGGAGTCCTATGTCCATTAGTGGACGTCTTTCGGCTGAAATGATGGTGATGATTTATCGAGAGTTCCTCATACTTACTGATATTCAGCAGCGTCAGCTAAAACTGGAAGCTGAACCCAACAAAATTGGGAAAACGCTAGGCAGATTGATTGATTTCCAGATGTTTCCTATTGATTTTTAATCGGACCTGTTCCTGATTCTTTACGTGTGCATAGTTTTAACTGGGTTTTGGAGGTTTTTTTTTTTGTTTTTTTTTCAGGATGGAAAATCATCAAATGACTTGTCGCGCTCTGGGCGGAGCGGGAGGGCGTGTCAGACTTTTACTGACTAAAACCCACCCGTGTTCCATCAGTTGCCCATGCGCCAGGGTCACGGTATCTCTTTCGAACAATCACGCGACCCCGCACCCCCGACCCCGGCAGTGTGGAGGTCAGATAGGCAGTCGCTCCATGTTAAATACTGATACTCAGCTACATCTGGTTAGACTGGAAGCCGACCCCAACATAGTTGGGGGGAAAACTAACAGTCGTAATGGCTTTCATTTTGAAAGGTCAACAACACTCATTACGTTATTTACATTGTTGAGCAGACTGATATTTCCAACATATTATGATTAGCAGTAGGATAAGCAGTATCCTTCCATATGATTTATATTGTGATTGATAGGTAATCTGTTACACAGTTAGGGTGCAGAAAAGAGAAGAGAAGAAATAAATTGGGATAAAGGTAAGAGAAAATAATATTAATTTATTTATTAATAAGTTACAGATATACTATTGTAAAATAAATAACTAACTATACAAATAAATACAAAAACAAAGGACACTTAGGCGTCGAAGTACTCGGCCGCATCACTGTCATCTGGAAACGTGCCCAGAAGACTGGCAGCATTGCCACGTTGAATGGCAATGCTAATTCTTTGGCCAAAGAATGACCCAGCCCTCTGGTCACGTGAAGTGTCGACCAGCCGATGAGAAATTTCCTTAAAAAGGAGGTGCGCACTCGGGCCCCATGACCCGAGCGTCTCAACCCCAAACGGCTCAAAACTATAGTTACCTATAAGGTTACAGTATTTGCGCCGCTTGAGGGTCTCAGCAGCCGCAGCAGCGGCGCCAGCACAGCCCACCGTGCTGGGAACATGAGATGGCGCAAGGGTGTCGACACAGGTTGCGTCCCACACCAGTGGGCTACCCACCTTCCAAGGCAACAACGTCATGCCGTCTGGTCTCTTCCCATCGTCACGTACCAAGCCGTTTGGTTCTAATACCGCTGGTACGTGCCAAGAGCTTGAGGAAAAATATCGTTTATGCTGGCGTGCCGTGCTATGCGGCCTGCGCTCCTGCAGCAGGACAGGCCATGGTGCCCTAGACTGTCGACAGCTTCACCGCAGTGACAGCGGTGCGGAGCAACACAAGGTGCGCCCAAGCGGAGACACGTAGCGAGCCGAAACGATAAGTCATCCATCATAGTACCTATGGTGGATATTAGGAGCGCCTGAAGCCACAAGCCTGACTCCCATTCTCCCACAGCCAGCAGACGGGCACGCTCGACAGTATTAGGTGACGTGTTTATTAGGGTATTCCGTATAATACTGCAGAGCGGCACGTCCCACTGTCTCTGCGAGGACGGGTTGTCGGGCAAAACCGTATTTGGACAAGCCATTTTCCAAGCATTTAACGCATCGGTCAAACACGGTACTTCTAAATCGACCAGTGTGGAAGATAAAATATTCCTGGTTAATTTATCGATACTGTGGACCGAGGAGAGGAAGGCCGGTAAACTTATACTTGAAATTTTGCGGACGCCGAGACCACCCAGGCGAATGGGAAGTGTGGCTTGCTGCCATGCTCGGTCGTCCAGGGCCACATTTAGTATCGAAGTCAGAGTGTTTCTAATAATTTGGTCTACTTTTGCTAAAACTTGTGGGTGCTTCCACAGATGGGAGAAGCGAAGGCTATATGTTAATTTGCGTCCAAAAGAACAGTACCGAATCAGTGTGAAGGCCGAATGAATGTTAATTTTGAAAAGTCTTTCCGAGACATCATAAAAATTCTGTATTTTCTCCTCAATGACCGTTGGAAAGGATTCGTCAAAAATTGGGGACCCTAGGAGGTGAAGAGAATTTCTTTCCGTTATTTTGATATCTGGTGCTATTGTATTAAACTTTGCTATAGTAGTCTATCTGTCAGTGGTTTGGGGAAGATAAAAACGAAACGAGAAACGAGTGCTATTGTTTGGAATCCTCATGAGGCTAAATACCGGGACATGGTGGAAAGAATTCAAAACAAATTCACTCGGTTTCTCTATTTTAAGCAGTATGGCGTTTATCCCTTCTTCCCTCTTTTGTACCCGAGTCTGTTCGTAATAGGGATGGTAGGGTACAGTAGGCTAGCGGTGCGGAGGGACGTCAGTCTTTGTAGCTTTGTGTTTCGGGTGCTGCGCGGCTGGCTACACCACCCCGATCTGCTCGTAGAGCTGAGGTTACGCGCGCCGGCCGGGTGCGGGGGCGCGCGTCGTCCGACGCCTACTCTACTGGAACCAAACTCTAGGACAAACCTGAACAAGTTTGCCCCCTTATCACGAGCTATAAGACTGGTAAATATTATTTCAACAGAGGTAGATATATTTCACTGCAGCCTGACGAAGTTCACAGAAGTAGCACTGAAGTGCATCGAAAATATTTAAAGGACCATTTCTTGTGTTTTTTGTTAATTTAAGTACTTATGCTATTTTTGTTTTTTTTTTTTGTATCTATATAGTAATAACATCGCATTGGCGAATCATAGCTGTTAGGGTGGTATGTACCAATTTTAAATAAATAAATAAATAAATTTCACATTTTGATAGGTTAAGGTCTAGGCCAATGGAACTAAATTTTTCTTTTAAAAAAGTTAAATCTTTTAAGACTGTGTCTAAATCACCTCCTAGGGTTCCGTCATCTAAATACCAAACGTTGAATTTAGAATTTAGTTGTCGAATAATTGGATTTATTGCCAAACTAAAAATGACTGGCCCAAGAGGGTCACCCTGATGACATCCAACGGCTGAGTTCAAAAGGTTGTCTTTATAAAGTAATTTAGAGGGGTACCTATCAGGGTTGTTGCGAACATCAGCATCAGCATCAGCATCCGCGGAACTTCAGCATCAATTTCAACATCAGCATCAGCATCAGCATCCGCATTGATCGATGCTGATTATTAATGCTGAAGTTCGAGTCGTGACATGACCGCAGAGGGGGCGAGGCTTATAGCACGTGTTGTTTTCGGTTGCGAGTTTTGACCAATCCAGAGGTCGACCGCGGTGTTTGCGAGTTATTAAAAGTAACAAAATTATTGAACCAACCGTTTATTTCAATACCAAGGAAAACTTTGCAACTTTTACGTAAAATATAAACAATAAATCCATAATGGTTACTGCTTTTTAAAGAAAACAATTAAAATCAGCATCAGCATCCGCTGATGTCAATGATAAAATATCAGCATCAGCATCCGCTGATGTGAAAAAACTATGCATCAGCAACAACCCTGGTACCTATAACATTGATAAAGAAAACTGTAAATTTTGGGTATTTCTTTTTGGACTTCTGTCAACAAGGTGTCCCTGTTTACGGAATAGAAAGCATTCTTAATATCAACCTTAATGATGACCTCACCTTTATCGCTATTGAGGTATGTGGATAATGCATGTACCGCAGCCTCACAGCCCCCTTTGGAGTAAGAGAAATATGACAGAAGACTCTTATTTTATTTCACAATGTTTAGCCAGCATTAAGACCAGACCCTGTCTTTATTAATACAATAGGTAGTGACACACCACGATTAGGTACCACATCTTATTCATCTTGGATGGCGTACCGTTGTTTTTTTTTTGTAAAAAAAAACCATCATATGACCTTTATTTCTATCTCGGCGTCGATAAAACTATTCCCCTCGTTATGCAGGTAGATATTTTTTTCACGTCACGGCATTCATATAAAAGGTGTTAAGTTCATTTAGTTACCAATGCCTGTTTTTGATTATTTCCCGCCCCATTTATAACAGACTGCAAATGCACAATGCGAGCCCACTGATCATACCGAATTTGTGAAAAGGCGATGAGTGTGTCATTATAGTGTTTTACTCAGGTAATAGCTATGAAGTCAACCAGTATCGACAGAAACTTGGCAATGCTTGCTGGCATTGCCAAGTTTGCGCCAAACAGTGACGGAGTTACAGAATTGGCTCCCTTTTAAAACCAATTTGTAAAACGATTTACTGATGCTATAAAAGTAGGGCATAAGTATTACACGATTCAATTAAAGATGCAATATTTTAAGGTTCAATTTATATCATGATAGGTAATTAAATTTGTATATTAGGGACAGATGGGTGGCTTGTTACGAAACGAATTTCCATATACCTACTTAGTTGTTAAAATTGTATGCGCTAAGATAGCCCGCGAAATTAAATTATTTCATATTCACAAAATCCACAGCCCTTTGAATTTTTATCTTATTTAAATAACTAGTCATACAGTCAATTACGGATTTACAATTTAATAGCTATACAATACATGCAGAAACAAACATACTGAATTAAGTAAACTGTTACCGCCATCTAAGCATTGTTAAGTGCACAGAGTGTTTGAGAGTGTAGGAATGTGCATGAAAAGAAAATTCAAACTTTCTTACGTTTTTACGATTTACAGGTCAGTGTCTGGTTGTATTTTTACTAAAATACTAGCTTTTGCCCGCGGCTTCGCCCGCGTGGATGTCGGAAACTAACGCAGGTATTTTTCTAAAATAAAATAATTTTTCTAAAATAAAAGTATCCTAAGTTACTCCTTCTTACATCAGCTACTTGCCAATAAAAGTCCCGTCAAAATCGGTCCAGGCAATTCAGAGATTAGCCGGAACAAACAGAGACAGACAGACAGAAAAAAGTTTAAAAAAATGATTGTTTGGTGTAAGTACCGTATTTACTTTCATATGCATTTAGTGAAAAGCTGTTAATTTTGAAATTACAAACAGACACTTCAGTTTTATTTATTTGTATGTATAGACTAGCTTTTTCCCGCGGCTTCGCCCGCGTGGATGTCGAAAATTAACGCAGGTATTTTTCTAAAATAAAAGTAGCCTAAGTTACTCCTTGTTACATCAGCTATCTGCCAGTGAAAGTCCCGTCAAAATTGGTCCAGTCATCCAGTCACACTTCAGTATTATTTATTTGTATAGATCATCGTCAATCATCTATATATGTATACATCAGATAGAACGGACTGTCATAATTTAATGAGTCCTTGTTAAAAATTTCTTGTCTGTGCCATTGGCCTGAGTAATTCCCTAGTCTGGAGCCAATACTGCCATCATTTTTTTTTTTTTTTCTGGATGGGAAATCATCAAATGACTTCTCCCGCTCTGGGCGGAGCGGGAGGGCGTGTCAGACTTTTACTGACTAAAACCCACCCGTGTTCCATCAGTTGCCCATGTGCCAGGGTCACGGTATCTCTTTCGAACAATCACGCGACCCCGGCAGGCATCGGTCCTAGTAGACCCCTACACTGCTGCTGACACCTCTTTGAGGCGCGCGTGGAACACTGCGCGCCGTCGACCCGAGCCTGGCCCTTACCGGGCGGCGAGCTACCCATTGCTCGCCACCCGCAAGCTCGCGCCTACGGTGGCCGGGAGTCCGCAATCGACTCCATACTGCCATCATTAAATGCATAATATTTCAAATTTTCTGTCTGTAGTTTTGCCCGTTGAAGAGTTCCTTCGACAGGCACCAATCCTGGGTGCAGCAGCTATGTCATGGTAGACTTTAGAGCGGACTATCACTCCTTCGTCTGGAGCCAAAGGTGTAAAATCAGGTCATGCGCCATCGTTAAAATCCATTATACCTATTCGAAATAGAATCAACATAAAATTTCAGCTCCGTAGGATAATAGGAAACGGTTTTAATTCCGCTTGCAAGATTTGCCCTAAACATAATAACTTATCTTTATATTTATAATTCTACTGTACTTGTGTATGTCACTGAACTCCTCCTAAACGGCTCACAGTGGGCTGAAAATCGCCTGTCATAGACATAGAGACTTGCATTTTCAAAGGTCATTTTTTGGCTAGAAATAGATTCTCCTGAACATTACTATACTATAAAATTTCATATGAGGCAATTGCGTGTACAATTAAAGGAGTTACAATTTTTTTTAAGAAAAATTTGTATGGCGCTGATATGAAAAATGAGGCTATCTCTGGAATTACAAGGTTTGCCATTATATCCTTACACACAGGTATAGTACTTTTATTACGTACATTTATTAGTATTTTTTGACATACTTCGTATTGTGGTACAATTTGTGCTATTTTTTTTTAAAATCCTCAAAATTAAAAACAATCTTTTCATGTTAATTATTCATTTTAATGCTTAAATGCTTTACATATGACTATGTTAAGTCTATTTTACAATATTTTATTTACACTACAAGCCTAAACAGTTAAAAGTTCATTT
This sequence comes from Aporophyla lueneburgensis, assembly GCA_932294355.1. NCBI lineage: Eukaryota > Metazoa > Arthropoda > Insecta > Lepidoptera > Noctuidae > Aporophyla > Aporophyla lueneburgensis. The sequence continues at coordinate 23,413,384 of OW028737.1, read as the reverse complement.
TACTAAATTGAAATGATATGGTAATTATGTATTACCTTTTGAATGTAATCTCCTTTAATGGTCAGGTCCGCATTATTATCATCAATAGCTAAGGATTTCATTGAGGTAATCACCTCATATGTCGAAATACCTATGTACCAAATGAATTAATTAGTTAACAGAATACACACAACAATAATTATGTTTTGGGCATATGTTAATTTTGCAATTGGTGCAGGATCACCTTAATGAGGGAAATTAGGTAAATGTAATGCCCTCATTAGTAAAAAACAATAAATAGTCAAAAATCAGGTTCGTAACTTTAGTTCATTTTGAGCATTTCTACTACTAACATCTGATAGCACCGTGCGTCTCAGTGATTGAATAATGGAAAGCATAATTACAAACATGGATTTGTTTGTTATTCTGAGGAACCAGGATCTTCCTACGATCATGAAATATTGTTTAATTCAGTTGTTAATCGACTGGGTTCCAGCCTTTCTGGCGAAGACAGTGTTATCCTGAAGGAATTTTGTCAAAGGTTCACACGGGCAGTTCAAAAGAGATGGTTACGATCCCACCGCAAAAGTGAAATTTTTAGACGTGATTACAATAATTGGCTTCAGGCAAATATTGACTGGCCAAGCTGCGTCCAAACCGATTTGCTCATTCAAGAACCAATAAGTGAACATATTTGTGCTGAAACTGTACCATCAACGTCAACGATGACATCGACTTCAACGATGACAAAAAGATCTCGAAAGCCGTTTGAAGATCTAGGTAACAAGCAGAAAAAGAGACGATTTGACGAATACAAAGGCGAAGAACCTATTGAATTAGCATATTCAGCGACAGCACTTTTTAAACAAGAAGGTCGTGAGGATATTGCCTCTGTTATTGAATATATGCTCAAAAATCCAGAAGCAGCAGCAAAAATTAAGGAAATGATTAAGAAACCAATTTCTTCACCATTATTTCCACCAGAGAAAGCGTTAGGTTTGCTACTTTCATTAAAACTATCGAAATGGCGATATATCACTTTGAGGGAAACGACAGTTCGAGAAGGTTTAAAGGATATATATCCATCTTACTATAAAGTACAAAAGGCTAAGCTGCAGTGCTACCCTGCGAAGACATTTGTTACTGTAACGGATTCCGCAGCTAAGATTGCACTACAAGCATTACTAGATTTAACAGTGAACAAGATTATTGAAAGTCTTCCTAGTACTAATGTCATACAAGGCAAACAACTGATATTAATTTCAAAGTGGGGATTTGACGGTGCTTCCAACCAAAGTAGATATAAACAAAAAATAGTGAGCGAGCAAGATGACTCAAGCATCTTTATGACCTCTTTAGTTCCATTAAAGTTGATAGCTGGAGATGATACCATATGGACGAATCCAAAACCCTGCTCATCTTCGTATTGTCATCCAGAGCAGTTCAGTTTTTTTAAGGAAAGCAAAGAAGTTGTCATAAATGAAAAAAGGAGAATGGATCACGAAATCAAGGCTTTGGTTCCCTCAAAATGCCAAGGAAATGAGGTTAGTCATCAATTAATGATGACGATGATTGACGGCTAAATTTGTACGTATCTTTCTGAACCTAAATCAAATGAGGCCTGCTACCTGTGTTTGGCTAAGCCTACGGAAATGAATAAGTTAAATACCGTTGCGTCAAAAAACGTTTCTCATGGTGTATATAAGTTTGGGTTATCGTCACTGCATGCCCGCATTAATGTGATGGAATGTTTTCTACACATAGCTTATCGTCTCGATTTCAAGAAGTGGTCTGTGAGAGAAGAAGACCGCAAAGAGTTGTTACAGGCAAGGAAAAAACTTATCCAAGACCGATTTAAAGACGATCTCAATCTTTTGATCGACATCGTTAAACAAGGATCAGGTACAACTAACGATGGTAACACAGCAAGGAGGTTTTTTGAGTTTCCTGTTAAAACTGCAGAGATCACTGGACTAGATGAAGACTTAATTCGCAAGTTTGCTGTGATTCTGCAAGCTATCACGTCTGAAGAGCTTATAGACGTGTCTAAATTTAAAGAATACTGTAAAATAACCGCGGAAAAATACGTTGAACTGTATAATTAGTCACTAAGGTACACAAAGGGACAATCCATTAATTATGTCACACGTTAAGGAGGAGGGAGGGGGTCGACAAAGTGTGACAATGTGTGACAAGGGGGTGGGAGGGGTCCTAAATTTCATGACGTCACATTTCAAAACCTATTTAAATCTAAGTGTTAAGTAAAACAGGAACTTTGAACTATTAACGAAAAATTCAAAAACATTTGCAACTCTAACTGTAGAATCATAGGTTCAAATTGTTATGTCAGCCACACTTTCTACTAGTGTTCCGCGCCGACCGCCTAATTGTTCTTTGATACATGCCGCAAATACATCGTGCCTAGCGGTGATATTGTTTCTATTTCATTTGACTATTGAATTTCGCGGATGAAAAGTCGTCGTTTTCTTAGTTCTGCTATTTTGAGATTATATTGTTATTGTGATACCTACTTACGAAACAAGTTTAAAATGAATAAAAGAGTGACTTAGGTAATCTTTAGCGTAAACTATATGAAGCATACAGTGCAGCTTATGCTGTGGTCTATATTTTGCATCATACAAGGCCATTAATCAACACAAGCAATTACAACAAGAAGTTTTGCCCATCGCGAAGATTCGTGGTCATAGAATTGCTGCTAAACGTCCCAGAGAAAATTTTTGTTTGGATGATGCTGTATGGTTCGATGAAAAAGAGGTTGGCAACGAATTTTCCTGACATTAACAACCCAAACTAGAACGAAATGCTACTGTGCTAGTTATCTTATATAAATAATTTAAAGGAGCCCACTCCTTTCAAAGTCCATGTACTCAAGATGATTAAGTTTGATCTTTAATGAATATAATTAATCGTTTTTTGTTTCGTTAATTTATTGCAATGTTTGATTTGATGTTAATTTTATTTAAAAAAAATATTTAAATTGAAATAAAACCAATTTCGGAACTACTGTTTTAATTCAACAATTATTTCTAGATGTAAAATTGTTAAATATGTGACGTCACACTAGGAAGGGGGGGTCTCACAAATGTGACCATCTATGACAAGAACGGGGGAGGGGGTCAAAAATCATGAAATTCGTGTGACGTAATTTATGGATGGCCCCAAATTATTAATTCATGGAGGGGACATAATCGCAGAAAATGCTATTGTGCCAATTGGGAGTCTTTCGGAAGAAGCTTCAGAGGACCAAAACAAAGATTTTAGGAGGTTCAGAGAACACCATTCGAGGAAGAAGAGCAGACAAGCATCAAAAGAGGATGTCCTCAATATGCTTATAGTCTCTTCTGATCCTCTTATTACTTCAATAAGACCAAAACTAGATGCCCATAAGAGGTAGACATACTTTAAGGAAACGTTAGACCTACTTAAACTTCAGGATCAGGAAGCTCCGATAGAGTTCTTAGATGTTATGTCAAATGTAGAGCCTGATTCTGAAGTGGATTCTGATGGTGACGAAGAAGTTTAATATAAGTTGACTTTTATTGTTTAAGGTTCTTAAATATTGTATTTTTTCCGTTTGGTTGACATTTATCTATAACTATTTTTAATATATCAATAGGTACTAAATCAGTTGTTTCTTTTTTTTAATATTTGTTATTTAGTTCAATTTAGTTACTGATTTTATTGTTGATGTTTTTTTTTAATACAAATCAAATGTATGAGGACAATCAACTGTTTTTTAATCATACAATCCAACACAATTAAAAGTTCTAGATACCTACTATGAATGGTAGATATATCCCACACAGGTAAAAAAACTAACTTTTGTTATTTCTTTAACTGTTTTGGCTTGTAGTGTAAATAAAATATTGTAAACTAGACTTAACATACTCATATGTAAAGCATTTAAGCATTTAAATGAATCATCAACATAAAAAGATTATTTTTTAATTATGAGGATTTAAAAAAAAATAGCATAAATTGTACCACAATACGAAGTATGTCAAAAAAATACTAATAAATAGTACTATACCTGTGTTTAAGGATATAATGGCAAACCTTGTAATTCCAGAGATAGCCTCATTTTTCATATCAGTGCCATACAAATTTTTCTTAAAAAAAATATAACTCCTTCAATTGTACACGCAATTGCCTCATACGAAATTTTATAGTATAGTAATGATCAGCAGAATCCATTTCTAGCCAAAAAAAGGACCTTTGAAAATTCAAGTCTCTGTCTATGAAAGGCGATTTTCAGCCCACTGTGCGGCTGGACCGATTTGAATGATTTTTTTTGTATGCGTTCGGGTGGCACCCTGCATGGTTTAGATTCACTATTGGACCCGGTAGGTGGCGCTGCTATCGAGTTCTAGGAAACAGGACAACGTTTGAACTAGTAATATTTAAGACAAGAGAAATTACACCCTTCACACAATCCTTTCATCTTTTCTTTGGTTTTCTTCTTTCTAAATACCTACCTACAGTGTATTTAGATATTTTATTCATCACTCACTCTAGTCCCATTCTTTGAGAGGGGTAATTGCAAAACATACTGTCACTAGGAATCGCTTTCATTTTGACATTCATTGCGTTATTTACGTTACAGACAATTTTTTCGAACATAAGTATGACGCAATGAATTAGAAAAAGCCTTCAAAATTATTAAGATTGTGATTGATAGTGCGTTACGCAACGTTGCAGGTTCCAGTGCGCTCCACACGACAAATAACTTTCCCAACATGGTTCACATTTCAGTTTACTAGTAACTTTATGTGTGTCGATACTCTTGCGCCATCCCATCTTCCTAGCTCGGCTTGCTGCGCTGGCGCTGCCGCTGCGGCTGCGGAAAACCTCAAGCGGCGAAAGTATAGCAACCTTATTGGCAATTATATTTTCGAGCCGTTTGGGGTTGAAACCCTCGGGCCGTGGGGTCAGAGTGCTCATGGCCTTTTTAATGAAATCTCAAAGCGGCTAGTTGACACTTCTCGTGACCCAAGGGCTGGTTTTATTTTGGCCAGCGGCTAAGCATTGCTATACAGCGTGGTAATGCCGCCAGTCTCTTGGGTACATTGCCGGTCGACAGCCGGTGAGGATGAATTTTTCGATGCTTTATTTTAGTTTGTGTATAGTTTTCGTTAAGTTAATATATAATTTTGTTATTTTTATTTTAGTTAGTTAGGCTAGTTTTCTTTATGTATGAAAATGAATAAATGAAAACTTTATGTTAAATCTATGGCTACACATGCTTAAGCTATATCGGAAATCCCAGATTGTCATTTTGATAGGGTATACACCTGGAAGAACCACTAACTAGGGATAGCTTATACCTTTTATTGTCCACCAGTGGGTATCTGTTGTGATTTAAAAATTACCCATAGACATTGATCTTTTAGCCGAATTTAGCCAATACGTAGATATTTGAACTTCAAATTACCTATTACGTGTACATTTTTTTCATAATCAGCCTATAATATTCCCCCTGGTAGGACACAGATCTCCTCTCGGTGAGAGAGAGTGGGCCATAATCCATAACGCGGGCCCAGTGCGAGTTGGTGTCACGTCTTCGTTTTTGTTTTGTTTTGTGACCTATCGGTTTCCTCACGATGATTAACTTGCTTCCTGGTTTTATTATTATTCCTTTCAACCATAGCACCTGCCATGTAATCTCTTCGCCACCCCTGGGGGTCTGGTAGAGAATGCCTAAGGCATTAAGTCCCCCTTTGTACGTACCTATTTGCGTGCGAGAAGTTTAAATAAATAAACTCGCGGCCGTTACCACTGAGCCACCACTGCTTTAGCTGCCTGCTTGCCGCCTGCATGTACATAACATCGATGATTAGATGAATTTTTAAAGACGAATATTTACCATATTGTCCAAAGAGTCCCCAGCTCCCTAAATGGAATATTCAGTGACCTATTCCCTATGGAACTGGTTGCGTGTGCGTGACTGAATGCGGAAGGCCTACTATTTAGTAGAACCCCTACGCACAACAGACCGAATGAGAATCTAAGTGCAGAAAGGGAGTCTCCATTATCATTATTATAGTAGATTTGCCTGTATGCCGTATACGTCTTATGTGCTACGAGCTACGCCAGAATCTCGTAGCCTAGTAGAGTTTTGGTGTAGCATGTAGGCGAATCTCATACTACAACGCGCCACGCGACGGCCACGGAGCGCGGCAAACGGAGCAAAATGCCCCGCACGGAAAGGCTTTTATTGATTTTATATTATGTAGAAATCAAGTGCGGGAGCGCCAGTCCCGCGCCCCGCAGCGTGGCGCGTTGTAGTGTAGTTCCGCCATAGTCAGCTTCGATAGGCTATATTTTCTTCAGTATCTTCTCACTTCACAGTATCCTGTTTTGGCTCCCGTCTACACATGCTTTAGCTATCCTGGTAGTCCCGGAATGTCATTTGGAAGGCCTTCTAGAAACCTGGGGTAACAGGAATAGGTAATTCAATTTAACATCTTTGCTGACCTTTTAGTATCTTAGTGGGTAAATATCTGTTATTTAAAAAATAACCCGTCGATATTTGGTCTCCGAGCCAGCCGGGGCGTAGGTATTTCAGTTTCAAATGGCCTGTTACCTACATGTAAATAAGGTCCTAACCTTCGAGGTAAAATATATAAATAGTTAATCCACACTAATATTATAAATGCAAAAGTAACTCTGTCTGTCTGTCTCGCTTTCCTGCTAAAACTACTGAACCGATTTAAATGAAATTTGGTACACATATAGTTTAGAGCCTGAGAAAGGACATAGGCTACTTTTTATCCCGGTAGTATGTTCCCGCGGGATAATTTCCGACCTCCACGCGGGCGAAGCCGCTGGCAAAAGCTAGTCATTTATAACAAAAGTAAATGGTGGGGGCTCAATAGGTATTATAAAAGTAACTCATAGTATTTAGTATACTAATTATGTACGTACCTAGCGTATTGATCGTATGGACGAGAAACAAAATAGGATACTGAGAATTGAGGAAATTCTGGTAGACACCATGAAAATAAATCCCGAAGTTGGCTACTCTCGGCAGATCTCACACTTTCTCGCTCCATGCTACAGGGCGTGGCGTGGACCACTCGGCCCCGCATGTGATTTCTACATACAAATTAAATAAAGTATTTTTATGATACGGAGCCCACGCGGGGCTCCGTTTCTTGCGTCCCGTCGCATGGCAAGTTGTAGTGTGAGATCCGCCAACATACTACACGAAAACTCTACGAGGCTACGACATTTTGGCGTAGCTCGTAGCACATAGGTTGTATGCGGAATACGGCATAAAGGCAAACCTACTATTGCCGCATTCAGTCCTCCAGTCTGTTCCCTAAAGAGTATAAGTCACTGCCTGTTCCCTGGCTGAGCTGGGCACAAAAATACCTACGCCCCGGCTGGCTCGGAGACCAAATATCGACGGGATTTTTTAAACAACAGATATTTACCCACTGATATAAAAGGTCAGCAAAGATGTTAAATTGAATTACCTATTCCCTTGTTACCCCAGGTTTCTAGAAGCCCTTCCAAATGACATTCCGGGACTACCGGGATAGCCAAAGCATGTGTAGACGGGAGACAAAACAGGATACTGTGAAGTGAGAAGATACTGAAGAAAATATAGCCTATCGAAGCTGACTATGGCGGAACTACAGTACAACGCGCCACGCTGCGGGGCGCAGGACTGGCGCTCCCGCACTTGATTTCTACATAATATAAAATCAATAAAAGCCTTTCCGTGCGGGGCATTTTGCTCCGTTTCCCGCGCTCCGTGGCAGTCGCGTGGCGCGTTTTAGTATGAAATTCGCCTACATGCTACATCAAAACTCTACGAGGCTACGAGATTTTGGCGTAGCTCGTAGCACATAAGAGGTATACGGCATACAGGCAAACCTACTATAATAATGATGATGGAGACTCCCTTTTTGCACTTAGACTCTCATTCGGTCCGTTGTGCGTAGGGGTTCTACTAAATAGTAGGCCTTCCGCATTCAGTCACGCACACGCAACCAATTCCATAGGGGAAAAGCTAATGCCTATTCTGTTTATGAAACCGGGGACTCTTTGGACAATATGGTAAATATTCGTCTTTAAAAATCATCTAATCACCGATGTTATGTGCATGCAGACGAAGACAGGTAGCAGGAGCAGTGGTAGTTGTAGGTCGTGGGTTCGAACCCAAGCAGGCACTTTTTGTAAATTATTTCATCACTACTGCTCGCAAAACGGTGAAGGAAACCGGCATGTCTTGAATCCAAAAACTTGAAGACATCTGACATCTGCCAACCCGCACTGGGCCCGCGTGGTGGATTTGGGCACACTCCTTCTCACCGAGAGGATGCCTGTGTCCCAGCAGTGGGAGCATGAACGAAACAGGCTGACGATGAAAAAAAAAATGTAGGTACATGCAAGGTAACAGGAAATTTGAAGTTCAAATACCTACGTATTGGCTAAGAGATCTATGTCAATGGGTCATTTTAAAGTCACAACAAATACCTCCTGAAATAATAAAAGGTATAAGCTGTCCCTAGTCAGTGGTTATCCCAGGTGTATACCATAACAAGATGACAATCCGGGATTTCCGGTATGGCTTAAGAATGTGTAGCCATAGATTTAACATAACGTTACCAGCAAACTGAAATGTGAGCCATGTTAGGAAAGTTGTTATATAGGTATTATTTGTCGCGTGGAACGCACTGGAACCTGCACCATGGCACCAGAGAATCCTCACTGTGAACGTCGAAATGACAGTAACCCAAAACGCCTACAATTCTCCAAGAAGTGGCTCAACAAACTCCTCAGCAACAATGAGCAGCATCTGTTCAGTTAGAAAAACTTGATTGTATACAATACATAAAACTTTTTTTACTGGTCTACGCAGACTCCTGGGTAAAGGCTTTTCTACACTACTTCCATCTTTCGTAAGCCCCCGCGTCCTCCTTCCAGTTTTGATGAAAACTATACAGGTCGTCCCGCGTGGTCTGCTATGCGTTCTGTGCTATTTCGGCCAACAGTTTGTCATGTGGCAGAAACAGTAAATTAAATTATTTGCTGTTTATCATTGGTGACGTCAAGTTACAGCTATATGAACATAATCCAGAATTGCTTATGCAATCTTATGTCTGGAGGCTTTTATTTCATTATTAATATGTTTACGTTTATAAAATTTATTTCAGCGAGTACCTTAACTTTTTTAAATGTTGTTGTTGGTAAATCGGCGTGTGCCGAAAAAAATTGAAATTTGCGGGCTACCCGAGCTTCCATGAAATGTAGTGAGCAGTTTCCCCGCACTGTACGTTTTGGAGCCAATCGGTCCCCCAGAAGTGATGATTGTTTCATAAAGGCGGGTAGGGGAAAGGGAAGGCTGAGTGTTTCTGATAAATCACCCTTAAAGTGAATGATCCACGGTCATCATCAACAATCTCCTGCCCTCATCCCAATTTATTTGGGTTCGGCGCAACATGTCTTTTTGAAAGCTCGACGGTAACCAGCATAATTCAAATGTTAGACTTGACGATTTTTCTAAGCTGGCTTGAATACCTACCAAGGACTCTGATTATCAGGAAATTTGTGATAAACCTATTATCAATCATCATCATAATCAGCCTATATTGCTCCCACTGCTGGGACACAGGCCTCCTCCCGGTGAGAGGGAGTGGGCAGTACTCTACCACGCCGGCCCAGTGCGGGTTGGTCGATGTCACGTATCGAATATTTGGTTCTAGGACATGCCGGTTTCCTCACGAATTCACGATGTTTTCCTCCACCGTTTTGAGAGCAGTGGTGATAAAATTATTAACACAAAGTAAAGCGCCTGTCTGGGTTCGACCCAACTACCTAGAGTTCATCAGTCAGTTCGATACCACTTGGCCACCACTACTCACCCATTATATTTGAAAGAAAGAAAATACATTTATTTAGCACAAACTCAAAGGCACACAAAATAATTCAGCAAAAAAAAAAACATAAATTAACAAAAAGATAATCAATAAAAAGTGTAAAGTGCGATGTTAGAAACTAGCATTTAAGTGTGACCCACGGCTGCGCTAAAAAGGTTCAGTTCAGCAAAAATGCCAGACAACTAGTGCCTGACGCTGATTTTCAACTGGACCTGAATAATATTAACTCAGGATTATTGTAAAGCTCATACTGGCCCACATGGAGATACTTCTTTTTACTCTGGCAAAAAACAGAATCTACGAGCTTTTCAACCAAAGATTAAGTTAACTAAAGATTTCAATACGTGCTTAAAGACCCAACATTAAATAATGGAAGGTTAGGAATATTCTAAACTCTAATATAATTAAAAACAACAAGTACCCTCTTTCCATTATCCCAATTAATTTGGGGTTGGACAAGATGTGCAAGTAGTATTATACATCATGGGTACCGGGAGCAGGGTGCAAGAGAGTGCACTTGTACCTCTGGGTTCAAAATAAAATATAGGAGTAAAACATTTAGAACAAAAAAAAACCGGAAAGCCCTAATAGGATAATGGGAATTCAAGACCAGAGGGGTTGTGGCGTGTGGTGCCGGGCGTAAAGAATAGCACCACTCCACCCCATCATCCCGTGGGTGTCGTAACAGGCGACAAAGGGACTTCCTTGAGAATGGGCAGTGGCGTTCTCGAATGCATTTGACCACCATACTGCGATCGCCAACCCGCCTGCCAAGCTAGCGATTATGGCAAAGCCCTCCAAATTGCGAGAGGCCTATGTCCAGCAGTGGACGTCTTACGGCTGAAATGATCATGATGATGAAAGGTACAGTCGTAATTGCGTAATACACTGTCAGTAGAAATCGTTTTCATTTTGACAGTTCCACAAAATTCATGGCGTTGTTTACGTCGCTAAGCAGACAATTTTTTCGAATATATGACAGAATAGATTATCAATAACCCTCAAAATGATTCCGATTCTGATTAATAGTGTGTGACACTGATCCTAATATTTTTGGTAACCTGCACTCTTTCGATTCCAAAGCTTTAATACATTAGTCAATCCTCCGCAGTTCCGGTTAGACAAACAACAGCTGCGCAGTGGCGGATTTACCAATAGGCTAAGTAGGCTGGAGCCTAGGGCGGCAGATTTAGAGGGGCGGCAAATTTAGCCCATAAAAAAAACTTATAATTATATGTATACACATTACGTTCGTAATTCGTACATCATCATTTCAGCCGAAAGACGTCCACTGTTGGACATAGACCTCCCCCAAGCACCGCCACTTCGACCTGTTCTGTGCCTCCCGCATCCAACGCATTCCTGCGGCCTTCACCAGGTCATCGGTGCATCTTGTGGGAGGCCTTCCAACGCTACGTCTTCCAGTACGCGGTTGCCACTCCAGTACCTTCTGACCCCATCGGCCATCCGTTCTGCGAGCAATGTGGCCTGCCCACTGCCACTTAAGTTTGGCAATTCTTCGGACTATGTCGGTAACCTTGGTTCTCCTACGGATCTCTTCATTTCTGATTCGATCGCGTAGTAAAACTCCAAGCATAGCCCTCTCCATTGCTCTTTGGGTGACTTTGAGCCTTCTTATGAGGCCCATTGTGAGCGACCACGTCTCAGTGCCATATGTCATCACTGGCAACACACTGGTCAAAGACTTTTGTCTTGAGACAATGCGGTAAGTGGGACGAGAAGATATTGCGTAGCTTCCCGAACGCTGCCCAGCCGAGTCGGATTCGACGATTGACCTCTTTCTCGAAGTTGGACCTACCTAACTGGACAGTCTGTCCTATGTACACATATTCGTCCACAACTTCGAGTGTAGCGCCTCCGATCTTCATTGGAGTGGGTATCACATGAAAATCTCTGACCACGCAATTTATTCTTTATTTTAGGGAAAGCATAGAAGTCATTAGGGCTTAGGTCTGGGCTGTACGGTGGATGGTCTAATAATTCTTTGTTTTCTTGCTCTAAAAACTCTTTTGTTCTGTGCGCGGTATGAGAACTCGCATTGTCGTGATGGAAGATGATGCGGCGGTTGCGGTTATCTTTACGGACTTCAGAAACGACCTGTGGCAAACAAATGCTAGCACACCATTCTGCATTAACCGTTCTTTGTCCCTCAAGAGGAATAGTCGCAACATGGCCGGTTTTGGAGACAAACGTGGCCACCATTTTTTTTGCAACACTCCGTGAACGAAAAATTTTTGTTGGACTCATTTTCGAACACCCAAACTCGTGACTGGTTTTTTGTTTCGGGTTCGTACGCATATATCCAGGATTCGTCACCTGATACGATGTTGTATGCAGCATTTGAGGACCCTGCGTGGAATCTCTCGAGAGTTCTGACGCACCAAGTAACGCGAGCCGCTTTTTGCTCTTCACAGAGCGAATGCGGTATTCATCGGGAAAACAACTTTTTTACACCTTGTTCATGCAAGATTATTTGTATTTGACTCATGCCAATGTCTAAAGTTGCCTGAATTTCGCGGTATGTCACACGACGATCTTCCTCAATCAGCTTACGCACAACATCAACGTTTTCTTGGGTGACTGTAGTTTTTGGACGACCTTGACGGGGATCATCACTGAGCTTGACACGTCCACGTTTAAATTCAGCAAACCAGCGAAAATTTGTGGTTTTGGATGGGGCTTCATCACCAAATGCAGAAATCATCCGGTCAACACACTGTTTTTGTGTTAAACCACTTCGAAAGTCATAATGGAGAAGAATAAGAACACCACCCTGGTCGACACACTCTCGATCTTCACAACGTTGCTCACAAGGGACTTATGGACGATGAACCCGACACCACCTTGGGACCGCTGGTCGCCCTCCCGGAAAAAAAGGGCAGGTTTCCGGAATTCAGGATTATCGAGTCTCTTCGGACTTCAGTTAACCCTACTATACCCCATCGTAACTTGCTCAATTCTTCCTCGAGATCCGCGATCTTCTCGTCGATCCGGAGTGTACGCGTGTTGTATGTTGCCAGGTCCAGTTGTCGGTGGTTGTGGTAGCTGTCAATCCGTACATAAAAGATTACTAAATGAACCGCAAAATACATGCTGCTGTTTTTAAATCAACAGTATAATTGTCACTACATAGCGGGTTGTAAAAATAATCTAGTAACTGACAGAAATATCACCTAGTTCACAATCATACTAATAATGGGAAAAGCCGATGTAATGAGGACGATAGAACACAAATCATAAAGTTGCAATTTCTGAATAAATGTAATTAAGGGAATGCTCCAACCAGCCTGCTAAATTCAAAATTTCTTGCGTTTTTTGCAATTTGCACGCCAGTGCTAGGTTGTATGTTGATTACAATATTATTTGCGGCTGTAAGACATATGTAGTTACAGAATTATAATCATCAAAATCAAAATCAAAAATCAAAATCAAAAGTCATTTATTCAAACTAGGCTGAGAGTCAGCACTTTTTGAACGTCAAAGTTACATAAGACAGTCCCCCCGAAATGCCCGCCCTTCGACACTTCCTAGTGCTTTAGCTGGGAAGAAGAAGTGGCGGAACAAACACCCCAGCAGCACAGCTGTCTGTTAAGTTGGAAGAACATGATTCTATACAATATTGTGTAAGTACAACAAAACATCATTACAACGCTCTAAGTTCAGTAGGAACAAGAAAATAACAGAAAAAGTAATTCCTACAGCTTTATGAACTTAGAGCGTTGTATTGATGATTTCGATGATTATAATTCTGTAACTACATTATGTCTTACAGCCGCCAATAATATTTTAATCAACATACAACCTAGCACTGGCGTGCAAATTGCAAAAAACTTAAGAAAAGAATTTCGCGGGTCGGTTGGAGCATTCACCTTAATATGATTGTAAAATAAACTAACGTATTGAATTTCAAAAGTCAGTAGGGGCGGCAAAAATTGAATAGCCTACTAGCGGCAAATCTGTAAATCCGCCACTGCAGCTGCGTATGGTTACAGCAGCAATAACTGGCCATGGGTCGTTTAATAAACATCTATTTGTCATAGGAGTTACAGACAGTCCGCTGTGCAGGGCCTGCATTGGGAACGACGAGACAGCAGCGCACGAGCTTCTAAACTGCCCGGCGATCGCCACATACAGGGCCAAGTACTTCGGTAACCCAGGTACCCTACGTGAGATAGTCAGCAACATCAAGGCGTTGCTGGCCTTTCTCGAGGAGCTGGGGTGGATCGAATAACCGCTTTCCCACCCGTACGTAAAATACGCGCTCAGACGTGGAGTTGCGGACATCAGCCCGTTCTACCTATTACCTACATTAGTCAAGAACTCCTCCTCCGAAAATCTAATCGACCTATGCATTACTCAGGAATTCCTCATCCTAATCGACCCTGGGCGGCGTGCTAACTTTGTTTCGCTCGCTCTTGCATCCCACTCGATCTTAATTCATAAGATTTTTTTTATTTAAATCATCACAGTTAAACCTCTTTGTGTATGCATGGACAAATAAAACCTAGTCCATTCAAAATGAGTTTCAAAAATTATTAAGCTCGCTCATCCTAGATTATTTTTACTGTTAAGCGTTTCTGCATAAATCTACTAGGTCACACTCCTTGTATGACTGGACAAACGATAACTTAACATAATACATATATACAAAATAAAGTAAAATAATTTTTCGAGCTTGATTTGTGGAGCTCTAGATGCACCCCTAAAAATAAACTTGCCAGTGCCCATGGTATAAATTAATAATTTACGAGGTCCTCACAATATGCATCTTTTCTGAGTAAATGAGTTCAGGCTAAAATAGAGATCATGATTTGTTTAATTGTTTCCAAATCTATATTTAATTTAAACTTCCGTAAGCATGTGCCTTTATAAGACATACCAGAGTGTTTAACAGAAAGCCATGAAAGTATTCAACAAAAATATAATTATCAAATATCAATAATAACAAATACTTCATACTTATTGTCCTTAGGTTCATCTATTATCTGCATGGCCGAATATGTGATAGCTTTTACTTCGGTACCTTGCGGGTGTTTGCCGATTTGAAACTCTTCACCGTAACACTTACAAACTATTCTGAATTCTTGTGTATTAAACTCTGTGATCACTAACTTCTTACAGATTAAGAATGGTTCGACGGAGAATAGGTACAACAGTTCATCGAGGAAGTGGTACAGGAGCCCCATTAAATCATCTGCGTTTGCTTCTATTGTATGTACTTCTTTGATCTCAACGTAAGGCATCTCTGTCATGTATGCAAACATGGCCATTCCACACTGCTCAAATGCTTCCTTCAGGGTGTTGCCCCATGCATGTAGCCTGAAATTGTTAATATATGTGTGTTCATTTCTGATAGCAATTTTTTTTTCTGTTATTTATTTTATTCGTATTTTATATATGTTTTTTTATAATCTGTGAAGAAGTTAAAAATATTTGATAAATAATTGGAGCAGCTGACTTAAATACAAAAAAGACTGAATGCTATTTGATGAATCATAAATAACAGGAAGATCATAAATAAAAGAATGACGGGTTAAGTTTTAGTTTGCCAGCAGTAAATTTAAGGGGTGAAGGGGGGGTTGAAGGGAGGTGGAGGTGTAAAGCCCCCCCTGTGAAGGAAAAGTTGCGCAACCCGCCTTTTGAGAAATATTTTTTAATATTCCTCACTTCCGAATTTTCGTGAATCGACATCGATTTAAAGGCCGGAAAGTGTGGGATTGACAAATAAAACGAATAGAGTTTAAAATTTCCACTATGGGCCATCTAGGAGTAGGGGCGCGCATAGTTTTTTTTTATAGGAAAGTCGACGGAGCCCCGCTTCGCGGGGCTCTTACTTCTGTGTGGTTAAAAAAAATTACCACGAAGAGGATGGCTCTTCTAACCTAACCTGTCCGAGTCGGGGTGCCCCGAGTCCAGAGCTTGCTTCGCTCGCTCTTGTATTTCTACGATTTATATTATTATTTTTCTCGTAAACCAATTATTTTTCAAACTTAAAATTTTACGTGGAGGCTTTTAATAATATGATCTTTCTGTGAAAAAAATATGGACTCCCAACTCGTGGGCTGGCAAACTAAAGCTAAGCCGAATGACGAATCCATCAAAATACTTGTGCAATTAAATTTAACCTATCAGGAAAACATTTTTTCTAGAAAAAAGATACTATAATTTGGAAAGTAAAACTAAATAATTGCAATTACTGTGTCCAGTATTGTTATTCTGTATTGTAAACAGTAATAAAGCAGTTCTAATGATAAGGACTTCAAATTATTGTTGCATCATGTTATCAACAAATTGGGTTTTAGTTCAAAAAATTGTTTGAATACACTTACTGCACATCAGCTGTGTGATCCAAGTCTGAAATAGAATGAAATATCATGAATATACACCAATTTACTCAATTTATTTAAAATATTTACGTGTAACTATTTTGATTCTTATTTGGTTAAACACAAATTAATACTTACACTCGTATTTAACAGGCGGTATAACGAAATCATCCTCCGTTAGTCCACCTAACTCTTCATCCATTTTTATAATGATTTGATACGACGATATTTACTTTAAAATCTTTACGCACTTCAACACGCTTTTAATTTTTGTAAATAAATTATTTTGACAGTGCGTGCGATTTGTTTTCCAGTTTTGACAGCTTTTATTTCGTTTCGAAATTCTGAAGTCGAACCGTGATCGGAACTTGATGTACCTATTTAACCCTGCTTGGAAAAACATAGAACCTGAAACGAAAGCAGCTAACTCCAGCGTAAATAAACACAATTATCTTTTATGTTGTGCCGGAAATTAAAAATGATGGTAACGCGGAGATTCAAACGTTATAATTTTTCTTCATTGTCACACAAAAACACAGGGTCCTATTTAAACCTATAATTATGACTAAAAAGGTGCTGAACGGTCGGACGTAACCGGACGTAACCGAAAGGTTTTGGTTTTTGTCTTGTCTTGTCTGTCAAATTGTCAATTTCATACTCTGTTTTCACCGGTTTTCACGTTTTCACATCGTCAAGTTGACGTATGTCAAGTACATCAAAAACAAATTAAAATTACACTAGCATTCGAAAATTGCGTGATTCATTTATTTTTTTTAGTCACGACATTTGAATATATAGTTTTATTTTATTTACTTTTACTCAGTGACTACTGCCATCTGAAAAATGGACCCAATTTCAATTTTACAAAGCAGAATTGAGCAATTGGAAGCTAAACTTGGTCTGGCAGCAAATGCCCCCATTGATGGGCAACAAGGAGACACGGCGACCGCCAATCTGTTGAATACTGCTCAAGCTATCAACAATGCAACCGCTGGACATGAGAAGTTGAATGAAGCCATGCATATGGCCTCCGAACTGAACAACTATACTGACCCAAATTTCATTGAAAATGTAAGACTGAGTTCTGATACTAAATTGTGCGTTGTGAATTAATGTAGCGGAAGTTAAAATTATTTTTGCTGATAGTATACATTTTATATGAATAATTCCTTGTAGGAGCAGAACAGCCTTGGCTTCGCCAGAATGAGTATGACCCTAAGACTACGTAGGTACTTTGTTGCTTTTCATTTGGAACTTGAGGCCTACTTGTTTATTATGATTTAAATCTATGCACAATTTTACTGTTGTATACAGGTCAATTTAGATCAGACAAGCAACATTCTATCTCCAGTCTACCTAATTCTTATCATATAAAAAGGGACAGAATATTCCTTTATTGGTCTCTCCCTAGTAAAATGCCGAGAATATCAACAAAAGAAAGTTCTAGCTCTTGATGTGTCTAAACCTACTATTAGATAAACTTACATAAATAAGGAACATTTTGACAGACAATTTGACATTCTATGTTCAAGAGTTTTTTTTTCTGCACTTAGTCCTTCTGGTGGGTAACGGAGCGTGGAAATATAAACCTCGCATTAAAAAAATCTGATAATTTGCATTTACTATGTTGAGTAATAAACTGGAATTAAAATTTTTATAAGACTGTTGAAGAAATTCACTATCTAAACTTTACAGCATTCAAGTGATGGGCTCCATTTGTGGCTCAATCAAAATGATTCAAAGAGCTCAGAACAATGTCTTAATTCAAATATCAAATTGACCATGGTTTATTAGGAACTCTGAAGTTCACGATCATCTGAATATGAAAATGTTCAAGGTAGAAATAAGTTCATGCTCGCAAAGTAAAAAAGTACAAGTCTAGGTTGGAGAGACACTTCAACCACTGGCCACTCAACTCACAATATCAGCTTGTGTCATCAGACTCAAAAGACATAACATCCTACAGTTAAATAACTTGTACAGCTGCATTACTTATGGGAGTTGCTGTTGCCTGATTAGGAATAACTCTTCCATGCCAGATCTTCTTACAACTCATCTGCTATAGTTGTGCAACAGTTTTTAAAACGAATAGCAAGATAAGAAAAAATAAAATGGTAAAATTTAATGGAGTAAATATTCACATACATTTTTGTTTGAATTCCAGATGCAGCAGAATGAAATGCATATGCATGAAGTTGGTGCTGCAGAGGGTGTCCTCAGACATCACTGCCAATGCATGCACCACTGTAAACAGGTAACTTAGCGCAACCTTATATACTTTAATCTTAAATTATTTTAGGAAATATTCTCTTCACCTTCAATTCCAGAAGTTAGCCAAAAAGCTGGTCCAGATTACCCAGATATTCCTGATGCATTTTTTTTATTATCATTATGAGACATATTAAGTCTTGCAATGCTGCTCTCTCAATTTTATTGCAGGAACTTTTTAAGTTTATCAAGCTGAACTAATAGAAGCTAGTTATTATCAATAATTGTGGTGAAATTTAGACCCGATGCACCGCGTTGTATCCCATTAGCCGTCCGCTCTATTACTTCGTTTGCAGCAAAAAAAGCCAGAAAGAACTCTTAAGCGAGAGTTCTTTCTGATTTTTTTGCTCAGCTCTTAAGAGTTGTTTGATGTAAAATAGCCTATAACCTTCGTTAACAATTGGGGCATCAAATGCAACAAGTTATTTTCAAATGCAACTGGTAGTTTCAGATATTAGCGCATTCAGACAAACAAAAAAAAAACTGTTTAGTTTTTTATTAGTAGTCTAGTATGTCTAAAAAACTATATCTTTTTTCTTTAGGCAGCTCCTGTACTTGAGTCGGAACCCATTCAGCATGCGGCCCAGATGCAAGAAGTAGTTAACAACATGCAAGCTGCTGCTGCTGAAGTGAAGGCCGAAGCTGATGCTGTAAGCATACTCTTGTTTGTTTTATTTAATACTTTCTTCTGCCCGCGTTTAATTTCTTGCTCCCTGACCCATCCCGTCGCATTGAATCGCCTGCCCGTGCGAGGTCTTCGTATTCATAACTTTTTGCTCGGTTCCTATAAACACTTATAGGAACCAAGCAAAAAGAAAATGTTGTATAGTCTATTATAGGCTTCCTCGATAAATGGGCTATCGAACACAAAACGTACTTCATGAACTTAGTATGTTCAAACAAACTCTTCAACTGTATAATATTAATGATGATGTATAGTCTATTATAGGCTTCCTCGATAAATGGGCTATCGAACACTAAACGTAGTTCATGAGCTTAGTATGCTCAATCAAACTCTTCAACTGTATAATATTAATGATGACGTATAGTCTATTATAGGCTTCCTCGATAAATGGGCTATCGAACACTAAACGTAGTTCATGAGATTAGTATGTTCAACCAAACTCTTCATCATCATCATCATTTCAGCCAAAAGACGTCCACTGCTGGACATAGGCCTCCCCCAAGCACCACCACTTCGACCTGTTCTGTGCTTCTCGCATCCAACGTATTCCTGCGGCCTTCACCAGGTCATTGGTCCATCTTGTGCGAGGCCTTCCAACGCTGTCTTCCAGTACGCGGTTCTACCAAACTCTTCAACTGTATAATATTAATGATGACATATACTCTATTATAGGAATAAAGAAAGATTGAATTGAACTGAATTGAATTGATAGGCTTCCTCGATAAATGTGCTATCGAACACTAAACGTAGTTCCTGAGATTAGTACGTTCAACCAAACAAACTCTTCAACTTTATAATATTTTGATTTGATTACAGTTAAAAACGTTGTAGTGAGCCAACCTTAAAGAGAGACATATATTATACTATCACGGACTTTTTTTGAACTCTTTAAGAGGAACAATTCCGTCGTACATCATTGTTGCGTTACTTTAACGGTTTACGCAGCGCACGCAACGGAAACTCTAAAGAGGAATATTTTTTCCCCGTCTTTGCAACATTTTTCATTGCTGCACCTCTCCTATTGGTCTCTGCGTAATTTTATATAGCCTATGGGTCGGTTCACATCGTGTTGTACTTCGTAGCACGACCATGAACGCATTCATTATAACTTTAGATGGTAATAAAATCCTTTTAATTTGTACTATTTTGTACCTCTAATTAGATATTTTGTACCTCTCAATTATCGTAGATAATATCTACGATAATTCCAAATTCAAAATTCAATTCCAAAGGAATCTTCCTAGCACGACCTGTATATCTACTAGATATACAGGTCGTGCTAGGAAGATTCCTTTCCAGCACGACCACGCTAAGATTGTAGCTGGCGTTATAACTATAGATGGTACTAAAATCCTTTTAATTTGTACTATTTTATACCACTAATTCGAAATTTTATACCACTCAGTTATCGTGGATATACAGGTTGTGCTGGCTAGATTCCTTTTCAGCACGAACACGCTAAGGTTGTAGCTAGCATTATAACTATGGATGGTAATAAAATCCTTTTAATTTGTACTATTTTATACCACGAATTAGAAATTTTATACCTCTCAATTATAGTAGATATACAGGTCGAGCTGGCTAGATTTCTTCCCAGCTCGACCACGCCAAAATTATTATTATTATAATTATTGTTATTATATTCTAGCTGGAATAAAAGTTAATGAAACGGGAGCATGCCTAAAAATTATTACTCAATATGTACTCTTATTTTATTAATGTAATTTGTCGTAATTTTTTAGAAAAGCAAAACAAAATTTTCTGCCTGTAAGCCAGTATATGATTTTTATACTTGACGCAAGATGGTGTTAATGATAATTGAGTGGTATAAAATTTCTAATTAGTGGTATAAAATAGTACAAATTAAAAGTATTTTATTACCTTCTATAGTTACAATACCACCTACAAAATTAGCGTGTTCATGCTGGGAAGGAATCTAACCAGCACAACCTGTATATCTAAGATAATTGAGAGGTATACAGTTTCTAATTAGTGGTATAAAATAGTACAAATTAAAAGGATTTTAGTACCATCGATAGTTATAATGCCAGCTACAATCTCAGGGTGGTCGTGCTGGAAAGGAATCTTCCTAGCACGACCTATATATCTATGATAAATGAGAGGTACAAAATTTCTAATTAGTGGTACAAAATAGTACAAATTAAAAGGATTTTATTACCATCTAAAGTTACAATGAATGCGTTCATGGTCGTGCTACGAAGTACAACACTTCACATCTGACGGAAGATGCGTCGACCGTATCATCGGTCGCGTCTATTCGGTTTAAGGGTCGGTTCACATCTGATGGAAGATGCGTCGCGTATCATCGGTCGCGTAACGCCAGAACAGACAATTATATGAGAAAACATTCAACCTTTCACACTTAACCGATGATGCGTTAGTGCGTCGAGCGTACAGCGTATGTTCCGTTTCCGTCAACGCATTGTCGGCCGACGTAAAGGGCGGCACCGTCGCGCCACGCTTATATTAACTGATGGATTCAGACTAGGGGTAACATCTGCGGAGATCGTTTGTGTACTGACCGTTCGAAGTTTTCTTGCATTGAAAATGTTTGATACAGAACGATTTATCACGGAAATCCAAAATTACGCCCGACGCATCTTCCGTCAGATATGAAAGCACACTATTTGACCGAATAGACGCGACCGATGATACGCTCGACGCATCTTCCGTCAGATGTGAACCGACCCTTATATTACGCCTAGTCTGAATGCATCAGTCAAAATACACGTGGCGGAACGTTGCCGCTCTTTACGTCGGCCGACAATGCGTTGACGGAAACGGAACAGACGCTGTACGCTCGACGCACTACGCGCGCGTCTTTTGAGTTTGTGCTAAATAAACGTATTTTCTTTCTTCTTTCTTTTCTTTAGGATGGCATGTCTACATGTCAACACGCATTTGTGTCCGTTTAACAAGAAAAGAAAAACATTTCTTAAATAAATATGCCGAGTTGCGCTTTACGATATTGCAAATCACGCTACGGTAAAACGTCTGGACCTAAGTTCGGTTTGTTTTCGTAAATATTTTTCAGTAATTTAATCAAATAATATTCATGGATGGTTCTAGAACATACGATAATTTTGTAATAAACGCCCTCTATTGCTGAGTAGCTTTACTACTGCCTTGCAGAGATGTTATGATGTTTATCGACTTTGTTATCGATAATATTTAATTATTGGTTTCTGTTATTTTAGGTTTCCGAATGTAAATAAAGTTGAACGTGAAAAGTGGATACAGTTTGTTCAAAAAGATCGTAGAGAAGTAAATTGTATTCCATATGTTTCGTCAAAATTATGTTCCAAGCATTTTAAAAGCGGAGACATTTACTTTGGAAAGTCGGGTCGATCAAATTTAAAAAAGGATCGGTACCTTGTACTACAAGAGAAGTTTATACATTTTTCGTAGTCGTTCTTTATGTATGTATGGTAAACTAGAACATTGCCTATAATTCCCACTACTCACTTGACTTTTGATATCTGGGCCTTTTTAAAAGTTAACAAAACTGATTTTATTTGATGGGACCTAAGTCCCATGACTTAGGTCCCATCAAATAAAATCAGCCACAACAACAGCAACTTTTGCCTTAATTTTAATTAAGCTTTAATTTTAATTTATCACATTAACATTAGTGATCGGTGAAAGAGTCTGTGAGGTCACTTACTCTTTTCTGAGTTTGTTTCGGCATTTCTTCTCAGAGTAGTCAGTTAGGAAGCGCCGACCTCATGTAATTTAAACGTTTAACGTGTAAAAGTTTTTAGACGTTCACACGTCTAAAAACATTTACACATCAATCTTGAACTTTTTTTTCACTTGACAGTGCCCATAATAATTATAATTTAGTAATTAGTCAGTAAAAAGATTTTTATAAATAAATAACTTGTAAACATTGAATCTAGTAATCATTCCAAATTGTTTGGTATTTTTCAAAAGTGAAAAAAAATGTAGTCACTTTTCCATATTATCGATATATTATATCGATAGGGAATTGATGAAATCAGCCTTAATCAAGTTTTTGTATTTGAATGTTTGCTATTCAAAGCTAGATGGCGTTACTGACGCTGGAGAGTAAAATTTTGTACAAAAATGTTCATAGCCGTTCTAATTTTGCTATACTATGCTAGATGGCGTTACTGAGTCATGGGATCACAATTTTTCTTTGACATTTCTTCAAATGGCCTCTCTATTTGTCTTAAATCTCTTTGCTTTAAACCCTACTTATCCTTCAATAAAACTAAAATTGAAACGGTATTTTTGCATTCGTCTTTAACATATATTTCAATATCTGCAGGTATCCCACGGTGTCCAAGAGCTGGCAGAAACGTGCGGTGCGGCCGCTTCCGATGCGTCTGAGCAGCTGGCGAACGTCGCCCAGAAAGTGGAACAAACTGAACAAAAGCTGTTCCCACGAAGAAGGAATGGACTTGACTAATGATATGTCTACAGAAAATTATTGATTTGTGATACATCTAACATGCTTAAGATAATTTTATATATGTATAAATCATTTATTTATTCAAACTTGCTGAAATTAAAAAGTATTGTTTTTTTTTAAATTTTGTTTTTACTGTTCACGAGGCTAGGTTCAGGGGGGATGATTCCGTTTATCCTCCCCAAAAATCCACGACTGGTGGATTTTTTTCGTGGATTCTCGGACATGGGTGTCGTAAATTCTAATTCAATTTATCCACCTTAGGGATCTTAGGGAAGGAATCATCAATCATAGGAATAATTGCAGCGTGGAGTGGCTTGCAAAATATTGTAAGTCTCGTGTAAGTAAATTGTTCTCTGACTGTTCACACCGCGGGTACTCATTTTATGTCCGTTTCCACCGCGCGGCCAACTCCTAAAATTTGATGAAATTTTGCCAGGAATTAGTTGTAATTTGTTACAAAACACACCTCTTTTCCTGAATTTGTTACAAAAAAAACTGAGACGCTACGACCAAAAACAGTTGGCCGCTAGAACCGCCACTTGCCGTAGTGATCGCCCGTGATTACACATAGGGTTGCCAGGTCTTTAAACCGAAAAGCCGGACAGACCAGTCGGTTTAGCCGGACATTTGGGTAAAAAGGTCTGACATCTTTTTAATTATTTAATCTTAAAACTAAATTAAACAAAACACTGATGAAATAACGTTAAAATAAATAAGTAACATAAACGAATTAATATTTTTTATTGGCAAACACATGCTTTAAAAGCTAATTTTCCTTTAAAATTGAGTAGTAATAAGGCGCGGATGACAGTGCTAGTTCGCTCGTTTGCGCTAGCAACACAAGGTGAGGCGGGTGGAGCGGAAACCAAGGCAAAAATGATCAAATTTGAAAAGCCTGACAAAAGCCGAACAGGCCGGACTCGGTAGTGTGTTAGACTAGAGTGACCATACATTTTCATAATAAAGTGAGACTGAATCGCCATTATTGGAATGTTCGGTAGTCATGTCTTAACTTTTAAGGGTTAAACTCTTTAAGACATCGTATAGCATACTTTATAAAAGTCAAATTCACAAATCGATAAAAATTTATTTATTCTAAATCAGCATACAGGCAAAATCAAGTAATATCCTCGTAAGGCCCAACCTAAATATAGGTCGATAAAACTTACGGCCCAATTACTAAAAAAAGACGCTAGTAGTTGCGGCCCAGAACTTCGATTTAATAAAAATGTGTTTCTATGAAAAGCTCTTGATTTAATTAATTTAGGGAGTATTTTCCCGGGGGTACTTTATATTTATTAGATGTATTCAAGGTTAATGAATTTTTGGTGACAGATTTAAATTAGTGGGTTTATTTAAACTAAAAAATAGGTTTAAATATTATGTCATAATTTTAGGTCGCTGGGCCGTAATATAATGATTTTAAAAACTGTCTTGGGCCGGAATGCCTACATATTTTTGTCATTAAATTAGGTCGTTGGGTCTTACGAGGATATAAGTCAACAAAATATTTTTTTTTTTTAATAAACTACCATAACATTTATAAATTAACTGAAACTAATGTAAGACACAGAATGTAGACACATTTTCTTACAGGTACTTATTTCAATTTTAGAATAATTTTAAAAATATAATAATTTTATTTTAAAAATGACATAGTGATCTATTTTTGTGCCTGGTATAAATTCTACAGCACTAACTAAGAAAAAATCTTCAATGTTAATTAATACTAATCGGTACTTCAGTGAGTAAAACCGAGTGCGCTACATTGCAATTGCAGTCTTTATTTTAGAAAAATGATTTTGTTATTTCAGTTCAACAGTTTAGAATTTACCTTTTTCTTTTCTATAAATATTTTTAGTCAGGGGCCTAGTCCGGCGTTGTTTAGATTTTAATTAACTTTGATGTTTTGAAGTTTTTTGGAGTAACAAGGCTAATGTGTTTGGACAATAAGTTGCTAATTTGTTGCAGCAAATAAACAAGAAAATACTAGAAAATAGGTGCAATAATTTTTTTAGAGTCGATTTTAGTTGGCCGCTCGGACGGCAATATGCCTAAATTACAATGGAGTTTATTTCGTTATTAAAAGTAGGTTCAAGCTTAGTTCTAGTACTAATCGACATGTAACGTAACCTTGTTTGGATAAATGTGGCGTAAATAAAATTACTATATTTTTAAAATTATTCTAAAATTGAAATAAGTACCTGTAAGAAAATGTGTCTGCATTCTGTGTCTTACATTAGTTTCAGTTAATTTATAAATGTTATGGTAATTTATTAAAAAAATAAAAAAATATTTTGTTGACTTATATTACTTGATTTTGAAAAAATATTTTTTTATCGATTTGTGAATTTGACTTTTATAAAGTACTAGCTTTTGCTTAGTTAAATTCGGGGTAACACGGTTCCCCTTTCCTAATTTAGAATACAGAAGAGAACTCGGAACAGAATTTTATTTTAATACGCCACTGTAGACGATATTATAATATGTCTTTCCATTTGGGGATAGAATGTAAAGATTCTGGGCATTGGACACACGCGAACATGGTACACATACAACTGTCCATGGGAAAAGTAGACTATGTCACCCTCCATCCCTTCAACTATCTCCACTTAAAAAATCACGTCAATTCGTCAAGATATGACTACCGAACATTCCAATAATGACGATTCAGTGTCATTTTATTATGAAAATTTATGGTTACTCTACTCTAACACACTTTCATACTACTATATTTTAGTGAATATCTCCTAAAATATAAAGCCTGTAGTTATATTCGCCACATTTATCCAAACTTGGCTACGACACCTGTCGATTAGTACTAGAACTAAGCTTGAACCTACTATTAATAATGAAATAAACGCCATTGTATTTTAGGCATATTGCCTTCCGCGCGGCCATCTAAAATCGACTGTAAAAAAAATATTGAACCTATTTTCTAGTATTTTTCTTGTTTATTTGCTGCAACAAATTACCAACTAATTGTCCATACACATTAGCCTCTATTAATTTGATTTTATGGTGAGATACGTACCTACACTTAACATGAAAACTAAATATAGCATAACTTTTTGTATATTTAAGTTTTGATGGTTTTTATTTTTGTAACAAATACAACAAATTAAGACCTTTCTTTTGATGTATGTATCATTCGCCTATCTCCATTATTTAGTATCTGTGTAATCACGGGCGATCACTACGGCAAGTGGCGGTTCTAGCGGCCAACTGTTTTTGGTCGTAGCGTCTCAGTTTTTTTTTTGTAACAAATTCAGGAAAAGAGGTGTGTATTGTAACAAATTACAACTAATTCCTGGCAAAATTTCATCAAATTTTAAGAGTTGGCCGCGCCGTGGCAACGGACATCTCATTTTCGCAGCGACAACAGTTGTCAAAGAGAGTACCGGCCCGGCTCAGTTCCGTTCCGTTCGCGTGACGGGTAGAACACCCGTTGAAAGTCTCAGGCTTGTTACATACGCATAAGTAATAATCGCTCGTTTAAGTAATAATTCAGCGAGTAATCGCTAGAGGTGAGGCGTATATACTGGTACAGGTATATATATCAAGTATGTGCTTCCCAGTACGCAGCCCGGGTACAGACCGGAATACTGGGTAAATACCTTGAAGGTATGACGTCATACGTATGGGCTAGTATGAAACGGACCGCTACCACAAGGTATCAACCAGTTCGTGCAGCATCGTTCCGCCGAAGCTACCCGACTGCTTACGGAAGAACCCGAAGCGTCACCTTTTTCTTTTTAAATAAAACCATAATTTTAGCGTGTTCTTTCATTTTCATTGTCATGTGGATAGTGATAATGTTATGCACAGACGCCAGCACATCGTGCTACTACAATCTGTTAAATTTCTATAATAGATTTTTAACTTTGTCGCTAAAGCATTAGGTTCAATGTTAATTGGGAGAATTTGACAGTATCGAGTAGCTTGATGTGCTGGTGTCTGTACCCTACATAGACATACCTGACGCCTTCATTAGTCAACTGTTCAAGTTTATTCGATATTGCCCGTACCTTTCAAATGCGAAATGTTATAGATACTCTCTGACTTCCGATTAGTTTCCGACAGTAGGCAGCTGTAAGTCACCTTCTTGTCGACTATAAACTGTCAGCATTAACAGGATTCGTTCAGTATCATTCATGTCAACTTTGATACAGGCATACCAACCATCGAATGGTTGTGAATACCCTAGATGGTGACTGCAAATGCAATTGCTGAATATTATGTCTTGTGTATTGGGTTCAATCGGCAATCCCTGAGTGTAATTTAATTAAAATTTAATCTGAATAAGTTTTCACTAAGTTATTATGATGGCACTCTTAGATAAAAGGTTATTCCAGTGAAATAATGCGCAATCTACTAAATAAAATGAAAGTAAAAGACTGTGTGCCTATCAAGTCTTGAAATCTTGACTGATGAGAATTTCCGGGATCCCGTGTTTGTGGATTAAAACAACAAGTATCTTATCACTTTTAATCCTAGTATACAGGGTGGCCATACCTGCTAAGCAGGCGCCCTCATTTTTTCCAGACTCTTTTTTGCCAAGCTGTATGTACTAGCTCGTTCATTCTTAGTGGGTTTCTGGTTGGGCCGTGGTCTGAAATGCCCTTTATTCAATTTAACAGAATACTCTATGGCGTAAAAAAGCTACTAATGTTATGATACATCAATCAAGCCGTCAAGCGTCTGAGTCTGATTTCTGACTGTCAAACAAATTTCAACAAATAAAAATGGCAGACGCTGCCGTAGAAACGGCGCCTGGAGATGAAAATGACGATAGCTGGTTATATGGTGAATCAAACCCAGATCAGGCATCTGATAAACCTACAGAAGGTACCGAAAAAGATCAGCAGGAGACTGATGTAGCCGACGCCGCCGCAGTAAGTAGACATAACCTATAACAATGTTTGATCGAAAGTTTACGTGTAATTTGATGTGGAATTCAACTGTTTTAAATCTTTCTATCTGTACAACCTCGTGATAATAACATATTAATCATCCTTAAGTTTTTGAATTAAACTCAGAATTGTTTTGTTAATAATTAAGGTTTCAAATGCTGCATAATTTATAAACAAAATTATTATTTACAGGAAGGCGAAGAAAAAGACGAGGCGACTAATGATGACTCTCATTTTAACGACGAGCATTTCGCGGATGTTGGGCGCGATGGCGATGACCGGAACGGAGACGCTGACAGTCAGAACGCCGGAGACTCTGATTCAGATGACAGTGATGATATTAAAGTCACTATTGGAGAGATTAAATCTGGATCGCAATCTTACGCTAGTCTAGCTATAAAAGTAAGTAGGCTTTTAGGCAATCAATCCCTCACCAACCCATCTCTATGTTCGGCAAGCCGATCCCTTGGGAAAAGCAAGCCAACGCATATCTACTAGTGATCCTCGATCAATACCTGCCCTTCTCTGAGCACTTAAAGGTTTGTTCGTGGGCCGCTTTTGCTCTCGGTAGACTCCACTGCGTTTTAAATGCACATAGTAAATTGTCACTCAAGTGCAAGAGACGCATTTTCACCGCTTGCATCAGACCAATCATGACCTATGCATGTGCAGTGTTTGCACATGCAAAACCCCACCATATCCATAGGATGCAGACTCCAAAACCATTTTCTTCATAAAGCCACAGGTTCCCCTTGGTACATTCGGAGTGTAAATCTTCACATCAACCTCAAAATCCCCACTATCCTTCAATTCCTGAAACATAACTCCAAGCGTTTCTTCGATAAAGCCGTCACCCACTGCAATCCTCTGGTTTTCGTGGCCCATCAGTTACACCCCCTCCTGTATCAGTAGAGTTCACTGCTCAAGCCACATACTGACCGATGACCCCATTACCCTCCTCCAGGAAAGCATTAGGGCCAGTATGCTACTCAAGACAAAACGTCCGTCTTTCCGACCTCGCCGCTGAGGCCGTTGCGACGCTCCCGTATTAATAGTTCCCCCGACCCTTGCACGAGCCAGCCCGCGCTGCTGCAAAGCTACAGGTTCAGCTTTAAACCTTTTTTCTCCCTAAATAATAACCATTTAGATCCAGCCAATCTTTTGCTGCCCTCTATCAGCAACACTCTAAGCCGAGGTCCATACCCCAAAGGGGGTGCCCTTAGCCAGTAGTCCCTTAGTTTTAAATTTATATAGCCCTGCCTGGAAAAAAAAGGCAATCAATGGTCTTGTTGCTATGCTAACACAAATTAAAAATATAAAATAAAATATACCTGCAATGTGTAAGATTTTGCAGATATCCACAGGCAACATTGTCCAAATGAATTTTCAAATAGATGAATACTTGAATATCAGTAAAACACTGAGGTGATAAACAAATTTACTATAGTAAAAAACTTTTTTACAAAAAAAAAAAAAACAACCGACTTCCTTAAAAACACTACAAAGTGAAAAATAAATTTAATTTCGGCAGTCGGTGTCTTAGGATTTTTATTTAAGGTTTTTGCCACCGACTCCCGAAATTAAAGTTATTTTTCACTTTGTAGTGTTTTTAAGGAAGTCGGTTGTTTTTTTTTTTGTAAAAAAGTTTTTATTTTTAAATTTTTAGTTTTGGTATCGACCCCGCACTAATTCCAAACAAACAATGCATATTAATGCGATAGCAGAAATCGCGGTTGATTTGCCGTCATTTTTTAAAGAGTTCCGGTGTCTGTCTCCAGAACTCATCATCAGATCTACATGAAATTTATATGGGACCATTTCGAAATAAACCCCTTTCGAACAAAAAAAAGAATTTTGCAAATCCGTTTATATATGACGGAGTTATGGCCGAACATACATAAAAAAAAAAAAAAAAAAATATAAACATCCGAATTGATAACCTCCTCCTTTTTGAAGTCGGTTAAAAACCCCTCAGAAGGCACTGGCATCAAAGCTTGTGTGCTGTATTTTTTCGTTATTATTTTTAGTTATTTTTCTCCATTAATTGAAGTTGACAGAAAAGCTTAACTATTATGAGAACATGGGATGCAAGAACTCAATAATGTTTTCCTCTTGCCTCAATACTTATATTTGACAATATTTTGAAGCTAGGGAGGTGCACCCTGCTCTCGGTGCCCATGGCTATGCTGACTTATAAGAAAATACTAACCTACTTGATAGACTATTGATTTTTACATTGTTCTTTATTGTCGTCTACAAAGAGGATCAAAATCAATGCTTACAGTGTGTGATATTCTGTATCAGAATATGTTTTGACAGTCTGCTGTGCAGGGCCTGCATTGAGGACGACGAGACAGCAGCGCACGTGCTTTTAAACTGTCCGGCGATCGCCACATACAGGGCCAAGTATTTCGGTAACCCAGGTACCCTACGTGAGATAGTCAGCAACATCAAGGCGTTGCTGGCCTTTATCGAGGAGCTGGGGTGGATCGAATAACCGATTTCCCACCCGTACGCAAAATACGCGCTCAGACGTAAATTGCGGACACCAGCCCGTTCTACTTATTACCTATTCTGTATCTACTTTTTTCAGCGTGGTGTAGGTTTAGTAGCCGCCGGTGCTGCAGATAAACCTCGCACTGGCACCACCACTGGTGGGAAAGTTACTTTAGAAGACTTGGATGGACCGGGGAGCATCAATGGAGTGCCTGCGCTTGAGTTTAATATTGACACCATTGAGGATAAGCCATGGAACAAGCCTGGGGCTGACATCTCTGGTAATTATCACATTTTGGCCATTTAAGTCATAGCTACATCAATGGTAGAAATTTCAAATGTCATAAGAGACAGGGATTTAAACGTCCCTAACATTTAAAATTTCCACCATTGATATGGAGGCTGCCTATTTATGGTCAATCAAATGCATAATTAGTGAAACTCTTGATATAACTATTTCTTGCATCTGCTAGAATCTTAGAGCCACGAACTAGCCAAAAATAAAATGAAGACGATAGCTAGTGACCGTCTTTAAAAATAACACAATTGCCAGTCCATTGGTTGGACTCCTAATGGTCTTGTTTGCAAAGACAGTACATAACACAAATATTTTCAGATTATTTCAACTATGGTTTCAATGAGGTGACATGGAGCGCGTACTGCGAGCGACAGCGGCGCATGCGCGTCAACGAGGCGGGTGTGGGTCTGCACGCCGGCCCGCCGCCCCGCCTGCCGCCGCCCGACATCAGGAGACCGCCCGGTAACTAACTGTGCACTATATTGCTGTCACTTACATATACAACGTTATTTTTAGTATATGCGAAACCTGAATATAGTTTGTTCAGAATCAGTAACTGAATCGATTCCAATAATTTTTACACCATGTTATATTTTGTCCCAAAAATATTTAATTACGCTTAAAAGTTAGTATCCGCAATCATCTGTTTGTACACGGGTCACGAGTTCACGACAGGTCATAGCGCGGGCTAGGCGGCGTGTGCGCACTGAGTCACTGACTGCGGGATGGCGACGGCGCTCCCCTCAGTCGCCCGAATGCCATCGATCGATGCATACATATCGCGAGCGCGCGACCGCCCCGTGAGCCCTGGCTAAAGTGTTTTGTTTAGATTTTAAAATTATGTCTCTCTCGTACTCAAACGTCCGTACACTCGCTGTTTGTGGTGGTGTGACAGTGCGTCAGTGCTTATGAGAAAGACGGGCCCTTTTTTAACAGTTGCTTCAGTTTGTTTGAGTGAATAGTGATTACGCCAATTATTGTAGATAGTGATGATTAACATTTTTAAACACGCAAAGATAGTCAAGGGTACAAATTTATTATTTGTTTACAGCCTGCTGTGGTTCAGTAATGCGATGTTTAACAATTTTCATCCATTTTGAACTTTAAGTTGTTGACATAAGGTGCAACAAATGGCATTGATTACATTTTACCACTTACTACTGCATTTACGAATAAATTACATAATAATATCTACCTACACTTGACCATTACGACAGTCCAAAGCCTGCAAGCGTGATGGAAAATGTTTATCACCAACTAATACATAAACAATCACTGTCGCAAATTATTATCAATGAGTGAGAGAGAGCCGCGCGCGCGGCTGGCGTGGTGCCCTGCGGTAGGCTGCACATGTTTTTGCGAGGACAATCAGGTACCGTAACAAGCTTATAACTTTGTGATTATTAATGATACAGTTTTGAAATTTTTTTCATATATTCTTTACATAAAAATACTAGATCAAGTTGAGCTATCGACACAGCCGGACGTGTCGGCGCGCGCGCAACAGATGTGGTCCGACCCGCCTGAGTTCGAAATCAAACCGTGTTATTGTGTGTGCGTGCTTCTAAGTCATAATTTAAAATCGGGTGGCATAATACAACGTGTAACATAATTAACGCAAGACCTCATACACCCGAATTAGAGTTTTGAGTTTATTAGAGTATTGAATAAAGAAAATCGTGTGAACACTAGCATTGTTTTGTGCATTTAAATTTGAGTCCTATTGCCTTGAGATAGGATTGAATTCTTTCGGGCTCAATAAGTGGACTTGCGTCTATTCAGTTACACATTGTATAAAACAAGGAAGCAAATGTGTCATTCGTGCGCCCAGCTCTCAGCAGAGCCTGCCTGCGAGCTGATCCCTGCCGAACCCGGTGAGCCCGTTCCTAACATTTCAGGGATTTGTTTACTAAACTGCGCATGACCGCGGCTTTGTTGTGCCGCGCTTGGGGACCTATCATCGTCATCACATCACACCAGGAAGCGTTGTGTGAATGATTGTGTTCACACTAACTACAATAGGCTGAATAACCCTATTCGCGCTATAATTCTGGAACAAAATACGATACCGATTAAGACGCCGCACCAAAAGATCCTATTTTTGTAACACAGTAATAAATAAATAAATAAATATCTTAGGACAACCAACACATCGTTATCTGATCCCAAACTAGGCGGAGCCTGTACTATGGTAACCAGACAACTGATAAACGTACTTAAATATTTCTGAATGCATACATATTATAGATAAATTGCACCCAGACACGGAACAGATGATTGTGCTCATCACAAAAAGATTTGTCCTGGGTGGGAATCGAACCCACGACCTCAGTTTTTGCAGTCAGGGTCACTAACCACTAGACTAACAGGTCAGCCAAAGTAATGAATTCTTAAAATTCCTAAAAGCTTGCTAAGAGGCCACAGCCCCTCCAAATGAACACATGGGCGGCAGCTGAATAAAAAAAAGGGTACCCAATGCAGATTCTCTCTGTTTCAAGATAAATGCACATTTTGCTATACAGATAAACAAAAGAAACCAAAAAAAAGGTCATCCCATAAATTGACTCACTACAAGTGTGCTTCAGCCCCCAACTTGCACGTGTCTTTAGTGGGCACACAGACAATGCGTTTATAATGGTTATAATTGGCACTTCTAAATAATATACAGGAATTTCTCCCCAACAGCATTCTTTCCCAGGAATAAAGGATAACAGAATACAAAGCCGCGCAACATAATGAAGAAATCTGGGGTGGTGAATATATCATAATCGCCGCGTCTGAATTCTACGTCGTAAATGTGCATGTACATATGCAAAACAGAAACACACAGGTGCATTCACCTACTAGCAAACAAGCTCCCACTAATAAACACGTACTGTTCATGAACCAGCACTATGAAAACTGGGTCCCGACAAACGACAAACAATACAACAACAACCGGAATAACCTAACGCAAGGTTCAACTAGATTGAAAGCACTGCATCATACCAAAACATTAGAAGAGCAAACCACATGAAACCCTAAACTCAAACGAGCAACCCCCAATTAGTTAAATCATTCACACCGTTGGACAATAAGAACAAACACTACTTACACGTGTATCAAACGTAATCGCGGACGACACGGGATACGCAATAATGAGAAAGCCGAAGTCTACCCAATTAAGTAAACTTGCACAGAAAAACCAGCTACAAAAAACGAATTGACGCGGCACTGCCACGTATAGGAATTCAAGCCAACCTACAAGAAACAGGGATGAACTTAGGAACATTCAGCTACACTACACATACCACGATTGGCATCTCTCCGAACCGGTAGGTAACACGCACCAGGATCTTGCAATTTTATTAAGAACGTATTCCCAAATTGAATTAGTTAATAGTACAAGTGAATTAGCTACAGTTAGTAATACAAGGATACTAGGTCAACTATTGGCATGGGAAAAGACTAGCCAACTCCTCTGCACTTATTCAACTCCCACTTCAACAGTTGTTCCCCGAAAGCAACCAGACCCTTCACAGTCTTATTAAACTTGATTAGACAAAAAGTACGCTAATAATACTCGGAAACTTCATAGTCCATATTGGTCGACAAGATACTCTAACCAAAAGAAAACGCAAAGGATCAAACAAAACTTTCAGCATAAATTTCCCAACTACAAGGCGAACTGTTAAAGGATAAAGCCTACAGAGAAAAACTTCAAACAGAAACGACAAAAGGTTGATCATCCATTAGAATAATTTGGTCAAAAGGCACTCAAAAATCGCAATTGGACTATATCATCATGCCACAAGCAACAGAAAAACTCGTCCACGTTGACGAGACGGGACTATAAGATCAAACAGAATTGTAAACAAAAACGAAAAAAAAAACCAAACACAAAAGCAACAAAAAGAAACGAAGGAAACAACAATGGATGCTAAGTATTTCAATCATAAACAATGCAACTATACCGCTCTCAATCGAAAACATATCAAAATAAAATATCAAGATCGCATATAAAAATAAAAAAAACAACTAGCAAATATAGGTATCATCCCAACGAATGAAAACACCGAAATAACATGGAACAACATAACGGAGGTATTAGAAGCCGCTGCCCAGGAAACTCTCGAGTCTTCAGCCAATTATTACTCAAGGGACCATCAAATAGCCCTCGCTAACCTACAAAAGGCCAATAGGCATAATCGCGTACAAGAATGCCAGACAATACTCCAAAAGGTTAAAATCAGTACAAAAATAGGCAGAACGTACTTTTGCAGAACCAACAAAACCGATAACCGAAGCACAATAGACCGACAGTAAAGGAAATAATGGAAATCATCAATTGGGACTGCAACATTTCACTCCCTTTGTTGAGCTAGAAGGACTAGAATGCATCCAATACCAAATTAAAACCTCGCTAAATAATGTAAGCCTCCGAATAAACGAAACAAGGATGAAAATTCTAATTGGAGAGGGGGTCTCTAATTAGAATTTATATTTTCGTTTCGTTAGGACAACCACAGGATTTGCTACCTGGCACACATTTTCAGACGCTCTGAACCACACCTGTTACAAGCAGCAATGCAGTACAGGGCAAAACCTAAGAAGGTCGGATGACCTATTTACACATGGAATGACAACCTAAAACAGGACATGAAATACTTCGAAAAGGAACTCCAGTTTTGAAGGGGCACGGCTGGAGACAGAAATAAGATCAAGAAAGCGGCTCGTGATATCTACAAAAAACCAGAAACTGATAGCAGCGAAAACGCAGAAGACGACCAAGAAAACAACACGGAACATAGCGAACCCTTGACATAGAAAAGAGCCAGCAAACGGTCAACCCCACCAAAACATGCATCGGTGAAGCTCGACCTGGATCAACATGCCGGCGACGACGTGAAAAGATGCCCTCCTATAGACAAATATCACCCTTCTCTCCACTAGTCCAATGCTTACTTAAGGCTGCATAGTCGGTAGGCTCGTAATCCTTTCCTATCCTATGGGCACGTCTTCCCTACCATTACAGCGCCCCCCGGTCTACTTCTTGATATGCAATGGCCTATGTAGCACCATGAAACATGAGGCTTCAAAGGCTAGTGCATATCTTGGGGTTCATTCGATTAATCGAGTCTGGTCAAACCACGCTGGGATCGGTGCAATTCATTTCATTTCATTTCATATATTCTTTACATAAAAATACTAGACCCGTGTTTCGGGTTTCGCATAAACAAAAACTAATGTTGTATAAATACCCACATGTGGATTAAATTTTTATACAAAATGTGTCTGTAATTTTTCCACTGAGGGGCCTCAGGCTTCTTCTCTGTTACAAAGTACTATTATAAAATATAAATCGACGGTTAAAAGGTAATAAGCGCCATTTTGGTCGAAAATGACTTATGAATTACATCCTACTTAAAATTTTCTGCTTTTTCGATTGCGCTTACTCCCATGGCTCTACGATGTCTTTAAAATGTTCACGATATGATAATAAACAAAAAAGTTATGTCATTTGTTCTACAATTTCAAACTTTAAACCACTCTCCTGGACAATTTGGTTTTTGTCGCTTATACCCTATTACCTTTTAACTGTCGAAATTGATCAACAGTAAAAGTAGAGTTTGTTATTATGGATGGTAAACTACTCTTGGCTGGCTCATATTCATATCATGATGATGACGATAATGTTTCTCCAGTAAGCCAAACTCACACAGCATCTTCTGCGGATATTTTTTTTTTTGTATTCATTAACTAACAAAATTAATTGATCCATGTACAGAATAAAACTTTACTAAACTGCGGTGTTTCTAATTACTTAGGCCCAAGAAATGATGAAATGATGATGCCACCACAAATGTTAAATAATTACCAAAGCAGAGAAAACACAATACAGGTATGTTAATTTTCAAATATTATTCAGTATAAAAAAAATATGTCAGTTGTATTAGCTCAAAAAAATATAAACGATTATTATTTTTAACATAGTACAAGTTCATGTTATTGTCCGATCCAGGTTATGACAGCAGAACGTCGCGAGTACGGGCGCAGCGGTCACCAGCGAGAGATGGGCGCGCCTGATTATTTCGGCCCCCCGCCCGGTGACCACTACTACCCACCACCTCCACATGCTTCGTACGAAGAACCTTGGGGTATGTTAATAAAAACAACAGGCACCAGAAATAGCAAAGATGGTTTTACAAAGAAAAAGTCTTACACATTATACAGCATGGCTCAGAGGTCTGGTCATATTTTAGGGAGTAGTGCAGATAATGAAACTTTTTTTCTATGGGACCAACATCGTAACATAGGAGTAGATCAGAAGGCCAATTCTCGTAATTGAAAACGTTTACAAGTCTAGTCGATTTTTTTTGACAATTGGTTGACAATTGGACAACCAAGTTTCAAATACTTGTCAAAAATATAGTGAAACTCGAGGAATTTTTACAGATTGAGATTCAGTCTCAATCTGTAAAAAATCCTCGAGTTTCGCTACAATTTTTGACAAGTTTCAGACTGTGAACATTTTTAAAATTACGGGAATTGCCCCTGAAGCATCAGACGCATGTGAGGGTTGAACTAACTAGGTATAGCCTTAATTTTCTTCATTGTTTCCTGAATGCTGAGTATTGCATATATACGACACGTCTGCAAGTTATGCAGTCTTCTGCTATGCGGACCGCTCGGTAATTGCTGCCTCCAACAATCTGCTTGATCGCATCTAACCATATTGCCGCTACCTTGAGCGCATTTTCCTCCCACCTGGCCCAGTATCTTAAGCCTTTCCTCAGGTCACGCTCCTGGTATATTGTTGATAGTTACATGGTGATGAAAAGTTCCTCCATCATTATGGAGGAACTTTTCATCACCATGTAACATTCATTCCATTCCATTCATTCGTTTTTATGGCGGTCCTTGGTATATGGAATAGCCTCTTTGGTGGACACTACATGTTAAGTGACATTTGACGAAATGTCACTTAACGGCCTTTTAGTAAACGGAAGGCAGATTAATCTTACTGCTTTCGCGGCTTTTAAGCACCACGATTTTCCTGTATAATGGTAAAGTGAAAAAAAAGTAGAAGGATATCAAAACTTGGTTTCCTGGTGATTGCAAATGGTGCACCATGGTCATTTGACCCATTAAGACGATTTTTTTTTGGAATAATTTTATGTCATCTGTCTTCTAGATCATCGATATAGTCAATCTAAGTTCTGTGCCCCGTTAGAGTCGTCCATATGTGCGAGTATAGCCTCCTGAGATGATTTTAGAACCAAGTATTCATGATAGCCAAGTGATTCTCTACACAGTATAGCATTATTACTACCGCAGAAAAAAAATGTACGTTTTCTGATGCTGCAGCAGTGCCAGTAACTTTTTTAACTGACAAACAAAAATAAAGGAGCCAAGTATATTGGCAACTTGATTGGTCCTCTTTGAGACTTCCTCAAAAATTATTTATGTATTTACTACTAGCTTCTGCCCGCGACTTCGTCTGCGTAAATGTCGGTTATCGCGGACGCAGACAAAGTCACGGAATAAAAAGTAGCCTATGTCCTTTCTCAGGCTCTAAACTATCTGTGTGACTATCCAAATTTAATTTAAATCGGTTCAGTAGTTTTAGCAAGAAAGCGAGACAGACAGACAGAGTTCCTTTTGCATTTATAATATTAAGCATTTAAGAGGAAAGGTTTTATTTTAAAGTTTTTGGTCGGTTTTTTTTTTATTTTTTCAAATTTGCTTAATTTATTTTTGCAGGTCATCCTGAACAGACTGGCTGGACGCCGAGTGAAATAAAGGAGCTCACACCAGGGCCGATGGGCCCGCCCGTGGGCCCCCCCATGAGCATGGGCGCGCCGCTGGGCCCGCCGCACATGTCGGCGCCGCCGCACATGATGCAGGCGCCGCCCTTCGTGCCGCCCTACCGCCCGCACCCGCCGCCGCACATGCACGAGCGGGACAGGGACCGCGAGCGGGACCGCGACAGAGACCGCATACGGGAGAGAGACGACCGCGATAGACGAGACCGCGATAGAAGGGATGAAGTTAGTACTCTAAAATTATTGATTTTGTATAATTAGTAGGATTTTGCAAATTGACTTAGTAATTTTGTTTTTGTTATTCTTTTCACAGGAGGAGAGAGATAGAGATAGGGAACGAGAGCGGTCTCGCTCTATCAAACCTGACAGGATAAGAGAAAAGTAAGTACAATAATGAATAACCACGAGTATGTTACTTTTTCTCGAAGTCGCAATAAGGGGCCATCCATAAATTACGTCACACGAATTTCATAATTTTTGACCCTCCCCTCCCATCCTTGTCACAGCTGTTCACATTTGTGAGATCCCCCCCTCCCTAGTGTGACGTCACATATTTTACAGTTTTCCATCTAGAAATAATTATTTAATTAAAACAGCAGTTCCGAAATTTGTTTTATTAAAAAAAACTATTAGTTATATTAACTAAAGATCAAACTTAATCATCTTGAGTCCATACACTTTGAACCCACTCCTTTAAATTATTTATAACTGGCATAGCAGCCACTAGGGAATGCAGAACCGGTGCTGTTTTAAAGAACCGGGATTTTTGGGACCTTCTGGCTTAAGAACCGGGATTCCCGGTACTATCGATACTTTTGATACTTTAATAAGTCTTTGTAAGAGAGTTGAAAGTGTTGAAACAGAGGAAGTAAAAAAAAGACGAAATGACAGGGCAATGTAAAAACATTTTAATCAAATCAAATAAAACGTTTTATTTCTTGTTTTATAGACACCAAATCAGTCTTATTTAGTATAATTTTACTGGTAATTACGCATATTATGCCAGCAACATTTTTTTACTTTAAATGATTTTTATACCTAATCCTACATAATATATAACAGAAACATTTATTAAACATCTTTACTTTAACAAACAAATTAACATGACTCTTATTGCAATTCTGCATAACCAAATTATAATTTAAAACTTACGTAACATCTACAAAAAAAGGAACTATGGAGTTTTAGCGTAGTATTAATCAGTCTCAATATTTATTGATTAGATAATCTTAACAAACATTTTTTTTTAATTTTAACCTTATATAATAATTCAATAATAGTTTGGAACAACTTCAATCGACAAATTCTTTAAATCAACTTGACTCTAATTATACATTTAAGAAAAAAATAAAATAAAAATATAACTTTAAACTTAAATATTTTTGCAAAACTTAAACATAGATATTCATCCTTACAATACTATAAATAAAAATACCCAACCTATAAAATTATAAAAATTTGGAATACTTGCTCAGAGCAATATTACATTGGTCTGATTCTTATAGTTACAATGGGGGCACTCAATAACCTAGGTTAGGTGGTAGCTAGGTAGTATAGTAATAGTGCAGCGGCCGGATTTTAGGTAATAAAATTAGAAAAATTCTAAACGCGAAGTATCTTTTGCTGAAAGTACCGAAAGAACCGGGATTTGGTTTTGGAAATTCCGGTTCCTAAAACAACGGAAATTCCCGGGATTTTCCGGTACTTTCGGTTCCGGGATTTCCCGAGGCTATTCACTAGCAGCCACTTCATTTTTAACCGACTTCAAAAAAAGGAGGAGGTTAAAATTCGACTGTATTTTTTTATTTTTGTTACCTCATAATTTTTGACTGAGTGAACCGATATTGATGATTCTTTTTTTATTTGAAAGCTGGTGCTTCTTAAAAAACACTACAAAGTGAAAAATAACTTTAATTTCGGAAGTCGGTGGCACAAAATCTTAATTACAGATTCTGAGACACTGACTTCCGAAATTAAAGTTATTTTTCACATTGTAATGTTTTTTCTTTAGGAAGTCAGTTGTTATTTTTTTGTAAAAAGTTTTTATCGTTTGGGTTAATGTCAGGAACATTCGTAGTGTTAATATCTTTTTCATTGAACCATAACTTCTAGCACGTCTAGCAGCAATTCTTTGACGATGAATCTTCACAATGGCCAAAACTTCTTGTTATTTTTTTATGTAATTGCTTGTGTTGATTAGTGGCCTTGTATGATGCAAAATATAGACCACAGATGCCACATGATCGCTTAAACAAGTATGCCTCGACACTAAGGCAATAGCTATCATACGGATACGTGACTTAATCTAAGTGATTAAAAGAGATTATGAAATGTGACGTCACGAAATTTAGAACCCCTCCCACCCCCTTTGTCACACAATGTCACACATCGTCGACCCCCTCCCTCCCCTTTAAGGTGTGACGTAATTTATGGATGACCCCTAAGTGAATAAAGGTGGTGACTCACATTTCGTTTTATTTTTAGCTTACTATAACAAAATATCTTGTTAATCATGTTTGTAATTCTAAGTTAAGGATTTTTTGTATTGCTCTTAGCATGTAACTGTTTTTTGTCCCTAATAAATAAAATAAAAAATGTTTTTTTTTTTAATTTATAGATCATACAGACGGGAGCGATCACGTTCGAGGTCTCATCGTCACAAATCGCGGTCTCGTTCGCCGCGCCAGCGTGAGCGCGAGCGTGAACGTTCGCGGGAGCGCTCTCCGCGAGAACGAGAGCGGGACCGCTCTCGAGAGCGCGACCGTGAACGTAGTGCCAAACCTAAGACCAAGGACAAGGATAAAGATAAAGAAGAATAGAAGTAAACAATGAATTATACATTTATTTTCCGGTTTTATAGCATTGGACTCTGCTGTAACGATCATCAATAAAGAATAAGCTTACATATAATGATAAACGTTGTATGTGTTTGATTTTATTTCTCCAATGACTAAACCTGGCCAGCACCCTAATTGCGTAACAGACTATCCATCAGAGCCTGAATCATCATGAAGGATATTACTAATAAATTGCTTCCAATGTTCGAATTTGTCTGCTGGACAACGTAAATAACACAATGAATGTTGTTGAACTGTCAAAATGAAAGCCATTCCTATTGTTAGTGTGTTACGCACTGACCCTGCAGATAGCGTAAAGCAAACTTACTGCGAGCGACGTTGACACAATTCTTAATAACTAGCGATCAATTGTTGAACGATAAACGAACGTCTATCGATTGATATAGACGATTGTTACTAGTGAACTCCGTAGACTGAAATGTATGCAAATACGTGCTCGTTATAACGCTATCGTAGACGGAAATCGAAAAAATCAAACAAAATAATAACGGTAAGGCAGAGCCGTAGTCTTAGACAACCCACAATCCAATATATTTGGTAACATATCCTGCAATAGTCCTTTTTTTTGTATCGGGTCGGATATCCTCATGGCCCTAGGACGGATGGAATGGTCTGTCAGACTTCTACTAAATAAAATGACCCCGTGTTCCTTCGTACACTTGCACCGGGGGTTACGGGGACACTTATGTACTCTTCAATGCGCCCGCCTCTGCGGGTCCTGTCTGATCTAGCAGGGGGAGTGAGGTGTTTGACACCCCCCGCGACGACTAAAAGCACATTACGCGCCACCACCGAAGGTCTAATATGGCAGGGGGCGGCAAACGTCCCCGAGTCACGTGTCCCTGGATCCATTTAGACCAGCAGAGAGTTTTTTTCCGGCAGAGAGCACTATCTGCAGTTTGCATAGTGCTGTTTGGTTTTATGCTTGCTTTTAGAGCAGTCGGAAGCTTTTGATCTGGTGTATTATGACAAGCTGTGGCAGAAGCTAAAATATGAAATAGATCTGGCACATGAGATTGCTACTTTGTTCAGGTACTGGTACTACAATAAACATCTGAATTGTGTTAGAGGGGCGGTTGCGCGGTCCGAAATTTACAGGTTTAATTGAGGAGTGACGCAAGGGGGTTTATCGTTGCCTCGCCTATATAATCTGTATATCAACCGGTTGATGTATGAATACAGCTCTAATCTCACCCTTCTTCTAAATTGCATTATAGGTTTTAAGTTCTGTAGGTGATGAAGTCCAGCCATTAGGGCTTTATGCATACTGTCTACATTTTCTACGAAATCGTATCAGTGGTTAGCAAAAAGAATGGGACCTCTACAAAGCTCCGTTTAACAGAAATGCCTGCCCGCGCGGTTCTCCATGTGGCGACCGCGCGGCAGTAGCATTGAAGTTCTGTAGGTCGTGAAGTACCTACAGACATCAGAGCTTTATTCATACCGTCTACATTGTCTGCGAAATCCTGAAAGTGGTTAGCAAAAAGAATGGGATATCTACTGCTTCTAACCGCGCGGCCACGCAGTTCTCTTAAACGGAGCTTCGTTTAAGAGAACTGCGTGGCCGCGCGGTTGTCCATGTGCCGACCGCGCGGCCATGGTTAAACCTTTATAACTTTCTGAATATTGGATCTACGAATTTGCGACTTTCACAGTTAGTGTTTCACAAATTCCTTCGTAATGTTGACGTAGTAATTTTTCTTCTACGACACTATGTCCGAGCAGTCGAAACAGACACGGAAAGTCCGGCCAAGCGTGTGACTGTCACTGGCTTGGTCACCATCAGGGATTTTAATTTTGATAACCCAAAAATTTTGTCGAAATTAAGTCGCCAATTATCAGAATTAGTGGGTCACTGGTTCAAAAGTTATAAAGGTTTATAAGTGGTCGATCTGGCGAGCGCTTACCCCAGCTTGGCCCATTTGAATCTCAAAAAGTAGGCCATCTAGCGATGATCTGTTTACTTCAAATGTCGCAAATTAGTTTGAATCAGTCGCCAAATATCAGAATCTGTCGGTCACTGGTTCAAAAGTTATAAGGGTAAAGGGTTTATAGGTGCCCGACATCTGAAGGCAGCTTTCC
This sequence comes from Aporophyla lueneburgensis, assembly GCA_932294355.1. NCBI lineage: Eukaryota > Metazoa > Arthropoda > Insecta > Lepidoptera > Noctuidae > Aporophyla > Aporophyla lueneburgensis. The sequence goes on along the minus strand of OW028737.1, from coordinate 23,369,289 downwards.
CCAGCTTGGCGCATTTGAATCTCAAAAAGTAAGGCACCTAGCGAAGATGTTTTCTCCCAAATTTAGTCGCCAAATCACAGATTTAGTCTGTGTGTAATTAAAAAGATATGAAAGAATTCAATTTCTCAAAATCTTAGTACGAGCAAGAACAAAATACTTTAAGTAGTTTCTAGACAGCATCTATGCTGTAATATCGTGAAATGTTTGTTTCGCAATATATAAAGTAAAAAAGTTGTGTGCAACTGTCCATCTTGACACCAAATAGACCACGCATTTAGCCACTCCAACCTAGTAATTCAGCGACAAAATTTGGGAAAAAACAGATCTTCGCTAAGGGCCCTAAACTTTTGAAATACAAGTGGGGCAAGCTGGGGTAACGGTAAGTTCTCTCTCCGGATCGGCCACCAATGAACTCTTATAACTTTGAAGAAGTGAGCGACTAATTCTGATATTTGGCGACTAATAACCAACTAAATTTGTGAGAAAACAGATCTTCGCTAGGTGCCCCAGTTTTTGAGATATAAATGTGGCCAAGCTGGGGTAACTTCATTCCAGATTGGCCACCTATAAACTCTTATAACTTTTGAACCAGTGACCGACTAATTCTGATATTTGGACACTAATTTCGTTTTTTTTTTTTTGTTATCGGAATTAAAATCGCTGATGGTGGCCGTCCAATGTCAGTCACACGTACTTTTGTGCGCGAGTATACCCATGCGAAAATACACCCCCCCGCTTCCTCCCCTCTTTCAGCGTTCTTTTTACATGACGCGTACTTGTAAGAACTAGTGATGTGCCGGAAATTCGTATCCGTATCCGCGGATATCCGAGCGAGAAGAAAGATCCGTATCCGTTACTTTTTGGCGGATCTATGTATTACGGATCTTTTACTTTATTCATTTTCAACACACAGATGAAATTCTATATATAGGTGACTAGCTTCTGCCCGCGACTTCGTACGCGTCAAATTTTTGCTCCCGTGACACTTCCCGTCGCATGGAATTGCCTTCCAGTTTTCGTCCATTTTTCGTTGTTGCTCCGCTCCTTTTGATCGCTGCGTGATGTTATATAAGTAATATTTCGGAATAAATAACACAGGACAAGTTTGACAAGTAAAACGATGGTAGCTGCAAAAGTATAAACTGTAGCGCAGCTAACAACGCCCTTCTCCAGATACAGAATGGAATGATGTTCCATGCGAAAATGCTTAATAATTTAGATTTATATAATTAATATAGAAACAAAAAAAAAAGTCTAAAATACAAAAGGTGTAATTTGAGATGTATTTTGACGTTGAGTTTATATGGTGAGTGTAGGGTGAATGGGTGTGTAGGTGAGTGACAGTGAGGTGTGCGAGGGGTGTTTGTGGTTCTGTGTGTGAGGGAGGGATGAGTGTTTTACGCTTCCACGAGTTTCTCCATTTTATCATAATTTTGTGATTTTAACCAGGAGTTAAGTTTCATCTTGCATTTGCTCTTTGTTAGTGGGTAGATGTGCAAGCTTTTAATTTATTGTAGATTTTTGAGCTTATGTGTTTGTAGTGACGACTTGCACCTACGGTTCTACGAGACTCAGTGTTACAAAACCCTATTCGAGCGACGTGTAGAACAATATTTAGGATTAAAAGGAAGTTGGCTGTGTTTGCGAAGGATAGTCTGCAGGATATATAACTGTCTGACGGTGAGGACCTGGCAGAGGGTGTACAGAGAGGATGTCGAATATCGGATTGGTTTCCTTGCCAGCACCTTCAGGACAGCTCTCTGCGCTCGCTCGACCCGTAGCATCGCTGTTTTACCGGCACCAGGCAAGCTTCGCGTTAAAGCGAGTTTCAGTCCAGTCCCGGCCATGAACAATTAGAACTGTGTCATCGGCATATGCGATAATTTTGCAGTTGGGGTAAAGATAACTGACACAGCTCATTCACGTATATAAGAAAAAGTGGGGGTCCCAGGACACTGCCCTGAGGGACACCTAAAGTAATAGTTTCCGGCTTGCTGAGGAAGTTCTGAAGTTTTATTATTTGCTTACGACCTGTAAGATAAATCGTAAAAAGATTGTGGGCCGGCCGGCGAATACGAAGATGCTGTAGCTTCGAAAGAAGTTTGGGAATTGAGATAGTGTCGAAGGCTTTGGATAGGTCTAAAAAGAGAGCAAGAGTTTTGTGTTTATTTTCCCAATGCCCAATAAGTTTCTGTAAGTTCCAGTACAGCATCTTCGGTGGATTTTCCAGTCCTAAAGCCATATTGATTATTAGAAAGAAGTTTAAGTTTAGTTAATTGGTGAGTCTATGGCTAATAACTTTTTCGAATATCTTTGAGAGGGTGCTCAAGACTGTAATGGGTCTGTAGTTAACAACATTTTCCTTGTCTCCAGTCTTATAAATAGGGTGGACAACTGCAGTTTTAAAAACATCCGGAAAAGTTCCTGTTGAAAAGCACAGATTGAAGATGAAACAAGGATGGGAATAACAATGTGACGAGTCGTCTTAACGACTGCGGGGGAGATACCGTCAAATCCAACAGCACAGTTGTCATTAAGGCTGAGGATGATGTTTTCCAGCTCAGCACTATCAACGCTGTGGAGGGCCATTGATTGTGGTGCAGATGGTATGGAAGTACCCGGGAACTCAAGGTTGGGACGGCTATCCGAGAGAAATTCATAGAGGCCAGAGTGTTCGATTTCAGCCGCTAAGAGACCACCAACATTCGCAAAGTAATTGTTGACTTTGTCCGCAGACTGCGACGGTTCGGCACTACAGTTTAGCAGCTCAGCATATAGCCTTCCTCAATAAATAGGCTACCCAGCACAAAAATAATTTTTCAATTCGAACCAGTAGTTCGTGAGATTAGCGCGGTCAACCAAACAAACAAACTCTTCAGCTTTGTAATATTAGTATAGATTTAGAACGAAACTTGGAAGGAGTGGAGGGAGGCGTGGAATAGTTTAGAGAAATATTTAGTAACTACATTATATACATAACATTCGGAAGAACCCCCTAACACAAGTCGAAACATGTCCTGTCAAGCAAAGCGTCAAGTGGCGTCAACTACGTTTCAATGTCACGCGCATCGACACCGATTGATTGGGTCGGTTCACATCTGACGGTAGATGCGTCGAGCGTATCAACGGTCGCGTAACGCCAGAACAGGCAATTATATGAGAAAACATTCAACCTTTCACACTTAATGTTGCTGATCTTTGAAGATGGCATGTCGACGGTAGGAATTACCTTTCCCGTTGGCAACAAGCTGCTCGTGTAAGAGCTCTAAGAAAGTTAAGATCCGTATCCGCGGATCTTGACACCAAATAAATTTACCACAAAATCTTCAAAGGCTAGTAACACGTGGGGCGATTATTTTTCAGTTTGTTGTATTTTATCAGAAGTGGGTATTTTTTCGTCGGAAATGCTCCCTTTTGAAATCAGTTAAAAGTCTATGTATTTTATTTTGGGTCGCTAAGTTTTTCTGGCCCTGAGGAAACAGGTTTGCCAATTCGTGGTCTAAGCCCAAGGTTTAAGGTTACTCAAGCGCAGACTTGTTTGCCCTTTACTATCATAGAAACTTAGTGGATGTGTAGAATAGCTAGGGTTATTGAGTGATAATTAAAACAACAGACTCTTTGTAATATTATTACAGAAATGCTTTATTATAATTAATGTCTAAATAGATGGATCATCATATAAATGTTATCTAGTACAACCTACAAGACGCGACGTACAGAGCCGCGATCAGTCACACGTCGCCACTCTCGACGCCTCGCCTTATTCCATCACATACGGGTTTTACAAATCATTTTGTTAACATTTTTGTACAGCCATATACAATAATTTTATTTTCAATTACATCTAAACGTAAAAAATCTTGAGGTGTCGTAGGAAACTACGCTTCCTATAAAAATTAATTACACAGGGGGAATGAGGAGTGGCTACGCTTGTGACGTGCAACCGGCAAGGTAGACCTCGGGACTACAACTATCAGTACAGGACTTTACAATCATCACTATAACCTATGCGCAGCGCGGGACACTGCTGCGCCTACACACTAACATAAGCATCGCCCACTCGTAAGCGCTCGCTCCGATCATTTTCGGAGACTCATTAACTAAATAACTTAAATTAATTACATAAAAAATATACAAAAATATCATTTTCACAAAATTATAATCGACGAACTATACACTCCGGCACTAAACGAGATAAGCTATGTACGATTTTAAAGCCGGTTTATAACTTAAACGAGAGCTTGACTTGAAGAATAGTACAAAATAATAATATAATAATCACGACTATAGTGCCGATTGTCCAGAACTGCCTGCGGCATCTCTTTATCGCTTTAGAAGATTCAAGGTCCCCTAGCCCAGCTAATAGTAAATCTACAACGAGCTAAAATTATGGAAACGCCGGGGTCCGTTAAACCGCCGCTTTCCTTCGATTCATAAATTACACGAGAATGAGAGACGTTCAAATATTTATACATAGATTCATACGAACAACGAATAATACTAGAACACTTAAGAGCTAGAAACGCAATAAACGCTACGCCGCGGTGACGCGACGGCCGAGCACCGAGTCGGCGTCGACGCTGTACAACTATTGTTACAGTATACAGTAAATCGTATCGTTCTGTACATCAGTCTGCCGCTACGTATGTACAGGGGCCGCGCCCGCCAGCCGGAGCGGCGAGCTCTATAGTTACAAATGTACAATCGCAAATATTCACAAAATTTATAATAGGCGGGCGATACCCGCGCCGTCGCATCAGCCTACACCCGCGGACGTTTAATACTTTACACCCACTACAGCACGGCGCTGGGCGGCGGCGGCCCGATGGGGCCCAGCTCCGGCGCCTTCATGAAGAACTTCTCGAGCTTCGCGATGATGTGCTTGCCGTACGTGTACTTGCGCAGCGAGCCGATGTGCGGCCGGATCTTGTGCATCAGCACCTTGCGCTGCGTCGGCTCCGCCACGTCGATCATCTTCTGCACCACGTAGTTCGCGTACTGATCCTTCATCATGACGTGGAGAGCACTGTGGAGGTAAGCGCGCCACATTATAGAACTAGCAGCCGAGGAGAGCGGGTAAAGCACGTAGTGAATGTGTATACAGACGTGGAGGGAACGTACTTGTCGTTGAAGCCGCACAGCTCGTCGATGAGCAGCGCGCGCTCGTTGCGCGTGGCGTGCGACACGCACTTCTCGACGACGTTGGACGCGAACTTGTGCTGCGACAGCTGCAGCACCTTGCCGCGCACGCCCGCCACGAGGCGCGAGCGGTCCTCCGCCGCGCCGTGCTCCAGCACGTGCTGCACCACGTAGTTGCCGTACTGGTCCTGCCACAACACTCATCATTTATGCCTGCCTCCTTACATACAGACCACGAGACACACTCAACTTCTGCAGGGAGGTGGGCTGCTTGGAATAATCACTGACCGCCACCATGGCCCATTTGAAAGACTAAACCAAACCCACTAACATAAAGCATAGATGCCTGGCTCTTTTGCGGGAAACATATTTTTTTTCGAACAACACATTTATGAGTGTTTATTAGATGTGGTATTTCATTAGCATGACGCAAGAGCAGACAGCTCGGCCGTGTAGTGTGGTGGTGTTTGCGTGCAGTGCTCCAGGATGCGCTGGACGACGTACGGGTGTGTGCTAGTGTCGGTACCTGTATGAGCTGGTCGGTGTGCGCGTGCAGTGCTCCAGGATGCGCTGGATGACGTACGGGTGTGTGCTAGTGTCGGTACCTGTATGAGCTGGTCGGTGTGCGCGTGCAGTGCTCCAGGATGCGCTGGATGAAGTACGGGTGTGTGCTAGTGTCGGTACCTGTATGAGCTGGTCGGTGTGCGCGTGCAGTGCTCCAGGATGCGCTGGATGACGTACGGGTGTGTGCTAGTGTCGGTACCTGTATGAGCTGGTCGGTGTGCGCGTGCAGTGCTCCAGGATGCGCTGGATGACGTACGGGTGTGTGCTAGTGTCGGTACCTGTATGAGCTGGTCGGTGTGCGCGTGCAGTGCTCCAGGATGCGCTGGATGACGTACGGGTGTGTGCTAGTGTCGGTACCTGTATGAGCTGGTCGGTGTGCGCGTGCAGTGCTCCAGGATGCGCTGGATGACGTACGGGTGTGTGCTAGTGTCGGTACCTGTATGAGCTGGTCGGTGTGCGCGTGCAGTGCTCCAGGATGCGCTGGATGACGTACGGGTGTGTGCTAGTGTCGGTACCTGTATGAGCTGGTCGGTGTGCGCGTGCAGTGCTCCAGGATGCGCTGGATGACGTACGGGTGTGTGCTAGTGTCGGTACCTGTATGAGCTGGTCGGTGTGCGCGTGCAGTGCTCCAGGATGCGCTGGATGACGTACGGGTGTGTGCTAGTGTCGGTACCTGTATGAGCTGGTCGGTGTGCGCGTGCAGTGCTCCAGGATGCGCTGGATGACGTACGGGTGTGTGCTAGTGTCGGTACCTGTATGAGCTGGTCGGTGTGCGCGTGCAGTGCTCCAGGATGCGCTGGATGACGTACGGGTGTGTGCTAGTGTCGGTACCTGTATGAGCTGGTCGGTGTGCGCGTGCAGTGCTCCAGGATGCGCTGGATGACGTACGGGTGTGTGCTAGTGTCGGTACCTGTATGAGCTGGTCGGTGTGCGCGTGCAGTGCTCCAGGATGCGCTGGATGACGTACGGGTGTGTGCTAGTGTCGGTACCTGTATGAGCTGGTCGGTGTGCGCGTGCAGTGCTCCAGGATGCGCTGGATGACGTACGGGTGTGTGCTAGTGTCGGTACCTGTATGAGCTGGTCGGTGTGCGCGTGCAGTGCTCCAGGATGCGCTGGATGACGTACGGGTGTGTGCTAGTGTCGGTACCTGTATGAGCTGGTCGGTGTGCGCGTGCAGTGCTCCAGGATGCGCTGGATGACGTACGGGTGTGTGCTAGTGTCGGTACCTGTATGAGCTGGTCGGTGTGCGCGTGCAGTGCTCCAGGATGCGCTGGATGACGTACGGGTGTGTGCTAGTGTCGGTACCTGTATGAGCTGGTCGGTGTGCGCGTGCAGTGCTCCAGGATGCGCTGGATGACGTACGCGTGTGTGCTAGTGTCGGTACCTGTATGAGCTGGTCGGTGTGCGCGTGCAGCTCGCTGAGCACGGGCGCGGTCTGCTCGGGCGTGCAGTGCTCCAGGATGCGCTGGATGACCCGACAACCGTACGGGTGCGTCGACAACGCGTACACTTGCCCCGCGAACGCGCTGATTATGAAATGCAGAGCCGCTGGCTCCACGCATTCAATACATTTTTGCACCTGTAAATAATATCCACATTACAATCAATACTGTAAGAACGGTTTGTTAGGGCGAGCGCGCACTGCCATGCGTTTTGTTACCGCATAATTTGTGAAGTATGAAATGTCATAGAAGTGCGCGCACTGCGGTGAAATAAACGCATGCGGTAGAATCATCGCTGCAAATTTGCGGTGATTCTACCGCAATTTTTTTTGTATCGCATATTGTTGTAAGAAGTACCGCGCACTGCGGTGAAATAAACGCACTGAGACACGTTCAGTTGCTGTTGGGTTGCGACACAGATATGTCGTTACTTGGCGTTTGTCCGGCGACGGCGGCGGCGGTGCGAGAGTCAATCGCAGAATTTCAGGACCAACAATTCTCAACAAACTATTATAAGACTAGCTTCTGCCCGCGACTTTGTCCGCGTTAAATTTCTTGCAGCCCCGACTCCCCTTGTCAGCTTTATGATTTGAATACAGTTAAAAACGCTATGTATAGTGAGCCAACCTTAAAAGATAGACATATGCCATCGTGAATTTTTTTGCAGAATTTTTCAATAGGAACAATTTCGTCATAAATAATTGTTACGTTATTGTAACCGTTTACGCAGCACAGCTCTCAAAAAGAATAACTTTCCTCCGTTTTTTTGCAACATTTTTCACTGATGTTCCGCTCCTATTGGCCGTAGCGTGATGTCACATAGTCTAAAGCCTTCCTCGATAAATGGGTTACCACCAAACATTAATTATTTTTTCAGTAGTTCTTGAGATTACTGCGTTCAAATAAACAAACTCTTCAGCATTATAATATTAGTATAGATATATATACAGATAGCGACTCTTGTATTAGTTCATAACGACATGTGGCGTGGGCTGCACAGTTGTAACTTGAATGACAAAACGTGCGTTTTTTCTACCGCAGTGCGCGGACGCGTGACTGCGTTTATTCTACCGTGCGGTAGAATAAACGCACCGCAAGGCAGTGCGCGCTCGCCCTTAATCGGTTCTAATACTGGTGAGTACACCCAAAAGGCTTTCATGCTGCGATGGTTTGTGTTGGTAAGTTTTTATTAAGCTAAATGTAAATTATTTTTAAATAATAAGAAACGAAGGAAGTGGTAAGAAAATATGGTACGCTAATAGATTCATGAAAGGGGTTCGAAATTTATTGTATAGGAGCTAGCATATCGACCCGCCGCCATTTTGATTATTTTTCGAAATCGCGACGCACGATGAAAGTGGTATGGGTAGAGGACACAGACGAACAAAAAATTACAAGTATCATGGTACCCCAAAGTATCACGTTACCGAGATATTTGAGGGTAAAAATCGATATGAGTACAACGACAATCATTAAAATAGACTCATTACGTGTCTATAGGCCTCAGATTGTATCCAGAGGGATGTAGAAGACCGTCCGAAGTGGAGGCTTAAGAGTAGGAAAGCAGACTCCGGGCTCTGAAAGGATGCAGCCGGGATAACGTAAAGATGATGATGAGGCGTCAGATTATCTCCAAATAATCGTGCCCAGGTTGATTATTATTATTATTATTAATGTTATTGGAAGAGAGTAGGTACATTACATACTACAAAAAAATAAAAAAGGCGGCGGGTCGAAGGCGGTATATGCCTGGTCGGTTCTAAGCCCTTTAACACTGTTCTTCATCACCATATGTGTTTTCAGAATTACCGAAGCACTGCTAATGATAAAGAACTGGAGTCTATTTATAATAAAGATTCACTAGCTATCCATCCACGTGATATATCCCCCTGGCAGTAAGTATTTTGAAGCTATTTAATTAGGCTATGTATTCTGAACCAAAACTAGATAGGGAAGTTAGAAAATGGAGTTGAAATTCTGGAATAAAAGACGCTTTATGAATGTAATGGCAGAATTCCTTGCAGGTGTACGTCACGGGTCTCACCATTTATAAAGAGCGCCACTTACGCGGGTTATCAGTAATGAATAAAATGCTGGTATTCTAACAACATTATGAGAAAATTTGGAACTTATAAATTCTGAAATCACCAAACGTTTTGAGACGGGTGATCAAAGGTCATCGTGTAACGTAACGTTATTTCTCCTGTAGTGGGATACTAATAGGCTGGTATAATAATGAGTATACTAACAACGTGGTTCCCGTTCTGGTCCTTGACGCACTTGAGCACGTGTCCGTCCAGCTCGTGCACGACCTCCTGCTGCTGCTCGGGCGGGATGGACTCCAGCGCCTTCTGGATGACGCGGCACCCGTACATCTGCAGCGCCAGGTTCAGCACGTGCCCGCGCACCTGCACGTTCACATTACACCACACATTATTATCATCGCGGAAACTTATTGCTTTATCTCTGAGAGCTACCCAATACTAACATTATTGTAATGAAAACCCATCAAAAACATAAATGTGAAATGAGAGCCAAGTTCAATATTATGATATATGCCTTGGTTGTTGACTTCAACGACAAAAGAAGTGAGATCTAAATGGGTGCCAAGTTCAATGGTCAGTCCTGACTTGGCTAGTCCTCATATACGAATTATTATGTTCGATGGCTAGTTTCTACCAGCAAGCCAAATTTTCGGAATAATAAAATAAGAACCGACAAGTAACAGGTTTAAAACTTGCGAAGGCTATAATATAATTCCTATATGAAAACTAGCCAAGTCAAGACTGACCATTGAACTTGGCACCCATTTAGATCTCACTTCTTTTGTCGTTGAAGTCAACAACCAAGGCATATATTATAATATTGAACTTGGCTCTCATTTCACATTTATGTTTTTGATGGGCAATCATTACTTTTTGTACATACATCATTAGTACGTACTTATTTATAACTTTATAACAAAATTTATACCAAATGGTTTTTGTTATAAATGTTCTTAATAGAATCAATTAAGTGAAAAATTATAATAAAATGATAAAAATTTGCCAGTTTCTGATTTATTCCTTTGTATTCACCTAATTACCTATCTGCATGCCAAATTTGAACTTTCTAGGTCATCTGGAACTGGGTTAGAGTTTTGATCTATAGGTCAGTCAGCGATAAAAATGACGATTTTTGGACGCTAATATCTAAATAACCGTTGGAGATATGTTTATGAAATTTGGAGCACATATGTATCTCGCAAGTTTCACTATATGAGCCAAATTTGACACATTTATGTGAAATAGTTTTTGAGTTATGAGGGGGTCAAAAGTGGCTCCAAATGGTTCGTGTAATATTACACACGGTGCTGCTCGCCAGTTCTGTTACTTGAACTTGGCTTGACACGCTGCCGCGTGTCTAGATATAGATCACTGTCATACAAAATCAGAGGTGAAATGAACTGAGAAAGTAATGTAGCATTGATCCATTAATCTCAATGCCGCAAAAAGAGTTCTACTAGTTGTATGCGGATATGTTAATAAATCATTTTCTTGGTAACCTTAATCAACAAACTCTTAATATATTGTTACGTAGATCGTAAAGTCTAGAAGCATCATGCTAACTCCGTCTCAGAAAGGGGCAGTGTGACGTAAATCGAAAAGTCTAGAAACATCACGCTAATTCCATCTAAGTACGGGGCAGTGTTAGAAACTACTGGAAATGACACTCTGATGCCATCTGTTGTCAAGTAGCAAGTACTACACTAAATTGTACGTAGACGCTACCGCCATCTATCGTCTAATAGTGGGATTAAACAGTTGGCTCCCGAAAGGACTCGAAGCTTCTACGCTACTTGTGGACTGTGGCACAGTATAGAATGTTCCCGAATGTTCTGCTCGGAATATAAATAGCGGATTGTGGGGCCGACAGGCAGTTCGATTTCGGAAGCGAGCGAATACGATTCGAGTGAGCGAAACAAGTGATTCCTAGTGACGTTTCTTGTAGTTGCGATATTTGTGTTTATTTAATTAAACTGTGTTGTGTGTTTTGGTAAATTGGTTTAAATTAATTTATCCCGAACCCCAGCTCGTAACATTTGGTGTCAGAAGTAAGGGATAAATTATGCCAGTTTTACCGAAGGAGGATACGGAAGGTATCCGTACCAGGAGTCAGCGCCAGCAGGAGGTGGATCAGAGGCGGTTTGAAGGAACTTCTAGACAGACACCTGGGGGTAATCAGCCGACGACGGAGCCAGTCTCCCAAGCGTCTGGTGTTCCTACAGCATCACCAGCCATGGACCTTTCTGCGCTAATGGCGATGCTGCAGGAGCAGGCCCGCCGACAGGAAGAACAGGCCCGCCGACAGGAAGAACAGGCCCGCCGACAGGAAGAACAGGCCCGCCGCCTACAGGAACAGCTGCAGCAGGACAAAGAGGAGCAAGCTCGCCGGCAGGAAGAACAGGCCCGTCGACAGGAAGAACAGGCCCGCCGCCTACAGGAACAGCTGCAGCTGGACAAAGAGGAGCAAGCTCGCCGACAGGAAGAACAGGCCCGCCAACAGGAAGAACAGGCCCGCCGACAGGAAGAACAGACCCGCCGCCTGCAAGAACAGCTTCAGCGTGATAAAGAGGAGCAGGTTCTCCTTTTGAAAGATCTACACACGACATTTGGCAAAGACATCAAAGCCATGAAGGAGACTGTTCAGGTACATGAAAACCGTATCTCCGAGGCCGAAGTCCAGATCGCTGATATAAGAAAAGCGGTTGGAGTTCTGAAAGCTGGAGACCGGACTACGGCTTCGATAGTTGCTGCACCTTCCGTGCGCGGGTTTAAAGTGCCACCCTTCGACGGAACATCTTCCTGGTCAGCATACAAAATTCAATTTGAAGCTGTCACGGAAGCAAATGGGTGGACAACGGGCCAAGCCATGACCGCGCTTACTTTGGCCCTTCGTGACCAGGCTTTAACTGTGTTAGAGGCTCTCGGCAAAAATGTTACCTACGAGCAACTCGTTGAGGCGTTAGAGGCCAGATATGGTGATGCGCACCTGGAACACGTTTTTCGTGCCCAGTTGAAGGATCGTGTGCAGCGCAGTGGTGAAAACCTACAGCAGTGGGCCCTGGAAATCGAAAAGCTGGTTCGAAAGGCGTACCAGACTGCGCCCGCACTCATCGAGGGTATACTAATTCAAACCTTCATAGATGGCATACGGGACTTGGAAGTAAGGGCTGCTGTGAGACTTGGGCACCATGAAACCCTCAAGGACGCCTTGGCCCATGCGTTGGAGGTGGAGGCAGTGAGGCATGATCATCGAGCCCATCGCATCAGGGAGGTTGCGGCTTCACCTGTTCGTGACCGTGTTAGGTACAGCCCTAGATGCTACACTTGCGGAGAAAAAGGCCACCTTCGCTCAAGTTGCCCGAAGCGAAGCACAGCTAACGAAGACCAGACCCAGGAAAGAAGGGCGGCTGATGTCACCGCCCAGCAGCAGGGAAACTAATAAACGCCAGGACTGCGGGGCGGGTGCTGGCTGGTGTTAAAATAGCCCCAAGAATTTCGGTCTCACAAGCCCATGATGGGAACACCCTAGTCATAAAAGGTGAAGTGAACGGAAGACCATGTAAGCTGACATTGGACACTGGAGCTTCTCGCACGGTTGTCAGTTCCCAACTAGCGAATCGTTTTCTTGGGGACTTCTTCGGTAAGCATGACGGCGTAAAATTAGTAACAGCCACGGGTCAGCACATAACCGTCCGTGGTGAGAAGGAGGTGGAGTTAAAACTGGGTAACACAATCTACCGGCATAAGGTCATCATGGCTGACATAGTAGATGACTGCATCCTAGGTTTGGACTTCATGCGACAGCACTGTTGCGAGATCGACGTTAATCAAGGAGTCCTAAAATGTGGATCAGAAGAAGTCTTCATGGAAGGTGCACCATCAGGGAAAGTGTACTGCTTGAAGAAGATTGTTCTTCCTCCCCGATCGGAAACAATAGTTCCAGTAAGTCTCCCACATAATTCTGGGCAGAAGAACCGATGTATTCTCATTGAAGGATTGGATGATAACCTTCCATGGAAGATTGCGCGGACCTTGGTAAAGGCAATCGACGTTGCAGCCGTACGCATACTGAACCCAAGTGAAAAGGAGCAAGTAATCAAGAAGGGTACATTGATGGGTTCCTGTGAGGAAGTAGCTTGGATGCGTGAATGCCAACATGGGCCTCCTCAAAATAACGCCCAAAGTGCAAGATTTAACGTGTTAAATCTTTTGGAAGACTGTCGTAAAGATCTATCAGAAGAAGAAAGAGAGAAGGCTAGGAAGATGCTACTTCAATATGCAGACATATTCTCTACAAATGATACTGACATAGGGAAGACTGGATTGGTTCAACACAGAATTAATACCGGAAATGAGTTACCGATACGACAGCGACCAAGAAGACTACCAGTGGCAAGAGAAAAGGAGGTAGATACCATGATTAAAGGAATGGTAAAGGATGGAGTTATAGAGCCTTCGTCTAGTCCATGGTGTTCTCCTGTGGTCCTGGTAAAAAAAGAAAGATGGCAGCATGCGGTTTTGTGTAGACTATCGTCGATTGAATGAGGTTACTAAGAAAGACAGCTATCCACTACCCCGGATCGACGACACGCTGGACACGCTGTCAGGAATGAAGTGGTTTACCACGTTAGACCTAAAAAGTGGCTACTGGCAAGTGGAAATAGATCCTAAAGACAAGGAGAAAACTGCATTTTCTACGGGAAAGGGACTATGGCAGTTTAACGTCATGCCATTCGGATTGTGTAATGCTCCTGCAACTTTTGAAAGGCTAATGGAGCTAGTTCTCACTGGACTAATTGGAGACGCCTGCCTTGTCTATTTAGATGACATCATCATCGTGGGCCGCACATTCGAAGACCACCTTCAGAATTTGGAATGTGTTCTATCAAAAATCCGAGGAGCCAATCTCAAGCTAAGTCCAAAGAAGTGCTCATTCTTCAGACAGCAAGTAAGCTTTTTGGGGCACGTGGTTTCGAAGGAAGGAGTACAAACAGATCCTGAGAAAATCGTCGCCGTCAAGGAATGGCCAGTCCCGAAAGACAAGACGCAGGTCAGGGCATTTTTGGGTTTGTGCTCGTACTATCGACGGTTTGTCAAGAATTTTGCTGACATTGCCAAACCTCTTCACAAGCTTACTGAGGAGAAAAGACCGTTCTGTTGGGATGAGAACTGTGACATCGCATTTCGAGATTTAAAGGAACGTTTGTGCAATACCCCAATTTTAGGCTACCCTGACACAGAAAATGAATTCATAGTTGACACGGACGCAAGTAATACTGGAATAGGCGGTGTGTTATCTCAACGGAAAGGAGATTATGAAGTTGTGATAGCTTACTTCAGCAAATCTTTATCAAAGCCAGAAAGAAATTATTGTGTCACGAGACGCGAACTTCTTGCCGTAGTAAAGACATTGCAGCATTTCAGCAAATACTTGCTTGGACGCAAATTCCACCTGCGAACTGACCATGCTGCATTAAAGTGGTTGTTGCAGTTTAAGAATCCAGAAGGACAAGTGGCGAGATGGATTGAACTGCTACAAGAGTACGACTTCGCAATTGAACATCGTAGTGGGAAGTCTCACGGTAACGCGGACGCTTTATCAAGAAGACCTTGTCCTGAAGACTGTAAGCATTGTGTCAGGCAAGAAGCTAAGGAAACAGTACCTGTCAGGATGTTAAGAACGGACCTTAGTGACGAGTGGAAGGAAACCCTACGGCATGCCCAGCAGAGTGACACAGATATTAGGCCAATTCTCGAGTGGATTAAAGCTAATGCCCCCAAACCCAAATGGTGTGATGTTGCAGCGATGAGTACCACCACAAAAAGTTATTGGGCACAGTGGGAGAGCTTGGTGATCCAGGATGGTGTCTTGTGCCGAAAATGGGAAAATGCTCGAGGGAATAGCTGTCACCTGCAAATGGTAGTCCCAAAAACGAAGGTACCAGAAGTTCTACGGCTCTACCATAATGGTTCTTCAGGTGGTCATATGGGAGTAAGAAGGACTCTGTTAAAGATCCGAGAAAGATTTTACTGGATCCATTGTCGAGAGGATGTGGAGGACTGGTGTCGCAGATGCACCAGTTGTGCAGCGGTAAAAGGACCACACACACGCAGCAGGGGTGCATTGAAAGTGTACAACGTAGGCGCCCCCTGGGAACGAATAGCATTAGATGTCGCTGGGCCATTCCCTGAAAGTGAAAGTGGAAATAAATATTTCATGGTTGTCATGGATTATTTCACCAAGTGGCCGGAAGTCTTCGCCATCCCTAATCAAGAAGCTTCAACAGTCGCTGATAAATTAGTGCACGAAGTCTTCTGTCGGTTTGGGGTACCCTTGGAAATCCACAGCGATCAAGGAAGGAATTTCGAGTCTCAAGTGTTTCAGGAAACATGTCGGGTTATGGGTACTCACAAAACCAGAACCACTTCATACCACCCACAATCTGACGGAATGGTGGAGAGATTTAATCAGACGTTGGAAAGATATCTGGCAAAAGTTGTAGCAAGCAGACAAAAGGATTGGGACAAGCACATACAACCGTTTCTTCTGTCATACCGAAGTGCAGTTCACGAGAGTACAACTGTGACACCAGCCTTCGCAAACTTTGGAAGGGAGCTAAGATTACCAGCTGATCTAATAACCGGCATTCCCCCTGATTCACCACGGAGTATAACAGATTATGCAAATGATCTGCGCAACAAGATGAATGACGTATATGAGCATGTTAGAGAATCAGGCCAACAGATGTCCGAAAGAATGAAAACTCGTTATGATCGGAAGATGAACAATACTGGCTTCGACGAAGGTTCGCTAGTGTGGTTGCATAACCCAGTGCGCAGCAAAGGAAAGTCCCCTAAACTACAGGCAAAATGGGACGGGCCGTACCGAATTGTGACCAAGATCAACGACGTCACTTACCGAATACAAAAGGGTATGCGAACTGCACCTAAAATTGTCCATGTAGATCGATTGGCACGATACTACGGGAATAATGATGCTCGGGACGAGCATGTCTAAGGAGGGGGCAGTGTTACGTAGATCGTAAAGTCTAGAAGCATCATGCTAACTCCGTCTCAGAAAGGGGCAGTGTGACGTAAATCGAAAAGTCTAGAAACATCACGCTAATTCCATCTAAGTACGGGGCAGTGTTAGAAACTACTGGAAATGACACTCTGATGCCATCTGTTGTCAAGTAGCAAGTACTACACTAAATTGTACGTAGACGCTACCGCCATCTATCGTCTAATAGTGGGATTAAACAGTTGGCTCCCGAAAGGACTCGAAGCTTCTACGCTACTTGTGGACTGTGGCACAGTATAGAATGTTCCCGAATGTTCTGCTCGGAATATAAATAGCGGATTGTGGGGCCGACAGGCAGTTCGATTTCGGAAGCGAGCGAATACGATTCGAGTGAGCGAAACAAGTGATTCCTAGTGACGTTTCTTGTAGTTGCGATATTTGTGTTTATTTAATTAAACTGTGTTGTGTGTTTTGGTAAATTGGTTTAAATTAATTTATCCCGAACCCCAGCTCGTAACAATATTAAATACTTGTTATGTATTTTTGGTGCTCAATAGTCAACGTTTCGGCTTTAGCTGTGAGTGAATGAATCTTACCTTTTGTGCTAATGTGGTTTTCTGTTCTGTAGTTCCAAACTCAAAGAATTTTTGTATAACATAGTTTCCAAAAACATCCGTCATTAGACTATATGCAGCGCCGATTATTTCATTAAAAACCATTTGTTTTTCTTGAACTGTGGCCCTTTCTAATTTCTGTTGAATAAATCTGCAAAGTAACAAAAACAATTAGGTTCATTATTTATCTAAATATACAAAAATGTAGTTGTTGAAGTATGTATTACAAGGAAAATTTGTTACCTAGAGCCATGCTGATCCTGTGAAAATTCTACAATGTGGTTGGCTAGTTCTCTGAGCTGCAGGTTGGGGAAGCGGTTGTTGCGGAAGTCCTCCAGCAAGCGCGAGCGGCCGGCGGGCGGCTTGTCGCCCACCAGCGCGCCCACGCCCACTCCGCCCACGCCTCCCACGCCCACGCTCACACCACCTACGCCCACGCCACCGCCCACCAGTTCTGTAAACATATACACAGTTGATTAACTTATCCCGAAAACATACTAATTCCTATGGGTGTCATTAATATAAAATCGACATAATTTACGTGGTAAATATTGCTATACAAAAGTAAATTAACTGTTAAAGTATCATGGCGTTAATAGCTGAAACTTTTAAAACAACGAAACGTACATTTATCATGATGGAATTACCCAAACGAAATAACTCGTGTTTTAATATAACGCCGACCTAGAGGCTTAACCTATTATCTTATATTGGCAGTTGAACATAATCTTATGAATTTAACCCACGTCAGGATTGGAACACCGCCGTCAAAGTAAGTGAAGTGTTAAACATAGAGTATTATTATATTATACATGAAAATACAAACTATTTACAAAATGTACAAGGGTTTATGAATGTTAATGGTGCGTAGTACAGACCTGATATAGTTCCTACTCCGCTGAGTTTACTGAGGAGGGATGAAGATGATCCGAACATTCCATTTGACGTCAGACCTTGCGCTAAACTGCTCACAGCCCTGAAAGAAAAATACATCGCTATTCAGGGAAACAGCCACTCTCGAAGCGCATGAGTTTTAAGTAAATAAACGAACATGCTCAAAATGCCGCCATCGGCAGATCTGTACAAAATTAAATACTGCGGTGTCATATGAACAACGATGGCATACAAGTATTTACAATATACAAGTGTCCCGCTCAAAGAGTCACCGTGCACCCGATCGCGTCGCTTCTATTCTCGTTTCGGCTGCATCGTAATCACAAAGTTTGACTAACATCTGTATAGTGTTCGTAAATGCGTGAGCGTAGCGCGTTCTAGAATGTATCGAATTTTACTCAATCTGGTATTATTCATCAGCGATAAGATAGTTCTGCAGAAACATCTACCTGACGCGGGCAAGTGTGCTCTCGTGGTTATTATTTGAATTCATATCGAAGAGCATACCGCAAAACGAACAAAGTGATGAACGATTTCAGCTCGAATGTGCAAGAGCAACAAGAGTCTCGTATGAGAGGTGGCCTCATAGGAGAGAGACGGGAAGGGGTGTTGACGCTGCGCAGATGTGCACCTGTACTTGGCGGTCTCGGCGCCGGGCGCGGCCGACACGGGGCGCAGCCCCACGGGCCCCAGCGCGGGCCCCAGCGGCGGCGACAGCGGCGAGGGCCCCCACTTGCGCGCGTACTCCTGCAGCGCCGCGGCCGGCCCGCCGCCGCCGAACTCCAGCGAGTCGCGCCGAGCCTGCGTGGCGCCGCCTGCAACAGGACATACCTCCGCGCTCCAGTGTCGGCCCGCCGCGTGCCAGGCGCTACTCGCACCAACGGATCCGATGCACTTATATACAACATCACATTATATACTGTGAATCATATCAACTCCACCCGTCACGCTTCAGATAAAACCTGTTTTCTGTTCAATAACAACCACCTTTTATTCAGTGTAGCCTACACCTAGTATGTAGGTGACTCAATATAATAGTAAAATGATCGAAGTTTGAAATGAAAACCAGTGACAATGAAAAAATAACATGTAAACATATTTACACCAAACCTTAGTAAAATCGTGTTAGAAAGTACAACATTTTTTAAATAGACACACTATGCATTCCAGTAGTTTCCAGTTTGATATACGAAATACAGATTAACATCTTTAAAATGACTGCGTCATTCAATTAGATAGATGACGTATTATACGTATAAGGTTTGTGCATAATTACTTGGACACTCAAACATTTATATTCAACATATTTTTTTTTCTTATTAATGAAATTTATTTAATCAACAATATAACAACCGTCATTATCAACAACTTGTAACCATCTGTTTGGCAAAGACATTATGCCGTTTTCCCAAAAAGAAGGAGGCTGATGTTAAAAAAATCCGGCGATATCGTTTTGGAGCTGATCATAGTTTTCAAACTTTTTGTTTTCTTAGGTGATGCTTTAAGGCACGAAACAAATGATAGTCCGACGGAGCAATGTCAGGACTATACGGCGGGTGCGGAACTGTTGTCCAGCTGAGCTCTTCTAGGATGTAGCGGACGGACTTTGCCATATGTGATCGAGCGTTGTCGTGAAGAAGAGCAACAGAAGTTTTCCTCTGACGGTTTGTCACTATTTCTGTGGCTAACTTTCGTAGTTGATCACCATAAATACTGGCATTGTCTTCTTCTGATCCAGCAGTTCCCAATAAAGTACACCTTGCCAGTCCCAGAAAACCGTCAGCATTATTTTTTGTTCATGTCGGTTTGGTCTCGGCTGTGTTGGCACACTTTGTCTGTACGGAAGCCAATAGGCCTGACGTATTTTGTTATTATATAGAACCCAGGATTCATCAGCTGTGATAATCGACCTAAGAAAGTCTTGTCTGTGGGGTTGTAGCAGAAGACTTTCACAGATGGCTACACGGGCTGCACGCTCACTGTCGGTCAGAGCGTGGGGCGTCCATCGACTCATTACTTTAGCCTAATGCATGCAGGTGCCGAGTAATGGTAGTATGGTCGAATCCAAGTGCCTGCTCTAATTCCGTGATGCTCGCACCAGGATATTTTTCCAAATGTGAGCGTAAAGCTTCTTCGTCGAAGACGACTGGCCGGCCGGATCGTGGTTTATTTTCACAGCTTGTATCGCCTTTCTCGAAATTTTTAAACCAATAGCTTACAGTAGAATGAGCAGTAGTGCCCGGTCCAAATGCACTGTTAATTTTTTTCTGCTGTTTTCCTTGCACTCGTCCCTAGTTTATATGCTGTAGAGCATGACCGCGCGTGGTTGACGCGGCTCCATTTCGATCAAAAACTAAATATTGCGCATTATTTGCGGCTTTTTATACGTCTCTGTTTAAAGCTCCTAGAACTTTCTGTAGAATGCTCGATTAATCCAGCTTACATCATACTTTGAATATTGGAAATCATATATGAAATTAAAATGTCCAAGTACTTATGCACAAACCTTATATTTTATAAACATCTGCGTGAAAAATTGGTAAAAACTTAATTGATTTGTAAGATCGGCTTCGATTCTGGACCAAAACCAAATCAAGTTACTTACTTTTATTAAAAATCTGAAAGCAGTTTTAGTTGTCTCTTCTCATGAACTGTTTTCTTATAATTTTATCTTTCTTTTCTCTATTTATCAGGCCTCTGGTTACGCCTTAAAGCTCAAATCTCAGAATCGCTTGAGTTACATTTTAAACTTTTTTCGAGATGGTGATTTTGTGCCCAATAGGTTTTAACCAATTTAGACGGAACAAAATCCGTTAATTAATACGCGAGTAGCATTAATGCCCCTCTAAAATGTATGCCACAACTCAACTGCCAATGATTACCGACACTTACCGTGTGTTTTGCAAATGCTCAGTTCTAAGCAAATAAAATTTATATGTATCAGAACGTCATTTAAATTAGCTTAAAGTAGCAAGACATATCCAATCTCTCTTTAAATATATGGACACTCAGTTTTTTATTTGCAATGTATGCTCAAGTCGGAACACAATACCAAAGTAAGGTAGCACGAGAGGCATATTATTTTCGCATATTATATCTCAAACCTCTACCTTCAAGCATTCAAACAGTGAATAATCACATTTACCACGAATATGAAGTAAATATCTATACACAAATACACAATATAAGTCTTAAACGGAGAAAGTATGTATAACATATATACAGTTACATAGACAATGCGACGATATAGGAAAATTGGCTTATTAATTAAATACAATAGATAAAAAACTAGGATTTTACAACTTCAGCAGGCAAAAACTTCATCAAGCAACCAACATTGTATTTCATTAAGATGTGTGCTAATACGTCAGTGTTAATCTACATAATTATTTTCTTAATTCAATAGCAACTATTTAAAAAAAACTACAATTACTGAAAATAAAATAATTACTTAAGTATTAGGATGAATTAATTTCTGTCGGCTCTACAAAAGGTTATAATTAATTTTATGTAAATAATTAATTAATTATAAATGTTCTAATGGTCTACAGATAATGTATCATATCACGCCATGCGCAATGTTTTAGTATTACGTTGTTATTGAATGTAAATATGAGTTTATATACATTGTTAGACAAATATCTTCTTGGCCCACTCACTGTTTCAGTTTTTTATATTACACTAAACCATGCGATCTATGCGAGTGATTCTTTCATTCTTCACTCTCTAAATTAATAGAACGAAGAAGCCTAGATCTTCGATTCTTCTTCTTCTTCGTCTTTCTTTTTTTTCCTAGTGTGAGGTCTAAGAATTCAATCCACTTGAATGTAAACTTAGCAAGATAAATTGATTCATATTCGGAAATTAACAGTTTCGCCCGAAATTAATAACCAATCCTCAATTTTTGTGTCCCACTTTGAGTGAAGTTTATCCACAGATTTCGAGTTTAAAATATATTGACCCAATTGAGAGTGCGTAAAAACTATGGTTTAGGCAATGCAAAAGCCTATATAATTATGCTCACTTTGACATCGGGATTGCCGAGTTGAGCTACAGGCATGTGGATAGAATTTCTTACCAGTGATATACAACTATGGCCGCAATAAGATCCCGGAATCAAGAGTAGTATAAATGAATAATTTCAAACGGTGTAATTGGCTGTAGTTTACGCTTTAGGTGACAGTTTATTGTAATATAATACATTATATTAAAAAAATATTTATATCCTGTCCCTCATTTCTGAACCACTTCGAACACGCATTAATAACGTTCTTATCTTGGGCTTCCTTCTGGTTATTTTTTAGTTTCATAGTACTGTTCAATACATCGTTATGTGATAGTAGGAAAAAGACTAGTCCTTTCTTGCTTATTTTTTGTTATTTAGCAACTGACAGGTATCTAGTATTCGGGTCAGTGGGACTAATAATATGAATAGTAGATTAAATAATAAATAAAATAAAAACATTTATTTGACTCTTAAAAATACATGTTACAAGCCAGACATAGTGAAATAGCACATGAATGTATTGCCACAAAATAGATCCTAACCCCCAAACTAGGCCAGGGCCTGTATTTTAGGGGTCAGCGTTCAGCCATGGGTTCAGTATACAATTTCTAAAGTTGACAGCCTTGGTTGTTGCCATTTTGGTAACACGTATAGTTACTTATAAATTAAAAATAGAAGGTATAACACGCATATTATGTAGGAATTGAAATTACAGAAAGAAAGTATAATGCTAAAGAGTTATGTGTATTTGTATGTCTGTATGTGAAGTTGTGTTAGTGGAGTGTATGTGTGTAAATGTGCATGTGGTAGAAGTGTGTTGTTTGTATACATATGGGAGTGAGTGTGTGTCTGGTTTGGTTTGCACCTTTGAATATGTGTAAGGACGGGAAAACGTAAGAACGATCATGTTATATTATATTATATTATGAATGTAAATAAACTTTCAGTCTCCTGATAGTCCATCTTTTGGAGCCAGTCTGCTATTTTCTTTTTCATTTCCTGCCGACACATTTTAGCTATGTTTAGCTTTTTGTTGGCGAGGTTGTAAAGTTTGCTGCTTAAGCTATTAAATTGGTGTTTGGCAAATGAGGTCCGGCAGGGTATAGTAGGGCATATGGATTGAATAAAAAGCTGCAACAGTGAGTGTAAAGCGAGTGCGTCGTACGGGCTGTCGTGCTTACCAGGCTGCTGCTGCGGCTGCGCGGCCTGCGGCGGCGCGGCGGAGGCGGCGGGGTGCGCGGGCGCGGGCTGGTACTGGCGCGGCGCCAGCACGCCGCCCGGCGACACGAGCCGCAGCGGCGTGCCGTTGCGGCCGCCCATGACCAGCGAGCCGGGGTCGTAGTACGGGATCACATACTGGCCCTGGCCGTTCACTTGCTGCTCGCCCTGCTGCGGCGTGAGCGGCCGGCGCGGCTGCTGCGCCTGCTGCTGCGCGGGCTGCGCCACGAGGCCGGGGTACACGCCCCAGGGCGCCGCCACGCCGTAGTAGGGCGGTACGCCCGCTATTAGTGCGCTCACATATGGTGCTCCCTCCTGCCCTGCGTTGATAACGTACGGCGCTTGTGTAAAGGCCTGCTGGGCGGCTAACTGTTGTTGCAGTTGAAACTGTTGCTGCTGTTGTTGTTGCAGGAGCTGCAGCTGCGCCGCCGCCGCCTGGCCGCCCGCTGCCGCAGCTTGCTGGGACCGAAACAATTGCTGTAACAAAAAGAATGCATTGTAAGAAAATGTGCAAGAATTCTTCAGAGCGTTTCTTTGATTGCCAGGTTTAAAAAAATCTACTTGCTTAATTTACGGTGAGGATAAAATTACTCATATAACTGGTTATTGTATTAACATAAGGTACCAACTTAAAAAGTTATTTATTTAGCACTTTAGATGTTTATGATTCCTGCATACTCATGGAAAATTAAGGGCCAGTATATAGCGTCGTTGACCTTGACCTTAAGGATGCTTACGAAGAAAAGCGAGTAGGCATTTATTTACGTTTTAAAAATAGCTACAATATTTAAATACCGATTTTTATACTTATTTATAAAAGTACATACGTAAACGTGTAGGTAAATAAGGCAACATCTGTAAAATAAAAACTCGAAAGGGTCCTCTAAGTACTAGATTTTTTGAATAAGTACTATGTCTAGTCTAGTCTAATGAACCCTTTTTGCTTACATGTTGCTATTTCGTGTCAATCTGTATGAATACCGCGTCTTCTTTTAAACAACGCAACGAATATTGACGCGGCATTACCTTCATTTTGAGAATTTATCCACACTAACTGGCTTCTGCCTGCGACTTTTTCCGCGTCAAATTTGTTACCCCGACTGACCGTGTCGCTTCGGATCGCCTGCCGGAGCTATTATTTAGTTATCGCTTGGCGTTATTTCTTTTTTATTTTTACTCGGTTTCTAGGAGCCCTAGCGTTAGCCTATAACCTATCTCAACAATTGGGCTATCAAATGCAAAAATATTTTTTTAAATCGGACTGGTAATTCCAGGGATAGCGCAAACATTGCGAAAGCTATTTCTCCAGCTTAATAAATAAGTATAGATTAATATTCAACTAAATTATGGAATCTCGGTGTTATTATAACCAAAGAGGTAAATTATACATACTATTCACTTACATTTTTTTTTATTGTTGAATGGTTTTTTTGTCTCGATGTTTTTAGCTCACACTATTTATTTATATGTACGACGTACTTATTTCCGAGCGATACGTCATTTCAACAGTTTCGTTTGCATTGCCTGCAATTAGATTAAGTTCGAAGAAATTGCCGGGTATTCCTACAGGGATTCTACAACAAATTGCAAGCTATATCTATCTATATTATGCGTGCCAAACACTGCTTCTGCAGGAAAGGACTATACCGCCCCGTAACGTGCTTTAAGCCTACAACCGTATCATGCCTCACCGTAATCTCCAAAACAACAAACTATGATATGCACAACACACCATTACATTTGACAACATATTACGTTGACAACAGTTTACAGATAAACTTCAATTAGCGTAGGGGTAGAAACTCAAAACAGATATTTTAATTGCATTTGCCTATCCCGCACGGTTATTGGTGAGGCAATCGTGCATCGTATAGCGGTTTAATTAATAGCAGAACGTATCGTTTATTGTTTTTTGCTCGGCACAATGCGGTGCAGCGCTCGAGGGCGACTCCTCGTGAAGTGCGCTAATTAACACAATCGTTTAAAAAGTTAATAACACAGGCGGTGTGCTGTCCAATGCACGTGGCTGCTGGGCCCGATGGCATTCTTAATCTAATCCAGTTATTAAATAACGAGCATTTAATATACATTTTGAATAATTTTAATATTTTCAGGCACAAAATTGGCACTGAATGAAAATGAAGGCGAATCACGGGAGCGACCGGAGACTAGCGAATTTTTCTTAGGTCGCGTTCTCACCAAAGCGTAAAGTCAGCCACTGTCATTCGATGATTTCCCATCCAAAAAATAATAAAAAAGCTTCACTGTCTTCAAAACCTCAGCCAGCCACTAACTTGAATATGCTTTTTATTCGTTTCAGCGGAAACTGGAGGAGTTAATTCGAAAAGAAGTAAAGTAGAATGAATTTTGTCGATATTTAAATAATTTTGGAACTAATTACATAACAGGCAACGCATTTATGCTGCACTGCTATGTTTGCTGCATTTAAATATAGGTGTTTGGGTAATGTAGTCGTAATATTTTGAATGAAGTGAATCAGAGTAAAATAGATCCAGAGTGTGATGTCATTAGGAACGCACGGACTTTATCTACCTGTTGAGAGAAGATTAGTTGGCGCGGTTCCAGGCCTTTCTGACTGAGCGTGATCAGTGTAAACACAGTGAGCTGAGAGCGCCGCGTCCGCACGCACTCGTGCAGCCACAGATTTCTAACAATTTTTGTATTTTCGACAAAAATTTAGTAGTTCCAAAGTAGTAGTTTAGTAGTTCAAAATTTAGAATAAAGACGCTATATTAGTTATTAGGTATTCATAAATTGGCTGTGGTCACAATAAAATGAAATATCATTACGTATAAAAGTGTTTAAAAACAATACAAGGCATTCTAAAGAGGAGTGTTGCTTATATCTTCGGTGACCTGATGAGATTAAGGAAGGGTGGAGAATTCCATTTAGTCATTAAATAAGGGCTGAGGTAACGACACTTTTTAAATAATGTTTTAAAATAATGGGTTTATATAAAAAAAAACGTGAGCTGTACGTAGAGCAGTAGTGGCCCAGTGGTAACGGCTGCGACTAACGAGTCTAGGTCACGAGTTCGAACCCAAGCAGGCGCTTTACTTTGTTTAAATTATTTCATCACCACTGTTCTCAAAATGTTGAAGGAAAATATTTTGAGGATGTCTTAGAACTAGGGATGTTATGGATATGACATTTCGGATACGGATTGGATACGGATGTAGGAAAGATTATTATACCGGATACGGATACGGATATGAAATTATTTCGGATTATCCCTTAGTTTCGGATAATATTTATATATTAATATTTCGGATATTAAAATTTTTAAGGAATTTCAAAAGTAAAATATAAATAGCTAATAAAATGGTTTTATTTATATGTCACCATTTGGTAGGAATTACAATCAGTCCGTGAGTAATTATTACAGCTATTTAAAATAAAAATGATTATAAATATATATTGAGTGTTATGTAATCTACCTAAAATAAAAATGTAATAACAAATCCGATATTATCCGAAACTTTTATTTCGGATTCGGTTACGGTTACGGATAAATTTTTATATCGGATATCCGATAGTTTCGGTTACGGTTACGGAGCTCCTTAACATCCCTGCTTAGAACCAAAAATTCGAAGACATGTCACATCTACCAACCCGCACTGGGCCCGCGAGGTGGATTATGGCCCACTCCCTCTCACAGAGAGTAGGCCTGTGTCCCAGCAGTGGGAACATTATAGGCTGCTGATGATATAAAAATCGTTGCAAAAAGTCATAAAATGTATGGTTCAGCAGACCAGATTTAAAAAATAACCCCATTGTGTTAACGTTCAAGTCTTAAAAAATGTTGAAAATTTCTTTGAAATTCACAATATTTCTTTATCTATACATAGTTGAGTTTCATTAATGGCAAGGGGTGGCCCGTGGCAGGGACATCGATGTGAAACATGTTTCTATGGATTCAGTACGGGATTCTGATCGCCGCTTCATTGATTTTTTCGTCAGTTATTCATTAAAAAGGACATAAGCTGATCCATACATTTTGACCACGTAGGCACTACACTTTTCTATGAAGCATACGATTTTTTTATACCCAACTCACGAAAATTTTAACGCTTACATTTCTATCTACAATTATGTGCTGAATTAATGGTTGAAGTTCGCCCGTTGATGTCCCTGCCTCCCTGCATAGTAGGTACAAATCGTCTTCATTCTTCAGATTATCCATTGATTGATCAGGTATACCGCGCTGTACGTTTTAATGAAATTGTATTAATTTTAATTAACGTAGATACCATACTAAAGACTTAAAACAGATGCCAGCGAGTTATCATCATAATTTTAATTACGGTGCTAGTACATTAACCAAGCCTATTTTATTTTTCATTAGCTAATTGACATGAAATGATTATCTAATGTCGTAAAGTTTGCGTTGCCGTCACGGGTAGATCTAAAGTCTTATTCGTCGGGGGGAGTAACGTTTGATCTCCTGGTGCGGCTTCGTCCCGATTCCACGGCAATTTAATTCATTGAGACGCTGTAATTGAACGGTGGGCGAGACGATAACCGCGGCCTGTACACGTGCGCAAAACAAACTAACTTGACCGCAACAAAATGAAGTCGCTCCAACTACTGTGACACTGCAAGGTGGCTCTGGTAGCAGCGGAGGAGGTGGCGCGGGCGGCGAGTAAGCGTCTC
The DNA here is from genome assembly GCA_932294355.1 of Aporophyla lueneburgensis. Classification (NCBI taxonomy): domain Eukaryota; kingdom Metazoa; phylum Arthropoda; class Insecta; order Lepidoptera; family Noctuidae; genus Aporophyla; species Aporophyla lueneburgensis. Next base: position 23,341,672 of record OW028737.1, on the reverse strand, counting down.
GCATTCAATTAGACGTTCAGTAATCCGGCTGCGGCGAGCTTCGATACCAATTACGGGGTTATTAGTGAGGGAACGCGCGATCGTGCTCAGCTCAACCCGGACGCCAGTGCGGCTCAGCCACGACGTTGCGATACGCTATTTGATTTTTACAAAACTACCACTGTAACGTACCGCATGACTGTTTTCTTTTCTCCGTGCAGAATAATTAAAATTGCAGTTCAATAATGCAACGATTTAATTTGAGTTAGTTTATTTTTAATGATGATATATTACATCAACATATGTAGTTCGGGTCACCAGCTAAAGTGTAGCGATTCATCAAGGGTACAGAGACATGTGGGTGCTGAGTCACGAAGTGGGCACGCGAGTGGTGGCGCGGTGGCGCGGAGGCTCTGAGGCGGTAGGCACACGACAGGCGGTCGCCACTGTCGGATGCTATTTATTATTTACGAAGAAGATGACGAGAGGACGAGCGCCTCAGTGCTCCCGCGAGAATAGCACGCTCCGCCCGGCAGCGTCGACAAACAAATTACGCGACAAAGCAATCAATTACAAGGACAAGACGTAGTTCATGCCTCTTGAATCGAACGCTACGTCAACAAGAAGCTTTTAGCGGCGTCGACGTGGTGCTACGTGCTTCAAGCAAGCCCAACACCTCCCAGTTTAATGTCTACTACTGTTGTTTTCCAAATAGCAAAGAGCATCGTAAATTGAGGGAAAAGCGTTTTATGTTGTAACGAATTAGATTGTCGATCAAGAAAGAAGAAAAGGTAATTCGGGAAGGAATCGGAAACGCCGGGGTCGGGAGTGTACAACGAGATTACAGGGATATCGTGGGCCTTGGCGTGCGCTGCTACCGCCGCGCAGTAGGTAATGCCGTCAGTGGCGTATCTTGCTGTAACGAGTTTATCTGCCCCGCGGGCTGCGACCCCGACAACGTTCATTTCTTTTCTTATCAGCTGCCGAATGTAATCAATTTTCATCGCACAGCCATCATTTTTTTGGAACGACTTAGAATGAGAAAGTAGCGATGTCATAGCTATTATAGGTAAATGACTTCTCTATTAGGTATGGAAATGCCCCATTGCCTACTAATAACATGGATTGCTGTTTCTATAAGAGCTGTTGCTATTTGAGTCTCCACAGCAACATTTTACACTGGAAAATACTGGCGCTTGAATGATACACTAAAAAAAGTGCATCGTTCAAGCGCCAGGATATTACATTGTATTTTTTTTAAATAGCCATATATTGTTGTTTTTACTGTTGAATTCAAGTCGGTACCAACATCGGACGTTTGCGGTTTGTACGAGTGAGTGTTTGCCAAAAACAAAGGTTCCATTTTAATCCTGATTACTTAGTTGATTGAATACCTACACGAAACAGCGCTTTCAGATTTTCAGCGAAAAGGTGGCAAAGGGCGAGGGCGTGGCTCGACTGGGCGGAGCATGGACACGCCCACATCGTCGCCGCCCTACCCAAATTTCTCCTTGATATTTTTTTTATTGATATCATATTAAGTTGTAATTATTTTCTTAAGAAACATTATTAACAAAAAATGTTTGTGCATGTTTTACACGGTAAAAGAGAGCTATACTTGTGCATAATTATGATAATATTATAAGTACTTGATAGCACTACGTTCTTGCAAGTTGAAACCAAAAAATACAGGGTAAAATTAAATTAGGTATCGAAATCCGCAGAGCTTCAGTCATCTTAACATGATAGAATAAAAATATTAAATTAATTTGATGTACTTTTTGGGGTGCGACAAACGCTGGTAGTTTTGCAGTAGTTACTTTGAAGTATGAGTTGATAAAATCTGTTTTCTTTTAATTTACATTATCATCGTATATTACCTAAAAGAAAAAAAAAACTGATATTTCAAGTAACTAACGCTGCGGTCAACGGCCATGGCCCCAATTTTTCTGTTTTGGTTATCTAAATTAATAATACCCTCTATAGTAGAGAGCTACCTGTAGTAAAAACTTCATATCGCGACCATTGTAGCTTGAGCTTCATACGATCCTACATTATATCAGAACTCCAGCTTTATTGCTCTATCGTCCAGCCGCTCAAAGAAAGGATTGTAATTTAATAGGTATTACAAAAGAAGTGATCGTTACCTTGTAGAATCAATTTACAAATATCGGAATAAAATTAAAATTGAAGTGTCTGTTTGTAATGTCAAAAAGCTTTTTACATAATGCTTATTTTTACATTTTAAAAGAACTTATGACAGGGAAACATTTTTTCGAAACTTTAGTCTGTCTCACTGTTTATTTTATATTTGTTCCGACTAATTAATGTCCGAAACGGCTGAGCCGATTTTCACCGGCATGTAGCTGATTTTATGAGGAGTAACATTAACATACGTTCTTGTCCCGGTAACGCGTTCCCGTAGCATAATTGCCGACATACACGGACGAAGCTACGGGCACAGCTAGTATTCGATAAAAGTGTCAACCTGTCACCACGCAATAGGAAAATAATTGCGTGGTGACAGATTGTCCTTCTATCGAAAAGATTGTTTCTCCGTCAATTAGATACTAAATGACGCTCCACTAAAACATAAAATAACGAAAGAACAATGCGATAAATAATGAGTAGTATAAAACGAAACTTTTTTCATCTCTTACTATCTATCACATTCAACTTAGTTTTAAAAGGAAGTCAAGTAAAACAACCGTTATGAACGTGCGGACTGTGGTAGCTTGGTAGTTTCCAAAACCGTGCATCGATTGAGAGCACGATAAAGTGCAATGTCGGCAAGTTACAGCGTAGGACGTTGATTATTAAGCAAATTGATACCCACGTCACACGTTGTACCGTGTGGTACCGGACGTAAAGAATAGCACCATCCCATTTCTTTCCGAGGGTGTCGTAAGAGACGACTTAGGGACTTACTAGAGAATAGGCAGCAGCGTTCTCTATGCATTTTACCACCATACTGCGATCGCCAATCCGCCTGCCAAGCGTGGCGATTATGGCAAATTTAGGGAGGCCTATGTCCAGCAGTGGACATTTTTCGGCTGAAATGATGATGAATGATGATACCCACGTCAATTTGCAGTGTTATAGCCATTTCCAAAACTGACAACTTATTAGCAGCTGTGACTGGAAAATACGGTAAATTAAAGTTGGCAGTTAATTTGCTTAGAAATGAATTTCTTCAACTTTACAACACCTAACTCGCAATGATCATAATGCTCACTGTGCTTTGCAACACCGCTGACTGATTACGAATTCTCTTGAATAATAGAAAAGCGTGCTTGGATCTACACAACGCATTAATTAATTTAGTGTAATCTGGCACCATCGAACATAACATCATTTGGATAAGTCAACGCCAGTTTAAAATATCTTAGTAACATTAGCCAATATTGCAAAAAAAGCAACAATTATTCCTAACATTAGGTTGTCGTCTGTCGCTGACCTACCAATCTGAATCTATACTAATATTATAAAGCTGAAGAGTTTGTTTGTTAATTTGATTGAACGCGCTAATCTCAGGAACTACTGGTCCGAATAGATTTTTTTTGTTTTTGTGTTGGGTAGCCTATTTATCGAGGGAGGCTATAGGCTATATAACATCACGCTACAACTAAGAGGAGCGGAGCAGTAATGAAAAATGTTGCAAAAACGGGGAAAATTTATTCCTTTTGAGAGTTTCCGTTGCGTGCGCTGCGTAAACGGTTAAAGTAACGCAAAAATCATGTATGACGGAATTGTTCCTTTAAAAAAGTCCGCGAGAGCATATGTCTATCTTTTAAGGTTGACTCATTATAACTCAAAAGGAGCGAGCAGCAACGAAAAATGGACGAAAACTAGCAGGCAAATTGATGCGACGGGAAGTGTCAGGGGAGCAAAAATTTGACGCGGACGAAGTCGCAAGCGAGTTAAAAATAATACTTACATTTAATCTCCATCAATTACATACGTTTTTCTAATAGAATGGTTAAATATGAACTTTTGTAGAAAATTCGTCGACCTGCATGCGTAGCATGACCACCGTAGAAAGGGGTTTTGTCGACGGACGATTAGACAAAGTAACGTTTCGGGTACACAGTACGACAGCAGCAAAGTAGAAAAAGTCAACTGCACTTTTGACGTGAAACATCTATGGGCGAGGGTAAACCTAAATTTTGGCGTGGTGAGCGTGGCCACGCACAGTGGCCCATACTGAAAATTAGTAGACTTAGGCAACAAAGTTTCAATATCGATGCGATTTTTTTTGATGTGATAATTAACATATTATCATATAATTAATACGTTATTTTTGATTATACCATATTTATTTCCTTTCGTAAAGCATGCTTTATAAATATTACCTTTACAAAATATTTTTTTTTGTTTTCCCTTGTGTCGCAGGTTCGTTAGGTTCAGCTACACTTCTCAAGGTTAACCCTTGGATGGGTGACCAATTAATTTATGTGTGGCGTTTTGTCGCAGGTTCGCAAGGTTAAGCTGCATTTCGCAAGGTCAACCTTTGGATGGGTGACCATGTAGTTTTTGTTTTGCCTTGTGTCGCAGGTTCGCTAGGTTAAGCTACACTTCTCAAGGTCAGCCTTTGGATGGGTGACCATTTAGTTTGTGTGGCAAAATCTGTTCACCCAGTCGAAAGTTATGAGGTAACAAACATAAAAAAATACAGTCGAATTGAGAACCTCCTCCTTTTTTTGAAGTCGGTTAAATATAATTCTGAGTCGAATCATGTCGAAGAGTAAATTTTATAAAAAGTGCAGCTGACTCTTTCTACTTTGCTGCCGTCGTACTGTGTACCCGAAACGTTACTTTATCTATTCTTCCGTCGATAAAACCCTTTTCTACGGTGGTCATGCTACGCGTGCTGGAGACAAATGTTAACTTCACAATTGTGACTCAATAAATACGGGCAACTAGTACATGTGTGTTCATATACAATAGGGGCTGTCCATTAATCACGTAAGGCTCGAAGGGGGGGGGGGGGGGGGAGGGGTCCATAAAAAATCACGAAATATCACAAGGGGGGAGGGGGGGTGTAGTAATATATCACGTGTATTTATTTTTTCGTCAAACGCGTACAAAATCGAAGGGGCTTGTAGTGAAATTTATACACTATTGGACAAAATAAAGGGATCAAAAATAAAATTCGAAATTTTTGGGCAATTTTCAACAGGCCGTAACTTCGAGAGAAATGGTCGTAAAAGAAAAGAAAATTGTAGCTCCAAGTGTCAAGTTTTTGGATTACTTTGTTGAGTCAGCGGTTTTTGAGTAATCTTAGAAAAAACAGCAAAAAATCTTTATTTTTTGAGTTTTTGTTTTGGGCTACGGGCGTGGAAATTTTTTTTTTGCTTAACCACTGTATGAATCGAATACTTCGTTCATTTAGCTTTAATTTCTTTTTTTAGGGACCTTTTCGCCGAGTAATTTTTTGTCTCATTTTTTTAAAGATTATGAGCTTTTCAGAGCAGAAAACGTGATCCTTTACATTTTTGAAAAATTCGATCGAGTGACACAAAAACGGCTGGCTGGATTAATTTTGACCTTGTTGGGTTTTTGTGGACATATTGAACTGAAAAAGGCACACTTAACATTATTGGTTTCCTCAATATTTTCGATCCAGCGCTTGATTTTCCAAAACACCACTAAAAGCCGATTTTTTGTTGCGTTTCCAAATTCATGCGACACAAGGAAGATTTTTTTTTTTTTTTTCGAAAATTCAATGACTAGTCGTTAAAGGGAATTCATTGAAGTTCTTGAAACCAACCTTTAAGAAGATGCGCGCTCGGGTTTCAAGCGGTTAACTTTCTGTGCGATCATTGGTTGCTGACATATCGATAATCAAAGAAAAAAGGATCCTTTTCCATTTGAAGACAGATATCTCGGTATCATGGTTCCTAAAAAAAGAAAGCTAAATGAACGATGTATCCGATTCATATAGTGGCTAAGCAAAAAAAAAATTTTCCACGCCGGTAGACCAAAACAAAAAATACAAAAAAAAATTGAAATTTTTTTTTGTTGCTGTTTATTCTAAGATTAATCAAAATTCGCTGACTCAACAAAATTTTAACAAAATTTCTAATCCAAAAACTAGACACTTGGAGCTACAATTTTCTTTTTTTTTATCTTTTACGACCATTTCTCTCGAACTTGCGGCCTGTTGAAAATTGGCCAAAAATTTTGAATTTTTTTTGATCCCTTAATTTTTTCCAATAGTTTAAATATTAAAAAAAAAATTAAGATTTTTTGTAGGTACTAAAAAATACACGTGATATGGGTGGGGGGTGGGGTAGTCTTAAACCTCACCAAGTATCACCAAGGGGGAGGGGGGGGGGGGGGTAAAAAAATGCCAAAAAAACATCACGTGATTAATGGACGCCCCCATAAAAGAAAGATGGTTTTCGTATCTCTTTGTGTGAACGCGTTGTGTTCGTCCTATCTTAAATTACAGGTGGGTGATCGCTTAGTATATTATAAAATCAAGCGTGTCTAAACTCTGAAGAACTGGAACCCGGATGAGTAACTAGCTTGGTCCGAATCGTTTTTGCGTATACCTACAACGATAAAATAAGAATTGAACTAGTCGAGCAAAGGTTAAAAGAAAACCGGCTGAGATAAAATATCTCTTAATATTTTAACTCATTTTGACTACGAAGGCTGTCCCTATCCTTGTGATGGTTTGTTGTATTTCGACAGCAAACACAATTATTCATTCCTCCGGCTGCATCCGTTCACACCATCGATCTGATGATCACCAATGCAACACTACCTACATTAATCACCAGTGCACCTTTTAATATAAATGATGTGAGTACAAATACCAATATCTACTAATATTAAATTAACTATTACCGGCCGGACTTCGAAATAAAATTTAAATTCAAAAGTTCTCTGTTATGTTAATAAGCGACCGTATCATAGGTTATTATGTTGTGTTTAAGGCGTGAGCTGCTGAAATTTGCTATGAGATCATTATTTTTTATTACCAATACATTTATATTTGATGGAAGATCAGATCAATATCAATACAAACTTTAGTATCAGCACTGCATGTCTATAAGTATACATTTGTGGTTATGGTCGGGTATTTATTGGTCGCAGTGGTGACGACGGTAGCCGGGTGCGGTCGAACGGAGCTTTTATCAAAATTAGCAGGCGCGCCCGCGCCACGGCGCACCCCAATCGTAAAAACACCATCACCGGCATCGCATCGACGACGGCTCTGGAGCCACACCTAGCTGTCGCTCCCTACCAACTCACCCTATACCTACAAGTTATTATCTGTAACACACTTTTATATTTAGGTTACCAAAAATAACATTTCTACCCCATTTAAAGCCGCACCCGCCATTTAAGGGATAAGAGAAGCAACCCAGCTTTTAGAAGATGACAAAAGTTTTAGCAGAATTGTTATAAGGCAGATTTCAAGACGAATAACAGCATGGCGACTTAAAGGGATCTGTTGGCCACAAAGTAACCGCTTGCTTTAGTCAGACACGTCCTCGGGGCCGAGCTCGGTTAAGTCACCAGACTACGAGTGTGAGTAAATAAGCTTGACACAAACCGCATAAATGTGAAATATATTCTTATTCTTAGCACATCGAACCTATTAAAGAAAGCGGAATTGAGATCTGCTTAAACCAGCGAGCGAAAAGGGTAACAAGGATTTAGTTTTCGCTTTCGAGTATGCGCGACTGGTTCGCGGTGACTTTCTCTTTTATCAGCAATATTCTCGGGACTGTAAAGAAACCAGGACAGCTTACTTTGATACAAGTAAAAAGATACATTCTCTAACTATTTTAATAACATAACGTTACGTGTACGTACCGTTAGTATACCCACATTTCGCCAAGTTTCAGTCCCATGTAATCGAGGGCGAGTTTATGGTCATTAAACGGGCACAAATCCAGACTCCGGAATGCAAGTAAGAAATTCCAGATGGAAAACCCCAATAACACTATGGCCGACCTGGGAATGGAACTCAGGACCTCGGGTTCAGCAGTAGCGCTTGCAACCGAAGCTAGCGAACGAAGCAATGAACGATTTTAATGTTTTTGTTTTACGCAGGTTATGTCTCAAAGGAAACCGCTCGCGATATGTTGCAAGTTTATTACCGTAGTGAACAGTTAATTTCGTAATAACAGCTTGATCCTAATTTCAGGTGAACAATAGCCAGTACATGATCAGAATGGTAATGGTCCGAAATCAATGACCGAAATGCACGTGTGATACAGTAAGTTGGTCATGCGGCCGAGGTAAGGTTTGCACTGCAAGCGTTGATTACAGCGTAATCTGTATGCACAGCATTTCACATCGTCCGACTTTTATCTACACTTAAAAGAAACCCCGTTTAGATCTAGATATGTCAATGTTATTTTGTTCTTCGTTTCCTGACAAATGACTTGAGACATACAACACCAAGATGGTGGGTGGGAAATAACAAACGTTGATATAGTTTATCTTGATTTGTAAATAAACACGTAATAATTAGGTTGCTAGAGGTAATTTATGTTTGCAATTCGCTGGCAAAGTCCCAAAGAAATCCGTTGGTAAATGACACACGATAGGGGCGATTTGGCAGACGAGGTAAAGTACCTGACTCGTTTCGCCAGCTCATAGGCCGTATCGTGCATGAGTTCCGGAAACTACATCGGTTATCTTACGCCGAGAAAACCAAGTCTCGAATGAGATCCAGTGCTAAGTTCGTTTAGTCTACTTAGACTACATTACAACAATACATGTTTACGGCACAACTGTTCACTAAACACAAAGAAATTAAAAAGCAGCAGCGCAATGGAAAACAGTAAACAAAGAAGGAAACGAAACATTAAGGATGCGAAGGTGGTGAAAATGTGAATATATTACACGGCAATGTAATCACACGCACGCAAGAAACGGGCGGCGTTTTATAACTGTACAGGAATAATACTCCTAAAACCAATAATTCACCTTCATACACTTTAATTTTGAGCCATTCATACCTATAAGCAAAATGCGTTTCTTCGTAAGCAATAAAAAACGTGAATATCCTAAATATTATATACAGCATTCTGCCCTGCTTAATACGATTTCGAATATTTGTAAATATTTAGTTCAAGTAGTACACATCATTATGGTAAAGGTAATATGTATCTGATGTAGGGTAAGCCATAAGTGTTTATTAGGCCATGGTATATCGCTAGGCATATCACATAGAGTGACGGTATGGACATAGGCGTGCAACGAGGCCACATAATGAAGTGGCACGTTAGGACATGGGTCGCACCTTCACTCCAATTTCGCGCTAACTGAACCCTTAACGCAACGACCTCCGGGCTTTTACTGCTACCCACTTGCTTAGCAAACTACGGATATGGTTGTAAACTAATTCGGGCGAGTAATTTAGGAGATATTAATATTAGACTATGAAATACTGTATACTTTGCATTAATTAATGACGCTGTACTGATTACTTTGCTTAAAACGGCTATTGTCAGATTTTAAAGTTTGTTTCTCGGATAAGTAAAAAATAATTTTCCTAAGATATTAAAATAGAAAGCTCATTTTCAGAAAATAAACGAAAGGAGAATGAGCAAAGTCAATCTAATTATGCCGCTTGACGTGGTAGAGGGACAGCGAAATAGCTTCCTAATTCTCCTGTTATCACAGTTAGATAACTTTTATTTTAAAAAGGGCCCTGTGAATATTGGCGTAGTATGAATTTCTTCGAAAACTAGAAAGCATTTGCATTTGCTTACATTTAAACAATTTTTCCATTTCTAACGTTTATCCGAAGTATAAGTAAGTACGTAAAAGTTTTCAGTCCCAATAAATATGCTGAACACTTTTTTTTACTTGACTTTACATTGGTCTTCTGACCAACCGGAGTATGGTTTGGTTATTCAGATTTGCAGTGAGGAGGAAATAAGGTAGTAGGTATCCATTCTAATAATATAAATGGGAAAGTGTGTGTGTCTGTTTGTCCGTCTTTCACGGCAAAACGGAGCGACGAATTGACGTGATTTTTTAAGTGGAGATAGTTGAAGGGATGGAGAGTGACATAGGGTACTTTATGTCTCTTTCTAACCCCCCACTTCCTTAAAATGGGGGATGGAACGCGCTAATCTCAGGAACTACTGGTTCGAATTGAAAAATTCTTTTTGAGTCGGGTAGCCTATTTATTGAGGAAGGTTATAAGCTACATAACATCACGCTACGATCAAAAGGAGCACCTACGGAACACTATTTTTGATCATTTTATTTTTAAATCAAATCTATCGAAGTATATTGCGGGCCAAATGTGGTATCCTTTACCCACAGATGTCTCACCTTTCTAATACATCAAGGACAAAACCACCTTAAATCAACACGAAAAAAATAAGTAAAGTGCATAAAGTAGTCAGTGTGTAGCAAGCCTGAGTGGCAGGAGTAATTAACAAATTAATTAATTAATATAATTTTCCACTGTACCTATGCTTAGAAGATGGTAACTTAGAAAACTTAAGATGAGTAAATTTTTTTGTTTAAATCTCAGTATACCTACCGGTATGTGTTTATTCATCAGCGCATATAGTTCAACAACCTCTAACGGTATTTAGATCCGAATTCATTAGTACAGCTAGCTTTACGCCAAAAAAACCTCTTTGTTACGGATACATAAACACGAATTATTAATAATTTGTCAGATTATATTATATTTTAAGAAAGAGTTGAATTAAATCTTTTTAATACGCTTTTCATAGTTGGTCTGTATCTATGTAACGGAATTTTTGAACGTGATTTTTACCCCCCTTCAAACCTCGGATTTTAAACTTTGCACACAGCTATCAAGGACCGATGACAACACAATAATTGCATTTTTTGTTCGACGAAAGCGTGTTTTAATTTTTTTTAAACCATTATTTATTCGATGTAATATGTAAAGTTGTATTCTTTTTCGAATCCAGTTATATGAATCCAAAAACCTTTCGAAGTTTCCAATCAAAATACAATTAGCGAATTAACAGAACTGACTGATGAAGGAGTCAAGGATAGTGTGCCGTTACGCAGGCGATGCGGAGACAGCGAGATGGGCGAGGTGAATGTACGCATGAAGTGTGCCACGCGCCGAGAAATACTCCGGAGTGAGTACCGTTAGTGGAACGCGGTCAAGCCAGGCAGCGGTACCCGTGTCCAACACTGCCACCTCGTCACCTTTCATTCAGCTATAACCTACATTGATTTTATTAAGAGAATCACTCACCTACGCTTACATAGCTATTGTGCGTTAAGGCTTCAGCTTATTGTGTAGCATGTAATCATGCTATGACAAAAGATACGCAGAGTGGTAATGATATTATAAAATATTATTTAATCATATTTTTTAAGGGGTATCCTGATACGATAAGTAGAGATAAGAGTTAGTAGAGTAGAGATAAGGTAGCCTAACTGCTGGTTATCCGGCATTGTATTTATGGGCAAACCGGGTGAAATCTGCCTGTACATTTGAAAGCTTTCATATTTATCTATACACTACGCCACAGCCGGCGCCAGCTCGGCCGGTAGCACGTGTGAAAATGAAAACCGCGATCTAAAGTAATTATCGTCTATTTAGTGGGTATCATCGCAAACAAACCAAACAAAAATAACAACAATGAAATCGATTACAAATAAAGGCTTTTAACTTGTAGCACATTAGCACCTCTGTATGCCTGCCTAAGCAGTTAGTTAAATGTTGATGACAGCTAATATTAATCCAAGGAATCATTTCTTATTTTACAAGTATGACTCCTTACAAATCCTTTTGATGCTTCAGCGGCGAATCGCACAACAACCGACAGGGTTTTTTTTTTTTTTTTTTTTCAGGATGGGAAGTCATCAAATGACTTCTCCCGCTCTGGGCGGAGCGGGAGGGCGTGTCAGACTTTTACTGACTAAAACCCACCCGTGTTCCATCAGTTGCCCATGTGCCAGGGTCTCGGTATCTCTTTCGAACAATCACGCGACCCCGGCAGGCATCGGTCCTAGTAGACCCCTACACTGCTGCTGACATCTCTTTGAGGCGCGCGTGGAACACTGCGCGCCGTCGACCCGAGCTTGGTCCTTACCGGGCGGCGAGCTACCCATTGCTCGCCACCCGCAAGCCCGCGCCTACGGTGGCCGGGAGTCCGCTATTGACTCCCGACGCCCGGGGCGTCTCCTCCTGCGGCGGCTAGGGACGTGAGGGCGCAGAGACTGCCACTCCCTCACGCGCCCCGCCTCCTCCTTCGCGAGCATTACTGCTTCGCAGAAGGAGGTGACGGCTTCCCATTCCCTCTCGCTCCGTACCATGGCTCGCACCAGGGCCGGACGCGAGAGGTCGCCGCCGCCGATCGCCTCCACGAGGACACGGCGGTGCTCCGCCCAGGCAGGGCACACCTCCACCGTATGCTCCACCGTGTCCTCCAGACGATCCTCGCAATGGAAACACCCGGACGTATCCTCCCGCTTTATCCTGAACAGGAACCCACCGAAGCACCCATGCCCGGTGAGAACCTGCGTCAGACGGAAGGTGAGGACGCCGTGACGCCTCTCTATCCACTCCTCAAAGAGGGGACTTACCGCCGCAATTGTGGCGTGCCCAAACCAACAGGGTCAGTAAACAATGTACGTGTCTTTAAGTAATGGAAGCCTTCTTTCCTCCGATTGATGGTAGATATCGATCACTAACAATTTCGGTTTTACTTTGAGCTACTGACTCCAAAGCAACAAGTACGCGGCAGTGGCGAGGTGTAATTTTTTCGAAAAGAGAAGCCGATGCGAAGTCGGCTTTAACTTACTGACTCATCAATAAAGAATACTTACTATTATTCTAAAATTAATATAGGAATATAATGAATTAAATACAATTAAATTGAACAGCTGAAAATCGAATAAAATATGCAATATTCCTCTATCTCGTTCTCGCTGACGCATTTTTCTATACCTGTTTCTGTCATAACCCGTTGTACAGCGGCTTGCTCTCGTACATATCAAGCGGTGCCACGTGACCTAAAGTGACATCATTACGGGATCGCTGTTGTATGAATTTTTAGTTCCCGATTATGACGTTTTGGCGCCGGGTTAATTTAGAACATTTCTCTTTTGTTGTAATACAAAGCTATAAATAACGTTTTTTGTTGTTTGAATGTTATGGTGAATTAAATACCCGTAGTGTAACTATATTTATTGACACTATTCACATACTTTTGTATTTTTAATAGTGATAGAGTTGAGTTACCAATGCGAATCCCCGAAGGCAAGCCGGAAGGAATCGTGTTATATGGTGCTTTCGCCACTGGTACGCGGTCTATGTATTTGGTATAACAATGTAAGATACCATAAAGGCCCGACCTCATGGAGGGACGTGGCGGCTGCGGCAGCGTCTTGTCTCAGCGTGGTAATCGGAGCGTTTCTAATACCCACGCTTTGACTCGGTTTCACCGCACGCTTCTTGCCTCCGTTCTTACTTATTCGTTTTGCGACACCGTTTGAAATATGATAACGTTCAGTCGATTGCCGAGCTGCTCTAGGTTCTCACGAAACTTCACACGAAGTTCTTGCAGCCAGTTCAGTTAGCTATTGAATTCCCGCGATTATAGCTAACGGGCTCTACAGCAGACACAGGTATCAGTTTACAAAAGAAATAATACCGATAGAACGGCATTATGAGAATAGGTAGGCGAATAGCGAAAAGCAGTTTAAAGTCGTGTTAACAAAAAGCGGCATTATGATAATGAGGGTGTAAAAAGCGACAAATGAATATTTTTCACAATAATTACGGTGGTTGCAGCAGGTAAGGTGCGAAGTACAGAGGCGATGCGGCGGGCGCAACAATTTGCATCACAAATGCGGGTGGCAGTCGCGATGCGCCACGCCGCGCGCCCTGCGCCGCTGGCCCGCACGGCGCGGGCGGTACGGCGGCGACCCACCCGCATCAGACAATGTCACAATCAACACCGCGTGGCCGCTTTTTGGTCACCACGTGATTGCCGATTGTGGAACACCATAATCACCAAGAACGTATGCATTTTAATTTTAACGTCGTCAATAGAGTCCGCTGCTATTATCAAGAGACGCGGTCGATTCAATAATACAAACATTTTGCATTTTTATTACTGTCGAGTATCGAAGTATCGATAATTTTATTATAAACAAAGTTTAAGACCTGTTACGAAATCATGCAAAATTTGCAAACGAAATGGGTTTTTATAATAATAGAGGCAGCTGCATTTGTATAAAATAAGAATACAATTTTAGCGAGTAACACGATCACATCAAATGACATGCGACTTGACGCGACACACGCTCAAGTTTCTGTTGGAGCCTACCATCCACGAAAAGTAAAGCCTTAAGCGAGTAAAAGTGTCCGAGTTGAAAGGCGATGAATTAATAACGAACTTCTCCCGCGACGCGTGATGACGGCCAACACGAGTAGCGCATTAGATGGCAACAGAGGAAATTTGCAAATTTCAAGCTAATTACATGTTGCTTTATACTTTTTCTGTTCACAAAATATAAAAATTTGTGAAGTGCGAGTCAGTCGCATGCATAATGGCTCCGTAGGTACTATCAACAATAAAAAACCGTTTCTTTTTCTGAACTCGGCTGAGTCACTGTAAAATTTAAGAATCTTTGTTAACCTTCTACTAAAAAAAACAAGCCGCTTTTCATGCCTGCGTGACCTCTTAGATTTTCTCTAAACCAGGAAACCGATTCTGATGCGGTTTTCACCAAAATTTTGTAAGAGCAAGAAGGTATATGTGTAGAATTTATAAATCATTAACACTAGATTTACCAGACCAGTCATTTTGACTGGTCGTGCAATTTCAATTCAAAATTCCCATTACATATAACATTTGCTTTCCGAAATGATGTTATGACTTTTGTAGCTATAAGTAGAAAATACATTTTATGAATTTAATGTTACTTTATAAATATTAGTAACAAAAATATTTTTTGTTATTAACATTTATATGTTTGCATGACCAGTCTAAATGACTGGTCTGGTAAATCTAGTGTTAATATTTCACATTGCGTTCGCATTTCGTACGCAAAATCCTCAGTTGCATATTCTGGGGCTGTGAAGCATCAAGTGATGTGATGTGTGTGTGTGTGTTTAACTTAGATATAGCACAGAAATTTCAATATTTTGACATGTACCCTGCGTGCGAATTAGACCCGGCCTCTACTTTGCACACTTATGCTGAGAGACTGATAAATAAAAATAATGTATCCATTTCAATATCTAGAAAAACAAATAATTATAAAAATAAACGTCTTTCCATCAATAATTAAGTGCCTCCCTCCAAAGAACAAAAACGGAACCCATATAACTTTTTTTAAGCAAAACAGCTAACTAACTTTCTACTTAAGAATTACCTTAAATTTAAGATAGCGTTGAAATACTTCATGCAAATGAGATACAAAAAAAAAAATGACTCAATTTCACCGCAAACATAAAAAACAACGAATTAAAGTAAAACCAAATTGTAAGTAGCAACAGAAAATCGATGATGCTGTTTCCAAAGAGAAAGTGGAATGAATTACTGCTACTATTACTAGAGAGTAGTAGAGTCTTAACACAATATGGAAAAGAACCTGGTTTTTCGTAGCTAACTCACATTACACGGACCACATTCCTGTACTTAAAAAGATATGTCTACAAAATTGGAAAGACTTCAATCTTCGTTCCAGGGAAAAAGGCATTTGGTATAGAACAATCCATTCACAACCTTCATATTCACCTTGGATTGAGAAGTGTTTTGTTACCAGGGAGGACTTAACCATAATTATTATTCAGGCTTCGCGTTCAGGACATGCCTCTCAATAAATTTGGTTTTTAACACGCTTTTATTAGGTCGACCTGTATGTAACTAACTATGTAATGGAATCTAATGTAACTAATTTAACCATCTTACAAGGATCGTAGCGTCATGAAAATTGGCAGCTGTATGTAGTTTTGATGACAATACAATAATATGGTACTGTCGAACTGATCTGATGATGGAGCCAGAAGATATGAACTGGAACTTCATGATGGAACATCGTATCATAACTGTGTTTGAACTTGTTAAAAAAGTTTTGTAATGAACTTTGACCACGATTAGGTTTAAAGGTCTGATGATGAAGCCGTAAGTTAGGTACTGGAATTCCATGACGGAATATCGTATCATAGCCGTGTTTGGACTTGTTAGAAAGGTCTTTTGAACTTTGATCACGATAAGGTTTTTGGCTTTTACGTGTTATAAAAGCGTGTTTTTGTAAACTACATAGAAATTTATATGATGAAAAAGTTAACTTCACCTGTTTGCAGTACGTGTAACAAAGATGATGACACGTTGCATATTTTGATGAGATGTGTCCGGAATCAAGCGCTCAGAACACAAATTGGCGCGCATAATATAAACCTATCAAACCCGTTACCGGATAGTATAATACCCATAATAAATATGCTTAAGTTCGCTTTGAAGAACAGACCCAAAACCTAGCTGTAAAATGCACAAATGTAAATTAATGTCAACCTTTTGTATACCTATAGAGTGACATATTCACATTTATCGAAAAAGCTCTGTAATAAAGATTTTTAAAAAACCTGGTTATTACTGCAACAACTTGTTTTTAGAAATATGCTGACAGTGATTTGACCGATAGAAATATTTTCTCTTGACAAACACCGCTTTGGTACCAAATGTGTGCAGTGTGTGTTGGCATACCTTTAAGTGAACAAAAATCCTGCAAACGATTAGACACTATTACATCCCCGGTAGGGTGGGTATAAGGCTTCGTATATTATTCTTTTTAAGAATACTACTTCACGACAAAGTGCTACGAGAGACATTCTATAGTGGAAGTGTAGTGTGCTTGTGAAAATGAACAGATTTTACTATGCACCCAACTCTGTAATGGAATTAAGTACTTATTTCGATTAGGTTTTCTTTCATAATCAAGGTTGTTCCATAGCCGAAAGATCTTAATTTTCATGAATGCTACCATTACTTTAAATATGTCCCTTGTTAACCCAACGCCCCGTATTTTGGAAAAACTGAAAACAAAAGTTCATAATTCAGTTATTTCAATTAATATTAATCGGCCTTTAACAATATCTAATTATCCATTTGAAAAATATAATAGATACCATAAAGATGCAATAACAGAAAAGAGTTGGAGATGAAAACACGGGGTCCACCGGCTAACAAATGGACTCCATTTATTAAATTGTAAGTCAGAGATTCTGCGTTGAAATACGAGGACTATTTGGACTAAACGATGCAATCACTAGCGGATTTAAGAGATTCCACCTTTCGTTAGTCATTTTACCCTTTTTCTTGTTATCTGTTACAAGAAAAAAGTTAAAAATACTAACCTCGTTAAAATTCCGACACAAAACTTTTATTTAATCAAATATTATAAATAGAATGACTAAGACGAGGACGCAAAAAGTGGCATGTGGATACCTGCAACGGTAAGACGTGTTCAATATTGAAATAAATCTCTAGCAGAATTACTCTGTTCGAAATTAACCGGGGCGCCGTATAAAGCTTTAGCTTGGAGGAACGGGCGGTAAAGCGGCTCTTAATTAAATCAAGTGACACGTCTCGTCGCAGGTTACCTCAATCACACGACCCCAATAAACCCATGTGCCAAACGGAAATGTTTTATATCATGTCATATTACCCATGGAAGAAATGAGCTTCTAAGACGCTCGACTGCTTGACAAATTCATGTTTTGTATTTCTTTCACATACCAGTACTAAATTAAGCAACGTTGGTAGACATTAAAAGATAGTTGATTTAAGATTATATTATTTATTCAGGTCTTCTGAATGTAGTCCGCGAAAGTTATTTATACAAAGCTTTCAGAAAACTAGACAAATCCGGTGTATGCATTGCTCTACAATGGCCCACATATATATAAGGTTGATACGTAAACGTATGCAATGCAAGCACTATAAGCATAACTTAATAAGCCTTCGTGTATGCAACCCCACGGCTCGCCATATCGTAACGTTTCACGTCTCATTTTCTCAGACAGATTTTTAGAAACAAGAGGCAAAGCTTTTGATTATTGTTAAATTGTATGCAATCTACGACTTTTTTGCAACGTTTAAAATTTTAAAAATAAAATGTGATCAGGGGTCATGACAAAAGCGGAAACTTCGTGAAATAGATACGCTCAATGGTGTTTGATTCTCTTCAGCAGAGTTATCGCTAGGAGTAATAACAAAGGCTGATATTAAACGCTTTTCTAAAAACAGGCCAAATGCGTGTCGGTCCACGCAACTCTGAAACTGACATTTTTGTTTTTACCAAAATCAGGCAGAGCTAAGTGGTCAAAGAGATTGACCACTTAGCTGAAACACTGTTCAGTTTTGGGCCTGAAGGTCCATCTAACGAATTATTGTCAATTTATATCACACGTTACTTACTTGAAAAAACATCAATATAAAATCTACCAGCAGAAAGAAATGCTGTTGTGGTTAACACGGGTAATAATTCCGCGTAGTCGGAGAAACTCGTAAAACATCTAGGATCCGATGGTAACAATAAAAGTGGAGGTAGGCTCGGAAGCACGGAGCAACTTGTGCAGAGGCGGGGTGGCTGGCTGCGCAGCGGTCGCACTCATTATTTCCATAACAAGCTCGCGACGACCGCCGCTCGCTCTCCGCTCCAGAGTCCCGGTCACGGCAATTAATTAACTGGCTAAACGGTATCGTGTTTTACATTCTGATGTTTACGTAACTCTCCAGCGATAATGTCGCTGGTTATCGAAATGACAGGGCCGACGGTACTCATATTAATTAATAAATTATTAGCTTGGCCTACCTCACTAAAAAATTAAAGAGTTTCATTATTGAGCTCGTTATGGGCACTAACGTTCTGTGCATATAGATTGCTTATTTAAATGAGGAAAAGTAAGAAAACTTTAATAAAAGAAGTAGACTGTCACATTTATTGCCTACAAGTATAATATGTATGGAACACTTAAATACGCAAATTGCTACGTATAAAATATTTTTTTTTTGGTGAGCAAGAGGAAGCAATAAAACCAGTCGAAAAATTTACCGCTAACCAAGACTCGTGGATCATTGGCCTTGTATATAACTTGAATGGGGAGATGTTTTGTTTCTAATATTGGTCGCCTGTGATGATTAGTCTCAGAATCACAAGGTGATTAATAAGCATGTCGAAGTTCGCCTGTGAACCGCATCTACACATCGGTGTCGTAACAGCTGGCAGTGGTTGTTACTTAAATTAGTTAACAATGACACATTTCGCTGGCAAACAAACAGAGAGGAGTCCTAAATAGACCGCATGCTATTCTCGACCTGCTGCCGTCACACCGGTGCGATCGTGCCGTCTGCTGAATCACGCACACCTCAAGGTGATGCTTGCGGGAACACCAATCATATGTGGGCTATTGTGCAGGCCATTCTGGCTCACAGGAATCATGTGTCAATGATGTTATAAATACATCAGTGAATATATTTTAGTTTCATAATATTTCTTATTCAAGGTTTTAAGAGCTATAACATTATGAATTCGAGAAACAATTTTCTACACCTGATAATCAAGATAAAAGAATGTATCAACTTAATACATCGAGCACCAGTGGTGAATCTAGTTTGTAAAAACCGATCAGTCTAATGTAAATGAGTGAACAAGTTTGTTCGATAGCAAGTCAAACAGCGAGAAGCGACGGAGGCTCACGCACGAGGCATGCATGCGCGTCGAGCGCGGCCTAGTTGCGTTACGCAACCGGGCCGCGACGCCGACACAGCAGGACGTTGATCTCGTGCTTGAACTTGAAACACCGTTCACATTTTATTATTTAAGTACAAAAAATTAACACGCCTCAGATATATTTTACTTGAAGTAAATTTTTATTCACATCTGTAAAAACTCTGATCCTCACCGTGTCTACCTTTATCATGTGCCGAGTATAGGCACAAGCAAGATTTACATGAAAATAATTTTCCAGCACATCAACGTACCAAACGCTGTCCGGAAATTGTAGGAAATTGCAAGAGAAAATGAATCCGACGGTTTGAGAGGTCCGGTTGAAGTAAAGGCTTATATGAAAAGGTATTTAGGATTCTCGCATGTAAGTTCCTACATGATTGTGTTTATTTTGCAGACACTAGACGAATGAAGGACGACCTACCTATCAACTCTCAAATTTAACTTAAAATGTAATTTTTCAATGTAAACGATGTTCACGTTGCCTTACAATAGCTTTTGGTACAGAACAACGCCTGCAATGTCCTGCTGTCAAAAGATGAAACAAGTAAGCAACTTATTGTTTATGAACAAACACAGCATTTAACACAAAAAGACTGTAAAAATAAAGAGGTCTCCATCAATCACACGAACAGAGCCAGCGCTTCCGGACGCGACCTGGTCGAGCGAAACATTTCTTTGAATAATGAATGTAGTTAGGTATCGTGGCCCGTAACTGGACGTGATATACGCCGTCGTCGGCCGCATGCATAATTTCACTTATTTTATGTGGTTAATTGTCGAAAATGACCGCTAGTGAAATATATTATGGCGTACGGACGCCGACACCGCTGGTGGCGGCTAATGTATTCCGCAGCTCGTGCTCCGCCCGCCCTCGCCTTCGCTACACCGTCTTTGTGTATTCGTAGCGCCTGCACATATATATGTACACACACTACTTACGGCCTAATGCAAATTAACGCTATCAAACTTTTTACACGTAAAAGAATGAAGTGATGTAGGTCATCTATAATATACAAAGTGAAATATTATGTATGTTTAATGGGTTAATACTGCGTACATTTTAATGGCATTTATTGATATAATGTATGTCATTTATATGTAGGTAACGAGCTAATAATGCAAATAAGCTGGTTTTTTCCATGATACTTGTTACGCATTTTTATTTATTTTCAGTAAAGTTACTTAATTCAAAAAAGAGGGTCATATCGGAATGAGATATAATAAGCTGATTAAACCTTTATTTTAGCATTCTAAAAGTTGTCTCAAAAGTCTCATAAAATCTCGTGTTCGCGTCTTCAGATACCTATTGAAGGTCACAAAAATCGTTTGTTTTATATTAATATCTCGTTTATAGTAGGATTTGTGAATAATTAATAGATATTTAACGAAATAGTTTTAAGATCAACTAATATTCTAATACCGACACATAAATATTTATTAAATTATCAGTATCAATTCTAATAATAAATAAATACTCAACAAGGCCCTATGCGTTCACACGAAGCTAATGGCATTATATCGTGTGAAATTTAGATCACAGTGACACTCGAGAACATAAATTTGAGGGTGTGGTATAAGTAGGTAGGTCGTCGTTTACGTGCACAATCGCACCAGCTCGCGTCTACAATGGCGCTGCATTACAATTTTTCAAAGCAGACACAGGCGACAGAGCATAACAAAAGAGCTAGGAAGTCGCAAATGAACGAGCGCTGCAGAGAACCAACTTGTACGCACACCCTGCCTACGCCGTAGCCGTAGAATCGTAGACGAGCTACACCGAACACATTTGATTTTCTCGAATGCGCTACAAGATTTCATTTCTATCTAACATCCTCTCGAGTTATCTATTAGTCGAATTTTACTTCACCGGTGTTCTTACAAGGGAGCCGCTATGAATAACATTGAAATACAAAGACTATCCAATTTGTGTAATGTAAGTTTTCAACGGTAAATGTGAACTCTCAAAAAGCTAGGAGGTAAGGCGGTTGGTCGGAGTATCTCTACATTTAGCGATTTCCGGGCGCAGCGATGAATACGGAGAGATCGGGCGTTGCGATATGGCCGGCGGCGGGCGGCCCACCGCGTCTGCGTTGGACGCGCGCGAATCGCGGCTACATCAACCGTGTCTAGTTGGATACGCTGGATACTATGTATCCGTTTTTTATTTCTTATCTAAAGATTTCTAATAAAAGTTCTTCTATTAAATGAATAAATATTCCTGAAATCCTGCATAATCCTACATTTGTTTTTTTTTACTATTCTTAGCAATATTTTTAGGCGTCCTGAGTAGAGGAGCTAGGTAATAATATTACAGAAACTCTTTTCGACAGGCCACAATTTTATGGAAGTAACGTAATATTATGATTGAAGTCAAATAAAATTGTATCATATCGATGGCAGCAAAGTAGAAACGGACATCTACAAATCGCAATTTTAAAGGAAAGCAGATTCAGTAAAAAAAAATAAAGGTAATTTCAAGAGTTATGGACCGATTGACATGAAATCTATGATGTATTAAAATAACCTCCATGAATTGGATTTTTGGATTGATTACAAGCTCATTAAAAAAAAAAGCATTTTCATCAAAATGTAGATGTCCGTTTCTACTTTGCTGCCATCGTATATTCTTATAATTCAACAAGAAATTTGCAATATTGGTAACTAATTTCAAATAGTGAAGCTTTTTACAAATAACACTTTCTACAGTAGAGTTCGACTACGCGCTACGGTTAGAATCAGCACATTGTGTCATTATTATTATTTTATGACGTGTCATTTACGTATGTCATATCATCATAAATAAGTTCACAATACATAGTAGGCAGTTCGAAGCTGTTTTACACGAGCACGCCATAATGGTGCAAGGTCGTCATGTCGACTGGCATATTTGTATGCACTGGAACTGAAACTATTTCGATCCGACAGTGTTGAAATAACAGTTACTGACTAGGATACGTCGCTTAGCCACGGAAAGATTTAGAGTCAAATCTACTTATTTATAAAAGTTGCAATGGTTTTTGCATTTTAGTTTTAAAGATGAACTGGCGCTTTGTCTCTCCGCGGGTGAATATGCCTGTCCAGTACAGGGCCGATCTGTCCATGCTTAATTCCTTTTTACTCAAAATCGACCCCGGTGCAAATTATGTATCCAGAAATTACAAGGACTAAGCCGCACTGTATGCTGTACGCTTTACCTGAATTTTGCGCCAAAATCCATTAACACGCTAAGAAGGAAGCGAAAAGGTCCTTCAATGAATACTCTCTAATATCTATTTATCTCATATATCTTCAACTTTTTAAGGTGGAAGCTCCAAGGTACTCCACAAAATACCTCTTAAGTAAAACTCTCTTAAGAAAAACGAATTAGCTATCAATGGCAATAAAATACAGATGCATCGTAGAAAACCTCAACCAGGCCACCACAGGCATACTGAAAACGCCAATAGAGTAGCCACCTTCAGGGCTAAATCAATTTGATAACAATCGAATCAGATACAACTGGGATATAACTACCTAAGACAAATTATTAGGGACGTTTGCACAACGACGGCTGATATGTGCAGAGCTTATCTATACTAATATTATAAAGCTGAAGCGTTTGTTTGTTTGATTGAACGCGCTAATCGCAGGAACTACTACTAGTCGGAATTGAAAAATTCTTTTTGTGTTGGGTAGCCCATTTATTGAGGAAGGCTATATAACACCACGCTACGGTCAAAAGGAGCGGAGCAGTAAATGAAAAATGGACGAAAACTGGCAATTCAATGCGACGGGAAGG
Source organism: Aporophyla lueneburgensis (assembly GCA_932294355.1). Lineage (NCBI taxonomy): Eukaryota > Metazoa > Arthropoda > Insecta > Lepidoptera > Noctuidae > Aporophyla > Aporophyla lueneburgensis. The sequence continues at coordinate 23,318,193 of OW028737.1, read as the reverse complement.
GGAGCGAAAATTTGACGCGGACGAAGTCGCGGGAAGCTAGTTCAATCATAAAATTCACAACCCTTTTGTATAATACGTTTAGTAAGTTGAGAGCAGTAAGTTTTGTTTTACTTTTGCAGTAAACATGTAGAGTAAAACAAATTTTTACTGCTCGATTGTTTTCATACTGTGTTTTAAATGTATCTTTTTCTTTTACGGGAAGTGGAAAAACGAAGAAAGTACATTAAATTAGTTTCTCTCAATGAAAAATCGATCAGCTTATGTAAAAGCAACTGATATTATTAGACGGGTATGGATAACTGTCACACCGTGAATCAGCTGATTCAAGTTTATAGCAACTAGAAAACACAACAAATAATTTGGTTGAAGTTTAATAACTACTGGAAAATATGTTTTTTTTTTACAGTAGTTGCAAAGTTGGAACGACTTGCATTTCCAAATTTCGGTCATCGATCAATTAATATGTGGGATTCAGTGTCAAAAAGTTTTTTTTGACAATGATTTATTGCTCGTGACTGCTAATATAGTAGCCGTTACATATATAAGGCATGGTTATCGATAATAACCGTATTTCAGAACAATTAGGCTATGTGTTGGTAGCGACTAGGTGTATGGGTATTATAAAACGTTTTTTTTTTTTTAAATACGTTTCTTTTCTCTCTTTATTTTTATAATAGTTTTTAAAGAGGTGAGGATTACTTTATGTACGTAAATAATTTTGAATCCTAAATAATTATATGAATAATTAAGGGCTGCTAATGTTTAAACTGAAATTTCTAGAATATGAGCACAAGATAACTTACTCAATACAAAAACAAATGTCTACAAATACTTCCTGTTACCTACGTATACACCTGATGACGGTATTAACTTTGTTTACAAACAAATCTATCTCAGACAAACTTGCGAGTAAAGCGGCGCTTGGGTGAGCGCCCCATGACAAATTCTTAGTGTAATCACCTAATCACTAGATATAATAAATTAATTGTGGGTGAAGAATATCCGCGAGTGACGATACTTAAGAAAAATCATGATTAAGTTATGTCTAAACGATTTTTTCAGTACTATTTATAATAAAAATACAAGGCTTTACAAATATAGATAATATGTTGGAACATATTTTTCTGTTAAATCCACATACCTAAACTCACGTTATCAGTGGAGAAAGCCAAACTCCGGATAAATTATTTGTACTGAAAGCTCACACTTTTTGAATGTCAAAGGTCACATTGCAAAAATAGTTGGGCGTTTGAGAACCGATTCGTTTACAACCCCTTTTTGGTAAACCAAATCAGCAAACTCCTCTTAGATAGTAAATAAACAATGTCGTAGTACTGGTAAATAAACAATGATACATTAATTATTTACAACTTAGGGAAAAGCTCTTACAATTTGCAGCTTAAGATCTTTTCCAGCAGCAGCGGCGGCTGTGACAGACGTCGTCACTGGCGACAACCACTGGTGTAAATTGATATAACGTTTTGGTAAAAGTTTTAGCGAAACATCCGCCTGTGCATAAGCACGCTCCAGGCATGCGGCTGCCGCACCGTCTAGCGCGAGCGCCGGCTCGAGCAGGGCTCCACCGCCCTCTAAGACCACCATAGTACTAACAATATCGTCACTTTAAGTTTCAAATCACAACACCGAAGTCACTTCACTGCCGGCAAGCTCGAGTCGGAGCTACATGTCTCTCACGAGGTACGTGGCATCCGAGCGGCGAGAGTCGCGGAACTGGCGCGCCGCGCACCTGCCGCGAGCCGCGCCACCCGCGCCCCTCTCGTGCCGCCTACAGACTCGTCAACAAACACCGTTGCTGCAGCGGTCGCCCTGCATCCACAAAGCTCAGCAGACTACTTTCGTCCCACTTTTCCAACTCTCAAATATAGTGACAACCGGATCCAGTTCCCACATAACAATATATTTACGAATATACGAGTAAAGCTATTCCAAATTCCAATATTCCTCACCTCACACATTGGGATGGATTACGTAAGTATAAGCGATACCAATAAAAACAAAATTCTTTTGAAATACTCGCTGTAATGAAATCAGTCGTTAAATGGTAAGCAATTAACCCAAGACAATAGGGACCATTGAATAAGGTCCTGAAAATTAGTTCAAGCGAGTTTGCGATGCACGAGGCGTCGTTCTATTCGCCACGTGACCAATATTCTAAAGCCCCTCCTTCTTTCAATAATTCAAACATTACGTCTCTAAACAACACCGAGTTCCGAACAATTAACGAACTCTCAATAATTAACGGCCCATGGCAACTTGGTTTGAACTCGCAGGAACAAACCTTTGCGATAATTAGGATATCCTATTCTTTAAATAAGTTTTCCCAAAACAAAACTCGGCGAAAGAAAATGTCATCGAAGTGCGTGATTCAAAGTTGAATCCAATTTATAAGACTGTTCCCTAGAGATATTTCGAAGCAATGATAAAACTTGGAAAAATATTTCGATTCTACCAGTCGGTCCTATGCCGTTCAGGAAAGTGTTACACTTAAAAATGTTGTTTTACCCAAACAATAATACAAAAGGATGAAATTGAAAAGGAAGACATGAATAAAGTTAGCTGAAAAGGAATCGAAATAACCTCTGTTAATAGTTCAGGTAGCGGCACATCTAAGAAGTAGAATGTGAATGCCGCAGAAATTAATTTGCCATAAACACTGGTATTAATAGACGCGAGACAATAAGCCAGCCCCCCGTGAACTCCTAGTCAGCGACCTAATGTTTTACAGCACGCGAGCCACGTCGTCGTCGCACCCCCGACCTCGAAAACGCGGTTTTCATTTACATACAACGCTTATAAACAAGATGATGTTACAAATCAGGAAAATATGTGTGGAAAATTTTTAGTCTTTGTTACGCGATATAACTTTAGATTTGGACCCAATAATGATATGTTGTAATGAAAACAATTACTTGAGCCTTTTAGAAACGTTTAATTTTTTAAACGTTTAATTTCCAATTGGTGGATCATTAAAAACCGGTAAAATGTTGTATTCTACTTGTTCCCCCAATGCAGGGAAAGTAAAAAATATTGCAAGTACATACATAATAATACTGAAGACGTATGTATGAAATATTAAAATGATGTATTGATAATTGTTTTAAAAATAGATAGAATTATAAACAAAGAGTAAGTAGTAGTAAATAAGCAAACACAAATGGAAGAAATCTGCATCATCAATTATTCCACAATTCAAAGGATTTTAGGAAGTAGTCCATCCGGACAGCGACTGTCATTCTAGCGAACGTAATTAACTTTCTTTCCTCGGAATTTTCAAATGAAGCATTTTAAATGAACTTTTTAATGCTTTGGTCTCAACAATTAGAATCGCAATGTGATACAGTAACGTTTAAAGATATACCTATTTGTAATATTTTACATTACACTTGACTTTACCTCTACATTTTGAGTAGTTGTGTTTATAATGTAATCCTGCAAGCCATAATGGGACAATTCCTTCCTGGCTTATCAAATTTAACCTTTGAGCATAGATGTAACGTTACAAAACAAAATATTTTATTTAGTACAGTTGACCTGATGCTGTAGCCAGGTCTCGGGGGCACGGGACAACTCTTCAAAATCGTAATTAAAATTATGATTTGCCTGAAGTTTGGTTTTATAATACTACTACTTTATACAAATTATCAAACATAGAAATAAAATTCAGTTTCTTGACTTTTAGTTTCGGGAGTAAAGTAATAAAAACAAAGAAATTACTTATTATAAGGATACCAAGTTATTTGACTGCTGATTTTGCATCACTGTCAAAGTCACAGTAATCTTTATTTTCGTTGCATTGGCAGTGGAAGACATGATATTGCTGTTGTTGGGTTGCTGCCACTGACAAGTCTCAAATCACAGCGAGCTTTATTTTCGTTTTCATAAGATAATGTTTAAGTTGCTGCAGCCATATGTAAAATAACTGTGAATGGTTTGTAATTACGTAGAATCGTTTCATAACATGAAGTATACTACTACATTAACTTTACAGTCTCATACATTCTTGCGAGTAATCCTAGAATTCAACGATTTTCAAAAAAGTTATTTTCAAGAAAACCAACAATAAAAATAAATGTGTTATTTTTAAATGCACTTTCATTCAATATGTATATTATTGGTATGTTGAATGAAATGACAGCATTTGTGTCACGTTTACAATGACTTCTGACCGCGAGCAGGCCACCTCCACCGAGTGCACGGAAGGTCCGACACTCGACTCTGTGTCGGCTCAATTATTCACACGACACGCCCCCACCCACCGCATCATCCGCTTGCTGCCAAATTAAAAGTAAATAACGAAATGAAAACAAGCGGCCCCGCGCCGCGAGGGACTCGCAAACCTTTTACCGCTGTCGAGTAAACAACTAGATACAGCTAAACACACTTTTTATCATTCTATCGGCTATCTATTTGCGAATGCAGATAAAACTGCTGATCGCAAAATATGCACTTTATAACATGCAAAACCAACACTGAAAACGTATTCATGAATTATAATATTTACTTCTGCGTTTGATACATCGTGAAAATTATGCTGTGGCCGTATTTAGAAAGAACCTTTCATGCTTATTTACGTTTTTTTTGATATCTCTGTGATAAAATAAATTTGCAATACGAAAAAATCTTTTCAAACCCTCACGCGATTTCAAAAATGCGCAACTGAAAAATAACCTTCTCGGAAGTCGGTGTCTCTGTGTTTAGTTCTTTCATTTTGGCCACCATAATCGACATCAATCACGGAGAAATCCAATCCAATACATATATGAAAATAAAACTTGCTGATTGCATATCCTCCTTTTATCAGAAGTCGTTTAAAATAAGGAAACAAGGGGAATTACGAATTGACCAAAACTACATATTTATTAAACGTTTTAACGGAAGCACTACGAAACCCCCTACCTTCTTAGTTTAATACATAGATTGACTTCTTTACAGTAATGATTATTATATTGTGAAATAAATTTTAGCTCCTGTCAAAATCTATACAACACAATACAGTACAGTAAACGAGAAAATTGAAGAGCTTACTTTTAATAAGCTTGGTATCGTATCTACCATACCATACCTCTATCTACCTTAGTTTACTAAAAGTGTGTTTTATTGTCTATATTCTCTTTTCAACTTTAGTTAACTCTTTTTGTTTCGTAATTATTGCAATTGAACTCATGGGTATACCATACGTCTGGCGCGTTTCCCTAAACTATTTTAAATAAATATTATAATGAACTGAGAAGAGGCGTAGCTAAACAGCAAATCTATATTAGGTGGAGAAAAATCATAAAAATAAATCAGTAACCCCAGATGTATCAACGTGGAAAGAGCAAGAGTACCTATGTAATTATTTAGCAAGTGTTTGTTTGTTCTGTAGTTGCCTACTGCCTACCCTATAGAAAAGAGGTGTGGCTTTATGGGATTCATGTAAATTTGGTTTCTGTGGTTTTTCCACTCATGTGCATGTATTCGAAATAGAGTAACTCTATATCTCACGAAGTTTATTAAAAGCCACGTAGTGAAAATATCTTTAGATTGTTTAGGTACAGTGTCGGTGAAAAAAGGCAACTAACAACTAGACCCAAAAGCACTATTCTCAGCGGAGAGCAATTTCGAAGAACAATGAACTGGGATGAATAGTGGCGCCGAAGTAAAAAGTCTATTTACATCATATGCATATTTGCAACCACAATGTAAAAAAATGCTGCAGATACTGTTTTGTTGCGTGCATACAGAGGCGGCTAAGTAATTACTCATTATGCATTGCGTTACAGGATTAGATTGTCTAGCAGAAAAAACAAATATCTACAAAGGCTAGGTTTATTAAAAAATATGTGTTGACACGAGATCATTAGAGGGAACATCAAGCCTGTGTAGGGGATGGTTGGTGTAGGACAGGTGAGACAGTAACGAGCGGTCGCCGAGTCATCGTGAGGTAGAGAACAACCCCTTACGGTGAAAATTGTCACACAGCAAAGTATGTCACGGGGTTATATCATTATTTGGCCAGGTGCGAAGTCTCTAAGAATTTCTGACGAATTTATTTTTGGAAGTTCTTCTTTATGTCTTCTTTCTATCTTAAGAAAATAAAAATTTTAGTCAATGTATGTAACGTTTAAACCAGATAGCCGGGAAATCCGAGAATTTTCCGGAATTTTGCATTTTGTTCCGTGTCCAGCAATTATCTTTTACTGTCCCGGATTCCAAACACATACAATTTTTTTAAGTTAGGTATATGTATAACTAGAGTGTGTGATACAACGTAATATTTAGCCTGATGAAAAGTTTAACAGAACTGCAGTTCGGTTACTCGGAACTCGGTTCAATTTTGGTGTCTTACACATAATTTTTTCAAGTTTTGCAAAGCCCTAGTGGCCATGGCCCCAAAATCTAATAAAAATGGCAAAATCCAGTGACATGTGTAAACAAATCAGTTTTATAAACCAGATATTTTTTTTTTCCTGGAATTGAATAGCCTCTATGCCTATACATGGCAACCCTAGTCACGTGTCATTTGAAAAAGCTTGTCATTTGAAAATTAAGTTTGTTTTTTACAATTTTTAGTCCAGTGGACTTGACAGTTCGAAGCAAAATAATGTTCACCTATACTGTCGGCGTAGTAAACGAATTAACGAAAAGAATTAATGGTCAAATGTTTGAATAAAGATTTGTGTTTGCTCTTTGCATAAATTTTTCGTACTAAGTGTATATGTTAAGCTATAGAAGAATATACAGTTATGAAATACAATTAATATCTGGTATCCTGAACTGAATACGATTATACGTCAAAATATACATACGCCCTCGTATTTACATACGCCTCTTTTAAAGCATGTAGTTATTAATCTTTATCAAATAACAAACATATTTTCTGATATAATGTGGATAGAATGTGGAATGTGGATACCGCCCCCTTATATGCAGGCAACTTTGACATTCGGGAGTGCGTTGGCGTTGGACAAGTTGCCTGTAATTCCACCGCCAACAATAAGGCCTTACAATACAGCCATGCAAGCATGATAAAGGTGGTACGGTTTATTTTTCTTACTAAGTAATTAATAAATTATACGTCTGTACGAACAAATCAAGTTCATTAAAGTGGTCGTAATATTAGTGCAAGTTTTCTCTTTTCCTTGCCTTGAGAGAAATTAACCATTATCTTGGAGTACTGTTATGAGTAGCAACATGTGTTGTTAGAGGAATGTAGGAAGTGATGGTTCTCGAGCAGCAAACTGCAAACCGAGCACAACAGCAAGTTGAACGGCCGGGGACGCAGCCGAGCGTGGCGAGTACGGCTTCGCACCTAACACATAATATACTTGAGCTAACTCAAGCTGTCATGACAACCAACTGCTCACTTTATTAATTTGTCTGTGCAAATAGAACTCTTATTTTTTAAGGCATTCTTTAGTTACCTATTTTCTTAAAAGGAAAACAAGATGACTCATTTCTGAATCGATTCAACGGCATGCTAATGAATGTGGATTATTAACAATGAAACCAAGTATATACCGACTATAAAGGGCAACTTAACAGATTTATGTGACAAAGCATTTTATACACAACAAAACCACCGATTCGAAAGAACAATTACGCGAGTCAAAGCAGGTATATCTCGGAAAAGCGCGGCGAGATATAACAAATCGCTAGCGTAACAAAAGAGGCTTTCTCGCGGCCATTACGACGCGGCACACAGAGGAAAGCGAGGCGCGAGCACAGGCGGCGGCGGCGGCGGCGCGGCGGGTGGCCGCCTACGATTAGCGTATGCGGCACTGGAGGCGGCCGTGGGGTACCCCGGGGACCTGCCCAATTTACGATTGCTGCAAAGAATATCTTCGACATGGCATTTTTGCGAGCCGCTAGTGACCGCTGCCTGCTATTTCGAGGGAGGCTATGTAGCACTATCACTGCTTATTTTATTAGGAAAACAAAACTCAATATTTATCCGGATCGATTGAATAAATAAAATTTCAGAGTAGAAGTACGAATGCAAGGTATAGACAGGCCTGGTAACCGTAATAAGGGCCACCATAAAACGTTACATTAGGTAACAGCGGCTTCTGGGGCGGCTATAAATATCTCCGTTCGGAAGTAAGGCCAGTGTCCCGTGGGAGGACGACACATCGTCGAGACGAGCGACCGTGGACGTGTCGGACGAATAAAAACATCTCTCTCACCTCGCGTGCTCTTCCAGAGAGCGAACACGCGACCTCACCACTGGCAATCAATATCACTTAGCAATAACTGCGACCTCTCATATGTGACCATTATCTTTATATGCCGCTACTAAAATTACGACTGCTACTACTTCATCAGAAATTCATCTTCACGTACTCATTTTTATTGAGTTATGCTTTAAGGCTTTTGTCTTAATGGACCACTGCCTTACTTTTTAAACATGGAAAAATAAGACACCGAATAGAATAGGTAACAATATTAATATCTGACTTAGTCTAACAACTTTGAATCAACTAACAATTATCATTTTCTTCTCGTCGATGACTTTTTTTGACAGCTTTGGTTTGAGTCATCAAATTGTTTTGATAATGCTTTAAGCATTATGAAAACCTAAATTTAATGACACATCTTAATTTTACTACTATAAAAAAAAACAAGTTCACTGCGCCTTTTTGGACAGTGACCTCGTAACCAAGACTGCGACTGTAGGCTTTAAGTTAAGGTTTATTCAGGTACTCATCTATAGTCTAACACCAAGTAATTTATGCTATGAGCGAGTATGAGTACATAGCAGACTGGTAACGTGGCTTTCGCGAGAGAAATGTTCTTAGTTTCACTCGATGACAGTGAAACCGAGCTTTAATATCGCCACGATGAAGACGCTGTCCGTTTATACCCATAGTTTTTTTTAAGAGTTTCTTTCTTGAAAATAGAACAGACGAAATTTTAAACATATATTTGTTTGCTCCAATGTAGGCAGGCGCCAAAGGTTGCTTTAAAATTTCAAGAAAGAAGCTGTGCAAATGTTACAAATCTGGATGTAAATCATTAATAATTCTTGAAAGCGGAGTCGACTGTTCCACTAGGGTCAACACAATCCCAACAAGTTGAATAAGTCAAAATCATCAAATCACCTTAGTAGGTAAAGCAAGAGTGCAAACAAGGGGAGACCCACAAATTGCTTGCGTTATTAGACGTACCTTAAAAGTTTAGGGCGGGCTTAGTTTACAGAGGTAAGGTAAGCTTGAGGTTAGGAAAGCCGAGTTTGTTTTGTGGCCATGTCAACAACACTGACCAAGTTCGACCCATCATAAAATCAGGAGTTTCTAATTAATTGATATCATATGTGAATTTTTTCTTTCTGAATAACCTTTTTTTACCAATGACCAAATCTTTATCGAGCGTTTTTTTTTCAATATTGTCTTAATATTCTTGTAACCATTTACTTTAGTATTAACATAATAATTAGACAGTCCACATCTGTAGTAGCTTCGTATCTACGTAACATGCATGTGGAGTCGATGTTAGTTAAATGTAGTCCCTAGTGGCTCAGTATTCGCTCGGTGTATGTCCATCAAATGTCACAATCAATTACCGCGACTACCCACCCCGCCACTCCATGTGGATGTTTACTAAGGTAATCAGACTGGTCTATGTTTTGACTTTAAGTACTAGCGTATCGAATATTTCATTAAAAAAACATTTTAACGGACCATTTATACTTAAAATAGGAATGTAATTAAGTTTATTCTTGTTTTCATAACGTCTGACGCAACTTGGCTGAATAACAATCTGCGAGGCGGGTAAGTGAATTTTAAATAAAAGAGCGAGACGTTGAGGGTCGGCGACGGCCGAAGCGCTCCTAAGTTTTGTCATTGTTTCTATATTGCGCGGGGCAATTAGCGCAACTCGGACGCGCCACGAGTCTCCGCTCGGCCCGCCCGCGCTCGCTACCCCGCCAATCAAATTGCGAGAGAACCGCACTCACCCTCCCAAACTTAACAAACCTTTAAATTCGTGTCGCAATATCGACACTTCAACTAATGATCAAAAGGAAAACCAAAAAATGACATTTATTTTTGTTCCAAGAATATATTTCTCATTTAAAGGGTTGTTATAGAGCAATTTTTTTAAATACGCTTTTGTTAGTTGAGCCTGGAACTAAATATCTATCTATGATGTAACGGAATCTTGGAACTTGAATTTCACCCACTTGAAAACATCAGATTAATTTGAAATTTTTCAAACCTATCAAAGACCGATGACAATACAATAATTTTTTAAATGTGTCCCATTATATACCGGCCAGCATCACCAGGATATCAACAAATAATAGTTTAAAAAACATGCTTTTAGTTAACCGTACTAGCTTTTTGAGGTATTTTTATAACGATAGAGTCGGTATAAAAATACCTCAAAAAGCTAGTTCGGTAACTTTTATTAGTATTTGTCGATAAAATATTTACATCAATTGATGTCAAGCACCTCACCGCTTTTTACATTAAAATGATTAAATTTATTTATCACTCTATCATTATTTTGAATTGTTTTGAAATTATTTTCTACTTTTTAGTTTGGTTTTCTATTCAAGCGTGTTTTTAGTTTCCCTCTGAAGCAACGACACACAAATTTTTAATCGCTATCGGGTTACGGTTGTGTAAGTATGCACTATAGATATAGAATACTTTTTGCAGTTTGCCATGAATTATTTCTTCGAGAATCTGATTGTTATATCCCAACTTTTAGACTCCCGTGTCCAGCTTTTGAAGCAATTTTTCTGAGTCTGATACAGTATGGTACGACACAGACCTTATCCACCAGAGACGCTGTTCCCGATGAATTTCTATTTTTACCAGACTGTGCGACAGCGTATTGCTTTTTTACAAGCTATTTACTTAGCCTGACTTGTTTAGTACAATTATACAACACCGTCTCTGCAAAACGGATGACAATACAAAAATTGGTGAAGATGGCCTGGTAGGTATTGCAGCCAGTATCGACTAGTAGTTTTTAGTATGGTTGTAGTACTACTGCTACCTGCTTAAGGTGTCAGTATCTAGTTGTGATGGCAGTTGTATTATAGCACACCCAGTGGCGTTGGATTGAGAATAGCATGGGAGCGAGAGCCTATCTCTTATTGGACAAAATCCGAAAATTTTGCTGTGCTGAAAAGGATTTCAAGTGGAAAAACTCAAATTTTACTACTTGGCCCGAGGATCGAATGAATTAATGTGGTGCTTTGAGCTTATAAGTCAAGAATGTAGTGCGAATATGGTTAGATCGTACGCGGTAATTACCAGGTTGTATCCAGGAGCGCGCGCGACATCGCCGCTGCACACGGCTGTGGGGCGGTAATTACCACGCTCGAAGGGGTTGGGGCACGGACGCTCTCCTGTCAAAAGGATCGCGTGCCTAGCGGCGGACGCCCGTATTAAACGCTAGCGAAGAACCCGTGCCCCATCAGATAACATGCAATCAATTTCGCGATCTACATGCCTCTACGTCGGCACCGCCCCTGGACTGACGTCACGCCGATAAGCTCATAGTGCCAGCTAACCACTTGGTACCACCTGCTCTGGCACACTTACGATTCACGACTTCAATGCAGCTCACAGATTACGTCTTTTAACATCCATAACCAAGTCAATATGCTGCCGATAACGGTAAGCTTCAGTCAATCGAAAAAAGACATCAGTTTTAACTGTTGTTTTTATATTTTGTTGTCTCGTCTAATCAAGGCATTCACAGACGCTCCGGCACGAGGCTAAGTCACGCGATCGTTTTATCGCACACCTTCTTTCTGTTTTATAGACGGATAAAGTTTGTTTAAAAAGCTCGCATGTCTTTACTACATTGACGTCCTTGTCGTGACAAGTGGTGTAACCCTCGACATCCTAATATGAACAAAACAAGGCTTTTAAAAAGCCCAATAAACTAGCCTTGGCAATTTAACACCATAACTTTATATTATTATAATCCCATTGTTGTATGAAGTAGATACTTCACCATACCATTTTTTTGTAGGGTTCCTTACCTCAAGAGAGAGAAAATTGAATTCTAATTGAAAGAAAAACAACGCAGCCTATCTGAGATTACCATTGAAGTTTATTAAGCTTCTAACTTTTCTTTAACTTCCTTGGGGAATTGTTCTACTGCAAGCAATATCTTAAAAATAAATACAACTTCGCAATGAAACAAAAGCCAGAGGATGAGGCAAAAATCCTCGCAAGTCAATTTGATATTATGAGGTAATGGAGAGTAACGGGCATGATTTACGCGGCATCGAGAAGGTTCAGGCGCGGTCGGTTCGCGCGAGCACAATTATCGGCCCGCGGGCGCTCTCAGTTACGAAGAGGCGCGCCCGTGGGAACACCTCCGAACCGACCGGGCCCAACCACAAATCTCTTAGTCTTACTGTCTTACGCCCAACCCCACCAGTTGCTATACACAGCCCCGTTCGAAAAGATAGTGCTCTTGTTTAATTATGTATTTAGTTTGTCGAAACCAATTAACTAAGAAGGACAACGAAAGCTTATTCGTCTACAATTTGGATCAATTTTAACATAATATTATAATAATGAGCTTTTGAACTTGTTCACAGATTATTATGACCGAATCAGTGTTAGACCACGATTAAACATTTATAGAAGTTTAGGTGTCCCGGAAACTGTTATTTTATTATCATTTAGATAAAAGACTCGTTCAGCTTTTGGTTTTAGCTCAAGCCCATCAATGAAGTGAAATTAAAGGTGATCATGATTGATCATGGTCACAATGAGCATGGTCTGTCTTCTTTTTGTCAAATCAAAGTTACATAATTTATTGCAGGGGCTTTTGTCGGAGTCGGTTCCCAATCCAACCGAATGCAGCTTATTCACCTTTGCACCTGAATTTTACTTGGTACGACTGCCTATCTGTAACATAATTCCCTTTGGCAAGAACGACGATTGTCGAATATTCACGAATGACAGTAGAAAGTATAACAACGCAAGTAAAGATACAAACTGTTGGAAGCTTAAAGACTAATTTGAATGTTGTTTAATCAGTCCATGAAATTGAATGCCCTTTACTATAAACGAGTTGTTTTTTACTTAGTTGTTTAAACGATTCATTCGATGAACGAATTGCAGTTTGAGGACGCGATCGGGTCGAGTGTCGCGTTTTAATTTGCGCGACGACACACGAGTGGACTCCGTGCCATGGTTTGCGGGGAACGCGTCGAGTGCCCTGCTAATTGCAACGCCACGCTATTCCTCGACCGACACCATCCGCATCGTTTCAGCCGATCATCAAATATTGTGTACCTATAGGAAATATGAATGCACCTAACCTACACATATTTACGCATCTACATTACAAACATTAAACTGCGAATGCTTTATTTATTAACGGCATACCTACGCACGTCTGCAATGAAATGAATAAGCGAAGTTCTATTATCTGTACACCGCGGCGTGAGCATCTCCCAACGGGCGTCCTGATAAGCCCCTGACCAACCGCAATCATATCGGTGTGAACATTAATTACCTGATTTGACACAAGCAGCGAGTGCGACAATAATCTTAGCTAATTATAACGTTAACGTGTTGTTTGGAGTGAGTCGTTTTACTTTCTACAAAGGGACGCGTTTTGCGCTATTCGAGCAGGTCTGAAGTAATTTCTGAAGAAACAAATGAAACTGCTCCCCTCGCGTAGGAAAACGCTTTGCAAACCGCGCGGCCCATGTAATCGGATAATAAAAAGGGCAAACGCGGTAAATATAAGATGAGGAAGACAGTTTTACGAGCAGCACCTAATTAAGTGGTGAACCCGGCAAGACGAAATAAATGTTTACAGTGAAATAAGCAGCGGTAATAGACTAAAGAATTAAATACCTACATTGAGATCGAATTGATAATTCAAAATTTACCAATAAATAATGCCGAAGTTCAAATGAACACCCCATAACTTATTTGAGTGGTTTTTGGACTGGTTTTTGGTCTTTCATGTACGTCAATCTAGTTGGCTAGACCATTCAATTAACAACTTTATTTATACCTGATATACGTACTTATACGTTTTGCGTATGCTAGATTTTTTATAAATTTCTTGTGGAGAAACAATAATTATGACGCTGATGAAGAGCAATTCATTTTGAATAGTTATGTAATATTATACATAGTTTCCGCAATAACAAAAGCGATCAAATCCAGGAATGCCTGTGTAAATAGCCAGTGTCTGCCGAAAATAAAATGAGTATCAGTGTTGGTTCGGGCGGGCGGGCGGTGCGCGGGAGTATTTCTGGCGCGCAGGTAGGGCGGCGCGCGCCGGAATGCGACCTCACCTGAGCGATGCTGATTCACTCGCGCTAAATCAGTGCGCTCAACATATTTATTAGACATCACCTACTTTTGATGCCACATTTAAACCGAGTTTGTCTGTCGAAATACGGAGTCGCAGAATTGCTCTCATGATATATCCATCACTCTACAGTTAATTTACGAGGCTCTGGGATATCCTCGTAAATAATGAATTGTAAATTAACTAAATCACTGATCTTACTTCTCTTCCTCCACATATTTGCGGTAAATTATGTGTAAAGCAAAATTCGAAATTTGTAATTCCAAGCCACGCTAGTCACAGGAGTAGGTACTTTGACAGCCATCATAATTGACGGGTTAAGTGAACAAAGGTGTTATCTGACAAAATCAAAAAATCCCACTCTTTTGCATGAACATAGGTTTTAGCTGATGATAAATCGATTCATGGATTTAAAACACACCAATATAATTCGTTACATAGTTACAGACGCTAGCAAAGGTGTTAACTGTCAATCAAGTATATATTTCAGATTTGCAAATGTGTTAACACAAAAAAGTCGTTTTTTTTTGTCAGCTAACACCTTTAGTCTTTAGAATTTGACTGGCCTGTTAGTCTAGTTAGTGACCCTGAGTGCTAAGACTGAGGTCGTGGGTTCGATTCCCACCCAGGACAAATGTTTGTGTGATGAGCACAATCATTTGTTCTGTGTCTGGGTGTAATTTATCTGTAATATGTATGTGTTTGGAAATATATAAGTAAGTATGTTTATCAGTTGTCTGGTTACCATAGTACAGGCTCTGCCTAGTTTGGGATCAGACAACGATGTGTTGGTTGTCCAAAGATATTTATTATTTATTTATCCACTTAACCCTTCTTCACAGCCCACCTTCACCAACTGCCTTATTGGGACTCTTCGAGAAATTGGCAATAGATAATCTCCACGCTCGCCCCTACGACTCTCAAACAATGACATCAGTTGTTATGGATTAGAAATAAAACGAAGTTCGTTAGAACATCATTAAATCTTAGCAATGAATATGAAATAACGTGATTAACGATTTATTTGCAGGTCCGTACCAATTTAAGGGTGTAAACGTTTAATTCAGAGCGGGTCGCGCGTAGACACGGGTCCAGCTCGGGGCGATTCATTAGCTCGACCGCGTCAGAACAAACAAATTAACGCGACGGGCGTGTTTTACTCGGTGATAAAAGGGCGCGAGGGCGATGGGCAATGCGCCAGCTGCGTGCGGCCGCGCGATAAATCTCGCGGGCGGCGTCGAGCGGCCCGCGACGCTCCCGCTCCGTGTCGGCCCGTGGCCGCTGCAGAAGCCCCACCGACGCCAATCCCATCACTAACGCTGCCTGACCCCCTAACTTTCCAACTCCCCAGGTGAGTCCGACCTGGATACATTTGTAATGAACTAAAACGCATTTTTAACATACAAATGAAATTGGTACTTATATTATGTTTGTTTGCATATTGGCATTGTAAACAACAAGGTCGACAAACATATTAATTGGCTTGACATTATAATTATCGCTGGTGGCAGTGCTGCACTAATGTTGTTACGTGAGGAACAGTCTGAGCAGTCTGTAAGTGATGTCAGTGACCGATGCCTTACATTGCGTTGCGTTGGGCGGCGGGAGCGCAAGCGTCGCGCGGCGTCGTGGCGACACGCACGGCATGACGTGTGACGGTGGGAGCACGACGCACCCTATCCCCAACGCGTGTAAATGGCTTCAGTTAATTAAGTTTAATCAGTGCCATTATGCCTGTTGTGTACGGCCGGCGACCATCTGCCGGCCTGTTTACGCCCACATATTATGTTACAACAGCATACCACATGTGGGTACATTAACTCATCAATAATACTGAAAAATGATAAACAATGCGCGCACTATCCTTCAACTGAACTGTAAGTTTTCAACTTATTGAAGTTTTATTTGGAAGGTTTAATTTCAGCGATTTCAAAATAATATCTTTACGTCCGTTTCTCGGCTACTCTATTGAGCTTCATTCCAAGTGATAAACTAATTTTCCCACTATTATATCGTAATATGGTATTATGTAGACAATTATACTTCCATTAAATATGTGGCGGTATACTGATAAGTTGTCGCAGTACAATCAGATAACATTTTATTGTTCAAAAATTGGTTATAAATGTATGATTGACAAAGGATACCTTAAATTTTGAATTATGGCAGGAATATCCAAAATGGACACTGATTAGAAATGTAACAAAAAAAAAATTGTGACATGTTCATAATCAGACGGCGACAACGTTTTCATCCCGGAAAATGTAGTTTCATAAGGAAAATGCGCTAGATTATCTAACAATAAAGAAATATGTGAATACGATGCAAAGTTACCGATGGTTTTTGTTTTTACTGAAAAGCCTACATTGTTTTAATGATTGACTTGTGTGAAATTGTTACAGGAACATCGATATCGTTTTCATCAAATGAAATGCAACGCAACGTGCTAACAAGAAATTAGTTTTACACGATGATCCGATTAAAACGTAGGTAAACTTTTCCAGTTCAGTTTTGTAAATTTTTCGCAATCTTAACCATTAGTTTAAGTTTTACAATAAATCGTTTTAGTGTGCATTGTCTGTTACGAATCGATAACTAGAACGAAAATAGCGGTGCAAGCAGATAGTCAAGTGTGGCGTGCTGCGCGACCATTAACGCAGCGTGACGAATCGTCCGGCAGAGAGCGGCGCTTGCTCAGGGTTGCCGTAAAACTATGTCAAACTTTTAAAACTGGACTTGCAATTTGCAATCAAACATTTAACGCATTCAGAAAATCTGATTTCGTTATAGGAGGGTGGCCTATGCTTGATATGGGTAAA
This sequence comes from Aporophyla lueneburgensis, assembly GCA_932294355.1. Classification (NCBI taxonomy): domain Eukaryota; kingdom Metazoa; phylum Arthropoda; class Insecta; order Lepidoptera; family Noctuidae; genus Aporophyla; species Aporophyla lueneburgensis. Next base: position 23,301,067 of record OW028737.1, on the reverse strand, counting down.
TCAGAATACTGTCAGTATGTGTACATATAGTTCATACATATATTTGCAGCTATCTATATAGGCCTATCGAGACTACCTATTAGATCATAATTATTGAAGTCTTTCCTAACAAGGTTCTCGTCAAATTCGACTTCTTATTAAATCTAATCTAATCTAACTAGCCTGTACTGTCCCACTGCAGAGCAAAGGCCTCCCTGTCCCTTTTCCACAGACTTCTGTTTTTTGCTAGTGCTGGCCAAACCTTTCGGTAAGAGTCAACAAGCTCATCCCGCCATCTTCGTATCGGCTTGCCGCGATGTCGTCGAGCGTTTAGTGGGACCCAATTGGTGGTTCTATTAGCCCATTTGTCATCAGGCATCCGGCAGACATGTCTGGTCCAGTCCCACTTTAGCTAGGCAGCTTTCTGTGTGACATCTGTGACCTTGGTTTTGGAGCGCAGTGTTGTGTTCCTTATACGGTCTGAAAGTCGAACACCCAGTATACTGCGCTCCATAGTTCGCTGGCAAACTTCGAGCTTGGACCTCTGCTGAAGTGTTAAAGACCAGGTTTTGAGCACCATATGTGAGAATAGGGGGAATACACATGTCCATAATTCTCCGTTTGAGACATAGTGGTAGATCTCCTTTCAGAAGATCTTTCATTGACCAATAGCTCCTCCAGTCGCTCTCAGTACGTCGCAGTGGCGAGGCGTAAATTTTTCTAAAAGAGAAGCCGAAGCGAAGTCGGCCTTAACTTACTGACTCATCAATAAAGAATACTTACTATCATTCTAAAATTAATATAGGAATGTAATGAATTAAATACAATTAAATTGAACAGATGAAAACGAATAAAATATGCAATATTCCTCTATCTCGTTCTCGCTGACGCATTTTTCTATACCTGTCTCTGTCATAACCCGTTGTACAGCGGCTTGCTCTCGTACATATCAAGCGGTGCCACGTGACCTAAAGTGACATCATTACGGGATCGCTGTTGTATGAATTTTTAGTTCCCGATTATGACGTTTTGGCGCCGGGTTAATTTAGAACATTTCTCTTTTGTTGTAATACAAAGGTATAAATAACCTTTTTTGTTGTTTGAATTAGTAGTGTAACTATATTTATTGACAATAGTAGCCACTATTTACATACTATTGTATTTTTAATAGTGATAGAGTTACCAATGCGAATCCCCGAAGGCAACCCAGTAGGAATCGTGTTATATGGTGCCTTCGCCACTGGGACGTCGGGCCATTTCTTTGTCTTGAATCTCCTCACCCCCAATGTGTATTCTCTTTTTGACGCTGGGTGTCATGAGTTTGGTCTTGCTTTGTTCAGGTTTTCGAGCATGTTACCCAACTCAGCCGCTGATGAGGAAAAAAGAACTATCATCAGCGAAGCGGAGGTTTGATAACCTTTTTTCACCGATAACTAATCCTTTGTCTACCCAGGTTGGAGCCAAAGTTTTGAAGGCTTCCTCAAGCGTGGCAGTAAAAAGCTTTGGGTCCCCCCCTTTAACGGGTCTCCTTGCTTGTCTTCCCTTTTTATTGGAAAGGACGGCCCAGTGCTGTTAATTTTTATTGATGCTGTACTATTATTGTGTATTATCTTAAAATTGATGTAAGTGGATTAAAATAATGAATTAATTAATTCTTATTAAAAGAATATTAAACATTGTGAAATGCAATTATGGTAATATCTTAGGAGCTCTTTGATATTTATTTGGCAGCCCTGTTTGTAGGGCGGCGCGCCGGAGCGTACCCGCGTGCCCGCCTCTCACGCGATCTTATCGCGCCTTCCGCGAACATCGCATCGCACTGCCCGCTTGTCTGTTCCGTGACTAACTTGCCCTAGCAAAGTTTTCTTTTGTCATAAATAAAATTTGCCTCTAAAACTTTAATTCGGGCCGTCAACTCTTTATAAAACGCAGTTAGTTAAAAGCACAGACAGTTTCAGGTTGACCGGGATGTTGGCAACGCGCGTAATGAGCGGCGAATCCTTTGACCGGCTGCACGGGAGGCGCGCAAACGCTCAGCTAATTAGGCGGCGCAGATCTGAAGCCGCGACTGAATTAGTGCGATTGTATTCCCTGGCTTAACGGTCTGTGAGCCTTTAACCAAACCTAACAAGTGCGCATTCTGCAGTTGGTAAAAATGTGCATTGTTAACGCTAATGATATACAAACAGCCAAATAAATCGTTACACAAAAGAAGCCCGTTGACGCCTTCGTCATGGATCGTCGAGGGGCTCTTCAAACCCCATTGCAAATATCAGTGTGAACTTTAAATGTCACAATCGGTGATTCGTGTCGCTTAACTACGCAAAACGAAATGCCTTGGAGGGCAACAAAACAACAACGGACACAGTCGGTGATGAATAAAGAAACCCTAAAATACCACGGCAGTTTATCACAACAATAAAATCACTGGCAGTCGCCCACGGCGAAAGCTAAAAGCCTAGCTGCTTTGCCTTGGGTGTTGATGACACAATAAGTGAATATGTATGCCTCATTTCTATTAATTTAATACAGTGTTACATAAATCTTTGAAGACCTGAAACTGTAAATTTCACCTAGAAATTCTAATCTTACAGCAATTTTCTGTTTTTATTCGAATACATATTAGATACATATAATGCCTAGTCTTACTTCAACAGACATAAATCTACGTTGCATTACTAACAGTCAGTGTCGAAAACGGTGTTATGTGAAATGAAGTCACATAAATCATTTAGAATTTCATTTTCACAATTGGGGAAAAGATTGTGTATGAAACTGAAACACATGCATTGAGCAAAAACATTGGCAACAAATGAACAGTTTCGAATAAATACCTATACCAAGTATCAAATTAGTCGTGGTGGTAGATGAAACACGGTCAAGTTAAATTTATTAAAACCTTGACCGTTTAGGCTAGATGTTCGATTCTCATTTAACAAACACGTTTGGTACTTACTATCAAAGGTGCCTCTTACCTACCGTTTTTCATCTTTCGAGTTTTCGGACAGGGAAAGTCGAAAAAACACATATTTTTTTTAAACGAGCTTTTAATGAACTAAAAAGTATTAAATAAAACTTTCATACTTAAACTTTAATATTTTCTTAAAAGTTAGAGGCTTATCTTTTACTGTCAGAAGGACGTTTACGCCTCAAATACAAATTTATATATTTTTTTGAATTACGTTGTTTTATTAGAGAACTCCCATGGCTACTTTCCGTATTCATCATAAGCTCCATGTCATAATAATATTGCATTGACATCTGATTTACTCTTGCGTGAAAAATATCAGCTCAATCGGAAACCGGATCAAAAACTTGCAAGATTCTGTTACAGAATCAGGGACAGGTGAAAGTAAATAAAAGCAAGTAAAAAGCCTCAATGTCGTACAACTTACTTTGATCGAAACATTTCAAAATAAAAGATTATCTGGAGTTTTAATAAAGCCTTTAATTTCTTTCTGAAGAGGAAGAATACAAAAACTGTTCACAGGCAAGCCTTTATGGTAAAAAGAAAACTAGCCGTAAAGTGCTTCCTTTTTAAAACGGGCTCTAAAGATTTGTGTAAGTAAATAAGTAACTTTTGCTCTGTATTTACAACAGAAATATATCGATATTTACTTAATGACTTTGTTCTATAATGCCGATAAGGGAGGGATATCGACGAAAACCTACCCTAAATAATTCGATCCCTCAATCCAGTTCCATACAACACGTGAAATTGAAACGTGTTAAACTTGTACGTGCCTATTGAAAACTTCCGTCCCCAATTCTATTTACAACTAACTTGTTCACAAATGGTCATGTATAGAAAAACAGTAACTTGAACACGCAACTTACGTGCAAATAACTTGGACAGTACGGCTTCTCCCTGACTATACGTGGTTCCGATGAAAATACTACTCGATATCTACAATAATCATTTCACTCAATCACGCGATGTATTATAATGATTTCAATAAAATAGGGGGAAGGCGGAAATTATGCAATAGTTAGTCGTTTAAAATTTTGTCACGAGTTGATATATATTTTATTGCCCTCTTTAACGTCAAACAAAACGCACAGTCATTCATAAAATGTAAGTCGAGAGTCGGGCACGGGGTAGCGGGCACAGCGAGGCTCATCTCATTAATCTGGGTTTCTACATTAAGCCGGGATGTGCCAATGGTGACAACGAAAATCCTCACTGTGACCGCGGGTTGGAGGCAACAAATCCTTTTGTGGAATCTGCTACAAATATAAAGAGGTTTCTTGCCGATATTAGTCGTGTTAAAAGCCGACTCGTTTTTTATTATTGTCTGAAACATTTACAAACGATTGAGCCTGTATTGCACCTCAGCAGCGCAAAAAGGCTTCCTTCTCCCTTTAACACACATTTCAATTTCTTTCATTTGAAATCCCGTCATCATTCATTCATTAATCATTACTCTATATTTATACAATATTGATGCAATAATTAGGAGATCCACTTAAGACTTGATGCAGTCGATTACTTGGCAAGAAAAGTAAGGTTTTTCTAGCATTATTTCTTATTTTCGAAGTATAGACCAGCACCTACATATTGCGCCATTGCGAGAAATGGACAAAATGAAATTAAACAATTGTTAACAGACGTAGTTAAGAATATGAGTTAGCATAAATAGGCAACGACTCAGTAAACATACATAAAATATTTATGTCGTTGTAAATTTAATCACATTTCTGGGCACAACACTAGGTGGCGATCGCTCATGGCTATAGCAAAACGACACAACAGCACAACACGGCCGAGGCGAGCAAACATAGTGGCCCATTGTGCGTGTTGCTACCTTGACGGTGGAGCCAATGTTTCACCTGAGTTTGCGACTCACCCCTGAGTCAACAGCCCGTGCTGTGAGACCGCCTCGTTATTAATTATAATTATATTTTACTACCACGCTGAAATGGATTACGCCGTTTTTGTCAGGGACAAACCGTACTAAGTCTAGCAGAGCATAAGATTGAAAGTCAAAATAACAACCAAGTGAATTATCAAAACGGGTAGGAACATGAAATAAAACAATAGATAGTGGAGACCGCACTGTATACGTCGTCGGTCGCGTGACTGTCTCGCGGGCGGTTTAAATGACTTCCTTTGTTTCTTCACATAGCTCGCATCGCACACTTTCAAAGCCGAACATAAATCACAACTTTTGTAAAGTGGCAATTTACCTGGCGCGAACAATATCACTTATACCATAAAACCTAATGGTCGATACTACTCCACGTGTCACAATTAAATGATAGATGCCGTTATCAAAATACTTTTTTGGATGGATGACTGGCTGTGTATGTACTAAGTAAACAGAACAGCATCAGAGGAGCAAAATAGTAATCGTAGTAATGCAACTTCTTTTCTTCTTAAATACTGTCGCAATGAAGGGCTAAGTGGCAAAGGGATTTACATATCGATTCATCCCTTTACCATATTGCGGATTGTTGTTTCAGAATGTCTGTTAGTTTATTGGTCTCTAAACTTGAGCATTGAAATATGCATAGGCGTCGCTTGGCTTATCTATTAGCCAATGAAATATTATACCCCCTTCCGCATTTGAAGTAATGAAAGAATAAAAACAACATTTCAATTTTTCTTTGCGTTCCACTCAAATGATTGTTGATTGTAATCAATCGCTCATCGGATAGATTACATAAGTTTTGATCGGTTGTTATAGCAAAAACGGCAGTTTTATGTCGGTCAAGTTGTGCAAAGTTGTCTAATAAAGAATCTGTAAAAGAGCCTCAAGAAATAACGAAAAAAGGGATGATGGTGGGACTCGTGCAAATCAAAATAAATGGCTAGCCGATCGGTTTATTTTATAATTAACAAGTTTCTGCGCGCGTGGAGATCCTAAATTATACCTAGGATTCCCGTTCTACTAGGATAAAAATGTACTCTATGTCCTAACTAACCCACGTCGTGATTTATCACTTTGCCAAATCTCATACATATACTATTCAGCCGTGAGCAGGTAGGTGACAGACAGACAAAATTACGTTCTCATTTATAATTATTTAATTATAATCTGGATGACCGAGCTTTGCTCGGTATGTTTTGGTAAATTGTGTTTAAAATAATAATAAGTTTATGTTCAAGTTGATTATTTATTTATTTAGGCAAACCAACTAATTATCGATAAAGTTGTCCATTGAAAAAACGAATAAAACGACACTTTAAATTAATCCTAGCTAGATCTATTTATCGCCCCCAAAACCCCCTGTATACTAAATTTCATGAAAATCGTTGGAGCCGTTTCCGTACACGAAATATTTTAAGAGGTACACCTGTAGGTGGTAAAGCTATAGCAACGAACAATAATTTTTTTTTATGTATTTTTTTCTAAATTTAATATTTATAAATAACTAGCTTTTGCCAGCGGCTTCGCCCGCGTGGAGGTCGGAAATTATCCCGCGGGAACATACTACCGGGATAAAAAGTAGCCTATGTCCTTTCTCAGGCTCTAAACTATCTGTGTACCAAATTTCATTTAAATCGGTTCAGTAGTTTTAGCAGGAAAGCGAGACAGACAGACAGACAGACCGACAGACAGACAGAGTTACTTTTGCATTTATAATATTAGTGTGGATAGTGTGGATTTGAGAAATACTGGCTCCTTCTTATTTTTTACGGCTCGAGACACCGCGGGCATTGTCGTGCCGTCCGGTCGTCACCCTCGCAGCGTCAGGCGGGCCATTCATAGAATTTGGAGTAAAGGTTTTATGCAAAACGTCTCAAGCAGTTTTAAAATTATAATTATTACGAAAATTCAAAAACGCTTAGATAAAAAAAATATTTTTGCTTCTATAGCTTCTTTACCACCTACAGGTGTACCTCTTAAAATATTTCGTGTATGAATAGATACACCTTATATACATATATATATATATATCCAAGAATTGCTCGTTTAAAGATATAAAACATTATATAATTACTATTGCATTGCAACTAGTTGCATAGTCGTCAGTCTAAAATAGATTGTGAATTCCGAAAATGGGATATATTAACAAGAAATAAAATAAGTTAGATGAATTCGACATTTCTTTTTTGACAACCCCCTGAGGAGAAATGGCGAGAGTGGCCCACTCAGGGGTAAAAGTCGTCCAGGCATAATTTGGGTTCATGTGAGGACCATGTATAAATCAACGGCGGAGTCTATGTGACTTAGTAGAACTACATAATGAATTTTGTGGTTTTCACCTTCATTTAGTTACGAGTATTAAATCCGGTAGGTTTGTGATATCACTGATACCATAGAAACCTTGACGTTTAATATGTCGGCATTGGACCCGTGCGAGAACCACATTTGTTCATGCTATTAATTATAAGAAGTGTCAGTTTGGATGTTTATTACTCAATCACGCAAAAACGGCTGAAATTATTTGAATGAAATTTGGCCCACAGATAATTTGTAACCTGGAATGTCATCTATACAAATAAATAAAACTGAAGTGTCCGTTTGTAATGTCAAATTAACAGCTTTTCACTAAATGCATATGAAAGTAAATACGGTACTTACACCAAAAAAATATTTTTTAAACTTTTGTCTGTCTGTTTGTTCCGGCTAATCTCTGAAATGGCTGGACCGATTTTGACGGGACTTTTATTGGCAGGTAGCTGATGTAATAAGGAGTAACTTAGGCTACTTTTTATTTTAGAAAAATCTTTTATTTTAGAAAAATACCTGCGTTTATTTCTGAAATCTACGCGGGCGAAGACGCGGCCAAAAGCTAGTATAGGATACTTTTATCCCGGTAGTACGTTTCCGAGGGATAATTACCGATCGTCATGTGGGCGAAGCCGCTAACAACAGCTATTAATTTATAAGCTCTCGTCTGACTATTGTCCTCTCTGATGGTAAGCGATGATGCAGTTAACGATGGGGCAAGCTTGTCTGGAAGTATCCTATCCACTTAAGGTCCCGTATTACAGAAACTTATAGAAGAAACATTACATTTGACTAGTTTCACCGGTTTAAAGTTATGCTTGAGTCTTGAGTGAGGTTCTGTAATACGTTCCTAAAACTTGAAGGACTTCTAAGATTATGTTTTAGCTATCGCGAAACAACCGACTTCAGTCAGGAAGTTCCACAATACAATTCAGATAATATTTAATTTTCTATAATTATGCTGCTTGAGTTGTACTAACCGCTGCTTGCTAACACATGTGGTCTCTGGGGGGTCAATCAACAGATCTTTTACTTCGTGTTGACCACGAACGCAAGTTTTTGTTGCCATTCATTTTCACTAGAGTTACTGTTTTTAGAAAATCTTGCATTTGAATTGATATTCACGGAACACGATTCGATCGCAAATTTCCAACGAGTTGGCTGTTTATATGATAATCTATTTCACCATTCGCCCCTTGCACGTGAAGCCTAAATGTGTACGTAATACAGCGTTACGTGTTGTACGTATATTCACTGAGTTAGCATTAAGTCAATAGATCTGTTTTATTGTAAGTCTAAATTTATTAAGCGTTTTGATGTTTTAGATTATGTTAACTAAATTTAAAGCAAGGTGGAAAAAAGAGTAGCTACTTTTAATTCGCGAAGATAAATAGCTGTACGTGCGAGGCCAGGCGAACGATTAATCTAAGTTTAGAGAGTAAACAAGAAGGTGAAGTGATCAGCGGGAGCGTTGTTGAAGTTTAATAAGCGTTAGTTAGCGGGCGGAGGCGCGGCGCCGGCAATAAGGCGACTGTTATCTCCGGTGTGGCGGTGCTGAGCAAATTATCGCTCTCGCTTCTATCCCCAACATCACTAATCGTTCAGGTTCTGTTCTTTATTAGTTGGCTCGATTAGGCAATATTGTTTCTATGTCAATAAATACGTGATATCTTATCTTATCTTATACCTTTAATCTTATACCTTTAAACGAGCAATTCTTGTATATATATATATAATCTGAATCTCGGAAACGGCTCCAACGATTTTCATGAAATTTAGTATACAAGGGGTTGCGGGGGCGATAAATCGATCTAGCTAGGATTCATTTTTATACAATGTCGTTTTATTCATGTTTTCAATGACCAACATTATCGATAATCAACTTGAACATAAACTTATTATTTTAAACACAATTTACCAAAAAAATACCGAGCAAAGCTCGGTCAACCAGATATTGACTTTTTACACCAACAAAATGATGTTTTGTCATGCACGACTCATCACTAATATTATTTAATTCATTAGCGCTCATCAGGTGGTTAAGGTTGATTCTTTTTCATCGAATCATTTGATTAGGCCTGAATTGATCATGAGGCCTAGTTTACATTTGAAGAAAACGATGAAACTGTTAAGAAGTCAAATTATAAAAAATATATTCAACTAGCTTTTGCCAGCGGCTTCGCCCGCGTGGAGGTCAGAAATTATCCCGCGGGAACATACTACCGGGATAAAAAGTAGCCTATGTCCTTTCTCAGGCTCTAAACTATCTGTGTACCGAATTTCATTTAAATCGGTTCAGTAGTTTTCGCAGGAAAGCGAGACAGACAGACAGAGTTACTTTTGCATTTATAATATTAGTATGGAAGTATGGATTACGTACCTCTATAAAGAAAATGCTAAGAAGCGTAAACATCAAGTCATGAAATAGCTAATTAGGTTTTTAAATGTAAGTTAGATGGGCACAACCTGAAAGCGCAACGCGGTGCATGCGGAGTGCGGACGAGGCGGGCCGTCAAAGCGAGAATAATCTCATAACCGCGGCCCGGACGACACGGCCAGCTTATGCCGAGCGCCCTCAGGCTTACTGAGATCGTTCTTTGTACAAACACCACCGCGTTCGCGTCGACTACATATAACAAAGCTCATTACTTATGAACTTTTAAAATTATGTAATTATTCGGTCGCTCTCCACTCGACGAGTATTCGTGCGCATCGAAGTTAACGTTACGATGAATTCCCGCAATTTTGGCTTAGCAAGTGCGGGACGATTAAGCGGCGAGAAGTTTCGCAAGTGGTTGCTAGCCGAGGTGGGTATTCTAGCGGTCCGTATACTTCAATTTCTCCGCAGTTGGTGATGCGTGGCGGCGCAATCGGGCGCGGCTGAGCGATTCCGATCCGATTCGCGGCGGCAGTTTACCTCGTTGCAACATTCAACTGCGTGCCCCTTCCGACAACACAAGGCAAATGAAAGCGTCGTCACGATAACACTCAATAAAACACGATTTCAATTGCACGCGTATTAACAAAAATACAGTTTTATACATTATACCAGCTCTTTTGTTTCAATCAGGCAGTCACCTTAGACTTCTTTAGGAACTGTTTGATTTTACAGGTCGCAAATTTGTGTAAATCAGAAACACCGGTCTATTCATGTGCAAAGTTAAGGAATGTAGTTAGAATAATTAAGTTAACAAACACTTTTGCATGTATAATTAATAATCACTACGGTGTACCTGTACTTAGTTACATGTAGCTTATTAACTTTATTTATTGAATTTATTACCTTTTATTGTTTTAACATAATACAGAGGTTTTTCCTGAGAGAGTATGGAGAATTCGGAATTTATTGGGGAGTCGGGGAAACTGTCTAAGCCTTAACCTTTAGGTCTTTTGTCAAGAAAAGAATTTTAGCATACTTAATTGATTTATTTACCAAGTGCGAGTCGTCCATATGAAAGACTAATTTTTGTTTATCAAAATAACCAGACTCATTTACGTAATTTAGTTTTGCTTAGTATCGGATTTGGTCTTCTACACATACTTGAAAAATGCAGTTTATACGTCAGGCGCCAGTGTTGGTTAGAAAATGGAGGTTATGTATCAAAACAGTACAACGAACGTGCGGTGTGAGCCCGAGAGGTGCGAGGTACGAGAGGACTCTACGAGCACCACACTGATTACAGCTCCATATTTAATGAGCCACTCACATGGGCTCGCAACTAGCAACGAGCCAGCTAACTAATTTCAATAGGTGTCTACATATTTGATGGCCTACATGCCCATTCACTGAAAAACTGTAGTAATCTGAGAATGTGAAGTACAAAATTATATCGTATGTTCTAAGACAATGGAAAATGTAATGACTACGTCAATTAGTTCATTATGTTGAAAGCGTTTGCTGCCACCGACGTTAAGTGCACGTGGAAAAATCGGGAAATCGGCAAGAGAAAGTGTTCATATGTGGAGTAGGGGCGGCGAGGCCGGGCAAGAGGCGGCGGCGGCGGGCGGCAGAAGACGGCCCGTGCACAGTTTAATTTCCCACGAGGTCGATCTCAGCGCCGCGGAGCGCAACCCGCGGGAATTAATTGCCAGTAATGAATAGTCAAGTGAACGTCCGTTAATTATGTACGTACATCTGTACTGAAATTTTAAGATATCATCAACATCTTCAACCACAGTGAACAACATTTTTAAAAAAATATAAAGATTGTGCAAAATAAGTTTGCTTCTAGACCTGAAAGTTCAGCATGCCTATTTACATTGGCACGCCATATTGTCTCATATAGTCGTTCTATAACCTACATTGCAGTTTTCACACGGATTGCAAGCTTGGAACAATACAGGTAGCTGGTAGCTAGCTGAATTGTCGCTACCAGTTCAATGACCCTGCAGTCTTGTTTAGAAGCGTAATTGTGTCGTTTACAAAGCAATTTAAAATTCTGAAAACTTTGCGAATAAATCTTTACGATCGATTTCATTTGAAACAGTTTCGTTGTAATCCATGAAATTGGATGGTTCACGACATTATAAGATCATCAAAAACTATCACAATCAATTGCACTTGTGTAAGAAGTATTAAAATTACAAATCGAGACCATAAAACCTTTCTAATTAGTAAAAATCTGTTGAAATAAATAAAAGTGAAGTGTTTGTTTGTAATGTCAAAACAACGGCTTTTTACTAAATGCTGAAAGACACAGTATGCACAGGACTTATTTTTTTGTGTCTGTGTCGGCTATCCTCCGAAACGATTGTACCGATTTTTGGTGTTTGAATTCTGGGCAAGGACAGGCTTATTTTTTATCGAAATACCACACGGGCGAAAGCGAGTAATAATCATGAGTTGGTAAAACTGAATTTTGTTAAGTAAAAAAATATACGTTGTACCGTCATTTGAGTAATAGTTACGCCGGCGGGGGCAATTCACTCGTTAGCCGGTGTCATCAATAGAAGATGTCCTTTATTTCCCTCTGAGAATATGATCATGTTCGCCTTATACTTATATGTATGAGACCAAGATTTATTAATTGTAAAACTAACATTTCCAGTGAAGCAAGCAGTAAGGTAATAATTAAATGAGTAGTAGTCAGTAGTAGTATTTTATGTATTGTTCTTTGTATAGCTTCTGTGCGTGTCCTAATCAATACTATTTCTTTCTTTCTTTGAAACTCAGAAATTGGATATTTGTTGACAAGCTAGCACTACACATTTCTGTTTGGATATAAGTAGATATGTATATACCCTGAGCTTTCCTCAAGCAGACGCATTCAATACCAATGGATGTAAAAATTTGTAGCACGCCATAACCACTAGGCGGTTATGATAGGAGTCCCCAGCCGCGTGACGGCACGCCAATTCGATAAGACATTATTGATACATCGCATTGTCGGTCGATGGCACAGTGTGATCGTGAAGATTCTATCACACATGTGAGCCGTTACAATCGGTAATGGTGTGTGCAGTTAAGGTGTAGGTTTATTACTTCCTCGTCGTCTAGCGGCGTGGGAACAGGGCCGGAGATAGGCGCTCGTTAGCGGGGCACGCGTCGCGACGCTCCACGGACTAACGGTAACCGCGCCACCTATCTATCTACACACGGTTACATTGCTGAGCGCGTATGCGACAATGCAATGCACCAAACGTAGCGTAATAACACGCTGCCTTACACACCTGTTATGGTAATACAACAACTGCAGTCCACCATGAATAATAATTGTGTGGACAATTATTTCTAACGACGTCAATACTGTTGTGGGAGTAAATACGCATTTTATGTTGCTGACATGCCGCTGTTTACGTCAAACCAATTGAAAGGAAGCTCTCATAAAGATTATTTAATCTATACAACGAAATAGATCTATAAATGCCTGCAATGTAAACAATCAGAAAAAACTTAATAATAATATAAAAGCAACGTATATTTGACTAACAATAAGTGCTTGATGAGGCAATAACCCCAAAAATACCGTTCATTCTGCTGGCATTCGTTGACTTGAGAAGCGGGCAATTTTACGTTTACGTATTTGCGATGGTCATTTTCTAAATTATTCGATGATACACGTAGGTATCTTTGTTTTAACTGATTACTGTTGAGTAACCAAAAACACAACGTTAAGAAATCGACAACTTTCTTTCAGTTTTATTTTACTTTTACTTGGAACCCACATTTCTTAATAGTGAATACCTACAACCTTAAAAATAAATATACTGTGTACAAGTATATAAAGGAAAAAAGGGAAGGCTGGGCATCCGAGAATTCCTGCGCATCAACGTGAGTGGGAAAAGTGCCCAAAAGGCTGGTAGCTTTACAACGTTGGAGGGCAATGCTGATTCTCTGACCTAAAAAAAGACTAGCCCTATGGTCACGTGAAGAATCAACCGCTTGACGATGTTCCGAAATACTCTATGTGCACTCGGACCCTACCTACGGCTAGTGTTCCAACCCGAAATGGCGACTCAAACATACAGCTCCTAATTAGGTTATTATATTTGCGTCGTTTGAGGTTTTCCGCACCAGCAGCAGCCGCCCAAGCACAGCTCGTCTTGCTAAGAAGATGAGATGGCGCGAGGGTGTAGACTCAGGTAGCATCCCACACCAAAAGCCTACCCAACTCCCAAATCATTACGGTCATTTCCCGTCTGGCCTCTTCCCAGTCGCGTGCCAAACCATTGGGCTCTAAGACAGCAGGCACCCCGGTGACAAGAGCCCGATGGAACCAAAATTAATTTGTTAGAAGATGTTTATCCAATGTAAAATTGTATCATTCTTGTTTTACTTTCATGCATATTCATTGATTACACGGGACGGTACATTTCGTGCACGACAATAAGACAGAACCTTCCAAATACCTACTGGTATTTAAAGCAGTTCCAAATTATTTGATTTTCAGATAGATAAAACGAGAGAAATAAAAATACGTGTATTTCGTATTGTATGTAAAAATAAAACATCTATACGCGAGATAATGAAGGAGATGAAACTAGTTAGCTAGTGCAAATTATGGCTTATTCCCATTAAACAAGACATCACCACGTAAATAGTATGCGAGGACTTTCCGCAGTTGTCGGACACTGCCAATGCCAAAGTACACATAATGATTTTGACATAAGAACATTGCACAATATATTATGAGTAGTCCCTTAGTGTCTGGTTTACGGTGTTCGCATATATACTACCTGCCGGATAAGTTAACAGGTACTTTTGAGCAGGGGATGAAATACGCCATTACAGTTTTCTAGCTACAGCACAAAATGTGTAACTCTCTCTGAGACACTATATTTTGTCCATGTTCATTATTATACAATATATCTTTAGTCCGTGGAATAAAATTGACGTCTGCGTTATTAATTTGTTCGAACGCAAAGAATTAGGACGTAAAAGTTTGGTTAAATTCTCTCTAAGTCGTCGTTCGTCTTTGCCCCGGTTAAGGACATACGTGTTTGTTAAAACGTGGTTATCTAGCATACAAGCCCTAAACATGGTTGTCTAGAAGAGATTTTTTTTTTAGTTTTCATGTTCTTTTGTATTTTCATTTTCATGTTCTTTTGTTGGGACTTAGCATTTTTGTATCCATTTCACATTCATATACAATTTCAAACATTTCCCATGGTTTGTATGATTAATGCGCGTCAATAAAAACACGTCGACGTGTTGCTTACAATTGTCAGCTTACTCTCACGGCACGACTCCACATGACCTGAGATACACTGTTTTTATACTTATGTGTTATATTGCCAAGTGCTCTGCGAATTTTCTTTTTTATGTTGGAATACTCTCACGCAGAAATTACAATGTAATTTGACAATGTTTAACCTGATACTTAAAATTTTAGGAAATGTGTGGTAACAAATGCTGATCTTTTTAATGACTACCACCGCTTGTTTGAAGCAAACTCAGAATGCTTTAAGTTCAGCATCGGAGCTTTTTCCCAGTAGTTACTGAGTTACTTGTTATCGCGACAACGAGTCCAAGGAGCGAACAGAGATATACTAAGTGACTGAAAAATGCTATAATGTGAGAAAATGGCATTGTGCCACTGGCTGGCGTAACTACGAATGCATACACCTAATAAGTTAAGTATCTATACTAATATAATAAAGCTGAAGAGTTTGCTTGTGTGTTTGGAAGCGCTTATCTTTGGAACTACTCTAACTGTATTTAGATTGATATCGACACACTAAGAAGTCGTATTAGAAAAAATATTTTTGTATATGATAGCCAGTGGCGTGCACAGGGTTTTATGACCGGGTAGGCAATTCAAAAAAAAAAAACGTGTCTCGTAATTGCTCAAGTTAGTGAAGAAAAATTCACTAGGTGGTTTAAAAGGTTGAAATGGCGATTTCCTGATGATGATAATTCTTTTTCCGTCGAAAGCACAGAAAGATGTTGTACTCGTTGTTGACTTTGTGTGTTTCTTAAATAGGTACGTGAGAATACGTTTTAATGAAAATGAACGTTCTGTCGATGCGCTGCTTGCTTGGATAGTAACAATAAACTTCGCTAAACGTAAAACTTCTTCGTAACACTTCTCTCAATACGAATATTACCAAATGTATTTATGTTTGAGCAAGCCGCGGGATAGAAATCATATAAATCTGCAAATCCCGAACAATTCCACACTGTATTCGAACTACTAAACTAGCAAGGAAAACAAAATAATTTAAATGTGTGTAAACAAAAACACAGCCGGTTTTATGTTTCTTAATTATTACTATGAAACTTACGAGTTGCATTACCTCTTTGCTGGGTTAATTCTCGTACACTTCCCTTTAGATACACTTTTTAACAAACACACATTTTCAACACACACCATTTTGAAAAAAAAAACTAACAAGAAGCGTAGTACTTAAGTAAATCGAAAAACTAACACAGTTCAAAAAAAACTAGTTGAAATAAGCAACAAATCGACCTAAATATTAACGTTTGTAAATGAATTAATCACAACAAAACTCAGTCAAAATAAAAACATAAAACTGCGCGCTCCACTAAGAAATCAATATGGATCCTTTCGTAAACAAACGATTTCTAAATTTTGACAACTAAAACGTTGACAAATAAAATTGTATCATTGCGAATAGGAATTTGCTTGAGGCTACGTAATATTCAACTTGATCGCATAATACTCACAGCGCGCCAATAACCACCCATGGGCGTCCCGCCCGTGATTGGTTACCCTGGCGCAGGGAAGCCCGCGATTGGATAGCCTGCCGCAGGAGTTCGCTTTATTAGCTCGCTTCTGTGTGAAATGTGCAGACACGAAAATGTAGAAGAAATTACCACTACATGCGTACATTTATGAATGAAAAGAAGACACTTTCGATCGCTGCCTGCTTGCGTCGCGAGTACATTAATAGAACCGTATGAACGTTGCTTCTCATTTATATTAGGCGTTTAAACTTTTTGAATAATTTTATTACTTAGCATATTTTCTTTATTATTGAAATATTAGTAACTAGTCTAGATCTAAGTCTAGGGTCTGCAGTGTCTTTTTGCCTATATGGACCGCACGCCACTGATGATAGCCATATTCATGAGGAAGGTTACAGGCTACTTAACATCACGCAACAACCCGTAGGAGCCGAAGAAAAAGGGAAAGAAAAAACGCAAAGCGAAAACGAGGTAATGACGCGGGTAGGTGATGCGAAAGGGTGGGTCGGGGGAATAAAAAATTTCACGCGGACCAAAGTCTCGGGCAGAAGCTAGTAACTTTTTACATCATTTTTATTGTATACATATATTATGTAGATCGGTTCTGTGACTAACAGACAACGTAATGCCTAAACTACTTAAGTCGAATTAAGAAATGAAGATAGTTTTCTCTCCGTGAATAAAACAGTTGACGATTGCGCATAATAGAATAGCTTATGATTCCTCATCTCCCTCTCATACTTTTCTCCTCCTGTGAACCCTTCCTATTACTGCTCTAAACGAATTTTGTCAATCATGTTTTCATCTTGAGTTGAGTAGCCTGTCAGTACACCACATAAATGTGTTGTTTGTATAGGTTATTATAAAAGCATACCTACAATGTTTATAAAGTTAGGATCATTTGTAATAGTTTTATTACAACTTAAAACAACTGTATGAGGAAAATACATATTGCAAGGATAATTTAATCTAGTCTCTCGTCAGACGTTATCAGTTTCGACATGCGCTTGGATATGACCAAGGTCTAGTTTAATGCACATGCCGTGCCGGAACCGGTTCACGACTTACGAATGGCCCTCGAAGTTGCACAAGAATAAATTTACCTAAACTATGGCGTCACATATATTTGGTAGGCTTAATGGTTAGAAAGCGTACTAGACGAGGTAATGGGACAAGCACTGCTACCCCTGTAGGACATTACGCCGAGAATAATAAGCCACACGACCTAGAAAACTAATTTTAACTTGCTTGGATCCTGTCACTGACTTGCCATGAACAGGATTCGAACAGGGAAGCAAAAGATACCAATTATGTGTCCCTTATTGCATGTTCTTCTAGCTGTCACAAAGACGCGACGAAGTGATAGTTTTGCATAGCTTTTAGACCAGGCCCAGGACTGCTACCTAGGTAAACTTATAGTCTCAGTGGTAGTATACGGTATCTGTTCGTAAGAAATGCGACACAGGATTAGGACTGACTTTGAACATATTTCATACACGTATTGTATCTCCTACTATGGCGTCACATATATTTGGCAGATTTACTGGTTAGAAAGCGCAGATGTTGTAATGGGTCAAGCACGCGATACTATCCCAACCACTGCTACTCTCACTGAGCAGAATTTAACTGAGTACGCTGTACACCACCATCCATTTCCATAGGGAATAAAGAGCGGGCATTATTAATCTGTAAAAGCTTGACGTTTGATTTGACGCTTTGAATTAATTCTCTCAACTAGTACGAGCAAGCAGGACGAACTATTTGACTGGCTCCAACAAGCAAGGTTCATGTACCAAGGGTAGGACCAGTAAAAATGCATGTATATTAAATTAGTGTCGCACGCCAAAAGTAAGGATGATACAGGGCATTTAAGTGAATTTGTATGTACCGAGGGTAGGACCAATCAAAATCAAATCAAAAATCATTTATTCAAAACAGGCTGACAGCCAGCACTTTATTTGAACGTCAAAGTTACATAAGAAAGTCCCCCAAAACGCCCGGCCTTCACCACTTCCTTGTGCTTTAGCTGCGAAGAAGTGGCGCAACTCCCCAGTAGACAAAATGCATTAATTGTATGCTTAACGAACTGACACGCGCAGAAACTAGGGACCGTATAGGGCATTTAGGTGCTTTATATGTACCCAGGATAGGAGCAATCAAAATGCATGTATGCTTAACGTAGTGACACGCGCCAAAATTAGGGACCGTACAGGGCATTAAGGTGCATTTGTATGTACCGAGGGTAGGTCGAATCAAAATGCATTGTGTGCTCAACGAAGTGTCACGCGCCGAAACTAGGGACCGTACATGGCATATAGGTGCATTTGTAAAGTACCGAGGGTAGGACTAATCAAAATACATACATTGTATGCTTAACAAACTGACACGCGCTGAAACTAGGGACCGTAAAGGGCATATAGGTGCATTTTTATGTACCGAGGGTAGGACCAGTCAAAATGCATTGTGTGCTTAACGTAGTGACATGCGCGAAACTAGGGACCGTAAAGGGTATATAGGTCTGAAGAGGTCTGCTAGGACCGATGCCTGCCGGGGTCGCGTGATTGTTCGAAAGAGATACCGTGGCCCCGGCACATGGGCAACTGAGGGAACACGGGTGGGTTTTTGATGATTTCCCATCCAAAAACAAAGAAAAAGGGTATTTAGGTGCATTTTTATGTACCGAGGGTAGCACCAGCCAAAATGCATTGTATGCTTAACGTAGTGACACGCGCGAAACTAGGGACCGTAGAGGGAATATAGGTGCATTTTTATGTACCGAGGGTAGCACCAGTCAAAATGCATTGTATGCTTAACACAGTAACGCGCGCCGAAACTAGGGACCGCACAGGACATTTAGGTGCTTTGTATGTACCGAAGATAGGAGCAATCAAAATGCATGTTTGCTTAACGTAGTGACATGTGCCACGCGCTAGGTACGGTACAGGTTCGATTAATACACGTATTGAAAGGTTAATTTGCTATACATATCCCAATTTTATTATGCTGCTGAGCTTTATGGCCAATTTAAATAAAAAAAAGAGAAAGTTAGAATTTCCTAACCGTAAAACACGCTTAGAAAACTAGAAACTGGAGTACCCCGCTCACATAAAGCGCACGCAAACACGCGCTGAAATGAGCTGTTAGTTAGTAGCAACAGTTTAAATCGTTTTATCAGAACAAGCGTATCACTAGTTACAAATGAAAAAGCAAATTTAAAAAGAGATGCAAATATGAAAGACTTTAACGAGAATGCCTCCACGTCTGGGAAGAGTCCACTACTTGAAGGAACAGGGATAAGCTTTTGCCAATAATAACATTTATTGACAATTTTCTGGGCAAAAGCAATATAATTATATTGAAATAGTCACAAACACCACGTGCTCTTGAAAAATTGAAAAAAGGTAATTAAAACTTTGTGACGGAATCCAATAAAATATAAGCCTGAATAATAAAGTTTTGTATTGTACACAGGATTCGTAACCTGGTAACCGAGAACCGGCATCAAATAAATAACGAAAGTTAATTCTGAACGAATAAAAACGGATGGAAATACAGGTATTTGAAACAAGCGGTTTTATGCTATTTAAGGCCGCGTCCTGTTTAAAACCGATCATCGCGCGAATACGCGATCGTCTGCCAGGGTCGCGATATTGTTCGAAAGAGACACCGTGACCCCGGCACATGGGCAACTGAATAAACACGGGTGGGTTTTAGTCAGTAAAAGTCTGACACGAAGAGCGGGAGAAGTGATTTAATGATTTCTCATCCAAAAAAGGGTCGTTTCTTTCCAATATATATGTGACAGTAATTTCTATTTAACAGTCGTTTTCAAAAGTCAATGTGTTCAATTAACGTCCGAGTACTGTACGGGAAACTGCACATCAATAATAGCGACCCAAAATTTGCGGTAAGAAAACCGCCCTTATCACCGTCAATTATTCACAAAAGACGCGTTTGACATTGAATATGCCACTAACCTGTACATCGAAGGGTTGGTGATGCTGTGAGGAGTCGGGTGCTTGCTGCACGACGGACGCGCCGTTGACGAGGCCGGCGCCCTGGCCCGCCACGCCGCCCACGCCTCCCACGCCGCCACTGGCACCGCCGCCCACCCCACCCACGCCGCCGACGCCGCCACCGTACTGCACCGTGCGGTATGCATGTTAGTTACACGCAGGTAAACAAAGCTATCTTATTCATACAACGACACCACTGATTGTGAGTCTTTTTTTTTAATTGGGTACCCTGAATACTTACATTGCACTTACATTGCCACGCGATTGTCTCATATGGACAGCCAGAAGATTGAGCGCATATTGCATGCCCTAGACAGGTCTCATTATCATCCTCATTTACGCGACACCACGCAGCGGAACACGACGTCGTCATCATTACGTGTTTAGTGAGTTTTAGGTTAGTTTTATACAATATGTATTATTTTTTATTTTTTTTTATATTATGTAAGGATTTCAACCGAAAGACGTCCAATACTGGACATTGGCCTCCCCTAAGCTCCGCCACTTCGATCGATTTTGTGCTTCCCGCATCCAGCGGATTCCTGCGGCCTTCACAAGGTCATCAGTCCACCTTGTGGGAGGCCTTTTAACTCTACGTCTTCCGGTACGCGGCTAGACAGGTCTACAAGTATGCAATATGCGTCCAATTTTATTATTCGTATAATTCGATTTTTTTGTGTATTCTATTCTAGAGCTCAAGGCATTCATTTATTCTACTGCAGTCATTTCATTTTAAACTCAGTAATGTTTGATAATGTATTTTAAGTCGGAATCACTATCTCATGAAAAAATCACTTAATGGGATTGAATGGACTGTGTGTTGATGATCTTAATAATTATATTTCTGTAAAGCCGTATTTGTTAATGACAACGTGTCATATTTTAATCAACATTAAATTGACACTGATCTGCAAATTGCTATTAACGTAAGAAAATTTGAATCTTGCGGGCTACCTTAGCGTATCCATCTTATCTAAATACAGCTGAACCTTTTCCTCCAAAATAAAGGATCGAAAATGTAAAATATAAATACAAATTGTTTCAAGTAGTAGTACTTTCGATATTAACAACCGATGAAAAATAAGGGGAGGTATTGCATTCGAAGAGATTTCTACAATACTTCATTAATTTATTGCACTAGGCCAAACTTGAGTATATGATCCTGTTGAGAGCATGGGAAGCCGTCACCTCCTTCTGCGAAGCAGTAATGCTAGCGAAGGAGAAGGCGGGGCGCGTGAGGGAGTGGCAGTCTCTGCGCCCTCACGTCCCTAGCCGCCGCAGGAGGAGACGCCCCGGGCTTCGGGAGTCGATAGCGGACTCCCGGCCACCGTAGGCGCGAGCTTGTGGGTGGCGAGCAATGGGTAGCTCGCCGCCCGGTAAAGACCAGGCTCGGGTCGACGGCGCGTAGTGTTCCACACGCGCCTCAAAGAGATGTCAGCAATACTGAAGGGGTCTGCTAGGACCGATGCCTGCCGGGGTCGCGAGATTGTTAGAAAGAGATACCGTGACCCTGGCACATAGGCAACTGAAGGAACACGGGTGGGTTTTAGTCAGTAAAAGTCTGAAACGCCCTCCCGCTCCGCTCAGAGCGGGAGAAGTCTTTTGATGGAAAAAAAACCCTGTTAGGTCACGACAAGTAGTAATGGTAACTTTTAGCAAGCTTATACTTCAGACAAATTGGCACCGTGCACCTAGCTTCTGACGTTTCAGAAGTGCATACATTTATGTATGTAGGTTTATGTGAAATAAAATATTTACATTTTTAATTGAGACAGTATTGCATACTTACTGTGACTAGATAATAATCACCAAAACGCTGTTAATTGTTACTCGGTTTTATTTTCTCATAAAAGTATTTATTTTCACTATTTTGTTGTAGTTCCTCACACAAATTTATGTAACACTGCTTTAGTTTGTGACGGTAATAACATCATAAAGAATTCGAATTTGAATTTTCATCAACATAGAAAAACCTATTATTTAAGTCAACTCAAGAAATACTCAAGCAAAGTTAAAATAATTTACATGAAAACGCTGCGCTTCTAGTTAGTGAAAAAAGAAACACGTAAGCAGCTATCGGCCATGGAACGACCAAAAACAGGCTAGGACAGATTGAGTGCGAGAGGCGGAGAATCATCCAACTCAAGCAGTGGCCATTTTATAGATAGATGTCCCTCTAGGCTTCCATACTAGTCATTAAAACATCGTAAGCTTTTAAAAGATATTTGGATCCGGGTCTACCTCTATCGAGCTCTGTTAATTCTGTTTTTATAGTCGTCTCTAGAACACGTCTTTGCCGCAGCGCCCTCCCAGATGCAGACATCTAAGCGTACGCGCGTCCCTGCCTGGGCGGAGCACCGCCGTGTCCTCGTGGAGGCGATCGGCGGCGGCGACCTCTCGCGTCCGGCCCTGGTGCGAGCCATGGTACGGAGCGAGAGGGAATGGGAAGCCGTCACCTCCTTCTGCGAAGCAGTAATGCTCGCGAAGGAGGAGGCGGGGCGCGTGAGGGAGTGGCAGTCTCTGCGCCCTCACGTCCCTAGCCGCCGCAGGAGGAGACGCCCCGGGCGTCGGGAGTCCATAGCGGACTCCCGGCCACCGTAGGCGCGAGCTTGCGGGTGGCGAGCAATGGGTAGCTCGCCGCCCGGTAAGGACCAAGCTCGGGTCGACGGCGCGTAGTGTTCCAGGCGCGCCTCAAAGAGATGTCAGCAGCAGTGTAGGGGTCTACTAGGACCGATGCCTGCCGGGGTCGCGTGATTGTTCGAAAGAGATACCGTGACCCTGGCACATGGGCAACTGATGGAATACGGGTGGGTTTTAGTCAGTAAAAGTCTGACACGCCCTCCCGCTCCACCCAGAGCGGGAGAAGTCACTTGATGATTTCCCATCCTGAAAAAAAAAAAAAAAGCGCTTGCATTAAAGCGTTCTCTCGTTCGCATATTTGATGTCTTTTTTTTTAAGGAATGCAAAAAAAACACTTCTAATACCATGGGTAAGTACAGCCCAGGGTATCAGGGTATGTATGGGAAGATATTTTTTTCTGCATCTGGTTTAATTGGGAACCGATTCATCCATAATTGCAGGTTTCTGATTTCATTTTCAGTCAACATAAGAGTTCATGAAGAGCCCGGTGGAAGCGTCCATGTAGCTTCTTGATGTGCTATGGTTCCTTGCAACCATTAGTATCGAACACTGCTGACTTGGACTAGTTCTCTTTACATTGCAACGGTCCGTCGTTTCTATATTGGGTCAGAAATATTCCTGGGAATATTTCTTTCAAACCTAAAAACCCTTGACTCTGCAATCCGCGTGATATACTCTCTCTCTCTCTCTCTCACACGTACAAGCTGATAATACGCTGTTTCTAAGACCGCTTCAAATATGGCCCTAGTATATTTTATGACTTCCAAGTTAGACCTACATGAATTCAAATTCAGTATTGCACCTGTAAGCAGGCACGAACTTCATACCTGGAAGCTTTTATTTTGGTATTAAATTC
This sequence comes from Aporophyla lueneburgensis, assembly GCA_932294355.1. Lineage (NCBI taxonomy): Eukaryota > Metazoa > Arthropoda > Insecta > Lepidoptera > Noctuidae > Aporophyla > Aporophyla lueneburgensis. The sequence goes on along the minus strand of OW028737.1, from coordinate 23,277,250 downwards.
AGTTATTTCGGCTTGGGTAGTTTTCAATGTTTTATTTGTATTTTGGCGTGTGTTAAGCTGATATATTATGGCAAATAATTTAATTGAACGTTTTCTGTTACTTTAATTACTTAGCATGTTATCGTATGGAATCAAGGTCTTCTAACTTTGAGTGATAGCTCCAGGGTATCCCAAGAAATACAAAAATTTTCTTACATTTTTTGCAATTTGCAGGTCAGTTTCAAGCTATATGTTAAACAAAATATGGTTCGCGACCGTAACAAATATGGCTTTACATAATTATAATCATTATTAAAATCATGAATACAACCCTTTAGTTCATTAAACTCCATTGAACAACTTAATCATGAAATAGTCATTCAATGGAATTAAATGATTGACAGGGTTGTATTGAATCGTATTTTATCATCAGCAACCTGGTACTGACTTGCAAATTGCAAAAAAACGTAAGAAAAACTTGGAAGGGGTACTCCTGGACTGGAGCTTCCAACTTAACAGACAGCTGAGCTGCTGGAAAGTTTGGTGCGCCACTTCTCAGCTTAAAAGCACCAGGAAATGGCGACGAGCAGATATTTTCTGACGGTAAAATTACATAAGTGTGGGGGCTTTTTTTTGGGTGGGGAATCATCAAATGACTTCTCCCGCTCTGGTCGGAGTGGGAGGGCGTGTCAGACTTACTGAAATCTAAATAAATATCCTACCCAACCGTGTGCCTTCAGTTACCTGTGCCAGGGCCACGGTATCTCTTTCGAACAAATCAGCGAACCTGGCAGACATCGATCCTGGCAGACCCCTTCAATGTGTGCTGACATCTCTTTGAGCCGCGTAGAACACACCGCGTCGTCGACACGGCCCTGGTCCTTACCGGACGGCGAGCTTTTCATCACTAGCTGTACGCAAAAGCTCACGCCTACGATGGCCGGCGGGGGCTGGCTTATGTAATTTCATTTTTTATATAAATAAATTTTGGAGTTAATTAATTACTTTTAATGTCTATAATAAATATGATGCCTGGGAGAGAAAAAAAATATTTGCGTGTCGAGATCTAGCTTTCTATAATAGTCAATATCTAGGTTTTACTGGCCGCATGCAGCCAGCCGGTTTCGACCGCAACCGCATCAATGAGCACTCTAGCTTTATTTGAATCTGAATAGTCTCATCACTGATGAAGTAAGTGGATGATGTATCTGATGTGTTGTTAGCATATAAATGTATGGATTCTTCTTTCCAGGATGTCTAGAAACGTTCCGGGTCCATTTGAGTTTGTCAAAAGAGTATAGATAATGATATTAAAACCAGTTAGGATGACCCAATCGTTGAAAGCGCTTATTTCCATCTCGAGAAAACTAGTTTACACTTTTTTCAGGCAACAAGAGAGGCGCTCCCTCGACGACTGTTTGTATATCAGCTACATTGATGCGCAACAGATCTGACGTATATAAATACTTTTAGGTTTCGGTTGAAGAGAGGGATCGGTGTAGAATTCAAAAGGTGCATAAATGCCCATGTGTCCACCCCTAACTCCGTGAAGGAGCTACTGATAGTTTCTGTTAACAGCTATCAGTCACACAATATAATTATTTACATTCGGAATGTTATAAAAGGTTAGATAATTTTATTTACAGCGAAGTACTGTCTGGTTACCCATTTCTTAAAAAAAAAAAAAAAATATGCACATACTGCCACCTGCACCAACATATTTTTTTATATTTTATCATTGTAAGTATCTACTTTAGAAATACATACGTTAAAACTAACCTGTTGTGTGCTTGCAAAACTACTGTTGTCGAATTGAGGATGCTGCTCCATTTGTAAAACGAGTTCAATGTGTTGATTCATAGAGTCGTTCAATGTCATACCTGAAATCAATTTATTATGGTATTGTAGTCTGCTAATCATTGTCGTCATGCTAATAATATATTTATTAATATGTTACTGACCAGGGTGCATTTGTTGGTGTTGTGGGTGTGGCAGACCTTGCAGAGGTGCCACACCTAACATCCCTGGATGATGCTGAAACAGACATAACAAATCAAATAAACAGTGAGTCCAAATAATACACAATAACCTGGTATATCCAGTAGACATCGGACCTGCAGCACTCTTAATTTCGTTAACACACTTGAACGGAATTGTACTTAATCAGCTTCCATTATAAATATTATTCACAAATTAGGAAGGTGTTAACAAGTCACGTCGAGAAAAAAACAATGACAGAGGTGTAGTAATAATTTTGTCTCTTCATGGTTACTAATGCTTTTATTTGTTCTATTATATTTACTCCTTAATAGATTTTTTGTTTATGTTACACCTAGCAGATTCTTAGTTTTATGAAAAATAACTTTTTCTTACAGAACAAAATAAAAATATTTTATTAAAAATAAAATATTCATTGATAATGTGTTTTTTAATTTGACATGATTTTTTTAGGAAAATTAATGTTTGTATGTAATCTATGATTCCTTCCAATGTGCATGCCACAAAAAAAACCCAAAAGTCAAAAGTCTACCTAAGTCGGATGACATAGGTAGACTTTTGAACTACAGTTATACAATAAATATATCTTTATCTTGACTCCTCAGCACTCTTAATTTAAAATAACTTTTCAGAATAAGCTTAGATTTTAGACCTTCAGATCACTAAATGCGTTTAGGGTAATTAACCAAAGAAAAACGTTATGATTGTGTCAAACGTTTAAAGACGACAGAAACAGAATGATGTACATTAAAAAAAAATGACCGTTAGACGCATTTAGTAATTAGTGGTGGAACCGTGAGTAAGCTGAGCGCAGCTAGTTACCTGTGGATGCGAGAGATGCGGCATGTGGTGCATCTGCTGCGGCTGCGGCATGGCGTGCGGCGGCAGCAGCGGGAAGGCGGGCGCGTCGCCGTTGCGCGGCGCCGCCTCCTCCTCGGCCGGCGACGGCTGGCGCGAGCCCGGCGTGCGGCTGCAGGAGAACCAGACCACCTCACTATAATATACCACATGACCAGCAACCACGAACTCATTACACATTCAATAACATCCCGCCTGTTTTTCAGGCAGAGGTGTTATCTATTACGCCCACATTTCGCCAAGACTCCGAGATGCTACTGAAAAATTCCTAATAGAAAAATCCAGTAACACTTTACCAGACCTGGAGGAATCGAACCCAGAACCTCATGTCAGCAGTACTGCCGTCCTTACGAAAAGTGCAATAACTCGAGTTTTGTGATAAGTACATATTCGGAATTTGCAGAACGAGATCTATATATTCTTTTTAGACACTTTTTACGTATCTATGACGTAGCCGGTTTTAATACTAAGCCTAATTAGTATTGGAGATACAAACAAAACAAAAATAAAATTTTTACACGCGTTTTTCTCGAAATCAGGTTTAACCTAGTTATTGCACTTTTCGTAAGGACGGCAGAGTAGCGCTTGCGACTACTAGCCCATTGAGGCAGTACACAATCAACAAATATCTCATTACAGTTATTTATAATTGCATTATCATTCTGAAACTACAATGGTTTAAGGAGCTACCCTAAGACACAGGACACCGTAAAACATTAAGTTTTCTCCCACAGCTAAGTTTATTGGTAAATATTACAAGGTAAAAATTAATATATTCTCAAATGTTCCAAAATCTATCTATATATATAAAAATGAATCCCTATTTCCCTTGGTCACGCCATCACGCGTGAACGGCTGGACCGATTTCACTTTTCTTTTTTTTGTTGTATTTGTTATTGTCAGGAGAAGGTTCATATGAAAGAAAAAATTGAACGGAAAATTAGAAAATTTAAGAATACAAAGTCACCTAACATGGGTGTTTGATAGCTAGAAATCGCTTTATGTCTTCGAAGTACCAGGTTGGCATAACTTGGTAGGAGCTCACCTAACATGGGTGTGTGGTAGTTAGAAAACGCTTTATGTCTTGGAAGTACTAGGTTGGCATAATTTGGTAGGAGCTCACCTATCATGGGTGTGTGGTAGCTAGAAAACGCTTTATGCCTTCAAAGCACCAGTTTGTCATAACTTGGTCTAACATGGGTATATGGTACTTGGTGCTCTTTGCTTTGTGTTGGTGGGATCTGATAAGTTAACACAACATTTATTGATTCTGAGGCGGTACGAAGTTCGCTGGGTCAGCTAGTATTACATAAAAATAAAATCGAATGATGAACATATCCGTCAGAAGTTGACAGAAACATACGCAACAACGCTGATTTGCTGGATACGTTTTCTCCTCTAGCGATCGTTAGTTCTCCTGAGAAAGTTTACTTTGCTTATATGTATTAAGCCCGCCTTTGTACAGTATATTTTTTACTTGTGCATAAAGTTTTAATAAATAATACAGTCGTTAAAACAGAGCTCACAAAAATTATGTTACCGAATAATTAAAAAATAATAGTAGCGTAAACTATCAATTTTGTGTTATGATAATAAAGGCAATTCAACTAACTCAAGAAATAAAACTGCAAAATTCCTTGTATTTTCTAGTTATTCGATTCAACTACAACATCAAACGCATTACTACTTTAAAACGTATTCATTGCCGCCATGAGGGCTTGCAATCCGGATATCCGTATAATCCGGATATCCGCCGAATTAAAAATCAGGATTTTACTTGCATCACCATCCGGAGTTTTCGGATGTTACGGATAGTTGTTTTTATTTTTTTAATCCACACTAATATTATAAATGCAAAAGTAACTATGTTGTCTGTCCTCGCTTTCCTGCTAAAACTACTGAACCGATTTAAATGAAATTTGGTACACAGATAGTTTAGAGCCTGAGAAAGGACATAGGCTACTTTTTATCCCGGTAGTATGGTCCCGCGGGATAATTTCCGACCTCCACGCGGGCGAAGCCGCTGGCAAAAAGCTAGTATTAAATAAAAAGCTGCCAACTGTGGAGTACATAACTGTTATAACGTTATTTATTAGAGATGGGCCAACTATTACTTTGGCCGCCTAGCCGACTAGTCGGCTGCAAAATAGCCGACTAGTCAGCCAAGCCGATCATTGATTTCGGTTGAGTTCGGTAGACATCAGCTATGTTCAAAATGGCAAACCTACTTCTTGCCAGTTGTTTGCTTGACTTTCTTCCTTTTGAAAATCATTCGAACGAATCTGTGAGACTGACGATTATTAAAATTATTTCTATATTTTTTGATGCACAACAACCAGATCAAACAGTCACAACTTCAGCGGACAATACACAAGATACAGAAGGTTGTTCATCTTCAACTGTAAGCGTATCAATTAAAACGCAAATAGAAGAAATAATCCGGTATATGAGTCAGCCATCTTCTGCGCAACGACCGACTTCTTCACCAAAGGATTTAGACGAATTCGAGTAGAGATGGCGCTATTTGATGAGAATGATCAGAGAAGCAGGAATATAGAAAGGGTTTACCATCTACTTTTATCAATACCACCGACCAGCGTTGAAGCGGAAAGAGTGTTCTTGGCTACAGCATATTTATGTAACCATTTAAGAACTTCCATGAAAGAAGATTCGTTAGACAGTTTAAGCTTTTTAAGATCGTATTACCAAAAGTTGTATAAAATATAATTTAAGAATTACGTAATATTATATTAGGGTTATTTGATTATTTTGTTAATTTTTGTTTTATTATATTTGAATAATACTATTGTTTAACAATTGTGATATTTTTATTTAATTATTATGTTTTAAATAGGTTGATTTGATTGAGACGTTGTGATTTGTGATAAATGTAAGATCTCATTTTGAATTAGAGTTGTTTTTAGTATGAGAAGAACAGATGCAAATTATTTGTGCGGTATCGGTGTTTGTTTTATTGTATAATTTTAGAAAGTGAACTAGTTTTTATAAATGTGACTGTTACTTGAAATATTGGTATAGTTTATTATTTCTTTGTCATTTTGCTTGATAGACGGATTAAAACGTGTTACAAAAGCTAATCAGTTTTATTTATTTAAAAAATAACCGTATTATCTGCATTATTCGGATACTCCGGATAGTAAAATATTAATATCCGTATTATCCGGATAGTAAAAATGAATGGATATTGCAAGCCCTAGCCGCCATGCTCTATGGTCAAATAGTTAACAATTTGCTCCTTACCGTGCCTTAACTGAAAGGTTACGTAACCCCGACATCAGTAGGTATGGTAAAAATGAAAGCATCAAAATACTGAACTAGATAAACAGAATATGTAGACACGCTAATTATGATATGTTATGCGAACATCTTTTCATAATTTAATTGTATTTCTGCTCATCGCTACTAATTAAAAACTTTACGTTTATTCAATCTTCTTTAATTTTCGTTTAACGGACATGTACATTAAGATTAAGAAAACCCTGGAGCTATGATATATTTCTTGGGCAAATAGAACTCCTCTAAATTTAGGTACTAGACCAGATAAACCTTTAAGATAGCAGACCGATCGCAACTCAAACGACGCAGCTTTATCAGAGGAAATCTGTTTACCGTGTGAATCATAGGTCGCGGGCGCTCGACGCTCGATAAAACATTAGGAGTGTCCCGATCGTGCGGGCGCGCAGGTTGTGCGGCGTGCGGCGAGTGGCATTGACAGAGGCCATGATCCAAGCGCGGTTATTGCCCGCCACAGCCGCCCGCCGCACGCACGCCCGCTCCGTCGCTACCTCAGTACCTCCGTCACTGCGCCGAACGGTTTCGCACTCGACACTCGCTGGCCTTCGCGACGATCTTACGTAGCGACGACCCGTAGTAATTTGTGTATTGATAAAGATTAGATTTGTCAGTCGGCCAACGATTTTCATTATCGGTTATTGTTTGAGAATTAAGTACATTATACGATATTAATTTGATTGCTGATAAACCAATCTCGTTTAGTTTGCGTCGTCTGGTGATGTGTTACTAACCGATTTCTACATCTCAACTTTAATCATTACCTAATGACCTGTTTTGCATACTAATTGATAAATGGCGAATAGCATCACAGTCACTTTTTTATGAATACGGCAAGTAAATGATTATTCTTTTCATTTATAACTGCTGGTATTGTGACAAAAACTTGTAAATTATTATTGGTTTTGTTTACTATACAAACAAGACATTAAAAATACACTACATTACATTTCTGAACTGCCTTTACACGTCTCTAATATTCTCTATTAATTTAAATAGGTTTAACTTTGTGTCATTGGTCAAACATATCAGTCTTAACAGCTGCGTTACCCATTAAATTTGAGGTCAATTTGTTAATAAAAATGAGTCAAAAAAGGAAAATGTACTGACAATTGGCGTTCAGCCTATCGCAGGGAAGTTGATTTCAGATATTTAAGCCTATAACACAAACAAAAGGCAATAAATTAATGCAATTCCAATGAAATACGTACTTGAAAGCTTTGTCATCTTCTTGTCCATTATGTAGTCCATTAGGTAGAGATCCATGTTCATGCATTTCGTGCAAGTCCTTTTCGAATGGAGAGGCTGATTTATCCTCAGGACGCTCCTCAAGGACCATGCCTCGTAATCCAGTGACCACTCCGGGTACCTTTTCACCACCAGTAGCTACGCCACCTGCTTCTACGAGATGTGAATAATTAATTCTTGATGAAACTGCAACAAAGTGGTATACAATGGACATTATTATCTTCATAGTATGTTAAATTTGAACTAAGTTCGAGAAGATGGATTTTACAGGGAAGTGACTAAGAAGTGACTTCATTTTACCGAGAATGTATTTAAGTAATTATGACCTTAATTTTGTTTTTAACATACCCTAATCTCGAATACCATTCTAATTAAGGTGGGGTCTGGCGTGATTTTCAAAGAACAATAAATCTTTGGCGCAGATCTTACCTGTAGGAGATCCACCTAGTACATATTCGACCATTTTAACGCCGAGTCCAGCCGTGTCACGGGGAGACAGAATGCTGCCGGCATCGCCGCCGGGGAACGCGACACCGCGTCGCGTGCCCATCATCGGCACACCCACATTGTGTTCCACAGCTATAACAATACCAATTTTGTCAAATTAACAGATTTTAGTATGTCGATCTCTAGACGAACTGAGAAAAAGATACTTGTCATTATTTACACACAATACAATATTCTAATTTCAACTCTTTTATTCGTGGTTGCTATTGGACTCATGTAATTTGGTTAAAATAGGATTTAATTTTATTTATATTTTACATCAATACTTTTATATTTTTGTTACCATTTTCTTTTTTGTAACCTGCACCCTAATTGCGAAACACACAATTTATCGGAATCTGAATGGGATTGAAGATTATTTCTAAACCATTGCGTCATTTGTTCGAATAAATTGTGGCTCAGCAACGTAAACAACGCAATGAATGTTGTTTAACTATGAATATTAAACCAATTCCTACCGATAAAAAGTTCCGCAATTACCCCTCTGGTACTTGTTTCGAGGCCTACACTGTCCTCCCATACATAATAACATTGTAATTTTAAAACATTGTAAAAGACAACTATGTATTTTTAAAAGAGTAACCATGGAGTTCCTGCCAGGGTCGCGAGATTGTTCGAAAGAGACACCGTGACCCTGGCACATGGGCAACTGAAGGAACACGGGTGGGTTTTAGTCAGTAAAAGTCTGACATGCCCTCCCGCTCCACCCAAGAGCGGGAGACGTCATTTGATGATTACTCATCAAAACAAAAAAAAACATGGAGTTCTTTGCCGGCTCTTTTCCAAAGGAAACTATCAATTGGAACCGCGCACAGCTTCTGACGTTTCATAAGAGCCCGTGAAGGTTTATGTGACACAAAATATTTTGATTTAGAAACATAGACGAAAGTTATTTCTTATGCGAGTATTGTCTAACTAGGATTCTGATAAATCTTTGTTTGAAGACTGGTTTCAACCCTATTTTATTTTGTAGGTACTGAGTAAACTAAAGAACTGAAACATCATGTAACAAAGGCAATGTAGTTATTATCATTAGCATAAAAGTATCGTCATGGCTACCAATGATGTAACATTAGCGTGGAAGAGTAACGAACCTTGCGCGGACCAGGTCGGATCACGCCACATCTGCTCAGGGTTCAACTGTAGCGGCGGCAGGTGGGGAGGGCCCTTGCTGTCGCCGCCAGCGCCGGGGCCTTTGTCCCATAGTTTTTTTGCAGCAGGTGCTATCTAAAAATGGTAAGACAATTTCTAAACATTTATAAACAATGAAAATAGTGTATTGCCTTATCAAAAGATAATTTTATAAAACCGGAAATAAATTAAATATTTTGGATAGATATATTGTAAAGTAAATTAGAATTATATTTGTTAATTTGGCATGCATCACCCATAAGCTACTTAAACCAGCTCAGGATTTTATGAATTGTTTTTTTTTTTTTTCAATACAAATGATTAAGCATTAGCAATTATGTAGCATTCGATATTTCTAAAGGTTCCCTTCTCATTTACACAAGGTGGTTACTTATAAGTCCAAAATCCATAGGCATCCAAATTCGGGTGAATGACCCAAGTGCTTATTGTACCTTCCAATAAAATTTAAATACTTAATGATGATTATGAAAATCAAAAAATAACATAATTGACTATGAGACATTAGAAATACTAAAAGACATGCTTACATATAGACATAGACAGATAATTACTTTAACAAGTAGGCAATGTAATATAATATTTGTTGGGCAGACATCACAAGGGCATTAGGGCAGCATAGGCTCAATAACATACTAGCATTGACAAAGCACACTATACATAGACTTACACCATCTCAAAGACAGTGCCCCCACAATATAAATTTGATAGTGGCTTATTAAGCTCCCTCAGAATGAGCGTAGATAAGAAAATTGACAACTAAAGCATGAATACACATGCCTCTAACTTGTACAAAAGTGGGCAAGCTGCTTGCATGCCAATGTGACATTTCATGATCAGTATGTGTTATGATACTTGTATACTTTTGTGCAGGCATGTGTATTAGTAGCTTTATGTTTTTCTTTCCATATCACCAAACTGTTGGTTGCTTTTTTGCTTACATGGAGTAAAACCAATATTGATTGACAATGGTGCCGATTCTGTTGTACACTAACTAAACTATCTCTAAAATTCCTTACTTTTGGCTATGAGAATTGTAACGCTATTCTGCAAGGAAAAATCTCTAAATTTAAAAACTATTTTGACACGACTAAAATCGAATTTGACGACTAGCGTGGTATTTTTTTTTTCTTTTGTTTTCGCAACGTTTACTTGTGTGTGCATTGCGTAGAAAGAATTTTTTGAGAGACGAAGGCGCGTGCTAGGGTGCAGCCTGGACGTGTTTTATATGGAATTTTTCACTTTTGTTAGAAAAATATAAAAAAAAATTTACCCACGTGTTGATATTTAAATGTTCCGGAGTATACTACGGGGGTCGAAAATTTCATTATTTTTGCGATAGGACACGCCATTTTCAAGATATAAGCAAAAAGAAAATAAAAAATACAGAACTGTTTTTGCACGTGAAGGCAAGGCGTTGTTGAGAATTTTAGTTCATGACCACTAGTTTTATTCCACACCTTTTTAATCGCGCTTAAAAATAGTCAGATTTAGTTAAAATAAATTATTATAGTCAAAAATTTTGGTGAAAACCGGCAAACTCAGAATAGCAAAATTGACATTTTCACTAAACTAATAACTCAGTGCAATCTTAGTGCTGTCAAACTAAAATATAGTTAAGTTGTGTCACTTTAGTCTATTTCAGAATAGGAAATCGTCGTTTGACAGGAATAAACCAAATTTTAGTGATTTTTAGTTTAGTTTAGAGAATTTTGTGACAACAGAATCGGCACCAATGTAGTTATTATTGTTTTGTTTAGAACTTGTTTCTATTCAGTGTTTATTGCAATGTGATTTTATTAAAATCAAGCTCAGTGTTACTATTTATCTAAAAAAGCTTGGGAATGTTATTTATTTGGTATTCCAAAAGCTAAGCAAATGCATAGAACATTTAAAATGTTAATATTTTAAAGGTTAAGGTGAAAGCGCCAGGGTAACCCGCGAAACTTCAAATATTTTTACGTTTTTTGCAACTTGCAGATGAAAAACGGTAGGAACTTTGAATTTGGCAGTTTCCCTTAGCGCATTCACCTTCAGTATTTATTTTAGTTATTTTGCTGTCACATTTGTTTCAAATTACGGCAGAAATTGTTAAAACATTCTGGATGTGATACCAGGAAGTTCCAGTGCATGTATCCTGAGGTTTCATTATTCATTCTCTAAAAGTTATTTATAAAACTTGAAAATTTGAAACTCAGTGAAATACTTCAACTTTAAAAAAAACCCAGAAAAAGACCAATATTTATTGCAGAGAGGAAATTGCACCAGTGCAGAAATATACAGCCTGGTTGATTATATTAATCAATCATGCTTACAAAGCAGCATTATTAATTATTGATATCTTGCCGTCAGGGTTGGAAAAAATCATGATTTTTTCAAAAAATCGAATAAAATTCGATTTTTTCAAAAAAATCTAATTAATCACGATTTTTTTGATTTTTTCGTTTGATTATTAAATTTCACTATTTTGCGCAAAATGGAACGCGCTCTCTAGGGATCGCGCGGTCAGCGCGGGGATTTCCTTTTTGTCTGACAAATCAAAGCAAAAGGGAAATCCCCGTGTAGTGTTATGTTTATTTCGCTTGCAGTTACGGTCTTACTTTCGTTCTAACAAGCATTCATTCGTTCAGTTTTGTTTACTATTTTTATTGCTGTGATCCGTGCGTGACCAATTTATTATAAATAAAATGCCTCGCCAAAGAGATGGAATTTGGGCACATTTCACAGAAAAAAGCACTACCAAAACTGGCTGTCGGGCTATATGCAACAAATGTAAAAAAGAAATGCAAGGTCTGGTTGCGAGGATGAAAATACATTACGAAAAGTGCAAAAATAATATTCCGGAATCTCGTGACGACGTTGAAGTTGTAGGTAAGTTGTGAAAGTTATTATTTACAAAACAAATAAAAAAATACTAACTGGTTTTCTATATGGTTTTGGTGATCGTACTCAGTGGACTACAGTATGATTAGTGGAGAAATTTTACTGCTTGATGTCTGTGAACATGAAAGACTGTAGGCATGATTGTTTTAATGGTACTAACTGCGTAACAAATAACAACATCATAAGTAAACTATATTTATTTATTTTTCAGAATTGGCTTCACTTTCCGAACCTAGCTCATCTGCAAGTTCTTCGGCAAAAGGCGATGATTGCGCGGAACCGCTGTTTAAAAAAAAGAAACTATCTGCAAACTTAAGCTCCTTTTTAGTAACAACGCCAAAATCTACAAAAGAAACAATAGACCGACAAATAGCAAAGGCAATGTTTGCTACAAACTGTAGCTTCAGAAGTATTGAACATCGAGAAGTAAAAAAAGCCATTTCTTTATTACGCCCAGGGTATATCCCACCATCTCGGAAGGATATATCAGGCAAATTATTGGATCAAATATACCTTGAAGAAAAAGAACGGTGTTTCTCTAATCTATCTGGTAGTTATGTGAATATGTCTATAGATGGGTGGTCTAACGTTCACAATGAACCGATTATTTGCGCCACTATTACGACGGAGCAATCTGAAGTAATTCTTTTTGACTCGATAGACACCACAGGAAAGCCGCACACTGGTGAATACCTAGCTGAACTAGCTGAGGGTTTGATAGAAAGATTAAAGTCTCAATATAATTGTAATGTTGCAAGTTTTGTTACCGACAACGCTGCGAATATGGCTAAAATGCGAAAGGAACTAAATAATAGTGATACAATAATCACATACGGCTGTTCTGCACACTTGTTGAACTTACTTTCCAAAGATTTAGAAATTAGCAGTATAAAAGAGCATGTTGTGCAAATAATAAAGTACTTCCGAAACAATCATGCAGCTAACAGCTTGTACAAAGCGGAAGGAGGGAATGCATTAGTGCTGCCATCAGATATTCGTTGGAATACTGTAACTGATTGTTTCGAAGTCTTTGTGTCTGAGTGGCAAAAGCTACTAAAAATATGTGAAGAGAACAGGGACGTCATAGATCCTGTTATTAGAGCAAAAGTTGAAAATATGATCGTAAAGAGGTCAGTGGAAGATTATCTAAAAATTTTGAAGCCAATATCTATTACATTGGATACTTTACAAAGAAATAATGCAAATTTGTCCACTGCTGTAACTGCTTGGAAGAAGCTTGAAGCTAAATTTAAAGAAACTGATTTAAATAGTAGCCAAATGTCGAAGTTTCGAAAGAGATATAAGCAAGCAATGACTCCCAGTCACTTTTTGGCATTTTTATTAGACCCAACTCAAACAGAATTCACACTGACAGATGATGAAGAAGAAAGTGCGTTGGAGGAAGCGCGAAATAACTATGGTGGTTCAGTTTTGCTACCATTGATAGTAAAGCTTAAGTCAAAATCAAAACCATTCAAAAGTGTGATGTTCTCAGAAGAAATAGTAAAAAATGTGACACCACTAGAGTGGTGGATGTCACAGAAAAATATATTTAGTGAAGAAGAACAGTCAAAAATTTTTCCAGTGGTGAAGCAATTGTTTGGGGCGATAGCTTCTTCAGCTGCTGTGGAAAGAGTGTTTTCCACCTTTGGAATTGTTCAGAGCAAATTAAGAAACCGACTGGGAATTGAAAAGGCTGGAAAACTAGTTTTTTTATTTAAATATTATAATAATGATATTAATTTCTCAGATTTAAACGACCCTAGTTTGTAACTTAATCATAATTTCTGAATCTGTTTTTTTTTTATGTTGATTTCTGTAAAAGAAAGTGAAATTAAACATTTTTGATTAAATCATTGATTTTTATTGAAAAAATCATTTGATTTAAATCATGATTTAAATCATGATTTAAATCAAAATGATTTATTCATGCCAACCCTGCTTGCCGTACAATAAATGCAATAATCCCGAAAAAAATTATCATGGCTGCACTCAGCAACTTCATAGAAAATAATGAAGTTAATTTTAATCCACTCAGTGTAATATTATTTCTCTTAAGGCATAGAAGTCAAGCACGTTTACATGTTTAGCCTAAGTCCTGTATTACAGAACTTCACTCGAAGACTCAAGCACTACTTAAAACTAGTTTTAAGTTATGCTCGAGTCTTGAGTGATGTTCCATAATACAGACCTAAGTCCTGCTTGAGCCCAAGATTCAATACTCAACTAAACCAATTAAAAAAAATAACTGACTGCCTCGTTGATCTAGTTGTAGCGAGTGTTACTACTGAGCATGAAGTCCTAGGTTTGATTCCCAGGTCTAAGAGTGTTATTGGATTTTTCTATCTGGAGCAGTTCAGTCTGGATTTGTGCCCAGTTAATGGCAATAGGCTCGCCCCCTATTATATGAGACTTTAACATAACTGGCGAAATGTGAGTGTACCTATAGGTACACCTCTGAACTCTTAGAGAAAATAAGGTGTGATGTTATATTAATTTCATTATCCATACTAATATTATAAATGGGAAAGTGTGTGTGTCTGTTTGTCCGTCTTTCACGGCAAAACGGAGCGACGAATTGACGTGATTTTTTAAGTGGAGATAGTTGAAGGGATGGAGAGTGACATAGGCTATTTTGGGGTGAACTTAGAAAAGCCGTGCTTTTCCCGTGGACAATTGTATGTAGCAACGAGAGCGAAGCCATGGGCAAAATCTAGTATTTAATAACTTATTTTAGAAAAAATTGTAATACCTTATTCTTACATTTTAATCATTCAAAGGAGGCAAAACATACTTGACTCATTATGGCTGTTGTTAAAAGTTTCAGTCAGAGAGAAGGAAGTTGTAGTTATGTGATGCATTGACGTTATCAAGATGTAACCTGACCCAACTATTACATAGGTATGTATGGATAGGCTTCAGTATTAATTTATGCAAGTATTGTCACTTATTATTATCAATATCTGGTTGACCGAGCTTTGCTCGGTATTTTTTGGTAAATTGTGTTTAAAATAATAAGTTTATGTGCAAGTTGATTATCGATAAAGTTGGTCACTGAAAACACGAATAAAACGACATTTTATAAAAATGGATCCTAGCTAGATCGAATTATCGCCCCCGAAACCCCCTGTATACTAAATTTCATGAAAATCGTTGGAGCCGTTTCCGAGATTCAGATTATATATATACATATATACAAGAATTGCTCGTTTAAAGATATAAGATAACATGTATGAACCACAAGAAATGAACCATACAAGATGGATAGGTACTAAATCAAACATTTCGTGGAATTAACATTGGAAGAAATAAAGGTATTATTTCAATCAAGATTTATCATTTAATGTTGATTCAGGTTAAATCACAAACTAGATCATAATTTCCAAAATAGGTCCTTACTATGGAGATACTGCGTTTGCAGACAAAACATGAACATGCAAGTGCCGAACCAAATGGAAGACAACATATTATGGAACCTTGAGCAACATAATTATTATCAGTTATATTTTCATCAATTTGTAAGATAAATGAGTAGAAATCTCAACAAATAGGCAACTCTATCCAATCATTGCAAATTAGTTTACACATAGAACTACCTATTGCAGTTTCATTCATGTATTCAGCCAAAAAGCTTAAATTTTTTTGAATCTATACTAATATTATAAAGCAGAAGAGTTTGTTTGTTTGTTTGATAGAAATCTCAGGAACTACCGGTCCGAAATGATTTTTTTTTTGTGTTGAGTAGCCTATTTATCGAGGAAGGCTATAGGCTATATAACATTGCGCTGCAACTAAGAGGAGTGGAGCAGTAATGAAAAATGTTGCAAAAACGGAGAAAATCGCACGGGTAGGCGATTCGACGCGACGGGAAGGGTCGGGGGAACAAGAAATTTAACGCGGACGAAGTCGCGGGCAGAAGCTAGTTTATCATAAAAATAATATCGGTTGAACAGGAACACTATGTTTATGTAGGAACCAGACATGGTTTAAAATTTCATTGAAGCAAATTGTGAGTTATTATGTGCATAAACTGTATCAGTTCAACATAATCCAATTCAATAAATACATGGAAGCATTTTAGAAAATCTGATTCAATGAAAAACAAACATTTTCATTATTGATGATTAGGAAACAGTTCAATGCTAACTTATCTAACCATTAAATGTTTCACAAAATAATATGTTTTCTATTGTAATTGAAAACCTGCAAGTAGGTATTTGCAATGTGAAAATAGCATTCATGAAGAAAATCAAATTTTAAACAAGGGATCTTTAGTAAATAACTAGAAGGGAGCAGTACATGGGTAATTAATTGGTCACACCGCCGTCGCATCAATGGCGACAATAACAGATATCTTGTGAAATTGTGCGAACATTTTTACGAAATCAATGACTGAGAGATATCAATATGATAGCATCCACGCAAAACTTACTTCATAGAAGTTCGACTTCCCACTCTACATCCCTAAAAAAACTTGAGTATCTGAACCGGTGAACAAATTCTGAATCAGAAATGGCGGACGCCGGTGACAAGTAAACAAAACAAAAACGGACCTGTTGCGCGAAAAAACCAGGAATTCAGTAACTTCATGACTTAAAACTGGAACCAACTTGTATATTCTACTAAATAAAGCTATAAAACTCACCATGTCGGGGCCCATATCCTTAACATCAGATTCGAAAAAAAAGTCGCTCAAAGGTTTCATGCGTACAATCCGCCTAAAGCTCAGTCATGTACTACAACGAAAGCTTATCGTGAGAAAATAACACTTTTTACGTGAAACACTAGTTCTATATAACATAAACACTAAACACAACAATTAAAAAGCACATTTCTTACACTAAAGATTCATAAGCTGCGAAATAACACTAGAAAGATCCAAACTCAAATAATACAATGTTGACTTGTTTCGAACAAAGGACGTACGCCGACCACAGCGCCTGCGTTAAAATTCCCCATACAAGGGAGCGTCGCACGGAGCAAAGTTTAGTGTACGTTTGATAGATGGCGTGCAAATCAAAACTGGGTAAGCATAGAACACTTCTGGAGGCGCGTTCGTTCAAGGAATGATTTTGTCTATGGCTGGAGTGCCGGAAGTGCTCTGAGCAATTTTACTCCTCATAGCGGTAGTGATGATTTGAACACCTTAGTTGTAGTATATACGAAATATAAATCTAAGTTGATATTTTAATACACAACATACTTTAGAAAAAAAAAACTGTTTTGTAATTTCAGTTTTTTATGAAAAAATATCTGATGTTGGTACACACTGCAAACAAATTGTTTGTACCTTGAGTAAATACAGAACAGAAAGTAATTTTATTATTTTGCGGAACTGGCCCTCGAGTCAGAGCCACAGTCACGATTTTTACTTATTTGAGGTTCGATTCGAGCGAAAGAGGAAGACCAAAGAAAATAAGATCGAAAAGCCAGGGAGGGAATGATGAGGTGGTGACTCGGAAAATTAATGAAAAAACATTGCGTTAACCCCAAGTAACTTATGAAGTTATGACGGAGAATGAAGAGGTAGATTCGATAAAGATACATGTTCTTGGGAAAGCGGTGACCGCTAAATGGCGTATGAAATTCCCGGGCACGACGTTACTGAAACGTTATTCATGAAAGCAATTTGCTAAGTTTTCCTAGAGAGCGGTTTTAACATCATAATGTCAAACTGGGCCTGTCATCATTTTCATGACAGCCGTTATGCTGCGGCGGAATAGTGGCGGCAACCGCTTTTCTAGAAAACCGCTGCTTTAGCCCTACAGAACACTGGGTAATTTACTGTAGAAGTTTAAATTGATATTAGAGCTAGACATACGAACTCGGAGCTACCACGGTATCCACGTACAACTGTTGCCGGCAAATAACTTGACCACTCTTCGCGAAAACAAAACAATAAATATGGTAAGGAGCAGTGGTGGCCCAGTGGTAACCCAGTGGTAACGGCCGCGATTCACGAATAGTAAGTAGGTTGTGAGTTGGAACCCAAGCAGGCGCTTTACTTTGTGTACATTATTTCATCACCACTGCTCTCAAAACGTTGAAGGAAAATATCGTGAGGAAACCGGCATGTCTTTTTTTTTTTTTTTTCAGGATGGGAAATCATCAAATGACTTCTCCCGCTCTGGGCGGAGCGGGAGTGGAGCAGAGTGTCAGACTTTTACTGACTAAAACCCACCCGTGTTCCATCAGTTGCCCATGAGAGATAACGTGAAAGAGATACCGTGACCCTGGCAGGGTCACGGTATCTCTTTCGAACAATCACGCGAAACCGGCATGTCTTAGAACCAAAAATTCGAAGGCATGTGACATCTACCACCACGCATTGGGCCTGCGTGGCGGATTATGGCCCACTCCCTCTCACCGAGCGGAGGCCTGTGTCACAGCAATGCAATGGGAACATTATAGGCTGCTGCTGCTGATCCCAATATTCAGATTTGTGCCCGGTTATTAGGCCCGCGTGGTATACAGTGGCACAAAGAGCCCTGAGTCCCAGCAGTGGAAACATTTAAGGCTGAATATGTATTGCAAGTCTCATCACCGCCACCTTTTACATCGTACTCATACATACATGGGAGAAGCCATAACAGGTGACATTTGGGTGTACTAAGTCTTAGCCTACTAGCCCATTAGCAAATACAGGCATCAACATTCTCTTGCCTTTATCCCAATTTATTTGACGTCAACGCGGGACGTCTTTTTCTAGCATTTCTCTATTAGCCGTCTTCTAAGAACTAACTTCTTTCTTAGTCATATCATCTATCACACAATCCATCCTACCTTTTTTTGGTTTGCCTCCATTCTTACATTCTTATTAATACTTTCGTCTTTTCTTAAAACTTCACATGCTCCAGCTTACTTCGATTCACAGAGTATTTCATTATGGTGCATTGGCGTGACTTACAGAAAAGTTATAAGATAATCGTTTATTTTGGTATGGGTATGTGATGAGGAGGGGTTAAAGGCATATGACTAAAACAGTGATGAATATAAATGATGATGGATGGAAGAGGAGAGGACGACATTCCGTTTGTGGCACAAGTACACAACTTAGGTAAACGTTTTCAAAAAAAATAATTCGTTACGAATAGTTACGATAATGAAAGCTCTTTATTGCTGGAACACGTTCGGAAACAGGCTTCCCGGAAAACAGTAAGCTTTCTTTCTGTTTAAAATATTAAAGGTGTGGTAAGCAGCAGTATCATATTGTATAGTATAAAAATATGATCACAGTGTTTAGAATACGCCAAACGGGAGAAAATCATAATTACGAAATGTTTTTTAAATGTTATTGCTTGGCAAATAAGTCGACGGTCCACCTGTTTATTGGTTACCGCCGCCAATGGAAAATCTGCAATACCAAAGTCATTGCAGATGCGTTGTCAGCTCAGAGAAAGCTGGGATGTTTCATGTGTCAAATTTTAACTACAATTTACGGAATAATGAGCAGTACAGCAATAAATAAAGAGCAGTGGTGACTGAGTGGTCACGGCTACGACTTACGAGTACAATCGTAGGTTCGAATTCAAACCCACACATGCGCTTGTTTGTGTAAATTATTTAATCACTACTCTCAAAACAGTGAAGAAGGAGGGGATCCTGAAGAAACCGGCATGACGTAGAACCAGAAATTCGACATGTGATATCTACCACCCCGCATTGGGCCTATGTGGTGGATTACGGCCAACTCCACAGAAAGGAGGCCCGGCCCAGTCCCAGCAGTGGCCAACATTATAGGCTGATATACAAGAACAAAAAAAAACCACGCTGTTGCTGGGCCACACAAACGAAGCTCTTGCTAACATGAACGTGAAGCGCATGCGCAGGCTTATGGCGTGAGCGTTCTCCCGAAGCGAAATCGACCGTCAGCGTTTTACGCTACGTGGTAAGTGAAAATAAGTGAAGTTTAACGAACTAAACGCAGTGTAAAGGACGCGAACAAAGAGTTTTTAAGAGGCATCGGAAACAAAGCTGCTGTTTGCTAGGTATGTGATGTCGGCCCGAAGATTTCGTGGCTAGGCTGACGAGCTTAAACCTTGCGAAATATGTTAAATGAGGTTCGTATCGTGACTGATAATGTAATAAGCCTTGTAGCTTCAAATACACACTTAAGCGACATGGTATCTAAAAGAAGCTAAGAAGCTTTTATAATTTTCCATAGCACGGCACGTCACGACGCGATATAGTAGGAAAGCAGAAGTGGGTTTATTTATTTCTGTGATTTATTGTGTTTCTAATTTATGTGAAGGCCGTAGTAATCCGCTGGATGCGGGAAGAACAAAACCGACCAATGTGGCGTGGCGTTGGAGTTTGGGGGAGGCCTATGTCCAGCTCCAGGAGTAGACGTATTTGAGCTTAAATGATGACGATTCTCTTTTACGATCAGCAAATGCTGTCATATTATAAAAAAAAGTGATCTGCGGGCTCTTTAAAATGGGTCTCTTTCTTCTAATTATGTTGTCTCAAACGAAAGTATGTTTATTTGTTATGTTTCCAGTTTTGTTAAACACAGGGCAAACTGAGAAAAATATTACTATGTGTAACCAACCAACTCCTATTACATGTGTAACTTAGGCCCGGCGCTGACTATCGGTGGGTACGGCGGCTTCGGGGGCATGAGGGCTGCTTTGGGCGCCTGAGAGCTGCCTGCTTGTGCATGTGTATTTATAATGGTGGATTGGGACTAAGTTCTCATTGTTCATATTGCTGAACAAGAAGAGAAATTTGGAGCCTTAAGGGAAAAAATAAGATTTTGGCTGAATAAGCTTTGGAAGCATGTGTATCGACTTTTCTTGTCATTTATACTAATATTATAAAGCTGAAAGGTTTGTTTGTTTGGTTGAACGCAGTAATCTCAGGAACTTCTGGTCCGAATTGAAAAAATCTTTTCGTGTTGGGTAGCCTATTTATTGAGGAAGGCTATAGTCTATAAAACATCACGCTACGATCAAAAGGAGCAGCAACGACAAATGGACGAAATCTGCAGGCAATTCGATGCGACGGGAAGGGTCAGGGGAGCAAAAATTTGACGCAAACGAAGTCGCGGGCAGCTTCTGCCCGCGACTTCGTCCGCCTCAAATTTTTAGTCGTTGAATATAACGAACCGATACGTGTAATTAATGAGGCTGTTGCCTTTTATTTTCCTCTGGGTGTTGCCAAGCTAATGGACCCGCGCGTGGTCAACTTTATGACTGTTCTGCGACGTGTCTGCCACGAAATTGCCACCCGAGCTACCCGAAGACAGCCTCGGCGTCTTTAGGTATGCTTACGACTGCCGAGGTAGCCCGAAGCCGCCCGAAGCAGCTCTAAGGCGTCCGAGCTGTACCGAGCCGCACTGATGCCCACCGATAGTGGGCGCCAGGCCTTAGATGTAGGGGTTTACAGGAATACTGATGGAAAACCCATATTACTAAAATAATCTTTAAAAACTATATTATTATAGCTGCAGTATTTTTCTAATATCCACATTATCTGGATCTATTTCTTTTATAATATTGCGTGGTACAAAATGAGTTATTTTCTTGTACACCTTGGATATAAAATGGAAAACAATGTTATTTTTATTAAATATTGAAAAATGGCTATGGATATTCAGGACAATGACCCTGGTGAATTCATTCAACAACCCCAAATTGCAACTACAGCAAGACACCGAAATTTATTCTTTATATTTATTTGTGTTGGTTAAGATTCTGCTGACCATTAGAGCTTTTAATCTAGTAATGGCTCATGTGTTTCAGCCATGTTCTAAAGTTAAGTCTTAATCTTTGTATGGAGTTTTAGTCTTAATTTGTTGGCTGTCACTTCTCTGATACTATTAATTAATATGGACCCCAAGAAAATCAAGGCCCTTGACCTTAACTTGTGAAGTGTGGGCCAAAGATCCCTAAAAACATTATAAGTTTATCAAAATACCCTATTCCACAGATCAAATTCTAGACTGCTTTACTGACTACAAAGCAAGCAAAATATAGCACTCTCTACTGGTAATATATGACTACTAGCACTAAAACAATCAAACGCCAATTATATCAATGTGCAATACTGCAACCTGCTACCACACCCTCTCTCTGAGAGGTGGCCTGTGTCCCAGTGGTAGCAATAGTATAGACTGCTTATGCTATTTCTGCAACACATGACACTATGGTTTGATAATTCTCAGAATCATGCATTTTCATAACAGTAAAGGTGTGAAAAATAATCTGGCCTAGCTTAGGATGAATAGTTACATCCTATCTGGTCTACTAGCAGGCTGAAGTTGGACTTAAGAAGAATTCAGCTAACATTACTTATAGCAACAATATAAAAAATGGCATTTTGTTGTTATTATCATGTCATTATAAACTTTACCTCCTTAGAGTAGATTATAAAATCTACTCTAAGGAGGTAAAATTTGTAAGTTTGCGAGTTTGTTTGTATGAAGTAATCTCTGGAACTACCAGTTGGATTTCAAAGTCTTTTTGCATTTGATAGTCCAATTCTTGAGGAAGATTATAGGCTATTTAACATCACGCTACGACCTTTAGGAGCCAAAAAAAATTAAAAAAGTCAGAAAGGACACTAAGCGTAAATAAAGTAATAGTGCGACATGTCCGGGGCTAAATTTCACGACAACAAAATTGCGGGAAGAAGATAGGGTTGTTATAAAATTATATGATTAGAGCTTTGTATTGCAAAATTCAGTGACCAAGACATGAACTGAGAGAAATAATAAATATTTACTAAATAAATGTGAAACTGATCTTTAAATGTGTTTGACCATTGTCCTAGTGTCGTTTTTAACCATACCCATGGTAATTTTATAAATTCAACAATCAAACTGATGGAAACAACTAAGTAATCTTAGCTTGTTATCAATCATAATTATTTAGTATGTACATTTGTATGAAAAATCTGTTATTTTACATTTTTGTCAAATGTATTTCTCCAAGCTCAGCGCATAATATTATGACATTCTAATCATTCAACTAGTTGCATTACAATAAACACTTTACATGAGAAGTCATTCACTGTTATATTATTTAAATATGTACTACAAACCCGTCAGCATATCAATAGCCAGTTGAATTTAATTCATTGGACAATATTTGATTTTAGATCATACCTCAATAATTTTTCTGCCATATCAAAAATATATAAAAAGATAGGCAATACACTTTTCATACAAATTCGTACAATATACTATACATAGGTGTACCGCACATACCTTCATGCAATAACGCATGCTGACTGACAGGTAAACAATAATAATGCACTTCTTACCTGGTTCCTGATAGTAGCAACTGGTGCCAGACCAAGTTGGTTTTGTCCTTGTTGGAGATACTGATTGGTACCAGGAGCCAGCATACCAGCTTGGCTCAAATACATGAGATGCTCAGTGTTCTTTCCAATACCATTCATAGCTTGCATATTGCCATGATGCTGATGGATGTCATACAATCCTTGTTGTCCCAACTGTGGAGCATTTTGCATTCCTTGCAACTGTGGCAGCATCACTGCACTATTCTGTATCAAATTGTTTCCAAGTGTTGGATTTTGCATTGGAGCCAACTGGGTATGTACCATGTTGGTGGTCAAATGAGCTGGGTGACTCCCAATTACTGAGGGATTCATAGCTAATGTTCCAACTGATGAAGCTATTGCTTGGTTAATGTACTGCTGCTGATTCGCTTGTGAATGTTTAAGTTGCACTTGAGCTTGCTGGTGCATATTGTTCATGGTCATAGCATTGGAATTCTTCCATTTATCTTGGTTCTGAAATAATTGTAAATAAACATTGAATAAGAATACATTTCACTTACATAAACATAAAAACATTGGTGTAACAACAAGTTTTGAGATTAAGAAAAACATTTAACAATTGTCAATTTTAGGTTATAATGTCTCAGAGTACATCAAAATAATAATCGAGATGTCAACGAACCTCAACAATAGTATCGTCTCCGACGGCCCAACGTTGTTTGGGTGCTAGCGAAGGCAGCTCGCCTTCCTGTGGTTCTCGCTGGAACACGTAATGCACAGTAGCATCGTCCTGGCTCCGAGCCTGTGAAGCGCGCGTGCTCTGTAAAGCAGCTTCGCCCGGCTCTTCTTCCGCTCCCGTTACCGGCCACTTCATTGGGCTACCGTGGGGCTCGAGCATTCAGTTTCACAACACTTGATCCTTCGTAACCGTAAACACAAAATGTCTCGCGATCTACTCTTTATAGATATTATAGCGCTACTTCCAATAATAATACAGTCAGATGTGTAATTAAACCGATTTACATGATCAAATAGACTAAATACAGCAACCAGATCTCGATATTGAATACATTTGGCGACTAAATCTGTCTTTTTGTCTTTGTAATGACAGTAGTTTTATCAAAGCACGATGACAGCCGCTAAGGGAAACCAAAATATTGCACCTACTGCAACGGTCTCCTTGACGGATCGAAACAAAGACAAGAAGTGAAATCAATGATTTCTAGGATACAAAATTACTAGATTGACGAATTGAGAAGTTATATGGGTTTTACTAATGTACTAACGTTAGGATATAGCTATTAGTCGGCGTCGAAAACTGAACTGAATAAACACTCAAAATAATACACTATTCACAGAATTTCTAAACAAAACGAGCACAAATATAATTACTATATGTACACAGAACTATTTACAATGTACAATTTTTACAAAAAACCCGGTTTATGCCATTGGCTGCTGTCGATACTTTCTGATTTAGAAAAGACGACAAACATTCTTCACTGCCTGTCCGCCATAATCGGTCGGTCGGGCAGATGCGATGCGCGCGCAACGCGCAAAACTATACTATAAACATAAATACATAATGCCAGGCACGTTCCTTTACAAGTAATTAATCGAATAAAAAATTAAATATCATGCCAATTTAATCAGCATTTTCACAATCAATCAGGTATTTTGAAGAAAACTACTAAGCATACGAAATAAGCTACAATATATTTTTTTTAACCAAATATAAATGTTTTATTTCTAAAATGCAATAAAAATACATATAAAAATTACGAAAGGCATATATTTGGCATCTAAAATACTGCAAAATAATATTCTTATTGATATCATAACCTTGCTTATTGATTTTCTGAATACTTTTTTCAGATTTGTGATTGTTATTCAAATTGTTAGGTAAAAAGAAACGTAATTTAGTTGTCAAATACTCCACAGAAAGTAAACATTTCAACCTTCAGTTGTTATTTTTTGCCGTGTTAGAGTATTGCCAGCGTAGAATATATTTTTCTTTCTGTTTATTGGGCTTCTGTGGTATACATACCAAAAAATTATGTTTTGCATGCCATAGAAAAAATTAGTACCAAAAATTACTACACAATACGATATAAAGCAGGTACGTTAATGAATACTGCCAGTGGCTCAGATCAGGGCAGGTTGCACCGGTGGTGACGACTACCAATATACTCCACCGAACCACGGGATCCTGCCAATGGCCACAGCTAATGGGTACATGCCGCCACTGCACCGGTCGTAGTCACTAGAAGTTGTGGCGTGGATAAAAGTAGCCATATTAGAGATGGGTCGTCGACGTAATTTTCGTTAACGAAACTAGACCGTTCATCATCGTTCATCGACGAGTCGATCAACTAGTTGAATTCTTCGACTACACTGACCTCTATCTAATACGCTGGACTGGCTATCCCATACAAAATGACAACTATTTGCTGTGCCGATTCAAAGCGCCCCCAGTGAGAGTTCTAAGAACTAATAAGATTGCAAATGGCCGTTGTTTGTTGTATTTGAGCTAAGCGTCTCTGCGAAATAAAAAGTTTTCTAAAGTAAGTATTTACTGTGATTGTGATTTAGATTAAAGTGTTATAATAATGACAGTGATTATAACATAGCTTGTATTGTTCGTCCAACATGAAATCGTGCGTATATTGTAAAACACGATACGAAAAAGGCAGTGGTGTCACTTTTCACAAGTAAGTGTATCTAAATCATAAATACTTATTAGAAAACCGCTTAAAGCAGTGTATTTTTACAATAATAAACGTTTACGTTTATTATTGTAAAAATACACTGCTTCTGTTCGAGTTTACGGGATTTTACGAACATTTTTACTTAACCAATAACTTTTGTTAGGGATGTCAAAATTCATATCGATACTTTCGTAATATTATATTAAGATGTAAAAAAAAACATGCTTAACAATAATGTTTATCATCTTTGTTAAAATAATAATACGCACATTATTATGATCTGTAATAATAGCAAAACACTTTAAGGTTTATTATTATTAGAGTCAATAACAAATAATTTAACACCTATGATTCATAATTCTCATTAAGTGTTCTATATAATTATAGATATACTATATTATTTTAATTTTTTACCCATACCTACTATAATGTTTCTTTTAATTACAGGTTCCCCTCCGATTACACTCTCAAACTTTGGTTAAAAAATATGAAGGTTGTCAATTGGACTCCAACCATGTATCATTATCTGTGTTCTAAACACTTCACGGATGGATGTTTCATAAAACATCAGTCACGGACTACATTGAAAAAATGCAGTATCCCCACAATATTTCTTGGTGAGTGTACATTCATAGTACCTAAGTAAATACTTTGTCGGTATCCAAGAAATATTATTGATTATCTTAATAAAATAAAACTTTTGTTTTTCTCAGAAACTAATTTGTCCTTGGTACAAACTGAGATGCTTAAAGACGCTGACCAACCAACGAGATACCAATGCCAGAGTGATATTGAAATGAACTTGGATAAATTTAATTTACCTTTAGTACCTGTACAAGTCGGGTTAACAAATTATGATTGCAAATATATTGAAGTTAATCCAAAAGAAATATTGCCATGTGAAGCCCATGCGTAGTTATGTAAAAAAATTTTATCTAAAATACTGAACATGGTTTACTGATGTACTAAGTTGGCGACTAACAGTGGTTAAATACTAATACTAAACAATGTTTAATTTTGTGCCCTTGTGTAATTTTTTTTTTAAATATACGCGTTCATATCGCATGTTCTTTGCGTATCGGAAAACGTAAAGGTGGACCGATGACCTGATGAGAGTCACTAGAATCCGATGTGGCGACGCTTGGGGGAGGCCTATGTCAAACAGTGGACGTCTTTCGGCTGAAATGATGATGATGACATACCTTTCCAAATTATTTTCAATGATATTTTCACTATCTAATCATCCTTCTTTGAATAATATAAGTAATGAAATATAATTTCTTGTTACAGTTCCAAGCACAAGTTACAACACAAGCAACTGTAGTACACCAAAGATATCTAGAACTTTAGCGGAAATCTGTTCTAGTGTAAAATTAGATCACCGCTACGAGAACACCCCAAAATCTTCCAAAATTAAATTGGAAAGGGTCAAAAGAGCCTTGAAAATGTCACAAGCCCGAATTAAAGTATTGACTCAAAATGTGAAACGTATGAAAATTACCGTGTCTACTTTAAGATCTGTAATTGCTGATTTAAAAAAAAGAAAACTGGTATGTGATGATTGTTTATATATGTTAAATCAGTACGACAATTTTAAACCACAACTTTTTAAAAGAATGACCAAATATTTAAAACATGCTAAGTATGCTCCAGAATTAAGATCATTTGCCATTACTCTACATTTTTACTCGCCAAAGGCATATGCATATGTGCGTAGTAAATTTAATTTGGCCTTGCCGCATCCTCGTGTTATACGCTCATGGTATAGTTCAATTGATGCCAATCCAGGTTTCTCTGTTGAAAGTTTCAATGCTTTGCGACTTAAAAGTGAACTAGCAAAACAAAAAGGGGAAAAACTTATATGTGCATTAATAATTGACGAAATGAGCTTAAAAAAAAGTTGCACTCGCAGTCGTGATGGAGTGACTCGTGGCCAAATCGATTTGGGTATAGATTCTGAGAGTAACGATTTACCTGAATGTAAAGATGCGTTGGTATTTATGGTCGTGCCTTTAAATAGTTATTGGAAATTGCCCATAGCCTATTTTTTTATTAATAGTTTGACTTCAGAAACCAAAAGTGCTCTAATTAAACAGGCTTTAATTCGGTTGCATGACGTATCTGTGGAGATATGCTCCTTAACTTTAGATGGACCACCCGAACATTTTTCTGCAGTAGCTAAATTAGGGGCAGAGCTTCAAATAGGAACAGCAGCAAAACCATATTTCTGTCATCCCATAGATAAAGAACACAAAGTGCATGTTATTTTTGACCCCTGTCATATGTTAAAAAATATAAGAAATTGTTTGGGTGATCTAAAAGTTTTAAAAGATGACAGAGGTGATTTAATTCAATGGGTATATGTCGAGAATTTGGCAAAATTGCAAGAAACTGAAGGCCTAAGATTAGGAAACATATTGAAAAACTTGCATATAAATTATAAAAAAATGATTATGAAAGTTTACCTTGCGGCTCAAACTCTCAGTAGCAGTGTAGCAGACGCGATTGAGTTTTGTGATAAAATTTTAAATCTCCCTGAGTTTAGTGGTTCCGCAGCTACGGTAAGGTTCATAAGAGCTGTGGATAGAATCTTTGATTTTCTAAATGTACGGAATCCTTGGGGTCGAGGATTTAAAAGTCCTTTACGAGTAAATAATGAAAACAGGTGGAGGACAAAAGTTCTTGACGAAATTAGGTATCTGAGTCAAATCAAACTGATGGATAATACTTTGGCAGTAAAATCACGCCGTAAGGCGGGTTTTATAGGATTCTACAACGCAGTAATTTCTGTTATGAATATATTTGATATTTATGTGAAGTCAGACAGACCTGAATTAAAGTATCTTCTGACATATAAGATGAGCCAGGATCATCTAGAATTGTTTTTTTGTGCCATTCGTAGCCGTGGGGGTTGGTGCCCAAACCCAACAGCTGCACAATTTGTCAATGCATATAAACAGTTATTAATCCATCACGAAATAAAAACTTCTACCGGCAACGTTCAGGACAATAATGTATCCATATTAACTAATTCTAGTGCAAAGCGTGCTAAAATAAATAAATTTAATGTTGATGATTTTACGAATGCTGAAAATATGCGTACTACGAAGAAATACCGCCTTGACGACGATGATCCATCCTCGTTACAAACCGAGTTAGGTGAATTTTTACATATATTTTGGGCTATACCCGACTCTAATATTAATGAGACTTCCAAACAATGCATTGGCTATATTGCAGGTTTTGTAATTCGATCGATTCGAAAAAAAATTAAATGTGATGAATGTTTAATGGCCTGTGAAGCTGTACCACTAGATGCAGTGTCAAATAGGAGAAATGGGGTAGCACTTATTATCCAAAAGCAGAGAGGTGGTTTAACTGTGCCCTCTGTGAGTGTAGTCAATATTTGTTTTATGGTGGAATCATTATTCCGACAAGCATGTAAATATAATAAAAATAAACCACCTATAGAGTTGAATTTTCCTGCAGTACTCACTGCAAAGGTAATAAGGAACCTCTTAACAAAAACAAATGAACTGTTTCCTGAGCTAGAAGATCATTTTAGAGATAGTTATGTCTCAGACAATTTTCACAGTCATTTAAATATTCTTTTAAAAGAAATAATAACTAAATATGTAAACATCCGTTTGTTCGCAGAAACAAAAAAATATTCTTTATTAATAACTGGAGAGAAGGTTAGACATTTTTTGACTCGGCAAATAATATGGGCTCGACAGTAAGTTTTAATTAAACATCCATCCTCGTTACAAACCGAGTTAGGTGAATTTTTACATATATTTTGGGCAATACCCGACTCTAATATTAATGAGACTTCCAAACAATGCATTGGAAAACTTTTTATTTCGCAGAGACGCTTAGCTCAAATACAACAAACAACGGCCATTTGCAATCTTATTAGTGTCAAAAAAATATTCTTTATTAATAACTGGAGAGAAGGTTAGACATTTTTTTGACTCGGCAAATAATATGGGCTCGACAGTAAGTTTTAATTTAATAAAATATGTGATTTCAGAATGCTTTTTTATTTCCCTGTCCCCCTCCCCTGCGGTAATTAAGTTGTTACAAGTTAATTACCGTAATTACAGACCTAATAAAAATTTATTGTGTCTCGTACCACATGGCGACATACGGTATCTGACTAGTAAAAGATAATCCCTTCCTTTAAAGAGTGCACGATAAGACAATTAGAGGTACTTAATTTACTATTTTACAGAATTTTATTATTTATTGATCCGATAGTTAACTTTTATCCGTTAAAGGGCGAATTTCACCAAACTTTTATACCTAGAATAAGTCATATCCAGAGAATACATTTTGAATTTTTGACAGTTCATTCGTACTGAAACTGTCAAACGTCGATTTAATTCCCAGGATAAAAGATATCTGACGTTGCTAAAATCTGCCCTAAGGAGAACAAGGAAGGGGTCAACTTATTATGAATTACAGTCCATAAACAGTACTATATACTGCTATTTCAAGTTATGTTTTATATGTAAAATATCTGTTTATTACGACTATCTATAGTTCATTGGTTTAGTTAGGTACTCAACTAGTGCAGACATGTCTTTTTATTTGTGTTTTAGTAACAAAATATATGCCTATATTACTTGTTTTAAATTAATTATCTATGATTTTAGTAAATCCTAACGTATTTTATGTTATAAAACGTATTCCACGTTTTAAAAACATTACGTTTAGAAGACAACACGAATGTTACATGTTAATAATTATCTAAACAAATTAATTTATAGAAAATAGTAACAAAAATAGCCTTGGTAATATTTCTATCATTGTAGTCGATATCAGAGAAGTTTTTATCGATAACAAACCATTTGTTGTACATCACTAGTATTAGTTCCATTCCCCCTCACTGCTGCCGTCAGCGCCAAAATGGCGATTTTCAAATAGGCACAATAAATTGATAGCGGTAGCCAGTCCAGCGTATTAGATAGAGGTCAGTGACACTGTTGAAAATATGCCGTTTTTATTTTTTTTCATTGTAAATGGTTTTTATTATTATATTTACAATGGATAGTCTTTTCGCTATTTGAAAATACTAATAGAACCTCTTAATCAGGATTATTTACTGAAATATAACTAATTTACTGAACCTGGGGAACAAAATTTATTCCATTCCGCAACTAATAACTTTTGGATTTAAAAATAAAATAAAACTCGTTTGGATTTAATCAACTAGTATAATTCGTTTACGATCTTTTGTACTTCAATATAAAATAGATAAAAATAAAATTACCACTAGCAAATATACATAATCATCATTTTAATTTCCATTACGTTACTCTTTGTACTAAATTAGTTAAATACTTTTCAATATGTTTCTCAATAAGGACACAAGATAGGAACTCTTTTTAAATTACACTCATCAAATTATTACACTCTAAATTACAAAATCTACTAACAATCAGTTAGCATTTCGCTCTAAAAATAATATTTTAGCCAAAATATAAAGTAGGACAGTCACGGAATAGACTGTTCCTATAACGGAATAGAATCCTTAAGACCATTGCACATTAACAAACATATGAAATCATTTTATTTATATTTTCAAATCTTCTCTTCTAATATAGATATTTTAAGTAAAATTGATGTAACTGAATGCTCTTAGCAAGACCAAATTTTAGTAAGGAGTCCTTAAAAAATGAAGGAAATTTTTTATTGCAATTTTAGAGTCTATCCTATAGTAAAATTTGTTTATAATGATGGCACGAGGCTTGTGTCCTGCGGCAGTTTCGACATCACCAAAAAACAAAATCATTGATACATAGTTACAAGTTATAGTTGACTATTGTTAACAAAACTGGCGTAAGAATGTAAAAAAATAATTTAGGTATGTTTAATATAATGTATCATCTTCCTAAGAATTCCATTCAGAAACTTTTCAATTCCATTTCTACGTTACCTGCGTTTTGGTCACGGAACGAAAGTATCGGAACCCTTACCTGATACTCTTTTGTTTTAATTATTTCAACCTTACACATCAAATCAACAAGCTTCCAAGCAAATTAAGGCCTCCCCCACATTAGGCGTGCGCGATCCTCGGGCGCGAGCGCCGCGCGCGCGTCGCGAGCGCGTCGCGAGCGCGTCGCGAGCGCGCCGCGAGAGCGTCGCGTTTAGCTGCCCTGCGGCGCGCTCGCGGCGCACTCGCGGCGCGCTCGCGGCGCGCACGCGGCGCTCGCCTTGGCGTTTAACCCCCTACAGCTAAGTCAGTCACAATTTGGACAATTTTCGTTTCAAAATCCACACTATCCACACTAATATTATAAATGCAAAGTAACTCTGTCTGTCTGCCTGTCTCGCTTTCCTGCTAAAACTACTGAACCGATTTAAATGAAATTTGGTACTCAGATAGTTTAGAGCCTGAAAAAGGACATAGGCTACTTTTTATTCCGTGACTTTGTCTGTGTCCGCGATAAACGACATTTACGCAAAAGAAGTCGCGGGCAGAAGCTAGTCTTTTATAAATAAAGTGCTGATTTCTTCCCACACCTTTTTTTTGCAATACGATCACTATACTCCTTTGTAGTCATGTCCCATATCGCAGAACGATTCTGTATTTCTAGGATAAAGCTTTCGATATTATTTTTACTCGTGACTCTATTTTTAACGTGTGTCAACACAACACTGCCCACCATGTGACTGACCGAAACAGTAGCAATATACAACAAGTTACCAGAATCCATAAGGACAGAGAAAAAAAGCCATCTATTTACTGATAAATTAAAAAAGCTGCTGTTAAGCAAAAGTTATTATAGCGACAACGAAATTTTAAATGATAAATCCCTGAAATTAGTTTAGAAAAGTCCAAAGCATGTATTTCATCTATTTTTAATTACTATTTTAGAATAAGTTACATTATAAGATAATCAATAGGTCCTCCTCTCTACCTACTGTATTTTCCTTTGCTGTGCCCGACAGGGTCCACAACTGTTTCTAAATAAAATGTTTTACCACCTAAGCATTGTGGAATGCAATAAAGTATTGAGTATTGTAGCGGGCGAAGGGGTAAGAACGTGACTCGAGCGCCGCGTGCGCGCCGCGAGCGCGCCGCGAGGGCAGCTAAACGCGACGCTCTCGCGGCGCGCTCGCGACGCGCTCGCGACGCGCGCGCGGCGCTCGCGCCCGAGGATCGCGCACGCCTAATGTGGGGTCAGCCTAAATTCACTGAAAGCTAATATAGTATTTAAAATAATTTGCAAGAAAGACACTTGTAAACTTACCTTGAAATTGGTTGCGGCTCTGGAAGATCAAAATCGGGCCACATCGGACCGGCGGACTTGGGTCATTTTCAGAAAATCTGTACACTGTTGAAAATATGCCGTTTTTATTTTTTTTCATTGTAAATGGTTTTTATTATTATATTTACAATGGGTAGTCTTTTCGCTATTTGAAAATACTAATAGAACCTCTTAATCAGGATTATTTACTGAAATATAACTAATTAACTGAACCTGGGGAACAAAATTTATTCCATTCCGCAACTAATAACTTTTGGATTTAAAAATAAAATAAAACTCGTTTGGATTTAATCAACTAGTATAATTCGTTAACGATCTTTTGTACTTCAATATAAAATAGATAAAAATAAAATTAACACTAGCAAATATACATAATCATCATTTTAATTTCCATTACGTTACTCTTTGTACTAAATTAGTTAAATACTTTTCAGTATGTTTCTCAATAAGGACACAAGATAGGAACTCTTTTTTTAATTAAATTCATCAAATTATTACACTCTAAATTACAAAATCTCCTAACAATTAGATAGCATTTCGCTCTAAAAATAATATTTTAGACAAAATATAAAATAGGACAGTCACGGAATAGACTGTTCCTATAACGGAATAGAATCCTTAAGACCATTGCACATTAACTAACACATGAAATC
Organism: Aporophyla lueneburgensis; assembly: GCA_932294355.1. Taxonomy (NCBI): domain Eukaryota; kingdom Metazoa; phylum Arthropoda; class Insecta; order Lepidoptera; family Noctuidae; genus Aporophyla; species Aporophyla lueneburgensis. The sequence continues at coordinate 23,243,434 of OW028737.1, read as the reverse complement.
ATTTTATTTATATTTTCAAATCTTCTCTTCTGATATAGATATTTCAAGTAAAATTGATGTAACTGAATGCTCTTAGCATGACCAAATTTAAGTAAGGAGTCATTAAAAAAATGAAGGAATTTTTTTATTGCAATTTCAGAGTCTATCCTATAGTAAAATTTGTTTATAATGATGGCACGAGGCTTGTGTCCTGCGGCAGTTTCGACATCACCAATAAACAAAATCATTGATACATAGTTACAAGTTATAGTTGACTATTGTTGACAAAATTGGCGTAAGAATTTAAAAAAATAATTTAGGTATGTATGCCTATGTCGAACATAGGCACTTTGCTCGACGACACTACTTTCCGCCTCGCTGCTTCTCTAAGACTAGGAGCTCCTTGTTGTTCTCCTCATCGCTGCCACTGTGGCGAAGTTGTCAACAGTCTAGGACACCACGGCCTGTCTTGTAGCCGAAGTGCGGGTCGCTTAGCGCGGCACGCAAACATTAACGACATCATCCGACGAGCTCTTGTCACCGTCGGCGTTCCAGCTGTATTAGAACCCAATGGCTTGGCACGCGACGATGGCAAGAGACCGGACGGTATGTCTTTGTTTCCTTGGAAGGTGGGAAGGCCTTTAGTGTGGGATGCAACGTGTGTCGATACTCTTGCGCCATCCCATCTTCCTAGCTCGGCTTGCTGCACTGGCGCTGCCGCTGCGGCTGCGGAAAACCTCAAGCGGCGAAAGTATAGCAACCTTATTGGTAATTATATTTTCGAGCCGTTTGGGGTTGAAACCCTCGGGCCGTGGGGTCAGAGTGCTCATGGCCTCTTTAAAGAAATATCTAAACGGCTGGTTGACACTTCTCGTGACCCAAGGGCTGGTTTTTATTTTGGCCAACGGCTAAGCATTGCTATACAGCGTGGTAATGCCGCCAGTCTCTTGGGTACGTTACCGGTCGACAGCGATGAGGATGAATTTTTCGATGCTTTATTTTAGGTTGTGTATATATAGTTTTGGTTAAGTTAATATATTGTATTATGTTGTTTAATATATATCCTACAGAAAAATTGGTATGTTTAATATAATGTATCATCTTCCTAAGAATTCCATTCAGAAACTTTTCAATTCCATTTCTACGTTACCTGTGTTTTGGTTACGGAACGGAAGTATCGGAACCCTTACCTGAAACTCTTTTGTTTTGATTATTTCAACCTTACACATCAAATCAACAAGTTTCCAAGCAAATTAAGTTCACTGAAAGCTAATATAGTATTTAAAATAATTTGCAAGAAAGAAACTTGTAAACTTACCTTGAAATTGGTTGCGGCTCTGGGAGATCAAAATCGGACCACTACTGAGGTGTGTGTTGTTAGTCCGCCGGTGGCCGTCAAAAATGCAAAACCCGTTGAATGTATTAAAAATTTTGACGACCGAATATAAATATTAATTAATGGACGTTTTTTTTTGCATTATCTCGCAAAAATTACGGTTTCGGAAGGGAATTTTCCACTTTAACCGAACTGTGTCCTCACAAAAATAAAATTAATTAAATGTTTTGTGGGAAGTTAGGCTATTTTTGTAATTGTACAACGAATTGTGCATAACTATACTTTCCAAAAAAACACACACTTTATTATATATAAGTCAACAAAATACATTAAAGTTACGTTATTTTACTGAAACTGGTAGTAGGACAGCGCTAAAATGGGTACCTCTTATCAACATTTTTGAAAATTAAGGTAATATGAGGGTGTTTTTTAACAGCAACATTAAACAATACTGCAACAAACTAACCACAGATCCTAATTTTAAGTGTTGTTTTTCTAAAACGCAGTTATTTTTCATTTAAAAAAATACTAAAGTGGTGGGACACGGCCAAAACACGATGTACAGTTTTTGTGAAAATGACCCACTTACAACACACACGGTGTGTGTTGTAGGTCCGCCGGTCGCCGTCAAAAATGCAGAATTACTTGTCGGGACCCGTTGAATGTATTAAAAATGTTGACGACCGAAAATAAATATTAAATAATGGTCGTTTTGTTTGCATTATCTCGCAAAAATTACGGTTTCGGAAGAGAATTTTCCACTTTAACCGAATTGTGTCCTCACAAAAATAAAATTATTTAAATGTTTTGTGGGAAGTTAGGCTATTTTTGTAATTGTACAACAATTTGTGCATAACTATACTTTCCAAAAAAACACACACTTTATTATATATAAGTCAACAAAATACATTAAAGTTACGTTATTTTACTGAAACTGAAAATAATACTAAAGTGGTGGTGGGACACGTCCGAAACACGATGTACAGTTTTTGTGAAAATTACCCGAACTTATAATAACCGACTACGTTTAGGCATCGTCGTTGAGTTGGCCGTATGTAAGAACATTGTGTACTTTTGATTTCAGCTGTCTATGAATCGACTAGTCCAAACTTCAATGATAGACCGTCCACGCGTTGAATCTACGTCGACTGTCGATTTAAACCGTTCGTTGATTCGACGCCCATCTCTAAGCCATATTTAGCCACTAGTGATTGCGGTTTAGCGAGATATTTCTACATTTCATCCTAGTATTCGACAAGGATAACTGAGAAAGTGAACGCATAATGTCCATGCGGATTATTATGAATAGGGAGCACTCCGCCTCCACAGCAAGTTGCGAACGTGAGGACATGGTCACTCTCAATTTGATTCAGTACAATGTCGTTCATCTATTCACAACTTCTGGCGTCCACCAGTAGGTGACCCAGAGTGCTGCGTGCAGTAACGCAAAAAAAAAACCTCTCAGTTTAAACACACAATGCAAAAAAAACTTTTACAAAAAAAAAAAACAACCGACTTCCTTAAAAAAACACTACAAAGTCAAAAATAACTTTAATTTCGAAAGTCGGTGTCTTAGGATCGTTATTTAAGGTTTTTTGCCACCGACTTGTGAGTTTTTGACTTTGTAGTGTTTTTTTTTAAGGAAGTCGGTTGTGTTTTTTTTTAGTTTGTTTTTTTTTTTACTTTTTAGTTATGGTAGATACTCCGCACTAATCTAATCGCGTCATTCGTTCATTTGTCGCACTAATACTTAATGCAAATTTAAAACTTATATGGTTTTCACATGGACCCCATTATCCGAATGGAACGAAATTAAAATGGGACCATTCGGGAAGCACCAGCTTTCCAGATATAAAAAGAATCATCAAAATCGACAAACATAACAAAAAAAAAAGTCGAATTGAAAACCTCCTCCTTTTTTTGAAGTCGGTTAAAAAGTTCTAAAAAAAGCCTCTGCATAGCTGTCATTCCTCATTTTAATGTCGGACCGACACGAAAGCGAATAAACTGTATTTTTATTCCAAATGTATCTCTTTATAATAAAACTGATAAATTCAATGGCGGATTTACAAATACCAAATAGAACAATTTTATAGATTACTAGCTTCTGCCCGCGACTTCGTCCACGTAAAATTTTTGCTCCCATGACCTTTCTCGTCGCATCGAATTGCCTACCAGTTTTTGACCATTTTTCGTTGCTGCTCCACTCCTTTTGACCATAGCGTGATGCTATATCTATACTTATAATAAAACTGTAGAGAGGTCAATTCTGTCTGTCTGTATGTGCACGCATGGGTCAAAAAATACTGAAGGGATTTTAACCAAACTTGGTACGATTGTAGTCCATACTCCTGGGCAGGTTATAGGCTATACAACATTATTTTTAGTATATGCGAAACCTGAATATAGTTTGTTCAGAATCAGTAACTGAATCGATTCCAATAATTTTTACACCATGTTATATTTTGTACCAAAAATATTTAATTACGCTTAAAAGTTGGTATCCGCAATCATCTGTTTGCACACAGGGGTCACGAAAGTTCATAACGGCCGCGTACGGCGGCGCGGCGGCGTAGGCGCGGGACCGCGCGACGGCGCCCCGCCCCCCCTTCTTTCAGTCCCCCGAATGCTACGGACAGATGTGCACGTATCAGTCACGTCACGCAACAATACGGGATCGCGAGCGCGCGGACGCCGAGGCCCCGGGGCTAGTGTTTAGATTTTAAAATTATCATGTCTTTCTCGTACTCAAACGTCCATTATACGGAGATGGTACGTAAACTAGCTGTTTGTGGTGATAACATTTCCCTGGCATGGCAGTGCATACAAGAAAGTTTCGAACAGTTGCTTCAGTTTGTAAATAGTGATTACGCCAATTATTGTAGATAGTGATGATTAACATTTTTAAACACGCAAAGATAGTCAAGGGTACAAATTTATTATTTGTTTACAGCCTGCTGTGGTTCAGTAATGCGATGTTTAACAATTTTCATCCATTTTGAACTTTAAGTTGTTGACATAAGGTGCAACAAATGGCATTGATTACATTTTACCACTTACTACTGCATTTACGAATAAATTACATAATAATATCTACCTACACTTGACCATTACGACAGTCCAAAGCCAGCAAGCGTGATGGAAAATGTTTATCACCAACTAATACATAAACAATCACTGTGGCAAATTATTATCAATGAGTGAGAGTGAGAGCAGCGCGCGCGGCTGGCGTGGGTGCCCTCCGGTAGGCTGCATATGTTTTTGCGAGGACAATCAGGTACCGTAACAAGCTTATAACTTTGTGATTATTAATGATACAGTTTTGAAATTTTTTTCATAGATTCTTTACATAAAAATACTAGACCCGTGTTTCGGGTTTCGCATAAACAAAAACTAATGTTGTATAACATAACGCTAAGACACATAGAAGCTTAGCAATGACGATATATTTGTACCCTCATGTGTCAGGTAGAAAACGCTTTATGGCGACGACGTACCAGGTTATCATAACTTTGCAGGAGCTTACCAAACAAAGGAGTGTCAGCTAGCTTTATGGCGACGACGTACCAGGTTATCATAACTTTGCAGGAGCTTACCAAATAAAGGCTATAGTGAAAGTCGGACTCGCGCACGAAGGGATGGATTGGATAGGATGGACATTGGATGGGAGCCCCTTAAATATTTATTTTATTATGTTTTTTAGTAGGTATTTGTTGTTATAGCGGCAACAGAAATACGAGTACATCATCTGTGAAAATTTCAACTCTCTAACTATCACGGTTCATGAGATACAGCCTGGTGACAGACGGACGGACGAAGGGACGGTCAGCGGAGTCTTAGTAATAGGGTCCCGTTTTACCCTTTGATTACGGAACCCTGAAACTAGCTGAATTACATAAAGGCTCCTGCTAACTGCGGGGCTTGATTTGATGTTTGTTTGCGAAAGTTGTATGATTCTGATTCAGTACCTAAAAACATAACTTCTATTTTGATCAACATAAAACCGGCCAGTAAATTACAAACACGTAAGAATATTTGAATTTCATTGTTTCGTTTCCCCTTTGTCACTCGTTTAACGTCCTGGATTTTTTAGTATTGGCGCGATCGCTGCCTAAGATTTAGGGTGGTCACCATGGTTGCCGAGGAATATTTTTAAGGAGGTACATCTCCTCGTTGATCTTGTGGTCGTAGGTGCTACTGCCGAGGATGAGGTCTCTGGTTCAAATAAGTCGGGTGAAGTGCTATTGGATTCTTCCACCAGTTTTTCAGATGCAGCCTGGAGTTCAGACTTTTGGTGGCAGCAGGCTCGCCCCCCATGATATGGCACTTCAACAAACTAGCGAAATGAGGGCGTATATGTAGAGACACCTCTGCTTCACCCTTCAGGGATTAAGGGCGTGACGTTGTGTTATATGTTAGTGTTCATGTAAATTTCCAGCTTCACATTACTTCTGCTATTAAGGGACGCAGCTTTTACATGGGGTTATAATGCTGGCAAATTGGTCACAGCACTTTTTGACAAATAGTACAGACGCCAGCACATCAAGGTACCCGAAACTGTCAAATTCTCCCAATCAACTTTGAACCTAATGCTTTAGTGATAAAATTGATAATCTATTAAAGAAATTTGACGGATTGTAGTAGCCCGATGTGCTGGCTTCTGTACATTAAAACAGTAGATTACGAAAGGTCAGAAAAGCTAGCGAAGCAATATCAACTGGCCTCCGTTAGGTTTAATAAAAATATTGAAACGGATATAGAAGTTGGTATTGGTACCAATCGACATAAATTTGCTAGGAAAGTCCAGAGAATTATGAATACGAGATCAAGCGCAGCAAGCAGGTTTTTTTCACACACGCTCTCATAGGTTCGATGTTCTTTTGACCATACAAAAAGAACAAGGACTAAGTTGATTTGTCGACTTTTGAAGAAATGCTCAAGGATCAAGAGAATGTAGAATACAAGAGTGAGCAACGAGAGCCTGAATTTATTTTGCACTTTGGCACACTATTCCAGTATGCGCCAGGTGCGTATTACTGGAAACCGGCGTGCGTGTACCTTTCTGAAGAATATCAACAATAAGGTTAATATATTATCTCCGAGGGCGTCCTCTTCCGGCGTTTCCAGTCACATCTGCCTTGTACCTAAATACCTTTCGTTAGCCGCCCTTCATTAATTTAAACATTTTGATTTCTTTTATTATATATTGAAAATAGTAAGCTTAGAGGATTTGGTCATGTTTGGAGCAAACGTAATGCCGGTAACCCTCTTGGTGGGTCCACTTGCAATGAATATGTCAGCAGAACATATTAGCTCTATGAAAAGTGGTTTGACTCAAATGTGGAAATCTCAGCACAGCTATAAAATGTGGTATTTTTAGGGTTCCGTTGCCAAATGGCAAAAAACGGAACCCTTATAGATTCGTCATGTCTGTCTGTCTGTCCGTCCGTCCGTATGTCACAGCCACTTTTCTCCGAAACTATAAGAGCTATGCTGTTGAAACTTGGTAGGTAGATGTATTCTGTGAACCGCATTAAGATTTTCATACTAAAATAGAAAAAAAAGCAATACATTTTGGGGTTCCCCGTACGGGGGGGGCCCCGTAACTTCTAAAATAAGAGAATGATGAATTTAAAAAAAAATATATGATGTACATTACCATGTAAACTTCCACCGAAAATTGGTTTGAACGTGATCTAGTAAGTAGTTTTTTTTTAATACGTCATAAATTGTAAACCGCAATTTACCTTTCATTCAATCAACTCAAACATAAAAATAAAAAAAAAAACATTTAATTTCATAAACATAAACCTTATGCATAAACCGAGAATACCTACAGGTTTGTACGGAACCCTCGGTGCGCGAGTCCGACTCGCACTTGGCCGGTTTTTTTAATTTTCTTATTTTGCTGACAAAAATGCGACAAAGATATCTATAAGACACCATTTCAAAAACCACTTAGTAAATTTTTGTTATTATAAATGATGATATTAAGATGCATGTTTCATCTTTCAACTTTTCCAGTGTAGAGCCAATTGTGTGAAATAACAGGCATAAATATAGTAAATTTTTATTTCACTTAAAATACATTAGACATACTGCTTATATTGGTTTGATCTTAAAGTGGAGACCAATGAGGGAGAATACCAGGCATTTGAGATCTTGTACCAAGTAGTAGAAACCACGGAGTCCTTCAGGATCGCGAGACTGATTCACATCCACTAGTGATCCAGTTTTAGATGTAGTGAAGGAAATATGTTCCTCACCTATGACTATCTCCAATTCCTGTAGGATAAAAGAAACATGATGAATATCACACCTAAACAAAAACATACCTAGACTAAGCTGTTTTATGAGGAAATTCTAAAGCTATTGCTTTAAATAATTTTACATCAGCATCAGTGGTCGGAGCAGGTAGATTGATTTTACGTACTCGCATCATGAATAGTCATAGAAATCACAACATGGATAAACCTTTTTTTGGGGATTTCATTTCGGTACTTACGGGATTGAATCAAATATTGTGAAAGTAAGGTAATTTTTAAACTAGGTCCTATATTAGAAATTTATAGAATGCGATAGATAAACATTTAAAACTGTTTTTTTCTTACTGTAGAAGGCTGATCACTTATATCGTCTGGCGAAAGATCAATAATTAAGGTAAGAGACAAAAATGCGAAAATGAGTTATAAATGCACTTCTTTTCAGATTTTTAAGCTCTTTCTAATGTTATATTAAAAAAAAAATAGATTTAAAAAAATGACCGATACAGTAAGGATTTTTCAATACTACAAAGCAATTTTTTTTCAAAAATTAGTGTAACAGTCAATGTGTTCATTCCAAAAAGTCACTTTTGTTGTTTTAGTTTTGATTTGATTTAAGTTTTGTTAAGTTTTACTTGTTTAAATTATGAGAATCTCTATGAAGCCGACGTGCGACGTGGTAACTTCGTTTTGGTTTAAATAACTAAAAAAAAAGTCAGGTTTGATTATGTTCCCTTAAAATTGATGCTCTAGTTTATCATGTTTTAAGATTCTTTATGTACCCAAGCTACTATTTAAGTTCCTTTTTGTTAAGTAATAAAATGAAAATGGGTATTACCATTGCATTTGTTTTTTGTAAAGCAGCATAGATTATAAACGTTCCATCCTGATTTTAATGCTATAGTTTATTCATTTACATAAGAATATCCAAGTAGACTATAGATTTTATAGTTCCTTTTAGTTTTAAAGGGTAGTTTTTGTATGATGTGTAAAAATTAGAGTTAAGGAAATCATCAATTCCGTATACTGTAAGGAAAAATTAGCTAGGTATGTAAATTGATAAATTGCTGAACTTTAACATTCACATGAGGTAGGTCCATACATAATACATACATATCTATGTACCGATGTGTAACTACAATATTATTATTTCTGTAAGGTTGATATTGATTAAAATAATATGAAGAAGGTTTCTTTTATTTGTTTTTACGTGTTTTACTTAAATACCTAAAAGCATATCTAAATGATGTAAGGTCACAATAAATATTTTTTTTTAAATTTCCATACATTTTATAAATACTTAACTGAAATGTGTGTAAATTTTATTTCACACAATGTATTTACATTAAAAGAAAAAACATCGCTGGTTTTTGCTTTTGATACTTACATTAAAATGTCTCAATAAAACTTAAATGATATCTGGGCCAATTTAAAGTAAGGGATCACTTGTCAAAATTACATTAAAGTAAGGGACAGCTATCTTTGAAAGTATCGTGTTTAGGAAAATGGGCATCATCAATAACAATGAGCCGTCTTAAACTAAATAATTCTGTGAAACTCGATCATAAATAGCCTTAGAATTAAAAAAGTTATGTTAAAATTACCCAGAAAAAAATCTTTGTCGGCTCGTACTGAATAATTGCATTTTGTCCCTTACCTTAATTGATCTATCGCCAGACAATATACTATTAAAAAGACAGCAAGAGAGTTAAACGTTTCTTATTCATATTGATGTATTCTTTATTCTACACATTACAACATTTGAAATTAATTTCAAAATCCCGGAATCCCGGAAGCATATTCATACTAATATATACGTGGCAGTTCATTGATCCCATTTCAATCTACCTACTTCGACCTCTGATCATCATAAACATTTTAAATGCAACTAATATCAGCATTAACAAAATGAACCTTTCACTGAATAGATAAAACTCAATAAAAAATTATAACCTAAGTTTCTATAATGGTTCTGACTTGTTTTTGTACATGTTTCGGGAAAAACATGTTAGCCCGTACAATCCTTCAATTTTACTATTTTTAACAGCACATTCTAGAAGTATAACTTTGTTGTATTCAAATAGTAATTTATTTATTGCTATAAAAGGTACCTGTCTTCCCACTCTGTCTGGTTGTGGCCACAAACGGTCGTCTTCGTGCATTATTTCCGAGTCAACAATGATTCTTTTCAGCTCTTCCATTACACAAGGATGCACATACGCTTCTTTACGAATCATTGTATCATTTTTGTAGTTAGAATTATTTGCATACCGGAGCTTGCCATCAGGGCGGAATTCGAATTCTAAAAATTCGTGGCCGAATTTTCCCTTATGACCAACATAGTAACGTATATAAAAATCTGAAGACATTACTGGAGATCAATCTTGCAAGCAGACACTTTCATTAATTCAAATTATCACCACGCCTGACCAAGCCAACTGTGCAGTTTCATAAAATGCAATCAAGCAAAGAGAAAATTCAGAACAAATCCGGCGAAACGCTTTGCTTTCATTGAAGGAATGAACGAATGAATAACTAAACCATAGACCTTTTTTTTTTTTTTGGTTCTTTTCGTCCCTCTTTGGGACAGGCAAAGGGAGCTGAGCCCATACAGCCATAAACCATAGACCTTTTTTTTTTTTTTTTGGTTCTTTTCGTCCCTCTTTGGGACAGGCAAAGGGAGCTGAGCCCATACAGCCAAGTCTGATTTAGTTTTCTTTTTCTTCCAATTCTTCTTTTTTTTTTCTTTCTTGTCTTTCTATAATATAATCAAGGCCGAAACCATGTCTTCTTTATTCAATGTCTTCGATATCCAATAGTCAGGCCGAAACCAAGTCTTATTTTTATCAATGTCTTCAATAACCAATAGTTAGGCGTAAGCCAAGTCTTCTTTTAATATATTCAAGTTCAGTACCTTTTGTTAGACCGGAGCCGAGTCTTCTTTCATGTTTTATTTAAAGTATTATCTCAATATCATATAATTTTATGTCAAAAGTGTAGTAGTTGTCAAATTCAAATTTCATCAACAGTTGATACAATAAAATCGTAAATTGGTAAAAAACAATCTTTTTTCGTCAAAAGTTGCTGAAGCGAGCGCGGGATATCTTCAGCATTTTCATAAATACCTAGCAGGCGATCAACTAAAATGATCCTTTGAAGAGCAAAATTAGGACAATCAAATACAATGTGATCCAATGTTTGTATAGCAGAATTACAATAATCACAATTTGGGGAAGACAGAATGCCAATTCTAAACAGATGTGCATTAAATCGACAGTGACCTAGCCGTAGACGACAAATCGTTGTATAAATGATAAATGATAAATGATAAATGATTTTATTTCTGTAAGTAGGTTTGTACAAACACTTTTACATGTCAATTATATTTTTTTTTTAACTAGATGAGTTCGGCGTTTCCTAACTGACTACTCTGAGAAGAAAGGCCGAAACAAACTCAGAGGTCACAGTCTCTTTTAAAGTCCAGACATAATCTTGTTCACATCATGTGAAGATCATGTAGATTGGTGACTGAAATGGTCTTTTGAAGAAAGAACCACACAGATTGAGTGGACCTGTCCAGTCAGTGCAAGCATTTGTCACTAATCGTTTAGCTCAACTCGGAAGATAAGGAGCCCAACGCTTTGACGAACAGTACCAAAGAAAGGACATTTGGGTAGGCCACATAAATTACTCAAACTGCCAGATCGTGATTACTGAGAACGAAAGAAAAAAAAAAAAAAAAAATTAAAAAAGACCCACATAGTCTTCACATTCACAATAATTAAAACAATACGATACTTTACAAAGTAAATAATCATGTCATTGTATATATAAAAATTATCAATGTCAATGTGTATATAAAAAAAAAAGAAACGGATATAATTTTGTTGGTCAGATCATTTGATGACCATGTAGATCGGTGTCTGAAATGGTCTTTTGAAGAAAGAACCACACAGATTGAGTGGACCTGTCCAGTCAGTGCAAGCATTTGTCACTAATCGTTTAGCTCAACTCGGAAAATAAGGAGCCCAACGCTTTGACGAACAGTACCAAAGAAAGGACATTTGGGTAGGCCACATAAATTACTCAAACTGCCAGATCGTGATTACTGAGAACGAAAGAGAAAAAAAAAATTTAAAAAAGACCCACATAGTCTTCACATTCACAATAATTAAAACAATACGATACTTTACAAAGTAAATAATCATGTCATTGTATATATAAAAATTATCAATGTCAATGTGTATATAAAAAAAAAAAAAGAAACGGATATAATTTTGTTGGTCAGATCATTTGATGACCATGTAGATCGGTAAATGGTCTTTTGATGAAAGAACCACACAGATATTGCCACTAACTACTCAAACTGCCAGACAATAGTCAAAAGTGAAACAGTGACCCACATAGTCCTCAAATTCTCAATAATCAAAGTAATATTCATACAATTAATATTCATGTCATGTGAAATAATAAAAAAAAGAGTAAAAAATAGCAAAATAATAATAATAATAAAACAACAGTCAGTGTAGATTTATTGGAGCAGTTCAATCCCAGGCCGTTTTATCCTCAATATAGTCTTTAACAGTATAATAGGCTTTCTGACATAATTTACGCTTTATAAAAGATTTGAATTTATTTAGGCTTAGTTCTTGAATGAGGCTAGGAAGTTTATTATAAAAACGAATACATTGGCATCTAAACGAGCCACCTATTTTCTTGAGCCTGGTCTTAGGAACAACAAATTTTTGTTTGTTTCTAGTATTGACATTATGGATATCACTGTATCTTTTAAAGAGATTAATATTTTTATGTGCAAACAGCAGATTTTCATAAATGTACTGAGAAGGCACAGTCATTATATTAATCTCTTTATATTTGTCTCTGAGTGAGTATCTGGGACTTAATTTATAAATCGAACGAATTGCCCTTTTTTGTAAAACAAAAATTGTCTGAATATCGGCGGCATTTCCCCACAGCAGAATACCGTACGACATCACGCTATGAAAATAACTAAAGTAAACTAAACGGGCTGTCTCTAAATCAGTTAAATCACGAATTTTTCTAACAGCGTATGCTGCAGAGCTAAGTTTTTTTGACAATTTATCTATATGGGGGCCCCATTGAAGCTTGGCATCCAGAGTTATGCCTAAGAATACTGTGGTATCTTCGGGTTTCAACACTTCACCCTTTATGAGGACACTAGTTTCTACTTGTCTAACATGAGGTATCGTAAACTTAATACATTTGGTTTTTTTCTCGTTAAGAAGTAGGTTATTAACATTAAACCAGTTAACTACATTAGCAAGGGCTCTATTTACATTGTCAGTAACCAACTGCTGACGTTTGAGTTTGAATAAAAGTGAAGTGTCGTCTGCAAACAACACTATATCATGTTTATCCTTTATGAGGTAAGGCAAGTCATTTATATAAATAAGAAATAAAAATGGGCCTAAAATTGAGCCCTGAGGGACCCCCATTCTAACTTTAGATCCAGGTGATCTTTTTCCGTTGACGTCAACTCTCTGAATCCTATCACTTAGGTATGAAGTAAGAAGATCCAGAGAGGCGTTCCGGATTCCGTAGTGGTGAAGTTTCCTGATCAAGGTTTCATGAAGAACACAATCGAATGCCTTGGACAAATCGCAAAAAATACCCAAAGCATCGCATTTGTCCTCCCACGCATTATATATATGACCTAAAAGTTCAACTCCGGCATCGGTAGTTGAACGACCCTTTGTGAAACCAAACTGTTTCTTGTGTAATAAGTTATGTTTATTAAAAAATCGTTGCAATTGATTTAGAATAAGTTTTTCAAAAATTTTACTGAAGGTAGGTAGCACTGAAATTGGTCTATAGTTAGTAGGGTCTGATGTGCTACCTGATTTAAACAACGGTATTATTTTGCTGTTTTTCATAAGATCAGGAAACTCGCCACGGTCAATACAATTATTAAAAATAACAGCTAAAGTTGGTGCTACAATGTTTATGATCGACTTAGCAGTATCCACAGAATTACCCCATAAATCGGCGGTCTTTTTTACATTCAAAGAGTGAAAAGTTTTAATGATATCGTTACAGGTTACATATTGGAAATGAAATTCACTATCACAAACAGGAACGTTTTCTTTAAGTAGAGACTCTGCAGCAGTGGGTGATGAGTTCAAAGATTTGGTAGTAGATACTGGAATCTCTGCAAAGAAATTTTCAAAGGCCGCGGCGACTTGAGAATCTGATTTAATTATATTATCCTCAATAGCTAGACTGTAGTCACTACTTCGGTTGCATGACCTTCCTGTTTCGCTATTAATGATAGTCCAAGTCGTTTTAATTACATTACTGCTATTTTTAATTTTTAAACTCAAATAACGTGACTTGGCTATGCTACAAACTTTTTTAAATAATTTAGAATAATTTTTGACATACAAATTAAATTCAGCAGTGTTTATACAAGTCCGTTCATCATATAATTCATAAAGTCGTTTTCTACTTTTATGTATACCAGTGGTGGCCCAATCACTAAAAGAAGCGTTAATACTAACCGAAAAAGTCTTTGGAATAAATATGTTATCAAATTGTGTGCAATACATTTAAAAAAAATCATTATATTGTCCATTAGGGTCATCATTTGGCAACACAAGTGGTAGATTATTCGAAAGTTTAGTTCTAAACATTTCCAAGCGATTAACAGTTTTTGGGTTAACAGTGATATCTTTCTTAGTTTTTTTTATGTTTACATTTGGAATAGTGATCAATTGACCACAATGATCTGAGTCTAATAAATTAATCATTTCTTTATGGATTGCTTTAACATCTGTATAAATGTTATCTAAGCATGTGGCACTAGTGGGAGTTATTCTAGTTGGCTCTAAGAATTGGTTGGCAAGATTGTATGACTGAAACAAACTTATAATTTTAGTACTTAACCCAGAAGTTTCTAACAAGTTAACATTAAAATCACCGCAAGTGATGATAAACTTATTTGAATTAGAAATTTTGTGCAACACTTCATCCATTACCTTTTCAAAACAATCATACAATCCTGAGGGAGGTCTGTACACACTTAATACAATGAACTGCTCCAATTCAATACAGGCTATTTCAATTGTCCGCTCAACAGAGAGGCTCACAATATCCTTACGGTCTTTAAATTTGAGCTGGTTATTTACTAAAATTAGTGAGCCACCATGTATAGCTTTTTCTCTGCTGAACGAACTACCAACCTGGTGGTTACTAAAATTGAATATGAACTGGTGGCTTTTAAGCCAATGTTCTGTTATACAAAGAATATCTATATTGTTACAGTTCAGGAAAAATTCTACTTCTAAATCTTTGTTCAAAAACCCTTGAATATTTTGATGCACCAGGTTGATACGATTTAATTCTTTTACACTTACATTTGATTTCTTATTTGCCATACTAACATTGTTGCTAGAGGTTGCCTCTATTGTCTTAATTTCTAATTTAAATGGAAATCAATATCTACAAGTGCTGTCAAATTATTGGCAGTACAGTTTAAAATGTCATTGCATTGCTCAAAAGAAGCAAGTTGTTTAGCCAAATTCTTGGCTGTAATAGAAAAAAAGTATGCTAGCGATGCTGCTATCTGTCTTCTATGATAGTTTGAGAGATAGTACATAGCATTATTATGCCTATCTTTTGTTAAATATAAATTATTACTAACATAATTGCTGGTATCTAATAAGTGAAATAAATTATTATGAAATGTCAAATTATGCAATGTCATATTAATTTCAAATCTTAACCTATTTTCTTCCTGTGGCAAACTGTTACTGTAAAACTTTCTGTTCCGATAGATATTTCCTCCTGTAAACCAAGGAGGAGAAATCTTTGTTTTAATTTCAGCTAGCCACTTTCCTTTGGTTTCAACTACATGCTGCCAGAAATTGTGAAATTCACGTGCCAGTTTTGATTTGAAATAAGTCAACGTATCTGAATTTGGAATGGGCTTATGCAAAATTGGACATTCCTGATGATGATTAACAATGAATTTAGCCAGGTAATCAACTTGTTCATTTCCAACTACCCCGATATGTGAAGGAGTCCAGAAAAGGACGATATCTTTGAACTTATGTAAATTATTGTATTTTTCTCTGATATTATAAATTATGTAACTTGTTTTTGCATTACAACTGGGATTTTCTAGTGCTCTCAATACACTCATACTATCAGTGATAATGATCCATTTATTTTCTTGCCTAGTCTCAATATACTCTAAAGCACTGAGTATTGCCATAGCCTCTGCTGTATACACAGTTGCTACTGAAGACAACCTATTTCCAAACCCACTTCGAGCCTGAACGTCATAAATAGCCATAGATACAGCATTATCATTTTTTGAGCCATCTGTGTACAATTGATTGTAACCATTCCATTCCTCAAGCATTCTGTAAACATCCTCTTTAAACTTCAAAGATTCATTAATTACTATTTTAAATGGACAATACTTTGATTCATAGGAATATAAATAACAAGGCCAAATGGAGCTAGAAAAATAATTTTGATTAGAACAATCTTTTAAAATTTCAGATAAACCTTGTACTAGAAAAGGGGGATTGATCCCATTAATAGCCTTCTTTAACTGCAATAGAAGAGGATGATCACTGATAGAAGAAATCTTAATTAAGAATTTTGTTCTGAGGTAATTGAATCTAATTATCAATGGAGGCAAACTACATTCGACTTGCATTGACACTATAGGTGTTGAACACATAGCTCCCAAAATAATACGTAAGCATCTATTTTGCACTTTGTCTAGTTTTTCTACTAGTTTTTGTACACCACTGTAGCAAAAAAAATGCATATTCGAAGTGACTTCTTACTAAGGACTTATATAAAATCAGTAATGTCCCTGGATCAGCACCCCAATAAGTGCCAGCGAGAGATTTCAAAATATTGCAAGCTTTTAATGCTCTGTTTGCTAAGTAATCAACATACACATTCCATTTAAAATTACTGAGAAAAGTAACACCTAAAAATTTTATGGAACTATCCACTAACATAAGGCTATTATTGTAATAAATTTTAATACTAGGAGAACCAACAACATTTTTGGAAAAGACAACAACCTTACTTTTCTCATAGCTGACCTCCAAACTGAGACTTTCAAAATAATGTCCCAATTTTTCCAAGCTAGCATTGAGTTTTGTTTCAATGCTGTTAAGGTTTTCTCCTGAACAATACACAACCAAATCATCAGCAAATTGTAAATTACAGACATCACTACCCAGCACATTATTTAATCTAGCAATATATAAAATAAATAATAGAGGACTTAATATTCCTCCTTGAGAAACTCCTCTATAAGAATACCTAGGTCCTATTAATTGATTATTGACTTTTACATACAATTTACGTTCATTTAAAAACTCAAAAATCCAACTTACTATTTTTTCAGGAACATTTAGTGAAAGGAGAATGGATGACAATGTACTTAAATTTACATTATTAAAAGCACCAACAATATCGAAGAAAACAGATCCCAACATTTTATGCTCGACAAGAGCACTGTGTATATCCAGAGATAAATGACTAAGACTTTCCCGAGCAGAACGACCACATCGAAAGCCAAATTGATTGTAAGGTAGTAGACTATTACTTTCAATGTAAAATATCAAACGTTGTTTTAGAAGCTGTTCAAATATTTTACCAACACACGAACTTAGAGTAATAGGACGATATGAGTCAGCGCTGTTAGGGTCTTTACCCTGTTTCAGGATAGGTATTAAACAATCTGTTTTCCATTCCTCAGGAATAATAGAACAATGCCAAAGTGAATTCAAAATATTTAAAAATATAGACAAACTGTGTGAATTTAATAATTTTAACATTTTGTATGAGAGCCAATCTAAGCCACATGCCGAATCTCTTCTTGATCTTAAAGCAGATTTTAGCTCTTCAATAGAAAAAGTTTCCACCATGAAATTATTTGTGCAATTTTGTAAGTTATTGTGACTGACTGTGTAAAAATTCTGAACTGAATCAGGAGTATACTTATGCAGAAATTGAGAGATCCATTCATAACTAGAAAACAAACTGCTATTTGTAGAAACATTTTTTAACTTCCTCATTTTTGCCCAAACTTGACTCATTGGAGTGAGTCTATTAATAGAATGACAAAACTCTAACCAACATGCACGACGCTCCTGTCGTAGGATACGTTTTTTTCGGGCTTGCATATGTTTGAAACTTATAAAATTGTCTAGACAAGGATTTGATTTAAATAAGATGTATGCTTGCTTACAATCTTGTACAGCTCTAGTGCACTTCTCGTTCCACCAAGGGAGTCGAAGCTTCCTCCTAGATCTGCGAGAGTCGCAAGTGGTATTGTTTTTATTAAAACTGATTACTGACATCTGAACTGCTTGTAGAATTATTGAACAAAAATTATTATATGTATCAATATGACTCGAGTTATTATACTGAAAACTTTCCATCATGTCATTTACAATCTTTTTATAAATAGACCAATCAACTAATTTCAGATTACAATGAAGAGGAATATTTGAAACATTAGAAGGATCCACATCATTAGCAGTATCTATAACATATTTTGTAATGGTAGGCAAATGATAGCTGCCTATAGAATCCTGATAAACCTGCCATTCACAAGACAAAGCCAAGGAAGAAGAAACCATAGTTAAATCAAGACCATTTGGTCTCCATAGATGAGACCCTACAGTAGTTGGCTGACCATCATTTAAGAGTATCAAGTCATTTTCATCCATGGAATTCATTATAGCTCTGCCACGAGAGTCGTCACTACAACAACCCCAAAAAGTGTGATGGGCATTAAAGTCCCCAGCAATTATCAATGGTTTAGGTATACTATTTATTAGTGAATCAAATTTGTTCTTTTCAAAAGTAGGACTGCAATTTCCAGGACTGTAAAAACTAACTACTGAAATGTATTTGTTATTAATTTTAATTTTAATTGCAATATTTTGAATAGAATCGTCAAAATATGTGTCTAATAATCTAAATTCAATGCCATTACGTATAAATATAGCAACACCATTGTGATCATTACCACAATCATTCCTAACTGTGGTATAGCCACGAATGTTGTATTGTATGTGTGGTTTTAACCATGTTTCTGAAACTAAAGCTAAATGTATGTCATTATTATAGAGAAACTGCTGAAACTGTAGTTTATTACTTAGCAAACTTTGTGTATTCCACTGAGCAATATTTAAAATTTTGTTAGTGAATTTTATATTATAATATTTTTACCTTTAATAGTCTCTCTAATAGCAGATGTTATAGTTTGTGTACAAATACTTTCATTTTGTGTTTTATTTAACTTAATCAAGTTAACAATAGATTCTGTCAACAAACTTAATGCTGTGCTATTAGACAACATCAAGTTTATAATATCTGTCGAATGTTCCGATTTGTTCAGTGATGGGAAATTAGCTTTGTTAAATAAGTCCGAAAAAGGGGTTTTCGATGTATTTCTGCTTTCAGCAATCTTTCTTTTCTTAATGGGACATTGGCCAGATATGGATAAATGATTACCTTTGCAATGAACACATACAGCTTTTTCAGCAGGTACAGAGCACTCCTTGAAGGAATGACCCTCAGTACATACTGAGCATCTTTGCGAATTTTTACAAAATTTGGCTAAATGCCCAAAACGTAAGCAACGGAAACACTGCTTGACTGGTGGAATATAGGGCAGTACTGAAAGCCGCCACATCTTAATATGAACGTAATCTGGTAAAGATGTAGATGAAGCAAAAGTAATAACTACAGTTTGGGTAGGCTGTAGTTCAGATGAGCTACCTACTCTAACTTTTTTCATTATTCTTCTAACGCTTATAATTTTTTTTGAACTTGATATTGCCTTAAAAATTTTTTTGTTTGACATATCCGTAGGTACTGACGTGATAACTCCAGACAATTCTGTCGTTCCAGCCGGAATCGACGCTTTGATCGACTGTTCTTTCAGAAAAGTAACATTGTCCAAGAATGAATTGGCTAAATTCGGGCGATCGAAAACTACGCCGATTTTGTATCTGTTAATTTTTTTCAAGTACTTAATCCCTTTAACAAATCTAGTGAAGCATCCACTCAGGTACATCATATCTCTTTGGCCTATTGGTTGTTCTTCATTTGTGCTCTCAATAAATACAATAAAGTCATACCCAGCTACGGCATCCTCAGGGTACCTGCGACTGTATACTTCTCTGTAGCTTTTTCTTCCGCAGTGCAGGAGTCGACGTAGTCAGACTCACTTGTCTCCGAAGATGAATCCGGAGGACCAGTAACAATTTCTCCACCAGGATCTTGTTTGGGTTTTTTTCTTTTCTTAGGCATCTTAAATCTTGTTTTATAAACTAAGTTAATAGAATAAAAACAGGAAAATATGTACAAACTAAATTAAAATTAAAGTAAAATTACAAGAAGTAAAAAAAAGACCGCCTATTATTTCAAGGTTCCCGCGCTTTTTTTCTAAACCATAGACCTTTTTTTTTTTTTGGTTCTTTTCGTCCCTCTTTGGGACAGGCAAAGGGAGCTGAGCCCATACAGCCAAGTCTGATTTAGTTTTCTTTTTCTTCCAATTCTTCTTTTTTTTTTCTTTCTTGTCTTTCTATAATATAATCAAGGCCGAAACCATGTCTTCTTTATTCAATGTCTTCGATATCCAATAGTCAGGCCGAAACCAAGTCTTATTTTTATCAATGTCTTCAATAACCAATAGTTAGGCGTAAGCCAAGTCTTCTTTTAATATATTCAAGTTCAGTACCTTTTGTTAGACCGGAGCCGAGTCTTCTTTCATGTTTTATTTAGTATTATCTCAATATCTCAATATCATATAATTTTATGTCAAAAGTGTAGTAGTTGTCAAATTCAAATTTCATCAACAGTTGATACAATAAAATCGTAAATTGGTAAAAAACAATCTTTTTTCGTCAAAAGTTGCTGAAGCGAGCGCGGGATATCTTCAGCATTTTCATAAATACCTAGCAGGCAATCAACTAAAATGATCCTTTGAAGAGCAAAATTAGGACAATCAAATACAATGTGATCCAATGTTTGTATAGCAGAATTACAATAATCACAATTTGGGGAAGACAGAATGCCAATTCTAAACAGATGTGCATTAAATCGACAGTGACCTAGCCGTAGACGACAAATCGTTGTATAAAACTTTCTGTTCCGATAGATATTTCCTCCTGTAAACCAAGGAGGAGAAATCTTTGTTTTAATTTCAGCTAGCCACTTTCCTTTGGTTTCAACTACATGCTAGAGATGAGGCGTATATACTAGAATAGGTACAGGGAATAGGTATGTAAAGAGACTAGGTTGCACCTATTCCAACTTTTAAAATACTAGATCCACCTAGTCTCACTGTGCCTACGCAGTACACAGCACACGCGCCGCGGTCCGCGCGAATTGAAGTACCAACTACGCGGCGAAGCGAGATAGCAGCATAGTCATAGCTCATTCATATTTGACAAAATCATTTGTGTGTCAGTCACTTGAATTTGAACTCTAATTCAATGGCATAAAGGTAACATTACACGCACTGTGTTGTGCTAAAATATATACTGTCCTTTTTTAACTACACTATTCCGCGGTCCTTCCATCCTTGTCTGTCGGACTAGTCTCGGAGACTCGATACTAGTCCGGAATAGGAGTATTTTATAGAATAGGTACTTTGACAATACTCGATACTAATGAAGACTATGATGATGCAGTCTAGTATCAAATACGGACTCATGCGAATGTGATCTCGCTATACTCGACGTCGCAAACACGTACTATCGGACTTATTTAGTGATCGGTTTTTGTAACGAAATTTTGATAAATCGTTAAGAACTCATATCTATTTTTATTGTGACATTAATTAATTTGTTTATTGGAACGAAGTTCCTTATGGCGCGTTGCGAAAGGGGGCTAGACGGAATTAAGAGAAAAAGATGTAACGACACTTTTTAACTGACTTAAAAAAAAGGAGGTGGTTTCTCAATTCGACTGTATATATTTTGTTTTGGAACGTAGGAGAGAGAGAGAGAGAGAGAGAGAGAGAGAGGGAGAGAGAAGGAGAGGGAGAGAGACAGAGGGAGAGAGAATGAGAGGGAGAGACAGGGAAAGAGAGAGAGAGCGAGAGAAGGAGAGAGAGGGAGGGAGAGAGAAGGAGAGAGAGAGAGTGAGAAGGAGAGGGAGAGACAGGGAGAGAGAGAGAGAGCGAGAGAAGGAGAGAGAGAGAGATAATAAGTGTATACAGGTTTTTTGTACATAATAAATAATTTAAAAAAAACAATCATGAATCCTGGAAAGGAACTTCGTTCCATCCGGGTGTCCCTTGACACCTCTCAAGTCTTGTTTTAAAAAATGGCTCCTAAAAAAAGAAGTGTCGCTTGTGATCATTTTACGGACAAAGGCCAACATGTTTTAATTTTACGTTGATAGTCCTAAGCCTGCGGAAATTATGAAGGTACAATTTATTACTGCTGACGTACGAATCTACGCGTATCGGTGGTACGCAAAGACTAAGCATCTATAAAGTATGCGTATTTCATGGACTAGGTGGACTAGGTGGAATAGGTATTTGGATCTAGTATTTGTACGGACTTGGACTAGGTGCACTTAGTACAACATTTACCTAGTACGACCCATCTCTACTACATGCTGCCAGAAATTGTGAAATTCACGTGCCAGTTTTGATTTGAAATAAGTCAACGCATCTGAATTTGGAATGGGCTTATGCAAAATTGGACATTCCTGATGATGATTAACAATGAATTTAGCCAGGTAATCAACTTGTTCATTTCCAACTACCCCGATATGTGAAGGAGTCCAGAAAAGGACGATATCTTTGAACTTATGTAAATTATTGTATTTTTCTCTGATATTATAAATTATGTAACTTGTTTTTGCATTACAACTGGGATTTTCTAGTGCTCTCAATACACTCATACTATCAGTGATAATGATCCATTTATTTTCTTGCCTAGTCTCAATATACTCTAAAGCACTGAGTATTGCCATAGCCTCTGCTGTATACACAGTTGCTACTGAAGACAACCTATTTCCAAACCCACTTCGAGCCTGAACGTCATAAATAGCCATAGATACAGCATTATCATTTTTTGAGCCATCTGTGTACAATTGATTGTAACCATTCCATTCCTCAAGCATTCTGTAAACATCCTCTTTAAACTTCAAAGATTCATTAATTACTATTTTAAATGGACAATACTTTGATTCATAGGAATATAAATAACAAGGCCAAATGGAGCTAGAAAAATAATTTTGATTAGAACAATCTTTTAAAATTTCAGATAAACCTTGTACTAGAAAAGGGGGATTGATCCCATTAATAGCCTTCTTTAACTGCAATAGAAGAGGATGATCACTGATAGAAGAAATCTTAATTAAGAATTTTGTTCTGAGGTAATTGAATCTAATTATCAATGGAGGCAAACTACATTCGACTTGCATTGACACTATAGGTGTTGAACACATAGCTCCCAAAATAATACGTAAGCATCTATTTTGCACTTTGTCTAGTTTTTCTACTAGTTTTTGTACACCACTGTAGCAAAAAAATGCATATTCGAAGTGACTTCTTACTAAGGACTTATATAAAATCAGTAATGTCCCTGGATCAGCACCCCAATAAGTGCCAGCGAGAGATTTCAAAATATTGCAAGCTTTTAATGCTCTGTTTGCTAAGTAATCAACATACACATTCCATTTAAAATTACTGAGAAAAGTAACACCTAAAAATTTTATAGAACTTTCCACTAACATAAGGCTATTATTGTAATAAATTTTAATACTAGGAGAACCAACAACATTTTTGGAAAAGACAACAACCTTACTTTTCTCATAGCTGACCTCCAAACTGAGACTTTCAAAATAATGTCCCAATTTTTCCAAGCTAGCATTGAGTTTTGTTTCAATGCTGTTAAGGTTTTCTCCTGAACAATACACAACCAAATCATCAGCAAATTGTAAATTACAGACATCACTACCCAGCACATTATTTAATCTAGCAATATATAAAATAAATAATAGAGGACTTAATATTCCTCCTTGAGAAACTCCTCTATAAGAATACCTAGGTCCTATTAATTGATTATTGACTTTTACATACAATTTACGTTCATTTAAAAACTCAAAAATCCAACTTACTATTTTTTCAGGAACATTTAGTGAAAGGAGAATGGATGACAATGTACTTAAATTTACATTATTAAAAGCACCAACAATATCGAAGAAAACAGATCCCAACATTTTATGCTCGACAAGAGCACTGTGTATATCCAGAGATAAATGACTAAGACTTTCCCGAGCAGAACGACCACATCGAAAGCCAAATTGATTGTAAGGTAGTAGACTATTACTTTCAATGTAAAATATCAAACGTTGTTTTAGAAGCTGTTCAAATATTTTACCAACACACGAACTTAGAGTAATAGGACGATATGAGTCAGCGCTGTTAGGGTCTTTACCCTGTTTCAGGATAGGTATTAAACAATCTGTTTTCCATTCCTCAGGAATAATAGAACAATGCCAAAGTGAATTCAAAATATTTAAAAATATAGACAAACTGTGTGAATTTAATAATTTTAACATTTTGTATGAGAGCCAATCTAAGCCACATGCCGAATCTCTTCTTGATCTTAAAGCAGATTTTAGCTCTTCAATAGAAAAAGTTTCCACCATGAAATTATTTGTGCAATTTTGTAAGTTATTGTGACTGACTGTGTAAAAATTCTGAACTGAATCAGGAGTATACTTATGCAGAAATTGAGAGATCCATTCATAACTAGAAAACAAACTGCTATTTGTAGAAACATTTTTTAACTTCCTCATTTTTGCCCAAACTTGACTCATTGGAGTGAGTCTATTAATAGAATGACAAAACTCTAACCAACATGCACGACGCTCCTGTCGTAGGATACGTTTTTTTCGGGCTTGCATATGTTTGAAACTTATAAAATTGTCTAGACAAGGATTTGATTTAAATAAGATGTATGCTTGCTTACAATCTTGTACAGCTCTAGTGCACTTCTCGTTCCACCAAGGGAGTCGAAGCTTCCTCCTAGATCTGCGAGAGTCGCAAGTGGTATTGTTTTTATTAAAACTGATTACTGACATCTGAACTGCTTGTAGAGTTATTGAACAAAAATTATTATATGTATCAATATGACTCGAGTTATTATACTGAAAACTTTCCATCATGTCATTTACAATCTTTTTATAAATAGACCAATCAACTAATTTCAGATTACAATGAAGAGGAATATTTGAAACATTAGAAGGATCCACATCATTAGCAGTATCTATAACATATTTTGTAATGGTAGGCAAATGATAGCTGCCTATAGAATCCTGATAAACCTGCCATTCACAAGACAAAGCCAAGGAAGAAGAAACCATAGTTAAATCAAGACCATTTGGTCTCCATAGATGAGACCCTACAGTAGTTGGCTGACCATCATTTAAGAGTATCAAGTCATTTTCATCCATGGAATTCATTATAGCTCTGCCACGAGAGTCGTCACTACAACAACCCCAAAAAGTGTGATGGGCATTAAAGTCCCCAGCAATTATCAATGGTTTAGGTATACTATTTATTAGTGAATCAAATTTGTTCTTTTCAAAAGTAGGACTGCAATTTCCAGGACTGTAAAAACTAACTACTGAAATGTATTTGTTATTAATTTTAATTTTAATTGCAATATTTTGAATAGAATCGTCAAAATATGTGTCTAATAATCTAAATTCAATGCCATTACGTATAAATATAGCAACACCATTGTGATCATTACCACAATCATTCCTAACTGTGGTATAGCCACGAATGTTGTATTGTATGTGTGGTTTTAACCATGTTTCTGAAACTAAAGCTAAATGTATGTCATTATTATAGAGAAACTGCTGAAACTGTAGTTTATTACTTAGCAAACTTTGTGCATTCCACTGAGCAATATTTAAAATTTTGTTAGTGAATTTTATATTATAATATTTTTACCTTTAATAGTCTCTCTAATAGCAGATGTTATAGTTTGTGTACAAATACTTTCATTTTGTGTTTTATTTAACTTAATCAAGTTAACAATAGATTCTGTCAACAAACTTAATGCTGCGCTATTAGACAACATCAAGTATAGAATATCTGTCGAATGTTCCGATTTGTTCAGTGATGGGAAATTAGCTTTATTAAATAAGTCCGAAAAAGGGGTTTTCGATGTATTTCTGCTTTCAGCAATCTTTCTTTTCTTAATGGGACATTGGCCAGATATGGATAAATGATTACCTTTGCAATGAACACATACAGCTTTTTCAGCAGGTACAGAGCACTCCTTGAAGGAATGACCCTCAGTACATACTGAGCATCTTTGCGAATTTTTACAAAATTTGGCTAAATGCCCAAAACGTAAGCAACGGAAACACTGCTTGACTGGTGGAATATAGGGCAGTACTGAAAGCCGCCACATCTTAATATGAACGTAATCTGGTAAAGATGTAGATGAAGCAAAAGTAATAACTACAGTTTGGGTAGGCTGTAGTTCAGATGAGCTACCTACTCTAACTTTTTTCATTATTCTTCTAACGCTTATAATTTTTTTTGAACTTGATATTGCCTTAAAAATTTTTTTGTTTGACATATCCGTAGGTACTGACGTGATAACTCCAGACAATTCTGTCGTTCCAGCCGGAATCGACGCTTTGATCGACTGTTCTTTCAGAAAAGTAACATTGTCCAAGAATGAATTGGCTAAATTCGGGCGATCGAAAACTACGCCGATTTTGTATCTGTTAATTTTTTTCAAGTACTTAATCCCTTTAACAAATCTAGTGAAGCATCCACTCAGGTACATCATATCTCTTTGGCCTATTGGTTGTTCTTCATTTGTGCTCTCGATAAATACAATAAAGTCATACCCAGCTACGGCATCCTCAGGGTACCTGCGACTGTAGTCTGTAACCCTATACGGGGCATACTTCTCTGTAGCCTTTTCTTCCGCAGTGCAGGAGTCGACGTAGTCAGACTCACTTGTCTCCGAAGATGAATCCGGAGGACCAGTAACAATTTCTCCACCAGGATCTTGTTTGGGTTTTTTTCTTTTCTTAGGCATCTTAAATCTTGTTTTATAAACTAAGTTAATAGAATAAAAACAGAAAAATATGTACAAACTAAATTAAAATTAAAGTAAAATTACAAGAAGTAAAAAAAAAGACCGCCTATTATTTCAAGGTTCCCGCGCTTTTTTTTTCCTAAACCATAGACCTTTTTTTTTTTTTTTGGTTCTTTTCGTCCCTCTTTGGGACAGGCAAAGGGAGCTGAGCCCATACAGCCAAGTCTGATTTAGTTTTCTTTTTCTTCCAATTCTTCTGTTTTTTTCTTTCTTGTCTTTCTATAATATAATCAAGGCCGAAACCATGTCTTCTTTATTCAATGTCTTCAATATCCAATAGTCAGGCCGAAACCAAGTCTTATTTTTATCAATGTCTTCAATAACCAATAGTTAGGCGTAAGCCAAGTCTTCTTTTAATATATTCAAGTTCAGTACCTTTTGTTAGACCGGAGGCGAGTCTTCTTTCATGTTTTATTTAATATTATCTCAATATCTCAATATCATATAATTTTATGTCAAAAGTGTAGTAGTTGTCAAATTCAAAGGAGATGTTTCAAAATGGGCCAGGTCTGTGTACAGTAACTCAAAAAAAAGAGAAAAGTCCGTGGAATTCGGGAAAAATACAGATAATTCAATTAAACGTATACTGTTGTGGTAGTCAATTGATATTTATCAATTATTTTTATGGATTTTCAACATGGCGTCTCACCGATTTAGTTACTATGTGCTTAAAAGCAATGACAGTAAACCATAGATCAACCATTGATCATTGAAAGAGAACTGAGAACTGTCAGTTGTCACAACAGTGTCAGTCACTCGGCTTGTATTGTAAGGACTTCGACTTTCTCGTGTGGTTTGGACTGCGTTGTTTCGATATAAAATCAACTGATTCATCATTTCATCATCAGGTAAACAATTTACTTTCCAATTACTATTGTACACATACTATAATTTCCACGTGCCAAGATATTTTTGTAGTATCATTGCGTTCTTATGTGCAGTCCTAATTCAGAGAAATAATTCGACTCGCATGGCTTACCTACATACAGACAAAAGTTAGGCCTTCTCTAGTAAGGACTGCAATTTGTGGCCACGATCGTACCTAGGCACATGAGTATTGGACCTAGCTAATATTATTATACTTACGACAATTATTTGTTTTAGGTGATATGACAATGGTGTCCTGTGCTTTAAGTTCTTCTGTAATTAATGAAGATGGCCAATATTATACATTTGGTAATATGGGTCCTGACATCATTTCTATAATTGAAAACGACCTTCGCCATGAGGTGAGAACTTCAATTGTTTAGAATTACTGTTTTATATATGGCCCGAATTAGAAATAATTACAAAATTAATATTCCTTTTTAGGTGGATGAAAATGGTACCATGTGTGCAAATTGTTTTGTGAACATAATGCACAAAATGTCTGTTCCTGTTTCGGCTGACACAATTACATATCACATGGAGACGTCTTCTCCTCCTCATGAAGAGTATGAGCTTCAGCATGCTTGTGATACAAATGTTTGTGTATGGTGTCGGCGCTCTTTGCATATGAGGCGTGCTCACGCCCTTCCAGATGGCCCTGAAAGGCACCTGATCTCTGAGAGAATTTCACCACGAGACGTAAGTATTAGGTTACCTACATTGACTTGATGACACTCTAGGGGTCCACAGGACAAATAAATAATTGATAATTTATTTAATAGTTATTATTGTCATTCATTAATACAGTATTTTTTTTTATAGATACTGGATGGTAGCCTAGTATGTTATTCATGTTGGGTTCAAGCAAGAAGCATTCTGCAGCGACAAGATGAAGTAATTAGTGAAGAAAGTGCTTCCTCAGCAGTTTTGAATTCTTGTGTATGGTGCTTTTGCTCTCTTAACCGAAGACGGAGGCACTCAATACCAGAAAGACCTGAGCGGAATGAAATTATCACAAGAATTTATCCCAGAGAGGTAGAATCTCATCTTATTTTTTTTTAGGTTTATTTATAGTTAGCAATACTACTGAATTAATTGATTATGGATAAATCATTAATAATATTATTTTTTTGTTTTCATCAGGTAGCCTTGTATGTTATGCATGTTGGGTCTCTGCACGCAGAAATGTGCAAAGAGCTGCAAACATTGATGAGCTCACCCTCCAGAGTTAGATATTTTTCCTGAAATTACCATGTCAAATCTAATAATATTTGCGTTGGGCATTTATCAAATAAAACAACGAAGTTATTATGGCGAACATGTGAGACAATGTGGGTCATTACAGGTAGAAATATCTGAGCACCTGGAAGTAGTATCGCAAGCAACCTGATTTCTACAGAACCCTATATTAAGTATAAAGTCTCGCAATCATTCAGGGAGAACTTATTACACTTACATACTGATGGCGAGACAAGGAACAAGATGGGATGAAAAAATAATTAGTTATTACTACAGCTGTATCTCTGGACAGCGAACAGTAGGTTACTGTGCGCATACTATGACCATTGTTTGGTTTTTGGATTGGGATCGGCATCAGGTGATTATTGCAGCACCAGCTTCATTTCTGGATGACATATTAGTGAGAGAAGATTTATAAAATGAATAAATAGTAAATAAATGGATATAAAACATAAATTGCTTTTTTATTTAGTAGGTACCTACATGTCTTTGTTTACATAAAAATAATATATTTGTGTACCTATACATGATATATTTGAAGCTTATTTGAAGTCTACTTTTAATCTCTTTTGTACCTATCTACATAGTTGAAATCAAAAGATTGCTACATTACTTCTGTCGAAGTTCTCCTCAAATACTGCCCTATGGATTATGGTTAGGTTTTATTTTTATGGTTATCAAATAGGCAATAAAAAAATCATTCTGAATAATCCAGATTAGTCAACGCACCGGGGCGGGTCTTTATTTATTTACAATCATCAAAGAGAATCACTAGGTACGTTAGTCATTTGAGACTTTCACAGAGAGAGTAAGAGTACAGTACGGCCGATTTATCTTGGCGAGTCCGAACTTCACGTAGAAGGCTGCGCAGTACCTAACATTTTTTAGGAACCAAAGGTGACATGAGGCGAAGTGAGAGAACATGCGCGAAAGTTCGTAGCGCTTCTGTTTAGACTGCAAGATATTTTGGCCCTAGTGACACTCAATCGCCATCGTCGCATGGTCCCATACTATTGAGGTCTTTGCTTGGTCCGTATTACATTTTCACAGCTGCTGGTACCGTCTTTTGTTTAGTATTCCACATTTCCAACCACAAAGCCAACAAAGCGGCTAATACTAATAGTCGGGACCGGCAGTCAACCTTCAACCTCCACAGAAATAAACATGTCAAACGTCATTAATCAATCAAAATGACAGCTTACCGCCATGACGGGTTTTTGTTGTGTGTTGCAATTTAAAGTGTAATTTCTTGTGTTTACCAGCAAACCAAGCCATTTTAAAGTAATTGGACAGTTGAGAACTGCTTTAAATGAATTTCCCTATTTTTAAGTATAGTGTACAAGGACCTGGCCCAGGCTCCATACATTTTGGAACATCTCCTTTCATCAACAGTTGATACAATAAAATCGTAAATTGGTAAAAAACAATCTTTTTTCGTCAAAAGTTGCTGAAGCGAGCGCGGGATATCTTCAGCATTTTCATAAATACCTAGCAGGCGATCAACTAAAATGATCCTTTGAAGAGCAAAATTAGGACAATCAAATACAATGTGATCCAATGTTTGTATAGCAGAATTACAATAATCACAATTTGGGGAAGACAGAATGCCAATTCTAAACAGATGTGCATTAAATCGACAGTGACCTAGCCGTAGACGACAAATCGTTGTATAAAACTTTCTGTTCCGATAGATATTTCCTCCTGTAAACCAAGGAGGAGAAATCTTTGTTTTAATTTCAGCTAGCCACTTTCCTTTGGTTTCAACTACATGCTGCCAGAAATTGTGAAATTCACGTGCCAGTTTTGATTTGAAATAAGTCAACGCATCTGAATTTGGAATGGGCTTATGCAAAATTGGACATTCCTGATGATGATTAACAATGAATTTAGCCAGGTAATCAACTTGTTCATTTCCAACTACCCCGATATGTGAAGGAGTCCAGAAAAGGACGATATCTTTGAACTTATGTAAATTATTGTATTTTTCTCTGATATTATAAATTATGTAACTTGTTTTTGCATTACAACTGGGATTTTCTAGTGCTCTCAATACACTCATACTATCAGTGATAATGATCCATTTATTTTCTTGCCTAGTCTCAATATACTCTAAAGCACTGAGTATTGCCATAGCCTCTGCTGTATACACAGTTGCTACTGAAGACAACCTATTTCCAAACCCACTTCGAGCCTGAACGTCATAAATAGCCATAGATACAGCATTATCATTTTTTGAGCCATCTGTGTACAATTGATTGTAACCATTCCATTCCTCAAGCATTCTGTAAACATCCTCTTTAAACTTCAAAGATTCATTAATTACTATTTTAAATGGACAATACTTTGATTCATAGGAATATAAATAACAAGGCCAAATGGAGCTAGAAAAATAATTTTGATTAGAACAATCTTTTAAAATTTCAGATAAACCTTGTACTAGAAAAGGGGGATTGATCCCATTAATAGCCTTCTTTAACTGCAATAGAAGAGGATGATCACTGATAGAAGAAATCTTAATTAAGAATTTTGTTCTGAGGTAATTGAATCTAATTATCAATGGAGGCAAACTACATTCGACTTGCATTGACACTATAGGTGTTGAACACATAGCTCCCAAAATAATACGTAAGCATCTATTTTGCACTTTGTCTAGTTTTTCTACTAGTTTTTGTACACCACTGTAGCAAAAAAATGCATATTCGAAGTGACTTCTTACTAAGGACTTATATAAAATCAGTAATGTCCCTGGATCAGCACCCCAATAAGTGCCAGCGAGAGATTTCAAAATATTGCAAGCTTTTAATGCTCTGTTTGCTAAGTAATCAACATACACATTCCATTTAAAATTACTGAGAAAAGTAACACCTAAAAATTTTATAGAACTATCCACTAACATAAGGCTATTATTGTAATAAATTTTAATACTAGGAGAACCAACAACATTTTTGGAAAAGACAACAACCTTACTTTTCTCATAGCTGACCTCCAAACTGAGACTTTCAAAATAATGTCCCAATTTTTCCAAGCTAGCATTGAGTTTTGTTTCAATGCTGTTAAGGTTTTCTCCTGAACAATACACAACCAAATCATCAGCAAATTGTAAATTACAGACATCACTACCCAGCACATTATTTAATCTAGCAATATATAAAATAAATAATAGAGGACTTAATATTCCTCCTTGAGAAACTCCTCTATAAGAATACCTAGGTCCTATTAATTGATTATTGACTTTTACATACAATTTACGTTCATTTAAAAACTCAAAAATCCAACTTACTATTTTTTCAGGAACATTTAGTGAAAGGAGAATGGATGACAATGTACTTAAATTTACATTATTAAAAGCACCAACAATATCGAAGAAAACAGATCCCAACATTTTATGCTCGACAAGAGCACTGTGTATATCCAGAGATAAATGACTAAGACTTTCCCGAACAGAACGACCACATCGAAAGCCAAATTGATTGTAAGGTAGTAGACTATTACTTTCAATGTAAAATATCAAACGTTGTTTTAGAAGCTGTTCAAATATTTTACCAACACACGAACTTAGAGTAATAGGACGATATGAGTCAGCGCTGTTAGGGTCTTTACCCTGTTTCAGGATAGGTATTAAACAATCTGTTTTCCATTCCTCAGGAATAATAGAACAATGCCAAAGTGAATTCAAAATATTTAAAAATATAGACAAACTGTGTGAATTTAACAGGGTTGGCATGAATAAATCATTTTGATTTAAATCATGATTTAAATCATGATTTAAATCAAATGATTTTTTCAATAAAAATCAATGATTTAATCAAAAATGTTTAATTTCACTTTCTTTTACAGAAATCAACATAAAAAAAAAACAGATTCAGAAATTATGATTAAGTTACAAACTAGGGTCGTTTAAATCTGAGAAATTAATATCATTATTATAATATTTAAATAAAAAAACTAGTTTTCCAGCCTTTTCAATTCCCAGTCGGTTTCTTAATTTGCTCTGAACAATTCCAAAGGTGGAAAACACTCTTTCCACAGC
The DNA here is from genome assembly GCA_932294355.1 of Aporophyla lueneburgensis. Classification (NCBI taxonomy): domain Eukaryota; kingdom Metazoa; phylum Arthropoda; class Insecta; order Lepidoptera; family Noctuidae; genus Aporophyla; species Aporophyla lueneburgensis. The sequence goes on along the minus strand of OW028737.1, from coordinate 23,210,542 downwards.
AGCTGAAGAAGCTATCGCCCCAAACAATTGCTTCACCACTGGAAAAATTTTTGACTGTTCTTCTTCACTAAATATATTTTTCTGTGACATCCACCACTCTAGTGGTGTCACATTTTTTACTATTTCTTCTGAGAACATCACACTTTTGAATGGTTTTGATTTTGACTTAAGCTTTACTATCAATGGTAGCAAAACTGAACCACCATAGTTATTTCGCGCTTCCTCCAACGCACTTTCTTCTTCATCATCTGTCAGTGTGAATTCTGTTTGAGTTGGGTCTAATAAAAATGCCAAAAAGTGACTGGGAGTCATTGCTTGCTTATATCTCTTTCGAAACTTCGACATTTGGCTACTATTTAAATCAGTTTCTTTAAATTTAGCTTCAAGCTTCTTCCAAGCAGTTACAGCAGTGGACAAATTTGCATTATTTCTTTGTAAAGTATCCAATGTAATAGATATTGGCTTCAAAATTTTTAGATAATCTTCCACTGACCTCTTTACGATCATATTTTCAACTTTTGCTCTAATAACAGGATCTATGACGTCCCTGTTCTCTTCACATATTTTTAGTAGCTTTTGCCACTCAGACACAAAGACTTCGAAACAATCAGTTACAGTATTCCAACGAATATCTGATGGCAGCACTAATGCATTCCCTCCTTCCGCTTTGTACAAGCTGTTAGCTGCATGATTGTTTCGGAAGTACTTTATTATTTGCACAACATGCTCTTTTATACTGCTAATTTCTAAATCTTTGGAAAGTAAGTTCAACAAGTGTGCAGAACAGCCGTATGTGATTATTGTATCACTATTATTTAGTTCCTTTCGCATTTTAGCCATATTCGCAGCGTTGTCGGTAACAAAACTTGCAACATTACAATTATATTGAGACTTTAATCTTTCTATCAAACCCTCAGCTAGTTCAGCTAGGTATTCACCAGTGTGCGGCTTTCCTGTGGTGTCTATCGAGTCAAAAAGAATTACTTCAGATTGCTCCGTCGTAATAGTGGCGCAAATAATCGGTTCATTGTGAACGTTAGACCACCCATCTATAGACATATTCACATAACTACCAGATAGATTAGAGAAACACCGTTCTTTTTCTTCAAGGTATATTTGATCCAATAATTTGCCTGATATATCCTTCCGAGATGGTGGGATATACCCTGGGCGTAATAAAGAAATGGCTTTTTTTACTTCTCGATGTTCAATACTTCTGAAGCTACAGTTTGTAGCAAACATTGCCTTTGCTATTTGTCGGTCTATTGTTTCTTTTGTAGATTTTGGCGTTGTTACTAAAAAGGAGCTTAAGTTTGCAGATAGTTTCTTTTTTTTAAACAGCGGTTCCGCGCAATCATCGCCTTTTGCCGAAGAACTTGCAGATGAGCTAGGTTCGGAAAGTGAAGCCAATTCTGAAAAATAAATAAATATAGTTTACTTATGATGTTGTTATTTGTTACGCAGTTAGTACCATTAAAACAATCATGCCTACAGTCTTTCATGTTCACAGACATCAAGCAGTAAAATTTCTCCACTAATCATACTGTAGTCCACTGAGTACGATCACCAAAACCATATAGAAAACCAGTTAGTATTTTTTTATTTGTTTTGTAAATAATAACTTTCACAACTTACCTACAACTTCAACGTCGTCACGAGATTCCGGAATATTATTTTTGCACTTTTCGTAATGTATTTTCATCCTCGCAACCAGACCTTGCATTTCTTTTTTACATTTGTTGCATATAGCCCGACAGCCAGTTTTGGTAGTGCTTTTTTCTGTGAAATGTGCCCAAATTCCATCTCTTTGGCGAGGCATTTTATTTATAATAAATTGGTCACGCACGGATCACAGCAATAAAAATAGTAAACAAAACTGAACGAATGAATGCTTGTTAGAACGAAAGTAAGACCGTAACTGCAAGCGAAATAAACATAACACTACACGGGGATTTCCCTTTTGCTTTGATTTGTCAGACAAAAAGGAAATCCCCGCGCTGACCGCGCGATCCCTAGAGAGCGCGTTCCATTTTGCGCAAAATAGTGAAATTTAATAATCAAACGAAAAAATCAAAAAAATCGTGATTAATTAGATTTTTTTGAAAAAATCGAATTTTATTCGATTTTTTGAAAAAATCATGATTTTTTCCAACCCTGGAATTTAATAATTTTAACATTTTGTATGAGAGCCAATCTAAGCCACATGCCGAATCTCTTCTTGATCTTAAAGCAGATTTTAGCTCTTCAATAGAAAAAGTTTCCACCATGAAATTATTTGTGCAATTTTGTAAGTTATTGTGACTGACTGTGTAAAAATTCTGAACTGAATCAGGAGTATACTTATGCAGAAATTGAGAGATCCATTCATAACTAGAAAACAAACTGCTATTTGTAGAAACATTTTTTAACTTCCTCATTTTTGCCCAAACTTGACTCATTGGAGTGAGTCTATTAATAGAATGACAAAACTCTAACCAACATGCACGACGCTCCTGTCGTAGGATACGTTTTTTTCGGGCTTGCATATGTTTGAAACTTATAAAATTGTCTAGACAAGGATTTGATTTAAATAAGATGTATGCTTGCTTACAATCTTGTACAGCTCTAGTGCACTTCTCGTTCCACCAAGGGAGTCGAAGCTTCCTCCTAGATCTGCGAGAGTCGCAAGTGGTATTGTTTTTATTAAAACTGATTACTGACATCTGAACTGCTTGTAGAATTATTGAACAAAAATTATTATATGTATCAATATGACTCGAGTTATTATACTGAAAACTTTCCATCATGTCATTTACAATCTTTTTATAAATAGACCAATCAACTAATTTCAGATTACAATGAAGAGGAATATTTGAAACATTAGAAGGATCCACATCATTAGCAGTATCTATAACATATTTTGTAATGGTAGGCAAATGATAGCTGCCTATAGAATCCTGATAAACCTGCCATTCACAAGACAAAGCCAAGGAAGAAGAAACCATAGTTAAATCAAGACCATTTGGTCTCCATAGATGAGACCCTACAGTAGTTGGCTGACCATCATTTAAGAGTATCAAGTCATTTTCATCCATGGAATTCATTATAGCTCTGCCACGAGAGTCGTCACTACAACAACCCCAAAAAGTGTGATGGGCATTAAAGTCCCCAGCAATTATCAATGGTTTAGGTATACTATTTATTAGTGAATCAAATTTGTTCTTTTCAAAAGTAGGACTGCAATTTCCAGGACTGTAAAAACTAACTACTGAAATGTATTTGTTATTAATTTTAATTTTAATTGCAATATTTTGAATAGAATCGTCAAAATATGTGTCTAATAATCTAAATTCAATGCCATTACGTATAAATATAGCAACACCATTGTGATCATTACCACAATCATTCCTAACTGTGGTATAGCCACGAATGTTGTATTGTATGTGTGGTTTTAACCATGTTTCTGAAACTAAAGCTAAATGTATGTCATTATTATAGAGAAACTGCTGAAACTGTAGTTTATTACTTAGCAAACTTTGTGCATTCCACTGAGCAATATTTAAAATTTTGTTAGTGAATTTTATATTATAATATTTTTACCTTTAATAGTCTCTCTAATAGCAGATGTTATAGTTTGTGTACAAATACTTTCATTTTGTGTTTTATTTAACTTAATCAAGTTAACAATAGATTCTGTCAACAAACTTAATGCTGTGCTATTAGACAACATCAAGTTTATAATATCTGTCGAATGTTCCGATTTGTTCAGTGATGGGAAATTAGCTTTATTAAATAAGTCCGAAAAAGGGGTTTTCGATGTATTTCTGCTTTCAGCAATCTTTCTTTTCTTAATGGGACATTGGCCAGATATGGATAAATGATTACCTTTGCAATGAACACATACAGCTTTTTCAGCAGGTACAGAGCACTCCTTGAAGGAATGACCCTCAGTACATACTGAGCATCTTTGCGAATTTTTACAAAATTTGGCTAAATGCCCAAAACGTAATCAACGGAAACACTGCTTGACTGGTGGAATATAGGGCAGTACTGAAAGCCGCCACATCTTAATATGAACGTAATCTGGTAAAGATGTAGATGAAGCAAAAGTAATAACTACAGTTTGGGTAGGCTGTAGTTCAGATGAGCTACCTACTCTAACTTTTTTCATTATTCTTCTAACGCTTATAATTTTTTTTGAACTTGATATTGCCTTAAAAATTTTTTTGTTTGACATATCCGTAGGTACTGACGTGATAACTCCAGACAATACTGTCGTTCCAGCCGGAATCGACGCTTTGATCGACTGTTCTTTCAGAAAAGTAACATTGTCCAAGAATGAATTGGCTAAATTCGGGCGATCGAAAACTACGCCGATTTTGTATCTGTTAATTTTTTTCAAGTACTTAATCCCTTTAACAAATCTAGTGAAGCATCCACTCAGGTACATCATATCTCTTTGGCCTATTGGTTGTTCTTCATTTGTGCTCTCAATAAATACAATAAAGTCATACCCAGCTACGGCATCCTCAGGGTACCTGCGACTGTAGTCTGTAACCCTATACGGGGCATACTTCTCTGTAGCCTTTTCTTCCGCAGTGCAGGAGTCGACGTAGTCAGACTCACTTGTCTCCGAAGATGAATCCGGAGGACCAGTAACAATTTCTCCACCAGGATCTTGTTTGGGTTTTTTTCTTTTCTTAGGCATCTTAAATCTTGTTTTATAAACTAAGTTAATAGAATAAAAACAGGAAAATATGTACAAACTAAATTAAAATTAAAGTAAAATTACAAGAAGTAAAAAAAAAGACCGCCTATTATTTCAAGGTTCCCGCGCTTTTTTCCTAAACCATAGACCATTGAACGACGATGCCATTCAATTGATGCACAGTTGTAACTGTGCGATAGTGATGTGAAAATATTTTATGTTATTTCGAGTAGATGTGAATATGTGAACCTACAGGGAAGAAACGAGCAATCAGAATTATTGGCAATTTTTACGTGATTGATACACATTATTGCACAAATTGGTCGTCTACCAGATGTAATTGAAGTAATCGGTAATACAATTACAATTTTTGGCATTTGATCAATCGCAATATTCGCAATGAGGATCAGCGACGATTTTAGTTAAATATGTAGAATTACAGTCATACCTAAACCAATTATTTCAGTGAAAGAATTATTAAAATTGGACCAAAAATGACGAAGTTAGAGCGGTTTTAATTTTGCATTTTCAAAAACGCCCGCCAATACGCACAATTTGTTGATGACGTCATTTTCCACGTTCGCGTCCGCGGCACCGCCACGCACGTTCTTTCTGCCTTTATTTACGTGACTCGCAGAACATTTAAACGAATAATGTCTTCATAAAATATTGTATCGTGCCACGATGCGAAAATACAAGTGTTGCACCGGACAAATTGTTATTTTGTATCCCAAAATACCCAAAAAATAGAAAGAAGTGGTGTACTTTCATGAGGAGCGACGCCCCATGTCCCCTTAACTAAAAGTACTTTATACTGCATTTCAAAAATTTTGACTATAATAATTTATTTTAACTAAATCCATTTTTAATCAAGATAAAAAAGGTGTGGATTAAAAACTAGTAGTTATGAACTAAAATTCACACCAACGAACGCCTCGCCTTCACGTGCTTTAAACAGTACTGTATTTTTGTTTTCCTTTTCTTTTGCTCATATCTCGAAAATGGCGTTTCCTATCGCAAAAATAATGAAATTTTCGACCCCCTTTGTAACCCCTCACATGTTAATCTCAACACGTGGGTAATATTTTTTTTTTTTTTTTTTTTCGAAGAAAATGTGAAAATTCCATATAAAACACGTCCATTGCGCGCGCCTCGCGCCTTGCCTTCACGTGCCTCGCCTTCATGTGCAAAAACAGTACTGTATTTTTGTTTTCCTTTTCTTTTGCTTATATCTCGAAAATGGCGTTTCCTATCGCAAAAATAATAAAATTTTCGACCCCCTTTACGACCCCCTCACATATAAATTTCAACACGTGGGTAATATTTTTTTTTTATTTTTCGAAGAAAATGTGAAAAATTCCATATAAAACACGTCCATTGCGCGCGCCTTGGTCTTTCAAAAAATTCATTGCGTAGCACACCCAAGTAAAAGCTGAAGAGTTGTACGTTTAGTGTTGCATAGCCCATTTATCGAGGAAGGCTATAGACCCACGGTTCCTAACCTGGGGTAATTACCCCTGCGGGGGTAAAACTGGTATTCTGCGGGGGTAATATATAACCAAGATTAGACAAATAAGACCAAATCTAGCTCAACAGTGCATTTCATGCCATAACTGTGTAATCAAATGACAAGTCGGAGCCGCGTTTCTAATAAAGCGCGTGAAACGTACGGACATACGGTTTGTACAAATTGTATTGTAAGGTAATTGGTAATTGTATTTGCAAGTTTTTTAATGTTAGGTTTAGTGAAGTCTGTAAAGATTATATAGATATACTAGCTGACCGTACAGACGTTGTCCTGTTTCCTAGAACTCGATAGCAGCGCCACTTACAGGGTCCAGTAGTGAATTTAAACCATCCAGGGTGAAAAGGTTAGGAACCACTGCTATAGACTATATATTATATAAGGTCACGCAAAGACCCTTAGGAGCCGAGCACAAAGAAAAACGTCACGCATACAAAGACCTCGCACGGGCAGGCGATTCGATGCGACGGGATGGGTTGGGGGAGCAGGAAATTTTATGCGGACGAAGTCGCGGGCAGAAGCTAGTAAGAAAAAATAGGTAGAGAGGTGCCTACACATTGTAGAAACACGAAAAAGGTACCTGCCTGCCAAATCAAAACATTCTAAAACGTAGTACCTACCTGTGCACTGGAATAAATTGTTTTTATTTTTTTACGTTTCAACCATAAACGAATCAATCTTCGCGAGGTCTTGTCCGATTGGGCCTTGGGTAAATCCGACTTCCATGTTTCCTATCTACCAATATCTATAAAACATAAATAAACAAGAAACAACGATTAAACTCCGCAAATCATAACAAAGCAGTGCGGCGCGTGGCGGGCGATCGAGCCTCGTGACGTCATCAGCAGTTTCGCGCGCGCGGCGTGCGTTTTAAAACTCCCTTTTTTTTAAGTTTAATAACTTCGTAATTTCTCGATGGATTTGAGTGATTCAAAAAGAAATGAACTCAGATATTTATATTGTATTCGATGTAGTATTCAAAATTGCTATATCCTTTTGTCGAATTGATCCTCATTGATCATTTCGGGGAGTCATACAGCTTGGCAAAAAAGAGTCTGGAAAAAATGAGGGCGTCTGCTTAGCAGGTATGGCCACCCTGTATACTAGGACTAAAAGTGATAAGATACTTGTTGTTTTAATCCACAAACAAGAGATCCCGGAAATTCTCATCAATCAAGATTTCAAGACTTGATAGGCACACAGTCTTTTACTTTCATTGTATTTAGTAGATTGCGCATTATTTCGCCGGAATAACCTTTTATCAAAAGTGCCATCATAATAACATAATGCAAACTTGTTCAGTTTAAAAAATAATTAAATTACACTCAGCCATTGTCGATTGAACCCGATACACAAGACATAATGTTCAGCAATCGCATTTGCGGCCACCATCTAGGGTATTCACAACCATTCGATGGTTGGTATGCCTGTATCAAATTTGAAATGAATGATACTGAACGAATCCTTTTAATGCTGACAGTTTATAATCGACAAGAAGGCGAGTTACAGCTGGTTACTGTCGGAAACTAATCGGAAGTCAGAGAGTACCTATAACATGTCGCATTCGAAAGGTACGGGCAATATCGAATTAACTTGAACAGTTGACTAATGAAAGCGTCAGGTATGTCTATGTGGGGTACATAACATTATCACTATTCACATGACAATGAAAATGAAATAATACGCTAAAATTTAGATTTTATTTAAAAAGAAAAACGTGACATAACATCATACTTGTATTCCTTTTCGGTGCTTTGATAGATTTTTACCATTAACACTGATGTGTCAGTTTTACATTTCTTATTTATGAAATCTAAATAGTGTAAAAATCTTTCCACGTTTACGGCTACCATTACAACCCGTCTCCTCAAACTATAGGTAATATATTACGTAGAATAGGCACCTGAAAAAATAATAAATATAAATTATACTTTTTTACTGTGGTATGCGATAATGGCATTAACAAAAAAAAATTACTTGCCTGTTTCTATAGTGTTGAACTTTTTGTCTAATTGCACACAGATCAAAATCGTCTAATTCTTTCTTCCGCCAACTGTTTTGATGTTTCTCCAGGTGTAGAAAAAATCCTTAATTTTTTTCACCTTTTTTAACAATTTCTCTAATTGTACTGTGAGATTTACCTTGAAAAAACATAAAGACAATCATATTAATTCCACGTAGGTAAATTTTTCTATTTCAAGTATCAAACATCAAGAGTTAACGTACACGCGATTTGTCAAACTAGAAAACATAACCTCAATAATCTATTAGTAAATAAAATGGCTGAAAACTTATAATACCGATAAAACTTAGTATTAGAAAGGGAAAACAATGACTGGCATTGTATAAAAGATAAATTTCTTGGATAAATACCTGTCGTGTCGGCAGTTCTTTCGTAAATTTTGTCTTCGATTGACAATGTGTCAATCGGAGACAAAATTTGTTCCACTTCAAATTTCGCCAAATTTCTTACGAAAACTTAGTATATCACAGCTCACACCACTATTCCTTATTGTTTTATTCATTTTTTATATGTTCAAAAGCATTAATAGTTAATTAGAAATAAGTAAAATACAACTAGGAACATATCACAATGACAGATTAGCTATTTGTTGATGATAAACAAAGCAGTGCTGCCACCAAAAAAAGATTTTAGTTCCAATGGTTACCATGACAGACTCTTTTTTGCCAAGCTATACTTCTCAATCGATAATACTGACCTCCGGGCATAGAACCACAGATTACATACAAAAACCCAACTAAACTAAAAATGTCAAAGCAAAAGGACAGAACATATCCCTCCCCGACCCTTGTTTGAGGAAGTGCCAGCCCGGGTCGTAGCTGAGCCTGCTTTAAATTCGTCCCAAAATAAGAATCACTTAGATCCAGCCCGTCTCTAGATGCACTCTACCAGCGACGCCCTAAGACGAGGTCCATAGCCCACAGGGGGCACCCCCTTAGCGAGTAGTCGCTTTAGTTTTTAATTTTATTAACCCTGGCTGGAGGCCGTAATTTATTAACACGTTAACCGCCATGGTGAAAATCAGGAAAAATAAAAAATGTGCTTAGTGTTATTTCACTTTAAATAGATTATTTGTTCCAAAAATACATATATATCATATTTATTTCATGATCTATAGCCTATTTCTATAATTTAATTCCTTACTTTTATTTTGACTTCAAACTTTCCACATAGTGTATTAATGGTATACAAAAGTTATATAGAACACAGTGGGTTTTGTTCTTTACGGGACACTTAATATAGCTGAAAGAGTAATAAACATGGCCGCCAGGCAGCAAAGTAGACTTGTGTAAGTAATGCGAGTGATGCATTGCGCGTCATATATCTCGGCCGCGTACTGTAGCATTACACATGACTCGATTCAATCAACCATGGCACATGACACTAAAACATGGCGCGCGGGCCGCGGCGCGCTGTTCGGTGTTCGTAAGCTTCGTAATATCTCGGTAATCTTTGCTGTGTGTGCAAGCGAGAAGGAACATGCTCCAGTCGGTTGGCTGCGAGATAAGTGAACTATTATTTAGAACCGTATTGTTATTCAAATAAGGTTTACGTTTTATTGAAACCGCGGACTGCCTACGTGATGTTTCAAATCATGACTCGAACTGTATGACACTATGACAGTTCGAGTCATGGTCTATAATCACTATTGCAAACAATGTCTATCGTTTTAATTCAATTATTCCTTATATTGGGGTTTAAATATGAAAGAAAATCGACTATTTGAATATGAAACAAAATCAAATATACGTTCCGGCGAAGCGAGGGCGCATTGCGTTTGACCCATGTCACATCACATCACAATATAGTGAATATAGGTAATGCGATATCTCATGTAATGATGTATATCTTTTACAACGCGGCATTTCATTACAAAAACCATCGCGCGTGGTGCGTCATCTCGCGTCATGTTTGGAGTCATGGTGTAATGAAACATTACTCGGGACGAAATGTCATGCCATATGACATTACTTTGAAAGGCACTGTTTTGCGCATGTCTACAGCAAAGACACGTTCAGATTTGGTATGTGTTGTCGGTCACATAGTCCGACAAGGCTTGAATAGAACAAAAAGTGTTGGACACATGGTCCGACATGGCAGTTAACGTGTTAAGGAATTCGCAGGCAAACCAAGTTAAGTAGTAACTAAGCTATCAAGGTCAACTACGAGATATCATTCCCAAAAAAGCCAGCGGCTTCACCCGCGTATATTATGTATAAACTTTCCTCTTGAATCAATATATCTATTAAAAAGACCGCGTCAAATTCCGTTGCGTAGTTTTAAAGATCTAAGCATACATAGAGACGGACAGAAGGAAGTGACTTTGTTGTATACTATGTATTGATTGTCACTAACAGCAGTGAGAGTAGCAGCCCAACAGTAACCTTAACAAAACGAACGCTAGGATAGCTGTGACTTTGACAGACTAGTTAGTGGCAGTGAGAGCAGTGTTGGCTTTGTGGCAACGGCAATGACTTATGAGTTGTAGGTCCTATGTTCAAACCGAGGCAGGAGCTTTACTTTGTGTATATTATTTCATCACCACTGTCGCACACCAAGGCCCGGTTCCGAATTGCGATAAAAGTGATTATTTCGCGAATCCTACCAAATTTAATAGTCGCAAAATATAAGGGCTATTGAGTTAAAATTATGACGTTGCGCGTTGGTCGGACTCGCGATATTATCGCTTTTATCGCAATTCGGAAAGCAGGGCAAATGTCGTACATACGTGCTAGAATAAAAAAATCGAAGACATGTGACATTTACCAACTTGCACTGGGCCCATGTGGTGGATTACGGTCCACTTCTTCTTGGCGAGAGATGGCCTGTGTTAAAGCAGTGGAAAAATTTCAGTCGGTTAGGTCGGTTTTTGTGCCATTCAAAGGAATGTTCGAGCAAACGCTTGTATTGGATCTCGATTAACAATATTTATTGCTTAAGTTCAGTTGTCTAGCAAGTTAATGTTTCAATTTATTGCGATGCAGTGTTTATTCTGATATTTTTGGTTCGAAGTGAAAACTTTCACAAGTCAAAGCACTTTGACTTGTGAAAGTTTTCACTTGAATATTTGCTAATTTTGCAATGGGACTAACCTCGAAACTTCAAAAGATAACCTGCTGGTGAAAATATTTGTGAAATTATTATGTTGAGGTCATGTTAGTTCCGATTTTGGCCACAGTCAAAATATAATGAACATGACTAAAGCGACAGTTATTTTTAGTCATAGTTCAGGATGATCAAGAATAGGATGGTTCTTTATGTATAATTTATGAGTACCTGTAAAAGATTTTTGATTTAGACCTTATTAACAGACATGGCTCAGAAGCCAAACGCTTCGATATTTTTCTTCCATTAGGTCCTTCAAGTTTGAATGGGCAAGCTTATTCCTTCAGTCCAAACGATCCCTTAACAATTCAAAAGTGCCTGTAAATGGTTTATTTTAAATAAATGTAAAAAATTGTAATTGAATTGATATTTAGAGCGGCTGCTGCTTGCTATCTAGCACTAAGAGGATGCATCGAAAATAATTGTGAAAGCGAACACGGCAGGAATGATGTAGTTCCCTGAAAACTTGATATTTTTGTCTTATAAATTAGAGTACGCATCTTTTTTTTCTGCAAAAAGTATTAAACAAAAATAAAAAGATTTTAACTACCTACCTACTCAGTTCTTAGTTCAAATTGCTGGCAATAGAATTCTTATGAATTGCAATTGTTTCTTGTCGTGACTAAACGTCTACGAACTGTGTCTGTGTATTTTGTGGAATAATTTAAGTAAAAATCTAGATAGTATTATAATGTTTTGCGTTAATATCTAAGTTGAAATTTTGGTTTAAGTGAAATTTATAATTATTTCAAAGGGGCGCCTTGTGGACGCGGTCCTTTATATTCCGACTCGAAAAGAATAATTTAATGTCTTCGAAAGATTACTTCTTCGTAACAATTTACTATAAGAACTTTCGAAGAAAATATAATTTTAATCTTTTTCGTCTTTGTAATATAATATCTAAGTGTACTAAAAAGCCTGTTTGAAAGCGATTCTTGTGGTCGAGTTTAGACCACTAACCATAGACTACAGAGTAGTAGAGGTATAGAAGTTCGGTCTGTCAAATAAATCTTTTCTTTTCCGACCCAGCCAAGATGGGTGAGTAACTGAAGTTGTAGTGATATTAAAATATATCTGAAAATATCCACACCATGCCTTTTTTTTCATATTAATCGTATCGCTAATGCTGTGGTGAATTACTCAGTGACCAAAGTTTTAAATGTATTTTGTGCTTGATACTGTGTTATAGCAAGATTGTGATTAAAAGAAATAGGCAGTCGGTGAAGTGTTGGTATGTCAGAAATGATGATGTTTGTGTGGTACAGGTATCAGTCGTGATCATTGGCATAAACGGAGAGCTACGGGCGGCAAGCGTGCGCCCATCCGTAAGAAGAGGAAGTATGAGTTGGGTCGCCCGGCTGCCAACACAAAGGTGAGCACCTCGAAACATAACCTATTTTGTTAAGTTTTGTTATTTATTCCAACCATGTGTTGGATGTAAGTTCACTAACATAGTTCCTAAACTCAATCAAGGTAGAATAAGAGTGATTCCATACGAGAATGTGGTTATATACTAATAATTTAATTATTGTGTTGCAGCTTGGCCCCCAGCGCATTCACTCAGTGCGCTCCCGCGGTGGCAACACGAAATATCGTGCACTACGTTTAGACACTGGAAATTTCTCATGGGGATCAGAATGTGAGTATATTCGATCAATGTCAATAGTGAAACTGTGATGTACATGATCACAGCTCTTATAGAGATTTACTATTGAATATGTAACTTAATGTATTGATGTGAACCTAATCTGTTATGATGTAATTTACAGGCTCCACCCGCAAGTCCCGTATCATTGATGTGGTGTACAACGCTTCCAACAATGAGTTAGTGCGTACCAAGACACTGGTGAAGAACGCCATTGTTGTAGTGGATGCTACACCTTTCAGGCAGTGGTATGAGTCCCACTACCTGCTGCCACTTGGAAGGAAGAAGGGTGCCAAACTGGTGAGCACCACAATACCTACTACTCTACTTCAATCCTAAGCTGATATATTGGTATAGACATAGGGCAGCTACATAGAAAGTTCCCTATTGATTTGTTAAATTAATGCTATTATTTAATGAAGGGTACATCCTAAAGAAATCGTTGTATGGCTTCATGGGCAGATAAACATGAATAGTTGAATAAACCCTTTTTTCCAATGTCCGACTGGTCATTGTCAAAATAAATAGATATTTTAACTTTTTTGTGTTGGTTTGGTCAATCAATAATATAAGTATGTTGGTAAAAGGCATAAGACTCTGACCTGTACAATGGTCTTTTCATTAATTGAGTATATATTTTGTCACTGCAGTTTATTAATGGTGGTTTATTGATGGTAATATTTATGGCCTTTTAAAAGGTGGCATTCAATTCTACTTCTTTTTTGTGCCTGTTAGGGTTCATACCAAAATAGTTATCTTTTTTACACAGCCAAATGATGATAGTTTGCGTGTCAGATGAGTGAACAGTGATTGTTGCAAAAACTGAGGTGCATCATCATTATTATGACCAACTAGAAATGATCTTACCATACATGAAACTAATAATTTTATTGTATGGAATCATAGACCGAGGCAGAAGATGCCATCATCAACAAGAAACGCAGCCAGAAGACCGCCAAGAAGTACCTGGCGAGGCAACGCCTCTCAAAGGTTGAGGGTGGTTTGGAAGAGCAGTTCCATACTGGGCGTTTGTTAGGTAAGATTAATTAAAATATTTGTTAAGTAGTCTTTTCTCCGAGCTAGCATTAGACAGTCAAGTTAAACTGAACTTTAAAATCTACAAATAACTAAGTTTATTTCTGTTCACTTTATTGGTACATAAAACAGTAACACATTACAATTCAAGTGTGATCTGTGAAACATAATTTTTAAAGTGTAACTTTATGTAAATATAAATTAAAAACTAGATGTAACCCACAGCAATATCTGTGAAAGAATGACTTACAGAAAATGAAATGCATGCATTAATTATACAGAAAAGTACGAAGAGAATGTATATTTTTTGGTATTAGATGGCTGTTTTAAATATATCTTTTTAATAGCCAATTTGTATAGTATGTAAGAGCAAAAATGTCAAAAGTTTCCTTCCTTCAATGATGTGATCGAGAAGTTTTGAGACTGCGTCATGGACTGGTACCGTTTTGGGAACAGTCTAGCGGTTGCATGATCTATTCTGTCATAGTTACTCTGAGAATCCCATTCAATAAATATTATTTTGTTCGTAACCTAGAACATGCTAATTAAGATGTCTGTATTATTTACAGCGTGCGTGGCCAGTCGGCCTGGCCAGTGCGGCCGTGCTGATGGCTACATCCTGGAAGGCAAGGAGCTTGAGTTCTACTTAAGAAAGATCAAATCCAAGAGGGCGAAGTGAGAAGTGTGATGTAGAAATAAATGTAAAAAAATATTTTTCTCTTTTATTGTAGTTTCCTAGTCCCCAATAATTTGTTAAAAATCTTAAATGAAAATGAAATTGACAGCATTCGTACAAATTAATGCTTACATGCAAACATAGCTTTGGTACAAATACTAACAATGAAGGAACATAGCCTGTGAGATTCATAATCCTCTGCAGTACTGGTAAATGGGTAAATGTTAAAAGTTTAGAGATTGTTGAAGTTTTATTGTACACAAATAATTTTCTCTTTTATATGATACCCCACATGCCCTAACTACATTATTAAGCAAACCATTCAGTTCCTGTTGCAAAAAAAAAAGTATTTTTATTAATATTCTTTGCAAAATAGTTGGGCAAACGTTATATCTATACTTATGATAAAACTGTAGAGAGAGGTCAATTCTGTACATCTATACATATAATAAATCTGTAGAAGGGTCAATTCTGTACATTGCAAATATTGAAAAAATAAATAGCGGGGGGTGTTGCTGGATCGATACCAAACCCAAATATGTGATTAAAAAAATTTTTGTCTGTATGTGCAGGCATAACGTGAAAACTAACGGTTCGATTTCGATAAAACTTGGTATAATTATACCTTATTATCCTGGGCATAAAATGGGATACTTTTTATCCTGAAAAAATACGTAGAAAAAAAAATCTTATTTTTCAGTTTTATTCATAGACGTTGTTCTGTAGAACCGCGAACACACGTTGCATTACCCGCAGTGGATTCAGCGCCGTAACCTGTAGCGCCGAAAGTCGGATTTGGCTTGAACCGTTTGCGGCACACGCGGGCCACGCCTCCTCGACTCCTATAAATATAACGAGCCGCGTTCCGCGCCGCGCGATCCACACAAACACAAATCGTACCGACCGACCTCGCCGCCGAGGTCCGTCGTCGCGACCCCGACTTAACAGTCCCTCCCGACCCTTGCAAGAGCCAGCCCGCGATGCTGTGCCGTTAGCTTTAAATTAGTCCCTAAATAATTTAACCCAGATCCAGCCAGTCCCTTGCTGTCCCCCTACCAGTGATTGCCTAAGCCGAAGTTCGTACCCCCCTCGGGGTAACCCTTAGAGCTTTCGAGAAAAGATACGGATGTCTTACATGTGAACGAGGGTCTAGCTGTTCTTTCAAAATGGTTTGCAGCTAATAATCTCTTACTTAATGCAAGCAAAACTAAATGTATTAAATTCTCATTACCGAATGTACCCCAAGTAGATATAAATTTAAAACTTGACGGCAATAAACTAGATGTTATTTCGGAAACTAAATTTCTAGGAATTACGTTAGATTCAAAGTTGCAATGGGGTGCCCACATTACAGCAATTTCAGGTAGATTACGTTCAGCTGCATATGCAGTAAGAAAAATAAGGCAGTTGACCGATATAGCTACAGCTAGATTAGTGTACTTTGCTTATTTCCACAGTATTATGTCTTATGGCGTTCTGCTGTGGGGTTCGACAGCTGACGTAGATTCAGTTTTTATTTTACAAAAGAGGGCAATCCGCGCAATCTATAAAATGAAGCCTCGCGAGTCTCTTAGAATCAAATTTACAGAAATTGATATACTGACTCTACCTTCTCTTTATATTTTAGAAATGTTCGCAAAAACTTAGGCCTCTTCAAACTAAGAAGCGATTACCATAATATAAATACTCGTAGTAAAAATGAAATTGTGATACCTAAATTTAGATTAACCAAAACTAGTAAATCATTTCTTATAAACAGTATCCGCTTCTATAACAAGTTGCCAAAGTCGGTTACTGAACTTAGCTACGGAAAGTTCAAATCACACATTAAGCGTGTCCTTATCAAAAATGCATATTATAAGATAAAAGACTACGTTCAAGACAAGGAAGTTTGGCAATAACTCCGTCTGCACATGTGGCTTCCCTCTGGTAGCTCATTACAGGATGACCATGTAAATGTCTATTAACTGCTCTCAAATGACGATGTACATTATTTAAGATTTTTTTGTTTTTTACATTCTTCTTTGACATACTCTATTCATAATTTGACATTATATACTTACAATTCTAATTTTACCTCTTTAATATTGGTTGTCATAACAACAATGACATTTGGTTTAAATAGGTTATTATGTTTTATTCATTGATATATATGTTACACTAGATTAGCAATTACCGCGTCAAAGCGTTGCCACTGGACATAAGGCCACAGCCTTATGCGTAGCTGACGTCAGTTCAGTGCTCTATGTGACGCCAACCGAGTGACACGTGACAGAAAATATCCCCAAAATGGGTAAATGCGTTGTGAAAGAGTGTGATTCAAGATCTCAAAAACATAATAAATTAACCGGAATTACTTTCCACACGTAAGTTTATTGTTTCAGTTTTATATCAAAGCAAAAACGCAATAAAATGTAAAATTTTGTAAATTAGGTTCAGTGTTACCACTAAAAACTTAGTTTTAGTTTCCCACATTTGTGGGAGTTTTTAATTTATGGAATAAAGGTTTTTTTTAATAATAAAATCGTTGCAGGGTGCCTAAAGATGCAGTACACCGTGACAAATGGGTAGAAATAATCCGATTGCTGAGACGAGAGACTAACTGGCTACCTACTAAATCGACTGTCATTGGTTCAAAGCACTGCCAATACAAAGAATATTCAAAAAGAAAAAGTCTTAATTAATTTTATTAATGATAAAATTCTAATACACATCCAATAAGAAATACATAATTCAAATAATTTCACTTAACGTTTAACAATTTTTTAAACGTTTTTTTATGGCTTAAAAAGATGGGTAATTCGAATGGGTAGGCAACCCCATCCCGTCATTGCATGTTTATATTGCGGTCTTTGTCTAATCTAAGCGCCAGTATTATTCTTGCGACTTGTGTGAGTGAGACAGATATATGTTTACTTTTAAATGTTTAGTAGTGTCAAAGCTACGTCGTCGCGTTTAAATAGTGGTAACAGTTTTTTGACATATTTTATTGAGGTTTGCATCTCTAGTTATTTAACTCAATGGTTTTATTTATGTAATACTATCATTTAAGTAAATTCTTTTATATTTTGTGAATGTGAGAATGTTGTAGGTCTTGTAGACTGTAGACAATTTTCTATTTTATTAAGTACCTGGTTGGTTGGTGGTTTTAGTAGTACTTGTTGACAGTCCCTGTTCTCGCATACCTATTAAAACTGTTGTTTGAAAATATTGTAAAATCCAATTATTTTTAAAAGAGTAACCGTGGAGTTTCTTGCCGGCTCTTCTCCATAGGAATCAACAATTTGGAACCGTGCACCTAGCTTCTAACGTTTCATAAGTGCCCTTGCAGGCTTATGTGAAATAAAAATATTTTGATTTGATTTGATTTGATTCGCTTTAGTTTTTAAGTATAATAAGCCCCGGCTGGAGGCCTAAAAAGGTAACTTTTTAGAACTCGCCGGGCCACAATCCGTTTAAGTAGTAAGAATCTTTTCAGATTAACTACGAGATGTCCTTCAAAAAAAAAAAAAAAACGCCGCGCGATGCATTTAAATTCTGAATTTTGATGCGAGCGGACGTGTCCAGTGTGGCGAGCGGTCGTCCGTGGAATTAATATTGTATGCGTGTAATTTTAAACCGTGCTTTTCAGCGCGACCTTTTTGATTACTGTTCCGATCAGTTATTTGTAAATACTTTTGTAAATATTATAGTACGCGTGTACGTAGTTTAAGTTTTCATCGTAAATTGGTTTATTTAGGTTGGTATTTTATTTTCTTTCCGGACGAGCTCACTAACAATGTTGTGTATGCTGAAGCTCTCAATTAACTTTCTGTCGCATTGTCACGATCACTTTTTTATTATTGCAAACTTTTCGTCACTGTCAGTAATTTACTGCTACATGCTACTTATCAACTTCGGAATTACTATGAAAAAAATACTTACTACAGAACGCGAGCTCAACAGCAGTAGCTCAATAGAGGGATCTCCTTAATTATTATAGGCTTAGCCGTATTTGGGTCCAATAGATATTTATAAGATGTCATTGTAAGAGTTACTCAAAATGGAGAAATAAACCATCCACGCGAAGACCGACATCCGCGCGGACGGAGTCGCGGGCGGAAGCTAGTTGAAAATATATTCAAAATTAATATTGGAGGATGAATGGTGATCGATACTGATGCCAAAAATGCAATCACAAGATTTTTTGTCTGTCTGTCTGTGCACGCCTGGGTCAAAAACTACTGAAGGGATTTTAACCAAACTTGGTACGATTGTAGTCCATACTCCTTGTAGGCAGGTTATAGGCTATATAACATAACGCTAAGACACATAGGAGCTGAGCAGTGACATAAACTTGAAGCAAGTCGGATGAAAATGCGCTTTCGAGGTAAAAAAAATTAACCTAGATAAACACAGGCTACATTTTATCCCGGTCGGAAATATCCCGCGTGAATGTACATTCACGCGGGATATTCCCGACCTCCACGCGGGCGAAGCCGCTGGCAAAAGCTAGTCGTAAACTAAAGTTTTAGAGAGGTTCTTGAGATATCCAGCTGTGACAGACCACCGGACATACAGTCTCACCATAAGAGTTTTATACCATTTTAGAACGAAACCCTAATAACATAGTTGCCATGAGGTGCCTGGTTGGCCTCATGAGTTTTGATCGCGATCGGCGGGTAACCGAGCTTTCTTGGTATGTTTCGTTCATATGCAAGCACGAGTCCGAAACTGGGCATCGTTGCCTTGGAATTTAGTTGCGTTCGTCAAACGTCCTTATGAACCCCCGGGGGTTCATAAAAAAAATGCCCGTTTTTTTGAAATTTTTTGATTAATTAAATCGTTAATTTTAATCAACCAAAGTTAATTTTAGGCAAAAAGAATTCTTATGATCCAACGGGTGCACACGCGACATTTGGGGCACTATTTTTTTAAAAAAAAAATTTCTCATCAGTGACGTTTGACGGGTTAAAGATGGTACTAAGTGGCCAAATTCGCTTTTTAAATGGGTTCGATTATTCGTTGCGCTGTGAGTGTGAGTCGGTAAACCTCGAACTTTCCAAGTTACAACACAACTGCGCGTTTCACCTAAAATCTTATGGTTTGCTAGGTTCAGAAATAAAACTGCTATAGATTTTGAGCATGACTATAATATCCTAGAATTGAGCGGGTCCACCATCTTGCCGGCCATGAGCGCTACGTGGATGTTGGCGTCCATCACGAAGTACAGGAACGGGTAGGTGGCCGAGAATACGACGGGATCACGACTTGACACGTACCCTGAAACAACAGCAATATGTGAATGAGGCTTATTTACTGGAATAGAGTTGTCAACAGCACTACGAAAATCGCCTTTTAGTCAGTGCGATTGAATTGCCTGTGGCATGCATGCTGTAAATAAATAATTCACAGCAACAAAAAGTTCAGTGTTTCGACGATACAAGTTAATTGTTGGTTCAATTTAATTGTATGCCACAGGCGAGAAACCTTGTGTTAATGGGGCTCGAAGCTACAACCTAGGCGCCATGATCTATGTCAAATTGTTACCACAGACGCGCGATATGCCTCTATGGCCCACCCCCACCATTGTTGTGGGTTCCCAAAGTGCAAACGCGTTGGTAAGGCTACGTAAATAGGGTCCAATTAAATTAGCTAGCAATAATTTACCTTCGTGGTCTTGCATGATCCATCTTTGTTAAAAACTATCAATGATACTGGCAAGTAACTGTGTTATGTCAACTATACGACTGATAGCCTATCGTTTTTGAAAATTCGTAAAAATATTTAAGTTCCGCGATTTTTTTTTTAAACAGCTGATCCATTACGGTCATTGACCAGCGAAAGATGTTTTTTTTGTTCTATAAGGTACATTTGGATATCGTGGCGGTGGGTATGTACGGTGGTACGTGGTAAAAGTATTGCCAGCTAATTTAATTTGACCCTGTATACTCCTATAGTGCGGTTCAAATAAGAATAGGAATGTCAATAACCTCTATCTGTCAAATTTTACTTGAAAAGTACGGTTTGCAAAAAAACGTATTTGCTTATCAATAATAGTAGTCTTACATCAAATTTTGATAAAAGGGTTAAATAGTAGTAAATCGTCTTAATATAATATTTAATTATTTAAAGTCATAATTCGTTTTTTAAAACCATACCATAGCCTTTTTTAATTTCATTGTTGGCGCAAAGGCCCAGTAGCCACGCCAAAAAGTGCATGTGCTTGTGGACTGATAATGTTTCTTTAATTGTGTTTCTTACATTGTTGTTATTTTTTGTGATTGTTGTTATTTGTTTTTGTTATTGTCTTACTCATTTTGCTCGAAAATGAGTAAACGAGGCGCTGTGTAGATAAATAGTTGGAGAGCGAGAAACAGCAAACATTAGAACTTATGCAACAGTGGAGGAAATATAAGTTTGACTAGTGAAACGTACGGTACCATTTTGCAAACACTGCAAAATGCAAGAAAAGTCGCCAAGCGAGGTCATTTGGCTACGGGGATAAATTAATATTAATATTTTTCACTAAATCTTTGTTAATAAAATTTATTTAAAAAAAATCTTTTTTTGCTCACCCTACGTAACTGGTTAGAAGTGACAGCTATGACGTCACAATATGGCGCAAAGTCGATCCTATTCTCATTTGAATCGCATTATACTAATATTATAAATGTGATGTTTGTAACGCGCACAGTAAATGCGTATCTGTACCCTCTACCAGCGATGCACTAAGCCTTCATTTATTTAGGTAGCCACAGGCAAGTCCGGTTAATAACTGACAACCTCATAGGTTGAACTGCGAGAACTCATTCTCAAAAAAAAGAGTGAGTTTCTGTAATATGGGACCAAGTGTCGAGTAAGGGTACGTGCTCACGCCAGGCTCTGTAGCTGATTATCGGTGTCGGCGACGAAATCTAAGCATCTAGGCGCAAGTAGTATCGGAGTGCACCCTGACAATGATTTTGTAAGTTAGAAAGCATTTTTAAATTAGTAAAGGTCTCAAAAGTTCGTAAAAATGTCAAATTTAGACCCCCTCTGGGTAAGTGGGTGCAAGTAGCGCAGAGAGCGCCTTTATAATAAAATGTAAATATAAGGAATAATTTGTAGCTAGTAAGGAATTTAATAATTTTGAAAAGTCTTGTTTATAAGTTTATGTATTAGATTCTAATTAGTTTTAGTTTATAGATTTCATGCTTAGTTTTCTTATTAGAATCTAATTAACTTCAATTTGAGTGAATCTTGTAAGGAAATGTACAAAATTTCGAAAGGATGTTCTATAATTACGTAACTTGAAAATGAGGTTTTTTGTTTATGGTCCGATTGTTGCTATTTTTGTTGTTAACGATAGAATTAGATGTAAAACCACTTTTAACGTTTAAATTATCAAAATCGGACCACAGGATTCAGAGATATTATAGATTAAAGATAGTGGCAATTGTCCTAAGTCAAACTTTGTAAGTTTTTGTTCTAGAAAGTTTTTATTGTGACTATGTACATGCAATATTGTGTTTTTATATAAGAAGGGACCACATAACAAATGTAAAAATATATAAAATGTAAGGGTTATGTGATAATTAATTAAAAATAAAGGGGTTCAAAGACTTCGGCTTGATGAAAACTAACAGTGAAATGGGCTTGAAAATCACTGTCGTCTATAAGGTAATGGGAAGCGGCCCCGTCGACTATAAAATACGCACGATCGGCCGGGCCCATTTAGTCGCAGCTCATTCGTTGAAGAGGCACAACGAAGAACAAGCCGGAGTCCATGGACCAAAAATACTAGAAGAAAAGTGTTTTATTTCGTCCGTTTCTCTCAGAATTCAGCCTCACGTTCAGTCTCCCGAGGTCTTGGTCGACCGTAGTGTTATTACGCATTCAGGGGTGCGTGGTGACGTGTTTTACCAGCGCAATAGGTAAGTAGGGAAGCACGTCAAAAACGTGGGAGAAGTCCCAGGGCGAGTAAGGGTGCTGATCACATCCCATTCGTCCACTACAATTGGTCCTTCGAGCGCCGGATTTCCTGCAGGAAGAAACCAGAAGAGTTCAGAAGATTAGAAGTTCAGAAGTCCGAAAAATTCAGAAGACTGAAACATGCCGGTTACCAGGTCGCAGAAGGATGCCCCCTCACGTCCGCCGTCCCGTCCTTCCGCTAAGGACGCGACAGAAGAGGCAACAGAATCAGAAGGGGTCACGTCGGCGTCATCGGGAACCGCAACTACATCGGGCACGAACACCTCTTCGGGTACGACGGCTACGGAAGAGACCACGACAACGGAGACAACGGTGGAGACTGCGACCACAGCGGTGACCGAGAAGAACGGTCAGAAGAAAGAAGCCGCACAGAAGGAAACGACCAAGAAGGCCCCAGAAGATGCCGCGGAAAAGGCTGTTCCTGGTTCTACCAAGACGCTAAAGCCGAAAGGGGTCGGTCGTCGCGCCAGGTCCACGAAGACCACGAGTACCACGGCCAGAAGACGCGAGCTGGAAGCCAGAGAAGAGTTAGCGCGCCTGGAACTGAAGCAAGCACAGGCTGCGGCGAAACTAGCCCGTGTCAGATTGGAACTGGCACAGTGTGAAGATGATGACTCCGTGGATGAAGACCTGGAAGACAGAACAGCACAGGTGCAGAACTGGATCCAGACATCTATAATGGAAGACGACAACAGGGAACGACCGGAGCCACGAGATCAACCTCCAGCAGAAGAACCCGAGAAGGTGAAGCCAGAAGAGCACTCTCCAACGAAAGGAACTACGATTGAAATTCAAACGTTGGCGACGGCGTTGAAAGAAGCCTTCACTATACGGGAACAAGCAACGCAGCCGAAGTATATCCACGAGTTACCCTACTTCGACGGCAGCAGCAGTGAGTGGTTGGCGTTCAAGGTTGTCTACGAGGATACAGCACCGATGTTCAACGACGTCCAGAATATGGCTCGCTTAAGAAGAGCACTTAAGGGCAACGCAAGAGAAGCTATCAAGAGTCTGCTGTACTCCGAAGCCTCTCCGCTGGAAGTGATGCAAGCCCTAAGAAGAAGATATGGAAGGCCTGACGCGCTGGTGTTAGCAGAATTGGACAAAGTCAAGGCGTTGTCGAAGATCTCAGAAAACCCAAGAGACATATGTGTCTTCGCAAGCCAGATCAACAACAGCGTAGCAGCGATAAAGGGGTTGAAGAAACCGCAGTACCTGCATTCACCTGAAATAGTGAAACAAATAATAGAGAAGATGCCAACGGTCCTCAAGTTCAGATGGTATGACTTCACGGCAGCAGCAGAAGAAAGTGAATTCTCCGACTTAACCCTGGTATCCAACTTCCTGAACAAAGAAGCAGACAAATGTGGAGCCTTCGCGACCTCAGAAGAAAAGAGTGGGATCAAGAGGACTCATCGACAAGCGGCGCATGCTACGAAGGAGAAGGACTTCAAAGGAAAGGATACTAAGAAGACTTGCCCCATGTGTGAAAGTGAGCACTTCCTAGTTGAATGTCAGAAGTTCCAGAAGGCGTCGGTTCAAGATCGGTGGGCAATAGTTAAGAAGAGCCACGTCTGTTTCAAGTGCCTTCAAGGGAAACACCGGAAGGAGAGCTGCAGGAAACCACCATGCAAGGAATGCAAAAGGTGGCACCATCATCTGTTGCACGTCGACTCAGAAGACAGGACCTCGGGAGACAAAAAGGAGACACATCAAGAAGAAACAAGTGTCACGGCGTCAGTGAATGCAGTAAACAACGCAAGAGCATACCTGAAGATAGTTCCAGTGGAAGTTTTCGGGTCAAAAGGATCTAAGAAGATACTAGCCCTCATGGATGAGGGGTCAACAGTGTCACTCTTGGATGAGAAGGTGGCAGAAGAAGTCGGCGCTCAAGGAAACAGAGAAGAACTGGTCATCGAGACAGTAGGAGGCAGGCTGATAAAGAAAAAGGATTCTCAGACACTGGACCTCACGGTGAAGGGAGTTCACCAAGGAACCAAGAAGACAATCAGAAGAGTCCGAACTATCAACGAGCTGAAGCTTGCACCACAGTTCTTAGACAGAAAAAGGATTGAAGAATGTCGACACTTAAAGAAGATCGCCAACTCGCTGTACTACGAAGGGGAACCACCGCAGCTACTCATAGGTCAAGATAACTGGGAGCTGATTGTGACTCAAGAAGTAAGAAGAGGGAAACCAGGACAACCAGTCGCTTCAAGAACAGGACTTGGTTGGGTGCTACATGGATCGGACAGCGGGAGTACAAGACCAGTGCAATTCCTGAACACGTGTCTTCATGTCAGCACACCTGAAGAAGAGATGCATCAAGCCATCAAGGACCATTTCGCGATCGAAGCGCTTGGGGTGCTACCGAGAAGACCTACTACGGACTCAGAAGGTAGAGCACTTGCCATCCTAGAGAAGACCTGCAGAAGACTTGAAGATGGTCGATTTGAAGCTGGACTCCTGTGGAAGAACGAAGAAGAGCAGATGCCAGAGAGCTACACGTCTGCTAAGAATCGATTGATCAACATCGAGAAGAAGATAGACAGGGATCTCCAGCTGAAGGCAGAATACAACAAGCAGATCCAGCATCTAATCGACAGCAAGTATGCAGAGGAAGCACCTATAGGACAAGAAGACTCCAAGAAGAAATGGTACCTCCCTCACTTCTCCGTGGTTCATCCCCTTAAGAAGAAGATAAGGATCGTCTTCGACGCAGCAGCCAAATCCAGGGGAAGAAGCCTCAACGATGCTCTACTGCCAGGACCAGACCTACTGCAGTCACTCTTTGGAGTACTGCTCAGGTTTCGTCAAGGGCCCTTAGCAGTGGCAGCCGACATAAAGGAAATGTTCCTGCAAGTTCGTATCAGACCAGAAGATAGAGACAGCCTGCGTTTCCTGTGGCGAGCGGATCGGCGCGACATAGTACCGAAGGAGTATAGGATGACATCAGTCATCTTCGGCGCAACTTCATCTCCCAGCACAGCGATCTACGTCAAGAACCGAAACGCAGCGGACTTCAAGGAACAATACCCAGAAGCTGCAAGAGCGATCGAGCTGAACCACTATATGGATGACTACCTACACAGCTTTCATTCAGAAGAAGACTTCAGAAGAGTGACGGCGCAGGTGGACTACATACATCGGAAGGCAGGCTTCGAGCTTAGAGGATGGGCATCAAACCAACTTGAGCTGCTGCAAGACGTAAAAAAGGACACAGCAGAGAAAACCGAAGTGGACCTTGGCGAGAAAGAAGAGAAGACACTAGGACTGCGCTGGTTCACAGAAAGGGACTCCATCGGCTTCAGGGCGAACCTTCGAAACACACCGGAGGAGATAGCTACAGGGCTCCAGGTGCCTACGAAGAGAGAAGTCACCAGCGCCGTAATGTCAACCTTCGACCCACTGGGATTAGCATCACCGGTTCTCGTCCAAGGCAAGAAGCTGCTTCAGAACATATGGCGAAGCGGCGTCGGCTGGGATGAAGAAATAGAAGACAAGGAATACGAAGCGTGGATAACCTACTTAGAGAAGATGAAGCTGCTTCAAGACCTTCAGATTCCAAGATGTCTAGCGCCACATGGCACCGAGGGGGAGCTGCACACCTTCACAGACGCAAGCGAGATGGCGTACGCAGCAACAGTTTACTGGAGGACACAAGGTCGGGACGGGACTTACCACATCAGCTTAGTGGCGGCAAAAGTACGTGTCACACCACTAAAACCAGTGTCGATCCCGAGACTCGAGCTGCAGGCGGCCCTTCTTGGAAGCAGACTAGCACATTCGGTGGAAGAAGAAATGGACCTGAAGGTGGTAAAGAAGACCTTCTGGACAGACTCCAGCATCGTACTCTCTTGGATCAAGACGGACCCGAGAACCTTCAAGACGTTCGTAGCTCATCGCATAGCAGAGATAGAAGATCTCACGAAACCACAGGACTGGAGATGGGTACCGACAGCACATAACCCTGCTGACGATGCGACGCGCGACGTACCGGAACACTTCGACTGCTGTCACCGCTGGTACGTTGGACCTGACTTCCTAAGGAAAGAGGAAGCCCACTGGCCGGCACCTAGAACATTCAAGAAGGAAGCCACCGGTGAAGAGAAGACAGCAGACGTCGTAGCAGCAGCAAGCACCACTTATCCATCACCAGATCCTGAGAGGTTCTCGTCCTGGAAGAGACTGTGGCGAGCTACAGCAAGAGTGTTACAATTCATACAACTCTGCAGAACAAAGGAGAGGGTCAACGTCAGCCGAGAAGATCCCGCCTGGAAAGCGACGAAAGGAAAACGAACTAAAGGTGTCGAGAAACGACATCAATCTTCAAGAGTGCCAGACAGGAAATATATACCGCTGAACGCCGAACAACTAGAGCAAGCTGAAATCATACTACTGAAAGGCAGTCAAGAGAGAAGCTTCAAAGAAGACATCAAGTGTCTGCAGCAAGGAAAACCATTAGAAGGAAGCAGCAAATTGAAAAAGCTCGACGTAGTGCTGGAAGACGGTCTCCTGCGGCTGAAAGGAAGAATCGACGCGATACGGGGAGTAACAAGAGAATACAAGAGACCCATCGTGCTCGACAGTAAGGACAAGACCACGAGACTTATACTGGAAGATTTCCACTGCCGATTCAACCATGGTAATCACGCAACAGTAATAAACGAAGTGAGACAGCGTTTCTGGGTGCTGGGAATAAGATCAGCAATCAGAGCAGTGCAACATCAGTGTCAATGGTGCAAAGTGAGAAGAGCTAAACCGCGAGAATTACCGACGGGCAACCTACCTTCAGAAAGGCTGATGCACAGTACACATCCCTTCACGTGCACTGGCATAGACTACTTCGGCCCGATGACAATCACCGTAGGAAGACGCCATGAGAAGAGATGGGGAGCTCTATTTACGTGCTTAACAACTAGAGCCGTACACATGGAACTCACCCCTTCACTCTCCACCGACAGCATGATAATGGCCTTACGGAGATTCGCAGCAAGAAGAGGAATGCCGAAGATTGTCTACACCGACAACGGGACTAACTTCGTCGGCGCGAACAAAGAACTACAAGAAGCACAAGACACCATGAAACAAGAAGATCTCATCTCAGAAGCAGAGAAGATCGGCGTGCAGTGGAAGTTCATTCCTCCTGGTGCCCCGAATATGGGCGGTGCATGGGAGCGTCTAGTGCGATCAATCAAAACTGCGCTGGACACCACCCTGAAAGAAAAACACCCGCGAGAGGAGATACTCCACACCCTCCTCTTAGAGGCCGAGCACATCGTTAACTCTCGACCTCTCACTCACCTCTCCGAGAATCCTGAAGAAGAAGCGCTAACGCCTAATCATTTCTTAATTGGGCGGTCATGTGGCGCACCAAGAGTCGGCAACTTCGAAGACAGCGAGCTGGTGGGCAGACCCACCTGGAAGGCCACGCAGCGGCTTGCCGACCACTTTTGGCAACGCTGGCTGCGGGAATACCTACCTACCCTGCTGCCCAGGAAGATCAAGGGAAGAACCAACCCCACCGATCTACGAGTCGGAGACGTCGTGCTCATCGTCGACCACAGCCTGCCGAGATGTACCTGGCCACGCGGCAGAATCCAGCAGGTGTATCCGGGACCAGACGGGCGAGTCAGGATCGTCGACGTCGAGACCAGAGGAGGAGTTCTACGAAGACCCAGTTCGAGAGTGGTGTTGTTGGTGCCGGGAGTATCGCCGAGCCTGGAGGATGGTGCGACGCACGAGGGGGAGAATGTCGGCGACGAAATCTAAGCATCTAGGCGCAAGTAGTATCGGAGTGCACCCTGACAATGATTTTGTAAGTTAGAAAGCATTTTTAAATTAGTAAAGGTCTCAAAAGTTCGTAAAAATGTCAAATTTAGACCCCCTCTGGGTAAGTGGGTGCAAGTAGCGCAGAGAGCGCCTTCATAATAAAATGTAAATATAAGGAATAATTTGTAGCTAGTAAGGAATTTAATAATTTTGAAAAGTCTTGTTTATAAGTTTATGTATTAGATTCTAATTAGTTTTAGTTTATAGATTTCATGCTTAGTTTTCTTATTAGAATCTAATTAACTTCAATTTGAGTGAATCTTGTAAGGAAATGTACAAAATTTCGAAAGGATGTTCTATAATTACGTAACTTGAAAATGAGGTTTTTTGTTTATGGTCCGATTGTTGCTATTTTTGTTGTTAACGATAGAATTAGATGTAAAACCACTTTTAACGTTTAAATTATCAAAATCGGACCACAGGATTCAGAGATATTATAGATTAAAGATAGTGGCAATTGTCCTAAGTCAAACTTTGTAAGTTTTTGTTCTAGAAAGTTTTTATTGTGACTATGTACATGCAATATTGTGTTTTTATATAAGAAGGGACCACATAACAAATGTAAAAATATATAAAATGTAAGGGTTATGTGATAATTAATTAAAAATAAAGGGGTTCAAAGACTTCGGCTTGATGAAAACTAACAGTGAAATGGGCTTGAAAATCACTGTCGTCTATAAGGTAATGGGAAGCGGCCCCGTCGACTATAAAATACGCACGATCGGCCGGGCCCATTTAGTCGCAGCTCAGCCGTTGAAGAGGCACAACGAAGAACAAGCCGGAGTCCATGGACCAAAAATACTAGAAGAAAAGTGTTTTATTTCGTCCGTTTCTCTCAGAATTCAGCCTCACGTTCAGTCTCCCGAGGTCTTGGTCGACCGTAGTGTTATTACGCATTCAGGGGTGCGTGGTGACGTGTTTTACCAGCGCAATAGGTAAGTAGGGAAGCACGTCAAAAACGTGGGAGAAGTCCCAGGGCGAGTAAGGGTGCTGATCACATCCCATTCGTCCACTACAATCGGGCTAATTCAAATTCTGTACATTTAGATGACCCACTCTTTGTAGTGTTTGTGCATTTAGCGTATGAAATTCTTCATCTTCATCATCATCATCATCATTTCAGCCGAAAGACGTCCACTGCTGGACATAGGCCTCCCCCAAGCACCGCCACTTAAACCTGTTCTGTGCTTCTCGTATCCAACGGATTCCTGCGGCCTTCACCAGGTCATCGGTCCATCTCGTTGGAGGCCTTCCAACGCTACGCCTTTCAGTACGCGGAATCAAAATATTACGCACAGGCAATTGCTATCCTGCCAGGGTCGCGAGATTCGTTCGAAAGAGTTACCGTGGCCCTGGCATATGGGCAGCTGAAGGAACACGGGTGGGTTTTGGTCAGTAAAAGTCTGACACACCCTTCCGCTCCACCCTAGAGCAGGAGACGTCATTGGATGAATTCCCACCAAAAAAAAAGGCAGTTTGCTATGTGGTGAATCTTTCACTGATGGTGGTGGTTAGAAACGTAATTGTGTGATACGTAGTATCTCTATATAGTCTGTGGTTGTTTGCCTACGGTCAGCAAAGAAGTTGATTGACATTGTTTCATTCTTTTACATGTTGCGTGATAAAATTTGTCAATAAATTATTTTGGGATATATTATAGCAAACCAGCCAACCACTATGTGACGTTAACGTTTTCATAATTTTGAAATATTCGTAGTAGCTGTTATTTTTTTTTAAACGGGTGTAATAAGAATGTTTCAGTTGGCTGAAGTTTCTACTGACTAATCGTTTTCTGTTTAGACTGGCGCTCACTAGGCGGCACGACACGACTTGGTATGGTTCACTTTTTAACCGACTTCAAAAAAACCGGCCAAGTGCGAGTCGGACTCGCGCACCGAGGGTTCCGTACAAACCTGTAGGTATTCTCGGTTTAAAAATAAATGTTTTTTTTATTATTTTATATTTCAGTTGATTGAATGTAAGGTAAATTGCGGTTTACGATTTATGACGTTTTAAAAAAAACTACTCACTCGATCTCGTTCAAACCAATTTTCGGTGGTAGTTTACATGGTAATGTACAGACGCCACCAGGTCAAGCTACCCGAAACTGTCAATTTTTCCCAATGAACCTTGAACCTAATGATCTAGAAATAAAGTCGAAAATCTATCAAAGAAATCTGACAGATTGTAGTAGCTTGATGTGTTGGCGTCTGTACATCATATATTTTTTTTAGTTTTATCATTCTATTATTTTAGAAGTTACGGGGGGGGGGGGACACACATTTTACCACTTTGGAAGTATCTCTCGCACAAACTATTCAGTTTAGAAAAAAATGATATTAGAAACCTCATCATCATTTTTGAAGACCTATTCATAGATACCCCACACGTATGGATTTGATGAAAAAAAACATTTTTGAGTTTTAGTTCTATGTATGGGGAACCCCAAAATTTATAGTTTTTTTTCTATTTTAGTGTGAAAATCTTAATGCGGTTCACAGAATACATCTACTTACTAAGTTTCAACAGCATAGCTCTTATAGTTTCGGAAAAAAGTGGCTGTGACATACGGACGGACGGACAGACAGACAGACAGACAGACAGACAAACAGACAGACATGACGAATCTATAAGGGTTCCGTTTTTTGCCATTTGGCAACGGAACCCTAAAAAGGAGTAGGTTCTCAATTCGACTGTATTAAAAAAAAAAAATATTTGTTGCCTCAGAACTTTCCACTGGGTGAACCAATTTTGATGATTCTTTTTTATTTGAAAGTTGGTGCTTCCCGTGTGGTTCCATTTCAGTTTGGTCCAGTTTTGACAATGGCATCCATGAGAAAACCATATAAGTCTTAAATGTCAACTGGCCAGTATAGGAATAGGAACTGGTATAGGAATTAGTGCGGGGTAGGTACAGACGCCAACACATCAAGCTACTACAATCTGTCAGATTTCTTTGATAGATTTTCGACTTTATTTCTAGAGCATTAGGTTCAAGGTTCATTGGGAAAAATTGACAGTTTCGGGTAGCTTGACCTGGTGGCGTCTGTACCTATAACTAAAAAGTTAAAAATAAAAACTTTTTACAAAAAAAAACCGACTTCCTTAAAACACTACAAAGTTAATAACTTTAACTCGTAAGTGTTTTAAGGAAGTCGGTTTTTTTTTAAGTACCTAAATATGTGTACAAGTAATGAATGAACGAGCGTACGTATCTGCTAACATAATGTATGTTTTATGATGAACGTCCTTGCAATGCAAATACGGGGCTCTTATCATAACAATCGAAACAGAATAAGCCAACTGTAGCCACCGGAAACAATCATCTAGTGATTTTTTCAGTTAAACTCATTTATGTAATTGAAATGACGGACTATCTGCAAATCATCATTTTCATCTCGCGATTAAGCATTGAGGTCGCATTGATGTTGCAGCGGGTGATTTCCCTAATTGTCGATGGCGCACGGAGAGCAGTGCGCGCGCGCATCAATGGACGCAAATGCGCGTGTCGCCGCGTTGCGCCACCACCGCGAGACAATGGCTGCGGCCGGTCTGCTCTCGCCACTAGACACCTCAGCTTCGCACTCTTTCGGTAACAATTATCTCAGTCCCTGCGCCGGAAAACGAGGACGCGAAATCTGTCTTCGCGCGTTGTTAGCATTTAAGAATGTTTATATAGAGCACCGATTATAATAATGCAACGGTTTCGTAACCGTGCACACGAGTGGCCCTGCTCACTGCTGCTGTTAGTGGAATTAGTTATAACTTAGATTTACACACCATGATGGGAATTTGAGTTCTATAAGTACTGTAGACAATTCAATTAATCAATTACGCGGATTTTCGGAGCACATCAATGTCACTCAAGGATTTTCCGGCGGCGGCGTATCACGGCGCGTCGGTCCGTGACGGCGATGAGTGACCCCAGTCTTGCGGGTGACCACGCACACACACATGGCCACGGCGTATCCAGCCGACTAGCCAATTAAATGGATCAAGCCGGAACGGCGTTGGTAGGGACCGGGCCTCGTTACCACGCCTCCGTTTAAACTTATAATCAAGCATATTTTATTCATACAGAGATCTATCGAGGGTTAGTAAACTACATATTTAAGGTACTTAGATCCTTTGTTTGCTGTTGGATACGTACTATTTTTCTTCTGGTCGTCGGGCCGGTACTTGCGTATAGCAACGGATACTGCTTGTTCAATGCTTCGCACGTATACGCCCGGTTGCCTCGTCATGAGCGTGAAGTCGCGTTGTCGAGGTTCGAACACGTCTCTAATGCCAAGCTGCAATTAGATATTCATCTAAGTTATCAAGTCTTTTGTCAAAGAAACCTTCAGCTGGCTCGAAGGCTAAAACGAATAATGTACAACCTAATAGGTATGTGATCTTATCACAATGTACAAAATGTATAAACATTGTGAAAAATTCATATACCTTACAATCTTATAAACACGTAGCTCTTAATTTTAGTTAATTAAGTACCTACTAGAGACAAATTTCTGTGTCACCCATCGTGTCCAAAACTAATTATTATGTTAATAGCGCCATAATCTCTGCTTTTTGTTACACAGTGGCCGTAACTAGGTCAAAACTAATAGTGTTGTGTGTTTTTTTGATATTAGGTCGTTGTACATTGCTCTGGAAACTACAAAAAAAGTACTCTAAATAGGTATACATTTCTATATTACCTACATTTCCTGGTTCTACTAACACAACACTTCAAAAAATAAAACGCAAATTCGCTTGTTGCGATCTCCAAGATAAAATTACCTAGTTACCTTCTGTAAATCCGTAGTTAAGGTCACATGACCTTTAACAGTGAAACTTGGCACAATCCCCTTCACACGGCGCGGGCGCAGCACCGAGTAGATGTCAGACAAGTCTGACTCCCGCGCCATTCGGGACAGTAGTCGGCCAAGCTCAGGCGAGCCGCCCCGAGTGGGCAGCACGACAAGCAGGTAGTAACGATCACTGTCCAAAGGTAATCTTAAGGCCGAGGCCTCCAGATGTGGCAGATAGGCGTGCTCCAGCACTGTATCGTATCGCATATACGTGACCTGTTGAAAATAATTGACCCATCATCAATTTGAATGATGAAAAGCAATGCTGTGGCGAATTTATAATGCAAATTGTGTTGTTACGCTAACCATTATAACAAGGGTGTTTACAATGTCGCTGGATGCGCGATTCACGAACAAGCAATTTTAATGATATGGCGCAAGAGCGTACCGAATGCTATTAGATAATTTAGCTAAACCACAGAGCTTTATTGTGGTCAGTAATAGGATGAGGTGCCACTTTGTAAAAGCTATAGTGTGCGAATAAATATTCCCAGCAAGGCTCGAACTTGACTCGGTCAGTTATATGCAAACCTAGCTGTTTGAGGACTCACCTGAACGCTTCTCAAACCGTTCGCTAAGAACATTTTGTTGTCAAAGTTCGGATTAGACACATCCGACCCAATATCATAAGATCTGTAGGAATACAAATAGTCATCTATGTACGGAGGATTTGTGAATATGAAATCTACTATTGACTTCTTCTTTCGTTGAAGGGTCTCTAACGTAGATTCATTAGCTGGTGTCACAGAATTTAATGTGGTTGTCATATCCTCCGTAGTCATTGTAGACATTTGTTCTGTTTGCTGTGTTTCAGTCACTGTAGTCATCACACTCTCGGTCGGAGTAGTCTCTGTCAACGTTGATGTTATTGTAGAACTATCCACCGTTGATGTAGGGGTTTGCGTTATCTCAGTCAGAGTAGTCTGTGCTGAGCTCGCATCAAGCGTGCTAGATTGTGCTGTAGCGGATGTTCCATCAAGAGTGGTCGCTAGAACTGTGCTAGTTTCAAGAATTGAAGACGTATCCACTTCGTTATTGGTGGTTGGTTCATTTGTTAAGGCATTTGTGACTAATGAACTCATCGAAACTGGTTCCGTTCCAGCCGCCGTGCTTGGGGCTACTGTAGTAGTGGTCGGGGCTACTGTAGTAGTGGTCGGTTCTGTGTCAGGGGTTGGAACTTGTGTGGTGGTCTCCACCACCTGCGCTGTAGTCGTTATTTGTGTTGTTGTCTCTGTAATTCTTTCAGTGGTTGTTTCTGTTGTGGTGACAGTGCTCATGGGCGTACTCTCTGCGTTTGGCGCAGCGGATGGGTTCGCAGTTGTCGATGATGCTCCTCTTATATCTATCGTGCTTATTGTCTCGGCATTTGGATTGGTTGTACTTGTAGTCTCTTCTCTAGTCGGAGGAGTAGTACTAGCATCTTCTCGAGCTGGTTTACTTTCAGCCGTCATCGCCACAGTCGTTGTCGTAGCGTCACTGGACCCTGCAGGACTCATTGTTGTGGTCGCTGTATTCGTGTCATTTGAAGTACTGTTAGTATCAGGAGCAAGTGTTGGCAGCTGATCGTTTTCTAAATCAAAACCATAAAACCGCAGAATCTTTTTGTATGGCTCGTTGAAAGTGACATTTTCATTGTTCAGCGCTAACCCCGCCAGAAAGCCCTCTTCCGGTACGAAATAAGTCTGAAATAGCCAAAATTACTGTCATATTAGATTGGCAGTTTTATTTCATTTTACTTAAATGGGACGTAAAACCTACACGGAAAAATGTACGTGTGACCTGGTAAATACCTGGTAATACATAAAAAATAAAACTAGGTAACGTGTAACCCTCGCAAAATTTCAGTGAAAAAACTCAGGCAGTTGGCAATTTATAGATATCGTATGGCACAAAATATTTTATTCAATTATTACCTTCAAACATTACATTCGACAAGCTCAACAGAAGAAATTCGAAGAACTAAAGTTTCGACTACGATAATGTAGGTACTAGGTATACGCAATTGCCAACGCGTAGTGCCTTTAAAAAGCTCAGAGTATAACTGATAATTATTTCAACAACATGACTTCGAATACCGGTCGTGCGAAAGTGTGTCTTTATCTAATTAGATTTGTATGTTAAGATCTCTTTAGGCTTGCATTGATCAAGTCTTGCTTCTAGTACCGCTAACCCCACTATTGAAAATAAGATTTTGGCAGCTTAGTTCTCTTTTATTTGGAAGTGGAAATCCTGCTTCCTGTGGCAGTTGGATGAGTCAGTCACCAGCCAGACTCTTACTGATCAGGGGGATAGAGATGCTCACGCATCCGCCCTCACGCCACGTTTGAGACCTCTAGATTCCAGAGGTCTGTACTATTGTATAGAGTCCAGGTCTAGTCTAGCTAGACACTGGCAAAAACATAACCCTAGGCTGTCTTTGCTGTCGCGCAGTAGGGGTTATAAGAGCCATTTTGACTGATTCTACCATCGGACCAGTTCAGATCCTCAACGTTGACCCACAAGACCAATAACAGCAAAATTTGTTTCTTTTAGGATGCCTTCAAGGTACGGTCAGCGAAAAAAGTCTATTAAAACTACTACTTTTCTTCATCAAGTAAATTGGCACAAAATTATTCTATAATTATTTTATGATTCCTAAGAGCTAATTTTATTTTTATTTTACTTGTGTTCCGATTTTAATTCAACATTTAGCTCAATAATTAAGGTTAAAAATCGAAAGTGATGAACCGACAGTATCTGCCAGTCTAAATACCTAATGAAACATTTTGTCCATCATGACTATGGTCACGGCCTGAAAACGAAAGGGATATTATGTGATCGCAACAATTCTAAATGCCAGCCGTACTTCCTAAGTTACAAACTGTTACATTTAGTCACAGATCAAAACAAAACAATAGCACCGGTGAGAGTTCCTATTTGTTGATTTGGCAGGTCATTCTTATTTCAACGGGATTTCACAACTGGAACCTACTATACATACACAAAATGCATTCCCTACTTCACTTTTTGCTGAAATAAATATAGATACCTACTGAAGAAGCAACAGTTAATTCTTCTCTAAGAAATAATATAAAATATTTTTTGTAGGTATCATATTTTTAAACTTACTTTTAACGTGCGATGTATATCCCTAAAGCCTATCCTCATGACATTCCTGTTCCACGGCAGCTGCATCCCCCGCTGGATCTGATACGAAGCCTCTCCATCCACTCCTTCATACAGAGCCACCATGATCCCCATCAGTCCATACGGCGAAAACGCTATGTTGTTATCATTTAAAAAGTTATGTTCTGCCAGCACTTTCAAACCAAACTCGTTCGTAACATCCACCATATGAGCTAAAGGCGTTCTTCCAGTATCCCATAATTTTATTTCTATTGGAACACCGTACTCTGAAGTTGCAGAAACTGTGATACACGCGTAAATAGAAGCGGCGCGTAGGATCGCGCTCGCCAAACGAAAACTGGGCACGCGTCCGTTTGCACGCATGTTGTCCGCGGTTGTGAATGCGCTCCGCTGACCACGGGCTACGGCTACGGGTCCCTCGAGGCGCTTGGGCTAATCTTCGTAGCTAATTAGCATTGAGACCCCGGACTTTTCGGTGAATGCCCTCGGCGAATTTGTGCGAATTGTTTTATATGTTGCATTGTTGTCCGTACAACGTACCTACTCAAGTAGGTGTACATGGTATACTTACTTAATGAGATTCTTGACCGAATACCGAACATCTTTTCAAATCAGGTTGTGTACTGTAAGTCGTTTGAAGCTACTTTCTGAGTATCTAGTTAAAATAAAAAGTATAAAGGATTCCAAAGAGTAAAATTCAGCATGTTTAAGCGTTTTTCTTTTAGATAGGGTTTAGGATGGAAAAAAAGGTTTGGGCATAGGTAATCTATAATACGTAGGTATTAAAGATTACCTATGTCCCAACCTTCTTTTTTATTCCGCAATGGTGAAAGCATTTATACGAGTATCTATATCTAATGTGACAAATACAACTATTATTGAAACTGATTATAGGCAATAATCTAGGCGTGGTTTCCTCGCTGTATATTAGTATGCCCAGAAAATACCTCTTAGGCATTACTGCGAAGAGTCCTCCCGAAAAAGTAACAACAAAAAATATTTAATAACATGCTTCTGCCTTCTTTTTATTTTAGCGTTCTTTTTATTTTTCTGTTAGCTCGGCAAGGACTTAGCGGAATGTAAAATAGCCTTCCGTAAGAAATGGGCTACGAAATACAAAAAAAAAAAACTCTTCAGCTTTATTATATATTAGTTGATATTATTAGTTGATACGGAACACTTTTCATAAAATTAACCGCTTCACTTTAAAAGCCGGTTTTACTTGCCGCAAGCCGTGGGGATATTCTTTTACCGGTGTAAGCTATAGCCGAGAGCAAGACACTACGGTCACAGTGCAAGTTTTGACCCATCATTAATAATGCTCAGACTTGTTTACAAGACTGGCGTCAATTTGTTATGGTAGATTTACTGGAAATACCTAATACCGTAGAATAAATTAGACTATTACATTTTCTGTCCCTTGCTAAAATCGGCACAAACAGTTACATTTTGTGGACTCTACCAGAAACACAAGATTTTCCTTTTAAACCTATTTAGGGCTTGAAAGATAGGGCAGTGTATTGTCTAAACACCAAACTCTAGGGACATTGATGTCCTACCCACTACGGAGCCCAAACTTAGATGATCACAAAGAAGACGACAGCGAATGGTACTAGTTTAAAAAAAAAAAACTATGCATAAACATAATAATGAGCAAATCATGTTCACATGCGGGGACACAGGTCTCTCTTCGAGTGGAAGTAGGCTGTAATCAAAGAGAGGTTATATAGTCTTTGGCTGTAATCTACCACGAGGGCCCAGTGTGTGTTGGCAGATGTCATATTATGTCTTCGCAATTTTGGAACTAGGACATTTCGAATGCCTTACAATGTTTTCCTTCACCGTTTTGAGAGCAGTGATGATGAAATTATTTACACAAAGTAAAGCGTCTGCTTGGGTTCGAACCCACTACCTACAGTCGTCGGGGCCGATTCTATGGTTAAGACCCTGTGACCCTATTAGCAATGTCACTGAGAGACCCGTCTCTCTCCATAATCAGAGGACAGACGAATATCTGCCATCCTTGGTATATCTATAGTCTTTTAGTGTTAAGTATCACCTACCACTAACAGACTATAGTCCTAGCTTCTGACTGGATCTAGTTTAGTCGTAGGAAACACATAGCTGTAACCCCGTGAAAAAAATACTGGTATTTACCTGCAACCGGTTAGAATAAAAGCTGAACCTAACATAGTTTTGAAAAGATAGGTAAATGATGGAGGATAGGTGTGAGGATGAAGGATACGTAAATGATGAGGGAACCAGCATGGCATAGGGAGGCGGCTTAAGCAAGCGAGTCGGGGGAGGGGGGGGGGGGGGCGAGTTACATAGTCGAGGTGTAGTAATATCGGACAAAAAAGTTTTTGTAGGTATTCGAGTCTGAAGGGGAGTAATGTGGCGGTATCATCACCACATGCAAATTACACACCACGCAAAATCCTGCATCATGCTAATAGAGTACCTATACAGCGCTGCTTGCTTACATACAACGTCCTAACTCCAATCGTCTGGTCGGATGATCCTCCCTTTTCTATGATGTCAATTTTACACCCTATTACTCATTACCTCTACCCACAGTATGCAGTCATCATCATCAGCCTATAGTTCCCACTGCTAGGAGACAGGCCTCCTCTCGGTGAGAGGGAGTGGGCCATAATCCACCACGCGGGCCCAGTGCGGGTTGGTAGATGTCACATGTCTTCGAATTTTTGGTTCTAAGACATGCCGGTTTCCTCACGATGTTTTCCTTCACCGTTTTGAGAGCAGTGGCGATGAAATAATTTACACAAAGTAATGCGCCTGCTTGTGTTTGAACATAGTATGTAGTAATATTTTGCAAAAACTGAATAATGACAAAGTATGGGAGGTCAAAAGTGCAGTTTCATCACCTCAATAAGCTATTTACGAAAAGCAAGACTGTAGGATGGCCCTATTAACCTATCCGCCGCATCCGCCCTTGTGCAAAGGTACGCACGGTGACATATCAAGTTAATTATACATTACAGTGTGATGTCAGTATAAGCTGACATCACACTGTACTTACGAAAATTATGAGTCGGCGCTTTGAGTGTTCCTTGTTCATTGATTTTTCAGCGCCGACTCAAAATTTTAAGGTTTATTATTTTATGCTTTTCAGTTTTTCGGCGGTTTAAATTTTTGTTAAAAAGTTTTTATTTTATGATTTTTTGTGGCTTTAATGTACTAATAATACTTGGCAAGGTATACCCTATCCAACAATAAAAGAATTATCAAAATCGGACTACTCTGTACAAAGTTATGCGTGTTTATACTTTACAATCAGTGAGTGAACAATCAATCATCCCCTGTTTTCCAACCCTTAGGGTTCGATTTTGTTTTCCAAATTTATATGAGACCACCTTGGGAGTATACCCTTTCCAATAGAAGAAGAATTGACATAATCGGACCACTATGTAAAAAGTTGTGAGTGTCAGTGAGTGAACAATCAATCATCCCCTGTTTTCCAACCCTTAGGGTTCGATTTTGTTTTCCAAATTTATATGAGACCACCTTGGGAGTAAACCCTTTCCAATAGATGAAGAATTGTCACAATCGGACCAGTATGTAACAAGTTATGCGTGTTTATACGTTACAATCAGTGAGTGAACAATCAATCATCCCCTGTTTTCCAACCCTTAGGGTTCGATTTTGTTTTCCAAATTTATATGGGACCACCTTGGGAGTATACCCTTTCCAATAAAAGAAGAATTGTCACAATCGGACCACTATGTAAAAAGTTATGCGTGATCATACATAAAAAAAAAAAAATATATATATATACGCGTCAAATTGAGAACCTCCTCCGTTTTTTTTTTCGTCGGTTGAAAAGCCTATACAATGCGACGTCAGCTAAAACAGCAAAAGTATAACTTGATGTCGCCGTGCGTACTCAACAGTGCTGCACCGCTGTCAACGACAATGACAGTAAACATGTGCAAGTGCGAATGTGCTCCTGTTCTGCCAAATATCTTGTGTGTGCATGTAGAAATGAAAACGCCTACTTACTGAAAAAATATGTAAGGAAGACAGTTCTAGGTGTGCCCCTCTCTAGTTCGTATTTTAACACGCTTTTATTAGCTTCATACGTACATATGTTAGTATGTTACGGAGAACATAATTTTGACCCCTTTTAAAACATTGGATTAATTCGCATACTTATCAAGGACCGATGACAAAGCAATAATTTGATAACAAATGTGTGCCATTATCCTTGATTCATTTATTATTTTCCTCTATGCCTTGATTCTTTCCCAGGATTACCAGGATAGCAAAAAACGTCTTCAAAAACTACGCTGACTTACGTCACAAAATTGGAAACACCGTAAAATAGAAAATAAATAATACTTTTGTAGTGTATCTATTCTATAGATGTGTAAACACTATGTCATGCACACAAGCGGAGCAGTTGCTGTCATTAATGTCATCTGTCAATCAGGAGCATTGGCGGGAAACAGAGACGGAAAAGCAGATAGCTGCACAGTTGCGCTTGATGTGGTGATGAGCCAGTGAAGTGATAATATTCAACTTAAATACGGAATCAACAGGATTCTACGAGTTAAAAAAAAAAAAAACTATAAAAAACGGCCATAGAAAACTAAACGAAAAAGTAGAAAATAATGGGCAAAAGCGTGGGGTGCTTGATGGGTCAGGACCAAATTCTTTGCATTAATTGATGGGTTAAAAATGTCCATACTTCAGCTCGCCTAGAACATATTAAATCTTCTTTATAAAACAAACCGCGAGCATGTGTATGTTATTTATTTAATAGCCTCTAGGGTATAACGATATTATATTAATCATTAAACTGAATTCAAGCACAATCGATTTTTTAATAATAAACAATTTAAATGTGTCACAAAAATGCTTCCATTGTGTTTGTGACACTCAGTTGTGTGACAGCATAGATTCAATATCTCAATCCTTAACAACTGGGAATTTCGTTTATTATGCTGTGGAAGGACTGGCGCATTGTCTGTCACCCACTTCAGGAGACTGCGGCCGTGTTGTTTTACTATTATTACTGTACTCTGTGTGCCGATCGAAAAAACGACTTCCGTGTCAAGTGTGTCATTATAAATTATTGTATTTGTGTGGATATTTGAAATATTTCCTGAAACATTCTATGAATTTGCAGTGGTACATCTATAAGTTTACTTAATTTAATATTGGAATATACTAGCGTGCTTTCGTTTATTCACTAACTGCAAACATTATTAGTTTGGTTTTCGCGGTTTTTTGTTCCAGTGTGATAAGAATGACACTAAATTGTGCTACGTGTCACAACGGAAAATTATAAAGGTAGGTGCACATATGTATGTGTCG
The DNA here is from genome assembly GCA_932294355.1 of Aporophyla lueneburgensis. Classification (NCBI taxonomy): domain Eukaryota; kingdom Metazoa; phylum Arthropoda; class Insecta; order Lepidoptera; family Noctuidae; genus Aporophyla; species Aporophyla lueneburgensis. The sequence continues at coordinate 23,168,745 of OW028737.1, read as the reverse complement.
TTTAATAATTTAAAGTTTAAGTAAAAAGTACAAGAAGTCGATTTTAGGTTGGAGTGTAGCCTTAGGGGCGCTATGGAGCAAGGACTTAGAAAAATTTTCGCTTTTTTTTTTCGGAAACTCCGATTTTTTGCAGTATATATATTTTTTTTTTCCAAGATTTTGCTACTTTTTTATATGATCTCATGGCTTTTGAGTAGGGCAACAATTTATTTCCCGAAAACAATCTCATCCGAGCTACCATTTTGGATATATAAATAGTTTTACATAAAATAAAAAAAAGTAAAAGACCCATAACTCGGAAACGGTGCGTCGTAGGGCCATGCTTCTCAGACCCTAAATGGTTTTTATGGATAATCTTAATCATTTGCTGCAATAAAAACGGCCGAATTCTATTTTAAGAAAAAATCTTCGAAAAATTGAGTCCCAAAAAAATTTTTTTATTAATTTTTTTTTTTTGTTTTCTTTGCTGCTCATAGTGCCCCTAAGCGTATACTCCAACTCCTACACTCCACCCCTAAGACGACCCACTGACCCGATTTTACCAGTGTTTTAGTGGAATCAAGTTTTTATAAATAACACTGATATTTTTTACATTCTGACTGTCATAATTTTTTGCGTATCCCGACAAGTAGGTTATAATTGAAAAAAATCTCTAAGTGGTACGTTTTGCATACGTAAAAATATGGAGCATAGTTCATGTAAATGTATGTACTTTTGGTCATTATTTCCTCGTATTTATATTTGCCTGTACACAACTGAATCTTCATGTAGCATGAAATGACAGTTCTTACCTCAAAACTGTTTTTCTCATTTTTTGTTATTAATCTACTGTTTTCTTCAGGCAAATAAAGACTGACAATGGAAATCTACGCTCCATCCGCCAATATTTTGTGTCAAAAGCATTACTATGGGAAATATTAATGTAGTATGTTAATTACTGTGTTTTATTTGCAGAAGATACCTTTAACTCTTTAATTTATTTTTCAGGTTATTTAACATTCCTAGTATGTAAAGATTACAAGGTAGAGATTTATGATTAAAATATATTTTTCGTAATTCAGAATAACGTCTTTTATTTATACAAATTTGTTCTAACTGTTTATGTAACTTCTGTTATAACAGTTTATTTGTAGTGTGTGACTAGAAATACATTTCTATTTTTATCAGAAGTTACTTAACGAGTCAGTTTAAATGCGCTTAGGTAGATTTCTAATTTATTTATTATTAATACGGAGTACAGAACAATATCATCTTTACATATTATAAAATAAAGTCACTTCGCTGTCTGTCTGTCCCTATGTATGCTTATATCTTTAAAACTACGCAACGGATTTTGATGCGATTTTTTTTAATAGATAGAGTTTTTCAATAGAAAGGTTTATATGTATATAACATGCATAATATAGTAAAGAAACACTGATAATTTTAAAGGTTTCTAATGTGATGTCATAAATAAACTCATTTTTTTGCGCTTACATTGCGAACGCTAGCTAAACCCTACGAAATAGATCAAAATAATGTACTACAGTATTGTACACCTTACAAAGTTCTACAAAAAAGTCCGCGATGGTATATGTCTATCTCTTAGGGATAACCCACAATAACCATTTTTATCCTTTACTTTTTACGAGAAATAATGATTTATTTATGAATGCGATTTTAAGCAATACAGCATTAATCCTTATCCAATTAAGTACCTTAAATAAATTGTGCATTTCATGTAGATCAAAATTGCCCTTTACAGCATATCGTTAAAATGAATATTTTAGAAGATATCAGAGATTATAATAAAATAGCCGCAGAGCGGCTAGCGGGCCGTTCCGCGTCCGGCCATCTGTCCGTCCGGCAATCAGCAGGATTAGTAGGATTGTAATTCATATTACTTGGGCTTCATAGTAAATGCATATCATCATGTGTGTTCGAAGTACTCAAAATAAACCTAATTGTATCATTCCAAGTAAGAGACCGGGAAATATTGCTTAGATGTTTAGATTTTTGGATGGATTTGGATTTTTGGTTATCCTGGATACTTACCATTTAGGATACTTTATCCTGGTAGTAGGTTCCCGGGTGATATTTTCCGACAGCTATACGGGCGAAGCCACTGGCCAAAGTCCTATTCTTATAACTATGTTTGATTTGGTGTCTGGTAAATAATTGAGTGTCTGTATAGGAAGAATAGGAACGTTAAGAAAAGCCAGGAAGACTTATATTCAATTCAATCCAGCCCTATGTCGCAGTCATCTTACTCTGAATACCTATTATTAGTTTTATTTTAAGTTCATCAAACACACATGATATGTAAGGATCGTAGCAGGTGGCGTTCCGTAGTGTCTGCCTACCCCCATGGGAAAAAGGCGTAATTTTATGTATGTATAACATGGATTAGTACATTCTTACCGCGGTAGTACGTCCTGTTGCGATAATTTCCGACATCCACGCGGGCGAAGCCGCGGGCAAAAGCTAGTTAATAATATAACCTTTTTAATATTATGTGCTCATACCTTTACAAATTCCAGTAAGATACATTATTTCCAGTGTAACACTTTCCGTTGTGCAACGATGCAAAGAATTTGGTCCTGACCCTGATATCAATTAAAAAATACCTCAAAAGCACCCCACGCTTTTTTCCATTATTTTCTTTTTAATTTGGTTTTCTTTGGAAGCGTATTTTGTTTTTAGTTTTGATGTGAAACATCTATAGGCGAGGGGTAAACCTAAATTTTGACTGGCGCGCGTGGCGACGCACAGTGGGCCCATACTGAAAATTAGTGGATTTAGGCAACAAAGTTCCCATATCAATGCGATGTTTTTTGGTGTGATTATTATCATATAATTAATACGTTATTTTTGATTGTACCATACTTATTTCTTTTCGTGCTTTATAAATTAATATTATCTTTACCAAATAAATTTTTTGTTTTGCCTGGCGTCGCAGGTTCAGCTACATTTCTCAAGGTCAGCCCTTGGATGGGTGACCATTTAGTTTATGTGTAGCCTTTTGTCGCAAGTTCGCTAGGTTAAGCTGCACTTCGCAAGATCAGGCTTTGGATGGGTGACCATGTAGTTTTTGTTTTGCCTTGTGTCGCAGGTTTGCTAGGTTAAGCTACACTTATCATAGTCCATTGAAATGTTACATGGGCTTTGCATTTTTTATAGGACGCAATTTTATTTTTGGGATATGTGAGCGGGGTCAATAGAAGCTTAACCTCAAGTTTGTGGGGTTGCCGCCCTTGTCCCCCGGCCGCCATCTTGGAAAAAGGGGTGCATACACATGATATCTCGAAAACTACGCGTCTTACAAAAAAATTGTAAAGACGTAATTTGTAGCAAATTGTTTTGACTACAAATATGTACATGATACACCTTTTGCCCTAAATTTAAAATTAAAGAAGTTATAAGCAAAAAATTTGTGGATTTTTTTTAGAAACATTTTTGCTCAATTTTTTTAAAATACATTTTACAAAAAAAAAAATACCTCAGACCAATCTTTTGAGGAAAATTTTTCACTACATTTTTTTTTTCAATTTCTCTCATTTAAAACGCTATTACAGTCCTCCAAATTTGACCGGGTTCGTCAGTGCTCAGGGAAATCCGGTCAAAACGAAATGTTTCACTTAGTTTTATGATCTTTTTTTTTATTGTAAATTCATTCATAATTCTCACTTTTTTGCTTATAACTTCTTTAATTTTAAATTTAGGGGAAAAAGGATACGAACATATTTGTAGGCAAAACAATTTGGTACAAATTATGTCTTAACAATTTTTTTGTAAGACGCATAGTTTTCGAGATATCGCGAAAAATGTGTATGCAACCCTTTTTCAAGATGGCGCCCCCGGCCGCCATCTTGAAAAAGGGTTGCATACACATTTTTTTTCACAAGAGCGGCAACACCACAAACTTGAGCTTAAGCTTCTATTGTCCCCCTCCACATGTACCAAAAATAAAATTGCGTCCCCTAAAAAATGCAATATTCGGCCCTCAAATTGTAACATTTCAATGGCAACCTTTGGTTGGGTCCATTAAGCTTTTGTTTTGCCTTATGTCGCAGGTTTGCTAGGTTAAGGTACACTTCTCAAAGTCAGCCTTTGTATGGGTGACCATTTAGCTTTTGTTTTGCCTTGTGTCGCAGTTTTGCTAGGTTAAGCTACACTTCTCAAGGTCAGCATTTGGATGGGTAAACATTTTGTTTATGTGTGGCCTTGTTTCGCAGGTTCGCTAGGTTAAGCTACACTTCTCAAGGTCAGCGTTTGGATGGGTAAACATTTTGTTTATGTGTGGCCTTTCTCGCAGGTTTGCTAGGTTAAGCTACACTTCTCAAGGTCAGCCTTTGGATGGGTGACCATTGAGCTTTTGTTTTGCCTTGTGTCGCAGGTTTGCTAGGTTAAGCTACACTTCTCAAGGTCAGCGTGTGGATGGGTGACCATTTAGCTTTTGGTTTGCCTTGTGTCGCAGGTTTGCTAGGTTAAGCTACACTTCTCAAGGTCAGCGTTTGGATGGGTGACCATTTAGCTTTTGTTTTGCCTTGTGTCGGTGACCATTTAGTTTATGTGTGGCGTTTTGCGTGGTACAGAGTAGTCCGAATTTTGATAATTAACATTTAACATTTTATTAATATTTTAGTTTTGATTATACCCTATATAATTCCTGTACGCTTTAGAAATATTATCTTTACAAAATAATTTCGATGTTTTACATCTGCCAGGCGTCCCACGATGGGTCACTTTTTTAACTATTGTTTCTTATTATTATTAACAGTATGACTGAATAAAACGATATTTTACAGTTACAGGTATAGTATTTAGTTTAATTCAATGGATTTTTAATTTCGTAAAATACAATGTATCATAGACAAAACATACTCCGCTGGTTATGGCTTGTGGCTCGATTCTCTGTCTACGCTTGTGGCACATATATTTAAGCTGTGGTTATTAATTAATATTCTGTATTTCGTTACCCTGCCGTTGTCTATGACGATTGACGCTGCCACTTGGTAACATTATGCGACAAAATTGGATGGCAACTTGCTCATGTGACAGTTTGGTACTAGAACGTATAAATTATTTTTCTCTTTGCTTTATTTCAACGTTTGAGAGGACTAACTAAGCGTGTGGCTGACTCCATTGTTGGAACAAAAAGAGGCATTTCAAATTTTATAGACTTATACGTGATAGTTGGCTGCTGCAAAAGGAGTGTTTGTGAAATCAATAGTTTTCATTAATAATCTTGTAGGCCGCTGCGATGATTACGTATTACCATTGAGAAGGTTAGCCAACAGATTTCACCGAAATGTATTCAGTTTTGGTAATGAAAAAATAAATTCTGATTCTATAAACAATTGACGGAATTCGTCGTTTCATCTGCTACAAAAGGTCAGTATACATTCTTTTGACAATAACTATAGTACGAATATGATATGATAAACTATGCGAGCTATGAAAGTTTTTTCGAATTTAACATTCAATACAAATTATAACAAGTGAGTTTATTAGCCGGCTTACTTGGAACCATTGTACAGAATAGGAGAGAAAATATATTAGGTATGTAATTTTCAACTGGTGAAATAAATAAAGTATCAAAACGAGAAGTGTTCAACTTCTCGTTTTGATGAAGCTAAGTTCCAAGAACATTCTATCAGAATCTTAGTTAAATTTTATAATTTACTTACTTAAAGTGATTAACTGATTACTCATTGTAGCATTTTAGTTTAACTGGTAAGTGCAATTATGTTATACATAGTCTTGTTTACAACACAGACCCATATAAAATTCTCAATCAGAATTTGCTCTAAAAGAAATTGCTACATAGTTATTATTTTAGCCCTAAATGCATTGATAATTATTACCTCTATAAGTTATGATCCATTTTATCAATAATATTAAAAAAAGTATTTCCAATGTGCTTATAGAAATTCATAACATGTGATTAATATGAATAATACTGTAGACTATAGGTACTTACACTAAAAAACCTCAATTTCATCTAACAAAGAATGTTAAAATAGTCTCAGAGATGATGCTGTTTATGATTTGCATCATATCTTTGCCATTTTTTATTATGAGAAAGCATTATAGCATCTGAAACTGCATAAACTTGAGAAATAACCTACCAGGCCACTTTATGTCACAATTTATTATTATTTTTTGCCTAGAAAGGTATAATATAACTGATTTGTGTAATTTTGTAAATGAAATCATATCAGTCTCAACCATGCACATTTGATGTGTGCAGTCAGTTAGCAGAGTGCTTTGAAACAACCACATCACATGTAAGTATGCATTATATTGGATTGTTGTAAGTATCTATTTATTTATAAATAAGATTTTTTATTCACTAAAAAAGGCTATTTAGTTTGATATCAAATGATTTGGGTTACAGTTGTGCGTGTCTCAAGAATAAGAAGAAAGAAGAATTTCTTAAGAATATTTACAAAAGTTTATGACCGTTTTCTGGTCATAAACTACCAAGTGTAGTGCTTCAAGATGGATCTTCCAGATTGCCCTCCGGGGGCAGAGGGGTATGAGGACTCTGTCACTGAAGTACCGAAGAAACCTGAAGTGGAGGAGTCCTCTTGTACCAAGGTAAATATTATTTTTTATCTTATTACTTAAATAAAATACTGAAGTAATTAATCTCAAATAAATCTTAATTTTTATGTCAACTGTTTATTATCCTCAATTCAGACAGTAAAGAGCACCCTTTGCTACAGTTATGAGATCTCAATGTTGAACAACATTATTCCTATTTCCCCTATTAATCCTAAGGTATTTAATATATGAATTACTGGTTTAAGCAGATAGTTAATAGTTAGGAAAAAAAAACTCTAAAGCATTGAAATACCGTTTATCGTCATCGTTATACATATAAACCTATAGTTACAATTCAATGTTTCATGAAGTTACCTGAACAGTCTTTCTTCTCGAATATGTAAATACGTCGATTATCTGAACGTCGATCAACCGAACAACCTCTTATCCGAACTATTACGACCGCCCGACTTGCGTGCGCTGTCCTCCTCCCGCGCTACAGTACACGCGAAATTATCTGGCACTATTAGTTGTATGTACTCATATGTCACTCGCAAGTAGCCGTTAGTTGATAAACTAAATTTTACCGCGTGAAAGAAACTATTTCTCATTAAAGATATGTCTAAACATAAGGTTATTATTCACCTGTACATAAATATCTATGGCTGAATCAATACAGTTTGCTGATCCGAAAAAACCGGTTTTCCGAACACTCCGGTCCCCCAACTAGTTCGGATAATCGACGCTCCACTGTACTTATTTAATAATTTGTAAACCTAATACAAAAGAGAGTATTGTCGGCTAAGTACACAGCAGCACGTGCTGCATATGCATGGAGCATGAACATAGTGTAGTTTAAAAAGTGAATATCAGCATACTCATTGTGGCTGATAAAAAGTACTCTAGACAAGCACTTTGCAGGTATATGTCAATCATGTGACCTAGACCTTAAATGTTCACTCTACATGCATATTATTACCTCATGAATTCATTCTTAAAAAATTGCTAAAGCTTATAATTTGTATTGTTTTTGCTTTCAACATGAACTGTATATCAATGTTAATTGTGGTTTCACACATTCGTTGAAAAAAATATTTTCACAGGTATTATAATTCTGGAATTTTACACAAACATGAACATGAAGACAGATTAGGGATTCAGTATCTTTTAAATAATTTTTGCTTTATGTATGACTTTACCTATTTAGTTTAGAAGAATTGTAAAGTGCCTTTACAATACTGTTTTGCCTAGTATACTACAAGTATAGACCTCCTTGAACTAAAATCATGCCGTTTGTGACCAAACAGTACATGAGCAAGGTAGAACGCACACTACCATAACTACAATTGTTTAGTCTTCAATTTACTTAGATTTTCTGTGAAATGGTGAGTTTTAGTTTTCTTCATGGCAATGGCAACAGTATTGAAGTAACTAACAATGACATTCAAATCAGAGGGGTATTTCCATAAAACTAGCAGTAGGACTGGCTTTCACTTTGATTGTTCATTGCATTATTTATGTTGATGAGCAAATACATATTTCGAATATATGAAGCAATGAATTAGCAATATTCTAAAAGTTATTAGGTCTAATGTAGAGCCAAGCCTCGTACTCTATAAGACCTAACTGTACGAAAATTACATCTTGATCAACGTGTTCCGCTTGGCCGCTTCGCTTCGTCCTAAAAGGCTTAACTCTACAAACCTTATATCTTGGTTAAAATGTACTATAAGGCTAGGCTTAACTCTTCAAACCTAACATCTTGGTGTAAATATATTATAAGGCTATGAAAATACAACGAAACGCTTCGAGAATAGGTCGGTAGTGCCCCTGATTTTTGTTTTCGTCTCATCTTGGCAGAGGCACTACCTCTCCTCCATTCACTTTCCTTTTCTACATGAGTTGTTTTTCTGAACCCCTTAGTAAAGAAGTCTCTTAACTAAACCTATTAAATATTAGTGATGTAGCAAATATACGTATGCGCGAATAGTCGCATACTTATTAACATTTGCATTCGTAATCGCATTCGCTGACTTCATGCGAATATGAACGTCAGGAAAAGTACGTAAGGTGTAAATAATATTAGGTAAATGAAACCAAAATATCTTATCACTTTAATTCGATTTTGTGTTCCTTCTAGCTTTACTATTTACCTTTGCAATTATATCGGCATAAGGGAAACGATGACACATTCGCGAATATGCGGTAGATATTCGCATTCGCTTTCACGAATGCTTTAAAATTCACATTCGTTACATCACTATTAAATATAAATACAAAAGAATTTATAGTAAGTCTGTCTGACTAGTAGGTCATGCTTAAAAACGGATTTCGATAAAGTTAAGATATATTCTGAGTAACGTACTGTGGGAAAATATCTTTATTAGGCTGGGCAAAGATGTTTCTAGGCTAGACATTGCCCACTCTTGTCCTGCCCAGCTATGCTCATGCATATGCTCAAAATTTCTACATATAAATAAAACAATCCGTATATAGGGGATTTGTGGTTCTTAGGTTCTATTGGAAGAAGAGCAACAGCATCTTAATAATTTTAAGAAAGATAGCGTAAGCTTTATAACACCTCAGATCAAACTCAAGTCCCCATTGCCCCATATTTTTTATTATGATGGGCAATGTGAGATGCTTCTGTAGAAAATTCATATTTTTGAAAATTATATTTGAGTCATATCTTGAGAGATCTCATAAAAAAACTTAAGTCTATTATTTTTTAAACTGGTATTTTTATATTATGGTCATGATTGTTTTTGATTATTATTTTATTTGTTGATGTGCTTTCTCAATTTAATTCAGGACCCATACCTTGTTCGAAAATACTTTTCTATGACTTCTGTCCATCATAAATGCTAATAATTAAAAATAAATTATGGCAATATTTTCTATCTGGTAGATTTATTTTTTTGACCTAAGTCAAATAATTTATCTGTAATTGGCACATAAAAGGCACTTTTAACGATCAAATGTTGTAAAAAAATTGAATTGATGCTAGTTGCCCCCTTCCAAATGCATTTAGAATAAAATTAGGTACTATTCCACATTAGCTAAAAATAAAACAGACAGGTAAATTAATGGTAACGTGGTCACATATTTACAACTATTGTTGTAAAGGCGATGATTCACCTAATATTTTACCGAATGTACCACAGCTCGACACGCGTATGATATGATAAAGATACCTTCTCACTTCTGGCCCACTAAGTCAACGTACACACGGATGGATTTTTCCCGCACTGGATGTTCAAATCTCAGTGTTGAACCGAGCATTGAGAATTCAACAGAGTGCATCTCAGCGCTACCGTAAATATAGCAATCAATCAATCAATCATACCATCTTTATTTGTAAACACAGGTAAGAAAGGTCTTATGTATGCATACAGCAAAGTGTTTTACTGTTAGATTTTCAATTCTCGGCAATAAGCCGTGCTTTGAAGGCCCAGTGCGTGATAAAATTCCGCCACGTTTTTATTACGTCCGTGGGAACGTAAGCTAAGTCGCGTCTTCAACATGCTCCAGTGAGTGGAGCGGGTATCGGTCACTAGATTTTCTTGTAGTTTCCTTTTCGTATCCACATGCGACTCTATTGACCCACATCTAAAAATATTGGAAAGTGGGAAAATAAGTTTAATTTGTGCTTATAATAACTTTTTCGCGATGTGTTACGTTACGTTGATTTCTCATTGAGTTATCACACAATAATATAAGTGTGACGAACGCTTACATTTATTACTCCGTGCCACGGTATCCAGGTAAGTATAGATAACATAGTGAAAAATAACTTAAAGATACGTTAAATAAACGAATAAAAATAACATTGTGAACTGTTTTATTTGTTCTAAAATATCCCACGTGTTCTCTAAAATTATTAGGCCGGACCGTTTTTTTACGTAATTTAGAACTTGGTCAGTTGTTGTACTGACTTGTACTTGTGATGTGTGAGTTGTATGATATTGATGGTTCTGGTTGTTGCTTTTGTAGGCGGAGCTCGAGTTCCAGGAGCATCTGAACAGTTTGAAGATCCGACTGGAAGATGGCACGTCGAGATGCATGGTGGAACGGCGCAGCCGCGACATCTCGGGCAAGTGGATCTACCTGTGCTACCCGTGCGCCGCCCTATGCAGCGGCGAGAGCATCCTGCAGGTGAGGCATCAGAACAGCGCACTGCTATACAGGCGTGGTTTAAATATCGTGCTTTCGCAACGACGAGATCTGTCATTCCGATCCCGTCCGTCCCTTGCTGCCCTCTACCAGCAATGCCCTAAGCCGAGGTCCTAACCCCACAGGGGGTGCCCTTAGCGAGTAGTCGCTCTAGTTTTAAGTTTTTTAAGCCCTGGCTCAAAGCTTTAATTCATTAAGGTAGCCACAGGCGGGTCCGGCTAAGCAGCCGACAACCTCATAGGTTGACCTGCGAGATTTCATAAAGAAAATAAGCGACAAGATGTATGAAAGAGAGTACTCGCTCACTGACTCTTGCTTGGCGGGCAGGTTACTCGCTGAGAGACTCACGCTTGCTCCGTACGCATACAAGCCACTACAGCGCGCCATAGCTGCTCGTTGTTGGGTGATAGCTCTACTTGTTTCTCGTTAGTCGCCGGCGGTGGGTCAGGTGCCCAAGGTGCCTTTTTTCTAAATGTTGTTTTTTTGTTTTCAGACTCATATATCCGGGAAAAAACACAAGATCAAGCTGACGATGCGAAACATCTGGCCCACCAGCATTTATGAGGACCATCCGTTCAACCAGGCTGCTATTAAGACTGCTGGTAAGTATATACTTTACAGATTATTATAGGAACTATTCATTCATACCAATTATGACGGCTGGAAAATTCGATCTAGTCTTTATTTGAAATAGTTCATTGCGAGACTTATCAACAATCAAACTTTAAGGCTTACCTCTTTGTAGAAGTTAATTCATTTCTTTTTTTATGATCTTATAGCAACCGAGAAAGTTCTTCAGAAGATGGCAGAAGAGGTGGATATTCACAACAGGAACCCAACAGAGCTGGACAAAAAGTACAACAAGTACAGGACTGTCAACTGTCACATCCAGGACTCTTTGGATGCCGTCAAGTAAGTAATGTATATTATCATCATCATCTGCTAAGCCTTTTCCCAACTATGTTGGGGTCGACTTCCAGTCTTAGATACCGGATGCAGCTGAGTACCAGTATTTTACATGGAGCGACTGCCTACCTGACCTCCACAACCCAGTTACTGGGTTATACGATACCCCTTGGTAAGACTGGTTGTCAGACTTTCGTGCTTCTGACGACCCGTAACGACTGTCTAAGATCTACGAAAGATAGTCGGAACCAACGGCTTAACGTGCTTTCCGAGGCACGGAAGAGTCTTGGTAAGTAAAGATGGTCACCCATCCACGGACCAACCGTGGCAAGCGTAGCTTAACCTGAACGTCCAATCCGGCACAAGTTCTTCTAAGTAATGTATACATACGTACAATAAATAATAGTCGCTTTTCGTGTCTGTCTGACACATCGAGTTTGATGTGGTTTACCATCATTGACAGGTTTTTAAGTATCCATATACTATTATAAATTCGAAAGAATTTCTGTCTTTTAGTCTGTATGTTACCTTTTCATACCTAAACCGCTTAACGGATATCGATAAAATTTGGGAAGAAGATAGATGGCATCCTAAAGAAGACGGTAGAAATACGTACTTTGTCTCAAAATAATCCTAAAAAAACTCAAACTCAGCCATTTTGGTTCAATGAAACTATTTACAGTAGTGTTGCAAAGGACTCGAGTCCTCGAGTCGTAATTTTAAAAACTCGACTTAGTTATGCAAGACTTCAGTGTGCTCAACAGGCGAGTCTAGAGTCAAGCCGAGCCCGAGTCATTTAACAGCCACTTAAATCTGAAAAAGGACTCGAGTCTTAGAAAAGGACTCGAGTCTTAAAATGAATTCGAGTCTATGAATAAATCGTCAGATTTTTTTTGTACGCATAATTACATCATGACCACTAATTTGAACTTATCACCTTCTATTCGAGTCTTCGAATGTTGAGCTACAAGTCTCATCTTCATGCTCCGAGTTTTTCTCTAAGATTCGAGTTCATTTAAAGACTCGAGTCCTCTTTAAGACACGAGTCCTTTTTAAGATTCGAGCCCTTTTTAAGACTCGAGTGTCTTTAAGACTCGAGTCCTTTTTAGGATTCGAGTCCTTTTTAAGACTCGAGTGCTTAACTCTAGAGTTCGAGGCTTTTGAGCACACTGAGTCTTACATAATTGAGTGGAGTCTTTAAAATTACGACTCGAAGACTCGAGTCCTTTGCAACACTAATTTACCGGCCATTATGAACTGTAAAAAACTCGATCGGTTAGTCGGAAAATTGAAACTAGTTACCCATTTCAAAACGTAGATCTCTATAGAGAAGAATGGGCAAGAAGAAGCACAGTTTTTTAATTCAAAACATGACTAAATCTTGGGTACATTATTCTTGTTGCTTCCATATGTGGGAACAATGTAAAAAAAAAACAAACATTTCGAAAAATAAGATTTAAAAGTAAGATTCATAGCATTATGCTGCGCTATGGACATTTTACGTGGAAATGACGCATATTTTCCACGAGCATTTTTTTTTTGTATCTTTCGGTATTGTTTGTTAATAACGCATGTTTTATCGCCAGGGCTCCGCTGATCGGCGTCGAATACCTGATCGAGTTCCCGCCGGAGGAGTCGCACTGCGAGCCCTCGTACATGTGCACGCTGTGCACTAAGCAGGGCCATCCGCGCACCATCATCAACCATATGACCTGCTTCTGGCATCGGCACAACTACCTCGTGAGTTTGCGCTAGCTTTATGATTTTTGGTCATTTCTACAGACGTCGTTGTCCTGTCCCAGTTTCAATACTTCATACAAAAATAGAAAGAAAGCATTTTCTAATTTTCTGGGCAACCTTTCCAATTTTTGATGTGATGAAACATATATTGGCGTGTCTTGGTAGTAAAATCGACCGGTTTGACGTCACGGCAAACGGGATGACGCTCTTTTATGCTGCCGTCTACGCCAACGCTCTCGACTCCCATGCGTGCGCGCACGCATACTATAATACAGTTCGTTGTTTTCTGTACGAGCTGCATACTATTTCTACAGTAGTGGTGGGTCGTTGCCGAATTTTCGACACATTTTTTTATTGAATAGAAATTTGAATATTTACTTGAAATGTTACATATCTGCGCCATTTTTCCAAATAAACTTTATATGTACTAATGAGAAACATTAATAAAAAAACAATTCTGTCCAACTGTTCAAAACCGTTGCACTAGCTAGAGTAGTCATGAAAATTATGGAAGCGGGCTTCGACTTAATGGTGTCAAAAATCGATCTCAAGGAAAACACACCAACTTATTTGCATAAATAACGTTTAAATGAACTTTGAATGTTGTGGTCACTGTTATAGGAAACCGTAGATTTAGCAACGAACAACATTTTCATTTACATAAAAAATAAAAAAAGTCCTGGTTTCCTTACGATGTCTTTTCTTGTCCAATGTTATTAATGTCAAAGATAAAACCGAAAACTCACCTAAAACAATGAGTGTGTGTTTTGTTCCAGTTGCGTCACTTCCCGCAGGCCTGCAGCGTGCTGCACCCGTACCGCACGCAGCCGAAGTACCGCGAGGGCGTCGGCGTCATTATGAACCGCCTCTCGCAACGCATCGAGGACAAGTACGGCCGCAAGCGACCCGTCAACATTGACAAGGAGGAGTATGAGAAAGACAAGTGAGTGTCGCAGCACTGCGTATTTCCATTCTGTACAAGGCTAGAATGCAAGGGTGTGAAACTAGTCGCGTTTAGATTGAAAATCACTTTTTAATCAAGGTCTTCCAATCTATACAAGAGTAGTACGCAAATACTCGTGTATACTTTGTAGTGGCCAAAGTAACTAAATTTTTCTTTAATATAAAGTGCTAGTCCGCATGCAAACTAATCCTGTATAGACGAACGGCCGGCGAGTGCCAGAAACGACATGCTTTGGGCCTCCCCAGGCCTTAGGTTGGGTTAGTTTAAAACTGTGACCTTCTACGACATGGTTTGGGGAGGCTAGGTTAGGTTAAAATTGTGACCTCCTATGGAAACGCCTTGATTCTGTTGACGAGCCCTGTCAGCGAAGTATCCTGTCGAGCGTTGCTACTTTCCCTTCATTTTATTCGTAAAACCCACACCTCTTCCGCCCTTTAAATCGATGTCGATACAAGAGAATGCGAAAGTAAGGTTAGAATATTTAAAAAAAAGACTCAAATAGGGTTTCGAAACTTTGCTTCACAGGAGGGGCTCTACACCTCCCCCCTCCATCCCCCGTACCACCCCTTAAACCGAAGCCTACAAATCAGAAGTCCTACCAAGTTCCTATGGTGGCATTATGGCTTTGTATAAATTGGAAAGATGCACGTGCGCGTCTACGTTACAAACTATATACAAGTAGTACCCAAAATTCGTGTATACATTGTAATCACAAATTTAAAAATTGCATCACGAAGTATACGCGAGCAGATTCCTATGGTTGCGTTTTGGCCATGTGCCGCAGCACTATAACACAACAAACGTTGAGTTGCTAAACCCGATATAGATATATAAAGCATCACAGATGAATGATTTACACGGATTTTTTTGTGGTTGGTAAATCATCAAATGACGTCTCCCGCTCTGGGTGGAGCGAAAGGGCGTGTCAGACTTTTACTGACTAAAACCCATCTATGTTCCTTCAGTTGCCCATATGCCAGGGCCACGGTATCTCTTTCGAACATATCTCACGACCCTGGTTGTTTTTTTTTTTGTTTAGCTTGATTTGACATTTTGCCCGCAATTTGCAGCATTCTATGGGTAGAGACGGCTATATATTTACAACAGAAAATGTTTCCTATATCACAAAAACTTGTTGCTCAAACATTATTGTACACTTTTGTTGCCTTCCAATTCAGAACTTCACAATATTCAAATTTTTTTACACTTAAATTTAGTTTATAAGAACTGTTTTTACGCTTAGTACTTACACAAATAACAAAGCGAGTAAATTGTTCTAGGGTGCAAATCCACGAGTGGATGTTCCGAAGTCATCACTTTTCTGAGAAGGATGGAGCGACCTTCACTGAAGTTGTTGACGTTGGACTGATCGACTCTCTGATTAGATCAAGTAAGTTATTACTAAATTATAATTATAAAATATTTGTCCTTTTCATTCTGTTACTGAGTTGCCTAATTAATTTTTTCGTATTTGTTTCAGATGAAGAATGTACAGCCAAGCTTGCAAAGTAAGATTTTTTACGTTCATAATTTAAGAAGTTATTCTATTTTCTATATGAACTGCAACATCGTTATAATGTTTTAAATGTTATAAAATATATATATGTTGTATATATAAATATATATATTTTATAACATTTAAAACATGTCCCAAAATTCAACGATAAGCCAACACCGGAGGATAAACCTGTCCATGACTAATCGGAGGAAAAAAAAATATAACTTAATTTGTTTATAAGTTATATAAAAAAAAGAAATTATTCAAAAATTTTAGCCTTTTATGATATTTTTCACTACAGTGACCACAATTTTTTAAATATTACTGTAATTTTTTTTTTGTAGGCAACCCGAATATCACTACTCTCTACCACAATTCTTAAAAAAAACTATAACTCGTCTAGTTTTTTTTTACAAAAATTAATTAAACTGATTTTATTCTCTAAATTTTTTGAGGATTTTTAAATTTAAGCAACTTTAACTTGTCGTGGTATAAAAAAAAGTATGAACACTACTATAGCAAGGTTTTTTATAAATTGGCGCAACTAATCACAATTCCAAAATAGTATAATACTCTATTAAAACTAGCCATACAAAAATAATATTCATACTAGTTCAAAACAAGAACCAAATTCCTTGAATTGTAGTTGACAGTAATCACTTTTACTACGTGCCCAAAATGGGTTCTTATTACAGTTTCTAGAAATTTGAATGGGGCATACATACCTTAGAAGTTAGAGAGGGATAGATGATAGCGTTAAAAAGAGACCACAACAGGGCTGGTAGAGAATTTGTTATTATTCTCAGCAATTGAGTTCAGTACGCTCTGCTCCTTTGTTTACTGCACACCGTTTCGTAATTAAGTGATGTGGCTCTTGTACGTAATAACGACTTTTGGCTTGGCTTTTTGGACTGGAATGGAATTGCAAATTTAACTGACCTGGCAGTATCTTGGACTACGATTTTATAATTTGTGATTTTGAGTTCTGGCGCATTTTGGACATTTTAGCGTTTAACAACATGCCGCAACCATACACACCACAGGAATACTCTAATATGCACCTCATCTATGGAGAATGCCGATGCAATGCTAACGCTGCTAGCAGACTATCGAGAAAGCACGGAATAAAGAAAACTAGAGGAAGTGCCCCTCACATATCGCGCGCGTGTCAACATTAAGCGCAGATGCGCAACATTTAGCTTATTCGCCGTCAGATACTTGTCGCGATTGGATGTCTCAGAAATACGCGAAATATTACAAATTATACCTTGTTGTGCGGTTTTGACCTGCAAAAACGAAAGCAGAAAAAAAATGTATCTTGTAGAGGTGTATCGTATCATTGGTAAGTGCTAAACTTTGTTAATTTTTAATATAATTGATTTTAATTACAATACCACATGTTATGACTTTAATGCAAACTATAAACAACCTCAAATTCATTGAAACAAAGTCTAAATGCACTTAGTCGTCATCTGGAAAATCACAAACTAAATTCTAGTAACTTCGACGCTACTCGATTAGGGATGGGACACATCCGTAAAGTAGGTCGGTATCGATAGTTTTGTCTGATTTTAGTAAGGAATCAATAGCTCACATAGCTGGTTATATAATACGACAGTTGATAACATAAGTGTGATATTTGCGTTAGTGCTTTAGTAACAGGAAAACAAATCAATAATTACATAGATTTATTATAGGTAATGCTAGAGGGGGTTATTATGCCCATCAGAATCTGTGATTAAGTTATGTTGGACATCCGAAATATTTTTATAAGACGGTCATATATTTAATAAAGATTAAATCATGGCTGAAATAATGCACCAGTTTATTGGGTCATCAATATTCCAAAACATAAGCTATAACCAATTAGGAGATTTTCCTACGTCTAATCATATTACTGTCTTAATGAAAGCTATCACGGCAAAATATATTAATATTCGACTATCAAAATGGCAAATATTAAATAAATATGTATTATTTCAAGGTCAGTAAAACCTCCCTACATACAAACATACAAATACCTCTTTAACTTTGATATTTTAACGATAATCAACCTTTTCCGTTATTAAGCATTTGTATGATGTTAACAAATTACTACATTGCTCACCCGAATAAATTACGTAACATCAATATTAATATATCGATATATGTCTACATCTCTAACTTTTTTTTTTGTACTCACCACAAGAGATTACAAGTGCATATGAATATGACATCTATTTCAAAGGAGTTAGCGTTCTGAATAGAATGAATTGGTTACAGCGCCATCTAGCGTTGAGTTGCTGAACTCGTTGTAAACTTGTCTATTTAAAGTTTTTAGACGAAAAACGTCTTTATTGTTTGTGTCATGTCAAATAATAACAACTTTCATTCGTTGCAATAAGAAACAATTTTTGAAAGCAATAAGAAGATGATTTGTAAAAGTTGCGTTTGTAATTTGTAGCCAATCATATCACTGTTTTTTATGTGTGTAATGGAGAATTTGATATGCAAATGTGTGAGTTTGGCGACACTGGTTCCCGTGCTTAGCCAGTGTAGGGGCACTTCTCTGTATTCTTTGTTCTGTGCGAGAAAGGTACCCAAATGCTCAAAAATATCGTTATTATCGAGTGTTTATTAATGTGCATCAAGCGTTTTCGGAGGGTTATATGCCATCCAGTAGGAGAAACGCTGGAAGACCTAGATTGGTTTGTGATGAAGAAGGTCTCAATGAGATAGAAAATGATTCGACTCCTTCGGTACGTGCCATAGAAGAAGCTACAGGAATCCCGAAAAGTTCTGCACACCGAATTTTAAAACGTCACACGGGCTTCACCCATATCACTACAGGCGTGTGCAGACGTTATTACCGCGGGCTATCCACTACGAGTCACATTTTGCCGTGTGATGCTGCAAAGGCACAGGGAAGATCCGCAATTCCTAGACCAAATTCTATGGTCGGATGAAACAACATGCAAGAAAGATGGGTATTTAAAACTTCATAACCTACATAGTTAGAGCAATGAAAATCCACACTTTATGAGACAAGACAGATCCCAATATCAATTCAAGGTTAACTTATCTTATATCTTTAAACGAGCAATTCTTGTATATATATATAATCTCGGAAACGGCTCCAACGATTTTCATGAAATTTAGTATACAGGGGGTTTTGGGGGCGATAAATCGATCTAGCTAGGATTCATTTTTATAAAATGTCGTTTTATTCGTGTTTTCAATGACTAACTTTATCGATAATCACCTTGAACATAAACATATTATTTTAAACACAATTTACCAAAAAATACCGAGCAAAGCTCATTCATCCAGATATTGGATATTAAATGGAAAATTAATTAGGCTGTTTGAGTAACAAGGTAACTTAGATGGCAATAGTAATTATTTTTTTTACAAAATGACTTACCAGAACTGTTAGAAGACGTACCCTTAAGTGATCTCCAAAACACGTGGTTCCAAAATGATGGTTGCCCAGCACACTATGCCCGTCCTGTGCGAGAATATTTAAATCAAGAGTATCCAGAGCGTTGGATCGGGCGACTTGGTCCTATCTTATGGCCACCCCGTTCACCCGATTTGAACCCTCTGGACATCTTCTATTGGTGTTGTCTTAAAGACAGGGTCTACTCAAAACCCATTGCAACATTGGACGAGCTTCGTCGAAATATAAATCAGGCTGCGGATTGCATCAATAGCAGAAGATATGCAAGACGAATAAAACGATCTTTTTTAAGGCGATGTCGTGCATGTATTAATGCTGGTGGCAAACAATTTGAGCATTTTCTATAATGTTAATAACGTAATAAATAGCACGTGAAATTGTTTGTATAAAATATTTTTAAAAATCCAAGAACTAGTACTTTTTTATTTCCCGACCGTCATTTGGCTCCTTTTTGGAAATAATAGGCACATTTTCTTTTTGTTACTTGTTTTCCTAAAGTATTATAGCACTTTGGAATGTTGGTTAGTTGCGTCAATTTATAAAAAAAAACTTGCCATAGTAGTGTTCATACTTCTTTTTTACACCACGACAAGTTAAAGTTGGTTAGTAGTAAAAATCTTCAAAAAATTGAGAGAATAAATTAAGTTTCATTATTTTTTGTGAAAAAACTAGAGGTGTTATGGTTTCTTTAAGAATTGTGGTAGATAGTAGTGCTATTCGGGTTGCCTACAAAAAAATAACAAATATTGAAAAATTGTGGTAATTTTAGTGAAAAATATCATAAATTTTTTGAATAATTTCATGTTTTTTATATTACTTATAAACAAATTGAGTTATATTTTTTTTTCCCCGAGTAGTCATGAACAGGTCTATCCTCCGGTCTTGGCTTATCGTTGAATTTTGGGACATGTTATATACGGTCGAATTGAGAAACCTCCTCCTTTTTTGAAGTCGGTTAAAAATGTGTATTATTTTCCAGAGAGCCGTCTCCGCCTATAGTAAGCGCGCCGTCGAGACCTCTGTTCAACAATTTTTCGGTAAGAACGCTATTATTTATTTGTTTTGCCATTATTTGTTTGATTTGCCATTATTTGTTTGATTTACCATTATTTGTTTGATTTGCCATTATTTGTTTGATTTGCCATTATTTGTTTGTTTTGTCATTGTTTGTTTTGCCATTATTTTGTTCTAACTAAAGGGTAATGAGATATAAAGGGGAATTACGACTTCTACTTATTTCATTTATTTAATATGTCGCGTAAAAGTGATTCCGATATCCTGTTTACAGAATAATTTGTTTGACAATTGACAGTTGATCAAACAATTTAATTGTTTGACAGAATAAACCATTTCGTTCAATTGAAAGTATTAAGTTTGACTCACATCTACCAGCTCGTATCGTAGAAGGCACGAATGGAAATATATAAATAGAAAACATATCTATTTCATTAATTGGTCATTTCATGAGATAATATGGAATTTGAGAGCAGAGAGAGGGTTGTATTGCTAATTCTAATGATTTTTATTCTGTAAATCCATATTTGTTACGGACTCGAATCATACTTTAATGAACATACAACCTGACACTGAACTGCAAATTGCAAAAAAAAAAACCTAAGAAAATTTCAGTTTTGTGGATTATCGTAGAGCATAGCATCCACAAAAGTCTTGACGAACCATAGTTGCTCACAAAAAGCAAGTTCATTTCTCATTTGTGCACCTGCATGATGTACTGACATCTACCAAGTACGTAGAACCATATCGAACTTAGACCCATATCTACGCTCCATTACATTGGCGTTAATACACTCCCGTTCTCCTAAGTCGAGCCAGCCACCCTGTTTTGTATAAAGGTCTGCGATGTTTTAAATGGTAATTAAATCTTCAAATTTAGAACAATAATTACACCAAAATGATTGTCAGTATGTCTGTTTCAAGTCCTTGAACAAATATTAAAAAAAAAACAGTTGTGAGAGACTGGAGCCCAAAGAAGGCATTTAATGCCTGTGTTACGGGGCAACAGGCCCCCCAAATCTTACCATTAGAGAATACCGATCTGAGATTTTGAGACCTTGACACCTGGTATGGACATGCACGGTGATTTAGGAGTCCGGAGTGTATGTAAAATTATAGAAAGGGACGGTCACAAAGGTATGATTGACAGTGATGAGTGAAATCGATTTTTTCCTATAACACGATGTCCACAGTTTTTCATAGTAACAAGGTTCTCACTATACTTGTTAACCTTATTACAAAACTAGAAGTATTTTGTTCAAGTTGAAACTACCAAGTCAGTTTTTTTCATTAAGAACCCGTTTACAAAACTGACAAAATCCTCCTTTGCTCATTTGTCAATTTTGTATAAAGAACATTAACCCAATCGAAATAAAGTTGGAAATGCAAAAGCTGGCTTTTGTAATACGGCTTGTTTCCAATTGCTCTGGCTCTAATTTCTATGTGAAGCTTTTAAACAGTGGTTAAATAATAAGTTAACACTAATTGTTGTCTCAGAGTGCCGTGCCGTTTAAAAACAAGTACTCGAAGTATAGTTCGAACAATCATGATAAAATAAAAGCAGGTAGGCCTCAATATTATGTTGACCAAAGTGGCTGGTAAGTTACTAGCTATTTTCGCATTTAAGTCAACTAGCTCACAGAAGATCGATGATATCTACTCTTCAGATCAACCTAGTGTGGTACCAGACGCTTCGTTCATCGATTATATTGTGAAGTGATCAACATAGTCATATTGATTGATTGTCGTCGAGCGCTGCTCTTGCCAGTCGGACATGGCGTCTTCAAAATGCGCATGCAAAATCTCCGATAACATGTAGTATGCGGGGTTCAGATACAGATAAGCCATTTCCAAAAGCGATGACATGGCTACTTTGCATTTCATTTTGCTGGCGAGCAAGTACGGTGTCATCCAACATATGATTACGTTGGATAACTCGCACCTGATGCGACATTCGTTGTGCCGAAACGTTGACAGCTGGCTCAAGCACCTGAAAAAGAGAGCATCCGAACACGGTACGCGGTCAAATTGTTTCCCCCGTCTGTAGCCCCATAGTATGAGCGCATGACATTCTTATTGATGGATCTTGTCGATTTCATGCGCTGCACACTTTCGCCGGGAGCTGGGACCCTGGTATCGAGGTCCTAAGTCTTCCTGTCGACGAGCAGGTGGTGGCATCTTGGGTGGGGAGAAATACTCCGTCGCTCGAATTCGAGCCAATTACCGCTTTAAACGGTTACCGGCGGCGGCGGGGTGGAGCATAGCGAAGTGACGTCGGAAGAGTCGGTGGTAGTCGTGCATTACGTACGGCTGCTCTGGTCAACATTTCTAGGTTTTCATATTTCGTATTCATTATGTTCAGAGGTGACTGTGATGTGATCTGTCATGTGAACTCAGATTCGGAAGTTTTCAATTTCGTTTACTACATTTTAGTGTAGTAGGGTCTCTTTTTGCGGTATTAATGATTTTCAAATTTAACTGTAAAACTGGGTCAAAATTCACTTATTACTTTCACTGATAAAATTATGCATAATTTGAAAAGGTGACGTTCAATGTTGATACGGTGTTGCCATTTATATTATTACTAGCTTTTGCCAGCGGCTTCGCCCGCGTGGACGTCGGAAATTATCCCGCGGGAACATACTACCGGGATAAAAAGTATCCTATGTCCTTTCTCAGGCTCTAAACTATCTGTGTACCAAATTTCATTTAAATCGGTTCAGTAGTTTTAGCAGGAAAGCGAGACAGACAGACAGACAGACAGAGTTACTTTTGCATTTATAATATTAGTAAGTAATTAGTAAGTATTATTTATATAAGACAAGTTGCATATACATAGTCTGTTCATTCTATGATGATTTGCGAGACACTTGTAAAACAACGGTTCATTCATTTTTAATTGACTTCAAAAAAGGAGGAAGTTCTATGTTCGATTGTATGTATTCAATTAAATGTGGCGGTCCGCGCTTAAAGGTACCAGTAGGGAGGTATTGAGTTAAGGCCGCATTTAGAATCTAGAAGAGTCCCGTTTATTATAATGATTACAAAAAAAAACCTAATACTTTTTTTGTATCAGACATCTAAAGTTGAAATTCTGAAAAAACTAGTTTCGAGAAAATGGAGTTTGAAAGTTAAGGTTACAAAAAAACAATGTTGGTTACATAGATTTTTCCACATAGATCCCAACACATTATAAACATCAACGTATCACGAACATAACCGATACTGTATTGCCAATATACAAATAGTATTAAAATTCAATAACTCAACATAATAATTATGAAAATATCGACATTTTATAAGACCTACCGACATCTGATACCTTTTTACTAAACATTTCCTTTTTAAAAAAAATGTGCTTAGAAATGTTGTCTGTAGATGTAAATTATATCAAATTGTAGCAAATTTGTTGTAGAACAATAATCAGTAAAAATCACAAAACGCCATATTTTCACCCGATTTTACAAAAACGCAAATAAATCGGAAACTAAATGCCGACATTTGGTACCTTTGTGCGCGGAACGCCACAAATGTATATTTATCGATTTCTCCGCCAATTGTGGACCGATTCCCAAAATTCTTTTTTAACGGATAGGTTATGCTTGTAGGGTGGTCCCACATATTATTTTACTTTAGCTTCACTAATACGTACGTAATTCACTTTGTGTATTGTTATGATGTTCTAATACTTCCTGTCACTGTTATTTATCTGGCCAGTAGTGGTATCCGAATAAGTGTGAGTAGGTACCATGAGCAAAAAGTGGAAAATAAAAAACTTTTTTGCTAAAAATCAAAAAAACTTCCAATAAATTATTTTTCAATTTGTACTGTACAAATTTAAAAATGGTTTTAATTTCGGAAGTCGGTGTCTTTGGGTCAGCATTTTATTTTTTGCGTCCGACTTCCAAAATTAAAGTAATTTTCTTTAAACTTTAACTTGTTAAATCAAATCTATAAATTGTGACATACAATCGATTATCGAATTACCAACTTCGAATTCCAAATGCATTTGGTATGTGTCATACAACCCATCCTTTTCTGAACAGACTATAGATAGGGATACTCGTTGTCGTAGGATCCGGACGTCGTCGGAGAAGTGGATTTGGCGGCGCTCCCCCAGGGGGCTGAGGGGACGAGTGTGAGGCCGCGCAAGCGGACCCGGTGCCGCCCCGCCCGCCGCAATCGCGTGCCCAAGCACCTGCGGCTCGCTCGCGCGGCCGCACAGCCGGGAACGTCTACGTCGGCTCTTTCTAAATCTGTTCAAGGGTCCCTCTCAGTGCTCGAGAAGCTAGAGCCTAGTAGCGGCGCTGTGGCCCCTGTCGGCCCCCCCAGCCCTGCCACGATTTCTTCGGACGACGCTCCAGTACCACCGATTTATTCAAAATCGCTCGCAGATGTAAGAGGGTCATGTATAGTTTAAATATAAAGTTAAATCACGCCGGTATTCCTCGAAGAGTTACACAGATGAACCTCACACCTGAACCTCATTAAAATTACGTAAGGAGATGTTCACAAATGATACGTTAATTCGAAACAACTAAGGTCGAATAAATTAACATGGGATATTTTGATAAAAGGCAGAACACATATCAGGGTGGCAGGGATATCGTTGTACAGCTCGTTACCATGGATGTAGTCCATTATTCTGAAAAGTCCTTTTTTTTGTGGGTGGGCAATCATCAAATGACGTCTCCCGCTCAGGGTGGAACGGAAGGGCGTGTCAGACTTTTACTGATTAAACCCCACCCGTTTTCCATCAGTTGCCCATATGCCAGGGCCACGGTATCTCTTTCGAACAAATCTCGCGACCCTGGTAGGATTCTAAACTGCCCTGCAGTGAAAAAAAAAAAACCAATACATGGTTTTTCAGGCAGGCGTCAAATACCCACAGCAGATTCGCTTGAATGGTGTACCGTTAAAACGTGTAAATCAATTTAAACACTTGGGGCTCTGGGTAACAGCCGATCTGAAAGACAATGCCGACATTGTGTAGGAGTGGAGGACACTGTCTGAGACAGCAAATATTAGCCCGGGGGTTTGCACGTTGTTCCAAGCAGTTTAAAATCACAGTTTTCAAAACTTTTTGCACCTCCCTATACACGTGCAGCCTGTGAGCATCTTTCAAGCTGCTTACAGCGCCCTTTTTTTTTGTGGGTGGGAAATCATCAAATTACGTTTCCCGCTCTAGGCTGAGCGGGAGGGCGTGTCAGACTTTTACTGGCTAAAACTCACCCCGGTTCCTTCAGTTGGCCATGCCAGAGTCAGCGGTGCGGGCTAGCTCCAACACTTTCCTGGCGATGATTGCTCAGCGACTAGATTGCCCATACGTTGGGTATTGTTGTAGTAGGTGTATTGTACCGTGAGGTGCCGGACGTAAAGAATACCACCACCCCATTTCTTCCCGTGGGTGTCGTAAAAGGCGACTAAGGGACTTACTAGAGAATGGGCAGCAGCGTTTTCTATGCATTTTACCACCATTCTGCGATCGCCAACCCGCCTGCCAAGCGTGGCGATTATGGCAAAGCCCCCCATATTGGGGGAGGCCTAAGTCTAACAGTGGACGTCTTACGGCTGAAATGATGATGAATGATGAGGTGTATTGCTGGTCGGGGATCGCGGAAGACGCATTAGATCCCGTGGTCCCCGACGTAGGTGGGACGGAACATCGGGCTGGTTTTTTGTTAGTAAGAGTCTGACAGACCCCTCCGCCCACTCCAGGGCGGAGGACATCCATGCGGATTTCCACCACGAGATAAAAAGGCAATATTGCTGGTGCTTGATTTGTCATTTTATACAGGATCAGTTTTTATCCAGTGGCCAATCAGCATATCATTCTAGACCCCCCAGCGCAAAAATTTTTCGTCGGTTTTACAAAAAAAAATCTGCTGTTTCATAGAAAAATACAATACCTACGGGTTCAAAATGTATGGAACAGCTGATTTTTTTTGTACATCTGACGAAAATTTTCTACGCTGGGGGGTCTAGAATGATATGCTCAATTCATGGTTACAGTTTGCGCACTGGATAAAAACTGATCCTGTATAGCTACCAGCTGACTGTACAGACGTTGTCCTGTTTCCTAGAACTCAATAGCAGCGCTACCTACCGGGTTCAATAGTGAATCTAAACCATCCAGGGTGCCACCCAAACGCATACAAAAATTTTAAATCGGTCCAGCCGTTTAGGAGGAGTTCAGAGACATACACACGTACAGTAGAATTATATAAAGATGTAATGATGTAGAATTATGTAAATTATAATTTTTGCTTGTGACATAACTTCATGTACTTAATTCATTTTGTGTTGATTTTTGCTTTTGATATAATTTGATCTGACTTTTATCTGTTTCTCAAACTTATACGTTATTTAAGTAACGTTAATTTTTTAAATTCATCACTCAACTATTTTTCAATTATTTAATTGCACAGTCAAACTTATAAAATTGACAAAATTGTCCATTGTTTTTGTATTTAATATGAATCCTTGACCCATATGAAATAAATGAATTTATTTCATTCATTTAATACATTTGTCCGCGTAGGTATGGCACTTTTCTATGACACAGCTGATTTTTTTTTATAACCGACGTAAGATTTTGTCGCTAGTGGGTCATGTGCAACTAACAGCAATATACAGCTGCAGATTTGTTAGTCCGATAAACGAAATACTAAAGCGACACAAAAATGCGATCAGCTGTTTCCGGTCCTAATAAACTTCTTCGGAACTACATAAAGAGTGTGATTATAGCGTCCCGCTGGTCGGCAGGAGCGGCGCGCGGGCTCGGTGGAGTCCCTGTCCGACATCAGCGACGAGATAGACTCCGAGCAACGGAAGGACCCCGCGAGGGACAAGAGAGTGTAAGGACAACCTATCCACCATCATTTACTAATTTTGAACAAAACATCCAATGAACCATTAAAAATATATACTGTTCAGACGAGATAACATAAAATATCCCTTTTTTAAGCCGTTATTATGGTTGGGACAAAGCTGGGCAAATGAAGAATCTTTTAATTTTTTTATGGAACGTTATCGATAAGAAGGAATATAAAATATCAATACTTCATATTTTTTAGTAAGTTGGCAGCAGTTTTGATAGTGTGGTTGGCAGCATTGTCTATGTCGTCCCTCACCGAAAGTAACAGAAGCTTTGTTTGAAGACTTAAGCGCGTTACAAGTTCATAGTATCATTCAGATCTTCTGAGGCGGACTTAATAAGACTTCAGGTATTTTCTACCAGTCTACCTCTTAGACGTGTGTTTTAAGACGAAATTCAAATATTTGTTACAGGGACAGGCACGATACCCTGAACAAGGGCCGCTTCGAGCCGTACGACAGGCGACGCGGCAACTCGCCCTTCCGCAACCGACAGGGACAGCGCGGGCGGAACATCAACTCTCAGGATGAGGTGGATACTCAACTAACATAATATGCGTTGTATATGAATTTTAGAAAATGATAGTATGGATCATTTGATAAGTATGAGAGATGTCTGAGTGCATCGTTGGTCACCACACCGAGGTAGAAACCTTGGCGGCCGGTGAATTCTTAGTAAAAGAAATCTAACAAAATGAGCCTGTACGTAATGGAAGTATCTTTACCCTCAGCAGCAAAGGGCTCCTAACTACGAGTACAAGGTAAAGCTTGCTGAAGAGAAGCGTCAAGCGGCACAAGACGCGCTGAAGAAGACGCTGGCCTACCACGAGAAGAACCCGGAGAAGCACCCGTTGTACCCTGAGGAGTGGAAGAAGTTCTGGAACAAGCGGTACAAGGAGATACAAGCCGGTAAGCTAGTTAATATATTCTAATGGTTGTTGTGTGTGTTATAAAATATATTTTAGAAAAAGAAACCTGTGAATTCTTATCAGTCGACCAGCCTTCCCTAACTCTATTTAAAAGTTTGGTTATTTCGAAAACAGGTCATCATCTTAGAATAGTGAAAAACGTGTTATGCTACTAAAATGACATGGCTCACCTCTACTTTCACTCACATTTGCAGTATAAATCATAAATGTTATTTCAGAGGGCAAAGACCCATCGAAGCACGACTTCAAACCGGAATGGATCGTATTTTGGACGGCGCGCATGATAGAACTACACGAACAGGAGTTACGTATTCAAGTGAACGAGATCTACCGCAGAATGTGCCTATCTCCTCCCACCATCAGCAAGCGGTCGTTAGAATCTCCTCAGTTAGCTGAAAAGTCCCGCGCACCCGAACCGCGGCGGAAATCTCCCGAAGTTCGCCGAAAGTCGTCCGAGCCTCGTCGTCGCTCGGCCGAGCCGCGCCGCCGGTCGCCCGAGCGCCGCCGATTCGACCGCCCCCCCGAACGATTCGACCGCCCTGACCATCGACCCGTAGTGAGGGAGCCTGTACCGAGACGGCGCTCCCCTCCGGAATTAAGGCGAGATCGTAGGTGAGATAAAATGTTTCATTAACTCTTTCAGTCACGCTTTTACATTAAAAATATTTTGAAACTAAAACTGTCATAAATTCAATAAACCACCAAACCGGTCTCTTCTTATTAAGTATGATTCAAGCTTTTATGATGATTCAACCGATTGTGGCTACATGGCACAGATTTTAATTTAAAAAATCGGAAAGAGGTGGTTGGTGACACTAACCCCCAAGACTGAAAGAGTTAATAACTTTGTGTATTTGTTTTAATGTTTGTATGTTATAGTAGGTCCAAATCATATGTAATATTGTAGCTAATATGTATAGCTTAAAAAACAAATGTCTAAAATTGTTATAGTCAGTGGCACTCGTGGCATCACGTCATTAATTATGTGAGGCAATATAAAAAAAACAATAATTACGTGATATTTGCCAAGACCCCCTCTCCCTCACGTAATTAATGGACGCCCCTTAACACAATCATTTTTATTTAGCTATAACTTTTCTTTCACAGTTTTTTTAATTACTATATTTGGTAAAAGTTCCTCATTATTTAATACATTATTCAGAGACGTAGCTTTTGGTAGTGTTAGTCGACACACAAGGACGTAATAAAACCGCGACGAGATATTTTCTTCACTGCATTTTCAACTCTTGTTGTTCAACCGTATATTGAGAACAGAGTGCAGCGCGCGTAAGTCGCAGGTTGTTGAAAAAACACAGTGTTCGATTTTCAACTCTCGGCGCTAAAGAATACGTGCGCTTAAAAATCCCGTCTTTATTTTATTACTTCACATCTACTTTACGTCTTTGCGAATATCGACTAAGGCCGCTATCCCACTGGCGTTTTACGAGCGTCGGCGTCTCTCGAATGTCTGCGCAGCATCAACGTTGCGCAGACGCGACGTTGACGTGGCGTCGTCGCGTGACAAGCATTAACGTCCGTTCAACGCAACGTCAACGTCGCGTCTGCGCAACGTTAACGTCGCGTTTGTTGGCCACAGGTACAATCGTTTATGACGTTAACGTCGCGTTCAGTGGACGTATTCCGTTCCGTACGCGGCGTCGACGCTGCGTTGACGCGACGTTGACGTCAACGCTCGTAAAACGTTAGTGGGATAGCGGCCTTAAAACTCTTACACGAGCGGCATGTTGCCAACGGCAGAGGTGATTGCTACTGTCGATCGTGTCGGCGGTAGCCATCGACGTGTTTCTACGACAACAGCCGGCGGCATGCCATCTTCAAAGATCAGCGTCATCATCGCGTATCGATGGCTGCAGTTACCTGCCGTTGGCAATATGCCGCTCTCGTGTGTAAGAGCTCTTAGATATTTGGCGCATGCTTGCGCATACATGTGGTTCGTTGACCGTGTGGCTCGTGCAGGTCGCCGGGCGCGCGCCGCTCGCCGGGCCTTCGCCGCTCTCCGGGCCGGCTGCGCTCGCCGGAACGGCGCCGTTCACCGCCGCTGCCGCATCTCAAACGTACGCGCTCCAGGAGTCCTCTACACAGGTAAATATCAACTACGGATTAACACTTCAACAAAGTACAGAACCCGAACGTCAATAAGGCAAATGGAAATTTAGGAAAATAGCAGACTATGTAGTACGTATGATCAGCTTCAAAAGTATCTGATAAAAGTGTAAACAAACCCTGTTCAGGTTAAATTCAGACGCAGTCTCTTACTAAAAGGAATTAGTTACACATTCATCTATATTTAGAACGTTTCAAAACATGTCCCCCCACTTTTTTCGAATAATAATTGTTTTAAATATTAAATTATAACTGAAAAATTATCGCTGAAAATTGAGGTTATAAAATAAATTCCAATTTTCAAATGAAAAACTAAGTTTAACTACTTATCAAATCAAAGCACTCAATTGGCCAGTGTTTACGTTTTCAGCAGATACTTTTGGACTGCGTAATCTCTGTCAATAATACCTGCATGGCAATCCGTTTCTAACCTCATACTACTGATGGTATAAATGTGAAATTTTTGCATGTTTGTTAAACAAATCACGCTAAAACTGAAGTAACATAACAATACTCCTCCACGTGGGCGGAGCCACGGGCAACAGCTAGTATGCCATATTTACGCTTTATCACTCATTGAAGCACTTCTAAGTTAACTTTCAGATTGTGATTACAGCAATATTCCAACACTATTCTGTGTAAAACTGGGTGACAAATATCTTGTTACCCTCATGCCATAAGCTTCTTTATTTTAAATTGAAATGCCTATTAACGGCCTGTGTTGATCAGTGGACATTTCAGTTTAAAGAAATTAACAATAAGCATGCCCCCAAGTCTTGTAGTTAGTTCTCATTCAAATATATCCAATTTCTATTCACATGAAGTCTGTCTTCCACAAGCAAAATGACATGGACGCCCATAAAAATGCGCAATGGCTACCCTTTGAATAGGTATGTTCATCAGCTTGTTATTTTAGCGAATATGAAAGGACATCAATCAGAATATCCATTTGTTTGGAACAGGTTCGATTTACCCCCCTGGTGGCTTCGTGAATTCGGAAATACTGAACAAAATTCTGGTTTAAACATTGCATGAACAAATAGCGGTACTTTAATTGTTGTATATAAAATGTTTGACGTGAATGATTTCCTTTCTCCTTTTATAAATGGAACCCCACTGCACAGGATTTTTCACATTATTTGAATAGGTACCCGAAATTCTAGTTTTAAATTACTAATTATACCACGTTAACACGGATTTAAAATGTGGCGGGGGGATTTTATCACTCACTGAATTTTCGACTCTCGGTGTTAAGCCGAGCATTGAGAATCCAACGGAGTGAATCCTAGCGCGTCGAAAACACACTGACGCTCGGCGCTAAGCAGTGCGTGAAGATCCAATGCGGCTGCGTTTCATTTATGTCCGTGTTAACGTGGTGTTAAAGTCGTTTTGCTTTGGCATTTGACACAAGTTGAAATCTACTAAATACATACTTACATTCATAGAGCAACACGGACCATCGGCGGACCGGACGGGAGACGTCATAGCGATTTTTCCCGATACAAAACTGTCTGTCATTTTTTGCGGGGGGAAATCTGCTCTACCCACACTTTCTCAAATTCTCACACAAAAATAATCGTCTGTTACTACGAAACCCACACATAAAAATTAAAACATACACTAATAATTTCACACACATAGATACATTATGTGTCGTTACAGTACAATGAGATGACGCAACTACACTGACAAGTTGCTTACAGCCGTGGTTGCAACTACTGTCGATACGCATTATCGATAAATTCAAGAACTCGGTTGGGAATATTACGTTTAAAAAGTGATACAAAGATAGATATTCTAATAAAGATTGACTTTATTTATTATGTACTACAATAATTATCATTTAACAAATAAAATTAAGGTTTACGTCATTTTAAAAACTAGTTACAATTGTATCTATCACTGGTTTTTAAAGTGGACTATTTCGTGTGGGAATCCAGGTTAGTCTATTATTACAAAATTTCTTCCATGTAACCCTTAAATTTGGATCTTTAGTAAACCTGCAATAAATAAATTAAAAAAAGATTGTGTGGTTTTTATGAAACCACGATAAAAGTGAAACTTTTTTCATATTATAGACATTTAACTAAAAATTTTCGGAATATATGCAATAGCTTAGTAAAAAGACTTAATTTAGTGTTCATACGAAATAAGTTAAATAATAAATTCAAGCATTCAAAATTGAAATAAATCCATAAACAACAACATGCACCAGCGAGCGCCTTTCACTTTATCCCTAATTCGCGGCCGACCGTGTGAGAGGAAGCCAAAGTTTTACTTTAAAAAAAAAATGGTTGAAGTTCACATGTAAGTAGTAATTTTAATAAAACGTGTTAACTCGTAAGTTTTGTAATATTTTTAATTTATACAACTATGTATATTAATATACAGCTTACCTTATAATATTTTAAATAAATCAGAAAACTTATTCTCAAAAATGTCTCCGTATGAATATAGACTCCTTTGCCAAATTTATCGATAACTATCTACTAACAAACCAGTAACAACACTATCGCTCGGTGACAGCGTCTACTCGGAAACAAAGTCGGATCAGTCGCTCGACCGATCCGCATATTGTATGAGGGCGAGCGGCCTGTGTTGGTAAACAAATCCGAAACAACACTACCGATAAATATTGTAATTTTTAAGTATTATGGAAGTAAATGGGAATAATGTGATTAAATATTAGTTACATATGAAAGGTAACGCCATCTTATTGTAAATTTGACGTGGCAGATCTCTTTTTGCAGCAAAATACAGAACAATTCGTAATTTTTGTAGGACATCAATTTAGTCGCGCAACTAGATTTAGTCTACTGAGCAGTGCGGCTGCAACTAGTTTTATTATACGCATAGGACCACGTGGACTTGTACTTTGACAGAGGGGAACGCCTACGTATGGCTACTCCCCTCTGGTCCGTGTTGCTCTATGCTTACATTAAATGTGTCAGTAATTTTCTTTAGTGAGCGATTCCGTAAGAATTTAACACGTTAACTGCTTTATCGGACTATGTGTCCGACACCTTTTGTTCCACTCAGGCGTTGTCGGACTATATGACCGACTACACATACAAAATCTGAACATGTCGTTGCTGCCTGGCGGCCATGATTTTGGAATAAATAATGTATTTATGGAATAACTAATTTATTTAAAGTGAAATAAAACTAAGTACATTTTTTGAATTTTTCTTATTTTAACCATGGCAGTCACGTTTACATAAATAGGATTTTTTACACTTAACTTTACCAGATGACTTTTGGAACAAACTGCTACAGACTATATAGGCTATAGTGTATGCTGGCACGAGAGTTTCAGCTTTAACGATGAGTCCCGCACACAGACGCAGCCCCGCACATACGCACATCTCGCTGGAGTCCATCCGGCGCAGCAGTCGCAGCCCGCTGTCGCGCCGCGAACAACAACGCAACCGCAGCCCCGACCAGTCGTCCAGACAAGTGGCGCCCTCCATGCAGACCGTGCTTATATCCGACGACGAGCTCAAGCCGTGAGTTATCATTACTAACAGCCATCCTTCCATAAACTCATGACTAATTGAACAACATGAAACATTACAGAACGCTCCCTGCTACTATCCTTACATATTCCTTTTGCCTCGTTTACGTTCATATATCTAGCCGCACCTGACCTTTTTGGTGGGCTCAATCATTAAAATTTTTATTCGATTCATTAGTAAAATTACAATTGCTTAAAACTAAATCAGTCAAGGAAGTAAACAGGAACATTTGTTTTACTTTTAATATTCAATCTTAAATTTTTAGTTAGAAACGAGCCTTTCTTTTTTTTGTTTAGCTTATACTGTCCCATTGCTGGGCCAAGTCGTTTAACTCTTTCAGTCACGATTTTACTTTAAGAATATTTTGAAGATTTTTATTTTAGTTTTATCATCATTAACAACTAAAATATCACATACACTAGGGAAAAAAAAACTAGGTGTTAAGGCTTTCGAGGAATGAGGTGGTTAGTGACACTAACCACCGTGACTATTGATACAAAGAAAACTATGATGAATGATGTATAATATTTATAAATATTTTATGTTACAATGAACTTTTCCACAGGCAAAATGATGTAAAATCACTTTTTATGACAATCAGAAAACAAGTTTTGCTTTTGCGTAAGCAAGGGGGCACTTTACATGTTTTGCATTACCATACCGTACGTCCTGGAGATATTTTATTGCTATGTTCAGCATTTTTCCGGCGTACTAAGCTAGACAAACGGAGGTCATCGTCGGAATCAAAGTTGTTATAATCGGTTACTTGCTCCAATCAAATCAACTAACACCAGCGGATTTGGCTGAAGTTCTGTATATTCGTCATCCTTGTCGTTACAAATACTCTTGTTAGCTGAAGAAATATCTAAACAAGTATACTGTGATTTCTTTATCTGTTAGCCGGCGCGACGTACTGTTACAAAATACGAAAAGACACTAATAACAGGCCTGTCTCACTTCCATACAAGCGGCGCAAAATCCCCGAGATATTTACCTACTATTCTGGAAAACAACCTAATTTCAACCTTTTGCATTGCATATAGCGTTCAAAGTACAATAACTGTCTGCCGTCTCGCTTCAATCTGCTAGGGCTGTCAGAGAGGTACTACTTTATATCTTTTTGTCTTTTTTGTTTTTTCTGGCGCCTCCATCACTCACGACACAGAACTGATTAGATTTCCAACAGATTAACAGCACAGAATATACAATAGTAGGTACTTTACGGTATTAACAGTTTACTTTTGATCCGCGGGTGCGTGCGCTGCGTGTGCGACAAGTCGAGCGAGTGCAAGCCTATTGAGACTAGTACGGTGGCCGGACGCTTGCGTTTATCATACCTATAGTTACATGCATAAGTTTCATGAAGGTTATGACCAGAAACCCGCAACAGTCATGGTGGTTATTGTCACTAACCACCAGATTTTCGATGTGAATACACATTGGAACACAAAAATAACAGTACTTTTATGTGCACACGTATAATATAGATGTATGAAAACACATTGAGTAAAAAACATTGAACAAAAAAGCTTACATACCCGTTTCACAGTTTCTTTTATCAAACATGCAAATAAAAGTTCGTTAGCGCAATATTAAGTTTAACGCTAATAAACTGTCATTAATTCAATAAACCACCAACTGGTCGCTTCTTGTCATACAAGACTCAAGTTTTTATGATGATTCTACTGATTGTCGCTACATGGCACAGATTTTAATTAAATAATTCGGGAAGAGGTGGTTACGACACTAACCACCAAGACTGAAAGAGTTAAGGACCTCTTTTGTATGTCACCTCGAACCAGCCGTTGCGGTACGCGTCCAGGTCGTCTCGCCACCGCTTCCTTATTAAAGAGAAATATTTAAAGTCTCGTCAAACGCTCATGGTTTGGAAAACGACACTCATTGCAAAAAATTGCGAAAATTTTGTGGAACAAGACACTGTGGTCCCTAAATAATTTTATAAACCACACAATGACTACGGACCAATTGGCAATTATTAGCAGCACTAGATACAAAGATTAAACTACAGGACTAGATTCTTTTATATTTCGTGGCTGTGAAGAGAATTCGTTGCCGATTCCAAAGGGTAGTAGGTGAGAACGATGTCAAAATACGTGCACATTTAAAGCGTCCGCAATTAAAACAAAAAATAAATTCATCTTCTTTATTCTTCATCAATCTTCAATATTTTAAAAGCTAGATGGCGCCGGCATTTCCTTCCTTGCTGACTGTTCCCTGAGAAGAAATGCCGAAAAATACTCAGAGGTCATGGTCTCTTTTAAAGACCAAATATTATGTTATTAGAATTTTATGTCAGTGTAACAATGCAGGGCCATATCTGGAAGTGCCTTTAGAAGAAAGAGCAATTGCAACTTTGAGTTGATCTGTCCTAACAGACGGCATGCAAGTAAGTTCATGTGAAATAAAGTTTTTGATTTTGAAAGAGGTAAAAATATGGAGCGTACACAGTATTAGAAAAACAGTTGAAAATCAAAGAGGTCTATAACATCGCGAAGTGAAAATATCACTGTGGAAAGTTTCCACTGTTCCATTTTAAAAGTGTATAGGTTTAATAAAAAAAGTTAAAGCACACATACTATTAAAGGAAGAAACGATGAAGGAGAGAATATTAGAAGAAAAGGTCCTGTTTAAAGAAAATACGTTTATTTGCGGTAAATATGACGCATAGAAAGACTAAAAATTATAAATCTGTTTCTGTCCTAATATAAATATAATTCTGTAATGAGGTTCACTTTTTATAACACAGTCTCCTCAACTACAGTGACGACGGCCTGTCGCCGTGGAACTCGGACAACGACATCGAATCCGTGGCTTCCGGGCCGGATACCCGCACGACGGACCGGTCGCGGGCGGGCAGCATGGTGTCACGCGGCTCTAAGATCCGGCGCCGGCGGTCCGTGTCCGGCAGTCACAGCACCGGACCAGTGGTGGACGGCGCGGCCGACGATGTGGTCGCCACGCTGAGACAACTGGTCGCGTTAGAAGATTACCTTGGAAGCTTGGGTCCGAAAATTGTTGATCTGCTAGGTGATGCATTGAAGATGGAGAAGGTAAAACTTGTGTTTCTGAAATAATACATATATTAAAACTGCGTACATTAATTTTCTGACTAGTATGGAAACGCACTCTGACGCCCCGTGTATGTTCGTTTAATGACACCATATTATCGATTTTGTTGCATGCTCAAGCTGTTTGTCATTTTATATTATACTAGCGACCCGCCCCTGTTACGCGTGGGTGAGGTGAGGTGTACAGGTTTTATATTTTAAATATTTTGATTTTGATATTTAGAAACTTAAAATAGTAGATACTAGTTTTTTTTTTGGTAGTAAGTTGATTTTAAGACTGCTTTTTGTCATAAGGTGTACACTTGTAATGATAGTTGTAAGGGAGATTTTAATAAATGAATAAATATCTGGGCGAACAGATTGTTCAAAATTATCGCAACAATTAAGAACATTAAACTTTATCTCAATTGGATAAAGTTCTTATCAGAATGACGGTTGTCGTGTCTTGTCCTGTCTTCATTCTAAAATATTTCTTGTGTCATTGAGTTAATATTTATTTTTTACAGTTGCTTAGATCATTGTGAACTGTATTACTCTTAATATGTTCACTCAATTCTTATACACGCTATAGATTCTGCCTAGAAAATGTACTTGACGTTTTCGTATTGATACCCTAACCAGGAGAAACCGAACTCATCGGAAGAGCTGCTAGTGCGTGAGAGCGCGGTGGTGCTGATCGAGACGGCGAAGGAGAAGCTGAAGGGCGCCGTGCAGGCCGGGCTCGTGGGCGGCGGCGCGGCGCACGCGCTGCGCGCCGCCGTGGTGCGCGCCGCCGCCACGCTGCACGAGGCCGACAAGCGCACCAAGCTGCGCCAGAAGGTATGCTATGCACAGGCCGGGCTCGTGGGCGGCGGCGCGGCGCACGCGCTGCGCGCCGCCGTGGTGCGCGCCGCCGCCACGCTGCACGAGGCCGACAAGCGCACCAAGCTGCGCCAGAAGGTATGCTATGCACAGGCCGGGCTCGTGGGCGGCGGCGCGGCGCACGCGCTGCGCGCCGCCGTGGTGCGCGCCGCCGCCACGCTGCACGAGGCCGACAAGCGCACCAAGCTGCGCCAGAAGGTATGCTATGCACAGGCCGGGCTCGTGGGCGGCGGCGCGGCGCACGCGCTGCGCGCCGCCGTGGTGCGCGCCGCCGCCACGCTGCACGAGGCCGACAAGCGCACCAAGCTGCGCCAGAAGGTATGCTATGCACAGGCCGGGCTCGTGGGCGGCGGCGCGGCGCACGCGCTGCGCGCCGCCGTGGTGCGCGCCGCCGCCACGCTGCACGAGGCCGACAAGCGCACCAAGCTGCGCCAGAAGGTATGCTATGCACAGGCCGGGCTCGTGGGCGGCGGCGCGGCGCACGCGCTGCGCGCCGCCGTGGTGCGCGCCGCCGCCACGCTGCACGAGGCCGACAAGCGCACCAAGCTGCGCCAGAAGGTATGCTATGCACAGGCCGGGCTCGTGGGCGGCGGCGCGGCGCACGCGCTGCGCGCCGCCGTGGTGCGCGCCGCCGCCACGCTGCACGAGGCCGACAAGCGCACCAAGCTGCGCCAGAAGGTATGCTATGCACAGGCCGGGCTCGTGGGCGGCGGCGCGGCGCACGCGCTGCGCGCCGCCGTGGTGCGCGCCGCCGCCACGCTGCACGAGGCCGACAAGCGCACCAAGCTGCGCCAGAAGGTATGCTATGCACAGGCCGGGCTCGTGGGCGGCGGCGCGGCGCACGCGCTGCGCGCCGCCGTGGTGCGCGCCGCCGCCACGCTGCACGAGGCCGACAAGCGCACCAAGCTGCGCCAGAAGGTATGCTATGCACACGCTCAGTCCTCGACCAACTCTCCTCTTATAAAAAAGCGTGGTGTGCTTGATATCAATTAAAAAATACCTCAAAAAGCACACCACGCTGTTTTCCATTATTTTCTACTTTTTTAGTTTGGTTTTCTATGGTAGCGTGTTTTGTTAAACTATTATTTATTTTCTATTTTTAGGGTGTTTCGGATTTTGTGACGTATGTCAGCGTAGTTTTTGAAGACAGTTTTTTTGATATCCTGGTATCCCCGGCAAGGATAATGGCACAATTTTTTTTAAATATTATATTGTCATCGGTCCTTATATCGGTCCAATAAGTATGCCAAATTTCGAGTTAATCCGACGTTTTGGAGGGGGTCAACGTCATGTTCAAAGTTTCAGTTAGATATAGGCACATACTAACATACGTTTGAAGCTAATAAAAGCGAGTTAGGCTGACCCCACATTAGGCGTGCGCGATCCTCGGGCGTGTGAGAAGCGCGAGCGCCGCGCGAGCGTCGCGAGCGCGCCGCGTGAGCGTCGCGTTTAACTGCCCTGCGGCGCGCACGTGGCGCTCGCGTCGCGTTCTTACCCCTTCGCCCGCTACTGTTTCGATCAGTCACATGGTGGGCAGTGTTGTGTTGACACACGTTAAAAATAGAGTCACCGAGTGAAATTAATATCGAAAGCTTTATCCTAGAAATACAGAATCGTCCTGCGATATGGGACAGGACTATAAAGGAGTATAGTGATCGTATTGCAAAAAAAAAGGTGTGGGAAGAAGTCAGCACTTTATAAAAGACTAGCTTCTGCCCGCGACTTCTTCTGTGTAAATGTCGTTTATCGCGGACGCAGACAAAGTCACGAAATAAAAAGTAGCCTATGTCCTTTCTCAGGCTCTACACTATCTGAGTACCAAATTTCATTTAAATCGGTTTAGTAGTTTTAGCAGGAAAGCGAGACAGGCAGACAGACAGAGTTACTTTGCATTTATAATATTAGTGTGGATTTTGAAACGAAAATTGTCCAAATTGTGACTGACTTGACTGAAGGGGGTTAAACGCTCGCCTGCGTGCGCGCCGCAGGGCAGCTAAACGCGGCGCTCACGCAGCGCGCTCGCGACGCGCGCGCGGCGCGAGCGCTACTCACACACCCGAGGATCGCGCACGCCTAATGTGGGGGAGGCCTTAAACATTGGATTACTTATCTATACCATCTCATCATAATCATTCTCCTGCCCAAATTTATTTGGAGTCGGCGTAACATTTCTTTTTCTTCCACACCTCTCTATCAGTCACCTTCTTTCTATCATATCATAATTCACACAGTCCATCCATCGTTTCTTTGTCTATACTAATATTATAAATGCGAAAGTAACTCTGTCTGTCTCTTACGGTTTCGCGCTTAAACCACTGAACCGATTTTGATGAGATTTGGTTAGACACATACTAGTCCTTGGGAAAGGACATAGGGTAACTTTTGTCCCGGTAGCATATTCCCGTGGGATAATTTTCAACATCCACGCGGGCGAAACCGAGGGTAAAAGCAAGTTTTTTTTTCTTTCTTTATCAAATGAGTTCTCGGAGGGCGTATTAGACTTTTATTTGACTAAAACCCATCCGTGTTCCTACAGTTGCCTGTACCAGCGCCACTGTAACTCTTTCGAACAAATCCAGTACCAGGGTCGACCTGGCAGTGTTTTTGTACCTAGCAATTCTACCTTTAATCATTTGGACTTTGCTTTAGATAATTAAATATCTAATTTTCTGTACACCATGTAGGTATGTTTATCTTGATGTAAAATAGCAACATTACTAAACAACTGTCAACCTTTCAGCAAGCTGCTGCCGGCCCTAGCAAAACGACAGCTGTACCAGTAGCAGTAGCAGGCGTGGGTGAAGTAGACCGCGCGCAAATAGCCCAACAAATGGCAGAAGCATTAATAGCTCAGGGCAAGACGGACGTGTCTTCTGAAGACTTAGCAGCGCTGGTAGACGCTGTCGTGGGTATGGCAGAGGCTAAGAAACGAGCCGCCGAGCAGACCAAAAAGGTGTTTGTTCCACAGCCCATAGAGAAGCCGGTGGTGAAACCGAAACAAAGTGGTACAGCTTCTGCATTGCAAATGTTGCAGTCGGCGTACGATGAGAACGATAAAAAGTAAGTTGTTAGGATTAATTACTTCGTTACAAGCCATCAATTTAATCCTAGTTCAGTAAAGCCACACTTAATATTATAAATGCAAAAGTAACTCTGTCTGTCTGTCTCGCTTTCCTGCTAAAACTACTGAAACGATTTAAATGAAATTTGGTACACAGATACATAGTTTAGAGCCTGAGAAAGGACGTAGGCTACTTTTTATTCCTTGACTTTGTCTGCGTCCGCGATAACCGATATTTACGCAGACGAAGTCGCGGGCAGAAGCTAGTTTATAAGAATTTATTTTCTTATGTCAATTTGTTGGCTTAGTTGCTCTCTGCTGTGGTGAGAGGGCTGGTATCTTTTTGACTGTTTTACCTGCAGATATATAGGTAGATAGCTCACACTAAGGATTTATTCCAAAGGCCAATTAAAAACATTCAAAATTTTGTTACAGTCATTCATCTCTTCTCATTCTTGATAGATTGAGACTGAAATCGGACTGTAAACATTCTTTAAATTAAGAGAATTGCGTCTCTGATGTTTATAATCTTCATAACGTTTAAGGCACCTTGTATTAGGAACTAGCAGCGCCATGGAAGGCAACTGTCAAAGTTGCCTTCCCCATTGAATTTGTAGCTAATGAGCTATCGTTTTTCTCCAACCAGGGCACCGCAAAGCAGTACTGACGCCATGGACGGTCTCTCCGACTCAGACCTCGAAACCCTA
This sequence comes from Aporophyla lueneburgensis, assembly GCA_932294355.1. Lineage (NCBI taxonomy): Eukaryota > Metazoa > Arthropoda > Insecta > Lepidoptera > Noctuidae > Aporophyla > Aporophyla lueneburgensis. The sequence continues at coordinate 23,127,321 of OW028737.1, read as the reverse complement.
CTAAAGAACTTCAACGAGTTATCAGCTGAAGAACAGCACAGCCTTATAGCATACTTAAAGAAGTTGGAAGCTAAAGAGCCTCAGAGAGTGGAGAGGCTGCGACAGTACGTGAGCGAGGCGGCCACTACTGCGCCCAAGGAAACGACGCCGGAGAACACGGAGCCCGAAGAAGAACCTTCAAACCCCGTGGTGGTTGAAAGTGACGACGATGACTATACTGTTGAAGAGGTGACTAAGTTAATATATTCATGCTCATCCTACTATAGTTTTAAGTAAGCGTTTTTTATAAAGAACATGCACCTATCTGTCATATTTGACACCGTAGCTGCTTGAAGGCAACTCATGTTTGTAATGAGTCACATATTAATATAAAAAAAAACAGGGCTCTTCCAGTAAGAGAGTTCAAATTAAGATTAAATATCATAAGTCATGGCCTTAGGCGATTATCACACGGCATTGCGCACCGCCGCGGAGGGCGGTGGCGGTAAAGCGGATTTTGTAGCGGTGCCCCGCGAGGTTTAGTGATCATTTACTACATTTGGTGTTCGAATACAATTTGAAGTGCAGTCGTGACTAAAATAGATAGTACTATTGTAATTTTAGACTTTATTTTTCTGGTGTCAAATATATATTTTTGGTAAAAGAACTAAGGGTATCAAAGCATTTTATGGTGGTCATTATATTTAACCCCTTATTCATACACTATTTTTTGGTTATCGATTCACTATCACTTATCATTGACAGTTATTATGGTATTAAAGGCCAGTGTAAAAATATTTCCTATCTCCAGGTGTTCCAATCAGCAACACAGAAAGTAAAGGAAGATCAAATACGACAAGAAATGGAAATTGTTAAGAAATCTTTGGAAGAGACGAACACAGAGACGATACTAGAGCCGGCAAATCTTGAGAATTCTCTCGCGGATATTACAAAGAGTTTATCTGCTAGCTCTGCGACTGGGCTGTTCGCGCTGGTGCAAGCGAGCATGAAGTCGACACCAGCCGCCACGGGCCAGGAGCTAAGGTCGCACTCGACGTCTAACGTCAGTAACGTCGTGGTCAGTAACACTCAACCGAGGTCTTTTGGAGACCTGCCTGAGCCAACAGTCACTCAAGAACTGTTGAAACCACTGCAAAGTGCGCCAGTTACACCAGCTCCGCTCATGAATACATTTAATAATCAAGCTGAGGGGTCAGAATCAGGACCGACGCCCTTCCAAAGTCTGCAAGGTTTGTTACGCCCTCCGGCTCGTTTCCAGCCGCCACAGCAACAACAACAACAACAGCAGCAGCGTCCGCAACAACCGCAGCAGCACCAACAGCGTCCGCAACAACCGCAGCATCAGCAAAACTATCAATCTCCTCCACCACAGAATCAGCAGAATTATCAATCGTCTCAACAGAATCAGCATAATTACCAACCACCTCAGCAGAACCAACAGCAAAATTATCAACCACCTCAGCAGAACCAACAGCAAAATTATCAACCACCTCAGCAGAACCAACAGCAAAATTATCAACCACCTCAGCAGAACCAACAGCAAAATTATCAACCACCTCAGCAGAAGCAACAACAACCACTTTATAATCAGGGGCAACAGCAGAATTATCAGCCTACGCCACCCCTCCTGCAACATAATCAAGGACCGCAGCACAACCAAATGCTACCACCACACCAGCAACGTAACCAGCCGCCCCAACAACAACAACTACGTAACCAGCCCCCACAACAACAACGTAACCAGCCGCCACAACAACAACGTCACCAGGCGCCACAACAACAGCAGCAGTACCAACCTCCGCAGCATCAACAACAATATCAACCACCGCAGCATCAGCAGCAACAACAACATTTTAACGACAACAGAAACAAGCCCAATGATCATTTCAACCAAGGACAGTGGAATTCACGACCGATGGACAACCGAGGTCCGCCCATGAGGACACCGGCCCCTGATAACTTCGGACCGAATGCTCCATTCAACCAGGGTCCTAGAAAAAACTTCATGAACGGCAATGGCCAAGATAACTACGATACGCGGCCTCAGATGAACCAACAGTTTGGTAACAATAACTACGACAATAATCAAAACAATTACAGAGGTCGCGGGGGCGGCAGGGGCAACTTTGGCGGGCCCAATAGAGGTCGTGGCCGAGGGTATTATTAAATTTGGTTCATTATCCGGTCGTTAATACAGCAAATCTAGTTAAAGAAAGAGACTGCCACACAGGTTTGTGTGAAACAACACAACGCTCTACAAAACAGATTTGCCATATTAAGGCTGCCGGAGGAGCGGAGGGGCGGAGCTGTGCCAATATTAATCAATAGCATTCAAACTCCGCTCCGCCTGGGTGCAAAAATAAATTGGTTTATAGGCACAGCTTCGCTCCTCTCCGCTCCAATGAACAGGCTGCCTAACGGCCGCGTAGTGTTTTATTTACTTTGAGAAAATGAAGTGTAATTTCATTAATATTACCATTGCTCATGCAATCGGATTTTTATCAATTAGATGTATTTTCACGTATTTGTGACTTGATATAAGAACCTCTATGTATCTTAACTGTATGCGATAAGAATTTGTGTCAATAAATACCGTTATTGGACTTGTTTGTTTTTTTTTTACATATATTACTCTGCACAACAGGCGAAACAGGCGAACAGGCGAAATGTGGGAGTACTGTAGGTACACCTCTGCCTAACCCTTCGGGGAAACAAGGCGTGAAAATATGTGTGTTTATGTTATATTACTCTGCTATGTCCGTTTCCACCGCGCGGCCAACTCTTCAAATTTGATGAAATTTTGCCAAGAATTAGTTGTAATTTGATACAATACACACCTCTTTTCCTGAATTTGTTACAAAAAAAACTAAGGCGCTACGACCAAAAACAGTTGGCCGCTAGAACCGCCACTTGCCGTAGTGATTATCCGTGATTACACAGAAACTAAATAATGCACATAGGCGAATGATACATCAAAAGAAAGGTCTTAATTTGTTATATTTGTTACAAAAATAAAAATCATCAAAACTTAAATATACAAAAAGTTATGCTATATTTAGTTTTCAGGTTAAGTGTAGGTACGTATCTCACCATAAAATCAAATAAATAGAGGCTAATGTGTATGGACAATTAGTTGCTAATTTGTTACAGCAAATAAACAAGAAAAATACTAGAAAAAAGGTTCAATATTTTTTCTACAGTCGATTTTAGTTGGCCGCGCGGACGGCAATATGCCTAAAATACAATGGCGTTTATTTCGTTATTAATATTAGGTTCAAGCTTAGTTCTAGTACTAATCGACAGGTATGGTAGCCTACTTTGGATAAATGTGGCGAATATAACTAAAAGTTTTATATTTTAGGAGATATTCACTAAAATATAGTAGTATGAAACTGTATTAGAGTAGAGTGACCATAAATTTTCATAATAAAGTGAGACTGAATCGTCATTATTGGAATGTTCGGTAGTCTTAATTTTTTAGGGTGAAACTCTTTAAGACATCCTATAGCATACTTTATAAAAGTCAAATTCACAAATCGATAAAAAAAACTTTATTCAAAATCAGCATACAGGCAAAAATCAAGTAATTATATTACTTGATTTTTGCCTGTATGCTGATTTTGAATAAAGCCGAGAGTCAGCATTTTTGAACGTCAAAGTTACATAAGACAGTCTCCCGCAATGACAGCCGCCCTTCACCACTTCCTAATGCTTTAGCTGGGAAGAAGTGGCGCAAGGAACTCCCCAGCAGCACAGCTGTCTGTTCAGTTCAATAGTGCAAAGGAATTATCATTACAAAATATTAAATTACATTATTTGTCACATAGCAGCTGACTCTGCAGCTAATTCTTCACAAATCCTCACCAGACATTAGGGAAAGTCTCATCTAATCAAACCAGCTAATTATCCAGATGTCTGGTGTCTCTGACTTCATCACCAGAGATCGTGATCCTCACTGTCAAAACGAAGCCGTTTGAACGTTCTCATAATTAATCATTTATCTAACGTTGGTAATTATGCGTAATTATATAGACGAGCGATTAAGAATATTACATGTTGAAATAAATTAAAATTAGGTATGTAGTTTTAGGTTAGGTATGAATGAGAAATTCGCTTTCTACTTTATATTTTGTGTGATTTACGGAATGACTGATTCTTAAATACTATCTTATCTTAAACTGGGTTAGTCCACGTTTTCACGGACTTACGTTCATCCACCGCAATTTTACTACTAAAATCTTCGATCAATAATAGCACTAGATAAAGGATCAGGAACAAAAATAAGGCGCTCAACTGGCCACGTTTGCACATACTTACACATTTATATTTTTTACTACGAAATATGAAAAAACGTTTCATACAACGTTTCAACAACTTCAGTTTATTATAATCCTTAACACTAAAACTCAATTTTTTTTTTTTTTTTTAATAAACTACCATAACATTTATAAATTAACTGAAACTAATGTAAGACACAGAATGTCGACACATTTTCTTACAGGTACTTATTTCAATTTTAGAATAATTTTAAAAATATAGTGATTTTATTTTAAAAATGACATATTGATCTATTTTTGTGCCTGCTATAAATTACTAAGAAAAAATCTTTAATGTTAATACTAATCGCTACTTGAGTGAGTAAAACTGAGGGCGCTACATTGCAATTGCAGTCTTTATTTTAGAAAAAAGGTTTTGCTATTTCAGTTCTACAGTTTAGAATTTACCTTTTTCTTTTCTATAAATATTTTTAGTCCAGCGTTGTTTAGATTTTAATTAACTTTGATGTTTTGAAATTTTTTGGAGTAACAAGGCTAACTAACAAACAAACAACCAAACAAACCAAACAACCAAGCAAACTAACTCTAAAAATATGATTGAACCTATTTTCTAGTATTTTTCTTGTTTATTTGCTATAACAAATTAGCAACTAATTGTCCATGCACATTAGCCTCTATCGGAGTTTTCTGTGATCTCTCCAAAGCTTTTGATTGCGTTCACCATGACACACTTTTGCGTAAACTACGTCATTACGGTGTTCAAAACGAAGCTCTCAGTGTCATAAGTTCTTATTTGCAAAATAGGCACCAATGTGTAGATGTCAATGGTGTAAAATCTTCCGGGCTACTAGTTCAGTTAGGTGTACCTCAAGGATCAATACTGGGTCCATTCTTAGTGTATATTAATGACTTACCATTTTATTTAAAGAATATCTGTGACATTGTACTATTTGCTGATGATACCTCACTTATCTTTAAAGTAGACAGAAATAGACAAGATTTTGACGACGTAAATAGTGCGCTCTCAATGGCTACGGAATGGTTTACCACAAATAACCTAGTTCTCAATGCTAAGAAAACGAAATGTATAAAGTTCGCCTTACCGAATGTTAGGAATCAGGGACCCAATGTCGTTTTAGATAATGAGGTGCTTGAAACTGTACACTCGGCGGTTTTTCTGGGCATAACAGTAGACGCCAAACTTCAATGGGGATCACATATATCAAGCCTAGCGGGAAGGCTCAGTTCGGCCGCCTACGCAGTAAGGAAAGTTAGACAGTATACGGACGTTAATACAGCCCGATTAGTCTATTTTAGTTATTTTCATAGCATAATGTCCTACGGCATTCTGCTGTGGGGCAAAGCCGCGGACATTCAAAATATTTTTGTTCTTCAAAAACGAGCTGTTCGAGCGATTTACCAACTAGGTGCTAGAGTTTCTCTGAGAGATTTGTTTAAAGATATTGGTATTCTTACGGTGGCATCACAATTCATCTTCGCCAACATCTTATATATTAGGCAAAATATACACCTGTACACTAAAAACAGTGATATTCATAATATTAATACTAGAAATAAGGACAAACTACGTGCTCCCTTTCACCGGCTTCATAAGGTTCATAATTCTTTTGTTGGTCTTGGTATTACCTTTTATAACAAGCTTCCCTCTGCTTTACTAGATTTGCAGTTTAATGAGTTTAAAGCTAAAGTAAAATCCAACCTTTGTTCAAAGGCATACTATTCTATCAACGACTACTTAAACGATAAGAATAGTTGGTCGCTGTGATTAACTCAAGACAAACTCAAGACAATGTTTATGTTCTTTCAATCCAGAATTAGCTTTCCTACTGACAGTTTACATGGGTAGTTCATATAATTGTTTTTTATTTATTTTTTTATTTAACAGATTTTGTTAATTTATTTATTTATTTTTATTTTCTTTTAATTTCATTTATTGTGGACATAATCTACTCATTACAATGATTTTAAATGAGTTGTATTGCAACATGTAGTTAGCTAGCGACCTCGTCAGCTGTTCATAATATTCTTGCCTGACAAACCGGCAGCAAGTTCGTCATGCTCCCTTAGATGTCACTGCTTGCGGTAGCGTCGGGGGTCGGGTTACCACCTTCCCTCAAATATGGCGAGGGGGGTAATGGCTGACCTTTGCGTTATGCTCGTGAACGGGTGCTGCTTGTGGTGACTGGTCGTCTTGCTGACCATGGTTTTTGTTATTGTTATTTGTATTAACTGTTATTTTATTCTACTCCGGAGGTGCTAGTTTAACTATTGTAACTTCAACTTAGCTATATGCATCAATGTATGTATATGGATCATTTTGCATCGTTGAACATGTAAGCAGGCACGCCCTTTATGCCTGGAGGCTTTATTTAGTTTTTAAGTTTTGTTTACGTTTTTGTTTTATTATTTCAGCTTGACTTTAGTATTCAATTTTTTTTTTGTTGGTATATTGGCGTGTGCTAGCTGACATATGGCAAATAATGTATGTTTTGTTTTATAATATTAATTACTTACACAATATTGTATAGAATCAAGTTCTTCTAACTTAACAGACAGCTGTGCTGCTGGGGAGTTTGTTCCGCCACTTCTTCTTCCCAGCTACAGCACTAGGAAGTGTCGAAGGGTGGGCGTTTTGGGGGGACTGTCTTTTGTAACTTTGACGTTCAAAAAGTGCTGACTCTCAGCCTAGTTTGAATAAATGACTTTTGATTTGATTTGATCTATTAATTTGATTTTATAGTGAGATACGTACCTACACTTAACCTGAAAACGAAATATAGCATAACTTTTTGTATATTTAAGTTTTGATGATTTTTATTTTTGTAACAAATATAACAAATTAAGACCTTTCTTTTGATGTATCATTCGCCTATCTGCATTATTTAGTTTCTGTGTAATCACGGATAATCACTACGGCAAGTGGCGGTTCTAGCGGCCAACTGTTTTTGGTCGTAGCGCCTTAGTTTTTTTTTGTAACAAATTCAGGAAAAAAGGTGTGTATTGTAACAAATTACAACTAATTCTTGGCAAAATTTCATCAAATTTGAAGAGGTGGCCGCGCGGTGGAAACGGACATTACTCTGCTATGCCGTGTTTTCTCTCAGTATTAGAAACTTGTCGTACAGAAATGATCGGAAGGCCAATCTTCACAATAGATGAATTTGTTTTATAGTCGCAAATCGCAATCTAATCTAGGCGATTGATTGTAACTTGGTATACCCAGTGAAATTAACTTCTTTCGTTGAAAACAATTAAAAATAATTATCAGAACTATTTTTTTATTGAGAAAGAGAATTTTACTGATTGAGCAATGGAGTAATATCGTGACCATGATTTCGAGTATCAGAAAAATATCTATTCATGTAAAGTAGGTGAGGTATTCAGCTCTTTACGTTTAGGAATTCTCTCATCTGCCTATATCAAGATGATTGACCTTGTTTTTGAGAAAATGGCAGCATTATCTATCTAGACCCCCACCAAGAATGACAAATGTATGTTCATAGAATTAAGCGCGTACAACTCCAGTCTTAAATTGGTCTGTGCTTTGAAGGGCCTATAGGCAGCTGTGTATACTTGTATAGTAAACCCATTTCGGCGCTGTAGTTTCACGCAGTAGGGGCGTGCCTATTCGCATTGGAGTAATAGGCAAGCACAAGGTCAGACACTCCACAACGAATTCAATCCTATTTATTAACCTAGTCTTCTCATGAATTCATTCAGTCAGGCACACAAATGAATTGCTAACTTGTAACAGGTTCTATTCAATGTTTGTTTGTGAAGGTAGTTCACATACATAAGAAAAGTAACAAATAGTATATAGTACAAGAATGTTTTATTATTATTTACAGCATAATACTTAACATGATTCTAATTCTAAAAACAAAAACTATACAAAAGCTAATAGACGCCCATCTCCAATAGCGCATCTATTTGCTCAGTCTCAGGTAAAATATCGATTTCGATCGGTTCAGACTTCATCTTGTTGGCTGCTTTCGAGTCTATGGTAAAGAATCTGAAGAGTTTTGACAGGTTTATGATCGAGTACGCGGACTGTGCCAGCCAGTCTTCTACCACCATCTCCTTAAGCTGTTGGAAAGCATTCGTGATTTGCGGCGACATTCGAGTTTCTGTAACAAAGCAAATATATACTAAAACTTTTACATTATAAATGTATTGTAAAATACATACAACATGATGAATACTTACTTGAATTAGTATTCTTGCTCAGATCAAACAAAAATAAGAAAAAGTTAATTTGCAAGTACAAGTCTTTTTCCGTGTACTCTCTAAACATGACGCCTTTCTCACATGACCTGCAGAGTGGGTATCCGCCGGCGAAGGTCTGCGGCAGGCGCACGGTACGGTGCCCGCATGCGGGGTCCTCACACGACAACCAACCCGCGTAGTATTGAGCGTGGTACTGACGGACTTGGAGGCTCAACTGGTTCTGAATGCTCGCCAGGTAATCTACTGGCCTCAAACTACACTTATCGTTCTGACATTTATCTAAGAATGTTACACTCTCTTTATCCAATTTTACAACTGTTTCTCTGATTTTGTTCTCAGTTTTGCAGTGTTCATTGACGCAGACAAACACGAAATCTTTACAGTGTCTGTATTTTTCTTGTTCGTTTTCTACTTCATAGGTTTCTGTGTTGGAGTTGTCTCTTCGAACTATTTGTCGATACCCAGAGGGATCGAGGCCGAGACAGTCCGCAACACGAGCCGGGTCCATACCTTCGATGGGCTCACATATTCTGGATATTACAGGGTGCAACTGATGCGCTAAGTAATACTTGAAGTCAACTTTAAGATGTTCTAAATTCTTTAGCTCTTCAATATGGTATGCTCTTTGTGTCGCTGAGTTAGCAGTACCGTCCTCACAGATAATATAAGGCACTACGTCTCCTTTCTTAAATCTCCTGCTGTTTTTACTGTTCAGTCTTAGAGCCACTTGTACGTGAGGCTGCGTGTGTTTGTCGGCGTACTCGTTAGGGTTCTTGGTGAGTTGTTTCGTAATTGTTAACATTGAGAGAGGCATTTTACCGTTCATCAAATCATCCTTGAGTTTGTTGAGATGCGTTTGAATGCTCTCAAGCCTCTCGTCTGCAGATTGTTCTGATAAAATTTGGCTCAATATGAATTTACCGGCTTCTGCAGCCAGCTGTGACCAATCACGACGAACGATATCCAAACCTTTATGCTCCTGTGTAAAGACAAACTCGCCATTTTTGTTCTTGGTAACTAATACAGCTGCATACTTCTTTTTCTTCAGTAGAAGCAAATATCTGAATACCCCATCTATATCAAGTTCTATTTGTTTATATTTCTTGTTGATCTCTTTCTTCAGATCTACACCAATCTTGAAAACGTTGTCATAATCTAAACAATTGGTGTTGATCATCAAACTGTCGGTATCTCCGTAGACTACATCGTAGTTAGACTTTTGTACGATATCTTTGGTGTCCATGAGAATTTCTCTGCCTTTCATGGTGACTAGGGCTGCGAGGGGTTTTGCATAAAACCTGGAGTGAGTGAAACCGAGGCAACCATACATGGAGTTGGCTGTGAGTTTCAGAGCCATCTGCCTGATGTTGTACTGCATGTACTGGTCTTGCGACAAGTCTGGCGTTTTCATTAGCTTTTTAACGTCTCGCCTACTCTCCACCAGTTTACGGATCTGTGTCGGTAGTACACCCAGGTCTGTGTTACTCTTTGGCAAGATAAGGTTAGCGATATCCTCATCCGACGATCCAGCTGCTTTTCTTTTAATAGTTGTAAAGCAAATATTGTACTCCTGAATAATACTAGGATATAAGGAATTGAAGTCCATAAGAAGAATTAGTTTATCATAGAATCCTTTCTTGGGGTCTAAAACGAGACCTCCAGAATATGCAGCTTTTTTCTTCCCTTGTTTTTTGGGTACATTTGCGGCACCTTCCTCTGGTTCGTCATTATCATCGTCTGCTACGAGTCTTTTGCCGTAAACTTTATCAGGTACGATATAGTTCTTCTCAGTGAAGGCGTGAAGTAATAGAAACTCATTTCTTTCCGACCTGCCACCAAGCAAAGTCCTCGACATGATATTTCCGGCGATTTGTGTGATTTGCAACGCTAACGGAATGACGTTCAATTCGCACATCATTTTGAGTATGTAGGACGCATCTTGCATACTTAGCGACACAAGTTGGAATAAATCATTGCTGTTTTCATAATATCTGGGCAGATCTTCAAGCGCTACTTCAACGCGTTCGCCTTCTTTCATTTTCAATACGTTTACACAGAGAGTGTCGAGGTCGAAGCTTCTGGATCGTATTACTTCCATAGCAGATATTTTGATGTCACAGACCAAACGACCGAGGAACGCATCCTTAGCCGCGTACTTCCTCTGAGGAGCGTTAGATCTTTTGAGTCGTCCCAAACGAGACCAGTTAGGTATGTGAAGGTCGAGAATGTTCCCAATCAGTAGATCTTGTTGGAATCCCTGTAGGTCGTGGCCTACCACTAGATCTGGATCCATCTTCCAGAACTGTACCATGAAAAAGTTGAGTAGTTCTCGCTCTGTGTCGCATTTGGTTAGTTTTGTTGCTTTGTACTGAGGTAGGGCCTGCTTTAGGTCCAGCGGCCAGATTTCGTTGCACTTTGTCATTACTGAAAAACATAATGTCAAGATAAGCTTTTTTATAGTGTAGAATATTTAGTTCTTATTATAAGTGTGAAATAAGTATTGCTTACCACAGAAATGTTGTTGGAATGGTGGATTCGGCGGAGGCTTGTGTAAATGAAAGTTAGTGTGTGACAGACAACTGAGCATCAATATCTTTGTCTTCCTTGTTTTGGGGTCCATTGTAGTTCTCATGTTTATCTGAAAAAGTTTAATATTGTAATGAGGATAAAAGCTTACTAGCTTTTTCGAAATAATTTATTAAAATATCTGATAAAGGTATGTAGTTATAAAACTGGAACATCCATAAGATTGGACAATTTTTTCTATATGACAAACCAGTGATACCACAGGAGGACAGGCCCATTAAATATATGTTGCCTCATTCATTTTCTAGCCCGATACGACTCAGATCACAGCACGGATACCCAATGACTGCTCCTAGTGCAAATAAACTGCTCAAAATCAAAATATTTTATTTCATATTAAACCTACATGGGCATTTATGAATTCTCACATTTACAAAATATTAAAGAATGCTAAATAGTCAAGTCAATTGAAATAGAACCAATGACAGTCTACTCACAGTAGCCACAACAATAGGCGGCGGTTCCAAATCTGCGCCATCCCTGATAACAGTAACATGCTCCATCTTATCACACGCGGCCTCCAATTTGCACCACGACATCTTAGCTTGGACCTGTTCTGGCTGTTTCACCTCCAGCCAACAGGGACCTTTGATTTTCCGTTCCAGCAGGAAGGTTTCCAGGGATGAGGTGGTCGCTCCGAAGATGTGCGAGAATGTTAGGTACTTCTTGTCTTTTGGAGGCGGCGGGAATGTGGCCTTTGACGATAAAAAACAACATTTAAAACAAGAATAAGCTATTTAAAATAAATTCACACAGCGACATTATATTAACAGCAGTGTCGCCAGTGCTCTTTCAACTTTTAAAACATGAATGGTGGATCGATACATGTTTCAAGTTTCAAAATCCACAATGAACGAGAAGTGAAAACGTCCCTGTCTAGATAAGGCAGTTTACACGCATTGCCGAGAACTTTGGAGCTAAAATATTAATTCTAAATGCATCAAATCATGCTGTTTAATGCACGATTCTAGACGCTCAAGGCGCTTGTTGCGTCCAGTATACGCACATAGCCATATGTGCATAATCGCCTCATCTAGACAGGGGCTTAAACACGGCAATAATAACTCAAGTAACATTTTACTTATTATTATGTCTACACTTACAGAATATCTGACTTCTAGATAGTCTGACTGTGCAGGTATATCGGGCAGATTGAAGCAGTAGTTCTTGGTGACCTTCCGTGACTTGAACTCTTTCAGTCCCAGTTCACTAGCGACCGCACTGTTGAACTCTGAGTACATATCCATCATCGTCACTTCTTGATCCGTCGCCTCTAATGTTACTGGGTCTAGTTTCTATAACAAAATCATATGGTCAATTATTTCATCATATTCTTACGTATCTTGGAGTGCATGGTAAAGATGTCTAGCTGATGACAATAGCAGTAGTATTCCTTACCATTTATATCCTAAGGAAACATTGCAGACATGGAAAAATTAAAAGAAAACAATAAGATACTAAATCCTTTCATTTTGTATATTGAAAAAGATAAGTAATAAAACTTTTAACCACTTTTGTGAAGTTCTGATAGCCAATACTTACATACTCCCTAGGCAACAGAAACATTTGCCTATTAACATTCTTCACAACCAGACAGCAGGACAGACAGCCATCTTTCTTATTAGATGGGTTGACATACACCTTCCCAAACAAATACACTACTCCTGGCTTCACAAACCTGTCCTCCCAAGCATCGAGCCAGTAGAACTTCAACACTTTCTCTCCATTCTCGTTAGTATGTAGAGGCAACTGTCCATCTAGTTGAACCATAGCTGCAACCTGGTTCTCACCCATTTGATCAGACCAGGTACTTGTTAAAGGTTTCAATTGTTTAGGAGATTCTTTTTTAGTTGGGAATATGTCAAAGTCTTCATTCAAAAACTCTTCAGCAACATCTCCTATAGTTTCTGCTGTGCTGGGAATGATTTCCTTTTTAACTTCTTCAGGTTTGGGTGTGGTGTCATTGCTGAAGTCATCGTCAAAGTCCAAGTCTTGTGTCTGGAACTCTTCAATGTTCTGTGTGGCAGAGTCTTCTAATTCTTGCTTTATTTCTCTATCTATTTTCCATTCTGGTTTCTTTGCAACTGGTTTTTCTGGGACAGGTTTGGATGTTTCACCATTTTGTAACTGTAATTTTAGATTTGGTTAAAAGTAGATCTTGTGAGGTTAGTGACAATAGAGCAAGGGGTCTAACACAAAGAAAGGAAAAGAAACAATATAAATGTTCAACTTACAATAATTTTCTTTTCAACAGGTTTATCAGGAGATATCAGGTTTTCTTTCTGTAAATAAGATTAACCTTTAATTAGGCGCGCCAATAAACTAACATTGTTAGTCGCGAGGGGTCTACTGTTACCCCAAATTGATAGGTATGAAATAAGAAACATTTAAATTAGTAATTAAATTAACTATTATATTATATTTTATTATTATTTTAAATACGGGTTGACAGCGTTAATAGGTAAAAAAAATAAACTAACTTGAAGATCACTTGGGCACGTTGGGGTCGCGGCGACCCCGCGCGCCTAATTAAAGTTTAAGTGATTAAATTGTGTTTGAAAGTAAATAAACAATGTAGAACATTGCTGCACAGCATATGAGTGCTGATATCAAGATATACAAACATAAGATTATCAAGTATTTAACTTAAACTTACATTTTCTTTTTTAACACCTGGTTGTTCTTTATTACTCAAGCTAGTAGTAGTGGTAGGTTTCTTAGCAGCTGAAGACAGACTTTTGAAGTAGTTCTGTGCGTCCCTTTTACTGGACTCCACTATGTTAGCTTTAGTGACCATTGGCTTTGGTTTTACTGCTGTCGATGCATTGCCATCCAAGTCTGACATAATGTCTGATAGGATGTTGTCTTCTGATATTTTCACATCCTGAAAGATAACAGAATATAAACAATATTTTTCTACTTTACAAGACTTACCAAGTCCATTTGCAATGCCAATATTTATTTATTAATAACCAACTTATATTTAGAGTTTGCACCACACATGCAAGTTATTGGTAAATTTTAGATACTATACCAATCATAAAATAAAGTTAAATTACTTAACAAAACAACCAAGTGTGAAATGTAGCAATACCTCTTTTTTCTTAGTAGGCATGGATCCAAGGAGGTTCCTGATATTTCCTTTACCCGATGTTGGAGCTGCTACTCTAGCTTTTCTCTTCTGTCCTCGTCCAGACTCTTTACTGTTAGACGCTTCATAAGTATCATCAATTTCATCATCATCAAATATCTCTCGGCCATCTTCCACATAACCAGTGCCTACATAGAAATTAAAAGACGTGTAGCACCAAGGTTTTGTTTAGATACACACACATACATAAATTTTGCCAACATCATCTGATTTCTGATTTCTGATCATAGAACTGAGAAATAAACAAACATTCAATAAGCTTGTAATTATAATTTTGCAAGAATATATACCGGATAGACTAAGAAATGAGTTGAGAAATTAAATACATACCATCATCTTCAATCCAGTCATCTTCTTGGCGCTGCATCACCCGTTCTGAGTACTCCCTCTCGTCCACCGTATCGTATACATTCTCCATCTCGTCCACATCATATTTGTTCTTTACGCCCTTGCCTTTGAGTTGTTTCAGCCTTTCGAAAGCCGATAATCGGCCGTGTTTGTCTACTTTCTGCCTCTTGGCTCTTTGACCAGCTGAAAACAAAGGTTACATTTTGTTTCATTGAACAATACAATATTTGGTTTTAATTACATACCAGATATAAGCTATCACTTCCACTGAATTTACCTAAGGAATCTGCCATGTTTTGTTTCTAATATCACTCGCACATTAACAACATTTAATTTTTACAAAAAGTCAACGAAACTCGACAGCACTTTTGATTGACGTTTAGATTGGCGGGAAAAGGGGGAAAAAAGAAAATAATAGGGATGAGATAGCATGGCTGAATTTATGCAAGTTCTACAAACAACGAACTTCATTTGGAATTTGTCTCTGTAATATTTTAGTCCAACTTCGGAATCCTACTTTGTCTATGGTTCTGTCCCTTTGCCTGTCCCAAAGAGGTTTTTTTTTTTTGGTTCTTTTCGTCCCTCTTTGGGACAGGATAAGTGTCCCAAAGAGGGACGAAAAGAACCAAAAAAATGTCTATGGTTCTGACTCTTTTCGCTCTATCTACCAACGATGAACCGATCATTTTCGCGCCAATTCTATCAAACTGTCAACAAATCGGCCGGACGGCTTGTTTGTTGAGAAAATATTTTACAAAACTCTCTGTTACTTGTTTATTGTGAAAAGTTTATTTTATATAAGTTTTAAAAATGGCTATGCGTGACTATGCAGCAGACAGCGGTAAAAAATCGCCTTTACGTTTATAACTTGGTCTCTTGAAAGTAATCTAACCTGAAATACCAAACAAATATATTGTTCCAGAGTCATTAAAGAACTTCTTTGTGGACTTTTGCCACACTGACGATGAGGGAAACAAGAACTTTAAATACGCTGAGCAGCTCACTAGGGTTGCACACAGGGAACAGGTTAGCAAGCATAACTTTTTTGGACTCAATGTTTGTGAAAACATGTTGATGTTATGTTTTTACTACAGATTTTTTTAGATAAAATTTTATATCAGTCTGTCTACTAGTTGCAAATAATCATGTTTTGTTTGTAACATAATATTTCAGAATGCCTTTATTGTGGAGCTGGATGACCTGCATGAGTCTAATGAAGAGTTAGCAGAAGCAGTGAGACAGAACACGAGACGATACACCAACATGGTGTCCGATGTTGTGTATGATATGCTGCCCGATTATAAACATACAGAGGTAACAATGAAACAACACATAATAATTCAAAAAAAGCTTAAATGATTCTGCTATTACCCGTCCCCTATTAGATGGGACTTAAACATAACAGGCGAAATGTGGGTCAACACCTCTGCCCAACCATTCAGTTATGATCATGCTATTTAAAATGCTTGGATACTACGCACGAAATTTAACACTAACTTTTTTAGATAGCAGATAATTGTTCAATAACATCACCATCACATTTTGAACCATAATTTAAAAAAACTAGGAACATATTAAATATTTTGTTTTCCGTAATCTTCCCATACTTGAGTGTTGAGTTTTAGTTTGTGAGACTGGCAAAGTACTCTTTTATGATTTCTTTTTGGGTCTTTTCTTTATGGTGTGTCCTTGAGACAGAAAGGCTACTAAAATATATTTTTTACATTTAAAATGGTTGTTAATAACATTTGGTCTAACCAACCTAGAGCACAAATAACTAATCTCTGTTTGTAGGTGGCTGCCAAAGATGCCTTGGACGTGTATATAGAGCACAGGATATTGCTGGAGGCAAGGAACCACAGGATCCCCGGAGAGATGAGGGACCCCCGCAACAGATACCCACCAGAACTTATCAGGAGATTGTTAGTGTTGCATTTAAGATGAATAATTTTGTAATTGTTGTTTGTGTTTAATGTGGTAAATGAAGAGGAATAGGCCTCACCCATTCCCATGTGTTATTTAAAAGGGAAAAACACAACTACCTTACAACTTCAACAATCAGCAGTATCTGCATGTCTTATAATAAAAACAATCTAATTTCTGCTCTTACCAAGATTGCGGAAGTGTGAGATCCATGTTCTATAAAGTTGCCTAAGAATGATCTTGGTTTTTGACAATTAACTTGAGTTTACTATTTCTGCCCCCATTCCAGTCCAGACCATTAGTCCCATTTCCACACCCTTAGGATAATTTAGAACATAGGATCAACATGGGCGATAATGCCTTCTCATGGGTGTTTGAGACTTTCTCTATAATATTGCATGTGTATATAATTATGGCAATAGCTGTTTCAGATTATCTATTCATAATTCTCTAAGTGGGTGTTGAGCACAACAAGGTCGGAAATGTATGATGAGGTTGAGGGATGGTGTGACAAAATATTATAATACCGTTTCTTTTGCAGTGAGGTGTACTTCAAGGATTTGTCCACATCAAAGTCTTTACCCATCAGAGAAGTCAAGGCTGAGCACATTGGCAAGCTAGTTACACTCAGAGGTAATGTTCTGTTACATACATTGGTCAGCATACTTAATTACATAGGCTGATAAATTCAGTAATTTATTTGTGTAGGTTTCCCTACACAAATAAATTCCCTACACAGATAAACCATAATTTGTCCAAGTTCTCCTGGATCATTCCTAGTTAATGAGGGTTTGGGAGGCTTCTATGTGGGATTATAAATAATTTAAATATTAAAAAACAAAAAAAAAAACTAGGTTTGGTCACAGCATTGCTCACCTGGTGGTCGGAAATAAAGTAACCAATGGAAAGGTACTACCAGGATAAAATGTATGCTATATCTTAACCCAGGTCATGGAATACATGTGTATTTCATTGAAATCTGTTCAGGTGTGAAAAGGAAACCTCCGCATGTATATATACTAATATAATCTAGGTGAAAGTGTTGGTGGTTTAAACATGCTAATCTTAGTTATAGGCTATTTAAATAAGTAAGACAAAAAAAAAATGAAGGTTGTATAAGTATCAGATAAAACTCAAATTTCCTTATTCACAAGACCTCAATCTTCTTGAAGTTATAACTTTGCTAATCTGAGTATGTAATTATGTATCTTTTGGAATTCAAATAAATGAACTAAAACGTAATCGTGACTGCTCCTCCCAGGCATAGTAACTCGCTGCACGGACGTGAAGCCACTGCTGGTGGTGGCGACGTACTCGTGCAGCGCGTGCGGCGCGGAGACGTACCAGCCGGTGCGCGCGCTGCAGTTCACGCCGCCGCCCGCCTGCACGGCCGACGAGTGCCGCCTCAACAAGACAGCCGGCCAGCTGCATCTGCAGACCAGGGGCTCACGCTTCCAGAAGTTCCAGGAGTTGAAGATTCAGGAGCATGTATGTGTTCAATGATCATTTAGAACTAGCACTGCAGAGTTCCTAAAGCCTTTATAGATTTATTTACTGACTTAATGCAATGAAATGTCGTTTTCTTTTCATTGACTTTTTTTGGTCCATTTCAGATGTTAGGAATAGAGACGAAAATAAATTTTAAGCCTAGACAATAACTGCTCTACATTTTAAGCCCAGTAAATAATGCTTCTAGGAAGGAATCCAGCTCATCATGCCACCTCCTTCTGGGCCTGCCGTGCAGTAGTTTCGTGGCATTTGGGATCCACTGAGTTTTCTTTAAAGATTGGCCCACAATCGCAGTAGACTGGGATAAGTGTAAAGAGGGAAGGGTGGCTTTTGCCCTGCAGTGGGAGATCACAGGCTCATATTAAAAATAATAACATGTGCTGTATTTATTATTTTTCCTGTTCATATAAGTTATTCTCGAAACTGCAATGATCTATCCGTGTCATTGATTGTAGCACTCAGTATTCAGAGGCCTGCATTAGTCTGTTCAAGTTGATAGACTGATGGAAGCTCGAAATTACTTATTCCATAATAAGTTAATTATGTGTTCCAGTTCTAAGTAGTAACTCAGTACACTATTACAGTCAGACCAAGTGCCAGTGGGCCACATCCCGCGCCAACTGTCCGTGTACTGCCGCGGCGAGACTACGCGGCGCGCGCAGCCCGGCGACCACGTGGCAGTCACCGGCGTGTTCCTGCCTCTGCTGTCCTCTGGCTTCCGACAGATTGTGCAGGGACTACTGTCTGATACCTACTTAGAGGCGCATGTGAGTACACATTTTTTGTATGTGAATGAGAAATATTAGAATTTAGGAATCTACCTTGTGGAAGGGGATAAATGTTGACATTCAATAGTACCTTTTTTTTTTGCCTGTTTTAAATAATTGCTTGGCTTAGAACCCGTCACAAGATCATGGGACAGGTACATTGAGTATCTCAAAATAAAAATACCTTAGAAAAGTGAGTTACAAGTAAATAATACGGCTCTCCCTACATTTTGTTGTTTTGTTCTCTAGGTCAAACAGCACTATATAAACAACTACAGCTTGGCAAAAAAGAGTCTGGAAAAAATGAGGGCGCCTCCTTAGCAGGTATGGCCACCCTGTATACTAGGACTAATATTGATAAGATACTTGTTGTTTTAATCCACAAACACGAGATCCCGGAAATTCTCATCAGTCAAGATTTCAAGACTTGATAGGCACACAGTCTTTTACTTTCATTGTATTTCGTAGATTGCGCATTATTTCGCTGGAATAACTTTTTATCTAAGAGTGCCATCATAATAACATAATGCAAACTTATTCAGTTTAAAAATTAATTAAATTACACTCAGGGATTGCAGATTGAACCCTATACACAAGACATAATGTTCAGCAATCGCATTTGCGGCCACCATCTAGGGTATTCACAACCATTCGATGGTTGGTATGCCTGTATCAAATTTGACATGAATGATACTGAATGAATCCTGTTAATGCTGACAGTTTATAGTCGACAAGAAGGCGACTTACAGCTGCTTACTGTCGGAAACTAATCGGAAATCAGAGAGTACCTATAGCATGTCGCATTCGAAAGGTACGGGCAATATCGAATAAACTTGAACAGTTGACTAATGAAGGCGTCAGGTCATATGCGGGGTACATAACATTATCACTATTCACAAGA
Source organism: Aporophyla lueneburgensis (assembly GCA_932294355.1). Lineage (NCBI taxonomy): Eukaryota > Metazoa > Arthropoda > Insecta > Lepidoptera > Noctuidae > Aporophyla > Aporophyla lueneburgensis. The sequence goes on along the minus strand of OW028737.1, from coordinate 23,107,611 downwards.
CAATGAAAATGAAATAACACGCCAAAGTTTAGATTTTATTTAAAAAGAAAAACGTGACGTAACACCATTCTTGTATTCCTTTTCGGTGCTATGATAGATTTTTTCCATTAACACTGATGTGTCAGTTTTACATTTCTTATTTATGAAAATAGTGTAAAAATCTTTCTTACACGTTTACGGCTCCCATTACAACCCGTCTCCTCAAACTATAGGTAATATATTACGTAGAATAGGCACCTGAAAAATAATAATTATAAATTATACTTTTTTAATGTGGTATGCGATAATAGCATTAACAAAAAAAAAAATACTTGGCTGTTTCGTTATAGTGTTGAACTTTTTGTCTAATTGCACACAGATCAAAATCGTCTAATTCTTTCTTCCGCCAACTGTTTTGGTGTTCCTCCAGGTGTAGAAAAAATCCTTAATTGTTTTCTCCTTCATTAACAATTTCTCTAATTGTACTGTGAGATTTACCTTGAAAAAAATATAAAGACAATCATATTAATTCCATGTAGGTACATTTTTCAATTTCAAGTATCAAACTTCAAGAATTAACATACACGCGATTTGTCAAACTAGAAAACATAACCTCAATAATCTATTAGTAAATAAAACAATAAAATGGCTTGAAACTTATAATACCGATAAAACTTAGTATTAGAAAGGAAAAACAATGACTGGCATTGAATAAAAGATAAATTTCTTGGATAAATACCTGTCGTGTCGGCAGTTCTTTCGTAAACATTGTCAATCGGAGACAAAATTTGTTCCGCTTCAGATTACGCCAAATTTCTTACGAAAACTTGATATATCACAGCTCACACCACTACTCCTTATTGTTTTATTCATTTTTTATATGTTCAAAAGCATTAATAATTGATAGTTAATTAGAAATAAGTAAAATACAACTGGGAACATAACACAATGACAGATTAGCTACTTGTTGATGATAAACAAAGCAGTGTTGCCACCAAAAAAATATTTTAGTTCCAATGGTTACCACGACAGACTCTTTTTTGCCAACCTATACACTTCTACTATGTAGTTTTGCAACAATAGTCACACTTTACAATAGTCTTGTAAAATTTCTAGCCCCACAATTGTATTTAGATTATGTAATACCTCTGTGTGGTGCCAGACGTAAAGAATAGTACTGTTACGTAGATCGTAAAGTCTAGAAACATCACGCTAACTCCGTCTCGGAAAGGGGCAGTGTGACGTAAATCGAAAAGTCTAGAAACATCACGCTAATTCCATCTAAGGACGGGGCAGTGTTGGAAACTTCTGGAAATGACACGCTAACGCCATCTGTTATTGAGTAGCAAGTACTACACGAAATTGTACGTAGACGCTACTGCCATCTATTGTCGAATAGTGGCATTAAACAGTTCGATGGAAGTTACTAGAAGCTTCTACGCTGTGGCAGTGTCGAATGTTCGAGAATGTTCTGCTCGGGATATAAATAGCGGATTGTTGGGCCGACAAGCAGTTCGATTTCGGAAGCGAGCGAATACGATTCGAATGATACAGTAGCGAAGCGAAACAAGTGATTCCAAGTGACGTTTCTTGTAGTTGCGATATTTGTGTTTATTTAATTAAACAGTTTGTGTGTTTTGGTAAATTGGTTTAAATTAATTTATCCCGAACCCCAGCGCGTAACAGTACCATCGCATTTCTTCCCTTGGGTGTCGTAAGAGGCGACTAAGGGACTAAGAGAATGGGCAGCAGCGTTGTCTATCATCGTCATCGTCTTTCTGCTGAAATGATTATGAAAATGATGAATACCTACAAAAAGGTTCACATAAAGCTTCAAATAATTTAATATTCTCATCCTCCAGTCTGTAAACTGCCTGAACCAAGCGGACGAGAGTGAGATGGCGGAGGCATTAACTGAAGAGGAACTAGCGGAGTTAGCAGATGAGGACTTGTACTCGCGTATGGCCCGCAGTCTCGCGCCCGAGATATACGGCCACGAGGACGTGAAGAAAGCGCTGTTGTTACTACTCGTCGGAGGAGTCGATAAGTAAGTATATAATTATGCGTCGTTAGTATCAGGGTGGCAGGCATACGACGGACAGCCTTTAACCATGGATTCAGTATAATATTTATATCATTGAATTTTATCGTCCTTGTTTTCATCGTCAACAAAAAGAATTGCTGTTTCATATATTTTGAACGCGTAGGTATCGCAGTTTTCGATAAAACAGCAGATTTTTTCACACACAGATTCAAAAACCGAGTTGAATTTATAACATGTGTAGATGAAGCTTACTATTACGACCCCTTTCTTGAAATTATTTAATAATTTGTTTGTACATACATAAACTCACGTCTTTGTCCCATAGGGGTAGGTAGAAACTACGGAACGCCACCTGCTACGATCCCTACAAACTCCTTTTGCCTCGTTTAGGTTAATTTGTTTTTCAACCGACGAAAAAAAACGGAGGAGGTTATCAATTCGACGCGTTTTTTTTTTTTTTTTTTAATGTATGACCATGCGTAATTTTTTATATAGTGGTCCGATTGTGATAATTCTTCTTCTATTGGAAAGGGTATACTCCCAAGGTGGTCCCATATAAATTTGGAAAACAAAATCGAACCCTAAGGGTCGGAAAACAGGGGATGATTGATTGTTCACTCACTGATTGTAATGTATAACAGTGGCGAAAGCACCATATAACACGATTCCTACCGGCTTGCCTTCGGGGATTCGCATTGGTAACTCTATCACTATTAAAAATACAATAGTATGTAAATAGTGGCTACTATTGTCAATAAATATACCTAGTTACACTACGGGTATTTAATTCACCATAACATTCAAACAACAAAAAAGGTTATTTATAGCTTTGTATTACAACAAAAGAGAAATGTTCTAAATAAACCCGGCGCCAAAACGTCATAATCGGGAACTAAAAATTCATACAACAGCGATCCCGTAATGATGTCACTTTAGGTCACGTGGCATCGCTTGATATGTACGAGAGCAAGCCGCCGTACAACGGGTTATGACAGAGACAGGTATAGAAAAATGCGTCAGCGAGAACGAGATAGAGGAATATTGCATATTTTCTTCGGTTTTCAGCTGTTCAATTTAATTGTATTTAATTCATTGCATTCCTATATTAATTTTAGAATGATAATAAGTATTCTTTATTGATGAGTCAGTAAGTTAAAGCCGACTTCGCTTCGGCTTCTCTTTTAGAAAAATTTACACCTCGCCGCTGATGTATAACCACGCATAACTTTACACAGAGTAGTCCGATTTTGATAATTCTTTTTTTATTGGATTGATGTCACAATCGGACCACTATGTAAAAAGTTATGCGTGGTCATACATAAAAAAAAAATAAATAATTATACGCGTCGAATTGAGAACCGCCTCCGTTTTTTTTCGTCGGTTGAAAATGGAAAAAACTTTTTAGTTATTAACTTTTTACATATTGGTCCAATTGTGACAATTCTTCTTCTATTGGAAAGGGTATACTCTCAAGGTGGTCCCATATAAATTTGGAAAACAAAATCGAACCCTAAGGGTCGTAAAACAGGGGATGATTCATTGTTCACTCGCTGATTGTAATGTATAAACACGCATAACTTTATACAGAATAGTCCGATTTTGATAATTCTTTTTGTGTTGGATAGGGTATACCTTGCCAAGTATTATTAGTACATTAAATCCACAAAAAAAAAAAAATATAAAATAAAAACTTTTTAACAAAAAATTAAACCGCCGAAAAACTGAAAAGCATAAAATAATAAACCTTAAAATTTTGAGTCGGCGCTGAAAAATCAATGAACAAGGATCACTCAAAGCGCCGACTCATAATTTTAAATTTTATTATTTTATGCTTTTCAGTTTTTCGGCGGTTTAATTTTTTGTTAAAAAGTTTTTAATATTTGACTAAGTTTCTGACTTGTGTAACACAGGACGTTAAACATGAGAAAACAGGTATTTCATAGGGTCTTGTTCAAAACCTTATTAATTAATTTGAAATATGTTATTCTTTATTGTGTAGACGTCCGAACGGCATGAAGATCCGCGGCAACATCAACATCTGCCTGATGGGCGACCCGGGCGTGGCGAAGTCCCAGCTGCTGCACTACATCGAGCGCCTGGCGCCGCGCTCGCAGTACACCACCGGCCGCGGCTCCTCCGGCGTCGGGCTCACCGCCGCTGTCATGAAGGTACCCACTACAATAGAGCGACGATTATCCCAACTAATTGGGGGACAGGATTGTTCGGAAAATCGGTTTTTTCGGATAATCTTTTTCTTGAATTAAGATGATGTATTTTTTGTTTATGTGCTCACACCTTAATATTAATATAAGTCTATACGTGAGGACTTGTAATTGGCTTTCGGATGTCTAATATTTTTTTTTGCCTGTTTTATTTAGCTGTAAGTCCTCCATGTACTAAATAAATAAATAAATAATCGGACTGTATTGATTCAGCCATACATATTTATGTACATTAATGACAAATAGTTTCTTTCTCGCGGTAAAATTTAGTTTATCAACTAACGGCTACTTCAGAGTGACATTCGAGTACATACAACGAATAGTTCGAGATAATTTCGCGTGTATTGTAGCGCGGGAGGAAGATAGCACGCGCGAGTCGGGCGGGCGTAGTAGTTCGGATAAGCGGTCGTTCGGTTGATCGACGTTCGGATAATCGACGCTCTACTGTACTTCATTTAGTCCATATGGTAGGAGCATTTTGGATAGAGCAGTGGTGGCCCAGTGGTATCGGCCCCGACTTACGAGTTGTAAGTCGTGGGCTCGAACCGAAGCAGGCGCTTCAATCAACTCAGCCTATCGCAGTCCCCTGCTGTACATAGGCCTCTCCCATGTTGCGCCACAACACCCTGTCCTCCGCCTTCCGCATCCAGTCTGCCTCAGCCACTTACCTAAAGTCGTCGGTCCATCTAGGGGCTATCCATAAATTACGTCACACGTAAAGCGGGAGGGAGGGGGTTGACGAACTGTGACATTGTGTGACAAAGGGGTGGGAGGGGTCTTAAATTTCGTGACGTCACATTTCAAAATCTATTTTAATCTAAGTGTTAAGTAAAACACGAACTATGAACGAAAAACTCAAAAACATTTGCAACTCTATCATTAGAAACATAAGGTTCAAATTGTGTTGTCGGCCACTCGGTCTAATAGTGTTACGCGCCGACCGCCTAATTGCTCTTTGATAAATGCTGCTAACTGCACCGTGCCTAGGGATGATAATGTTTCTATTTTATTTCAAAAATCATTTAAATTTAAATAAAACAAGTTTCGGAACTGCTGTTTTAATTCAATAATTACACTGGTCAACACTAGTTTTGGTGCCAAGAAACGGTATTTTTTTATTAACTTAGGACCGTATACTAATTACATTCATACTAAAAATTTTGACTTCCTACGTGTAGTTTTCTAGATATGACTTATACAGGAAAAATCAAATCTACAACGAAAAGCAGCATTAAATTATTTGTTATGTTCATAAAAACTTTATTGTTCACAAATTTTGTGAATTAAGTGTATTGGGACAATCACGTTGCATACCCCAGCAATAGACAGCCGTCATATGCCGATCCTAACGGCCTTGGTACCTCTCCTCTATCGTTTTTAGGTCTTGGTGAAACCACTTCCCTTGTTATCGCTATAGGATCCAAGATTCTGGAAATTTATCAAGGTTGACTCTGGCGGTAATGCAGTTTGATGAATATATTACATACTACGTTCTTGGAGTTCTCTACAAGGGCAAAAATACATTTCTCCGAATGAAAAAAGGTAGCAGGTCTTGCTACCTTGTACGATAGAACGTCACTTTTGTATCTGTCGCCAACAAGTTTTTTCTTTTAATCTGGAAGCCAATACTTGCGCAGATTCTTTAAGTAGCTCAAGAATCCTTATAAAATCATTTAATTCTTCTTGAGTAAGAGGTTTTGGTCCTGTAGACGCTATGCCTTCGAAATCACTATCGCTACTCACTTTATTAAAGATTTCGTCAAATGATGGTTCACGGGTAGGACAAAATGTTGGAACAGGTACTTCCTCTGAATGCAACAAAGGTCTTCTAGCTGATTTTAAGTCTGGGCAAACCATTTTTGTATCGTTAACCCCAGGCATATCAACACAGCAGAAGTAACAATCATCAATATGATATTTTTGTTCTTTTCATTGCATAAGCATTCCGAATGTAATAAGTACGACTTCTTTTACCACTGACCCACTGTCTCAAGTGTCCACAGCCTATTTTATAGGCAATTTGAGGTATCCACCCACGGCTTGTATTCATCCACAATTTTTGAATTAAACTTAGAAAAATAAGATCTTTTATGAAATCTTTCATAGGTTTTCTGTACTTTTAAACTGTGTATGTAACAATACACATATATGGTTCATTGAGACAACTTTTTTTGCGATGAAGACATAATATTAAAATCAATTTATTTATAGAAATGTACCGAGAAATTAGCAAACCGAGCGCATGAAAGTACTGATTATAGCCAATATACAAAACTGAAGGTAAATCCAAAACTACACGTAGGAAAAAAAAATTGTTTTTAGTGTTATCAATGGCTACTTAATAAAATCCATGATCGCTATCTCTGCACCAAAAAAAAAAAATGTTTTTTTTGTTGACCAGTGTTATTTCTCGGTGTAAAATTTGTGACATCACACTAGGGAGGGGGTCTCACAAATGTGACCAGCTGTGACAAGGACGAGGAGGGGGGGTAAAAAATCATGAAATTCGTGTGACGTAATTTATGGATGGCCCCCTAGCTGGGGGGCACTTAACTTAGTGTAAATTATTGCATCACTGTTGCTCTCAAAACGGTGAAGGAAAACATTTTGTGGAAACAAAATTTATCTTAGAACCAAAAATTCGAAGACATGTGACATCTCCAAATCCGCATTGGGCCCTCTTGGTAGATTATGGCCCACTCTACCTCACCGAGAGGATCATTAGTATAGTCATTTAATTAAGTACCTGTCTAGTGTAAACAGGCTAAATAAATGAATAGACAATTAGAAACTAAAAAAGTAATTGAGTACAGAATCTAATATCTTTTCTTTCTCTTTATCTATTAGAGCCCCATCCGTGGCCCCATCCATAATCTTATGCTAGTTATTTTGTTGATTGATTGACCAAAACAGCAACAGCATCATAAATCTACAGAGCATTCTTGAACACATTGGCATTTCAGGGGGTTTCAATATTCTTGAATAAATGAATACAAAACTATTTTTATTATGGGTTCAACTTGTAACATCAGTCTTTACTTTGCCAAGTTTTGAAATAAATTGACGACAAATAATTTAATACACGCTCTCCTCATAGGACCCATTCACAGGCGAGATGATGTTGGAAGGCGGCGCCCTCGTACTAGCTGATCAAGGCGTGTGCTGCATCGACGAGTTCGACAAGATGGCCGAGAACGACCGCACTGCCATACACGAGGTCATGGAGCAGCAGACCATCAGTATTGCCAAGGTACTTACATTTACATGCCTTGTAAAGTTTACTTGTCATTAGCAGCTACCGTTGGTCCGTGGTGGGTGACTGTCTATACCGGGTGACTTTTTTTAACGTCTTGAAAAAAAAATGGGTGTAATAGGTGAACGGAGTAGAAGCCTTTGGCATACAAATTTTTATTATTTTTTATTTTTGAATAACATGTAATGATCTAGCAATAAATACTACACATTTAAAGTAACATTTTCATACTAGAACAACAAAAACAGAAATTTGGAAAAAACTAAATAAAAAAATCAATTAAAATCTATCGAAACTCAAATCATACGCACCCTACTCAATGCGCGGCATGTATCAATGATTTTGTAGCCCGGTCCTACCCTTTGAAGCCGGCCGATAGGCGGCTAAATTGATCTTTCGTAGGCGCACGAGCCGCACACGCATCCCTGTCCGCCCGCGTCCCGCGCTCCTTTAGTCACCTGCGATGAACCTGAAGGCCTTACTGCCTTCTATTCTAGTTACACAACACACCGTATGAAGGTCGAGATGGTAAAAAATGTCATCCGGTATATACATGCAAAGATCCCTCCATGCCCTGAAAAGCCGTTGCTTCCAGCTGTTATTCGTAGATCTTTTACAGACAGGTCCGTTACAGGTCGTGACTTGGTTACTTGGTTGTGGAGGTTAGATATGCAGGCCCTCCATGTTAACTACTGGTATTCGCTGTATTTGGTTAGTCTGGAAACCAACCCCAATATAGTTGGTAGGCAGATTGATTGACTAACTGTCAAGAGTGCTGCATCATAACTGGTAGAGGCTCTTTCAATGTACCCAGATTGGTTCCTCTGTACCGTAGTTATTAGTAGCGATGTTTTTTGTGGTTCATATAACAGAACTCTGTTGATGGATTTAATATATTTGTAAGTATCCACCAAATGATCGAAATGAATGTTTAGACTATTTTTTTTTTTAAATTACACGTCAATATTTTCTGATCAATATTTTAAAACTAGATGGGGCCTGCAGTTCCTTGCTGACTGTTCTCTTAGAAGAAACGCCGAAACAAACTCAGAAGTCATGATCTCTTAAAGTCCAAACACTATCGCTTTAGAATTTTATGTGAGTAATAATGCAGAGCCATGTCTGGAAGAGCCTTTTGAAGCATACTGACTGATACTTTTCTCCCTAGGCGGGTATAATGACGTGCCTGAACGCGCGTGTGTCGATCCTGGCGGCCGCCAACCCGGCGTACGGCCGCTACAACCCCAAGCGCACCATCGAGCAGAACATACAGCTACCCGCCGCTCTACTGTCGCGGTTTGATCTACTGTGGCTCATACAGGACAAACCTAACCGGTATGTGATAGTTTACAATTCATTTTTAACCGACGAAAAAAAAAGGAGGAGGTTATCAATTCGACGCGTATATTTTTTTTTTTTTTTTTTTTATGTATGATCACGCATAACTTTGTACATGGTAGTCCGATTGTGACAATTCTTTTTTTATTGGAAAGGGTATACTCCCAAGGTGGTCCCATATAAATTTGGAAAACTAAATCGAAGCCTAAGGGTCGGAAAACAGGGGATGATTGATTGTTAACTCACTGATTGTAATGTATAACCACGCATAACTTTATACAAAGTAGTCCGATTTTGATAATTCTTTTTTTGTTGGATAGGGTATACCTTGCCAAGTATTATTAGTACATTAAAGTCACAAAAAAATATAAAATAAAAACTTTTTAACAAAAACTTTTTAACAAAAAATTAAACCGTCGAAAAACTGAAAAGCAAAAAATAATAAACCTTAAAATTATGAGTCGGCGCTTTGAGTGATCTTTGTTCATTGATTTTTCAGCGCCGACTCAACATTTTAAGGTTTATTATTTTTTGCTTTTCAGTTTTTCGACGGTTTAATTTTTTGTTAAAAAGTTTTAACTACTTAAGTAACCCACGAATTATCAAACGACACTATATGATATGTTCCCTGTGGCGCCGGACGTAAATAGCACCATCCCAGTTCTTCCCGTGGGTACCGTAAAAGGCGACTAAACAAACAGTAAGTACGGCTCAGATTACTAAATAAACATAACTTGTAACTATTCCCACAAACAAGCTATTAAACTTAACAGTTGCCGGGGTATCCGTCAACGTCGAGAAAACCCCAACAATGCATTTTAGCACCTTACTGCGATCGCCAACACTCCTTCCAAACGTAACGAGTAAGACAACCCCCCGCTTACTCTTTCGACTGAAATGTTGACTACACGATATTTTTCTTTCTGTCGCCTGTCTCTAAATACAAGTTACAGTGACAGCATAACCTGAATTTGGTTGTCAGGCTACAGCTACATGCAATTAGCTCCCCTTTAAGGCCAAAGCAACGCATTGCATAAATCCTCCTTCATCGCCACAGGCGGATTATACCACACTTTTTTTATAGAGAAATGCGTTGCGCTACGACCCGTTGCGGGCTGGGATGTATGCTTGGCTTAGTAGTTATATCATGTTTGATAATAAGATTCTGTTATCGTTCACATTGAATATGCCATTGCAGATATTTAAGTATCCTAATCTAAAAAAAAACTTTGTTGTTCCCTACAGTGAAAAAGACTTGGAACTAGCCAAGCACATAGCATACGTGCACCAGCACTCCATACAGCCGCCCACCACCGTGCGCGCGCTGTCCATGCGCCTCGTGCGGCGGTACGTCGCGCTCACCAAGAGGAAGAACCCCGCGGTACCCAACCATCTCACTGACTACATCGTGTGTGAGTATAATGCCTCTATGTTTACACCGCCGTGCGCGCGCTGTCCATGCGCCTCGTGCGGCGGTACGTCGCGCTCACCAAGAGGAAGAACCCCGCGGTACCCAACCATCTCACTGACTACATCGTGTGTGAGTATAATGCCTCTATGTTTACACCGCCGTGCGCGCGCTGTCCATGCGCCTCGTGCGGCGGTACGTCGCGCTCACCAAGAGGAAGAACCCCGCGGTACCCAACCATCTCACTGACTACATCGTGTGTGAGTATAATGCCTCTATGTTTACACCGCCGTGCGCGCGCTGTCCATGCGCCTCGTGCGGCGGTACGTCGCGCTCACCAAGAGGAAGAACCCCGCGGTACCCAACCATCTCACTGACTACATCGTGTGTGAGTATAATGCCTCTATGTTTACACCGCCGTGCGCGCGCTGTCCATGCGCCTCGTGCGGCGGTACGTCGCGCTCACCAAGAGGAAGAACCCCGCGGTACCCAACCATCTCACTGACTACATCGTGTGTGAGTATAATGCCTCTATGTTTACACCGCCGTGCGCGCGCTGTCCATGCGCCTCGTGCGGCGGTACGTCGCGCTCACCAAGAGGAAGAACCCCGCGGTACCCAACCATCTCACTGACTACATCGTGTGTGAGTATAATGCCTCTATGTTTACACCGCCGTGCGCGCGCTGTCCATGCGCCTCGTGCGGCGGTACGTCGCGCTCACCAAGAGGAAGAACCCCGCGGTACCCAACCATCTCACTGACTACATCGTGTGTGAGTATAATGCCTCTATGTTTACACCGCCGTGCGCGCGCTGTCCATGCGCCTCGTGCGGCGGTACGTCGCGCTCACCAAGAGGAAGAACCCCGCGGTACCCAACCATCTCACTGACTACATCGTGTGTGAGTATAATGCCTCTATGTTTACACCGCCGTGCGCGCGCTGTCCATGCGCCTCGTGCGGCGGTACGTCGCGCTCACCAAGAGGAAGAACCCCGCGGTACCCAACCATCTCACTGACTACATCGTGTGTGAGTATAATGCCTCTATGTTTACACCGCCGTGCGCGCGCTGTCCATGCGCCTCGTGCGGCGGTACGTCGCGCTCACCAAGAGGAAGAACCCCGCGGTACCCAACCATCTCACTGACTACATCGTGTGTGAGTATAATGCCTCTATGTTTACACCGCCGTGCGCGCGCTGTCCATGCGCCTCGTGCGGCGGTACGTCGCGCTCACCAAGAGGAAGAACCCCGCGGTACCCAACCATCTCACTGACTACATCGTGTGTGAGTATAATGCCTCTATGTTTACACCGCCGTGCGCGCGCTGTCCATGCGCCTCGTGCGGCGGTACGTCGCGCTCACCAAGAGGAAGAACCCCGCGGTACCCAACCATCTCACTGACTACATCGTGTGTGAGTATAATGCCTCTATGTTTACACCGCCGTGCGCGCGCTGTCCATGCGCCTCGTGCGGCGGTACGTCGCGCTCACCAAGAGGAAGAACCCCGCGGTACCCAACCATCTCACTGACTACATCGTGTGTGAGTATAATGCCTCTATGTTTACACCGCCGTGCGCGCGCTGTCCATGCGCCTCGTGCGGCGGTACGTCGCGCTCACCAAGAGGAAGAACCCCGCGGTACCCAACCATCTCACTGACTACATCGTGTGTGAGTATAATGCCTCTATGTTTACACCGCCGTGCGCGCGCTGTCCATGCGCCTCGTGCGGCGGTACGTCGCGCTCACCAAGAGGAAGAACCCCGCGGTACCCAACCATCTCACTGACTACATCGTGTGTGAGTATAATGCCTCTATGTTTACACCGCCGTGCGCGCGCTGTCCATGCGCCTCGTGCGGCGGTACGTCGCGCTCACCAAGAGGAAGAACCCCGCGGTACCCAACCATCTCACTGACTACATCGTGTGTGAGTATAATGCCTCTATGTTTACACCGCCGTGCGCGCGCTGTCCATGCGCCTCGTGCGGCGGTACGTCGCGCTCACCAAGAGGAAGAACCCCGCGGTACCCAACCATCTCACTGACTACATCGTGTGTGAGTATAATGCCTCTATGTTTACACCGCCGTGCGCGCGCTGTCCATGCGCCTCGTGCGGCGGTACGTCGCGCTCACCAAGAGGAAGAACCCCGCGGTACCCAACCATCTCACTGACTACATCGTGTGTGAGTATAATGCCTCTATGTTTACACCGCCGTGCGCGCGCTGTCCATGCGCCTCGTGCGGCGGTACGTCGCGCTCACCAAGAGGAAGAACCCCGCGGTACCCAACCATCTCACTGACTACATCGTGTGTGAGTATAATGCCTCTATGTTTACACCGCCGTGCGCGCGCTGTCCATGCGCCTCGTGCGGCGGTACGTCGCGCTCACCAAGAGGAAGAACCCCGCGGTACCCAACCATCTCACTGACTACATCGTGTGTGAGTATAATGCCTCTATGTTTACACCGCCGTGCGCGCGCTGTCCATGCGCCTCGTGCGGCGGTACGTCGCGCTCACCAAGAGGAAGAACCCCGCGGTACCCAACCATCTCACTGACTACATCGTGTGTGAGTATAAAGCCTCTATGTTTACATCCGTGCCATATAAATACCTACCACTTCGCTTACGACTTTGTCCTCGTGAATTTTTGGCCCCCAACCCGTCGTGTCGCATCCTATCACCCGCTCGCTTTACTACATTGTTATCACATAGCATTCTTTCCGACTTTTTTCATTTTGCACGGCTCCCAAATGTCGTAGCGTGATGTTAAATAGCGTTTAAAGATCTTCAATAGTTGGGCTGTCAAATGCAGAATTTTTTTTCAAATCCGACTGACTGGTTCCATAGAATATCCTTAGATACAAACAATATTTCATCTCTTTATAGTATTAGTATAGCTAAAGAAACAATAACATTTATTTGGCAAACAACGCGGAGCAAAAAAAGTTATAAAAATACAAACTACAACTGGCCAAGGGCGCTACCACCTGGCAAGAGGTAGTCAGGGGGAACACCAATTCTTTTAGTCAGTAAGAGTTAGGCGGATTACCCGCCACAATAAGGACTTAATAAAGTTCAAATGAGGATATCCTTATGGAAACAGAAAATAAAGTTAGAGCAAAAAGTTTTAATGACATTGTTCATGTTCTTATAAGATAAACCAGCAGCGGCGAGGCGTAAATTTTTCTAAAAGAGAAGCCGAAGCGAAGTCGGCCTTAACTTACTGACTCATCAATGAAGAATACTTACTATCATTCTAAAATTAATATAGGAATGTAATGAATTAAATGCAATTAAATTGAACAGATGAAAACGAATAAAATATGCAATATTCCTCTATCTCGTTCTCGCTGACGCATTTTTCTATACCTGTCTCTGTCATAACCCGTTGTACAGCGGCTTGCTCTCGTACATATCAAGCGGTGCCACGTGACCTAAAGTGACATCATTACGGGATCGCTGTTGTATGAATTTTTAGTTCCCGATTATGACGTTTTGGCGCCGGGTTAATTTAGAACATTTCTCTTTTGTTGTAATACAAAGGTATAAATAATCTTTTTTGTTGTTTGAATGTTATGGTGAATTAAATACCCGTAGTGTAACTATATTTATTGACAATAGTAGCTACTATTTACATACTATTGTATTTTTAATAGTGATAGAGTTACCAATGCGAATCCCTGAAGGCAAGCCGGTAGGAATCGTGTTATGGTTCCTTCGCCACTGTAAACCAGTTATAAATGACCAATATTGATTATTTATTAAGTATTATCCATGCAAATTACTAACGTAGCTATTCTATATTTCTAGCATCGTACGTGGAACTTCGTCGCGAGGCGCGAAACGCTCGTGACGTCACATTCACATCGGCGAGGAATTTGCTCGCTATACTGCGACTGTCCACCGCGCTCGCCAGACTCAGGTAATTTATACATTTTACTTTTATACTAAAGCGGTGTTAAATTTCATATTTATATAACATCACTAGCTTCTGCCCGCGACTTCGTCCGCGTCAAATTTTTGCTCCCCTGACCCTTCCCGTCGCATCGATTTGCCTGCTAGTTTTCGTCCATTTTTCGTTGCTGCTCGCTCCTTTTGAGTTATAGTGAGTCAACCTTAAAAGATAGACATATGCTCTCGCGGACTTTTTTTTAGAACTTTTTAAAAGGAACAATTCTGTCATACATGATTTTTGCGTTACTTTAACCGTTTACGCAGCGCACGCAACGGAAACTCTCAAAAGGAATAAATTTTCCCCGTTTTTGCAACATTTTTCATTACTGCTCCGCTCCTCTTAGTTGTAGCGTGGTGTTATATAGCCTATAGCCTCTCTCGATAAATAGGCTACCCAACACAAAAATAATTTTTCAATTCGGACCAGTAGTTCCTGAGATTAGCGCGTTCAATCAAACAAACAAACAAACAAACTCTTCAGCCTTATAATATTAGTATAGATTATTATTTAACATCTCGAACTAAGGAAGGATGGAATATTTAAAAGACAAAAGTACATTTCGAAGGCTGGTAATATGGCCAGTAATGGCTAAAAGGAAATGTCGGCCTGCAGGCATTGGTGACCCAGTAGAAACGGCCCTGACTTTTAAATTGTAAGAAACGGTTCGAACTCTGGCAGGCGCTTTACTCCATATAAATAATTTCATCACCACTTCGGTGAAGGAAAACATCGTGAAGACACCGGAATGTCCTAGAACCAAAAATTCGAAGACATGTTACATCAACCAACCCGCACTGAGCCCGCGTGGTAGACTATAGATCTCTCGAAGAGAAGAAGCCCCACCAGTGGAAACATTAGAGGCTGATTATGATGATAATATATTCCGTTGCCATGGCATTCCTTTTTGCGTCAGTAGACCAGTGTTTTATAACCGTAACACAGACGCGAGAAACTAAAAGATTTTGCTTGTAGGTTGTCAAATGTAGTGGAGAAAGAGGACGTGTCGGAAGCTATCCGCTTGGTGGAGATGTCGAAACAGTCCCTGTCACCTGTTGATGAGAACGTGCAAAGGTAAGCTTTCATAAAATTTGTAAATTATCCAATGAAACAAAATTTACACATTGGATGTTAAATGGATAATTTCAAAATTATGCATTCAACATCAAATGTGTGTTGAATTCAATCGAGCATCTGAAATATTACTAAATTGCTAATCGCAAAAATAACGTAAGTAGCTTAACTGCTAATGTTATTTAAGATAGGGCTCATATTTCAATCGTCATTTTAAAATTTTGACAGTTTTTTACAGAAAATCTGGCAAAAGTATCTTTTTTTTTTGGATAGAAGGAAAATCAGCTCCTACGCTAAATATTTGTTACAAATCCACGAAAAGCGATTGACTTTATAAGAGTCGGTTTAGGTAGAAGCCGAAAATCGTATTTGGGTCGAACATTATAAATAATTATCTATTTACAAGTATAACTATCAATGAACAACTTAGTTGACGCAACTTGTTTTATAATTTAAATTCGGCTAAACCATGGAATTGAGACTTTATCTACTCTGTGGGCTAAACCACAACATTCCGAATTTCAAACATTTAAAATAATCAATTACTTTGGTAATCCAGGGGTATAAGTTCGACGGACCGAATCTTCGCCATCGTGCGTGACCTGGCGGGCTCCAACCAGACCGTCAAGATCGCTGACGTCATCGAGCGCTGCGTCGACAAGGGATTCAAGCCTGATCAAGTAAGTTTCCACAATACCCCCATACATCTTATTGTATTCATAAGTTGGTGCGATAAGGTAACCCACGGAATTCCTAAATTTTCATACGTATTTTGCAATTTTCAGGGCAGAAAATGATGATTAAAATGTAATTCGCGACCGTAACAAATATTGCTTTCATAATTATGGTAATTAATAATTAATTCAATGGAATTTTATGAACTTACGAGAGTTCATAAAATTCCATTGAATTATATTTTTAGAAAGTTTGAATTTTGCGGGCTACCCTGTCGCTTCCCCCTTAATCTATTATATTAT
This sequence comes from Aporophyla lueneburgensis, assembly GCA_932294355.1. Classification (NCBI taxonomy): domain Eukaryota; kingdom Metazoa; phylum Arthropoda; class Insecta; order Lepidoptera; family Noctuidae; genus Aporophyla; species Aporophyla lueneburgensis. The sequence continues at coordinate 23,091,367 of OW028737.1, read as the reverse complement.
TGCCTGTATTATTGTTATATGTAAACATTTTATATTGTAGCTGTTTATTGTCCCATAATAAATAAAATATTCTTTACTCCTTATTCAGATGGCCAAAATGGAAGTGATTGTTGATTGAGCGTAGTACGTATCTTTGTAAACGATTCATATTGATGAAAATTTCGGTAAATATGGCTTTCGGCGACGTCTTCAAACAACCTGCCAATATTTGAAAATACAAAAGCTGCATAATTGTAGATCTTCATGAACTACAATCATAGCCAGATTAAGACAAATAATGATTCTTGTAAACTTTTTTTAGCATCGAAAACGTTTAGTTACCAAATCGGCACTTTATCTTTCGTATTTATGTTATAATTGTAAAAGGTTTAATGTTTTGATGTTTGTTAATTCATCACGCAAAAACGGCCGAACGAATATAGATGACATGATATTTTGCACATGGAGAGTTTAAAACTGGATTAACTCATAGGACACTTTTTATCCCGGTAGTATGTTCTTGGGGGATAATTTTCGACCCTCCACGCAGGCGAAGCCGCTGGCAAAACCTACTTATCCATAAATATGTGTATTATATAAAACCTCGTTTCTTGTGCAGGTGGACGCTTGTATCGAGGAGTACGAGAATCTCAACGTTTGGCAAGTGAACCAAGTGCGAACCAAGATAACCTTTATGTAGAAGATGTTTCCCACCGATGATTCGTTTTGTACCTTTCTGCCTGTACTAGTTTTAAGTGTTCCAGTGTGCCTGATGCGGTAGTTCGTAAGATTCATGAGGTTGACTGTGGATTATTTTTAATTAATAATTAATAAAGTTATTTCCTAATAATATGACGTTTTATTAATACAAGGTTAGACTGTGTTCATCATCATCATCATAATTATTTCAGCCCCAAGACGTCCACTGCTGGACATAGGCCTCCCGCTATTTGGGGGGGGGGGGGGGGGGGTTTGCCATAACCACCACGTTCGTCGGGCGGGTTAGCGATCGCAGTATGGTGGTGAAATGCATAGAGAACGCTCCTGTCTATTCTCAGTAAGTCCCTTAGTCACTTCTTCTTTTAACGTCCGGTACACACACGGATCGATGAAGTTATCGCATTAAATAAAACCAGATATTCTAAATCATAAACATACACAACTAAAATAAAATAAATTACAAGTAACATTCTAGCCGTGGGACTTTCTTTTCGTTTTTAGTCTTTGAAAGACGCTATTAGACGATACCTATTTTAAAAAGTAATATAATAATTATGTATGACCTAGCTTTCATAAGTTTGCGAAGTTCTCCTTCCAGACTAAGGTATTGTTTATTATTCGTCTTCTTTTTTAAAAATAGCACATTATCACTTCACACATTTTTAAATCGGATTTCAATCATTAGAAATCGAATACATACTTCATTCACCTTAAGGAGGGAGTGCGATCTGTTTTGTCGATAGATATTAAAGATCAGTAAAACATTAAATTCCGTATTTATTCAAACTTTTACTTAGAACTTGGAAACAGCCAGCAAAAATAAAATTTTCTTACGTTTTATAGAATTTGTATCACATTCAATAATTAAATGCATTTTTTTTCCGTAACAATTCATATTGAAAATTAATTAAGAGGTTGTATAGATGATGGGAATTATTTTATTGTATAATTCTGGAAATACATGCGTGTTACGGTCGCGTGTGACATTTTGTTTATCATACGGCCTGACACTGACCTGCGAATTGCAAAAAAACCTAAGAATTTAATTTGATGCTAAATGTCCATTTCCGTAATACACAATAATAGCTAGCAATATCCGTTTAGCTCCTTACTCTCCCTCTAAATTACAACAATTACCTGCCCTGATAAACGCAAAGTTGTTTTTTCGCGATCCTGCCTTTTCCTGCTACCGTATGACCATAAGGACATGGTACACGGTCGAAAGTGGCGTAATAAATTTGTTTTATCCGAGTTTCTCTTATGAAAGTAATATCTTAGCGCAGATGTAAGTATGGCCCTCCCGCGTCGAGATTTGTGACGAAGCTGTCCCGACAATGCGTTCGCTTTTATTATTTTGTTTTTCAGCAGACGCTAACTTTTTGATGTCGTTATATTGCAGGAGTTGGCGTACTTATACGTTTTGTTGAAGCTGTAAAATGTAATTTATGTTGTATGCAGGCAGAATGGGTTTGATATAAAAAGCTGCCATAAGCTTTTCTTTTGTTTGGAGTACATCATTAAGGGTGTATTTTTCGTGGTCCGTGCATTTTTGTTAAAGCCAGCCACCACAAACGTAGCTACAATACGTAACATGTAACATAATTAACGCAAGTAGTGTATTGAGCTATAGGTGCATATTACAATGACCAAAACATTTTAAAGGTTAACTTATAATTGAGCTTTATGCGTTTAAATTGTCTTGCAATAAGATTAAATTTTCTTTGGATTAATCGGCAGTAGGTAAGGCTTAAAGCCTCGTCCCCACTAGGAACATTTGTCGAGCGACATGTGTCCCCGGTGACATCGGGCGATGTCGGGCGACGTCGGACGACATCGCCGCGACATTGTTGAAACTGTTCCTTGTCGCACAGTCGATGAAGAGTAGTGATAGAGTGTGGACGTGCGTGCAACCTGCGACAATGTGGTCGAACGACGTAGTGCTGCGACTTATTGAACTATATCGTTCCTATGAGTATTTGAAAATTTATAAAAGCTAGGTACCTTAACGTAACAGCAAGTCTTAATTTAGCATCCATGGGATCACGGAATCTAGTTTTCTGTTTAGATATTGATGGGGATATTTTACACAAGAGTATTTCAAAGTCTGTTGATGACATCCGAGTAAAATTATGAAATGAGCCGTCTAGAACACTGAGATCATTAAATACACTTGTTTTGTTTCGCAAGTACTGTTTAATCCACCATCTTCTCTTCTTTTTTGTTCTTTGTACAACACTACCTCTTCCGGAGACATGATAGGTTCGATTTAACTGATGTGGACGGAGACAAGACATCGGGCGACGTGGGGCGATGTCGGGCGACCTCAGACGACATCGCCGCGACATTGTTGAAACTGTTCCTTGTCGCACAGTCGATGAAGAGTAGTGATAGAGTGTGGACGTGCGTGCAACCTGCGACAATGTGGTCGAACGACGTAGTGCTGCGACTTATTGAACTATATCGTTCCTATGAGTATTTGAAAATTTATAAAAGCTAGGTACCTTAACGTAACAGCAAGTCTTAATTTAGCATCCACGGGATCACGGAATCTAGTTTTCTGTAAGATATTGATGGGGATATTTTACACAAGAATATTTCAAAATCTGTTGATGACATCCGAGTAAAATTATGAAATGAGCCGTCTAGAACACTGAGATCATTAAATACACTTGTTTTTTTTCGCAACTACTGTTTAATCCACCATTTTCTCTTCTTTTTTGTTCTTGATGCATTCATCATTATATAATTGTACAACACTGTACAACACTACCTCTACCGGAGACATGATAGGTTCGACTGAACTGATGTGGACGGAGACAAGACATCGGGCGACGTGGGGCGATTTAGGGCGACATCGCCCGATGTCTCCGGGGACACATGTCGCTCGACAAATGTTCCTAGTGGGGACGAGGCTTAATACATAACATTTGAAAAAAATATTCATATCTATGGAACTCCGTGCCCGAAACTGTTCACCAATGCGTTAGAGGACGTTGTCAATACGATGGAATGAACTGGACAGGGTTGTTGAGACATCGCCAAATAAAAGAAAATCGACAGCTTGCAGAGTAAGCAATCAGAAGTGGCAGTTGGCTGGTTATATTTGTCGAAAGACCTCCCCGATGGAGCAGTCGAGTCCTGGAGCCCATTTCAAGACTCGTCACTACGCTTGCTTATGCGCGTTCTCATCCGCGCATAGGCTAGGGTTGTGTGCGACGTCCCCCCAGCTAGACGGAGCGACGACCTTGAGAAGGTGGCTGGGACAGACTGGATGCGAAAGACGGAGGATAGGGTGTTGTGGCGTAGCCTGGGAGAGGGCTGTGTCCAGTAGAGGACTGTCACGTGTTGAGTTGATAGATCTTTTAAATGTCCGCGGTTAAGGTTGTGAGAGGGACTCATGATAATTACTTTTGTCTTTAATTATTGTAACTGGTCCCAGTGGACCGATTGAACCAATTCCGACTATTCATCCGCTCGTAAGTTTGGTTAGATTCCAGGAATTCCACAATTAGGGTATATGGATTAATGGAATAAGTAGTACTAAGTAACGTAATGTAGGTAAGTATTTGACGAAAATGTAAACGTCCTCTGGAAAAATAGATTGACGAATCATGTCATTGAATTGTATCGTTCCGTGTGGAGCCAAACGTAAAGGATAGCACCATCCCAATTCTTCCCGTGGGTATCGTAAGAGGCGACTTAGAGAATGGGCAGCAGCGTTATTTATGCATTCTACCACCATACTGTGATCGTCAACCCGCCTGCCAAGCGTGGCGATTATTGTAAACCCCCCAAATTGGGGGAGTTCTACCTATATCCAGTACAGTCCACCAGTGTACGTCTCGGCTGAAATGATGAAACTGGGGCCTAGGGTACGTTATCAGTTAGTACCTACTTGGTACATACAAACATCTTTAAACAGTTCATATTATGAAGATCCTTCAAAAAGTAATACTCCAATCTTCTTTCTACAAACAAGTGCATTTCATTTTATTCAGCTGTAAAGGCAAACGCATAATATAGTAGCTTATCATAATGTAGTGTTCTCAAAGCGTCTGCGAGGCGACATTGCCCGCCCTCCAGACAGACGATACGAAAGTCCTTTATAGTGATGTACAAACAGTAGGCCTACTTTCATTGTGACGTTGCTAGGCTATATATTTAGTAATATTTTTTTTTTATTTAGTAATATATTTATTCGTTCATAAACGTTTTACAGTATTGAGGTGTGACACTGGATCCCGCACTAGGATACCCTGTGTCGCAGGATCCAGTCTCTTTCGACATATAATATAAATTTTGGTATACATAAGCAACGGTTTAGTAAGTTTCATTAAAAATACAGATTTACAGACTAAAAGGTAACCAAAATGATATGTGCATGTGATGAGCGTATGTACGAGTATGTGATGACTGTTAGTGTGGATGTGACAAATGTGTGTATATGAAGAGTGTGTGTATGTGAAGGGTGTGTGTATGTGAAGAGTGTGTGTACGTGAAGAGTGTGTGTATGTGATAAGTGTGTGTGCGATGTGTATGTATGATGTGACTGTTTGGAAGAGATGAGCAAGTGTTTTGAAGATGAATACTTTAACAGTTGAAGAGTTTTTTGCACCCAAACTTCGTCAAGGAGTAGATGTTGAGCTTTTTGTTAACTTTTTCATACAGGTATGGTCCAATAAATGAGAAGGCCTTATTACCGAATTTAAGTTTGCAGAAGACTCTGTTCCATTTAGGTTTTCTACGTGTGCGGTGATCCGTTACGACTGTGGCTACTGCAGTTTTATGAAATTTAAGCAGTACTGATAAAATATAAAGTTGACGCACAGTGAGCACTCTCGTTTCACGATACAACATGTCAGTTGGGTATTGGATTCCTAATCCATGAGAGACCTTCAGAATGGCTCTTTGTACACGTTCAGCCGCAATTAGATAAGTTTTGCTAGCGAAACCCTAAGATAGTATACAATAACCAAGCACAGATTGATATAAAGCCAGGTAAGTCATCTTGAGAGTATCCTTGTCAGCTATAGAACGAAGTCTTTTAAATATGTACAAAAGCTTCCTTACGCGCGAAGCAACCGATTGTACCTATCTGCTTTGTCCATGTCAGGTGTTTGTCTATGCTGACACCAAGGTACTTGATACTCTCAACTTGCTCAAAGCCAGGGCAGCTGCAGCTATCCCCTAGTCTATATCTGCATTGATGGGATTTAAGTAAGAGTTGTTTAGGAGCAGTTGTTTTTTTACTTACTGAGAAGTTCACCACTTTGGTTTTTTTAATATTAAGGGTGAGTAGATTATGATGCGCCCTCATTGAGGCTGCGCCCAGCGCGCTGGTTGAGTGCGGCCCAGAGGGTCATGGCCATCCGGTTAATCCGGGGATACCGCACGGTCTCCTGCGAGGCGGCGAGCCTCCTTGCCGGAGTGCCGCCATGGGATCTGGAGGCAAAGGTCCTCGCCCACATGTGGGAGTGGCGCGAGGAGGTGAAACGCCGGGGCGAAACTCCGCTGCCGCGACAAATCGCGGCACGGCGGACAGAGCTCCGGTGTGATCTCATGGCGACATGGCGGGTACGATTGTCGCAACCCAGTGCTGGGCACGCCACAATTGCGGCGGTAAGTCCCCTCTTTGAGGAGTGGATAGAGAGGCGTCACGGCGTCCTCACCTTCCGCCTGACGCAGGTTCTCACCGGGCATGGGTGCTTCGGTGGGTTCCTGTTCAGAATAAAGCGGGAGGATACGTCCGGGTGTTTCCATTGCGAGGATCGTCTGGAGGACACGGTGGAACATACGGTGGAGGTGTGCCCTGCCTGGGTGGAGCACCGCCGTGTCCTCGTGGAGGCGATCGGCGGCGGCGACTTCTCGCGTCCGGCCCTGGTGCGAGCCATGGTACGGAGCGAGAGGGAATGGGAAGCCGTCACCTCCTTCTGCGAAGCAGTAATGCTCGCGAAGGAGGAGGCGGGGCGCGTGAGGGAGTGGCAGTCTCTGCGCCCTCACGTCCCAAGCCGCCGCAGGAGGAGACGCCCCGGGCGTCGGGAGTCGATTGCGGACTCCCGGCCACCGTAGGCGCGAGCTTGCGGGTGGCGAGCAATGGGTAGCTCGCCGCCCGGTAAGGACCAAGCTCGGGTCGACGGCGCGTAGTGTTCCACGCGCGCCTCATAGAGATGTCAGCAAACTGAAGGGGTCTGCTAGGACCAATGCCTGCCGGGGTCGCGTGATTGTTCGAAAGAGATACCGTGACCCTGGCACATGGGCAATTGAAGGAACACGGGTGGGTTTTAGTCAGTAAAAGTCTGACATGCCCTCCCGCTCCGCCCAGAGCGGGAGAAGTCACTTGATGATTTCCCATCCAAAAAAAAAAAAAAAAGGGTCACCATGGAAAATTAATGCTGTGTCGTCAGCGTAAGCAAATATTTGCGCGTTGGCCAAATTGAGTGAGCAGAGAACATTAACGTATAAGAGAAACAAGGTGGGGCCAAGTACACTACTTTGTAACTACGGAGTTTTGAATAATGTTTAAACAAAATACCTGGACATCATCATCATCATTTCAGCTGTAAGACGTCCACTGGACTTAGGCCTCCCCCAATTTGGGGGGCTTTGCCATAATCGCCACGCTTGGCGATTATGGCAAAGCAATTTTACCACCATACTGCGATCGCCAACCCGCCTGGGGTTGGCGATCGCAGTATGGTGGTAAAATGCATAGAGAACGCTGCTGCCCATTCTCTAGTAAGTCCCTTAGTCGCCTTTTACGACACCCACGGGAAGAAATGGGGTGGTGTTATTCTTTACGTCTAGCACCACACGGAACAAATACCTGGACAATCTTTTACAAAAGACGGTAGATATTCATGAATATTAACAACTTTATGTGATCAGCTTCGTAATTATAAAGAAAACAGCGGTTCCTTAATTATATTTTGATCGTGTTAAGGGGTCGTGTGATGCCGTATGTAAAGAATATCACCATCCTATTTCTTCCCGTGACTGTCGTAGAAGGCGACAAAGCCGAAATATGACTTACAAGAAAAGGGCAGCAGTGTTCTCTATGCATTTTACCACCAGACTGCGATCGCCAACCCGTCTGCAAAGCGTGGCGGTTATGGCAAATCTCCCCACATTGGGGTCTCTTTCTGCTGGAATGATCTGTTAATATTTGAGTTTTGTATGGGTCAACATACCTTTTTTTTGATACGTATAGGCCGGCCGAATTTTGACTCCTAAAGCGTCTTATCGGTGTCAAAGCTTTTACAAAACAGCTTTAAAGTGAAAGTGAACCTTCTATAAGTTTTTTGTGTTTCCTTTAGCTCGTAACCCGTTATGTCTGCCACGGTCCTTTATTACTGTGCGATTACGACCTTTCATTCACTCACTACTGACACGAACGAATGAATGAATGGATCCAGTTAATTAGCTATTGTGCTGAATAAACACGGTCTAGGCCTGAATATATTCTAGACGTATCAGCATTTTGTTTCGCAATTTTTTGTCGGATTGATTAAATAGGTAATGTTGGAGAAAATATCTCTTAGTGAAATGTATTCTGAATGGCGTTTGTAATAGATTTTATTAAAATAATACGCATTGCATGCAGCTTGTTTATTGTATGGAAGTTTGTATATGGATTAGTATTTAGTCTAGTATTGAGCTTTTTGGCGCAGCCGTTAATGTTATAGCAACAACAATGTATGCCTCAGCATACACACAAATAGTAATAACAGTATTTGCCGCTTTTAAAATGTGTATTACGTGTTTAACGAACTGTTCTCAAATCAATGTTATTATTTCTTTCATCCCATTCCTCCCATGGGTGACGTAAAGGTGACTAATTGACTTACTAGAGAATGGCACCAGTGTTCTTTAAGCATTTTACCACCATACTGCGATCGCCAACCCGCCTGCCAAGCGTGGCGATTAAGTTAAAATCACCCTTTTGAGCGAGGCCTATGTCCAGCGGTGGACATTTTTCGGCTGAAATGGTGAAGATGAATGATTTCTTTCTTCTAGTCGAGTACTCGCATAATATGATGTTAGGAACCGTTAAAATGCCCTTATACCACGCAGTACCTCTACCTAGCTCCCTTTAGCTGCGCCTCTGTCAATTTTATTATCTCCAAGAGGCTAACAAGGTTAATGATTATGTTCACATGGACCAAAATATGTTCCCATTATAAGTAAATGTGTTGAAAGATGTTTTACCAACGTTCTAAAAGAAATAATTCATTAGAAGTGGCTATTTACAATGCTCATTCATTATTGAGAATGTATGTATGGAGAGTAGGGTTGATGAGGAAGTGGTTATGAGGAAGAGGATGCGGATGAGGATCTATTAGAAATACGTTTTGAGGAAGTGAATGAGGATGAGGATACGAGGAGGAGGATGAGGATGAGGAAGAGGATGCGGAAGAGGAAGATAGAACCTGTGATTTCGAATTGAAATTTTAAATAAAAGAAAGATTGCGAATGGTCTTTAATATTTAGAAAGAAAAAAAAAACAATTTAATAGTCCGTATGTCGTTCCTCGAGTGGGACACATTTAAGAAATAAAGATCCTCTTCGAAAGTCATTATTGATACCATGAATTTTAAACTCAACAACGAAACACCTGCTCCTGGTTCAGTCCATAAATGTCAGTGGTGAAAGATAAGTATTGCAAATCTTTTATTAAGTTCTTTACCTTGTTCCTTAATTTAGGATAAATATAATTACACAAATGAGATGTGTAACTCTGACGTCCTCTTAAATTATATTTTGGCTGAGCAGCATGAATAAACCGCCTAAAACCAATTACTTCAACAAAATTGAATGGTAAATCTTGAAGATCTAACATTTTGCAAATTAAATTATCCAACTCGCGGCTTTTTTCGTGAGATGTATCCCAATACTGATGTCTTTGTAATGCCTCCTGTAAAGTTACTTGTCTCTTAGCCTGTTAAAGGGTAGTCTCTTCCGGCAATTTGCGTTTATCAACCGCGGCTTTTTTTAATGCTGTATCCTTTTGTTCATACTCGGCATATTCTACTTCATGGCATGACTTGAGATGACATCTTAACCCCGAAGTTCCGCGCCCTTTCCTTGAATATACTTGGTCACATATTTTACATCTAACAGTATCAACATCCACTTCACTAAAATACGTCCATATAGCACTACACTTCGGCTTCATCTCAAAAACATTTTAACTTAACAATAAATAAACCTAATTATGACTTACGTAGTTACGTACGACCGATTAAAAACAAAATAAATTTAATACTCGCTAAGTGGCTACAGTTAACAGTGGAGTGGCTACGTACACGTACACTACAGTACTACACAATAGCGTGCTATATTATATTTCTAAAACACGTTGAGACATGTTCATGACTGATCGTGAACGTACCTAATTCATATTTTATCCTCTTTTCACTGTAACTATCTAATGCAGCGAGCAAAAGAGAGATATTAATTTTATTTACATTGAATACGTCAACAACAGATCCTCATAAATTCCTCTTAATTAATGAGGATGTGGAAGAGGAATATTTTATGCCTGATTTTGGGGATGTGGAAGAGGATGAGGAATCGCTCAAAATGAGGAACTTCCGCATTATGAGGATGAGGAAGAGGAATCCTCATCAACCCTAATGGAGAGCTCACCTTGCGTTCGGTTTTCATATTTATCTTGAAGTGTATTTGTGTGCAATGAAGTATGTACATTGTACATAAACAGGATAAATTGAGTTCCTAGGTGAAGTTTTAAAATATAAATAAATAGGCGAGATTCGTAGCAGATTCGTAGCGCGCTCGTAGACTCGTAAGTCGTAGCACATTTTTATTTCTTTGTACCTACTACGGGTTAAAATATTTATTTTTATTTACTGTCATTCTTATAAATAAATATTCCAATGTATGAGACAGTGAAGGATTTTTCAGCAATTATTAAGTCATTCATACAGCAAAAGAGTTGAATTTATAACTGAAATGGTTGACTGACTTCCGTCAAATCTATACTAATATTATAAAGCTGAAGAGTTTGTTTGTTTGTTTGATTGAACGCGCTAATCTCAGGAACTACTGGTCCGAATTGAAACATTCTTTTTGGGTTGGGTAGCCTAATTATCGAGGAAGGCTATAGGCTATATAACATCACGCTACAATCAAGAGGAGCAGAGCAGTAATGAAAATTGTTGCAAAAACGGGGAAAATCGCACGGGTAGGCGATTCGACGCGACGGGAAGGGTCGGGGAAACAAGAAATTTAACGCGGACGAAGTCGCGGGCAGAAGCTATCTCCAAATAACTACAATATAATATTTCGATTACAAAAAAATCATGAAGAAATTACAAGTCACAGGTATCTCAAAACTTGAAAAATATTGGCTACAACCATCCGTAAGTACCTCCTTACCGGTAGCAAAAAAAATATGTTTGAATTTGAGCGATACCCGAAATCAGGTCACGAGCCCGAAACGGATTACATATACTCGTAAAGTTTGAAGAAAGGAGGCTTCGTGCGGGCCGAGAGATTGCGAAGTTCAAAGGTGAAGAGTTTCACCCTCACCTGAAACCGGGACAGTAAACAGGGGCGGATTGGAGACGACCTTCACGGCTTACATTTGAAATAGGAATCACTTTGTATGAAGGTAAGCCCTTACTAGAGAATGGGCAGCAGCGTTCTCTATGCATTTTACCACTATACTGTGATCGCCAATCCGCCTGTCAAGCGTGGCGATTATGGCAAACCTCCGCAAATTGGGGGAGGTCTATGTCCAGCAGTGGACGTCTTTCGGCTGAAATGATGATGATGAAGTAGCCTTGACTCTTTGCAAAGATTTATTTGCAGTTTCTTCTTAGTCTATTACCTAAGTACAGACGCCAGCACATCAAGGTACCCGAAACTGTCAAATTTCCCCAATCAATCTTGAACGTAATGCTGCAGCGTTAAAGTTGAAAACCTATTAGAGAAATTTGGCAGATTGTAGTAGTTTCAAGTGCTGTTAAGAAAAAACTCAAATTAAACAATAAATGACAGCGAAATAAACTAAAGGTCATCACTCATTACAACCACACCATTCTAGTGCAGTAACCGCCTCGAAAAAAAAGAAAGCCATTACCTTAGCCTTAACGCCATCAGCAAGAAAAGCGCTTGATGTCACCACACCGGTGAGGAAACAGCTTGTTGTTCACGTGTCCCTTACTAGTTGGTAGCACACACGCGCCAACGGCTGGCTTCCAGCAGCTAGCTTACAGACCGTTTTATGAACATTAGTGAGTGTGAGAATTTGCGGGCGACGGGGAGACAAACATGCGAGCGACGCGACGACCGCGCGCGGGTGGCGTGGCATGTATAAAGACTTCTTCAGACAGGCACGACGCTACTCTTATCACAATAACAACTTGTTACAACAAATCCCATTAGGTTTTCATAGAAATTGTTCTACGAGAGTCACGTGGCGCCTGTTTGCGGGAGCCTTAACGTTAGCAGGCGTTTCTTCGGCGAAAAGTGGACTGCTCGCTTGAAGCGCGTGGTCGGTGCCACGTATGATAGCAGACGGTCCACTATTCTGTATTGTCATCATAAAATTTTCTTTGATGCAGTTGAATTAAAACCTGACGCGAATGATTATCGCGAGTTAATTGCTGTGCTGGGTTCTGTAATCGGTAAAATTACTAATCAGTGAAGTGATGAACATTGGTCTGCGATAAATCCCCAAGCGATCGTAAAGAAATGTTATCTACATGAAAATATATTTAATAGAACTAACCGTCTGATAAAATAAACTGTATACACTGAGCCGCTAAAGGAAAGAACATAAAGGAATCCCGCGAATTATTTACAACAACCATTTATTTAAATGTTAAAAGAAAGCAATTTAAAAAGTTTTATGACCGTAGCGGGCTGGTCGGGGTCGCCGCTCTGTATTGCAACTGGCCCTGCCTGATTCCCCTACCATGAAACTTTTGTTGGATTCCCACTTCGACACTTCCCCGGTTCACCATTAAACTCTTGAAATAGTGAGATTAATTACACAAAAAATGTTTAGGACAACGTTAGATTGAGTTTCAGTGAAAGCGGCTTTTCTGGGGCTTCTTTCTGACCGAAACGTAGATAATATTTTTTAGGGAAGCCCTGTGGGTACCTATTGTGCCTACTGAAGGCAAAGCCTTTCATTTTGTAATATTAATTTTCTGAGTTATTTTTATTGGTACGGGCACGATGGTGAAGGAAAACATCGTGAGGAAACCGGAAAGTCGTAGAACCAAAAAATTTAATTCATGTAACATCGCACTGAGCCCGCGTGGTATCTCCCTCTCGAACATAGGAGGTCAATTGTGTCCTAAGAGTACGGTTGACAAGTAATCTCATACATAATAGTTATTTGAAATTAAAGTTATTTTTCACCTTGTACTGTTTTTTTCGGAAGTCGGTTGTTTTTCTTTTGGAAAAAGTTTTTCACTTTTTAGTAACAGGAAACAGTAGGATGTCATCTAGATATACAAAATGGAATATAGAAAACGTATTATCGAGGCTAATGCCAAAAATACCCAAGCATTACAATATACAAGTATACAATTTATATGGGACCACCTCTGAGGCATAGTATATAGGGATATACTAAAAAAATAATTTTCGAAATCCAGTCACAATTGCCGGAGATGCATGCAAAAAAGTGTTATTTTTAGGGTTTCGTTGCCAAATGGCAAAAACACTTCCAAAGTGGTAAAATGTGTCCCCCCCCCGGAACTTCTAAAATAAGAGAATGATAAAACTAAGAAAAATATATGATGTACATTACTATGTAAACTTCCACCAAAAATTGGTTTGAACGAGATCTTGTAAGTAGTTTTTTTAATAGGTCATAAATCGTAAACCGCAATTTACATTTCATTCAATCAACTCAAATATAAAAATTAAAAAAAAAAACATATTTAATTTCATAAACATAAAACTTATGCATAAACCGTGAATATCTACAGGTTTGTACGGAACCCTTGGTGCGCGAGTCCGACTCACACTTGGCCGGTTTTTTTAATTCAGCTTAAAACTGATTAAATTAACCTACCAGTGAGTGCTACGTCAAACCAATCGCTCATTCGCGAATTCTGTGCTCTATTTTTTATGTTTGTGTATGTGGGTGATTGAAATGGCGTGCACATATATGTAACTGAATTTTATATGACACTCAATTCCGCTAGTAATATTCCCATAACGCACATTTTCTAAAGTTTCAAGTAACTCAAACAAACCACACAAGCGGCTGAAAATTAAAAGTATAAATAACTTGCTTCACTGTGAACCAGTCATTTTCTTCAGCGAGTGTTGAGCGGACTTTTGGCAATGATTAATGACGCAAAGAAAAAGTTTTTACTCCGACTCTTCGGCTCGAGTTACACCTGGCTTTTGTAAGAAAGGTACGAAAGTGTTGCCATTGCCAAAAGTGTTTCGAACTCATCATTTACTCTTTAGGGAAATGTTATGGCAACTTTTTTTATCGACGCTTTCCTTTTTGTAGGGAATTGAGAGGCGTTTGAAAAAGTTGCGGGTATTATTAATATTTTGTTTAACGTGATTATGTGTCTATCTCCTTATCTAGTTCATATTCAATGTGCTGTAACACAATGGTGATTTGTAACAAAAATCATTTTTTTTCATTTTTGTTCGTCTGTCTGTCAGTATGTTCCGGCTAATCTCCGAAACGGCTGGACTGACTTTGGTGGGACTTTCACTGTCATGCTATATGCTGGACAGTCGTGGAGTTTCTTGCCCATTATTCTCCATACGAATCTACCTTTTGGAAGGGGCATGTAGAATCAATTCTATTTTCATGTAACAGTTGACGTTCAGTCTTACCAAGGGGTATGGTGTCTCAGTAACTGGGTTGTGGAGGTCAGATAGGCAGTCGCTCCATGTAAAATACTGGTAATCAGCTGCATCCGGTTAGACTGGAAGCCGACCCCAACATGGTTGGGAAAAGCCTAGGCAGATGATGATGAGTTGACATTCAAAAGTGCTTTTTGTGCTTTGACTTGACTTCACTAATATTGTAGACAGACTTGATAATTTCCGATATCCACGCAGGCGAAGCAGCGGACAGTAGTTAGTCGTACTAAAAGACAAGGAGAGGCGCAATCGATCTTCAGTAATATGATCAATCTATTATGTATATACAATTTACATAAAATCGATTTGCCGTTACTAGTTTATACAGCAACTAGCTTTTGCCAGCGGCTTCGCCCGCGTGGAGGTCGGAAATTATCCCGCGGGAACATACTACCGGGATAAAAAGTAGCCTATGTCCTTTCTCAGGCTCTAAACTATCTGTGTACCAAATTTCATTTAAATCGGTTCAGTAGTTTTAGCAGGAAAGCGAGACAGACAGACAGAGTTGCATTTATAATATTAGTTTAGATAGTTTAGATTGATTACAATAGTATTACATACGTTATTAGGTTAGGCGTTTCAATTTAAAACCGTTTTACATAATCTGGCTGAAGACAAGAAGGCCGCTTTTGGCCTTGAAAAAGATTACCGTCTGGCTGCAAGCGTACTCTGTGTGAGAGAACTGAAGTTTCCTTAAACGTGTTCTTGGTCTAACCATTTTAGCCAAAAGACATAAGCCTCCTCCAAAGGGGTGTTTGCCATAATCGCCACGCTTGGCAGGTGGGTTGGCGACCGTAGTATGATGATAAGATGCGTAGAGAACGTTGCTGCCCATCCTCGAGTAAGTCCCTTAATCACCTTCTATGACACCCACGGGAAGAAATGGGATAGTGCTATTCTTAACGTCCGCCAACACATGGAACGTTCTTGTTCTGTGTATCCTGTATTTCCCAGCATTGCTTTTAAAGTTACTTGTGAATCATTTCATAAGTATGAGAAGCGATGACCTGCATCGATCAGACAGCTTTTTTCAACTATATATTCGCACCCCCAGTGCGACAAAGGCGTAAGAAGAATAAACTAACTTTACAGGAGAGCAGAAAACTCTTTGGTCTGGTAGATCTATTTAGCATTTGATCTAAATGTATTTTTTGGTATAATGACATGAAGGACAAAAAGAGCATTGTGTATCTTTATCTGCGCTATAAGAAACTGCAATAAAAAAAAGTGACGTATTCTTACTTACGCCTTTATCGTACTGGGGGTGCGTATGTTGGGGTTGGCTTCCATTCTAACTGGATGAAGCTGAATACCAGTATGGTACGTAAAGCGACTGCCTATCTGTCTTTCATTCATAAGCCAGTCACTTGGTAACACGATGCCCCTTTATAATACTGATTCTCAGGCTTAATTTGCGCTTCTGACTTGGTAGTCTCTTTGACTGTCGTAACAGCTGTAATAACAGTCAAATATGTACAAATAACAGCCGGGACCAACGGCGTAACGTGCTTTCTGAGGCACGGAGGGGGCCTAGATATGTTATGGATGATCAGTCATCTATGAGCCGACCGCGGTAAACGTAGCTTAACCTCTGATCGATCTGTGTGGCTGTAGCCATGGTAACCTCCTGTATGCTAATAACAATAAACTGTGGCTACCGTCTGTGCCGTGTGGTGCCGGACGTAAAGAATAGCATCAGCCCATTTCTTCCTGTGAATGTCGTAAGAGGCGACTAAGGGACTTACTAGAGAACAGGCAGCAGCGTTCTCTTTGCATTTTACCACTATACTGCGATCGCCAACCCGCCTGCCAATCGTGGCGATTATGGGAAACTCCTCTAAATTGGGGGAGGCCTATGCCCAGCAGTGGACGTCTTTCGGCTGAATTGATGATGATGATGATAACCAATTTGTTCCATCTGTGATTTTATGAACATTCATTTTTTCTTGTAGTGTGTGTCGGAAACCTTTGACTTTCTGTCTGAAATCCATTACCAAGCTGCTTGTTTCGTGTAATTGAATGAATTGAACTTTTACGTACCTACCTTTAGACAATTTTTCGACGAGACTATATTATAAGTACTTAAACGGCACTTATGTGCTTAAAAGGGTGTCAATTACTTGGGAGAACTTAGAGTGTAATAGTAACTTTTGTGTCAAAATATAATATTTCATTTCATATTCGTTCATGGGCACTTACGAAAAGTAAGCTAAGTCCACGGTTCCAATTAGTTTATTCCTATAGAGAAGAGCCGAAGAAACTCCACGGTTACTCTTTTTTTAAATAATTGGCTTATACAATAAATTCAAATTACTGTCTGAAAAGGTATGGGAGGACACTGTAGGCTGTACCACAACAAATACCAAGTACTTGGTAATTGTCTACTACAAATCTAAATTCTACAAGGCCTTCAACGTTCGCAAATTATGACATAATCTACATAAATGAAATCTAAAAATCTATTTAAATCAAATAACATGATTTGCATGACAACTACTAAAATAGAGCTGAAATTAAAATTATAATTATTTAATGACAAATAATGAGTAAATTAGGTCAAAGACGAATGAAAAAAAATATAACATCGTGATTTGGGAGCAGGAATTAGACAAGCAGTTGTCTTTTTTGGTGGGTAGATACAGTAAAGGTTGTTTGTGAAAATCGACCTTATCGCTGGCTGGCAATAAAGTTCCATTTAGACAGATTAAATGAAATTACAAATGTTTAGTACGTATTAGGTTTTTATTTGTAAGAACCAGTAAAAATATAGACGCGTTGATGTAAACACGAACGCTTGGAATAAACGTAATAATTGTAATGTTGTTTTAATTGAATCATCCCGGTACTCTGAGAGCTCGTAAAGCACTTTCAGTCTCTATGTATATTGAAGTAGCCAAAGAAAGATATGTCTTCATCATCATTTCAGCCGTAAGACGTAGTGAACCTGCCAGGGTCGCGAGATTGTTCGAAAGAGACACCGTGACCCTGGCACAGGCAACTGAAGGAACACGGGTTTTAGTCAGTAAAACTCTGACACGCCCACCCGCTCCGCTCAAGAGCGGGAGACGTCATTTGATGATTTCCCATAAAAAAAAGACGTAGTGAACGTCTGGACGGCTCGACATGGCCTCTTCCAATTTTGGGGGATTTGCCATAACCGCCACTCTTGGCAGGCGGGTTGGCGATTACTATAAGGTGGTTAAAATGCATTGCGAACGTTGCTGCCCATTCTCTAGTCTTCTATTTCTCGTGATGAGATTGGACATACAAACTAAAAATGTAGAGAAAGTCCGCAAAAAACATAGTCTTGGACATTTAACAAATTCCCCCATTATTTCCGACAGTCTTACGGGTTTTAAAGTTTTAACACAATAGTTGGAACCCGTTGCTGAGTCGCAATTACTTTGGTCCATTGTGCGCGTTTTCTTGATTGTTTCAAAGATATAACGTCACTGTTACGAGGACTTATAGTTCTATTGTTTGCAAGTTCTCTCGATCATATTTTACAGTGCATGTACACATGGTAACACAGACAGGTGTACACCCAGAAAAGTTGTGCCATGTGATTCCTATTAGAAGAACTTTGCATTTGTGAATGTGAAGTGTTGATAAAAGCCACCAGAAGGATTAATTGGTCCACCATATTTTACATACCCTTTGAGCCACGGAAAGCACGTTAAGCTGTTGGTCCCGGCTGTCAATCGCGGATCTTTGACAATCATTACTGATCGTCAGAAGCCCAAAAGTCTGACAACTAGTCTTACCAAAGGGTATCGGCTTACTCAGTCATTGGTGTGCGGAAGTCAGATTGGCAGTCACTCCATGCAATATAGTGGTACTCAGCTGCATCCGATTAGACTGGAAGCCGACCCCATCATAGTCAGGGAATAGCTAGGCAGATGATGGAACAACGGGAGTTAACATTTAATATTACAACAGCTGATTAAGGCTGTTTAGTCCTTCGAATGACGGCCAGGACCAACAGCTTCATGTGATTTTCGAGGCATGGCGGGGTCTAGGTATGTCATGGTGGTCAGCCATCCACGAAACAACCGTGGCAGATGTAGCGTCACCCGCTCGATCGACCTGTGCGGTTATTATTACTTAGCCACAAGCCTTAACTCCCGTAATACCCTATACATTAAACAGTTTCGCCATTAGTACAATAACGTACATGTTGGTATTAGTTGCTTTGTTATGTCTGGAGTTTGTCGGTCGCTGGCTACGGATGCTCTTTGTGGCAAATTTGAGACGCGCGGGGAGAACGTTGCTACGTCTAATTGTGTCGTGTCAATTTACTTGAGCTTCTAGGTCATTGGGTTGCATGTGAAACTGTCGTTTGTGTGTTTAGATAGTGTACCTATAGACTTAGAATCTTAGATGTAGGTTAGCTATGCTGTTTCACCTGAAATTTAGGTATTAATAGAAAGAGACTCTAATTTTCGTCGAGTGATCGAGTACGAATTCTTGTGAGGAGCTTCGTGGAACTTAGGCAATTCTTATAAACTTGGAAGCAACTCGGATGACAGCCACCGATTAGTACATACATATACGAGTACGTAAACTCATGAGTTTATGTAGATATTTATGAGGCAGAAACTACTGAAAGCCACCTGCTACGATCCTTACATGTATACTCGTTTTGCCTCGTTACAATTCATACATCTGGTCATACACGCACGCCGATTACCAGTACTATGTACCTGACCCGATTATTATACCTAATTAATTGCGAATTTGTGTGTGTATGTAATAGTACAATTCAGACTCATAAAATGCCACCCACAGTTGACTCATGACAAGGAATTGCAGGTATTGTGATAGTATTGTAAAAAAACGCGAATGAAATAAAACAAGCAGTCATCTATTTGAATAAAAATGCGTTTATCCCAGCGTTAAGACAAGTTTATAAATCCTTAAAAATAAAGGATCGTCCTGTCATCTCAAGAGCGGGATCGCGACTGGCTGGAATGCGCGGCGGATCTCGATCGCGAGGCGCAGGCGCATACCGCTTGCTAAGGAAGTAAGAAGGTTCAGAAACTTTATGTTAATGGACTCAACAACTATATTGAACAATTGTTACAATGCAGTCATCTTGATTGGAAAAGAGTAAAATAAACCACAGTTTTTTAAATCGAAACTTTAAAGTCTTTCAGGATTTGCAGGGATTTATCATACTTTCACCCTTTTAGGCTTGCTGTTGGACATTTCTCCCGATTAGGTTCTGACATTCCGACAATTCAGAAATGGGACTGCACAATTAAGGAGTGAATTGTCCTTGTTAAATCTCTTTGTTTACGCTTTTCTATCACAAGATTTTTGTTTTTGTTGAATTATCAGGAAGCGGATTTTTGTTTTTATTGGCTTGTGCCGTTTCTAATTGGTCAATACGGACTAGTCTTTTGCACTTATCTGTAGTGTGTACAGGCGCAGGCTGTTCCCGGGGGACAACGCGTCGCCCGCGCACATTCCTGCCGCCTTAGTCACACAACCGTTGGATTAGGGGCACCGAATAATGAGGAACAGAAGGTCTGTACTGAAATACCGGTTTCTAGGATTATTCAGATCAATTCCAAGGAGGTCGGAAAAGACGACACAATAAACCCATGCTTCGCGACTTGACATTCCGTTGTTCAGGAACAGTGTCTAGCCTCGATGAGAAAACGATAACTGATAAATGCGTGCCTGATTGGGCAGGTCCACTCAATCTGTGTAGTTCTTTCCTCAAAATACTATTTCAGACACCAATCCACATGGTATTCACATGATCTGACCAAGATTATGTCTGGACTTTAAAAGAGACTGACCTCAGAGTTTTTGCGGCCTTTCTTTTCAGAGTAGTCAGATAGGAAACACCGATTTCATCAACATAGTTAAAAAAAAAAAATGTATGACTTGTACAAGTGTTTGTACAAATCTTGCAGAAATAAAATCATTTATCATTTATCAGAACTCTAAGCCCCACTCAGATTATTCTGTAACTTTTCGATGCACTAAGATACTGTCCGTCTGGGGTTAAAACTTGGGGGTAAAACGTCTATTAGATTGTCTTTCATCGATGTAAAGCAGTAATGTAGGCATTAATGCTGAAATGAACCTTTTTGGCGCAGCCGTGAGGCATACACTTGTTAGGGTTCTGTTGCCAAATGGCAAAAAACGGAACCCTTATAGATTCTTCATGTCTGTCTGTCTGTCCGTCTGTATGTCACAGCCACTTTTTTCCGAAACTATAAGAGCTATGCTGTTGAAACTTGGTAACTAGATATATTCTGTGAACCGCATTAAGATTATGACACAAAAATAGAAAAAAAAACAATACATTTTGGGATTCCCCATACTTAGAACTGAAACTCAAAAAGTTTTTTTTTATCAAACCCATACGTGTGGAGTATCCATGAATAGGTCTTCAAAAATGGTACTCAGGTTTCTAATATCATTTTTTTCTAAACTGAATAGTTTGCGCGAGAGACACTTCCAAAATGGTAAAATGTGTCCCCCCTCCGTAACTTCTAAAATAAGAGAATGATAAAACTAAAAAAAATATATGATGTACATAACCATGAAAACTTCCACCGATAATTGGTTTGAACGAGATCTAGTAAGTAGTTTTTTTTTAATACGTCATAATTCGTAAACCGCAATTTACCTTTCATTCAATCAACTCAGATATAAAAATTAAAAAAAAAACATTTAATTTCATAAACATAAAACCTTATGCATGTCATGTCATTTATAATAAAATACCTCATAGTTTTAAGGACTGTGCTGTAAACATTTTTAAATCTAAGGTAACTGCACTACTTTTAGGCAAATGTTATACTACTCGTTGAAAGACTTTTTAAATGATACGAATTTATCCGAATTATGATTATGAATGTTATAATTAATTGTAAATTTGACCACATAAGACTTACATATGTACCTGACTATCATGTTACTAATTGACTTCATTTTAATTTATGTTTTGTTGACATTATTTTGTTTGTATTCATATTTTAACTTATACAATAATTTGCATGCCGTAAGGTAGACTGTAGCCGATCTAATTAATTCATGCACAACATCTTATACCTGTACCTACATTCATAGCAAATAAACTACTGATTCTGATTCTGAAACAGAGAATACCTACAGGTTTGTACGGAACCCTCGATGCGCGAGTCCGACTCGCACTTGGCCGGTTTTTTTTATGTTACTTTATTTTGTGTTTTACGAACTGTGCCAAATAAACGGTATTCTTTCTTTCAAGTAAATCTGGTTATACTTTCATCTATGCATAAGTTGCCTATCCCACGGCTTCCTACACACAAGAGTGGAACTTCTCAACGTTATTCTCCAGAGATTAGCGGCTATAGAGATCTTATCGGGCGGGTCCGGCCCGGGATAATTACACGCGTATGAGGCGGCGATGATTTGTGGGACCCTTCCGTGAACCCACTCCATTCAGCCGCGGTCTTATATTAGATTGTATTGTGACGCTTTTATTGTAATATTGTAATTCATAGCTTGGACGCCGTGTGAATTTAGGATTTGGGAAAGCATTTCTGTTGTGTAGCTACGTGCATAGTATGATGGGAGGTATAAGAACATCCTACTAATGTTGTAAAAAGTGAAAATTCGTGAGCATGGGTGGATAGATGTGTGTTATTCTTTCAAGCAAAAACAGCATAACAGAATTGGATGATATTTCATACACGGGTAGATTATAACCTGGATTAACACATAGGGTACTTTTTATGCCCGTAGTACGTTGACGTGGGATACTTTTTTATAAGTTAATATCTGGTTGACCGGGCATTGCTCGGTATTTTTTGGTAAATTGTGTTTAAAATAATAAGTTTATGTTCAAGTTGATTATCGATAAAGTTGGTCATTGAAAACACGAATAAAACGACATTTTATAAAAATGAATCCTAGCTAGATCGATTTATCACCCCCGAAACCCCCTGTATACTAAATTTCATGAAAATCGTTGGAGCCGTTTCTGAGATTCAGATTATATATATATATATATATATATATATATATATATATATATACATATATACAAGAATTGCTCGTTTAAAGGTATAAGATTTCTATGGTAGTGGAGGCTTTGAGATGTGGATTTCAGTACGTGCGCATGTTGCAAATATCGTCAATCCGAATCCGAAATGTGAAACAAACTCTGTTAGGTTAAATTCTTACGCCATCACATATCACAGGGAATTAGTAATGTAGTAGTAAGTTCATTTGTAGCGTAATCTACGCCGACACATCGCGTAAGGAGAGTTTACCGCGCAGCTAGCAGTTACATAACGTCGCGACATCAATCGTTGGACAGCAAACCATCAGACACGACATTCGTCTGGTCAGAACATACTCCCTTTTCTACGGAGGTTGAGTGAACTTTATCGCCCTGTCCTCATACCTCTAACTATTTGTATGTAGAAGGTTCTAACTTTATTTGGTACACGAACAGCAGTACACAGCACAAAGAGTTGCAATTATCAATGACATTGGAAATTGTATGGAGATACGGTCAACCTAAAAAATAAGTCACGTTTGATGAAGTTTATATAGGTGCCGACTCTAGGACTTCTGAACCTTAACTAAAGATTCAAAGCGAAATCCAGAACAATAAGAAACGATATATCTACCCTATTTTAATCAAAAGTCCTGACCTTTGTTCACAGACGTGTCGAGAGCCAGTCACTGTTACGTAACGAAACTTCTTGAGAGCGCAGAAACAGAAATAGAAGTTTGCATCAGCTATTATTCACTTGTCGACTGATCTGGAACTGAGACTTGCTGGATTCTTAAAGTAAGAAAAATATGATGCCTTTGTTGCCGCGCAGTGGGATACAAAGCCTTAAACGCCTAACTAAGCAAAACACAACAGAATAGAATTAATATAATAAGCCGCTGGGCCCAACCGTCATTCGTATATCTTTGACAATCGTTACGAAATAGTAAGAAGTGCAAAACTCTAATATAAAATTTGACGGTTAAAAAGAGGAGGAGGAGGGAATTAAACCCTATATCGGTTACTATATAGGTAGCGTTTAATATCTGCGCATATCTAGTGATGATCAAAAGTTAGTGAATTTCTAGCTTATGCCAGCGGTTTCGTCCGCATGTATGTCCGAAATTATCTCGCGGGAAAGTACTCATGGATTAAAACGGGTTAGTTGGGTTAGACTGGCCTGTTAGTCTAGTGGTTAGTGACCCTGACTACAAAGACTGAGGTCGTGGGTTCGATTCCCACCCAGGACAAATCTTTGTGTGATGAGCACAATCATTTGTTCTGTGTCTGGGTGGAAATTATCTATAATATATATGTATTTAAAAATATATTAGTATATTTATCAGTTGTCTGGTTACTATAGTACAGGCTCTGCCTAGTTTGGGATCAGATAACGGAGTGTTGGTTGCCCTAAGATATTAAAAAGATATTATTAAAACCATCTGCATGCCAAATTTCATCCAAATCGGTTTTGTAGTTTTTGCGTGAAAGAGTAACAAAAAACATCCATCCATCCACACAATCTTTCACATTTACAATATTAATAGGAATAATTAAAAATCCTTATTAAAATTACTGTACCAAACTGACTTGTATGGTACAGTATAATTTTGGAGGGACAAGGATTTGGAGTAGCAAAATAAGCATCATCCTTTAATATGTAGGTACCTATAACCTATTTGAAAGGTAGGCTCTGTGGCACCCCGTCAGCTAATATGCATGTAGGAAAAATATTATATTAGCGGAATAAATAATTATACATTTCAGTCGTGTACTAGCGCTCGCCGAAACAGTGGTTTTATTTACACGACTCATCACCCCCTTATACACGCGTACACAGTAAACTCACTTACATTTGGTGACCCCGATATCGAACAGTACTAACGCGCGCCGTGATTTAATATGTGTTTCTCGTGATTTGCCCGTGTCGTGATAACTGCACTGCACAACCTAATCAGCCTTCCACAAGCGGATCTCCCTGGTTTTGGTTTTCAAGAGGCACATAGTTATCGCAGACATGAACCTCACCGCTATAACAGACAAGATCGGAAGAGGAAGATCGTGTGAAGTATCAAGCAGTCAAACACAGCTTAGAGCTCAGTTAGTCAATCAAATGAGTAAGCTGACCATGGAGATAGCAGCGTTGAAAGTCAACTCACATGGCAACGGACGTCATAATTATAGACGCAATCGAAGCCGGTCGCGCCCAAGATCCCTCTCAAGATCGAGGATTACGCCTGACAGCCCAAACTGGTTATGCAAGTATCATTTTCGGTACAAGAATCGAGCCCGGAACTATGAAAGACCATGCAGTTGGAAGAAACCGTCGGAAAACTAAGTGCAGCGTTGACAGAGGCGGTCGTCAGCGCTATCCTACCTTCCAACCGCCTATGCGTTACCGCCCGAAAAAGTGGGTATCGTTTTTTGGTTGATACTGGCGCTAACATCTCAGCAATACCTAGAAGAGGAAACCGTTTGAAAAATAGATTTTGTATGTGTCGTCTGACACATACAAAATCTATGCCGCAAACGGAACGCAAATTAGAACATACGGTGACAAAACGCTGACATTAAATCTAAACTTGAGACGGCCGTATCGATGGACTTTCATCGTTGCTGACATTACGCAACCAATACTGGGTGCCGATTTTTTAGAAAAGCATAACATTTTGGTGGATATTCGAAATAAACGTTTAATAGATGGTACGACTGGACTTCAGAGAAACGCAAAGTTAATGAAGTCAAGCACACCAACACTTCGGACCGTAAATTTAACCGAAGATTATGCAGACATTTTAGAAAAATACTCGAACATTTTGAAACCTCTTAATGCTTAGACACAACCAAAGCACGACGTAGTCCATCAAATCATCACCAACGGACACCCTGTTTACTCCAAATCAAGACCTTTGCCGGCGGATAAATACCTAAGAGTGAAGAAAGAGATAGAACACATGCTAGAGGCAGGGTTATGCAGGCCTTCCAAGAGTCCGTGGGCAAGCCCATTGCTCGTGGCGACCAAGAAAAACGGTGAATTACGCCTATGTGGAGATTACAGGAGATTGAACGCGATCACTGTGCCGGATAGATACCCGATTCCAAGAGTACTAGACTTCACATACCTATTACCAGGGACCAGCATATACTCAAAAATTGATTTGAAAAGGGCCTATAATCAGATTCCAGTACAAGAGGTAGAAAAAACCGCAGTGATTACCCCGTTCGGTCTATTCGAATTTCCAAGAATGCCGTTCGGACTACGAAACGCAGGTCAAACCTTTGTCAGATTCCTGAACACAGTCTTAGCTGGACTCGAATTTATTTTCGTGTACATAGATGACATACTAGTGACGTCATCATCAGTCAGCGAACACCGACGTCATTTACAAGAAGTGTTTAAACGGTTAGACGAACATGGCATCGCAATCAATCAAGAAAAGTGCGTGCTGGGCAAACCTCAAATAGAATTCCTTGGATATCAGATCACAAACACCGGTATCAAGCCATTACCTGACTTGGTCGAAGCGATCACCAGATATCCGATACCGAAAACAGTGCAAGAATTACGAAGATTTTTAGGCATGGTTAATTTTTACCGAAACAACATTCCACAAGCAGCCCGTCATCAAGCACAGTTGAACAAATACCTAATTGGCTCAAAGAAAAACGACAAAACCGAAATACAATGGACTCCAGAAGCACTAGAAGCATTCGATCGATGTAAAGCAAGTCTAAGCAACGCCGTTACATTGACTTCGCCAACAACGCATTCCCCGCTATCGCTCATGACAGATGCATCACAGACATGCGTAGGCGCCGTTTTGCAGCAGTATGAAAACGGAAACTGGAAGCCTCTTTCCTTTTTTTCAAAGGGACTGAGTGAAACGCAATCAAGATATAGCACATATGATCGAGAATTGCTGGCAATTTACATGGCAGTAACACATTTTCAACCTTATGTCGAGGGACGAGAGTTGATTGTATATACCGATCATAAGCCATTATGTCATGCCTTTACCAATAAACAAAACTCCACAAGTAAAACGATAGCACCAAGGAGGTTACGTCACTTAGAGTTCATTGCACAATTCACGACAGACATCCGTCACCTATCCGGTAACATGAACCCAGTAGCCGACGCATTATCGCGAGTCGAACAAATAGATTGCCCAACACCTGTGGATTGGAATGAGATTGCAGATATGCAAGGCAATGACATTGAACTCACTCAGCTGTTGAACAACAATAACCTTAGTTGGAAAAGTATGCAATTATCAGGAACAAAACAACTATTTTGCGAAAATTCAAAACCGAACCCAAGACCATATGTGCCGAAGTCACTTCGAAAACAAGTATTCGACACTATGCACAACATAACGCATCCCGGTATAAGATCATCAAAGAAAATGATCACTGAGCATTATTTCTGGCCACGCATGAATGTTTATCGTGTGGTGTGGTGTCACGTACATCATACACGTGCATCACATACATGCACATCAGCACATATGTAGTTTAAGTTAAGATAGATATGTCATCGAATAAGTAGAAGGACATCACGTACATATTATGTATATAAATTGAACCGTTGAATATTAAAGTTAGTTCTTACTAGTTGATACACGGACCTCATAGTGTTTGACTAAACCCCCTCCATCTCCTCACATCGCATGGCGACCCTGCCAGTCGACTGGATGGCGTTCTAGTAGCTTGATCGAAGGCTCGGAGTAAGTTACTTCAGGCAGTTCGAAGCCAATAGTTCCAAGCCATGGGTACGACGTCATCGAAGGAAGAAGTGATAATCGCCCAGACGGCATCGGGTGGTGCAAATGCCGCGACGGTGACGCAGGAACAGCTGACAACGATGAGCGCTATACTGTTGTTCATCGCCGTGTGTTTGGCGGTAGTGATAGCTGGCGTAGCACTCAGGATGTACAAGAGGTGCCACCAAGGTTGGGTAGAAGAGAAGGTCCAGCAGCGAGAGGTGCAGAAGGCGGTACAGATGGCCTAACCAGGAGCGCGTGGAACAGCGGAAGTAAGTGTCTGCGATATTTTAACTCGAGTGTAGTGACGTGTGCCGGCAAGTGATCGTGATGGTTTACCGGTTTAGAGACTATATTGTTTTTAAATGGAAGTAGAATTAGCAACGTTATTACTTCAACTTAGGTCGTTAAGGGAGTCTATCGTTAAATTAGGTCCTAGTAGACGGAAGGGTGAAAATTTTGATAGGAAGATAAGCGAAGTAAAAACACTTCACGGTAAGTTTAAGAGTATAATTTCAAGTTGTAGTAAGTTTCCCGAGGAGATAGTGCAATTAGTAGGGAAGATAGAAAAATTGTATTTAGATACCATCAAGTTTGAAATTGAAAACAGAACCGAACTGAAGATGGGTTCCGAAAGGTTTTCGTTGAAAACGGCGGTCAGCTTGCTCCCTAAGATGACTGGGGTAGAGCAGGTGACCCAGGATTTGATTGATGCTGTTGAGTTATACAGTACTATGTTGGAGAAGGAAGACAGTACGCTTTTGATTAAGTTCGTGCTGAGCACGCGACTGACACCGGGGGCTAAAATGCGGTTGTCTTCTAGTTACGCGACGGTGGAAGGTCTGTTAGCGGATATGAAGAAGCAATTGTTGACGGTGAGGTCAGACGTTGCAATGCAAGCCGAGCTTGCTCGCGCTACGCAAAATGGGAAATCGGTCTCAGATTTTGGAGCCGAGATAGAAAGGTTAATGGTGGGCCTTACCATTTCGCAAGCCGGGGAGAATCCAGAAGCATATACGATTTTGCGGCCTTTGAACGAGAAGTATGCCATTAAAAAGTTTGCTGACGGTCTTCGTGATCGGCGTCTTGGAACGATTGTTACGGCACGACATTTGACTTGTTTGAAGGATGCTATTAGAGTAGCGGAAGACGAAAATTATGCTTCGTCGGGGCAAGTCATGGCGTATCAGCGTGGGTTTTCTGCGGGAAATAGGGCCCGTGGAAATGGCTATAGGCGGCACGTGATAGAGAATAGGCACGTGCAACAAAGGAGTGTTGGGCGTACGTATAAAAATGAGCGTGTCTGGCATAATGGTGGGATGCGCGGACGTAGCAATAATGCGCATCGTGGACGGCAGACTCAGCAAGGTCGGCAGCGCGTAGCATGTTTAGAACATGTGCGGGCTGATGCTGACTCAGGCACAATGTCAATGTCGCGGGAGCATGAAGACGGGGAAGTGAATGAGACGCAGTTTTTTCGAGGTTAAACATGTGTTAGCATGTAATAGTGTTAATTGGGTTAATTTTCTAGTGGATAATGTAGGTTCGGAATGGTTGGTAGATACAGGTGCGTCAATATCAGCTATAAAAAGCGGTTACTTGAAGGGGAATGTTTTGTGCAGTAAGGTAGTTAAGGCAGAATTAGTGATTAATGGTGTAGGAGGTAGTTTACGAGCTATAGGTTATGTTTATTTGAAGTTAGAATGCGGGCAATGTCAGTTCGAGCATAGATTTTATGTATTTGACGATTTACCATGTAGTTCGGTAGGCATATTAGGCCAGGACTTTTTGCAGAAGTATAGTGGTATTGTAGATTTTTCGGGGAACAGGTTGTCTCTTAGAGATCGTGAGCGGCGGATGGTTTCAATGCCACTGAAATCCTATGATTACTTGTTAACTATTTCTCCGCGTTGTGAGATGATTAAATATATTCCCGTTAACCGAGCGCAAGATTGTGTGGTGTTTAGGAAGGAATTGCGTGAAGGGGTATTCTTAGCCAATGGGGTAGCTAGATCTAAGAATGGGATGATGCCCATTAATTTATTACGTTGTGAGATGATTAAATATATTCCCGTTAACCGAGCGCAAGATTGTGTGGTGTTTAGGAAGGAATTGCGTGAAGGGGTATTCTTAGCCAATGGGGTAGCTAGATCTAAGAATGGGATAATGCCATGCGATATGAGGAGATGGAGGGGGTTTAGTCAAACACTA
The DNA here is from genome assembly GCA_932294355.1 of Aporophyla lueneburgensis. Taxonomy (NCBI): domain Eukaryota; kingdom Metazoa; phylum Arthropoda; class Insecta; order Lepidoptera; family Noctuidae; genus Aporophyla; species Aporophyla lueneburgensis. The sequence goes on along the minus strand of OW028737.1, from coordinate 23,061,820 downwards.
TGAGGTCCGTGTGTCAGCTAGTAAGTACTAACTTTAATGTTCAACGGTTCAGTTTATATACATAATATGTACGTGATGTCCTTCTACTTATTCGATGACATATCTATCTTAACTTAAACTACATATGTGCTGATGTACATGTATGTGATGCACGTGTATGATGTACGTGACACCACACCACATCACCCTTCTTAGAGAAAAAAAAAAAACTAAGTTACATTGTTTTTTTTTTTTCATCACACGAAAACTTACATTCTAACTTTTACAAAACAACTTCGTTCTATTTTTATGAACTACGTCTACTTTATTCTTATATTTAATCTTAACATTTGGTGACTCATCCTTAACAACCTCAAATGGTCCATTATAAATACGTTCCAATTTATTGCCTATCTCGTTTTTTACTAATATCAAATCACCTTCTTTATAAGTTACAGAATTGAGATTCTTATCATAACAATCTTTCCTTACTAATTTACTTGCTATTAAATTTTCTTTCGCATCATTCTGAGCCCTTTGTAACCTGTACTTAAATTCTAAAGGATAATCATCAAAATTATACAAAGGTTCAACACTATCACCTTTAAGACTACTTGGCAACCTACAAACTTTACCATAAACCAACTCATAAGGAGTATATTTTGTCACAGTATTAACTGTTGTGTTATATGAAAAACACCAATACGGTATCCACGAACTCCACGACGATGGATTGTTATCCGTTTGTATTCTTAAATATGCTCCTAAAGTTTTATGAACATTCTCCAAAGATCCTATACTCTCATGATGATATGATGTTGATAGGATTTTATTGATATTTAAAATATTACATAGCTTAACCATCACTTTTGAAATGAACTCAGAACCCCTATCTGAAGCAATTGTTCCTGGTATTCCATATCGCAAAACAAAATTCTCTGCTAAAGCTTTTGCTACTTCATCTGCGGACTTATTCTGTAACGGACAAGCCTCGACAAATTTCGTTAGCTCACATTGTAGAGTCAATATGTAAACATTACCTCTTTCATCCCTATCAAGTGGACCTACTATATCTAAATAAATCTTCTCAAAAGATGAAGATGCAGTTGTTGTAATTGTCATTGGTTCTCTAACATGTTTCGAAAACTTTTGTTTCTTACACTTATCACATTTACCAACGTATTCCACTACGTCTTTCTCAATAGACGGCCAATAATAATATTTCTTTATATTATTTACCATCCTGCGTATCCCCGAATGACCACTCGTAGGTAAAATATGGAAATCATTCAAAATGACTCTCTTCTCATCTTTGTCTTCTATTCTCCGCACACTCTTCACTATGCATATCTTAAAATCTCCACATATCGAATTACTATTCTCTTTCAACCACTTGGCCATTTCTGTAATAAATTCACCGTTATAACGATTTTTCAAAACAACAACCTCTTTTATGCCATTTCCTATGCAAAAAGTTACTATGTCTTTCGGCAACTCGTCTCGCGATGATGCTGATAAAGATTCATAGTCTATATAAATACTCGAGTTTCCTGGCATATACATTATTTTGCGCGACTTTGAAAATATTTTCCTACCAGTAGTGTTACGTAACATTTTCTTCCATTCACCGAAACATATTTCAATATCATTTCCTTGTTTCCTAAGAACTTCTACGATTCTAGGGTGATCAGTCCTAGACCCCACAGAACTCCTATCACAATCATTCAGTTCTCCCGATTGTTTACGCTGCGCCCTCGTCATTACCGATACCGCCTTTTCACGCATCGCCTTCAAATCATCACTAGAGATTACTATCCTGGAAAGTGCATCAGCTAGCACATTTTCTTTCCCTTTAATATATTCGACCTCAAAATCATACTCCTCCAAACACAAACGAAATTTAGTTAACCTACTCGATGGATCCGTCATATTAAACAAATACAACAGTGGCCGGTGATCCGTCTTTACCACGAACCTCCGTCCATACAAATACGGTCTAAAATACTTAACTGACCAAACTATAGCCAATAACTCCTTCTCTATTATAGGATAATTTAACTCACTTTTCCCCAGAGACCTGCTAGCATATGCAACGGGTTTCCCATTCCCATTAATGTGCATCTGGATTGAGGGCCCATTTTTTGAACCCTTGCGTACCGAAATAAGATTTATAGGGAAATTAGTTAAAAATAGTAAAAACTTAAAGCAAAGGGTCATAAATTTCTTAAACGTGAATTAAAACTGTTATGATGAAATAACTTGGGCCCTCAATCCAGACACGTGCATAAAGTGGCATAGCCTAAATCTCAGTAAGTATTATCTCTGGGTTAATAATTTTCGTTTAAGAATTTAGTTAAGAATTTCTTAAATATTTTAAGAAATTCCCAAATCAGTAAAATATAACATTACCGATTTATGGCGGCATATCTAGGGCCCTCACTTCATTATTGTTTGTACTGAGGAATCTGCAAAACATGAATATATCTGAAGAAATACATAAATACGACTTTAACATGTTTTACTTACATACCTATGTGAATTAGTTAAAAAGAAATAAGGACACAAAACTTAATTGTTAAGAAGTAAATGAAAGTCGAATTTTACTAAAAAGTCTGAACTGAGAGCCCAATATTTTCGGCTTTATTGACTAGGCTCAACCTCATAGATTAACGCAAATTAGAATAAAAGTTTTAACTATTTCTTAATTAAATTGTAACATGTCGTTCGTTCTTCTAAATGTCATACTTTAAGAGAAAATTGATTTTAAATTTTTTGTAAGAGAATTATTAGTAGGGTGACCATAATGTTCAAAGTACCTGTCCATTTTGTAAAGTGCATTTGGAAAGTCATAATATTTGCAGCTAACGGTACTATATACCTACTAATTACAATTTGGCTCTCCTTATTTTTAATGTAATTTCTATAAAAATAAATAAAACTAGAACATTTATTTAGCTTCAACAGTGTTTGCATAAAATGAAAGGCAAACTAACCGACTAGTAGTATGTTATACATGTAAGTAGTCATCGTATCTATGAATCACTGTAGCACCAGATCAAACAAATTAATTGTGATAAATAAAACACGATCGGTATAATTATAAAAAACTATTTACTTCACATAAATGTTACCTTAAAATAGTCTTATATCCTAAAAATATGAAATTGCGAGAGAGCGAAGTAATTTTTAGTGATGAGTGCAACTATATCTCTGATTTAAAAAAAATCATTTCTCTTTTTCGTTTTTAGTTTATTTTTAACTATATATTTTTTATTTGCTTTAGGCAACTTGGCTCATAGTATTACCTTAAAGGATAACATCACATAAATAGAAATAACATTAAAAATAAGGAAAACCAAATTGTAATTAGTAGGTATATAGTACTTTTAGCTGCAAATTATGACTTGCCGAATGCATTTTACAAAATGTACAGGTACTTTGAACATTATGGTCACTCTACAAATAATTCTCTTTCAAAAAGTTGAAAATCAATTTTCTCTTAAAATATGACATTTAGAATAACGAACGATATGTTACAATTTAATTAAGAAATAGTAAAACTTTTATTCTAAATTGCGTTAATCTATGAGGTTAAGCCTAGTCAATAAAGCCGAAAATATTGGGCTCTCAGTTCAGACTTTTTAGTAAAATTCGACTTTCATTTACTTCTTAACAATTAAGTTTTGTGTCCTTATTTCTTTTTAACTAATTCACATAGGTATGTAAGTAAAACATGTTAAAGTCGTATTTATGTATTTCTTCAGATATATTCATGTTTGCAGATTCCTCAGTACAAACAATAATGAAGTGAGGGCCCTAGATATGCCGCCATAAATCGGTAATGCTTATATTTTACAGATTTGGGAATTTCTTAAAATATTTAAGAAATTCTTAACTAAATTCTTAAACAAAAATTATTAACCCAGAGATAGTACTTACTGAGATTTAGGCTATGCCACTTTATGCACGCGTCTGGATTGAGGGCCCAATTTATTTCATCATAACAGTTTTAATTCACGTTTAAGAAATTTATGACTGTTTGCTTTAAGTTTTTACTATTTTTAACTAATTTCCCTATAAATCTTATTTCGGTACGCAAGGGTTCAAAAAATGGGCCCTCAATCCAGATGCACATTTCCCATTACACAACACACTTCCTACCGCATACCCCGAACTATCGGTCCACAATATAAAAGTGTTACTATCCGAAAAATCTGGATAATCTAATACCGGTGGATTCACCAACGCTTCCTTAAGTAACAAAAACGATCTCTCACACTCATCAGACCAACTAAATTCAACATCCCTTTTACACAATTTATTCATAGGCACTACTATATTAGCAAAATCCGGTATGAACTTCCTATAATAATTAGCAAACGCCACAAACCGTTTTACCTCATCAACGGTCGCCGGACGCGGGTATTTTTTAACGACTTCTACCTTTTCTGGATCCGGTGAAATACCCTCTGCTGAAATAACGTGCCCCAAATAAAGTATTTGCTTCTTCAAAAATCCACACTTTGACGGATTCAGTTTAAGATTGATTTTCCTTAGACGAGAAAAAACTGACGTAAGGTTCCGGTTATGCTCATCCAAATTCCGCCCAAAAATAATTAAATCATCCAAATAAATTAGACATTTGTCATAATTCAATCCAGACATGGCTACAGTCATCAACCTGCTAAAAGAACTTGGACTTATCTTCAACCCCATCGGTAACCTACACATCTGATACTGTCCCTTATCTGTTGTGAAAGCAGAGTACCTTCTACTCCCTTCATCTAAAGCACACTGATAATATGATTGGGATAGATCGCAGTGGCTGAAGTAAACAGCACCCGATAATGAATCTAAGATCTCATTGATATTCGGCAAAGGAAACTTATCGTCCTGAATCCTCTCATTCAACTGCCTATAGTCTATGACTACTCGCCATTTCTTCTCTCCACTTCGATCCGCCTTCTTAGGAACTACCAAAACAGGACTAGACCATTCACTAACCGCCTCCTCTATAATATTACTATCCAACATCTCCTGCACCTGCTTATCAACTTCCCTCTTTTGTACATAAGGTATCCTATACTGTTTCCTGTAAACTGGAGTAACATTCTTTTCCAATCGTATCGACTGCTCATACACATTCGTAACAGCTAATTTATCACCCGGAAGACAAAAAACATCTGGATACTTAGCACATATTTGCTCAACCGACAACCGCTCTTCGGCTTTCAAATAGTCTAGCTTAAGCAAAGAAAATACTTCCTTAACCCGCTCAACGTTCACCTCTGACTCCGCAAAACTACAACAATCAAAATCACTCAATGGAAAAACCTCCACATCGGACATACTACAAACAACTTCCTCAGATGTCGTATTCAAAACCCTAATGGGCATCATCCCATCCTTAGATCTAGCTACCCCATTGGCTAAGAATACCCCTTCACGCAATTCCTTCCTAAACACCACACAATCTTGCGCTCGGTTAGCGGGAATATATTTAATCATCTCACAACGCGGAGAAATAGTTAACAAGTAATCATAGGATTTCAGTGGCATTGAAACCATCCGCCGCTCACGATCTCTAAGAGACAACCTGTTCCCCGAAAAATCTACAATACCACTATACTTCTGCAAAAAGTCCTGGCCTAATATGCCTACCGAACTACATGGTAAATCGTCAAATACATAAAATCTATGCTCGAACTGACATTGCCCGCATTCTAACTTCAAATAAACATAACCTATAGCTCGTAAACTACCTCCTACACCATTAATCACTAATTCTGCCTTAACTACCTTACTGCACAAAACATTCCCCTTCAAGTAACCGCTTTTTATAGCTGATATTGACGCACCTGTATCTACCAACCATTCCGAACCTACATTATCCACTAGAAAATTAACCCAATTAACACTATTACATGCTAACACATGTTTAACCTCGAAAAAACTGCGTCTCATTCACTTCCCCGTCTTCATGCTCCCGCGACATTGACATTGTGCCTGAGTCAGCATCAGCCCGCACATGTTCTAAACATGCTACGCGCTGCCGACCTTGCTGAGTCTGCCGTCCACGATGCGCATTATTGCTACGTCCGCGCATCCCACCATTATGCCAGACACGCTCATTTTTATACGTACGCCCAACACTCCTTTGTTGCACGTGCCTATTCTCTATCACGTGCCGCCTATAGCCATTTCCACGGGCCCTATTTCCCGCAGAAAACCCACGCTGATACGCCATGACTTGCCCCGACGAAGCATAATTTTCGTCTTCCGCTACTCTAATAGCACTATCTCCTCGGAAAACTTACTACAACTTGAAATTATACTCCTAAACTTACCGTGAAGTGTTTTTACTTCGCTTATCTTCCTATCAAAATTTTCACCCTTCCGTCTACTAGGACCTAATTTAACGATAGACTCCCTTAACGACCTAAGTTGAAGTAATAATGTTGCTAATTCTACTTCCATTTAAAAACAATATAGTCTCTAAACCGGTAAACCATCACGATCACTTGCCGGCACACGTCACTACACTCGTTATTCTCGATTAAACAAAGTATTTGTTTAATCGAGCCGAAAACGCAAGTTACATCACCAGAAACATATGCACAGACTCTCCAAAAGACAATGGCAAAGCTAAGCCCGTTTAATAATAACCACTACACAACAACCCACAAACCATTTATTCACCCAAACATGAAAGATTGTGAATACGTATACGTCAGAACGGATGCTGTTAAGAAACCTCTGACCCCATCATATGAAGGTCCATACAAAGTCTTAGAGAAGCAAGATAAGCATTTCAGAATCCAAATGCCAAGGAAAACATCTGTAGTATCGGTGGACAGACTAAAACCAGCCTACATTTTAATAGAAGATAAGGTAAACGAACCTTTAGCACATATAAAAAGTACCAATAGAGACGTGAACGAACACAAGAGTGCAGAGCCAGCGGAAAATAGCAAGATCGCGCCGAACACGTCACGTTCAGGCCGCGTCATACGTCCGGTGGTACGATTCGCAATTCCGTAACATCAGCAAATGAGAAATACCAAATTAAAATGAAACAAACTGTCCAAACACAATCCAACAAATTACAGAAGTAATAACACACGTTATACAACAACATAAAAAAATATCACCAATTTAAAATCATGGGAAGCTGTGGGTCAAAGGAAGAAATCGTGGTGGCTCAAACTGCCGCCTCCAATGGGTCTGGCGGCTCCAGCGTGTCCATCACTGAAGTAACCATGGGTGGCGTTTGCATCATAGCCGTCGCGATATTAGCGTTCTGCCTTTACAAAAAGTGCAGAAGTAAATTCTACAAAAATGTGTATCGGCATATGGAGGGCAGACAAGCTCAAGTGACTCCACTCCCAACGGTATCCATGCGCTGCAGCTGCAGCCATCATCCGAATGGAGCTCAAGGCACGCAAGGCATGTGAAGAGAGTCCCAGAGAACTCAAGTACTAATAGACTAAAGTGAAAAGGTTTAGTGCAAGTGATTTATATATTAATATTTTTTTTTCTCTTTTTATTCAAGATTTTTTTTTTTCTATATTGTTTTTCATTGTAAACCTATTATTATTTTTATGTACTTTAATGATAATAACAACTGTACTGTTATGTAGGTGTACTTAAGAAATCTAAATGTAATTATATTTTTTTTTTTAAAGGGGGAAATAATGTGGCGCCCCGTCAGCTAATATGCATGTAGGAAAAATATTATATTAGCGGAATAAATAATTATACATTTCAGTCGTGTACTAGCGCTCGCCGAAACAGTGGTTTTATTTACACGACTCATCACCCCCTTATACACGCGTACACAGTAAACTCACTTACAGCTCCTACCTACATGCATGTAATCATTAGCCATAAGCTTAGTTCTTCAATCATCAAAAAACTATAGCTTTAAACTTTTACACTGCATAAATATGAAGCTAACGCATAAAATGGAAAAACTGATGGAACGTAAAAAATATGGCAGCAACGTTATCGTCCGTAAAACGTACCCCTTTTAAAAACTTACCAAAAAAGCCTGTTTAAAAATGTAAAGACTACAACGGTGACTCAATTATCCTTTCCTTACCCTCTGCAGGGGACAGAGTAGCCTAAGACAAAGTAATTAAATAGAAATCAGACCTAACGAAGTAATAAACGACGGAGCTAAACACGCCTAGACTTCGCTGAGTTGTAGTTGTTGTTACTGCTCTAAGATAATACAACAATTGAGCTGGTTGTGATGGAAAACTGAATGGAACTGTTGACTGCTGCCATGGTTTGAATTTAGAGGTTGAATATTGAAATTACGAAGTCTGACCTAGATAGCTAAATACCCTGTCAGGGTCGCGGATTTGTTCGAAAATGTTACCGTGGCCCTGGCACAGGCTACTGAAGGAACACAAGTGGGTTTTAGTCAGTAAAAGTGTGAGACGCCCTATCGCTCCGCCTAGAGCGGGAGCAGTTATATCACACACACACACAAAAAAAGTGAGCTATATACAGGGTGATATCGACGAGCAAACTGTAACCATGAATTCAGCGCATTATTCTAATATAATACGACGACGAAATATATTTCGAATGTTAAAATAAATGCTGTATCGGCAAGTGCTCGGTATCGGTGTTTTTTGTGTGAATAACTGACGAAGGCTTTGAACGCAGTCTTCGATATCCCTGCCACCCCGTGTATTAGGTGATTACTTGCTTTTTGTCTCAGATAATTCGGTTCAGAGAAGAAACAGAAGAATAACAGAGAAGTGTGATAGAAAAACACATGGTGCGCCAACCTTAAATAAATTGAGGTAAGTCCTGAAGACTGATAAAGTAACTAGCCAAAGCCCAAAGAAAAGATGGCCTCGAACTGCTGAAAAGTTTCCAGAAGTTTTCGCGATGTTAATAAATACTTAATTCCATACTATGCAATGTTCGTGAAGGTGCTCCCGCGACCAGGTGTAAGCCGCGTGTACCTAATTAGTTCGTAAAAGTTGATGAATTCCCAACAAGATCCCAAGTTTCCTTGCTGGTTAGCTGAGGCTGTGGCCAACCTGCGCAGCCTCTGAGAAACTTCTTTTGTTGTTTCGCCGCAAAATCAATCAACATTTTCATTAATTAAAGTCTTATTTCACGACGCCTGTACATCTTATATTCGTCAATTATAAAGTAGCCTCTGGTGTTTTAAGAATTCATCTCACGGAATATTTAAAATTGATGTAAATTAATTGGTCGATGTAAGTGTTGAGGTGAATATTTCGCTTGGTTTTGCCGAACCAATCAGTTTGGACCCCCCGGTTCCCTTGTCAATGAATATTCCTTTAATTTTTTGAATTAGGTACATTAAAATATTTACAATATTTAAAAGCTAATTCTTTAAAAAATATACGTACAATTTACCAAAAATTTTAATCATAGAGCATCAATTTAATTTGTCCGCATCGTTGTCAACAGGAAAAGTGCCCAAAAGGCTGGCAGCATTACCACGTTATATGGCAATGCTGATTATTTGGCTAAAAAATAGACTAGCCGCTTGACAACGTTTCGAAAAATTGATAAATTTGATAGGTCTTATAATAAGAGATGCATCATGCGGTCAGGTAAAAAAGAAGATTCATTATTTACCCAACTATTATCGTGGCTATAAGCATCTTCTCCAAACAGGTCACATTACGTATATCAGTCACACTATAACATTGTATGCATGGGATCTGATGAAGGAGCCTTATGTGTGGTGCCGACACCGCCTGATAAATGACGCCCATCAATTGAGGTGTGATGATAGAGTTATAATGTCCGCCAGTGGAATGGAACCGACCCACCTTGGGATGTGTGGGTACTTGTGTTTGTTATGATATTGTAGTGTAAGTTGGTGCATTATTAGATAGGTATCTAGTTGTTCTTTTAGAAGAAATCCCATTTGTCTGGGAACTAAGCCCGTTTTGCGCAGATTAATCAATGAATGCTAATGGAAAATGACCAAGTAAATATTACAAAAAATTACTGAAAAATATTTGTACATTTGGTCCCTAATAAATGTTTCTAGCCTAATATTAAAATGTGAATGAGGACGAACAAACAGAACTCGACCCTTAGCATAATCTCATAATCACAGTATTGTAGCATAAACATTTTTCGCGCAATGAAAGCAAATAAGAGAGCTGCCATCTAAAAGGGCAGTAAACTGCCGAGTAAATAAAAAGAGAAACAATATCTTAAACAAAGTGCTTCTTTGTGCGGCAGCTTCAAACAAAACATCTTCAGGAGTTAGGGCCGAAGCACGCGATACTTTTGGCTGCGGGGATCGCGATTGGCGAATGCGTCGAATCGCAAATTTACGAGTATATACAGGAGTGGGCAGATGTCAGGATGTCGATGGGGCTTCGATGAGGCTTATATATAGCACTCTTCGAAACATGGAAACGTGTTCGGTATCACTGTCTTGAAATCTGAGGACCTGTATTGTCTCTGCAGTCTGCACTGACGTTGGCAACCTGTTTGCTTATAGTGGCGAATTTCAGGTCTTTTAAGAGGTCTATACAAAATGTAAGTGTGTGCGTGTGTGTGGTGTGTGTGTGTGTGTGTGTGTGTGTGTGTGTGTGTGTGTGTGTGTTTATGTTGTAATGAATTTTTGATTTGGTTATTAGGACTTTGTGCTTTAGTAAATAAATAAATAAATAAAGTGAACAGAAGGCTGCAATGTTGAGGAAGCATGGAGGTTATGATTATGCCTTCAACTTCTTTCATCGATTAATCGCTGCCTTTTCTATTAGCGACAAGTCGTGGAATTAAAAGTCTCGAGTGAGCAAGAGGCTTTACTGACCGAATTTCTTTCACCGTTCAGTGCAAAATTAATGAGTCAGGCAACCTGACAATAGGAAAACATTTGTAACCGTTAACCAGACGGTCGCTATGCGGGCCGGTGACGTGAAATATCGTCGTTTGTTCTGAGGCTGAGAGCTCTCGGCCTATCGAGTACTCTGCTTTACTAATGAAGTGATTCTTCTTCTGAGACAGCTGTAATGGAAGGTGGGAATGGAATATGTGTTGTTATGGTATATTACCAACCCGTTCTAGGCCCGCATGGTAGATTTCGGCCCTCTCCCTCTAATTGAGAGGACGCCTGTGTCACAGCAGTGGCTAAATTATAGTCTAACTAGCTTTTACCAGCGGCTTCGCCCGCATATTATACATATAAAACTTCCTCTTGAATTACTCTATCTTTTTAAAAAAACCGCATCAAAATTCGTTGCGCAGTTTTAATGATCTAAGCATACATAGGGACACACAGCTTGAATCGATTTTATTTTATACTATGTAGTGATATCCGTGTGGTGCCGGACGTAAAGTATAGCACCATCCCATTTCTTCCCGTGGATGTCGTAAGAGGCGACTAAGGGACTTTCTAGAGAATGGGCAGCAGCGTTCTCTATGCATTTTACCACCATACTGCGATCGCCAACCCGCCTGCCAAGCGTGGTGATTATGGCGAGTCCCCTCCCTTTGAGGGAGGCCTATATCTCCAGCAGTGGACGTTTTTCGGCTGAAATGATGCTCATGAGTTGTATTATTTCTCACGGCCCAACCGGTTCAATAACATCGTCGTTTAATTTCCTCCAGTTCGCTATTTTATCCTGGTTTTTAACATTTAAGTGCAGTGACACAGTTACAAGGAAACATTCACCGTAATAATATCTTTTTTGTGCGCGCGGCGGAGCTTTTGTTGGACAAGCTTCACTTTTATTTTTGTGTTTCTTCAAAAGTATTGAAACCATCTCGATGGCGTTTTAATCTTTGTAGAACTTGAGAACTGGTGTAAATGGAGTTTTTATTATTGTGTTATGTTACTTACGATTTCAAGAAACATTTTTAATGAAAGTTCGAGATTCATGTGCATTGAATCGGTTGAGAAAAATAATGTACCTAAACCAAACAAGTCAAGTTTGATGAGTGTTGTATACAATTATGAAAGTATTCGTTCAAATATTTAATTTGTTCACCAACTAAATTGCCCAAAAACATCACCACAAAAGAATTAAAATCCCCATTCATCGAGTTACTATTCGATTGTGAATCACTAGAATGTCGGAATCGTTTTCAATGTATTGAATTCGATTAAAATTCCTTTAGTTGTCAAAAATCGAAGCTCCAAATTCGAATGATTAATTGGTTTGAAGTTGTTGAGTAAGCGAGTGATCAGGTAAGGTTTTGGGTAACCCATTAGCATTGTGAGGTGGTTGTGAGCTCATCAGGCTTTCTGTTTGGAGGTGAATGATGACGTGGCGTATTTGCGGATGCCTGATGGTGCCACACAGCTTGGTACTTAACTGGCTGTGTTTGATTGGCGAAGGGAGGGTGCGTTTGAATGAATAAGGAAGGTGGTTTCGGTTTTGTTACATTTTCATGCAATATCTGGAGTTTTATTGTAAAACTGGGAAAGTTTAGCACGTCTGCGTTTATGATAAAGACTTAATTATTCTGAACTTAAGTGAAATGAATTATAATTGCCTGATATTCATTCGCTTATTACGACATTTATAAAAGTGCTACCATGTACCTATTAACTACATACCTTCATATGCCTTTACTTACTTTGGAAATGCAATTCCCCTACCTATATAATCCGCTTTAAGTACTTACCTTTTCAAAATCCTCCTAGAAGAACAAAGTTAAGCTGATAAATATTTCTATATCGTCAAGTCGACCAAGTTTCACACGTATTGAGAACCGTATAACCGTCTTCCCGGGTGATCTAAGACTTGTTTTATTTGTGAACATTTTTCACGGTATCACCAGCCATTGTGCACGGTACGTTTTTTTTTCTTTCAACTCATTTTTTACTTGAAAAGGTTTTTATGCGTTTGCGCCGGCCAGTGCTAATCGTTTAGACTTGTGTCGACATGAAGCGACACGTCTCACGCGATACATATGTTTAAAATATGGGAACCGTTTAATTTGATTACAATTTATAGGGGTGTTTGGAAAAGAGGTTGAAGAATGAAAAGGTTAGAAATTAAATATTGGAGATAACATTTTAAAATAAATATGGCTTTGTTGAAACAAGATCTTTTTGAATTATGTAAATAATTAGGTTTTGCCAGCGCCTTCGCCTGCGTGGAGGTGGAAAATTGTCCTACGGAAAAGAACTACCGGATAAAAATTATCCTATGGGTTAATCCAGGTTATAAACTTTCTGAGTTCCAAATTGTATCCAAATCCATTCGGCCGCGTGATTGAGTTACAAACATCTAAACATACAAAATTTTACATTTATAATGTTATTTAAGTAGAATTACACCGTTATTGTAAACAAAGTACAGTCTGGGTTGGCTGCTATGAAGAAAGTTTTACGGCAGGCTGTCCAAAAAATATTTTAAGTGCAGCATATATAAGTTATTTGAGACAAGTCTACATCTAAACCTACCTTAAAGCGCATCATCACCACCCATTTAATAAATAAAATACATTAAATAGTAATCGTCTTCGAGGAGTCATTCACAAAGAATGCAGAATACATCTAAGGATGCGCCGGCGCTCCTACATACAAAAGACATAAACGCACTCGAGAAATGCCTCCGTTTGCGCCAGAGCGTTGCAACTGACTGAAGAATTGATATAATTTCCTGTCTTTTATTATTTATGCCATAAAAGTGTACCGCCAAAGTGCCTCATATAATAAATCCAATAAAGTTTAGAATGTGGCGCCTTCCGTTAGGGTACAATACGTAGTTTTTTCAATGCGAAATATTTGTCAATAATAAATGAGACGTCCCTTTTATTACGGGTAACAGCCATGGCCGGTGTGGACTGTAGTTTGGGACCGAATAAATATAGTGACGTGGGGTGCAATGGACAAGCGGTTTATTTTATATGGTACCTACATCCTGAAACAAAAATAAAAGCTCAGAGTTATATAACATAAGCACACAAAATCGTCGCATGTACAGAAAAAATAGTAGAGAAAGTAGTAGGTAATGTAAACAAGGAGAGATAGGAGGCAGAGGGGTTTGGGAAGCGAAGTGTGCTAGTATTTTAAACTAATGTCATAAAGAGAAAATATTAGATGTCTTTTGGGTGTATTTGTTATGCTTTCTTTACGCTAATACGGTTTTTTTTTTTCAGGATAGGAAATCATCAAATGACTTCTCCCGCTCTGGGCGGAGCGGGAGGGCGTGTCAGACTTTTACTGACTAAAACCCACCCGTGTCCCTTCAGTTGCCCATGTGCCAGGGTCACGGTATCTCTTTCAAACAATCACGCGACCCCGGCAGCGCTAATACGGTTAGACGGATTTTGATAAAAGGAGATGTTTCATTTTTGTATGGGCCTCCGGCCATAACACGTACGTTTTAGTGAAGCTGGGAAACATACTCCTGAATAGAATAAAGTAACATTTTTTTCATAATATCAAATGGTTTTTATGTACAAAATTAAAATTAAAAATGTTTGACGTTTGTCTTAAGAGTTAACAAGAGGTTATTTTGAATTCGTTTAGAAACACACTTCAAAAATGAAGACTAAAGATTTTTGTAACGATGAAATGTTTACCCTTAATTATGTTTACTGAAAAATATGTATAAGAGAATAATAGTAATTTATTTTTAACACTACAAGAATACACACATTTTTTGACTTGTGTTTTTTTAAAACAATTTGCGTTATAATAAAGTTTCCTCACAGAGAGCTAGTTACTAGTTTCATATAAATGTTCAGTTGGATGTCGTTTTCTTTTGAAGTACATGCACTTTATGAGTGCGCGTTGTGCTCGTTCCAACTCTAAAAACTTGGTTTTAGCTACACCACCCCAAATATGGATACAATATAACAGGACTGACTGTACCAGGGTAGATCTGGACCTGGGTTAGGACAAAGGATACTTTTTTTTACTGATATTTTTACGGGATCGGATCGTATGCGGGTACAATCGTGGGGTTGCAGTTAGTAGAATAACGAAACTTTTTTTTAACATAAACTTACCTTATTTCGCTACATTAAAACTATAGTAAGCTATTGTAAAGATAATAAGGTAGTAGTAGTGTATCGCAGTAATTTGCACAAAAAAGATTTTTCAGTAAACCGTTTAGAGAGCATGGTATTATGATTATTACTTATTACCACGCTAGGTTACTACCTTGGAGAGGAATACTTACAAGTTAGTAATTTAGTTAAGTTAATTATTAAAACACACAGAGAAGGTGTCGGTCGATAACTGTGATAATTAAATCGTTGAGCGTGTTAATTATGACTTCAAATCACCAAAATAACGTTGTAGTTTCTTAGTACCTTTTACTGATGTAGCCTAGACACATCATTAGCAGCCCACAATGTTCCCACTGCTGGGACATAGGCCTCCTCGCGGTGAGAGGGAGTGGACATAATCCACCATACGGGCCCAGTGGTAGATGTCACATTTCTTCTAATTTTTGGTTCTAAGACATGCCGGTTTCCTCACGATGTTTTCGTTTCACAGTTTTGAGCAGTGGTGATTAAATAATTTACACAAAGTAAAATGCCTGCTTGGGTTCGAACTTACAACTCGTAAGTCACGGCAGTTACCTGTGCCACCACTGCTTCGACACACGTGGGAATATTAAACATTAGTTCATCATCATTTCAACCAAATGACGTCCAAATTTGGACTTACGCCTTCTCCAAGCTCTGCCACTTCGACCGGTTCTGTGCTTCCTGCATCCAACGGTTTCCTGCGGCCTTCACAAGGTCATCGGTCCACCTAATGGGAGGTCTACCAACTCTTCGTCTTCCGGTATGCGGTCTCCTCTCCAGAACCTTTTGGCCCATCGGCCATCTGTTCTGCGAGCCATGTTTTCTGTGGCCTATTCTTCGAGTTATGTCGGTTACCTTGGTCCTCTTGCAGACAGATGTATTCTTTCTGATTCGTTGACCTTAGGAAACTCCAAGCATAGCCCTGTGTATTGCCCCTTGTTTGACTTCACTAATTTACTTTAATTTTTTTTAATACTTTAAATCAAACTCAAAGCATTTATTTCAAATAGGCACATAAAAGGCATTTTTGAACGTCATCATTAAAACAAAATTGATTCTAGTCACCCAATCCAAATTTTAGTTTCGTCTGAAGAAGAATGGGCAACAAACTCCACCATTACTCTTTTAGAAATGTTTTACAATATTTTAGATACATTCATTAAATAATTACATGTGAAAATGATGCACCTACAATAAAATTACTATACCACAGTAGTTAAAAAGAAATTAAAAACAGCAATGGCATACAAACCAAGTATATGATGGTGCACATATTTATAAACATGGTAAAAGTAGGTAAGTATATATACGATGTTGAAATCTTAGCTTCCAAAAACGTCTCCCGCTAACTCTTATGCCTTCCCCGCCGGCGGCGGCGGCTCGCTAACAATGGCGGCGCGGCGGGCGGCGACGTGCCCAAAGAACCTCAATGAACGTACCTGGATTATCTATTGGTGATAAATTAAAAATATGCCATCTCCACGCATTCATCATCCGAATGGGTCAGTTTCGAAGCTCTACCATTGTCTATTACTACAAAAAAACTCATGAAAACGGTAAAGAGCGAGTCTCCGTCGCACACGAAGGGTTCCGTACTACGGTACAGTAATAAACACTTCTGTTATTTATTCTAAAAAAAAAAACATGTTTCTTGTATGGTATTTATGGCATTTATTTTATTTTTATAATTTGTTAATTCAATTGCTTAATTTCAAGTGCCAAGCTATGACGACTCAAAAGATACAGCCTTGTGACAGACGGGCGGAAAGCTGAGTCATAGTAATAGGGTCCCGTTGGCAGCTTTTGGGAACGGAACCCGGGTACCCTAAAAAAAGGTAAAAAGGAGAAGGCTGGCTGGTTCACTCGAGACGATAGTTTCGTATGCAGGTCGGGTCTCACCAGCAGCCTTGACATTGGAAATTGTGGCTTTTAGAACATTTAATTATTGTGTTCGGTATTCGAAGCATGTCTACCTCATTATATTCGTCATATCTCAGAACATTAGGTGAGCTATGTAGATGGGAGATACATGTATTTATGATACAGCCATAACTTTTACGATTTACAGGTTGTTAACTTGATTATTTTGATGTAATAAATTTTAATTACTTTGTATAACTTGTGTTTTGGGAGTTCATGGTTAATTTGTCAATTGTTTTGTGTTAACTGTGAGAAAAACTTAACGACTCGTGAACATTTCGTTGTTTTTTTCAAAGAGCGTTATTGCTTATCTGATTTGATGGTATTATCGCCTATCCACGTTCCCTGTAAACTGTTTTTTATGGATGTTTCTTGCAAACATTGTTTGTAGGAAAATTTTGAGAGGTAACTCGTTCAATACGACATGCTTACCGGCAAAAATCATCATTATATTCTATTACCATCACAATGAAAGACAATACAACCTGTGCAAATATTTATTTACAATAGCTTTGAGCAGCCGTCGTGTCTCACCGCGGCTGAGCGACTAGTAGCGCGACGCTCGATAGCCGTGCGCGCGCATCGCCGCAGAGCCACCACACGTCCAACTGTCTGACGGGAACGCTACAAACAACACCGACACGCAAAAAAACCACGATACCTACACTTTACAACCATATAAAAACCACCAGCAATCACCGATTCAATGATTCGTACCAAAATTCGACAATTCGCAACGCTCCGACAATTCTAGCAACTTTTTAGTTTTTACATCTTAAAGATTTTACATGGATCATGACGTCATCGAGATAATTGTCCGATCGCTAAATTAATGCCAGATTCGGAATACAAAAAGCTTTATTTTATTTGAGTTCTAATAAAAGTTGTGCGCGGCGCGGCTGGCGAGCTCATTGGCCGCGCGCCGTCAGTCCGGGAAGGCGCATCGATGAGGGAGCACGCGCCGCGCTCTCGGCTCGACGACACGAACGCGCGCTCGCGAGTGTGTAACAGAACTGAGTTTATTTGAGAACTTTGTTTTAGTCGTTTTTAAGTGTTGGTGACCATGAGGTGTTTAGTGGTGATGTTGTTGGTGGTGGCGTGTGGCAGGCTGTCGCTAGCCGCCGGCGTGCCCTGCGCCCTGGCCGGCGAGTTCTTCCTGAGGCACAACGTAACAGCTGATGATAACGATGTTCCAGGTGCGGTTATATAAACACCTTCCGATGTTCAGGGTCTGAGTTAAGGCATTGATGGAAAACTTTCATATTGCCCAGTTTTTTTACTCAGAAATAAGTTTTGAGTGAAGAAGTTTTGCTGAAAGGGCTGACAAATATGTTTTTTATCATCTAACATTTAACTTCTACTAATACTTTGTACGATTCATTGTTGTATACTTTTTCAGTAAAACTATATACGTTGAACCGTAGAGTAGCTCTAGTTGTAGAGTTAACTCTACATAAACTATTAATAAGTGCAATGCACTATTAGATTGTGCAGTACAATGTATGACTCTATATGCAACGATATGCATATTGTACGTGATGTATGCTACATTGTTTGCCGGTATAAGGGTACGACTCCCTATAGAGTCGTAAGGCTGCGTTTTGCAAGCTACGAAAAATCCATTTTCATCCCTCTCTTTTACTCTACATAGAGCTCTAAAATCTCTTTGATTTCCTTGTTGTCTTCTTTGTTTATTCCGTTACTTATGTATTTTCATGCTATTGTCAATTTTCAATGAACCATTTATTTAATACTAAATGCGTTCCTCGGTTTTACCCGTTTAAGTCTCGACCCCGTGGAAATATCGTAATATAAAAATAAAAATAATCGTAATCAAGGCGATGGTGTACCCATTAGCCAAATCCGTTCAGCCGTTTTAGCATGAAAACGTAACAAACTTACATACACAAAGTCAATTTTCTCTGTATAATATTTTAAGATTTCTTCTTAGTACAATCGATTGCACGTCCAGTGTAAAACACGTATTGTATAAGGTAGCTTCTTAGTGTATTGAAACACCATACTACATCAAGCCAGCGTATTATCAAAGTGTTACCATAGACGTGGGGCCTACAGTACCTGGGAATCCATTCTTGTACGTAATCCGTATTTTCGGCCGAAGTTACGGGTTACTTACTTTTGTAAGGTTACTTGGTAAGTTACTTTTGTTATTCCGAATCTTTGACGAGCATAAGATTAGTTGACTACACTACTATTGTTTAGAATCAAGTTCTTGTAACTTAACAGACAGCTGTCCTGCTGGGGAGTTTGTTCCGCCACTTCTTCCCAGCCAAAGCAACAATGGTGAAGGGCGGGCGTTTCGGGAGACTGTCTTATGTCATTTTGACGTTCAAAAAGTGCTGGCTCTCAGCCTGTTTTTGACACAGTTTGACTCACAATTTGTCTTTGAATTTGACATCAGTGTTGACGGATCAACTACGTTCGAATAGGCCCGTAACTTCGTCAACGGACTCAGAGAGAACTCCCATCTTTTCAGTACTTACTGCTGGTACCATAAGCACCCAATACGTGGTACTTTATTTCTGGTTCCTAGCAGTAGCTGGCAATTTAACGATGGTATTTGCAACTGCTATTTCCTTCGAAACACACTGATGTTTAAGAGCCCATGTGGCTATGTAGTTATTACAGGAGCGATTAACTTAAACATAGGCTTTGGCGTTTAACTTATGTTTTACAACTTGCGTTTTAGGGTTAAGTGTAAAACTTCTTACTTTAATGACTTCTTGGCATGCTCAACTTAAAACATTCCGATATTTGTTAGTTTTGTTTCTGCCTTCTGAGTTTGAGGAGTTCTCCAAATTGTTTTTGTCGCAGTAGAAAAATAGATGGCTAAGAAGTTTAATTCGAACTATAAGTTATAAAGACGCCATGCGATATTACGACTGGACTCACATAACGTACATAATTAGCCTATATTGTTCCCACTGTTGGAACACCGGCCTCCTCTCGGTAAGAGGTAGTGGGCCGTAATTTACCACGCGGGTCCAGTGCGGGGTAGATGTCACATGTCTTCGAATTTTTGGTTCTAGGACAGTTTCCTCACAATGTTTTTCTTCACCGTTTCGAGAGCAATTACGATGAAATTATTTACATAAAGTAAAGCATCTGGGTTCGAACTCACGACCTTCAACGCGTAAGTCGTGGCCGATACCATTTGACGCGACTCTGGTATAAAAATTTCCATGAAGTTTCTATAAAAATTGTTCGAGTAAAGTCACGTCGCGCAACAACAGTTCGGACAGACAACTGTCCGAACCTTAACTTTAGGGGTCTGAGAGATGCTGTCATAATCAGTATGAGATTTCCTTATTTACCATAGTTCCCACGGGATTAGAAGAGACAATATTACTCAGAAAACAAGGTCCATTTTCGAAGTCTTAACTAAACTTTCCCAATTTCTGATCCATCTTCCTACTTTTCTGTTTTTGGGGCTTGTAGCCGCTATTTTGATGTTTCTGCCATCTTTCTGTCTGTTTACTCAACTGATAGTCAAACTTTGGGTCTTTTAGTTTATTCTTAACATCCCCCATCTTTGTCATTCGGTTCTAGGGTGATGAGGATGACATACTATGCGTGCAGCTCACTTTCTTCGAAATCAATTGGTACCTAGCGTTCTAGGTACGTACTAATTGATTGGCGTGATACGTTTAGCATCAATTAGTATCGATTTTAGTAGTGCCTTCACAGGGAAAACCATAGTCCAATTAGAATGTTTTAGTTCGATATTCGACAATCATGTAGCCAACTAGCTTCTGGCTGAGGCTTCGCCCACGTGGTGTGTCGAACAAAAACCCATGTCCTTCCCAAGGGTCCAAAGGCCGAAGCAAATAGAGATACAGGTCTTTTTTTAATAGTTTTTTTTTTGTTAAAGGTACCAACTTTATAGTTTCAATAAGTAAAAAGCTGTTATTTTGACATTACAAACCGATAGTTCAAATTTATTTATTTGTCTGATGTCTCAAGTATTAACAGATAATATCAATATTGTCTGCGTTGACAGGAGTCAGGTGACAGTCGCACGTGCCACTCCGCCAGCTGATCCGGTGTCGTTTTTATGAGACACAGTCTCATGACATGTCTTATTAAGTAGAGCGCTGATTCTCTGTCGTTTTATAATAATTATGAATAAAGAGGTCGATTTCTCTCCACGCTGTCCAATCAGTGTCATCGCAGACTGCCAGACGGAGACAAGGAGCTTTATTTACCTCCTTTTTTGGAAGATTAAGAAAGTCGCTCATGTCAAAAGTTACGCTGCAATGGGCATGCTGATTGTCGATGTTGGTAGCTGTCAAATTTTAACGATCGTTACCAAATTGTATGAATGAAATTGTTGCGTTAACTAAATCAAAGATTCTGATGTTCCGAGATGAGTCACGAGATTGTTGTAAGACTGGGTACTCATTGACAATAGTATCTAACAATCAGTCGCCATGACAGGTCATACAAAGTGGGATCAATACACTTTACTTTTATTGTTGTGAATATGAGAGATGGCTGCTGGGTTGTGGAGGTTAGTGAGTCAGTCACTCCACGTAATATGCAGAAGCTCATGAACACAGACTTCATAATCAGGTGAATGTCTATGCAATCCAGCTCCTTGACAGCACTGAATTAGTACGAATAATAAAAAGGATAAAACCCTTTGTGTTAGTTCAGTGCAGTGTAAGAGAACTCAAACTGTAGTGAAAGTGTTAACTTTTTATAAAGAACACGTGAATCAGGTGTCTTCCTCAGTGAATAGAAATACGTTGACCATGGTTATGTATCATCAGTACTTAGATACGGTATTGTAATATGGGGGAACTCAGTAGATTTTGAAAGAGTATTCAAAGCTCAAAAAAAATGTGTCCGCGCAATTTGTGAAGCTCACTTTTTAGATAGCTGTAAGCCACTGTTTCAAAAACTTAAAATTCTACCTTTGCCGTGTTTGTATATTTTTGAAACTTGTATTTTTGTTAAGAGCAATTATAATTTATTTGAAGCAAGCACAGTCAGGCCAAATAGCACGGTATAAAGATAGACTTCAGCTGCCACCAATAAAACTAAAATTATTAAAAAAAATGTATACTGCATGTCGATTATTATTTATAATCATTAACCAAATAGTTTTCAAGACTTACCCCTGACAATGTTTATAAAACTAATATTCAAACTATTGCTGTACAAAAAATATTATACCATTAAGGACTATTTGGAAGACAAATCAATAGAATCTTCAATTTGTAAAGCAGAATAATTGACATCGCTGATTGTAATTGACATTTGCACGCCAGGTTATGGCAGGATATGTTGATACTAAATTACTGTAACACCTTATACATATACCATATTCTAGCAAATAAATATTTTTGATTTGATTTGGTTGTTGGACGGTTTCTTAGTTTTATAGTTACTTAGCAGTTTAAGTTATATTTAAATGACTTATTACATAATAGGCAAGATTGTACTTTGAATAAAGTATATTACATAAACAAAGCTCTAGGCGGAGCAAGAGCACGTATCAGACTTTTATTGACTGAAACCAACCCGTATTCCTTCAGCTGCCTGTGCCAGGGCACAGGGCATGATGACTGCTCATATTATTCAAGATTGGGGCCTTGACTCCCTCATAAATTAACTTTTGGAACCCCCGAAGCCAATTAATACAGACACGAGTTCGATATTTAATCAAACGAGCCCTTAGCAACTGGGGTCTATTACAATGTATTTACATAACTTCTGATAACGCTTGATTAAGACTGAACATAATTATACGTATTAAGTAAACTTACATAAAACATTCTCAGACAGATAGTGATTGGTATGATTCGGGAGCAGTGGTGGCCCAGTGGTAGCGGCCGCGACTTACGAGTAGTAAGGTCGTGAGTTCAAACCCAAGCAGCTTTACTTTATGTAAATTATTTCATCACCACTACTCTCTTAATTGAATCACTTTTTCATGAAAGTGTCATTCAATGGAATTAAATGGACTGACAGGGTTGTACTGATGATTTTAATGATTTATGATTCTGTAAATACATAGTACGTGTTACAGTCACGAATCATATTTTAATCTAAATACAACCGAGCGACGTGGAAATTGCATGAAAGAAAAAGAGAAAATTTGAATTTCTAATTGCATAACACACTATTGCTTAGAATCATTTTGAAGATTATTACTAATCTAGTTTTTCCATATATTCTAAATTTCATAATTAGACATTTTAAAATTTCAACTTTGACTTATAAAATTACCTAGCATGACCATCTTCGTTGACCTTATTAAAACAGAGGCAAATATCACAATGAGCCTCTGTTTTAATAAGACTTTTATAATTTTAAGAATCAAAGCTGAAATCTTAAAATTTCTAATTAGGTCTCTATAATTCTAAAGATGCGATATGTTCGAAAAAATGTCCGCTTAGCAACGTCGATAACGCTATGAATGTTGTGGAACTGTTAAAATAAAAGCGATTCCTACTGACAGTGTATTATATAATTATCCCTCTGTTGCTTTTACTTTAAGTAAAAAGTTTTAAAATTAAAACGTTGTTTTCCACCTGTCATTTTATCTGTGGCTCCCGATAAAAACGTCGTTACTGTCCCTCGACTCGTAAAACTCACATCAGTCTTCTGTTTGAGGACATTTTTAAATGTTTGGACTACAAACATTAGCGCTGCAAATATAACTTGGTGCGAAATTGTTAAAATAAACTATGATCTGGCTCCCGAATAGTGAAAATTTCTCTGCTATGGGTTTTAAACGGTGGATCCCCAAAAAAATTATGTTAGTAAAATCAAGTAGGTACTAATAGTTAGTATTTCTGTTAAAATGAGGATAGTTAAACTGAAATTAGTTTCCTCGTGAGTTTTACAGGAGATCGGGTAATGTCTATAAATAATGGTAATAGAATAATTAATTCTAAAAATGTGCTAAATAAAGTAATATGTGCGTTACTTAATTATAAAAATGAGCTTAACAAGGTAATGTGTGCGTACTGTAAATTGACGCCCATTGTTTAAATAAATGACGTCGTTTTTCAAGTAAACCTACTGTTACAGTCCATGGCTCTGCGGGAATATGTGTGTATTATTGAAATAGCAATAAATTAAGAGTCAGCTGTTCGCTATTCGACACCCGACCCTGAACCTCGACCGGTCTGCATGAATGGAACAATAACATTTATTATAATCACACAGTGTGTACATTATTTTTGCGCTACATAACAGCGAATCGCATGACCTGGCTGTCGACACGACGTCGTTCATTATGAATTCCGAACTGTGTGCTTGTGTAGTGCGGACCGCAAGTCCTACATTATTTATTACCCGATCACGTCGGTAGAAATAAAGCGAATTTACCTTTTGCGGGCTAGCGAATGAGGGCACGCGACGATTTTTGAATATCGAACGTATCGAGTACCGATTCACGGCATCGTAGAAGCTACTTAGGGGAAAGTCACGAAAAATTACGTGTCTGGGACGGAACCGCTAGCGGCGCGGGGAGGGCGGCGCGGGGTGAATGGCGGCGGGTAGGCTTTGTTGCTCGTGCTGGCATTCCTCGCCTGGGAACCGGGAACGCTGCGCCCCCCTCCCGCGCGCCGCACCTGCCCTCACCCCCGCCTGCATTCCTGCCCTCTCTCACTTTCATTGTTCCCGTCGGCGCGGGAGGTCGCCGCCGCGTACAAATAATGGAACCAGTCGTTTTAGTGGGGACGACTTGTTGGCTCACTCCAATAAACACGTCTGACCTGTCCATAAATGACATTTAGGGATACACTTGTTAATGCCGTGGCGCTGTCTGCCCGACCCCGCTGCTATTAACCGACCTGTAATTTAAAGTCACGGCTGGTAGTTTTTGTTATCCAATTAACTAGAAACACTAATCATATGTTTGACAGTTAACGGTAACGTTTAGGAGCGTCGTAGTGGGGTCGGGGGGGCAGGTGCGCGGGCGCATCCTAATGAAATCATCCCCAATAACAACAATAGAGGTGGGCATTATTATTGTAATTTATCAGAAGGGTCCGAGGCGTTAGTCATCGTTGTTGCGCCGAATTTTGATTCATTTCGGATGCTCGGAATGCCATTGTGGGCGCCGCCATTACCTGAGCGCAGGTACACCCACGAGCCGCGGCCCTGAGATGCAGACACACTTTTGTTTATACGTTTTGACAAACTTTTATCCGTTAAAAGGTGTTATTATCAACAAGGGTGGCAACTGGCCATTGTGTACTATCTTTGCAACACTTGTTTCCCTTTGTCTTCTCGGAATCGCTTCTGAAGCGAAACGTATCTCCATCATAATAGCCATTAACCGGAATAAATTGAAGGAATATGTTAAAGAAGGTGGAATTATAACGGAAGTTGCGTCTAATAACCACTTATACTAAGAGCTTCCGGTGGGGGGTTGTCTGATTGTTATTCATGGGACACATGATATACTTTCCTCTGGTGAAGCATGAATGTGTTTTGATATTTACGGCCGCCATTTAAAACCTTGCTTAATAGCGTGATTACGAGCAATTAAAGCGTTAACAGCTTTTTTATTGGTCAACAGTCTGAATGGATGGCAAGTACGTTTACATTAAAGTGGAGGGAAAATATTCCTCATAATTCATGATTATTTTATTACTAGTTGTTGCTTGCGTTTTCGTCCGTGATCCTGCATAAAAAGTAGATTATGTCTTTAGTCAGGTCATGGTCTATCTGTGTGTCAAATTTTATCCAAATCCGGTAAGCCGTTTCAGCGTGAAAGCGTAACAAAAAACAAACTTACTTTTGCAATTAAATAAATTAGGACTAACTTTTGCCACCAGCTTCGCCCGTATAGATGTCGGAAAGTATCCTATCTGTTAATCCAGATTATAAACTATGTGTGTGCTAAATTTCATCCCAATCCGTTCAGCCGTTGCGTGATTGAGTTATTAACATCTCATCATCATCATCATCATTTCAGCCGTAAGACGCCCACTGCTGGACTTAGGCCTCCCCTAATTTGGGGGGCTTTGCCATAATCGCCACGTTTGGCAGGCGGGTTGGCGATCGCAGTATGGTGGTAAAATTCATAGAGAACGATGCTGCACATGCTGTAGTATATCCCTTAGTCGCCTTTTACGACACCCACGGGAAGAAATGGGGGAATAAATTAACATCTAAACTTTCACATTAATTCATAATTTATTTGTAGGACATCGTTATTATCGTCTATCCAAAACATTGTTCGGAAATTTGAGATACTTACAAATAATTCAATAAAACCCGATCAGTGAACTGTACCAAGGATTAGGGATTAAATCGAATTTGGTAGTACATTTGTGTGGGTTCACATCGATCGAGAAGTCCCAATCTCCCAATAGAATTAATTAAAGTAAGATAAGACAGTTGTGCTAATTATTGGCGTGGTCCTCCGGACGGTTTGTATCTGAGAGCGGTAGGCGCGGGTTATCGGCAAGGTTCAGACCGGACATACTTCTCATAGGTATGTACCGTACGATGTTATGTTAGATTAAATAAAGGTTAATTTGTTTTTGTTTGCCAGACAAACATGTTTGTTGTGACGGTGGGGAGAATTAAATGCGAGATAGCGCAGAATATTTAGTACTAGCTTTTTGTCAGCGGCTTCGTCAAAAATTATCACACGGAAAAGTATTACCGGCATAAAAGTATTCTATGTATTATTCCAGGATATAGTCCATCTATGTGCCAAGTTTCATCCAAATCCAATGAGCCGTTTTTGCGTGATTGATGGATAGACATCCAAACATTCAAACCAAACTTTCACATTTATATTTTTAGTAGTATAATAGGATTTGAAGCCTTCATTTCAATGTTTATTTAAATAGCTAACAAACGGAAATACGAAATTGAATATACAGGGACCACTTCTATTATCGTTTGCGTGAAGCGTAATTTTTCGATCGGTCCTTTGAGTTTAACCCTGTGAGTCATTGTGGTCGAAGTAATCGGAGCCGGGAAGCCCCGGAGCGGTCCGATGTGAAACCGATAGTGTCCGGGTCACCACACAATCTGACCGAGCCGACAGCCCTGACCACCTGTTTCACTACTTATTTACTAGAAAAGGAACTCAAAGTGTCGAGCAAGGTCTAAAGTTTGTACCTGTAGGAAAAGAGATGTACCGATTGTTTTTAGGATGCGTGGACATAGTCGCGAAAATAGCCCTGTGGCGTAATTGCATAATTTAGTAACAATAAGAATGGTTTAAATTTTTACAGTTCAACCACATGCATTGTGTTATTTACCTACTTTTTTAAATGACTTCTCGTAGTTGACCTTGAGAGGTCGTAACTACTCAACCGGACTCTCCTGTGGCTGCCTTAATCGAACCCAAAGCCTGCAGCCAGGGGCATATTATTTACATTACTAAGCGAGTGCACGCTCAGGGCCTGTGGGGTACGGACCTCGGATTAGTGCGTCGCTGGAGGTTACAACAAGTTGGGACGAGCTAAATAATATTTACGTTGAGAGCAGCCAATTAGCGAAACAATGTGTTAGCAATAATCTTCAAAATTAGATTCTGATTTAAAATATGTTATGTAATTAGAGTGCTCCTGTTATCAAATGGCACTTAGCTACCGAACTGTGATGTGCCCGTTAAACACAGATAAGCCTTCAAAATTGATCTTAAAGGACACCCACTCATAGGACACGGTGGAGCATACGGTGGAGGTGTGCCCTGCCTGGGCGGAGCACCGCCGTGTCCTTGTGGAGGCGATTGGCGGCGGCGACCTCTCGCGTCCGGCCCTGGTGCGAGCCATGGTACGGAGCGAGAGGGAATGGGAAGCCGTCACCTCCTTCTGCGAAGCAGTAATGCTCGCGAAGGAGGAGGCGGGGCGCGTGAGGGAGTGGCAGTCTCTGCGCCCTCACGTCCCTAGCCGCCGCAGGAGGAGACGCCCCGGCGTCGGGAGTCAATAGCGGACTCCCGGCCACCGTAGGCGCGAGCTTGCGGGTGGCGAGCAATGGGTAGCTCGCCGCCCGGTAAGGACCAAGCTCGGGTCGACGGCGCGCAGTGTTCCACGCGCGCCTCAAAGATATGTCAGCAGCAGTGTAGGGGTCTACTAGGACCGATGCCTGCCGGGGTCGCGTGATTGTTCGAAAGAGATACCGTGACCCTGGCACATGGGCAACTGATGGAACACGGGTGGGTTTTAGTCAGTAAAAGTCTGACACGCCCTCCCGCTCCGCCCAGAGCGGGAGAAGTCATTTGATGATTTCCCATCCTGAAAAAAAAAAAAAAAAAAAAAAAAAAAAAGGACACCCACTCATTGGAGATCGAAAAGGTCCTTATAAATGTTTGAATTTAGTTGCCCTTCCAGCGCCAGCTTACGGTATACGGCAGCTGAAATATGAAGATTCATTCATAATTTTTTTTCTTGACAGTGGAAGACAAATAAGAGGAAAAATTCATACTATACTTATAACCTCTACGTTGGAAAAAGCAAAGGGATTCTCGAAGTCCGTCATTAAAGATATCCGAAAGTATATAATTCGATTTTCGGACAGATAAAGACACATTGGGCGTAACGACAACTGTCAAATCGTCTTGTCAATCATTCTTAGTTCGGGCCCCGTAATTTCTGTCCGTTACTTCGGCCGAAACTACGGATTTCGTGCTTATACAGTAGACTCGAACCCTACGTTTGTTCGTAGGGTTCGAGTCTACTCCACAACTTCCAGGATATGATTTTCAGCCCTCAGGCACCGTTTAGAGATGATGACAGGGTATCCATTTAGGTCTAATGTGAACGCCACGATGCTAAGTGTCTAGTGATTAGGAAACGGGTTCTTCTTGTGTATACTTACTGTTCATTCATCTTTTATTTGACATAAATGAATGTTATAAATTAAAGAGTGTTTGTACAAACCTACTTACAAAAATAAAATTGTTTTTACTTTTATAGCGTTGTTGTAAAACCTCATTTAAGGGCCCTAACATCTCAGCTATGATCGAGACCTCTTGGTGACCCATAAAATAATGAGACCTTTATAGAAATATTGACATTTACCTACGTGGTATCAAGGTATATGTTTATTTTGTGGATGAATACATCAAAAGAATCCTTTGATCCTTTTTGATACTCGATATTTTATTATTCGGGATTGACATATTTTGGAAAACCTCAGTCTCTGATAGTCAGTTCATAGATTTTGATATCAGAAAAATTCTCTTTTCATAAGTACCAGCAAAATTCTTTTTAATAAAATATGAATATCGGTCACCCCTTTATTTCTCACTAGCTTCTGCCTGTGACTTCGGCCGCGTGAATTTCTTTTTCCCCTGACCTGCCACGTCGCATTGCTTGTTCTCCTTTTTAACCGACTTTAAAAAAAGGAGGAGGTTTCTCAATTCGACCGTATATATTTTAATTTTTTTTTATGTGTGTTCACCGATAACTTCGTCGTTTATGAACCGATTTTGATAATGCTTTTTTTTTTGGAAAGGAGATATCCCAAGTGTGGTCCCATGATAAGGAAACCAGGATCTGATGATGGCATCCCAGAGAAGTCGAAGGGAACCTTCGAAAATCGTAGTGGCGACTAGTGCATTTTTATTTTTTTCATTAATTATCTTAAGGCACTACTTATTAATGAAGGTCCGAAGTTGCTCTGATGATGAAGCCGAAGACAGTCGAGGGAACTCTTCAACGACTTACAACAATTACCCGGTGTTTGGACTTAATTCATTTCTATTGATGAGAACTTTGCACCCATATGGGTTATAAATGACATTACAGGTCTGACAATGGAGATCATAGACAGTTGAGGGAAATCCTCAACGATTTACAGCAATTCCCTATTGTTGGGCTTACTTTATACGGTTCAAAGTGCCAATTTTATCACTACTATTTAATTAAGGTCCGGAGTTGATCTGATGATGGAGCCGAAAGACAATCGAGGGAACTCTTCAACGATTTACAGCAATTACCTGGTGTTTGAACTTAATTCATTTCTATTGATGAGAAAGCTCCCATAAGGCTTATAAGTACCATTACAGGTCTGATGATGGAGACCATAGATAGACAGTCAAGGGAAGTCCTCAACGATTTACAGTAGTAGTAAAGTATTAAATTTCACCTGGCAATTAGTGGTATAGGAATTATTGCGGGGAAGATACCATAACTAAAAGTAAAAAAAAATACAAAAAAAACCCAAATACAGATCCTAGACACCGACTTCCGAAATTAAAGTTATTTTCACTTTCTAGTGTTTTTGAGGAAGTCGTTTTTTTATTTTGT
Source organism: Aporophyla lueneburgensis (assembly GCA_932294355.1). NCBI lineage: Eukaryota > Metazoa > Arthropoda > Insecta > Lepidoptera > Noctuidae > Aporophyla > Aporophyla lueneburgensis. Next base: position 23,031,656 of record OW028737.1, on the reverse strand, counting down.
AAAAAAGTTTTTTTATTACTTCGTTTTCGCTTAGCGTTCTTTCTGAGTGGTTTCTCTTGGCCCTTAAGGGTTCTTACGTGACGTTAAGTAGCCCATTGAAGAATTGGACTATCAAAATGCAATAAGATTTTTTCAAATTTGACTGGTTGTTCCCGAGATTAGCCCATCCAAATGAACAATCGAACTCTTCAGCTTTTTAGGGTTCCGTTGCCAAATGGCAAAAAACGGAACCCTTATAGATTCGTCATGTCTGTCTGTCTGTCTGTCTGTCTGTCCGTCCGTCCGTATGTCACAGCCATTTTATTCCGAAACTATAAGAGCTATGCTGTTGAAACTTGGTAAGTAGGTGTATTCTATGAACCGCATTAAGATTTTCACACTAAAATAGAAAAAAAACAATAAATTTTGGGGTTCCCCATACATAGAACTGAAACTCAAAAATGTTTTTTTTCATCAAACCCATACGTGTGGGGTATCTATGAATAGGTCTTCAAAAATGGTAATGAGGTTTCTATTATCATTTTTTTCTAAACTGAATAGTTTGCGCGAGAGACACTTCCAAAGTGGTAAAATGTGTGTCCCCCCCCCGTAACTTCTAAAATAAGAGAATGACAAAACTAAAAAAAATATATGATGTACATTACCATGTAAACTACCAACGAAAATTGGTTTGAACGAAATTGAGTGAGTAGTTTTTTTTTAAAACGTCATAAATCGTAAACCGCAATTTACCTTACATTCAATCAACTGAAATATAAAAATTAAAAAATATATATATTTTTTAACCGAAAATACCTTTGTTTGTACGGAACCCTCGGTGCGCGAGTCCGACTCGCACTTGGCCGGTTTTTTATTAGTATAGATGACAATGTATTTGATGGTAGTAGTCTCTGCAACATTTTGTAAATGACTTGTTATATGTCTGCCATATCCTGCAGGGGTCGCGAGATTGTTCAAAAGAGATACCGTGACCCTGGCACATGGGCAACTGAAGGAACACGGGTGGGTTTTAGTCAGTAAAAGTCTGACATGCCTTCCCGCTCCGCCCAGAGCGGGAGACGTCAATTGATGATTTCCAATCCAAAAAAAAAAATGTCTGCCATATGTGGGCATCATCATCGTCATTATCAGCCTAGCCATTTTCCAACAAAGTAGGGGTCAGCTTCCAGTCTAACCGAATGCAGAAGACTACCAGTATTTTACTTGAAGCGATTGCCTACTGGCCTCCACAACCCAGTTACTGGTTAATATGTACGATGCCATTTAGTAACACTGGTTGTCAGACTTTCGGGCTTCTAGTGACCCGTAACGACTGTCTAGTATTCATGAGTGACAGCATATTTATCATCATCATCATCATTTCAGCCGTAAGACGTCCACTGCTGGACTTAGGCCTCCCCCAATTTGGGGGGTTTTGCCATAATCGCCACGCTTGGCAGGTGGGTTGGCGATCGCAGTATGGTGGTAAAATGCATAGAGAACGCTGCTGCCCATTCTCTAGTAAGTCCCCTATTATTAGTCGACTTTTACGACACCCACGGGAAGAAATGGGGTGGTGTTATTCTTTACGTCCGGCACCTCACGGTACAATCACGGTTATTTATGCAGGTATCATTGTATAATCTTCTTATATTATAAAGCTAATCTCAGGAACTACTGATTCGGATTGAAAAAATATTTTTGTGTTGGGTAGCCTATTTATTCAGAAAGGCTATAGGCTATGTAACATCACGCTACCAAAAGGAGCGGAGCAGCAATGAAAAATGGACGAAAACTGGTAGGCAATTCGATGCGACGGGAAGGGTCACGAGAGCAAAAATTTGCCGGGGATGAAGTCGCGGGCAGAAGCTAGTGTACTATGTTTAACGTCAAACTCCAGATCCTGTTCATCCCAGTTAGTCATAAACACTATGAACAGTAACGTGTGAGCTCGTTTTAATTCGTTCATGTCCGCTCCGTTTCCGATGACTCTCCGTTGGTTTAATCAGCTAAACGTTCGCTAGCTATACAAATATTATTCATGCTTCGTTAACCTTAGTAAAAGCTATTTGGCTTGTTATTGTCATCAAAACATCTATATCAGCATCTATATATAGCAGCTATATGTATTTGCATCTACTTTTTTGACTTTTTCGTAGATTCGTACGAATAAACTCACCCGAATCGTCACTATTAAATAATTTGTAATATTTTCTCTAAGCGACTCGCACTTAATCAATGTATTTGCCGGGGTCGCGTGATTGTTCAAAAGAGATACCGTGACCCTGGCACATGGGCAACTGAAGGAACACGGGTGGGTTTTAGTCAGTAAAAGTCTGACATGCCTTCCCGCTCCGCCCAGAGCGGGAGACGTCAATTGATGATTTCCAATCCAAAAAAAAAAATGTCTGCCATATGTGGGCATCATCATCGTCATTATCAGCCTAGCCATTTTCCAACAAAGTAGGGGTCAGCTTCCAGTCTAACCGAATGCAGAAGACTACCAGTATTTTACTTGAAGCGATTGCCTACTGGCCTCCACAACCCAGTTACTGGTTAATATGTACGATGCCATTTAGTAACACTGGTTGTCAGACTTTCGGGCTTCTAGTGACCCGTAACGACTGTCTAGTATTCATGAGTGACAGCATATTTATCATCATCATCATCATTTCAGCCGTAAGACGTCCACTGCTGGACTTAGGCCTCCCCCAATTTGGGGGGTTTTGCCATAATCGCCACGCTTGGCAGGTGGGTTGGCGATCGCAGTATGGTGGTAAAATGCATAGAGAACGCTGCTGCCCATTCTCTAGTAAGTCCCCTATTATTAGTCGACTTTTACGACACCCACGGGAAGAAATGGGGTGGTGTTATTCTTTACGTCCGGCACCTCACGGTACAATCACGGTTATTTATGCAGGTATCATTGTATAATCTTCTTATATTATAAAGCTAATCTCAGGAACTACTGATTCGGATTGAAAAAATATTTTTGTGTTGGGTAGCCTATTTATTCAGAAAGGCTATAGGCTATGTAACATCACGCTACCAAAAGGAGCGGAGCAGCAATGAAAAATGGACGAAAACTGGTAGGCAATTCGATGCGACGGGAAGGGTCACGAGAGCAAAAATTTGCCGGGGATGAAGTCGCGGGCAGAAGCTAGTGTACTATGTTTAACGTCAAACTCCAGATCCTGTTCATCCCAGTTAGTCATAAACACTATGAACAGTAACGTGTGAGCTCGTTTTAATTCGTTCATGTCCGCTCCGTTTCCGATGACTCTCCGTTGGTTTAATCAGCTAAACGTTCGCTAGCTATACAAATATTATTCATGCTTCGTTAACCTTAGTAAAAGCTATTTGGCTTGTTATTGTCATCAAAACATCTATATCAGCATCTATATATAGCAGCTATATGTATTTGCATCTACTTTTTTGGCTTATTCGTAGATTCGTACGAATTAACTCACCCGAATCGTCACTGTTAAATAATTTGTAATATTTTCTCTAAGCGACTCGCACTTAATCAATGTATTTGTGGGCGAAACGTTAATTGTAGAAAAACGTAGTAGGCGATTGGCACGTTTTGTATACTATGTAATAAAGTTAGTGTACTTTTTCACATTTCTTCCCGTGGTTGTCGTAAGAGGCGATTAAGGGATTTGTTCGAGGATGGGCAGCAGCGTTTTCCATGCATTTTACCACCATACTGCGATCGCCAACCCGTCTGCCAAGCGTGGCGATTATGACAAACCCCCCAGATTGGGCGAGGCAGTGGATGTCTTTTTCATTAACTCTTTATTGTTTCTTTAACGTTTTATTAAAAATTTGCAAATTTTCCAATACGTTTTCTGGGATTGTGAGATTCGCCCATGAATATATTAACTTCATGTGAACTCACCCATAGAAAATATTATATTATTTAACGGTGACGATTCGCGTGATTCGGGCCAGTTCATTCGTTCAACTCCAGTAATAAGCCGTTCCTAGTACTGACATCTTTATTATTAAGGTACCTGTTAAAATAATCTCTTTACCTGTGAATTATGCCTAATTTTTGTTTCACAACTAAATGACAAAAGCTCTTTTACTTTTCTCCATATTGTTACTTAGTGGCCCTTAATAACTTAAGATAATGTACAATTTTACCAAATCTTTATTATTTAAGAACTTTTGTTTAAGACGTGCACTGAATAATATAACAGCAATTTCGTGTCTAGTCTGACAGAAACTATACGTAATTATACTGACTTACCTACAACTTAATTAATGTTGCGCTATTGTTTTTTTTTTCTGGGTAATTAAGTTACGTTATGTTCAATTTGAAATATTTTACGAATTTGTAAAATAAAACAAGGATTTTTGTTCGCACCTCTTCGGAATGCTAAAAAGCGGAGATAAAGGCCCTCAAACACGTTGTTTGGGTTCGTACCCACGATTCCCGTAACAGGGTTATCTTATACGAAAAATGAATTTCAATAACGTTCTCACGGCTGCAAATCCCGGGTCCCATTCCATCTATCTATTGAACTGAGAACCCGTCGTTTTCGGGCGAATTCTTATCTTTAACGAGGTATGATGGCAAGTTCCGATGGTACAGGAAGAGGGCTATTTCAGTGTCATGGATTAAATTAATCTAATCAAGCGATAAATTGAGTGGCTGAGTGCGGGCCTCGTCATACAAATCTCTATGGCAAATCGCTACCGGCCGAGTCATCTTTCTGATTGTTTCCAGATACAGGGTGATGATAGCGTTCGAGTTGCGTGTTTATTGGACGCCCAAACTGGAGCATTATTCATTTGTTTATAAAACTAGTACTATACAGGCTGAAGTTAAATTAGCGGGCAATATATACCCACATGAGTAACGATATCGAAAACGAAGGGAACAAGAGAAAACAAAAAAAAACATTCGATGGGCTAGGTAACGGTAGGTCTATAATCCATCAGATGATTTTATAATTTTTCATGAAACGTAGATACTGTTTACGAATTTCAAAAAACCATAACATAACAGTCGTTTGGTTGCCTAAACGTACATGACATGACAGTGTCATTTAAAGTTTTGAAAAAAGCTGGCATGATGGCTTTGCATGGCATTAACGGATTACAATTAGCTCAGTAATTTCGATAGTGACTTCATTATCCAGCTCAAATATTTTGTTGTCTGTAACTGACTGATCATCTCTAATTTGTAGCATAGAAGAGCCATCGGAATTCAAAGTGGTTTCAGAGTAACTTGGAGTTCGCATGTAACTTGCAAATTAATTAGATGTACTCTAACTAGTTAGAAGTTGAGCACGTGGAGCTGGTGCAGGGAGCTTGCACCAACCAATTATATGTATACCGAAGTATATGTAGTCTTTATTAGTTCAAAGATGTATATCGAAGAGATATTTGTCTTTTCACTGCTTGTATGGAGGAGGACATATCTGTACATCTACACGATAATACAAATCTATACAATACATACAAATACAGTATATATTTGTACGTACAAATAAATAAAATTGGAGTGTTGTTTTTACAGTTTTTACTAACTGCATATTTTACTTTCATGTACGGTACCTATATATTTTTTTTAAGCCTTTGACCAGTGCCTGTTGCCAGTGCTGGCCTGTCGTATTGAAACGTGGTCAGTCATAATGGGTTATATGTGAAGGCTGAAAGATACCCAAACGGCAACGGAGAGAGCTATGCTTGGAGTTACTCTACGTGATCGAATCAGGAATGAAGAGATCCGCAGAAGAACCAAGGTAACCGACATAGCCCGAAGAATTGCCAAACTTAAGTGGCTGTGGGCAGGGCACATTGCTTGAAGAACAGATGGCCGATGGGCCAAAAGGTTCTGGAGTGGAGACCGGTGGCCAAAGGAACCGAAAAAGACGAGACCTATACCCGGGCTGCTATAGGGTGATTCCGGGCTGAAATGATAATGAAGATCCTGTTAGTAGTGTCAGTTATTGGAACGAAGTTCCTTATAAAAAGCTACTGCGTGGTGTAGCGCACAACCCGGGAGTGCTGCGTCACCTGAAGCTGTGCGTGCCGGACCGATACGTGTGGCGGCGGCGGCGCCCACAACTACTAGCCGTGCCGGTAGCCAGGACCAACCTTCTGGCGAAAACCCCCCTCACACAATCCATCCGCATAGTAAACGAAGTTCATGACAGAATAGACATATTTTATTGCAATTTGAGTGAATTCGCAAAAGTTCTTTTAAATGTAGTATGTTATGTTATTTAAAAATGTTTAGAGTTTATTTAGAAATAGTAGGTATTATTATATTTATAAAAGATAAAGCTAAGGTTTAATTGTTATGTGTTAGTTGTTAAGTTTTTTTTTTATGTATTTTAGACTAATGATGTAGGAAGGAAGGATATAAGAAGGAATAATATTGATGCACTATCGAATTAGTTGAGATGGTTATGAAGTCTGTTAAGATGGGGTTGTGAGGTTACCTCTCACAACTATCTTACATCCACACTATATATATAATATATAATTATATAATATAATATATAATATATATAATTATATATAATAATATTATAAATGCAAAAGTAACTCTGTCTGTCTGTCGGTCTGTCTGTCTGTCTGTCTCGCTTTCCTGCTAAAACTACTGAACCGATTTAAATGAAATTTGGTACACAGATAGTTTAGAGCCTGGGAAAGGACATAGGCTACTTTTTATCCCGGTAGTATGTTCCCGCGGGATAATTTCCGACCTCCCCGCGGGCGAAGCCGCTGGCAAAAGCTAGTAAATAAATAAATGTGTTACAAAATATAAATATTGTAAAAAGGAAGAATTATAAGGTAATTAGTAAGAATTTAGAATTTAAATGTATTTCACTATCGCATTAGGTGCAAACCTGTAATGATAGATGTAAGGTGGAAAATAAATAAATTAATAAATAAATAAATTATGGCGCGTTGCAAGAGGGGGCTAGACGGAATTAAGAGAAAAAGTTGTAACGACACTTTTTAACCGACTTAAAAAAAGGAGGACGTTTCTCAATTTGACTGTATATTTTGTTTTGGAACGGAGAGAGAGAGAGAGGGATAGAGAGGGAGGGAGAGAGAGGGAGAGAGAGGGTGAGAGTGAGAGAGGGAGAGAGAGAGATAGAGAGGGAGGGAGAGAGAGGGAGAGAGATAAAGAGAGGGAGAGAGGGACATAGAGAGAGGGAGAGAGAGGGAGAGAGAGAGGGAGAGAGATAAAGAGAGGGAGAGAAGGAGAATATTTTTGTTGAGTGTATACCGGTTTTTTGTACATAATAAATAATAAAAAATAATAACAATAATGAATCCTGGAAGGGAACTTCGTTCCATCCGGGTGTCCCTTGACACCTCTCAAGTTTTTTTTCTCTACACAACGGGTCTATTAACGGCTTACGCAGCCTACCTGAACGCCCCGAGCCAATAAAAGTAATATAGTCGCTATCGTGTACATCATCTATTTATTTATTTATTTAATTTATTTAACCATTTATGTACACACAAATAAAAACATACAAGAAAGGAACAGAAAAATTTGTACAAAGGTGATGCTTATTTCTAAAGAAATCTCTTCCAGCACACCTGCGATAGGAGAGAAGATACAGAGATGTAGACAGCGTGTGTAACAGTATGAGAAAATAAAATACATATAATCAAAAAATATTAACTTAATACAATTAATCAAATAATATAAGAATATATACATACAAACAAACATAAATACATAGATACATACATACAAACAAACATACATACATAGATACATACATACAGACTACTAAAATAAATAACATTAAATTGCACTAAACTGTCTAGCCACACATTAAACTGTCTAGCCTTTTCACTAGTATGTTGGGGTCGGCTTCCATTCTAACCGGATAAATACCAATATTTTACATGGAGTGACTGCCTATCTGACCTCCACAACCCAGTTACTGAGTAATACAATACCCCTTGATACGACTGGTGGGTAAGACTTTCGGGCTTCTGACGATTTGTAACGACTGTCAAAAATCCACAAATAACAGCCGGGTCCTATGGTTTAACGTGCTTTCCGAGGCACGGGGGTGTCTTAGTATGAAAAGATGGTCACCCATCCACGAACTAACCGCGGCAAGAGTAGCTTAACCTCATTGATCGATCCGTGCGGCCGTTATTACTTAGCCACAAGCACTTTTTTTTTGGATCGGAAATCATCACATGACATCTCCCGCTCTAGGGTGAAGCGGAAGGGCGCGTCAGACTTTTACTGACTAAAACCGACCCGTGTTCCTTCAGTTGCCCATATGCCAGGGCCACGGTAACTCTTTCGAACGAATCTCGCGACCCTGGCAGGCATCGGTCCTAGCAGACCCCTTCAATATTGCCGACATCCGGCCGGACTTACCGGGCGGCGAGCCACAAGCCCTTCCGTGCTATCGTCTACCTGCTTCCTAAATGTCATCCAAATCTATTTAGCCGTGTGGTGGAGTAACAAACGTCAAAACTTCGAAATATCCAAACTTTAATCAGAAAACCTCCTTAGTAACGTTGTCTTTATGTTGATAGGCAATTATGACTCTTGATGTGCAAACCTAATGTATGTATTGTAATGTATTTATATACCTACGCTTTTATTCTGTTTCTATTTACATATTTATTCAAAATCATTTGAATGGCCTATTGTATTAAGTTTCCCTATACATTGTACTCCTGTTTTTTCTATTTACTTTATCTATTTAATAGTCAAAGTAGTAGGTAATATTTAAACATAATAAATGGTAACATCTACTAACTACACTTGCCTCTACATACATATAATATAATAAAGGTGGCAATCTCCCTAAAGAATGAAAATGAATAAACAAATAAATTAAAATGAAAAAATATACATTATTAATATTTAATTTATTAATAAAATAACAAAATAATATAATTCTAATTATAAATAAATATATAAAAGTCAACTACTTCAATGTACCTAAACTGAAACCCAATACTTAAAAATCCATCTGAAACTACCTCTCTTCTAACATGACATGAAACCGCAATTGTATTTTTTTTCCATTCCATTTGACGTTTCCTCTCAGTATTCGGTGAAATTCAGTGGCCTTGAATGGGTTCGTATTAGAAAGTGCGTATCTATCCGTCACATGTCCGTGTGTCTGTGTGTCTCAACGTTTTCCTGTGTGAAATGCGCATCCGCTTGAACATAAATATATATTTAGAAGATCCGGCCGCGTCACGCTGCGCGGAAAACCACACGTGCGAATATTATCGTCTTAAGAAGAGTCGCGTTCACCTCGTAAGATACACCTAATTATGTGAAGACGAATAATGGGTAAGGAAGCTAGAATTAAAATAGATGTACATTCGTTACAGCTACATAAAACAGGCCCACTTCTTCCTGTGGATGTCGTAAGAGACGACTAAGGGACTTAAAAGAGAATGGGCAGCAGCGTTCTCTATGCATTTTACCACCTTACTGCGATCGCCAACCCGCCTGCCAAGCGTAGTAATTATGGCCAACCCCCTCGAATTGAGGGAGGCCCGTGTCCAGCAGTGGACGTCTTTTGGCTCAAATGATGATAATGATGATGATGCAAGATAGTAGTAAAATATTCTAAGATACTTACGAAACGAAATAGAACTTGTGCAGTGTTTGGTTGGGTGTCCGACATTCAAAATAAAGAAAATGGCAATGCAAAGTTCTTCTGCTATGTTAAGTGCATGTCCCCATACTGGTATATGAGAAGCTATAACATTCATGTATGCACATACATAATGGACCACGGCAGGTCACATGCCTTGTAAATCAGTGCGTGACAAGCCACTTCGCCGATCGAATTGTCACTCGATATAATATTGCGATAGCTCGAATACTTCGTTCCAATTCACTTCCCGACGGCAAGCGATATCGATTCATGCTCTCTTTTATTCGATTTTTATAGCAAGGTAGGTTCGAAGGCTGAGTCAGAGATCGTGCACTACATTGCTTCAATATAAATTCTTCCACAACTATTTCAATTTTACTTTTGCGATCTGAAAATATTTCTCACTTTTCTCGCTCTTCTGAAGTAATAAAATCGTTTTTATACTTGTCTAGTATTGCAATACTTTCTTTTACATATTTGATAAAGCGGACGTAATAGAGAAAACGTGAAGGTCCTGTGGGAAATCAAATTGAGCACACAGAGATATGGTTTGCATTTGTGGAATACAAAATAGTTATAATACTTGATTGTAGCGAACAGCAATCTCCAAGAAAACCCTATTTAAGGATGTAAAAGGGGAGTTATTTATATAAAATGCGCGTTAAGTAATGTGCGCATATGCGCGCTCAGCATGCGCGGGACGAAATGCGGCGTGAATGCACATGACTTACATTGTTACGAAGCGACTGCCCTATTTGGAAACATTCGATTTGCACTTACCAGTCGCTGCATAAATCCCGGAATTTATGGTAATTGATATGTGAGGAAGATTTTTACTCCGATCTAATATATATTTATGAGGATAGTTGAAATAAATTCCAAATACGTCGAAGTTTTTACGACTGAAGCACTGAAGTGACAACACCAGCCCGGGCGGGAGTTATGGGCTGTATCTCACGCTGTGGCCTACTTCCTACCACCTTGACCTTACGGAGTTTAACAAATATTTGGCAGAAGGGCGAGCTTCGCCCAGCTGGAGCGGTAATATATTCCCCGAGTGTTCCACTTTCGTCACGTTGGAAGTGCTTTGAACTTCCTCCGGCCAGTTTGCTTCATTCAGAAGGCACGTTTTAATGTGTTTTGTATCACGACGTTAAATAGCATATTCATCAAATCAATGAACGAGCGTTGCGTAATGTGGACCCGATTAAAACTGCCAACTAATCGAATAATTTAAATCCATTTGGCTCGAATTCAACAGCGTTCGTAAATTGTTCAACGTAAATACGCTTTTTAAGGATGGCCTCACATTTATACTGAAAGTGTTCCGTGTCGGGTTTCTCTTGCGTTTTATTTTTGCGGAGTATTAAGTTTGAAGTGCTCCGTTTAAAAAGTGTTCGTTGGACATCCCTATCGCTCGACATGTCATTTTTCGGTAAGCCGAGGCGGCATCGTTCACAAGTTTTTTCTCTTATTCGTCGCTCTATAAAAGTTTCGCTTCGCCGCTGAAACCGTAACGACCTAACTATAAAGCCATGCACACACTCCCACCGGGCTTTTTTAGCGTTCTTGCAAAAATGGGGAATGAATTTTGTACTTAATTGAGAAGGGTTCGAAATTAGTTACCTAAGAGTAGACATGTTTATCAAGCAGTTTGTCGCAATTATCTTGCAATACTGGCTCATAAAATATGAAGATTACAAACATAATCTGCATATTTTATGTTTAACTCCGCAGATGTTTATCTGAAATAAATAAATATGTTTGAGTAATTATCCGCATATTGAATGTAATTATAGGACGTAAAATAACTGAATTAGAGATCCGAAAACCAATATATATTACACTAGCTTTTACCCGCGACTTCGTCCGCGTCAAATTTCTTGCTCTCGCGACCCACCCCGTCGCTCGCATCGAATCGCCGCGCGCCGGCCCGTACGTAGTGTTGAGCAATTAAAAGAGTTATAGTGAGTCAACCTTAAAAGACAGACATATGCTCTTGCGGACTTTTTTTAAGAACTTTTTAAGAGGAACAATTCCGTGATACATGATTGATGCGTTACTTTAACCATTTACGCAGCGCATGCAACGGAAACTCTCAAAAGGAATAAATTTTCCCCGTTTTAGCAACATTTTTCATTGCTACTCGGCTCTGTTTGATTGTAGCGTGATGGTATATAGCCTATAGCCTTTCTCGATAAATAGGCCACCCAACACAAAAATAATTTTTCAATTCGGACCAGTAGTTCCTGAGATTAGCGCGTTCAATCAAACAAACAAACATACAAACAAACAAACTCTTCAGCTTTATAATATTACCTATATAGTATAGATAGAGGACACATTTTTGCAGTTCTGTTTAAAATAATGTTAAGGTTAGTATTCGCTGCCAGGCCAGGCCTCACCATAGAATTTCAATAGCGCAGTAGAAGTTATGATGGTGGGGCTCTGGAGACAAGAGTGGCTAGCGAACTTGTCCGCCGTGCGCGGAGCTAATCTATATAAGTTAAACAAAAGACTCACCTCATGGTTGAAGAACACTGCTTCTGGGGCCTACCTGGATTTATGTATGTAAGTGAGTGTGTATTGTATTGTGTTGTGACGTTATGAGTATTCTCCAGGATACCACACGGCCGCTGCAACACGCCTGAGATTTTCTCCAACATGCGGCTCCAATCACTATCACATTAACCTCAAAGTTTTCAACTAAAGTTCAAACTAAACCCGTATTATTCCGTCAAATGGGGTTATTAAACACAAAACAATTGGGTCATGACTTATTGTCCACAAAAACGACCGATTCTCAAGGATTAATTTACAAAACCTCGCGGAAGCAAAAATTTATCCGACGCTTTCAAAGACCAAAACTAAAAGGGGCAAGTGTCAAACTGACAAGTCAAATGTCACTCCGTTCGGGCGCGTTCCGTTAGGCGCATAGAGTAAACAAATCGAACGGAACGGAACAGTTAGTCTTTTTTGCAGAAAAACTTTAAAATAAGCTTAAATATCCATTTAACGAAAACTAACTATCCATTGAAAACTTCAATACTGCCCTGCAGCAGTATATAACTAGATTTACACAACATTTCTATTCAACATTCTAAGCAATGCAGATTCTGGTTTTGTAAGATATGCCCCCTTAGTGACACCGCAATAGTTGGCGGGCGTGGAAACCGAATTGTCGTTGGGCGGCTAGTGTTGCAAGCCTCGGTAACAATGCTAATGAGTCGTCTGCCTGCGGACAGATGTCGCTTCGAGCGACGCGGCCGGTAAAACAAACAGGCAGACGCCACGTTGAGCACCATGTTTTATTATTTCTTTTATGCTATCCAGTGTTGAAGTAGAATCTTGATATTAAATTGTCGGACAATCTTCCTGCTTTATGAAATATCTAAGTATTTTTGAAGTATTTGGAAATTTTTCTGTCTTTATTTCTTGAAAGTTGCAGTGAAAATTTTAAAGTGTTTGGAAAGAGAAGAAGAGGCACGTTCCATCATCATGTCAGACTCAACACTTCCGCTGCCGAATCGTCTTTGGGGTTGGCCATAATCGCGACGCTTGGCAGGCGGGTTCGCGGTCGCAGTACGGTGGTACAATGCATTGAGAACGCTGCCGCCCATTCTCTAGTAAGTCCCTTAGTCGCCTTTTGTGACACTCACGGGAAGAAATGGGATGGTGCTATTCTTTTAGTCCGCCACCATACGGAACGCTTCCCCATATTCTCTACAAACAAAGCCTGACAAACGTCATGTACCTACATAGGTACATAATATACTTAATCGATGTATACTCCGAACAAGGCATTAGACAGTGTTCGGTTTACGTAACCTCGGCAATTTTGTTCGATACGGCATCCATTATAGATGTACCGTCAAGCCTGGCTTTAAATGAAAATGATTGAACCTTTCAGGGTTTTAGGCTTTTCAGCCATCAGTCGTGTGGCCTATAACTGGGTTTTAATCGTATCATATTTGTACGGGTGATAAAGTGGTTCAATGATAAAAAAGACTTTGTTACGTTGCTAGAAAAGGTTTAATTAGAAAATAACTTGAAGACCTTTTGAAGACATTTGATTTTATGGGGGAAATTCCAGATTAGCCCTCAAAATTCAATTTTTTTACGTTTTTTTGTAATTTGCTGGCCATAATGCTTGCACAAAATATGATTCACGACCGTAACACGTATACAGTATTTACAGAATTATATGTAATAATTGAAATCATCTATAACCCTCTTAGTTCATTTAATCCCATTGAATGAGTATTCCAAGAAAAAAAAGAGATTAAATTAATTATAGCCATATTTTTGTTTCTGTCGCGAATCATATTTTAATCAACATACAACCTAACACTGACCTTGAATTGAATTTCACGGGCTACCTTAACCATCTAAAAGTACCTCTCTTATATTAAAATACTAGTTTTTACAAGCGGCTTCGATCGCGTATTATACATTTGAACCTTGCTCTTGAACCACTCTGTCTTTGATGAAAACCGCATTAAAATCACTCCCGTAGTTTAAAAGATGTCGCGTACAGACGCGGAAAGCGATTTTGTTTTAAATGATGTAGAGAAAATGGATAAAGCAGAAAAAAAAAATACACATGGCCCTTTAAAACTGAAATAAACAACATACAGATCATTTCTGAGAACCACTTGACAGCTAAAGAGACTTTTCGTAACCCAAAACAAAAGCTGTCAAGTTCGACAGTGAAAATCAACCCACATTTTCCTTCTCAGCTTCATACAGTTACGGCAACAGACAGGAATGTCGCAGGCATTTCGTAATTGAAAGTCTCGCAATATTTGTTTAGCGAGGGCCCAAGGAAACGTAGGGTCACCGTATCAATCTTCGGCGTGGTTGATCCAGGCCGCAGCCGAGGTGTCGGGCTTCCTCTATCAATATCAATCAGTGTCGGCGAAGGTCGACGGGCCCAGTGTCGCTAGACGATTCGTGACACGTCCTGATTTTTAAGTTGCGTTGAGACTTGCCTCTTTATGTAAATGTCGGATTGGAATGTATTTTTATGGTCCGGATGGCTCCCGTTATGGGAGTACCCGATTTAACCGATTTCTATTTCGGAAAAGGCGGTGGATATATTTGATTAGTAGGTTACACGTGGTAGGTATATATTTAACTCCAAGAATTTTAATCGTCCTTAAACAAATATTATCTCAGCTCAACCAGTTAGGGGTCAAAAGTGTGATATAACAGAACCCGTTTCGCTTCCGTTGGCGTCGGCTTCAAACCAACAGTAACTTGGATCAAAGTTCACCACAATTACGTCGGTACAAGTTGTTCGCCTGCCGCCCACGAGCGCCATAAGAGGCCATTTTACCACGTTAACTATACTTGTTGTCCCAAATGTACGTCATTGTGGCCACTTGGCCGGGCTATGTGGGCCGCGAGTGGGTCCCACGGTCCCAGCCGGAGCCACGCGGCCCCGATCAAAGGCTCTCAGCTCATTTATAACATTGACACGCGTTGATTTTGACGTATTTGGTTCGATCGTGTCCGTCCGCTGTTAACTACAAATGTACCTGTTTGGTAGTGGTCCTAATGTTTGACTGCAGTTTTTTACCACGTATCAACTGTTAACGATCAATGATCATGAATGATGAATGAGCAGGTCAATTGATTACAATTAAAAACTGACGGGAAATGGTTTTACAACAGTTTATTTCAATTAGACTAAGTATAAAATAATAATATGTATGCAAAACAGCACCAATTATCCAATCTTATTGGTACTTATATGTTCGAGCCGTTTGAGGTTGAAACTCTAGGGCCATAGGTCCGAGTGCCCACATAATACACCGAAACATTGCCAAGCGGTTGGTCGATTCTTCACGCGACCAGCGGACTGGTCTATTTATTGGACAAAGCATCAGCATTGCCATACAAAGTGACAAGACAATGCTTGCAGCTTTTTGGGCATTTTTCATGTTGTCAACGATGTAGACGAATTTTTTGATGCCCTATGATACTTTTACGACATCTTCCTGAAGTAATCTTTACACCATGGTATGTTCTGAACGTATCAAATCGAATTAACATACTTAATTAAAGTTCAGTAATTATTCCAAATTACTTTAACGGGCCATAGCGATACGAAAACTCACCAAAAAAGTCATCTACAATTAAAATCATAGTCATCCAAATGACCATTACACAACCCGACTAAATATTCGATCGGAAACTATTACAGAATACGTAGGCCAAGGAATTTTCATTAAAAGAAATTAATATTCAAGATACATTCGTTTTATCTGACAAATTTGTCACCATTAGCCGACATTGCCTATTTAATACTAATAAGGGCGATTTGAAGTATTTTTAAAAGCCATTGGAGTAATGCATGTTTGTGTGGGCGGATTGGAGAGGCTTGCAGAGAGACATGCCTTGTTACGGCATTCACGACACGTTCCGAGTTATTACCGACGCTTGTTCGGGTGTTATCGTGTGTTTTCGGAGTTTTGTGGGCACACACATGTGCTCAAGAGTAGGTGTTGGAAATGTTGAGTTTTGTGGGCCTTGTACGAACGTGTGGATGACTTAAACATAATGACGTAAATTGGAATGATTTTATAATTGAAAATGGTCGTTTCGCATAAAATATTTGCTTAGTTTAAAGGCTTCATGGGTGATTATAGTATTGTGATTGTCACAGACTCCAAAATGACATGCATGGTGAGTCCGCATTCGCACTGACGAAGAAACGTTTGTCGCAGGATTTTTTAGCGCACTGGATATTCAACGCATTGCTTAGCGCCTAGAGTTCAAAATCGAATACTATGTTTATGGACGTGCTGTTTTGCACTCTGTTGGATTCTCAAGGCTCGGTTCAACGTCGAGAGTAGAAAATCGAATGCACGATTAAATCCCGCAACGATAATATTACGTCCGCGCGACCGTAGTTTAATCAACAATATCTGGATGACCGAGCTTTGCTCGGTATTTTTTGGTAAATTGTGTTTAAAATAATATGTTTATGTTCAAGTTGATTATCGATAAAGTTGATCATTGAAAACACGAATAAAACGACATTTCATAAAAATGAAACCTAGCTAGATCGATTTATTGCCCCCGAAACCTCCTGTATACTAAATTTCATGAAAATCGTTGGAGCCGTTTCCGAGATTCAGATTATATATTTATATACATATATATATATATATATATATATATATATATATATATATATATACATATATACAAGAATTGCTCGTTTAAAGATATAAGATTATCGATTCAAAAATCGTTCAAATTCACCATCCGTTTACGTTTCGTGAGTGCATCGGTACTTACTCTTGTAGAGTAAATCTTTCCCACCGTTTTGTTTTAATGCACTAGCACATTAAAATGTCGTCTGAAGCCTGGTGATTTTGATGCTATCATAGGAATTGGAAATTAACCAACAACGGTCGGTAAGATACAGTCTGATTTTATCGTTAGTTTGGTAAAATACACACTTAGGTAAATGATAGGGTTACTTGAGCTGCTTTGGTGACATTGCCCTTCCTTGGCATTGAACTATACTGGCCAATGAGGCAGATGCTTCATAAGAATGGCTGTCCACACAAAGTTATTACAGATCCACACTATAACCATATGCTAGTATTTCATCCAGAAATCAATTAAAATACCTTCATTCAAATTAGGCTGAAAAAATAACTGCTGATTTTTATCAGCAGATTTTGAAATTATTTACTTTCACAGTCACTCATTTTCACAATCTCTTATGTGATCTCGTCCATCTGGACGAAATTACACAACTTCCTACTGCTTTTGCTGAAAAGAATAGGTGGTGCAACAAACTCTCTAACAGTACAGCTGCCTACCTAAAAGTATATAGAGTTCCTCGCGGTTCTTACTAGCCATTCCCTCCCATTAAGTTACATGCGCTAAAAAACCCTGCGAAATACAAAATTTCAATAAGGTTTTTTTCAATTTGCATGTCAGTATAAAAAAGATATAATAGCTTTTGTACGATATTGTAGTATGTAGGCCCCGTTAAAATTTCGACCCACCAGACGATGGCGACACGATTACAATGACTATAATATTATTAATAATGCTTGATCTAGGTACTAGTATTCAATTAAAACTAAAACTGTCGCTCGTAAAAGTACCACGGGTGCCATGTTCCACAATAATCTATTTCCCGCAACGTGGGCTGGGTCGTAAGCAGCTGTATTTATTCCTTGAAACATGTGGGAAAGAAAATGTGACTAGTGTTTTGTTAAAAGGAACATTTTACTCTGAAAATGAGAACAACAGTTGTGCGTTGCCTCTTTTACAGAACATTTAGAATAACATGAAGTGTTATGCCTGTTATGAAATACTAGCTTTTGTCAGCGGCTTCGCCCGCGTGTAGGTCGGAAAACATCCCGCGGGAACGTACTACCGGGATAAAAAATATCTGTGTTCTAAATTTCATCCAAATCCGTTCAGTAGTTTTTGCGTAAAAGAGTAACAAACATACACATACACATACATCCATCCTCACAAACTTTCGCATTTATAATATTAGTAGGATATTTAATAGCCTTTACCAGAACTGGGCGTATTAGTGGTTCAGAAGCTTCAATATCATCCTGATTGTGCTGGATGACGGCGGCGAACGACCAAGCCAAGCAAGAGATTTTTTTTTTCTGGATGGGAAATCATCATATGACTTCTCCCGCTCTGGGTGGAGCGGGAGGGCGTGTCAGACTTTTACTGACTAAAACCCACCCGTGTTCCTTCAGTTACCCATATGCCGGGGTCACGGTATCTCAAAGCAAGAGATGATGTCAGAAGATGAAGAGATGGTGTCAGAGGAGCCGAATCATAGAGCATATATACTAGGCTCGGGTATATATTATGTTCTGTGGTTTGGCTCCCCTGACAACATCGGTGTCATCAGAAGACATCTGCCAGGCAACTATTGAAGCGATTCTACTATTAACTATAATCTGCTATAGAGTGATTGTCATTAGTCAGTGTCACTCTTATCCGACCTCTTCGGTGATTCCAGTAACTACGTTGAAAACAAGGCGGCGCTACTTGCTGCGCCGTCATACCTAAGTCATACCCGATAATAGCCACTTTTATGTATCTAGTAGGGATGTGCCGGTTATCCGTATCCGTATCTTCGGATATCCGAAGAAGAAGACAGATCCGCATCTGTATCCGTTACTTATTTGGTGGATATTTTACGGATCTTTTACCTTAGTAATTTTCAATAATACATGAAATTCTAGGTGATTAGGTAGCAAAGAAAAAGTATTAAATTCCATTCAGATTTTATCTTATTTCCTAAAATTTTATATTTTGTGACGAAACTGTGAACAAAACAAAAGAACACCTGCGCAATGCAAGTCCAAACCTGTCTTGTCAAGCAAAGCGTCAATCGTAGTATTACAAGAAGGCCAGTCAACCTATCACATATTACATCCTGGACCACCATTAGCGACTTTTCTCACACACAAAAAATCCTATTTCTTACCGGTGTAAATGACACGCCGTTTTATTTGTACAGCAAAGCTATATTTGTTACCGCACCAACTTCTTACAGGCCATTGACGCGCAAAAATCTATCTCTGAATACATTTGCACTGTTTTTTGTTTGTATTTTATCAATGGTTGCCATATTGCGTGTCCGCCATGTCCGCCTGATTGATTGACAAATCTCAATGTGCACAAAAACTAACACGATCGAATGATTATTGTATCTGATTTGATAGCTATTTACATATTGTAATTGACTGCCTTGTCGGCCGGAACGCACTGCTTGACCATAGTGGTCAAGTAATGCGCAGAGTTCTGCGCCATGAGATCCTGGGTGCGATTCCCGGGTGGGGCGAACCTTCATTGGGTTTTCCCACCTGGAATTTCTCAGTAGCAGCCCGCAGCCCGGATTTGTACCCGGTGATGTGACTAGGTCAACGTTCGCTCAGAACGTGAAACGCTGTAAAAATTTCGCGGCGGGATTTTATCGCACACTACATATTCGCACAGAATCCACAGTGCAGCTCAGAAAAGTGTGCAACTCAGAGCGTCGAAAAAGTACACCGTTCTATATTCAAGTTGGCGCTAAGCAGTGCGTTGAAGTTCTCAAGTTCCCACAAATGTGGAAAATTGCGATGGAGTTTTTTCGCGCACTCGATAGTTGAAAATCGACCAGTAAAACGTACTATATGATTTTCGACGCGCTGAGATGCACTTTGTTGGATTATCGAAGCTCGATTCAACACCGAGAGTTGAAAATTCGGTGTGCCTGAAAATCCCGAAACGAAATTTTTTAACGTCGTCTTGAACTTAGCAAAATGTAGGTTTAATTTAGTTACACCTCTGCCTAACTTCTCGTTAAATACAGGCGTAATGCTGATGATGTGTTATGTAACCATTAATAATAATAGACTTTATGTTTATTAGTAAACATGCTAAATGTATGTTAATGTTTGTCACTTGTTACATCACTGTGTGGCGAATTATACACGGGCGTGCTGATCGTAAGGGATTAGCAAATTGTAATTTGCTTTCGTAATTTTCAGTACACGTATTACTTATTTTATGTGTTAGTTCTCACTGTAGTGCGAATACTGTGAATACTACTTGCTCACGAAATGTCGTGTATGAATCAATCAATTTAGCTTTTCGTCATTAAATCTAGAAGTTTACAAGTAGAAGTAAGTCTTTCGTAAGTTGTGTCAGCAGTCACAACACGTTTTCTGAATTTACGACAAAATCTCACCGTGTTCGAAGTGAGCTGTCTTTTCACCTGATTATAGGTATTGACTCTCTTGACAGCTTCATCTCAGTTTCCACGTTGAGATTATAGCAGAATAGATCAGCAGTTTACAGTCGTACAGTCGACCGATCAGGTTAAGCTACACTTCCTGCGGTTGGTCCGTGAATGGTATCCGATCATCTTTAAATTCCAAGACCCACTGTGTCTCGAAAAGCAAGTTAAGCTGTTGGGCTTGACTGTCATTCGTGGATCTCTGGCAGTCGATACGGGTCGTCAGAAGTCCCAGAAGACAACTAGTCTTATGTTACTAAAGGGTGTCGTATTACCCAGTAACTGGGTTGTGGAAGTCAGATAGGCAATCATCATCAACATCATTTCAACCGAAACACGTCCACTGCTGGACATAAGTTTCCCCCAATTTGGGGAGATTTGCCATAATCGCCACGCTTCGTAGGCGGGTGAGCAGTGGCTCTATGTAAAATACTGGTAATCAGTTGTATCCGATGATACTGGAAGCCGACCCCAGCATAATTGGGGAAATGGCTTGGCGGATTGAATGAGATCGGCAGTTCATTCAATATCTCTCTACAAGAATTTTCCCAACTAGATTATCTATGACCAAACAATTATACATAGACCTTTAAGTAGATCAACATTCATCAATTCAACATGCTGAGCTGCACGCTCCAATTATTTCTATCATGTCGATTAAGGTCTATCTGAACATCTGTGATTTAGACCTTGACCTCAGTATCATATTGTGTTATATACAGCATGTTGTATCATCAAAGTCTAGTCGCCGCATAGATTATTCTCATGAAAAAAGCAAAAAATATGAATTATAACTCTGCATGTAACCAAATAGATTGCCAGCAAAGATATCATGCAAAAAAACATAACAGCTGAAGAATTGTCGGTCGAATTACATCCAAATGTCAAAACTCTACAATAAAAAGTAATGGTTTATTAATATTATAAATGACTAACAGATGGACCGCTGAAGTTCCATTAGGTTTATACTAAAACGTTTGGTAGTGATCTCATCGCAATTATAATTTTAATAGTGTCACAAGACGTGTAGTATTATTATTATTTAATAAACGGAGCAATGATACACAAAATACTTATTACGGAATAATAAATGTAGTATGATGACTAGTGATCACTATGAAAAGATCCGTATCCGTTACTTCTTTGACGGATATTTTATCCTTATTAATTTGTATGTAGGTGATTAGATTAGGTACCAATGAAAAATGATTAAATTTCGTTCAAACTATTTTTAAATCAAATATTTAGTGACTGAACTATAAACAAAACAAAAGAATGACCCGCGCAATGCAAGTCGAAATATATCCTGTCAAACAAGCGTCAAGTGGCGTCAACTATGTTTTAAAGGTCACACAAATCGACAACGATTGAGTAAGAAAGTTAAGATCCGTAACCGTTTTCGCGGATCTTGTCACCAAATATCCGTATTCGGATACGTATCTACGGATATATATTTCTAACGATCATTACACGTTAGAGCCTCATAGTCATCGATAAAACAATAAAAACGATTAATAAACATTTTTTAATTAACATTTCTCGGAGCACTATTATTTTGTTGATAAAAACAAGTTCTGCAAATAATCATTTGCGAATGAAGATCATCGACCGGCAAATATATATAGTAATTCAGTAGATCGTGTGTGGATATCCTTAATTATTTGGCTATTAACACTTCCGTAGTTCGCTAAATTATCTTCGATTTATTTGTTAAAGTTAAACCCCCGTTGTTATTAATTCATATCATCTTCAGGAAGGATCGTTCTTAAAAAAAAGCAGTAAAATAACTACGCTTGCAGGATATTGCTAATCTCCGAACATATAAAAGTGTAATTTTATTAGATAAATCTAATTATCTGTTACCCACTTGAAAATAACGGAACTCTTCTATAAATACATACATACCAATAAATAAAATTGAAGTGTGTCTGTTTTTAATTTCAAATTAACAGCTTATTACTAAATGCTTATGAAAGTATATACGGTATTTACATTAAAAAAAAAACTATTTTCTAAAATGTTGGTCTGTCCGTCTGTTTGTTTCGGCTAATCTTGAAACGGCTGGACTGATTTTGACGGGACTTTCACTGGCAGATGGCTGATGTTATACGGAGTAACATAGATTATAGTTTCCCGTGGTATTATTTTCGACATCCTCGCGGGTGAAACCGCGGGCACAGCTAGTTTAACATAATTCTAGAATATTTTCTAAAAAAGGCATTATTTTAAAGGTTTGGTATTATTAACGTTAAAACACACAGTTACCTCAGAAAGCTGTGTACGTAAAATAGGACCTATTTGTTATCCTTCCTCAGAGAGTAATTCGTAAACATTTCAAGTTGTACTTCAAGAGGATTATGTAAATAATGAAGCGACTAGTGGAAATAAACTTTACATAAAGATAATAATAATTCTAAACGTATTTTCCACATCGCTTCATCTTTGCTTTGTGCTGGGATGGTACCTAAAATAATATTTACAGTTTAAGGGCTGTGTCAAAAATAGTTAAAAATACGCATAAACCTTACGACAAGTCTTCTTAAGACCGCACAGACGTTTTGGCGCTAATTGAAGCGTTAATAAATTTTCCAAATTTAAAATGTATACGTTGTATAAAACATGAAGGTATTATTAAAAAAAAACTAATGACCTGCCGTGAAGTATTTACGCCGTCCTAAGTAAATAAAAAAACCGACGGGTTCCCCTAAATTGGGCCAAATTAAGCCTATGTCCAGCAGTGGACGTCTTTTGGCTGAAATGATGATGATGGAGTAAGGGTTTATTTTTGCCAGGGTCGTGAGATTTGTTCGAAAGAGATACCGTGGCCCTGACATATAGTCAACTGAAAGAACACGGCTGGGTTTTAGTCAGTAAAAGTCTGACACGCCCTCCCGCTCCGCCTAGAGCGGGAGACCTCAGTTGATGATTTCCCACCCACAAAAAAGGTTTTTTTGTAGATATTGTTTTTTCTGTCGAGTTTTCGTGTTTCTAACTTGTACGCTTTTAAGACGCTTTAATGCTTTATAGAGTGAATCCTTTAATATCTTATAGGTATTTTAATTACATAACTAAAGGTTTGGAATAACGATGTAGTAAGGAAACAAACAAACTCAATAATTCCACAATTACGTATCGTCTTCTTAAACAGAAAACTAGAACGAAAAAGAGGACCCTGAAGTAGTTGGTCATAGTTCTTAGCCAATTTTTCATTTACAACCGTCTTTAAAGTTGTGGAGCACCGCTTTCGGCGATGGTTCAGACTTAACAAGTGAACTTCGGAAGAACTTCGCCATTATAAAGTTTTCCTCTCGTGTTTACACTGATCAACTTGGTCCGCCATTAAGTTCTTTACTAATTATTATTGGAGTTTTTTTACTTAGTTTTTGTATTGCGAAATGATTTACAGTTATATAGTTTTTGTGTTTTGTGTTTTAAGATAGAAGCTCTTGGGTAAGCTAGGGTGGATAGGAAATTATAATGTTTTAACGTTTTTGCAATTAGCACGTCAGTGTAAATTAGTATGATAAATGATTATATTAGGTCTTTACCTATTCTTCTTCTTCTTTCGTGTCGATGGTACACGTACACTTTTTACTATATTGTTTGAGCCCAGTAGGTGGCCACGTTTATTGCGGCATCGGTGGCATTTTTTAGATCATCTGAGGTGCAGGTGAACGGGCACTGACCCACCTGCTAGAGTGTCCCAAGTGCCCGTTCTTTACCTATGAAATTGCCGTTATGCAGTACTAGCCATTTCAAATCAAAATAATTTTTGTTTGTCTAAAAATTCTAATTTCAAATTAATTTTATTTTCAAAACATGGAATTCCTTTTCCAAAAGTAGTCATTTGTTTATTGATTAGTGTTACATTTTCATCGCATTTCAATCTTTTTCGTCATCATGGATACGTTAAAAATTCGAGTAATTATGGAATGTCGTGGCAGCAACGCGGCACAAGCGGCACGCAACATCAACGACGTTTACGGAGCTAACACTACAAACCAACGCACCACCTGTTATTGGTTTGCTCGCTTCCGTTCTGGAAATTTCGACCTGAAAAATGAACCTCACGGTCGTCCGAAGACTTTGGTCGACAATGACGAATTAAAGGCGATTGTGGAAGCTGATGATACACAATCTACGGCTGAATTAGCAGCAGCTTTCGACGTTAGCGTCAAAACAATATTGGTCCATTTGCGTCAAATTGGCAAGGTAAAAAAGCTTGACAAATGGGTGCCCCACGAACTCAATGATCGCCAGCGCGAAGTACGCGTCGAGACGTGCCTTGCACTGCTCAACAGACACACAAATGAAGAAATTTTGAACCGCATTGTTACCTGCGATGAAAAATGGATTCTGTTTGATAACCGCAAGCGCTCAGCAAGTTGGTTGGATCCTGGTTCAGCACTTAAACAATGCCCTAAACGAAAACTTACCCCTAGAAAAGTGATGGTCACTGTTTGGTGGTCTAGCGCTGGTGTAATTCATCACAGCTTCTTACCAAACGGGGTGAGCATTACTGCAGATGTGTACTGTGAAGAACTGAACTCAATGATGGAGAAGCTGGCACATCTCCAACCAGCATTGGTCAATCGCTCGTCTCCGCTGCTCCTGCACGACAACGCGCGACCTCATACTGCACAGCAGACGGTCTCCAAGTTGCAAGAACTGGGGTTGGAAGCTCTCCGTCATCCGCCCTACTCACCAGACCTTGCGCCTACAGACTTTTGCCAGAATTTGGATAACTTCTTGGCGGGAAGAAAATTAAATACCCGAGAGACAGTACAAAATGCCTTTGAAGAATTTGTTGCCTCCCGTCCAGCTGATTTTTTTAAGAAGGGCATCAATAAACTGCCGCTGCGTTGGCAAAGATGCATTGATTGCATGGGTGATTATTTCGATTAATACAAATAAAAAATACATGAAAAAACATCGTTTAATTTTTTTCATACAAAACGGCATTTTCATAGGTAAAGACCTATTATTTCTGTAAGTAGGTTTGTACAAACAATTTCACATGTCAATGATTTTTTTTTAAACTAGATGAGTTCGGCGTTTCCTAACTGACTACTCTGAGAAGAAAGGCCGAAACAAACTCAGTCAACTCTAATCTTGGTTACATTGGACCATGTAGATTTGTGACTGAAATGGTCTTTTGAGGAAAGAACCACACAGATTGAGTGGACCTGTCCAGTCAGTGCAAGCATTTGTCAGTATCTCGATAAAATATGATTCACGATTGTAAGACGTGTGTCCTTTCTCAGGCTCTAAACTATCTGTGTGCCAAATTTCATTTAAATCGGCTCAGTAGTTTTAGCAGGAAAGCGAGACAGACAGACAGACAGAGTTACTTTTGCATTTATAATATTATATATAATATATATAGTAATATAGTATAAGTATAATAGTATAATATAGTATAATAGTATATAGTATGGACAGTATGGATAATCAGTAGTAATAGTAGTAGGTAATAGTTTAATACTTACTACAATCTTAGTTCATTTTATTCCATTTAATGACTATTTCATGAAAAGGTCATTCATGAACTTAGAGGGTTGCATTGATGATTTTAATGATTATAATTATGTAGAGCCATATTTGTTACACTAACCCGCGAAATACAATAAAATTAGGAAACTGTCGGTTAGTAGTATGAAAAACAGCGGTATCGCGTTAAAGACATCCCGTAGCTAATCAATTATTTTATTAGCTGCAGTTTCTTGTAAAGTACCTATGTCTACGTTTATGTCTCCAAACAGTTAATTACATCTAAATATTTGCAGCCGGATTCTTAATTAAATAAGATAGGTATCTCGCTTAAGCCCCAATTCAGTCGCCAACTTGCTCTGGGCGACGATCCCCCAACTTTAAATGAATTGCTATTCATAAAATAACCGTGTTTTCAGCATGAAAAATTATGGAGACATGAAACTTAAAAAAATGTTGAATTATTCATTGAAGCCGTGAAACTTTGGAGGTCAGACGAGAACTTTTAGTCGGCAGTTTACGATTTAGAAATTCACGAACTTTTCGCACGAGCTTTGGCTTTACGCAAATGAGGTCATGATGACTTTTTTTATTTTGTTGATTTTCTTTGGCTTTATTATTAACTGAGTTCTTTTTTCTTTTACAGGTAATTCATAATTATGGCTATTTTCCATAAGCATCAGCTGACAACTGTAAGATATATTTAAGTATAATCGAACAACTTATACAATGAAGTGGGCAGAAGATGGAACACACACTTTTCCAAATGGTAAAACTATGACTGTAAATTCGATTTTATGGTCTTTTAGAGAACAGTTCCTCTATAAATTTTACATGATCATAGCAGGTTTAAAACTGAATTTGACTTACAAAACCAACACTGTCCAGCAGATAGCAATTTATGGCTGCAGTCTGAAGTTCGTGTAGAATGTCACGTGAGAACGGTTTATGTCTTGCTCGATGTAGCAATATATCTGTCACAGGAAAATAACCCTTTTACGAAAATCGATAGTCATTCTCTAACTTAAGTAACAACAATTAATGTACATTTTTAACGATCGTTATAACGTTACGACTTACAATTTGTAAGTGCGTTGAGTTTTACGATGTGAAGGTTTTCTTAATGTGTGCTGCTTCTTACGATGCAGATAATACATTTGAATGATTCTGGATTCATTTAGAGTTATTGCTATGTAAGGCTGCGTTTAGATGTTGAGTTTGGTTAGTTGGAAATCTTTAGGTTTTATCTGAATGAACGATTTAAAATCAATTCCACAGTAGGTACATACTTAAGTTTTCAGATGATTTCCAACTATTTTTTTAATTTAAAGTAGGTACTTATGTCGCTGTTTACTAAACAGCCTAGGACTTCAATAAATAGAATAACTCTACTCAATTAAGATTAAAGTAAATTTATTTAACCTCAAACCGTTTTGATACAAATTTATGAGCCACTTAAATGGAAATATATCCATTTCTGTTAGTATAAATCTATTAGTGAATTAAAATTAAATATCTGGCTATGGTATTGATAATATCCGAGTATCCGACAGCTGATCAGTTGTAGTATCTCGCTTGTATTGACTTTGCTATTGAGGCACACTTCGCCCGCCCACTTCATCGGTCTCAATTAGTATCCGAATACATTAAAGTTTTGGCGCAATTGATTATTATCGCCGAATAATTTAAATTTATGTAGCAACGCTGATTCTGACTGTATAAAATGAGTTTCCGATTTGTTATCAACAACATTTTATGATTTAATTCAAACCCAAAGATCGTCTTTTGGAGATTTTGTCTGTAAGAACTTGGCTTTAAAATATAAACGTTATGATGTTGTAAAATAAAGTGAAATCTTGAGACTCTGGCAAATCAAATCTGGTAAGTCTAACCACAGATATCCATTTAATCTGAAATCCAAGCGAGCAAGTACGGTAGCGTGCAAAACATAGGTAGCAAAATAAATTATGTATTTGTTTATATATATTGGTAGTGGTCGTAAGCGCTTCTGCTGAGCATGAGGTCCTGGGTTCGATTCCCAGGTCAGGTAATGATATTGAGGTTTTCTATCTGGAATTTCTCGTGCCCGGTTGATGGCAATGGGCTGACTCTCTATTACATGGGACTTAAATATAACTGGTGAAATGTGGGTGTACCCTTTGGGGAATCAAGGCGTAATGTTATGTTATATGTACAGCAATGTTTTTATGATTGGAAAACGCGAAACCTTTTTATGATTACGCGATACCTGTCGGATGTGGGTCCGTGATACGAGGCTTAGTTGCCGGTTTCGGACACCCACGTGACATGCGCCTACGCCTGCCTTGTACGGTCAGATTACTTAGTATGGGCTTCGTTTAGTGAGGTCAACTTTCGGTTGGCGTTAATAAGATGTTTATTTATATGAAAATAGTGGGCGAAGCGACTAATAATGTGGTGAAGTGACGTTAAGTGGTTGGTGCCACCCACTGTACGTATGGCATCATACTTTGCCGAAATTCTGAACTCTCTGTAAACATGAGTTTTTATGTGAACTGATGGCTGTCCATTGGTCGAAATTCGACCATAATTCATTAAAAACTTTATGCATTATTATATGAAAATATTAGTTTTCTGCACTCCTTCTCCATATAAACTTTAAATGTGCCAATACTTTAATTTTCGTAAAAAGGGTTACAAAGTTTTTGCTTCACGTATTAATATATGGATAGAATAACCAATCGCGATCCCAAGATAAGGGCTAAAATATGAAGGTGTAGTTTCGAAATTTCTCAGTTTCGACATTATGCTGGACTGGTATTCAATGTATTAATTTGCACTGTAATAGAAATATCTGGTTCTATCGAGCGTAACGCCTATTTATCGATTAGATCCAATTTGCACTTTATTGAGGCAGATCGTCGATAGTCTAATTTATAATTTAATCGAATCAGTGGCCGGTTGTATTATCATGTCATAAACAACTGAGCAAATAGTAAGTGCTGGTACGAATTTTAAGTGAAGTCCGGTTTGGGAAACGTGATTAAGAGATGTTGTAAGAACATTTGGACAGGCAAGCATTGTGTCCGTTAAAATATAACCATAGCTAGCGGAAACTTTAACTAGCTTCTTATAATTGTAAACCGACTAGTTGATTGTCATTGTTCAGATTGTTTTCTTACTCTTGTCGTTCACAGTAATTGAGGATTAAGTTTATTTCTGTAAGTAGGTTTGTACAAACACTTACACGTTAATCATTTTTAAAAACTTGATGAATTCGGCGTTTTCTATCTGACTACTCTAAAAAAAAGAAATAAAATCATAGGCCATTGTCTCTTTTAAAACCCAGACATAATTGGTCAGATCATGTGAAGAGCATGCAGATTGTCTCGTGTCTTAAATTGCCTTTTGAGAAAAGATTGAGAGGACCTGTCCCGTCAGTGCACCCATTTGTCATATTGACAACGACGTATGGTTTCAATACATAAAAGTATAGTGTGTCACTGAATTTTTGGACAAATCTTCTAACGTTTCAACAATACAGGAGAAACTGCAGTCACACTCAAACTGTTTTAGTCCGTCATTCAAGCCTATCGTAATAAATAATCTAAATAAATCTTATACATTGAATACGTGTCGCCCTAATACTCCGGAACACTCATCACATCACACTCAAGTGTTGAGTCGCGCTGACCTTTTGCGAGAATAGGTCGGTTGGTGATGGAACCTCGCCAATACCTAGCAGTGGACTGAATGCTTTGAAGTCGCTACAGGAAACCGTCTGTAATATCTATTTATTGTTACTTCTAAAAACATTCAAATATAAAAGAAAGTGAACTCCAAATCGCTAAGATAACGAATTTTATCGTTATCTTTTCGCTTAAAAATTGCTCGTCATATAAAATTCTTTACATGCGAATTTTCTGAAATATCACGAAGGAATGGACACAATGGGTTCCGCACAATGAGTATTGACTTGAAGTAGATCGGATAGAAAAGTGCTGTGACGTCAACAAATATGGCGGGAAAAGCTTGGAACGACTGGATTCTGTGGACCGGACAAACCTCTTGTAAGGAAAATCGATGGGTCATGGAAAACAAATCTGCATTTTTTGTGTTTATCTTCTACTTTTACGGTTTTGAAATTCCGGAAGCACTCAGAAGGAAGCACTGCATAGATAATAATTGTATGTACTTTATATTTGATTTGTCTCAAAAATATGTGTGATAAGTGTTTTTTTTTATGACATTTGCATAATTTTTATACCTGATCTGATTTGATTGACGTATGAGTATGGGTTTTATATTTAACCGACTTCAAAAAAGGAGGAGGTTATCAAGTCAACTGTATTTTTTTTTAATGTTTGTTACCTCAAAACTTTTGATTGGGTGAGCCGATTTTGATGATTGTTTTTTTTTTGTTTGAAAGCTGGTGCTTCCCGAATGGTCCCATTTTAATTTGGTTCTATTCGGACCATGGAGTCCATGTGAAAACCATAGAAGTCTTCAATTTGCATTAAGTATTTGCGCGACAAATGAACGAATAATGCGAGACATTAGTGCGGACTGCGGAGTATCTACCATAACTAAAAAGTTAAAAATAAAATCTTTTTACATAAAAAAACAACCGACTTCCTTAAAAAAAAACACTACAAAGCCAAAATTACTTTAATTTCGGAAGTCGGTGGCAAAAAAACCTTAAATACAGATCCTAAGATACTGACTTTTGAAATTAAAGTTATTTTGTTTATTTTTTGTAAAAAGTTTTTATTAGTTTAGTTTTTTATGCAATTTGTTTGTATTTACATGTGATCTGAAGGCCAATTCCCGTAATTATAAACGTTCAAAGTTTAGTTGCAGTCTGGAAAAATTTATGGAAAATTGTAAATCGGATTTTGACAGAATACGACTTAGACCAGAGTGTGAACGTTCAAAAAATGACGAGAATTATCGCTCTGATTTGAATGACACTTGTTTAGGTAATTTAATTCCTTTTTTATGCCAATTGTACGTAATTTATGTTATTTTATTAATGGCATGTGTGTGTAAATTAAATTGATTTACTTTATATGTTTGCGTACTATTTTATTGCGTATGTGTGATTTAACATTAAATTTAAGTTTCAATTAAATTAAATTGTTATTGTTGTGTGGATTTTATCTGGAATAATAATGATTACTTATTGTAGATATTTCTATAGGCATGGCAAATGGTTTGGCGACGGCAGGATTATGTTATTAGTAGAAATAGGTCGCCATTTACAACACGTGTAGTGTAGAGCAATAGGTACCTACTACCCATTGTAGTCATCATGTAATGAATAGTAATTACTGATTTCATAATGTTTTGTCACATGATGAATAGGTAGGTAATCTTTTACTTCTTTGTTTGTTTAAAAGGCAAATGTAATACAGTGAGTCTGAATTATCTGTCACTGACTTCGATCATTCTTTAAAAGAAGTCGAATTCCTCAGTTCTTCTCTGAGGTCATGGTCTACCGTGATAGGGGTTTTTTTCTGGGTATAAAATTATCAAATCTCGTGTTCCGCTCGCAGCTCGAACAAGAGGGCGTGTCAGACTTTGACTAAAACCCACCCATTTCCTTTGCCCATATGCCAGGGCCACTGTATTACTTTAGAACAAATCCGCGACCCTGGCTGACATCGGCCCTAGCGGACCCCTTCAGTACTATAGGGCTGAACATGTATTACGTACATAAACTTATGCCTTCTTCCCATGAAAGTAGGTAGGAATTCCAGAAGGCTACCTGCGTGTCACACTGTCAATTAGAAACTGAATCAGTTTGAAGGCTATTGCTAATATCCATTTCTTTATAAGTTCGGAAAACAAATCGCCTCAACAGCGAAAAAAACGCAATGAATGTTGTTGAACTGTCAAAATGAAAGCCATTCCTACTGTTAGTGTGTTACGCAATTATCCCTCGGCTACATATCTTTATGTACACCGTTAGCTGCGTTTATGTTAAAAAAACTTTTAACAAAAAAAAAAAAAAACAACCGACTTCCTTAAAAAAAAACACTACAAAGTCAAAAATAACTTTAATTTCGAAACTCGGTTTATCGGATCTGTATTTAAGGTTTTTTGCCACCGACTTCCGAAATTAAAGTTATTTTTGACTTTGTAGTGTTTTTTTTTAAGGAAGTCGGTCTGTTTTTTTTGTTAAAAGTTTTTATTTTTAACTGTTTAGTTATGGTAGATACCCCGCACTAATCTAATCGCGTTATTCGTTCATTTGTCGCCCAAAAACTTAATGCAAATTTAAGACTTATATGGTTTTCACATGGACCCCATTGTTCGAATGGAACCAAATTAAAATGGGACCATTCGGGAAGCACCAGCTTTCAAATAAAATAAGAATCATCAAAATCAGTTCGCCCAGTCAAAAGTTATGAGGTAACAAACATAAAAAAAAAATTTAAAAAAATACAGACGAATTGATAACCTCCTCCTTTTTTTGAAGTCGGTTAAAAACTAGGAATACTTAGTAATTGTACCGATGCTTTGGTTAACCGCCTAAACGAAAAAAAAAATACAGACGAATTGATAACCTCCTCCTTTTTAGGGTTCCGTTGCCAAATGGCAAAAAACGGAACCCTTATAGATTCGTCATGTCTGTCTGTCTGTCTGTCTGTCCGTGTATGTCACAGCCATTTTTTTCCGAAACTATAAGAGCTATGTTGTTGAAACTTGGTAAGTAGATGTATTCTGTAAACCGCATTAAGATTTTCACACAAAAATAGAAAAAAATAATAAATTTTGGGGTTCCCCATACATAGAACTGAAACTCAAAAAATTTTTTTTCATCGTACCCATACGTGTGGGGTATCTATGGATAGGTCTTTAAAAATGATATTGAGGTTTCTAATATCATTTTTTTCTAAACTGTATAGTTTGCGCGAGAGACACTCCCAAAGTGGTAAAATGTGTGTCCCCCCCCCTGTAACTTCTAAAATAAGAGAATGATAAAACTAAAAAAAATATATGATGTACATTGCTATATAAACTTCCAACGAAAATTGGTTTGAACAAGATCTAGTAAGTAGTTTTTTTTTTATACGTCATAAATCGTAAACCGCAATTTACCTTTCATTCAATCAACTCAAATATAAAAATTAAAAAAATAGGATTTAATTTCATAAACACAAGCCTTATGCATAAACCGTGAATACCTACAGGTTTGTACGGAACCCTCGGTGCGCGAGTCCGACTCGCACTTGTCCGGTTTTTTGAAGTCGGTTAATAAGACTGCTATCCCTTACTGACAGACTGCAAAAGAAAATGACAAGTGACACTTTAGAACTGTCAAACTAAATATTACGTCTTGATTGCCTTGAATTTGGCGTGATTTTAAACATGATGAATTTAGTTCACCCTATTTGCGTGGGATAAAATCTTTATTCAACTAAATTTTACAGCTTTTATCTATTTTCATCCCTTTCTAGTTTCATGAAAAGAAAAAAAGATAGCAAATAGCTTGTATTTAGTTCAGTTGGTGCTCAACACAATTAACACCAAAATTTGAAAATAAATACTAAAGTACCTTTATGAAGCTTGTGTTGAAGTTTTCATCATCATCACCATCATCATTGCAACCGAAAGACATCCACTGCTGGGCCTCTCCCAATTTGGGGGTTTCGCCATAATCACCAGGTTAGGCAGGCGGGTTGGCGATTGCAGTATGGTGGTAAAATGCATAGAGAACGCTGCTGCCTATTCTCTAGTAAGTCCCTTAGTCGTTTCTTACGACACCCACGGGAAGAAATTGAAGTTTTAAATTAATCTAATTGTACGTGTAATCCGAAACGCTGGTGAAATGCGTCATCCGTCGATACACGATACAGTTTGTGTCTAATCCTCATTATCGCCAACGTAAGTATTCATTGACTAGTCACCGTGTTTTGAAACAATGACTGTGTTAACATACCCTACAATGTAGGGCTGGCATTGAATTGTACGCGCTTACAATGTTTTAATTAATAATATGCGTGTCAAACAAGTTAGAACAATGAGGATTACGTGGCTATAAGTATGTGTGACTGATTTTTATTGATTATTTTATAATACAATACAGAATAGTCATAAATTGACTTAAGGGGAAGCAAGATGGAAGATGCCCTCAGGTAGCCCGCTAAATACTAACTTTCTTACATTTATGCAATACTAGCTTCTGCCCGCGCTCCCCTGACCCTTCCCGTCACATCAAATTGCCTGCCAGTTTTCTTCCATTTTTTGTTGCTGCCCCGTTCTTTTTCGTTGTAGCATGAGGTTATATAGCCTATAGCCTTCCTCAATAAATAGGCAACCCAATACAAAAATATTTTTTCAATCCGGACTAGTAGTTCCTGAGATTACCGCGTTCAACCAAACAAACAAACGAACAAACTCTTCAGCTTTATAATATTAGTATAGATGTAGGTCAGTGTCAGGCTGCATGTAGTACAAAATATGATTCGCGACCGTAACACAGATACGTCATACGACACGTATGTATTTACAGAATTATACTATCATTAATACGACCCTCTAAGTTCATTATATCCTATTGAAAAAACGCAAGAACTACCTTAAGGCAACCTCCATAAGTTTCTGATATTATTTATTTTAAATAGAACGGCCGAAGCCAATTACACTATTTAAACATTTAATAAAACTATTTTGACATTACAATTTATATGATAAGGTAATAAAAAAATATGTATACAGAGGTATTTATTACTTTAAGAAAAAGTGTAAGATAACTATGTAGGCATAAAACGGTAGTGATAACCAATTTTAGCGTACACTTCATCAGATAATCAATATTAACTTAATCCAACCTCAAGTGCCTGTTAACCGGTACTTACTCCCAACTTGATAAGAAACAGAGTATAGATATAGTTCATCATTATCTAAGTTGGAATTAAGTAGCCCTATTCAATTCGCTGTCCCGTAAATACTGCAATAACTTTAGTGGCAGTTTGTACGTGCAACGAGTTGTGAAATGTGTATTGTGTTGCATTGCCCCGAGTGACCTTTCATACAGCATCCATACACACAATTGATGTCAGTGACTGCAACTGTCCTCCAACTAATGTATTTTGTAACTGCTGTAGCTCCCGGGTCTTAAACGTTGACATTTTGCTTGTTCAGAATTCTATACGCAAGTCACTTGTAAAGATCGGAGTGTCTTCTCTTATATGGTACGTGAAGTTAACAAATAACTTGAAGTTGCTAGTTTTATCTTGTATTTGTGAATAGAAAACGTATCTAGGGTCTTGTTTGATTCATTTTCTTTTATGTTTGCAAATGCACATCGTTTTTTCATTTAGGGCAAAGGCACGTCTTATTTTTGTCATTGTAAGGACAAATTTCTCGGTCACGTTGAAAAAGAAATTCCTTTACGAGTACAATGATAAAATTATCAGTTCGGCCGACGCATATCCGTGTCGCCAAATGGATAATAGTCCAATCATGTGGACACGCTACCTTGGCCCGTGTGATTTAAGGCGAGGACACATCTTCACACGTGCCACCGACACGTAACGATGAGTAAGTCATTCCCTAATGTGACCAGCGCCTTATAAGATTTTCTTGGACCTCATTTCTTGTAAGGGTTTCGAGATAAAGGGAAACAATGTAGGCTATATTGTTGTTTAGATGGATTCATTCAGTACATTTTACACATATTCGATTTTAAAGCTATCGTAAGCTTGACAATTGTAATTCCTTTACTAAGTTTGTCGCATCCGTTGCCATGTAAATATGATATAGACAAAAATAGAGCGGTGTTTTGATTTAATTTGCTGCTTTGTTCCACAGCTATACTTAGTTCGAAAGTTTCCAGCTAATGTCACCAGCGCGACTGTTGAACCCGCTGTGAACTCATCTGCATTCGCAGTGCTAGTTCGTTACAATGGCTAAACATTTCGCAATAGTATTTGCATTAACTAGAAAAACGAATGGAAAGCGCAGTTTTTTAACTCACTTTTTATTAACCCCTTTACTGCAGTTCTTAGCACCGAGATTTAATATTATGAGAGTTTAACTCTCAAAGTAATCTGCCGGAGTAGTTACATTTCGATGGCTCTCGCTTTTCCATAAGTTAGAGAGATATTCTTTCTTAATTTTTTGCGAATGTTTACCTTATATTAAAAAGCACTTATCTGCACGGCTTTACGAGTTCGCAACAATGCTCCCACGTTCCTTTGTGGCCAATATTACGAGCGAACAGCGTAATAACTCGCTATATACATTTATAACTACTTTTTTATCGCGGAAACTATAATAATGGCTGTTTAGCTGTAAAACTTTTACATTAATGAACATGGAACCGGGTTATATGAGTTTAATGTGCAGTTTTTTGGATATCTGTGCCGTGTCATAATAACGATGTCGGTATTTTGTCATGGCGGAAACGCATTTTTAAAAGAACCAAAACAAAAAGCCTTTGTGAATCATATTAGGCTTTATTTTGATATGCTATCTGATAACCATGACTAACCATAATCTGTCATTCAGTTACATAATAGGCATGAAGGAAGGTCACCCTCATCATAGCTTCATAGTCAACGAGTTAATGCGAGCGACAGGAAAGAGCTGGTTACTCATAAATCCGTTTCTTGCGATATGGGTTAGTATAGCGGCGCACCGTGTTACTAGCGGACATTCGACACGCAAGCCACAACATTTTAGGGTTATTTATGTATTTCACCTACACTATAATAATGTCAGGTTATTTATTTAATGTGTTATTTATGAACTAAGTTGGCGTTGGTGTTTTAAATCGATATTTATTAACATAGATACAAGAATTATATTGTTTTGACAGAAGTTTACATAATTTCATCCTTTATGTATGAGAGACTGGTGTCCAGACTAGGATACCCTGTGTGATAGTGTCACCAGGTTCTCACCCCGATTTAACCTAAATAAAATTACACTGGTCAATTTTAAAACTCTAGCATCATTATATTGAAATCTTGCTGTCACCAGTTTGTGTGAATTTGTGATTAGATAAGAAGTTTTCAGCCAAACCGACTAGTTAGCCACTCAAAGTTTTGGAAATCTTAACAGAAAAAGCTCAATGAACTATGTGTTCAAAAAAAAAAGAAAAACTACCAAGAGCGTAATCTTATTAAAAAAAAACCGGATGCTCTACATCTTTTTATTAGTGTCTAACATAGTCATTTGCAATAAAACTTGTCTATGCTCTAATGAATCGCAAATTTCGCTAGACAGGGTCGGCAACCATTGATCAAATGATTTGAAGCAGTGAGGTCGTGACGATGACTCAGTGGCCATCAGTCCAGCGTCCTCCGTCTGGCGGCAGTCGGCACTCCCCGTCATTTAAGTGCTACGGACCGCTATGAAATTTTACTAGCGCAATTATTTTACCGACCATAGGCAAGCCTGGGCAATATTACAAAGGATGCCTTGTTGGCAATATTGCGCTGCTATTTTGAGTTTCTTGTATGTTTGACGGCATTAGTCAGTTTGGTACAAGCAGAAAGACGTGAAGATTCGAATCTTCGTCTTCCTTTGGAAATTTTAATCATCAGAGTAAACTGACAGATGTCATTGCTTGGAGATTCAGAAAAACTTATAAACAGTTTATCAAACTATCCAAGACTTAAGTTATAAATGTCTTATCTTCTCAGGTTTTAATCCTAGGTACATTCGCGATCTAATATAAGATTCCAATCTTCGAAAGTTTGTTTAACGATTAGCGCTTTTCAGAGAAAATTGTTCAAGTTAACAATTTCTATTACTCGCAAGGAAATAGTTTCTTAACCAGCATTGTTGGCTGGATAGTCGCGTGAAATTTATTACGGCAATCGGCACTCCCTCACTCACGAATATATGTGAATTGTTAAAAGAAACTATATATAAAGAATCTACACTATCTACACCCACTATTCGAAATTTGGGAGGCATACCATCGATCTAAAACTATCGATTTATAAACATGTTGAGCGATCTTACACATAATAATATATTGTTATTTTATTGTAGTCTTTGTGATATTTGAGATAATATGATAATAAAATTGTATATTTATTTTCTAAATCGCCTCTACTATCGCCCGTTAGTTTTATAGCCGGCCCACCTCGGTCGACACTCGACAGTTGTTGCATCACGTTCCTTCGCACTGTACCTATTTAAACTCATTTTAATGCTAGAAGGAGTGGCAAATTTGATGAGATTGTAAAGAGCATACAAATATATTGCTACTATATAATCTTGTGACCGAGATCCCAAAGTGAACAACACTATAAATCTTAGACAAATAAGTTTTACCATCGGACTTTATGCGAATATTTAAACGTTATCTTAGCGAGGCATGGCTGAGGATAATTTACAACTTTGTACAAAGAACTTAATGTTTATTTACTCCGTTTATATAAAAAAGTTTTTTTTCAACCTTTCTTCATTTGAAGTTTAAATAAATTGCCTTTCAGGGAAGTCTTAAAGTCGGCTATTTTACGTGCCGCCCTCCGACAAGGTACGGGGACAACGAGGCGAGGGCAAGAGGGTTGGTTCTCATTACCATGCTCCGTCCGTCTCGTAAAACACTGATTTTATTAATTTCACTAGAGCAATTCTGTCTGTGCAAAGAATAAGTCACCCTCTTTCTTGGCGTAATGTTATAAAAGGTGTCAGGGGGATGGCACCCTCATTTTCCCGTGTTTTTATCATCAATTTCGTGTATCGCGTTGTGATCATGACAATTTTCCACCATTTGTTCTTAAAGCGGTGAGGGTGCGTTTGTGTTTAGGATTTTGCAGAAAAAGTCATATTTTTACGATGGTAACACGACTAGCCATGATTACGTTTTATTTAAATAAAGACCTACAAATACAGTTTCTATTAGCCTTTTCTTTAAAATTATGTATGTCTAACTATGACTAAGGAACAACTACAAAAACACATACTAGGCAATTGACACGCTTTGTTTTTAGGGTTCCGTACATCAAAAGGAAAAACGGAACACTTATAGGATCATTTTGTTGTCCTTTCGTCTGTCTGTCTGTCAATACCCTTTATCTCGGGAATGCGTGGAGGTATCGAGTTGGAATTAAAACGATATTCTCAAATCTAAAGTTTCTTGAAGCTGTGAAAAAACCAAACTTCTAAGTTAACGTGAAAAAAGATACGGCTATTTATGCCGCAGAAAACGTATATTTTGACACTTTCAAGGGAATCAAAATGAATAGGGTATTTCCCGTTGACCTAGAACTATGAAATTTGGCAAGTAAATCCGTCTTTTACTACAAGTATAGAGAAAAATCTGAAAACTATACATTTGTAATTAATTCATAAAAATATTGATACTAAACTAATTTGTACAGAATCTTCGGTGGGCGAGTTCGACTCGCACTAGCCCGGTTTTTTGTTTGAATGGTCAATATTTAAAAAAAATAGTATAAAATCGAACTAAATATGTAAAGTATTATGCATGAAATTCAAAACTTGCCAATTCCCTACTACGTTTTTGACTATAATTCTGTAAATACATATTTGTTATTGTCGGGAATCATACTTTAATCAACATACCACTAAACACTGCACATTACAAAAAAAATATATGAAAAATTTAATTTCACGGGCTATCTTAGCGAATAAAGATTGTTATTTAAATAGTTAGGAAATGTTTATTGTAGTTTCGCTATTTAGCACCTACCGCTTGCTAACATAGAATATATAATCTAATATTAAGTAGAATGGCGTAAACCCGCGCTCTCTAATTAAAAGCAATTTATTTATTTTAACTTTGAATAAGCTTTAAATCTAGTATCCAGTAGGTACAGTATAAATATTCAGTTCCCTTAAGTTATGAATATTCAAGTTCTAACATAGGACTTTAATATTTTAAGACTTTGTATCTAACTAGGCGTTCTGAACCGTTTACACAACTGCCTAGAATAAGACCATTTTAAGATCTAAAGCGATCAACAAAATTGTGCCGTGAAAATGTTCAATACGCTTGTTGTTCTAAAATTGGTTAGCAACACTGGCAAGTAATGATATTATTGCTAGGTTATACGCTTCCTTAAGGCGGCCCCTAGACCTACAATAACATTGTACAATACATTTTATTGTACAATAAGATTGCGAGGCGCTTTGAATCCAAACGATCAATTGTATTGCACAATAATACGAACTGCGCAATGTTTTCGTGAACAGTCGGAGAATAGTATTAATACAGTTTACAACACAAAACTACACCACTTTCTGCCGTAAAATTCATCACAATTCAGTTTTTGGAAAAATATTACAAAAACCCAAGCGAAGCGTCTGATTTCCCGCCAGAAAGTCCCGTGGTGCGTGTACTCGTTCAAGAAAAAACACAACTAAAAAATATTGCGCAATACTGACCTTACACGATGCAATGGAAAAATATGGAGCAATAAAAATTAAACATGCTCAAACTTTCATTCAATCATTGCGCAATCTTCAATATTAACCCTATACGGTCAATAATATTGCACAATTCGTAATATTGCACAATTTAATTGATCGTTTATGGGCCGCCTTAGGCGGCCCCTAGACCTACAATAACATTGTACAATACATTTTATTGTACAATAAGATTGAGAGGCGCTTTGAATCCAAACGATCAATTATATTGCACAATAATACGAACTGCACAATGTTTTCGTGTTCAGTCGGAGAATAGTATTAATACAGTTTACAACACAAAACTACACCACTTTCTGGCGTAAAATTCATCACAATTCAGTTTTTGGAAAAATATAACAAAAACCCAAGCGAAGCGTCTGATTTACCGCCAGAAATTCCCGTGTACTCATCGTTCAAGACAAAACAAATACTAAAAATATTGCGCAATACTGACCCTACACGATGCAATGGAAAAATATGGTGCAATAAAAATTAAACATGCTCAAACTTTCATTCAATCATTGCGCAATTTTCAATATTAACCCTATACGGTCAATAATATTGCACAATTCGTAATATTGCACAATTTAATTGATCGTTTAGGGGCCGCCTTACTCTGAAATTCGTCGTCAAATCTTGGCTAATTAGCCTAGTTACGTATAGTCTTTTCTCTTCTTCACTCCCGATATTACGTCCTACTTCCACGTTTAAACTGATATTATAAAAATTGTTTCGTTTTTGGTAACCATCCACTTCTTTTTAAAACGTATACTAAATATATAGCAATTATATTGCTGGCAACCGATAATAATAACAGACTCCATAAAATGAAACGTCATTTGTTTTCACATTCCATTTTTAAATTTAACCAATCATCGCAACTCCCGCGTCGAAACCGATTGGAAATGAATCCAAAGTGTTGCCAAGCTCAGACATCTTAATAAAGACACATCATACTGTTTAATGCACATTAGATGCACTCATTAGGGCTTATTAGGCACCACCCACGCGAGTGCATCGGCCTGTCGTCTCACCCACTGCGATAATAATTAAACTTTTAAACCCTTGAGATCATTCTGGCAATCTCTTTATGCTAATATCTTCATTAAAAACGTCTTGAGATTTTATTTTTGATAACATCTTTAAGACGCAGATGAAATTAATATTGTTTCTGGGTTTTTGTGAATTTTATGAGTGTGACTTTTGACC
The DNA here is from genome assembly GCA_932294355.1 of Aporophyla lueneburgensis. Lineage (NCBI taxonomy): Eukaryota > Metazoa > Arthropoda > Insecta > Lepidoptera > Noctuidae > Aporophyla > Aporophyla lueneburgensis. The sequence goes on along the minus strand of OW028737.1, from coordinate 22,990,187 downwards.
TGGACTATCGTTCTCCATTTTAGAAGTTACAACCAGTGGGTGGGTAAGAAAGACCAATCGGCAGGTCATTAAAGTCTTTATGAGTATCTGATAATTATAAGGCTGTTCCCATAAAAGGTTAAGAGGTGTCATTATTAGCAGCTTATAACACTGCGGGGCGTAAATTATTGAATTAAATTAACAGGCAAAGGCGTAATAGCTTTTGTCGAAATCATAATATGATAATACTGTTAATTAAGTGTACCTGTGCCTATCTATACTAAAAACTAAGTATCTCATATCTTTAAACGAGCAATTCTTGTATATATATATATATATGTAATCTGAATTTCGGAAACGGCTCCAACGATTTTTATGAAATTTAGTATACAGGGGGTTTCGGGGGCGTATAGTGTTCATGCTATACTTACACTTTAATTCATGATTCCTAATACCTATTTATCATCCTTTTTATTTGTTTCTGTTTACACTATTCATGCTTTACTTATTTTTATTTGTTTATATGTCTACACTCAGCAAATCGATCTAAACACGATTTATTGACTTAAAAATAGCTGAAATAAAATATTAACTCAAATTTTCATGTTGTGACAAGCCAAATTGTCAACTGTCAGTTACTTTTCTGCTTAGTCTATGAATGGCTACTTTTTGGTTTATATAATTTAAATTATTTTTATCAATATGTCTAGCTATTTGATTTTATTAATTACTTATTATGATTGTTTACTAAATAACTTAACTTAAAATTATATTTATAAAATTCTTCACGCACTCATGTGGCCAGCTACACGCACTCATGGATATGTCCTGACCGACTACACTTGTCAGATGAGATGATGGCTACAAGAAAACTAATATTTTGAAAAATGTTTGGAAAGGGAAGACGACTTTAATATAAAAACGGGCATTCGAACCGCTGACGGGCGACTACTTTGGAAGACTGTCTACACTCTGGAAACCACTACTCTGGAAGCCAGTCTACTCTTTAAGACACTACTCTGGAAGCCAGTCTACTCTTTAAGACACTACTCTGGAAGCCAGTCTACTCTTTAAGACACTACTCTGGGAGCCAGTCTACTCTTTAAGCGACTACTATCTGAAGCCAGTCTACCCTTGAAATCATTCCTCTGAAGCCAGTGCACTCCTGAAGCTACTCCACTCTGAAGTCAGTCCACTCTGGAAACCAGTCTACTCTTGAAGCGTTCTACTCTGGAAGCCAGTCTACTCTAATTTTCATTTAATAAATTGTATCAGATCTGCCTTTATCCATTTCATTCTAACAGGAATAAGCAGATACGTAACAGGCGATAAATCGATCAAGCTAGGATTCATTTTTATAAAATGTCGTTTTATTCGTGTTTTCAATGACCAACTTTATCGATAATCAACTTGAACATAAACTTATTATTTTAAACACAATTTACCAAAAAATACAGAGCAAAGCTCGGTTATCCAGATATTTATAAATAAAACGAGAAACGCTGATGATACCAAAGACCTTATACTTAAAACTAGACTGTGTACCAAAATTTTTTGTTTAGCTAAAATGAGGTTTATAATGTTATACATATGGTAGCTATTTTCTTAAAAGCGGTTACTAGCTAAAAGCGGTCCCAGGTGAGACTGCTCCCGCTGGTAGTGTGTCCTTGTCTAACATCTTGCCAGCTCAACTAACCTTAGGGTTTGGTAGAAATGGTAGAAAATTAAATATTATTCTTTCTTATATTTTAACAAAACGAACTATTCATAAACTATAAAACGTATATAAATATCTTTATAATTAATAATCAGTTTTAGTATTGTAAAAAAAAAAAAACATTAATACCGAGTTAACAGCAGTACGTTAGTAGTAGTAGTGGTAGTATGTTTGTGCTTGGTAACACTTAATGCAAGATGGCGGTTTGCTAATTTCGTTGTTTGGTTGATTCTTGTGTTTCGATTTGCGATTTTGTAAATTAACGTTTTCAATGTGTTTGTTTTTCATGAAATATGGTGAATTCTTGTTGTGTGACAGGGTGCAAAAATGAGTCTTATCCCGGTAGCCGCTTTTCTTTCCACGGGTAAGTAAAAACAACAATCATAACCTTTAGGGTAGCCATGAATTTTGTTGAGCAAAGATTTTTTTACTATCTCGTAGTAGATATGCAGAAGATACGACGTACTGACTGTCTTAACTTGGAGATTTACCGGTTACCGTCAGTCATCAATGTGCAAAAGGGGCAAAACCTGACATTCAGATTATTTTTTTATGTTATCGTGTCCTTCGACTGTACCGATGACGTTAGTTGTACTAACGATGACGTTAGTTATACTTGTTATTAATTATATTTCTTGTATTGTAGATTTCCGAGGACTGAAAACCAGATACCAGAAATTGAACTGGGTAAATGTAGTACCTGGAAAAATCTCAAAGTCGTCTGTTATTTGCAGTGGAAATAAGGCTACATTACGACAACAATTACGTAAAACTGTATTGTTCAGCAATGTATAAAAATAAATCTATATTAAAAGAAAACAGTCTTTTTTTCCGTTCACAATACTGCATCACGTTCATTTGACCTAAAACTCATTTAATAATAATCCTCCTCCTCATCTCCTCATCTTAGCAAATATTATCCCGGTTACATGAGCTAAGCTTTCACTTAGGAGCTTGCCAAGGTTCGCCGAATATGATCCTGGAGTGGCGAGTCTGATAATTACAGTAAAGCGATTGCCATCTGACTTTTATAGCAAAAGGGGAATCAGACTCATTTTTCGGATAATGGTGATACATTCATAAATCGAAATGTGCAAGTTTCCTCACGGTGTATTCCGTAATAATAACATGTGGGAATATCTCACTTTTGAGAAACATACCTGCATTTTTCACATGGAGCAAAAGGTATAATAGGTTGTTGTGAAATTAACGTTAAGTCAGATGATACCTAAAAGGAGGAAAAAAGTACTTTCAACCCTTACCCACGTGTAAAGTTCTGTAGATTTGAAAAAATATACACACGTTTTGGTGTATTAATGAAATTAGGTTGGTGAAGTTACGCTAGTTAGGTAGTATCAATATGTCAGGATACTTACACAATCGTTTTTACAAGCAATTTGTCCCGTGTTCTGTTTGGTCATGGTCACCTTATTAGAAAGGGACAGACTACCAACGGGAGCTCTCTCACGCCGCCCGGTTTTTGCGCCATAGTGCACAGTCTAGTTTTAGGGTATAAGGTCTTTGGATGATACAGAAAGGTCCTTTCTTATATTTGATTTCAGTTAAAATTACAGAAAATACAGGTATTCCTGCTCTGTATTTACGTATTCACTCAATGTGGTTTTGACATCCGTCCGTCGGTGTTGCCAACGCCCAAAAATTACCTTTTAATTAATTTCAATATCGGACTATTAGTCCTATGGCTTACAGTATTTAAGTATAAATGTCATACTGAGCCGATTTGCGATTTCTTCGCGGCATATTTTCCAAATTTCCAGGACCCTAATTGCGTAACACGCTATCAATCACAATCTGAATAATTTTAAAGGAAATATTGCTAATCCATTGCTTGATATGTTCGAGAAAGTTGTCTGCTGAACAACGGAAATATTGCAATGAATATTGTTGAACTGTCATAATTTAAGCCATTCTGCAATTATCTCGCTGGTCGAATTTGCATTAATTGTCCAATTTGGTTATGGTCCGTACAATGTCTTTCCGGCAATTCTTTTGAGATTTACAACTCATTTGGACCGTACTCATGTATGTATCTCATTATTTCTACCAAAGTCTTTGTTCTCTCTTACAAAGTAAGCATTAACTTCGTCGTCACATAAGTAAATTAGCTTCTGCCCGCGACTTCGTCCGCGTTAAATTTTTGCTCAACTGACCCTTCCCGACGCATCGAATTGCCTGCCAGTTTTCGTCCATTTTTCGTTGTTGCTCCGCTACTTTTAACCGTAGCGTGATGTTATATAGCCTTCCTCAATAAATAGGCTACCCAACACCAAAATATGTTTTCAATTCGGACCAGTAGTTCCTGAGATTAACGCGTTCAATCAAACAAACAAACAAACTCTTCAGCTTTATAATATTAGTATAGATATAAAATATAAGTATAGATAGATAAGTATATAAGTATAGATAGATAAGTATATAAGTATAGATGTAAGAAAATAATTCTCACAAAGCTGACATAACCAATCACAATCCAGTTGTCATATATTTACCAAAGGTAATTTCGTACCCAGACATGATTTAGTTACCTACATAAATATGTAAGTGGGGTTTGTTTAGGGCAAGTGAAGGGCACTTTCAGGCTCGCAGGACGGGAGGGCAATGCCCCTTCAAGTCTGTCATCATACCTCCCTGATAACTCTGTCTAAATGTTGCAGAGTACGAAATAACATGGTCACGTGATATTAAATTTTATAACGGTCTTTATTGAGTTCAATATTGTAGTTCGTTTGAATTTTATTTTTGTGTGTTAAATAGGTAGGTGAAATACGTAACTGTTTGTGTAATAAAATGTACTGTAATGTCACAATCATTGTTGACAGTGTGCTGTTTTAACTTAACATCACGCCATTTTCTCGAAGGGTTGACCAGAGCTGTACCTAACTATAGTTCACTCAAATTTCACCAGTTATGTTTAATAAGGGGCGACCCTATTGCGATCAATAGGGCACAAATCCCAAATCCGGGCTGGTACTGAGAAATTCCTAATAGAAAATCCCTATAACATTTTGTTCAACCTGAATCGAACCCAGGATCTCTTGCTCAGCAGTAGTGTTATCAAAATATTTGCTACAAACAATTCAAGAATTTGAAATCGTTCTCTATATTTATTTATTATTAATAACATTTAAAGTCGATTTGATTACAATTATCTTTTGATTCGTTTTTTTTTTAGGAATAAACCAAAACCAATACAATTAACTCATATATTACTCCCAAAATGAAGACGGTAATGGTAGAGTGAGCCAAGTTCTTCACTCGTCATTATCAGCGAACGATTTATATAGATACGCGAGCAACGTCGGCGGCGGCTTATCCTTTGAATTAAATTAAAACAACCCTTGTCAGGCGCGCCGCATATTTCACAACACACACAATCTGACACCTCGAGCCACGCCGCAGAACCCAGCATTAAGATAACTCACCCAAAGGAATTTTATTTAAATTAGCCACATTTCCACTTTTTGTTTTATATATTTTTGCATACCTGCAGGCCACCGTGCGAATGCAACTAATGAACTCGCTTTTTTTGTATTTTTTTTTTGACTTGTGTTTGTTGCGCCGGCGCCGCTCTGATCAACGTTTTAATTAAGTGTTAATAAAAGTGATTTATGCTTTTTATCGAATCTGTGTGAATTAGATTTGGTGGTAATTTGATTTTTATTACTCAACGAAGCATCTTGAGGTAAAAACAAGGAAAATGATGATATTTCTGACGTTTGAATAAGGTATTGTCAGAAAATTATGTGACTTGGCATAACAATCGTGATTCAGTCTCAAATTAAACGCAATCACTACGCAATTTTGTTTGATAATAATCTTGATTTAAATTGCTATTGTCACTAAAAGCTGAATAACTCTATTTCCACAGCCTAATAAATAATTGCACCATTAAAAAATGTGCTTGACACTGACATTCACGTTTTATCTATGTCAATGAATCTGTAAGCGGTACCTGCAGAAAAAAAAAGTGCAACTAGATGTTAATTGTGGACGATTACCGGGATCGTGACAGGAAAAGCTGACCGATTACATCGAGATGTGGATCGTATCGCCTGTTCGTGGAACGCGTAATTATTTTATTGCCGTAATAGGACCATAGACAACACACCCACACATGCACTGCTCTATTTTAGCGTTTTTATTATGTCATTACACGGTTGTCATTGTTTTTTAAAATAATGAGTGTGTTTGTAAACATTTGGTAGTGTGGGTTGATTAAATAATTGTGTTTTATGAAACAATTAGAATAAAAATGAACTTTAGAATAAAAAACACATGCAGGATATAAACTAGAGTTCGCAAATAATTTGGTTGTATTTCCCAAATGCTAAAAAGCGTGCGTTTTGAATTTAACTTCGATTAACTTTTTGGGTACAATACTTATAATACCAACCTCAATTTGAAGATGTGCACGATAAAAAGACGATTAACATTAAACGAATTGGAGCGTCTACAAAACAATTCTGCCATGATGATGCTGTTCCGAAAACTAATTTAGCAATATAATAATAATGAAAGTAAACGAAGGATGGTTATTCTGAAAACAATTGTAATTAATGACACGTGCGAAATAATTTATCACGGGAAGGGTAATTGGGGCCCGAACACGGACGATCGTGATTCCGAATTATGGGGAAATTATCCACCAAAGCTGTTTGTAGTTGTGTTTGTATGTAGCCGTTTACTGAAACTAGTTTTCGAGGAGTATGGTGACTAGGGAACATACCTAATCTGAGATGTTAAGTGTTTGTTTGTTGCTAAAAGGTGAAATGTCTCAGTTCCTATACTTAACAGACGTCAATGAACTGCTTATTAGTTCTGTAAATAAACGCTTAACGGTGATTCATAGATTGCTAGATGCTAAAATGTTAAATTATTTGAATAAAAATTTAAACAGACAAAAAATGTTTAGCATATAAATAATTGTGTCACAATATTTGACATTTTATGAGTGAATCATACTCAATTAAGTAGCGGAACTGTCTGATAAGTATTTATGGAATCTAGCTGGATTAACGTCTTTGAAATAAAATTAAACTATGTTTGCTTAGACTTTTAGAGGTTGATATTTAGAAAATAAATAGTTGGGACGTAATTTTAGGACAAATGACTAAGACGCATCCTCAAATTTATACACATTTAAATTTATGGTATAGTTAGCAGAATAACCCTTTAGATTAATTCATTATTTACCAATAATTTTGAACATAATCGTACCGTAATATTTAATTACTCGGCAAATTATACGCAAACATAGAAATAAGCGTATTTGCCAATGAAATGATGTGTATTGATGACAAACAGGCGGTCAGTATGTGTGCTAAGGCCACACTGCGCATGCGCGCTGCAGCGGTTACTTCTGTACGCACTCAGGCGCAGGACGCGCAGCTGTGTTCTAACACTGAGATGTAAATTAGCTAGATACGCCACAAAGATAAGTTTGTTAAAATATTGTTTGCATATTTAATTCACAACACATATTTATTAACGCAAATGTTTTATCAAATTAATTAAATTAACGTACGTAGATGAGGTACTTACCTACTTCAAATTAATTAGCAAGCATAGGAAACGTATTTACAATAATAATATTTTATAAAAAATGTATTCAATATGTATGAAATATAAATAATAATATTGTTTTTAGTCTAGCTAATGATGTTCATTAGTTTGATAGCGAACTTGGCTCGGCTCACTATTTTTACTATTTTTTTTAATAATTAATCACCTAGCGCTAGTAATCAACGTATTCAATATAATTTGAGCCAGATTTACTTAAATTAAAACAAATATGCTATAAATGTGTGTTATCGTGCATTGATAATACTAATTAACACTATTCAAACAAAATCTGGTTTAATTACGGTTTTGTTTTTCTTCAATTAAAACATCAGTTTGACTTACCTAGTCAGCTTCTATTATTTTACGTTATAAATGAGTAAGTTTTGCTCTATTTGTCAATTTGTAGAATAACCGATAAATTTTATTAATGAAGATTTTTCAATTTAAAATAGCCTTTATTAGCAATCCTTAAACTAGTTTTACAATTTACCACTACATTTTATAAGCAAAGTCACCCGTCGTTTCTGTCTGTCTGTCCGTCTGTTCGCGGTAAACTAAAAAACTGGACAGATTTTCATGCGGTTTTCACCAATAGACAGAGTGATTCATGAGGAAAGTTTTTGTGTATAATTTGTTAAGGTTTTGTATGAATTAGCTGGAATGTGACGATAGTTGTTGAAGATGTTGGAAAAAAAATCTTGCCAACTGAGAGACTTAATGGCGTGCGTCGTGTAAACCATAGAGTTATATGAAAACCCCATTAAAATATCGCAGCAGAGCCAGTACGTTCCTCGCTGGCAAAGCAGTGGGAAAAAGCTAGTTTAAAATCTTTCTAATAATAATAATCTGGAGATTCTGATGTCTAAATAACATGCTTAGCTCTTTTTTTTTCCAATTTTCCATAGCACACGATCGCGATTTTTTTGAAGATTGACAGGTTGCAAATAACCTAACCCAGCAATTGTACCATTTGGTGCCGGACGTAAAGAATAACACCACCCCATTTCTTCCCGTGGGTGTCGTAAAAGGCGACTAAGGGACTTACAAGAGAATGGGGAGCAGCGTTCTCTATGCATTTTACCACCATACTGCGATCGCCAACCCGCCTGCCAAGCGTGGCGATTATGGCAAAGCCGCCCAAATTGGGAGAGGCCTAAGTCCAGCAGTGAACGTCTTGCGGCTGAAATGAATGAATGAATGATGAAATAACCCAAGTAACGAATGAATTTAGTTCTATTTTCTGTTTTACAAGCCCACTTCACAAGTGATGCAAACATTTTTTTTATCAGTGTTACTTTGTATAAAGCGTACTTAGGTAGAAAACTTTGTACGCTCCGCCACCCCTACTCGTTGTGTAATACAAGGGTAGCGTAGTAACAATTAGTTTTGTAGCACTTTTCCCCAACTCAAACACGAGCCTCCGTGGGATGTTTAACAGCTGTAGGTAACGTTGAACAACTTACCTCTAAACTCAGGCGAATGTAAAGTAGCACACTTTTCATTTATATTTATACTAGCTTTTACCCGCGTCTTCGCTCGCGTTAATTTCGGGGTAACACGGTTCCTCTTTCCTGATTTAGAACACAGAAGTGAACTCGGAACAGAATTTTATTTTATTGCGCTTTTTTTTTCTGGATGGGAAATCATCAAATGACTTCTCCCGCTCTGGGCGGCGCTACTGTAGATGATATTATATGTTATTCCATTTGGGGATAGAATGTAAAGATTCTGGGCATTGGACACACGCGAACATGCTATATACAATTGTCCATGGGGAAAGCACGGCTTTTCTAAGTTCAATCCAGCCACCTAAAAAAGAAAAAATAGAAAAAAGTAACATATGACACTCTCCATCCCCTTCAACTAACTCCACATAAAAAATCACGTCAATTCATCGCTCCGTTTTGCCGTGAAAGACGGACAAACAGACACACACACTTTCCCATTTATAATACTAGTATGGACTAGTATGGATATATATATATATGTATGTGCCTCATCATCATTTCCGACGAACTACTGGACATACCCCAAATTTCACAAATTAAAAGAAATATGATTGCCAGTAGCATTTGATGTCCATTCCAGTATGTGTGGTGTGGCGGGCGATGCGTCGCTGATTGCCAATTAGCAGGGAGCAGCAGTTGAACAGTTTTGTTAGGTTTCAATTGAGTACTGCTGTCTATCACCCTATCGATATACCATCGATTTATAACGGAAAGATAAATTAACAACCGGTTGTAGTTCAGACCATTAGTTGGAGGTTAAGGTGTAGTTCTCCTGCCAGGGTCGCGAGATTTGTTCGAAAGAGATACCGAGGTCCTGGCATATGGGCAATTGAAGGTACACGGGTGGGTTTTAGTCAGTAAAAGTCTAGTACGCTCTTCCGCTGCACCTAGAGCGGGAGACTTCATTTGATCATTTCCCACCCAGAAAAAAAAGGAGTAGTGCTGATAAACTAAATAACTTGTGAAGATTAAAAATTTTAAAACCCTCGCCCAAAAAAAAAAAACCTTTAAAAAGTAGAAATAAAAATAGGTATTGGCCTTTTAAAGTTAATAATAAAAGCAATTGTAGGTAATATTTTATGAAAGGATCGTCATGTCGAAACGGGTGTACTGATTTTGATATAACATAACATGTCTAACAATAAGAATCACCGCTACAAAGCCTACCTTTAAACTGAAAAAACCGCACCCTAATCGGTTCACCTGTTTAAGAGATGCCACAGACAGACAAACGTAGCGGTCAAACTTGTAATACCCATCTTTTGTATGTTGGCGAATGATAAAATGTAAGAATGCTACTTATATTACAGGTCATAAGTTTAAAAAAAAATAAAAGTACCAACCCTCTCCACAATGAATACTCCTTTTCATATTCATTGCCTGAGGCTCTCTATTTGCAAAATAAGCACTCGCGTAGAAACATAATGGTAGACATTTTTTTACATAAAAATAAATGCAAAGGAGTCCTGTTTTGCTTCCGCTATTCTGGCTGGTCATCATTACACTCCATTTTTATGTGAAATCATACCCTAAACATTATGTAAGCAAGGCCTAAAATGTCTAAAAGGAAAGCAAGGGCCTTTATACTCTTTTTACGAGCGGTCGTAGTAAGGTAATATCAGGCTTTTGTTATAAAAATGGTACTGTACAAATTGAAATTTGTGCTATCATAGAATTCAGCAAACAGCCAAAGGCCCTAGAGATTTACGACGTTCCAAATTCAAAGGGGCATGTTTTTTTTTTGTTTTTGCTCGAGGCTGCCGATTTGTTACTGATTTTGTCTATGATAAAAGATTTGGCGGAGTTTGATACCGAAATTTAGGTGAAAATAATGTTTTTTTTTTTACTAGCTTCCCTTTTACATAAACATAACATCGCGCGGATGAACCAGTAGAACCTACACCCACATTTCGCTAGTTATGTCTCATGTAAAAAGGTGCAAAACCTATTGCCATCAAATGATCACAAAACTAGAGTCGCGAAATTCCTGAAGGAAAAACTAAATGACACTTTGCCTGAATCGAACCCAGGACCTCGGCGCTGGGACACAGGCCTCCTCACTGTGAGAGGGAGTGGGCATGTCTTCGAATTTTTGGTTCTAGGACATGCCGGTTTCCTCAAGATGCCTTCCTTCACCGTTTTGAGAAAGTGGTGATGTAATAATTTACACAAAGTAAAGCGACTGCCAGAGAACCCACGACCTACAACTAGTAAGTCGCGGCCGTTACCATTGGGCCTCCACTGCTCACATACTTCGTATATAATAGTCCTCCAGACCATGTTTCGGCCACGGCGGCCAATCTCAACGGAGACTAGCCATCGGCGCGGGAGATATTATACTGCACAAGTGCGTGCGCAGACACAGGGGCACTCACTTTTCCCTCGCTGTCATAGTCCGATGGGACGGCAATTTGACACGACCGAAGAGAGATTAGGGTTGCGCCTGATCTCTTAACGTTCTTTCTGAGGCACGGTATATCACACCGCTAATTTCCAAACTTCCATACTTCGTTTATTATTGCATCTAATTATGTATTTTATGTAGAAATCTTAAACATTATGAGCACGTTTGTTTGGCGATAAAGGTCTCCATTTGTTGACGTAGCAGAATATTAATTATGTCTTAAAGGAAATGTTACTTCTGAACTGCCGACCTAGCCCTTCGCTGAACAAAGACCTGATTAATAAAACAAGAGCATACGTTATGTACCAAGTTATTATGGTGGGCTGGTGCGTCATGCGAAGGATGATATCAATCAGACATCGGTAGCTAATTGCGTTCTTTGAATATGTATTAGATTCTACTAAATATTAACTCGTATGTTGTGATACAACACTGGTGTAACTAGTATTATATTTTGTATTATTATGACGTATATCTAGGTACGCAGAGCCTTGTATGCGGATCGCCTGTAGATCTAGTAGCCTCTTGTGACGGGTCGTTGAGCTCCCAAAAGATGAGCTACACGATTACTGATGTTTGCATGCCGTCTGTTGAGCCAGTTCAACTCAAAGCTGCAATGGCTCCTTATTCAAAGGCATGGGTCCTGCATTGTTAGACTCATATAAAATTCGAATACTATAAAGTTTGAACTTTAAAAGAGACCTGTGAGTTTATTCCGACATTTCTACTCTGGGAACAGTCAATTGACAAACAAAATATTGGCGTGTAAAAGTGTCTTAAAAGATCTTCCAAAAGTAACCTATAATTTCTACATTTCCAATCTGCTTGAGCATGCGTAAAAATGAAGAACTAAAATGAAAAATGTACTACTGTGTTTGACAGCTATGTGCCATTTGCCGTAGCAAGTACCGTCGTCGTCTTGAAGAAAGTTCATGTTGTGTTGGCAAACGTGAACCAACAAAAACGTAAACTTTGGAGTCCAAAGGAGTTCCAAAGTCCTAAATATTTGCCTGCATGGTTATTGCTAAACACATTAAGAGTAGAATTGGCTTTCATTTTGACAGTTAAACAACATTCATTGCGTTATGTACGTTGTAGAGCAGACCATTTTTTCCAACATATGAAGCAATGTATTAGCAACATACTTCAAAATGATTGAGTGTGTTACGCAATCGTGTGCTTTTATTGTCATAAATTACGCCTTCTCTACAATTATCTAAGTTTCCAACTACTATGTATACTTAGTATGGTATTATTAATTTATTTGTTTGCGTCAAACAAGGGCAGGCTCATTAATATGAGAGCAATTAATTATTAACGAAGTACCTACCTTGTTAATTATGAACATAGACATGTTGTCTGTATATTAATACGTGAAGCTAATAATTTGTACCCATTTTTACGGAAATTACGCAGATGTAGGAGTATAAAATTTTGGCACAGGTAAAAGTTTATATGGCGAAGGAGTGAAAGTTAATATTTTTATATTAAAACTAGCTTCTGTACGCGGCTTCGCCCGCGTGGATGTCGAAAAATTTACCATTTCATCCCCCCATTTCATCCTCTTAGGAATAGGATTTCAAAAAACCCTTTCTTAGTGGATACTTACTCCTCGCAAAGAACACACCCTCCGAATTTCATGCCTCCAGGATGAATGGCAGAGGACGAGAAATGAATAAATTCATAAATATGATACTTGTACTAAGTAAATAAACATTATCAATAATTACTTGCACTCACTGTGTAAATAACGCAGGTACCTACAGATATTTTTATTACAACAAGTTTTATCTGTTGGTCGTAGGTAAATATTTTAACTTAGGTACATTATTTAAGAACATAATGTTGAGTAGAATTTGAAGTGCTCTATAACACATTTTTAAAACACCTGAAAATTGCACAATTTTACGATCAAATAGGATTTTCTATGATTAAGCTTTGTATCTTCCGTGTTGCGCCGGACGTAAAGAATAGCTCCACCCCATTTCATACCGTGGGTGTCGTAAGAGGCGACTAACGGACTGACTAGGGAACAAGCAGCAGCGTCCTCTATACATTTTACCACCATACTGCGATCCCCAACCCACCACGCGTCGCGATTATGGGAACTCCCTCAAATTGGGGGAGTCTTATATCCAGTAGTGGACGTCTTATGGCTGAAACGATGAAGCTTTGGATTCCTAAGAAAACGGTGAACGGTGACATTTAGACAGACGTTATAAAATCGGGGTGAGATTTTTTCGCGCACTCGATTTTCAATTCTAGGTGTTGAACCGAGCATTGAGAATCCAACAGAGTACAGCGCGAGTGAGTCACTGCGAGCCAAAAAAATACAGTTTTCGATTTTCAACTCTCGGTGCTGAGCAGAGGGTTGAATTTCCAGTGCGCGAAAAAATCCCATCTCGATATATTTACTTAGTCAATAGGCTTGCTAGACATAGTGTCAAGTGGTTATTGCTGCCTTCATAAAATAATAAACCAAATACTTGTAAGTGAAGAAGTTTGCAAATGTATGCGAATCTCACGCGTTTACGGCAATGCTGATTAGTAGACGAAAAACATAATTTTTTGTGGAACTTGCTTCGACGTCTCTTTTCACAAGGAGCTACATCAGAAGGTAAATTCTCGTAATTAAAAACGTTCAAAATCTAGTCGCAGTCTCATCTCGGCGAAACCCAAATGTCAAAAACTTGTCAAAAATGTATGGAAACTCAAGGTATTTTTGACAGATTGAGAGTGGGAAAGTTCTTAAAATTACGATCACTGTCCCTCAGAATTAGAAAAAAAATAATGTTATGACTAGTTCGTTGCAACAACATTAGATGAAAACTTACAATATGAAGGTAGATGACGAGTCTCGATCTAAAGTTTGTACCGGAAACTTATCTCTCATTAGCCAACGTATGGCTATGTGAAGGAGAAACTTAGATTAAACTCTGAAGTGTAGTTACTATAGAACCTACGTGTGCCTTGTAATTAATACGCAGCGTTAAATTAATCGGTTTCCTTCTACAATAATGTGAGCCAATTATTATGATATTTGCTTCAGATTGAATGTGATTAGTCAACTGATTAAATTGTCATACTCCAGAATGATTGTCACTGTAGATAATCGTTGTATTGATTATATCAATAAATTAATATTAATTAACGTTCTACACTTAGTATTGAACAGTAGCATTTAAGTATATACCAGCTGTCGCGGATTTTGTTTGAAAGAGTTACCGTGGTTCTGGCTCAGACAATTGAATGGACACGGGTGGGTTTTAGTCAGTGAAAGCCTGACACGCCCTTCCGCTACACCCAGAGCGGGAGAAGTCATTTGATGATTTCCCACCCAGAAAAAATTAAATTAAAAGTGTTTACCAGCTATTATTAAAAACGATCTAATTTCCCAAAAGCAACGAAGATTGAACTAATTATTTCCAACGACCATTCTATTCGGGAAGTACAGTCGTTTACAAAAAGTCTTTCAACAAAATCCGTTTCTTTTACCGTGTCATGTCGTAGCGAATCATTAACAACAGTCAATGCAATCTGGCGTTGTTTCAAGAGTGTCAGGAGTGTCGGCAGTGTCGCACAACTCGATTGTGTTTCAAGAAAACCCTTCGGAATTGCTCTCAGAAATTACTCCGGAGCAGTAATGACACTCGTCAAATGACGCGCTAATGTCTCTGAAGGTCCGCCTTGAAGACGGCGACTGGCCAGTAAAACGACTGTACATTTGTATTTTCTTTGATTAATATGTAAGTGGGCAGTTAGTTTTCATTTTACTTCAACGAGGAATGATTAAGGTCTCGTCATACTTAGACATAGACGCTTAAACTGTAACCATGAATCCAGCACATGATTCTAGACCCCAGCATTACATTTTTCGTCGGGTATCAAATAAAAAATCTGCTGTTAATTAGAAAAATCAACGTGCAAAATTCCATTGTTCAGAATCAGGTACTTAATTTGTGGTACCAGTTTGAGCGCAAATGTCCCTGCTACCTTTTATATTTAAGCGGTAACCTTTTTCTTGGAGATTTATGACAATTTTGACAGAAACGTACTTAAGTTAGATTCTGAATGCTTTTATGGCTTAGAAGAATATTATTTTACATATTATACACACGCGCTTATGTAATGTTTGTTTGTTACGAAGATCCTGTTTGCTTCATTTACCGCTTAATTGAATTTAAACTGTATTGCCAATATTATTTGTTAAATATTTGTATTTGAGACGGACCAAACTTTTTCGCAAACAATAATACACACAGTTTGTTTGATATATGAATGGGCATGATTAGATCGATCATCATGAAGTTTTTTAAGGTAAACTTATTATTTAAGCGAAAACTCTCACAATCTATTACACTACGATTTTGTACGCTCTCTTAGGGCACTGTTTAAATTAATGCCTTTCTCAATGAAAAACTTCCCATGAACGTCAAAGAGGAAACGAAGAAAACGTCGTGACTCGGACAAAAGAAAGCATTACCGAAATGAAAGAGACTAATAGTATTGCACCCGGGATCGTTCGTACTAAATGGATTATGCTGTTAACAGGATATATGTCATATTGTGTTTGGACACTCTTCAATGAAGATCCAAACATATATAAGTTCACGTATTCTTTCCTTGGTCGAAGGCAGAAATTATATAGAACGCCACCTGTATCGTACATCCACCTGGATCGTAGCAGGTGCTACGATCCTTGCATACTACTTTTGTTCTAAAGATAATGACTAAAAAAATGGTTCATAAGGTCAATAAATTACAGATGAAAACCTGAAAATGCATATGTATATACTTCGGGTAGTCGTTCCATGTAAACATTTTTTTTTTTAAATGAGACGGTCCATTTCGAACTTAACGTCTATTTATAATAAAAAATTAAATAAATATGAAATCCGTTTTCATCTTCCAATTTGTCAAAACACCGGCAAGGTGTCAATGCTGATCTTGGCTCCCGCACTAAGATATCGGCATCACGAGCAGTGGGCGGCTATTACGTTCATTCGCGTTACGTGTGCCCGAAATAACGTTGTGAATGAGAAAGTTTACGTTTATTTATAAAGCTGAGAGTTTCCCCGCGTTTCCCCGAGAGTGTGACAAACTCGCGAGATGCACACACTTTTAAATGCCAACTCATTTTTATTTTGTGATTTATTATTTTATTAGGGATTTACGTTGGACGTTTGGATGCGACTGTACGTAAATAGATCGTGATTTAGTTTAAATTATTTCGTTTAAGATTGAGAAAAGCTTTTTAGTACAATTGATTCTCTCGAAAAATCACCTTATTTAAGTATTTACATAAACTATTTGCAAACCAATGAGTAGAAAAAACTTTGTTCAGATGATATTGTTTGTTTTTTTACGAAGTAGATAGCTTTATAAAAGTCAAACTATTTGATTTTCAAAGAGATAGCAGATATATTAATCATTATAGTGTCAATCCCTATTATAACATGAAACGACAGCGTCTTTAACCCTCAAAAATCATCAAATGACGTCGCCCGCTTTGATTTGCCCTCCCTGATAACACGTTTGATAAACTATTTGCGAAAAAATATTTTTATATTTATTTATATTCGTTTGTAACGTCAACTACGTTACCTTTTATTTTTATTTTAGTAAACAAAGTGACATGACCCTAATGTTTACAAAAAAGTCTTAGATTAAAACACAGATAATACCTATAGTAACAATACTCGACCTTGTAAGTAGTATCTATATAAGTATAAATGACGTAATAGCTTTCAGGAAACCATGGCATGAAATGAGACCGACTGACACTTGCCGGATATATTACACAGCGCCTTTACGACATTTTATACTAGCTTCTGCTCGCGACTTCGTCTGTGTGTATTTTATACAAGATATTCCTTTTGATATCCCATAACACATATATAATACCCTAGTATTAATGAGACCATATCATAGAACCAATTGAAAATAAATGTTTTTTTTTCGAGTAGCATCGCATATAAAATACTTCGACGTCACGATTATTTATTAAAAACACCCTTACGCGAAATAAGATAACGTTACA
Organism: Aporophyla lueneburgensis; assembly: GCA_932294355.1. Taxonomy (NCBI): domain Eukaryota; kingdom Metazoa; phylum Arthropoda; class Insecta; order Lepidoptera; family Noctuidae; genus Aporophyla; species Aporophyla lueneburgensis. Next base: position 22,972,956 of record OW028737.1, on the reverse strand, counting down.
TTTTTTCAGCTCTAAGTTTGAACTATCAATTTGAATGAATTTGAAAATTGCGATCGTCAACGTGCCTGCCAAGCGTGGCGATTATGTCAAACCCTCCCAAATTAGAGGACGCCCATATCCAGCAGCGGCTGTCTTTCGGATAATGTAAATGATTTACTCGCACTTATAAAAAAAAGTGTGACAACTGGTTCTTTGTCATGATCACATAATTACACGGGAGAAAAAAAAACGGGGTAAAAAAACGTGTTCCTATAGAGGAACAGGTCTTTTTTTTAATTCAAAAAGCCAGAATGAAAAATAGTCTACGTCCTCCTTCAGGTCCAAGGTTATCAGATAGGTTACCTTTGATTCTCATAACGAAAACTTTAGTGATTTAGGTGAGAAAAGTTAACAAACAGACAAATATACTGGGTTACTTTCGCCTTCATGGTCTATGGAGTATGAATCGATGTTGAAAGCACATGTAATCCTTTCATATAGGTAGTGTTTTTGTAGTCGTTTCTGCAACTTCCAGTAAGTATCTTCTTCGCATCGTTACGATTTCTTGTTGATGATTTGTAATGTATGCTGTATAAATCATAGTCATCACTCAAATTACAAATTGCATCGGTGAACCAATCTATCTTCTAGATCTATTTAGGTATTAAAGTTTAATTTCTTATTGATTGAAAGCTTATAGATTTCCTACAAGTAGTCAACCTTTTTGTTAAAACCCCCTCTCACCGAGATGAGGTCTGTGTCTCAGCAGTCAGAACATTATAGGCTGCTGATGAATCGTTTGGAAAGTGTTCAGTGCCAGCTGGTCTTCAGCAATTAAAGCCTCGCATACGTGAGGCTCAGGAATAATTTGCCAGTCGCACGATCGTGAGTTTATGTGAATTATCAATGACTATAGCTTTTGCCAGCGGCTTCGCCCGCGTGGAGGTCGGAAAATATCCCGCGAGCACGTACTACCGGGATAAAAAGTACCCTATGTGTTAATCCAGGTTATAAACTAACTGTGTTCCAAATTTCATCCAAATCTGTTCTGTAGTTTTTGCGTGAAAGAGTAACAAACATCCATACTCACAAACTTTCGCATTTATAATATGTATTAGTAGGAAGTAGTAGGTTTTAGTTCGAATAAGTGAAATAGTTAGTTAAGGAGAAATGCTGAAAACTCTGAAGTAGTCTCTTTAATAAAACAGTAAACTGCGAAGTTAAACAATACAAGTGAACCTCTGCCTATCCCACAAAGATTGCAGTCATAAAGATACGTTATAAATACAAACTGGGCCAGGCAGAGCTATTGACCGTCTGTAAGAGGAGTAGACTTGCCGATAAGGTGACGTCAACAATAATAATAGCGAGTTCATATATATGTTATTGTTATTTGTGAACTTTCTGCTCGTAATAATAGAATGGACGCAACAGCTGGCTGTGGACTACTGTCATTTTGGAATAAGTTTTAATTAAGTCTTTTGTAAACGTGTTTTCAATGATGGAAGGCAGAAACTTAACAGGATGGGGTCTTGAGAAATTACAATGGTGATAAAATTATTTACATTAAGTAAAGCGCCTATTCAAACTCACAATCTCTCCCTCTCGATTTTCAATCATCATCATCATCACCTTCTCCCAACTATGTTGGGGTCGGCTTCCAGTCTTACCGAATGCAGCTGAGTATCAGTATTTTAAATGAAACGGCCGCCTATCTGACCCTCACAACCCAGTAACTGGGTAATATGATAGTAGTAACCCTTGGTAATACCAGAGGGGTAATTGCGGAACTTTTTATCGGTAGGAATTGATGTAATATTCGTAGTTAAACAACATTCATTGCGTTATTTACGTTGCTGAGCCACAATTTATTCGAATAAAAGACGCAATGGTTTAGAAATAATCTTCAATTCCATTCAGATTCTGATAAATTGTGCGTTTCGCAATTAGGGTGCAGTATTACCAAGGGTTAGACTTTCGGACTTCTGAAGATCTGTAACGACTGTCAAAGATTTACAAAAGAGAACCGGGAACAACGGTTTAACGTGCTTCCTCTAGATTTTCAATGTTTTTAAGTAATTAATAAACATAGATACAATATTAAAAACTGTTCATTATTTTCATTAAGTCACCATAATCATCACCATTTCAGCCCAAAAACGTCCACTGCTGAACATAGTCCTCCCACAATTTGCCATGATCGCCACGGCTGGCAGGCGCGTTGGCGATCGCAGTGTGGTCATAAAATGCATAGAGAACGCTGCTGCTCATTCTCTAGTAAGGGGTCATCCATAAATTACATCACACGTTAAGGGGGAGCGAGGGGGTTGACGAAGTGTGACATTGTGTGACAAGGGGGTGGGAGGGGTCCTAAATTTCGTGACGTCACATTTCAAAATCCATTTTAATCTAAGTGTTAAGTAAAACATGAACTAGGAACTATTAAAGAAAAAGTCGAAAACATTTGCAACTCTATCAGTAGAGCTATAAGGTTCAAATTTCTTGCAAAGTTTGATTTGATGTTCATTTTGTTAAAAATCATTTAAATTGAAATAAAACTCATTTCGGAACTGCCGATTTAATTCAATAATTATTTTTAGATGTAAAATATGTGACGTCACACTAGGGGGGGTCTCATAAATGTGATCAGCTGTGACAAGGACGGGGGAGGGGGTCAAAAATCATGAAATTCGTGTGACGTAATTTATGGATGGCCCCTAAGTCCCTTAGTCGCCTCTTACTACACCTACGGAAAGAAATGGGGTGGAGCTATTCTTTGCGTCCGGCATCACACAGCACAGGTTTCATTAAGTAACTAAACATACTATAGTGTTTAATTTTAGCAATTTAAAAGCACTATTTAATGTGACGATGGTAATGTGTCGGGTGAATACCGCAGAACTTATGAAATGTGTCAAGACGCTAACGATGATAGACGATCTAATATCTGAGAGCACTATTACACATTCTGCGGGACATGTATTTGATGAGAACATGATGAAGATATGTTACAAGCTATTAGTTACCGTGTACTTGCACTAAATGGACAGGTCTACTCAATCTGTGTGGTTCTTTCCTCAAAACACCATTTCAGATATCAGTCTACATGGTCTTCACATGTGCAAACTAAGATTTAGTCTGGACTTTAAAAGAGACTATGACTTCTGAGTTTGTATTAACCTTTCTTTTCAGAGTAGTCAGATAGGAAACGCCAACCTTATTATGATTGACTTGTAAAAGTGTTTGTATAAATCTACGTACAGATTTTTTTTTGTCTTTTATCAAAGATTTGATAACCTTTAATAATGTTAGAGTTTGACGAATTCTCAAATTCATTTCCTTAATTCAGAAACTGGATTTATATAAGTTGTTAATAATCTTGAAGACAAATAGAAAATTGGCTAATGGATCTCAAATCTTAACAACGAGTACTTTTATTAAAGTCATTCAAAACAAAGTAGCTTCTCTTCTACTACATCTTAGCATCTATATTGTGGATATAATCTTTGTTAATTTCCCAAAGGACTTGACTTGAACAGATAATAAAGTAAAATATGTATGTGTGCAAGCTAAAGAGCTATTCGCAGAACTACGGCTAAACTTCTCTCTACAGTACAAGCTAAGTAGTATACTAAGTAAGTAGTATAGATAAGACGTAAGTAAGTAGTATACTAAGTAGAATTACAAGTTAACTGTTACATTTCAAAGAGCCAGAACGAATATTTTTTAACAGATAAACACGCTACGTCAATTAGCCGTGTAACAGTAATTTCGTACAACTGTCAAAAATGACAGTTGTGACTTAAATAAGTATACTTACGGATAATTTAAGCTGGTACTCAATTTACTAAATAATTAATTTTCCTCGCAAATGCATGAGCCAGTTTAGCTTGTAGGTAATGGGCATGTAGCGGTACTTTTTTCAAAAAAAAAAAATATAGTACCTACATTTATTTTTTAAAGATTATTTCTTTCATATGTTGTCCGTAACTACGATTGACATGGGCTATTCTGAAGTTCCAATTATATATGATGATGGAACTTCAGAATGGACCATATAAACGCCATTTATGGTATACAAATTGCCTTTGAATCAAACGTCACTTGTACTTCACAACAACATAATTTCACCAACAATAAGCAGCGAATTTCCCTAAGCCTACAAACAAAACAATCTCCTGCCAATTTGTATAGAAAAACAACAAACAAAAATACGTAAGCGTTAAGCCGAAACCCGTGTGTTAAGTCCTCTAACCTTGAATTGAGTTGGGATGGCACATTACATATACACGTGCCAAAATACACGTTCTTAATGTGCAGGTGTTCTGTCCTGAGACATCTTCCCTTGGCACTGTTGCCGTGGTGAGCTCACTGCGGAGCGAGCTGCATTGGTAATCAGTTCGCCTCTTTGCGACTTATTAATGACTTGTACGGGAAAAGTTGCACTTGTCGATGGTGCAGCCTTTGTGTTATGTTGGCTTATTTGTCGATTCGCACGAATTTATTCGCACAAAACGGGTGAGGATAAATAATAATAATTATTATTTTCTGAAGGCAATTCGCTCGATATTAATGTATTTGTGGGCGAATCGATAACTCCAGAAATGGCAAATAGCAAAAGGCAATTGATGCGTTTTGAATTATTTAAATGTGTTGATTTGCCCGTTTGGGTCCAGTAAATTCGTGTGAATCGACTAATTAGCCGCTATATTGTGTGGAATGTTTCGTAACGTCTATATGATGATAACTCAATGATAAGGATCATGGCATTTAATGAAAAATCAATAATTGGGATTAAATGTACTAAGAGGGTTGTATTGACGATTTGCACACACTTAACATGCTTTCCGAGGAATGAGGGAATCACACCGCCGCGCGCCGAGTTCCAAACTCCGAGCTGTTACTAAGTAATTACTAATGAAAAAACCCAATAACACTTTTGCCCAACCTGGGAGTCAAACCTACGCTCAGAAGTCGCGCTTGTGACCACGAGACCAACGAGGCAGTTACGTCATACTGTGTATACAAAAACAGTCAAATCATAATATTTTATTCTTCAGATAAAAATCGGCCAAGTGCGAGTTGGACTCGCGTACCGAGGGTTCCGTACAAACCTGTAGATATTCTTAAAAAATCATATTCTTAAAAAAAAATCTATATACGTAAGCAAAATCTTTGTTTATCTTTTTACGAAAATTATGCGGACGGGTAGTATGATAATTATCACAATTAAAGTTTATATGGAGAAGGAGTGCAGGCAGCTAATATTTTAATATAATAAATAATGTATTAAAACAAACTTAAAATTTAAATGAATATCAGTCGAATTTCGACCACTGGGCGACCACTACTGTTTATAATTCTGTAAATACAAACGTGTTACGGTTGTGAATCATATTTCGGTCAACATACAGCCGGACACTGACCTGCAAATTGCAAAAAACGTGAGAAAATTTGAATTTGGCGTCTACACCTTGAGTTACAAAGGTTTTGTTGTTCAAATCCTTATCTACATATACCTACTTAATATTATAAAGCTGAAGAGTTTGTTTGTATGGTTGAACGCGATAATCTCAGGAACTACTGGTCCGAATTGAAAAAATCTTTTTGTGTTGGGTAGCCTATTTATTGAGGAAGGAGCGGCTATATAACATTACGCTACGATCAAAAGGAACGGAGCAGCAACGAAAAATGTACGAAAACTGGCAGGCAATTCGATGCGACGGGAAGGGTCAGGGGAGCAAAAATTTGACGCAGACGAAGTCTCGGGCAGAAGCTAGCGTTTGATAAACTTTCTAATTTGAAGGTAGTGGATGTGTCATTGACAGTAGTGCTAGACAAATACTAAAACAAGAATCATGATTCATAACGTTGCTTTTCACACATTTATATTTGTTTAGTGAGAAGTCATAAAAATCTCGCATTCACAAATGAAAATACATTTGTATTTCAGTGATTGAAACGTATGAATACACTTCAAAGAAATAATTTTAGTGTCGTTTTTGCACTCGCTTGCTCACCCACGTGGGTAGAAATACTGAAAAGATTATTTTTTTTGTAAAAGGAATCATCTTCTGAACATTTCGTTTCCTGGAACTGTGGTATTTTTGTTACGAAGTTTCCTACTGAACAAACAATTTTCTCTTTTAAAATCTGACATTTTCTATAAAACCAATGTGCTTATTTCTGTTTAAGTTTGAAATGTATTTAACTAACACCTGAAGACTTATTTACTCTAGTCAATGCTTCATGCGGTGATCCACCTAGCGGACACCCCAGACAGGAGCTTGACTTTGGGAATTGAATTTTTTTTTCATAACCACTGCTCTCAAAGCGGTGAAGGAAAACATCGTGAGGAAACCGGCATGTCCTAGAATTAATATAACGAAGACATGTGACTTCTACCAACCCGCACTGGGCCTGCATGGTGGATTACGACTCCATCTCACAGAAAGGCGGCCTGTGTCCTAACAGAGGGAACGTTATAGTCTGATTATGCAATTTTTCATGTATCAGTTATTTAAAAAAATGGATGAGCAATATTCTTCGAAATGATTCAGATTGTGAACAATAGTGTGTAACGAAACTAGGTTGCAGGCTATCAGCACGTAAAACAGACTAAAACACGTGTAGGACCACTCCCAACACACTTTGGCAAAGTTCTAAAACCGAGTATACAAGTAGATATACATACATAATGCTCGGCAGTTCACAAGTTCTCGATGGCGGCCCACCAACCACTTATTTATATCGTTAAACATGCACCACTTCATAGTGCTGTGCTTTTTCATTTGAAAGCATTCGTTTTGCATCAGAACTGTTTGTAGTTTGCACAATGTTTTCGCAATTTGGCTTAATGTAGGTAAGTATTAAGTAGGGAAATATCTCAGCTTTAATCTTTGTACCGACAGCAGGTTTGGCTTGTCAAAAATGGCAGCTGAAAGGATGTAGGAGGTAGTTGCTGTTGTCATCATCATTTGCAGCCTAACTTCACCCACTACTGGGCATAGCCCTCTCTTTCCTCGTGCCAATCCCCATGCTCTTCGGCCAGCCTCGTCCAGGTTTTGCCCGCGATGGCAATAATGTCGTCCGCCCATCTCGCTGCCGGTCAACCGAGATCTCGTCTTCCAATCTTGGATGCTGCCATGTCAGCAGCACTCTCTAGCTCATGTATATACTGACAGTAAATTATACTTAATGAATTACAATTATATTTACAGTCAATTATATAGTCTGTAAAGTTTTGTGACGATATGCTTAAAAATGGTACTCGGTTTTTATAATGCATTTGAAGTCACTGATATCAGAGGGGCAATTCTCATAATTTTAAGAATATTCACTGTCTGATCTTAGTCTTAATCAATCAAAAATAACTCGGATTTCAATACATTTTCGACAAGTTTTTGACATTTGCTGTCGCCGAGATTTGACTCGTAGATTTCGAAAGTTTTTGATTAAGAGAATTGGTCTTCTGATCTATTAAAATCTCTCCAATTGTTTCTATACTACAAGTTTATATTAAACTGTATTCCACAAGCATACATACTATAAAACAGCCATTAATTCTCTTAATGCACGAACTTACGCCATTAACACATTCATTGCTAGTATAATATTTCTTCGGAATAACGAACGGAGATGAATGTTTCCTAACTGTTATGGCTTTTCGTCCTCGAGCACACTTCTATGTCCTTTCAACATTTATCTCTCCTTTTGTAATAGAAGCTCATTTGAGTGAGAGTAATTTGTCAAAGGTCTGTCCATTGGCAGGTTTGTATGCTCGAACTTAATCAGAAGTCCTACTGAACCTTCAATGGATTGCTTATTTTCTTTACATTAGTTATGGTCAAAGTAATTTTGTCAAAGCAGTAGGTACAACATAGCTTGTTGAATGTTCACTGCCTGATTTGTTTACACTAAATTGAGCATAATATCGAAGAATCATTATATCGAAATAGCTCTACTGAATCGTTACTGAACATGGTAACTTTCCGCTTTCTGCTTTTCAGTGAGCCTACATTTGGAGGCACGAAAAAATATCTCGACAGGATGTTTACGTCCATGCTAACGTAGGCTTAAATGTTATTTTATTAGCCATTTATGTCCCACTGCTGGGCAAATGCCACTCTACTCTCTTTCTACCTCTGTCTGTTCAGACCTACCAAGGATGAATCATTATAAGTTAATTCTTCACGCCTTTCAACAAAATCCATTAGTCCCCCAATGACTTATCAATATGGTAATATTAATAGAATGACTGCTCCCGTAGTAAAAGTAGGGCAATTATATAGACACCTCGGAACCCGCCTCGTTTGAAACATTACCTCTCGCCCGCTTTCAACTGCCTTACATTTTCAGTTGCTAACGTTTTACGAAAACTGCGAAAAAGTTATGGATTCTTGAGCGATATTTTATTATTTTAAGTGTTACATTATCTATGTTTAGGGGTTTATACTGGTAGTTACAGATGTTTTTACGAAAGTCTTCTAATACTGTGCTATCTCAGAAAAGTTCTTGATATTTCTAAACCTACCTGCTATGACCTCGTCCATAATAGGTTGACCTAACCATATAAAAGTATATAAAACTTTTTTGACAATTATAAAAAAAAACTGGCTGAAGGTCTCGAAAAATGTCAGTTTAGATGATATAAAAGTGAAAAGAAGAATATATATTTCTTTTTCTTTAAATATATATGGCATTTTATGGTTCTTCGAAGTGGATTTAATTAGTGTCATCATATTATGTAGTTTGGCTTGAGTAAACGATGAAAGTTATTTTAATCGATCAATGCAGTTTTTTTTTCGAAGAAAGTAGGAGGGATTTATGCGATTATATTTTTTACATACAAATACTTATTTTTTGCAAAACAAACTTTCTCTACATTACCACAGCCCTGGACTTACCGTAGATCTTGTTGTTTGTCTCATCACCCTGGCTAGTTGCCAGAGTACACTTTCTAAGTACCACTTTATTTGTACCTACTTCCTCCTCCCAATGCACAGTCGACGACATGCCCAATATTGATGAACCGTAACGTTAATGTAAGTGAATTTTGAACCGAAAATACAACAGTCCATGCAAAATGTTGATTTCTTCAGTTTAAAAATAATAGCGAGGTTTCATCTGCATATGTTTCGATCCTGCGGAAATATCGAGATAAAAATATCCTATGTCCTAAACCAAAACGAAAACCTTCGTCTACCCATGTGCTAAATGTCATCCAAATTTGTTAAGCCGTTTTTGAGTGAAAGCGTTTTAAACAAACATATAAACAGACAAGAAATATAATCTATGTCTTTTTATAATGTTAGTTTAGATAAAATACTTCATCAATAACCTACACCAGACTTACTAGACATATTCTTTTCCTATTGAACGCAATCCATCTCGATTCTACCTTCAGGTTACGTGGACGATCTTCACGTTGTTCAATTTTCAACTTTCCGCACCAGGAAGTACGTTGAAAATCTAGTGCAAATCCCGTTGCGATATTTTTACGGCCATATATATACATATATATAGTCCTCCAGACCGTATTTCGGCCACGGCGGCCAATCTTAACGGAGACTAGTCATCGGCGCGGGAGATATTATAGTGCTTAAATGTGTGCGCAGACACAGGAGCACTCACTCTTCCCTCACTCTCATAGTCCGATGAGACGGCAATCCGACACGATCGGAGAGAGATCAGGACATGTTTCGTATGGCATTACGGCCATACGAACAACATGACGTACAGTCATAAACAATAAATGCTTGTGCCATCAAGCAGTAAATACTTCTACTACTACATTAACATACCTGTACTATTACTGGTAACTAATACTGGCTGGAATAACGACGCATTATTAATATTTATCATTCATACTAGATGCGAATGTTGCGCGCATATTAATTAAAAGTTCATTAGTAATGCAGGTGAGATTAAACGCGGCAACTCGTGTACGCTTGTTGTTTGTTTTATTGGAATCGGTTTTAACATTCGTATTGAGTAAATATAAAAAAAAGTACAATTTCACTGAAAAGTAAATTGTATTTTTCAGTGAAATTGTATTCTGTTTAGGATGCTCTTCCTGAAAGAATAAATCATCATCAAGTGAAGCATTTAGAGTAGATAAAGGCTGTTCACCTTGAAGCAAAAAATTATGTTATTCTAAAATTGTTTGCTCTTCATAGTAGTATTAAATCTGGATCTAAACGTGCATATGTTTACAATGTAAACCTTGACTAAACCACTCAATGCGTTAAACCTCCTATATACGCTGAAGCAGACTAAAAATCACAGCAGTGGTGGCGTAGTGGTTACGACCGCGACTTACGGGTTGTAGGTTCGAACTCAGAGAGCCGCTTTACTTTGTGTAAATTATTTCATCACCACTGCTCTCAAAACGGTGAAGGAAAACATCGTCAGGAAACCCATGTTCAGAATCGAAAATTAGAAGTTAGGTGATATCTAGCAACCCGAACTGTGCTTACGTGGTGGATAGCAGTCTACTCCTTCTTACCGAGAGGAGTCCTGTGTCCCAACAGTGAGAACATTATAAGAATATGCTAGGCTTTGAATCTCAATCTTTTTCGTAGAGATTTTAAACATGTGTAGTCTCAACGTACTTACCATAATCACATATATATCGGAACAGGAAGCCGATCAGGGTGAGGGTCTTCCCCAGAAAACATGATGTGTGGGTGATGTGTAGGTTGGCGAGCAAAACAAAGTATTCGAAATCACACTACTAATTTATTAAGGTAGGTAGGTACACTGAATACAACGAGTCGTATGACAGTTCCTAGACTTAGTGTTGTCTGCGCGGCTGCTAGCAGAAAAGTGAGTCGTCCCCTCCCTGCCATCGTACTTCTTGAGTAAAAGCCCGCGCAAACTTAAATCTAGACTCTGTCGAAGCGTTGACGTTATAGCGCCTCCGCCTCGTTGTCAATGCGGCTCCCGTACTAATGACCTCTCCGACATAGGCTGGTTTTAGTCTTACGCCGACGGCACGCGCACCATCAGCGCTGATGGCCGAGATACATGAACTTCTAGGAAGCGTTTTTGAAAGACGCGTAGCTATCAGCGCGCACGGTGGTCAGCGCTGATAGCTACGCGGCCGTACGCGTCGCGCGTCGGCCCCGCGTAGCTGTCGGCGCTGACGATCGCACGAGCGCCTCTGCTTTCAGTGAGCGTTCTAGTGTCGAGCGGAGCGGACGTCGTCAGCGCGTACAATCATGGCGAATCGCGAAGTGGATACAGGTCGAGTTATCGACGAGGTACGCCTGAGGAAGAAATTGTGGGATGCATCAGATCCACTCTACAAAAATAAAGATGCAAGAAACAAAGCCAAAGTGCCATATAACAAGACAAAGTCTCCTGCGACGGCTCTCTGCTCAATTAACGGATGAACATGGAGTCTTCGTCGTCGCCGGTTTTTATTTTTTTGGAATAGATAGTATAAAGGGGTGCGTCTCATAACGTATAAACTCATTTGGTCTAATTTCATTTTATTATCGTTCATAAGATATAATTAACGTGAGATATACCAACTGTTGATATAATTTCTTTACATATAACATTTATTTATTCTAAAACTTAATTAGTATAACGTTGTTTGATATAACGTTTATGTAATCGAAAATCATTAGGTCTAACGTTTAATATATATAAAAAACGTCATTATGGTTAACACCCCGACTCAGAGTACCCCGACTCGCTAAGGCGGGAGCGAAGCGTAGCGGAGCTCCCGCCTTAGCCTTCGTGGTTAATTTTTTTTTAAACCACCCAGAAATAGGAGCCCCGCCTAGCGGGGCTCCGTCGACCTATCTTAACACATTTCATCGTATTAGACCAAATAAGTTTTATATATTTTGAGTGGTATGTCAAACGATTTTATATTTAATGTATGTTATGTCAAACGATGTTATATTTAATGTATGATAATTATGCTTATAAAAATTAGTTATTTTAAAATTATAACAATCGTTCATTATATTAACTAATCGGTATATTAAATAAAATTATAGGTTCCGTTGTTATATGTTGTAAATATTAGAGATTTTGTTGTTATATCATCTATTACTTACCCAGTATAAAGCAGCAATAATTAATACAATCCGCATTTTGGTCGTCGTCTGTACAGTAAGGCCGTCAGTACGAGACTAAAACGAGCCACACTGAGCCTCAGCGCTGACAAACTACGCGCTGAGCTATGAGCGCTGACGGTGAGCGTGAGACTAAAATCAGCCATATATGTTTATCTGTAAATAATGATAAATGATTTTATTTCTGTAAGTAGATTTGTACAAACACTTTTATACGTCAATGATATTTTATTCACTTACCTAAGCCTTCTACGAACGAATTCTGCAATAAGGTTGTGATTTAAATACATTCATTGAAATGAATTAACAGTTCAAACCATTTGCACGAACCAACTAACAATTCCAAACTCTATTAACATCTGTAGCGCCTAAGACTTCGTCAATGGCATACCTCGTTACTTTTCTCAGTACTAGTACTTATACAGCTCCCAAGTAAGGTGGAACTCCTTACCATGAGTTCGCATTGAGCTGAATGGTTTTAATTACACTTAGCGCATCGCGTGCTTGCCATCCCAAACCATGGAAGATATGGAGTAGATACGTATATGGTTTAATTAGTGAGCCATTTTTGTAACGTGAAGGTAGTTTCTGTATCAAGTTATGAGGAAAGACGAGACAAGTTTCGTTGTACAAGTTCTTTATGCATGCAGAGTTTTCTTGTATGTGATGGTTGTACTGTTGCATGTTACTGTTAGCATATAACCGGTGTAAACAATTGTTAGTTAACCAATAAAATAAATAACATGTTAGAGACAAAATTATATGGGCAGACTAAAATAACTGTATAACCGGCGTATCTGTATTACCAGATGTAAGCACTTAAACGAGGCAAAAGATGTACGTAAAGATCGTAGCAGGTGGCGTTCTGTAGTTTCTGCCTACCTCCACGCGAAAAAGGCATGAGGTTATTCATCTATGTATGTAAAACAACTGTTTTTCAACGGCAATTCAGTCGAAAGCAGATCGCAGCTATAAAAGTAACATTAAATACTTTCCAATTGCTCAAGGAAAATTGCAAACGATACTAGACTCTCTGGCATCGTTTGAACTGGGCGCGTTATCGCACCACGTGGCTATGCCGAGCCGTCGTGCCGTCGAGTCAACACCCTTCAATCCACTCCGGTTACCGGCGGCACATTCGGACGGGACATTCCACGATCGAACTCCGCTCCTTTGACTGGGTGAACTTGGGACGTCACTGGAAAGGACTTTGGTCTTGAAAAGGAGTGCAGTTTAGAGTTGACGAGTCTATTATTTTGGAGTATAGATTTTTGTAGAGCAGTGGTGGCCCCGACTTTCGAATAGGAGATCCTGAATTCGAAGACGGGAAGACACTTTGTGTATTCGATTTCACCATGGTTCTCAAAACGGTGAAGGTCAAACATCGTGAGGACCAGTGACATTCACCAGCCCGTACAGGGCCTGTGTGGGAGCTATTGATGCATTGCCTTTTATAAAGGAGGCCTGTTTCCCAGCAATCGGAACGTTATAGGCTGATTATGTAGATTTATACACAAGAACCAAGAATAAGAACAAGTTACCGTGTGGTGCCGGACGTAAATAATAGCACCACCCCATTTCGTCCCGTGGGTGTCGTAAAAGGCGACTGAGGGACTTACTAGAGAATGGGCAGCGGCGTTCTTTATGCATTTTGCCACCATACTGCGATCGCCAACCCGCCTGCTAAGCGCGGCGATTATGGCAAATCCCCCCATATTGGGGGAGGCCTAAGTCCAACAGTGGACGTCTTACGGCTGCAATGATGATGATGATACACAAGAAGGTTCTCACCATTACAGCCATAATTATCTCACCTGAAATAGGAAAACTGCTTCTCTCTCAAGCATCTTTTAAAATAGCCTTAATTTTTTTAATCAGTAAACAATTCAACAGTCTCGGTTTTATTATAAGCACTTACATAGGCAATTCAGTATCGATCCTGCTCAACCTGTTACTTTGGACTAGATTTAACCTGATATTACCCAAAATAACAGTACTGTAAATAAACCAAGTGCACCTACAAAACGCCCAAAGTTTTCTCTACAAAACAAAATCTATAGGCGTAAGTACAAATGAACACAAAAGGCTCTCCACCATTAACGAAAGTCTTTCATTCGCGTCCATTAAAAGACAAAGGCAGTTATGAATGACGGTAACGCAAGGAGGGTTAATGACGTCAGCCGACGGTTAATGACGTAACGAATGTATACGTAGAGTAGTTAATTGGAAATCGATGCGTACCTCCGAGGATATAAAACGGTTTTATTTATTGGCTCTCTTTAGGCATTCGCTGACATGTGATTGGGTTTGGTTTTTCTTTCAGTCAAAAAGTATAAAATTCTATCTACCTAATGATAAATTTACTATGGATTTCGAATGTTTTATGACGTTGATATAAGATGCTCGTGGCTAAGTACTCAGCAGCACGGGTCGAGTGATCAGGTTAAGCTACGCTTGTCGAGTTTCGTTGGTGGATGTGCATCTTTATGTACTTGTCCGTGAATCGGAAGTTACGTTAAGTCTTTGGTCCGTCAGAAGTCCGAAAATCAGATAAAAGATGACTGAAGATTTCTCATTTTGAACTAAGTCACTCGAAATGAATGGTTCTGAGAAAACCTTGGAAGGAACACAAAATATAAATCTTGTGTTGAAATAACTGTTCTGATTTAGGCCTATGATCTAAGATATAGATATTTAAACTTTACCGGGCGGAGTTTATTTAATTCAGAACATTTCAATATTATACATATATTTTAAATTTTAACCCTGCTTACCTAATAAGTAAATCATAAGCGAAAGCTGTGAAAGCAGTCGAGAAATCCTTAAGTTTTCAAGTAACAGATAACCAAGTATTATTTTCCGTTAAAGTTAAAATCTAGATTCAGATGAAGTTTTGCGAAGATTTACCGCTTCCTCAGCCAAAAGAGCTTTTACGTGACCACTAATGAATTTGCAATACCCTGTGCTGTTGGTACAAGGATCCGAAATGGTGAAATTCTAGACGATTACTTAGGACCAATTTCACCATTGAAACTCAACGCGATTAGCACATCTAAACCAAGTTTAAGACCTGTCATTGTCATTATTATTGAGAAATATTAACATTGGAAACTCGTTTTAACGATCGATTGTTTGTTGAATGCATCGCTAGTTCAAATAAAAGGCGCGCAATTGTTACCCAATTTAAGACTAGCTTCTGCCCGCGACTTCGTACGCGTCAAATTTTTGCTCTCCTGACCCTTCCCGTCGTATCGAATTGCCTGCCAGTTTTCGTCCATCTTTCGCTGCTGCACCGCTCCTTTTGTTTGTAGGGTAATGTTATATAGCTTATAGCCTTTCTTAATAAATAGGCTACCCAAAACAAAAACAATTTTTCAATTCGGACTAGGAGTTCTTGAGATTACCGTGTTCAACCAAACAAACAAACAAACTCTTCAGCTTTATAATATTAAGTATAGATACCTAATATCGTAAAGGAATATTACTTGTTGTGTTCTTGTTCACGTAGCTGTAATAATCTGTAGTCGACATTTATTTCCATTGCTTGTATAGTAGTTAGTATGTACATATGTTTAATAGTATCTATTTGAAACCTTATATAAATTAAAGTAAGTTGTATCTATATTTTGCATCAACACAACAACACAATTTTTATGTCCACGCAATTACTGTCCATTCCAAGGATGCCTGGAAGAGATCAAAAAAAGAGATGAGGCTGCCTATTGTATGTTTTATAGTGCTAACGTTTTTTTTGCTATATATTTTCTGGTGTAAAATACAGGAT
Source organism: Aporophyla lueneburgensis (assembly GCA_932294355.1). NCBI lineage: Eukaryota > Metazoa > Arthropoda > Insecta > Lepidoptera > Noctuidae > Aporophyla > Aporophyla lueneburgensis. Next base: position 22,957,101 of record OW028737.1, on the reverse strand, counting down.
ATACTTAAAAAATAAGTAAATAGAAGCGTTAATCGCGTTTGGTTTCATTGGTGAAATTCGTCCTTAGAGGCTTAGATGTTCCAATCAGCATCATCCTACCCTTTTCTAAGTAAATTGGTTTCGGATTTCAGTCTAACCAGATGTGACTGAATAGTATATTATAATATCTGATATACATTTACTATACTATACAGTAGATATCAAGTTTTACGTGTATCGTATGTACATTGACATGTTTATTTAAGTATGTAGTACGTTTCTTGCGTTTAGTTTTTGCAACGTGGTATTTGACATTCGGGTATACGGATGAACTTGAAGAGACATTACCATATATGTTTCTTTTTCAAAAATCTTCAATGAATTTTGAGGTTTTAATTTTAGCCATGTTAAAACAGTAGCTCTGCCCTAATTACCAAGAGCTTTCATACTGACCATCCAAAATGTATCCATTCAAAAGGAAATCACACTTTCTCCGTTACGTTATGCGTTATGTTATGTTTACAAATCTATTTATTTTAAAATCGTCCGTAAGGAGTAATCTCCAGTCGCGCGTCGGAGCTACACATACAATTTTTTTTGTACCATTTGTTTTCAGTATGGATCCCCAATACGGGGGTAACGTATTGCCAGCTAATTTATTTTGACCCTGTATAAATCGATTCAAAACAGCAGGTCAAACCAAGCGCTTATTCCTTCCAAGAATATCAAGTCGTGATACACCGTACTTAGCTAAGTTTATAATAGAAGTTACCTAAGTTATTTCGAAATAATTTGCATATTGTCGCTCACATTAATACAGAAAGTGCATAGCTGACGGACGGTGAATATTTTATGTCCAGCCGGTCACTTCTAGCAGCATGTTAGTTGATTAGTTTAGCTATATTCAAGATTGGAACGTTTCGGCACCTTCACAAGCGAATATGGCACTTGTGTCCCTAGTTTGAGGATTCTAAAACGTGTATCACAAGGCATGGCAGGTATTTGCAATATTGAGATGGAATTACTCTTCGTTAAAGGGCCTAATGTTTTCTGTTTTAGGGCAAGAATTCTAATTTCAAATTGAAATCCTGATATTTTGTTTTGTACAACTCGTTACGTTTGTTGGATCAAATTCCTTCGTAAGGCGATTTTGTTTCATTTGAATTAGGAAGGCAAATGAATTGTTGGACAGGAGTAAAGTTTTCGGGTGTTATTGCAATATTTCGCAATTTCCATTCAAATCGTTTAAAATAAAGACACTAATCGTTTGAAATTTTGTTAGGCTAAAGATAGTGATCATCCGTTTTAATAGCAAAGCGTGACTGGTTATAATAACATTGTCATTCTATCTGTTCTGTAATTACCTTTATGTTTCGTTTTCATTATAACTCGTAATGATTCCATTTAAAACTGAATCCGCTGATTAAGTTGGGCCATTGTTTGTTTGGTTTTAATTACAGGCCGGTTTGGGTAAATAAGTAGTGGCAACGAATTATATTGATCGTGCCGTGTCCGGCGCGCGTCCGGCGGTGTCCGGAGCGATATACGCTGACAACGCGCTATCTGACCGGAGTTTGTCAGGCTTACACGGAGATTTGTAGCGTGTTCCCTCGGCTGTATGGCTGTAGCCGCCGTAAATTATTACCAGCCTGCAACGTTTGCTTATTAATAAATCAATTGTTTGGCAAACATACACCGTTCGCCTCTATTTATCAATCTATCTTTTATTGCTGAATGGGCCACCATGACACCTGATGGAAAACGAGGTCAATAATGGAACAAGCGTGCTCAGAAGACGTCTGTTCACTCTCGCTTTGAAGGTAGACTTTCATATTCCCTGTTAATAAACCCTCAATCTGTATCGGGCGCTCTTCCAAATCACGTACGAAAACATGTTGAGTTCACAAATTGAGATTCTGCAACCGTCGGTGAGTGTACTTTGGTATTATTTTGCATAATCCCGATGTAAAGTGTTATTAGTCAGGTCGCAGCGCGCCACCTCGTCTGGTGCATGCAAGGGAAAGGCAACTAAGTAGAAAATCGGATGTCTGCGGCGACCGGCGACCGTAACCCGATCCGCAATCACAACTAATTTAACTCAATCAACGAGCGACAGCCCTTGACTGTAACATTACCGCTCATTAAACCAACCGGAGCTTTATAATTTGATATCTGCTTGATCACGAGCGCAGATAAAGAGCTTTTAATGAACGTCTGTACAACGTTTGTCCGTTGTCCCGCTCCGAGATGATAACTGATAAAAATTATCGTTAACTTCTAAAGAGGAATGTTAATTGAAACAATGTTAGCTGCTCTATGGACTGAAACAATTATGATTTCCATTTGACAATTACTCGCGACCCGCAGTCGACCCGGCTTGTGGTAATCACAAGTGCACTAGATTTGATTGGGCGAAAATTGTTCGCGAATGCATTCTCGAAATAGGGCAATCCACCCGCAGAGACAATTGAAATAAAACGTCAGTGTAGCCGGAACGGGTGGTTGCAAAAAGCTAGAAGCGAATGCCGCGTCGCGCTAAATTAATTCTTATTGCAATTTGGCAAGGATCGGTTTAGCTTCAGCGCGTTCCGCGATGATGTCATTTCAGCACGCAGGTCAAGCGCCTACTTCGTACGGCTCGTACCGCAGGTTCTTTTTGTTCCCGCCGCGAAGAGTTTTATTTTAAATCTGTAGCTCTAACGAACCGAGCTCTTGTTGCATGCGACGGGCCGCGCGTGCAGCTGTCATTTTAGCCGTATTAATCGTTATCACTTCTCGCCACAATACTGAATTGTCCGGCTTTTTCTTGGCGATTTTATTATTCGTGTTTAATTGTGAAGTTCTCTTTCGTTATTATATCGAGGCACATGTTAGTGCGCGGGTGTGGGTGCGGCGCTCGTGCGGCCGCGGCGGGCGCATTGTGTTCTTATACCGCATACATTAGCGTGCATTCTCACGAACGGAACCCGTTCCTCGGCTCGGCGCGCTTCTATCTTGTTGTTCCTTTACAAATCTGCGTGCCTCGTATCGCTTAGTTGACTTTTTTGCACGCCGACGTTCAAAAAACTCCGGCTTGTATCGAATATGCCGCGGAGTCTGGTTGCCATGCGCAGCGTATGAAGCATTAAAACATCGGTTATATTGTCCGTCGTTCAATTAGACGAAGCAAATGTTAAATCCAGCGAAATGACAGCAATAACTGTCGTGTTGCGTTTTATTGTAGAAAGTTAGCCGCAGTGATGTTAAAATTTATCGTCCCATTGTCAATAGGAGCGGGCGGGCGGCGGCGGCGGCGGCGCGCTCGTAAACCAAGTTGCGGACTAAGTTGGTTGATACATTCGCGCTAATTATACTGCAATCACGTCGCGTGTGTTAAGTTTATAAGTTATAACGTGTAAAGGAACATGTGCAAACGTTCTCGAAATAATTTAATGTGTGCGCGGCGGGGTAACGACACGGGGCGTGCTCTGACGCTAATTTCGCACGCGGCGTCGTCGTCGGCGCGAACGCATATAACTCGACCAATTTAGAACTGAGCCGGCATGCCCTGCGCGCCACGCCAAACAGTCTGCCCCTTGCCGCGCTCGTGTGTCAGCACCCGATGATAGAGTTATTGCGTCCGATCTTCTAATATTTTTTAATTTTATTTTTCCAGGTAATTCGCAAATGTGGAGCTTCATATCAAACTAACGGGAATGCCTGAGTCATGTAATACGAAATTACGAGTTTGAAGTAAGTGATGATTTGCATGTCGTAAAGGTTTTTATGGAGCAGGCGAGTTTATTTAAATTATTGTTAGTACGACTTCTACTGCTGCCATCTGATTAAATTATTTTGTGAAGGTTGTTTCCATGCAAAATTGCTCCTTGAATATGGATGTGGAAATCAAAGAAAATGTTATAGAATTGTACTTTTTATCCGACTTCAAAAAGGAGAAGGCTTTCTATAATTTATCTTTTTTTTTTGTATGTATTCCGAGATATATTTCCGGCAATTGTAAATCGATTTTTTTTTTAATGGTAGTGAAAACAGAATGTTATAAGTTCAAAGTAGGTATTTTTGGATCTGTATTTTAGTTTTTGCCACCACTTCCGAAGTTAAAGTTATTTTTCAATTAGTAGTGATTTTTTTGGAAGTCAGTTAATTATTTTTTTTAAAAAAGGTTTTTCTCGGAGGTACTCGTGAAACGAACATTATTTCTTAATTTTCTTGTAACTTTGAATTATTTTACAGGTTGCCCTACATATTAAAAACCTGGTTCACACCCATTCAAGTGTAGTAAGTTAGTTGTTTAGTCAAAAGTTTTTACTACAAACCAATTTACTCCACAACCGTGTAAAAGAGCCTTAACAAGGCTAATTACACACAAGCGTCAACAATTCCTGCACATTCCACTTAAGTGTCACTTCATACAATTTCACGGGAACGACAAAATAAATCCCGGGAACGAATATACGTGTCACCCAAGGATTTAATTAAGAGACCTTAAGTGGTATAATTAAAGGCAGCGTTGGAAGAAAGGTGGGGGCTGGGGTACCCCCGTACCCCGGCGTGCATGGGGTACCCCCGTCCCCGAAGCACCTGGGGTACAGGTGTGAACCTTATTTGGAATGTTATTAGTGTTATTTGCGACGTTTTTGGACGTCACGAGTTAATTAAGATTGTTTCTTGTCATTATGTTGTGAGACATGTAGTGTACGTAAATTATTTTATTGGAGTTTCAGGGCTAGGCCTGATCATGCGATTTTCAACTCTATTTTAAAAATGAAGAGGTGTATTTTTACATGGCATTATTGTTGAAACGGTTGTCATGAATAAATTACGCCCTACGCTTGATAAATTAATGTCGTTCAGTAGTTAATTTCACGTAGAATATGCTTTTGAACTTCTCATAGTAAGTCTCGAATGTATCGTTTATTATATTGGATTATATAAAGATATCGCAAAAACGTTCTAACATTTTTTCTTAATATTTTTTTACATAATTGGGTAGCAACTAGCAGTGATAATTAAATCTGGTAGTTATTATTCCAACTTGGTATCTCGTAAAATACTTTGAGGAAAAGGTTTTAAGATACCCATTATTACACTTTGTATCTTTCCCTAACTTGTTATTAACTTATTATTTCTTAAACATTTCCCACGTAAATTGCCTTTATTTAAATCTGAAAATGTAAACTATAAATTCAATTGCCCTCGTAAAACCTTAATTGAACAAAATCCAACACAACTATTATACATTTCAATCACCAACCTTATTGTCTCGCTGCTACGCTACAAGTGACGGCGTAGCTCCGTAGCGCGTAGCCGGCGGCTCGTAGGCCCGCTACGATCGATGGCGTAGAAAACAATTTTTCATTACTGTTCAAATTCCTGGAACGTATTGAATTTGTTTACTGCATACGCTGCCTAGTATATCTTGATACTTCCTGGTGGCGCTGTTTGTGTTGGAAAATGTCAATATAATGTCAAACTCACTACATTTACATTTAGTACTGCATTCTGCCGTCTACCAAGATATAATGGGTACGTTGTTTGTTTTACGGCCTATAGGGGATGATGGACGAGCCGATACGGATCCATTGCCGTTGATATTGCACTGAATATTGATACAAAGATTTGTGGGGTATTATTTTTGTTTCAATTTCACGATGAGGGCTTTTAGCGTGGGTCGGCTGGGGGAGGTCGTAATATCAAATGTATTTTTCACTCGTATTATTTATTCTGGTTTATATCGCAATTGATCTTGTTAATAACGGCCCTCGTGATCAGTTTTTTTTTTATTCAATCCGCTTTGTTTATACCGGTAGCAGGGACATCGATTCAGAACCAACATGGGTTTAGTACTCGATTCTTGACCCAGCGATGTAATTTTTCGTCGGGCATTTAAAAAACGATCTACTGGTAATAAAAAAAGTGTAACCTATGCGGTCGAAATGTGTTAGTTTTTGTTTTTTAATAACCGTCGAAGGATTTCAATGCATATTTTTCATGGATTGGCCATTGTATCAGTACATGATACTAGCCTACTTTCGTGAATGATGCTGTCAAAACAAAAACATTTCTTTGCAATGCCACTGGTAGTTCTTTTCTACAAACACACTAACAAACTTTACCTCTTTATAATGATTGTAGAATGATGTAGATTTCACTAAACAAATATTTACAGCTGTGTACTAAATACAGTTAAACACAAAAACAGTAAGTTTACTCAGCGGTAGTCAACAGTCGATCGATGCTTACATAAGGGATTTCCCGGCACTAGTTGTAGTAAATAAGGCTAGGCTTTGCCCCGCTTCGTGTAAATAAAGACTTATGTACTAAAACTTAGGTACACAGCCGATACGAAACTGCTTTGTCGCTTCACGTCCTGTGTAGACGTCCATCAACTCGTTTAAGTTTATTTTATGTTAATGGAATGTCTTCTTGTTAAGAATTCATTTGCTTTTATTTAGTTGATGACTTGTCGTATATTTTTGATGTCCTGAAGCGTTTTATATTGAAAATGTTGGTGTTATTTTTCCGTCATTTGTTTTGAATCTAGTGGCCTGGCCCTTCTATGTACGGTTATCGAAACATCTTCTTTGTTACTCGTATGTGTTAGTTTCATATTAATATTTTATACACGTAAACCTTATACTTGTACAAAAAAATAAAAATCCTTTAATAGTACTTATTATCTTGAAATATTTACATAAAAATTTAGCTAATTTTTTAAATTATAATTTTGAAAAAGTAACTAGGTGGTGTTTCTTGTCCATTCTTCTCCAAACTAATCTACCTTTTGGAAGGGGCGCCTAGAATCAATTCTATTTTAATGTGAATGGTGACGTCCAAAAGTGCCGTTTATGCGCTTATTTTAAATAAATTCTTTGATCTTGACTTTAAAAAATCATAGGGCATCACAAAATTCGTCTGCATCGTTGTCCACGTTCAGAAGGCCAATTCTCATAATTAAAAACATTCAAAATCTAGTTGCTTTCTCATCTCGGCGACATTCAAATGTTAAAAACTTGTCAAAAATGTAGGGAAAAGCGAGTTATTTTTGACAGATTGACACTGAGATCGGACTGTGAACGTTCTTAAAATTACGAAAATGGCCCCTCTTGTTTAAATGATCTAAATTATGGTTAAAACCGAATTAAAAATCCATTGCTTACGTACGCAGACGAAAACAAAAGGCGGCTTTTTATACTATTTTTAGAGATGATAAGAGATTATCTTTTCGAGATTTTCAATTTTGTTGAAAAACATCAAGGAAAGACTTTCTCAAACAGGCTCTACAGAAATAGAACTGAACAAAAATGTATTAATGTACTGCTGTAGAATTTAAGAGAAATAAAACATCTTTTCCAAGAAAAAGTCTTAAGAAATTCATTACAGTTGCTCTAATACCTCTAAGCCAAAATAAAGTAGCTAGATTAAAGTCAGTCTCCACCTTTATTAGCATTAAGTAATGAAATTATTAAAAATATCGCCACTTAACAGACTTATAACGAATCTTCATAATCCTCTTAAATGGGTGGTAGGTATGTACTTAGCTTTAATGACGATCGCTGGGATATAAAATTTTATTATTAATTGTCGAGTTTTCATAGTAGGTACAGTCGACCGCCCGGCCGTGTCACCTTGACTTGTAGCTGGCCCAACTTAGTCCGGAGTTTCAATGGAATAAGAGGTCAATTTATACTGGTTTTGTTATCTGTCTACGTGTTGTACTGTACGTACTAAAAAGGTCAAAAGGTTTTACGGCTGACTTGGCATTGAAGGTTTATTATGCCCTATATACCTTCGGAGAATTCAATTTATAAATTACCTGACGATATTTTATGCGATTTACCGTGAGGGTAACATTCCACTACCTTTTATATGGTGTGGAAGTTGTCTAATGAAATGTACGAATTATTACGCTGTTGTTTCCGATTTGTTCGGTTTATTGTTTGATAGGTAAACATTATTGTTCTCGTTATTGTTTTATCTATATAGGTAGGTATTACGGTAAAGAATATAGTAGTATAGAAGCATAGGATAAGTATGTTTGGGCCTTAAGGTACGAAAGTAAACAAAAATTATATTTATTTGCGCCTAATATTTATCTTATAGATTCTCTTATATTTTGTGAATCTCTTTCGTACAATAACGCGACCCCGGCAGGCATCGGTCCTAGTTGACCCCTACACTGCTGCTAACATCTCTTTAAGGCGCGCGTGGAACACTACGCGCCGTCGATCCGAGCCTGGTCCTTACCGGGCGGCGAGCTACCCATTGCTCGCCACCCGCAAGCTCGCGCCTACGGTGGCCGGGAGTCCGCTATCGACTCCCGACGCCCGGGGCGTCTCCTCCTGCGGCGGTTAGGGACGTGAGGGCGCAGTGACTGCCTCAGCACCTGTACTTGCTGTCAGACCTATACTATTCTTACATACCTATTAACTCTGGAATTAGAAAACATTGTATAAGCTAATTATTTTTAAAGAGTAATCGGAAGTTTCTGCTCGGCTCTTCGTCACAGAAAACTATCATTTGAAACCGGGCACTTTGCTTCTGACGTTTCATACGTGCCCATGTGAAGTATGTGAAATTAAATTTAATGTATATACCGGATGACATTTTTTATCGTCTCGACCTTCATACGGTGTGTTGTGTAACTAGAATAGAAGGCAGGAAGGCCTTCAGATTCATCGCAGGTGACTAAAGGAGCGCGGGACGCGGGCTGACGGGGATGCGTGTGCGGCTCGTGCGCCTGCGAAAGATCAATTTGGCCACCTATCGGCCTGCTTCAAAGGGTAAAACCACGCTACAAAATCATTGATACATGCCGCGCATTGAGTAGTGTGAGTAGTGATTTTAATTAATTTTTTTTCTTTTATTTTTTCCAAACTTTTGTTTTTGTTGTTCTAGTATGAAAATCTTATACCTTTAAACGAGCAATTCTTGTATATATGTATATATATATATATATAATCTGAATCTCGGAAACGGCTCCAACGATTTTCATGAAATTTAGTATACAGGGGTTTCGGGGGCGATAAATCGATCTAGCTAGGATTAATTTTTATAAAATGTCGTTTTATTGGTGTTTTCAATGAGCAACTTTATCGATTATGAACTTGAACATAAACTTATTATATTAAACACAATATACCAATAAATACCGAGCAAAGCTCGGTCATCCAGATATTGTTACGTTAAATGTGTAGTATTTATTGCTAGATCAATTTCATTACATGTTATTCAAAAATAAAAATAATAAAAATTTATATGCCAAAAGCTTCTACTCCGTTCACCTATTGCACCCATTTTTTTTTCAAGACGTTAAAAAAAGTCACCCAGTATCTTTGATTTTCAGTAAAAAAAACATGTTAGTGGTTCCTTTAATGTTGTCGAAAATACGTGTAAGTATATCTCTAAATCAGAAATGTGACTTAAGGGCCACGAATTCCATTTAATAATACAATTTGCTCATGGCTCCGTACGTATAGAGAATTTAATTAATTCTCTTGTAACAAACAGAGCGCAAAAATGTTTAGAATGTCGTCCTTATGTGCCTGTCTTAAGATTTCCTACAAGCCTTTGATTTCCTTCACACATACGTTAACTTAATATGTGGAGTTTCGGTGTTTATTTACATGACACAATGATGTAAGAGCATTGGTTGAAGAGTTTGTAGGTCATAGGTTCGAACCCAGACAGGCACTTACCTTGTGTTAATTATTTCATCACCACTGCATTCAAAACGGTGAAGGAAAACCTCGTAAGAAAGAAAGAAAAGAAAGAAAACCATTTATTTGACACAGTTCGCAAAACAGAAAATAAGTAACATGGAAAAAATAGTTAAAAAAGAAAACAACAAGTGTAGAGAGACCGGCTACGTGCTACAACCAAAAAATCGACAAACACCATGTGATCTCTACCTGCACAGGGCCCGCATGGTAGATTACAGGCCACTCCCTGTTGCAGAGGAGGCCTGAGTCCCAGCAGTGAGAGCAATATTGGCTCATTATGCTTTGTTGGGGTCAGCTTTCAGTCTAACCAGATGCAGTTGCATACCAGTGGTACAATGGTTTTCAATGTTTTGTTCGTATATTGGCGTGTGGTAGCTGACATATGGCGAATAATTTAATGTATGTTTTGTTTTATAATATTAATTACTTACATAATACTGTATAGAATCAAGTTCTTCTAACATAACAGACAGCTGTGCTGCTGGGGAGTTTGTTCCGCCACTTCTTGTTCCCAGCTAAAGCACTAGGAAGTGTCTAAGGGTGGGCATTTGGGGGGACTAAGTGCTGACTCTCAGCCTAATTTGAATAAATGACTTTTGATTTTGATTTTACAGTGTACATGGAGTGACTGCCTATCTAATGTCACAACCCAGTTACTGGGTTATACAATAGATTTTGGTAAGGCTGATTTAACAGACTTTTGGGCTTCAGACATCCTGTAACGATTGTCAAAGATTCTGAATAACAGCCGGCACCAATAGCTTAAGTCTTGGTATGTAAAAATGGTCAAAACAGAAATAGTAATAGAATATAAAATACTAGCTTTTGCCAGCGGCTTCGCCCACGTGGAGGTCAGAAATTATCCCGCGGGAACATACTATCGAGATAAAAAGTAGTGTATGACCTTTCTCAGGCTCTAAACTATATGTGTACCAAATTTCATTTAAATCGGTTCAGCAGTTTTAGCAGGAAAGCGAAACAGACAGACAGAGTTACTTTTGAATTTATAATATTAAATGTGGATTTAATGGACAGATACCTACCAGAGTATGTAGGTTTACATGGACCCACGTGATGGTTTACGGCCTTTTATTTTAATATACTTGTACATTATTATTTTAAGACTGTTTGTAGAGCATATAATGAATATTTCAAGTAATATCATCACCAATTTAATTTAATTTACCTTGGTCACAATTTTGTCAAATACAATGTCACAAAATTGTTTCATACCGCTCAAATCGCAAACAGATTGGTTACATTTTCTTCGCTAATACAAGTTAAAATTACATGTGTATAAAATGTATGTTCCGATAACCACTTAACCTATTATGGGGCACTTCCCCGATTGCCTGTCAATATACATAGTTAGGGGCCATCTTGTTGGCGCGCCGACATCCATTTTCATATAACTGCTAATACCTATCTGAAACAAACCACTGTAAGGCCTTTTCGAGGTAAAATTAGATTTATTTTTCTTATACCTAAAACACTTAGTGGACAGAAAAAAGTCGCCTGTGTTTTTAAATAATAATTCGATCGTTATTGAAATACAAAATCCGACAACTTACTTAGGTGGGTCAGTAATACAAAATGTATCTGGTTCTCCAATACGATAGAACGCCAAAAAGTTCCTGCAAGTTACTCAATCAAAATCCTATCGTTATCTTAAACCTACTAAAAACGATATTTCTCAAACATATTATCCCAGTCATTTACATTTACATAATCCAGTGCAAATGTGTCCAGTAAATCGCATTAGATACGCCGATCTAATATTCATAAGTCCTTCCACACCCGTGGATAATAGCCCCGTCGAAATAGCCCCGTATACATAATAGCCCCGTGAATGTGGCGCTCACTGCTATGATATTCAACTTTCAGACCGGTAGTACATGGAAAGTTGGACTAAGTTGCTTTTGAATTGAGTTAAAATTACTAGGAAATACAGGTTGCTAGTTATTTGTTCATAATAGTGTTATGGGAAAATGGTTTTAATTAACATGGTTAATTTTGTTTTTAACCGACTTCAAAAAAAGGAGGAGGTTATCAATTCGACTGTATTTTGTTTAATTATTTTTTTTATGTTTTTACCTCATAACTTTTGACTGGGTGAACCGATTTTAATGATTCTTTTTTTATTTGAAAGATGGTGCTTCCCGAATGGTCCCATTTAAATGTCGTTCCATTTGGACAAAGGGGTCTATGTGAAAACCATATAAGTCTTAAATTTGCATTACGTATTTGCGCGACAAATGAACGAATAACGCGATTAGATTAGTGCGGAGTATCTACCACAACTAAAAAGTTAAAAAATAAAAACTTTTTACAAGGAAGTCGGTTGTTTTTTTTGTAAAAAGTTTTTTGTTCTACAATATGTATCATAATCAAAGCAAAACCATATACATCCCATTTAGAGTTTTTGTTTTTCAATACAAACTATTATTAGATAACTCAATACTTTATCGCATTCCATAATGTACATGCTTAGGTGGTAAACATTGGGTTTAGACACAATCGTGGACCCTGTCGGGTACAGCAAAAGAAATATAGTAAGTAGAGATGAGGACCGTGAACGTGTCGACCCTAGCATTACTTTATTTAAAATGGATTGTTATTGCCTTGAAATAAGTTTTAATTTTCTTCGGCGAAAGGTATGGCAAAATGAATAATTTTTGAAAAAAAAAATATAAAATACCATATTGGCCACCGTACTGCGCGAGCTTGCGGGCGGTGAGCAATGAGTAGCTCGCGCGTAGTCTTCCACGTGCGCCTCAAAGAGATGTCAGCAAAACTGAAGGGGTCTGCTAGGACCGATGCCTGCCAGGGTCGCGAGATTGTTCTAAAGAGATACCGTGACCCTGGCACATGGGCAACTGAAGGAACACGGGTGGATTTTAGTCAGTAAAAGTCTGACATGCCCTCCCGCTCCGCCCAGAGAGGGAGAAGTAATTTGATGATTTCCCATCCAAAAAAAAAAAGCGTAAATAAAACTCGAAAATCTCTGGAGAGCTCATTATTCAACTTTCCCCCTATTCGACTTCCGAAGCTTTTACCGGGCTATGGAGGTCGAATTATAACCGGTTTTCTCTTTTTTTCGGGTACAGTGTTATTGGGTTTTTCTAGCAGGAATTTTTCAGCAGCAACCCGCTAGTGTTGTGCCCATTGATGGCAATAGGCTCGCCTCCTGTTACATAGGACTTAAACGTAACTGGGTCGTTCTACTTTGCTTCCGACAACGGTCTGGCCTTCGTCTTGTTATGGTATCTCGTTGGAGTAGGTATTGATATTTACGGTTTTTTAATTTGGTTCAAATAAACGTCCGTATTTTTCTTATCTGTTAATATTATGTCATAGGTATTTAATACGTCTTTTTCCCGTAGAATGCCGTGACAGAGTGGTATGCCGATATGTGGTCTTCACAGAAAAAGGCCATTTTGTTACATTATTTCTTTAACCGACTTCAAAAAGGAGGAGGAGAAACATTGTGGTTTCTGTGTGGGATTCAAAAAAATTGCACCTGTGTTTTCATTAGGACTAATTATTTTATTTTATAACCAGTGTGCAGGTAGTTCAAAACCAAAAAAAAAACAAAAAAAACTTCGTTTCACTGTCGGTAGAAAAGAAGAACGACCCAACTGATGAAATATGGGTTTACCTATACAGCTCTGCCTAACCCCCAAGGTGTGATGTTATGCTATGTAACAGCATTGTTTGTGCATCATCCATACATTGTTACATCTTGCTAACACGTTTCTCATCTCGAACTCGTTATTTCAATATCTGAGGCAACATTTCCTTTACATTTTCTCGTTTATGCCTCGTTTTTATTTGTCTTCTCTTTAATATGCTTTGCTGCCGTGTCACGTAGGATTCTTTGTGTGTTATACTAATGAAGATAATTGGAAATATGAGTAGGCGCAAAGGAGTTTGGGTACTAGAAAGTGGTAAAGAGTTGGCGTTTTGTGAGCTGTCTTTTGTAACTTTTTACGCTCAAAAAGTTCTAATTAATCATACTTATTTAAATAAACGTTTGTCTGTTTTAAATTCTTCTTTTAATACTATGTCTCATATATAACATCACGCCTGTATACCAAGAATAGTCAAGCAGAGGTGTACCTATACTATTCTTATGATTTACGGGGGTCGTTCATTCAAACAACAATAATGTTAGTACGTTTATTTCAAGCGTTCGTGCCTTTCGCGCCTTTGTTTTTACCGGTTCTTTGTAAAGAAAAACATAATACATACAATTAGAAAGCTTATTCTAAATTTACTTTATTGTTCGAATGTAATCAAAGTTAATTTTTGCCAGCCTGCACTCCATACGGTCGATTTTTGCAGACCACCTTAACAGTACTTCAAAATTCACCAGTTGCCAATATCCGGGCACAAATCTAGACTCCGGGCAGCTACTGAGATATCTTAAATGAAACTCAAACTCAAAGCATTTATTTCAAGTAAACCAATTACAGTCACTTTTGAATTGTCAAGTAGCGGTGAATCAGAAAAATGAAGCTAAGGTTCGACTTTTAATCCTATTCACTAACTTGACAATTGGAGGGATACCAGGTTTTGACAAAAAAAAGATAGTGAGGTGGTGCAAGAATGAATGAAATTGAATGAACTTGAAATAATGTACTTACATGCAAACTTTGTAATTTAAATTTAATAACTTGTCATAAAACAAGATGTGTACTATATCGATATATATGTAATCTATGGCTGTCAGAGGAAATAAAATGACTATAGTAAAAAAAATAAGCAAAATGACATGATTTTATATTTAGTTTTGTTTCTATCAGAAGAAAATAAAAAAAGGAAATAACTGTTATTACAAATTATTAACTATTCTTATAATCCACACCTAAAAACGATTTTTTAAAGTTTTATTTATTATAATTTAAACCATTTTTATCATTCATTCTTTATGCGAAATCGTTCACTACCCCGACACTATTAATTTTAGAATGGTATCATTATTTTGAATTGAACTGTCAAGTTAGTGAATAGGATTAAAAGTTTAACCTTAGGTGCCCTTTCCAAAGCGTAGGTACCTATGGAGAAGAACGGGCAAGAATCGATATGGACACTCTTTTCATTCAATAATTTTCTTACAAAAAGTTGATTAAATCATTAGTTGAAGTTATCAATGTGAGAACTATGTAAAAATACGTGCACATTAAAGCGTCTGCTATCAAACTAAATTAAAATAACGATTCAGAAAATAAAATAAAATGAAACACCTGATAACACTTTGCCCGACCTAGGAATCGAACCCTCCTGATTATGGGTCACTTCATACTTAGTAGCAGTGCATATAGCCACTAGACTATTGACATGACCGTGTCGTTCATTATATTTAATCCAAGTAACTAAATTTAATTCCAAGGATAATATTTTACTAAGTTTACATTAATTACCTAGCTATTTGCTTCTAATTATTAATAGCGCATTTCACGGCAGTCTAACCTGTTTAAAATCGATCGTCTAATTTGAGCTTTCCCGACTAAGTATGAAAACCACAAGCTCAATGTAACACGGTTATGAGCTCATTTATTTAATCACTGCACTTTGTGCATCGTTTTATTGGAACTGCTATTACTAAATTAATTAGCATATTGAAATACAATTTA
Source organism: Aporophyla lueneburgensis (assembly GCA_932294355.1). Taxonomy (NCBI): domain Eukaryota; kingdom Metazoa; phylum Arthropoda; class Insecta; order Lepidoptera; family Noctuidae; genus Aporophyla; species Aporophyla lueneburgensis. The sequence continues at coordinate 22,941,764 of OW028737.1, read as the reverse complement.
TTGAATAAAAAAATCCTTTGGGAAATATTTTACTAAACTATAAATTTATGATAGACCCTTTTTTACATTAATGAAACTCTAAAATATCTGTTTTATGCTTCCAATGATGCACTTTTTCTTAATAAATCGAGACAACTATTGAAAAAAAAAAAAAAATTCACCGCGCAGGAATTGCGGTTTACTATCATATTTTGATAACCGACGAATTCTACGCTAGGGTCTGCACTCATGTGGTGAATTCATGGTTGCAGTTTGCGTCCTGATTAACCTGTATAGTTAAATACACTCACATTTCGCCAGTTATGTTTACCGGACACAAATCCAGACCCTGGGCAGCTATTGAGAAATTCTTGTTAGGAAAAACTCAATACCACTTTGGCCGACCACCTGAGAATCTGATCTAAGAACTCTTGCGACCGGCGACCACTAGACACACCAGGCAGTTTAGGCAATGTTATGAACTGTTACTTTTGTACAGATTAATTTACGAAAACACAGAATTTACTGGTAAACGGTTCGCGTGCGTAACTGAACCCGTCGCGTCGTCTGCGCAACAACGAACGAGTAATAAGGGTTATCCGATACTTTTGTTATTTGACACCTGTTTCTGTGTTACGCCTGGCCTTGTGTGGGACATTCTCTTTGTTTTATATTTTGCTTATTATTTGGTACTGTTGACAGTACCAAATAATAAGCAAAATATAATATACCATGTTTTGTATAGCTTTAGTTATTTTAGATTTTTGTATTCCATTGAGAATGCTCAAGTTTTAACATCATTATTCTAGGACTAGCTTCTGCCCGCGACTTCGTCCGCGTCAAATTTTTGCGCCCCTGACCCTTCCCGTTGCATCGAATTGCTTGCCAGTTTTTGTCCATTTTTCGTTGCTGCTCCGGTCCTTTTGATCGTAGCGTAATATTATATAGCCTATATATAGCCTTTCTCAATAAATAGGCTACCCAACAAAAAAAAGATTTTTTCAATTCAAACCAGTAGTTTCTGAGATTACCGCGTTCAACCAAACAAACAAACTCTTCAGCTTTATTAGTATAGATTAGTAAAAAAAAAATGGTCCCGACTATTATTCGTAGATGTTTGACGGTCGTTACGAGTAGTCATAAGCCCAAAAGTCTGGCAAGTAGTTTTATCAAGGGGTATGGTGATATCCAGTAACGTGGTTGTTTAGATCAGATAGGCAATCGTTCCATGTAACATAGACACTGGTATTTTAGCTGCATCAGGTTAGACTGAAAGGCGACGGTAAGCCAGGTAGACAGATTTTGCTTAGTGGGGGTAGAAAGTCTACTGACAGTGTTTTTATATACATAATTGACAGACAAAGTTAGACTCATTCCGATCCAGACCGTCCCTTGCTGCCACCAGTGATTCCCTAAACCGAAGTCCGTACCCTACAGGGGAAGCCCTTCGTGTGTAGGCGCTCTAGTAGATATTATGTTTTTAAGCCCTGACTGGAGGCCTTAATTTATTAAGGTAGCCACAGGCAAGTTCGGTTAGGTAGCCGACAACCACATAAGCTGTCTACGAGATGTCATTAAAAAAAAAGACAAAAGTAAACGAAGATAGTCAAGAACAGAATGTACTTATTAAATAATAAGCGTGCGGTGCTAGGAGACGCTGATGATAATAATTGAGTCGCTAATATCAAATCACTACTTGAACCTTCGTCGGTCAATAATAGCACTAGATAAAGGATCAGGAACAAAAATAAGGCGCTCAAGTGGCCACGTTTGCACACACTTACACATTTATATTTCTTACTACGAAATATAGAAAACCGTTTCATAATAATAATAATAACAACTTCAATTTATTATAATCCTTAACACTCAAACATAAAGTGTAATTATGATTGCAAAATATTCATATTTAAGTCCTTTTGTCATCGGAGAAAGGTAAAGAGCAATAAATTTAAAATGTCCCTTAAAAACCAAAAGTCATTTGTATATAAGTACAAAATTATTTATTCTAAACTGAAACTTAAAGTCTAAGCAATAAGGTTACAAACAATGTGTTGACAATTTCGTGCTTACTCTATTTTGGAACTAGACGTAGTTCTTGGTATTACATTTCAATGCTCAGAACACAGTACGAATTGAAAGACGTAGAGTTGCAGAATATAATTTTTTAGGTGAAGGTACGTTTTGATGGTGGCAAACATTTTTAATCAATTTAACCAGTCAATTACAGACACAATTAAAAAACCATTGTGTCGATACCAAATGTGGTATCTCAGGGACTTAGAGGTTAAAAAAGTAGTAGGACTAAAATAGTACAATAGTTATTTTATTTAATTAAGTGCGGGTTGACTCAGTGTGATCCACTCGTATAAAAAATGGGTGCGTCTACTTTTATGTACGCTATTTAGAAGTTAAATTTGTATTAAATCAAATTATTTTTTTTCATTTAAATTAAAGTTCAAATATGATTTTTTATAAGGTTTGTGTATTTCTTCTCCTCTTTCTTTCGCTACAATAGATACCCATTCTGCACAGCGAAATGGGTCGCTAGGATATCTACAAACAAAAATAAAATATAAAATTACAATACTACTCCATGCATTCTCTGTTCCAGAACAGACAATGTTTGTTACAATAGTTGGCGCGTTGTCACAAACATTGGTCAAACAATCATAATATGTATTTGCTAAATGATTTATATTTAGATACTATTTGATTGTTTTAATTTAAGAAAAATACTTAAAGATATAAACTTATGGAAAAACAGATATTCCTTCCAAAAAACTTGGTGTTACAGTGGTTATTTACACAATTTTTGAACGCGTACTGCGGCATTTAGGACGTCTTATCGTTGGCTATGATTGGACCAAACTAATTTGAAATAAGAGCACAAAAATATTTGTGCTCTTATTTTTCGGGCCGTTTTTGAAGCGCTCATCGGTAATCTAGTACATTTTTGATCGAAGACTTGAACTATGAAATCTTAAGTCTCCCAAATTCTTAACAATATAATCAATATCTTTCGCAGTCTTTCGCAATTTCTTGTTCAATCTTTTATATAAAATAGTATAAGGGTTCCCGTAGACAAACGTGACTCGACTGTACTACAGCAATTTCTACGAGAACTTCATGGAAGTTGATGTACTACAGCCAATTCTCGTCTGTCTATGAGAGCCTTAAAGGTCAAAGCTAATGCGCCAAGCAACATTACCATATTTTGCGACTATGCAAATACACCACTATCTTGATACTGTCTGTCACGGTGATGTCACAGAAGAAATTACGATAAAACCTGTTTCTACCAACCCCTTGCTTCCGATATGTAATGCGAACGTAACGAGATCGCTTATCGTCAGCACGGCAACACCATACCACACCATTTTACAAGCTGGCCAAGCGATTATCAGCCATCTGTCTTAATTACTGAAGGTTTATAATCCCATGAATACTTTGAAGAAATTACAGTGTATGTATTAGGTTCGCGTGTTTTGTTTTCCGATGTTTTATTGTCTTGATCGTCTGTTGATATAGGCTAAGAATGGGTTGCTGCATGTTTAGCTGGTAATCATAAAAGTTAAGGAACCTTCGGTTATGTTTTTATGACGCGAAAATGGTTTTACGAGGTTCTTGTTCAATGTGGTTTTGAAAATAGAATACTTCGGTTCCAAAGGAATGTTCAAATTTACCTTTCTTTTAGGATTTCGTACTCAACAAGGAATCATTTTAGTTTTGCCATGTCTATCCGTCTGTCCGTAGTTTCCCTCAGAGACGTTTAGTACTAGAAAGCTGTTTTTTGGCATAGACGTATTAGTCCCGCCGATTCTTAAGGTACACGTCAAGTGGGTTTTCCTCACGTTTACCCCATGGAGTGTGTTGTCGTTGAATAGGTCTTTCAAAAATATTACGGTTTGGATATGATAGGATTCCTTAATCCAAAATATGTTGTTACAAACAACAATTTTACGATTAAAGGATCCGTTTATGAAATACTAAACTCCAAAGTGCTAATTTTTGGTAGAGTCAAGTACATTATGGTTGTTTTTGGCTATGTGATAAATTTTATGATAGTGGTAATTAAACCGAAAACTATCACAGCTAAGTAGACTTTACAACTTAACGGGTAATAGTTTACGAACTTACATTTGCAGTTGGAATGTATGATGGAACATATTTCCAACCACAATGTTATGTTTTTTCTTGGTATAAATCCATCCTAACTACAAAACCCTTGATTTTGCTTGGCTCGACACGTTCTTGGTCAGTTTTTATCGTTGGTTTTAGAAATAGATTGGCTGATTTCTATTAATTAAAATGGTGTTGTACTAATTAGCAATATTCATATCAAAGACTTTTATCGATAAATTAATCATAGCTATTTTAATTATTTCTAGAACAGTCACTATTCGTTAATTAAATTAAGAACACTACATTCTAACCCGTATGTTGCCGCATGTAAAGAATAGCGCCTTCCCATTTCTTTCCGTGTCGTAAGAGGCGACTAAGGGACTTACTAGAGAATGGGCAGCAGCGTTCTCTATGCATTTTACCACCATACTGCGATCGCCAAACCGCCTGCCAAGCGTGGCGACTATGGCAAAGCCTCCTAGACTGGCAGGCCTCACAACTGAAATGATGAAATTAAAAAAAAACCGTTTCGTTGTTTCAGCGTAAAAGCGTAATAAACCATCATACATAAGGCATTTTTTTTCTCTTTTTAATATTAAGTGTAGAGGATCATCATTTCAGCTGAATAACGTCCACGGATGGATATAAGCCTCCCCCAAAGGGAGGTTTGCCATAATCGCCACGCTTGGCAGGCGGGTTGGCGATCGCAGTAAGGTGGTAAAATGCGTAGAGAACGCTGCTGCCAGTTCTTTAGTAAGGCCATTATTGGCTTTTTACGACACCCACGGGAAGGAATGGGATGGTGCTATTCTTTATGTTTGGTAATACACGGAACAAATAACTCAAATACCTATTTACATTTAATTGCAGTTCATTCCGTTATTCCCAACTATAAAGTGTCATGACAAATCTGCCTAAAACGAATTACCGTGTCTGTAAGCGACAATCTCAATATAAATTCCATTTTTATCTACTCTAAAAATAAATATGTACGTTACTATTAAGCTTTCAATTAACAATTTCCATTACAATTAAGGTTTATTTTGTGTAAGCCAATATAGTTTATACTAGCTGCTGCCCGCAGCTTCGCCCGAGTAGATATCAGACATTATCTCACGGGAGTGTGCCCCCGGAACAGAAAGTAGCCTATGCTACTTCTTATAATATCAACTACATGCCAGAGTAAGTCCCATCAAAATCTGTCCAGTCGTTTTAGAGATAAGCACAAACAAATAGACACAAACATTTTAGTACTTGATTTTTTGATGTAAATACCGTATATACATTCATATGCATTTAGTGATAAGCTGTTCATTTGAAATTACAAACAGACACTTCAATTTTATTTATTTGTATATATAGATTTTCGTTGTAAGGGGGCGTCTGCCGGGGTCGCGTGATTGTCCGAAAGAGATACCGTGACCCTGGCACATGGGCAACTGAAGGAACACGGGTGGGTTTTAGTCAGTAAAAGTCTGACATGACCTCCCGCTCCGCCCAGAGCGGGAGAAGTCATTTGATGATTTCCCATCCAGAAAAAAAAAAGAAAAAAACAAAGGGGGCGTCCATTAATTACGTGAGGCATTTTTGAGAATTTTTGGACCCCCCCTCCCCCCTTGGTGAGATATCGTAAGATTTTCCACAACTCCCTCCCCCTTCCCCTAATATCACGCGAGATTCTTCAAAACTTGTATTTGGGCTGTAAACGTGTTGAATTATTGAGAAAAAAAAAAACAACACTACCTGTTCTATTACTTTTATTGAAGACTAGCAAGACTAGTATTTGTGAATATTACCGTAATTTAAAATCACAATCATAAAATTAAATAATGAATATCAAACAAAAATTAAGGAAAGATTTATTCTAATTCAGTCCATGAATTTAACTCAAGAATTTATTCTCTTGACTCAAGAAAATCATTTTCTTCAAAATAGTATTCTTTGTTCAAGATTTTGGCTCTTGAGTCAAGTTAATTTTTTTATTATTGTACTATTGTCTCAGATTTGGCCAAATTTTATTGTAGAAATAATTTTTCACGCAATTTTACACCGTTTTCTGTGAGAAAAATAATTACGTGATATTTGCCAAGACCCTCCCTCCCTCCCCCTAAGTGCGATTTGGAACGATTTAGCTTGATCCCCTCCCCCTCCCCCTTAGAACACCTCACGTAATTAATGGACGCCCCCTAAGCTGGCCTTAGTCTGGGCTAGAATAACCTAGATTTGCTCCTATAAGGCATAGTTTACAATCATTTACATCCCGTTTTCTAGGCGTTTCGAATGTACCTAACCCTCAGTGATTTGTGAATTGGGTTCAGTTAAAGAATGTGACGAAAAATAGACGACGTTTGTAAGAGTTATTTCATAGAAGATTAGGATTTTTTCGTGTTTTCGCCTTTTTAGGTGTCGCATTAGTTTGAAGCCGCTGGTCCCGGCAACATTCGTGGAACTTTGACGGTTGTTACGTGTAGTAAGAAGCCCGAAAGTCTGGCAACAGTCTTACCAAAATGTATCTATTTCCCGGTATCGTATTAGTGGGTTCTGGAGGTCAGATAGGCAGTTGTGCTGGGGAGTTTGTTGCGCCACTTCTTGTTCCCAACCAAAGCACTAGGAAGTGGTAAAGTCATTTATTCAAACTAGGCTAAGAGTCAGCACTTTTTGAACTTCAAAATTCACACTATCTAATGCTCAAGCTGGGAAGAAAAGAGTCGCAACAAACTCCGCAGCAGCACAACTGTCTGTTAAGTTAGAAGAACTTGATTCTGTACAATAATATTTATGTAATGAATATTACGCAAAACAAAACATAAATTAAATTATTTGTTTATTTTATAGCTAACATATGGCAGCACGCTAATATACCAACAAAATACTGCCAGACTTATCAAGGGAGTCTAGAAGACGTGTGTTATGGGAAAGTAAACGTAGGCGGGCCGCGACCGGCTGTCATCGCAAACAAATGTATTGTGCGTATTTTAGGGGATTGTAGTACGCGTACAAATAAAGCTATACATTTCCCGTATAAGCTGACTTCTCATTGAACGAAAAATCCATACAATGCGAGATCAGCTAAAACTGGAAATGTATAGCTTGATATGTAGCTCTGTGAACCAATATGTAAGTACGATGTGCATTTGTTTTTAGCGGTCTTCAAAAATGGCGTGTTGGCAGCTGTTTCGTATTCGAAATTCGAATTAAAAAATCCCGCCAAGACATTATTTTGAACATTAGTTCTTCATGCTTAGTGCCGAGATTTGAAAATCGAACGGTGTGTTTTTTTTGACGCGCTGGAATGTTGCTGGATTCTCAATGCTTGGTTCAACACAGAGAGTTGTAAATCCAGTGCGGGATAAAAGCCCACCGCGATATTTTAACGTCCTTGAGAACGTCTTACATGATGTAAGTAGGAAGCCATGTTGTATTTTCGTACCTCACTAACTATGGGTTGTTGTGCCGATTGAGTGGTTCTTCCTGAAACTTTACTATCTATCACACAAAAACTACGTTTTTTAGTAGACACCATGAAACTCTTCAAAAGAAGGACTTATAAAATCTCGCATTCTAATCTAAGTCCATTCCATACCAAAATCAAAATTCTCAACACTCGATAATTTAACACAGACAGACCAATGATAATGTATCAATATCACTTAGCAACACAATGTGTGCCCGCTTCAGGGTGCCTGCGTGAATATACACACGCCAGGGGTGGTCAACACGAGGCAGACACCACAATTGCGTATTGTGCTTATTTTAGAGCCACGCGGCGCCGACGGACGTACGTTTGCCCAGTAGCTACGATATGCATAGTGTAGCTAAGTTTGGTACACTAGGTATATGAAATTTGTGAAAACGTAAACATTTGCCTCGACGTGTTTAAAGTCTGAAAAGTAAATAGCAGCGAAAGCTCGGTAAGTTTGTTTGATTAGGAATGGTATTTTGAATGATTGTCGTAATTATTCGGAGGGTGAAAATATTTCTACGATTAATAAGTGTATTTTATAAAAAAAAAGTGTCTTAACCTTTTCAGGCAGTAGCACAAACGAGAGATGAGCGTACAGAACGATAATAAATTCAGAGCCTAGTATTCCACAGGCATTTTGTATTGACAAAACGTACGCTCAAATCTCAAGGGTCGTTCTTTTTCGACATCCACATAGTCTTCGAATGTTTTGACAAGTTTGCAAAATCGATTGAAACTTTGAACCAATTCTCTAGGCGAATTACTTCTTTGACATTCAGAACAACTACAAGACCAAGCGAATTTTCGAATTAAGAATGTTATGCTATTTATTTCTATTTCCGTTTGAAAAAAGAACGCCGGACCGTAACAGATAGTGGCTCGCGTGTTAGTGTAGACTTTATCATTGTCTATGCTATTTCAAACTCGCTACACCGCTTTACGTGGTGTTATGTGCCATAAGCTTACCGCCATTACGATTTGCATACATGTAAAGGTATAATTTATTGTTCACTGTGGCTGTTATATCTAGTCGTAAAGCTGCCCATTAAATTAACGTTGATGTTATTAGCTGTGTACCTGTTTTAAGGACTGGGGACACTGCTAGTGATTCTATGTAATGGGTACTTAAAAGTTGGAATAAAGGAAATATGCGTAATTCTTAGATTATGTGTGATGGTCGGGATGAAAGCAAATAATATGGATTTATTCACACTGACTTGACGGACATAGTTTTGAAAGCTTATAACCTTTTTATCCTTTTCCTCAGGAAAATCGTTTCTTTTATACATTATTATTTAGCCCTACTAAGTAAATCAGGCCAAAAGAGAATCTCCGTTATATACCTAAGTAGATACCTAGTACCATAAGCCACGGAATCCTTCTATTTCATTATCTTTCCAGACATCTAGAAAAGGTACCATAGAAGTGTAACAATAGTAAGAAAAAGGGTTTTTTTATTCTAGAGCACTTGAGTTAAGGAAAGCTCTCAGAAAACTCATACAAATTGGGCTGAATGAAAAGAAAGGACATGTTCGTTATTTGTACCCACGTTCTTTTTTCCTTTGCCTTTTGAATTAGTATTGGATAAAAATCAATTGTTCGGGTGCTGGAATTCTAACACTAAAACAAATTACGGTCGGGAAATCTGAATAAGCTGTCATTTGGATTTGAAAATGGAATGACTTTAAAAGGAAATTTTAATAGGTATGAGTTCTTTTAAAAGTTCATATTCATGTTGCCAGTTAAGAAATAACGCAATTTCAATTTAATGGATAGCATTAATTCTGCTTTGCGTAATAATTTATCCTTCCAATCGTATTTAAACGAAGATTACCTACCTTTAATTGTCGATAGAACCGTTTGCATTTTAAATATTCCCTGCGGCAGCCAATGTCAATTATAGTAAACTGCCACACTGCCGCATACAAGCAGGGGATTATAGTCTTTATATTTTCTGGTATAACCTTTAAAATGGTAAATAACTTATAAATAAGTGTTATTCAGTGTTGCAGTGCTACGATAATGCCGCATAGCCATTTCGCAATGGTGTTAAGAGTGGAAAGGCATGTAAACTCTGATAATAGCATGATATAATACTTTTCAACCGACGAAAAAAAACAGAGGAGGTTCTCAATTCGACGCGTATATTTTTTTTTTAATTATGGCCACGCATAACTTTTTACATAGTGGTCCAATTGTGACAATTCTTCTTCTATTGGAAAGGGTATACTCCCAAGATGGTCCCATATAAATTTGGAAAACAAAATCGAACCCTAAGGGTTGGAAAACAGGGGATGATTGATTGTTCACTCACTGATTGTAATGTATAACCAAGCATAACTTTATACAGAGTAGTCCGATTTTGATATTCTTTTTTTGTTGGATAGGGTATACCTTGCCAAGTATTATGAGTACATTAAAGTCACAAAAAATTATAAAATAAAAACTTTTTAACAAAAAATTAAACCGCCGAAAAAACTGAAAAGCATAAAATAATAAACCTTACCTTAAAATTTTGAGTCGGCGCTGAAAAATCAATGAACAAAGATCACTCAAAGCGCCGACTCATAATTTTAAGGTTTATTATTTTATGCTTTTCAGATTTTTCGGCGGTTTAATTTTTTGTTAAAAAGTTTTTTTCTATGCAAATTTTACTAACGTTGACTTTTATTCCTTTGATATTTCAGTTGAATTATGAGAACTTTTCAATACGCGGTGAGTGTTTAGTGATGTAGACTAATAAAAAAAAAAACTGTGAGCTAAAATGGCGCTGGGCCCACACGCTAGTCTTGCACCATAAATTAATTGTGGTATGTATTTAAGATTGTTTTCCTGACCGACCCCATAATTATTTGAGGCATTCAAACAGTATTTTACGATAACTGTGGCGAGTGTTACATAAATGAAAAATATTTTCCGATGATAATTCAAAATAAACACGAAGCTTTAATATTCGCACCACACTGGTGCATTATGAATAAGCCGATTTCTGTATTTTGCATTAATATTTGTTGCCATTCAGGTTTACTCAGGATTTTCAGTGTTGTAAGCTTTTAATTTACCGATAGGTATTCTGTAGGTACGTAGTTCGTTTATTTAAAAATAAACCTAACTTATAAAAGTTGTCTGTGTTCCTATATTTGTTAAAAGTATAACATTTTTACGATCATATTAAGAAGCATATAATAAAATAGATATAGCCGGATAATAATAAACTTAGTGAGGTGTTCATATTTATAGTTAGATCCGTAATATTGAGCTCGTGACTTGCATATGAATGAAAGATGGCCATTTCATACAACGACATATCTTCTGACATTGCTTGCCGTGCGTGCTCTCCTTATTCCGCAATTACTCATTGCTTTCACACATTTCTCTCACTTCTCATAATGGAATTCTATTGCAGAATATAGCAGATACTGGGCCAAAATGTCCTCTGAATTTACCCACTAAACATTCCTTATTGAAACATAAAACCGCGTTTGTAATTCAATGTTGACGGTTACTATTCGACGTTCGGTAATGTTGTTCTAAGTTAAAATTAGTGGCAAACGAAATATTATTCCAGTGCACAAATACACCCGCTTGCACCGGTTAACACCAACGTGTTGATATTTACCACTCCCGCTGAGAGAGTTAACACACGCCACTTACCAATTCACTACTGATTACCTACTCAATGTAACTGTAGTGATACTGACTTACGGTAAATAAGTGACTTTATCCGATTCCCAAATGTTCGATATCTTGTTTGAGCAAAATAAATAAAAAGAGGTTTTATTCCAAAACGAACTATAGACAATTTAATTGCTGGCTGAAAAAAATCCTTGTCACCTAAGCTATGGAATTAGTATGTACATACCATTTACCACGTCAGTCACACAAAAATAAAATGCAGAAACTTTTGCTTGCTTTTTAAAAGCAGTATTAAAATAAAAAATACTTTTTTATAACTCAACCAAAAAACTGTTGCGCTAACTAAAAAATTTAGTACATACTTACTCCGTAAAATGAAAATTACTTTATTTCTCGCCCGGAAAAGTCCACGATCCCGAGCAGTAGTAAGTGTTTTCACATTTAATGAGCGCCATATTTATTTATCGTTATTTCGGGCTGTTGCCGCGCTCTTTGCTCTTCACACTATCATTAACTGGATGGTGTACAAACATTAGGGGAATAAAATTCTCGCACCATGCAATTTGTACTAAACTTTAGTGAAGGGCTTTCGTGTGCGTTCGTACTTTGCTTCTGTAATTTTGTTCTGGGTAACTTACGTTTATATTAGCAATTTTGTATTTGTTTCTGCAGAAAATACACATCATCATATACCCATTTCCCAACTATGTGTGGGTCGGTTTCCAGTACAACCAGATGCAGCTAAACACCAGTATTTTACATGGAGCGGCTGCTTATTTGAACTCAACAACCCAGTTACTGGGCAACACTACTTGGCATGACTAGTTATCAGACTTTCGGGCAGGGCGTTGAATAACGTTAAAAAATTGGTATCGTTACTTTCATCGGACGAAGATAACGTTATTAGTAGAGGTAGCGTTATGCTTGGTAACGATACTTGGCATACGTTTTACCGGTAAACTGACTTAACGTTATTGAAGATTTTATCGGTAAATAGTAATGTTACTATCGCCTAGGGTTTGATAACGTTACCAAATGCATACGAAAAGTACCGTTAAAAAACGTTATTTTATTTCATCAGGTAACGTTATTGGTGACGTTATTTTATAGATTCGATACCAAAGTATCGTTACCCGTGCTACCGTTAAAATGTTAACATTATAAAAATAACGTTACTTAACGATACTTATGTGTGAATTTGGTAACGTTACCAAGCCCTGCTTTCTGGCTTCTGACGGCTTGTAACGATTGTCAAAGATCTACATATGACAGTAGGACCCATCAACTGAGCAACCGTAGCAAGCACAGCTTTAATTAATCGATCGACTGGTGACGACTAAATAATTGTTTACTTACGTTTCTAGTATGAGTTAATCTTATTAAGTATCTTAAGTGGTTTTAAGGACTGTTTTTTATTTTTGCATCCATCTTGTAATAAAATAAAGAAAAAAAGACTTTCAAAGCAAGTCAAGAATCTCATTCATTAAAATATTGGCGTAACAGGTAACGGTGCTACTTGATTATCACTGTATCTCATTTGCATTATGCCAACACCATATTAAATTAATTGATTATTTAATTTCATTTCTACAACCACAAAAAACAGCCAGACTAAAGACGTAACTGTGATTTCACGATTTAAAAAAAAATCTAGACCAACTTTAATCATAAATAAAAATAAATGTCTTATTATTTTTATAACTCATTTATTCCGCACACCTGTGTCGGTCTATTTTTTATTTTTACATACTGAGGAATTAGATAAACTCGACAAGCCATCATCAAATAATCGTAAAAAGAATTAATGGCGGATGTTGTTGACGTTACAATTTTAATTTTATTGCGTTTTAGAGACAATTGGGCGGAATATTCATGAGGGGAAACGGTATAAGTGGTGGTCCGTGGCCCACGCGGATTCTGAAGAAAAAAATATCAACAGATTGTGAAGCAACGACTGACTTCGAAGCAAACAGTCGAAAAACAATCATTCAAATTAAAGAATGCAAACACAAAGGAATACCTATGAACGCTGCTGGTAAGTTTTCATCGTTTTTCATTTCGAACTCTCATTCGTTACACAAAGTTTACATTTTTTCTCGATTGTAAATAGTTTGTGTTTGCCGGACGCATTTGTCACCTTGTTCTCGCCGTACTCGATCATGCCAGACGCCCTCACACCTTCGAGTATGAATCAGTTCGTCGCGTCGTACAAGTAATTTCATCATACATCTACACATGTAAAATCATTTTAAGTACAGCCGTAGGTCATCCGAATTTAAATAAAATTCAGTGATGAACGACTCTAGAGAAACCGGCTGAAGACGGTTTTATTCAAACACTTTAATGTTTATTATCGCATAACCGTCTCGAGGTAGTATCAATTTGTTACCAGTTGTTATTCATAGTAATCCCGCTTTTTTACGTCCACTTATACATTCACAAATGATTGATTGACCAGTCGTTCTAAACCAAGCCAGCAATTTACCGAGACAACTTTATTACCGATCTATTTGCCGTAAATGTGGTATTAGATTTATGACTCAACTTGGCTGAACCAACACTGGGCCTCTGTTTAGTTAACGGACAGTAGAAGAAGTGGAAACAACGGAATTACTCTATGAAATGCAATAGAGGTATACATCAATCAAAATTGACATATTTATAGCATCTCTATGATCCTGTTAGTGGAGTTTTCGGCACGATTTTCGTGTCCGCAATCATCATTTATCACCTTGGTCTCATAATAACGAATGTAGGTGTTTCCTACTAATCGCGGAGTCTCATTATTTATCCAATTTATGTAATAGGTTGTATAGATGTGGGTGCTCAGTGTGCTAGGCACAGTAGGCACCGTTCAGTCTGCAGGCGCGGCCTTGCCTCGCCGCAGCTGTCGGCCCGGGCACTAATACCGAACATTACATAAGCCACTGATATTATTGAACCACATTACTCTTGTAGGAAACTTGCAATTATACTGGCTTTGCAGAGATACAGTTTCTGACATAAATTCAGATAACAGTAGTCGATAAACTTACAAGTCTTTTGCAACAAAATTAATGCCGTCTCCCGTACAATTTCAAGTTTTTGCAGTGTATTAAATGGCCCACGTAGTCGGCAACACAAAGTCTTCACAGGCGGTTCGGGGAACAGAATAAAGTTAATTTTCGTCAAGAGTTTAAATATATAAAAAGACCTCGTGTCTGCGGTAATCAGCAGGCCGTCTTTGTGCGCTCTCGTCTAGCTGTCACACAACAATGCGCCGACGCAGCCTTGAACCTGCGGCGGGCGTCGCTCTCTTACACGACATTGTGCCAAATGTAATTTAATATACATGTTTATATATCAACGTATATTACAGGTATTGACGAAGCTAGTTAAAATAGTTTCAATACTAAAATGTCTTTTTCTTGACTGTCTGGAGCGAGGCCAAAGTAAAAAACGGTAATTGTAATCTAAACGACTTCTCAAGGAAATGTTGTTTCATTTGATTTAATAATGAATTAATGTCTGCAGTGCTGAAAGGTAGCTATTAAGAGTTTAATAAAGAATGATATAATGGCTCTTTTTCATTATAACCAATTCAAAGGGAAATTAGTTGATAAATAAAATCGTTTTAGTTGATTTAAGCGATGCTATTTCTGTGCAACGATGGAAGTTCTACTGGTAACCAACTAGTTTTTCCTTGTAGTAACATTTCTTGTGGACATCAATCGATAGAACATTCAACCCCGCGATTAAACTAAATGTCCTATGCTTTTGCAATAGGTTAGGAGCAAGTAGGTCGACTTATGCGAGTAGTAAATAATTTAAACCGTAATTGAAGTTAGCAATCAATAACTACACAATAGTTTGAGAACACGGTATTATCGTTACTCGTGGATTCGGTTTATTTATAACTGTTTACCTACTCTAGATAATATTCGGATTAATCGATTTAAGACAAAGTAAATGTGTATAGAGTTGTCTAAGAACTCTTTCTAAATCATTAAGACAAATTAGATCAGTATTTCAATTGAATTTCAAATTATACTAAGAAGATACTAAACGACTCAGTCAACGCAATAAAAGGCCTAGCACATTCGTCACATCCTGTGATTAACCCAAACATAAATATTCAGGGAATATTAAGTTCTATTTCTACAATACCTATGATGTTTATCGTAAAATAAATTTGTTGGCATACAACAACTAACCAGATGACGGTTTTTACGCACCGTGTACAATGGCTAGACTACGTTGGACCATGTCCAAAAGGTACGGTTGAAATACCTCGGGACCACGCTCGCGACAATTCGATATTGATTATATTATTTACTACTAGACTTTCCCAACCACTTAACCCACGTGTAGGTCAGAAATTACTCCACGGGAACGTACTGTAATGTACTACTGGAATAAAAAGTATCCTGTCATTAGTCAGGTCATTGTCTACCTGTATGCCAAATTTCATTTAAATCTATTCAGCCGTTTTTACGTGATTCAGTACAGCCTTTCACATTTATAATATTACTAGCTTTTGCCAGCGGCTTCGCTCGCGTATTATACGTATCAACTTTCCTCTTGAATTACTCTATCTATTACAAAAACCGCATCAAAATCCGTTGCTTAGTTTTAAAGATCTAAGCACATATAGGGACAGACAGAAGGAACCGACTTTGTTCTATACTATGTAGTGAAGTAGTAGCATTTAGACTACAGGTCTAGTGGAGCGTTCATTAACACTTTATCTTGCGTCATTTATTGTGTCAATGTGTCCTGTATTTAGATAATGTCAGTATGTTGATTTATCTAAATTAGGAATGTTGACACTTTGTATGCATATAACAAAGGTTAACGGTAAGCATAGCTGATGTAAGGCGGATTAAAAACTAAGATAACGTAACTCAGGCCCCCAAAATACAGGTGCTGGGGTTCAAAAAACTATTCAAAAAACTATGTTGAATATTCTAGTTATAGCAAAAAGCAGACTTTAGAATTGTCATATTCTTATGGAACACGGACGTATAAATATCGCGGCGGGATTTTATCGCACACTGGATTTACAAACCTATGTGTTGAACCGATTATAGAGAATCCAACAGGGTGCATCTCGTCAAAAAACACACTATTCTATTTTCAACTCTCGGCGATGAGCAGAGTGTTGAAGATCGAGTTTACGACGAAAATTCTGTCACGATATTTACGTATGAACGTGGATTTAATTTACCTTGTTGCATACCGATATAACTAGTTACTAAGGGCTTCCGTCATTCCTGCAATTTCTGTGGGAAGTTTAGCAGCTGACGTAATAATATATGTCTGGCTGTGAGTTGTGATGATATAATCATTGTTGTACAGACGCCAGCACATAAAGCTACTACAATCTGTCAAATTTATTTAATTGGGATTTGACAGTTTCGGATAGCTTGATGTGCTGGTGTCTGTACATACATACACATGTTTAGTTCCGGAGTATAAACTAATGAGATTGTTTTAACAGAATTTATTTTCGGTTTATGTTATATAAACACGTCTTTTCTATTTTTTGTTTATGGCGATTGTGCCGACGATGTCACATGTGATATGGAGAAACGGGTGAGGCACGCCATGGGTACATACGATAAGGAAAAGAAAAGCTCCCCTGACTCCGTGACATTCGCAGACAATTCACATTTTCTTTTCAAATAAACATTGTAAAATTCATGACACAACTATTTATTTTATCATAAAAGTGGTCGTAAATATAAAATCAACGATGAAAAAGTCCAACTTTCAATCTATTAAAAGATCGATTACAAAACACAACTTTTTTCTTTATAGTCCGGGAGTTAGTTAATAGAAGGAGTGATTAAAGCGAGTGTTTCGGAGGCTGTTAAGTGGAGGGTACCCTCATCACTGGCGACACCTGTCACGCGACCTCACTCCACGACAATTTACCTTTGACCTCATATTAAATAGTAATTGGAAATGAAGCACTACTTCACTGCTCTTTGAGAGGATTCTGTGTTTATACTATTGTGTATTGAATAACTTTTTCGGAAATTTTATTTTAAATGATAAATGATTTTATTGCAGCAAGTAGGTTTGTACAAACACTCACGTCAGTATTTTTTTTTTAACTAGATGAGGTCGGTGTTTCCTAAGTAACTACTCTGAGAAGAAAGGCCGAAAGAAACTAAGAGGTCACAGTCTCTTTTTTGTCCAGACATAATTTTGGAAAACCATGTGGTTTAGTATCTGAAATGGTTTTTTAAGGAGAGAACTACACAGATTGAGAGAACCTGTCCAATCATTGTACGCATTTATCAGTAGTCATGTAGCTCAACTCAAAATTTAAGGAGCTAAACGATTTGATGAAAATTCCATAGAAAGGACATTTGTCTAGGCCGATTAAATTACTGAAACTGACAGACCATGATTAAAACTAAATGAGAAAAAAAATAAAAATAAAAACACCCACTTAGTCTTTACATTTACAGTTACAATATTATTATTGAAAATATTATTTCTTGTTAATAACATTTATTTAATTGCTGAATGCAAACATATTTATTATTTGCGGCGACATCATTAATTCATGTCGATAATTAATATTCATTTTAGCAACCGATAATAATTGCTATCAAAGAGAATTTAATTAACTACGTGCTTTTGCACAATGTTTCGGAAATAATGTTCGTGGTCGAGTCCCAATATTACGAGCAATACGTACCTAGGTACTTCAATAACAAGCGAAATTCAGCCAAATAAATCTGGCTGCCTTTTCACCTAACCAATTATTTTGATTATAATTTTGCTGGATATTTCCGAACAGGGTTGATTCAGTACGTAATTACGAATGAAACGGATTTAATCAACCATTTTGGGTCGCTGCCTCATCATT
Source organism: Aporophyla lueneburgensis (assembly GCA_932294355.1). Lineage (NCBI taxonomy): Eukaryota > Metazoa > Arthropoda > Insecta > Lepidoptera > Noctuidae > Aporophyla > Aporophyla lueneburgensis. The sequence continues at coordinate 22,923,699 of OW028737.1, read as the reverse complement.
ACCTACACAATAAGGGTTTTACCCATACATTTTAACTCTTCATTTGTGGTTTTTATTGAGGTGTCAAACAATTTCATTGTGACACGTATTGAGATACCATCAAGGATGATGACATCTTTCAGTTCTGGAGAAAATAAGACAACCATTACTGTCTGCGAACATTAATAAAAAAAAAATTGTTAGTACAAATATGCTACCGTATTTGGAAAAAACAGATTACTTAAATAGAAGTCATATTAGGCACTCGATTTTTACAAATCCACAGTAGGATTCCCTGTTTGTAAGACACTAGCTCCTAAACTAGACGTAATCTAAACATGTCCTTACCTCATGCGTAATACTAATATACAAAAGATTAATGCCAAATACCTAGTTACCTTCTAAGCACGCTGAAGTCGGCGGAAAATGTCCAGATTTTTATATACCTACTTTATTGTTAAGATCTGAAATGAAATAGTTAATTCTGGAAATAGGATATCAGAATAATTTTTACACGTCGTATTATAAAAAAATAAGCTACATGGACTAGACATTTTCTATCTAACTACTAGTGACATAAGGTAGTTCTCTAGATTTAGCAAGAGACGTTCTATAGTTCTTAATGGGGTAGCCATAAGGAAATAGGCGAAAATTTATGTATTTCTTGCTAATGAATATTTTCTAACATTTTTCTTTATTTTCAGGTCAAATATGCGGCGGGCAATGCTGCGGCAGGGGGCGCGAGCTTCAGCTTCAGTCCGCACTGCGACGAGCTGCCGAGGTCAGCACGACTGTGCCTATCAAGAGGACTGCAGGCCTGCTGCTGAGTACCAAGAGAACGTTACAAGGTACGTTGGTTTACGTAGTAATTGTTTTAGTAAGCCAATACAATTTTATGCACATACTACTTGGCTACAAGTATTTTTTAGGGATATCTTGTGTGTGAACAGTTAGTTTTCAATAAACCTCACGGTAACCGATTTAAAAAGAAAGAGATAATTAAGGGCTCATTGCTAAATAAATAATAATAGCCGCTCGAGTCCATCGATCAAGTTAAGCTACGCTTGCCGCGGTCTGTCCGTGGATGGGTGAACATCTTTATATACCGAGACCCGTCCGTGCCTCGAAAAGTCCAGGCTAGCATTCATGGATCTTTAACAGCCGAGTAAGAAATCCGAAAATCTGGCAACCAAGGGTTATCGTTTTACCCAGTAACTGGGTTGGGGAAGTCAGTCGCTACATTTAAAATACAGCTGCATCCAGTAAGACTGTAAGCCGACTCCAATATAATTGGGAAAAGGATAAGCAGATTGATTGAAAAAGAAAGATATTATAAAAATTGTTTTAACATCTAAGAACAAAACTAAGAACTTTTTCTCACGCACACTCGCTTTCTTTCCATACCGCCTTTTAACCCGTTCGTAAAGAAATCGTGAATGAATGAAAACACCAAGAGATCTTACGTTTCAAGCCGGCTCTTACTACACCTAGCGTCTAAATACAAAGTGCCTAGATTAAAGTAGCGGTCTGGTTATGCTCTAGTTGCCTTGCGAGCCATCAATATTGCATGCCAGTGTTGAGAGATCAAAGTGACGGTTATCTTTACGGAGTAGTGAGTAACTATTGTAACGCTTCTATCTACTTGATTGCAGGGTTTTCGTATATTTGATTGGGGTTTAGTGTTAGGAGATAGTAATGATTGACAGTCATCATCAGCCGAAAGATGTCCACTACTGGACATAGAGCTCCCTTAATTTGGGAAGGTTTGCACTAATAGCCACACTTGGCAAGCGGGTTGGCGATCGCAGTATGGTGGTAAAGTGCATAGAGAACGCTGCTGCCCATTCTCTAGTAAGTCCCTTAGTCGCCTCTTACGACAGCTACAGGTAGAAACGGGATTGGACAATGGATGGAAAATAATAATGTTTGTACCTTATCTCGTGATCATCTATGTATATTATAAGTGTTTTAATTGTATTAATTACAATTTTAATTACCTAGTATCTATATAATGAGGGGCAATTCATTGTCTGTAGTCATGTATTAACAATTCTCTTGTTGCGATAAGTTATCAATACCCAAATAGGTACTTCGATCACAATTACCAACTCATAGCACATTGTTGAATGAAAGAACCGTTAAAAATAGCACACATGCATTCATTTATAAATTGTATACGTGCATTATACAATAAACACTATCTGTAGCCTCATTGTATGCTCGTTATAAAAGGAGACGTTATTGAAAGATGTGAGCGTATAGATATGTTTGTTATGTCAGTGGGCAGAGATCAATCGGCACAGTAAGCAGATGCGGCACGTCTAATGGCACTCTGAGCCTACCGCAACGTTTGCTCCGTGCTCGCTACACTCACAACAATAAATATAAGAAAGTAGAAGCGGGCCCACGGCCGCGTGTTAGACGAGCGAACAATACTTGTTAAACAAACACTACCACGGCCGACAAATTGGGCACTTCATGTGGACCGACCCTTACATCCTTAATATACGTGCGCCCTCAAAAAAGAAAATTTGATACAGTAGTTTTTACACCAAGCTCTCGACAAATAACAATCGATTCACGATTCATTGATAACGAGACCGATTGAAGAAAATTGTATCGAGTACCTTCCCGTATGGCCCCACCTCTATGATTGCCTCTGGTCATTCGCTTTTTGAAACTGGTTCTGCAATTACATAGCCAAGATGTTACGACTTTGCTTTACGATAGTTAAAAGTTAGGTTTAGATTCGATGCGATAAAACAGAAATTAAATTAGAAACAAAGATTTATGGCATATAATTGAAATTGTAAATAATGTTCCATAAGATATCGTTCGAATGTAAATAAAAGACGGTTTTATAGTTGAAATTGCAGACGTTATTAACTCACTGCGGCATCGTATATTAAATAAATATTTTATTGTGTATTTTCCAGAAATGGGCTCAGATAAACTTATTTATTCAGCGTATAAATTTGATAAAATTACTGCGTATGCGTGCAGTGTTGCAAACATTATAAGTACTAGTACTAACTAGTACGTGACTGTACATAGCATTCAAATTTATAGAGAAAAAAAAACTACAATTTTCCAATAGGCACCTACCTCGGCCTTTGCCTGTTCTAACAGGCTGGGGCTAAAGCAATTTCAGTTGGAAAACTAACTTTTTTTCATAGATTTCACTTGTGTAGGTACATTAACTAGCATATGGATAACATTTGCGCTATATAGTGCTGAAACTAAGTAAGAGAAAAAGTTTAATTTACATCTGCAACCTCGCTAGAACTTCTAACTTCGTATTCCAAGCGAGTAAAACCTCTTTTGGAACAGTACACTTAAAAATACTGGCCCTAACTCACAAAACTGAAGAGTTTTTCTAGTGCTCTTGTGGTGCCTGCAGAACTAGTGCCCTCTGTGCGTGCTGACAACAACTAACCACTGCAGACGCGACGTAAACATTGATGTTGAATTGTTAAACTTAGGGTTATTTACTGCCTCTAATGAGTTCTACTTATAATTGGCATCCTACTTGCGTAACGTATTCAAAATCCGAATCATTTTGAAATATATTGCTAATCCATTAAAAAAATATATCTGTTATGTAAATAACGCAATGAATGTTGTTGAAATGTCAAAATGAAAGTCATTCCTAGTATTCACTGTGTTACTCAATTACCCCTCTGATAAGTTTTCCAAAAGTTGATAAGTAATAAAATTATGTTCCTATTGTCTAAAAACACATACAAAAGTATGTTTCTAAATCTTCTGCGTCTCAAAGCAAGTTTAAGAAAAAAAAACGAATGACAGTTTGTGCGACGGTTAAAAACACAATAAAATGTTATTAGTAATCAAGCTAAATGTAGATAGTATTGAAGTGTAGTTAATCGACTTTACCTACGTAATTAATAATGTTCTTACACAAGTAATCTGTGATTGTACATGAAACTTTATTGTTTGTACATTTACTTATATCATACCATATTTAATTTTAAATATCTGGATGACCGAGCTTTGCTCGGTTTTTTTTTTTGGTAAATTGTGTTTAAAATAATAAGTTTATGTTCAAGTTGATTATCGATAAAGTTGGTCATTGAAAACATGAATAAAACGACATTGTATAAAAATGAATCCTAGCTGGATCGATTTATCGCCCCCGAAACCCCTTGTATACTAAATTTCATGAAAATCGTTGGAGCCATTTCCGAGATTCAGATTATATATATATATATATATATATATATATATATATATATATATATATACAAGAATTGCTCGTTTAAAGGTATAAGATAAGATATGCGTTGTACGATTGTTTTGTTTTTCCCAAATAAATAAATAAAAATTAAATTAAACGAATAAATAACAACTCGGTCATCGTTTCAGCCGATAGGTGTCCACTGCTGGACATAGCCCTCTTCCAATTTGGGGGGGGCATAATCGCGTCGAAACGATGCCGCCCAGTCTCTAGTAAGTCCCTTAGACCGCCACTTACGACACCCACAGTAAGAAATGCGATGGTGGTATTCTTTACGTCAAACACCACTCGGTCATCCAGTATTAATATGCATGTGCCCTCAATGGACTATTTACTTAAATGTTGTGAGCCACTAAACGCTGTGAGAACTCCTAAAGGTTACGTCACTCACCGCCCTAAACTGTGTGTAATCTATGCCTATATTCGATTGATGAATGACAGAAGCATTTGGCCTTTAGGAAATTAATTAAACTAGGTATATTCTCCAATAAATGCCACTTGATTTGCTGCAGCAGTTGTTAATAAATTAGGAACCTTATAAGGCTTGTTTACTTAGGAATTTCTCTGGGTCGGTCGCACTGACCTATCGGCTAATAAACTATCGTTTTCTACTGTCAACTGTTTGCAAACACAGATATCATTTTAATAGTTTTGCGTGTGGTGCCGGACGTAAAGAATAACACCATATCATTTTTTCTCGTGAGTGTCGTAAAAAGCGACTATGAGACTCCTTAGAGATAGGGCAGCAGCGTTATCTATACATTTTCCCATCATACTGCGGTCGTTACCTCGCCTGCCAAGCGTGGCGATAATGGCAATGCCCCGCAAATTGAATGAGGCCAATGTCCAGCTGTGAACGTCCAATGATGATGATGATGATGATGTGATAAAGTTTTAACAAAAGCTATGTTTTAAAGATCAGCTTGCTTGCTTTGCTTTAAGTTTTTTTCAGGGAGACAGAGACACAGACGCGCAATCTGTAAAAAATAATTCAACAATTGATTCTACACCTTCTAGCGTAGACATTTTTCGTCGATTGCCAAAAAGAATCTGATATTTTATAAAAAAGTGCGATACCTATGCAGTCAAAATGTCATCATCATCATTTCAGCCGTAACACGTCCAGAGAACGCTGCTGCCCCTTCTCTAGTAAGTCTTACGACACCCACGTGAAGAACTAGGATGGTGCAATTTTTTACTTTCGGCAACACGTAGAAAATGTATGGAACAGTAAATTTTAAGCGTTCTTCAGAATCATGTACTGATTCCATGGTCACACAGGTTGCGATGCCCTTGCTACCCTGTATACAAACTTTAATACTTATTGTTATAATAAAATATGTGCAGCAGAATTTACAATTTATTGTTACTAAACAGTCGTCCCATTGTTGGTCGGTTGGATACACAACGTAGATACATCTAGTGCCAAGCATCGACTAAACCTCGATTAATCTCTGTTTAACACGCAAACGAGCGTAAAATATAGCCCAGTCAAATAACATACGCTGCAAAAGAAAGCAATATGAGCCAACGACGTATATTATCGACAACGATTAGATTTGTAGACCATTTTTAGGGTTCCGTTGCCAAATGGCAAAAAACGGAACCCTTATAGATTCGTCATGTCTGTCTGTCTGTCTGTCTGTCTGTCCGTCCGTATGTCACAGCCACTTTTCTCCGAAACTATAAGAGCTCCGCTGTTGAAACTTGGTAAGTAGATGTATTCTGTGAACCGCATTAAGATTTTCATACTAAAATATAAAAAAAAAAAAAAATAATTTTGGGGTACTTAGAACTGAAACTCAAATTTTTTTTTTCATCAAACCCATACGTGTGGGGTATGTATGAATAGGTCTTTAAAAGTGGTATTGAGGTTTCTAATATCATTTTTTTAGCTTGATTACTAATAAAATTTTATTGTGTTTTTAACCGTCGCACAAACTGTCATTCGTTTTTTTTTTCTTAAACTTGCTTTGAGACGCAGAAGATTTAGACATATACTATTCAACCCACCATCTCGGAAAGAGTATTTTTAATCTTCAATATCTGAGTGGAAAAGCCGTTTTTATTCTCTAGAGGATAAAGTAAATTGAATTTAGAAAATCGTGTGCACTAAGTTTGTGAATTAAAAACATCATTAAATCTATTTACTTCTATCTCCATGGTGCCGAATTTATCATTCAACCTTTTTCTAATTTGTAAAACTTAGACTCGGAACCTTCTTGATATACTTTTTTAGGGTTCCGTTGCCAAATGGCAAAAAGCGGAACCCTTATAGATTCGTCATGTCTGTCTGTCTGTCTGTCTGTCCGTCCGTATGTCACAGCCACTTTTCTCCAAAACTACAAGTAGATGTATTCTGTGAACCGCATTAAGATTTTCATACAAAAATAGAAAAAAAACAATAAATCGTGGGGTTCCCCATACATAGAACTGAAACTCAAAAATGGTTTTTTTCATCTAACATACGTGTGGGGTATCTATGAATAGGTCTTCAAAAATGGTATTGAGGTTTCTAATATCATTTTTATAGTTTGCGCGAGAGACACTTCCAAAGTGATAAAATGTGTCCCCCCCCGTAACTTCTAAAATAAGAGAATGATAAA